>OY856358.1:12917876-22917876 GCA_963693475.1 Ectropis crepuscularia
CAGGCGTTGTATAGAATGGAAAGACGCGACGCGAGCATCCACGTTACAAACTATACACGATCAGTACGCAAAACTCTTGTATAGTTTGTAATAACAGATTTTAAAACAACATTACAATATATACTCTAGCAGTTTCCTATGGCTGCGTTCTGGCGTTGTGTAGTTTGGCAATACGCTGTTACGCCCTGTCAATTCTTAGAAATATTTCAAAAGAAATTGCAAAGAATGCCTACTATGGCCATGTATACCCTCTTTTAACATACGGTGTAATTTTCTGGGGAATTTCAGTTAATGCGGAAACTACTTTTAAAATACAAAAGAAATGTATACGAGCTCTCCACAGTTTCAATAACACCGACTCTCTTAGAAATGTTTTTAAAGATTATAATTTATTAACCTTGACTAGTATATTTGTTTTAGAAATTGGCTTGTTTGTGAAAAATAATACGACTTACTTTTTAAAATAAATCATCCCGAGTGGAAAGCCTACGTTTAAAATCCGCGTAGTACATAAAAGAATCCACTTTTGGAAGATTATCTGACTGAGCTTGAACAAAACCCGCTTCTACTTTATTAGTACTCATATTATTTATGTACGTTTTATACTTAAGTATCACAAAATTACACTCCAACAACACTTTATGTACTTAAATAAATTGCCAAATATTAGGGACAACCGAGTCGCGCGTCGCCGCTGCTACGTCGAATCGGCCGACCGGCCGGCCGGCCGCGCTCGGTTCCGTCACAGTGACGTCACACGCTCCCGCGTGCATTGAATTTTAGCGACAAGAACGGTATATGTTTATTACTTAATATCTTCGTAAGTAATAGTCCGATTTGGATAATTCAAAAAGATATATGATCCTTATGTCATAAAGAATCGCGTGGATGATAAATCTATTGAATTTGCTATAACTTTACTGATCCTCATTGTCATACCTACCTATTGCGAAAAACTAGAAAATAACGAAAAAAATAAAATTAGGTAAGTAACAACTTATCTATTGACACCATGGACGTATAAAAAAGTCGGACGTAGTCTCGCTAAAACAAAAACTGTGTCCATCGAGTCGGTCACATAATATGCACGTGTGCGCTGTCACATACAGGCTGACACGCACATATTAGTGGGTCATTACACGCGCAAGTTGTGTAGGTATGTGTGCATGTCAGCCTGATCAGTGACAACCTGACAACGCACACGTGCAAATGACACAGTTTTTGTTTTAGCGATAGTCCGGTCAATTTAGACATTCGAAGATACATATATTAACAGCAAGCTGTAAGTGCGCGTACTTGTTCAAAACATAACCTCTGCAAGTTCCGAATCATTCCGGTGTGAGCAAATTTTTTATTCGAGGTCAAAGATCGAAAATCGAGGATCAACGCACAGCCCAAACCGTAAGAGCTAGAAACTTAAAATTTCACACACGTATTTTTCTTGTAACGTAGGTGTCAAGGTAGGTAATAAGAAATAATTTTTCGAAATTAAACTCCCTAGGGGGTGAAATAGAGGATGAACGATTGTATGAAACTTTGTATTCCTTGGACATATTTGCATGACATTTTGTACGAATTAAGTACGGCTAAAATAATGAGATCCGTACTACAGCATTTTCCAAAATTACAGCATTTAAGGATTTAATGTTAAATAACGCTATAATACGTTACCCATTATTTTGACCGTTATTAATACAAACTAATAATAGAATTTAGATAGTAACATTTTTGTAATTTAATATTACGTGGTAAGTTTATTACAAATGATTTAAAATGCTATATTTTTATTTTCTTGTCACGTGACTGGAAACACCAATTTGACTTATTACGTCATTAACCGCAAAATCAAGCTGTCGAAGACGGACTATAGGTACTGTTAACCTCTCTGCATTTTTGTTATAGTTTATGATCTTATTAGTGACGACGATTTTGATTGTATGTATTCAAGTAAATATAAGGAAACATAAACTGGACATACAGTCATGAATCCTGAATCAAATTAATTAAATGTTTTGCGGGTGACGTCATATCAGCCGTTAGTGTTTTAACTGAATTAATTTTAACATTAAAAATTAATTCAAAATAAATTTAAGTTTATTTATGGTAAACAAGCGTCAACCTTCAAAATAAAAGCAATTCCGAAAATTTGTTAACTTTCCTATTTTTGGTTGTTATTTTCTTTTCCTCGATGGTTCTTTTCCTCGAATGGTAATTTGTTTAATAATACCTCGTAATATTTAAAGTGTCAATCTATGTGGTGAAGACGATAAAAGAGAATTTTAGTCAGTGGCTGATTACTTGCCTTCTTTATGTTTGTAACAGTGTCCGCTCCAGATGAAAAATTCCGTCCAGCTGGAGGAGCCAAGTGTTTGTCACATACCATAGACACATCTTCGAAGAGGAATTTTCTGCAAAAAATTGGTACAATGCGTTTTTTAATGTTTGATAGAATTTCGCTTACGCCATCCAACCAACCACCAGGCGCCATCGTGCCTGGTTGTTGGTTGATGACATAGACTTATATATAAGGACCTGGTCAAAGGTGCGACAAAATGGCACAACCGCGTTGGGGCTAACATTGCATTTTTAGGGCCATGCCACATGCGACTTAGTTCACAGCGGTTAGTACGCGGGAGCGAACGAGTTTTTGCTGGCTATTAAAATGCCAAAAAATGTTCAGTCAGCCACGTCCTTCCAATGAAGTCATTGGTCGATGAAAGATCGGCTGCGCTGTTTTTCTTGACACAGTGATAAGGAATCAACATGTTCCAAGAAAACATCTTTCGAGATTAACGACATCTACGAGGTGATAAATACAAACATTTGTTCTGTGTCTGGGTGTTTATATGTAAAATAAGTATGTATTTAAAACTATATAAGTATTATATTAGCTATGTCGCTTCCATAGTACTACTTATTCAGATGGTATTGTGTGTGAAGTGTCCACCAAATATTTATATTTTTTTTAGCTAAACATTTCTTCAAAATTGGTAGAGATTTCTAACACAATAAACAAACGAATACTCTACTAAATACTAAGCTTGGCTGGCCTGATGGCTTACCTACATAGTTGGTAGTAAGCCTGCCTGTGAAGCCGTGGGTCGTGGGTTCGATCCCCACAGTAAAAATATTTGTGTATAGTGAAATATTTGAATTCATCATTCAAATATTTCTACTGTGTCTGGGTGCTTTCTATGTATAATAAGTGTGTTTTAAAAAATATATAAGTATTATATCAGCTATCTGGCTTCCATAGCACCTAATAATAATAATAAATCTTTATTTCAAATGTATATATTATATGTACATGGAACATAAATGAAGTTACAAAAAATTACCTTGATAACAACAGTGTTTTAGTTTGGTGTTGTGGGATTCAGTGTCACCTTTTAGTGTTGTTGTGTAACTTAGGTATAGAACACTTAATACAAGTAGAACACTTAATAGTACAAGCTTTGCTTAGCTTGGGGTCAGAATGATGGTGTTGTATGAAATTTCCTCCCAATATTCGCTAAAACAAAAACTGTGTCCATAGAGTCGGCCGCATAATAAGCACATGTGCGCTGTCACATACGGGCTGATACGCACACATACACACATCAGTGGGTCACTACACGCGCATGTAATTGTGTATATTAGCATATCAGTGACAACCTGACAACGCGTATACATATACACAAGTTTGCGCGTGTAATGACCCACTGATATTGTAGTGAGACTACGTCCGACTTTTTTTATACGTCCATATCAAGTAAGTCTTTCACCAATCAGAAGTCTTTAACCAATGCGTGTTGCCAGTGATGGCTTATGGAACTGAGACGTGGTCCTTAACTGTGGGCCTCATAACAAAGCTGAAAGTCACACAGCGAGCTATGGAGAGAGCTATGCTCGGAGTCTCTTTGCGCGACAGAATCCGTAATGAGGATATTCGCAAAAGAACGAAAGTAGCCGACATAGCTCGAAGAGTAGTTAAGCTGAAGTGGCAATGGGCAGGCCACATCGCTCGCAGAACTGACAACCGATGGGGAAGAAAGGTTCTCGAGTGGCGACCACGAACCGGAAGACGCAGTGTTGGACGGCCTCCCACTAGATGGACAGATGACCTAACAAAGGTCGCTGGAAACCGCTGGTTGCAGGTTGCGCGGGACCGTTCGTTGTGGAAATCTAGGGGGGAGCCTATGTTCAGCAGTGGACGTCTTGCGGCTGATGATGACATCAAGTAAGTAGGTCAGTCGTGTTGGTAGACGAATCATTTTTTGTGAAAAGTTAAATTAAATAGATATAGATACATTTCTATACTACGATTGAGTAAGTACTTACTCCTCTTCTTCAATTCGGCTTAGTTCTTTAGGTGAAGTTTCTTCGTCATTTAGATTAGTATCTCCAAATATATTTTCCTGTGTAGTTCGATTTTGTTCTTCAGTCAGTTCACCGTTTCCGTATGAATCATTTTCCTCTATTGAAGTATATTCAATACTAGAATTATCTTTTCCATATGAATTATTTTCTTCAGTTGGATCAGCATCATTAATGTTGAAATACATATTTAAGTACTTATGGTATTGATTGGTGAAGTTGAATTTTCTTTGCATGGATTTCGTTTCCGAGCAGATTGTAACCGCTGGGTATGGAATCTGGAAATAATAAATATTAATAATTTTAAATTAATAATTATAATGTAACGATATTATTGTACGATAAGGAGCAACGGGATATGTAACAGTAAAATTTTTGGGATTCGAGATTGATCGCAGCATGACGTGGGAACACCACATCGATAAGATGTGTACTAAAGTCAGCAGTGCGTGCTTTGCGCTAAGACGAGTATCCCGAGTGGTGTCTGCGGATGTGTCACATGCGTGTTACTTCGCCACAGTGCATTCTCTGTTACAATACGGCGCCGAGCTATACGCGCGCGCTGCCGACTGGGAGCGTGTGTTCCGCGCCCAAAAACGTGCCGTACGTGCCATCGTTGGCGTATCGCAATGCACATCCGTCAGACCATATTTCAAAGAGCTTGGTATACTTACGTTACCTGCTATATTGATTTACCAGGTGGCTGTGTATGTCAGAAATAATCTAGAATCATCGAGGAGAGAGACATTCTCGCAACATACGTAACGCGAATAAGCTGGATGTTATACCACACTCTCTCACAAGGTCACGGAAGTTAACTCACATTATGGGACCTGAAGTTTATAACACGCTTCCCAAAATAATTATATCTGCCCCATAATTTGGCAGCTTCAAAAACAGATTAAAGTGCTGGCTTATCAATCAAACTTTTTATAGTTACACCGAATTTTTAGAGAGTGATGGCAAAGCCCTATAAAAATGTATACAAACATTTGACATGGAATATATTATACTCGTAAAATGCTTGACAGTTTTCTGTACAATAATTATTATAATACAGTAAAGTGATCATTTCAAACTTTGAAAATGTATTCAATTTGTATGCTCTTTCTTTTGTTTTTATTTTTTATTAATTGACGTGTAAATTGTACATTTATTAATAAAGTACTTTGACTTTGACTTTAAACCGAAATCGAACGTGTTAGTCGATACTATGGTATTGTTTTATGAATCCTGAACACGAGAAAGAATAATAAATGATAATTTTGAATGAAAAAACAAAATTTTAATCAAATAATATTACATGCCATCGATAAAATTTTGATGCAGAGATGGTGCAGTGTCTGCATAGCAAAACTTGGGTATCAACGTGTCTTCTTCAGCCTGAAACGTTTACTTAAACTAATACAAGACTTAGGTACCTACGTTTAATTTAGCAGGGTTATGCAGAGTACCTAAAGGTACAGAGTCGAAAGGGTCGCGTTCTACACATTATAGTTAGGAACATTTTGTATGCAATCAAACAAGGCCTCGCGAAAACTAGTCTGAAGTTTCATCCTTACGATGAAGCTCAAATTTAAGTCGCTTTGGACAGAATTGAGCTTCAGTTTAACTCAGCAGCTTATTTTCAAGGGACGTCTGCATCTCGTTTGGCGTGTGCCAAATGTGACCACTGTTACGTACCTACATCAACCGTCAGTGATCCGTCAATTAATTAAAAATGTGCCAAACCACGTTCATCATGGCAAAATTACACTTTGGATTCGATAATAATCTATTTTACTTAAAAAAAACTCAACCAAATTTCATAACAATCGCTATCACTAAATAGTTTTTTTTTATTTAAAAAAAATGTTTTTTTATTTCATATTCCAAAACCAGTACACCGATTTCGATAAAATGTACCTATATGGAACTAGCTCTAAACTATGATTTATCTATGATAATTTTTTTTAAATCCAACAAAATCGATTCACAACCGCCGATTTTTTTAAACCTTTTCATAATGTTTAAAACAAGGCGACGTTTCCCGCTTCGTGCAGACACACTGTGCAACCCTGTTTTTTATCTTATCAGGTAACGAGTGGTTGTACAAGATGCAATGATTAGAAAATAAAAGTAATGTTGGAGGCATTACCTGCCAAACCGGTCTGGGTTCCTCGATGAAGCCCACGAACGCCGGGCTTTCATTCCACTTGATCCAGACGCTTTTTATCAGGACGACGCAGAGCAGCATGCTAAACGTGATCATAAAAATCCAGAATATCCTACAAATTAAATAAAATTACAAATTCATCATCTGAATCATATTTGAATAAATTAATGTGAGCTGTAAATCGTCTTTTAATTTAATTGACGAGCCACTAATAAGTGAAATAGTCAGTTAGGTTCGACATTAGTTTCAACCGCATTCGATGGCCTTTTTAAAGATGAAAGCGACCGTGTTTTTTTTTCGAACTTGTATACCTAAACGTTAAACAAGACTTGTAACAATTATACAGCGCATCTTTCCGAAGATGATTACTGTTTACATGCAGCAGCACGCGAGATGATGCTGTCCTTATCACACTTTTAGAGTTATTTTTATACTCTTAATTGATTAATTTTTTTTTTTTTTACTTGCGAATACCGCCACTATTTTACCCTACATCGCCATATTGGTTCCTGGCAACCATCATTACGTGATTTTGTGTCGTCCGAGTCACACGTAAATTTGCTTCTCTTCCAACAGCAAAATAAAATAAAATGGGTAAAAATAAAATAAAATGGGAAAGCGATCAGATAAAGATGAAAGTGATATCGTTGATAGGGTTTTAGGAAAAGTGAAAAAGTTAATAAAAAACAAAAGAAGAAGAATTATTTCGTCATCGTCGTCGTCTTCGGAAGAATCGGGAGGTAGTTCGTTATTATCTACCGCCCATTCCAATCATTTCTTGGAAGCCCAAGCCAGTGACCAAGAAGTTCAAGGTGAGTCTATAATTAGATCAAGTTTTTCTCTGTGTACCTTCTAAAATAAAATAGTAAAGTAAAATTAAATAAAATTACCTATGGTGATGAAACATTCTTACAAATTATCCCGACGT
Organism: Ectropis crepuscularia; assembly: GCA_963693475.1. Taxonomy (NCBI): domain Eukaryota; kingdom Metazoa; phylum Arthropoda; class Insecta; order Lepidoptera; family Geometridae; genus Ectropis; species Ectropis crepuscularia. Next base: position 12,925,316 of record OY856358.1, read on the forward strand.
ATAACGTGTGTGGAAAATATGTCCCGACCTGATTATGGTGTGTGAATTTCATAGTATTAATTCAATCTACCTACATGGTACCTACCTATCCCGACTTATACTGTGTGTGGATAAAATATATAACTATCCCGACGCAAGGCGTGTGTGGAGTTAATTTAACCTACTTACCTACTTGAAGTGTAACTAGTAACGTTTTCGTCCTTACAGACGAGGTCCCGCCTGAGGCACCAACAGAAGAACATCTAATAGGCGAAAATAATGAATTAGATCCAGAAATATTAGAATTATTGGGGTCAGACCCAACACAAGAGAAATCTTACGGCGATAATTTGCACAAAGATTTAGCCACACGATGGAAACATATTTTAACCAATGGGCTGCCAAAAGAAGAAAAGGTCAATCTTTTAAAGAAATATTTGCCTGCGGAAAATTGCACACACATGAAGGCACCCATTCTTAACCCCGAGATAAAATCGGCATTATCTGACATCAACGTAAAAAGGGACTCATACAGTGAACAAAAGCAAAATCAAATGTCAAACTGTATCTCAGCAATCGGAAAAGCATTAAACTTGGCTTTAACACAAACAGAGAATATACCACAAGAAGTTATTAAAACCCTGAGTGACGCCGGGCGGTTGCTATGCGACACGCACTATAGAGAATCTCTCTCAAGACGATTTGCTATCATAAATGCCATTAGCAAACAAAAACGAGATATTATAAAAAATACGAAAATTGATGAACATTTGTTCGGTACTAATTTATCTGAACATCTTAAGTCATCTAAGACCATATCAATGTCCGCTTCAGAGTTAAGGTTCAATAGCGGAAAATTTAATCAGCTTCGCTCCCAGCCGAGTACTTCGGCTCGCAATCGGGTAGCTTTAAACGCACGGGGGGCACCGCGACCACCAGCCGTCGGTCGCCGAGATGCGAGTGTACCCGGACCAGTATCGGCACCCAGCTCCGCCGCCGGCCCCGCCACGGGCGCCCGCGCCGCCGCGCGATTACCGTCGTGCACCACCACCGGCATCGACTCTTCGCTCGAGGTCTTACCCGCAAACTCGACGACGCTAGCTTCTACGTCGCAGGTACTTAGTACAGATACATTTTTAGCTGGTAGACTTCAGTACTTTCAACATGAATGGCGTCACATTACGAATGATAAAATTATTTTGTCGTGGATTAATGGTTACACAATTCCTTTTCATTCTGACCCATATCAAATACATACGGCTAAAAATAGGTCATATTCGCCTAAAGACATCGATATAATAGATAAATGTGTTACAGATTTATTAGAATCTGGTTATATTTCTACCTGTTCACCATGTGAAAAACAATTCATCTCACCAATTTTTACAGTTCCTAAATCCAACGGAAAACATCGGTTTATTTTGAATTTAAAGGATTTAAACAAATTCATCTATATAGACCATTTCAAAATGGAAGACTATCGTACCGCATTAAAATTGATAGATGAAAATGCCTTTATGGCTACTATAGACCTCAGAGATGCGTATTTTTTTGTGCCAGTTGCTAGAAGTGATAGAATTTACCTTCGTTTTAGTTGGGATTCTGAAATGTTTGATAATCAATTATTTGAATTCAACGTTTTACCATTTGGACTTTGCACTGCTCCCTATGTATTTACAAAGTTGTTAAAACCGGTTCTACATCATCTTCGTTCTTTAGGTCATCTATCCGTCAATTTTCTTGATGACTTCTTGTGCATTGGAAATTCATTTGACAGTTGTGTTGATAACGTGGATACAACCAAAAATTTACTTTTAAAATTAGGTTTTTTGATCAATGATGCTAAAAGTCAAACATACCCGACACAAATATGCACATTTCTGGGTTTTATATTTGATTCATCAAAAATGCACTTGACTTTACCAGATGACAAGAAAAGACGTATAAAATTATTAACAAACGATTTACTAAATACAAAACGATGCACAATCAGAAAACTAGCTAGTTATGTCGGTTTGCTGACTTCAGCATGTCCCGCTGTCGAATACGGCTGGGTGTACACGAAAATGTTTGAACGAGAAAAATTCTTGGCACTCGACTATTCTGACAATTATAACAAATATATGACTTTACCTAAACATTTAAAAGATGACTTCAAATGGTGGAAGAACCACATTGACTCCGCAGGTTGTTCATTTCAAAATAGAGATTACTCACTTGTGATATATAGCGACGCATCAAATACTGGATGGGGCTGCGCTTGTAATGATGAAACAGCTCACGGCCATTGGGATAGTTCACAACGACTGTTGCACATAAACACTCTAGAATTACTTGCAGCCTTCTATAGTCTCAAAACATTTGCCTCACGGATTAGTAATTGCAATATTTTATTAAGAATAGATAATACTACCGCTATTGCCTACATCAATAAAATGGGTGGAATACAATTCACACACTTCAAAGCACAAATACAAATCACACAAGCTTTGCTTACTTTGGGGTCAGATGGTGTTGTGTGTGAATTGTCCACCATATTTATATTTACTTAAACGAAATTGCACGTGACATATGGCAGTGGTGCGAAAAACGAAACTTACACATTTTCGCGTCTTACATACAATCCAACATGAATGTAGTCGCAGATTTTGAATCGCGTCAAAAATTTAACATAGATACTGAATGGGAACTAGCAGATTATGCATTTCTTCAGATAAAGGTTAATTTCGGGACTCCTGAATTTGATCTTTTTGCTAGTAATCAAAATCACAAATGTCAGAGATATGCTTCATGGAAGCTAGACCCAAATTCTGAAATTATTGATGCGTTTACGGTTAAATGGAATAACATAAATTTTTATGCGTTTCCACCTTTTAGCATAATTTCTAAAGTTTTACACAAAATTAAATATGACAAGGCAGAGGGTGTTGTTGTACTACCATACTGGCCCTCTCAACCGTGGTATCCCGTATGGACCAAATTGCTAGTTTCAGAAGTAATATATTTTCAACCTAATAAAAGCCTTCTAATCTCGCCTTTCAGGGAGCAGCATCCTCTTCATGCGGATCTGACCCTGATGGCAGGGAAATTATCAGGCAGTCGCTACTGAAACGCGGAATACCTAACGCATCATTAGATATAGTAATGGCCGGTTTCTCTACTAATACATTAAGTCAATATAATTCATCCTTAAACTCATGGTGGCTATATTGCAAAAGCAAGGGTCTTGATTATTGTGATTCCAATATTACACAGGTGATTGAATACTTGACAGAAAAATGTATTTCCGGTGTAGGTTACAATACGCTCAACAGTCATCGCTCAGCTTTGTCCATACTGTTAGGCCAAGACATCACTTGTCACGATACCGTTAAAAGGTTCTTTAAAGGAGTTTATCGGTTAAAACCCCCTGCACCGAAATACGATACTACCTGGGATCCCAATTTAGTATTAAATTATTTGGGTAATAATTTTCCTAATGATATGATTTCATTAAAAGATTTATCATTAAAAACAATCACACTTTTGGCATTAGCATCTGCACAAAGAATGCAGACACTTAGCCTGATTAAAATAAAAAATATAATATTTGATTCAGAACAAATTCAAATTAGAGTGGATGATTTAGTAAAAACCTCAAGACCAAATGCTTTTCAGCCATTGATTGTACTACCATATGTTAAAGAAAATCCTAAAGTGTGTCCAGCTTTGTGTCTCAAAATGTATGTAGATAAAACTAGTTCTCTACGACAGCAAGAAGATTTACTGTTTATCAGTTATCAAAAACCACACAAGAAAGTTGGTTCTCAGACTTTATCGCATTGGGTTAAATCAATTCTTGAGAAAAGTGGCATTGATACAAAATTATTTGGTGCTCACAGTACCCGACATGCGTCAACATCAGCTGCTCACAGGGTTGGAGTTAATCTTGAGGTTATTCGCAAAGCAGCAGGTTGGTCTCAATCATCTAATGTTTTTTTAAAGTATTATAAAAAAGATATATTGCAATCAGGGCAAAACGAATTTGTAGACACTTTAGTTCGACAGTAATTGATATTTAATTAAAATGATTGTTCAAGTAAATAATAGATAATTATCTTAAAGACTATACTTATGTATTAAATAAATCTCTAATGTTGATCATCTTTAGATATGTGATTAAATATGTGAATTCCTACATTGTTAAGCAATTTTATTGTTAAAAGGGAATAAATGTTATACTGATCGCTATTATGTTGTGGTATTTTTTCGATGCTCTAAACATCTGCATGTAAACAGTAATCATCTTCGGAAAGATGCGCTGTATAATGAGGGAGTTTCCGACGAGACAAAAATAGTTCCAACGGACGCACTAGATGGCGGTTGTTCGAGATGCAGATAGATCTGTCTCTACCATATTCTCTCAACAGTGTAATCCCTTTAGAGACCCTACCCGTTTTCAGGGAAAAAGTATAGTGTAAAAAGTGTATTTTTTAATTTTAAAATAATGGGAATAAAAATAGCTAATTAGATTGATAATGTAATAAAAAACCTTTACTGATCAAAATCCCTTTTCAGTAAAAATCTTTAGAACTCCCGAGGCATTAGACACCAACTAAGCCAAAGTAGAAGGAAAATTCAAAGATATAAATAGCAACACTGATACGACAATATTTTATCCACAGACTAAGTAGAGAGATACTCTCTCGGCTGAAGGATTAGTATCCATAGCCAAGAATAAATTTAAAAAATATATATTTTGTCTTTCATCAGGTTTACGAATTTGTTTTGAAATTTTGATGTTTTGATATAGTTTTCATTCGAATAAAATGCGTACATGGATAAAGTAGTTTATTATTTATTACTAGAAGTCGTGCTTTCGCAAATTGAATGAATTGAGTCCCATTATGCCTACCGCTTTTGACAACAAACCAAAAGACCTACAAGCGCCTCCTATTATCGTTTTATTAGACTATATCTTTTTGTCTCGTCGGAAAACGGCTCATTAAGAATCAAACGAACTTACCTTGTGATGTTTGATGTCTAATTATACGAGCGTCTTGAACGAAGATGATTACACACCCAACCCCCCCTTTTTTTTCGATCCCCTTAGATCTATCGAAAAAATAAGGCTCTGAAAAATGATGGTTGCCAGGAACCAATATGGCGATGTAGGGTAAAATAGTGGCGGTATTCGCAAGTAAAAAAAAAAAAAAAATAATCAATTAAGAGTATAAAAATAACTCTAAAAGTGTGATAAGGACAGCATCATCTCGCGTGCTGCTGCATGTAAACAGTAATCATCTTCGTTCAAGACGCTCGTATAATTAGACATCAAACATCACAAGGTAAGTTCGTTTGATTCTTAATTATAACCCAAGTCATGTTCAACAAAATGTAAATGAAACAGTTGTTTCTTCGCATTTCAGGATTGACCTAGTGAAAATCTACTGCTTATGATGTTTTTTTGTAAAGAGACCAGTTACATCGCGGTTGGTCTCAAGTCTCAACTGCCGAATTTTGAGCTAGCGCAGTCTAACCTAAAGTTTAAAATTTCTAAAGACTGCACTTAAATATAAAGGTACGTACCTACCTACGTAGAGACTTTTAAGAGCCTAGTACCGACTTGATGTTTCCCAATAATTATTATCGTACTCAATTAATATTATATTTCGTACGACTACTAGCATTGCCATCAATCTAAGGTATCGTTGAGTCTCCTCGGTGAACCTCGGCTTAGGCAAAATGATGATCTACATTCTACATCTACAACGATGGTTAGGTACAAATAAACGTACTCTTTTCTACTTCGTAAGATAAGATAAGAAAACTCTTTTTTAAAAGCCACATAAAAAATTAAGAACATAAATTACAACAGGAACTTAAGAAACTCTTATGCTAAACATTTTAATTGGCGGCCTTATCGCTTAGAGCGATCTCTTCCAGGCAACCGTGCACGGATAGGCGTATTTCCAATCTATACAAGGCCAGAACGCAAGGGTATGAAACTAATCACGTATAGATTCTAAATAAGTTTTTTTACTAAGATCTTCCAAACCATACAAGGTCAGTACGCAAATACTCGCGTATACTTTGTAGTAACGTAGAAGTATTATGCTGTTACAAAATATACAGCGCCAGTACGCATACGGACTAATCGTGTATGTTTTGGAATAAGCGCGCGAAACTAACATTACAATTTGTACGTGAGCAGTTGCATTTTTTTGTTTATATAAAGAGTGACGAGACGAGCAGGACATTTGCCTGATGGTAAGCAACATACCTGCTACATAACAGTACAGTGACACGCAGCTATTGGAACATGAAGAGTCCAAATCGTTACCTAGCACTGCACTGCGCTCGTCACCCAGAGATCTAAGATGTTTTATCAAGATGTTGTACTGACTGATTTATTGTAGATGTTGGTTTCCCAGATCCGACTCGGAGCACCCCGACTCCACCTAGTCTTGTCTCTACTACCCCTAGAGTGTATATAAAAAATGCGGGAGCCAGAAGCCTAAGGGAGGTCCTGAGTGGAGCGAGCCATACGAGGCCTAGCGAAACGCAGGGGGGAGGTGGCGAGCGAAGCGAGCCGGCGACCTCCGTAGTGGAGCTCAGGCCGAGTATGGAGAAGCGACACTCAGGGCTGACCGCAGGGCTTCTGGCGGGAGCCCACCCAGAGTCAAATCTCAGCATCGGATCGACAACATAGACAATCAGTACGAAAAATTATTGTATGCATCGTAATAACAGATTTATAACAACATTACAATATAATATACTCGTACGCGAACAGTTTCCTATGGCTGCGTTCTGGCGTTGTATAGAATGGAAAGACGCGACGCGAGCATCCACGTTACAAACTATACACCATCAGTACGCAAAACTCTTGTATGGTTTGTAATAACAGATTTTAAAACAACATTACAATATATACTCTAGCAGTTTTCTATGGCTGCGTTCTGGCGTTGTATAGTTTGGAAATACGCCACGGATAGGATATTATATCCAATGATGCGGCCTTAATGTATCCCATAGATTAAAATCGTATAACTAGTTATACAACTTAAGTATAAAATAAGAAATATATACTACTTACAATAAAGAATACATTAATTCCTATACTTTTTCCTACATTTTGATACATTCGCTTGATACGATACCTGGTATATTTATTATTTACCTTTCAGGTAGAGCGCGGTCTTTCTGTCCAATATATTTAAGTCCGTGTATATTAGAGTTCTCAGTAAAATCTCGTAATCTTTTTATGAAGTTTTCTTTTCTATGGGCATTAGTTGAGGTTCTTTGGAGAATGTCGTTGTTTATGCTTCTTTCTATACTACTTGCTCTTCTGCATCTGAAAAAAATATTTTTTGTTTGTTTTTTCGCCGTATTACAGGTATGTGCCTACTATAAAGCCACGTCCATAAAGTATTATCGTAAAAACAGAACAAAAAGGAAAAACATCAAGCATTATCAATTATTTGCAGCTTATGTCTTATATCACCGTAAAATTGTCAACATCATCAGATTATAATCAAATGCGTGAGAATATAATCTCACGATAGGTTAGGTTAGTTTGTAATCTGACGGTTTTTACAATTTTACGATAACATAAATATACAATACCGCGAAGGAATGAAACACGATTTGGTGGACATTTTTCACACAACATTATCTAACCCCGAACTAAGCAAAGATTGTGTTATTTTGACGTTAATTTTATGATGGACGAACCGGATAACTGATATACAGGGTTATTGGTAATCAGTCTGCATCCTTTTAAGGGGATGTTAGGTATATTCAATACGTCAACTTTTGTTCTACAGTTTAAAAAAAAAAGTGTTTTTTTTTTTCAAAAATTAAAAAGTATTTGCACGGTCTAAAAGCATCGCAAGCAACTCTTCGTAACAATTCGTAACAAGAGCGCGTATGCTCTTTAACGCGCAAAAAATGATGTGCCGAAGTGAATAAACACTAAAAAGTCGCTAAACAGTACAAAAAAGGGCAACAAATACTAATTTTTTTTGGGTTATCTATTGAGATTTAACGAAAGTTGTAGAACAAAAGTTGTTTGTTTAAATATACAGAACATGCCCTTAAACGGATGCAGGCTGATTACCAATAACCCTGTATAAGTTTTATTATTGTAAAACACATACATAGAAACAGGCATAGACACAGATAGACACAGGATAAACATCAATATTCATCACAGATCTTGATGTCTTCAAATCGAGAGTTAATTTGTTCAAGATAAACACGCTCCATCGTTGACCGCATCGTCGCTTAACATCAGGCGAGATGGCGGTCAAGTGTAAACCTAGAAAAAATAACTAACATGTGTGTCCTGGTTGGGAATCGAATCGCCGACCTACGAGCCTGTGAGCAAACTCACTACCAACTGGACCTAGAGACCAGTTTTACAGTTTGTTTGTGACATTGCAAGGTAGGGATTTAATTACTAAGTAATATTTTTAAGGACATTAGATCGTCGTAGTATCGTCAACAAATAGGTACATCAAAAACCTACCCTTATTAATTAATTAAGTAAACTCAATAATCTACTAAGTACGAATTTTAATTAACCCACAACACGCATGTATGGCCTATTCGGGTACGGGTTCGACGAATCGGTATCTACGTAGGTACCTAATAGGTTGTAAAAACACGTTTGGCTTAACACAAATAGCCGCTTGCTGCTTCCCATGGATTCGCCCAAAGTATACAGGAACCGAAAAAAGCTGTATTGACTCCTTTCCTTTACTCTCCATTCTTTTAGATATATTGTTAGAGTGAATAATTGTTACTCTATGTTTTAACCAAATATATTGGATGCAACAAAAAAAATTGAAATCTATGGTATTAACAACATTAAGTATTAAGTAAGTATATTAATTGTCATTTAGATATTCGTATTTCTACGTCACGCTATAGTGATTTATACCATTATAGACTACAGGCCCGTGAACAAAATGTATGGGTCAAATGAACCACCAGGAGACCTATGTCGAATGATAGAAGGGAATTAAATAATAAGATTTAGCACTATGCCGTCACTTGTATGCTGTCCAACTGAGTGCAGGGGAAGAAAGGGGATTGCAACCCTCGATATAACTGCACTCGGTTCGACAGCTTACAAGTGACGGCATAGTGCTGAATCTTATTATTTTGTACCCTTCTAACATCCTACATAGGTCTCCTGGTGGTTCATATGACCCATACATTTTGTTCACGGGCCTGTAGTCTTTTAACGAATTGCAATACGAAAACGAACTTTAAACGCATTTTAAAATTGACTAGACAGTAAATTGGTTGTTTTCGTACGTTACAGGACGTCTATAATCGCAATTTCGAAATAAACTCGCCACTCTCCTACTTCGGTTCTACTTCGATCCGTCATTCGTCAAACAATGTTCGATCGGACGAAACAAAGTAGAACCGGAGTAGGAAAGTCGCGAGTTTATTGCGAAATTACGTTTTTCGTAGAAAGAGAGTAGACGTCCTGCTTCTATTTACCTTCTTTCTTGATTAGCTAATTCTTAGATAAGATTGCGTAATTATTATTTTAATTCCGTACGAAAAACATTGACTATTCGCTTTCTTAATTTCCTTCTCCGTTAAAGCCATTGGTAACAAAATTTTACCTACATTTACTTTTGGTACAATGCGTAGAGCAGGCGGGATCCAAAATTCACGATTGTGAACCACACGTTCTAACCAATAAGCCATCACGGCTTCAAATTTACTAGATTACCTTAGACTTTAGATTTAAATGCGAACGTGGGATGTTTGTTTTGACGAATAAATTAATTAAAATATTATTATCGCGAATTAAATTACTATAATTATCGTAGTGAATTGCAAGTAACAATATTGTGTTATGAATGCACATACCTGCAAGAGCAACGAGGTATAGATGACGGCGCCGCATTATTTTCATTCGAAATCTCTTCGAGATTCAATAGTGTTTCGTTGCCGTTGTCCATTATCAACTATTTCACTAAGCACGTCTCACTTCGACACAATAACACGCTAGATTAATTCGAATTTCAAATTAAGTTCACGAGTATGAGAGATAACCCCAAAATGATAATGGATTCCCACTACGGAGAGCTGCTAAAACCGATTCCAAATGGTTGGATAAAAGTAGAACTAATTAATTAAAGTAGACTTTTCTCAAATAACACTATCTTTGTTTTTTTTTAATTTGTTGTACCACAACAAAGAGTTTTATATGTATCTATCTATCTAAGTAGATAGAGATTTAAACGAGTACATATTTTAAAATCTACTATAAAGACCGTCAGCCCTCAATTATGATTGCTATTTTCTTTTTGAAGGCACTGTAAATCCACATCCAAATGGAAATAGGTACTAAATTTTTATAAAATTATAAAAAATTACCAGTTTCTGACTTTTTCCTTTGTGTGCACCCAATTACCTATCTGGAAACCAAATTTGAACTTTCTATATCATATGTGACTGTATGAAATCTTTTATATCTATAGTTTAATCAGTGATAAAAATGACGATTTTAGAATGTTAATATCTAAATAACCGTTTGAGGTATGTTTATGAAATTTGGAGCACATCTTGATATCCTGCAAGTTTCAATGTGTGAGCAATTTCACAAGTTAATGTGCAATAGTTTTTAAGTAATGAGAAGTACAAAAGTAGCTCCAAATGGTTCGTGTAATATTACACATGGTGCGGATCGCCAGTTTACTGGAATTGATTTAAACAAAAACAAATAAAGTGGCCAAGTGCGAGTTGGACTCGCCCATGAAGGGTTCCGTTGCAGCAAGTAACATAATATATATAGTATACATAGTTCTTGTAGTTCGTTGTAACTTTGATCGAAGTTTTAATAATAGTGTATTTATGACGTACTAAAAAAAAACTACTCATCAGATCGAGTTCAAACTAATTTTCGTTGGTAGTTTTCATGGTAATGTACATCATATATTTTTTTTAGATTTTTCATTCTCTTACTTTAGAAGTTAGAGGGGGGGGGACACACATTTTACCACTTTGGAAGCGTCTCTCGCGCAAATTATACAGTATAGACAAAAATTGTATTAGAAACCTCAACGTAATTTTTGAAGATCTATCGATAGACACCCCACACGTGTAGGTTTGATGAAAAAAACATTTTTGAGTTTCAGTTCTCAGTATGGGGGGCACCCCTAATTTTTGTTTTTTTAAAAAACTTTTGTAAAAATCTTAATGCGGTTCACAGAATACATCTACTTATCAAGTTTCAACAGCGTAGTTACCATAGTTTCGGCAAAAAGTGGCTGTGACATACGGACGGACAGACAGACAGACAGACAGACAGACAGACAGACAGACATGACGAATCTATAAGGGTTCCGTTTTTACGTTTTACGGAACCCTAAAAAGCATTTTATGCGCGTTTTTAGACAATGAAAAACTGTTACATTAACATTATAGTCCTAGATCCCAGAGTTCCCAGACGTGAGAGAAATGAAAAGGCTTGACTGGTAGAATGTCTTGAAGGCCTTTTCCTTTGATACCCATATTGAAGGAGTTGTGAAAAAAGAAATAAATTTCACCATTTTGCGGTAGCGGCCATCTTGTATTTGAAATTTGTCATAGTGCATAGTGTTCTACTAGTCAAATCCTTTCATTTGATACCCATGTTAAGGTAAGCTGTGAAGAAATATTTTGTCCGCTATTTTGTGGAGGTGGCCATTTTGAATCGATATCAACCAAACATAGCTAAAAACACTCGCACGAAAATCAACCTTCAAATAAAGAAAACCGCATCGAAATCGGCCCATTCGTTTGACCTGTTACGGTGCCACATTGTGCATTGCCACATATTTTGGGAGTTTTAAAGCTTCTGTAAGGAAAACGGCCGACGGAAAGTGTCTGGGAGTACTGGGGCCTCATTTGTAAGGATATTGCCTATAACATACGTAAAAATCAGTTGTCAGAAAATAAGTGAAGTAAGCTGTGTTTGTATGTACCTTTATTGCCCCATATCTCAAAATTGGCCGTCTAAGCAAGTTAGCGGGTAAGCATGTGTTCTTAGTACGTACTAACTCTACTCAATCGTCCACATTTCGTTCGTCAGAAAATACGTGACGTCTGGCGGCCCTGGGATCTTGCTCTATTAAGGCCGATTTAAACTGAACTAACATAGAGCTAGAGCTGGAACAAGAGCATTCTTTCTCGATCTTTTAGTGTAAACGAAAGATCGTTCTTAGCGTTTTCCATATTATTATATTATGTATTATTCCATATTATGTATATTCCATAGAATCTTTGCAAACGCAAACAAAACAACGAAAGAATGCTATACGTTTGTTTACACCAAATGAATTTGATACAATGGGGATCGAATGAGCATTCGCTCGTCTGATGTAAATCGGCCTTTAGAATGTGACGGTAAATTTCGCTACGTTGCGCGTTTGGTTAACAGCTCAGACGGGAAATGGGGCGGTCACGAATTGATAGATCTGGGTTCGAATCCGGGCGGTTGCCTTACATCGACAGGGAAAATCTCTTCGAAATGAGGTATCACCGCCCAAACCTGGTGACAAAGATCAGCCAGGAGTTGCTCTGCACACATCGGAACCCGATGGATGTCACATATGCTCTGAGGGAAATATACTCCGGTATGTACTCCTCAGCGTCCCGTATAAAGTCCCTAGAGCAGAGAAGGTATAATATAAGGGAGCGCAAATACCCAACACCCTACCAAACACCCTCTTTTTAGTTCACACTCAAGAAGAGAAGGAGACCCTGACAAACCAGGGTTATACGTCAGGCACCGGGTCACGCATCCTTACCAATATTTTTTTTTCTTTTTATTTTATTTATTACCGGTAGTAATCGGCTCAACAGACGAGCACTAGAATTAGGTTTAAAATGTTCCCAACTTCCCCCTATTTTCCTCTTCTTCTCCTAATCCAAGACATATGTAAAAAAAAGAATTGAAATGACAAAGATCACGGACCCCGGTGTCTGTGGAGTGGAGTGGCTAACTTAAATTAAAAAAAAATAAAAAAAAAGAATCCGGGTGGCATCTCTTTTTTTTCAACTTTCTTAATTTTTTTTTAGATAATCTATTACCGGGATCCCTTTATCTGTATCTAAGTATACTCAGTGTTTAAACAGAGCAAAGCTCGGTGACCCAGGTACTTAACATTAAAAGTAATAAGCAAATAGTGGATGGTTGTTATTTAGAAGGTACTAATGAAGTTGCCAAGTGCGAGTTGGGCTCGCCCATGAAGGGTTCCGTTGTAGCAAGTAACATAAAATACATAGTACACATAGTTTTTTTAGTTCGTTGTAACTTTGATCGCAGTTTTAATAATAATGTATTTATGACGTACTAAAAAAAAACTACTCATCAGATCGAGTTCAAACCAATTTTCGGTAGTAGTTTGCATGGTAATGTACATCATATATTTTTTTTAGTTTTTTCATTCTCTTATTTTAGAAGTTAGAGGGGGGGGACACATTTTACCACTTTGGAAGTGTCTCTCGCGCAAACTATTCAGTGTAGACAAAAACTATATTAGAAACCTCAACATCATTTTTGAAGACCTATCGATAGACACCCCACACGTGTATAAATGACGAAAAAAAAAATTTAGTTTCAGTTCTCAGTATGAGGGGCAACCCTAATTCCTCCTTTTTTTTTTTTTTAATAAAAATCTTAATGCGGTTCACAGAATACATCTACTTACCAAGTTTCAATAGTGTAGTTCTCATAGTTTCAGCAAAAAGTAGCTGTGACATACGGACGGACAGACAGACATAACGAATCTATAAGGGTTCCGTTTTTACGTTTTACGGAACCCTAAAAACCCGCTATCGTCATCTAGTGTGTAGTTAGGTATATAGTTTGGAACTGTGTGAATAGGTATTTTGTTCTTCTTCTGAATCATTCCGCAAATAGCTGACAAACTGATTAGGAAATAACCTAAATTTCAATTTCACAAAGTAGCGGATAAATGTAGTTATTTTCTACGTAGTTAACTTTCGGGAACGCGTGAAACTGTTTTTAAAAACTAATTTAATTAAAATTAAAATTAAAACAAACTACGTCTATACGAGTCGAAGAGTATATTCAGACTAACTTAACTTAGAACTATGAGCCTTAAAGAGAACTTATTATCTATCCCAGACGCAAGTCTGCATTTCTGGGTGGCATGGCGTGATGTCGCACGATTCTGCGTAGGCGTAGACGCTAGGTCAGCAACTTACGGAGGTTCGCGGGAACATAACGCCTTCCCCCTCAGACTCGAAGTTATTGGAAAAGGATTTTCCATATAACTTCGCTTCTACATTTTCCTTACCCTATTTATGTTACTACATATATGTACTATACTCTAACTTATTACTAGTGTTGTCTCTACAATACGCAATTCCAATGCTTGGAAAGGTGAGTAGAGGCAATGAGCTTATGCTTAACTTAAGTATGTAATAAAATTGGATTTGGGTTTACATTTTCGGGGTCGTTTACGTTAGTATTATTTTTACATAATTTTCGAACAAGCGGTATAAACTTTTTCCAAATGAGGTACGCCAAGCATGACGATAACACAATATAGAGAACACTTGTGGCTATGCCAAGGCTTTTCACTTCACTTAAATTTGGAACACTTTTCACACTCTTTTTTAAAAGGTAGTTGAGGTGCTGCACTTCATCTAGGTTGATATCTTGCAGGTCTATAGGTTCGGCTTCCTCTGTGGTATTCTCTGGTAGGGCTGGTAAGTTCACAATGGGTAATTGGCTGTAAGAGTTTCCCAACTCACGGAAACGGTTCGCTCGCAGTCGAAGGGCATCTATGATGACATCACATGGTTTTTGGATTGTAACGAGGTATGTTCCTCTCAATGGCTCTTGAGTGACGTCATCGTCGCATTTTTGGGTAAGTAGCTTTTTATATTTGGAAAATATAATCCAACTGTTGTCTGAAACTCTCTGGACTTTTAAATCTTCTGTAATGATTCGTTGTGCAATACATCTTGAGGGGTGTTGTTGGTACTGCATCAATTGTTCAACACATGTTTCTCTGGAGTAGGGGGCAATGTCGTTTTCGGAGCACAAATATTCCTTGGCAGTTATCTCTTTGCATTTTTGGGCAATTGGGCGATATCTTTTCTCGTCCTGGAGTAAATAAGGATATTGAGGAATAATGGTGAAGGTATCGGTAGTAGAGTGGTTGAGCATGGGTAGTGGGTACAATTTATAATATACATAGCATTCCTGTTCTACAAGTGGTACATCGATAATAAATCTTATGCTACTATCCTTAAGGTAAGTTTTGACAGAAAATGTTTCCTCTAAATTAATTAGATTCTGGTCATTTACTGGATACATGAGGTTGCCGTATGTACTTATATCTTTCAATAGTTTTAGGATTTCTACAGAGTCTATTACAGTTTTGTGTAGTACTGAAACCTTGCTGAGGGCTAAAGCCGTCTGTACATCGCTGAGTTTTGTCGAAATAGAGCGGAAGTTACTAATAAAAAGATTGAATACATTTATAATGTGGAAAATTACAAAGTCGTCATTGTCTCTAGATTTTATAAATTGTTCTATTTTGTTAAGTCTGTCATTCAGTATTTTTGTATTTTCGTTTACAATTTTAGATGAGTTTACTATGTGATCCAGCATTTCAGAAATAATAGTAATTTTACTAGAAATAGCTTGCTCACGGGTTTTTGTGTCCGTTATCAGTTGTTCAAAATGGATAGCGTCGTCATTGTCTAGATTTCCTGTCACTACTTTAATTAAAGAACCTAGAGGGTTAATAAGGCCACGTTTTACCCGCTTAGTTGGCATTAGTTGCCCCAATTTCTCTACAGCCTCGTCGCGGATGTAGTTTATTTGGGACTGGAAGTCTTTTAAGTTATTGACAAGAGAGGAAGCATTTTTAGAAGACATTAGTTTGATACAAAATTTAGAGTATTGTTGCGAATTGAACTGTAGGTCGGATGCTATGCCCTTCAAATCTATTGTTTTTATAATAGACCAGCTGTCGTACTGTACAAATGCACGGCCTTGTTTAACTGGAAGGAGACCTGGGTTTTTATTTATTTCTTGAAGTTGTAGGCCTTGACTCAGGAACCCTTGGATTTGGATCATCCATATCACCACCGCCAGGAGGGGGCGCCACCTGCGGAGGGCGTTTCACATTTTTAACTGGGACTTTAGTTTCTCTATCTCGGACTTTTATAGGTAGTACATTACGTTCCACCTCACCACATACTATTGCCTTTTGGTATTTTGGCTTATCTTTAGATTGTCGTTTGTTGACCGCCTTTGCGTATAGAGCTTGACCCTCTTTGAACTGTGGTCCTTTCTCGCCACCACGTTTTTCTCTCACCGTTTCTTTCTTACTTTTCATTTTTGCCGCTATGTGTCTGTACAATTCTTGAGTTCGTTTTCGGTGGTCTTTTAATAGCTGTTGTTTGTATGCTTTGTCGAATTCCACGTCAAAAATAGAGTTAAGCTCTGTGTGTCCGAATACTATTTCAAATGGGGTTAAATCTGTGGCACTATGTATAGTGTTGTTGTATGCCATTATTGCATAAGTCATCCTATTTGTCGCGTCTGTGTATTTCACTTCATATTTGGCTATTCTGTAGATTTCTATTATAGTAGAGTGAAAACGTTCTACTATGCCAACGGAATTTGGATTATTTGGTGTTGTTATATGCAGTTTTATTTTGTATAAATCTGTAAGTTCTCTGAGAAGTTCGTTGTTAAACTCAGAACCCGGGTCACAACTTACTTTGCGTGGAATGCCATAAAAACTGAAATATTTAATAAGAGCTCTCACTACCTCTGGTGTAGATCGAGATGGTACTTCCAGTGCTTGGCCTAATTTACTAAATGCGTCCACTATAGTTAAATAGTGTTTTGATTCTATTGAAAAGATGTCCATAAATACTTCCTGAAAGGGCGCATCTTGAGTGTCTGTTAGTTGGAGTACTGGTTTTATTGGTTTCCTGTCATATTTGGTTGTCCTACATTTGTCACAAGCATTGATGACGGCTGAGACCGTGTCAAGCATATCTGGCCAGTAATAATTTCGCTTAATTCTTTTCACAGTTTCGGTGATTCCACGGTGGCAAGTTTTGCCTTCGTGTAATTTTTGTATAATCAGTTTTTGTTCTGCTTCATCTTCAACGTTGATTACTCGCTCAGTACATTCGTAGAAATTAATTGAACCTTGCTTGAAAAGGGTGATTACTACGTTACTGAATTCCCGACGGTGTTGTGTTGTTTCAAAATAAATGAAGTATTTTATTTTTGGTCTAATATATTTCTTTAAAAATTCACATATGAGGTCTGGTTTACCGTGAGGAAGGAAAACTTCTAATATTTTCTGATGCTTCGTGGAGATGTCGGTTACTTGGAGGTCGTTAGTAAATTTATGGAACACAAGTATTTGGTTTGGTTTAGTATCTACGGCTTCTTCTAGAATTGGTATGCCTAGTGACTCTAAATCTTTACCGGAATGTATTGTTTCTGTTGCGCTTGAGCTTGTGTCTGAAGGTACTAATAAGTCAGGCTCCTTTCTCAAGATTTGGTCTATGGTGTCGGTGTCTGAAATTGTAACGGGGCTGTCGGTTGCTGTTCTCTCCGAATCTGATATTGATATGGTATCTGAGTGGTCTTGTTCTTCGGGGTTTACAATCATTGATCTGTTGTCGTTGTCTTCGGCGGTAGTTAGTGCATTCAACCTAAGTCGGGAAAGGGCGTCCGCGTTAGCATTCAGTTGGCCATTTTTGTGTTTTATGTTGAAATCGTACTCTTGAAGGCGAAGTCGCCATCGTGTTAGCTTGCTCCCTGGCTCTTTAAGTTGGTACAGCCAAAGTAGAGGTTTGTGATCGGTAACAATGTCAAATTTTCTACCGTAGAGGTACGGTCGGAAGTGTTTAGTAGCCCATATTATAGCCAGTAATTCTCTCTCTATGGCACTGTATCTCCTTTCTGTTTCGCTTAGGGTTCTGCTGGCGTAAGCGATTGGTAAGTCAGAGCCTATAGTCCCTTGAGAAAGTACTGCTCCTAAAGCTACCTCAGAAGCATCAGTGGTTAATATAAATGGCTTACTCATGTCCGGATACTGTAGTATAGGTGCATTAACTAACAGCTCTTTACACTTCTGGAAGGCTTCTATATATTTTTCTGTCTTCTCTACGGTTTTGCCTTTTCTTAAACAAGCAGTTAGCGGTTGAGTAATTTTTGAAAAATCTTTTATGAATCTTCTATAGTATCCTATGAAGCCTAAGAATCGTTTAATTTCAGTCTGTGTTTCAGGGATCGGGTAGTCTAATACTACTTGTATCTTGTCGTTGTTTGGTCTGAGCCCGTCTTTCGTCAGCGTATGTCCTAAATATTGGACTTCCTTGCAAAGAAATTCCGATTTGTCTAATTGGACCTTGAGATTGGTATGTCTAAGTCTGTCGAAGATAGCGCGTAATTTCTCTAGGTGTTCACGGAGTCCGTTGGAGTAGATGAGTATATCGTCAAGGTACACAAGGCAATGGATACCCTGTAAGCCTCTTAATACATTGTTCATTGCTCGCTGAAAAGTTGCCGGAGCTGTCTTGAGACCAAATGGCATTCTGAGAAATTCGTAATGCCCGTTTTGTGTGGAGAAGGCAGTTTTCTGTCTATCTTCTTCTGCTATTTCTATCTGGTGGTACCCAGACGCGAGGTCTAGTGTCGTGAAATAGTTGCTTTTACCTAGTTTGTCAAACAGGTCGCAAATATTGGGGAGTGGGAATCGGTCGTCAGTTGTGATTTCATTTAGTCGCCTATAGTCTATTACCATGCGATATTTCACCTGGCCAGAGGCGTCCGATTTCTTCGGGACTAAATGCACCGGGGCACTCCATGGTGAATGTGACTCTTGTATCACATTATCCTTGAGCAGCTTTTCAACTTGGTTCCTGATTTCTTCCGCTTGGGCCGGGGCTTGTCTATATGGCTTGATATAAATAGGATTGTCGCTAGTCGTCCTTATGTGGTGTTTGACCTGGTTCGTGAAAGTTAAGGGTAATTCTTCACTATAGAGTATGTCCTTATATTCAGTACACAGTTCTAGTATAGCTTTTTGTTCTTCCGGTGTTAAGTGATTAAGTCGTAATTTTGACAAATTTTGGGTAAGTATTTGGTCAACTTCTATGTCTGTCAAGTCTGCCGTGTTAATTTCACATATGTTATTTTCATCTGTGAGTTTTTGGACTTTAAAAGGTTTCGTTATTTTTATAGTTATATCGGCGTCCGACGTATTTTGTATAACGGTGGTCGCATAATAATTTTCACATTTAACTAGGGCTGTAGGCATTCGGATTTTTGACTCAAATTCCAAAAAATTTAGAATAGCGTCACCATTTTCAAGATCTACAGGCAGCTCTACACGAGTTTCGGTGCGCGCTTTGAGGTTAAATAAGTATTCCTGGTCGTTCCAAATTGGGATATTGGCATGTTGTGTTTTTAAAGTTTTGTCGTTCAGGTCTATTTTAGCCTTTAGTTTCACTAACAAATCCCAGCCAATAACTCCGTCATACTTGGGGTCGACGTCATAGATGAAGAATTTGTGATACATGTCCTGGCTGAAGGCCTTAAACAGTGGTATGTCGACTACCTCTGTATGAGAGCTAGACGCGTGCGTGCTTGTTACTTGGAATGGTTCGTATCTTTTGTACTGGGCATAGTACATATCTGCTTTTGTTGGGCTGATAAAACACCTGCTACTGCCAGAGTCTAACATGAATTTGCCATCTATTTCCGTGATTTTTATATAGGGTAGTTTGAGGGCGGCATCATAATTTAGTTCGATTACCTCGGGAATCTGTGGGTCACTTCTACACGAAAATTTTCCAAATTTGTTTCTTCCCTTATATTATCATTTTCCTGTGCTGGTTCTTGCCCTTCCATAATAGGTTGTTGACACTCTCGGGTTGGATCGGGATAAAAGTAATTCTGCTCTTCCTGGTAGTTGTTGTCGCTGTATTCGTACTCGTACGGGTCGTCTGTTGTTCCCCATTCCTCGGTTACTATCTCGTTTATGGGTAGTCTTGACACTGGTTGCGCGGCAGTTCTCATCGTCACATCGCTGGGAAACGGTTGCGGAGGACGATAGCCTTGAGGCTGCGGCGCTCTATATCCGAATTGTCCCGGCTGTGGTCTAAATCCGAACTGATGTTGTACTGGGGGTCTGTAGCCCATCTGTTGTTGAGCAGGATGCTTATAGCCAAATTGCTGCTGAACCGCTGGCTTATAGCCAAATTGACCGGGCTGTGGTCTAAAGCCTAGGGGTTGTTGGGCCGGAGGCCTATACCCAAACTGCTGTTGTGGTGTAGGTGGTTTGTACCCGGATTGATTTTGCGACACTAGCGGCCTAGCTAGCATTGGTTGTATAGCATTCGGTCTGACTCCAAAATACGGGGGTCGGAAGTTACTATTTGGGGGTTGCATTATTGCCTGAAGGGCTTGAGGCTTCGGATCCAGCATGGGTGGTTTGGGTGCCTGGTTGTGAAGCAACCTGGACCTCATTAAATACTGCTCGTGGAAATTAACTTCATCCATCACAGTTTTTAGGGCCTCTTCTAAACTAGTAGGGCTCTTTAGTCTTACTATTCTCACTAGGTGTTCCGGCAAATTATATAGGAAAACATTGAGAGCTGTATTATTATGGATGATGGCCTTAGCATGTTTAACTTCGTTAGAATTAGTGACATTAGTGTTAATTTTGGAAATTAAAATGGCTCTTACATCTTGAATGCGGCTACAGAAATCTAGGTATGACTCGTTAGATCTAATTTTTAATGACTCCAACTCTATGGCCACACACTCTTCGCTTCTATGATCTCCAAAATGCTGAATTAATAGTGTTTTGAAATCGTCATAACTTTCAAAATCACCCCTTTCACTAATAAGGGCGGCGGCTCTACCTGCGACTCTACTGGTAATCGACTGCATTATGTATTCGTTGCGTTGAGCAACGCCTTGGAATTGCCTAATGACATACTCGCATTTTCTTAGAAAAAATGCGAGCATCTTAGTATCTCCGTTGAATTCTGGTATGAGCTTCAGCATGTCGCGCAATAAGGGCGGTGCTATCTCGTTAAGCTCCGTCATTTTGTGCTGTTATATAACTTATATACTTACTTAATTACTTACTTAAGTACTGGTGCAATTCTAGTCACCGTTTAAATTATGTTAAAATATACTTAGTTACTCACTTACTTACTCAATTACTGGTGCAATTCTAGTCACCGTTAAAATTATCTTATAACCTATGTAGAGGACCTGTGCAGTTTTAGTCACCTGGTTACACCTACAACTTAAACTAAACAGTATTTCATGGATAGGATGGGAAGAAGCGGAGGATTTTACTCCAGTGAGTACTATATTCACTAAAACTTACATGCCCATCTCCGTCCGGCTCCGGTTAACAAATTTCTTTGGTTCGAGGATTACCCTGCGGCCTTCTTCCGATTCTAGGGAAAGCCGCTGTCACTGCTAGTCGCGAAGGCACTAACACTGTTCAAGCACTAGTCACGAATTCTACGTGGTCGCGATAGCAGCGGCTGGTAATCCTACCGGCTGCGCCAGTTAACTTTCGGGAACGCGTGAAACTGTTTTTAAAAACTAATTTAATTAAAATTAAAATTAAAACAAACTACGTCTATACGAGTCGAAGAGTATATTCAGACTAACTTAACTTAGAACTATGAGCCTTAAAGAGAACTTATTATCTATCCCAGACGCAAGTCTGCATTTCTGGGTGGCATGGCGTGATGTCGCACGATTCTGCGTAGGCGTAGACGCTAGGTCAGCAACTTACGGAGGTTCGCGGGAACATAACGACGTTTTGGTTTTATTTGTTTGTTTTCTCTTTACATTTTTCAAATAATGATAAATATTTTTTATC
Organism: Ectropis crepuscularia; assembly: GCA_963693475.1. NCBI lineage: Eukaryota > Metazoa > Arthropoda > Insecta > Lepidoptera > Geometridae > Ectropis > Ectropis crepuscularia. The sequence goes on from OY856358.1 coordinate 12,947,212, forward strand.
TCTCATCACCGAATCTCTGAAAATACAAATGTTAAGAGTTTAAAATTTTTCATGGAGGTGTCTTTTAGCACGTAGGCGCTCATTAAGACGGCGTTGTATGAAATTCAACCCCTAAGTGGGTGAAACAAGGGATGGACGGTTGTATGAAAATTCTGTCATTTTAATGAACCCATTTTAATGCCATTTCCTACCTACACAGATATAATGGACATTAAGAAAAGACATAGGCCACTTTTTATTACGGAAAAAGGGTTAAAGGGGTTGAAATGGGATGAAAGTTTATATGGAAGTTGGTAATTCTTGAAGATAAAACCATGAAACTTCGTATCTAGACACTTGACGTGAATAAATAAATGTTAGTGTTGTCACCTGTATCGTTTGTAGTACATTTCGCTTACAATCTAATACCTAGGATTTGAGTCTAAACATGTGTTATATAAAAGAATAAGTATCAGATTTTTTAAAGCAATGGATTTGACTAGTAAAATTTACTATAGAGGGCGCCGGTGTGGAACAATCTACTTCTACCCGCCATCTCAAAAAGAGTTTTAGAGGGGTTGGGGCTAGTAAGTAGATGGAGCTAAGAGGGACTGGCATCCTTTTTAGGGTTCCGTAAAACGTAAAAACGGAACCCTTATAGATTCGTCATGTCTGTCTGTCTGTCTGTCTGTCCGTCCGTATGTCACAGCCACTTTTTGCCGAAACTATAAGAACTACACTGTTGAAACTTGGTAAGTAGATGTATTCTGTGAACCGCATTAAGATTTAAACAAAAAAATTAAAAAAAAAGTAAAATTAGGGTTGTCCCCCATACTGAGAACTGAAACTCAAAAATGTTTTTTTCATCAAACCTACACGTGTAGGGTGTCTATCGATAGGTCTTAAAAAATGATGTTGAGGTTTCTAAAAACATTTTCGTCTACACTGAATAATTTGCGCGAGAGACACTTCCAAAGTGGTAAAATGTGTGTCCCCCCCCCCCCTCTAACTTCTAAAGTAAGAGAATGAAAAATCTAAAAAAAATATATAATGTACACCACCATGTAAACTACCAACGAAAATTAGTTTGAACTCAATCTGATGAGTAGTTTTTTTTTAGTAAGTCATAAATACACTATTATTGAAACTTCGATCAAAGTTACAACGAACTACAAGAACTATGTGTACTATGTATATTATGTTACTTGCTGCAACGGAACCCTTCATGGGCGAGTCCAACTCGCACTTGACCACTTTATTGAAATTTTATAAGAGAGAGATCCAACAGTTGTCAATACAAAATCTTACATTCATTTAATTGGTTTACATTTACTCTCAATTGATAACAATTGGGTGGGTTGAAATGGGGGATGAAAGTTTACATAGAAGTTCGTCATTGATGCAACTAGACACTTACCTAATATCTTTACTGAAATTCTAAATATGAAAGTAACTCTGTCTGTCTGTTACGCTTCTACGTCTTAACCACTGAACGGATTTTGATGCAATTTGTTCCTCAGATAGACTAAATTCAGGTAAGGACAGGGTGACTTTTTATCACAGAAAAAGAGCTGAAGGGCCACCCCTTGAATGCGGAATATAAATAAATAAAATATAAATATTGGTGGACAATTCACACACAACACTCTCTGACCCCAAACTAAGCAAAGCTTGTATGATGGCGGCCAGATAGCTGATATAATACTTATATAGTTTTAAATACATACTTATTATACATAATATAAACACCCAGACACAGTTTGAATTCATCACACAAATATTTGCACTGGGTGGGGACCGAACCCACGACCCTCGGCTTCGCAGGCAGAGCTACTACCCACTAAGGCACGAGGCCAGGAATGTAAGTTTACATGCAGGTTTGTCACTGTTGAAGATAGAAACCGTTAAATTTTTAAACTTGAAATCCATACCATTACATATTATAAATGTGCAAGTGTTATCACCTGTATTTTGTTTGCCGCGTATTTCACTATAGTATTATTTTTAATACTGGGATTTGAGGCTAAATATGTGTCATTTAGTGTAGAGGGCGCCGGTGGGATACCATTCGCTTCTACCCGCCATCTCAACAGAGTTATAGAGGGGTTGGCGCTATAAGTAGATGGAGCTAAGCCGTTGAAGGGCATTCCTTTGTTAAATTTTATATGGGAAAGATCGAACAGTTGTCAAAATAAATTCTTACATTTATTCAATTGGTTTACTTTTACGCAAGTGATAACACCAGAAGTGCTATGAACACCACGCCTAGAAATCATCAGCTCGGGCACCAACTCGGCCAGACAGAGGAAAGTCCAAAACGCACTGGACGTGCGTCGCCCGCAGTAAGTTAAAATGATATTTTTTGATCAGTGGTTTCAGTAGTGCGTAACACGCGTAATGTACACGTGAGTAAGCAACCGTTTAATATTACGATTTACTTTGAAGAAACGATGTATAAAATTGTTTTAACCTTGTTATCTAACATTGCATTTCAAATGAAACTTTTGCGAATCACCGACAAGTTAAATCTATTAATTATTATCTCGTAAAGAGGGTACTGTAAAATAACCTTCAATTCAAGGAAACTGTTTGAGAAAGGTCATGCATTTTAAAACATAATACAGTAATAGAAAGTGTTACATCTTTGATTTGAATATGGTTACCGTAGTTGAGTTACAAAGTGGTTATATTCAGTGCAGTTATAAGATACCCTTATGGTTGAAATTAGAGAGATTTTAGTCAGATGATGCCGAGCTATGTACGTTACCAATTAATTGTTTTGGTATTGTTTAAAAAAATGAGACCCTTTAATTCGCTATAAATATCACTTGGGAGCGTTTATAAAAACTATGTACATAGAAGGACATATGTGAGAAAAATATGAAACCTTGAATAGGTACGATTAGTAGACTTGGAGATATATACTGTAATTGAAAGTCAAACCAAATCGAGCAGTGCAATGGCTCTAGGATGTGTCAGGTATTATGATTGATTGCTGATGAGTTAACGTTTGAATAACGTAGTGAAGTGCAATGGCTTCGGATCCATTGACAAAGTAAGCGTTAGTGTGAAACCGTAATACCTTGGACATAAACTGACGTACTTAGTGTCGGCCTAAGAGTGGTAACTGCTAGAGAAAGCATTAAGAGTGAACATAATGAACGTTGACTTTGACTTTGACTATGACTTTAATGCCGCGTATCTAGAGTTACCAGGCGGCAGCTAAGGAAAGGTGTATGTTTGAGATTTATGGAAAATGTGGGTAATGTAGTGACGTACCTCGAGTTGCGACAATGTGAGAGCGCAACTGCTTGGGAAAGCTATTCATTACTCATCTTAAGTGGATTTATGGAGAATGTGGTAATTTAATGACGTACCTTGAGTTGCGACAATGTGACAGCGCAACTGCTTGGGAAAGTTACTCATCTTAAGTGGATATTACTGGAAGAGTAAAATTAATAAAATGAATAACTTGTGCATTTTGTTCGCAGCAACTACACCAGACTGTGACACTGCCAAGGTTGGCAGCGTGCGCAGGAGGGCCGTGTTATCACCTGTATTTTGTTTGCCGTGTATTTCACTATAGTATTATTTTTAATACTGGGATTTGAGGCTAAATATGTGTCATTTAGTGTAGAGGGCGCCGGTGGGATACCATTCGCTTCTACCCGCCATCTCAACAGAGTTATAGAGGGGTTGGCGCTATAAGTAGATGGAGCTAAGCCGTTGAAGGGCATTCCTTTGTTAAATTTTATATGGGAAAGATCGAACAGTTGTCAATATAAATTCTTACATTTATTCAATTGGTTTACTTTTACGCAAGTGATAACACAAGTAACTCTGACTGTCTGTCACTGACCTGATTTTGATTAAATTGTACAAAATGTTTTAATAAAAGCTGTTTTTAGTAAACGTACATTTGTATGGGTGTACAAGTACTGCTTCAGTTACCTTAACATTTATTTTGCGCGGATGAAGTCGCGGGTAAAAGCTAGTGTTTTATACGATAGAGTGACAAGCAGTGGCGTAGCTAGGTTAACCAAGGGCCCCGGGGCAAATTAAAAAATGGGGCCCTGCTATGTAAACTGATTAGGTTTTATACAGTACAAGTAATACAAGTAATAAGAAGATTTGTCGTTCCCCTTTTTGAAAAATGTAGAGGTCCGTGGTTCCTCCAAGCCCAAGCTCTTATGCGTGTCATGCAAACATCATCCACGTTCACATGATCGGCGGCGGAGGTTCCAACTGCAATAATTGTCGAATCTTCTTCAGTAGGCTTTTCAACCAACACTGCAGTTACCACATTATTTGAGTTACTATCAATAAAAATATTTTGGCCAGATGTACTTGCAGAAGGCTGACTAAAAATCTTTTAAATTTTGACCAATTTTTGTTTACCTCCTATCCTCTCTTTTTTGGCGTTGTTTGTTAAATGCACCACTGGGTTTCTTCTTTTTATCCATAATTTTAGTTTTCTAATTTATTTAAACAATACAATATTCTATTGTGCTCGAGTAGGTGGGTACTCATCATCAACAGCCCACTAAATGTTCCCACTGCTGGGACTCGGGCCCTTCTCTCCCTATGAGAGAGTTAAGGCCATAATCCACCACGCTGGCCCAGTGCGGGTTGGTGGATGACACATGACTCCGAAAGTTTCTAGGTACATTTCACGTCAACTAACTAACTTCTAGTCAAGTAAAAAGTTCACTCGACTAATTTAAGAAGCTATGACTACGTCGTCCAGATAAATAGATACTGGTGGACAATTCACACATAACACTTTGGCTTTTTCCACCGCCAATGTCCCAGCCATACTCGAACCGGAGTGGTATTACGCGTGACGATCTCAAAAGACCTGACAGCATGGCTTTTGTGCCTTGGAAGTTGAGTCGGCTCCTAGTGTGGGACGCAGCTTGCGTCACCATTATCTGGCACCATCACATCTTCCAAAGACACATAGTAGGGCCAGTGCAGCGGCTAATTCAGCTGAGCGTCTCAAACGGCGGAAATATGCAACCCTCGGTAGTGGTTTTATATTTAAGCCTTTTGGGGTAAAGATATCATGCCTGTGAAGGCCGGGAGCTCACCTCATCTTCAAAAGCCTTTGCGAGCGCTTGGCCGACGCAACGCGTGACCAAAATGCCGGCGTTTATTTGGCCCAACACATAAACATTCAGCTATTCAGCGTGGTACTGCCGCCAGCATGCTGGGCACGCTTCCGACTGGTAGTGGACATGAACATCTTGTCATCCAGTTTTCGTTAATGTTCAAAAAACCGCCTCCCTGTTTTCCATATAATATATGTACATGGTAAAAACGAGACCCTTAAGACTTCCGTCCGTCTGTCATCAGACTATATCTCAAGAACGGTGATAGCTAGACAGTTGTAATTTTCACAGATGGTGTATTTATATTGTCGCTTCAGCAACAAATACTACATTACACATTTTCTAATAAATATCAGATCGTGTTTCGTTCCAAGAGCTGCCATCTGTAGTTAATGTGGAAAAAAATTAGAAAGGTATTGCAATATTATTACCTGTCGATAGATGAAGGATGGCGGATTTGAGCGCGGTGTGTGTACCAGGGATGAGCTTCGACTCCGACTCCGATAAGTCGGAACTTCCGATTACTATTGCACCTTCGGTTCCGACTTCATCTCCGAAACTTTTAAAACGGAGGTTATAATCGGAGGTAAGGTGTATAAATATTTCAGATTATCCCTTATTGTGGTGTATAGTAAATGGAAATACAAAATCCCAACTTCCTAAATCAATTGCTCGTCAATATTTATCGTGTCCACGTGTTTGGCAAATAAAAAAATATACCCAAAAAAAATGTCTCTCCTGCCACCACTTCTAATCCTGCCTGTGCTTCCGACTTCGGTTCCGACTCCGATAAATCAAATTTTAAAACTTCGACTCCGCCTTCAGTTCCGATAAAATGAAAATGACCTTAAAACATACAATAATTACATCCCTAATGTTTACAGTGTCACAGAATACTTAGAAGTTAGTGTGTACCGAACTTATTATTACCGTTATTATTTAATTTCTATGTAAATTCGGAACCACACGACCAATAATGTAAAAAAAATTATGGGACTATATTATTAAAAATGTGTTATTTCTAACAAAATAAGAATTAATTAAATTGAACAACGCAAACATGAGTTACAACCAAATACACATTCTGCCTTTCATCCCTTTCTGCAAGAAAACCGTGCAGAATTTGGGGACTAAAAGTAGACAGCTACCATCTCCTTAGTATGATCTTAAATTATGTCAAGTTTCATTTGAATTGAATCAGTAGTATCGGCACAGATCAGAAAATAGTTATGGTATCGGCGTGATGAGAGTTTCACAGAAATACAGACAGACATGAAAGAAAAAATGTAGTTTCGCCATCAGTATCGACTATGGCCCCAACATTTTTTTTTTCAAAATATCTTCAATGTACAGAATTCGACCTGCTACAGTTTTATAATAAGTATAGATTATTCCTAAAATTTTACGAGTATGTACTTATATCAATTATTCTAATGATATAAACGCATTAATTCGTAAATTAGGTTTTCCAAGTTCAAGAATGGAACAATGCTGGCTAGCTTGTCCCTTTCAAGCTGTAGGTACAGTTTAACAGGTATTTTTATCATAGTTGGTATGAGACCTAGCTGAGGCTGAATTGAAAACCTCCTCCTTTTTGGAAGTCGGTTAAAAATTACTGCTCATTGACACTGCTGGGTCTTTCTTACCTATCTGTTGTAAATAAGTAGTACCTACAGGTACTTTGTTTATAGAAATTTCACCAAGTACAGATGTACAATATTGTCACTACCATTTGATTGGTTTTAACGAGCAAAGAAAACATTGTGAGGATACCGATGTATCGAAAAACATAATGAGGGCTGTTTAAATGCTCATATTTTACATTTGTTTGAATGTTTTATGTACTTACTTAAAAACCACTTAAGTACTTGGGCTATCATATGAAATATGCGATGTAGCCAGTATTAGATTTTCCTCCTACTTAGATCATATGATTTACTTTTTTTTTTTTTATAGTTGTTTGAAATTTATTATGTAAGGAAAAAAGTTCACAACCAATGATGTTAAATACCTATGACGTCATTGACAACTACGTATTACTTAGATGACGGTAGTGAGTTTTTCTAGTAGGTACTACTTCGTAATCATAAGTACCTATTTGTTTTAGGTAAAAACACATAAATTACCAGCGATAGATCGGTTATTCATTAACTTTATCGTGTTTAGGTAAGTGTGATTAAGAGTAAAAGTAAAAAGGAAAATCAACGACAAAGGCAGTCACAGCTTAACAAAAATGTCTGTTTAAATAAGTGTAATTTGTTAAAATATGCGTCAATAAAGCAATCCAGTAACAGTACAGAGTAAAGTCACGCAGCTATTTCAACATGAAGAGTCATCACTTCCCAGCACTACCTACATTGCCCTGCACCCAAAGATATAAGACTATTTATTGTTTATTATGTACTTTCAGATACTAAATAGAAAATAGCAGAAGCTAGATTTTGAGAGTGGTGTCCCTACACCTGTTGAGCCCTGCGCTCGGCATTGCCACCTCAACGCCCCCGCCTTTAGAGCGCCACCCTCAGCGCCCTCGGCTTGGTACTTGGAGTAACAAGCTCGGCGCCCCACGAATATTATTTAGTCGATTCGACGTGATAAAGGATGTAAGATGTAAGAGCCTTCTCAGCGACAAACTTCTCACATTTGAAACTTGATTTTAGAAAAAAAATCACACATTTTGATCGTAGAGTTACGTTAAACGATAAACAATAGGTTGGTGTAAGTATATTGCAAAATGTACGCGAATATGTACGTGCGTTCGACCTCAATGAGGTCCGCGACCATACTACCTACGTCACAAAAAATGTCCTCGCGAAGCAGTGTAGCCGGTTTTTAAGCATTTTAAATTAATATTAGTATCACGTTTTTTATGTCCTAATTGACTAGCTTGTGTCATAACTAGTTAATGCCTAAAGCTTAGCCCGCGCTAATCCACTATGTAGTTTTTATTTATTGCAACGAGATGTACCTAATAGCAAGCACACCGTGTCGTGTCAGATATGTTTTAATCAGGAGCAAATTTAGCAGCTTAATAACGAACGACTACATTTATTCAGGAATGAATGGTATACAAAAATGGCTTGCAAACGCTTAATATTATCGCCCCTCCAGTTTCGTTTGTGCTTTGCAATCGTGTCACGAGTCACGAGAGGGCTTCAAATAGGTATGGTGGTTAGGTTTGAAACACAGCGGCACGATGACTATTCTTCCGTTCTTGTTATCCACTTCTTATAGTGATAAGCATAGCTCATATTATACTAACATTAATATAAATGCGAAAGTTTGTATATAAGGATAACCATCCTTATATACAAACTTACTCTTATTTCGTTCGTCGTTATCGTTACTCTTTCATGCAAAAACAACTGCAGGGATCTGGATAAAATTTGGAAGATAGTTATAGATAATAGTCCCGAATAACACCTAAGCTACGTTAAATGACGAGAAAAGAATGGGATCAGGAACCACGCGGGTAAAAATGCAGTGCGTTGCTAGTATTAAATAATTCAACCAATCATATGAGATATTTCGATCATTAAACAACCATCAATCAGCTCTTCATCGTCCACGTATCGTAAGGATTTGATTACCTACCTGTCTCATCGGCAGTCTGTCTCTTGGTTTCTGTTATGTACTAGATATAATAGTAGTAATTGAAGTACATAGACCAAAATAACTAAGTACTAATCGCCTAACGTTCTGTTTTCTATTTCGTAATGAATTGTCAATCAACATCGGATGGTGAAGTGTCTTCTAGGCGTTGTCTTAAGCATTTTAGTAAAAATGTAGTATCGTATAATATAGTTTATATTTATTCCGTGTTATTAGGTACTTTATTACCAAAAAGAAATTAACCTTGATATTTCAACTCACTTTTGAAGGCGTCGTGGCTCAATTAATAGCTTGTTAGAGAATCTGACTGCTGACGCGAAGGTCGTGGGATCAATATTTTTTGAAGTGAAAACTTATTTTGGCGCACCACACAATTTTTTTGTGGGCTGTGAATTGAGCCCAAGCGTCACGTTCGTAAATGAAAGAAATCTTCGGGTGAACTCGGGATCATAGCCATCTAGAAATGCATGAAAATTTCTAGATCTAGTTCCCAAACTTATTTTGTCTGCTGCCCACTTTGAGAGTAAATTATTTTTTTTCCGGCCCCTTTTTTTCACATACTTGAAAACCCCTATACAGGGTTATTGCTAATCAGCCTGCATCCGTTTAAGGGCATGTTCTGTATATTTAAGCAAACAACTTTTGTTCTACAACTTTCGTTAAAACTCAATAGACAACCCAAAAAAAAATAGTGTTTGTTGCCCTTTTTTGTACTGTTTAGCGACTTTTTAGTGTTTATTCACTTCGCCACATCATTTTTTGCGCGTTAAAGAGCGTACGCGCTCTTGTTACGAATTGTTACGAAGAGTTCGATGCTTTTAGACCGTGCAATTTTTTTTATTTTTTTTTTGTAGAAGAAAAAAAAACTCATTTTTTTTAAATCTGTAGAACAAACGTGGACGTATTGAATGTACCTAACATCCCCTTAAAAGGATGCAGGCTGATTACCAATAACCCTGTATATAACATAAAATTAAATTAATTAATTGTTGTGTGCTATACTAGAGGAGATTATATTATATTAATTCTAAACGAGGGTTTTACTATAGCCTACAAGAGTTAACTTGAGACTTGAGCCCAGTATAAGTAGTACACAACTACTCCAAGCCTTTACACAACGCCCCTATGTTTTATTTTTTTCTGGGACTCTTACCGCCCCCTTTTAGGCCTACAGCGCCCACAAGGGGGCGTTATCGCGTAGTGTTCAAAATGTGGTAAGTATCAAATTTGGAGTTAAAAGTTTTCACTTAAATCAGCAGTCCCTTAGACTGCATTTTTTTTTATAGTATACAGTGACGAGACAAGCAAGAGAAGTTTGATGGTAAAAAACATGCCTGCTTACTAACACGCAGCCATCGGCATACGAATAGTCAATTTAAATTTTAGAGTCCGCTTGGGGAAGTACCACACCTTTGCCAGTTATTCTACCGCCAAGCAGTAATGTGTAAGCGTTACTGTGTTCCGGTTTGAAAGGCAATGTTTTCAGAGAAATTACTGGGCTTAGAGAAATGACACCTCACATCTTTGGGTGACGAGCGCAGTGCAGTGCTAGGTAATGATTTGGACTCTTCATGTTCCAAAAGCTGTGTATCACTGTGCTGTTATGTGGCAGGCATGTTAGTTGCCATCAGGCACATGTACTGCTCGTCTCGTCACTGTTAAATAAAAAAAAATGTTTTTATTATAATTACCACCCAAACGACAAAAGCGTAAAGCATTTATGTATAAATATGGATGTTTGTTATGGATTCAGTGTGTGTAACACTAAAGAAATCTATCTACCTGCATTATATTCTCCACGAATCTAAAATACACAACCGTACACCCATATCATAATTATGGAAGGAACATCTTATATATAAAATTCTCGTGTCACAGTGTTTGTTTCCTTACTCCTCCGAAACGGCTTTACTGATTTTAACCAAATTTTATATGCATATTCTGTAGGTATGAGAATCGGCTACTAGCTATTTTTCATACCCCTAAGTGACAAGGGTTGTTCACTAAGGCAAAACAACGTTTGCGGGGTCAGCTAGTAATAATATATAAAATTCTCGTGTCACAGTGTTAGTTACCTTACTCCTCCGAAACGGCTTTACTGATTTATACCAAAATTTATATGCATATTCAGTAGGTCTGAGAATCGGCTACTATCTATTTTTCATACCCCTAAGTGATAAGGATTGTTCAATCCAATTTTTTTTTTTGACATTGTTTTTTTGGTTTTTATTTTTTTATAATGTGGCATTAAAAATACATACAACCCTAAATGTTTACCCTTTTATGACCAACCTCTATTTTTTAATAGCAATTTTAATAATTTAATCATTTTTCATCCCGCTCGATAACTGATAAATTATCGTCTTTTTACCCGACTGAAAGAAGGATTATGTTTTTCGCGCGTATCTTGTATGTTTGTAAATTTCTTTATTCCCACGTATCTTCCAAACGGCTGGATGGATTTTGACGATTCGGATGTCGTTAGATTTGTCTCAACTACCCAAGTGTCCATAGATAGGTATTAAGCAAAAAAAACAACATAGCCGATTTTTGACGCAAAATTGTAAGTAGTTGAAAAAAAATGTATCTAGCTTATCGAGTAGGGTATCAAAATAAAGGGAATTTAAAAAGCATCACAAATATGTACATATATTGTGTAGTTAAATGCCATTTGGAATAATTACAAGCATTTTAATTCAAGCATTCGAATATACCAATATGTTTAAAATGATTTAAATCTAAAATAATAATCTTAGTAATTTCATTTCTGTTTTGTTTGACACCCCATCAAAAGTACTTACCAATCAGTCTTTGCTATATTTACAAAGGTAATAAAACTACGCGCTTTCGTTCATAGGAGACTACCGAAAGGATCACTAAAAAGTACGAAATAAAATAAATAAATTAAAAAATAATAAAACCCGACTAACAAACAACAGATAAGAAAAACACTACAAAGACCGAAACAAGATTGACAAAATAAAGTATGTACTAAAACATTACTTTTAGTGTATGTATGTACTAAAACATTACTATTCTAGTGTTTTTCTTATCTGTTGTTTGTTAGTCGGGTATTATTATTTTTTAAATTATTTTTTGTATATGTTTTTCACTCTATTTCGATTAAAATTTCTCGGAGCTTATGGCAAATCTAAAATTGTTTTATAAAAATAAACATTTATTTTTATTATTAAAGTTTAGGGTTGCCATGGATGGTTTAGATTCACAAACCAGTCTGGCAGATGGCGCTGCAGTTGGTATCTAGGTTATTATCCGAGCGAAGCCGGAACGGGCCGCTAGTCTATAGTAGTAGGTATATAAAAGCGAAAGGTCACTCATCACCGAATCTCAGAAACTACAAATGCTAGGAGTCTGAAATTTTGGATGGAGGTGCTTTTTAGCACGTAGGTGCTCATTAAGAAAGGGTTTTGCGAAATTCCACGCCTAAGAAGGTGAAACAAGGGATGGACGGTTGTATGAAAGTTTCGTGATTTTCAAAGTTGTAAACAAAAAATCTACTCTACCGATTTTAAATTGAGCGTTATTAATAACTAAAAAATAGGGATTCGCAAAAAGAGAGATCATTTTGGAGGGACTATATACCTGCCAGGTGATCTAAATCGAGGGATTCATTTTGCCCCGCTACTTACCACCCAGGTCTGTCTGTACCTGCGGGTAGGGATATAATAAGATAACTATATGACAAGTTTTCAGCTTGCTTCAATTACCTACCCAAATTTTGCTACCAGCTCTCGGAATATTTATTTTATCAACACAACACAATCTTTGTAAAATTATAATAGGAACGGCTATAAGTTACATTTTACTTAAAAAAACTTGTAACATTTTTTTCAGAGTTATGATTTTTTCGTCTGTTTAAATTCTTAGTAATGTGATTTTTTCTAAATAATTTCTTTGTGTAGTTTTAAATTAACCTTAAATGTCACACTTCCTATGTCTATTGTTTTAACCTAAAGGTTACCTGTCAATCTGTAATTTATGAGCGTTTTGTAGGTTACATACGGGGTTACCTACATAAAAACACAAAACACATGTAGGTACCACCTGAAACTGTGGACTACTTTTGTCGTGGATATATTTATTGTTTATTTTAACCATAATTTTAAGTGTAGGAATTATGTATCTATATTTACGGTAGTCAAATAAGAAAGACTAAAAGCAATTTACTCTTCAATGGCGGCAGTATTTTTTTGGAATAAAGTATTCTTGTATAAGTAGTTTCGATTTTAAGAGTCTCTCAACTAACTTTTTTTTACTTCAAAGTAAAACGGTTTCAAAGGTTGGAGAAATCTTACTTAATTCTGCATTTTTATATTTACTTATGCACTTTGAGATTTGTCACCACTTTAATAAATCCAAAGTTTCAAGGAGATAGGTCCCAATCCAGTGTCCAATTTATTGTTATAAACAGTAACTATTTTTAAAATGTATCAATCAGTACCAGAATAATTACAATTTCGCAAAAGTAACTTAAGAAATATTATTCTAAATTACCTAGTTTCAATTTAGAAAAAAATCAGATATTTTAGTTTAACACTTAAAATTTTGTTTATTGTATATTCGCGTGATACCAGCCCGTTAATTTGAATATGTCAAAACCCTTAGCACTTAGCAACCACAGATTACAGAAATAAACACAGATGGAACCTTCGTGAACAACACTGTGAGGCCCGTAATTAGTCATGTTGACGTAAAATTGTCAAATCAACGTTCCAAATTACTTGTATAATGTTGTCAGTCTTAAGAAAAAAGTCCCACTATTGTTGTCTTAGCTTGGGAAATCTTCACGTATAATAAACACATCAATTGATATTTTAAAATATTAATAAATATTATTACACCGATTATGCAAGGATTTTTGTTACTACTATTTCCATTCTAGGTACGAAGAAAAGAATTTTGATTTTGCATGCAACTAGAAATTAACTTGAATCGCAAATAATAAAAGTAGTGTAATTTACTCGCTTAGATAGGTTAAACAAAAATTAAAAGAACCATCTTTACCACCAAACTATTTTTGATAAAATGCATATAGGCTACCAGTACCTATGTTATAGGTCCAAACAACAAACAAAAAAAAACTGACAAAATAATCATTTTAACAGTTCACTTATTATTCACCTTTTTTTTTGACAAAACAAGACTTTAAAATCAAGTAACCGTATAATGACATTCTCGAAACATACGTAACGCGGACAAGCTAGATGTCATATCACACTCTCTCACAAGTCACAAGGTCACCGAAGCTAACTCACATTATGGGACCTGAAGTTTATAACACTCTTTCCAAAATAGTTATATCTGCCCCAATTTTCGGCAGCTTCAAAAACAAATTAAAGTGCTGGCTTATCGATCAAACTTTTTATAGTTACACCGAATTTTTAGAGAGTGATGGCAAAGTCCTATAAAAATGTATACAAAAATTTGACATGGGTCAGTACAATTGTTTTAAAAACATATTATACTCATATAATGCTTGACAGTTTTCTGTACAATAATTATTATAATACAGTAAAGTAGTCATTTCAAACTTTGAAAATGTATACAATTTGTATGCTCTTTCTTTTGTTTTTTATTTTTTATTTATTGACGTGTAAATTGTACATTTATGAATACTTGAAATAATATATCTAGAAAGTACTTTGACTTTAATATTAAAAAACTTTACAATTTAAAAATATTTCATTTTACAAACAACGTTATGCATAATATTAACTTCAAAAATATCTTCCTTCAACAAATGTTTTATTTTATAAACCATCATTTTATAACCAATTATATAGCCGTTTCACTTAGATAATATATCGAATGACATTACAATATAATACAAAACACTTTATTGGCACCATAAACAAAGTTGTCAAGAAGTAACACATATAATAACAAAACAAAATGGGCACAAAAGGCGATCTTGTCGCTAAAAGCGATCTCTTCCATATAACCTTTTGATTCATGAGGAAACAAAATTTGTAATATTTTGGGCAGTGGTGCAACTAACGAAATAAATACATACAAATTTTAGGATGTATGATTTTGTTTTTTGTACATTTTTATGTCATAAATTACTCATTTCACATTTACTTAAATTAAATTTGAAATTAAATTAAATTGAATAATACAATGCCCAGCAATAATTTGATCTACGAGTATCTAAAAAAAATATAATCTATATTTTACCCTAAATTCAGGGAAAATAATTTCCATTTAGTATCGCCACACTAACCTATTTTCGTTGAGGTGTTGTGTTCCATTCATCACCAAAATAAAATCGCCTAAATTATATAAATAACAGTAAAAATATTCAAATTTTCCTATGAAATTATATTCCTCCTTCCTTTTTTTGTTTTTGGGAACATTGTTTTGAAGACACAAAACGGCATATTTTAAAACAAAACTTAAAATCACACGGGACTCCCGTACAACACGGAAGTCCGTTTCATACTGACTGGCGTTTGTATTTGCTTCGGCGTTTGTATTTCTTTTGTCTGCTTCAGTAGCTCTGTTCTGCGCGCTCCATCTGGTTTTATTTCTGTAATCTGTGTTAGCAACCATTACACTATGGAATTCGCAAGCTTTAGCGTGTAGCGTGTGTTTGAAGAAAGATTGAGTAAATCGTGGTGCGCGGCACAACCGCGCGTCGATCGCTCGACTCAATAGCGGTAGCTAGCAGAGTGCGACGCACCGAATGCCGAGAGCCGAACGGCCCGCGCAGTACTCGTAAGGTCGCAGTCCGAGGCAGCCTCCTTGCTCACATCACGCTACCTCCTCGAAAAAATATCTCTCGTTTGCCGCGCAAATTGTAACGATGGCAGCCACAGATGAACTAACCGGCATCCTCTCCAGAAGGCAAGAAATCAATGACAAACTAGATGAAGGAGTCGATATCAAGCCTAAATACAAATTCGTGAACTGCTATACCGAATTTCATGAGTTCTCCAGGAAGGAAATAAAGCAATACGAAGTGACCTTTAACAAGTAAGTGTTTTGTTTTTATTTCGACGAATTTCGTTCCTTCAGATTTTATACCTGCCCTGTGCAAAGTTGTGTCGACTTTTGACCTTGTGTCCTTTGTAAACTCGGTTGATCGAATGTTAGTGAATTTATTTAACGATCTGCAATACGTATCCAACTTATTTTTCTAATATTTACAGTTTTACTTGAACACCGACGAAATTCGATGAAATTTCTTTTATCTGTTTCATGACAATTAAAAATGAGACCAAGAAAGTATACTTAGGTTGTTTGCAAAGATAACAGAGCCTTTTAGGATAAACATTGGGGTAGATAAAAATGTTGATTTAACTCCAACATGCATCGTTTAAATTTTTGTAATTAGAAGGTATTTAAACGTAAGCATTTAGCAGTTACCTTATAAAACACTATGAGTAGAATAATTTAACATAACTAACATATAAATAGTTTAAAGTGACAAATAGGTACCTACTTATTAAATTCATTGTACCGAGGAAAATAATAAATACTCATGTGTCAATTACATGTACTTTGAATTCCACTAGAAATTACTAGCGGTTCTGGGTATTGATAGCTAAAAGTAGATGAGTAAATGACGATAAATGGTGATAATTTTAATCTAAACTTAACCTTATCGGACCACCACCCGGCGAATTTGTTTTGATGTTACAATGAGTTCGTATTCATCTAATTTAAAATCTAACGTCACGTAATCGTAAGGGTCATTTGATAAAGATTGTTTAACATTCTATACCTATCACGTTAACCACAAATGCTTAGGCTTGTTAGGGAAAATCTTAAAAGTTTTTAGGAAGCCCTGGTGGCCTATGGCAAAAATTACAAATTTCACTATCGTAAGGTCGTAGCTTCGAATCCCAATTGCACCTCTACGTGTTTTCCAAGTGCATATCTATAAGATCGTCATCATCACTATCTTTAACGGCGAAGGAGAACATCGTGAGGAGACTTTAAACTCTTTCTTGGAACATGCTGTTCCATCAAAGACGGCTTTCCAAGACATGCGTTATCGGGCGACTCACACTTGGTCAGTGTGAGTGTGGTGGATTACGGCCTTGGCTTTCTCCAGAAGACCCCGAGTGCACTGAACAAAGTGAGCAGCTGTAAATGTCAAGTTTCAGGTAGCCATTTTTAAATACGGGTGATGTTTACCTGCCACAACTACAGCATACGAAATAAAACAAAATAATGAAGTGTAAAACAACTTTACACATCAGTGAAAGTATAACAACATAGCATTAAAGATTAAATAACAACACATTAGCAGGAATAGCAATTTATTAGGTGAAATGACAATGCCGCGTCGTGGGAGACAGAATATGAATAGAAGTCACGCTATGTTTATGAGAATTTATAATTTTACTTACATCACACTCGCTTTCAAATGTCTAGATAAATGAAATAAATGCGTAATATAACAGGACATAATAATATACTGAGTGTACTCTTTTATAATGATAAAATACTAGGTGTGCCCCTGGGTTTTACCCGCGTAATTCCCGTTTTGGTTATTTTCCTGCAATAAAAAGTAGGTACAGACCTAACCTATGTGTTCGTCCAGACTGTAATCAACCCGATCCGTTCATACGTTGCGACGTGATTGAGCAACAAATATCCAAACATTGACATAATTTATAATATCATAGTAGGATCTAAACCAGGCCGCACTGGGCCAGCATGGTGGATTATGGCCCCGAGTCCCATCAGTGGGATCATTTAGTTGGCTGCTAATGCTTCATGTTATAAACCCACTAGCGTAATGCAAAATATACCTAAATTAACAAATATTTACGACGTAAAAGAGTTAAAAGAATCGAAATTGCTACACTAAAATATGTGAGCATTAATTTTAGGTGTTGTGGTTATTTTTAAATATTAAAGAATTACCTACTAACATAATTTACGCATACCGAAGTATTTAAATGGAAATGGGCTAAATGTCACGACCTCGTACATTTATTTAATTAATAACTTATTTTTCGGCTAGAACGAAGTTGGGACGGTCTTCGTCAATTATCAATATAATATTATTAAAGAATAATTAATAACGATTTAGATATAACAGTCAACATGTAGTACCCGTATTTACAAGTCCAAAAAAAACTTTACAGCAGAACGATGATTGCAAAGGAAAAAAAATCGGACAAATCTTAAATATAAAAATCTTCAAAAATCAAAATTAAGTTCTATTTCCCATCGCGTAGGTTAATCTTTATCTGCAGTTGGTCTTGTCAATATTATTATTTAGACTGTCAGACAAAAATATAAAATATCTTACTAGCTTACCACACACTTATCTTTACGAAATTGTATTTTGTGTCTTAGAGTCGCTGATACCATTTTCTAGTCTTTATTGCACATAGGTTCGCGTTCGACCACCAAATTTAATTAGGTAGGTATTAGTTCGCATATTTACAAAAGGAAAAAAAATTGGCAGTCATAGGAACTGCCGATAGAAGTGAAAACTTACTGTTGCCCTGGTACTGGTACCTAGGGGCAAACGCAACTCTTTTATATTTCTGTTGTCCTGGTATCTGGAGATAAACGCTGGGTTGTTGGAGGTAGGTAATCGAAACTCTTTACTGTTTCTGTTGCCCTGGTACCTACCTGGCCGTTTTTACCGAGTTTACCCGAAGATTTCATATCCGATCCGATCCATTACTTATCATATCCAAGCGTGACGATTGATGAATCCATTTCACAGCCCACGAAAATTCTGTCTATAGCGCGCCTAAAGAAGTTTTCACTTCAAAAATAGTGGCAATCATAGGAACTGCCGATAGAAGTGAAAACTTATAACTCAGAATTTGATATCTTACTTTGGAAACTAAGCGGGTGAAACCGGGCGTGGCCATAAGCATGACCGTGGTCCCGAATTTACCCGAAGATTTCTTATCATTGCCGTGCGTGAAGCTAGAATGCGGTTCACAGCCCACGAAAAATCTGTCTGGGGCGCGCCAAAAGAATTCACTTCAAAAATATAGTTAACACACTAGTAGTGGAAGAGTAGAAGATATCAATTTTGCCAACCTCGTAGTAAGCCCCTGATAACCCGCATCCGGGCCTTGCTACTCTACATCTCTACAACGTACAATGATATTTGTGTTTGTAAACTGCAAACAATTTGTACAGCATTATCTATTTCTAGACAATGATTTCAACTACCAGTAGTTCTAGTAAACAACTATCTTTCATTCATTATTGGTTGTACAATTAACAATGTACGATTTCAAATCAAAACATTTGAGGTAGATGAAATATTATCCTTCTTGCAGTCGGGTAAAAAGTATGATGCATTAATATTTTAATCCTAATATTGTAAATGGGAAAGTTTGGATGTTTGTATTTTTCTTATTTTCCCTGGAAAATACAGAGAGTTCCCATAACACAAGCCTTGCTCAGTTTGGGGCTAGTTATAGTTGTGTGATAAATGACTAATATTATGCATTTAGTGCTCTATACCTTAAATATATTTTCGTTAGGCGACAGACCCAGGATTCGACACGCGATATTATTAAATTTATGTTGTCGACCTTAGTTGAGTGTCCTAAGAATCCGAATCATAATAAAACTATTTCATTATTACTATTCCAAAGTTTTAGGAAACAGCTCATAGGAAGTAAACTAATGAAACCGGTAAGGTAGCGCAAACGTCATTCATGATTCATTCGTCATCGCACCTTGTATAGTCGTTTTCTTCAAAATGGTAATTTTAGGTCGCGTAGCGCAGTGACAAAATTCTTGTAAACTTGATATGAATCATGATATTAAGAATACATTTTGTCGTCTTCGTAATATAATGAAAACACACAAATAAAAGATACGCAACCTTTTGAGACTTAGAAGGTAAATAAGACTATACGAGTATGTATCCTACTAATATTATAAATTTCAAAGTGTTGATGTTTTTGCTCAATCACGTCGGAATGCCTGTACGGATCAGACAGAAATTTGAAACTCAGATTATAGCCTGGAATAGCACATAGGCTACTTGCGGCTATTATTATTAGGTCTTTACATAATTTTATGAAATTGGTGTTTTATCGTACTGGCCACTTTGATCTCAAATATCTCCACTTTGGTTAGGAATTCCAATTCCAAAATACAGCTAGGTATTTACCTACATGCTTTGTGTTATGATAATCGTACTTCATTTGTTTGTTTCTCAATTGTTTTTTTTTATTTCGGTCACTTAATTTACATAATGGAAAACTTGAAACATCGCATTATTTGCGATTTCCATCGTGGCATATTTTTATAGCGAGAAGATAAAGGGAACCGCGAGGCGCGTCTAGTTTGCAAAATAAATAAACCTATTTATTGTAAACAGAGCGTCGGTCGTCCACCGGCAAGATGGGTCGATGACATAGTCAATGTCACGGGAACCTGAACTCGATTGGCACAGGAACGAGGACAGGAAGATCGCATGTTTTGTAGTGATAGGACTCTTTGCAGAGTCCGGCTGGGGAAGTACCACACCTTTGCAAGTTATTCTACCGGCAAGCAGTAATGTGCAAACATTACTGTGTTCCGGTTTTAAGGGCAATGTCTCCAGTGAAATTACAGGGCATAGAGATAGGTAAACATCTTATATCACTGGGTGATGAGCACAGTGCAGTGCTAGGTAATGATTTGGACTGATTATGTTCCAATAGCTGTGTATGACTGTGCTGTTATGTGGCAGGCATGTTGCTTGCCATCATGCACATGTCCTGTTCGTCTCATCACTCTATACTATAAACAAAAAATGCTAGAAACACTAACCAGCGGTGGGATCAGAAAGGCTGTGAATCCGTTGTGATACTTTATATCCTAATTTGTAGGGTAAACTGTGTGGGTACATAAATATAGAAATAAATCGTCACGGCCGCTTTTGTTAAGAAAGATTCTTATGAAAAGATAAAACGTAGAAGCGCGAGGAATATGTCAAAGTGACACAAGACACAGAATAAATTAATATAGCTGTCCCTAGGTGTTACACATTTAAAGTAAAACAATGTACCTATACAGTTAGTTCTATTGGACTGTGATAACCGACTTTTAACGTAACAAAGTCTGTCGGGGTAGTTAGTATATAAAATATTATAATTGATTTGAACGTGTTTAAAATACTCAATGAAATTAATAATTCAAAAAACATAAATTTATGAGTTAAGTCACATACAATTACTAAATACAAGAAAGGAACTGCCTAATATGGCTGATATCATAAAGGATGCTCTGATGGGGAGTATCCTATGGGGTTTCAATTCCCACGGTTAGTTAAGGAGTTCTGTGAACAGAGGAAGTTTGAATTAGGAAACCGACACAGCAAACAATGCATCAAAGTTTCGAACCCACTTTGCAAGCGGCTATTTAAACAATAATAGAGACTGACACGCTATCTCGAACCAATCAATGAATACAGTTTACAATTGCAGAGTACCATAATTGTACAGTTCTAGCTAGATATCTTAAATAGCAAAAATAGTTTCAGAAGTTTAGTTTTCTGAATAAATCAATGACTGATTGAATATTCAAAGAGACGATAAACGTTATTGAAATCCGATCTGGAAGAGCTTGCTCTGAGCTAAGCCATAAGGTTGTAATTTATCGTAAGCATATTTATATTGGTGAATATTTTCGTTTATTTATTTCAGTGTTGTGAGCAACTAAGAATATAAATGACCCTCTATTAGTAGGTATCATAGATTTGAAACATATATGGCAACTTAAAAATTAATGAATCGAGTCGTATAGCAAACCTTGAGATAAATTCAATTGGGCTTGTATCTTTCTTCCTTTGAAATTTTCCTCTATCTGTCTTCGACAATTTTCTGTGACAGTTTTAGTAGTAATTTTCTTTACTTTTCTAGTAGTGGTTTTCTCAACAATTAGGTAGGTACCTAGTCAGTTTTTGGACAAAAACCTGGAATATTTAAAAAGTCAATGTTTGGATTACGAAAGATACTTAGCTTGCTTTAAAGTAAAGAGAGAACAAGAAATAAATACCGTCGTTAAGCGGCGATAAACTTTATAAAATAGACACTTTTAAACCGTAGACATTACAATAAAAATACATTAGCACAAACACAAGGAACAATGACAGATAAGTAGCGTGTTTCGAGGCAATCGGTCAGCGTATGAGAGGAAACGACTTATCACTGAGATGCACTGCGTCGACGCGACAAAATCAATCCTGTCTGCTGCAATGTGACTCATTGTTTCAAGCTAATCAGACAGTCGTTCGCTAGTTCTTGTATATCATCACTAACATAGTAGCCCACAACCCCACAACGTCGCTTTTCGGCAAGCAAGTTCTGGCCAAATATCTTAACGAAAAAAAACTCGTGTTGTTTGTGTTCGTACACCTGCATTAAAAAGCCTGTGTATTCAAACTACATGTAATCTATCTGAGTTCCTAATTTTTGCTTTTTTTTTAATGCACAATTTAGAGTGATAAGATCAGTAAGACGTATGCCTGATCGTAAATAGCACACCGATTATAACAGCACGGTTTTAGGGTTTCACGCAGCTATTTGCAGACGAAGAGCCGTCACAAAAACACTGCACTGCATCACGTTACCCAGAAATATTTATAATCTCTGTAATTTCTTTGGAAAAAATATTGCTTTTCAAGCTGGAAAACAGAAATATTTGCATGTTGCTGCTTGGCAGTATAATAACTAGGGATGGGCCGAAATTCGTTTTACATTCGGCTTAACCGAACTTCGGCAGATTGAACCGAACTTCGTCATTCGGCCGAATTTCGGTTAAAATGCCGAACATTCTGCACTAAATATACTTGCACTATCATAATAGAAATTAATGAAAAAACATATCCGTAGTAACAGTGAAATAAAATAAGTCTGATATACTCATAGTCATTCATTTGAATTAGAAAAAGTAACCATACGTGATAAACATAAAACTTAAATTGGCCTTTTTTAACTACCAGTCTCAAAAACCTTTGGTTACTTAATCAAACAAAACACAAAATTAAACAGCTCTTCTTACTAACCAAACCAGGCTTAGAAATATTTCTTTCTTAAAATCAAAAAACAAAATTTTACAGCTCTTCTCAACAAGTCTTAGAAATCTCTCTTACTTAATCAAAAAACAAAAATTAAACTACTTATCTAAACAATAATAATAACATTAATAACCAACCATTAGAAATCTCTGTTACCTTGTCAGAACACACAATGAAACTGGAAGATCTTAATAATGAGTTTTAGAAATCTTTGCATAGATAGGTAATCTTTGCATTGCATAGCACTTAACTTAATAAAAACACTTAATTATATTGGTCTCCTTAATCGGTCTAAAAAAAATATTTACAAGATCTGTAATAAAAATTAAATAAACTTTGCATTCTTCTGACACACACAATAATAATAAGGTTCATTCGTAAATTGAATTAGAAAAAAGAAAGAACTTCTATGTAACGTACACTAGCAATTAGGTAAATTTATGATTTTGGCAACATTTAGGAATAATTTATTATTTAATACTTTGGACTATTTATTAAACGGTATTTCACTCTAATATAGACTAGTCAGTAAAAATAGACAGCTATTCATATTTGAAATTAACCAGAGGCAGGTTATGGTGCAAAAACACAAAAGACTCGGCCTTTTCTGGCAGAAGGCAGAAGAATTAATTTAATTTGCGTAATGTAAACAATAGCACGTGACAAGCTGGTGACGTCTTTACAAATGACTAGTTGGCTACCGGCCCCGCGGGGAAGCGCGGAATGCGGGCGGGGCACATCTAGCAATATTTGCAGCAAGTGCGTAAACAGATCACAACACGAAAAAGCGCGGCGAAATTGAACCGAAGTTCGGCCGAACTTCGGCCGAATTTTTCATTTTTACCGAATGTTCGGCCGAAGTTCGTATTCGGTTTAAACCACATTCGGCCCATCCCTAATAATAACCGAAAAACTGTGGTACTTCCCCAGACGGAAAACTGTGGTACCTACCTACGCCTACGACTCTGTAAGCAGTCTTCTACTACATAATCGATTTAATACCGAGAAACCATATTATTTTTAGGAAAGAGTTTTGTGTACCTACATAACGCATAATATTTATTGTTATTGTATGCTCGTTCTACTAAACAAAATATTCTTATCCTAATCTGAGATGTAGACTTCGAGATAAATATGAAAATGAGCAAACTAAAAGAGTTCAATGATAAAAACGTCATCTAATATCGCGAGACAAATAAATAAGATCTCCAGATAAAACTAAACAAGTCAGGCACACTTCCTTGTAAGCCACATGTTACACTAGAAATAACCTTGAGGTAAACAATTGAGTCAGAGTTGAGTAATATAGTGAGTGATATAATAAATCAGCTTTTATGAACCGATGATATCCGGTGACTGGCGATCGTATCATAGGACAAACAAAATGATAACGCTACTGTTGTCACAGGCACCGATAAATGTGGGTCCATGTCCATTGCCCATCCCTATTTAATACATAATGAGTCACTGCATGTTACAAATAAATTTCGAACCCTACTAAGGGCAAATATGTGTGCAGTGAATTCAGTTTGTTCTGTAATTACGAGTATGTGTGGATCGTAATGTTGTGTATTCACATATTTTTTTAAATATTATTTTAGTAGATACATATTTTGTGGAGTTTAAGTTTATTCTGTTTATTTATTATGAAAATAACCAAATCGGTTAGAAATTACCTAACTTATTAAATTAATCATTTTATCATATTATATGTAGGTACGCAAATCCCATACTCGTCCGTGTTCGAAATTTTACGACTCATTTAGACTTTTTTTAAACCTCCTTGGTGTGTAGTCTCCCATTAGTAAAAACCAAAGTAAATAAATATTTTTATTTTTCGTTTTATACTCTTATCTTAAACGCGATTAAGTCTACTAGGTACAAAGTATTTTAATAATGACGTAGGTATTAGACGTTCGCGAATAAGATCGTGAATATCGAAGCTCGCGAGAATGTTTAAAAATTCAATTGAAAATATAAAATAATGAATCACAAAAGTACAATCTATTGTATGACTTGTATGTATATTAGTGCTTAGCCGAGTGAATCATAATGCTTGGCCATAATTGGGCATAATATTTATATGTCATGTTAATATACAAACGCAGCCGTAGTGACTTTATTGTGGTAACAGCGTCATCGTCACGATATTGTTCATGTCTTTCCGCAAATTCATGTCTTTCCGTTTTTTGCGTGTAAGACACGCAAAAAACATAACCCTTCTTTCAGTCGGGTAAAAAGCGTCCAACACTACGACATGTCGGTGATGCGAACTCTTAAGATTTATTCCAACCAAAATGGGATCAACGCGACTGAAGAAGTTATTTACTTTAATAATCTATTTGCTCCAAAAACACAAAAACCGACTTAAATTCAGAACTCGACCAAATTTCATAAGAATCTATCGTCTGTATCGACTGTATCGTCTAAATACATGAAAGCAATTTTATTTTTTTCATATTTACAAAACCGCTTCATCGATTCACAATTGGGGGTGCTATCGCGTAACATACATTAAAAAACATACAACTGAATTTATAACCTTCTCCTTTTTTGAAGTCGGTTAAAAACAGTTAGTTTTTATTAACAGTTTTGGTTGGTTTGTGTTGATAAAGACAGTTATTCATACAGGTAATGATAGTTGTTATTTTGCCCCCAAAACCGTGTAAGTACTTCTTTTTCAGCAACAGTTTAAAAGGAATTGTAAATTATACGTTACATTGAAAAGTTTAATGATTAGCAATGAAACAATCAGGTCTACTTTACGAGTACTAAAATCATCAAAGTTCATACGCAATACTTGTTCATGCGCAAAAGGAAATGTTGCCTACGCTTTTTTTTCGCGATTATTTTTATCCTGCCATTATAACATTGCAACTCTGAGCGGGAAATATATCATGTTACGAGTAGTTTGCACATCCTAATGTCCGCGTACATCCCGGCCTAACAAGGGCTTATCTATTTGCAAGACCAGATAAAAAAAATCTAACATAAATAAAAATATTTATTTGGTAGGTACCTACATAGATTTGAAGTCGTGGTGGCTTGGTTGAGAGAACGACCCATTTCACAACTGTGAAGGATTGGATTCGAATATCACCTGCATCTCTTACCTGTTATCTATTATTCCAAGTGCAGATTATACATTTATAAGTTTATCATTGTCGCTTTAACGGTGAAGTAAATCGTCGTGAGGAAGCCGGCACGTTTCCAGAAACTATCTGTGGAAGATATCTTCCACCAACCCGCTATCGTGGTTTGGCGGTCTCTTTGCGCGCAGAGGTCTCGAGTCAGCAGCAATTTAAAAAATATATGTTATAACATATATATAAAAATATATATAAAAATATATATAAAAAATATATGTTATAACATATATATAAAAATATATATTTAAAAAATATATGTTATAACATATATTTTTATAATATATGTGAAAATATATGTTATAACATATATTTTTATTGTATTAGTTTTAAACTCCCATATTTGACGTTATTTAGTACTAGGTACCAGGTATTTGGAAGAAACATGTATTTTTTTTGCCATTAGTCTAAAGGTCATAAATAATTTTAAAAGTACAAACCTGTGTCCATTGACTGACGTGCAATATTTTAGCCAGATATTAACAAATGCCCAAAAAACTAGACTACCTAAGTTTTTTGTCTTAAAATTATTCTTATTACAGTGTTTCTAACCTAAAGTCTGTCACCGATTGTGGTAGTGTGAATTAATTATACTGTAAATAAATTTAGAAGCTAAGCTAAGAAGTAAGCAACTAGATAACATTACTTGATACAAGTAAACTAATAATAATATCAACAGCCTCTTTAAATTAGCAATAACAACAATACGCCTGCACCCACAGCCGACAGAAGATATTGTAACACCCATTTGTTGGGAAATAGGGAAAGAGTTCTGTTTCACTGTTTATTTCGCAAGTTTTATTGTTCTGCGGTTGCGAGACTGTGCGATACTGCATTACAAATGCACCTAATGTACTAGTTGTAGTCAGCCGTTTCATTATATATCTAAGAACGGTAAAAAATATTCAGGGTAATAAAAGTGGAAGGAGCATAGAGCCTATATTGGTAACAAAATAGGCCTAAAATAAAAAATATTGTTAATATTTAAGTATTATTTTATACTAGTAGAGCCCTGCGGTCTTACCCTCGTAATTCCCAGCTCCCGTTATTTTCTGGTAGTACCTAAAGTGTATATTTTTATAACAATTACTAGCGGCCCATTCCGGCTGCGCTCGGATATTGTCATTTAAAGACTATTAATCGAAATAAAAACTATCCTATCTCTCAAATTGGACCAGACTGCTCACGGTGTGTCAATTTAATTTAAAATCGGTTAAGTTGTTTAGGAATCCATCGCGGACAAACATCGTGACAGGAGATTTATATATATTAAGATTATAAGTTTTCACTTGACCGCCATTTCGCCTGATGTTAAGCGACGTTGCGTTCTACGATGGAGCGTGCTTACCTAGAAGAAACCGATTCACTCTCGATGCATTCAACATCAAGGTTGTAGATTGTAACCATCGGGAAATACTCACTCAGGCAACGCATTCCACAGCCTAGAAGTTCTCATCACAAAAGTAGAGCCAGACCTCTTATTTCGAGTCTTTGGAACATCAACCATGAAACGAAATCGACGACTTTTTCGAGCTGCGAGCAGTCCGATAAAAAAGAGCAAAGTGTTATTT
This sequence comes from Ectropis crepuscularia, assembly GCA_963693475.1. Lineage (NCBI taxonomy): Eukaryota > Metazoa > Arthropoda > Insecta > Lepidoptera > Geometridae > Ectropis > Ectropis crepuscularia. The sequence continues at coordinate 12,974,654 of OY856358.1, forward strand.
GATCATGTAGATCAGTTGCACACTCTCCGAACGTGTCATTCCAATAAATTGGTCGTGTTGAAATTGAACGACACAACATGCAATTTTAACTTCAAATCATTACAATGTACAAAATTTACAATATACCACTCGTATAGCTTAAGAAGATTGTCTAGACAACCAACTTCGGTCACAATTTACTTCGGTAAGAAATAGAATACTAAATATATTTATGAATGCAAGATAGCGTAGAACAAATAAGATTGAAAACATATGTTGCAGCAAACGAGCAAACAACTTTCCCCAAGCTAAGAACACTAGTATACTTATGTAGGTACTTTAATATAAAAATTTGCTATACTACGCAATACAACGCGAAAATAAATTATTAAGCGCGCTCAATTTTTTACGATAATTTGTTTTCGCCAAATACGTGTTATTTAATAATTTAATTGAGCATCCCAATTTCTAAATTTAACGGAATTAATTAATTAAAATCGTTCAGCCGTTACACGTGAGAACAAACATACACACAAACTTTAGCCTTTGTAGTATTAGTGTGATTGATTACGATATCATGTAGTCGTGAAATATATTCCTATACATTTAATAAAGGCTTTTTACTCACGTAATATACCCCTGTAAGTAACCCTAAAATCCAAAACTTTTAGGTATCATGAAACCTGAGCCAGGCACTAATTTACGTTCCATTCCAAAAGTTACCAGTTCGAATTCGTGCCGTAAAAAACTAACGAACCTGTCTGGAACACTGCCAAATTCAAAATGGAAATGCCTTACGTAATCCTGCCTTGATCAACCTACATTTTAGGTCATAAACCCACTTTAACATCGCTACTCGAACCTCTTTTAGGTTTGTATATTAATCTTAAATGTGAACGTGTTTCTTTGGTGTAAACAAAATGATTAGATTGATATTATGTACCTCTATAGGGTTACTCAGAACGCAATAAGTTTATAAGGAGGTGTTGTGCATTTTCACCTTGTATTACGAGTCCAACGTAGTACCTACCTAATCACGAATAAATCAGTATAGGATAAATTTTGTGTACGTTTTAGCCACATAATTGAACTTTACATAATATTTTTATAGACTTTCTGATTTTGGCTTTTCTGATGTCGGTCGTTTGTAATCGTATGTGATGCGACAATGTTTGTATACAACGCCTTTATTTCAGCTTAGCATACCCTTTCTGTGTTGTATTTGTACATAAATACTATTTAATAGATCTGAGAGTATGATAGATGAATGAGTACAGACAACGCGAAAACAACATTAGTAGAATAAATTGGAACTAGAACGTTGGTGACATTTGTGATATAAGGTCTTTGGACCATATATCAATTTGGCCTACTCGTAGTAATTGGCAAAACGCAAATTAAAACAATTGGTTCAGCATGTTCTGATGGATAACATTGTGAACTGCGATAATTTATGTAACCCACGATTCAAACATTAAAAGCTGTTGTAAGTAGCCTACATAAGTACTTTCACAGTCTACAAACTACACATTTCAATTCAAGCGATTCAATAAACACACAGATAAACTTTCGCATTTATAATGTGATTATCAACATCATAAATGACCACAAAAATATGCGGAATAACAAAGCAATCCTTAATTTCGTAAGGGAGGACGAAACCGCATTATATCGTCTCTATTGCCATTATGCTTCGCAAAGTAGCTCAGCTATGCCAATTTATTACCAACGGCCTCAAGTAGCCTCATTTTCGCCTTCTTTATAGCTTCCCAAGAACCTATTGACATTTTAGGTCATGAGAAATGATATGTACAGAATAATCGCGAGCGTAAATCTTTCAATGCCTACGCATGTTGATAAGAATAGACATGTAGGTTGGTACAAATTGTTTTAAGTAATCTCGGATGTTCACGACGCAATTAACATCAATGAATTTAATACACGGAAGTACACGGCGCAATGGTGTTTCACATAATAGAAGAAGTGGTACTTACAGTGTTTTGATGAGATTAAGTTCGAATTCGACTAAAAGTAGTAAACGTTCAAAAATACTATGAAAGCATCGGTATAAATCAAAAGATGTGCCCTGACCACCAAACTGCGTCTCTGTGTGTAGCGTGAGTGGTTTACAACTACCAATCTACTTGACCCATAGAATCGACAGCGGCGAGGGGCGAGGTATGTTGCGGTTCTACTTGTTTTGGTTGTTGACAACGAATAGCGATAGGTATAAACGTCCGGCGTTCACCGATTCCTACAATCGATTAAAACGGAAAGAGTGAGCTCACTCTTCCCAACGATAACATAATTCCGTGCGCCAGAAGTTTAGGAGGGCACATCCATTGATTTATATCGATGTATGAAAGAAGGTAGTCCGTTCCGGCGTGATTGAACAACAAGAGAAACAAACATCCAAACATCTTTTTCGAATTTATAATATTAGTAAGATAGGTATAGGGTACCGGACTGGGTCAAAAATACACCATCCTAATTAGTCTCACTCTCTTCCATATAAACGTAATATTCTAAGCTTTCTAAATGTGGGATCTGATCATTTTACTTTGGCATGTTTTTTAACAATGGTAGGTTTGCACTTTACTGCCATCTCACTAGATGTGAAGTGATGATGCGGTCTACCATGGAGCCTTCGTACCTAGAAGAAACGGATCCACTGTTGACTCGACGATACCACGACACGACCATCGAAAAAAACCCACTCAGGCTACGCATTCCCCCACGGCTTTCGCGTTACAAAGTTGCAACGTTCTTATTACAAAAGAGGAGTTAAAATTAGGAATTTTATTTAGTTTTAAATAATAAAATGTAAGTAGGTATATACTCAAACTTTACCAATTAATCAGGTACTTAATTAATTGGCCGTTTTATATTTCGTTCACATCCTGCATAAACAGGGTCACTGACGTCATAAATTTGCCTCTACTCATTTGTTATTGGTATATTAGGTACTTCTAAACTCATGAGTCACAGGCTGCGGATTGAACGTCAAAACATCTTACAAACCGCGATACTACACGTTCGTATTTCCACAATGCGCGGTTTGAAAACAGTGACTCCCGCAGAGTACGCACCGCGCATGCGTATGCGCATTGTACGTTAGAAACAAGCGTATTGTAAAAATAAACACGAGCTATTTTAAACTATACCCTAAATGGTTAGCTTTTAAATTTAACTGAGCGTCGCTTTGAGCTTCGATGTTATTTTACTGTTTAGTGTGATGAGACGAGCAGGGCATGTGCCTGATGAAAACGCCTGCTCATAACAGCACAGTGTCACGCAGCTGTTGGAACACGCAGAGTCCTAATCATTACCTAGTACAACACTACGCTCTTCACCCAAATATTTTTATAGGATGATTTATCTCTTTTTTTTTTTTTTTTTTTAACTTCTATAGGTTTACACTTGACCGCCATCTCGCCTGATGTTAAGCGACGATGCGGTCTACGATGGAACGTGTTTACCTAGAAATAACCGATTCACTCTCGATTTGAAGACACAAAGATTGTAACCATCGGGGAAAACCCACTCAGGCAACGTATTCCACAGCCTAGACGTTCTTATCACAAAAGTAGAGTCAAATCTCTTCGTTCGTGTCTTTGGAACATCAACCATGAAACGATGTCGCTTTTTCGAGCTACGAGCATTCCGATAGAAAAAAGGACAAGGTGGTATCAGATCATGCAAATCAGTCGCACACTCTCCGAAGTGTATCCGATAAAAAACCGATAGGCTAGCAATTTTTCGGCGATGTTCAAGACTTTGAAGTCTTTTTCGCACAAGAGTGTCGTTACCTGTGAGCCTTTTGGCACGTCTCTCGATCGATTCCAGAGCCTCCAGCTGATACTTAGCCGATCCATCCCAAAGGTGCGAACAGTACTCCATACAGGAGCGAATCTGTGCTTGATATAATGTAAGCAACTGTTCAGACTTGAAGTACCTTCGCACCTTTGAGAGGACACCTAGTTTTTTGGCAGCAAGTTTGGCCTTGGACTCTATATACGAGCCAAAGTTGAGCGTAGAGGTCAAAGTAACGCCCAAAAGCTCAAGACGGTCAGTAACCGGCACGGATACACCTCTAAAAGTTGGAGTCAGTTGGAAGGGACTCCTTTTAGCGGAAAACAGACACGCCTGCGTTTTATTCTCGTTGAACTTGACCAGATTGGCATCGCCCCATTTAGACACCGCCTCAAGGGTCAAGCTCAAACGTTCAATCAGACTCTCTCTCTGTACCAGAGTTTGCGGCCCAGTGGCTCTCGCGCTAGACATGTAACTCTCTACGACGGTGCTATCGTCTGCGTACCCATAGATACCGGGCTTCAACAGATCGTTAATATGTAGCAGGAAGAGCGTCGCAGAGAGTACAGACCCTTGAGGGACTCCGGCATTGATAGCCATTTGATCCGACGAGCAGCCATCAATGACAACTCGTATGGATCGATCCCTCAAGAAGTCCGATATCCACGCAATGAACCCAGGAGACAAACCATAACTAGAAAGCTTGCTTATAAGGCCATCATGCCAAACCCTGTCAAAAGCCTTTGAGATATCCAGGGAGACTGCAAGTGCTTCCCCGTGTTTCTCAATAGCTTCACTCCAGATGTGAGTGACGTACGCTAGAATATCCCCGGTGGACCGGTTTCGGCGAAACCCGTATTGCTGGTCACTGAGGAGGTCGTTCGATTCTAGGTACGTCAGGAGCCTGTGGTTTAAGACACGTTCCATAGTCTTGCAGAGTATGGACGTGACCGAGATGGGCCTGTAGTTGACAGGGTCAGCACGACTTCCCTTTTTGGGCACAGGTTGCACATTAGCAAGCTTCCAAGACTTCGGTACTAGCCCAGTTTGGAGAGAGAGTCTGTATAGGCGCGTCAGTATTGGTGACAACTCAGGCGCACAAGCCTTCAATACTAGAGCAGGAATACCATCTGGGCCACTGGGCCACATCTCTATGACCTATCTGGAAACATTAGGTACCCTTCAAACCGGAACACAGTGATATTTGCACAATGGTGTTGTACTACCTCGAGCGGACTCTGTAGAGAGTTCTACCACTACAAAAACTATCATATAAACATACTAGCGGCCCATTCCGGCTGCGCTCGGATATTGTCATTTAAAGACTATTTATCGAAATAAAAACTATCCTATCTCTCAAGTTGGACCAGACTGCTCACGGTGTGCCAATTTAATGTAAAATCGGCTAGGAATCCATCGCGGACAAACATCGTGACAGGAGATTTATATATATTAAGATTAAGATATATAGTCTTTTCTGACCTTTTGGCTATTAGCTTATGGAATAGAATAACGTGTGGACTATAGGTACCAACTTTTATTACTAATAAAGTAGCCAAGTGCGAGTTGGACTCGCTCATGAAGGGTTCCGTTGCAGCAAGTAACATAATAACATAATATACATAGTACACATAGTTCTTGTAGTTCGTTGTAACTTTGATCGAAGTTTTAATAATAGTGTATTTATGACGTACTAAAAAAAAACTACTCATCAGATCGAGTTCAAACTAATTTTCGTTGGTAGTTTTTATGGTAATGTACATCATATATTTTTTTTAGTTTTTTCATTCTCTTACTTTAGAAGTTAGAGGGGGGGGGGGGACACACATTTTACCACTTTGGAAGCGTCTCTCGCGCAAATTATTCAGTGTAGACAAAAATTATTTTAGAAACCTCAACATCATTTTTGAAGACCTATCGATAGACACCACACACGTGTAGGTTTGATGAAAAAAAAAAATTTGAGTTTCAGTTCTCAGTATGGCACCCCTAATTTTTTTTTTTTTTTTTAAACTTTTGTAAAAATCTTAATGCGGTTCACAGAATATATCTACTTACCAAGTTTCAACAGTGTAGTTCTCATAGTTTCGGCAAAAAGTGGCTGTGACATACGGACGGACAGACAGACAGACAGACAGACAGACAGACAGACAGACAGACAGACAGACAGACAGACAGACAGACAGACAGACAGACAGACAGACATGACGAATCTATAAGGGTTCCGTTTTTACGTTTTACGGAACCCTAAAAACTACCCAATATATCAGAAGATGAAATTTCGGGGTCTAGTTATCCATAATAGAACTGTACAATGAAAAAAAAAATCAATAAATAAATAAACTTGGAGTATACACTGTTTTGGCGTTAACCTACATTTCAAGCAATTCGCGGTCTAACGCAAATCTATTTTATGTAACAAATGTAGGTGTAATACTGTGATTTACCGGTGAAAGTCATTTAAAATCATAAGCTCTAGTTAAAAAATCTCATGCCATTGGCGGTTCAAGTTAATTGTGTTTAATTTAGACGAATGGCATAATTTGCGGTCATTCTGGGCTTTTCAGACCGTGACACGTTCAGTATTCACACGTTCTTTCACGAAAATATTAACCAAACAACAGTTCGTATTAAGTGGGTACTAACTACTAAGTAGTTGCTCCGGTAAACTTTGTTTTATCAAATGGCATCAATAGTGAAAAGTGGCCTGTCGCAGTCCAATAGAACCACAATAGAACATAAATATAAATATTGGTGGACAATTCACACACAACCCAAACTGAGCAAAGCTTGTATGATGGTGACCAGATAGCTGATATAATACTTAATATAGATTTAAATACATACTTATTATACATAGAATCATAGAAACACCCAGACACAGTGCAAACATTTGAATTCATCACACAAAGATTTGCACTGGGCGGGAATTGAACCCACGACCCTCGGCTTCGCAGGCAGAGCTACTACCAACTAAGCCACGAGGCTAGTCATAACAGAACAGTACATTGATTGATTTCAAATGCTCTACACTTAGGGGCTGTCCATTAAGCACGTGAGGTTCAAAGGGTCGGAGGGTTCGGCAAAAATCACGAAATATCATAAGGGGTAGTTTTAAACCTCACCACGTATCACCAAGGGGGAGGGAGGGGTTAAAAAAACATCACGTGATTAATGGACAGGCCCTTATGTATTATAATTTACTTGGTTTTTTGTTTAGAGAACTAAGTTCTTTTTAGTATCCTATTCGTAACATTTACGGTTTTTTACACTGTCATTTACAAGATGAGAAAAGAGCGAATTGTTCAAGCTGTTTTGCGCTTATCTACTTTTAAATGATTCATTTTTATTTTTATGTGGATAAATTGAATGATTAATTTTAAAGCCGAAACTAAGTAGGTACGAGTATATATATCCAGGTAGGGTAAAGTATGTAATGCTTAGAAATTCTATCTATCTTACAACAAATTTTTTTTTTTAATAAAGAGTGCCGAGACGATCAGGACATGTGCCTGATGGTAAGCAACATGCCTGCCACATAACAGCAGTGATACGCAGCTATTGGAAAATGAAGAGCCAAAATCATTACCTACCACCGCACTGCGCTCGTTACCCAGATATCTAAGTTGTTATATCTCTAAGCCCTGTAATTTCTCTGGAAACATTGCCCTTCAAACCGGAACACAGTAATGTTTGAACAATTTTTTTAAACATTTTTTTACTGCATAGCATGACGAGAAGAGCACGACAAGACCTGATGGTAAGCAGCACGCCTGCTCATAACAGCACAGTGTCACGCAGCTATTGGAACATTACCTACCACTGCTACATAGAGATAAATCATTATCTCTATGCCTTGTAAACATTTCCCTTCAAACCGCCCTTCACTTCAGAACACAGTGAAGTTTGCACATTACTGCTTGGCGGTAGAATAACTGACAAAGGTGTGGTACTTCCCCAGGCGGACTCTGCTAAGAGTCCTACCATTACAACATAGCATAAAAGTAAAGTAACCCAGTTGATGTCACCACCGCTAGGACTCGGGGCCTCGGGAATCCATTACGCTGGGTAAGTTCAGATTGGTGGATGACACTTGCCCTCGAATATCTTTCTTGAAACTCGCCGATTTCCTTACTATATTTTCCTTCACTGTTGATGCTAGTGACGAACACAAACTCAACTGCGTTTGACAAAAATATTCAGAGGTTTAGACTAGATTCGAATCCACGACCTCACGATTATCGAATTGGATGTTCTCGGATATTTCAATGTTTCGCAATTTTCCTCAATGATAAAGACCGTGTTATAATCGTGTTACACAAGTGATGTTATCTTATCTTTTATTTATTTACCTCGATTACGTTTATAATTGAGTTTACGAGTAAGTCAATAAATTGATAACAGTTTCATAATTTTTCTAAACAGACAAACTCGTAAGCGTGGCGTGACGGTGTTTGTAGAATCTTTGTCATTTTCTCATTCTTGGTCGTTTCCAGGTCGCTACTGTAGCATTACTGTCTGATACTGCATAACTATTGTACCTACATACCTAGTTCAAGATTTTCATCAAAACTTTAACTAGTAGTGCAGAAATATTATATGTTCGTCAAAACTAGGTATGAAGCAAAAATTTGCTTGTAGTCTAAGGACACAAGAACCCCACTTTGTGTTCCCACAGGTGGGATTTAGGTCCTACATTGGCAAAGTTGGGGTTAGGAGATGACTTATGTCGTTCACAAATGTTTTTCACGGAACATGTTTTTCCATTACCTACCGTTAAACCCAGTGGCGATGGCAACCTTATACTACACTGAGAGAAATACTCAAAGACGTAGGATCAAATCTACGACCACAAAATTGTGAAACTGGACGTTTCTCTCCACGATGCCATTATGATTATAGCCTGAGTGAAATAAGTTAACATGAGTCATCTTAAAACTCCCGACACAAATTATTGTATAGAAACATCTTGATCACGTAAGCTTGCAAACAAAAAAAAATCGGTCCATATTTTTAGGACTTACTACGATGTATGGTTCATGCGGTAATGGGGAAGAACTATATCAAGGAATACGTTGAAGGATGAGTTCCATTTCATGATTTCATCCACATTTTCATTAGTTTTAAAATCGTTAACGCGCATGTCAAGAGCATGTTAACGACTACCTAGTTGGGTATTATGGCAAGTTAATTATTATAAAACACCTAATATATTTTATTAAGAGGAAAATAATCAAATGACGAAAAGAGGACATGGTACTTTGTATTTACGTAGGGGAAGTACGTCCAAAATGACACATATGGACAAAACGACACATTGGCGATATTTAAAAATTTGCGCGGTATAGACAGTCATAAATAAGGCAATTAGGAAGCGCCCCCACCGGAAATATACCATTGGATTTCTCAGAGTCATTTAAAACACGTAACGGACGCCATGTTGACATTTGTGTTTCGCGCTTGGAGAAAAGTATGTTAGTCGTCGTCAGTTTTTTGTTTTTCGGTAAGTTTTCTTTTGTTATTTTACTGTGTAATAGTTTTTTATATTCATGCATCTTGTGCTTGAGGTGATCGTGTAGATTATACAACATTATTGTCGCTGTAATAAGATTATTTTTCGGATCGTTATTTTTTTGAGGTTATGTACAAAATGACATACAACCAATACGGACAAAACAACATAGTGTGTCGTTTTGTCCGTAGAGATGGTGAATAGTACCAATGGCTTCCACAGCTGATAATCCAGACCAAATCCAGGATGATCCTTCTTCCATCCTTGCCAATTGACCTGGAGGCTGGTGAGATTATGACACAGATACGGAATATGGCCCCTGAACCTTCATTAGAGCCGTCCACTAGTTCTTCTAATCCATCTAAACCATCGGATTCTTCAGTCGCAATAGTAGTCACTAATGATATTCCTAACATATTGACTGGCCACTCAGACATTTCCCAACCATCTACAAGTTCCTTTCCTATGACAAGTCCTTTAGCAGTTCCAGTTAATGTCATTTCTCCAGTTCCCAGAGGTAAATTTGTAAGTGGTCAGGGTAAAGGAAAGTCAAAGAAACGAACTACAACATTCCTTTTGACATCATCACCAAATATGGTAGAATTAAAACTCAAAGGAGCTGAGACTGAAGCTAAAAAACCAACTCGTAAAAGAATCCAGGCAATTACTAAATCTCTTTATGTTAATGAAGACTCAGATGAAGATGGTCTTGATCAAGAAGTCGAAGAAGACGATTGTGCCTGTATATATTGCAGCGATCTTTACTCATGTTCAAAGCCTGGTGAGGGGTGGTCGAGGTGCATGAAGTGCAGTCGCTGGGTTCACGCGGCCTGTGCTGATTTGCCAAAGCGTACCAAAATATTTGTTTGCGATTTGTGCAATTAATTTTTGTTATTTACTATTGTATTCATGTTGATGGCTGTGTATGTCATTTAGTCCATACGGTTTGTGTCGTTTTGTCCATACGGTATGGACAAAACGGATTTTTCTTGATCTCCATTTAAGACTAAATATTTCTGTAAGTGTTGATTTTTGTGACAAATCCTTTAAGGTACGGGTAACCAATTAATATAAGCAGAGTTTTATAAAAAAAATATGTTCCTAATACAAATAATAAAAAAGTTATTGATTATTAAAAAAACACTGTGTCATTTTGGACGTACTTCCCCTAAACATAACACAAATTGTTGACATTTCGTTGGTGTAACTCCATGCCATAATGGTTTATGCGTATCCCTGTATAATAATTAAGTCATGTTTACTATCTAATCAACTAAGTACCTATACCCAATTTGGCTCCACCTTAATTAACAAATGACGTCCCGAATACGTAATTCGTATAGGTCGGTACGGTTGCACCTACTACAAAACAATAAAAAATAGCACGGTCGGAGCAGACATTGAAATAGAAAAAATTCCGGGGAGCGATTTTTTTTTATGAAACGTCGCGTCGGGGAGGGTTGTTGGAAGTATAAATTTCGATTTTCTAACTAATCCCGTTAGAGGGTTCGCCACCATCTTGTTTTAAAGTTTTTGTGAAAAAACTCGTTCATTTTCAACTTTAGAGCAAAAATGATAGTCACCAAAATTGTTGGAAATTTAATTTCTCACAAGTTTGCTTCATATAGTTTTTACGCTAGGATCAATATTTGCAGAGTTATACTATCAAGTTTATCAAAAAAATCGTAATGGGTGGAATTTTATTTTCTTCAACTTCGGTTCTTCATCGCATCAAAGCGTCAAAGCGTTTTTCGTTAGGCGGTAGAAGCGCAGGTCTTGTCGTGCTCTTCTCGTCATGCTAGGCAATAAAAAAAATGTATCGTTTTGTTTTTGAATTAAATTTTGTCTTGTCTGAGAAAAACAAAATGATTTCAGTATGAGTGGCAAAGAACTTATGTATTTTAAAAGATCCAGTTACGGAGAGACTGCGAAGCGGTGTTCTAACAGGCTTGCCTTCACTCGCCTTGAACGAAAGACAATGCGATTTGTAATACCATACCATAGACAACCGTGGGTCTAAAATTACATGTAACCATGTTTTTGCCAGTGAATGGTTTTCAATAGGGTTTTGTATAACGTTTTGTAAAGTCTGTTTCTTTTACTCATTTGCATGGAGTTTCACAAAATGTTCATTAGGAAAACAATTTTCAATGTCAGGCGTCAAATTCTTTCAAAATTTAACGTTTATTTAAAAAAGATGTGGTGTCATGGGGCACCAGGTAGGAACGAAGTTCTTTCAGATAGTTTAGAAGCAACACAATTAGCAAAAAATAAAAAATTGGCAGTCATAGGAACTGCCGATAGAAGTGGAAACTTATAACTCAAAATTTGATAGCTTACCTTGTAAACTACACGGGTGTAACCAGAGGGCGTGGCCTGGTCATCATGGCATGGCCATCTAGAAATGCGTCAGCATTTCCTATTGGCTGATGCATTTCTAGATGGCCATGGCATGATGACCAGGCCACGCCCTTTCAGCATTTCCCATTGGCTGACGCATTTATAAATGGCCAATGGCCATGGTCCCGAGTTTACCCGAAGATTTCTTATCATACCCGAGCGTGACGGTAGAATTCAATTCACAGCCCACGAAATTTCTGTCTAGGCGCGCCTAAAGAAGTTTTCACTTCAAAAAATGCTTAGTTTATTATTTATGGTACTATATCTGAATTATTTCATATATTCATAATTTTTCATAATCTATAAAATTACGTATAATCGTATACGTATAACGTATATCCGAAAACTGTGTGGCAACACTGGTCTCGGGCAGTTTTAACGCGTCACTTCCTTTGTATATTTTTCTTACGGTTTTAGTCTCACATTTTTTTCAGTTTAGTCACACAGCAAAATCCCTGTCTCTTTCAATCCTGCCAAAAGAAACTTCGTTAAAAAAACTACAAAATTAATTCATTTTGATTGAATATTTTTTATTATTACTATCTAAATTATACTATTATAGATGAGTATTGCATACTATTATTGTCTTTAAATGTATCGACACTAACGTTTATTAAACAACTAGCCACATGGCTCATGGTGTACCATGCGACTCAACAACTACTAAATTTGATGGGATATAAAGTAGTGTTAAACCAGGTAATACACTACCTTTTTAATTTAATTCAAATCTGTGTATCCGTTACAGATATACGTGGGAACAAACATATACACAAACTTACGACATTATAGCATTAGTGTGATAAATTGTCTCACATATGAACTTGACCGACTGAGCTAACTGAGAACAAAAATCACCGAATAGCAGAACTTCATAGTATAAGTTAGAGGATGTTTAAATTTAATTAACCAAATTTTAGAAGAAAAGGAAATACAGCCAGCAAACATTTGATAAACAAAAGCTTCGAATAATTTACAGGCTAAGTCCGTATCTCGATCGTTGCTGATCTACTGGTTTTAATAAATACATAAATATATGTATTTCCTGCACAATCGTACCACAAACAAGACCCATTTAACACTCAAGTGTAAATGGAAGGAGGGGAGACGTGACCTTCCTTTGTCAACCAGTCACGACCTCACGAATCATAGCATACCACCTGTCACATACTAACTTCATACAAGTGAGACATATAGACACGATATGCAATATGCATGTCTTGACTGCATCCACGCTATGCGGCCACTGGCATTGACACACCTTTCTAATCGGTTTTGTTTTTGTATGCGTTATGCCACGAACAAAGATACCATAGTAGGGTAAAGACATTTACGAACACATTTTACGTCACCAACTACCACATCATCGTTTACAACCAGCTGATGGTCAAACGCGGACCTAACTTCCGACAAACATCGACTTCGCCAAATAACACAGATCTTATCAGGGAGCGTATGCTACTTCTATGGCATAATACATACATAATAATATGGTGTATTATAACAGTTGAAGCAGTTGCACCTCGGTGACTTTCTGTACGTCGTTTCTGATGCGGTGTTATAAGTCTGTAGTTTTTTATTCGTGGATAATGAGGTGTCTATCTAACATAAAAACATAGGTGACAGATTACTTTCATCGAACACTGCTTATTTAAATGCGGCATTTTGCTTTTATACCCCGTTTACATGATTCCAGTCCAGCGACCGAATCCAGCGCTGGATTGCTTACTGGAATAATGGAGACCGGCACTGGAATGCACTGGCACTGGATTGATGCATTCCAGTGCCGGTCTCCATTATTCCAGTAAGCAATCCAGCGCTGGATTCGGTCGCTGGACTGGAATCATGTAAACGGGGTATAATGGAAACCGGCACTGGAATGCATTGGCACTGGATTGGTGCATTCCAGTGCCAGTTTCCATTATTCCAGTAAGCAATCCAGCGCTGGATTCGGTCGCTGGACTGGAATAATGTAAACGGGGTATTATTTCGTCTGCTAGATCAAACCCATATATTTGCTGTTATATAATTTATTTAAAGTTGGATAATAAAGTAACCTACTTTATTTAAATTTGTAGTCTACAATAAACCATTTTAGAAAGGATTGCAGTTGCAACAGACTCATCCAAATAGAATCTAAGCATAAGTATTTGGATAAGTCTGTTATTATCGTAAAGAAACAAAATAGTTTAAAGAAAAACACCAAAATAACATCTATTAACTACGGTTATGTGAAGAAAAATTGCGTGTATATATAATATTTTGATTACAACTACATACGGATATGATTATGTTATAGGTATTTATTAAAACTATAACTTCGAGCTCAAACCACGGTAATAATATTACGGTTAAACATATACTTATGTATAATAATATAATATTACCGTGCTCAAACTAAGCCTCAGCTTTTAGACTGCCTAACTAAAACGGAAAATGTGTGCTCTCTTTCGCAACCCTTTCAAGGGAAAATATAGAGCAATATCAAATCATATACCATTTTAATTTTAGTTAGGCGGTAGACTCCTAGATTGCTATCTGGTCTTGTGACTATTTTTTACTTTGAAAAAACGAAGCAATCAAGCTTCGACTTCGACTTCAATTTACCATCGACAACTAATATGTTATCGACGTATAGTTGTGTACGACGTATTTTTGCTCATATTACAAAATCCGTTGCACCGATTGCGATAAAATATGGGACTAAGGATTCTACTGTGACCATATGGAGACTACTTATTCGAGAAGTCTACTTCTTTCGTACAAAACAATAATTTTCGAAATCGGTATTCCCTGTCCAAAGGTATTGGGTAACAAACATAAAAAAATAGTCGAATTGAGAATTGAGAGAATAGTTTTGTTCGAAAAAATCAGCAATTACCTACATTACATACTTAGAACTTACGTGTTTTTTTCAAAATGATAAAAGTAGGTATAACTAGGTACAACAAGCAATAGCTTGCTATGAGCGATCTCTTCTAGATCATAATAATACATATGTAGTTTAAGGAAACTACTTCCAAATAGAAAAGAGAAGAAAAAAATTGGCAGTCATAGGAACTGCCGATAGAAGTGAAAACTTTTAACTCAGAATTTGATAGCTTACTTTGGAAACTACACGAATGTATCCGGGGGGCGTGGTTCAGCCATCATGGCATGGCCATCTAGAAAAGCCTCACCATTTCCCATTAGCTTACGTATTTCTAGATGACCACGCCACGTAAGGTGAAAGGGCGTAAGCCTGGCCACGATGGCCAGGCTTACGCCCTTTCAGCATTTCCCATTGGCTGACGCATTTCTAGAGCGCTAATGGCCAAGGTCCCGAGTTTACCCAAAGATTTCTTATCATACCCGAGCGTGACGGTTGAAATCAATTTACGCCCCACGAAAAATTTGTCTAGGCGCGCCTAAAGAAGTTTTCACTTCAAAAGGGTAATATTGAAAACTGAAACATAAAATTTATTATTTGCCGTCGCTAATTTGACAGATTGCCAATGGCCAAGGTCCCGAGTATACCCGAAGATTTCTTATCATACCCGAGCGTGACGCTAGAATTCAATTCACAGCCCACGAAAAATCTGTCTAGGCGCACCAAAATAAGTTTTCACTTCAAAAAAGATTGTAGATGAGTTTGAATTGGTATTAAGGTAAACATACATTTAAAATTTCATCACATATTCTAAAATCAACATTGGCATTTGACTATAGGCATTAGAAACCAAATATGCGGATTCTTAATAGTTCTATTATGTATGCAATCTAACAATATATTATTTTAAAACTCAATTATTTTAAATCACAATAGAGCTATTGAATATTGAACACTACCATTTTTTTAAATGGAAACCTAAATTTCCAAAAAACACTTTTCAATGATTTTTAAGCAACTAAAATCGGCCTGTACTTACCTACTACTATTTAGGGCAAATAAGTGCAAAAAACGTGTTAATATTTCTATCTAGTGAGAGTGTTCTCGTGCTTTTGTGGAAGTAGGACTCTTTGGAAAGTAAAGAAAACCACATCTTTGCCAGTTATTCTACCGTCAATGAGTAATAGCCAAATATTGTTGTTTTACGTTTTGAAGGACAATGTTTCCAGATAAACCAAAGAGTAAGGAGACAAATCATCTTATATCTCCGGTCTACAAGTGCAGTGCAGTACTAGGCAGATTATTTTCAAAGTGCAGCCTGGTATTAATTTGTTATCAGTCGGCCTGTATTTACTGCTTATCTTAAAATATATACAAAAAATCAGCAGTCATAGGAACTGCCGATAGAAGGGAAAACTTATACTCGTAACTTAGAATTTGATAGCTTACTTTGAAAACTACGCGGGTGAAACCGGAGGGCGTGGCCGTGACTATCTAGAAATGCGTCAGAATTTCTAGATGGCCAATGGGAAACGCTCACGCTTTTCTAGATGACCAATGGCCATGGTCCCGAGTTTAACCGAAGATATCATGCCCGAGCGTGACGCTAGAATTAAATTCACAGCCCACGAAAAATCTGCCAGAGGCTCGCCAAAATAAATTTTCACTTTAAAAAAGTATGTAATTGAATTGGACATTTGAGTTTTGAGTTCTCATAAGAGGAGTTCTACATCTCCTTGTTATTATTCCTATATACACTATACAGCCTGCTTCATAACCTTTGTTCTCTTATCAGAAAGTAATCTTGTGTAATAAAATATTTTATGTAGGTGTCACCTTTAAACAAGACTACTCTAAAAATGGTTTACCTTGGCCTATCGAATTCGCTAAAGCCTTTACAAACAAAACGATCACATTCTCGCATGCCCACGAATGTTCGTGAGATGTGTAGAGTCTGTAGAGCCCACTCGAATTCTGTGTAGGTAGGTACTACCAAACCACGACATGTTTATTAATTCATTAATTCACGATTGCGTCTCGCAACAGTTTATTTACGCCAAATACGATACACGCAAATGAATCGTTTCATTAAGTCATTCATTTAAGTCAGTCATATCACTTCTATCGCCAGATCCTATGACTGCCATCTTATATATAAAATTCTCGTGTCACAGTGTTTGTTTCCTTACTCCTCCGAAACGGCTTTACTGATTTTAACCAAATTTTATATGCATATTCTGTAGGTATGAGAATCGGCTACTAGCTATTTTTCATACCCCTAAGTGACAAGGGTTGTTCACTAAGGCAAAACAACGTTTGCGGGGTCAGCTAGTTTTTTTATAGGTAGGTTAGTATTTTAACCCTCCAAACCTATCTATCATTGGTCTGACGTATCAGTGTTGGGTTGTGGCATCTTAGCTTCGTAACGAACGTATTGAGTATATGGACCGACGTTGATGCGGTTTCTTTGTTAAAATTTCATATGTACATAACGACAAAGCTGTTGTCTTTAATAATTTTACAGTATTTTTAGTAATCAACATTTTTTAAGCCGTGGTAGCCTAGTGTCTAAAATGTGCGATTCATAGTCGTGAGATTCGATTCATAATAGGTACTGGACCTCTTGAATAATATTTCCAGTGCAGGTCTACACGTTTAACATCACTATTGGCTTTAACGGCCAAAAAAAGCATCGTGAGGAAACCGGCACATTCCAAGGATCTTTCAAAGTTATCTGTCATCAGCCAACTCGCACTGGGCCAGAATGAAGGATTATGTCCTTGATTCTCTCCTTGTGAGAGGATGCTCCGAATCCCAGCAACGGGTATACACGTATACAGTATACAAAGTCGGAGGTTCTTGTTCAACATTTTTCATTTAGTCTTCGTACTGCTACATGTTAACTGCAAAATGCTGCAAATTTAAACTGGTTGGATTGATACTTCAATTATACCATAACTACTTACCTACTAATTTAAAATATTGAACATAGCCATACAAAATGTAGGTAGGTACGTGATACTAATAAAAATGTATAAAGGTTTATTTAGACATACATCTGCACCATTCCGAACTAAAAGCTTGCTACGGTACTCATACCAAATATGTTAGACGGTCCAAATAGCTGGACTATATTGCAAAATACTCATAATGAATTCAATACATCATTCAACTATGTAGACATGGCAGAAATATTACATGCAAAACATGAAATAAACAGCAGGAAAACTTGAAAGAGGTCAGACAGACAGTTATAGATGTGCTTAGTTAGAATACAGACTCCCTTCAGAGGTTTACGGGGGCGTATGACCTTTAAAAACTAGACGTCGACTAAAGATCCTTAAATTTCACGTGTCAACGTAAAAACAGGACGGAACTACAAAAGTTTGTAGGAATGTATGGATGTATATTTGTTACTCATTCACGCAAAAACTAGTGATGGGATTTGTATGAAATTTGGTGCATATGTAGATAGATAATGGTCTTGCATAACAAAAGTCGTACTTTCAGGGACTTAATCTCACGTCAACGCACGCGACAAAAGCTCTCAAAAAGGAATATTTTTGCCCTCTTTTGTTACATTCTTAATTCATACTCCGCTCCTAATGATAGTAGCGTAAAGCGATAAAGCGATAAAGCGTGATAAAGCCTTCCTTCCTTGACAAATGGGCTATCCAACAGAAAATTAATCTTTCAATTATCGGACCAGTAGTTCCCGAGATCCTTCAAACAAACTCTTCAGCTTTATAATATTAGTATAGATAAACTTTTGAATTGTTGTAATTATCGATCTTTCTATATATACCCAACTACTAACTAAACAACGCTACTGCGTAGATAGGTAAAACGAATGTTGTCATAACAAGATACCCATCAAGGATTGATGGTAGCAGACACAAGCAACAATGACTTCATAAAGACGACACCTTACTCACTAAGGAGGCGAAAGTGGCATACTTATTACATATTATTTAAATGCATAGAAATTAAAATTCTGTGTATGATACGGCAGCGTAACGGTTGCCGTCTTTGTTCTATTAAACACACCGTATTTGAATGTACAGACACATCATTGTTGTGGTACTTAAACTTTATGACTGGCGTTTCCAATTGCATGTAGCTGTGATATAACACGATGATTTATATATTTGTTGTGAAGGATACAAATTCGTTACTATTGATACCTAAATGTAAAATAATATCGTTGGCTATATTTTTGAGGAAAAATATTTATTGCACGGCATGACTATTCCTTAGTGTAATACCCTGTTTACATTATTCAAGTCCAGTGACCGAATCCAGCGCTGGATTGCTTACTGGAATAATGGAAACCGCCACTGGAATGCATCAATCCAGTGCCAATGCATTCCAGTGCCGGTTTACATTATTCCAGTAAGCAATCCAGCGCTGGATTCGGTCGCTGGACTGGAATCATATGATGAATGTATATATCTGTTTATTTTGCTGTTCGTTTTAGTAATGTGCGCTTTCCAATTTAAATTTGTATCGATAGTAACTCCCAAAAAATTTGCCTCTTTTGCCATGTTTAATTTAATACCTCTATGCACTACATTGAGGTCCAGTGGCTGCCGTTTACAGTTTTTGAATTCTATTAACATTGTCTTTTTTATGTTTACTTGTAAATTTAGGTTTTCTAAATAATTTACAACCTTTTCAAGTATCTCAATAATTATCTTTTCAAAATCGTCACGACTCATATTGTTATCTTTGGGTATGTAAATAGTGGCATCATCAGCGAACATAATGCATAGATATTTGGTTAGAAGTGGTAGTTCGTTTATGTATATTAAGAATAATAATGGACCAAGGATACTTCCTTGTGGTATGCCACATATAATATTTTTTATATCTGAATATACTTTCTCGACCGTTTTTGTTTTCATGTTGTAGGTTTCGATCAAGGTTGTTTGAGACCGATTTTGTAAATAAGATTCTAATAATTTCAGTGGTTGCCCTCGTATTCCGACATGTTCAAGTTTGGCTAATAGCTGTGAAAATTTCACGCAGTCGAACGCTTTTGACATATCAAGCAGCAAAGCAACTCCTGTTTTGTTACGATTTATTTGATCCCATACTTGAGTTAACAATTTAAAAACAGCTATTGTGGTATTTTTGCCTTTTTGGAAGCCATATTGACAATTACTTATGATGTTATTGGAGTCAAAAAATGAGATAAGTTTGTTAAATATCACTTTTTCAAAAATCTTCGAAAAGCTTGGGAGTATTGCAATGGGTCGGTAATTATTAACATCATCCTTACGATCTTTTTTATGAAGTGGTTTTATAATGGCCTTCTTAAGTTCATCAGGAAAACAACCAGTAGATAACGTCAAATTTATAATATGGACTAGGGGATCAACTATAACATGAATGCATTCTTTAATTACCTGGATAGAGATCCCATCGTGACCTGAAGATTTTTTATTTTTTAATTTATTTACTACGTTTATAATTTCGTTTTTATCAACCGGAGAGAAAAATATTGATTTATTATTAGAGTTTGTAAAATTTTTTGTAGTTATAGATTTGTTATTAATAACTGGCAAGTGTCTCTGACTCACGTTAATAAAGAAGTCATTAAATGTTTCAGCAATTGTAGTTGGGTTCAATATATCCTCGTTATTTACTTTCAATTTTTGTATGGTAGGAGGTATGTTATTTGTGCAGGATGTATTTTGTTTTATTATACCCCATGTGGCTTTATTTTTGTTACTGCTTCTGTTTACGTATCGTATATTAGAGATTTTTTTGGAGCGTTTTATCACTTGCTTAAATACTTTGCAGTATTTATTGTATGTACCTATATTTTTCTCAGATTTATTTGCCTTATTTTTTCGATATAAGTGTCTTTTATTTGTACTAGATTTTTTTATTCCGGGAGTTTTCCAGTTCGTTTTTTTGTGATAAGTTATTTTCTTTGCTCGTCGCGGAATACATAGGTTGAAGATCAGTGTAAATAGTTCTATAAATTTTTTATATGCTTCATTGGGTTCATTTTCAGTAAATACATCCATAAAGTTTACTTGCGAGATGTATTTTAGAAACACATCCATAAATTCGTCTATGTAAATTTTTTCGGTAAACCAATACTTTTCATGAAAGCTCAAGTTTGTTAAAATTTCTATAGATTGAGCTGTGTGATCAGAACCAACTATCAGCCCTAAATCTAACACTTCCGTTTTATATTTTTGTACATTAGTCAGAATGTTATCTATACAAGTATTTGAGGTGTTAGTCGATCGTGTAGCTGTACTGATAGTAGGATGTAAATTATAAGAAGCTAATGTTTCTGTAAATAATTCACTACGTTTGTCTTTTACAAGTAAGTTAATGTTAAAATCACCAAGTAAAAATATTTTTTTAGAGTTATTTCTACTTTTGTTATAAATTTTGTGTAATAAAGTTTCTAAGCATTGAATAAAAAGTTTAAAATGTCCATGTGGAGCTCTATAAAGGCATATAACGATTGAATTTAAGTCTGGTATCTTTATTCCACAACATTCAAAATGTGTTTCTAATGCCATTTCTTTTATCCAATCAATTTTAGTGAATTTAATAGAGTTTCTAATGTAAATAATTACACCACCGTGTATCTTTTTGTTTCTACAGAAATAGGAGGCATTTGTGTAGCCTTCTAATTGTCCAACTTGAATATCGTTTTCTTTGAAAAAAGTTTCCGTGAAGCAACATACGTCGAATTTATCTTCGTTGACTATTAATTCCAACTCGTCTAACTTTCTCCTAAGGCTCCGTGCATTTAAATGCATAATTTTGAAATTATTTATGTTACGTTTGGGCTCGAAAAAACTTTTGAGAGATTCTCTTTGGGCTACTTGTTTCAGGGGCTGCTTTATTGTTAAAGTAAAAAGGTATTGTTCCTGGTTTTGGAACGTCCTCTGTTGTACGGCTATTTTCTGAATTTTCTCTGTAGGTAGAGTTGATTTTTTTGAAATAATAGGGAATCGTACCTGGAATTACTCGAGACTGGTTTATCGGTTTTACTTTAGTATTGGAATTTTTATGAGTTTTTGTCAAATTTCTCCCTAAAAAGAATGTGTCATAATCATGCTCATTTATTATTTTATTTATGCGTTTTGTAAGGAAATATTTGTTTATTTGTAGATTTGTTTCACTACACGTGTTTAGATATTGACAGTTGTGTCGGTTATAAGCAAGGATTTTTAAGTTATGGTTAAGTTTGTCCTCATTTAAGTATGGGTTATGGGCAACATTTGTTACAATAACTCTTGGTTTTGATGCAGTTTGCAGGATACTAGAAATCCCCATTAAAAATGATGTCGGGTTTGAGTCGTTTGAACCTACACTTAAAATAATCCAATCATTCTCGTTCAAGGATTGTATGTTGTATCGAATCGAGTTAAATATGTACTCCACAGGTGCATCTGGAAACGTGTAATTTATTACTTCGTAGCTTTTGGCATTTTTATATTTATCGCGAATAGTAATCAGTATCGAAGATAAATCTTTACAGCTCTGATCTCCACAAATTAAAATTTTTGGCATTTTGTCTGGTTTCAGACTGTTATGTTTTCCATTTTCCATACTTGGTTTTTCAGTTATCTTGATGCATTTTTTTACATTAGTCACTGAGCGTGATTCGGAACTGGTTACAGTTTTTGGTGGAGTTTGAGTAGCTCCTGAATGTAGAGTCTCATTTGAAGTTGGGCTTGATGAACAGTTGCTTAGATGATTGTCCTTTGTGTAGTGTACTTTTCTATTTAAAGATTTACGGCATATTTTGCTCTCTTTCTTCTCATTTTCGTGTTTTTCTACTATCTGCTTCAGTTTGCTATTTTCTTTTAATAATATATTAATTTCTTGTTTAGCTTTGATGAGTTGGCTTGTTAATTCTTCGATTTCATCTTTGAGCTGAGTTTGAGACGGATTTAGTGTGTTCTCATGAACCGTGGCATCTTCAAAAATGTCACTCGCGCTGTCATTATTTATTGATAAGTTTTCGAGGGAAAGACAACGTTGAATTCTCGGTTTTCTAAGAGTAATGTTTGAGGAGTCTTCTTTTAAGTTATGGACACCTACTGGCGTGTTTATGTTATTTCCATTTCGTGTTTTGCTTCTACACATTAAGCAAATCCAAGATTGTTTTCTTTCTAAGTCCATCATATAAAACCGGGTGTTTGAAACGTTAGCACACATGATATCATAGTTACTTTTACATAAAGAACATGTTAAAAATAATCTATCTCTGATCTTATTCGGACATGCTACACAGTCCAGGGAAATCAAATCTTTTTTAGGCAATTTTGCGTTTTCTTGAAGTAAGTTAGGAGACAGCGCCATCTTCAGGGTAATGTAAGTACTACTGGGTGTTCATCAATTTGTTAATATTTGAAGAATTTGAATGTTTTGTGTGACTCTTGATTCAACTATTTGGGCTTGATAATAATTTAGACAAGAATATACAGATGTCGCTATTCTGTCGTGAAAGTGCAGTATTCTTCAACAATTTATAAAAGCGGATAAATACCTTAATCTTTTTTAGGCAATTTTGCGTTTTCTTGAAGTAAGTTAGGAGACAGCGCCATCTTCAGGGTAATGTAAGTACTTCTTGGTGTTCATCAATTTGAAGCATTTGTTAAATATTTGAAGAATTTGAATGTTTTGTGTGACTCTTGATTCAACTATTTGGGCTTGATAATAATTTAGACAAGAATATACAGATGTCGCTATTCTGTCGTGAAAGTGCAGTATTCTTCAACAATTTATAAAAGCGGATAAATACCTTTTCACTGTTTAAGACGTTCAAATGGTCTTATTAGGTACACTTACGTAGCGTAGCACATTTAAACACATATGGTAGTACTATAACAATTTGAGATCATTTTGAAAAGTCAATGTTAAATGTTTTGGTACGAAATTTCAAATTTTGTTACCGGTCACTTTTGAAAAAGTGTTTTATTTTCACTTGTTTGGCACTTATAAGGTTTGAATAACACTTGCATTGCTTTATTATCAGTGATAATTAACTATTTCACTTGTTTTGAGGTATAATAATCATTTAAACTATTTTTAATTATTTAAACTTTGCAGAGCAAAATATTCTTATGTTTACTTGTCAGCGCCACCTGGCGGAAAAAAAAAGCAAAAAAGCCTAAAATTCATTCAAATCATTAAAAAACAGACTTAGGATGCTTAGGATAACCATTTAAAACATCTGTTGGGCCGGGAATCCGGGCAGACAGGCAGACACATTTTGTAACTATCAAATCTTTGATCGTGTAATAATACCTACCTATTTTTGTAGAAACTTACATAATAAATATAAAGATCCCTACTTTATTTCTAGCCCTGTGGTTGAGGAATTTTATAAATTGAATGACGTAATTTCACTATTGTAACAACACACAACGCTTTAGAAACTACTTTTTTTTAAATAACGAGTGACAAGACGAGCAGGACATGTGCCTGACGGTAAGCAACATGCCTGTCACATAACAGCACAGTGACATGCAGCTTTGGAACGTGAAGAGTCCAAATCATTACCTAGCACTGCACTGCGCTCGTCACCCAGAGATCTAAGGTGTTATATCTCTAAGCCCTGTAATTTCTCTGGAAACATTGCCCTTCAAACTCGAACACAGTAGATAATGTTAGCACATTACTGCTTGGCGGTAGAATAACTGGCAAAGGTGTGGTACTTCCCCAGGCGGACTCTGCCACGAGTCCTACCACTACTAAACTTACGTTATTAGACCTCGCTTTACCAAGTAACATAGGGCACAAACAAGGTCTAAGGTATAACACGGTTGCCCAGAAGAAACCTATTCTTCGTTTAAAGATTCTTAAATATATACGAGTGTGGAAACACTCCTGGCAGAATATTCCACACCTATTTAGCCATCCTGCAAAGCCTATATATAACATGGCTCAGTGAAATTTAGTAAATGAATAAATTTTGGCACATATAAAAACTTTGTTAAAGTTTACTTTTCCATTTTCCAGATTCGATGAAGGGCGCGACGGTTTCCTCGACTTGACCGAAGTGAAGCGGATGATGGAGAGGCTCGGAGCCCCCCAGACACACCTCGGCCTCAAGTCCATGATAGCCGAGGTGGACGAGGATCAAGACAATAAGATTAGCTTCAGAGAATTCTTGCTCATCTACAGGTGAGTCATGTTCAATACCGACGCGAAACGAGAAACGAGAAAATAACTTGTAAGGTTAACAGTGACAGTCGTAGGCGCAGTATAATGTCAGATGTGTCACTTTTCTACGACTAAGAGCAACGATAATTGTTTTCCTTAGTGTCGAGAATGCGAACGAATGTATAGAAAACTATTAGCCCGGCCCGATTCGCTGGGATCGAGTAATTAAGGATAGGAGAGTTTCCGTAGGAATCCGGAACTAGCTTACAATGTAGCCTATGTTTTATTAGTAGCCTACGTAGTATTCATGTAGCATTTCTATTAGTTAGAATAATTCTTAAAAAGGGTAGTGTCACCCTTACCACTTTTGTCACCTTATGAAGAAAAATACTACCACACCTCTGTCCATGCCTCTGGAAGTGTTTCAGTGAAGAAGACGGCATTGAACAGTTTTTGTTGAGCTTGCCTGCGGCTTTTCCATTTTTAAGTTGTTCAAAAGCCATAACGATATCGTAAAAGTAAAGTTTTCTACTGCCAATGAAATATCCGCTTTGAATACGGCCCTCTTTGTCGACGTGGTCAACTCCATTAGGTGGCTTCTAGCCCGTGCCTTCACGAACACTATTGACCCCTGGCTTTTAACTTAAACGACGTGTCCTCTGATTGGAAGTCATGTTCTAATAAAGTTAACGGGGTTGAGAGGGTTGTGTTATTGAGAGCTTGAAAGCTTCGACTTATTACCTACCTTTGAGCTGCATTTCGCAAAATTCTGTGCTCCTATCTCATAGGACATCCACCGTAATGCAATTAAAGAATACCAAACAAAATATAATAGGTACATACATAGTACGATTTGAAACAGTAGGTACTCATAGAGGACGTAAAAGGAACCGTGTTTTCGATACATTTGCTAGCGTTTACGCGACGTGAACGGAGCCACTATTCGTACTTCGCGTACATTTGCCATCTCAACCAAATTAATGGCAATGATTTTTGCTAGTTCAAAATTCGGTAGTTAGTAGAGGCTTATTTTGATGATGACATACGACGAGTAAGAATGTAGATATAATAGTAATTTGCTGGCAGTTGCAAAGCCATTGGCCTATTTTTAATTACTTTATAATTTCGCACTAAGTGCTAGGAGCTATTTCTTTTATGACGAGTCTCATTCATTGTTGTTTTCACACGCTAATGAATTAACCGAATTGCGTAACTTGTCTGGTCCGGTTCACTGAGAAAATAATGTTATTGTAAGTTTATGTGTGGATATGAAGCAGATAGGAATTCAAAGAGGACTAGAATCTGCGGTGTCGATCTTTTTCCACCACCGATTTCTACCTAAACCTAATTTTCCATAGATGTTAGTGTAGGGATCTTATTCTTTATTTTTAACATGTACTACACATGTTAAACCAAACACATGTACCTACCAAAATACTTTAATTTCTTTCACTTTATTCACTTTATTGAGTGAGTGTAATAAAGTCGTAGATACCTACCTAGTCAATTTAGGTAGGTACTACTTTCTATCGAGAATTTTCCAATCGTCCAATTATCAACTATTTTTTGCTAGGTACAGACTTTAACATCACTGGATGTTATGGCCCTTTAATTTACTTACCAATGCGTATTGTTTTCTTTTTCAGGAAAGCCCGAGCCGGTGAACTAGAAATGGACTCAGGTCTGGAAGCGCTCGCCCGGCTCACAGAGATCAACGTAGACCAAGTAGGAGTCAACGGCGCCAAGAACTTCTTCGAAGCCAAGATCGAAGAGCTCGCGAAAACCAACAAATTCCACGATGAAATTATCCAGGAGCAAGAAGAGAAGCGGCGCGAAAACGAGGAAAAAGCCCGCAGGCGACAGATGTTCCAAGAAAAAGCAGCGCTATTTCAACACTAACAGAGTCTAGTATTATTGTTGTATAAGTATATCTAGTCTGTAAGCTGTTACCATGACTAACAAAAACGTACATATTTTAAGTGGCCGAGGATCCCCAGTCCTCAAGCAAGTTGCGCATTCCTTCACCAAGCATAAAAAGCACAAAGAGTATGGATTCTATTTATCGTTTTCTATGGTTCTAAATACTTTGAGATGATTAATAGAGTTAATACCTAGTATCACAGCCACATAGCTAAAATAATTGTTGCTCCATGGATCTCTTACCGTGCGAAAAATGTTGTGCGTGCAAATTGTTGCGATCTCATTCATGTTTGTATTGATGTATTGGGAGTTTACGGTCGCGTTCAGGCAATTCAACTCGTTCGTAGCAGTTAATTTAGTTGTGCTCTGGTTACGTTTGAAGTGATAAGGGAGTAGTAGATAATATATCTGGAGTCTCATTTTCAAACTCCTAAAACGCTTTTACATTCGCTATTGCACAGATCAGACGTGATGTGCTTTTGTTTTGAGTGCTACAAAGATGGGCCGATATTTTTTGACGTGATAACGTCTTATAATTCGATGAAGCCGGCTGCACGCCCACAAAACATGACGTCATGTACCGTTACCGTCGGTCGTTACCTCGCCGCATGTTTGTTACAGTTGTATTAATTATTTCGACCAGTAGTTCAAGCAGGGATGTAGCTCAGTGGTAGAGCGTTCGCTTTGCATGTGAAATGCCCCGGGTTCGATCCCCGGCATCTAAAAGCTTTTTTGCATTGTTTTGATTGAAAATGACTAAATTCTACTGATTACTTTTTACATACAAATCTATTAAACAAATGAAATTAAAATTTTCTTTTGAAAAATGCTACCATTCCATCAGTATTTTCTTAAGACGTTGTCACGTTCTATCGTCAGTAAACCGACTTTACAGACAAACATTTTTTGTATCATGATTTGTGCAGGATATACTTAATAGTCAAATCAAGGATTTAAAAATACAGACTCTGAATGCGGCCTTGCGTTCTTCTCATCTTTTGTATGATTGTTAACCGTATCGCCCGGTGATATGGTGCGCGGTTGCTAGGAACAGAATTTTGAGGGAATCTGATTGCTATCGGAATTCAGACCTTGGCCCGGGACCCAGGCACAATGTAGTTAGGTAGGTATGAAAGTATGAAATGTCGTGATGGAATTTAAAGTATTGTATTATTGAACTGTGAAAACTATGTACCGTGATTGTTATACATTTTAGGTAAAAGGGAAAAACTAACGTATAATAAGGTCGGTTTCTCAAGTTAAGTTTCAGCCGCATTTGGCGGTCTTATAAACGGAAGGGCAGGTGTCGAATCACACTATGTTTGTCATGAAACCCGACTGTATTAAACGTATTTTTTTCCAATATAATAATGTCGTATGTAAAAGTTTATTTTTAGATAGGCCTAATGTGTTATGGCGCCTCAGTCTAATTTTCACACACTTGATTTTCTTATTTTATTATTCGTAAAGTTGAAAATTGATTGGATTGTTTTAATGACGTGCCCAATGCCCATATTGACACCTGGCTATTATTTACTAAAATATATGACTACATTTTTTTAAAACTAAATGAAAATCTAGTTAGCTATGCCAAAGTGTGAAGATTAATTATTGAGAGAAACTCTGAATAATTCGTGTAAAATATATTGTTGAGGTTTTAGAAATTTCCGAGTTATGAACTATATTTTAGAGATATACAGGGTAATGCAGTGAGCCTAAACTAAACCCGAAAGTACCACATTCTACTCATCATTATGGACTACCCACATTTCATATGATTAAATAACTAAAAAAAAAAACTTAATAATCATGATTTTCTAATTTTTTTCTCACTACACAGAGCTTTACGATTAAAATAGTTTATAATGCGGAATAATAGGTGATTCCTTTGGATAACACAGGAGTTCTGCATTATCCTTTATTGTGGTATTATAAAATTGCTATATAACAGAGTTAAGCTTTATGTATTTTTGATTTTATGCAAAAAGTTTTTAATCTATTTTAGTAATGTATGTGATGTTTATTGTGTAATTATAGTAAAGTTAAATAAAAAAGTAAACAACAGTTTTGTGCTTTATTTATATTTAAATAATAACAACTAGTTGTACTGTTAAAACCTAAAATACAAATTATTTCTAACTTATACAGATCATCAACATCATTAGATGTTTTTGTTGTGTCTATCTTTCGTAAGTTTAATTTAAAATCTTTTTATGTCTTAAATTCATCGTTACCATCATAGGCAGCTTACTTAGCTCACCGTAAAGGATAAGCCTCTTTCGCCATTTTTCTCTATCTTGTGTTAATTTAATGCAATGGTCTCATTTTAAGATGTTGCTGCAAAATTTACCATTGTTCGTCTTCTTACTTTAATTAGGAGAATGGATATGGTATTTCTATGGTTCTAAGCCACATTTTTGTTTCATGCAGAGTAAGAAAACCTTAGCCTTCCTTTTCATGTTGTCATCTGACTGTCCATTTCAGAGTCATTTCTAAGTGTACTGTTCTGGTCTACTAGTGTGTTCATGTCTATGTGTCTTCTGACCATACTGGGAACTTTATTAAGGTCTACTTGTTGTAGTTTAGCTAGAGTTTCCATTAGTGATGCATTCTGAAAAGTGTACAAGATCAATTATAAGGTAGAGTTTTTTTTTTTATTTCTCTTTTAAGGTTAGGGATGGATGTTGGATATAGGTATTTCTATCTTATTTATGAAGAGGAGTTTGAGCAACTTTATGGAATATTATTGCGAGTCACTCTCACGACGTCTACTAATAACTAATTACAGCATTTCTAAGCAAACAGAAAGCAAACCAATTTAATAGACATTACCCACAATATTATGAACAATTCAAACCAAGTACGTAGTAATTTAGTTTCCTTACATGATGGAGCCTAAACGCACACGCACACCCCAACATTTGTGTTTTAGATTAAGATAACCAAAAATAAAATTAAAATATACCAAGATACATGATACATACATCTTTGATAGTTGATTCCAATTCGCCTCCAGGATTTGTGAAGTTTTTGATCAATTTGAGCTCCGTGGATCTGTAAAAATCAGTTCCAGGTTTTAGTAAACATACGGTCTAAGGTAGATACAGTACAGTTGATCCTTTTTAGTATTTGATGGAGTGCAGTAACCTATCAAAACTCACTAGTATTGATAGGTTTTTTTTTTACGAAAAGTGACAAACAAGCTGTTAGATGAGCCATCTGACTTGTCTGATGGTGAACAAATGTTATCTATGGATGCCTGCAACACTAGGGATGTAATTGGTAGATGGGTACATTGTCATCTTAAGATAGATAGATAGATAAACTCTTTATTGCACTTATTTAGAAAACAAAACAACAAAATTAAACAAAAACTGAAAATTAAGAGATGCCTTGCAATATTATTTTTATTATCTTCTTAGAAATAGAAAACCATGGAAGGAACAATAGTTAGTATGCAGGTCCACAGCAAAACAAGCAGCTGATATGGAATGTTGTAAGGCATGGGTAGGCAACGCGTGGCCCATGTCAGTTTTAAATAAGATTTACAAAATGTAAAAATTCACTACTTGTATTGAATCAATTACAATGTTTTAGAAGTGTGACCTGTTTTTATCTACATTTTCAACATATGGCCCTTGACCATTGATATAAACCAATGGATGTGCCCTGAGCACCTTGGAATTAGTAATAAAGTGTACTTATCTGTGTATCTAGCCGTAAGTGATTTACATTCATTCTTTGTTCTATGGATAATTCAGGTGTGCTTAGTGTAAGTAGTTCTCATTGTATTTTAGTTTTGCTAAAGGCTCTACCCATAAAAAAGTAAGTATAATGAGTAGATTTCAGTTATTATCGATAGTAGGGATAGTAGAAAACACCTAAGGTCAACTGCCATCATAGGTCCCTTTAACAGATAAAAATTTTACAACTTTTGGATGAACTCTCCATCCATTTATCAGAACTACTGCTTGTGTAAATACGGTACTTTATTTTTTTATGACATTGTTTTTTTAAGCCAGCAGCAAAATCTGTTCTACAAAGGGACCTATGATAGCTGACCTCAGATGGTATACTGCCGCAGCAGCATAAGCTGAAGCACCTTATTTATTAATATACTTTCTTAAATGTCTAAAGCTATAAAGGATGTAGGGATTTTCTTATTATCATATAAACAATAAATATGCAAGTAACATGGACATATAAAAAAGTCGGACGCAGTCTCACTCAGTCAGGTTGTCACTGATAGGCTGACACGCACACATAAGTATACAAAAGTTGCGCGTGTAATGACCTACTGATGTGTGCGTGTCAGCCTGTATGTGACGCGCTGAGGTGCGTATTATGTGGCCGACTCGATGGACAGTTTTTGTTTTAGCGAGACTACGTCCGACTTTTTTTATACGTCCATGGCAAGTAAATACAATTTTTACATAATAAACTAATGTCAAAATTATTGAAGTTGGTACCTAAATGGTATCTGGAACAAAAATGGGTAAAAATTGTAGGAATTAATTAATACTAGATAAAACATTTTTAAAATAGATTACGGCGTTACGTACTTACATTAAATTAAGGAGTTGGTTGGCTGTAAGCAATTCCTGTTGTATATCTTGCTGCAATTGTTGAGCATTTTGCCCAGTTGTAGACATGATCTTTTACGAAATCCTTTAATTATTATCGAGAGACAATGAAACCTTCGATCACCCAGGTTACCCAGGTCTCAGTAAAACAGACTTTTATTTTAAAAAATCTAGCACCACACGTAACTCTCCAGGTTACCTAATGTGGAAATAGAAAAATAAGCTACTGTATTGATGGCTGATGGAAAGTGGAAACTGAGTTCACATTCACAACCAAATATCTCGATAACGCGAACAATAACAAACTCGGAACTAAGAATTAATTCAAAATTCAATGATTCACCCGTTAGACAATATCACGACAATATTTTAATTTTTAAATGTTAACCACAGACTAGGTAGAGAGATACATGTTAACCAAAGAGAATGTAAATTACTGCCACAGATCACTTTACTCATAAAGCTGCCTATACATACTGTACTGGCCGAGTGGAGGCCAACGCCAGTGTGTGGAGCTGTGGAGGGTCGTTTTGTGATGACTCGCGTCGCTCGCCTCGCTGGCCGAGTGACGGCAAGTGGCCAGTGTGTATAGGGCTGTTTTGTCTCGACTCGTCTCTCGTGACCGGTGTCGGTTTTTGTGCACAAAACAAAGGCGCTCGGCGAAAAGCGTCCTGCTCTCCTATTGGCCTACCTCGTTTTTGTCTGCACTGGGCCAGTGTGTGGACGTTTTGTCTCGTGCCGTTTTTTGAAGTGAAAACTTCTTTAGGCGCGCCTAGACTGATTTTTCGTGGGGTGTAATTTGGATTCTAGCGTCACGCTCGGGTATGATAAGATATCTTCGGGTAAACTCGGGACCTTGGCGATTGGGTATCTAGAAATGCTGAAAGGGCGTGGCCTCGCCATCACGGCATGGCCATCTAGAAATGCTTGAGCCAATGGGAGATGCTGACGCATTTCTAGATGGCCATGCCATAATGGCGAGGTCACGCCCTCCGGTTACACCCGTGTAGTTTCCAAGGTAAGCTATCAAATTCTGAATTATAAGTTTTCACTTCTATCGGCAGTTCCTATGACTGCCTTTTTTTTGTTTGCACTGGGCCAGTGTGTGGATGCTTCGTTTTCTCTCGTGCCGTTTTGTCGACACTCGCGTGGGCTTGCATTGGCCAAGTGTGTATAGGCAGCATAACAGAAAATACCATAGAGTTCTAGAGCTGTAGGGCACACGGCACACACGCACACACTCAGTACACACCTACATTCTCTTTGGCACACAGAATGGATAGCGCAAAACTCTGTTGGTTCCGCAAATTTTTGGTTGGTTCCTCAGAAGAAGTACCTATAGAATTACAAAGTTCCTGATTACTATAGTGCTTCTCGTTCTTTCAATTTCAATTCAATTTTCAATTCAATACTCAAAAGGTATTGCCATAAAGAAAATATTCCACTGGATAAGGGTAGTGCTACGATAGTTGAATGAATTCAGCCCGTGTTCTATTCATTCTAAAATTACATTTCAAAAAGAGGTTTCATGTACTATATTACATGAAACCTCTCTTTGAATGGGAGGATATATAAATAAAATAGGAGGAGAATAATCAAAAACAGGACAATAAAACATTTATTTCAAATTGTACTTTACATTCAATATTATAATAATATAGTTTAATGGACAAATTTAGGTATACCATTTCGTAGCAGCTAGCCCAGACTTCACACAGATAACTCGGAACTTACGTATAGAACAAACATTTAACTTTTTAATGTTCGAAGCCCTTGTTTTAGTAGAGATACTACTATTAGATGTTGTGGTAATTCAGGATAATTGATTTATTTTGTACTTCATGAAAAATATTGCGTTATTATTCACAAAATGTTTTATCCTATTCTTCAGAGTGTCACATCTGCAAAATGATAATTAATTTGGATGAATCAAACAATCAAAATTATTACTAGAAATGTAGTGATACATTCAAGTTGCATAATTGGAATTGCAAAAGGGTTAAATCTGAGGTGAAAATTTGTATTAATCTTTTTTTTTAGCTTCATCATCAACAGCCCACTAAATGTTCCCACTGCTGGGACTCGAGGCTTTTTCTCGCAAGGAGAGAGTTAAGGCCATAATCATCAAATAAAGGTGCGGGTTGGTTGATGATACACGACTTCGAAAGATTCTAGGTACATGTCGGTTTCCTCACGATGTTTTCCTTCACCGTTTTAGGTTAGCGGCATTACGCACATGACTTTGAAAATACAGTGGTGCGTGTGGGGTTTGAACCCGGGGTCTCCGGATCGGCAGGCCCTGTTCTCCCGACTAGACCAGCCGTAACTTTCAGAGCTTAGTACTTTATAATCTACTGACACAATGTAAATATTAATTAAACTTTTTATTTTTTTTATTAAATTAATTAAATTAAATTAAATAATTTCACTAAATGCATCATTCATTCTCATTAGAATGGGACGAGATCTGTATAGGATAGTGTAAGTTAATTGGAGTTTGATGCAATTCCCACTCCAGAAAACAAGAGTTGCAATGTCAGTGGGAGAAGAAACAGAAATTGAAGCGTAGGGATTGGTAACGGAAAAAAACTGGCAGTCATAGAGACTGACGATAGAACTGAAAATTTATAACTCAGTACTTGACAGCACACTTTGGAAACTACGCAGGTGAAAACGGAGGGCGTTTCTAGTTTGGAATAAATCTTTAAAGTATTATTGTCATCTAAATAAGCCTTCTCACACGTTATGGCCATTGGCTATCTAGACTAAAGATGTGTAATGGTAACCATGGTAACACGCCATGACCATCTAAAAATGTTTACGCATTTGTGGCCATAGCTCCGAGTTCCCCCGAAAATTTATTTCATTCCGAAGCATGATGTTTGAGCTCAATTCACGGCCCACGAAAAATCTGTATGTAATGAGCCAAAGGAAGTTTTCACTTCAAAAACTAACGAATGCGAATCCGCAGGCAAAATCTAGTACCTATTATTAGTAAACGGCCAGTAAATAAACTGTCAATTATGTACCGACTTGTATATTTCATGGGTAAATTTGTAAGAAATAACTGGTCACACTTTTTTGTTTGTTTTGTTATATAGGTTATGTTTACATTTTACATCTTTTGCAAATTTTGGACTAGATGCAGCCGTTATGGTATAAATTTAACTCATGTTGATATCTAGAATGCATCATTATCAATTTTTATCAAGTGGGCATTTGAAAATATTGTCTACTTACGAGTAAAATGAGATTCCATTGATTTTTCTTCACTTTCACATTTCACTGTGGATATTTTTTGAACAGACATTTGTTGGGGAACCCGGTGTCAGATTTGAAAGCTTAGCCAGAGAAAAACCCGGCCACGGTGATAAGGACCACACCCCGGACACTCGGCCTAAACTCCAAACAAACGGTGAAGTCGACATACCTACACTCACACAACTACGCATATGTCGTTCGAACACATTTACGCATGTGTGCGTGTCATCTAGGGTTACTAAATTATTTTATGGAATAGCTGTCACCCGTGAGTTCACCTGCCTGTGGCTTACAATCTTACCTAGTTAGTGTTCGATCTTTAATGTAGGTAAATATAACTTTCATCAACAATCAGAAGGGAGAAGATTTAAAACAAAATAGGAGATAATAAAGGTACCATGTACGAATTGATTTTTAGTTAAGTACACTTACCCAAAGATTTCTCTTTGGGTAAGTGTATTCTGACAATTCAATTCTGACAACGAAAGCCACAGTTTAAAAACAACGAGTTTAATAATTTCGTCACAGGACTTCAGTGTTGGCGCGTAGTTCTAACCAGAATAGCTTAACACAGTTTATAAAAATGATTCAATCTTTGTAGAAATTCTTATGAAATTAAAAATCTCTTATTCTTGTTTCGTATAATAGACGAAAACTTTGGTACCATTTTGTTAAATAATACAGCATCATGGTCGTATTCTCATAGAAAATTATCGTCCGATATAATAACCCTTCGTTGAGTCCGCCTCGCGTCCGCGAGGGGGAGGAAGCTTGAAATTGGCGGGGGGTGGGGAGTGTCCGTTCTATCTATATTATCTATTCTATGTCGTTACCGTGAACCGCAAACCGCGTAGTCACGGCATGAAAAGCATGAATATCACGGCGCGGATCGCGCGTGAATGAGGAGCCGGCATAATAGTTTTATCTAAATGCTATCCAAGGTAGCGATTCTGAAACCATTCGGTTGCATCTATATTATCTATTCTATGTAAGGACATAAAATCAGTATATCTTTCTCTCTTTTTCACAAGTAAGAGGTAATTAGACTGTCTCGCTCCCGCAAGTTGTGACGTCACTTCTTGTGCTCCCCTGGTTGGTTCCGTAGCCAAAGATAATGTAGGTACCTAAAGTAGGGACAAGATAATAGGTCACTTTTGACAGATGTCAGTTTTATATTCATAGTGAGGTGACCTGCTTAAAAACATCGATTTAATGAATGAATCGATACAGACTTGAAACATAATTATGTGAATTTTAAAAATGATCATGCGAATCCCTGTCCCATTATTATTTTTTCTTTCATAAATTAAAGGAGCAAAATAAGACAAGTACCTACGTAATTTAACAAAAAAATTGCTTTTATTCACTTGAACTATCGGAACTGCTATAGTGCTCGCAGTATAAGTCTGCGCGCGACTGGTGGCGTACTTAATGTTGCCAGGTCAAGCTAATAGGTTCCCTTCCCGTTCATTGGCAACGTACAACTTCATAAAACAGGTATGGGAAGGGATTTTTCAGGGAAGCAATTTAAGTAACTACACGACAACTGAGACTCAAGAACGAATGTCTCGAAGTAATGAACGCCTTTGCAGTGCTGGTTTGGTTCAGTATGACCAAGTATCACTGGTAATTGGTACAGACTGTCTGAGTCTCTTACCCCCAGGAAAACTTTATTATAGTATATTACATTATAAAAAATCTGTCATTTTCAACCTACACCAACATCGAAATAACAAGAATTTAATTAAAAGTGGTAAATCTTTTATTGAGACCATAAATAACACTATTTGAAAATTTGGCGCATAAACGTTCTATTAATGAGTCATTGGCTTCCATAGAATCATCTTCTTTTTTCAATAGGGTTAAAATCACGATGAATCACGGCGGTAACCGCAAAAGTTCCTGTCCATGTTCCTTTAATAGTTATTCTACTTGGTATTGTGGTTCTTCTTTGTGCCTCTTTATTCGAGTAACTGCGGATTTGTCCTACAATCGTCGAAATCTATTTCATTTTTCTTAAGCCACTTTTGGCTTTCTTCTTTTACATTGCCCATTGTAGCCGCTTTATTTATCTGAGTGCAGTGGTATAATGCGTTGTCCATTACCACGTGACAGTACGTTCTGAAACGCCTACAATAAAAATACAGTAAATACAGAGTTAAAAGACCAACCAAGCTAACGTTGAAAAAAAATTAAGTAAAATTTCTTTTGGCGCACCGCTGTTAGGTGAAAGGGTCGATCGGGTGAACATGGAACCGCCGAGTGTACCCGAGCGAGAAAGATACAATCAGCTGATCTTCACTGCTGTGTCACTGTGTTTTCTATTTTGATTTGAATACTATGAAAAAAAAACATTTATAACTAGTTTCTCACATTCGGTCTTAATAATAATAATAATAAATGAGTGAATAATAATAAAAATTAACGCGCACATTATCGCGAATAACGTTTTGGCCTCCTCTCAGAATGGATGTAAGATTGGGTCCCGTGGTACTAAGGAGCTTCTCCTCATTGACACGACCATTTGCCAACAAGTCAAACGAAACAAAGGAGCCCTCTCCACTGCCTGGATTGACTATAAGAAGGCCTATGATGCGGTGCCCCATTCGTGGCTAGAAAGGATTTTAGAATTGTATAAAGTAAATCCAACTCTGAAATCTTTTCTAAGCAAATGCATGGGACAGTGGGTCACAGTCCTTCGTCAACCAGGTAGCGTAGACAGCTCGTTTGTTTCGGAGGACTTGATAAAGATTGAAAGGGGAATATTTCAGGGAGACAGTCTGAGTTCCCTATGGTGGTGCCTAAGTCTGAATCCTCTCAGCACTCTGCTGAGAGATTCAGAATTAGGCTATCGTCTTCGTAGAGGAGGTGAGCTTATATCTCATTTGCTGTACATGGACGACCTCAAACTTTTTGCACCGAAACGCCAAGACTTGTTGGAGCTACTAAAAACCACAGAGGTTTTTAGTAACGCCATCAAGATGGAGTTCGGTGTCGACAAGTGTGCGGTCATGCATGTACAGCGAGGGAAAGTAGTAAATTCAGAGAATTTACGACTTTCCGAGACAATAACTCTCAGATCCCTCTCCGAAGACGAGACCTACAAATATCTCGGTATGTCACAGTCATTGGGTATATCAGCAGATTAAGACGCTGTAGAACCCTAATCGAAATTGAGATATCGGCGCTTGAAGCGCCACAACAATACATGCGTTCAAGTTGGCACAGTGATATCGGTATGACTGTGAAATAGATAGATGGCGCTATTATTAATAATTGAATTCAAATAATTCTCCTCTTTTATTCAAAGCGCCACTACAATACATGCGATCAAGTTGGAACTAGGATATCGGTATGACTCTATAACTACCACTGAAAAGTAGATAGATTAGCAATAATTGAGTTCCAATAGTTCCTTTCTTTCGTAACAATTAATTGTATATTTTCATTTTGTGTTTTTATCTCTTATTTTTTATTAATCGTAAGTAAATATAGATTATAATGATTTTTAAACACAAATAAATGTGCAAAAATAATATAAATGGACATCGTAACAAATAATGTAGGTTCATATTTTAAACTGCATATCTATAGGTATATAATTATTTATTTGTCTTTGATATAAAATCAAATTTATTAATTAATGTAAAGTACATAAAGTGATATTGTTACAGTTAAAAATAAATTTACTAAGTTTTGAGCAATAATTTCGATCCTAGGGTTGTCACACAAAATTTTAACGCACCCAGCATTTTTATTGCCTGGCTGAATTGCAAAAAAATACACTTTACACACACTACTTATTATTACACTACTTATTACTACTCGTATTTATTACTTTACAAAAACACGTTGTTAGCTCTGTATAACTCAGTATCACTTCATATCTTTTAGTTACTTATACAATAGAACACTATTTAGTACAATTGCGCTTACCCGAAAAGAGCTAATTATACTCATCATTACGTATATGAATATGAACAGTAATAAGTTTGTATTAATTAGTTACTTACTTACTTAATTAGTTACTATGACTATGATTAATTAAAAAACAACATAAACTGACACTTACAGAATTACATGAGAGCATCATATTAGAGTAAACTAGCGGACCGCTCCGGCTCCACTTCGGATATTTTCATATAATAAGTACTTTAGGAGTCCACCGCGGACAAACAATGTGACGCTTATTTTACATATATACAACCCCAGAACCACTACTACAACAACTACATACCATATTACATTTAAATAATGGTGGAGCGAAAAATCTTTTTACGTTTAACTGTGATGTAATGGTAAAAAATTGGAGCCTTTTGGGCTTAAATTAAGTAATACAAATATAAATCAATTCGGTTTAACTGCCCCGCAGTAACTGCCGGAGTAACTGCCCCCGCATCGGCACTGATTTTATAAAAATAGTAGGTTTTAGACCTCACATAGACGCCAACATATTATATCAGTACTATATTTTCATAAACAACTTTTTTTTTGACTGGCCTTGTGGCTTAGTTGTTAGTAGCTCTGCCTGCGAAGCCGAGGGTCGTGGGTTCGATTCCCACCCAGTGCAAATATTTGTGTGATGAATTCAAATGTTTGCACTGTGTCTGGGTGTTTCTATGTATAATAAGTATCTATTTAAAGCTATATAAGTATTATATCAGCTAACTGGCCGCCATCACACAAGCTTTGCTTAGTTTGGGGTCAGACGGTGTTGTGTGCATTGTCCACCAATATTTATTTATTTATTACAAATTGTTCTCTGGGATCCTATATTTTCGATGTATAATACATTAAGAATCCAAATAATCTGTTAGTAACTTTAATAAGGGGAGTGTGGGAGCGCGGGAAGAGACTCTAGCGGCACTTGTCACGACACTCGTCGTTCACAGTGCTCTGTTCTTTTCAGTTCCTATTTTTAACACTATGTAAAGAACTCGAAGTGTGTTTAAATGTCCTTATTTGGGGGATGTTAGTGTGATAAAAGAGAAATCGTTAACTTGACTAAGATGTAATGAAGTATTACGAATTGACATGAACGAGACATCAACTAAAATTACAACTAGAAAACGCAAAAGAGACAATTTTTTCAGAGATAGCAGACATTGTAACATCTAGGGTTGGAAATATACGAATAGTAATAATAGAAATACGAATGGAGATCATTCATCAATGATCATGATCATCAAAGTCTGAAGGTGCCAAATCAGGGGAATAGGCGGAATGGGTCAGTATTACAAAGCCACACTCACGAATTTGAGCCATAGATTCAATATTACTTATTACTGCCCCATTCCGCCTATTCCCCTGATTTGGCACATCCGACTTTGATTTATTCCCAAACTGAAAAAAACGCCTTGGAGATTAAAAAAATTCATCAAATGAGGAGGTTGAAGCAGCGGTGGGTGACTTTTTTTAAGGCTTTGAAGAATCTTTTTTTATGACATACAGGCGTTGGAAACCGGATGGAAGAAGATGCATTGAGGTAGAGATTACGTGGAAAAATAAATTCCATTCATCAGCATAATGCACGCTATCCTGATGGAACAGGCACGTAACCTTCCAATATGGGACTAGAATAGCCTAGTCCCTTATTGGAAGGTTACGTGTGAACCTTGGATCGATAATTTCTGGTAATAACTTGGTCATGTAGAAAGTTTGTAATCTTTCTTCCATTTTAGCTTTCCAAAATAATGTATCCCTCTTAATAATCTCAACTTTTAATCTTTGCTGTTCCCCTGCCCACACAGCAAACAAACAAACTTCTCGTTGGGTTATATGCAACTGGCCTTGTACTTGATAATACCAGTACGCTTCCCGATAATAGCACCAGCACCAGATAGGGCCGAATAGTTCGTCCGATACGATCTCTTCGAATACCACCCGTCTGCTACTACGTCTATTATCGGAATTCCATTTTTACTGACACGGCCGTTAATTTTTCTATCCGTTAACTTTTTCACCTATCAAATCTATGCTTTCTAAATTACAACCCAAAGGCCCATGGTCACATATTTTCTGAAGACATTTATGAAAATGTGAAAAATGTATGATTCGTCGTCCAACGTCGATACTTTTTTGTGGAGTTGGTGGAGTTGTAGAAACCTGAAAAAAATATAAAACTATTATAATGACGTAAAATTACATATATTTTGAAAACGATATAAAATAGGTACTAATTAGTTTATATTTAACATAAATTTTTGAAAATTTAACTAATTATATTATGCAAAATCGTCTAAAAGATAAAAAAATCTATAAAAGATTTACCTTGAGTTCAGCAAAATGATCGGAGCTCGCTTCTGTTTGAAAAGCTGTATTTTGTGTTCTCGATGTATCTAAATTGGGCTGTACGTTTTCTAACCTGCAAATTAAAAACCAATTTACAATTTCGTAATTACAATTCTTCTCCAGTTTTGCTACCACCCTGCTCTTCTACCGTCTAACTAAATCGGCTTTAGTTTTTCTATTGCTGTTCCTATAACTTTAAGCGAAAAAAAAGAGAGCTAAGTCAGTTTTAGGTAAGCGTTAGACCGTTAGGACTAGAAATTAACAGAAAAACATGAATTGCTTTCCGTACGCAATTCATAATAACAATTCCGTACGCAATAGCATGAATTGCTTGACGTTGCTAACGTACATTCCAAGTAAATCAGAACAGCTGTAGTACAGCGCTGTACTAAGGCGAATGGGTCGCATTCTACTAGTTTTTATACGTACAAGTTTTACGAAGGTGCCAACCCTAAAATTGCAATGAAACCACTATTCCTTACGTATTGCCGATAATTTTGTTTGGAAAATCTAAGCATTATTAGTGTTCCGGTTTATTTATTTTTATTACTTACTAGCGACCCGCCCTGACTTCGTTCTACTTGAACAACTAATCTTTAGGTATAATCCCGATTTTGTAGGTCTAATCTTAGAAATTAAAAAAAATCCCCCTCTCACGAAGCATCGCACCGTTAATATTTTTATAGGTACCTAATATTATGTAGGTACATAATAGGTATAGAACAATCTACTTACTCGTGATAAGTAGCCTCCAACGCCTCTTCAGATTTGGGATTATTGTCAGCATTGCTATTTTCCAAACGTCTTCTTTTGCTATAAGTAATTATAAAAATAACATGAACTAAAAACATTAGTTATCTCAAAAAGAAAACAAAGTTAATAAGGCTTCAATGTACCTACCTAATTAAAATTAAAATAATAAACATTTAAGGTAAGAGCCTTCTTGGATTTTGAAATTTGTCAAAATAGTACCTATTTGTAAAACTCTTTCATAGGTAGTATAACATAGGTATTTATTGAGTTGTTGGGAGATGTGAAAAAACAACATTCGTTGGGGGAGCTACGATGCCAAATGCAAATGCACACACACAGACACCACAAACTTACAACACCCCGTCGTTTTTACATCGGAGGTAAAAATGAGAATGAGTAAATAGGTACTTACCTACGATTTGAAGGCAGCTTATTTATTTTCAAGGTTGTGTAGGTGTAGGTACCTACCAATCTTTTCTGATTAGGTCCGATCATCCATGATTTGGTCACAACGAACTTACTTAGGTATTAGCACAGTATGAAGAAAGACTACTGTGGTACTTAGATATTATTAGGCTATAGACCATTCAACCCCATTCGAGGTATAATAAATAATATTATGTACTTACATCATAACTTCCGACATATGTTTTTGTTTGTGTATAGACATAGAATAGATAATACAGATAGAACGGACACTCCCCACCCCCCGCCAGTTTCAAGCTTCCTTCCCCGCAAGCACCGCGAGAAGCACTCAACGAAGGGTTATATCGGACGATAATTTTCTATGAGAATACGACCATGATGCTGTATTATTTAACAAAATGGTACCAAATTTTTCGTCTATTATACGCAACAATAAGAGATTTTTGATTTCATAAGAATTTCTACAAAGATTGAATCATTTTTATAAACTGTGTTAGCTATTCTGGTTAGAAGTACGCGCCAACACTGAAGTCCTGTGACGAAATTATTAACCTCGTTGTTTTTAAACTGCGGCTTTCGTTAATCGTTGTGAAATACGTTAGTGGCGCCAAAAACGTATGGTAACGAGTGATGGCGCGGAGTATAGTTCGCAACTCACGAAGTCACTAGTCACTAGTGCTGCCAATTTAGTGGATTTTTTTACTAAGATTGCTACTATTCAGATTTATTGATAAGTGATTATTTCTTAGCATTCAACCGACTCAAAAAAAAGAAACAGGTTCAATATTTAGACTATCTGTACTTTTATGTGCGTCCATGTATATATTATGTCGGTCAATAGTGAACAATGAATATAGGATTTCATCTAGTAAGTAGTATGCTTATTTAAGATTTCGCAACAACCGTTCATTAAAACCAGTAAGAGGATACGAGTACATTGACTATTGGAATGGATAGTTCCAAAAAAAATAACGATATTTTTAAACTAAAACTTATTCAGTAATTAACGGCTTTGACATTGACTTATAAACTTTACCGGTTGTAGTACTACCGGTACTACTACGATTTAGTTTCATTTTTAACCAACTTCAAAAAAGGAGACGGATCTCAATTCGTTTATATGTTTGTTACGTAATAGCTCCATTTATTGTGAAACAAAGGACATAAGCCCAAATCACATTGAAAAAACCCAGGTGCCACACCTGGGTTTTTTGATGTACCTCAGATTTTAAGTTATTAGTAATAATATTCTAAACTATCATCATCATCCCTTTGAGTGGCTAACCTGCGTTTTTTTGCCTGTAGAAGTTTTGTAGAAGTTCGTGTCAAAAGCTCGTTTTATGGAACAAAATATATTGTATAATTTGGTGTTAATGATATAAAAATAATACGTCCATGGTACCTTTATTATCTCCTATTTTGTTTTAAATCTTCTCCCTTCTGATTGTTGATGAAAGTTATATTTAAGTACATTAAAGATCGAACACTAACTAGGTAAGATTATAGGTCACTTAACACAGGCAGGTGAACTCACGAGTCACAGCTATTCCATAAAATAATTTAGTAACCCTAGGTGACACGCACACATGCGTAAATGTGTTCGAACGACATATGCGTAGTTGTGTGAGTGTAGGTATGTCAACTGCACCGTCTGTATGGATTTTAGGCCGAGTGTCCGGGGCCTGGTATAGATAAACATAGTATTGTATAGTAATAGTCGTCCTACGCTGCGCTGGCTGCCACCGTATCCCGCACGCGGTCCAATGAAACTCAACATTTTACAAAAAGATAGATGGAAATGGGACGCGAACCAGGGTTCGCAGATTCTATGGATATGGTCTGACCACTACGCCATATATTCTAATACGGTTAGTGCCGAAATAAAGAATTGATACCTACGTAAACTGACACTTACAGAAACATGTTATCAATTGCAGTATAAAATCAAACTAAATAGGTAATAATATGGATAAAAAACAAATTAGTGGTCTCATCTCTCATTATTTATAAAATTAATTCCAGTTGATATAAAACCAAAAATACGAGTAAATGAATTGAACTGTAATTTTAGTTCTTAGTTAATATTTCAAATATTACGGCAACGGTTTCAATAATACCTATGACCTACCAAGCAAAAAAAACATCAAAATCGATTCACAATTGGCGGAGCTATCGCGTATTAAGATCTATAAAAAACATATAACCGAATCGAGAACCTCCTCCTTCTTTGAAGTAGTTTAAATACATATTTTATCGTCTCAGTCAAACACAAAATTCATTAAAAACTGCAAAAATAAATCACCCTAACTGGGACACGAGTCTGTAGCTTTCCGTTTTTGAACCGAGTCGCTTAACGAATAGGCTAATAAGTGTTACATCTGTATGGCCAAATTAACAATCAGTAACTGTAGTTTGAAATTTCGTTTGATGTGTAATAGAGATGTTAGAACTGTTTTATCGACAGTTCGTTTTCTATTCGTAATTTCCTAGTCGGGGACCGCGTTCGAGCCGGCCGTACGTCTGTTGTCCTTGACGGCCCTGGACATACTAACCGTCCATAGCGAAAACATAAATAATTATTTTTTCAGATGAAAATCAAGATATATGAAATATTTTTCTACCAACACATCAATTTAGATGAGGTGCATCACCTGTATTTATTTCATAATGATAAACTAGTGAATAACAGTGTAGTAGATGTGTAAGTTTTTTTTAGAGACTTTTTCGCGATTTTTTTCTATCGAGAATTTTTTTCTCAATCGTGTTTTGT
The DNA here is from genome assembly GCA_963693475.1 of Ectropis crepuscularia. NCBI lineage: Eukaryota > Metazoa > Arthropoda > Insecta > Lepidoptera > Geometridae > Ectropis > Ectropis crepuscularia. The sequence goes on from OY856358.1 coordinate 13,019,377, forward strand.
AGCCAAGCAGAACATCAGAAATATAGTCAAAAATGACATATATTTTATTCAGTGCGATTTGTTTAACAGATTTACCAGTCCAGGCATTCAAAGAAGTCGAATTAGCATCATTCCTCCTCTTAAGAAATCGGTGAAGGAACGCTTCTTTTGCCGGCTGACAAAAGTACTTAAAAGTCTTCTGTCAGGCGGTAATAAGGCGCGAGCCTTCAACGGTTGGGTAATGCCTCTGCTGATATACTCCTTTGGCATACTGAGATGGACTCAGACTGAGCTCGACGCCCTGGACAGAAAGGTCCGTCAACAGCTCACAACATACCGCATGCTACACCCGCGCTCGTCTGTTATGCGACTGTACATCCCGCGGAAATGGGGGGGTCGAGGCTTTTTAAATGCCAAGAACCTTCATAACCGCGAGGTATGCAGTCTCAGGGATTATTTCCGCAACAGCGAGTTCGGGATGCATCGCGATGTTGTGGCAGTTGACAGGAGCTTCACGCCTCTTTCATTGGCAAACGAGAACTGGCGCAAACCATCGGTGCTCAGCACTGATGATCGCAAGGAAGTATGGAAGAGCAAGGAGCTGCACGGGCGATTCTATCGGGCCCTAACGGGACCCGATGTGAATCTGCTCGCGTCGGTGAACTGGCTGCGCTTCGGGGACCTCTTCGGAGAAACCGAGGGTTTTGCCTGTGCAATTGCGGACGAAGTAATCAAGACGAACAATTACCGGAAATACATAATGAAGGACGGTACGGTCGACATTTGTCGGGCATGCCGCCATCCAGGTGAATCTCTTCGTCATGTTATTTCCGTTTGTTCGCATCTTGCTAACGGCGAGTACTTGCACAGACATAACCTAGTAGCCAGGATCATCCACCAGCAACTTGCTCTTAGATACTGCCTTGTCGAGTCCGAGGTGCCGCACTATAAGTACGCACCTCTGCCAGTTCTCGAGAATGGTCGTGCGTTGCTCTACTGGGACCGCTCTATCATCACGGACAGGACTATTGTCGCCAATAAGCCTGATATCGTGCTGGTAGACCGGTTTCAGCGCCGGGCTGTGATCGTCGATATCACCGTACCACATGACGAGAACCTCGTGAAAGCCGAGAAGGACAAGCTAAGCAAGTACCTTGACTTGGCTCATGAGGTTACCGCCATGTGGGATGTTGATTCGACGATCATAGTCCCAATAGTTGTGTCGGCAAACGGCCTTGTAGCGAAAAGTCTCGACCAACATCTAAAGAGACTTTCGCTAGACGGTTGGGTTAAGGGCCAGATGCAGAAGGCAGTCATCCTTGACACAGCGCGCATCGTCAGGAGGTTCCTCACTCTGCAGCCCTAACCACCGGTAGCTTGGGCCCTGCCCCGCTGCTGGCGGCTATCTAGGTTTAGGTTTTTATAATGTTTTTATGTTGTTTTTTGATGCATTTACTGATATTGTAAAAACCTAAATTTAAGAACAAGGATTAAATGACTGAATAATAATAATAATAAGACTGTTTATTTCCTTATATCTTAAATATTACAAATGTTTGATTAAAGTAATATATAACTATAAAAAAATATATTACACTTTTTCTTTAGATATTGGAACCCCTGTTAGGGTATAGGCCTCCTCCAGCTTAATCCAAGTATCTCTCTCTGTCTTTTGCTAAAGTCATCCAATCGTTTCCCACTGTGTTTATGATGTCGTCGATATTGGACGCTGTACACAGACGTCCCTTTCCATTTCGTTGTCTCTGAAAGACATCAGACTTCGTTTTTTCGTCGGGAGAAAACCAAGTGCACTTACGATTGTTTCTCTTTTTAAAAAAATATGTGTTCTTAGGCCTGGTGTTTCCCCTTTGTCGAACTTTTGCCAGTCCTAGCATATCAAATAGTAGTTCTACGGATTTTTAGATTGAAGATAGAGATCTTACATTAAATGTTCTTATCTTATACAAATACAAATACAAAAATCTTTATTGCTGTTTGTAGGTAAGATAAGATAATACAAAATATTTTAAAAGTTGCCCCATACAAACTGGCCTCTGCGAGAGGCATGCAATATGTCTGGCAAGACAATTTGTTAGTCTTAATTTTTAAATAAAAACAAATAAAGAAAAAAAAAAAATTTAAATAATAGTCAGCTGATTAAAGTCTTCTTCTTCCTCATCTTCTATTAATTTCTGGTTTTTATTTATGTCATCTGATTCTTGAGATGTTTGTTGCTTGTTAACTTTTTCATTTACTGGAGGGTTGTGGTCTTGCTTCCCCACGATGACCAATCGGCTTGGGGAAGGGTGTTGTTGTTGGTTATTTTTCTGCTTCTTTTTTATAATATTCACGCGAGAGGGGGTGGTTCGTTGTTATATGTTGCTGTCCTTAGTTTTTTGCTCTGTGGCAGTATTGTTAATATTTTTTATTTACAAGGAAGTTAAGCATGCTCGTCTTTACGACTCCTTCAGAGATGCTATTTGATCTTTGTAACAACATGTTTGGTTTCTGTGTTCTGTTCTTTTTATGGGCGTGTGTGTTGGTATTTACTATTGGCTGAACTTTTGAGGTTATGGTGTTTTCCGGAGATATTGGGAGAGACCTTTTGTTATTATTTTTAAGTATTACCAGTTTGTCATATTTTATTATTACTTTGTTACCCCTCTCTTTCTCTATCTTTACCTGTTCTTGGAGCTCTCTTCGTTTTTCCAAAACCTGGATAGGGTAGTCTTCTTTAATATAATATTGCGTGTTCTTTAGTAACCCTCTTTGTTTCATGATACAAATTTTTAATCCGAGAGTTGAAAAAGTTACAATTATTGGACGTGGTCTGTCTCCTTTTAATCCGACCCGCCTTACCTCTTGAATATCTCTGAGCTCTATGACGGTGTTAAAGTGTTTTTTAATAAAACTGGCAATATCATTTTGGAGGTGGTCATATGATGATTCTTTCTCTTCAATGCCAAAGAAAACAACATTTTTTTGCCTTGCTTGTTTTTCTAAGAAGTACAGACGCTTCTCTTGTTTCTCTACCTTTATTTGAAGGTTTTCGTATTGTTCTGCCAATGTTTTAAATTTTTCTTCTATCATTTGATTTATATTTCGTGTTACTACTTCTGTCACTTTCTCTCCGCTTTTTTGTATGGCGAGTTTTTGTTCATTCAACTCTTTTTGAATGTGACGAAGTGCATTCATAATGTCCTCCATGATAAAGAAACGTTATTTATAGCACTGGTAGTGTCTTCTATTGGCCTTTTACTGAACCAATAATTGTATGCAGGTGGCGCCCTCTGTTGTTATCCTTTCAAGATATTTGTTTTGGCGCTCGATTAAAATGTGTCGTATGTTACCAGTACAACGTATTTTCAACAGATGGTGCTTTAATTTAATTTGTCGATAATAATTGCTGAATCATCATCTAGTACAGATTTAGGTTATAAGATATTATATTATTTTTTTTATTTAATTTTTGTAAATAGTCCACATATGATCTCTTATGTTTACACAATGTCACTTCGTAACTTGATATAGGTCGTTAAGGCAGTAGTTTTCCGTAATTATTGTCCACTTGTCACAGTAGCTGATGGTTTCACTTTCAATGATTTTCACTATTTAGGTATTCCCAATCGACTTATTATTTCACTATATCCACGATATATGTTGTAAATCAGTTGTTTATATGTCCGTTATATTTAGTTGTACAGGTTTTAAAGCACTGATTTTATTTTTAAAACCACAAATTACACAGAGCTGATGTTGTTCTTGACACAGTAGCGCCCTCCTCTTTTTCAGTCTTCTACATTCGGTCTTAAGCACACACATTTTTTCCCACGGGTAAATTGGCGATAAAACAATCAAACCCAAAGCCACACCTCAACCTAAAGCCTCAGCTTTAAAATATGCCGATAATAGGTGGAGATTTGATTGCTATGGTATCCCTAAATGTTAGTTGTCAAATAGCTCTGCGTTTGGAAAACTGCACTTTTGGCCCGTTATTGTATTGTTCTTCTTCACAACCACGATTGATTTTCAAGAACCAGCCACGGCCAGCATTTTTAATCACTTTCGGCATAATAAAAGCTATTAATTATTTTGGAAATTAATAAATACACCAAACGTAAACAAACTTTTGTCAACTGACGTAAATAAGAAGTTGACGGCCTGTCAATTAGTTCCATATTTTGCTACGCGCAGAGTTATATTGCGAGCACTCTATCTTCATCACTGCTGTCAGCACTCAGAGATATTATTAATTCATTTTCAATAATATTGTCTATTCTCACATCTCGTTCAAAATCTTGTAAAATTATTATCTTTGTCTTATCCACGACTTTTCGCTAGCCTTCTGTAGTGACTTCTGCACATGCAGTTTGTAGCAGAGTCATCATTTTAGCAGTACTGAAGTGTGGTTCAGTATTGTTCCGCGCTGCATGACCCTTTATTTGTGCCCAAATAAGCTCGATGGCGTTATACTGGCAATGGTAGGGAGGCAATCGAATAACTTCGTGTCCATGCTCTAGGGCTAGTTCATCGATTACATAGCGAAGCTTGGACGGCTTAGTTGCTTTTACCAGATTTAACAACTCAACTTTTAATAAAGTTGGACTTGCCTCCACACCATTTCTTACCAGCCACGAGACAATTTCTTGCTTTTTATTTGCTTGAGTTGGTGGTTTATCAACTTGTACAGAATGATACGGAGCATTGTCCATTATAATTTTCGATGGGTTTTCTAAGCTGACTAGCAGCTGCTCAAACCACTCTTTAAAAACATCAAAGTTCATTTCCTCATGGTAATCTGTTGTAGTTTTAGAGGCGAATGCGAGGAGGCAGTCTGGAATAAAACCTTGAGAAGCTGATCCCGCGTGACATATAATAAGTCGGGCTCCTTTTTCCGATGGAACTTTTGAGGTGGAGGTCACTGTATCATCGGTCCATGTCCGCGCAACCGTATGGTTCGCATTCAACCATGTTTCGTCAATAAACACGACATTGTCCCAATCCGTAATTTTATTTACCTGACGTAAGAATGTTATTCTTATGGGAGGCACGTTTGTACGTGCCAGATTTAGTATATAAGAAGATGACAGCGGTCGAGCGATTAGTCTCTCGCCCCGCGTCACTTGTGTATAATTAAGATCAATATAGTCAGCAGTTTATACAGTGACGTGGTTTCATTTCCTCTCCAGTACCAGTAACACCAACAGTGGTGACCCCGACAGTGAATTGAAGATTTAGAAGATTCGTTTTTGGTGTTGCTGAATTGTTTTTCAACAATGTTTCCGCACGTTGCACCAGTAAGTGGGCAAGTGGGTCAGCAGGGCATGAAAGACGAGCGAACGAATTCCGCTGATTGTGCCCTGGCCGCTATAGGTGTGTCAACGAGACTTCCAGATTTTTGGGTTGACATGCCGCGGTTATGGTTGGCCCAGTTTGAAGCAGTGATGGCATCGCAGAAACAAGGGGATGGAGGAAAGTTCAACATGGTTACATCAAAATTGGGGAGAGACTCATTCCAGACGCCGGTGAACAACAAGTATACGGCGCTGAAGGACCGACTGCTGCAGGTCTATGAGAATAGTGCTGAGCGACAAGAACTTAGCAACAAGAACAAAATTATGGAGAACACCCAGTGCTACGACATCGCTGCTGTGTCCGGGAGTAACGAACAGGTACCCCATTTACCTCTCACGGAGCTAGTCAAGCAGATGAGGAAGCTGGAGTTAGAAGTAGCTTCACTACGCAGTAAGGTTCAAGGCCAAGAACGCGGAAGAAACAGGAGCCAGCAAGAATGGAGCGAAAATAGGACTGGTTCGTGGAAGAAAAGGGCACCAGGTGATCCAGAGTGGCTGTGCAGATTCCATTTCCGGTTCAAGAAAATTGCTATGCGATGTTAAACAGCCGATAATTGGAGCCGATTGTTCAAGGAATTTTAAGCTGGCGGTAGAAAAATAGTACAGAGGATATAGAAAAACAGCAATTATTACGCGTTTGGTATTTTCGAAATTACGAGATTGACCTTTGGGTTACGCAATGCAGCGCAGACCGCAAACGTTTTAAAGATTTATGAACACGAACGTTTTAGCTGACATAGAACAAATGAATAATGGTGTCAATGACAGCGGTAGCGGTAGTAATGTTGAATAATAAGTTTTGTATGCGTACTTAGAAACTTAGATAACATAACAAATTGGCTCGAAAAATGCAACCTGGGATAAAGAGCATTTGCGTAGGTTATTTGAACGTTTACAGATATATTAAATGGAAGTTGAATTAGGTAAATGTATGTTGAGAAAAGTAAAATAGATTTTTTGTTAGATTACGCGGTCTCGCAAAATGGAGTAAGTCCTTTGCCTGACAAAGTCAAGGTTATTCAGGACTCTCCCAAGCCGGAGACGCAGGTTTTTGGGTTTGTAAATTTTTTATAGAGCGCACATACCAGACACTGCAGAAATTATAAGGAATTTTAGATAAATATTTACACATGTGCAAAGAAAAGAGATAAGAGTAGAATAAATAGTATGGACTAAAGAGGCAATTTAGAGCATTTGAAGGGGGTAAGGAAAACTTACAAAATGCTGCCACGTGATCGGACCCGAGTCCAGGGGCAAGGTTCACTCTTATGACAGACGCGTCAGACATTAGTATAGGCGCGGTATTGCACAGAAGGAAAAGGGTCTTTGGAGAACCCTCGATTATTTTTGCAAATAAGCCCACGGAATCCCAGAAAAAGTACTGTGTATACGACAAGGAACTTCTGGTGATTTATTCGGGTATGGTCATATATTTTAGAGATTGGATTGCAAGTGATATGCGTCACGTAAGAGGAAATATAAATCAATAGTCATTAGTGCAAACTAGAACGCTGAGTGAGCAAAGCGGTTCGACGTCAATTTGCCAAAGTTAGCACGGAAGAAAAATGTGCCTAACAGCGGAAGAAACATGTGACGAGTTGATAGTTATATTATAGTGTAAACAAGGTGTGATGTAGTTATGTTTTTTAGTGGATTGTTATATTTTTTTCTCCTTTTTTTTAAGAAAGGGGTGTATATGGGAGGCACGTTTGTACGTGTCAGATTTAGTATATAAGAAGATGACAGCGGTCGAGCGATTAGTCTCTCGCCCCGCGTCACTTGTGTATTAAGATCAATATAGTCAGCAGTTTATACAGTGACGTGGTTTCATTTCCTCTCCAGTACCAGTAACACCTACATTCTCTTCAAAATAATATCGTAGCGTACTAGCAGGATTTTCCGCTTGTCGGATTTTTTAAATCTAAAGCCAATCGATTTCAAAACCTTTGATAGAGACGATTTGCCTCCAAAAAATAAGCCTGCGCCTTTTAACGAACTCAATAGCTTTTCCCGTGTAGGATATTCTTTTCTCGAGTAATATCCATAAATGTGGTTGCGAATTGCAGCAGCATCAAAATTATCAACGTCAACAATTTTCTTGTCCCTCTTTCGTTTTTTCGGTGTACGTAAAGTATTATCTTCTGAGCCTGATGGTCCGTATTTCTCTTTCAGAATTTGAGTTACTGTCTTCTTCCCTATTCCCAATGCTTCGGCAACGCGTTCTCTCGGTGGTTTCAATGGTAAAAGAGGCCCATCGTTAACTGATTCACGTCCAAAATAATTGTACAATTTCAGCACTAGTTCGCGAGATGGACTGTTTAGAGTTTTCCCCCGTTTCGACATAGTAAGACTGTAATGTTTTTCTTGTTAATAATCGTTAAGCAATCGGAGTCCAATTTATAGCCAGGTAAACGTAGTCAGTAAGATCAGTTCAATGAAAAAGCCGGATCAGAAGAAAATAACAGAGAGCACACCAAAAACGCACAGTCACTTCGTACAACAACAAAAGACTGCGTCATCATCATGTTATGGCGACATGACATGCGTCATCGACAGGCACTGGTGTTGCCAGCAACATCCACCTAAATTGCACCCAACATCAATGACCTTTCTATTTAGTTATTTTTTTGTATTTTTATAGTTAGTTAAAAGAATAATAAATATGTATAATTAGGTTTTATTATAATCACAACGTGGTTATAAATTTATGGTGATTTTTCTTCACAAGTAATCATTGCATTCGATTCATCTTACAATCCTATCAGCTTTCGATTTTTAGAGTAACATCCCTAGTGTTTAAAAAGAAAAAGGGTTGACTGACGCAACATTGTAACGACGTTCAGTTCTTTAGATCAGAAATTGTTTATTATGTTTAGAATGGTTTATTAGTGAAAGCAAATCGTAAAATTACTCGTATCGGTCATTATTACAATAAATATGTAAACGTAATTGAAAAAAGTTAAGCGATTGTGCAGTTCTTATTTTACGCCCGCCGTTACAAGGTTATGTTGTTGAATTTTGATGAAATGTCAAAAGTGACCTATTATTTTGTCCCTACTTTAGTGTCCGTAGCATTCCACAAATAATTGGTAGTCTGTAAAGTCCTCAGACCAACTATTCTAAGGGGACGAGCCTATAATACACAGGCTGACTGGCTGAACACTTTACATATTGATATAGCGTGTTCAGAGAAGCAATTCTAAATCCATTCGGTTGCATCCGACACGGAATCTCATCTCTCGGTCTTTGTCTTATCTGCTTAGCATGACAGAGACAGGTATTGTCATTCCGATTTTGAACCATTCGGATTGCATTTAGAATCGCTACCCAGTACACGATTTTCTTTCTATTGACGTAAAAAAAATATTTAATAGGAGCTTAATTTAATGCCGGCTCCTCATTCACGCGCGATACGCCCGCGAAGGCCGTGATTTGTGAATGTGGATAGTTTCACAGCATCGCGCCTAGCGTTCGCGGCTTCGCGTTCGCGGGTCGCAGCGTTCCCCGATCGGAGTCGGGTTTTCTCCCCGTGTCAAAGGGATCGCGCTCGGTTCACACCACGCGACTGCGAACAGCATCCCCATTCGCGAATCATTTTCATTTTAGTAGCGCGCGGGACTCAGTGTCAAACGGTCGTGTCCAGGGGTGGTCGACTCTCTTAGGGCCGTGTTAGACAAAAGTACGTACACGTGGGGGCACCAAACGAGTAGTGGCAATATATACGCGCGTCTCTTTCTAACGTTTCATTTTAGAGATAAGTAACCAGTGAAAAATTACGATTTTAATTTACGATTTGTTGTTAATTTACAAAAATATCAATTTTGCATTAATTGTATGTCCGTCGTCCTACGATTTCATAGGACTGCAACATTAACTGCGACTTGTACCAAAAATTACATCTACCGACGGAACGCCTCTCTTTTCTCAATTTCTCTTGATAACTCGATTAGTAAAATAACAATAAAAATAAGTATCGAGTCAAACATTTTCGTGGTGTCATTACGTAGGTATCTCTAAAAGTCTAAAACGACCACATGAAAATGGCGTCGTGTTTTGTTTACGTGCTTTATTCTTGTTTTTTTTTTGCTAAAATCCAGTTTATTTACATTTTATCCATATATTTCTGCTGTATTTCGTCATGAAAGAGAGCCAACGAAAATGTGCTAAGTGTGGCAGATCGCCTGCTGGTGGTTCTACCATCACGCTACATCGTTTTCCTAAACCTGGAAAAACGATTTTTTTACGGTAAATACTTACGTTGTTCGCCAAATCGTGAATATTCTTATGATATTATCATAAATTTGACGACCTATGGGCGCCCGGCGGAAACTAAAACATATTTGTAAATTATGCTTTCAGTTGCTGGTTGTGGGCTAAGTATTGCTATCCTAATTAAGAATGGGCTTCAAACCAAGAACAGCTGTACAATAAGGATCCATCATACCCATCACTTCAAGCCATCTCCTTTAATTTCTGGTGGAAAACAGCTTATAAAATTTGCTAAAAGCTATGATGAGGTAAATATATTGTTTTCTAAAAGATAAAAAATAATAATTTAGTGTATGTTGTGCTTGGTAAAATAGTATAAATTATTTAATTTTAGATGCTGAACATAACTGAACTGAAGCAGGTTCATCTACAAAGCAGCTCCTACTAGAAAACATCAATATTTTGAATACTGACATACATGCAGTGGTTATACGACTACTGAACATGAAGCAGGTTCATCAACAAAGGCTGACAGTTATAGACATAGCAGTTATAGACAGGGCAGGTTCATCAGAAAGCCAGTGACTACTACCTATATGAGAAAATTATGAGGTTGGTATATCGAAGTTATCTAAAAATAAAGCTGAAATCAGAAAAAATAACATTGTAGTTGTGTTAGAATTTGTGTCGGCATCATTATGTCTACATTTTACTAATTCAATATTACTGTGTCTTATTACAAGCTTCTACCCATGACTTTTATTTGTAGTTTAGAAGGATGAGCGGACATGAGTCTGATGGTGAGCAACACGCTTTAGTTACACAGCTACATAAAGAGTCTAAATCACTACCTAGTACTGCTCTGCTCTCGTTACTTAGAGATTTAAGATGTTTTATCTCTATGCCCTGTAATTTCTTTGGAAATGATGCTCTTCAAACACTAACAAATCAATTTACTAGTTTCGAATATGATGAAATATATAATCATGAGGAAAATAAAACTTTCAGATGCTGAGATGAACTGAACTGAAGATGGGAAACAATCACTCAAGTATGTACTCCTCAAAAATGTTTACAAAATGTGTGGAAAAATATGCTTCTACGAGTATTATAAAAATATTGCTATAATATTTAATTTATTAATGGGTAGTGGTGTACATGTTCTGATTACATTTTGAAGTCTCAAGATTGTATTTTCCAAATACCTAATTGAAATAAATGTATTAAACCTCAACACACATGTTTTTTTCTACACCACATCAAGCCATGAATTTATATTAAGACAAGAAAAAGAAAAGGTGGGTTATAAACCACATGGAACTACAGCCTAACTAATATAAACAAAACTTACTTGCAAGTACGTTTTGTTTATATTAGTTGGGCTGTAGTTCCATGTGGTTTATAATCTACCTTTTTACCTATAACATTTTAAATTTTCCCGCCTACGCAAATGGTAGATTTTAAAATTTCCCGCCTTGCGCACTGAAAGAAGTTTGAAGGGGGCTACAAATAGATGGAGCCACTTTTCTACGAAGTATGGAGTTGACATTCTTCTTGAGTAATATTGTTCTGTGGTCGTGTCACGTTGGGTGTTTTTTCGTGCAATGAGCGTCACGTGGAGTAACGACTTGAAGCTTACTCTGATAGAGTATTACCAAGTTGAAAGTATACTTTGGCTAGCAAAACACCCGGACTATAAAAATAAAATGAATATAAAAAAGTAAGAGATTCGATTCGTAGCGGCGCTGGATCAGGCGAAATATATAAACCAGTCTGGTTTATCGGTACATCGGCGTCCAGTCTCGTTGAGCGCGCGAACCAAACTGTGAAGACCTCGCGAAACTGTGTGGGTGTAGATGCTACACCCCGGACACTCGGCCTAAACTCCAAACAAACGGTGAAGTCGACATACCTACACTCACACAACTACGCATATGTCGTTCGAACACATTTACGCATGTGTGCGTGTCATCTAGGGTTACTAAATTATTTGATGGAATAGCTGTGACCCGTGAGTTCACCTGCCTGTGGCTTACAATCTTACCTAGTTAGTGTTCGATCTCTAGTGTAGGTAAATATAACTTTCATCAACAATCAGAAGGGAGAAGATTTAAAGCAAAATAGGAGATAATAAAGGTACCATGTACGAATTGATTTTTAGTTAAGTACACTTACCCAAAGAGAAAACTTTATTCTGACAATATATTAATTAATCACTCCACATATCACGTACCTATTTCATTATAGTCACAGGACTTCAGTGTTGGCGCGTAGTTCTAACCAGAATAGCTTAACACAGTTTATAAAAATGATTCAATCTTTGTAGAAATTCTTATGAAATTAAAAATCTCTTATTCTTGTTTCGTATAATAGACGAACAATTTGGTACCATTTTGTTAAATAATACAGCATCATGGTCGTATTCTCATAGAAAATTATCGTCCGATATAATAACCCTTCGTTGAGTCCGCCTCGCGTCCGCGAGGGGGAGGAAGCTTGAAATTGGCGGGGGGTGGGGAGTGTCCGTTCTATCTATATTATCTATTCTATGTCGTTACCGTGAACCGCAAACCGCGTAGTCACGGCATGAAAAGCATGAATATCACGGCGCGGATCGCGCGTGAATGAGGAGCCGGCATAATAGTTTTATCTAAATGCTATCCAAGGTAGCGATTCTGAAACCATTCGGTTGCATCCGACACGGAATCTCATCTCTCGGTCTTTGTCATGCTAAACAGATAAGACAAAGATCGAGAGATGAGATTCCGTGTCGGATGCAACCGAATGGTATCAGAATCGCACCCTGAAACCAGTCGGTTGCACACGACACGGAATCTCATCTCTCGGTCTTTGTCATGCTAAACAGATAAGACAAAGATCGAGAGATGAGATTCCGTGTCGGATGCAACCGAATGGTTTCAGAATCGCTACCCAAATGACCTTCCCTGACCAGCATAGTTATTCTGGGTAGCGATTCTGAAACCACTCTGTTGTATCCGACACGGAATCTCATCTCTCGGTCTTTGTCTTATCTGTTTAGCATGACAAAGACCGAGAGATGAGATTCCGTGTCGGATGCAACCGAATGGTTTCAGAATCGCACCCTGAAACCAGTCGGTTGCACACGAACCGGCTCATTCGGTAGCGGTCCAACGTAGTGATTACTTCTTACTCTGTGCTCTGTGGTGTGAGAGTATCTCTCTACTTACTTAGTCTGTGGTGTGAAATCAAAGTTGTTTTTCCGAAATAATATTGTTTTTTTTTTTGTGTGAATTAATGAATTTGGATTTTTGGGAGTTACGGCGTGAAAGAAGAAAGAATGGAAGAAGCCGTTTCTGTGAAGCATGAAGACAAAAGTTTAGACATCAAGCAAGAGAAATTAGACAACCCAGATAATTACGTGTTTGTTTACAATGAGCTCGATTCTGGAAGCCAAGATAGCAGCAAGAGTGGCAGCGGAGGATATCAGCGATGGGCGCCTAATTTGAATGGCGTTCGTAAAAGTGCATTTACACCTTATAAAGCTGTTCAAATCACTCCTTTAACAAATCTACAGAGAGGTGAGAAGGCCCCATGTTGTTTCCGTTTGCTTGAAGATTATCGATTAAGTAGGGTCTTTGTGTCGATAAGTAGGTAACATCAAGGTCGGTGTGTTGGTAGGTAACACGCAGGCGCGGGTTCTGGAGCTGCCCCAGCCGGACAGCAGTTTCCACGCGAAGGCGGGCCGCGGCGAGATAACGCGAGAAGACGTTAAGCTGGAGCAATATGTCGATATCACGGACGAACACGGCCTCACCGCCCTGCACTGGGCAGCCAGCTACGGCCAACTAACCAGCTGCCAAGATCTAGTGTGGTGAGTTTACTGCTTACTCAATTATTTTCAACAGCTTCTTTGTTCCATGAGAACAAAGAAGATTTAATGTACCAAATATCAGTTTTCCTAATGAGTAGTCTGTCTGCTCTATAATTGTACCATAGATACCTATTTCAATAAATAAATAAAAAATGGCAGGCATAGGGACTGCTGATAGAAGTGAAAACTATTAACTCAGAATTTGATAGCTCACAATGGAAACTATGCGGGTGAAACCAGAGGGTGTGGCCATGACCATGGCCCTCTAGATAATTCAAGTTTACCCAATGACTTTTTTCATTTAAACTTGAACTCAATTCACAGCCCACGAAAATTCTGTATGTGGTGCGCTAAAAGAAGTTTTCACTTCAAAGATTGTAAATCTTTTGAGCCTTAGGTAGCAAAATTACTCACCATTGTAGTTTAGTTGCTTAATTATTGGTAAATTACCTTGCTATTGTTTTTGTCCGAAACAAAACATTGTAAGGCTATTTTTAAAAAAAAACAGATAAGACAGGAGCAAGACACACTCTTGATAGCAATCAATGTGTATGCCCATAACAGCACAAGCTATTTGAACATGAAGAATCCAAATGATTGCACTGCACTGTGCTTGTCTATGATGATTTATCTCTTTGTCCAGTAATTTTTTCTCTGTGCATACTAGACATCTACAGTCTAGACAGGCACATTTAGTTGTAATGTCGAATTGCCTAAGGACTTAACTTTATAAAACTGATTTCACTAGTTTGATCTGAACAATTAGTATTTGGGCAGATTCAGTAGTGATGTCTTGATACTCTTGGAAACTTTCAAAACTTTAAAAGAGATAGTCCAGGATCATGAATGGTTAGCTGGACCTAGTTCACTAGTGTTCCCACTTGTACATACTGCTCAGAAAGCCTCAGGGGTTTTTGTCATTGGTCAATAATAAGACTTGAAAGTACCGTTGAAATATTGTAGTTACTTCCATGAATCTTTCCTTTTATGTCAGCTAAAAGTGGGCTGCTATTGTTTTTTGCAGTAGAAAGAACACTTATTTTCTCTGAAACACGTGGTAAGGCTATTGGATAATTGAGGAAGCAGACACGTACCAACCCCACATGAAGTGGGATAAGGGTTAGCAAATAATGACTTGATAAGGCTGTTACTTTTGCTGACAGGTGTGGTGCCAATGTTAACACGCGGGGACCAGAAGGGGAGACGGCACTGCACTTGGCTGCGGCTGGCGGCCACCATGAAGTGGTCAAGTTTCTGTTGAATGAGGGTGCCGATGCTGATATACAAGATGATGTAAGTGTTTAAAGAAATTCAGTGAAAATATTTTGCTATTTAGTTTCCGTTAGTTTTTTGTGTAACACTAGCTGTGCCCGTGGTTTCACCCTGTGGTCTAGGCTGTGGAATACGTTGCCTGAATGGGGTTTTCCCTGATGGTTACAATATTTTGAAATCGAGAGTGAATCGGCTTCTTCTAGGTAAGCACGCTCCATCTTAGACAGCATCGTCGCTTAACATCACGCGATATAGCAGTCAAGTGAAAAATAAAAAAATTAAAAAAGAATAACAATATCCAAAAATAAACGGAACATTTTCGACTATTGATCAGTGATGGATCAAAGATCAATGTTAGGAAAGTATGACACAGTGTATACCATACCAATGTGGAACTTTGGATTTCGAAATAACACATATTTCGATACTTTACATCTTAATTATTATTTATTATTATATTATCAGTGAAAAGATGACATAAAACATTACATTTTTATACATGATTTATTTATTATCTATTCAATTAATCACTACAGACATGTTTGAACTAAAGATATAAGAAAAAAATGTGTGTGCTTAAGACCGCACAACAGCGATAAGACAGACAGAATGCGGCTGAAGGACTAGTATTCATGGCCAAGAATGAATAAAAAAAATAGACAGTGACAGCAGCAGCTGACTATCTTTCTCACTCTGACACTCTCTGCGGTTCCGAGTTCACCCGAACATTTCTTTCATTTCCGAGCTTGAGTTGAATTCACAGCCCACGTAAAACAAATTTTCTCTTGAAAAATGTTGTTCGTTCGTTCCAGTCGGGCAGCACAGCGCTGATGTACGCGGCAGCGGCCGACTTCCCGTACACGTGCAACGAGCTCCTGGTCCGCGGCGCAGACCTCACGCTCACCAACGACTACGACCAGGACGCCTACACGCTCACCACCACCAACAACTGTAAACTAGGTAACTAATGCATTCACACCTACGTTCACGTTTTTAATTTTTGTTTTAAATCCTTGATGGTGACTCTTTTTAAGACAACATCAACAGCCCACTAATCGTTCCCACTGCTGGGACTCGGGGCCTTCTCTCGCAAGGAGAGAGTTATGGCCATAATCCACCACGCTGGCCCAGTGCGGGTTGGTGGATGACACATGACTTCGAAAGATTCTAGGTACATGTCGGTTTCCTCACGATGTTTTCCTTCACCGTTTTAAGTTAGCGGCATTACGCGCACATTTTTTAAGACACATTCACAAAAATGTAGTCAATACTCTAGAAATAAAGGCTATCTTTATCTTTTTACTAGTGAATTCTTGATGATGAGAATGATGTGAAGAAAGCGTGAACCACATGGACGAGGAAGGCAGGTAATAGAGAGGAATGGAAAAACTTGGAGGAGACCTATGTCGAAAGACAAACTGAGGTGTAATGAAAAAAAAATAGAATTAATATATAACTTGTAATCAATACTCTAGAAACAAAGGCTATCTTTTTATCTTTTTAGAAGTGAAAACTTGCCATCAGTGTTTGCTCTTGTTCACTGCTTGACACTCGCTCTAATGAACATAAATAAGCAATGTTTTACTACTTGCAACATATACAGCACTATACATCGCTCCCGTACATGCGCAACATTACAGCTATAATTAAGCCAAGATCTCACAATTGCCAGACCTTTATTTTATTCAAGCTGAAAGTTATTCTATGTATGTCTGGTATTACCCAGAACTGACCTAGAAAAAACAAATTTGCTGTAGACTTAAAGACAGTATATTTATGCATCAGGCAATACCTATTCAGGCGACGTATTCTAAATTTAAATGTTTTTATCACTAAAGTGGAGTCCCCATCATCATCAAATTATTTGAACTGGTTAAGCATAATTTTACTATGTTCTCATATTAAACGCAAAACTGGTGACATCTAGCTTTAGTCTTCCTTTTAAAGTGAAACTTTTATTATATTACCGCAATTTTTTTTTTACTTTTGTAGGTTTACACTTGGCCGCCATCTCGCCTGATGTTAAGCGACGATGCGGTCTACGATGGAGCGTGTTTACCTAGAAGAAACCGATTCACTCTCGATTTAAAACACAAAGATTGTAAGCTTTGAGGAAAACCCACTCAGGCAACGTATTCCACAGCCCAGACGTTCTTATCACAAAAGTAGAGTCAAACCTTCGTTCGTGTCTTTTCGGTTGGCCGCGGAGTAGGGGAAAAGTGAAAGGTGCTCGACAACAGCCTAGCCCGATATGGCGGCGTTACTCGTTTACTTAAATCGAATATTTTTATCTATTTTAACTTTACCGTTTTTTTTGTCTTGTTTCAGCACAAACATCAATAGAGAACTTCTTGATCGGCTGCCTCAGCAAAATATGAAAGATCGTTGAACCATGTTATGTTGCTTCATACAACAAAACAGACTCATTTTCCTCCAAGAGTTAAATGATAATACAGGGATTTAGTTTATAATGTAAATGTATTCATATATATTTTTAAGTTTATTATACAACAACTCGATGACCATAATAATACAGACAATATGACGAAATATATTGTTTTATTGCACAAATCCATGCGAATCAACAATGTATAGAAAATTACAAAAATAGTTATTTTTTTATCTTACAAACTAATTGACTATCACCTGATTTATAAATAAATGCATTGTATTTTAATTTGAGCATTTAACTTAAACATGTCATGCCAACTCCGCACTTGTCATACACAGTGCAACTTGGTAGAACCAGTATACCACAGAAGAAAAAATAATCCTCATCATACCTATAGACCTATATAGTACTGGTTGTATCAATCAACTGTTAGAAGAACAACTTAGTCTAAAAATATAAGTTAGGTAAAATCATTTAATTGATATCCTTCTCTTTTGTAACTGATACAAAGTCCAAGTTCCCAACATCCTAGAAACAGAGTTAACATGATCAAGTAGTACCACTTACATACCGGTAATCCTAGAATAGAAATATATTACAAAAACTGAATTCAGCAGCCAACATTTACAATGTTACTATTTTAAAACAAGTAAAGTTGATATATTACACTTTTCCCAGTTCCTAGAGTAATTTTTCTACTCTTTATAATAGATTACATACAATACTAATAATATAAATTCATGCAATGGTGAACAAAAGGAATCATGTAAAATAAGTATTTTATACGATTTTTATTTCAATCAAGACCTTTATGCCAGACACATTTTAATTTCCCCTTTATTCGCCATACAGTAATATTTAGCATTTAGGCTGTGAAATTCATTCAGCCTAGACAATTAAACATTCAGTTAAAAATAAAACAAAGTCTTTAAAATCTTTACAATTATGATATTATAACTGGGTTTAATAGACCGTTAACAATCTTACTTAAAGAAAACCATGCATTGCCCATTGATCTAACTGGTGAACCTATGAAGAACACTAATTTGCAGAGCTATCAATAGTGCTTCGAGTGATTTGGTTTTATTTAGTAGTACCTGTCATTATAAAATTAAATTATCTTGTGATGCTACTGACAGTAAGCAAGATAAACTATAGGCAACGCATGACCAAAATAAATTAAAACAAAAATGGAATTACATTTAAAACCACAACACCACTTTTAATCGCACATTTACACTTGACCGCATCTCATCCTATGTTAGTCTTTAAGAAATAAAAGGCCTGTTTTGAAATGTTTCATCGCGACCTAACCAGACGACGACAAACTAGAGATGCATGCAGGACTTGAAGATACAATCTTATGATTGCGTAATCGAACCTTTTGGACCACCACAGTAACCACAGCTCTGATTCAAATTAACATTTTAACAAACATTAGAATGAGCCTCTTATTTTTTTCAAGACTAAGTG
This sequence comes from Ectropis crepuscularia, assembly GCA_963693475.1. Lineage (NCBI taxonomy): Eukaryota > Metazoa > Arthropoda > Insecta > Lepidoptera > Geometridae > Ectropis > Ectropis crepuscularia. The sequence continues at coordinate 13,037,909 of OY856358.1, forward strand.
GCAATGCAATCTTCCTGTTGTAACCGACTGTTTACTGAACATACAGAATTCAGCAAAAGCATTGATTTTCAAATTTAATCGTTACATTTACATTATTGAAAATATGTCGTACAAAAATAAAGGAATTTATACACAATCCTACCCCATTAATTAGTTTTGTAGTTGTTTCACAACGTACCATTTTCATTTAGTGATATGTTAATATTAATTCATTCCTGTTTATTGTACAACTATACAGCGGCACAGGACGACACAAGATGATAGGGGTTTAGGAACTCGCACCAAAAGAGCAGCGGCGCGAAGCGACGGGCAGTTTCATTGGAATGAAATTTACAAGCTTTATATTCATTGTTATGATACATATATGTAATATCGCTATGTAGGAATAGTCGGAGTGCAATAAGGAAGGGGGGGGGGAGGGGGGGGGGGGATGAAATTTAATATATCACAGCGAACATGACAAATTGAAAAATTTACAAAATATCGAATTTAATACATAACCTATTTTTTAAAGCGGGAAAACAACTGGGACGGAAACTACGCGGATAAAGGCGCGGGGCGCTACTATTAAAGTCTCTTTTACTCCGACACATTGCTTTACCGCTCCTGCAAGCGATACTATGTATTATAACAATAACCATAAGATTTTAAATCGCATTACAATGAAACTACTCATAGTTGCGCTGCGCGTCGCTGCTTCTTTGCTGTAATATGAGTCTTATGCACCTATCACGACCGGTGTAGGTACTATGTACCATAACACTTCCTATTTAGAGTTTAGATTCAGTCAACCAGTTGAAGGTCTGCGGTTTCCTATTCGACTGCGGGTCGATGAGGATGTTGATGATGCTGGGCTTGTCTGTGACGGCGAGCGACTTGTTGAGCGCCGCCTTGATCTCGTCGACGGTGCGGCAGACGTGGCCCGTCTCGCCGAACATCTCCATCATCTTCTCGTACCGGACTTCGACGCCCAGAGACGTGGGAGGAGTGCTGGGGATGTAAATAGTAGTAAGGGACTATCCATAAATTCCGTCACACGAATTTCATGATTTTTATACCACTCCCCTGTCCTTTTGTTGTCACATTTTCGAGATCTCCCCTCTACCTACGTCACATATTTTGTATTTTTTGAAGCGAAAACTTTTTTTGGCGCACCGCAGATAGATTTTTCGTGGGCTTTGAATTGAATTCTAGCGTCACGCTCGGGAATGATAAGACATTTTCGGGTGAACTCGGGATCATGGCCACGTCCTCCCTGTTTCACCCGTGTAGCTATCAAATCCTGAGTTATAAGTTTTCACTTCTATCGGCAGTTCCTATGACTGACAATTTTTTTTCACAATATAGAGTGACAAGACGAGCAGGACATATGTCTGATGGTAAGCAACATGCCTGCCAATAACAGCACAGTGAGGCAGCTATATTGGAGCATGAAGAATCCAAATCAATATCTAGCGCACTGCGCTCGTCACTCGGATATATAAGGTGTTTTATCTCTTAGCCCAGTAATATTTCTGGAAACGTTGCCCTTCAAACCGGAACACAGTAATGTTTGCACAGTACAGCTCGTCAGAATAACTGGCAAAGTTGTGGTACTTCACCAAGCGGACTCTGCAAAGAGCCCTACCACTACAACACACTACACTACAGCAATAGATAATGGTCTGGAATAACACATAGGCTATTTATTCTCCCGGGAAATTAACAGGATCGGTAACTACGCGGCTGCAACCGTAGGGAGTTGCTAGTAAACAATTTATTTCAAATTATTGAATGTAATGACACAGAATAAATATTAGTACAAGTACAGAAGCCTCACTTACCGAAAACCATTTTATAAATAGCGACTGTTGCTGGGACACAACAAAGTTCAATTCAGCTCGCAATATTATACCTGTCGCGATTTTCAAATAAACATTTGCGCTCTTTCTAACGCGTAACTCTGTCCCTGTCTAGCGCGGAGGGTTGTCGACATATCTAATAACAATATGCGCGGGAAACGTGTTGCGCGAGCGCTCAGCCGTGCGTCCGACAACCGAATGGCATTTGTTCCCTGGGAGGAACGGTCTAGCTGTAGGCTAAAACCGCGCGACCTTGAGCGAGTGATGGTGCACTGGTAATGCTTAAAATCTTACCACTGCGTAATGTCGCCGCCGGATTGTATGTCGGCCATGGTTTGCTTGTCGAAGCCGCTGTAGATGCCGTTGTTGTTCACGATCACGATGATCACGGGCAACTTGTAACGGACCATGGTTTCCAGTTCCATGCCTAGAATACAAATAAAATATCATTTATTTGTTCAAAACATGAGTAAATCATTATAAACACACAATGCATGATATAATATTATTTGCCTTAAAGGTACTTATACCCGGTTTACATTATTCCAGTCCAGCGACCGAATCCAGCGCTGGATTGCTTACTGGAATAATGTAAACCGGCACTGGATTGATGCTTTCCAGTGCCGGTTTCCATTATTCCAGCAAGCAATCCAGCGCTGGATTCCGCTGGACCGCTGGACAGGAATAATGTAAACGGGGTATTACAGATAATTTATTTGTTCAACACATGAGTAAGTTACAAACACACATACCTAATGCATGGTATAATAGGTCACACATTTTTTAAGTAGCTTGTCGTAATGATTTGCCTGATGTGGTAGAAACAGTAGAAAGAGTTAAACGAGTTTTAGAGAGTTTAACGCAAAAGATCAGGTACAACTTGTATTCGTTAAGTCCTAACTAATACTAAACTACTTTTAAATAAATATATCACCGTAAAATTGAAAATATTGCGCGTGTGATACCTACTACACGAATAAGCAAGTCAATTGTTTATGTATTATTTTTCAAGGGCAGCCATTTTTAAGATGACATTTTCTTGGTAATAATAATTATTTACAACTGAATTCTACCAATCTAATTCGTAATTTAAACGTAATGTTAAATTCGTATATTTTGGTACTTATTTTATCTTTTTTAGTACTTACCAGAGAATCCAAAGGCGGAGTCTCCCTCGACGCAAATGACGCGCTTCCCGGGGGCGTAGTCTCTGCACCACAAGGCTGCAGCGATGGCGAAGCCCGGGCCGACCTGAAGTTACAATATATATTACGTTACAGATCTTCCTTCCTTCAACAGCCTTCTCTATCCCACTGCTGGGTATGGCCTGTCTTTTACTTATATATTACAGATATATACAACCATCTTATGTCGGCAGTCGAGCGCAGTAGGTACATTGTTAGGATTTAAACTCTTCATGATCAATGCTGTGTTGCACTGCGGTGTTATGGGTGAGCACTCAGCATGTGGCTTAACATTGAACGCGGATTTGAAGTCTTTTTAAATCTCATGTTATCTTTAAAAAAACTCGACCTTCGATAGTTATAATAAACTTAAAGACAAGTAGTGACAACCGTCGGACTTATCACTAAAAAGAATACTATATTAAAAAAAATCTGGCTTTAACGATAAAGGAAAATCGTAAGGCAATGGGCATTTTTTTTAGTATAGAGTGACGAGACGAGCAGGACGTGTGCCTGATGGTAAGCAACATGCCTGCCACATAACACACAGCTATTGGAACATAATCCAAATGTCCAAAGGAGTCCAAACCATTACCTAGCCCTGCACTGTGCTCACCACTACTAGAGGGCATATTTCAAGGAGAAAATCTTTCGAGGACATGCGTCCATGCGTCACCAGCTAACACGTACTTGGCTAGCGTAGCTTGACCTTGACAAGCCATGGGCCATAGTCTTGGATTTCCATGCGAGAGAAGGGCCCGAGTCCCAGCAGTACCAACATTTAGTGGGCTGCATATTACTTATGTTAATAAAAAAAGAATAGGCAGTCATAGGAACTACCGATATAAGTGAAAACTTATAACTCAGAATTTGATAGCTTACTTTGGAAACTACGCGCGCTTAACCGGTGCGCGTGGCCTGGCCATCCAGAAATGCGTCAGCATTTCCCATTGGCTAACGCATTTCTAGATGGCCAGGCCACTCCTTTTCATAATTTCCGATTGGCTGACTCTTAGATCTGATTTTTAGATGGCCAATATCCACGGTCCCGAGTTTACCCGAAGATGTCTTATCATACCCGAGCGTGACGCTAGAATTCAATTCACACCCCACGAAAAATATGTTTGTGGCGCGTCAAAAGAAGTTTTCACTTCAATAAGTTTTTTTTTATATAGATAGCATAGAGTGACGAGACGAGCAGGTCATGTGCCTGATGGTAAGCAACATGCCTGCCACATAACAGCATAGTAACACGCAGCTATTGGAACATGATAGTCCAAATTATTACCTAGCACTGCACTGCGCTCGTCACCCAGAGATCTAAGATATTATGTCTCTAAGCCCTGTAATTTCTCTGGAATCATTGCCCTTCAAACCGGAACACAGTAATGTTTGCACATTACTGCTTGGCGGTTGAATATTTGGCAAAGGTGTGGTACTTCCCCAGGCGGACTCTGCTAAGAGTCCTACCACTACTAAAGATATGCGTGACTTACCCCCATAGTCCCGAAAGTGCCCGCGTCCAGTCTGTGTCTCGGCTTGTTGTTGAGCAGCATCCCGCGCCCGATGTCCATGGTGTTGGCTCCCTCGCTCACTATCACCGAGTCTTTGGGGATGGTGTCTTGGACGGTCTTGAATACCGCGTAGTAGTTCAACGGAGTCGCTGTGTTTGATGCTTGTGCCTGTCAAGATAATAAACAAGATTTATTAAAAACAAAACAAACAGTCAAAGGAACTGCCGATGGAAGTGAACACAATTAACTCAGAATTTGATAGCACTTTGGAAACTAAGCGAGTGAAACAGGAGGGCGTGGCCATGACCATGGCCGTCTAGATTATCCGAGTTTACCTGAAGATTTCTTTCATTTACGAACGTGACGCTTGAGCTCCATTCACAGCCCACGGAAAATGTGTATGGGGTAAAAGAAGTTTTCACTTCAAAAAAAAATAATGTGCCGTGTCATGGACACGGCTGTTTGTTATACGTGAATACGTACACAAAATGGCGGCGCTTCCCCTCTATCGCGTGCAATGTGTCACAGTCTGTTCACATGGTGTAGGTAATTAATTATTTGATTCTTTAGCTATCCAATGATATTGTTTTTAAGCTTTCGCGATTTGAACACATAATGTATACAGGTAAAAACACTGTCTTGTATTGATTAATTATGTATCTAATTGAATTTAAGATGAGATGATAGTTATAAAGCTACAGCACCGAACTGTCTCCTCCAATTTTGTTTTCATTCGTTTATTTGTATTGCCTTCCTATGGAAGTAATTTTAAAGACGTATTATTAAATAACTAACAAGTTTATGGCCATTTTCCAGCTCCATCATCAGACCCTAGTTACCATCTAGCACCAAAGTACTCGTCAAGACGAATCAAACGAGCCCAGACTAGATGGGGTCATATCGTTTCAATCATATCGATCAATCGGAACGTCTGAACGGATAGGGTTGAAATTTGGCAGTAAAATTATAGTCTGGAATAACATACAAGCTTTTTATCCTGGGAAAATAACGGGAACGATTACTGGGTGGGTATAACCGTGAGGCGCAGCAAGTTTTTTGTTACAAGACGAACAGGACATCAATCAATCAGTATTCTTCCTCACTCCCTAAGGGGGAGGTCAGGGGTCCGGACACGAGGTAGCCCTCTTTGCCGGTGAAGGGCTCGGGAGTACACCGACTCCAGGGAGTTTGCGGGGCCCGCCCCCTGCTGGGCAGGCCTCTTCGTCCCTTTCGCGGCGTAGCACGCGTTAGGGACAATGGTGTCGATATTCGGCCAGTCCGCTATCCGTACAAACGTTGTAGGACAGCGGACATTGCCCTCGCCGCCGCAATCTCCGGGTTCATCCCGGACGCGACGGCTGCGCAGGCGCCGCTCAGGGCCTCCCAGATCACAAAACTGGGAGACCCGAGCAAGGCGGCTGTTGGAGACTCCGCCGGCAGGCGGGGGGAGCGCGGGGCAAAGCCCGGCGGTGTTGTAGGCGGCGCTGGACCGGCCGGCCGCGGTACCGGGAACATAGGGCGTTCCGCGGTCCGCGGCGGCGTCTCGGCGCTCGTGGATGGCGGGGTACCCTCCCGCGTCCCGTTTCCCAGCTCGAGTCGGAGCCTGGGTGTCGGGCGCGGTCGAGGGGCCCAAACTTGAGACGGGCTGGGCGTGCAAGCGAGCGCGCCTTCGCGCTCAGCTTGTTCTTGGCGCGCTAGGCGCGCCGCGGATCGCGGGTTGCGCGGGTGGGCACCGGCCGCACCCCGCGGACCCGGCGTTGCCGGGGTAGCTGTTGTCCCCGGGTTCGGGGGGGGTTGCGGGCCCCCTTCGCACTGCGGCTGGGACCTGTGGGTCACCGCAGGAGGGAGCCCTCTTCTTCCCGAGCCGCGTCGTCTTTTCCGCTTGCGTCTACGACCTCCCTGGCCTGAGTTAGCCTGGGGCGTAGGCGCAGCGGGCGCGGTCCGGGTTGGAGGGCCGACCGCGTGCCAAGCGCTACCGCGCGGCGCGGTGACGGCCCGTGTGCGAGTCGGCTTGTCTCCTTGTTTAGTAGGTGGGTCCCGAAGCGGTCGGCCCGGCAGGGAGGCCGGGGACCCGTGGCTCGGGCTCTTCTTGTTCAAGGCCGCCCGTGCCTGTGTTTCGGTCGGGGGATGAGGGCGCTCGCCAGGAATTGTAATTTTCCTGCGGCGCGCCTCATCCCTGAATACACGGCACAGACGGCTGTTGGCAGCGTGGTGCCCCCGACAGTTGGCGCAGCTCAGGGGGGCATCCTTGGCGCGGGGGCAGTCCGCCCCGGCGTGAGGTCCGCCACATTTTACACACCGCGGCGTGCGGTGGCAGTGGGCGGACGCGTGTCCGAACAACTGGCACCGGTGGCACTGCGGCACAATGGTCCTGCCCCTCCATGCCTCGATTGTGATCCGAGGCATGCCGAGGAGCTCCGTGCAGCAGTACAGGGCGTCCAGTTGTTCGTGCGGCATTCTATCCAGCTGTACGTGGAAGACCTTCCTGCGGGCGTTAGGCCTCCGCGGGAGAGGTCGGCAATAAGTTGCTGGGAATCCAAGGTCCCTCAAGGCCTTGAGGACCTGTCCCGGCTCGGCTACATCAGGTAGCCCCCACAGGGCCACCTTGATGGGCTTGTCCTGGTCGAGAGCGTAGCAATGGAACTCGACGGTTGGGTTCTTTGCCCGCTCCTCGACCAGATAGCGTTGAACCGCCCGGAACTCCTCGTCACTCTTCGGGCGGAATCGTAGGCCTTGTACATAAGGCCTAACGTTGGGTGCGTGGCCTAATATCTTTTTAAGCGCCGATAGGTGGACATCCCAGTTGTCGAGTCTGTCCACAACTATCGGCGGGTAATTTCCGCGGGCCTTCGTCCCGGCGGGCTGCGCGGGAGGCCGCGGCGGGGCGTGCGGGGGGGATGGTGTATCCCTCCGCGGGGCGGGGGAGGCTGCCATCTCTGAATAGGACGGCACCGACGACGGAGTGGGCGACGGCGGTGGCGACATGTCATCGTCGCTGTCCAACTCCGCATCGGACGCCGCACCATCCTTTTCCATCGTGGGCCGTGCTGGCCCAGTAGTGGTTGTCGCCGGCACGGCGAAGTTCGCCGGCGTCGGGCCGGACGCCGGCGTAAGGACGGGCGTCGGCACGGCGGCGATCGCCGGCTCGGGTGTGGGCCATGCTGGCCCAGCTGATTGGGATTGGGATGCCGGCATAGCGGCGGGCGGCTCGGCGGCGGACGACGGCCCGGCAGCGCTCACCGGCTCGGGAGTGGGCCATGCTGGCCCAGTTGGTGGTATTGTCGGCAAGGCGGCGGGTGCCGGCACTGTAGCGGGCGCCGGCCCGGCGGTGCTTGTCGGCTCGGCAGGGGTCGTCGGCCTGACACTGTGTGTCGGCTTTGCGGGCGACGTCGGTCCGGTGGTACACGCCGGCTCGGTGGGGGTCACCGGCCTGGCGATAAACGCCGGCTCGGCGGAGGTCACCGGCCTGGTGATTTTGCACGCCGGTTCGGTGGGGGTCGTAACCTCCGTGCGGGTCACAGCGCGCGCGGGGGTCGCCGATCCGATATTGTTTATCGGTGCGGCGATCGCTTGTTCAGCGGGAACGGTGTATTGCGGCTGGGATGAGGGCGGCGTGGGCGCGCGGTACTCCGCGCACTCGCTGCTTGTTACAGAATCGGAGTCGTACTCGCCTTGTGATTCCGACTCTGATTTGTTCCAGTATTCGTGGACTTGCGTCCACCAGTTATGCAGGCACTCGTAGAACTCGGCTGAGCTTGGAACTTGGAACAGGACATGTGCCTGATGGTAAACAACACGCCTTCCTATAACAGCATAGTGACTAGCTATTGGAACATTAAAAGAGTCCAAATCATTACTCAGCACTGCACTGCGCTCGTCACCCAGAGATATAAGATGATCGATCTCTATGCTCTGGAAACGTTGCCCTTCAATCCGGAACACAGAACACAGTGATGGTTTCACATTACTGCTTGACGGTAGCATAACTTTACTGGGTAGTGTGGTACTTTTACTACGGACTCAGCTAAGTGTCCTACCACTAAAAAATAGTACTGTACAAGTGTTTACTTACGGCCACGAACTCCGAGTTAGCCTTCTGTTTCTGGCCTAGTGTCGACCACCACTTGTTGTCGGGATTCAAAGAAAACTTCTTCTCTGATAGTTTCTGAGCAAGCTGTTCCGCGAACGGTTTGATGTCGGCGTGCACGGCCACCTCCGACTTCACGGCGTTGTGGAACTCTTCGGGGGTTATGTCCACCTGGGGGGAACGAATTTTTATTAAACAACTTATTTGTAACTTTTGTTTGAGACGTTGTGTCCATGTGATGTAATGTCATTGTATACTAGGACAATAATGTAAAATATACATTAATGAATGTACTCATAAATTAATAGTCTATTTTTTGGACATTCATTTATGAGTAAATTCATATGAGGTTGTCTGGAAAGTCGGTTTACGGATGATAGTTTAACGTGACAACGTCATAACAAAACATTGATAAAAAGACGCAGCGCAAGCGTACAATGAGTACGTGCCGCCGGCGTACATCGATTTATTAGAAGTTGTTACATACGTCAAAAATACAACACATTAAACTGACTTCAAAAAGTTGACTAACTTTAGAAACCTGAACGTTAAACCTTAACGTATTTTTAAAGAAAGCAAAAGTTCACTATGGTGTGATATCTCTACCTGTATAATCTTGGTGTTGGGCGAGTATCTGGGCGGTTGTCCGAAATGCAGCATCCAGTTGAGCCTCGCGCCCAACAGTAGGACGACGTCCGCTTGCAAGAGAGCCTGCGTGCGCGCAGTCGACACGCAGTAGGACGACTCGTCGGGGACCACGCCCTTACCTGTCGAACGACCAAATATATATTACTAGCGGTTCGCCCCGGCTTTGCCCGCTATATAGTAAATATATAGCCTATAGGACTCAGGGATCACGTACGTATCCAACGGTGAAAGATTTTTTGAAATCGGTCCAGTAGTTTATGAGATTATCGCGTTAAAACAAAACATACTCTTCAGCTTTTTATTAGTATACATTGGGAGGAAGTTCCTTATAGCAGGCTTGGAGGGGATTATGCTACGCGGCCGAACGGAAAAAATATGACACTAACAACGTAAGAAAAATATATAACGCAAGTGGCACGTAAAAACTGCCCGTGACCAGTGTTTTCAAAATTATTTTTAGTTAATTGTAATTACCAACAATAATAACGTTAAGCGTTTTTTGGAAATTATGTTGCTTCTATATTATCTGAGGAACTTCGTTCGTACCTGGTGTCCCATGACACCATATTTTCTTTTAAGCACTGCACTTGTGTAAACACAGTAAATTTAGATAACATTTCAAATTTCTAGGCGATCCGTTTAGCTGTGCCAACGTATTAGTAGGATATTTCAATACTATATTTAGTCACTCGTTTGACCAAGAATTGCCTGATGCTAAACAATACTTTGAGTGTAGCATGTTTACCGATTTTTTATTTCTTAATTTAAGTGCTATAAGCGGTGTTTCTTTAAATACGGATATATTTTAATATATAATATATTATTATATTTAAATACGGATGTTTAATTTACCCATAGGAGTAGGCAGGAAGGGTATCTTCGTTTGTTCCACCAGTTTCGTAATAGCGTCTTCAGCTCTCGCGTACGCCGCGCCTTTCCCGACCACGACCAGAGGCCGCTCCGCTTTGGCGAGCAGGTCAGCCGCTTGCGCGACTAGTGCAGGGTCAGGGTGCGCCGGTCGCAGCGGCTCGGAGGTATAGAAGTCTAGGGGCACCTTGCTCTCGTCTGTTTCACCCTGGAATGAGTATTATTACAGATTCAGAATACATTTCAGACCTTAGGTTTAACAGATATACAGTAACAGAAAAGTATATAAGGGAAGCGAGCAAGTCAGCCGCTTGCGCGACTAATGCCGGATCAGGGTACGCTGGCTGCTCCGGCTTGGAGGTATAGAAGTCTAGGGGAACCTTGCTTTCGTCTGTTTCTCCCTGAAATTCGTATTATTATAGATTCAGACCTTAGGTTTAACAGATATAGGTACAGTAACAGAAAAGTATAAAACGGAAGAGGCCGCTTCGCTTTAGAGAGCAAGTCAGCCGCTTGCGCGACTAAAGCAGTGTCAGGGTGCGTCGGTCGCACCGACTCGGAGGTGTAGAAGTCTAGGGGAACCTTTCTCTCGTCTGTTTCACCCTGGAATTCGTATTACAGATTCAGAATCCTTTACTTCAGACCTAAGGTATAACAGGTAATAAGGTATATGTACACTTAGAACGTCATTTACAACATTGAAATAAAGTTAAAAAAAATATAATAAATTACATACATACATAAATTATATTCTGCATCTAACGCGCATGTTCCACTCCGCTGCTTCATTAACAAGTCAGTGACGCGAATTTATATTTTTTTCCTATCAAAAAGTGTTCAACGCGGCTACAGAAGTTTTTAAATTAAAATATTTTTTACCATGAGCAGAGTGCCGGGCATGTCGAGGTACGCCACGCCGGGGCGGCCGGCAGACGCGAGCCTAACCGCCTTCTCCACGTGCAGGGGGATGAGGCGGGGGGAGGGGGGACGCGCAGCGTACTTGCAGTATAGCCGGCTCGACTCCACCTGTGGTAAACAATTTGTTTCATATACACCATCGATATAAACCACTTGATGCCCTGAGCCCTTTGGAATTGGTAATAAACTGCGTCCCTGTGTAGCGTAAGTGGCTGACATACAACCAATCTACTTGGCCCCTACAATCGCTAGCGGCGAGATATGCTGTGGTTCTACTTATTTTGGTGGTTACCAACGAATGTGATAGGTAAAAGCGTCCGGCATCCACCACTTCCTGCAACCGACTACAACGAAAAGAGTGAGGTCTGAGTGACTCTTCCCAACGATGACATAATTCCGTGCGCCTAAGTTTGGAAGGGCAAATCTAGTTTATATGGATGATATACACTATAAGTACCTACATACATCACTACATAGTATAAAACAAAGTCACTTCCCGCGTCTGTCCGTCCCTATATATGCTTAGATCTCTTCTTTTTAGATCTGATCTTTAAAACCACCAAACAGATTTTGATGTAGGGGTTTTTAATAGACAAAATGATTCAAGAGGAAGGTTTATATGTATAATAAATACGTGCAAAAAATAGCAGAGAATCTCTGATACTTAATTTTAAAAGTTTTTAATGTAATGTCATAAATAAACACATTTTTTGCGTTTACACTGCAAACGCTGGCTGAAATCAAAATAATGTACAGCAGTATTGTACCCATTCTAAAGGTCTACAAAAAAGTTTGTAAAAGTACCTATATGTCCATCGCTTAGGAATAATCCATAATAATATTTTTTATCAGTATCAGCATTGTGCCTGTGCGAAGCCGGGGCGGGTCACTACTACATCATAAACAACCCAATAAATGTTCCCACTGCTGAGACCCAGAGCCTTCTCTCGCAAGAAGAGAGTCAAGGCCATAAATCCATCACGCTGACCTAGTGCGGGTTGATTGATTACACATGATCTCGAAAGACTCTAGATACATGTCGGTTTCCGCACGATCTTTTCCTTCATCGTATTTAAGTTAGCGGCATTACATACATGACTTCGAACAGACAGTGCGCGTGGGAATAGAATCCGGGACTTTCGGATCGGCAATCCTAATAATTATTAATGTCAAACTTTGTGTGTTTGACAATCATGTCGGAACGGCTTAATATGTCGGGATGAAATTCAAAAATACACAGAGATGCAGTCAGAATTCGAACCTATTATTGCACGATTGTGAAATTGGACATTCTCAACACTAGGCCCTCACGACTTTGACCTAAAAGTCATGTACCTAAAAATACCTATATTAAACTGACGTAAAAGTTTGTTTACACCTTAGATTTTAACAGTAACATCGTGAGGAATCCGGAATATTTCAAGAAAGATATAAGATTTCGAGGATGTATGGTCGCCTACCCGCATTTCATTCGCGTGGTGGATTATGGCCTAGACTCGGGACTCTCACACAAGGCAATGTTGATCCCAAAGTTCTACTTCCAACAGTTAAAATTTAAAGTGGGATCCTTTACATATGCTACGCTGCATATTATCCCGTAATTAAATACTACTCCTTCAGTTAGAAACAGAGAGATTTGTCAGTCTGAGTGGCGTATAAATAAAGGGAGAGGCCTATGTCCACTGTCCAGCAGTAGGCGAATACAGACTGATGATAATGAATAATACTGGTTTAGAATATAACGGTCATAAGTGATAATACGCTATATCAAAGGTCGCTGGAAACCGCTGGTTGCAGGTTGCGCGGGACCGTTCGTTGTGGAAATCTAGTGGGGAGGCCTTTGTTCAGCAGTGGACGTCTTGCGGCTGATGATGATGACGACGTGATAATACAATTATTTTACTAACGAAAATGTAATCTATGTATATATATAAAAGCGAAAGGTCACTCATGAAGGAATCTCAGAAACTACAAATGCTAGGAATCTGAAATTTTGCATGGAGGTCCCTTTTAGGACGTAGGCGCTCGCTAAGACGGGGTTTTGCGAAATTCAACCACTAGAGGGTGAAACAAGGGATGAACGGTTGTATGAAAATTAGTGATTTTCAAAGTTATCAAATTTTGTATCTAGACACTTGACACGAAGCAATTAAATGTTTGTGCTATCAATTTTGTAATTTCGAACTGTACGGGGGTGAAATTGGGGTTGAAATGGGGCATGAATGTCAATAAGGAAGTTCCCAACCGTTGAAGATAAAACCATGAAACTCTGTTTAGTGCCACTTGACACGAAGCAAACGAATGATTGTTCTATCAATTTCGTAATTTCGAACTATACGGAGTGAAATTGGGGTTGAAATGGGGGATGAATGTCAATATGGAAGTTCCCAACCGTTGAAGATAAAACCATGAAACTCTGAACATAGAGATTTGACACGAAGCAAACGAATGTTTGTTCTATCAATTTTGTAATTTCGAACTGTACGGGGGTGAAGATGGGGTTGAAATGGGGGATGAATATGGAAGTATGGAAGTTCCCAACCGTCGAAGATACAACCATGAAACTCTGAATATAGACACTTGACACGAAGCAAACGAATATCATTTTTGTTCTAGCAATTTTGTAATTTCGAACTGAATAGGGATGAAGTTGGGATTGAAATGGGGGATGAAAGCATACATGGGGAAGCTCCCAATCGTTGAAGATAAAAACCATGAAACTCTGTATATAGACACTTGGCACGAAGCCAATAAATGTTTGTGCTAGGAATTTTGTGATTTCGAACTGTATGGGGATGAAATTGTAGTTGAACTGGGTACGACTGTCTCTTACGCTTTAAACAACTAAACCGATTTTGATGAAATTGTATAAAATTGTTTTGTTATAAGCTGTTTTTAGTAACCGTAAGTGTGTCTGGGTATACACATAGGTACTGGCGAGTTACCTTAGTATTTATTTCGCGCGGACGAAGTCGCGGGTAACAGTTAGTTGGAAATATAATTCTTAATTTACATTGAAATGTACCTAACAACCTATGTATTGCTTATATATGGTATATAAGCAACAAAAACAAGTGAAAACAAAATTAAAATATTGTATTTTTAATGTTCTCTTTGTTATGGATTTTCGGCGTTATTTATAACTAGCAGTGCCCCGCGGTTTTACCCGCGTCCTTCCCGTTCCCGTTATTTTCCCGGGATAAAAAGTAGCCTATGTGTTCTTCCTGACTATAATATAATTGTATTCCAAAATTCAGCCTGATCCGTTCATACGTTACGGCGTGATTGAGCAACAAACAGCCATACTTTGACATTTATAATATACTAATATTATATGAATGAGGGAGGGATGAGCCTAGAATAGCCTATTGTACATTAAATTTAATTAGGTGGTCGACCTTTGTATAAGAGATCTAAAAACGGCAATAGAACGACGAAAACACTCGTGTACTTAGGTACTTTAACTGTTCAAACAATACTTTGAGGTCACCGAGAAGCCACCTCTTATACCCATGTACGTAGGTACTTATTTATCTAAGTACAAATAAATACTACGTATATTTTTTGATCATAGGATCTATTATACTATACTAGAACGAGTATCTAAAGCTGCACTAGTAGGTTCATATCAGATTTGGCTGGCCAAAGATTATGTTTTATGTTCCAAAGACAGGAGCAAAGAGATTTGACTCTGCTTTTGTGATAAGAACGTCAAGACTGTGTAATACGTTGCCTGAGTGGGTATTTCCCGATAGTTACAATCTTTGTGTCTTCAAATCGAGAGTGAATCGGTTTTTTCTAGGTAAACACGCTCCATCGTAGACCGCAGCGTCGCTTAACATCAGGCGAGATGACGGTCAAGTGTAAACCTATAAAAGTTAAAAAAAAACACGAGTAGTGAAGGTGAGTGTTGGTTTACGTCGGAAAGGGGCCCCTTAAACCTTCACTCGTGTCACAAGTCTCGGAATCTACTCGGGATTTCTCTCTCTGCCACACGTTGGACCCGGCACCCGCACGGTGAATCCATGGAATGCTAAGAAGTTCGTCTCTAGGTTATCTAGAAGAGATCGCCATTTGTTTTGTTATTTTATGTGTTACTTATTGTCAACTTTTGGTACTAATAAAGTGTTTTGTATTGTATCACAATCAGAGATTAGGTGTAGGTAGGTTTTTAATCGGATACATTTTGGTGAGTGTGCAGCTGATCTGCATGATCTAATACCATTTTCTTCTATTTGTCTATTTTATATCAGACTGCTTGTAGCTCGAAGAAGCGACATCGTTTCATGGTTGATGTTACGAAAATTTCAACGAAGAGGTTCGATTTCACTTTCGTAATAAGAACATCTAAACTGTGGAATAGGTTGCTGAGTGGGTATTCCCTGATTGAAATTTGGAGTGAATCGGTTTTTCCTAGGTAACTGCAATAAGAAAGCTTGTACCGTTTTACTATGAAAGGTACTTAGATAGCTGATATAATAGAAACATCCTAAATTTTTTTTAAGTGTCATAATTACCGACAGTAAGTATGTGAAATCCCTCTCATTTTTTGTAGTGGATTCAAAATGTGATTAACTTTATCTTAATCTGACCACCAACACGTAATATCTAAGAAAACCTTGCTTTGTGTGTTACTCAGATAATCTAATCATTTGTAATACTATGTAATCTAAAAGTACCTACCTAATAAGTAGCTGTATATTGTTGCGTACACATACCTAATATAAGCATAAAAACTATACAATATGACAAGTAGAATAGAATACAACAATATACATGACATATGACAAGACAAAATTTACATAGTACATAATTATGTTGATATCTCAACTTTATTCCTGGCTTTGATTTTATTCCTAGATTTTACTCCTTGACTTTACTCCTTGCCTGACTCCTTGACTTGCCTTGACATTACAGATCCAGACTATTTTTTTTATTTTAATAAAGAGTGACGAGACGAGCAGGACATGTGCCTGATGGTAAGCAACATGCCTGCCACATAACAGCACAGTGACACGCAGCTATTGGAACATGAAGAGTCCAAATCATTACCATAATTAAGACTGTGTTCTAAATTTTTACTTGATCAGTTTACAGGGGCAATAGCAAAGGCTGAAAATCTAACTCAAATGGTTCCATTTTAGTTAGACCCTTAGACCGTACAGCACTTCTATCACTTCTATCGTATTCTATCATATCATAAGCAGCCCACTTAATGTTGCCACTGCTGGGACTCGGGGCCTCCTCTCGCAAGGAGAGAGTCAAGGCCATAATCCACTACGCTGGCGCAGTGCAGGTTGGTGGATGACACATGATCTCGAAAGATTCTAGGTACATATCGATTTCCTCACGATGTTTTCCTTCACCGTTTTTTAAGTTAGCGGCATTACCCACTTCTACCGCCTAACTAAATTCCTCTTGTCCTTGATATCGCCTTCACTTTATTTTAGCTCGAAATTAACGAGAACCAATAACCAATTTACTCAGTAGGACGTAATGTAGGAAGCCATATGGAGTGATGATTTACGAAAGGCAGTTGTTAGCGGTTGGAAAAGTAAAGCTTAGGATCGGGATAAGTGGCGTATTATTATGGGAGAGGACTACGTCCAGAAGTGGGCTAGTATGTGCTGGTTATGATAATGATATTAATGATGTGGATTGTTGATGAACCATTTTATTAAGCTGTAGATTCCGTGATTAATTTTCTTTTACTTTTGTCTACGCCTCAGTGTTACCTAGATAGGTTTCGTTTTTATGGACTCTTTAAAAATAATCTTTTTCAAACCTACCTACTTATATCACAGTTTCACAAAACATTTAATGTAAATTTGTATACATTACAATGCCTAATTAACCTAATTAATTCATGAATAGTTAACACAAATATGATGTGGAAAGATAACTTTGGGAAACGTTTTCAAGTTAAATTATTGTGATTCTTGATTTGGGCAGTTTTTCCAAGCAGATCGTTGTAATCCAAGGTATTGCCCTTGGTATTAAACACAGCCAGTTGAGAACACTTTCCGCCGTACGTGGAGCTTAATTTAATTACTTTATTATGTTTTGTACATGCGGAACATTTGGATACTAATGTAGTCAGCAACAACAATAATTTGCGTCATAAGACTGAAATAAAATCTTAGAAAAAAATAAGTTAATTTTTCGTTTTTCGTCACAGTAGGTAATCTATTCTACGTGACACATAAAATGTGATTCATTGATGATTTGGAAAAGGTTTAAAATAAGTTAATAAGACTTTATTTTAACACAAATATTTGTTCTGTGTCTGGGTGTGTTTCTATGAATCTTAAGTATGAATTAACAATGACATACTTATTGTATCAGCTGTCTGGTTCCCATAGCAAGTTTTACTTAGTTTGGGGCTACATAGTGTGAGAAGAATGTCCAAGAATATGTTTATTATGTCACAAATTTAGAACTGTGGGTATCCTGTTTTCATCTTTAAGATTTTGGTGTCTGGCTTTAATAATGCAAGCATTATTAGTTTGCGCTATATAGTGTTGTGTGTCAATCAATATACATATATAACAAACGAATCAAATCTAAACGCAAAAACTCGTTATAAATTGCAACTAGGTACGACTGCACGTTAACGTCACTTGTGGTGCTTGATAATTATTTTTCAGTTTTTCTATTCATCTGACATTCTGTTAACTACTCAAAATTAATTGTTACTTGAAATAGTTCAAAATTGACTCAATTTATCAAATTCATCAAAAGCAGCTTTACGTTCCCATAGCTGAGACTTGAGTCCTTCTCTCACATGGAGATATTGAAGGTCATCTACCACTAACCTAACCTAATCCATAATCCAACACGCTGGCCAAGTGCGGTTGCCGGATAACACATGTTCTTGAAATAAGTTTTTCTAAGAACACGTTGATTTTCTCACGATGTTTTATTTCATCGTAAAATCAGTGGTGCTGACAAACTCATACATCTACTCTACGAAAAATAATCACAGGTACAGGCGGGGTTTAATCCTACAAGATCAAGATTTTGGAATCGGACGTTTTTGCCCCTAGGCCATCTCGGCATTTTAATCCAGATAGCAAATATATTTTTTTTAAAATACAATAGAATTTAGCTGAATAAATAATAATAAAGTCAGTCATAGTTTGTTATCAATGCTAATTGGAAATTAGCAGATAATTATTATGATATAGAAGGCTTAAATTGTTTGATAACAACATTG
Source organism: Ectropis crepuscularia (assembly GCA_963693475.1). Classification (NCBI taxonomy): domain Eukaryota; kingdom Metazoa; phylum Arthropoda; class Insecta; order Lepidoptera; family Geometridae; genus Ectropis; species Ectropis crepuscularia. The sequence goes on from OY856358.1 coordinate 13,056,184, forward strand.
ATATTTGGATATAAAAAGCAAATGGGAAAATCTAGGATGTAAAACTGTTTCAATTTTTTAAAAATAAAATACCTAAGTCTAGTTATAATACGAGTAATTTCGCTTTTCATGAATAACATCATTTTAGAGTTTTTTTAGGACTGACTCAATAACCAATTGTTAGTTTTTACTACTAGTAAATTTGATTAATAAGCGGTGATGCCCTGAAAGCTAGGCTGTTAGAAAATTTGAGTTGATCCGTAAGAACAGGGGAGAATCTTTAGTAGGGTAACTTATCGAGAGAAATTGGGAATGTCTGGAGACCACAAATCTATAAACGTAGGAGAAGACATCCTACCGACTTGTTGGGTTGACGACATCCTACGTATGGTAGTGTAGCTAGAAGTATAAATGTAATTATAGGTTTCAGTGGTGTCGTAAGGGCTAATATGTCACCGCAAAATCACAGGTGAACCTGCCAATTTCATATGTGCATAAACAGCCCACTAAATATTCCCACTGCTGGGACTCGGGACCTTCTCTCACAAGGAGAGAGTCAAGGCAATTATCCAGCACGTTACAGTCCGCGAGGTATAAGCTGAGCTTTGCATTAGTGTGAGTGATCACCAAAAGTACAGTCAGAGGCAGGACGCTGTGACCATGTTCTCTTAATAAGGTGTCAATTTTATATTCAATAAATCGTTGTTTATTATGCAGTATCAATTGTATATTGGTATAAACGATAGGCCTGCCCTGAATACGGTATTCGGAAATTTTAAGTAAATAAGTTATACGTTGGTGACGGATCTCATGCTTTTCCATTAAAAATTTTCTGTTATTCTCTGTCCTTGACCATTTGTATCCTAAAAGAGATACTTCTTTTCGCAATGACCATATTGATCCTGGATAGTTAATGTCAGTTTGTTGTTTAAGAGTTTGTTGTCTGACTGTACTTTTGGTAATAGATGCGTATGCATGTGATCACTCACACTAATGCAAAGCTCAGCTTATACCTCGCGGACTGTACCCCAGTGCGTGTTGGTGGATGACTTTGAAACATGACTTTGAAAGATTCTAGGTACATGTCGGTTTCCTGACGATGTTTTCCTTCACCGTTCAAAGTTAGCGGCATTACGCACATGACTTCGAAAAGACAGTGGTGCGCGTGGTTTTGAACCCGGGGTCTTCGGATCGGCAGTCGCCGTTCTCCCGACTAGACCAGCCGTAACTTCAGACCAGCCGTAACTTCATAAACAATTTCCTATAGCTAAACCATATCAGTCACGTTCTCACCTGAGGCCACTCTTGGAAGCCACCGATGCCCTCATGGTCCTCAGGGCAGGAGCCAGCGATGACGAGGAGAGGCCAACAGTTCACCTGCGCGTTAGCCATGCCTCCGATGCAGTGGAGCAATCCCGGGCCCGATACCGCCAGACATACTCCGGGCTTACCTGAAGAAGTATGGAGAATGTCACTACTGTAATTAATCGCCTATTTAATATGTACTTATACAAAAAAATATGTTTGTAGGTATATAGGGACACACATACTCGCACGTAGAGAGTCAAGGTCATAATCCACCACGCTGCCCAGAGCGTGTTGGCGGATGACGCATGACGTCGGTTCTTGGAACATGATGGTTTTCTTACAATGTTTTCCCTTACCGTCTTTATGGTGACTGTATTGCGCACATGATTTGGATGGTGGTGCGCGTGGGTTTAGAACCGGGAACTCCGGATGACAGTTGCCATTCTCCCAACTATACCAGCCGTTACTACTAAGTAACATAGTATTTAGCACGCGTGCCTATAATAAAATAACTGTTTTGGCATATGTTTGGTGTTGGCATTACTGCAGCGGCTAGTGGAAGCAATCAAGTGCTACAGAAGGTCAGATCAATTCGGATGGTCTTATCAAATCAATCTATTCATGTAATTCCTATATACTACCACTTGGTAACACGATTGCTTGTATCTAAAATGTAATATAGGTATATCAAAGGTTAAGTGTTATTACATTGTTACGTATATGGCAAGCTTTTAGCAAATATTCTGCAAGTTATCTATTTGATAAACAAGCCTTGATAACGCTGATGGAAATAGAGGTTCTGATAGACCTTACGTAGGTTTTTGTGATAATGGTCCAAAGGTAGGTTTGATTAAGGGGGGTATTATCAAAAGGAATGTCCAAAGATGAGTTTTGAAGTACCTATTTCATAGTATTAAATAAGATATTGGATTTACATAATTGATTAAAATACGATAAATAAATGAATTAAAATATTTTAACATTTATTTTTACTAATTTTAAATATTTATAGTATAGTAGCAAAATTTAACATTGCTTATACAGAAGTTTTCTCTGCAGGAAAGTCCTCCCTTAATTCTCTATCTCATTTCTTAGGCACTCACAACAATTTATAAAACAACATTGTTTATTTATGAAAAACCTATTTCAAATGAAAACATCACATAGGATCACTCACATACATTTTCCAACCAGGTAAGCATAATATCCAGGGATATGATAAGTACTTGGCATCACACTTAATGTTTTTAGGGGGTTGTAAGATTTAGAGCACGAGTCTCACCTACACCTCGCCACCCAGTTTATCATCACCACTGGTCTTAAAAGTGAATGAAAACATTGAGAAGAAACTGGCATGTTCCAAGACAGGCATGTTTAAAGACTAGTCTCATCCATCAACCCACATTTTGCCAGCAAGGTGGATTATAGCTTTGATTATATTCTAGTGAGAGAAGGCCTTGAGTCCCAGCTCTGGAAACTCAAAATGCTTTTTTCAAGGACCCCAGATGGAATCAAAACTTGAGTTGGACTGGAATGACTATATCAAACGTGAGTTACCCGTGTATTTATTTAAAATGTGTAATGACCACGTTAGTTTTCAAACTAAGTGGCATCTTATACTAGCTTCAACTTACCAGTAAGGTAGCCAACTGCTTGGGCCGCATAGCAAGCTGCCTGCTCATTGCGCATGCCAATGTACTTGAGTCCGGCAATTTGGAATGCCAGGGCAGTCTCAATGACTGGGATACCCACAATCCCAAACACATATTCAACTCCCTGGAAATATTTATACACAGCATTAGTTTTTTATAATAATTTAAGCAATTGAATGAATGCATATACCTACATAAAAAATATAGTGAAGCATGCAAACATGACAGTGTATTTATGATGTTATACATGAAACAGAAATTAATACAGAAAATACCTTATTGTATGCTAAGTATGCTGTTGTCTTTAAACAAAGGTTAAACTTTGAGTTAAATGTTTTAATTGCATTCCATCAATTAACAAAAATATCATTATTAGTATATTTTATTTCATTTCTTTATACTTCTTTTTACAAAACTAAGCCATACAAAATATGCAGAAAGTTGTTAGTGTTATATGTTTTTAAGTGACTACATTCCATGATACTTTATGATGCCGCTCTGTATTTTCTGTTCTAATCTGGAAATGCTATTTATGACTATCTACTAATGCTAATCTAAAAAAGCAGGCTAGTAATACAGCGTTGATGGAAAGAAGTACAACATGAATTTATGCCACCAATCAAGAACCCAGAAAACCTTGAAATATTAAGCTAAGTAAATACAACTGTCCCAATAAAAGAGTATCAAGAGAATTTTCACCAAATAATCTACACATTTAGGTAACTAGACATTAATTTATACATAGAGAAAACTGTCATATTCTTTTGGTAGGCAGTACAGGCTATATGATGCCAAGTGCCTTAAGACCCTTCATAAAAAATAAACTATTATTGCCAATTTGTTATTACTAATCATCTGGCAAACTGCACTGGGCCAGCATGGTTGATTATGGTATTGACTCTCTCTTTGTCAGGGAAGGCTTCGAAGTCCCAGCAGTGGAAACGTAAAATGTGTTTTAACAGTCAGATTACTGGGGCATTTGAGATTGATTATCTCATTTGAAAATAATTCTCATTTTCATTGTCAATTAATGTTGACTGAATATGTCATGTGTAAATTTACATGTTAGTTAATGTAGTTAATATAATTTGATTATCTGTAGACCTTCATTGGTCTATGGATAATTCAGGTGTGCTTAGTGTAAATAGTTGTTAGGTATGTAGCGTAGTGTAGTTCTCATTGTATTTTAGTTTTGTTAATAAAGGCTCTGCCCACAGTAAAAAAAAGTAAAAAAAAAAAGTGAATATAAATAGATAACTAATAATAGTGTAGTTTTCATCTACTTTTTTGAACTGGTTCAATTTATTTTGACTTGTTTATTGGGACTAATTATGATATCAAAAGTTTTAATAGTATTATACATCTTTGCATTATTATTTAGTGCTCAACATTCTTATAGTAACAGAGTAACACTGTCATTGGTATATCAACATCAAACTGAATTTACTATATATTCAAAATTATTAAATTATCTCTGAAATTTGGTAATAACTCCAAGAATTAACATAATTCATATCACAAAAACATAATTAGCATGCAAATGAATGCAATCAGCAAACAGGCATAATTAAATTGAAGTCTACTTTTTATGTCCTTGAGACTGCTAATGTAGGTGAAAAGTTAAGAGCAATTTATACAAAAACGTTTGTGAACATGTCAATGCAGAAATCTAGTGAAAATATCTGAACAATACAGAGGCAACAAACAAATATTAAGCCAGATAACCCTCAGATTCAAACCACAAAAAAAACTCCCAGAACTAGAACTCTCAAAAACCAGCACCATAGTACCCAGTATAAAAGACAAAGTTAAGGACTTACTTCAAGGCCGGTTAGTGCATCAGTGCCAGTATATATATTAAAAGACTCACCTGTTTCTTCAAGCTCTCGGCTAGTATAGTGTTCCCGTCAATCCCCATGGCTTGGTTTAGTTTTTGAGATACGTGTATTCCCCTTCTAAAAACTAGTTGACTTATGCGCCCTAACAACATTTTAGTGAATATTACTCCAAGTTTATGGAACTAAGATCAAATTATATTATACGTCCAGGCGACAACGAATTAAAAACTCGATTGTTTTACTGTTTTATCCAGATAGGTACAAAGGGCGATAACTTACTGTAGTAGATAGCGGTGTACGTTATTTATGTCTTGATGGATTATATTTTAGTATGTTTTTATGATAAAGCCACTATGTGGTAAAGTCATTTATCTGAAGCCGAAAGTGAACTTTGGAACAGGCGCGTCAGAACGATAATAAACTGAAATTCTGACTGAAGTAAGCGCTAATTAATTATTTATTTCTCACTTTTCCCACTGTATTGTACTGACTACTGACGTAACAATTATTATCAGCTGATCGACTTGACAGTGATGCTGACATTACCAAACTGTTGTCATTGACATTTGACAGTAACAATACAATATGGACTGTCTTAATAAAGCTACCAGCATTTAATTAATAAAAAAATCCATTAAATTTTAAATAGAAAATGATTTTTCTTCTTTTCTATGATTTTTTACTTTTTTTAACTCCCAACCAAAAAAGGGGTGTTATAAGTTTGACGGTCACGTATGTCAGGGTATGTGCCTGTGTGTCTGTCTGCCCACAGTGTGTAGAGCTGTAGAGTCTGTCGGTGGCAGTGTAGAGCTTAAACGGATGGACTGATTTCGTGCGGTTTTTTTATTTGAAGGTTAGTTTCTGTGCGATGGTTCTTATTCTTAGCTAGGTATGTTTGGTTAATGTCGATTCAAAATGACCACCTCCACAAAATAGCGGACAAAATATTTTTTCACAACCTCCCTCAATATGGGTATCAAATGAAAGGGATTGACTAGTAAAATATTGCAGAAATTACAAATTCGAGATAGTCGGTGGTAAATAACTTTTTAAAATTTTGTCCTTGTTTCGAACAATGTAAAAGATTAATGTACCTATCACGGACGCAGGATCAGCGTAGGCAGTTTAGCACTTTCGCTGCTAGATTTAGTACTATTTTCTTAAGTGATGAACTGAAATTTAATATTCAGCACCGAGCTCGAGCACCTAGTCTAGCACTAAATACGAAACATTTGATATTCTCTACATGTTCTCAAAAAATAAGGAAAGAAAAATATGTACCTACACCTCAAAATTAAAAAAAAAATGGTTGTCTGTAAAGTCAGTTTACTGACGATTGTTGAACGTGACGTCTTAAGAAAATACTGATGGAATGGTAGCATTTTTCAAAAGAAAATTTTAATTTCATTTGTTTAATAGATGTCGAACGCTGCCGAACGCGGTGACGTCATGCGGCGAGGTAACGGCGGTAACGGCACATGACGTCATGTTTTGCGGGCGTGCAGCCGGCTTCATCGAATTATAAGACGTTATCACGTCAAAAACACTGAGTAGGTAAAAGCTTCAAGTGAACAACCATCCACTTCAACAGCGACTGAACAAAGTGATGAAATCAGATATACACAGACAGTGACGATGACTGGATTTAAAACAATATAGTTAGAACAATTTTGAAGAACACATTTTCAAAATCAATGAGGCGTTTCCCAGATGCAAATTGACTTGTCCGTTACAAATTTTGCCAACTGTGGGGCCACTCTTTGTTTTTCTGAAATTTCTCTAACAAAATAAAACATTGGCGCCATCTATGTCCTTAACAGGTCTTTTTGCATCTTAAAAAAGCTCCATTAATTTAGCTATTACACTTTATATTATATTATACCCAATTTTTTTTTTTTTTTTTTTTTTAACTTCTATAGGTTTACACTTGACCGCCATCTCGCCTGATGTTAAGCGACGATGCGGTCTACGATGGAGCGTGTTTACCTAGATAAAACCGATTCACTCTCGATTTGAAGACACAAAGATTGTAACCATCGGGGAAAACCCACTCAGGCAACGTATTCCACAGCTTAGACGTTCTTATCACAAAAGTAGAGTCGAATCTCTTCGTTCGTGTCTTTGGAACATCAACCATGAAACGATGTCGCTTTTTCGAGCTACGAGCATTCCGATAGAAAAAAGGACAAGGTGGTATCAGATCATGCAAATCAATCGCACACTCTCCGAAGTGTATCCGATAAAAAACCGATAGGCTAGCAATTTTTCGGCGATGTTCAAGACTTTGAAGTCTTTTTCGCACAAGAGTGTCGTTGCCTATGAGCCTTTTGGCACGTCTCTCGATCGATTCCAGAGCCTCCAGCTGATACTTAGCCGGGCTGAGATACTTAGCGGACTGAGATGGGCCTGTAGTTGACAGGGTCAGCACGACTACCTTTTTTGGGCACAGGTTGCACATTGGCAAGCTTCCAAGACTTCGGTACTAGCCCAGTTTGAAGAGAGAGTCTAAATAGGAGTCTAAATCCAATAAAACTATTTTTAGAAATCTACAGCAATCTAGCACTTCTATAAAAAACATTTAACACCGATCTGTGGAATCAAGTTGGCAGCCCTGCGAAGGATATACGAACCTAGAAGACACACTTGCGATTTCTAAAACTGTTACATACCATTGTAGACTGGCGTTGAATCGGTTTTCAACAAAATGTAAAAAATACAAAAAAGATTGCGAAATAAAAAAAATTGGCAGTCATAGGAACTGCCGATAGAAGTGAAAACTTATAACTCAGAATTTGAAAGCTTACTTTGGAAACTACACGTGTGGAACTGGAGGGCGTGGCCTGGGCATCATGGCATGGCCATCTCGAAATGCGTCAGCATTTCCTAATGGCTGATGCATTTCTAGATGGCCATGGCATGATGCCGAGGCCACGCCCTTTCAGCATTTCCCATTGGCTGACGCATTTCTAAATGGCCAATAGCCATGGCCCCGAGTTTACCCGAAGATTTCTTATCATATCCGAGCGTGACGCTAGAATCCAATTCACAGCCCACGAAATATCTGTCTAGGCGCGCCTAAAGAAGTTTTCACTTAAAAAAATAAGAAAAAAAATTGGCAGTCATCTGAACTGCCGATAGAAGTGTAAACTTATAACTCAGAATTTGATAGATCACTTTGGAAACTACGCGGGTGAAACTGGAGAACGTGGCCGTGAGCATGGCCATCAAGAAATGCTGTCACATTTCTAGATAGCCCGTGACCATGATCCCGAGTTTATCCGAAGATTTCTTATCATGCCCGAACGTGACGCTAGAATTCAATTCACATCCCACGAACAATTTATCTGTGGCGCGCCAAAAGAAGTGTTCTCTTCAAAAAATATTTCTCACTTCTTAGTACTGATTTTACGCGCACCAACACACCAACAGTTATAAAAGTAATAAAATCATTCAAAAATTGACGCAATTTGGCGCCTAAATTTAAATTGTTTGCAGTACTACTATTTTAGTTGAAAATGTCTATTTATGGACACACCTTACAAAACACGTCATGACGTCACAAAGCACCGGAAATTGCGATGGCTCAGCGCGAATTTTAAAAATCTAAGGTACGAAAAGTAATGTGGCTAAATTTAAATTGCTATTTATATTATACGAGCTAAAAATCAACAAAGGTAAGCATATTTACTATTGATAGGAACCTAATAATAATTACCTTGTCAGATTTCAGACTGTGGTGGTTGGTCATTTGGAGGACCGATCGATTAGATATTCGTTGCTTTAGGTAATGTAAGTTTTCGTACTAAAGTGAAATCACAAATGGCATGTAAGGCCTTTTTGACTCTCGAATATTCATGTTCCAATAGCTGTATGCCAATATACTGTTACTGTTATGGCCAGGCGTGCTGCTTACCCTCAGGCACATGTCCTGCTCATCACTCTACCCTAGGCTACGTACCCCTACGATAGAATTTAAACCCACCTAGTTATAAATAAATACATACAAGGTAACTTTACTACGTTTGTAGAGTGCTTCGACATTTAAAAATCATTGGTAGAGTGCCATAGTTTCTGTGCGTTGCACCGTCGGATGTCGGACGAAACACCCAGGCGCTCATAATTGTTGTGAGATTTACCGAGTATTCCACCAAACTTTCCTTCTACGGGAATCCCGATGTTGTGCTGTCGCGCGAGTTGTGAAACTTTCGAATTGAGGAAAATACGGTGTTATGTATCGTTCCGTTTGCATTTATGGCCTCTAAAATTTAGAATAAGGTCTAGATTAGTCAAATAGTCGAGCGCGTGATAAAAATGCGAGTTTTATGTATAGATAAGTAATGTAAACTTTTATACGAATCCGTTCCGTAGAGTTGTGTTTAGTTTTATTGTGAGATATTAATAGATTTCCACGCATTCTTTTAGACATCCATTCTCACAAAAGGGGGCGGTCGGATTACACTGTACAAAAGGGGTCGCCAAGTAGTTTTAGGTGGGGTCCGGATTCCACGGGTTTTTATTAACAAGGCCCAGAAAATAACATTATCATCATCAGCCTGTATTCGTTCAATGCCGGACATACGAGGGTCAAACTGAAAGTTCTTAGAACTGGCCACTTATAAACAATATAATAAAAAAATAATTCTATAATTTGAAAATAGAACTCTTTGCCAATATTACTGAGTATATACTTCATTCATTTGTCATTTGTTTTACGATTTGGCGGCAAATTGAAAATTGTCTGTGTCACGTCAACATGAATTTAACACGAGAAAATTTTCGTGCAATGATTTTTTATGACTTTCGATGTCATTTAAGTCAACAAGAAAGTTATGATAGACTACGATTGGCCTTTCACGATGAAGCCCCATCTCGTGCGACTGTTTACAACTGGTTTAATGAGTTTAAACGTGGTCGCACTAATCTCACTGATGATTTACGTGAGGGACGGCCTTCTACGGCGACGACTGAAGATAACATCTGTGTTGTGCGGCGTATGATAGAGACTGACAAAAGAGTGACCTATCAGCAGATTCGGACAAGCTTAGGCATCGGTATGAGTCAAGTGTACAAAATCCTACACGAACATTTAGCGGTCAGGAAGCTTTGCGCCCGGTGGATACCTCATAATTTGACTGAGGCTCAAAAACTCCATCGTGTGGATTGGTGCCGTAAAATGATTGAAAGATTTAACGGAGGTGACTCAAATGCTGTGTTCGACATACTAACAGGTGACGAAAGCTGGATTTACTGTTATGATCCTGAAACCAAAAGACAATCTGCTCAGTGGGTGTTTCCTTTCGAGGAGTTGCCAACTAAAGTGAAGAGAGATCGAAGTGCGGGGAAAAAAATGGTGGCCTCGTTCTTTGGAAGGATAGGTCATTTCGCAACAATTGTGTTAGAGGATCAAAAAACAGTTTCTGCAGAATGGTACACTACCAATTGTTTGCCACTTGTCTTGGAAAAAGTTCGAGAGAAACGACCTCGCAGTAGGATCCTCCTTCACCACGACAACGCCTCATCGCACACCGCCAAGCGAACGATCGACTATTTGGCGACATCAAACGTTGAATTACTGGGTCACCCGCCGTATAGCCCCGACCTCGCGCCTTGTGATTTTTATTTATTTTCAAAAATTAAAGAAAAACTTAAAGGAAAGCGGTTTATGAATGCTGAAGAAGCGGTGGCTGCGTATCGCGATGCCATTGAAGAGACCCCTAAGGACGAGTGGGCAAAGTGCTTTTCCCAGTGGTTCCATCGCATACAGCGGTGTATTGACGTGAATGGACAATATTTTGAAAAGATATAATAAAACTAATAACTGGCTAATGTAATCAGTTTTTGATTTTCTAAGAACTTTCAGTTTGACCCTCGTAAGCCTCTCCCATAATATGCCATTAAGCCCCATCCTTGGTCCAAGTCTCCAGTGCAGAAAATAACAATTAATCAAAATAAAGTGATGCCTTTTCATTATTTTGGTTTCATACTAAATTCTGTTTGGTCCAAGGATCTTTTTTTTTTCTTTTTTTTAACTTTTATAGGTTTACACTTGACCGCCATCTCACCTGATGTTAAGTGACGATGCGGTCTACGATGGAGCGTGTTTACCTAGAAAAAACAGATTCACTCTCGATTTGAAGACACAAAGATTATAACTAACGGGAAATACCCACTCAGGCAACGTATTCCACAGTCTTGACGTTCTTATCACATAAGTAGAGTCAAATCTCTTCGTTCGTGTTTTTGGAACGTCAACCATGAAACGATGTTGCTTTTTCGAGCTGCGAGCATTCCGATAGAAAAAAATAAATTGGCAGTCATAGGAACTGCCGATAGAAGTGAAAACTTGTGACTCAAATGTTTTCACTTAATATTTTTATCACCTTGTCAGAAAACTAATTATTTGTTAAACCATCGTAGGTCTATGTACATTCGCATAATTTCAACACCGCCAGCTAAATCGATGGTTGCGCCATCTAGTTTTATATCAACGTAATTATACAGAATATTGCAACTCTTTACTGTTTCTGTTGCCCTGGTACTGGTACCTAGGGGCAAACGCAACTCTTTTATATTTCTGTTGTCCTGGTATCTGGAGATAAACGCTGGGCTGTTGGAGGTAGGTAATCGAAACTCTTTACTGTTTCTGTTACCCTGGTACCTACCTGGCCGTTTTTACCGAGTTTAATCGAAGATTTCATATCCGATCCGATCCGATCCGATCCATTATCATATCCAAGCGTGACGATTGATGAATCCATTTCACAGCCCACGAAAATTCTGTCTACAGCGCGCCTAAAGAAGTTTTCACTTCAAAAAGGGCAAGGTGGTATCAGATCGTGCAAATCAGTCGCACACTCTCCGAAGTGTATCCGATAAAAAACCGATAAGCTAGCAATTTTTCGGCGATGTTCAAGACTTTGCAGTCTTTTTCGCACGAGGGTGTCATTGCCTATGACCCTATGAGCCTTTTGGCACGTCTCTCGATCGATTCCAGAGCCTCCAGCTGATACTTAGTCGACCCATCCCAAAAGTGCGAACAGTACTCCATACAGGAGCGAATCTGTGCTTGGTACAACGTGAGCAACTGCTCAGACCTCAGGTTCGACCTCTTGCGGTCCAAGGTTCGACTTCTCGTGGTCCAAAGTTCGACCCCTCGCGGTCCGCAAATGGTCCGCGGTCCGCCTGTTGCTGACCATTGCTGTACACCATAAATTGATTACAAAAACTAAAACTCTCACGGTCTTCCACGTTTCCCGCTGATTTCGATACTCCTTCTCACATTCTTCCGTGAACCCTACATGGATGCAGATGCAGTTTAGTCGTCGGGGGTGCCCAAACTTATTTTGTCTGCTACCTTCTTTGGGCATAAATTATTTTTTGGCATCCCCATTTTTTCACATACATAAACACCACTATCACTTCAAACTAAATTAATTAATTATTGTGAGCCAAATTAGCGGAGATTAAACATTAATTCTAAACGATGCTTTTACCTGCAAGAGTTATCTTGAGACCTTAACCCAGGTAGGTAGTACACAACGGACTCCAAGCCTTTACACAACGTCCCTATTTTTTCTGGGTCTCTTTTTACCGCCCCCTTTAGGCCTGCAGTGCCCACAAAGGAGCGTTATCGCCTACTTTGGGAATGGCTGGTCTAGACAGACAGTCCACGTGTGGTTCCTCTTAAGCCGCGTATCCACTAGGCAACATGTGGCGCACGACATGTTGCGCAACAGGTTGCAACAACGCGTCACATGTCGCGCGCCAAATGTTGCCTAGTAGATACGCGGATTTAGCTTTAGATTATGGTTGGGCCATGGCATGGCCCACAGCTCCTGAGGCTCTCCGCCTCGACAATGCAACCACAGTCACGTAACTCACGAAATTAATATTATGAAATTAAACAATAATGAAGTTGTTTATAAAGATGAATTCCTACAACTAATCTGTTACAGCTTAGTTAGGGCGACATACAAAAAGCTGAAGAATAAAGTTTGTGATTTTGTTTGTTAGTTTCGTAGACGGTGTAAATTTGTTATAACGAAAAATTTACAGCTGTTTAAGTAATAATAATAATTATTCCTTTTTACACCAACTTACCTACTCTACGAAAGACGGCTGGTGGCGGATGGAAATGTAAGACTGAGGATCGGACTGAGTGGCATATTATGGCAGAGGCATATGTCCAGCAGTCAACGAACAGAGGCTGATGATGATGATGATGACATGCTATCAACGATTGAAACCGCAGAGTAGACACAGTTAGGCCCTGGGCGTAGACACAGCCAGGGCCAGATTTAGAGGTGTGGAGGCCCCAGGGCGGAGCTTCGTTGGGGACGTTAAAATACACCCCCCGCCCCTAGGTTAAGATTTCTGAAGCAAAAACCCGGACTACAAATGGTTCAAAGTTAACGTAAAAGATGTTTACTTGTCGATTTTTTTTCCCGAAGTGTCTGTTGTGGACGCCCCGGGGCGTATGCCCCGTTTGCCCTCCCCTAAGCCGGGGGGTCTACCGCCTAATGAAAAATGTCATCGCTTTGATGTTTCTCTCTCTTTTCTTTTCGCTTGAAATGATAGAGACAGCATTAGCAAAGCGATAGCCGATTTAGTTAGGCGGTAGAAGCGCCGGCCCTGACGGTTGCGTTCAAATATTTTGAGCAAGGGATGCGCCTGATGGAAACGACACACCTGCCCATAACAAAATAGCACGAGGCTATTTGAATATGAAGGGACCAAATCCCTGCATAGTACTGCACTGCGTTCGTCACCCAGAGATGTAAAATGATTTATTTCTTTGCCCTGTAATTTTCTCTGAAAACATTGCTCCTTAAACGTGAACTTAGTAATGTTTGTATATTTGCTTAGCAGTAGTGTAGTTTTACCCCAGGCGGACTCTTTAAAGAATTCGATCACCACAAATTATCGATTTACCTATCTCATAAGGAATATATTAGTGTGTTATGTCCTTGTTTCAATGTGTCTATTTAGATGCAATTAAGTAGGCTGGTTCTCGCGACCTTAGATACACAATACGGACGATAATGGGCCTTAATACTAGGAAAGCAGTTTGATTACTAAAAGTATGTAGACTTTGTCATATTTACTACAAAGATATATAGGTATACATTCGTTATTATCGAGATTTTTGTAGTTCTGAATTTTTAAATTTATTGATGATCTATTGATTCTTAATGCCTGCATTTTTTTTCAAATCCAACAACACGCTTCGATTTAAAAATAAAAGTGAGACCAATTCAGACGAAACCACATCCTTTCAAATAATTAAAAAAAAGAGATTACAAAAATAACCACAAATAGGCAAGTATCTACGCAATTAAAGGGACACGATTGTATAATACTCATATTTACGAGATCATGAGCTCGTCTTAAATCCTACAATCCTACTAATATTAATAATCTCAATGTTTGTATAAATAAATAAATTGTTTATTTACCAAAAAAAAATACAATACAGCACAAATTACACACTCAAAAGTTACACAAATTAGTAACATGAATCTTAGAGGTTTATCGTTCTTATATTATGTTTGGTTGTTTTGATATTTGGATGTTTGTTGCTCAATCACGTCGTAACGTGTGAACGAATCAGGTTGAAATTAGGAATATAGTTAGATTATAGTCTGGAATAACACATAGGTTTTTTCCCGGGAATATAACACCACACTGCCAGTTAAAAAATATCATTCAAATCTATCTAACTGGAACTCTTCGAAAATATTTCATGGTTGACGTTCTTAAGACCCAAACGAAGAAGAGGTTTGATGCTATTTTCGTTATTTGAACAGCTAAACTATGAGATCACTTGCCTGAGTGTGTTTTTCCCCGATGTACACAAGTTTGGTGTTTTCAAGTGAGGGAATGGTGAAACGCGCATCATTAGTAAACAGCATATTCAGATGTTTTCCTTCGCCTTTAAGGACAGTGGTGATAACAAACTAGTTCATCTGCAGTAGGCTCTGTCATGTCCCCTGTAACTTCCCCCTTCCCCCTCCGTCCTTCGGACCGCCTGGATTGAACCTATGACTTCATGATCGTGACATAATCTTGAGTAGAATGGTGGGAGCATCATCAAGAAAACAATTCCCGCAAAAGCGGGTGAGCCAGGCTGAATCTCTCATGTACCTACTAAATCTAGTACTTACCCACGAATGCATTCACCCGTGACTAACCAGTCGGTTATTTCTCGGTTTTCCCGCGTATACAAACAAACAGTGTTTATTACAAAAACAATCGAATGTAAGTGAAGTGTAATACACCCATACTAAATCTGTGTATAGGTTGCACACTTGCACAGGTACTAGAAAAGGGTGCTAAGAGTAAATGGTGTGCTGTATTTCCTACTCTGAAGAAATTTTCTTCAGACTATCTTAGTCCACGGCTGGACATAAGCCCGATGGCTTATAAATAGTCCGAGATCCCAGAGCTCTCAGACGTCACATATTTTCTGATGAATGAAATGTGGACGATTGAATAGAGTTAGTAAGTACTAAGAACACATGCTTACTCGCTAACTTGCTTAGACGGCCAATTTTGAGATATGGGGTAATGAAGGTACATACAAACATTACTTACTTCACGTATTTTCTAATAAGTGATTATCACGTTTGTTGTAGCCAATATCCTTAAAAACAGGTCCCAATACTCCCAGACACTTTCCGTCGTCCGTTTTGCGTAAGAACCCCAAAAGAATAATTTAACTTCACTTAAATTCTCATGCTGCATATTTGTAAATATGTTCGTCAGACAACTATTTTGTTGCTTTTTCCAATAAGATAGACCAATATAAGGGGGCAATCACACCCTGAAAATATTTTTAGTCTTAATAAAATATTAACTGATATATTTAATGGTAGATATAAATGGTAGATATAAATAATTATATGACCGACCACTGTAACAAAAACCACAATAACAAAAACCGTACAATTTTGGCCCCCGCAAAAATCCCCTCTTGACATTGAGTTTTACTATAAGCGTAAAAAATTTGAATGTCTTAATTCGGCGACAATACTAAGTTTAGAGCTTGACACACAAATAAATTGAAAAAAAAACACATTTTAGCAAAATAGAATTAAAATTATCTAGCTGTTGTTATGCAAAATGTTGGCTAAAATGAACTAAGGCGGGCGAGGTACAGCAGTAATGGCTTATAATGCGATTGCCTCATCGTGGTTCACATACCTAAGTACGGTAAAAATATTCTTTGGGGAAATAGTATGGATGAACCTCCTTGTTGCCCAGAACAAATGAATAGTATCTTGGCTAATATAAAAACTCTTGACAAAGAAATAGAAAATTTTCACAAACCATACTTTATCAAATTTAAATTACTCTCCATTTATTCATTATAAATCTTAGAATGTTGTAAATTTGTTAGAAAATATACTGAATTCTTTGAAAAAATTGCTGACCAACATGCAAGACTCCACGAAAAATTTAATCTCAATATAGGCACAAACTCGTTGTACCTAAGTCCCGGTTAGAAATGCATAGCGCTGGCCCCATGCTGGCCCACATTCAATGGCTGTAAACTGTAAAATGTAAGTAAGTACTTATATTAATCTGCCCAATGACTTAAGGGTAAAAAAACTATTTTATTTAATGTCCAAAGAATTTATTAGATAATAAATGCTATTACAAACTACAGGATTTTTTCACGACAATTTTGAGGACCTAAATGATACGTTCCGTTGTCTCTTTTGCCATGCCCTTATAGGGCCATATGTATCGACTACAAAATTAATAAATCAACTCATAAATGTATTGTATCTACATAATTATGACGCAATAAAGATTTGAGTATTGAGTACATATTGAGTAAGCAAAGCTTTTATTATGAGAACTAGAAGATAGCTGATATAAACATAACATACTTTCCTATATATAATTGTAAATACATAACATGTAAGTAGGAGGTACCTTCTTATCTTTAGACCTTCTCTGGTGTGCCATAGTCGAATTCTCATTGTAAGTTTGTAAGTCTTTTAGTTTTGTGTGATCCTACTGGCTAAAACCACAGGTTTATCTGGCATAGCTTGGGGTCAGAGTCGCAGGACCACTATAACACTCCAATACGTCGAATCAAATCGTTTATTTGCTTGAAAACATGGTCGTAGCACATAGGTACATTTACTGCCATGTACAAATGTAATCCAAGGTTTGTATCACATGTTCTTGCCTATTTCGGTGTACAAATTTGATTATTCAGGAATTATTATAGTATTCACATTTCACATATTATTTAAAAAATAATAACATAAACAATGTCAAATTAAGATGTAGAATATTACCTTGTTGTAAAAAAATGTAGCAATTAAAATTGTCAAATACTTGTTGTTTGAACTACATATTGTCATTGTCGTTGTGTCGGGGTAACAATGCTTCCGCTAGATTTGTTAGTAAATAATACCATACTTATTATACACTAGCAGTGCACCGCGGTTTACCCGCGTAATTCCCGTTCCGATTTTCTCGCAATGAAAAATGCCCTATAGCACCTACCCAGCCTTCCATAAGTGCTATTCCAGACCATGAACTCCACATGTTCCAAATTTCCGGCCCGTTCCCCGTTGCGACGTGACTGAGCAGCAATAACCAAACTTTTGCATTCATAATATTAGTGAGATAAACACCAAGATACAGAACAAATATTTGTATCCATCCCACAAATATTTGCCCTGGATGGGGATCGAACCCATGACCCACGGCTTCGAAGGCAGCGCGGCACTGGGCCATTCTCGAACTTGGACCCGATTAGCACAGAACCGAGGAAGATGGCGTGCTAGGAGAGAGCCCTGTGCCCAGCAGTGGGCTCAGGAGGACTGCGAATGATGATGAAGATGATAATGATGCAATAGGTGTCATAGTGAAGCAGGACTCTTCGCAGAGTCCGTCTGGGAAAGTACAACACCTGTTATTCTACCGCCAAGCAGTAACGTGCAAACATAACTGTGTTCCGGTTTTAATAACAATGTTTGCAGTGAAATTACATGGTGTAGAGATAAAACATCTTATATCTATGGGGGACGAGCGCAGTGTTGTGCTAGGTTATGATTTGGACTCTTCGTGTTCCAATAGCTGCGTGTCACTGTGTTGTTATGTGACATGCATATTGCTTACCATCAGGCACATGTGGAAACAAAAACTGGGGTGCTTGTGTAACGCCAAATGTCTCTAAAGAGTCGATAAAATAGTCAAATTTCGATTATATTGTGTCGAACGAGATGTTGATGAACAAGTTGTTTAGTGAATACTATAATATTTTGACGTCCATTCATCGTTGTTGACGCGATTACCGATGAACGGATTGCAATGTCGTTTATACATAAACGTGTTTATCAAGTGAACTGTAAATAGTCCACTCGTTCACGGTAAAAATCCGTCGAAAAAAACTGTACGCTCATTCAATGCCCACTGCCATGCTGTACGCAGAAAAACTGTCAGACGCAACAAAATTATTGGAGAAAAATGTATTCTTAAACGTTTTCATCATTGATCCAAAAGTAAAATTGAATCCAACCAAAAGTAATTTCATAGTGGTAGGACTCTTTGCAGAGTCTGTTTGGGGAAGTACCACACCTTTGCAAGTTATTCTACTTCCAAGCAGTAATAGGTAAACTTTACAGTGTCCCGGTTTGAAGGGCAATGTTTCCAGTGGTATTACTTGGCATAGAGATAAAACATCTTATATGACGATGACGTCTGGATGACGAGCGCAGTGCGGTGTTAGGTAATGATTTGGACTCTTTAATGTTCCAATAGCTGCGTGTCACTGCTGCGTGGCAGGCATGTTGCTTACCATCAGGCACAAGTCCTATTAGACTCGTCACTATACTGTTTAATTTTTTTTATTATGTATGAGCTTTAGTATTTATAATTGTGAAGTTGAAGAGCGCAATGCGGTACTAGGTAATGATTTGGACTCTTTAAGTTCCAACAGTGTCAAAATGTCACTGTGCTGACTTACCATCAAGCACAAGTCCTGTTCGTCTCGTCACTCTACACTTTAAAAACAATAATCAAGAACAGTGCGCTTTTGGCTCGGAACAGTTCTGTAGAACCCTGTACATACCTACACATACTTACATACTTATGAGTAAATTAGATCTACACCATGATAACTCGTCATTATTTTGTCAAAACACGATGAGTACTTACTACTACTACCTAACCGTATACGTAATCTGCATCCTCAATTAAGGTACAAGTTCGCGCTGAGTCCGCGACGCGAGACCGCGACAGGAGACCGCGACCGGAGACCGCGACAGGCACTTGACACTATAGAATTGTATGGACGCCAGTTCGCGCCGCGACCGCGACAGGAGACCGAGACAGGTCGCGGTCGCGGTCGCGGCGCGAACTGGCGCCCATACAATTCCATAATGTCAAGTGCCTGTCGCGGTCTCCGGTCTCGGTCTCCGGTCGCGGTCTCGTGTCGCGGTCTCCGCGCGAACTTGTACCTTTAAGTGAGGATGCAGATTACGTATACGTAATACACAAATGCACATAAGCTACATTAAATTATTATCTAGGCACGAGTGAACAAACGGTATTGTTATTGGTTTTGTTACCTGCGGTGATAATAGGTACATTGTTCTTCTATATAGCATAATAATATTCTTTCGATATTATCTATATGCGCATTCTTCTATATAGCATAATAATATTCTTTCGATATTATCTATATACGCTCTGATAAACGAGCAGAAGATCGGATGAATAGTTTTTTTTTTGCAAAAATGACAAACAAGCAGTTTGGCCGTCTGATGGTAAACAGTAACCCCCGCATACGCATATTTACATATTTACTAGATGTGTAGTCGGCACCGTCTCAGATAGACTTATGTAGTTATTTTTACAGGTAATTGGGAAATTAATGACATTGTGAGGTATTCTACAAAATATAGGAATTAGTCTTTTATTGGTATCGGGCAACTCCGATGCGGGTACGAGCTTAACATTTCTTTACAATATTTCCTAAAAACACGTCATAAAAATGCACACCGACCCCACAATAGTGTTAGTTAGCTTGGATTTGTATTGTAAAGAACAAAAGTAAAAAATAACACAGCCAGTTAAAATCAGATCCTCTTTTTAAATTCAGTTTAAACATTACGTGCCGCGACCGTTGCGACCGCACACCAGGCGTAATGGATAGCACGTAGGTGACACGCGTAGATGGTAGAAAAAAGAAAACATTCGAATCGTTGCAAATGTTGTTCTGTCGCGGCGGAAGTGGACGTGCTGCGATTTGAACCGTTTGTTGACGAAACAATTCGCGACAGCACGCTGCTTCGCTTTACAACCGGTCCGCACTCTGCGCTTCATTCGACAGAGTGGACCGAGCCTTCATAGTGCCATAATACTCCGCGAATACCACCCGACTTCTATAAAATACGCACGCAATGATCCAGATCCGAACGCGATAAATCAAGTGGGAAACAAGTGACATTCGGTAGATTATTACATAAAAAATTATAATAATGGCCGTGTTGGCGCTAAAAGTTTTTGGTGAGTTTTTGCGTTTTTACTTCTGTGTCGGTTAAATTTCATTGCATCGATATGTTATCGCTGCTGAATAAAACAGCTGAAAACGATTCAATGCCATTGCCAACTTACAGGTAGATAAAAAATACAGTTATGGGAAATTGTTTAAAATTCTTTGCATTTACACACAGCTAGGTAGGGTACCTGCAGGGGTAATTTATTGAACAAGAAATGATAATGCTCCAGAACTGTTTGAGGAAACCTTCGTTCAAATATTTTCGAATTTTATTTCTGTGTCGAAGCATAATTATTAATATATACCTACAAACGTTTACATTTAAATTAAATCTAAATATTGCGTGTGGTATACCGTAATTTTGTATTCTACTTAATGAATTTACATAAAGCACGAGTATTATAAAAATGTAAACATCTGAACTGTACATGCGGAATTAGTAAAATCTCGAAAAACATGAAAAAAAGTTGTTCTAAATATTTTACCGAGTCCAGCCAGCAAATTCGGTAGTGGCCATAATAATATAAAATATGTAGGTCCATACATTTCTTCAAATGTGTCAAACCTTTGGATTAGAAAGACGTCCTGCGTATTATTGTATGAAAACCTGTCTGTTTGTATACTGTTTGTGTCAGTAAGCTATTAAACGAATTAAAATTTAAATTACCTTACAACATGACACTAAATAAGTTATGGGTATGAAATTAAATCCAACAATATTATAAAAGCGAAAGTTAGTGGGGATGGATAGATATGGATGTTTGCTACTCTTTCACAAAAATACTTAACTAGGTATTTTTTTTTTTTCAAAAAACTACCTACTCAAATTTTCTTCCATTCGTCCCTTACTAATGAATGAAAATCCGAATGAAATTTGGTACATAGATAGAGAATAATTTGGAATAACACGTAGGGTATTTTTGATTCCGGGAAAATGCCAGGATTGCGAACTACGCGGGTGTTACCACGAGTCACTGTTATCTATACTAATATTATAAAGCTGAAGAGGTTTTTCTTGAACGCAGTACTCTCGGGTACTACCGATTTCAAAACGTGAATTTACGTTTAAGTGATATAGGCTATATATTATATGTACTACGGTTGATGCCGGGGCAGACCGTTGGTTTCATTATACCTATGTACATATAGGAATGAAATCAACTGTAAACTGGTCGCTGTAAAAAAAATACACTAAATACACAATTTGAGAGCACACATTTTTTAATAGCTTTCGGAAAAAACAACAAACAAATTATAACAGTTTGGTAAAAATATTTTTCCTACTGTAGAGCTCAATACAGCAGAAACAATAAACTATTGCATAGGTACATTATTATGAAAACAATGCTAGAAAAGTGAATATTTTTGAATGTGAATATTTACATAACATTCAACTATTCTGCTTCACCTGGATTGATGTAATTGTTACCAACTGTGTGAGTCATGGGTGCAACCACAGGATGTAACTAGTTTTGAAACATGGTGTAATATGTACATAAGAATAAGTAACTTTTAAGTGATATAAACCCCAGAGTGATAATAATCTCTGTAAAGTAGACTAAGTTGAAATGCAATTAGAATAATGAGTACCTAAGCATTGTCAAAAACAATGCGGAAAGTAATGATACGAAAGGTTAGTAATAATAATAGACATTTTTCAAGCAGTAACGTCAAAACATCACTGTGTTCCAGTTTGAAGGGAAATGTTTCCAGAGAAATTACAGGGCATAGGGATAAAACATCTTAAATCTCTTGATGACGAGCGCAGTGCAGGTCTGGGTGAATCATTTGGGATATTTATATTCCAATAGCTGCGTGTCATTGTGCTGTTATGTACATGTCCTGTACTTGTACAATGTACATGTACATATACATGTCCTGCTCGTCTCGTCACTCTATAGGTACTATAAAAAAACATCGTAGATAATTATAATTCGAGTGCCCAATAAAAGCCGGTGTGATCGCATCAAAACTGTTCAATGCGTTATACACAAGCTAACGCTCGGATAAAGATACTAGACTCATCTGTAGATAAGTGACAGTAGGTACCTACTCTTCTCTATTTTCAATCGACGTCGACAAAACCGGATGCCGGATGTTATCGATTTGGCTGTATTTAAGAAATATTATGTTTGTAAATTTGAATTTAGCAAATCTACGTTTATTGAAGTTTTTATTTGAAGTTTTGATATAAGTTATAGCTTACAATAAATTTTGTTGCATCTCATCTTACTATAATTTAATAATTTATAGACCGATTAAATAAACATTCTTTAAGAATTATAATATACTAGCTGTTACCCGCGACTTCGTCCGCGCGAAATAAATACTAAGGTAATTCAGGCAGTACCCATTGTTATATATACCCCGACACATTTACGGTTACTAAAACTAAAACTTATAATAAAAGAATTTCATCCCAAAATCGGTTCAGTTGTTTAGGTGTGAATGCGTAAGAGACATTCGTTCCCCATTTCAACTCCAATTTCATCCCCATACAGTTCGAAATGACAAAATTGCTAGAACAAACATTTATTGGCTTCGTGCCAAGTGCCTATATAACGAGTTTCATAGTTTTATCTTCAACAATTGGGAACTTCTATATTGACATTCATCCCCCATTTCAACCCCAATTTCATCCCCGTACAGTTTGAAATTACAAAATTGATATAACAAACATTTAATTGCTTCGTGTTAAGTGTAATATAAATATAAATAACATACAAAATGTGATAACTTTGAAAATCACGAATTTTCATACAACCGTTCATCCCTTGTTTCACCCTCTTAAGTGTTGAATTTCGCAAAACCCCGTCTTAGCAAGCACCTACGTGCTGAAAGGGACCTCCATGTAAAATTTCAGATTCCTAGCATTTGTAGTTTCTGAGATTCCTTGATGAGTGACCTTTCGCTTTTATATATTATATTATTATATAGATCTCAGATATTTATGTTGTAAAAAATTTGACAATTTATCATTTAATCTACATGTACTAATATTACAAAGCTGAAAAGATATTTGTTTGTACCTACGTGCTAATCTCAGGACGTCTACACTGTTTCTACGAAAACGAAATTTCGAAAAAAAACTCGCGATTTTCCTACTCTCGTTCTACTTCGTTTCGTCCGATACAACATTGTTTGACGTTTAAATGTTCTAAGCATACTCTAATTAGAGTAGGCTTAAAACATTTAAACGGACAAAACGACGGATCGAAGTAAAATCGGAGTTGGAAAATCGCGAGTTTATTTCGAAATTACGTTTTCGTTGAATTAGAGTAGACGTCCTGGACCGAATCAAACTACTGGACTGATTTCAATAATGCCTACACCGTTGGATATGTCGCTACGTGATACCTGAGTGCTGTAAGGACATATATTACGTATCACGGGCGAAGCCGGGACGGGCCGCTAGTCATTGAAAAAATCGCTAGTCATACGCGGTGGTGCGATTTGCATCTTGGTGGTTTCTGTTGGTAGGTTTTTTTTTTAAATAAAGAGTGACGAGACGAGCTGGGAGCAGGGCATGTGCCTGATGGTAAACAACACAGTGACACGCAGCTGTTGGAACATGAAGAGCCCAAATCATTACCTAGGCACCGCACTGCGCTCGTCACCCAGAGATCTAAGTTGTTATATCTCTAAGCCCTGTAATTTCTCTGGAAACATTGCCCTTCAAACCGGAACACAGTAATGTTTGCACATTACTGCTTGGCGGTAGAATAACTGGCAAAGGTGTGGTACATCCCCAGGCGGACTCTGCTAAGAGTCCTACCACTACTAAAACACCTACCTACTATTAAAGCCTAGCCACTGATCGTGGTTCCGATTCCCACCTAGGATAAACAAATAAACATACTAGCCCAATGATTGAAACACTAGATACTGGCGAAATTACGGTAGCCTTGCCGAATGGAAGCCAAAAGAAAAAGTTGAAGTTGAAGTAGGATAAACATTTGTGTGATGTAGGTATGTAGATGTTTCCATCTGTGCGTCGTTCTGTATAATAAGTAAGTAGGTAGGTACTTCGTTTACTACAATTTACATTTTTGCTTTCAAATATTGGTGGACATTTCACACACACCACCATCTGACTCCTAACTAAGCAAAGCTTCTACTATGTGTTTTAGTAGTGGTAGGACTCTTAGCAGAGTCCGCCTGGGGAAGTACCACACCTTTGCCAAATATTCTACCGCCAAGCAGTAATGTGCAAACATTACTGTGTTCCGGTTTGAAGGGCAATGATTCCAGAGAAATTACAGGGCTTAGAGACATAATATCTTAGATCTCTGGGTGACGAGCGCAGTGCAGTGCTAGGTAATGATTTGGACTATCATGTTCCAATAGCTGTGTGTTACTGTGCTGTTATGTGGCAGGCATCTTGCTTACCATCAGGCACATCTGCTGCCTGATGCTGCTGACCTGCTCGTCTCGTCACACTATGCTATAAAAAAAAAAAAAAAGAATTATACTATGGCTGCTATGGCAGCCAGATAGCTGATATAGTATGTACTTATATAGTTGTAAATACGTACTTATTACACATAGAAACATCCAGATACAAAACAAATATTGTGTTAAAAAATTGCACTGGGTGGGAATCGAACCCAACTTTTAGTTTTGGGTTAGAGAGTGTCGTGTGGAAGCGTCGAGATTCTTTAGTAAAATTATAAATAAAAGTGGCCAAGTGCGGGTTGGACTCGCCAATGAAGGGTACCATAGCAGCAAGCAGCGTAATATAAAAATTCTTGTAGTTCGATGTACCTTTGTGTGATGTTTTAATAATACTGTATTTATGACGATTACAAAAATAAAGTGGCCAAGTGCGAGTTAGACTCGCCCATGAAGGGTTCCGCTGCAGCAAGTAACATAATATACATAGTACACATAGTTCTTGTAGTTCGTTGTAACTTTGATCGAAGTTTCAATAATAGTGTATTTATGACGTTCCAAAAAAATACTACTCATCAGATCGAGTTCAAACTAATTTTCGTTGGTAGTTTACATGTTAATGTACATCATATATTTTTTTTAGATTTTTCAATCTCTTACTTTAGAAGTTAGAGGGGGGGGGGGACACACATTTTACCACTTTGGAAGTGTCTCTCGCGCAAATTATTCAGTGTAGACGAAAATGATTTTAGAAACCTCAACATCATTTTAGAAGACCTATCGATAGACACCCCACACGTGTAGGTTTGATGAAAAAAAATGTTTTGAGTTTCAGTTCTCAGTATAGGGGGCAACCCTAGTTTTTCTTTTTTTAAAATTTTTCTGTTCAAATCTTAATGCGGTTCACAGAATACATCTACTGACCAAGTTTCAACAGTGTAGTTCTCATAGTTTCGGCAAAAGTGGCTGTGACATACGGACGGACAGACAGACAGACAGACAGACAGACAGACAGCCAGACAGACAGACAGACATGACGAATCTATAAGGGTTCCGTTTTTACGTTTTACGGAACCCTAAAAATGCTTACTAGGTCTTGTTCAAACCAATTTTCGGTGGAAGTTTGCATGGTAATGTACATCAATATATTTTTTAGTTTTGTCATTTTCTTATTTTAAAAGTTACAAGGGAGGGGCGGGACATATTTTACCATTTTGGGAGTGTCTCTCGCGCAAATTATTCAGTATAGAGAAAAATAAAAAAATTTGAAGTCCTATCCATAGACAGCCCACACGTATGGGTTTGATGAAATTATTTTTTTGAGTTTCAGTTCTATGTATGGGGCGGGGCATCTCCAAAATGTATTTTTTTTAAATATCTTTATGTAAAGTTCTTATTGCGGTTCACAGAATACATCTACTTACTAAATTTAAACAGGATAGTTCTTATAGTTTCGGAAAAAATGGCTGTGATATACGGACGGACAAACAGACATGACGAATCTATAAGGGTCCCGTTTTTTGCCATTTGGCTACGGAACCTTAATAAAACCGGTCAAGTGCGAGTGGGACTTCCGCACGAAGGTGCCAGGTACCATTAGCAAATAAACGGCGAAAACCTCTTTGGCTTTATTCGGAATTCCGTATACATCGCAATTCCCGCAGGCAGGCTTTCATCCAAAAAGTTCTCTATAATTTTGATTTTTGCCTCATGATTCTGATGACGAATTCGATATCGCGTTTTATTTTTACTAGTGGCGCCATCTGGTTTGCTTGGGATGGACTAATCGAGCAAGAAACGGTAAAAAATCAAGCTTGTTGTATGGGATTAACAACGGGAACGGGAACTACGAAGGTGAAACCGCGTGATATTAGTAGTTTATTAGATAAGTAGGATTTGACTAGGATAGTTTTGCGCTCAACCACCGTGACGAAGCGGTCTACGATGAAATGCACTTACCTACTTAACTAGAAGAAACCGTTTTGCTCACAATAATATGAAGACACTACACGAGTAACTATTTTCTTATCTGTGACACTAAGTCCATTCCATTTTGACCCTTGATGTAAAAGGTATTAGTATTCATCACATTTAAGCTTGACGTTATATGACTTATTTCCTTTCGTGGTCGACATGATTGATGTTTCAAAAAATACTCACCGCGGAAAATTTTGCTTCTCTTCGCATAATAAATATCAATCAAACTCCTAAGTCAAGTCGATTGTTATTATAATATGAGTAAGTTTTGTTGTTTGCCGATTCATACAAACTCTGCCGTAAAAATTATACAGGAGCTAATCACTATTTTTTTGTCTATTAGAGGTTTAGGTTCACATGTTGTTAAATTCAAGAACCCATATAAGTCCAAGGGAGAATTGCATATCATGCGTTAGTTTGTTACCAATTTCAAGAGGCTCAGGGCACATCAATATCCATGCCCGAAACATCGAAAAAATAACGAATGGCCATATTTTTGCCGAGACCATACGTCATTTTGTATGTACCTACCAAATATTTTTTTCTCGATTTTAGGGTGGGTTCCGTAGCAAAAGTTGTTTGCAATGATATGTAAACTATGACCTTTTCGGTGTACCTACGACATAGCCCAGTATAACGTTTTAACAACAATAAACCACACGATTTACGTTATAACATCATACTTGAGAATTTTTCATTGTTCTTTTTCCATTCTCTATACATCTTCTGAGTAGGTATAAGTACCTAGTTAGTAGTTACATTACAAATGTTTTATATCTACTCATGACTACCTGTTAGGTACTTACTTAACAGCTACTGTTACTATACCCGCCTACCTAGTTTTCATAAATAAATATAACTCAAATAAATAGAACTCTTCATCAGAACAACCGTTTTTACGAAAGTTGGCACAACTTGAAAGATAGGATAGTTGTCGTTTCGATTAAAAGTCTCACTTATTTATAACTAGCAGCGCCCCGCGGTGTTACCCGCGTAATTCCCGTTGTTTTTCCGGCATAAAAAGTAGCCTATGTGTTCTTCCAGAATCTATATGTGTTCCAAATTTCAGCCCGGTCCGTTCATACGATAGGACGTGATTGAGCAACAAACATCCAAAATCCAAACATTTATAATATTAGTAGGATTAATAATAAAGTGATTAGTAACAGATGGTGCCTCAATGTTGTGCGCACAAAATAAACCACTACACTAAACAAGGCGTTCTAAAGCCTCTAAAAGAAATGTCGAAACTGGACGTCTCTCTCTTTCTAAGAAAAGCGTAATTTCGAAATAAATTTCGCGACCTTTCTACTCCGGTTCTACTAGTTCTAATTTCGTCTCTTTTTGGACATCACAATCAAACGTCAAAGACTTCAGAAATTTGACCTTGCACAAACCATATTACTGGTTTTTGGCTCGTGTAAGCTTTTAATTTTTTGTTGGAATACGGCGCTTGTAAACATATAAGTATATTTTTTGTGGGGTCACGCGGGGGCACGTAGTGCCCCCAAAGACACGCCGAGTTTTCCAATAAATCATACTTACTAGACTTACAATTGCCGAGAAATAGTATTGTTAGCAATATTAGTAATTTAAATGAGTTCTTATTGAAAGAATAGTAAGAATACCGAAATACATTCTACGGCAACCCTAAAATTCCGGGTTTGATTTTATGTTTAGTCTGTGGCTGGATAGTTTTGGCGGGAAACAATCCAGCTCTTGTTTTTTGGCTCGTAAAACATCTTGATAAGGTAAATCATATGCAGCAGCAAGTCTAAGCGAAATGTTTAAATTAAAAGTACTAGTAAACCGATAAATATCTAAGTAAATTAATACTTGATAATTGTACATCTGTTACTGAATTTAAGGTACTGTAAAGCGTTTTCTTTAATTATGTATCTAACATTTACAAAATGTACTACTTCAGCTGCACGAGGCAGCTGTGAATAAGTTGGTATGATGAAGGATTGATTCCGAAATATAATGCTGTAGACTGATCATAGCTGTTTTATTTATGGACTAATTGTCTTCTTAATTTAGAATAAATTACGTACTTAACAGTATGCTCTCAAAAAAGAGTTAGCGTGCCCCTAAAAAAGACTTGACAAAAAAGCCCTGCATACATATACTTAGTTATAATAGTAAAAGACACTATTAAAAAAACAATCACGCCATGAGCACGAGATAATACACAATCCCAATTTGCATTTAATGTTAGAAAATCGCCACGTAACGGTAGAACAATCATAAATCACTTATGAAAACACAGCGGCATCCATTATACAATTGTTTGTCGGAAGCGAGCAGGTGGGCAAATAAACAATTATTAAGCCATCTCGTCAACCATACATTTTTCTTAGGTTTCATTATTGGTCATAAACTTATACATACATATTTACTTTGGGGTTCTACTTAGGCCATACTTTACACTAGAGATACATATTTATGATAAACTAGCGGTCTGTTCCGGCTTCGCCCGTAGTACATAATATATAGCCTATAGCACTCAGGGATCACGTACATATCCAACGGTGTAATAATTTTTGAAAACGGTCCAGTAGTACCTAAGATTAGCGCGTACAAACAAAAAACCTCTTTAGCTTTATAAGATTAGTATAGATATAACCCGATCCGACAATACAATTGACATAGGCATTTCTAACTGCCTAATTTCACTGATAGCAGACAGACTTTGCTCCTTACAGAATAATATAGTAAGCGGAAACCGACATAGGTTTCAACTGCATTCGACGGCCCTTTTCGAGGAGAGTGCGCTATACATGGGACACCGAAGCGCGCGCATAGCCGCGCGCTGTCGTTGTAAAAGACCGCCGAAAGCGGTTTAAACTCAAGAAGAACTCGGTCGAGTCGGAAACCCATTTACTAATGTAAAATACTAACCATGTTTGAGTTTGCTTTTTAACCTTATTACCTAGCTTGTATCGGAAGTTCCCTTAGCTTCTAGCAGCATTGGAATGTTCTAGAAGAATGTGAATCTGTTGATGCAAGTCAAACGACTTTCACATTGTCCAATGCTTTCACTTTAATAAGCAAATTTTTCCAAAAGTATACTCCTAAGCTCGACGTTTACCTACTCCACGACCAGTCAAACCAGGAAACTTAGCCAAACGTGATTAAAGACGTGATGCTTGTGTCAAGGACAAAGTTAAAAAAAAATGTCAACTCACATCCTAGGTTTAAACCGTTTCAATCGAAAAAAAAACCGTCTGATTTTTTACATTCTTCATGCTCCCTAGCCCCAAACTAAGTAAAGCTTGAACTATGGGAGCTACATGGTTGTTGTAATTTTATTGTAAAGACATAGGTATGATACATAGCGATAATTTGTGTTCAACAACAATGTGTTTATCCTGAGTTTGGTCTTTGGTAAGAATAGAACCTTCGACCTTCGGGTCTGTGAGCAGACTTTCTACTAACTGAGCAACTCCAGTCCAAACTGGAGGAATGTAACATGTAAAATAAATCCTAATTACTAGATGTGCTTTCATAGTACTTACGTATATACCTACCGTAGCTACTATGAAAGCACATTCTAGCAAGCAAAGCCAAAAACTACTACTAAAAATATACACTCATGTTTATTAGATGTGCTACACATACCTCGTATATATATAAGTATTTAATTAAGCAATTGAAATTGTTATTGAAACCCAACAAGGTGTCTTCGATACATATAAATTTATTGATTATCTACTATGTTCTCGTTCTCGTGAGGGCATTATGTTTAATTTATGCTTTTAACGACAACTAATTTTATTTATCTAATTTTGATTAGTTTTTTTGAGGTTATGGTGGTAAAGATGAACATACATAATTCAGAAACGGAGTCTCTTACTAAAGAAAAATTAATACTTAGAAAGAGACTAAATTGTATTACTATATACATATAAATATACATATAAAATTACCTACCTACATTCTACCATCGCCCCGAAGTTTCACTTGCGGACTTCCCGTTCCCGTTATTTTCTAGGGATAAAAAGTAGCCTGTATTTGTATATGTATATTTTCAGACTATAATCTAACTGTGTTTCAAATTTCAGCTCGATCCGTTCATACGTTACGATGTGATTAAGCAGCAAACATCCAAATATCCAAACATCGAAACATCCAAACATTCACATTTATAATAATAGTAGGACAGTACCTTAAAATTAAATTTGAAACAGATTTTTTTTGACAATAACAACTATAGGACCTTCGTCTGGCCTCAAAAATTTAATACGCACTAGGTCCTATGTCATAGGCGAGGCCATATAGCTTCCTATATGGCCTCGTTCATTTTATGGCATTTTAAACAAGTTAAGTTGTTGGGGTGCGCAATCAAACTGGCTCTACTAATTTAAATAAATTTTCCTTAATTTTTTTTTCTTTCAGATTTATAAGTTAATCGTTAGTCCCGTGTCTTATGCGTTTTCGAAAAACAATATGACAGTAGCCCTTTATCGGATTCTATAAATGTAGTGGATAAATTAAATACATTAATTAAAACTAGGTATTACAAAGGGCGGTCTTAGGTTTGGATAACGCTAGAAGACGAAGACTTTTCGCCGTATGTATGTGAATCTGCATGACTGATCGTGATCATACCTCGAAAAAGCAATCGTTTTATGGTGGAAATATCAAAAAACTCGGAGAGGTTTGATTCCAGATTTATCTAAGCTGTAGACACGCATAAGTTTCTTACGTGCGGAGTATTCTCTGATGGACAACATCTAGGTGTCTTCAAGTGTAGATACAGATAATTATGAACGGTATCATCGCTTATGCTACAATCGTCCACAATTCCTATTGAAACTGCAACAAGTCAAAGCTACGAATGTTTAAGAAATTCGATCAATTCATTCGTATCGACTTGTCGAGTTATGTCAACAGTAGGATTTATCGAGAACTACCGACCACTGTTATCAAATATTGGCGTTGGGAAGTCCAACTCGCGTTAAAGGATTCATTGTTATAGCCATTGCGTTGTCGCCCATCCTTTACATAACCAATGTGTTAATACTATCACATAGATGTGATATTTATTTAACTTTATTTGGTAGTTCGTTTACTCGCATCAAGCCAAATACGTTTCTACTGGGGATAGGACTTTTCGCCACACGCGCCTGTTTCGATCGCCTATTTTTATTGAAGTGAAAACTTCTTTTGCCGCGCCACTTTAGTTCAATTCACAGCAAACGAAAAGTCTGTCCCCTTTTCGTTTGCTGTGAATTGAATTCTAGCGTCACGCTTGGCAATGATAAGAAAACTTAGGGTAAACTCGGGACCATGCCCATTGACCATCAAGAAATGCGCCAGCATTTCTAGACTGCTAATTTTTTATGATTTTGTTTATCCGTTATACAGAAATGTACAATATTAAGTACAAAAAAACGGTCATGGGTCAAAGATCTCAATTTAGCTAATGGTGGCGCCAATTTTTCATTTTATTAGAGAAATTTTAAAAGCAAATGTCTATTAATTTAATATCCTACTAATATTATAAATGCGAAAGTTTTGATGAGACTGTAATTAACTCACAGTTCATTCGCATACCTAATTAATATGGAGCGAACTAGAAGTAGTATATAGTACTCACTTTCGCTTTTTCCGGAATAAAGTTTTCTCTCATCGAGACTGATATAATAAGGAGTAGGTACATTTTGTGTTCCCGCTGCTCACACTCGGGGCCTTCTGTCTCAAGGTCGAGGCATTAATCGATCACCCTGGTCAAATGTGGATTGAGAGATGACTTACCTACGTACTCGAAAGGTGTGTTTCTTTGGACAACTGTTTCACGATCTTTTCTTTCACTGTAGAAACCAGTTGTAACGATAAACTGGTAGGTACATTTGCTATGCTAAAAATACTAGAGATAGAGGGGATAGACGTGAGATTTGACCCTCACGACACTCACGGTTTTGAAATCGGACGCTCTCGCCAATAATCCTCGACGGCTTTAACCCCGAACAAAAAGAGGGTGTTATAAGTTCTCTCAAAAGGACGGACCGATTTCGATGCAGTTTTTTTCAACTGAAAGTTTTTTAAAAGATAACTATGAACCACCGTTCTTAGTTTTCTTTGATTAATATCGATTCAAGACGGCCACCACCACATTATGGCGAATTACATTTTTTTTCACAACTCTCTCAATATGGGCACAGATAACCAAATCCTTAATATTATAAATGTCAATGTATGGATGTTTGGATGTTTGGATATTTGGATGTTTGGATGTTTTTTGCTCAATCATGGCCTCGTGGCTTAGTTGGTAGTAGCTCTGCCTGCGAAGCCGAGGGTCGTGGGTTCGATTCCCACCCAGTGCAAATATTTGTGTGATGAATTCAAATGTTTGCACTGTGTCTGGGTGTTTCTATATATAATAAGTATGTATTTAAAATTATATAAGTATTATATCAGCTATCTGGCCGCCATCACACAAGCTTTGCTTAGTTTGGGGTCAGATGGTGTTGTGTGTGAATTGTCCACCAATATTTATTATTTATTATTATAATCACGTCCTAACGTATGAACGGATCGGGCTGAAATTTAGTACACAGATAGATTATAGTCAGGAAGAACACATAGACTACTTTTTATCCCGGAAAACAACGGGAACAACGGGAACGGGAACTTCGCGGGTAAAACCGCGGGGCGCTGCTAGTAGTTTCTACTCGTATATGGGTATCAAATGAAAGGGGTTGACTTGTAGAATACTGTAACAAATTTCAAATGCATGTGAATTAATATTTTTAATTTTGTTCTCTCTGATACTCCATCCTATTGGGAACTCTACGTGTGTGGATGAGGTATGTTAACAATTTTAAATGTGGATCTTGTTAAACTTGTTTCTAAAAGTGGCAGTAAATCTAACTTTTGTAATAATTTTCGCGTTCTAAGCTTGTTTTTGATACACGTTTTTTTAATGACGTTTAACATTCCTGTTGCTAATTTCAATATTAAGTTTGCTAAGTTCAAGTTTGGATCCTGCTTGCAGCTCTAGGTATTTTCCCAATTGCATAATTATGTACCTACTTACTAGTTTGTCACGACTACTAGCTTTAAGGGTAAAGAAAAATATCGTTAAGAAACTGATATGCTTCAAGAAATACATCTTTCTAGGCCTTGCGTCATCCACCAACCAACCTTGGTCAGCGTGGTGGATTATAGCCTTGTTTCACCGCTAGTGAGAGAAAGACCCGAGCCCTAGTAGCAAGAGCATAAAACGGGCTGTTTATGCTTCTAAGATTATACTGAGAACAGAAATTTTCGTAACGTAAGTTCTATATCATACTAATCATTAGTTTACGCCATGCATATCAAAAGGAGTAAATAAAACCGAGTTATTGTAAACAATTCTGTATAATTGGAAATTTATCTCGAGCCGGAGAAATTGATTTTTATTATTTTCAATCATGCAAGAAAATATACTTAACTGAAACTGAATCTATGTCTTAACAATACATACATACGAGTAAATCTACTGATATATTCTGAGCAGCGACTCACACTTTTCTTTCTATACAATTTTTATCGAATTAAAAGTATTATTTTATGCACTAGCTCTCTTCGAAAACATTATTTTAATAAAAGGCCATATTAATAAAATGCACAATTTATCTAAGGAACTTAAATGGTTAAGGATCAATGCTGTATTCCTTAAAATCGCTCCTTAATTAAGCCTATGTAATATATGCTGTGGAATGCGTCGCTTAAGTGGGTTTAACCCGATGGTTAACATCTTGGTGTCTTCAAATCGAGAGTGAATGGGTTTCTTCTTGGTAAGCACACTCCATCGTAGACCACATCGTCGCTTAGCACCATACGCTATTAGAGTAAGATCCCAGAGCTCCCAGACGTCACCTATTTTCTGATGAATGAAATGTGGACGATTGAGTAGAGTTAGTAAGTACTAAGAACACATGCTTACTCGCTAACTTGCTTAGACGGCCAATTTTGAGATATGGGGTAATGAAGGTACATACCAACATTATTACTTACTTCACGTATTTTTACCCGACTGCGCGACGCAAATGAGTGGTAATGTGTTTAACAGTCTATGTATGTATGTATGTTTGTATGTTCCTTTGAAGCACTATACAGACCAAACGCCTGGGCCGATTTTTATGATTCACACGTCAATCGATTTCTCTTAATCTGGCGAGTGACACTAAAGACATGACATTAGTGTAACTCCAATATGGCGGATACCGGACGCCATATTGTCCAAATTAAAAAAATGAAAATCACCAAACTATATCAAGAGGGGTATCGTTGAATAGGTATTTAAAAATAATTTTAGCTTTCTCTCAGTGTTTTTCGATTTGACGGCCCGTTTAGGATGTATATCGATTTAAAGTTGCGTAACAACCTAATAATTCTCACATTTATAAGTTTTTAGGTAGCAGAAAACTTCGTATAACTAACTGTACGTGTGAATGTGGGTGGACATTATATACTAATGTATCTAGTAGGCATCGATATAAATCAAAAGATGTGCCCTGAGCACCTTGAAATTGGTAATAAACTGCGTCTCTGTGTGTATCGTAAGTGATTTACAAACAACCAATCTACTTGACCCCTATAATCGCTAGTGGCGAGATTTGCTGTGGTTCTACTTATTTTGGTTATTGACAACGAATAATGATAGGTAAAAACGTCCGGCGTCCACCGCGACCTGCAACCGACTAGAACGGAAAGAGTGAGCTCACTCTTCCCAACGTTGACATGATTGCGTGCGCCGTGAAGTTTGGGAGGGCCCATCTTGGGTTCTACGATCTATGCTAGTAGGTATATTGAACTACCATTTTTTCGTACGTCCAGGAAATGTATTTACGCATACCCTACCGCCCGGGAGACAGCCGGGTTATATTGCACTCTATATCATGTATGGATATGGTGCCCCTATCTACTAATAAACCTCCATGGGGTTTCAACTCTACCGCTGATAGTGGGAACACGGAACCGCTCTCGGATTGCTCCGCCTCGGTCGCCCATCTCCAACTTCAAACGATTTAGTACCTACCTACTCAACGTCAATCGAAAACCTAAACTAACACAAAACTATATGAATTACATGCAGTAGAAAAACCTACATATTATATCAGTAGAAACGAAGACATTTGATCAACAACCAAAATATGCATATTATGTTGAGCATATTAACATTCACAACATTGTTCTTAACTAAAAAATATAAAATACAGAACTGAACAGTCTGAACAGTCGGGATCCATTGAACAAATTTATTACATTGTATGTCAAAAAATAATATCGAACCCATTGAACAATTAGATTGTATGTCGAATAATAAAGGATCCCGACTGTTCAGTTGTAATGTTCTTTTATTAGAAAATATTGTATATATTTCAATAGTATTAATACAATAATAACATATTATAGAATTCTAGACCACCAGAAATCTAAGTGCTTGTTTTACTCTTTTCAGTTTTTTTAGTATGCGAGTACGTAGTTTGGTTCACTTTTTACGCAGTCGGGTTTTTAAGTTTTTCAATTACATTTTTTTATCTAATAAGTGATTTTCACGTATGTTGTAGGCAATAAGGCAAAAATAAAGGCAAAAATAAGGTCCCAATACTCCCAGACACTTTCCGTCGGCCGTTTTGCTTAACAACTCCAATGCTCCATTTGTAAATATGTTCGTCAGACAACTATTTTAAAGCTTTTTCCAATTAGACAGACCAATCTAAGGGGCCAATCATCCCCTAAACTTATCACCAAGGAGGTAGAAATAAATAGGTTTAATTATGTTTTGAATTCAAAAACTTAGTGCAAACGATGTTCTAAATTAAAATTTACTCTAGAGTCTAGACCCTAGAGGGTAAAAAAGACTTTTGCGCCCTGATATCGAAGAGCAAAAGTAATCTGTCCGAGGTGATGGGATGAAAAAAATGTTATTGTGGGTTATCCCTAAGAGATAGACAGAATACTTTGTACCAATGTGAACTTTTTTGTAGAACTTTTTAAGGTATACAATACTGTAAAACTCTTTGAATATTTAGTTTGTCGGAGTGTAGGACTTTATTTTGATCTAGGTACCTATCTTGTAAGTAGGTTTCAGCTAGCGTTTGCAAAAAAACGCAAAAAAAATATTTACATCACACCACCTCGGAAAGAGTAGGTAGGTACTTTTTCTCTTCGATGTCAGGGCGCAAAAATAGATTCTGCCCTCCAGAGAGTAAAGTAAATTTGAATTTAGAACATCGTATGCACTAAACTTGTGAATAAAAAATATAATTAAACCTATTTACTTCTACTGTGTTCTGTGTTTACTGTGTGTGTATTTACTGTGTTCCGGTTTGAAGGGCAATGATTCCAGAGAAATTACAGGGCTTAGAGACATAATATCTTAGATCTCTGGGTGACGAGCGCAGTGCAGTGCTAGGTAATGATTTGGACTATCATGTTCCAATAGCTGTGTGTTACAGTGCTGTTATGTGGCAGGCATCTTGCTTACCATCAGGCACATGACCTGCTCGTCTCGTCACTCTATGCTATAAAAAAAAAAAAAAATACTTCCTTGAACCCGAATTTTTTTTTTTTCAAAACAGAGACTCGGAACTCCTTTTTGTACTTTACTGAATATCCTTTGCGCGCTATTTTCTTTTCACGTATGGAGGATTGAAATAATAGCCCAGTCATATTAGGGCTTTCACCTCGGAATGAAAGATAATAAGCTGCAAATTGGTATGAACCTTTGTTTTGTCATTCTAAATGTTGTCTCAAAAGTCACAATCGTTATCGTGTCCGCGTCTCAAGATATTCAAGGTCAAAGGTCACAAAAATCGGTTTCTCGCGAATATCTGGCTTCCTATCGGTTAAATGAGATTTGCATTTGTTATAAAAGTTGTAGGCTATAAAATTCCCTACAACTTTTGTTTAAACTTTTTTTTCATACGACCAACCGTTTTGAAGGTAGAGCGCGAAGAGTGCACATCGTACAGTCATATACGGCCTAATGCAAGGTCAAGCATGAGTTATGGTTATCAGTACGTTATAAAGTCAATTATTTACTTGGAAATTATAATTATTAAACAATGCCTATTATTTATGTACTAACTATTAATTATTTATATTTAATTAAAGTAAGTAACCTGATTATTTATATATAATTATTCATATTTAACTATTTAAGTATAAAATATTATTAATTCTGGATTATATATTTTAGTTTTATTTTAAGTTAAAATGATAGTAAGAGTATATATTTTACACATATTTTTATTTATTGTTAAATACGGCATAATATACATTTATCAAAATGTGGGTTCAAATATCAAAAGTATCTTTGTTGATTTTAATTGTAATGAAATTGGAAATGGAAGCTAATTATCTTCTTCTTCTTCGTCGTCTTCTTCTTCTTGTCGCTCAAAAATGTTCGATTCATTGTCATCATCCTCATTATCTGTCATGTTCATCTCC
The DNA here is from genome assembly GCA_963693475.1 of Ectropis crepuscularia. Taxonomy (NCBI): domain Eukaryota; kingdom Metazoa; phylum Arthropoda; class Insecta; order Lepidoptera; family Geometridae; genus Ectropis; species Ectropis crepuscularia. The sequence continues at coordinate 13,094,298 of OY856358.1, forward strand.
AAACCTTCCAGAATATCGGGATCATATGTATTTTCTTCATCGGGATTACTTGGATACAGTGAAGCGTTGAGGCAAGCTTGTCCGTTGCACTGGCCGCAAGCTAAAGAACATTGTAGATTGTAGCCCTGATTTTCTGCATCCACAGCGGGAACCACAACCATTTTTGCAATTGCAAAATATTACGTTTAGTAGTACGGCTGGTGCTGGAGGTAATAACGTTCGTATGGGCTCCAGGATTTCATTTTCAAGCATCCAGCCCCATTCTTGAGGTTCTAAGTCCTTCCCTAACCACGTTTGAATCTGGTAGTAGACACGTTTTATGTGTTGATGAGCTGCTACACTTGTTGGTGGAAGTGTTGACAGTTGTACAGGTTTATTTAGTTTTGTAAATTTGATGAATTGCGTGTAGCGGAAATGATCAATGTTGTCCTCAGATTTTGGAGCATTATATAATGCCAACAAGATGCGCACTCCATTTTCTAATAATGTTTGTTTTGGGCAGTTTTCTTGTTGAAATACTTCCACCAGCTTATCTAAATCAGGAATTTTTTCCAATGCTCTAGTAACAGTTTTTTTTCTTTTTTTAAATAGCGCAGAAGTCGTGTCACAGCCACTGAATGCGTGTAAAAATAAAATGTGCTTTTTAGTACGAGGATATTGGTCAAAACTTTTAGTAGAATATATTTGTGTTTTGACATTGCCTTTGCCAACTTTTTTCAAAAAAAATTCCTGATGATGTGACTGAGTACGTCCAATTAAAATAACGAGCAAATCGATATCTTCTCCTATGATGACAGCAGTCTTTTGATGTTCTGATAAGGCAATAGCTGTGTCAATGATGAGAACATCAGCATCATCTCTGGCTTGTTTTGTTGTGATATTAACAGTTTTAACAAATAAAAATACTCAATGATAAGTTTATTTTGATGCCTTAGAGATAGGAGATTATATCCATTAGTACATTGTCGTTTACAGACACATAAAATATGGTTTCATTGTTGAGTAATGATTTTTTTTGTGTGACGTCGCGACGCCGATGACGTCACTCGGGCCTGTAAGGTTAAATATGAATAATTATATATAAATAATCAAGTTACTTACTTTAATTAAATATAAATAATTAATAGTTAGTACATAAATAATAGGCATTGTTTAATAATTATAATTTCCAAGTAAATAATTGACTTTATAACGTACTGATAACCATAACTCACGCTTGACCTTGCATTAGGCCGTATATGACTGTACGATGTGCACTCTTCGCGCTCTACCTTCAAAACGGTTGGTCGTATGAAAAAAAAGTTTAAACAAAAGTTGTAGGGAATTTTATAGCCTACAACTTTTATAACAAATGCAAATCTCATTTAACCGATAGGAAGCCAGATATTCGCGAGAAACCGATTTTTGTGACCTTTGACCTTGAATATCTTGAGACGCGGACACGATAACGATTGTGACTTTTGAGACAACATTTAGAATGACAGAACAAAGGTTCATACCAATTTGCAGCTTATTATCTTTCATTCCGAGGTTGACCCCTTTTTTTACCTAATATGACTGGGCTATAAGGAATGTTATCTCAAATGGTAAATCATATAAAAATGCTATAAATGAATCAATTGTAAATGAATTGAAGTATGCCGAGTTAAACAATTTAATATTATTGTCGACTAAAATGATTACTAATTTCAACTATTTGCATAGTACAAAATAATGGGGAGCCTATTAGAACGCATAACTTTTTGTTCCTAATTTACTTTGTCATAATGAATGTAGCATAATGTATAGTGTCATAATGCAACTTTCGCATAATCATTTTTTGGCGTCATGTGTTTTAAGCATAACAATCTATTGTACTACATTTTATTCGACTATTGATGAGACGCATAATAGTTTTTAAGCATTTTTTTATTTGTTCTATTTTTTTTAAAGTGCCATTTAAATCGCATAATTTTTTTTTCCTAATTTACTTTGTCATAATGAATGTAGCATAACATATAGTGTCATAATGTAACTTTTGCATAATCGTTTTTTGGCGTTATGTGTTTTAATCATAAAAATCTATTGTGCTACATTCAATTCGACTGTTGCTCAGACGCATTTAGGCATTTTTTAATTATTTGTTGTGCTACGTAATATATAACCAGGTTATATAGGGTCCAGATCCGACTCGGAGCACCCCGACTCCACCTAGTCTTGTCGCTACTACCCCTAGAGTGTATTTAAAAAATGCGGGAGCCAGAAGCTCAAGGGAGGTCCTGAGTGGAGAAGCGACACTCAGGGCTGACCGAAGAGCTTCTGGCGGGAGCCCACCCAGAGTCAAAAAGTGCACCATATGTCTTAGGTGTATGTAGGTTTTTAAGTCCTAAAAACGTTATGTCTACATAAATTGGTACAAAAATTGTTATACTACTGCATAGTCCTGCATAGATATTCCATTAAATTAGTTGATACCTACATTACGCATAATAAATATTGTTGTCGAAGTACCCACCCGCATTTCACACACCCACGTATTTTATTTATGTCCGCTCTTTACACTTGTTTTTTAGTTAGGCGTTTAAAGTTTATGCCGTTGATCAGTATGTTTAAGTATTGTTATGCTTTTCTCAATGTGTGCCTTTAACCATTATGCTTTTTAAAGTTATGCGTCGAAACATTATACTAAGTTATCTGTATGCTATATATGGCTATGCGTTTAAACATTATGCTAAGTTATCGTTATGTTATATATGGTTATGCTAGTTAACATTATGCGTAGACAGTTATGCGTTTAGTTGTTATGGTAAATTATCATTAGTCCTAAAAACGTTATGCCTACCTAAAATAGGACAAAAAATGTTATGCCACCCCATATAGACCCAAAATAATGTCGTAAATATAATATCAAATAATTACTATTTTGAGAAAACATGTAGCTAGAGTATTATTTTTCATGAATTCTGAATAGTACGTTTATTTATTTCCTTAAAAAATGACCCTGATGCTAATTTAACGCTACCATAATTTAATGCATTTGGGTCCGCCCAAATTCATCTATTACACAGATGACACTCCTTACCTCAACCAGTCTACTCTTCATATTTTCACATCCCATTGTTATATTTGTTATTGTTAACACCATGGCTAAATAAACTCAAAACCTTAGGTTAAAACCAGGAAAATTGAAAACAAGAGAAACCCCGATAATAAGTGATTCTAGCGACGAAGAAGTTTATTTTACGCCAACAAAATGTACTGAAACTGTTAATAATTCGCAAAGCATTACTCGCTAAGGTGGGATGAAAAGTAAAGTGTTGCACTCGAGTGCAGAAATTTTGCACCTTGTGTTCTTTTGATTCCCTTGGTACGCTAGGATTCAAATTTTTGAACTTTTGAACACTCGCTGCGCTGCGTTCAATTTTAGAATCCTTCGCTTGCTCTGTTATCAAAATTGAGCACCTGGTTTAAAAGAAACTTTGCACTCCTCTACAACAAATAACTATTATTTATGACATCAGGACAATGTGAATTAGAAACATCTGAAATTATCAGTGCTTCTCTACTATAATATTTATGTACCTATGCATTATATACTTGTACTTTCATAATATATAAAAACGTTTCTCTTCGTTCTATCATATTAAAAACCTGCATCGGAATCCGCTGTGCGTGTGCTGCTAACTTAACAACGTTAAAGGAAAACATCGTGAGGAATCCAACATTTTCGCGCTCATGTGTCATCCACCAACCCACACTTGGCCAGCGTGGTGGATTATGACCTTAACTACCTCTTTGTGATAGACGGGCCCGAGCCTTAGCAGTGGGAACATTAAGTGGGTAACTGATGTAGGCTTATGGGGTAAATGGTGACTAGAGTCCGCATCCCCGATATATTGATGCAATTTCATGCACTATATTTATAAGTAGTTTTAGTATGAATGCAGAGAGATTGTTATTTACGTGGACGTTACGTCACAGTACATTGATTTGGTCATTTCGGTCGAACATAATCGCATCAAAACGCCAGTACAAAGTAACAATACGTATTTTGGAGGTCAATGAAGAATACATTCGCCAAGCCTTGACAATGAACGAATGAACTAGGTAAAGGTACGTAATAATAAATGTATATACATACTAGCGGCCCGTTCCGGCTTCGCTCGGACATAACCTAGACACTGTCTGCAGCGCCATCTGCCGGGCTTATTTGTGAATTTAAACCATCTTCGAATACACACACAAAAAAAAAACATTCAAATCGGTCCCGTCGTTTAGGAGTTCACTGTCAAATGATTAAATTACTAAAATGGCTATAAAAAAAACAGGGGTTGGTGATAAAAGGGTAAAAATTTAGGGTTGTATGTATTTTTTAACGTCACATTATAAAAAAATAAAAACAAAAAAAATTGACCAAAAATTAAAAAAGCTAGTAGCCGATTCTCAGACCTACTGAATATGCATATAAAATTTGGTCAAAATCAGTAAAGCCGTTTCGGAGGAGTAAGGAAACAAACACTGTGACACGAGAATTTTATATATAAGACGAGAATTTTATATATAAGATATAAGGGTATTTAGATGAATAGGTACCATGAATATGCTCCTTGAACTACTCATCAAGTAGGTAGGCAACTAAAAACAGTATTTTTTATTAGTAGATACTGTTCTTAATCTTTTGGGGTTTGAACTCATATTGAAAACATTAAACAGGACTTTTTTTTTTAAATAAAGAGTGACGAGACGAACAGGACATGTGCCTGATGGTAAGCAATACGCCTGCCACATAACAGCACAGTGACACGCAGCTATTGGAATACGAAGAGTCCAAATCATTACCTAGCACTGCACTGCGCTCGTCACCCACTAAGTTGTTATATCTCTAAGCCCTGTAATTTTTCTGGAAACGTTGCCCTTCAAACCGGAACACAGTAATGTTTGCATATTACTGCTTGGCGGTAGAATAACTGGCAAAGGTGTGGTACTTCCCCAGGCGGACTCTGCTAAGAGTCCTACCACTACAAAAACTAAAAACAGTATTTTTTATTAGTAGATACTGCTCTTAATCTTTTGGGATTTGAACTCATATTGAAAACATTACACAGGACTTATTCGCGCTCTAAATTATTATTTAACTTGCAGCGACCGCGGTCGCGTGGTTCGCGGGGGATTTCCGAACCTTTGGCTTCTGAAACCAGCGACGCGACACCTCTCAAGGCCTATCCCTAGGTGGGATGTCAACTCAAACCAACTAAGGGTGTCAACGTTAACGTCCGTCACCCCAGGCCCTCCAGTGGAGACGGGATGTGAGGCAGAGTACCCCACATAGTCCTCTACTTGCTCCCTCCCGTGTTCGCTTCCGCTTCAGTGGAGGAGCGAACGGCATTCACTCTCGCCCCTCCGCCTCACACGACCGCTCATTGTCGAGCATATCGGCTAAGATCGTCGGTAGCAAGAGGTCTGCCCCTACCACCACGGCTAGGGATAGCCTCTAGTTCCGCCTCTGTGGCCATCGCGGCCCTTGTCCTTCCGCTGAGTGCTCTGCTAATCAGAGTGCCCGTGGAGGACCCTCATCTGGAAGACTTAGGAATTTCACTTGGTCGATATAACAGCCGAGTAACCTTCCCAAGTCTTCCAGGCCCTCTGCTCAGCTTCTACACGCCGTGATCAAACGGGAGAAGAGTGCGAGTAGAAGGTGCCTCATCGTCCGGGATTTACCATAACACAACTAGATGTCATTGAAGCAAGTTGTTGTGTGTTGCCCAAGTGGAGATTCCCGAGCCTCGCATCCCTTGTTTAGGAGACCTCGTATATATTTCTTTTTAAATAAAGAGTGACGAGACGGGCAGAACATGTGCCTGATTGTAAGCAACATGCCTGCCACATAACACAGTAACACGCAGCTATTGAAATATTCCAAATCATCAACTGCACTGCACTCGTCACCCAGAGATCTAAGATGTTATATCTCTAAGCCCTGTAATTTATCTGAAAACATTACCCTTCAAACCGGAACACAGTAATGTTTGCACATTACTGCTTGGCGGTAGAATAACTGGCAGAGGTGTGGTACTGCCCCAGGCCGACTCTACCAAGAGTCCTACCACTACATTTATTTTATTTTATTCTGTTGTGTATGTTATGCGATTGCTCCGCCAATTGTGAATAGATTGAATGCTTTTTTTTTGTTTGGTACATCATAGTTTAGAGGCAGTCCCATATAAATTATGTCGGTATTGGTGCGGTTTTTGAAATATTAACAAGAAACTAAAGTTTACTCTCATTTATCTGGATGACGTACTGATTGATAGCTTCCAATAAAATTTGATCGAATGTTGAAATTTAATTTCAAATTGAAGACAGTTTTTAAATTAAATTTAGACACTCGACCAAATTTTGTCTTGTTGTGTCGAAGTGTTGAACTAAACCCATGTATCAAACAAAGTACTTAGATATAACTTAAGCTCCCTGTGACAAACATGTTTAACCACAAACAAACTTTTTTTTAATCGTGGCCCAAAAGATACAGATGGGTGACAGACGGACAGACAGACAGCGGAGTTTCAGTAATATGGTCCCATTTATTTGAGTCCGAAACAAAAAAAAAACATTTAGATGTAGATAAATAAATACCTAGATATACAAGCTTGTCGGACAAACGTTGGCCTGCTACATAAATTAGCAATCGAATAAATTGGTAAAGTGACGCGACACTTCATGTGAAAGAACTCACGTCAAAATAAAAATATTTTTTGAAGTGAAAACTTTTTAGCATTTTTTGAGATGGGAAAAAACAATTGAAATCGCGACCCAGTAGTCCATCACACTCCATCATCACACAGTAGCGTAGTATTTACATTCTCTTTGACAGTAGCGGGTTGCGGTTGGCATACTTAATATGTCTTTGAAGAGCTAAATCATCTTCCTGAGGATATGAGAATGAGGATAGATACTCGTGCCATAGAAAAGCAAATTAAAGATATCAAATGCATTGAAATTGGGTTCATCATATCTAAAAATAAAGATACCACGTAGCGTATGAGCGACTTAGTAACACTTATTAGAATGCGAACAGTGGGTATCGAATAGTAACATAATACATCTAATTGCTCCCAAACAGGACAAGGGCTCTTTTTCTATCTCCGTCTAGGGAATTCCAATAACCAGATCTCGTACTTACGCTATTTTATCTATTTTTAAGCGTTCCAAACCAGTTCCTTAGATTGTAGCCTAGTTAATAGAGGATCCTTTACCTCCTCAATACAAAAATAGAATACCCAGTGTTGATGTGGCATTCCTACGTAATATTATAAACGTGAAAGTTCGGATAATAGTTGCTCAATCACGTCGTAAATAGTGATTTGCAGATCAGTCAAACATTTGATCTCAGATAGACTTTGCTTTGGGTTGGTCCCTACATAGGCAAATTTTTGCTCTGACACTTTACCTACTGAGTTTCTTAATCCTTTCAAACCTTTAAGCAGACGAAGTCACGGGCTGACACAACACTTTTTAGGAGACCATTTTATTTTTCAAATAAAAGAAATATAATTTAGAAACTCAAAAACCAAAACGTGGACCAAACTACGTACTTACATACATACTAAAAAAACTGAAAAGAATAAAACAAGCACTTTAGATTTCTAGTGGTCTAGAATTCTAAAATATCTTATTCAGTTAATACTATTGAATTGTATAAAACACAGATTACAGAAATAAAACCAGATGGAGCGCGCAGAACAGAGCTGCTGAAGCAGACAAAGGAAATACAAACGCCGAAGCAAATACAAACTCCAGTCAGTATGAAACGGACTTCCGTGTTGTACGGGAGTCCCGTGTGATTTTAAGTTTTGTTTTAAAATATGCCGTCTTGTGTCTTAAAACATTGCAAACAATGTTCCCAAAAACAAAAAAAGGAAAGACGAATATAATTTCATAGGAAAATTTGAATATTTTTACTGTTATTTATATAATTGAGGCGATTTAATTTTGGTGATGAATGGAACACAACACCTCAACGAAAATAGGTTAGTGTGGCGATACTAAATGGAAATTATTTTCCCTGAATTTAGGGTAAAATATAGATTATATATTTTTTTAGATACTCGTAGACCAAATTATTGATGGGCATTGTATTATTCAATTTAATATAATTTCAAATTTAATTTTGGTAAATGTTAATTTTGTAAAATGTGTAATTTTTGACATAAAAATGTACAAAAAACAAAATCAATAATACATCATAAAATTTGTTTGTGTATTTATTTATTTCGTTAGTGGCACCACTGCCTAAAATAATACACATTTTGTTTCCTCATGAATCAAAAGGTTATATGGAAGAGATCGCTTTTAGCGACAAGATCGCCTTTTGTGCCCATTTTGTTTTGTTATTATATTTGTTACTTCTTGTCAACTTTGTTTATGGTGCCAATAAAGTGTTTTGTATAGTATTGTAATGTCATTCGATATATTATCTAAGTGAAACGGTGGCAATATAATTGGTTATAAAATAAAACATTTGTTGAAGGAAGATATTTTTGAAGTTAATATTATACTTGATTTTAAAGTCTTGTTTTGTCAAAAAAAGGTGAATAATAAGTGAACTGTTAAAATGATTATTTTGTTAGTTTTTTGTTTGTTTGTTGTTTGGACCTATAACATACAGGTAGCCTATATGCATTTTATCAAAAATAGTTTGGTGGTAAAGATGGTTGTATTAATTTTTGTTTAACCATCTAAGCGAGTAAATTACACTAATATTATTATTTGCGATTCAAGTTAATTTCTAGTTGCATGCAAAATCAAAATTATTTTCTTCATAGAATGGAAATAGTAGTAACAAGAAATCCTTGCATAATCGGTGTAATAATATTAATATTATAAAATATCACTTGATGTGTTTATTATATGTGAAGATTTCCCAAGCTAAGACAACAATAGTGGGACTTTTTTCGACTGACAACATTATACAAGTAATTTGGAACGTTGATTTGACAATTTTAAGTCAACATGACTAATTACGGGCTTCACAGTGTTGTTCACGAAGGTTCCATCTGTGTTTTATTTCTGTAATCTGTGTGTATAAAATATATTCTAATGAAAGAACATTACAACTGAACAGTCGGGGTTTTCGATTCCACAAACAATTTCTTTATCAAATGACTTATTTTTTTTCTGGATATGTAAATAAATACCTATATTAGATGCAATAAAGTAGCCAAGTGCGAGTTGGACTCGCCCATGAAGGGTTCCGTTCCAGCAAGTAACATAATATACATAGTACACATAGTTCTTGTAGTTCGTTGTAACTTTGATCGAAGTTTTAATAATAGTGTATTTATGACGTACTAAAAAAAAAACTACTCATCAGATCGAGTTCAAACTAATTTTCGTTGGTAGTTTTCATGGTAATGTACATCATATATTTTTTTTAGTTTTTTCATTCTCATACTTTAGAAGTTAGAGGGGGGGGGGACACACATTTTACCACTTTGGAAGCGTCTCTCGCGCAAGTTATTCAGTGTAGACAAAAATTATATTAGAAACCTCAACATCATTTTTTAAGACCTATTGATAGACACCCCACACGTGTAGGTTTGATGAAAAAAAAAATTTTGAGCTTCAGTTCTCAGTATGGGGGGCACCCCTAATTTTCGTTTTTTTAAAAAACTTTTGTAAAAATCTTAATGCGGTTCACAGAATACATCTACTTACCAAGTTTCAACAGTGTAGTTCTCATAGTTTCGGCAAAAAGTGGCTGTGACATACGGACGGACAGACAGACAGACAGACAGACAGACAGACAGACAGACATGACGAATCTATAAGGGTTCCGTTTTTACGTTTTACGGAACCCTAAAAACAGCAATAGTAAATGTAAATATTACAAAAAAAAATTTTTTTGCTACCAATTTTTATAAATTTGATTTTTGTTGATATAAAAATAATCACAACTACCAAAATAATACATTTTAATGTATTTTTTTGCATTATTTTATGCAGTACTTAAATAAGAAGATTCGTTAATTAACATTAGGTAGTAAAAGTTTATGAAATCGACGTAGTATTTTATTTCTTTTACCGAAGTTTTGTACGTTTAAGTAGCTTAATTACACTATATCTTTTTCAAATTTTTAAATTGTTATTTACTACTGTAAAATCAATGTTTTAGATGATATGCCGGTTTTTAGACGCCGCGTCTATGACGTAACGACCTCGCGGAGCTCTACTTTCAGCGTTAAAAAAAGTATAAATAATAAAGATAGAGTTCTGGGAATTAAACTATTCTATTGGAAATTTTCTTTTCTTTCAGGATCTTTTTTCAAAGTTTCTTAATATCAATAGTTAAGAAATTATTAAAGAATAACATAATAGCTTCTTTTTGTAATCTAATTTTGTTAATAACTATTGCATTTTTTATGTGAGAAAAAACCCTTAAAAACATTTTTGAGACGTCATTCCGAATCGAATGAGGTATCGCACTTGTGTCTAGGAGCTTTATTTCTATTTTGCACGTTTTTGAACTTGTTGACTAGACTACTACGCAAATTAGGACTATCCTTAGCTCGATGGAGATCAAGGACTACAATTAATAATCAAGGACTAAAATAAATATGATTCTGACAATGAATTCGATATCGCGTTCTATATTTACTATTGGCGCCGTCTAGTTTATTTGGGACGGAATAATCGAACAAAAATCAAGTTTGTTGTATGGGATGGGAGCTCTTCTTAAATAATGTTTTTGTTTTATTTTAAGTATTTGTATATAGCTTTTTAGTATTTGTATTTTTTTAATTAATTGAATACTAAGTAAACTAAAACAATAAGTCCATAACACAATAAGTCAATAATACAATAAAATAAAGTCCAAAATATATAAATTAATTAAAAACCCACTCGTAACAGTACCCGGCACAAAAGTGCCCATTACGCTGGCAGCATTACCACGCTGAATAGCGATGGACAATCTTTGTGCCAGGTACAAGCCAGAGCGGGAGTCGCCGCCATTTTCCCTCATTCGATGTCCTAATTCCTTAACTAGCTCCCTCGCTTCGCTCCAACTGCCCAGCGTCTCCACTGCGATGGGGACATGGGGTATTTGTATTTACTCTTTGGGTACGGAACCCTAAAAACTTTAAATCAAAATCTACATCACATCCTTTAGTAGTAAACTGCTTACTCACATTTACCATTTTTTATACTCAATTCTCATTGCCTGAAAATAAATAATTAATAAAAGACAACATTTTCAGATGTTCCCTTATCCTTAGGATAACGTGAAGCTATCTATGGATATCTAATTATTCAAATCAATTCTCAATGCTTTAAAATATGTTTGGTATAAATACCGAGGTTGCATTGGAGAACATTTGAGGTTATTTGTCGTAGATCTCTTCAAAATTAATCCAGTTTTTCACCTTACTAGACCAGTGCAGAAAATTACATTGCCTTTGAAAATGGCAAACAAGGAAAATAATTAATAGTAGAATGAAACGTATAACTTTATAGTACCGCTTATTTCCATAGGATTTGTAGTTTTGTCTGAAATCGAGATAAACCGTTTTCCCCTTAAAAATGGTTTTCCCCTCCTTCCACTTCCCGATCTCGGATCACCCGTAAATTATTTTTCCTTTCACTTTTGTCATATTCTCTTCCCTTTACAATGTGTTTCATCCTACTATTACTGTTTTTGTTTTCAAAATCTATCTTGTAGTGCTAGATCATAAGTTTTTCACTATAATGTTTTTGTTTTTTGTACCACAATAAACATTTTTCTATCAATCTATCTATCTATCGAGATTTGTATATTACGGTAAGTTGACGTAGTAGTTATATCCTCTTTGTGAGTGACTAGTGCCAACCTCTCCTATGATGACATTCGCCTTCCGTGCACTTTCATAACTAAGTTTTGTTAACTGGTTAAGAAAAACCCTTTTTTATTATTGTTTTCACAACTGGTTTTTAAACAAGAATACAAAGTGTTCATTCATAACTGACAATCACAAATAGTTAAGAAACGAATAATTATGATTATGTTTTTATAACTAGCTACAGTCAGCAACAACATATTTCCTTTAACCTTAAATCAAAATAAAAATAAAGTGGCCAAGTGCGAGTTGAACTCGCCCATGAAGGGTTCCGTTGCAGCAAGTAACATAATATACATAGTACACATAGTTCTTGTAGTTCGTTGTAACTTTGGTCGAAGTTTCAATAATAGTGTATTTATGACGTACTAAAAAAAACTACTCATCAGATCGAGTTCAAACTAATTTTCGTTGGTAGTTTACATGGTAATGTACATCATATACTTTTTTTAGATTTTTCATTCTCTTACTTTAGAAGTTAGAGGGGGGGGGACACACATTTTACCACTTTGGAAGTGTCTCGCGCGCAAATTATTCAGTGTAGGCGAAAATGATCTTAGAAACCTCAACATCATTTTTGAAGACCTATCGATAGACATCCCACACGTGTAGGTATGATGAAAAAAAAATTTTTGAGTTTCAGTTCGCAGTATGGGGGGCAACCCTAATTTTTCTTTTTTTTTCTTTTTTTTGTAAAAACCCTAATGCGGTTCACAGAATACATCTACTTACCAAGTTTCAACAGTGTAGTTCTCATAGTTTCGGCAAAAAATGGCTGTGACATACGGACGGACAGACAGACAGACAGACAGACAGACAGACAGACATGACGAATCTATAAGGGTTCCGTTTTTACGTTTTACGGAACCCTAACAACAGAGTTAGAGTTTTTATCGAGAGTATTGCATGCGGAAAACGGATGAGGTTCTTATCTCAATAAATTATTAACTATTATTGATATGTAAACTGCAATGGCATGACATTGACATTGTCATTTTAGTATTATTTAGTTTTCTGCTTTGGTTTTCTGTTGCAATTGACAATTGAGTGCAATTTATATAAAATATATAACAACCGAAAACTTAAGTGATAAACTATGTCGCTTTCTAAGCCCATCATTGAGTTCATAACGACAAAAAGGGATCGCGAGAAACTTTTTTTTTTTTTTTTTTTTTTTTAACTTCTATAGGCTTACACTTGACCGCCATCTCGCCTGATGTTAAGCGATGATGCGGTCTACGATGGAGCGTGTTTACCTAGATAAAACCGATTCACTCTCGATTTGAAGACACAAAGATTGTAACCATCGGGGAAAACCCACTCAGGCAACGTATTCCACAGCTTAGACGTTCTTATCACAAAAGTAGAGTCGAATCTCTTCGTTCGTGTCTTTGGAACATCAACCATGAAACGATGTCGCTTTTTCGAGCTACGAGCATTCCGATAGAAAAAAGGACAAGGTGGTATCAGATCATGCAAATCAGTCGCACACTCTCCGAAGTGTATCCGATAAAAAACCGATAGGCTAGCAATTTTTCGGCGATGTTCAAGACTTTGAAGTCTTTTTCGCACAAGAGTGTCGTTGCCTACGAGCCTTTTGGCACGTCTCTCGATCGATTCCAGAGCCTCCAGCTGATACTTAGCCGATCCATCCCAAAGGTGCGAACAGTACTCCATACAGGAGCGAATCTGTGCTTGATATAGTGTAAGCAACTGTTCAGACTTGAAGTACCTTCGCACCTTTGAGAGGACACCAAGTTTTTTGGCAGCAAGTTTGGCCTTGGACTCGATAAACGAGCCAAAGTTGAGCGTAGAGGTCAAAGTAACGCCCAAAAGTTCAAGATGGTCAGAGACCGGCACGGATACACCTCTAAAAGTTGGAGTCAGTTGGAAAGGACTCCTTTTAGCGGAGAACAGACACGCCTGCGTCTTACTCTCGTTGAACTTGACCAGATTGGCATCGCCCCATTTGGACACCGCATCAAGGGTCAAGCCCAAACGCTCGATCAGACTCTCTCTCAGTACCTGAGTTTGCTGCCCAGTGGCTCTCGCGCTAGATATGTAACTCTCTACAACGGTGCTATCATCTGCGTACCCATAGATACCGGGCTTCAACAGATCGTTGATATGTAGCAGGAAGAGCGTCGCAGAGAGTACCGACCCTTGTGGGACTCCGGCATTGATACCCATTTGATCCGACGAGCAGCCATCAATGACGACTCGTATGGATCGATCCCTCAAGAAGTCCGATATCCAAGCAATGAACCCAGAAGACAAACCATAACTAGAAAGCTTGCTTATAAGGCCATCATGCCAAACCCTGTCGAAAGCCTTCGAGATATCCAGGGAGACTGCAAGTGCTTCCCCGTGTTTCTCAATAGCTTCACTCCAGATGTGAGTGACGTACGCTAGAATATCCCCGGTGGACCGGTTTCGGCGAAACCCGTATTGCTGGTCACTGAGGAGGTCGTTCGATTCTAGGTACGTCAGGAGCCTGTGGTTTAAGACACGTTCCATAGTCTTGCAGAGTATGGACGTGACTGAGATGGGCCTGTAGTTGACAGGGTCAGCACGACTACCTTTTTTGGGCACAGGTTGCACATTGGCAAGCTTCCAAGACTTCGGTACTAGCCCAGTTTGGAGAGAGAGTCTAAATAGGCGTGTCAATATCGGTGACAACTCAGGCGCACAAGCCTTCAATACTAGAGCAGGAATACCATCTGGGCCACTGGCTTTATTCACGTCCAGATTGCGTAGCACTTTGCGAACCTCCTTTTGGCGAATGCGTATCTCTGACATAAAAGTCGAACAGCCAGGTGGAGTAGGAGGTGTCGCGCTACCAGCATCTAGACGCGAAGATTCCGCAAACTGAGTTGCAAACAAGTTTGCTTTCTCCGTTGCAGTGTGAGCCAGTGTCCCATCAGGTTTCAGCATTGGAGGTAGTGAGGAGCGGCAGAAGTTCGATTCGACCGATTTAGCTAGGGACCAAAACGCTTTGCTGCCCGCTGGGTACGAAGCTAGTTTGTTCCCTATTCGACTAATGTGGTCAAACCGAGCCCTCTGAAGAACCTTTTTGCATGCCTTAGCAGCCTTGTTGAACGCCTTCTTCTTCTGGTGTATGTCCCTTGCCTTACGCTGTCGAGCATCAACCCAGGCTAGGTAGGCCTCATGTTTAAATGCTTCAGCACTTTTACATTGAGAACCAAACCAAGGGCGAGCTTTGCTGGATAATGAGATGTCGGAGTATGGAATGAAATATTCCATAGCCGTTCGAATTGCATTAGTCACAGCATCCGCGCAGACTGAGGGATCACCAGAAGCGAAGCACAATGACTGCCATGGGTAAGACGCAAAGAAAGAGCGCATCTCATCCCAATCTGCTGACTTGTATCGCCACAACCGCCGGTTGCCTCTAGGGCTGGGATCAGGCGGATGGTAGACAGATACAGATTTCACCAGACAGTGGTCGGAGCTGCCTAACGGCGACGATACCGCCACCGAATAACGGTCTGGATCAGTTGTCAGCAGAAGGTCTAAGCAATAAGGTGTATGCGACTCAACGTCGGGTACTCTTGTGGCCTCTTGGACCAGCTGGGTTAGGTCTAACGATAAAGCTAGCTTTCTCGTTTCCTGCCCAGCGTGATCAGTGTCCCGGTATGGGTACAGCCATTCCTTATGATGGCCGTTGAAATCCCCCAGTAACACTAATTGGGCCGAAGGGTACTTCTGTTGAGCCGCGTCCGCCGCCTCACCTAAATACTCCGTGAGCCTAGTCGTCTCCAGATCTCCGCTGTGCGACCGATACACACAGGCGTAGATAATTTTGTCTATGCCTGTGTCCATTAGTGCCCAAAGAACAGAAAATCTAGTGTCCTCAAGGTTACGGAGACGCCGACAGCAGATGTCGTCACGGGCGTACAGGCATACTCCAGCACGAGGCCGGAATTTGTGCTCCAGGGTATAGCCTGGATACGTTAGGTACGCCACGTCCGACGGACAACCTATCTGCGTCTCCGTAAGAAACAAGAGTGTCGGCTGCTCAGTCTCGAGGTGATGGTGGACTGCAGTGAGATTTGAGTGCAGACCTCGAATATTAGTGAGGTGCACTTTGACTGACAAGGCGTGCAGCCGCTCTTTAACTTTGTTTCTTTTTTTGACTTTGTTCATGTTTATTGGAGAGGAAATCGGTGGGGAAAACGGCAGTAGAACGAGGCCACACACTACTGACCATTGGTCACAACACACAACACGAATACACCAGTGGGGAGCTAGCCTGGAGACTGCGGGGACGCCCGAGCCCCCCCGGGGATGTCTATCTGGCCTTGTCATCCGGTCGCCAACCGGCAGGATAGCGCATCCCGGGATTTTTCGCTAGATGGCGGGGCAGCCTTTCATGAGTGGCTAGCTCACTACTTGGGCCCCCAACTATCTGCGGTCGGTGCGGCAAACCGTGCCTCGGATCCCGCTACCCTCCATGACTAGCTTCCCGATGTACAGTATTGGTGTGTGACAGACCGGTCTTGCAGTTGTGCAGCAACTGTTCTGACCCGTTTTCCCTAAATGGTGTCACTAGACAACACGACGGAACACGGCTAGGCCGCTTGGCGTCGTGACTTAGTCTAGTGGGTGGTCACCAACCACGGCCGAAGCCTACCACCGGCCGAAAACTACTATACGACGGCCGTCAGTACCATAAAATTAAAACTTATGTGAACGAAAATGTTTTTTGGAAATGCTACAATAAAACTGGTTGTAAAGGTAATGTGACATTAAGCAATGAAAACCATATAGTTAAAGAGGGCGTGCACGATATTGATTGTTTACCTAATAGTGCAAAATATCTAGTTTTGAAGAAAATGAAAGATTTGAAAACTAAAATAGTAGCTAATGTCGATCCAATACAAAAACAGTTTGAAGAAGTAGTATGCGAACTGGGAGACGATGGAGTGCACTTAGTTGCTGACTTACCAAAATTTGACAATATTAAAAGTGGTCTATACCAAGCAAGAAATAAGGCATTAGGAGTTTCTAAACTCCATTTTGAATCACCAACTAAAGTAGAAATACCAAAAAAATGTAAAAACTTCCTCCTAGCCGACTATAACGACAATGACACCAACAACAGGATTCTAATATTTTCTTCTTCTGATATAAAAACGTATTTGGACAATTTCGAACATTTCTTTCTGGATGGAACTTTTAAGTCTTGCCCTGAACCTTTCACACAAATATATACCATTCATGGACTACATAAAATAACAAAAAAAATTGTACCTTTATTCTTTGGTTTCATTCATAATAAAACTGAAAATACCTACAAACTTATATTTGAAATGATAAAGTCACAAATTCCTGAATGGAACCCCGTAAAATTGACACTGGATTACGAAATCTCAGCAATGAAAGCAATACGTAAAATTTTTCCGAATGCAGTAATGAAAGGATGTTATGATCATTTTTGTGCCAGCCTTTTTAAAAAGGCGAAACGATTAGGGATTAAATCTACAATACAAAGACGACATATTGCAAGATGTGCTGGCTTAGCCCGATTGCCATTGAGATATATGTAATGGCAGGTTACAAGTATACAATGACCAAATCCCCGAAAACTGAAGCAGTGATAAAGTTCAACAATTACCTAAACCGTTACTGGTTCAGCGACGTAAATTTTATCAAGACTTGGTGCTGCTACGGCGAGGAAATTCGAACCACCAACAATCTAGAAGGCTGGCACGCAAGACTTAATAGAATGGTTGGACGCCAAAAACCGTCGGTAGCAACAATTCTGAATGTTCTTATTAAAGAAATAAAAATTTCAATGTCGTTCAAAACAAACAAAAACACATCGAACAAAAATTACCAAGAGATTGACCAAGAAATTGCGGATACTATACATCTTTTAACAAATAAGTCTATCACTGTTGGACATTGTTTAGAAATAATTGCCCCATTTAAATATTAAGTAAATTTACCTAAATTACATTTAGTGTTTGATTTAAGGTTAAAGGAAATATGTTGTTGCTGACTGTAGCTAGTTATAAAAACATAATCATAATTATTCGTTTCTTAACTATTTGTGATTGTCAGTTATGAATGAACACTTCGTATTCTTGTTTAAAAACCAGTTGTGAAAACAATAATAAAAAAGGGTTTTTCTTAACCAGTTAACAAAACTTAGTTATGAAAGTGCACGGAAGGGACATTCGGTTCAAATCTGTCATCACTACTTGTTTTAACGGCTAAGGACAAATATCATGAGGAAATAGGCATGTTCCAAGAATCTTTCGAGATTAATGCATCATCCGCTAACCCGCACAGAGTATTGACTATTTCCTTGCGAGAGTTTGCCACGAAGCCTAGCGATGGGAACATTTAGTGAGCTGCATAAGCTTATCGATCGACCAACGCTGACAATTCCACTTTATAATCGATCGGATCACGAGGATAACACAAATGTTTTTTTCCTTTTATTTGAGTGCGGTCATGACTGTAATTTAATATTATATAATACATCTGTGGTGCTGCCAAAACAGGGACAGTTATAATTTATGAAGGCTGCATGAGTGAGCTAAAAATAGCAAGCTTTCTTTTATTGGGTTCAGTTATGCGTGTCTTATTTTCCGGTTGCAATGACTTTGATCTTACGGGGTGTTTGAATAACTTATGAGTTAGTAAGAAATGATTTGGTAACGAATATAGAGGTCATGAAACGATTGATATCACGGGATACAGTTTAATAGTTTTCGAATGTGTGGTTACCAGTATAGGGTACACGTCCATGAGAATGAAAGTAGATAAACTTTACTTTCAAATCATAGCTTTTGTAGTGGTAGGACACTTAGCAGAGTCCGCCTGGGGAAGTACCACACCTTTGCCAGTTATTCTACCGTCAATCAGTAATGTGCAAACATTACTGTGTTCCGGTTTGAAGGGCAATGTTTCCAGTGAAATTACAGGGCTTAGATATATAACATCTTAGATCTCTGGGTGACGAGCGCAGTGTAGTGCTAGGTAATGATTTGGGCTCTTCATGTTCCAATACCTGCGTGTCACTGTGCTATTATGTGGCAGGCATGTTGCTTACCATCAGGCAAATGTCCTGCTCGTCTCGTCACTCTTTACTAAAAAAGAAGTTTCAATTGATTTTATTAACCTTATTTCTAACCCAAGCCGCAAAAATGGCGGGGTTTTATCTGTGATGTTTGTCTAGATGTGGCATCGCAGCTCCCAACGGATGGCACGATTTTATTTTGTTTAAAAGGTGAATTTGTAGTCACTGTTTTTAGCTATATGTGACGAGAAATGGTCAATGATGGCACAGTGGCCATGCCATCAAAATAGTGAATAACGTTTTTTACGATGCCTTTATACTGTGATACATTTCAAGATAAGCTTTATTAAATTTTTAATTTTATTAGCTCGTTATAGGTTTTAAAATTGTCACCACGCATCGCGCTCTACAAAACTAATAAGAACGAATTATCAGACAAAACCATTGAAATGATAATCCAGTTGTTAGACTTGTGATACCTAATAAGTATAATTCGATACAGGAACAAAACAATACCTATATACGTAAATCTTACACCAGTTACATTTAATACCCATTGAAAAGTCATCATAGTTTTTATTTGTAATGTGCATCAGTGTGTACGAAGAGATTTTTATGAATGCAAAAGTAAAATTTTCCATATCAGCAATACACATATTGTAGGTTTATAAATAAAATTATTACGACGCTGTAACGAACTCATAAAATTAAATTGAATTTGGAGATGTAATACTGAACAATGTATTACGTAGTATCAAAAAATGTTTCTTTTGAATTTTTAGGAATTACAGAAAACACATCCGAAAGTTAATACTTGTAGGTTGCTCGTAGGTAACTACTAAAGCAGTGATGGTTCAGTTTAAATTTAGAATGTGCTAATTTTAGTATTCAACCTTTACTACGTAGGTTGACAACGATCTCTACTAGTCTATTTGCAACCTTACTTCCGACACTAGTAAAAAAACACTCATTGTTTTCTGTATTATAAAGGTTTTTTTGACGTGATAACGTCTTATAATTCGATGAAGCCGGCTGCACGCCCACAAAACATGACGTCATGTACCGTTACCGCGTTACCGTCGGTCGTTACCTCGCCGCATGTTTGTTACAGTTGTATTAATTATTTCGACCAGTAGTTCAAGCGGGGATGTAGCTCAGTGGTAGAGCGTTCGCTTTGCATGTGAAATGCCCCGGGTTCGATCCCCGGCATCTAAAAGCTTTTTTGCATTGTTTTGATTGAACATGACTAAATTCTACTGATTACTTTTTACATACAAATCTATTAAACAAATGAAATTAAAATTTTCTTTTAAAAAATGCTACCATTCCATCAGTATTTTCTTAAGACGTTGTCACGTTCTATCGTCAGTAAACCGACTTTACAGACAAACATTTTTTATTTCGTATGAACACTCTGTATTTTCCGAGGGCAATATAACTGCGAAGTTCAGTACTCCGGAGTCCATACTTTCAAACCGGTGTCGGGATCAGGTGATGCAGCAATATAATAAAACTCTACATTCCCTTCAAAGTATGTCTGCTTTCATAATTGTTTAGCTCCATTTGTTTAATTGCTATTAAATATTTGGTCAAGGATCGATGCGCGGGGGACTCTTTGAGTGAGTTCTTTTGGAGTGTGTAAATTTAGTAGTTAATTTTGTTTATAGTAATAATATTTCATTTTTGTGTTTTCGTTGGGATAGATTAGTGTGTATTTATAAATAGCATTTCTTATACTTACATATCTTTTGCAGTTATGATTTATATTGTAAACTAATTTCGTTAATTTTATAATGTTGGTCCCAGGACGTGATTTGGGAAAATGCTACCTACTGTGGCAATAATACCGTAAAGAACATATTTTTTAAATTACCATCCATCCTTACTTACAAACTTTCACGTTTATAATAGGTATTAGTAGGGGTACAAAGTAAAAAAAATTACATCGGATACGTAACTGTAATTTAGTATTAGCTTAATTATTTATGGGATATTACCGTGGTTTTAGGCGAGCCGCTTATACTTCGATATAGTTTTATGCACATCTTCACGAGTTTACATAGTTTACCCGTTACCATCATGCAAATATTCCTCAAGAATAGGCTAAGTGTACAGACTTAGCTAGGCTAGAGGCGCTCCAATAGGGATGAGGACTGGGTAAAAATTAAATAATTTTATTTAGTCCTGGAGTTAGATCATGGAAAAATATAGGACACGTGTTTTTTGTTTCATTATGTTATTAAAAATCGATTAAAAATATACTCGTAGATCATCAAATTTCCAGAGTGAGGGTTGTGACGTCACTTGTGGGTAAAAAATCTTACTATCAAGTGACGTCACTCGAAATTTCTAAGTGTATCTTCGTCATTTTTGTTTGACAAACAAAAGAATACGAGTGCAGTATTTTTTAGGGTTCCGTAAAACGTAAAAACGGAACCCTTATAGATTCGTCATGTCTGTCTGTCTGTCTGTCTGTCTGTCCGTCCGTATGTCACAGCCACTTTTTGCCGAAACTATGAGAACTACACTGTTGAAACTTGGTAAGTAGATGTATTCTGTGAACCGCATTAAGATTTCAACAGAAAAATTAAAAAAAAAGAAAAATTAGGGTTGCCCCCCATACTGAGAACTGAAACTCAAAATATTTTTTTTCATCAAACCTACACGTGTGGGATGTCTATCGATAGGTCTTCGAAAATGATGTTGAGGTTTCTAAAATCATTTTCGTCTACACTGAATAATTTGCGCGAGAGACACTTCCAAAGTGGTAAAATGTGTGTCCCCCCCCCTCTAACTTCTAAAGTAAGACAATGAAAAATCTAAAAAAAATATATGATGTACATTACCATGTAAACTACCAACGAAAATTAGTTTGAACTCGATCTGATGAGTAGTTTTTTTTTAGTACGTCATAAATACACTATTATTGAAACTTCGATCAAAGTTACAACGAACTACAAGAACTATGTGTACTATGTATATAATGTTACTTGCTGCAACGGAACCCTTCATGGGCGAGTCCAACTCGCACTTGGCCACTTTATTAGCAATCTAAAGACATCACAGGAAATTATGGAGGTGCCCCATACTTAGAACTTAAACTCAATTTTTTTTCATCAATCCCATACGTGCGTGTTGTCTTTGGATAGGTATTCAAAAATGGTGTTGAGATTTCTAAGATTTTTTTTCTTTACTGAATTATTTGCGCGAGAGACAGTTCCAAAGTGGTAAAATGTGCCCTATAACTTCTGAAATAAGAGAAAGATAAAACAAAAAAAAATATGTGATGTACAATGTACATTACCATGCAAACTTTCGCCGAAAATTGGTTTGAACTCGATCTAGTTAGTAGCTTTTTTTAGTTCGTCGTAAATACACTTTAATTAAAACATCGATCAAAATTACAACGAAGTTAGAACAGTCTAGACTATAATTTTTGGAGTGATAATTTCTTCAGCTGCATAGAACAGTTTTTGTTAGCGGAAAATCTTCTGGGCTCGCATCACCGAAATCCTAATGTAGCATAGTAGCGTCAAAGGGGTAGCGGAGTGGAGGGTCTACCGCCTAACTAGAACTGTCTTAGCATTGATATTGATCTCTCTTTTCTTTGCGCTTGAAATGATAGAGACAGCAATAGCAAAGCCATAGCCGATTTAGTTAGGCGGTAGAGGGGCGGGACGTACGCGTTAGATGCGATGGGTGATGTCGCGTCACCTACGTAACAGCTAGCAGTAAGCTATATTATAGCTATACAGGTAACGTATTTTGTAACATAACATAAATGCTGTTTGATACTAAAACTCTAAGTTATAAGTTTTCACTTTTATGGGTAGATCCTAAGAATGTTTTTTTTTTATATTGGTAGGCTCGGAACTGGACTAACCGATACCGCTTTGTGGTTCGACGTACTTTATTTTATTCAACCAACAGGAAATTGTAGTGTATCTTACCAAAGGGAATTTTCCATGATGGACAGGAAAATTTGTACAAAAAATTGTGTTAGAACAAATATGGCACTTTGATTTTTTTCAGAGGCAATTTGATAATTGCGGACTCATTCATGATTCTGGTTTTAAGTAGAGTTATGTGGATAATCCTTAGTAAAATATTGTAACTGGGAAAACGACTCTGTCAGTCTGTCTGATACGCTTTCACGCCTAAGCCACTGAATCGAATTGAAATGAAATTTGGTACTGATATAGTCAAGAGTCTAAAGAATTACATGCAAAAAAATATTATTTCATAAGAAAACGTGTACCCAAAATTTGGTATACTTATCTATTAAATTATGATATAATTTGTGGGAAGAGTTTGAAACGGATAAAATTTTCAATTAGACATTCAATTATAGCATCTTCTCCACGTGTTAATTTATTAAATAACATTTTTGAACAACACCAAATTTCAAAATTTGTATTAAGCGCGTCTGAAATGTACATAGATTGATGCTATCAACAATATGATCTACAAATGTCAAGCCAACCAGTTGGAACCATGCCATACCATGCTGGAGGCTTTATAATATTTTAAGTATCGCAGAAATTAGTAAATACTACGTCAAAATAACCAATTTTACTGCTGTTGTGAGAATGTTCGATACGTTCGATACGATTATGGATTGAGGACAAGAATGCCAGCGACTACAAATGTTGCACATAACATTTGGCGGATCCCAACGCCTTCTAAAATAATGTGTTGTGCGGCTTGTGATCATGCCTTCCCTTCATGTCCACATGCAACACCGGAATTAGTGACTCCTATGTACTCTTGTCTAAGTTCCATAGTAGGTACCATATTTCTACCATGTTTTTTTTTGTTTCTTTCCTTGATTATCTTTAGACATCTCAGACAAATTATTCTAAATGCTGTAATTTATATCTTAATTAGTCTATGGATAATTCAGATGTTTTTATTGCAAGTAGTTACATAGTTAATTTGGGAATAAACAGATAGTGGCGAATTATAAATAAGCAAACCTATATTTTCTGGGGAATGTTGGTAAAAATATGTTTTTCTTTGACAAATCTCGACTTAATATCGATATACTCAGAAAGCATAGGAAATATTTGTCAACTGGGCCGTCAAATTTGGTGTTAGGGGGTCAGATCGTAAAAGTCCTTCGAATCATTTTCTTTTATTGTGTCGCAAACAACCTTCTACAAATATATGAGTGTTTGCAAATCAGAACAGCATACTTGTGGATTAAACGTGAACTTGTTTCGGCTAAAGCAACGAGGCACTTTCAGGGTGCAAATATATTATATCTGTCAAATAACACGTGACCTACTCGTAGTTCTCAATTTGGCCAAGAATAGCGGCAATGTTTCTTTTTCACATAAATTTAACAAAATTAAAGATTGGCGCCACCTTTGTCGAAATTGAGAACTATATTCGACAGGTATATTGAATTTGTGAACAATAAATGTCTCAGAAATAGCTGTTCTTTTTAGGGTTCCGTACCCAAAGGGTAAAAACGGGACTCTATTACTGAGACTTCCCTGTCCGTCCGTCCGTTTGTCCCCAGGGTGTAGCTCAAGAACGGTGATAGCTAGACGTCTACGTCATTTCAAATTTTCACAGGTGATGTATTTCTATTGCCGCTATAACAACAAATACTTAAAAAAAGATATTTAAGGGGGGCTCTCCCACACACCAAACTTGATTTTTTACCGTTTCTAGCTCAATCAGTACCGACTCGTTCGTTAGAATAATTTAAGGTAAAATCAAAATTTACATCTACACTGCATCTGTTGTACTACTCACGGTAGTAGCCGCCACTTCGTTAGGACAAGATACTCGAATACACGGCAACACTTTTCTGTCGACAGGTTGCACTCTGGTAGATTCCTTAGTGAAACTCTTTGGATGAAAGCCTGTCTGTACAAACTGCGATAGTCTGTGTATACGGAATTAAGTCAGTACTACCAGTTCTCCCGTTGTTCTCACTTTCGCATCCCACGCCGAAGATTCCCGCTACAAAATATAAATGAATGCTTCCCATGTAATAAAAGAGGTTTTCACCGTTTATTTGCTAATGGTACGGAACCCTTGGTACGCGAGTCCACTCGCACTTGGCCGGTTTTTTATATAGAATATCCTTTGTTGTCATTAAAAAGCAGTAAAAGTGTAATAACACTAGGCTAAATTTAGAGACTGAACTCAGAAGCAACTTTTAGAAGCAAGGTTAGTCGACTGAATTCAAAAGTAAATTTAGAACAAGCAATCCTCGCTTCTGAATTAAGTAGGCTAGCTTGCTGAATGCTATTTTGCTATTACACTTCACTGATTTCAGTAGCGACTAAATTCAGTCGACTAAACAAGTGTAAATAAAGTGGCCAAGTGCGAGTTGGACTCGCCCATGAAGGGTTCCGTTGCAGCAAGTAACATAATATACATAGTACACATAGTTCTTGTAGTTCGTTGTAACTTTGATCGAAGTTTCAATAATAGTGTATTTATGACGTACTAAAAAAAAAGTACTCATCAGATCGAGCTCAAACTAATTTTCGTTGGTAGTTTACATGGTAATGTACATCATATATTTTTTTTAGATTTTTCATTCTCGTACTTTAGAAGTTAGAGGGGGGGCACACACATTTTACCACTTTGGAAGTGTCTCTCGCGCAAACAATTTAGTGTAGAGGAAAATGATTTTAGAAATCTTAACATCATTTTTGAAGACCTATCGATAGACACCCCACACGTGTAGGTTTGATGAAAAAAAAAATGTTGAGTTTCAGTTCTTAGTATGGGGGGCAACCCTAATCTTTCTTTTTTTTAAATTTTTTTGTTCAAATCCTAATGCGGTTCACAGAATACATCTACTCACCAAGTTTCAACAGTGTAGTTCTCATAGTTTCGGCAAAAAGTGGCTGTGACATACGGACGGACAGACATACAGACAGACATGACGAATCTATAAGGGTTCCGTTTTTACGTTTTACGGAACCCTAAAAATTGGCATTGCAATTCATAGGAACTGCCTATAGAAGTGAAAACTTATAACTCAAAATTTGATAGCTAACTTACTTTGAATACTACGCGGGTGAAACCGGAGGGCGTGGCCAATTGGCCATGAGCATGGCCAATGGGAAATAATGACGGATTTCTAAAGATTTTTTCCGATTTTAAAATTAGAAGAAATTCCGTCGATTTCTTATCATTCTCGAGCGTGACGGTAGAATTCAATTCACAACCCACGAAAAATCTGTCTGTGGCACGCCAAAAGAAGTTTTCTCTTCAATAAGCCTTTTAGCTTGTTTGAATAAGTAACTATTGAATAAAGAGGTCCATTTTATACCTGTGGTTAAACTTTTTGAAATAATATATGTCATTATGACGAGATCAAAAGAAACTATAGTACTACAAGGATTTATTGGCACTTGGATGAGACTGTCATGACACAGTGGGTGCAATGAGGGTTACCCGACAACTAAAACTCCTTAGTTTTGGGGGAGTTTGTAGGAGTCGGACGGCACGGCCTCGGCTCGGGCTGCTACCGGAAGATTAAGTTCGTCACTTAGTACCTAAGTGGAGAGAGGGCGTGACACACGCCAAGACGAGTAGGTATCGGAACTCGGTATAAAATACGCGATATGTCTATGTCGGCTGACTATTTTGAGGGAAAAGTTCACATTAATTTAGTAACATTGCAGTTGCGATACGCTACAGCTGAGATCAATTGCTCCTCAAATTTAGGGATTATTCCTTGAAGTTTTGGGAAATTTAGAAATCAGGCATCGGTAGCACTGGGCGGATTGACGGCAGCGTTAGTTTCCATTTAGGCCACGTGCCATTAGATCCTTGTAGCACTGTATTGTGCTACATTGAATGTGATTTGTTGTCATAAGTTTCCTTATTATGTTGAGTGATTTACATTCTCTTTGATTATGTTTATCGTTGTATTTCTGTTTATTTAGTTTGAGTAAAGTTTTGAAATACCTACTTGAGTTTTAAAAAACAATATGGGGTCTAAGCTTAAGTTACCAATTTAAATATTTAAAGATCATGCTGCGATGATTTTAAATTCCTTAACCAATGAATTATGATTGTATTTATCACAATGAACACAATAGAACAGCAAAATGAATCCAAGAAACACTTAGAAGGGGTAAGGCAACAAGGTGACCAAATCAAAATATATATTGATCGTCTAAGTTATTTGTTTGTCGATATTAACTTAGAACCACCTTAGAACCATCGATATAAACCATTCGATGAGCCCTGAGCAGTGGTAATAAACTGAGTCTGTGTCTGCAGCGTAAGTGGTTTACACACCAGCAATATATTTGACCCCTAGCATCGCTAGCGGCGAGGTATGCTGTGGTTCTACTTATTTTGGTTGTTGACAATATGACAAGGAATAGTGATAGGTAAAACGTCCGGCGTTCACTGCTTCCTGCAACCGACTAGAACGGAAAGAGTGAGCTCACTCTTATGAACGATGACATAATTCCGTGCGCCTGAAGTTTGGGAGGGCACATCCAATGGTTTATATCGATGCTTAGAACCTATTGACAAAACAAACTAATTTTTCACATTTTTTCTAATATGAAATTTCTCCTTTTCAGATGCTGTCCCAGCGAGGTTCAACATATGGGTGATGTTGTTCACTTGTTGCTGGGTGGTATATATGTTACGAGTGAACATGAGTCTCAACATTATAGCCATGGTGCCGCCAAAGGCTAAAAATAGCACGTAAGCATCAACTAGGTGAAATTACTTTCATTACCATAAACACATAAGCAGCCAACCTTATGTTCCCACTGCTGGACTCAGGGTCTTCTTACACAAGGAGAGAGCGAAGCTAAAATCCACCACACTGGCCTAGTATAGGTTTGTGTATGACATAAATATGTCCTTTCTTTTAAAGATGTCTTTTATAAAACAGGTTTTCTCACGATGTTTTCCTTCACCGTAAAAGCCAGCGGTGGAAATTTTTTTTTTTTTTTTGATTTGTGTATCGTTGGTTGCATTATTTCTTTTTCAGATATTACTTTCAACTGATTCCAACGTCTACTAGTACCTACTGTTTGGACTACGTTTTGTGCATAGTATAGAGATAGCTGAACCTGGTGATAGGCAACACGCCTGCCTATAACATCACAATGTTACCTAACTATTAGAGTTTGAAGAGTCCAAATTACCTACATTGCACTGCGTTCGTTACTCAGAGATAAAACATGATTTGTCTTTATGCCCGGTATTTTTTTGGAAACATTTATTTCAAATCGTAACACAGTAACGTACGCATATCACTGCTTAGCGGTAGAATAACTAGCAAAGGTGTGGTACTGTTTCTGTACTACATACTTCCTGTTTCTGTGTTACTGTGAAACTATAAGTAATTTTAGAGTAGATTTCAGCGAAATTGCGAGCAAACTGCAGTTTTATAAATGGTGCAAAAATTCAGAGAGCTATTTTAAAGGTGTTTATAATAAATACACAGTTACGTAGGTGCTCGTGATGTAACTAACCGTCAATAAGGTGGCTTTATAACCACATAATTAACTCATCAAGCGAGCTACTTCCTACATGTGTGATGATGATGAGATCTGATTTGTTGTTAGTTTAGTACGCAATTTACGCTATCATGTTCCTGGGTGGGCATTTTCGCAAGCATGTGTAGGTAGGTACGTACATAATTGGTGTGCTGACACCTAGCGGAACTAATTTTATGTTTTTACTAGAACGTCATCTCAATGCGGCCTCAAAGATGATGTGATACGAAATCAGACGATGCGACACGAGGACATTACTGACGTAAGGGAAGCGCCAAGGCATGAGGTACAAACAATAAGTAATAATTGACTTAATTTACACGACAATTAAAATAATGTTCTTAATGTAACCATGACGATGTTTCAGCAGCATTTAGGAGCCACATTCGACTGGTCAGAAGATAAGCAAGCACTAATACTTGGATCCTACTTTTGGTCGTATCCAATTACTTCGTTACTCGGCGGCATGGCGGCTGAGCGATGGGGATCCCGAAACGTCGTTCTCATATCTTGCGTGGCAAGCGGAGTATTGACTGCTTTGAGCCCTATCGCTGCAAGCTGGGGTTATTTAGCTCTGGTTGTTATTCGATTCCTTCTCGGGTTCGCCGGAGTAAGTGAACTTTGAAAATTAAATATTGCCCATTAAGTGTGTAACTTTTTTTCTTGTATTTACCATTGATCATTTTTCAGGGCTTCATATATCCGGCTCTCCATGCGCTAGTTGCACGATGGGCTCCACCAGCTGAAAAAGGAAAATTCATAAGTGCAATGATGGGAGGAACACTAGGAACCGTTGTAACTTGGTCCCTAATTGGGCCTCTGATGGAGCGATTCGGATGGGAATCTGCGTTTTATGTATTAGCTGTTATGACATTGGCATGGTGCTTCTTATGGTGGTACTTGGTTGCCGATACACCCGCAGAACATCCCAGAATTTCTGATACGGAGAGGAAATATATTTTAGACGCTTTGGGAGACAAGGTTATGAATTCTAAGGTGAGATAATATTTGCCAGCTGACGTGTTTTTTCTATGGATTACTTTGCGATGAGGTGCCACTTTTTGACTCGCGGTTTGTTTGATTGTATTCGGAGAATATGGACAGTTCATATTTATTTTACCATGTTTGAAGTAATTTGCTTGTTTGTTAGCGCTAATCGGTAACCATAAGAAGTATCTCACGTCATGTTTTAAAATTCATATTGTCTGGGCTTACCATTTGCTAAAACGAAATCTGTAATTAATTTTAGTAAATTGTACATAGCATTTTATTCTTACTATTGTTTGTTCAATTAGTATAGTTATTTGATTTATTTAGAAACCGACAACTCAATAGTCTTCTTGTAATTGTAAGTAATAAAGTTTTTTTTTGTTACAGGGTCTGCCGCCATTTAAAAGTATCGTAATGTCAGTGCCGTTCTTGGCTATGGTAGTTCTTCACTATGGAAACCTCTGGGGCTTATACTTTATCATGACTGTTGGACCGAAATTTGTCTCCAGCGTTCTCGGGTTCGAACTATCGAGTGCTGGAGCAATATCAGCTTTGCCCTATCTTGCCAGATTATTCCTTGCTGCAATATTTGGATTCATAGGAGACTTCATACTGGCAAGAAAGTTTATGACTACAACATTGATCCGAAAGTTTTTCTGCTTGTTCTCTCATATAATACCAGGAGTATTGTTGGTGTTAATGGTTTATGCGGGATGTTCTACGGCCTTGTCTGTAACTTTGATTACTATGTCGATGGGCTTCAACGGAGCAGCTACATTGACGAATCTACAGAACCATCAAGACTTGGCTCCGAATTACGCAGGCACTTTGTATGGAATTGCTAATTGCATTGGGAGTACAGCTGGATTCTTCACACCGATGATTACTGCATACTTTACAAAAAAAGGGGTATGATATTTTGTATTGCACCTGTTTTTGAGTTGTCTAGTTTGCTTAATTAGTTCCGCACGTGAGTAACGGTAATACAGTACCTAAAGCAAAAACGTGCTGTTTCTGAATATTGATTTAGATCGCAGATTATTCCAAAGTTTTACACGCTGGATTCTATCACACAAAGGTGACTCTTAAAATATCTTATGCGTTCTAGCGTGAAGTTAATATATCAAATACATTAATGAACTTAGCAATAGACTCATTGACATAAGAAATTCTGACTGGATTTGCATGAGAACTGCGAATCCAGCGGCGTGCGGTCTTAAACCTTACCACGTTCAAACAATTTTTTATGTCAGCTTAAAGATATTAATAAATAAACGATTTTTAAATTGTTAATTAAACATATTTATCTGGAGTACTTAACAAATTCTTCGTTTATTTTTACAGAATAGCTTCGACAACTGGAGACCGGTGTTTTTCATAGGAGCATCAGTTTACATAGTCTCAGCGATATTTTTCATATTCTTTGGCACTGGTACTACTCAATCATGGAATTACTCGGAAAAGGATAGAACTGAGAACGAAAAAAGAAACAATGGCGATTTGAAAGACCTGAACGGAACTCAAGCTAAGAATGGAGATGTTAAAACGGTAAAAGAAACACCTATAACTGTGACATAACAAATAATTTAGAGATTTGAAAAAAAAAGAGATATAATTTTCCCAGTCCATTTGAAATTTCATACTGTTACGTAGTGCATTAATGACGTTTTAAAATATTCGAGAAAAGAATAAACTTAAGCCTAATTTAAAGACTTATATGATGAGTAATGATGAGTATTTAGACCGGTTGGGTAATTAGTATTGCCTAACTTTTTAGTATCGATAAACAATATGAAACTGCGTGTTTTATAGATAAAAATGTAGGTATTAAAATGTATTTATTTTCCTATTAATTAAAATATTGATTTCATTTATGGTAAATACCGTACATCTGCTGGTAGTTGGAGTGGTAATAGGTGATAATTTTAGTATTGTATTCTATTTCTACGGGCAAATGATTATGCCAAGTTATAAGGTGACTTGAATTCTTAGCCCACTGACATACTGTGTGAGAGGGATCTAAAAAACATTTCCATTTGTGAAAATACCAAAAAAAAATTATTTCGGAAATTTGTGAATAAAACCGTCTTTCGATAAAAAAAAATTACATTTCATTCAGAAATCATTGTAAAAAGTATTTTGTGTCAAGTTTTGTTTCTTTTTAAGAGAATTTATGGATTTTAAATCAATCGTTCACGCTAAATTCTGTCGTTGGAGAGCTGCTTTTTACACCGAAAAGACATATTTTGTCATGTTTTGCTTAAAAAAGCAAGATCCCAGGGTCGCCAGACGTCACGTATTTTCTGATGAACGAAAGGTGGACAATTGAGTAGAGTTCGTACGAACTAAGAACACATGCTTACCCGCTAACTTGCTTAGACGGTCAATTTTGCGATATGGGGCAATGAAGGTACATAAAAACACTGCTTACTTCACTTATTTTCTGACGACTGATTTTTACGTATGTTATAGGCAATATCCATACAAATAAGGCCCCAATACTGCCAAACACTTTCCGTCGGCCGTTTTGCTTAACAGACGCTTTAAAACTCCCAAAATATGTGGCATTGCACAATGTGGCAACGTACAGATCAAACGATTGGGTCGATTTCGATGCGGTTTTATTTATTTGAAGGTTGATTTCTGTGCAAGTGTTTTTAGCTATGTTTGGTAGATATCGATTCAAAATGGCCACCTCCACAAAATGGCGGACAAAATATTTCTTCACAGCTTACCTTAATATGGGTATCAAATGAAAGGATTTGACTAGTAAATCACTATGCACTATGACAAATTTCAAATCCAAGTTGGCCGCTACCGCAAAATGGTGAAATTTATTTCTTTTTTCACAACTCCCTCAATATGGGTATCAAATGAAAAGGTTTGACTAGTAGAATGTCTTGAAGGCCTTTCATTTGATACCCATATTAAGGTAAACTGTAAAGAAATGTTTTGTCCGTCACATCCGATAGATTGTGCAGTGCCACATATTTTGGCTGTTTTAAAGTGTCTGTTAAGCAAAACGGCCGACGGAAAGTATCTGGCAGTATTGGGGCCTTATTTGTATGGATATTGCCTATAACATACGTAAAAATCAGTCTTCAGAAAATAAGTGAAGTAAGCAGTGTTTTTATGTACCTTCATTGCCCCATATCTCAAAATTGGCCGTCTAAGCAAGTTAGCGGGTAAGCATGTGTTCTTAGTTCGTACCAACTCTACTCAATTGTCCACATTTCGTTCATCAGAAAATACGTGACGTCTGGCGGCTCTGGGATCTCGGACTATAATAGATACATATTCGCAACTTTCCAAATTTTTAATAAAGATGAATATTGAGTTTCGAAAAAATATATTAATATTAGTATTTGCGACAGTTGAATTGTGGCATTATGTTTTTTGATATTTCTGCTGTGAGATTCAGGAGCCGGATCCTATGGTATTTTTGCATTTAATTGTTTTAGTTTTTCTAAATAGTCGCAATGCGAAAGAGAGACAGTGGACTATGAACGCAGAGAGCCTTCAGTTAGAAATAAGATAATAGTTAGTACGACTTATTTAAATATTATTTAACTGCTTGTAAAACATGTTTAGTTTAAAGATATGAACACTCACAATAAAAAAAACAACTGTTATTCTGTGCTGTGATGTTGTATTGCCAAATGTAATCAGATTTAAGTAAGTGGCATATTAGACATATTACTAGACTAATAAAAGTAAAAAAATCTTATTTTACGTCATGGCCTCATCGATAGATTGGCTAGATCACAATATGGCTGTGCACTCCTTGAAACGCCAGAATATCGGGATTTCATCGTTCTAACGCATTGTAAAAATACGTGTGGATTGACGAAAACATATTACACCATATTGTTAGTCGATATTCGCAGCTAAACACTGGACTTGTCGAAAAGCTATTGCATTTTGCGGCAATTGTGGCGCTGTCTTTGCCTGTTCAGCTATGTTTATGCAAGTGGAAGAAGACGAAATTTAGAAAACATTACTTTTCTAAATTTCGTTTTCGTACCATACATCTGACT
This sequence comes from Ectropis crepuscularia, assembly GCA_963693475.1. Lineage (NCBI taxonomy): Eukaryota > Metazoa > Arthropoda > Insecta > Lepidoptera > Geometridae > Ectropis > Ectropis crepuscularia. The sequence continues at coordinate 13,127,725 of OY856358.1, forward strand.
ATTATTGAATTTTAAAATACGATCTCATAAAAGCGCATGAATACATATCTTAGAATTAAAAGAAAAAATCTTGATGAACCTTTGGTTCACATAGATGCATTAAAGCTAACCTAACATTTGTGAAACCTAAGACAATCTACACCTACAATTTGACCAAGTATCGCAGGCTTAAACGATTCAACATTAAGCACTTAATATTAACATCCAAAATTATGGCTGCTGTAAGACGGCTAGATCACGATGTGCCGACGTATCTTCTTCTGCCCGGGCATATCACGATGCGACCAATCCAACGATAAGCCCATGACATGTATCGTATATTGTTTTCTAATTAAATTAATGATAAATTTTTGTGCGATTTTCCGATCGTTAAAAAACACAGGTCAAGATTCGTTTCGTACCTTTTGACATTAAATTGACTTCACACAATCTTTGGAACTATTAATTAAGTCGGTAGATTTGCTCCTTTTTATCGTGTGAAACCCATGGATTGCTAAATTAAACGCCGTTTATAGGAAATACAAGAATGATAAGAAAGTGTAGCAAAATCAGTACTTTTGTGAATATATTCTTGACCTATGCATTCGAAAACGTTGCAGAAATATTAAGAGCAACAACAAAAAAATGTAGAGTATAAATTACTGTCCTTAAGAATATTATTGACAAACTTAATCATTCCACAAAATCACTAGGAAGGTAAGTAAATATCCCTTAAGTAACGACATCATTCTAGCTTATTTATATTATAACCTTGATTATTTAAATGTTGTAAATAGGGACCTGCGGCAGTTTTTTTCAGATGGCTGCTAATTTCTTCCGAAGGTTGGGGTGGCATAGAAAGCTCAGACCCTAGTCGCGACTCAAAAAAGGCCCTACTGAGAGTTAACTTCTATTTTGACATCTACCTATATTGATAACTTAGATAAATATTTAATAATTATGTATAGATAGATTGACGTATTACTTTCATAAAAACTTGATAATCGCTGGAACAATTCGGCTAATTTTGGTTTTGCAATAGTCCAAGGCAGGATTAAAAGGTGAAAGAATATAAGGAAATTTCAACGAAAGCATTTTATTTTAATATATAAAGTATTCGTATCTATCAAACAGAACGCTTTGATGCTTTGACATTGCTGTCTCTTTTCTTCTAGCTTGAAATGAAAGAGACGGCAATGCCAAAGCGTCAAAGCATCAAAACGTTTTTCGTTAGGCGGTAGACCCCCGGCGCTTCTACCGCCTAACGAAAAACGCTTTGACGCTTTGATATTGCTGTCTCTTTTCTTTTCGCTTGAAATGAAAGAGACGGCTATACCAAAGCGTCAAAGCGTTTTTCGTTAGGCGGTAGACCCCCCGGTCAGCTAGTTGTAAACAAATGTTTCCTTAAATTCAAATCGTCAAGTAGCAACCAAAGCTATTTAGTATTTTAAACCAGTTTGTCGTATTGTTTATTACTAATAACTCATAAAGTAGCGTCATAATTTATACATGTATGCACAAAATGTGTGGTTCCTATTCATTATGGAACGTACCCATACTACGTGACACGCTATGAGAGGTGACGGAGGCGGGTCTTAGGAATCCTGGGTCCATGCTTTTTATTGTTAACTTACATTGGTCTTATTTTCATTTGAAACCCAGAAAGGGATCTGATCTTGAAAACTATCGAAATGTAAAAATATGTTAATACTAGCGGCCCGTTCCGGCTTCGCTCGGATAATAAACTAGATACAAACTGCAGCGCCATCTGCCGGGCTGATTTGTGAATCTAAACCATCCAGGGCTCTACCCAAACGTTTACAAAAAAAATCATTGAAATCGGTAAATTTTTGGGCTTTCTTGGCATATGCTACTGGTGGTCATCGAGAACGGAATACTTTTTTTTTGATAGGTAAGTATGTCGCGTAGTATGAGTATGTTTGTTATCTTAAATTTTATATTAAATTATCAGTCGCATACGTTTAAATGCTAATCCGTCCAATATCTATAAAATTAATGAATATTTATTAAATTTTAATCGCATTTGATTTTACGCCTTACTCTAGAATAAGCATAAATTGAAACGTGTGATGTTAATAATTTTAAACAAATTAGTTTCAAGTAATGACGTGAAAGTTATTAATAAATGAGAATATAATGAAAGTGCCTTTTTATTTTCTAGACAATAAAATTGTTCCATTAATCGGATCAGTACACTTTTTTATTTGCTGAACCGATTTTAGTGTTTTCTTTTTAAATTTTGCCACAGACTCCGGGATACCTTTGCCATTTGGGTTTTTCTTTTTTTAACTTGTATCCCTATTTTTATTTTCTTCCCCTAGAAAATAAAAATAGGGGGAGCTGGGAACATTTTCAATCTAATTCTAGTAGTCACTGGTCTATGGATAATTCAGGTTTGTTTAGTGAAAGTAGTTAGTTAGGTATGTAGCGTAGTATGGTTCTCATTGTATTTTAGTTTTGTTAATAAAGGCTCTGCCATTTTAGTAGTCCGATTTCGCCTGTTGAGATCACAACTGGTTGAGATTCCCTAGTAATCGACTCGACATTGTCATTTGCTATTTTCTAAGCAGAGACACAGCTGCATTTCTGTCTGAGAGTAAAGCTTACTATGGTCAACAGTGACCATAGTAAGCTTTACTCTCAGATGTTCTCCGGTGGTGCAGCCAGCGCTCGCCGTATGAACCAACTGATAGCATCGATCATTAGTAGCTAGGTATAAGGGCTCCCACACAAAACTGCGAAGCGATGCGATGCATCGCCGCATCGGAGCAATTCGCCATCGCAAGTTCCTCCGATGTGGCATCGCATCGCAGTTTTGTGTGGAAGCCCTAAGCTATGACGGTTGTTCATAATACTATTGTTAGGCGATGTTCAAACTGCCACAACCACGCAGCGTAGTTCGTGAATACGTGTTCCGTCGTATGTAAGTATCTCCGTTTGTATAGAAAACACGCACAGTCCAACACACCAAAAATGCATCTACGCGCGTTTATGCAGATCACGCACCTACATGCGGAGAAACACGCACTACCGCGCGTATTTGCGGGCGAGACACAATGTACCGTGTGTATTGTGTGCTCGGCGTATGTTTGAATGTAATGAGTCAGAGCCGCCGTGAATCCACAAAACGCAACAACGCGCGTGCGTGCGTGAAAACCCCGCACGATGATGCAGATCTGCACTCCCGCAAGTACGCGCGTAGAGGCATCGACATGCAACATGCAGCGTGGTGCGTGTCAGTGTGTGGATCGCCTTATTGATCAGGGAATAAGATATCTACTGTCGTTTGTAATGGTAAAGTCTCTTCGCTCCACTTAAGGAAGTAGGTATCACAGTTGTCAGTTATTCTTACTGCCAAGCAGTAACGAGCAAAAGTAATTGTGTGTGGTTTGGATGTTTTTTCTATTAGACAAATTAAGAAATTACAAGGCTACAGGGAACATACAGGGATACATCGTATCTTTGGATGATGACCGCAATTCGGTGCCAGACAGTGAACTCTTCACGTTCTAATTGCTACACTTTGCTGTTATGGTCAAGCGTAGTGCCGTCAGAAGACCGTAATGGTCGTCCAGTCTATCTTAAATGAATAAAAAAACAAATTACTCAATGAGTCGCCGTCACAGACACGTTCACGGTAAAACCAAACTCGTGGGCATGGTGCACAAATCTGCTTAGAAATATCGGGAACTCGTTTCACCGTCTTATCAGATTTTAGTAAATATCCTACCATTGCTAAGTAAAATTATACACAAGCAAATGCGAAAAAAAAAGCTTTTATTTTTGGGTATAAAATATGTATTATTCCAGACACTTATCTATCTTTGTACCAAATTTAATCCTCTCTTCAGTAGATTTTGCTTGAAAGAGCAACAGACATAGGTTCATCCATACGTTCTTACAAACTTTCAAGTTTATAATTTTACTAGCTGAACGCGCGCGCGTTGCTACGCCATCTATCGAAAATTGGTCGTACCAATTCAAATTTTGTTAAAATTCGGTTACTTTAGGTTCTAATGACGCAACCTTTAACATATGACAAATGCTGTCAACAACGACACAACGAAAGCTCTCTAAAACCAATATTTTTCCCCCGTTTTTGTAACATTTTTCATTCATGCTCGGCTCCTGTTGATAGTAGCGTAATGTTAAATACCCTATAGCCTTTCTCGATAAATGGACTATCCTACAAAGAAATAATCTTTCAATTCGGACCAGTAGTTCCAGAGATCCTTGCGTTCAAACAAACAAACATACAAACAAACAAACTCTTCAGCTTTATAATATTAGTATAGATAGTAGGAAGTAGGATAGTGTAGAGGCACAATAAAATCGGAATGATCGTTGACCTTCCGCTTGGTCAATTCACCTTGGCCATGGTTGCAAATAGACAACATTTGCAGTAATTTGTATTTATTTTTGTCATTTGTGATGAACAAAATTCGAGTGCGAGCAGTAGTGAGTTAACAATTTCCGTATTATACCTACTCGGGGAATTTCATCAAACTAGGCATTAATGTTTTGTTGTATCTTTTAGATCGGAGTGATGATATTCTTTGGCTATTTCCTTAGTTACGTGATTCGGTACAACTTGAGCGTTCATGTCGTCGACATGACTCAGATGTCGAAGAGAGAAGTTACTCGTATTAAACATAATTATTCAATTAGTTTAAGAACGGGAATACCAAAGCATCATCCTCACAGTAGAGGAACAGTAAGTTGCTATCCTACTAATATTATGAATGTCAATGTTTGGATGTTTGTTGAACAATCACGTCGTAACGTATAGACGGATCGAGCTGAAATATGGAATACAGCTAGACTATAGTCTGGAAGAACACATAGGCTACTTTTTGTCCCGGTAAAAAAACGGGAACGGGAACTACGTGGGTATCACCGCGGGGCGCCTCTAGTCTAATATCAAATATCATACCTTTAAACTGTTATTTTCCCTATGTTTATAATGTTAAAAATAAAAAAACCTGTGTGCCATTCCAGACTAATAATCTAACTGTGTTCCAAATTACAACCCAACGCATTCGTACGCATTCGTATTAAAAAAAAAAAATTACCGAAATGTAGGACATGTACTCTGTGTAAAAAGTATCGGGAATATGTCAATAAAAAGACCCGTGTAAAAGAGGTCGTTCTAATTTTTTTACTGCATGTTGGTAGCACTGTACTGATTTAGCGCGCAAAGTTTGAACGGGATCTGTCCTTTAATTTGTTTTAAACTACACTTTTTGTTGGTCATAGTTTTGAGTTCTCGGCGATTTTTACAATGGAAAATATTGTTGAACAAAGAGTGTGCCTTAAATTTTGTGTTTCGAATGATATTTCATGTGGTGAATCACTAAAAATGTTGCGAAATATCTACGGCGAATCGTGTATATCGAAAACAAGGGCTTATAAAGCCGGGTCACACAGAGGCGATCCGATAGCGAGACGATATTTTTTGAAGTGAAAACTTCTTTGGGCGCGCTATAGACAGAATTTTCGTGGGCTGTGAAATGGATTCATCAATCGTCACGCCTGGATATGATAATGGATCGGATCGGATATGAAATCTTCGGGTAAACTCGGTAAAAACGGCCAGGTAGGTACCAGGGCAACAGAAACAGTAAAGAGTTTCGATTACCTACCTCCAACAGCCCAGCGTTTATCTCCAGATACCAGGACAACAGAAATATAAAAGAGTTGCGTTTGCCCCTAGGTACCAGTACCAGGGCAACAGCAAGTTTTCACTTCTATCGGCAGTTCCTATGACTGCCAATTGTCTGTAATGTTCGAATTTCTATGCAACCTGACACACAGCAAGCGGGCGCGATCCCATACTCGGTATCGGATCGCTATCGCTATCAGATCGCTATCGCTACCGGATCGCCTCTGTGTGACCCGGCCTTTAAAGAAGGCCGAGAAGTAGTAGTAGACTTGCCTCGTTCTGGTAGACCTTCAACCGCTACGACCAAAGGAAACATCGACAGCATCAAGAAGCTAGTGCTCGAAAATCGACGTATGAGTCTGAGAGAGTTGGCTAGTGAGGTGAACATATCTTTTAAGTCCGTCCACAACATTCCCATTGACATTTTAGGCATAAAACGCGTCGCCGCTCGACTAGTTCCAAAAGAGCTCAATTTTGTTCAAAAAGCGCAGCGAAAGCATGTCGCTGAAGACATGGTTTCCCGAGCTTCTACATATCCGACTTTTATGAAACGTATAATAACTGGCGACGAGACATGGGTTTATGAGTACGACATGCAAACAAGCCAACAGTCTTAAGAATGGCGTCTCGAACACGAGCCGAAACCCAAAAAACCGCGGCAAAGTCGCTCCAAAATCAAGGTGATGCTGACAGTTTTTTGTGACTACCGTGGTGTGGTTCACTCCGAATTCCTTCCAGAGGGAGAAACAGTGAATAAAGAATATTATTTAGGCGTCATGAAGCGTTTGCGTGAGAGTATCCGCCGTAAACGTCCAGATTTGTGGCAACACAACTCATGGATGCTGCACCATGATAATGCACCATCAGACACAGCCATTATAGTGAAAGAGTTTTTAGCGAAAAATTCAACAAAAGCGCTCGACGAAGCACCGTATTCACCTGATACGGCTCCGTCTGACTTTTTTTATTTCAAGTTAAAATTACCATTTCGAGGAAAACGTTTTGAGTCGATAGAAGCCATAAAAGAAAATTCGCTGAATGAGCTAAAGGCCATATCGCAAATAGCCTACGAAAAATGTATGGAAGACTGGGTGAAGCTTTGGAGATGTTGTATTGCAAGCGATGGGGCCTACTTTGAAGGCGATAAAATAAATTTAGATGAATAATTTGTATTTTTGTTTTATTGACAAATTCCCGATATTTAGTACACAGAATGTATATACTTATATTTATTCTATAGCACTCAGGGACCACGTACAACGTACAAATCCAAAGATGAAAGAATTTTTGATATCGGTCCAGTAGTTACTGCGATTAGTGCGTTCAAATAAATAAACTCTTCAGATTTATGATGTTAGTATATGTATAGTACATATAAAGTGTAATGTTTTTCATCTTGGTACTTATGTATTAAAACGTTGTGTCGTGGAAGCAATGAAATGTTTGCAAAACATTTTCAGCAATTACGTTTACAAACGATGGAATTAGCCAATTGGGATGACTTAAAAATGGCAAAGTTATTTGCAGCTTATCACATTGGGTACTGTGTATGTTTTCCAATATTTCATAGTTTTGGGGACAGGTGAGAGAGCCTTTTATAATTACTTATTTAATATTTGTTTAAGCATGCCACAAAATAGGACCCCGGTAATCTTTTTACACTTATAAAATTAACTCCCGACTGGTCTAGATGGGAAAACGGCAACTGTCGATCCAAAGTATCTTAAAAACGGTGAAGGAAATCATCGAAAGGAAACCGACACTGGGCCAGCGTGGTGGATTATTGCCTTGACTCTTATCTTACTAGAGAATTCCCCGAGTCCCACCAGTGGGGACATTTAGTGGGGTGCATAAGCAATTACTTTCGATGGTTGTTTCGTTATTATTATGCCATTCAATACATGTTCAATTTCAACCATTTAGAGTGGTCATATTTGTTTTAAAATTAACATTACGCGTCCGTGGCATCTGAAATTGCCTTACATCTTCTGCGTTCAGCTAACTGCCATTGGTCTTTATGAAAAAAAAAAAAAAGCGTTGTTTCTCAAACTAAGTATCTTTAGGGTCGAGGGTTTAGGGGTTAGGCGAGTGTCTTGGGCCTCAAGTGCGAAATTCCGTGCGTAATCATACATAATCAGTAAGACATACAAAACTCTTCGTTTTTACTCTCGTCAGTTTACGCGTGGTGTTACTATCGGATTAGTGTAAGATACTAAGCACCTTTAGTCTTTAGTTTACATATTCACAGTTCAAGAATTTCGCCAGAAATCTGACTGGTGGCACTGGCTCTAAACTTTTCACACAGGCTTGGTCCGACATGGGCAGTGGGTATCGCTGGCATGATATCGGGAATACTGAACTGTCTCACACCAGCATCTTCGTACGTCAACTTTTGGGCGCTTTTCATAGTCCGGATGATTACCGGATTTTGTGCTGTTAGTATTATCAGTTTCTGTATTATAATTCAATATAATTAGCTATACACCTTCATTGATTCTGCATTAGATTTTTTTTGCAATCTTTGAAGAATCAATTCAAGAATCAATCAAGAAAAGCCCATCAAGAAAAATTTTACGTTGCCATCAAGTTATCCCTAAAACTTGATTGATTTTGGCTATTTGCAAACTACAAGCAAAATGTATATTTTCGTACCTAACCTAAATATTTTCCAAATGACGATAAATTTAATACTTTGCCTTTCTGTGCGTATCAGTAACAAAAGTTAAAAAAAAACACGCTCAAGTATCTTATATATAAATATCTTATACAGGGTTATTGGTAATCAGCCTGCATCCGTTTAAGGGCATGTTCTGTATATTTAAACAAACAACTTTTGTTCTACAACTTTCGTTAAAACTCAATAGATAACCCAAAAAAAAATAGTGTTTGTTGCCCTTTTTTGTACTGTTTAGCGACTTTTTAGTGTTTATTCACTTCGGCACATCATTTTTTGCGCGTTAAATAGCGTACACGCTCTTGTTACGAATTGTTACGAAGAGTTCGATGCTTTTAGACCGTGCAAATATTTTTTTATTTTTTTTGTAAAAGAAAAAAAAAACTTTTTTTTTTTAAAACTGTACAACAAAAGTTGACGTATTGAATGTACCTAACATCCCCTTAAAAGGTTGCAGGCTGATTACCAATAACCCTGTATATAAAATTCTCGTGTCACAGTGTTTGTTTCCTTACTCCTCCGAAACGGCTCTACTGATTTTTATCAAATTTTATATGCATATTCAGTAGGTCTGAGAATCGGCTACTAGCTATTTTTCATACCCCTAAGTGATAAGGGTTGTTCACCCCAAAAATCTAGATTATGATCCGAGCGAAGCCGGAACGGGCCGCTAGTAGATATACAGGGTTACTGGTAATCAGCCTGCATCCGTTTAAGGGCATGTTCTGTATATTTAAACTAACAACTCTTGTTCTACAACTTTCGTTAAAACTTAATAGATAACCCAAAAAAAAATTGTATTTGTTGCCCTTTTTTGTACTGTTTAGCGACTTTTTAGTGTTTATTCACTTGGGTACGTCATTTTTTGCGCGTTAAAGAGCGTACGCGCTCTCGTTACGAATTGTTACGAAGAGCTCGATACTTTTAGACCGTGCAAATGCACTTTTTATTTATTTTGTAAAAGAAAAACAAAACATTTTTTTTTTAAACTGTAGAACAAAAGTTGACGTATTGAATGTACCTAACATCCCCTTAAAAGGATGCAGGCTAATTACCAATAACCCTGTATAGAAAATCAAAAAGTATTGTCTGATTGAAAAAAAGCGTGGAGTGATTTATTTTTAAGATATTTTCAAAATGACTACTCATTCAGGAGTAACAAAAGACGCTTTGGAAAGTCAACAGTCGACAGATAAGAGTCTGTCGAGACTTGACTTGAGCAATGCTATCGAATACTTTGATCAATGAAAAATAGAGTAGGTATATTTATTATCTAAAGCCCGATTTACACCAGACGAGCGAATGCTCATTCTATCCCCACTGTATCAAATTCATTCAAAACGTGTAAACAAACGTAGAGCATTCTTTCGTTGTTTTGATTGCGTTCGCAAAGATTCTATGCAATATATAATATGGAAAACGCTAAGAACGATCTTTCGTTTACACTAAAAGATCGAGAAAGAATGCGCTTGTTCCAGCTCTAGCTCTATGTTCGTTCAGTTTAAATCGGCCTTAAACGTAAGACAGTTCTACGTATAGTAATAAGTTACATTTATTACATTATTTTATACACGTTTTAAATTATAGAAATCACAGCATTGTAGTAATTTACGAAAACTGTGCATCTTACACTGTCTAATGGTGCATAATATGTCTCTAGATTTGAATTTATTTTAAAATAACACGAAGGACATAGTATCGATCTTCATTCGATGTTTCCAGGGCGCTATGCAGCCCAGCATGGTTCAAGTTTTAAGACACTGGGTTCCTCCTATGGAAAGAAACCATTTCATGTGGGCATATTGTGGTAAGATCTCTTTTATTTTTATTTTACCATGCAAATATTCACACTATTTGAAATTTCCCTCAGTTCACATTTTAATAGTGCTAGCTGATGGTAATATATTTTGGTATATCTATTTGTAAGTAATTAAGAGTATTACGTAGGCCACAACAATTTTATTCGTTACTGATGAATTTTCGTGTTTAAACTTCAAGTGAAAGCACGGTGATGGCATATTCCGAGAGCTGGCACCATATTTTGGGTAGATATTTGATGCAAGGTGCAAAATTTGTCACATACCTCTCCTGTTTATACCTAAATACGGAGCAGCAGACCTGGCTGATGAGTGGTGGGATAGAATTCATACATAAAAAAAAAGATCAAATATTATTTTTGAGATAGGTAATTTGCAAATTTTTATGTATTGTAATGTTTAAATAATTTAAAAAATCATAAGCCAGACGATTTAGTCGGGATTTTAAAACGGCGAAACGCGTCCTAAAAATATAAATATGTTAATGTATTCGAGGATATTTTAAATGTTATTTGGGTATTTCTACCTGACAGGTGAACTAAATTGCGGGATTAATTTTGCCCCGCTACTCACCAGCAAGATATACGTCTCCGTGTTGGGAAATAATAGGGCTCCCTTCACTTGGATCCTCAGCTAGGCTCCACATGTGGATCCGCGGATACTTTTTTTTTCGTCTTGAACCCACCAGTGTATCCATGGATACTTATTTCCCCCCCTAAATCCACAGGTGGATTCATGGATACTTTTTTTTCGTCTTGAACCCACCAGTGTATCCATAGATACTTATTTCCCTCCCTAAATCCACAGGTGGATTCATGGATACTTTTTTTTCGTCTTGAACCCACCAGTGTATCCATAGATACTTATTTCCCCCCCTAAATCCACAGGTGGATTCATGGATACTTTTTTATCCGCTTTGATCCACCAGGTGGACACCAGAAAAATAATATTTTTCTTTACCACTTGAACCCACGATCCGCTAACAATAGAAATCCATTTATGAAACTTTTTGATATTACTTATAGGGGAGCTATGCGACAAATTATCAGCTTACCTCCAATACCTAGCCAAAAATTGGTACTAGCTCTCGAAATAAAAGCTCTCTACTAGTCTTTAGAACTACGTCGTGTTTAAAACCGCAATACCGCCATTTAATTACGAGTACATAATATGAAATAGTGTAAAAATATAGAGTAGAGTAACACAAAGAATAAGGCTTTAATTTTACCTCCGTTTTCGCTTCAACCAACTTAAAAAAAAAGAGGTTCTCTCTGTACCTACTCTTTGAACTCAAACAACTTTCTGCAGTTTTGTGTGTATGTGTGTATTATACGATAGCTTCGCCAAAATTGTGAATCGATTTTGATTTGAACAAATGACTAAAATTTGTTTTCATTTAGTGATACCTTCTTATGAAATTTAGTTTAGTCTCTGGATTTAATTTTAAATTTAAGTTGGTTTTGTCTGTTTCGGAGGAAATCAATTATTTACCTCAAAAAAAAAAATGTTGTTGTCTATCAGGGCCTGTATTTTGTAATGCGTAGTTAAATTTAAGACGCAGTACTGCGCTACTATAAATTTGACCATAAGATTCGTTACGGCATATGTTGTTCGGAGGTCAACGTATGAGTTTAACTGTTGTAGTCAGGTGGCATTCAACCAGAGTACCGTCAGTTAACATAGCAGATTATCTCGGTAACTGTCTTCTTTTTTTTTTTAAGGAACCGTGACAATTTCTTGATCAAAGAGTATTTCTCGCTAATTATAAAGCCAGTTGATGTAATTATTTATATTACTTATATCAGTGGATACTACTAGTGAAACGCTCTATTGGACAAATTATAGATCAATTTATCGCCCCCGAAAACCCCTAAAGTACCGTAAATAAGCGGTGTTAGTGTTCGCTAACACTGCTTCACTCATCCGGGGAACGCCCACTCGGGCGGCACATTCCACGCTACGCGCCTATTCACAAATGGGAATAGGCGCGTAGGGTGCGTCTTAAGCCGTGGAATGTGCCGATAGGCGCGTAGCGTGCGTCTTCAGCTGAGGAATGTGCCGCCCGAGTTGGAGTTCCCCGGAGTTTGTTTTTCTTGTTATACGACCATAGCCGTACTACTTTTCGTGGGCTGTGAATTGAATTCTAGCGTCACACTCGGGAATGATAAGGAATTTTCGGGTAAGCTCGGGTCCATGGCCGTGGTCATGGCCACGCCCTCCGGTTTCAACCGCGTAGTTTCCAAAGTGAGCTATCAAATTCTAGGGTTCTAAATTCTAGAGTTATAAGTTTTCACTTCTATCGGCAGTTCCTGTGACTGCCATTTTTTTGTTCATATAAATTATGTTAGAATTTCGGCTACAGTGTGACCACTATTAAGTAAGTATTTATTATTATTAGATTTGCGAATGCGAAAAGTCGTACCGAAGCGTATATGTAGAAATGTAGAGCTCATCTATAGGTAATTTTTTTTCAACATCAGATAGAGCTCTGCATACCGGCTACAAGCCGCCAAGTGTCAAATCTTCCATGCTAGGGTTGGAAGAGGGTATGATAAGTTTGTGGAATTATTTAAGGTATGCTTCGAGTATGGTTTGAGATGTGCTTTGTTTGTTTGCGTCAGTATAGTTAGCGGGTCTTTGTGGAGACCATGGCATTCTACAGTAGTCCAAAGTTTGATAGATAGTAGAGTAATTCTGGGGTCAACTGCTATAATACCCTGAAAAGTAATCTGATATCTAATTACAACGCTGACGAGCTAGCTGTGGAGCTGACTATTGAATTTGCACATCATTCAGAATCGACCGGTTCCTATGAAATGCTACCTTACTACGATCATTATTTAAGTTCATGGTTCTTTATAACCCACTATCATTTTCATTCACGTGTCTATTTCGCCAAAACTGGGTCTGCTATTTTTTGGACACCCTTGGTAGAGCGACCTTGCCTAAATGCATTGTTGTGTTGTGTTGCGTTAGGTTGCTTTTTATTCGGTGGTAGAAGTTCAGTGCCCGTAAAATTAACTTCTATTGAGAAGATGACATTGCGAGACAATAGACGGTGAACATTTCGCGTACCGCGACCGCAAACCTTGATCATTAATCTATACGTCTGCTAGTTTCTATGTACGAAATGTTTTTGTTTATTAGAGAGCATGACGAGTCGTGTAAGTCAGGCGGGTGAGCAACACCCGTAAACATGTAGGTACTCAGCAGCACAGCATCAAACAGTATTTTACGGTAAAACAGTATGTGTAAGGTATATCAGCTATCTGGCTCCCACAATACAATTTTAGCTTATTCTGAGACTTTCTAGTGTCGTTTAAGAAATGCCCAACAATCTAACGAATTATGTGTACAATGAGGTTGTGAGGTGTATAAATTAGGTTATAAAATTCCAATAACTACGTAACACTGCATTACTCTCAATGTGTATGCTCAACGATAACTGAAACGGTCTATCATGGCAATAACAGCTTTATATATGTAAATCTTTTCCTAGGAATAACCCTGGGTACATGCTGCACGTTTCTAATTTGCGCCGCTGTCCAGTACTATTCTCGATGGCCTGTCGGGTTCTACATATCAGGAGCTCTGCAAATTACCTGGGCAAGCCTCTGGGTGACGGTAGTGACCGACTCCCCCAGACACCATCCGTACATATCACAGGAGGAACAGGACTATTTGGCTGGTTCGATTGGCACCATTTTTACGATTAAGGTAGTTCAAAGATGATTATTTATCAAGGAAAACAAATAAAATTTCATTCGCACTCCATAAAGACTACAGGCCCGTGAACAAAATTTACGGGTCAAATGAACCACCAGGAGACCTATGTAGGATGATAGAAGGGTATAAAGTAATAAGATTCAGCACTATGCCGTCACTTGTAAGCTGTCCAACTGAGTGCAATTGAAGAGGGGGGGTTGCAATCCTCGATCATTTCTCCTTGTCGCATTATTTTTGTACGGCGCGGCGTTGCGGAATAATAGATTAAAAGAAGCATTGAAACTATAAAAAATATAAATTTTAACTTTTTAATTATTCGTTTGTCGGAAAAAATTACAGAGTACGAGTAATTTACAGAGCAAATTTGGTCATTTGATTAAGTACGGCATTGGTTCCATACAGTTTCAATACCTCTTCTAATCCATTATTTCGCAATGCCGTACAAAAATCATGCGACAAGGAGAAATGGTAGAGGGTTGGAACCCCCCTCCCCCCCCCCCCCCTCTTCAATCACACTCAGTTGGACAGCTTACAAGTGACGGCATAGTGCTGAATCTTAATACTTTACACCCTTCTATCACCCTACATAGGTCTCCTGGTGGTTCATTAGACCCGTAAATTTTGTTCACGGGCCTGTAGTCTATTAGGTTGATCATTGAATGGATTAACTATCGATGGCCTACATGTACAAGTACCTATCACTTTTACCACAATTTCCAGGATGATAAATATGAGCGATTGATTAGTTAAACAAATGTCAAGTTATTGACATCGACAGAAGCTTATCAAATTCCTCAAATAAAATAAAACATAAACGCTACCTTTTGCGCAAATGACAGAGAGAATTATCTAGGAAAAGTTTATTGTCACATCAGGTAAGATGGCGGTCAAGTGTAAACTTAACATAGTAAAAAAAAACAGGTTATTTCCATAATAGAATAATAAAACGTGCAATGGTAGTCTTAGCTCCTGTGTATTAATAGAAAGTCTCGTTTACAGTTAACCAACGCAGAGGCTCCTTGGAAACTAATATTGGTGTCAGTACCGTTCTGGGCACTGTGCATATTAAATTTCGGATATTCTTGGATGATAATATCATTGTGCATTCACGGACCACTGTATTATTCTAAAATTCTCGAATACAGCATTTACAATGTTGGTACTTTACCTATTACCTTTTTGCACTACGTTTTTCGGTTAAATGATTTGTATAATAATATGTATTATGTGGTCATCAGGCGTCAGTGTTGACGGCTTTGCCGTTTTTTATGCGATTAGTGCTGGGAACGATCGTGATACAGCTTTTCCACTTGTACAAGCATAACATGAAGTTGAAGAGAATAAAGTATATACGAAAATACTTCATTGTGATTTGTACGTTTTCTGACATCTATCTACAGTTCTACGTACCTACGGTTTGCTTGCACTTTCATTGACATCTTAGTTGACATACGTATTTCACTTTGATTTTCTAGTACAATATTGTATTGTTGTTTGTTTTCCTTTCTATTATTCACATTACCTACTTTTTCTTTGGACAAAATTATGCTATTTTGTGTTTTGTAGATTTATTTGTAGTTGTCACTATTTTGTAGTTCTTATTAAAAAAATACTTCTATTATAGAATTTTGCCGCGGTTTCACTCGCGTTTTAAGGGTTTTCTTTTGTTTACCCTAATTATTTTTCTCAAGTCTATGCTAGGCTATGTTATGCCTTAGACGATTAGCTATCAGGTAGTGAAAATCCCGTTATAATCGATCCAGCCGTTCGTAGATGAGAAGACACAGACAGACAGACAGAAAGATAGAGACAAAAAATGAAAAATAGTTTTTTAGATTTAGTTACCGTATGTGCTTTCATTGAAACTTGGTAAAAAGCTTTGATATTACATAGGTACATAGGTACACTCAAATTTACATTATTTTTTTCATTTATTTCATTTAATTAGGTACAGAGTATAGAGGAATTTATTTGTTCATATCAGTTTCAACAGTATAACTCGATAAATCGTAACTCGTAACTAATTGCTGTAAATAAGTAAATTAATACAATGATACCAAAGCATGTGTTTCCTCCATTTACTATATATGTCTAAGGGCCACCCACTTTAAAAAAAATGGACACATACACCTCCTGGCAACATTCAGAATCATAATCAGCATGTTTTTCAGAGTCCACAACCGTACACCAAGTTCGGTCTTTATATTTCGCACACTCAACTCCACTTCGCTCCCGCCCTATAGTGCTTAGAAGTTTCGAGTGATGTCATGTCTATTTACGATTTTTAGGGTTCCGTAAAATGTAAAAACGGAACCCTTATAGATTCGTCATGTCTGTCTGTCTTTCTGTCTGTCCGTCCGTATGTCACAGCCACATTTTGCCGAAACTATAAGAACTACACTGTTGAAACTTGGTAAGTAGATGTATTCTGTAAACCACCTTAGGATTTTTATAAAAAAAAATAAAAAAAAGAAAAATTAGGGTTGCCCCCCATACTGAGAACGGAAACTCATAAAATTTTTTTTCATTATACCTACACATGTGGGGTGTCTATCGATAGGATGATGATATATCAAAAATGATGTTGAGGTTTCTAATGTAATTTTTGTCTACACTGAATAATTTGCGCGAGAGACACTTCCAAAGTGATAAAATGTGTGTCCCGCCCCCCCTCTAACTTCTAAAGTAAGAGAATGAAAAAACTAAAAAAAATACATGATGTACTATGCAAACTACCAACGAAAATTGGTTTGAACTCGATCTGATGAGTAGTTTTTTTTAGTACGTCATTAATACACAATTATTAAAACTTCGATCAAAGTTACATAGAACTACAAGAACTATGTATATTATGTTACTTGCTGCAACGGAACCCTTCATGGGCGAGTCCAACTCGCACTTGGCCACTTTATTTTTATGAAGACGTGACGTCACAACCGGAAGTTTGATGATCTATATTATATTTATAATTTGTCGATTTTTATCAATTTCATGAAACAAAAAATACGCAATAAGTACGCGTCCCGTGTTTTTCCATAATCTTACTGATGGACTAACTAGAATAATCATCCCAATTCTGCCTTTCTAAAAAGGTACTTTTGAATCCCAGTAAGTTACATAGTTATCCCAGAATAGCAAGTTTGAATCCGAATTTGGATGGCCATTTCAACACGTACTTACGTGCCCCACAGTAAGTACTTAATGACGTATAATAGGTACTTACGTCGACTCGAAAAAATGTCATTAGACTTCAGAAAAATCTTTAACTCTAATGCACAAAAAATATGACCATACACTGAATCTATTTTGTCTGCCTATAAAAACTTGTCTCGACAGCTTTTTAATTCTAGAATGTGGTCGAGAAAAAATACCCTGATGAAACCATCGACTAGATGACGAATAAGTGTGCGGTTAATGTGTGCTCGCATTCTTTAAAAGGCCGTCAGGTCAGAAAGATCAACAAAACAAAATAAGGTAGATGAACTACAAGGTAATACGGTTAATAAGGTAAATAGATAATCAATAAAGTTTAATTACCTGTTGATAAACCCACACAACTGAAGTCACTAGATTCTAGAGGCTGCCCTTTGTGCAGTAATAGAGGCTGCAAATAATCTTATTTATAAAAACCTCTTATCACGGTGTTTGTCGTACTCCTCCGGAACGTATTAGCGGAATAACTGAAATTCTAAAAAGTAGTGACGATTCGGATTTAATCAAGGTAGTATAAAACCAAATTAGCGATGGCGACATCAAAGGCGCCGCGTATTCTGTTTTCCAGTGACACCATTGCGCTTATTACACCACAAACAATTAAGTCACTTCGTGACAAATGTCCCTCCCTCTTGAGAGATCTAACTTCTTTAGTTAGTTAACCTTATGCTATCTGATCGGGTCAGTATTGGCATCATCAAAGATTTGCTGCGCTTTGTGCGTACTAACCATAAAGGACGATAGTGTCAGACCAATATCTGTCGGCAGGGCAGGGTCGCCCGACCAGTGTTTTTTTTTTGTTTTAACTGGAAGTGTTGAGTCACTTTGTCATTTCATAAGGTTGACGTCAACTTCAACGTTTTCGGAAAGTCAGATATAATATGGTTAACAGATGGGTGAAAACTGAAAAAATATCCCCCCCGAGAGATCCTCCCATCGATGAGGCGGGGGCGCTTATTAGCTAAGCTTGATCAAGCACAGGGAAGCTAAGAGGAACCCGCGGTGGGGCCGCTCGTCTAAGCTTTGTCGACACGGCGATGCGGTCATGTAGGTTGCCCGGTGTAAGTTGGGGTGTAGGCATCGATGCCGTGGGGTGGAGGCTGCGGCGGAAAAAGACCGCCGGTATTACGGTGTGACGCTCTTCCTACCCGCCGCGGCCTTGACAGGACCACCACCGTTAGATGACAAACGCGTTGGTGCTGCAGGGGAGGAAGAGTGCTGGTAATGCGGTGCACTGCAGCCTCCTCTGCAGCCGAAATGTGATAGGCGGCGGGCCCACAGACCTGACACGTTGCAAGGGATCAAGGGTGTCCAGATTTTTTTGTATGGTATAGATATCTCTCTGCCCTGTAATTTCACTGGTGGTGAAGTCTAAAATTAGGGGCGTGTAGGATGTTATAAATAGGAATATAGCTATGATACTAAACTAAAAAGTTACGGCTGGTCTAGTCAGGAGAACGGCGCCTGCCGATCCGGAGACCCCGGGTTCAAACCTCACACGCACCTGACGCACCACTGTCTTTTCGAAGTCATGCATAATGCCGCTAACTTAAAACAGTGAAGAAAAACATCGTGAGAAAACCGACATGTACCTAGAATCTTTCGAAGTCAAGTGTCATCCACCAAACCGCACTGGACCAGCGTGGTGGATTATGGCCTTAACTCTCTCTTTGCGAGAGAAGGCCCCGAGTCCTAGCAGTGGGAACATTTAGTGGGCTGTTGATGCTGATGATGATGACTATACTAAAAAGTACAATTGGAATGATAACTCGGATGACTGGGTCGAAAATATTGCTGATTGCCGTTAGCTTGGTTATGGAAAAATATGGGACACGTATTTTTTGTCTTATCATCAAACTTTCGGAGTGGGGGTGGTGACGTCACGTCTTGGTAAAGAAATCGTAAAATGAAGTGGTGAATAAAAAATATAAATACGTGTTCATTATTTTTAACGACCTAACGGATGTAGGTACTAATTAGTTTTTTAGCCACCATGCCTATTGGCTTACTGATTCTAAGCCACACTCACAAGTCTGCTCATCGTGGCTCTGACGACCGTGCAAAATTTGGTTGATGAAGAGCCTCTCACTTGATCGCTCCATCTAGTTGGGGATCTTCCCCGGGCTCGCTTACCCTACATATTTCCAACTATGATCAGCTTTTCAAGTCTGTCATCTCCCCTTCTCTTTATGTCTTACGAGCTGAACGCGCGCGCGTTGCTACGCCATCTATCGAAAATGGTCGTACCAATTCAAATTTTGTTCAAATTCGGTTACTTTAGGTTCTAATGACGCAACCTTCAACATATGACAAATGCTGTCACGCAACGAAAGCTCTCTAAAAGCAATGTTTTTTCCCCGTTTTTGTTACATTTTTCATTCATGCTCGGCTCCTGTTTGTAGTAGCGTAATGTTAAATAGTCTATAGCCTTCCTCGATAAATGGACTATCCTACAAAGAAATAATCTTTCAATTCGGACCAGTAGTTCCAGAGATCCTTGCGTTCAAACAAACATACAAACAAACTCTTCAGCTTTATAATTTTATATATAAAATTCTCGTGTCACAGTGTTTGTTTCCTTACTCCTCCGAAACGGCTTTACTGATTTTAACCAAAATTTATATGCATATTCAGTAGGTCTGAGAATCGGCTACTAGCTATTTTTCATACCTTTATTTATATGGCAAAACAACGTTTGCGGGGTCAGCTAGTCTTATATATAAAATTCTCGTGTCACAGTGTTTGTTTCCTTACTCCTCCGAAACGGCTTTACTGATTTTAACCAAATTTTATATGCATATTCTGTAGGTATGAGAATCGGCTACTAGCTATTCATACCCCTAAGTGACAAGGGTTGTTCACTAAGGCAAAACAAGGTTTGCGGGGTCAGCTAGTATTAGTATAGATTACTTCTTAAATGTATGCATTTAATCCTTCCAGCCCACGTTATTCCTGGTCTGCTGATAGCCTCCTGCTGGTGCTTCCCGGGTGCCATTCCCGGGCCAGTGCTGTTAACCGTCGCTGTGACCCTCACCGCCGCGGGCATGGATACCACTTTGGATCTATGTTATGTTAGCTCTACATTTATGCATAACTTGCGGCTCCCCGTGGTACCCACGTATTACCTGTTGCCTTTAATTTCTCGGGATAAAAAAAAGCCTATGTTACTTTCAATATATACCTCCCAAAATATGCGTACAATGGTTTGAATGGACATGAAAATTTTAGCTAAAATTAATTTCTTTTTGAAGTGAAAACTTCTTTTGGCGCGCCACAGAAAGATTTTTCATGGGCTGTGAATTGAACTCTAGCGTGAATGCTCGGGAATGATAAAAAATCTTCGGGTAAACTCGGGATCACCTTGACTCGGGGTTCCTACGACTGCCAATTTTTAGGGTTCCGTAAAACGTAAAAACGGAACCCTTATAGATTCGTCATGTCTATCTGTCTGTCTGTCTGTCTGTCTGTCCGTCCGTATGTCACAGCCACTTTTTACCGAAACTATGAGAACTACACTGTTGAAACTTGGTAAGTAGATGTATTCTGTAAACCGCATTAAGATTTGAACAGAAAAATTAAAAAAAAAAAAATTAGGGTTGTCCCCCATACTAAGAACTGAAACTCAAAAAAATTTTTTTCATCATACCTACACGTGTCTATCGATAGGTCTTCAAAAATGATGTCGAGGTTTCTAAGATCATTTTCGTATACACTGAATAGTTTGCGCGAGACACACTTTCAAAGTAGTAAAATGTGTGTCCCCCCCCCTCTAACTTCTAAAGTAAGAAAATGAAAAATCTAAAAAAAATATATGATGTACATAACCATGTAAACTACCAACGAAAATTAGTTTGAACTCGATCTGATGAGTAGTTTTTTTTTAGTACGTCAAATATACACTATTATTGAAACTTCGATCAAAGTTACAAGGAACTACAAGAACTATGTGTACTATGTATATTATGTTACTTGCTGCAACGGAACCCTTCATGGGCGAGTCCAACTCGCACTTGGCTACTTTATTTTTTCTGGGGCAGTGGTTTTAATGCCTAGCGTTTAATGTGTTGCAGGAACTGTCTCCAACATTTGTGAATTCAGTATACACGGTGATCAAGATAATCGGCAATACGGCAGGGATTTTAGTGTCTCTATGCGTTGGACAAGTTACACAGACATATAAAGTAAAACAATTAATTATTTGAATGTTTCTATGGATTAGTTAATTATTTAGTGATACAATATCGATAACTTGTAACGATTAATGCTTTTAGTTAGGAGCTAAGTAGTTAGTGCTGTGTGAGGAATGTCATAATGTCAAGATACATAAGATGTAGAACGAAAATCCATATTCCCGCCAAGAACGTTTGTTTTGGTTGAATTTCTAAACCTACGGTTTGGTGACTACTGCGCCACGAGGCGAGTTATTATTGTAGCTAGTATGATTCCGTGCTATCGTAAGTCTTCATTAAGTCTATGTTAATTCCACCGTTGACAACGACCGAGAGACATAATGAAAGACCCCAATAAACGGGAGGGTTCCTTTTGGTTTTCTTTCTGTTGCTTCCGTAGCACTATTTCCATCCCTTTTCATAAAATTACTCCCGCAAAAAATTACTACCAACCGAGATAAAAAAATATTTATTACTTACTGGTGCCCTTAACGGACGTGTGAATTCTGTAGAGTATACTCTACAGAATATTTTGAATTCCATATTTTAATTTTTTTTTTTTTTATTTCCGACTCTGCTCGATTAACCAGCATTTACCTAAATATAGACTTAGTTTAATAAAATTGGTAAAATAATGTTCTGTTGTTGTATTAAATTTATCAGAATATTTTTTATTGTAGAATTCATCTTTGCTGATGGTTTGGAAACACATCTGGTGCTTTCACGCAACCGTCCTATTTGGTTCTGGACTTGTGTTTCTCATGTGGGGAGAGACGCAAGTGCAACCGTGGAATAATAGGAGAGTAAGGTAAGATTGCATTTTTCATGTTTAGTTGTTGAGTCCTCCTGCAGATAGGCACATCACACTCACCACAGTTTTTGAATCGTGTCGCCGCTGTGACGTCATGCGCGGTCCCAAAGGGGCGGGGTCACAAGGGATATGACCCCCCCCCCCCAAAATCGTATACGTTACATTAAAAAAAGGGGCGCTACTAGTAGTCTTTTTAACTCGATTTATTGTATTTCTACTCGTGACCCCCCCAAAATCTGAGACTCTGTACTGGTGGACCCCCTCCAAAATTCGATTCGCTGGGACCGCGCCTGTGTGACGTATTAATATACATAATCTACTACCAGTCTAGTAGGGTTTCTTGATACTGTGCTCTCAAGTGTTCTGACGATAATAACTAGACTGTGAATGAGACGGTATCTTATACGATAGTAACACCGAGTGGACAAAATTGATACCTGAAAAAAGAAGAAAAATAATATTTATTTATTTACCACAGGTACACATACTATTAAAATAATTAACTGCAGCTTCCGTACTAAGCTAAACTTTTATCATGGCAGTCGATGGTTGATGTTATGTTGATGTGCACATTAGGCATCTACTAGTAGGTACCTATGTATCGTTTTGAACGTTTACTCTCTTTCAACGAAAAACGTAATTTCGAAATAAACTCGCGACTTTCCTACTCCGGTTCTACTTCGTTTCGTCCGATCGAACATTGTTTGACGTTTAAATGTTCTAAGCCTACTCTAATTAAAGTAGGCTTAGAACATTTAAACGGACGAAACGACGGATCGAAGCAGAACCGGAGACTCGCGACTTTCCTAAAGTAATTTCGAAATAAACTCGCGACTTTCCTAAAGTCGCGAGTTTATTTCGAAATTACATTTTTCGTGGAAAGTTCTCTCTTTCTACGAAAAACGTCAATTTCGTCGATGTCCTGAACGTCTACTCTATTTCTACGAAAACGTAATTTCGAAAAAAATACTCGCGACTTTCCAACTCTGATTGTACTGCGATCCGTCGTTTTGATCGTTTAAATGTTCTAAGCCTACTCTAAATAGAGTAGACGTCCTGGGGGTCTACCTCGTCTCTCTCTTTTCTTTTCGCTTGAAATTATAGAGACAGCATTAGCAAAGCGATAGCCGATTTAATTAGGCGGTAGAAGCGCTGGTGTGTTAAGCAAAGAGACAACCATCAGCGTAGTGCGTATCTAGGCACCTAGGCAGTGATTTAAACTGAGGTTATACACCCCATGACCGCTGATTGCCATGATTGTTCGATTAAACGATAGAGAGATGTATCATCTGGATACAAGGTTTATTGTCGTGGTGAGCTAAATGTTAAGCGTCAATTGTCTCGCAAACTTACCGCAAGAACTCACGTTACGGGCTCGGTAATATTTTATTGGTATTACCGTGGTATGGGTAATTTTCTTGTTCAGAATACTAAGTGCAATTTACTGTTATCTATATAACTACGTATTACACTTAGCTCTACATTTCCTTATTTTATCGTCGTCGATTGAATGTCCCTTAGAGAAAATGATTTATTTTCATTATTATTATATTTATAAATATTTATTATATATTTATATTATTATATTATATATATATATATATATATTTATATTATTATATTTTCATTTCATTATTAGTAGTGGTAGGACTCTTAGCAGAGTCCGCCTGGGGAAGTACCACACCTTTGCCAAATATTCTACCGCCAAGCAGTAATGTGCAAACATTACTGTGTTCCGGTTTGAAGGGCAATGATTCCAGAGAAATTACAGGGCTTAGAGACATAATATCTTAGATCTCTGGGTGACGAGCGCAGTGCAGTGCTAGGTAATGATTTGGACTATCATGTTCCAATAGCTGCGTGTTACTGTGCTGTTATGTGGCAGGCATGTTGCTTAACATCAGGCACATGACCTGCTCGTCTCGTCAATCTATGCTATAAAAAATATATATATATGGTTTTGAACCCGGGCTCTCCGGATCGGCAGTCGCCGTTCTCCCAACTAGACCAGCCGTAACTTCAAGTAGGCACCTACCTACTTACCTAGTAGTTAAATGAGTTTGTATATTTTCCAGTGTATAAAATAAAATATATTGTCTCGAGCTCTCGAGTTTTGCATTCGTTTTCCTAGCGAAACGGCGCAACCGATTGTCATGATCTTTATGTCTAGTTTGGTAGGTATTGGAATAGGCCCTGGTTCCTTTGGGGGCTGTAGGTGTACGCAAAGTATTTTCTCACGGGAAATATATTTTCACCCTCCAACCCCATCGCGGTTTTATTCAATTCAAATTCGTTCACAGACTAGAAGTCCCACGTTATGTTGATAAACAATATAGGTCAGTTAGATTATAAATGTTTCCAGAAAAATGACAGGGCTTAGAGATATAATATCTTAGATCTCTGGGTGACGAGTACAATGCAGTGCTACGTAACGTTTTGGACTCTTCATGTTCCAATAGATGCTAGTCCCTGGTCTGTTATGTGGCAGTCATTTTGCTTACGACGGTAAGTACCTTCATGTGCTGCTCGTCTCGTCACTCTATATTATTAAAGGCTCATAGGCAATGAATATGTCACTCTTGTGCGTAAAAGACTTCAAAATCTTGAACATCGCCGCAAAATTGCTAGTTTATCGGTTTTTTGTCGAATACGCGTCGGAGAGTGTAACTGGACGTCTACTCTGTTTCTACGAAAACGAAATTTTGAAAAAAACTCGCGACTTTCCTACTCTCGTTCTACTTCGTTTCGTCCGATACAACATTGTTTGACGTTTAAATTTAATGTTCTAAGCATACTCTAATTAGAATAGGCTTAGAACATAAACGGACAAAATTGACGGATCGAAGTAGAATCGGAGTTAAAAAATCGCGAGTTTATTTCGAAATTACGTTTTCGTTGAATTAGAGTAGACGTCCTGATCTGTAATATGATCTACCTTGCCCTTTCTTCTACTCGACTTCTCGTATCTCGAAAAAGCGATATCGTTTCATGGTCGATGGTCCAAAAACACGAATGAAGAGATTTGGATCCACGTTTGTGATAAGAACGTCTAGGTTGTGGAATGTGCCGCCTGAATGGGTTTTCCCCGATAAATATAATCTTGGTGTCTTCAAATCGAGAGTGAATCTGTTTATTTTAAGTAAGCACGCTACATCATAGATCACATCGTCACTTAACATCAAGCGATACGGTGGTCAAGTGCGAACCTATTATAGTTAAAAAAATAATTATAGATTAGCATTGATTTTCCCTGTTTGCCCTATATTATCTAATTTTTAGTTACTTTTAGACCCCGGCGTAAGACACAGTTCCAGTTTCAAGCAAAGCCATCTAGGATGTCAAATATTACTGAAGTTGAAGAAGAAGGCGGAACGATAAGAAGTTCTATGGTTTCGCAACAATCTTAAGTAGGTAATCATCATCAACAACCCACTAAATGTTCCCACTGTTGGGACTCGGGGCCTTCTGTCGCAAGGAGAGAGTTAAGGCCACAATCCACCACGCTGGCCCAGTGCGGGTTGGTGGATGACACATGACTTCGAAAAATTCTGGGTACATATCGGTTTCCTCACGATGTTTTCCTTCACCGTTTTAAGTTAGCGGCATTACGCACGTGACTTCGAAAAGACAGTGGTGCGTGTGGGGTTTGAACCCGGGATCTCCGGATCGGCGCCGTTCTCCCGACTAGACCAGCCGTAACTTAGGTAATGGTAGGTACCTACTTCTGAGTAGGTGACCATCAATTTCTCTGAGTTGTAGTTAGATAGATAGATAGATAGATAAACTCTTTATTGCACTTACATAACAAAGAAAAAAACAGAAAAAACTTATATTAAAGTAGCAATTGGCGACCTTATCGCTGAGAGCGATTTCTTCCAGGCAACCGTAGGATGGTAAAAACATAAATAAATTAATAATGGAAGACGGGGAGTACAATTAGGAGTAGTAACAATTTAGAATAACTAGCAACTAATTTAAAATACAACAATATATATATATATATATATTACATATATCGATTTTACATCCTAATACACAAATAATTTTATAATAATAGACTAATAGATAATTAATTAATAATAACATGTTCAACAAATTAAAATATTTAAATATTAATAGATTACAATTTCATGGACTTTAAGGAGAATAATGATTTTAACTAGCTGATGACTGCAACAAGTAGAACTCTTTAACTTGGTTCTTAAAAACAGCAAGAGAAGGAGCTTGCCTAATGTTGACGGGCAAGGCATTCCACAACTGGACAGCTTGAAAAGCAAATGACTTGCCATAAAAAGTTTCGCTGCGCGCCGGCGGTGTTTCAAGGAACAAGTTATATTTTGACCTTAGCGGTAGACCATGTGCATTGCTCCAATACGTAAAAAGTTTTTTTAGTAGTTGTAGGTAGGTACTTTGCATAGTGTTCTCATAAGTTTTATGTTAGGTCATTGCTATTAATATGGTGTTCTGTCGTACTGGCCACTTTGATCTCAAGTATTTCCTCTCTGGTTAGGAATTCTAATTTCAAATTTATTGCAACAGCTATTTACCCATGCTTTTGTGTTTTGAAAACCATAATTCATTTGTTTTTTCCCCTACTGATTTTTTCTTTCGGTCACTAAAATAGAAAACTTGAAATATCGCGTGATTTACGAGTAGGTAAGACTTCCATCGTGGCACCAGTGCTGCAGAAACAGCCAAACGGCACGAAGGATAAATGACGTGTAGGGCGGCCAGTACGACAAAACGCCAATTTCACACGTAACTACGTAGGTAAGGACCTAATATTTTGTAAGGGATAATACTGTTTTGTTGTATTCTAAGACTTTGTAACGAATATGTATTATTTTAAACTAATCTTATATAAAAAAATCCCGTGTCACAATGTTAGTTACCTTACTCCTCCGAATCGGCTTTAGGTAAGTACTGATTTTTACCAAATTTTATATGCATATTCAGTAAGTCGGAGAATCGGGTACTATCTATTTTTCATACCCCTAAGTGATTAGGGTTGTTCACCCCTCACCCCTATTTTTTTATTTTTGAACAAAGTTTTTCGTTTTTAATTTTTTTATAATGTGGCATTAAAAATACGTACAACCCTAAATTTTTACTTTTTTATCACCAACCCCAATTTTTTAATAGTCATTTTAGTAATTAAATCATTTTTCATCCCGCTCTATAATTGACCAATTATCGTCTTTTTTGTAAATGTTTTTCACTCTATTTCGACTAAAATTTCTCGGAGCCTATGGCAAATCTAAAATTGTTTTATAAAAATAAACATTTATTTTTATTATTAAAGTTTAGAGCTATCAATGTTAGATTTTTAAAATTTGTATTAATCTATACTAATAATACTAATATTATAGAGAAGTAAAGTTAGTGTGTTGTTTCACTAATAGAAAGCCACATTAGTGCCGAGTGTCATAGGCTATATAAAAAACCGAAAAATAAAAAGACTTTTACGTGGTAGTCCGTTTTGCTAAGTGAATCGGAGAAAAAACGGTCGAATGAAAGCGTTTCTTACGAACGCTGCCTTAACTATGAAAGATATATTTTTGAGTTCTAGAGAAAAGATGTGGAGCTTGAAAATGCCTACAAAAAAGACAACGACAGTCCTAGCCACCCTACGCCACGCTACGCAGACGGCCTAGCGCCAGTCCCAGTCTTGAAAATTTATTGGAGAGAGATTATCATTGGCTTTGTTCTAGGGCAATAGTGTCACCCAGAAACGATACAGTGAATGAAATAAATAAACTCATTTTAGAGAAAATTCCCGATCTGGTCAAACACTATAAGTCTATTGATACGGTGTGTAATATTGAGGATACAGTGCACTATCCCCAAGAATTTTTAAATTCTTTGAACCCTTCTGGCTTACCTCCTCACGACCTTGTGTTAAAAAATTTGGCAATTCCTAACATGCTATTAAGAAACTTGAGCCCCCCCAACCCAACATGTGTAATGGGACAAGGTTGCTTACAAAAGAGTTACGGGACTATATAATCGTGGCGACCATTCTCCCAGGGCCAGCAGTGGGCAGTGGGACAACTAACTGCTTATATTCCGCGGATACCCATGATTCCCACTGATTTACCCATACCGTTTAAAAGGCTACAGTTTCCAGTGAAGATCTCTTTTGCCCTCACCATTAACAAGTCCCAAGGTCAAAAATTCTCTCTGGTGGGCATTGACCTGAGAAAGCCGTGTTTTTCCCATGGGCAGTTATATGTTGGCTTATCTCGGGTTGGAACTCCTGATAGACAATATATTTTGCTACCAAATGATAACATTACATCCAATATAGTTCACAGAGAAGTTTTGATCAATTAAAATTACCAGAACCAAACTAACTTTTCCCGCGACTTGGTCCTCATGGAATTCGTTTATTGCAAATACTGCAGAAAATGTTTTTTCTTTCGGACAGAGTTACTCTCGAATTTTGCATTGTACCTAGCATGCACATAACACTCTGTACTAAAAAAGGATAATTAACATTATGCCCAACGAAGTGGGCACGGGTCAGCTAGTACTTTATATGGCAAAACAACGTTTGCCGGGTCAGCTAGTTTGAGTATAAAATACACTAATAATTGCCCGTGTCAACTCTTCTCAGCCATCGGTCGTAGTGATCACTGAGACTTTGCTTAATTCTAATGACCGTTAACTGCTTATATACCTATTACCTACCTAACATACCGAGCTACACTTATATATTATTTAGGTAATTATATTATTATTTAGGTTGGACCGCAAACACAAAAATGCCAAATCTGAAGGTAAAACAAGAAAGAGGTGTTGCTGTGTATGTGAGGGATCAACTGAACGGTTCCTACCATAGCAAGAAAGAACAATAGATACATGTGAGGCGAGGTAGAAGCAATTTACATGAATATCCAATATGACTGTAATATGTTTTTGCTAGTAGGGGTGTACCGTCCAGATAATACAGAGGAAATGCTTTGGAAGATTCATCATACCAAATTAATGCGGAATCTTTACTGCCTCTCAGAATAACACTATGGTGATAGCCGGAAATTTTAATTATACGCTCCTAAAACTAAAATAGCCTATCACTGTAACTCAACATCGCTGTGGTGACCAAATATCCAAACCTGAAGCACAGATCAGAAAATAGTTACTTCGTAACCTGAAGATCTTGTCGTCAATATGTACCTACCTAGGTATTTATCCAGTAGTTCGTATCAGTTAGTGAACAGTCCTACTAGACACCACGACACCAGGTTAATCAACAACCATCAATGTTAGACCTTATCTTGGTAAATAAGGACACTCACAAACATGATATTGCTCATTTACCTCCCATAGGAAAAAGTTACCTTTCTGTGTTACAATTTACCATTAAATGCATAAGGAAAATTCTATATCAAGGTTAAGAATGAATATTACAATCGGATTGATTATTATGACAACTTGAACACCGACCTTAGCAACAATTTGGAAATGATAGATCAAAATATCTAGTGATCCTAAGCAACTATCTAAGCAAATATAAATATTTTAAGTACAATTGAGGACCTTGCTGCAAAAGGGGGGGTAGATCCAAATTTTAGTGAAAGTTTAAAACTAAAGTCGATATACTATTTTTTTATTACTATTTAAAACTAAACTAAAGTTTAAAACTATTGCAGTCAGTGTTGCAACGGGAATGCCTGGATTTGATTATTTTCCCATAATGAGAAATGCTCAAGCCCAGTTATCCGTTCTGCCTCAGAAACCGCTGTATGATCATGCGTTGCCATTGAAAAAGGCTAAACACAAAGATGTTATGCAGTTGGTAAAGAACTATGTTCCACCAAATAAACTATATTTCTACATGGTCTTTAAAAGTGAATCTGTTGGACCAATAGATGACATTTCTCGCGAAAACGACGATGGTCAAGCTGTAGAGTTGATCTTAAATTATTCGTATTTTTTATTTTCATTGTTTAGTTGTTTACGTACTGATCAGTACTGATTAATAGTAAAGTTCTTGAAATAAAAACAACCGGTGTTTATGTGTTTTATTATCTATAATACAAAACAGGGTAGCATTTTTCTTTATTCTTGGTGCAAAACGGAGGAAACGGAAACGGACACTTAAAAAAATCCTAGTAATTTTATAACTTATTAAATTGCCTTAAAATCATGAATATAATATGTATATGTGTTTATATTATATTATGCTATATAATTCTAAGACATAAGGATAACATTTTTTTTTTTTAATAGGTACCCAACAGCTTTGAAATTTGGGTAGCGATTCTGAAACCATTCGGTTGCATCCGACACGGAATCTCATCTCTCGGTCTTTGTCTTATCTATTGTGCATGACAAAGACCGAGAGATGAGATTCCGTGTCGGATGCAACCGAATGGTTTCAGAATCGCTACCTTGGACTTGCCTCCCTTTTGCTGCAAGGTCCTCAATTAACATAACCACTGATAGCCATGCTCCACCAGGCACCGCAAGGGTTAAAACTGCCAAACGTATTTTGATGCGGTTTTTATAGATAGAAAAATTCAAGACGAATGTTTCTGAAGTGAAAACTTCTTTAGGCGCGCCTAGACAGATTTTTCGTGGGCTGTGAATTGAATTCATTCGTCACGCTCGGGTATGATAAGAAAGCTTCGAGTAAACTCGGTACCACGGCTATTGGCCATCTAGAAATACGTCAGCCAATGGGAAATCCTGAAAGGGCGTGGACAGGCCATCATGGCATGGCCATATAGAAACATATCAGCCAATGGGAAATGCTGACGCATTTCTAGATGGCCATGCCAAGATGACAAGGCCACGCCCTCCGGTTACACTCGTGTAGTTTCCAAGGTAAGCTATCAAATTAGTGAGTTATAAGTTTTCACTTCTATCGGCAGTTCCTATGACTGTCAATTTATTTTTTTCATTAAATAGGATTTAACACACAATGCTAATAAAAATCTAAAATGATGTATCTTTGAAAGATTTACACAAAACAACATCAAACAACAACACGAAACACTGATAATTTTAAAGGTTTCTAATGTGATGTCATCAATTTACAGATTTTTTGCGCTTACATTGCAAAGGCTGGCTGAACCCTATGGCATGGATCAAAATAATGTACCTACTGTAGTAGTTATTATACCCCCTAAAAAGGTCTACATAAGAGTCCGCGACATGAGCTGGGACGGGTCGCTAGGTAATCATAAAAACAATTTGACATTGTGACTTAAACAATTATTATAATGATACCAAAGCATGTTTGTGTTTACTCCATATAAAACATGTTTATAGGGCCACCCCTGTAAAAATATGGATTATAATGAGACCAAAGCATGTAGGTAAGTTTGTGTTTATTATTTATAGCTCCTGCCAACATGCAGAATTATAATCTGCATGCTTTTCTGACTCCAAAACCATACATGAAGTTCGGTCCTCATATTATTATTTCGCACACACAACACCACTCCGCTCCCGCCCTACTCAATATTGGAATTCAACTTCAACTCTTGGTTTACGGCTCCTATTGTGGAATACTGGAATTTTGTAGCGATGTTGCTCAAAAAACTAAAAAAGTTAGATGTCAATGTCAACATCATTTTTGTTTCAGTGTTGTCAAAAGAGTTAAATTACGCTATTTAAGCTATTTTAAGAAAACATAATAAAATGCCCCAATATTTAGGTTATTACTATCAAACTTTTAAACTTTTGAAACCATCTTCAAAAAAGGAAGAGGTTATCAATTCCACCACCATATTGTTTTATGTATGTTACCTGATTTCTCGAGGATGCCAGCGATTTCAATGTTTCTTTTCTTATTCGGATGAGTATGCTTTCCAAATGGTCCCGTAAAAAAAATATCGAAATCAGCTAGGTAGTTTTTGAAATATGAACAAAAACTAAAATTTGACTACAATTTTGTGTGATGACATGGTTGTAGATTTCAGAAAAATTATGAAATTCAATCCCGTCAACACGAAATTGTGTACATGCATTGATGAAAACTTGTTGTGCACTAAAAAGGGTTAAATAAACTCTTTTTATACAAAAAAATTAACCGACTTCAAAACCACAAATAGGCATTCAAATGCGAAAAATGTGTTAATATTATAATTATTATAAGCGGTACTCACTCATCTAACTGAAGTTGGTGCCAGCTAAGTCTAATAGGTAGTAGATAGATACTACTTACCTGTGTCTACTTACTACGTACATAGTATCGATATCCCCCTACTAGCCCTACTACCCCTACTAGCTTTTTCACTTGACTGGCACCGGCTTTAAATAGATGCGTGAGTAGCGCTTATAATAATTATATTGATTAGATAAACGGGTAACTCAGCCAAACGTTTGCCAAAAGCCAAAAGTTTGAGTGCCAAACGGGAAGCCATCGTGCGCGTATACTCTCCTTGAAAAAGGCCGCCGGACGCGGCCGAAACTCGAGTCGGATTGACCGACCTTATTACACGTGAGTTTCCCGTTTACCTAATCAATATGTGTAACATATTTACTTATTTTTCGCTTTTGAGTGCGTATTTGGTTTTGAAGTCGGTTTTATTTTTTGAATTATAAGAGTTGATTAGAGTACGAAATCTTGAAACTTTCTAGCCACTTTTTGTAAGAGTTTGGCCATTTCTTCTTTCATTATCTTGGCAACACTGGCGCTGGTGTCAATGTCAATTGCCAATTTTGCCAAAGCAGAGCAGAACAGAATTTCTTTTTCTGTTCTGGAATTGTGAAAAATAAAACATAATATTTTTACGTAAACACTCCGAACTCCGACCGTAATAGTCTGTTTCAAAATAATTCAAGATGCCCCGTAGCATAGTAGAATATTTTGCGGAGCACGAAAGTTACAGGTGTGGTTATTGTGGGAGTACTGATACTAATTTTAGTCACGGTGAGTAAAGCTACGCTACTTTTCTGTATTTCCTCAGAGCTAGGACTGATTTTTCGCTAAAGGGAAAACATAATATTTATGTTAAAACTAAGTATTTTCGTCTACATGAACGGACTAAAATATAAACAATTTATTTGGTCCAAACGATAGTCTCGGATTCTTCATTTTAAAACAAGACGAACAGTATAAACTCTAGCTACATTTACAGGAATGTGGGCGCATTCGTTGACTGTAAGTGACTATCAGGATCTGATAGATCGAGGATGGCGTAGATCCGGGAAATATTGCTACAAACCTACTATGGATGTGACCTGCTGCCCTATGTATACAATAAGGTTTGATTTCACAAATTCTACTAAACATTACTCTGCTAAGTTCATAATACTAGAATGAACAACTTGTGCAGTAGTTTTTTTTATAAATTACATTAAATAACAAACATTTTTAAAAATTTATGTTCTATGGGTGATGTTGATAGCCATAGAACATATATTTTTAAAAATGTTTGTTGTTTTATGTAATTTATAAAAAAAACTACTGCACTTGTGGACTCAATTTGTCAAAGATGATTATTATATGGGATCAAGGAGCAAATTTAAGCAGTTGTCATATTTTTAAAACCTCGCATTTAAAAGTGAACTTTTGCGTAACATGACGCAGTTACATTCTATTGGTGCTGTCAAAAAGAAAATAAACGGTTGGGACTATTATAGCAAGCATGTTTTACATTTTTAGTCTTATGTTTGGAAATACAAGTGTGGACTGTTTTAATTTCAACTTACAGTTTGTTTTTAAAATCCTTATCAAATGCGATAAGAGGCGTATTGTAACTTGTTAATGGTCACCACAAGTTACCCGTTAGTGCTGATGATATGCATCATCATCATCAGCTGCAAAAATTAGTCCTCAACGTGAGATGGGATGATTCCTACTGATTTTCAGATATTTATATGTTACAAATTAGTTATATTAAATCACTAAACCTCAAATTGACTTCTGATAAAGGCTGATGTGTCTATCTCATACATTGTCAAAAATTATAAATAATTGTTTTATAAAGTTAATTTTATCTTTTATTATCCATTTGTCCATCTATTTTGTTTTAGTAAAAGAGGTTTTCAGCAAAGCCAAGACTTTGTTGAAAACAGATCCTCGAAAACTTATCAGACATTACCAGGGAGATAAACGAGTTAGATATTAATTTAGCCATTAAATTACTGTTTTATTCAGCGTTTATCCTCTTTAACTTCCTCTGTATGTATATATGTATGTCTATTTTGTATTATTTAGTTTGATACTATCTAACTATATTTATGTATTATCTTATTTAGATGTATAATTGTATAACATATTATTTATACAAGTATGATATTTATTCCATTTGTGCAATTAATTGTGCATGTATCAAGAGTACAACACCACTGCCCTAATTTGGCCTAGTAACCAAAAGGATTGCTACTCATGATAAGATCGTCTTTTGTACCAATGTGTTCAATTTTAATAATAATCATTGTTTTTCTGTATTTTGATAGATAGATATTTTGAGGTGTATTAAAGTGTTTTGTTTTGTATTTGGTGGTTCCAGATGCAGAGCACTAGAATTCAAAGCTACCAAGTCACAGAAGAAAATATTGAAAAGAGTAAATAAGTATTTATCCAGTGCAGACCCATCTAAATCACAGGATGAGCGAAAGATGTCGACTTGCAGCAATGAATCTTTCGATATCATGGAAGGGTTCAATGAAGGGGCTGAGCAGTTTGTTGAGTCTACTTCTGTACCACAAGATATAAATGTTAGTGATGTTTTCTCTGTTGAAAAGCAGAGTAATGGAGTCGAGTGTAGAGAAAAAGGTAATTGTTTAAATTGTTGATAAGTTAGTTCATAGAATATAATATATCTCATCTATATACATACTAGCGGCCCGTTCCGGCTTCGCTCGGACATAACCTAGACTCTGTCTGCAGCGCCATCTGCCAGGCTTATTTGTGAATTTAAACTATCTTCGAAAACACACACAAAAAAAAACATTCAAATCGGTCCCGTCGTTTAGGAGTTCACTGTCAAATGACTAAATTACTAAAATGGCTCTAAAAAAACAGGGGTTGGTGATAAAAGGGTAAAAATTTAGGGTTGTATGTATTTTTTAACGCCACATTATAAAAAAATAAAAACAAAAAAAAATTTACCAAAAATTAAAAAAAAAATGTTTGGGGTGAACAACCCCTAATACTTAGGGGTATGAAAAATAGCTAGTAGCCGATTCTCAGACCTACTGAATATGCATATAAAATTTGGTAAAAATCAGTAAAGCCGTTTCGGAGGAGTAAGGAAACAAACACTGTGACACGAGAATTTTATATATAAGATATAAAAATGAATGTTTGTCTGTATGCCCTTTATAGAATCGTAAACTATGCCTTTGATCATGTGATGATCTTTAGCAAAGATGTTGCACATGAGCCAAAGAAGGTTTCTGAGTTGGTAGGACACATTTTCGACAGGTGGCGTAGCAACGCGCGCAGGGCACAGCTACTAAATCAAAAATCATAGTAGTGCTTATTTAATGTAACTATACTAATATTATATAGTTTTGCTGTAAAGCTGAAGAAGTTTTTTGTTTGAACATGTTAATCTCGGGAACTAACGGATTGATTTCAAAAATTATTTCACCATTGGGTATTGCGACGTGATCCCTGAGTGCTATCCTACTTATATTATAATGGCAATGTATGGATATTTGGATTTTTGTTGCTCAATCACGTCGTAACGTCTGAACGGATCTGGTTGAAATTTGGAAAATAGATAGATTATAGTCTGGAAGAATGCATAGGCTACTCTTTGTCCCGGGTAAATAACGGTACCTACGCGTGTAAACCCGCGGGCATTGCTAGTAATACTATAAATTAAAATGCAGTTACACTATAATTCTATTAAAATAACAATTTACCTAATTATTCAAATACATTTTTATACTTATGCTGCCGAATTGTTATTATATATTAAAACTAGCGGCCAGTTCCGGCTTCGCTCGGATTTCGTCATATAAGGACTATTAATCAAAATAAAAACTATTCTATCACTCAAGTTGGACCAGACTGCTCACGGTGTGCCAATTTAATTTAAAATCGGTTAAGTAGTTTAGGAATCCATCGCGGACAAACATCGTGACAGGAGATTTATATATCTATACTAATATTATAAAGAGGAAAGATTTGTTTGTTTGTTTGTAATGAATAGGCTCCGAAACTACTGGACCGATTTCAAAAATTCTTTCACCTTTGGAAAGCTACATTATTCCCGAGTAACATAGGCTACGGCAGATGGCGCTGCAGTTGATATCTAGGTTATTATTCGAGCGAAGCCGGAGCGGGCCGCTAGTATTAAAATAAAATAAGGCAGTGAATTATGATGCTTCAAGTTTTAATGTATAATGATTTCTATCCTGTGTTTTGCTGCCTTTAAATAATTTTGAGTTGATATTTGATAATTTATGTAGGTAACTATGGAAAACGTCGCAGGTTCGGATTCCACCTGTACCTCGTGGGTATTTTTCCTTGTATAGATACACAAGTTTGTTATCACCACTAGGTTAAAAAAGGACAACAACTTGTGCCAAGAATGACATCTTTAGACGGCCATGCGTCATCCATCAACCCGCACACGATAGCGTGGTGAATTATGACTTTTACCATCTCCTTGTGAGAGAAAGCCTCAAAGTCCCACCTGTGGGGCTTAGAGACTTTCTGTGGGAAGTGGGCGGTTTATGCTATTAAAAAGTTGTGTATTATAGTAATGTTTGATAAGTATATTTTTTTATTTTACAGCTGAAAAGAAAACAGAAAATGAGTCAATTTCGAAAACAGCACCACCAAAAGTTATTAAAAAAGGTATGTTTAATGCACGCTTTAATTTTGCTTTCGACGCATATGTTTATGCGTTTTGCTAAAAACAAGGCAATGCCAACGCCACAAAACGCGTTGTCATGTCGAATTGTTATTTTACTAAGAGGCACAAATAGATAATAACTATTCGCCATCACTTCTGTCGATATTCCCGCCTAATTCAATCGGCTTTGGCTATGCTATTTCTGTCTCTGTCATTCCAAGCGAAAAGAAAAGAGACGGCAATATCAAAGCTAAACCCGTTTTCCTTAGGCGGTAAACCACCGCAGTGCCACTGATATGAAAGATGAAACTGAAATTAAAGTTCTATAGCCTCGTTGAGCACTTTTTAGTAGAGAAGACACTTATGGAATCGCTTCGCCGACATGCTAATGTTAATTATATATCTGTATACATGTTATATCACGCAGTATATCTATATTATATAAAATTCTCGTGTCACAGTGTTAGTTACCTTACTCCTCCGAAACGGCTTTACTGATTTTTACCAAATTTTATATGCATATTCAGTAGGTCTGAGAATCGGCTACTAGCTATTTTTCATACCCCTAAGTGATAAGGGTTGTTCACCCCTAAACATTTTTTTTAAATTTTTGGACAACATTTTTTGTTTTTATTTTTTTATAATGTGGCATTAAAAAATACATACAACCCTAAATGTTTACCCTTTTATCACCAACCCCTATTTATTAATAGCCATTTTAGTAATTTAATAATTTTTCATCCCACTCGAAACTGATCAATAGGCTTGTGTACTCAATTTTAAAAATTGGTTTATAATATAGTTTGACGTTTATATTATTCCGAAACATCTATATTTTTGAAAAATACTTACATTTACAATATGTATTTTGCATTTCAAAAAATCAAACAAATTTCTGCACAAAAACGCAACTCCAGACTGTCATGGCGTCTTGAATGACGTCACGCCGTGGCAAACATATGTGTTTGTGTATGGACGTTGTCAATATTTTTAATTTAAAACGAATCCCTCGCATTACAAGAACTGCATAGTGCCCCAGTGTACAAGCACAAGTATAAATACGCCACACAAATTAATCATCTATGTTCCAAACGATCCACAAATACGAAAAAAGTGGCAAACGCTTGCGAGGAGGAATGATGGCCATTAAATCAAGAATGTACTTTTGTGAAGATCATTTTGATGAAAGTATTTGACACAGTATAATCTTAGTAATGTAAATGTAAAAAAAAACTGATAATTTCCCTCAAGAATAGTGTTAAAACAATAACAAACTAGTTCAGTAAAGCGGCTGAAGAACTAGTATCCATGGCGAAGAATAAATAAATAATAATAATAATAATATTAGTTCTATGAAAATGTCAACAACATTAGTAATGTCAAGTGATGTATAGCACGGCGTGACGTCACATTCTCTGATTGGCGTTCACTGTCACGTGACTCAGTGCCTATTTTTAAAGATTTTCTTTTCTAAAAATATTAATCATCTTTACTTATTTTGATAAACTGTTTTATTTTTGTAAATCTATATATCTTAATCAATAGTAAGAACCTCTAATCCATCCGATTCGTTCTTAGTGGAAACAAGCCTATTGCTTTGGTCTTTTTTGCTAATGTTTTTCACTCTATTTCGATAAAAAATTCCCGGATTTTTTTATTATAGGGTTGCCATGGTTGGTTTAGATTAACAAACCAGCCCGGCAGATGGCGCTGCAGTTGGTATCTAGGTTATTATCCGAGCGAAGCCGGAACGGGCCGCTAGTGTATCTATATATGTAAATCACGCAGTCATTCGGAAGATAGTTGCGTCGTTAATGCGGCGAGTGCGAGGCAGTCAGCATCCTGAAAATAGTGATCGAAGACCTGAGAGCTCCCTGTCCTGAGGCATTTCGGGCGGATGGTGAACAGGAGTTAGTAGAAATCCATCCTCTCAGAATGCGTCGGCAAAATGGGAGGTCAAATGGTCACTGAATAATAATTTGTTCTCGCTTCTTTTTGTACTAACAATAGTTTATTCAGTATTGTTCAAATACAAATATCTTTATTGCTGTTTGTAGGTAAGACATTACAAAACATTTTAAAAGTTGACCCATACAAACTGGCCTCTTCGAGAGGCATGCAATATGTCTGGCAAAACAATCTGTGGTCTGAATTTATACATTGATAAAAATAATAATCATAGTCATTCTAGTAAGGCAATTGGATTATGTTATCTGAAATAAAAATATTTGATTAGCACGCACTGATCTAATACGAGACTGGCGCATCCGCGACGGCCTATGTACTACAATACATACATATTATACTCAGGCCTTTTTTGGCAATTCGTTTTTTTGGGGCACTCTAATTTTCGAAAGTTGTAGATCTATAATTATTTATTGGAGAACTCTGTGTGCTACCGGTGTGCCTTTGGTGTGCACAATAAAAGCCCTGCATATAATCAATATAAGTATTACCTACGTATGCGCGTCTATTGCATCGTAAAATATACCTGACGGTGGGCTATGCGCTTTAGACATAGATATAAATCAATGGATGTGCCCTCTCTAACTTCAGGCGCACGGAATTATGTTATTTTTGGAAAGAGACTCTTTCCGTTCTAGTCGGTTGTAGGAAGCGGTGAACGCTGGACGTTTTTACCTGTCACTATTCGTTGTCAACAACCAAAATAAGCACAAGCACAGTAGGTATATCTCGCCGCTAACGATTCTGGGGGTCAAGTAGATTGGTTTTTTGTAAACCACTTACGATACACACAGAGACGCAGTTTATTACTAACAAGCAGCGCCCCGCGGTGCTACCCGCGTAGTTCCCGTTCTCGTTGTTCCTGTTGATTTTTCAGGAAAAAAATGCCTATCCTATGTGTTCTTCCACACAATAATCTGTGTTCCAAAATTTCAGCCCGATCCGTTCATACGTTAGGACGTGATTGAGCAACAAATATCCAAACATCCATACATTGACATTTATAATATTAGTAGGAAGTAGGATTATAGGTGCTCAGGGCACATCTATTGGTTTAATATCGATGGCTATAGACGCATTTTTGATGGGATAAAACTCGTGGGCTCCCGTCACCGATATATGTACGTAATACGTAATATTTGTAGCAAAACAGGTGACATATTGTGCAACATGAGTGCTGTGTAATACTAAAATTCTAAGCTATTAGCTTTCACTTCTATCGGCAGTCCTTCCAATTTTTTAAAATTTTCATGTTATTTAGTAATTTTTTAATTAAAAATAAGATGTGTTGTCATAGGGCACCAAGTAGGAACGAAGTTCCTTCGGATAATATGCTAGTAGAAGCAACACAATTTTAAAAAAAACAATGCTTATTATTTATGGTACGATCATCTGAAAAATAAAGTTGGCAACACTGGTCACAGGCAGTTTTTACGTACTTCCGTTATATATTTTTCTTACAGTTTTAGTCTCACATTTTCTTCAAATCGGTCGCGCAGTAAAATCCCTATCTTCTCCAAGTATGTCGTAAAGAACTGCGCCCCAAAAATAATTAACCTATTTAAATAAAACCACAGTACAAAGAAATACTACCAGTAGTTCATCGCCTTTGATCTTGGGAGAAACGCCGACAATGTCTAGACACGGGTAGGGTTGTCGCAAACAAAAAAAAACATGGCACCAAAATAAAATTAAAACATACGGGAGACGTCAGCCCCGCGCTCCAGCAATACTAACACTGTAATGTAGGCAATGCAGGAGCGCGCTTCTCGCGTCTCACCCTGCACGATTGTCCCGTCTAGACGGCTTCGTCGAACGACTGTATGATTTAATAGACTGTGATAAAACACTGAGTGTCTTTTCTTTCCTGCAGATTTAGGTCCCGATCCCAGCAAAGGTCCATGCAAGAAAGCCAAACAGCTCCGCAAAGAGAGGAAGATCGAAAAACTAAAAGAGAAGGGGATCGACATAACAACACTTCCAAATAGCAACAAAAACGTTGAAAAACAATTCGAAGACTTTATAAATGAATTACCCGAAGAGTTCCGACAAAAGTTAGAGGTGTGTTGTTTTTTTTTCTTGTCTATTGTTTACCAGTTCTTGTGCTGAATGTTTGAGGTCATCGCGGAGTTAAACTGTGTTTATGTATCAATTTGTCACGCTCACATCGACACTAAAAACTTGTTTTGGATTTCTCATTCAAATAACTTTAACTGTGTGCATCATTGTATAATGACTGAACCCTTTTTTTGTTAATCACCTTTCCTCAAAATTATAGCAAAAAATAACAAAATACAAGCCTTTTGTTTTATAGTAAGTAAGATGAACCTCTGAACTTTATCTATTGACAGTTTTGAGATGCATTCTCTGTCAAATTTCCAAAAAACATTTGTAAGTACGTTTTTATTGCTTAATTGCATAAAAAACGTACCTTAACTGACGGAAACACGCATCTCTGGCATTACCCTATTTTACTTAATTTAATGTCATTAATTTTAAGGCGGCGGTTCGCGCCGCGACCGCGACAGGAGACAGAGACACTTGTCGCGGTCGAGTGTCGCGGTCGCGGCGCGAACCGCCGCGCCGCCTTAAGATTAATGACATTAAATTAAGTAAAATAGGGTAATGCCAGAGATGCGTGTTTCTGCATAATCATATACTAGCGGTCCGCCCCGGCGTCGCCCGTGGTACATAGTGTATAGCCTATAGCAATCGGGGATCATATACATATTCAACGGTAAAAAAAATCGAAATCGGTCCAGTAGTTCCTGGGATTAGCGCGTTCAAACAAAAACCTTTCAGATTTATACACACAGTAAGTCTAACAATGATTTCCTCTATTTTTTCAGATAAAACTAGTTCGTACCAATCCCCCCAGTCCAGAATACCTAGCCACGGCCGCCGAAACCCACCAGGTGTATGTTAAATACCAGACCACAATACACAACGACAAGCCTTTCAAATGTACCGTGCCAAAGTTTCAAGAGTTTTTAGTATCTAGTCCCTTATTGGTAAGTTTATAGTTTGTTGTAACTTGGTAGAAAAAACGTGAGTGTCTTCATGAAATGTCTCAAATGTAAGAAAGAACAAAACTATCAAGGTTAGTGATAAGTAGGTGACATTAAAAGAGTTGAGTTTGGTCCCAGCTAGAATGACAATTTGGTCCTCTTCTGGCGTAGCAATCACACTAAAATTGCAAACACGAAAAATTGTGGGGTTGTTTTCACAAATTATGTAATGTAATAACTAATTGCATATTAGTGCAATGGAGATGAGGAGAGTGATGGGACGAGAAAGACTTAAGCCTGATAGTAAGCAACACGTTGAGTGTCATTCATACATCGGACGCATTCGTCTAGGTTAGATAGATATTATTAAGTGAATTTAAGTATAGTAAATTTCGTTATAAGCAATTCTAGTTTCCTTTTTGAACCCTCCGTATGCGGGGAGCAAACGAAATTAGTGTGTTTATTGCTTTGTTTGTTGATGATCCTTGTAAATCATTGTAGGAGGAATACTCCGAAGGCGGTCCGACGTGCGGCTACGGCTCGTTCCACCAACAGTACCGGCTGGGCGGCGCACTGATCGCGGTCGGAGTCATCGATGTGCTGCCCCGCTGCGTCTCTTCTGTATACTTCTTCTACGACCCCGCGTATATGCATATGAATCTCGGCACTTACGGCGCACTCAGGTTAGATATTAATTTATTAATTACCTGTCGAATGTGTTATTTTTCAGTGTAACGTTACTAGCTAGTGTGAGTGTTGCTGGTTAGTTCAGCGTTGTCAGATAGTGCGACGTTGCCAGCTAGTGCAACGTTGCGGAGTCGGACGTTGCTAGCTAGTGTAATATTGCCAGTTGGTGCAATGTATTTAGGTAGTGCGACGTTGCCAGCTAGACTGATGTTGCTAGCTGGTGTGTCGTTGCTAACTAGTGTAACGTTGCCAGCTGGTGCAATGGATTTAGGTAGTGCGACGTTGTCAGCTAGTCGGACATCGCTTATGAGACTAGCTGAGTTATAAGTTATTATAAGTGAGTTTTAGACTATCGAGTTATAAGTTTTCACTTCTATCAGCAGACCCTGACCATGACTACCAATTCTTTTTATCATCTACACATGAATGTATTATAGTAATGATACTTGCATAT
Organism: Ectropis crepuscularia; assembly: GCA_963693475.1. Lineage (NCBI taxonomy): Eukaryota > Metazoa > Arthropoda > Insecta > Lepidoptera > Geometridae > Ectropis > Ectropis crepuscularia. The sequence continues at coordinate 13,170,679 of OY856358.1, forward strand.
AAATATCAAATAACAATTCTCGTTTCTATTCCCAGGGAGATAGAGTTCACACGACGGCTACACGCCCAAAGCCCCGATCTCACGTACTACTACATGGGCTACTACATCCATTCCTGCAGAAAAATGCGTTACAAAGGGAACTTCGCTCCTTCGGACCTGCTTTGCCCCGAAACGTACAAATGGTTTCCTATTAAAGATAGCATACAGAGACTGGAAACATCGCCATATTCTAGATTAAACGTTGACATAGACAGTGTAGATGAAAATTTCCCTAATGAAAAGGACATAAACTATATCCCGTGTTGGGTCAAGGAAGCTATCATGCCCTATAAGACTTACAAAAGAAAAGCCAAATTAGCGAATGACGATGAAGTGACACAATACTCGGGTTTGGTCGGGGCGAAGTGTGCTAAAAGTTTAATTCTAGTTAGATCGTAACTTAGTGTAGTTAATTAATTACGCATAATATAGATACATGAAACAAATTAAATATATTGGTGGGAATGCTTACGGTAGTAGGCATGGTGGCTAAAAAAAAAGACTCCGGCAGTTACATTATTAAATGATATCGTACACGTATTTATTATTTTGTTTCGCAAACATAACATTACGAAAATTTAGTTAGCTTCGAGTGACGTCACGTCTATAGGTATACGATATTTATGAAGACGTGTCGTCACAGCCGGTCACCCCGGAAGTTTGATTTGACCTTTAATTTATATCTTTGTGGATTTTTATACTAGCTGCGCCACGCGGTTTGACCCGCGTAGTTCCCGTTCCCTTTATTTTCTGGAATATAAAGCTATGCGTTCTTCCAGACTATAATCTAACAGTGTTCCAAATTTCATCCCGATCCTTTCACCCGTTACGACGTGATTGAGCAACAAACATCTTAACATTGACATTTATAATATTAGTAGTTAGTAGGATGAGTTAAAATCGTAAAATTTAAAAACTATATTTTTGCCTTTTTTTTAAAACTAATAAATGCTATAAAACAGAATGTTTGCCGTAAGCATAATTATCCCCACATACGAGTATGTTGCCACTGCTAGGATTCGGGGCCTTCTCTCATACGGAGAGATAAAAGGCCATAATCCACCACGCTGGCCTAGTCTGGCTTGGCAATATAAATACATAAGTGTTTTATATTAGGTAGAAAAATTGTTTTTCCTTTGTTTTAAACACCTTCGGTTTGTGTTCGTTTTAAAGGTATTATTTATTTTATCTCAATGTAAAGACAATATATTGTTGTTTGTAAATATTGTTTCTATGTAAATTTATTCTGTGCGTCGTGAGCACAGAAATCTAAATAATAAGGTAATAGAAATGCCATAGCTTTCAAATCACTTGCAAAACGCATGTCGCCACATTTCATTTTGCATGCCGTCATGGCCGTTAATGGAAGAACCTTATATGAATTGTAATTAAGTACCTAAACCTACCTGTTAACTGGCAAATAAATATTTTGACTTTGACTTTGACTTTCCCCTACCCCCGTGGTCACAAATACATGCGCGTACTGTTCGAATACATATCCACTCACACACTAACAGTTGCACATTAACAATCACGGTTTGTGATTGCATCACACACATCCATAAACGCTTATCAGTGAACCTACTAATACATTGAAAAATAAAAATAAATTCACATGTACAATTGTACACTAGTGCTTGACAAATTTTAAAATATATCAAAGAGAAGTCTAATTTAAATGTTCGATAAAGTTCATTTTTTTATTAATTATTTTACAATTTCATTATATTACACTGCAACAAAGTCAATATGCCTATAAAATAAGTGAGTCACGCGGGTTATACTACTATTGTATCGAGAACAGGACGTCTACTCTGTTTCTACAAAAACGAAATTTCGAAAAAAAAACTCTCCTACGACAAAAACGACTTTCCTACTCTAGTTCTACTTCGTTTCGTCCGATACAACATTGTTTGACGTTTAAATGTTCTAAGCATATTCTAATTAGAAAAAGCTTAGAACATTTAAACGGAAGAAACGACAAACGATCGAAGTAGAATCGGAATAGGAAAGTCGCGATTTTATTTCGCGACCAAAGAGAATGTAAATTCACGGAACTAAAGCTCCCAAAAAGCAATATTTTCCCGCTTTTGTTACATTTTTCATTCATGCTCCGCTCTTGTTGATGGTAGCGTAATGTTATATAGCCGATATCGATAAATGGACTATTCAACAAAGAAAGAATCGAGGAAGGCTATAGGCTATTTAACATTACGCTACTATCAACAAGAGCGGAGCATGAATGAAAAATGTAACAAAAACGGGAAAAATATTGCTTTTTGAGAGCTTTCATTGCGTGACAGGATGTGTCTATCTTTTAAAAGGTTGCGTCATTGGAATCTGAGGTAACCAAATTTGTTCTAGATTTGAATTGGTACGGCCAATTTTCCATAGATGGCGTAGCAACGCGCGCAAGGATCAGCTAGTACATAATATACCAGTAGTAATTGTTGATTACATAAGTATCCACAAGGTTAGACTATATTATCTTATTTTATGCACGTATTATACATGTAAACCTTCCTCTTGAAATATTTTATCCAATAAAAAAACCCGCATCAAAATCGGTTTGGTGGTTTTAAAGATCTAAGCATATATTTATATGGACAAACAGGCGCGAGAAATAACTTTGTTTTATACTATGTAGTGATATCAGGATCTTGAGGCAACATCAAATGATTATTTTGAACATTACATATTTTGTTAATCATTTATGAAATAACAAAGTAACATTTACCGCATTTTCTATTTTTTTATCGATATGTTAATAATTTCATCGATATATTTGGCTAAGGAAATTGCACCGTCACAGCACTAACTCACGACTGCTACCTGCGGCCGTACCACGGAAGATTTGAGGATGTGACAATATCGTCAATTTTACATTGCATTGCTGTTTACATATGCTTGTACCACTCTAGATGTTAATTAACTTATGCAGCCATGGTGTGCAAAATGGACGATAAAACCCATAATGTATAAATTACCATAGTGAATCATTGGACGCGGTTTATTTTATCAAAAAAACACAATTAGGATAAAAAAATACTTATTGGTGAAATGTCCCCTTAATGGTATAATTGCAAGTTGTGGAAGAAACTTCCTCAATTGGTTATGCTGCAAAACACCATTTTTAAAGCCGGTTCGAAAAAGACTAAACTACAACTCGGGCACTGGTGGCCTAAAAGTCACCTGTGCGGCGACAAAGTCACGCGGTTATGCGACTTCGCATTCCACAGCCTAGAGGTTCTTATCACAAAAGTAGAGTTAAACCTCTTCGTTCGTGTCTTTGGAACAGTTTGCTGTGAAGTGGATAATATTTTCTAAAAAAAACATAGCCCTTCTTGCAATCGTAAAACTTGTAAAAACAATCATCGCCGGCGAGGTTGACGGGGCTCTATCTGGTACCCGGCGCCTATAATAGCAAACACGACGTTTTTACGATTACCTACAGACAGAAACACTTTATTATGCACACCAGTAAATTACAAACAATTAAAACAAATAATAACTTAAAATCTAGTGCCATAAATGGCGGCTATCGGTAAAAGCAATCGTATTTCAAGCAACCATTGATAGCAGGAAAAACACGATAATAAGAGTACAGTGAAGATAGAGTGCAAAAGTACCAATATGAGAAAAATAATAACAATTTGACTTAATAACATAACACACAGATAATATACATTGAGTACCTATATACATTGTAGCTCTAGAAATTTAATTCTGTCCTGGATATCTCTGCATCTCTGCAATATTTTTAACATGAATTTGTGACTGCGTTGGGCCACCTAGTTTAAAAAAAACTACGTAGGTACCTCGACTTTTTGACTAATGTACCTACGAATACTTACGAGCAAGCGTGTTGCTTACGTTTTGTTGGTCTTGTCATTTTTTTTAACACACTTCCTGTTGATCCCATGTCTTGTACTTTATTACAGTTTCCCACCTGACCTGTCTTCAATAATATTATCACTTAAAATTATATTCTGTAGGTTCTTTCTTATTTATCTATGTAGGTAGGTAGGATTTTTAGTTTGTTACTAGTCATGCTTATGTAGTTAGTGAGCGTTTTGTTGACGATTTTGACTTGATTTATAAATAGATAAACAGCACTATTTTCATCTAAAACAATTCGTTTTATTTTGTCTAACGTACCTACCTAATACAAGACTTATGAAATGTGTTTATTCGTAAACCCCCTCCAAAATTCGAGGCTGGGACCGCGCCTGCTAATTCCGGCACAAATTTGCACAAATTTACTGTAGATATCTATAAAAAAATCATGACAGTGCGTCCAACCGTTTCCGATATATAGCAATCGCCAAAACGTTCGCCCAGCAAAAAACGACATATCTCTGAAATCTTAAGAGGCACAAATTTGGCTTTCACGGCACATTTATACCCGTATATATAAGCTATGTTTTTTCATATTTTATATCTAGCTAAACCCATCATTTAAAAATGTTTTTGCTGGGCATGGCTGGGCGAACGTTCTTGCAGCAGAATCACTATTTCTTAAATAAATGCGGAAACTTTTAGAGGCATAAATTTAAAATTTCGGGCACATTTACACGAGATAGGGCACAAATTATCTGCATCATTAAATTCTTGAAAGGCGGTAAGTACTTTTTTGCTGGGCTTTAACGCACACGTTCTGCCAACGGTTGTGTCTAAAATCAAGATAGGACGATTTTGACGTACATAGTAGGTACGAGAGACGGAGAGAGTCCCCAGTTGTGTCCAAAATCAACATTGTCGATTTTTATGTATAGCTAAATGTCAATTTTCCAGTAAAGTTGGAGTACGCACACAAGTAGGCATACCTACACGCCTATAGCGACGTTATAGGTAAGCATTTCCTCTCACTCGATAAAATTATCAAGTTATATGGTGGTACATTTTTAGAATGGTCTATCCATATTAATCTTCAAAAAACATCGAAAAAGTGCATAAATAAATCGATGTAAATAGTCCGATCAAAGGCATCGAAAAAAAATAAAAAAAACCTGCATAAATATACTCAGGTACCTGCTATAGGTATTTATTTATGCATGAGCGACAAATGAAAATATTTTTAAATCTATAGTAGGTACCTACTCATCATTCCAAATGTATTTTTACAATCAGTACCTAGGTAGGTACCTACCAGATATAAGATACCAGGATAAAAGATACCTACTTCTGCCATAGGCTTTGAATAATTTGTTTGAGGCCATCATAGGCTTTAATGTCGACTTAATAAACGGAACGCTGTACATCGGATATAATTTATATTCCACCATCCACCATAGGAAACTAGAACTATTAACGCAGTGTCCGTTCCGTTTGCAGTCCGTAATGAGGATTTAATTGCATAGTAACGACTAGCAATCTAAAAATAAGTTAACACTAACTTGGAGCTAGGAGGCGTTGTCTCATAAACGTTTGCTGCCGTTGATATACCTACTTATATTTTATGGATTCTTTTTAAACTTCAGGTTCTATATTCCGTGCCTAATTCAATTAAATTCTTTAATATCGCCGTGAAGTTGGTATTTTGTCACATCACATTTTGGGGAGTGCAGGTAGGGACCTAGGTACCTACTACTGATCAACATGATCTAATATCACCTTTTTGTTTGTCATACTTACCGATTAGATCTCGATGAGACCGATTCATGGTCAAGGTTTCAAAATCTTGAACGCAAAGTAAGTATTGACATTGACAGCTTTTTCGTTAAGTATAAGAAAATGTATAGGTAGGCACCTCCCTAGGATAGGAATGCGTTGCCGGAGTGAGTTTTTCACAATGAAAACGGTGTATTCAAATATTAGTCCGAGATCCCAGAGCTCTCAGATGTCACCTATTTTCTGATGAATGAAATGTGGACGATTGAGTAGAGTTAGTAAGTACTAAGAACACATGCTTACTCGCTAACTTGCTTAGACAGCCAATTTTGAGATATGGGGTAATGAAGGTACCTATATACAAACTCATCAGAAAATAGGTGACGTCTGGGAGCTCTGGGATCTTACTCTATATGAATTGATTCGATTCCTTCGTACGTAAACTCACTCCATCGTAGATCGAATAGTCACTTGGCATCGAGAGATGACTGTCAAGCGTCAGTCAGACGTAATTGACACAAGGGCATTGACTTTTTTACACAAGGGCATTTATTTTGTAGTGGTAGGACTCTTGGCAGAGTCCGTCTGGGGAAGTACCTACCACACCTTTGCCAGTTATTCTACCGCCAAATAGGTAGTAATTAGCAAACATTACTGTGTTCCGGTTTGAAGGCCAATGTTTCCAGAGAAATTACAGGGCTTAGAGATATAATCTCTTAGATCTCTGGGTGACGAGCGCAGTGTAGTGCTGGGTAATGATTTGGACTCTTCATGTTCCAATAGAAGGCGAACGGCGAAGGAAAACGTCGCGAGGAAACTGGCATGGACCTAGAATCTTTTGGAGTCATGCATCATCCACCAACCCGCACTGGGCCTGCGTGGTGGATTATGGCCTAGACCTAGACTCTCCCTGAGAGAGAAGGCCCCGAATCACAGCAGTGGGATCATTTAGTGGGCTGTTTATGTACCTATGTGTAATGGATTTCAGGTTCAGATTTCTGTTAAAACAAAATAATAATAATTCCATGTCAAAAAAAGTCTAATCAATAATGTGCAATCCTAATTAATTACCTACGTTAAAATAATAAGAAAATAAAACCGACCAAGTGCGAGTGGGACTCCCGCACGAAGGGTTCCGTACCATTAGCAAATACCACTTTGGCTTTATTCGAAATTTCTTAAACATCGCAATTTCCGCAGACAAGCAAAAAGATTTATTAAAATATTGATTTTTGGCTCGTGATTCTGACAATAAATTCTATAACGCGTTCTACTGTTACTAGTGGCGCCATCTAGTTTATTTGGGACGGACTAATCGAGCAAAAATCAAGCTTGTTGTATGGGAGCCCCCCTTAAATAATGTTTTTATTTTATTTTTAGTAAGTATTTGTTGTTATAGCGGCAATAGAAATACATCATCTGTGAAAATTTCAACTGTCACTGTTCTTGAGACAGACATGCCTGGTGACAGACGGACGGACGGGTGGACGGACAGCCAAGTCTCAGTAATAGGGTTCCGTTTTATCCTTTGGGTACGGAACCCTAAAAAAAAAACAACAACACAATCTTATGCAGTCCATCGATAAGATAAGGTTTCTATTGATGATGCAGTCAATAAAAATAGCAAATTAAATCATAACACGAAATTGTACACAATAATTTAGTAGGATTTATTCAGAAGTATATTTCCTTCACAAAATGGTTGGTCAATCCAACCCCAGATTGGCTACAGTAAATAAGTATACCTATGTATATACGTACCTATTGTTGAAACTTTAAATTTTTGTATCTACATATTTACTTAAAATGTTGTTACAGTTTAGGTACCTAAGTACTACAAACACTATTAAAATTAACGTGGTTGATACACATATTGATTAGGTAAACGGGTAACTCACGTGTAATGAGGTCGGTCAATCCGACTCGAGTTTCGGCCGCGTCTGGCGGCCTTTTTAGGGTTCCGTAAAACGTAAAAACGGAACCCTTATAGATTCGTCATGTCTGTCTGTCTCTCTGTCTGTCTGTCTGTCTGTCCGTATGTCAAAGCCACTTTTTGCCGAAACTATGAGAACTACACTGTTAAAACTTGGTAAGTAGATGTATTCTGTGAACCGCATTAAAATTTGAACAAAAAAATAAAAAAAATAAAAAATTAGGGTTGCCCCCCATACTAAGAATTGAAACTCAAAAAAATTTTTTTCATCATACCTACACTTGTGGGATGTCTATAGATAGGTCTTCAAAAATGATATTGAGGTTTTCAAAATCATTTTCGTCTACACTGAATAATTTGCGCGAGAGACACTTCCAAAGTGGTAAAATGTGTGTCCCCCCCCCTCTAACTTCTAAAGTAAGAGAATGAAAAATCTAAAAAAAATATATGATGTACATTACCATGTAAACTACCAACGAAAATTAGTTTGAACTCGATCTGATGAGTAGTTTTTTTTTAGTACGTCATAAATACTATTATTGAAACTTCGATCAAAGTTACAAGGAACTACAAGAACTATGTGTAGGTACTATGTATATTATGTTACTGCAACGGAACCCTTCATGGGCGAGTCCAACTCGCACTTGGCCACTTTATTCAAGGAGAGTGTACGCGCTCGATGGCTTCCCGTTTGGCACAGTTCAGTGCCAAACGGGAAGCCATCGAGCGCGTACACTCTCCTTGAAAAAGGCCGCCGGACGCGGCCGAAACTCGAGTCGGATTGACCGACCTCATTACACGTGAGTTACCCGTTTACCTAATCAATACTACAAACACGTTAAAACAATCCAGTGAGTCCGAAACTAACGTTTCCTTACGAAGTCCTGCGTAATATTTGTTGTTTAAATAGGTATTCTTAGGAAGAAGTATTAATCTGTGGAATATATTTGGGTCCTACTATACCTAAATAATAGGCAGGTAATGAATTTATCGGTTACTCCGATACAAGATTGAATTGAAATAGGTAAATAAATAAACAAGAGCTAACGTATGCTACATCTTCGTGGTTAATGGACTTAAAAGTAATTAACTTCCCACGCACAATGACCGTTGACAGTTAATAAATTATCAAGTTCATCTTCATTCAACCTTAGAGAAGATTTTGCAATAGAAGGTGTGTCTGAATTCCAACATTCGGCCGTGTCATTGGCTGCGAATACCGAGAAATCCGTGGCGTCAAAATAGCAGTTGACGACGGCGTGCGGCGGTGCTAGTTACCAGTGGATACCGGCAAGTGAGCGCCGGAGTCGGATGTTTGGAAGTGGCACGCGAGACGAGGCCTGACGATGCGCCTGCGCCGGCGGCAGTGTCAAAGAGTCTACATACTACAGGCAGTGCTCCGAAGGCTTTCGCGGGAAACGCGCGCGCGCACAATTGCACGCTTCCGTGCCAAATACGCGCAACTCGACTCGGTCGCAGCGTGCCCGTGATAACGTATTGCGTGCTTACAAAATGAAGTTACACATTAAATTATTCGGTAAGTCATACATTAATTTCCTATATGTTGATTGATTTAATTGTTAAATAATAGCGATAAAATTCACTGTTGCGAGTCAGCGACTTGGAAACAATAAGCGTTAATTAATACCTAGGATAAGTAATTATGTTTGTGTTAACTTCATAGACTTTGTTGGTTCTTAAGACTTTTTTATTAAACTAGATATATCGTTATCTGTCAATATTTATTTTAAGATCCGACTAATAGTGTGTACCTATATTAGATATTTCACGCACTACATTTTCAAGGGCTGTAGAGTAAATTCGACGCAGAGTTAGATTTAATAATTGAAAGCATATTAGGTAATATTTACCAACTAGTCCAAATCATCGCCTAGCAATTCACTGCTCTCCTGTCTCGGATATATAAAATAATTCTTCATTGTCCTATAATTTCTTAGCAAACATTGTTCTTCAAACTGAAAACACAATAATGTTTCCACGTTACCTACTGCTTGGCGGTAAAAGATAAATGGCAAAGTTGTGTTTCTTCCCCAAAAGGACCCTACAAAGAGACCTACTACAATATAAATGTAATTTTAATAACCTTCTGCTTTTGTTGACATAAACAAAGTTTTAGGAATGGTCATTATCAAGTGAACGGCAAAGTGTAAAGGCCAACGATATTTAGCACAAAGCCATTTTCTACATAGTTTAGTCGTCCGATGAATGTGAATATTGCCAAATTATGTAAGTATACTTAATAGTTATATTAGCATACAAAATACCGGTTGTACATACCACAACGGTGTATCTACCTACAACAGAATTTGTAGTTGATTTTTGGAATGAAAATTAACCTTCGTGTACCAAAACATGATTCCGTGTTTCAAACATAGGTATAGAGTGCTCGCAATATAACTCTGCGCGTAGCAAAATATGGAACTAATTGACAGGCCGTCAACTTCTTCTTTACGTCAGTTGACAAAAGTTTGTTTACGTTTGGTGTATTTATTAATTTCCAAAGTAATTATTAGCTTTTATTATGCCGAAAGTGATTAAAAGTGCTGGCCGTGGCTGGTTCTTGAAAATCAATCGTGGTTGTGAAGAAGAACGATACAATAACAGGCCAAAAGTGCAGTTTTCCAAACGCAGAGCTATTTGACAACTAATATGTAGGGATACCATAGCAATCAAATCTCCACCTATTATCGGCGTATTTTTAAGCTGAGGCTTTATTTTTGAGGTTTGATTGTTTTATCGCCAATGTCAATCAATAACCGTGGGAAAAAATGTGAGTGCTTAAGACCGAATGTGAGAAACAAGTTTTTTTTTTTTTTCATAACATACAAATCAAAATAGGAAACACAGTGACACAGCAGTAAAGATCAGCTGATTGTATCTTTCTCGCTCGGGTACACTCGGCGGTCCTACGTTCACCCGATCGACCCTTTCACCTAATAGCGTCAGCTTCATTTACCACCGAAGCGAAAATATGTGGGCGGTGCGCCAAAAGAAATTTCACTTATTTTTTTTAGCTTGGATGCTCTGTAATCATTTACTCCGTATTAATTACTGTATGTTTTATTTTCGGCGTTTCAGAACGTACAATTACGTGGTAATGGACAACGCATCATACCACTGCACTCAGACTAAAGAGGCTACAATGTATCTAATAAAGAGGCACAAAGAAGACCCACAATACTAAGTAGAATGACTGTTAAAAGGACATGGACAAGAAGTTTTGCGGTTACCGCTGTGATCCATCGTGATCTAAACCCTATTGAAAGATAAGATGATCCTTCAAAGAGCATTCATACGCCAAATTTTCAAATAGTGTTATTTATGGTCTCAATAAAAGATTTCCAAGTTTAAATTAAATTATCATTATTTCGTTGTTGGTGTAGGTTGAAAATGACAGATTTTGTATAATGTAATTAACTAAAATAAAGTTCTCCTGGTGGTAAGAGACTCAGACAGTCATTAACCTGTACCAATGATACTTGGTCATACTGAACCAAACTGCACTGAACCAGCACTGTAACGGCGTTCATTATTTCGAGACATTCGTTCTAATCTCAGTTGTCCTATAATTTATATATTAAAGTTAAAGTTAGTTACATTGCTTCCCTGAAAAATCCCTTCCCGTACCTGTTTTATGAAGTTGTAAGTTCCCAATGAACGGGAAGGGAACCTATTAGCTTGACCTGGCAACATTAAGTACGCCACCAGTCGCGCGCAGACTTATACTGCGAGCACTATACCTACTCAATTCGGGCTAAAACTGTCAAATTTTTAAGTCAATGTCAAATTGATATGGAAAGTTTCGACGTTTCTGACGTCAATAGAACTCTGAAGAAACCAAACTTGAAGTAATTACTTCAAACTCAATTTTGTCTTTTTGAGTTATGTTTATGTTACAAACATCACGATGCGCTATATCAATTTGAAATTATTAACAACATGACTTTTTGGAATGCGAATACCTTGACTACAGGTTTGAAGTAGGTACAATGATTAAGGTTGTGTACTTCGTCCTACAAAAATGTTTTTCCATTCAAATAAATTGAAAAGGGTATCTATTTAAAAACAATCAAAACATTTTTAGAATACCTACCTATGTACAAAGAGTGATAACTGTTTTCTGGACTTCTTAATTAATAACATTTTGCTCAAAATGGATTAATTAATTAAATTTATCTTTATATTTACAATCTGTAGACGAGAGAAAAGTAGGTAGGTATCTCAAACTACACCTATGAGGTATTAACTAACTTCATTTTCTAGAGTATAGAAAATCATGTTTTGTTAAAAAAAAAATGTGTGATTGAATGAATGAGGAAAAATCTATAGAGGTAACGTATTTCATAGTCAAATAAAAATGGAAATAGGAGTAAGTAAAGTGCTTAAGAATTACGCACTTTAAAAAAGGCGACGAACTACGCATTTGAAAACTTATGATTTTAGAAAATAATCTACAACGTAAATAAGCACAAACTTATTTAAAATCAGAACTTAAGTGCCTATGGTAATAATACCTATGGTAGCTTTGGTAATAATATTACCAAAATTATTGAAATCATAGTGAAAACAACATAAATTAAATAATTATTTCGCCTGTTAGTGGACTAGCCATGTTCTCACAACAAAAAAGTACCTAGGTAAATAAAGTTAGGTAGGTACCTAAAGCTACCTAACGAAGCACATTTTGAAGTTAAAATTAAATTAATAATAACTTCTATATGTACTTAGGTACTTAATTTTCATTTCATTTTGACTTTTTTATCAATATCTCAATAAATATGACCGATAAGTGAAAAATGTATCGGACCGAAATTGTAGAGCGTGGATAAAGCACTCCATCAACATTTACGTATCTCAACGCACAATCGAGTTATTGTCAAAAAGCTGAATTTAGCCCTTTTTTAAGGTGGCGAAAAATGCACATAGGAAATCTTGGTCGACAATTTAAACTTAGCTTTTCTAGGCACCCTCACAACTTATCCAAAATTTTGCCGTCATATGCATTTCTAACCTGATTTTTCCGACGTAATTACTGGATTAACATTATATAATATTTTCTAATTAGTTGCACCGCGGACTTATTATAACTAAGCTAAAAATACAACATTTATCAGTTTCAAGGTGTTCACTGAATCTAGCAATACTATTTCCTGTGTCGTGGATTTCAGGCTAGTTTACTAGACTAATTAAATGTTCAAACAATTCTTAATATCATTTCAAAAATCTATCTATCCATTATTTAAAAAAATTAAAGCAACACGTAAATTATTAGGTAGGTACAAGTATAAAATGTTTATAAATATTTTCAGATTTATATCAAGTACCTTACCTATCTACTTACAGCCCAAAACTAGGGTTCTATTGAAGCCGTTGTGCCTTAGTGCCGACGCAAAATAAAGTTGCTTCAACAGTTGAGTAACACGGACAAGTCTCTGAAAATACTCATTATATTTACTGTTCAATTTGCCGTTTCTGAGAAGTAGATTTACGTCATAAATAAAAATAAGTATGTACATTCGAAATACACACATCAGTTTGACACAGATGTAGACCTCACATTAACAAACAAATAATAGTACATTATGATATAAGTGCGGTAAGTTGATAATTACAGCCGAGGCTTTATTGCTAGCTCGAGCCGAAGGCGAGAGCTATAATTAGCAGAGGCTGTAATTATCAAAGCGCACGTATGTCATACGACGTTTTATAACATATTTGCGAGGAAATAAACAAAACTCTGACGACATTTTCAAATAAAAACAATACAGCGAAAAAAAACGCGCGGAATAATATTTACTTGATCACATATCACAGCACAGAGTAAGTAATCACTATGGATCACAGATTAGCAATGCGCGCGCATCGGCGCCTTTTTTTTTGTAAGCAACGGCACAGAACCAGCCGGTATGCCATTAATAATAAAGTAAATTAATATTTTCGTGTTTTGTTACTGAAAAATTAAAGTAATTTATGGTCTAAATTAATTAAATTAACGAATTTAATAATTCTTTATTATATTTTACCTCTCAAAGTTAATTTTATTCATAAAATGTTGACCACACTTTTCTGACATAATAACTCTTTACTAAGATTTAAAAAGGTACCGTTCGTTATAGACTGAGCATATCTCTTTACTTAGTCTGTGGACGGAGCATTTAGAAACTGTGCGTTTTACATTACACATTACAGCACTAGTGCGTAATAAGATACATTACGATACAGAAATTGGTCCAATTAGAGGCCCTTTACGAGCAAATATGTTATAAAATGTTTAACAGTTCTATGGTTTAGGTGACTTACGGTTCGAGTTGAGAACTTCATTTTTAAAGTCAGCTGTATATAGAACTAATAGCACCTCACAGTTTTACCCGCGTAGTTCCTGATTTACTATGTGTTATTATATTTGTGTGTCATTGGAATATGCACATAAAGAATCCAAATCACTGACCAGCGCTTAGCTGTGCTGGTCCCCCTGTGATATAAATTGATTTATCTTTTTGCCCTGTCATTTCTGTGGAAATATTGCCCCACAAAAGAGTAATGTTTGGATATTCAAATTCGGATATTCTTTGGTCCAAAGGTAATTAATTACTCCAGCAGACTCTGCAAAGATTATTACCACTACAACTTATTTGAAACCAATATCTACTACTACAACCTATTTGGAGCCATTACTACAACCTACGAATTTCCACCCTCAACGAATCTCGTGTTTGGAGCCATAACCTAGCACTACAGCCTCTTTAAAGCCAGTACCTTCCACTACAACCTATTTGAAACACGTACCAAACATTACAACATATTCGGAGTAATACAGACTCGTGTACAGACGTAGAGAGTTCTAGAATTAAGCCACAGTCAGTAACTGCATATATATTATCATAGACTACAGGCCCGTGAACAAAATTTACGTAGTAAATGAACCACCAAGAGACCTATGTAGGATGATAGAAGGGTATAAAGAGTAATATTGTAAGCTGTCCAACTAAGTACAGGCGATGAGGGGGGGGGGGGGGTTCCGACGATTTACAGATTAAATTTGGGCATTTGATTACGTACGGCATTGGTTCCATATAGGTTAAATACCTTTCCTAACCCATTATTTCGCAATGCCGTATAAAAATCATGCGACAAGGCGAAATGATCGAGGGTTGCAACCACTCCTCTTCGACTGTACTCAGTTGGACAGCTTACAAGTGACGGCATAGTGCTGAATCTTATTACCTTATGCCCCTCTATCATCCTACATAGGTCTCCTGGTGGTTCATTTACTACGTACATTTTGTTCACGGGCCTGTAGTCTGTCAATGATTGTAACAAAAACCAAACAATGCCTGCTTCATACCTACCTAGATGAGCAATACATAGGTCTGTTAAGTTGGATCAAGAATAATAATTATCAGTTTTGGGTCGTTGGTTTCTGGTGAGAAATTATGAAACCTGTATAATATGTTTTTACAACACTCATTACCGGATTACGCGGACTGCCGGCACTAAACTGAAAGAGGCGCGTTCTATTCAAAGCTTTTTTTATAATGAACTACTTCGAATAGAGTGCTTTGAATGCACTTTTTAGCGATTGTAGGTTTACACTGGACCGCCTTCACGCCTGATGTTAAGCGATGATGCGTTCTACGATAGATCGTGCTTACCTAGAAGACACTGATTCAGTCTCGATTTTACGACACCAAGATTGTAACAATCGGGAAAAACCAAATCAAGCAACGCATTAAATTGCCTAGATGTTATTATCAAAAAAATTGGCAGTCATAGGAACTGCCGATAAAAGTGAAAACTTATAATGTAGTGATGTATCTCTGAATGCACAGAGTACTTACTCTGTGCTTATTACTCAGAATTTGACAGCTTTTACTTTAGAAACTACACGGGTGTAACCGGAGGGTGTAGCCTGGTCATCATGGCATGACCATCTAGAAACGCGTCAGCATTTCCCATTGGCTGACGCATTTCTAGATGGCCAATGCCTACGGCCCCGAGTTTACCCGAAGATTTCTTATCATACCCGAGCGTGACGCTAGAATTCAATTCACAGCCCACGAAAAATCTGTCTAGACGCGCCAAAAGAAGTTTTCACTTCAAAAAACTTAGTCAGACATCTTTCGTTCAAGTTTCTGGAACGTAGACCATGAAGCGATGTCACTTTTTTGAGCTACAAGCAGTGCGATAGAAAAAAGAGCCCGGTGGTTTTTTTAACTTTTTACTATCGGTGCAACCTCAAAATACTGAATAAAACAGCCATTCCAAATTTGTTTTTGAGTTCAACGTTTTTGTATCCACGGTTTTTTTCAATATCAAAAATAGCGCGGCCTTTTGGTATGTGACAGGAGTTCTGCGTCACCCTGTGTACTTACCTGAGTCTCTTTTGAGAAGTAATGACGTTATATTAATTAAAACTCTAAAAACATGTTTGCAACCTTAGTGTTGTTTTAAAGTTATTGGACAAATATTTACTGCCATATTTAAAATGAAATAGTAACAAAAATATGTGATTAATTTTTCACTTGCCATGATCTAATAAATGTACGATTTTTGAACGAAAAAGTATATTTTGAGTATAATTCGCTGTAGGTACTCTGTAATTCCAATCAACTAACTTTAATTTGAAAATAGAACTCCACATGAAACTAATTAATTTTAGTGTTATTTGTGTTTCACACGTGTAACTAATCACTTAGGTACACTAAGCTCATTTGAATTATCCATATACAATCAAAGAAAACCTGTTGACATACAAATATGTGTTAAAAAACGAAATAATAAGGACAAGCCAACTAAATACACTGCTCCAATAAGAAGCCCTGGTTTCTGAGTAAAGGAAGATGTAAGTATCAACAATTTTAAAATTTTCCAAAAACTGCTCGATCTATTTCGTTAAAATCTAAATGGGACCTCCTGGAAAGTCCGTTCAGATGTCTTCGAGTAATCGGTAAATGTTAATAAAATATTAAACGTATAAAAAACCTTATCATTGAAATCGGATAAAAATTTAATCATTCGCCTTAAATCGGTTTCAGAAATTTCTGTTCAAAAGTGGCTTCAAATGGTTCATGCAGTGCTGCTCGCCAGTTCTTGAACCTCGCTTGATAATAATAGTATGTTCTTATGAGTCTAATATTTGTTTTCAGCAAATCGTGTTATATGCGTTTTCTTTCAAACGTCACAACGGGTACATACGTCTGAAACTTGAAAGTGTATGAACTCTCCAGTGTCCTCATTGATGCCTTTTGTATGTATTTATGCACGAAATTCTTTTGGCATTATTCATAATTTATTCATCCATGTGTTTCTGCAAATTGTTTTACGTTTTCAATGTTCTGTAGCAAATATAATAAAAAACAAGTTAAAACAAAGACTTGGTCTAGAACGTTTCAATAGTGGCAAACTTACTACCACTTGGAGTAATCTACTAAAAATATGAGGATAATCTCTATAACTATCAAGATTTGCAAAATTAATTGTAACACAGCTTATTAAGAAATATTTTAGGCTACCATGTCTATTAGAGTCTGCCATTAGAGTCTTCTTTTAAATATAATGACGGTTGAATCTGCATGGCTTAGCTAGTAATCTTAGTCATTGATTTGTTTACGGGAGTAGCCGTCCGGCTTTTTTAATATGACTTGGCGTGACGACATGCGTAACACAGTATCACCCAGCTAATTGAACATGAATCGTCCAAATCATTGCCTATACGAGCGATGCAATCTCTGTAGAAAAACTTGAAATATAAACTAGCATTTTCATTCAATGGGCGGTAAAGTGAATTTTACGAACCATGGTCTCCTAGCTATAGCATCGATAAAAATCAAATAGGCAAATATATGAATGAAAATACTAAATGTTGAAATGTACTTCTCATATATCCTAGCACATACAACATACATAACTTTACCAGCTCGACAAGAGTTTTCAGCATCATCCTCGTCCGTTTCTATCTATTGATGATACCCGGCTATTCCGAGTAGGTATTCACTTCGTAACAAAATAAATTGACGAATCGTGAAACGGCGGAAATATGGGTGTTACCTTGATTTTTCAAGGGCAGATAATAGTTGCGGGTGCGTCACTTGGTATTGGGTCTATCGTGGATCTATCAATATTCACGGCCGATCGAAAGTTATAACACAGAATGGTTGTAGTACTAAGCTAAAAGGTACAAACTACTAAACACTACTGAACGAGTAGTGTCTAGGTAGTGCTAAACGAATAGTATTTGGAATAGGGATGATGATATGTCCTTTCTTCCATCCTTTCATTGGCATCCTTCGGTTGCCTGGAAGAGATCGCTTTTAGCGATAAGGTCGCCACTTGATTCACTTGTTCTAGGCTAAGTCTCTTTGTTTTGTAAGTTTTAAATTGTGGACAATAAAGCGTTTCTATCTATCTATCTATGATATGTCAAAAATATACTATTCCAATTACTTAGTCCGTCAGGAAAATTGTGGAAAAATTTGGGAATCGTATATCTTGTTTAATCGAATTATTAAAAATCGACAAATATTAAGAAATCAAACGTCAGTCGAAACTTCTGAACACTATATCGTAATTTTTTGTTTTTGAAACAAAATAAAAAATACGTGTAGGTACAATATTTTTTAATAATCTTACTGACGGACTAATTCCTTTTTTAGTCACCATGCCTATTACTTGTTAATCCTCTTTTTTTTACTAAGGCAGCAGTACAATGTCCTACAAAGGCGTACTGAATCTTGTGCCTCATCCTGTCTCGCTATTACTCTGTAGTTTACTATTTACTTAGGTAAAGTGACGAGTCGCGTTATCGCGATACAAAATATGAAGTACTTCGTACATTTTATAATATTGAGCCATCTAAATGTTGACTACTTTTACAGGACAAGCTCCACTTCTTGTATCTATAGCCTATTTATTTAACACTACGAGTTGAAATAATCAGGATCGATTAAAATTACAAAGTAAATTTTTTCACCAAATAATAAACGTGCTCTTGTATAATCTTATTGAATTAGACCGATATTAACGAATGGATATTGTTTACTTGTACTTATTCTTAGTTTAAAATTGATAGGGTAGTAGATACCTACTTTTTCAAAACATCTAGTGTTACACACCTACACACACCTACACAGTTTTATGCAGTAAACTGCTTTGATTTCATTTGAATTAAAAAAACTGAGCCCTAGAAAAGTAGTTTCAGTGATGAATAAATAAATAAATAAATAGATGCACGGCGCCTCTCCGACGACGATATTGCATTGCCTCTTCGACGAAGCACTTATTTTTTATAAAACTATCTGATGCAGTATTATTAGTAGATAATCTTTGACGTGGTAAGCAACGTATCTCTAAAAATTGGTTTCAAAGACAAGCAAATTTTAGTAAAGACATCTTTTTTTTTTTTAATTGATGCGATCTGTAGCCGCAAAACATTTCTTTATTAAGTCTTTAATCCCACTGTTTTTAAATATTTCAAGTCCTTAGTACCTGGAAAGGAAACATCAAATACCTGAAAAGAAAACATCTAATGTATGTTAATGCTAATGTCTACATTTGAAATGTAGGTGAAATTAACATACCATTTTATCTTTATGTTTATTTATATAACTGTTACTAAACATTCTTATCACCTCACACTAATTAATTATGAGATATTATTTTACCGTGGTTATAATATAATGGTGGTTATAAAACTCCCGATATTTAGATGAAGCTCTTTGCACTGTGTTGCAAGTTATCCGTTTGTTATGGAGCTTACGCATGACCCTGGTGCATGAAAATACATCAGAATACCGGAGACTAGCTCCGCCATTGTAAGAACGGTATAAAATTACCGTTACGAATTAAACTAGTGTCGTAGAATAGATAATATTAGCTATGTAGTAAATAATTGAAATAGGCTAAAACAATATTTGTTACTTGACATAAAATATGCTACGACAACATATAAAAGTATTTACTTACCTATCTAAATACTTCATCATCATCATCAGCCGCAAGACGTCCACTGCTGAACATAGGCCTCCCCCCTAGATTTCCACAACGAACGGTCCCGCGCAACCAGCAACCAGCGGTTTCCAGCGACCTTTGTTAGGTCATCTGTCCATCTAGTGGGAGGCCGTCCAACACTGCGTCTTCCGGTTCGTGGTCGCCACTCGAGAACCTTTAAATACTAACATCTAATAACATCTAATCTAACTCTAAATATTTACATCTCTAGAATCACCTAAGATTGAGAACATGTAGAAAGCTTGACATTGACTTTGACTTGAAATTGTGTGTATTGCCAAATATTCAATGTATAGTTACAGTGTACAGTAAAATACGTGAGTAACAGAATAATTATTGCGAAGCTTGTCACAATATCAATGTGGCAATGTAGGTAAAGTTACGATATCAAAACTAGATGTGACTTCCGATTTTACCCGTCGATGCTTGAGCTGTCATATCGAAAAATAAAGTAGCCAAGTGCGAGTTGGACTCGCCCATGAAGGGTTCCGTTGCAGCAAGTAACATAATATACTTACATAGTACACATAGTTCTTGTAGTTCGTTATAACTTTGATCGAAGTTTCAATAATAGTGTATTTATGACGTACTAAAAAAAACTACTCATCAGATCGAGTTCAAACTAATTTTCGTTGGTAGTTTACATGGTAATGTACATCATATATTTTTTTTAGATTTTTCATCTCTTACTTTAGAAGTTAGAGGGGGGGGGACACACATTTTACCACTTTGAAAGTGTCTCTCGCGCAAATTATTCAGTGTAGACGAAAATTATATTAGATACCTCAACATCATTTTTGAAGACCTATCGATAAACACCCCACATGTGTAGGTTTGATGAAAAAAATTTTTTTGAGTTTCAGTTCTCAGTATGGGGGGCAACCCTAATTTTTCTGCTTTTTTAATTTTTTTGTTCAAATCTTAATGCGGTTCATAGAATACATCTACTTACCAAGTTTCAACAGTGTAGTTCTCATAGTTTCGGCAAAAAGTGGCTGTGACATACGGACGGACAGACAGACAGACAGACAGACAGACAGACATGACGAATCTATAAGGGTTCCGTTTTTACGTTTTACGGAACCCTAAAAACTTCTTAAACCACACTATTACTTCCTGAGATTACCGTGATCAAACAAATTCTTCAGTTTTATATTATTTCCGTATTGACATATGTCATGCAACCTATGATGGTTTTTGGTTCCGGTGGCTTGGAGATTATGGACAGTTGAGAAGCCGATGTGAAGAATTTAGTCATTCAGTCAGTTTACATAAATATTCCGTACTTAAAAATACTAGAAAAATAAACATATTAAGAGCCATAAAACAAACTATCTATATCATTTTTATTATCTTGGCTTATGGGTTGTCGGTTGTCTCTTTGGTATTCTAAAACCATTTCCTTGCAAAAGATCAGCATTTATTATATGACTGTGACTTTTCCTGTTTTACTTTTAACAGAACTAGTTCCTATGAAATACATCTAGACGTAGATTCGTAGATGTATTTTGAATCGCTGTCGAACTTTATAACACCTTTGAAGTAAGTACAGGAAAAACATGGCTTGTTTCAAAATCGCTACCATACAGATTTTTGCATCAGCCCTTTGGTGAACGAACTTACGGCCGGTTTCGTATGATTTATTTTGTTCATTTTATAACTGGAATTCGACAATTACGTATGAAATGAATCATAAAATTCATGAAGCTCTCTGACAAGTAGGTTGCACCGTTAGACTTCACTTGTAGAGGGATATGTAAACATATTTAAAGAGAGGGTGTTCGCGAATGTGTCTCTACAATTGTCCTCTTTTCTATCTTAGCCCACTTTTGTTTCCATAACTGGGCTTCGAGGCCTTCTCTCCTAAGAATGGAGTTGAGGCTTAGGACCATAACTACCACGCTGGCTTAATGCGAGTCGGAAAATATTACAAGTTCTAGAAAGAAGTAGATATTTCTTGGAGTATGCCGGTTTCTGCACGATGCTAATGTGTTTAAGTAGTAAGTAAGCAATGACAAACTTTAGCATCTGTAATAGGAAAAATATTCATTTAATTTGATAAGAATACTCAAATAAGCATTAAAAGTATAAAAAAATACGTTTATTAATTACGTTTGTAGGTACCTACTCGTATTAAAAAAGCGGCACTAGCCTAAACTCAGTAGAGGTAGTAAATCTACCTCTACTGAGCAGGCGTTTTAAAAACTATAGTTTTTGGGATACAACTGGTATTTTGGCCCTCTAAATCGAGTTCTCCTATACAATTTAAAATAAACTAATATATTGTCGGTCCAGCACGACTTAAGTTTCAACGGCATTTTCAAGGGGAGTCCATGTGCGCAACCATATCACACTAGATGCTCCCACTGCTGGGACTAGGGCCTTTTTCTAGCAAGAAGAGAGTCAAGACCATAATCCACCACGCTGGCTCAATCCAGGTTGGTGGATAACGCATGACCTCGAAAGATCTAGGAACACATCGTTTTCCTCACGCAGTTTTTCTTCACAGTTTTTAAGTACCGGTATTAAACACATATCACACATAAAGAACCCACAAATTAATTAAAATGTGTCACAACTATATTATTAGTTCCACTATGAGAGAAATCTCTATTATACTATCTGTAAAATACCTCTAAATTTGACAACCCTACTCTAGAGGTGTACGATTAGTTGTACAACACTTTCTATCCTGCGAAGTTCAAGGCCTTCGCAAATAAGTACATGTAGTTAATAGATAAATATTTTTCGATTCAATATAACTAATTAATTATTCATGAAGTTAACGTGTACATGATCTAGATTACAAAGTCACAGCTGCCTTCAAAGAAATACCAGCCTAAGAGTGTTCTTGATAGGATCGTTTTTGCACGAGCTAACAACTGCCACTTTCTTAAAATAGAAATGCAGCTTGAAGGATGCAGTAAAAAGGCAATTACGAACACAGGTCCTTGCCCTCGCAGGCTTACTTTAGCTTGCATCTAATGAGATTGGAATGACCTCTCCCTCAGGATCCTTCTGCAGGATCTCTGAAAGTTTCTAATAGTTTTAGGGCATCTTAGATATGGAATGATGTAGCGATGCTAATTACCCGTGCTCTGTCAATGAGGTGTTTTGAGCATGTCAGATGTGTTTTAAGATTGGTGAAAAAATATGACATTATTCATGTAGCTGCCTCCTCCTTATAATCCTATCCTTATACAATTTTAAGATAACACGAGTCTTTCTCGAGTCGAGAAAATACGATAAATATTATCGTAAACAATTTTAAATTATAGGCTTTTAAACTTTCGCGATTTGAACTCATTTTGTGAACATAACACAGGATTTAATTACGATATAATTTTTTATTTAATGACCTCAACATTTCAGACGCGTTACAGCCGCCGTGTTCACGCTGTCTTCTTTGTTATTGTTGTGTTATTAATTTTATTTTAATTTCTTGGGTAATTCTGTATTTTTCTTATTGTAGGATTTTATGTAAGTCTTACAAAAAGAAATGAAAATATGAACTTTATTAGTAATCTCATAAACCAACTCATGAATCTCACAATACCAAGTAGAATAACTATTAAAGGCACATGGATAGGAACTTTTGCGGTTACCGCCGTGATCCATCGTGATTTTAATCCTATTGAAAAAAGAAGATGATCCTATAGAAGCCATTGCCCCATTAAAAGAGCATTCATGCGCCAGATTTTCAATTAGTGTTATTTATGGTCTCAATAAAAGATTTACAAATTTAAATTAAATCTTGTTATTTCGTTGATGGTGTAGGTTGAAAATGAAAGATTTTTTGTAATGTAATAAACTATAATGTGTGTGAATTGTCCACCAATATCTATTTATTTATCTATTTATAATAAAGTTCTCCTGTTGGTAAGAGACTCAGACAGCTTGTACCAATTACCAATGATACTTGGTCATACTGAACCAAATCAGCATTGCAACGGCGTTTATTACTTCGAGACATTCGTTCTTGAGTCTCAGTTGTTGTGTAACTTATATGTGTAGTTACTTATATTGCTTCCCTGAAAAATCCCTTCCCGTACCTGTTTTAT
Organism: Ectropis crepuscularia; assembly: GCA_963693475.1. Classification (NCBI taxonomy): domain Eukaryota; kingdom Metazoa; phylum Arthropoda; class Insecta; order Lepidoptera; family Geometridae; genus Ectropis; species Ectropis crepuscularia. Next base: position 13,194,349 of record OY856358.1, read on the forward strand.
GAAGTTGAAAGTTCTCAATGAACGGGGAGGGAACCTATTAGCTTGACCTGGCAACATTAAGTACGCCACCAGTCGCGCGCAGAGTTATATTGCGAGCACTATACTGTAAATGAGACTTCAAATATATGCAAGTAGACCTGTCAAAGATTGCCCTCAATTTGACCGTAGATGGCGCTAATGTTTCATTGGAAAAAATCACAAAATTAATATTTTATTTTCTCCGAACAACAAAAACCGACTTCAATTTAGAATTTAATTCAGATACTCGACCACATTTCAAAAGAAGCCATCTCTACTTAGTCTGTGGAAGCCATCAACTAAGTCATCAAGGTATATGAAAGTAAATTTTAGTTTTTTGTTCATATTTCAAAGACAGTCAAAGACAAATTCATATTTCACCGATTTCGATAAAATGTATATGGAACCTCCACCACCTCTGAACTGGTAGTGGTAGGACTCTTGGCAGAGTCCGCCTGGGGAAGGACCACACCTTTGCCAGTTATTCTACCGCCAAGCAGTAATGTGCAAACATTACTGTGTTCCGGTTTGAAGGGCAATGTTTCCAGAGAAATTACAGGGCTTAGAGATATAACAACTTAGATCTCTGGGTGACAAGCGCAGTGCAGTGCTAGGTAATGATTTGGACTTTTCATGTTCCAATAGCTGCGTGTCACTGTGCTGTTATGTGGCAGGCGTGTTGCTTACCATCAGGCACATGTCCTGCTCGTCTCGTCACTCGTTATTTGCAAAAAAAATTAAAAAATACACTATCTACCTAACAAAAAAAAGAACCATCAAAATTGATTCACAATTAGCGAAGCTATCGCGTAACATAAATACAAAAAACATATAACCGAATTGAGAACTCCTCCTTTTTTGAAATCTGTTAAAAATTGTCGCCACATTTGGTCAAATTGAGACCTAAATCTGTTAAAAATTGTCGCCACATTTGGTCAAACTGAGACCTATCTTTAACTCTAGACGAGGTCTATTGGCATCCTGAAACCACCTCCTTACATAACAAAACGTTTGCGGAGACAGCTAATATTATTATAGACTATTTAAATTATAGAGTGTGATCGTAGCCGAAGCAATTTGCGGTATTTAAAATAGCTAGTAAGTGTATGATGTGTAGTTGACAAAGTGGTAAACACGAAGATACGTGGTCCAGCGGTAATGACCACGGCTGGCGCCGTCGCTGGCGGAGACGGCGCCAGCCTGCATTCTTGCACTTTCACCGCGTCGCGCAGAATCTTCCAGAATGCAACTGTCATTTATTTCATTACAGTTACGCAAAAATACTCTGTGACTACAAGTTTGTCTTAGTAGTAAGATGGGAGAGCCACTGTTGCTATACTTTTTGCCACTAATCCTAAGAAATAAATGAGGATATTTGGAGGAATTAATCCTAATAATATCATAAATGAGGATATTTTGAAGTTTCTTGCTCGATCACGTCTAATGCGCCTAAACCGTCGGAACGACATAAATATGGGTTGAAATATGGAAGTCAGTTAGATTTATAGTATATACTAGCAGCGCCTGTGGTTTACCTGCGTAGCTTCAGTTTTCGTTGTTTCCCGCCATAATAGCCTATGTGTAACTATTTTCTCATGTGCCTATGTGTAAATCTAATTGGGTTCCAAATTTCAGCCAACATTTCGACATCTCGACGTGATTGAGCAACACACATTCAAACGTTGACATTTGTAATATTAGTAGGATATTCAATGATTGAAATCGACACAATATGCTTATCAAGTTTCTCTAACAAAATGAGACATTGGCGCCACCTTTGGGGAACCTGAGAACTGTATTTCGTCTTTGACAGGTATTTTTAATCGACTTCCGAAAAATCAATTCGATTCGATTATCAATTCGACCACCATTTTTGTATTCTGAAAACGCCTCATTATAATGTCAAAGTATGTTTTGACAGTTAAAAGTACCGTGGAACGAAACGTAACACGTGAATCTAATTTCAAATTATTACACAATAGATAATCAGTTTTGCTTTAAAATAGCTTACATTATTTATGAAAATAGCTCCGATTCAACATATTTTTTTCTGTTTTACAAATACATAAAAAGCGTATCATCACCCAGATTATCACATCCTCGGCTTTTCTACGCTAGCTACTACCTTACGTATTACTTCACTCCTTTGAATTTCGGGGCGTCCTACGCCACGTTTACTGATTTGTGGGGTCCTCCACTCTAGGACATTGTAAAGTTTAATTTAAGTGAACATTTAAAATGGATGCTACATCTGGTTTTTTTTTGATCGGATATAATCACCTTCTTAAATTAGTCTGACTTTGTCTGCCAGTCTGTTCCTCCATAAAAAGGAACGTTCGAACGGTTTGGGTTTAAATTAAAATTTGTAGTATGCATTTCTTTTTTTTTTTTTTAAATAAAGAGTGACGAGACGAGCAGGTCATGTGCCTGATGGTAAGCAAGATGCCTGCCACATAACAACACAGTGACACGCAGCTATTGGAACATGAAGAGTCCAAATAATTACCTAGCACTGCACTGCGCTCGTCACCCAGATATCTAAGATGTTATATCTCTAAGCCCTGTAATTTCTCTGGAAACATTGCCCTTCAAACCGGAACACAGTAATGTTTGCACATTACTGCTTGGCGGTAGAATAATTGGCAAAGGTTACTTCCCCAGGCGGACTCTGCCAAGAGTCCTACCACTACATAAATTTAGCCTACATTTTTATTATGCTATAGGTAAACCTATAGCATAATAAAAATGTAGGCTACATTTATCTTTATTTTTTATGAGGTGTTTAATATGAAAAAAAAAAAGTGATTGCTTCGTAAAAAAGTGGTGGCTTAGTGTCTATGTACAAACTTGTCATCAGCACTGGCTTTAACGGCGAAGAGAAACATTGTGAAGAAACCGAATTTAAAAAGCAATTGTTTCAAAATTTTCAGGATTTTTTTTATTTTTCATAAGAAGTTTCGTGTAATTTAGTGCAATAATGAGTTTATCAATCTATCTTTTACCTATTCGAAGATAGCTATTAAGGACATGTCTTGTGTCTAATTCTAATTCAGGGTGGGGGTGATCGACCTGCACTGACGTCCCGCTAGGGGTGTATTGTGCACTTCCCCCCGGCCAGCCTACCCAAACCAGCCCAGCTCTTTAAAATATTAAATAGCCTTGGGGCGCTGGCAAACTAGTTCCACTCCCATTTCGTCAGATATCATGTCTTGTGTCATTCGTCAACCAGCACTGGGTCGAAATGGGGAATTACGGCCTTGACTCTGTCCTTATGAGAGACGGTCCCGTGCCCCGGCAGTGGGAACATCAAATGATGAATGAAACTAAAGTACAAGCACTATTATAACTATTGGAAAGAGCATTAACTTGCTACGTTCCAAAGATATATGCAAATGAATCAATAGGCATTAATGTAGAAGAATTATTCTATGCAGAACGAGTCGCGCAAATTCCAGTCCCTAACAAGTAACCAGACAAAAATGTAACTCACCTTGGCAGTGTCAAAAAAATTAGGTATAATATAATATAAATATAAATTAGGTACTCGAAAAAATATTGAACTATGACAATGTTGACGATCGAACAAATGAAGTTAGGATAAAATACAAAATGTATAATAGTAACTATTTATGTACCTAGAAAACTTCAGTGAAAATGAGAAGAAAGAAGAAAAAAAAACAAAAAAAGATAACCGCGCCAGTTCCTTTTCGTCGAAGTTAAATCTAAGAAGTTATTTTAATATTTGATCAATTCTTTGACAAGTTGGTGGTGATAACTATCAGTTAGCGAGGTTAGCTCGTTCAATGACGCCTTCAAGCTGTAGGTTATTAAGGTTTCCATATTTACTATTATTTTTATAGGAATATTGGAAATAAACATACGGCCGACGTGACGGTAAGTGGTTAGCCATCGCTCATGATTATAGATTCTATATTTAACTAACCTTAAAAACTTTGCTTTGTTACATTGGGCAATACGTATATAAATATTAAATATCTAAAGAAATAAATATTACGCAGTAAAAGAAATAACAAATAACCTCGTAAGAACGGTTTTTGGGATCAAAGAATTACTTATACTACCATTGAACTCTTAAAACACTACTTTACTTAGTTATATCAATGTATACTACTATACTATTTTATTAGTTACTGTTTATTTGGTACTCTAAATAAAAGAACGAACATTAAAAAAATGCTCAGCACGTTTATTAAAATAATTAAAACTCGGGAACTACTGGTTCGAATTGAGAGATCATTTTTCTGATGGATAGTCCATTTATCGAGAAAGGCTTATGGGCTATATAACATATTACGCTACTATCAACAAGAGTGAAGCTAGAATGAAAAATGTAGCAAAATCAGTTTTTTTAGAGCTTTCGTTGCACGCGTTGACGTGCGCCAAAGTCAGTGACAGCATGTGTCTATCGTTTAAGTTTGTTCTAAATCTGAGTTGGTTCGACCAATTTTCGAAAGGTGGCGTAGCAATGCGCACAAGGCTGGTCCTATGTATTTGTTGTAACATGCTAAGTGCTAACCCTTGATACCTTCAATGTATTGGGAATTCTGCGGAAATGCGCTGCCTGTTTTAGTGTCCAATGCAATTTGTTGCCATAAGTTGTCGCTATTGACAATAATTTATTGAATAGATAAGAACAAATCGGATGGTAGTATTTTTATAAATGGAAATAAAGCGATTGATTTGCGGAAGTATTAGTATGAGATACCTAATGGATCTGAAGTGTAACTGGGTAACTACATAGTTGACTAGGTTAACGCAAAAAGGGTGTATTAAGTAAAAATGAACGCTTCGTTATGTAGGTAATCGCCATTATTAATTTTACTCTATGATGATATAACTCTGAAATCAAATGTCTGATGTGTTTAATCAAGGTAAGTAGGTAAATATCCTGCAATTAATGATACTTAGTAGTGGATACAAAACAACCGTGATAATTTCATATATTGTTTTAAGCTATCACGTATTTGTTCCGTACAAATATGTCATTTGGGTTTATCTAAATATTATTTTAACTTTGTACCCGTTTTTACGAAAATTGTGTGGATGTAGGATTTTGAAATTTTTCACATTTACCTTTATTTAGCGAAAAAGAGCAACATTAAATATTTTTCATTTATTGATAAAACTACATTAAAAAGAATAAAAGAAATCATTATAAAAACATCAAAACAGATCAAATTGAAAATAGATTAAAAACCTAATATTCCTTTATGGTTCAACTACTTGGCGATCATTAGTATATTATTTAGTCCAGGAATATTAGTGAAATGAGGGCGAGCATCGTAAATTGAGTGGTAGTCAAGTATAAACTTGTAAAAACCTTTATTTTGGAATCCTAAAACTTGTCTCAAAACCTAATTATCGTAGGGTGCCCGCGATTATGAATATTACATGGCCAAAAGGTAAAAAAAAAAGTTTTTTCTATGGTATTTCTGATAACTTGTTTTGGCGCACCACATACCTACAGATTTTCCGTGGGCTGTGAATTAAGCTCAAACGTCACGTTCGTAAATGAAAGAAATCTTCGGGCAAAGTCGGATGATCTAGATGGCCATGGTCATGCCCTCCGGATTTATCCACGTAGTTTCCAAAGTGAGCTAGCAAATTCAGAGTTCTTAGTTTTCACTTCTATCGGCAGTCCGTATGACTGCCAAATTTATTTGATTATGAAACTGGCTCTACATATTCAATTAACACTAACGTTTTACTCGTTCCGCTCGTTGGAAGCCTTTCACTAAAAACAAGAGATAATAAAAAGATATCAAAAAAGTAAGTAGGTACACAATATACACATTTTAAAACAGAGTGACAAGAAGAAGAGAAGACATCCAGCTGATGGTTAAACACGCCTAGAGCAGTAGCATTTCTATACCAGTTACTCTACCGCCAAGGAATCGTGCGAAAACATTGCTGTGTTTAAGTTTGTAGGTTAATATTTCCCGAAAAAATAAATAAATGTTGGTGGTCATGTCACAACAAATACAGGGTACAGTGATATATCAACTCAAACATCCGAGTGACGACCGCAGTGCAGTGCTTGGACGTGATTTTGACTTCTCTTGTTCAAATTACCGCGTAGCCTTGTTGTATTTGCACGTAGCGCATTTACTGCTTGGCAGTAATACTTAAGGTGTCCTGACTGGCTAAGGTATGATACTTCCCTAGACTCTGAAAAGGATCCGCACTTCTAGAATAAATAGAAGGTAAAAATGTCAACGTCCATTAACAATAAAGTTGAGTTTACGAAGGTTGTATAGTGCGTGTTAGTTGTCATTGTTGGAAAACACGCTATAGGTTTTGCGCGGGTAAAGTTTAATGATATCAAGAATGATACTAATCCACCAAAACTATTGTTGTTTATGAAACAATTAGCATATTTGGTGTAACACAAGGGTAGCACGATTGCAGATTGTTAGCCAGATGAGTAGATGATATCAAGCCTCTGCGGATTACGTAGGTAGATGAGATGGACTGTGCTATTCAAGCGAAAGTAAAGAAATAGAGCAATATGAAAGCCAGACCATTTTAGTGAAGACCATTCATACATTACTACACAATTATGCATTACACACTACTATAATATATTCGGGTTGAAATTAGGAACACAGACTGTTGTCGAAAAAAAGACCCAGGCCTTTCATTTTTTATCCCGGGATAATAACGGGAACGTGAACTACACTAAAACTGCGGGGCACTGCTAGTTTATGATATGATAGAAATATAAAACAACCGTGCCGATGTTATAGCTATTACCATATCATAGGTGACAGTGTCCCTAAACGTCTGAAATGCTGGAATTAGGTTTTGGGAAAAGAACATAATATATACTCTAGGATTGTGGGAGGCGAGGACTGAGTGTTTCAAAAGGTAGTTTATGATATTTTTGTATAGGACGACCAAAGACCCAGGGTCTCTACAGCTTGAGTGACACATTATCATAGGTAGAGACATCAATTGACTAGAAGCTTTGTTATTTAAAACACATCAAAATACATTTGTATTTACTATTTATGTTTATACCCTGCAGAACGCAAAGCCATTCATTCAGCACCGGAGTACTAAGTTCCATTGTGTTACATTGTGCTGGTACCCGACATGGTTAATAGGTCCATGTACTTTAGTCCTAGTAATTCACCGTGATGACATGACGTTGATAATGCGATGGAACGAAGGTAAAATTAGAATGGTACAATGGCGACGTCTGCTTTTTGTAGGTTGTGCGGAGATATACCTAAATGGTTTTTTCCAGTTTGGATGATCTATTATCATCATCATTGGAATCATTCTCAGGTTGTTATCGCGCAGTGAATTTAGGTAACTTTTCACGAACATTACTGGTCTCAAATCTGTTACCGACTTCGAAGGACGAGGTCCTTAATTCGTCAGAATCTTTTTTTTACAAATGTTCTCCATGTAGTAGAAGACGCCTGGACCGATTTGACATCATATGTTTTTTGATGCAAAGGGAAAGTACTGTCAATAAACTTTCCAGATTTTATCGAAAACGGTAAAAGGGATTTTTAGGAATCTAATTTTTTTAAATTTATATTACTTCCTCTGGAGCTACGCTGTTTCATCGCAGTGCGTTTGGCTGGCATAATAACCGTATTTTTCAGAGAAAAATATTTTTCTTTCAAGTGTGGCACAAACAGATGGCTTTGTGTTCTTCCTTCTAAAACCTAGGTTAGTGGGGTAACAACATCCCGCTTGTTATATCGGACAGTCACAGTACTTAAAACCATTACGGATTCTCCGAAAACCCACCCAACTAAACCCCGTGACGTTTTGCAACTTGCCAAACGTCAATCCCTTCTTTGGTGTGTTGTTGGCTATCGAATTCTTTAAATTAAAATATTTTATTTCAATGTTATAATTACTTAATAGTCATACACATAGAATACCTACATAGCATACGGAGAAACAAGAGGTATATTTCTTATACGTTAAGATAGATTTTTCTCGCCGAAATAGAAACTCCATTGTATTTAAATAAAATAGGTTTCAGCCCATACATAAATATGTACGTTGACGGTTTGCTGTATTGTCGATTTTTGTTTATCCACTTTTTTAAATCGATTAACTAGTTAGTCACGTATGATAGGGTAGGCTTTTTTATAGTAAAGTGTGACAAGACGAGCAGGACATGTGCTTGATGGTAAGCAACATCCCTGCTACATAATAGCACAGTGACACGCAGCTATTGGAACATGAAGAGTCCAAATCATTACCTAGCACTTCACTGCGTTCGTCACACAGATATTTAAAATATTATATCCCTGTAATTTCTAGCCTGATTCAAGTTTCCGCTGCAACCTGCGGTCCTTTTCAAGGGAACAGTGCGTGCACGTGGTCACCTCTTATTTGGCACGCTGGTTTAGCCAGGCTAGATCTACCACCATATCAAACCTGAGTAACCTTTTAAATAATTAAAATGCGTAACAACCACGGTAGTTTTCACTTTACTTTGTACAATGTTAATGACCGGAAATTGTAATCAGTTATTTATAACTTTGAAAATAGAAGCAATGACTAAATATACGAAGTTACTATAGTATATTTAGTATAGTCATGTTATTAGGTTGTAAAGAAAATAAAACTTTACAAAAGGCAATATAAGTTAGTTACGTACCACTATAATAACTTAACTACTTTAGCAATTATGTACTTTGTTATTTCTAGTAGGTATGGTTCTCACATCTTAGACATAGACATTTTATTGATAATAATTATTATAAAATTACAAGCTGTTAAAATACATTTATAAATAGTTCTTGATATTACTTATACTCAGTTTATTTATTTGAGCATATCAGTGCTCATTTTAATTTAAAAAAGTACCGTGTAGTTACAGAAAGATTTCGCAATTAGCCACTTTATTTGTCTATCTGTAAATATTTATGAATTTACAATTCAGTTAAGGAAGTTGATAAAGATACTCATTTTTTAAATATTTAAAGTTCATCGGCCAACTCTGCCAAATTAAGTCATCAATGGCATAATAACTAACTGACCTCAATCTATGAGGCAGAGAAGAAAAACAAATCATTGAATTTTTAAATAAATTAAGTTCTCGTGCTCTGTGATTATTTTGAGGCCACGGACATAGAAAAACACGATCTTTAGCAATAAAAGAATATTACGGACCAATTAATTCGTAAGTAGACAAGTATAATAATAATATAATATGCATTTTGACGCAGGTACATTCGTCTCGGTATCATTGACCTAATCCTTGACATGACAATATTTATGCTAATAAACTAGTTAGGTCACGAATGTTGGTTTTCCCATCCTACCCGTAAACTTACTGTTTCATTAGCCTTATTACAATTTGAACCTATTGAGCGACTCTACAAGGTCCATAGTAGCTTAGCTTAGCGTAAGCTGCAAGGCTAATATCACTATTTAAATAAAGTAGCCAAGTGCGAGTTGGACTCGCCCATGAAGGGTTCCGTTGCAGCAAGTAACATAATATACATAGTACACATAGTTCTTGTAGTTCGTTGTAACTTTGATCGAAGTTTTAATATGATGTACATTACCATAATGTACATTACCATAAAAACTACCAACGAAAATTAGTTTGAACTCGATCTGATGAGTAGTTTTTTTTTAGTACGTCATAAATACACTATGTAAAATACACTATGTATTTATGACGTACTAAAAAAAAACTACTCATCAGATCGAGTTCAAACTAATTTTCGTTGGTAGTTTTTATGGTAATGTACATCATACATTTTTTTTAGATTTTTCATTCTCTTACTTTAGAAGTTAGAGGGGGGGGGGACACACATTTTACCACTTTGGAAGCGTCTCTCGCGCAAATTATTCAGTGTAGACAAAAATTATATTAGAAACCTCAACATCATTTTTGAAGACCTATTGATAGATACGCCACACGTGTAGGTTTGATGAAAAAAAAATTTTTGAATTTCAGTTCTCAGTATGGGGGGCACCCCTAATTTTTGTTTTTTTAACAAACTTTTGTAAAAATCCTAATGCGGTTCACAGAATACATCTACTTACCAAGTTTCAACAGTGTAGTTCTCATAGTTTCGGCAAAAAGTGGCTGTGACATACGGACGGACAGACAGACAGACAGACAGACAGACAGACAGACAGACATGACGAATCTATAAGGGTTCCGTTTTTACGTTTTACGGAACCCTAAAAATTGAACTCATAAAGACTGATTTTCGAAAATATCATGTGGTTGTTGAGATATGCGCAAGCATTTTAAAATCTTTTTTTAAAACCAGCTTTGGGGTTTTAGGGTTCTCTTTTTTATTTTTTATTATCTTATTTATCTGACGTTAAATGTGAGACCAAAGGCAGTTTTGTGTCAGACAAATTTATAAAATCGTAACATAGCGCTGTAGCTGGCATTGTTTGTGCTGAAATTAGGTAAGCTCTCACTTAGTTTTATCATACCTAATGCTTCACTTGTTGAATTGAATAATGAATTAGAACTTACAGAGATGAATTACTCTTTTATATGTACCTATCTCATGACTCCTAAACAAAGCGTGTTAGTCCTGAAATAAGTACAATGGACATAATAAATGTAATCATTACATACAGACGTATATTATGAAATAGGAATTAGCATCAATGAGCGCTTGAATGAGCTCTCACTCTATCAAACATACATAGTTTTCCAGAAAATTCTTAGAAAGAGACAACGAGAAAAAAGAAAAGTGTGTGTGTTGGACATCCACGTTGTCCAATAAGAACTTTTCTTTGTTTTAGGATCAACTGAAAAACTGACAATCATTACCTACAAGAAATTTGCTCACACGCAACATAAAACAAAACATAAGTTGATAGTAAATAACATCTACAGACCTCAGACAAACTTAATCAAAGCTACAGACCTATAAATGTAAAATTCTCCAGGGTATTATAAAACTCCTGACAAACAAGTTTAGTTGGATTCTGGGTTCTACTATCATTTTTGGGCCGTACACCTAAGTTCACTAAGCAGTATTATGTATAATTATGTAGTGACTACCTCAGGTCAACATCCGTCTTTAAAAATGCTCAACTGCTGTTGTCATCAAAAACAAAATTGTCATTCAAGAAATATTTAAAAATGTTACGGAAAATTAGTATTCTGCTTATGAATGCTGTGTTCTGTCTACTCTTACCGTAAAATTTAGTAACGGTAATTAAAATATTTGTATTCCTACATATTTACGCAGTTTTTGGGTTTGGCAAAATAAAAGTTTATCATATTGTCGAGTTGCTATATCACGGTGATGTCTCATTTTGCCTGATACACCCTTTTACATAACTTTATATTTATTTATAAGTAACATTGCTTTACACATTATGAATACAATTGACTGTTAGCAACTCACGTATCAGTTAGAATACAGAAAGCTGTATCATATAAGATGAAATTGTACAGAGTTAATAAAAACACACTTAATTCAGTTTGCTGAAATAATTGTATATGCTGTCATTTATACATTTTGCCAGTCACGGCGCAATGAAATGATAGATACAGAAAGTTGTACCGTATAGGATCAATTTGTATGAAGGTGATAAAAACAAACGAATATATGAATTTCTCTGATACTATGTCATTTGGATGTCAGATTATTATTAATTACGACTTGTCTGATTGATTTCACTTGCATCATTACATCTATTTCGTGGGGAAACTGGTTCAAGCGTTCAATGTGTCGAATATCCGCTTTCGCTTTTGCTTCACCTCGATAGATCATACTTACCTATACCTATTCTGATAAAAATTCTAATATAATAATGTAGGTAGAAAACAGTGTAGTAGCCTGGGGAAGTATCACATCTTGTTCAACCGAGCGATGTGCTCGGTAAAATGTCTGCCTAACATTGCTGTTTTTTTCGGTGTGAAAGAAAACCGTTGGATTTTAATTATTTTTTAAAAAATTACAGGACATGAAGATAAATCATCTTATATCTCTGAATGACGCATAGGGAAGTGCTAGGCAATGATTTCGATTCTTCAGGATCAAATAGCTGCTTGATACTGTGCTGTTAGGGGTATTACTATCGTATACGTACCATCAAGCTACCAACAGCTTAAGTTGATAATACCGACACTCTGTGTAATAATATTAATAATTTACTTATATCGCGTAGACCACGGATATGTATGGCGTAGACCCGTAGACCAAGGCTGCTTAAGTTTTTTATAAATCTGGCTTAACTGACGATTCCGAAATCTGCTGTGGCCTCATCAGGTTGGTCTGGTGACTGCAAGGTTTAACTCGTTATATCCGCCGCATGCAGCACGTTTTTAATTTAATAGGAATTTTCTAAGTTCTTAATTAACTTAAATTCGTTTCCTGACCTGGGATTGAGCAGCCTTGATGTAAATATTAGCCTTTAAATCAGCCTATTAATTTTTGAGCTATTTTTATTACTTCATCTACATTTTTATATCTACTATAGAAAGTCAGATTAATTATAAACTTGAACGTACCTAATGAAGAAACTTGAAAACAATTCAGCCGAATTTTAAAAATAATTTCACCTTTATCTACTTACGTTAGGTATATAATAAGTAATATCACTGTTATAGAAAACCGAGCTAAGTCAAGGATCTCCACGAAAATTCAAATAAAGGTTTCAAGTGATTACATTAGGCATTTTAATTTTCGTTGCATTATTTGAGTTTTCGTAAATAACATTGATAAAACTATTGTTTACATAACAAAATAATGTATGACAGCTTTATATACCACATTTTAATCTACAACAATAAAATTATAAATATATGGATATGATTGGATATTTCTTGCTCAATCACGACGTAACGTATGAGTGCATCAGGTTGCAATTTGCAACACCGAAAGGCGACAGGAACTTGACACAGGCTTGACAACACCGAAGTTAAAATAGCTTGACACAGGCTACTTTTTATTCCCAGAAAACAAATGGACCGGGAACTACCCGGATAAAACCGCAAGGTGCTGCTAATGATGTACATAACAATAATAGTTTTGACACATTTTTGTTTGTTTAGTTTTTACTGAATGATAATGGAGGGAATGAAGGGGAAACTACATCAGGATAAGCCTTTTTGGATAAGAAAAGTTTCTAAGATTAGCGTGCGCAAACATACAGACAAACTGACAAACATTTAAAAATTCCAGCAATCATTGTTTTGGGTGCTATTGCGTTGATAAAGGTTTCCTATAATATTTGTTTTATAAATCTTCCATGTACTGAGAGTAATCTGTAACATTTTTATTATATGTATCTACTTATAGATAAATAACAATGACAATATTGTATTAGGCGAAAAGAATAATTGTGAAACACTAAGAAGACATGGGCTACATCGAGGGGCATAAATTTATCTAAAAATCATATTTTTAAACCAAGTAAAAGTAGTAGTCGTAATAGTGAGTAGGTATGTTTCTGAGGATTTTATTAAGTATATTCAAGTACTAAAACGGCTGCTCTATTGTGTGGCATATTTTGTATGTTGATCGATTACATCCAAAATTAACGTAATAAATTAGTACTTTTTATTATGTTCTTCATGTCATGTCATGTCTTCATGTCTTTTTATATCGTGAGGAAACCGACATGAACCTAGAATCTTTCGAAGTCATGTGTCATCCGCCAACCCGCACTGATCCAGCGAGGTGGATTATGGCCTAAACTCTCTCCTTGCGAGAGAAGGCCCCGAGTCCCAGCAGTGGGAACGTTTAGTGGGCTGTTGATGATTGATGATGATGAGTACTATTTAGTCTTTATTACTCCCGAAAGTTCACACTAAAGCGGCTGGTCTATTTTGTGGCAAATTTTATATGTTGATCGATTATATCCAAAATTAATGTAATTACTCTTTAGTCGTTATTACTACCGAAAGCATTTAAAAGTTTATGGAGTTGTAGGTGAACGAGGACAGTTATCATTCATGAGGGTTTAAAGTTTCCATTCTCTTTAGATGATCAATCAGTCTTAATACTAGAAGACAGTCCATTGAACCGGTGCACGACTGTCACCAGCTGATATTGACATTGTATTTGAAAGCGAACCTATCGCGAACATTAGCCTTCGGGGCCGGACCAAGGAAGTTTTAAATATGGAATTTGCTATAGTTATAGCATGTAACCATAATATAAAACAGTAAATAACAAAATTGTCTGCAAAGTCAACAAAACTATTTTAAACGGTATAGATGAAATAAAATATCCGAGGGATACTACCATTAACTGGCAAGCATGGATAGATATAAAAATAACGATCTGAGTCTTGTGTGATCATCTTTTGTTTTGTACTCACTTACTATCAGGACTATAACTCAGTTTACCAAAGTAACGATTGCTATAGTCAGGAGTACGATAGCCTATCTAGAGCCCCTGGATCGTATGCGTACCATTTCTTTCCGAAGTCATATGCGTAATGCCGTTTACTTAAAAATGGTGAAGAATAACTTAGTGAGGAAACCGTGATGTTCCTATTATCTATCGAAAACATGCGTCACCCACCAAAACTCGCACTGGGCCAGTGCGATGGATTTTGTCGAGCTTTTGCTCTCTCCTTGCGACAGGAGGTCGCAAGGCTTATCCTAAAGGTACACCTTCCATATCGTTTATCACTTCCTTGGGGCGTACATTCGCAACTATTTACATTGACTATTTATGTCAGCCGTTCAAGACTTGTTTTCATTCCGCATTCTTACGCCACACCTCCGTGGTCCGTCTGCAAAATGTGCTTGGTGTGATAGTTAGCGCCAACATATTTGAGGGATTAAAATGCCACTTTAAATAAATAAGATAATAATCAAATTAATAATGTTCCCACAGAGCCATGCACGAACAAATTGTAGTTTTGGCATTTTGGCAGAATCGATAATAAAATGCCACCCATTAATAAATTCTACTCGTTCCACACAGTTTTGTTATGAGTATAAAAATATGGATGGTGACACACAAATGATCGATATCGATAACTTTGTGTTAACAAGTAACAACTGGCAAAGAACCTTAAACATCACAAAAAATCAATGACATAGATATTTATTCATACCAAACTTTACTATTGTCTGCTAAAACCTGCTCACTAAAACAATTGAATTACCTATTCTTGATCATAAACCTACCTACAGACTGATAATATTCCGGATTATGCAGAAAGGCTCTCTGAACAATTTATGAAATGGAACCCGGACACTGCGAACGAAATTAACATCATCATTTACGAGCTTGACGCATGAGCTCAATTCACAGCCCATGAAAAATACGTGTGTGGTGCCGATAGAAGTTTTCAGTTCAAAAAACAAAAGATATATGAGGTGCGCCAAAAAAATTTCACTTGAATAAAAATCCATATGTACTAATATTATGAAGGTAAAGAGGTGTTTAAGTTACCTAAGTGTCTAAGTTACGGCTGGTCTAGTCGGGAGAACGGCGACTGCCGATCCGGAGACCCCGGGTTCAAACCCCACACGCACCACTGCCTTTTCGAAGTCATGTGCGTAATGCCGCTAACTTAAAACGGTGAAGGAAAACATCGTGAGGAAACCGACATGTACCTAGAATCTTTCGAAGTCATGTGTCATCCGCCAACCCGCACTGGGCCAGCGTGGTGGATTATGGCCTCAACTCTCTCCTTGCGAGAGAAGGCCCCGAGTCCCAGCAGTGGGAACGTTTAGTGGGCTGTTGATATTGATATAAAGAGGTGTTTTGTATGAATGCTCTAATCTCAGGAACTACTGGACCGATTTCAAAAAATATTTCAACGTTGGATAACTACGTGGTCCCTGAGTGCTAAAGGCGTATATGCTATCACAGGCACCTTAGGCCGTCAAGGTCACCCGAACCTCACCTTACTACCGACTTATATAGAACATACCCTTAAGTGTAATATGTCTTCTGTATAATCCTGTATTGTTTTTCAATCCTAACCGCAGAAATGATTTGACGAATACATCATAACATATGAACATGACGGGCACATGTTATTGGTGTTGGGAAAAACAGAGGTACAATTCGATTATTTTTTTATGACACGTAAAGGTCGACGCTTTCGTTTATTGCCCGTGTTACTACCCGTCTTACTACCAGTAGTAACACGGACAATTATTTTTGCCCGTGTTACTACCAACAGGTCCAGTAGTACGACGGGTAATTTATATTTGCCCGTCGTACTACTACAGCCATTTTTAGATAGGTACCTACCTCTTCTGCTTATACAACAAAATGAAATCATTACTTGCACCTTGTTAGGTTTAACACTGATCTTTTTGGAAACTATTGGTGACTTGTTAATAAAAAATGTGTGTGGTTAAGACTCCAAAGCAGAAGTGAATTTTTTATAATCTGAATTATATGTATAGTATTAAGGCGCGGGCCCACAGCGGCGCATTGTGTGCACGGGCGCGCAGCGCATTTTAGCTGCGTGTATTAATTTGTTTGATAACGTGGGTCTAAGTTTCCACTGGAGTGCACGAAGACTATGTATTTTGTGGCACGACGCATGGAGAGGCTGCGCATGTAACACTGCAATCCACGGACACGGGCTTTACTGCGGGCCGTTCCACAAGGCGTGTGAATGAAAACTGCACTGCGATAAGCAACCTGTACCTACATAGTCGTGGGTCATATTCATGTATTCCAGTGGAAACGTAGACCCATGTCGACAGCGTTGAGCTATGTAACCCCCTATTCGAGCAAGCTAAGCCTGTATCAATGATGTCAATTTATGCGTAGCGTTTCTGTGGGTTGCAGTGGATACAGCATATATATTTTCTTAATAATTAAAGCAAAGCTTAATACACGTGTATAGCTGTATAGCCTCTCCGTGCGCCGTGGTGGGCCCGCGCCTTTAGCAGCGGTCCGCCCCGGCGTTGGCCCGTGGTTCATAATAAAATAGCCTATAGCACAGGGGTCATGTATATATATATCCAACGGTGTAAGAATTTTTGAAATCGATCCAGTAGTTCATGACATTAGCGCATTCAAACAAACAGCCTCTTTAGCTTTATACTATTAGTATAGATTAATGATCATATTAGTAAAATATACATATGTAAATGAGGAACAAGTCAAAAATTAAAGTTATATTTTTTTATGTATACCTACAAGTAAAAATAGCAAACACAGCAACACAGCAGTGAAGAACAGCTGACTGTCTCTTTCTCGCTCGAGTACACTCAGTGGTCCGTGTTCACCCGTTGGAGCCTTGCACCACATAGCGTCACGGATCGGCTTCACTTTTTATAGTCTAAGTACAGAAAAATCTGTGTATGGTGCGCCATATGAGAAAACCTCATGTGGCGCAACCACTTCAACAAACTAAAAAGTTTATGTCCATCTTCCAGCGGCATCATCAGACCCTGGTTATCATCTAGCACCAAAGTACCTTCTCATCAAAACGAATAAAACGAGCCCAATATCGATGAGGTTGTTGTTTCATTGCTAAGTTCATTTGGCGATCTTTTAGCTCCGTCATCAGATCAGCTCCATATCGTCATTACATTGCATTGTCTGGAGTGAAGCTATTGAGAAACACGGGGAAGCACTTGCAATCTCCCTGGATATCTTGATATTCGACAGGGTTTGGTATGATGGCCTTATTACAAAACTTTCTTATGTTTTATGTTAAATTGAATTCGATCCATACGAGTCGTCATTGATGGCTCCTCGTCGGATCAAAAGGCTATCAATGCCGGAGTCCCTCAAGGTTCTCTCTCTGTGCGACGCTCTTCCTGCGACATATCACCAAAGATACCGAATCCAGTCGGTATCTTTGGGTACGCAGATGATAGAACCATTGTAGAGAGTTACATATCTAGCGCGAGAACCAGTGGGCAGTAAACTCAGGTTTGGGAGTTTGAGCGAGCGTATGAGCTTGGCCCTTGAGGCGGTGTCTAAACGGGGGTGATGTCAATCTAACAAGGTACAAATAATGATTTCATTATGTTGTTTAAGCAAAAGAGGTAGGTACCTATCTGAAAACGGCTGTAGTAGTACAACGGGCAAATATAAATTACCCGTCGTACTACTGGACCTGTTGGTAGTAACACGGGCAAAAATAATTGCCCGTGTTACTACTGGTAGTAAAACGGGTAGTAACACGGGCAATAAACGGACGCTTTATAGTCGTGCACAACCAGCCTCAACTATTACGTAATTGCTGCAAAAACTGTGTTTTGAGGAACGATGGCTGTCTGATAGCTAGCGTCCATGTTGCTTGTTGCCTTTGGTATAACTATATTTGGTATTAATATTATAAGTTAGCTAAATTATTGTATTTTTTTGGCGTGACAACGTCTAATGAATCGATGAACGCCGGCTGCATGCACGAAAATGTGCCCCGTTATGTCCCATAACGCTCGTCCCGTTACGCTTATTGTAAGCTTGCGCCGGATCTATCAATATTTTGTTATGACGTCGTGACGTCGTCACGTTAAACTATCGTCCGTAAACCAACCGACTTTACAGACAACCATTTTTTTTGGAGTATAGAGTGACGAAACGAGCAGGACATATGCCTGATGGTAAACAACATGCCTGCCACATAACAGCACAGTAATACGCAGCTATTGAAACATGAAGAGTCCAAATCATTATCTAGCACTGCACTGCGCTCGTCACCCAGAGATCTAAGATATTATATCTCTAAGCCCTGTAATTTCTCTGGAAACATTGCCCTTCAAACCGGAACACAGTAACATTTGCACATTATTGCTTGGCGGTAGCGTAACTGGCAAAGATGTGGTACTTCTCCAGGCGGACTCTGCCTAGAATCCTACCATTACTAATATCCATGTATTTTATCATATTTAGTAACACTAACTACAACACTTGACGTGCGGTTTTTAGCGATAAGGCTACCCTCTGCAAATAAGATCAGTGTTGAGATACGAGTATATTGTGAAACTGTAGAAGTAAGAAACAATTATTTTCATTAATAGCCATATATGACAATACGAAGACGCTTCCTTTTTATACAACACCATCTAGCCCTAAAACTGAGCAGAGCTTCTAATAAAGAAGCCAAATACCTGGTATAAAGCACATATATATGTTTTAAATACATACAAACATCCAAACTTACATCATCACATTAATAATATTGGTCGGAAATAGAACCAAGGCTTTGAATTCAGTTATCTTTTTTGCGAATTTGATTTTTTATAAGTATCAAAACGATCTTAAATTAAAATTCAAGTGTACGCAAATATTATGCGAGTATGTGTAAATAAAAACACCTTTATGACTGTCGTACTCATCGAACATTCATTTCTGCCGTCTAACATTAACAAGAACTAGAGTACCTTGAAATGTGTTCTGAGTCGACAAACTACTGTATTTTTAAAAATAAAACAATTTATTTACTTAATTAATGATGTTTAATGCTTTGTTTATTTGAATATTTGTATACTCTTAAAATAAGTTAAATACTTCCTGTATATTTTTGCAGTTCTTATGATCTTCTTTGATTTCAAAGTTTAGTGAAGTCCTCAGGTACCTCAGTTTTGTAGGATTGCAATCCAATATGCGATAACCATGAAAATGTCATGGTTATCGCATAGAATATACACCTTCAGAAAGTACTTTTCAACACATTTGCTAATAAAGTGGCTCTAATTTCACCGCAATCAGGCATGTAATGACACCCAAAATCAAAATGTGACTTTTGCATTACTATTACTCACAAAGAGTTTTTTACTTGGTTGAGTTGCTTCGTTCTTAAAAAAGTTTCGATACAAAAAATCGTGTTAGAACAAATGAATTAATGTAGGTATGGAAAATGAAAATGGAAAAACGTTTATTCAGACAAATATTGGGTTCACAAATGTTGCTTGCTCACTCTATACAACTTCGTCTTTAAGTAAATAATTTTATTTTAACTTGTAGGTACGTGTCATAAAATAAAAAATTCACTCAAAATAAAAGTTTTGGTTTTTTGTCATAAAGAAAAAAAATTATCGCACATTTTGTAAGTGGCTAAAAAAACACTATCCACAGACAGCATTTTTTTTGTCTTCAACTATGTGAATTAGTTGCACGCGCATAATAAGACAACTGATTATTTTTTCCCGCCAAAACGTTAAAAAAACAGTGACACGCAGCTATTGAAACAAGAAGCATTACCTAGCACTGTACTGCGCTCGTCACTCAGAGATCTAAGATATTATATCTCTAAGCCCTGTAATTTCTCTGGAAACTCTTCAAATCGGTACGCAGTAAAATTTGCACATTACTGCTTGGCGGTAGAATAACTGGCAAAGGATGTGTGATACTTTCCCAGGCGGACTCTGCCAAGAGTCTTAGTTATTATTGAATCAATGCTAGTAAATATTGTGCCTAATAATGATTCTTTATATTTCAGATGTCGTGCCGGCGCGCTTCAATGTGGCCATCATGATGTTCTTCGCGTGTTGGGTCAACTACATGCTGCGGGTCAACATGAGCGTCAATATTATCGCCATGGTGCCCGACGGAGAAGACTCTATACTGTAAGTTCTTTACGATTACAACTACAAGACGCACGGATCCCACTAATATTCTAGATGTGAAAGTATAAACAAATATAAATATTGATGGACATTTCACACTCAGCACCATCTGACCCCAAACTAAGCAAAGCCTGTGGGCACTATGGAAGACAAATATTTAAAGCAAGAAAAAAGAAGAAAATTTTATATATTTGGATGTTTGAATGTTGGTGATATTTGCTCATAACTGTTTTATGGTAGACTACCTAACTAGCAAAGGTGTGGTACATCCCATTCTCTGCAAAGAGTCCTTAAAATCTCTTTCTGGAGAAAGGATATTAATTTGTGTCTCAATGATTTGTCTGTCACGTAGTTTCCTTTTTTTATGTAAGGCACCTATGGCAGTCAGATGGCCTCTACTGTCTATCATTGGCCTAGCACGGAAAATTCGGAGTCCTACTAACATCTTATCACTTACTAAACTTACGTAGTACAAATAAGTACTTCTATGTAGCGTATGTTATTTTATGTCAACCAGATTTCAAAATAAACCGTAAAAGGTCCAGTACTCACCGAGAACGGAGTTGTTGTTTGTTACGCGATCATCCGCGTCCTTCGTATAACGTAAACAACAACAATGACAACAGCCACAGGCGAGTTTCGACCTTACTTTCTAATTATTTATTAGTTGTATTGAACAGGGTAACGAGTTATAATGTAGTAAGTAGCAATTCTTGACCGTTGTCAAATTTGACTGGCCGAAACCGACGCTGTTTTAGACGACGATATAGATCGGAATTTGGCGCGTAATTACTGTTACGGTAGCATGTATCGGTTTTAACCGATATATTTTCCGCTGTTACGATTTCGTCCGATGTTGCGAGAGCCGATAAGAAAACTGGCTCGGAGGAGCTCAAATAGCTTTAAAATTTAACTTAAACATAGGAGCTCAAATAGTTTACCTTAGGAAATATTGAATTTGGTCATCGGATCGGAGAGAACACTTTCGGTCGTCATGATCTAGGATTAAATTAAAAGTAGAATATAGAAATACCACATACCTACATCTAAATAATAATTATTTACATTTCTGTGAGAAATACGTATTCGTCTCTTCACTCATGAAACAAAAACATTACTTAATATAACTTGATTTTATGTAAATTAGTCTTTGTTTACAACAACAATTTTCATTTTGCAATACATCGCTCATGTAGTATTTTAGTAGGTACCTAACCTACATCTACGACTACAAATCTACATCGTCTGAATACGTAGGGCAACAATATACCTACAAGTACGTGCGTCTAACATTGCAACACCATTTAATTTAATTTACATCCATTTATGACAGAGGAAAACCTCAAAAGAATTAACTCTATGCAAAAATATGGAAATCTAGTTTTTGGAACAACATTTCGTTGATTCCTTGTATATTTTATTCATACGTTAAATTTGAGGTTGAAACGTGACTGATTTCAAGGCAGGCTAGGCGCGTCGTATCGTTTAGTCATGCATGTATTTGCACGTGTAGTCTAGTCAAGATCTGATTAGTGCTAGCACCAATGAAATCTACAGTATCTAACATTCAGTGAAAGCAGAACAGGTTAAAACACCACAGGATCCACAGGAGTTCCAGCTTTATTACATTAGTCATAGAGGTAACAATATCTTGTCCATGGAAACTTCTTTCGTTCATTTTGACACATGATCCTTCTTCACCTTTAAGCGGTTTTTTTTAGATAAAACCTAATTTGAAACCTATCATCATTCTCAGCTTGACCAAGATGGCGTGTCGACCTGACGAATTACAATCACATGATAAAAACTGGCTCTCAAAAGTAGCACATCGTGCTATCTCGAAGGAGTCTGATAATATCATCATCCTCAGCATCCTATTCTAGTTCGTTGTTGGATATACTACATACGTCTGTAATATACGTGCCTTTTAAAATAGGTACCTAGGTATACATTTTTTATTAACGCAAATTTAATTTCGATTCTACTGATAATACTGACAGGTTTGCGTGGCTACAAAAGCGGTTAGCTGTACGATGTCAGTGACCTAACTCGTATCACATCGGTTTTTTTTTCACAAATATTTTTTACCGTGAGCCCCCGCGCCTTTGCTCTGCTCTCGCTAGAGTTCTATACAAACACACGAATACAGACATACAGAGTTGTTTTGATTTTCAAAATGTATATGCAAATGAAAAGGTGGTTTTAACAGTCATTTGTCATGGTAGATTCATCGTTTATCTCTTCATGTATAATGTATAAGTATGTAGCAAACAGCGCCCCGTGGTATTACCCGCATATTTTTTTGTGTAGTAGGAAAGTACCTCATGTTTGCCAGCTATTCTACCGCTGATCGGTAATCTGTTAATAGTTACAGTGCTTTGAAGGACAATGCTTTACAAAAATTACGGGGCTAAGAGACAAAACATCAAAAACTATGGCTGACGGGCGCAATACATTGCTAGATAGTGATATAGATTCTTAATTTATACTGTTCAGGTCTGCTGTTTACCATCAGGCTCATCTTTTGCTCGAACCGTCACTCTAGTTTATAAAAAAAAAACAATTCCCGTGATTTTAAAACAAATACACGGGTAACTCACGTATAATATAGTCAGAACAGTCCGACTCGAGTTTTTCCCGTGATGTTAACCGCCCTGCGAAAATAGTGACCTATGTCAGACAGTTTTTCAAATTGCATCCCTATCCGTTGAGCCATTCTGGCGTGATTGAGCAACTAATATCCAAACTATCAACTTTTATATTATTAGTGGGATTTCAGGTTTAAAAATTGAAAAAAGTAGATTTTTAAAGGATTTTGGCAGTTGAACTCAACCTTTCAGTGAGCTTTGAGTTAGCGTAAAAGGTACATCATCATCAGCCAGTATTCGTCCACTGCTGGACATAGGCCTCTCCTATGATACGCCACTCGGCCCGATCCTCGGTCTTACTTCTCCAACCGCCACCAACTGGCTTTCGAATATCGTCACTACATCTAGTCTCAGGGTAAAGGTACAAGAGGATAAAAAAACGGAGACTCTAGACGACGTAGAGGCTTAATGGAACAAAGTAGAGGTCTAAATCTATATATAATTTCAAATATAAAAAAAAATAGGTAAAAATCTGTCCGTCATAGAAAAAAATTGGCAGTCATAGGAACAGTAGGAACTGCCGATAGAAGTGAAAACTTGTGACTGTAATGAATTTATTTATCACCTTGTCAGATGACAGTTTATTTGTTAAACCATCGTAGGTCTATGTACATTCGCATAATTTCAACACCGCCAGCTAAATCGATGGTTGCGCCATCTAGTTTTATATCAACGTAATTATACAGAATATTTCAACTCTTTACTGTTTCTATTGCCCTGGTACCTACCTGGCCGTTTTTACCGAGTTTACCCGAAGATTTCATATCCGAACCGATCCGATCCGATCCATTATCATATCCAAGCGTGACGATTGATGAATCCATTTCACAGCCCACGAAAATTCTGTCTATAGCGCGCCCAAAGAAGTTTTCACTTCAAAAATATTTTCTATGACGATTATACGATTGATTATTTTATTGATGATTGATTATTGGCCGTAGTTTTCAAACAGATATTGCTACACACTCAAAATGTTTGGTATAACTAATCACCTCTTTTCAAAACTCCGCTTGGCTCACACTTCTTAGCTATTCTATCACCTGCAATAGATATTATGTATTTCAGACTGAGGCAATATGTGCAACAAATTACTTAGTTGAATTACGTAAAGGTAGATAAGCTCGCTGTCGTATTTATACGTAATTACTAGTCTAGTCAATACCTAACAGTGACAGCATAAAGCAATCCCAAGAGTCCTCCTGGGGAAGTATACCTAACTCTTGCAACGAATTCTATCGCCAAGCACATATGTGCTAACTTTACTGTGTTCTGGTTTAAAGGAAATTGTTTCATAGAAATTGCAGGGCAACCAAATAAATTATTTTTCATCCCACCAGCTCGGAAAGAGTACTTTTGCTCCTCGATATCAGGGCGCAAAAGTCGTTTTTACCCTCTAGAGGGTAAAGTAAATTTGAATTTAGAACATCGTGTGTACAAATTTGAATTGGTATTGAATTCAAAACATAATTTAGCCTATTTATTTCTACCTCCTTGGTGCCGAATTCATCGTACATTTATTTTTAATTTGTTAAAAACTCATACTCGGAACCTCTTTGGTGTACTTTTTTTTAAATGCTTTGCGCGCAATTTTCTTTTCACGTATGGAGGATAGAGGTAAAAAATGTTATTTCAAATGGCAGAACATTTTAAAATGCTATGAATGAATCAATTGTAATCGAATTGAAGTATGCCGAGTTGCCGAGTTAAATAATTAAATATTATTGACTACTAAAATAGTAACTAATATATAATTTCAACTACTTGTGCAGTACAAAATAATGTAGTAAATATAACATCAAATAAATAATTACTATTTTGAGAAAACATGTAGGTACAATATATTTTGAAGTCAAAACTTCTTTTGGCGCGCCAAAGACAGATTTTTCGTGGGCTGTCAATTTAATTCTAGCGTCACGCTCGGGAATGATAAGAAATCTTCGGGTAAATTCGGGAACATAGCCAATGGCCATCTAGAAATGCTTCAGCCTTTCCCATTGGCCATTTAAAAATGTGTCAGCATTTCTAGATGACCATGCTCATAGCCACGCCCTCCGGTTTCACACGCGTAGTTTCCAAAGTAAAAATCAAATTCTGAGTTATAAGTTACCACTTCTATCGGCAGTGCCTATGACTGCCAATATTTTTCTTTCATGAATTCTGAATAGTACACGTTTATTAATTTCCTTTAAAATGTACCCTGATGCAAATTTAGCGCTACTATAATTTAATGCATTTGGGCGGACACTTTTTCATGTACACATGAAACTCCTTACCTCAATCGGTCAACTCTCCATATTTTCACGTCATATTGTTATTGTTAAAACCATGGCTAAATAAACTTAAGTTTAAAACTTATAAAATTGAATACAAGTGAAAAACCGAAATACCATAATAATAAGTGATTCTAGCGACCAAGAAGTTTATTTAACGTCAACAGAATCGACTGAAACTGAAAATGCGCAAAGCGTTTAGTAATTTCCTCGCTAGGGGGGATGAAAAATTACGTGTTACACTCGAGTGCAAAGATTTTTCACCTTGTGCCCTTTTGATTCCCTTCGCTTGCTCGGTCATCAAAATTGAGCACGCGGTTAAAAAGCCACTTTGCACTCTTGTACAACAAATAACTATTATACCTCTGTATGATGAGCATGGTGCAGAGTATTTGTGGTACCTGACGTGCCACAATACTCTGCGCTATGAGGTGCGCTGTGATAATGATAACATGACGTGCCGAGATGCTTATGAGGCGTTTTCCGACGAGACCAAAAAGATATGGTTCAATAAAACGATGATAGGAGGCGCTTGTAGGTCTTTCACTTAGCTGTCAATAGCGTTAGGCATAATGGGACTCAATTCATTCAATTAGCGAAAGCACGACTTCTTGTAATAAATAATAAACTGTTTTATCCATAGACGTATTTTATTCGAATGGAAACTATATCAAAACATACAAATTTCAAAATATATTCGTAAACTTGTTGAAAGACAAAATACATATTTTAAAAAAAATATTCTTGGCTATGGATATTAGTCCCTCAGCCGAGAGAGTATCTCTCTTCTTAGTTTATGGATAAAATATTGTCGTATCAATGCTGCTATTTATATACCTGAATTTTCCTTCTACTTTGGCTTAGTTGGTGTCTACTGCAACGGGAGTTCTAAAAATTTTTACTGAAAATGGATTGTGATCAGTAACGGTTTTTATTACATTATCAACTTAATTGGCTATTTTTATTCCAGATATTTTAAGAGTTTAACACAAAGGGTAAGAAGAAAAATTATTTTAGTATGAAATTCCTTCATTTATTTAGGGTTTATAGAAGGTAGACACACCAAACTAGTCAGCTGAGCTAAGAAGAAAGTTATAATTTAAGTATCTAAAATAAATAATTTATGTGTTTACGAAACCTCTAAAATTTTAATTTATCACAAATGATTTAGATTACACTTTTTCCTTGAAAATGGGGAGGGGTTTCATTGTGATTACACTTTTGAGAGTCTATGGTAGAGACAGATCTTGCTGAATCTACACTATCACCATCTCGTGCTTACGGTGCAACTATTTTTGTCTGGTCGGAAAACCCCTCATTATCAAACGCAAATCTTGTTTTCTCTATCATCGATATATATATACATAAAACTGCAGTGTATGTATGCAATATCAAATTAACAACGTTTTATTTAGTTCAAATAAAAATGGGCAAACTACATAATACATCTAAAAAACTATTTTATATTCTTATGTCTTTATGAGTTCGTGAAAACAAAAAACACTTTGCGGGTGAAACCGCGGGCACAGCTGGTTACATTATAAAAAACATTACGCAGGTTCAACCGTTAGTATGTTAGGCTTCAGACTGCCCTCGTGGCTTAGTTGGTAGTGGCCTGCGAAGCCGAGGGTCGTGGGTTCGATTCCCACCCAGTGCAAATATTTGTGTGATGAATTCAAATTAATGTTTGCACTGTGTCAGGGTGTTTCTATGTATAATAAGTATGTATTTAAAACTATATAAGTATTATATCAGCTATCTGGCCGGCATCATACAAGCTTTGCTTAGTTTCGGGTTAGATGGTGTTGTGTGTGAATTGTCCACCAATATTTATTTATTTAAGTTAGGTATGGGGGGTCCTGCGCTTCCGCGCTAACCCCAAAGTCTGGTAGGAAGTAGAGGCACCCACCGCCAGCTGCTATATGTGCTTTAGAAAAAAATAAAATATCGCACAATATTGGCGGGAGCAATCCGCACTCCTCTGCGGCTGAGACCCGAGACCCCTAATGGCCTCAAAACATGGCCATCAAATTAGCAATAACTGGATTATTGGCTAGATTTATTTGTATTCAATAATACTTACGTTCATTCACTCTAATAGACTGTGGATACAAAACACATGTTTACGAAAGTATTTATTTGCACGTGAATACGTCGTGTTTTTTTTTCGTTTACGTAAGTAGCCAAATAAATTGGTTTGACATTTCTGTCTGTGGCACCGGAGTCCACAAACGGAAAAACCGATTTTGTTACAAACTAATGAAAACTGATAACTAATATAGCTGGCAGTTTTCTTAACTATGTTTCATGAAAATTGGTTCAGCCGTTTCAAAATTATAGCTGCGTTAGGAATCTTAGACACATAATGGGTATTTATTTTACTTGAACATATATGGGTGATCTAATATTGAAAACAGTTGCATACGGGGTTTTATTAAATAAACACGCAGGGAAGGATCCTTAATTTGTCTTACACACACACACACAAAAAATAGTCTTTTTAGTCCACAGTTGAAAGTAGGTAGTAATTTTACAGAATTACGTCATATCGTTTAGATGTAAATTAAGTTAGTTTAATTATTGATTTAATCATAGCATAAGAGTATAAGAAAGTAAGATTTAAAGAAATAGACTAACTTTTTTAGGGTTCCGTAAAACGTAAAAACGGAACCCTTATAGATTCGTCGTGTCTGTCTGTCTGTCTGTCTGTCCGTCCGTATGTCACAGCCACTTTTTGCCGAAACTATGAGAACTACACTATTGAAACTTGGTAAGTAGATGTATTTTGTGAATCGCATTAAGATTTTTACAAAAAAAAAAGAAAAAAAAGAAAAATTGGGTTTCCCCCCATACTTAGAACTGAAACTCAAAAATTTTTTTTTCATCAAACCTACACGTGTGGGATGTCTATCGACAGGTCTTCAAAAATGATGTTGAGGTTTCTAATATAGTTTTTGACTACACTGAATAATTTGCGCGAGAGACACTTCCAAAGTGGTAAAATGTGTCCCCCCCCCCCCCCTCTAAGTTCTAAAACAAGAGAATGAAAAAACTAAAAAAAATATATGATGTACATTACCATGCAAACTACAAACGAAAATTAGTTTGAACTCGATCCGATGAGTAGTTTTTTTTAGTACGTCATAAATACATTAGTACTTATTAAAACTTCGATCAGTTACAACGAACTAAAAAAACTATGTGTACTATGTATATTATATTACTTGCTGCAACAGAACCCTTCATAGGCGAGTCCAACTCGCACTTGGCCACTTTATTTTTTTGTTATATTTCACGCATAAAATAATTACCATGAATATACTTATAAACCTGCCCGTAACTGTATTAATTTTTTTCAGAATAACTGATGTGCTACGCCAGACTAAAATCTGTGCATAATTATATCTCCCTGTTATCTGCTTGAATTTAAGTGAGAATAAAAAAATAACAACTAAAAAGTTAAGAGAAAATGCAAAATTTGAATCCTACAAATATTTTATTAATTAAAAAACTAATCACCGAATAACCCACCCCTAACTGCTCCCGGCGCAAAAGTGCCCATGATGCTCACCGCGTTCCCACGCTGAATGGCAATGGCCAAAGTTAAGATAATATGATATACCTACAACTGTTAAGATGTTAGTGAACTAGCGGTCCATCCAGATTGTGCCCGTGGTAAATAATATATAGCACTCAAGGATTACGTACACATTCAACGGTGGAAGAATTTTAGCTCGGAAATTGCTAGAAATCGGTCCAATAGTTTCCGAGGTTAGTGCGTTTAAACAAATAAACTCTTCAGCTTCATAATATTAGTATTGATAAAATAGCAATATGCAAGCGTAACTAATTTGCTATGATTTGCCACTTGTCACTTAGTTGGTGATGATAGGTATGTCGGTCTTATCTCTTGTATACCTATAACAGCATTCAATCACGTTTGAAATGATCTCATTTTTCTTAGCTATATCTTTTTAGAAATATAATTCCATGACATCAACATAAATGTTGTGGTTTGGTTATTTTCCTTAAATATAAAACTTTAAACACAGTAAAATACACAGAAGATTAAAAAATAACGTTAGAATACTACTGTCGGATTATTTTACTACTTCCAAAACTACCCCTTAAACCATAGGGATTTCCACTCTGTGTTACTAAGGCGATATTTTGGGCAAAAGAAGAATGGGCAGAATAAAGACTCCTTCCCTTTTTCCTCAGTACTTACTCGCTCAATGAGATTTATTTTCTTGAAAAATAAAGTTGGTGACTGAAAGTATACATATTCCTAACCTGACGGGCTTATAAACCTTCTTTTTCTTTAAAAATCCAGAATTCATATTTTACCCAATTCACATTTAGTTGGTCTCGCCGTACCAACATATTAATTCCATGAAACTATTTTCTACCAATCCGGTTCCTTAAATAGATATTTTTTTATAGTAAAAACTGAGGAGACGAGGACGACATGTGCCTAATGGTAAGCTACACGTCTGCTCATAACAATACAGTGTCATGCAGCCGTTGGAGCATGAAGAGTCCAAATAATTGCCTAGCACTGCACTGTTCACATCACACGGAGTTATAAGGTGCCAAGCATAACAGGTAGCGCATTGATCCCACCTGAACTAACAGGAAGCGTACTAACAAACCTTACCATAAACAGCCCACTAAATGTTCCCACTGCTGGGAACTCGAACTCGGGGCCTTATCTCGCAAGGAGAGAGTTAAAATCATAATCCACTACGCTGGCCCAGTGTGGGTTGGTGGATGACACATGACTTCGAAAGATTCTAGGAACATGTTGGTTTCCTCACGATGTTTTCCTTCACTGTTTTAAGTTAGCAGCATTACCCAGATGACTTCGAAAATACAGTGGTTTTGAACCCGGGATCTCCGTATCGTCAGTCGCCATTCTCCCAACTAGACCAGCCGTAACATCTTAAGTTTTTATGAAATAACGAAGGTTTTGCATCTTTGCATCAGGTCATTAGGCGGTAGAGGCGCCGGTCTCCTCTTACGTTCACTTAATTCGTTCCGTTCACAAGTGTACGTCACGTGTGGCCCACAACAGACGTATAATGCGTGTTTGTCATTCACAGGGTGAAAAGCGAATGCAAGGCCATCGTGGCAAACGACAGCGAGTTATACAACACTTCGGTCACAAAGCGGGAGTTGCGACAGGTAACTTTAGTTATACTTCCTTATGTTTTCGATTTTAGTTGGAACTCTAGATTGTTTGAAAAAAGATCTCATAATCAGGAGAAAACCTAAATGTTTAGTTTTGTGGATTACAGAGGACTTCAAAGTAAAGAAATACCTCAATGAAAGTAGATACATATTATAAATTACACATTTTCAATTTTATTAAAACTCTACATAAGAAAAATGCATATCAAAGATCTCTTGGTCTGAAGGAATTCTGTGAAAATTACAGCTTTTGGTTTATGATTACACAGTGAAAAACAAAAAATTGTATTAGAAGTCATGTTTATTTTATTTTTTTCACAATTTTATTTAAAACATTCCTACACCATCTCAGGATAGTTAAAATATTGGAACTCAAACGTAAAATAGATCACACTAACACCACTGAGTATTTTTGCAGTACTTATCGATGTACAAGTTTGTCATTATTTTGGCTTTAACGTCGAAGGCAAACATCGTGAGGAAATCGTTGAGTAGGTTATCATGTGCAGAAGGATCTTTAATATTTTCTAGTAATAAATGTAGCCTATGTTACTCAGTGGTAAGGGATAATCATGCTAATCAAATTCATTCGAATCGAAATCTATTTCTTGAACCGTGTGGAGTAAAAATTAAAAAATACACAAGTACCAATAAATGAATTGAATAAAAGTAAGAGTATAATTATGAAATCGTTTCGAACTACATCGATAAATATTCAGCACCGTTTGTTTACTGTTAAAAACAATATATATTTACCGGTATATTAAATAAAAATGTGGAACAAGGGCAAAGATAAAAATGTGTGTATTTTTCATAGCTTAGCTTTCCTTCAGACAAATTAAGTTTGCAAATGTTGTCAGACACAGTGCGAGCAAGCGTTCGTTTGCACAGATGTCTTTACTTTCGTAGGTAACGCTTATAATTACTCTTAAGTAATACGTAGAGAGTGTACAATGTACATGTGCAAATTATAATATTTCACGTGGTTTCCAGACATTTAAATTTACAATCAAAACACGCACACAATTTATCTGTTTTAGTTTAAATTACGTGAAAACTGGCGGGAACTAGGAAAACACCTATTTCATCTGATCACACAACTTTAAATTTAACACATCATTCTTTACTCATTTGAAATTTATTTCACTTCTATATTGTCTTTAGCTATCTGATAATGTATGTGATGTGAAAGGTTTCAAAACTACGGTTCTGGAAGCTCGAAAGACTCGAAAGATTCGAAAAAAAAAAATGAGATCCCAATCAATTTGATTGCCAAACATTAATATACGTAATCAATTTTTTTTAGCCAGATGGCGGTGCGACTTTCGCATGGACAGCCCAGGAGCAAGCCTACGTCTTGTCAGGTTACTTCTGGGGCTACGCGATCACCTGTCTGGTGGGAGGTACGGCGGCAGAGTTCTGGGGTCCGAGGAAGCTGGTTTTCCTGACCATGTTCATCAGCGCTGCGCTGACCATCCTGAGCCCTCAGGCTGCTAGGTGGCATTATATGATGCTGGTGGCGCTGCGATTTGTCATTGGATTGGCTTCGGTAAGATTTTATTATACATCTACACTAATACGGAAGGCACTTGTATTGTTAGTAATAAGATACGGGACATTGAGACACCGTGGTTATGCATCCTAGTAAATACACTAGTATATTAGTTCTCGTTCTGTTTTGTTAATAAAGGCTCTATCGGTTTTAAAAAAACTTAGGTATATTAAAAATGTAAATGTTTGAATGTTTTTTGCTAGAGCACGTCGGAACGTCTGAACGGATCGGTTGGAAATTTGGAAAATACTTAGATTATAGATTGTAGTCAATAATAGCACTTTTGCAATTTTTTCCGTATGAACATTTCGAGAACGGGAACTACGCGAGTAAAACTACGTGATACTGCTAGTGTGTCATAAACTAGTGTTGAGATAAACCGCGAAACATTGGAAACAAAAGTTAGTGCAAGAGAGTGTGATAGAACCAATTAGGTATACAATATCATAAAAAGTCAACTAAACCATGCATTTTGTCCTCTCCCCAAATTTTGTAACTTAGTATTTATTTCGGTAATAAGGCAACTTAGACCATTTTTTTATGTTTGTATACTTTATTTTTTTTTGTCTTTATTTAGCTGATTAACAATCACTAACTACATACACTACGTAATAAAAACTATTTTGTACCTACTCATTGAATAATACCTAATTGAAACAAGTATCTAGAAGAATTCTATGAATCCTAGTTAATGCGCAACTGAACGTGACTGTAACCAACACGAACTATGATTATTATCGTTTCTTCAGTTACATTAATAGTGTATGAAATTACTTTATTTAAGCAAGAAACATGATAAACAACGCCATAAAAATAACAACGCAAAATGTGAATTAATTTGTCTTCTGTACGTAATTTGGGAAATTCTCTTTTTTGGTATGACGTAGTCTCGAAAAATCTTACATTGATGTATGAACATGTTATGGACTAAGTTTACGATTTTTTGTAACAGAGACTAATAACGACGTAGAATGAGGGTAGGGAGCTGGGCAGGTCCATTGCTTACTATGGGACAAATCTGGCTAAAATAATACGACAATATTGGTTCACTTTTTTCACAGAACACCATTTAGTCCTTTCAACTGACTTCCAAAAAGGAGGACAAATCTATTCGACCACAATATTTTTTATGTATGTTACCTGATTTCTCGAGAACGACCTAACTGATTTCAATGTTTCGTTTTTTGTTCGGATGGGTATGCTTTTCAAATGGTCCCATATTAATTTTATCGAAATCGGTCCGGTGGTTTTTGAAATATGAACAAAAAACTAAAATTTGCCTACAATTTTGTCTGGATGACATAGATTTCACAAAAATTGTGAAACTCGATTCTGTCAACACGAAATTGTGTAAATGCATTGTTGAAAACTTGATTTGCACTAAAAATGGTTAAGTAAACCCTTTTTACACAAACAAATTAACCAACTTCAAAATCACATATGGGCACTCAAAAGCGAAAAATAAGTCAATATAATTATTTATTATACCCACTATTCACTATTCTATTTGAAGTCGGTGCCAGCCAAGTCTAACAGGTAGTAGATAGATGTCTATGTCTACTTATTACGTACATAATAACTATCTACCTAGCTAACTATTTAGCTTTTTGACTTGACTGGCACCGACTTCAAATAGACGAATGAGAATAGTAATAATACCTAATTATGTTAACTTATTTTTCGCTTTTGAGTGACTATATGTGCTTTTGAAGTCGGTTAGTTTTTTTTGTATAAAAAGAGTTTATTTTACCATTTTTAGTGCAAAACAAGTTTTCAACAATGCTTTTACACAATTTCGTGTTAACAGAATCGAGTTTCATTATTTTTGTGAACTCTACAAATAAAATGCCTGATTGCGGTGAAATTAGGGCCACTTCATGAGCAAGTGTATTGAAGAGTATTACAGCAGCTACCTGAATATAAAATATATAAGCTCTTTTTATATAAAAAATTAAACCGACTTCAAAACCACATATGTATAGGTACTCAAAAGGGAAAATTAACTTATTTTTCGCCACATCACATAAGGCATTTCACAAAGCATTTCTAATGCTGACGCATTTCTAGATGGCCAATGATCATGATCTCGAGTTTACCTGAAGATTTCTTATCATTCCCGAGCGTGACGCTAGAATTCAATTCACAGCCTACGAAAATCTCTGTAGCGCGCCAAGAGAATTTTTCACTTCAAAAATTGCTAAATTAAATTATTTTAAAGTGTTTTATTGCACTTTTTATATTTCAATTGAAATGAAAAAAAATATTATGAAATCGTATTCATTGTATTTCAATTCATAGTTTTTATTATTATAAACAATAAAAGTAGCTTTTTAAGAGTCTAGAACGTAAACTATTTAAGAGAATTATTTTCTCTTTTATTGAATGTATTTTCTTTGTAAATGCTTGCTTACTTCATTTTCTTACATCTATGTATTCACGATAATTATGTTCGGGTCGGTTGAAAAGTACTAAAAAAAATGGTGTAGGTACAAAGATGCTATCGAGATTCGCTCACGGCTTCTTGGAAACATGATTAAAGAGTTTTTGCTCTCATTGTGTATTGTAAATTGTAAGTCAAGAAAATACTTAAGGTTGGCTATGCTGTGGTTCATCTCAAACACACTTCAAATGTGACCATTACTCTTCGAAAATAATAAAAAATAGACTAACAAAAATTGTAAATTGACAGTAATTTGTAAATTAAGTAGTTGCATACAAAGTTATATGATTTAAGTAATTTAGCTAAATGGAATACATTTTTTAGGAAAAAAATAATAAAAATACCAGCATCAAACCGCGACTTTGTTTGCGTAGAACTTAGAAAAGGCCATTCCCAATGGACATCCACATTCTCCGGTACAAAAAGTAGCTTGTGTGTAATAACAGAGTGTAATCCATAACATTCCAAATTTTAGAATATAGTTTTTACGTGATGGAGAAATAAATATCCAAACTTTTATATTTATTACATTTGTGGCATTTACAAAAGCGACTACTCTAAAAATGCTGGCATCGCCATTCATGTCACCAAAATTATATAATATATTTAATGTCAGCTATTTGGCTTTGCTTAATAAGTTATTTTATTCAGTTTTATTGCTAATACTTATTGTATTCGTCTTAAGGTAGTTCGGACTAAGACGTCAGAAGTAATGTAAGCCATACCCGCTACGGTCTACCGGAGAGGTCTACCTGTGCAGGCATGCCTGCGCGGGTAGACCGGATTGTGTGTGGGAAGCCTGCGCAGGCGACCGGAGCAAGATCGAAAATCAATTCTATTCGGTTGGCCTGCGCAGGCATAACTGCACAGGTAGACCTCTCCGGCAGACCGTAGCGTGTATGGATTACATAAGACGTAGCAAAAATTCTAAGGCGAAAATTCACTAAGGTTCCTTTATTTTTTTAAATTAAATGTAACAGTAGCACTCCGTGCACCGTCATTTACCACAAGCCAGATGCAGAGGGCAAGGGCAGGCAGTGCAGTGCTAGGTAAAGATTTGGACTCTTCATGTTCCAATAGTTGCGTGACACTGTGGTGTTTTGGGGAGACATATTACTTACCGTAAGGCACATGTCCTGTTCGTCTCGTCACGTTACTCGTATACGTATACTACTCACGTATACTATAATAAAAAATTAAAGTATAACTTTTAATCTCTACACAGCCCCATGTTAGTATCTACATTGCACCCGTGCGGAGCGTAGCGAATTTTAATGATGTATAGTTTTCGATTTATGACGAAGAACGATAGAACAACAAATGAGTATAAGTCCCTCATAAGAAAAAATGGCGAGACTTGATGCTTGAACTATGAATGCTTAAAAATATTCCTGCTGGTACTTAGCCGATTTATCCCAAAAGCACGAACATTGCTCTATATAAGAACGAATCTGTGCTTGATATACTGGGACTGTTCATTGCCCTTCGCACCTTTGAGATGACACTTTTGGCAGCTAATAATAAATAGCCTTGCTCGTTAAAGGTAGGTTTAAATTAGGATAGATGAATAAAACAAAAAGAATAACGCGATCCAAATTACTTATTATAGAATAATAAATTATTGTCTTTAAATATTGACATACGGAAAAACAAGAGCAAAAGTACGGAAAATCAGAACGTTACCGGATGTAAAAGCGGCCTTATATTTTTTTAATATGCTTTATTACTCTATGTTATAGGGTTTCCTGTTCCCTGCCTTGCATGCGCTGGTGGCCCACTGGGCGCCCCCGGATGAAAAGGGCAAGTTCGTGAGTGCACTCCTTGGGGGCGCCATCGGTACCGTGGTCACGTGGTCGCTGACCGGACCTCTCATAGAGACCATGGGCTGGGATTGGGCGTTCTACGTACCAGGTAATACATAATAATTATGTAGATGGATAAATCTGAATTCTTACACAAACAAACGTAAATATTACTGTAAAACACTCTACTAGTTTTACAAATGGCGGTGTTATTGCTGAGAGCAATATCTACTTTAGGTTATTTATAAATAAAAAAATAGGCTAGAAAAAAATGTTATTATATAGTAATACATATTTCAGCAATCTGGCTCCCATATCTGGCTGGCTGGCTCTTTGCCTAGTTTGGAGCTAGATATTGGTGTGTGAAGTGTCCCAATATTTATTGAATTTTATTTTTTATGTTTATCTATAATAGAGAGGTTAATGCAAAAAAACAATAAAGTAGGCGTCCATAACATACAGTTAGTACTTGTATGTTTTATTCAAACTAGTACTTACTACTGGTAACTACTGGTAACTAGTACCAGTAGTTACTAAAGTTTAACATTCTAGCCAAAAAATAAGATCTAGACCTTATTTTTAGTTTTTTTTTTTTTTTATTTTTAGTTATTTTTCTATCTAGCATTTCTAGAATTGCATCTAACTATTCTCATAAAAAGAAGCATATATAGTTATACTAATTTGATTTTACTGAGATATCTTTATAATGTACAATACAGACCAATTAAGTAGAATAGACAAGAAAATAATGATATTGCCTACATTAACTTGATGCAGTCAATAATCACGTTGTCATTGTCCATGTTGCAAAATATTGAACTATAGACAATTAGTTTACAATAAATAAATAAATATTGGTGGACAGTTCACACACAACACCATCTGACCCCAAACTAAGCAAAGCTATGGCGGCCAGATATCTGATATAATACTTATATAGTTTTAAATATATACTTATTATACATAGAAACACCCAGACACAGCACAAACGTTTGAATTCATCACACAAATATTTGCACTGGGTGGGAATAGAACCCACGACCCTCGGCTTCGCAGGCAGAGTCACTACCCACTAAGCCACGAGGCTAGTCAAATGATATGGATGACCTAGAAATGCACTACGATCGTCACCCAGAGATATAAGATTATCTCTATACTCTGTAATTTCGCTGGAAACATTGGCATTCAAACAACCATTCAAGCACAGTTATGCATGTTAGAACATTATTGCTTGGCGGTAGAGTAATAGGTAAAGGTGTGGTACTTCTCCAGACTCTACAAAGAGAACCACTACGAAAACTTCTACTTACCTTAGTGTTAAGTATAAGAGGCTTCTCTAATAATAATTCCTGTTTTGTATTTCTAAAATAAATGAATGACATGACGCACGTAGCTATGTTTATTGGCTTGTCATCCTTTGATAGGTACTAATTGTAACCACAGTACTGAGGGCTAATCTCGGAACATCCATTAATTTTCTAAGAGCAGACAATGGCGAAGAATATTTTGTCGGTCTATTATCTGATTACACGTTTGAGTTAACAAAGCAGTAAACTGTTATGCGGTAAATAATTACGAAAAGCCAGTACCCGTATGGGAATTCGAATAAGAATGAACGTTTACGTTCAAGGCTTGTTTAAATGTTGACAACTTCCTTTATTTTATTATTATCTGGGTACTAAATAAACATCTAAATTAAGTTATTTAAAGACGACAAAAGCTATTTTAGTTAAATCTATCAAGATCTGGAAGTAGAAGGACAAAAAGTACTTCGTATTTATTTTTTAATACATACTTTTATACGTTTATAGATAACGGTTTTGTATTAATATAATTTTGGTAATATGTCAGAACATTTGTAATTTTTTTTCTAATTAGTAAATAAATTGGTTTCAGTAGTTTTTGTATTTATTTTGTTGTTATATTTCAATTCGTTGCTGTCGTTTTCTTTATTATTATTGTTAATATAATTCGCACACCTGTCATCCAACTTTCAAGATTTTTTCACCACAAGTTTGTCTAGAAAAGTTCGCTATCAGCGATAAGACCGCCATTTATCGTAATACCTTTAATACTCTTCAACAAAGTCGGGCATGGTATTAAATCTGAGTCTTCATATATTTCTAAACTGGACGCAATGTTAGAACATACTTTCTTAACACACTATCAAATGGCTATTTGCATTCGTATCTAGCACTTAACTAGTGCTCATGGATTTCTAAATACACGAATTAAATGACTTACGCACGTGACTGAACTTTAAAT
This sequence comes from Ectropis crepuscularia, assembly GCA_963693475.1. Classification (NCBI taxonomy): domain Eukaryota; kingdom Metazoa; phylum Arthropoda; class Insecta; order Lepidoptera; family Geometridae; genus Ectropis; species Ectropis crepuscularia. The sequence continues at coordinate 13,233,025 of OY856358.1, forward strand.
ATAAAGTAGTGTGATACTAGGACCTCAAATATATAATTATCAGAGATGGGTTGCTGATCATTCAAAGGGTTTAAATTCCATAAAACTTTTGTGATGGTGATAAATAAAGGATCACACGCGTGTTTTTCTACTACATATGTTGTTTGAGTCCAGCGCTTCTACCGCCTAACTAAATCGGCTATCGCTTTGCTAATGTTGCCTCTATCATTTCAAGCGAAAAGAAAAGAGAGAGAAACATCAAAGCAATGACATTTTTCGTTCGGCGGTAGACCCCCAGGTTAATTCATTAGTCATGGTTGTACTATTTTGTTATGTTTACTTGTTGTATACGAAAGAAATTTGATTGTATACGGTTGGAAATGTAAGACCGAGGATCGATGTGAGTGGCATATTATAGGAGAGGCCTATGTCCAGCTGTGGACGAACACAGGCTGATGATGACTTATTGTATTAAGAGTACGATAAATTATGTATCAACGTTGGGCGAAGACTTTCTTACCACTTGTTTCTATCTAATACTATAATACGGCGGTTCTGTTGATATAAGTCAAGGCCGACCTACCAACGCTTTTTAGGGTACTATTAACAGGACTTATATCACTTCTTGCAAAACAGAGATTCTTAAGACAAATTGTCTTTATCGCCCTATCAGTACAGCGATTTAGGTTGTACAAATTAAACTCGACAAATTTTACCTTTTTTTGGGCAGTTGGGTAAAGACTATTTTAATTATTCCAGGCATCATAGCCATGGTGTGGTGTGCGCTCTGGTGGTTCCTAGTCTACGACTCTCCCGTGCAGCATCCGAGGATTTCTGATGAGGAGAAGCAGTACATCCTGGAAGCTATTGGTGATAAGGTTCATCAAGGCTCTTCTGAGACTAAGGTTAGTTACAATATATGGTGTTGTGTGTGAATTAAAAAAAAAATGGTTGTCTGTAAAGTCGGTTTACTGACGATAGAACGTGACAACGTCTTAAGAAATCAGTACGCTGATAGCGCGAGTAGTGATACCGCTCGACTCGGCGGGTGGCGCCCTCAGCGCTCAGCTTCGTCCGCATGGCACGGAAGACGAACTAACGGTAACAGCGGAACGTTACAGTTTTGCGGGCGTGCAGCCGGCTTCATCGAATTATAAGACGTTATCACGTCAAAAAAAAAGTAAGGGATTGTGACGTCACTTGTGGGTAAACATCGTACCCACAAGTGACGTTACGTGAAACTTCTCACTCTATCTTCATATTTTTTTTTTGTGAAACAAAAGAAAAAATATGTGTACAATCTCACTGAGGGACTAATTCATTTTTTTAAGGATTATACCCTATTACATCGATTTAACACAAACCCTCATATTACAATGACGTAGTAACTGACAACGTTCAACTTTAAAAGCGCCATTTCGTAGGTTTGAATCTCGTCTGCACCTCTGAGTGCTAGTAGTTTTATTTTATTCTGGTAATATCCTTCACGTTCCATGTTTTCGATCTAAAAACTAAGTGAGTAACTTCAACAATAATACCATGTAAATCCTTGGCTGTGAGATATGAATCTAGGTCACCTTACTTGGTTAACGACCTAGGTTTTACTGAAACTTCGTGACTGAACATGTAATATAACAGTCGAAAATATGATAACAATAATTTTGTAAAGGCTGCACTTTTATATGACATTTTATATGTCAGTAAAGTTGATCTCAGATGGCATCTACTGCCTTTCGACCTTTGGACTAATGCAGGATGTGTGTCTACCCACACTGCATTGTTAGTCCATTGAAATGTTACATTATTTAGACCTGCTAATTGCTAGTTTAGCGTTTCGTGTAGTCACTGGTTTACGAGATATAGAGCAAAAACTCTTTGCATCTTCTTTTCCACGATGGCAGGCCCAACAAAGTTTGACAAGAGTGGCAGCCCTACAAACTTGAACTCAGATTTTATACATATACAGAGTTGGGCTACAACTCTTATACATCCAACAACTAGAATTGTATCCTCTGAAAAACCCCAAGCAAGATGCAACTTTTTAATGGACTGTGTAATGTGTTAGGGGCCTTCACATTAGGTCGCAAGCTGCGCGACAGCCGCGCGACACATCGTACAGCGTTTGCAAGACTGACTCGATGTCGATTGATCGCACGAGCTGCCGTGCTGCCGTCCGCTATGACATTAACGTGTCACGCGGCTGCAGCGCTGCTTGCGACCTAATGTGAAGGCGCCCTTACAGCATTACGACAACTTAATGACACAAATTTGGCAAAAAACATAATGGCTAGAGGTGGCGCCCTCCAATTGTCCAGCTAAAACTGTCATAGCTTCGCTATTGTTCTCACTTTAATAAGGCTTTATCTGTACAAAAAATAGTTCCAAAGTCTTATTAAACGGCGGTAATGGGTTTTTAATCACACAAAAGCAGCATCAATATTTATTTGGTGGGTTTCATTTTATGTAATCCTACCAATACAGTAATCCTAAAATTCCAGTGTCATGATGTTTGTTCCCAGCGAACTCACCACCAAGTCAACCGATATTCACTACAGTTGACAATTAATTATAATATGTAACTAGCGGTCCGTCCCGGCTTCGCCCGTGGTACATAATATATGACCTATAGCAGTCACCAGTCAGGGATCACGTACATAGACAACGGTGAATGAATTTTTTAAATCGGTCCAGCAGTTCCTGAGATTAGCGCGTTCAAACAAAAACCCTCTTCAGCTTTATAATATTAGTATTCTATGCAAAAAAGCATTCTGTGTTCCTTCTTTACAAAAAATAGAATTGTGGTAAATTTTAAATTCTTCCGGCCGCGCAATTTTCGTAAAAGGAGATACAAAGTTTTTGCTTCATAATAAGTATGTATACCTATGTTTTAGATTTCCAAAGAAGAAAAAAATTTAATTAGGCGTTAGACGAGCGATTGAACATAATTTATTGCATTATTGTTTTGTTTTGCCTGAAATGCTTCATTTCAAGCGAATATTCAACTTTTTGCTTACGTCTGTGTTCGATTTTTCGTTATTTTACATATTTTTGATTTTTCGTTACTTATGAAAGGAAATGATACCTAGAAAATATGTGCAAAGAAACTGTGCCTTTTACGTCAACTAGAACTAGAAATTAGAACTACGTTGAGTTCTAATTTCTCATACATTTCTTAGTGTTAACGAAATGTTAACGGTGGCACCTGTTTTTGTACTTTGAAGGTAGGTACACCTTGAATAGACATATTCGCAATACATACTTCCATGACGCACTTCGTTATTCGTATTTAATAACGTAATTACACATCCATATGTATTTTTATAACACCAGGATATGTAATAATGAAAACGATTAAGTGTTTCTCGTGAAGAAAAATATAATAACCGTGACTGTACGTCATGAACAAACACAATTGTTGATTAAAACAAATATTAGACGACATATTTTTCCGTAGATAATACGGCAGCCATTATGAGGTAGTTACGCCAAATGCATTTATTTATTCGTCCGTTATAAAGGTCACGTAAATTTATAGCTCGCTGTAGACACACACGCCAATCCCAATTGGTAACATAAAAAGACGGCACAGTTCAGATACAACTGTAAAACTAGATTTTTTGAAATATTACTATTTAGTTTTTTGGTATTTTTTAAAATTTTACGTCATTTAAGTTTAAGATACATTTTATGTAAATTTGTTTTATTGCAGGTTAGCTTTTGTGCCAATTTTTGTGTATTTTAGAAGTATAATTTAGTATCAATTAATAGTTATCAAAGTTGTCTCATGAATATATTGAAAAAAATAAAAATAATAAATCTCCAAATCCATCTAATAATACAATCTTATAGAATCTTTAAATTCTTATTTCAGAATAAGTCGGAATACGGAAGCGTAAAAGGGGACTATTTCCGCTTGGTCGTAAATTTAAATTAATGTAATAACGACGTTATTATATGCAAATATACACACAAACAAACGCGATATTGCTTGTGCTTAACTACTGGCCTAGTGACTTAGTTGGTAATTAAGTCAGCCTGCAAATTTGTAGATTGTGGGACCAATGAAAATATGCAGATATTTGTGTGATGAATACAAATATTTGTTCTATGCATAGGCATAGAACAAACAAAATGTATAGACATCATGCGCATTATATTTGTTATCTGGCTCCTCCCATATTAGTTACAAGCTTTCGGGGCTGGACGGTATTGCCTGAGAAATGTCCCCCAACATTTATTTACTTATATTATCGCGATAGCTCACGATGTGGAGCTAAGCTTCACTGACAAATTCAACCATTATTCTACTTAGGATTAGTTACTGATTAGTTAGGATGCATGAGCTAAGAAATGACCAGCCATTCCATCAAAAGCAAGATGGAGTCACCACCTTTTTGCCTCTAAATTACGTCTTAGGTAGGAAAAATCCTCAATTCATAGTCTACTTTTCAACCGACTAAAGTCGGGGTTTCTCTTTCTTTTTAGGGTTCCGTAGCCAAATGGCAAAAATCAGGGATCATGTACGTATCCAACTGTGAAAACATTTTTGAAATCGGTGCAGTAGTTCCTGAGATTTGCGCATTCAAAGAAAAAACTTATATAGTTTTATATAAGTATATAGTATAGTATATAGTATAGATTAGTACGATTTGTATCTATACTAATATTATAAAGCTGAAGAGTTTGTTTGTTTGAACGCAAGGATCTCGGGAGCTACTGGTATGAATTGAAAGATTATTTTTCTGTTAGGTAGTCCATTTATCGAGGAAGGCTATAGGCTATATAACATTACGCTACTATCAACAGGAGCGGAGTATGAATGAAAATGTAATAAAAACGGGAATAAATATTGCTTTTTGAGAGCTTTCGTTGCGTGATAACATGTGTCTATCTTTTAAAAGGTTGCGTCATTAGAATCAAAGGAAACCAAATTTGTTCTAGATTTAAATTGGTACGACCAATTTTAGATAGATGGCGTAGCAACGCGCGCACGATTCAGCTAGTTGTAAATAAAGTGGCCAAGTGCGAGTTGGACTCGCCCATGAAGGGTTCCGTTGCAGCAAGTAACGTAATATACATAGTACACATAATTCTTGTATTTCGTTGTAAGTTTGATCGAAGTTTCAATAATAGTGTATTTATGACGTACTAAAAAAAAGTACTCATCAGATCGAGTTCAAACTAATTTTCATTGGTAGTTTACATGGTAATGTGCATCATATATATCTTTTAGATTTTTCATTCTCTTATTTGATAGACACACCCCACACGTGTAGGTTTGATGAAAAAAAAATTTTTGAGTTTCAGTTCTCAGTACTTCAGTTCTCAGTACTTAGTTTTCTTTTTTTTTAATTTTTTTGTTCAAATCTTAATGCGGTTCACAGAATACATCTACTTACCAAGTTTCAATAGTGTAGTTCTCATAGTTTCGGCAAAAAGTGGCTGTGACATACGGACGGATAGACAGACAGACATACAGACAGACAGACAGACATGACGAATCTATAAGGGTTCCGTTTTTACGTTTTACGGAACCCTAAAAAATATGAGCTTTTCATTCTTAAAAATAAAACTATTTAAAACATTGTTTGTTTCCAGATTGTCCCACCTTTCAAGAAAATCATCACGTCATTCCCGTTCTTGGCCATGATCATCCTTCATTACGGCAGCAACTGGGGGCTGTACTTCGTGATGACGGCGGCTCCCAAGTTCGTGTCCAGCGCTCTTGGCTTCAACCTGACTTCCACCGGCACTCTGGCGTCTCTGCCGTACCTGGCTAGGATGATCTTTTCACTCATATTTGGAGCTATTGGAGACAGGTTTGTTTTTGTTGCAGTTGATTTGTCTAATGAGTAATGATACATTGTTGTAACTGAAATTACTTCTGATTAAGAGATATGATTAGGTTCGCAATGACTTTCTTTACTACGATTTTTGTGTCATAAATAAATAACAATCGATACAGCTCACAGCTAGATTCGTGTAACCCTGCATTCGGAGAAAGGAATTTATATCCTGTCCTTCGATCACTTTAAAATTGACAAGGTCAATGTCAATCTGAAATTCTATTTTTTGGAAGAAATATAATAATACTAGCGGCCCGTTCCGGCTTCGCTCGGATTTCGTCATATAAGGACAATTAATCGAAAAAAAAACTATCCTATCTCTCAAGTTGGACCAGACTGCTCATGGTGATTTATATATATTAAGATTTACCAGTATACCCTTATTGAGATTTTCTATCAGTAAACAGTTTCTTCATGAACAAACTGTACAATTACATACCTACTTTTATAATTTGTAAATAATATTTTCATGTTTTTTTCAGGATCGTCAAACAGAACAAAGTTTCCACAACATTTATGAGAAAGTTCTTCTGTCTCTTCTCCCACGTGGTGCCTGGTCTTCTTCTCATAGCCCTGGGCTATACTGGATGCGCTCCGATCCTCTCCGTCACTTTCATCACATTCTCTATGGGCTCCAATGGGGCAGCCACGCTGACGAATCTGGTGAACCATCAGGATCTTGCGCCCAACTTCGCCGGGACGCTGTATGGTATCGCCAATGGAATAGGAAACACGGCTGGATTTGTCACACCACTGGTCACCGCACATTTCACTAAGAATGGGGTGAGTGGCGTAGTGTTTTGTATATAGCTGATGTCCCGTGGTTAACCAAGCAGAGTTTTATAGTTTTTTTTACAGTATAGAGTGACGAGACGAGTACGACATGAGCGCTACATGCTTGCCACATAAAAGCACAGTGACACGCAGCTATTGGAACATGAAGAGTCCAAATCATTACCTAGCATTGCATTGCGCTCGTCACCCAGAGATCTAAGATATTATATCTCTAAGACCTGTAATTTCACTGTAAACATTGCCCTTCAAACCGTAACACAGTAATGGTTGCACTTTACTACGTGGCGGTAGAATAGCTGGCAAAGGTGTGGTACTTCCCTAGACGGACTCTACTAAGAGTACTACCACTACTTAAGTAGCCAGTACCCATATATTCGAAGATAAATCATCTGGATGCATCCTTTGTCACATTTTTGAGCAAAGGCGTCTCATTTCTCTCTTCAATCGTCTCTATTGGTGATTATTGTGGGTTAATTTTTCGGGAAAATTAAATTCAGCTACCATGCATTCAGCGTTATTTAAAAAGAGGTTGTGATACAGGTATACCTATATAAGCCATAAATATAATTCATTGATATGTAGTACGCTTGGAGATATCGTATACACAATAATAACATTTCGTAAGACCTCGCAAGGTTCTAGGAACATGCCTAATTCCCTACGATGTTTTCCTTTACCATTAAAGGATGTGGTGATGAAAAATTTATTTATCGGCACTTGGAACAGATAATCGCTCTTATAAGCATGATTTGGGTAAGATAATGATACAAAATTACGATAATAAAAGAAATAGCTTACGTCTTTTCGACGTTAGAGTGAAGGGACTTTCTAAATCTGCTTGCTTCATTTTTGGCTTCATCATCACCTACCAATAAACGAGTTGGTGGTCAAGCCGTCAAGCGCAGTCTTATTCACTTAAAAAAGGATCTCATTGTCCTAATTTTTAAAACAAATCGCATAAGTAATCGCCTCTAACCATCGTGTTTTCTTTCTTTTCAGAATGGCTTCGCAGAATGGCGACCTGTTTTCATCACCGGTGCATCCCTGTACATTGCTTCTGCTGGCTACTTCATCCTCTTTGGCACAGCCGAGACGCAGTCTTGGAATCAGATTGTCGAAGTCGAAGAAGAAGATAAGACGCCCAGTGTTAACACGACTGAGACCACCGCGTCGGTTTCCGTTGATATTCCTAAGACATAGATACGATCGAGCTAGTTAGGGAATCAATGCATTTTTAGGAAATGACTCGAGCCCAGGAGAAGATTTGTATTGTGGGAAATGAAAATTGAAATTTCTCAAGAACTATTCTATACTAACTATTTATTAGTGTTGTTAATTTACTTTAGAATTATCGTGACCACGATTCTTGCTAAATTTTACCACTAGATACATTGATGTTGTTTTTTATTGATCGCAAGACAGAAATACATTAACAATACACGTCTTTATAATTATAAGTGTTCTCCACATACGTGTGTTTTTAATTAAACAGCTGGACCGATTTTGATTAATGTTTTGTGTTTGTTATACTGGATTCTAGAATAGTTTAGTTAACAATTAGATGTTGTTACAGATTATTTTTTAAAAGTTTGTGATTTTTGTATATAAGACGTTTTTAATGGACAACGCCTGTCGGGTCCGCTAGTATTCTTATATCTAGTGAAACAAAGGTACAACTTATCACTAAGAGTGACCTCTTCCAGGCAGCCGAAAGATCTAATATTTTTTTTCAATCTCTATGGATAGATCTTGAGCAATCCAATTTATGCAAACTACCATAAAAGTCATTCATATAATAATATGAAAGAGTCTCCATTTTTTGATTTGAGTCACACATATCTAATTGTCGTTGTTTAGCTTCTCTTGGGCTCGACTAATAGATTTTAGGTGTATCATTGTTTAAGTTAATTATTTCAATAAGGTTAACAACTTGTCTAATATAATTGTTGGAAGAACTGATTTTCCTCTAAGCTTCATTCATTCATTTCCGTTAAACGACTCTTGATTTGTCACGTGACTTAAAAAAAATAGATTTGTGCTGGATCTATATTTCGCTTTATGTTAAGTGACGATACGACTTACGGTCTTTACTTAAAAGATACCGATTTTGTCTCCACTTAAAAATACGAATATTGTATATCATTTATTTCTTCTGTGATTCTGCGTGAAATCTCTCATGGAATAAATTATTTGATTATTGCAACAAAAAAGGGCAACATTTAACCGACAACACTGTCTAGCCTCCCAAACTATGCAAAGCAAACTAGCAGAGGCAGTTAGCTGATATAAAAGCTATACATTTTTTTTAATAAATGTGATATCTATGGGCCTCGACAAATGTTTAACAGCTGATTTGTCTTAGTGGTTTCAGGGTTAACCTTACGGTAAAAATTCTCTAAAATATAAATGCGAAGCCTTTCGCATTTGTACAGGTGTTCTAGACTTTATGTCGCGTGCGTCGTAAGTCGTAATGTAATATTAACGTCGTAATATAAAGGTTACCCATAACATCTGCATTAGATCGAAAGAGGTTTGTTTTATTAATTAATGTGAATAAACCACGATGGCCTAGCGATTAGAATCTGCTATTCCAAATCGTGAGGACGTAGGTTCAAATCCCGCTTCTAGTTGAGCATTTACCCAAGTGCTGATTAGACAAGTTGCTCGTCACCACTGTATTTAAAAGCCTAAATAAAAATAAGAATGTTCCAAAAATCTTTCGAGGTCACCAGGCAACCTCAACTGGGTCAGCGTGTTGGCTTTGATTCGCTTCTTACGTGAGAAGGCCCCGAGTCCCAACAAAGGGCTACTTATTATAGGTATACATATATGTACTTACGACTTTAGCCGTAGGTTGAACCTTGAACTCGTGAAAAAATTTGTGGTTCCAAACATTTTGTTAGTCCCAACAAAACTTTTTCACCATGTCAACATTTTCACGGTAACAAAATATTTCATGTTATTGTTTTTCGTTTTCTATAGGACTTAATTATTACGATGCAATTTTTTTTAACTCTGTGACATTTCGGACGTGTCTTCTCGTGACAATAGTCGTTGTGACCGAAATGTCTAGAAGAGAATTAATAATAAAAAAAATCGCGATGACATTCCGTATACTAGTGGTTTCTGTTTGTGTTGGAATCGCGAAAGTTTAGTAGTTTTAAGGTTCTCTTTATTTTTTACAATGTTTTGTATCCTTGATATTATTTTAAGTAGACGTAAAATGTACTTAATATTAACGACTGTGATTATGATAATGAGTATAAGTATTGTGTAAGAGATTAATTAAATTATTGAATAGTACGCAGTGTTATTTCGATATTTACGAAACCCATTACAACACCTTATCTTATCATAATCTACCATCAGGGCTGCTACCTTCCACACAGAACTTAACCGGATAAAATATTTAAAAATCATAGTTTTGACACATTGATGATAATTTTAGTGCTTCAATAGTGCGATACCTACTTGGCACTAAATCTCAAACATACATATAATACCTACTATATTCAAGACTAGCCCGCCCGTGGTTTTTCCGGTTAGTTCCCTTTTCGCGATAAAAATTAGCATATGTGCTATTCGAGACCATAATCTAACTGTGGTCCAAATTTAAGTTGGGGTTTGTTCAAGCGTTCCGACGTGATTGAGTAATAAACATCAAAATTTTGTTAATTAAAATATGAATAGGGTATAATTTGGTTAATCGTCGTTTCTCAAATTGTTAATCGTAATTGGTAATCATGATTTAGTAAATAAATGAATATAAGCAGCAGCAAGTTGCGACTGTGGTGCATCTTATTAGATGGTACAACTTATTAGATAGCTAAAACATACATATTTTTTGTTTGTGACACAGTAACAGTGGGATAGTGAAATTTTAGGGCAATACAGGTAACGTAGAAGAAACCGATTCTCTCTAGACTCGAACACACCCAGACTATATCCATTATCTTACACAAAAAAGTATTCACACTCAGGCATAGAACGGTACTAAGCAGGTCAAAAATATACTTGATAAAATCGGCAAAGGTGCCTTATAGGTATACGATCTGGTAGCAAGAGGTAAGTACGTAGGTATGTCTTAATTTATTATTTCGAATTGATAAAAAAATTTAACACTATTTTCAATATTAAAAAAACAATTTGTAATATCTACATTTTAGGCACTTGCGGAGTAGATTTTAGTAGTACCTAGTAGTAGTCGTTAGATATCTAGACTAAATTGTAGATGACTTTGAGATAACAAGAATCTTATCAAATAACAGTAAGCTAATCTAACAAAGACCATGCAACATTGTTACCTAGGTATCATCTTAGGCGTGTATTTATTGTTAGTATCTCTCTGACAATACAGCTGTTTGTACAACTGTGGTTTTAAGGTTAAAATATTAGAATAAATATCAAATAATACTGGAATCTGTTTCAAAATGACGTTATGTGAGTATAATAGTACTATATTAAATGATCCCGGACACATATTGTAGATAACTCTTATTTCTGTCATAGTGCCACAAATGCAACAAAATCGGTTCCAAGTAGCGAGTCCCCAAACAATGTGGACTTTCTCTCCCATTATAACTACGGTAAACTAATATAGTGTAGTGAACAACCATGTAAGTTACGGTTTGTCTAGTCAGTAGAACAGTAACTGTCGATCAGGAGCCCCAGGACGTCTACTCTTTTTCTATGAAAAACGTAATTTCGAAATAAACACGCGACTTTCCTACTCCGGTTCTACTTCGTCTCGTCCGACCGAACATTGTTTGACGTTTAAATGTTCTAAGTCTACTCTAATTAAAGTATTGGCTAAGAACATTTAAACGGCGGATCGAAGTAGAACCTGAGTAGGGAAGTCGCGAGTTTATTTCGAAATTACGTTTTCGTAGAAAAAGAATAGACGTCCTGGTTTTTTCGGAGTCACGTGCGTAATGCCGCTAACTTAAAACAGGTGAAGCAAAATCGTGAGGAAACTGGCATGATCCTAGAATCTTTCAAGGCCATCTTTCCAACCCGCACTGGGCCAGCATGGTGAATTTTGGCCTAGACTCTCTTCTTGCGAGAGAAGGCCCCAGGACCGGATTTAGGGGAGGGCAAACGGGGCATATGCCACAGGGCCTCCACAAACGGGGGGCCTCCACAACAGACACTTCGGGAAAAAAAATTCTAATCCCTTCAGTAAACATCTTTTACGTTAACTTTAAATCCGGTCCTGGAAGGCCCCGAGTCCTAGCAGTGGGAACACTTAGTGGGCTGCTAAAGCGTGCATGCATGGTTAGAGGAAGACCTGTGTCCCAGCAGTGGGAATCCCTATGGGTTGATAAGGATTGAGCAACCGTGATAGCTTATAACAATCATTAATATATCTTACAATAATTATTTTATCCCGTTTCCAGTTAAAGAAGCATTTCCATGGCGTCTTGTGATCGCTGTTATGATTTTTACGTGCTCCTGCGTCAACTATATGATGAGAGTCAATTTGAGTGTAAATCTGGTTGCTATGGTGCCTGTGGGTAATCATACTCTTTCGGTAAGTAATCTCCTTATTCCTTATTATTAATTTTCTAACTTATTTGTGTATGCAAAATCTTACAAAGTAACTGTTTTACGCATTTCCCGTTTCCATTATTTTCCCGCGATAAAAAGTAGTATATGTGCTACTGCAGACTATAACCCAAGTATGTTTCAAATTTCAACTCGATCTGTTTAGCCGTTCCGACGTGTTTGAGTAATAAACATTGGTAGTGGTAGGACTCTATGCAGAATTCGTATAGGGAAGTACCACACCTTTACCAGTTACCTACTTATTCTACCGCCAAGCAGTAATGTGCAAACATTACTATGTTCCGGTTTGAAGGGCAATGTTTCCGGTGGAATTACATGGCATAGAGATCATCTTATATCCCTACCTACTGCCTATTACCTAGTGCTCGTGACGAGCGCAGTGTAGTGCTTTTGCTTTTGCAGTGCAGTTGCTTACTTTCAGGCACATGCTCGTCTCGTTACTCTATACTATATAAAAAAAACATTCAAACATCAACATTTCCACATTTTTAAAGAAGGAGTATGAAAACCATATCCTACTAATTTATTTATTAATTTATTTGAAATATTTGAACACTTTTAGTACATTTAGTTTGGAATTGTCATTTGTCTATAGGCTACTTTTTATCGCGGATAAATTACGGGGACGGAAACTAGGCGGATCTAGTAGCTTATTTACCTATCTAAGAACATACACCTATTAAACTTTCACCCATCGCTGATAATTGCATCAAAACCGAACCAGTAGTTTCGGATAAAATTGCCAACATTGATTTGCACATCTCGTGGTGAGTTGTCACCGAAATATCTATCTTACAACATGCACCAATCAAACCTTAACCTATCATTGAAAACTGCATCAAAATCGGACTAGTACATAGTTTTGGAGAAAAATGCCAATATGTGTTTGCACAAACATCTCTTACCCCAAACGCCTTCTCCTTCCTTCCAACTAACCTTCTCCGTTTCCTCGCGGGTAAAAATATATAATTAAGGGACTATACATTGTAGGTATGGGATTTATAATTACGTATTATATAATGGGATGTCACAAAGGGGCCCCTTTTAAACCTACGCCCAAGTCACAAGTTGGGGTCTACTCGAGATATCTCTCTCTGCCATTCGATGGACCCGGCACCCGCACGGTGAATCCATGGAATGTTAAGAAGTTCGTCTCTCTGTATGGGAGGAGGAGGAGGGAGACAATAAAAGTTATTTGTTGTACAAGAGTGCAAAGTGGCTTTTGTACAACAATTAGAATCCTGAGCGTAGCAAGGGAATCAAAAGGGCACAAGGTGAAAAATCTTTGCACTCGAGTGTAACACGTAATTTTTCATCCCCCCCTAGCGAGGAAATTACTAAACGCTTTGCGCATTTTCAGTTTCAGTCGATTCTGTTGGCGTTAAAGAAACTTTTTGGTCGCTAGAATCACTTATTATTATGGTATTTCAGTTTTTCACTTGTATTCAATTTTATAAGTTTAAAACTTAAGTTTATTTAGCGATGGTTTTAACAATAACAATATGACGTGAAAATATGGAGAGTTGACCGATTGAGGTAAGGAGTTTCATGTGTACATGAAAAAGTGTCCGCCCAAATGCATTAAATTATAGTAGCGCTAAATTTGCATCAGGGTACATTTTAAAGGAAATTAATAAACGTACTATTCAGAATTCACGAAAGAAAAATATTGGCAGTCATAGGCACTGCCGATAGAAGTGGTAACTTATAACTCAGAATTTGATTTTTACTTTGGAAACTACGCGTGTGAAACCGGAGGGTGTGGCTATGAGCATGGCCATCTAGAAATGCTGACACATTTTTAAATGGCCAATGGGAAAGGCTGAGGCATTTCTAGAATGCCATTGGCTATGGTCCCGAATTTACCCGAAGATTTCGTATCATTCCCAAGCGTGACGCTAGAATTAAATTGACAGCCCACGAAAAATCTGTCTTTGGCGCGCCAAAAGAAGTTTTGACTTCAAAATATATTATACCAACATGTTTTCTCAAAATAGTAATTATTTATTTGACATTATATTTACTACATTATTTTGTACTGCACAAGTAGTTGAAATTATCTATTAGTTACTATTTTAGTAGTCAATAATATTTAATTATTTAACTCGGCAACTCGGCAACTCGGCATACTTCAATTCGATTACAATTGATTCATTCATAGCATTTCAAAATGTTTTGCCATTTGAAATAACATTCTTTACCTCTATCCTCCATACGTGAAAAGAAGATTGCGCGCAAAGCATTTAAAAAAAGACACCAAAGAGGTTCCGAGTATGTATGAGTTTTTAACTAATTAAAAATAAATGTATGATGAATTCGGCACCAAGGAGGTAGAAATAAATAGGTTAAATTATGTTTTGAATTCAAAACCTCAGTACACACGATGTTCTAAATTCAAATTGACTTTCACCTCTAGAGGGTAAAAACGACTTTTGCGCCCTGATATCGAGGAGCAAAAGTACTCTTTCCGAGCTGGTGGGATGAAAAATATGTTTTCGCCGCTTATTTGTTAATGGTACGGAACCCTTCGTGCGCGAGTCCCACTCGCACTATGCCGGTTTTCATTTAAATTCAACTTACATTTAGATGTAAGTTTTGTCAATGGTGTTGGTAATTGTATTAACAGTATTCTTTGCTTTTTTATTTCAGGGTTCACAACATACTTTGGACTGGTCGCCCTATGAACGAGCACAAGTCCTAAGTGGTTACTTTTGGGGCTACATATTTGGATCTCTCATTGGCGGTTCAGTAACAGAAGTTTTCGGACCAAGGATAGTAATATCCTTAGTCATGCTGACGTGTAGTATCTTGACACAGTTGAGTCCTGTTGCGGCGAAATACTCATATGTAGCGTTACTGATACTAAGAATATTGCTCGGATTGGTCAGCGTAAGTTATGCAAGTTCGTAACGTCACTTATAAATTAGAAATAAATAGATTTCAACAGAATCCTCCTGAGAAAATACTACACCTTTGCTAGTTATTATACCGCCAAGAAATAACGTGAAGACGGCTGTGCTCCAGTTTGAAGGACAAAGGGATAAATAATCTTGAATAACTAGGGGTCGAGGGCAGTGTAGTAGGTACAACGCAGTGATTTGGTTGTGTTCACGTAACTTCATGAAGTTACGTTAATACCATGGTATTTTTTTTTTTTTTTTTTTTTTATTATTTAAATTAACCACTCCACAGACGCCGGGGTCCGTGATCTTTGTCATTACAATTCTTTTTTTTTTTTACATGTGTCTTGGATTTGGAGAAGAAGAGGAAAATAGGGGGGAGTTGGGAACATTTTACACCTAATTCTAGTGCTCGTCTGTTGAGCCGATCACTACCGGTTGGGATTCTGCTAGTAATCGACTCAACATCGATTCTTTGCCTAATTGTCATTTGCACAAGCCGCCTTCTCCCGGCCCAGAGCCTCCACAACGGCCGCATTTCTGTCCCTGATGGCCATCTGCAGGTTGAAGTCTCGGATGGTCTTCGGTGATGCAGCCGACGCTCGCCGCACGAACCGGCCGATGGCGTCGTCGGTGTCGTCAGCGTAGTATGTGAAGGTCCCTGTGTGCCGCGAGATTGCAACAACCGCATGGGGCACGCTCTCGTGCAGCTTCATGTTTGCCTTGGTTTTGATTGCGATTACCGACTCGTATGTTAGTCCCTGAGCTTCATGAATGGTAAGGATACGTGACCCGGTGCCTGACCCATAACCCTGGTTTGTCAGGGTCTCCTTCTCTTCTTGAGTGTGAACTAAAAAGAGGGTGTTTGGTAGGGTGTTGGGTATTTGCGCTCCCTTATACCTTCTCTGCTCTAGGGACTTTATACGGGACGCTGAGGAGTACATACCGGAGTATATTTCCCTCAGCGCATATGCGACATCCATCGGGTTGCGATGTGTGCAGAGCAACTCCTGGCTGATCTTTGTTACCAGGTTTGGGCGGTGATACCTCATTTCGAAGAGATTTTCCCTGTCGATGTAAGGCAACTGATTGACGTCTCCGATGAGGACAATTTCACCAACACCAGACAGCCTTGAAGCCATCACAATGGCTTCAAAATGGTTCATGAGAGCTTCGTCCACCATGAGGCGACTGAAACTTTCTCTTCCGAAACCATTTACCAGAGCAGAAGCCATGGTTCGCACTCTGGTTTTGACCAGATTTCCGATTCGATGCGATAGCTTTTCTCTGAGATCTTTTGCTGCCTCAGTTGTTGTGGTGATGATGGCGTCCTTGTCCACGTCGAAGTGTCTAATCACCCATGTTGTCTTTCCACATCCCGGAACTCCGTTAACCCACTGTATTCTCGGTATCTCCCAATTTTCCCAATTCGCTTTGACGTTCGAGTTCCCTTCGATGGTTTTGGCCATCTCTAGGATCTTATCGTCCAGCATAATCTTGGTGCATCGGGCGGTAACTACAATTGGGTCGTTTGGTGTTGTCGCATAAACAGGCCTTCCCGCGCGCTCTGTCTCTTTCTCGTTCAGTGTCACGAAGCCATTTTCAGCACTGTAAGCTGCCATATACTGTCCTGTCATGGTTCCCTTGATGACCCGGGAAGTGACATTATTGTAAATGGCTGCTTCGGCCTCCTCGAGTTTCGCCTTTAAGAGGCTTTCACTTCCTAGCCTATAGAACTGCATGATGTTTTTGCAGGTCTTGAGGTTGACTAGTCGTGTCGCGCTCAGTGTGGCTATGAATTCGATGAAGGCGTTTCGTGCATGGCTCCGTGGCTCCGAAGCCGTGACATAGCGGGGCGGTTCAACCTGTCCCATGTCGGCTCTCGTTCGGCTCATCTGTTGTTGTGAAGCTGCTTTGGGGGTCTTTGACGTCGAGGGGGGTGATGAAGGGGATGAGATTCGGAGTACGCTCCTTGCTGCTGCGTTGAAGGCAGTCACGAAGGCCGTCTTGGTGCCTCGGCTGCCACTTTGATTGGCTGAAGCTTTTTCCGCGGCTGCCCTCTGCTGTGCTCTTTCGGAGCCGGTTTGGATGGTCGAACTAGGAACAGGATGTCCCCAGCTGTCAGTTGCATTTGTTTGGTCGTGCGAAGGGGCTCTGAGGAAACTCAGATTTTCTCCCCTGTCTTCGTATACGACAACCTCATGATGCTTAGAGGCCTCAATGCAACCCAGCCGGTCTGCGACTCTCGCTCTTGAGTATTCGATTGCCATCGCATCCACGCTTATCACCCGGGGTGCTTCACCTGCATTTCTGCTCAGATGTGCGAGCAGCGCACTTGCCTGTGTGAAAGGCGTCCGACCTTCCGAGTATTCTATTAGTGCAATCGTTTTGTTTTTCGATCGCACCAACCGAAATCGGTGGCCGTCTACCTCGCACACCGGCATAGCGTCGTAGGTTTTCCGCTTCATAGTGACTTTTGCGGTACTCCCATTAAGCAGGCAAGACAATCCAGGCGACAAACGGGCTCGTTTCCGTTCCCAGGCGAAGCAAAAGCTTATTCCGAATCGTTCTTTGTTGCTGTCCATGAAGAGAGCCACTCCACGGATTCGGATCCCAGCCTCTCCTCGATCTGCGTTCTCCAGTAGTTGTTGGATGGAGATGCTCTTCGAGGAGTTATGTTGGGCGGGAACCGCCTTCCTCGCGGCGTCCACGGACAGCGGGGCAGGGTGTGGTGGCGAAGGGGGGTGCGTATTTGAAATAGTGGAGTTTCTCTTGGCCGCTATGCGGAATGAGGTCTCCATGAAGGACAGAAGCCGTGTTCTATTATCTGGATCTGCTAAGATGTTGTGGAGATCCGAGATAACCAGCCTTCCGTCGATCATACATTCGAGCTCATGTCTTGCGGCCATGAATCGGGGACAATCGACTAGCACGTGCCAGACCGTTTCGGGTTGGTCGGGGTCACACTCGCATGCAGGACTACTCTTGAGCTTAAATCTGTACAGGTATTCTGCTATTCCTCCGTGTCCCGTCAACGCTTGTACTTGGAAGGGAGTCAGTTTCGTGGTTCTAATCACCCGATATGCGTTTGCTATGTCGGGGAGGAACGTCTGGGTGACTTTTCCAGTGTCCGAGGTTTCATATCGATCCTGCCATGTTTTGACGGATTCTTCGCGGATTTTCCGTTTGACGTAGGACAAGGGGATCCCCTCGTAGTCCCTGGGTGATTCGGTGAGCGCCGCCAATTTGGCCAGTTCGTCAGCTCTTTCGTTGCCAATGGTGCCAACATGCGCTCTCACCCAGAAAAGACGAAGAGATCGCCCTTGAGCATTTATCTGTCCAATGTTTTCCTTTACACACTTTACCAAGGGATGACTCGTTTTTGGGTTACTTAGCAGTTCGAGTGAAGATCGAGAGTCACTCAGGACATTAACTTCTGGGTCCTTGCTCGTTAACGCCATTTGAGTTGCCCGGTAAAGAGCATAAAGTTCCGATTGAAAGACTGTGCATTCGGAGTGGAGCTTGAAGGTCAAGTTCTTGACCTCTTTGCCATTCTCCCACCATGTTAGAGCAGCTCCAACTTTACCCTCAACCTTACTGCCATCAGTATAAATTTGAGGTCCTTCTGGAAGATTGGAGGTGTCTTCTATGAGCTCGTACTCTACGGATACCTGTGTGGACGGATGGGGTTGGTCCAGGTAGTTAACGTTCCGTTCGAGTTCCACTTCTGGTGGGAGGTAGTCTTGGGAGAGGTTTTTTTTTACTCTGTACAAATTTGCTGCTTCCTGTATCCTCAGATCCAAGGGGAGCAGACCGGAAAGGGCAAGTGCTGATTTTAGAGAAACAGTACGGTACGACTTACAGATTTTCTGGGCAAAACCTCTTTGGATTGCGTTTAAATGAGACTTGTTTTCCTCGAAGTCTGCCGCTTGCGCCCATACACTTGAGGCATACATGATGATAGGTTCCACCACCGCGACGTAGATAGTTCTCGTGATTTCGCCATTTAATCCCCAGGTCACCTTCGCTGCACATGCTAGCTGTCTATAAATGTTCGCCACCTTTTTACATTGGGCGGTCACATGTGCTTTAAAGTTGAGCCGTCGGTCGATCAGTAGGCCTAGCAGTTTGACTTCCTCGACCAGATCGAGCCGCACGCCGGACATGACAATGTTTGGAGGTTCGTACTTCAACTTTTTGGTAAAAAGCATTGCGTTGGTTTTATGCGCTGCAAAGTTGAGTTTGTTAATTTTACCCCATTCCACTGTCATGCTCAGCGCCCTGCTCGCTTGCTGTTCGATGATGGTCGGGCTGCCTGTAAATACGAGAACGACGTCGTCCGCGAATGCTTGACAGTATACTCTCTCGGCTTCTAGCATTCGCAGTAACGAGTCTAGGATCACATTCCAAAAGGTTGGTCCACAGATGGACCCTTGGACGCATCCTTTGGTTGTTTCCTTCTCAAAGACTGCTCTTGCATAGTTGACCTTGATTTTACGGTCGCTGAGGTAAGAGTTTACCATGTTGTAGAGGTTTGATGGGCACCTCTTTTTCGCTAATTGATTTTTGAGGGCGGGCCACCATGCATTGTCGAAGGCGCCTTCTATATCCAGGGAGATTAGGAGTACGGTGTTTTTACTGTCTACTCCTTTTTTGATGTGCTCTACCAGGTCATAGAGGGCGTCTTCGGTGCCTCTTTGGGGCATGAAGCCGTACTGTTTCCTACTTATGGTTGGGAGGAGATGCCATTGGAGTCGGTTTGCCAGAAGCTTTTCGACGATTTTTCCGGGAACGGACAGAAGACCTATGGGGCGGTAAGATTTTGGGTGTGTGTAATCTGTCTTACCGGGTTTGCGTAATATGACCACGTGCGCCTCTTTCCATTGCTTGGGGAAGTGTTTCAAGGACAAACATTTGTTTGCTATCGCCAAGAAAATCTTCCATTCGCAACGTATGGCTGCGGCGCATATATCAGCGGTTATAGTTCTGCTGATAGCTGTGGGGATAGAGTGTTACCTTCGATGTCTCTTAGGAGTATTTCTTCCTGTCTTGTCGAGGTTTTTCTCATCACTCTGTAGATCTTGTCCCACATACTTTCTTTTTCCTGGTTCGTGCAGAACTCCTTCCAACTCTCCGTCTGAGCTTGTTTGACTTTTTCCTTGTAGTCTTGCCGAGCAATTTGGTACTGTTCGACTACAAGTTCAACTCTGTCAGGGGCGGCATTCCTGATCCTTCTCTTTCGTCTAAGAACTTCTTTCTTCAGATTTTCGAGCTTTTTAGTATACCATGGGGGTGTCGGATTTCCCTTTGGCGAGTTTACCAGTGGAATGGTGTGTTCGCAGGCTTCATGTATACTAGCAGTGTAGCTCGTAATTATCGACTCGAGTTCTAGTGGACTTTTACATTTCCCAACTGACTCCGGCGAAATGTCTCTATCTTCAAGGGAAGATTTTAACTGTGACATAAAGTCTGACCACTTTGCCTTCTTGGTGTTGTATCTGCGTGTTGTTATTGGCCTCTGTTGTTCAAGAGCTTTAACTAGACGCAAACTGAAGGTGATTGCGTTGTGATCCGATGTTGTAATACTTTTGTCAACCTCCCATCCCTCGATTTTTCCCAGGAGAGACTTGCTGCACGTTGTTACATCTACTACGCTTGTGCAGAGTTTGCCTTCCCTGACGATTTCGAAGGTTGGTGTATCGCCGGAGTTGAGAATGTACAAATCCATTTCATTGAAGAAAGAGTTTACGGCTTCTCCTCTCTCATTTTGAGATGTGCTTCCCCACCAGTGGGACCATGCATTCACGTCACCAGCAACAATAAGGTCTTTTGTAGCTAGTTTTTCGCTGAAATCTTTGATCCTGCTGAGGTAGGGGTCGACTTGTTGGTCTCCTTCTAAGTAGACGGAAATCACTCCCAGTTTTAGGCCTGTACCGCCCAGTAAGACAGCTGCTTCCGTCTCGGTGACAATTTGGGGGTCATGGATTACCTCCAACCTGTCGCCGAAAACTATTATGGCTGCCTTAACTGGTTTTTGCCTATTTAAACTGCACTGAATAATGCGAGTTCCAGGATATTGTTTCATCACGCCTTTGTTTCCCACATAGGGTTCTTGAACAAGGGCAACCGAAACCCCCCTTTCTCTCGCGACCTTCAGGAGTTCTGTCGTTGCATTCTGGGAGCGTTGCAGGTTTGCTTGGATGAAACGCAAACCTGGTTCGCCTACTCTTCGGGAGACTGAGCCACGTCCCTCATGAGTGCCCTTAGCAATAAGATATTCGGGACCGCGCTATACCATCCCATTTTACCCTTTCAGGGCACTCGCTACTAAAGGCATTATGAGCGAGTTCTCTGTTGGGGCTGTTTGGATGAGTATTCGCGCAGTTTTTGCATTTGGGTGGCAGGTCTTCTTTTCTTGCCTTGCATTGGGTCCAGGAGTGGGCTTTTCCGCAATGACTGCAGGATTCATCCCTTTCCCGGCAGATTGCCTTTGTATGACCGAAACCTAGGCACCTGGTGCACTGCACCAATGGCGAGTGGTCTGCCACTGGTCTCCTCTGGAGTCCAATGTAGACCTTTTCGGCGTCCAAAAACGCTCTGTGAATGCGAGGTGAGACCTCGATCACTGGATGGCACTCATGCGGGTTTCGCGCCTTTTTCCTGTACCGCACTCTAATCGCGCTCTCTTGCAAATCAACCCCCTGTAGCAGATGTTTATTCTGCGCCAAAAGGTTTTCCACTATCTCGTTGTCTTTGTGGTAAGACAGGACATCTCGAATGATGATCAGTGGATTACCCGCTTTCGCGGTCTCCACCTTTAGAGACTTGTCCTGCTGCACACGATTTCTAACCAGACCAAGGTCTTCCTCTGTGCTGCAGCTCAGGATAACTTTCCTGTTTCGACCTTTTCGCACTCGGTCAACCCTAGCTCCAGTCTTCTTCGTGTCCAGTGCTACCGCTATTCTTTCTATTAAATTTTCGGCAGTCGTGGGAGATGGGGAATTTGCCGTAGTCACGATGAGAGTATGGTTCGGTTTTGGCACGATTGGCTTAGCCGCTATTTTTGCGTAGTTGGGCTTAGATGGCTTGCCCGTCTCCGCTTGGCAGATTTCAGCCTCGATGCTTAGGCCTGGGGGGGGAAGAATTAATTTTTCCTGCCGCATCGTCCGGAGTTCTGACGATACAGCTTCTAGTCGCTCTGTGATGGACAGCACGTGCTCGTCAATGTTTATTTTTATTGGGGCTGTGGATGGGGGTGGCGTTGGTTTCGTCAGTATTTTTTCGATTGTACTTAGTCTGTCCGAGTAATTTGGGGGCGTAGGAGGTGGAGGAGTCGACGCGAGCTCTTTCAGAATTTTAGCATTTTGGTGAAGGATCTCAATGGCTTCCGCCCTTTCTACGGTTGAGTCTCTCCGAAGCTCGTCGACCTGCCTCCGAAGAATTTCAATCCCGGTTTTTAGACCGAGATATTCGTTCTGCAGTGGAGTCAGATCGACGGAGGCGTTTCGACTTGGCGCAGTTGACTTGAGATAACCACTGATGTCCGTCACCACTTCGGCCGTTGTTTTGATTTGTTGGTGGGGCTCTCTCGTTTCAAAGCTCTGCCAGTCTCTAACGGCTTTTATCTCTTTTTGGAGTTCGTTCAGTGTTTCCCTGGCCAGAGCTACCTCCTTTGTTATATTATTATTATTATTTTGTACTGACTTGGTGTGGGCCCTTTCCACCGAAAGCAACTCCATGGCGTGTCGAGTCCGCTCCTGTTCGAGTGAGGCGATGTGTCGATGCCTGGACTCTGCCAGGGAAAGGACAATCTCGAAGAGGGTCTGGAGGCTCTCGATCGCAGTTTGTTTCCATGGTATTAACTGGTATTATGCTGTTACGGGCATGTTTGTTGCTTACCATCTGCCCTCCGTTCTATATTTAAAAAAAGGTTTGAAATGAGATTTACCTACAAGGAACCACGTAATGTTCCAAATCATACACGCTCTAGCGTACAGTAGTATGTACCAATATGTACATGATTGTATTCTTACCAAGTGTACACTATCATATCAAGAAAAAGTAAAAGACAAGGAGGTTACTATTATTTCAGATTCAGGTTTAGTTTTTACTGCAGCAATAATTTATTTCCTCCGAAAAACAAAAAAAAAATTGGCAGTCATAGGAACTGCCGATAGAAGTGAAAACTTATAACTCAGAATTTGATAGCTTACTTTGGAAACTACACGTGTGTAACCGGAGGGCGTGGCCTGGGCATCATGGCATAGCCATCTAGAAATGCGTCAGCATTTCCTATTGGCTGATGCATTTCTATATAGATGGCCATGGCATGATGCCGAGGTAACGCCCTTTCAGCATTTGCCATTGGCTGACGCATTTCTAAATGGCCAATAACCATGGTCCCGAGTTTACCCGAAGATTTCTTATCATACCCGAGCGTGATGCTAGAATCCAATTAACAGCCCACGAAATATAGGCGCTAAATATAACTAGGCGCGCCTAAAGAAGTTTTCACTTCAAAAACCGAATTGAAATTAAAAAAAAAAAATTTAGACGCTGGACCAAATAAGAAACTATCACTGTGTCGTCTAGACAAAAAAAAAAAAATTAATTTTTGGCTCATATTTCAAAAAATCCCGCACAGATTTCGATAAAATGTATAGTGCTCGCAATGTAACTCTGCGAGCGACTGCTGGCGTACTTAATGTTGCCAGGTCAAGCTAATAGGTTCCCTTCCCGTTCATTGAGAACTTACAACTTCATAAAACAGGTATGGGGAAGGGATTTTTCAGGGAAGCAATATTACTTATATTATTACAATATACAATATACATTACAATATATTACAATATTACTACACATATAAGTTACTGACAACTGAGACTCAAGAACGAATGTCTCGAAGTAATTAACGCCGTTGCAGTGCTGGTTTGGTTCAGTATGACCAAGTATCATTTGTAATTGATACAGGCTGTCTGAGTCTCTTACCACCAGGAGAACTTTATTATAGTTTATTACATCATTAAAAAAACTGTCATTTTCAACCTACACCAACAACGAAATAACAAGAATTTAATTTTAACTTGTAAATCTTTTATTAGGGCATAAATAAATAACACTATTTGAAAATTTGGGGCATGAATGCTATTTTAGTGGGCCAATGGCTTCTATAGGATCATCATATTTTTTCAATAGGGTTAAAATCACGATGAATCACGGCGATAACCGCAAAACTTCCTGTCCATATTTAACAGTTATTCTACTTGGCATTGTGGGTCTTCTTTGTGCCTCTTTATTCGAGTAACTTGCGGTTTTGTCCAACTATCGTCGAAATCTATTTCATTCTTCTTAAGTAATTTTTGGCGTTCTGCTTTTACATTGCCCATTGTAGCCGCTTTATTTATCTGAGTGCAGTGGTCTAATGCGTTGTCCATTACCACGTGACAGTACGTTCTGAAACGCCTATAATACAAATACAGTAATTAATACAGAGTAAATGATCAAAGAGCATCCAAGCTAACGTTGAAAAAAATATTTACTAAAATTTATTTTGGCGCACCGCCCACAGATTTTCCCTAAGGTGGTAAATGAAGCTGACGCTGTTAGGTGAAAGGGGCGATCGGGAGAACGTGGGACCGCCGAGTGTATCCGAGCGAGAAAGATACAATCGACTGATCTTCACTGCTGTGCCACTATGTTTCCTATTTTGATTTGTATGTTATAAAAAAAGAACATTTATAACTAGTTTCTCACATTTGGTCTTAAGCACTCACATTTTTTCCCACGGGTATTGATATTCGCGATAAAACAATCAAACCTCAAAAATAAAGCCTCAGCTTAAAATATGCCGATAATAGGTGGAGATTTGATTGCTATGGAATCCTTACATATTAGCTGTCAAATAGCTCTGCTTTTGGAAAACGGCACCTTTGGCCCGTTATTGTCTCGTTCTTTTTCACAACCACGATTGATTTTCAAGAGCCAGCGACGGCCAGCACTTTTAATCACTTTCGGTATAATTAAAGCAATTAATTACTTTTGAAATTAATTAAAACACCATATATAAACAAACTCTTGTCACCTGACGTAAACAAGAAGATGACAGCGCGTCAATTAGTTCCAAATTTTGCTATGCGCAGAGTTAAATTGCGCGCACTCTATATCGAACCACCTCTGAAGTATGATCTACTAAACAAAAAAAGAAACGTCAAAATGTATGGCATGTTGCTTACCATCAGGCACATGTCCTGCTCGTCTCGTCACTCTTTATTTTTAAAAAAAACTATCACGTAACAAACATACAACCGAATTGAGAACCTGTGTTGTTTTTGAAGTCGGTTAAAAAGATCTACGTTGTTTGAAAACTCTGGATTGAAAATATTAACTGGTATTCCCATAGACATGGTGCCTAATTGATGTTTTAGCTTTTTTATAACCATTACAAGGACAATTTTTATGGGGAAGGCCAGTTAATTACACTAAATCTAAATTTTTTTCAGGGCGTAGTGTTTCCTGCTCTACATGTCCTGATATCAAAATGGGCGGTCGTTGCAGAAAAGGGTAGATTCCTTGGAGCGTTGATCGGGGGTACTGTTGGTACATTCCTTGCCTGGACTCTTTGCGGACTTGTCATAGAACCGTTTGGCTGGGAATGGGGCTTCTATCTCTTTGGAATCATTGGTTTTATCTGGGTGGTCATTTACTGGTTTGCGGTTTACGATACTCCAGAAAAACATCCCAAAATATCAGCTGGTGAATTACAATATATCCAAGAAGGCAGTTCCGAAAAAACACTGAAAGTATGTACATCGTTTTAATTTTTCTTTTGCTATAATGGTTACAAAATTCGTATAGATTTTTGAAGTGAAATCTTTCTTTTTATAAATTTTTACTTTGAAACCTTCGCGCGCAGGACGCGCTAGGACTTTTTTAAAATGGTTAAAAACACGGATATTCGGGGTAAAACAGTTGAACCAATCTTCACTGTAACCTTTACTGACACTGTATAAATATAAAATACCTCTAGTGTATTTACATAATGCCTAATTATTAAAGTTTTCACTTTTATCGGCACTCCCGGAGCGGCATTGTTATTATATACGTTTGTAACGTCAAAATAACTCAAACAGACAAAATAGTTAATGTTTTAGACTACGGGCTTTATTAATCTTTTCGTCTTTACAGAATCTTGATATAACAATTTGCTTTACTGTTTCAGCTAGTCCCGCCGTATTTTAAACTGCTAACATCGGTGCCATTTTGGTCATTGGCCATTATCAATTTCGGAACTGGATGGGGAATTTACTTCGTTATAACAGCCGCACCAAACTATCTAGCAGCAGCTTTAGGCTATGGAACCTCTTCAACTGGCATATTATCTGCATTAATATACTTAGTGAGATCATCATGTGCACTCGCGTTTGGATACGTAGGAGATTTTATATTGAAGAGGAATCTTGTGTCTCTGAAAATGCTACGGAAAGTGGCTTGCATAATGTCGCACATAATCCCCGGATTAATAGTACTCTGTATGGCTAT
The DNA here is from genome assembly GCA_963693475.1 of Ectropis crepuscularia. Classification (NCBI taxonomy): domain Eukaryota; kingdom Metazoa; phylum Arthropoda; class Insecta; order Lepidoptera; family Geometridae; genus Ectropis; species Ectropis crepuscularia. The sequence continues at coordinate 13,259,648 of OY856358.1, forward strand.
ACCGAACTATGACCCGATATTCTACGTAATTCTGATTGTAATAGCGATGGGTTTCAATGGGTTCGTGACAGTGTCAAGTGTAGCCAATCCTCATGACTTGACGAATAATTTCGTCGGTACCCTGACGGGGATAACTGGTATGCTTACAACGGTTGCTGGAGCGCTATCGCCATTTGTTACTGCATACTTCACAAAAGATGATGAGGTAAGAAATTTTACCGAATTAATTCAGAGTAGATATGGTCGTTTATGGAAGAGACTTTTTCGAGTCGCGTAGTTGATGATTTTGATATTCACTGTATCTATTTGCGAATCGATATCTTCCCTAAACGGCCGAATTATAAACTTGATATTATTAAGTAGTACTTGGGTAATAGTTTATCGCGATAAAATTCAGTTTCTAGACACGCCTCACGGTGGAGGTGGAGAACAATCTCTTATTTTACAGGGATAAAAATCCTATGTGTAAGTCTTGTAGTCTTGATAGTGTACTTACGTACTTACAACGTATTTAATTAAATTCAATCCGTTCAGCAGTTACATAAATACTTGGGAACATACATAGGTACAAACAACTGCTTGGATATATGATATTAGTGTTATGTTACTGACTCCTATATTAAAAGCTAGAGCAATGCAGTTTCCGTCACAATCGAAGAACGTTTTGCACACTACTGTAAAGTGAAAATTACGTAGACTGGGTGCAGGTTTCGCTGCCCATTTGTGTTTTAAAGCATTTTTATATACCATGACCAAGACACTGAGTGGAATATGTTAAAGTACCTACAAGTAGAGTGAAAGTTGGGATTTCTATATTATCGTTGAAACACATTTTTTGAGAATTTTACAATAACCCAAAATGTTAATTTGTTGATTGGAAATTTTGTTTATTATTAGTCATACCCTAACACCCATGCTGTTTAATTTCAGACTAATCAAGAGCTATGGCGACCTGTATTCTACACAGGCGGCCTGGTGTACATTATATCTGGACTTCAGTTTTTATTGTTCGGGTCCACTGAGAAGCAACCTTGGGATCCCATTGATACGAATCAACAAAAGAAAGAACCCATCGAAAAAAATGACATTAATTAAAATTGTGACTTTATATTTTAGTTTTATTCGCTATCTGTAGGTATCGTTACTTATCACCAAATTCGAATCTTTGTTTACAATAAGATATCCATATTGGACTGCTCCTAAGTAATAGCATATTATAAAAAAATACTACCAGTATTTCATCGCTTTTGATTTTGGGAAAAACGCCGATAATGTCTACTAGACACGGGTAGGGTTGTCGCTATTTTAAAAACGTGGTACCAAAATAAAATCAAAACATACGGAAGACGTCAGCCCTGAGCTGCGTTCTTGCAATACTAACATTGTAATGTAGGCAATGCAGTAGCACGCTTCCCGCGTCTCACCCCGCATGCCCCGCACGATTTCCCTGTCTAGACGGCTTCGGCGAACGACTGTAGGCTGTGGTAATAGTAAATATCCTTTTATATCTAGAGGAAGGGAGATCAAGTAAAGACCACGAAATATAAATTACAATCGTCATTTAATACATTTTAGTACATTTAGGTACATTATCATACAATTTTCTATTTACAAACAGGCAAAAGGTAAGTATACTCTTACTAATAATAATTTCTAAAATATTTCTATGGGACATTACATGACACTTCAAAGTCATAAGTAGTTAAATAAAACATAGTCACGTCTGTTAAAAATACTGGACATACACTATCACCCTTATTCATAAACGTTAAATGACCTTTTTTAGTTAAATGTTCTAAGTTAACTTACGTCCAAAGGGAATTATCGGTGAAACGGTATAACTCATTTTATAAATTAAAATATCCCTAGTACGTTTATGAATAAGAACTAAATGATGTTACACAATTATCTCGTATATTTAATTTAATAATTATCTTCAAGTTATAGTTTTCATAATCATCAATCATAATAAAGGTACTATCAATACGTAGGTTAAAAACTAGTCTACACGTGCTGATATATTATGATTACCCAATTGATAAACTAATTTCAAACACGGTCGGACCGGCTCTAACATGTTGATCCTTACGATAAATAATAATCCTCTATCTCTATAAAACTCTGTCACATAGCTACTTATATTCTACTTCAATACAATTCAAAAATTTCTCGCTCTCGACATAATAAAACTCATTAAAATACGATTAGGTTTGAAATTATCCTTACGTCTTTGGAATCTTCATCACCAAAACAGCTGTAGTTATGGTCACATTTTTTTTTCAGGCGGGATAAATATAGTCGTTGAGATGGCATAAATATTAAGAAGCTAAAATTCTGACATGTAAGAAAATTTTGTAAGACTCAACTTTTTTGTGCAAATTTCATACATATGATTCGGACTCGGTATCAGATTCCGAGCATTCTAGAGCCAAGCTCTGAGGCTTATCGGCTCCGTTGATATCTCTGTAGCGTGGTACTGATTTGGAACGTGATGTCTTTTCGTCCTTGTTTACGTGAACTGGCTGGAACTTCTTCAGTACTCGTTGGTAAACCATCTTCCTCGGCGGCACGGGTGGCGGCATATGAGGCGGCTTCTTATTATTATTTTGCTCCTTTTCTTGATATTCAGGCTGGACCGTAGTAGGAGTTGCTTTATAAATGTTGTCCGAGTACAAGTCCGAGCTTTTCAGTAGTTTCCAAGACTTGTCCGCTCGGTTGCTGTACACCGAAGTGTATATCGGGTCTACGTACTGCTGGGAGTAGCAGTTCTCGAACGAATTCTCACTGGCAGGTGATTCCGTCGACCGACTCTTTAGCGAGTTTTGTGGTTGGTACAAAGTATCGCTGCTGCTAGAGTCGCTATGCATCATGATGTTCGCCATCGACTTCGACTGATTCAGCTTGTTGTTGTTGTAGTTTCGAAACCTGGATTTCTTGCTGTCTTCTGAATCATTGCTGTGAATGTTCTCGACGTAGGAATAAGAGTTCTGGAGAGGATTCATGCGCTTCTCCTGTTCTCTACCGTTCATGGGTGTAGCGCAATTTTTGGTGCACATATGTGCAGGGTCATATTGTCTTTTGCAACACGTGTTCGAATGCATCGCTTCATAGTTTCCGTTCCGCATTTTGTCCGAGGTGTTGATCTGTCCTTCGTTCGCTTCTAAGCTCTTTGTCCTGGCTGCTTGACGAGACCAGTCATTTCTTGTAAAAATGGTGGCTGCCGGTGGTCCACATACATCCTTGCTCTTTGATGGTTCTCCTTGGACTTTCCTCATTTGACCGTATATGTTCTCTGTGCAGTTGCTAGTTTTATTGTAATTTTGACTTTTCTTCTCCCATCCTGTGTAGACGCGGGAGTAGTTAGAACTGGAGTTGGAGTTGGTCATGGCTTCCGTGTGTGTCTGGTATTGGTTCTGGCGCTGAATATTCTCAGTAAACATCGCCAGATCCTGAATGTTACTATAAACAATGTTTTCTTGACTAGAGATTAGGTCACGCTTATTTTCTAAAGATTCTTGTTTTGATTCTAGTAAATTATCTGAACTTTTTGCTCTATTAAAATTCTTCTGTGTCACATTTTTTTCTGTTTCTTGAGTTTCAGAGAACATGCTGTATACTTTAGAAGTTCGAGCTGCTTTGGATACGTTGCTTCGTGGTGGCTTTTGCGGCTCCAAGCCTGTAATGTATATTGAGGGAGTTTTACCGTAAATTTCAGCTGTTGACCGCTGCAGTGCCGTTTTAGAAACGTAATTTCTTTCATCGATTCCATTTGAGATTCCGACGTTTATTGAGTTGTGAACGTATCGCTCGCCGATATAAGGCGTATTATAAAGATCTTCATTGATGTTGCCATAGATTTCTGATTTGTTTGAGTAAATGTTATGTCTTTGTGGATTCTGAGGAAGTCCGGTGACATTGTGGTTATCAGTATTGTATCTAGAAACTTGTTGTATAGTACAAGTCGGTGCCGAGAGACTGTGAAGGATATTTCTCGGGGCTGGACTATTTCCTCCGTTACTGTTTGAATCGTCTTCAGACATTGTCAGTCCTGAATCTCGGCTGAGCGACAGCTTTTCCTTTCGAGGAGTCGAAAGTTCCATAGAGTCTAAAGATATTCCAACAGAGTGTAAGCTGTCACTCTCCTCTGCCCCGGAGTCTAATAACGCATTGGAGTTTTCGGGACTGCCGTTGCCTAACAGTCCGGTTATTTGCGGTCCAAACAAGGATTCAGCCTTGACTATTAGTAATTCTACGACCATTGGCACTGCTTTGGGAGCTTTGTCACAGGGTGAGTTGGGCCACAGTAAACTGGGGCCGACGCAAACGCCGAGGTTCATCGGGCACATGAGGTTGATGTTTGATTTCTTAGCGATCGCTTGTAAGAGACACACGAAGTATGTCAGCATGGTGTAGTGGGATTTTGGCAGCTTCAGGAGCAAAGAGCGTACTGCTGTCACTTTCTCAGTTTGCGGTAAACCTGCAACGGAAAATAATTTGAATTAAATCGTCTGCTTTTATGTTGATAGAAAACTACGAATATAAAAACTAAACAAGTTGGTTACATTATTTTTTTATTTTGTATTCAAATGTAATTCAAGTAATTGTATCCGTAATTTTGTGATGTAATAAGAAAATCAATTTCAAATGTACAAGCTTTGAGATGCACCATTGATGAAAAAATAAAACAACACATAACAGTATAAAGTAGGTACTTAAAATTAGAAGGTAAAGAAACAAACAAAAGCTTAAAAACAGAGTAACATAGACAAGAGAATAAACTGAATATGTAATGGAAAGATAAATTTGCAATGATTTGAAAAAGGCCGCCGAACGCGGCCGAAACTTGAATCGGATTGGACCGACCATATCACACGTGAGTTACCGTTTTACCTAATTAAATAATCTGATTTAAATTAGAAGGTTGAAAATAAGTAGATTTTGAGAGACAATGAACATTAGTTGTATATTTTACTACATTGACGAGACATTGTATTCTATCCCACTAATATTCTAAATATCAAAGTATGGATGTTTGTTGCTCGATCACGGCGTAACGTATGAACAGATCAGTCTGAAATTTGGAATACAGTTATAGTCTGGAAGAACACATATGCATTTTTGTATCCCGGGAAAATAACGGGAACGACTGGAACGGGAACTACGCGGATAAAATCGCGGGGCACTGCTAGTATTATTATATTACAAGCTTTGCTTAGTTTGGGGTCAAATGGTGTTGTGTGTGAATTGACCACCAATATATATTATTATTATTGTATATTGACGAGGGATACGTACCGAGTACTTGAAGCCAGGAGGGATACAGGTCCGCCGAGAGCAGCGGCTGCGGCAACGCGCGGCAGAACTCCTTCACCAGCGCAGCCAAGAGCAGCACCGGTGCGCGGTCCAGCTCCGCGCACTCCGCCCAAGGGCCCAGAGCATCCAGCTGTAATTTAAAACCACATTGTTGCTTGAAATGTAGGAAAAACAGGAAACTTATACGTTACTTCAGAACTACTTTATCAATGGATACAGAAGGTCAGGAACACTTTGCAAAACGAACCTGGCGCTAAGCAAACGCATTTAAATTAGGGTACGCTTGATACACTGAATAAAATTTATTCCAACGGCATCCAACACAATTAAAATATATTCTACTACCTACATGAAATAAAAATTATTTGAAACATCGTTCCAAATAACTAATTTAGTTAAAACTATATTATGTCATTTTTAATAAGTCATCTATCATAATCGTTCGAATAGTCGATATCTTATTGACGGACTGATGTAAAAGAGTGGAAGCTTTAAGGTCTGGAGAGAAGACTAAACATTACTCTCTTTAACGGTATCGATTAATGACTAGTTATTATTATCTTAGCAAATGTATTGTCCCATTGCAGAGCTGACGGTAGCTCTCTTCACTTTTTCCTCACTAATTCGGTCTCACGACCAGTCAGACGACCCAGAGAGAAATGGTGCACTGGACTGGTCACTTTTAGGGAAGACTGCTGCTCTGAACCGGAAAAATACTAGTGGTTACTACATACTACTTCCACAGATAGACTCGTGTATCAAACTACTACGCAGTGATTAGATAGATAGATAGATAGATTAACTCTTTATTGCACTTAACTAAAAAAAAAAAAATTATTAATGATGATTAATGAAAGATCACTTGGGTAGTTATAATTACCTTGTCTCTCAGCAGTCTGAGGGCCTTCGCGTTGGCGCTGCGGCGGAACACGCCATGCGTCAGTGGCGCCACGGCTCGCAGCCTCTTCAGCGCTTGCAGCAGGGCCGGCGGCGCGGTCCCGTTGCACAGTCGCGTCAGAGGTACGCCGAACAGACGCCCTCCGCGACGCAGCAAGCGCAGACCTCGGCCAGGGGTCGCGTTGCCACTAAAAATGAAACGTAAGAATTCGATAAACACTCACAATTTTGTAGAACTTGCCACTATTGAAATTCAGTGGTTGGATGAATGAGGATTAGAGTGCGATTTTCAGAACATCCTGATAAAATTCTGATACAATGACCCATATTTAGATTAAATGTTTGTTATTTGACGGTAAAGGAAAAGAATATCGTGAGGAGACATCATCGATATTTATGTGTAATCTGTCAAGTGCATGTACAACTGCACCGTAATGGTCCACCTTGGTAAATTGATGGCTTTGACTAATTTCATATTAAAGATGGGGCCGAATGCCAGTAGTGGGAACAAAAAGTGGGCTGCTTATGCTAGCCTTCATTCACACTTATCATAGATGTGGTTTGGTTTCCTGGACGTAGACGGTCCCTATCGCAATACCAAAGTTGCATACTTACTTTTTCAGACCTTGATTCTTCTTCCTCAGTTCGAAGACTAATCCACAAGGATTGTTCTTCGCATTGACATGTTCTAAATCGAAACCGTCTTCATTGGAGAGCGTCTGACGTATTCTCGACATCTAGAACAAAATTAATTACACATTTAAATTAATGAAATAAAAGTATTGAAAAATCAATAGTTACGTAATTTTTCGGCTAAATTACAACTTGGCAGTCGATAGAAATCCAGAATTCTAGTGATGTAGCGATTGGCTTAAAGATGCAAAAACACCTCCTAAGTTGTATGTTCTTTGAGTGAACGGTTTTAATGATCTTGTATTTTTTTCTAATACTTGCAATAGGTAATTGTCCTCCTATTTACCTAAATCAATTTACGACACAGTTAGACGACATGTGCTTGATGGAGATCGCTTAGAGGTAGGTACTTTCCATAAAGAAAGTGACGGTGTTACAATTAAAGTGGGTTCCATACATCCCGGTCAAGCCTTTCGGATATCAATCACAAAACAACTTCAGCCTATATTGGATCATAGATCGTGATGCTATAGGTTTACTTGTCGTTTGTCAGGAAATACGAAAAGGAGTTAGTCTTACCTGTACCGCATGAGGTCTCTCTATCCCTCTCAGCGGCATCGGCGGCGCGTCCCGTCCCGTTCTAACGCACAGCGTGAACTCGCCCGCCGCCCCCCACCGCCCCTCGGCCTCGTGCTCCCCCTCCCCCTCAGCCTCCACCTCCGTCTCTGCTGTTCCGTTCTGCAGCACTTGCAGCGCTTGACGGATCACGCAGCGAGCGCTCATTTCGGGACTCACAGATACTGTCTTACACTGCAGAAAAAATAAAAATAATTTTAAAATTTGCGAATGCAGTTTTTATTGTACTAGACAACTTATACAAAAGAGAATTCAGTAATATTTAACAATTGCATTACTGAACTTTGTGATTAAGAAAATAAATAGTAGTACTTACGAATTCAATCGAAGATATGGTATCCTTATAAAATATCTGGATATTTGTAGACTTTGGTTCCGTGGCCAGTTGTGAATTTAAAGCGTTTTGGATTTTTCTGCAACAAAAAAAATAGTTATCCACTTAGCCTGTCTATTTTGTAAAAAATAATACGTCTACAAGGCAATCATAACTCTTATTCTAAAAAGTCTCAAAAGCTTTATTAATAAAGTGGCCAAGTGCGAGTTGGACTCGCCCATGAAGGGTTCCGTTGCAGCAAGTAACATAATATACATAGTACACATAGTTCTTTTAGTTCGTTGTAACTTTGATCGAAGTTTCAATAATAGTGTATTTATGACGTACTAAAAAAAAACTACTCATCAGATCGAGTTCAAACTAATTTTCGTTGGTAGTTTACATGGTAATGTACATCATATATTTTTTTTAGATTTTTCATTCTCTTACTTTAGAAGTTAGAGGGGGGGGGGGGGGACACACATTTTACCACTTTGGAAGTGTCTCTTGCGCAAATTATTCAGTGTAGACGAAAATGATTTTAAAAACCTCAACATCATTTTTGAAGACCTATCGATAGACACCCCACACGTGTAGGTTTGATGAAAAAAAATTTTTTGAGTTTCAGTTCTCAGTATGGGGGGCAACCCTAATTTTATTTTCTTTGAATTTTTTTTGTTCAAATCTTAATGCGGTTCACAGAATACATCTACTTATCAAGTTTCAACAGTGTAGTTCTCATAGTTTCGGCAAAAAGTGGCTGTGACATACGGACGGACAGACAGACAGACAGCTAGACAGACATGACGAATCTATAAGTGTTCCGTTTTTACATTTTACGGAACCCTAAAAATCAACTTACCTATACCAAGTGTCTCTGGCAGCTTGCGTGGGATAGGTGGCGAGGTAGTTAGCAACACCAGTCGGCGTAGGCCATCCAATCAGGAAGCCCGTGTCATCTCCATCGGGCAAGGACAGCCATAGCTCAGCCAATCGCACGCTCTCTTTCAACTTAAAGCAATTCGTTCCCCTTGACTTGCCGACTAGAAGCAAGTCGCTGAAGAGGAACAAATGGCGGTCTAACGGTGGGGAGGTGGCGCCCAGAGGGCACAGTTGAGTCGGAGCCTCCATGATGAAGGTCCTTGGGGACAGTGATGTGGTACTGGCACTGATTGTTCCTCCAATGTCCAAACTTGGTCGCTTGCGGAGGCTCTTCTGTTTCTGTAACAAAGTAATAACTTATCGGTTAGACTACAAGAAATGATACCCGTTACAAGGATTTCAGAATATGTAAGAAATATGAATAACGCATTTAATAGAATAAAAAATAATGTTGGCCTTGTTAACAATAATTGTAGTGAGTTAGGACCACTCCCGTGACTAGTATGTTTAGAATGTTCCGTGCTACTGTGTGATAACATGCGCGCTGTCTCCAGAGCGAGATCATCATCGGTTGCAGAATTTCAATTATTCAGTAAACTTATAAACTTTATATATTTTCGTCCTCTAATTCTAGTTTGTACAAGATTTCACTTCTTGCTTGTAAGAGTGTGCCTAATAGCAAAGATCTAAAAGACTAGATTGAAACAGAAAAAGAAAATGATGTTCAGAAATCTGATATGAAGATAACATTTTTATTTTTATTTTATCGCCAATAGGTTATTAAAAAATAGGCACCTGTCAAAGAGTTCAAATATAGAAAATGAAGCAAATTATGACTGCCAACGGATTGACGCCAGATAAAAGTTAGTGATTCCAGGGTAACTTTCGGGTGATGATGAGGGTCTTTCTGATGACGAGTGAAGATCACATACCTGTGCATGGTGCGAGGCGAGTGCCGAGGGAGCGTCTGCATCATGAAGCGCGAGGTAGTCGTGTGGGAACAGATCCTGCACCCGCTCCAGGTCAGACAGCCTCGCCGCGCGTCTTCGCCCGCACCCGCCCCCAACTAGCCGCTCGTATTGTGCCAACCGCTCGATCTGGGAACAACATATTAACAAATTAGTCTCAACATATTTTGAGGGGTCACGTCTCAATTAAAAGCCAACACTATTTAGATTATAGTAGTTTGCTTTGTGTTGGCGTATTTTTTTAAGTTCTTTATTCATTATTTATTGACGTTGAACATGATCCCAATATTTTCCAGCATATTATATTCAGATTCGTAGGTACCCTGACGTTAACAGGTAGATGACACAAAAATTTTGTCTAGAGCAGGTATTGTTCGGTAAGAATAAATTGTTGTTTATTATGATATCTAGTAGTCATTCATCGATATTGTTTGTTGGTTTGTTTTGTTGCCGTTTTCAACGACTCAGATTGTTTTAACATATAATTACGCTCATACCCATATCTACGTAACAGTCGTCGGTTCTTTTTGTAACATGAATTTTGAATAGTTTATTGAAAAACAATACAGAGATCTCAACTGCATCATTTATTCTAAATGCATCAGAGGCAGGAAATCATTTTCTTCGAAGCGAGCATGATTGAGTCTATTAAAATCATCTATTGTAAGTTACTCGTAATCTAAATTCTCATCGTGTACGTGTGGAGTCTCCAGGATAGTCCCGCCTAGCGCTCTCTCGACCGTGTCCACGACAATGCTACCTTATTACAATCAGGACAAAGGACCGTGAGAGAATCACTAGTCATTGTCTCAGATACATCACAACACCCTGAACAAAAATGTTTACAAACGCACAGTTGTTTTAATGACCACATGGGAGGTCACGTACTCACGCCTGTTCTATCTTCTAAGAACTATTCGCGGGTATGTTAGCGCAAGCGCAAGCAGATTATTGTCGGTTTTGAAATTGTGGGCAGTAAACTGTAAAATGAAATGTGTCAGTGTCCGAGTCGTGTTCATTGAGCTATGAAATGATGCGTTTGACTCACGACGCTCATCATAAGCCAAGTTATCGTAACCTGGTAGAATGAGGTAGATAATTAGTACCAAGAAATCCAATCTAGCCGTGTAACATCCTGTCTTACATATCGACGACCGAATTTCCTAATGCAGTCGTGATGACCTGCCCGCTTAGGACATTTTTTGCGTCAACGAAGTTTGAATGATTGGTGGTTTGACTTTGAGCACAAAGTCGATGATCAAATGCGGGTATCTAACGTGAAGGATATTTAGTCATTGTGCCTGAATGCTGTGGAGTTATTGTACTGTTAATAATTACGTATCAAAGTGCGCGCAACCGCGACTCGGCGCGCTGTGATTTCCATTTCAATAGTCCGCCTGACACTGGCCCGTTACATGATCAAACTGTGGACGTATCGTGTGCCAACAAGGTGATTATATGATTATTAGCTACGGGTAGGTGTTTATAGGAAGATAGTGCATGAATCGGAACGGTTAGTACCTATCTATTATAACGCAACGATTAATGCAGTTTTCAAATGGTAACACAAAGGCATAAGATTACTTATATACCTACATTATGCATAATATGTCTATCGTGGTTACCTCACCAGCGCAGCGTTCACTCAAATGAGTTTCAGTTTTTCTAATTGCTTAGAGAAAAATAAGTCTACAACTTTGTAAAATACTAGCAGCACCCCGCGGTGTTACCTGTGTAGTTCATGTTCAAGTAATTTTCCAAATAATAACTTAACTATGTTTTAAGCCGATTCGTCAAGATGTTCCGACGTAATTGAGCAACAAACATCTTGGACAACAAACTTGTAGGATACTGTCACGAGTTGCTACATAAAGCAAGCAAGCATTCTTTAAATGTATTAATGTAAAAAGTAATATTTTAGTTAGACTTGTAACCTTCAAAAAAATAACGTAGAAAGAGAAAAAACAACAGTAAATCTTTGAGAACAAAGAATTTTAACGCACATGAGCAGCACGGAACTAACTTTTGAAGACATTCTTTGTATTTCATCCGCGTTTTATCTTCCTAATAACTCTAAAAACGGAGATTAAAGCTTTAGTGCAGAAGACGAATGTTCGTATGTTGAGATAAAAAGGCCCAGTAAAAGCTTACAGGAACGGAATAACATTCCGATTGCTATTGTTTGTCTTCGAACCGTTTACCCCAAGTTAGCTCAAAATGCTCAAATCAGGGCAGTACCAGGAATTCAGAGCACACAAACAGGCGTCTACGTTATCTTATGCACGTTACACGGAACTGCACTTTCTACCTCAAATATTTACACTGGAGTAAGTGGGTTCAAGCGTAAGTTTATAGATAACGCTTAAACTGTCCTAAAAGTTGATAAGCCCGTGCGCGTGCGCGGGGTCACAGCTTAAATCATAGTAAAGAAAGTGTAAATTCGTGAGTCTTTTCTGATATACTCTTAATTCAATTGACAAGACACGAAAGTGGCAGTAGTTGCAATAGAAGTAATAAAGCTCTACCACTTTGCTTGAGTATGTAGAAAATATTAAGAGTATGTTTTACTTAGTAAAGCCATTATTTAGTTAAATTTATTTCGCATCCTCATCATCATCAACAGCCCACTAAATGTTCCTACGGCTGGGACTCGGGGCCTTCTCTCGCAAGGAGAGAGTTAAGGCCATAATCCACCACGCTGGCCCAGTGCGGGTTGATGGATGACACATGACTTCGAAAGATTCAAGGTACATGTCGGTTTCCTCACGATGTTTTCCTTCACCGTTTTAAGTTAGCGGCATTACGCACATGACTTCGAAAAGACAGAGGTGCGTGTGGGGTTTGAACCCAGGGTCTCCGGATCGGCAGGCGCCCTTCTTCCGACTAGACCAGCCGTAACTTTAGATATTTCGCATCCCTACGAGAAATAAATAAAAATCTTTGGCATAATACAATTGATCAGCAAAGGGTAGTGTAGGCATGCTTCGATTTTTTTCAGTTTAAAATATATGTCTACTGTGCTGGCGAGTGAGTGATTCCCCGATTATTATGGGACATCCGTGTCTCTTCAATTATTTCCATTAAACTAACCAAAACAACGTTATATCGACAGTACATGATTGAGGGCATGCGTTTCACAGATTAAGCAATAGACCCAACCTGCGCTTTTTACAAATTATCTTTATCAACGTTTTTATGTACCTACATTTCCTGTTAAGTGGACACGCCTAAACGTTTCTTAACTTAAAACGAAGCCATCATTAAGTCATTAAAAAACCCATAAACATCAAGCAAATAACATAAGTCTCTCTGTGATGTGTTTCACGCTAATATATATATGCGTTCGTGTTTGACATATTTATTTAACGTAAATATGAACACACTAGCAAAGTTTACGTAATTATGTTCGCAGAATTGCGTATTAACTGGAAAGTTGTCATCAAGAGTATACGTCATTATGTAATTTTTTGCAGTGCGATAATAATCGTAACAGCAGATAATGATGTTAATTGAAGTTTTGTGCGAAGTTAAGTAAAGTATGTCATTAATTAAGGGCATAGTTAAGTTTCCTTTTAATTAAGTTAAATATTGTAAATGCAAATTAAAAATTTCATGGGATACTCAACGTGTGGGGCGAAAGGACGTCTTGAATTCTCGTTTTTGAGTTTTTTTGAATAAAATTCATTTATGTAGTATTTCCTAATAAAATGTATAACCCATCGTAGTTTTAAAAAACACCCCGACTAGATCAATCGTTCACGCTGTTGTGTAAAAGAGACTGCATGCTCTTTAGAATATGGAAATAAAAATACTGTTTTTAGGGTTCCGTGAAACGTAACAACGGAACCCTTATAGATAAATAGAAGCAACTTAGAACCGAAAATGGTAAGCTATTATTATTAGTAAAGAAATTACGACAAAATTTTGATTTTAAATTTTATTTATGAGCTCTAGGTACATAATGTTTTTGCTTGAATCATCACGCTTTAGGCGCTAATTCAAGATTTTTTGATTTTCGTATGAGCAAATTAATGTAAGCCAGCGATGATATAAATCAATTCACCTTTCCTTCATAAAATCCCGAGAATTCAGCGACACTTAACAAATGAGCCCTTTTCACTCGCATTAAGGCTTTCGAGGCGCCATAATTACCCAGAAATTATTACTTGACATTGGTTTAAGAGCAAATTTACAACTTTAAAGGTTATTAGTTATTAACGGTATCCGTTCTCGGTATGTAAGTTGGGTGTGATTCATCATTGGAGATTGATTCAGTAGAATTGAGAGGAGGAAGTCGGAATCTATTGAATTTACGTCGTATTTTGTTTGATTACCGGTGATTTTATGACAATTTATGACGGTCTAAGTATTTTTTTTATACATTAATGCACGCCAAAGTCGTAACATCCCTATTTTTTAATTTGTGGTATCAAAAAAGGGTCGTAGTGGTAGCATTCTCAAAACGTGTATAGAAGATGTAGATATCGAAACTAGATTGCAGTGGCCGGTCCATTAGGATCGGGTTGGCTCATCAGATATCGTATTCAACAAGCGTTTTGTTCCAAGACTTCCAAGTAGCAACCGTCGGTAACGTTATACCACAAGCAATACTAATGTCCGTTTATCGTTAGCATGCTCGCTTGCTCAAGATAAACTAAATCAAGATCGGATTACGTTCTTGTTATTTGGTAGTTTACATTTGAGAAGTGCCAATGAAGGTGTTTTATTAATGTGATACTTGACACGTGTTTGCGTACGATCTTAAGTTAGATGAAAGAGATTTTAAAAAAATTCCAAACATAAACGGATATCGTTATGTTTTATTGATGGACTAGAAACGTATCAACAAATCGAGTGGTTGAAAATAAAGTAGTGAGCCAATTAGATCTTCGTGATTAAGTCTTTATAGCTAAGTATGTACCTACATTTCGGTGGTATTGAAAAAAGGCAATCAACAGATTTTTAGTTAGTTGAATAGTCTAACAAATTACAAATTATGAAAAAAACTGTTGTTATTGTTATTTAAAATGATATTTGGTTAAAATTAGCCAACGTTTGTATTTTTCTATGGTTGTACATATTTTTTTGATATTATTTTATTAAAATGTAAAATTTATGTTTTATAGTATTCAAATAATTATATTATGATAATTATTTTTACATTACATACAGAATATTTACTATAAAAATTAAACATTTTTATGAAGTACTAGCAGCGCCCCGCGGTGTTACCCGGAAGATCCTGTTCCCTTTGTTTTTCCGGGATAAAAAGTAACCTATGTGTTTTTCCAGACTATAATCTATCTGTGTTCCAAATTTCAGCCCGATCCGTTCATACGTTAGGACGTGATTGAGCAATAAACATCCAAACATCCAAATATCCAAACATCCATACATTGACATTTATAACATTAGTAGGATAGTAGGATAACCCCCTTGAACACAGTGAGATACTGCAAAGTAAAGAAATCTTATCAAAACTATGTCTCGTTTATTTATGTAGGGAAGTTATGACGTAACAACGTAAAACTACTTTATCTTAGGCAACGACATCTAAATGGCTTTTATCTAAGGAACGTAGCAAAATACAAACGCAACTCTGACCTATCTGATTATCGGTGAATGGAGGCGCACAAAAAAGTAAAGTTTTAAACAAAAACACAATAGATAACTTTAAAAGGTTTGAGGACAACAAAAGCTTTACTTTCGAGCCACATATTTCGAAGATGAGCCGGAACTATGAGTAAGCATTAAGGCTGTATTGTAGCGAGTGAAAATATTTGGCGTATCGCAGTGACATCTCAAGAGGTCGTGTCAAGGAACATTGGATTGGCGCCGTCTCCAAATTGACTACGCACGATCGCTTTCGATTACAAAGATCGAAAGTAGGGAAAATTATCTTATAGGGATAAGTTTTATGTGAGGTTGTTTGATGTTTTGTGTTTCCTATCAAGAAATAAAGTGATCACTGCACTCGGTAGCATTAAAAAACATTCCAAACAATACTATATACTGCATACGTACCTACATACGAAATAATTACGATGATTATAATAACGTAGGCTATTATTTATAGGATTTTATTTATTTATCTCTTTAGTTTGTGGTGCTTATGGAAGACTTAATGAAACAATTCGATTGCGATCGCATTTATTGAAAATGAATATTGAGAGAAACTGTTAAGCGACGGGTTACATCAGAGGATGTAGCTAGTACCAAAATATTTAGTCAATTCAACAATAACACAACCGAATAAAAATAGAAATTAAAAAAAAGACGACGAAGAAGCAGACTTTAGTCAGCTGACTATTATTTTATTTGCTAATTCTTTTTTCATTTTATAAATCATTTTCTATTTTCCAATGAAAAATGAAGAAGAGGCCAATTTGTATGGGTCAATTTTAAATGTTTTGTATCATCTTATTTTACCTGCAAAGAACTTTAAAGGTTTTTGTATTTGTTTTCAACTTTTAGAACTCACTTTCATGGCTTAAATTTTTTCACGCCAGCAAACTCGTTTTAACTTTCTCACTGTTACCAATTTCTGTCTCAGTTGAACTTGACTTCTTTAGAGCTATTGTTACCAACACATTGTCGACTCATTGTTGGTGAAAACAATCCGCATGATCGTTTGTGAATGATAACTCATTTCATTTCAGATGGAATACCGTTTAGTAAAAGTTATTTGTTGCAAAGGTCACGGTTAGAAAGAGTCGCATTGGTTTCTCTTAATTTTAATAACTAGGTACATTAAAATTACAAAATGGATTAAATACTGATTTTAGTTAGTTATAGTATGAAATTGAAAAACGTTTAGTCAATTCTATGGGATACATACAACAAAGTAATTATTTGGGAAATAACTTCGCTAACAAACATTCTTTGCAAAAGAAACAATCATTAATCATTATTTACATAGCGTTACAAGTACTTTTCTTAATATCAGACTACGATTATTTTAAAAAATGTGTACTATAACTAGCTTCTACAATGTACGATTCAAATTTACATGCAACTTGAGCGTTCATAGGTTAAGGAACGATCGGCCTAAAAACAAATGAATATAACAGTGCAGTGAAACATGAGATACTACAAGTACCACAATGAACCTTCATTGTTTTAAACGTAATTGTGTTAATAAGAGCTAGTTAGTTCAGTTATCACTAAACAGAGCTTAAGGCAAATTATAAAAGTAAATTTACACGTTAACGTATTTTGTCTAAGAAAAGACATCAACGTGCACCATGTCAAGAATGTGTAGGATAATTCAGATAACTTTTTTTGTATAAAATAGAGCGATGCAACAATCAAGACATGCGCTTGATGATAAGCAATGCGCTGATAAGATGATTAATATTTTTTTCCAATAATTACTCTGGAAACATTGCCCTTCAAAATGACACAGGGGTACTGTTAACATAACGGTAAAATATTAGGCACAAAAAATACAACTTTCTGCTTCTTTCTACTCTTCTGCTACTTTCTTTAGATTCTGCAATAAGGTATACTACTACAAAACCCAACAACAACCTAAAGTTTAGAAGATTAATATTCTACAAAAACTATAATAGCACAATAACAATCATCGTTCTCAGATTATTTTTTGTTTATTGTTTGTAGAATTTGATGAGATTATACATTTATACATTTAAGCTAATTTTCTACATGAAATGCTACAATTAAAATTGTTACCATTACAAATACTAATATACGGACTCTATCTCTTTATTTTTTATATTTTGTTTCAGTGTAAAAAGAGTTCATCTATCTATTTCGTTAGTCTAATGTTGTCGATTATCGACAACTAAGAGAGAGGATGAAGGCACGACCTAAGAATATTTTATATAGTTTACGTCAACGTGTTTTGGGTGCGTCGTAAAATGCAACCAAGTCACTTAAAATGTTAAAACCATCATCGAAACGTTCTGACACAAAAATAATGTTTGGTAATTACAAGTTGGACGCTCGAAGCCGTAAATCATACAGAAAGCAGAGACGCTTGCAGCGAAGAAGACATCAAGCGTGGAATTTTCAATTCGGAATCATACAATGATGCTTTGGAATTAAGAAGTTAGGGTTGTAACGAAACTAAGGTTTTGTAATCGGTACTATTTTTTACAATCTGTTTTACGGGTTGGATTCGCAATGGGGGACGGAGTAAAATTTGTATATTATTATGTAAGAGTAAAATAACAATATAAACAAAACAACAAAGCGAGATAAATATTCATGAACAATAAACCAAAAGATTCATTAAAAAGTCACGGATTAAATAATGCTTGAACTGGTTGACTGTTGATTAATTCAATTGAATGCTTTTGAACTGTAAATTATTATTTTTATTTAATACTAATATGCGATATGATTATATTTAATTGCGTATGGCTTTTCTAAGTATCAACATATTGAACGATATCAAAAAGTGGCGGCGATTGTGAGTTTGAGTCAAGAAATATTAAAAGTTTAATTTCAATCTGAATTCTGTTTTTTTAACTCAAGCTACATCTTCGTTACATCCCTAGTTGGTACGATGCATTCTGTTCCGAATCACAGCAAAGATCGCGGTCAACGGCCCGCTTACGCCTGTGCTTCATTGTAAAACAGGACGAGAAAAAGCTCGTAAAGTTTAACAATCTCTCAAATGAGCTGCTAAGTTGCATTGGGAATTGTGGTGAACAATTAACTGAGGTGATAAAATAAATTCGCACCTCCGATCGATTCCATGCAAAAGAAGGAACGCTATGGAATCTGGAATCTTTATTAGGGGTAGCCACTTTTACAATAAGAATTACTTGATTTAACGACGTATTACGAAACTTATTTTGAGGTTTTTTTTAGTTGGCTTCATGTCATTTATGACATTTTTATAGCATTTTTATATATTTTGCTCAGAAATTAGGCAGTTTTTTTGCTTACGTAAGTCATTAGTAAATATTTGTAATACAGCAATCAGTTTCTAGTGACTTAATACGAGTAAATTTATTTCGCGTAGTCGAGAGACAAGATATTTTAATCCAGCATGAACATTCATTTTTGAGAATTTTGTTGATATGTGTGACATGGAAATAGTACAGTAGGTATGTGATGTCATCATCGAAGATCAAAACCTGTACATAAGTAAAAATTATTTGACTATTTTCCACAAACGACTACGAGTATCTGGTCGAAACCAAGCAGAGCTTTGGGCGGCAGTTGACATGATACTTTTATCATGTCAGAGTCAGGGACGAAATCGAACCCCTTGTCTACGGTTCAGTGAGCAAACTTATTACTAACTAAGCCATGAGTCCAGTCAGATTGAAGTACACTATTCTAAAGCTTCACAGTTTTACGCCACAGTTTAAAAAAGTTGCAATATATATTCTTTCAAATATTTAATTCAAGTTTGATTAGGTTATTGAAAGTTTTTTCATTGCCTCAATAATCGACAAGGTAACGAATTGATATATGTCGTCACTCGCTACAGTTTATCAATGAAGTATTCAACTAGCCCGCATATTTAGCAACATCACACATAGGTTAAACGGACATACCAGTTGCTTAACAATTAAATGGCAACCACAAAGAATAAGCATCATTACACATTAACAAAACACACTCTTTTGAGAATATATTCCATTTGAGTGACAGCACATCAAATTGGGTTACGTAACTATTTAAGTTAACAATAGAGCAAGCGTCAATCATGCGTTGGAGACGTTTTTAAATAAGTTCATGGGAGAAAGTACTTCGGCCTGAGGCGGACTCGTAACGCGGCAAACTGCACTCCGACTTATATCTCGCTGGGCCTTGTATAGGCCGGTTAATTGAGGCAAGATCTGATCGCCCCCAGGTCACTTCCACTGACCTTTGAACGAACTCTCCAAATTAAATGTGATACACTCCACGCCATATACACAGCGGACACGCCCCAGTATGTGTGCAATCCACTGATTGGATTGATAAGTGACATTTATACGTTAACGCTTACGGTGTACCCACAGAAAAAAAGTTGATTGGCTTGTTTCACAAGCTTCCTATAAGCTCGAATGTAATGAAGCTTATAACCATAAACGTCCATTGATATGCTGTCAGATGCATTTCTTACCTAATAACGATTTGTGAGCGTAAAAGTAGAGAAATGTTAGTTTACGTAATAACCGCATTAAACGGGTAACTCATCTCTGAAAATCCGACGCGGCGAAGAATGAAATCCCAATACCGTTAAATATTTGATCGGATTTGCGTCGTCTTATGATATACGAGTAGGGACGGACGTGACGCTCAGGTAGGTAAGGAGTTAATTTATATCTACCTGTCCGGGGATTTAGAGAGATGACAGAATCGTGACAAAAATCGATAGATAAAGTTAAAACAATAGAAAGAGTGGGTCGCGGTGTTCGATAACTGGCCGCTTCTTGTTCCCGCTTTCTCGTTGCGTAACCGGCGGCATTGTTTATCAATTTACATCATCGACTACACATCATCGAGTCGCCGCTCGATTCACGACTCGATACCTCAATCTGCCGAACTAGTCTATCGAGTACGAGTCACCAGCGTGACACACTTTTGCGTAACTTCATTAATCCATATCATAGTACAAATCTTAATCTTGTTTTCAATTAAGAGCAGGGCTTCCAGCGATGCTTACATTAGTAATCTTGATAAGAAGTTTATAAACAATATGAGTAATCTTCTTAGGATTTAATGAAACCCAATACATGAGGTCAAATCGATAAATCGCCAAATAATGATTAATAGCGCAACCTTTCATCTTATCGAGAAGACGTCTAAATTATCATCGTCCTAAATCTGAATATGTGTTACGTAACGCATTAACTTCGAGATAAATACTACATTAGCCGTCGGTGCGTGAATGCGGCATTTTGCATAATATTGTGCAGTGAATAATACATTTAGCATCTTTGATCCCAGAACAATGCCCACTGTCAGTAAAGATCTTCTTTCAATTACGGTAAGTGTGTCAGTAGTACGAGATATTGTGTTTTTATAATACACTCTCCGTGATGTATTAATTACGCCGCTGTCTATAGCATGTCAAGTATACAACCGCTTCTGAACGTTGTACGTAGAAGTAATAAAATTGCGGATTACACATGGTCCTATCATTAAACCGACGTCTTAAAGGACGCGTTCACCTTGGGCTCGCAATATCGGTAATTATTTACAATTATTCGATAGAACAATCACGATTGCAAACAACTATTATGTACTGTATTTAAATAGCGTATCTAATTTATAAATCAATAATTTACACTTTGATGTATTTATTCAACGGTATGGTTTGCAATGCATGATGTTCTTTCTTAGACATATAATATGCGGGTGTAACAAATTAAAAAACATTAATTTACACACTTTCTACTTTTTTCTAACTTTTCAAATATCTATTCGTATAATAAGTTTTACCTCCTTTCAAAAATATTTTAAGAATTAACGAAATTTTAGAGGATTTTTACATAATATCGAAATCTAGAAACTTGAGAATGCAAGTGTTATAGATCAATAATCGCGTGTAATGACTTTGTTTGACAAACGATGATCTAATTTTAAAATGTGCATTTAAAATGAGATATGTTCATATCATTTCGTAACAGGTAGATAAATATTGCGTAAAAAGTAATGTGAATCATTTTGAAGAAGGGTCAATTCGATGGTGCGTTTCGAGAGTCGTCCTCCCTGCCCCCAGGACTCAGTGGACCGGCGCGGGCGCAGGCCGTGGTTCCCGGAACGTAATTCCACACAAACAAGCACCCCGGCAATTAGCTGGACGACGGATGCCACGAAATGTTGTCGTTTTTACACCTCTACTTAGTTATGACGGGGATTTAAATTACAGTAAAAAACTAAACTGAGATGTGGTTCCAAACAAGCCTAATTATGTTTTTTGGTTTCTAAACTTATTACAATGACGATTTATAAAAAAAACAAAGTAAGAAACCCTTGATAAACCTATAATTTTTTGCCAGTAATTTAAAAGTAATACCAAATCAGATAAATTATTATTGAGCAGCAAATGTTTGGTCTGAATATGTTTGTCATTGAATCCACGGTTTTTTTTTGGACAAGCGCGTTGGGTCCAGTCACGTAGGACCGTGAAGGAAATCGGGCACGAGTGGATTTTTTCCTGGAGACACAATAACCGGTCACTGCGGTCCTCGTTCGAATCTCTTCAGTTAGTCACGTCCACCTGGCAGAACGCGTACAACTGTAATTTAAATGCCTCATCTTGGAAATGCATCCAATTTTTCCCGGAACTGACCGCTTCACTTACTCATTTTTGCGTATTAAATTGTACCTCTTTTTTGGTTTGTGATTATGGAGCGTAAATGGTTCTGCTTCTGTATTATTTTTAAGGTATTTCGTGATGAATACAAAGGTAGTTGGGTTGTTGCGTTGTTTATTGTTGACAATACAATCAAACATTTGTTGGGTCGTGGTGGGAAGAGTGGGAACAGAGAGAGATCCCGGCAGGACGTCTGGCTAATGACTGCCGACCGTTGGGGGTCAGTAAACTCCCAACACGTGGTGCACACGTTATCTGAAGCTGCACAGATTGCACTGAGAATTCTATTTCCGTACGTATCCTTTGAGATCGCGCCTAGTACCGGCTAGAAAGCATTCCTTTGTGCCTCGTCACGCAATCATTACGTTCACACTTTACCAATTACGTGACTTTTCTTCGGTAATCACAAATATTTTTTGGTTACTGTACAGGTTTACGTTGAAAGGAACAGCCAAACTCAAACTCAAAAAGTTTACATTTCATATTGAATGTACTAAAATATGATTTTAAATGACAAGGTCTGGATTTATAAAAATATCAATGATTGTGTTGAAGGTACAGATCAGAGCCTGGTTGAATGGCTATAAAACTGTATTAATTGCTGATATTTACATGGAAAACAGTATTTTCCTTTGGTCAGATAAGTATTTTTGGGGGTACCTACAAACCTACATGCTGTTTTTTGATAAAAGTCGATCAATATTTATTGTATCAATATATTTGCAGTATGTTGATTCAGCGTAACCTGGTATAATATAGCAGCGTCAACCCCTGTCAATAGATACCTGCTTCCTTCAGATTTCACGCCAGAGATGTAAAATGATGCGACTCTTAGAAACCATCGACATCGACAGCGCCCAAGAAACTGTTCTGCGAACGCAGAACAATAGTGGGTAATTTTGTAATGCCTTCTTATTACCATTCATGACGCAAGACACTAGTAAACCATGCACCTCATGTATATCTATGGTTATTATTCATACGACGCCATTGGCTGCTTCTATACGGTATTTGTATTGTAAGGTCGTTTATCTGAATGTCACTTCGGCTTTAGCCGATTTAGTAATAATATAAAAATTTACTTTGGATGACTGCTAAACAAAATCACAAAAAGGAAAATAAAAAACATACTTAAGTAAGTTATATCAGATAGTGTATGCATATAGAAATTAATGATTTTGTGTGCGAAATCTTTACCAATATTTATTTATTCATAATAATTGGGGCCAAAAATTATATTAAGGACATTAATAAACACCTGTCTTAGAAAAAAATAATGATATGTTATAACTCAGTTTTAATTAAACTTGCTGAAAGGTTAAGGTTGTTACAAGAACCTGTATGTTCGTTATATTTCTGGACAGATGCTTGATCCTAATAAGGGTGGTTCGTCTTCAGTAATTGCAACAATGCCATTGAATTGGTGTTTTTACGCTTTGCGAGGACACGCGTGCCCGACGGCCGCTGCAGATATCCAGCCTGCATTTTTTGTCTCATCCTCTTGAAACATTTTTAAATTACCCTCAAGGCCCTCGCCTTTTAATATTTGTTGTTAAAACAACCAATTAATACTACAAACTCGTACTAAATACTACGAAACCGTACGGCAAAAACTAGCCGCAATGGTCGAGTTTCATTTGAAGCCTTATAAAAATGTATAGTAATTTTGATTACTACTCTTGTCAGGGTTTTAGAACAATAGGCCATAATACTAAATGCCGAATGACTTATTCTTGTTCATCTCTAAAATTAATTGCCTAGAGGTTAATAATAAGTAATAACATTCATTTTATTGTGTCGTATTTTTAATTCTAAATCATTAAGTAGCCAGGTATATTGATATTAAAATTAATCATTTTCTATAAGCCGCTCCGCAGTTACCACAGTCATAAAAATAATTATAGGATTTTATTTTATGGTGTGGCCACAGGGTTTAACTATAATAAGATTTATGTCAAAGAGGATCACACAAAGAACGTCGGTTTGGATGCTCCTATTTCAAGGATAATTATAAAAGTAATAGATACGTAAATGTGATTCAAAAGTTTTTTACACAACATTACAGTTCAACTGTTGACGAATTAATGATCTGATGTTAGCTCTTTAGTATTTATCTTCATAACTTTGAATATGTGGATAAGTATAGGTATGTACTTAGTGTAGTTGTCAATAAAAATCTCCACTTCACAAACTAACTTAAACTAACGTCTAGATACGTACCCTTACATTCACGTGTGCAGAGATCTGAGCTCTCATCTAAGGATATATGCTCTTCTGAGGACCATTTTAATGCCTATCTGGATTTTCCCAGTAGATACTATATTCGTTTATTTTTTCAAGTTGAGAGTGAATCATTTAGGTAAACGCGTTCCATTGTAGACCGCATGGCCGTTTAACGTCAATCGACCTGGCAGTCAAGTCTATCAAGTATGAAAAACAATAACTTCTTTCTGGAACTTTGGGATAATGTGCATACACAAATCACATTATGAATCTCGATAGCAATCTGTCTCCGTAAATGTATGTATGTATGTATATTAAAGTGTATATTAGGGTGGTATTCGAATAATAAATAAGTCACTTAAATAAAGGACGATCCCGAATTAAGGAGTGTCGTTTGTCTCATTTCATTGAATGGAAATCACTGCATAATGAAAACCTATATACATTTTATGGCCTACTTTTTATTGGCTTCATTGTAATTACATGTAAGTGACATTGTCGCAAAGTTGTTGATGTATATTTTTTTTTACTAAAATGTTTTAGACAATATTTGAGTATTATCGCCTAGGTTTAGTTTAGAATAGCTATCATTATTTCGTATCAGATTTCTAGGTAAAAAACAAATTTTCTATTATAATTTCATTTCAATGTCTGTGCGCAAACGAAAAATTGCGGATGCGTAACATATTAGTTGAAATTTGGAATGACACGAAAATTTTATAATATCCGCCTTTATAGGCGAAAGTTTGTAGGTTTATGAGTGTCTATGTTTTTTCTCATGTACTTATCTATATACAAAATAATATATAACGGCTAACCGGATTTGAATGAAATTAAATACGTAGTAAGTACGTGAATGGACATATTTTTTATCCCTTAGAGTTAGTGTTTGTAAAGGCGCCAGTTACGGTTACATAGTGCGCAGCTAATATTGTATCATCCCAAACCGAAATGTAAATTTTCTTATTATAATTAGAAATGGGAATCACTTGCATAATAATAAGCATCATAAATTGTATGGTCTATTTTGTACTGACACAATTTTAATTACACGTGAGTGAAAATAGATCGATTTAGAAACACTGCATTTTTATTAATTCGTTTCAATCAATCAATTGGACTCGAGGTGGATATTTAAATGGAGTTTTGGGTCACTTGCTCATAAATCTGGTTCAGAGTGGGTAATTACGAGTGATCATTATGAAATATGATCCAGTCTATCGTCTTCGTTGAAGAGCTTTCCAATAAAGTGACGCAATGCGTGGTAATGCTCGTCAGTTTGAGGTGTAATATGTTCAAATAGGCCCAAATAGCCCACGGCTGTGTTGGGCCTATTCATTAGATAATTATGAACAATCTTTCTCGAACTCAGGTAAATTTGGGCCGGCAGAGCGTGACCTAGTAGACTGACTTGTAATAAAGAGTCATTTCGGATATAGGAAGTAGTTTGTTAATTTGTAAATATTTTTAAAATGCATCCACTTCATAAATATTAGGATTTGTGTAAGCAAAGTCGGATCTAAGCCGTAAATGGCAGTTTCTGGCCAAAAATATTTTGGCACAATTGATAAAAGATTCCTTATATTAAAAAAATATTGCATGGATTTAAAAATACCTATTAAATGAGTAGTAATGCCTTAATAGTAGGTACATAATGTACCTCTTACTGAACAATATTCTTTACTACGCTTGAGTCTCTGGGCACTTCAAAATTTAAATATATCCTTTAAATTAGGTATATTATTCTCATACCGTGACATATTAAAAGTTAGAGGTTTTTTTTATAACAAGGTAGCGAAGTTTTATTATTTCGAATTAATGGATTGATAAATTGGACCGGAAATATGGAATTACGATATAACTTACTATCATCATCAAATTAATTCCTAATATTATAACACTGTTACGAAATGCACAATAATTTACAAGAACTCCCAACTTTAAACTGTAACATCGTAATTTAGGAAATCATTCCAATTTTACAAACTATTTCGACGACCATGTTTTATTAATTTTTTGAGTAATGTAAATTTGTTGCACCATTGTTGGACAATTCACACAACACCATCTGACCCCAAACTAAGCACAGCTTGTATGATGGCGGCCAGATAGCTGATATAATACTTATATAGTTTTAAATACATACTTATTATACATATAAACACCCAGACACAGTGCAAACATTTGAATTCATCACACAAATATTTGCACTGGGTGGGGATCGAACCCACGACCCTCGGCTTTGCAGGCAGAGCTACTACCAACTAAGCCACGAGGGCAGTCAATTGCAATTACATTGTACATTAATTAATTTTGTACAAATGTAATTTTTTGTTGGTTAAGTCGGATCTAATTCATAATTGTTTGTTTCCGCGCGAAATATGTTATGGTAATTGTTAACGACCATAGATTGCAGTATAATTTTATATGAGAATTTCTGATCATGCCCAAGGTTCATGAGAATTGCAGTATTGTTGTGGACGTGTGCTGTGATTACGATCGGCTGCCGCATAATCACGACACGTTTTTTTCTTCTACCATACATTACGGGCGCAGTATTGTGAGTTCTGTGTCGAATGTTTTACAAATAGGCATTGTATTTGCAAATCCAATAGAGTCGTGTCGGAGAGACTAATGGTAAATGTGTGTTGAATAGGCATAATATGGTAACTATGGAAGAACGGTTTTACTTAACATTATATTAGTTTAAAAAAACATCCCATGTTTTTGTCATATATTCAATGTTCATAAAAAGTAAAATGTCTTAAAAATAAGTTAAATACGTATACTAACTATAATAAGTTTACTAACTCACAAATACTTATTAAAATGTATATTTACATAGATTAAAGCATAAACAATAGTAAATATTATAATGTACGTGCGTAGGCCGTGCGAGATATTTAGTTTCTTAGCAAAGGTCCAAAGAGTAAACATAACACTTAAATATTTTGCGATGGCTGGAATATTGAATATTAAACATGCTAGATTCTACGTTTGAGGCTCATAAGGAAAACATTAAGATACATAATATGATAATATTTGCTTATAAGCATAGTACTAGATCATACAAAAACGAAAAAAGATGAAGAGTAAGTAACCTGTGCAATTATGTTAGATTTATGTTATAATCCACATTATTCACCTCTTTTACAAATCCTTAAGAAAGTAAAGGATTAACAAATAGACAAACTTATGCATACACATTTAAGGTTCTTTATTGTTTTTACGATGTGATGTGGGGATAAGCCTACGGTCTGCCTGATGGTAAACGGTAGTTGTCGCTTACGAACATCAACATAAGAGATGCTAACAACGTTAAGCCAGCCTGAAGAAATGCTTATAGATACACTTTTTAAAGTTTTTCTGGTTTATTAGAAACACCTTCGAAGGAAGAGAATTCCATAGCCTGCAGGCTCGCGGCAGAAATGATCGAGATAACCAGTCATAAATAAAAATATTTATGATGTGATTACGTTGAAAACAAAATACCACGAAGCATATTTTTTATTGCAGTCGTTTAGAACCTGCTAGCTTTATGTTGTAGCACAAACGCAGGATGTTTAGTAAGTCGAGCCTCTGTCCCACTATTGTAACCATCATGGCAGAAACAAAATCGATTGTTATAGACACTAGAATAATAGTTGTCGAGACGCCATTGTTCTGCTAACAATACAATAATAAACTACCAACATTTTGGCAGAGACGTAATCCTTCGACATGTTAAAATGCAAATGTTTTAAATCGATACTTACTAAATTAACCTGTATACCTTCATAATATAGAAAATGAGAATTTTGTAACACTCACATGCATCATTGATAAGTCCTTTTTAATTGTTCTGCATAAGCAGTATTCACTTGCACAGGGACATCGTTGTCCTAGGGTCACTCCGGTGTTGTTTACGTTTGCGCTACGGTAGCGTTGTTTTCGTGTGCGCGGGAGTGGCGTTAGTTTCGTGTGCGCGGAAGTATCGGACTCGTGCGTCCTGCGTTACGTCGCGGTGGGGACTGCGCCGAGGCTGCGCTTGACGTGACGCGCGCTCCCGGCCGGCGCGGGCGCAGGCCTCGCGTCGCTTTGGTTGCCCGCCCTAAGCGATATAAAATCCGCCCGCCTTATGATTTTAACTAATTAAAAAAATACAAGCTATCGATTATTATACTAATGATTTGTTATAAATGTATGTTTTTTGATGTTTTTTTTCGTCTGTGAACTAATCTCTCTTAAAAATAATGATGATGAAAAATATATTTTACTTTACTAACCGTTTAAGTATAACTTTTTATACCCTTTCTACGGAATGTTCGCTTTTTTTCCTTTGAACTGTTTTAGCGTGAATGAGTAACAAAAATAAACTCAAAAAACTGTGAAAAAAATAAATAATGCGTTTCTTTCGCATTGTTTGATTCCTTACAACTTTAAGTTTCTAATACGAAACTGTTGCATTAAAAACAGAATTGTTAGAACCTATCCTACTAGGTAATATTATAAACATTCACTTCGTGAGAACTGAAAAGCGTCAGGTTTGATATTGTTGAAGTTCACAATATCAAACCTGACGCTTTATAATAATAATATTTTCAAAACAATATAGAATTCTCATGGTATTCATGAAAATAAATTAATCAGCAAACGCCTTCATAGCGAAAAATCTCGACCAACAACTTAAGAAACTTTTTGGTAGACGGTTGGATTAAGGGTCAGATGCAGAAGGCAGTCATTCTCAACACAGCGCGCATCGTCAGTCGTTCCTCACTCTGTAGCCCTAACCACCGGTAGCTTGGGCCATGCCCCGCTGCTGGCGGCGATCTAAGTGTATGTTTTTGTGTGTGTGTTTTTATGCATTGATATTGTAAAAACTTAAGAAAACAAATGAATAATAAATTCTTATAAATTTAAATTAATAAATAATAAGTTTTATAAATAGAACGCGGAAGAAGTCGCGGGAAGATTCACGTATTATTACAAGTTTTATTTTATGAACATGGTCAAAACCAATTATTGAAGAACCAGAGACACGGTTTAGAGCCTTTTTATTACACATACTTAAGTTACAAGAAACATGTAGTTGTATTATCGGGGATATAAAATAGTATCATGGCTTGATACTATTGTTGAAACTTTATAGTTGAACTTTATCGACGGCACAAATGTAAAATGGGTCATAGCCACGTTTTATCGATCATCGAAAAGTAAAAGTCAAGTCAATCACGGGTTATGGTGAATAAAACACCATAATTTATGGCAGCAATATATTGTCGTAGACATTGATATCTCCAATCTTCAAAACAATCCCAAAAGACCGGTCGTTGCGAAAAAAACCTTTGGTATCTTGATGTGTGCTGTATACAATGGTTGCAGTGGGTCAAAGTTATTAACGAATGACAGACAGCATACAAATAAATCATCCGTGAAGCGACTGACGGAATTGATGTTACGTTGTTTTAATCAGGGACTTATATGCATATGTAGCCTACTTTATGTTTCCACAGCTGGGACTCGAAGCCTTATCCCAGCAAGGATATAATCATGGTGATAACCCACCACACTGTACAAGAGAGGGTTGACGGATAATAATGCATGTCCACAATAGACGTCTTTCGTGATACACGCTGGTTTACTCACGATATTTTCCTTCAGCGCTAAAGCGAATGGTGATAACAAACTCGTATATCTATACTTGGAAAATATTCAGAGGTGGGATTTCAACATACAACGTGACGATTGGAAATCGGATGTTGTCGAACGAACGAACATCAGAGAACACCAGCGTAGGAGAGACAGTAAGGCGGAAAATAGTTTACGACCTATTCTTAAACCTACCCAAATATATAAAAATATAGGTACAAAAATCGGTTGAGCCGTTTCGGAGGTTTTACACGACCACAAACACCACGACTTTTTACATAAATAAATTCGTATTATCATTAAAATGTAATCCTCATACGAATTAGCTAACTAGGCCCGTTCCGGCTTCGCTCGGATTATAACCTAGACACTGTCTGCAGCGACATCTGCCGGGCCTATTTGTGAATCTAATCCATCCTCGAACCCACTTGTACACACACAATAAAAATCATTCAAATCGGTCTCGCCGTTTAGGAGGAGTTCACTGTCAAATGATTAAATTACTAAAATGGCTATTACAAAATAGGAGTTGGTGGTAAAAGGGTAAAAATTTAGGGTTGTATGTATTTTTTAACGCCACGTTATAAAAAAATAAAAGATAAAAATGTTGTCCAAAAATTTAAAAAAATATTTTTGGGGTGAACAACCCTTGTCGCTTAGGGGTATGAAAAATAGCTAGTAGCCGATTCTCAGACCTACTGAATATACATATAAAATTTGGTTAAAATCAGTTAAGCCGTTTCGGAGGAGTAAGGAAACAAACACTGTGACACGAGAATTTTATATATAAGATAAGATTTAGAAACAACTGCAAAATTCAATCAATTAGGCAAATTAAAACCGTACCGCGTCAATTCTCAATTCATAATCATAACAGATGCTTATTAAAATTCATCTAGTCGATAATGCTGTGTCGAAACTTCCGACAGCTTGCAACACACTCCAAATGGCTATCGATGCCATTCGGGTGTCAACTCAGTTGAATAACTTCTATTGGGTAATAGTATTAATTAAATATACAATACAAACGCGCTACATAGCACAGTGACAGATTCTAATCGAAAAATATATTAGAGAGGGGTATAAATTAATATATTGGTCAAGAGCAAATTGGTGTCTCATATTGAGGGTTCTCTTATGAAAACGTTTTTTCGTCAAGTTTCTTGAGCAAACCAGCATGTTCCAAGACATCTATCGAAGACATGCTTCTTTCGCAGACCCGCACTTAGCCAGCGTGTTGGATTATAATCTTAGTAGTTTTTAATCTATTTATGTTTCCTTAAAAGAAGTTAATAAGCATTTGACTTTGTGATACTACGATTAAAACGAACAATTTCAACCAGTTTGGGTTTTTGTGCCAGTAATATTAGATTAAGTTATTCATTCTTTGATAACTTGTAAACGACGCACTGTACTTTATCGAAAGCCTAAACAATGTATGTCGTTCATCTGGTAACTGTTACTTTTAAATAAAGTTAAGCTAAAACTTAAATAGAATTAAACTGTCAACTTTTACTTATTATATTTAGTCGGGTCCCATTTGCAATTATTCAGGTACAGAACCCTGAAAACGAGCCTATGTAACTGTGCCGACGTGTTTAATTTAATAAATGTTGTACAAGTACCGAAGCTCGTAGTCGGATTCTGTTATGGTATTGGCCTAAATAATGAACAATGATGTTGAGGAGTTGTTTCTGTGGCAGAGTAACCTGAATTCATCGACCCCAACTGTGTCTGATTGAATTAAACCAGTTAAATTATATCATTGGCCTTCCGACGTCGTCTGTAATTCGATTAACGGCCGCACGAGACGGCCCGGACGATCACGACGACGCCCATTTCCTTTTATAGTCCTTTCTCTCAATTTCTACTTTATCTATCACTTTACCTCGTAGGCGCTTTGATGGGGTACTTCAGAACCATTAACACGAATTTTATTTTCGTCTCGATACCATTTTAGTATTGTTCTTAGTAAGTACCAGTTCAAAACATGTCTTTAAATAACGCACGCATCGATCTGAATGTTGATCGTCCACATACTTTTGCGGAGTGCTATTTATATGCGAGTAGCGTACCATATTCACTCAGATATGTACGCGAACATGTGTCATATCCAAACTGGTCAAGCGATCCAAATACGCTGAATCGGCAATTGGCTTTTAATGTAAATTTGCTGTATTAGTGGTTCGATGGCTCGGATAGTTTGAAACGTGCGTGTTGATAACGTGCTTAGTTGCTTACGCAGGGTCATACGATTTTGCTGTTTTTAGGTCGTGTAACATTGTATATGTCAATTCAGCACGTGTATACATATTTGTATGCAAGCAAAGAGTTTTATGAAGCTCAGTAAAAGGAAATAACTAATAGACGTTCGTAACTATGCCGTATGGAACGTGAACAATTTAAAAATCTATTCAGAAAATATGACACTCAAGGCGAATACAAATTTTGTAAAAGGAAGTGAAAAGCAACACCTAATAAAGCTTTAAGAATTTCTAATTTCAACACTCCGGCGCGAGTAGATTGTGGTGGAATATCGCTGCGAAATAGCGGTCACGAAACTTGGGAAACTTCACGGGTGGCACGAAAAGTGTCGCGATATTAAATTCTGCTAAATATTCTAACAAAAACTAAAGCATTCCATAACGAAAACGCTTGTAATTTTACCAAACAATAAATTAGTATCTCTCATAACTCATTATTAAGTGTTATTTTGTATGGAAACATATGCATGTGACGTTTTCATTTTCTTAGGACTCGAAGAGTACTACTTATATAAGGAATGCTTTCAGGTATGCTCGACTTATGTGCGAAAGTGTAATAGTTAGGAAACTTAGGTTGCTGTGGTCTTGCACTTTCTCCGCTAGCCCGTAGTTAGGTACGAACTGGAGGCCATCTGAGGCTACTATAAGTCAAACAAAACGATATATAATAAGAAACACTGAAATGAAATAAATTATCTATTATATTTTGGCGGTAGTGGACAATTCCCACACAATACCATCTGACCCCAAACTAAGCAAAGCTTGTACTATGGTGGCCAGATAGCTGATATAATACTTATATAGTTGTAAATACATACTTATTATACATCGAAACACCCAGGCACAGTACAAATATTCGAATTCATCACACAAAGGCTCATTGGCAGAATAAATAGTTTCACAATTAAAGCATGTTCTTTGAACAACACTTAGACAAACAAGGTCATTCCCAACGCAACGGTTCTGAAATTAGGTCGACCAGTATAATAAGATTTCTACGTTTTAGTTATTTATGAGGTATTATCCAATTTTCCATTTTACATCCATTATGGTGCTCCTGCTCATAGCCGAGAGTGCGTGTTGCGCGGGCGCACGCGATCTGTGTTGATCTACAAACATTAACTCAAGATATACTACAGAATCCACAGTACATAAATTTCAAGAGTTTCCGATATGTTATGTTCCCGTGATACAAAGTTACAAAATAGCCTATGTGTTACTTCAGACTTTAATCTAACTGCGTTCAAAATTTCAACCCTATCCGTTCAGACGTTACTAAGTGATTGAGCAACAAACATCCACACGTTTGCGTTTATAATATTAGTAGGATTGTAAGCAAAACATTGTTTTTTTCTTCTAAAAAATGCACAACATCAAAATGTGTGTTTTAGGAGATTTGACAAAAAAAAATATTTATGTAAAAATTATTTAATTATTATTACAATTAAAGGTTTTGGTGGCATTGTTATGTTTGTTTAATATTGATTTTTATTGCGGTAAAAATAGTAGTACTCATGGAGTGACAACATCGATGACGTAGAGTAGAGTACCGGACTGGGTCAAAAATACACCATCCTAATAAGTCCGTCAGGTAGATCATGGAAAAATATTGGACACGTATTTTTTGTTTTTTCATAATATTAAAAATCGTCAAAGATATAGAACATCAAACTTCGAGAGTGGGGGGTCGCGACGTCACTCGTGAGTAAAATTCGTACTCACAAGCGACGTCACACGAAACTTCGAAGCGCTGTATCTTCGTCATTTTTTGTTTGTGAAACAAAAGAAAAAATACGTGTACATTATTTTTTGGCAATCTAACTAACGGGCTACTTAGTTTTTTTGAGGATTGTACCCTGTTGGTGTAAACTACAACCCCCTTTTTTCTATGGTACCTACTCGTATATCACATGTTTTGCAGTAAGTTCTGTAACTGCGTTGCACTGCACCCACATCTCAAAGGAATTCAACTTTATTGTCGAACCAAATCGCATGGGAGGTTCCATTGAGTCAATTTAGTTCTAACTCACAATACAAAGCTATGAATCATCCCTATTTTAATTCAATCAATTCCTCCTACTTGATCATTTGCTCTCATGACCCCGTAATAGAATTTGCACCGTCTTTGTCTAAAACTAATAATATCAGTTGCTTTACAAAGGAGAAAGCCCAGTATTAAACTATTTATCAAAGACATTAGACCTTTCTTCTAGAACGTCATAGAAATCTTTGAAATCAATACCTTCTAGATTATTAGCAAACTATTGTTCTTTTGTTTATAAATTTACCGTTCTGTCATAGGTACAAAGATTCTTTTGTACCGTAGTTTAATCCATAGTTCCCTCAATAATTGAATGTAGGGCAATCTAGACTATAATTCGGATGGTAATTTGGTGTTAAACAATGGAGCTTAATTTCAAGGATGCAAATTTAATAAGAGGTTTGAAGAATACTAAAAGTAGTATTCTTTGTTTTTGCATTACCATTTAAACGTCATACATCTCAGCACTTGTCAGTCAGTTTGGCATTTTTACACTTTTAACAGTTGGCATCTACTGCCAACCCAAGTTTAGGCTAGTGCAAAAGACTCAAGGCCCAACTAATTTAAACTTATGTACTTACATGTTTTTGCATTCTTAAAACTTAAAGGTAATTCGTATACTACGAACATGTTTTACGTTTACTTTCGTTGTTACGTGTAATTCCTTGTCCTCTCCCGAACTATTTCATGATCTGATCATAAAAGTGACATAAATTCTCAATAATTTTTACTTCACACTCGCTTTCGAAAAACTTTCTTTCATAATATTACTAGATAGTAAATGTAACGATAATATTACAAAACTTAGATCTTTACCATTACGGATAAGGCTTATCGACCGTCCGGTGCCGACTACCGTAGATCGTTTGAGGCGATTTTGGTGAATTAATAAAGGATGTATTGAATACAAACGTAATAAAATACGGCGGTAAGTACAAAATTCATAGTCGAGAGCTTAAAGCTTAAATCGACGATGTTCACCCTCATCTTTATGCGTTGTGGTTGCGCGCGCGCATTAGCCATGCGCGATGGGTTGCCTTGTCCGTGGTACTATCGATTGTTTACTGATACACACATACCTAAACACTCAAGGACGATGTTCACACAAATATACACCTTATTATTTATGTAATAAGGAAACTAAAGGTGTAATCCTGCGCAGGGCCACACGGATCGTCCGATATGGGCATTTAAAGAGTTTTGTCACGAGCCTACACACTATCACGCAGCGGTAGAGGAGTATCGACTTTGACCGATGGTTATGACATTAGAATAACTTTGAATAGAGTAATTAGATCATTAATACACAAGGCGAATAAGACTCGAGTTTATTAAGTGTAATCTATTGTTTGTTTTAAACTATGCGGCTTTTTAACGTTTATTGCATTTTAATTTTAAAGATGTGGGAACAATAAAAAAGTATACCGTAGATGCTTTCGAATTAATTACAAAAGTTATGAGTAAACAAAACTATTGTGTACCAGTTTGAAGAGCAGTCAATGTTTCCCGATAAATCACTAGACATTGGAATTCTACATCTCTGGCTGATGCTAAGCAGAGGTTTGCTCTTTTCATGTTAGATTTTTTTTTAACATTTGTCATAAGCTTTTAGTTTATAGTACATCAGTAGATAAAGTGAATATAAAACTTACACGAATAAAAATGGACGCAGCAACATCCGTACGCTTCAGTTAGACTGTAGTTATTAAGAAGCTAGAAAGAACTTGCTAAGTATTTTTACTTACCTACCTTTCTTTTGTAGGAAAGTCTGGTAATATTCCAAACACATCAATGACCTTCACATGTGTCAGTCTATCAGTCAGAGATTATGTAAAGTATCGAGTGAAATGTCAGTTGAACCTCTCGTACTTTTAAGCAATCGATGTGTTAACAAAACAAATGAGTGTGTCAAATGCAATAACGACTGTGTAATAGAACATATCGATACCGGAAATTTCAATTGTCGTAAAGGACAAAACACTACTTTTCAGGAAAGCCAAAAAACGAAAAAAATACAAGTTTTTGGCTTATAACTTTTTTAAACAAAGTAATATATTAATGGTGTCAAAGGGTATCCTAACTATTTTTTCGTGTTCTATTCATTTAAATAAACAAAATAAAACTAACTTTATAAATAACGAAAATGAGTGTCCTTTACGACCCATAAAAATAGACCGAATGTCCTTTACTACCCATTAAAATAGACCTGAATGTCCTTTACTACCACGAAAAATTGGTTGTGATAAAATCAGATGTGTATTAAAGGACTAATCTTCGTCATCAATGGGTAGTATTTATCAATTAAATCAAAGATTATGGGGGTAAAAGGAACAAAGAAACTAAATATCTAGTTAAGAAATATGTACCTACCTACAATAGGGGTATCTTGAGGTAGCAAAACGAATGAAATACAACATGTTTTACTATTTTCTATTTATTAATCAAATTTTTTCAATACAAAATAACTATAATGTCATACAATTGCCATTCTTATTACTATCACTATTAATTATTGTATTGTCTATCACTATTAATTATTGTTTTCTAATCTTGAAGACTTAATCAATTATGTCTTTTAAAGATACTCCTTCTGAACCTTATGTGGATGACTTTTTAAGTCTTGATCAATGTCGTTATCGTCTTCTTCGTCAGTTTCAGGAAGACTGTTTATAACAGTTCCTAAAACCGGTAGATCTAAATACTTCTTATGGAAACACTTTGGTATAGCACCATTCATACACAAACGCTTTAAATCATTGTATTTAGCGACTGGTATACAGTGGGGTGTAACGGGGAAGCGCTAAACATCTAGTTTCCCCAAATTTCAACCTCTCCTGCGCTTGGTACACCCTGCTGCCAACTAACGAGGCTCTGAAGACCGAACCAATGGCGGTATATCCATTTAAAAGCCAGTCCTAAATTGACCTGGCCGCTGACGGGCAACGGCGTCATCGGTGCAAAGGACTGGCTCCGCGGTCACCAACCCGCCTGCCAAGCGTGGTGACTATGGCAAACACCCCCCCATTTGATGGTCGCAAAAAAGAAACGACCCCTAGTCCCCGGCGGCTCCGTTACTCCAGGCGTCGGTGGCAGCCTTGGTTCCGGCGGAGCATGGGGTGCTAAGAATCCCCGGCAGACGTCCCGCCACCAAACCCAACGACTTGACCTGGCAACGTACAACGCACGGACGCTGAGGGCTGACGAAAAGATTCTGGAGCTGGAAGAAGAAGTGGACAAGTTGCGTTGGGATATCATAGGGTTATCCGAAGTCCGTAGACAGGGCGAGGACAGGATAAACCTCAAATCCGGCAACTTGTTCTACTACCGGGAGGGAGATCAACAATCCCAAGAGGGTGTCTGGTTTATCGTCCGCAAGTCTCTTGTCAAGAACGTGTTAATGATCGAGAGTGTGTCTAGCAGGATTGTATACCTTGTACTTAAAATAACCGACCGGTATTCATTGAAGGTCATACAGGTATACGCACCGATCTCGACACATCCCGACGAAGAGGTTGAGACCATGTATGAGGACATCTCCAAAGCCATACATGTCTCGCCAACACATTTCACAGTTGTGATGGGAGACTTCAACGCGAAACTAGGCAAACGTAGCGGTGATGAGTTGAGAGTGGGACAATTCGGATATGGGCAGCGGAACCCAAGAGGGCAACGTCTAGCTGATTTCTTGGAAAGGGAGAGCCTCTTTATGATGAACTCCTTTTTCAAGAAACAGCCACAACGAAAATGGACCTGACAACAAAAAATGAGATCGACTTCATTATGACGACTAAACGGCAAATATTCAGCGATGTCTCTGTGATCAGTAGGGTTAAGACCGGCAGCGATCACCGTATTGTAAGAGGCACGCTGAATCTAAACATTAAGTTCGAAAGATCACGTCTAATGAAGTCCACGCTCCGACCAAATTATGCTCAAATCGAAGATCCCGATAACTTTCAACTCGAACTTCAAAATCGCTTCGAAGCCTTAGATGAATGCGTAACGGCGGACGAAATAAACGACAGGCTGGTGGAAACTGTTCAAGCAGTTGGCAGGAAATTTTATAAGAGCCGACGCCAGAATAGAACCCAAAAGCTCTCCGATCATACTCTGAATCTCATGGCGGTTAGGCGAGATATGCGATTGCAGTCTTCGGTCGACATGACGGCATACAGACAGCTCAATAGACAGACTACTTGTGTGCGACGCGACATACGCTGCTTCAATACTTCGTGTATTGAAGAAGCGATTAAGCGGAACAAAGGCTCGAAAGTGTTCGCAAGAAATCTGTCTCTTGGGCAAAGTCAATTGACCAAACTAAAGACCGATAGTGGTAACGTCGTCTCGTCGAAGCCCGAGATTTTGGAGGAGATTGAGAGGTTCTATGAACAGTTATACACCTCTACACAAGCACAACCTGTCGTTAGCATGGCAAAAGACCCCAGAGCCAAGCTGACCCGACACTTTACCGAAGACATCCCGGAAGTCAGCCTGTATGAGATTAGGATGGCCCTCAAACAACTTAAGAACAACAAGGCACCTGGCGATGACGGAATTACGACTGAGCTTCTGAGAGCGGGTGGAAAACCGGTACTTAAAGTCCTCCAGAGGCTATTCGACTCCGTCATACTTGACGGTAATACGCCAGAAGCGTGGAGCAGAAGTGTGGTGGTGCTCTTCTTCAAAAAAGGTGACAACACCTTGTTGAAGAACTACAGACCCATCTCACTTCTGAGCCACGTTTATAAGTTGTTTTCGAGGGTAATCACGAATCGTCTCGCACGCAGGTTTGACGACTTCCAGCCACCCGAACAAGCCGGTTTCCGAAAAGGCTATAGTACCATAGACCACATCCATACGCTTCGGCAGATTATACAGAAAACCGAGGAGTATAATCTGCCACTATGTATAGCGTATGTGGACTATGAGAAAGCCTTCGATTCCATCGAGACCTGGGCAGTGCTTCAGTCTCTTCAGCGATGCCGCATCGACTATCGCTATATCGAAGTGTTGAAGTGTATCTACAGCAAAGCCACAATGTCCGATTACAGGACCAGTGCACAAAACACATCCAGCTACAGAAAGGCGTGAGACAGGGAGATGTTACATCTCCGAAACTGTTCACTGCCGCGCTGGAAGATGTTTTCAAGCTACTGGACTGGAACGGATACGGCATCAATATCAACGGCGAATGCATCACTCACCTTCGATTTGCCGACGACATAGTCATTGTGGCGGAGTCGCTGGAGGACCTCGGTGCTATGCTCAGGGACCTCAGTAGAGTATCCCAGCAGGTAGGTTTGAGGATGAATATGGACAAGACGAAGGTCATGTCAAATGTTCATGTCTCACCTGTACCGGTTAATGTTGGGAATACCACACTCGAAGTTGTTGACGAATACGTCTACCTGGGTCAAAAGATCCGATTAGGTAGATCCAACTTCGACAAAGAGGTCCAGCGAAGAATCCAACTCGGATGGGCAGCGTTCGGGAAACTTCGGCACATCTTAGAGTCCAAAATACCCCAATGCCTAAAGACAAAAGTCTTTAACCAATGCGTGTTGCCAGTGATGGCTTATGGAACTGAGACGTGGTCCTTAACTGTGGGCCTCATAACATTACAAAGCTCAAAGTCACACAGCGAGCTATGGAGAGAGCTATGCTCGGAGTATCTTTGCGCGACGGAATCCGTAATGAAGATATTCGCAAAAGAACGAAAGTGGCCGACATAGCTCAAAGAGTAAGCAAGCTGAAGTGGCAATGGGCAGGCCACATCACTCGCAGAACTGACAACCGATGGGGAAGAAAGGTTCTCGAGTGGCGACCACGAACCGGAAGACGCAGTGTTGGACGGCCTCCCACTAGATGGACAGATGACCTAACAAAGGTCGCTGGAAACCGCTGGTTGCAGGTTGCGCGGGACCGTTCGTTGAATCGACGGGCATATAAGTAAGCCCAGGTAGCAAGTAATTTATTTGTACCACTTCTATGTTTTTGGCGTTCTGTAAAAAGTGGTGTACACCACTTTTTACAGAACGCTGTGGGAACTATCTTGTTTTTGTTCTGCCCTGGGCAAGAGTCACAATAAAGTAGAACATTTTTAACAGGACGCTTATACGCCATTGCCCTAGTTTTGTAACTCCGATCATCTTGTAGTAACATGTCGCGGAACCTGTCGCACTCAAACTGCGTTGTTAGGTTTATGAGCGAGACAAAAACTATAAATAACTTTTTCGAGGGTTGTAAAGGACAGTACAAAAACAAACGACCTTTACGCCCTAATTTTGTTAGATCAAGAAAATCATGGATTAGGTCGTAAAGGTTTCGATTTTCAAATACCATGTTTACGCCCTTTTTATTTGTAATAGTTAGTAAAAGTTTTAATGTCGTATAAATCGTTCTATGAAAAATGGTAATTACGACCTCATACATAATAAAAATATGACTTTACGTCTCTTATTAGGAAAATAATTTTACGATACATCCCAAATCATAAAAAAATACGTGCTATGGCTGTTAAAAATCAGGGTCGTAAAAGACTTTTTTTTGAAGATAGAATTTTTTGGAGTACACCAATTGATAGAGCTCGCGACGCTGATTCCGAATATATATATAACTCATTTTCGTCAAAATGTCCTTTACGACAATTGAAATTTCCGGTATCGATATAATCTTGAATGCTAGAAAGGTGAAAAAGTGTTTTTGTTTTCTATACTAATATTATAAAGCTGAAGAGTTTTTTTGTTTGAACGCGCTAATATCACTAGTCCAATTAAAAAAAAAAGGTGACCGTTGTATATGTACGTGAACGTACCACCAGCAAAGCCGAGGCGGACTGCTAGTATAGGCTAAAGTAACAAGCCGAGCAGGACCGCTAACTAGTTTCACCATGTTGTATCTTTAACATGAAACATTAAAACCACTACTTAGCACTTCATTGCGTTCTTCATCGAAGAATGGTAAGATAGTATACGTTTTTATATTACAATTTCTATGAAAGCTTTGCTCTTCAAACCGGACCATTTTTAACAGAGTCTTAACTAACAATTGCGTTGATGTACAATTCGAAACGACCTACGAACCGACTTCCGATCGTACCGCCATCTAATCATGATGATGGTTATATTAGAGTGAATTAATAATTGGGTAGAGGAATACTGAATAATGCATTGACGTATTGTCTTAATGAGGATATGAACGCAAAAGGGAAAAGCGCTAAAATTACGAATAGTAGAGTATAGATTAAAAAAAGGAAAATATTATACCGATCCCTCTATTTGGGGCGATAAGGCCGCCATTTATGGCATTAGGATTAAGTATTTTACATTTTAACTCTACTGGTGTGAATTCTAAAGTGTTTTGTCTGTTAAGAAGATGATAAAATATGGTTCATTTCAGTTCATAAAATTGTGGTTCAGGTTCATGGGAATTAAACTAAACATTATTTTCGAGTAACAGTTTCATTTGATTTATCATATATAGTTCTCAAAAAAAAAACTGATTAAATTTTTTTTGGGGCTCTTTAATTTATGGGGTTTCCCCCCATATGGGACTCAATCCGAGTTAGGGGTATCTACTACATATGGATACACAGAAAAGAATCAAATCAAATAACAAAATAAATAAAATAATATGGATATAATTTACGTAAACCTAACACTACGTACCAACAGGTACGTAGTTTTAATACGCACACATACGTTCGTCGTACGTACGTAGAAAAACAATTAAGTTCTTTACCTATCGGAGCACACAATAATCAATTAATGTAGATGATATCGATGGTTGTAATTGTATTCCTATCATAGTTTTTTGTACATCGATGAAGTCGATGTGGCCTAAAGACGTAGCAAAAAGCCAACAGTTAAAATTAACACTGAACTAACCCCCCGCGGCGAGACAGATGACGGTTGTACCGCTATAATTTTCTGGCAAAACCAAAAGTAGACAAAAACCAGCAAAAAATTGCGGTCGATTTTCCTCAAGTTCATTATGGCTTGATGATGAGTGATTAGTACTTGATAGATTGTGTTTTATGAGGCTTTGGTACGTGGTTTACCCATCTGGTGTAGGTATTGGTCGCAGTTTGAATTTATTGAATACCCCACAGGCACAGTTGATTGTTCTTCTTAGGACTTATGGTGATTTG
Organism: Ectropis crepuscularia; assembly: GCA_963693475.1. Lineage (NCBI taxonomy): Eukaryota > Metazoa > Arthropoda > Insecta > Lepidoptera > Geometridae > Ectropis > Ectropis crepuscularia. Next base: position 13,301,881 of record OY856358.1, read on the forward strand.
TAACTATCAGTTACATTAACTCTTTTGTGTGTGCATTTATAAAAACGTTCACTGGTTTCTGGTTCAGTCGGCTCTGCTGATTGTGATTATTTCGTGCCTATTTATGAGTCTGCGGGGCTGGGGGCTGTTTCTCCTAATAATACTAATAAATACTGAATCTAAAACCATTCAGCAGTTATCCCTAAAATTTAAATATATACATATATACAACATTAGTTATGTCATAAACATTTTTATACCTCTATAACACAGATCGGCATTACTGTGGTCAACGATTAATAAATAAAAAATATTAGTAAACATTGCTCACACAACACCATTTAGTCCCCAAACTAAGTAAAACTTATATTATAGGAGCCAGATAAGTGATATAATACTTATATAATTGTCAATTCACATTATATACTTCATGGCTACGAGTATACATATGTTATTTAATAATGACGGCTGAAACCATGAAGCATAGCTAGTAAAATAAAACACATACAAAGCTACTTCACTAAGCCATAGAATTATAAATCGTGATCTAGTTAATATGTACTTTTATAATGGTTGCCAAAGACGTCAGTTGTACAAAAGAGCTTCGTCATACGTCCACTGCTCTAGGACCATTAGCAGATGGCTTTCTAGATACGGCATGTCGTTATCCTTTCAAGCTCGTGTATTAATTGGCAACGTATCAGCTAATGTGCCGTTTTGCAACATAAATTCTCATTGTAGGTTCAATCATATCTAGAAAGTCTTATGTCACGAACACGAACATTTCCACGTAGGTAGCTAATAAGGCATTAATAGCTTCTCATTACGGCTGTCAATTAATGCTTATTAGCTTTATTTATGTGCTTATGAATTGGATGAGCTAACACGCTTCATTAATCAAACATATTTGACATTGACGTTTCAGAGAAATGAATGCATTCGTTCGGTTGCATTCGTTTTGGCACAGATAAAATCAATAATGATTTGTTTACAACTGAATGTAGGACGTTTCAGATCGTTGCCCCATTGTAAGCTCATTGCAGCATTATTCAAAATCATGTCCGTTCATAAATGAGCATTCCAATCGGATGCATTTCTCAGCATCACGAGATAAGGTAATTTACCGGACGTTAGCTTTGAAACCACAATATTTCTTTCATATCGAACAGATTACTGCGACCAATACTGTAATTTATAATCCGAATATTCTAATGCAATTGCGTCAGTGGGACGTAGATTGGTTACTCTAGAAATAATTTCTGGGATGGGTACTTTGTGACGTCATTCGTTTCGGTTCATCTCGCCCGAAATATCAGTATGAATGATGGTCATAATGAGTGTCATTTATCTCGGGACAGTCAAAGGGATCACTTTCACTTTAACGAGAGGAGCGACATTCGTGAAATAAGTTTCGATATTAATAAGCTAGGGGCACCAGAAGCTACCTCTGATTGATGTACGAGAAATGGTGTTGCTTCACGAGATATTAGTTTTGTAATGACTAGAAGGACACAATGTACCTATATAATTACGAATACATGCAATAAAATACGGCCTATAGAAGATGAGGCAATGTGTCGCCTATTACAATAGGTATGTCATCAATACTCGAAACGCCTAGCAACAAAACATCACATTTTATCCATGATAATATGTATGTGACTATGATAATATGATGGGACGCGCTTAACAAGAAGGAACCGATTTACTCTAAACTTGAACACCCCCAGGGAATACCCACTAAGGCATCGTATTACAAAATTTTGATGTTTTACCTACCACGAAAATGGAACCTTTTCGTTCGAGCCTTTGGAATATCACTCACGAAGCCATATCGCATTTTGGACCTCCGAGCAATTCGATTGACAAAAAGACCAAAGTGGTATTAGATCATGCAGATCAGTTGCACACTCTCCAAATGTTAGGCGTTTAACTTCCGCTCAAATATATCTGGCATAATGTAAAGCGATAAAACTGTCAGAATTGAGTACAGTCACACACCATAGAAGAAACCAGTCTATAATCTAGAATTAAAATACAACTAGACTATCTATCGCATGACATTCAATCGGGCAACAAATTCTAGATCTCAGAAGCTCGTGTATGAGAGGTGGAGTCGGAGAACTGGTGTCGCTTTTTGGAACTTCGAGCATTCCAAAATTAGTAAAAACAATTCACTTACGTAATGTTCCGCATTAGTAATAGTGTAACGTGATAAATATCACCAAAATACTCGGAATGCTTTACGAAGATTAAGTCAGAAATGATTTATCTCGGTTTGTAGAAATTAAAATTACGTAATAAGCCGTAAGCTGCTATTCGATGGCGATCAATTATTGGACGATGAGAAACAATGCATTTACATATTTTTACGACTGTTTGACAAAGAAGTTATAATAATAAATGAAAGAAGGTCCTGATTGAACTCAAAGGTATGGGAAATACCATGGTTTCCCTTATGTAACGCACTATAAATGATGTTCTTATTACTAGTCACAGAGGCGTACTGCCACTATTTATTGATTGGTATCGAATCCCGTGGACGTCGACTGAAAGATATTCTGAGTGACCCGAACGATTCTATCGCCGCCGCCACATCGGCAGAGCTGGGGTCAGCCGAGCCCTTGGCTACTGGTAGTCACAAAATACAACCTCGCAAGTTAGACGACCTCTTTTAGGATCCATCAGCAGATCTATTAGCTTTTCGCCAATAATAAATCACCCGACACTAGCCTCAATCCCTCAAAAAGGCGTTTTCTTTAAATCCCTCAAAAATAATAATGTCAGACGACACCAGAGTTTTAGATCTAGTAAATAATAATTATAATCAATCAGCCGACAACAGGTGTCCCCTTATTAATGATAATAAGTCAGCCGACTCAAAATTTGTCGTAATAATAAGTCAGTATTTTAAAGTTTTCTCCAGCTGGCACAATAATGGTCACCATACACATCATCATGGCCACCGTGTTGGTAATACAACAATTATTGAAAGTCACAAAGATCCGCGTTTAGATAACGCTGCGTTTATTTCTACGTATTTTGTGCTACTACTTTCTACGTATGGTATGGTATCATAATGGCTTCAGAACTACTTACTAATTAAATGAAAATATTGACGTACACGATTTATATAGAATTTTGGGATTTACATTTACAAACTGAAAATTAAAATCGTCGTTGTAAGTCCATAGGTAAAACAAAAAAAAAATGTATCAAGATCTTTTGACGATGCTAGTACAAAAATTTATGTCTAAGAATCAGAACGTATTCATACTGTCGTAAATTTAATAATGTCGTTATTTGAATTGAATGAGTTCAATAATCTATCCCATTACTCGAAATGAAGCGTCCACATCAGAAGGTTCACGCCAGAAGCGAACGCTGGAGGGCATCATGAATCTCACGACCATTACATAACCACGGTAATAGATAATACATAATACTAATGACACGTGATATTTAAAATATATTAGGTACTTAGTGTCTCGTTTCTAGCACTCCATGTGATTGAGCGAGCCAAATTAGATAAGCGCATTAGTGATCGCTGCATCGGACTTTCACTTTTAGGGCCCTATTTATTTCCCTACACTGGTATTACTCAACGTATGATTGTTTTGAGAGATATGATTCATAAATGATGAATGTACCTTTACGTGGAGATAATTTGACACTTATAAAGGGCTCTGGAGACCGATCACTTTCATTTGAAGTTGAGACTTGTTTTTAATTATTTTTAATTCTGACCTAGGTTACAGTACATATATTCACTACTTATATTACTTAGATGGTGATTTTTGTGTTATATTCTGGATTATTCAAGTTTACGTGCCTCGTATTCGTGAGATTCCGTCGCTAACCAATTCGCGAGTTAGTAGTCAAACGCAGTTACATTTGCGTTAAAAAAAAAAAGAATTTGAAAGTACGTAAACGAAAATATTAGCGTATTTTATATATGTATACGTATTATAATTACATAATAACACACTTGCATGGTATGAAATATGATATGAGAAGGGGTAAAAGAAAACTAGGTAATAATAATGTGATAGTACCATACCTAGGTATACATTTTGACAAATATTCAAAAATTATTACTATCGAATTGCGCTCATGTATGTCTATTACGGGATCGCAAAATCTTAAAATACAATATTACCAAACTTTTGCCGGTTTTCAGTAAGCAATTATCTCTTCAATGTTTTCCTCGTTGTGCATTTCGAAAACTTGATTAAATAAGAAATGTACAAGAAACGGCAAAAAGGTAAACGTAAAGAAAAACTTTTACGCAATGTTGGTTTTTGCGCGCATTTCATCATTGCCGGTGACAGTTTGTTGATAATTTCGCATAATTACTCGCTTGAGGCCGCCGCGTGTTTATGTAGCCGTGTTACTAAGCCTCAGGGAATGTCTGCGTGTAATTTTTGCAATTCAAGACTACGCACAATGTATTTTTGTGAACACATAATTGTTAAGTACGTGATTTGGACGATAAAACAGCCTTACACACAAGTTAATGCCTAGTGAAATTCAGCCAAGCGCACGCACACTTACAAAATTTACGCCTAAGGAACGTATAGTCATGCACATAAAGCTCACGCGCATTTGTGCATTGCAACAAACAACCAGCGTCGACATGTCTCGCGCATGGCATCACAAAAACCAGCCTTAGCAGCCAAGTCCTTGCCAGCATTTTTATCCGTTTTTGCGTGGCGCTACTATTGCTTTATATGATACTAGATGGCTCTTTTTTTCAACTGTTTAGTACACGATTTTCGTCAAAAGACTTGAGCGGTGGCGTAAACTCTACGCGCATCTTGGAGGTATTCTCCCTAACTCCCTGCAATTATAAAACTCTTAACGCAGACTGATGACAATTAATGCTCTATTTAGTATCACTACAATGTTGCAGACGTTTCATCTTAACTAAAGCATTTTAATAGTTCCTAGTGTATTTTAACTCGAGATGGTTAAATTTTTTATTACTTTCCGAGTCGTCTTTAGCTACTATTATTGTAGACTTAAACTTTTACAAGTAGGATAAAATTTTACGGCAATAAAACCCGAAAAAGGACATTAATAACAGCTTTTCTCTTTATAGCCGTTCAACTGATACGTAAGCCGATACTTCGGTGTAAATCAGAATAGTAGTTTCCTGGGCCCGAACTGTTATCGTGCATTCCTTTAGGGACTTTCTCTGATAAGTGTACTGAGTGGAAAATTGTTATACGAGGTGGGCTTGTAATAACCTTTCTCTTTAATTACGTCCTAGAGTGAGTGTAGAGGAGATAAATAGTGGATCGGGCGTCTGTGTAATACGAGTGGATATAATGATATAACGAGGTGGCGATAGCCGTTCCGACGCATGAGTGCACTCACCCTACTGAGGTTCTGAGATAACTAGGGTTTAGTTTAATGGCTTCAGATGACTATTTCTACGGAAGAATTACAATGTCAACACCTAATAAAATTAACCGATTTGGTCGATTTTCAACATTTGTTTCAGAAGAATTTCCCGAGATTTTTTTGTCTACACTTCAAATAAAGCTTACCAAAGAGGCACTTATAGTTGTATCTATCATCAATTCTTACCTGAAAACAAAAGAAAACATTAATTAGTAAAACATTACACAAACAGTAAAATGCTAAACGGTAAATAAATAAATAAAAATATCAAGCCAATGTCAGAGATTTAACGAAATAATGATACGAGAGAGAAAAATCTGGTCGATCGGACAGCTGGGAAATGTAAATTAAGTATAAAATTTGCCTTTACCTATAAAACAAGGCTTTTGAGATAGATATACTTCTCACTTTCTACTAATATTATAAATGTAAAAATTTGCATGTATGTTTGTTCACCTTTGAAACAAAAACCTAAAGGATCTGGTTGAAACTTGGCACAGATAAAAGTCTGGAACAGCACATATGCTAATTTATATGGGGTAATTATATTCCGCGAAAATAACGGAATCGGTAACTACATTTGTGAAACCGTGGAATGCTACTAATGTAGGTCATCTATAAATTTAATATGATATCATTTTTCAGAGATTTGATTACTATGCTTCATCAATGACAAAATATTTATACAAAGCTACCAAAAACTTCAAAAGGTTATAATTTCCTGGTGCTTGGATCATTCGGGTACATGCACTATGAACTATGCAGTCGAAGTCTTAGGTACAAGATGATTTATAATGAGATTTATTACTTATTAAGGCACAATCGTTACCACACACGTCATCCTAAGATTAATTCGCGGTGAGAACATGCCGCAGGTTGCTAATCATAAGTTGCTTCATACAGCACGTGCATCGAGTTGAGTCCTGCACGGAAATGGCCCCTTATCATAAATTATACAAAATAGGAAGCTCGAACATGCGCCTCCGCGTTCTTTAGGGTCGACTCCTACGTATACGAGTTTTACACAACTACACTTAATACATTTTGTTTGTTATTTTATTTTTTTCACGTTTATAATTTATAAGTTACCAAGTCTGATAGGGCCTAAGCATGAGTAGTTAGGGTTGCACATTGACAAACTCTTGCATAAATATTTGCGGGTAGAGACTGAAGCCACGACTTACAAAACAGTAGGCAGAGTTGTTAAAAATTGAGTCACAATGCCACTAGACAGCGATAACGGACTAAAAAACGATGACGGCGATAATTGCTGATTATGAATTCAGAAAACACAAAAGCGTATGTATAGAAAAAACTATTACAACCGCACATCGCGATAGCCATAGAACGTAACTACGCAAGTACAGTGGGTTCCAACCCTATACTTTCGCAAGCGGTGAATGTGCGGAACATTTGCCCAACATCCGTCAATCGTCGCGTGTCACACGTTACGCGACACATGACCACATGTTATTAGCTATTAGTAATTACTTGCGGCAGAGGAAATCTATTTCTGATTACCTACTGGGCGCCCCGGTCATTACGAGGGATGGCGAAGAACTTTAGCTGAACGCTGTCGCTTTGGTTTTGAAAAGTCGCTTGTAATTATAGCGTTAGGTAGGATTTTTTGGAGCATTAGGTAAACCTGTCGACGTTGAAGAATCAACTCGTCTGTTAAGAAGTACCGAGGATAAATCAAGTAGGGGTATACACTTTCTGATCTTGACAAATTTAACTTATGAACCAAAGAATACGCTTAGGTGAGCCGTATTCCTGGACCAAGAGATGCATCATTTTATTTCTCTGGGTATGAACCCGTGATTTGCAGTATGTACAGTTGTATAAGTACATACTTTGAATTCTTTATGTTTAAATAGCTGGATGGCACTGTGAAGTTATAATGATCGATATGTTGCTTATCATCAGGCCGAAATGTTGATCGTCCCGTCGCTCTGTTTTGTAAAAAAAGTGCTAAGTGCTGTTAGACGCAAACAAAAAGAAGAAACATTCATAATCTAGCTCTAATATGAGCATTGAAACAATAATTTAGCAATATTTAGACTAGTGCAATCACATCGGTCACGAATCTACCGTACCTAGTTTTGTTTCACGAATCGCAATCTGGATCACGGCGTGTCAAACGAATTTGATTAATTAGCTTAACGAATAACAAACTACAATGCGAAACGATATCTCGATAGTTTCGTAACGACTGTGATGACATAACGAATTATTTATATCGATACTTCGCGTGAGCTTTTTACAAGTTACCTATGAACCGACTTGGGGAACCAGTTTTAAAATTAAATAAGACTAGCTTAATTACAATATTATTTACAATTATGGTTAATTATCTTTATGAAGAACACTATTCAAAATTTAACTAGTAGTGGTAGGAATCTTTGCAGATTCCGCCTGGGGAAATACGACACCATTGCCAGTTATTCTACCGCCAAGCAAACTTTACTGTGTCCCGTTTTTAAGGGCAGAAATTATAGGGCGTAAAAAACATTTTATATCTCTAGGTGTCGAACACAGTGCAGTGCCAGGTAATGATTTAGACTTTTCAAGTTTCAATAGCTCGTTCAAACCCGGACAAATCTGCACTTGGGAAAACACGGAGGAGATGTAGGCAGGATTCCTACCTACACATCACGATTGTGAAACACACGATCTAGGCATTGCGCCACCTCAGTTTTTTTAGATAACGATGAGCCATATTTTATTCCATTTTGTTTTGTGATTTTACATTTGCAGATTTGCACCCTAACATTGTGTTTAGTTGTTCTCTGCAGTCTCGGCTCGTGCTCGGTATTTTCACGCCTTAATGAGTAAACGCATTGTGAGGTTAAAGGGTACGTTAACCACAACCATGCTCTCATTCTAAACTCTAATACATGACAAAATATGTTCATCTATATTTGAAGTACTTAGGTACTTAATACTTCTTTTGGCACGCTCCAGAAAAACCGACACCCTAAAAGTTAGGTAGGTAGTCACCATTTTAATACACATTGTAACTCACTTTCGGGTAATAGTTCTGGCGTTGAAGATATTATCTGTTGTATGTTTGAAGTTAGACTTCTTAACACGAGGAATAAAGAGAAGAAGTACTAACGTCTAGCGTACGTACATAGCTACACTTTTTTCCAGAGTCAGAGAACTAAGGGATTGCTCAGCGCATTAGCAAGCTGATAGTGGGCTGATATACCTATCGCAGAACCGATAACTGTTGGGGTAGATGGGTTCTGGAGCGGAGACCGCAAATCGGCAAACGCATGCTCCTACATAAACCCTGAGATTAGATTGAATGACGATTTACAGAAGGCAACTGATGGCTGTTTGAAAGTTAATCGATGATCGGGTTGAGTGGCGTATTATGGGACTGGTCCATAGATAGCCATTAGTGGATTAGTATGGACTGATTATGATGATTATTATTTACTTACGAAAAATAAATAAATAAGGACGTACCTATATGAAATGAAATTACGTGAATAAATACGTTGTTTATGTTCCAAGAAAGTTTTATAGTAATATGAGATACGAGTCAGCGGCAACTTTAATTTTATCGCTTATGCTTTAATTACTGTCGAGAAAGTGGGTATTCACTGTTTAAGGAAAGTATTAACGACACAATTTGATTATATAACACTTATTTATAAAAAAAAACATACCTTTTAAATACTACGACTAATTTAAGATGTGAGTTGTGCTTTTTTTTTTTTTTTGGCAACCATTAGGACATTTTTTCTTAGTTACTGAATAGTGGTTACGGAATGGATTATGTAAAAATCGTTTTTTGAGGATAAATCAGTAAAAAGCAATTACTTTCCGCTGAGCATGCATCCTTCGATGTTACGAGAACCTTTTTTCTCGAATTTGGTTAAATAAAATTAATTGAATTATTATAGCGATAATAGAACGCACTAACCTGACTCTATGACTTTGAATCAAAAACAAAGATTAAGAGATTATTTACAAAACGACTTAGATTATCTAGCTCAGAATTTTAACTAGATTATTGCATAATTTGGACGATCTGTTTGGCTTAACAATTGAACACCAACCTCACGATCGGAAGGTTCGATTCACATGACCTAAGTTTTCAATATGCATGTCTTTGCATTTCGTGATGTTCTTAAAATAGAAAACCTTTGGGATGTTATACAGAAATAGGATGAAGACTAGTAAAATTTTTGTAATAAACTAGGTATATTTATTAGATCCTTAGTAGGTCTTGGTGGAAAAGTTGAATTCATTGTTCAATTACTACATTGTATTTCAGACTAAATACAGTGTTGTCAAATTTAGCAGAATAGATCTAATAGCACTTTAAAAAAAAAAGAATAATTTAATGTTCAATTTGTTTGCAGAATGCAAAAAATCTATTACAAATAGTTTCTACTTGCGTCAAAGGTAGCGCCTATGGTTCGTTTTGTTATTCAAATTAATAAAAACCTACCTGTCAATTTCAAATATTTGACATACTATTCATCAGTGCAGCAATAAATAAATTCTTAATCTTATTCATATCCATTTATTAAAATATCCATCATCCTGAATTCTAATCTTCTAAAAGATCTTGAAATGTTCTACAGTTTTTATGTTTCATAAGTTGCGCTCTGTTCACAAAACCCTTTTGACTCAGTCTACCGTAACACAAGCCCTGTATGAGTGAATGTGTACACGTCCTACTTTAATAGTTTATTGGCCTAAATACACAAAATAGTTATCTAATATTAATTATACTTACGATTCATTTAATTAGACATAGCTTGAATGCTTTTTAACTAATTACATGGACGTTACGTTACGTCTGACTACATTATTAATGAATTTATTTTTGACATTGAGATAAAATCAGGCGAGTTTTTATCGAGGCTGTGTAATGACATAGAATATCAAACAGTACAAGGTAATGAATAGCAAGTCTTATCTATTCTACGGTGACAGGTGAGGCCGTAGAAAAATATCTCTGTACCTTAAAATGTGAAGGTACGTACGTATATGGGCAAGGACCCTATTTTAGAGACTTTGCGTTGGATCAAAAACGTACACATCGATTTGTAGGTCAGACAGGTGGCATTAATCAACTTTATTCTAGTGGTAAGATTCCTTCCAGAATTTGCCCAGGGAAGTACCACAAGAGTGTAATTAGCTTACCGGCAAGCAAAAATGTAGATACTTTACTGTGTTCGAAGTTGAATAATATTTCCAGATATATCACCAGGCAAAAAAGTAATTTATCTTATATCACCATCTGGTGTATGTCTTCGAGTATGTATATATACAAATATGTATGCACAATACATTTATATCATCTAGAAGAGATTCATGCGTCAATATAATTTAAGTTACATATCCTCTTTGATAATATAGGATCACCAAGTTAAAATAAAGTGGCCAAGTGCGAGTTGGACTCGCCCATGAAGGGTTCCGCTGCAGCAAGTAACATAATATACATAGTACACATAGTTTTTTTAGTTCGTTGTAACTTTGATCGAAGATTTATTATTAATGTATTTATGACGTACTAAAAAAAACTACTCATCAGATCGAGTTCAAACCAATTTTCGTTGGTAGTTTGGATGGTAATGTACATCATACCTTTTTTTAGTTGTTTCATTCTCTTATTTTAGAAATTAGAGGGGGGGGGGGACAGGGGGGACACATTTTACCACTTTGGAAGTGTCTCTCGTGCAAATTATTCAGTGTAGACAAAAACTATTTTAGAAACCTCAACATCGTTTTTGAAGACCTATCGATAGACATCCCACACGTGTAGGTTTGATGAAAAACAATTTATTGAGTGGTAGTTCTAAGTATGGGGGACAACCCTAGTTTTTCTTTTTTTTCTTTTTTTTTTTGTAAAAATCTTAATGCGGTTCACAGAATACTTACCAAGTTTCAATTGTGTAGTTCTCATAGGTTCGGCAAAAAGTGGCTGTGACATACGGACGGACAGACAGACAGACATGACGAATCTATAAGGGTTCCGTTTTTAGGGTTCCGTAAAACGTAAAAACGGAACCCTTATAGATTCGTCATGTCTGTCTGTCTGTCTGTCTGTCTGTCTGTCTGTCTGTCTGTCCGTCCGTATGTCACAGCCACTTTTTGCCGAAACTATGAGAACTACACATTTGAAACTTGGTAAGTAGATGTATTCTGTGAACCGCATTAAGATTTCAACAGAAAAATTAAAAAAAAAGAAAAATTAGGGTTGCCCCCCATACTGAGAACTGAAACTCAAAATTTTTTTTTTCATCAATCCTACACGTGTGGGGTATCTATCGACAGGTCTTCAAAAATGAAGTTGAGGTTTCTAAAATCATTTTCGTCTACACTGAATAGTTTGCGCGAGAGACACTTCCAAAGTGGTAAAATGTGTGTCCCCCCCCCTCTAACTTCTAAAGTAAGAGAATGAAAAATCTAAAAAAAATATATGATGTACATTACCATGTAAACTACCAACGAAAATTAGTTTGAACTCGATCTGATGAGTAGTTTTTTTTTAGTACGTCATAAATACACTATGATTGAAACTTCGATCAAAGTTACAACGAACTACAAGAACTATGTGTACTATGTATATAATGTTACTTGCTGCAACGGAACCCTTCATGGGCGAGTCCAACTCGCACTTGGCCACTTTATTACGTTTTACGGAACCCTAAAAAGTAAAAGTTTAATTAAAAATGTCACAAAAACATCTTGTCTGTCGAATTGTGTTCATAAAGCACTCATAAAGAAAGATAATGTCTCATTTATTGAACGAAAGCTATAAATAGGAATGAAAGACGTTTAAAACTGACAACATATTAAAAACGATGGTCAATCTGATTTCTTGTTCAGCGCAACTACTGGAAATAAACTGGATCCTACTCTCACTGAAGCGAAAGTCGATAAATTGTGATATTGTTCCTTAAGTACTTAATTAACTCGTAAAACAAAAGATCGAGAACGTAATTCACCTTAATATCGATAAAATGTATCGGCGATTGTCATAAAACATTGAAGTAGACTGAAATGAAGAAAATCTTTTAGATTTTCTCTCGGACCCATCATTAAGCTTGTTTTGTTTTGTTTTCAATGTCCATCCAAAGTATTTTTATCATTAGGTAAAAATCCTTTATCAATTATTACCCGATTATTATTACTAATGTAAGATATGATGTTGAATGAGATGCCACGTTTCGGAAAAAGGGACTACTTATTTATTTGAGTGTTATTTTATTGAGCGCGGTGTTTTGTGTTTTTGTAGTAAGGGAGAAGCAGGACATGTGCCTGATGGTAAGCAAAAAGAATACCCATAACAGCACAGTGTCGCTACTATTGGAACATGTGGAGTGGTACTGCACTGCTCTCGTCACCCAGAGACATAAGATAATGAATGATTTATCGTTAAGCCCTATATTTTTTGCAAATTAGGTAGATACACTTTATTGATCACACCAAAATAACAATAATTCATATTAAAACAGGTTAAACACAAAGTTAGTGCGACAGGTGGCGGCCTTATCGCTAATAGCAATATTTTCCAGTAATTTAATCTATAGTAGTAATTTAATCTTTAATTACTGTTTGGCAATACAAGAACTAAGAAAGATGTGGTACTTCTCATGCGGACTCTGCAAAGAGTACCACTACAAAAATATTGTGCACATATCCAGTATTCCTATTATATACATCTTCTACTCGTAGCATTACTTATTCCGCCACTAAATAAGCCCAACGTTTACATAACACAAAATTTTAATAAACGTAAGTAATGTTAACGCCGCGTATAGATTTAGTGAAATTCTCGTCAGCTAAATTAAGTACTTACTATTGTTAAGTAATGCGAATACACTAGATACCTTTGTATATACTCGTAATACATAAGACATCTACTTCAAGATGTCTTTAAAAATGATATTTTACTCAAATGTTACTAATTAATATGCATTACATGAGAAATGAGTAGAGGACAGACAAATAAAGGTATTATTAAAAAGGGTTGCGATTATTAATAAAAAGTAGAGTTGCACCCATTAGATAATAAGTACTAACCACGTAATGTAAGTCAAATTACAGTTTCAAGGCATAGATACTAGTTGCAGAGAATTAGCCGAGTTAAACGCACGTCACCGTTTCTAAGAACAGTTATGCTGCAGCTAAATTGCAGCGACTAGTCGACGGAAATTGTTGTCAGTCATTAGAGGGATATTAGCAGGTGTATTTATTATTATGTACTTTCGATCTCGTAGGTACGTGGACCTTGTAGGGAGACACTACGAGAGATATAGCCTCGTCCATAGTTTCTAGGTTCGTACTACGCGATATAGGAGGTTTAACAGTACCTCTTGTGACCCAATCTTACATACAAAAATCCAATGTCATGATCTCATGATGTTTGTTCCTCGTAAACTCTTCCGATATACACAAAAGTTGGGATAAGATAGTTTTTACTAAGATTTATTTGACAATATCCGAGCAAAACCGGAACGGGTCGCTAGTGCTTTTTAAATGTCGCCTAGTAGTAGTAGTAGTTTTGTAGACTCTTAGCAGAGTCCGCCTGGGGAAGTACCACACCTTTGCCAGTTATTCTACCGCCAAGCAGTAATGTGCAAACATTACTGTGTTCCGGTTTGAAGGGCAATGTTTCCAGTGAAATTACAGGGCTTAGAGATATAACATCTTAGATATCTGGGTGACGAGCGCAGTGCAGTGCTAGGTAATGATTTGGACTCTTCATGTTTCAATAGCTGCGTGTCACTGTGCTGTTATGTGGCAGGCATGTTGCTTACCATCAGGCAAATATCCTGCTCGTCTCGTCACTCTTTATTTAAAAAATAAAGTAGGATCTTGACTTTAGATATTATAGCCCCTTGAATGATGCCCTCAAAGGTCTCACGTATGATATTTTACACGTTCAATTCTTTATTGGTTTTGGTGAAATCGCATTATATACCCCAACACGTAGGAAATAAAATGGTTTGGCCAAGCCCAAAATAGTACAACACTAACAAACTATATTTCGCGTTGCGTAAATTGTTCAACAAGTCGTATTATAAAGTGAAATGAAGATCACATCCCGTCTATTTTTACTATAAACTATAACCCAGAGGAGACTCGTTTTCATTATAAATTTTTACCATGAGAAAAACATTTAAAATACGAAAATTGCATGCTGTTTTGTATTTAATTGATAAGTAATCCTTATTTGATGAGTATTTTGGCATAAAATCAAGCTTGGATCGTGGTTAACTTTGCGCCTGTTTCAAACGCCGCCGTGTAAATACCATCTTCAGTCCGTAATTAATCCCCAAGTTAGCGTAAGCTCAGTACAGTCTTAGGAGTCGTAAAACGGGATCGTAAAGTCGGATACTCGAGGTGCAAGGAAACATTTGCTATTTGATGCATGCGCATAAACCGGACGCATCTAATGCAGTTTCTCTTTGGTAGCCAGGGCCTATATTCCGCAATAGCCAAACCCTAATCCCATAGCCAGTCTGGTATTACCCCAAAATACTTTATGGTATACCACAATCGTCTATCTCCGATTGGATTTTAACCGGATTTAAAATAGTTTTTTGATTCGACAGTTTTTGTTAAGTTTGTTTTCATTTTTATTCGATAGGGGGATAGTCTTTCCAAATGGTCCCATTTATATTCTATCGATATCTGTGGAGCGGATTTAGAACTATCAAAAAAAAAGGATACATACTTCGATGATCAATTAGTTTATTATTAATATTAAAACTGTTAGTTAATTTTTTTTAATTTTGAAATCGTTTGTTTATTTTTTAGAGAAATATGATATATAACATGGAAATATGATCAAAATATGACCGAAAATAGACCATTGGAAAATAAACACAATGCGCTAAAATCGCAGTCGTTTTGGTTTCGACTTATACCCAAAATCCGTAGTTTGAGTGCTGATGATGTAAGCCCTCCGAATGAGTAAAGATACAACAAACTTTACGGCAAGTTACACCAGGGCATCTTCTATGAAATGGATCTGGTGATTACTGAATACAGGCCCAGCCGGCGGTCAGTAACACCAGTCTAAAGATAGAGAAATTAGTCGCTCCTTCGAGTGAATGCACCTCGTTGCGTCTCCGCCCTAGCCTTATAAGCACGGCGTGGACTCAGATCGATTACGATTAATTACCACCCTTTACAACCCGCTGAATTACATGTACCTCATTCCTATTTCATGAGGTTAATAGTAATACAAACTTTTAACTTCAACTAAAATGAAAAGATATCAAATTTGTATGCAAATTCCAGCGAATCATTTCAATTGTTTTTTAGGGTTCCGTAAAACGTAAAAACGGAACCCTTATAGATTCGTCATGTCTGTCTGTCTGTCTGTCTGTCCGTCCGTATGTCACAGCCACTTATTGCCGAAACTATGAAAACTACACTGTTGAAACTTCGTAAGTAGATGTATTCTGTGAACCGCATTAAGATTTGAACAAAAAAATATTTAAAAAAAGATAAATTAGGGTTGCCCCCCATACTGAGAACTGAAACTCAAAAAATTTTTTTTCATCAAACCTACACGTGTGGGTTGTCTATCGATAGGTCTTTAAAAATGATGTTGAGGTTTCTAAAATCATTTTCGTCTACACTGAATAACTTGCGCGAGAGACACTTCCAAAGTGGTAAAATGTGTGTCCCCCCCCCTCTAACTTCTAAAGTAAAAGAATGAAAAATCTAAAAAAAATATATGATATACATTACCATGTAAACTACCAACGAAAATTAGTTTGAACTCGATCTGATGAGTAGTTTTTTTTTAGTACGTCATAAATACACTATTATTGAAACTTCGATCAAAGTTACATCGAACTACAAGAACTATGTGTACTATGTATATTATGTTACTTGCTGCAACGGAACCCTTCATGGGTGAGTCCAACTCGCACTTGGCCACTTTATTTTTTGTTTCTTTAGTTAACAACAACACCATGTCACACATGTAATTTTCTTCTTGATGTTACTTTCGCTCTCTATTCTCAGTCTATTCATCATAGCTTTTCCTGCTATTAATGGTTGCTTGGTTGCTAGGATGAGATAACTATTAGCGAAATTTATGATCTAGACACAAAACTGTTCGTATTATTTAATTGTGTGATATTTTTCTGGTGTGCATTATACAGTATTTATGTCTATCTGTATTTGTAGTACGTTTAAGTGAGCAAAATTTAATTGAAAATCAAAATAACAAGTGGCGTTACTATCGTATATACGCAGAATCATCCACGATTGTCCTAACGAATAGCGTGGATCAAATTTTTCATCACAGTGTTTCAATCGTGGCGCGTACTTTAATCACATCTCAGCTGAATTAGTCTTCGTTACTTCATCTCAAAGCCCAACGGTAAAGGAACTCAATCTCATTCCATTATATCGTAACTGTATCGCTTATAATCACAGCTTTTGTACTTTGTATGCAGCTTATTATCGACTACTGCATATTATCCTGATTACTTCAGGTTAATAACGTTTGCAACTCTTGCACCTATATCCTGTTAGTTTGATTTTCCTTTGCTACAAATTATGGCTGTCAAGAACTGGTGTGGGAGTTGAGCTCTCATAAAAATTAAAGTACTTGCATACGTTAGTTTTTTAAGTTTCATTTGATTACGTAGCCAAGAGAATATTAATTAACATTATGCCGAAGGATGAGCTACTCAAGCCAATAGGTAGATACTAAAGCATCATGGAATTCATATCTCATTGTACATCAGGATAGGCTAATGATAGCCTATCTCATGATACTTAAACTTAACTTTTACTAGAGTTTTTTTTCTCTGCCTGCTGCGTTACGTATATCGTCACGCCATCAAGCTTCAGTGTGTCCTATGCTACGTTTGCCAAAATACCGGTGGTAGCTATAAATATTTATGAAAGTAAGTAATGATAAATGTATTTGTATTTTTTAAATACATTGTTGTATAAGGAAGTATTTTTTTACTCTTTCCGTCTTAAAAGGGTACAGGAAAATTCAAATAGTACCTTCAGGTGAAATTTTAAACTGACAGATAATAATTATACAGGTTTATCATAAGCAATGGAGAAAAATTCTTCCTCTATTAGCAGAGAGTATCATTAAATATTATTGGGTATTGGCTGGGTAAATAAGACATCGTTTGCTTAGCTGGCGGGCAATTCCGAGTCCGCGGCGTGTGTCAACTGCAATTGCACGTTTTCCAAGGGATATCTACAATCATGCACTTTCGTCGGCAATCCGTCAAACAGATGTGAAAGCGGCTCGGTTGCACGACAACGTGCTACTACACGCTCATTCGACATATTCGATTGAAAATGTTATTGATCACTTTCCATCGATTTTATTTTACTATGCCCATTTGTTGGACATGGAATTTTACGAGTAGTTATGGTCGGATTCAAGCTCTCTTTAAATTAGTGAACACATTTGGTTTATCAAAATAATTTCTACCGTCGTTGAGTCTGCTCACTGAGTAGTAGATCCTTGGTTCAACCCCCAAACCAAGACAAACAGGAATATGACAAAAACAGTCACGTGACTTAAATCCAACATGGCGGACATCCAAGATGTTGGATTGGCTATTTGAAATGCACCCCCATGATATGCGTATTAAATGAAAAGGTTTGTTGTATGGGATAAAAAAGAAATATATATTGTAATTTTTAGTGCATGCTAAAAGCGTGTTTTTTAGTTTTTTAAACTATTATTATTTTAAACATGGTACTTATGAATATTAACAATTTACATACGTAACAGTTTTAATATGCCTCTAAAATATACGAAAACACTGAATATCATGAATGAAAGTAAAACAACAAACTAAAAAAAGAAATGCAAACATCTCTATCACAAAGTATGTTTGCAGATGTTGATAAAACATCAGAGCATTATCTGTACACTGTGAGGCTGCTAATACGCTGGCATTCCTCATTCACACGTACAAGACTATCGTGGTACTTGGCTCCTATCTGATGGTTCGCACAGAACTAAATAAGACTAACTGATGAGACGCGAGGTACATAATGACGCGAGTAGTAGCTATTGCAGCGCAGAAAACATTTAGAATCAAGATGAGTAGACATTTGTAAGCCGTTGCGGTCTAGTGGCGAGAATGCCTTATTTCACAAATCGTGAGGCTGTAAATTCAAATCCTGTGTATTCCTCTGAGTATTTTTCCAATGGATGATAAAACCTTGTCATTACCACTTTAACGGGAAAGGAAAACATCATATTCATATCATTTACATCGTGAAGATCCCGGCAAGATCTAGAAAAGAAGCTGTCCTCATTTCACTCCGTTTCATTTGTCATTCACCAACCCTCTTTTAGCCGGCATGGTAAGGCCGATTTAAACTGAACGAACATAGAGCTAGAGCTGGAACAAGAGCATTCTTTCTCGATATTTTAGTGTAAACGAAAGATCGTTCTTAGCGTTTTCCATATTAGATATTCCATAGAATCTTTGCGAACGCAAACAAAACAACGAAAGAATGTTCTACGTTTGTTTACACCAAATGAATTTTGATACAGTGGGGATAGAATGAGCTTTCGCTCGTCTGATGTAAATCGGCCTTTAGATTACAGTCAATTTCTCCTTGTTATAGAAAGCTCCCAGTCCCAGCAGTGGGAACATTAAGTGGGCCGTTTAAGTTTATGCTACAGTTCTTGCAAGTACATTAAACAAACTGTAAGAAAGTATAAACATTTTCCAAGTAGGTACACACTATATTTTTGACCACATTTATTTTGCGATCTGTTATGCTTTGTCATTGAATTTTACAATGTTATATATTTTATTTATGCTAATAATTTCACTGGAAACCTTGATACTTTTGCAAAGATTTCAAGAATATTCGGAACCCATGTTTGTACAAATGGTGCTCTAGAAAGAAAGGTTGAATTTAATACTACAACAGATATAACCTTTCATTGAATGCAAAAAAAGTGTTCCATAAAGACAATACAATCAAGAAATACGAATATGTCCATGGTCACGATGACTAAAATTTGAATTGTTTAAACAACTCGGTCGCAAAGCTGTGTTCAAGGAAATATAAGAGTATATTGAATCCTATTGCCTACCATAAACATAATTACTCTTTTATTTGTTTGGTTTACGAAAACAAATGACTTTCGTGTTATTTTTGTTGTTATGATTATGAAAAGGCACATAAGAACTATAGCTATTTTAACTTAATAATGTGACTCGTGATGTTGTTTTTCTATATCATTATGAATTAATTATATTAAGTTCGTGATATGTTCGGTTCAGTGACGAATAACGAAGATAACCTTAATAATGTAAAAATAGGATTCGAAACTGATAACAGAAAAATATTGCGAAAACTCCAAGCTCTAAGACTTTAAAATGTTTAATAATCAAATTGTATGTATGGTTCAAATCACGCGTGAAATTACCGGAAATACCGTAAATAAATACCTAAGTTCAAAAAGTGGTTCCAAATATTCACTACAGTATGAAAACGTAAGATTTTTTAACAATGTCGGAACCCAAATCCTCTGAGGTGCCCTAGAGCTACTCGCCTTATTCGATGTAAGTATAACAAATACTTTCAGGTATGCTCTGAATTTACTTATACCTAAGTTATTAAGAACAATTTTTAGGTATGCTATGCGTATACATACGAGTAAATGTAGTTAGTAAGATTAGGCTAGTTGAACCCTGTTCAACTGGTTCCTTCGCGATGTTTTCCTTCAACGCTTTAAGTTAGCGGCTGATTTTAAGGTTAGTGCCTTCTGCGGTAGCTCTAAGGGCTCCCACACAAAACTGTGATGTGATGCGACGCCGCATCGGAGAAACTCGCCATCGCAAGTTCCTCCGATGCGGCGTCGCATCGCAGTTTTCTGTGGGAGCCCTATATTCGGTAGGCAAAAGAGGCCACCTGAAACTAACAAAAGTTTTGGGTAAAAAAGCAGTTTTGTGTCTGTTATAAAATGTTTTTTTTTAATAACGAGTGACGAGGCGAGCAGGACATGTGCCTGATGGTAAGCAACATGCCTGCCACATAACAGCACAGTGACACGCAGCTATTGGAACATGAAAAGTACAAATCATTAACTAGCACTGCACTGCGCTCGTCACCCAGAGATCTAAGTTGTTATATCTCTAAGCCCCGTAATTTCTCTGGACACATTGTAATGTCTCTCATAGTTTAATAGTTTCTATAATACCAACGATATCAACAACACGAGAATCGGGAATTTCAAACGATTCCAAGCACAAGCTCCGAACAAGAGATGTAATTATGTTAACTATCACAGAGTGTGTGACCATAGAAAGAGCGGTTACCATAGAAACAAGTTAATAACTCACATTTATTGCTGATTCGTATCGTCGCAAGAGCTGCAAGCATTTTGCTCAAACGTGTATAGCGAAGTAAAAGTGCTTGTATAACAGTTATGCCGACGTAAAATTATAAGAACTTCGTAGACCTTAGTTTCCGAGTTGTCTAATAGATATAACGATCCGTACATGAAAGTAGATGCCTTCTAATTGGTAGAAACGCATGGTCACGTAATAGTTTTACTATCTGACTTAATTTTTTTTACGTGATTAAATACTGTGCATAATTTAGGTACATCATGAAATTTTCAATCAAGATCACGTAAGTATACTCGTAATAAGGAGAGATTCCGATTTTTAAATTATTTATTACGAATAATTGGCAAGATACCTTTTAATTTCAGTGGTTGAGATTAGGCAGTAAAATATTATTTTAATATGCGTTTTCCCTTATTGCCTAATATAGTTAAAGCATATTTTTGTAACACTAGTGTATTATGTTTTCTCTCAAACGCATGTAAGTATACCTACCGTTAAATGTGTTGAGATAATTATTTTTAAGTAGGTCTAGTTTTTAAAATTTGTTAAATGAATTTGAAAATAATACCATTTACTGCACTCTGTATTTTCTTGTCGGCTTCAAATATGTTTCAAAAACAATGATGTACGCACTGAAACGTGCCTAAACACAGAAACTAGGTCGTTCAAGTTCAGATTGACGCTTGCCCACGCTTACTGCAGCTAATAACGACAGGAAATCCAATGTTTGACTATATTTTTATTTTTGAATATAATAGTTTCTTTTGAATATAATAGTTTCTTTTAAATATACATCGTAATAACATTCAATAAACGACATCAAGATTTCAAATCTTTATGTCTTGCTATTTAGTAAAACTATGTAAGTACATATATCACAAGAAATTCATTCGCTGAGTCACCAGTCTACAACGCAAGATCGTACAGACTTAACAGCCGCGATAATCTATCTGTTAGCGCTTGTCACTTCCTGACTAATCTAGAGCTTTGTCGGCTCATCGACCTCAAAAGCCTATTGCAGAAAAGGAAGCTTCGTACGCGGATGCTATAATTTTTGCCTGGTCTTCCCGTTATCCGCACCGCAGTCGCCATGACAATAATCTGCACCTCGGGAACGCCTCGACGTCGCGTTGCATTAATGAAACAACGGCTATAGACATGCAACGTAATGAGAGACATCGGGATATGGCGAGATTAGCTTTTAAAAGTTTTGCCGACGAGAGATGCTAGCCGTATTTAGATAGTAGAGGTGCGAATAATTTTGTATTTTTATACAGATACGAATACTTGGAACTAAAAATACCTTTTTTGACTTAATCACTTAGCCGTAACATTAATGATGATTGTAATGCATACTATATTATACTAGCCGGATAAACATAAATTTCATAGATAATATTTATGTTTATCCGGCTAGTATACCTAATATATATTTATTTTACAAATAACATTTGATCGTTAATTTCACATGATACTTAGTAAAACGCCAATAAAAAAATATTTTAACATGTATTTGTAATTTGGTCATAAAATCTTGTGCAAAATTTATGACAACTGCATATGTTATGCAAATCAAGATAATTAAATTATTTAATTATCGTGTTATCTAATGCGTTTAGTAAACTGAACGATGGGTGGTCTAATTTTAGCGGATATGTCCAAATTCCTAACGATTAAAATCCCATTAATTATTCAATATTTATTAACATATATTAGCGGTGTCTCTAAGTAGGTGGTTAAAACATCTCTTAACCTAGTTTTAAGGTTCTTGCAAGAGTGACGTAGCTTAAAATTGCAAGTAAAGTTGTTTTGTAAGACTTATTTGCTGATGCAAGCGTCTATGTGATTTGCAAGCTACATCTGAGGAGTAAATCAGTTGCATTAGGACATATAGTGCAGCTCTGATGACTGTCATTAGGATTAAATGTGTTTTCATTACGAGCGTCAGATGATTTATGTATTTTCAATATTTATATATCTTATGGAAATTCTTCTCTGCCTTCACTAAGTTTATGTGTGTGTGATGCAAATGGCACAAAATCGTGCGCGAAGATTTATCACCCATAACAACTCAGTAGTTATTGGTTTATGTAAACCTATGGAGGTTTAATTACATTCTGCAAAAATGTCTTGCCCAGTCCCATTTGAGCTTGGTAGATTTTTCTTACTTTCTGGGTCCCAACGGTTAATAAACACTGTCAGACCAGTCCATAAAGAAATGGAAAGAAGAACTAAAATTGCTAAATAAACGCTTGCAAAATTAAAATGATTGGCGAATAATAGCCTGATGGTAGAAAAAATAGGCAGAAACCAGTGGCAGGAAGGGAAAGGATTGACAAACAAAAACTCATACTTATCTATGGTAGCCAGTTCACACATACGAAAAAGTTGGAACTCAGTTTTCAATCATCACCATTCACCTACTCTTATTCCACTTTATGTGGAATCGGTAACTCAAGACCTTTGATGATCATGTTTTGTTTCATACAATCTTCACATTTATGTGTATTCACGTTTTCTTTAGGCACGTTCTACAACATCGGTCCTCGAAAAAGTGATCAATAGAAAGTAAAAACTATTTCTTATCTTAACGCACCTTAACAAACAGCTATTGCATATGACCCCATCTCATATAAATAAAATACATTTCATTTCCATAACCGGTATCAACGAAACAGCACACCTACGAATCCCAATCAAACGTTTGAAGGATCTTTGAAACGGTGCTTTCCAAGCAACTTAATGTGATGTAACTATGTAACCTACTTTATGACTGGATAAAAATCTCAACCAGGCAGGTAGTAGTGACTAGTGTACTACTTTTCGCTTTTGGTCATAAAAGTCGAGTAGTGGCACTAAAACGCCGTATAAGGAAATACTGTTATGTCCACTTTGGGTGAGCTTATCTTAAAACTCTTCTTGTTTATTTTGCGTAGATAAATTAGGCGCGAGTAAGTACTTCCTAGTGCGCATTTTATATATTTTCTAGTATCTTAAGTATAATTTACTTTTCTTTAGGTATAGTTATGTAAGTTTTCGACAAAGTTGTCTTATCGATATGGCGTTGGACATCATGATAATATACTATGGAAACACAGCGCCTCAATACATAAGACAGTAATACTGGAACGACTCCAAAATATATTTTAAGAACATACTAATATCATAAAAACAGACTAATGATGAATATAGACCAATAGAGTGGATATTCACTGATGGATAATAATCTAGATGTCTTGGAATCGAGAGTGAATTAGTTTCTTCTGAATAAACGCGCACCACCACATATATATATCGCAACGTCCTGAATAGTAGTCTACCCCATGTCTACTATTGATAAAACAACAATATTAACAAACCAATATAACTAGAGGTCATTTAGTCTAACTAAATATGAAAATTATTCAGTTAGTTCAATAATAAAGTTGTATTAATAGACGATTTATATTTACACGACTCCTCGAAATAAAAGTGTAACGTTTGTGTATAAAGAATTAAGTTTCTATCGATCGAGATATGCGAAGAAATATCTGGAGAAGCATAGGTGGAAATTCAAATAGCCTAGTATTTTGCAGGTCCAATGCACCTGCGGCAAAGATGCACCTTTCACTAAGCAGTGCATCGAAAGTGCATCGCTGACGTAACACCGACCTGCGACCCGTACCGTGCAATATCAGCGCTTATTCTCAGACAATAGACACAATCTGAGGTACGTGTCATTATTAACTGGAAAAACACAAGAGAGACAAAGACAAAATAATTCTCGTGTGAGTCAGAATCGTCAACCTGCCCAGCTCTGTATCTGATCGCATACCTCGACAAAGATGGTTAGGCTTCCTTCCATACTTCTGCTAACCTTATCGTGTACTCGAGACATTTGTTACTAACCTAACTAATCGATAACTTTGCTTGGCGCTCCACCTGGCAATACCAGTTCTTTACAAAGTAATAACAAATAAAGCACGCCATCCTATTAAATTTCAAAGCTCTAATACAGGAACGATAACTCAGCCTTCGCCAGCAGGATAAATTGTTGGTAAAATACGTTTGGTTGAATCGTTGATATTAATGTTAACCAGCCGCCTTTGGTTAATGGTGTACGGTTAACCAGCTGTCAAGCGGTCACCGTCTCTCTGGACAAATCGCATCGGACCACCAACTGAGAACACCAGTAAATATGCAAATTCATAAATCGCAGATACACGAGGCTTGATACAACTTCTGAGCAGACAAAAAAATTACATATAAGTTACTCAGTTTTCTCAGATTACTCAGTCAGATATAACTCAGTGGTGAAACTATTTTGGATATTTTGTGTATCTTTCAATTAATTATACTGTTATCATTTTGTACCAACATCGTCTTCGTAGAACTTCGTAAATGTATAAAATATCCTAAATGGTATCACTGCATTATTTTAGAATACAAATGTGTTATTCCAGTGTATAATCTTTACGTGTTCCAGATTTCCACCTGTTTAGTCGTTCAGATGTGATCGATCAAGAAACATCCCCTCTTTACATTAATAAATAATGTAAGATTGTAATAACTTAACTTGATGGCTAAACTAACGACACAATTTAACTAAATACTAGAACGGTTTTATTTATGTAGAGTCGTTCCTGTTTGGGGCCCTTAAAAGAGTATTAAATTGAGAAAACCAACATATTTAAAACAATCACTGACATGAAGAAGAATACAGTGTCAATTTTTCAAATTGTTTATATGTATATTAAAATGTTACATAATATAACCGTCACTAAAAATAACCATATATATCAATCTCATCATTTTAATTATGTGTACCTACAGTATTAGTGAGGCTATGAGAAAAATACAGTTAGGCTGGGCAGCATTTGAAAAACTTCGCCGAGCCTTCTCGTCACCCATCCCACAAAGTCTCAAAACAAAAATGTACAACCAGTGTGTCCTACTCGTCATGACCTACGGTGCTCAAACGTGGCCACTGACAGTCAAAATGGACCGTAAGCTTAAAGTCGCTCAGCGAGCTGTGGAAAGGGCTATGCTTGGAGTTTCTCTGAGGGATTGCATTTGCAATGAAGTAATTCGTCAAAGAATTAAGGTGACCGACATAGCTCAACATATTAGCGAGCTGAAGTGGCAGTGGGCCGGACACATCTGTCGCAGACCTGATAACCGTTGGGATAGACGGGTTCTGGAGTGGAGACCGCGAATCGGTAAACGTAGTGTAGGACGCCCTGAGACTAGATGGAGTGACGATGTACGAAAGCCGGCTGGTGGCGGTTGGAAACGTAAGACCGAGGATCGGGCTGAGTGGTGTATTATAGGAGAGGCCCATGTCCCCCAGTGGACGAACCCGGGCTGATGATGATGTACCTACAGGCCAACATAGATATTGCATTATATAATATCAATACAAGTGTAACATCCCCGTATGTGTGTGAGGTTATATATCTACTATACAGGGTTATTGGTAATCAGCCTGCATCCGTTTAAGGGCATGTTCTGTATATTTAAACAAACAACTTTTGTTCTACAACTTTCGTTAAAACTCAATAGACAACCCAAAAAAAATTAGTGTTTGTTGCCCTTTTTTGTACTGTTTAGCGACTTTTTAGTGTTTATTCACTTCGGCACATCATTTTTTGCGCTTTAAAGAGCGTACGCGCTCTTGTTACGAATTGTTACGAAGAGTTCGACGCTTTTAGACCGTGTAAATATATTTTTTATTTTTTTTGTAAAAGAAAAAAAAACTCATTTTTTTTAAAAACTGTAGAACAAAAGTTGACGTATTGAATGTACCTAACATCCCCTTAAAAGGATGCAGGCTGATTACCAATAACCCTGTATATACTATATCTACTATAATTAAATTATTTCAGAACTCAGTTTTTGTTGCACAGAGAAGGTATTATAGCTATTTCGAAATTTAACAAGATTTTAACATTTATTACAAGGTTTTAGAAAATTGGTGTGAAGTAGATTACAGCTTACGTAATGTAATAAAATGACACCAACACGTAACGCAACTAATCCCATTTGAATGAATAAATTATTAATTAAATTCAGTGTGTAATATTTTTTTAAATAAGTAGATAAGTAATCATAAATCGACGTATTAAACGTAAAATATCACGATGTCATTCTAATACGAATAAATTACTTTGTAATTACGGTCGGGTGCAATCGTAAAGTTAACAGGCAAAGGTCCGTCGATATGCAAATCTGCGCTTATGGTGTACAATCGTCGTAAATACTTAATGCAGTAGAATGTTGATTGAGTGTAGTTAGAAACTAGTTTTCTTATGAAATATCTATAAAATTCTCGTTCTGTTGACGGCCGACGCTGTCATTCCGCCCGTAGATGAAGTTACTAAGATAAATCTGTAATAAAATAACAATGGTCTAGACAAATGCGGCTGCATGAAGGCATGCAAATCCCGTTGTTAGGTAAAATACGTCTATCGAATAATCTGTACCATCATTTCCCGGTCCATCACGGGCATCGCGGTCGAACCTGATCGAACTTTATAGGATAACTAATTCGATTTATCCCTCTTACTGTAACTATTACGAGGCTCTTAAGTCTGAGATGCTTGCTGGAGATGCTATTCTATTAATGTTCAGTGGTAAATGAAACGACTATCGGGAAAATTCATGTAATTTAGCGGTTACAAACCCTCCGGGTCTTAAATGCACACAGCGATAGATAGTAATTTATTACAATGTGAAGACAATGCGACTACCTAATTGTGTCTTTTGATTATCATGAGGTATAACGATTCATCCCATCCTACTAATATTGTTGACAATGGGTAGACTATGCGATACATCATTACTAAAAAAAAGACGCATAATTTAAAGTCCGTAATACTATAAAAACCTTATCAAAATTGATTCATGCGTTCAAGAGCTACGATATGCTACGATGTCAGACACAGGGAGATAATGAGAGATAGGTACACGTCAAGCTTATAAAACCACGTTATTTTGCATCAGGGGTTAAATGCATTAAGAAGTATTTGGATACAAGCAAATAAAAACATAATAAAACTGTTTTTAAAACACTTTCACTGCGTAATTGGTGGCGGTAAGTACAAGGCGACAAAAGTTGAAATGCTACATGAACGCAGTAAAACTTGTGCCATGGTTGGAAAGAAAACTTTTTGTCATAATCTAATATTCCAGGAAATACTTATGGAATATAAAAATAACTCGTTAATTAGGCGGAATACAAACATGGAAACATATATTTTTTGCATTGATAATAGGTTTGCACTTCACCATTTCACATCTCGCCTGATGTTAAGCGACGAAGGATATAATGGAGTGCATTTATTTCGAAAAAATCCATTTATTTTATACTTGAACACACCTAGAATATATCCATCAGAAAATATCACTCAGGCAACGTATCTACTTTGTTAGAATTGTATTTGTCATACCCCAAATACCTTTTACAATCAACTTCAAGAACAACACATCAGTGATCTCTTACGATGAATGTCAGATCGAATGCGAAGGTTTGGATATACTCGTATCTTGCTCTAATCACGTCTGGACGGCTGCACAGTTCAAGTTGAAATTTGGAACGCAGATAAACTATAATCTAGAAATTTACGAAAACGGGAACTACTTGGGTAAAACCACGGGGCGCTGGGAATATACAAATATACATCTTTCTTAGGTATTGAATAGGTTTTTATATCCTGTAGAAAGTCAGAAAAAGTGTGGCCGATGGGAAAGTGGGAAACTTGACAGTTTTCACAGCGACCGAGTGTTTATTGACGCTGTTGGGCTTTTTCTCTGTAACCCCATTGTTAGTGCAATGTGTGAGTTAACTTCGAGGGAGCAATGTTCACGGCAGCAGTTTCGCATGACGATAATGGCATGGTGTTACTGATGAAGTGGCAATTTGGTCTCATTTCAACGTACAATACGCTGAGTTGATGACAACTCAAGGCTGAAGCAGACGTGACAACAAAACAAAGTTTTTCCAATGTTCTATAAATACATTTACATTTTGTTATGAACAAAATTATTACTTGAGTATAGAATTGGCGTTACAACGGCTTACGAATAAGTTTTATACAGTTTGTTGAAATTATACGAATTATCAATTAATAATGGCAATATAAAAACTGACTCACAGAAGCCGTACGTGGTATATCTGGAACGATACTGGACTATCGAATAAAACGATGTCGCATATTCGAGAAACGAGCAGTCTGGTAGAAATAAAGGGCAGTGAGAAAAAACAGAGCAACATTTACGAAGTCTTCAAAAATATCAGCAGAAAAAAATGACTTGTGTATAAAATTACGTATTCGACGATAAATTTTGCATGTCTTTTATTCGTTTTTCTTTAGAAAGTGCGATAAAATACAACACAAATCACAATAAACAATACAAAATAAAATTATCTGAAGGGGAACAAGTAAAATTGTATGAAAGAAGTAACTGTAAGGAATGTCTGTTTGCCAAAAAATACGAGCATTAAAATACAATAAACAATTGCAATCTGATTGACCTGAATGTACAGACGACAGAGGACGCGACAATTGTATTGTGCAGAGGTATTTGGATTATGAAAATTGTATGTAAAACTCGAATGTACAATATGTTACCTACTTATGAAATGAAAGCAATGTATGTATTTTGACTGCCCTCGTGGCTTAGTTGGTAGTAGCTCTGCCTGCGAAGCCGAGGGTCGTGGGTTCGATCCCCACCCAGTGCAAATATTTGTGTGATGAATTCAAATGTTTGCACTGTGTCTGGGTGTTTCTATGTATAATAAGTATGTATTTAAAAACTATATAAGTATTATATCAGCTATCTGGCCGCCATCACACAAGCTTTGCTTAGTTTGGGGTCAGATGGTGTTGTGTGTGAATTGTCCACCAATATTTATTTTATTTTTTATTTTTATTTTATTTCAATTAATTCTGATAAAATTACTGTACTGGCACTTTAAACTGTTTGCAAATTTATGCTGTTCATAATTTAATGCCCAACGTTTACCTACTCAAAGTTCTACTGAAAATTAGATTTTTTGTCTCGCGTAACTTTGAATCATTGAACACTACCTATTCCAAACTTTATGTTTAGAATAGTGTTCAATTACAAACAGAACATATTAGCAAATATGTAGATTCAATCCCAGTAGAGATTTTATATATTTTGGGTGCAGATAGATGTTTTCGAGGTTTACGACGTAAAACGCTTCCAAAGAAACAAATCAAGGCAAAGTCAAGTTTTGTGATACATCCCATAAAACAATGATTTGTACAGAACTTAATTTCTAATAACTTAATTTCTCACAGCATTGATATATATTCTGTCTATTTATTTCACTTGGAACTAAAACGATATGAATACCATAAACAATTTTGACTGTCGACAAATCCTCTGTAAAGAAGTGCTAGCAGTAACAAGTTACAGCGGGCGAAGTTAATAAACGGTAAGTGACATGTGTCACGAAATCGATAGCGGTAAGTTTTATAAAATAACCTCATTTACTCGTATATTGAATTGAGGAAGGCTCGGGAAGTAGTACAGAAGAACCGCTGCGAGTATCGTGGTACGTGGGAACCGATTGCCTGCTGATGTGCAATCACCGATTGGCGATGCTAGATATTTACTGTTCACTCGCGGTACTTTGTGTCTAACGTGGTTCTAATTTTATCAGAGGTCTTATGTAACATCGCAGATGTTTTTAAACTTCATTAGCTACAAAAAAGTCATGTTGAAGGGATTTCCTAATCCTTACAATAACGCATTGAGTTTGTATCTACAAACGATGTTGAAGATATTACTCTTCAATCCGTAACACAATTAATACAACAACATAGCGATTGATCTACAATATACGCCCAAGTAATTTTTATAATCATACTATTGTACTGGCGGATTTTTGTTGTCTTGTTTTTTGCAAAAACTACTAGAGGGATTTAATCAAATTTGTTATAGAAATAGATTATAGTCTGGAATAACATATTTTTATCGCCAGCAAAATATGGAAACTACGCGGGCAAAGCCGCGGAGCGACACTTATATTAATTAATAACTCACACTTGGTTGTCAAACTATGGCGGTCATAGTTTTGTAATTCAAGTGGTCATTTGTGACACAAAACAAAATCGAAACTGCGGTGCGTATCCATAGATATTATAATTAGAGAGAGTGAACTAAAATAGGTAGCCAGACGTAGAAGTAAACATTTCACATAAGGCTCACATGCGGTAACTACACATATTAAGCCTTACAAAGAAACCACTTAGTCACAACGTATTGACACGCAAATTAGCGCGCATATAGAAAGTATGCAGCATCATCATTACATAATGGCTTAGTAAATATTGTTATTTTTTTTACAACGGCGAAGATTAATGGATTGTGACGTAACGCGTAGGGTGCTGACTACTATAGATTGCCGCCTAAAATTGGCGGCCGTGGGCGGACAGACAGTGAAAATAGTAAAATGTCTTAATATAGAGATGAGTCCCACGCACTTGACGCACTTGGAATGGGTAGCTAATATTACATAAACAGATGAAAACATTATTTACAATATGTACTTATATGCATATCGACAGTTGAAAAAGAAACTGCACATTTCATATTCTGATCATGGTAATAATGGAATAATATATACAGAACATTGATAACAACTTGCCAAAACGACGAATTACATTCCTTAAGTTTAAAACAGTGCAAATACATTTGTCGAAAACTATATAACAATCAAATATTACATTTCTTTACAGACAGTTGAAAACGAATTTCGATGTGAATTGAAAGTGGTACAAAATGTTTTTCAAAAAGGTCTATCCAAAAATGACTAAAACCAGTTTCACTCGTTACGCTACATATACGCGTAGTAAGTACGTAGGTTTTGTTACAACTCTCGTATACAATAAGTTGACTTCCGACTATGTCGCAATCGTACGCAGCGGATTCAGATCAACTGAATAAGTACAGAGAGAAAACTTACTTTTTGATTCATCTTGCTAAATATGCAAGTATGCAAAGATTTAATTTTGATTTACCTATATTACTGCACCGGAATCTATAATAAATGTAAGATATTATGTTATTACATATATTGATCCTTCAAATTAAATGTTAAGTTTTTCATGTACGTTAAAGAAAACGCCATAATTTAACGTTTAAAAGTTGCGATATTATCGACAAAAGCTTGGACGATGATTTTAATCATTCAAGCGCTGCTTGCGCAATACTTCACATTGTAAAGTAAAATCAAGATGTTTCCTGTTTATAACATATAAATATGCTCTAATCCAAAAAAGTTGTATACGGATTTAGATTTTGTTGTTTGCATTAAAGCATATAGGGATATGTGATCTTTCAGACGTTTATTTAGACGATTTCCGAGTTTTTATGGGTTGTGTCAAACAAGTCAGAAAAAAAGGTGATAATGGGACGGCGTTAGAATAGTCCATTAGTTGTTTAACTCTGGACTAAGTTAGGGGTATGTTTCTACTTTTGTTTATTTACTATTTAAGGTCTACACACTTAACCGGCATCTCGTCTGAAGCGGTCTACGATGGAGCGTGATTACATAGAAGAAACCAATTCACGCTCGGCTAGAAAACACCAAGAATTAAAGGTTAAAAGTTAGGTATCTGGTCATTTTAATCCGATATACGTTTGCACGTGTCTCTCCCACACGGCGGCGGACGCGGTTCTACACGTGATAATTGATAACTCGTTGACGGGTGTACCGCAGGGCTGCAGGTGACACACAGTACTGCACATACTGCACATGGAGGCGGCGCCAATTTAGCCTTACAGCTGGACATAGACTTAGGCAAAAAAATAGCAACTGTGTGTCTCGAGGTCCAATTTACCACAATATTTCCAAACGTAATCCAAGCGAATATCCATCGGTATACTCATTTACGACAGACAATTGCGACGTAAAAAATAAATGAAAAAGTTGTAAGAATGATTTTTAGGGTTCCGTAAAACGTAAAAACGGAACCCTTATAGATTCGTCATGTCTGTCTGGCTGTCTGTCTGTCTGTCTGTCTGTCTGTCTGTCTGTCTGTCTGTCTGTCTGTCCGTCCGTATGTCACAGCCACTTTTTGCCGAAACTATGAGAACTACACTGTTGAAACTTGGTAAGTAGATGTATTCTGTGAACCGCATCAAGATTTTTACAAAAGTTTAAAAAAAAACAAAAATTAGGGGTGCCCCCCATACTGAGAACTGAAGCTCAAAAAATTTTTTTTCATCAAACCTACACGTGTGGGGTGTCTATCGATAGGTCTTGAAAAATGATGTTGAGGTTTCTAATATAATTTTTGTCTACACTGAATAACTTGCGCGAGAGACGCTTCCAAAGTGGTAAAATGTGTGTCCCCCCCCCCCTCTAACTTCTAAAGTAAGAGAATGAAAAAACTGAAAAAAATATATGATGTACATTACCATGAAAACTACCAACGAAAATTAGTTTGAACTCGATCTGATGAGTAGTTTTTTTTAGTACGTCATAAATACACTATTATTAAAACTGCGATCAAAGTTACAACGAACTACAAGAACTATGTGTACTATGTATATTATGTTACTTGCTGGAACGGAACCCTTCATGGGCAAGTCCAACTCGCACTTGGCTACTTTATTACATAATATACTTCAGAATCGTTGCTTAAAAATATTTTTGACATACGGAAGTTATCGTTTGTCAAAAATGTAATTTGATCGTGGCCTATAGCTGAGAAAACCACAGTTAAAATTGAAAATCAATTCAGATACATTTCATTTTTTTTAGAATCACCGATCCTATTGCAAAGGACCTGAGTCACAAATATGATTCACCTCGGCACTACTTACACATAATAAAATTGTAAGCTTGCTTACAATTTAAGATCTGAGATTTGTAGGGCATGGATACAAGAATACAGATTCAAGAACACGTCTACTCCAAGGGTTATCGGATCTGCGACAGATATAACCGCCCCATTGCCACTTCAGTTTGGTAATGCGTTGAGCTAAGTCGGTTACCTTAGTTCATCAGCCTATGTCCAGCAGTGTACTAAGATAGGCTGATGATGATACATAGATTAATAGATAGATGTATAGATTTATCTTTCTCATCACTTACCAAAGATTTGTTTTTGAACATTGTTTCCGTTATATTAAAAGAACGTAAAAGCATGTCAAAGACTTTACGCACAAAAATTACTATTAAAATGATGATAAAAACAAATATAAAATTGAAGTCTTGACAGACGTCTACTTTACACGACATAAATTTTTGCATCGTAATAGTTAACGTGTAAAGAGCATCAACTTATCAGCAAAAAACAAGAAAACAATTGACATCTGTCGCATAATCGAGCTTTGAAGGTGACATCAGTCTGTCACAACCAAGAGTCAAGAGTCTGCTTCAGAACATCTGCACGAGACTAGACGTCTCTCAGTTTTTTGTTTAACAGTAATACGGCTTAAATTGTATAATTTGTATAGCTAAGTAGATTTTATCGTATTTTATAGTTTTTGCAGTAGAAACGTTTTATTAATGAGGACCAAGCACGTGCGAGATAGCATCTGTACTAACGTTTACCGTTAACGCTGCGCTCATACGTACATATGTAGGTTCATTACTTAGGTTACGCCAGGCCTGTGTTACTGATAGCGAATAACAAAAATACGCGTTTTACATCATAAACTTTATTTTGTACTGGACATTTCAAGGAGATTTCAAAAACAATTACTCATTTAATCCAAAGTACCTGGGTGACCGAGCTTTGCTCGGTTTAAATACTAAATATACTTAGATACCTACAGATACAAGACTCCAAGAAATAGATTTTCTTAAAAAAAAAAAGAATTGAAAAAAATGAGAAGCCGTCTGGATTTGAACCCGGAGCTACTAATTCGTGACCGCTATGACCGGCGACTTTCCGTCTGAGCTAATTATGCTGTCTCGTCACGCGGCGAAATTTAACTTCGCATTCTAATGTCTAATGTGACAGTTTTTTATTGCCTAAAACCACGCATAATATGCGTTTTTTTTTAATGAAACCTAGTTAGATCGATTTATCGTCCCCGAAATCCCCTGCATACATCATTTTTCATGAAAATCGTTCCAGCCGTTTCTGAGATTCAGATTCTATACATATATATATATACAGGAATTGTTCGTTTATAGATATAAGATAACTGAAATAATTGACACAACATTTATCAACCTTGTCATAAATTCAAAAGAGTCAATTATCAAAATGTCAAGTAATCGAACAAACCAGTAAACTTTACAAGACAGAGTTGTCGCACTTTGACAGTGTTACGAAATTAAAAGAAAAGTCGTCTTTCCCAGCTTACGCAATTGAAAAGGCAATCATGTATCAAATGAATAATGCATGAGCTTCCCAATTTTACCGTACAGGAAAGTCTACCAATACTGAGAACTTATGGGCCCGAAGTTTGCGTAAGAGCTTCTCATCCTTTTAAATATTATAATAAACAACTTTATTGAGCGCTGATCGAAAAATTAAATATATCTGATGTAAAATGTCGAAATATCTCAATGTTTGCTATAATGAAGAGTAACTCCGAAACGGCGCTACCAATTTGAATGAAGAAGGATGAAATTTGGTATAGACATAGATTATGATCTGGAATAATAATAATAAATAAATAAATATTGGTGGACAATTCACACACAACACCATCTGACCCCAAACTAAGCAAAGCTTGTATGATGGCGGCCAGATAGCTGATATAATACTTATATAGTTTTAAATACATACTTATTACACATAGAAATACCCAGACACAGTGCAAACATTTGAATTCATAACACAAATATTTGCACTGGGTGGGAATCGAACCCACGACCCTCGGCTTCGCAGGCAGAGCTACTACCAACTAAGCCACGAGGCCAGCCATAATGCAAACGCTACTATTTATTACAGAAAACTTACGGGAACAGGAACTACAGAACAGTTTATAATATTGGTTTGGAGGATAAGTAGCAAAAAAAAATAAAAAATAGTAAGAACCTCTTTTAATTTTTGATTGGTCTCCGCAAAATCTGAATATATCAATCGATGTAAGTATATTTATTTCTAACTTCAATGATACCAAATTCGATATTTGATTTTTCGATATCATTAGTAAATGTACTTATATCCTTAAAAAAGTTGAGACAGCCGCGCGCCAGTATCAGTCCCAAAATAAAGCCTAAAGCCGTTTTAATAAAATATGTGACGTAAAAATGGCGGTTAGTATGAGTCACATGGAGAAACCGAGTATAAACTCATGCAAATGAAACCTGTATGGTCTTCAAGACGCGACTACTGCCAAGCTAACTTCTGTGGTACATTTATAAAATGTCAACAGATACCATCTAATCATCTGTAACGAAGACGTAGACCTCAGGGTTCCGTAATAAAAGGGTAAAAAAGATTTAGTCACAGGAGATTATTATCTGTATGTACTTGCAAAATGTAGCTTCTGTTCTATGGTGTAGCATAATATATCCTACTAGCAGTACCCTGCGATTTTACCCTCGCTCTTTCCGGTTCCGTATTTTTCCCGCGATTAAAAGTATATACTATGTATCAGATAAGATAAGATAGCATTTATTGACATATTAAAAACATACATTAGAATCAGTAACAAATTTCATTAGAAACCAATTGCTTAACATTGTATTAATATATCTCGTCATTTGCAAAGTAATATGATTACATTAAAAGTATAAAAAAATGTGCGTCACACAATTAATAAAATGCTGTATAAGGGCATTACTCTTACAAACGCCTCAGCCTCTTGGCAAACGCAAGTCTATATGGTATCGGCTGCAACATTAGCCGCGTACGTCCTGCAGGTCTACTACGAAAACAAACTCCGAATGATCGCATCCGACCGACAGCTGAATCGGATTATAGCCTACCACGAAAAACATTCGGATCGATACATTTCGGGTCGGAAGTTATAGACTTAGGTCGGATGAGGGTCGGATCGAACGAAACGGCCGATCTGATCAACCGACCGATTGTCTTTCGTGGTCGGAAACTTCATAAGTTCGGCCGATATATCGTTTATCGGACTTCGTAGTAGACCTGCTGATCGTTAGTACGTTAGCTGAGCGTTACCTGAGCGTACGTTAGTTTGTCGTCCCAACTGGCTTTTAACCATTTATAACCGTCAACAACAAATAGGCGAATAAATGCTGGTTATTTTTTAAATATTCTATAGCCCCCTATAGATGATATTATAAGAATCAAACTAAGAATTTCTATGATTTAAAAGATGAAATAAAACATACAATTTTTATTTTTTCCTATATATGGTTATATAATATACAACATTTCTCGCGCATCGCGCTCTATCTAGATGACCACGCCAGCGCCGAGAAGCATTACTCGATCACTTGACCACCAATATATTGGCCAACGCTACAGATAGGTTGTAGCCTACGTAATAAAAACAGTTCAAAAATAAACAATCAGATAGCACCACATCACTATAGACATGACCAAAAACATAAATAGTAGAGTTAACGACAACAGAATGACAGGGCATTTCCATAAACCTAATCCATAATTTCCAACACATTTAGTTTTTACTAAAAATAAAATTAAAAAATTTACGGAACCCATGTGAAGGTTTTTATAGTTTAGTTATTTTCAGAAGTAATTGCCATTTGAAATGGTGTGTAACGATCTCCTGAAATGTGACCAGCGCAACGGTCTAATTCTGCAAGTAAATGGAGGAGAGAGAGGCGTATTTTCAGTGCTTCCAACAAGCTATCGAAGCTTTTTTTGGTTCGTTCATTTGACCACAAGTCAAGCCTGTCTTGTTTAGTTAAAATAACGACGCCAGATTGAAGCAAACGAGTTAAAAATGCAAATTTTCGCTACGTTGACGATATTAGCGGTATATGACGACGCAAAATGTTCCGAGAACATAATGACTCATGTGGTCAAATTTGTTACGACTTTGATGGTGTTGTTTATTTTTAATTATGTTACACTGAGTATTTCACAATACTCTACTCTTTACTATCAAAACAATCCACAAACAACATTTAATTCGTTTTCTTGAGTCATGATTTGCTCAGTGGTAAACACGTAAACTCGTATGTGCACTGAGAAAACTTCAATTACAATTCAAAATTTATAAAATTTCCAACATAATCAACTAGTAGCATTTACTGCAGTTTTCATAGTAATTTAATATAACTAATAAATGCCTCGCCTTAAAACAATGAGGCATATCAATGTAGATAACATTTGTGTGTCATGTTTTATCTACCTACATATAAATACCTACTTATATTATTTTTTTAGTTAGAAAAGTTTTAAAACAAGCAATCAAAACCATTTCGTTACTAGACAACGTTTCATTTCACAACTACCATTTTTACAACATTCATTTTTCAATCCATAAATTTTTACAACTCCCAACCTTGATTTTAGTTTTTACGACAGAATCACTTATGTGATTAATGACATTAGCGACTTACACGTGTAAGGCCCGGTTACATCCAAAACCAACATCGAAAACAATACCATACAATTACAATAGCATTAGCCCACCTGTCGCTGCAACGTAAGACGTGTCATAATACACATAATGACCATATTCCATTTCAGCTATGCAGTAACATCGATCTATTGTTGCATCACTAAGTGCCACCTATCTCACCGCATCCATTACTCCCAGTCATTATTTCATTAATCCCTTCCCTTTCCCATGCACTCCATTATTCCAACTCTAAAAAGGAAAGTAGCAGGAAACAATATCTGTAATTTTGAGGTATTGGCAAAATCATTGGCAGCTTTTAATTGCTTCGTAACTGGCGAAAGTTAAATACTAGAAACTGGTAGTAAATTAAATGTTGCCTTGTGTTTGTATAATTGTAAGTCATAAAAGTTTTAATCGCTACCGATAGAGCTGACCAGTTTACCAGTAGTAAAGGAAATGCTACGTATTAGCTTAGGGCCTTTGGAGCTAACTTAGCAGCAGCAGAGCCATACTAATCTACCCATACTTACTAAACCTACGTACACATATGTAGGTACCCAAAAGCATACTTGAAAGTGTTACATTAAGGTAGTGATATATCTGGCAGTCCTGGAGAATGTCCTACGGCTCTAGTGGAGAGGATCTAGTACTTGACCACTTGTAGTAATAATATATATAAGCTTATAATTAATGTCTACAATTTATATTGTACAAAAAGTAGAACACCTAAGATACGCTCACTTGGTTGCAATGTAAGGCAGATTACAATTACATTTTTAAGAATATTGCTAAAAAAATGATGCATACTGATGCATAGTTTAATAAAGCTAAAAAAATGCTGTATAATTTTAATGAAAATTATTTCCATGAACGCCGTTCATAATAAAGCTTTGTATAAATTACCTAGCCTAGCAAGAAAATTCCTCAATTAAAATTGTATATTCTACAGTGCACGTATTATTTAATCAACTACATAAACCTTGGCATTAAGGAGATAATAACTTCATTACGGTCCTAAGGTACTAAAATATGTTATTAATTACATTTTGTATTTGATTAGCATGGTATGTTCTTCCGCATTCGGTAACTGTAGTATTAACAGTGGTACCGTTAACGTTAATAACCAATAAGTATGAAATTGTAATGATTATTCTACTGGTTGTATTATTAACAAACACTAGCGGATCGCACCGGCTTCGCTCGCGGTAGATACGAGTTTATAGCCTACTAACGGCCCGTTCCGGCTTCGCTAGGATATTGTCACATCTCAGAAACCTTTGATAGAAGACAACTTTGCTAAAGATCATCTAAAGCTTGCGAATATAAAGGACATACAGACATATATTAATTTTTAATTTTTAAATTATAAAGTTAGCTCTCAGGGATCACGTACATAGCACATATCCAACGGTTAAATAATTTTTGAAATCGGTCCAGTAGTTCTTGATATTAGCGCGTTCAAACAAACAAGCTCTTCAGCTTTGTACGAGTGATTACTAGTATATTGAGTAATTTCCAGTAATTTCCATGTTGCTGCAATTGTTTTTTTGTTCTACAAACTCTGAAATTTAAACTTGTGCGTATTCATCATGTGTGGCTGTTACAGGGCCTTAAGGGCGTACCCCGAACAAATAACCTTGAGTATTTCTTACCTCATCACACACCGCAAGAAAAAGCAAGAGAGAAACAGTAGGATTTGTCGCTGTTTTACGCTCAAATGTTAGAATAAGCTCTTTATTAAATCAGATTTTGGTACTTTGAAAAAAAAAATTCTACCAAAATGTTTGTAATGAAATTGCCTATCTGTTGGTGTAAGTATTAACTCCAAATAATGGCGGTTTTTCGAGTAGATGCATCATAATTACAATTATTTCTATTTTTTATGGTTTTGTTATGAGGAGATTATTTAAACAATAAATTCATTAACAAAAAAATAAAACTACCATTTTGAAGCCAATAAATTGTAGAAATGTAATGTACTTTTTACCAGTTGATATTTATTTTGGATAATGAGTAGATAGCTCTGAAAACTGGACAAAAAACTCGTTTTACTGGGGGACGCACCTTAAGTTAAAAATCCTGTATTGATTAAGACCACATGATGTAACCTTTTGCCTGTCCCCATTTCTACACAAACAAATAAAATAAAAATAGTTGCTGTAAGTAGGTACAAATGCGGTTTAAGTTTTTGTGACAAAATAATAATTATATTTCGTGAAATTGTCGGCAGAACCGCTGGCGTCATAGTACGTGATGGAAAGTGATGGCGCAGGAAGATGTAACACTTGCATCCGATCCGTTCACTTGACACATTACGTGCTTTTTACCGAGACGCCGCTTTCCTAGTTGTGCTTAACATTCACGTACATTCGCCAAACCGCAAGTGACGGATTTAGCTGTTTAGTAATTTAGTTACATAATATTTTCAAAAATAATTCCGAGCGCTGACGCGACGCGCGATCCCAATGCTCAAACGAGGTTTGACTCCATTTTAGTGGTAAGAACATTTAGGCACTGAGTTGCGTTGCCTGAGTGGGTTGTTCCTGTTGGTAACAATCTTGGTCTCTTCCAAGTCAATAATGAATCGGTTACTTATAAGCGAGTACGTCTCATTTCAAAGTCGTGAGGACATAGATTAAAATATCGCTTAACCTGTTATGCGAACCTATTATAGTTAAAAAAATCACTTGCACATTTTAGTTTATTTTCAAGTGCAGATGTACGACGTTGTCATTGCATTTGTTTTACTTTAATAAGTTTATACTTGTCCCCAATCTCCCCCGATGTTATGCGCTTTAATTATGAAGGAAAACATCGTGAAAAAATTGGCATATTGCCATCTTTTGGGGGCATGCATCATCTGCCAATCCGCACTTGGCCTTCTTGGCAGGTTATGCCTGACCCTCTCCTTCTGAGTGATATTCCCGAGCCCCAACTGTGAAAATGTTAAGTGGGCTACCTTTGCCTAAATACAAGTCTACTTTTGTCTTTACGATCTTTGTTCATGTAGCAAGAAGTCCAATGCAGCCAACTTAGTATTGGTCAATAATTTTGACCATTGCCACATAGAAATTCACTATTCTGCTATGTGGTCACAAAAATGATTAAAATAACGTTAGTTGGCAGTTACTACAATCGTATCTACTCAGACAATTTATAAGCGAGTATTTCAGTCCATTTGAAGCCTCTGAAGCAATCAATTCTACTAATATTATAAATGCGATAGTTTAAATGTTCTAAACTAGCAGCACCCCGTGGTTTTACCCGCGTAATACCCGTTCCCGTGATAAAAAGTAGCAAATGTGTAATTCCAGACTATAGTCTGTGTTCTGAATTTCTACCTGATCCGTTCAGATGTACCGACGTGTTTCAGCAACAAATATCTATTCGCATTTATAATATTGCGAAAGTTTGTACATTATCATTTTTCTTGTACTAAGTATAAATAAATATTAAAATGGTTCTTGATTAATTTAAAGCGAAACGAAAAAACTTAGTTTTTTCTTTCGAGCTAATGAATGCATTTAACATTCGTAGACCATGTCTAAAACCATTTCATAAACTACCATACACTCACCGATGATTGTACTCAACGTTTTTACTCTCTACACTTTGTGCGACGACTGACGCAAGGGCTTTTGAAGTGATACGAATTTGGCTCGGGTTGCCGCTGGTAAGGAAGAGCAAGGATGGACCTAACCACAGAAATCTAAATAATTTATTTAGATTTCTTACAAAACATACCAAAAGTGTATTCGAGTGCTTAATTTGTTCCGTAGTCTCCGAGGTTTCTTTGCAAAACATCGTTATGTTTGTCATTATTCCGTAAAATTGTAATCTAAATAAACCCACTTACTTAATAAATTGAGTAAAGCTCAATTTTGTATTTTGAGTTCGCTTGAGTTTTCTAGAACATTTGACTGACAGGTTTGCGTAAACCCTAGAAGATTCGATATTAAAATTGAAAAATATTTAGAATACGGTCCTTATTCTTCATAAAATAAATGAATACTTTCACAATGGAGTTGTGATTTGGTTTTGGTTTCAGTTTTGCAATATTGGGTGTTGTTTTTACCCGACTGCGCGACGCAAAGGAGTGGTAATGTGTTTAACAGTCTATGTATGTATGTATGTATGTATGTATGTATGTTTGTATGTTCCTTTGAGGCACTATACAGACCAAACGCCTGGGCCGATTTTTATGATTCACACGTCAATCGATTCCTCTTAATCTGGCGAGTGACACTAAAGACATGACATTAGTATAAGTCCAATATGGCGGCTTCAGGACGCCATATTGTCCAAATAAAAAAAATGAAAATCACCAAAATATGTCAAGAGGGGTATCGTTGAATAGGTATTTCAAAATAATGTTTAGCTTTCTCTCAATGTTTTTCGATTCGACTGACCGTTTAGGATGTATATCGATTTAAAGTTGAGTAACAACCATTCTCACATTTATAGGTTTTTAGGTAGCAGAAAACTTCGTATAACTAACTATACGTGTGAATGTGGATGGACATTATATACTAATGTATCTAGTAGGCATCGATATAAATTAATAGATGTGCCCTGAGAACCTTGAAATTGGTAATAAACTGGGTCTCTGTATGTATCGTAAGTGGTTTACAAACGACCAATCTACTTGACCCCTATAATCGCTAGCGGCGAGATTTGCTGTGGTTCTTCTTATTTTGGTTGTTGACACCGAATAATGATAGGTAAAAACGACCGGCGTCCACCGCGTCCTGCAACCGACTAGAACGGAAAGAGTGAGCTCACTCTTCCCAACGTTGACATGATTGCGTGCGCCGTGAAGTTTGGGATGGGGCCCATCTTGCGTTCTACGATCTATGCTAGTAGGTATATTGGACTACCTTTTTTTCGTACGTGCAGAAGATGTATTTACGCATACCCTACTGCCCCGCCCGGGAGACACAGCCGCGTTATGTTGCACTCTATATCATGTATGGATATGGTGCCCCTATCTACTAATAAACCTCTATGGGGTTTCAACTCTGCCGCTGATAGTGGGAACATGGAACCGCTCTCGGATTGCTCCGCCTCGGTCGCCCATCTCCAACTTCAAACGATTTAGTACCTAGGTACTCAACGTCAATCGAAAACCTATACTAACACAAAACTATAAATATGAATTACATGCAGTAGAAAATCCTACATATTATATCAGTAGAAACGAAGACATTTGGTCAACAACCAAAAGATGCATATTATTATGTTGAGCATATTAACATTCACAACATTGTTCATAACTAAAAAGTATTAAAAAAAAAATATAATTTAAAAACTCAAAAACCCGACTGCGTAAAAAGT
The DNA here is from genome assembly GCA_963693475.1 of Ectropis crepuscularia. Taxonomy (NCBI): domain Eukaryota; kingdom Metazoa; phylum Arthropoda; class Insecta; order Lepidoptera; family Geometridae; genus Ectropis; species Ectropis crepuscularia. The sequence goes on from OY856358.1 coordinate 13,345,437, forward strand.
GAACCAAACTACGTTCTAGCATACTAAAAAAAACTGAAAAGAATAAAACAAGCATTTAGATTTCTGGTGGTCTAGAATTTTATAATATGTTATTGTATTAATACTATTGAAATATATACAATATTTTCTAACAAAAGAACATTACAACTGAACAGTCGGGATCCATTGAACAATTACATTATATGTCGAATAATAATGGATCCCGACTCTTCAGTTATAATGTTCTTTTGTTAGAAAATATTGTATATATTTCAATAGTATTAATACAATAACATATTATAAAATTCTAGACCACCAGAAATCTAAATGCTTGTTTTATTCTTTTCAGTTTTTTTTAGTATGCTAGAACGTAGTTTGGTTCACTTTTTACGCAGTCGGGTTTTTGAGTTTTTAAATTATATATTTTTTTGTATAGATACCTACTAAGGTACGATATTGCTTGTGTATTATACACCTTATTTTTTGTGCTTTGACACGAACAATAAAAAATTACACTCCGAATCGAAAAGTTGAACTCCACCCGCCAAGATAATACGGGTATCATTTTCAACCTTGCGCGTCAATTACGGCGTATTCACGATACCGTGCGTAAATTACGCGCGGCATATGATTAAGCTAAGCAATAAGAGTTGGAGCGAGTGAGTGTGCGAGTGTACAAGTTCTACCGCCGTATATGTTATGCGAGACGCGGGTGCGGAGTGTATTAACCTCGTGAACGGGAATAAAGAAATTCGTACGTTGCACAACGTCTGGTTTGCATAGTGACAGTCGTTATCTAGCCTCGGATAGTAATAGAAATCTTGCCCTTTTTGACTAAAATCAGATAAAATGTTTTTTGTTACTCTAATCCGATCAAATGACACGAAGAAGAGGTAAGATGTACTAGAAGATATTTCTAATTAAATAACCAATCAATGCAACAAAGAATGGATGTCGATGTTAATAATGTCAATGAAAATCTTTTTTGAAAATGAAAATCTAACTTAATGTATTTTTATTCAACTGCGTTAGAAGAGGAGTCTGCCAAATAAGCTGTGGTTCCATTTTCACCCAAGACGAAATTTTGTGTGATGATTTTGGGTGTGTTTGAATATTATTTGAGTTATTGGTACCCACAACATAAGATTAGCTTAGTTTAGGGCTAGGTGTGTAATTATTTATAAGTATCACAAGAATGGATTTACGATCACAAACGTACCTATTATTTCAGTCATTTGATACCGGTACACGGTTAACTTAGTCTGGGGCTAGATGGTGTTGCAAAAAAAAAACGATTAATATTTAGTATAAATTGGTTTGACAACTAACAACAGTAACTATCACGGTGTAAATCAAGCTAAAAAGCACAATCGGCAGTGTAATTCTCCCGAACCTAACTCCTAACAATGCTAACAATGAAAAGCTGTTGCGCCCGTTACAAGTTTTTGTGGAGCTCAAAATAGATTTTTTAGCTCTAGGCCGCTTCTATGAATTAATAGCCAAGCATTCTCTACATAAAACGGTTTATCTTAGAAACGTGTGTTAAAAAACTGTTCCCTATTCAGGTCTTTTGGTTTTTTTACGCTTTTACTAAAGAATTCGATGTAGTTTTTTTTTCACATTTTGATTGGACTTAACTGTAACTAAAAATAAGCATGGAAAAAAAATCCTATTTAAGAGAATTGTTTCAGCAGCTTGATCAACCTTGTTCCAACACAGTTTATTGTGGTTGTCCGATATTTCGATCACGTAAAACTCGGTGAATTTAGGAAACCATTTATTAAAAAACTTGTAATTTTTGGGCAAAAAAAGCAATTTGGTTCTCCTTATTTATTATTCCATAACAAAACCTACTACTTCTAATAAATTTAATATCATCCCACGACATCGTTCACGTAAAAATTTGATAGTGACTTTTAACAACATCTGAAATTTTTCGAAATCTGAAATCTTGACAAAACCATAAGCTTTTTGGAATTTTAGTCTTACCTATTCAGTGTTCTTTTCAACGTGATTCATCAACAAACGTTCAAAATTCTACACTTATAATATGTATTAAGAGAATTTTAAATCGCATTTATTGTTTTTATGCCAACTTAACATTAATTAACGAAAAAAAGGATCAAACAAACTGGATAAGCTTCCAGATTTTTTTTAAATTACACATCGTGCGTACTGCAATGCGGGGATCCCGACGACTCATACGCAGGGTGAAGTGGGGAGGGTACTCCGGTCTTGTAGTGCGAATTCCTCTACAGCCGTGGAGGACGGCTGTCGCTTTCGCGAGACAAGTCGCGCGACATTATTTAAATGCCATACATTTATACAGAAAAGTTTTTGCACTGGCTTCTGTGTGGTAGTTAGTATTTTGAAATGCATACAACTAATAATGTTTAAATACTAGGTTTGGTATTGAAAGCACGCAAACGAGTTTGGGTTGCGATAGTTATTCAAAACTCTAACTTAGTAGGTACTCCTTAGGGGAAGCTCGCGATATGTATCGTTTATGTAGAAACATAAAAGTACCAAAATTATAATTAATATCGTAAAGAATTTAAAATCCTCACTGAATAATTTTATAATTGAATAAATAACACAGCCTACGTTATCAGTGATTTTTTTTACAAACTATCTATGGCAGTCGTCCTCAGATGACCTCTAGCCTCTACTGCCTACCGAGTATCATAAATGTGGTAAAATTAAATTATTTAAAAAATGTTGACATCTTTATGTATAAATGTTGTTATCTCAGATGAAATAACGTACATCCCTTTCGAAACTTTCAGTACTGCATTAAATAATACAAGTTGAACAAGTTTTATTTAAAAAAAATAGTCGATGTTAGAAAGTAATTAATATAGAAAAAACATTTGCTAAAGTACCTAATTAATTTGATTTGAATTTGCAAATCTTGCAAGATAAATGCAACTTCACGACAAGTAAAAAATCAATTAAGTTGCATCATATATCTTGATCAATTGAATAAGCAATCATAAAAGCGCGTACCTGGCAATTTTCGTCCGCGCATTTCAGGGAATCCTACTCAAAAAGGCATGATTGCAGACAATCATCATATATTTATTAAGGCCGGTCTCCAGACGACAGGGGAATCGTAAATCTAATCAACTTTATATCGCAGTTTTATAATAACTCTTGTATTAACAAACAAAACGAGCGGATAAAATACGGTATGTAAATAAAACAAAATGTGTGGAGGCCATTCTTCGAAGGCGGTGTTTTGTCCAGTCTTGACAAATGATCGTGTACCATGCAGCGTTGCGACTCTACAGTCGAAGGGCCATGATCCTAACTTGTTAGTTGGCTATACGATATACCTTTGACCACTTTTGTGAATTATAGAAGTTCTATTTAGCAGATCTTATATGTACGAGTATTTGTTGTTATGAAATAGACGGTTTTGAAACCAATTGTCTCACCAGATGAGCGGTTCGCAAAAGTGGGTTAGACGTAAGTAATTCACATTATCGTTTCAATAAAAGGTTTGAAAATTATGTAGTAAAAATAATAATTTATATCAATGCCACAAAATCAAAGTCTTCATTTTACTTGCTCTCTTGTTCCTTGCCACTATTCACTTTTTATATTCTTGGGTACTTTTTTAAAAAGATAAGGAAATGGCTTTGTACGAGTACGAGAGGTCTTATGTTTAGGGACTCCTTGGAAGGTTTAGAATTTTTTTATCTATTTAAATATACCTGCGCTAGGTACTTAACTTTTTAAGAGATTTCTGGCAATTGGCGCCAGATTACCTTATCTGCCAAACGTACTTTGGCGCAGAAGGCACAAAGACTTATAAACCTTAACTTATTAACTTTACTTAAGCAGATTCCTAGAGCTTACCTGAAAACGTTCAAACGAAAAGAAAGAAAAGCTAACGTAAAGTTATATTTTCTCTCTTTTAGTCAATAAAAATCAAAGAGTAACATTCTAGAGGTCAAATTTAGATGAACTTATTTATTGGAACAAGACTAAGTACGCTTCCACAGGTATGAAAGCTCATATTTAATTTACAGTCACATCCAAAACAATATCACATACAAAATGGTTTATACTGTTGACCAGTTATATTCATTGTTTTATGATAGCATCCCAAATATTTGTTAATAATTTGCCTATTTCAGTATCTTATACATGAAACTTTTTAATTTTTAATAAAATAACACAATTAAATTAAATAACACAAACAGCCTACATACAAGACTTTGATCACCAGACCCGCCATAGGTTTGATAGTAAATCTGTGACCCTACTAACCTATACTTCCTAACTAACTTTACTTACACATTGCACATACGAGTACGAAGACAAATCGGAACGCGAAATTACTAGGCTAATATCTAATTTAAATGCTTACCTATACACTAAACATAGTACTGCGAATATATTACGAAAATTAATAAAATATAGTGCACTTGTAACTATTAAGTACAACTTTACTGATCAACTTATCCCACAAGAAAAATATACGCAGAAGGCGTAGATAATTTATACCTATTATAGAATAATCGTGTTCATAAAAGCTAAGGTTGCTTACTAAAGTAGGACGCATACGAGTTACAAATTCTCCACAGACTAGCACTATATTTTTTGTTCAATCATCGATCAAGAACAAAACCACAGAATAAAGATTGTGGATAAAACTTGTCTTGAATAGGTCGTGATTGCGATGGCAAAAATATTTTTATTGTTTCCAAAATGCCACTAGACAGACGACGCGAATTGATTTTTTTGCAAGCGACTAATTCATCAGACTTGGAAAAGTGGGACGTGATATTAATTTCCGTAATTGTTCACTTTCTACCGCATTGATAGGAAATAATTGTGTTTGTAAAGTGATCAAAGATAAAAGCAATTTTAGTCAGTTAGCGGTTAGCGAATTCCGTGAGCGTACAAGCTGGTTCTAGACAGGCAATCAAAGTGCCTATCGACTTACAATCGCTTAATTGATCGGTTGGATCGAGCGACGAGCGTTTACTGTCCCGTTACCACTTATCATTGAGTGAAGAAGACTCGAATCGCTACTGGGAAACGGACATCGACGACGTAAAAATATGTCAGCAAACAGTTATAATTAATCAGACAACGTTTGCATGCACATCACTTATATTTATCAACCATGTGAACACGTATCGCCTAAAACGCCATTTATACGTCGACAATAAGAAGAGAGCTATGGAAATGGTTATATCACTACACAAACTCACTCGACCATTACTTTTATTAATCTACGTAATTAAGCCTGCGCTTGTTTACATCTCGCTGTTTACTGGTTTATATTATGACTACTCGTATCATAAATTAAATTGCGAAACAAAAAATAAACAGTAATCGTTAGTGATTGTTACAAAGGACCGTTGATATTTATCAAATGGCGAACAATTTCTCATCACGCCTCAAACAATCGAGATCATCTATCGTGGTATATCCGACTATATCATATTGTGAGTGGTAGCTCAAATAATTCAATCGCTTTATCACAAATGTATGGTAATTTAAAGGGCTAATATATGGGTTTTTATCGATGATACGTTTGAACTTGATTGCCATCTCGCCATATTATATTAGGGCGACGATACGGTCTACGATACGAGCGTGCTGCCGATTACTGTCGACTTGAAGACACCAAGATTGTATTCATGGGAAAAAACTCACTCAGGCATTTCACACTCCACAGCCTAGATAGTAGACATCCTTATAACGAAAGTGTAGCCAAGCCTCTCCTAACTACGAGTAATTGCGAATACCTTACACCAATACCTTACACCAATACCTTACATCAATTTTACTCCGTTGAGCGGCTAGACCGTGAATGACACACATACTTATTTAACAACTATTGGTTGTACAACTTTAGATTACAAGTGACATTTTCTCATAGACTTAAAACCGTGTGATAATCACTAGATCTGAGCTCACGATTAAAATGAATAAGAAGATACGCCGCAGATGTGGCCATTCTATAAAGCAGACAAAAGGCGCTAACGCAACGTAGAGACGGGTTCACAAAAGCAAGGAACAGATGTGCCCGAGCGCGATGTTTGCCTGTAAATCAGACGGGCAAACATCTCACGCACCCCCGACAACCTTCTGCTGAGTTACTACACGTGCAGGTGTGTGAGTACCTGCCAAGGCTGCGCTAGAGCACCGTAAAGTACTGCCATTTCACGCGATACCGCCTAATGGCATGCAGCATTCACTGTCACCTGACCATGAATTTAACATGCTAACATCAAACCATGGTTGGCACATTATCTATAATGGTTAAAATAATAGAGGTTTCAACACTTCATATATCAAAGCTTTTTGACTGTAAAAATTGTCGTTTGAAGGATTTGCGCTTCTGCTCCAATGCCATCAAATTGTGTGAGAATGTTAGAATGCAGTGGATTTCAACCTCATTCAGCGGTGTTTGTGTGAGTGGGGCTTATTTGTGTGGGTGGTTTTGGAGTAAGTCTGGTAATATTTACGCGCGACTGTCTCTACCTGGCATCTCGCATTCTTGCTCTATCTGTGCCTATCGGAGGTGTGCGCGAGTGTTGTAACGGTGCCTGCGTGCCTACGACTCTAGCCTGAACTTTACCTACTCCGACCTGTCCTCGGCAACCGTTCCCAATCTTTGACACATCTCGCCATTGATTGACAACGTAATTATAAATGCTGAGTTCTCGTTCCGTTTGCGTCTCTGAGACCTTCGAGCCGCAATTTTGAATCTATTAATGTTTTTGTAGTTACAGATAAACAGTGATTAAATACTTGTTCGAATGGAATGATTCATATACAAGCTTAACCGCTCTGTTATTATCCAGTCAAGAATGTGGTATCAAAATGCGGCAATGATACAGTGAGTGCTACAGACAATGAAAATTAACAGTTCTTGTTGCTGGAACAAAATAAACGTGAACCATACTGCGCTCATAAAAATCCCATTTTGTATCCAAACGCAAACAGAAGACATTTTAGAATATCGTAAAATGCAAGAATAGCCCCGAGGTTGTAAATTCAGCATATAGTCGTGAATAGCTTCAGACATCGATTGTTAAAATATTGAAGCACCCAGATAAGGTGCTTTTTTTCGAATAGATCATTGTAGTTTTTTGCTGTGCACATGTCAAACAAGTTTGTTTCTGTGAGGTAGGTACACGAGTATTATTATACAAACTCGTTCCCATTTTATAAATTTCTATGTCATGAACTGGCGACCTCAAGCGTTTATCTAGGTTTGTAAAAGATTAGAAGATTATTGTTCTTTTTCAATCTAAACCAACATTTAATGTTGAAAATATAAGTAATTAAAGACTTACATACGATAGGTCTCGATGGGTAATTATTTAATTCCTTGTATTTTGTAAAATACACTTGATAACTTTCAGAGAGTTATCAGATTTAGAATGTTGGCCTTAGAATTAAAAATCCACCATTAGTAATACCAACTTTATATTTAGGCAATTGTTGAACTCCCACATGTATCGATTCCATGGCACATGCCAATCAATGATTTCATGGGTATGTTTTTGCAGCCTCCAACAACGTGAGCAGCCAATCAAAGTTACCATTAATGTTAAGCATTATCTTTTAATAAGGTACGTGTACCTGTGTAAAAACAAAACTGTTATGTAAGATACCTTCGAAGAACTTTGAAGGCAAGTGCACCTTGAGTCTCGTGTTGCATTACGATTCATGTCAGATATCAGTCGAGTCACGGCATCTGCTGTCAAATGTCGATTCCCTTGCATTGTTTGTATTGTCTTATCGGCTCGATGTGATGTCATAGTTCATAGGACCGCCCTCGACGTCGCTCAACGTTTCGCAACCTGATGGATGTAGCGGGATGGGCATGAAGGTACAAAGAGGTGGGTGCGTCCGACGTTGCAGGTAATTTCGTAGCCATTTACAAAATGGTCAAGTCATATTGTTGGGTGTCGGTTGTGCAACGTAGGTCGAAGGTTCCGCGGAAGCGCGAGGGGGGTGCAACAGGGGGGGACGAGGTGCAACAGGTGTAGAGGCCGGCGCGCGCGCATGGGAGCGACGCGAAGGCCGCCACAGATCGTGGCGTTCTCTAATGTCGCAAGCTCGCTGATCTTACGATTACTGATTACGGTTTCCATAGTTTTTGCGGTTTTCATTTAGGCTAGTTGAATTCGGACATGGTGTTTATTAGACACGAGTTTCGAAATAATATTTCGACATCACATCATATTTATCAGATCTACAGCAATAATAATAATATAAGTACGAAACAATCATCAAAAAATATGTAGATAATAATTCCTCTGTAAAAACCAGAGATAAAAAACCGTTGCGTATCACAACATTTGTACTTATTAAGGATAAGTTTGATTGCGACTCACCTCTTTTAGGCCATCGAGTCGGCCGAGGGATTTGGACTGGCGCAGCGGCAGGAACGCTTTAAGCGCGTCCATGCGCGAGGAGCGCTCTGGTTCTGCATTGGTGGCGGCGGTGAGGTCTGCGCAGGAGAGACGCGCCTTGCGCCGCTTGTCCAGGAGGTGCTTAGCTCGGGAGCGGCGCGGCGCCGGCGCCTCTTCTTCTGGCTCCGAGCAGACCTCCCGCGCCGCGTGCACCGTGTGTCGACGCCGCGACACCGGCGGCGACGTCAGCCGCGAAACCAGCGACTCGAACATTCTACCCTACCCCCGCCCACTCACCCAGCCCTCAAACCCATTCTTCACCCTCCCGTGACCTCGAGCCCCTACAACCAAACAGCACACTGTCACCCTGCTCCACAACCCAGCAGGTGACTCCGCGGCCTCCACATGCGATCACAGGCAATTTGGATCGTTGACCGATCCGCCTCGCTATTGTCACTACGATGCTCGAAATAGCTTTTGTTTGTGATTCATTCACGTAGCGTGCGTACCGTGACGGACGGAAATGGCAAAACGCGTTCACATTTGCATGGAGCCATAACGAAAAGTGAAACATTTTGGATGGTTTCGACGGATTTTTAAGTGCGCACAATAGGCGTTAATCTGTTGAAAGACGGTGAACTATAGTGCAATTTTTCACACGGTTTGTGTATTAGTTAGGTTCGTTAACCCAGTTAACCAGTCATTATGATTATGAGGCTGGGTTTAATCTCACGAAGCGCGATCGATGTTATCGAAAGTATGTCATGTTGTGTCCACAACATTGTCGTGGCAGCGTGCCACCGCGACGCGTCGCTTCGGTCCAACAGAAGCCCACAAGGCCAATAACTGAAAACGAAAATAGAAACCATTCCCAAGATACCTGTCACAAATCGTGTATTTGGATCGTGAAAACTTTTGTAATTATTTGTTAATATTCAGTCAAACAGAAAAATTGCTATCAAATGCATTTTTAAAAGTGTTTTATTGTAATTAAAATTTGTATTGTGAATACTGTCCCATCTAATTTCACAATAAATTCTGTGCCGAGCGTTGCGTCTTGCGGTAATTCTATCTATCCAGTCCACATTCTTAGCAGCATTTTAGAGCACGCGTATTATTAACATTCCCTACGTAACATAATTACGAGTAATGCAAGTTTTGGAGTTTATTTATCAAAGATAAAAGGGAAGTAGTGAAAGATAAAAATAAACAATTGCGAAAATACGCTTGGGACGCGCCTTCGGCCAACAATGCCGTAAACGAAACATCCACATTTTCACTTTTACACCTGAGTCAAGAAAACTGTTTACCGCTTTTATGACAAGCGCGTGTATTCCAAACGTGCGAGAAAAGAACGTAATCATTGACGTTATTGTAGAGAATCTGGACGCCTTTCATCTTCGAGTATGTTTGGAAACTTTTTAAACAATTTGATGAATTTTTTTTTCGACCACATAAATTCCGTTTTTATTTTAGTGCGGCGCCACAGAGGTGGTACCGGCGGTTTTGTCTTGGAGTATCGTTTGTGGAGCATAGCTCAGCTAATAATACGGTTAGTCCTAAGCCGACGACGTCGACGCAAACCGGTGTGTGGACCGGTCTTACTCCCCCGCGCGCATCCCACCCTTGCTTCTGAAATACACTCGTACACGTCACTTTATCAGAAAGCCACTGTGGCTAAGCTCACAGAGCTCGCTCCTATTTCACAGCCCCGTAAACAGGGATCGAGTTCGGGATACGAACAAACCGGCAACATTATACGGCCAGCGGTCTGCGCAACCGCAGTTTAGATGAAACGTAAATATCTGAGAGCAACAAAACCGACATCAACTGAACGAGCACCGAAAAGAAAAGACATAAGTGACTGCTGTGCTCTCGAGCGAACCGAAGTTCACTGGAGTTGCACATTATGATGCAATATTCAGAGATGTATGTATCGACAGTTTTCACGAGAAAATCGTGAAGATAACTAATGTAGCGTGAAAACAATTGGCGAAAGCGCGGTATTACATCGAGTTGGCCAATCGCGAGCGCAGTGACAAAGGCGTAGATTAGAAAGTGTGTTGTGTATCGGGGCCCGTGATACGGCTCGCATACGCTCTGATTGCCGTCCTATCTTCAGATCTGTCACAGACTCAATCGCTGTACTCGGCTGAACCAACTCATATTGTATCACACCATGACTTGGCAATAAACAATTAATCAAGCATTGCTGGAGCATTATACAACAAGCATTTATATTTTGACCTTAGAACTCTTTTGTTGTAACTATTAATACACACGGTACAAAATAAGTATTAAACTAAATACAGCAAAACTTTTTTTTAATCATTGCTAGCCTAACGCTTGACTGTTGTTTTAACTGATTTTAAGCGACCATTCACAAGTCAGTAACTCACAGCTTCATTTTGCTATCATTACCTAGTATCAAAGATTCTACTACACTTTTCAGATTTTTCTTAGGTATTGACAAATAACAATTAAATATTAATATCTATTTTTGTTCTTAAATAAACAGTTTAATATTAATGAATTTTACTACGTATAAACTTTTTAAAATTTAATTTATTTGGGTACAATTGGAACAGTAAAACATCGCTCATCTACAACACGAACCAATTCCATTATGATCGATGAGGTACACCGAATTCTTTTATTGTGTCGAGTTTTTACGGTCAGTCAAAACTGTCAAGGATTGACATCGCTTGATGGTTCATGTTTTGTGAAGGATTGGAATTTGTGTCCGAAAAGGCAGAGGTAAACGAACTATGTGGAAAGCAGGTTGAAAACCCTCATTGCGTAAACGGGCAACCATTGCACAATGGAAGTATTTTCAGGTGCGAGTTACGGAAATGTATCTCGGTTTAGGAGGTCAGGCGGTGACCTTGGCTGCAAGTGGGTCGCTCGTGAGATGGCCTATCGGGTGGCGGACGTCACGCTCCGACCCGCCGCGGCGCGCGCGCCTCTGCCGACCCGACACAATCCTTCCACTACCACTAACCGGAAAAGCTTCCAAGAAAAATAGCTTATAATCCTCAAAAATACGAATTAGTCCGTCAGTTAGATTTCTAAAAAAAATGCACACGTATTTTTCATTTTCTTTCACAAACAAAAAATGACGAAGATTCAGCGCTTAGAAGTTTCGCGTGACGTCACTCGTGGGTACGATAAATATTTACCCACGAGTGACGTCGCGGCCCCTCGCGGCCCCCTCTCTCGAAGTTTGATGATCTATATCTATGTCGATTTTTAATATTTTGAAAAAAAAAAATGCGTGTCTCATATTTTTCCATGATCTAGCTGACGGACTAATTAGAATAGTGTATTTTTGACCCTAATACCGGTCTAATAATCCGGTACCCTAAGTACCAGACTAGACCGATCTCAGATGATAACACACATACGAGAGCAGCTTTTATCCGGCTTACTTAAACTCGCTTACTGCGTAGTCAGGCCGTTTTGATATGAGGGATTATAATCTCACTGAAAGTGTTCCATGTAATTTCCGCGTGTCAATTGCAGTTGTCACTAAACCAGCGCAATTGTGCAGCATTAAAAGCAAACGACCGACCGCGGAACAGTTTTTCCTAATGACGAGACGTGAGTGAAAGCTGGAGACCTTCTTAATTTATTCAAGGCTTTTTATTCAAATATTATAATGTCCAACTCGTACACGCCCACTCTCAAACTCGCAGCACTATAATGGTGATTTTTTTAAACTTTGAAGTGAAAACCGATTTATTTTATTGTGATCTATTGGACGTTGTGTGAGCTTCCGAAGTAATTTTATTTTGGTTTATAGCGTGTTTATTTGCTCTATTTTTACAGTTACTTGACAGAGAACGTTCCTGTGGTTATATTTGATGTTTTCAGACGGCTGTTTATGTTATGGCTCTTCGTTTGTGTAAACAAGTCGTTTGTTGTTTACGGAGTGTCAAATGCGGTGCGGATAGAAGCTACGTAGAATCTACTTTTATATTTAAATGGTGGCGCTTCTATCGGATTTGTAACAATGGGTGTAAGATGTTGTGTGAATAGGCAGTTCGCATTTTCCATCACAGACTTAGAAGAAGGTTGCACAGACTGCCTCGGAAGGGCGCGATGGTCCGTTACTTGGTGCTCGTATACATTAGCTTCAGCGTGACAGAGTTATTTAAATGCTTCTAACTGTTGCCTCGGTCGATGGTAGTGCTATAACCCGGTCGTTTGCTCGGCTCCGGGCTTCACTCCACCATTTACTTTGAATTATTATGGTCGAGATGATTAAACTTGTAGGTTACATTTCTTTCATCAATTTGTTATCTATGTAAAAGCATTCGTTGTACCTCAATAACGGTTCCTGAGATTCTCGAGCCGGGCGGTCGAACCAATTACGAGTCAATAAAACGTGTTAAATAGATGCCTTGACTTCTGTAAATGCGATGTTAATTGCTAGGTCAAGGAAGAGCTTACTAATGAAATTGAAATGTTAAACACTGATTCTACTTTGTATTGGACTTGCTTTAAGCAAATCTTAGGAATAGTATATAAGTAAATTAAGTAGATAGTTTCAGATTTAGCAACGATAAAGTATCAAATCTAGTGAGTAGACCCACTACCTTCTAAAATCCAATTTCAGCTACAATTTTCTCAAAGGTCGTGTACAGCGAGAATCTTTGTGAAGTGTATCCTTCTTTACCAGCGTTAAGCTCTTTTTGCTAAAGAAAATTCTTGTGAATTCGCGTCACTGATATGTTAGTGCAGCGGCGTAACGTGGAAGTGGCGGCGGAGCAGCGTAGCGGAAAGTGCAGTTTTTGGATGGCTGAAATGTCGTCCAAGTTATAAGTTTTCACAACTATTGGTAGTCCCTACCTACGATTATAACTGCACACTATTTTATTTTGAACAGGTTAGATGTGTTGTCATTGGAGATTTTATTATTTTATGACCCCGTGTTTAGTCTGGTTCTTTTCATTCTACCAGTTAATACCATAAGCAGTGTCTTCGTTACTTAGCTATACCAATAAATTACTCGAGACGAGGTATCATTAAACAACAGTTAATTTAATTTGGTAAGAAGCGTGACTGTAAAATATTTCTTCGACAAACGTCACTATATTTCAAGTCCCGTGGTAGTTAATTACCTTGTCCCTTCTCAGAAAGAAATAACAATTTTATTCCCTTTTAGATGTCAATAAAAATTCTTCCCGACTGTTTTTAACTGGATTCTAAAGCAGTGAGCATTGTCACGAGTCGTTAATACCTCGAAAGTGGACGGAAATAGAGGAAGCAAAGTGTCTAAGCGTTTTAAAAAGTGGATAACCACACAAGACGTGTTTGATGTGTTCGTTTACACTCACTGGCCCAAGCAATAACCAGGTAGTGGTTATGAAACGGACGAGTGTCGTAAACGATACAATCAGGCTAAACAATATTTACTCTTTGATAAAATACGAGAGACACGTGAAATTTGATAATTACTAAGACCAATTATATCTTATCTTGCATCATTAGCTCCGCCCACTTAGGTACGAGTGTTACGATCGAGTTCAAGATTTAGGCCAATTTTTAAAGCAGTTAAAACGAAATTAAGTATCAAATATTTCACAAGATTCCTAGTTCGAACATATTTTTTATTTTTGAATAATATAAGTTTTTGCCACCGTATAAGAAGATGGGATGTTAAAACATTGCTTTTAAAAGCCATAACAAAGCAGAAAGATTATAGAACTAGGTGTTAAAAGCTTGAAATTTCGATTGGCGGCTTTATCGCTTTTACATATGTAGGTACATTATATGTAGTTCATAAAGTACCTACATGTGACCCTTAATGGGGATCGCAATGTGAGTTCCAACAACGGAACCATCTATTTACACAATTTTGTCAAAGTTGTTATCTTAGTACCTATTCGTTGTAATATTCCCTAGCACATCGCCTTGAAAGCAAAATTTAAACTTGACAGAATTCAAATTTGTTACTCACTGTTATTTCGGTAAAAAGCTGAGAAGCAAAATTGCGTCACGAGAAATAAAAACTGAGTCTGTGTTTTTGCTGGAAAAATTAGATCGTTTACTAAAACGACCGCTAGTTAACTGCGTTTCTTCAAAAGATCTACAAAAAGCTCAGAAACGAGGAATATTAAGTTTTCAACAACTAAGTGGTCTTAATAAGAAGCAGTGCCACAATAATTGGCTGTAATCCAAACGCCGATTTGCTGGTTTTGAACTATGAATACGTCAATTGAACGAGTGACTTTCAATACAATCAGTTAATGAATCTGTTCTGCCAATTTTAATTACCTTGTTCATTTTTTTTTTGAAGTAGTGACAGGATGAACAATGGGTTCGCCTGATGATAATACGCCTGCCCATAACAAAACAGTACAATACAGCTATTTAAATATGAAAAGACCAAAATATTAAAAATAATCACCGTGCTTGTCGCCCAAATATGAGCATATAACATGAATTACATTTTTGCCCTGCAATATCTGTGGTTATTACCATGAAATATTTCCCTTCAAACCAGAACAGTAATGTTAGCCCATCACTGCTTGGTGATAGAATAACTGGAAAAGCTGTGATGTTTCCTCAGGCAAGCTCGGAAAGAACCCTAATACTACAGGTATAATAAACTAAAATATCAGCGCTCAAAGATATCCATTTATAGTAAATTGATGGCCACAACTTTGTATGGATTAATTGTGCAGCCTCTGTGTTAATTAGAGAAAACCCAGTGGGTCAATGGCAACGACAACCGCACTGCAAAAACTTAAGCTCATTCAGACTTGACTGAGATCAATGGCGCAAAAACGCTGATGGTCTGATTAATTTCTAGCCCCATGATCAACGCTTCGACTGAGGACTATTGTTGCACTGAATAATGAGATTTCACCACTGCCCTGTCAATGTAACCGCTCATTTGAATTAGCGGAGAAAGTGTAGATCATAAATAGATCGCGAATTCATTGCGTTCCCGAACGCAGTAATGTGATTTTAATTGGATGATTGTATTTAATGACTGTTTTGATATAACGCTTGCCACTAATGTAAATACAAAAGCCACATAAGCAGATATTTCATTATTTTGCAATTTGTGTTGTCTATTGAAAATAAAATATTGTCACGTTCGTGTGAAGAAAATACCTAAGAGCAAAGCTAAAACCAGTGTGTTACATACGTGAATCAATTTGAGCTAGCTAAAAATATCTACCAAAGAATTGAGACATTGAAACTTTTTGTTCAGCATTGAAATTGTACTTTGGCAGACGGAATTGGCTACAGAAAATATTTATATAGGTAATACAGTACACTTTGACTAGGTTGCAGTATTCACACGTGAATGCACACGAGGGATCTAGACGTCATAAAACAACTACACGTGCTGGCGGGAAGCCTTATGCTTTAACCCTATTTGCTAGACCATACATTCCTAAGTAGCCCATTCTCGGGTATCATTCATAGCAACAGACAATGCAACTTATTACTATTGACCTCTATTGTGAAATTCATCACACTCAATGGCAGGTATAAGAACGAGAGCATTGTGTACCTCAATCTCTATAAAAGGAAGCTAAACAACAACGCAAATGACTCAGAAAAAAGCCTTTAGACTTATATAATAGGTACCTCAGAGTAAGTACAAAATAATGATCAACATTGGTGACAAAATTGAAGAAAGACATCGTAACATTGCTGTATAAAGTAGGTTTAGTAAAAGAGAAACGGAAAGTAATGAGACAAGCGTACATTGAAGTAATGAGGTTATAATCAGATCTTCCGCCTTCGGATCCGGTGGTGCGGTAGGGAATAGAAAGCTCTAGTTGCCAAACGAGCCCTACAGGCTGTCAACTTCGCGGATGTTTACGCTAGGGATAGAAATCCGAACTAACAACTGGTTACAGAGAAGCTACTATTAACGCTAACGATCATCTCATCCTCGATACATATCCCATGGAGCGTAGAGGAAGACTTAATTAACCAGCCGGGAAACTAGTTGATACTCGACACCGTCATTATGTCTAATGCGCTCAACAATGTATTCAGTCGAGATTCAGAGATAATTTCGATTATTAAGGACGAATGGAACATTAGTAAGATTCCGACGATGCATTGTGTTTCGAGCTTTAGTGAAAATGTTGAAATATTGGTGTTTGCTAAATAACTTCTTGCCTTTATGTTCTTACCGGTTTTGGAGCACAGGTCTCGATGCCTGTGTGATGTTGAATATTTCCGTTGGAGATCTTTTTTGTTGGAATGGTAGGCGAATGGCGGGCTCAAACCTGTCTGATGAGCCTGACTAAATTATCTCTTGATGACGATATTGTTCTAGGAATAACTTTATCTTCAACCTTCTGCATAGGTATGTGTCAGTTTGTAAAGTAGGATAGTATCCAATGTTTTTAAGTGTAGTTAATGTTAAACTTTTAAAATGGTATTACTGAAGAGGCATTTCATGATCCTACAAGTAGGTACCTACCTATATAATGAGAAAGTTCTGGGTGCTTTCCAGCAAACTTGCAAATGTACGTCTACGTTACTGATTATTTATTGCGTTACTATACTTTATTACTACTCTAATACCTAACCGATTTTTATATAAGTTACGATTAATCTTGGTGTATTTTTTGTATTAAAACTATACCTATCATAGGTATAGTACAAAAAACAACGTCTGTCGTCGTCTAACATCCGTATTAAATTTTAAAATTTACCGCAACACCTTGTTTTGGGCTTCATCTTCAGAATATTGCCATTAAAAACTCAAAACACTTCGTTAATTTCTTTTTAGAGAGTTTATTACTATTCAATATCTATTTACGTTTCTTGTCCGCAAGATTCCAAGCACCTGTTACTGACCTACTCCTGTGATCGCATGTTCATTAATCTCTTTGTAATTTAATGTACCTGCTGCTTTGTATTGTGATCTTTATCTTCGACTAAAATATGTGATGAATTAAAATATACATCAGCTAACGGCACATTTTGAGATAGAATGAATCGAGGCCACAGAGTCACCATCTGCTGAACACCACTCAATAACACAATCACATATCATATTAATTACCGTAAATCATCGGACATCACAAATTCCGTCGCATGAGAATCGAGCACTTCATCAAGGGCCACTTTCCATGTAGGTAGATGGAACAGTCACTCACACACAGCCGCTACCAGAGAGCGTCGCACGCGATCCAAAGAAAAAAATAACACGGTTCTTTCACTGAGTCAAATATCGAGTTCTTCCCGAAGACACACCGGAGTCACATCACACAGTACCAGTCAGAATATGGGGAAGGAATACTGGAGAGCAGTGTTAGTTATTTTCGACCGAGAAGTTTGTTGACAGCGTGTGTGCGGACAGTCGAGACGTTCTCGCCGCGCTCGCGCATGCTACGGTGTGAAGTCGGCCGCGGGCGCGAGGTGGTCGTCGCGCGGGCCCGCCAGGCGGCGCTGCGAGCGGGCCGGCGTCGCCGTCGCCGCAGGAATGTGCGGCACGCGGCACGGACCAGCCTCCGGGTGGAGGCTGCGCCATCCGATACACCTCTACGCGAACACCAAATATAATTAAATCGCAACACCCGATCTCCATCTCAACTCTATAATGCACGCTTACGATCAGGTTCTATCCAAACTCGGCATTAACTCAACGGGAAAGTACAGTTAGGTGCAGGCGCGGGAATGCGTGAGCGAGGTCACGGAACTAGTTGTGAATGACAAGCCTTCGGAGGAGTAAGATTTTGCTCGAATAACCCAGTTAGTGGATTTTTAATTAGTTACTGTCCGAAAGACGCGCCGATGAGCAGATGTCGCTGATTTACAGAACTTTATATTCCAAACTCTCACCTTTCCAAACATCCAATCAATGTCACTTTCATGCTAATAGGAAAAATTGAGAGCACAGTTCACGAGCGCGAATGCAAATGCATCGGTATTTATCAAACAATAGGTCGATCGGACTGTAAAATCGAACCGAAGGAGTGAAGTCGCTGAATGCGGATCCACAAGTTTTGCGGGTCATTGACGCATCAACCGCCTACGCCACGAACGCTGGTCAAAAAATGGCCTCCAAAACCAAATTTAAAAGAGAGGTTTTGCCAAACGACACTGCGGACAGCCTCCAAGATTCGAGTCCGAACAAAGACAAACAAACAATAAGGTTAAGCGCTCAGTTTTGTCCAAACATAGCTCAAAATGTTTGCGGACACGTGTGCCGGTCGTCCTTCATTTTTGTGTGTGCTTATAATGTTTGATTTGCTTTGAAGACTCCGCTCTGTATGCACAAAAACATGTGCTTGTTTGAAGGGAGATTTTTTTTGTATTGATGTAAGGTGTTCACAAATCTTCCATGTCGAATATCTTTGACATTTCTCGAAGTGATCAATTAACACGAAGATTTTGCGATGTTCGAAAATGAACCTTCATCAAATCAAAATAGATCAAAGGACCTACTTTAACTCGTATTTCTAGAGAAACATGTCTGGATGAAAACAAATTCTCTCATGGGTGGGTACCTCACCACAATAATATTCAGTAGACAGTGATAGACATATCCACAGATACAAAGTACAATTATTAAAAACATGCTCTGTAAAAAATATATGTTTCGCCAACATTAAAAGACTTCAGAAAATAAAATAAGTTGCAATAAATGATCTATCCAAATATGGTATTCTAACATAGTCAAATGTTTGAATAGTGATCGACATTGGATCACCATTCAAACATTTTGACTAAATTAAAATACCACATTTCACTATCATTCATTGCCACTCATTCCGAATTTATTAATCTGAATTATCTTATGTTGATTTCCGTAGAAATCTAAATCAAGAGATTATTAGCAGAAAGCAACGAGTTATTGACATTCTTATAAATATACCTATAGTATTATTAACGTCATTTGTATAATATAATTTTCCGAGCAATACAGCACGAACAAACGAAGTAGCACAAACCACAATTCAGCGGACGTTACGCGGATAGAAATGTGCTCGATCGGAATAAGAGCGTTTCCGTTGTACACGCATTATTTCCTCTACATAGAGTAAAGACATTTAATTCATTAGCGGAGCGCTTATAGAGTTACTAGCTGACCCCGCAAACGTTGTTTTGCCTTAGTAAACAACCCTTGTCACTTAGGGGTATGAAAAATAGTAGCCGATTCTCATACCTACAGAATATGCATATAAAATTTGGTTAAAATCAGTAAAGCCGTTTCGGAGGAGTAAGGAAACAAACACTGTGACACGAGAATTTTATATATAAGATTAGGCTAAGTAGGTAAATGTCTATAAGTCAAGCCACCACCGAAGCTAAGCATTGACCCTCGCGGTCAGTCCTCAGCAAATAAGCATACGAAGCCGGAATTTTGAACTGTAAAATTTTCACTAAGTATATAAATTAAAGATAATAAGTAATTCTTAATTTAATTTTCATGGATTAACCCCACAATAAGTAAATTTTCCTGATACCAAATGCAAACAAAATATAATTGTGAGCAAAATCAGCGATGCATATAAATGAATTGCCGAATGCGCTAATGTAGGTATACAAATATAGGTACAAAATATGAAACAGATTTTGTTATGTAGGAGTATTCTTTCATAAAACAACCTCAAAAAATTTCAAACACGTGAACAACTTGGGCGAGCCACAAATGAGCCATTTTTAGATGAAACAAAAAAAAACAATTAAAAAAAATTATGACAGAAGACACTGATGATGATGATGATAATATTGTTTAAACTTTTTCTCCAAATCTTAGATTCTACCGACGTGAATTGGGTGGATTGACTTAAGTTTTGACTAATGCATTTGTAGAACCGGCATAGAATAGATAATACAGAGAACCGGCAATTTTGATTTTGGCATCATCAATAAATATCAAATATTTATTCGCCATAAATACGTAAAGTAGGTAGGTGGTTATCAAGTGTTTGCTACCGGTAATAGTCGGCGGAACCCATTAGGGTTCGGCGCCGGATATGACTCATCATGAAATTATGAAATAAAATAAAGAACATACTCATTTGAGTGAAAAAAAATACAAAAAAAAATGGAATCTACCCTCAAAAAATTTAAAGTTTGTTTTGACAAAACAAATCATAAGTGAAGCTTTATCAACTAAATTTTTTCGCGGCAGGAGAAAAAAAAACTATAAACTAGTGAAATAAATGAATATAATTTGTTTTAATTAACATGTGCTATTGATTCCGGGTAAGTCATGGATCATGGAACAATTTCCTGTTTCCGCAAAATTTGCGTATTTTTACTTAAAATTTAATATAAGAGAATGTAGTACATATTTATGAGCCCAAAACCGACATCTAGTACGTTTTATCGAACTTTTTTTCTTCAGAAATTCGGCTAAGTTTAGTTTACCTAAACGTTGATACCGAATAATACGCAAGCTCAAGTTTCTGCAAACGCAACAGTCGCTATTTCTAAATTAACAGTACCTACCTATAGCTGTGCAATGTGCATTTTGTAGACGTTATTTGCAAATAAATTGCTATAGAATGCCTTTTTCAGCTTGTTATGACTCATAAGCAGTATTAGGTATACGTGAAACTTTATCAAGATTGGCATAGAGAATTTGATACCAGTAATGTAATGCTATGTAATAGACTAGGTATACCGTCCATACCTACAGTAGCTAAACGGAAGAAGATAAATATGAGAATACATTTTGAGAGTTAGTGGTCTTTTTATTTGAGAATTATTTGATGTTAAATGATTTGATAAATATAAATTATAAACTTCTGTACTATTGCATAGTACTAAAGTATAGTTGTACTCAGGGCCGTCTTTACCAGGGGGTGCAAGGGGTGCGGTGCACCCGGGCGCGGAGCGCCCGGGGGCGCTTGTCGAGCGCTGAATTTTTGGATAATTCATTGAACTTAACGCTATCGCACAGTTTTATATGTAATTGTTACTTACGACAAATATGTATGCGCAAGGCGCAAGCAAAAAAAACAGTCATCAGCAATAATATTTTATTTTACTTTTATTATGCTTTCGGCTCTTATCATACCGCATTACTACACTACACAAATAACAATTTTACTGAATACAACACGCGCACAACAAAATCTGTAATCCAAAGAGAGTGAATGTACGTTTGACACGTCGCCGCCCGGTCGCCCGCACTTTAAGCAAAATGATCTCTAAAGGCCTGTTTTCATTTTAATTAGTGCGAGTGCGAGTGAGTAGTGCAGGTGTTAAGTGATTAGTAGCAAACGCGTGTGGACACCGTTAGATTATTGCGAGTGCATAGTAATCAGTCGCGATTACTCACTCGCACTCGCAATCGCACTCGCACTCGCGCTCGCACTAATCAAAATGCAAACCGGCCTTAAGCCAATAGAGTGTACATTCATTTGAAATGAGCGCGCGGCGCGGCACCTGTGCGTCTGTTGCGTCCGTTGACATAGCCGTCCGGGCGCTCGCACTTAAAGAGAAATTATAAATAAACTAGAAGCGCCCCGCGGTGTTACCCGCGAAGTTCCCGTTCCCGTTGTTCCCGTTGTTTTTCCGGGATAAAAAGTAGCCTAGGTGTTCTTCCAGACTATAATCTATATGTGTTCCAAATTTCAGCCCGAACTGTTCATACATTAGGACGTGATTGAGCAACAAACATCCAAACATCCATAAATTCACATTTATAATATTAGTAGGATAAATATCGGTGGACAATTCACACACAACACCATCTGACCCCAAACTAAGCTAAGCTTGTTAGTACAGTCGAGGTAGACATAAAACTAGCCTGAAATAGAAAAAAATCCGGGGAGCGATTTTTTTTTTATGAAACGTCGGGGAGGGTTGTTGGAAGTATAAATCTCGATTTTCTAACTTATCCCGGTAGAGGGTTCGCCACCATCTTGTTTTAAAGTTTTTGTGAAATAACTCGTTCATTTTCAACTTTAGAGCAAAAATGATGGTCACCAAAGTTGTTGGAAATTTAATTTCTCACAAGTTTGCTTCATATAGTTTTTACGCTAGGATCAATATTTGCAGAGTTATACTATCAAGTTTATCAAAAAAATCGTAATGGGTGCAATTTTATTTTCTTCAACTTTGGTTCTCAAAGCAGTCTCGAGGCCGTTGTGCCTACACACGCGGGGGGAAGTCAGTGTAGGCACAACGGCAAGTTAAGACAAGTCAAGTCAAGACTTGACGCGCAAACACTGGCTTCGCTTGTGATTCGGATAATCGGCGATTCGGATAGTGGGAGTTCTACTGTAATTTAATTTCCTCATTTCCTAATATCTCAAGAGCTCTGCGTATATTTAACACTGCCTGTTACAGTAGCAGAAGGTGAAAGATCCTTTTCAAAATTAAAACTAAAAAAAAAATATCTGCGTTCAATCATGACCCAAGACAGACTGACAAACTTAGCCATTGTAAGTATAGAATCCAAAATTGATGTAATACCCGGTTTACATTATTCCAGTTCAGCTATCGAAACCAGCGCTGAATTGCTTACTGGAAAAATGGAAACCGGCAGTGCCAATGCTTTCCCGTGTGCCGGTTTATATTATACCCAGCTTACACTATTTCGGGCCGGATTTAGGGGAGGGCGGCAATATTATTAAATTAAACCAGTTGTAGTCCGGGTTTTTGCAACCCCTTGGGGTGTTCTCTGCCACGCTGCGGTGTAAACAAAACGAGGGCGCAGGCTGAGTGCCGCACCCTGGCGCAGAATAGACTTAAGACGGCCCTGGTTGTACTAAAGCATAGTAGACAAAATGGAGGGAACGAAAACGCAGGCACTGGCTTCAAATAAATGGTCAAGTTTAATCATTACACCTACGTTGAAAAGCTTTGAGTTTTCAAACGAATTTATTGTAAATTTCGTAGTATGTATCTTCAACAATGACCCATAAAATCGTTGACAAGGTAAGTTAGTAAGTAGGTACTTCTACTTCAATCAAGACTTGTTTACGAAGACGCAAAATGCAAAGATGCAGTAGGTATTAGTCAGATGATCTGAATTCTGAGTCAGTTATGAGTCACAACCGGCGATGAAAGCCTCGCTCAGGTTTAGCAGACTAGTGCGCAGGCGCAAAGGCGCTCCAAGAATCCCATTGTAAGCACCGCGTTATTTCTTATCTCTGTACCTATAGCGAAATAAAGATATTCAAATATTCTGATATCCGATGCCAAATACCAGTAGCTTATTAAAGGGCTTTTGGAAACCTTTTGTTAACGTAAACCAGTAGTACCGTATTACGGAATCAACACTACAAAGCTTTTAATGCAGGTGTGAAAATATCGAGTGTTTGTGAAAAATCGCATGAGATAGAGTTTTTGATGTCACGCGATGCACGTGTTCAGGGCAGGTTTAGTCATCTGACGCTATAAAACCTATCATGTCCATACTTTAGCAGTGCGCACAATAACAAAAACGAGTATTCGTTAGCCGCGTTTCGATTGCAATGTGGTATTATGAAATGATAGATGAATCCAAAAACCTGTTAAAAATAGTTCTTAATTTCACTTTATTTTATTAGATAAGTTACATCAGCATACTTCATTATTTTGTTCTTTTTCATCTGCTGCTCATACTCGTCATAATGCAAAACGCCTCATTCCATTGTGGAAAGAAACAGCTCATACCTACGACTTCTAAGGAATAAAGGTGGGCAAAGTAACAATCTAAAGTCTGACGAGATCAAGTTTCGTAGATGCAAATGGAATTTGTCCCAAGCAATGTTTGGGCAAGCAATATCAAAATATAATTTGATTGAAATGTGAGTAAGTTCTTATTAACGTAAAAATATAATTTACAAAAATAGTTTCAGATGCAGTTTTTTAAAGGAGATGTTATAACAACACTTTTCTTACAAAGTCTTCCCACCTTCCAAAATTAAATAAGAAACAATGTAAGCTTATTAAAAAAAGAAGTTCGTGGAGATTATTATAATAAATAAATAAAAAACGAAGACTGTCAGTGTTATATCGACATAATCCAGATTACTTCACTCTTTCTTTCCTTTTGAAAGAAGATCCCGAGAAACCTAGTAGCGGGCACATGAAATGGGCTTTTTTATGATCACCATAAATCTGATAATGGACAGTTAATGATCAGACACTTGTATGTCTCCGGTACTTATAAGATTGTCCAGTTAAGTTTGTATATAAGTTTTATTAATAGTATAGAGTAGAGACGAGACGGACATGTGCCTGATGATAAGTAGCATACCTGCCACATAACAGCACAGTGACACCCAGCTATTGAGGCATAAAGAGTCAAAGTCATTACCTACCACTGCACTGTGCTCGTCACCCAGAGAAAAAGATGTTTTATCACTATGCCCTGTCATTTCACTGGAAACATTGTCTTATTATATTACAATTAAATGGTTGCACTATATTAGAGTAGATGATGTGTCAAGTTATCCAGTGCTAAACGAGCTGCAAACACGCGCGCGCACTCGCCTTGAATAAGATCGCCGGATGCGATCGAAACTTGAGTCGGACTGGACTGATTATATCATACGTGAGTTACCCGTGTATTAATTTTAAAATAGAACAGATGTTCTTTGAAATAAGCCGGTTGTTGTTTTTGTACCCTTGGTACACTGTTGGTTGGCCGTAGTGTTGGATCGTCTTCACACCCTTCAAAAGGCGGAAAATCGTGGAACATGCTATCTGCTAAGTTAGCAGTTAGCAGTGCGGCAGCAGTGAAATCGCGCGTAGAGTGTAGAAAGCAGAACTGGGAGGGACGAGGTGGTTGCACAGCGCACACGCACTGCAACGGTGGCCATTCACTCGTGTATTTACACAACTCGTTATTTCAAACAACCAGAAGTCAAGCGTAACTTGATCGGACGAGGAAGTCACTATATTGGTAAATCTATTTCGTGAGTCGACAATCAAAAAAATATGGTCTGTGTTTTTCATACCCAACACACGGTAATACTGGACGAGGATTGTAATTTGGCTTTCCGAGAAGCGTCAGGAATTCAAATTTTGAGAGATGATAACCATTAACCACATTAGATTTTACTGAATGGATCCTTTTTTTTTCGTAACTTAGTTTTTAGAGTTCCGTAGTTCAAAAGGAAATAAAAAGATGTGGTGTCATGGGACACCAGGTAGGAACGAAGTTCCTTCGGATAATATAGACGCAACACAATTTGCATACATATACTTCCATATTGTATTTGAACTTTACTTTTTAAATTATTTAATTATAATTTTAAATCTTTTTTCGCATTAAAAAGTAGCCTTTCTCATCTGAACCAAGGGTACATTGAAATCGGTACAGCAGTTTTGGTCGGAATGCGTGCCAGAGACAGAAATCTAAATAATCTAGTTATTTAGATTTCCGTGGTGCCAGACATACATAGTTACGTTTACATTTATATTATTAGCAGGGAGTTCTGAGTTATAATTAAGAACTATAATGGTGAAAGAATATTTGAAACCGATCCCGTTGAGTTTATTTGTCTCAAAAAAACAAAAAAAACAACTTTTCTTTTCATAATATTAATAGTGACGTACAAATAAGTACCAGTGATCGGGTTTCTTCGATTTGTCCCGCTCCATTGAAATAGGAGGTCGGTCATTGAGGTCACATTTTGGAAAGCAAAATGGTTTATGTCATCCTAACTACTGAGAAAGACATTTATGAGTTCGTGTTAACAACGAAATGAAAGCATAGAAAGCATAATAGTCTCACAGGACATAGACAAATGTCTTGTAATAAAGTAGCGAGTATGTTCTTGTCGCTTACTTAAATACTGTGAAGAAAAATTGGCAGTCATAGGAACTGCCGATAAAAGTGAAAAATTATAACTCAGATTTTGATAACTTACCTTGGAAACTACGCGGGTGTAACCGGAGGGCGTGGCCTGGCCATCATGGCAGGGCCATCTAGAAATGCGTCAGCATTTCCCATTGGCTGATGCTTTTCTAGATGGCCGTACCATTGCGGCCAGGCCACGCCCTTTCAGCATTTCCCATTGGCTGACGCATTTATAGATGGCCAATGGCCATGGTTCCGAGTTTACCTGAAGATTTCTTATCAAACCCGAGCGTGACGCTAGAATTCAATTTACACCCCACGAAAAATCTGTCTAGGTGCGCCTAAAGAAGTTTTCACTTCAAAAACATTCAGTGGGGACAGACGTATTCCGCGAATCTTTCAAAGTCAGGTGTCACCCACCAACCCGCACTGGGCTAGTATGGCGGGTTACGGTGGCGAGGGAGTGCTATATTATAGGAAGGTCCGGAGATGGGCAAGCCGTGGCGGGTTGGCAGAAGAATGCGAAAGCGGTCATACGTTCCCGTCGTAAGCGTCAAAGGTGGCACTTCGTCGAGGTTTATTCGGGGCATCATATCCGTCCGTGGTGTCGAGTCTAACGTAACCCGACCATCTCCCTCTGACGGAAGGCTATGCGTAAATATGTACATACATATTTACGCATATGTACATATTATTATGCGTTTATGGCTTCCAGCGTAGTTAACAAAAAAGCTAACAACTTTGAAACAGCTGAACCGATTTTGATGCAATTTAGGAAACACTTCCAACCAGTTCAACTAAAAATCAAAATCGGGTAATACGTTCGTAAACTACGATGGTGCAGATATACATACACACATACTACCACACATAGATGCGTCAAACTTATAACACTCCATTGTTTTTGTGCCGTGGGCTCGTGGCACAAAATAATCTGTCGTTATTAATATGAAGATCGAACTTTGAATCTTACATTTGACCTGTTAATAACCTCGTAGCATTTATGTTACAGATTTCAAAACATTAAACCTTCTAAAGCTTCCCAGCTGAAATGTTAGAATCATTGTCGCCCATATTAGGAGCAGGTTGATTCTTTCCCACAGATTTTTGCTCAAGAAGTATAGATCGTTTCAGTAAAATTGTATTGTAATTTATTTTATAACATAAGCAGTCCACTTTATTGTACCACTATTAGGACTTCAGGACATGGAGCATTCTGTCACAAAAAGAGAGTTAAAACTACATTTACTACGTCGACTTCCTCAGGATATTTTCCTTCACCGTTAAAAGCAGTGGCTAACATACTAGTACATCTGCACTTGTAGAAAGCCCCAAAAGTGTACGCGTTATTCATACCTACAACTTCACATTTTTTGCGAAATCGATACGAATGAAATACTTTTAAATGTTCATGTTTTTTTAAAACGTTCGAATTAATCATACATTTTCTTTCAAAACACACACTTAAAAATAAATTATAAAATAAAAATATCGCAAGACACAGACTCCGGTTCTACTTTACCGATATATCTCGTTTTCTCTTATCACAATTAAGTATGATATTATAGGAGGTAGATACTTTTCAATAACAGATTTACACAGGACAATAAATAAGCAAGAATTTTCTACACGAGGCGAGTGCGTCCAGTGAATTTGCATAACGGGTAATATACAAAGATTCCTACAGACGTCCCAGCTCATAAAACATAATGTGCCTATTCTGCGTCTGATAAAGGATTCCTGTCTGTCAGGTTTATGGTCTTCTCATGTCACAATAAAAATTCAAATTGAACTCGCCGAGATAGTTCTCAAATGCAGATTTATGTTTCAAACCAATCATCACTTATTTCAAATACCATAGAGTTTAAAGTTGAAAAACACGAGTTGGAGCGCGTAGTCGTTAACATAATAAACGAAGGATGAGAAAACAAGTATTGGCGCCAATGAGAAAATTAAATTTGAGTAAAGAAAGCGACCTGTTGTAGTCTCTTTTAAAGTGTGTTTCTTTACAAATGTTTTTATCTGTAAATGTACTACAGAAAAAAGACGACGAATTTAAATTGAATGGGTCGAGTGGTAGAGACATGTTTAAGAAAGGATTGATGAACTGTTAGGATGAGTGAATGCATACAAAGAAGGATAAATGCTGAGATAAGGAGAGATAGGGGCAAATGTAAATACCTTACACATTGCACCGACGCCACTAGCGACTACGTTCAAGGTAAATATCCTCAGGAAACCGACATGTTCCTCGAACCTTTCAAAATCACAAACCATCCACCAACTCGCACTGGGCCATCGTGGTGGATTATAGGCATGACTCTTTGTGAGAGAAGGTCCGGAATACCCCCATTGGGAATATGTCATGGGTTGTTATTTATTAATGGTGCTAATTTATTTAAATCAGGCATCACATCTATCGCGTAAATATTTGATTTCTGTTCTGCTAATATCGTTGAGACCTATTTTATTAAAAACAAACTCAAAAAAGCCCATCTATAAAAGCGTTACCCACAAAGCCTTTTAATTCAAGATACGCCAACCGGTTGTACGTTGTACATTCAAGTAGTTTCAATGTCATCAACTATGAATAAACTTATTACAATCGCACTTAGCATTTGAATGTGAGCTTCTTTCTAAACGAAATTAAAATAGGCGCGGTCCATTACGAAAAGCTTTCGTGATGAAATGTTCATTGTGAAATGTGACTTCTATCTATCAGGTGATTTAAGATTAGCATATTTTTAGTCGAAGCACGTTTGCGGAGCAAATCTCGACGTATTTGGAAGTTGGTTGCTTTGTTAGGTAAGACGAGTACAGGTTGAACTTATTGATTGTTTTGATAGCCTAAGAAGATGACAATTTTGATCATAAATTGGACACGAAGGAAGTTTTTATTTGTATTTTAAAATTTATGTGAGCTTACTAAAAATGGGGTTGGGAAATGGATCCGTTGAACTTTTTTTTACTTTATACCTATTAATAATTTAACTTGCCTCGTGGCTTAGTAAGTAGAAGAACCGAAGGTGGATTTGATTTTCAGAAAGGTCAAATATGTTTGTAAAAAAAAAATCTTTTGGCGTAATTTTATACGTGTATATGTCTGTTTCCTCGTATATCTGTAACAGCTGAACGGTTTTCAATTAATTACTTAGTAAATACAACAATCCGGATTTGTAGGATTACTTTTTCTCCTGCCAAAGTTAGTAGTTTCCATGGAACCTTTAATGAAAAAATGAATAATTTACGTGAACCGTATGTGGTAAAAGTGCAGTAATAAATAAATATTTCTGGACATTGACTTCATTGCGGATGCTATCCGTCAGAGAAACCCTAGGCAAAGCCCTTTTGATAGCCCGCTGAGTGAGTTTCAGCTTATGGACCATTTCACTGTCAGTGTCCACGTTTCAGCACTATAGGTAATATGATATAGCTGCATAAAATCACATATGCTAAAATGCAAAACAACTGAGCTTTTAAAAACCTGTTTTTCACTAAATTAACATTTTGGATTCCTAGTGGCGCCACCATGTCCTGCGATGAGCAAAAATAACAGGATCAAGTGAAACATGATGGTTTTAAATTTATCACGACTGTAATAAATGTTAAGCTTCTACACTTAACATTATTTTCTAACAATATGTAATTCCGTATGTAAAGTACAAGATAAAGAATCCCAAACGCTACCTACTGTCGGTTTCAGAATTAAAATCTGAGCATTCGTATCTCTAGGTGAGAACAGAACATGCTAAGCTACCATATTATAACGATATTCAAAAGTTAAACTAAATTTTTAAACGAATTATTTATCTCTCAATTCGATAGTAACTCCCTCATTTGGTAATATAAACAAAGTGGTCGTCTAGTGCGAGCTCGCGAGTCGCATTCGGAATGTTAAATGGCCTCTACTCAAGCCCTAGAATCTAGATGTTTATGCTTAGATATGCCGACATTCCTCCAGCTCTATACTTATCTCAGGCTCGGTTCTAGTTTTAGTTAAACGATATTATTTATTATTTTTTGTAATACCCGGATACGATAAGCTGAAATTGCATAAGATGCAGTAGATAGGCGCTAATTAGATAGAAACTTTTTGCTTGTTCGGAGTGTAAACACAGAATAAATAAGAAACTGAAAATATCTATTTTAAGGACCACGATATATATGTACATAACAATTGGAAACTTTGCAACGTACAATACTAATGCTAGATATTATTTTTAGGTATCAACTTTCAACAATGCCACACTTCGTTGGTACTATAAAACATTTATGGTTAAAACACAAGAGATCTAAAATTAATAAACTCAAACAAAAAGAAGAATATCTGGAAGAGAAGAAGATAGGAGAGCGATCTTATCCAGATACCATATTAATTTTAAGACAATTTTAAGATAGTTTCAGTTGATGAAAAAAATGTAAACATAATTATATAAGTTTTAATTAATTACAGGATATGTTTAGCGTGGCTACGGGGTGGATATTTCCCCCATATTTCAGTGTATCCTGCGTTATGCACCCGCGTACGTGGTAAACATATCAAGGACACACTCCACTAAATAACCACGATAAATATCCCGTACCTAATAATAGTAGTGAACCGCCAGAACAGCTAAAACCATAATAAATAACAATTATAACCTACTAAATTCTAAAACTCAAAATGTAGAATTTCATAACTTTCAAATTCGAAATTGATGTGATGAATTTTTGATAGTGGGTTGATAAAGTTAACGCAACAGTTTAATATTACGTAAATAAATTATTTTTTAACGTGATTTAGAATTACCCATTCGTTTAAATGACATCGAAATTTAGGAAAGAGACATAATATTTATTTTTTATGACAAACCTATAATAGAACATGATTAGATAGAACAGGATTATAAATAATTTATAATCCTGTTCTATCCAAAACCAAATTATACCTTTATAAGGTAACTCTTGAATCTAACCGCAAAATAGAAAATATCAAAGTTGAACGGCTAGTCATAAGTGAACATGTAGAGTTCGTGTGTAGAGTCTGTGTTTGGCGCTACTATTATAAATATATCCGTGTGAAATACAGCTCTTGCTAAGAAATTTTAGTTCGTTATTTTTGTCAGAAGGCTTGGATGGTGGTTCAGACTGCGTGCAACGAACGCCTTTTTAGAACGAGTTGATTACCTCTGATGTGACCAACTACAACAAACTAGTCTTATAGAGGACAGGCTTCCTTCGTTAGTACCTTTACTTGTACTCAAGTATTGACACAAATCAAAACGTGTAAGTAAGTAAAAACAAGTAAGTATGCCAGAAAAAAATACTATAGGTTTCGAAATACAAAAAATATTATGCATCAAGTCTCGTCTCTTTCTCAAATGTAATGACAATCGAACATTTTTTTTTACATTAGCCATTTTTAGGGTTCCGTAAAACGTAAAAACGGAACCCTTATAGATTCGTCATGTCTGTCTGTCTGTCTGTCCGTCCGTATGTCACAGCCACTTTTTGCCGAAACTATGAGAACTACACTATTGAAACTTGGTAAGTAGATGTATTCTATGAACCGCATTAAGATTTCAACAGAAAAATTTAAAAAAAAAAAAATTTGGGTTGCCCCCCATACTGAGAACTGAAACTAAAAAAATTTTTTTTCTTCAAACCTACACGTGTGGGGTGTCTATCGATAGGTCTTCAAAAATGATATTGAGGTTTCTAAAATCATTTTCGTCTACACTGAATAATTCCAAAGTGGTAAAATGTGTGCCCCCCCCCCTCTAACTTCTAAAGTAAGAGAATGAAAAATCTAAAAAAAATATATGATGTACATTACCATGTAGACTACCAACGAAAATTAGTTTGAACTCGATCTGATGAGTAGTTTTTTTTTAGTACGTCATAAATACACTATTATTGAAACTTCGATCAAAGTTACAACGAACTACAAGAACTATGTGTACTATGTATATAATGTTACTTGCTGCAACGGAACCCTTCATGGGCGAGTCCAACTCGCACTTGGCCACTTTATTTAGCAATAACTCTTTTGAAACCTTTGGGCTTGCGTAGAAGGCGCAAGGATCTATAGACGATTCTCAGTTTTATATATTCAAGCGAAAAGAAAAGAGATAGCAATATCAAAGCTAATACAGTTCTAGTTAGGCGGTAGACCCGCTGGTACCTGGTGTATTCCCGGGCCCAAGATAACCTTATACACTTTAATAATTATGTTGTATGTATTACAATAACTAAATGATATAGTTCCTTGTTATTTTATTTACGTTATACATTTGTTGTTACTGATATTAATTGTAATCTAAAATCAGTCGTTGGAAGTGGACTAGGTAAAAAAATAAATAAAGAAACGATGGATAGAGTTTGGAATACGACGGTTAGTAACTATTTGTTTTTTAATATCTAATGTAAGACGAAAGACTCATAGAAATTTAATAATTCCGTCCGTTAAATTAGCTGCCCTCTCACTACATCCGGAGCGGACATACCGAACATACTGAAATGGATATCGAAGCCAATGAGGCAAATTCAACTATAACTCGCTGAGTGAGAGTTCAATTTATAATGTACGTAACTGTAATACGGGCTGAGTTAAAACCGAAAAATATAGTTTTGTTTGACAATTGAAAAATATTTGTTTACAAACTAAAGACACACTTTCTGAGAAAATGTTGGGTAGATTTTATGTAAAGGAGGGAAATATTCTTCTGATTTCTGATTTATGTAATTATGTGTCAAATAAATATGGCGTTTTTTGAACTTTCAAAGCTGCAAAATTTCAGAAAAATTAAGATTATGAAGGTAACAGATTCAAAAGTAGTTACTAGTTTGCACATTAAAATTATCGTTTTAATCCATCATAATTAGTGATAGGATAAGTATGAAAGTACCACACCTCTACCAGTAATTCTACCACCATGTAGCATTATTGTGTTTAGAATAATAAATATTTATGTGGCGAGTATTAGTTGTCTATGTAAATCGATAATAATATTATTTTGAGAAAACTTTTGTTTTGTATAAAATGTTTACTGTTACTTTTGAAATTTGATGTTATGAACAAGCGTGTTGCTTACCATCATGAGCACGACTTGCACCTTTCATTTTGTTAGAAAAAAAAAAATTGAAATTTTATTATCCAGATGGCCATCCAGCTACGGAATAACAATACTCAAATACAAGCAAAAGTTACATTAAACAGTTCCTCCGACTACGGATAAGGAAGTTTATACAGAATGTAGTTTGATTTATCTGCGCCTGCTCCAAACTAATTATAACTTTTCATAATAAATTGTAGGTACTTCCTCCGGTTGCAGCGAGATGCAAAAGGAAACCTGCCGGATAAAATATAGTAAGAAAACATGGTATGTAAACTTCCTGAGTTTTCTTTATTTGTTTAAGATGAGTAGAACAAATGACGGTATTTTAACTCTGATAGGTACTTAAATAAACCATGCATGGACATTTCGTATTATTTGTATTAGTTTTTATCGTAATTTAGCTTTGTTAATCCTATAATAAATAATTTTGATTATGATTCTCAATATTGTAAATGTATGTTTAGGGTGTATGGATGTTTGTTCCTCAATCACATCTGGACTAATCAGGTTGACATTTGTGACACAGACAGATTATAGTCTGGAATAAGTACTTTTAATCACTGGAAAATAATGGGAACAGGAACTACGCGGGTGAAACTGCGGAACGCTGCTAGTATAGCATAAGCAGTTCTTCCCACTGTCGAGACATGGAACCTTCATTTACAGGGAGAAAGCCAATACCGTAATTCACCGTGCTAGCCACGTGCAGGTTGGGCATGTCTATGAAAGTCGTGTTCTTTGGAAAATACTGGTTTCCTTACGATGTTTTCCTTCATCGTTAAGCCCATTGGTGACGCTCTTGTTGCAGTTTATCTCTTTAGTCTGTATTATCGAGAAGATCTGATGTTCCTTCAAACTGAAGCGCAGAACTGCTTGATGGTAGAATATTTGGCATAGGTGAGGCACTTCACCAATCAGACTCGTCATGAAGCAAGCCCTACCACTATAGACTATAACGTTATATTTTTATATTCATCTATAATTTTGAGATATGTTTATTTCAATATCAGACATCTATGCAAGGAGGTGTAATCTTGTGCTTTGTCATTTATTTACGACGTTACCGGAGATAAAGTATCGAATTCAATAGGATTAAGATGGTGTCTAGCGCGGCAGGCAAGTGCAGCTATTTGTATGAGGCATGTGGGCGTCTTTAAGCTCTGTTTACATCGTGTAAGCACTATTGGTACTTGTTTAATACTGGCTTTAAGAATTAAGTAACGATTTACTGTCCCTTGGTTGACGCTGAAAATTGTCCAACCCAAAGTTAAGTTAAACTAAGAAGTAATTGTAGATGTATCAATGTATTATAATTTGATTATAATATAACAATATAACGTAAGTTACATGATAATAATGTAAATGTTCTAAAAAAAATATTTAACAGCTACTTTAAAAAAAAAGGTTTGATTAGGGATTTGCCACATATATTTAATTATTATTACTGTTTATTTATTAGAATTGCCTGCATCATTGAATAGATCGTAAAAAGTGATAGGGTATCAAAATATTTAAACAGTACCATTTCACTTTTAAGTACCTTACTTCTGGTATAAAATGTTGTCGTTACGAAATGACATATTGAAATAATTAACCGCCATTTCATAATATATGGGAAACATCGTTGTACCAATGTGCATCATTTGAATTCTAAGCACAGAACTAAGCGAGCAAATGACTCCTAACCTTAAGGTTAAGTTTTATAACTATGTGCGAGACTTTGATAAAATCGGAATCACGAGTATATTTTGCACAGATTATGTGCTACAAAAGAATTCAGCTTCCATTTTAATATGATGAATAAGCCTGTTTAGTAAAATACTTACAGCGCGTTGTTTAAGTATGTTCTTCTAGATCACCCCTCATTTGAAAACTATAAACGCACTATCAGAATACCAAAAAGCTGATTTTAGAAGAAACACCTTACCTTGACGCGTACCATAGAATTGCAGCATAAAATATATGCAATAATATTGATCGGGAGCAAGAACTGGTTCCTCGTTGGAATCGGCCGAGCGGTGTCGGCGTTGATTGAAACCCGAAACTGCCGCCGCACCGTGTCCAGGGAAACAATGGTGCAATCTAGAGAGAGCTACACGTGCACTCTTCCGGCCCATTAGCATTGAATGGGCGGCGCGTGCGCTTGTCCCGCGGATCATTGTCGCGCCCGCGATTAAACACACTCTTCATCTAAATCAATCTCCGGCGACGCTCTCCGCCGTATTGTTCTGGTTTCTAGCCCCGATTAAACCTAATGACCACATTTGACACGTCCATTACGCTCGGCTCGCTCCATCGACTCGACTCGTTAAGGTCAAGTGCAATGAGGAAACATTTGTATTGTTTACTTTCGTAACAAATCTCGGATGACGAAGAAATGGTATGATGAATAGGTAATATTTTTAGGTACTCACCGGCAGCTCGAGGTAGTCTGCAATGGTGTATTTGGCAGCGCCGCGACGGATGTCAGCTAGGGCGGTGAAGTGCTCGTCGCGTCGAGCCTTGCGCCGAAGCAGCGCCTTCGCGTACGGATATGCTGCCAGGAACTCATTATAGGCATCCAATAACTCTCCTGAGAAAAGCTGCTTCAGCAGGATCGCACTCTCACTTGCATCTCCTTTTATCTCTTCCACGGAAGGAGGAGGCGGCAATACTCTGCACTTCAATGACTCAGGAATACTCTTCGTCGCAAATGTACTGATCCCGCTGGTAGACTCGCAAGATGTAAACGCATCCGTGGAATCGCTCGAGCCGCATTTCGAAAACGGAAACGCAGACGAGGCTCCACTTTTTTCGCTACTGGCAGAACTCTGACGAGTAGTTCTAGTCTTTTCAAAATAATCTGGGAATTGTGGCTCAGATTGGCTCTCCGTCGATGGAGAAGATCCTTCGACCGCAGGACTCGTATACTGGGTATTTTTGATGCAATCATATAAATCTTCGATGGACTCATATGGAGTCATGCTTCCGCAAGATTCATTATCTTCATCGTTCAATCTCTCGTAGAGCTCTTCATTTCTTCGATGAGCTACTGGAGTCAGAGCAGAATCAGATCTGCTCCTTTTTACGGTGCGGACTTGATCATAACCATAATCATTTGGATTGAGAAAGTCCCATTTCACGTTAGCCCAAACATTTTCTTCTATATCTGCTGAGATTCTGTGATCAGCGCAACACTGTCCGCTATTCCTTATAGTCACCGTTGTAACATTATCGACTGTCTCCACTAAATCGGTGTTTGCCACGGGTTCGCTACATTCCGTGGCAACATCTACTATAACTTTTCGAAGTGAAGGGCTTAGTGAGGGCAAACTGCTCGTATCATCTGGCTTAATGTTTTCTGGTACAGTGTCGTTTAGCTCTGACCCCGTGATTATCGACGAAGCATCCACATCTTGTTGCGAGAGAACACCTTCCTGAATTAGTTCAGTGAGTAAACTTTTTGGCTCGTCTTCCGTTACAGATTTTTCTGATGTGCTATTTTGCTCATCGTCGTCATTTTCCACTTCTGTAATTAGTAAGCCGGAATCAATGTATTTTCTCATGCGCTCAGTCAGAGCGCCGCTGGCTTCTGAGACCGACTCCAAATAGTAAAATAACAAGTGATATTCTTCTTTTGTAATGACGGCTGCTCGTAGGAGTGGCTTGCCGTATAGTTCTACGGCCGAAAATAGCGTTGAAGCTGCAAAGAGGAAAAAATAAATTAATGAATCATTCTAATAATGTCGATAGGTCGTGTTATGTATCGTTTAATATTAAGGTACTGTTACACAAATAGGTGGGCGTTAGAAAGGTCAAATTACGTGTCTATTAATTCACCTTGCATTAAAGTTCATCCGCAGAACGGCAATGACCTTTTGAGCGAAGGTTCAAGGGAAGATCATTTGTATGCAAAGTACTGCAATCAAGTAAGAGAATCGTTAAATGACAAGATTAAATTAGGAATTAGAATAATTTGCCGAAAAGATTCTCACGCATTTTAAAAAGTTACGAGCATTTGTTCAGTTCTGAAAGCTCATCACCAAACGTGTCAAAAGCCCATTTCCTTTGTTTTCATAGCGTATTATTACGTTTTATTATCCAATAAAATATTATAGTCACGGCATCTAATGCATAAAGTCAAGTTAAGTAACTTCTAGGAAAGATTACTGGACAATGGAACGCATGGACTTGTTGCAAACCGCTTTCTTTTCCACGAGCATCGCGTGTTTTGCCTTCTGAATACTGAATGAAGAGCTACTGCTTTAGTATTGACGACAGGACTATCATCGACTACGAAGAAAGTTCTCTTTTGTCGGGAAAAGCCGCGATTTACACTTTTATGGCTTTCAACAGGATTTTAACAAATGTATTTGCATATTTATCTCCTTACAATGAAGCACAAAACCGTCAGTCTGTTTAAAGCTTCACACGATCAGGCGTAAAGACGCGTTCGTGACCACATTTTGTTCTTTCATTTGCCTATTCGTTCATATTCGCACGGATTATGCTAAGTGGAGTTTTGCACATAGATACAGCGACTTGTACCCGTGTACGTACTCGTAGGAAGTACGGCTCACAGCTTTTATGAGCTGACAATAAAAATATTAAAATAATATGCAACACGTTACTGTAACGGACAAAAATAGGTATGAATCGTCTGATATACTCACTTTTCCTATGTCGTACCTACTACGTTGAAATATTTAAAATTTTAGTCATCGTTAGAGGCAGAATTTATAAAAAAAAAACTCTGAATTACATTAACGGTATGTCCTCCAATCAAGTTTCTGCGTCACGCAATTTAAGCTTTTTAACTGTTAATGGATAAATCGATACTAATATTGTAAAGCTGAAGAGCTTGTTTGTCTAAATGCGATAATCTCAGGAAATGCTGGATCAATTTCAAAAAATATTTCAGCGTTGGATATGTACGAGATCTCTGAGTGCTATAGGCTATTAAATATGTAGGTACCACGGGCGTAGCCGGGCGGATCACTAGTATATCATAAAGTCTTTACAATTGAATTCAAAGGTCATTTGACCTGGCTCAACTGACAAGTTTGAATAATTACAATTTTCTGGCTATATTACTTGTGGTAGCAAGCACGAAGTAAAAAAACCTCACCATAAATATTTTCCCAAGCAAGGAACACGTCCAAATCTCGTCCATCCCACAGTTTCGGTTGGAATTCCGCCACCAAGACTTCGCCTTCCAAGACTGTAGCTGATGCTCTCGGTTCTACAGGGGCCTTGGAGCCTCCAAGAAACAGTAATGCAGCGGGTGGCGAGGGCGGTGTCACAAGCGGGAGCGGGAGCGGGCCGCCGAGCGGAACGGAGAGCGGGGCGGACACCGGCCCTGAAGGCACACCAGACACGACAGCTCCCACTTCGGTTAGTGGCTCGCAGACGATTTCAGCAACCGTACTGTTGCCCCATACTGTCACCTGAAAAGACAAAAATAATAACATATTTATTTTGTAGATTGTAGCGTCTTTTAAGTCCTGCCCCCGGCTTTGCATTATCAATTTTTTTCAAAGATAGAGTAAGTTAACATAATAGACAGTTTGTTTCGAAACAAATCTTAATATATATAAATCTCCTGTCACGATGTTTGTCCGCGATGGATTCCTAAACTACTTAACCGATTTTAAATTAAATTGGCACACCGCGAGCAGTCTGGTCCAACTTGAGAGATAGGATAGTTTTTATTTCGATTAATAGATTTAAATGACAATATCCGAGCGCAGCCGGAATGGGCCGCTAGTGTACTATAATAAAACAAATTTGGTATAAAATCCGTTTGTAAAATGGAATGTTCCGGAATTATCAATATTTGATGAAATGAGAAGAGGGGTAGGTATACATTTTTGTGCAAACACCCTAATACTCGTTGAGTACGATAAGTGAGTATTTTGTAAAAAAAATGATTTTAAGTATGTTTCATGCTTCACGTTTCGGATTGTGAGTAATATGTGAGTATTTTGTTCTTGTTTAGGTTAGTTGGACCCTGTGCCTTCTGCGCTAACTTAATGTTAGGCAGGAGTGTGCGTCTGCCATAGGTCCCTTTCAAAAAAATGGGAAGCACCACGATCCGAGTAAATTAAAAAAAAAGACCAAGAGATCTGCCGCCCAAATAAAATTATTATAGCTTTGCTATTTGTCTCCCTTTTATTTTTAGCGTAGATAAAGAGATATGTTGTAACGCCATGATCGTTTTAGTTATTTTTAACTATTATAGGTTTACACTTGACCACCATCTCGCCTGATGCTAAGGGAACGATGCGGCTTACAATGAAGCAAACTTACCTAGAAAAAAAAACAATTTACTCAGTCAGGAGTGGATTTCCCCCAATGGTTACAAGTTACAATTTCCAAATCGAGAGTCTATGCATTCCATAGCCTTATCACGCACGCATAGACAAACCCTTTGGGAAGTCAACTATGAAACGATATCGCTTTTTCGAGTTAGATAAAATGACAAGGCGGTGTTTGATCATGCGTGATGGTATTGGTTAGGCGGTAGAAAGGTTGATTATGATAATGT
This sequence comes from Ectropis crepuscularia, assembly GCA_963693475.1. Classification (NCBI taxonomy): domain Eukaryota; kingdom Metazoa; phylum Arthropoda; class Insecta; order Lepidoptera; family Geometridae; genus Ectropis; species Ectropis crepuscularia. Next base: position 13,385,163 of record OY856358.1, read on the forward strand.
AAGTATTTCAAAAATACGGTGAGATTTAAAAATATTATGTCTGGCCACTCTGTACCTACCATTACAGCCTTGACAAATTTTTCGATGTCTTTCGTTAATTAGAATAGGTATGTGACAAGTTATCTCGTTGGAATCAAGTCTATTAAATGGCGAGTTTTGATAAAGAGGAAATAAAAGTTAGCTAATTAATCTCAGAGCAGTAATTCTCCGAATCCTACTCGTAATTACCGTTCTACCGTTAAGCCCTGGTGTTGCAAGATTCTTGTGGACTAGTTTAGGTAAATTATAGCAATGATGGCTGAGCGGTCGGGCATTGGATTCCATGCCTCAGGCGCATATTCCAAAATTCTAAGAACAAACGTAACTGCATGGTTCGGTAATGGATGAAAACTTTTAGACGAAGTTTACAAAAGTTTGCCTCCACTTTCGTAAAAACAAAGCCTAAGCTGTGGAAATGTGGAATGCGATCCCTGACTGGGTTTTGTTCGATGGTAGCCTTAGTGTCATCGGGTCGAGAATGATTCGGAATTTTTCTAACAAAAACGCTCCATCGTAGACTGCATCGTCACAACATAAGGCGAGACGGCGGTCAAGCACAAACCTATCATAGTTGAAACATAGTAATAAGGCTTTGAAATCTTTCACCTATCGTTGATCTTCGCAATCGAAGTTAGTTATGCACATGACATGTCTTAGTTTGTATTTTGTAATCTATAATTATTCTATACCTACAATTGAAAGCTATGTCAGTTGTTTAAAATTTTACACATGTTTTATTAAAAAAACCTTTGTGTAGTAGTACATTTTTAAGTACGTTTAAGAACATCCCACAGATAAGCTCACAGTTAAGAACGTAAAAAACAAAATGTAAACACGTACTGTAGATAATCAAGATGATTTTATTTTGTACAATACTACACATATCTACGCATTCACTATAGAGATGTAGATAGGTATAGTAACATAACATTACAGTGATTCAACGAAACAACAGCTTATTCCAAGAATCTACATAAGCTTTGTCTGAGCCACTATCTAACACCATCTACTACCGTTAGATTGTTGGTAATGCCGAGGTTCAACTAGAATTTAGGTTGGTTTTCCAATACTAGCTAGCTAGCTACAGCCAGAGCAAGTTCAAAGCTAAGCAAGTGACTGCCGTTGTATACAAATATTTACTCAAGGGTTACGAGAGCAAAAAAACTGTCATATTAATTTATGTTTTTTGTCACCTAATCGTAGCTCGAAAAGCGACATCGTTCCACGGGTGACGTTCCAGAACCTCGAATTAAGAGGTTTGATTTTACTTTCGTAACGTGTATTCGAAACTACACCATTTAGTTCCGCTAGTAGTAAGCAACAAAGTTCTCGATCCCGTGTTGTTCTCGGGATAAAAATAAGTCTATGCGTTATCCCATCCATCTAATTAATCATCTACCTATGTAAGTGTAAGTACCAAATTTCGATATATCCTCACAAAATTTCGTATGTATAATATTAGTAGGATTCCAGAAGTAGTTCTTTTTCTACGTAGTTCAAAGCGCAACTTTATTTCTTTAGCCGCTACGGTGTAAATTTTCTTTTCAGGATACACCGGTTTTCTGCCTCGCATATCCCCCGTTCAGTAGGCGCTCAGCCCAACTATCAACTATCAGCAATGGTAGCCCGTCATCTCTGTTTATGATTACGATGCTGTGGAAGTATAAAGTGTTGAATTTACAGTAGGAATTTTATTATATTTAATGCACAGTAGCAAATAAAAAATGTAAATGTTGTTTGCATAATAGGTACCTATTTGAAAAGAATAGATGTTTTTATCCCAACTGCTCAATTGTGTGAAGATTGCTAAGAAAAAGAAATGTGTTAAAACTCATTTCTTAGCTTAATCTGTGTATATTAAGTAGGTAGTAGGTAAGTGAGTAAGGAAATCTTTCGATAGATATAAGGCTAGGTAGAAAATTTCTCGTATCTTTTTTTGTTTTAGTGTTAGTTAGGGCTTGTGCAGAATCCGCTTGGGGAAGTGCCACACGATTGCCTGTCATTCTAACGCCAAGCAATAATCTGCAAACATTACTGTGTTCCAGTTTTAGGGGCAATGTTTCCGGAAAAAATATTAGGCAATGAGATAAAAAGACATCCTAGGTGAGGAACGCAGTACAGTGTAGTGTGGAAGGCAAATATTGGTCTTGATCATCTAATCACACTCAGTGTGTCAGTGTTTAAAAAACCTATTAAGAAATAATAAAAACATTAAATTTAGAGGTACAAAAGTTATGTTTTTCTGGTTCGTAATATATGAGTAAACGACGTCACGTCTTTTTTATTTAATTAGACCCCACAAGTGTATTATACGCAAATGTACCTTTTAAAGTGTTACCCTTATCCTTCACATCAACCGCAGCCTGTAATGTGTTGGGAAATTGTTTTGATGATGAATTTCGCCAAATTACAGGTGTTTGAGCCTAAAGCGACCAGCAAAGTGGCTTATATCGGGCATTGAAAAATAATACAAAATAGAAGTACAGCATGTAGCATGTTATAGATACGTATGATGTTATACGTACTAAAACCGCGAAAGTGAGTATGTAAGGATGTTTGTTACTCTTTCATGCAAAAACTACTGAAGAAATCTGGATAAAATTTGGTACATAGACAGATAATAGTCTAGATTGACACATAGGCTATTCTTTTCAAAGGCAAATACAAAATCGCGAACTACGAGAATGAAACCGCGGGGTACTGTTAGTATCTAATTTTTCTATAGGTTGAGTAAGTCTGCCTATAATTTTTAAAGCTTTTGAGTCATTCACTTCGTCAGTTTACCCGTGAACATGGCATATGAAATTGCGCCGAAATGTCGGGGACTCGCAACATTTAACCAAGATAGATATCCCTTAATGAGAACTAAAGATATCCACTAACGTAGTAAACAATCGTGATACATTAAAACAAAGCATGTTGCACCTTAGTCCTTGTTTATGCATTCAGAAATACCTAAATGCAGTCCCAAAGAGTTTGCATATAATACCCCATTTACATTATTCCAGTCCAGCGACCGAATCCAGCGCTGGATTACTTACTGGAATAATGGAAACCGGCACTGGAATGCATCAATCCAGTGCCAATGCATTCCAGTGCCGGTTTACATTATTCCAGTAAGCAATCCACCGCTGGATTCGGTCGCTGGACTGGAATCATGTAAACGGGGTATTATACTAAATCTATGTGAATTCCATACCAAACCTTCGTATTCATAAACGCTTATTAAATCGATATTATACTTCGTTTCGAGACGTACACGTACATTACATATTTTATATACGTAGGTAATATCAATCTTCATGGGTCATGGGATAAAGATTGACAATGAACGTTAAACTACTAATAAGTTTAATTGACGATTGTGAATAAAAAGGTATGTAAATATTATTCCTAGTGATAGGTAATAGAAATGTTTTTACTTACAGTATTGAATCACGCTAATAATAAATAGGCAGAAGAATTTTTAACTATTACCTACTTGACCGCCATCTGACCGTTATTTTACGTTATGACCATAGATATTAAGCGATGATGATGATGACGTTCTATCGTAGACCACGATAGAACGTGCTTACCTAAAATAAACCGATTCACTCTCAATTTGAATACACTACCATCGGAGAAACCCCACTCAGGCAACGCGTTCCACAGCCCAGAGGTTCTTATCACAAAAGTAGAGTCAAATATATTCGTTCCGTATCTTCTCCCCAGGGGCAAGTTTTAAGCTTTGTTCGGGGCTAGATGGTGTTATGTCAGAAATGAATAATTTTTTTTTTTTTTTAAATATCATATCCAAAGTTGAACCTAACTTTGGACATGATAATATATTCAAAAGATCACCTAAAGATCAAAACTAGATTTCTTAAGAGATGCGAGTATCCTTGAATACCACATAGTATTCGATTCAAAGTTTTCTGGTGAGTAAGAAACGTGATCAAATCACTGAGCTTTTTTATACCTCTTGTGTCATTAAAAACCTGGACATAGCTTACTTTTGGGTATAGCCGAGCCCGTATGATGTCACCTCCAAGATCAGAATATCCTTGAAAGTAATAATATCAAGTGTATTTAGTTACTTCATTGTTATTTTCCATTGGTTTCGATGTTGTAATATTGCAAATAAGTAATAAAAATAGAATTATCTATCTATATATATATTAATAGAAATATCAGTAATAGAATTTCGCAAAAAAAGCCTTTTTCTCCAGCCTGGTAGTTGTCTGAGCTGGCAGCGATCTAAAACTAGGTTTTATCTAAACCAATATTATAAAGCTGAAAAGAGCTTGTTTGTATGATATTGGTGGACAATTCACACACAACACCATCCGACCCCAAACTAAGCAAAGCTTGTATGACGGCAGCCAGATAGCTGATATAATACTTATATAGTTTTTAAATACATACTTAGTATACATATAAACACCCAGACACAGTGCAAACATTTAAATTCATCACACAAATATTTGCACTGGGTGGGGATCGAACCCACGACCCTCGGCTTCGCAAGCAGAGCTACTACCAACTAAGCGACGAAGGCAGTTTGATAAACGCGCTAATCTCTGGGAATACTGGAGCGATTTTAAAAATTCTTTCACCGTTGAACGTGAACCCTGAATGCTATAGGCTATTACATGAGCCACGAGCGAAGCCGGGGCGGTCCGCTAGTATCCCATAAATAGTCTTAATTTTCTTTTTAACACGCTTTTATTATTAGCTTCACTTGTAACTATGTACCTAGTATGTATGTATGTAAGAAAATCTTGGAATCTAAATTTGACCCACTTTCCGTTCTTCGATTAGGATGAAATTTTGCACATGCTCTGAGTTCTAATGACAATACATGACTAGTTAAGAAACGTTATTACAAATCTAATATGGCGGCCACCCCAAGATGGCAGACTGGATGTTTGAAATCCTTTGAAAATTTGAAAGGGTTTGCTGTCAGGAATACGAAAAAAATAGTCGCGTGACTTAAATCTAATATGGCGGACAGGCTATTTGAAATTCACCCCCATGATATGAGTATCAAATGAAAGGGTTTGCTGTCAGGAATGCGAAAAAAATAGTCACGTGACTTAAATCCAACATGGCGGACATCCAAGATGACGGATGGGCTATTTGAAATGCACCCACACTCATGATATTGGTATTAAATGAAAGGGTTTGCTGAAGCGTGTCTTTTAAACTATTATTCAAGCTTTTATTTATGTGTATTTTTATTTATATTGTATAACGAAATGTGAGAGGAAAAAAATGTATGAATAAAAATATTACCTATTGTTTTTTTAATACAATAACACAGGACTATAAATATACATTTTAAGTAAGTACTTACACAGCTGTGAGATAGAGAAGAGTGGAGATGATGATGATGAGGAGTCGGAGGTTCCGGTGGTTCCACAAGACGGGTTTGATTAGGGCATAGCTCGGTAAGGAAAATATGGAATTATTACTTAGCGTGAATCCCAATCCCTCAGTACCTAGGTTGGGAATTACAGTGTGCTTGATGACGTCACATCTTAGTGATCTCAACTTTATTTTAACTACAATATTTTCCAATTATCATGCAAAGGTTTGATAGAATCGAGTACCAGGGCACCATGCAAAGATGGGGGGAGGGGAGGGGGTCTTGACAGCGGGGTTCACGAGTACCGGGCCTGTGTGACGTCACCGCGAAGCTATGCGCACGCGCTGCCTGCCCGCTCCCGCTTATTCCATGAACTTTAGGGCTGGCAAAACTTTGCTGCAATAATTTATTCAAGTTTAGAGGCAAACATTTTTTTTAATTTTTGAATTACTAATATTCTATTTTCGAATTCACCCATTTCGAATTGAATAATATCGGGAGAAAGCAATCAATATCTACACGCAGTGGAGCTATCGGCAGTAGGCTCGGTTCGGGGATTACGATACCAGATTTCAGTCTCTGAATATAAAATATCTAAATTTAGTATTGTTTACTATTATTATTGTCTTGAACGATGATAGGTTTGTACTTGAACACCATTTACATAGTTCGATGATAAGCGATGATGCAGTCACAGATACAACGTGCTTGTCTAGAAGAAACCTATTCACTCTCAATTTGAAGATAGGTCCAAAGATTGTATTTAATGGAAAACCCCACTCAGGTAATGCATTTCTTGGCATTGACCTTATTATTTCGAAAATAGCGTCAAATCCCCTAGTTCGAATCTATGAAACGTGAACATTGATTCAAAAGTCTTCTCGTGACCATGGTGATTGTAACGCTGCCGAAACGTCGAGGTAATTAAACAATTAATTAAAACGTGATTAATCCCCGTACAATAGTTTAAACATTATGGTTTCAAACAACGAAAGTTTAAAAGTGTCAATGATCGTGAAACGATATCACACGTACCTATGTTAAAAAAAAATTGGCAGTCATAGGAACTGCCGATAGAAGTGAAAACTTGCTGTTTTATATTTCTGTTGTCCTGGTATCTGGAGATAAACGCTGGCACACCCCGGACACTCGGCCTAAAATCTATACAGACGGTGCAGTTGACATACCTACACTCACACATCTCGCATATGTCGTTCGAACGCATTTACGCATGTGTGCGTGTCATCTATGTCGTGTCGCTGAGTGCTTCTCGCGTTCTTGCGGGGTAGGAAGCTTGAAACTGGCGGGGGGTGGGGAGTGTCCGTTCTATCTGTATTATCTATTCTATGACGCTGGGCTGTTACTTTTTACTGTTTCTGTTGCCCTGGTACCTACCTGGCCGTTTTTACCGAGTTTACCCGAAGATTTCATATCCGATCCGATCCATTATCAAATCCAAGCGTGACGATTGATGAATCCATTACACAGCCCACGAAAATTCTGTCTATAGCGCGCCTAAAGAAGTTTTCACTTCAAAAAACCTTAAAATCCAAAGCGGTTTGTAAATTAGGTCTATATTATACAAAAGAAATATTGTTGGCGATCGACGGTCGGTCATATACGGCCGGTCCGCGACAAATATATGATATCTATTCTTGATAATAAACACAAACTTAAAATCAAATACATATCAAATTATTTGCAGTTAAGTTTTATTTTAAAAAGAAAAGAAAAGAAACCACAAATCGAAATAGTTTCATATATGAGTATTTTCCTTTTCTGTTTCCTCTTATTTTTGAATGACTATTAAGAATAGATGAATCTACATCAATTTTGCCGTATTTAGTGCTAATCGTCATCTAATCTTCGTATTCTAACATAAGTTCAATTAAGTATTATTATGTCTCTCGGTATCAGCAAATAACAGTGAGTCACGACACGAGATGACGATTGTGTGTGGCCTAGTGTAGACAGGTTTTGTTACAAGCTCCCCTTCCACGGTTTAGATTGAACTTCGTAGAAACCTAATCACTCATACCTATATTATATCAAATGAAAAATGCAGCATTTATGTACTTTTTCAAAACTGGCTGCGATTCGCGAAAATTTTTGAAAATATTACTTAGTAGAATGTGCCATACTTAAAACTACATAAAAAGGACAAGTCGTAAGTCGGCCCACTACCACCCATACACTGTGGATATACCCAAAATTTGTACAAAACGATTTCAATCCACTTTGTTTCTTTCCGGAGAGATAGGTACAAGCTAAAACTTTTCAAGGTCAAAGTAGGTACTGTCTAGGTCAACGTGCGTCATCTTCGACCACACCGTCGCATACCATCAGGCGAGTTGGTGGTCAAATGCGGACCTAAACGCGGTAAAAAAAATTGGCAGTCATAGGCACTGCCGATAGAAGTGAAAACTTATAACTCAGAATTTGATAGCTTACTTTGGAAACTACGCGGGTAAAGCCGGAGAGCATGGCCATGAGCATGTCCATCTAGAAATGCGTCAACAATGGCCAATGGCCATGAACCCGAGTTTACCAGAAGATTTCTTATCATTCCCGAGCGTGACGCTAGAATTCAATTCAGAGCCCACGAAAAACCTGTCAGCGACGCACCAAAATACCTAAGTTTATTTCACTTCAAAAATATGTTTTCGGGAACGTTGGCAACCCTACCCATCTCGGCCAATACGAAACCCAGGATAATGCGTCTGATACATCTTCAACGAGGAAAAAAAATGAAACGAGATCCAGTGGGCGCGCCGACGATTTTACACGCCAGCCTTCGGCCTCTCGAAACCAGAAAGATGGATGCACCTTGATTACAAACTTTTTATACGCACCATATTTTCGTTTCTTGTCATCAGCTTCGTTTTACGGTGACGGAAAGTTGATGAACTATGGAAATTTTATAACAGAAATGATGACCATAGTTATTTGTTATTTATTTATCTGTGGTAGTGATGATATTATGTTATTTGTGTTACCCACATAGGAACAGTTAATAAAATTAGTCATAAGCGAATATATCATCGATGCTAATGCACCCATTATAATGTTTTTTTTAATTGTTGTTGATACATCATCAAATATCGCAAAAATCACCGATTTCGATAAAATTTAAACAGGACTACCTCTACAGTGTAGGTAAGTTTCGGCTGGTCTAGTCGGGAGAACAGCGACTGCCGATCCAGAGCCCCCAAGCTTAAATCCCATGCACGCCACTGTATTTTCGAAGTCATGAAAAGAATGCAAAGAAAACATCGTGAGGAAACCGACATGTACCTATCTCGAATCTTTCGAGGTCATTATGTCATCCGCCGACCCGTACTTGGCCAGTGTGTTGGTTTATGGCCTTGACTCTCTCGTTGCAAGTGAAGGCCCCAAGTCCCAGCAATGGGATCATTATTTTGTGGGCTGGTTAAAATGCTACCTCTACCTACCTCTACAGTACGAGTATGATTTACAAAAAAAAAGAAAAATCAAAATCGATTCACAGACTGGAGAAGTGTCCTCCGTTTTAAGAAATCGCATAACAACCTCCTGTTATGAAATCGGTTAAAAATGAATTTAAATCTTTCGATTTTCCAAATAAAATAATAGTACTTGGTTACTACTAGTGCTGCCATCTTTGTGTTTGTGAAGCAACTATATCCTACTACATTTTCAACTCGGCAGCGCCATCTCTGTTAATACCTCAAAACTATCTTTGGAAAGAGACGCAAACTTTAGTGCCGCTCATTAATGCTTACGTAGAGTCGGCACAGATGGCGCTACCGTTAAATGTATTTTTACCATTATTAACTATAAAAAAGATTGATTCATTCTCAATGTAAATTTTTCTTTTAAAACGATAACCATGTTACAAACAATTAAAGCTATATCAATAGTGAACAAATAAGTCCATAGGGAGACGGGCGGTATCATCTAACCCTATACAGACTTAAATACCTACTTACCTATTATTATCATGTAATACAATTTATTTCTTTCGTTTTATATTCTTCCATATTATTATGGAAGAAAATATTAATTATTTAAAAAAATATAAATCAGTAATGTCGTTCTCAAGCTAGGTACCTATAGTATAGGGATTTAGGGACATTTTTATATTCCGGCCTGAACCTGCTTGTTACAAAGATTGTTGCTATTCAGCTGGGTAATGGTGCCAGCGTAGTAATAAGCCTTTGTGCAATGTACTTAGGGAGGTAGGTTATGTGGTTTTGATGAGTTAATAGCAGCGCTCTGCGGTTTACCCACGTAGTTCCCGTTCCTGTTATTTTCCCGGGATAAATAGAAGTATATGTGCTATTGCGACTACATCAGCTGTTAATACTCATTTAGTTAGGCGGTAGATCCTTCGTTCAGCAGTTCCGACCTGGACGTCTACTCTGTTTCTACGAAAAGATAATTTCGAAAAAAAACTCGCAACTTTCCTGCTCTCGTTCTACTTCGTTTCGTCCGATACAACATTGTTTGACGTTTAAATGTTCTACGCATACTCTATTTAGAGTAGGCTTAGAATTGGCTTAGAACATTTAAACGGTCAAAACGACGGATCGAAGTACAATCGAAGTTGGAAAGTCGCGAGTTTTTTTTTCGAAATTACCTTTTCGTAGAAATAGAGTAGACATCCTGATCAAGCAACAAAAACCCAAAAGTCGTTTGCAATACTAGTAGGAATTGTTGACATTACTTCTAATTACCTGTGTATGTGAGAAATGTAAATATATACATATATACTTACCTACCCTAAACCTTTAAAACCCAGATTACAAAATAAAAATATAATTGTAATACCGACGTTGCCCCGTTTTCGTTCGCCTCAGGCCGACAACGTTAACGACCGGAAAAACTACTGACCGATTTTCTTCCGCGGAATTATGTCAGAGAAACATTACACTTTTTCTTTCCGGTTCCAGCGTTCCCTTGAACGCTGGGGCCGGTCACGGTGTCAGTTTGTCTGTCACGAGTCAGTGGGTTCGATGCCCTTCGACGGTGAGAGATGATTGTAATGCAAGCTATAATTTTAAGAATGATATTAAACTAAAAAAGCCATGGTGGCCTAATTGGCAAGAACGTCTGATTTCAAAAGTATGAGGTTGTAAATTCAAATCCCACCTTCATGTCTGAGTATTTTTCCAACTGCAGATATACAATTTCGTCATCAACTCTGGCTTTAATTGTTAAAGTAGACATCGTGAAGAATCTGACCAAGAAAGAGATGTGTAATCCGCTAACACGTACTTGGGCAGCGTGGATTTTGGCTTTGCGTCTCTCCCTATAAAATGCTTCGAGTCCCAGCATTGGGAACAATAAGTGGGCTGCTGTTGCTATTTACTTTTTTCTGAAGCAAATTAACAGACGCTCGTGCCATCTTCAGCTTCCGATTGAGTGTTGTCTTGATTTGGGAGACCTTCAATCACAGTTATTTATTACCTACTACCTATTATATTATAAAAGTTTGGATGTATGTAGGTACGGAAATTTCTACTCAAACAAAAACTACCGATGGAATTTGGTACATAGTTAGATTATAGTCTGAAATAACAATAGGCGAGTCAAACCGCAGCACGCTACTAGTGATCCATATATAAAAAACAATTGTATAGACTGTACGATTATTTCTGGCGTTCGCGGTTAACATCGTCCTCCTTCAGACGTCCGTCAACAGCGAACCTGGCTAATTTCGGCTGTGGGCGAGAATATGGCGAGCAAAACCAAAATCTGTTTTAAAATTTCTATTATCGACGACATTGTTCGTGGACTTGTGGGAAAACTTTGGCCGGGGAAATCTATCGCCTAACGAAAACTGTCTTAGCTTTGATATTGCTGTCTCTTTTCATCTCGTTTGAAATGAATGAGACGGCAATAGCATAGCCAAAGCCAATTTAGTTAGGCGGTAGACGGGCTGGTCTTTATTTTGAGGCGTATTGTATCTGTCTGCTATTCGTCGCAGCTTATGGAATACTACAGGACTTTGTTTAGTTTAAACTATCATGTTGCTCACTACATTAGTATTATGGTGGAGCTAATCTCCGATATTTATGTCAGTGCAATTTTTTCAACGTTGGATTTTTTTTTGACTTGGGATAATACAATTAAACTTGTGATATAAACAGGTAGGTATGTTCTAAGAAAATATCTTCCGAGGATATCCATCATCCACCAATCCGCACTTAGCCAGCGTCCACTACGCTGGCTAAGTGCGGATTGGCGGATGGCTTTCACTCTCTCTCCTCGGGAGAGAAGGCCCTGCTGATTTCCAGGACATAAATGAGATTTCACACGTTATGCAATGGCATTGAGTATACTCAATGGGCACAGGCTACATCTACCTAATATATAGGTATTTTATGTCGTCGGGTACGGATATGGTACGGGCAGCTTCCTGTCCGAATCCAATTTCATACGAATTGAATAGAAATAAAGCGCAATTTAGGAGACGCAAGCTTGGTTATGAAGCGACGTTTCGTCCGTTAGTGTGTCCTGACATACGCTTTATTTCCATGCATTTTGTATGAAATTTGAATGCAATTAGAAGTCGCCCGTGCCATGTGCCCAACGCCGTTTAGACCATGACCATTAGATTCAAATGTGACCTGCCAATGAACGAACCAGTTCTCACTGAAAACTTGTAGCAATATGAGTAAGTAATTAATTAGTTTAATGAGGGTTCCAGTCTTTGAGTTTAGCACACAATATGTATAACACAGGAACGTAGGCCTTTGTGGTATCGTAGACGCCTGTCCAAATACACCTAGCTGCCGCAAGGGTTTGTGTGGGTACAAAAACAAAGCGTGTGTGAACAAGCAAACACAAACAAACTCGCAATCCTCATTTATAAATTAAATATGCAGGTAGTTATTTAAACGCGAAGGTAGGGAATGAGTACTAAAATAAATCCTATGGGTACTATTATGGCTAGATCGTCTTTTGTGCACAAGGGTGTTGAGCCATATTTGATTTGTCCTAAGACCACTTAGCCTGCAACCAATTTCGAATGGGTTCGATTCCCACCCAGTGCAAATATTTGTGTGATGAATTCAAATGTTTGCACTGTGTCTGGGTGTTTCTATGTATCACAAGTATGTATTTAAAACTATATAAGTATTATATCAGCTATCTGGCCACCATCACACAAGCTTTGCTTAGTTTGGGGTCAGATGGTGTTGTGTGTGAATTGTCCACCAATATTTATTTATTAATTTAACCAATTAAACGAGTTCGATCATTTTGCCAAAACGGAATACAAGAATATTAGTACATAGCCCGGTAGAATAACTGGCAAAGGTGTGATACTTCTCTAGGTGGACACCGCAAAGACTCCTACCACTACAATAGGAAGGAGTTCAGGAAGGGATGGCTGGTACCTACATTAAACTCTAAGGTGGCCAGAACTGCAAATCCGCAATTGTGTTTATTTAACAATAAATGCGATGTTACGTGCATCTATACCTAAACGTGAAACTAAAACAGTTTAAGTAATTTGGTTATTTTGTCTAAAAATAGAAACCAGTTTTACGTAGGTACAGCGTCTCGAGTCTTTTGTACAGACTCTGAAAATTAGACATGCAACCTCTTCTACGTTTCACAAACAATAGGAGTCTAGAAAGTTAGTCTGTCAGTCTTGGAAATAAGTTCTAATCTTTCAAAATATGAGGTTTTTAGGTCAAGATAAGATTACTATGCAAAAATGACGTTGTGTTTGCAATGTGATTTTACAAAGAAAATGTAATTAACTCTTGTATTTTCAAGGTCAGTAAATGGAAGAACGAGAATAGAGTCAAGTCTTTTATGGTTAGGTTGTCTTAAACGTATCCAGTCCACGTAATTTTTCCATGCTACGATTCGAGACTTTCTCGCACAAGTCACAAGGCTCTCCTTGAATCAAGGTCATAAACCATAGTCAGCAAAGTGTGGGTTGGCGGATGACCCATGTCCTTGAAAGATACATTTGAAAGATACCTTTTAGATCTTGGTTTCCACACGATGTTTTCCAATTTGTCTGTGATTAGAAACTTTTGTAACAAGTGCTTCTATCAGGCAGTTTATCCGTGAGTATGAAATATCGGTAACCGTTTCATCCTACTAATATTATAAATGTAAATGTTTGGATATGTGGATGTTTGTTGCTCAATCACGCCCTAACGTATGAACAGATCGGGCTGAATCCTACTAATAGTATAAATGTCGATGTATGGATGTTTGGGTATTTGGATGTTTGGATGTTTGTTGCTCAATCACGTCCTAACGTATGAACAGATCGGGCTGAAATTTGGAACACAGATAGATTACAGTCTAGAAGAACACATAGGCTACTTTTTATCCCGGAAAATCAACGGGAACAACGGGAACGCTAACTTCGCGGTTAACACCGCGGGGCGCTGCTAGTTATATTATAATACGGTACATATCCCGTAACTAATAATGCTAATGATCATGTTTGAACCAAATAACAATACGCTTTTATGGAACCATACAGTGTGTATCGTACTGCATAATATATTCAATGGACTCCATTTATTCATCCAAATTACGGCTGGTCTAGTCGGAAGAACGGCGACTGCCGACCCAGAGCCCCGGGTTCTAATCCCATGCCACCACGGTATTTTAGAAGTCCTGTGCGTAATACCGCTAACTTGAAACGATGACAACACCGCGAGGAAACCGACATGTACATAGAATATTTCCAGGACATGTGGATAGATGACACATGACCTGGGAATATTCTATGGACCAGCGTGGTGGATTATGGCCTTGAATCTCTCCTTGCGACAGAATACCCCGAGTCCCAGCAGTGGGAACATTTAGTGGACTGCTTAAACATTTATCCATGACACGTAGATATTGTGTAACGTGTATTTTTGTATGGAATACAAATTAGGTACACCGGTTTCTCTCGCTATATTGCAATTTGCAGCCACCATGCACGCGCACAGGTTATGAACGTTATCATAATGTATGCATAACTTCGTGATTTGCAACCAGTTGGCTGGCTTGTTTATGTATTTACACAGGAATGTTAACTGGCACAATATCGTTGAAAAATACCAGGAGAAACAAAGATGAGTAAGTATGTGAATATTTGAAGAGAAATCAGCCAATTAAACTAGAATATCGCTTTGAATACTAGATTTTTTAGAGCTATCTAAACTAACCAGGTTCGAATAAATAATTAACCAATTGCTCCACGATTTTTAAAGAAATATACCGATAAAATATTTCGTAAGATTCCGAAAACAAGAAGAACAGAACATAGAACGTAATATTCAGATTCAGCTATTTTATCAATAACTAGGTTTAACATATTTTATATCATACATTTGTGATGTTATGTTGAAAATGGCTTCTATTATGTATGTATCAATAGTTAAGTTCCATAAGGATATCCATTTAGTCCTTAATTAAATAGTGGTTATATTTCATTTAGTATTAAAGATAAATGTGCATATCTTAAACACTAAATGTGAAGTGAAAATTATATTGTGTACGATGTTTTTCTGCTTTCAGCAGTAGAGCTCTAACATCTTCAGATATTAGCTAACAACATGTATCCAAACTGTTCACAACATCATTAATTCTAATCGAAGAAAACTGTTTTTAAACGTTAAATAGTTCACAGCTAAATAGTTTTCATGTGACCTTGAACGAGCCCAGCATTTGTTGGTGAACGTGAATGGAAACTAATGTCGCACTGCCGACTGACACACTTTCCACCAATGATATAATTAAATATGTATAAATGTATATCTCGTGAAATGAAACGTGCCCATAAAGAGTTTTACAGCCTTCCATTTATTTATACAGGAAAGAAGATTTTTCACAGTTAATGTGCTATTTGTTATTTTCTTGAACTGGGAGTTTTTTTTAGAGTACCAATTAATTTTATTCTTCGCCATATGGTAGTGAATGAAGATTACGAGACTATTGCAACTTGGCCAACGCCAAGTTGCATCCAACGCCAATCTCTCCGCTCGTAGTCGAAGATTTGTATTTCGTAAGGTTGTAGTGCAAAGGAACCTCGGGGAGGTTAAGGATAAGAGTGAAATAGAAAAGTAGAAGTAAGAAAGCTGTAATCACCACGTGAGATAGTATCTAGAAAATAAGATAGAAATACATAAAGACAGAGAGAGACAGGGAAAGAGCGAGAGATAAATAGCGTAAATTAATAACAAATCATTTGAAGATAGTGGTGAAATGTATGCGAAAGAACAACCTGTCAATTTCACACAACGCTCCGATATAACAACTCAAACTCTGTAAGCATTATTACGCTATTACCAAAGATTACTAATATTTATATGATGTACCTATGTACTGTTATCGATGACCAATTAAAATTTTACAGAGTAACTTAACGCTACGTTAAAACTAAATCGATTGAAATCTTTGAGAAACTAAACATTAATCATTGATTGAAATATGCAGATAAAGTATTAATTATGTGGCCTCTAAATCTGCGCTTGCGCTCGCATTTCATCCAGCAAATATTTGATATTTTTATCTAGAAAATAATAATTAATTAATTATGTATGCATGCACGTTTTCACTTTCACCTCAATCAAGAGTTTGAGATAGTTCATTTGTAATTATAACGTAGAATTAATCAATGAACTATTTTACGTCGTATTACTCGTATAAGTCAGTTAATTACATTTCTTTTATTAAATACACTTAACCCTTAATTTGATTATGTAAAGTATGCTTAACAGTCTGGTTGAAAAAAAAAAACGAGTTATGTGTGAGTTCAAACAGTTATTTTTCAATTGTATGTGATTTCTTATGTAATCTTTTTTCGGGTTATTTTTTAATATTATCGTGTAGTAAGAATATTTTTGAGATTTGAGCGTCAAGATGACGAGCAAACGACGAGCTCTTCGAACTATTCAAGTAAATATATTGTTTAAATAAAGGTATGTGCATAAAATATAAAAGTAACGGTTTAAATCGGTGGATGTGTATTTAAACTTTGTTTCGATTTATTTTTCAAGCGTTCAACTCATGAAGCAAGGATATGGTAGGCCTCTGACAAATGTGTTAAGTCCACTCAACAAAGTTCGATGATAGGTAAACGGCGCTTAGTTTTTTGTGTTGGGTATTCTCAACAAAAGTAAGAAAAAGTACAATTTACCATGTGGTAAATTGCACTTTTTCTTATTTTATTAGATCACACAATCACACAATCCTGTTGTATGTGCTTGCTTAACCTACTTGACTAGTCTTGCACTTGACCAGTTAATATATTATACTGGCCAGCTGTTTATTGCCTTACTACCTTCTTACCAGCAGTATGGAAACCTCTTACACTTTCTACGTTCTACAGTTACGGTAAACCTACCTACACGGTATTGTCCCGTAGATAATGTCACATTTGAGAAAATCCACTATTTTCCAGAACATGGAATAGGGTATGGTCTATGTACATACAGCAAAAAAGGTATCACAACTGTGTATTGCCTGAAATGCAACGTAAGCCTTTGTTTTCTCAAAGAACGTAACTGTAATTTTAATTATCATTACAAAACGAATAAAATTTGCTACCTTTATCTACATCATTGAACAAATAAATAAATATAACACTAAGTGGTTTTGATTTTAAACTATCATTTTATGCAACTTGTTAAGCCAGCTTAACATAATTAACAGTAAGTCCATATTTCAACATCCGTTTTTGTTGAGTATAATTAACACGCATTTTCCGGAAAACCTTTAAAGGGAGATTTTTTTTCACATTTTTTCTTTATTATTTAGGGTTGCAAAAAACAGGTCTATTGAAAAATTACTTCGTTTTTTCATGTTTTTTTTTTGCCAAATTAAGGGTTAAGAGACAGAGAGACACATTGGTTATGGTATTCTAATAAATTTTACTCTGTACACAGTTAGTAAGCTACAGTTTGTACTGTTTTGATCTTTTATATAGTTATCTCTATATCAAAAAGGGGAAAACTAACTTACTTAGCAGTTAGAAGACATGTACCTAGAATCTTTCGATGTCATGTGTCATCCGCCAACCCGCACTGGGCCAGCGTGGTGGATTATGGCCTTAACTCTCTCCTTGCGAGAGAAGGCCCCGAGTCCCAGCAGTGGGAACGTTTAGTGGGCTGTTGATGATGAGAAGCCATCTTCGCCCGTGAGCCACATCTCAATACCATACATTTCGTGACACTGACATTTTTGTTTATTATTCTGTGATTTGTATTTATTTATCGACAATTATTGACACACTTACAGTCATGCCATCACGTATGATTCTAGTACCTAATATCTGAATTATCACTCACCATTCTTTATTACGAGTTGCCTGGAAGAAATCGCTTAGTGATTAGGTCGCCAATTGTTACTTTATTTTGTTTTGTTATAAGTTACTTTTGATTTTAGATTAATTGCAATACAGAGTTTATCTGTCTATCTATCATTCTCATCAGGAATTTTAGACTATTGATATCTGATAGGTTTGTGGTTTGAATTAAATCATGTAGTGGGTATAAGTGCGTTTGTATTTGTTTTAAAGATGTATTAAAATAATGTAATGTGTTTATCTATTTAACCCGATTTTAAAACCAACCATATCACACGTGAGTAACACGAACTGGTTTGGATACTAAAGCAAATAGAATTTATCTTACTCATCAGAAAAACATGTTGACTACTTTTTGTCTCGAGATCATCAATGTGTTTTCAAATAATACGATATATATATAGGATCTATTTCAGCCAACATTTAATAAAACCGTACCTAAATGTGTGCGAAATAGCTGGACGTAACGTCTCACCTATTGTATACCACAATAGGTGAGACGACTAAAAAAAACTAATTAGTCCGTCAGTTAGTTTATAAAAAAAAATGTACACATATTTTTTCTTGTGCTTCAATAACAAAAAATAACGAAGATATAGTGTCTAGAAGTTTCGAGAGACGTCACATTATGGTACGATTTTTACTATAGAGTGACGTCGCAACCCTTTCAGAGTGTGCCGAAAGTTTGATGATCTATTTTGTACATTTTTGATAATTTGTAATGTTTTCTTTTGTAATGGTTGACAAAAAATACGTGTCCCATACTTTTCCACAATCTACCTGACGAACTAATTAGAATGGTATATGTTTCACTCTGTCGTCATCCTAATTACAAACAATCTTCAAATCAATGAGATATGAAATCAGTGCAAGTAATTTAAGAAAAGACTCGTCAAGGATCGTTACCTGGCGATTAGAAAATCGCTTCCGACCTTTGTCATCTGCGCTGCGGGTCACTTTCTACCACCGACGCTGTTGAAAGTTCGGCGACGGACGTGTCGCGCTCTCATTACTATTCCAGTGTTGTTCAGCTATCTATCGTTCAAAACAATCAAGAACCAAATCAGCAATAAATCAATTTACTCGTAATGGCTTTCACGATGTTTGTATACAAGCGTAGGCAAGCAGCGAGAACGGAAAACTTCGAAGCTAAAGTTACGTTGTTTCAATAAACGTTGTTTCAATAAACTGGATTTTTAAGTTGACTGATTAAAGAGAATACAAGAATTCATGTAAGATACATGAAAAGAATACAGCATACTGACTTATGTTCCTCTTCGCTGTAACTGAGTAGGTAATGTGCCTAAGGAAGTTTTTTAATATGTACCTATATTGAGTAGGCATCATAAGCTGTTCATGATAAATAGAGTTCCGATTACAAAAAAAATCAACAATGATCTAATAAAGAAGGTATTGAACCCAAGTTCAAGTGAGTACTAATAGAAACTAGCTCATCTACCGCCTACAAGTTGACAGATTCTTCCACCCCTTCGGGAATGTCAGGTAGATCTTTGTTTTTTTTAACCGGAGGCAGTCTATGCCGATGGTACCATCCAAAGTGGCCTTGTAGTAGCCGTCGTTTAAGATGCAGTGCTCGTTGAGTAGGTACGGTTAATGATTTTGATAAGAATAGAGTATACAAGTATGTTCTACATAACTATTTATAATTAATTGTATATGCGATAATATAAACAAGAAATAGTTATAAAGTTTAGGACGGAAAGGCTCTAGGTCTCCTGCGCTACAATAAGTCCATTCATACAAAAAAAATATGTAAATGTCATCAGCGATATCAGCGATGTCGACGTTGTTTTGCCAGCCCGGAGAGGTGATTAAGGAAACCCTATTTTAACATTTCCTTGTTGAAGTTTTTTTTTAACTTTTATAGGTTCACAATTGACCTCCATCTCGCCTGAATATCTTTAGCACAGTCACTTTCTCGGTTCCCACCTTCAGTAATCTACTAAATATTTTCGAATTTTCTGTTTAGTTCGATAGGCAAAAAGATCGTATAGCCTTGGTCTAGGATATCTAGACCACTGTAAGGCGAGACTATCTAGGTTGGTCCATTGAAACAGAACGGGCTTCATGCACGGTTGCCTCATCAATATTATTACAGTATCGGACAACACACGTTTTGTTCCCAATAGCTGATTAGCGGTGGAATAATCCAATTATCTAGCCATTAATAATAAATTAACCGTTGTAATTATTGTTGTATCACTGTTGTTAGAGTTAATGGTTCTACAGAAACAAGACATGGTTTATCTAATGACGCAAGCTCATCTTTTTTTATCTCATACTAATACCACAAAGCTGAAGAGTTTATTAGTTTGAACGCGCTAATCTCAGGAACAACTGGACCGCTTCCAAAAAATATTTTACCGTTGGATATGGAGGTTATCCCTATCAATGCGAATTAAAGGGATAAAAAAATTGGGCTTAAAATGTTAACTGAAGTAGATATTTATATGTACATCGATGTTACTTCTCAAATTTCAATTAGTTTGATGTTTTCTAAATTATCCTTATGATTTTTAATAATCTCAAATAAATATGTAAAGTGCAATTGTATCCTATTTCTACTAATGTTATAATTGTCAAAGTTTTTTTGCTCAATTAGTTCGTAACTGATTATAGTCTGGAAGAACACAGGCTATTTTTTATCCCGGGAAATAACGCGGGAACTGCGCGGGTAAAACCGCGGGGCGCTTCTAATAGAACATTTCATTTCAGAACATTTTTAACAAGGGAGTTTCTATTCTTAGTCTGAATTACACGGGATTAAAAATAGCTAAGCTGAGTTTGAGTTTCTAAAACAAAAACTGAAAAATTCAGTGCTGTTCTTAAAATCCAATCTTAAGATCCAATATTAGATCCAATATTATCTGTTGTCATGTATGTATGTCACGACGAAAGGATTGTACGAATAAAATTTAGAATTTTCCATTTACCTACTCAACATTACGTTCCGCACAGGCGTTTCGTGGGAGTCCTATTTAACTATGCGATTATTAAATAGACATAATACCATAGGGACCTTTAGGTGCACATCAGCACAATAAAGCCATTAGTGTAATACACTAATGGCTTTATTGTGCTGATGTGCACCTAAAGGTCCCTATGTATGTACCTTGACATATGAACGTAACAACACACAATAACATGCGTTTATCAATTATACCCCTACTGCTGTGTCCATATCAGGCTTCCTAGACCAGCGTATTCCAAGATGACAAAGATCCATAAATCAATCACTTCAATTTGCACTTGCCAACACTATAACAATTTGATCGATTATTTTGATGAACGGTTCGAACATTGCATTTTGATGCTTCTGCGGTCTCACGAAAGTCGAAAATTGTAGCTGTCGTCTAAATTTAGATTTGGCGATGATTCTAATAGGTGAGACGTGCAATGATTGTTATAAAACGTCTTCTGGTTATTGAATAGGCGCAATTGTGATAACTATCAACGTTGATGTAACGTATTATGAATTGTTTGATGCAAGATGTAATTTTGGACCAGCGTTATTTTTGTGGCTTTAATAATAACAATTTTGGAACTGACATTCAAACGATGATACTCGTATCAGACTACTAAATGAGTCAATTCTCATAAATTAAATTTTATTCAATCATTCTAGATGGGTCGATGACATTAGAAAAGTCGCGGGTGAATGAATGAGACTAGTAAAGGATCGAGACACGAAGACGTATTATATAGATCGTACACGAAGAGAGGCTTATGTTCAGCGTAGAGTACTATCATATGAACGATAACGAGCTGAAACTGATGATAATGAAATGCATTCGAGTAATACAAGAAGTTATAGCTTTATATTATTGAAACCATGGTAGCATAGTGCCGAAGGTATTTGATTTCATTAGCATAATATTTTATGGTCGTACATAGGTTGAATCCGACTGCAACCCCTGAATATGTTTCCACATTTGTCGGCACCGCTGACTGATAAAGATTTCAGTGAACGAAATTTCGTGAAGAAATTAGCATTTTCCAAGAAATACCAATTTGGGGACATGCTTCATCTGCCTGCACTTGACCTACGTGGTGAATCATGACCTTAACTCTCTCCTCGTCAGGAAAGACCGCAGATCCAAGCTTTGGAAAAATAAAGTGGATAGCATTTGCTGTAGGTTCATGCTTATGTAGTGATTTAAACGAAACTGATTCAGTGGCATTTAAAAAGATCTATTTTATTTTCAATTACTTTTTTCACAACGATGATGACGCAAAAGATTAGGCACAAAAACTTCTATCTAGTAGTCGGTGTTCTAAGCCCCTTCGTCTGCCCTCTACAGCGAGTAATTTAGCGTAATTAGGCACTTGCGTAAATTTTCACGTCATGTTATTTAATTATTTCTTCAGTCGAGGCTGTTTGAATAAGAAATGTTCGCACATTAAAGCGAAAAAGGGAGCTTTACCTTTTGAATGGGTAATTTTCAAATGGCTTACGGGATAATACGATGATAAACCTCTGAAAGAACATTTCCAGAAATAACTTTTACGAGATCCTTATTTAAATAATTATGCTCTTTCTGGCTACCCTTTTCTACCCGTCGTTTTCTGCGTTAATGTTTTAGTAGATTTGTATCTATTTTATCGAGTTAGTCGGTACTTTCGGTAACCTTCAGGCTTGCTTCGAACTAATAAGCAGTTTGTTACCATTTATGGCTTAACTCATTCAAGGTTAGAATAACTGTGAACGCATTTTCATATGTTTTGCTTGTTGTACGTGTCTTAACTAAGATACAGGTACATATTTTTTATAGGGACCTGTAGCAGTTTACCTCAATTGTCCTCTACTACTGTCTACCGAACTTTTGGACCAGTGCAAAAGGTAAAGCGAACAACTAATCTAAATAAAATACTAATACTAAAACTATTATGCATATACTTATGTGGTACATACCTGAAAATAAGGATAACATTTACTCGAAATAAATCCAAAAGCATATTTAAATGCTTACTCTACTTGACGAATAGTTACAATTGACGAAGAGATTGAAAAGGAAGAAAATTTGGTAGATCTAAGGATGTCGTAACTAAAACAGAAAATCACCTAAAAGTTTTGTATAAAATGAACAATGATTCAAACGTAATGTTATACAAGATAGTTCAAAACAATTACCAAAAGAAACCTTGACTATGTTAAAAACAATTGTGGACTATAAAATTATATTCATAGAGTTCAAAATATAAAGTTTTAAAGTCTAGAAACTTTATAATGTCTATTTAAAAATGTTAAGTCTGTTAAAACTTTTCTGCTTAATAATAATTCTAAAAGTTAGTGCATCTTTCTTTGCCAAAAAATAAGTCAATATCGGTTATTACGCGTAAATTGTATGATGTTTCGTCAAAACAACAACTCCGCAGACTGACCAGTCCAGTTTAATTTCAAGCAAAATGTCAGCCAACCAGTTCTTAAGTAACCTCAGTAAGAAAATATTCCATATATTATACATCAAAGGCCTTTTTAAGGAATCCGATCTATTCGAAACGGCACAAGCCAGAACTCTATCGACTATTATTATCTGGAATTCTCATTCGCAGAAACCGGTAAACTGGTTCTCTGAGTTGCCACAACCAGGGATCTACCGCTTAACGAAAACTGTCTTAGCTTTGATATTCCCGTCTCTTTTCTTCTCGCTTGAAATGAAAGAGACGGCAATAGCAAAACCAAAGCCGAATTAGCAGCGGTAGAGGCGCAGGTACCATCATCTATAAATCCTTTAGGAGGACCATATTTAAAATCATGGTAAGGTATGAAACAAACAGTCAGTTATAATTTTAATAGGTCTCTACAAAAAAAACATTTAAGTAGATATATAGTGTAGTGTTAATAGTACGTAATCGCTTAGGTCTCTATCTGACCTAAAACATTTCCCTGGCCATGGAGCGTGGTAATGATGTCAGTCTGATGGGCACTTTTGGTCGGTGATTTGATGAATGTGGTAACTAAAAACTTGTACTAGAAGCATTTAGGTATTTGACATTTTAAATTGTATTTATTTTAATGAATTTTATACATGTACCTATTACTTTATAGCTCGTAACTCGTAATGTACTAAATGTATGTATGAATGGTAAAATAACACAAAACTATTTTATTTCAAAAAGATTTACAATAACATAAATAATACAATAAGTAGCTTTAGCCGGTATGGAAAATGTTGAAAATAGAATTTGATCTCATTCTTCGTATTACGAGTACGTAGGTACACATGTGAGATGTACGAGGGTCAAACTGAAAGTTCTTAGAACTGGCCACTTATAAACAATATAATAAAAAAATAATTCTATAATTTGAAAATAGAACTCTTTGCCAATATTACTGAGTATATACTTCATTCATTTGTCATTTGTTTTACGATTTGGCGGCGAATTGAAAATTGTCTGTGTCACGTCAACATGAATTTAACACGAGAAAATTTTCGTGCAATGATTTTTTATGACTTTCGATGT
Source organism: Ectropis crepuscularia (assembly GCA_963693475.1). NCBI lineage: Eukaryota > Metazoa > Arthropoda > Insecta > Lepidoptera > Geometridae > Ectropis > Ectropis crepuscularia. The sequence continues at coordinate 13,409,348 of OY856358.1, forward strand.
CATTTAAGTCAACAAGAAAGTTATGATAGACTACGATTGGCCTTTCACGATGAAGCCCCATCTCGTGCGACTGTTTACAACTGGTTTAATGAGTTTAAACGTGGTCGCACTAATCTCACTGATGATTTACGTGAGGGACGGCCTTCTACGGCGACGACTGAAGATAACATCTGTGTTGTGCGGCGTATGATAGAGACTGACAAAAGAGTGACCTATCAGCAGATTCGGACAAGCTTAGGCATCGGTATGAGTCAAGTGCACAAAATCCTACACGAACATTTAGCGGTCAGGAAGCTTTGCGCCCGGTGGATACTTCATAATTTGACTGAGGCTCAAAAACTCCATCGTGTGGATTGGTGCCGTAAAATGATTGAAAGATTTAACGGAGGTGACTCAAATGCTGTGTTCGACATACTAACAGGTGACGAAAGCTGGATTTACTGTTATGATCCTGAAACCAAAAGACAATCTGCTCAGTGGGTGTTTCCTTTCGAGGAGTTGCCAACTAAAGTGAAGAGAGATCGAAGTGCGGGGAAAAAAATGGTGGCCTCGTTCTTTGGAAGGATAGGTCATTTCGCAACAATTGTGTTAGAGGATCAAAAAACAGTTTCTGCAGAATGGTACACTACCAATTGTTTGCCACTTGTCTTGGAAAAAGTTCGAGAGAAACGACCTCGCAGTAGGATCCTCCTTCACCACGACAACGCCTCATCGCACACCGCCAAGCGAACGATCGACTATTTGGCGACATCAAACGTTGAATTACTGGGTCACCCGCCGTATAGCCCCGACCTCGCGCCTTGTGATTTTTATTTATTTTCAAAAATTAAAGAAAAACTTAAAGGAAAGCGGTTTATGAATGCTGAAGAAGCGGTGGCTGCGTATCGCGATGCCATTGAAGAGACCCCTAAGGACGAGTGGGCAAAGTGCTTTTCCCAGTGGTTCCATCGCATGCAGCGGTGTATTGACGTGATTGGACAATATTTTGAAAAGATATAATAAAACTAATAACTGGCTAATGTAATCAGTTTTTGATTTTCTAAGAACTTTCAGTTTGACCCTCGTATTAGAAGTTGTATTATTTAATTATGTTTTTTATCGACATCGAACAAGCTCAATTATACTAAAGTTTAAGTCAAGTTTTGTAATACCTCGGTTATTCTAAACGGTAGCTTGTCCTATTCTCGTGAATGAAAACATTAAGCCTAAATGATCCAGTATTATCCTCAGGGCGTCTCATTCTCGACTTTGAGGCTTCCCAGAATTGCAAAGCCGATTAATGTTACAGGTATTAGGTGCCCAGTACATGGTTGGATAATGAACCGGCTTATTTAAATTCAAGTTAGAAGCTGTAATACGAGCGAGCCTTTACTTTAATTTCGACGGAATGTACCAAAGAACAAAAAATATTTAGTTTCACTGAAAAAACATAAACCTACTTTAATTTAAAATTTAATTAAGACACTCGACCAAATTTCGTATGAAGCTATCACTACGTCCAAATAAATGAAAATGAAATGTAATGTGTACCTACCCCAGCTATCGCGTAAGATACATAAAAAAAAACAACTGAATGAGATGCTCCTCATGTTTTGAAGGTCAACACGTGCGAACCTTACAGTAGTCGCATGACGTGTAACATCTAACACCTTTATTTTTCCTTCTCTATTTCCCTTTCTCTTGTCGTAACACAACCTAACTCACTATATTTTTTATGTCTGACGATAGTACGAGGTGTTACCAAACTCATGCTAAATGGGTTATCCATCTCACAGTCACTTCTCGGCCACCGCGCGCGGTCTTTTGTAAAATCAAATAAGTAGCACCTATTTTCCCGGTTACTTGTAACGTTGTAACTTGTAACACATTGCGTACCTTTTCACGAAAACACTCCCACAAAAAAAAAAGTCTACCAACCAAGCAGAAAGATGTTGAACATGAAAAATATTAATACAGTAAATGGAATGATTTTTAATCAATAAATGTATATTGCCGTAGAACGAAAAGTTTTTGCTAGTTTTTTTTAAATAAACACTAAATATGTCATAGAAATTACAAATTACAAAAGAGCAATACCTATACGTGGCTCCAGGGTCATTGACCTACCTATAAGCAAAAATATGTGGTTAAAACAATAATTTGAGCAAAAACATTTGAAAATCACGAAAATCTTCGAAGTCTACAAATATAATTATATTCTTACGGTATAGTTTATACCTGTCTAGAAATAAGGTTTATTTTTATCGAGCGGAGATGAACTTGTAAGCTGGTTTACAGTAGGTTCATTTACTTCTTAAGGCTTCGTTTGAAAATAGACTTTACCACACTTATCTTTAAGCATTTTTATCTACTAAGTAACTGCATGGCGATGTTTTTTTATACGCAATAAATATAGTGTTTAGTTCGCGTCACCACATTTCAGGACAAGGTGGCGTGAATAAAAAATGCAAACCGTACTGTAATCTCACCTTGAGTCGCGGCCAACTTGAATTACAACTTGTAACGGCTACTGCCAGCAGGCGCGTCAATATTCAAACTTGGAACGTTTGAATTAATCTTAACAAGAATATATAAAACAACAAGTATTTAATTTTAGACTGATAGATTAACCCTTTATTGAACATAAGTAGTTGATATTACAACATACCCAAAAACCAAAAAGAAATTGGCGATGTTTTCGCTAAGGGCGACCTCTATCAGGCAATCATTTTCCAAGGGCAGAAGTAAAAGTCTCTCATCATCACAGGTTCCAACAGTAAAAAGAAGCATCGTGATCCAATAAAGACATACCTAGGTACTACATATTTCGAGGATATATGTATGCCATGCATGGCCAGCATAGTAGACAATCTTGACTCTGTTCTTGTGAGAGATAACCCGTAGTGGTAATAAGTTCTAGTAGTGGTAATATGAATTGAGCTGCTTTTGTTTACGCGTGTACTCTCTTTTTATGCACAATAAACCAAATTAGTCAAAAAAGATTGGCGATTGGCGGAATGGGGAATTGACTTATAGATATAAATCTAGCACTGGAGTAAATAATTTGGTGATAATAATAATTGTAGACCCGAACAAAATAACCATATGGTACAATTGTAGCCATTATAGTACCTTAATATTCTGCAGAATAGCAGAAGATTGCAAAAGAAGATGCAGAAGGTTACCTTGAATCATTTTGCATACTTTAGTGATAACGAAATAAACTGGCGACGATAATGATTGATGGCCCAAAAAACACCATATTATGGTACATACATATTATTATATACATATGATGTATATCATATTATCTTAATATATATAAATCTCCTGTCACGATGTTTGTCCGCGATGGATTCCTAAAGCACTTAACCGATTTTAAATTAAATTGGCATACCGCGAGCAGTCTGGTCCAACTTGAGAGATAGGATAGTTTTCATTTCGAGTAATAGTCTTTAAATGACAATATCCGAGCGCTAAATATAGTGTAATATATAATGGCTATTATAGCCATTATACTCGTAGTACTTTAATCTTCTGCTGACGACTACCTTGAACCTTGAATAATTTTGCATGTTGTATTGAAAACCAAATTAAAAAACATGCCTAAAAAGGCTTTGACTCGACGTTCTCTTTGTGAAGGTGACAATATCCTGTATACAAATAAACACAATGATTGGCTGATAGTCGTGACTTCATTTTATGTACCAGAACTGTATGTCATACCGATTTATTTTAAAAACTAAATCATTCGTCATCAACCTTCATCGGTATATACGAGTACATGTTTGTTACCTTTTTCGAAAATTGTGGGGACGGAAAAGAATACAATTTCGCACACTTAGTACCTATAATGTATTCGTAATGAAGGCATCCGTCAGAGAACCAAAGTCACCGACATAGCTCAGCGCATCAGCAAGCTGAAGTGGCAGTGGGCTGGTCATATCTGTCGCAGAACCGATAACCGTTGGGGTAGACGAGTTCTGGAGTGGAGACCACGAATCGGCAAACGTAGTGTAGGACGCCCTGAAACTAGGTGGAGTGACGATTTACGGAAGGCAGCTGGTGGCAGTTGGAAACGTAAAGCCGAGGATCGGGCTGAGTGGCGTATCATTGGAGAGGCTTATGTCCAGCAGTGGACGAACGTTGGCTGATTATGATGATGATGATGATGAGTACCTATAAGCATAAAGAGCTCACTAAATGTTCCCACTGCTGGGACTCGGGGCCTTCTCTCGAAGAAGACGAGAGAGTCAAGGCTCAAGGCCATAATCTACCACGCTGCCCCAGTGCGGATTGGTGGACTACATATGAGTTCGAAAGATTCTAAGTACGTGTCGGTTTCCTCACGATGTTTTCCTTCACCGTCTTAAGTTAGCGGCATAACGCGCATAACTTCGAAAAGACTTAGGTAGGTATAGTTTTTATAGAGAAAGAGTGCAGAATGCTATTAATTTAACAAAAAAAATATTACACACACAACCATGTATTGGACACACACGCATCATTGTCCTGAATGGCAATCGAACTAGGCGCGGTCCCAGTGTCAAAATTTCGGAAGGGGTCACCAGTACAGAGTCTCAGATTTGGGGGGGGGGGGGGTCACGAGTAGAAATACAATAAAATCGAGTTAAAAAGACTACTAGTAACGTCCCATTTTAAGAGTGCGCCTAAAGCCAGGAAAAAATCAGATTTCACCCGCGCGACGCGTTTCTTAATGTGATGTACATAAAGACGAGAATAGCATGACACAGTTTGGAGGAAAAATCAATATTTAATCAGGAGTCCATTTTTGACCAAGTTTTATTTAATTACTCAATAACTAAACATAAATTTAAAAAAATGTTCGGTTACTTTACTAGAACGTACAAATAGGAATTTTATTACCAAAAAATAATGTGGGGTCATCGCTGATAATTTCGAGTACTCGAATTAAAACGGGTTTTTTCGGTGTCATTTTTATTTTTTTATTGTAAAAATCACTGATCTATTTTTAAAATTCTATTCGGTTATTGTGCTTCTTCTTGATTGTACCCACACGTCAATATTTTTTTTGTCATAGTTTTTAGTTTCTTAACTTCAGTGAGCGGCGTCGAAAATGCCCTTTTTTCGTTTTCTAGCTTTAGGCGCCCCCTTAATGTAACGTAAACGATTTTGGGGGGGGATCATGTCTCCCTTGGGACCGCGCATGAATCGAACCCACGACCATAACTAGCAAACCCTAACTCGAGCATGCAGAATCTTTACCCAATAAAAACAGTACCGTGAAACATTGAAGAACTATTACATGCAACAATAGCCATTTATACCATTATTACGGTAATTCAGCAAGTTGCGTGATGAAAACGAAGCATCTATACGTATCACGAATGAAAATAATTCGCTGAATATCTCATGCCCATTGATGTGGCAGGTGGTTCCGTGATGTATTGCGTAATGATACAATGAACTTACTTTAATGAGTGTTGCTAGTCATTTCGCCATTCGCATAAACGATGAAATAGAACTGGATAAATTAGTCCAAAACAAGTGACTAGTTTTGTTTCTGATCCTAATGTTTTGTTTTTTGTACTGTACATTGATAATTCCACCTATTTTGTTTACATGTTTACAGTGCTGTTATCATGGTTGCGATGGAATTCGCAATAATGTGTTTTTCTATTTGTTGGTATGTATTGGTTTGTTTACTTTTCTAATGTATAGTATTATAATTGAATGTGAATTACTGAGCGAAATAAGCAAGCCTGGTGCGATGGTGAAATTAATTACATTGCTTTTACAATTGTGTTCTTGCTATATTGTGCCATATCGAAGTTTTCAACACCTTGTTATCAGCTATTGTGGTGAGGTAGATAATGACAATTGTAAGTATGACATTGCTGATTATGTAATGTTCAAACCTTTTAAAATTGGAGGCATTTTTATTACTACAAAACGATGTAAACACGTTGGTAGTATTATTTTTTCAAATAAATTTATATTATGGACCAAATAAATGAAATCAATGATAAACTTGATTCTATTGTTGTTTCAAACTCATTTCAGTGCACACCAGAACAATGTAAGTCAATACTGAATAAATGTCATAAACAGCAGTGTCTAAAAATATTTCATATGAACATTCGGAGTATATGTCGTAATATAAACGAGGCTATGGTTTTGTTGGCGAGAGTGAACTGTGATTGTGATGTACTTGTATTTTCCGAGTGCTGGCTCAGTGTGGCTCCTCACTTACCTATAATTGACGGGTACAATTGTCACCGATCGAGTCATAAAAACCAAAATGACGGAGTGGTGCTGTATATTAAATCAGGTATAAAATATACAGTCATCGAACCTATGCTGATAAATTCTAGTTGTTTATTGTTTTCGTATGACAATAAAATTGCAGTAATTGCAGTTTACCGAACTCCTTCAGAAAAAAACCTAGAACCTTTTCTTGACAGCTTAAATGAGTTACTTTTAACCTTATCCACCTATCAGACTGTTTCTATTATTGGCGACATAAACATAAATATTATAAAAAACGATAAAGACAAATTTACTGACCAGTATTTAAATATAATTTCTACTCATGGTATGCTGCCTGCACACACCTTTCCAACTCGTGATTCAGCATGTTTGGATCACATTATACTTCGCACTCGCCATCAGGCCAGCGCATTTGTCATCTCTAATTCAGTAACTGACCACGCTGCAAATATGTTATGTTGTGATGTTGCAAATAGACGATACCACAACCTAAAATCTACTTCTAGAGTGAACTATACTGCAGTCACGGAACAACTTAAACTCATTGACTTTGCTCATATTTATGATATACAAAATGCAAATCTAGCAATGGATGTATTTATTGAAATATTAACAAATCTGGTTACAGTAAATGTAAAACCTGTCACTGTATCTAGGCGAAAGCAAATTATCAAACCCTGGATTACTCCTGGACTTTTAAAATGTATTAAAAACCGAGACGCACTACACAAAAAATTTAAACTAGACCCAAGTAATTCCATTAATAAAATAACATATTTACGGTATAGAAACTACTGTAATAATTTACTTAAACGATTAAAACAACAATATGAAAATAGTGAGTTTCGGAAGGCCAAGGGTAAGCCTAAACAAATGTGGAAAATCATCAAGAGAGTTGCAAATATTACACAGACACCTACTTCAGCATCGTCTCTGCTTAGTCCAAATAATCCACCAAATATATCTGTGAACAACGTCAATGATTATTTTGTGAGTATTGGGCACGAACTTGCAAACAATATCATCCGTAGCAGAGGCGACAATTTTGATAAAAACGGTTCGATTAATGAAAGCGCTAGTTCTGATACAATGGCAGTCTTCTTAACGGACTGCGATGAGGTTAATCAAGTAATTGGTGGCATGCGTAGAGATTGTGCAACCGGATGGGACGGCATACCTTCCAGCCTTCTTATGGATTCCAGAGAAGTTCTTGTTCCCCCATTAACACACATTTTTAATCTTTGCCTTAACTCTGGTACTTTTCCCAAAGCGCTTAAGAAAGCTCTTGTTCTTCCAGTCTTTAAGGGTGGGGATAAAAGTAATGTCACAAATTATAGACCAATATCCATATTAACCTCTCTCTCTAAAATACTTGAAACTTTATTAAACAATAGACTACTCAAATATTTGAATAAAAATAATTTACTTTCTGATAATCAATTTGGTTTTCGTAAAGGTTTGTCCACAGAGGATGCAGTTTTGAAACTCACTAGTACAGTGATGGGTCATATTGAAGCCAAAACTAAAGCTATAGCTATATTTTTAGATATTTCTAAGGCATTTGATACAGTCTGTGTTAAAACGCTGCTTTTTAAGATGGAACAACTGGGCATTCGAGGAATATCACTCGAAATTTTTAAAGATTACCTTCAACACCGTACACAGTGTGTAAAAATAGACAATATTATAAGTGATGATAAGACCTTGACATACGGAGTGCCACAAGGAAGCATTTTAGGGCCTGTTCTCTTTATTTTGTATATAAATCAACTTTGTCAGATAGAAATACCTTTCTGTAAAATAATTACCTATGCAGATGACACCGCTCTCATAATAGGTGGCAAAACTTGGTCTGAATGTAAAACTAATGCTCAAAAGGCATTAGATATTGTAATAACCTGGCTAACGACAAATTTGCTAACTTTAAACATTAGTAAAACTAAATGTGTGCCCTTTGCCCCAAATAATGCATCTTTACCAAATCTTGGATCTCTATTGATTACTGTCCACAAATGTCAACCAGATGCTGTCTGTAATTGCATCCCTTTGAGCTGGACCGATAATATTAAATATCTCGGTGTGTATATTGACTCAACTTTTAGTTGGAAATACCAAATAGATAATCTTGCTACAAGAATAAGACGATTAATTTACGTATTTAAGCATCTCCGGTCATCAGCAGATCGACAAACTCTAAAACTTGTTTACGTTTCTCTCGCTCAATCCGTACTGTCATACTGCGTTATAGCCTGGGGTGGGGCTAGTACTTCAAATGTTATACTACTCGAACGAGCCCAAAGAGCCATTTTAAAGGTAATGCTAAAGAAACCTATCCGATATCGTACTAAAGCCCTCTACAAAGAGGCTGATGTTTTAACTGTTAGAAAACTCTTTCTGCTTCATACAATCCTACGAAGACATAGACATCTACCATATAATCCAGCAGACGATAGCTCTCGAAGAAGAAGCAGAGTATGTCCTACCACTACGTGTCGTACGACACGTGCTGCTAGGCACTATGGACCCTTTGCAAACTTTTTGTATAACAGAGTAAATGAATTGATTAATATTTATCCGCTTCCTTTGTTTAAACTCAGAACAGCCGTAACCGATTTTTTGAAAAAGTTGTCATACAGCGAAACTGAACACTTTGTAAAAATTGAAAATGTATAATTGTCGCAATGTAGGTCATATATTTCTCATTACCAATGTATCACAAATTATTATTGTTTTTATTTCCTCGTTTCTATACTGCATGCTTAGATGTAAGTGTTAGCCAACAACATAATTCACATAATTTTGTAATTTTGTAATTTACTCAAACGTGTCGTACGACACGTGCTGCTAGGCACTATGAAGCTTTTGCAAACTTTTTTGTATAACTTAATAAATGAATTGATTAATATTTATCCGCTTCCTTTGTTTAAACTCAGAATAGCCGTAACAGATTTTTTGAAAAGTTGTCATACAGCGAAACTGAACACCTTGTAAAAATTGAAAATTTATAATTGTCGCAATGTAGGTCATATATTTCTCAAACCAATATACCACAAATTATTATTTTTATATTTATTTCCTCATTTCTATACTGCATGCTTAGATGTAAGTGTTAGCCAACAACATAATTCACATAAATTTGTAATTTACTCAAACATTTTAGATTGCTTTAAGTAACAATTTATAAACAGACTTAGTAAGATAAATAGTTTTTATGTTATTTTTAGTTCAGTAGTGGAACATCCTTTGCTACACTTTATTGGTAAACAACTGTTAAGCAATCTCATGGAGGGCACTGGTACCTGTAGCACAGTTTCATAAACTAGTATAGGTACCAGTCAGTCTCAGCTAGATATAAATTGAAATGTATTTTCCTTTAAGTTGTAAATTAGTTATAGACAAAATTGTAATTAAGGTCAATAAACGATTTTATTTATATTATTATTATTTATTTATTTGGCACGCATTTTGCGTATATGTAATGTGATAGTTGTGGCTTAGTGGGAGTCTGTTCACTGATCTGTAGGTGGTGGCTTCGATTCCCAGCGAAAATTGTGTTATGAATTTAGATATTTCTTCTGTAAATCCTAGGCTGGAGTATTGCTTAGCATCAGGCAATTCGTGGTCACGCTCTAGCCAATATAGTTTAACTAAATACAAATGTTTATCTAAAACTAGGTATATTGTTCTAAACCTAAAGAGCGATTATCAAGGATTCATAAAAAAATGTAAGTATAGATAGATAACTTAAAATTTGATGCTGTCGTGACTATTTTCAGCCTCCATAAAGACACTTTTCTTTCTCTATATAGATTTTATGGCAGTTGACCTCAAATGGCATATACTGCGCACCGGACTTTAGAGTAGCTTGGAAGACGCAAGGACCTAGATAAAATCAACGCACTGAGACTATAAGCTTCGACTATATTGAGGTAATGACATCATAAGGCGGATAGTATCTGGTTCAGCATATATGCACGTCTGACTCACCCACAAAACCTTTTAAGCCTGAAAAGTAAAATCTTGATTTGTTATTGTATGCTGCAGTTCCGGTCAACGTATTGATGAATCAATAGTTACTTATGCCATGGAAAGTTTTGGTGTCAAGTCAGATTATATTAAATGATATTAACGTATGAATGAAACGTATACGCCTCCTAAAATATCTACGTACCCATTCATTTGTTTGTCATATGTTGTAATACTGTAGAGTCCATGCCACAATACATAATTTACTGGCAACAATTTTGAACTATGTGTATATAAACAAGAATCATCTAATATCTGACAGTAAAGCGACAGTAACGCTACGTGCTAACAGAAAAGTGTTATGGCAAAAACTCTAGAACGTCACAAAGTATGGGCTGTATGTGAAAGTTTGTACACATCGTGACAACCTTTTTAATTGTATCCTTTCTTACATAATACAGATGTAGTTTCTATAAGCTTTCTGTTGTGTCAATGAATGAATTAACAAATTGTATAAAATCCTTGTGTAAAGTAACAACATATTAAGTAAGGAATCAAATAGATTTACTAACCACAATTATCTACTATCTTAGTATTCATAATTACTGATTGTTTGATGTGGTCATATATTATGGTGGCGCAAGTCTTTGATATTTCGATGTAAGTATTATAGTTTGGTGCACCATGTTCACAAATAAACTAAAGACAGACATTACTTAAAACTATGTTCAACCATATTACTCAAATCAGACAACTATCAGAGCTAATTTAATAACCAATAAATAACAATCCTTTTTTCCTCTACTCGATGTATCTAAATCAACGTAGTTTTTTGAATGCACGTTCTATAAAGTGTCCGTGGCTAGTATTATTAATATGAAATATATATATATAATATAAAATATAGATAATTAGTATTAAAACTAATAATTTCTCCCATTTTTCAGTAAATGTTATTATGAAACCTTACGCTTATCTATCGATTCTGTGAATTCAAATAAAGTTGGCTAATTACTTATCAAACCCTCTTGTTACCCAATGATGAATGACTCAAAACAGCATGTTGTACAATAGATACTGTGACTCATATTTATAGCAATATATTATTTGCTGAACAATATTTTTACTTAGAAAATTAATAAGTTACTACTAGGTAGGCCTTTGGATGTTCTAAACAATGTTGATTTACAAGGCACTTTGCGGTATGTTTTTTAAAACATATGGAGGTATAACAGAGGAATATTGCTCTTTCTTTATGTTCACTAGAAATCAAAAAGATGGCAAATGGGCACAGCTATAGCCATTCAATAAATGTCAATATTTGGATTTATGGATGTTTATTATACTCAATCACGTCGTAACATGAACGAATCGGACTGAAATTTGGAACACAATTAGATTATAGTCTGTAAGAACCCATTGGGAAAATAACAAGAACCGGAACAACGCGCGTAAAACCGTGAGGCTCTGTTAGTATTCTATGTGTCAACCCGACTCGTAGGTACAGCCGTTCTTTCGTGATTGAGCAACACACATTGAAACATCCAAATGTTACCCTGATTTGTTCAGATCTTTCGACGTGAATAAAATTTTCAATTTTCAATCTTTTGGAATCATAATATTAGTAGGAATTATATTGAGATAGAGCGTAGGTATATAATAAAGTCGAAAATTGTACAGGGAGGAATAAAATTTACTGTGCATATTTTCCTAAATATTTCAGTGCAATCTGAGTATGTACCTATTCTTCTCAAATAGCTATCCATCTATTTCTACTAGGTACCTAAGCATACCATACATCGAATTGTGAGCATTCTGGTAAATTGTGTGATAAAATAATCTCCAAATACAAGTCAATTGACTAGTACTGAATGTAGTACAAGAATAACTTGAAAAGGGCCGACACTGCTAATTGTAGCCTATATTTTACGCTAATGATACGGTCACTCGGATATGCAATAACGTAACTTAGTGTCACTTAGCGTGTTTTGCGCTTACATCACTGCAATGCGTCACTGAAGCATTTTACTCTGCAATTCTACTAATATTACATTATGAGAAAGTTTGAATGTTTAGAATTATATGGCTCAATCACGTTGAAAGAACTGAACAAATCAGGGTGATATTTGGAACTTGGGTGGAGTAGAGTTAGTCCAAGATCCCAGAGCTGCCAGACGTCACGTATTTTCTCATGAATGAAATGTGGACGATTGAGTAGAAACCTTCTGTCTTGCCTACAACATACGTGAAAATCACTTAATAGAAAATATGTGAAGTAAGTAATGTTTGTATGTACCTTCATTACCCCATATCTCAAAATTGACCGTATAAGCAAGTTAGCGAGTAAGCATGTGTTCTTAGTACGTACTAACTCTACTCAATTGTCAGCATTTCATTCATGAGAAAATACGTGATGTCTGGCGGCGCTGGGATCTTACTCTAATAGTATATTACCCAGAACAAATGATTGTGATACATAAAAAAATTGTTGTGTGTCTGATGTTTATTTGATATCTATGTTTATGCAATTGTTTACAATTATGTAAGTATTTTAACAGCTATCTGGCGGCTATAACACAAGCTATGCTTAGGAATATTAATTTGTTCTTCACACAACACCATCTAGCTCCAAATTAAACAAAGCTTGTAGTGTTGTTCGATAACTGATATAATAAATAATTATACAATAATAAATACATATTTACGATACATAGAAACACCCAGACACAAAACAAATGTCCATATTCATCATACAAATATTGGTCTTGTGTGAGAATAGACCCGAGCTTTTTATTTATTTCTAAGAAATAGATTTAAGCCCAAGTCCGAAAAAAAGGAAAAGTCTTTAATACGGAATTATATTACACAATAGGTACGTAGATATCCATTCCAAATCGAAAGGGTCGTTCTACTAAAAATTATGAACAACTTTTAAACTTCAACTTTTGGCTCAAATCTGAAATCGTAAAAAGTATTATCCTCATCCCTAATTTTGTCGAGTACGTACAAAGTGCGTTGATTTGTTTGTTGTGACTTAAAGAAAAACCTAAAAGGTTTGGTCTACAATAATGGGTATGATTTAACTCCTTTGACAACGTAGTGTAATAGGACTTCCCTCCAACCCACGTAGCCTGGAACAGTATCACACCTTTACCAGTTAATCTACCGTCAAGTAGTACGCAAATACTACTGTGTCGCGTTTTGAGGCTACTATTAAAGCAACTACTAACTTTGGAACTTTGCCATGATGTTTAACTATGTAGCTTAAATTCTTGACTGCAAAATGCCGTGATTTCGATATGTCATAGGCAAAAAAATCAGAAAAGGAATGTAAGGTCTACGTTTCTAATGTGTCGCTGTAAATAGGGTTTAAATTTAAAATACAGTTGCACTTATAAAGACATTGCTTGCAAATTTCAGTGTTTTGATTTTTACCTTGTAAGTATTTGTGTTAATATTAAAATTCTATGCGTATTTGTTCCTCGTGCCAATGCCAGTCATATATTTAAATAAGTATATAGGCTGCAGTTATTGAACTGTACACGTTAGCTCTGCTGCCTTAGACAAAAGAAATAGTTCTTTTATTCTCTTGTGTTGAGGAAGTAACATAATATGCAGTAATTTTACAGTATTACCTACTTGTTAAACGTTATACTATATTACAAAACTTGACTTTAGCTAGTTTAATATTGTCTTTTTAAGTTTGCTTAAAAAAATCAGTAAACTTTGCTAAAAAATCATAAAGCTTTCATCAGCTCACGTAACCCTTGAACAGCTGTTGGTAATACGGTGGTTACTATTCGTTTCCTAGCCGAAATTAATTAACAGTTTATAAAAAAATCACCCGAAATGGCGGCCAAACACTAAGCTTTTGTTGAGAAAAACAACAACGGATTGACAACCAATGAGGCAATTTAAGTATCCAACTATACCTGTAAAATATAGTTCTCAATTTCGGCCAGGTTGGCCCCAATGTTACATTTTGTACCTATAACAAAAAAACATAGTCGCCGCCTTTGACAAAATTGAGGTAAATAAATTTGCATTCTGCAAATGCTTCATTAGGCTGTGCTCGTTAGTTGATAAATGTTTCCGAAACCTCAAGCCAATTTCAAAACGTCAGCTCTTGACAATCGAGAAATAACCTGAAAAACTGTTCACAATGCCGGGCCATTTAAAACTCTACAGACACTTTATTATTATTGTCTCTTTGTTCTAAAGAGGAAGAGTCACAAGCTTCCTAGAAAGATAATGTAACAGTCTTGACTATGTAAATTGCTTGTATGAAGAAGCATATCCTCAAAACAACGGCGTTAGAACGGTACATAACATGCAACACACATAGCTGGGCAAACGTACCAAGCTGACCGAGTCATGCCTATTCGCAAAACAGATTTACATTTTGTCCTACATAAAGATTCTTTAGAACAGTAAAAGCAGCGGAGTTACAAACGGTTTTTAAAACAATAATACATGTTTTGAAGCCTATTCTTATCCTACGCCTCGCGCCTCAACACTTTTTCAAGAAAACGTATTTTCGCCAAATATAACGTAAATTTGTCATTTTCTTAATTATTCCAAGGGAAGTAATATCAAAATGATTGAATAAAATAAATTTATTATCAATGCTAGTTACACTCACTATAAATCAATAAAGAGTATCTCTATCAATAGATGCAATGATCCAAGAGTTATATCATTGCTCGTGAATAGGGTTAGAACAACGAAATTGAAATCTGACTTACTAATTGGAAGGTCACTTCTAAACAATCCATAGTCCCATATCCCTACAACATAGGACCTGCGTCGCTTTGAACACAACAATATATCTCAACACTCACATTTCACCAACACATCCAATGGCCAATGCATCACACCTCCATACTTTTAACATCTCACATAAATAATTTTATAATTTTGCATTTACCATAACATGATAATGACTGGCTGCCGCTATGAATAAAACCAGACAAAGGGAGTACCTGCATCCAAAAACCATTTGTCGCTTGTTTGTGAACAACGTCTAAGATCCTGTTATAAATAAAATAAAATTATACATTGTATAAAATGGTAGGAGATCCCGCTACAACGATCTTCACCGAGCCGCTTATTTGATGAAATGGATTTTATATTTGATTTGATAGGTCCATAAATTGAATTGAATTGAAATTAAATTAAAGATTGTTTTATTATGAACACGGTGGTATAGGGTTGCGTGCAAAAAATCAGTCCCGAATTCCGGTTATCGAATTTTTTAAAGTAAAATATTGCTGCGAGCTCAGACCAACTATTCTTAGGGGACGAGCATAGTTCTAACACACCCTTTCCGTGTTAATATGAGTGACAAATGATCTTTATTGTCAACCGCGTTTTATAAAACTAGTTGACTTCGTAGGCCAGTAAAAATATAATTTAACTTTGCAATAAATTTTCGATCCAAATTTATTTTTTATGAGGTTAAGGATCACTTACTGAGCATAAAATCACAAAATTCTGACAGGTTCAGGTTGAGCTTCAACCGCCATCTTGAAAAAACATTTTATCTCGAAAACTATGCACTTAAGGGCAAACACATTAATTATTACATATATATTGACCTATTAAATTAAAAATAAAATCCATTTCATCAAATAAGCAGCTCGGTGAAGATCGTTGTAGCGGGATCTTCTACCATTTTAAACAATGTATACTTTTGTAAGTAATTTAGAGTGACAGAACGTCAGACTTTGCCCTACGTTTTGTCTAGAAACATTTACCTTCAACACTTCCTGCAATTTTACTGCTTGTTGGTAAAATAACTGGCAAAAGTGTCTCTAGTCAAAATACTTCTCTTTTCAGACTACAAACAATCTTACCACTACAGAATGGGTTTGTATTGTACAATAGTAATCCGGATACGTAAGAATTTCATTCAGCAATCCAAATCGTTTCTTATATAAACAACCGGTCACATTGTGACTTTCCCAGTCAACTGCCAGTTGGATCAATTCCAAAAATGCTAAAAAGCTGGTACATTTATTTGTACAAAAAGTAACACTAGACAGTAATTAGACAGCGAGCAAAATATAGAACCCGGGAAATCGATTATTAAAATAGGTTTACGCGCAATGAGCCTACTAATAGACTAAGAGCCCTCAATTTCGCATAAGTAGCTCCTATTACATAGAGTTTTATGATCCTAATTGTTACCACACTTTTTTTTACAAATTATTTTGACTTTAATTTAAGTCGTAATAGTTTTATTTGGCGAACAACTTTTACTATGTCGGACTTCATAATTTGGGTACCTACCACAAAAAAACTATTTTGCAAAACTGTCTTTCATATTTTACTTAATGAAACATTTTAAAAACAGATTTTATTAATTTCAGATTTGGTCCTACAGCAAAAGTTGCTCAAAATGGTGAATACAGAAAGCGGCTTTTATGTTAGTTCGACTTGACCAATTTTGAGCATATTTATTGCACACTAGCTGGTGCTGTGACTGCTAAGGAAATATTTCCTGATCAAGATTATCAACAAACAAGAAAACATTATTACCATTAGGTACACCGTAAACTAACAATAATTTGTCAAATTAGTCACAAGCATAAAATAAAGTTTAAGTAAATCCAAACTCACACTTTATAGTTTCATATATATGCGTATCTATATCTTAACGCCTACTATGTATGTTAGGCTGTCTGTCTGTTGGTAATACTATTCAAAAGGCGGCGTTGACAAGGCATTGTGTAACACGCATAATTAATTTGTTTGCCAAACGTGTTTCGAATTTCCATGTCTTCTTTTCAGTAGAGAATTAGGTTCTAAGTTAATTTCCATTACACTGCAGTAATGATAGGATGACTATAATTTAATTATTATTATTGACGAATAGTAAGTTTAGAAAACGGACAAATTAATACAAAAATTACTGAACAAAATCTAATGGTCAAGATAGGTGATATTCTTTTCTACGGTTCACGGGTATTGAGGTGGTTACATAGAAAAATGAGTATTTTTTAAAATGTAGGTTTAGAAGTTTGTCATCACAGCCTGTATTGGCAAAAAAAACGTCGTAAGAAAACGTGCATGTTCTAAGA
Organism: Ectropis crepuscularia; assembly: GCA_963693475.1. Taxonomy (NCBI): domain Eukaryota; kingdom Metazoa; phylum Arthropoda; class Insecta; order Lepidoptera; family Geometridae; genus Ectropis; species Ectropis crepuscularia. The sequence goes on from OY856358.1 coordinate 13,426,627, forward strand.
GTGACACCTTTTGAAGACATACATCATCCCTCAACCGCACTTAGCTAGCACGGTGGATTATGGCCTTGACTCTCTCCTTGCGAGAGAAGGGTCCGAGTTTCAACGATAAGTATATACATGAAGTGGCTTGTTGGGATTAAATATTAAGAGTTGTTCATAGAGATCGTGACATTGGAGTGTGTCTTTACATTGGAGTATTCATCAGAAGGCCGATGAATACTTTCCGCTTGGCACAGGCATTCCACATAACCCTGTTTGTGGGATGCGAGTAAAAACTGGAAACTTTTACTTTGGGTTTTCTTATCTATTTTAGTTTGTTTTCTTTGCTTTTGACCATTGTTCTTTATCATCATCATCAGCCTATCTTAGTCCACTGCTGGACATAGTCTCTCCTATTGCTCTCTACTCAGACCTATCCTCAGCTTTACGTCCTCATCCACTGCTTGCTGTCTTCCGGATATCGTCATTCCATCTAGTCTAAGACGTAATGTTCTTACGTATCGCGTATGTGTTCCACGAAGTGGATATTACGTACAAATAAACAGGTGGAATTAGCGTCTCCTGCTCCATCTACACTGTGGCGAAATTGACGAACTGCGTTACTTTATACGATGGCATTACTTTATCAGCGTATAATACGACAGTAGCATTAATTGTCGACAGCTTCAAGTGGTAGTTACGGAGGCATGTAAGCTCACAACAAATTAAATTCAATGGCAAACGTAACTGCCTCTAAAATTATGCGTAGAGACCTATCACGCAACCGCATGATAACTTTGTAACTATCACGTATAATCCTAAGCTAAAAGCATCAGCACGCACACCATAAGCAGCCCACTAAATGTTCCAACTGCTGGGATTCGAGGCTTTTTCTCGCAAGGAGAGAGCCAAAGCCGTAATAATCCACCACGCTGACCTAGTGCAGTTTGGTGGATGATACTTCAACTCGAAAGATTCTAGGTACATGTCGATTTCCTCACTATGTTTTCCTTTGCCGTTTCAAGTTAGCTGCATTACGCACATGCCTTCGAAAAGACAGTGGTGCGCGTGGGATTTAAACCTGGGGGCTGCATGGTGATCGGCAGTCGTCGTTCTACCGACTAGACCAGCCGTAACTTTATTTAGTAAAACATAAAATGCAGACCTTATTCATCTGTGGACCGATTTCAAGTAACCTCACACTAAAGGACAATGCCCACGCTCGTGCCAAACACAGAGTAGCTTATGAAAGAGAATTAAAACTTGACATGACGTTATCCTTGTATTTATAAGGATCCGTGTTTGTGGGAAGAATGTTTTTTTTTATTCTGAGAAGTGAAGGTAGAGAGAACAGTAAAAGAAACTGTTTAATAGATAGTTTCATATAGAAAATATAGATTCTGTCTAGTTAATGATGATTTATAGTTAGTACAGGCAATTGAATATAAAGTATTTCATGGCTCCATTTTGTAGAGCTTTAAGGACCTATGGTTAACGCCAATAATTGATATTGGAAATAATATATCTATACCAACTATCTATGGATACCAATCAGATCATTAGACATGACAGGCTGACATATAGATAGAAACGTTACATGATACAAATAAACATAAAAAAGAACAAAATTATCCCAGTTAGACATAAGGTCAAAATAAAAAAACATATATTCGCCAACCTCACCTTCGATATCGAACAGGACTATAAAATAAGACGCATAGTAAAGATCTGTATAGTTATTTTAAGAAAGTCAAATTGACTGTTACTTTTGAAAGGAAACACTATCTCTATATTATAAAATTGTGCTTTACGTAGGTACAAATGTACAATTCATTGTGTCGTCGAATATGTGGTTCTCTTCATTGTTTTAGATGATGACTTCACAAATATTAGTCCTAGTGCTTGTCTAACTTGTGTCTCTGTTATTTTTTCCTCCGTGTCCAAACACATGAGTATTGTGCTACTTTCAGTGGTTCACTTACAAGGCAGGACATTTGCATGTATCCATTTACGTGACCAAAACGTAGGTGTGAATGTGAGAAACAAACGCATTCGACTGGCTGACTCGCATTCAGATTCAAATACAGTTTATTTGTAATATTCTAAAAAAACATTAGATTCTGAAACGTTTAACAGCGGTTTTGTTATTTGATTTCATATTTACAACTGCATCCGCCTGCTTTCTAAAGTGTATCCATTTTTAAATTATTCGTTTCGGATTCAAAAATAAAATAATATCCATTTTAGTTTTCGAAATCAATGTTATAAAAGATTTTTTATCAAACATATTTTTTTTTTGGTCTAAGGAATGGTGTTAAGTATTATGCTTTCGAGAAACAAAAGAAAGAATCCTACTAATATTATGAATGCGAAACTTTGAGTGTTTGGCTTTTTGTTGCTCAATCACATCGAAATATCTGAATGGATTGGGTTGAAACATCCGAATAGGTTGAAATTTAGAACTTAGATTATATCCTGAAATGATACATGGGATACCTCTCATCCCGGGAAACTAACGGTAAAGGAAACTACGCGGATGTAACCACGGGTACTGCTAGTAGGTAAATAACTTACTCCTTAGAAGTTTATGTATTTAACGACATTTGAGCAAATAGTGGAACAAAAATAATCAGCCAGCTAGCTTGTCTTACTTCACACTCGGTATCCAATGAAGAGGCCTCGTAGGCACCTTCATTGGCTCTATATTGGATCTAAGGCCAGACGATCCATTGTAAGTATATCATAATTACCATGTTACTTACGAGGACGCGAGAGTTCTGATACTCCTATACGTTGATCCTGATACGTTGCTCCTACCTCACGTCATCTGAATCAGTGTCGCCAGACGCGTCGTCTCCGCAAGAAGGTAGAAGGATCACCTCGACACTGGCACCCAACCTCCCCAAAATTTGAGGATTGAAGAGCAAACATACGTATTGTTCTGTATTGTATCTTTTTGAGATTTTCTAGGTATTAAGAATTACATTTTATTTTCGTTATTCTATTATAAGCTAACAAGTCTATTCAAGGTCAGTTTAAATCGGTGCCTTCTAAATTTTCGTGTTTTATTGAACGTTGTCATTAAATGCTACCAACAGTAACACAGTAGTCAGCGCCAACTTGTACCCAGTTCAGTTCTAATAATATTGTTTTTATCATCTCCTTTCATGTTATTATTTCTTTAAACGCTTCAGTTTATAGCCACAAAAGCACATAAGCGCCTGAACCAACAGAAGGTTGAACAGTAATTTCAGATTATAATCACAGTGATTCCGGTGCGGAGGCCTCACGGCTACTTTCAGATCGAAAAGAAGCGCTGCCAGTTATTTAATTGAATTAAGTATAACCAATGTATAATCGATGAAATAACCGCAGCCGATAGCAATGACGACCTGCGAAACGACAATTACACGAACTGTTACGCGGTTAATAGTCCGTAGAAATCGTTGGAAGGAAGATTTTTTTTATTAATTCGCAAGCGAGCGGTACCACGAGTCGGTATATAGTCGGTACAGACCAACTTAAGTTTAAGCAGCATCCGCATTAGTGCCAAACAAGAAACTTTCGTTCTCTTTCCTTGAAATTAGGCCTCCGGATACGGCTGAAAATTAAGTTGGATTAGACCGACCATATCACACATGAGTCACTCGTGAATTACTTTTAAAAATAATACATATAAGAAAAATTTGTAATAACAACGTTAATTCCATACAAAATATTATTTCATATTTATTGTCTTGAAGCAGATTTACCTAGTTACGATACTACAAGCACGTTTATCTGCCGTAATACCCATCTCACTGTTTGTACATAAATTACAATTATTCTAAGCTCAGTGTTCGCTTAACAATATCATAAACACGCTGATAATTTACAACTAAGTTGAGTTCATCAAAAAAATTTAAAAGATTCTATAGTTCAGCTGTATTGACATGAACGCCATGAAGCTGTTTCCCATAACTTTAGCATATATTTTTAATTTTATACGTAGTCAACACTTCTTGATAATAACAAAAGCTGTTCTTTGTACGACTTTGCATCAGGTCCTGACGCATACTTGAACAACTGAACTTCAAAAATCAGTCGGGCCTTGTCGAGTAACCGGTACTGACCCTGATTGTGAAATCTAGAACACGGCTGGCTTTATATTAAGTTAGCACTTGAATACGCACATTTGGAAACTTTGGACATTACGAATATCCGTCAAAAGCAGTGAAAAAGTCAAGGTCGTTTAATATTTTTATTCACGCAAACTCTACACGCTTCATAAGGACGTCGCATGCTATTTTGATTAGTCTGTTTTTTATTACCAGTTAAAAAGATAAACAATTAACGCGGACTAGAGACTATTGACTCATATTTGATCTTGAAGGTCGTGATAAATTTCGTATTTTGAATTTTTGTCTACTTTTTGTAAAGACGATTGCATTTTGTTTCTGCTATTTCAATACTTTTTCTATAACAAGCAGGACCTTGTTTCGCATAAAAATGTTGTCATTGATTTTACAATAATTATTAATTATTATTCGACTTTAAAATCCGAATCATAAAGAAGGCAAAAAATAGAATAAATGCCGGCCATTGGATAGACAATATCACTCTGTACTATCTATTATACAAACGAAATTTACTCAATCCGATTTGCAAATCGATTCAAGTGGATTGATGATCAAAGGTTGCAGATTCTTTGAAATACCATTAAGGGACCGCCCAAGTAATCCGATCTATTTTCTCAAATTTTCAAGTTTTCAGAACGGTTCACGCCGATTTGTCTCTATAAATTTACATCCTTAGCATTTTTTTCCAGATTTATGCAATCTAACCCAATTCTGCTTTAACAATTTTTAATTTTTTTTACGTCGAACAAACTTAAAGGTACAACATTCAGACAAGACAAGTGAAAATGTATAATTTATTACTAAAACAGCAGTAAATCTGTAAAAATGTACTACTATTACGAGTGTTGATGACGCGAAATCACTTAAACCCGTTTTACTCTTCCAAAAAGCGTCTATCGCGCACGTTTTATTTCGCTGCTCCGCAGCCGCTCCGACGCTACGCAGCTACCGGTTACTCGGTTAACATTAGTACATCGATGACGGGAATCCATAAGATTTTCCTTGGCCAAATAGTGCTCAAAATTATGATATCACTTCAAAAAGTACCTACTATTCTTAAAACCCGTTTTTAGGGTTCCGTAAAACGTAAAAACGGAACCCTTATAGATTCGTCATGTCTGTCTGTCTGTCTGTCTGTCCGTCCGTATGTCACAGCCACTTTTTGCCGAAACTATGAGAACTACACTGTTGAAACTTAGTAAGTAGGTAGGTAGATGTATTCTGTGAACCGCATTAAGATTTTAAAAAAAAAATTAGGGTTGCCCCCCATACTGAGAACTGAAACTCAAAAAATTTTTTTTCCATCAAACCTGCACGTTGGGGTGTCTATCGATAGATCTTCAAAAATTGAGGTTGAGGTTTTTAATATAGTTTTTGTCTACACTGAATAATTTGCGCGAGAGACACTTCCAAACTGGTAAAATGTGTCCCCCCCCCCCTCTAACTTTTAAAGTAAGAGAATGAAAAAACTAAAAAAAATATATGATGTACAAACTACTAACGAAAATTGTTTTGAACTCGATCTGATGAGTAGTTTTTTTAGTACGTCATAAATAATACTTACACTGTTATTAAAACTTCGATCAAAGTTACAACGAACTACAAGAACTATGTGTACTATGTATATTATGTTACTTGCTGCAACGGAACCCTTCATGGGCGAATCCAACTCGCACTTGATCACTTTATTTAGTTATACATTTTGCCATATCGTTAAATACTCGTATGCATGTCGTAGAGTACATACCTGGAACAAAAGAAATAATTGTTAATCATGTGCATATGTGACTTGTACAATAATAATGCAAATTTTTGTATTATAAACATAAAATAAATAATTGTTTGTATACGGTATCACTCCGCGATGCGTCAACGACAAAGTTTAACAAGAGATAACATAATTGTGCATAACTATTGTCATTATATTATTTTATTTTGCCAATTTAAATTCTTCATAAAATATTCCCATCGTGTTTTTGTAAGCTATAAATAAATATTGCGATTATAATATGGCGATAAGTTATCACATCTCTCAAAGTTGAATTAATCCGTACATAGTGTGCAAAGTTTAATCAAAATTGGTTCAATAGCTTAGGAGTTCATCGCAGACAAATCATCATGATACAATTATTTGTTACTTAGAATAGAACAAAATATCTTTCACCAATAACAATAATTATAACTACAAAAGTTACGGCTGCTCTAGTCGGAAGAACGGTGACATGTACCTAGAATCTTTCGAGGTTATCCGTTATCCACCAACCAGCACTGGGCCAGCTTGGTGGATTATGGCATTGGCTCTCTCTCCGAGTCTCAATACTGGGAACATTGAGTTGGTGGCTAATGTATTACAAATAACAATGAGAATGATGGATGATGATAAAATGTCTTCTTTAAACCTCATTTTATCATCACTAGTTCACAATAGTAAAAAATGGTACTTATTCTGGTGTATTTCTGTACGATTACATCTCAATCTTCAATGAAAAAGAAGAACATCGTATTGTAAATCAATTTAGTAAGGTCAGTAACACAAAGGAAAGCAAACAGAGTTGTAATCAATGAGTAATGATGTCTACTATTAGTACTATTACGAAGTAATCTGGCGTCTGCTATTAGTAGGTCATCGATATACCTACATCTGTGGGCTTCCTTCGCTTGTTCTTATGTAAACTATTTTATGACCAAACGTAGTGCAGCGCTGCGATTGGTATTCTGTTTTGGACTTGAAGCAAAGTTACACAGTTTGATTTAAATACCTACCTACTTTATGCTTCTCCTGTCTATGTGATCTGTTTTGATATGGTCAATAATGATTATAGATCTATTTACGAGTATCTGAGTTCAGCAGCCTCATTACAAAACATGGTTAACGCCATTTTTTTTTAATTGTATAAAGGCCACAAACTCACAAACGTAGAAAATGTATATACAGATATAACTTTGCTCAATATTTTGTCAAAATTTTATTCATCTAAGCTTTAAGGAATGCTATGTGGGGAACTTCCATCAAAAAAAAGTACGGCAGTTGGAGTTAATTCTGAGCCCTCTACATAACATTATCTGTGTTTATAGTTGATGGCACCCATGATACAGGGTATGTATGAGTATTTTAGTTGAGTTACTACATGAGGCAGACCCGCAAAGGATGTATTTACAGAGTTACAGTCGAGCAAGAGAGCGGTCCCGCGACTCTGTCGCCAAGTTACTACCTAAGAAACCCGTGATGGTTCTAGTCAATAGGGTACCCTAGGGTACCCTAATATAAGTATGTTGAGCCAGACATACCCCGCCGTATCCCGTGGAGTACGCAAATGCATTTCATTGCAGGAAAGAGATTATTATTTTACTATGAATTTACACAAACATCATATCAAATTTCTCTCTGTCTGATAAAGCTATCCTTGAAAAACTTCAAAACCCACACCGTTTATTTTCCAACCATTGTAAAACAATACAACAGCAATATAAGTAATGTACTGGTAAAACCTAATCACGAAACAGGTTTCAACGTACAAAGATAATACGCAGTACGAGTTTAACAGCGAGCTAACACAATGCATGGTTTATAGCAAGGGTAATTTTTCAACGAGCAGTTTTTTCATGTCACGTAACAAAAAGAACATTCCAGCATTGTACATGCCGGTGAATCCGAGCCTGAAAACCCACATGACGAGATTAAATCACAAAAGATCCACGGCATGCTATGATCAGTGCAAAATTATACACAATAGTCCGATGGTCATTATCTCTATGCGACCGACCGCGACCTTGTCGGATAATGTTAAACTCATTTTTGCTGTTCAAAATTGAGCGTTTGGTGGTGTGTTAGTGGCTGATATGAACGACTGGATCAAGTAGGCGTGTGTTATGTTTTCTGATACAAATAATGAATTATTGTTAAAATACCGCAGTGATATATTTTATCCTACTAAATTAATAAACATTAAAGCTTTGGATATTGTTTGTTCAAAAATTTACGCTACTACCGCCTAGACGGAAATTAAGAAACGAGCTGGAGGACTCTACCAAGAAGAAGCCGATTTACTTTAATTTGATTTGAGAAAATGTGTAGACTGTGAGTTGATTTCCACCCAAGACAGACATTTGCATGGTGAATACAGATGCTTGTTTAGTGTTGTTGTTTAGTTTTGTGATACATAGAAACACCTAGGTGTTTCTATGTATCATAAGTATGAAATTTATATATGAGCTATCCGGCTTCCAAAATACACTGACTTTGCTTACTTTGAAGGGATTTATTTTTCGATTTCTGTGGCAATGTGGTCAAACTACTCTGCTGCATCTCACCTTGGTTAAAAAATGTGTATTTCGTTTTCATCAGTGTGCAGTTCTATTCTTTAGTAGTATGATTCAGATAATTATCTCTTTCTTTCTTTTGGTCTTTTGGAACTATTGCGACCGACCGATATCCGTGTTCGTGACTAAAAAAGATATCTTTAATTTGATAGCTAAATTGGGGTCAGATGGTGCTGTGTGTCAATTGTCCACAAATATGTATTATTTTTATATTATAATTATTATTATTAATGGCAGTAGGTACTCAGACAATAGAAGTAATTGTGCAACTGGATAATACATAAACAATACCAAGTTCCTTGCCAAACTGCCGCGAATAAAAATAGATCCATTGAGCATTGTTATTGAATTGTCCGACTGTGTGTCGTCTTCAGCTTTTTTACCCGACTGCGCGACGCAAAGGAGTGGTAATGTGTTTAACAGTCTATGTATGTATGTATGTTTGTATGTATGTATGTTTGTATGTTCCTTTGAAGCACTATACAGACCAAACGCCTGGGCTGATTTTTATGATTCACACGTCAATCGATTCCTCTTAATCTGGCGAGTGACACTAAAGACATGACATTAGTGTAAATCCAATATGGCGGTTACCGGACGCCTTAATGTCCAAATTAAAAAAATGAAAATCACCAAACTATGTCAAGAGGGGTATCGTTGAATAGGTATTTAAAAATAATGTTTAGCTTTCTTTCAATGTTTTTCGATTTGAGTGACCGTTTAGGATGTATATCGATTTAAAGTTGAGTAACAACCATTCTCACATTTATAGGTTTTTAGGTAGCAGAAAACTTCGTATAACTAACTGTACGTGTGAATGTGGATGGACATTATATACTAATGTATCTAGTAGGCATCGATATAAATCAATAGATGTGCCCTGAGCACCTTGAAATTGGTAATAAAATGCGTCTCTGTATGTATCGTAAGTGGTTTACAACAACCAATCTACTTGACCCCTATAATCGTTAGCGGCGAGATTTGCTGTGGTTTTACTTATTTTGGTTGTCGACAACGAATAATGATAGGTAAAAACGTTCGGCGTCCACCGCGTCCTGCAACCGACTAGAACGGAAAGAGTGAGCGCCGTGAAGTTTGGGAGGGCCCATCTTGGGTTCTACGATCTATGCTAGTAGGTATATTGGACTACCTTTTTTTCGTACGTGCAGGAAATGTATTTACGCATACCCTGTATATTTATAGTGGTAGGACTCTTAGCAGAGTCCGCCTGGGGAAGTACCACACCTTTGCCAATTATTCTACCGCCAAGCAGTAATGTACAAACATTAATGTGTTCCGGTTTGAAGGGCAATGTTTCCAGAGAAATTACAGGGATTAGAGATATATAACAACTTAGATCTCTGGGTAACAAGCGCAGTGCAGTGCTAGGTAATGATTGGGACTCTTCATGTTCCAATAGCTGTGTGTCACTGTGCTGTTATGTGGCAGGCATGTTGCTTACCATCAGGCACATGACCTGCTCGTCTCGTCACTCTTTATTAAAAAAAAAAACCCTACTGCCCCGCCCGGGAGATACAGCCGGGTTATGTTGCACTCTATATCATGTATGGATATGGTGCCCCTATATACTAATAAACCTCCATGGGGTTTCAACTCTGCCTCTGATAGTGGGAACACGGAACCGCTCTCGGATTGCTCCGCCTCGGTCGCCCATCTCCAACTTCAAACGATTTAGTACTCAACGTCAATCGAAAACCTATACTAACACAAAACTATATGAATTACATGCAGTAGAAAAACCTACATATTATTATTATATCAGTAGAAACGAAGGCATTTGGTCAACAACCAAAAGATGCATAATATTATGTTGAGCATATTAACATTCACAACATTGTTCATATCTAAAAAGTATAAAATAAAAAAATATAATTTAAAAACTCAAAAACCCGACTGCGTCAAAAGTGAACCAAAGTACGTATTCGCATTCTAAAAAAACTGAAAAGAATAAAACAAGCACTTAGATTTCTGGTGGTATGGTGAACAATTACATTGTATATCGAATAATAATGGATCCCGACTCTTCAGTTGTAATGTTCTTTTATTAGAAAACATTGTATATATTTCAATAGTATTAATACAATAACATATTATAGAATTCTAGACCACCAGAAATCTAAGTGCTTGTTTTATTCTTTTCAGTTTTTTTAGAATGCGAATACGTACTTTGGTTCACTTTTGACGCAGTCGGGTTTTTGAGTTTTTAAATTATATATTTTTATTCTCTACCGTATATCGATGGCAAATTTTCCTACTATATCATTACCTACTTGTGGCTAATAGAGTATGTAAGGATACATACAATAAAAATGCTTGTTATTCGTTCAAAGAGTATTTTAGTAAATACGAGAATTAATAAGAAATGTTCTAGATAATGGTCATATTGTTGCATTTTCACATGAATGGGTATTTTTTTCAGGAATTGAAACTTAAATAATTTCACTTAAAAAATATTTTTGGTCAATAAATCTGTAAATGAAATTTAATTCCAGTTTCTACTTACTATAGACTATAACTGTACAGTATTTATTTCCGATATCACACAATTTATTAAAATTAATGTGACGCATCTTAAACTAGTTTAGTACTGTAGGCTCTTAAACTAGTCTTAAGGTATTTATTTATTTTATTTTGAATATAAGTAAGGGACTACGGTTGTTTTTCGGACATATCTAATTCTTGTAAGTACTCGTAGAACTGGAAACTGATCAACTCTCTTATTCTGTTTTATGGCCTAATATGGTACGATTTGTTTTTATTGAAGGTTCACAGTTCATAGTATTGTTGGTTTATTATCTTAACTATCAGACGAGATTTAGTACTTGTTGAATACGGTAAGTCATTGGAATGCTTTATAATAATACTTCGAGTTTGTACAGTATTATTAGTAACTTTAAGTAAGTAGGCCCCTACGTCATCTGCGCTAATAAAGTTCGATGGGCAGTATAGTCCGTCTAACGCCTATTATCATAAGTCGTGAAGTGTTATGCTATTAATAAGACTAATTAAATAGTTAAAGTCGCTATCACCAGTTGTCTTTTCTGTGCAAAATTTTGAATTAAGAGTTAACTACATTAACGAAAGAGTTTTAGTATTAATAAAATCTTTCATTCTTAATTCAAAATTTTGCACAGAGACTTGAAGACCTGGACTGGTGGTAGAGACTTTAACTATATTTTATTAGAGGGATCGTACATCAAGACATGAGACATCTCACTCGCACTCTCTGTTGTTAAAGTGAGAAAATATTATTTTTTCAAATAAATATTTCAATGTTATTCCTACAGTAACACTGACACTGTTTAGTTAATTTATAACACCAAATATCAAACTGGAACGTACCGTATTACAAATAAAGCGATGAAACGCTAATTAAATTATTTATAGGCGCCATAATAATTTGTAAATCAATTAATAACAACCAAAACCGATGTGAAAGCGGTATTTAAATATGTTTTCCGAAATGGGCTAGTACTTTCTCTCGAGCCTTTACGGGTCACTGGTGTCCGAAAATAGACTCGCTTTCAACGCTATATTTATAATTAACTTTATGAATGAAATCTCATGAGAATTTCAGATTAGCTCCTTACAAATTAATGTGCGTTTTATGGCCTTTGGCATTTGAGATCAGGTGGCTTCTACTGACTGCCTAACGAAGTTTTGGGCTAACGCAAAAGGATTAGAACCATACTAAATTAAAATTAGTTACCTAAGCTTACTATCTATATAGGTACTTAATTACCTACGAACATAATTATGTAGAATTAGCAGCCTATTTTGTGGTCACACTACCGGGAGAGACTAGGAGTAGATGGCTCATCTCACGAAAGATGTATATTTTCACAAATTCTGGCGTTTCACGTTCAATGTCCAGTGCCCCATAAAGCAAGTTAAAGCTAGTTGTGATGACAAACTCATACAGAATACTTGAAAACTGTTTTGTCAGACTTAACGCGTACTACATCTTGTACAGAGATAAACAATGATGTGTAAGCATCTGTCATTTTTTTTAATAAAGTTACAAAACGAACAGCTGACGGCAGCCGACACCATCAATACTGAAAAAAATATACATGACGGTGAGCGACGAACCTGTCTCTGCTACAACTTGTTAACTGATAAACCCAGAACTCGTTTTGTCTGTCCGACATAAATTAAACTCAGGTTATTGCCAATTAAAGTGTTTCGATAAAAGTTCATCGTAATTTCTATCCTGTATTTTTTATAGCCTTTAAATAAAGATAGATTGTGTAGTGCGAGGCTGAGCTGTGCTGCTTTGCTTTATTGTGTTCTGTTTTGTGTTCCATTCCGTTTTCTATTCTGTGTTCTTTGTTATATAAGTGACTAGCACTGCCCCATGTTTATATCCACGTAGTTCCTGTTTCAGTTATTTTTTCGGGATCAAAAGTAGCTTATATACCTTGCTATATGACTGGCCTCCTGCCTTATTAAAATTTTATCTAAATGCTTTCCAAATGACCCTCCTTCTCCAGAGTAACTTGGTAAGGTGGGGAAAAGCCTCTGAAAAATGTTGCTATACTTGTGGTGAGGCGATATGTACAGTAAGGCACATATTGGTGGGATGCAAGGTGCTCCTTAATAGGGGTCATTACTCACAGCGCCATGACAGAGTACTTGAAATCATACGTGAAGCCATAAAGCCTTTCGGTAGCTAGAGCCCAAAAGGGATTGACGACAAACAAAAGACAAATTAACTTTGTAAAAGAGGGCTCAACTTCAAACTCCAAGAACAAGCCTTACTCAAACCTGGGTTCAGCACCTGATTGGACTATTTTAATGGACACGTATGAAAAGCACTATAAAATTCCAAAGGATGTGGGTGTTTCGTCATCCAGACCGGACATTTTCTTTTTTTCTAGAGCTACCAAACGCGTAGCCCTTGTGGAACTTACCGTTTTATACTAGAACGAGTATCTAAAGCTGCACTAGTAGGATCATATCGGATTTGGCTGGGCAGGGAGAGAAATACGAGTAGTGAAGGTGAGTGTTGACGTACGTCACTAAGGGGCCCCTTTTAAACTTACGCCCGACGAGTCACAAGTCTTGGGGTCTACTCGAGATTTCTCTCTCTGTCACACGATGGACCCGGCACCCGCACGGTGAATCCATGGAATGCTAAGAAGTTCGTCTCTCTTTCAGACTATGATCTAACTATGTTCCAAATTTCAGCCGGGCGTTATGGCGTGATTGAGCAACAAACATCCAAACATTGACATTTATAATATTAATAGGATAATAAAAACCAATTCGTTATCGACATCACTGTCGACTTTACTGTTTTAGAAGAGTCCGGTTACGATAGTTATGATGATAACTACAACGCCCTATTATGCCGTTAATTGCACACGTAACACCACGCTGTAGTTTGTAAAGAATTTAATTGATGCCCTATCACATAACTGTGATTGTCATCCAGATATTATACTAATGACAGATTATGTATCTTTTTACTCTATATATTCCCACGTCACTATAAACAACTATATGTAAACAGTAAACACCCAACTAAATGTTCATACTGCTGGAACTCATGGCCTTCTATCTCAAGGAGATATGGTTTTCTACACCGTTTCATAAGTTTGTGGCATTTCGCACGTGACTTGAAAAACGCAGTGGGCCCGTGGGATCCGAACCAGGGGCTCCAGATCAGCTGTTCTGCCGACTAGACCAGCCGTACCTTATCAGACCAGGACGTCTACTCTCTTTCTACGAAAACGTAATTTCGAAATAAACTCGCGACTTTCCAACTCCAATTCTACTTCGATCTGTCGTTTTGTCTGTTTAAATGTTCTAAGCCTACTGTAATTAGAGTATGATTAGAACATTTAAACATCTTAAAATGTTGTATCGGACGAAACGAAGTAGAACGAGAATAGGAAATTCGCGAGTTTTTTTTCTAAATTATGTTTTCGTAGAAATAGAGTAGACGTCCTGCTGTTACTTACGCAGTAGGTACGCACGTCACAACTTCTTGTATTTAGAAATAGGTACTTACACTTATGATCGATTTCTAACAACTATATTTTAAAGTCGTGTCATCATTTCTTTGAATTAATTACGAAGCCGAACATCCCGTCCAATCAACGTGTCTCGTCCGCGCTCGAAGGTTCACAGTTTAATGGGAACACTGTAGTGACTATTTTTAGCGCTAAAAATAAACAGTCAATAGATATGACATCATACTCAAACCTTTAAGACGAACGATTAGTTATATTAGCAGTCCCATCGAATTGTTTCAACCAATAATGTGTACTACATAGTAGTTTTATTCTCTAAAACGAATAAAATATTATAAATAAACAAGTTAAGAGTACTATACAAGGTAATACTCTTCAACCTCCTAATTAAAACTGTTATGATTTTGCGTTAAGAGACCAATATCGAAGGCAATAACATTTTAGTAAGCATAAGCTCTCAGTGTAGCAAGTTCGATTTTGGAACAGAACACTATACTTTTTATTTCAAAAAATGTAAAGTGAACTAATAGTATTTTGTGTTTGTTATACGCTAACGAAGTCACGGATATGTGTGATCAGGATATAGAGGTATCCCTGATGGTAAGCAATATGCCTGGACATAACAGCACAGTGTCATGCGATATGCATTACTATCAAAAACTAGACTCAAAACCTTGTAAAGTTACCAAAGTTGTCATCACTAAGTAAACACTACTCAACTATCGTAAAATTTTATGGATTGATAACGTTATCTAGGTTGGTCTACGTAATTTAATACAATAACCGGGATTTTACCAAATTTTAACATTTTCTGTGATTCTCAGTACAGCAGTCTGTTAATTTTTTGTATTCTATAGGTCATGAAACTTGAAGCTGTTTGAGTCTTATCATTATCTAACGCCAAGGTCAATGAAACGTGCAAACGTGCAATGCCTCAATACTGGCTCCATACTGGCTACATACATAAATTAGCCCAAACCTATCAACGTGTGTGACGAGTGATGGCAAAGTCGTATAAAAATGTATACAAAAATTTGACATGGGTCAGTACAATTGTAATAAAATCATTTTATACTCATATAATTCTTGACAGTTTTATGTACAATAATTATTATAATACAGTAAAGTAGTAATTTCAAACTTTGAAAATGTATACAATTTGTATGCTCTTTCTTTTGTTTTTATTTTTTATTTATTGACGTGTAAATTGTACATGTATGAATAAAGTACTTTGACTTTGACGTTGCGTTTAGCCTCATAGTTTTTAAAACTTATCAATATTGTAATTTCCATAAAACCCACGACAATCACTATGAGCAGATATTATAGTATTCTTGTGGTACTTATTATAAGTACATCAATTGATATCGTATAATCGATGAAACCCACGAAAACCGATTAGCAATCAATACAAAGACCCATCATTCATCACGGAAAGTTTCATTACCATACCTTGCCACATAAGGCGAACCCGTAGGCTACATTGTTCACATACGAACGAGCACGTAACGTACCATATCATTGTTGATACAAGCACCAAATAAACTAAACTGTTTAATACTCTGTCACAAGAAAAAAATGTGACTGAATTACTTAATACTCAAAGGTAATTTGAACCTTTTTATTGCGATATGGAACTCTCAAGCTGCTAAGAATATGTGCAGTAATAACAACGGCAAAAACCTAAACAATGCATTTGCCAACTGGTAGCGCGATGTCATACGAACCGGAGATTGTGTGAAGAATTTTGACAATAGAGATTACAATATGATTGTCGTTAAAAACTCGACGGATTTAAACTGCCTGCACATAGGTGGCTAAAGTGTACAAGTAGAATCGGTTTATGTAAGTATTAGTGGAACATTAACATTCAGACAATTAAATAGTGATTTCGACATGAAAAAGTAGGAGATTGATGTTAACCTAAGATGCGTCAATTAACACCTATGCAAACGTTCCTTAGCAACTCAGTCGTTCAGACATATGCTAGTTGTTACTACAACTTTAGACATATGCTAGTTCTTACTACAACTTTAGA
Source organism: Ectropis crepuscularia (assembly GCA_963693475.1). Taxonomy (NCBI): domain Eukaryota; kingdom Metazoa; phylum Arthropoda; class Insecta; order Lepidoptera; family Geometridae; genus Ectropis; species Ectropis crepuscularia. The sequence goes on from OY856358.1 coordinate 13,443,081, forward strand.
CATATGCTAGTTGTTACTACAACTAACATATGTCTGACGACTGAGTTGCTAAGGTTTACATAGGTGTTAATTGACGCATCTTAGCTTAACATCAATCTCCTACTTTTTCATGTCGAAATCACTTAAATTGAATTAATTGATGTAGTAGGTTATCATCTTGTCATTGAGAATAGTAAGTACATTTTTTTGTAGTATAGAGTGACAAGACAATCAGGGCATCTGCCTGATGGTAAGCAACATGCCTCCCCATAAAAGCACAGTGACACGCAGTTATTGGAACATGAAGAGTCTAAATCATTACCTAGCACCGAACTGCGGTACTCGGTACTCGGAGATATAAAGTGTTTTATCTCTTAGTCCAGTAATTTCTCTCAAAAATTGCCTTTCAAACAGAACCACAGTAATATTTGCACACTATTGCTTGGCGGCAGAATAACTGGAAAAGGTGTGGTACTTCCCCAGATAGACTTTGCATAGACTCCTACCGCTTCTAAATAATTCAACTAATAGGTATTATGTACAATGTATTCAGGTATATTTTATGCATTATGAACAGAATACGTATGTAACGTATTCTGTTCCAGCCCAATATTTAGTAGGCAGTAGAGACTATAGACGCCAACTGTCACAACTGGCCAAGTGCGAGTGGGACTCCCGCATGAAGGGTTCCGTACCATTATCAAATAAACGACGAAAACCTATTTGGCTTTATTTGAATTCCCTATGTACATAAACCATCGTAGTTTCCACATAGGTACAGGTTGTCATCCAAAAGTTTTTAAATTTTGATTTTACCTTACGATTTTGACGACGAGGTCGAATGCGCGTTTTAGTGTACTAGTGGCGCCATCTAGTTTACTTGGAACGGACTAATCGAGCAAGAAACGGTAAAAAATCAAGTTTGTTGTATGGGAACCCCCGTTAAATATTTATTTTATTTTATTTTTAAAATTTGTTATAGCGGCAATAGAAATACATCATCTGTGAAAATTTCAACTGTCTAGCTATCACCGTTCTTGCGATACAGCCTGGTGACAGACGGACGGACGGACAGCCAAGTCTCAGTAATAGGGTACCGTTTTTACCCTTTGGGTACAGAACCCTATCAAAAACAATATCTCAGGGGTATAAAAAGATACTTCTAAGATATTTACAACGGTTTAAATAAACCAATGCCGCTTCATTTTTGCGCCAAAATATGTTGAGACTAAGTGGTTTAATGAAGATTTTTTTAACGGACTATCAAAGTTCGATAGACGTCATGAAACTCATGAACCTTGACACGATCGACTCTAGTAATCTGAGTGATCTTTTTAGACCTCCGGCGCTTCTACCGCCTAACTAAATCGGCTATCGCTTTGCTAATGCTGTCTCTATCATTTCAAGCGAAAAGAAAAGAGAGAGAAACATCAAAGCGATGACATTTTTCGTTCGGCGGTAGACCCCCGGGTGTCCTGTAAATTATGTTAATAGATCTACGCAATGACAGCTAGTAGTCAACACTGACCATACCCACACATTCAGCGAGTAATGAATTTCGCCAACGAACTAGTCTTTTTCCGTTTGGTACAGTCCGCGAGGTATAAGCTGAGCTTTGCATTAGTGTGAGTGATCACCAAAAGTACAGTCAGACGAAGGACGCTGTGACCATGTTCTCTTAATAAGGTGTTTCTTCAAACCAGAAGTGCTGCCATCTGAATATGATTTTGATGAAGTGTGAGTGGTGTCAATATATGTTTCATCGGTATAAACGATAGGCCTGCCCTGAATACGGTATTCGGAAATTTTAAGTAAATAAGTTATACGTAGGTGACGGATCTCATGCTTTTCCATTATAAATTTTCTGTTATTCTCTGTCCTTGACCATTTGAATCCTAAAAGAGATACTTCTTTTCGCAATGACCATATTGATCCTGGATAGTTAATGTCAGCTTGTTGTTTAAGAGTTTGTTGTCTGACTGTACTTTTGGTAATAGATGCGTATGCATGTGATCACTCACACTAATGCAAAGCTCAGCTTATACCTCGCGGACTGTACCTATGTAGTTAAGCGTTAGACTTGGCTATAAATACATAGATGTATTTACTCCTGAGACTGCTAAAACTGATCTTACCGTACTTAAAAATTTTACTTAAACCATATAACAAATAAAACTTAAGCTCTCATTTGAAAATGTCTATAGTGACTTGACTTTGCTTATTAATTTTAATGCTTTTTATCTCACGAAAGTTGTTGTGTAAGCGTGTTAAAGTTTGGAATACGGCGATCACCATTGTAACGACAGCTTGTAAAAATTCTTTTCATAATTATAATGAGTCCTTTAGCGGTTGGCTTCATATGGTCTGATGGCCTCTACTACCTCAAACTTAGTGTTTAACGGAAGCGCGGGTTACTAACGTAATCTTACTTAAACTAAACATAGCTTTTCACATACGTAGAACATAGCTGAAAGCGCTTTAACAAACTAATTTCTTTCTCAACAAAATTACGGAACCGTGAGTTTACACTACGGTAATTAATCAACAGACTTATGAATTCTTGTTCCCACAGATGAAAGTGTAAGTTGGTCGTGAATGGGAACCGCCAGGTGATGACGCTTTTGTTACTCAATATTAATTACGCTACGTTCGCTGAGACAATGCGATATAAAATTATATTACGAGCGTCGATGTACTGCTCTCATATAACACGGATAGTACATTTTGTAGGGAGCTATGATGTCATGAAAAGACGAGCCTAAAGCTCCATCTACATTGCTTACACAGTAATTAAATAAATGTTCTAATATTGGTGTAACATTTTTCATAAAATACTACGTAATTTCAAATTAAACTAAGCTACAGAACCACTGCTGTGGGAGCCTCATGCGTGGTATAAGTGCGTATATTTTACAATTTAATTTGTTTTTAGTAAGGGTATGTGGCAAGTTTACCTCAGATAGCCTCTACTACTACTCTAATGCCTACCAAAGTTTGAGCTACCTGGATGAAGTAACGAAGGTGAATAAACCAACCGGCGAAAATTGGAGAAAACGAGCGAACAAATGGGCTCAGGGTCTTTTAGGAGAAGTTATGTCTAGCAGTGAACAGCTATGAGCTGTTGATGGTGATGTTTGTTGAATAGTTTTATTTTAATTAATTATTTCAGAGAATTGAACGAATACAAGGTGTGTAATTTTTGCGAAGATTCGTAAATTCCAGTAAAGCTCAGATCGCCGAATGTTGTGCTGAACGATCCGAAATTTTATCGCTCTGTTACTTGGTTTACTGTAGCAGTGTACATATTTTAATTAAATATATTCTGCTAAACGATATTAAACCGTAATACCCAGTGAAAACGACACTGTTATATGTAGCCGTGGTCGAAATAGTGAGCACTGCTTGTTGAATCACGTTGCATTAGTGCATCACGATAGAGCATTGGACATTTTCTCGACCTTTGATCTCTGACCTATGACCGATAAACATAAATATCTTATTTTACAAATCGAGGACATAAGTCGCAGTAAAACAACATCCACCAGATGTAACGTATGAAGTCCAAAACGATAAATTAAGGAAGTTCTCTTACACTGAGTCACGTAATCCAGAAACAAAATCTGGGGCAAATAACAATCATTAACAGATGATGCGTTTTATCAAATACATAAATCTTTCAAACGCGATAAAATTATACGACACTTTGACGACAGGACTTCGTCGCCGCATCACTTCAATCTGATAAATGTTCGCATAATTTAAAAAGATTAACGATGGGCGATATATGGTTGTAATTAAATGGTTGCATTGTTGTTAGTAATTATTTAGATTGCAAATTGATAAAAATATGAAAGAACTTATCTATTCACATCCGCCAGTTTTACTCATCAAAACACAACCAGTTGTAGCTTTCAGATTTTTTTGTGTAAGATAGAGTGACAAGACATTACAGTAACAACACAGTGCACCTTCAGACCTTGAAGTGCAAATTGCACTTGCAGTCTAGCACAGAACTGCGCATTTACGCCCTAATTAAAATGTGTGGTCATTTATTTATTGCCCCACAAACCGGGATGTTTTCACATTACTGCTTGGCACTATAATAACTGGTGCACATGTGGTGTACTCTGCAAAGAGTCTTATCACTATACTAATTCATGACTATGTTAGAGCATCGAATTTGTATATTTGATTGAGATAATCTCTGCAACCATTGCACCTACTACGAGAAACCTTTCACAATTTTAAAGATCCAGAGCCAAATAGAATATATTTTATAAGTATACATTTAAAAGTTATTAAGTTACATGGTATTCGTCTATCAAGTCCACCGAAGACTTGCCACTTGACACCTTAGATGGCATAGATGAGCCAGAATAAATTCGGGAAGTGCGGGTATTAAACAGAAAATTTAAGAAAAATACGATTAGACTTATGTTGCTGTGGCTGAGTAAACAGCCTAATACGGCGACGATTAAATTATTTTAGGAAAAAGGATTAAGTGAACGTTTCTTGTTCTAGGACATTTAACAAAACAGCGGCGTGGGTTTCAGCAAGTCGCATGACTGGAAAAGATAAAGGTCTTATAATTAAACATGGCCTCGAATTACGTCAACTTTGCCAGTCTAAGCTACGTACAATCAATTGTTAGTGATTTACCTGCTGGATTTGCAGTTCTAAAATGAAAACATAGTTTTAAGATTGTTTAATAAATTAATTAATCATATTCTCTTCCTTGTTCTTCTAGCCCTGTAAGTCTCACCATACTTCAACCAAATTAATTTTACTAGGGTAAATAAGATCGGGCACCGGCCCGATCTACGAAATCTATTGAAAACGGTTTGAAAATTTGTACCTATATAAGCTTTGAAAAATCGTTTACAAAGCTTTTATACAAATTTTCATACCGTTATCAACATCTGTAGATACCTTTCTTCACGTTTGAAAGTAGCCTCTGCCTATAATGTCCTTTCTCAGGCAATAAACTATATTTTTTCCCAATATAATTTAAGCCGATACTATAGTTTAAGCGTAACAAATAAACAGACAGAGTTCCTATCGCATTTATAAAATTAGTGAGTGTGTCTGAGCGAATGTCATTCACGTGGTATGTGTGTGGTATTAAAAATATTTAAAACAAAACACAACACTAACTTGACAAATACGTTCGCACGAGTGTTTTCATGCTTTTGTACTCGTAAAACCAAAAATTGTTGTCCAAACATAAATTACACATATTATCACAATATGATTGTGGCGTAGATGGCGTGTGAAATGAATGCAAACACAGATTTTAGACAGGGCTTAGATTAATAAATAAAAATTTGTTACTAAAACCTATAAGGTAAAACTTTATAGGTTTTGGTATAGGTAACAATTTGCCATATAAACAATTTCATTGCTAAGCATTTTCAGAAACTATTTCTAGATTAGCATAATTCCTAGGTACCATTATAATCAAAATTTAGTCTAATTTACTGTTACTGTGTTATATACTAGAGTTACTTTTTTGTTCCCGGCCGAGGGTAGAAATTAACAACACCTTGTTTGAGTTCTTATCCCAGTTTTAATCATTTAAAATTAATTTTAGCCAGTTATTATATGCAATTTATGTGTGTATATAAATAAGAAGTTATTTTACCTGCCGGCAAGTGTTGTTTTTCAAGTTTACACACATTATCACCAGTTTCAAGTCACAAACATCCTAGTGTTTTTTTGTCATATCACAAAACAACATGGAGGGCATCAAGGAATCTATATCACAGATGAGTCACATGTTTAATGTTAGATTCGCAGATTTTGAGGAAAGACAGCAAAAGCTATCAACTCCAAGGTCTCCAGTTGACAGTGATCTCTTAACAGAATTTGTTGCTTTTAAGGAGTTCACACTAAGTTCACTAAGAGCACTACAGACACAAGTTGAACTGTTATCTAAACAATGTGACAATTTAGAGATGCATTCACGACGGAAAATTCTACTTCTGCATGGTGTTCCTGAGGTAAAGGGTGAAGATACAGTAGCCGTAACTGTGAAGACAATTAAACAGTCCCTCAAGCTAAGTGATTTCCAAGATTGTGATATTAGTCGGTGTCACAGAATGGGAAAGCCTTCATCTGTGGATCGTCCTAGGCCCATTCTGTGCAAGCTCAGAGAGGCAACTTGGCGAGCTAAGTTGTGGGCATCAAAGAAGTGTCTTCGAGGTTCCGGTGTCACCATGTCAGAGTTTCTGACAAAGGTGCGTCACGACACTTTTATGGAGGCTCGGAAACGTTTTGGTGTGAAGAACTGCTGGACCTGGGACGGATCAGTTGTAGTGCTGGGTGCGGACGGGTTACGCCACCGCGTCTGCTGCCTGACTGATCTAAACAGACTTGGCATTCCGTCGGAAGTGATGGCTGTTGGGGGCATCGCAGAGTCGGTCAGGTTGCCTGCAGCGACTGCTGGACCCAGCCCACGGGTAGTCAAGGCGCTTGCAGTTAGTGACCGGCCGCCACGACGTGTGCAGAAGCCCAAATTACATAAGTAAACAGTCCACAGTGTGTAACTTTTTCATTGTTTTTTTTTTGTAAGATTTGCACTCAGTATATCGCGCATTGCTTGGACTCACAGTCAATACAACTACCTCAGATAATGTTTTTGCATTTTGCAGGTAGACACTAGAAATTATTAGTAATTTATTGTCAAAATTTCAATATTATCACAAAAATAAGGAACTTTTTTCATAACAATTGTAAATGACGGATGTGACATTGACAGCTGTATATCTTGATAGTTTTTTTTTAATTTGTATCACTGTACTTCACACAATTATACAGCTTGGTTCAATGTAATTTGACTATCTAATAATTTAATAGCGCTATGGGTACTGTGCTTATTTTGCATTATTTCATTTTTCTTGATAACATAAAGTAATTCAGCATGATCCGGCAGGTGATATTTGTGGGTTTAACTGAATTTGTTTAGTTATTATTTTCATTTTATTTTGTATTATTATTGTAGTACGTAGTAGATTTATTTTAGGTGTATATTTATAATTTATTTTATAATACTTAATTTATATTTATTACAAGTACCAAATGTTAGACATTTTTAGTGATGCTTCTGTTGACGATGGCAGCTTCGTTTCCGCAACGTCGTCAGTCGACAGTAGTAGCACAGATAACAGTTATATAAATTTTCCAACCCTTACTGAACTACTGGAGACACAGTTTTCAGATGTACCTCGCAACCTGAACCTTATCCACATAAATGCCCAAAGCATTCCTGGCCATATAGCAGACATACAAGCAACCCTCGACAGCAAAAATATTCATGGCATCTTAGTTTCCGAGACCTGGCTGAATGCTTCTCTACCATCTATCGCCTTCTCACTTCCCGGGTTCAATCTCATTCGGCATGACCGACTTGGACGGGTTGGAGGCGGTATTGGTATTTACCTCCGCAGCAATATTTCTTACTCTATTGTTAGCATATCTCCTCAACCTCCACCCGATCATAGTGGTGAGCACCTATTTTTAGAAATCATTCTTTCACACACAAAAATTCTTCTAGGTGTTTACTACAGCAATTCTTCTTCCAATAATTATTTCTCCTCTTTTGAAACTATTCTTGAAAATTTTGTACCGTCTTATAGTCATACAATAATTATGGGTGACTTTAACACCTGTCTTCTAAAAGGTGATAGCCGGTCTTCTAAGTTACTGAGCTTAGTCAGGTCTTGCAACATGCAAATCCTCCCTCTTGATGCTACCCACCACTTCCCTAACTGTTCTCCTTCCCTTCTTGATCTTATTTTAGTTTCTTCCCTGCAGCATGTTGCAAAGCATGGGCAGCTTTCAGCCGATTTTTCGTTTCATGACCTCATATTCTTGTCTTATAAAGTTCGTCCCCCTAAGTTAAAACCATCAGTCATTGTGCAGCGCAATTTTGCTAGTATTATTCAAAAAAACCTTGTAGAGGATGCGTCCCATATCGATTGGTCGCCGGTAACTAGTGCTAGCACGGTTGATGGAAAAGTAACAGCTTTTAATACCCTTCTGATTAAACTATATGACGTTCATGCACCGTTGCGTTCCATTAAAATTAAGCATGCTCCTGCACCCTGGCTTACCGACGACATTAAAATGATGATGCACAAAAAGACTGTAGCAAGGACGAAATATAAAACCCACCCAAACGATGTCAATAAACAGAAATACGTTGAGTTGCGGAATCGCTGTAACAAGGTGTGTAGAGATGCCCAACGACGCCATATTTTTGAGTCAGTACAAGATAGGGATCCGGCAAAGGTCTGGAAGTTCCTCAGGTCTTTAGGAGTAGGGAAATCAAAACAAGACTCTATTCCTTCAAACTTAGATATAAATGCATTAAATAATCATTTCTCAACATCTCCCACTATGGATGCTGCATCTAAATCCAACACTTTAAATTTTATTTCCAATAGTCCTCCTTCTGACCTGCCTTTTTTCGATTTTCATCAATTTACTGACAGTGATGTAAGGAAGAGCATAGTATCTATTTCATCAAATGCTGTTGGACTGGATTTGATTAGCCGTAACATGATTATCCCTATCCTTGATCCCCTGCTGCCTATCCTATGTCATATTTTTAATTTCTCAATCTCCAATTGTGTGTTTCCTTCCTCCTGGAAAGAAGCGCAAATAATCCCATTGCCGAAAAAATCGAATCCTCAATCCTTTTCTGAATATCGCCCAATTTCTATCCTTCCTTTCTTATCCAAAGTTCTAGAGCGTCTAGTTCACAGCCAACTAAATTCTTATGTCACTAAAAGTGACCTTCTCAACCCTTTCCAGTCAGGTTTTCGTCCAGGGCACAGTACGGTCACAGCACTTGTTAAAATCACCGACGACATTCGTCTGGGCATGGAAAACGGCAACTTGACCGTGCTGGCGCTTCTGGATTTTAGTAATGCTTTTTGTTCTGTTGATTTTGATGTTCTACTTGCAATACTTCGCTCCTCCAACATATCTCCTGCAGTGGTTGAATGGTTTCAAAGTTACCTGTATGGGCGCCGCCAGAGAGTCCGTCTTGAAGACAACATCTCTTCTTGGTGTACTACTTCGGCTGGCGTACCGCAGGGTGGTGTCCTATCTCCTTTGCTTTTCGCTTTATTTATAAACGCCATATCTCGTAACCTTTCTTCATCCTACCACCTTTACGCAGACGACCTACAATTATACTGCCAAGCTCCAATGGGCTGGCTATCGGAAGCTATCGAGGCTTTAAACAGTGATTTGCGTCGGATTTTACAATGGAGTACTTCTTTTGGATTGAAGGTGAATCCTACAAAAACGCAAGTCATCGTTATAGGCAGTTCTCGTAATATTAACTTAATTGACTGGAGTTCACTTCCATGTGTGGAATTTGATGGGGTTACAATCCCTATTGATAAAACTGTGCGTAATTTGGGTGTTATTTTTGATCAGCATTTGTCATGGGGCCCTCAGATAGTGGAAACTAGTCGCAGATTATTTGCATCTGGAGGGTCTTTACGTAGACTACGTAATTTTCTTCCAACCACCACTAAAATTGCGCTGGCACAATCACTCTTGCTTCCTATTCTTGATTATGCTGATGTCTGCTACCTCGATCTCACTGAAGAGCAGCTATCTAAACTTGAGCGACTTCAAAATTACTGCATCAGATTCATATTTGGCTTGCGCAAGTATGATCATGTTTCTAGCTACCGCGCTAAGCTCAAGTGGCTACCTATTCGTCGTCGCCGGGATGCTCACATACTCTCCCTCCTTTACAATGTCCTTTTCCTCCCCTCTTCTCCCCGGTATCTTCAGGAGCGTTTTAATTTCCGCCAATCACTTCTTCCTAGACCACTGAGAAGTGCGGATAACCTCACGCTAGATATTCCTCAACATAGTACATCATTTTATTCCTCTTCTTTCACTGTGAAAGCTGTCAAGTTGTGGAATGAGCTGCCGTTGGAAATAAAGCGTGCCCAGTCGCTGGATGTCTTCAAACTAAGGATTAAAGAATTTTATTTGAAGTTTTAGTTGCCATCTATCCTTGAATTGTAATCTGATATGAGTAAGTTTTGGTATTTATTATTTTAAGTCTATGAAGGTACTTATACGTAATAAATGTTTTTTTTTTTTTCTCGAATAAATACATTTATATTTTTTATTCTTTGTATATTAGTAAGTGTATTTGTAATGTATTCTTTATTGTAAGTAGTGTATATTTCTTATTTTATACTTAAGTTGTATAACTAGTTATACGATTTTAATCTATGGGATACATTAAGGCCGCATTATTGGACAAAATATCCTATCCGTGCACGGTTGCCTGGAAGAGATCGCTCTAAGCGATAAGGCCGCCAATTAAAATGTTTAGCATAATATTTACTTAAGTTTTTATTGTAATTTATGTTCTTATTTTTTTTTATGTGGCTTTTAATAAAGAGTTTTCTTATCTTATCTTTTCTTATCTTACTAGAGTTTCATTAAGTTAAGATTTCACTGTAGGTTTACTTTTTGTGAGATGAAGGCATTTAGAGACACATAAATTTCATTACCAAACATACTGACCACAAACTCAAAGTATTAAAAACTTTCCGGTTACGTTGTGCGACGAGCCCATATCCGTTGTGTGAAGACAAACAATACGAATTGCGGATATCGCTGAGTACTTCTTTAGACGAACCCCGGCTGACACACGACAAATAGCTATAAGTAAACGTTTTAATTTTAAATATAGGTAGGTATTTAGATTGGTAAACATGTTAAACATTTTTTTTGTAATTATATGAATCCATTTATGAATCAGAATTAGTAAAAATATCATCATTAAATTACTATAAGTACACCTGCAAAATAAACTAGCATTGTAGTATTACTACTACACTAGTATAATAAACTACCAGTGTCCTATGCAGTATTTTCCCGTGTTGAAAGCACATGCTTAGCTATGTGTTATCCTGTTATCCTAGACCAATCAATCTGCTTTACAATTTTTTACCTAATTCGTTCAATGAGCTCTGACATGATTGACCAATAAAAAAACAATGATAAATAAAATACCTTCAGGCCGATTTAAACTGAACGAACATAGAGCTAGAGCTGGAACAAGCGCATTCTTTCTAGATCTTTTAGTGTAAACGAAAGATCGTTCTTACCGTTTTCCATATTAAATATTCCATAGAATCTTTGCGAACGCAAACAAAACAACGAAAGAATGTTCTACGTTTGTTTACACCAAATCAATTTGATACAGCGGGGATAGAATGAGCATTCGCTCGTCTGATGTAAATCGGCCTTTCCAATGCTGCTTCCTGATGAGGTGTTTCTCAATTTAAAACTGTGAAACTAAAATTACCTACAAATTAATACAATTTTTTTATCAGAAAACGGGTTGACCAGTTCAGGATTGCTTTATTTTTGTGTGTGTTTGACCTGAACGAAAGTACATTATTTGTGAGAAAATATCCTTCCAGGCCAAGGTGTTTATTAAAAATGTTCTGTACAAAAACTTTCAATTAAAACAGGTCTGTGACAATAATAAGACATATATTTTATGCTAGATTCAACAGAATTTAAATTAATAGAAATTACCCTCTACCTGTGTTTCAATGGGTACAAAGTGTATTTAAAACTAGGATAAACAGGAGTATTTATTTTAGGCTCCGGTATTGCTTAACACCAGGCAAGTTTGAAGAGTCAAAAGCTAGCTTTTTATTGTATGAAAAATGTTTTAAGAACTTTTTAGCAGAAAGCTGAACTCAAGGGCCAATTTGAAAGAAATTTCAACCCATTTAAAGATAATAAACGCAAATCCTTACGCACAAACCTAATTTGCAGACGAGTGAACCTCAAAGAGGCTGCTGTCTGCAGCTACTCAAAATAAATGAATAGATGTTCGGATAATGGAGCTAATTATAAACTTGGGCCCAAGGAATGCCTTGCTGACCTCAGTGTGCTGAGTTCACATTCTACAAGTATCGCATGCTATCCCTCAAGACAAGATACGATAGAGCAATGGCCACTACGAAAATGAACTTTAAATAAGATAATGGTAGGTATAATGGGTAGTAACTTATTTAGCAAAATGTACATTTTTACTTGATTTTTTCTTAGGTATGGCGAATAGGGTTTTTTATCACGATCGAAAATATTTTTTTTATAAGCGATCAAGTTTTAAAATACGCGTAGATATTATGAGTTTAACGAGTCTATCAATTGGTAATTACAAATTTGATGTATAAAAAAACAGATTATAATGCAGTATGAAATAGTCGTACCTATATAAATGAATTGTATTTGATACACATGCGGTTAAGGGTAAGTAGCACGCCTACCTACATATAATAGCATAGTCTATGAAAGTATATGAAAGTAACTATGCGAACACGAAGAGAGCACTGCACTGCGCTCGTCACTCAATTATATACGATTATTATTTATCTCTAGCTCTGATAATGTATCTGGACACATTGTCTTTCAAACCGGAAAACAGTCAATTACTGCACATTACCGATTGGCGATAGAATGATTGGCAAAGGTGTGATTCAAAGTTCAGTACCTACTACAGTAAACAAATAATTATTACTGTTTACTTGTTTGGTTAAGTTTCACTTTCTGTCTTAATAACGGAAGTACGCAGTTACCTTCTGCAATAAAACGATATGCGGTTTACGATGCAACCACCAACACGAAGAAAGCAGTTTTAATTCAATTAACAATTTATTAGGCTTTACATAAACACATCATGCTAAAATTTCATAATTATAAAATTACAAAACAGTTGTATATTTTGTTGTATAGTTGTATAGGTATGATGTCAGATTAGCGAATCGTTGGTTCTGTAGTAAACTGCACTATTTTGGTAATATGAATGTTTTATCACAATTTACGAATTTGACTGCTAATGTTTACAGAAAAGTGACTACGGTGCAATTTTACGAACACAGTATTTTTACTTTATTTTCTGAATTTTACTTTTTCCTACTACAGACTAGACAAGTATTGTACGAAATTATTTTTTAGCCGTGAAGCAAAAAGAGAAGTTATACAAATGTACATAATTATATTTCATCAATCTGAGTTTGTGCCTGTGTCTATTCCTGGCAACGTTGCTCAAAAACAGGTGATCTAATTTGGATGTGTTTTTTTTACTTCAAAGCAAGTTTTTAGCTATGGTTCTGAGATATGTTTTATCAAAATTAGTTAAGCGGTTTTAAAATTAAAATTTTTTTTTTCGCATTCAAGATAGTTTTTGTGCTGTACGGTTACACTAACGTGTATAAGCCCCATTGACAATGATAGAACCATAAATTAATCTAAACAAAATATTATGCTTAAGCTTTAGTCATATTAAGTGTCAAATTAAAGCCCAATATCTATCATATTTTTAATATAATAGATATTGGGACATAGTATAATAGATTCGGACATAGTAGATGCTTTCAGGACTTATTTTGCTAATATTCCCTTGGAAACAACTAAACACCTAACATCGTCCCCCTTACTCGCTGAAGAAATGTTGAAAGAAAATGTTAAGAGCGCGCCTAAAGGCAGAAAACGCAAAAAAGGTCATTTTCGACGCCCCTCACCGTTGTTAAGAAAGATAAAACTATAACAATAAAAATATTGACGTATGGGTACAACCAAGGAGAAGCACAATGACCGAATAGAATTTTAAAAATAGATCAGATTTTTTTAAAATAAAAAAATAAAAATGACACCGAAAAAACCCATTTTAATTCGAGTACTCGAAATTATCAGCGATGACCCCACATTATTTTTCCCTAATAAAATGTCTAATTTTACGCTCTACTTAAGTAACCGAATAGTTTTTTGAATTTATGTTCAATTTTTGCGTAATTAAATAAAACTTGGTCAAAAACTGACTCCCGAATTCAAATTAATTTCCACTCTAAACTGTGTCATGCTATTCTCGACTTTATGCGTACCAGGTTAGATATTAAATAGACCTTTGGGTCCTGGTCAGTTGTCGGGCAACGCTCGATGTGGAAGGTTGTTTACGGACGCTCTGTCAGGCAAATGCGTGCGTGAATTTAAAAAATGGGATGAAAGGATAATGCGATAAATAAGTTTTCTGCGAAAAAAGAGAACTAAACGTAAACATTTTGGAATTTTAGTCCGGTACTTAATGTATGTTTTAGTTAGGTAAGTCAAATTTTGTTTTGGAATAGGTTCGTAGTATGTACAATAATAGGTAAAAAAGTAGGTAGGTATCTATTATTGTTAAAAAGATAAGTTTACCAACATTGTTTTTAATAAATTTTAAAAATTCAATTTAATAAAAGAGCAATCTGTGGTAGTACATGCAAAAACCCAAACAAGTCATTGTGTACATAATAAATTTTGTATGATGAATAAATTAATAGTTTTAAGTTCTAGTGACAATTGAAACAAACGATCAGAAAATATTTATGAATTGAGGTCTGCGGAAAATAATGTTTTAAGTATTTTTTTAACATAAACTTTTCAGATTAAAGAAATGCAAACTGATGAAATGAAAAATGATGAATATGTTTATCAGCAGACGATCCATCGTGGCACGTCTGCTGAGCATTAGATCTATTAAAATAGGGAGAAAGGAGAATGTATATTTCATGGTAAACTTTCCAGCATGTGTCTTTTATATTTATGTGTCATATATATATTTTTGGTTAACCCTGCACGCGTTTGAAGAAAACTCGTGGAACGGTCCGTACGTGCCGGCTAGATCATTATCACATATTCTTATTATATATTCACAGTGTTTATTAAATATGATATTATATTGTTATATATTTGTTTTATTATTATTTATTTGTATTATTATATATCTATATGTATATATCACCAGAAAGCCCTTGAAATATAGTTTACTATTATATTAACTTCTAGGTACTTACTACATTAAATAATCCTATCACGAAATGCAAAGTTTACATATTACGCCCGTTGTAAAAAAGTTTTGGATTTCACAGCACTAATAAAAGAACACAACACACTATAGTACATTATTATAGAGATATAAATCAAGTACATTTATTAGAGGTAGATTATCTATGTGAGAGACTGGTGTCTGTACTAGGAAAACCTGTATGACAGATCACCAGACTCTCCAACATTAGTGGTGACAATGGATAGGTAAGTACTTTTTTAATATATGAACATGTAGATGTTAATTATTATTAGATGTAAGAGAGAGCACAAAATGTAAGTAAATATAGTGTGTGTGTGTGTGAGAGAGGGTGTGTCGATGTGTGTGTGTGCGTGTGTGTGAGGTATTTGAGGGTGTGTTTGAGTGTGTGCAGATGTATGCTCGTGTGTGATTGTATATGGGATGATTTGGTCGTTACATGGATTTCATATTTAATTATTTCAGTATAGCGAGTAATTGTTCAGTGTCGTCATAATTAACGGTCTTTAAAAAGTTTGAGGTATTTTTTTTACATTTAAGTTTTTGTAGGGGGTAAATTTCGATTTTAGCATTAATTTTGTTATATAAATAGCCCCCAAGAAAGCCAAAGAATTTTTCAGAGAAAGTTGTGGACCACTGGTACGTTGAGGGGTATACCAAGTGTTTCAGCCGTTTATTTACTAAAGATGATGGGTTATAGTCAAGTTGAACATGTTGTTTTAGGATAATGTTCAGGATAAACAATTGACGTACCGACAAAACATCGGATTTGGCGTACAAATCTTTTGTGGGAAACCGAAACGGCAAGGAGAGGCTCACTTTTAGAACTGCTCTTTGAGCTCTTTCTAGTTTTAGCAGAACAGTCTTATTATACATTATGATATAAGTGCGCTAAGTTGATAATTACAGCCGAGGCGATATTGCTAGCTCGAGCCGTAGGCGAGAGCTATAATTAGCAGAGGCTAGGCCCTTTCAGCATTTCCCATTGGCTGGCATATTTCTTGTTCACAGATTAACAATGCGCGCGCATCAGCGCTTTTTTTTAAAGTAAGGGCACTGATCCAGCTAGTATGACATTAAGACATTAGTAAGAAAGTAATTGAATATTTTTGTGTTTTGTTATAAATAAATTGTTGTGAGTTATGGTCAAAATTAATTAAATTGATAAATTAAATACTTCTCATTATATTTTATTTCTCATACTTAGTTTTATACATAAAATGTTTACAACTTTTCTGACATAAACACTCTTTACTAAGATTTAAAAAGGTACGGTTCGTTTTAGACGGAGCATTTTGAAACTTGCGTTTTACATTACATTACCACACAAGTACGTAATAAGATACATTACGATACAGAAATTGGTGCAATAAGAGACCCTTTACGAGCAAATTTTATAACATATAAATAATATTAAATTTACCACGTTTGCCTATTATTTGCATTGCATAGTTTTTTTAGTAGATTACATTAAAATACAAACCGTATTTACATTTTTCGGTTTAAAAAAAAATGTTCTTTGTCGTGGGGCAAAATGGCGTCGGACGATCGCGACAGAGAAATGGCGGAGTACCATTCGTATTTTTTATTTTTTCAGCCCAAATGAAAAGAGACGGCCCATTTTGGCGGTTGTTAAATAGAAAAATATTACTTACATTTATTTATGTAAATTTCATTATTATTAAATATTTATCTACCTAATAATTATAAGTTCTAGCATCCACATACAATGTTACCTGAATTATCCAAAAATAAATGCAGAGTACAGGTTAATCAGAAACCTAGTATACATATTTATCTAAACGCATAAATATCAGTCCACCCGTTCTTTCTTTCAACATCTTTCGTTCTTTGTTCTCAATTTAGATACTATGTAAAAATAGAAACTTAATAATTTTACCCACACGCGCATTCATTAGTAACTCTTACAGTATCTGTTATTTATCGTAATGTTACGTGTACTTACTGTACTTAGTTATATTATGACCTAAGGTGAGCTTAGCTCGTATCTTTCTATTAGCGCTAACGCGGCGGAAGAAGAGTGACGTGGGAATATGGCGGTGCGCCAGATTTTTTTCCGGGAGCTGTAAGTGAAGCTGACCTATTGCGATCCAAGATGAAAGGCTCCATCGGGTGAACTAAGGACCGCCAAGGGTACCCGAATGAAAAAGATACAGCTGCTCTTCACTGCAGTGTCGCTGTGCTATTTTGATTTATATTTAATTTTAAAAATACAAAGTTTAATTAATGTCTTTTTTCTATTTATCCTACTAACATGGTCATGCTATTTAGTATTACAAAATATATCAAAGTTGCGGTTACATATTATATTATTACAGAATTAATAAATAAAACTCCTAATAAAGAGTTCACTTCTACTGTGCGGTCTAAGTGCACACATTTTTTTTAAGCAATAGACTGATGCCCTTTTTATACATGATATCGTAAACCACGCATTTATTTAATTATAAAACATGACTACATATTAAATAAATAAATGACTAAATCTTGTGATTCAGTAATATTTAGTTTTCATTTCTTTCATTCGACTGTTTTTCAATAAATGGTTTATTGTGTGTATATAGACAATAAAAAACAAATGGATGTATTTTTTTAAAAACATCTATGATTAATCTGAATGTTTTCATATACTGGATTTCGGGGAACGATGACCTTGAGTGATCGTAGCTTCTATCTTACTCGCGGCGACGCGATGTATTGGAGAGGGGAAGGGCAACGCGCGGGTGAAATTTGATTTTTTCCTGGCACTAGGCCCACTCTTAAGTGCCCATCATCTACATTTGAATTTCACCAAGTGTCTGCTATTACAATACTAAAAACGTTCAAAGAAATTAAAGTAAAGAATACGGAGGACTTATGGGGATTATCAGTAAGATTACTAGATGGAATTATAAATAGCATTGCTCCATACTTAGCAGAATTGTTCAACGAGTGCATTAGAGGTGGCACATTCCCTGACATGATGAAATATAGCAAAATTATACCACTGTTCAAATCTGGAGATAAAAACGAACCTGGCAACTACAGACCCATCTCTGTTTTGCCTTGTCTTAGTAAAATATTTGAGAAACTTATATTCAATCAACTTCTATCTTACTTTAATGTTAATAATCTATTACATAGCAACCAATTTGGATTCACAAAGGGACGTTCCACTACTGATGCAGGCGTTGAACTGACTAATTATATATTAAGTGCCTGGGAAGACCATTATGATGTTTTGGGTGTGTTTTGTGACTTGTCCAAAGCTTTCGACTGTGTTCATCATGATACTCTTTTGAAGAAACTTCAGTTCTATGGGCTGTCGAAGCCAGCTCTAAATTTTATTTCTTCTTATCTTAAAGATCGTGTACAGATAGTTGAAATTGACGGTGTGCAATCAAATGAGTCCCCTTTAAAAATGGGTGTACCTCAAGGTTCCATTCTTGGACCCTTATTGTTTCTTATATATGTTAATGATCTACCTTTTATGATAAAAAAACATAAGAACGTAGAAATAGTTATGTTCGCTGATGATACGTCACTTTTATTTAAGGTTAAAAGAGGAATAAATAATTTCACAGAAATAAACGCAATTTTGGGCATTACATACAAATGGTTCGATGCAAATAATCTAGTTCTAAATCCAAATAAAACTAAATGTATAAAGTTTACGCTCTGCAATGTACTGGGTTGTAAACTTGATATTAGACTGAAAGATGAAGTCATCGAATCCGTACAATCTACTCTTTTTCTGGGTATTTCAGTGGATTCAAAGCTACAGTGGGGTCCTCATATAGAGAGACTGGCTGAGAGACTCAGTTCAGCTGCTCATGCAGTTCGACAAATTAAGAAAATATCTGACGTTGCAACGGCTAGACTTGTTTATTTTGGTTACTTTCATAGCATTATGTCCTACGGGATTTTATTGTGGGGATCAGCCGCGGATAGAAATTCAATTTTTATATTACAACAGAGAGCAATCCGTGCTCTGTACAATCTATCAGCTAGAAAATCATTACGGGAGATATTTAAAACTATAAATATACTAACAGTCCCGTCATTATACATTTATGAAAGTATAATGTATGTGAGAAAAAATCGTACTCGACTGAAGAAAATGTCTGATTTGAATCCAAAAGCACATCATAAACATAAAATTGTATTTCCTAAATGCAGACTACACAAGACCATTAACTCTTTCAAATGTAATGGTATTCGCTTCTATAATTTAATCCCTACACAAGTGGAAGGTCTTAATGAAACTAGGTTTAAAACTGAAATAAAAAACTACCTAATGAGCAAAGCATATTACACTGTAGATGCTTTTGTAAAGGACAGCAATGTTTGGAAAAGGAATATGTCAAAATTAGAACTATTGAGTAAGGTAAAATGATACTAAACATTAATGTAAATTTGTTTATGTAGGTACTGTATGTATTCATTATTTGGATAATTTGATTTTTCACAATGACAAAGCATTTTTACAGCTGCACCTAAATGACAAGGCCCCTTTACAGCTGATTATTTTTTATTTGACATTATTCTTTGGTATTATTTTATCATGTACACAGATTATTTATGTAAAATTTTTTTGTAAGTGACGTTACCATGTGTTCTCTTGAATTAATGGTTCGAATAAATAAATTGAATTGAATTGAATTGAATATATATTTAGCACTAACAGTTCCCAATCCCCTTATTTCCCGAGTTAAAAGCCTATTTAGTGTTATTCCAGACCATTGTCTATCTATATACAACATTTCATCCAAATCCCTTCAGTAGTTTTTACGTGAATGAGTAACAAAAATCCGTCTATCCACACTTACAAACTTTCGTTGTATCGGTTAAAAACCTCTCTTTATTAACAGAAACTATTTTCACTATTTAGACACGTAACCCTAAAATAAGTAGCACCAGTCGCAAGCACGCAATCGTTGCTGGGAAAAAAGTCGACAACCATATTGTCTGTGGTTTCATTTCACTTTCCTGTTCTTTGCTAATGATAATGACGGCTTCATAATGACCTTTCTACGCGAAACAGAGTAAAGAATATTAATAAAAATCGTGAAATAATGACTCGTGACGAACTTTGTCGCCTTCTACACTTGATTTAATCTATTAGAGAAAGTGTTTTGGTGTTTCTGTGTTGTAATTTGTGAGAATTTTTGAAATTGGAGTACGTAAACACGTATATACGGTCTTGGTGACGCAGATTCTATTGTCTATTCTAAATATTTGCTAGAAGACCCTAGGAAGAAGATAAGACAATAAAAAAAAGGTGTGTGCTTAAGACCACACGGCAGAAGTGAAAACTTCAATATCTGATTTTTGTATTAGGTATGTCGTATTATAATAAAATATTATGGATCGTATTAGTTGAATAAACGAGTAAAACAAGCCAGAAATTAAAGTAAATATTTATTGAAATTTTATTTATATACAAAGTTGCTGTTACCCGCGACTTAGTTCGCGCGAAATAAATACTAAGGTTACTCAGGCAGTACTTATTTGTACACCCAGATTGTATACACATTTATGGTTAGTAAAAAAAGTGTCCATGTTCAAAAAGTTGTTGGCCGGGGCTGGCTTTTTAAAAGTTACTCCAACTTTGTATGCATTCACACGGTGCACCCCTATGATGCCCCTAACATTGTCCGCAAAAAGGTTGGAGAATGTAATAGAATTTTTGTTACCGATTTTCTCCTGTTCCGCCGATTCCACATACACTACACAGTCTCCACTACGATTTTCTGGGTATAGTCTCTTATAAAAGGGTTTTCTAAATAGTTTGTAAGAAACATTTTCACTTGGATTTGGCTTCAATAGTTTTCTTTTTCTGATCTGTTCGACGGGGTCACCCCCGTCGCTAGCGACGCTCATATTTATTTATACTATTGACTATACACAAAACTAAAAATATTTACACGAAAGAAACGAAATATTTACACAGCAAAACGAATTAATTTGATTGTGAAAATTTTAAAGCACCCGTCGTGTTTTCCCGCCCAAAGAAAAGTCTTTTGGAGTTGGTAGCCGTCAGTGTTGCCACTATGATTTTGAGCTTGTCGCCAAATAGTTATGAAACAAAGTCGCCGGTTTTGATTGAATTATTAAGGGAATAACAGTCTGGAAGAATACATAAGCTATTTTTATCCCGGAAATATAGCTGCTAGTAAGAATATAAAATGGCACTGGTCTAAGTACCTACAATGTTAAGTAATTTAAATTAAAAGGAATAACTTAAGGCAATAATTAACATTATTATCATGTAAGATTCAAACGAAAATACAAATGTTAATAATATAATTGGGAAAGTTCCTGCTATAATGTGCGTATATTTATCTGTATGTATAGAAATTGGAAGGTAGACTTCCATGTTGTTTTTGTTTGAGAGAATGAGTTAATTTCCTTATAAATATGATCTGACTCCCAATGACCTTGTGTTTTTCCTTCTCCAACCTTCTACACTACACTAGTATATTCCCCTTTGTCGGTAACACGTCGTCTAAATCCGCTAAAAGGTTTTAAAAATTCGCCAGTTTCAGCGACAAAGTCGCTAAGCTGTCAACACTGGTTGCCGGTAGCGAGCAGCGAGAGAGAGAGAGAGTATATATTGTCCCATGTCCTCCTCTAACAATTATCTTTCTCGGTCTGGCACGTTTGTTGACCACATTATCTTTCTCGCTCTAGCATCCCGAGTTTACCCGAAATTTCTTATCATATCCGAGCGTGATGATCACGTGATCATGAATCCATTTCACAGCCCACGAAAATTCTGTCCATAGCGCGCCTAAAGAAGTTTTCACTTCAACAATAACCCCACACAGAAACGAACAAAAATGATAATGAGACCTTTTTTTACTTACAAAAACTTAATTTTTATAAAACCCTCTATGAATTTTGAAATTATTGTGATGTTTTTTAATTAATATTAGTAAGTGATGAACATCCCGTCTGATGAAAAACAGTAACCCACCTGCAACACTAGGGGTGTCTATGGCTCTTTTTCATCTTAGAAGGACAATAAAACCAATGTACTAGGTAACCTAACTAGGTTTTGTCATCACCGCGTTATATAGAACTCTCCATAAAAAGCCTGTTTCACTATGATAGCGCTACTTTCCTGCAATTACTCTGTTTACTAATGACTTGCAAATATTTGCAGCCACCGCCACCGCCACCTGCTTAGGAATTTGCAGCACGTCTGCTGAGGCCTGTGCTCGCAAGGCTCATCTGTTACTTAATTATCATCTGATACAGTAACTTTAACTGGCTTCATAGAACAACTTTACTCCAATAATATTAATATGCTAACATACAACACTGTCTACCATCTGGGGGAAACTTTGCCACATTGTGGCAATCTGAACATAATTGTTTTATAACTTTGACTTTATATCACACAAGTGAAAGTTTGTGGGTTTGTAAGTGTAAAATAGACAAATAATAATAATAATTTATATCGCAGAATAACGATTTCGAAACTCTGAATGGAGATTTATACACTAATTATAGAACAACCAAGAACCTCTCTCAAGAACAATTCTGCCAATGTTCAAACGCTGGACGTTGGTGAAATTGCGGAGATATTATTGAATAGAAGAAGAAAAAAAAAGATAATAATGAAAACGATTGAGAGGTCAGTTAGTAGTGTAAGACACAAATAAGTATTTTTACGTATTTACCTGTTTATATGTACCTACGGTTTTAAAAAATTGATGTGATCTTAAATGTGATGATGTGTCTGAGCGTTTCTATATGTATAGTAAGTATGTATTTAAAACTATATAAGTATTATATCAGCTATCTGGCCGCCATCATACAAGCTTTGCTTAGTTTGGGGTCAGATGATGTTGTGTGTGAATTGTCCACCAATATTTATTTATTTATTTATGAGAAATCCTGAACAAAATTTCAATTTTAAATATCCATATTACACCCGTTATTTTCTTAACAAAACATATTAAAATTCCGTGCACTCGACCTCTCTGGGAAAACTCGTCTTTAGTTCCGTCGCGTCGCATTTCACTTAGTTGTGATCGGACTCCACTCCCCACTAACCACTATTACTCACCTTACGTTCGTTATTCGCATAGAACCATAATAATAAGTATAGGATTGCTTGTGTACTACGACCGTGAAGTCAGGCCTTCTATAAGAAATATATTTCAAGACTTGCATGATACTATTAGGTAAGCAAGTAAGTTGCCATGTTTAGACAAATAACATTTCTTGAATCATGAATCTGCGCTTCCGAAATTACGAAAACGATTGTATACACCACGGAACTATGTTTAAATAAAATATTAAAAACTATCTTTAGATAATTTTGGTACGCTATACTTTCCTGCGAAGCCTTTAAAAATGGATTCAGTGGAAATATACATTTTGTTTAAACCAAGTAGAGCCAATATCTACAAAATTAAAACTATGTACCAATGTATTTCCTAGTAGAAACTATGTGTTACTACTGCCTAAAGCGGATTCTTATTGGTACAAATTATATATGCAATACTACTAGTTTTATAATTCTAATTTTTACTCAATTATATTTTTGTTTAGGTATGTGCTGGTAAGATTCATTTACCCCTCAGACAAATTATATACTATATACTGAAAGATCTAACTTTGCTGACAGTTTCTTATTACCGACGTATGTATTATGCATTATGCATAGTTATTTAGCTAGCCTTTTGTGATAATATTTAATTGCTAATATTACTCATTTCAATAAGTGACAAGTAGTCTAGTTCTTTGAACCTCTGTATTTATAAGGATATGTATTATCATGTGAATAAAATGTGAAAAAACTGTTTTGAATACAAACCATGATTCATAAGAAATAGGTAGGTAAATCTTGTTATGTTATCTAATACATATGTTTATCCTACTAATATTATAAATGTCAATGTATGGATGTTTGGATATTTGGATGTTTGTTACTCAATCACGTCCTAACGTATGAACGGATCGAGCTGAAAATTGGAACACAGATAGATTATAATCTGGAAGAACACATAGGCTATTTATCTTTATCTTTATTTAGCTTTTTATCCCGGAAACCCAACGGGAACAACGGGAACTTCGCGGGTAACACCGCGGGGCGCTGCTAGTATTTATGTATTTATCGTTGCTTTGATTTATGACCCTGCAGCTTTTGGGTTAGCCCAAAATTCGGTTGGCAGTTGAGGCTTTTAGAAGCCGAACTACCAAAATAGTGTAAAATAATATATATAGAGTATTATAATATATATAGAATATTAAATTAAATTAAATGTGTAATATATATCCACTTTTTGAGTCTTTTATTTTAAAGTACTTACATGATGAGAGGCCATTGCCAAGCAAATCTTATTTACCTGTGCTAAATGTATAAACATCGCGGATAAAATGTTTATCGTTTGAAAAGGTGAAATATTTTCTATACAAGATCCCAATAATATGAAGAATTAAGATGAATTTCACTATTACCACACCCCGGACACTCGGCCTAAACTCCAAACAAACGGTGAAGTCGACATACCTACACTCACACAACTACGCATATGTCGTTCGAACACATTTACGCATGTGTGCGTGTCATCTAGGGTTACTAAATTATTTTATGGAATAGCTGTGACCCGTGAGTTTATATTTATTTATTTTATTTATTTTCACAACTAAAACGATTTACAAAATCAATTACATTAGTTGACAGCTTTAGGAAAACATTATGTTATCAAAGAAGGTTTAACAATATTGAAGATCCAACAAGTTATCATTAATAAGCGTCAAGTCTTGCACTTATAATTATTGGACCTCAAGGTCATGTCATATTACAGCAAAAATTAAAATAAATTAAATTTACATGTCAAAAATGTCAAAAATATACAAAAATGTAAAAAATAAAATAATTAAACAATGTCAACATTTATAAAACATTCAAATATAGCTCATCATTCTCACTAATCCTGCAAGCCCTCGCCTCGCAGTACTTCAAACACTCCGACAATATATTCTTCCAATCATCCGCAAACACGTCACAGTCAGGTGCCTTGACCAGGAGACCATTGAAGCTAGTAAGAGTGCAATGAATGGGGGACTGGCCGTGCGCTATGGTTCTTGCAGGAGGGACAGAGAATAGCGGGTGTCGCCCGCGGCGAGGAAAACTACCCGGATCCGGAACGAATAGCCGGGAAAACTTATTCAGCAGGTTCGGTGCATCAATCCTGCTATGAAGAATCTTACACATCATGACCATTTGGTTACATTGCCGTCGGACTTCCAAGGAGTTGTACCCCAAACAGCCTAAGAGAAAACCAGTTGGGTACATATAGGGGTAGTAACCAAATCTCTGCTTGTACAAAAAACGAAGGAATGCTTTTTGCACTTTCTCTATCATATTTGTGTAAGATTCCTCATGCGGACTCCATACACTAGAACCAGCTTCCAGCTTACTCCGGACAAGAGCTTCGAATAGTAATTGAGTTACGCGGGTTCCTTTAAAGTCTTTACAATTTCTCAAGACAAATCCAAGTCTTTTATATGATTCCGCTGCAACTGTAGCTATATGTTCGTTAAAAGTTAACTTACGATCAAAGACGATACCCAAATCCTTAACACTTGTAGACCGATCTATTTCGTGAGATTCCAAGAAGTATTTATGTTCAATTGGGTTGCGTTTTCTCCCATACGTCATAGCGTGACATTTTTGTGGATTGAACTCCATTTCACTTAGATCACTCCACCTCAACCGAGTTCACCTGCCTGTGTTAAGTGGCTTACAATCTTACCTAGTTAGTGTTCGATCTTTAATGTAGGTAAATATAACTTTCATCAACAATCAGAAGGGAGAAGATTTAAAACAAAATAGGAGATAATAAAGACCATGGACGAATTGATTTTTAGTTAAGTACACTTACCCAAAGAGAACTTTATTCCGACAATATATTAATTAATCACTCCACATATCGCGTATCGCGTATAATAGACGAAAAATTTGGTACCATTTTGTTAAATAATACAGCATCATGGTCGTATTCTCATAGAAAATTATCGTCCGATATAATAACCCTTCGTTCAGTCCGCCTCGCGTCCGCGAGGGGGAGGAAGCTTGAAATTGGCGGGGGGTGGGGAGTGTCCGTTCTATCTATATTATCTATTCTATGCTATTACTCAAACTGCAACTCCATTATAACTGCCCAATTGTAGGTACATTGGTGAATCTCACTTGTCTTGTTGAAATATGTATTTCTTGGAACAGGTTTGTTATCTAACGATGTTTTCCTTACCATTAAAACCAGCGGGATTCTCATCATGAGAATTTTCTTAGTCTTCTCCATGTGAAAAATATTAATGAGACGAAGCGACGTTCTTACTTACAGGTGTAAGTAGGTAAGACCACCATTGATAAAAACAAATGTTATCACCGCCAGGTCACGGCTTCAATCAAGATCACAGATCATGACATGACCCTCGGAATTGGAAATTCCGGCCTTGAACGCCAAAAGATTGAAGTGAAACCAACCTGTCACCAGTAATAACATAATCAAACTAAACTAAACATACAACTGCAACGGTAATCACCACAGCTGGTGATTGTCACACCGATCGACGCAATTGATTGATATAGGATGTGCATTTATTGCATCCCTGGCCGAGTTCTCCTAACCTTGTCTCTTAAAACTGTTGACGAATCCGTGAGCCAACGTTAATCCTGTAGATAAACTTATATTTCAACAGATTACGTGCCAAAATTACGCAAATAATTTTATTAAAGTTAAATATCAAAAAGTGTTTATCTTTAAAATATTAGGATAGATAATTACAACCACATACAAAAAAGCAAATCTTTTGGCATAAAATAAAATACCATTACGAGTATATTTCGAATATTGCATAAATCTATTTGGTTCAGTAGAAAAACACGTTGGTAAATTATTTATCGATTTATACAATTCGTTTATATTTGAAATAGTAATTTTCAGAGTTATACGATCTTTGGTAATTTTATCATAGACAATCAACGAGTCAAAATTGAGCTTTTCTTACGAGGGCAATTATTTTATACATGTTTTAAATCACGTTCATCTCTATCCATATTACTATTTGTTCCCTTACTTAATTTTTTGCAAGGGTTTTGGCACAATTTTCATGTAAACAACAGATTGTTACGTGACTTAAACGTGTTTAACACGTTTGCTGCGGGGCCATTTTTCCTAGACTTTCAACTAGTGCGTATGAGGTCTTTTCGAGACAAAATTGACCTACCTTGCAGTGCGTATGAGACCTTTTGTGCCTCACAAATTTATTTCTGAGAATACCTTAAATATTATGCTCATTTGTAATAGGAATTGCTTGAAAATTTACCAATATTAATTTAAAGACTTGTTAAAGTTGAATCCAGCTTCGCCCACAGTTATGACATTTAGTTATTAAGTAAATAAAAATTATATATATGACATCTGTTCTGCCTCACATCGCATTGAAATAAAGTTCTATTAGTGCATCGACTAGTGTTGTGAATAGAGAGAGTCGCAGTTGCGATATTAAAATAATGTATGTAATAAGATTGATTAATATGTTTTTCATTAAAACCGGTCAAGCAGAAAGATTTTTTACGAATTGGACACGAAATACACCAACAATATTTGTTTTGTTATTTTTTTGCTACTCAGCTACTTTTTACACAGGTCTTAATTTATCGTAGCTACCTACGCGGCTCTTTCGTTGACCATTTCGTCAATTTCGTTGAAATTGTCAGGAAGAACAATACGACCCTTTAATAGGCTTGTGTACTAAATTTTAAAAACTGGTTTATAATATAGCTTTATACAATTCCGAAACATCTATATTTTTGAAAAAAACTTACATTTACAATATGTATTTCGCATTTTAAAAAATCAAACAAATTTTTGCACAAAAACGCTCCAGACTGTCATGGCGTCTTGAATGACGTCACGCCGTGGCAAACATATGTGTTTGTGTAAGGACATAGTCAATGTTTTTATTTTAAAATGAATCCCTCGTATTACAAGGACTGCATAGTGCCTCAGTGTTCAAGCACAAGTATAAATACGCCAAACAAATTATTCATCTAGGTTCCAAACGATCCACAATTACGAAAAAAGTGGCAAACGCTTGCGAGGAGGAATGATGCCGACTAAATCAAGAATATATTTTTGTAAAGATCATTTTAATGAAAGTATTTGACACAGTATAATCTTAGTAAAGGAAATGTAAAAAACTACTGATAGTTTTCCTCAAAAATAGTGGTAAAACAATAAAAAACTAGTTCAGTAAAGCGGCTGAAGAACTAGTATCCATGGCGAAGAATTAATAAAAATAAAAAATAATAATATTTGTTCTATGAAAATGTCAACAACATTAGTGATGTCAAGTGATTTTTAGCACGGCGTGACGTCACATTTTCTGATTGGCGTTCACTGTCACGTGACACAATGCCTATTTTTTAAGATTTTCTTTTCTAAAAATATTAATAATCTTTATGTAGTTTGATAAACTGTTTTATTTTTTTAAATCTGTATATCTTAATCAATAGTAAGAACTTCTAATCCATCCGATTCATTCTTAGTGGAAACAAGCCTATTAGTCTCAAAATTGTCTTATTGCTATGATCTTGCTCGAGATTATAGCTTTCTTTGTCTCTATAAATAAGTGTATTATACGAGTGTCCTTCAGGAGTATACAATTTATATAGTTTGACTCCATATATATGTATGTGATTTATTTTTTATGTATTGGTGCAATTTAAATCGTCCGCGTCACGTCACAATTTCATAGATTTATCAATGATTATAATTTTTCTAGCACGAAACACTTGTTAAAATCGAGGATTCAACATATATTTGGCAAATTTTATATAACTTATCCCCAGTATCAATAAATAAGTCGCAGAAACGCCAAATTATTAAATATAATAAAGAATCTGTCCCTGGAAGATGCTGAGCACATGTACTAATTTCTAAACAATATTGACTTGTTAGACCAATAGTCGTTAACATGTAGCAATGCGAGTGCATCAACTTGCAGCATGCTTTCGTATCGATACTTTTTATCACGTCACTAAGTTAGGATGCGCGGGCGCCTCGCCGCCCGCACCTCACTCGGTGCGGCTGTGAGGCCTAAAATTTTGAGGCAGAATATACCTCACTTCGCACTGTACGAAACTAATTAATACTCAGTGCGTTTGAGGCTTTTTAAACCTCATTTAGTTTTAACTTCACTTTTAGGCTAGGCTTTGCAAGAGAAGCAATTTCATATATTTGTCTCTGTTATACTCATAGAAATGTTAATATAGTCGCCCCCCGCACAGAGCGAAAAACACGATTTTGACTACCGCACCTGCGAGAAGCTACGCATGTGGCGTTTTCGACCTCATAATGCAGCAAACGTGTTAAGTATGATGACGCATAAAAGTAAATTTAGAATTAAAAACATAGCAAGAGCCGTTACAAAACAAAAATATTAGTTGCGTGAATGTGATTTGTCCAAAATATACGTCAATCAGCTCATTTCAATTGTCATAATAATAGAACCCTGGATTTAGACATGTTTAGGTTGTGTGTAAAAGTTTGTTAGAATAGCCATCTGTAACTTTTTATACAGTTTTTGTTCGTCTGAAAAGGCCATATTTTTGACAAGAACATTAGTGTAAGTTGAACTTAATAAGATAAAGAAGGTGTCAAAAATAGGAAAAAAGAAGAACCCGGTTTTTTACAACAACGGGAAAATAATGGCGACAATATAAGAATGTTTATCTCAAGAACAGCAATATTTTAAAACCAATTGCGCAACACGATGCATCCGAAATTAACACATCTTTCAACTGGCATTTTTCAAATGTGTCTCGAAACCCCGAAACGCTTCGTAACAAACTCGACACCCAAATATTTTGCGTAAATATTTGCACGAATCGTAATTTATTATCCGGGACTATTACGAGACTGACCCCAAACTGCCGGAGTTTTAAACAGAATGAAAGTAACGAAGCACGTGTCAACTTTCTCCGAGGAATTCTATTTCAGTGTTGTGGCATAATTTTTAATCACCGGGCGTCGGGTTTGCAGCTGGAAAAATCCATTGTCTGAGATTTTACTACGTGACGTCATCGTACTTTTAGGCACCACGTACACAATTTCTTTGATCCGTTAGATGCAAAATTCTAGTGGCAATTGTTAATTTCAAAATATTTCTAAACAATAACGACCGTCAACAACAAACTTTATTTGGTGTATTTTATGTTTATTTAAAGAGTTAAACTATCTATCTACAACAACAATATTGGAATTTACTGCACAACATAAATCACCAAATTTAATCACCCTTTTAATGACCACCAATTTAATCACCATAGCGCCATTATAGCTTTACCGAAAGTCATTTTCAAAGACTAATAATTTCGTGGAGTTATTTCCATGCCCGAAATACTTTCGCCTTCCGATGGTGAAAAACTTTCATGATTAGGGATATCCATATAAGTATCATAATGTATTCATGGGATCATTAAATACTTAAAAAATATATTACCTATATTTTAAATGATTCAGTCCATGAACATGCGGCCATAACAACACAGTGAGTTTACATATTCTACTAATATTATAAATGTCAATGTATGGAAATTTGGATGTTTGGATGCTTGTTGCGCAATCACGTTGTAACGTAGGAACGGATCGGGCTGAAATTTGGAACACTGTTAGATTATAGTCTGAAACACATAGGCTACTTTTTACCCCGGGAAAATAACGGGAACGGGAAATACGGGGTAAAACCGCAGGGCGCTTCTACTTCTGTATATAGAGTGAGTATGTATTATACAATACAATACAATACAATACAAAACACTTTATTGGAACCACAAAATTGACAACAAGTAACACATAAAATAACAAACGAAATGGGCACAAAAGGCGATCTTATCTCTAAAAGCGATCTCTTCCAGATAACCCTTTGGATCATGAGGAATCTAAATTTGTACATAATATTTTGGGCAGTGGTGCAACAAACGAAATAAATAAATACACATACTTACTAATTTTATGCTATATAAATGATTTAGATTACATAATGAATATACAATATAAATAAGTATAAATTTATATGTATAATATATACATAACAATATAAATATTTACATATATAACAATATATATAATACGAAACACAAAATGCGGAGAAGATAAATCAGTGAACAACTTTTTTCAGAAAATGCTGTCGAATCTGAGTCCTGAACGAAACAACGCTCTGCGCACGTCTAATGACCGCAGGAAGAGCATTCCATAAGGCCACAGCCTGCACGCAGAACGACGAACCGTAAAAGGAGCTTGAATGAGCTGGAGTAGACACATTATACAGTGAGTACACTACGGCCATACGCAATACATGACTGGTGTACGTTGCTTTGGTGTACTTACTTTCTGTTGCTCTTCATGTAGCTGTTAGCATAGATCGTAGAACCCAAGATGGGCCCTCCCAAACTTCAGGGCGCACGCAATCATGTCAACGTTTGGAAGAGTGAGCTCACTCTTTCCGTTCTAGTCGGTTGCAGGACGCGGTGGACGCCGGACGTTTTTACCTATCATTATTCGTTGTCAACAACCAAAATAAGTAGAACCACAGCAAATCTCGCCGCTAGCGATTATAGGGGGCAAGTAGATTGGTTGTTTGTAAACCACTTACGATACACACAGAGACGCAGTTTAGGTATTACCAATTTCAAGGTGCTCAGGGCACATCTATTGATTTATATCGATAGTTGTTAGTAATAAGGAAGACCATAATTGCTAGTTTATGTTGTATACTTTTTTTGTCTATTTCTTACTAAACGTTAATCTATACATAGAAAACGAGCTATTTTGAATATTTTAGACCTTAGTTTCTAGCTTTACGTAATTATATTTTTTGTGTGTCTTACCCATTGACAAATTAAAAATTTTCGTGGTATCGTAGATACAAATAGAAGTTATAACACAGTTAACATGACACTATATATAAGTAATATTTTCATATTCTTGTTTGCGTCCGGATTTATAGGAAGCTAAAGATAACATTATAGTTAATAAGTTTGGGTAATCAAAGCGTCAAATGGTAGTTTTATGTAGCGGTTTCTGCCTTGTGTTTATGTTCAAAACATCGCAAATATAGTAAACTTCTATGTCTTTTTACACGGCCAATTACTCATTGGTCACACGCTTGAAAGTTCTTTAAACCATTTGCATCATTTGCAACGTCAAAATGAACTAATAAATAGGTATAAATATTGGTGGGCATTTCACATACAACAACATCTGACCCCCAAACAAATAGAAGTTGATGTATAAAAAACATAGAAATACGTTTTCTGGATCAATTCAATTGAAAAAATACAAAGCTTACTTAAACAAATTTATTTTGTATTATTTTACTTTGTCTAATTAGTTTGAATTTTACTAAGAAATAAGTAAAAAAAGTTTAAGTATTTCAGAGAAAAACTAGGAATTAAATGAAAATACTGCTTTGGAGTGCATAGGTACGTTTTGTGTCCAATTACGATTAGTAACAAAAAAAAATATTTAAAACTGTGAACAAAAATCATTATTGGATACTAATACCTACCTATATTTATTTTATACTACTCTACTAATACTAACATTATTATTGCGAAAATTTGTACGTATGTAAGGACAAATCGATAGATTGTTTGTTTATTAAATATTACAATAAATATTATAATAGCAGGGTGGTACTAGTATAAAATATCACAGCTTATATGAGACAAAAACGGCGAAGGATCAAGGTATATTAATATACTTGATCCTTCGCTGTTTTCGTCCCTGAAAACCAGTGGATCGGCAACATCGCAACACCTGTTTAACGCTATACTGAACATCAAAAGGTTTCCTCTCGATTACTTGCTAACCGCTTCGGTAAAATATTGCTCCATTTTCATCTTAGTTTACATGAAGGTCATTTTCAACATCGGTATTCAGATGTCTCTTTCTGAACGTAGGTAAATGCGTCTCTTAGCTCGGTTGGTCGTAGAGATATATATGTACTATGGTCGATATTTATTCATGGCATATAAGTATAACTCTTTGGTTGCTTTTCTCAGTAATATCTCTCTCGCCATTTGTTTGGCAACGTACTTCGCGGTACGTTATTTTGTTTAGCTAATTGACATTCCACCATTCAGCCAAAGACATGGTGTAAATACGGCGTATTCTTTGCACTTAGATATAGGCTTCATTTCGGTGTAAGAGTATTTGTAATTACTTCGCCCAAGTGAGTTGTTACAATATGCCTGAATCAACACGACTAGGAGTTGGAAAGCAATATAAACACGAAACATTCATTTATATCTAGGTATATCTAGGTACCTACGACATTATTTATCTTCAGAACACCTAGTATTATGAATTACGGGATATTTACTGTGGTCGCTGATATTTCAATCCAGTCTCATGTACAATTTTGCAATTTGAACAAACGATAAAGAATTAAATTTGAAACAATTTTTATGATGAAATAAACGAATTTATGGTTCCATGTTTCATCTAACACCCTCCAGATTTTTATTCTCAAACGATCTGACCGATCTGATCGAACCATAAATAAATTGACAAGTTTTCTAACACCAAGGTGGCTTCAAAGCTGCTTTTGATTTAAGTTATTTATAGCAATTTTATTTCATTAAGGTGTTTTACTCAGCTAAATCGTGTTTTACTTGCGAGGTAACAGGCTAACTGAAAGCTGTCTGTCTATAATGAGAATGCTAAGCCATATTTACTTCGCAACTACCTTCCTATTTCTAGAGAACGAGGCTAGTGAAAATATTTCAATGAATATTATACAAATAGTTGGTTTTAAAGTGATGTTTTGTCGAAAAATGTTTGTGAAACATTAGTGAACCCCTATATGTATTTATAATTAAAGACATTAACATAGCACACAACCGAGAATTATTATGAGCTTATAACAATAAATTGCATTGTTCTTACGAATTCCAAGATTTAAAACTTTCACGTCCTATTCGTAAACTTTTAAATCCCACTTGATATCGTAAAGGCGAAAGTATGTCTGTATGTTTGCTCCTACGTATTTTTATAGCGACTGAATGGACTTGAAGGAAGTGGAATGATTACTTGGGCTAACACAGTGCTGGATTAACACTTTTGTGATTAAAATTTTGGGCTTAAACCCGTGAGTAACATCGAGGGGTGCACTTAGTAGCTAGTGCACAAATTATTAAAAATATTATTTAGCATAAATAGACTACAGGCCCGTGAACAAAAAATACGGGTCAAATGAACCACCAGGATACCTATGTAGGATGATAGAAGGGTATAAAGTAATAAGATTCAGCACTATGCCGTCACTTGTAAGCTGTCCAACTGAGTACAGTTGAAGAGGGGGGGGGTTCCAATCCTCGATCATTTCTCCTTATCGCACGATTTTTGTACGGCGTTGCGGAATAATAGATTAGAAGAAGTATGGAAAACATAAAAATTAAAAAAATTAGATTTTTAATTATTAGTTTGTCTATCTGAATGTATATCTTGAATTCCATTTCTACTGCATTTATTATGAAACCAAGCTCTGTCTGCATTCACATTAATGAATATGTTGATAATACTATGTAAGTACTCGTTTTAATGATTTTACAGTTTAAAATGGTCTCAATTTCATTTATATTTTTTTAGAATTCCCGATACGAGTATACCTCATATAATTATACTCAGTTTTATCAACCAGTTAGTTAGTTTTAGTTATTATTAACAAAATATTTAAAGAGGGATAAAATTTAATAAATAATTTAAATAGCTTTCGATCAAACTGCATCAAGATCAGTCCATACCTTATCGCTTGGTCTATAATTCTACAGACAAGAAAGAAAGATAAACATGGATAATAAAGGCGATTTGTGCGTGACTTAATCAGATCACCTCATCACCTCGATTTCTGTTAAATGTATACTTAATTTAATTTATCAGTTTTTTTGTAAAAGAACATTGTACTGTAAAAATATGTATCAAATCAAATGCCTTATAAAATATAATTATATTAAATGAAAATCAGATTTGATAATCATCAATGGGACACTATAAATAAATATTGGTGGACATTTCACACAGACGGTATTGCAGTCTGACCTCAAGCTAACCAATATTTTTACTATGGAAGCCGGATAGCTGTTATCATACTTATATCGTTTTAAATACATACTCAATATACATAGAAAGACCCAGACACAGAACAGATACTTGTTTTCATCACACAAATGGGTGGATGTTTATCGAACCCACGACCCTCGGCTTCGCAAGCAGACTTACCTACTAAACCGCGAGGCCAGTCCACTACCTACAGCGATAGATTATTTATTTCCTAAAGAAGTTGAGAGTGCTATTGCTAGTTTGATAATTCTAGAGCCTAATTGAGGTACATGTTTTTATTTATTGTAGCAAATGTCGAAACACACACAAATTCCCTATTTTCTCTCAGTCTCATCCAGGCACAAGCAATTAATTTCTAAATGCAGTCACTTCTAATGTATATAGCATTCAAATACAAAATAGATCAGTTAAGACCATTGTGTTGTTTCATCAAAGCTACCGGAATTCCCACAAATTTTGGATTACATGCGTTTTAGCATTTTTGTTACTTTTTCCAAATAATCTATAGCTAATGACTTGAATGCCACCGTCAGGTAGTTCACCTTCCTCATATTTTGGCATCTTTTACAAATTTGCGTGTATTTTTACATAGTGTACAGTCGCCTAAAAAAATACCAATAGTGGAGTTCTAATAACATAAAAACAATACCATCATTCTGCTAAATTTTCATAAATACGAGTATGTAGGTACAACAAAACCATGAGTTAGGGCAAGGGCATTCATAATAACAAAATTTACAGGATTACGCTTATAATACCCGTACTTATCTGAACGAAAGATAATAAATACATTTAATTTTCGTTAGGTCACAGTAAAAAAAACTGTCTAAAATTTATCTCAATGCCTTTCACTTTCAAAATCAACTGATAAACAGAGGGACGATACGAACTTCTTAGCATTCCATGGATTCACCGTGCGGGTGCCGGGTCCATCATGTGGCAGAGAGAGAAATCCCGAACAGATCCCGAGACTTGTGACACGGGTGTAGGTATAAAGTTTACGTTATTGTCAATAATTTGACGTAGTTTCCCCCATCAATCACTCATATCTATATTTTTGTTATACGTGAATATAACCGTAAGCTATGAAATCATTGACACTGTTCGGCGCGAAAGTACTTTTCATATGGCATATAATATACGTTCCGTTTAACACAATTTTTGCGGTGTATTCCACAACCAGCTCACGTCGACGTGACAAAGGCACAATGTCCGCACTATACGGTTCATTGGTCACAGCAAGGACTCTGTCTCCGATGATAACACGCTCGAAATATGCGAAAATAAGTATTAATACGTCAATAAGAATATTATTTTCAGATTTCAACAGTTTTTATTCTTCTTTAGGTTTAGTTTCACCAAATATGTGACAGATGTCTCATAATCTAGAAATCAATCAACATCTTTTTTATTTTGTTATTCCAAATACATTTGCACATAACAGCCATCTTGTCAGAAGTTAAGCGACTATTCAAATTCAAACCGATTAATTCCATTATATCCTTCAGGAAATACCAGGTCAAGTAACGTATTCCAAAGTTAGGATATTCTTATTACGAAAGTAGATAGATAGATAGATACTCTTTATTGACACACCAAAAATAAAAATACATACGAAACATAAACAAAACATAGTACATTAGTGCGACAGTGGGCGGCCTTATCGCTGAAAGCGATCTCTTCCAGGCAACCTTAGGATGGAAAACAACATGTGGACAAATCAGAAAATGGGGTGCGTAAATAAGAAGTTCTAAAAAAAAAAAAATAAGTACTCATAAATAGTAATATAAATACCTAAATAGAGTCAAACATTGTCGTTCCAATTATGAAACGATGGAATTAGAATTTTGGAACCACAATCATGAAACGATGTCGTCTTACCTATTCAGTTTTATCCAAATTAGTGCAGATTTAGTTCCCTGCTGCGTGAGCGTTACTTGTCTTCTTGGAGTCTAATGTCCATCGCAGTTCTTGAAACCGAAACACATATTCCATTAGATTGTCGTCGTTAAGAAAAATACACACTACAATATAAAAATGTTTACTAGGATAGTTTATACGTAGATGATTTGTGCGATGACTCCTGTTGTAGTAGGTACAGGAGATTATTTAAATTACCTCTTCGACAGGAAGTTAGTTGTCGCAGGAAAACTGAAACGCTAACATTTATCTAAATCAACGAATATTAGCATACTTGTTCAGGGTGATCATTCATAGTGTAGAGCTACTAATAGGTTTAACCCAGTTGTTACGGATATCCTTTTTTTCGGAGGATCTTACTGATTTTTTGTATTCGGTCTAGTTATAGGTTTACTATAAGAGAAAAAATAAGTAAAAACATATAGGTATTACGGAAAACCTGGAAAATGATGTTTGATATACGGAACGCTAGTAATATGTACTGCTATACATCAGATGTACCGTAAATATATATCTTATTATTTTTTAGCAGTGTAGGTAGGAAATAAAATACAAATTACTCTATAAATAGTCAATAAGTTATTTTGTCTTCTAATTAATACCATACTACGTAAGTAGCAAAAACCTCAAAATAATTTACTCAGTACGTGGAGCTCATCAATTAGAGGTAAAGAAGAAAATAAATTATCGAAAAACAGATGAAAAGGTGCCATGTTGTCTATTTTGCGAAGAACACAGTATTGCAAAACTACACTTGTACCCAATCCAAGCTTCTTGTAGTCACTGACATCGACTCCAGATTGTCCTCTGTATGACAGAAACCAAACGACGGCGACGTACCCAAGACGAGTTGCTCTCACCCAAAACTCATAATCTTATGGGTTTGCCTCGTATGTATTGTTTACAAACAACGGTGGGTACCCGTAGCCCACCGTAGTACGGAATCATTGCTTCATCGATGCTATGATTTTCATCATATGGAGCGTATGCTAAAAATTATGCATTCATCATTTCAAAAAATATATAATTTAAAAACTCAAAAACCCGACTGCGTAAAAAGTGAACCAAACTACGTTCTCGCACACTAAAAAAACTGAAAAGAATAAAACAAGCATTTAGATTTCTGGTGGTCTAGAATTCTAAAATATGTTATTGTATTAATACTATTGAAATATATACAATATTTTCTAATAAAAGAACATTACAACTGAACAGTCGGGATCCATTATTATTCGACATACCTACAATGTAATTGTTCAATGGATCCCGACTGTTCAGTTGTAATGTTCTTTTATTAGAAAATATTGTATATATTTCAATAGTATTAATACAATAACATATTTTAGAATTCTAGACCACCAGAAATCTAAATGCTTGTTTTATTCTTTTCAGTTTTTTTAGTGTGCGAGAACGTAGTTTGGTTCACTTTTTACGCAGTCGGGTTTTTGAGTTTTTAAATTATATATTTTTTTTAATACTTTTTAGTTATGAACAATGTTGTGAATGTTAATATGCTCAACATAATAATATGCATCTTTTGGTTGTTGACCAAATGTCTTCGTTTCTACTGATATAATATGTAGGATTTTTTACTGCATGTAATTCATTTTTATAGTTTTGTGTTAGTATAGGTTTTCGATTGACGTTGAGTACCAACCTACTAAATCGTTTGAAGTTGGAGATGGGCGACCGAGGCGGAGCAATCCGAGAGCGGTTTCGTGTTCCCACTATCAGCGGCAGAGTTGAAACCCCATAGAGGTTTATTAGTAGATAGGGGCACCATATCCATACATGATATAGAGTGCAACATAACGCGGCTGTGTCTCCCGGGCGGGGCAGTAGGGTATGCGTAAATACATTTCCTGCACGTACGAAAAAAAGGTAGTACAATATACCTACTAGCATAGATCGTAGAACGCAAGATGGGCCCCATCCCAAACTTCACGGCGCACGCAATCATGTCAACGTTGGGAAGAGTGAGCTCACTCTTTCCGTTCTAGTCGGTTGCAGGACGCGGTGGACGCCGGACGTTTTTACCTATCACTATTCGGTGTCAACTACCAAAAAAGTAGAACCACAGCAAATCTCGCCGCTAGCGATTATAGGGGTCAAGTAGATTGGTTGTTTGTAAACCACTTACGATACATACAGAGACGCAGTTTATTACCAATTTCAAGGTGCCCAGGGCACATCTATTGATTAATATCGATGCCTACTAGATACATTAGTATATAATGTCCATCCACATTCACACGTACAGTTAGTTATATGAAGTTTTCTGCTACCTAAAAACCTATAAATGTGAGAATGGTTGTTACTCAACTTTAAATCAATATACATCCTAAACGGTCAGTCGAATCGAAAAACATTGAGAGAAAGCTAAACATTATTTTGAAATACCTATTCAACGATACCCCTCTTGACATATTTTGGTGATTTTCATTTTTTTTATTTGGACAATATGGCGTCCTGAAGCCGCCATATTGGATTTACACTAATGTCATGTCTTTAGTGTCACTCGCCAGATTAAGAGGAATCGATTGACGTGTGAATCATAAAAATCGGCCTAGGCGTTTGGTCTGTATAGTGCCTCAAAGGAACATACAAACATACATACATACATACATACATAGACTGTTAAACACATTACCACTCCTTTGCGTCGCGCAGTCGGGTAAAAAGGGGAAGCAATTTTGGAAATTTAACATCAGCTTTCAAATTGGCATTGTCAGACCATTGCAAATGGAAAATTATGAAAGTAAATCTGTCTCTGTGTAGCGAATTGAAAACTGTTGGCATACCACAATCAGAGGAATTTTCCCAATACATGTATCTTCTCGGGACTACAACATTTCAAATTTCCACTGTACATAAGTTTACCATAAAGTAAAATTTAATTTGCCTAACTGTGTCACATTTCCTTCTTCGTTTTTCTGCGTAGCATAAAGATTTGTGTAGTCAACCATCATTTTTATTATTTAGTCATCAAAATGGATCATCCAGTTTAGGGCGCTTAGCCAGCTGAGCTCACAAGAGGTAATTGTCTGCTTCGTCATCATCATCTGATGATTCTTAACCATCTATTTCGGCTAGGCAAATTTTGTGGTCACAAAATGTTCATCCCCTGAGTCATTAATCTGTGACGTCACCAGTACAATTTTCCGGGGGGTAGTTAAAATCGTGTTAGGCACCGGTAGACCATCGTCCCACTCGAACGCTTCGATAATTTCATACAGAATCAAAATTTTGGTCTTTGACCTAAACCACCAAAACACAGTTACTTATATTACTATCGTTTGATATACGGAACATCAACTTTATAGTCAAATAAGTGACGTGAATCGTAAGAAAATGTTGAAAATATTTACTTATACTAAAGATAATACTGTAATTATTCACTCATTAACAAAAATTACCCAATATTAATTCAATTAATAATATCTACCCATCTCGTAACACTCATGATAAATATTCACGATATATTAACGGTTATAAATTTTACATGTCCAACTCAGACTAGAACAAACCACGTCTATTCGACAAAGGGATCATACAGCTATCACAAACAATAAACAAAGAAATTTGAAACTACCCCTATTTTGTATAATATTTTGTAATGTTCATTGTTCCGTATATCAAACGCTAGTAACAAGTGGGTTAATGGTCTAACATATTTGGTTTCACTCTCAACCTCCGTTGTGTTAATAAATTAATCGCTTTAAACGCACATGAGGTACTCATGCTATCACGTAAGTTCAACATATCAGGCATTTCTTAATATTTTATTATTAGAAATAATAAGTACATTGACATTTAAAATATAAAACAATTTACAATTTAGAAAACTTAAGATTAAACACAAACACAAACACCAAGTAATAATAATAATAAATAACAATGACAATTAAATTTTATATTAAAAGTTATCACATAACCCACCCTGCACTGTCGCTGGTGCAAAGGAGCCCAAAATGCTGGCAGCATTGCCCCGTTGAATTGCAATAGAAATCCTTTGCACCAGAAACGAGCCAGACCGGGCGTCACCGCCTATACCGCGAATTCGGCGACCAATGTCTTTTATTAAGGTTTTAGCCTCGGCTCCCCAACTACCCAAGGTTTCCACGGCTATTGGTACAAAATAATATTGCGGTTCCATTGTCGCGTACTTTTGGTGCTTTTTACAGGCAGCATCCTCCGCAGCGGCCGCCGGCGAGCGGATGGTTCGACTCAAATGCGTGGCTGCGACAGTGCTAACGCAAGTGGCGTCCCAAACTAAGCACTTGCCGTTTTTCCATGGCACTAGAGTCAAACCATCCGGGCGCCTCCCATCAGTTCTGATCAAACCTGGCGGCTCCCCAACACAAGGAACGCCAGCTGAAATCAGAGCTCTACGTACTATGTCGTTAAGAGCATGGTGACGCGGAAACCTACCCGAGCAACGACGACAACTAAGCGCGTGATAGCCATCAGACTCCACAACAGAGCCGCAGGTGCATTTATGGGGTTCACATACCTTACTGCCCAATCGCAAAGCCACGGCCACCCGCAGCGAGTCGTCGTCTATCAAGGTCCCCAGATTAGGTGAAGGAAGGGCTTGCAACCATGCTCCGGATTCTATTTGTGACACAGCACGGAGTCTCGCCAAATCAGCGCCAGTTGCTGTAACAATCATCTCTTCGACGATCCTCCTAGCTCCAACTTCATCCCAGACTCGCTGAACGTGCGGGGTAATAGGTTTTGACGCTCCGTCATTGAGGGCTGACCAGGCTGATATCGCCTCAGGCACAAAAGGTATGCTCGCTCCGTCACCACTAGAAATAATGATAGTGACGAGGTCCGCCACCCCATGCGCTGATGCTAGAAAAGCCGGCAAACCAACGTCGACTACGCGACGAAACCCAAGTCCCCCGTGCCGAATAGGAAGGGCTGCTTGACGCCATTGTAACTCCGAAAGTGACACATTAAGGATGGACTCCACCACATCCCTCAGTGTGCTGTCGAAAGCGGACACTTCTTCCGGGCAAAGCCAAGTTGGTGCAGTACGCAATAGGTATGTCATCTTCGGCATGGCAAAGCACATACGCAGCAGCACCATTGCAACATGAGCGGATAGCTCTTGCAAACGGTCTCGAGCAATAAGGAGAAGCTGTTTTCGAACGGATATGGCCTCAGGAACCGCCTCAAGAAAAATTGGAGAACCCCAGAGATTGAAATTGGAAGCTGTTAGTTCTCTAAGGCCAGGAAGCCTGGAATCAAAGTGACGGAAGTGTATACCAGTTTCAGTGCTACAGGGGAAGAACTCACACTTAACCGGATTTACCTCCAGACCCAGCTTCCTGAGATGCGGAATGAGCACTTGAAGGTCTTGGTCCACAATGTCAGGCCTACCGCCGATGGTGCCATCGTCCAAGTACCACATGTTTAGAGGTGATTTCAGTTCCAAAATGGCTTTGTGGACTGCTAAACAATAGACTAGGGGACCGAGTGGATCCCCTTGCTGAGCTCCCACCTGTGAAAGGATAAGATCCTCGCCGTAGAAGAGGTTAGATGGGGCATGGTATATCTGATGTAAGAATGGATATACGGAAGGAATCTTATCCCTTACCTGGCTCAAAAGTGTATCTCTTTCTAAGGTGTTGAACGCGTTGCGAATATCTAGTTTCAGAATGACACAATCTTTGTTAGATGCTTCCATGGCATATGTACGGACGGCGTGAATAGCTGCCTCACACCCTCTTCGCGACCCAAAACCCAACTGATGCGGCTGTAAGTATTCCGACATCTCCACTCGCACGGCACGGCAGGCCAGTTTAGCAGCTAACCTACGATATGTGCTGCCTATAGCTATTGGCCTAATACCATTATCTTTTTTTTTTAAAGCACATAATGTAGCGCCATAAAGGTATGGGCACACCTCCGGATTTAGTTGACCACTAAGTAAAAAGTTTACAAGTTTCGTCAAGCACTGCAGTAGGCGCCGCCCGTTCTCACCGGCTGTAATCGACGTCAGTTCTTTCAAATGGCTTGGGCGCATACCATCCAGGCCCCCCGCAGAACCGTTATAAAATGAGCTAAGTGCCAGTGCCACATCCTCCTCTTTTACAGAAACAGGAGAAAAGGATACGTCCGGCTCTGGTGGAAAGCTAAGTGGCCGTGACGTACTAGGATGCTTAACCTTAAGAGCAGCTAGGGTGCTAGGACAAGGCTTAGCAAAGCTGTCGTTAGAAGTTAAGAGACGGACGGCACCCCTCAAGTCACCTTCATAAACTTTGTTCTCAATCGTCTTTTGAATGGACCGTGCCCTTGAATTCGCCCTCAGTCCTCCAAGAACGTCTTCAAAATCATAAAAACCTGACGATTCTATGTTAATTTTAACTTTTGATGTGACGTTCCCAGAAGCTTCTTTTGATGGTACTCTAAGTGCCCTAAAAGCAAAAGAAAGCAGCAACCACCATTCATCAACACCATTATGCTCGACACACCTATCAATGATGTCGCACAATTTACCCGCCGCCTGATTCCTTGCACCTTTTGGAATGTGCCGCAACACGGGAATGTTCCGTTTTAAGCTAGCTAGCTTCTCCAGAGGACTCCGCTGCGACGGTATTACAGAGGCCGCCGTACCAGTGGCCCGGATATTTGAAGTAGTCTGCGCGGGCGCAAGAACTCGAAGTTGTTGGCTGCACGACACCTGTTTATGTTTGTGTCCTATGTGAATTTTCAACCCGTGTACACTAAAAGTACGCATGGACCCTGGGCAGTGGGGACAAGTCAAACACGTTAACGACTCACTCATCGTGATGAAAGCTTTAAAATATTCACCCAATTCGCAGTAACAGATAACAAAAATAAATATAAAAAATCGTAAACATTTTCAAAAATCATAAACGCCACAAACGAGAAAAATCCGTAAAACAAATAGAAAATTAATAAATCAAAATAATAAATCTGAACAAATACTCTGAAATTACTTAAAGGAATAAAGTATACGAGTATACGCTATAATAGCCATCAGTTATTTTCTCTTCCTAATCCCTAAAGGCTTATTACAGTAGGAAAAATTCAGTAGGCTGAATTCAGTCGCCAGAATTCTGCATTCAGTGAAGTGGAATAATATCATTAAGCTAACATAGTAAATTTAGAGGCGAGGAATGCTTACTTTTATCTCTCTACCGCATTCAGTCTACCAATCTTGCTTCTAGATGTGCTTCAACCACCAAACCCAGCCAAGTGCTATAAACCTTTAGGCCAATCTTCTATACTTACGCAGATAATTATTTCAGTTCAAAAAGTAAATTATAAAATAATTAATTAACATCGAAAAGTTACAATACCTATGTTTTTTTTTATGAAAGCTCATTAAAAATAATTAAGTATAATTACCTACATACTTATATACTTAAGTAAATCAATTTCAATAACCTATAGGTAGGTACTTACCTACATAAAACATGTCCCTACGTATTAAAAATAATAATGATTTACTTACTTACAAATAAAAAGGGAAATAAAATTAAGTGCGAAAATAAATGTTTCGTCGTTGTAGTCTCGATGAATGTGTTAGGTAGGTACCTACGTACGCCACGCCACCACTGATGCACCGATGATGCTTCATGCAGAAAATTACTCTGGGCTCAAGAAGCACGCTTTGAGCGTATGTGTTCTAAACAATTACGAAGGCTGCAGGAACTGTACGACGATAATAATCAAGCCAAGCTGGAGATCAGGATGTCATCACATATTTTGTAGAAAAGTCTTTAGGAACTAGGTCCTTGACTGGGGTGTCTACTCAAGACAACACTCGGACTTGGTATCTTGTTATCTGGTACCTTTTTCACCGTAGCGTAGGTAATATTAGGTACCTATATTGAAATATTAAGTAAAACAGTCGAAAATTAGCATAATTCGTAGGTAG
The DNA here is from genome assembly GCA_963693475.1 of Ectropis crepuscularia. NCBI lineage: Eukaryota > Metazoa > Arthropoda > Insecta > Lepidoptera > Geometridae > Ectropis > Ectropis crepuscularia. The sequence continues at coordinate 13,487,953 of OY856358.1, forward strand.
TAATTAAATGAGGAGGTTTCATGCTGGTTGGAGGTTACATGCTTGTCGGATTCCAGTAGCATAGAAAACTAGTAACCACTCACGGATAATTTATTATCCGCAATTACTTAATTGCTTAGGAATGTGTGAATGCGTTGATAACAAACATCCAAATTCCAATTCCAGGAAGTTTGAAGCTGGTCGTTTTATAGCATCATAAGCGCTTGATGAAGTAGTAATGCATGCTAGTAAGCGTAATTATCCCGTCTAACACCAAGCGGTTGAAGCACATATTTTTTCATTTTACGCGGACTGTCGGTCTTCCGCGCAAGCGGGTGATTACTCGCAAGAAGAATGTAGGTATTACGCGCCGGCCGTGTAGTATTCGTTACTTACGCGTTCAGGCCAATAATTGCAGCTTAGGAATACAAAATTTAATGAGACATTCTTATTCTTGAGTAAGTATAATCTGGTTTGATTGATGTTTAATTGGGACTCGATCGAAACATTAGCCCGTATTATCATATGACCCAGATGTAAAAACTGGGTGACTAGTGTTTTTCTGTGTTTATGGTGTACGCATGTGTGCGTGGTCCACGCTCCCGTGATGAGACGGCGCGGTGCAGCGACGCGGGGGCGGCGCGCGGGGAGTGAGGTTTGGCATTCCAGAATTTTGAAGCGTCACGCGTCGCGCGCTAATCGATGGCTAATTTGTTGTTTGAATAATTGTTTCGGTAGATTAATATTGATTCAAGATATATAAATATGGTTGCATGCACTAACTTTCACGGTCCACTGTGTCACTTTAGTTGGTGGGGTCACTTTGATATATTTTTTATTCACTTATTTTGTAATTTTCCCGAGTAAAATTATTATTTATTTGGAGTTCACTTTTTTAATTAAACATTCTAATTAGGCATTATTTACAAGATACATCTTAATCTTAATAATATATCTTAATATATATAAATCTCCTGTCACGATGTTTGTCCGCGATGGATTCCTTAACTACTTAACCGATTTTAAATTAAATTGGCACACCGTGAGCAGTCTGGTCCAACTTGAGAGATAGGCTAGTTTTTTTTTCGATTAATAGTCCTTATATGACGAAATCCGAGCGAAGCCGGAACGGGCCGCTAGTAATATATATAAATCTCCGCTCACGATGTTTGTCCGCGATGGATTCCTAAACTACTTAACCGATTTTAAATTAAATTGGCACACCGTGAGCAGTCAGGTCCAACTTGAGAGATAGGATAGTTTTTTTTTCGATTAATAGTCCTTATACGACAAAATCCGAGCGAAGCCGGAACGGGCCGCTAGTATTTTATAAAATCTTCCGCTTCTGTGTTTAACGCCATCCTTCTTTTGTTTTTGTTTTTATTTTGGATTTGTTACAAATCTAAGCCCAAACATACATAATCAATTACGACATACAGACTTTATTTATTAAGCAAAATTTTGGAAAAATATACTTACTTACGTATTCAAATCCTAACTACATTAACGTGGTGGTGAATCATACACAAATTATGAACATAAGACTCAAAATGATTACGAACTATACTTACCATAATATTTTTAGCTCTATAACATTAGCTATATTTAGAAGCACCACCAGCGTTGCTCACTTCGATTAACCTATTTCGTTATGGCCCTACCATTCCAACTAATAACTTGGGAGATGCTAATGCATCTTCACATTAGCTAAAAATCAAAGTAATGTTGGATGTATTTTACTTAACGTTAACCGGTGTATTCCTAAAATTATCTCATTGAATAGTTTATTTTTAAAACATAAAATAACATCGAGTAAAAATAACGTTACCTAAACATTAATTGATTGGCACTAAGCTCCAAACTAAATAGAAGACATGGAACCCATGAAGGCTAACCAAAAACTTATAAAATATTTGCAAAAGCATAATTTTCCTACTGTTGGGGCTCGTTCTCTTACTAGAAAAAATCTACAGTTACTTTGTTTTACTTACTTAAAGTCAGAATTTCGCTTAAATAGTAGGTAATCAAAAAACATTTGGAACCATGCTACTAGCACAGTCTATTAAATTATTATTTATACTGTGCTACTAGATTGTTGATTGTTATACAAGTACACAAGACAAGACAGCTTGAAGTATAAATAATAATTTAATAGACTGCTAGTAGCATGGTTCCCGATGCAATGGGACTAGGGGGCTTCTATTACAAGGAGAGTCAAGGCCATAATCCAAAAAAAGATAAGAAAGAAATGTATGTTTAGTTTTAATGTCTGTTCACTGCATTATTATGATCAATGACGTGATATTTACCGTGGTAAAAAGTGAAGTTACTTCCCGAAATTTTGGACCAATTTGTTCACCATAAGCTGACCAGTGTTTTTTTTATTTGAATCACATATATTATCATACAAGTTTCCATCGTAATATAAATTAACCGGCTTGGAAAAACGAGGAGATTTTATGTTATGTAGATTTATTGTACTTAGGATGTAGCAGAAATATAAACAATAAAATAACCACAGTTGTTTTATGTAATCATTTCAATAATCAAATTTACTCTCCTTCGCTCTACAAAATATTCAAATACAAGCCACTGCTAACACAAAAGACTGTGTGCAATAGATTTGCATAAGTAGACCAAAAGCCATTAAAACGCATTTAAAGATTCACTTTCGCAGACATCCGATATCTATTGAGGTTCGCAAAACGCGATCTAGCAAATCCTTTCACTACATTTGCATAACGACACTAATGGTGCATATAAACTATCTTTTAGACACTGCGATGTTAAAATTAGCGTTTTCGTGACTATACTGAAAGTAGAAATTAAAACTGACACTTTATTTGAAGCTATCACGATTTTTCACTGCACTAATATTATACATAGTGCTAATGGACCTACGAGTACTACATCTGTTTTCACACTCGACGAAAAAACATCAAATGTTTATCTAAACCATTTTCGTATTCACTTGAATACACAAGAAATAAATTCATCAAAATCGATCCAGCCGTTTAGGAGTAGCTAATTTATAAACACACTCAAAGATGATTTTACAACAAATCAGTGGAAGTCAACTGGTGCTTCCTAAGTGGTATTTGTCATACTAAGGTGGTAGGTGCTTTGGTTATCACTATAGATATTTACCGGCTACCGGAAGGTTAAGAATTTAAAAGGCTTCAAAGCCAATACCTAAGTTTTACTAAAATTAAACTACAATTAAAACAAACTCCATACAACATAACTATTTAATAACTTACCCTAAACACATCGAATTAACCATAGACCGATGAAAGTCTAGGTCTAGATATACGTAATTCTATTAGCCCTAACTCTATAAATTCTTTGGAAGTTTGTGCTGCAAGCGTTCCACAGTATACGACAATACCAGCTGCGAATTAAAACCGGTTCTGCAACGTTTACCACCTTCGAAACTCTGCCTTGACTCTGCAGTGATAGTTGTAGGTTTCGGACCTTGCAGATAATAAAAAATATAACTCTAGTTGTTATTGTATCAGAAACTTAGACAGGATGTTAGATAAGCAGTTATCGTATATCTGTGGGCGTTTGGTTGACGCGTGCTACGATTGCTTAATCCTCGTTTCAGTGGATCCTATGATTGAATTCAAATTAATTTTGTCAGAAAGAGACAGTGAATGAATTGAAAGAGGAGCGAGCGAGCGAAGCTATTCTCACAGCGAGCAGTTAGTTGAAACAAAAGAAAATACGTGAAATGTTTTTTTTTATGTATACTACATACTCGTATATTCAGACGTGAGAAACTATAATGAACTTTAAAATCCCGCATGATTCACTAGGATTCTACATTCGAAATTTCATTTTCTTTCGATGCCATCAAACTACACAATGTTGACTGTTATGCTGATGTTCATGAGTCTATTTATTCACTGCGCCCTAGGTCGTTAGGTTCGATGTTCGATGCGTACCAGTGGCAACAATCGAAATTCGGGTGATGAATACGCATGTTTGTTCTTTGTTTCGGTTGGTTGTTTCTACGTAGTCATAAATATGTAATTACAATTATTTATTAATTTTTGTCAGTTATCTGGCTCCCGTATATCTGGCGCTATATTTGGTTAGTTTAGAGCAAGATGGTGTTAGAATAGGCACTACATTTTCCCGCGTCTTTTTAATTTTTGTTGCATGTTTCTAGAATCATTGAATAGTCAGTCACGGCTGACTATTATGATTTAGTAATAGCTACTGAATAGAATAATAACGTGAAATAGACAGAGTCTTGAATAGAGTTCCTAAAAATAGTTTTCATGCATATTTTTGCTTGAAAGGGTAACGAACAATCATAATATAAACAAATAATAGTAGGATTTAAAAGAGAATCGCCAAATATTGTCATGTACTCGTTTTCTTAAATCCGTGTTTGTAAATAAATCGCCCATTAATGTAAGAGTGACGTTTCATTCACCGATAATGGGAGGCATTGTTCCATTATACACTATTGTGTGAGCAAATGCCGTTTGTTAGATCATTATGATTGAGGATGACGAGACGACACTTAGACGAACGTTTATGCTGGAATATATTGCACCAAACCTGTATAATCTATGGGCCCAGATGACCTATGACAGATGATCCACTACACCGCATTGCATTATACAAAATTCCTTTTACGTTTTCGTTGCTGTGGTGGCTTCAAAATAGCAAAGTCATAGGTTTTATTGATTTAAAGTCAAAGTCAAAGTACTTTATTCATAAATGTACAATTTAAAATAAAAACAAATGACAAAAGTATTTTTCTGGTTCAAATCTTGACAGTATTTGTGCAAGTGAACATGTATGAGATTTAATTTAATTAATTTAATCCGTCAACCCACCCTTGTCCGTCGTGGTGGAGATAACTCTCTCATTGTGAGAGAAAGTGTCCGAGTCTCAGCAGTGGAAACATTAAGTGAACTGCTTGTGGTCATACATTCCAAGGATGGTACAGAAAGCAATAAAATATACTATACTACGATAATAACAAGAATAAGCAATTTTAAAACAATATTGCGATTATCCGGCATTAAGAAGATAGCGGATCACATCCGCATGAGATTAGTTTAGGATTCGGACAAATTGTATACCTACTGCAGTCTGACTCTGTAAAAACAGCTAAGAGACTTTCAGTTTCATACACTGCATGAAAACTAAATAAATACTTTGATTTCTATAAAGATTAACGTGTACCTATATCCTTCGATACTAATATTATAATCGCGAAAGCCTGTGCAAGGGCAAAAAAAACTGTGGAAGTAAGCGCAGTAAAGAATCTAATCGGGAATACATTTCAGAATGTAATGTAATGTAAAAAAAGGCGATAATAACAAACAAAAAATGATGATGATGAAACTAGTCATCCGAACTGCGACAGCACTAAGTTATGCAATACCGCGACAGTGTAGATGACCAAGTATCTAAGGAGTTCTTGCAGCCAGTCCAGTTTGCGAGAAAAGTAACCACTTCGAATCCTTTTATAGACTTCTATAGACTCTTCTAAAGTGTAAACAGTACCTACAGGATGTTCCATGGACATTTCAAGCTCTTTAATCGTGCTATGTGCCTCATTCGACAAATCGACTGGAACTCACTCCCACATGTCGTTTTCGATGGAGTGCCGATTCCATACAGTAAAACTGTAAAAAACTTAGGCATTTTCTTTGACCGCAATCTTTCTTGGGCTCCTCAAATTACGGAGGTAAGCCGTAAAATTTTTGCGTCTGGGGGATCTCTTCGTAGGCTACGAAATTTTATGCCAACAACCACTAAAACTGCGCTTGCACAGTCACTTTTGCTTCCCATTTTGGATTACGCTGACGTCTGCTATTTAGACCTCACAGAAGAGTTGCTGGATAAACTTGAGCGCCTTCAAAATTTTTGTATAAGGTTCATTTTTGGTTTGCGCAAATATGACCACGTGTCTGAGTTTCGCGCTAAGCTCAAGTGGCTGCCCATTCGACGTCGCCGGGATGTCCACATACTTTCCCTTCTTTATAACGTTCTATTTAATCCTTCTTCCCCTCGCTATTTACAAGAGCGTTTTAATTTTCGAAGTTCCCTCCTGACTAGACCCCTAAGATCATCGGATTCCCTTATTTTGGATATTCCTCAGCACAGCACTTCTTTTTATTCTTGCTCCTTTACAGTCAAGGCTGTGAAGTTATGGAATGACTTGCCCCTCGAAATCAAACGTGCACCCTCTGTTGACGTATTCAAGCTTCGCGTGAAGGCATACTATCTTGAATTATAGCTACTATTCCATCTTTGTTTATATTTATTGGGTATGTATGTATATATGTAGTTGTATGTATGTATATCTGTAGTTGTATGTATGTGTAAATTATATTTATGTATGTATAATTTAAGTAACAAGTAAAATGTATGTAGGTATTATATTAGTGTTGCATATTATGTACATAATTTTGTGTTTCTGTTTATTCAGTGTTTGCTATAGATGGTTAAGTATGTGTACCTAAGTTGTGTTTTTTCTGACCATCTCTAAATAAGTTAAGGGCCACTTTTGTACAAATTATATCCTTTTTCCGTACAAGGTTGCCTGGAAGAGATTGCTTTAAGCAATAAGGCCGCCAATTAAGAGTCTCACCCATTAGTTACTAAGTTTATTTTTTGTTTTGTTTGTGTTTTACTCTGTGTGGTCTTTTAATAAAGAGTTTATTATTATTATTATTATTATGTTGTAAGAAATCGCAGTTGTTAACAACATCATTAACATTAACGTCAAAATATTCTTCTGCTCTTTTTTTCGAGAGATATTTGGCGTGAAACCAAAAGAAATATTTATTCTTAAAAATTATAGTTATTAATACCTAGATATGTTGAGCGTAGCAAGAGAATCAAAAGGGCACAAGGTGAAAAATCTTTGCACTCGAGTGCAACACTTAATTTTTCATCCCACCTTAGCGAGGAAATGACTAAATGCTTTACGTATTTTCAGTTTCATACAATTCTGTTCATAAACTTCTCAAATAAACTTCTTGGTCGTTTGGTAAATCACTTAGGTATTTCGGTTTTTCACTTGTATTCAATTTTCGTGTTTTTAACTTTGAGTTTATTTAACCATGGTTTTAACAATAACAATATGACGTGAAAATATGGAGAGTTGACCGATTGAGGTAAGGAGTTTCATCTGTGTACATGAAAAAGTGTCCTCCCAAATACATTAAAATATAGTAGCGCTAAATTTGCATCAGGGTACATTTTAAAGGAAATAAATAAACGTACTATGCAGAATTTATGAAAAAATATTGCAGGCATAGGCACTGCCGATAGAAGTGAAAACTTATAACTCAGAATTCGATTGCTTACTTTGGAAACTACGTGGGTGAAACCGGAGCGCGTCGCTATGAGCATGGCCATCTAATGGCAAATGGGAAAGCTAACGTATTTCTAGATGGCTAGATTCTAGAATGGCCATGGTCCCGCGTTTACCCGAAGATTTCTTATCATTCCCGAGCGTGACGCGCATTCAATGCTGTCAATAGAATTCTAGCGTAAAATCTGTCTTTGGCACCCCAAAAGAAGTTTTCACTTCAAAATGTATTGTAGCTACATGTTTTGTCAAAATAGTAATTATTTATTTGATGTTATATTTACCACATTATGTTGTACTGCACAAGAAGTTGAAATTATCTATGCAGTAGTTACTATTTCAGTCGTCAATAATATTTAATTATTTAACTCGGCATACTTCAATTCGATTACAATTGATTCATTCATAGCATTTTTAAAAGTTCTGCCATTTGAAATAACATTCCTTATATGTATTTATCCTCCATTCGTGAAAAGAAAATTGCGCGCAAAGGATTTAAAAAAAAGTACACCAAGGAGGTTCCGCGTCTGAATTTTTAACAAATTAAAAAACAATGTATGGTTGTCACCTGTATCTGGGATTTGAGTGTAAATATGTGTCATATAAAAGAACAAGTATCTGATTATTTAAAGAAATTGGTATGACTGATAAAATGTAGTATAGAAGGCGCCGGTGTAAAACCATCCACTTCTACCCGCCATCTCAAAAGAGTTTTGGAGGGGTTGGGGCTATAAGTAGATGAAGCTAAGCCGTTGACGAGCATTCCTTTTTCAAATTTTATATGAGATAGATCGAACAGTTGTCAATATAAATTCTTACTTTTATTTAAATGGTTTACTTTTACTCAATTGATAACAGTATGATGAATTCGGCACCAAGGAGGTAGAAAAATAGGTAGGTTATATTATGTTAAATAAATAGGTTAAATTATGTTTTGAATTCAAAACCTCAGTACACACGATGTTCTAAATTCAAATTTACTTTACCCTCTAGAGGGTAAAAACGACTTTTGCGCCCTGATATCGAGGAGCAAAAGTACTCTTTCCGAGGTGGTGGGATGAAATAGTTATTTGTTATACAAGAGTGCAAAGTGGCTTTTTAACCGCGTGCTCAATTTTGATGACCGAGCGAGCGAAGGATTCTAAAGTTGAATCACGAGCGTAGCGAGGGATTCAAAAATTAGAATCCTGAGCGTAGCAAGGGAATCAAAAGGGCACAAGGTGAAAAATCTTTGCACTCGAGTGTAACACGTAATTTTTCATCCCCCACTAGCGAGGAAATTACTAAACGCTTTGCGCATTTTCAGTTTCAGTCGATTCTGTTGGCGTTAAATAAACTTCTTGGTCGCTAGAATCACACATTATGGTATTTCGGTTTTTCACTTGTATTAAATTTTATAAGTTTTAAACTTAAGTTTATTTAGCCATGGTTGTAACAATAACAATATGACGTGAAAATATGGAGAGTTGACCGATTGAGGTAAGGAGTTTCATGTGTACATGAAAAAGTGTCCGCCCAAATGCATTAAATTATAGTAGCGCTAAATTTGCATCAAGATACATTTTAAAGGAAATTAATAAACGTACTATTCAGAATTCATGAAAGAAAAATATTGGCAGTCATAGGCACTGCCGATAGAAGTGGTAACTTATAACTCAGAATTTGATTTTTACTTTGGAAACTACGCGTGTGAAACCAGAGGGCGTGGCTATGAGCATGGCCATCTAGAAATGCTGACACATTTTTAAATGGCCAATGGGAAAGGCTGAGACATTTCTAGATGGCCATTGGCTATGGTCACGAGTTTACCCGACTATTTCTTATCATTCCCGAGCGTGACGCTAGAATTAAATTGACAGCCCACGAAAAATCTGTCTTTGGCGCGCCAAAAGAAGTTTTGACTTCAAAATATATTGAACCTACATGTTTTCTCAAAATAGTAATTATTTATTTGATGTTAAATTTACTACATTATTTTGTACTGTACAAGTAGTTGAAATTATCTATTAGTTACTATTTTAGTAGTCAATAATATTTAATTATTTAACTCGGCAACTCGGCATACTTCAATTCGATTACAATTGATTCATTCATAGCATTTCAAAATGTTTTGCCATTTGAAATAACATTCTTTACCTCTATCCTCCATACGTGAAAAGAAAATTGCGCGCAAAGCATTTAAAAAAAAGTACACCAAAGAGGTTCCGAGTATGAGTTTTTAACAAATTAAAAATAAATGTATGATGAATTCGGCACCAAGGAGGCAGAAATAAATAGGTTAAATTATGTTTTGAATTCAAAACCTCAGTACACACGATGTTCTAAATTCAAATTTACTTTAACCTCTAGAGGGTAAAAACGACTTTTGCGCCCTGATATCGAGGAGCAAAAGTACTCTTTCCGAGCTGGTGGGATGAAAAATATATTGGTGACCATTTCTCACACAACACCATCCCCCAAAGTAAGCAAACCTTGTATTGTGGAAGTCAGATAGCTTACATAATACTCAAATAGTTGTAAATAAATGTAAGTATTATGCATAGAAACACGCAGACACAGAACGAATATTTGTGTTCATCACACACATATTTGCACTGGGTGGGAATCGAACCCACAACCAACGGCTTCGCAGGCAAGACTTACCTATTATTTTCTTCGTTTAATGTTTATACTCGTACTACCGTATTATTGGTGTTACTTGATTATTCGAACACGCTTTATAATCTGGTTAAAAACATTAGCAGTTTTATACTGCGGGTTGCCAGACCTGTTCGTAGTTCCGGTTTGAAAGTAAGCGATCAATCTCTCGAGTGTTGCCTACATTCTCACTTAGTAATTAAATTTGTCATCATTGTGACGTTCCGTACAAAAATCAGGGTCCTATTTCTAGGACTCCGGTCTCTATCGGTAAGTCTGAGCTATTTTGATTAAATATGTAACAATTCTAAACAGTACCTAATAGGTTTATTTTTACTGAATAAACGCGGCGTTACAAGACATTATTCCCTATGAGTATGTTTGACGCCGAACATTTTTGCACCGTCTTTAGTAAGCTCAAAAAAAAATCCGAATTTTAACACATGTATGCTTTAGATAAATGTTTGGAATCTGTTGTATTATGGTGTATAATAACGAATATGTTAATCCACCCAGATGCACGTCAGGGGCACCGTACGAACTTTGAATAAAGTGGAAAATTATCAAAATCGCTGGCATGAAAAAATATCAAAGTGTCACAGAACGAGGTTTAGTACAGAATCTTCTGTGTGAGAGTTTAACTTGCACTTGACTGTGAGACAAACAGGTTGTTCATTGATTTGAAGTCTTGTTAAAGTGAGACATTGGTTACGAAATTTTATAAGTCACTGTTCAAGAGATAAACGTAACGAAAATAACTAAAATAAAAAAAGAACTTGATTACCGTACATGTAAGAACTGTCTAATAGTGTCATATGCATATGACACTATTAGACGGTTTCGTTGACATCTCACATTTTATAACCAGTTTATCTGTCTAGAATGTAATAGACGACCACATAATTAGGTTTTGTTATTTAATTATGTAAATAACATATAATTTTATTATGTAAGTCATTTAAAATGGTACTTACTTTTTCAATATTTTAAATTCTGGGTTCTTTAAGTTCAATCTTATAATATCATTTGTTTGGCAAAAAGTGACCCCGGCAGTAGTTGCAGTGGCAAAAAATCTTTATTGTTTATGCCTTTTACTCAGTAGAATAAACGAAGTTAAAATACGAAAAAAGCTGGTAAAAAGCGAATATAATGAAATCACATTGATAACAAATGAAAAATAAATGTTGGTTACAGATGTATTTATAAAATATAATATTTTTCTCACTTTCATGAACTTGGGTAAAAAAAGTTAAAGATTGAAAATACCTTTTGAGTAATAGCCAAAGCTTAGTTATAAATATCTGCATACTGTGTAACTTATATTCAATACGCATCTTTTCGTTGTATTTTTCTTTGCATAGGTACCAAGTGACTGCCAAATAAAATTCAAATTCGTGCAGTACTTTTTCCATATGAAAGAAACAAATATTCATACACACATGTAATGAAGCAATTAAGCATGGATGCTCTTAAAATTGTTCATAATATTATTTTAAAAAAACATCGGCAATAACGAAAGATTTTTTACTCAAGACTGCGTTAAACCCAAAAACACGACAGATTTTGAGGATATAATAAAAAAATATGGTGTGCTCTGAAAGAAGCAAAATATAGCTGAAGTCAAATTTTGTAAATAAAATATATACGTATTTGACATTTCTCACATATCTCATATAGCCCCAAACTAAGCAAAGTACGTAAACTGGCGATCACTTTTGGTCTAAGAAAAATAACATATTAATGTTATTCTCAAGATACGACTCTTCAGAGTTTTGCTATTTGACCTCTAATCACCACACTCACATATTACAACTATTTTGTCACTCCATTAAATTACAAACTTCACGTACACGTACACGTCATCATAAAAATATATAACATGGCATTTATCCAACATAGTTCATCAGGCAGGGGTACGCAGATCAAATCTATTAGCCCGAAAGAGACTGTAATACTCCTAAATTTGAATACTAATAGTCTTGTATTATAATGTTAGAAAAACTGGTATTCTATGTAAAATTCTACTTAGACTGTTAACTGTTTGAATCAGCTGATCTCTATTTATTTTCGTGGATTCAGAGCTGGCGTCAAAATAAAATAAATGTAGGTTTTTGTTGTTTGTTTTAAAACTTGAAGAAAAAAACATCAACTCCAAAAATAATGTTAAACTCCATCACAATTCTTCCAATGAGTTTGATTATAAAGTACTTAATTTGACAGTACTGGCTGAGTGGTTTAGCCCGCATAGTTCCCGTTTCTGTCATTTTCCCGTGATTAAAAGTAGTGTATGCTGTTCCAGATTATAATCTGTGTTCTAAATTTCAACCCAATCCGTGTTCCGTGAAGTGTTCCGACGTGGTAGAGCAACAAACTTTCTCATTTATGATATTTAAAGAAGATACAATAGGAAAAAACTGTTTAAAACTACTATAAAAAGTAAAATACAATAGCTAATCATTAATGCAGAATTAAGGCCTGTTTTCATTTTGTTTAGTCCGAGTGCGAGCGAGTAGTGCAGGTGTTGAGTGATTAGTAGCAAACACGTGTGGACACCGATTGATAATTGCGAGTGCATAGTAATCAGTCGCGATTACTCACTCGCACTCGCAATCGCACTCGCACTAATCAAAATGCAAACCGGACTTTAGCCTAAGAAAAATGCGTGTATTACGCCCAAACTTATACCCACATTAATTTGCCACTTTTAATGACATTGTACTCATGTAGTATCTGTATACTGTATGTATTAATTATTTGTTATTTGGTCTTTGACAAAGCCTTTTTACAGCTGCATTTGATTGACGAGGCTCCTTTACAGCTTTATTCATTTTGACATTGTTATTTTATCTTATTATGTACACGGATTCTTATGCCTTTTTGTTAATGACGTTACCAAGTGTTCTTATGAATTTATGGTTCGAATAAATGAATTGAATTGAATTGAATGCGTTCAGTTACAAAAAAAGGCCATTCTTGTTACTAAACATTTTATTTGGTCACTATTTGCTTCGTTCTTAAAACTATTTTGTCAAATCTGTTTTGTGAGTGTTTTTGTATTAATTGATTCATTTTAATCAATTTTTACCTATACGTAGTCGGGGCAGAGCACTAGTACTAAATATTTGTTTACAAATATTTCTTATGAGTTGGAGGAGCTGAGGTATCATTTTGCCGAATTATTGTGTGTATAAACATTGGTTGGAAGAATTTCAAAACTCCAGCTGGGGAATAATAAACAGAGCTAATAGTTGTGAAATGTGTTTGGAAAATAAATAATTTCGTTAGCTTTTTCAGCTGATTATCTTGGCAGTGGCAGGCAGTTAATAGAGTGTGGTAGATTAAGACATAACACGTACGAGTTTGAAATACAATCTTACGAATTACAAATACGAAAGTGTATTTATGTACATATGTGTGCATATGTATGGATGTATTTTACTTTCTCAAGCAAAAACTACTGAAGGGCTGTGAATGAAACTTGGTAAATACCTATATGAGAAAATAGAATGAATCCACATTCTACTTTTCATCACGGTAAAATAACGAGAACTAAATTTGGTGGTCGCTTTTTTTACAGCTATGCCCATTGACGTGTACCCTATATGTAATTGATCTTTATTTTAACAGAAAATGGATTTAGATTAACCCCCATTGAGATAATAAAATTAAAAGAAAACCATAAAATGGTTTCGAAGTTTAATATTTTAAAAATGTCATGTACACTATCGAATGTAGTTATTTTTTCCTTATTTCGTGATGGTTATACCGTATTAAAACACTATGTCTCCGCTTCAATTTATGATGCAGTAGCTCATAATACCACTTAATATCTTATATCCCTAAAACACTTTTGCCCAAATGTCAAATCTATTTGTTTACTTACATATGAAGTATAATATTTACAAACAAACTACACTGTCATCGACATAAATGGTTTACATCGATGAACGCCGTTAGAATCGTCTTGAAACACCCTTGAGAGTAATGGGTTCAATTAGATTCAAGTAAGGTCATACCGCAAGCCGTAGTAAGCCGTAGTGTAAACAATGCACTACAACGTAACGACGTCTTCCCGCTAATTTTGTAAATTGCGGCCGCGCCGAAAACTCACGCGGGTAGTTGACCACTAATATGAAAAGCTGAACAATTGCAGGCCACTATATTTATCACAGTCTAGTCATTCAACGAAGTCGTCGTCTATACGGGGTAATCGTACGGGGCGTGCGGGGTGAGACGCCGGAAGCACGCTCCCGCCATTGCCAACATTACAATGTTAGTATTTCGTGAGCGCACTTCAGATTTCGGTTTTATATACTCGTATCTAAACATTATCGGCGTTTCCAAGATCAAAGGCGAACTGGTAATGTGATAAAATTTATTTATACTGTGATATAATTATGGTCATGTGATCGAGTGACGATTAATGCTTCCCCAGGCAAGCCAACTAGATATACCTACATCGGGGAGCGTGAGAACAGTTCTAAAAATTACGAAGTCCCTACTAAAATAAAACAGTTATTATTTTTAAGAATGTTAAGTACCTACATAATGTGATTGAATTTTATGTATCGGAATCCTAAATTTCTTAAATGTTTTTCATGATAAAAGGTACAAATATTCAAATTAAAAACATTTCATAGGGCTAAGTCAAGATTTATCTAAATGATTTTTAACTAACACTCGACGTCCAAAGAAACGTGTTTTTCTAAAATCAAATTTCTTTTCTTCAAGTGAAGATCGGTTCGGTACCTACATAAGGTGGGTTTACAAAATATGTAAATGATTAATTGATGCTAATAATTGAACGTAACGTACAAAACGTAATAAAGATCTATGAGGTAATTAAATATAACCACAAGTAATAAAGAGTCATAAATTATTATATTATCTACGTACTGAGGTACATCATACTTGAATACCTACGGCAACAAATTATGTTTAGATTTTTTACCAAAGGTCAGTGATGAGCGTAAGTTAATTGATATTAATGTGTTGAAAAGTAATTTGTAATTACCAAAACACAAACACTTGCCACTCTAACTTGAACTAAAGTTACAATAATTCATAGCGAAGCTTGAGCTCAAGATATGTTTGCAAACACACTTAGTTACATGTTAACTAGTAGTGCCCCGCACCTTCACCCGCATAGTTTCCGATCCTGTCATTTTCCCGGGCTAGTCTGTGTTATTCGAATTCGAGAGTAGAAAAGTTTCATTACATAAATAGTAGGTATGTATGTTTAGGTGTGTTATGCCTTATCTTTCAATTTCAAAGTTAACTTACACATTTTATATAAGTAAACAGTAGCTTATTTTGCAATGCATACCCATATCTAGGCGCCTTTTAAATAATCTAGACGTTTATTAATTGCGTTGAAAGCGGAAACTAATTAGAGCTGTTGCTACATTAACGCCGGTGCCAAATTGCTGTGGATCCATCATGATCAGGAACCGTTGCTAGGTGCCAGTTACGTAATTACTTATGATTTATACGCAACTCTAACATTCCTTATTTTTACTTATTGAAACGGGAAAGAACCCTGAAATATGAGTAAGTACCAGCTGGAGGCTCTGGAACCGATCGAGAGACGTGCCAAAAGGTTTATAGACAATGATACTCATGTTCAAACATGTACAAAGTCTTGAAGATCGCCGCAAAGTAACTAGCTTATCGGGTTTTTGTCGGATACATTACAGACGGTGATTTCCACGATCTAATATCATCTTGAACCATTTCTATCGGAATGCTCGTACCTCGGAAAAGCGTTCCATTTATTCCAATTTCTTGAACGAGAAGGTTTGGCTCCATTTTCGTAAAAAAGAAAGTGGAATGCGATACCTAATTGCGTTTTTGCAATGGTTAAAGTATCGGTAAGTGAACCAATTTCTTCTAGGTAAGCATGCCCCATCGTAACCACAAGTGGGAACAAACTACATAAAACTTCTAAAACAACGGTTGTGGTCCAACCAATTCTTCACGTATTTCGGCAACATGTTTAGTTCAAAGACAAAAATTGTTCGTAATGAAAATCCTATCACGCTTATTACGGGTAGGTATATGATTATAGCACGGTAACTGAGAATTTTTCCTGTTTGAAGGTTATTAAGTTACGTGAAGAAGCTAAAATAGCTCTAACAGCTAATGTAGTATCAGTTACGATCTGCAAACGACATAGCATGGCTAATTAACTAGTTTGACTACCGACTACCAAGCCCGCAATGACGGCACGAGACACAACCAAAGCGCGGTATTAGTATTGCCAGATTTGGATATGGGCACTCCTAAATTCATATTCTAATTCTTATAAGCTTCCTCATGATATTGTTATAGTAAAACAGGAAAATTGTGTGTAAACTGCCAATTTCCTAAATAAATATTCAATAATAAGCGGAAGGTTCGTAATATATGTACGTTTACAGTTATTCTTTATTATAAATAAATATTATTATAAATAGCGTAAATCACGCTGCTGCTGCTATCTTGCTTGATGTTTTTTTATCATTTAAAGTAACACAACGAGTTCATGCGCCTAATGGTAAATGACAGATCTACTAATAACATCCTGTGCCTGATGCGGCTACTTATAAGAAGACATAGAATTACGATCTAGCAATGTAGGTACTGCGCTTGTCGCTCAGATATGAGAGATGAATTAATTTATCTCTTTGGACTGTAATTTCTTTGAAAACTTTAATAATTATCTTTGAATACTTTGATAATTAATTTCTATGGAACACAGTAACGTTTGTACATTAACTTAAAATTATTGACTAATTGATTCTTCATTGTACGCACAATGCAAGAAAATCAATTAAATATCAATCGGCAAGTATTCTGTTGACAGCTAACTCTTTCAGGCAACCTTGGCATAAAAATGTTAAGGAGATGTTAAAAAAAGGGTCCGTAACTTATAGTTTCAAACTGAAATCTTATTTATTTGCACAAACATAATGATATAGATACGTTAAGCACTGTAACAATGCTAACTCTGAGTTGACACATTGCACATGTCCTCGAAAGAAGTCATTGCGGAAACATTTTTTCCGGTTTCGTTACGATGTTTTCGTTAAAGTAAGAGGTGTTGCAAAACTTGCATATTTACACTCATAAAAGTATTCAGGAGATTTAAATTAGTTATTAAACAATGTCAAATGCGTCGTGATTGAATGGCTTCCCTCATGCTATAACATAGGGAAATCCTCAAGAGTGACAACACCACGGCTTCACTCACTTGCGACATAACTTTCTCTGCAATTTGCCATTTGCCAGCGGGCATCTATCATCCTCCACTTATGTCACTGATGTATTCAATTATGTGTTTTAAACAAATAGGCATATAGAGATAATGGTGAGCCGTTACAACTGTCTTTAAAATATTGGGGTCCATTTCTCTATTATTATGTAACATATCTATCGTTTTGCTTTCGCTACCGAAGTGCCTTAATTTGATATAGAAAAAATACTAATTAAGTAACCTTTTAACATTAAAATGTTATATATCAACTATTGGGTTACTCACGTGTGGTATGTTCGATTTAGCCAGACACAAAGGTCGTGCCGGCGCTCATCCATGAAAAAGACTGCCAAATGCGGTTGAAACTTAAGTGGTAGCCCTGAGTGTTCTTTCCAAAGAGCCAGCGTGATAGTTTATGGCTTTGACTCTCTCCTTGTAACAGAAGCCCCTGAGTTTCAGCCGTGGGAACATTTACTTTAAAGTTTATGCTATGCTGGTGTCACAATACAAAGTTTTCGATTTATCTAAAAGAAGTCACTAATAGTGCATTTAGCTAACTACTTTCATTATAGTACAAATACTCTCAATAACCCTGTATAAGTGACATAACATCACAGTTACGCAATCAATAAACAAGACATTCAGGCCGCAACGAAAATAAACAAACGATACTAAAAATAATACAAATGCAATGCTGTGTGTCATTCCGGATTCTTATGTCCGGCTGCATATTTGAGCTTAGCAGTGGGTGATTTTCCTTATATATATTATCTATAGAAATTTGACTATCTTTACATACAAGGGATCAAAGAAATGTTAATAGGTACGGTCGTACATATTAATACGTAAAGCAAGATTTTTTACCCAATTTGGTTACCCAATACCCAACATGAAATTTGGTTTATATACAGAAGGAGTCCAGAATGATAATGTTTATTTTGTTATTAAGCGTAAAATAAAATTAATAAAATGCGTCACACATACTACCACGTATTTAACACACAGGAATAAAAATACTCTTTTGTATATTGTTAGTCTGTGGTCAAATTGAGAATAGATTAATTTCGGTTTATTTTGTTATTTGTTTGCTAACTTGACCAAGTTAGCAAAACACCCAGAATCATCTATTACTATAACTACATTTTATATAAATATATTTTTAAGTATAGAGTGACGGCACGAGCAGAACGTTTTCTTAATGGTAAGCAACACGCCTACGCCTGTTCACAACAGTACAGTGTTATGTAGCTATTGAAACATAATATTATTATAAAATATCTAGATCTGCACTGCACTATATATTATATATCCTAGAAATATGTATGAAAGTATGGGAAGTACTGGTCATAGGACCTTTCTTCGATATTTTGGTTTTTAATTATGGTATTTGGGAACAAAAAGGCTGTAAGGTATCAAACCACAACTGTCCACCTAATATTAGTAGAGTTAATTGTATTTATACACCTTATCAATGTTAAGTAACAATAAATAAATAATGTTAGATATTCCTCATAGTACACCAACTAGCCCAAACTAAGCAAAGCTTATGGGAGTCATATAGCTGAGGCAGTACCTACTTATATAATTGTAAATACATATTTATTACATATTTATGATAAACACATAAAAACACCTAGACCAAAAAAAATACTCATCACACAAATAAAATATTTCATGTCCAAGTGCTGAGAAAAAGTACATTGTAACAGAAGTTGGTAAAAGGTGGCGAATGTAACGTGACATAAGATACTTTTCGCAATTAGCAATATTAGAAAGGTCAGCAAATGTTTAGCTTGGCAGTCAGATAGTCAGATCATCATTATCTCACTAAAAGCCTGGTATTTTGAATAATATTTGATTACTTATTGAAACCATACAAATGAAACAAATAAACTCTATTGAACTCAAGTTGAAACTGACTGCTAGATGTAAAATAAATAAAGTGGCCAAGTGCGAGTTGGAGTCGCCCATGAAGGGTTCCGTTGCAGCAAATAACATAATATACATAGTACACATAGTTCTTGTAATTCGTTGTAACTTTGATCGAAGTTTCAATAATAGTGTATTTATGACGTACTAAAAAAAAGTACTCATCAGATCGAGCTCAAACCAATTTTCGTTGGTAGTTTACATGGTAATGTACATCATATATTTTTTTTAGATTTTTCATTCTCGTACTTTAGAAGTTAGTGGGGGGGGACACACATTTTACAACTTTGGAAGTGTCTCTCACGCAAATTATTCAGTGTTGACGAAAATGATTTTAGAAACCTCAACATCATTTTTGAAGACCTATCGATAAACACCCCATACGTGTAGGTTTGATGAAAAAACAAATTTTGAGTTTCTGTTGTCAGTTTGGGGGGCAACCCTAATTTTTCTTTTTTTTTAATTTTTTTGTTCAAAGCCTAATGCGGTTCACAGAATACATCTACTTACCATGTTTCAACAGTGTAGTCCTCATAGTTTCGGCAAAAAGTGGCTGTGACATACGGACGGACATACGGACGGACAGACAGACAGACAGACAGACAGACAGACATGACGAATCTATAAGGGTTCCGTTTTTACGTTTTACGGAACCCTAAAAATAGCCATTTAAAAAAATGTTAATATTAAAACTGAATTTTCAAGTAAACAATAACGCGACAAGCTTATAAAAATAAACCGAATGTGTGTCATTCCGGATTCGCATGTCCGGCGAGGCAGCGTCAGTACAGACTTGCGAGGATAATACCAACCTAACCTACTTTTATACCACAGCTTTCAAAAATCCCATGAACTGGCGTTAGTGGCGCTCCCAGGCCACGGCAGTCGAGTGTAGTGTAGACTCTACATATTAGATCTTGATGACAGTGGGCGGTTTTCCTCATTCACCTCAATGAGAGACTGCACACTTTTGATTAAGTTAAATCAAGAGTGCAGCCACGTTTAATCTGGTCATAAAACATTGAACTACTTTGTATGCGTGCTTGTTTTACTAAAGTATTTTGTGATATGAAAAAAATATAAATGTAATTCACAAAGCCCACAGAACGACTTTGTCTTCTATAAGTATTTGCCAAGTAATTGTATTCATAGTGCTCTAGTGGTCTAGTGGCAGGAACATTCTGTTTTGGCGTGATGTGAGATTGTTCCTGAGATCCTAAGTTCGAACCCCATCTACACCCCTGAGTACTTTTCCAAAGTGCAAATATAGTGACTGGCCTCGTGGCTTAGTGGGTAGTAACTCTGCCTGCGAAGCCGAGGGTTGTGGATTCGATTCCCACCCAGTGCAAATATTTGTGTGATGAATTCAAATGTTTGCACTGTGTCTGGGTGTTTCTATGTATAATAAGTATGTATTTAAAACTATATAAGTATTATATCAGCTATTTGGCCGACATATTTGCTTTTGCTTAGTTTGGGGTCAGATGGTGTTGTGTGTGAATTGTCCACCAATATTTAAGGGCTTGTTTCTAATATTGAATGAGACATATAAGTATGTAAATTATACCGTCAGACACATACACACAATTTCATTTGAGCTGTAACCACACATAATGGAATTAAAAGGACACGCACGTGAGCACGTACGCGCGTACGCAAGCACGCATGCACAATTGCACACACACACACGTATTTCAATTTTGTAACTACAAAATTGTTATGTGGATACGAGCGGGAACGAGAGACACAGGTGCAGAGCTAAGAGGCTATATTCCGTTATGTCACACGCATTGTCTCAAGGATCTAAGCATATAAAGTTGGAACAAAGACCGTCCTTTCCATTGTCTGTTATTTTAAAGCGACAAAACAGTTAATAATCCATTCTCTGCCCACATGCACTTACTTATCCGCTGGTGAAGGCGATTAGTTAGAGGTGAAGAGTCGCATCACTTGCAATTTAATATGATCAAAGAAGATTGGCTTTATTCTCATTTCAGCCACAGGAAAGTGGGTTTGATCTTCAGCGTGATGTCAAAATTATTTTGACAAACAGCGACGAACAATAAACATAAAGAACATTCATTCATAACTTAATCACTGCATTCATTTGTTTACCCACGTCATTCTGTAGGATGAACAGGAACAAATCAATACAACTCTGCATTTCGTTTTATATTTGTGTCAAGAATCTAAGAGATGCTAGTTGTTTATAAACAACATAAACAACTAGCACCTACTAGATAATTTAGAATTAAAATCTTCCCTAAGGAACTCTACATTATTTGGGATAAAGAATTACCACAGGGCAGAAAGCTTCTACAAAGTAGCCAGTGCCAGTGCTATAATCTAAAATACTATATTATAATCACTTCTAAGTAACAAATAACAGACTAATCCGTTTGTTAGTTTTGATGACGTGTAAGTTCTTGAGCAAGAAACATCCAAACTTTTACTTTTACAATCTTAAAATTTATCAAAATATATATATTTTTAAAACATTGTAACAATTTTTTTTTAAAGTTGATAGAATATTTTTAGATACTAACAACATTTTAATAATATGTAAAAATGGTAGTTGCTGGAATATTAAAAGGATTTTTACTATGGATTATATTAAATATTTTAGAACTGGATCAAACATCAAAATTCTGTATTTTCCATACACGCAAGTGCGTAAATATGATAAGCAAGTAACGTAAGTAAGATAGGTTTTTCGAGTCCTGCGCTATTCGCACTATTTCAAAATCAAAAGAGAAAACATGATTTTTTCATACTTAAAGCTGATTGTTATCTCAATCGTACTGTTACCATTAGACTATAGGCTAGCACGTCTCGTAACCACACGAAATGGTTTAGACCTAACCTTGACCTTTTGTTCACTGCGTTGCTTACGCTTTCAAAACATATGTCCAAAGCTTCCGTGAGCCAAAATGCTGTCTAATTTTTGAGTACAGGAAAATTAATTTGGAAGTTTTCGGTATTTGTGACGTCACAAGAGAAAGAACACGGAGATATATCGTTTTATAATACCTACTTCATACTATGTGAGAGGAAGCCTTGAGTCCCAATAATGGGACTATTTATTACATGGCTTCTTAATATGTGTGTTTCAGTAACATAGATTATAATATCGAAACAAAGTCTACTTTTTATAACATAAAAAATACAGATTCTATGGAATAACAGATAAGACAAGACCACAGGTTGAAGCAGTAGGTAAATTGTAAGTAGAGCAACTGAATGAGAATGCAAAAAGTTTTAATGAAGTGGTCGGTTAATTAATTGTAGCTTGTTTAACAGCTGATTACCGGAACACAAGTCCTTCACTTTGGAGGAAGTGGGAAACTAAAAAGTTAATTAGTTATTTAACCATGGTATTAAAAAAACATTTGCATTTGGAAAAAATATTAATGTTTAACAAGTAGAGAAAAATAAAAATGTGATGGTTGCTTTTCTTACTCTGCCTTCTCTTGATCTTGATATATTATACTAGCTATGTATGCGAAGTTTCAAGTTTCTAGCTCTTACGGTTTGGGCTGTGCGTTGATCTATCAGTCAGTCACCTTTGTATTAATTCGCAGCACATCTTTGCTGTGTATCTAGCAAACTCTGGCCAAATTCACAATTTACGAATAAATACATGAAAACACTGAATCTCTAATTATTATTATATATTCTGTGTCATCGTGTGCGTTCCTTGAAACGCGAACAGCGAGAGCAGCGCGCCTGTTTCAGTTCACGTATTTCAATTTGGGTCATGTTAAAAATGTGTGCATTAGTATTTATCGGTACATGGAGACATAACGCGCCGAAATAGGTATAATTATATCAGTAAACATTTAACGTCCTGTTAAATATGAACGATAAACACGTTTTTTGACATTTGAATCGGAATAATATTACAGATCTACAATGACATTGATAAGCCCGTATATCGGTATCTAACCTAATGAACGAGTTGGCTGCTCTCATTGTAAATACTGGAAATCTAAAGCTTTAAAGTAAACTAAATGGAAAGAGGATAGACGATTTTTTACCCTGCTTTTTAAAGACCAAACGGGGCAGGAGAGATATCAATGTACGAATAGATAAGCCTACTTTTTCGAAAGATTTCGCATGATGCCTAAGAGCACGTCTCAGCATAACAGTAGATACCTATAGCACAGATAAGAAAATAGTTATATAGCTCTAATTGAACATGTAGATATAAAATCACAACCTAACACTGCACCGCGCTTGTCATCCGAAGATACAAAATTATTTATGTTTTACTCTGTGATTTACCTAGAAACATTGCCCTTCAAACTGGAACACGGTAAAGTTTGCACATTACTTTTTGGCGTTATGGTAGTAGTAATAGTTTATTATGCATTGGCTTACAGAATAATTGATAAAGATAGTTACGCATGTGGACTCTGCGAAGTGTATTGAACAAAATGTTGATAAGTTACCTATTGATTGGCCTTGAGCAAATTTAGGAAAACGATGGCGGAATACTCTAGATCAGGAAGCCCTAAAATTATATGACCATCGTTATTAAGCAAATTCTAACTCAAATCAAATAACATTTCCAGACCTTCTAGTAACCAAGTATTCCTATAATACTATGGAACGCTGTTTTGAAAGAGATAATCATGTGTCAAAATGGACGAATTAGATATCACCTTTCTCACAATTGTCATAATGTGTTCACATATTTAAATCACCCCATAAATAAAAGTAGATAAATAATAAGTAAAAACACTAGTCAGTCAAATACATATTTTTTAAATTGTTTTAAATTTTCAAAACACGACTCGACACGGGGCACGCCAATTGACACATGCATTACTACTGGGGGGGGGAGCTTCTTTATAACACCTCTATAAATCACACGTTACTAGCATTTCAAACCACTTTTAATGCCTTACATTAAATTCAGAGTCTTCTCTTGAATAGAGTGTCAAGGACATATTCCTATTGTCCTGGCTAAGGTCATGTTTGCAGATACTGGATAGTAAAAAATGTTGATTTTCCTTTACATAAAACTGAAGCTCAGTGGTGATCATACCTTCGTTATCGTATGGCACCAGTTTTTATCACCTCACTCAGCTATCACCGCTTCACACAATCCGATTGTTAGAATCTGCATCAACTCTCCAGTTCAGCGACAATGCAAACAATGCTCAACGGATCCAAACGCGGAGGCACTTCGCCGCTATCAATGGAGAAATCTATGTAGGCGAGTATGGCGAAACACCGGCAATGCAATGACTCAGTAACGACATATGAATGCACCAGACTCAATCAACCTTTAGAAACTACTTCTGCATCTGCGTTTGCGATGGTCCAATCATAAACAAAACTTTGTCTGTCGCAGTATTAATATAAAGACCAGAAATAGGTCGGTAATAGCATATTATGCTTTAAAAAAATCTGGATTATGATATTGCAGACAGTATAACGCGACGCGCGCGTTTGAATCTAATCTATGGTGAATGTGTTTTCTGATAATAGTATTTATTCTGTCACACCAATCACATAGCTAAATTTTGACTGGACGAAAACCATTGGTGTCTTTTTCGCACGCATTGAAATTAAGTGAAATGCAAATAATTTGAAATTTATCCGATTAATTCAGTTCAGTTTCGGAGAATCGAGCGTCTACAATTTTGATATGTCACAGCTAAATTGATTAAGTGACTAAATAAGACATTTTTTAAATGACAGAAATGGGTTAAATATTATTAAATTATATTTTTAAAATTTAATGTTACAAATTGAAACTTTAACGCCTCCTTTTGCACAATTTAAAACTCTTTGTAATGTTTTTTTTGCATTCATCTCCTAACATTCTGGAATCGCCTCATTGATTTAAAATAATTTTGTGTCTATTGGATTCCCGAAATATTTGTAAAGATAAGAAAGTCATCATGCATAAAGGCGTAATTATCGTCCAAATCTGATAAGAAATGAGTTACCGAATGATAATGCGTAGGTCAAAGTAAACGTTAGATAATTATGTTTTGTTATTGTTACTATTGAAGTCTGCGATGTGATTTATCTTCTTCTTAGAAATAGCCTACAAGGTAGAGCTAGTAGGTACTTATTGTATTTTACTTTTAGAAAATTATGTAAGCTTAGAAGAAATTATTGTTGTTTTAAATAATAGCTTAAGTGAAGCTTCATTAGCAATTTTATAACTGCTTTCTAACTTAGGTAATTGAAAGGTCCATTACCTGTCTTTGAGTTTTATCCGGTAGGATTATGGACAGCTCGAAGGACCTGTTTTTCTTGTCTCGAATGCCAGAGCGCATCAGTTTGGTGGACGAGCGAGTGATGCTCTGTGCCTTCTCGGGAAGCTTCAGAGCTACAATGGACATGCTCCGGCTGAGTCGGCGACCCAGCTTCTTCGTGCGAAGAGACATGGAGCCTCCAAGTCCTCTCTTCGCCCGGCTTTCCACAGGCGCCTCCTCCGCGCCATCGACACTACCTCCGGCCATTGCACTATCCTTATCACCTCAACACACCATCACTACACCAGACACTTTCATCCGAAAGTCTTCTGTCACTGAGTCACATGCACTTCAACAGATGAACATCGTGATCGAGTAATCGCAGCATCCGCGAATGGTAAAGCCGGTTCGGGAGCACCGGCCGAAGCGAAATGGGACGATCGCGATGGCTATCGGTTTGAATGGGTTCGATTGTTGTTGATTGTCGAAATAAATGGAGCGCGTTATCGTATCGTGGGAGCGTAGCGCGACGCGACGTGCAGTCGGGCGTTCGCGGCCGGAGCGACTACCGACTGTATCAACAATTCAACAAGCGGCGCGGGCCTTGCAGCCGCGTCCGAGAGAAGCGCCGCCCCCGCCGACTCAGCCTCAATCAAATTACTTATCGAAGCGCATTCTACCATATTGACACAAAACAAATGCTTCAACAATAGCTCAAACGCTCCCACGAGATCCTTGACTCCAAAGCGGGAGATTAGCCACGAATATTTGAAATCCTGACGAGTTGATGAAGCCTTTATGTTTTTCAGAGAAGTAACGGTACCGCGTTACAGTTGCATTACAATGTAAAGATATTGGCTTGAGCGCTGTAAACAGATCTTAATATTTAGACGATCAATTATAATATCTGGTCTAGTCGTAGTCGATAGTTTTGTACTCTATGTAGAGTATCACGTTGTATTGGTTACGGTAGGTCTACCGCCTAACGCTCTTGCTTTCGGTCATGCTTTGATTTGTGACGTCATCGGCCAATTTGGTACCGCCGATGAAAGCCGAACACTACAAATGCTTTCCGTATGATGGAAAGCATTAGTCAATCAGAAGAATGAACGAAACTCATACATTTCCACTAAAATAGCGACCGCCTAATGTTTTAGCTGCTTTCAAGCAAAGCATTAGCGGCTTTCAAGTCATGTCATGAAAGCATCGCCAAATTAGGTGTTGTTTTGGAATTCTAGTAGTGTAATTCTCAAATATTTTCGTTAGATACTGCCTTGTAAAGATCAAAAATAGCACGGTGAACATGTACTATTGCGGGGTCACCAATTACATAACAAGATTCGTCGAAAGAAATAGTGATTTTACTAAAAATAAGTGTGTCACTGAATTTTACAATTTTACTATGGGGAAGACCACTTTCGAGGGCGTAATTCCCTCTTGCATCTTTCCTGAAAAACGATACATCAAACCTGAGATAAAGGTAACAAGCAACTTATAAATAACTAGAAACCCTTTTTGTCTTGATAGTAAGTAATACTTACCTAGCTTTATTTATTATCATTTGTGATTACTTACATTCACTAATTGTTACAGAAACTGGCTGCAGTAAATACCTACCTAGTATTCAAAGAAGTCTAAGAATGATTTTCCTATACTTACCTAGTACCTCATTGATGTGAGTACAGTGATATTGCAAGGTTGACAGATGCACATATAAAAGAAAAAAATATTCCAGAAACGGAATGTTCCTCTTGTTTGATGGTAAGCAAAAAAAATCTTTGAACATGTTGGGTCCCTCATGTTCACCTTAACTGGTAGCTTGGAATGAGTACCAAGGAAAATGTGATGAAATCTTAAAAGAAGGGTAAATTAATAAGTCATTATTTTAAACATTCAGAACTGCTTGAGATCAATATTACTGCGTTATCAACAAACAGCAGTACATTAAGGCACTAATATTATGAAGCTATTGAATATAAAATAGCAGAATGTGGTTTAAAATAGGTAATAACTAGCAACTATTCAATTCCATAAATATATACCTACATAGGTAATTTATGAACCAGTCTCCTAATATTGTAAATGTGAAAGATTGTTTGTTGCTTAATAACTTTGATTTGTCTGAATGGGTCAGATTGAAGTATATATAATATGTACTTTTCATAAAAGCAAAATAATTGGATGGAACTGTGCCATAGCCATAGGGTGCTGCTATTCATGTGATGAAATATTAATGTCTTATATCAATATAATTAGATTTTGTTTTTGTTTTAGGAGTCAAGACTGCTGGCTGCTCCCGTAGCTTACAAGAAAACAAGTTGTCTCACAAGCAAGACATTGGGTCATCAAACCCATTCAACTGTTAGCAAATGATTGATAATAAATACACCCTTTATACAATATAATACATTTCTAAGTGTTATGATTCCATAATCTGCCTGAGGAAATAGAAAACCTTTGTCTAAATCATTCTACGACCAAAGATATTGGTGGACAATTCACACACAACTTCACCATCTGACCCCAAACTAAGCAAAGCTATAATTTTAAATACATACTTATTATACATATAAACACCCAGACCCAGTGCAAACATTTGAATTCATCACACAAATATTTGCACTGGGTGGGGATCGAACCCACAACCCTCGGCTTCGCAGGCAGAGCTACTACCAACTAAGCCACGAGGGCAGTCAAAAAAAAGAGCAAACATCATATTCGGTTTGAACAGCTAGTAGGATAGTATGGCTGCTGGTGTCTTAGTTGGTAGCACAGACTAAGTAGAGAGGTACGTTGGTAGTAAGTCTGCCATGTGAAGCTGTGGGTTGTGGGTTCTAGGTTCTATCCTCACACAGTACAAATATTTGTACTGTGGTTGGGTGTTCTCTATGTATATTAAGTATGCATTTTTTAAATATATACTTATATATTAGTATTATATAATATGATTATGTCAGCTATCTGGCACCCATAATACAAGCTTTGCTAAGTTTGAGGCTAGATGGTGTTGTTTGTGAAATGTTCACCACCAATATTAACAACTAATAGAAAATCTTCCTGTTCAATAGTTGTATGGTTGCTTGCCATCAGGCATTATCTCATCTCTCTTCTACTCCATATATCTACACAGATTAAACTAATCTGTGTATATTCATAAATCATTACATTGGTGTACTACAATAAAATTCTCATTTAGGATACAGAAAATTTATTAAAACAATAATATTTGTTATTCTTGTTGGTGCATCTGATATAAATATTATATCAGCTATCTGGGGCTAGATGGTGTTGTGTGTGAGATGTCCACCACCAATATTAATAACTGTAATAGAAAACCTTGTTACATCTCAATCTCAAGGTGTCGACGGTTAAGTATGGTTAGGACTTTTTGTAGAGACGGCTGGGACAAAACCACTTCTGAGTAAAGTATAGTGCTAGGCAGTTATTTAGACTCTTCCTGTTCAATAGTTGTATGGTTGCTTACCACCAGGCATTATCTCACTCTTCTCCATGAATGTACACAGATAAATCAATCTGTGTAGATTCATGGATCATTAAGAAATCATAACATTGGTATTCTACAGTAAAATTCTCATTAAGGATACAAAAAAAATAATTAAAACACAATATTGATTGTTATTGTTGTTGATGCAACAGATAAATTTAATTTTCAGTACTTTGACAATCACACTTAACATATTTGTTTTAATAAATCAGCGACATCACTTCAGGAAGGTGTTCTGGGAGTCGAGATGGTTTCAGAGAATATATCGGCCACCACAAACCATAACGCATAACAATAGATATATCTGAAACAAAGAACTTTTATTTTTAACATGTAACTTATTGATCTAGTGGTAACACTTTGCCAAGTCTGTGTCCCGGTTTGAAAGGCAATGTTTTCAGAAAAATTACAGGGCTTAGAGATATAACAACTTAGATATCTGGGTGATGAGCGCAGTGCTAGGTAATGATTTGGACTCTTCATGTTCCAATAGCTGCGTGTCCCTGTGATTTTATGTGGCAGGCAGGTTGCTTACCATCAAGCACATAAAAGTCTGCCTGGGGAATCAACACCTTTGCCTGTTATTCTACCACCACGCAGTAATGTGCGAACAGAATCAGGACTACTTCATTACTTACAAGTTTATTATGTATCACTTTGGGAGGGTGAAGTTTGCACAGAAATCACAGGGCCTAGAGATAATCATCTAATAGGTATCTCTGGGTGACAAGTGCAGTGTTAGGTAATGATTTGGACTCTAGTTCCAATAGGTTTGTGACACTGTGCTGTTGTGGGCAGGTGTGTTGCTTACCAAGGGGAACATCTACCTATCACTTCTAAAGACACCAGTTCAGAGCCGCCGCCTCGACAAACATTATGTCTATACTAATATTGGCAGCATAACATGGACAGCTCAATGCATGCTACTGCTGGGACTCTGGAAAAATTATGACAAACTTACGTATAGGTACATCACCACTAAGAATAATACTCAGAGATGTAAGCGGGATTCGAACCCACAACCTCACGAAATCTGAAAACAAGCTTAACAACGATTGACACTATTAAAATTTACCTATTATCATTACATACCTCATGAAATACAGTGTACAAATACTTGTTTTTGTCATCGCCGAAGTCGTTTTTATAGGGAATCGCTAGCTAGATTCCTGAAGCAAGACTTTACGAACTGCATGACTTTAAAAAGTAAATATCACAATAACAATTAATATATTAGATATTTATATTATGTTATAATTGTTTATCATAAATCTAAATTGTAAATGTTTACCTCAGATGGAGGTTATGAAAAGTATACACAAAAACAATGTTGCCAGCCAAATATATCTAAACAATGCTAGGCTTACGTGGGTATTTTTTTTACTACAATTAACTTTGGCGAAGAATAGGTAACTTGTGACACTTTCTTGCGATGAAAACTTCTATTTTTAAATGTTTTCACTGAGTTTGAAAAGAAAAACGATGATTTTCTATTAATTACGGATATTTGAAATTTATGTAGATTTTTAGAAATAAACCCTAGGAAGAAATTTAAAAATACGGTGGGAACACTTAGAGTAATTGACAAATATTGCGTTCCGTTTTTTGTTTTTTTCCTATCTTCGGTTCATCGTAATGCTAATAATGCACTTCTATATTGACCTAAATAAATGGAAATAAAACAGATTTATAGCAAATCTAGTAATTCGAAGTATCAACCGATGCTTTTTGACGTTTTAACTGTTGAATAAACTCATAAAATATTTTCGCATTGTCTAGTTTGACGAAACCGATTACGTGGTCTCGAAACGTAATAACGAATGCCTTACTTCAATTGTTTTTAATCTGCGAAGACACGATAGATTTTTGAAAGCAACATTAGTTAGGCGATCGCTGTTAGATGAAAGCATTACATTACAAATGCAATGAAGACATCTCACGCTTTCCGAAAGCTTTAGAGTTAGGCGGTAGACCTACGGGTCAATAGATCTCAAGGCAATCGTGTTTCTTTACACAACTCTTTGTAATTTAGATCTTGTTCGATGCGAGATAATTGAACTTGTTACTATCAGTATGGTGGTGGAAGGTAATTAAATGAAATTATTTTATTACAAATTATGTAAATCCATAATATTATCACAATAATTTAAATTACCTATATAACCGAAAGAAAAAGTTGAAAGTAATGAAAGACTTCTCTACCTACATTTAGCACTTTAAATATTTTGGCACGTCGATAATAATCTTGGTAAGTATTATTGTTTCATCTGGTTTTTTTTTTGAAATTTATATGTACGGTGGTTTGAATGGTTCTTCCAGTATTTAAGTGATGTGGCACCTAATCTCAGAAAAAAATGTTAAATAACCGTCTGAACGTTTAAATATTCACAACTTGGTCTCTTTTAATTTCAAACCGTCTTAAAAAAGGGGGAGGTTCTCAATTCGGTTGGATGTTTTTTTTAATGTAAATTACGCGATAGCTCCGCCAATTGTAAATCGATTTTTGATTTTGTTATTTTTTTGTTTAGTAGACCATAGTTCAGAGGTAGTTTCCTATACAGTTTGTCGAAATCGGTGTGGTGGTTTATGAAAATATCAATAAGTAACTAAAATTTACTTTGCTATGTCTGGATGATTTTATGGTATATTTAACCATATATTTTACCACATTAATTGAATCGACTGTCACGAAATATTAAATTTGAATTTCACATCCATTGCAAAAAAGTTTTGGTTGAATTATATTATTACTGTTTTATCACAGCACTTGGACTAGGTATGTAAACACTCTAAAAGTAATACCTATTTTCATCACAGTACTTACACTTACAATATAACACGTATTTATGCATTTTTGCGAAATACCTTTTAAAAGAAATAAATAAGCAAATACTAAAGGGGTTTGGGTAAAGTTGGCGTCGTTTTTTTTTTAGCGGCCAGAGATCCTTTATCACTTTCTTGTAACAATAAAATACCCTGATGCTATCTGTGCAATCGGATTTGCTCTAAGTCATATCGGAGCTGAGTTA
The DNA here is from genome assembly GCA_963693475.1 of Ectropis crepuscularia. NCBI lineage: Eukaryota > Metazoa > Arthropoda > Insecta > Lepidoptera > Geometridae > Ectropis > Ectropis crepuscularia. Next base: position 13,519,826 of record OY856358.1, read on the forward strand.
TGGCCTATCAAAGTTATTTATTTTTTGGATTTTTTGTACGGACAAGTGGCGTCGTTTTTTCATTTTAGCGGCCATCGATCCGATGAGTTATGGCCTTTCAAAGTTTTATTTGGGATTTTTAAATATATTTTATTTATGTATGGGCGTCATTTCCGTTAGCGGCCCAAGATCTATAGTCACTTTTTTTAAATACTAGCTTACGACAATTGTATTCGCTTAATTAGATTCGCTGTAAGTCATATCGGAGCTGAGTTATGGCCTTTTAAAGATTTTTTTGGTTTTTCTTAAATGGACTAGTGGCGCCATTTCCTATAGCGACCAAACATCCGCGAGCACTTTTATGAAACATTATTTTTACCTTAAGGTACCTGTGTAATCAGATTTGCTGCAAACTATATCGGAGCTGAGTTATGGCCTCTCAAAGTTTTTTTTTTGGTTTTCTTTGTATGGACTAGTGGCGCCATTTCCTATAGCGACCAAACATCCGTTAGCACTTTTATGGAACATTATTTTTATTTAAAGGTACCTGTGCTATCAGATTTGCTGCAAACTATATAGGAGCTGAGTTATGGCCCCTCAAAGTTTTTTATTGGTTTCTCTACTCTCTTCTCTACTACTCATCGGATCGAGTTCAAACCAATTTTCGTTGATAGTTTGCATGGTAATGTACATCATACATTTTTTTTAGTTTTTTCATTTTCTTATTTTAGAAGTTAGAGGGGGGGGGGACACATTTTACCACTTTGTAAGTGTCTCTCGCGCAAATTATTCAGTGTAGACAAAAACTATATTAGAAACCTCAACATCATTTTTGAAGACCTATCGATAGACATACCACACGTGTAGGTTTGATGAAAAAAAATTTTTGAGTTTCAGTTCTATGTATGGGGGGGCAACCCTAATTTTTCTTTTTTTTTGTAAAAATCTTAATACGGTTCACAGAATACATCTACTTACCAAGTTTTAATAGTGTAGTTCTCATAGTTTCGGCAAAAAGTGACTGTGACATACGGACGGACAGACAGACAGACATGACGAATCTATAAGGGTTCCGTTTTTACGTTTTACGGAACCCTAAAATATACAGATACTGTGTATGACAAACTATTTGCACGATGTGATGCAAAAAATGCAACCTCAATTATTTAACCTCACTATTAAATCCAAAAGTCACATCTGTCAAATTCACTAACATCTAAATGGCTCAATAAACTTCTGTAAATTAAAACAAATCAATATTATCAACTTGTAACTCACAATCTTTTGTAATGATTTACAAATGTTAAGAAACGAAATTTAAATAACATTAGTTCAAAGTCTATAGTTATTTGGATAAATGCAGCCGTAAGTATTGAAGTATTTACGAAATTGAGAGCAAGGTTTTCTACTTGCTCAATTATTTTTATGGGATTTTCCAACGACTAATATTGTGAACATATAAATAAGGTGTATTTTTTAGATTATCCGACCTTTCTAAATATTTATGTGTATAATTAATCCCACCAAAAACATTCTGTAAAAAACTAGCCAAGTCTCGATGAAGCTGCATATTTATCTCTAAAAAGTAATGAAATCTAGACAAAGCTGTGCCAAGTCTAAGGTACCTTACTGCGATTTCTTTATTAATATAGTTAATGTTGTGTGAATTGGCCGTTGAAGGGTACACAAAGGTACAAAACCAGGTGCTCCATGACACCATTGCACCAATCTGTCGCCAGAACCACCACCATTGATGATGGAAAATGGCCAATTGGAAAACGTTGATTCAATAACCAGTCAATTGTTTTTGTCTTACTATTTTCCCTAAATTGAATTGTATGTATATGGTGTGAACAATAAAGAATTTCAATAATACTTATGTGTAGGCGAGCCGGAAACAAACAGTTTAAAAAAATATTTCCAGTCCAGACGGACTTCTATTCATTGATAGAAGTCCGTCTGTACGTCTATTTTATGTTAGATAGGTGGTCGATTTGACGCTCCCAAAAAAAATTGAGCAGACGTCCGTATTCGATGCTGAACGCAGGTGTTGCTGTTGAATGCATGCATGTGTTGTTGTTGATTAACAACAGCCTAATATGAGACACTAGCGTCCAATTACCAATACCAGTATAGGGTATTATCTCGCTTAACAAGTACAAACATAAGTAGTTACAACAGATACAACATAACGTGTAAACAAAATTTACTTGTATCCACTAACGGACTAACGTATAAGAATGTTCAACGGCCAAGTCACAAAAAATTAACTATATTAATAAAGAAATCGCAGTAAGGTACCTTAGACTTGGCACAGCTTTGTCTAGATTTCATTACTTTTTAGAGATAAATATGCAGCTTCATCGAGACTTGGCTAGTTTTTTACAGAATGTTTTTGGTGGGATTTCACTTCTTTTTGTAGAAACTTGGACTTATCGATTTATTATATTATCTTATACCTTTAAACGAGCAATTCTTGTACCTATATATGTATATTTATATATATAGAATCTGAATCTCGGAAACGGCTCGAACACGTCGTCTGTTTAGCGCAAATGGGAAACGGTCGCTTTAGAAATTACGAGGCCTCGGTTCGAATCCTGATGGCTGTTACCTCTCTCATTCTTCATTTTGTGTTTTTATTTTTGAGAAAAACTATTATAAAAAGGGCTCCCTCTTTATCAACGTCTTAATATCGTTGTATTTAATTTGTAGCTAAGTATTTTCTAACAAAAAACCGAAAAAAAATCCTATTGGCGAATTATCTGCACAAACTGACTGTTGTATTTAACTATAGATGGCGTTGCACTACTAAGCCTATGAGTATTTGGTTTGAGGCTAGACCAATAATAATAATCAATTATTCGCTTACGTGACAAAATTTTTATCTTTTTAACCGACTTTAAAATAGGGGAGGTTCTCAATTCCGTTGTATATTCTGGTACGTATCTTGCGCGATAGCTCCGCTATCTTCATTTTTTTGGTACAAAATACTTGAGAGGTGACCTCATATAAATTTTATGGAAATTGGTGTGGCGGTTTCCTAATAGTCCACGTAGTCATTCATAGCTTCTTATAAAATTTAGTCGTGTCTGAATTTTATTTTAAATTGAAGTCGCTTATGTTTTCTTCATAGAAAATCCTATTATTTGTAAACCTTTAAACGAGCAATTCAATGTTTATATGTATTTAGTATACAGAATCTGAATCTCGGAAACGGCTTCAACGATTTTGATGAAATTTAGTCTCTATGCAGGGGGTTTCGGAGGCGATAAATCGATTTAGCTAGGATTTAGGTAGGGTCAAAAACGGCGTTTTAAGCGCATTTTGAAGCAATTAAGAATTGCTACAATATCATTAGAATACGAATGCGTATTTCGTACATGATTGTGTTTAGTGTCGTTATATCACAACCGAGAAATTGGGCGGTTTCAAATACAGAAGTGCGCGGTTCGAAACCAGATCAAACCATTTTTTTCAAATTCCTCATTTACTGTGAGTCCTTCTAATTTAATAGAATCTAAAAAAACACGAACAAATTTTATCCAAGTATTGGCGTTTTTTTTAACTTTAATAGGTTTACACTTGACCGCCATCTCGCCTGATGTTAAACGACGATGCGGTCTACGATGGAGCGTGCTTACCTAGAAAAAAACCGATTCACTCTAGATTTGAAGACACAAAAGTTGTAGCCAACGGGAAAAGCCCACTCAGGCAACGTATTTCCATAGCCTAGACGTTCTTATCACAAAAGTAGAGTCAAATCTCTTTGTTCGTGTCTTTGGAAAATCAACCATGAAACGATGTCGCTTTATCGAGCTACGAGCATTCCGATGTAAAAAGGACAATGTGGGATAAGATCATGGAAATCAGTCGCACTCTCGCCGAAATGTATACGATAAAAAACCGATTGGCTAGCAACTTTTCGGCGATGTTCAAGACTTTGAAGTCTTTTTCGCACAAGAGTGTCGTTGCCTATGAGCTTTTTGGCGCGTCTCTCGATCGATTCCAAAGCCTTCAGGTGATACTTAGCCGATCCATGCCAAAGGTGCGAGCAGTACTCACTCCATACAGGAGCGAATCTGTGCTTGATAAATGTAAGTTACAATACAATACTTGTAACTTAATGTTCCTATACAAACTAACTGATACAGCAACAGTATAACAGTATAATAGATGGCGCTGTTAAGCAAGACTCGAAGATGCTTTATTGAAAAAATATCCCGTTAAATTTTTTTTATGTTATTCCGGCAAGATTAAAAAAAGAAAATTATTCACTAGCGACCCGCTCCGGCTTTGCACGGGTGCAATGCTGGTAAAAATGTCCCATTGCATTGCATATTAAATCGGTAATATCCTCGAAATCATTAATTTAAATCACATGATGTGCCTAAGGCCTATATTGATCTATATGAAATGCACAATGAACCTATTTAAGTTAAGAACTCAATTGAATATTGTTTTAAATCGCTTCGTCAATAATACCTTATTTACAAAGCGATTTTAAGCAATATTAAGCCGTTAAAGATAGATATATACAACAACGGACTTTTTTGTAATCCTTTTTATGTACCTATGTATGCTTAGGGGACCTATTTAAAATACATCAAATCCTTTGCGTGGTTTGAAAGATCTAAATATATATGTGGTATGTAGGGAGAGAAGGACAGCGGGAAGCGTTTTATACTAGGTATGTAGTGATATTTCATCAGTACGTAATTCGTATCTTCCTAAACATAATTTTACGAAAAAAAAACCGAGCAAAGCTCGGTCAACCAGGTACTATGTATTATTTGACACATATTCTTTTTTTCCGGTTCTGATTCTTGTATATTAGCAACATTCGCCCAGTAGTGGGAAGCAATAGGCTAGATTAAATTAGAAGATGTGTCCCACTATGCTGGATTTTTGCAATAACAGTCGATTTTTTTGTGTACCAATAGTAGAAAGGGGCATTACTTTATCTCTTATACAGCTGGGATAAGCTGAGGGTTCTTCATCAGATACTTCAGACCTTCGATTTTTGACATCAAATGAAGAGGCAAACAAAATTGAATATTTTTTGTAAAGGCGTGTTTTCAAATAACCAGGTATACCACCAGGTACTCCAGATTTTCGATATTCCTAGTTTTTATAGTTTTCCCTTTATGTGGCCATTAAGCCCTAAGTCTGTACCAAATTTCAGCTCTCTGAGTTTATGGGAAGTACTAGTTCTATTTTGATGATCATGAGTGAGTGAATGAGTGTCGTAAATGCGAAACTTTGCTTTCGCTTAACTTCGGAACTAAATGACGTTCAGACTTGAAATTTTGGATTTTAAGTACGCGATTATAGCTTACTAGATGACGAAAATTTCAGCGTTCTGGTCTTATCTAGAGGTTCACAAATAGGGGCCTGAAAATGCGGCGAAATGGTTCCAGTAAAGGATGGTACGGCAGTGTTTGCTTCGCGCTCGACTTGGCGGGGGCACTGCCGTGCCCCCAGATTTGTTCTGTGTCTGAACGTTTTTTGGTTTGGGAGTTTGTATTTATAAAATTGTAAACGTACCTAGGTATTGTAGGTATTCAGATTCCCAAAATACAAGATTTACTCGTATTTATTTGAGACCCAATAGTGTTGGGTAAGAAATGTCAACAAATATTTATTTGTATTATATATTATTATTCTGACTCATTTGACTAGCCTGGTGGCTTAGTTGATAGTTAATTTGACCGCGGAGCCGGAGGTCGTGGGTTCGATTTCCACCAAGAACAAATATTTGTTTTGTGTTTGGGTGTTTCTATGTATCTTTCTGTTTCTGTTATATTATAAGTATGTTTTTACAATTATATAAATACCTACTACATCAGCTATCTGGTTCCCATAGTACAAGCATTGAAGCATTGCTTATGATGTTTGTGTGGCTAATTAGTGTTGTGTGAGAAATTCAGACTCAAACAGATTTGGCTACACGTAGATGTAGACTAATACTACAACCAGAAAGCGCCTATTTTGTTTGTTTATTTCAAGAGGTATAAGGTATATAAAATCACTATATTTCCAGTAAAAAACACCTGTCACCTTTCTTGCCTATTGTCTTGCCCTTGTTTCACAAACAAAAAATTACGATAGAGTGCTTAAAATTGTCGAGTGACATCCCTTCATGGTACGATTTTACGATAAAGCGACGTCACAGTCCCTCCGCCCGGTATAGCCTAACTCTCCTGATTTCTGCTATGCTTTGATTTGTGATGTCATCGGCCAATTTGGTAGCGCCGATGAAAGCAACTACAACAACTACCTATATCAGCTTTCCGTTTCACTGCATACCCTGCTATTTTTCATTAATCTAGCTGACAGGCTAATTAAAATGGCAGGTATATTTTTGGCAGTCGTCATCCCAATTCGGATGGTACATTATTTTAAAATCCTATATCATTTTTAAATCATTATTTTTGAAACAGGAATAATAAATATTTTCATTCCTTACTGCTTAACAATATTTAAAATATTTCAAATTAAAATGACAAATCCTTAAATACTACAAACACGAGTTGACTCCAGTCATCAATTTAGTCTCCGCGCTCGCCAAATCGCCGACCAAAAGTGTCCATCAGACTGGCGGCGTTTTCACGCTGTATGGCCAGAGAAATGTTCTGCGCCAGATAGAGACCTGAGCGGGGATCACGTCCCCTCTCCCTAAGAAGACGATCCAATACGGCAACAAAAGCCCTCGCCTCAGAACCCCAGGGTCCAGCCGTTTCCACGGCAAACGGTACGAACTCGTAAGAAAGATTAATTCATATATCAGGAACATACGAAGCCAACTACTGTAATCGCGGACAGTGGTGACGTAAAACTTGTACAGCATCTGCACTTGGAAACAAATATTGGTGCTGACAACAGCTAACTGAAATTCACGAATTCGAATTTAAGCCACGCCTCTTTACTACTTCGATAAGACAGCGCCACCAAACGAAACCGCGTCCAGCCGGCGACATTATTTGTATTGAACAAAACGTGGAAACAAAAAGTTACCGCTCCAAGCTCATAGATGGCGCTTTTAAAATATTTTGTAATTAATTTAACATAACTTTTTGTTTCCTTCGATATCTTTTTGCACTTTTGCAGATTGTGAAGAACATTATCGAAATTCTATTAGTAAAGCCTATAAATAATAATGTACGGTCTACAATTACAATAAACTCTTTTTATACAGAAAATTAAACCAACTTCAAAATCAACTAAATCAACTAAAATAAACATATCAAATAGGCACTCGAAAGCGAAAAAAAGTTCATTTAATTATTGTAAGCGCTACTCACTCATCTATTTGAAGTCAAATAGATTCATTCGACATAAACATTAATTGCATTAAAGTAGCTACAGCAAAAAGCCAACATTACGTGGTGTTCCCAGGCGGCCACCCATCCAAGTACTGACCACGCCAGGTGTTGCTTAACTTCGGTGATCGGACGAGAACTAGTGTTTTCACGCGCTATGTACGTCGTCAATTATATTAAATACGTGTATTAATACAAACATAATAGTTATCATCATCATCATCAATAGACGAGCTCGCAAGTTAATAATCCACAACTATTGCTCATTACAACACGAAAAATAAGTTTTTGAAACAACCCCATTTCGCTGCTTTGTAACGAAAGGTCCACAAACAAAATTTTACAAAAATATTTTAAATTCATAATATTTTTTTATTATTTAAACCATGCGGAACGTTTATAAAATGAAACATTTATAAATTGCAATGGAAAAAGTTTTGGAATTTATATCATGCAAAAAGTTGGTTTTAAAATGTCAAATAACAATGTAGAAATGGATAGTTTTTTTTTGGGTTTTTATATGGACTAGTGGCGCCATATTCTATAGCGGACAAATGATTTGAAAATATAAATTTCACCTATACTTACTAGTGTTGAGTACCTATGCAATAAAATATAAAAAATACAAAAATAAAACAACCACTCAGAAATAAACAGATAATTCGTGAGATTGAGAGAATAAAGCTGCAGCTCACTATATCGCAGAAAAAAAGAGAAGTTCGTATCATATACCGGTCAGCAAAACGAAACACGACAAAAAACAGTTTCGACAAGTACAAAAAATAACACAAACTGGATATGAGTCACCAATGCCTAAGCTAATATTTTTTATTTTAATATTAACTTTGTTTGAAAACGCATAATTTTTTCCGTAATTTACTTTGTCATAATGAACGTAGCATAATATATAGTGCCATAATGTCAATTTTGCATAATAGTTTATATAAATATTAATGCAGTTGAAAAAGATAGCTAATCCTTGAAACTATCAAAATTAATCAATATCCAGAAACGAAGGCTACAACCATAATCTACATAAAAAATAATAAATACACTGTTTAGCAACATTTTAAAGTTGATTTTGTGCGAGTTACGATGGTTATAAAAAATGACACGCTTCCCGTGTCATACGCCTTAAAATAAAAGCTTGAATGACACGGATGCCGTGTTTTCCGCAACGAATCGGTTAAGTCGGTTTACAGATAATAGTTAAATATGACACCGTCTTAACAAATCATAGATGAAATTAGTGCATACAATGTAACCAAATGTCATCTAAAAGTCACTTTACTGAGAAAGGACATTGTTCATTTATAAGGGACTTGGGGCTAAACGTGGACGTTGACTGACACTGATATCATAAATTAAACATGATGGCTTCTAGCACTTGATATCAGAATTTTATCTTTTGGTAGTAGCAAAAAGACTATTTACTCGTAATGCGAACGTTGACGTGGTTACTTTTAAACAAAACTACAACATTTTGTAATTTTTTTAATATCGATCTAAAGATCGATAGTGACCGTCTGGATAAAATCGATGCTATTCTATTATGTTTAAAATAATAACTAAATTATTCACAAGTTAGTGGTTAGATGATTATCAATGTGTGCGAGTGAGACGAGCGATTACTCGCATCACTCGCTCGCGGCGTAAAAAACCCTGTACTTTCAGATCCGCACTGTAGAGAAATGAACCGCTGGTTGCTCTCTTGAATTGTTCTAATCGCTTAGCGAGTATCGCTGAGCGAGTATTATCTTTCATAGCTCTTGTCGCTCAGCGACAAACTAGTGAAGCGAGTACTCACCGGGAGTATGATCAGTCAGCGATCAACTACTGTTTGTATCTGAGTATATGCATCTCTTTTATTTAGGTACACGGAATGTATAATATCTATTGTACGTTTCTTGAGCGAGAAAATAGTCGATAGTTACTCGTTTTCTCGCCGGCAGTGGGACAACTTTACTGCCCAAGTAGATGATTTTGTTTTTCGTGGCGTTGTGAAGTGAAAGCGGGTGCGATGAAAAACCATTACACAAATAAAGTGGCCAAGTGCAAGTTGGACTCACCCATGAAGGGTTCCGTTGCAGCAAGTAATATAATAGACATAGTATACATAGTTTTTGTAGTTCGTTGTAACTTTGATCGAAGTTTTAATAATAGTGTATTAATATTATAATATATAATATACAATTCTGTATCGTAATGTGGCTTATTACGTACTTGTGCGGTAATGTAACGTAAAACGCACGGTTTCAAAATGCTCCGTCTAAAACGAACGGTACCTACCTTTTTAAATCTTAGTAAAGAGTTTTTATGTTAGAAAAGTTGTAAACATTTTATGAATAAAATTAACTATGAAAGATTTAAAAAATTTAAATTATTTAATTTAATTAATTTTGACCAAAACTTAAAAACACAAAAACATTCATTTACTTTATTACTAATGTCGTAATGTCATACTGGCTAGATTTGTGCCCTTGCTTTAAAAAAAAGCGCTGATGCGCGTGCATTGTTAATCTGTGAAATACGTCAGCCAATGGGAAATGCCGAAAGGGCGTAGCCTGAATATCATGGCATAGCCATCTAGAAATGCGTGAGCCAACGGGAAATGCTGACGCAGTTCTAGATGGCCATGCCATGATGGATCAAATTCCGAGTAATAAGTTTTCCCTTCTATCGGCAGTTCCTATGACTGCCAATTTTTTTAATTGCAAATGTCATCTGAATTTTGATTTATTTCGTCACAAATATGTAAGTGCGCTAAGTTGATAATTACAGCCTCAGCTAATTATATGTAGTTCTCGCCTACGGCTCGAGCTAGCAATATTGCTTCGGCTGTAATTATCAACTTAGCGCACTTATATCATAATGTACTAGTATAATGAACTTTTAGTTTATTTATCTGGGTACTAAAATAATGCCCTAATTATACATATGTGTTTTACAAAATCTAATTATCAAGAACATTTTGGCCACGGATAGCCTATTTTGAACAATGCCCTTTCATATTTTTTTTTTCAAATTAAAATATAATCAGTGAAATTGGACAACAACAAAGGCGTTTGGGTACTTTTGTATGGACTAGTGGCGTCGTATTTTTTAGCGGCCAAAAATCTGTTATCACTTTCTTGTATCAATGAATATTTGCTCCAAGTAATATCGGAGCGGAGCTATGACCAATCAAAGTTATTTATTTTTTGGATTTTTGTACGGGCTTAGTGACATTGTGTTTTTTAGCGGCTAAAGATTTGTTATCGCTTTTTTGGAATATTACTTTACTTCTAGGGTAATTGTGCAATTAGGTTTGCTGTAAGCTGTAAGTCATATCGGAGCTGAGTTATGGCTTTTCAAAGTTTTTTTTGGGTATTTTTATATGGATTAGTGGCGCCATTTCCTTTACCGGCCAAAGATCTGTTGTTACTTTTTTTAAACATACTTTACTGACGGGTATTTCTGCAACCATATTTGCTGTAAGTTATGTCGGAGCTTTTCAAGGTTTTCTTTTGGGGTTTTTTACATGGACTAGTGGCGCCATAATCTATAGCGGTCATTCATTATATATCAAAGATCCATTGTCATTTTAATGATACATTTTTGTAAATACCAAAGCAGATCTTTGGCTGCTAAAGGAAATGACGCCACTAATCCATACAAAAATACCCAAAAAAAAAACATTGAAAAGCCATAACTCAGCTTCGATATGACTTACAGCTTACAGCAAACCTGATAGCACAATTACCCTAGAAGTAAAGTAATATTTCGAAAAAGCGATAATAAATCTTTAGCCGCTAAAAAAAACACGATGTCACTAAGCCCGTACAAAAATCCAAAATAATATATAACTTTGATTGGTCTTAACTCCGCCAGGGAAAATCTCTTCGAAATGAGGTATCACCGCTCGAACCTGGTAACAAAAATCAGCCAGGAGTTGCACACATCGCAATCCGATGGATGTAGCATATACGTTGAGGGAAATATACTCGGGTATGTACTCCTCAGCACCCCGTATAAAGTCCCTAGAACAGAAAAGGTACAAGGGAGCGCAAATGCCCCACACCCTACCAAACACCCTCTTTTTAGTTCACACTCAAGAGGAGAAGGAAGCCCTGACAAACCAGGGTTATGGGTCAGGCACAGGGTCACGTATCCTTACCATTCATGAAGCTCAGGGACTGACATATGAGTCGGTAATCGCAATAAAAACCAAGGCAAACATGAAGCTGCACGAGAGCGTGCCCCATGCGGTTGTTGCAATCTCACGGCACATGGGGACCTTCACGTACTACGCTAACGACACCGATGACACCATTGGTCGGTTCGTGTGGCGAGCGTTGGCTGCATCACCGAAGACCATCCGAGAGTTCAACCTACAGATGGCCATCAGGGACAGAAATGCAGCCGTAGTGGAGGCTCTGGGCCGGGAGGAGGCGGCTTAGGCAAATGGTAATAAGACAATAAATCGATGTCGAGCCGATTACTTGCGGAATCCCAACCAATAGTGATCGGCACAACAGACGAGCACTAGTATTAGGTTCAAAATGTTCCCAGCTCCCCCCATATTTTACTTTAGACTGGCCTCGTGGCTTAGTTGGTAGTAGCTCTGCCTGCGAAGCCGAGGGTCGTGGGTTCGATCCCCACCCAGTGCAAATATTTGTGTGATGAATTCAAATGTTTGCACTGTGTCTGGGTGTTTCTATGTATAATAAGTATGTATTTAAAATTATATAAGTATTATATCAGCTATCTGGCCGCCATCATACAAGCTTTGCTTAGTTTGGGGTCAGGTGGTGTTGTGTGTGAATGGTCCACCAATATTCCACCAATATTTATTTTCCTCTTCAGATTATACAAGAAATATGTGAAAATAAATAAGATTTGAAATGATGAAAGCTACGGACCCCGGAGTCTGTGGAGTGGTAAATTTAAATATATAAAAAAAAGGAAATGGTGTCACTAATCCATATAATCAGAAGCAGCAATGGGTGCAACAGCGCACTTAAAAATTACATCATTTTTTTCACATTCGCATCGTCGATTCGACGAAGCTTAGTAGTTAATGTCGGTAATGGGCTTTCGAGGGATAAGAGACTAATTATACGGCATTTTTACATAAAACATTAGATAATATCAAATGTGTTTAAAATAAGCCAAGTGCAAGTCGAATGAACGAATGAAGGATTCCGTACCAATACTCAGGTATGTACTCCTCAGCACTAATCATGAAAATATCAATATCTATGAAAACGGCAAAAATCAGGTCTATTTTATAGGAACCCTACTTCCACATATTTATATTAATTTTATTCTTATGATTATTAATTTTAATACAACGTAGAAATAATCAAGTAATATCCCATTAAAATACATAGAGAATGATAGAAAATCGTCAGGAGTAGAAAAGTAAAATAACAGAATTTTGAGTTGTGGCTTTTTAGTCTCAAAGCAGCGATTTATTTTCAATTCATCGCCAAATCTAAAAATGTAGTATTAAAGAAATAACGTCTCTTGTGAAATTAAACTACGTAGGGCCATCTTTCAGCTTAATCATCAGACCCGGTTACAATCAGCGTAAACAACCCACTATATTATGTTCTCATAGCTGGGACTCGAGGCATTCATTCGCAAGGAGAGATCTAGGCTGGGACTAGGTTATAATCCACCACGCTGGCCAAGTGTGGGTTGGTAAATGTCACATGAGGTGAAAACACTAGGTACCTACATGTACTTACTAGGTACATTTCGGTTTCCTCACGATGTTTTCCTTCATCGTTTTTAAGTTAGCGGCATTACATGCTAACATCGAGTGGTGCGCGTGGGGCTCCGAATCGGCAGTCACCGTTCTCCCGAATGAGCCATAACGTAGACTTTAACAGCGACTTGGACTTTAACACCAATGTACTCGTTTAATTACTGGCAACCCTTAACCATCTTCCAGCACCTTCATCAGACCCTTGTTACCATTTAGCACCAAAGTACTCATCAAGACAAATCAAATGAGCCCAAACTCGATGGAGTTATGTCGTTTAATTACTGAGTTTCTATGACCACCTTCCAGCTCCATCATCAGACCCTGGCTACCATCCACCTTCAAAGCACTCCTCAAAACAAATCAAAAGAACCCAAACTCGCTGGGGCTATGTCGTTTAATTGTTTAGTTCCTATGACCATCTTCCAGCTCCATCATCAGACCTTGGTTACCATCTAGGTTTTTAAAAAACAATTAATTGATGTGAATTAAACATTTTGCATGGCATAGCAACCTTCCAGCTCCATCATCAGATCAGCACCATAATTAATTAATTATCATATATAATTGTCTTGAAATTTAGTCTGTTTATATGTCTTGTTCCATAGTAACTATATTCTCATCTATGCCTCAGGGCAGGTAAAACTAAAAAATAAAAGCTTGAAAAACTACAGAGAAAACATACAATAATATGAAAAAAAACATGCAAAAAGAAGTTCCCGGTTCTGAGATTTGAACACAGGGTCATGAACGCGTACCGCGGTCATGCTAAACCATCGAGCCAACCCGACTTATATCCAAGGTGTCAAATTTTCAAAGCATATGACCTCTCTTGACGTTTCCGCATTTCGTTTGTGAGAATTTATCATTTTTATTTTTTTGCAGATTTAGTTAGCTGGTAGAAGGGCCGTTCAGTCGAGTTAGCTTTTTAAAAACAATTGATTGATCTGAATTAAACATCAATGATATGGCATGGCAACCTTCCAGCTCCATCATCAGATCAGCATCATAATTATCATATTGCAATTTATTTATTATCTTGCAATTTACACAAGTATTATGCAAATTTACACGCAATCTGTAAATCGGGAAGTAGATTTAATTTGCAAGATTTCATGATAAGCCTCGGGTTACATCACGGATATTCATGGGTTCCATAATATGCAAGCGGAATTCGAACCTACGACTTCTCGATTGTAAAATCGGACTTTCTCACCACTCGACCACCTTGGATTGAAATTAGATTAATAGGCTATTTAATGATTTTAACATAAATGGTCTAAAGTTTTGAAGATTTTTTGTTTTTGTTGTTGTTTGAACCAAGTTGGCAAAAACGCCAGTTTGAAATCGGCATAAATATTCCAAGCTGATCTTCTATCGATAGATTAAAGTAGTTATGTCTTTATTTTAAAATAGTTACGACATATACTTAATCTCTTCTTAGTTTCGCTGTGAGGCGGCAATAGCTATAAGCCACTTTAGCTAAAGGGTAAACTGACGAAATCGGAACGAACTCTTGTATACCTACGTATAAATCAAAGTTGATAAAGTAATGATACCTTTAGTTAATTAAACAGTTTCTCAATTAATTTGACCTTGTTGAATGAAAAAACTTACATTTTATTCTAGCAAGGTTCCATGGGTTTTATTTCGGACCAAAATGGTTTATAGTTCAAATTATTTGATACTTACGTGACAACGATGTAGTGCACGTTTTGAAAATATGGTTGTTGCATACATAGCGGGAACGTAGTCTCCGCGTAACGCTAAAAATCTATAGAAAGTAGTTTTTTTCATGTCATTATGTGTCCCTGTCCATAATTTTCATAGAATTGTCAGTGTTACGCCGTTAACTTTTTTCTCAACATTACTTGGTGTGAGAAGATTATTTTGTCACCTTGGGAAGTACCAAATTTTTGTCAGTTATTCTACCGCTAAGCAGAAATGGGCTAACACTAGTGTGTTCCGGTTTGACCGGTAATGATTCCAATGATTTTGAGAAATAACAGGATAAAAAGATAAATGGTCTAATATCTACAGGAGACGAGTGCAGTGTACACAGTGATTTTTACTCTTCATTTGCAAATAGCAGCATGCAACAGCACAGGAGTGCTATTATTATTAAGGGCAGGCATATTGCTTACCATCGTGCACATGGATCGCTCGTCCTGTCAATCTGCATCATTAAAATAATGTTGATGATAGTAAATGTTGTTTAATGATTTTTTTACTGATGGAAAAACAAAATACTTATCAGAGTTAACGGGTTAATTTGTTAAAGACAATTCCATGTACATTTTTAAATTTATTGTACCATAAACATTCGTCCGAGAAGACTTCTTGTAGTTCGTTAATTTTATTGTACAAAACCACGATCTCGTTTCACGGCCCATTTGCTCTGCCGTTCATATTGAACACAACATAATAAGCGACTTCGTCACTTCAGCCCCTCTACCGCCTAACGAAAAACGCTTTGACGCTTTGACATTGCCGTCTTTTTCATTTCAAGCGAGAAGAAAAGAGACAGCAATGTCAAAGCGTCAAAGCGTTTTTCGTTTGGCGGTAGACCCCCTGGACGTCTACTCTGTTTCCACGAAAACGAAATTTCGAAAAAAAACTCGCGACTTTCCTACTCTCGTTCCACTTCGTTTCGTCCGATACAACATTGTTTGACGTTTAAATGTTCTAAGCATACTCTAATTACGGACAAAACGACGGATCGAAGTAGAATAGGAGTTGGAAAATCGCGAGTTTATTTCGAAATTACGTTTTCGTTGAATTAGAGCAGACGTCCTGATCTCTCACGTAAATTCTCTCCCTCTCTCTCTCTCTGTTTTTTTTAACTGTAATAGGTTCGCACTTGATTACTATCTCGTATCTCGCCTTCTCGCCTGATTTACGTAGCGTGCTTACCTAGAAGAAACAGGTTCACCCTCGATTTGAAGACACCAAGATTGTAACTTTTTTTTTAATAAAGAGTGACGGGGCGAGCTGGACATGTGTCTGATGGTAAGCAACATGCCTGCCACATAACATCACAGTGACACACAGCTATTGGAACATGAAGAGTCCAAATCATTACCTAGCACTGCACTGCGCTCGTCACCCAGAGATCGTGAAAAGTTGTTATAAATAAATATAAATATTAAATATATTGGTGGACAATTCACACACAACACCATCTGACCCCAAACTAAGCAAAGCTTGTATGATGGCGGCCAAATAGCTGATATAATAATACTTATATAGTTTTCAATACATACTTATTATACACTAGCGGCCCGCTCCGGCTTCGCTCTAATAATAACCTAGATATCAACTGCAGCGCCATCTGCCGTAGCCTATGTTACTCGGGAATAATGTAGCTTTCCAAAGGTGAAAGAATTTTTGAAATCGGTCCAGTAGTTTCGGAGCCTATTCATTACAAACAAACAAACAAACAAACAAATCTTTCCTCTTTATAATATTAGTATAGATAGAAACACCCAAACACAGTGCAAACATTTGAATTCATCACACAAATATTTGCACTGGGTGGGAATCGAACCCACGACCCTTGGCTTCGCAGGCACAGCTACTACGCACTAAGCCACGAGGCCAGTTATATCTCTAAGCCCTGTAATTTCTCTGGAAACATTGCTTTTCAAACCGGAACACAGTAATGTTTGCACATTGCATTCTTGGCGGTAGAATAACTGACAAAGGTGTGGTACTTCCCCAGTCGGACTCTGCTAAGAGTAAGAGTCCTACCACTACTATTCTACTTGTAGTAGAATAGCTGAATCAATCATATTTATTTAATGTATATTACAAGGAAGCATACAGACTTAACAAATAGCCCAAAACGATATAATTCTTTACAACCTTACAACAGGGAAGTGGGTGTTTGCGCAGGCGTTACATAAAGAACATTACATGCAAGACTAGCTCACCAATTAATGTGTTTAATGCGGATAACGTCGGATTAATATCGGTTAAAGAATTAAAACTACCACGCGAATTTTTTCACGGCATCATAGTTATTTACTTACCGTGCTTAACTTAGCTAATAATAGTAGTAGTAGATTTATTGTCACAAGTTATGATTACAACTGAACTTAATGTTAAGTAGAATATTACATAGGTAGAAACAATATTGTAGTAGGTTGTTAACATTAAGACGATGAGCTTCAAATCTCCGAACTAAGCTTGAAGCTTGTGTTTCAGAGATCCGTGCTCTCCCAAAATAATAATGTGTTAAATATATTTGCTAAGAAACGTCGTGAAACGTAAGAAACGTTTTAAAGGTCTACAACAATATAGAGGTGGAGCTCTATGGAGTTTGTAGTATGACAAAAATTTTAGAAGTCGTAACCCCCTATTCCTCAGGGTAGATAGAGCCGGTAATTACCCCCCCCCCCCCCCTCTCCTGTGAAGGCTCGAAGGGGTCCTGCTTTACGAGTGGGGGCTCAGAAGCCAGCCTGGTATCAAGGTGAAGCTTAGAGGCACCCGCGGTGGGACCGTATGTCAAGGTTTCCAAGACGACGATTGACGATGATATAGACATGTAGGTTTCACGGTGTAGCCAACACCCAGACTGTGTGTACTACCCGTTAGCACAGATAAGAAAATAGTTAGCCGATAGTTAATGTTCTGCTACTCTTACTTGAAAAAATAATTAGTGTGTATTCCGTGAAATAAAAGAAAACCCTTGATACCGCGAGCACACCTTGTCGTACTAATATTATAAACGCAAAAGTTTGTTAAGTGTGTATGTTTGTTGCTCTTTCACGCAAAATCTACTGAAGGGGCTTAGATGAAATTTGGTACATACATATTTAGATAATGGTCTGGAATAGCACATAGGTTATTTGTTATCCCGAGAAAATAACGATACCGGGAACTATGCTGGCGAAACCGAGCGCTGTTAATATTAAATAAATCTCTCAAACATAAATAAATTGAACAAAAAACAATAAGAAATGCTTCTCGTTTTATTTCAGTAGAACAGAAACATCATGGAGAAAAGATTCAGAATGGAAAGCAAGATACTCGAAGCTGTACTCATCACGACGCATTTCAGCGTAAGTACTTCATTGCTATTCAAAACAAATCCAGAGAAATGTAATAATATTATTGCTTTTGAAAGTCAATGATATTTGAACTCGGCGCTGCAAACGCAAACTATTCTGCGTTATAAAATTAATAAATTATTTATCAAATTACGCCACTTGACCTCATAATGCATTCTATTGCGCTCGGTTTGCTTCCTTTCTACACTTTCCTGTTTCTTGTAAATTAAAGTAGGACAAACTTAGATAATCCCTACTAATATACCAATCATAGCTAATATTATAAATGCTAAAATTTTGAAGTTTCTTGCTCAATCACGTGGGAGCAAATGAACGGATCGGAATAAAATTTACAAGCGCAGTTAGATTATGGGTTGCAGTAGCACATGGCTACTTTTCATTGCGGGAATACGAAAACGGGATCAAAGTAGGTAAAAGTATGGGCTGCTGCTAGTTATTTGAATACATTTGTATTGTAAATTCAAAGGTGGCTCTGTCTATCTGTTACATGAAATTTAGTACAGAAACAGTCTAGAGCCCGAAAGAGAAAGAGCCTTTTTTCACATTTAAATTATGCATGTCCTATGCATATATTAAATGTAAAAAAAAGTTTCAAGGTTTAGAAAAGAGAGACGAAAGTTATAATATTTTTTGAAGATTTTAGGCTGAATTGTAGTTCATACGCAAAGTTCATGATGTATTTTAGACTACATTTAAATAATTATATCTACCTATCAAAGTTTGCTTAAATGTAATCAAAACCTAGTTTCAAGTTTCGAATATAAAGACATCCATACAAACTTTCATGTCTTTTTCTACCAGTTAGATCCTTTTTTAGGGTTCCGTAAAATGTAAAAACGGAACCCTTATAGATTCGTCATGTCTGTCTGTCTGTCTGTCTGTCTGTCCGTCCGTATGTCACAGCCACTTTTTGCCGAAACTATGAGAACTACACTGTTGAAACTTGATAAGTAGATGTATTCTGTGAACCGCATTAAGATTTTTACAAAAGCTTTTTAAAAAAAACAAAAATTAGGGGTGCCCCCCATACTGAGAACTAAAGCTCAAAAATTTTTTTTTCATCAAACTTACTCGTGTGGGGTGTCTATCGATAGGTCTTCAAAAATGATGTTGAGGTTTCTAATATAATTTTTGTCTACACTGAATAACTTGCGCGAGAGACGCTTCCAAAGTGGTAAAATGTGTGTCCCCCCCCCCCTCTAACTTCTAAAGTAAGAGAATGAAAAAACTAAAAAAAATATATGATGTACATTACCATGAAAACTACCAACGAAAATTAGTTTGAACTCGATCTGATGAGTAGTTTTTTTTAGTACGTCATAAATACACTATTATTAAAACTTCGATCAAAGTTACAACGAACTACAAGAACTATGTGTACTATGTATATTATGTTACTTGCTGGAACGGAACCCTTCATGGGCGAGTCCAACTCGCACTTGGCTACTTTATTTCTAATTTAAAAGTATCCGATAATGTCCTTGCTCATTGTAAACTATACCGGCACCTTTCTCATGTGCAAACTACACTGGGACCAAGTATAATCGTTTCTGTAGTTTAACCGTAACAGATAGACAGACAGACAGATTTACTTTTGCATTTATAATATTTGCATTTTGCAATAGTTGGAAATTAAGATTAAGTGAATTTAAGTGTAGTGTGCACTACAGATGGCAATTTCACATTTGTCAACATGGTTAAAAACTGTCTCTGATTTCGCCTTTAAAGTTTTCCTGTTACTACCAAGGTATCAAATAAATACAATTGGGACGTGAGTACAAGACTGATCGCCGGCTTCTAGAATAAAAACTTATGAGTAGTGTACGTTCCTACTTTGAAAGGTAGGAATTAAAATTACATGATTTTTCCGTCAATTCTTGTAATTACAAGAATTCACCACCATAATTCACATTTCCCATTTTACTGTGTTCCAATGTATAATAGGCATTGTTTACAGAAATTACAAGGCAAAGAGATAATTCATCTTATTTACCTAGGCAACGAGCGCAGTAATGTGATAAGCAGTGTATGCGAATCTTCATGTTCAAAGAGCTGAGTTGCACTGTGCTGTTATGAGCAGATGTTTTGTTTACCATTAGTCGCTTGTTTTGCTCATTCCATGTTGTTATAAAAAAAAACAATAATCTAAACATAAACATTGGTCATAATTATTTTGAGGAATTGTCGCCGCACAGAGTCGTGATAGGTTCCAAGGTCTACGTGGAATCAAGTTGCATTAATAAGTAACAACAGAAAATGACTCATCTCGTTGCGCCTCAATGACTCAGAGACGTTGAAAAAGTAGGTGCAAAGGTAATCATTGACAGTTGGCGTAATGGATGAGGACTGTTAAAATGGTTAATATGCTATGAAGCCTTCGTCTTGACTTCGATACACAGTAAAAGCTATTTGAAGGCAATTGCCATTGTTCCCTTCACAAATAAAAACTATACGTTTCTTCAGAAAGCGAGAGAAAAAGTAATTATACAATTAAGGGTCCACACATAAAATATTCTAGTACCACTAAATCTTAAATACATTGTTATGAAATGTACGTTCTGCTTATTTACTGGCAGGCGCTTCTACCGCCTAACTAAATCGGCTATCGCTTTGCTAATGCTGTCTCTATCATTTTAAGCGACAAGAAAAGAGAGAGAAATATCAAAGCGATGACATTTTTCGTTCGGCGGTAGACCCCCTGGTGCCTGGCGACTAATGCCCGAGCTACACGAGGCTAGTTTTTCAAGCTAGGATAGCAAGCTAGTGTTAGTAAGCTAGCACGCTAGTCCGTCACTTGAGCCCCAAGAGGCCAAATTTGGGCAAAACCGGTTTTGAGACTTCGGAAAATCTTATTTTTTCATGATAAACATACTCGATTATTAGTTTATTTTGATGCCTAAGAGATAGGTGATAATATTTATCAGTACATTGTCGTTTACAGACACACAAAATTTGGTTTCATTTTTTAGTTATGATTTTTTGTGTGACGTCACGACGCCGACCGCGTCGCGAGTCGGGCTTAATAGGGTAGACAAAACTTGCGTGCCGAACCGTTGTCTACACGAAGCTAGAAGTATCAGCTTGCTAGTTTGCTAACACTAGCTTGAAAAGCTAGCCTCGTTTAGCTCGGGCATTAGTTGGTAGTAAGTCTGCCTGCGTTCCGTGGGTCGTGGATTCGATCCCCACTCAGTACAAATATTTGTATTCATGACACAAATATTTGGACTGTGCCTGGGTGTTTTCTATCTAGTGAACTTTCGGGAACGCGTGAAACTGTTTTTAAAAACTAATTTAATTAAAATTAAAATTAAAACAAACTACGTCTATACGAGTTGAAGAGTATATTCAGACTAATGTAACTTAGAACTATGAGCCTTAAAGATAACTTATTATCTATCCCAGACGCAAGTCTGCATTTCTGGGTGGCATGGCGTGATGTCGCACGATTCTGCGTAGGCGTAGACGCTAGGTCAGCAACTTACGGAGGTTCGCGGGAACATAACGCCTTCCCCCTCAGACTCGAATTGGAAAAGGATTTTCCATATAACTTCGCTTCTACATTTTCCTTACCCTATTTATGTTACTACATATATGTACTATACTCTAACTTATTACTAGTGTTGTCTCTACAATACGCAATTCCAATGCTTGAAAAGGTGAGTAGAGGCAACGAGCTTATGCTTAACTTAAGTATGTAATAAAATTGGATTTGGGTTTACATTTTCGGGGTCGTTTACGTTAGTATTATTTTTACATAATTTTCGAACAATCGGTATAAACTTTTTCCAAATGAGGTACGCCAAGCATGACGATAACACTATATAGAGAACACTTGTGGTTATGCCAAGGCTTTTCACTTTACTTAAATTTGGAACACTTTTCACACTCTTTTTTAATAGGTAGTTGAGGTGCTGCACTTCATCTAGGTTGATATCTTGCAGGTCTATAGGTTCGGCTTCCTCTGTGGTCTTCTCTGGTAGGGCCGGTAAGTTTACAATGGGGAATTGGCTATAAGAGTTTCCCAACTCACGGAAACGGTTCGCTCGCAGTCGAAGGGCATCTATTATGACATCACATGGTTTTTTAATTGTAACGAGGTATGTTCCTCTCAATGGCTCTTGAGTGACGTCATCGTCGCATTTTTGGGTAAGTACCTTTTCATATTTGGAGAATATAATCCAACTGTTATCTGAAACTCTCTGGACTTTTAAATCTTCTGTAATAATTCTTTGTGCAACACATTTTGAGGGGTGTTGTTGGTACTGCATCAATTGTTCAACACAGGTTTCTCTGGAGTAGGGGGCAATGTCGTTCTCGGAGCACAAAAATTCCTTGGCAGTTATCTCTTTGCATTTTTGGGCAATTGGGCGATATCTTTTCTCATCCTGGAGTAAATAAGGATATTGGGGAATAATGGTGAAGGTATCGGTAGTAGAGTGGTTGAGCATGGGTAGTGGGTACAATTTATAATATACATAGCATTCCTGTTCTACAAGTGGTACATCGATAATAAATCTTATGCTACTATCCTTAAGGTAAGTTTTGACAGAAAATGTTTCCTCTAAATTAATTAAATTCTGGTCATTTACTGGATACATGAGGTTGCCATATGTACTTATCTCTTTCAACAATTTTAGGATCTCTACAGAGTCTATTACAGTTTTGTGTAGAACCGAAACCTTGCTGAGGGCTAAAGCTGTCTGTACATCGCTGAGTTTTGTCGAAATAGAGCGGAAGTTACTTATAAAAAGATTGAATATATTTATAATGTGGAAAATTACAAAGTCGTCATTGTCTCTAGATTTTATAAACTGTTCTATTTTGTTAACTCTGTCATTCAGTATTTTTGTATTTTCGTTTACAATTTTAGATGAGTTTACTATGTGGTCCAGCATTTCAGAAATAATAGTAATTTTACTAGAAATAGCTTGCTCACGGGTTTTTGTGTCCGTTATCAGTTGTTCAAAATGGATAGCGTCGTCATTGTCTAGATTTCCTGTTACCACTTTAATTAAAGAACCTAGAGGGTTAATAAGGCCACGTTTTACCCGCTTAGTTGGCATTAGTTGCCCTAATTTCTCTACAGCCTCGTCGCGGATGTAGTTTATTTGGGACTGGAAGTCTTTTAAATTACTGACAAGAGAGGAAGCATTTTTAGAAGACGATAGTTTGACACAAAATTTAGAGTATTGTTGCGAATTGAACTGTAGGTCGGATGCTATGCCTTTCAAATCTATTGTTTTTATAATAGACCAGCTGTCGTACTGTACAAATGCACGGCCTTGTTTAACTGGAAGGAGACCTGGGTTTTTATTTATTTCTTGAAGTTGTAGGCCTTGGCTCAGGAACCCTTGGATTTGGATCATCCATATCACCACCGCCAGGAGGGGGCGCCACCTGCGGAGGGCGTTTTACATTTTTAACTGGGACTTTAGTTTCTCTATCTCGGACTTTTATAGGTAATACATTACGTTCCACCTCACCACATACTATTACTTTTTGGTATTTTGGCTTATCTTTAGATTGTCGTTTGTCTAGTGACTCTAAATCTTTACAGGAATGTATTGTTTCTGTCGCGCTTGAGCTTGTGTCTGGAGGTACTAATAAGTCAGGCCCCTTTCTCAAGATTTGGTCTATGGTGTCGGTGTCTGAAATTGTAACAGGGCTGTCGGTTGCTGTTCTCTCAGAATCTAATATTGATATGGTATCTGAGTGATCTTGTTCTTCTGGTGCTAAGTGATTAAGTCGTAATTTGGGCAAATCTTGGGTGAGTATTTGGTCAACTTCTATGTCTGTTACGTCTGCCGAGTTAATTTCACATATGTTATTTTCGTCTGTGAGTTTTTGGATTTTAAAAGGTTTCGTTATTTTTATAGTTATGTCGGCGTCCGACGTATTTTGTATAACGGTGGTCGCATAATAATTTTCACAATTAACTAGGGCTGTAGGCATTCGGATTTTTGAGTCAAATTCTAAAAATTCTAGGATAGTGTCACATTTTTCGAGATCTACAGGCGACTCTACATGAGTTTCAGTGCGCGCTTTGAGGTTAAATAAGTATTCCTGGTCGTTCCAAATCGGGATATTGGCATGTAGTGTTTTTAAAGTTTTGTCATTCAGATCTATTTTAGCCTTTAGTTTCACTAACAAATCCCAGCCAATAACTCCGTCATACTTGGGATCGACGTCATAGATAAAGAATTTGTGATACATGTCTTGGCTGAAGGCCTTAAAGAGTGGTATGTCGGCTACCTCTGTATGAGAGCTAGACGCGTGCGTGCTTGTTACTTGAAATGGTTCGTATCTTTTGTACTGGGCATAGTACATATCTGCTTTTGTTGGGCTGATAAAACACCTGCTACTGCCGGAGTCTAACATGAATTTGCCATCTATTTCCGTTATTTTTATATAGGGTAGTTTGAGGGTGGCATCATAATTTAGTTCGATTACCTCAGGAATCTGGGTCACTTCTACACGAAAGTTTTCCAAATTTGTTTCTTCCGTTATATTATCATATTCCTGCACTGGTTCTTGCCCTTCCATAACAGGTTGTTGACACTCTCGGGTTGGGTCTGCATAAAATAAAATGTAATTCTGCTCTTCCTGGTAGTTGTTGTCGCTGTATTTGTACTCGTACGGGTCGTCTGTTGTTCCACATTTCTCGGTTACTATCTCGTTTATGGGTAGTCTTGGCACTGGTTGTGCGGCAGTTCTCATCGTCACATCGCTGGGAAACGGTTGAGGAGGACGATAGCCTTGAGGCTGCGGCGCTCTATATCCGAATTGTCCCGGCTGTGGTCTAAATCCTAACTGATGTTGTACTGGGGGTCTGTAGCCCATCTCTTGTTGAGCAGGATGCTTATAACCAAATTGCTGCTGAACCGCTGGCTTATAGCCAAATTGACCGGGCTGTGGTCTAAAACCTAGGGGTTGTTGGGCCGGAGGCCTATACCCAAACTGCTGTTGTGGTGCAGGTGGTTTGTACCCGGATTGATTTTGCGACACTAACGGCCTAGCTAGCATAGGTTGTATAGCATTTGGTCTGGCTTCAAAATACGGGGTTCGGAAGTTACTATTTGGGGGTTGCATTATTGCCTGAAGGGCTTGAGGCTTCGGATCCAGCATGGGTGGTTTGGGTGCCTGGTTGTGAAGCAACTTGGACCTCATTAACTGGCACTACAACCGTCATCACAATCACAACCCAGTACGACAACGCAAACTACATCACATTTGGAACTACAACTGCGAACACATTCATTATTATAACTGACATATCAGATGAAACCTCGGTCGGTATCCAGTCAGTTTATTTTATTTTATTTAAAAATATACACATTTTTGTCCAATATCACTATTGCAACTGTCATTGCCTACACAAACATTTATTCATCCAGCAATACAGTCACCACCCCATATGTTACCTCAATCTGGCGCAAATCGGAATGCTGACTATCAGACTACCAAATTTGCATGTAAAGTTCAACATTACCCTCACGACATTTATGTTAAAAAGTGTCAGATTAAAAGAAACTTCATTGCAAAATCTGGATATTTATGTGAAATTCTTTGTTTCTGTGGAGTGTTTGTGACATGTTGTGACAATGTGTTGCACTCGGTTATTATGTTTGTCAATTATGGATAATACATATATTGATGCAGCAATTGATGAATCGGAAAATATTGAGTGTTTTGCTGTTGATAACTCTGGAAACTGCCTAAAATTCTTGAATGTAGATGATGCTGGTCGTGAATCGTTATGTATTGTCACCATGAATATAAGAAGCATACATTCAAACTTCGATTACTTTGTAGCTTACATGTCAAATCTTGATGTATCGCCCGATGTATTTGTCTTGACGGAGTGTTGGACGAATACTTTAAGGCCACCCCCGGTTATTAATAACTATAATATGTACTGGTCCAAAAAATCATTAAATCAAAATGACGGTGTAGTTGTTTATGTAAAGCAAAACATTAGTGCATCGGCCTGTGAGCCTGAGGTTTGTGAAGGGAATTGTCTGGTTCTCACTGTTTCTCCGGACTATACAATTATCTGCTCATACAGGCCACCTTGCTTCAATAATCCTAAAAACTACCTGGACTCTATTGACAAAATACTAACAAATATTTCCTCAAAAAATGTGATTTTAACAGGCAATATAAACATTGACATCATGCCAGATAGTCAAACTAATATCTCAAATTACTATCTAAATATGATGGCTACACATGGACTAAGGCAGGGAATTACTCTTCCAACAAGAGTTAAAGCGTGTTTAGACCACATGATGGTGAAATCCTCGAGCCCGTGGAAAACCTTAGTTTTTGATCAACAAATAACTGACCACTGTCCTATTATGTTTTACCAAAATTATGGAAAAATCCGTAAACCTGTTGAACCAATGACTAAAATACACATTAATTACGACGGAATTAAAAACATGCTTTCCAAAGAGTCCTGGCATGATCTTTATAATAATGAAAATAATGTCAACCACGCGGCAGACCTGTTTATAGATAAAATTTCCAAAATGGTTAATGCAAATACTCAAATAAAAAAGTTCCCAAGAAAACTGTACCATTGAAACCATGGATAACTAGAGGAATTGTCAACTCTATTAGAAAAAGAGATCGACTTCATACTAATTTAAAGAAAAATTCTAACGATAATAACATTAAAGAAAAATATATTTTATACAGAAATACGTGTAATAGGATAATAAAAAAATTAAAAAAAGAATATTACAAAAATAAATTAGAAAATAGTAAAGGGAATCTAAAAGGTACTTGGAAATTGATAAAAGAAGTGTGTAATCTAAATAAATCTAATAACCAGTCATCTGACCTACTGCATTTGAAAAATAGTCCAAGGGAATCACTCAACGAAGTGAATACCTATTTCACATCTATTGGTAAAACACTAGCCAATAAAACTTTGCAAAAACTAAATGTTACTGAACGTGATTTGGCTAAGTTAGCTATACAGAATAACCAGCCGGCAAAATCAATGGCTATGTTTCCTACTGACCCAAAGGAAATACAAGAAATGGCTATGACCCTGAAATCTAGCACTGCTTCGGGTTGCTATAAAGTAACATCTGATGTAATAAAAAAAAATATTACCTTTCTTGCAGAACCCATAGCATTCATCTGCAACTTGAGTTTCAATACTGGAAAGTTTCCGTCAGCCTTTAAAAAAGCTTTAGTGTGCCCTATTTTCAAAGCTGGAGATAAAAAAAGCCCAAGCAATTACAGACCAATATCGCTTCTCTCTACAATCTCAAAGATATTAGAAAAGCTAGTTAAAAAAAGACTCACAACCTATTTAGAAAAAGAACAAATCTTGAGTAAAAATCAATATGGATTCAGAAATGGACGTTCTACTGAAGATGCAGTGCTAGAATTAACTAACAAAATCACGAAATATCTTGATTGTGGAGAGAAGTGCATTGCTGTGTTTTTGGACCTCCAGAAAGCGTTTGATACGGTGTCGATACCAATACTATTGACTAAATTGCAGAACGTCGGCATAAGGGGTCTGGTACTAAACTGGTTTGAGGATTACTTGAGAAACCGGACACAAAGAATAAAAATTGAAGAACATTACAGTGATAATGATGAATGTACGTATGGAGTCCCTCAAGGTAACACCTTAGGGCCTATCCTTTTTCTTTTATATATAAATAGCCTTTGTGATAAAACATTGCCAGGACTAGATCTCATAATGTTCGCAGATGACACTGTTCTTGTTCTGCATGAAAAAACATGGTCTAAAGTTGTTAAACTAGCCGAAGACTGTCTTGTAGATGTAACACAATGGCTTGAAAATAATCTCCTTTCCTTAAACGCCAGCAAAACTAAATATGTATGCTTCAGTATTACAGCCTCCGGCGCACCAAAAAGTGTTATTAATTTAAAGTTACATACATTCCCTTGCAACCGTAATCTTAGACAAGGACGGTGTTCCTGTGCAGAATTGTCCAGAGTACAAGAAATAAAATACCTTGGAATTTGTATAGATAGTAACCTTAACTGGAATGCCCACATAAAAAACTTAGTAACTAGAATTAGAAAATTAATATACATATTTAAAACGCTAAGGACAGTGGCAGATACAAAGTTGGTTTTGGAGACGTACAAATCGCTTTGCGAATGCATAATAAGGTACTGCATCTGTGCCTGGGGTAATGCGGCCAAAACTACTATTATTTCAGCAGAGCGAGCACAGCATGCAGTACTTAAAGTACTGCATTTTCTGCCCTTCAGGCACCCTACTTCAGATTTATATGCAAGAGCAGGCGTTTTTAGCGTTAGAAAGCTGTTCATATGTGAAAGTCTCAAACGGTATCATAAAGATATTGTACCTAAACTTATTAAGGAAAACATCAAGAGACAGAGAAGGTGTCCTGTGGTGGGTATGAGACAGAAATTTGGTAAAGCGAGTTTTAATTATGTTGTGCCCTCTTTGTGTAATAGGATAGATAGCAACTTTGAATTAAGGAAACTCAACAACAGACGGTTTAAAAAAGCTATTATATCATGGTTGAACACATTTGAGTATGATGACGTTGAGAACATGATGTTTGATTTGGGTGTCCTGTGAGGGTATCGCGGTGGTTATTTGATTGCTTTTGACATATATAAATTTTCATTTATAAATTTTTACATAGGTAACTCAACCTTTGTTATGAGTAACTTATTTGTGTGTGAATGTGTGTGTGTGTACTTTGGGTTTTGGTATATGTATAAACATGAAAATGTACATACGTTTGTTGGTATACTTGTTCTTTATGTGAGTTTTTTTTTTTCTTTTTAATGTATACATTTTAATTCATTTTAATTTAATTTATTTTAAATTCGTTATACCTAATTTAATTGATTTGATGTCATTGTGAAATATAAATTGGGAGAAGCCATTGGGTATCGAGATACAGTACTTGTACTAGTTCGAACCTAATGGGTTCATAATGTATTATGTAATCAAGTTTATGACAAATAAATATTTCTTATTTCTTATTTCTTCTTATTAAATACTGCTCGTGAAAATTAACTTCATCCATCACAGTTTTTAGGGCCTCTTCTAAACTGGTAGGGCTCTTTAGTCTTACTATTCTCACTAGGTGTTCCGGCAAATTATATAGGAAAACATTGAGAGCTGTATTATTATGGATGATGGCCTTTGCATGTTTAACTTCGTTAGAATTAGTGACATTAGTGTTAATTTTGGAAATTAAAATGGCTCTTACATCTTGAATGCGGCTACAGAAATCTAGGTATGACTCATTAGATTTAATTTTTAATGACTCCAACTCTATGGCCACACACTCTTCGCTTCTATGATCTCCAAAATGCTGAATTAGTAGTGTTTTGAAATCGTCATAACTTTCAAAATCACCCCTTTCGCTGATAAGGGCGGCGGCTCTACCTGTGACTTTACTGGTTATCGACTGCATTATGTATTCGTTGCGTTGAGCAACGCCTTGGAATTGCCTAATGACATACTCGCATTTTCGAATGCGAGCATCTTAGTGTCTCCGTTGAATTCTGGTATGAGCTTCAGCATGTCGCGCAATAAGGGCGGTGCTATCTCGTTAAGCTCCGTCATTTTGTGCTGTTATATAACTTATGTACTTACTTAATTACTTACACTTAAGTACTGGTGCAATTCTAGTCACCGTTTAAATTATGTTATAATATACTTAGTTACTCACTTACTTACTCAATTACTGGTGCAATTCTAGTCACCGTTAAAATTATCTTATAACCTATGTAGAGGACCTGTGCAGTTTTAGTCACCTGGTTACACCTACAACTTAAACTAAACAGTATTTCATGGATAGGATGGGAAGAAGCGGAGGATTTTACTCCAGTGAGTACTATATTCACTAAAACTTACATGCCCATCTCCGTCCGGCTCCGGTTAACAAATTTCTTTGGTTCGAGGATTACCCTGCGGCCTTCTTCCGATTCTAGGGAAAGCCGCTGTCACTGCCAATCGCGAAGGCACTAACACTGTTCAAGCACTAGTCACGAATTCTACGTGGTCGCGATAGCAGCGGCTGGTAATCCTACCGGCTGCGCCAGTTAACTTTCGGGAACGCGTGAAACTGTTTTTAAAAACTAATTTAATTAAAATTAAAATTAAAACAAACTACGTCTATACGAGTTGAAGAGTATATTCAGACTAATGTAACTTAGAACTATGAGCCTTAAAGATAACTTATTATCTATCCCAGACGCAAGTCTGCATTTCTGGGTGGCATGGCGTGATGTCGCACGATTCTGCGTAGGCGTAGACGCTAGGTCAGCAACTTACGGAGGTTCGCGGGAACATAACGATCTATACTAATATTATAAAGCTGAAGAGTTTGTTTGTTTGTATGTTTGTTTGTTTGTTTGAACGCAAGGATCTCTGGAACTACTGGTCCGAATTGAACGATTCTTTCTTTGTAGGATAGTCCATTTATCGAGGAAGGCTATAGGCTATTTAACATTAGGTACGCTACTATCAACAGGAGCCGAGCAGGAATGAAAAATGTAACAAAAACGGGAAACAATATTGCTTTTTGAGAGCTTTCGTTGCGTGACAGCATATGTCATATTTTAAAGGTTGCGTCATTAGAACCTAAAGAAACCGACTTTGTTCAAAATTTGAATTGGTACGATCGATTTTCGATAGAAGGCGTAGCAACGCGCGCGCGTTCAGCTAGTGTTTAATAAGGAGGAATGTATTAAAAAATATATAAGTAATATTATATCAGCTATCTGGGCTCTATAGTTTGGGACTAGATGGTGTTGTGAGTGAAATGTCCACCAATGTTTATTTATTTTTATATATTTATTTTATTAGCATGTGACCAACATTTTGTTGACTTGAATTACAGTACACAAAGAGCAAATTTAAAATCTGATTGGGTGGTTACCTCATTCCTTAGTTCTGTTCACATTCACATCGAATATTTTACGATATTTACAGCCTATTGTTACATGTGATAGAGCTGTGAATAACATAAATATTTACGTTGCTTTTTACAAAAGCGATGTCGTCATTCTGTTACCAGTTCGATTCAAACGACAACTAGGTTTTTAACACGTTTTAATGTGTTTAAGTAGTACCTATTATAATTTGGTAATTCGGTTACTTACTTCGGGCACAGAATATCAAATTTTCGAGGCACACGTTCTACGTTTTGCATTAAGTACCTTCACATTAGGTCGCAACCAGCGCGGCAGCCGCGCAACAGCAGTAAATGCCTTCTCAATACAGCCGCGAGACACGAAATTGTAAGCAAGTCGCGGGCATACGCTGTTGTCGCACTCCTGTCGCGCGGCTGCCACACTGCTTGCGACCTAATGTGAAGGCGCACTTATGTGCATTCATATTTAGAAATTACGGCTAGTTCTTAGAGTTATATACGTATATCATCGTTTTCAGGGTTCTGTAAACCGTAAAAACGGAACCCTTATAGAAGCGTATAATTCAGATTTCCATACAAAAATATAAATTTTGGGGGTGCCCCATATTTAGAACAGAAACTCGAAATTTTTTTTTCATCAACTTTTCACGAAATTTTGTGGGATGTATATGGATAGGTCCCTAAAATCATGTTGAGGTTTCTAATTTCATTTTTTTCTATACTGAATAACAGACGCGAGAGACACTTCCAAAATGGTTAAATGTGGTACTTAAATATTAGTTTATATTAGAAATACCCTTTCAAAATAACCATTGGTTGTATACTGGTAGTATTTAGTATATTATACCTACTTCCTGCTGAAATTAATCCATAAGACCATATTATAGTAGCTAAGTCCAAAGACACCGTTTATAAAATCGATATAAACCAATAGATGAGCCCTGAGCACCTTGAAATTGGTAATAAACTGCGTCTCTGTGTGTATCGTATAATGGTTTGAACACAACCAATCTATTTGACCCCTAGAATCGCTAGCGGCGAGATATGCTGTGGTTCTACTTATTTTGGTTGTTGACAACGAATAGTCCTAATAGAATAGTAATAGGCAAAAACGTCCGGCGTTCACCGCTTCTGGTTGCAGGAACAGGACTAGAACGGAAAGAGTGAGCTCACTCTTCTCAACGATGACATAATTCCGTGCGCCTAAAGCTTCGGAGGGCACATCCAATGGTTTATATACCTACTACAATAATTCCAGTGCGATGACAAGTAAGAGTATAATATAATAGATTCTGAAAAGTTTGCTCGGCTTGACTGGCTCATGGCGTAACTATTGTTTTGTAAACAAATCTTCTGACTCGAATCTGTACTAATTTAAACAATCTTGTTTTTTATTTTTACTATAAGGCCTCAAGAAGAGGAGCCGCGCCGTATATCGTTCATGATCGATGAGCCAGTTCCGTACCAACCGCTAGTGATGAGACAGGGCAGTGTGGCATCGTGTGGCCCGGGACCTGATTTCTCTGGAACCATCCTTTCCTGCCGCAGTGATCCGTTTTCCAGCCAGGGGAATATCCTGTAAGGAATAAGTTTTATTAACAAAACTAAAATTGAGAACCACACTATACTAACTACATACATAACTACTAAGACTAAGGATATCTGAAAGTTTTAAAATAATCAAGGTGATAAAGCCTATCGAAAGCGAGTGTAGCGTACTGGCGGCATTACCACACCGAATGGTAATGCTTACACGTTGGGCCTTGGGCCAACCACTCCCGACCGACACGGGCCAAATGTAACAACACTTCATTCAGCCGCAAGACGTCCACTGTTGAACATAGGCCTCCCCCCTAGATTTCCACAACGAACGGTCCCGCGCAACCTGCAACCAGCGGTTTCCAGCGACCTTTGTGAGGTCATCTGTCCATCTAGCGCGAGGCCGTCTAACACTGCGTCTTCCGGTTCGTGGTCGCCAGGTCGCCACTCGAGAACCTTTCTTCCCCATCGGTTGTCAGTTCTGCGAGCGATGTGGCCTGCCCATTGCCACTTCAGCTTAGCTACTCTTCGAGCTATGTCGGCTACTTTCGTTCTTTTGCGAATATCCTCATTACGGATTCTGTCCGCAAAGAGACTCCGAGCATAGCTCTCTCCATAGCTCGCTGTGTGACTTTGAGCTTTGTTATGAGGCCCACATTTAAGGACTACGTCTCAACACTAACAACACTAATCGCCTCGAATTTAAAACCACTTGCGAGCTTTGGATATTTGTAAGAAATATACTTGACCGAAACATTATGAATTTAAAAGTTTTGTGGAGGTAGGTGACCCCCCATAGAATAGCGCCTGGATTAGAAATTATCTTCATAACAGCGAGATATCATTTGGAAAGTCTTCCGGAGTTCTCCAGCTCCCATCTGGCCAAACCTGAAACTTTCTGTGTGTCTTGAAATCTTGAAAAGTATTTCTCGACCAAAGTTCCCTTTCTTATAGTGGGAAAGGGAACTACCCGGGTAAAACTAGTGTGTCCTATCTATGTACTACTACGTGCTACTCCAGGCTACATTCTAACCACATATGTTCTCAATTGTAGCCATTTTGACGTGTTCGTGCAAGAAACATACATATATCCAAATTTTTACGTTTATATACGTATTAGTAGAGTTTATCTATGTACTTATTATGTTATTTAATATATTATAGAGTGACGAGAAGAACAAGACATGTAGGCACCATGCAAGCAACATGCCTGCCACAACATAACAGCACAGTGACACGCAGCTATGGAAACATGAAGAGTCCAAAACATTACCTAGCACTGAACTTACCTAGCGCTTGTGACCTAGAGATCTAGGATATTATATCTCTAAGCTCTGTTATTTCTCTGGAAACATTGTACTTCTAACCAGAATACAGTAATGCTCGCACATTACTGCTTGGCAGTAGAATAACTGGCAAAGGTGTGGTACTTCCCCAGGCAGACTCTACCAAGAGTCCTACCACTACTGACGTAAAGAATTATAGAGAAATATCTTATTTGCATTTATTTTATCTAGTATATTATGTGTATGAACTCCAGGTCCGATGATTTGGGAGGTCACGAGACGATGCTGCTTGACATGGTCCGAGCACATAGCAGAGAGAAAGAAGAAGCACTAGACCAAACCCTGGAACTGCCGACCAAAGACGAAACTGAGGAGTAAGATTACATCAGATTAATTACTGCTTACACTTGCCTACGTCTTTCCATGCATCATCATCAAATTATTTAGTCCATTTTTACTTTAAACCTTTACTAGTTCTTTTTTTTAACTATATATTTACATTTGACCGCCATCTCGCCTGATGTTAAGAGACGATGCTGTCTACGATGGAGCGTGCTTAGGTACTTAGAAGAAACCGATTTACTCTCGACTTGAAAACAACAAGACACGTTCTTGGCAAGAATGTCTTGGCTGTTGAATGCGTTGCTTGAGTGGGGTTTACCCGATGGTTATACTCTTGGTGTATTCAAGAAGAGAGTGAATCGGTATATTCTAGACTTGATGACATCCAGATTACTTAAATCCATCAGAGTTTATGTAACCTCAGGGTATACTCAGGCATAGAATAGATAAACTCAGGCAAAGCACACTGCAGTTTAAACGTTTTTATTAAAAATCTTGATCTTATTCTTCGAAAGTAGAGTTAAACCTCTTCGTTTGAGCGTTTGGAACGTCAACCACTAAACAATGTCGCTTTTTCAAGCTACGAGCAGTCCAATAGAGAGAAGGATAAGTTTTTTTTAAATAAATAGTTACGAGACGAGTAGGACATTTGCCTTATGGTAAGCAACATGCCTGCCACATACCAGCACAGTGACAGGCAGCTATTGGAACATGAAGAGTCCAAATCATTACCTGGCACTGCACTGCGCTCGTCACCCAGAGATCTAAGATGTTATTTATTATCTCTAAGCCCTGTAATTTCACTGGAAACATTGCCCTTCAAAGCGGAACACAGGTGGTATTAGATCGAGTGCGATCACACTCCGAAACTTATCCGACAAAAACCCTATTATCTAGCAATTT
This sequence comes from Ectropis crepuscularia, assembly GCA_963693475.1. Taxonomy (NCBI): domain Eukaryota; kingdom Metazoa; phylum Arthropoda; class Insecta; order Lepidoptera; family Geometridae; genus Ectropis; species Ectropis crepuscularia. The sequence goes on from OY856358.1 coordinate 13,554,935, forward strand.
TACGGCGATTTTCCAGACTTTGAAGTATTTTTAGAACAAGGCTCACATCGCCTATAACCAGCCACTCAACTTCAAATCACTAGCTTTTATAAATAGAAGTAAATCTACATTCGTACCATAATCATCCGCCGAACGTTTAAAACGTCAACCGAGACAATGAGGCATTGGTAAAAACCTTCTTTTTCCCGCTTTCACTCTCAATACAATTACTACTATTAATGTCTACTTTCTCACAGTTTTCTCGTACTACCAGTAAAGTACTTATTATAAACGATGCAGAAATGCCTCAATTATTGCTTCAACGTCAATGCAATGCCGTATTGTTGCAATCATATGCGGTGCCATGGTACGACTGAGACGGGAAACGTTCTGAGGCTACGCGACCCACGAGTTTGGAACATTTTTCGAATTTTATTTATGTCATCAATAAATAAGTACCTACATTCGTTACCTGTCTTTTATATCTGACTGTATTTTATTTACTTTTGTATCTATGATCGTTTCTAAAATTCTCATTCTACCGTGAGCGCCAAAACATGGTATTTGTTTGAAAGCATTTACAGCACCTCTACCAGCCAATAGAGTTCTTCATACAAATTTCACGTGTCGCATCAAGCTCGCAATTGCAACCCTTTTTTTAACTTGAATAGGTTTACACTTGACCGCCATCTCGCCTGATGTTTAGCGACGATGCGGTCTACTATGAAGCGTGCTTACCGATAAGAAACCGATTCACTCTCAGCTTGAAGACAACAAGATTATAACCGTCGGGGCGAAATCCACTCAGGTAGATCATTCCACAGCCTAGACGTTCTTATCACAAAAGTAGAGTCAAACCTCTTTGTTTTTGTCTTTGGTCAACCATGAAACGATGTTACTTTCTGGAGCTACGAGCAGTCGAGTAGAAAAAAGAGCACAGTGGTATTAAATCATGTAGATCAGCTGCACACTTTCCAAAGTGGAACACAGTTAGATTATATCCTGGAATAGCACATAGGATACTCTTTATCACGAGCAAAATAACGGCAGCGGGAACAGCGTGGGTAAAACCGCTGGGTGCTGCTAGTTTATAACTGACATTAATAGGATTAGTGGGATTATTTATGTTCTTTTTTCCAGCCAAGTGGAAGAAGCCTGCGTGCACGGGCTGAGCATGCGTTACACAGAGCGCAGCGTGTCTCGCTCCCGATTCTCCAGAGTGTCCACCAAGCGGGACATGGACATACCCTCGATTCTGGCTTTCACTACTAGCACCACAGCTCCGGTAACTATGGTCACAACTTGGAACCATAGTCCACAGATTAGATACCCTGTTGATCAGCGATGATACGAATCTCGCCTACAATCGCAACTCACCAGCGGGGGCGAAGGACGAGGTACAATACCGCGCTTGTGATTAGCCGAATATCCGTGTAACGTGCATTACTTAATATTATCTATTCTATGACTACTTTCCACGAATGATCGGACAAAACGAGATAGAGTTATGTAAACTTCAAAGGACAGAACAGGATGCAAATAAAGGCATCAGTGGATTCCAATTAGGCTGAACTGAGCAATCGCGCTACTTATCGGCGAAGGAGGGGAAGTCTTACGATCAGTCAAATGTGTTATTATCTATGCCATAGTCACAAGTTACTAAGATATTATGCCTAGTTTCCTACTAATATTATAAATGCGAAAATGTTGATGTTCCGATAGCGTCGAAAGACCTGAATGGATTGGGGACGGATTCCTTTCATCCCGGGAAAATAACAAAATAAAAATAACGGGACCGGGAATGACGCGGGTGAAGTCGCGGGGCGCAGCTAGTAAGTGTATGTGTGAGACTAATAATAGTATAGTGTAGTCTCTTGGTATCAGTTCTTTTGGGCGTCTTCTAAACTTAGCAACAAATTATCCTCCAAACTAAAGTTTATACCACGGCTCCGAGAACCAACATATGAGTACAAAGAGGATGTTTTTTGTATAACTTGTAAATGTTTACACTTGACCGCCTTCTTGCCTGATGTTGAGCGAGGATGCGGTCTACAATGGAGCGTGTATAACTAGATGAAATCGATTCACTCTCGATTTGAAGACAAAGATTGTAGCATCGGGAAAACCCGAAAACCCCACTCAGGCAACGCGTTCCACAGCCAAGACTTTCTTATCACTAAAGTAGCGTCATCATTCGTGTATTTGGATGATCAACCATGAAACGATGTTGCTTTGTCGAGCTACGAGCATTCCGATAGAAAAAAGCCAAGGTGGTATTAGGTCAAGCAGATCAGTTGCACTCACTCTCCGAAGTTTATCCAATAAAAACTCGATAAGCTAGCAATTTCTCGGCGACTTTTAATTAATTTCGTCATCAACGTTCTTATGATTTTCAGACTCAACTCGAAATTCCAGGCTTCCAGAGAATCGTCACGCCCCTAGCAGAAGAGACCCCACGCTGGTCTATCCGGCGCTCAGTTTGCCCAGTTTGCTCACAGAAATGGAGAGATAGAAGCACCATCAACAATATCAAATATTCCGGTTAGGTCCACGAAATATTTGTACTTTTGTAGTAGTAGGAAACACTTTGTGGAGTCCGCCTCTAGAAATACCATACCTTCGGCAGTCATTCTACCGCTAAGTAGCAATGTGCGCGCATTACTGTGCCACCGATAAGAAAATTGCATTCCGGGACTAGGCTGTTCACACGTCTGAACGTCCAAGGGGTTCTATTGCTAACATGCTAAATAATACGAGGGTCATAATGCATAACAGGCATATAACACGATTGTTAAGAAGAACGACTGTTACATGCATTACTGGTAATATGGTTTACTTGTCAGAACGAGCTAGTACCGAAAAGTACTACGTGTTACATAGTCCAAATGTTAGAACGATCGAGTGTCAGAATGTACAAAATTCATCACGACATCATTGTTAAAACGAGTAAGAGTCAAAATGTACAGTTTGTGTCAGTGTCATAATGTCAGGCACTAATATTGCATCTACGAGTGTTGTTTGTTATCCAAGGAGTTTGCTATTCACATAGTAGGTACTCAAACACTCTTTCGAGTGCTACTATAAATGACTAAACCCACCTTCCACTTGAAAATTGAAATTGGTTGTCAGATATGTCAGCTTCGTCCTTCATTCATTCCGGACGTATTTGGTGTATGGAAAAGGATAATTATTTTAAAATGGGAGAACAATCACCCGAGCAACGATTTTCCTTTTGCACAAATCAAAAAGGTAATCGCACATTATTATACGGCATACACAGGTACAATTTGTCAGTGAAAAATAGAAGTGGTACTAGTCTTTGGAAATGTATAAATCGGCTTTCTTGTGGTGCGTCAATGACAATAGACATAACCGAAACTAAAAAATTACGTGAAAATGTGCATACATGTACTCCATCGTCATCGAAAAATAAGATTCACGTTGCAACTCAACTTTGTAAAAGAAAAGTATGTGAAAATTATCAATCAGTTCAAGAAATATATGAAGAATGCTTCATTCCTCAAATAGAGGAATCTGATTCTGATTCTGTCGATTCGATCTCAATGCCAGTATTTGAAAATAAAAAACGGTCCCTATATCGAGCAAGAAAAAGATTTTTGGAAGTTAAGAAAACGTCATTTAGAACATTAGAAGAAGTAGAATTACCAAAGATTTTAAAGGATAACTTTTTACTGTGGGAAGACGGGACAAGTGATAAAATTTTATTATTTGGCACAAATTTTACACAAAAATATTTACATAGTATTGATAATGATAGAATGTGGTTTGGAGACGGTACATTCGAAGCAGCTCCGGCGCCTTGGGAACAATTGTTCACTATTCATTTGGATGTCAACAGCACAGAAGAGAGAACCAATATCGTACCAGTGCTGTATGCTTTGTTGCCTAATAAAAAAACTGATACTTACATACGTTTATATTCATACTTAAAAAATAACCTGAATGTTGACATCAAAAAATATAAATCGGATTTTGAGAAGGCCCAAATAAATGCCATTAAAGAAGTTTACCCAGAGTGTGAATTGAACGGATGTTTCTTCCACTTTAACAAAGCTATATGGCGAAAAGCAGAGAAGTTAAAACTTTTAGAGATTAAAGATGGACGAAAACTTGCAGAGTTAGCATCATATTTACCACTATTGCCTAAACACTTGTTAACGGTTGGATGGACAGAAATTTTAAATAGCATTTCAGAGAAAAGTGACGAAATAGAAAAATTTGAAACATATTTTGTTAAGCAATGGCTGTCGAAAAATTGTATTGAACTAATTAGCTGTGCTAATCAACGCCACCGAACAAATAATAGCTTGGAGGGATGGCACAATCGGCTAATGAAGAGGATGCGGTGCAAGCCAAACTTATTTACATTTGTTCATCTATTACGCAAGGAAGCAAAATACCAAGAATCAAAAATTAAGAACGCACTATTTGAGCAGATCAAACGTAGAAAGTGTGATATTATTTTTGATAAAAAAAAACAATATTTCTTAAACCAACTGGACAATCAGCAAATTAGTCCGCTTAATTATTTGAAAAACATTGCAAAGCTTAAACGTAATGAAAAACAATACAACAATTAAGCCTTACAAAGTATTTACAAGCCTAATATCTATATATACATATAAGTTATTTTTAAGTTAAGAATTAATTGTTTTGTTTTTACTAAGATTAATATAAATGAATATGTGAAGTTATTTTTAAGTAAAGAATTAATTGTTTTGTTTTTATTAAAAATGCAATGATAATAAATATAAAGATAACTACGATTAATATAAATGAATGTATGTGTTATTTCACTTATTTTTTTTAAAAAAGAAGACACGATACCTACATTCTCATTAACCTTCGTTTACGGGTAGGTAGGTATATTTTCTGGCATTGTTAGATTCAGACATTTAGTCAATAACGTGATTGGTTACTAAAATATTTTAACATTTAAAAATTTTGTCATTGTCATGACTTTACATAAACACATATTAAAATTTGTACATTCTGACACAGGCACGATATAACGTAAATATAATCTCAATTTTAGTCATTTTGACACTACGTCATTCTAACTATTCAAGTGTTGTACTTTTTGTCACTTACACAATATTACACTTGGACGTTCAGACGTGTCAACAACCTAGTCCCGGAATGGAAAATAGTAACACTGTGCTCTGGTTTGAAGGGCAATGATTCCACGGAAGTTACAGGGCCAAAAAATAAATCGGCGTATTTTTCGGGATGACGAGTGCAGTTACCTATTTGACGTTTTCATGTTCAAATGGCTGCGTGAATTTATACTGTTGCTTATCATCAGGCACATGCCTTGCTCATCCTGTCATTCTATCGCTAAATTATAAGAAAAACATGCGCTTTTACCACTCAAATAGGTGAATATTAAGAAGCATTGATACTCGCCTTGTTGAAAACAGCACAATTTTGTATAATAAGGAAGCCCTTCCGCAAAAACAAAGCAAAACGTTTTTTTTTAATCAATAAAATATCACTCTCTAAATAATAAGACATTAATTCACAATTAATCATTTATTAGGTATATACATAGGTACGTAATCCGCATCCCGCAACTACGTAAATAAGAAAGAATTCGCGACATTAGATGAGATGGAGGTCAAGTGGAAACCAGTTAGGTATTAATAAATAACATGATCGTCAACCAAGAATCCACATACATATTTGGTTATGATTTAAATTTGTCACTCTATAATATAAAAAAAAACAACAACGTAAATCTTCATTGTGCACACATTTACAAAAAGTCTAAATTGGTCTCAGTTTCGCCAATGGCGGCGTCAATGTTAGAAACATTATTATTAGAAGCATCAATATTTTTTATAGTGTAGAGCAGGAGTTCCCAAGCTTATTTGTCTGCTGCCCACTTTGAGAATAAATTATTCTTTACCGCCCCCCTTTTTTCACGTACCCACTTAAAAACCACTGTAACTTCAAATTATATAAATTCATTATTCTTTACCGCCCCCCTTTTTTCACGTACCCACTTAAAAACCACTGTAACTTCAAATTATATCAATTCATTATATTAGAGGAGATAAACATTGAATTTAAATCTAGACTTTTACTATAACCCGCAAGAGTTAACTTGAGACCTGCGCTTCTAACGCCTAACGAAAAACGCTTTGACGCTTTGATGCTTTGATATTGCTGTCTCTTTTCTTCTCGCTTGAAATGAAAGAAACGGCAATGCCAAAGCGTCAAAGCGTTTTTCGTTAGGCGGTAGACTCCCTGAGCCCAGTAGATAGCACACAGCGGACTCCAAGCCTCTACACATCGGCCCCATTTCTTTTCTGAGTCTCTTACCTTTAGGCCCACAAGGGGCGTTATCGCCCACTTTGGGAAAGACTGGTGTAGAGTGACAGTACAGGCAGGACATGTGCCTGATGGTAAGCAACACCCCTACCCATAACAGCACGCAGCGATTGGACCGTGATGAGTCGAAATCGTTACCCAGTACTGCACTGTGCTTTTAACTCAGACATATAAGATGATTTATCTTGCCCTGTAATTTCTGTGAAAACATTACCCTTCAAACCGGAATACAATGATGTTACACACATTGCTGCTTGACGGTAGAATACCTGGCAAAGGTTTCATAAGCATCCACATATTATTGTATCTATACTAATATTATAAAGCTGAAGAGTTTGTTTGTTTGTTTGTTTGTTTGAACGCTAGGATCTCGGAAACTACTGGACCGATAGGAAAGATTCTTTTTTTGTTGGATACTCCATTTATCGAGGAAGGCTATAGGGTATATAACATTACGCTACTATTAATAGGTACGGGGTATGAGTGAAGAATGTAAAGAAAACGGGGGAAAATATTTCTCTTCGAGAGCTTTCTTTAGTTCCGTGAATTTAAATTCTCTTTGGTTGCTGAAGTCTGTGACGGCGCGTGTCTACATTTGAAGTTTGTGTCATTTGAAGTAATCAAATTTGTTCTACAACAATGCATTGTTGCTTATTTACGTATTTTTAGGGTTCCGTAAAACGTAATAAAGTGGCCAGCAATGGATATTTTAGTATGGATTTTCCTCAAATAGACGCGGGTGAAACCGCGGGGCACAGCTAGTAATTCATATAATTAAAGACATCTCAACAAAGAGGCTCTAATTTCCAGGTTTGAAGAGAAACTCGACATCAGAATTACCTACTGTGATAGCTCCGGCACGTCTGCGCGCTGCCATCACCATGACCTAGTAAGTGCTCCAAGTGTGAATAAAGGAATAATAATAGTGACCTACTAGGTATTCAGAACGGCCCTTATGTAGGTAATCCTAGCACGTTTTGATTATACTGGCGGTTCGCTCCCGCCTCGAGCTGTCATTTAATCATGTCATCTTCTATTGCTAGAATTCCTGGCGAAATTGCGGTGATGTTACCGAATGGGAAAACTAGCAGCGCCGTGCGGTTTCACACGAGTACTTTCCGTTAACCCTATATGCCCATGATAAAGCTATGTGTTATTCCAGGCTATTATCGATCTGTGTTCGAAATTTCATCTGACTGATATAGGTAACCTAAATCACTTATTGAAAAAAGTATACTGTGATGAAGACGAAGAACGTAGCTAATGACGATGTCCATTGGATTACCTTAGGTACTAGCGAAGTCGCAACCGATAGTGATTGACTCAACAGACGCTATCAGACTAAAGATCACTAGAATTAGAAGAGTGTAGCAAATATTTTATTTCAGTTCTCATTTGTTGACTAATCGATGTGAATGATTTAGTATTTATTCTGTCCCACCCACAGCGTTCCTCGGCCAATCCTCTCAGTCGTTGATGAGAACAGTCCTGGGTACAGACTGCTACGGAACACAAGTGCAACCTGGCAACTAACACGCGCTCGAAGGTTCCGCGCCCCGAAACTGCAGATGCCCCCGCCGGAAGCCACCGCACCGCCCAGTGCTTCGGCACCCATGGCCGTGAAAGACTTAGACATACGCGTCAATAGATTCCTAACTGATGAACATTAAATATAATGATGACGAGAAAATTATCGTTTGTAGTTAAATCAGCATCCCACATCTAACAGTTCCTCATAGTCAGAGACTCCACAATCTTCGCGTAACTAGCAAGTTATCAAGCTATTTGAGCAGGTTTTCTAAAAAACATGAAATAGAACACATTTGCTAGCAATAAGCGACCATGATGTAAATGATGATTATGTCTTCAGCTAAATACGGAAAACTAAGCGACCGGTGCTATAAAGCTTAGTTTTCGATTTAAAAAATGTTTGTCTGTAAAGTCGGTTTACTGACGATAAAACGTGACAACGTCTTAAGAAAATACTGATGGAATGGTAGCATTTTTCAAAAGAAAATTTTAATTTCATTTGTTTAATAGATTTGTATGTAAAAAGCAATCAGTAGAATTTAGTCATTTTCAATCAAAACAATGCAAAAAAGCTTTCAGATGCCGGGGATCGAACCCGGGGCATTTCACATGCAAAGCGAACGCTCTACCACTGAGCTACATCCCCGCTTGAACTACTAGTCGAAATAATTAATACAACTGTAACAAGGTAACGACCGTCGGTCGTTACCGTCGGTAACGTTACATGACGTCATGTTTTGCGGGCGTGCAGCCGGCTTCATCGAATTATAAGACGTTATCACGTCAAAAATGCTAAATGCTAATATTGACACATTGTCAGTAAGTATTTGACTTACTGACAACTACGGTCAAATCCGTCAAATCCAACATTCCATCCCTCCGAAACCCTGGTTTTTCAAATTTAAGAACTTCAACAAGCAAGTTACATCTACCATCTGCCGCCTACGGTTGGGCTTTGCTTGTACTCCAGTGTTCCTGGCCAAAATAAGAGTTCGTGACCATTCCTTGTGCGAGTGCGGGTTGGCTGAAGGCACAACAGACCGACCATATTTTCTTTGAATGCAAGAAAAGTCGTGGCTCCTTATATGACATGATTCCAAATGACCTTCCTCGTCCCGTCTCCTTTTCCAACCTACTGCCCCTAGTATATTCACCCTTTGTATATACCCTCAATAAATTCATCAAAATTAATAATATTAAGTTGTAAATATTTGTATGTCTGCTTTCTTGACCTCAAAGAAGATCAGCTAGATAAACTTGAGCGTCTCCAAAATTATTGTATAAGATTTATATTTGGTTTACGCAAGTATGATCATGTATCTCAATTTCGTATACAGCTCAAGTGGCTCCCCATTCGCTTTCGTCGGAATGCTCATATTTTGTATTTTCTCTATAGCGTATTATTTAACCCCTCTTTTCCGCGGTATTTGAAAAAACTTTTTACGTATTGGAGCAATGCACATGGTCTACCGCTTAGGTCAAAATATAACTTGTTCCTTGAAACACCGCCGGCGCGCAGCGAAACTTTTTATGGCAAGTCATTTGCTTTTCAAGCTGTCCAGTTGTGGAATGCCTTGCCCGTCAACATTAGGCAAGCTCCTTCTCTTGCTGTTTTTAAGAACCAAGTTAAAGAGTTCTACTTGTTGCAGTCATCAGCTAGTTAAAATCATTTTTCTCCTTAAAGTCCATGAAATTGTAATCTATTAATCTTTAAATATTTTAATTTGTTGAACATGTTATTATTAATTAATTATCTATTAGTCTATTATTATAAAATTATTTGTGTAGTAGGATGTAAAATCGATATATGTAATATTTATATATATATTGTTGTATTTTAAATTAGTTGCTAGTTATTCTAAATTGTTACTACTCCTAATTGTACTCCCCGTCTTCCATTATTAATTTATTTATGTTTTTACCATCCTACGGTTGCCTGGAAGAAATCGCTCTCAGCGATAAGGTCGCCAATTGCTACTTTAAAAGTTTTTTCTGTTTTTTTCTTTGTTATGTAAGTGCAATAAAGAGTTTATCTATCTATCTATTTTTATATTCTGCTATTCTAAATTGTTATTAATATTTACCTAGTTATCTCTATGTTATAGATCTATATTGTGACGTCATGTGTTTGTCCTTTACAGTAGTTAAATACTAACCACTAACTAAACTACAAGAAGTCAACCGAACAAAGGCCTACCAGCATAGCACTGCAAATATACCGATCAACCCTGAAAACAGTGGCCCACCAACGATACACAAGACACTGGCGAAGTTGTGGTTATGCCGCATACAGAAGCCAAACACAAAAGAAGTTGAATGTGTCAATAAATTTTGTTGTCACAATCAAACAGTTTACGTCATTTCTCTGACATAAATCGCTCCAAAGACATTCACTTCAAAGCTTCAAACTTCAAACTCAGTGTTGCCAGTATACGTACGAGAAATCTCGTACGTATACGTGGCTCATGGGTACGAGGAACGGGCAAATATGCTCGTATGCTTCGGTACAAGATTGCTTGTATAATCATATCAAATTTTGAAATCAAATTTTACTATACATATTTATGTTAGACCAAGGTCGATAATTATTGAAACGAAAAAAATGACAGTAGGAGGAAACCCATTAGAAAAGGAGGGGAATATGATAAAAATGAAAGGAAAAATAAATTACGGTTGATCTGAGTTCGAGAAAAGGGAAGGGGTGAGTTTTAAAGGGGGAAAATGGTTTATCTTGATTTCCGGCAAAACTACAAGTCCTACGGAAAAAAGTTGAATGACAAAGTTGTAGGTTATAAAAAGTACTACAACTTTTGTATAAAACATTTTTTTCACATGATCTCAAAATGTAGGTGAAATCATATTCCCCTCCTTTTTCTAATGGGTTTCATCCTACAGTATATATTTTTTTTACCATTTTTGAAGGCTTCGGCCCTGGTCTATGTCAATTTTTTCGTTAAATTTCTCATGTACAAGATGGTAATACATAATAGTTTAGTTTTTGGACCGTAGTAAATAAACCCGCCTATACATACTGGCCAAGTGGAGGCCAACGCCAGTGTGTGGAAGGTCGTTTTGTCATGACTTGTGATCGCTCGCCGTCGCTCGCCTAGCTGGCCGCGTGACGGCAAGTGGCCAGTGTGTATAGTGTATAGGGATCTTTTGCCTCGACTCGTCTCTCGTGACATCCGAGTGCAGGCAAAAGCGAGGTAGGGCAATAGGAGAATAGGACGCTACTCGCCGAGCGCCTTTGTTTTGTGCACAAAAACAGACCGTTGCCCTACCTCGCTTTTGCCTGCACTCGGCCAGTGTGTGGATGCTAGATGCTACCTTTCGTCTCGTGCCGTTTTGTTGACGCTCACGTTGGCCTGCGCTGGGCCGCTGGGCCAGTGTGTGGATGCTACCTTTCGTCTCGTGCCGTTTTGTCGACGCTCGCGTTGGCCTCTACTGGGCCAGTGTGTACAGGCGGCATATGATTATGCAGTATATTTCAATATTAAACTCTTGAAATAGTACCGTAAAACCTTACGAGATTGCCCAACGAATCTGGCTTTGCCCAAGAAGGTATTTTTCACAAATATTCGAAAACCGACAACATTTTTTAGCTACGTCTTTTATTTAATCTACGGAAGAAATTTAAATATGTCTCTGGCAACACTACGTAACTGATGTTTCCTATTGGCACTTCAGTCAGCTGTCAAGGCGTGTCGAAGTTGGTGGTGTATTTCGCGGGCCAAAAGTCGTGTAAAAACTTTTTTCAACACTTGATTTATAATTACAGCAGGTAAGTAAGTTTTTGACTACTGAAAGTTTGTAATAAATACACATGGATGATCGAATATCCAACGCGAAATCTCTCATAAATTCGAAATTAGAATGGTGGGCAATGTCATATTAGTTTTTCTAAGGCAGTTGTTACGACTTTGCCCACCAAAATATTACCGTTAGGGTTGTCCCTTGTAATGTTAAATTAGATCCTGACGTTAATTTAGACAGGCCTGGTGACTCAGCGGTTAGTTCCCCTGACTTTGGAGCCGAAGGTCGTGGGTTTGATTCCCACCCAGGACAGATGGTTTTGCCATGAGTTAAATCATTTGTTCTGTGTCTGGGTGCTATTTATGTATAATATGTATGTATTTATAATATATAAGTATGTTTATCAATTGTCTGGTCACCACGACACAAGCTCTGCTTAATGTGGGATTAGAACCGTGTGTGGAGATGTCCTGAATATTATTATTATCTAATAAAATAAATCTAATAAAATTAGATCTGAGAGAAGTAGGTACTTTTTTGCATTAATTTCGGAACTACCTAAATAATGCTAATTGAAATATTAATTGATGTATACAAATTATTACAATAATAGTTAAAAATATATGTAATAAAAATGTAAATAGCAAAAAGTACCTGCATTGAAAGTATTTGCAAAATAATTGACTACACATGAGAAGTTAATTTTTATTTAAGTTACTTCTCATAAATGTTTAATTCTTTGTATTTTTGTGCTCAGGTCTCGATGAAACTTTTGTAATAATGTTAGTAAAGAGTCTTCTTTCTCATTTATTTCAGGATGAATAATACTAAGCCTAAAAACACAAGAAAAAAAAGAAGATTATTAGGATCAAGAGCATACAGAAATTATTCAGAGGAAATGTTAGAGTTAGCAATTGATATGGTAGAAAATAACAGGATGTCAAGTCGGGAGGCAGAAAAAAGGTTCGGAATTCCTCGACGGACGATATTGAACAAAATTAAAAAAAATCACTTGAAACCAGCTGGAGGACAGAAGAAACTGACTGATGAAGAGGAAAAAAAACTGACAAACGTGTTGTTAGCTTCAGCAGATTACGGCAGCCCTATGACGAAAATGGATGTAAAAATGTTGGTCTATAAATATTTAGAAAAAAATTCACGAACTGATTTGTTTGATGGCAAATTACCCAGTGATACGTGGGTGGAAGGATTTTTAAATAGACATCGTTTGAAATTGACCATCAGAACGACTCAAAATATAAAAAAGGTACGAGCTGAGAAAGGATTAGAAGAAATGGAGGAATTTTATGCTAATTTAAGTGAAACGCTAAAGGATGTTCCACCGATGAACATACTAAACTACGACGAGACTAACTTGTCCGACAACCCAGGCACTTCAAAATGTGTTTTTAGACGGGGCGTCAAGCATCCTGAACGGATTCTAAATAGCACAAAGAGTTGCGTTTCTATTATGTTCACTGCAATCGCAGCTGGGAAATGTCTGCCAACATATGTGGTTTATAAATCCTCAAATTTATATTCCGAGTGGCTTGAAGGAGGCCCACCTGGAACTAGATACAATTGTTCGAAAACAGGTTGGTTCGATACTGCTTCATTCGAAGATTACTTCAAAACTATAGTGGTTGAGTGGGCGAAGCAAATTCCCGGGCCGAAAGTAGTCATTGGTGATAATTTGTCTTCTCACATAAATATTGAAGTTGTAGAGTTGTGTCAAAAACACAACATAAGGTTGGTATTTTTACCACCAAACTCCACTCACCTAACACAACCATTGGACGTAGCGTACTTTGGCCCACTAAAAAGAGAATGGAAAAAGATCCTGTTGGATTACAAATTGAAGAATCCAGGACAAACCACCTTGAATAAAAAACACTTTCCGAAACTTTTGGCTCAATTACTAGAAAATATGAAACACAAGGAAAGCAATAACATAATAAGTGGCTTCAGAGCCACAGGAATATGGCCTGTAAATCCACGAAATGTTTTTAAGAGAATCCCAGAGTATTTCGACGATTCAGAATACGGAATTGATACAACTTTATTGGATTATCTGAAGGAATCAAGGGCTCCAAAGCCGATGCAAGTAAAAAGAAGTAAGAAATTACGCACAGAACCCGGAAAATCAGTATGCGCTGACGATATCTCGACAATAAATAGTCTACTAACAGCACGAAAAAAGCAAACTACAAGAAAAAACACTAAGAAGATAATAATAAAGACTAACCAAGAAGAAGAGACAGAAGAGATCATTAGAGTTGTTAGAGGCAGAGCGTTGTTAGAGGCAGAAAATGGAATATACTTAGATGAAATTACAGGTGAAGTGATCGGGAGTGAGGAAGCGATTGATTACGATATTCCGTCGACCTCATCTGCGAACATCGGTTGGAAAAATAATGAGGAGGAAACAATAAAAACTAAACAAGAAAGAGAGACAGAAGATATTATAGCGTCGTTGGAGACAGAAAATGGAGTATACTTAGATGAAATTACAGGTGAAGTGATAGGGAGTGAGGAAACGATTGATTGCGATATGCTGTTGACCTCATCTGGTATCATCGGAAAACCAGCACTACGACGCCTATTTACACCGGTGATCTATAATCCAACCAGACTTGATGCACTTAGTATCGAAGTTATCAACATGCATCTAGGTTCACCAGAGCGCGATACTAACGCTCAGCTAACCGACGACGTCTGTGGATTAAGTAAAAAAATAAAAAGTGACAGCCAGAATCGATCTTTCGTAGCTTATGGTGAAAATGATACTCCAAAGTGTTTAAGAAACATGACAAATAGTTCGTCTAAATCTAACGTTGTGATAACGTCAGATGTTAAAATAACCACTACGGCGATGAAGGACATCAAAAAAAATATTACATTAGGTACTGAAGTCATCGTAAAATCAGCTTTACAGATGAAAATTGTTACGAAGAAGATGGACAATGAAAATGTATTAAATGAAAAAAATAAGATAAAACGGAAAAATGTAACTCAAAGAAAAACAAAGGTAACGAAAAGAAAGAAATTAAGATCGTATTATTCTGAAACGAGTTCTGAATCGGATTTTCTAAATATTTCAAACACAGATGATTCTGATTGTGATACATTTGACGAATATTTATCAACATGCTTGCAAGAGATAGATAACAAGGAAAACTGTGAGCCAGAAAACATTCTTGCAACATTTGGATTAAGTGATATCAGCTATTTTACAAGCGATGTAGATTTAAAAAAAGAAGACTGGGTTGTTGTAAAGTTTGCGACAAAAAAAAGCATAAAGCACTTTGTTGGTCGTGTTCTATACATGAAAAACAGTATTCCTACTGTAAAATTTGCAAGAAAAGTGAAAAATGCAAAAGATGGTAAAATGCGTTTCACGTACCCGAACGTAGAGGATGTGTGTGAAATTAATCGAGATGATATAGAAATAATATTGCCTCCGCCAAATATTTCTAGAAGAGGTCAAATAATGTTTGATATTACCTTTAATCCTTCCTATAACATGCAATAATAAAATGTTTTAACTTGTATAAATGAATCGCCAACACGTGAAGCCAAAGTCTTCCTGCAGTTATATACTTAATTTCAGGAAATAATGTTCCTATATTGTTTAAGAATAACTAACCTCAAGAAGTACGTTTATGATTATTATTGATTTTTTTACTTCTTAGTTTGTTTTATTAGTCGATTTACTTTGCAAAGTTCTTGTTAATTGTTACTATATCACAGCTGTTATCATAAAAATATAATGTTTAATACAGCTGGTTACTTGTAAAGTCATTGATAATATATCACTATAGTTTTGAAACACAGTCCAATCCCAGGTATAGTGCAGATCTCTTTTTTATATAGCTTTTATAGTAAGTACAACTAAAGCTGCTGGAAAGGTGAAATTACGTTATATTTAATTTTGATTTAATTTTGATGAGCCAAAAAAATTGTTCCTATTACTTAATTAAGTATCCTAAGAGTTGCTGTTAATCTATAGTATTATATCGTTGGTTTTTAAAAGCTTTATCTTGAATAAAGATTTATTTCACTTGTCTACGAGTCAATATTCCTAACTTTTATAGGTATTCAGAGTTTGTATTTATTTTAAATATGATGTTTATTTGTTTTAAAGCTAGTAAGCATTTAGTCTTTAAAATATTGCAAATTTTATGACTGTCCAAATATTTTTAGATTAAGGTTTAAAAGCGAGCTACGTGGTTGTAAAGTACCTGCTTACCCCGTACTGATTTAACAATGAAAAGTGGCAACCCTAGTTCAACGTTTTGTTTGTATGAAAAGTTACAAAAAATATGTAACGACTTTGCCCACTCAAATTTGACAGGTAATATGAACGTTTTCACGTTTAGTATTAAGGTTCTATGTCGGATTGACTATTTTTCTAAAATGGTTCGAAAACGTTATGTTCTTAAGGTAGAAAATACTGCAGGTATGGAGGTTTCTGCAAAATGGGCAAAGTTGTAAAAAGTTATATATATTTGACCCGCTGTCCAAATTCAGGTTTTAGCACATAAAAATGCATAGTCTTGATATTATCATACATTGCATGCAAAGAACATTCCATTTATGAATGATACAGCACAATCACAAATTAAAAGTAACATTATTTAAAAAAATATTTAAAGAGGAATACAAAATCCGGGCAAAGTCGTACGGTTTTACGGTACCTACTAGTTCAAAGTTCAAGCTGCGTGAATGGAACGATGGAAGTAAGGGAAAAAGGGAATGACTATATTTAAAAAAATACACCGTGTACGAGTTTTTTTCGCGTAAATACGTGGAAATACGAGATTTTAGGCAGCCTTGTACACGCAAACCAAGTCTGGCATCTGGCATCTAGCAACCCTATTCAAACTTCAAAATCATTTTGAAAGTAGAAAAAATATATTTTCCAAAACATTTAGATCGGAGATAAAAATTAATAAGTTTTCTTTTTCACATCTTATTAGAAATCCATCGGCACGTGATAAAGACGATGTCTCTTCTACCGCTCACAAAAATATTGAACACTTCGATATGCCGGTCAAAAAGTTACAAAAGTTTTACTATTCGAAACTTGATGTCAAAACAACTTATGTATGATCAATTTGGGGACCCTCTTCATGTCGTCAAATACAAAGAAAGCCTAGTACCAGAGTTAGGGTCCCAGGATGTGCTGGTTCGCATGCTGGCGGCTCCCGTCAATCCTGCTGACATAAACACTATACAAGGTACAAAAATTTAACGACTGTTAACCTTTAACCTTTCGCAGAAATAAGTTTTGGGAATGTTTTTTGCTTTTGTGAAGTTTTATGTTTCGTCAACGAAAATACAAGAATTTGTCAAGGTACTTGATTTTTTTGTTTTATTGCATAAGTTAGTTGTTCATTGCATTTTTGTACAATATTTAAATTTTTTTGTTACAGGAAAATACCCTGTGAAAATAACTCTTCCAACGATACCAGGAAATGAAGGTGTAGGAATTGTTGAAGGTGCAGGAAACAGTGTAGACTCTATCTCTGAGGGTGTGAAAGTTATTGTAACAAAGCCAGCTCTAGGCACTTGGAGAAATTATGGTATTTTCCCCAAAGATGCCTTAAAAGTGGTACCTAAAGATATTGGATTAGTTGAAGCGGCTACAATCACTGTTAATCCATGCACCGCTTACAGAATGCTCACTGATTTCACACCTGTAAGAGAAAAAGGACTTGTTGTTATTCAAAATGGAGCAAATAGTGCTTGCGGACAAAATGTGATACAACTGTGCAAAGCATGGGGTATAAAAAACATCGGTATCATTCGAGATAGGCCCAAAGATCTTGATGAACTAAAAGAGTACTTGATATCACTTGGTGCCACTTATGTATTGACAGAACAAGAGTTACGATCTACGGAAATCTTCAAGAGTAAAGAAATTGAAAAGCCATCTTTAGCTTTAAACTGTGTTGGAGGAAAAAGTTCACTAGAAATGTTGAGACAATTGCAGAACTCTGGGGTGATGGTTACATATGGAGGAATGTCCCGAGAGCCAGTCACTATTCCCACAGCATCCTTCATATTCAAAAACCTACAATTTCATGGATTTTGGATGACACGGTGGAATGAGACCGCCAATCCTGCTGAGAAAGATGCTATGTTGAATGAGATCATCAACTTAATGGTTGATGGAAAATTGAAAGCTCCGATACATAAAATGGTTAAATTTGAGCAATATGAAGAAGCTTTGGGAAATGCTCTTGCCCCGAAAGGTTTTCTAGGACTTAAATATGTTTTTGATTTTAATGAGTAAAATGAAGTGGTCAAATTTGGTATTTTAAGATGAGGAATTAATATTTTATTATAGGTTTAATGCAATAAATGGAAATATAATTATTTATTTATTGTTTTATTTGTACTACAATATAGTACATATTTAATTTTTTACTTAATTTACGTCTTATTGCTAAACTGTAGTTTGTCATAATTATTCCAATACCAAAAAGTATTTTTTTACAGAAAGTGTTTATAATTCAGCTCATTGTTTAATTTCAGGGTATAATGCATGTTTGCCTGTTTTACCTTCTGTACCCGGAGATGAAGGTGTTGGAGATATAGTGGAAGTGGGGGAGAGAGTAGGAAGATTAAAATGTGGAGACAGGGTTGTGGTGACATCGCGTCTTCTTGGAACTTGGAGATACTATGGCATATATGATCAAAGTAATGTTCATATTGTGTCTCCCAAACTGGGTCTACCAGAAGCTGCCACTCTTACATTAGCACCATGCACAGCTTACAGAATGTTAAGAGATTTCCGGGATCTTAGACCCGGCCAATCAGTCATTCAAAATGCTGCTAACAGCCCATGTGGACAAGCTGTGATACAACTGTGCAAAGCTTGGGGGATAAAAACATACAACATAGTAGCAAATCACTGTGGATATGAAGTAGTAAAAGCACACCTTCTGAGCCTAGGTGCTACGGCAGTACACACATTAGAGGAAGCTGAACAGTTATGTAATTTTAACACATCTCTTACAAAACCTTCATTGGCTCTGAATTGTTTAGGAGGACGGTATGAAGATATTATGCTGAGGGTAATGGCTTGTGGTGGTTCTATTGTTTACTATGGATGTGCTTATAATATGCCAATAGAAAAACAGTGTTTACGTAGAGATGCAAGATTCTATCGATTCAGCCTGAATGATTGGAATTGTAGAGCAAATTCAATACAAAAAGATCTCATGCTCACTGATATTATACAACTTATGGTTATTGGAGCTTTCAAAGCACCTATATATTACCCTGTGGAACTGAGAAATTATAGCTTTGCTTTCAAAAACACAACGCATAACGATGCTTTCTCAGTATGCAGTTACATTTTTGATTTTTCGTTGCCTTGAAAACAATATTCGTAATGCAAAAAAATAAAGCACGCATTCCTACGAGAAAAAAAAATTAGGAACGCAGTATAAAAATGTCAACGTCTAACTAATATGTCAAAAACAGCTGATGAAATGTTTTGTTTTGATTTTTATAAAAATTGATTCACTGATCCTGCAGTAGTGTACTTATTTGTGTGCAGGAAAGCCTAGTAAACAAGATAAAATAATTATTATAAAGAGAGCTATGCAATGAATATCAATATTCAATCCTCAGTTGCTTAAATCACGTGAGTTTTAGCGCCATGGAGAAAAATACATTTGAAACTTACGAGTTCCTGACTGCCACCAATTCCGATTCGGATTCAAACCAATTTTACGTTCTGCAGGAAGATGGTACCATACTTAGTAAGTGTAATATACTCTTTCTATTCCTAGAGCCATTTTCAGGAAAAAACACATAATTATTTCATGTTGAGCAATTTTACCATGTTACTACCATCTAGAATTAAATTATTATTCGTGGACATTCTTCCTCACACAACACTATCTATATCTAGTCACAGACTAAGCAAAGCTTGCATTATGGAAACAAGTTATGTACTAGGATAAATTCGAAAATGTGGGAGTTTCGATATTTGGATGTTTGTAGCTCGTATCACATCTGAACAAATCAGTATGAAAATTCGGAACTTAGATTATAGCCTAGGATAGCGCACAAGCTAAATCATCTGATTGTATAACATATTCTAATAAAAGTCACACTACTAAAACTCACTTTGACTAGCAAAATGTAGGTATGCAATAAGTTGATCTTGTAGTAGTTTTGTAGTGGTAGGACTCAAGTACCACACCTTTGCCAGTTATTCTACCGCCAAGCTGTAATGTGCAAACATTACTATGTTTCGGTTTGAAGGGCAATGTTTCCAGAGAAATTACAGGGCTTGAGAGATAAATATGTCATCTTAGATCTCTGGATGACGAGAGCAGTGCAGTGCTAGGTAATGATTTGGACTCTTCATGTTCTAATAGCTGCATGTCACTGTTTCTGTTATGTGGCAGGCATTTTGCTTGCCATCAGGCACATGTCCTGTTCGTCTCATCACTCTTTAAAAAAATGTATTAATAATGAAAAGTATGATGTCCCCTTTCAGCTCAGCACAAGTGTTCTTAGAAACTTTGTATAAGAATGCAAAATAAGACTAAATAACAGTACATATATATTTATAGTGAAGACAGCCTTACCTACATAACTAAGAAATTATTGTTACATGAAATGTCAAATTGTCGTCCAAACAACTCCATACACTCTTTCCACTTGTCTCTATCCTTGGCCAGTATATGTCAAAAATACAAATTGATCACTGTTATGACTAAGATAATAATTTAAAAAACTTTATTCCAGGGAACTTGAATCCTACAGAAGAATCTGCTCCAGTATTTGAAGTGCCTACCCAAGAGTACTTTGTGGAATTTCAAGAAAACACTGCTCAAATTATTTCTATTAATGGTAAGTAATACATTTTTTACATTATTTTCTTTACATAAAAACTGTCATTAAGCACTAACTTTTATTTTATAATCCAAACAGTGACATGCACATACAGCAGTAGCAGTGTTTCCGCACTTTAATGTAGAGATCTTTAAACTAAGACTGAATAGGTATCTTCTGAGTAAGCATTAAGCATACCTTAGCCTTGCCTTGTCTATGCCCTGTGTAAATTGGTAAGCTGGGGTTAATCATAAGTTTAGTAAAAAAACAGATGATTCACTTGATAGTAAGAGGCAGACATCGTTTTTGCCAATAGTTACTTTTTTTTAGGTTTTTCAGAAGAAGTTTAGGTTTTATTAAGATTTGAAGATTGAAAGACTTTTTTCTACCTATGTAGTGCTACTTGTAAGCATAACTAAATGTTCCCACTGCTGGGATTTGTGATTTTATGATTAATTTAATTTTCAGATCAATTTGCCATCACAAATGCAGAAAACAATGTTATATCTTACAATACCAATGGCTATCTCATACAGCCTTCCATATCTCATACAGAATCCACCTTGAGAGTTGAACAGGTTTGTGCAATACCATATGATTAATTTATTAGAAATAAATAATATGAAAGAGACATTATCAGGAGAAATATAGATGGAAATTATGTGGTAGATGGTGAAAGTGGGTTTTTAGCCCCACATGGTCACTACCAAGATGTACTTATTTAATTTTATGTAAAAGTACACATGTTTTATGTAAACAACAAATATTTCTATGATTTTGATGTTGGGGTGTTACTAGAAAAACTACCCTATCTCTAAAGTTGGAGCAAATTACAAATAAATGCTAATTTTTGGGAACATCAGTTGACTTGATAAAGAGTTGACTAGGAACAAACATCATGACACTGGATAATTGTAACTTTTAACTATCCAGGATAGTCTATCCTAGCAATATTTTATGCTTAATTTGTGCATGTTTAGTATGTTTATTAAGGACCATATTAGAGAAGAAAAATCTGTTAAATTGTGAAATTTGAGGTCACAGAGTCTAAAAATGTGGTTTGAGGTAGAGATTTTTATAAATTTGACAGTTAAAATTTAACTAACTGAGAGGTTTTTTTTATATTTTTCCTGGGACTGGTGTGACCCTACCTCTCATCCCGTGCCCGCTTGACGTTGAGTTCTGGAACACTCTGCATGAACAAATACATAGTTTACGATTCTATAAAGACAAATACACAAAAACATTCATTTTTATAAATATGTATTGAAGAGATTTTTAAATATTTGCAGATGGAGACAGAAACATATATAGACCCGCAAACGTTAGACACGCAACAACTCCAGCAGCTAAATGTTGAAGCATTCAACGGAACAAAACAGACAACTAATCTCACAGAGGTGTGGATGTTTCTGGGTTATTTTGAACCCTATTGTCGTTATATTCTATTAAACGAATGTAGAATGGAAATCTCTCATTCTACGAAAAACGTCATCATCATCATCATCACCATCATCAGCCGCAAGACGTCCACTGCTGAACAAAGGCCTCCCCCCTAGATTTCCACAACGAACGGTCCCCCGCAACCTGCAACCAGCGGTTTCCAGCGACCTTTGTGAGGTCATCTGTCCATCTAGTGGGAGGCCGTCCAACACTGCGTCTTCCGGTTCGTGGTCGCCACTCGAGAACCTTTCTTCCCCATCGGTTGTCAGTTC
This sequence comes from Ectropis crepuscularia, assembly GCA_963693475.1. NCBI lineage: Eukaryota > Metazoa > Arthropoda > Insecta > Lepidoptera > Geometridae > Ectropis > Ectropis crepuscularia. Next base: position 13,577,125 of record OY856358.1, read on the forward strand.
TTCGAGCGATGTGGCCTGCCCATTGCCACTTCAGCTTGCTTACTCGTTGAGCTATGTCGGCCACTTTAGTTCTTTTGCGAATATCTTCATTACGGATTCTGTCGCGCAAAGAGACTCCGAGCATAGCTCTCTCCATAGCTCGCTGTGTGACTTTGAGCTTTGTTATGAGGCCCACAGTTAAGGACCACGTCTCAGTTCCATAAGCCATCACTGGCAACACGCACTGGTTAAAGACTTTTATCTTTAGACATTGGGGTATTTTGGACTCAAAGATGTGTCGAAGTTTCCCGAACGCTGCCCATCCGAGTTGGATCCTTCGCTGGACCTCTTTGTCGAAGTTGGATCTACCTAATTGGATCTTTTGACCCAGGTAGACGTATTCGTCAACAACTTCGAGTGTGGTATTCCCAACAATAACCGGTACAGGTGAGACATGCACATTTGACATGACATTCGTCTTGTCCATGTTCATCCTCAAACCAACCTGTTGGGATACTCTACTGAGGTCCCTGAGCATTGCACCGAGGTCCTCCAGCGACTCCGCCACAATGACTATGTCGTCGGCAAACCGAAGGTGAGTGATGCATTCGCCGTTGATATTGATGCCATGTCCGTTCCAGTCCAGTAGCTTGAAAACGTCTTCCAGCGCAGCAGTGAACAGTTTCGGAGATATAACATCTCCCTGTCTCACGCCTTTCTGTAGCTGGATATGTTTTGTGCACTGGTCCTGTAATCGGACAGACATTGTGGCTTTGCTGTAGATACACTTCAACACTTCGATATAGCGATAGTCGATGCGGCATCGCTGGAGAGACTGAAGCACTGCCCAGGTCTCGATGGAATCGAAGGCTTTCTCATAGTCCACATACGCTATACATAGTGGCCGATTATACTCCTCAGTTTTCTGTATAATCTGCCGGAGCGTATGTATGTGGTCTATGGTACTATAGCCTTTTCGGAAACCGGCTTGTTCGGGTGGCTGAAAGTCGTCAAACCTGCGTGCGAGACGATTCGTGATTACCCTCGAAAACAACTTATAAACGTGGCTCAGAAGTGAGATGGATCTGTAATTCTTCAACAAGGTGTTGTCACCTTTTTTGAAGAAGAGCACCACCACACTTCTGCTCCACGCTTCTGGCGTATTACCGTCAAGTATGACGGAATCGAACAGCTTCTGGAGGACTTTAAGTACCGGTTTTCCACCCGCTCTCAGAAGCTCAGTCGTAATTCCGTCATCGCCAGGTGCTTTGTTGTTTTTAAGTTGTTTGAGGGCCATCCTAATCTCATACAGGCTGACTTCCGGGATATCTTCGGTAAAGTGCCGGGTCAGCTTGGCTCTGGGGTCTTTTGCCATGCTAACTACAGGTTGTGCTTGTGTAGAGGTGTATAACTGTTCATAGAACTTCTCAATCTCCTCCAAAATCTCGGGCTTCGACGAGACTACGTTACCGCTATCGGTCTTCAGTTTGGCCAGCTGACTTAACGAAAAACGTAATTTCGAAATAAACTCGCGATTTTCCTACTCCGGTTCTACTTCATTTCGGCCGATCGAACATTGTTTGGCGTTTAAAAGTTCTAAGCCTACTTACTCTAAGTAGAGTAAGTAGGTAATATTTAAACGGACGAAACGACGGATCGAAGTAGAACCGGAGTATGAAAATCGTGAGTTTATTTCGAAAATACATTTGTCGTAGGCTCTTCCTACGACAAATGCCTGACAATGACAAATTCTAAGCCTACTTACTCTACTTAGAGTAAGTAGGCTTAGAACTTTTAAACGCCAAACAATGTTCGATCAGACGTCAGATTTTATCTTCTTAACATTAAAAGTCTCGTGTTACGAAGGTTATGTTCGTCTCTTCCGAAAACGGTTTGACTGATTTTAATGATTTTTTTACAATCATTTGGTACTAGCAGCGCCCCGCATTTTTACCCGCTCCCGTTTCCGTCATTTTTCCGGGATAATAAGTAGCGTATGTGCTTATCCAGGATATGAGTTCTAAATTTCAAACTTATACGTGCAGACGTTCCGACGTGTATGAGCAATAACCACCCAAACATAAACATTTGGAATATTACTCCTAGTAGTACGATAATACCGAGTAGTGCCAGTAGTCCGGTTGCTAGTTCGGTTGACCGAACTGCTGCATGATCTAATACCATCTTGCCCCTTCTTCTATAGGACTTCTCGTATCTCAAAAGAAAGCGACATCGTTTCATGATTGATGTTCCAAAAACACGAACGAAGATATTTGACTATACTAGTGTTAGTGTGATAAGAACATTTACGTTGCCTGAGTGGGTTTTCCCCGATAGTTACAATCTTGGTGTCTGTAACGTAGCCCTTACATCACACATTTTCGGTTTTATAATATTTGCAACGCCAATAGCTGCTTTTAGAGGCATATACTGAGTTTCTATAAAACTGGTATCCAGAATAAAGTAGCATCCTGCCTCTTCCTCGCTGCATTATCTTAAAATCGGTGTTGTCGTTCATTTTAATGTAGTGTACTCGTTTACAAGTTTACTTTAGTTTTATACAATATAATTATCAAGTTGGAAAATAGATACTAGATACCTAGAAGCTACCGATCAAACGAACTAGCAACCGGACTACTGGCACTCCGCAGTGCCAATAGTTCGGTGATGACGTACAACCGAACTACTGGGACTAAAAAGTTGCAGTAGTTCGGTTAACCGAACTAGCAACCGGACTACTGGCACTACTCGGATAATACGACCGTGAATCGGTTTGTCTTATGGTTTATCTTACAACTTTAAAATAACGGGTACGGGAACTACGCGGGTAAGAACGCGGGACATTGCTAGTTATTTATATTATGACAAAACATAGTTTGTAGCTAGTGTAAGATAAAACTGATACAATGAGTCGGCTCCAGACTGCAAATAGACCTGATAACCTGTAATTTCCCAACATGACCCCCAAAATTAAAGTCTATATAAAAAAAAATATCAAAAATCGAAGGCATATATAGACAAGGTAGATACATAGGCTATTTTTTACCGCGGGAAAACTACTAGAATGGCTATAGCCACAATATGTATCCGCTTATGCTGCTCGTTTTATTCAATTAGGTAAAAAAACTAGTAAAAGACATTATAAAAACTCAGATTGTGAGTATGTAATATGTATGTCCTGACGTACCTAGAATCGAACGACCTCCTCAGTGACCAGCAATACGGGTTTCGCCGAAACCGGTCCACCGGGGATATTCTAGCGTACGTCACTCACATCTGGAGTGAAGCTATTGAGAAACACGGGGAAGCACTTGCAGTCTCCCTGGATATCTCGAAGGCTTTCGACAGGGTTTGGCATGATGGCCTTATAAGCAAGCTTTCTAGTTATGGTTTGTCTTCTGGGTTCATTGCTTGGATATCGGACTTCTTGAGGGATCGATCCATACGAGTCGTCATTGATGGCTGCTCGTCGGATCAAATGGGTATCAATGCCGGAGTCCCACAAGGGTCGGTACTCTCTGCGACGCTCTTCCTGCTACATATCAACGATCTGTTGAAGCCCGGTATCTATGGGTACGCAGATGATAGCACCGTTGTAGAGAGTTACATATCTAGCGCGAGAGCCACTGGGCAGCAAACTCAGGTACTGAGAGAGAGTCTGATCGGGCGTTTGGGCTTGACCCTTGATGCGGTGTCCAAATGGGGCGATGCCAATCTGGTCAAGTTCAACGAGAGTAAGACGCAGGCGTGTCTGTTCTCCGCTAAAAGGAGTCCTTTCCAACTGACTCCAACTTTTAGAGGTGTATCCGTGCCGGTCTCTGACCGTCTTGAACTTTTGGGCGTTACTTTGACCTCTACGCTCAACTTTGGCTCGTTTATCGAGTCCAAGGCTAAACTTGCTGCCAAAAAACTTGGTGTCCTCTCAAAGGTGCGAAGGTACTTCAAGTCTGAACAGTTGCTTACACTATATCAAGCACGGATTCGCTCCTGTATGGAGTACTGTTCGCACCTTTGGGATGGATCGGCTAAGTATCAGCTGGAGGCTCTGGAATCGATCGAGAGACGTGCCAAAAGGCTCATAGGCAACGACACTCTTGTGCGAAAAAGACTTCAAAGTCTTGAACATCGCCGAAAAATTGCTAGCCTATCGGTTTTTTATCGGATACACTTCGGAGAGTGTGCGACTGATTTGCATGATCTGATACCACCTTGTCCTTTTTTCTATCGGAATGCTCGTAGCTCGAAAAAGCGACATCGTTTCATGGTTGATGTTCCAAAGACACGAACGAAGAGATTCGACTCTACTTTTGTGATAAGAACGTCTAAGCTGTGGAATACGTTGCCTGAGTGGGTTTTCCCCGATGGTTACAATCTTTGTGTCTTCAAATCGAGAGTGAATCGGTTTTATCTAGGTAAACACGCTCCATCGTAGACCGTATCGTCGCTTAACATCAGGCGAGATGGCGGTCAAGTGTAAACCTATAGAAGTTAAAAAAAAAAATAAAAAAAATGTATCCCTTACATCCCTCATATCTAAAGGCTTCAATCAACTAACTTTGCACTTTACTAACTTTATCTTAACGGTTTTTTATTGCATAGGTACACTTCGTAGAGTGTGCAACTGATTTGCATGATCTAATCACCTTGCCCTTTTTCTATTATAATGCTCGTGGCTCGAAAAAGCGACACCGTTTAATGGTTGATGGTCCAAAGACACGTACGAAGAGATTTGACTCTACTTTTGTGATAAGAACGTCTAGGGTCTAGGTTGTGGAATACGTTGCCTGAGTGAATTTTCCCTGATGGTTACAAGCTTCGTGTCTTCAAATCGAGAGTGAATCGGATTCTTCTAGGTAAACATGCTCCACCGTAGACCGCATCGTCGCTTAACATCAGGCGAGATGGCGGTCAAGCGTAAACCTATAAAAGTAAAAAAACTAAACACGACTAAATGTACTCAAAATTTGTTTTCTATTCCAGATAACATTGAGTGACGAACAGTACCAAATTCTGGAGCAAAAAGGCTGGTTATTACTTGAATCGAATGATAAAATATTTGTTTTAAATACCCTGGGATTACATGACATCACCGATAACGACAGTAAGATGGCATACACTTGTTCAATTGCTGTTCTAAAATTTGTAATGTTCTCTAAAAAATATGGAAAAATTACTTCTATTTCAGAACTCATCCGCAGATTGAAAAACGAACTTCAAGTGGATGCCAACACAAACTCCGACATAAGGTATGCATATCTGTCTGTTAGATTATCACGTCTCAATCGCTTGACCGATTGAGATGAGTTTTGATTTACTGATAGATTGGACCTTGAGCAGCAGCCTGACTTCTCCGGAACTTGATGGGCTGAATCAGAAAATGAAAACTTTGATCTCAGCATCATGTGATCGTTATTTGAATCAGAAGTGGGGGAGGTGGGGAAGGTTAGGTTAGAGTCCCCTGGGGGAAATACCACACCTTTGCCAGTTATTCTACCGCCAAGCAGTAATGTGCAAACATTACTGTGTTCCGGTTTGAATGGCAATGTTTCCAGTGAAATTGTAGGACAGAGATAAAACATCTTATATTTCTGGGTGACGAGCGCAGTGCAGTGCTGTAGGTAATAATTTGGACAATAGCTGCGTGTCGCTGTGCTGTTATGGAGGCAGGCATGTTGTTAACCATCAGACAGTCCTGCTTGTCTCGTCACTATACTATAAAAAAAGGTAGTAGTAATGGGTCAGTGGGGTTGTAATGGGTGGCTTCTGGTGGGATATTCCTGGTAGACGATCTGAGGTCTGGTAGTCTTTGAAAGGGTGATTCGTGGAAGGTGTGGACTGTCGAAAGTAGGTAAGTTAAGGCAGGTCGTTGGGAGAACGACAACTGCCAAATCGGAACTGTCTCTTCGAAGTAATATGCGTGTAATGCCGCTAACTTAAAACGGTGAAGGAAAACATCGTGAGGAAACCGACATGTTCCTAGAATCCTTCGAGGTCGCATGGCATCCACCAACCCGCACTAGGCCAGTGTGGTGGATTATGGCCTAGACTCTCTCCTTGTCAGAGAAGACCCCGCAACCCAACAGTGGGAATATTTAGTGGGCTGCTTATAATCCGAGATAGGCGTGACGCATTACGCATTACGTGTTAAATGCTCCATGGTGCTAGCTAACCATTCCCAGCTGCGTAGTAGCATATGTTGAATCTTAAAAAAAAATGCATTTTAATAAAGACTAATAATAAGGCATTCACAGTAGCAGTGAAGCATGTTTGAATCAGGTCGAGCCCAAAACAGCATCTACGTCCACAGAATAAGATCCACTACATCCGAGTCAGTTAACTACAGTTCTTCGGAATCCAGTAGCACCTCCAAACAATTACATTATAAGTATAGGCGGTTCGTACTCATTGTGAGGAGTGTGTGAGGAGAGAGAGTGAGGCCTACTCGCTCCTCACTCCTCACTTATCTACATGCGCCCACTATAGACAGGTCTTTATTTCAGCCAGTTAAAAATCGAAAGCATATCAAGTATTTTGCCAACTGGCGACACCAGCGATGTGGCCACACAGGAAGAGGGCAACGTCGTAGAATACTTTATAGGCAACAGCGTTCCCGTCCAGAACATTGAAGAGAGTGAAAATTTACAATATATCATCAACGATAATGTAGAAGAAACAAGTAAGATAATGTTCCTATAATGTTTTTATGAGAGAAATGTCTACTAATATTTATGTTGTACTAGCTACGCCCCCCGGCTTTAACCGCGTAGTTTCCGATCCCGTTATTGACCCGCGCTTCTACCACCTAACGAAAAACGCTTTGATGCTTTGACATTGCTGTCTCTTTTCTTCTCGCTTGAAATGAAAGAGACGGCCACAGATTACAGAAATAAAACCAGATGGAGCGCGCAGAACAGACCTACTGAAGCAGACAAAGGAAATACAAACGCCGAAGCAAATACAATCTCCAGTCAGTATGAAACGGACTTCCGTGTTGTACGGGAGTCCCGTGTGATTTTAAGTTTTGTTTTAAATATGCCGTCTTGTGTCTTCAAACATTGCAAACAATGTTCCCAAAAAACAAAAAAAGGAAAGAGGAATATAATTTCATAGGAACATTTGAATATTTTTACTGTTATTTATATAATTTAGGCGATTTCATTTTGGTGATGAATGGAACACAACACCTCAACGAAAATAGGTTAGTGTGGCGATACTAAATGTAAATTATTTTCCCTGAATGTAGGGTAAAATATAGATTATATTTTTTTTTAGATACTTGTAGACCAAATTATTGATAGGCATTGTATTATGCAATGTAATTGAATATCAAATCTAATTTTAGTAAATGTTAAATTTATAAAATGAGTAATTTAAATTTACAAAAAACAAAATCATTAATACATCATACAATTTGTTTGTGTATTTATTTATTTCGTTAGTTGCACCACTGCCCAAAATATTACAAATTTTGTTTCCTCATGAATCAAAAAGTTATATGGAAGAGATCGCTTTTAGCGACAAGATCGCCTTTTGTGCCCATTTTGTTTTGTTATTATGTGTGTTACTTCTTGTCAACTTTGTTTATGGTGCCAATAAAGTGTTTTGTATTATATTGTATTGTAATGTCATTCGATATATTATCTAAGTGAAACGGTGGCTAAATATAATTGGTTATAAAATGATGGTTTATAAAATAAAACATTTGTTGAAGGAAGATATTTTTGAAGTTAATATTATGCATAACGTTGTTTGTAAGATGAAATATTTTTAAATTGTAAAGAGTTTTAATATTATACGGTTACTTGATTTTAAAGTCTTGTTTTGTCAAAAAAAAGGTGAATAATAAGTGAACTGTTAAAATGATTATTTTGTTCGTTTTTTTTGTTTGTTGTTTCGACCTATAACATACAGGTAGCCTATATGCATTTTATCACAAATAGTTTGGTGGTAAAGATGGTTGTTTTAATTTTTGTTTAACCTATCTAAGCGAGTAAATTACACTAATTTTATTATTTGCGATTCAAGTTAATTTCTAGTTGCATGCAAAATCAAAATTCTTTTCTTCATAGAATGGAAATGGTAGTAACAAGAAATCCTTGCATAATCGGTGTAATAATATTAATATTTTAAAATATCAATTGATGTGTTTATTATACGTAAAGATTTCCCATGCTAAGACAACAATAGTGGGACTTTTTTCTTAAGACTGACAACATTATACAAGTAATTTGGAACGTTGATTTGACAATTTTACGTCAACATGACTAATTACGGGCCTCACAGTGTTGTTCACGAAGGTTCCATCTGTGTTTTATTTCTATAATCTGTGGAGACGGCAATGCCAAAGCGTTTTTCGTTAGGCGGTAGACCCCCCGGGATAAAAATAGCTATAGCTATATGTTATTCCAGTCAATTATCTATCTATGTAGGTACCAAGTTTCATCCAAACCAAGTAGGTAGTTTTTGCGTGAAAGAGAAACAAACATTCATCCGTATATTCTTAAGCTGCGTCTACGCTAGGAGAGCCGATCACGATCGGAGCACAACGAAACAGTGGCGAAATTTCCCAAAAAGTCGGCATTTAATCATTTGCAAAAAGTTGTCGGTAATAGGTACATTTTATAAGTAGTTATTTAAAACTTTGATAAATGACGCGGTATTTATGTGATATATAACGTTTTTCAAGATGGTGGTGGTCTTTTCGAAATATGGGTGCAAATATTAGTGTCTAAATATTTTTCTTCATAATTTTTTTATCGGTATCGGACACTATTTATCAATTCATTTTCATTTATATTGAAACGAAAGTTTTCAACTATGGGTTCCATTCCTATGGAAATGTTTAATTTATTTATAAAAATACTCAAACTCTTTAAATTAATTTATTGAAATTTTTTACAAATTTTCATGTTTTTGGCAGATACGCTTGACTTAAAGTTGAGCGTTTTTTGTTATAAGATTTAACTTAAACTCTTAACACTTTTAACACTTGTAAAAATGTATTATAATCTAATGTATTCGATAAGTAATCTAGGTTTGGTGAAAATAGACAATGCTATCTACTAGTATAACATGAAATTGGTTAACTAGATTATAGCTTATTCGCGGTTGTGAAGGTTCTTGGCATTTATTGTTATAGAAAATAGTACTCCACAACCAGTACCGGAGCCCATTGAGAGTGTTGCCACAGAATTACCAGTCACATACGAACTTTGGAGTGATGTTGACAACAAGGAAGTGCACAATAATTGTGAGCCCATCCAAATAAAAACGAAATATGTATTCAAAGGTACGTTAATACTTAGATTAACTTAGACAATCTAATAAATCTAATGTTTATTGCGATTTGAAAACAAAGTTGTTTATGTATTCCTAGTACTCGTATCTACCCGCGACGTAGTTCGCGTAGAACTTAGAAGATAATTAAGTTATCAATCATCCCATAAAAAATCTCAATAGCGCCACAAATGACGTTGTTGTTTCCTATTGTCACATAAAAATTTGCTAAACTTATGTCAGAGTTATTAATTTAATAGGTTAGTCAACGAGTGAAATTACGAAACCCCCTTTCTTATTTTCAGTTAACTGTTATATAACTATTGCAATCTTTGCGAGCGGGTTTAGCATTTTCTCAAAAGCTATCTAGATTCCATTCTGAATCGAATGACACCTCGATCATAATCTTAGGAAAAATCGAAACGTTTAACCTAAAAAGCACTTGTTGACTAGACTATAAAACATTTTTCAATTTTAGAATGTCTATCTGTCTTCTGTCATTTTGAAAACACTTCATTCAATGCATGCAATTTTCAATTTTGTTAGATTGACTAGACCCCGTATTGAAAAAGTTAATACTCCACTATTGATAGTAAAGGAATTATGAATTCTCTTGGTATGATACCCTTTGTCAAAAATCCATTTCCGTCTATTTATAACTAATCAAATAAATTATAACTCTTCCAGACATACCAGATAAAATATTTTTGGGGAAAACAGTCGACGGCAAGAAATTATTCGCGAAAGTGAGGAGAAAAAGTAACGACGCCGACGTACAAAATAAAAAAGTTAAAAAGCCATCGCAAAGTAAGTACCTTGTCATTTTGGTAATAGCATTTAGGGACTCTGGAGGAGAGAGTCAAACCCATAACCCACCACGCGAGGCAATTGTGGGTTGGCAGATGAAGCATCTCCTCTGAGGATGTATTTCTTTAAATAGGTTGGTTTCTTCACGATGTTCACCGTTAAAGCCTATAGTGAAGACAAACTTGTACATTCGAAAAATATTATATGAAAAATAGTCAGAGATGCTAGTGGGATTCGATCCAGTCGCCTCACGGTTGTCAAAGTGGACTATCTCACCACTATGCCCTGTAAAAATTATAAGTGTTATCCACTCATTATTTGTATTTCCCTTCGTCTTCTTGTTCTTCAATTCTCCTTTTCCATGCTGTTGCCTGGAAGAGATCGTTTTTAGCGATAAGGTCGCCAATTACTAGGTACTTTGTGTTTTTTGTTTTTTCGTCTTCTAATCAATCTTAGTAAAAATAAAGAGTTCTCTATCTATGCTCCACGGCTTCGAAACGGTACTATGATTATCCCACGTCTATGGGATAAGGGTAGACCAACAATTGTATCATAATGATCATAATAATATATCATATTGCGATAACACTGAGCTGTTTTCAAAATTGTAGAAGTAATTCCAAATTACGAACTAGATGTTTAAGTCAAAGTACCTACTTTATTCATAAATGTACAATTTACACGTCGATTAATAAAAAAATAAAAACAAAAGAAAGAGCGTATTAATTGTATACATTTTTAAAGTTTGAAATGACTACTTTACTGTATTATAATAATTATTGTACAGAAAACTGTCAATGTTGTGTTGTGTCAAACTGTCGATTTTGCAATAGGATTTGAAAACTACGTCACCACTATGTGCTTTTTTAATTGTATCATAAAAGCACAAAAAAAATTGTATTGAACTTTCAGTTTCGCCCGAAATTGAGTGCCTTTCCGAAAGTTTGGTATCGATTTCGGCTAGTAACCGATATTCGCGAAAGTTGACATTTGAGTAATTTGGTCCAGCTTGAGAGATATGAGAGTTTTTGTTTCGATTAATGGTAAGTATATAATAAAAATCCGAGCGAAGCCGGAACAGCCGGCTAGTATTATGTAAAATTATGAATATAAAAAATTATATCATTTACTTTCAGTCAGTTCCCTCGACCCCGCAGTCTTCACGAGACTGATCCAAGAGTCGTTCCGTCACATGACTCGCGCGAACGTGAAACATGTCGCGTACGCGCAAGCGGTCCTCTCGCAACTACTGCGACTGCCCAATTTCAATCACTCTATCATAGGAAAAAATCTGGTTTTCACTAAGGTAAAATATTATCTAATTTTAATAAAATTGTATTTTCGAAGTAATATCTACTTTTGACGCGTTAGTCAACAAGCAACAAGAAGGAACATTTTTACGATGCGCGAACACCGTCACGAGAAACTGACACCCTGAAGTTATCTAGACAACATTTGAGTAAACATTGTAACTTACTTCAGGATAATAATACTTCCTACGTTGAAGAAATGACCTAGCTATGGTTGAAGATAGACTTCTAAGCACGAGGAATAAAGAGAAGAAGTATAAAATTCTTGCGTGTGTACCTACATAAGTACAGACACACTTTTTTCTCGGAATAATTAGAATTTTAAGTATCACGTAAAGTATCAGATAAATGCGAAAAGCTATCAAAAATAGTTAGTAATTACACCACAGGTAGCGTTTGAAAGTAGATAATATACGTCATAGTAATTATAATTCACCATTCACCACTCATTCAGCATTCAAGTTACGGCTGGTCTAGTAGGGAGAACGGCGGCTGCCGATCCGGAGACCCCGGGTTCAAACCCCACACGCACCACTGTCTTTTCGAAGTCATGTGCGTAATGCCGCTAACTTAAAACGGTGAAGGAAAACATCGTGAGGAAACCGACATGTACCTAGAATCTTTTAAGTCATGTGTCATCCGCCAAACCGCACTGGGCCAGCGTGGTGGGCTATGGCCTTAACTCTCTCCTTGCGAGAGAAGGCCCTGAGTCCCAGCAGTGGGAACGTTTAGTGGGCTGTTGATGTTGAATAAATAATTTGATACGTTTTTTACTCATCAGTCATAACGCATCATTGAAATAATAGATTTTCAATGAGGTGTTTCCAGAACGACATAAGATTTTTTTTTTTCAAAATAGAAACGCATCATTATATGGAGAATATAACGTGATACGTAAAATAGTTACTAGCAGCACCCCGCGGTTTTACACGCGTAGTTGTCGTTATTTTGCCGGGATAAAAAGTACCGGTCTTCTTCCAGATTATAATTTATCTGTTTTCCAAATTTCCACCAGATCTGGACGTCTACTCTCTTTCTACGAAAACGTAATTTCGAAAAAAAAACTCGCGACTGTCCTACTCCGGTTCTACTACGTTTCATCCGATAGAACATCGTTTGACGTTTAAATGTTCTAAGATTACTCTAATTAGAGTAGGCTTAGAACATTTAAACGGACAAATCGACGGATCGAAGTAGAATCGGAGAAGGAAAGTCGCGAGTTTATTGCGAAATTACGTTTTCGTAAAAAGAGAGTAGACTTACTGTTCAGACGTTACGGCGTTTTTGAACAACAAATATCAAAATATCCAAACGTTGACATGACATTTTTAATATTAGTAGGATGCCTACTAGCAGCACCCTCCGGTTTTATCCGCGTAGTTCCCGATATTTTCGCGGGATAAAAAGTACCTGTGTTCCAGACTTTAATTTGACTGTGTTTCAAGTTTCAACCGGGTCAGGTTGAGCGTTCAGTCGTTACTACGTGATTGAGCAACGAAAATCCAAGCTTTGATATTATTTAATGTAACATATTAGTAGGATACGATTATTATTAAGTCTAAGGTTTCTATAATTTCTGAACAGACGATAACATGCGATAGTGAAACCGGCGAAGACACGGCCAAGCCGAGCATGGTCACGGGGAGAGTGCAAACGCTGGACGGTGAAGATACCTTCGTCCATACGCCGTTGATGTTGCAAGAACTGTTGAAGGAAGCTGGTATGTATCTATAAAGAGCCACATAGGATACCAGTCATAAACCGAACGGAAATCTTTACTAACTATATTGTTAGGTTTTTGACGTGATAACGTCTTATAATTCGATGAAGCCGGCTGCACGCCCGCAAAACATGACGTCATGTAACGTTACCGCCATAGAATAGATAATATTTACCACCATTACCTCGACTTATTACTTTTCGCACCATCTAGTGAGTGAAATGTGTATTACGTTCAAGGAGTCTGTCCATGTTTTAGAAAAGCGACGATATGAAGTTAAGAACTTGTGTTAGTACAATGATGTACCCAGAGATGGCGCTTTGAACAGCTTAAATTATACACATACAAATCTATTAAACAAATGAAACTAAAATTTTCTTTTGAAAAATGCTACCATTCCATCAGTATTTTCTTAAGACGTTGTCACGTTCAACTATCGTCAGTAAACCGACTTTACAGACAACCATTTTTTTTTACTTTTAAAGGCCGCGACCATAATATCACACATGAGTTGTTCACACACCCGTGAATCAAAAGTGGAAGTTTTACTATTAGGTACCTACGTTTTGTAGTGGTAGGACACTTGGCAGGTTGCAGCGTCCGCCTGGGGAAGTACCTTTGCCAGTTATTTTAACGCCAAGCCGTAATGTGCAAGGAAAGTGTTCCGGTTTGAAAGGAAATGTTTCCAGAGAAATTGCGGGGCATAGAGATAGGTAAATCCTCTTATATCAAGATGAGCACAGTGCATTGCTAGATATTGATTTAGACTATTCGTATTAAATTATTGAAGTGAAAACTTCTGTTGGCGCGCCACACACAGAATTTTTCGTAAGCTGTGAATGAAGCTCATCATCACTTTCGTTATTGAAAGATTCGTTCGGGGGAACTCGGGACCGCCGAGTGTGCCTGAACGAGAAAGTTAGTCAGCTGTCACAGTAGTTAAACTTCTGCGGTTGCTGTCACTGTCGAGTCGCTGTGTTTAGGTACTATTTATTAAATTTAAATGTAATCGCTACTATTTTCATTTATGGTTATCATTATTTTCAAAATGGTTATTTCTTATTTTAGTTTTCACTTCTGTCGTGCGGTATTAAGCGCACACATTTTTTATTTAAGTACCTCGACGATTCGGCAGCATTACAACCGCAGTGGTCACGAGAAGACTCTTTATCAAAGAGTTGAGTCCTGTGTAATGCTTTCAATATGAGTACTAATCGCCGAAAGTTTAAAAAATGTATTACCTATGTCTTCAGAAGACAAATCGAAAGGCCCAGCGACACCGTTAAGTTGCCTGGAAGAGAAGACTGCGAGGGGCCTGGTGGAGTTGCTCCACATACACATCTCGGAGTTACGGTTCGCTGACCGGGCGTCGGAAACGTCCATCAACCTTACGCAACGAAGTTAGTGGACACATCTTACTACCTACCTAAGTACCTATATAAAAGTCCAGTATCCATGCTAATAGCTCAATTTTATAAAATCTAGTGTCATGTTTTTCACCAGTAAACTCTTCATCAAGTCAACCGATGTTTACGAAATTTGGCATGTACCTGTGTGTAATTTGGTCCAAACTTGAGAGATACGGTTTGAAGGGCAATGATTCCCGAGAACTTACAGGGCTTAGAGATATAACATCTTAGATCTTTGGGTGACGAGCGCAGTGCAGTGCTAGGTAATGATTTGGGCTCTTCATGTTCCAATAGCTGCGTGTCACTGTGCTGTTATGTGGCAGGCATGTTGCTTTCTATCAGGCACATGTCAAACTTTATTTAAAAAAAAGTAAACTGGCATATATCTTAATACCTAGGTATATTAAAATCCAGTGTCATGATGTTCGTGATCGTTCCCAGTGATTCGAATTAAATTATATTTTATGCGTAGAAAGTTTGTTTTGTGTTAGGTATAGTATGACGGGACATGCAGGATATGTGCCTAATTCCTAATATGTGACATAATGTGACATATGTGACATAAATATCACGCATCTATTTGAACATAAAAGACTCTAAATCATTACCCAGCACTGCACTGCAACCAGAAATTTTATCACTTAAGTCCATTGCTGGTATCTCCCGAAATAAATAATATGTTCATTCCAGAACTCCCACTGGACGTATTGCACGACGCTAAGAAGAGGCACCCGAACCCTGCGTTCGCTTGCGGCACGTGCGGCGCGGTATTCAACTCCGAAACGCAGCTGAAGGAGCACCAAGACGTAATTACGTTACTATTATATATGTATATATTATATATATGTACCGGGTTACTGGTAATAATCAGCCTGCATCCGTTTAATTAATGTTCTGTTTACAAAAGTTGTTTGTTTATTTAAACAAACAACTTTTGTTCTATAATTTTCGTTAAAACTCTTGTTTTTAACCCCCGACGAAGAGGGGTGTTATAAGTTTGACGTCCATGACTGTCTGTGTGTGCCTTTCTGTGGCACCGTAGCTCTCATTCAGGTGGAACGATTTCGATGCGGTTTTTTCATTTGAAAGCTAGTTTCCTTACGGTGGTTAATAGCTATGTTTGGTTGATATCGATTCAAAATGGCCGCCTCCAAAAAATGGCGGATAAAATATTTTTTCACAACCGCCCTCAATATGAAATTCTCTTTATCAATATTATTTTTTTCTTGTTACCGGTGTGTCAAATCAATCTACCTATGTTTCAGGATGAATGCATAGAGGTAGAGGATGAATTGACAATTGACACTGATGACTGCAGCGCCAATGTTTCGACGTTATATACGGTCACGACAAAGGGGACGGAGAAAGTATATTCTTGTTCGATATGTGAGGTGAGCCAAATAAAAACTGATAAGAAAGTCGCAAGCAGCGCGGCAGCCGCGCGACAGCAGCGAATGCCCGCGACTTGCTTAGAATTTCGTGTCGCGCGACACGAAAAGTCGCGCGGCTGTATTTGTAATGAGAAGGCATCCGCTGCTTGCGACCTAATGTGAAAGCGCCTTGTAATAAATAAATAAATATAAATAAATATTGGTGGACAATTCACACACAACACCATTTGACCCCAAACTAAGCAAAGCTTGTGTGATGGCGGCCAGATAGCTGATATAATACTTATATAGTTTTAAATACATACTTATTATACATAGAAACACCCAGACACAGTGAAAACATTTGAATTCATCACACAAATATTTGCACTGGGTGGGAATCGAACCCACGACCCTCGGCTTCGCAGGCAGAGCTACTACCAACTAAGCCACGAGGCCAGTCAATGTCAGCTAAGCCACGAGGCCAGTTATGTGTAATTTGGTGCAACTTTTGTGGTTGTTTTTATTTCGATGAATGGTCTCAATAAGGCCTGACCACACATGCTACTTTTTGAAGCGGGATGCAGCGACTAGACGCCAACCGCACCTACTTTTTGAAGTGTGACGCAGCGTCTAGATGCCTGTCGCCGTCGCTAAAAGTAGCTAATGAGGTTTGGCTTAACAATAAACTTGTTCATAAGTCTCAAACAGATGGCACCTCAATAGGCTATATACAGGGTTATTGGTAATAAGCCGTCATCTTTTTAAGGGCATGTTAAGTACTTACATTAAATATGTCACCTTTTGTTCTACAGTTTTTAAAAATTACTATAATTTCCCATGCAAAAAAAAGTGTATTTGCCCGGTCTAAAAACAGAAAACTCTTCGTAACAAGAGCGCACGCACTCTAACGTTCGATAAGTGAAGTGCCGAAGCGAATAATATAACTACACAAGGATGAAAGATGACAACAAAAAAATTTTAATAATAATTTAATCTTTAATTTTATTAATAAAATTATTATTTTTGTCATATACTTACATTAGAAAAGTTTTGTTTGTTTAAATATACAGAGCATGCCCTTAATGGAGGCAGGCTGATTTCTAGTAACCCTGTATATAGCATTTGTTGTTTCCAAACGAAGTTGGGACGGGCCGCTAGTAGGTAACTTATATACTTTCGAGATTTTAACTCTATTTGAAAACTTTATAAACCTAGAACAGAGAGTTCAGAGAAATTATAGGGCTTAGAGATATAACAACTCTCTATAAGATCTCTGGGTGACGAGCGCAGTGCTATGTAATGATTTGGACTCTTCATGTTCCAATAGCTGCGTGCCACTGTGTTGTTATGTGGGAGGCATGTTGCTTACCATCAGGCACATGTCCTGCTCGTCTCGTCACTCTTTATTTAAAAAAAAACTACAAAAAAATTATTAAAATCCCTATCAAGTTCGCTGGTCTTATATATGGCAATATCTGAGCGAAGCCGGAACGAGCCCGCTAGTTTATTATAATCCAACAAATCCTTATCATAGTACTGTATGAGGTGTTACAAATAAGAAATATCCACGTTTAACCGTGATTTAGAGATAAACTTGAAAAGTATCCATAGATAGAATTATTTCCCTGATGTTTAGCAATAGGTTTACGGGCCATGATGTAATATGTCTGCGTAAAATTGTTTATACGTTCATATACATATTATAGATTATAGATATTCGTATCGTTTATAATCTAACGGCGGCGTTAAGACCGTTAATTTATATTTAAACTAACGTAACATACCATAGGTTTATAATCGCACGCATTTTGTTGTAAATTTTACAGACATTGTTTATTTTACTATACTGTGCTTAGACTCATAGCCATAATTTGTTTCAGACGAAATTCGCAAGACTGTTCAACTGCAAAAAGCACATACAAGCTCACAAAGCTGGCATAGAAAAGAAACTTAAAGCATACAAGTGTAAAATGTGTCCTTCCACATATTTCCATTCGTCCAGTTTAGCTAAACATATTGTGAAAACCCATATAAAAATGAAATTGAATTAAACAAATTGTAAAATATCAAGACTTTTATTTTTGGGACTATATTCAATCACAAATTTTGTAATCATAGGTCTAAAAAAAGGCATTTTTTTATTCTGACGTTACCTTTATGCTCAAATCATACCAAAGGAGCAACGGCGCGCAGTGCAGCGACGAACACAATGACACCCATTGTAATGTGAAATAAAACCTTATGGTTATTGCTATAATACATAGTATCGCTTGACAAATTCGAAAAGTCGCGCGCCGCCCTCCCGCGACTCCTCGAGTACTCCGACGACTCCTACGCAAAGGGAGTGCGCAATGTCTCAAGCGATATTTAGTATTAAAACAAAGAAAATAAGGTTTTAAATCACATTACAATGAAACTTCGCTGCGCGTCGCTTGCTCTTTTGTTGTGCGCTAAGCGTAAGAGACAGTGACCATTCTGATTAATACATCACACGCATAAGCTTAAGTGGTAACCTAGTGGTTAAAATGTACGATACACAATATTGAGGTTATACATTCGAATACCACTTGCATTTCGAGTATTTTTGCTATGTACTTTCGAATATTTTGTATATTTCGTCATCGGCACTATCTTTGAGTGTGAAAGTAGTGAAAAATATCATGAGGAAACCGGACTGTTCCTAGAGTCTTTCGACGGTCATACATTCTGCCAATCTGCTAGCTACTAGCATCTGTTAGTGAGGTTGATTATGGCTTGACTCTCTACTTGTTAAAGAATGCCCCAGTGGGAACATTCAATGGGATGGTCTGTGGGCTACTGATGATATGGTTAAAGACAATGATTATGTACAAAAATATACATCAGTATTTACAGAATATGTTAGACCTGGGATGCTGTATATATTTTTTAAACAAAATATCAACAACCTCTTTATTATTCAGTCTTACTGGATAGCTGACTACAGTGTAGCACATAACCTATGATAATTTTTATCACAACCATGTTTCAAAATATATCTTCCGAGAAAAAGCTATCTAGACCATCAATGAAATCTTCAGCAGCATTGCTTTGTTCTAGGTGTGTTCCTGAAACCAATATTTGCTGTTACTGAACAAGTATAGATTAAAAAACCTCCATCACAATTGTTTAAAATTTTAGGTGGCAAGTACGTTTACAAAAGACCCATAAGCCTCGCTTAGTATATATTATATCCAATGGTTTTGATGTGAATCTTGCACTATCCAAAGCTAAGATACAAAGATAATAAGAGTAGGTTCATATTTTAAATAAAGTACCTGGGTGACCGAGCTTTGCTCGGTTTAAATACTAAATATACTTAGATACCTACAGATAAAAGATTCCAAGAAATAGATTTTCTTTAAAAAAAAGAAAACTTGAAAAAAAAGAAGCCGTCTGGATTCGAACCCGGAGCTACTAATTCGTGACCCCTATGACCGCCCGACTTTCCATCTGAGCTATTGTGCTGTCGCGTCATACGGCGAAATTTACCTTCGCATAATAGGCGTTTATTAAAAATGAAACCTAGTTAGATCGATTTATCGTCCCCGAAAACCCCTGCACACATAATTTCATCAAAATAGTTCGAACCGAGTTTCCGAGATTCAGATTCTATATATATATACATATTTATATACAAGAATTGCTCGTTTAAAGGTATAAGATAAGATACACTGGTAACTCACGTTTGATATAGTCAGTCCAGTCAGACTCAAGTTTCGTGTGTTTCGTTTCAAGGAAGCGTGTGTGTGTGTGATACGTAAAAAGGGGTGCTTTCGTGGTGTACCTCCAAGCGTGCCTGGTTGCAATGCGGTCCTGGTGGATCTCGATCACCTAGGAACGCAATGCACTAGGACGGTGTACCCCGGTAACAATGGTTAGTAATGTACCTACGGGTACATCACTAGCTATTGGCTAAAATACCACACACACTACACAAGCACACCACATATACACCACATACATACACTCATTAGGCACGCAACCACACACACACATACAGATCACAATCACGCCTCACTTAGTAAGTACACCACCACACTCAACTACACTCAGACACACTATACAAGCCTACACATACGGCCGAACCGTGGCGGCCTATATCCACAACTCCGGCCCGCAAGGCCCTGGGGCACCAAATACCCCCAAAAAGTTGCGCCACACATACCAAGGGCAGGTTGTGTGTGAGATTTTTAAAACCCAGCTCAAAAACCCTAATGTCGGCACAACGTAAAAAGATTTTACCCCAGGAGGGTACCACTGGCTCAGCCAGCGGAGAATCCCTCACCGAGCCCAGCTCGGTCTGCCCCTCGTATTCTGGGGGGGGGCAACTTGTGCTCTCAACCAGGCTCCAGCCTGGATTTATCAGGCCTCATGAAGGCAATCCCAGCAACTCAACCCTCCGTCAAGTCGCCGTGGACTGTAGTCACGCATAAGCGTCCCTGCAAAAGGGAGTCCACCGACGCGAAGGCTGACACCCAAACCCAAGGGCAGAAGAGCAGACCAGAACGCGTTCGCCATAACAGGCGCGCGAGAAGGAAAGCACTTCAGCCAAACAAACCCAAAATTATCGCAGCAGCGGAAACGCAGCGCGAAACCACACCATCCACCTCTACAGGGGCGGGACCACCACCGCCACCACCACCACCAGTTCCCAGCCAATCGGGGAAGAAAAGGAAACCGAGAGGTGCTCGCGGTAGACGGACCGCTGCGATGGCTCCCATTCCTGAAAAGGAACAGCAGGGGAAAGGGTCTTCGACGGACGAGAGAGCTTCATCGAAGCGCGCTCGCCTGGACGAGACCCAATCTCCCAGAGGGGACGCCAAACGCGCGAAGACCGACCCAAAAGCAAAACGGACGGTGAGCTACGCAGACGCGGCTCAATCCCACCTGAAGGTGGTGATTACTACCGTCCCGCAGAGGGACCTCTCGCAGACCCAGGCAGAGGCGGTGAGGGTAGCTGTTGCTGGCAAAGTTATCCAAACCGCACTGTCTCCATCTTCCTCGAGCGCGCCCGCACCGTCTTTCCGCGGTCGACCCTTCCTGTTGGACGGGGCGTTAGCGATGTGGTGCGAGGACGCGAATTCGCTCAGGTGGCTGGAAGAAGAGGTGAAAAACATCGAGTCACCAATTCCTGACACCACCCTCACGGTCATCAGGCAGTCGGACATGAAGAAGAAGCTCAAGGCTGGGCTTCTAATTCATACCAGCATTACCGACCCTGCCATACTGCAGCGAGTCCTTTGTGCCCAGAATCCGTGGTACAAGGTGGACTCGTGGCAGTGCTACGATATGACCGTGGACGACCAACCACAGGACGCTATGGGCTCCGAGGATAAGGTAGTGCACCTTACCCTGGGAATACCTGAAGACCAGAAGCAGACGATCCTGGACCGAGACCGCCGGGTAGCCCACATTACGGGGAGTGGGTACATCCGCTTCTTCTCCACAGTCGAAGCGAAAACGGCAGGAAAACAACCCGTAAAAACAACCTCAACGAGTGAGACTGAAGCAAAGGAGACGTCGACTCCGGAGCCCTCAGCTTCCGCCCTCAAACAGAGTTTGAGCGAGGTGGAAGTAGTCTCACCGTTGCCGAGTGAGGGGTGCTGCAGCAGTGACGAAGATGGCGTCCTGCGAAGCCCATAGCCCCCTCAAGTTCATCCAGACCAATCTCCAGCACAAGCAGATAGCGGCGGCCACTCTACGCAGAGTGCTGGAGAAGAACAGCAAGACCGTCGCCATGATCCAGGAGCCCTGGATCAAAAATAATAAAATCTGCGGTCTCAGTAACATCGGAGGTAAGTTAATGGTAGACACTACTGTTGAAACCCCAAGAACATGTATTTATATGCCTAAAACAACAACAGCCACTTTGCTTAACCAATTCTGTTCTAGAGACCTCACAGCAGTGAGACTTACTACAGAAAACCAAACCGTCTTAGTACTAGCATCAGTGTACCTGCCGGGTGAGGGGGATATTCCCCCAAAAGAACTGGCCGACCTGGTACAACACTGCGAAGAACATCACTGGGAGCTGATCGCATCCGCGGACAGCAACGCTCACCACTCGCTGTGGGGAAGTAGAAATACCAACAAAAGGGGTGAGTCCTTAGCCGAATATTTATTCCAGACAAACCTCAACATTATGAACAGGGGTACGGAACCTACTTTTGTAAGCTCTAGGTACCAAACTATCATAGATATTACACTGGCAACCAACGCGGTGGCTAGCCAAATCGAGGGATGGCACGTATCAAACGAGCCATCTTTTGCGGACCACCGCCGCGTTTGTTTCCAACTGCGATATAAGTCAACAGACCCTGTTCCATATCGTAACCCCCGTAAAACCGATATAACAAGGTACACAGCATTATTAAACAAAACATTAGGAAACACACACCTAACTGACACAACACTTTGTACAAACAACATAGAAACGAACGTACAATTCCTAACAAAAACACTATTGGATAGTTACAAACTGGCATGTCCGGTGGTAAAATCAAACAACGTAGGTAAGGGTTCTTGGTGGGGGCCAGAACTCGAGAGACTACGCCATAAACTAAGGACGCTCTATAACAGGGCAAAAAACACCAGATCCATGGTGGACTGGGACAACTACAAAGCTGCACAAAAGCATTACAAGAGGCGAATCAGGTTCCGCAGAACGGAATCCTGGCACAACTTCTGTAATAGCATAAATTCAACAAACCAAGCCGGAAGAATAAAGAAAGTTCTAGCCAAAGGCGAGCTCAACCTCCCGGGCTCCCTAAAAAAGGAAGACGGCACTTACACAAACACAGACAACGAAACAAGTGCAGTACTTCTGGAGACTCACTTTCCTGGATGCCAGATCACAGGAGAACCAGAGTGGCCAGAAGAAAACCACTGCACACCAACAACCCAAGAATGGGAAGTAGCAAATAAGGTAGTAACCGCGGATAGAATAAAATGGGCACTTAAAAGTTTCAAACCTTTCAAATCCGCAGGTATGGTATATTCCCAGCGTTACTACAATGGCAACCAAACCAGGTAACAGAGCACCTTTTACCAATTTATAGGGCCTGTATAGCCTTTAAATATATCCCGAAAACATGGAGGGAGGCGAAAGTAATTTTCCTACCAAAACCCGGTAAGGAGGACTACACGCACGCCAAATCGTTTAGACCTATTAGCCTAACGTCTTTCCTTCTAAAAACGTTAGAAAGATTAGTGGACCGACACTTAAGAGATGGGGCACTAAAACATAAACAACTGCATCCTCAGCAGCACGCATACAGAAAGGGTAGATCAACGGAGTCAGCATTGCATATGGTTGTGCACAAGATAGAATCGGCTCTCACAAACAAACTTTCAACACTTGCAGCCTTTATAGACATAGAGGGGGCATTTGATAAAACAATGCACAACAGCATAAACCATGCTCTATGCAAACTCAAGGTCGAACCAGTGATGAGGAACTGGATCACCGAGTTGGTCAGTAAAAGAGCAGTCCAGATAGTGATGAACACTACCATAAGGGCAAAGGTAGTAAAAGGATGCCCCCAGGGTGGCGTCCTATCACACTATTATGGAACACAGTAGTAGACAGCCTCCT
The DNA here is from genome assembly GCA_963693475.1 of Ectropis crepuscularia. Classification (NCBI taxonomy): domain Eukaryota; kingdom Metazoa; phylum Arthropoda; class Insecta; order Lepidoptera; family Geometridae; genus Ectropis; species Ectropis crepuscularia. The sequence goes on from OY856358.1 coordinate 13,600,614, forward strand.
AAAGACGCTAAATAACAGAGGGTACACTACTATTGGTTATGCGGATGACCTCACTATACTGATTAGCGGAAGCGCTGAAAATGTGCTTTGTAAGTCCATGCGCTCGGCTCTTCAGATTGTAGAGAAATGGTGTGGCGAACATCAATTGTCAGTAAATCCGAAAAAAACAGAGCTCATTCTTTTCACCAACAAAAGAAAGTTACCAGAACTACAACTCCCAAAATTATTTAATACCAAACTCACCCTATCATCGCAAGTGAAGTATCTGGGCATCATCCTTGATAATAAACTGAACTGGGCGAGTCATATAGATACAAAAATTAAGAGGGCCTGTCTAACTTTTTGGCAATGCCGGAGACTCATTGGGAGAAAATGGGGTCTCAATCCAAAAATTACACTGTGGTTGTACACTTCAGTGATTAGACCCTCTCTGACCTACGGATCAGTTGTGTGGTGGCCCAGAACACAACTGACCACAATAAAAGCCAAACTCCAAAGTCTGCAACGCCTGGCAAGCCTAGCAGCCACTGGATGCATGAAAACCACACCATCAGCCGCTTTGGAGTATCTCTTAAATTTGAGACCTCTACACTTAGTCATACAAGAGGAGGCCACTGCAGCCGCCCTGCGACTAAGAGCTCACGGACTGTGGAAACAGGGTACAGAAACAGAACACACAAAAGTTCTGAAACGGGTGCTGAAAGAAATACCACTTCTTGAGGCACCCATGGATAGAACAATATGCCAACACGTCTTTGATCGAAGATACAATATCCAACTTAATGCAGAATTAAAAGATAGCTCTGGTAGCAGAGAAGTAAGGATATACACAGACGGCTCCAAAACCTCACAAGGTACAGGAGCCGGTGTCTTCTCAAATGATTTAAACATAAAAATATCAACATCACTAAGTAAGTTAAACACAATCTTTCAAGCCGAATGTATCGGTATCACCAGGGCGGCACAGGCGATCGCAGCCAGAGATGTCGGGGACTTAAACATCAAAATTGTCTCCGACAGCGCGTCAGTGCTTCAAGCCCTAAAAAACAACACTATAACCTCTGTCCTTATACTGGAATGTCACAATGCACTCCAATCCATAACAGGGACGAACAGAGTAACCCTGCAATGGATTAAAGGACACAGCGACTCACTAGGTAATGATGCAGCAGATGAACTGGCCAAGAGAGGAGCAAAGGCAATAACATACGGTCCGGAACCTTTAATGCCTATACCTCAGGCCCAAATAAAATCATGGCTGCAGGAAAATACCGAAAAAGCACATTCAATGGAATGGAGAAACATTGAAGGTTGCAGGCAAACAAAAATTGCTGTTCCGGTAGCAACAAAAAAACTTGCCCGCAACCTTATCAGACTGAGCAGGGATAGGATCCGTAAAGTCATAGGTACTATGACTGGCCACTGTCCCCTTAACAAACACTTATTCAATTTAGGTGTAACAGATAGCCCTCTGTGCAGAGGATGCATGGAGGAAGAAGAAACGCCACAGCATGTGATTGTGAATGCAGGAGCGTGGCGGATCAACGGGCAGAATTCCTCCACTCCCCAGCAGCAGTCCCGGAGGCCTTCAACAACCTGAATAGGTTGCTTGCCTTCTGGGATAGCCTGGGATGGTTGGAGTGATAGGGAAGTATGAGCCACGCACAATGGCCCACTTTGAGAGGCTAAGTGCGGAAACAGCCCCGTCAAACTAAACTAAACTAAACGTAAAAAGGTCGCCGTTCGCGACCGAAACTTGAGTCGGTTTAGATTGACTATATCAAATGTGAGTTAAACGTGTATCTATTTAAAATGTGTAATAACCACATTAATTTTCATACTAAAGTAGGTAAATACATTTGTAAAACCAAATAAAAAGTTGAGGTGGACTGCTATAGTGCATTCCAATAAGCTGTGTAGAAAACCAAAACAAACCAAAACAAAGGTGATACCATAACATAAACATCGTTTAATCTTAGTATTTTTATGAAATAGCCTTAATATATTTTTCACAAATAGAATTCGACTTTATTGCGATCTTAAATACCATATACTTAGATTTGTATTGATCAAATAATTCTATACTATCTTATTTTAAATAAAGTAATGGTAGGATGATAGAAATATGATTTTAAGTACTAGCAATTTGATCTGTGTTTCTCAAACTCTCAATGTTGCATTCAAGATTTTGCATTTATACTTCTTTTCATCAAATTATTCTTATTAAGTACGCGCCTATTTTTCTAACATACCCATATTGCCCATCATGCCCATATTGTGAAAATGCCCATTTCCATTATATTCCAGTATGGATTAATTTTACTCTATTTATTTTTGTCATTAATTTATAATTTTTAATTATAATGTAATTTGATTTTAATATAACGTATCATTTGATTTTTATTGTAATGGGATTTTAAATTGACGTCTACTTTTTTTTAAATTATTGACTTGTATTGGTAATATTTGAATACCTTGAATATGACATGCAACTACTCGTTATCAATAAAAGAGTAAGAGTATGACTAAAGAACTCCGAGAAAAAGGTTTCTTGTGTCGTAACGAGTTGAGAGAAAATCGCAAACCTCTAAATACGTGTTCCACATTACGCTGTTTACTATCAAAAGCATGTATAGTTTTCACTCTAAAATGACATACATTTTGTGTTATTTTGATCGAAACTTTTGTATGTGTTTACAGAATATTACGTCATAGTGTAATGATCAGTTTTGGGTAGTACGAGGACAATTCGAACGAGATATTTTTTTTATAAATAAATACTGGTGGACAATTTACACACAATACCATCTGACCCCAAACTAAGCAAAGCTTGTGTGATGGCGGCCAGATAGCTGATATAATACTTATATAGTTTGAAATACATTTTTATTATACATAGAAACACCCAGACACAGTGCAAACATTTGAATTCATCACACAAATATTTGCACTGGGTGGGAATCGAACCCACGACCCTCGGCTTCGCAGGTAGAGCTACTACCAACTAAGCCACGAGGCCAGTCTTATTTAATTATTGTTAAAAATAAAAGGAACGTTTTCACATAAGGAAACATCTAAATTACTTTTCTTCTAGTGTTACATTCTTCTCCGAACTCAAATGCTTTGCCTTTCCTTTTTTTACGTGGGGGAAATAAATGTACGTATGCCCGCCATATTCTCATTATGAAATGAGAGGAAATCTCCATCTACCCTCATTTGGGCTTCAAAAATTGCACGGTGACTAACACTACACACAAGACTAACCATATCACCAGGTTTCTCCAAACTAAGTGCGCTATGCACATTTATTTATTAGAGGATTTCGCGACGCCGATAACTGTAAACTGGTTAGTTTTCGGTTATTGACATCGTGGTCATCGCGTCGTAGTTGAAATATATACCTATGTTTTTTATTTTCCAATGCTTCCCGAACCATTCTTGCGTAGTAATGACATTCGGTAGATAGAACCTTCGGGTCGTGGATCTCGATCCAATGACCAGTTTTAGCATCAATCAAATGTTCAGCAATTGCAGATTCTTGTGTCTGACGATTTTTTACAGCGGCAATGTGTTGATTGTTCCAAGTCCCAGCAGCAGTGGGAACATTTATTTGGGTGTCTATGATATGCATACATATATATTTAGCCTTTTTATGCGGCGAAAATTTAAAAGGGCAAGCAATGAAAGGTACTACAAACTATCTTGTAAAACAATGGTTGAGAAATGCTGGTCTGTCATATTTTGAGTGACATCGATTTGTTTACCTTTTATTCACAGAGAATTGGAATGAGGTATAGTTGTAAATGTTTTTGTGACAGACACAAAGTAATATGCTAACCCTAAATTGAGAGATACATAAAATTGAAATGTCTTACCCGAACTGAACTGATCTGTACAATTTTCAGTCTTTATAACAGTGAACTCGTCTTCATAAATAAAACTGTAGCCGTCAGGCAATGATCTATTCCCATCTGCATTTATCACAGTTGAGCTATAAATAGCCAGTATATTACTCAAGGTAATATTGAGGTAGTGCTTTTTGAAGGCTCCTCCAGTGGTCAGGACTGTTGGCTTTTGGAGGATCAGGGCACAGCAGTCGGATACCAAGTATTGAGAGAAGGTGGACCATGCATCTCGGTGTAAGGTACATTTGATTGAACCTGTAATTTTAATAAAATTAACAGTTTTATTTTTAGCATATGTACTTAGTTCCAATAACTGCGTGACACTGTGCTGTTATGGGCAGGCATGTTGTCTATCAGGCATATGTCCTGTCCTACATCATAAAAAATAATTGGCAATCATAGGGACTCCCAATAGAAGTGAAACGATAACACAATTAAATAAAATAACTATTTCTTACCAGTAGCATCCCGCAGTATAATTAGAGGATCTATAGCAGATCTATCAACAGTTTCAACAAAAGCTGTCACATTTTGTGCCTTCCTCCTTCTCAGGTTGCCAGATAGAGCCTGATGCTTGATTGTCTGAATGCTGTCAATTTCCAACTTCCAATCCAGTATGTCACTCAGTAATCTACTCCAAATCGGTGAGTCAAAGAGGTCTTTTCTTAAGTTGTGTTGAGTACAATCTATGTCCTGAAATAATTGAAAGGTATCCTTTTATTTAATTTGTAATTAAGAAATCAAGTAGTAAATATTTATACAATGTTACACAGAGTTCTTGTACTGAGCTGAAACATTGCAACTTCTACATTGTGAACAATAGTTATGTATATTGTCTTCCTTAACTGGTTTCCGTCCAACAGTGGTCACGAGCGTCCTGTTAAATTTAAACCTTAACTCCTGTTGATTGAGTCTAAATTTGCTTAACTGGGCCTTTTTCTCTATCAATAAAGGGGTTACTGTCAATGGAGAACCTGGCTAGAGTTTTACCGAAATTGCTGCACCGCGCCATATGCGCGGCGATCAATCAGCTATTCCATACATTTTGGACAATGAAGGTGCGTTTTTGTTGATACATTTGAAATGTGTTTGTGATTTCAGGGTTGTTCAGAAACCTTGTGGTGCACTCTGAGCATCAGATGATATAACCAATCCCTGGTAAGTTCCTGTGGACTAATCACGGCCAAGGTGAGATTTTCTGTGCACACTCCTCTCACTTTGAGCAGTTTTGTAGGGAGAATGGAACAGGAAAGGCTTGGGAACTTATTTGGCTGATATGTCTAACTGGTTGTATAACAAATCTTTCTAGAATAATGTGCAGGCAGTGAGTGTTAGCTTAGTGGAGAGAGTTTAAGATATTTAAACAGTTAAAAGAAAAACTGGGCTGTGGAATGTGTAGGCTTCTTGGTGTGGAATTCTTGGTGGTTACAATCTGGGAGTCGAGAGTGAATCGGTTTCTTCAAGGTAAACATGGTCTATTAAAACAGCATTGTCGCTTAACATCAGGCGAGATGGTGGTGAAGTGCAAACCTATTAAAACAAAAACTGTGTCCATAGAGTCGGCCACATAATATGCATGTGTGGGCTATATGCATACAGGCTAACAACATTGTGTATATGTGTGCGTGTCAGCCTATCAGTGACAACCTGACAACGCACACATGCAAAGCTGACTCTAGTAAAACTGACTGACTCTAAACGGACTTTTTTTATAAGTCCATGGTTTGAATATAAAGGAAATTGTAGCATTGCTCACAAATTACCTGAGAAAGTAGTTCTATCTGACATATACTGTCATCCTTTGGTACCTCAAGAGCACCTGTTAGCAGACCAGCCGGCCCTGGAAACTTCCTTTTGCTTTGGTGATCAAAATATGAATCAATAATCTTTCTTTTATTTTGCTTTGGTACTACAAAAGTACTACTATTGGAATCTGTTTTGTTTTCTTGTCCTGATTTGTCATTGGTGTGTTCAATATTATAATCATTACATACTTTATTTTGTTCATTTAGATTTTTTTCTGAATTCACTGTTCTATTTCCAGACTGTACTTCAGCATATTTAATGTCAGTTTTGTTCAATGTAACTCTATTTATTTCAGGTGTTTTATCTATTTCCAGTTCATTGTGCAATGGTGGTACTCTGAATAATTCAGGCTTTTTGTAAAAAGGTGTTGCTTTGTTTAACTCGGGTTTGTTATCAAACAGTGGTATCTTGGAGTGCTCTGGTATTATATCTATATCAGGTTTGTTACACAATGGATGTAGTAAATTCACATCAGGCTTGTAAGACAAAGGAGGTAATGTAACTGAATGGGATTTTGTCTTAAAGTTTTCTGCAAAGTGATTTGTACTTTTGTTTTCCTTTTCTGTATTATTTTCTGTTGCCACTTCTGGAAAATCAAACTGTGAAAGGACCTGAAAAATATTATTATTCCTTAATACAATTGCAGTGTCTGTAAATATATTTCAGAAGTACCTACATGGTTATATTATTTTCAATGGTAGTACAGGCATGCTACTAATGTATAGTTTAACTTTTTAACTTTTAAGCACCAATCTCAATTATATATTTTGTAGCCATGAGGCTACTAAACTACTCTACTCTAAAACTATATGTGAATCAGATGATTAATTTTTGCCTGGGTGGGTCCCATTGGAGTTAATTAGGAAAATAACCGTTCTGGTTGGTTCTTTTCAGATATGTCATTACAGTTATTAACCACATATGTAAAATTGAACTTTATTTTTTAGAGTAAGTAGGTACATACTTTTTTCCTGTTTCTAAAAGGACCTATAGGTAGCAGTTCTGATTTTCGGTCTAACTGTATCAGATCGCAGAAGCCGCAGGGCTACTACTACCCTACTAACTTACTTGGACACAAACATTTTTAGGAATCCCTAATAAACGATACCGAGCACTAAATGAAGGATTATCACGAAGGTATCACCGTTGTGTTATTGAATTATTTGTGGCCAGGACAATGTTATCTTGGCCTTAATCAACTCTCTAGTTATGCAAATACTCAAGTAAACACGAGCTAGATTTAATACTTGGTTCAAACATACTTGATCAAAATCGTCCGATTCAAACATTATGAATTGGTCTTTATCTTCACAATACAACCAACACAGTTTTGGAATTTACATGGGGCTCAAAGAGTTTGTTCAACAAAACCACCCAAAGCGAATAACAAAATTAAAATTTTAAAATAGCCATAAATAACATAACAACAACCAACAACACCAACAGTGCCGTCAGTGAGAGAATCACAGACTAAGTAAGTAGAGAGCTAGAGAGAGAGGAATGTAATGAGTGACAATGTGACATAATGACATTTAGTTAGCATGACAAAGACCGAGAGATGAGATTCCGTGTCGGATGCAACCGCATGGTTTCAGAATCGCTACCCTGGTACTTAGTCTGTGATTACCAGGTTATCACCTCTAGTGAGGTGGTGAGTTACATTTACGTTACTAACATACTAGGTTAGTACTTAGTACATTGGTAGTTTAATGACTGTACTGATTTTTCGATTTTTCAAACGCTTCATTCGAGCAGCGGATCGATTTAAATCAAAAATTCAAATTTTGTGGTTTTCACACAATTTAATGTACAATTCAGGATAATAACTTTGTATAGGCAGACACAACATGCAGGATAGAAAGAAAACTCAGAACTGTTACTGAAGCTTTTTAATTTTCGGCCTTATCGCTTAGAATGATCATTACCGATCAATCAAAGTGAGCTAAACTATTAAGTGGTAATATCAGTTCTAGCTACCCGAGCGAGAAAGATAGAAGCAGGAGGCAGCTGCTCTTCACTGCAGTGTCGCTATGTTTACCATTTTGATTAGTATAAAATTAAAAAAATGTTTAAATTAAATTTTTGTTTTATCCTACTAACATGGTCCATAATGCATATTATTTAGTACTACGAGTATAAAAGTTGTAATAAAGTTTTCACTTCTGCTGTGTGGTCTTAAGCACACACATTTTAAAGGGATTTTTTTTGGTTTGTTTCTTAAGTGCCTATTAGACTACGCGTTACTCAGCACACGTTATGCAGACTGTCTTAGATTCTAACTTGTCAGCTCGCTAGTACACCAGTCTGAAAAACGCGCGCTCTAGGACTTTTAATATTACTTATTTTTCTTTACTGCACGCTATTATGTTATTTATTAATTTATATAAAAAAAAATATCATTTAAGATAGGTATAATAACAGCGACATCAAAATTAAAATTATGGCATTCGAACTCCGAATACCACCCAAAACGCAAAAATAGAAATTACCGCGAATACCAATGAACCAATCACGAACCAATGAAATGATATTTTAAGATTATACGTCAGTGTCATGTATTTGTCGGTCTAACAGTCTTTGTCTTATTACACTACTCGTTATTCAGACTGTAAGCCAGTAAGACTCGCCGAAGCCGATCATGCTGTCTGAATTCAGAGTCTAACAGTCGGACGCTTATTACACCACGCTACTTAGACTAAGACTGTCTGAATAACTAGTGATGTAATAACGCCTTTAGTCCTCATACTGAGCTTTCCTATTCAATGCGTTCAAAAACTCATTAAAATAGAAATTGATAGTTATTAAGTAAGGACTCGCAACAGCAAAAGTACCGAAAAATCGATAATATTCTCCAACCGTACTCCTAACATACACTCAATTATGGTGCGCAGCACCGATCTGTGTGGCTCTTTCTTCCATCCGATTGAATAGTGAACTGGGTGCTAATTCACTACGCAATCTGAATTCGGGTACGGAATGACAATCCTTGTCTCTGTCGTTCAAAACGGATAAAACAAAGACCAAGAGGTTTGATTTCGTGTCGAGACAATCTCAATGCGTTGTGAATCAGGGTAGGTACTAATCAGACGTGCTATGCCTCTTTAAGGTCGTGCTTGTACTATTTATAAGCGCATTAACATGTCTCGTATCATAACACTCATATCATCAAAAACTCGATAACATCGCGTTATCTCAGTTTAAGACGATTCATACACTAACACGTGCATACCTACTTGCGGGAATACAGATTTATGTTTCACGCACTCACGGCGTGGTTTCACGGCGGCTGTAACTCATTTGAGCGAGAAAGATACAGTCAGCGGCGCTCTTCGTTGCTGTGTCGCTGTGTTTGCTATTTTAATTTTTAAGTAAAATGTTATTGTAATTATGAATTATTCAAAAGTTTTTGAAGTGAAAACTTCTTTAGGCGCGCCTAGACAGATATTTCGTGGACTGTGAATTGGATTCTAGCATCACGCTCGGGTATGATAAGAAATCTTCGGGTAAACTCGGGACCACGGCTATTGGCCATTTAGAAATGCGTCAGCCAATCGGAAATGCTGAAAGGGCGTGGCCTCGTCATCATGCCATGGCCATCTAGAAATGCATCAGCCAATAGGAAACACTGACGCATTTCTAGATGGCCATGCCATGATGCCCAGGCCACGCCCTCTGGTTTACACACGTGTAGTTTCCAAAGCGAGCTATCAAATTCTGAGTTCTAAGTTTTCACTTCTATCGGCAGTTCCTATGACTGCCATTTTTTTTTCTCATTTCAACTATCACAATTTGATTTTTAGGGTTCCGTAAAACGTAAAAACGGAACCCTTATAGATTCGTCATGTCTGTCTGTCTGTCTGTCTGTCTGTCTGTCTGTCTGTCTGTCCGTCCGTATGTCACAGCCACTTTTTGCCGAAACTATGAGAACTACACTGTTGAAACTTGGTAACTAGATGTATTCTGTGAACCGCTATGAGATTAGAACAAAAAAAATTTATAAAAAGTAAAATTAGGGTTGCCCCCCATACTGAGAACTGAAACTCAAAAATGTTTTTTTCATCAAACCTACACGTGTAGGATGTCTATCGATAGGTCTTCAAAAATAATGTTGAGGTTTCTAAAATCATTTTCGTCTACACTGAATAATTTGCGCGTGAGACACTTCCAAAGTGGTAAAATGTGTGTCCCCCCCCCCTCTAACTTCTAAAGTAAGAGAATGAAAAATCTAAAAAAAATATATGATGTACACTACCATGTAAACTACCAACGAAAATTAGTTTGAACTCGATCTGATGAGTAGTTTTTTTTTAGTACGTACATAAATACACTATTATTGAAACTTCGATCAAAGTTACAACGAACTGAAAGAACTATGTGTACTATGTGTATTATGTTACTTGCTGCAACGGAACCCTTCATGGGCGAGTCCAACTCGCACTTGGCCACTTTATTTAAGTAAAATGTTATTGTTATTATTACAATTTTAAAGTTTTTTCTTATTTTAGTTATCACCAACCTCCCTTGACACGTAAATAAATAAATTAAATGAGGCGTTTTCCAGATATGAATTGACTTGTCAAAGATAGTTCTAAACTTTGCCAAATATGGCAAATGTTTGTTTTTGTGAAATTTCTCTAACAAAATAAAACATTGGCGCCACCTATGGTGATATTGGGAACTGTGTTTGACAGGTTTTTTGCATCTTGAAAACGCCCCATTCTATTTAATTTAAAAGAATAGGACCTAACTTTTATTTCTGACTTGGCTCTTTGTAATCCCTCTTTGAATAATCCTACTAAAATCACTAAGTAACTAAGCACTAACTAAAACATTCCAATATTTCCACATAATGTTGTTTACCATATAAATTATGTTTGCCGATTATATTTTTCACTTCTGCCGTGTGTACTTATCATATGCATACTCCCACATTTTTCGTATACATGTATCACATTTTTATAAATATGCAGTGATGGCTATATATTCTAAATATTAAATACTCCGAAACGTAGTGATGTCAACGTGACACGGGCAATACAGCGTTTACATCACAGCACAGACTAAGTAGAGAGTGCATCACAGCATTGCCAAGCATAAAATATCGATACCTATCAGTGGCGTAGCGTGCCTTGTCGGGGCCCCGTATAAAAATTTTTTTGGAGGCCCTTATATGGAGGTAAAGATTTTTCACAAAAGAAAAAAAATATTGTGAAAAGAAATATTTATTTATCACATAATTTACCCATTTTACAAATAAAAATCGAATTTTAAATATTCACTCTCCTTGCCTTTTTTTCGGCAAACTGATGTATTAAATCATTTATGGCTGATGATGATTTTAGTTTTTCTAAAGTTTCTGCCTCTATGGACAATAGTGAGATGTCTGACAGCCGTACTTGTCCCATCGAAGTTCTTAAGTAATTTTTTATTAGTTTTAATTTTGAAAAACTTCTTTCTGCCGTTGCGGTTGTAACTGGAAGGGTCAAGAATAAAAAGCATGCTGTGATTACCTCGGGAAAACTGGATGCAAGACTATTGAATTTTACTAGCAATAATTCAATGAGTTCTTTAATGGAATAATTTTTTTTAATTTCAGAATTTAAGCATGTTTTTAGAGCCTTTAATTGGTCACAAAGATTAAGTGAGATGTCTTTATTGTATTTAGCAGACAGTTTTCCGGAAGCGTTTAATATCTCTTCGCTTGAAGAAGATAAGAGTTTTGAATCGTAGGGCTTAAATAATTTATGGCAAATGTTTCACCTTTCGGTTTTAGAAGAAGTTCTTTTAAAGTTGCATCATAGTTAGATAGCAGACGTGAAATTGCCATAAAATTGCCAGAATCAGAATCATGCCCCCTCAAAGGTAGATTATAAGATACTAAAGTAATTATAACATTAATTATACGATGCAGTACATCTCTCCAGAATGTAATTTTACTATCGATTTCACTTTTCAATAGAGTATCGATGGTATTTCCTTGCAACCAATTATTATAAGACAGTGAGGCACTAATATGCTGCTGTGACTTTTCATGGTCAAGAATAGTTTGTGTGAAATTGCTTCTAACCGAAACACCGTTAACCCAAGCAGAGGAGTACGATTTGTTTTGACGATCTGCTAATAACCAACAGAAGTGACAGTACGGTTTGTTTAAAACGTTAGAATAACATAACCATGGTCTTATAATTTTTATGCCTGCCTGATTGAAATATGAATAATAACCTATGAAATATGAATATGGTTGCCTGGAAGAGATCGCTTTCAGCGATAAGGCCGCCCACTGTCGCACTAATTTACTATGTTTTGTTTATGTTTGGTATGTATTTTTATTTTTGGTGTGTCAATAAAGAGTATCTATCTATCTATCTATAATAATAAGCCGAAAAAGGTCGGTTATTTTCTGAAACTTTCGAAAATGGTCCTAGTGGTTTAAATGGACCCAATTTAAAAATTATTTTTCGTTCGCATTCAGTTAAATTGTCACCAAAATTTCCTCTATCTGATGAAATTATATTACAATCTGCAGATATATCAGAATCGTTGACTTGGGGTTCCTCGATTTCTGGATGGACATCCGATAAAGTATGTGCTTGGCTTTCTTCTATTTCCGGATGGATATGTGACGAAGAATATGCTTCAGAAGAATCTAAAAATAAACGAGTAATTGTTAAAAAATAAATACGAATGCTTTGATACTAAACTAAAAAGAGACTTATATTATATAAATAAATAACGTTACTAAGGGTCACAGTTAGAGAGTGTTCAGTTCAGACGCACACAGACTCTACGCGGATTGTCTTCGTACCTAATAGTAGATACAAAATCACCTGCAGCCCGTCCGTGCATTACTATACACCTGCGTGCTATTTAAACGCATCGCGTAGTGTAGTGGCCATACAAAACGAGAACCCGAAAGTGAGTCTGCAGATCTGAAGTTCTGAACACGCAATTAACGATACGATACGGACTGATAGACAAAACAACAAAACAAATCGATCCTATAGATAAGTTAGATTTTTTTTTTTTAATCAAGGCACGGAACCCTAAAAACAGTATAATTGTGAAAATCGAGGGGGGGAGACAACTTTTTGTGACGGACAGATGGACAGACCGAAATTAAAAGATTTCCTTGTTTATCACTACGGGCCCCTAATAAATGGGTTGGGTAGTACTCACCTTTCCAATCTAAATCACTCACAGTATCTTGTCTCTGAAAAAATGAAGAAGTTTTGGGCACTTTTTTTATAACCTCGTCCCTTTTCTGTTTAATTTTTCTTTTTTCACGCCGCTGGGATAATCTCTTTTCCTTTCACTCATTTCTTTTACAAATCGCTACTAATACTGCTAAACCAGCAGAACAATATTGTTTGTACTGAATTACAATGTAATGCACATTTATATAAAGCGCGTAAATAAACAGTGCACTGCACTCCGTGGTTTAACATCCAATGCAAAGTACAACAACGTACACGTACATCGCGATATCGATGAAGGATTCCCGGGGATTCCCCGCTGAGTTGAAGATGAAGTAAGTAAAACGGGGAAGTCCCGCAGCCCGCCATAACGATGTAGAGTGTTGCCAACTTTTGAACGCACGCTTAAGGCGGGAAAAAAAGGAATTGCTTTATAGAATTTTGTCATTTGTAAAATAAAATAAATTAAAGTTTTTTTTTTCCTTACACACTTTGGGGGCCCCCGGGGGCCCGGGGGCCCGGGGGCCCCGTATAATTGATACGGCAAATACGGCGGTAGCTACGCCCCTGATACCTATTGAAAATAAAGATGAAAAAAAGATTATTACCCATATAAAATATTATAATTCTGAGAAGCAATGTAGCAAGTATCAATTATGAGGAACGCTCTGGGAGCATATACATTTATGCATGTCCCAGATGCATAACATATTATAATGACTTGACCGTTCGATCGTGGTTTGTGACGCGCCGCACTGATCAGTTCGTGGTCCGTCACAAACCATATTCGAGCGTTTGTGGACATTACAATAGTTACAATAGAATGTCTTGTTGTAATATTAATTTTATCTATTCACTTCTGTTATTCGGTCAACAGGGTAGCGATTCTGAAACCATTCGGTTGCACCCGACACGGAATCTCATCTCTCGGTCTTTGTCATGCTAAACAGATAAGACAAAGGCCGAGAGATGAGATTCCGTGTCGGATGCAACCGAATGGTTTCAGAATCGCTACCCAGGACCGCTTTTTAGTCTATGCCATTATGTTGTTTTAATGTTTTATCTTGTCTATGATTGACAAATGGATGGTGATGAGTGACATGACATCTTTCAATTTTCAATATCAATACAACATTTTGAAAAATATTTTCGGAAGAATTATTTGCACGCAGTTTTTTACGATTTGACAATGACATTTCAATAACATTGACAGTGACAGTAAATGGTATTTGACAGTTAAGTAATGGTTTTTATTTTTTATCTTCTGTGGAGTACAAAAATAAAAAAGCAGTTTCCCTTGAACAGCAAGCTTTATAAAATTCTACGTTTTTAGGGTTCCGTAAAACGTAAAAACGGAACACTTATTAATTCGTCATGTCTGTCTGTCCGCCCATAAGACACAGCTACTTTTTGCCGAAACTTTGAGAACTACACTCGTTGAAACTTGGTAAGTAGGTGTATTCTGTTAACCGCATTAAGATTTTACAAAAAAAAGAAAAAATTAGGGCTGCCTCCCATACTGAAAACTAAAAAGGCAAAAATTTTTTTTTCTTCAAACTTTCACCGGTGGGGTGTCTATCTGTCTATCGATAGGTTTTCAAAAATGATGTTGAGCGCGGGAGACACTTCCAAAGTGGTAAAATGTGCCCCCCCCCCCCCCCCTCTAACTTCTGAAGTAAAGAGAATGAAAAAACTAAAAAAATATTTGATGTACCATGCAAACTACCAACTAATTGGTTTGAACTAGTCCTGGACGTGCTCCACGTTAATGTGTTTGACTAATCTCAACAAAAAATTTAACTCGACAGCTTATTTAAGGACTTCAAGGTAGTTTTTCAAATGGAATGGTTCCAAAACATTAACTTTGTATTTGTAACAATAAATCTCATATCTCCTGTACAAGCGAATATTCCTTAAACCAAGTTTTCCAAATACAAAAATCTTTATTGCTGTTTACAGGTATGATAAGATGATACAAAACATTTAAAAAGTTGACTCATACAAATTGGTCTCTTCGAGAGGCGTGCAATATAGCTGGCGAACCAATTTGTTTTAGTCTTAATTTATACGATGAAAAAAAAATTGGCAGTCATAGGAACTGCCGCTAGAAGTGACAACTAACTTGAAACTCAGAATTTGATAGCTTACTTTGGAAACTACGCAGGTGAAACCGGAGGATGGAGCCTGGTCATCATGGCATGACCATCTAGAAATGCGTCGGCATTTTCCATTGGCAGATGCATTTCTAGATGGCCATGCCATGATGGCCAGACCACGCACTTTCAGCATTTCCCATTGGCTGACGCATCTCGTGATGGCCAATGGCTATGGTCCCGAGTTGACCCAAAGATTTCTTATCATACCCGAGCGTGACGCTAGAATTCAATTCATAGCCGACGAAAAATCTGTCTAGGCGCGCCTAAAGAAGTTTTCGCTTTAAAATCGACATCATTCTGGTCAAGGGTCGAGTCAACAAAGCGCTCGAAAAGGCCTTTGAAAATGAAATCAGCTTCCGCCCCCATGGCCATCCATGTCACAACCTTACAACCTCAAAGAGCTCAAATATACGACCACTTCCGAGAGTTGCATATTTTCACCGTTTAAGATTTTCAATTTTAGCCACTGCACCAACCCTACTATGTGACTCTGGAAGATGTTGTGGTGGTTGTGTTATCAATTGAGCAAAAGTTAACCAATTAAATAAATGTAACACTTTATATCGACAACTGTTAGATCTTTCTCATATAAAATTTCAGAAAGGAATGCTTTTCAACGGCTTAGCTCCATCTACTTATAGCGCCAGCCCCTCTAAAACTCTTGAGATGGTGGGTAGAATTGAATGGATACCATTCACTTCTACCGCACCGCACCGGCGCCATCTACACTAAATTTTATCAGTCACACCCATTTTTTTAAATAATCAAATACTTGTTCTTTTATATGACACATATTTAGACTCAAATCCCAGTATTAAACATAATACTATAGTGAAATATACTACAAACAAATACAGGTGATAACAGTTGATACTCTGGTATCAAAGTAACTTGTGTCACGTGTCACACACTAGGGGCCGACCCAACTTCGTGGGCTGTGTATGAAGATCATCGTCACGCTCGTAAATGAGAAAACATGTTCGGTTCAACTCGGGACCATGGATTCATAGATGGCGTTGTCGTATCGCTGTGTTTACTATATTCAATTTAAAGGTGTAAAGGAAGCAGTTAGAGGTGGGTTATTCGGAGATTAGTTTTTAGGGTTCCGTAAAACGTAAAAACGGAACCCTTATTGATTCGCCATGTCTGTCTGTCCGTTGGTTTATATTGGAAGTTCAGTATTATACTTTACTGTATTTAAAGGTAAACAAAAATATTTTTTTATTAAAATAAAAGTTTGGATAAGTACATATTTCTTATTTTAGTTTTCACTTCTGCCGTGTCCTAAGCATACACTTTTTATTTAAAACTGAATATAAATTATAATTATGGACATAAATGTGTAATTTAACTTGTACAATACCTATTGATAACGCAATGAAATATTGTCTCTAATCCCAATAATTTACAAGAATTTTATGAATACAAAAGTTACGAATAAAAAATAATGTAACTATTTCCCACACTGGCCATCGTAAAAAGGCAAACTGTGCATGTCGTAAAGAGGAATTGTGGATGAAGGTGTAAGCAGATGTGATTGTGTTTTGTCTCACTCACTTCGGTGGCCACTTCTCCATAGGTGCGAGTGCTTTTGACAAATCGCGATCGTTACAACCATAAAGATAGGTCAACCTCAATCGGCTTCTTTAACGCTATTTGCACGCAGTACCACGTTGAGTAGTGCATGCATTTTGACCCTTTCTGTAAGAGCATAGAGCACACTTTCTCGTGCTTTACTGTAATTGTGCTTGGTAATCCTACTGCGTGAGCACTACATGTATATTTCTGAGAGCTTCTGTCATCTTCTGTGTAAAGACATATTTAACGTTCCATAATACGCGGAAATGGCCGTTTCGTTGCTATGATGTGTACGGTAATAGATATATATATACGGCGAAATGTGAAATTACTGAAATGGAACATGTGTTAGATATGAAATACCGATATTTCTGAAATTTTACTCTCAACTCCTCAAGTTGGAAATAAACGCCCCTGTGATAACTCTCTGGCTTTTTCAACAACAACATTGTATCATGACATGATGACTAGCGTGTGTCGCCAATCGCCATTATTGTCATCTACTGAAATCCTAATCAAAGAGAATGTAATATACTATCCTAATATTATGAGCCATAATTGCAGCAGTTGTTTCATCATGGATAAATATTGTGATTTCAAAAAACAGTAATTAGGTACTCGAAGCCTGACTTCGAATCGTCACCATAATCAAATAGCACCAATACTACCGTCAAAAAAGGACGAAAAAGATGTCTTGGAACATCAACGACGTGCCGCATCGTCAGTGTGGAAAAGGAGCTCCTTACGTCCTCAGGCCTTACTCTATGGTCGAAGACTGATTTGTAAAATCCACTTCATTCATTGTTCTTTGAAACACGATAGTGATAATAACTAACAACTACTCTAAGATATTTGCATTTGTGGTAAACAGTACCTATGTGGTCTTAGAAAAGAAACCAAACCTAAAAGTTTATTGCTCTAGTTAATTGTCAGCTTTGTCTCAGAGGTGCTAAATAATGATTGGAAATTATGGATTCCTGATCATTTTCAAGGTGAACACACAAATAATCTAGATTTACACAGAATAGTGTTGAAACTAGCTGCCTTGAAAATTGTTGATAACCTACGATTATCTACTACCTATCGACTATGAATTGAACTATCCCAACAAGTACTCAAACAGACCAGGAAGTACCGGGCTCATCCAATGAAACCTACACAACAAATAATTTAGTAAGAGATGAACTTCTTAGCATTCCATGGATTCACCGTGCAGGTGCAGGTCCATCGTGTGGCACAGAGAGAAATCTCGAGTAGACCCCAAGACTTGTGACTCGGGCGTAGGTTTAAAAGAGGCCCCTTTGTGATGTATGTCAACACTCACCTTCACTACTTGTATTTCTCCCTGTGCCCAGCCAAATCCGAAATGATCCTACTAGTGCAGCTTTAGATACTCGTTCAATTAACTTTTTTGGTGTTAATAGTTTAATTCATAATTGAGATAATGTCTCCAGAAATTATAATAACTGTTAAAATCAGGACATGACTGTAGAATGTTAATTTAAAACAAGTACCTACTTATATATTTACATTATTAGTTTACTTACTATGTGGTTAGTATCAATTTATTATGTATGTTTACTGTTCCCACATACAGTATTTTTGATTTGGTATAGCAATACCTACTATACTTTTGTTGTGTGAGGAATGTCAAACCATTTTTGTCAAAAGATAACAAGTTGTAGCAAGGTATCAGAATGGAATAAATAAAAATTAAGTTGGCATAAATAAAGAGTTTTATTAAAACATGTGTACTTAGCCGCTATTCACAGTTTCACACCGGCACAACATCATATCATGGGTAGGTATGAATTTGAGTTAGACAACTACTACTAGTTATTCTATTAGGGCATGACTACAATAGCTTCTCATCATTCGACCAGCAGCAAGTATGTTTGGATGGTTTTCTAGACGCTATTGATATTTTGTTGCGGAGGCCAGAATTTCTTCCTGGATAATACTTAGATAGTTGAAATATTATTTTTATAGTGTTAAATACATACTTATTATGAATAGAAACACCCAGACACAGTGCAAACGTTTAAATTCATCACACAAATATTTGCACAGGGTGGGAATCAAACCCACAACCCTCGGCTTCGCAGGCAGAGCTACTGACAACTAAGCCACGAGGCCAGTCATTCAAATAATTTATTCTCATGTCATAACATCAGAGAATGTGGTGAATAATAAATAAAATAAAAAGCCTTTATTGTTTCCTTTTCTTTTTACATTTAACATATTATTTGTACTTAAATTAGTTTCTTAGTTTAAGTTAAGGACCCCTTTTGGGTATAGGCCTCTTCCCATTCTTGCCAATTTTTTCTGTCTTTAGCTCGGTTGAGCCAGTTTGATCCTGCTGTATCCCGGATATCATCAACCCATCTCATTTTAGGTCTCCCGACTTTCCTTTTTCCTCGTGGGCCTAACCATTTGAATGTGATTAAAGACACAATTTACGGCTTCATTTGGTATATTTATTATTGAAGTTTTGAAGAATTAATAAAATTTACATTTTTATTGTGATATGTACATAGAATAGATGACAATAACATATCACATATGCTTACTATTTCACATAAACATTTCATATCTTCATTCTTAAATTATTACATAACTTATGCTTCACCCATGGAACATTTAACATTTACCTAGCCTATAGCACTCCGAAACTACATACATTTCCAAAGTTGAAATTAGTCCAGCAGTTCCTGAGTGTGTTCAGACATACTTTTTTCAATTTTTTAAAATTAGTATAGATTGAATGAACTCTGTAGGTATTTCACTTTCAATTACAAAACTTTTGATAGCAGTTTAATATGTTTTTCATAACTTTTAATTAACAATTGTATTGAATCATAAAGACACTATGATTGGGGATTTCTTTCATGTATATATTGTATATGGGCATTTCATTTACATTACAGTTATGGTGTAAATTAATCTTGCAAGAACTGGATCCTTGGATACTTTTGTGAGAGACACAAACAACATTGTTCCATTTTAATTAGCTTCCATCATAGATTCTGCAACTGCAATGCAGTTATAAAGAGAATGTCAATCAATGTTTTGTTTTACTGTATTGATTTTAGCACAGTTAGTAGAGGTTACTTTTCGCATTATTATTCCATTCCGGGACAGGATTTTCAGGCATCTTGCCGCCGAGCTCTTTCTCTTTTCTAATAATAAGACATGCTTCCATTTATTAAAAAATAAAGAAGTGAATTACGAATTACCACTAAAACAGATTTGCAATTAAAAACAAACAAAATGCGCAGTGTTACCAACTCCTGAAAATATTTATCCCTAAGCCTAAATTTTTAACACAGGTTTAGGGAGAAAGATATATTTTTTATATTTGATATTTTATACTTATATATTGCTTTGAATATTTTACCCCTAAAATTGACACATTTACTTGAAAATCCATCTTAGTTTTTTTGCTAAATTGAAAACGAATACTTGTACTGAAAAAATATATACCATAAGGAAATCACAACAAATAGGAAAAACTAGTAGGTTATGTTCCTCAATTTAAAAAACAATGTTTTTTTTAAGTAATCTTGAAACAAATCAGAATTATACAGAAATTTTAATTATTCAAGAACAATGCAATTAATCTTAATCATTTATAGATAGATAGGTAAATAAACTCTTTATTACACTTCAATTAGAAAGAAACATCATAGTACAGAAAAAGATCTTAGAATAAAGTAGCGATTGGCGACCTTATCGCCAGGAGTGATTAATTCCAGGCAACCGTAGGATGGTAAAAAAGAAAGTAGTGATGGAAGACTGTACTCCCCCAGTTAGGAGTATATAGACGTACATGATACTAGGGATGTTCCGATTAGTCGGCGACTAGTCGGTCGGTTTATCGGGTTAGTATCACGTCTTGGCCACGCTTCCTTAGGAGCCTTCGTGATGACGCCGGCATACATAAATCGATTCTGTACCTATGGCTAAGAGGCAGTGGAGGTCGAGGCGCTCGCAGGTGGAATGGCCACGCCTCCCGCAGCTGCGTTCTTTACCTGAAGGCTGGCTAGGCGCGACGTCGCGCACCGTCCGGCCCCAGAACAAAAATGCTTCCTTCCCTCGTCCAACATTTTGTGACGCCAAAACGCTGCCGAGTCGCCATAAACAAGTCGTGCCGTGTCTTCGTTAGGAACTCAGATAATGTTACTCCCGAGTTCTTAAGAGAGCTCTTGGCTGACCAAATTCTATCAGGTAGGACAACATCTCGCAGTTTGACCAACATGGGTCTCGATTTGCCTTCTGCTGCACGCCCCATTCGATGGCATCTAGTTATTTGTGACGGAGAGAAACTTAGTATACGCTTTTTTTTCTTGTTCTTCAGGAAGGCCATGTATCAGCAAGATTTTACGCTGTGATCTATTCTCTTGTTGATCGATATGCTGAGCCAGAATAGCTATTTGCTCCTGCAATGCTCGGAAAGTGGCAACAACAAATGCCTTAAAGGAGATGATGTCAGCAGTCAAACTCTCCGAGCTGTGCGGAGATGATCTAGTACCAGGCAGCTTTACTTCTATTGTATCAAGTCTCTGATGGAAAGTGGCTATCAGCTCATGGAATGACTGTTGAATTGCGTCCATTTGGTTGTTGTTATGTGAAGGTTATATAAGCAGTGATAACGAAACAATTCAGAAAGCAAAACCTTCTTTCAAAATTTTCTTAGGGTCTTTTTTTGGGTTGCTTTTTTGTTTGCCGAGAGACGTCACCGAGACATTAAAATTGACGACGTGAAAAAATATTTTATTTTAGTATAGGAATTTTGTAAAAAAAAATTGGCAGTCACAGGAACTGCCGATAGAAGTGAAAACTTGTGACTCATATGTTTTCACATTTAATTGAAATATCTCATTTATTTATCACCTTGTCAGAAGACATATTATTTGTTAAACCATCGTAGGTCTATGTACATTCGCATAATTTCAACACCGCCAGCTAAATCGATGGTTGCGCCATCTAGTTTTATATCAACGTAATTATACAGAATATTGCAACTCTTTACTGTTTCTGCTGCCCTGGTACTGGTACCTAGGGGCAAACACAACTCTTTATATATAAATATTTCTGTTGTCCTGGTATCTGGAGATAAACGCTGGGCTGTTGGAGGTAGGTAATCGAAACTCTTTACTGTTTCTGTTACCCTGGTACCTACCTGGCCGTTTTTACCGAGTTTACCTGAAGATTTCATATCCGATCCGATCCTATCCGATCCATTATCATATCCAAGCGTGACGATTGATGAATCTATTTCACAGCCCACGAAAATTCTGTCTATAGCGCGCCTAAAGAAGTTTTCACTTCAAAAAAAAAAATTGGCAGTCAAAGGAACTGCCGATAGAAGTGAAAACTTGCTGTTGCCCTGGTACTGGTACCTAGGGGCAAACGCAACCTTTTTATATTTCTGTTGTCCTGGTATCTGGAGATAAACGCTGGGCTGTTGGAGGTAGGTAATCGAAACTCTTTACTGTTTCTGTTGCCCTGGTACCTACCTGGCCGTTTTTACCCGAAGATTTCATATCCGATCCGATCCATTATCATATCCAAGCGTGACGATTGATGAATTCATTTCACAGCCCACGAAAATTCTGTCTATAGCGCGCCTAAAGAAGTTTTCACTTCAAAAATGTGGAGCTTAAGCATAGTTGAGTGCTTTCAAGTTCGAGAAAAAATAATAGAACTCACGGAGAGAATGACTTCCGAGATATGAGCAA
This sequence comes from Ectropis crepuscularia, assembly GCA_963693475.1. Classification (NCBI taxonomy): domain Eukaryota; kingdom Metazoa; phylum Arthropoda; class Insecta; order Lepidoptera; family Geometridae; genus Ectropis; species Ectropis crepuscularia. The sequence goes on from OY856358.1 coordinate 13,622,993, forward strand.
TACTTGGAGGAACCTAGGTAAAAAGGTTGCCGCAACTATCAGTTTAATTTACAAGATTTTATTACAGCTTTCATTTTGATCCGGAGGTTTGAATCGGATCCAGGTCTGTGTATTTCGAAGGAGAATCGGTAAGTTAATATTTAATGAAACAATTATTTTCTGAAGAGGGGATTATAAAATTCTTAGTTCTTCAGCTCTAGTGTTTTGGTCTGCAAGGTTTGGAAGTCAGTCTATGAGCAAGGCAGAGCAATGCTCGTCAGATATTTGTTACTTAAACCGAACAAGAATCTGGCTCAGAAACTTTTCTTCCGGACTTTCGGGGCAAAATCCTGATTTTATTACTGAGGACGCATCCGGACACAAGATTTTTAGAAATCCACCAACACAGAACACTATGCTTGTCCACCAAGTTAGCTGTGTATTTCCATCAAAAATCCGTTAATATTTTTATTTGCCAATATTAACTGTCAAATTTCTAAAATTATACATCAGCTTTCAGTATCTTATAAATAACACAAAAACGACAATATTGATACACAATCACGTTGTCACGTATATGCATGGAAAACAGACATCTTTTCCCCAGGAAAATAAAGGGAACGGGAACTACTCAAGTAAAACCATAGGGCGGTGCTAGTAATGTATATATTGGTGGATAATTCACACACAACACCATCTTACCCTAAACTAAGCAAAGCTTGTATGATGGCGGCCAGATAGCTGACATACTACTTATATAGTTTAAATACATACTTATTATACATATAAACACCCAGACACAGTGCAAACATTTGAATTCATCACACAAATATTTGCACTGGGTGGGGATCGAACCCACGACCCTCGGCTTCGCAGGCAGAGCTACTACCAACTGAGCCACGAGGGCAGTCGATATAAACATTGGTTTCCGATCATTTAGCAGCAGTGAAGTCATACCACGTGATTTTTTTGAGCCGCGTCTTTCGGGCGCGACCCTAAACGTGACGTTAAAAATAACATGATTTCGCTTCACTGCTTAGCTGGTAGCAAAGGTAAGTCCCGCTCATAAACAAAGATAAGTTTGTGTCTGGACTACAAAAGAAGTCTTTGATCGACCCTATTATCATAATATAACATAATTCGTTCCTATTAGGTACTTGCCTACCTTACGGTTTGAAAAAAGCAATAAACATTTATGGACGAAAATGTGTAGTTTTGATTTCCGTTAGATATTCCGTTAGCCGTTAGAAAGTTATTTTCGCTTTCTTGACGTACCCAAATGCGCTAGATGTGATGGGAAATCTGTTAAGTTTGCAACACTGAAATAACCTCAATAGAAACGCCACCTGCTGTGCTTTGCTCAATGACAGATGACAGTTACATATCATTCCATAAAGACCCTATTCATGACTTTTTAATTGATAACATTTGTTATTTTAGTGTTATTTATTGAAGGTTTTGCATGGCAGCATTGAACGAATGAATGAACGATAAATTAATTATCTGTGCATGCATTGAATGAACGAACTGCATACAAATAAGCGCTGCCTCATTTCATTTAAACATAGTTTGCTGTTTTATTTTGTGCTACTATGTATTAAGAATTAAGAATATTTGTGTGAGCTTGTAAATAGCCTTAATTTTAGTTGGTGATTCTTTATTCATAATTGTTACTAAAAATTAGGACAAATGGATCTCGAAGACAATGCCATGGGTCTTACCAATGAACAAACTGATAAAATACTGCAATTTCAAGACTTGACGGGGATTGAGGATATGTCAATATGTAGAGACGTGCTGCAGAGACATCAATGGGATCTGGAGGTAATTTTCTTTCAGTTTAAATATATTTCTTATGGATGAAAAAAACAAATCCACGTTCAGGTTGGATGCTACTCGACTCGTGTTATTTTTGATATGTTTATTTAACGTGTGTTTGGATTTACTCATTAAAATATTTTGTCTATCCTAGGTGGCAATTCAAGAACAGTTGAACATTCGAGAGGGGCGCCCGTCAGTATTCGCGACAGAGGCCCGCGCGCCGCCGGTAGTCCATGACCATATAGCACAACAAGTGTTCACAGATGAACCTCCGGAGGGACCAGCGGGGGTGCGAGGACTCCTACGCTATGTAGTTAATTTATTAGTGTCTGTATGTTACAACACCCTGACTTCAATGTTGAATGTACTACTTAGTTTTGTTCGACAAGATGATAGAAGATGTAAGTATTATTCAAATAGCTTAATATTTAAGTTTAATAAATAATGCAATATCTTTATCATTTTTGAAGTACTTAAATGTCCAGTCCAAATTCACCAAAATTCACAGGTCTAAATCTGATGTCTATAAGCTTTTGTTTTTATTTTTACGAGATGGTATAAAACATTTATTGTTTGCAGTGGTAACTGACCCCCTTGGAGATGTTATGGGCTTCATCAATACTTATTCTGCTAAATACAATGCTCACCCTGTGTTCTATCAGGGCACATATGCGCAAGCCCTCAATGATGCTAAGAATGAGTTGAGGTTCCTCGTTGTATACCTGCATTCTGAATCTGCTACAGAAACACAGAACTTTTGCAGGTTAGTTTGATTTCAATGTTGAGCATTATACAAACATGGATAAGCCCAAATAGTTGAATTCAATGACTATTGGTCATATAGCATGGTATTTTTAGTGAAGATATATTGTTGAAATACATTTAGGATCCATGTATTGATTTTTTTTTACGAATATAAAAGGAGTAAGCTTAGATTTGACAAATGATAGAGATGAATGGAGGAAACATACCTGTTGTACCAACCCCACATTAGGTGGGATAAGGGTAGGTAAATGATTAATGTGTTGATTTTTTTTGTGCAAACTGTATTGTGTAGAACCTATAAATTGTTTGGTTTTGTATTGTTTTATCAATTTAGGCAATATAGATAAGAAAATGTATGGGTAAAACCCACATTGTTTATAATAATTTCCTTTTATTTAGACTGAATGACTTTTTATCGTTTTATTTAGACCCAATAACTTTTTATCGGAGAACCTATGTTAGTTTCTATGCAGTAATACAAAACACACCATAAAATGATCATGCAACCAGAAAATAAGATAGTACATAATCTAAATGACCTAATACTGTTAAGTGCTGAACATCATCTGGTGATGACCAAAAATCATTCATAATGAAAAATGTTATTCAACTAAAGTTTTCCAAACCCGTCAAATTCATCTCTTGTCATCTTTGTTTTGTTCTTGATATAATAATGTTAATTTGATCATAACAAAATAAATAATAAGCAAAATAAATGCTTATCATTTATTTAAAAATGTCTGAGAACGTCATGACAGTTAGAGTAAGATCCCAGGGCCGCCAGACGTCACATATTTTCTGACGAATGAAATGTGGACAATCGAGTAGAGTTAGTACGTACTAAGAACACATCTAAGCAATAATATGCATGCCTTAAGCAGGCCTCGGGGCTTTCTCTAACAAATAAAGAGTGATGACCACCACACTATTCAGGTGAGGGTTGCTGGATGACATGTTATCTTTCCTGGAATATGTTGGTTTCCCCACAACGTATTCCTTCAACATTAAAACCAGTGTTGAAAGCCAAATGTATAGGCAGTTTTTGAACCTATAACTCACTTAGTCCAAGATCCCAGAGCTGCCAGACATCACATATTTTCTGACGAACGCAATGTGGACGATTGAGTAGAGTTAGTACGTACTAAGAACACTTGCTTACCCGGTAACTTGCTTAGACCGCCAATTTTGAGATATGGGGCAATAAAGGTACATAAAAACATAGCTTACTTCACTTATTTTCTGACAACTGATTTTTACTTATGTTGTAGACAATATCCAATATCCTTAAAAGTATGGCCCCAATACTCCCAGACACTTTGAGTCGGCCGTTTTGCTTAACAGACGCTTTAAAACTTCTAAAATAATTACTTAACTTCACTTAAATTCTCATACTCCATTTTTATACCTTATATGTTCATCAGACAACTATTTGAAAGCCTTTTCCAAAAAGACAGACTGATCCGAGGGGTTAAGTTATCCCTAAAGTCAATTTTAATGCTGCTCTGGGTAGGAGCGTGAGGGCATTATCCACGCTTGTGAGACATGTATAAGGATAACTATACAGGGTTACTGCTAATAAGCCTGCATCCGTTTATGTTCTGTTCTGTATATTTAAACAAATAACTTTTGTTCTACAACTTTCAGTAAAACTCAATAGAAAGGTAACCAAAAATAACGAATGTTTGTTGCCTTCTCTAGCACTGTTTAGCGACTATTTAGTGTTTATTCACTTCGGTACACCATTTGTCAAGCGTTAAAGAGCGCACGCGCTCTTGTTATGAAGAGTTTGATGCTTTTAGACCGGGCATATACACTTTTGAATTTGTACGGGAAAAAAGCAAGAGTTTTTAAAACTGTAGAACAAAAGTTGACGTATTTAATGTACTTAACATCCCCTTAAAAGTATGCTGGCTGGTTACCAGTAACCCTGTATTTTCGCTCTCGGTTTCGCTTTCACTCTTACAGTTTACTCATATCAATTATTTTAGAGACGAGACGAACTTCTTAGCATTCCATGGATTCACCGTGCGGGTGCCGGGTCCATCGTGTGGCAGAGAGAGAAATCTCGAATAGACCCCAAGACTTGTGACTCGGGCGTAGGTTTAAAAGGGGCCCCTTTTGGTGACGTACGTCAACACTCACCTTCACTACTCGTATTTCTCTCCCTGCCCTGCCAAATCCGATATGATCCTACTAGTGTAAACTCTAAATTTAGCATTTGCATTAAGCTTTACCAGTAAAAAATTTCGTTCTGTTTACTTTTATAGGGGTCAGATTTGTTGTGGATGTGTTTGTGGACCATAGTTGTTGTTAGTGGTTAGTTAGTTTGTCAGGGCCTTTTCCGGGGTTATAGGCGATTCGTCACAAAGTAAATCCGTCACAATTTGTATTCTCCATACATTCAAAGTAAACTCGTCACATGTTATAAAAAAACAAATGAAAAACGTCAGAGGTAAATAAAGTTGTTGTAAATTCGTCACAGATTCTTGTTTTATGTAATTTTTGCATAAAGTAGGGTTAGCAAGTAATGTTTATTGTGTTAGGTAAGTACTCGAAATGAAACAAAAATTTAAACTATGACAACAAATAAATAATAGCAGTCATCACAGAATCATCATAGCCTCTTAATTGTGCTATCTTTTAGTTCAGCATTGAATTGGATATTTTATCTTCAATCAAAGACATGTTGGCATAGCGTTCTGTCTATGAGTGCCTCAAGAAGTGGTATTTCTTTCATCACCCATAACATAACTTTTGAGAGTTGTGATATTTTGTTTCCACAGTCCATTTGCTCTTTGTCATAGGGCAGCTGCCGTAGCCTCCTTCTGTATGACTAGATGTAAATGTCTCTTGAATTTGAGTGTTTGTGGACCATGTTTCCGGACTCAGTTTTTTCCAATTTGTTTAACCAGGACAACACTAGCCGACACAGACGTCGTACAGTACATCAACACGCACGCCCTGTTCTGGGGCTGCGCGGTGGAGACCGCGGAGGGGTGGCGCGTGGCGCAGTCGGTGGGGGGCCGGCGCTACCCCCTGATCTGCGTGGTGTGCGTGAGGGAGCACCGGATGACGGTGGTGGCTCGCAGCGAGGGCTCCTGCTCGCCCACGCAGCTCCTTGCGCGGCTCACGCGAGTCGTTACTGACAATGAGCCACATCTAGCCGCGGCTAGGGCTGACAGGTATGTACCACTAATATATCGTCTTACAATTGGGATGATGACTGCGTCAAAACTATACCATTCTAATTAGTCCGTCAGGTAGATTAATATGGAAAAATATGAGACACAAAAATATATGTTTTAACAAATTATCAAACATTTACAAAGCTATAGATCATCAAACTTCCGGAGTGGGGCGTTGTGATGTCACCTCTACATATAAATCGTGTATAGACGTGACATCACTCAAAACTTCTAGTAGTCCAGTAACTTTATACATTACAGTATGCGTTAAATCCGGTATATCTGATTTTTTGCAGACTTGTTTATGATGTTGGCCTAATGATTAATCCAAGTTTGTGACCTCGAGCGGCGAACGCAACTTCGTCAAAAATCGAAAAAACCGCGAAAAAAAATCGTTTATTTTTCAAATTTTGGCGATTAGGCACTATATCTATGACTTTTTTAGTAGTGAAACAAAAGAAAAAAGATGTGTACAATAAATTTTAATGATCTAACTGTTGGACTAATTAGTTTTTTTAGTCTCCATCCCTGCATATAGGTACCTGCCTTTCAGCAGCTTATTAATGTGTATGGTTAAAACAAATATCCTAATTTCTGGCAAATGTGATCAGTTGCAAATTTTAAGCAAACATATGAGCGTGCTTTTTTGTTAGCACTTCTGTTATTCAAATAAATAATTGAACAGGGTGGAGCGTGAGGTGAATCAGCGGCTTCGCGCCGCGCAGGACGAGGCGTACGCGGAGTCTTTAGCCGCGGACCAAGAGAAGGAGAGGCGCCGCGCCGCCGACCGCGCCGCGCAGTTACAGCGAGACGTGGCCGCGCAGGAGGCGCTACAACAGGAGGAGGACAAACGACTTGCGGTTAGAACACAATCTATATTTTAAAAAAAAATGGTTGTCTGTAAAGTCGGTTTACTGACGATAGTTGAACGTGACAACGTCTAGTATTTGTGTAAAGCGCCATCTAGGTAAAACATTCTGAAGCTTTATGAAAAGGTGTTCAAAGCGCCATCTCTGGGTACATCATTGTACTAGGACAAGTTCTTAATTTCATATCGTCGCTTTTCTAAAACATGGACAGACTCCTTGAACGTAATACACATTTCACTCGCTAGATGGTGCGAAAAGTAATAAGGCGAGGTAACGGCGGTAAATATTATTTAATCTATGGCGGTAACGTTACATGACGTCATGTTTTGCGGGCGTGCAGCCGGCTTCATCGAATTATAAGACGTTATCACGTCAAAAAAATTGGGACAGGCGATAGAAGTGAAAACTAATAACTCAGAATTTGATAGCTCACTTTGGAAACTACGCGGGTAAAACCGCAAGGCCTGGCCATGACCATGGCCGTTTAGATCATCCAAGTTTACCCAAAGAATTGTTCCATTTGCGAACGTGATGCTTGAACTCAATTCACAGCCCACGGAAAATCTGTATGTGGTGCGCCCAAAGAAGTTTTCACTTCAGTAAAACTATCTGTACTTAATACCACGTAGCACTAACGTTAGGAGGCTAGGTAATATGGAGGAGAGTTGACCAAAAGGAATGGTTGACTGCGTAGTTGCAGTGGACTGAACCGAACGGCATAGCACATAATGAGAGCGAGCAGGAGGAGAAAAGTCTTGCGGCCAAAACGCTGTCTATATTTGCTAACACATAGCACTAACATAGGAGGAGGTAGTATGTCCTAGGTAGTAGCTAGGTAGGAGGGTATAGTGACTTCAACTCAGTTGTGCGCGCGGGCCTATGTGTGGGTAAGCTTGTACATATACAGTTACTTTGTATGCTCGTCATGTTTTGCTCGGACGACGACTGCCGCGCCACTGCCACACAAATGAAAGTTGTATAATTACAAGCGCACGCACACATAGCGCCGCGCGCACAGATGAGTTGACTATCTGTAGCATGTTCTCGTTTTTTTGTGGAGTTGGCCATCTTGAATCGATTTTCATTAAACATAGCTAAAGAACACTTCTGGCTAATTTACTTATCAAACAAAAAAAAAAACAAAATTAAAATCGGTACATCCGTTCGGTAGCTACGATGCCACAGGCCACAGACATACACACACAGAGACACGTCAAACTTAAAACACTCCGTGTTTATTGCGTCGAGGGATTAAAAATCATTTAACCGCTCGCTTGCCCGGCGCTGCAAACCGCGCGACATACTTTGCCCCGCCCCCTGTAGCGTTGGTCGCCAAAATGCCCGGAGAAAAATCCGTGTGCACCTCGCTATGCCCCGCGGTTTTTACGCCTGTGGCGCGCGAGACGGGATTCACGCAATCGTTCCTTGTGAATCAATTTGTTTTGAAAGATTATCAAGTGTCATATTTTTTATGTTAAATATGAAACTAGCTATACAATTTTATCTTTGGTTTCTCAGCTTACGACTTTGGTGCAGAGTTATGCTATGTTGAAATTGAGATGGCGCGTTTTAAAGCTCGTCTTTTTAAAAGTTCATAGGTACCTCTAAAATTAAAGTTATGCCATTTGGTTTTTATTATTTGATTACGTTTGTTAACTGTTGTTTGTTTGTTGTTTTTAAATTTATAGTAAAATCAGATGAAACTAAATTACACAGCCCGCACTGAATCAACACTCAATGACAAGATTGACAAGGAATGTATTTTTTTAATTTCTGTTCATTTTTCTATGGCTAAGAGAGACGAGACGAACTTCTTAGCATTCCGTGGATTCACCGTGCGGGTGCCGGGTCGACACGGGCATAATAGACTGAATCGCGATGTTAACTACCAGCTGACACGGGCATTTTAGCGTTTGCGTTTTGTTAACTACTAGTTGACACGGGCAGGCAAGCGGATAAGTGTCTTCATCTTTCAGTCCCTAAAAGCTTAATCTAATCAAACAATGTATTGCATCAGGTGGTGAAAGCGCGCGAGGAGACCGCATCGCGTCTTCCCCCGGAGCCCGCTCCGGGGTCTAGCAGCGCGGTGGCTCTGCTCATCCGGCTGCCGGGCGGGGAGCGACTCACGCGCCGGTTCACCATCACCTGTACCACTCAGGTAAGAAAACATCCTAGGGAAAAGACACAAGAAGGAGAGGCCTCGACCCTCTACTAGTTAGTGGAAGAATGCAAAGAAATACCAGCGTTCCCCCCATACCAGGGGATTAGACCAAGAAGGAGAGGCTTAAATTCTCACCTAGTTAGTGGAAGAATGCAAAGAAATACCAGCGTTCCGCCCATACCAGGGGATTAGACCAAGAAGGAGAGGCTTCAACCCTCACCTAGTTAGTGGAAGAATGCAAAGAAACACCAGTGTTCCGCCCATACCAGGGGATTAGACCAAGAAGGAGAGGCTTTAATCTTCACCTAGTTAGTGGAAGAATGCAAAGAAATACCAGCGTTCCCCCCATACCAGGGGATTAGACCAAGAAGGAGAGGCTTCAACCCTCACCTAGTTAGTGGAAGAATGCAAAGAAATACCAGCGTTCCGCCCTTACCAGGGGATTAGACCAAGAAAGAGAGGCCTCGAAATCTCTTCTTTGTATTCTTCATAATACAAAGAAGTACTAGTTCCGTTCCCCCCAACTTCCGTTCCGTTATAGCGACATAGGAAAAACCATGGAGTTTTGGAGAGTTGGAGCCCCGCATAATCGCACTGAAGCCGTGGTGGCTTAGTGGCGAGAACTTCCGATATCACTCGTAAGGGCGTTGCAGATGTGGTGAAACAATTGGCATGTTCTCCTAGCCACTTGCCTATCCCTGGTCACTACAGTGCCACATTTTTTTCCTGTCAACTGTTACTGGCTCTGTAGTGCCACAAACACGAAGCGTTCGGAAACACGTTTTTATTTATAATCTGTAGCGCAGATATGTATTGACTGTAGTTTTGAATTAAGATAGAATTATAGATAACGTTTAACCAAGTTTTATTTTTTTCGGCCATTTCAATTGTTGGAACTTAGTCGCCGTCGCGTCAAACAACGCCGAACAATGGCCGCGTTGGGAAGGAGGAATCGTTTTAATCATTTAATGTAGTAGACTTCTTATGTATCACTATTTGAAAAAAATATGTATACTGTATAGCTTTGTTTTTCAATGAGTTTATAAAACTATAACAGATAGTGTAAGTTTGTTGTAATAAAATAAAACAAAATTGGCGGGAAATCAGAATAAAAAAAAAGTTTAAATTTGGTTTTTCGGTAATAAGTCGTGAGTCGTAAATATTTTTAGCTAAAATGATGCCTTGTTTCATTAACTAGTCAAATGTATTTTTCTTCATGGAATTGTTTCTATAATTCTATTTTTATGAACGATTTTATCGGGAGAGGTTGCGCGGTTTTTTATACGCGTCTATCGAGCGGCAGCGTTGGACAGTTGACCGGAAAAAAGTCTGCTATTGCTACCTGTCAAGTGGGTAGAAAGATATCTTTCGAGAACAGGTGTTATCCGCCAACCCTTATGGCTCAGCCTTGGACTCTTCCTTGTGAGAGAAGGCTCCACTAGTTCACTACTTCGACTTACTACTTTAGACTACTTTAGACTTCACTAGTGGCGACCATAGCGTCAATCCTGATTATTGGGTTAGAAAATAAAGAATAATGTTACACACAAAAAAATATCAACATTCAAATATTTACAAGAACTAACCCAACATATTTTTTCTATTTACAGGATCTATACGACTTCGTGTTCAGCCACCCGCAAGCGCCTGAAGAGTTCGAGATCACGACCAACTTCCCGAAGCGCCACATCACCCGCGGCCCCCTCACCATACACGCGGTCGGCCTCAAGGACAGAGACGTACTATTCGTTAACGATCTCAACGCGTAACTCTACTGTTACACCCTTACCCTATACACCGTACCCTGAGATGAAGTACCCAGTACCCTGGTAGAATGACAGGTACCCTGATTCTTACCCTCTCCGTCTTTGTTTTATCCATTTAATAGAATGACAGAGACAAGCATCAATAAAAACCATTAGATGTGCCCTCCCAAACTTCAGGCGCACGGAATTATGTCATCGTTGGGAAAAGTGAGCTCGTTCTTTCCATTCTAGTTGGTTGCAGGAAGTGGTGAACGCCGGACGTTATACCTATCAATATTCGTTGTCAACAACCAAAATAAGTAGAACCTGCCTACCTGGCTGCTAGCAATTCTAGGGGTCGAGTATATTGGTGGTGTGTAAACCACTTACGCTACACACACTCAGTTTCTTAGTAATTTCAAGGTGCTCAGAGCACATCTAATGGTTTATATAGATGGAGACAAGTACCCTGATTCACAACGCAATTGGATTGATCATGGAATCAAACCTCTCCCTTTGTCTTATCTGTTTAGAATGACAGAGACAAGGATAGTCGTTCCGGATTTGAATCGTTCCATTGCATTGTGAATTTGTACCTAGGTGACTCTAATATGATTGATGGCTAGAACACTATATTGTGACCCATATGTTCTACCGCATAACTAAATCTTCTTTGGCTTTGCTATTGCTGTCTCTATAATTTCAAGCTGAGAAAAGAGAGAGCAATATAAAAGATATGACAGTTTTTGTTAAGCAGTAGACCCTCAGGTGACCCTGATATACACACACAAATACAAATAGTAATATTACAATAAACAGTAATGAAGTAGCATCACAAGTTAGCTCTAGCCATAGGGCCATATTGCTGAGAGCAATCTCTTCGAGGCAACCAGACAATGTGATGTTAGATTGTGACCACCTTAAAACATCTCCCAGCTCAATCAATTTGTCCAGTCTGGGTTGAAACGTTGGTGCATCACTTGTGGAACTTGTATCTTTTTAAGTCTGCAGTAAGCAGTCAACCATGTAGCTAAAATAGTCTTGGCCTTGATATTTCCGCTTGAGAGTATAGAAAGTAACTTGGAAGCCATTACATTGTAAGTAAAGCGGTTGAATGACTGAAGACAGTAAAATAATGTTGTATTGCATTTCTATAATATTTAATTTTGTCTTTCCTCATTTTATGTACTTTGTATTTCCTTGACATGTCCACTGTATACCACTAGTCTGTTCCAAAAATGTACAGCTCTAACTTTTCTTGTTCAAGGTACATTAAAATCATGTAGTCTCTACCAATTTAAATGTTACATGTGTGATTTTATTGGTACGTTAAATTATTTGCGACTGATGACCAAGTAAGCGATATGTTTATCATTAAGTCATTTGCATGGCAGAGCTATAAGAGTGGCTGGGTTTACATTCACCAATAAATCTGTGTCTTTGCAAATTTAACTGGACCCGGAGACTTCTTTTTCATCAGATTTCTTGGATTGTCCAGAAGTGCAGTAAGTTCTATACTAGAACGAGTATCTAAAGCTGCACTAGTAGGATCATATCGGATTTGGCTGGGCAGGGAGAGAAATACGAGTAGTGAAGGTGAGTGTTGACGTACGTCAATATAAGGGTCCCCTTTTAAACCTACGCCCGAGTCACAAGTCTTGGGGTCTATTCGAGATTTCTCTCTCTGCCACACGATGGACCCGGCACCCGCACGGTGAATCCATGGAATGCTAAGAAGTACGTCTCTGTGCTATGTAGCCAAGCTGTGAGGGAAAAAACTAGAAGGACATATTTTATTTGTGGCCCACAATAGTTATTAGTTAGTGTTCTAGTAGTATAAACAAAGCCACAAATCTTACTGATTCTCTTTATTGGTTGAATAATAATACACAAATATTAGAAAATATATTCACAGTTTGCTCTACTCAGTTACTAAAAAGTATCGAGTATTCCGTATCAGGTTTATTCTATGTCTCACAAAATGTCACAAAAATTTGTACCCCTCTGGTCACTTTCTGGAACATTCCTTTTTGTGACCGGATTTTATACCAAATTTGTTTTACAGTAGTAGTATCATTTGTTTCGAAATACAGATAGTAGTAACATTTGCTTCGAAACTAATGTTACGACTGTAAAACAAATTTGGTGTAGAATCCAGTCGCAAAATGGAATGTTCCGGAAAGTGACAAGTGACAAGACGGGTATAAACTTTTATGAAAACACTCGACTGTGGCATTGATAGACTTGACTAGACTTAGGGTCAATGTTCCTACAATTGACGGATTGATGTTACATTTTACTACTTGTAAAACTCAAACAAATATATTTATGGATTTGTTGATGAACAATAAGTAGCTAGTATCTTTTTAGACAGAGTTACACATGATGTATGTATTAAGCCTAAGGGGTAATGTTGTATTTGTCATCTATATTGGTTTATTAATAATGTATGCCATTGGTTCCATACAGTTTCAAGACCTCTTCTAATCCATTATTCCACAACGCCGTACAAAAATTATGCGACAAGGAGAAATAAATGAGGGTTGCAACCCCCCTCTTCACCTACACTCAGTTGGACAGCTTACAAATAGCCGGCATATTGCTGAATCTTGTTATTTTATACTCTTCTATCATCCTATATAGGTCTCCCGGTGGTTCATAAAACCCATACATTGTGTTTACAGGCCTGTAGTCTATAAAGTATGTGTTCCTTTTCTAATCTTCAGCCAGGATCATAAGGTATTGATGGTGAGTGTAAAACATAAGGCTTAGTACTGGGGCTTCTATGTGGCTGTCAGAATAAAATTCTTCCATTTGTTTGTAACAGTGCATTGTATGTCATTGAACTTAGCCAATGGCTGGGCTAATTTGTTATTTTTGAAGTGAAAACTTCTTTTGGCGCGCCTAGACAGATTTTTCGTGGGGTGTGAATTGAATTCTAGCGTCACGCTCGGGTATGATAAGAAATCTTCGGGTAAGCTCGGGACCATGGCCTATGGCTATCTAGAAATACGTCAGCATTTCCCATTGGCTCACGCATTTCTAGATGGCCATGCCATGATAGCCAGGCCACACCCTCCGGTTACACCCGTGTAGTTTCCAAAGTAAGCTATCAAATTCTGAGTTGTAAGTTTTCACTTCTATCACTATTCACTTCACAGTTCCTATGACTGCCAATTTTTTTTTTGTTTGTAAAAGTCTCTTGATGGTTTAAATTCGGAACTGGACATAGTTGTCGGTACTTTACTGTATTCAGGATTAGGTTTTTTATTGGGCTACCCCACATGAAAAACAGTACTCGCGGAAAGTTTTTTACGGATATTATGTTAAGGAGGCCTAACACATTGGATAAAATTTTGTCCACATCAGAATAATAACATTTACTTGTGTGGACATGTTATACAAATTCAAACCGAGCCAATACAAATTAATAAATCTTTATAATTCATCATTTTGTTAACAATGTATACCATCTATTCAATTATGAGACAAATTTAACAATATTTGTGTATATTTAGCCCGCTGACAGTTATCCATATCCAATATAATATAGTCAGCAAAAAAGTTACTTACCTAATATAACTGTTAATGATGATTCAAAATCTGTAAATGCATAGAATCTGTGTAAATAAGCATAATAATATGCTAAGTATGTAAATAATCTAAAATAATGTGGAAAAAGTATGTAGCTTCATGTACCTTATAAATGTGGTATGCTATGTCAAACGATGATAGTGAATTCAGTTTGTCTGTAAAGTCTAGATTTCGGTTTTTCACATTTTCTACAAAAATCAGCCATTATTTTTGAAAATATCTAAATTTTCATGTCAACTTTAGAGCAATGAGAATTTGGCACATAATATAAAGTGCGAGCATGGGTCTGATCTTGTCCCACATGTGAGTAATTTGCATTTAGGATTGAGACAGGCATAGATTGAAACTTATGAATTACAATTGTGTGCCAACAACAAAGAATGACATGCAAATGATTTCAAATATGTGGCTCCCATTTTTTTATTTAATTTTTCATATTTTTTTCCATAATTATTATCCATATCCCTATGGATATTACATTATTCTTATATTATATTCCATAAATAAAAAATATTTTCTCTAGCATCACTTCTAATCCAATATCTTTGGATAGTGCTGTGTAACCACATGAAACATACGAAACAAATTAAAATTATGCATCATATTGGTTTAGTAGATCAGTGATTGTTTTTTAGTTGTATTTAATTTTTAGTTATATTTAAAGTCATTGCGGCTGTTAAAAGCTAATTAGAAGCAGGGCATGAGTAAGTTTAGTATGTTTGCCCCCGAAACATCAGAAAACAGCATTGAAATTGTTTTATAACCCATTGAAATTGTGTATTTTAGTATCAATAAAAATTGTGGTATTGATCTACCAATCATTTTTTTACTTTACTTATAACATAAACATGAGTTGTCATTGAAGGGAGTTTAAAAAGGTGGACCAATAAATTTCCATCTGTATGACTTTTGGGAAAAAGATGGACTTCTTTGGTCCATTTTACAGATAAATCTAAAATAAACCTGCTCAAAACCTTTGGAACCATCTGTTGTTGTTCATCTTCTAATGTCAGTGGATTGAGAAATTCTTTTCTTTTATGGTTTTTCTAATCATCTTAGTCTGTTAGACTGCAAGGAAGGACTGGTTTAGTTTAGAAACTAAGTCAATATCTGGAACCATTTCTGAGGGGATAACAAAATTGAAAAGTTAATTATTAAAATATGTCCTTTCCCTGTCACAGAACTGTTTTAAAAGAGTGACCACATCAATGTTTTTATAAGTTGAATTTGGATCTTTTTAATATACATGTAGTGCCAATATTAATTTTTCTTTAGCGCTTTAAAAATGTGAAACTATCTAGTTCATTTTTAAGCCCATTGACACAGATTCTTTTGTCTAGTTTTGTCTTATAATATAAGTTAGTTTATATACCTACCTACTTCATAATTTTTTGTGATAAACATGTCTCTGTTTAGTTGTATGTAGTACTATTAATTTTACATTAATTAATTGAAAATCTGCATTTCCCCATAAACATCCCATGTGTTTTTGTGTGTCCCAAAATTAAAGTTTTATAATATTTTGGATAGTCTGTTTGAATAATCCGACCATTAGTATTTCATGTTTTTTTTCGTTAAAACAAATAGATATTTTATGTTAAACAAAATTAACAGTTTAAAAAATAAATTATGCAAACACGATTATCAAACACTTCGTTAATAACTAGTTTTATTATATTTGCCCTATGCAAGCACCTCGCTTTAGAACATGTTCTAATTAGTTTTGTTTTGTTGTGTAAACTGTACTCTTTATTTCCTAATTTATACATAGTTATATTCCTTGTCATTGTTTTTTTCTTGTAAACGGACCAAGTTTTCATTCGTATTCCACATGAATCACAAAACTAATTTGAAATGATTTATTTTTAAATTGTGATCGTTATTTTAAGTTAGTTTTTAATTGAGATATATACCAACAGCCTACTAGCTTATTTGTGAACTAAATGAGGAAGTCACTATCGTATTTCACCAATAGAAATTATCTTTCATTGTTATTTGGATTTGCAATTGTTGCTTATTTTTATTAGTTCCACATTTTAACCACTTCACATATAAGTTGGCGGTAGTGTCGTGTTGAATAGCTTCAAATTTTATGTTGAATTAATTTTTCGCTGTTTATGAAGGATGTACTTGTTTTGTATAGTGGTATAATTTATTGCGAGAAAGTTCCACGATTGGAAGGTAATGTGATGAAGTACAATCAAGTCGGTTTAGCGGGTCGCGGTACGGATAGCGCATTTATTTCGGATGTCAACTCTGTATTATAATGATGTTTTGTTTTATAATAGCAATGTCTTTCTGAATAACTTGTGTTTTATTTAATTCCCTTGATTGGTTTTATAAATATTTTAATATCTGCGAGGTCAAACGAGCTAAAAAATGCGCGTAGATAGATATGTACTTATGTACGCAATACGCACGCAAAAAGTTATTGAAGTGAAACTTTTGGCGCACCTCAGATAGTCTAGTCAACAAGTTCAAAAACGTGCAAAATAGACATAAAGCTCGTAGAAACATGTGGGATACCTCATTCGATTCGGAATGACGTCTAGAAAAAATGTTTTTAAGGGTTTTTTAGCACATAAAAAATTGCGATAGTTATTAACAAAATGAAGGTTTTTAGTATTTTTTATGTGCTAAAAAACTCTTAAAACATTTTTTCTAGACGTTATTCCGAATCGAATGAGGTATCACACATATTTCTACACATCTTTCATAGTCTAGTCAACAAGTTAAAAAATGTGCAAAATAGACATAAAGCTATTTTGCACGTTTTTGAAATTATTGACTAGACTAAGACACATTTTTCGTGAGCTGTGATTTGAATTCTAGCGTCACGTTTGGGAATGATAAGAGATTTTCGGGTGAACTCTTGGCCATGACCATTGGTTATCTAGAAATGCGTGAGTATGGCTATGCTCATGGCCACGGCCACCGGTTTCACCCGCGTAGTTTCTAAAGTGACCTATCAAAATTCTGAGATAGCTTTTAACTTCTATCGGCAGTTCCTATGACGTCATTTAAAAAAAAAAAATAACGACGAAGTTTTGCTAACGCTAAGAAAGAGGCTTTATTAGCTTATTACATTTGGCAAAATTTAGTGACTGAATTCAGGAGCATGTTTAGAAGCAATCCTCGTAAGCAATGCTAGCTTACTGAGTACTATATAGTAGGTACACTTCACTGAATTTTATAAAAGTCGCAACTAACATTAGTGTGTCGAATTTGGGTGTTTGTGCGCGTGCGTTGTAAAAAATAACTTCGAAGATATAGTTGTCAGCCAACTTCATCATGTCATTTTTTGGGTGTCGATATGCACACGCATCGTCATTCACTCCCATAATTTTTTTTCAAGGGCGCTAAACGAAGTGTAACTCCATTTTGTGCCGGCGGCCATCTTGGATAATTTTTATCAAACATTCCCGGCTTACCACCTTTCAGAATAAAAAAAACAGAATTAAAATCGGTTCATGTGATCGGAACCTACGATCAGACGAACTTATACTTGTTATCCATCAACCCGCACTTGACCAGTCTGGTGGATTATGGGCTTGACTATCTCCTTGTGAAAGATAGGCCCAAAGTCATAGTAATGAACATAAAGTGGGCTGCTTATGTATTGCTAATAGTCCGAGTTCACGACGTCACCTATTTTCTGATGTATGAAATGTGGACGATTGAGTAGAGTTAGTAAGTACTAAGAACACATGCTAACTTGCTTAGACGGCCAATTTTGAGATATGGGGTAATGAAGGTACATACAAACATTACTTACTTCACGTATTTTCTAATAAGTGATTTTCACGTATGTTGTAGTCAACATTCTTAAAAACAAGGTTCCAATAGTTGAGTTTAGGGGATGATTGCCCCCTTAGATTGGTCTATCTTATTGTAAAAAGCGACAAAATAGTTGTCTGACGAACATATTTACAAATGGAGCATGAGAATAGTGAAGTTAAATTATTATTTTGGAGTTGTTAATAAGCAAAACGGCCGACGGAAAGTGTCTGGGAGTATTGGGACCTTGTTTTTAAGGATATTGCGTACAACATACGTGAAAATCACTTATTAGAAAATACGTGAAGTAATGTATGTATGTACCTTCATTACCCCATATCTCAAAATTGGCCGTCTAAGCAAGTTAGCGAGTAGGCATGTGTTCTTATTACTTACTAACTCTACTCAATCGTCCACATTTCATTCATCAGGAAATAGGTGACGTCTGAGAGCTCTGGGATCTTACTCTATAAAGGTTATTTTTATCTCTACTTCTCTACAAATATATAGGTAAGTAGGTACTTGGGGCACCTTCGGGTTCGACAGGCTCGGAGATAGACAAGGTAAACAAATAGCTTAAAATTTCATAATAATTTTAATATAAATCCATAAAATAAACAAACCACCAAAAACATAATAAAACAATTCACCTGGAATGTAGGCACTTTAAATGTTTACAATGAATTATCTACAAACTTAAAGTTAAGAAAATATGTGTACATAAGTTTCCTTACTTTACATAAGTAATCAAAGTTTAGTAAAAGAAGATATTTTTACCTACTTAGGTACATGAAAACCATATTTTGCGCTATTTACATATACATTCTATAGTAAAAATACCTCTCATCAAGATTGGCACATTGAAATAATAATTTTATGTCAATTATTAATTCATTTTAATGTACTTAAACCACAGTTACAAAACATATATGCCCTTCAATGAAGCGAGACGGCGACCTCCATAGTGGAGCGCAGGCTGAATGAGGACAAGCTACACTCAGGGTTGACCGCTGTGTTTGAACAACGTGTTTTTTTTTTTACAAAAAGCATTCTTTTTATTCATTTCTTAATGCGATATTGGAATTATATACCGGTAACAGATACAATATCAAAACTAAGATCATTTTAGCTAGGCGGTGGCGGCGGCGGTTAGCTACGCCCTATTTTTAGTTCCGAGTTCCAGGAGTTGAAACAAAATTTCGTAGTGTTCGTTTAAATGGAATTTAAGACAGTGCTGCTTTAGGAACTGCAGCTGTTTCTTGTCGTAATTTCCATTCTACTATCGAAATAAAATATTGCAATATCACCACTCAACATTTGCACTAAGGGCACTGGAAGCATTTTTAAGCATTTATTTTGTTTTACTGAATTGTACGTTGTTTGAAATAATGTTTATGTAGGTATGGATTTTTGTACTAAATTTACAATTTGCTTACAGGCTTGTTTAAAAGACTGAACTAAGTTTAGTTGTCCTTTTCTATTATCATTACACATCTGATTTCCTATAATAGTTTATTTAACCCAAAATTAATCATTGGTGTCATTGGTGTCAATGAGACGTTTTAAAAGAAAAAAAGGTCCAAAACTGCGTATTAGGTGACAGTAAGTAAGTAGTAGAGCCTTGTTGATTTTTAGTAATACGTTGGGGCCGCCAATGCTTTCTTAATTTCAATAGAAAATCTAACGTGGTAATTACCTACTAATTATAGATTTTAAATGAATACACGGGTAACTCACGTGTTTCGACCACGTCTGCCACGCAGTGCCAGACACGCAGCGGGCACGCTTGTGGACGTCCTTGAAAAAGGCCGCCGGAAGCGACCGAAACTTAGTCGAACTAAGTTGACTGACACACGTCACACGTGAGTTATCCGTGTATTCATTTAAAATTTATGTATTTCATTTGTTGTGAAAAAAAACAGACATTTCACATGATCAACAAGCTTGCTTCGTTACTAACTTCGTAAAAGTAAAAGAGACTGAAAAACTTGGATAATAAAATTAGATATAATGCTTTATTAATTGGTCTGCAAAGACTAGGTAAATATAATGTTTTATGCACATAATTGGGATCTCTAGCTTTTGCCCCCTATAGGTACCTATAGCAAACAGAGGCATAGCAAGCGAGCTTACACTTAAACAAGTTCTATCATTGATGAAATTTCAAATTATGATTATACTTAATTTGTAAATTGAATAGTAAATTAACATTCATAGAGCCTTCGATTTGGAACAAAAAGTTCAAATCATGTTAAAAGCGTCAGCGAAGCGCCATCTATCATGATTTTTTATATTTGTTTACATGTTTGAAAGCACCTTAGTTATATCAATTAATATATTAGACGTTAAAAATGTTTATTAATTGTTTAAGTATTTGATTTCTAAAACCATAGTTGTATAATATGGATGTAACGTGACTGAAAACGTCCACCAATTCAGGATATTACTATAGCGAAAATATTTTGTACGATAACATTATGTGATCTTTATGAGGTTATAAAACTACAAATCTGTTGAATCTTGTTCCATTTGATATGTAAACGTAAACTATATGTAAATTGTACTTCCATATCAGTAGACTATTAGGTCTTTTTGTTGGAAAAAAAATACATAAGTTCCCCCATCATTACATTATTATCTGTCTTTCGGTTATTTGAGCTAAAATTAACGGTATTATATCATTTATTAAAGAACTTAAACGCAATTATCACACTTTCGACAAATGTACCTATTTAGGTACTTACAAATAGAAATTTGATTTCTAATGTCAGCGGCGCTAGAGGTAGGTCAAATACGAAACACAGAATCAACGTTATTATCACATATTAAGTAGTAAATACATACACACTGTACCTAATTAAAATATGGTTTCTCTCACATTCGATAGAGATATTATTTTAATCTAGGTACAGATGCGGAGACAACTTTGATGCTCTGTATAAATACTTGGCCTACTGTAGAATTTAGCTACAAAATAAATATAATTATTTACAAAGCCTTAATCTACATATTTATACAGGTACTTATACAAAAACTAAATGATTTTAAAAACACATTTGCACCAAAACCAAGCTAAACATTAAACATACTTTAATAAGATAACATTTACAAAAAAAATTAAGTACATAATTTGTATCTTACAATATCAGATGAAGTAGGTACGCAAAATTAGTTTTAATGTCGCGTAAACACTAGCAAATGTGTGGACATAATGGTTCTTCTTTACTACCGCCAGCGGCGTAGTTAAGATTGTTTTACATTCGTGTTAAATTGTAGTCATCCAGCCGTTTTGTAAATTAATACCAGTTTTTTTATAAAGTTAATTTCCGTTTTTAGTATTTTGACATCTACCTTGATTGTATGACGCTGATAAAATAGATTATATGACGCATTATATATTTAAACCAATAAAACATAGTGCAAGTTAGCTAATACCCAAGAAAATAATATGAGAAAATAAATCTATGTTCAAATGTTGGTTTATTAATTACGAATTCCTCAAGTCTCTGATTGGTCTAAACCTTTTCTAAAATACAACGGATTAGACATAGGTACGACGTTGTGCCTACCTTAGTACAAAGACGTTCAAATCCCCAGAAGAACCTTTACATTTTTTTATGGTGGATAAAGAAAAAAACGTCATCATTCCATTTATCATTGGGATTCATTTTATAAGTCGCGCTGCATCGCGTTGATTCACGCCAAAAAACTATTTCGTCCTTATTTTAGTTATCGGCAAACATCTTGAACCGACTCGCACATGGCCCCATCCCGACACGGGCGCATCAACAACGTTACACGACAAGAAGGAGGAGCCCTCTTGCCAATAATATATATTTGTCACCGTTAAATTTTAAACACCATCAACTTATAATTTAACGCGTGATATTATAATCTTACGGTCGGTTAGGTTAGCTTAGTAATCTGAGGTCCTTAGATTATAATCTGACGGTGTTTACAATTTTACTGTGACTTTACATTGTATGTATACCTATTATATGTACTTATGTCACCGGAAAATATCAAGAATCATTAGTTGATCAATTCACTAGGTAGTTGATCAACTTTCGGAAAATAGCAAACGGCGGTTGAAATGTATTACGGTGTATCCTACCTAATATTCTACTATCTACTTCGTATGTTCAGGATGATTGCCGGTAAATTGATAAGCGGTCACATTTAAGTTTGTCGTCTCTCATGTGAACTAAATGATGTCTTTTCGTATAGATATTTTTTTATATTTATCTGCACAAACGGACTACCTATACGTAAATATATGGTTATTTCCTTTCAAAACGTATGTAGCTTAGGCTACGTAAGTAAACTATTAAAAATATATACGACTAATAAATATACACTTTAGAATTTTCTGTACATCGCTATAATCTATCTCACTCCTTACTGTTACAATTACAATTTCAGAAATACAATTTGCGTATTTTTGGTATGATTGTTTTGTGACCATTACTACCAACACACATACTGTCGGATTTTAAATGAATACCGAAGCGCCAAAATGTCTACTGAATTCCAGTTCTAAGTTACTAGCATTGACGAACTTCGAGAGTCCTACTTTACTAAAAAGGAACTATGGATCTCAATAGCTTGGTGTACATCCTTAACAGTACTTCGGCCACTTTTATTAATATATTCATATTGACATTTCTATAACTAATTATCGACACGGAATAGTGACTTATTTCCAAAGCGCTTTACGTCATCTCATTTTACTTATCGATAATTTAACTACTCAATTGGTAACTTAATACGTTTTTAATCCATACACGGATTTTGTTACTTTACTAGGTATTTCCACAAAAGACAAATTACCTAGTAATACTTTATACCATTGATTGGCGTCACTTCTTGTTTAGTAAATTTTCTCTCAAAATCCTATTAATTATGTGAAAGTTTGGATGTTTGTTTCATTACGTCGCAACGGCTTAATAGGTCGGGCTGAAAGTTGGAACACTGAATACAATCTGAAATAGCATATTATAATAATAATAAGAAAAACACGCTCGAATCGCATTGGTCCCTTTGGGGATCACTAGTTCAAAACCAACAAACTTAACTTTGCGGTCGGGTTTTTGGCGGGTATTTTGTTTTTTTTTTAGTTTGGTCAGGTAAGTAAAAAAAAAGAAACAATCAATTTTCGCTACTGGATCCAGTGTCTTTTTCGTGGTTGTTATATCGTATACAATTAAGGGAAACCATATAATCACTATGTCTTCATAATAATAATAAAGGCGACACTTCATAAGCCGAGGCGTAAACAACGCACTTAGGTACGTAACCCGTCGTTTTACCCTCGGTTTTTTGGAGCTATGTCTCATACCTCTAGTCTAGGGTGCCCCAATGACGAGAACGTTAGATTTCCTAGACATGGAGGGTTCCTAGATTTGAATATTTTTCCAAGTGTGGGTGTACACTTTGTTATTACCACTGGCTTTAGCAGGTGAAGAAATACATTGTGAAAAAACTGATACATTACAAAAATTACATCTTTAGAAGACATGGCACTAAAACTTGCGACAGTGAGGTGGATTATTGGTGTGATTCTCTCCGCGTAAGAGAGAGCTCTAAGTCTTAGCAGTTCTCACTACTGAATGAAGAGTGGGCTCTTCATGCCTTTGTTAATGGCACCCCATTTTATCCAATTATCGGATAATTTACTTCAACCAACCTCTTTTTACCCGCGGTAATTTTACCCCATAAACGCGTGTAAACAGTTATCTTTCATTCCCTGTTTCTGCAGTTGCTGGAGGCATGTTTGGGTGAATTCTAAAGGCCCGCAGACGCAAGCGAAGTGTGTGCAAACCGCGCTGCATTTCAACGAGTCTCGTCCTAACACCTCAGTAAGCAAACGGGAGTCGATGCGGCCTTTGTGACCCTGCCATGACGGACTCGGGTCTGATAGGACGTTCGTCACTTTCAACCTGAAAAAAAAAGTGTTTGAAATTAGCTATACATGAATGTACGTACCACAAGATGAAAATGATGATGATACTTTTCAGGAATGGGTGCATAAGATTGTACGAGTACATAGCAGATGGATTGTTTACAATTTTACTACAATGCCTACTATTTTTTAAAGAGATGAATACGTAATCATCAATGTGATCAATAACCTTAGCGAAGCAAAGCTCTCAGGATAGATGCCCTACTCATAGCTTAAATATAATAACAATAGGCGAAGTCGGATAAATATCAACATTAAACAAATATAAGTATAATATTTATATATATATATATATAAATATAGTATAATAATATGAGTATAACGTCAACGCTCTCCAACTTATGGGCAATTAGAGCATTTCAGGCTCTATAAAGTCGTATGTGCGTAAGTCTATTTAAGTAAGTTTAGGGCCCTGTGCCTTCTAAGCAAATGGCTTCGTTAAGTTAAGTTAAGTTATCATAGCTTGAGAACGCCACAACCGGAAAATACATTTTACTTCATTTTCGCACATCACATTAATTAATTAAGAAAGTAAAACAACGTATATTATATAGAAGAGATCGCTCTTAGCGATAAGGTCGCCAATTGCTTTTTTTTTTTTAAGTTTGTATATTTTTTGTGTTCTTACTAAGTGCAATAAAGAGTTTATCTATCTATCTATCTATCTATATTATAACATATTAATAATAATATGAATGCTCTCACGCTGCGGCGGTATTGCAAAACAATGATGACTACAGCTAAGAAAAATCTCGATCACATCAGATGTCAAGAAATAAATATGAATTAAAATAGATATCTCTATTCCTTTGCGAATAATAATGCTACAGACAGCTTATCCGGCAGATGACGATTAATCTACTACGACTATCCTTAAAAAAGAAGTGACAAGACGAGCATGATGCACGGTCTTCTGCGTCTGTCGGTAAGCAACAATCTCATCTATAACAGCACACTGCCACAGTTATTTGACTATGACAGTTCAAAACACTACACGACTTCACTGCGGTCGCCAACCGGAGTTACAAGATGATTTATCTATTTGCCCCGTAACTTTCTAAGGAAATACTTATTGATGTAAAAATGATGCAAATTCTTGGTCTACTTACACACCTACATAATCCCACAGGGACAAACACACAATTATACCATACCTAGATATCTACAAATAGAAATGTAAAATGTATAAGTATATTTCAAGTAGAGGTTAATAACAACAAAGTAACGGATATTACCTTTCATCCTCTTTACTAATTTCTTCAAAATTACTCTTGAATAAGATGTCTTCTTCGGTTTTATTGAAAAACATCATATGTACTTCTTCACTGAAAACATAAACAGATACATAAATATGTTATTGAAGTTATATTTCTTTTGGCGCGTTAAGGAAAAGTGAGAGGAAATTTATGCAACAAAAAATTTTACGTCACGAAAACCGACACCCTAAAGTTAACTAATCAATGTTTAAGTAAACATAGTAACTAACTTCAGGCTAATAAATACTTATTGGGTTGAACTTAGTATCTATTCTATGGTGGAAGTTGGACTTCTTAGTACGTGGAATAAAGAAAAAAAATCTTCTTCCTTGCGTACTTAAGTAACCTACTCACAGACTTTTTTTGGCACATCTCTCACACAACACTAAATTAGCCCCAAACTA
This sequence comes from Ectropis crepuscularia, assembly GCA_963693475.1. NCBI lineage: Eukaryota > Metazoa > Arthropoda > Insecta > Lepidoptera > Geometridae > Ectropis > Ectropis crepuscularia. The sequence continues at coordinate 13,648,511 of OY856358.1, forward strand.
AGCGAAGCTTGTATTATGGGATATCACATAATTGATATAATACTTATTTATATATTCGTAAATACATAAGTGTGTGGTGTGTTACATAGAAACATTCATACACGGAACAAACATCATACATACAAGTATTCATAATGCAAATATTTTCTTCTCTCGCAAGCAGACAATCAAGGCCATAATCCGCAACGGTAGCCCAGTGCGAGTTGATGCCAAGCGAAATGTCTTGCTTGGGACATGCCGGTTTTCCCACGATGTTTTCCTTGACTAATAAAGCCATCATGATAACAAATTGATACATTTGCAATTAGAAAAATACTTAAATTGTTACAATTTACAAACAATGACAATTTACAACCTACGTCAGGTTGTAAAATGTCCATTCTGAGCAGATCTCATCTACAGTTCTAAGTTCAATCTCAGTATGTATGTAGGTACATGGAACTTACCATCTAGGGTTGGACCTGGAGAGCATGAATCTGATGAGGGCCAGCATCGGAGTGACCCCGGTCCCAGCCGCCAGAAGATACATCGTTTTCACAGATCTCAACTGAAATTTTAAAACAAGTAAACCTTAAAATATTATACCAAGTTCTCTCTCGATATAAGTATCTACAATAAGACTGAAAATAAAACTTAGCTAAATCGATTTATCGTCCCCGAATCCTCCTGCGTACAAAATTTTATGAAAATCGTTGTGGAGCCGTTTCCTAGATTCAGATTCTATACATAAAAATAAATAATAATAACTTAATATTGGTGGACATTTCACACACAATACCATCAAGCCCTACACTAAGCAAATATATACCTACATACAAGAATTACTCGTTTAAAAAGGTATCAAAGAGATAGATATAATAATATACATTTTATAAAAACTACAAACGTATTTCAAGTTTTAGGTCGCTGGTATGTTGTCAAGTGAAGCAAATACCCATTATGCGTCTAAGATTCCTACTGTACCTAACTAAACAGAACTTTGAAGTGGTAGGACTCTTTCCAGAGTTCGCCTGAGGAAGTACCATACCTTTGCCTGTTATTCTACCGCCATGCAGTAATTTGCAAACATTACCGTGTTCCGGTTTGAAGGGCAATGTTACCAGATAAATTACAGGCCTTAGAGATTTAATATCTTAGAAATCTGGATGACGAGCGCAGTGCAGTGCTAGGTAACGATCTGGACTCTTCATGTTTCAATCGGTGCGTGTCACTGTGTTGTTATGTAGTATGCATGTTGCTTACCATCAGGCACATGTCCAGCTCCTCTCGTCACTCTATACTATAAATAAAAAAGATGGTTAGTAAATTGCACTAAAATATGTTTTATACCTTCTGAAGCTGAAAGTTTCCGTAAGGTCCAGACACGCAGAGAGTGTCCCCCGTGCGGAGTGAAGCGAGGTGTGGAGACAGCGCCCCCTTCTCGTACCGCTTGACAGCGAGTCGCAGCGCCGGGGCTTCGCTGGCCCCGCACCAACCCTCGCCTACGGGCGTGTACGATCGGACACAATCTGACCCTGGAATTATTAGTTACATTGTTTATACAGCAGCCAAACAGTTTATATGTACTTTTTGAAGTGAAAACTTCCTTTGGCGCACCTCATACAAATCATGTGGGGAAGTACCACACCTTTGCCAGTTATTCTACCGCCAAGCAGTAATGTGCAAACATTACTGTGTTCAGGTTTGAAGGGCAATGTTTCCAGAGAAATTACAGGGCTTAGAGATTTAACAACTTAGATCTCTGGGTGACGAGCGCAGTGCGGTGCTAGGTAATGATTTGGGCTCTTCATGTTCCAATAGCTGCGTGTCATTGTGCTGTTATGTGGCAGGCATGTTGCTTACCATCAGACACATGTCCTGCTCGTCTCGTCACTATTTACTTATAAAAAAAAATGGTTGTCTGTAAAGTCGGTTTACTGACGATAGTTAAACGTGACAACGTCTTAAGAAATTAGTACGCTGATAGCGCGAGTAGTGATACCGCTCGACTCGGCGGGTGGCGCCCTCAGCGCTCAGCTTCGTCCGCATGGCACTGACGACGAACTAACGGTAACGTTACATGACGTCATGTTTTGCGGGCGTGCAGCCGGCTTCACCGAATTATAAGACGTTATCACGTCAAAAAAAATCCGTGGGCTGTGAATTGAACAGCCAATTGTTATTATCAATTCAGTCAGTCAGTTAAGCCACAATACAGTCTACTATGAGGCGAGCTTCATCATCATCAGCCGCAAGACTTCCACTGCTGAACATAGGCCTCCCCCTTAGATTTCCACAACGAACGGTCCTGCGCTACCTGCAAACAGCGTTATCCAGCGACCTATGTGAGGTCATCTGTCCATCTAGTGGGAGGTCGTCCTACACTGCGTCGTCCGGTTCGAGGCGAGCTTGCCTTGAAGAAATCGACCTACTCTCGTCTTGAAGACACCATCAAGATCGAGTCGAGATGCGACATGGCAGTCAAATGTAAATACACCTTTCATAGTTAAATAAACCGCTCATTTCACGTCTAGGTAATCTGTATCATCTGTAAATTAATTTAAAACTATCTAGTACCTACTTGTCGGCGAGTGACAGTACAATAGCAATGATTACATATTTATCGATGACCCATACGTTCCCCATTGTTATCTAAGCACTGGAACAATGGCATGAAACACCTACATCTAGATAGGTACTGTAATGTTACGGTCGATGCCGATGGTGCACGCGTGACGAGCGTTTCAAGGGGCATTGTATTCGTGCATTGCATAGGTATAACGTTTATTTAACACCGCCCTGAAGTGAAATTACGACCTTTACGCACCTATATCTTTACGTTGGTCTAAAAGGGTACGTGGGTTTTTAGTTATAGGTATGGGGTGGAAAGTTAATGACGACTTTTGACTACATACAAGAAAATAATAAACGGATGTAATTAAAGGGAATAAAGTAGCCAAGTGTGAGTTGGACTCGCCCATGAAGGGTTCCGTTCCAGCAAGTAACATAATATACATAGTACACATAGTTCTTGTAGTTCGTTGTAACTTTGATCGAAGTTTTAATAATAGTGTATTTATGACGTACTAAAAAAAAACTACTCATCAGATCGAGTTCAAACTAATTTTCGTTGGTAGTTTTCATGGTAATGTACATCATATATTTTTTTTAGATTTTTCATTCTCTTACTTTAGAAGTTAGAGAAAAAAATTTTTGAGCTTCAGTTCTCAGTATGGGGGGCACCCCTAATTTTTGTTTTTTTTAAAAACTTTTGTAAAAATCTTAATGCGGTTCACAGAATACATCTACCTACCAAGTTTCAACAGTGTAGTTCTCATAGTTTCGGCAAAAAGTGGCTGTGACATACGGACGGACAGACAGACAGACAGACAGACAGACAGACAGACAGACATGACGAATCTATAAGGGTTCCGTTTTTACGTTTTACGGAACTCTAAAAAGGTAAAAGGCAAGACAAGGTTGATTAAATTCTTTAAGCGACTTCAAAATGAGATTCTGAATTCGACTCTTTATGTTTTAATTGTATGAATGTTACGCGATAGCTCCGCCAATTGTGTGTGATTCGATTTCAATGTTTTTTTTTGTTTGGTATAGATCAAAGGTACTTCAGAGGTCCCATACACTGCCGAATTACATTTTGTCGAAATTGGTGGTTTGGGGTTTTTGAACTTCCAATAAAAACCTAAAATTTGCTTACCACAATGATACTACATTCATTTTCTCCGAAACCTTGCCTAAGCTTGAAGACTATATATACATGGTATCTTATCGATAGGACGACAAGACGAAGACGGATATCATTGAGCCAAACTTGCCCAATTTGCATCACTTGACATTCTCGATTTCTCGCGATTTCTAGCAACTCATACCTTCGCATCTTACCTTCACTTCTTCTGTGCACTCGAACATGGTGTCCTATGGGTACCACGACCGGGCCGGCGCGCGCTGCGATGGATATCATCGTGGTATCGTGGCTGACTCTGCTTATTTCTGTCACTCGGCAGTCTACGGAGCGAGGACTCGGCACACGTATCGCCGAACCGACTGTTACTTCGCCACATGTCTTCCACACGTTTGGCTCTTCTTTGAATGCTGTTATCTGGAATCGTAGAGAAGTGATTGCTTCGTTATTTTTGTAAGTATCTATTATGCTTTTCAGCCGTCCAGCGTGATGGGTACATTTTTAGGCAAAATATCTCAACGTGTTTGCGGGCTAGTAGATAATACATTATTGACATCACCTAATGCCATTAATTTGTTGTTGCGCTTTTCTACACATTTCAATTTGTTTATTTTTTTATAGATTTTATTTTTACTACTCTCTATATCTTGGATTACTTTATACTACTTAGCGCGTGTCCGACTTTTTTCGATATAACAATACAGTTTAGAAAATACGGTATAGCGTGCCTTGGCTTTTGTGCCCATTTTGTTTTGTTATTTTATGTGTTACTTGTTGTCAACTTTGTGGTGCCAATAAAGTGTTTTGTATTGTATTGTATGTATAGCATTTGACCATCTGGATGACTGTTCCCAAATAGAATGTATGTATTGCTAAGGATGCAGTGCTTTCGAAGAATGCTTCACTCGTAACACAGTCAGCAAAATTGTAAAAAAACTACTTACGTTTTTTTTTCTCTAACTATTATATGTTTACACTATTACACTTGACTGCCATATCACCTGATGTTATGCAATGATGTGGTCTACTATAGAGCGTGCTTGTTTGATGAAATATTTTATTTATAAATAGTTTTTTTTGCCGGAAAACCCCGGAGCACAGCTAGTGCAGTTAACATATAACGTTAAGATGGTAAGGGTAAAAGTTAAATTAGCCCCGGCAGCTATTGATTTAACCCCCATGTGTGTTCAGCGGTTCCCCGAACTTTCCGCGTCTCACGGTTTCACTCGACACTCTGAAAATGAAATTAATTTAGAGATATAGCTGTTTGCTTCGATCTAGGGTAAAATATAGCGTTGCCTAAGATACCGTGAAAGTTATAATGGACTAATAGACTAGACTAGTGTAGTGGCTTAAACGTCCAATTTCAAAATCGTGTGGTGAATCCCGCCTGCATTATTGGGTATTTTACCAAGTAGGTACAGAAGGGTTTATCATCATCACTGGTTTTGATGGTGAAGGAAACATGATATCATGAGGAATCCGGCGTATTTTTTTTATCGGACTGCTCGTAACTCTAGAAAGAGATATCGTTTCATTGGTTGATTTCCCAAAGAACACATTTGAACATTTGAATTAAACGAAGACATCTGATTCCACTTTCGAGCTGTTCAAGCTGAGCTACCGAAGTGTGTCCCTCGGTTTTGTTATCATTCGTTGTTTAGAGTTGTCTCCCTATGGAAGCAATTTAAAAGATGTAGGTACGTACCTATTTACGTAAAAACAGTGGCACTCCGGGGGTGCCGACTGTGAAAACTTTTATAAGTATTACGTACATACAAAATGTATGTACATATTTACAGAGGTGTCGACCTCTGTACATTAGTATGTGTTTTTCAAAAATATATCGAAACGAATTCATTTGTTTTTAGCATCTCAAATATTTCCAACGGGTGTAAAGAAGCTTTCACTTCAAAAAGACTTTTAAGACTAATTACACTTGACTAAACAATAAAACAAACAATACTAGCTTCTGAATTTAGTATGCTAGCTTACTGAATTCACTTCACTGAATTCAGTAGCTACTAAATCGCATATGCGTTGAGGGAAATATACTCTGGCATGTACTCCTCAGCGCCCCGTATAAAGTACCTAGAGCAGAGACGGTATATAAGGGAGCACAAATACTCAACACCCTACCAAACACCCTCTTTTTAGTTCACACTCAAGAGGAGTAAGAGACCCTGACAAACCAGGGTTATGGGTCAGGCACCGGGTCACGCATCCTTACCATCCATGAAGCTCAAGGACTAACATACGAGTCGGTAATCGCAATCACATCCAAGGCAAACATGAAGCTGCACGAGAGCGTGCCCCATGCAGTTGCAATCTCACGGCACTCGGGGACCTTCATTTACTACGCTGACGACACCGACGACGCCATCGGTCGGTTCGTGCGGCGAGCGTTGGCTGCATCACCGAAGACCATCCGAGAGTTCAACCTACAGATGGCCATCAGGGACAGAAATGCAGCCGTAGTGGAGACACTGGGCCGGGAGGAGGCGGCTTAGGCAAATGGTAAGGCAAAGACTCGATGTGGAGTCGATTACTAGCGGTAGAATCCCAACCGATAGTGATCGGCTCTACAGACGAGTTCTAGAATTAGGTTTGAAATGTGCCCAACTCCCCCATATTTTCCTTTTCTTCTCCTAATCCAAGAATCAGTAAAAAAAATGTATTGTCAAAGATCACGGACCCCGGAGTCTGTGGAGTGGATATTTTTAATTAAAAAAAAGTAGCGACTAAATTTAGTCGACTAAATTTAGCCAAGTGTAATGCTTTTAGTTTTTACTTATCTGCCTATGAAATAAAAAATATAAAGTTACAATTTCTCAGAGTAGACATCGTGATTGCGGGTCACGTAGCTTATTTAAACTAAAGACAAAATTAACATTTCAGCGCCGAAAATCCCGCCTAGAAATCAGAGCACGATCGTATTTGGTTGTACCGTTACGTTTTACTAATTAACTCGTCATCTGATCGGCCTCGTTAGCCAAATTCTTTATCTTCTCATCTTTCTTGTTGATGCAAACAATAAATTATTTTAAATATAATTTTAAGTTTAAATCAACATAGATTTTTTCATTTAGTTTATACGACGCGGCGTTTAAGTACATATTGCTTAAAAGCTTTTAAGGTCGATTCAAAGATATCAGTGACGGCGCAGTGCCCACACAGTACCGGCACATTTTTTTTTTTTTTTTTTTTTTTAGAACGTACCTATAGTAGCCGGCGGTGAGTGCCTCTACTACCTATCGGACTTTGGGGTTAGCGCTACGGCGCAGGACCCCAACATAGTGAGAAATATTCTTTTATAGGTACATTCTCTATGAACGCATCCACACTTGTCAGTGTCAGTGACTACACAGTGCGCTCAGTGTCAGTACCGACACCGGCAATCACGGACGGACGGATTCACATAAATATATCACTGAAGGCACAGTGCCGACACAGTACCGGCACAGTGCGAAATATTCTCTCATATTGCTTTCATACGGGTTTTGTATGATTTGTCTCATGCAAAGTACATGGATTCGACATACAAAACCAATTTGTGGAACAAAATAGGAGCACAAATAAAGTTAGATGGTAAATACCATCACATAGTTTGAATACTTTATTTCTGTATGTATTTGTTGTATTATATTATCTAGCTCAGCAGTATTGAACAAAGAGCCACAACAGCAACCACGATACTTGACGACGGACACGTTTTCACTGAAGCTCCGTGAACTAAGTACTGACGTGTGAATTGAATCACTGACGCAACACTGAAGCACTGATACTGAACTGAGCGGACACTGAGCCGTCACTGATATGTGTGAATCGACCTTTATGCAGCTTTTTTCAGGACTAATGGCTCAGACGGTGGTAAGTTTGCCTGCGGAGATATGGCTCATGTGTTCGGTTCCAACGTAGGCCAAATATTTGTGTTAACCCAGATATTTATTCTATATCTGGGTATTTCTATGTATCATAAGTACCTATATATTTACGATTAAATAAGTAGTATACAAGCCAACTGGTTTTCATAGTAAAAGCTTTGCTTAGTTTGGAGATGGATTAAATTGTGCGCATCACTTAAAAATGTTACATGATTATCACTTATGCCAGAGATACACGAGGGTAGCTTTTCAAGCTACGATAGCAAGCTAGTGTTAGTAAACTAGTACTTCTAGCTTCGTGTAGACAAAACTAGCGTTGTCTACACGAAGCTAGAAGTACTAGCTTACCTACTAACACTAGCTTTCTATCCTAGCTTGAAAAACTAGCCTCGTGTAGCTCGGGCATTAGTCCTTCACTTTCTCTGGAATACTTAAATAAACAAGCTTTCAACATATGTATCTCATCATCATCATCAACAGCCCACTAAACGTTCCCACTGCTGGGACTCGAGGCCTTCTCTCGCAAGGAGAGAGTTAAGGCCATAATCCACCACGCTGGCCCAGTGCGGGTTGGCGGATGACACATGACTTCGAAAGATTCTAGGTACATGTCGGTTTCCTCACGATGTTTTCCTTCGCCGTTTTAAGTTAGCGGCATTACGCACATGACTTCGAAAAGACAGTGGTGCGTGTGGGGTTTGAACCCGGGGTCTCCGGATCGGCAGCCGCCGTTCTCCCGACTAGACCACCGTAACTTATCTATCTATCTTATATGTATCTACTACAAAGGATATATAATTAAGTAGGTCGTTTATGAAATTGTTCCCCAACTTCAACTCCCCAGTGAGTTTACAATTTTAATCTCAACTGAGTCAATTGGTGATCGCCGTGATGCCCTTTGAAACAAAAACATAAAACACCCGTGAAATCGCAAGTTCCATCAGATTAACTCAGGAGAATGGAATTAAGTGAGAACCTCGACCGTAATAAAGTGCAGGCGAGGGATAGACGAGCGATCGTTAGGTCAACCACCTTCGTCTAACTTTGATACTGAATACGGTTGTTGACGCTTTAAACTTCACCAGTATCATAGGAGTATGTAATTCGATACTGCCCTCCCACCGCAATTCAATATTCGAACCCCACATCAATGTTTTGCTTTCTCTTTCTAAGATACTTTTTTTTTCTAAACAAAAATCTTAATCAGGATCCGAACTTTAGCTGAATTTAAAACAAGGGAGATTAATAAATAAATAACATTACATAGGTAAATGTTACACCTTATTAAGACAATAAAAATTATACATACGTTCGTACATATGGTTCTATGGTTGCCTGGAAGAGATCGCTTTTAGTGATAAGGTCACCAGTTGCTACTTTATTTTGTTTTAAGTGACTCTTTTGTTTTTTTTTAATTGATTAAATAAAAAGTTAATCTATCTATCTATCTACATACATTTTCCAATGTATCTAATAGTGTAATATAATATGATACAGTAAGTCGTAATTTCGGACACACTTATAGGCACTTCGAAGCATCTTAATAGGTACCGGCCACGTGAAAGGCTTATAACTTATAACATCTCTATCAGCATACTCGTAGCCTTGATACATTGTTTTAATCGCCTCTGTACACGATTCAACAACAAGAGTAACCTTACGTGTGTTATTCATATAGGTTTACGACCAAATGAAGTTTATAAGATATTGGGATTGTCCAGAAGTGCAGTAAGTTCTATACTAGAACGAGTATCTAAAGCTGCACTAGTAGGATCATATCGGATTTGGCTGGGCAGGGAGAGAAATACGAGTAGTGAAGGTGAGTGTTGACGTACGTCAATATAAGGGGCCCCTTTTAAACCTACTACCCGAGTCACAAGTCTTGGGGTCTATTCGATATTTCTCTCTCTGCCACACGATGGACCCGGCACCCGCACGGTGAATCCATGGAATGCTAAGAAGTACGTCTCACAATACGGCCATATACACAATTTCGAGTACCCAAATACAGAAACGTGCCAAAGGAAACATTACAATCTGCTCCGTTATCCTCACCTCTATTTTCCCGCTCTCCGCGAAGACTCTCAACTGTAGTGGCTCACGTAACTTCGCCTCGGGGACTATTTTGAGGGTTCTCAGCCAGTCGTTCGTCGCCACTTCTATTAGGAGGAAGCCGTCAGCTATTCTGGCACACCCGCCCGGGTTCGCAAGCGGCCCTGTATATACGTATATCGTCAGCTTAGTAGACGTTTGGATCCAATCATGACGTAAAGGCTGCGGCGTGTCGCCGCTTGTGTCAGCCTTTTTAGCGGGACTCGCGGCGGCTCTCCGACTTATCGATACGGGCAAATCACTGGACTGTATCAAACTCTGCATTATTTTGCTTGGCGGACTCCCTTTGACGGTCTCCTCGCTTTTCGTGGCGATTTTCTTTCTCACCGGAGTTATACAGTTCGCTAGGTTTTCCATTGATTTGCGGACTAGTTCTTGTGCTTTGGACGGTTCTTTTAGGCGATCCGATTTAGATGATATGCTTGTGGTGTCGAATAGTTCTTCGGCATCTGGTAGGTCCTGTCGGAGAGGGCCGACGAGGCATTTCGCTAAGAGCGAGTCGTAGTTGACCCACGGGTGTACTTTGTCGAAGAGTTGTGTAGCATCTATTCCGGCACCACGCATTAACTCTTCAGGACCTGTTGATAAACATTAGTAGCTGTTAAGTCAGTTTCAGAGGATAAATACTTCTGAGATTTACGGACAAACGAACATACATGCTTACCTCCGGGATGATAAGGCAAATAATGTGTGATGTTGTAGACTCGCCCACGTATCGCCAGCCAGGCGTCGTCTGAAAGGAATACAAGCGTTGAGTCAAATGTGGAACAAACCCATCCCACGCATTTTAGACGAAGCGTTTATTTTCGTTATTCATAAACCAATTTTGGATTGTCATGTTTGTTTTTATTCTCAGCGCGTTAAGTGATTTTCGTGGGTGAAAATATGATTGAAAAGTTTATAGCATTAAGGTGGTAATCGACTTGAAGCGTAGGAAAAACTTTGTGCGTGTTTCGTCCGCGGCTAAAATGTTTTTTAACATTGATTCGATTTTTACTGAAAGTTCTTAATTTGTATCAATATCAAGACGCGATAAAAAAAACTTATTTTACACAGCAATATCACAAATGTTAATGTGTTATATAGAGCTTATAACTCTTAAACGGCGATTTTGATTAACCATATCTAAAAACCATCGCAACAAACCCTAATTCCAAATAAAAGAAAAACTGTATAACTGTTTCAGAGCTACAGTCCCACGTAGACGCACATACATATTCAGAAATGACCTTCTTTTTGCGTCGGAGCTTAAAAGCAGGGGTTAAAAGCAGTGTGTATTTGCTGTAGCAGATTATTATGCCATTCAAATACATAATTATTTGTTCTATGCCTAAGTATTTCTATAGGTAGGTATATCGTACGCATGTTTACGATTATGTTTTAAGTAATCCGCTAACTGGTTTTCGTAGCACAAGCTTTACTTACCTCGGGGCTAGAGCGTTGTGTAAGATTGTATGTTGTCTACTAAATATTATTATAAAGCTAAGTTATGATAATGTTATTCGAGAAAAGTAAAATTGAAGCGGTCAACTGAACTATCTCGTTATCAAGTTTTGTGACAAACTAGAGTACGGTCGTAACTTCATTCATAATCCGTTTGACCTTGTTGGTTAGACTTGAATTTTAGGGTTAGTATTCATAATTATAAGGGTTAGGCTTTGCAGTTATAATTTTATTATAAAATATAGGTACATATGTTGTTTAAGTATTTATATTTATTTTCTTTGATATAGAAAGAAATCTTGAAAGCTAGCGCTTATTTCATTGGAAATAGCTAATGTTACTCGAATTATTATATTTCGAACTTTTTTGTTTTGAGATTTATAACCCCACACTAGGTAGCCCGTGTTGTGGAGTTCAGGGAAAGGAAGACATTCTCAATTCGGTTGTATTTTTTTTTTCTTTCTAACGTAAGTTACGCGAATACGCAATTTCTCCACCAGTTGTGAATCGATTGTGATGATTCTTTTTTTGATTAGTAGATCAGAATTTAGAGGTTTCAAATCGGTTTATGAAAAATCAACGAAAATCTGAAATTTGGATACATCGATGACATTTTCGTTTCCTCCAAAACCGCATTGTCTTAATGGAAAAGTTTAGTTGGTTTCACAAAATTTATGAAATTCAGTCATATGTCTGAGTTTTTTTAATTGAAGACGGGGTTTGTTTTTTTAGAAGTAAATTAAATTTTTATTATAACGAAATACTAACTTTCCTTATTATGTGTGGCGAGTTCCTTCGGCGAGACGGCCCGCATGCGACCGCCGACGCCAGTGAGGTCCTTCCCGGAGTTACCCAGGCGGATCCAGTCCATGAGACTGTGGCCCGGCTGTAATGCGCATTTGTTACGGGGGTTGCCTGTAACAAAAAAAAAACAGTTTTAATACACAATACTCCCCATTCCAAATATTTTACGTTCAGCTGGAGCTGGTATAGTTTGAACTGCCGCTAACTTAAAAACGGTGAAGGAAAACGTCGTATGGAATCCGACAAGAACCTAGATTCTTTTGAGATTATGCGTCATCCATCAACCCTGACGAGCAAGCGTGGTGGATTATGGACCTGATTGTCTTCTTACGAGAGAACACCCCCGAGGTACAGGAGTGGGAATATTTAAAGGGTTGCTTGGCTAGGGGGCCAAGCAACCCTTGGCCCCCTTGGCCTTCTATGACAATGTAAGAGCCAAAGCCATAGTCCACCACGCTGACCAAGTGCGGGATAACGGGTGATGCCTCGAAAGATGTAATTCTTGAAACATGCCGGTTTTTTCCCGAAGTTTTCCTCCACCCTTAAGTAAAAGGAAGTGTTGATTACAGACTTGGACATCTGCTCCTTATATAATACTTAAGCTGGCGGTTCGCACTTAGACCGCGATAGGAGACCGATACACGTGTTGTGGTCTCCTGTCGCGGTTGCGGCGCTAACCGCCGCCTTGAGGGGTGCAGGCACGACGAACCTCCGGCATCATGATTGCTAAAGTGGACATTTTCGTTAATAGCGTCGGTTATTTTGGGTTGACTAACTTGTTTTCAATTAATATCCACGTAGCTTAAGTCAGATTTTGTCACACATTTTGTAACATCTTTGCTGGAGCGTATTCGTTACGGGAATTGCTTGGAAATAGGATACAGTCTTTTTCTCAGAGATGAAAAGGTTTAGTGTTGCAACTTCTAGGATTGGTACGTTACTGCGTATATTTTAACGTTGGTGGTTGAGAATAAAGGGAGAGAGAGAAAGATTTAGTGTAGCTACCTAATCTTTGTTGTTACACGAGAATGAGTTGATTAGAAAAATACACGAGTACAACATTGCTTAGTTTCGAATGGCGTAGTACCTACTAACGGTTACTACCAACTAGCTAGCTGCTAGCTGGCGAGTACTTATACTGGTTACTTAGGAACCACTAGACTAGGTCTTCTCGACTCACTATTTCCTAAAAAAAACCTTCACTTATTCAACTTACTTTTTAAACTTCAGGAAACTTTTTTTATTACCTCTATTAAAGACGAGCTACAGAATAAGTCCATAATTTTATTTAACTACGTATAATTTTTTTATAGCTCCATGGTTTTAAAAATGCAAGTATTATGAATAAACAATCGGCTAACCCGTATATAGCCGGCGTAGTGGATAATAGTCTTAACTCTCTTCCAGTGAGAGAAGGCCTCGAATCCCAACAGAGAAAACAAATTGAGCTGCTTATTACGCTTGTGAATAAATTATCTTTTCACAATTATTTCTTTCTGCACCTTTGCTCCTTTTGTAAAATTAACCTTAAAGCAACTGGAATAACATGAAAAAACTCGTTAACGTGAGATTTATTTTCACTGCCTGCGCTACAGGTGAAAAGCTTTGCTGGTCTGTTCTAAAGCAGAAAAAACTGTCAAGCGTTTGTAACTTGTGCGAATAGGGTTTCGTATAATATAAAAATATATTGTGCTACATATTGATGAGTGCCAATTATCTTTGTCCATATGGACTATATCAAATATCGATATTATAATAAATGGGTATATAACTATATACCTACCAATATATATTTTTTTATTTGCAAAAAATATATTTTATTAAACATTGGTGCGTCGGTCCCGAACTAGGTTACCCTGTATCTCGGACCCGACATCTTTCAACGGAACACAAACTAAAACTAAAAGAAACAACAATAATGTTATTTCACTACCCACTACTAACTTAATGCATCACAACATTATTTCAATATTTATAACATAATATGCAGGTAGTTATGAATAAACTTCACTATGAATATGAAATAACAATGGCAAGCAGTTTTCAAAGTTTCAAGCCTAGGTAAATTAAATAAATAAAAATATTGGTGGACAATTCACGCACGACACCATCTGACCCCAAACTAAGCAAACGTTGTTGTACTATGGCGCCCAGATAGCTGATATAATACTTATATAGGCCAGTAAAAAAAACAGTCTTCGATCATAATGGTATTTAACCATGTTTGAAACTGATGCACAAGTTAGGTTGCTATTATTCCATTTATACGTTTATTTATTTAACATAAATATATAATATTAAATTTAAATACAATCATATGGATAACGAGTTATTCTATATTTTCTAAACATGAACTATGTATGAAAACTAACGTGGTTATTCCACATTTTAAAATATTTACAGATATACACGGGTAACTCACGTATAAAAGTTACGGCTGGTATAGTCGGGAGAACGGCGACTGCCGATCCGGAGACCCCGGGTTCAAAACCCACACGCACCACTGCCTTTTCAAAGTCATGTGCGTAATGTCACTAACTTAAAACGGCGAAGGAAAACATCGTGCGGAAACCGACATGTACCTAGAATCTTTGGAAGTCATGAGTCATGCACCAACCCCCACTAGGCCAGCGTGGTGGATTATGGCCTTATCTCTCTCCTTGCGAGAGAAGGCTCCGAGTCCCAGCAGTGGGAACATATAGTGGGCTGGGGTCCATATATATATATAACTCACGTATAATATAGTCAGAACAGTCCGACTCGAGTTTCTGAACTTTGTGTACTGTTTGTCATAAACTAGCAGCACGCCACGGTTTCACTCGCATATTTCACTCGTTTTCATTATTTTCATGCCTGTGTTATTCCAGAGTATAATGTATGTTCCAAATTTTAATCCGATTCGTTCAGACGTTTCAACGTGATTGAGCAACAAAAATATAAACATCTAAACATCCGAACTTTCGCATTTATAACTTTATTAAGATATAGTCAGTTCAGTAGTCGATTCATTTTTTTATCTTTAAAAATGTCACTCAAATAGTAATAATAATTATCTATCGCAGTAAAATATTCTAACTGTGGGATAGGTTGATTGAGTGGGTGTTTCTTGATGGAGATAATTTGGAGAAATCAAGAGATAGTCAGTTTTTTTCGGGAAAACCCGTTTTATCCTAATCACAATGTCGTTTAATGAATTGATGCGAGAGAAACGATGGTCAAACGCAAAAAATTTCATGGATGTAAAACTTCATTTAACATAATAAACATCTGTTCACGTTGTAACTCTGTTAGGAGTAGTACTAACAGTAAGTTATAACTTATTCCTCAAGTTTGGCAAATTTTAGCTCAAGCGTATTTAATTTAACAGTAGCTTCGAATCAAATTACCTGTGACACAAAATATCATACTTTTATACCCTAAACATAAAAGAGTTTGGTTAAACTATAACCTGGCGGTTCTGTTTTGATTCTCTAAAGCGGAACCCTAAAAACTAAAAGTTGTATACGTCACCCGCGGCCCTATTAATCAGCTCGACTAAAAAAAACCTCGCTTGAATCGTAAACAAAATATCTAAATCGGTTTTCCGTATAATTCGGATAATTTACCGACTGCTAAAAGAGAGATAGTAATCGATAAACAACTGCGGTTAATATTTATGAGTTCACGTTTGTACGCGGAATAATTTTTCTACGTGAATTATTCACGATCCGCGCCTGCAATTTTACTTTATGATACGATATTTAAATTGTGGGCTCTTGAACAAAGAGGAATTTCGAATATCGATTTTTTTGCAAATTAATTATTCCTATTCACGTACGAAACTTATTTAAAACTATATCTAAACTTTTTTAACAAAACTAAATTAGAGTGAAAAGTACACTAAACTACACAAAGATTCAAAATTGCGGGCTCTTGAACAAAGAGGAATTTCGTATGTCGAAGCAAATACAGTTAACATAAAATACAATAAAATGCACTATTTCTATTGATAAAGTAGAGAAGAGAGATGCTAACCTTTTTTATACCATGGCAGAGTATTTTTTATTAACAAAATTTACTAAGTTAAAGAGTAAAATACACTACACGAACACTTTTTTCGTAACTATTTACTCTAAGATCGATGTGTATGTCAAAATATGATCAAGCGCACTACCAGTTGAAAGTGTAGCCAACAGACTGGCGGCATAATTCTGCTAAATTAATAATGCGATGGTTAGTGCTTATATGTTAAGCTAAATTAACGAAAACATTCTTGGACCTTTCAGGAAAGGATTTTGAAAATGAGATAACCCCAAGGGCCTAATGCTAAACACCACACAATTCAAATATTATGTTACCGCTTCCGAGGTTTGCACATTTTCGCTGTTTGAGGCTCAGCAAAATCAACCACTGCACCAGAACAGTTACTGTGTCTTTGGGAATTATGTATAAGATAAGAAGTCAAAGGAATCAAAGCACAGTAATGTTTACAAATTACTATTTGACTGTAAGATAACCGGCAAGGTGACGGGACCTCTCTAGACGAATAAAGCAACGAAGACAGACACTTAATAGAATAAACAGCAACAATTCACAGTTGAAATAATTAAGGGCTCCTACACAAAACTGCGATGCGATGCGACGCCGCATCGGAGGAAGGGCTCCCACACAAAACTACGATGCGATGCGACGCCGCATCGGAGCAATTTGCATCGCATCGCAGTTTTGTGCCCCTAGTTCGACGGATGGTGGCCTCATATCTGATAGCGATCACTAAGGATAGAAAATGAAATGTAGAAAACATAGGAAACCACCTATAGGTACTAATATTGTAACGCGGAAGGGGTTTTTGTTTGAACGCTCTTATCAGAGGAACTACTGGACGGATTTCAAAAAAATCATTAATTATTGGATTTGTACCAACGTGATCCCTGAGTGCTATAGGCTATATATGTATTTGTATATATTGTATACTACGGGCGAACCCGGGGCTGACCATTAGTATTTTTTTGTAAAATGATTATGGTATTCTATATTACTCCAGCAAGTCTAAATATAACTCAACCGAGTTTTACTTAGACTTGTTGGATCTAATAACGAGTTTAGAACAGTTTTCCCCTTCCTTAATTATCCAGACAATTTCGCCAGGAAGTTTTATAAGGCGCCGGATATATTTATGGCTTTTTTGTGAAAGCAATTAAAATTTAAAAGGAAGTTCCTGTAACATTAATTTTTATTACCGAGTTTACGGGAAATTTTCCGCTGAAGACCTTTTTATACCGAATAAAATTTCTACTATTGCGTTGGATATACATTTTTTATAACATAGAGTAAAAGAAGAAAACGACATGTATCCGCTTGGCCCTTTACTGAACAGTGTCACGCAGGAATTTGAACATGAAGAGTCCAAATTACTGCCTAGAACTGCAATACGCTCGTCACCCAGATGTATATAATTGATATTTTGTCCTGAAATATTTCTGGTAACTTTGCGCTTGAAACATGGTAATGTGTAAATTACTTTTATAGTTGTAAAAGATGTGGTACCACTTTAGGATGACTGCAAAGAGGCCTACCATTACAAACTACTACTAGATTAGAATCTTAGAGATTAATATTGGACAGCTCCAAGATGTAAAGATGATATTGTTTTTAATGTGGGTCAGACCTTTACTCATTTGAAACAGAGTAATGAACAATAGGGTCGGCTTATAGAGGTTGATTGTCAGAGTTTCACTCAAAATTCTATTACGGCAACTCTAAGATCACATTAAAATGCCGACTATTAGAATACATTTAGTAGTGGTAGGACTCTTAGCAGAGTCCGCTTGGGGAAGTACCACAACTTTGCCAGCTATTCTACAGCAAGCAGGAAACATTACTGTGTTCCGGTTTGAAAGGCAATGTTTCCAGTGAAATTACAGAGCTTAGAGATATATCTTAGATCTCTGGGTGAAGAGCGCAATGCAGTGCTAGGTAATGATTTGGACTCTTCATGTTCCAATAGCTGCGTGTCACTGTGCTGTTATGTGGCAAGCGTGCCGTACGTGCCATCGTTGGCGTATCGCAATGCACATCCGTCAGACCATATTTCAAAGAGCTTGGTATACTTACGTTACCTGCTATATTGATCTACCAGGTGGCTGTGTATGTCAGAAATAATCTAGAATCATACAATACGCGAGGAGAGAGACATTCTCGAAACATACGTAACGCGGACAAGCTGGATGTCATATCACACTCTCTCACAAGGTCACGGAAGCTAACTCACATTATGGGACCTGAAGTTTATAACACTCTTCCCAAAATAGTTATATCTGCCCCAAGTTTCGGCAGCTTCAAAAACAAATTAAAGTGCTGGCTTATCGATCAAACTTTTTATAGTTACACCGAATTTTTAGAGAGTGATGGCAAAGTCCTATAAAAATGTACACAAAAATTTGACATGGGTCAGTACAATTGTTATAAAAACATATTATACTCACATAATGCTTGACAGTTTTCTGTACAATAATTATTATAATACAGTAAAGTAGTCATTTCAAACTTTGAAAATGTATACAATTTGTATGCTCTTTCTTTTGTTTTATTTTTTTATTTATTGACGTGTAAATTGTACATTTATGAATAAAGTACTTTGACTTTGACTTTGCATGTAGCTTACCATCAGGTCCTCCTCGTCTCGTCAGCTCGTCACTCTATACAATAAAAAAAAATTAAGAAAAGACGCAGTTTGCTTATTAAGTTTTAGTTTTTTCTCTTAGTTCAGCGTAGCATAAACAGGTCACTTTATATTGCTACTACTGGGACTCGAGGTCTTTCTTCAGAATTCATGTCAATCATGACAAAGCCAACCACCACACGCTGACCTAGTATGCGTTGGCGGATAACACATGTTAATTAAATGTGTCTTCTTTTCAAATGCCGGTTTCCTCACGATGCTTTCCTTCACTGTAGTGACAACAAACTTGTACATCTGTACTAGGAAGAATTCAGAGGCGCAAGCGGATTTCGAACCTATAATCTCATCATTGCGTAATCGAACGCTCCAGCCATTGCTAGCGTAGCATAGAAGAGATATGATAAAAGTTAATTAAATAATGGCATAAAGATATAACATGCTCTAGATTAGAAAGGTAAACTAATTTATTTCTGGATTATACGGGCGGTCAACGCTTCTAGAATAACAAAACAAAAGTCGGGGACGAGGCCGAGGACAGATCGATAAATCACGGATTGCTAAAGTTCCGGCCGACCTTGAAACTTTCGCTTTTCCCTTTCAGATGTCAATTTACCTTTCTACTCAGTAATATTGTTTGAAATTCTAAACTAAGCCGAGCTGTCGGGAAATGCTTCCCTGTGGAAAACTTCTGTGGTTGACAACGTTGACATGTAGATCAGTACCTAAGATCTATCGTCATTTCTTCAATGAATTATGATATTTTCATAGTGTTACTGCACGTACCACAACAATTGATACATATTGCAGAACATTCGAGGCCTGTTTTTCGGCAACGCATACTTCCAATTACCCTTGTATTTAAAAAAAAAACAATATTTCACAAGTTTGGAAGTGCTGAAGGCTACAATTTGTATTGGTATCTAATTTTTTCCATGCTTTACCCAGCCCCAATCATTTACAGTGTTTGTAGAGCCACGACTGAACCTGGTAATATACTTTGAGACTATAAAAACAGGCTGTTTTGTGTGTTGAAGGAAGCGATGATAAGTATAATACTATTTTTGGTCACTGTCTTGACCAACCGTCTGAGTCTTATATTGTCCAGATGATAAAAACCAATTAATGATAGGTACTTATTCCAAGTTTTGTGGTGGGGAAAATAAATATTGGTGGACAATTCACACACAACACCATCTGACCCCAAACTAAGCAAAGCTTGTATGATGGCGGCCAGATAGCTGATATAATACTTAAATAGTTTTAAATACATACTTATTATACATAGAAACACCCAGACACAGTGCAAACATTTGAATTCATCACACAAATATTTGCGCTGGGTGGGAATCGAACCCACGACCCTCGGCTTCGCAGGCAGAGCTACTACCAACTAAGCCACGAGGCAGTAAATGATCAATAAAAGTGAATAATAATGTAAGAATGTTCAAAAAAGATACAAATAATATGAAAAAAATATATGATAGAGACCTAAGCCTAATGTTTTTCTCGTATTCTTATGAGTAGGTTTTCAAGAACCAGGTCAACTTCGAAGCGCTGTAAAATCTACACAAATTATGGAAATGTAAGATATTTGTAATGGAAATTATAAGTTAAATAACTCTCTATAAGATTACTCTGGTTCAAGATAGCAGCCGGGGGGACAAAGATAGCGCGCCCGTAAATATGAACCTAAGGTTACACCAACCTTACTCTACAGTTACAAAAACCTGTATAATTTTGAAGTGATAACTTCTTTTGGCGCACCGCATACCAAGCATTCCGTAATT
The DNA here is from genome assembly GCA_963693475.1 of Ectropis crepuscularia. Classification (NCBI taxonomy): domain Eukaryota; kingdom Metazoa; phylum Arthropoda; class Insecta; order Lepidoptera; family Geometridae; genus Ectropis; species Ectropis crepuscularia. The sequence continues at coordinate 13,668,884 of OY856358.1, forward strand.
AATAAAATTTTCGACGTTTTTAACAAACACGTACTGAAAGAAACAAAACTATGAAATACAGACAGTAGTTAAACCCTGTGTTGTACTAAAAGTGGGTACATTTTATTCAGCGAAAACGTCTCTCGCGTTCTGGCACCAGACTTGCCACAGGCAAAACGACGAAAACATTTTCTGGCGAAAAAAGAAAGGTGAAAATAAAAACATGAATTTCTTTTTGCATAGCAGGTTTACCTCCATTTAGGTAAACACGTAAAACGAGAAAAAGACCTGACACGTCCTCTTTTCCCTTGCGGCCGAATTCCGATTCCTTTCCCCCCAATTTGCCGAATCATTTACCTGTAAAATGGGATTATTTCCTTTCTGGAATCTAGGGAAATTAATCTAGGAAAACACGAATCGACAGAAAAAACTCATGGACATGTGAAAATTGGGATAGAATCTAAACTCTTAATAATGTATGTCTTAAATGTGAATAGTTTTAGGTTATTGTAAACTTCAATGAATGTCACATACAAATATTTGAAAATGGGCAAATCTGACAACAGTAATTGCTTACTGTTACGCCTAAATAGATTTACACACAAGGGGAGGTAGAAGTATATATATAGTCAAACAATTAGTAACTAACATAGTAACTATAGAATCCAATAGATTTACTTCCACATATATCAACAACCGAAACGTTGGGAAGACAATAAAAAAATATTCGTTGGTTAGCAGTGGATCAGAAGCTAAGGGCTACAGATACATGGAAGCCTTTAGAGAAAGCCTTTGTCGAAAGACATTTTTTGTAGACAGTTGATGAAATTGGACGCCGTTAATTAAAAATTAAAAACCACTAATAATAAAGTTACAACACATACAATCAGATTAGTGATCAGCAATAAAGCCTTATTTTCTATTATGAAAATAATTCTTGGTAACGCTAGTATGTACATAATATAGTTAAATGTCTAATCTAGTACAAATTACTAATTCACGTTAGCTGGAAGCTTTTTATTTAATTATTCGAATGTTCAAAGAAAAACAACCAAAATGCCATGCGATCTTCATTCTTCATCATAAATCTTACTCAGACTGAAAGCGCTACAGCTTACTGCACTAGAGGAAAGACGCTATAGAAACTTTTAAAAGTTTACATTCAAAAGGTTTTAACAAAAAGGAATTCTATAAAATTTTAAAGAAAATATTAGAGAATAATGGCGTCATAACACTTTACCACATATTATATGGGTCGATATTTTTTCATACAACATCATCTAGACCTAAATTAAGCAAAGCTTATTGAAAGCCAGATTTTTGATAGTGATGAATTATAATTTTAAATGAATACTTGTGTACAAATGTACAATTAATGATACATAGCAACATCAAAACACATTCTTGCCGTATTCTTCAGGCAAAAGTTGTAAATGTTGGTAATATAATAATTATATAGAATATACCTAATAGAATTGACGACCTACGACTCAGTGATGAGACTTACTTCCTGAACCATCGATATAAACCATAAGATGTGCCCTCCCACACTGCAGGCGCACGGAATTATGTCAACGTTGGGAAAAGTGAGCTCCCTCTTTCCGTTCTAGTCGGTTGCAGGAAGCGGTGAACGCCAGACGTTTTTACCTACCTATCACTATTTGTCAACAACCAAAATAAGTAGAACCACAGCATATCTCGCTGCTAGCGATTCTAGGGGTCAACTAGATTGGTTGTGTGTAAACCACTTACGATACACACAGAGACGCAGTTTATTACCAATTTCAAGGTGCTCAGGGCACATCTATTGGTTTATATCGATGACTACGAAGTCAGTCTAACAAAATCATAACAGACAAACAATACCCATCAATTTCTCAGTAACAAAGTGTTAAAAATTGGAACAGGTTACTGACCGAGTATATTGGATTTCATTTCAGCAAACTCGTTAAATTCGTTTTAGTAGCAAACTGGACAGACAGACAACGAAACTTAAAAGTAATTTTAAGCACAATTACTGTTAAATTAAATCATAATTTTCGACACTGATTTAAAAACATCAGCTTTTGCTGTTCGTCTATGAGTCTATAACTAATCAATTAATAATAAATTGAGTTATTTAATTAATCGATGCACAGTTCAGCTTAAGTACTACTCGTAAAATGGGAGTCACTTAAGACTATAATGAAGAGAGTGCAGCGATGCAGACAGTGACTGGAATTTACTGAGTAATGAAGCTCATTACTGAGATGAGACTGCAGGGCGCGACCTAACGAACGTAGACTGAACTCTGAAGCTTAGATCAAACCGAAGCGAACGCGGGCGCGGTACGGAGAAACAAACACTGAAACTTTTCAGCACATTTTTTTTATATTTTCGCTTAATCCCGTTCGGACTATTACAGACAACGGCAACGTTTTGAAACTTGTAATTTAAGATATTAGACGCCTGTGATATCTTTGTGTAACACTAGTAGCAAACTCGCGGTTTTTCTCGCGTTGTTTCTCGATCCTGTTATTTTTATGGGATAAAAAGTAGTACATGTGTTTTTCTAGATTATCTATCTACCTATAGTATACTCGTACCTACCAAATTTCATCTACCTCTCCAGTAGTTTTAGCGCGATATAGTAACAGATATCCATACATATATTATACAAAACTTTCGCATTCTGCTAATACCATAAATGTGAAAGTTCAGATGTTTGTTGCTCAATCACGTCGGAATGCCGGAATGGATCGGGTTGAAATTTATGTAAATTAAGTAAAATCGTCTCAGGGACCTCAAATGGCCTCTATTGACTAACCAACTTTGAGCTAGCGCATGAGTGTTGTTAGTGAAGAGTTATTGCGTTATTTACACTTCTTACAAATTAAAGAAGTAGGTACATATAACTTTTTGCATTAATAAACACATTTTTTTGTTTTGTCTCATATTTTTTCTGATAATCCTAATATAATGGTATTGGTGGACAATTCACACACAACACCATCTGACCCCAAACTAAGCTAAGCTTGTACGATGGCGGCCAGATAGCTGATATAATACTTATATAGTTTCAAATACATACTTATTATACATAGAAATACCCAGATACAGTGCAAACATTTGAATTCATCACACAAAGATTCCTACCCGCTTCGCAGGCAGAGCTACTACGTTGGTAGTTGGTAAGCCACGAGGCCAGTCAAATGTTGATGATCCTGTTATGTTGACGATTATTACAGATTGTAACTTTATAGACTACTTGTATTCCTGCAAGTTCTCGTTAATATACTCGGTCTGGCTTATCCTTTTAAATAGGTCTCGATAGAGACAGGTCTTCGTTCCAAGATTAAGATGGATTTACACCTACTGCCGAGAGAAAGCCGCGAGCGTCTAAGAGCTAATGGAGCTACCTTGACAAAGACAACTAAGCAGGATTTCGACGGATTTGTATCTCTAATAGAGTAAGATCCCAGAGCTCCCAGACGTCACCTATTTTCTGATGAATGAAATGTGGACGATTGAGTAGAGTTAGTAAGTACTAAGAACACATGGTTACTCGCTAACTTGCTTAGACGGCCAATTATGAGATATGGGGTAATGAAGGTACATACAAACATTATTACTTCACGTATTTTCTAATAAGTGATTTTCACGTATGTTGTAGGCAATATCCTTAAAAACAAGGTCCCAATATTCCCAGACACTTTCCGTCAGCCGTTTTGCTTAACAACTCCAAAATAATAATTTAACTTCACTTAAATTCTCATGCTCCATTTGTAAATATGTTCGTGAGACAACTATTTTATTGTTTTTTCCAATAAGATAGACCAATCTAAGCAGGAAATCATCCCCTAAACTCAACTATGTCCTATGGATAAGAGCGGGAGACTGAGTGAGACATTTATTAGAAAATATTGACTTAAAATTGAGTTTAGGGGATGATTGGCCCCTTAGATTGGTCTGTCTTATTGGAAAAAGCTTTAAAATAGTTGTCTGACGAACATATTTACAAATGGAGCATGAGAATTTAAGTGAAGTTAAATTATTATTTTGGAGTTGTTAAGCAAAACGGCTGACGGAAAGTGTCTGGGAGTATTGGGACCTTGTTTTTAAGGATATTGCCTACAACATACGTGAAAATCACTTATTAGAAAATACGTGAAGTACCTACGTAATGTTTGTATGTACCTTCATTACCCCATATCTCAAAATTGGCCGTCTAAGCAAGTTAGCGAGTAACCATGTGTTCTTAGTACTTACTAACTCTACTCAATCGTCCACATTTCATTCATCAGAAAATAGGTGACGTCTGGCAGCTCTGGGATCTCGGACTTATATAAGCTTTCGTATTGCACCGTGGATTCCGCAGACTGACTGATGGAGGGATTTAAAACAAAGTCCTGACAGACGAAACATTTGCAATAAGTAGAATTGCTACGACTTTACTTCTGTCGGAGATAAATTAGGTTTAGGAGTTTATTTAATTAATCTATCTATATATATATAAAAGCGAAAGGTCACTCATCAAGGAATCTCAGAAACTACAAATGCTAGGAATCTGAAATTTTGCATAGAGGTCCCTTTTAACACGTAGGCGCTCGCTAAGACGGGGTTTTGCGAAATTCAACCCCTAAGAGGGTGAAACAAGGGATGAACGGTTGTATGAAAATTCGTCATTTTCAAAGTTATCAAATTTTGTATCTAGACACTGGACACAAAGCAATTAAATGTTTGTTCTATCAATTTTGCAATTTCAAACTGTACGGGGGTAAAATTGGGGTTGAAATGGGGGATGAATGTCAATATGGAAGTTCCCAACCGTTGAAGATGAAACTCTGTAGGTACATTATAGAAACTTGACACGAAGCAAACGAATGTTCTATCAGTTTCGTAATTTGGAACTGTACGGGGGTGAAATTGGGGTTGAAATGGGGGATGAATGTCAATACGGAAGTTCTCAACCTTAGAAGATAAAACCATAAAACTCTGTATATTATAGAAACTTGACACGAAGCAAACGAATGTTTGTTGTATCCGTTTCGTAATTTCTAACTGTACGGGGAAGAAATGAGGGTTGAAATGGGGGCTGAAAGTTTATATGGAAGTTCATAATTGTTGAAGATAAAACCATGAAACTTCGTATATATACACTTGAAACGAAGCAAATAAATGTTTGTTCTAGCAATTTTGCAATTTTAAACTGTGCGGGGATAAAATAAGGGATGAAAGTTTATATGGAAGTTCTCAATTATTGTTGAAGATAAAACAATGACACTTCGTATCTAGGCACTTGACACGAACCAAATAAATGTTTGTTCTAGCAATTTTGTAATTTCGAAATGTACGGGGATGAAATGGGAGATGAAAGTTTATATGGAAGTATGCGTCATTGTTGAAAATTTTGCAACAGTAACTAGACACTTGATATCCATATACTAATATTATAAATTTGAAAGTAACTCTGTAGGCCAGTTACAACGCCTAAACCACTGATCAAGTTTGTTGAAATTTGGTACACAGATAGACTAGGCTCAAGAAAAGAAAAGAGCTACTATTTTATCACAGAAAATAAGTTGAAAGGGTGGAATTCAGGAATGATTGTTTACATGGAATTTCGTTAATGTTGAAGACAAAACCGTTAAATTTTGCAACTAGACACTCAAAATCCATTCTAATATAAATTAATATAAATGTGAAAGCAACTCTGTCTGTCTGTTACCCTTTATGACATAAACCACTGAACCGATTTTGATGAAATTGTATAAGTTCAATTGTTAAAAATGTTTTAACGTAAGCTGTTTTCTGTAAACGTAATTTGGTAGATATTGCGTACAAATACTCAAATAAGATATGTTCAAATACAATACCTTACTATTTTTTTTGCGCGGACGAAGTCGCGGGTAAAAGCTAGTTATGAATAAAAATGTTGAAGAAAAGACAATATAAAGAGAAATGTTAATGAAGCCCATACGTTCGAATCCCAACTGCAACATCTACTATTTTTCTACTACTATAGAAAACTATTTTTCCAAGTGTAGTTGTAAGAGTTTGTAATGACAACTGGGTTTAATGTTGAAGGAAAACATCGTAAAGAAACCGGTGAGTTCCAAGAAATACTTCTTTTGAGGGCATGCATCATCCACACTCGCTGTCACATTTAGCCAGCGTGGTGCATTTTAGCCTTAACCCTCTCCGTACGAGAGAAGGCCCCGTGTCCCAGCAGTGGGAACTGAAAGTGGGCGGCTAACGCTAACGGAATTTGCTATTGATACCTTTATTCCCTGAATTGGACTCCTTTTTTCTTAGAAAACGACAAACCATGACTACAAAATATAGAAAACACTGTTATAAACATCCATGCATCATGTAAAAACTTTTTAATCTTTACCTTGGGTTTTCCACACATCATTAAGACTAGTGAAACAACTGGCGACCTTATGGCTGAAAGCGATTTCTTCCAAGCAACCATGACAACAATCTTGGAAAATCTCATAACGTGAGCCACAAAGACTCTTGACGTAATAAGATTACGCGAAATGTAGTAGCTACATACACAAGACCCGTCAAAAATACTGCATTATGTTCCTAGCCATTATTTTGAAATCCAATTTGGCGTTTATCCTTCACCAAGCACATGCTCCCAAGTATCTACCCTATAAGGTGTAAGTTTTCCTTACGGCAGCACGAACAAAAGAGCTACATTGTAGCCGTCTTTTTACGGGTTTTCTCCTTAGATGAGAAAAAAGAAGATGTGTTACACTGTTATGCCTCAAAATCGCGTAACGAAGGTTGACTGCGTGAGGTTTTTGTATTATAATGTATAAAGAGACTAGCAGCCTCCCGCGATTTTGGGATTTCGTGATAAAATAGCCTATTCCAGACTATAATCTAACCATGTTTCAAATATAATCCAGATCCGTTCAGCAGCATTAATCATCTAAACTTTGACTTCTATAATATTAGTAGGACAATGAGAGAACTTAATACAATGTCATAAGAAAGGCCGATTTTTTCCGTAGCAGTTATATGTTTAAGGTAATTTTTCGACTTAAGTACTGCCTTAATTAATATTATATCTATAGGTGACGGCATGAGTAAAATATGTGCTTGATGGTTAGCAGTACGCCTACCCATTACAACATAGTGCCACGCAGCTTTTCAAACGTGAAACATTCAAATTACTTTTTAGTACTGCACTGTGCTCGAAACCATGATGATTTATTTCTTTACCCGGTAATTGCGTTGCATTCATTGTCCTTCAAACTTGGACACTGGCTTGGACTTAGGAGGAGAACTGTTTGGAGGAAGACAGCTAAAATGTATAATTTACCGAAAATAGTCTCAGCTGCCCTTTGTATTACTACCTTTGTGTTAGCGTAGAACCGTAGAAGAAGCAAAATCCTTATAACCTAAAACCTAACACAAAATAAAACAAAAAGCCTAAACTGAATAACTACATAGAGCATGTTCAAATGAATGTTACGTATCTATCTGCAGTTGTAACTATCAACGGTTCTCGGCGCGAAAATTGCCAATTCGACTTTTTGTTCCACCTACGTTCTTTATCTGATTTCAGATAACAATGAGAGTTTGCGCGGGAAACTAAAGCGTAATAATAAAAGCTTTCATGACTGCGCGTTTTACATTAATTGGGTAAAAGCATTAATGCTATTACTAAATTTATCACAGTGATATATCTAAATCTCGCAGTTGCTTATTGAAATTAGTACTTATTTCTATTCTTATCGCCGTATTTATGAAACCTAATCTAAAAAATAAGTAAGCTCAATTGGTGGTGGACATTTCACATACAACAGCACTTAAACACACAAGGCATATATTTGTTTTCATCTTACAAATATTGTCCATTCTCAAAATTTTATTCACGATTAGTTTCACAAAATTGATAAATACTTAACGTTTTCTGTAAATATTTATATCAAATAATCCTATCTAAATATTTAACTAACCAAAATAACCAATAAATTAATCATAATCACTATCGTCACCTTATATTTTCTCTCCGGCATTAATTAAGATTCCAATCGTTCGAGATTTAATGGATTTAACAAACCGAAGAATACATCACCAGCGAAATTAAACAGGTAGCTGAGACAGCGGAGAATTACCCCATTAAAGAGGCCGTGTCGATAAATTCAGTGTAAATGAATATTGACTCTGTTTTCATCATCATCATTATCGTGATGGTCTTTTGGTAATATATTTTGAACGTAGCATCTTCTTCTTTCCACTTTTCATGTCTTGTGCCCGACTCATCTAGTTACGTATATGGTTCTTAAACTTTCGCAATTTGAACTCATGTTATAAATAAAAATAGGATTTTATTACGATCTAAACTATTATTAAATTACCTAGACGTTTCGGCAGCGTTAAAACCGCCCGCAGGTCACCTAACTCTCCTGCATTCTGCTATGCTTTGATTTGTGAAGTCATTTGCCAATTTGATAACGCCGATAAAAGCAGACAACTACATTTGTCTTCCGTATGCAGCGGAGCGTCTTTCCATTCTATAGAAGGCCAGAACGCAAGGGTATGAAACTAATCACGTATAGATTGGAAATACGTTTTTTATTAAATTCTTCCAAACCATACAAGACCAGTACGCAAATACTCGCGTATACTTTGTAGTAAAGTAGAAGTATTATGTTGTTCCAAAATACATACAGCGCCAGTACGCATACGGACTAATCGTGTATGTTTTGGAATAGGCGCGCAAAACTCTAAAATTACAATTTGTACGTGAGCAGTTGCATGATCGCCATTTTGATTTATTGACCTAGCTCTTAATAGATTTATTGTAGATGTTGGTTTCCCAGATCTGACTCGGAGCACCCCGACTCCACCTAGTCTTGTCGCTACTACCCCTAGAGTGTAAATCAAAAATTCGGGAGCCAGAAGCTCAAGGGAGATCCTGAGTTGAGCGAGCCATGCGAGGCCAAGCGCAGCGAAGAGGGGAGGTGGCGAGCGAAGCGAGCCGAGGGAGGTCCTGAGTGGAGAAGCGACACTCAGGGCTGACCGCAGAGCTTCTGGCGGGAGCTTACCCAGAGTCAAATCTCAGTGATAGCCCCTCATCGGATCGACAACATACACACAATCACATACACACAATCGGTACGGAAAAATCTTGTATGCATTGTAATAACAGATTTAAAACAACATTACAATATAATATACTCGAACGCGAACAGTTTCCTATGGCTGCGTTCTGGCGTTGTAGAGAATGGAAAGATGCGACGCGAGCATCCACGTTACAAACTATACACGATCAGTCCGCAAAACTCTTGTATGGTTTGTAATTACAGATTTTAAAACGACATTACAATATACGCCAGCAGTTTCCTATGGCTGCGTTCTGGCGTTGTATAGAATGGAAAGATGCGACGCGAGCATCCACGTTACAAACTGTACACGATCAGTCCGCAAAACTCTTGTATGGTTTGTAATTACAGATTTTAAAACGACATTACAATATATACGCCAGCAGTTTCCTATGGCTGCGTTCTGGCGTTATATAGAATGGAAATACGCTGCAGCGGAACTGAAAGCAGATGTAGTTGTCTGTAAGCTGAGTGCGAGTGTCGACAACAAAATGCGTTCTACCGTGGGCGCGTAAACGTTACATTGGTATGAAGAACTCTGACACCGCTAGACGCGCTAGAAATTTCTTCATACAAATGTCATGTTTACGCGCTCACGGTATAACGCGTTTCGTTGTAGACCAAACTCGCTCTCAGCATACTGCTTTCATCGGCGTTATCAAATAGGCCTATGACCTCACAAATCAAAGTATAGCAGAAAACAGGAGATTTAGGCGGTAACCGTGCCGGCCACGAGAAGACTCGTGGTCGTGGTAATTAAACAATCGTTTAGTTCGTGATTAAGTCATGTGTAATGTTTACAATATATCATCCAGTTTCGGTTTCCGTGCCCTCTGAAATCGTCCAATCAGCGTTGTGGTAGCCGTCCTCTTCAGTCGAGGACTCGTCTCGTCTATTTTATTATATAGTAATGAGGTGTCTTCAATGCAAATAGACCAAAGATTCATAGTTCTCAATTTCGTCAATTGTGGCACCAATGTTTTATTTTGTGAAACTTCTCTAACTAAATGATAGTCGCGCCACTTAGAGTGCAATTGAGATCTTTGAGAAGTATTTAGCGACTTGTAATCGCTTCATTACAAAACAAATCTCTATTATGAGCTATGTATTAAAAAAAATATGCGAATTTCCCGTTAAAAGCCAATTTTTAGATTATATTAGAATTAGGTTTTTTTTTATCACGAAACGTTTGACCACGACACTATTAATTGGCTGTTCAATTGTTCGAGTGCACAATACGCGAGCGTAATTAAACAGGTACCTAGTCAATGTGTGCCAGCGGAGAATCGGCCCATTAACGAGGCCGCGTCGCGAAATTCCCTGTAAATCAATATTGACTCGATTAATCCGACACAGCGGCACGTGTTGACTCGACGTTCTCGATGCCTCTAAGTCCTTAACCGCCGCCCACCGGCCCCACCAATTTGAGCTACCCTCTTAATTACAATAACCACTTGTTACCAAGTAACCATGAGGTTTTTTGATTAAATTTCGAACGTCAAGGTCTTGGTATAGGTTTGACTCAATTTCGTAATAAAAGTTTTTTATTTATCCATAATTTCATTCAATTGGATTAAAACATCATAATTATTAATCTACCTTAAAACAACGATTTAGAGCTATGGAAGTGCCCTGAGAATCCTGAAATTGGTAACAAACTGCGTCTGTGTGTGTAGCGGAGTAATTTACATATCACCAATCTACTTGACCCCTAGAATCGCTAGGGGGCTAGGGGCGAGGTATGCTGTGGTATGGTGGTAAATGTACGGCGTTCACCGCTTCCTGCAACCGACTAGAACGGAAAAAATGAACTCACTCTTCCCAACGATCACATAATTTCGTGCAACTAAAAGTTTGAGAGGGCACATCTGTAGTCTAAATCTATGCCTCATAAATACTTACTACTCGTAAATACTTTTAACTAAATTTAGTAGTAGTATTTTAAATTTAGGTAGTTAATTAGTAGCCGTGCTAAGGTCAGGCTGTGTGTTACGGCAGCTATTCTCAAGACCGATGATGAGGCTGATTCCTCAATCAGCCTAAATTACAAGTGAAGACCTCGTTTGTCACTTTTTAGGCATGTTTGTTTTATTGCATCATTGGAAAGAAAACCTTAAAGCGGATTTTCTGAGCTCATTTTCAAACGAATGGAATACTACTTACACCAATGGGAAATGCTGACGCATTTCTAAATGACCTATGGCCATGGTCCCGAGTTTACCCGAAGATTTACTATCATTCCCGAGCAAGAAGCTAGAATTTAATTCACAGCCCACGAAAAATCTGTCTGTTGCGCGTCAAAAGAAGTTTTCACTTCAATTATATTATATTGTATAATGCTGCTGCTGTCTCTCTTCTACTCGGACGTAACGGCCGATAGATGCGACATAAGCCGAATGCTCGGGCCGATCGTACCTCTCTATTGCTTGTTCCGCGCTCTCGCTTGCACGCTCGACTCAGGCGGAACGTGACACTTTTTCGTAAGTGAAGCCGGTGTTCATCGATTTATAAGACGTCGCCAATAAATCAAATCATGTTATGTGATAGAATTACATTCAGACAATAAAATGTTGTGTGTATTAGTTATCGTTTATAGTGAAGTTCACCAAGAATAATCTTCTAAATATAACTCTAACGCCGCGAGGGACACAGAAGATACGGATTAAATTGTTTAAATGCTTCATCACAGTTTAATTAAAATAGTTAAATTGAGTTCGGATAAACAAATGGCAGCAAACAAAGTTCGGGGACAGTATAGGTTAAATCTGGTTTGATTTGCGTGTACTTTGCTAAAGTCAACCAACTGGAAAGTTATTACTTTCTTGAGAATTAAATTATTCCTTGAACAATATTGAAACGGTCTGTAGCACAGAAACTTTAAAGGAAAACAACCCAAAAGTTTTAGTTCGATTTCACAATTGGAGTCCAGTCGCAGCGTATTTCCAATCTATACAAGGCCAGAACGCAAGGGTATGAAACTAATCACGTATAGATTGTAAATAAGTTTTTTTACTAGATCTTATTTATTTTTTTTACTAGATCTTATTTATCTATTCTATTTAGATCTTCCAAACCATACAAGGCCAGTACGCAAATACTCGCGTATACTTTGTAGTAACGTAGAAGTATTATGCTGTTACAAAATATACAGCGCCAGTACGCATACGGACTAATCGTGTATGTTTTGGAACAAGCGCGCGAAGCTTTATTGTAGATGTTGGTTTCCCAGATCCGACTCGGAGCACCCCGACTCCACCTAGTCTTGTCGCTACTACCCCTAGAGTGTATATAAAAAATGCGGGAGCCATGCGGCTTCTGGCGGGAGCCCACCCAGAGTCAAATCTCAGCATCGGATCGACAACATAGACAATCAGTACGAAAAATTATTGTATGCATCGTAATAACAGATTTATAACAACATTACAATATAATATACTCGTACGCGAACAGTTTCCTATGGCTGCGTTCTGGCGTTGTATAGAATGGAAAGACGCGACGCGAGCATCCACGTTACAAACTATACACCATCAGTACGCAAAACTCTTGTATGGTTTGTAATAACAGATTTTAAAACAACATTACAATATATACTTTAGCAGTTTTCTATGGCTGCGTTCTGGCGTTGTATAGTTTGGAAATACGCCCAGTCGCACTTGTGATTTCAAGTTCGACAATAATCAAAATCAGATTACATAGAAACGAAATGTTTGTGTTTATGTATTATACTTTTGGAAAGCACTTTCCGGATTTCACATAATAAAAAGATGTTTTTTAGCACACGCCCCTCACGATGTTTTTCTTCTTAAAGCCAGTGGTGATGATAAATTTGCATTTGGAAAAATACTCAGCGGCTTGAAGCAAATATCTTGCGAATCTGATATCGAACGTTTTAATCACTGCACCACTACGGCTGTATGCGGCTACTACGCCTATGTACAGAAATACTCGGAGTTTAAATGAAATCAACACCAGGTTTAAAAGGAGAAGTAGTTGACTATGCTAATAAATTGTATTTACTGTGCAACATAAGCATATGCAAAAAAGATGGGAATACGTGACAAGGCTTTGTCAAGTACATACATAGATGCAGCTGTAAAAAGACTTTGTCAAAGATAACAACATACCTAGAGTATAAACGTGAAATTGTGGTGTCATGTGTATATCTGTGTGTAAATGTTTGTATCTTGTGACTAAAAATCTGATAAAACTAGTTTCGAAACATTATTCATGATCATCATCATCAACAGCCCACTAAACGTTCCTACTGCTGGGACTCGGGGCCTTTTCTCGCAAGGAGAGAGTTAAGACCATAATCCACCACGCTGGCCCAGTGCGGGTTGGTGGACACATGACTTCGAAAGATTCTAGGTACATGTTGGTCTCCTCACGATGTTTTCCTTCACCGTTTTAAGTTAGCGGCATTACGCACATGACTTCGAAAAGACAGTGGTGCATGTGGGGTTTGAACCCGGGGTCTCCGGATCGGCAGTCGCCGTTCTCCCGACTAGACCAGCCGTAACCAGCCGTAACGTAACGAAACATTATTGCCCTTACCTAATTAAATCATCAATACTGTAATCTTATACCTTTAAACGAGCTATTCTTGTACCTATATAAATATGTATATATATATAGAATCTGAATCTCGGAAACGGCTTGACGGATTTTCTTGAAATTATGTATGCAGGGGATTTCGGGGACGATAAATCGATCTAACTAGGTCTTATTTAAAAAAAACGCAAATTATGCGCGTTCTTAGACAATGAAAAACTGTCACATTAGACATTAGAATGTGAAGGTAAATTTCGCCGCGTGACACGACAGCATAATTAGCTCAGACGGGAAGTCGGGCGCTCATATCAGCCACGAATTAGTAGCTCCGGGTTCGAATCCAGACGGGTTCTCTTTTTTTTTCAATTCGTTTTTTTTTAAGAAAATCTATTTCTTGGAGTCTTTTATCTGTAGGTATCTAAGTATATTTAGTATTTAAACCGAGCAAAGCTTGGTCACCCAGGTACTAATATAATAATACAAGCAAGCATATCCATTGATTATTCTTCATAATCTTCTTGAACTCTTTTTTATTGATTATATTTTTCTAACCCACACAAAAAAAAATACACAACCTAGAAAGGCGTTTAATCAGCCAATCAGAGCAGTAGTTCCACGGAAAAGTTAAATTTCCCATGACTCTACCAGTAGTGCCAAGCAGTAGTGTCAAAGGAAATAAACGCAAATATTTACCTGACGCTATGTTTACAGAAGATCTAAGCAAACTGACTTATCTTCTCCAAAAATATAGTTTTATTGGGAGAAAGGCTTACGATTGTTTGCGTGAATATTTTCGAGTCACAGATTACAGAAATAAACACAGATGGAACCTTCGTGAACAACACTGTGAGGCCCGTAATTAGTCATGTTGACGCAAAATTGTCAAATTAACGTTCCAAATTACTTGTATAATGTTGTCAGTCCTAAGAAAAAAGTCCCACTATTGTTGTCTTAGCTTGGGAAATCTTCACGTATAATAAACACATCAATTGATATTTTAAAATATTAAAATTATTACACCGATTATGCAAGGATTTCTTGTTACTACTATTTCCATTCTATGAAGAAAATAATTTTGATTTTGCATGCATCTAGAAATTAACTTGAATCGCAAATAATAAAATTAGTGTAATTTACTCGCTTAGATAGGTTAATCAAAAATTAAAACAACCATCTTTACCACCAAACTATTTTTGATAAAATGCATATAGGCTACCTGTATGTTATAGGTTCAAACAACAAACAAAAAAAACTAACAAAATAATCATTTTAACAGTTGACTTATTACTCATCTTTTTTTTTGACAAAACAAGACTTCAAAATCAATTAACCGTATGATATTAAAAAACTTTACAATTTAAAAATATTTCATTTTACAAACAACGTTATGTATAATATTAACTTCAAAATTATCTTCCTTCAACAAATGTTTTATTTTATAAACCATCATTTTATAACCAATTATATAGCCACCGTTTCACTTAGATAATATACCTATCGAATGACATTACAATATAATACAAAACACTTTATTGGCACCATGAACAAAGTTGACAAGAAGTAACACATATAATAACAAAACAAAATGGGCACAAAAGGCGATCTTGTCGCTAAAAGCGATCTCTTCCATATAACCTTTTGATTCATGAGGAAACAAAATTTGGAATATTTTGGGCAGTGGTGCAACTAATGAAATAAATAAATACACAAACAAATTTTATGATGTAATAATGATTTTGTTGTTGTACATTTTTATGTCATAAATACTCATTTTACAAATCTAACATTTACCAAAATTAAATTTGAAATTAAATTAAATTGAATAATACAATGCCCATCAGTAATTTGGTGTACGAGTGTCTAAAAAATATATACCTAATCTATATTTTACCCTAAATTCAGGGAAAATTATTTCCATTTAGTATCGCCACACTAACCTATTTTCGTTGAGGTGTTGTGTTCCATTCATCACCAAAATGAAATCGCCTAAATTATATAAATAACAGTAAAAATATTAAATTTTTCCTATGAAATTATATTCCTCTTTCCTTTTTTTGTTTTTGGGAACATTGTTTGCAATGTTTGAAGACACAAGACGGCATATTTTAAAACAAAACTTAAAATCACACGGGACGCCCGTACAACACGGAAGTCCGTTTCATACTGACTGGAGTTTGTATTTGCTTCGGCGTTTGTATTTCCTTTGTCTGCTTCAGTAGCTCTGTTCTGCGCGCTCCATCTGGTTTTATTTCTGTAATCTGTGTTTCGAGTGCTATAAAAATATTTTCTTAGTATCCTCTGTAAGTAAACATTTGAAGGCTATCCAAAGTTGCTTTGGATAATCTTGGGCTACTAGGCTAGCAAACATTCTGAGTGGATGTCGAAGTTGGGCAGACTCACTCCGGCTCAAACCTAAAAGTGGTTGGAACAAACTTTGCCTAGGTAAGCGAAATGTTTACAAACTCGGTCTTCACATTTGAATTTTTGATGAAAATGCATTATTTATTCAAGTAGATTAGAGCGATGAGACACCGTGCCTAAGTGCGAAGGCTGGCTATTCACAAAGGGTAATTTTGTTCGTTGGTGTCTACAAAACACCCATTTAGGCAGGCGCGAGGAAAATTTTCTCTTTGATTACTTAATCTCGGGACCCCGAAACGTTGTTAATTCCTCCACGGCGACAATGTATTTACAAAAACATAACGAGCGGAAGAAATTTTCGTAATATTTTTCAAAGCATTAAAACGGTCAGTCTGCCGGTTTTGTAATTAATTACAGTTTTCAATGGCTCGGCTGCCTCTCATATTTTGAGTTTAGAATAATACTTCCTTCAATTTTTTTTATGCCTGTCTACGCTATATTGAGGTTGGAGAAACAAGGCCAAGCTCGACTAAGGTAATATATTTAACGAAGAAAATGAACGTCGTGACAATATAAATATTAAACTTAAAGAGTATCTTGTCACTTTGATTCGAAATACATCATAGTCATTTTTAGATTATAACAAACATTATTTTAAGACACAATTTTTGTTTCCTATTAAAACTTTGCTTATAAAACCGACGCAGCTATTTCATGGGAAAGGTTAAGATCTTAGATAAAGAATAAGTAAATAGATCATGTTTTTTCCGCACGGTTCCTTTGTACCAATCAAAAGCAGATGAGGTGTATGTTAGTTATGGCAACAAAGTGATATGCCGCGACAAAAGTATGCCACTTCCACAAGAGCGACAAGACAAGAACGATCAGACCCGTGCTTTCGTTGTAAAGCGTTTGTTCTAACTCTATACGTAGTATATAGTATACATATGTAAACTCTTTGGTTAAGATGCTATTGTCTCTCATACATGCTCTACGTATTGTCTAGAATCGAGATGAATGCCTCTTTTGATGAAAAACAGTCTGTTTTTACTGTATATTAAAAAAACAAAATGCAAAGTTAAAGATGCCGATGAAATAACATTTCTTTCATATCTACAATCATATATTTCACATTTTACCATACCCTTACAAAACTGATAGAAGAGTACTTTGAATGATGCAAAAGGAAAAACTTGAAAGAGTTGTTTTGCCATCTAGATACTCGTAGTAGACGTATTCTTGGAGGTTGTTTCTCTATTGAACGAGTTCGCTCGATGTGTTTGTATACGGTTGCATTTATTCTGCGCCGTATTTACTAGTCTAAAGTGGTTTTCAAGCGCAGCTTTGGAATACGAATATGAATTTTTCGAAAGGATTTTCTACGAGTCAGAGTGCACCCACACGGAAAGTGCAGATAAGTTTAAATGGATACAAAGTGAACAACGTTGTTAAGTTTTTGAAGCTCTTTGTGCCTTTTCAGCCTATGTGTGAACATTTTTTCCATTTCCCAAGCTTACAAAAGAAAGATCTTTTATTGTCAAAAGAAAAAGGCTCGTATATAAGAGAAACTGTGAGATAAGAGCTCTTTATTAGTGTCCCACGAGACGCCGTAATGTGAAATGTTTGTATTGGATATAATACCTACATTATCATACTTTTTACTTGCGAACCTTTTATTTTATTACGGATTATTTATGGGGAAAGTGAAGACTTTTATAAAGTGTACGAAATAGTTGCGTTTTGCGGGTTAACTCGCTGTCTTACAGTAATCTTTATATTTATGGGCTATTTATATTACTTCTAGATAATTTTGATACATTATGGCGCGTATTTTACTAACATTATAAATTTCATGATTGGATATTTGGATGATTGTTGCTCAATCACATTGTAACGTATTAACGGATCGTTCTGATATTTGGAACACAGATAAGTTATAGTCTGGAAGAACAAATAGGCCAACTACGCGCGTATAACTGCGGGGTGCTGCTAATAATTAATAAAACATTCGCATACATTATTTTCTATTTAAATCCAACTCATTATTTTGTGAAATCTTTTTTAGCAGCGTTGAACAGTTTTTCACGTTGAAATCTTATGGGTTCGCCTCACTGACGATCTAACGGTAATTGTATATTTTTATGTCTATATATACAATTACCGTTAGAATATATTCTACCTATAAGTTAGGCCTACTGTCCACGCACGCGTCTTTTATCGAATGCATGCATCCTACGAACAAACGCAAGACGTGCGGCTGTCGTGTCGTTGTCGTTTCGTGGACACAGACCACAGACTTCATTATTTGTACGCAAGATGCAAGCATTTGTCTTGCATCCGACAATTGTCGAAATCGTGCGGATGTCGTGCAGCTACGTGGACAATTGGCCTTACGGCTGGTCTAGTCGAGAGAATGGCAACTGCCGATCCGGAGCTCCTAATTCAAATCCTAAGCGTGTCATTGTCTTTTCAAAGTCATGTGCGTAATGCCGCTGACTTAAAAGCGTTGAAGGAAAACATCGTTAGTAAACCTCAAACTCATGTTTAGAAGCCAGAAATGCCCGAACTACACACTTACAGTTCTCCTAGGCCTAGTTTTTCAAGCTAGGGTAGTAAGCCAGTAAGTAATTCTAGCTTTGTGTAGACAACGCTACGCAAAGCCAGTTTTGTCTACACGAAGCTTGAAATATGTACTAGTTTGCTAGCTAACACTAGCTTGAAAAACTAGACTCGTTAGCTCGGGCATAAGACCGCAAATATTCATCATCAACATCATCAACAGCCCACTAAATGTTCCCACTGCTGGGACCCGGGGCCTTGTCTCGCAAGGAGAGAGCTAAGGCCATAATCCACCACGCTGGCCCAGTGCGGGTTGGTGGATGACACATGACTTCGAAAGACTCTAGGTACATGTCGGTTTCCTCACGATGTTTTCCTTCACCGTTTTAAGTTAGCGACATTACGCACATGACTTCGAAAAGACAGTGGTGCGCGTGGCGTTTGAACCCGGGGTCTCCGGATCGGCAGGCGCCGTTCTCCCGACTAGACCAGCCGTAACTTATAGGTAGAATATATTATAATGGACATACTTAAATATAGAATTACCGTTAAATCGTCAGTGAGGTGAACCCATAAGATTTCAACGTGAAAAACTGTTCAACGCTGCTAAAAAGGATTTCACAAAATAATGAGTTGGATTTAAATTGAAAATAATGTAGGTATGCGAATGTTTTATTAATTATTAGCAGCGCAAATATTAGTTTACTGTAACTGGCTCCATTTACGGAACCGCACAAGGAATTGTAAAAACAACTGGGCCATCAGTACCAGCTTACCCTTCGACAAAGGCCTCCAAAGTCTTCCTTTTTCCCGTCTGCGTTGTTTGCGTCTACGCGACTAACTACTTTTTACATCGTCCTTCCATTTTTTCTCCGACCCTTTTAACTTCCTTCTTCATTCTGTTACCAACTTGGGCCATTTTTCTCTTTTGTGTCTAATCATAGCTTCATTTAAGTAAGTAGATATGTTTTAATGAAGCAAAATATACAGTGCTCAGTGAGATTTCAGATATACATTGCACAGTTTTCTTCAAATATTTTTTTTTATAGTGAAAACTTATTTTGCGCTCAACACACACATTTTTCATGGGCTGCGAATTTAGCTCAAGCGTCACGCTCGTGAAATCAAAGCTCGTGAATGAAATAAAAATTCTGGTGAACTCGGGACTATGGCCATCTAGAAATGGTAACGCATTTCTAAATGGCCATGGCGTGTTACCATGGTTGCCTTACACATCTAACCATGGCCATCTAGTCTAGATAGGCATGCTTAGAATACTTACCTATATATACAACAATGCTTTGAAAATTTATTTAGCAGCACCGTCCGGTTTCACCCGCGTATTTTCCAAAGTGTGCATTCAAATTCTGAGTATTCCAATTTTTTTTCTAATATTATCTTTTCATCAATAAATAATATAGAAAGAAAGCTGTATATGTTACTGAGAAGTAGGTTTTTAGGACTTTAAGATAAAAGTTAGCGCAAGCAACGCAGCGGGTGAATCAAAAGTTTCCTACACCTAGTGTTACTTTGTCCAGTCACAATACAGAGTTACACAGCACACTACTGAGGCGAATGAGAAGTTGCAGTTGGCAACATTAACAACTTCTACTATGAGGCTAAATTTGAAATGGCAAAAAATCGGATTGTCCATACAATGTGTTGCAAAGATCATTTTCTCACAGAACAGTTGACTATTTTAGGTAGTCTTACCGTCGTGCCCATGATATTTGTAACGGGAAGCCTGGAAAGGTAATTAAATTTAATAATGATTTGGATCACGACTAAGCCTTGTATACTGTTTTTAAATCGGTCTATTTATATAAGATTTCGAGTATGACTTCATTTTTTTTAAATAATTTGATATGAATTCATGTACTTACCTATTGGTAGCTAGAATAGGTAAACCAATTTTACATTGTGTTTTTGAGGTTGGTGTATAAGGTTTTTATCTCAGCCAATAATTTCTAAATTGCTGACTTAATTGCGATTATTTTAACTTTGTTCAGGCATTCTGTGTGATTGTATTTTGATTTTACAAACATATTCAAGTAAAATTATGTAGTTGTAATTCAACCAACTCTCTATGGAGAATTTAGAACTGTTTGTTTACAGAACGAAGTCTCTAAATAGTTTTAAGTGTGTTTATCTGCATCAAAATAATACAGTGTTTAAACAAATATTTAGGAGGGAAGTATTCGGTTTTAACATTGCTTCAAATTTTAAAACAAATATTTACTCGTACTATAGGTAGTACAATCAACACCCCACGATACTAGTCGCGTAGTTCCCGTGATTTTAACGCGATAAAAAGTAGCCTATGGGCTTTTCCAAACTTGAATCTATCTGTGAAGCTTCAATCCCATCTGTTTAGCCATTCCGATGTTTTTAAAACAAACATCCAAACTTTCACATGTATAGTATTATCGCAAGAAGTAAGTTTATTAAAAGTCGGTTAAAAAGGGTTTCGCGCATTGTTAAAACCTGAAAGAAAAACCATCAGACCTTTAATAAGCGAACACTCCAAAGCTGTCGGCGGGACCACAGTTCTAATGAGGATCTTTCTGCCTCGTCAGCGCGGGACAGTGCTCAAGTTGCTTTTTTTTTCCGAGATTCTGCGCGAATAAACAAAGGGAACTTCAACGATGCTACTATTATTTCAAAAGGAGGTAGACAGGTTACTCGATTACAAAACTAAGCTGCTGGATACGAGGAAAGAACGACGGTTTTATTGAGAAAATGTAGTTGTGTCTTCTCGATTCCACACAGTTTAATTTGATACTTCAATGTGATGTGACAAGTATACCTACTTTAAAATTAAAAATACATTTTAGTCACTAACCGACATCAAAGAAAGGAGGGTGTTTATCTATTCGACCGTTTATATTTTTTACGATTTTCACGTTTCTCTCACAAATTTAGTCGTTAGCAGCTCAGAGCTTCGCTATGCCTGAAATTTTTATGAAAGGTATTTGCATAGTTTTACGATTTGACGCGTCCACTACAAAGCCTGGTTTTTTGCTTTTGTGGTTTGCATGTCGATATGCGTTTAAACTGTACTCAGTATCAAGGATAGAAGTATAGCCTCAGGGATTTTACACTCTGATGATGGCCCGTTAACGAGCTTGTTCTATTATTCATCTCGTGAACTTCCTATCTAGCGGTCTAGCGATATGCTAGACCGGTGGATATTCCTCACACAACACTATTTGGCCCCAAAGCAAGCAAAGCTTGTGCTACAGAAGTCCGATAGCTGATATAATTCCTAAACACTTATAAATACATACTAGCGGCCCGTTCCGGCTTCGCTCGGATTTCGTCATATAAGGACTATTAAACGAAAAAAAAACTATCCTATCTCTCAAGTTGGACCAGACTGCTCACGGTTTGCCAATTTCATTTAAAATCGGTTAAGTAGTTTAGGAATCCATCGCGGACAAACATCGTGACAGGAGATTTATATAAATTAAGAAGATAAACAACCAGATACAACAAATATTTGTATTCATCACATGCATTAAAATATAAAAGTATTATATCAGCCATCTGGCAAACATAGTACAAGATTTGCTTAGTTTGGGTCTGGATGGTGTTGTCCATTAAATGTCCACCAATATTTATTTATTTATAAATATTTCAGTAAAATTCGCATCCACGACTACCACAGTTACTGTGTTTGAGGTCTGTTGGGGATAGGAAAATGAGTTGATACGTTGCTAGTATTTGTTACAATGTTAAAACATCACGTCTCTCTCTCGCCTTGAAACATCACTGATTGGCACGAACAAAAGTTCCACGAGTACGGTTTCAGTAATAGGAACCGAAAGGAAAACGAATCACCTCCAAAATCCCATTTGAATAAACAATAAAGGCATTGGAATTTCACTCACGAGATGAGAGTAATGCGAGATCAGCCGACGTATTCAATAAAGAAGCCTATTTTTACCTTCGGCAGACCTATCGACCTATGTCTGTGAATAAATGATGAACTTGCAAATGGAAGTCGAGTGCTTTTATCTATATGTCGTAGATTCTAGCTCGAGCTAGTACATGTTGGAGACAAACGGTGGAAAATACCGTGGGATTTTGAATAAATTGGGTTGTAAACGACGCCAGCCGTCTTCAACACCGGTTACGTTATAGTTTACTTCAGAACTAACAGCGTGTATACACATATTAGACACTGAGAGTCGTAGTGGTACGATATCTTGTACATTGGATATTAAACAATATCAATAAAATATATTTTCCTACTGATTTACAAAAGTTATCTGCAAAATGTAAGTAAATTATGTATTCAAGTAAAACAAAGGAAGGTTTGATCTGAATATTAAAGAGGACATTTAAATAAACATTCTCATTGTACGCTACTTGACCCAATACTGTCCTATCCTTATCTACTACACTTGAGGTTTCACTCGGGAATACGGCTCTGTGAAATCAAAATAACTCAAGAGCCAAAATTGTACTAAGTTTCACATCCATGTTTTGAAATAAGTCGTTTGGAATAAGTGGGCTGGTGACGTGGTGACGATGTCCGAACTTCCGATTTACAATCGTGAGGTCGCGACAGCTTACACTAATATTATAAATATCAATTTTTGGAGGTTTGTTGAGAATTCACGTCGTAACGTATAAACGGATCGGGTTGAAACCTAGAACAAAGTAGATTAGATTATAGTCAGGATAGTCAGGAAGCACAGATAGGCTACTTTTTATGTCGGGAAAACAACGGGAAATACGCGGTACAACCACGGGGCGCTGCTAGTCTATGTATATTTTTCCAAGTAGGTATAGATGTAGGTTTATAATCGCCACTGGCATTAACGGTGGAGGTAAACGTCTACCAATCTGTAATTGACCAGCGTGGTGGATTATGGCGTTGACTTTTTTCTTGTGAGAGAAGGCCCCGAGTCCCGGTAGTACGAACATTAATTTTATGACAATATATATATATATATACAATACAATTGAGTTCTTTTTTACCATTAAGATGAGAAGAAACGAAAAATAGCGAGTTGGGAACATTTTCAATCTAATTAAAGTGCTCTTAAGTTCGATTAAAAAAAAAAAGGCTGCATTTGTTGTTAATTAACCTCAAGTTGTCCCACCGCTGGGCAAGGGTATCTCCCAGTTTCCTTCACTTTATCCGGTCCTGAGCTGCCATTAATAACACACAACATTTCCTAGGTTAGGTATAGATCTTGCGATAGTGTAGGTGATTAAGTTCCGTCGAGTTTCACCGATTGCGAACCGTCCGAAGCCTGAAACGAGCGGTGTTCAATTTAGGGGCTCCTGCGAAACGGAAACTGTCGAGCGAAGCCCTTTTTGCTCTTTCTAACGACCACCACTATATCTACTATTCTATAAGAATTGTGTGTTCAAATAGATGTTATGTAAATAAATCCAATCAGCGAAATGTTTTCTCTAAATTCAGGTACGTGCAGGTTTTTGCATATGGAGTTTTATTGTTTTTTGTTTGAAATATTTTTTACGTGGACATGTGGAGAATTTCGAACGAATGAGTCGCAGGCTGCTTAATACCATAGGCATGGACGGTACATGCGATAAGTACATGCATACTTTTTAATTAGTGGCCCACCTAGGTACTGGACCCAGCCCAAGAGGGGGAGAGGGTCAGGACCCCCATGACCCCCCCCCCCCTGGATCCAGATGATCAAGCGCGGATACAGGGGGGATCATGGGGGTTGTGACTCTCTCCCCCCTTGGATCCGCGCTTGACCGCAATTGTATATAATACCATTATAAGTAACATGGGTACATCAGAGTCGTGAATTATATGCTTATTCCCACGGCTAATTTGCTACGGTCCTATTATTGTTTTATTATTGATTAATTATGTTATTCGCTACTTCGTTGGCGTTTACTACTAATAATATGCACGAGAAAAAATAAATTTGTTTGTTGCTCAATCACGACGGAACGGCTGAACATGTCGGGCTGAAATTTTGAACACCACTTGAACACTGTTAAAATATAAGTTGGAATAAGCACATAGGATATATGTATATTGGGAACGGGAGCTACGCACATAAAACCGCACTGCTAGCAAATTTTTACAAATGAAAAAGAAAGATTTATAGGAAGTAGGATATGATATTTAATAGTATTCGTAATAAAAACTAAGTGGTTCGTGATAATACCATGGAAATACTAAAATTTAGGCTAACGTTTGAAATAACTCACGTACTTAATATCCCATTATGTATATTACAGCGGCCCGTTTCTACGAAAAATTACGATAAATTTCGGATATTGACGCCGTAATTTTCTATGCGTACATATTCTAGGATCATCTATCAAGCTTTAGTGGGGTCAGGCATTACTTTATTCAGTAGAACATTTTTACTAACTTTCAGTGGCTTCATTCTCGATTTTAATTCTTTGCTCTACTTACCACGACCTACCAGGGTTCATGGATGTTTTGGTTTGAGTACGTATTTGCTTACGTACCGTACGAGTACCTAAGTAATATAGTTTTGTAGTTTGACAAACGTATGTATTAAAATGTATATTTATTAGAATTAGTATCTATATTAGTAATTTGTATTAGAATTTTTGAATAAAATGTGATTATGGATCAGCATTTTTACACGACATCATCCTGCACTAAACTAAGCAAAGCTTGTAATATTTATGCCAGATAACTGACACAAGACTTATTTAAAATACATAATCATGAGTATGTACTCGTACAAGCACGCAGACATAGAACAATCAATTCATCATACAAATGTTTGTCTTGAGTGGGAATCGAAACTACGACCTATGACACAGTGAGCAGACTCTCTACCGACTGAGTCTTATCAAAACCATATTTATAATAGATTAGCCAAATAAAATAAAAAATGGCAATCATATTAAACTACCAATGTTAATGTATTGCTGATGGACAAAAAAGTATAACTTAGAATTTTAGTATTAAACAACACCAATGTTACACAACACCTACGTCAATTGAATATCTACAGACATACTGCTATTATGCATGTCGGTGAGGAGAACCTATGAGATTTCCCCTAATATACTAATATAATACTATTAATTTATTTTCTCCAAAGAAACAAAAACCGACTTCAATTTAAATTCGGGCATTCCACCAAATCCAAAATGTAATAAATTTTAGTTTTTAGGGTTCCGTAAAACGTAAAAACGGAACCCTTATAGATTCGTCATGTCTGTCTGTCTGTCTGTCTGTCCGTCCGTATGTCACAGCCACTTTTTGCCGAAACTATGAGAACTACACAGTTGAAACTTTGTAAGTAGATGTATTCTGTGAACCGCATTAAGATTTTTACAAAAAAAAATTAAGGTTGCCCCCCATACTGAGAACTGAAACTCATTTTTTTTTTTCATCAAACCTACACGTGTTGGGTGTCTACCGATAGAGCTTCAAAAATGATGTTGAGGTTTCTAATATAATTTTTGTCTACACTGAATGATTTGAGCGAGAGACACTTCCAAAGTGGTAAAATGTGCCCCCCCCCCCTCTAACTTCTAAAGTAAGAGAATGAAAAAACTAAAAAAATATATGATGTACATTACCATGCAAACTACCAACGAAAATTGGTTTGAACTCGATCTGATGAGTAGTTTTTTTTTAGTACGTCATAAATACACTATTATTAAAACTTCGATCAAAGTTACAACGAACTACAAGAACTATGTGTACTGTGTATATTATGTTACTTGCTGCAACGGAACCCTTCATGGGCGAGTCCAACTCGCACTTGGCCACTTTATCTATTCATATATTTCTAAAACCAATACACCGAATTCGATGAAATTTATATGGGACCACCTCTGAACTATTATGTACCATAGTTCAGATGAACTATGATGTAGGTACCAAACAAAACAAAAACCATCGAACTTAATTAACAATTGGCGGCACTGTCGCGTAACACACATACAAGAAAAAACAACATACAACCGAATTGAGAACCTCCTCCTTTTTTTAAGTCGGTTAAAAGTGCTCAACACGGATAAAGATGATGTCATTTCAAACGCATTACCAATTATGAAATCCAAATTCGTCGTCGTTAAAATTTTTCTTCAATACCTGTGAAACTGATTCTGAATACCATTTCAATTTTATGAAAAGGGTTAATAGTATACCTACTAGAAGTATTCGCTCGAAGTGACTGTTGAAGTGACACACCTTATAGGTAGAAAAATAGTGAAATAAATGCGTACATACATTTTCTCCAGGGATCAGTATTTATCGTTTCTTAATGTGACACTAACGAGAAACGAAAAAGCTTTGTATTTCTCTCAACGGGCAATAGAGAACTGGCACATTTATAACCGCCAATTATAACGTAAATATCGATGGAAATAAAGTAATACCGTACCGAAGAAGAGTGGGCGGGTCTTAAGGAGTAAATATTTTGATTGGAGCCTAAAATATAAAGTGTTCTCGGAAATTAGAGTGAGTAAAGACTTTCTATTTTAGTATAATTATTTGTGACTGGTTTCCCGATGCGGAACGTTGGCGCGCATTTATAACGGATTTTCTTGTCATATTTCTTGGCGCTTTGCGAGAAGAAACTGTGCGTAAATAGCTAAAAAGGAACTCATATTGTTTCTTCAAATATTTTTTTAACATAACTTGAATATGTTTGGCTGTTTTCTAAATTATGTAAAAATATAATAGCATTTTTGGCTGTTACTTAAGGGAACTCATCGCCATAATCGAACTTTTACGGAGACTTACCTACTTGCTTCATTAACTTAATTTTCTCCGCAAAGACAAACGACGTCTTGAATTTAAAATTAAACTCAGGACTGGACAAAATTTCATAAATTTTGTGAAATCAATTCTTCCGATGAAACAACGATATTTCGGAGTTAACGAATGTATAATCGATCGATGCAAATTTTTGATTTTTGTCGATACATAAGTATTTCAAAAACAAGTTACACCGATTTCGATAAAATATATTTAGGCTACCTCTAATTTATTTACGTACAATAAAGAATCATCAAAAATCAGTCAGCATGCACATTTCTTGAAAAAGGCCAGATTGGACTGACCATATCACACGTTTGTTACCAGTGATCCCATTAAAGAATAGTATGTTTGTTATTAGACAGTTATTATGTTTAGTCGGAGTAATTGACGAGCCCACCTAATTTGGGTTTTCATTACATCTGTTTCAAATCAATGTGCCAACTTGAAACACTCTGAATGTCGGAACATATCTACTTATGTCAGTCAATGCTCAAGAAGTGAAAACAAACATGAGAGAGATACTAAAGTAAACTTACGTGCACAAACCTATTGTAAATATATAGTCAGTTGTACAGAGAAACGGAAAACTTTACTAGGCAGTGGAATGGATATAATGCTCAAGGCGAAGTGTTATTGGAACGAGGTTCCTTACGGTGGTAGGCTTTGAAGAAATATGGATTTTGTCACGCGACCGAACTGAAAAAAATGTGAGACTAAAACCATAAGATGGTGGTCAAGTGTAAACCTATACAAGTTAAAAAAAAAGAAAAATATAAAACGGGAGTGACGCGTAAAAACTGACCGTGACCAGTGCCAAACTTTATTTTTCAGACGTACCAACCATAAATCATAAAATTGAGATTTTTTTGCAAATTGTGTCTTCGGATACGAAGGCACTTCGTTCCTATCATCCCATGTCCCATTACACCATATCTTTTGTATAAACGGTATAGTAAAGAAAAATTACAGTCATTGGGACTGCGGATTAAGGTGCGTCCCCCAGCAAAACGAGTTTTTTGTCCAGTTTTCAGAGCTATCTACTCATTAGCCGAAACAAATATCACCTGGTAAAAAATACATCAAATTTCTACAATTTCTTGGCTTCAAAAAGGTAGTTTTATTTTTTTGTTTATGGACTTATTGTTTAAATAATCGCCTCACAACGAAACCATGAAAAAATTAAATAATTGTAGTTATCATGCATCTCCTCGGAAACCCTCCATTATTTTGATTTTGTACTTACACCAACGGATAGACAATTCTATTACGAACATTTTGGTAGTTTTATTTTTTTCAAAAGACCAAAATCTGATTTTATAAAGAGTTTATTCTAAAATTTTAGCGTAAAACAGCGACAAATCCTACTGTTTCTCTCTTGCTCTTTCTTGTGGTGTGCGATAAGGTAAGAAATACTCAAGGTCATTTGCTCGGGGTACGCCCTTAAAGTGACAACTTACCTATAAGGGGCTGTCTATTAATCACGTGATGTTTTTTTTTTAATATCTTTTAACCCGTTCCTCCCCCTTGGTGATAAGTGATGAGGTTTAAAACTACCCCTCTCTCCCCACCAAAAATCACGGGTATTTTTGAATACCGGTATAAAGTATCATCTAATCCAATTCTAGGCGCGCGAGGACTTCGTTCGTTGCCTGGCAATGGTAAGTCAAGGTTTGACGAAAAATAAATACACGTGATATCTTACCATACCCCCTTCCCCCTTGTGATATTTCGTGATTTTTGCCGCACCCCTCTCAGAGACGATTCACACGGCGCGGCTGCCAACCGCGCCCGCGCGCGGCCGCGGCAGATTTCCATATAAAACTGAATTCAATTCACACGACGCGGTTTACGGCCGCGACGGCTGCGGCAGCCGCGCGGCGCCCGCGTGGCTGCGCGCGATTCTTGCGCAGTAGCTTTCCGGTGCAGAAACCGCGAAAACCTGCGGTCTCGTGAATATTGAAACAAAACCGTCGCGCGGCGCGGCGCCGCGCCCGCGCGCGGGAGCGGTTGGCAGCCGCGTCGTGTGAACCGGGCCTTACCCCATTTTGAACCTCACGTGATTATGCCACGTGATAATGGACAGCCCCTAACTTAGATTGTTTGTATTAAACAGCACGAATGCTACACAATACCATCACACATCACCATAATAGAAACATATATAAGTACTTACTGCTACTACGCGTGTCGGAGATCCGAACCCATAAATAAGGTTTTTTTAGTGTTTTTTTTTTTAATAAAGAGTGACGAGACGAGCTGGACATGTGCCTGATGGTAAGCAACATGCCTGCCACATAATAGCACAGTGACACGCAGCTATTGGAACATGAAGAGTCCAAATCATTACCTAGCACTGCACTGCGCTCGTCACCCAGAGATCTAAGTTGTTGTATCTCTAAGCCCTGTAATTTTTCTGGAAACATTACCCTTCAAACCGGAACACAGTAATGTTTGCACATTATTGCTTGGCGGTTGAATAACTGGCAAAGGTGTGTGTGGTACTTCCCCAGGCGGACTCTGTTTACCTCTGTTTTCAGGTTTACCTCTATTTAATAATTATTATCTATTCAATGCTCTAACAAAGAATGTTTACGAATGCAGTCCGTATGGTCAGCCATTCTCACTCAGTAAAGCGTGAATTTACTTGATATCGAGAAAGTGTCCTATGTGCACCTGAGAGTGACATTGCAAGGACACTGCTTAAACTGTTGTGCGATATCTATATGTAGAAAATGGTTATGTTTTCACGGAGCTGGCATTGTCGTTGTTCGACATAAGCCTCAAATAACTTAAAATTTAAAAAACCCGACTGCAAAAATCAAGAGGCAAAAAACATTACATTCTGTCTAAGGACACTTGGGTGATTGCGGCGAATCTAACTATATCTTAATAATCCAAACCCATCCAGCCGTTTGGAAGATACGTAGGAATACAGAAATTTACAAACATATGTACAAGATACGCGCGAAAAACATATTTCTTTAGTCAGGTATAATAAAGATTAAAAAAAATCTCTAACAAAAAGTGCTCCACACGGCTAAATAAGTTTTCTCTTCGGTAACAATAAAATAAATTGGCAGTCATAGGAACTGCCGATAGAAGTGAAAACTTATAACTCAGAATTTGATAGCTTACCTTGGAAACTACACGGGTGTAAACGGAGGGCGTGGCCTCGGATAAGAAAGCTTCGGGTAAACTCGGGACCATGGCTATTGGCCATCTAGAAATACGTCAGCCAATGGGAAATGCTGAAAGGGCGTGGACAGGCCGTCTTGGCATGGCCATCTAGAAATGCGACAGCATTTCCCATTGGATGATGCGTTTCTAGATGGCCATGCCATGATGGCCTGTCCACGCCCTTTCAGCATTTCCCATTGGCTGACGTATTTCTAGATGGCCAATAGCCATGGTCCCGAGTTTACCCGAAACTTCCTTATCATACCCGAGCGTGACGAATGAATTCAATTCACAGCCCACGAAAATCTGTCTAGGCGCGCCTAAAGAAGTTTTCACTTCAAAAATAAAATACCTGAAAATGTATGCAGAACCTGAAGCTGAAAGAACGATATGAGCATTTTCCAATTTGTGTGCGTTGAGCAAAAAGTTGTCAGTTTGCCGTTCATACCGGTGAGCGTATCTTTCAGCTTTGTAAATCCATGGACTTTGATTACGAAACTTAACCCTTATCTAGGATCACAGGCGTAGTCCTAGCAATACAAACACATTCGAGAAAAAATACCAATTTTAACAAACTTAACAAATGGAAGAAATCCAAATCAGTTATGTTGTCACTGTGTTTGTTTGTAGTATATGTATTTCACTTATAGTATTATATTTAATACTGGGATTTGAGTCTAAATATGTGTCATATAAGAGAACAAGTATCTGATTATTTAAAGAAATGGGTATGACTGATAAAATTTAGTTTAGGGGCGCCGGGGTGAAACCATCCACTTCTACCCGCCATCTCAAAAGAGTTTTGGAGTAGTTGGGGCTATAAGTAGATGGAGCTAAGCCGTTGACGGGCATTCCTTTTTGAATTTTTATATGAGAGGAATCGAACAGTTGTCAATATCAATTCTTACATTTATTTAATTGGTTTACTTTTAATCAATTGATAACAGTTAAATGTTTTATTTTGGATGTATGTATGTTACGCGATAGCTCAACCAATTGTGAATCGATACAATGTTTTTTTTTGTTTGATAAAAATACTTCAGAGCGCAAAATACACAATTTATATAGGGCCTCTACATACATTTTATCTAAATCGGGAGGCGGTTTTTGAAATATGAACAAAATCAAATTTTGCTTACATTTATCTGGACGACGTGACAGCGACGACGCGGTCATAGATTTTTACATTTAGTCGAGTGTCAGAGTTTAGTTTTAAATTAAAGACAGTTTTTGTTTTTTTCGGAGAAAACAAATTATTAATTTTATACTCCATGAACACAATATTTTTTACATCACTTCCGACGTTATAACATTTTTGACAGAAAATATCGAGAAAATCGTGATGTACGTCATTCATACATTAATATTTTATTGTATACATCTACTTAAATAAAAGCGAAAGGTCTTCCATCAAGGAATCTCAGAAACTACAAATGCTAGGAATCTGAAATTTTGCATGAAGGTCCCTTTTAGCACTTAGGCGCTCGCTAAGTCGGAGTTTTGCGAAATTCAACCCCTAAGAGGGTGTAAAGGGATAAACGGTTGTATGAAAATTCGTCATTTTCAAATTTTGTATCTAGACACTTGACACGAAGCAATTAAATGTTTATTCCATAAATTTTGTAATTTCGAACTGGACGGGGGTGAAATTGGGGTTGAAATGGGGGATGAATGTCAATATGGAAGTTCCCAAACGTTGAAGATTAAAACCATGAAACTCTGTATAAAGACACTTGACACGAAGCAAATAAATGTTTGTTCTAGCAATTTTACATTATACAAGGCAACCCATTTTACATTAAATGTTTTCAATTAGTTGGAGACACATTCCAAAATCCCAACCACCGGGTTGTATGTAGTACGAGGTATTTTATCATAGTTTCAGTTTTTTTTTTTAACTTTTATAGGCTTACACTTGATCGCCATTTCGCCTGACGTTAAGCGACGATGCGGTCTACGATGGAGCGTGTTTACCTAACAGAAACCGATTCACTCTCGATTTGAAGACACAAAGAGTGTAACCAACAGGAAAAAACCCACTCAGGCAACGCATTCCAAAGCCTAGACGTTCTTATCACAAAAGTAGAATCAAATCTCTTCGTTCGTGTCTTTGGAACATCAACCATGAAACAATGTCGCATATTCCAGCTACGAGCATTCCGATAGAAAAAAGGGCAATGTGGTATTAGATCATGTAAATCAGTCTCACACTCTCCGAAGTGTTTGTTTGTTGTACAGTTTAACGTTAGACATACCAAAATACTTCAGAATTAACTAGGAGTAAGAAAATCCGACGTAGGTATATTATGAGCCCCGCTTTTAGTTTGCGGGATGAAACGTTTTTATCCGCTTTCTTTTGTTTCGCTTCAACCGTGGCCTGCGCTTGACAACATGAGTAAAGGTGGTAAAGGTGGAAAGATTGAAAAAAGTGCGGAAGATTAAACTTTACTATAGCAGGTAGGTTTTTTGCTGCAAATAGAATGGAGAAACAAAAAAAAAAAGAATATTTTATAAATACTAGTGAAAAACATAAATTATGAACCCATTAATTCGGACCGAACTATTCTATAAGCCACAATTAAAAATATTATCAGATAAATTTACATAACATATTTTTAATTTTATTTACTAAAATTAAAGCATGAAAAAATATATCTAAGTGATCTGCGCTTCCAAGGCTCTGAACGAAATATATGATTACCAAAAGCGACGGGTACCTCTCTCACAGTATTTGTCTTGACGAAATCGTTCATGTCAAGTAAAATCCCTAGATAACAGACAGGCTGTCTGTATAGGTCCTAACTCCTAACTTAGTTTTCAACGAATTTAATTTATAAAAGACTTGAGAATCTCTTAGAATGTCTTTAATATTTTGGGCTAAAATAGGTCTATAAGGGATTGACTGATGTATTTACTACCAACAAAATCAAATTAGACAGTAATTCGTATCGAAGCAATTAAGCATGTTTCATCTAACAAATTAAACATTTATATCGAAATCAACTTTTCATTAATTAAATTGTGTTTTGAATTTGTTGTTATTTCAGCACTGTATTCATACGCCGGTGAAGTCTTGCGTATAAGATAGCTAGACACATTAATTTCACAGTTCGTAGGAAGAATTAGTAATGTAGTTGTACTCTTGTTTAGTAGGTATACATTTATGTATGTACTCGACGCGATAACAATACACAGTACAATGAAACATAAATATTGGTGAACATTTCGCAAACAACACTATCTAGTCCTAAGCTAAGCTTGTACTATGAGGACCAGTTAGCTAATAATAGTTTTATAAACTTAAATAAATACTTATCATACACCCAGACATATGTAGATGGGAATATAGTCCTAGATGAGAATCGAAGCCACGACATACGTCACTCCAGGCAGATTTACTACCAACTGAGCTAAAAGCATACAATTGATAATATTCTACAGGCTTAGTCAATTATAATGAAAGTGTGATAGCCACGGGCTATATCGGTCTTCCAGGCAGCTTTAGGATACAAACACTTAAATTAAAAATAGTAAAAAAAGCCAAGTGCGAGTCGAACTCGCCCATGAAGGGTTCCGTAGCAGCAAGTAACCTATTACATAAGTTCTTGTAGTTCGTTGTAACTTTGATCGATGTTATAATAATAGTGTAATTTATGGCGTACTAAAAAACTACCAACTAGATCGAGGTCAAACCAATTTTCGTTGGAAGTTTGCATGGTAATGTACATCATATATATTTTTTAGTTTTATAGTTCTCTTATTTTAGAAGTTACAGGGGGGAGACACATTTTGCCACTTTGGAAGTGTCTCTCGCACAAATTCACCATCCCATCCCACACGTATGGTTTGATGAAAAAAAAATGTTTGACTTTCAGTTCTAAGTATGGTGTACCCCCTAAATTTATTCTTTGTTTTATATATTTTTGTGTAAAAATCTTAATGCGGTTCACAGAATACATCTACTTACCAAGTTTCAACAGTATAGTTCTAATAGTTACGGTAAAAAGTGGCTGTAACATACGGGCGGACAGACAGACATACGTTTTTACGTTTTACGGAACCCTAAAAAATGAACGTTGCCACCGAATTTGGGAGAAAGCTAATCCTATTCAAGTACCTTTCCATAAATTAGAGAGATCGCCCTAGCATGTTGTTTAAGTATTAATTAGCACTCTGAATGCGGCAGCTGTATCATGCACAGACGCTCAATAATTCACTACTAAGTACGTAATTAACGCGAGCTTCGAGGTACGAGGCTCGTACTATAGAAACAATATCGATATCGGGACTTGATACTTGTGATGGTATTTTTAA
The DNA here is from genome assembly GCA_963693475.1 of Ectropis crepuscularia. Taxonomy (NCBI): domain Eukaryota; kingdom Metazoa; phylum Arthropoda; class Insecta; order Lepidoptera; family Geometridae; genus Ectropis; species Ectropis crepuscularia. The sequence continues at coordinate 13,703,687 of OY856358.1, forward strand.
AATACCCACCCTACAATTTTGATTTATGCTACAAAAGTGTGGAATAGAAGGCTCAGTCCGACTTCAGTAGTAGGAAGCATAACTATGATTATCCAGTTCTAAAACATTGTTCAAGTCGCAAATCGGGTTATCTGGAAGGAGGAAAAAGCACAGCAGTGGGAAAACTTAGGATAACCATAAAACAATAAAGTTCTAAAACATTGGGTGAGAATGAGAACTATATTAAGTATACCTCATCGGGTTATCTGGAAGGAGGAAAAAGCACAGCAGTGGGAAAACTTAGGATAACCATAAAACAATAAAGTTCTAAAACATTGGGTGAGAATGAGAACTATATTAAGTATACCAGATAATAACTCTCATTTATTTTTATAATCATGTAAGTGCCCAAAATATTTTATAATAATTTCATTAGTTGTATAATTTGCAACAACAACATGGGTTCTGTAGTGTGTTGTTTGTATGGTAAGGCAGGGTCCAAACTATCGATGTTTGGGGCTTCAGAGTGAGGACTTAGCAACAGAGGAGGACCTTCTCCCGATGTCCTCTGTGTCGAAGATAACGGCTTTACTAGATACCACTGTTATTAAGTTGGAGACGCATAGAACATGATTTTTCAAGGAAGTATTACCATCGAAAAGGGTTTTAAAATCAGTTTCCGAAGTTAGTATCAATCAATCAAGTTAGTTTCCGAAGAAATTTGAAAATATTAAATTGTTGAGTTCTGGTTTTTTAAACTGGAAACCGTTTCATACATGGTACCGACCTAAAGCGGAGGAAGATTGTGTTTTGATTCCATTTTTAGGCCAATTCGCTTTTCAGTATTTTACTGATAAAGAACAAATCAGGACAGCAATCAATCAAATAGTCAGCAAAGCAATCAATACAGAAATAGCATGGCCACCAATAGTAATAAAATGGTTAATTATCATTGTTACCTTACCTTTCAAACAGAAGCTGAACTACTAAACCTCTTTATTTTTATTATAGAAGCTGAATTACTAAACTCTTACTACCAACTAAGTCTGTGAAATATATCATATCAAATTTATATTATTTCTCTTTTTTGGATTAGCGCTCTCTCTCATAGACGACTTCGCTTAACATCCCAAAATGCAAGACAAGTTAGCGAAAACCTTATTGTTTATGATAAAAAGTATAATATAAACTACTCGTACCTACACGGATAAGTAATACTTGCGAGAACCACAACAGTGATATACTACACTGTACAGTACCTTCTATCCTTAGAGTATATATTTATTCTCTAAGCTTCTATCACACCGCCACTAACCATCGCGCGAGTCGGCGATAAAAAACAGTATTCAGTCTAGTTTCCTATTTTCTAAAAGAGCACTTACGATACCTAGACAAGGAACGAAAAGAAAGTGGTACGTATGTAACAGCTAAACCACAGAGGAGACAATTTCCATTGTACTCGTATCCAGACTTAAAAAAGTTCGTATGAGCGAATGGTTAGTTCTATTGTCGGAATTCGTATTGACAGTCTGGAGCTATGTCATGGACCTTGCAGCCTTGAGTTATCTTATTCAATTGAGCGTTGCTCAGTTGATATTTAAGACTTAATTAATTTTAATTTATTTGATTTTGCGCACTAGACCGTCTCTTTGAGGGACGATGCGGTGGTACGTATTTATTTTATAGGTAAAGAATCCTGGCGCAATAGCCATACTTAATGACTAAAAAACTAATAGGTTCGTCAGTAAAATTAGTAGTTCATTATTAAAAATATTGTAAAAGTATTTTTATTTCTGTTTCACAAACAAAAATATATGAAGATGCAGTGGTTAGAAGTTTTGAGTGACGTCACTTTATGCTACGATTTTTACGAACAAGTGTCGTTACAAACCTAAAAAAAAGTCTAGATGTTCTTATGAAATGAAGATTAACCACCTCATTCGAATATTCAGAACATCACACATGAAACGATGCCGCTTTCCAAGCTATGGACAGTCTGGTAGAAAGAGAGACAAGGTGGTATTGAATAACTTACTTTATAATACTATCACCTTACAATAAAATAATTCAATGAACTTTCGTGATCAAAGGGAGATTAATGTGAGTTAACGTGAACTTTCGTGATTAAAGGGAGAATTAGGAGTAATTAAGAATACATTTAACCGTAATCTACTTTGGCTGGTCCGATTTTTAAGATCAGACCATAGATTTTATCAGCCACTTACTTAAAAACATTCCATAGGTGAAAAAAGTCTCACACCGATACTGCCGACAGTAGGGCAAGCACAATATGCACAATGTCACATACATACATACATATTATGTATATTATGAAGCTGAAGGGTTTTCCTTTGAACGCGCTAATCTCAGGAACTACTGGACCGATTTCCAAAATTATTTCACTGTTGGATATGTATGTGATTCCTATGTGCTGTAATATATTATGTAAACACGGGAGGATCCGGGGCGGACCGTTAGTACATACATATTTAAGTATTGGTATCGGTAATGGTAACCGATACTAGTACTTTTATATGTACTCATAATTCTTATGTAATACGTTGTCGCAAGTTCAATTGTTCTTTCCTCATCCCGAAAAATACCCAAACGCGCCTAAAGAAGTTATTACTTCTAAAACTATATTAATGTGGAACACAAAAGAAAATATTTATTCGCATCACTGGAATTGGGATGACGACGCGACGGGGTCAAAAATATAGCATTCTAATTAGTTCGTCAGGTAGATTATGGAAAAATATGGGACACGTATTTTTTGTTTTATCAAATTATCAAAAATTAACAGATAGATATAGATAATCAAATTTCCGGAGTAGGGGGTTGTGACTTGTGACGTCACTCTATAGTAAAAATCATACCATAACGTGACGTCTCTCGAAACTTCTAAGCACTGTATTTTCGTCATTTTTGACGTGATAACGTCTTATAATTCAATGAAGCCGGCTGCACGCCCACAAAACATGACGTCATGTACCGTTACCGCGTTACCGTCGGTCGTTACCTCGCCGCATGTTTGTTACAGTTGTATTAATTATTTCGACCAGTAGTTCAAGCGGGGATGTAGCTCAGTGGTAGCGCGTTCGCTTTGCATGTAAAATGCCCCGGGTTCGATCCCCGGCATCTAAAAGCTTATTTGCATTGTTTTTTGCATTGTTTTGATTGAAAATGACTAAATTCTACTGATTACTTTTTACATACAAATCTATTAAACAAATGAAATTAAAATTTTCTTTTGAAAAATGCTACCATTCCATCAGTATTTTCTTAAGACGTTGTCACGTTCTATCGTCAGTAAACCGACTTTACAGACAAACATTTTTTTGTTTTTGAAACCTACGAAAAAATACGTGTACAATAATTTTTAATAATGTAATTGCGACTAATTAGTATTTTTAGTCGTCTCACCTATTGCAAGTATTCTAACTTATACATGGCCAGTTGCCGAGTATTCATCACATCTGATCTCGATATCGATTGTACCGGGAATCAGCCGACACTATTCTGATTAACACAACTAACGAGCTTATCTATCGGGGTGAGCTGTTAGTTCCATTATCTGATATACCTTCCATAGGGAGCGGAAATCACCTTTATATTCCTGTACATTAGTATTAGTTTAAGTACGGTATAGACGTAACTGTTGATCGAGTACGATTCTTATATGGTGTATTAAACTGTGTTTTAACATTAAAACACAGCCTAAAGAAAAACTACCTGTGGGGTGACGCTTTTAAACTTGGGATAAATGCTGACGACGCCGCAAATACGTCATACATCAATATGTCAAACGTTGGCCCTGAACGATGCTCCCAAATCACTAACATAGTCGTGTTCGCAGTTTGGGAGCGCGTTTCCCGCTCCTCACACCGCACAATTACTCCGTCTTTCGTCGAACGACTGTATTTATTAGACTGCGATTAAAATAACATGTAAAATTATGAGGTTTCGTTAAGTTTTATTTTTAAAAACTTTTAATTCTAATTTTAAATTCGCTGAGCTCAATTTTATTACGGTTATGTCGCTAGTTCTCGGTAAACCCGATTTGGGCCTACATAATAAAATAGTTTTAATAGCTTTAGAAACTATTTACAAAATCGTCCCACCTGTGTATTTCGGCAGTTTCAGTAAACAGATGGTTGGTTGGTTCGTGAAAGGTTTTCGAGCACTCAAACTTCAAAGCTGAATCAGCAGCTATCGTCCAAATTGGCTCCAATTACATTGCTAGACCTGTATAGTTAACCCACTTTGCTATTTGAGGTCGCTTGTCGATGTACGACTATATTCTGGTAGCTTCAATTGAAAATGGCAGAATTCGATTCGATCCAAATATAACTATAGCAGACTGCACAGCTTTACTTTCAAGTGTTTCTGTAGCAAAAACAAGTTCTTCTTAGTGGAGCACATTTGACGAAATCTTTTTAGTTAAAAGGATTTTTAATAGTAAACGGGCGCCATGTTTATAGCACAGCTAGCTGGTTCCACAAACTTTCTGCCATATACATTTATCAACCGAACGTAATGTCAAAGTGACGTGACACAATGACAATTCATGTAAATGACTTTACGTCAAAGATCTACGATTAAATTATTTGGACACACATTGCTACAAAATTATAAAATCGCGATTAAAAAAGAAGTGTAGAGAAGTTGAAGAGTGGGGGCTGCAGGGTAAAAAATACTATACGCCCTATGCGCATACTTAAACATTTAAATAAAATGCGAAAAATTGGTAGCCATTTCTGCGAAGTACGAATACAAATATTGTGACAAAAAATTTTTATGTGTTAGAAGTCGTTATTAGTACTGTAAAAAAGACATTAAACGGATGGTTTTCTTCCTTTTCGGTTTTTTCATTGACAGTCAATGATCTCGTAACTCGTAAGTATAATTCTCCATTTTGATAGGTTTCGGGCATTACCAGAATACTATGACGTAGAAGACTGTGTCTGGCGGTTTTAAATATGTTACAGTTACAATAATATATTTTCTAAAAAAACCGACTTCAATTTCAATCTGAATTTGACCAAATTTCATAAGAATCTATCACTATCTATACTAATATTATAAAGAGGAAAGATTTGTTTGTTTGTTTGTAATGAATAGGCTCCGAAACTACTGGACCGATTTCAAAAATTCTTTCACCTTTGGAAAGCTACATTATTCCCGAGTAACATAGGCTACGGCAGATGGCGCTGCAGTTGATATCTAGGTTATTATTCGAGCGAAGCCGGAGCGGGCCGCTAGTATCGTATAAATACATGAAATAATTATTTTTTTGTTCATACATATCTCCTGTGTCTCTCTATCTACCTGTGAACTATGATCTACGAAACAAAAAATAACCATCAAAATCGATAGGCGCTATCGCGTAACATAAAAAAAAGCCGAATCGATAGGTAAGGTCCTCTATTTTCGGAAGTCGGTTAAAAAGGAATAACAAAGGTTCTTTTTTTGGGTTGTCGAAGACGTATAATAAGAAAGTAAGAATACTTCGCCTCACCTGAATCTAAGGACTACATATAGCTTCTATACGTATGTATTCCTTTGAAGAAGGAAACAATGAGAGAGCGTTACCTGATGGCTACAGTCAATTCAATAAGACAGGAACAAACCGAAATACGAACAAAAACAATCTCGAGAAAGCTTTCACGAAACAGATATCGAATGTTTCCAGTTAGTTAATTAAGATGTTTGGTGAAACTCGAGCGCGGCTCTCCACAAACGGTTCTAGGTTTATGTTGAACCATTACTCGGAGTAATAGTAATTTGATTATACGGACCCTAAAACGATAGGCCCTAGCGTGGATGATGGCTTTTATAACGACACTGACTTGATCGCGGTCGATTTGTTCAACAATCATCAGCAAAAATAGAACAGTCTGACAAAATGGTATTGTGTGTGAATTGTCCACCAATAATAAAAAAAAAATGTTTGAAGCAACGTAACCCATTCTCGTTTACTTTTTGTGAGGTGATATGTAGAAGAACAGGGTAAATATTTTTTTGTTGCATTTGAAAACTAAAAATTGAAATTTGGACAGAAATTCAGATGTTATAAACAAAGATGCACATAATATGCACGTGTGCGCTGTCACATACAGGCAGACATCAATTGGTACACGCGCAAACTTGTGTGTAATGTGCGTGTGCTGACACGCACATTACACACAAATTTAACAACACACACACAGTGAAAACGCACACGTGCATATGTCGCCGACTCTATAGTCACAGTTTTTGTTTCAGAGAGACTCCGTCCCACTTTTTTAAACGTCTATGGCTACAATATAATGAATACCGGCAAAATGTTTTTTTATAATGTACACAGTACGTGGCTCTACCTCAGCCTCGGTCTTATGTTTCTTACCACCACCGTATCTTCTGCATATCGCCACTCCATCTAGTCTCGGAGAGTTCTATACAAAGTTTACCGATTAGCGGTGTCCACTCTAGATCCCGGAATCCCGGTTCAGTTTGCTGATGCGTTGAGCAATGTCCGTGAATTCAGTTCTCTAACGGATTATCTCATTACGCATGCAATCCCTCAAAGAAACTTCGAACATTAATTCTTTTTATAGATTGCTGAGCGACTTTGAACTTACAGATCGTTTTAATTGTCAGTGTTCACGTTGATGTATATAAGTATGTTTTACTTTGATACATACGTAGATTTCTTTTTTTTGCTAAAAAATTATGATGCCTATATGCCTCCCATAATACAGACTTTTCCTAGTTTGGGACCATTTAATGTTGCGTGAAGAATGTTACACATTTATTTTAATTTTATTTATTGTATTAAATCTGCACTCGTAATTCATAAATGAAACTGTTTTCCATTAGAGAGCAGACTATTAATTACGACGATAAATAAAGAGGTACCGTTTATAGAATAAACAGACCTTATCCTGATACCAACCCTGGAGCCGAATGATTGACGTTACAAATTACTCACACTGTCAGGGTGAAAAGCGGATCCTGAATATCTCAATTGACAACAAAAAAAAGTCGATTAAAGGTACCTCACATGCGTTCGTACAACGAGCTTTTAGTGCGATCATTTTTCGATTACCGAGCCAAAATTTCCGCAAATGCCAACTTTATAACACGTCGATAAGGTATACTATCGTGTTGAGCGAAACGTAGAGCACGAATTGAATTGATGGTATGAGCCAAGCTCACAACTGGAATTGACGCGAGAATTGGGATCTAACAAAAAACATCCATCAACTTGAAATATGGGAGTGTTTAAAACTGGATTTATCGTAAGCGGAGGTATCTACGAAGATAGTTTCATTACTTTCATGGATTTAGGTAATAAAATATAGAGCCATTTTTAAAGTAATAATACTTTTTCATTCACTTTATGGATTGTAATAATTGAATCCTACCAATATTTTAAATGTATAAGTATTGATCATAGGATTTTTGATGTTCAATTACGTCGTATGATTTGAACTGATTAGACTGAAATGTAGAACTCAGATAGATTAGAACCTGGGAGAACATATAGACTTTTTTTTATCCCGATGAGACTAGGAAAAAGTTTTAAGTTTTACGGACAAAGTCGCGGATACACTGTAGTATGTTCAAAAAATCAACATTATTTGCTTTAACAACATCAACAACACCAACATTTTAAGCTTTTGTTCGGTCGAAAAAAAATAAGTTTACGAGTTGGTAGAAAGCCATGGGAAGGATTGAGCCAAGCTGGGCAGCACTTAGTTACTATGCTGCCTTCTCATCTCCCTAACCTACAATGTCTGAAGACAAAATTCTTCAATCAGTGTGTCATGACCTACGGAGTCGAAACGTGGACAGTGACAGTTAACACAAGTTCAAATTTGCACAGCGAGCTACGAAGAGAGACATCTTTAGTTGCAGTTTCTCTTAAGGTACAAGTTCGCGCTGAGACCGCGACAGGCACTTGACACTATGGAATTGTATGGGCGCCAGTTCGTGCCGCGACCGCGACCTGTCTCGGTCTCCTGTCGCGGTCTCAGCGCGAACTGGCGTCCATACAATTCCATAGTGTCAAGTGCCTGTCGCGGTCTCCGGTCTCGGTCTCCGGTCGAACTCCGGTCAAACTCCGGTCGCGGTCTCAGCGCCAACTTGTACCTTAAAGGTACAAGTTTGCGCCGCGACCGCGCCGCGAGACCGCGACCGCGACCGGTCTCGGTCTCCTGTCGTGTACCTTTAAAGGTACAAGTTCGCGCGGAGACCGCAACACGAGACCGCGACAGGAGACGAGACCGGAGACCGCGACAGGCACTTGACACTATGGAATTGTATGGACGCCAGTTCGCGCTGAGACCGAGACAGGTCGCGGTCGCGGTCGCGGCGCGAACTGGCGCCCATACAATTCCATAGTGTCAAGTGCCTGTCTTTGTCTCCGGTCGCGGTCTGCGGTCGCGGTCTCGCGTCGCGGTCGCGGCGCGAACTTGTACCTTTAGACTTAGAGATTGCATTCGTAATGATGTGATCCGTCAGAGAACCAAGGTTACCGAGATAGTTCAATGTAGTACGGTCGGGGCAGACATAAAATTTGCCTGAAATAGAAAAAAATCCGGGGAGCGATTTCTTTTTTTTAAACGTCGAAGAGGGTGGTTGGAAGTATAAATCTCGATTTTCGAACTAATCCCGGTAGAGGGTTTGCCTCTTGTTTTAAAGTTTTTGTGAAATACCTCGTTAATTTTCAACTTTAGAGCAAAAATGACCGTATCGTAACAACAAAGTTGTTGGAAATTTAATTTCTCACAAGTTTGATTCTTGTCATTTTTACGCTAGAATCAATATTTGCAGTGTTATGCTATCAAGTTTATCAAAAAAAATCGTAATGGGTGGAATTTTATTTTCTTCAACTTTGGTTGTCGCACTTCTTAGGGTTCCGTACCCAAAGGGTAAAAACGGAACCCTGTTACTGAGACTTGGCTGTCCGTCTGTCCGTCCGCCCGTCTGTCTGTCACCAGGCTGTATCTCAAGAACGGTGATAGCTAGACAGTTGAAATTTACACAGATGATGTATTTCTATTGCTGCTATAACAACAAATACTAAAAGTAAAATAAGTAAAAAAAGAGCGAGAACAAAAGTTGAAGAAAATAAAATTACACTGATTACAATTTTTTTGATAAACTTGATAGTATAACTCTGCAAATATTGATCCTAGCGTAAAAATTATTTCGACCAAAGTTGTGAGAAATTAAATTTCAAACAACTTTTGTTACAATCATTTTTGCTCTAAAGTTGAAAATTAACGAGTTATTTCACAAAAACTTTAAAACAAGATGGCGGCGAACCCTCTACCGGGATTAGTTAGAAAATCGAGATTTATACTTCCAACAACCCTCCCCGACGTTTTAAAAAAAAATCGCTCCCCGGAATTTTTTCTGTTCCAATGTCTGCCTCGACTGAGCTAAATGTCTAAAAGACTGAAGTGGCATTGCGCTGGTGATATCTATCGTAGAACCGATAACAGTTAGGATGGATGTAGACTAGAACACCCTGAAAACAATAGAGTAGCAGGCAGTGTGTGGAAACTTTAAGCTGAGGATTGGGCGAATCATGGGAGTTGTACCTATATGGCTAAGAGTGTACCACTATAGGTTGATGAGGACGAGTGCTAAATTTATTCACTGTTCACAGAATAAATCACTTAAATTCCTGATTTATTTTAATATCAGTTGCAAAGTTTTCTGTACGACACTTAATTGTACAACGATTTATGGCTGAAGTTAAATGGTGATGGTGATGTTATGGTGAATATTTTCAACACATTTTGATTTTTCAAGATTTTTGCGATTCTCACGTGTTAAACATGGACTAAACAGGCTGACAAGCACACATACTGTGAATGTGTGCGTGGCACCCTGTGTGTGTGACAAGTGACAATGACAACGCATTGGCCGACTCTAAAGATACAATTTGTTTTTGAGCGAGACTTTGTCCGACTTTTTTATACGGCCATGGTGTTAAGTTTTTTTTTTTAAATAAAGAGTGACGAGACGAGCACGACGTGTGCCAGATGGTAAGCAACATGCCTGGCACATTACAGCACAGTGACACGCAGCTATTGGAACATGAAGAGTCCAAATCATTACCTAGCACTGCACTGCGCTCGTCACCCAGAGATCTAAGTTGTTATATCTCTAAACCCTGTAATTTCTCTGGAAACATTGCCCTTCAAACCGGAACACAGTAATGTTTGCACATTACTGCTTGGCGGTAGAATAACTGATGGTACTGTCCCAGGACTCAGCTAAGAGTCCTACCACTACTCATTAAAAATTCATTATTAAAATTCAGAAAGGAACGAACGACTCGAAGCGGGTTGTTTAGGCCCTTAAATACCTTAAAATAAACTGTACAAAAATAACTGTATTTTACTGCGACCCGATTTCGATTTCAGAATTGTTTTCTCGATGACTTGGCTAAGACCCCCAAAGAATTAAGTTTATGTAAATGGATTCATGTTAACAGTAGCGACAGTACATACTGTTAGTTTAAACTTTGGTTACCCGAAGTTCGGAGGTATTCAGATAATGCTCGTATCTGTATGCAAATTAAGCATTCAAACTATTACTCGATATTATATTCACGAACTCAAGAGTTGTTACTATGTATTGTTCCCGAGGAGATCTTAGTGACAGAGAGAATAGGAATTAATTATAAACACGTGCAATCCTGTTTCGAATTTAGGACAATAGCGTAGGTTTTTTTTTTAGCTGATACTTTTTTTTAAAGACACTTGTAAACCAGCCATTATTATAATGTGTTTAGGCAAATCGTGACTTCAGGGTGAACCTACATAGAACGCTATTTTAAAACCCCAGGTACTGTGGTGAAATGTATCCATAGTCAGAATTATGAGTTCCTTGACCAAATTAAGGAATACATGTTAGTATAAAATAAATATTTAAAAACCCATTGCGCCAAATATTTATATCTACTCAAAAACTCGAAGATACCTATGCACTTATTGACCTCGGCAGTTACAAATAACTAAAAGTTTCGTTTTTGCTTCAACCTTCTTAGTAAAAATTTCTAATTTTTCTGATTTATATCTACTTTAAAAATATTGGCCTAAGTGCAAAGTTTTGTCCAAAACTTCATTTAAGGCAATATTTAATAAGTAAAATGTTCACTTAAATCAACTTTACTACGAAATGTTTCAATTATTAAATCAAATGGCTTTAAAATAAACTGAAACTTTCCTAAAAGTACAATGAGAACTCCGGGGATGTTTCACCCGGTCCTGTTCAAATAAGTTTCTCTTACAAAAGATATGAAAGAAACTTTCCGAACCATTGAACTTCGAGGGAAGAATCGAGAAGCAGAAATGTGTATTTTATTCTACGTATAAAGTTACTACAGACGAACAATTCCTAGAAAAACAATCTAAAACTTGGAACTACAAGTATACAAACATTTATTTTGTTGTACACGTTGTAGAGTGACGACAAGTGGACTCAAGCGTTGAGAGATATGTATATACTTAGACCAACAAGCGCCAATTTGAATATAATTAAATAATGTATTTAGTAAATTACCTGGATTAACACAGTAATATGGAGTATAAATGGAGTAATGTGCAAACATTACTGTGTTCCGGTTTGAAGGGCAATGTTTCCAGGGAAATTACAGGGCTTAGAGATATAACAACTTAGATCTCTGGGTGAAGAGCGCAGTGCGGTGCTAGGTAATGATTTGGCTATTCATGTTCCAATAGCTGCGTGTCACTGTGCTGTTATGTGGCAGGCATGTTGCTTACCATCAGGCATATGTCCTGCTCGTCTCGTCACTCTTGATTTAAAAAAAAAACAAAAAAAGTTGAGAGGTGTCAAGGGACACCCGGATGGAACGAAGTTCTTGTCGATTAAGGCGGGTAATCCTCCCTGATCTGAGGCCAACGTTATAAGTGGAGGCAGACACGATATCCATCGGCGTTAAGACAGTAGTGAAGGAATTGTAATAAAAAAATTAAGTTTAAGATTCATTATTATCATTCCGAATGTTATCCATTCGGATTGCATTTAGAAACAGTACTCATATTATTTCCAATGTTGCCTAGGTACAAATATTAGTTTTACGAATGAAATTTGTCGAAATATGCGTCAATCACACCAATCGATATTACATGAACATTCCGATATATAATAATATAATATACGATCGTATATAACGTGACAACATCATTACAATACATTGATGAAATATTACAGACAAAGAATCGAGTGGAAAAACAAGTACAAAATCAAAAATTTTGATTTACCCCCAACTACCTCTGATTTGTAATCTGTATAACATTGAACTAATTCAAGCCCTTTCATTTGATACCCATATTGAGGGAGTAGTGAAACGTATTTCGCCATTTTGTGGTGGCAGCTTTCTTGGATTTGAAATTTGTCATAGTGCATAGTATTCTATTAGTCAAGCCCTTTCATTTGATACCCATATTGAGGTAGTAGGTAGTGTCCAATCACACTATCAGTTCATTACACGCAACGTGACGTACTACGTCTGAACTACGACGTAAAGTGTAATCCTGGATAAATGGAACAGTTTCGTGACTGATGCCTGCAGCTGAATATAGTAGGATGAAACCCATTGTAAATGGAAGAGAATATGACAAAAGTGAAAGAGAATCGTCAAATAACTGTATTTCGGGTTTATTTTGCGGTTCTGAATGATTACTTTACATAAATTCTCAGGAAAAAAAGAACAAAATTATCGTACCGGTAGTGACCTCTCCAGATTTTCTATGACACTAGAGTAGGATACAATCCACAGCTGATTAAATTTTGAGTTCTGCGCCACCTATTGGTAATTATAGGAACTTTGATGAGCAAGTCGAAAGTTCTTCAAAAGAAAGAAGTGTTGGTCTAGCCTCTAACCAAATACTCATAGGGATTGTGCAACGCCATCTATTTTTAAGCGCAAGAGTCAGTTTGTAGTGATAAATCGCCAATAGAATTTTTTTTTCGTTATTGTTTGTTAGAAAATACTTAGATTTAAATTAAATGCGTTGATAAGAGGGATACTTTATAAAAACTATTATTCTCAGGAAAAAAATAACAAAAAGCATGTTGAGAGAAAAAAGAACAAAAAGTGTATTGCGGTAACTACCGGGGCTCGAACTGGGGGCACCTACCCTCATAAGTGACCCCTTACTTACTAATTGCGCCAACCGGTCATTATTATTATGGGTGAAAGGGGTTTGGGTACTTTTGTATGGGCCCGTGGCGTCGTTTTTTTTTTTAGCGGCCAGAGATCTGTTATCATTTTCTTGTAACAATAAAATACCCCGATGCTATCTGTGCAATCGGATTTGCTCTAAGTCATATCGGAGCTGAGTTATAGCCTGTCAAAGTTATTTATTTTTTTGATTTTTTGTATGGGCAAGTGGCGTCGTTTTTTTATTTTAGCGGCCATCGATCAGTTATCACTTTCTTGTAACAATAAAATACCCTGATGCTATCTGTGCAATCAGATTTGCTGTAAGTAATATCGGAGCTGAGTTATGGCCCCTCAAAGTTTTTTTTTTTGGTTTTCTTTGTATGTACTAGTGGCGCCATTTCCTATAGCGGCCAAACATCCGTTAGCACTTTTGTGAAACATTATTTTTACCCTAAAGTACCTGTGTAATCAGATTTGTTGCAAACTATATCGGAGCTGAGTTATGGCCACTTAAAGTTTTTTTTTTGGTTTTCTTTGTATGGACTAGTGGCGCCATTTCCTACAGCGGCCAAACATCTATTAGCACTTTTATGAAACATAATTTTTACTTAAAGGTACCTGTGTAATCAGATTTGCTGCAAACTATATCGGAGCTGAGTTATGGCCCCTCAAAGTTTTTTTTTTTGTTTTCTTTGTATGTACTAGTGGCGCCATTTCCTATAGCGGCCAAACATCCGTTAGCACTTTTGTGAAACATTATTTTTACCCTAAGGTACCTGTGTAATCAGATTTGTTGCAAACTATATCGGAGCTGAGTTATGGCCACTTAAAGTTATTTTTTTTGGTTTTCTTTGTATGGACTAGTGGCGCCATTTTTTACAGCGGCCAAACATCCATTAGCACTTTTATGAAACATAATTTTTACCTTAAGGTACCTGTGTAATCAGATTTGTTGCAAACTATATCGGAGCCGAGTTATGGCCCCTCAAAGTTTTTTTTTTTGGTTTTCTTTGTATGTACTAGTGGCGCCATTTCCTATAGCGGCCAAACATCCGTTAGCACTTTTGTGAAACATTATTTTTACCCTAAGGTACCTGTGTAATCAGATTTGTTGCGAACTATATCGGAGCTGAGTTATGGCCACTTAAAGTTTTTTTTTTGGTTTTCTTTGTATGGACTAGTGGCGCCATTTCCTACAGCGACCAAACATCCATTAGCACTTTTATAAAACATAATTTTTACCTTAAGGTACCTGTGTAATCAGATTTGTTGCAAACTATATCGGAGCTAAGTTATGGCCCCTCAAAGTTTTTTTTTTGGTTTTCTTTGTATGTACTAGTGGCGCCATTTCCTACAGCGGCCAAACATCCATTAGCACTTTTGTGAAACATTATTTTTACCCTAAGGTACCTGTGTAATCAGATTTGTTGCAAACTATATCGGAGCTGAGTTATGGCCACTTTAAGATTTTTTTTGGTTTTCTTTGTATGGACTAGTGGCGCCATTTCCTACAGCGGCCAAACATCCGTTAGCTTTTTTATGAAACATAATTTTTACCTTAAGGTACCTGTGTAATCAGATTTGTTGCAAACTATATCGGAGCTAAGTTATGGCCCCTCAAAGTTTTTTTTTTGGTTTTCTTTGTATGTACTAGTGGCGCCATTTCCTATAGCGGCCAAACATCCGTTAGCACTTTTGTGAAACATTATTTTTACCCTAAGGTACCTGTGTAATCAGATTTGTTGCAAACTATATCGGAGCTGAGTTATGGCCCCTCAAAGTTTTTTTTTTGTTTTCTTTGTATGGACTAGTGGCGCCATTTCCTACAGCGGCCAAACATCCATTAGCACTTTTATGACACATAATTTTTATCTTAAGGTACCTGTGTAATCAGATGTGTTGCAAACTATATCGGAGCTAAGTTATGGCCCCTCAAAGTTTTTTTTTTGGTTTTCTTTGTATGTACTAGTGGCGCCATTTCCTACAGCGGCCAAACATCCGTTAGCACTTTTATGACACATAATTTTTATCTTAAGGTACCTGTGTAATCAGATTTGCTGCAAACTATATCGGAGCCGAGTTATGGCCCCTCAAAGTTTTTTTTTTGGTTTTCTTTGTATGTACTAGTGGCGCCATTTCCTATAGCGGCCAAACATCCGTTAGCACTATTGTGAAACATTATTTTTACCCTAAGGTACCTGTGTAATCAGATTTGTTGCAAACTATATCGGAGCTGAGTTATGGCCACTTTAAGTTTTTTTTTGGTTTTCTTTGTATGGACTAGTGGCGCCATTTCCTACAGCGGCCAAACATCCATTAGCACTTTTATGAAACATAATTTTTACCTTAAGGTACCTGTGTAATCAGATTTGTTGCAAACTATATCGGAGCTAAGTTATGGCCACTCAAAGTTTTTTTTTTGGTTTTCTTTGTATGTACTAGTGGCGCCATTTCCTACAGCGGCCAAACATCCGTTAGCACTTTTATGAAACATTATTTTTACTTAAAGGTACCTGTGTAATCAGATTTGCTGCAACAAAGTTTTTTTTTTGGTTTTCTTTGTATGTACTAGTGGCGCCATTTCCTACAGCGGCCAAACATCCGTTAGCACTTTTGTGAAACATTATTTTTACCCTAAGGTACCTGTGTAATCAGATTTGTTGCAAACTATATCGGAGCTGAGTTATGGCCCCTCAAAGTTTTTTTTTTGTTTTCTTTGTATGGACTAGTGGCGCCATTTCCTACAGCGGCCAAACATCCGTTAGCACTTTTATGAAACATTATTTTTACTAAAGGTACCTGTGTTATCAGATTTGCTGCAAACTATATCGGAGCTGAGTTATGGCCCCTCAAAGTTTTTCTTTTGGTTTTCTTTGTATGTACTAGTGGCGCCATTTCCTATAGCGGCCAAACATCCGTTAGCACTTTTATGAAACATTATTTTTACTAAAGGTACCTGTGTAATCAGATTTGCTGCAAACTATATCGGAGCTAAGTTATGGCCACTCAAAGTTTTTTTTTTGGTTTTCTTTGTATGTACTAGTGGCGCCATTTCCTACAGCGGCCAAACATCCGTTAGCACTTTTATGAAACATTATTTTTACTAAAGGTACCTGTGTAATCAGATTTGTTGCAAACTATATCGGAGCTAAGTTATGGCCACTCAAAGTTTTTTTTTTGGTTTTCTTTGTATGTACTAGTGGCGCCATTTCCTACAGCGGCCAAACATCCGTTAGCACTTTTATGAAACATTATTTTTACTTAAAGGTACCTGTGTAATCAGATTTGCTGCAAACTATATCGGAGCTGAGTTATGGCCCCTCAAAGTTTTTTTTTTGGTTTTCTTTGTATGTACTAGTGGCGTCATTTCCTACAGCGGCCAAACATCCGTTAGCACTTTTGTGAAACATTATTTTTACCCTAAGGTACCTGTGTAATCAGATTTGTTGCAAACTATATCGGAGCTGAGTTATGGCCCCTCAAAGTTTTTTTGTTGTTTTCTTTGTATGGACTAGTGGCGCCATTTCCTACAGCGGCCAAACATCCGTTAGCACTTTTATGAAACATTATTTTTACTAAAGGTACCTGTGTAATCAGATTTGCTGCAAACTATATCGGAGCTGAGTTATGGCCCCTCAAAGTTTTTCTTTTGGTTTTCTTTGTATGTACTAGTGGCGCCATTTCCTATAGCGGCCAAACATCCGTTAGCACTTTTATGAAACATTATTTTTACTAAAGGTACCTGTGTAATCAGATTTGTTGCAAACTATATCGGAGCTGAGTTATGGCCCCTCAAAGTTTTTTTTTTGTTTTCTTTGTATGGACTAGTGGCGCCATTTCCTACAGCGGCCAAACATCCGTTAGCACTTTTATGAAACATTATTTTTACTAAAGGTACCTGTGTAATCAGATTTGCTGCAAACTATATCGGAGCTGAGTTATGGCCCCTCAAAGTTTTTCTTTTGGTTTTCTTTGTATGTACTAGTGGCGCCATTTCCTATAGCGGCCAAACATCCGTTAGCACTTTTATGAAACATTATTTTTACTAAAGGTACCTGTGTAATCAGATTTGCTGCAAACTATATCGGAGCTGAGTTATGGCCCCTCAAAGTTTTTCTTTTTGTGTTCTTTGTATGGACTAGTGGCGCCATTTCCTACAGCGGCCAAACATCCGTTAGCACTTTTATGAAACATTATTTTTACCTTAAGGTACCTGTGTAATCAGATTTGTTGCAAACTATATCGGAGCTGAGTTATGGGCCCAAAAAGAAAACCAAAAAAAAAACTTTGAGGGGCCATTACTCAGCTCCGATATAGTTTGGAGCAAATCTGATTACACAGGTACCCTAAGGTAAAAATAATGTTTCATAAAAGTGCTCGCGGATGTTTGGCCGCAATAGGAAATGGCGCTACTAGTACATACAAAGAAAACCAAAAAAATAACTTTGAGGGGCCTTTACTCAGCTCCGATATAGTTTGGAGCAAATCTGATTACACAGGTACCCTAAGGTAAAAATAATGTTTCATAAAAGTGCTAACGAATGTTTGGCCACTGTAGGAAATGGCGCCACTAGTACATACAAAGAAAACCAAAACAAAAACTTTGAGTGGGCATAACTCAGCTCCGATATAGTTTGCAACAAATCTGATTACACAGGTACCTTAAGGTAAAAATAATGTTTCATAAAAGTGCTAACGGATGTTTGGCCGCTGTAGGAAATGGCGCCACTAGTACATACAAAGAAAACCAAAAAAACAACTTTGAGGGGCAATTACTCAGCTCCGATATAGTTTGGAGCAAATCTGATTACACAGGTACCCTAAGGTAAAAATAATGTTTCATAAAAGTGCTAACGGATGTTTGGTCGCTGTAGGAAATGGCGCCACTAGTACATACAAAGAAAACCAAAAAAACAACTTTGAGGGGCCATTACTCAGCTCCGATATAGTTTGGAGCAAATCTGATTACACAGGTACCCTAAGGTAAAAATAATGTTTCACAAAAGTGCTAACGAATGTTTGGCCGCTGTAGGAAATGGCGCCACTAGTACATACAAAGAAAACCAAAACAAAAACTTTGAGTGGGCATAACTCAGCTCCGATATAGTTTGCAACAAATCTGATTACACAGGTACCTTAAGATAAAAATAATGTTTCATAAAAGTGCTAACGGATGTTTGGCCGCTGTAGGAAATGGCGCCACTAGTACATACAAAGAAAACCAAAAAAACAACTTTGAGGGGCCATTACTCAGCTCCGATATAGTTTGGAGCAAATCTGATTACACAGGTACCCTAAGGTAAAAATAATGTTTCATAAAAGTGCTCGCGGATGTTTGGCCGCTGTAGGAAATGGCGCCACTAGTACATACAAAGAAAACCAAAACAAAAACTTTGAGTGGCCATAACTCAGCTCCGATATAGTTTGCAACAAATCTGATTACACAGGTACCTTAAGGTAAAAATTATGTTTCATAAAAGTGGTAATGGATGTTTGGCCGCTGTAGGAAATGGCGCCACTAGTCCATACAAAGAAAACCAAAAAAAACTTTAAGTGGCCATAACTCAGCTCCGATATAGTTTGCAACAAATCTGATTACATAGATACCTTAGGGTAAAAATAATGTTTCACAAAAGGGCTAACGGATGTTTGGCCGCTATAGGAAATGGCGCCACTAGTACATACAAAGAAAACCAAAAAAAAAAACTTTGAGGGGCCATAACTCAGCTCCGATATTACTTACAGCAAATCTGATTGCACAGATAGCATAAGGGTATTTTATTGTTACAAGAAAGTGATAACAGATCTCTGGCCGCTAAAATGAAAAAACGACGCCACTTGCCCATACAAAAAATCCAAAAAATAAATAACTTCGACAGGCTATAACTCAGCTCCGATATGACTTAGAGCAAATCCGATTGCACAGATAGCATCAGGGTATTTTATTGTTACAAGAAAGTGATAACAGATCTCTGGCCGCTAAAATGAAAAAACGACGCCACTTGCCCATACAAAAAATCCAAAAAATAAATAACTTTGACAGGCTATAACTCAGCTCCGATATGACTTAGAGCAAATCCGATTGCACAGATAGCATCAGGGTATTTTATTGTTACAAGAAAGTGATAACAGATCTCTGGCCGCTAAAAAATAAAACGACGCCAACTTTACCCAAACCCCTTTGTTATCGTATTCTAATTCTTCTAATTCTATGACGTCATAGGCACGAAACGTTACAACTTTTTCGTGAGAATTTTTTCCGTCTAGCTCCCTTTCATAACGCGCGATAAGGAACTTCGTTCCAAAAACATAGGCACTTTTTATGCCGTTAAAATTAGTGGTTGCTTAACCTACGCCGCAAGTTACAGCTAGTTTATTTTAAAGCAGCATCTGCTAGCGATTTGGTGCGAGTCAAATTTGGAAAAGCACTATTCCTTAAAGTGCTCTACATTTTCGTGAAATATATCTTAGCCTAGTAGCCTATGTTCTACTTCTAAGTTCTAAATTTCAGACTGATTCGTTCAGTTCTTACAGAGTGATTGAGCAATAGGCACTAACTTTCGCATTCTACTAATATTAATTACATCACTAATAAATATTAATATATTGTATCATCAGTAGGAAAGCAAAGTTAATTAATGTGTATGTTTCAGCAAATATTTCATAAGAAAAAGCAAATTTACGATTCCACTGGGAAGATTTACTTCGATACTAGTAAGGTATGTTTTAATCTGGCGGAATTATACTGTAAATAGTTTACGATATCTACAACTTGGAACATAATGGACCTTACTCCCTGTTGTTATAACCCTTTTTATCTTCTTTGTAATAAATATACTTACATCAACAATCGCTTTTTCGCCATTTGGAGTGGTATTTTTAGTTACTACGGTCCACCCGGCTTTCCCCGTAGTAGCCTAAAGCACTCAGGGACCACGTTCAAATCCAACGGTGTAAGAATCTTTGAAATCGGTCCAGTAGTTCCTTATCTTTTTCATCAATCAATCATCAACAGCCCACTAAACGTTCCCACTGCTGGGACTCGGGGCCTTCTCTCGCAAGGAAAGAGTTAAGGCCGTAATCCACCACGCTGGCCCAGTGCGGGTTGGCGGATGACACACGACTTCGAAAGATTCTAGGCACATGTCGGTTTCCTCACGATGTTTTCCTTCACCGTTTTAAGTTAGCGGCATTACGCACATGACTTCGAAAAGACAGTGGTGCGTGTGGGGTTTGAACCCGGGGTCTCCGGATCGGCAGCCGCCGTTCTCCCGGCTAGACCACCGTAACTTATAACTTATCTTTTTAAATTAGTATAAAAGTTGAGGTATTTAAATAGTTGCATTTCTAAAAATGCTATGGAAATATAAATGCTTGGACTATGTTATTAAAATGTTTGGGCACAACAAATTCAAGCTCAAAGTGATCGGTACAGGATTTTGCCCAGTTATCGACAGGGTTATATACATAGGTATAATGAAAAACGTAATGTTAGTTCTCTTAATTGTTTTAGGGCTTAGGCCCACTGGCAGTTTCCGTTATTACAGTGTATGTAGTCGAGAGACGTTTGACCGAATGTGTCCAGTATTCGACGACAAAGACCAAACCCGTACTAATAAATTGCATTCGGAAGAATTTTCACTTGAACTGACATTCTATATTTTGCAACTTTGCGAAGCTGTGAGTGGATTTTTTGTAAAGTTCGCAATCACATCCAAACGTCGGATGAAAAAGTCCTACTAACTTTGGATTGGATGTTTGTTGCTCAATCACGCCGAAACATCCGAACCTATCGGATTGAAATTTGGAATACAGATTAAGGCTGGAAAATAACACATAGGCTACTTTTTATCACGGAAAAATAACGGGAACGGGAACTGCGCGGGTAAAACCGCGAAGCCCTACTAGTATTAAGTAACCTCCCAACACAAACTCATCACACTCTCACACAGTTCAATTAATATCGACTACGTAAACTCTAAAATATAAAAACACATCACAATCAGTCCATTCGTTTAGAGCTACGATGCGACAGCCACACACAAACTGTCATACACACCTACACAAATGATAGCTACGAGCTGTTTAAAACAAAAATTGGCAGTCATAGGAACCGCCGATAGAAGTGAAAACTTAACACTCACAATTTGATAGCTTACTTTAGAAACTACGGGAAACCGGAGGGAGTGGCCATGAGTCCCGAGTTTACCCGAAGATTTGTTATCATTCCCGAGCGTGACGCTAGGATTCAATTCACAGCCCACGAAAAATCTGTCTGTGGCGCGCCAAAAGATGTTTTCCGTTTAAAAACGCATTAAAATCGATGCATCAGTCTAGGACTCTAGGAGGTACGAGTGTAAAGTGTTAAGTAGAGTGCCAGTTCTGTAGTGTATAGTGGCCTAAAGCGGCGGTTTAGTGTGACCGTCACCATCGTACGCAGTTATAGGTAGCTAGTTTTAGTGTTTTGTGGCTGATGTTTGTAGTAGAAACACTTGACGTTACTTAATAAATGAAAAACAAAATTATCAGACACGGACTTATAGCATCCGTCTTTTTACGTCGAACGTTAAATATTTGTGCATTCCTCATATTCATAGAAGCTCATAGTACGGGAGGTCGGAGAGCATTGGATTATGCATTGCAGAGCAGGGAAGCTGACCCAAATGAGCACTCTCTGTGAAAATGTGATAGGTATGTAAATTGAAATTCATACCAATCTAGTTTGTTGTACCGAAAACAACTAATTCAGTTCGCCAAGTTTTAGCTCGTTGGTTTTATAGAATTGAAAAACTAATCTAACATTTTGAAGAATTATCGTCTTAATTAATGTATGACCTAAACTTACTACAGATGCTTTTTTAGTGATCGCCAAATATCAAGTTTTGAATAGTTGATAACCAGATACATTATCACAGAATACCATACTTCATTTATCACAGATTTTTTTTTTAACGTAAGTACTAGTGAGAACAACGCACATTTTTTACAGTATATTATTTACTCGTACTAGCAGGGTCCCACAGTTTTATCCGCGTACCGTTTCCATTATTTTCCCGGGATAACGTAGCCTTTATGTTCTTCCAGTATATAATATGTATTCCAAATTTCGATCCGATCCGTTCTATAGGTATAATACGACGTGGTTGAGAAACAGAGATCCAAACAACCAAACATTGACATTTATAATTTGACGAGTATTATGATTATTTCCGAATAACTATTTTCTTAAAACAGACTTAAAAAGAGGGCGAGTATGACGCCCGTTTGATGGTATATACTCATCATCACACCTGTCAATAACACTAACAGCACGTAGTGTTTTGAACATCAAGAGAGCACATCAATGTCTATCACTACTATGCCTAGTAATGGTGTGGTTTTATTTTATGTACGTTCTAGAAGAGTTTGAAGGGAGTGTGTTCATTACACAAGATATTAAGGCTAAAAAACACACAGCACAGCCCTATGCGGACTATAAGCGTCTTTAATAGAGTTAATAAGCGATCTCATAACCACATTTTCTTTCCTTATTTTTGTTCGCGCTTTGAAGCGTATTAATGTATACAATTTGTATGCTCTTTCGTTTGTTTTTATTTTTTATTTATTGACGTGTAAATTGTACATTTATGAATAAAGTACTTTGACTTTGACTTTGAAGCTAACCTCCAAAAGAGGGCTATGCTGCTTTAAGGTCTATTATCTATGGGTTTTCTCTCCAAAACAGACCAATAAAAGACTTTTATCGTTGCAATAAAAGTAAATCTTCCTTAAATTAACATGGACAAATATTTTACAACTCAGAAGAAGTTTTACAACGACAAATAGAGATGCATGCAGGATTTGAATCTACATCTCACTATTGGAAAATAGAACATTTTAGACACTAGAGCGCCGGCTTCTATTAAAATTTCCATTTATTTTTTGAAGATTATAGCGAACTAAAGCTTAAAACCATGCTCCATTGTATAGTAAAATATAAGTACAAAAGTTCTTTGAAACATATTAATTTTATGTTTAATTTATATAATATTTTACAACTCAGAAGAAGTTTTACAACGACAAATAGAGATGCATGCAGGATTTGAATCTACATCTCACTATTGGAAAATATAACATTTTAGACACTAGAGCGCCGGCTTCAATTAAAATTTACATTTATTTTTTGAAGATTATAGCGAACTAAACCTTAAAACAATGCTCCATTGTACAGTAAAATATATGTACAAAAATTCTTTGAAACATATTAATTTTATGTTTAATTTATATAATATTTTACAACTCAGAAGAAGTTTTACAACGACAAATAGAGATGCATGCAGGATTTGAATCTACATCTCACTATTGGAAAATATAACATTTTAGACACTAGAGCGCCGGCTTCAATTAAAATTTACATTTATTTTTTGAAGATTATATCGAACTAAACCTTAAAACAATGCTCCATTGTACAGTAAAATATAAGTACAAAAGTGCTTTGAAACATATTAATTTTATGTTTAATTTATACAAGATAAATTGTAAATATTTGCGAAGTTAACGTTATAAATTGAACAGCACAATTTCGGAGTACAATAATATAAGTTACGACGTTCATTATCCAGTTTCTGAGTAAAGTTTGTTTGTTCAGTATATCGATACTGAATGGCTGAAGTTTCTCAAACATGAATATATAACGAGCATTTTCATACTTAATTATTACGTACTTACTTCCTCAAGTTTTACACAGTGTATTGTGAAAATATTACTAATCTTATAAATGTGAATGTTTGGATGTTTGTTGCTCGATCACGTCGTAAGAAGTGAAGGGAACAAGCTGTAATTTGGAACTTTAGTTTCGTGTTGTACGTTTTGTACCTGCGACATCAGTCAACATGGTCATAAACGCGTGAGTTCAAAAATATAGCTTCCGACCCCAGACTACTGTAATTATTTGTTTATCAATAGAATTATTGATAAACAAATAATAAATAAATACTGTAATTGTTTTTACAAAGAAAAGTCTATATGTTGATCACCTATCGATTTTAAAATCAAAAGACGTAAGCCGTGTCAAAAGATTATGGCGCCATAAAACTACACTTAAGAGGGGTTGAAATATCAAGAAAACGTGAATATCCTTTTTTATTGCGAAGCGATTTTATGTGACAATAAAAAAAAATAGATATGTATTTGAAATGGAAAAATTGGTGTTGTCGTAATAACTGCCCGGATGTAGATAACGTATTTTAGTGCAATAAATAAATAAAATGTAGGTCGGATTTTTATGATCATGCTCAACATCAGACAGATGACGATCAAAGTCTCTCATGTAGTACCTACATCGTTCATCTTGAGGTATCCGTCAATAGCGAATATTGCTGAGAGCTATTCTGTGTACAAGACTAGTAAATCCAAGCTTTGTTTTCAATATTCTATCGCAAGATGCACACTGCAGTAGACCATTCAAATTATAGGTATAGGTTTTGGAACTGTACGGGCATATCTCACATAAGAGATGTAGTAACATGAAATACATTATTCCGTGTCAGCAGGCCTACTACGAAGTCCGATAAACGATATATCGGCCGCACTTATGGATTTTTTCTATCTCGAAAGACAATCTGTCGGTTGATAGGATCGGCCGTTTCGTTCGATCCGACCCTCATCCGACCTAAGTCTATAACTTCCGACCGAGATGTATCGATCTGACTGTTTTTCGTGGTAGGCCACAATCCAATTCAGCTGTCGGTCGGATCCGATCATTCGGAGTTTGTTTTCGTAGTAGACCTGCAGGACTTTTTTCCTCGTAATATAGTTTCAGATAATACCAAAAAGATCACGTTCTACTCAACTTTTCGACAATTTTTTATTACGGAAGAAAATCTGAAATCACGAAAAACAAAACCATTTGATAAAAGAGCACTGGACCCAAGTTTTATTTATTAATTTCCAGAAGAATGGTACTATTCTCAAACGATCTATCGATCTATGCACGATGTAATCTATATTTATAAAAATGAATTGCTGTTCGTGGCTCTCCTAAAACTCGACAACGGCTGGGCCGATTTGGCTGATTTTGGTGTTTAAATGTTTGTCGTAGCTAGCGGAAGGTTTCAACGGTGAGAAAATATTGAAAACTTGCGAAGAAGATAGTAAAAACAACAATTTTATTTTCTCATACAAACTGTTCTACATCATTTCCAGTCAAACATTTACGTTACCAAAACAAACATTTTACAAGAGTTTTTCAAAAAGTATAATACAAAGAGTATATACATTTTTGAAGTGAAAACTTCTTTTGGCGCGCGTAGACAGATTTTCGTGGGATGTGATTGAATTCTAGCGTCACGCTCGGGTATGATTTGCTAGTTAGTTTATTTTAGTTTAGTTAGTAGTTTATTTAGTGTCAGTATTGCACCCGTGCGAAGCCGGGGCGGGTCGCTAGTAATACATAAAAGCCGTTGATAACTACGAATAGAACGCGACCTTTTCGGCTTTAAATATGTGTTTTGCGTTACCCTGTAGCCTATTCTCAAAGAGAAATGAATCAATCTGAACTTTAAATCCTACACAATAGCGGATAAAAACGCGCGCCACAGTCACTATGAATAAATCATTATGGCAAAAGGTTACAAAACACCGGCGCTGGCCCATAAATTTAAATTAAATCCTTATTTCCTTTTACTAAAAGCTCCGAATAATAAATGAAGTAGTTCGATGTGTGCACGGGTTAAATAAGTGTGCTCAAAAGATTGTGTAAATCAGTGTATTTTTTGAAAAGCTACTTAAAACAAAATTAATAAAAACTGGCAGTCATACGGACTGCCGATGGAAGAGAAAACTTATAACTCAAAATTTTATAGTTCATTTTAGAACGGCCCCCCCCGTATCACCGTTGCTAGTCTGGAACAAATCTTCAAAGCATTGTCGTCTAAATAAGTCTTCTAGATTCTTCTAACCATGGCTTATGCCGCGGTTAGAAGACTAATCTAGATGGCCATGGTCCCGATGATTCACCTGAAGATTTATCTTATTTACGAACGTGACGCTTGAGCTCAATTCACAGCTCAAGAAAAATCTGTGTGGTGCGCCAAAAAAATACTTATTTTACGGGCAACGGTATGAACTACCGTTTACTACTATTGACGTTTTTAGTTCAGCATCTGAAGAAAATGATTGAATGAAGATTCAATCACATAAATATACTAATACGAATTCGAATCGTAAGTCGATTAATTATCGTTCGTGAGTATCGAATCGTATGGTTCCATCACTAGTTACGTCGCTATGACGAATGCCAAATCAAGCCTTTTATTTTTAACAACTTTACTAAGCATTTCTAGAGAAACGTTGTAAAATTCGAAATAAATAAAATGTAGTGTGGATGCCCATGAATTAATTGGCAAAATCGTATAAGATCATTAAAAATAGTTGCTTTCGTTGCAAAGGTATCTTCTGAGTAAGAAGCATACATCCTCTGTCGTAGTTTGCATCGACGCTTAAAATGAGGCGAGACGGTTAATGTTCAAATTCAATAGGAAAATAAGGATTAATATAGAGTAAAAGTCACGTTTGCTGTGTATATTTTTAGTATGAATAAATAGTTAGTAGATTTGTTGCGCACACATTTGCTTTCATTAGGTTATGACTATATAACGCCGACAAGCGGACCGTTATTGGAGTGAACACGGGTTGTGATCTCATAAACTTAAATTATATTCTACTAAATATCCTGAAAGATGTCGTTTTGTCAAAAACTTTTTCACTGTGGAGATTTGTATGGGAAATAGAAAAGAGGAGCTGTTAATTTTTTTTTAAATAAAGTGTGACGAGACGAGCAGGACATGTGCCAGATGGTAACCAACATGCCTGCCACATAACAGCAAAGTGACACGCAGCTATTGGAACATGAAGAGTCTAAATCATTACCTAGCACTGCACTGCGCTCGCCACCCAGAGATCTAAGTTATT
Organism: Ectropis crepuscularia; assembly: GCA_963693475.1. NCBI lineage: Eukaryota > Metazoa > Arthropoda > Insecta > Lepidoptera > Geometridae > Ectropis > Ectropis crepuscularia. The sequence goes on from OY856358.1 coordinate 13,730,805, forward strand.
ATATTTCTAAACCCTGTAATTTCTCTGGAAACATTGCCCTTCAAACCGGAACACAGTAATGTTTGCATATTACTGCTTGGCGGTAGAATAACTGGCAAAGGTGTGGTCCTTCCCCAGGCGGACTCTGCCAAGAGTCCTACCACTACTATTTGCTATGACGTAGTGTTTTTATTTAAAAAAAGGCCGTTTCATACAAAAATCACATTTGAACTGGACAAAACGTAAAGAACTGCTAATTTTTTCGCGATATCAGGGCTGTTTATAATGAGTACGACGTACTTTTTTCAGCGTAGTAGCACAGTCTATTAAATCATACAGTCGTTTGACGAAGCCGTCTAGACGGGTCAATCGAGCGGGGCGTGTGTACAATGTTAGTATTTCAGGAGCGCGGCGTAGGGCTGACGTTTTCCGCATGATTTAATGTTATTTTCGTGCCACGTTTTTAAAATTGCTACAACCCTACCCGTGTCTAGATATTATCGGCGTTTCTTACAAGATCAAAGGCGATGAACTACTAGTAGTATTTCTTCTTTATACTGTGGTAGTAGGGGTATATCTTTGTATGTACTAAAACCGTTTCCACCTCGCTATTACCTCTGTCGCAGTCACGGCCTTACAGCGTTCGCGGTGCCGTATTATTACGTAAAACACCCCCGCGGGATCGCCAGTTATCGTATAAAATTGTGATTTAGAGGCAACTTGAGCCTGATCAAATTAACTTAAGATGAGTTTCGGTGAGAGGCCCGACCCCTGGTTATTAAATTGAACCCCGCCAGGTCAAAATACATGCTTAATGACTTCGTTTTTATCGCCGCTTCGTTTAAAGGGAAATTGAATTAGGTACCTTTAACGTAGTTTGAGACGCTGGAGATAAATTATCTATTTTAAATGATTTAATTACGTGATAATCCAGGTCGAAAATATATTTCTAATTAATACAAGCCAAAAACACAAAGAATCATACATAAATCCAAATAACAAGCCTGTAACGACGGTACCCGGTACACAAGTGTCAATTTAACTGAAAGCATTGCCCCGCTGAATCTTGGTACAAAGATTCGCCGTACAAACCGGAGCGGGAATGTCATCGACGTTTTCGGTTTAATCGATGCCCTAACTTCTTAACTAGCTGCCTTGCTTCAGCGCCCTGACTAATGTCTCCACCGAAATGGGAACAAAATTATACAGGAGCTCCATTTCAGACACCTATTTCAGTCGCTTCATTTTCGCTGCATCTTCAGCGGCAACTACCGGCCTACAGGTTCAGCGGGACGATGACTGGCCGCAATAGTACTCGTATAAGTTACCAAGTTACGTCCCATACCAAGCACTTTACTCGCTTCCATGGTACTAAGATTAGACCATCTGACCTAAAAGGACCAGGAGGCTAAGAACACACAGAGGATATTGGCCGAAACAACTGATTCGCGATCTATGTCGTTGATGATGTGGTCAAGCGCGTCAATACTTTAAAATTTCTACGTTAAGCCACTACTCGTAGCCTCTGCCTCGAGCTTCAGATTTCGAGTGCATTGGATCACTTAACATCAGGCAGTCTGATGCGAACCTATTATCATCAAAAATAAAACGTGGCAATAACGTTGTCACTACATATAATTTATCAACTTAGACGATTTGAACGCATATAAATTTTAAACAGGAGTTAATCGCCATACAAATATATAGACAGAATTTTCGTGGGCTGTGAAATGGATTCATCAATCGTCATGCTTGGATAAATATACTGATAATCACCGATAATGGATCGGATCGGATATGAAATCTTCGGGTAAACTCGGTAAAAACGGCCAGGTAGGTACCAGGGCAACAGAAACAGTAAAGAGTTTCGATTACCTACCTCCAACAGCCCAGCGTTTATCTCCAGATACCAGGACAACAGAAATATAAAAGAGTTGCGTTTGCTCCTAGGTACCAGTACCAGGGCAACAGCAAGTTTTCACTTCTATCGGCAGTTCCTATGACTGCCAATTTTTTTTAATTTACTCCCGACGTTTCGGTCGCAATCGTTTTACTTACGATCGAAATTGGGAATATTCGTACGATACGTTCACTTCGGCAATTCAAATCGTTAAAATTCAAGTCCTGTTTAATGTTTTCAATAGGTGTTTATACTTGGGCCAAAATGCATGTGCAAATGTGAATGCTTGTTCTATAATAAACAAATCACGTGCTGCGACAATGTAGTAAATTGTGCCAAATTCGTCACCACTAGACTAGTGCTGGCCTATTTCGTATCGTGTGCCATAAATCAATAATATAGGAATGACTCACGTAGACACTTCAGAACGTAGTCTGCTCTACCCTTCCCGACTTCTCTATTGTACGTACCAAGAAGGATGCGACTCACAAATCTAATTGAATAGCATTTTCCGAGTTGAAAACAGTTCTAGACGACGAGAAATTACCTAACTTACTACCGGTTCCGCTAGCTGAGTGCCAAATTTTAGACGGATCCGTTCAGTTCTTATTTATAACGTGACTGAGCAAGTCCAAACTTCCACATTTATAAAATTTATAGAATGTATAGGTTTTAAATTGAAGGTAGGTTATTGTTCCCATTCCCAAAGGTTATCCATTCATTGAGTCGTAAGTCGTGGATTCGATTCCAGGACTAACATAAGCGACGTAGTAGTTACGGATTTTTGTTGTATGTCTGAGTGTTTGTATGTATATTAAATGTTCATTTAATATTAAATATGTAGCTTTATCAGCTATGTGGGATACCAAAATCACTGCTTAGTTTGGGGCGAGATGGTATTGTGTGAAAAAATTACGACTTAGAATGTTCTGTTTATTTATTCACTTTTACACATGTCTATTAACTAACTTACAGTAAAGTTTTTACTGAAAATACTGAAATTGACTAAATATTAGACATAACAGTGGCTAAGCATTAAAATATATTTGCAGACTTTATCAAGTCAAAAACAGACATAACACAAAAGACTTATTATCCAAACCAGTGAAGCCATTATAAAGAATTAAACCAAGAAAGTAGAATCAAATAATAATAAAAATAGCTTTAAATCAGATTTTAGGTACTTATTGCATCACTAGGTATAAAATTCTATAGTAGACTGCATAATTTTTAGATCAAAAGCAATTATTACATTAAAAGCAGAAAGTTGGCGGTTGGCGCATTCCATCATATTGGCATGATATCAAAAACTACTTATAAATTGATATTATGGTAGTGTTGCACTGGTAGGACTTTTTGCAGTAGAAGTACCATATCTTAGCCAGGATTCTAATGTTGAATCACGAGCGTAGCGAGGGATTAAAAAATTAGAATCCTGAGCGTAGCAAGGGAATCAAAAGGGCACAAGGTGAAAAATCTTGGCGCTCGAGTGCAACACGTATTTTTCATCCCACCTTAGCGAGGAAATTACTAAACGCTTTGCGCATTTTCAGGTTCAGTCAAATCTGTTGGCGTCAAATAAACTTCTTGGTCGCTAGAATCACTTATTATTATAGTATTTTGGTTTTTCACTTGTATTAAATTTTACTGTTTTTAACCTAAGTTTTAAGTTTCTTAAACTTTAAGTTTATTTAGCCATGGTTTTAACAATAACAATATGACGTGAAAATATGGAGAGTTGACCGATTGAGGTAAGGAGTTTCATATGTGTACATGAAAAAGTGTCCTCCCAAATGCATTAAATTATAGTAGCGCAAAATTTTCATCAGGGTACATTTTAAAGGAAATAAATAAACGTACTATTCAGAATTCATGAAAAAAAAATTGGCAGTCATAGGCACTGCCGATAGAAGTTGTACCTTATAACTCAGAATTTGATTGCTTACGTTGGAAACTACGTGTGTGAAACCGGAGGGCGTGGCTATGAGCATGACTATCTAGAAATGCTGACGCATTTTTAAATGGACAATGGGAACGGCTGAGGCATTTCTAGATGGCCAATGGCTATGGTCCCGAGTTTACCCGAAGATTTCTTTTCATTCCCGAGTAGATAGTCTAGCGTAGCGTAGCGTGTAGCGTGACGCTAAAATTCAATTGACAGCCCACGAAAAATCTGTCTTTGGCGCGCCAAAAGAAGTTTTAACTTCAAAATATATTGTACCTAGCTGTTTTCTCAAAATAGTAATTATTTATTTGATGTATAACACTAATACACAGATTCCCAAATAACAAGCTTTGCGTAATTTGGGACTGGATATTGTTGTGTGAGAAATTATCACCAATATTTTTTTTTTTTTTTTTTTTTATCTTTTATAGGCTTACACTTGACCGCCATCTCACCTGATGTGAAGCGACGATGCGGTCTACGATGGAGCGTGTTTACCTAGAAGAAACCGATTCACTCTCGATTTGAAGACACAAAGATTATAGTCAACAGGGAAAACCCACTCAGGCAACGCATTCCACAGCCTAGACGTTCTTATCACAAAAGTAGAGTCAAATCTCTTCGTTCGCGTCTTTGGAACAACAACCATGAAACGATGTCGTTTTTTCGAGCTACGAGCATTCCGATAGAAAAAAGGGCAAGGTGGTATTAGATCATGTAAATCAGTCGCACACTCTCCGAAGTGTATTCGATAAAATACCGAAAGGCTAGCGACTTTTCGGCGATGTTCAAGACTTTATAGTCTTTTTCGCACAAGAGTGTCGTTGCCTATGAGCCTTTTGGCACGTCTCTCGATCGATTCCAAGGCCTCCAGCTGATACTTAGCCGAACCATCCCAAAGATGCGAACAGTACTCCATACAAGAACAAATTTGAGCCTTATATAACGTGAGCAACTGCTCAGACTTGAAGTACCTTCGCACCTTTGAGAGGACACCTAGCTTTTTGGCAGCTAATTTGGCCTTGGACTCGATATACGAACCAAAGTTCAGCGTAGATGTCAATGTAACGCCCAAAAGCTCAAGACGGTCAGAAATCGGAACGGATACACCTCTAAAGGTTGGAGTCAGTTGAAAAGGACTCCTTTTAGCGGAGAACAGACACGCCTGCGTCTTACTCTCGTTGAACTTGACCAGATTGGCATCGCCCCATGTAGACACCGCCTCAAGGGTCAAGCTCAAACGCTCGATCAGACTCTCTCTTAGTACCTGAGTTTGCTGCCCACTGGCTGGCTTCTTAATATCTAACCTCAAACTAACCATCTATCTTTAACTATATATCGCTCATCTAGTACTACAAAGACACAATTGTCAAAAAATGCAAAAATGAGTTAATGATGCCAGATTGTTCCAAAAGTGTCAATACGTATGGTGCTACAAAGTCGTTTTTATTGTTCAACAAACGAACGCAAGACAGCGCCACTGTCTTTGTTGCATTGGTACGAAAATGGACTCGCCCGGAGTGCAACGGCGCCATATTTGTCAGTTGCGCGGGGCTCCCCGTGACGGTCGGTCGTGTCAGAGTGCAACGTCGTCGTAAAGGTAATTATGACAATCATTTTTTCTATTTCTAAGTGCCAAACGACGTAAATGTATTTTCTGGCATTGTAGCACCAAATAAATAAAAAGCTTTGATTGCTACATTGCCGTAAATGTATTTTATGTCTCTGCAATTCTGAGACAAAATGCATCATTGAGAACTACAGTGCCGTAAATGTATTTTATGTCTTTGTATTACCAGAAAAAATAAATATTGAGACCCTCAATGCCGCAATTGTATATTGAGTGTTTGTAGCAACAGATTTATTAAATTTTGTGAGCCATACAACATGTATTTTGTGTCGGTGTTGAACCATCATATCTCTTTAGGTTAAAATGAACTAATGACGTGATTGTATTTACAGTCATTGTAGCACAACAGCTCAATAAAATGACTGTACTTTGTGTCAAAATTGCACTACAATAATATTATAAGTAGGTACAACTGTTTGTATCAGAGATAGTCTGCGGGTTATCAGGGCGCGGACCTATACGTACCTACCTACACAGTTAATTTATTGAATAATTGGAAACAAAGCCTTTAGGTAGATACTAGCAACGTAGTAAGTACAATCATCTATTCGGTAGTATTATGTAGGTACTAGTCACTTACTTACCTATACCTATAACGAGTTTGTACGAACTATAAAGTGTTCCTTATTTATTTTGAAACAACTACATACTTAGGTTATTTATTTATACTTACCTATTATTAAAATGCGTTTTATACATCAAAATAGAATAAGCATTGCTTAATATTCTATTTCGATGGATTTATACCTTTTGCTTATATTGTAAGTAGGTACCTACTTAACTAATTAGCGTTTAAGTGCGCAGTAGTATGTACTATTATTTTATTGTGCTTTAAATAGGTAGGAATTATATCTCAGACGGGATGAAGGAGACGGGCGCGGGACGCAACTCACGCAACACACACACGCAAACTTATTTGGCGCGACCTGTAGGTACTTACTTATAAAATTGCCAAATACGAAAATACATAAAGTATTATTATAATAACTATCTGTGGCCCGCGGATTCGCCCGCGTTAACGAACAAAAATATAAATATTTTCCCGTAGTAGTAATAAAAAGCGCACCTATATTATTATTATAGTTATGTAATTACCTATAAGTTTAGTTGTAGGTAGGTAAGTAGGGTCATTGCGCCGGTTATAGTCTAACTTGTTGAGAAAGTGACAACCCTACACTCGATTCGTCGGTGCGCGCGGCACAAAGGGCGGTACCTACTTCATGCGGCATGCTTTTGCGGCTTTCTTCAATATCAAAGGAGTGCAACTTCTGTACTTATCTATTCTGTGCCTATAGTTCGTATGCCGGGAACGGCCTCGGCTCTCCTATGGAACCACCAGGGCGCCAAGTTTTTGTTTTAAAAGATACCTTCTTTTTATGTTGTGTGTGCATGAAACCATTAATCTGTAGATCTACTTGTTTACTAATAATAGTTTTGTTCTTTTTTCAGTTAAGTAAGCTAAACAAAGCTAGATATTTGGTGACAAAATGGCGAGTAATCGCAATAAAAAAATGTTTACAATAGCCATAAAAGGCTTAATTCCTGCTCCTTTCTCTAAAAATGTAGAGGAAAACCAATGCTCAGAGACTGAATCGGTTAGCAGTAGAGAAAAAAATGTTTCATCTGCTCCTTTGCCTCTATTAATCGCTGATAAAGAAACTGTGTATACGAAAGTACGTAGCACTGTGGATGCGCCAGTTGTTCACAAAAATATGCCAGATATTGATGCTGCTATCTCAATGACCCCCCGAAGGTTCAAGACAAAAATCCGTAAGTGATATTAAAACTTAACTCATCTGGCATAGATTCAATCATTGGCAATTCGCATGGTTGATAATTAGATTATGATGTATGCCTTATTTCTAAAAATATAAAGTCTTATTCAATATTAGTATTTATAATTAAATGACACGGTAGGTAGTAATTACTCTATTATTTTACCTCTGAACTGCACTGATAATGGAATAATTTTGTGGATTCTTTTTTATTTATTAAATTGTTGATTATGAATTTAATTATGTTGCAGCAAAACGTCTGAAAATGTATTTTTCAACTAATGATAATGACAAATTGATTCAACATGAAAATAGCAAGGAAAACAAACAACAATATATTATAACTCAAGAAAGTAAAATAAGTCAGTCGGGAAAAGATACACGGTTATTTCAAAGGCACGCTGACGATGAGCTAGCGGAAGATATTCCTGAAGAATGCAGTGCACTTGAAACACAAGACTGTGTAGAACCGATGTCACAAAATAGCCTGGTAGATATCACTCTGGCGAGTCTAAAATAATCGTCTGAGCAGAAGCAAAATAAAAGTTCTACGTCACCTACAAAAACACAAAATAATCAATTTCCACTGATTACTTCAAAGGATGTTGAATTTGAAGAAATCGGTTTGTATATTTTTAATGGTTAAAAGCTTTGAAACACATTAAATTTGTTCAGCATTGATTGTTAAATTTATAGTGCTACTGTTACCTTGTTGTAATTTTATTTCAGTTGCTGACAAGAGCGATAATTCGCTTTCAATACTCACTTCATCAGTTGCAAATAACACTGAAAATATGACACAAGTTGAAAGTCTCATGTCTTTATGTTGGACAGCTGTGAAATTTCATCCTTGTTACTCAAAATATTTTGAGGAAGATCAAGATAGCTTTGATGGAAAAGATTTCTCTGGGACCGACGATGATGACGATTTTGTACCTAGCAAGAATAGAAAACGTAAGAGGCTTGCATTAGCTATTGTATCAAGTCCATCAAGCAATTCGGATTCAAGTTCTGATGCAGAATCTTCATCTGAATCTACCAGCTCTTCTGATTCATCTTCTAACTCGTCAAAATCTGTAAAAAAAGTGAAAAAAAGGAAGAGAAATGCTGCAAACTGGAAGCGCAATAAAACCAAACTTTTGAGAAATTCCGGAAAAGAGTATGTTTCACGTATGGGAAAAGCTGTCAAGGCCAGAGAGATGAAACCGCCTTGTTCAAACAGATGCCGATTATCTTGCTCGACAAAATTCACAACAGAGCAGAGACACAAGATTTTTGAAAACTATTGGGGATTAGCTTCCATTCAAAGGCAACGTGATTTTCTGGCAGCTTGTACGACGATTCTACAAGTTCCTTTTCGTCGTTTGAAGACAAATGCTACAAAAGAAAGACGACCTAACTGTTGCTTTTCTTTTGTGTTGGACGGAAAAACCATCAGAGTGTGTAAAACATTTCTGATGAGCACTTTGGGAATAACAGAAAGGGTACTGCGAACAGTCACGGAATGTAAAACTACAGGTGTTGGTATCGTTCCTTCTGACGCCCGGGGAAAGCATGCAAAACGTGTTGAAGATCCAGAAATCGCACAATCTATCCGTGATCATATAAACTCCATTCCTCGAGTCGAAAGTCATTATCTCAGAGCGAATACTAGTCGCGAGTTTATAGATGGGGGTCTAACTATTGCCGAAATGTATAGAAAATATAATGAGAAAAGACTGTCGGAAAATAAAGCTGCTGCAAAATATGAATATTATGCTCATGTTTTCAATACTGAGTTTAATATATCTTTCTTTGTTCCCAAGAAAGATCAATGTGACGAATGTGAGGCATATAAAAATGCTGTTGAGGAAGAGAAGTTGTCACTTAAAGAAAGGTATGATGAGCATCAACGTCAGAAAAAATTAAGCCGTAAAGCGAAAGAGGCCGACATAAAAGACGGTACTAAAATTGTTTACATTTACGACTTACAAGCAGTTATGCCTGTGCCAATTGGAGAAGCTTCAGGTTTCTTTTACAAATCCAAGTTAAATTGCTACAACTTTACAGTAAGTTTCTGTTTGTGTAATGCATATTGAATTATTAATTTTTCTTTGATAATTTCTAGTGCACAAAATAATATTTTAATAATCTTTTAGGTCACTGACGTCAAACATAAAAGCACAACATGCTATTTTTGGCATGAAGCCTTGGGCAACCGTGGATCCACCGAAATAGGAACATGCGTTTACAAATTTTTAGCAAACATTGCAGAAGCTCATCCAAACAGTGACATAATATTTTATTCGGACAACTGTTGTGGTCAGCAAAAAAACAAGTATATATTTATCACAATTTGCTTTAGAAAAGAGTGTTCGACTTTTAAAATTTAATTTATCATTAATTATGTTTATTTCTTACAGATATATTCTCGCGATGTATTTTTACGCTGTATCAACACTGAATTTAAACTCGGTGACCCATAAATTTCTCATTCGTGGTCATACACAGAATGAGGGGGATAATGCCCACTCTCTTATTGAGAAATCAATAAAAAGGGCTAAAAAATCGGGTCCAATCTATGTACCAAGCCAATACGTACAACTTATACGTAATGCAAAAGTAACTGGCAAGCCCTTCAAAGTAGAAGAGCTTAACTACGATGATTTCATCGATCTGAAGGTACTGGCTGAAGAAATAGGGATTAACACTACTAAAACGATAGACGGCAAGACCATGAAATTAACCGAAGTCAAAATGATACGGTTCTTGAAGAATAGTGACACTTACGAGTACAAAACTTCTTATGATGAAGCAGAAGCTTGGACGAAGGTTCTGATCAAGCCGAGAACTGGGTCTGGACGCAAAACCAGCAGACCTCGAAGAGAGGCCACTATTCGTGATGTGTCACTAAAACCCGCATATCTTTCTAGGATCTCAATTGCACAGCAGAAGCAAAAAGATTTGTTGTCTTTAATAGAAAAACTTGTTGTTCCAGCGTCATATAAATATTTCTATGATTCAATCTTAGATTAAGCAAACTCATTTTTTTAGGTTATTTTTCCCTTTGGAGAATAAGGTTTACTTTGATACGATGATTTATTTTCTTAGAAGAGCGTTATTTTTGTTACGTTTCATTTTTCATTTATTTTGATATTCTATTATTTGAGTTCCTACTATATTTGTAAGCTACATAAAATACTTATTTTATTGGGAATGCTGTGATTAGCAATACCCTTGAGTTATATTTATAATAATTAATATAAGTATAAAAATAACAAAATGAATCTGTGATTTATGTACCAATACGTAAATATTAAAAAGACTGTTAATTATTCAGTAAGTACTATTTTATGGATAAAAATACAAATGCAGCTGTGAATTACGTGCCATTAAGTAATGTTAATTTTTCAGTATTTAATTTAGCTGTAATAAATGATTACCTTGATTTAGATTTGTGTTTTAATAAATTGAAGTTTACTAATGTTTTATGTCGTAACTTACAAATTAAAACATTTTCAATGCAACAAAGACGTAAATGTGTGTGTCGAATCACTTAATGTAGTTTTTTTTATAGTCATACTTGATATTTTTATTTATTTTTGTTACCATACTCTTTTTAGATAACTAAATATCCAAAATATCCTAGTTGCAGTTGAAAATCATATAAACTGAACTTTTAAAACATAAAAGAACTTTGAAAAAATCTTTAAATTGCTCTCCTGTGAAATTTGCAAAATGGCAATTACGTCTCTGTAGTACTAGATGAGCGATATCTTTCAAACCCACGACAGACTACTCTGTGGTCTGATTTACTATCTGCGCCACGAATCCAACAAGAACACAAGTTTTGTTTGATTTTACACAGCTGTAGCAGAGAAGGCTTTTGATTGAAGTTTAAGTCAATGAGGTGAAATCTCAGCAGCCATGACTTACTACCAACTAAGCGTATTTCATTAATTAATTTCAGTAGAAATTAAAATTACCTACTACATAATTTTCTCTATATATTCTAACTTGTTGACCTCTCATACGTCTGCGTATGAATAAAGTGAAGGGCGTCCACAGACCCATTTCTGTATGAGGCCACTTATCCCTCTTGAAATGTAAATGGACTTTCCTTCTGACATTACGAGTACCTACCCACTGAATGGGGGGTTATCTAATTAAATATAGAACTGCAATTTTATGACATCTAATAATTTGTTATGGTATTCTTCTTTGCAGAGTTCACTTGAAGAAGTACCACCCAAACCTTTGCCAGTTATTCTACCGCAGAAACAAAACATTATTTCCGGTTTGAAGGGCAATGTTTCCAGAGAAAATACAGGTGACGAGTACAGTACACTACTTCGCAATGATTTGTACTCTTCATGTTTAAAAATCCGCGTAGCATTGTTCTGTTGTGGGCAGGCGTGTTACTTACCTTAATCTAACTTAGTCTTAATTTTTGACCCGACGACAAATGACAAATACGACGTCATTATTAATGAAAAATGGCATTCTCTTTTGCACAGCTATTTAAATCTTGCACTCTGTTCTGGCGTACCTGCGCCCGCTTTTCCCGGTATTTGCGATAAACGCGCGCGCCTGCCTTGCAAAACTACCTACTTTTTATATTTTTTTAAGTTATGTACTACTTTTTACATGGGCCCAGACCGGCACAATTACATTCGATTTATAAGGTTAAAAATAACGTGTTTTGGCATAAATATGAAAAAGTTTTAAACAGCTACTTACTAGCTAATCACTAGTTTTACTAAACTTACACTTTTATTATATGTTATTTAGTATTTGTTCCAAATAATTTATACCACCATGATCGACACACATACGCACACACACACGCCCTTCCAACCAAGCATACTGCTTTGGCACCTCACTTCGTTTTAAGACTTGTGCAGTGCCCGATTCTCCAAAATGAACACGGCGTTTTATTTCGCTCCCATAAAAAAAGATAACTATAACGTTTCACTAGTATTTTTACCGCACACAACTATCATTGACTGAACTTGACTGCGATCGACACGTAAGTAAAGAAATGCAAGTGATTATTGAATTTGTGTGTAGGCGGGTGGCGGGTACCACCACGGTTAGCCCATTACCTGACCTTGCCAGTGAATTTATATACACGTTAACAAATAACACTGATTTAGAGTACAATATACACGTATACTCATGGGTAAATGATGTCAGTGTCCATAAATTGCTTAGTTTCCGTGAAAAAGTTAGTTAGTGTTTTCATCAGATTTCCGATTTTTTTCACCTTGCTGTGTTCAGTAACGGCAGTAGATAAAGCTGTTGAAATTTGTTAATGAAAAAAAAACAGTGTAAATAAACACTATGACGAATTTCAAATCAAAAATGGCAGCACCACAAATTGTCGGGGTTTAAAAAAGAAATTGCTAGCTTGTATATTAAAAATGCAGAGTACCTATATATACCTAGACATTAGTAAATTTTCTTTTTCTTATATTTTTTCAACAAAATCGCAGGTACCTACCTAGCCATGCATAAAAATAGTACGTCGGTAATCCTGAAATTTTCCGCTTTATTAATTACGTTTGATAAAGTAGCGCTGTAAGGTGGGTGGAGAGTTATTGGGGAACGCCACTCAACATTATTACCTTCCTAGGAATATTACGTAACTTAGAGGCTTTGGACTTTTACACGATCACGCAAAGATAGAGTGAGGGAGAGAGAAAGTTTGGGGTTTAATCACCTTTTAGTGATATTATGTTATTTAATTTAAAAGCGCCTTCGAAGGGTCGTAGTGTGAAGTATGTTATATTTAAAGATAAAATAATACACAATTTAATAATTTAAAAAATAAATATTGATGGACTTTTCTTTATGTTTTAAGTTGTGGAACTGAACGTTATATTGCACTGCGCAGTATATAATAAGCGTAAGCATAAACAATGAACTTAACATTTCCACTGCTGGGACTCGGGGCCTTCTTTCGCAAGGAGAGAGTTAAGGCTATAATCAACCACGCTGGCCCAATGCGGGTTGGTGGATGACACATGATTTCGAAACATTCTAGGTACATGTCGGTTTCATCACGATGTTTTCCTTCACCGTTTTAAGTTAGCGGAATTACGCACATGACATAGAAAGGACAGTGGTGCCCGCGGTTTCGAACCCGGGGTCTCTGGATCGGCAGTCGCCGTTCTCCCGACTAGACCAGCCGTAACCGCACGCCGTAAGCCGGGACAGCACAGTCCCACGCAACTAATTGATACTGAAGAATGCAAATTACTAGTAGGTACTGCGATGCTTTTGTCACTCAGAGATATACGGTAATTTATCTCTTTGCCCCGTACTACACTGGAAACATGTCCTTAAAACCGGAACACTGAATAGTTGACACATTACTGCGTGCGGTAGAATAAATGGCAAAAGAACTTCCCCAAGCTGACTCTATAAAGATTCTTACCACAACATGTTATATTATTTGTAGGTAAGTGTAGAAAGGCTTTGGGTTCGTCTTGAGGTGTTTTACATCCAGAAAGTCTACAGTCTACCTAAAATGCTCTTTAATGCCGCTCTCTCTTTATTTTCGCTTGAAATTACAGAGAGAGAGGAAAACATTTTAATAAAACGGTTATGCTGTTTGATAAACATGAGCAATATCATATTTAAAAGGTTTTTATAGTTGGTAGTGAAGGGTGGGTCTTGTAGACGTCTGGACAGAGATGAGCAAAGACTTGTCTACGTATGATTTTTCTAGAATTCGTTATTCTGTTTTCACAAAGTGCAAATATCAAGGTTTCTCTCCGTTACACTTGTTTTTGGTTGCATTATGAAATTTATAAATGAAAAATATCATTATAGGCCAATTTTTTACTAGAAAAGGCGTATCTCAGTGATCTTTTTTTTTCGATCACATTAAAACTATTTTTGGCCGAAATGAAATATCTTAAAAAGGCGTATCTCAGTGATCTTTTTTTTTCGATCACATTAAAACTATTTTTGACCGAAATGAAATAGGCTAAATATGATTTCCAAAATTGACTCAAAAAATATTGCAACAGCTTAACTGCTCTTATTAAGAGATCGCTTGTAGCGACAAGGCCGCCATTTGTGGCACTAGATTTTAAGTTATTATTTGAATTGTTTTTTATTTGTTTGTAGTTTACTGGTGTGCATAATAAAGTGTTTCTGTCTGTCTATAAAAAAATATTTATCTATCTGTCTACAGGATTTGTAGTTGTAACTACCAAATTAAACAGTTAATTTGTTTTCCTTTTTAGGGTTCCGTAAAACGTAAAAACGGAACCCTTATAGATTCGTCATGTCTGTCTGTCTGTCTGTCCGTCCGTATGTCACAGCCATTTTTTGCCGAAACTATGAGAACTACACTGTTGAAACTTGGTAAGTATTCTGTGAACCGCATTAAGATTTGAACAAAAAAAAATAAAAAATAATTAGGGTTGCCCCCATACTGAGAACTGAAACCCAAAAATTTTTTTTTCATCAAACCTACACGTGTGGGGTGTCTATCGATAGGTCTTCAAAAATGATGTTGAGGTTTCTAAAATCATTTTCGTCTACACTGAATAATTTGCGCAAGAGACACTTCCAAAGTGGTAAAATGTGCCCCCCCCCCCCCTCTAACTTCTAAAGTAAGAGAATGAAAAATTAAAAAAATATATATGATGTACATTACCATGTAAACTACTAACGAAAATTGGTTTGAACTCGATCTGATGAGTAGTTTTTTTAGTACGTCATAAATATACTATTATTGAAACTTCGATCAAAGTTACAACGAACTACAAGAACTATGTGTACTATATATATTTGTATATTATGTTACTTGCTGCAACGGAACTCTTCATGGGCGAGTCCAACTCGCACTTGGCCACTTTATTATAATTTAGTCTTGCTGATATCGTTTTATGCGACTGATCAATCTAGATTAAATATAATTAAAAATGAATAAGTCAAATTCAATTCCCTTGAACACAAAGAACTGACGTTAAATTCGATTTTAGATCGACAGAAAAGGGACTACGATAACGATGTCCCACATTTGCATTTAGAAATCTTCACTCAGGATATTTTTTCTAAACTTCGTATTTAAAAATAAAAATACCGAACGCAAAGTGGTCTGGGCAAACGTAGGCCGTCCGTCACCTAATAAATTATTCGTCACGTACCTCTACGTTTTTCCTACCCCAAGGGATTCAATTTTACAAATTTCCAGTATGACCCGATTGAAAGATATCGATTTTATCCTGTGCTGGTGGAAATAACCTTCCGGTGTCATCAATCACTAGATTGTGTTCTTTTCGGGATCACTCTGATCCTCTGCTTTGATGTTGTAGGTACAGATATTTTGTGGAGCAAAATAAATGTTCCACGAAAACTACGTCGGGCTAATTTCCGAACCACTTACTCACATCATACTATATAGCTCACTTCATATTGATATAATATAGACTAAACAAATCCTAATATTATAAATGCGAAAGTAAGTTTGTATGTTTGTTACGTTTTTAGCGAAAAATTCTGAAGGGATCTAGATGAAATAGATAATAATCTAGAACGCAAAGGCTACTTTTTATCTCGAGGTAATAAAAGGTTCAGGAACTACGTGAGTTAAGCCGTGGGATGCAAGGTAAGCAAAGATCATAAAATATTTAATTTTAATCTATACTAATATTATAAAGCTGAAGAGTTTGTTTGTATGTTTGTTTGTTTGAACGCAAGGATCTCTGGAACTACTGGTCCGAATTGAAAGATTATTTCTTTGTAGGATAGTCCATTTATCGAGGAAGGCTATAGGGTATCTAACATTACGCTACTATCAACAGGAGCCGAGCATGAATGAAAAATGTAACAAAAACGGGGATAAAATATTGCTTTTAGAGAGCTTTCGTTGCGTGACAGCATTTGTCAAATGTTAAAGGTTGCGTCATTAGAACCTACATAAAGTAACCGAATTTGAACAATATTTGAATTGGTACGACCAATTTTCGATAGATGGCGTAGCAACGCGCGCGCGACAGCTAGTAATTTATATTCTTCGAAAAAACAGAAACTGACTTAAAATTAAATTCAGACAATCGACCAAATTTCACAAGAACTATCACTAAATGGTCCAGATTAATGAATTAAATATTAAACAGAGATATAAAATGTTTTATTTCTCTGCCCAGTAATTTTACTGGAAATATTGCCCTTCAAAATGGAACACCATGACGTTTTCACATTACTGCTTGGCGGTAGAATAACTGGCAAAGGTGTGTTCAGTCTTCCTGGGAAAGTACCTCAGGAAGACCCTGAAAGGAGTCCTACCTCCAAAAAAAAAATGTATATTAATAATATGAATCTCGGAAATGGCTATTTATGAAATTTTGTATGCTGGGGGATTCGGGGACGATTAATCGATCTAGCTGGTTTTCTGTTGATGATCTCGGTGATTTTAACGTCGTATTACCGTTTAAACCGAGCAACGCTAGGCCATCCAGGTACAAATAGCATTACTAACTGTTTTTTTTTTTTCTTTAAAATGGTATCAATATTTTGTAGCAAGGGGCGGCCTTTATTGCCTAGGCCAATTCCTTCAAGGTATTCTATGGATGAAAAAAAAGTAACGGAAGGCTTGTTTTGCATGCATATTTAATGCTACACAGTTACTGTGTAAATATGTGGGAAATACGGTACCTTTTACATCTAAAATAACTCCAAATGATGTTCTGAATTTCCATACATTATTTAGCGTTCACGCTATTTTAACTAAAACATCATTTGTACTTTGAGTTTGGTATTGCTATTTATCGAGTTACAATCTGCCACCATAACAGTTAGAGGGCTTTTTACTGCTATTTTCCGTGATAAAACTACCATGTTCAGAGGTTGTTAACTTTATTATCAGCCACTCTATATCTATCTTGAGGAAACGTAGAGCCACGTTGTAAGACAATCGCTCCGACATAATAGCCGCGCTGACCCTGAATCGCTTACAAAAATGACCTCATTATATCGTTCATCCCCATTTCTATGTACCAGAGGATAAAGCGATCTCTAGAGCCCAATATATAGTATACTATAAGACGGTTTCATGAAGGTATTTACTCGTAACTACCTAAGGGAATAAGATTGGTTACACGATGTCTAGTTGCGCTGTTTGTAGTAAAGACGTATTGAATCACCGTTCACCTTATTGTGATATGTTTGATATTATATGTACCTATATGTTGTGTAAACGTTATCGTACCATTATAGTAACATTTAACAATGGTATTATGACTATGACTAGCCTCGTCATAGTTATACACTTGCAGTGTCCCGCGGTTTTACCCGCGTAGTTCCCGTTCCTGTTGTTTTTCCGGGGCAAAAAGTTCATACGTTACGACGTGATTGAGCAACAAACATTCAAACATTTACACTTATAAGTAACATTAATAGGATAGGAATAGGTGGTACAAGAATTTAACTGACTATTTCTCATTCCGAGATACTTGCCCTCATATGACTAGCATTTCTAGACTATAAAGTTATATACTTGATTTGCAACTTCCAGGTTTACTTTAAGCAACTGTTCAAACCTAACGAAGTCGGAGAAGAACCCTATGTATGTACAAGCTATCAAAAGGTCAGGAAAACGGACAAACAGTCCCATTAATCGGATTTCTTTTTCGCCTTTCGATGCAAAATCCTTGAATAATTGCCCTACTTACTACTGAAATGCTTTTCCTTAGAGATTAAAGCTATTTGTTGGAGGTCGTTGTAAATGAATCCAAATCCGGTTTCGTACAAAATCTGTGTACGAAAACAAATTAGGAAGCCAGCCAGAATACCTTAAATAGGTAATCCTACTAATAATACAAATGTCAAAGTTTGGAAGATTGGATATTTGTTGCTCAATCACGTCGGTTCAGCTGAACGCAACAGGTTGAAATATGTCTGAGTACATAGACTACTTTTTATCGTAGAAATATGACGGATACGAGAACTACAAGGTACAAGGGTAAACCCGAGGGGTGCTGCTAATCAGATATAAAGGGACCATGATAACGTATCTGCGTAATATTATTACGAACGCAACGGCATTATTCCCGGCGTAATAGAAATCTCACACGGCCCGGTACGAAACCATTAGTTTTTACTACCGAACCCTCCTTAAAAGGCTAATAACAGACATAAGCTATACATAACTATAAATTTTAGGGGTTAGGCTAAAATACGAGATGGAATATACCTACATAAGTACATGTATAGTGTTTTCGTTGGCTGAGAGACGGTCGGCGCCGACCCGGCCGTTCGTCACAGGAATTTGTTTACACAGCCGAGGATGACCCACTTTTATACCTGTCTTAGTAGTATCAGTCAAGGAGAAGTCCTAATGAAATTAGGTTTACTGCTGCCTTTGTTCCATACGGTCCACAGATCCAGCTTGATTTAGCGAAAAGGTGCCTAATCGAAAAAAAGAATTTTTCTCGAAGTTATCTAGGTAGATAACTTCGAGAATCCTTCTCGTTAGTAATTTCATTCAATTCCCAAGACCCATTTGTATGGTTTCTTTTATGTAGTAGTCGTGTCTGTCATCGTTGGAGTAAATTTCGGTGACAATTTCTGTATCAAAACCCGTCTTTTCAATTAAATACTACTACAATAAGTATCTAGAATATGGCCGCAAAGTTGCAATTTAATAGTTATTTTTTTATACATTTTAGAGACTGTGCAGCTGATAGAGACTCAACACTGCTTTTTTGTTGGCGTGGTCTTAAATAAAAATAAAGTAGCCAAGTGCGAGTTGGACTCGCCCATGAAGGGTTCCGTTCCAGCAAGTAACATAATATACATAGTACACATAGTTCTTGTAGTTCGTTGTAACTTTGATCGAAGTTTTAATAATAGTGTATTTATGACGTACTAAAAAAAACTACTCATCAGATCGAGTTCAAACTAATTTTCGTTGGTAGTTTTCATGGTAATGTACATCATATATTTTTTTTAGTTTTTTCATTCTCTTACTTTAGAAGTTAGAGGGGGGGGGGGGACACACATTTTACCACTTTGGAAGCGTCTCTCGCGCAAATTATTCAGTGTAGACAAAAAATATATTAGAAACCTCAACATCATTTTTTAAGACCTATTGATAGACACCACACACGTGTAGGTTTGATGAAAAAAAAATTTTTGAGCTTCAGTTCTCAGTATGGGGGGCACCCCTAATTTTTGTTTTTTTAAAAAACTTTTGTACAAATCTTAATGCGGTTCACAGAATACATCTACTTACCAAGTTTCAACAGTGTAGTTCTCATAGTTTCGGCAAAAAGTGGCTGTGACATACGGACGGACAGACAGACACACAAACAGACAGACAGACAGACAGACATGACGAATCTATAAGGGTTCCGTTTTTACGTTTTACGGAACCCTAAAAATGGCAGTCATAGGAACTGCCGATAGAAGTGAAAACTTATAACTCAGAATTTGATAGCTTACCTTGGAAACTACACGGGTGTAACAGGAGGGCGTGGCCTCGCCATCATGGCATGGGCATCTAGAAATGCGTTAGCATTTTCCATTGGCTCACGCATTTCTAGAGGGCCATGCCATGATGGCGAGGCCACGCCCTTTCAGCATTTCCCATTTGCTGACGCATTTCTAGATGCTCAATCGCCAAGGTCCCTAGTTTACCCGAAGATTTCTTATCATACCCGAGCGTGACGGTAGAATTCAATTTACACCCCACGAAAAATTTGTCTAGGCGCGCCTAAAGAAGTTTTCACTTCAAAAAAACAAAACCATTGTACGGTTAAATCTTCAGAGGCCCGAACGATGAGGTTTGACACCATTTTTAGGGTTCCGTAAAACGTAAAAACGGAACCCTTATAGATTCGTCATGTCTGTCTGTCTGTCTGTCTGTCCGTCCGTATGTCACAGCCACTTTTTGCCGAAACTATGAGGACTACACTGTTGAAACTTGGCATGTAGATGTATTCTGTGAACCGCATTAAGATTTTTACAAAAAAAGTTAAAAAAAAGAAAAATTAGGGTTGCCCCTCATACTAAGAACTGAAACTTAAAATATTTTTTTTCATCAAACCTACACGTGTGGGATGTCTATCGATAGATCATTAAAAATGATGTTAAGGTTTCTAATATAGTTTTTGTCTACACTGAATAACTTGCGCGAGAGACACTTCCAAAGTGGTAAAATGTGTGTCCCCCCCCCTCTAACTTCTAAAGTAAGAGAATTAAAAATCTAAAAAAAATATATGACGTACATTACCATGTAAACTACCAACGAAAATTAGCTTGAACTCGATCTGATGAGTAGTTTTTTTTTAGTACGTCATAAATACACTATTATTAAAACTTCGATCAAAGTTACAACGAACTACAAGAACTATGTGTACTATGTATATTATGTTACTTGCTGCAACGGAACCCTTCATGGGCGAGTCCAACTCGCACTTGGCCACTTTATTATAATAATAGTTTATCACAGGCGAAATTTCAGCCCACTGCTAGTAATATATGTCAGACTCCAAGAACGAATGCCCGATCGATCGCAAACACGTCGCAACGCATTGTGGTCACTGAAAAACATCCCTATAGCGAAATCCGTGTACACATGGTCCTTACAAAAACGCCTTTGTCACATTGCTGAAAATACAAAAAGACCACGAACCAAAGTCAGTGGTTGCCATTTGCAAACATTATTATCAAAAACAGGGTTAGGTACTTACACCTTAGCAATGTCGTGTAATCGTGTTCTACTCATCATAACGAACACATTTAAGTACCTAAAATTGAAATCTCAAAAAAACGACAAAAGCATTGACACAAATTAGTGTGTTTTGTCGACATTTACGTTCGAATTCGACTTACAGTAATAATCGTCTAAAAAGACTGAGAAAAAAAGGGTAGTTCGATAAGCCTGCACGCCATCAGAAATATTTGTGTCAACTCTTTTCATTTGTCAGTTTAGACAGGAACATGGTGCATGGAACTGTGTAGAACAATCGTGGTAGCTTTAAAACAATGTTTTTGTCGAAAAAAGTCAGCCTTGCATACATTTTGCCAACCCTAAAGTTTAATTTTGTACGCAACAGTTTTGTTTTTTGTTTTCGTCGTTTCAGAAAATATAGGAAACAGGAATATTTGCTGAAAAGCAAAGGTGGTTCTATCCGCGCCCGTTCTGTTTGGCTTACCAAATTTAGGTATTCCATCTAACCTTCTAACAGTAGAGGTATACAGTTCCAAAGACTCGAACGAACTTTAACATCACTTTCGTAATATGAACGTTAGTGCTATGGAATGCGTTGCCTGAGTGGGAGTTCTTCCGCTGAATACAATCTAGGTATTTAAGTCAAGCGTGAATCGGTTTCTTCTAACTGATCCCGCTCCACAGCAGACCGCATCGTTGTTCAGCATCAGGCGAGATGGCGGTCAAGTTCAAACCCATTATCGATTAAAAATACATAACGATGTTTCATTTCAATTCTCATTTTGCTATGAGGTATTTTGAAGTGAAAACTTCTTTAGGCGCGCTATAGAAAGAATTTTCGTGGGCTGTGAAATGGATTCATCAATCGTCACGCTTGGATATGATAATGGATCGGATCGGATATGAAATATTCGGGTAAACTCGGTAAAAACGGCCAGGTACCAGGGCAACAGAAACAGTAAAGAGTTTCGATTACCTACCTCCAACAGCCCAGCGTTTATCTCCAGATACCAGGACAACAGAAATATAAAAGAGTTGCGTTTGCTCCTAGGTACCAGTACCAGGGCAACAGCAAGTTTTCACTTCTATCGGCAGTTCCTATGACTGCCAATTTTTTTTTTTGCCACGACGCGACAAAGGCATCTTTGTAAGAACATTATTACATGTACGCGTAGCATGTAGTTTCCTTGTAATCTGGTAAATCAATCCATTGAATACTGTTACACCTGGTTCTAACTACGCCTTTACTTGAATACAATTATATCTTTTAATTACAATAAGGAATTCCCTTTATGCAGGTTGTCTGAAACAGTTTAGTCAAAGCAATAAAACCCCGCCTGTGACACTAGTTCATATTATGTGTTTTATTGTAATATTTCTGTTCGCTTGTAATTGATCTACCACAACGATGAGTCGTCGACATCGATATAAACCAGTGGATGTGCCCTCCCAAACTTCATGCGCACGGAATTATGTTATCATTGGTAAGAATGAGCTCACTCTTTCCGTTCTAATCGGTTGTAGGAAGCGTAAGCGCCGGACGTTTTTACCGATCACTATTCGTTGTCAATAACCAAAATAAGTAGAACCACAGCATACCTCGCCGCCGATTCTAGGGGTCAAGTAAATTGGTAGTGTGTTAACCATTTACGCTACACACACAGACGCAGTTTATTACCAATTTCAATGTGCTCGGGCACATCTAATGGTTTATATCGATGGTTTTCGATCCATCTTGATTCAAGCAGCCCATAGAGCACAGTAACACGCTATAGGCACACATATCTGTTTATAGAAACACCACACAAATAAGCACAATAACAAGAAAGCCGTCCAAATGACATTAGAGCTAACAATAATGATGATTTTGAACGTGAAGCACTTATTTTATCCAGCAAATTGACTTGTTTATTTTAACTTTTATGAAGTTTATTTACAGTACATGTTAATCCCCGGCATAAATCTACATAACATGCAAATTAGACAACCAAAAATACCCGTTCAACATTCAGGTAAGGGAAACCTTAGTGAACTAAATGGGAACTGGAAGTATAAATAAAACAAAGTAATGAATAAATTCGTCAAGCGCTAGTCGGACATACCCGAAGAAATTCTCGCAGCGGAACTGCATAGCTTTTTCTTAAAGTTTGAAATTTAAGTAACTTTATGGTAATTTTTTACTGTTGCTAATGTACTTTTTAAGGGTTCTATAGCAGTTGAGCTTAGATGGTTGGATAGATACTGTCTACTAATCTTCAGGTAGCTAATGAACCGTAGACAACGTGCTCTTCTGATATCTAGTTTGATTTTAGTTCCTTAGTAGGCAATAGAAGGCAACTGCCGTAGGTACATTTGAAAACTGGCCCAAGAGTCTCTTAAAAATCCTTAATATATGCTCCGAGTCTCAGCAAAGGTAACATAAATTGACCTGCTTAGGCTGAGTGTTAATTATATCGCCGTATCATTCATTCATATTCTGCGAAAACTTTAACTATTTACAAGCTCCGAAGAAACAGACATTTGAGTTAAGACTTGAGATAGCCAACGTGCCCTTAGTTATAAATATCTGTTGAAACTGTTCTGATATAGAAATCTAAAACATGAATTTAAAATAGGAAAGTTAATAAGAGAAAATCAGTTATGATTTATTTTTTCAACAATTTCTGACCAGTAAGAGGCTGGCTACTGACACTACAACGGGGTTTGTTTCGTACAGGTGGCTCGCTCAGTGTACAGGTATAGATAAGGGCACAAAAAGCATAAAACATAAAACGAAATTTGAAAATGTCTAAGTAGATATATATACCTATAATAATAACTAAAAAAGGTTTTAGATGTAGTCCAAAATTTAATCGCTGACACGACAAGAAGAAGTTATGATTTTAAGTTTCATTGGCGCTTACATATACAGCAGAACCTTAATTAAGGTTTCCTTACTATAGACATTGCTAAGGTACGGAACCCTAAAAACATTCGTTCAAACCGGGAAAGCCTTTCGAGCTGGGTCGGAAACGGAACTAACGAGCAATTTCGCTGAGAGAGCTCAAACCACATGGCTGTTTCATTCAGCGTACATACGAATTCATACGGAATTATGTACGTCTATGTAATACAAATCTGAAGGGTTTTACAGAAATGCAGTGCTAAATCGAAATGAACATGAACGAAAAGTCACGTAAAGATAAAAATTGTTTTTCTAAATCAGTTTACACATAGCGAAACTATGGGTGCAAAACAAATAACTTCTACTAATTAACTTTTGAAACAAAAAAGACATTTAAATCCGGAGCTACGATGCCACACACACACACGGTCGCACGCACACACACACATATTGTTTCACACACCTACCTCAATATGGGTATCAAATGAGGGGTGCGTGGCTCGGGAACTTCCACGTGGTGCACCCTGGGCATCACACAACAACTTGCCTCGGTGGCATCTTGTTGTGTGATGGCGAATCTCGGCCGGAGCTGGGAACTTCTACACGCGCTCCTCACCCCCTTGAGCAGTGCGTGTAGAGGTTAGGGAAGGGTCTGGAAGACTTGGGAAGATTACTCGGCTGATATATAGTCCAAATAAAATTCCTAAGTCTTCCAGATAAGGGTCTTCCACGAGCACTCTGATTAGCAGAGCGCTCAGTGGAAGGACAAAGGCCGCCGTGCGGCCATAGAACCGGAACCGGAAACTGGTGAGGGCGGACCTCTCGCTGCCGATCATCTTCGCCATGAGAGGTGGGATGAGACCCTCTCGACAGTGAGAGGTCGTGTAAGAGACGGAAGTGGACACGGGGGCGAGCCTAGAGAGTCGCCAACTCTGGACTCGCACCCCGTCTCCACAGGAAGGCCTGGGGCGTTGGATGTTTAGGGCCATCTGACGCCCCACCTAGGGATAGGCCTTCGAGGAGGTGACGCGCCGCTGATTTCCGGTGCGTCACTAGAGCCAAATGCGGGGGTACTAACGCCCCCCGCGAGGCGGGTCCGCAAGGACAGTGGCAGGTGGGTCAGGGTCGTTGTAGGAGTGCGAAAAGTGACCCCGCGACCCTGACCCCTGGTCATGCAGGAGAAATCTGTGGGGGTTTTAGTCGGTAGGGGCACCCTATCTCGGTATCCCATGGTGTCGAGCCCGACATACCCCACCATGTTCCTGCATGGTGGGCATACGTAAAAGTATTTACCCCACAATAAAAAAGAAATAAAAAAAGGGTATCAAATGGAAAGGCTTGACTAGCAGAATACTATACACTATGACAAATTTCATATCCAAGATGGCCGCTAACACAAAATGGCGAAATAAATTTATTTTTTCACTAAGTACTCCATCAAATGAAAGTGCTTGATTAGTAGAATGTGGTACAGATTACAAATCCGAGGTAGTCGTTGGTAAATCATTTTTTTAATTTTATTCTTGTTCGTCATTTTTAAAAAAAAAAATTATAGCATAGAGTGACGAGACGAGCAGGTCATGTGCCTGATGGTAAGCAACATGCCTGCCACATAACAGCACAGTAACACAATACAATACAGTCATACAATAGTCATTGACTCTATTCAGAATTCAGAAGAGACGGCGGTAGATTGGTCTTAGTTTTAAGCCGTGTCTTCAGAATGTGGTCCAAAACTTATTTTAATGTAGGTTGGCTCATTTGTCATACGGCAGACTTACTGCCAACTGAGCCATAAGGCCAAGTATGTTATAGTTTATTAATTATTACGAGTATCTATTGACATTTAAATAGTAAATGGTACCAGGTTACTTGAATGAACTTTGCTGGCCACACTGCCGTGTGTCTAGATAGCAGTAAGTCTACCGTATGACAAATGGCACAACATAATATTCATCTTGTTCGTAAGAAATTAAATCAATTCTGGATTTTTATACCCTTACTGTACAACCCAGCAGTGTATAAGATGTGTACGTGAAGAGCCCTCCCGAGCTCGGCTTCTAAGCTTTTCTACGATCGAGGTCCGGAAACTCGTAATGATCTACAATTATGTTTTCCCACTCGAGCGAGTAAACGATGCTATGTTGGAGCTGTATACCTATTTATTGTCGCCAACTCTCAGTATAAAAAAATAAGTGTAAAGGTAAATTCTTTAGTGTAATTTATTTATTGACAATTTATTTTACTTGATACGATTGCCGAAACACCAAGTATTTTGGCTCAATAAAAAAATCGAAAACATTCTCAAAAACACCTATTTCGATTTTTCCGTCGATGTAATCGACATCGGTTCCAACGAGTACAAATCAATGCATACCATTGCACTGCGTTCATCACCCGGAGTACATTTTTCAGGAAACATTGCCTTCAAACTGGAACACATTATTGGTGGTTGGTAGAATTATAAGCTGGCAAAGTAACGGTATTCCCGCAGGCGGAATCTGCAATGAACCCAACCACTACAAATAAACATACACTAAATCAACATCATCAAGGGCAACATCTCCACAGCTCACCAGTGTTGTTAAAATCTTTGACTAAAGTTAGGAATAAGTCTGAAGTTAAGGAGTCGTGAAAGGATAAAACTGTGAAAGTAGATGCGGACAGGGAAGAAAAACGACTACCTCGTTTTAAGATCTTTTTATCACAGTGTAAGGTAAACTTCATAATTAGCAAAACATCTTAAATTATTTAATTAAATTGAAATTTTGTAAAAAACTAATCTCCGAATAACCCACCCCTAACTGCTCCCGGCGCAAAAGTGCCCATGATGCTCGCCGCGTTCCCGCGCTGAATGGCAATGGCCAACCTTTGCTCCAGGAACGCGCCAGAGCGGGAGTCACCCGTATTA
Source organism: Ectropis crepuscularia (assembly GCA_963693475.1). NCBI lineage: Eukaryota > Metazoa > Arthropoda > Insecta > Lepidoptera > Geometridae > Ectropis > Ectropis crepuscularia. Next base: position 13,757,501 of record OY856358.1, read on the forward strand.
AATTAATTAAATTACAAAATGTAATAAATGAAAAAGTGTGGATTTGAGAGTTGGGAAATGACGTCGTAAGAACTGAACGGATCAGTCTAAAATTTGGAACTCAGATAGATTATTGTCTGCTAGATATGCTATTCCAAAAACTACATAGTTTAATAGGGAATAAGCCTTTTCTACTTATTAATCTATATTTATAAAAATGAATGTTTGTCTGCATATCCTTTATACAATCGTAAACTACGCATTTGATTATGTGATGATCTTTAACAAAGTTGTAGTGCATGAACTAAAGGTTTCTGAGTTGGAACGACCAATTTTCGACGGGCGGCGTAACAACGCGCGCAGGGTGCAAGTAATTTTTAACAATCAATTTACTCTCTAAAACGCGAGTTCTTAGTGAAGCGAAATTTAGATATATTGACAGTTAGATTTGGGTGGTTTACGGAACAACTACTCATTGTCAACTAGACCGCATCGTCGATTAACATTAACGATTTATAGGGTTCCACTTGAAAGCAAAGGCTTAAAAGTTTAAAAAAAAAGTTTCCGAGTTATGCCCAAGGGATAGCGTAGTAGGTGATTTTTGGTACACTTTTGAGGCCCAAATTCGAGAGTTTGTCCCAACACGGCCGAACTGTATAGTGTATATTTTACTAACGGCGCTCGGCGGGTTTACCTACGCAGATCCCGTCCCCTTTATTTTCCCGCGATTAAAAGCCTGTACGGTTCCAGACAATAATCCGTGTTCCAAATATTAGTCCGATCCGTTCAGCTGTTCCGACGTGGTTGAGCTACAAACATCCGAACTTTCTCATTTATAATATCAGTAGGATGCACCATCACGGTGCCACCAGTACACACATCTGTGAGCATGGTACATCTTTTATATTTTTAAAACTATTTTTACAGTGAAATATGTTACAAGGAAAATGTACGTGGCTGAAAGCTATTGTTATGGTTCAATAAAAGTTATTACTTTGCTTCGTTTCATGGTTGAAAGCGTTGGATAGATAAAAGAGTTTGAAACTGGACGTAATTGAATTTCCAAAAATAATAATCCAGCCTGTTCACAGTATGCCATTTCATTCACATTCCAACGCTTTCAGTGATACAGGTGTATAAATTTACGAAAATTATTTTTATTACGCACTTGGAAATACCATTCAGTTTGAACATGCTTAATTTTTTTTATATGCGTACAGATTGGGTTTACGTTTGACTTCACCTCGTCAAGTACCTAATGCAGGGTATATACAAGGTCTAGGATACAACACATCTGCCCAGAAGATACCTTTTTTCCTACATTAGGTATAGTTTGCAAGTTATTGTAAACCTTAATTAGGCCTGGAACGGATTCGTGTGTTCTTGTTATTTTTAAACGACTTTATATATATTTGTATTTACTGTACTCACAAAATATTTATAGAGTTTTACAGAACAATTCAAAAATGTATCTAGTGACCTTTATAACTTGAGGTAGCGCAGTGGCAATAACGACCGATTCCGCAAGCGTTATGTCTAAGGTTTGAATTCCGCCTGAAGAGTTAAGTACGAGTATATTGACTAGCCTCGTGGCTTAGTTGGTAAGCTCTGCCTGCGAAGCCGAGGGTCGTGGGTTCGATTCCCACCCAGTGCAAATATTTGTGTGATGAATTCAATGAATGTTTGCACTGTGTCTGGGTGTTTCTATGTATAATAAGTATGTATTTAAAACTATATAAGTATTATATCAGCTATCTGGCCGCCATCACACAAGCTTTGCTTAGTTTGGGGTCAGATGGTGTTGTGTGTGAATTGTCCACCAATATTTATTTTATTTATTTATATTCTCAAGGCGTAAATATACAAGTTCGTCATCACCACTGGCTTTAACGGTAAAACATCGTGGGAACAACACAACACCTTTCAAGGACATGTGTCACTCGTCAGCCACGCTGACGCCACACGACCAGCGTGGTGGATGATGGCTTTAACTTTGTAGTTTTTGTTCAACTTTGTAGTGGTAGGACTCTTAGCAGAGTCCGCCTGGCGGAGTACCACACCTTTGCCAGTTAGTCTACCGCCAAGCAGTAATGTGCAAACATTAATTACTGTGTTCCGGTTTGAAGGGCAATGTTTCCAGAGAAATTACAGGGCTTAGAGATATAACATCTTAGATCTCTGGGTGACGAGCGCAGTGCAGTGCTAGGTGATGATTTGGACTCTTCATGTTTCTAAAGCTGCGTATCACTGTGCTGTTATGTGGCAGGCATGTTGCTTACTATCAGGCACATGTCCTGCTCGTCTCGTCACTCTTTATATAAAAAAAAACTTTTTCCTTGTCAAAGACTCTTGTAACTCAGTGATCCTACTAAGATTATAAATGCAAGTTTGGTTTTATGTTGCTTAATCTCGTGTTAAGAACTGAATATTTTAGTATGAAATTTATAAAATATACTGTTAACCCAAAAAACATAAGAGTTGCTTAGGGAATAACCTTTTACTCATCTTTGGTGGCGTATGTAGACATAACGTATAGGTACTGTTTACGCTAAACTGTTGTACCCATCTCAAAAAACATTGTAATAAGCGAATGCGATGTCATACTGAGAACAGGCAGAACCTTAAAAATTCCTCAGGCATTCGCTAGCAAATCCGAAAGATGAGTTATTTTTATTACGATGTCCACAAAGAACAATTTCAAGGCGCACCTGGTACGCAACTTCATTAAATTTTTCCACGCTCGCGATTCCGAAAAGACTAACGAGAAAAGTATTTTCAATGAGCATATTTCATAACTTGTTTAACTTATATTTAATGAATAAATTAGCTGTATTGTTATTTTGTTAGTTGTTTAAATAATGTCTACCTAAATTTGATGTGATTTTTTTTAAGTTCAATTTATTCTGTTTGGGTTCTTTAAGGAAATTTTTTCTAGTATCTTGGGGCATTTTTTGAGACGAAAAAAAAACAACTAACTCGCTATACAGTTACCAACAGTTTTGTGTATAAATGTTGTGATTTCACTTATGTCGGGACTCCCGCAGTGTTTACCGATAATAATAGGCCACTTGGCTGTCATCTCGCCTAACGTTAGCGGCGACTTACCTAGAAGAAACGGATTCACTCTAGGTTTGAACACTCGAGACACACTTAGATAATATCCATCCCAAAAACTCACTCCAGCAACGTATTTCAAAAATAACGTGCTCATATTACTGAAGTGGAGTCAAATATTCACTTCATTCGAATTTTTGGCACGTCAACCAAGGAACGTAGTCGCTATTTGGAACTACGAGCAGTCAGACAGGAAAATTGACAAGATGGTATTAGATCATGCAGATCAGCTACACACTCTCTGATATGTTTCCTTCTTTGATAAACATCTGCCTAGCATTGTACATGGAAAGATTATATTATTTGTTGCACTTTAATTCAAAACAACTAAAAAAAAGCAATATCCCCGAAATCATCCGCAACTGGCGTCTTTATCGACAAAAGCGATACAGAGAATTAAAATAGAGAAGACAAAAATATCAGTTTAGTTATTGTTCCTATTTTAAAATTAATACAACTAAATAATGACCCCATGACCCCCCCCCCCCCCAAATCGTATACGTTACATTAAAATGAGGCGCTACTAGTAGTCTTTTTTACTCGATTTATTGTATTTCTACTCGTGACCCCCCCCAAAATCTGCGACTCTGTACTGGTGACCCCCTCCAAAATTCGACGCTGGGACCGCGCCTGATATGGTGGTTAAAAATTGTTTACACCCATAATATTTAATTTTATAACCACTTCGAAGCTACTTAAACCTTAATAACAGGGCTAAAATATTTCTTCAAATATCGGTTATCTCTCCGAATTCCCCGAATTTATTAATGAGATTATTAATCAGGCAACATAACTCGAGCAGACCCAAACGAGTCCTCAAACTCGGTAATGATCGGTGATAAGGAAGGGTTTCAGGAACATCGCAACTTTAAATTGAACTAATTAAAACATTCGCGTAACAAATCGGGAATAAATAACAGGGAGTTACTTACACGAGTCCCCGGAAGTTGAGGTACGACGTAATCCACAGCAAAACATTTCAGTATTTAATTAATCAACACTTCGAACACACTTAAAAACAACTAAACACTTAGAAACTCAGCAAAAATACTTAGAAACCAAGCAACACACTTGCGAAGTATGACGACACGTAATTTAACTTTATAAAGGAGGAATTTCCGTGACTCAGGCACGTGCTGTAAAAGCGATCGTTGGAAATTGGCTTCAGATCATTGGAGCTCAGAGAAGCCCTTTTCGTTCTTACTGCATGAGCATATAGAGGTTTGAGATTATTTCTTAAGAGTTACATGCACAGAGACGAATTCAAAATAACCTTTATGTCTACGCAATAAGGGTAAACTAGACGTAATTCGGGGCGCTTCGCCTACGATTTGAATGGCGGATCATCCCGGAACGATTGCTCTTATTACTATGACTTTTCTGGCCAGTTTCCCTTGACTCTTTCGAATAGTGTGGTTTAACTACGAAGTTACAAAATACAACGCAGACAAAACGAGAGTGATCATGTGAACGTCCGACGTTCCACTGGAAACCGAAGGCATTAACAAACAATCAATAAGCAATTAGCATGCAAGACACATTGTACAAATTCAATAAGGCCGTATTGTTGGGCGTCATCGCCGCTTAATTGATACAAAACAATAGCTCTCATAAAGTAGGTCATCGTGTTTTACGAGCTGGCCTGGAGCGTCATCTTTGAAATCACACGCTTGGTGAATCACAAAAGATACTGTACTCTCCGTATTTGAAATATACGGAAAACTTAAAACTAAGACAAATTCTTGAGTCCAGCTAAAACAATCTGTGCAGTCTCATGTCTTCCTCGTTCTGTCTTACTAAATAATAACAAAAACAATGGTATACGGAGAAATACGGAGACGTGTTTGAAATATACGGAAAACTTAAAACTAAGACAAATTCTTGAGTCCAGCGAAAACAATCTGTGCAGTCTCATGTCTTACTCGTTCTGTCTCACTAAATAATAACAAAAAACAATGGTATAGAAAATGTTGTGTGTGAAGTCAATAGTCAAAGAAACTCATAGAAGCAAAGCGGTAATTTATAATATACGACCTGCGGTTTTAACCGCGTAGTATCCGATCCCGTTATTTTTCCGGAATAAAAAAATGCCTACGTTTTATTTCCAACCATTATTTATTTAAGTACCAAATTTCCAAACTTTCTTACAAATTTTCGTCTTGATAACATTAGTAAGACTTGCAGCGCCCCGCGGTTTGACCCAGAGTGTTTCCCGTTCCCGTAAGTTAACCGTGATGAAAAGTATGCCTATTTGCTATTCTATACTAACATCTAACTAACGGTGTTCCAAATTTCAAACGTTCCGACGTGATTGAACAACAAACATCTAACATCCAAACTTTCACATTTATAAAATTACTAGCGGCCCGTTCCAGCTTCGCTCGGTTCATAACCTAGACACTGTCTGCAGCGCCATCTGCCGGGCTTATTTGTGAATTTAAACCATCCTCGAATCCACTTGTACAACACACAAAAAATCATTCGAATCGTCCCGCCGCACCTGTGCCGTTTAGGAGTTCACTGTCAAATGATTAAACTACTAAAATGGGTATCAAAAAATAGGGGTTGGTGATAAAAAGGTAAACATTTTGGGTTGTATGTATTTTTTAATGACACATTATAAAAGAATTAAAACAAAAAATGTTGTCCAAAAATTAAAACATAGTAAAAATCAGTAAAGCCGTTTCGAAGGAGTAAGGTAACTAACATTGTGACACGAAATTTTTGAAGTGAAAACTTCTTTAGGCGCGCTATGGACAGAATTTTCGTGGGCTGTGAAATGGATTGATGATCACGTGATCATCACGCTCGGATATGATAAGAAATTTTGGGTAAGCTCGGGATGCTAGAGCGAGAAAGATAATATGGTCAACAAACGTGCCAGACCGAGAAAGATAATTGTTAGAGGAGGACATGGGACAATAGATACTCTCTCTCTCTCTCTCGCTGCTCGCTACCGGTTACCAGTGTTGACACTTTAGCGACTTTGTCGCTGAAACTGGCGAATTTTTAAAACCTTTTAGCGGATTTAGACGACGTGTTACCGACAAAGGGGAATATACTAGTGTAGTGTAGAAGGTTGGAGAAGGAAAAAGCTTATGTATTACTGTTATTCCCTGTTATTCCCTTAATAATTCAATCAAAACCGGCGACTTTGTTTCATAACTATTTGGCGACAAGCTCAAAATCATAGTGGCAACACTGACGGCTACCAACTCCAAAAGACTTTTCTTTGGGCGGGAAAACACGACGGGTGCTTTATAATTTTCACAATCAAATTAATTAGTTTTGCTGTGTAAATATTTCGTTTCTTTCGTGTAAATATTTAGTTTTGTATACATATAGTCAACAGTATAAATAAATATGAGCGTCGCTAGCGACGGGGGTGACCCCGTCGAACAGACCAGAAAAAGAAAACTATTGAAGCCAAATCCAAGTGAAAATGCTTCTTACAAACTATTTAGAAAACCCCTTTATAAGAGAAAGAGACTATTCCCAGAAAATCGTAGTGGAGACTGTGTAGTGTATGTGGAATCGACGGAACAGGAGAAAGTCGGTAACAAAAATCCTATTACACTCACCAACCTTTTTGCGGACAATGTTAGTGGCATCATAGGGGTGCACCGTGTGAAGAATGCATACAAAGTTGGAGTAACTTTTAAAAAGCCGGCCCCGGCCAACAACTTTTTGAACATGGACACTTTTTTTACTAACCATAAATGTGTATACAATCTGGGTATACAAATAAGTACTGCCTGAGTAACCTTAGTATTTATTTCGCGCGGACTAAGTCGCGGGTAACAGCTAGGTACTTTGTATATAAATAAAATTTCAATAAATATTTACTTTAATTTCTGGCTTGTTTTACTCGGTTATTCAACTAATACGATCCGTAATATTTTATTATAATACGACATACCTACCTAATACAAAAATCAGCTAATGAAGTTTTCACTTCTGTCGTGTGGTCTTAAGCACACACCTTTTTTTTTTTATATAAGATAGGACTAGCAGATCACCACAGTCTTACCCGCGTAGTTAACGTTCATGTGATTTAGCGACGATAAAATATAGCCTGTGTGTTAATCCAGTATAATCTGTGTTCTAAATTTCAATTCCCTCCGTACAGTCCTTCCTACGTGATTTAGCAACAAACTTACAAACTTTCGCATGTATAATATTAGTAAGATAGCCATACACAGTCCCTTAGATAAAGAATAAGTAAGTATATCAGGTTTTTTCGCACGGTTCCTTAGTGTCAATCGTAAGCTGAATACATAGATGAGATGTATTTTAGTTATGGAAACAAAGTGTTGTGGCGCGACAAAAGTATGAATGACACTTCCACAAGAGCGACAAGGAAAGAGCCATCAGACCCGTGCTTTCGGTATATATATACGTAGTAAATGTAAACTCTTTGCGCAGTTCGCATTTCACGTCAATCGTACGACAAAAATACGTATGATTTCAGAATGGGGATCTTGACTTGAACTAGGTAACGTCACGAAGTCACGATCCCGGGCGGGGGAGAATTGATGATCGACATTTAATCTGCGGATATGGTCATTTGATGGAGCCTTAGCTTTGTAACGACGGAAAAATACAAGGCAAAAATCAAGACTTTTACAAAACGACTTTATAATGGCTGTATTTGAAGGCAAAGTCAGCTATTAATGCGGAAAATTCTCCGCATTGATAGCCACATTGATATGAATAAAATGAGTACCTACCTACATATAATATATATAAATCTCCTGTCACGATGTTTGTCCGCGATGGATTCCTAAACTACTTAACCGATTTTAAATTAAATTGGCACACCGCGAGCATTGTGGTCCAACTTGAGAGATAGGATAGTTTTTATTTCGATTAATAAGTAGTCTTTAAATGACAATTTCCGAGCGCAGCCGGAATGGGCCGCTAGTAGGCATATAAATTATTATTTTAGATTTTTTTAATGGTAAGAGGATTTAACTTTTAAATTCTTCAACATTGGAAACGAAAAGCTTTTGCTCTCGAAGCAAAATTTTTGTGCCAAGAATGTATGTAAATGCCAACAGTGCCAAAAAAAGTGGCTGCTTTTGAAAATTCAATTAAGGGTAAATCCAAAGAGTTTACATATACTACGAGTACGTATAGAGTCAGAACAAACGCTTTACACCAAAAGCACGGGTCTGACCGCTCTTGTCTTGTTGGTCTTGTGGAAGTGTCATACTTTTGTCGCGGCACATCACTCTGTTGCCGTAGCTAAAATACACCTCACCTGCTTAAGATTGGTACAAAGGAACCGTGCGGAAAAACCGGATCAATTTACTTATTCTCTATCTAAAGGTAAATCATTGACCATATTCCAAAACGAGAACTAACCTCAACATTTTCTCTTTTAAATTTCGAATTGACTTTACTCAAAAATTCGACAGGATTTTGGCTCGCATAAGCCTCGAGCAAATAACTGAAATACACCGGTAAACAACACAAAGACATGGCAATTCAAAGCGGTTCGTAGCACAAGCGTAGCTGTCTCGTAGCATATTGCGCGAATTAATTCTCCTGTAGCGACTAATAAGCGTAACGAGTTTCAATTCGTTAATTACAACGACATGATTCTACGGTGATGATACGTCGTTACGAAATCTGCAAATTGCACTTCATTTCACAATTTAATTGAATTCCATTGTCGTTTTCAGCACGGTCGAAATGAAGTGGGAATTTCAGCGGTGAAATTTATTTTAGGCTGCGTTTTACGTGGTTTTGACGTAATGGTTGGACGAGTGTGTAAATTTAAATGCTATTATGTTCATATTTTATTTATTCAGCTAGGAAAGACGTTTTCACTCCATATTTAGATAAATAAAACATTTTGTATGTTTTTGGTGACAATACTTTGCAAATAAAAATCTACTATAATTAAATTAATTCTAAATGTTTACGCAAGGCTCTAGCAAGTCAAAACCTCTTTAAAAGTTGTTTTTAAGTAATATTTAAATGGTGGACAATCCATATACAAAGGGTATAGAAGCTTTCGACTTTCTGACTTGGAACGAACTCAAAATCAAGGTTTTGCAATACAATAGTTTGTATAAGTACTATCCCCGACCTCTTTCACATTGTAGGTATTGATTGATTTGGAAACAACAAAGCCATCTTTCAAAGAAACTACCGAATAACCGTAAACGTACATCTACTTTTTTATGTTGTTTTGGAAATCAAAATTATTAGTTTAGTCCTGGAAACTTCTGAAACAGCAAACGTAAAAAAAGTAAAATAAAATGTATTGCTCACGTTACGCTGCTAACTCTATATCTACGGTACAACCACAGGATTAAAAACTTTTTAGTACCGTACTTCGGTTGGATGTCTTCCAGGGGAATAGACACTGGCTTGCCAAAGTGGAGTAAGTAATTGCTTCCAGAATAAAAACATACCAAAATGAGAATAGATGTTGCAATAGTTGTTATCTATATATCTGTATATAACAGCGAAAGGTCACACATCACGAAATCTCAGAAACTCCACATTATGCTAGGAGACTGAAACTTTGCATGGTGGTCTTTTAGCACGTTTTAGTCTGTCCAACTGAGTACAGTCGAAGAGGGGGGGGGGGGGGGGAGGGGGGTTGCAACCCTCGATAATTTCTCATTGTCGCACGATTTTTGTACGCCATTGCGAAATAATGGCTTAGGAGTGGTATTGAAACTGTATGGAACCAATGCTGTAATCAAATGCCCAAATGTAATCTGTAAATCGTCGGAAAATCACAAATTTTTCAGACAAACTAATAATAGTTAAAAACTTAAAAATTTTAATTTTTATAGTTTCAAAATCTCTTCTAATCTATTATTCTGCAACGCCGTACAAAAATCATGCGACAAGCAGAAATTATTGGGTTGCGACCCCCCCTCTTCGCCTGTACTCAGTTGGACAGCTTACAAGTGACGGCATAGTGCTGATTCTTATTACTTTATACCCTTCTATGATCCTACATAGGTCTCCTGGTGGTTCATTTACTACGTAAATTTTGTTCACGGGCCTTTAGTCAATCAGACACTGAACAAGCATACATAATTATCGCACAAGGTTACCTTCCGGTAGGGAATAGAGTAATCGAATCGATGATTTACGATTCAATCATTCAATGACCATACTCATTACCAACTGAGCGTCGTAGCCAAGTAGTCTTCTTCTTCGTCATCGTCGTAGTATTTTTGTGGAAGTAGGTACATCCATAAAAATAAAGATAATAAAAACACACTTTAATCTAAAGTTAAATAAATTTGCCAGAGAACATCAATTCAATCTTCTTTCGATATTTCCAGACTGCAGAAGTTTCTATACACAAACGTCCATTCATAAACGATAGATAGCCGAAACATCGAGGGTTTTGTTCGATCAAAACTACAATTCTCGGCCACGGAAAAGTCGGTATAGTATTTCAGTATTTTACTGCGTTCATTTTAGAATGCTACACTATAAAATACTCCCGGTTGGCCACAAGAGATCCCTTACAATGAAAAGGCCGCTACTTCTGTCACTTGTTGGTTGATATTTTACGTCATGTTTTACGTGTAATATTTTTTTTATTTAATTTAATAATTATATTCCATTTATTTCCACCTCTGTATACACCTCTGTACACATATAACCATAAAATTTTAATAACCTTTACAACAACAATATGTAAATGTATGTGTATGTTAGGTTAGTTTATAATCTAACATCGGTAGATTATAATTTTTTATACAATGTTATGGTGACATATACCTCTATCATATTCCCAGCCCTATTTTTATTCTATTGACAGAAATAACATAGCTGAACTTCTATTTTGTTTTAGAATAATCTTATTCTTCAATATTAGTTAATATCTAAAAAATATTTACATCGATAATTTCGTTAACCCCGAAACCTCGCTGTTTCATGGGAACATTATTATGTTAAGTTGGCCAACAAATACCATTTGCTTTGACATTTTTTTAGTTAGTTAATTTTATGAGATTATTTTTTAAACTGAAGTTGTCTGCTCAGTTCATTATAAGCTAACACTCTTGGACAGCGTCATCGTAAATTGCAATTGCAAATCATGCTACCCCATCTTTGTTCAACGTCGTACACCGTACGTAATTTCGTTATTCACTCCTTACCTCGCATGCATTCTAGCGCTTTGTCCCCTGAATACCCAAGCGAACTCTAAAGCTTACGAACACAGTATAGAAGCAAGCAAAGCCGTAGGTACACCCAAAGATAAACGGATTTTACTCCATCATAATGCATTTGCCTGCCACAAAGAGGTTTATATCGCTATGTTATGTACGAAAATCTCTTAAACCGTTTATGTAGAATCCCCTGATGGAATGGTCCATTGTCTGTGAAGGGACGACTTAAGGGATTAGTAATATTTCAATCAAAAGGACTCAGAGTTTGACGTTCGGCCCGGATGCCAACAACGTTAATAAAACTTTCATTAAGGGACGCTAATTTCACGAAATTGGGCTTATGGGACGACGAACACCGATAATTTCATTATAATTTGGTCGAATTTGCCGTGTTTTTCGTAGTAAATGCTCCAGTTTTGTCTTAGGTGCCGGGTCAACGGCGCGTCTTGATCAATAACTTGTACCTACGCGTTGCTTGTAAATTTATGTTAGTTGAATTATGTATTTAGCTCCTTCGAAATTATTGCTTATACTACCTATTTAGTCAGTAGAAAATAAACAGCTCTTCTGTTTGTATATTTGGAAGTATAGGTACATGTGTTCAGTGACGTTGTGAACGTGCTAAGACAGAAAGAAGTCTTTTCTCCTGATGGTACCCACTGATCGAACACAATCAATGATATATTTAGTTACGTTACATTTATTGTAACGTTACGTTATTAGTTACGTATGTTGTAACTATCGACCTGAATTTGCATAAATACGTCTGTTTTATACATTTATTAAAGTTCAAATGATCATTCTTTTTCAACGAGTAATAATATTTCTTATGAGTAAAACGTGCCGTTTTCGACTTAGTAGGTATCTACGTTCGTTGAACTAACACATCCACACGAACTCAGCGAGAAATTAAGTCACGGTAGACTAGTGTGGCCAGAAATTGTTTTTAAGCTTTCGCGATATGAACACATTGAAAACATACCTACATGATTTAATTACGAACTAAATTATTATTTAATTACCTCGAAACTGCCAAAACGTCGAGATAATTAAATAATAATTTAGATCGTGATTAAGTTCTCTGTAATGTTTTCAATGATGGCCAGAATATCCGATATTACCTACAATCGTGAGGTCGTAAGTTAGAATCCTGCCTGCACAGATTATTACTGTTCCGAGTCAGATCAAAAAAAAAAGTACAGATGTAAAAGTTTGTCAACACGACACTTTAACGATTAAGATGAATAACGATGAAGAAAAAAAACGTGAAAAAAAAAACGGCATGTTCAAGTGACAAAGCGCACTTGGCCAGTGAGGTGCATCCGCTCACTTTTTGTGAGAAGGTTCCGAGTCACAGCAATGGGAACATAAAGCGGCTGTGTAAACTGAAGATTTTCTTTTAACATCTTCTTCTTCGTTTAGTCGATGAGTATCTGTTACAAAACTTATGATGTCTGTAAATTCAATATCGAAACAGATAGCCAATAAAACGAATTGGTATCGGTGGACTTTCAAACTGCGGAACTGATGATATTTAGAAACATGAATTGTAGTTGTAACAGTGTATAAGGTAAGCGAAGTGTGGTGTACGTCTAGCTGCAAAACGTGTCGACGGTGTTGTCTTTATCTCTGATCGAACCTGGACTAGATTGGCACCGGCCTGGGGATATAAAGACCCTCCACCCAGCAGTAGGTTAGAGAAAGTCGTCGATTATGACGACGACGATACTAATATTATAGAGCTGAAGATATTTTTTGTTTAAACACGCAAATATCACGAACTAATGAAACGATTTCAAAAATTCTTTCAACGTTGGATATTTACATGATCCCAGAGTGCTTATTGACTATAATATATTATCACGAGCGAAGCCGCAAAGGACCGCTATATAGTTCATATTTCAGAACACACAGGTGGAGCCATGAGTAAAGGTTAGAGGTAAATAAAACATGTTTACGAAGATAGCTAATAAAACAAATTGGTTTCTTTTCCTCCCCATTGAGTTTCTCGGCTCCTCACTCCAGCAGAGCACCTTATTATCGGACTTCCTATTCGCAGGTTTTTAGCGAATCCGTACATAATACTAAATGGGGTGAAGAAATAAATCAAAGTGAAAGCTTTTTCGATAAATAGCTTAATAAAGCGCTCTCTCATTTTCTGGCGAAAAAGCCTATTTGTTTCTAAACGTTCTTCCGATAACAAATAAAAGGAGATTTAATAACGCGATGTTTTGTTATGTCTGGAGTTTCAGTAATAACGAAGGAACTATTTAATGTTAGCGTATTTAAGCTGTTTTCGATTACGAGGGTGTTTTATTAGAGTATGGCGTTTGAACAGAAATCCAATCAACCAAACATTGATATTGATGTCTATTAAATCGTGCCGAACTAAATTAAACTTAGTTGGCACGTATGTATAGCATTTTCATATTTTCAATGCTGGGATTCGGGATCGTCTCTCAAAAGGCAGACAGAAAAAAACACTTTATTATGAATAGCAGATATGAAATACTCTCACTAGGAAAAAGTCGAGTTCATAATCCACTACGCTAGGCATCGCCACATTTCCTCGTGATGTTTTTCTTCACCGCTAAAGCCAAAGGTAATGACAGACTTGTTAGAAACAAACAATATAGATCTGCGATTGGAAACGTACCTACTCAAGAGATGTAAACGGGATTAGAACCTAGACCCCAGCTACAGATATACTGGACATGATATATTGGACATGATCTCCATTGGGCTACCACGGCTAACGTATTTGGCACGAAAATCGCATTACTAGCTGTCCCTACGATTTCATCCGATGATGTTAAATGGGCTAGGGCCAGCTCCGTGAAATGGGAATTCTGATGCAAAAAGAATTTATAAAATCCGACTGGTAGTTTCAGAAATCAGCTCGTTCAAACATTTGAACTTCAGGTTTACATAACAGTATAGATAAGTAGGGTCACAGTGATAAAACTATTTGCTAAGTATACATGGGGAAATACCACACCTTTGGTAGTTGTTTTACCGGTAAACAATATTGTGCAAACATTATTGTTTTCTGTGGTTCTGCCACGTAACTAAAACCGTCGTAAATTAGCTTTTGCTCTGTCTTTATTTTTACTTAAAATTCAACAGAGAGCGAATACTAAAAGTTTTAGATAGACAAACAATATAAGGACCGGTTTAAAGGGCGAGCTTTATAAAAAAATAACTGGGCCACCATCTATCGACAACTGGATGACGAGTGACTATACAAGTGTATACCTATAAAAGTAAAAAAAAATAATGTTTCCTGACACGGTGATGTTTTGGAAAGCGCATATTAATTAGAATAAAGGCTATGCCTTGACTCTGAATTGCCTTATATTAAGTAATACCGCACTCTTACAAAGAAAACAAGTAAGTTTTGTTATCATGTGATCCTCTTTCTGGTCTAGCAACTCCAAAAAAAACCATTTAATCTATAGTAAAACTCAAATTAGTACAGTCTCAATGACATGTACCAAGATTAACTTATAGTTAAATATCAGTACAAATATAAGTCATCATCATCATCATCAGCCGCAAGACGTCCACTGCTGAACATAGGCCTCTAGATTTCCACAACGAACGGTCCTGCGCAACCTGCAACCAGTGGTGTCCAGCGACCTTTGTGAGGTCATCTGTCCATCTAGTGGGAGGCCGTCCAACACTCCGTCTTCCGGTTCGTGGTCGCCACTCGATAACCATGTTTCTTCCCCATCGGTTGTCAGTTCTGCGAGCAATGTGGCCTGCCCATTGCCACTTCAGCTTGCATACTCTTTGAGCTATGTCGGCCACTTTCGTTCTTTTGCGAATATCCTCATTACGGATTCTGTCGCGCAAAGAGACTCCGAGCATAGCTCTCTCCATAGCTCGCTGTGTGACTTTGAGCTTTGTTATGAGACCCACAGTTAAGTCAAATATAAGTACAAATCAGTAATTATTATTAGATACTATTTTTAATTCACCGCCATGTTACAAAACAAGTATTTATACAAAATTTGTCTATTTCAGTTAGTTTAACATCACAAACGTAAAAATTTTCTAACCCAATTTGAATTTGCCCAAAATTATACAAGCTTATTGGATCGCGTAAGCCTTGAGTAGAATCACACTACACATTTGTACTGGGTGGGATTCGAACCCACGACCTACGCCGCATGCAGGCTGACTGCCAACTACGCTAAATCAGTCTAATTCAATGCTTTCAGATTTTTTTTATCATACTAGGTTTAGGTTTACACTTTGCCGCCATTTCACACGATCTACGGGTAACAGATAACGACCCTTAAAGGTCAAAACAGCTGTAAAGTTTTCTAAATGCTAAGTGTTGTGAAAACGCTACAAAGAGTCCAGAGGCGTGTCTGTGACCTCGACTAACATACACCCTAGAGTTTTTAGTAGGAATGCCTCGGGGTTTAATGGGTAATCATTTGCGTGACGGTAAGTCCGACTGGTTCACTTCAAGGCTAGTGATATCAGTCTTGAATGTATAACCTTATTTGATATTTTTGAACAAAAACATTGAACATTGTTGTAAAGCAAAGGTAACCTGATGTAGTGTCAGGATCTGGCGGCCGATGTCTCTGCCTGCCCGTCCACCAGCAACCACAACAAGGCATAGCGTCACTTCACAACATTTTCTTTCCACACAAAGTTACCACGGAAACAGAACCCCGACAAAGTTACTTCAATAAGTCACCGCGTAATGCGAGGCAATTTTCGTGTGCGACTACATTTTCAAACTTTTCCCCGCACGAACTTGCGAAATTATATTTTCCGCGACTAACAGCGAAGTTTTCCATGTAAATAGAATTATTCAAATAACGTGGTTTTATTAATCATATGTATTTGGAATGTAATCGGAAGATAGAGTTTGTCGAATGGTGCAAATTGGCGTGTTGTTTTGACAGGCGTCGATTGTACACGCGTCCGTCCTCGCCCGCGCCCTGCGCTCGACTGCGGCTGAATATGAATGAAGCCGATGAGGCTTTCCCATTCTGATCTCCTGAAAAATTGCTGGATTCTTGTGTGCGGGATGTTACGCGACGCATCATGCAGGAATTTCTATATGAGAATGTGTGGTTGTGGCCTGAAATGTATGATCAATGAGCCGTCAAAATGTCAGTCATATTGAATAGCAAGCGTGACATCTGGGGGCACGGTAGTGCCCCCGCCAAGTCGAGCGCGAAGCGAACACTGTCGTACCATCCTTTACTGGAACCATTTCGCCGCATTTTCAGGCCTCTATTTGAGAACCTCTGGATAAGACCAGAACGCTGAAATTTTCGTCATCTAGTAAGCTATAATCACGTACTTAAAATCTAAAATTTCAAGTCTGTACATCATTTAGTTCCGAAGTTAAGCGAAAGCAATGTTTCGCATTTACGACACTCATTCACTCACTCATGATCATCAAAATAGAACTAGTACTTCCCATAAACGCAGAGAGCTGAAATTTGGTACAGACTTAGGGTTTAATGACCACATAAAGGAAAAACTATAAAAACTAGGAATATCGAAAATCTGGGGTACCTGGTGGTATACCTGGTTATTTGAAAACACGCCTTTACAAAAAATATTCAACTTTGTTTGCCTCTTCATTTGATGTCAAAAATCGAAGGTCTGAAGTATCTGATGAAGAACCCTCAGCTTGTCTCAGCTGTATAAGAGATATAGTAATGCCCCATAAACTATTGGTACACAAAAAAATCGACTGTCATTGCAAAAATCCAGCATCACTGGACACATCTTCTAATCTAATCTAGCCTATTGCTTCCCACTACTGGGCAAATGTTGCTACTGTACAAGAATCAGAACCGGTAAAAAAGAATATGTGTCAAAGAATGCATCTAATATAATAAATCAATAAGTCCATGTTTCTACAAAAAGAAGTGAAATCCCACCAAAACATTATGTAAAAAACTAGCCAAGTCTCGATGAAAATGCATATTTATCTCTAAAAAGTAATGAAATCTAGACAAAGCCGTGCCAAGTCTAAGGTTCCTTATGCGATTTCTTTATTATTATAGTTAATGTTGTGTGACTTGGCCGTTGAACATTCTTTATACGTTAGTCCGTTAGTGGATACAAGTCAATTTTGTTTACACGTTATGTTGTACCTGTTGTAACTACTTATGTTTGTTAAGCGAGATAATACCCTATACTGGTATCGGTAATTGGATGCTAGTGTCTCATATTAGGCTGTTGTTAATCAACAACAACACATGCATGCATTCAACAGGAACACCTGCGTTCAGCAACCTTTTTTAACATAAAATAGACGTAGAAACGGACTTCTATCAATGAATAGAAGTCCCTCTGGACTGGAAATATTTTTTTAAACTGTTTGTTTCCGGCTCGCCTACACATAAGTATTATTGAAATTCTTTATTGTTCACACCATATAGGGATATATACATAATACATACAATTTAGGGAAAATAGTAAGACAAAAACAATTGACTGGTTATTGAATCAACGTTTTCCAAGTGGCCATTTTCCATCGTCAATGGTAGCTGTTCTGGCGACAGATCGGTGCAATGGTGTCATGGAGCACCTGGTTTTGTACCCTTGTGTACCCTTCAACGGCCAATTCACACAACATTAACTATAATAATAAAGAAATCGCATAAGGAACCATAGACTTGGCACGGCTTTGTCTAGATTTCATTACTTTTTAGAGATAAATATGCAACTTCATCGAGACTTGGCTAGTTTTTTACATAATGTTTTGGTGAGATCAGTATTACATTGGATGTTTGTTAAGACGAAATATGTATATATTCAGAGAGAATATTTCAGTACATTTTTCCAGACAACAATGAAAAATATATTATTATTTGACACAGATTGCCCGCTGATAGATTTAATGGCTTTGTTAAATCAATTAAGTGGATTTACGCTTGGGCTCGTCTGGTATCAGGAATCTGGATTAACAATTTTGTTGAGAAATATTATGGGTAAGAAATATTTCGTAATGATAAAAATGTATGTTTATTGCGAAGATAAAGAAATTACAAGGGAAAGTGAAAACTCTACTAAGATTATAAACGCGAAAGTTTGTAAATATGTATGGATGTATGTTTGTTACTCTTTCACGCAAAAACTTCTGAGGGGATTTTGATGAAATTTGGTATATTGTAAACGTATTTTTTCTTTTGTTTCATAAACAAATAAAAGCTTATAAACATTACGAAGATATAGGTAGTGCTCAGAAGTTTTGTGTGACGGCACATGTGGGTACGGTTTTTACCGACAAGTGACGTCACCACCCTGGAAGTTTGATGTCCCTGCACCCTGGAAGTCTATAATCTATATCTTTGACGGTTTTTAATAATAATATGATAAAACAAAAATTACGTGTCCCATATTTTTCCATGATCTAGCTGACGGACTAATTAGAACGGTTTATTTTTTCCGATATCCTATTCCCGTATTTTAAGTACTTACAAATTAGATGTGTAAAGTCATAAGGTACAAAATCTTTATTCCAGAATATCCTCCAAAACTGAAGAAATACTTTCATGTATTGATAAAAATTGTTTGCTATAAAGTACGCTACATTTACATATTTTTATTCGCGCATATCTGCCTCAGATGGGATATTGGAGAATATTTCATTTCCGTAACAACGAACGTACGAAGTACAAAGAACAAAAGTGATCAAAAGAGTAGCTATTGTTTGTATGTGAATAATAAATAGAGATCGAGTGGAAAATGATGTCAATCGATATGTTGTTGTGTCTAACGCTGGTCTTATACAGCCGGAATGTGCGGAGGTTGGAACTGAACTTCGACAGCTTGCCTCATATATATTAAGTATTTGTAATGTATTATCCCATCAAAAACATTAATGTAAAATAAGAGCCAAGTTAGATATAATATATGGCTTGATTGTTGACTTCAACAACAAAAGAAGTAAGATGTACATAAATGGGTGCCATGTTTAATGATCAGTCCTGCAATTGATTAAAGCCACATAGAATATTTTGTAAGAGTTTAACATTTGTTGTTTTCTTATAACTTAACATAACATACTAAAGCCTCAGATTTTACTTGGCTAGTTTTCGCCATTAACTTAACTTTGGCTTAGCTTTAGAATGGTTCAGAGGCTCCTTTTATTGCTGGAAAATAACGAGAACTGGAACTACGCAGGTAAAATCACGGAGCACTGTAGTAAGTAATATGATCTTACACTTTCGATTTTACGGCTGATATAGATAGTTACGGCTGGTATAACCAGGCGAATGGCGACTGCCCATTCGGAGCCCCAAGTTCAGATCCCATGCGCACCACTGTCTTTTCGAAGTCATGCGCGTAATGCCGCTAACTTAAAAACGGTGAAGGAAAACATCGTGAGGAAACCGATCTGTACCTATTCCTTCGAAGTCGTGTATCATTCACCGACCCGCACTGGGCCAGCGTCGAGGATTAAGACCTTGACTCTCGAGAGAAGCGCCCGAGTCCCAATTGTGGGAACATTAAAATTTAGTGGGTTCCTTTTTAGGGTTCCGTAAAACGTAAAAACGGAACCCTTATAGATTCGTCATGTCTGTCTGTCTGTCTGTCTGTCTGTCCGTCCGTATGTCACAGCCACTTTTTGCCGAAACTATGAAAACTACACTGTTGAAACTTGGTAAGTAGATGTATTCTCTGAACCGCATTAAGATTTTTACAAAAGTTTTGTAAAAAAAACAAAAATTAGGGGTGCCCCCCATACTGAGAACTGAAGCTCAAAAATTTTTTTTTCATCAAACCTACACGTGTGGGGTCTGTCGATAGGTCTTCAAAAATGATATTGAGGTTTCTAAAATAATTTTTGTCTACACTGAATAACTTGCGCGAGAGACGCTTCCAAAGTGGTAAAATGTGTGTCCCCCCCCCTCTAACTTCTAAAGTAAGAGAATGAAAAATCTAAAAAAAATATATGATGTACATTACCATGAAAACTACCAACGAAAATTAGTTTGAACTCGATCTGATGAGTAGTTTTTTTTTAGTGCGTCATAAATACACTATTATTAAAACTTCGATCAAAGTTACAATGAACTACAAGAACTATGTGTACTATGTATATTATGTTACTTGCTGCAACGGAACCCTTCATGGGCGAGTCCAACTAGCACTTGGCTACTTTATTCTATGCTAACTTACACTATTGCTATACGATTAATATTGAAATAATTAAAATTATCGCATTTAAGAACTTCAGAATTATTAATACTAAAACTCATAATACATCTTATACCTTTAAACGAGCAATTCTTGTACCTATATAAATATGTATATATATATAGAATCTGAATCTCGGAAACGGCTCGACGGATTTTCATGAAATTATGTATGCAGGGGATTTCGGGGACGATAAATCGATCTAACTAGGTCTTATTTAAAATAAAGTGGCCAAGTGCGAGTTGGACTCGCCCATGAAGGGTTCCGTTGCAGCAAGTAACATTATATACATAGTACACATAGTTCTTGTAGTTCGTTGTAACTTTGATCGAAGTTTCAATAATAGTGTATTTATGACGTACTAAAAAAAAACTACTCATCAGATCGAGTTCAAACTAATTTTCGTTGGTAGTTTACATGGTAATGTACATCATATATTTTTTTTAGATTTTTCATTCTCTTACTTTAGAAGTTAGAGGGGGGGGGACACACATTTTACCACTTTGGAAGTGTCTCTCGCGCAAATTATTTAGTGTAGACGAAAATGATTTTAGAAACCTCAACATCATTTTTAAAGACCTATCGATAGACATCCCACACGTGTAGGTTTGATGAAAAAAAAATTTTTGAGTTTCAGTTCTCAGTATGGGGGGCAACCCTAATTTTTCTTTTTTTAAATTTTTTCTGTTCAAACCTTAATGCGGTTCACAGAATACATCTACTTACCAAGTTTCAACAGTGTAGTTCTCATAGTTTCGGCAAAAAGTGGCTGTGACATACGGACGGACAGACAGACAGACAGACAGACAGACAGACAGACATGACGAAACTATAAGGGTTCCGTTTTTACGTTTTACGGAACCCTAAAAAACGCATATTATGCGCGTTTTTAGACAATGAATAACTGTCAAATTAGACATTACAATTTCGCCGCGTGATGCGACAGCATAATTAGCTCAGACGGGAAGTCGGGCGCTCATAGCGGTCACGAATTAGTAACTCCGGGTTCGAATCCAGACGGGTTCTCTTTTTTTTTCAATTCGTTTTTTTTAAGAAAATTTATTTCTTGGAGTCTTTTATCTGTAGGTATCTATTAGTATTTAAACCGAGCAAAGCTCGGTCACCCAGGTACTTTTTTTTAAACAATATATTGACGAGACGAGCAGAACATGTGCCTGATGGTAAGTAACATGAAAAGCATTATCACACCTATAGTAGGACATATAGAGATTCTTCCCCTCTATACTAGTATGTAGTCATTGTAATTTATCAGTACAAATATTTTGTCAAACGTAGGTACGTTTGACCTTGACTCACTTTGTTAGTGTTACCCTTCGATATTGTCCAACTTTTATTGTGTCGCTTTTATTTAGCTTTGAATTCAGTGTTGAGTTCACTACATCGTAAACTAAAGCCGCTCGGTATCACAGCGGGACATATTTTCTGATCCGTCGAGAACCTTACGTAATGCCTCCCATTTTCATAAGCAAAATATGACATAAATAAGTAAGTTACGTGGCACTAAAGTGTGGCGCCAATGGTATAGTCTTGTTCTTAAATCTTGGTATAAAAAGAGAATTGATGCCATTCTGTCGAGTAACAGCTCCCAAACGATAGGAAAGACTTTATAGTAAAGACGGCTTTGTAGCAATTTTGATGTAATTTTTTTTTGTAACTAAACTGAGCCCCGAATTTTTTTACATTTACATAATTTTTTTTCAGAATTTTTTTCGTAAAAAAAATTAGTGGAGAACTAGTTAAAACGCACGCACGCACTTGTAAAACGATCTTTTGACTTGACCACAACTAAGTGGGCCCTGGAGTCAAAACTGGATCCGCCTTTGCCTACAAAAGGCCGACTGAACCGAGATTTAGTTTTTAAAGTATTATGCTATACTGAGCAGGCATGTTACTTACAATCAGGGGCGTGTGTTGGTCAATCCGCCACTAAATAGTAAAAATAATATGCATAAGGCTACTTCAAATATTTCTCATTTCAATAACAACAAAACAAAACGATATTTCACTTTCCAGTATCATAGTTCAGTAAATTTAATCTTAAAAAGATGTGGTGTTAAAAAAAATGCTTAATTTCATTATTTATGGTACTATTATCTGAAAAATAAAGTTGGTAACACTGTTCACGGGCCGTTTTTACGCGTTATTTCAGTTATACAGGTATTTTTCTTAGTCACACATTTTTTTCAGTTCGCTCGCGCAGTAAAATTCCTGTCTCCTCCAAGCCTGCCATAAGAAACTTCGTACCAAAAATGTTGAGGTACGGGCCTTCTACCGCCTAACTAAATCGTCTATGGCTTTGCTATTGCTGTCTCTATCATTTCAAGCGAAAAGAAAAGAGAGAGCAATATCAAAGCTAAGACAGTTCTAGTTAGGCGGTAGACCCCCGGGTGCAAGGATGTGACGTGCAGGCATGGGTCCCTTTAGTTGGCATCACACGTAATCTGGCATGTAATTTGACACACATAGGGAACTCAACGAAGCAGACGTATAGTGCCACCAACTTATCTGTAAAACCGCCCAAAGGAACTATTGAGTTACGAGGATTAAAAAACACAAAATTTGTCTAATTTTGTAATAGGTGGTAACACTTTTCGATCGTGGCGCCATCTCTATATTCTACAGATAAGTTGGTCGTACTGTATTGAGTGGAGACCATTCGCATGGCATGACATCACTTGCCACTCCTGCCCCTTGTGATAGCTTACTTGTCATAACCTAACGTGCTAGAGTGCTCGCAATATAACTCTGCGCGTAGCAAAATATGGAACTAATTGACAGGCCGTCAACTTCTTGTTTACGTCAGTTGACAAAAGTTTGTTTACGTTTGTTGTATTTATTAATTTCCAAAGTAATTATTAGCTTTTATTATGCCGAAAGTGATTAAAAGTACTGGCCGTGGCTAGTTCTTGAAAATCAATCGTGGTTGTGAAGAAGAACGATACAATAACAGGCCAAAAGTGCAGTTTTCCAAACGCAGAGCTATTTGACAACTAATATGTAGAGATACCATAGGAATCAAATCTCCACCTATTATCGGCGGATTTTTAAGCTGAGGCTTTATTTTTGAGGTTTGATTGTTTTATCGCCAATGTCAATCAATAACCGTGGGAAAAAAAATGTGAGTGCTTAAGACCGAATGTGAGAAACAAGTTATATTTAAATTTTTTTTTTTTTCATAACATACAAATCAAAATAGGAAACACAGTGACACAGCAGTAAAGATCAGCTGATTGTATCTTTCTCGCTCGGGTACACTCGACGGTCCTACGTTCACCCTATCGACCCTTTCACCTAACAGCGTCAGCTTCATTTACCACCGAAGCGAAAATATGTGGGCGGTGCGCCAAAAGAAATTTCACTTTTTTAGCTTGGATGCCCTGTAATCATTTACTCCATATTAATTACTGTATGTTTTATTATAGGCGTTTCAGAACGTACAATTACGTGGTAATGGACAACGCATCATACCACTGCACTCAGACTAAAGAGGCTACAATGTATCTAATAAAGAGGCACAAAGAAGACCCACAATACTAAGTAGAATTACTGTTAAAAGGACATGGACAAGAAGTTTTGCGGTTACCGCTGTGATCCATCGTGATCTAAACCCTATTGAAAATAAGATGATCCTTCAAAGAGCATTCATACGCCAAATTTTCAAATAGTGTTATTTATGGTCTCAATAAAAGATTTCCAGGTTTAAATTATATTATCATTATTTCGTTGTTGGTGTAGTTTGAAAATGACAGATTTTTTATAATGTAATTAACTAAAATAAAGTTCTCCTGGTGGTAAGAGACTCAGACAGTCATTAACCTGTACCAATGATACTTGGTCATACTGAACCAAACTGCACTGAACCAGCACTGTAACGGCTCATTATTTCGAGACATTAGTTCTAATCTCAGTTGTCCTATAATTTATAAATAGTTAGTTATATTGCTTCCCTGAAAAATCCCTTCCCGTACCTGTTTTATGAAGTTGTAAGTTCCCAATGATCGGGAAGGGAACCTATTAGCTTGACCTGGCAACATTAAGTACGCCACCAGTCGCGCGCAGACTTATACTGCGAGCACTATAAATGACAGATAAATTAATTAGAATACTACGCTACACGTATATATTGTTTAAAACTGGCCATATACAAGTTTACATTCATCTGACGTAATACCACATCTTTATTATTTAGTACTAGCAGCGCCCCGCGGTGTTATCCGCGAAGTTCCTGTTCCCGTTGTTCCCGTTGTTTTCCGGGATAAAAAGTAGCCTATGTGTTCTTCCAGACTATAATCTATGTATGTTTCAAATTTCAGCCCGATCCGTTCATACGTTAGGACGTGATTGAGCAACAAACATCCATACATTGACATTTATAATATTAGTAAAATAACTGACATGTTTAATTATTAGACTGTGCTATATTTATTGATATTTTGTGACTTTTTATTATTGTTATATGACTATTGTACATTGTATAAACTTAGACTAAAATCAGATTGTATTGCCAAACATAATAATGTATTACTAGGCTTTTACCCGCGACTTCGTCCGCGCAAAATAAATATTAAGGTAACTGAGGCAGTACACCCACACAAATCACATCCCCGTACAGTTCGAAATTACAAAATAGCTAGAACAGCTAAAAAACTATTTGTCTGTCTGCCTGTTTGTTCCGGGTAGTCTCAAAAACCGCTGGACCGATTATGACGGGACCTTCACTACCAGATAGCTGATTTTCTAAGGCATAACTAAGGTTTTATAGAACTGTGACCCTTAAACGCGGGTGGAACAGCAGACGCAGCTCTGTATATTGCATGCCGCATGAGGCCAGTTTGCATAGCATAACCAGCTTACTAATATGTGCCCTGCTGGTACTCGGGGCCTTCTCTCACAAGGAGAGTCAAGCCCATAATCCACCATGCTGGCCCAGTACAGGTTGTTATATGACGCATGGCTTCGAAAGATTCTAGAAACATGCCGGTTTCCTCACGATGTTTTTCTGCGCCGATTTTAAGTGAGCGGCAGTTAGTTCCAATGGCTTAACTTTAATTCTGAACGTCTAGAGGTTCTGGGCTGGGCAGGAGGCAGCTTAGGCAAATGGCCAAACCAATTACAGATAAAATAAACACAGGTGCATATATGCTTCTTATACTTTTAAACGAGCAATGATTGGAAAAATCTCTGCTCTAACGATTTCCATGAAATTATGTATGTGTACTCTACATCGTAGAGGGTTTCGGGGACGATAAATCGATCAAGCTGGGTTTCATTTTTAAGAAACGTCATTTTATGCGCGTTTTTGGACAATGAAAAACTGTTACATTACAAGTAACATTAGAATGCGACGGTACATTTCGCAATGTTGTGCGACAGTATAGCTCAGGCGGAAAGTTGGGCGGTCACGAAGTAGTAGTCTTTGGAACGCCAACTACGAAACGATGTCGTTATTCGAGCTACGAGCAGTCCGATGGATAAAAGAGCATGTTACTATCATACCTTGCATATCAGCAACAAACTCTGCGAAATATATACAACAGTAAACCGACAAACTCGCAACTTATTCGAGATTTTAAGATTTTTTACCAAAAAGGCTGTCGTTGGCTATTGAGCCTGTTGGCACGTCGCTCGATCAAAAGGCTTCAGCTCATTCAAAAATCTAATTCAATATACTCGTATAACTAAATTATCAGTAGTAACATCAAATACAACTTGTACTATGTCCATAAAATGGAACTGCTAACCCAATCATATTATACCTAGACTACCTAGTTAGTACTGATGGATATTGTGTACTCAATATATGTATTTACAGACTAACTTATTCCCCTTACACAAGATATTTATTAAGGTATTTAACTAAGTCGTATGAACGTACTCGTACTATAGACACTATATAAAATACCTACATGGAAAAGAAAATATGATCATTTGCGATTTTTTTTTTAAAGAAAGAGTGACGAGACGAGCATGTCATGTGCCTGATGGTAAGCAACATGTCTGCCACATAACAGCACAGTGACACGCAGCTACTGGAACACGAAGAATCCAAATCATTACCTAGCACTAAAATGCGCTCGTCACCCAGAGATCTAAGATGTTATATCTCTAAGCCCTGTAATTTCTCTGGAAACATTTCCCATCCAACCGGAACACAGTTATGTTTTGCACATTACTGCTTGGCGGTAGAATAACTGGCAAAGGTGTGGTACTTCCCCAGGCGGACTCTGCTAAGAGTCCTACCACTACTAAAATCTCTCATACAAAATCTTAATCATATTTTATTAATAACACTTGTTTCACGTCATTTAGATTGTATGTATATAACAATTACTAATAAATAATAATTAATTAGCACACATTGTATGTTGAGATAAATAATCTATAAATTAACACAATCAAAATAGGTATCTAAATGTCAATTTAGATTAATAAAAAATCAATTGGTAGGTAATGTCAACTTAAATCATCGTCCAATACAATATTCAATTTTTGAAATTAATAAATTCATTATAGCTGTAGAACGTCTGCTCGGTAAGCCAGCGTTTGAGCCTAAGTTTAAAGCTACTAAGAGAGGGCGCAGTGACTATCGACTTCAGAAGCTTATTGTACACTGTTGGACCCGTTGATTTAGCCTACTTTTCCAGCGTCCGACGAACTTCAGCAAGTTTGTCTCTATGTCGGGCGTAAATCTAAGCGATCTCTCATGAAAAAATATTTGCTAAGAATTAGTAGCATTAAAAAAAATTGATTTTAAAATAAATACACGGGTAACTCACGTATAATATTGTCAGAACAGTCCTACTCGAGTTTCGATCGCGTCCGGCGATCTTCTTCAAGGCGAGAGCGAGCGCGTGTTCGCAGCTCGTACTAAACTAAAAAGATTGATTCCGTAATTCTCTTTTTTTAACTGACTTCAAAAAAAAGGATGTAGTTTTCAATTCGGTTGCATGTTTCTTTTGTATGTATGTATGTTACGCGATAGCTCCGCCAATTGTGAATCAATTTTGATGGTTCTTTTCTTGTCGTGCAGATTCACAGTTCAGAGGTAGCTCCATTTCAATTTTATCGAAATCGGTGTGGCGGATTTTGAAATACGAACAAAAAAACTAAAATTTACTTTCGTTTATCTAGATGCATTTGTCTACCTGGTGATGGTTAAATTTTAAATTGAAGTCGGTTTTTGTTTTTTCGGAAAAAATATATTATCGGAATATGATGTAATCTATGCGGCGTTTCAACTATAATCTACAAGTACAGTTTGGTTTTAAAAGAATGTGGTTCTAATCTTATAGATGTTTTCCTTCTCCATTAAAGCCAGCGGTGATGACAAACTTGTACATCTGCACTTGAAAAATACTCAAGGTTCAGGCGAGATTTGAACATGCGACGCGACGGCTTCAATACTCTAGTCTCTAGTTGAATAGTGATTAATTAAATCACGCCTCTTTCGCTTGCAATACAACGGGTATTGCGTAACCTTGTATCAATAACTACCTTAGGTTAGAACAATCAAATAATGAATCTTGGCATGACGTAGGGAATACGAAACACGAGGGAATTCTATTAAGTTTCTATCGAGATCTGGTTAAGTTTAGTGTATAGAACGTGACTAGAATAAAGTTTAGATCCTTTCTCCATTTAGAACACCGTTCCAAATTTGCTAATGGCGCGTTTTTAGCTGAGACAAAATAAATACAATGGGCACCTAACATGATCTATCTATCATTTTTGTAGTGGTAGGACTCTTAGCAGAGTCCGCCTGGGGAAGTACCACACCTTTGCCATTTATTCTACCGCCAAGCAGTAATGTGCAAACATTACTGTGTTCCGGTTTGAAGGGCAATGTTTCCAGAGAAATTACAGGGCTGAGAGATATAACAACTTAGATCTCTGGGTGACGAGCGCAGTGCAGTGCTAGGTAATTATTTGGACTCTTCATGTTCCAATAGCTGCGTGTCACTGTGCTGTTATGTGGCAGGCATGTTGCTTACCATCAGGCACATGTACTGCTCGTCTCGTCACTTTTTATTAAAAAAAAAAAAAATATTAAAAAAAAATGTTGTCGGCAAATTTAACACTATTATGTACTCTAATATTATGAAGCTTGAAGAGGTCTTTTGTTTGAACGCGTTAATCACAGGAAGTACCGGAAGCCAGGGCGAATCACTAGTACAAAATAAGACTGCTTATTGTGCAAAACATTAGACGCGAGAACACTGGAGTCCGTGGATTTGACGTAAAAATAAATTCAAAAAACAAACCTAAGATCTGTCAATGTCAATTGGACCGACGCCGACGCACAAATTTTACAAGCAAAACCTTGACCACAACATTCGTAATTAGTAATTCGTTCGTGTGGCTGTTTTTACCCGACTGCGCGACGCAAAGGAGTGGTAATGTGTTTAACAGTCTATGTATGTATGTATGTATGTATGTATGTATGTATGTATGTATGTATGTATGTATGTTCCTTTGAGGCACTATACAGACCAAACGCCTGGGCCGATTTTTATGATTCACACGTCAATCGATTCCTCTTAATCTGGCGAGTGACACTAAAGACATGACATTAGTGTAAATCCAATATGGCGGATTCAGGACGCCATATTGTCCAAATTAAAAAAATGAAAATCACCAAAATATGTCAAGAGGGGTATCGTTGAATAGGTATTTGAAAATAATGTTTAGCTTTCTCTCAATGTTTTTCGATTTGACTGACCGTTTAGGATGTATATCGATTTAAAGTTGAGTAACAACCATTCTCACATTTATAGGGGTTTAGGTAGCAGAAAACTTCGTATAACTAACTGTACGTGTGAATGTGGATGGACATTATATACTAATGTATCTAGTAGGCATCGATATAAATCAATAGATGTGCCCTGAGAATCTTGAAATTGGTAATAAACTGCGTCTCTGTATGTATCGTAAGTGGTTTACAAACAACCAATCTACTTGACCCCTATAATCGCTAGCGGCGAGATTTGCTGTGGTTCTACTTATTTTGGTTGTTGACACCGAATAATGACAGGTAAAAACGTCCGGCGTCCACCGCGTCCTGCAACCGACTAGAACGGAAAGAGTGAGCTCACTCTTCCCAACGTTGACATGATTGCGTGCGCCGTGAAGTTTGGGATGGGGCCCGTCTTGGGTTCTACGATCTATGCTAGTAGGTATATTGGACTACCTTTTTTTCGTACGTGCAGGTACGTGATAGTGGGAACACGGAACCGCTCTCGGATTGCTCCGCCTCGGTCGCCCATCTCCAACTTCAAACGATTTAGTAGGTACTAAACGTCAATCGAAAACCTATACTAACACAAAACTATAAATATGAATTACATGCAGTAGAAAATCCTACATGTTATATCAGTAGAAACGAAGACATTGGGTCAACAACCAAAAGATGCATATTTTATGTTGGGCATATTAACATTCACAACATTGTTCATAACTAAAAAGTATAAAATAAAAAAATATAATTTAAAAACTCAAAAACCCGACTGCGTAAAAAGTGAACCAAACTACGTACTCGCATACTAAAAAAAACTGAAAAGAATAAAACAAGCATTTAGATTTCTGGTGGTCTAGAATTCTATAATATGTTATTGTATTAATACTATTGAAATAAATACAATATTTTCTAATAAAAGAACATTACAACTGAACAGTCGGGATCCATTATTATTCGACATACAATGTAATTGTTCAATGGATCCCGACTGTTCAGTTGTAATGTTCTTTTATTAGAAAATATTGTATTTATTTCAATAGTATTAATACAATAACATATTATAGAATTCTAGACCACCAGAAATCTAAATGCTTGTTTTATTCTTTTCAGTTTTTTTTAGTATGCGAGTACGTAGTTTGGTTCACTTTTTACGCAGTCGGGTTTTTGAGTTTTTAAATTATATTTTTTTATTAATCCTTCCTTTACGTTTATTCATCATCACTCTTAAACAGGCCTAAGTCATGAAACAATCTGTTCACCACGTAATAGTACATTATGATATAAGTGCGGTAAGTTGATAATTACAGCCGAGGCTTTATTGCTAGCTCGAGCCGAAGGCGAGAGCTATAATTAGCAGAGGCTGTAATTATCAAAGCGCACGTATGTCATACGACGTTTTATAACATATTTGCGAGGAAATAAACAAAACTCTGACGACATTTTCAAATAAAAACAATACAGCGAAAAAAAACGCGCGGAATAATAATTATTTACTTGATCACAGATCAACGTAGTGATTACTTACTCTGTGACAGATCACAGCACAGAGTAAGTAAACACTATGGATCACAGATTAGCAATGCGCGCGCATCGGCGCCTTTTTTTTTAAGCAACGGCACAGAACCAGCCGCTATGCCATTAATAATAAAGTAAATTAATATTTTTGTGTTTTGTTACAGAAAAATTAAAGTAGTTTATGGTCTAAATTAATTAAATTTACGAATTTAATAATTCTTTATTATATTTTACCTCTCAAAGTTAATTTTATTCATAAAATGTTGACCACACTTTTCTGGCATAAAAACTCTTTACTAAGATTTAAAAAGGTACCGTTCGTTTTAGACGGAGCATATCTCTCTACCTAGTCTGTGGACGGAGCATTTTGAAACCGTGCGTTTTACATTACACATTACAGCACTAGTGCGTAATAAGATACATTACGATACAGAAATTGGTCCAATAAGAGTCCCTTTACGAGCAAATATGTTATAAAATATATTTACGTATATTAAAACGAAATAAGAACCCATTTGTATCAGGCAATGTAGTATACTACACAGTATACTACAAGCTTGCTTGCTTGTAACTCAGTACTAATATAATAAATGCAAAAGTTTGGATGCTTGTTGCTCAATCGGGTAAGAACGGAATTGACCAGGGTAGCGATTCTGAAACCATTCGGTTGCATCCGACACGGAATCTCATCTCTCGGTCTTTGTCATGCTAAACAGATAAGACAAAGACCGAGAGATGAGATTCCGTGTCGGATGCAACCGAATGGTTTCAGAATCGCTACCCAGATAGAATTTTAGAAATTAGATAAATTATAGTCTGGAATATGGTAACATAACTTACCCTTCTTTTGGGAACAACCTTTTCCAAAATGCAGATGCAAAAGACAGATGCTAGATCTAATCTATGAATCTATCTTTAGTTGTGGTAGG
Source organism: Ectropis crepuscularia (assembly GCA_963693475.1). Lineage (NCBI taxonomy): Eukaryota > Metazoa > Arthropoda > Insecta > Lepidoptera > Geometridae > Ectropis > Ectropis crepuscularia. The sequence continues at coordinate 13,789,132 of OY856358.1, forward strand.
ACCCTTCGCCTGGTGAAGTACCACACTTTTGCCAGTTATTCTACCGCCAAGCAGTTATGTGAAAAGATTGTTCTGCTTTGAAAGGCAATATTTCCAGTGAAATTACAGGCATAGATATAAAACATCTTATATCTCTGTGTGATGAGCGCAGTGCAGTGCTAGGTAATGGTTTGGACTTTTCTTGTTCCAACAGTAGCGTGTCACTGTGTTGTTATGAGCAGCCATGTTGCTTACCATCAGGCGCATGTTCTGCTGGTCTATACACTGGTATGTATGTACTCTATACTATAAAGTCTTTCCATTCGTTTGGGAGCTGTTACTCGACAGACCGGCATCAATTCTCTTTTCATGCCAAGATTTAAGAACAAGACTATACCATTGGCGCCACACTTTAGTGTCACGTAATCTACTTATTTATGTCATATTTTGCTTATGAAAATGGGGCGCATTACGTAAGGGTCTCGACGGATCAGAAAATATGTCCCGCTGTGATACCGAGCGGCTTTAGTTTACGATGTAGTGAACTCAACACTGAATTCAAAGCTAAATAAAAGCGACACAATAAAAGTTGGACAATATCGAAGGATAACACTAACAAAGTGAGTCAAGGTCAAACGAAGGTCCAGTTCTAAAAAATATCTATACTGATAAATTACAATTACTACTACATACTAGTATAAGGAGAAGAATCTCTATATGTCCTACTATTGGTGTGATAATGCTTTTAAGGAGACTTCCATATATATGTTTTGTTGTATAGGATAAGTGAAAATAAGCAACCTTACTTCGGTCAACGTGTCAACTTGATGGTAAACGGTAATCGTTGGTTATGATCATATGCAACATTAGATATCTATGTTGACAACGTTTTGCCAGCCCAGAGAAGTATTTGAATATACCCAACAGTTTTAAACTTTTCCTTGTTGAAGTTCCTTTCGTGAGAATAATAATTTGTACCTACAGAATAAATGTATTTTTTTCATGAATTTTAATTCTGTTGTTTAAAATCCCACGGTACAAAACACAACGTTACCTTCCCTATGAGTCAAATTTTTAAGATGTTTTATAATTTAGGTGAATATTGTTCCAGAATGTATCGTACTTACGAAATTAGATATTAATTTTAATTCAACTTTTACTTTATAAAATTAGGTAAGTCAGTGAAACATGTCACAGAGATTTAATCTCTCACTGTTGCACGTATTATTTTATTTTTATTTTAGGTATTTTATAACTTGTAAAATGGTACCATGAAATATGTTGCCATTTGAATATTATGACAATAATGTACAATATATTGCATTATACATCGACGGTCATAGACATCTGATCCTGGAGACTCTGAAATAATTTTATTGCATTACATAAGCTCACATATTCGTGCTAGTTTCATTTTAAGGCCGATTTAAACTGAACGAACATAGAGCTAGAGCTGGAACAAGAGCATTCTTTCTCAATCTTCTAGTGTAAACGAAAGACCGTTTTTAGCGTTTGCCCATATTATATATTCCATAGAATTTTTGCGAACGCAAACAAAACAACGAAAGAATGCTCTACGTTTGTTTACACCAAATTAATTTGATACAGTGGGGATAGAATGAGCATTCGCTCGTCTGATGTAAATCGGCCTTTACGGTGAACATTTCTTGACAACGCATCTGTAGGTCTACCACAATGTTCAACTGAAATAAGCAAATAAGTTAATCGTAGCAGCACTTACCTGTGGCGGATCCAGTTTCTATTAGCTTGGCTTTCTGAGGACTTGCAGTCGGTGACGTCAATCTTTCAGGATTGGACAAGGAGTTTGAAGGAGCTGACTGCTCAGTCTTCATGAACGGAGACGTCGGCAGTGATAGTGGAGAAGGTAACTGCAGAGGAGACGTTGGAGTTCCTAAATTTGAAGGGAGGGACATTTTTGAATCAGAATTGATCATGGAACTCGTTATTATCGCCTCAGGATTCTCGGGTTCGGGAGTGCACAGGACTGTTGGTAAGGACATTTTAAAGGAGCTCCTGTCTTCGGTCGCGGTTTCAGGTAATTCATTCATATCTGTAGGACAAATAATTATTCATTAGCATAAAACACACATTTCCCTAATATATACTTAAGGCCTGTTTTCATTTTGATTAGTACGAGTGCGAGTGAGTAGTGCAGGTGTTGAGTGATTAGTAGCAAACACGTGTGGACACTGATTGATTATTGCGAGTACATAGTAATCAGTCGCGATTACTCACTCGCACTCGCAATCGCACTCGCACTAATCAAAATGCAAACCGGCCTTTACTTAGGAAAATAAAGTGGCCAAATGCGAGTTGGACTCGCCCATGAAGGGTTCCGTTGCAGCAAGTAACATAATAAACATAGTACACATAGTTCTTGTAGTTCGTTGTAACTTTGATCGAAGTTTTAATAATAGTGTATTTACGACGTACTAAAAAAAAACTACTCATCAGATCGAGTTCAAACTAATTTTCGTTGGTAGTTTTCATGGTAATGTACATCATATATTTTTTTTAGTTTTTTCATTCTCTTACTTTAGAAGTTAGAGGGGGGGGGACACACATTTTACCACTTTGGAAGCGTCTCTCGCGCAAGTTATTCAGTGTAGACAAAAATTACATTAGAAACCTCAACATCATTTTTTAAGACCTATCGATAGACACCCCACACGTGTAGGTTTGATGAAAAAAAAATTTTTGAGCTTCAGTTCTCAGTATGGGGGGGCACCCCTAATTTTTGTTTTTTTTAAAAACTTTTGTAAAAATCTTAATGCGGTTCACAGAATACATCTACTTACCAAGTTTCAACAGTGTAGTTCTCATAGTTTCGGCAAAAAGTGGCTGTGACATACGGACGGACAGACAGACAGACAGACAGACAGACAGACATGACGAATCTATAAGGGTTCCGTTTTTACGTTTTACGGAACCCTAAAAATATATAATTACTTTACCGATATAAACTTTGTCATGTTGAATTCCATTAAATATTTGTTGTCATGTTTACTTCTAGTAAGGTATGGTTACGAAGTAGGCGCAAGTGATAAACTACAATGACAATTGACATATTTTATATACCTAGCACCAAAGATGATACATTTTGGTGTGAAACTTGTCGTGTTCTTAATGTTAAGTCTGTATTGTTTAGCGACATAATACAGATTGATGCCTACTATTATTAGAAAAATGTTTATTTAAATACATTCATTTTAAGTTTCAGTTTTTACAATATAAACATACTTATAAACAATCCTAAGCCTAGATTGCTCCCAAGAGCGGGGCAGACCTGAAGCAACCGGTGCCGGTGGTTATTGCTCTGGGTTTTTATTATTATCAGTCAATGTTGTCCCACTACAGGGCAAAGTGTGGCCAACACCCTACATTAATATATTTAATTGTATACTGAGCTGTTGTCATTCAGTATCTTGTATGAGCGTCAAAGTCATCGCAACATCTGTTTCTTTGTTTCTAACCATCGCTTTATCGCGTTTATGACCTAATATTCCGAGAGCTGGTAGCAAAATTTGGGTAGGTATTTGAGGAAACCTAAACTTGTCAGATAGTTCTCCTATTAGAGGTATATCCCAACACAGAGATGCAGACAATTCATCAATTTAGATCACCTGGCAGATAGATAGTCCATCCGAAATGATCTTTCTTCTTGAGAATACCAATAAATAAATTATACCTATCTGTTAGTTATAAATAACACGCAAATTAAAATTCAAATTGCCAAAAAAATTGGTAATTATCTAATTTTTTTGCAAAACATATTTGCACGCGCCTGGCACTGTTAAAACCCCGACTAAATCGTCTGGTTTATCATTTTTTTATTCTTTAAGCGTTAAACTACAACATAAATTGTATATTGCCTCAAACATATTCACTTAACTAAAACTACAAAATATTTTTTTTTTAAATGTATTGATCCATTTTGCCCCGCCTCTCACCAGCCAAGCCTGCACCTCCGTGTTGGGGTATATTAGGAGAGCTATGTGACAAGTTTTCAGCTTGCCTCAGATACCTACCCAAAATTTACTAGCAGCTCTCCGAATATAACTACACAGAGGAGTGGATGGCAAAAGCAAGGAAGGAGTAAATCGTTTCATAGTTGACGTTCCAAAGGCTTGAAAGAAGAGGTAGAGTCATCTATCTTTGTTTACCTTTGGTTACAATCTTAGTGTTTTCAAATCGAGAGAGAATCGGTTTCTTCTGAGGTAAACATGCCATCGTGGACTTAACATCAATCGAGATGGCAGTCAAGTTTCATCCTATAAAAGTAAAAACGGCAGTATGGAAAGTATGGACACACATAAGGACCATGTTTGTGATTCTTTGAACTTTTGAACCTAGACCTTTGCTTTGGCAAAGAGCACGTACTTTCATATGTTAGTTCTTACGTACACTATCAACGCCATAGTAATCGCGGTCGAAAAAACTAATCAACTGTAGAAAAGCAAATATATTTCCATGTATTTTTATCAATTACTAGGTACCTAGACTTTTCCGAGGCGAGGATGTGCATCGCTCTCATTTCGGAATTTTGTGAAATCCTCTACTTTCTAGTCCTATTAATATTATAAATGCGATAGTTTGGATATTTGTTGCTCAATCACGTCGGAACGGCTGAACAGATCAGGTTGAAATTTGAAACACAGTTAGAATACAGCCTGGAATAGCACTTGAGGTTACTTGTTATCCCGTTAAAATAACAGGAACTGGAAATACAGTGGTAAAACCGCGGGGCGCTGCCAGTTCATTATAAATGCATAGAGTAAACACATCAACGGGTCATGCTAAAAGTATTCGCAGAAATGTTTTAAATAACTAATTTGTTTATGATACTGGAAAAAAATCATGGACCAGAATATTTATGACGCATAGAGTGATCAAAAACGCGAACATGAAATTGGCGTGGACGTGAATTGCGATAAATTTATATTATTACTAGCGGCCCGTTGCGGCTTCGCTCGGATCATAACCTAGACACTGTCTGCAGCGACATCTGCCGGGCTTATTTGTGAATCTAAATCATCCTCGAATCCATTGTACACACACAAAAAAAATCATTCAAATCGGTCCCGCCATTTAGGAGGAGTTCACTGTCAAATGATTAAATTACTAAAATGGCTATTAAAAAATAGTGGTTGGTGATAAAAGGGTAAAAATTTAGGGTTGTATGTTTTTTTTAATGCCACATTATAAAAAAATAAAAAATAAAACTTTTGTACAAAATTTTTAAAAAAAATTAAGGGTGTACAACCCTTATAACTTAGGGGTATGAAAAATAGATAGTAGCCGATTCTCAGACTTACTGAATATGCATACAAAATTTGGTAAAAATCAGAAAAGCCGTTTCGGAGGAGTAAGGTAACTAACACTGTGACACGAGATTTTATGTATAAGATAATTAATAGCGTATTTGATTTCTTCAGGGGTGGATTGTTGGGAAATCGATATTTATCATAAATATGTTCCTACTACTACGCCTTTCCTAACAAGGAGAGTCGAGGCCATAATTCACGCTGGTCTAGCATTGTTTTAGGGTTGTTATTGTCAAAAACATTTTTTTTTTAACAGGCTTAATTTTTTTATGACTTGGAGTCTTCTCGTGACCATGGCGGTTGTAACGCTGCCGAAACCTTAAAGTAATTAAATAATAATTTAGGTCGTGGTTAAGTCCTGAATAATGTTTACACCATACGTGTTGAAATCGCGAAGGCAGAGCCTATATTAAAAAAAATTGGCAGTCATAGGAACTGCCGATAGAAGTGAAAACTTATAACTCAGAATATGATATCTTACTTTGGAAACTACACGGGTGTAGCCGGAGGGTGTGGCCTGACCATCATGGCATTACCATCTAGAAATGCGTCAGCATTTCCCATTGGCTGACGCATTTCTAGATGGCCAATGGCTATGGTCCCGAGTTTACCCGAAGATTTCTTACCCGAGCGTGACGCTACAATTCAATTCACAGCTCACGAAAAATCTGTCTAGGCGCGTAAATTACAATGAAAACTATACTGTACTACACTACATATCGCATTAACTACTTATTCTAAGCGCATCTGAAATATCTATGGACCGATGCAGATAGATGATCATCATGATCAATAGCAGACAGATTAGAAGCAGTACTAGCCACAGAGTATGCTGGCAGCTGGCTGGCAGAAGTTTATACGACACCAAATAAACGTTTTGTAACATGTCGCGTCGACTAAGCGTTCGGAAAGATTTTTGAAAATAAAATGAGCTAACCCACACCTAAACATCAAACGGTTCCAATTATGTAACCGCTTCCGAGGTTTGCGAATTTTCGCGGCTTGAGGCGTTTACCAGAATTAGCCGCTGCATCAACCCTATTTTCTATGAAATAGGGTATATGATGGCACCGAAGCATTAACGCAAAAGAAAATTATCTTACTTTGAACTGAAGATTTCATCACGATGTTTTCCGACATTAAATAATAAAGTTCGACATCTGCTCTCGAAAAACTAGTCAGAGCTAATCTGAGCGAGGAATATAGAAGTATGTAGGGTACAGGTCAAGTTAAGGGCTCTCACACAAAACTGCGATGCGATGCGACGCCGCGTCGGAGCAATTCGCCATCCCAAGTTCCTCCGATGCGGCGTCGCGTCGCATCGCATCGCAGTTTTGTGTGGGAGCCCTAAATACGACTAAATATTTAAGTGATAGAGCAAGTAAAAATAAATAAGCATTTAGTTTCCACATAAAATATTAATTGTGAGCTTCATAGATAGCACTATCTTATCATGCGCGTGCGTGTACGGTTGATATAGTTACGTTTGCAGTTATTTATGTGAATCATTTTAATCAATTCCCATTTTGAATCGAAGTATAAACAATATACTAGTATGATACACTAAGTGAAAAAAAAACCGGGTAGTCTTCTCTGGTATTTATTCAATAATATTTCTAATGTTTCTTTTGTTTGCCTTCCCGAATGGTCACATACAAATTTTACATGTATAAAAATTAAAAATACACAGGTACGGTTTTCAAATGATATCGGTCGTTAATTTTTCATAGAGTATCCCGAAAAGAGAAGCAGCTATTTCATTTTATCAATTTTTTTTTATTAAAAAGTCTCGTAAGTGTCAATGTAAAAATTTTGTCCGAAATTACTTTAACCTCAGCTGATATTACCTACTACAAAAAAACGATATACTGATACTTACAGCGAGTGAAATCGACATTATTATTTCACTAAGTTGATAGATTGCTATATTATGTTCACGTGTAACAAATCTAAACGCGCAAATCTATGTACGCTTGGTGGTAACATCAAGGTCGAAACTTAGGCACGCTACGACTAACCTGTAATCTTGGTCTTTATTCTCTTTATATTCTTGTGCATGTACCCAGTAACCTATAAGATAGATAGATAGATAGAAACTCTTTATTGTGATACAGACAAATTAATAAAATTACAGTGAAATACTTATGAACTAGTACCACAAGTGGCGGCCTTATTTCTAAGAGCAATCTCTTCCAGGCAACCATCACAAAGGGAAAAAAGCCTACATACATATACAAAGAGGGACGAGTGACAATAATTAAAAAAAACTATTAAACATATATTCCTAAAATAAAATAATAAATACTAACCAATAAAAAAACAATATTATGCTTCCATAATATTTAAAACTTACATAAATAAGTGATAATTCAACAAATAATTACCTATACTAAGACAATAAGAGTGCGGATATTATGAACAGTGATTCAAAAACCGCCAGAAACACGAAACAATTACAACAAGTCTAAAACAATACTGCTACAACTTGCTTACAACTTACTATAGTGTCAACAGTGTTGCATTGTGATAAATAAAAATCTTTTATAACATATTTGCTCGTAAAGGGTCTCTTATTGGAAAAATTTCTGTATCGTAATGTATCTTATTACGCACTAGTGCTGTAATGTGTAATGTAAAACGCACGGTTTCAAAATGCTCCGTCCACAGACTAGGTAGAGAGATATCCTCCGTCTAAAACGAACGGTACCTTTTTAAATCTTAGTAAAGAATTTTTATGTCAGAAAAGTGTGGTCAACATTTTATGAATAAAATTAACTTTGAGAGGTAAAATATAATAAAGAATTATTAAATTCGTTAATTTAATTAATTTAGACCATAAATTACTTTAATTTTTCTGTAACAAAACACAAAAATATTAATTTATTTTATTATTAATGGCATTCCCTTGGCACGGCCACCACGGCTGGTTCTGTGCCGTTGCTTAAAAAAAAAAGGCGCCGATGCGCGCGCATTGCTAATCTGTGATCCATAGTGATTACTTACTCTGTGCTGTGATCTGTGACCAAGTAAATATTATTCCGCGCGTTTTTTTTCGCTGTACTGTTTTTATTTGAAAATGTCGTCACAGTTTTGTTTATTTCCTCGCAAATATGTTATAAAACGTCGTATGACATACGTGCGCTTTGATAATTATATATTATTATGATATAAGTGCGGTAAGTTGATAATTACAGCCTCTGCTAATTATAGCTCTCGCCTTCGGCTCGAGCTAGCAATAAAGCTTCGGCTGTAATTATCAACTTACCGCACTTATATCATAATGTACTATTACTTTATAAGGTACATTACCATGGCCTAGCTGCTCCGTACCGCAATCTAAGTGCCTCTTAACTGCCGTCACTAATAGAAATCTACCACATGGCTTGAGACTTATATCGTGAGCCTGTTATATCTGAGTTAACTATCGCTAGTGGGATATATTCAGAAATGACCCCATTATTGTTAAACCGAGATACAAACAAAATTATTAACTGACGTACAATCTCAATTATTATAGTAGGTAGCTTTTTTATCCTCTGATATATTATACATTTTAAAATGAATACACTGGTAACTCACGTTTGATATTTATAGTCAGTTCAGACCGACTCAAGTTTCGATCGCGTCCGGCGATCTTTTTCAAGGCGAGTGCGCGCGCGTGTTCGCAGCTCGTTTAGCACTGCGGGGAGCCGCACGGCGCGCACGCAAGCTTAAGATTGATATATTATCAGTAAAAAAAATACCATACAGTAAACAACAGTCCGAAAGATGTAGCTGTCGTTGGAACAGTAAAAGTATCACTTTTATTACATCAAACATATAGTTGACAAATTCCATTGGAAGATTTTTGACAGATCATCTATAGATGACAGTGTTGTTTTTTTTAACCACACATTTACAATTGACTGCCATCGCGCCTGATGTTTCGCGACGATGCGGTCTACGATGGAACGTGCTTACCTAGGATAAACCGATTCACTCTCAATTTGAAGACACCAAGATTGTAACTGTCGGAAAAAACGCACTCAGGCAACACATTCCACAGTCTAGACGTTCTTGTAACAAAAGTAGAATCAAACCGCTACTGAGCTACGAGCAGTCTGGCAGAAACATGGTCAAGGTGGTATTAGATCCTGCAGATCAGTTGCACACTCACCGAAGTGTATCCGATAGGCTACCAATTTTGCGACGATGTTCAAGACTTTTAAGTTTTATTCGAACAATGGTGTATTTTTTGGCAACCTTCTCGCAAGCCACGATCGATGCCAAAGCCTCAAGCTGGTAATGGTTACTTAGTCAACTCATCCAAATTCAGCTTCTTCACAAGAACTCACTAAATACAAATGCCACAAAAATATCAAAAATACACACTAGGTAAAATGACACTCATTGATGATCAATTATCATTTTCCATGTGTAATTTCCGTAGATCTCAAGTGGAAATTGAACCCGGAACCTACCACTCGTAAGCTAGTACACATACCTATGCTTAGCCAAACAGGTTACCTACCTAAAATTAGAAACTGGTTTTATAAATATGTATGTATATTGTTGTTTAGCAGAACGTATTAAATTTTACGTATCGTTAATGTGAGAACATTTTTTTTTACGAAGAACGTGAATGGTATTCTCTATTCCATGATGAGTTAGCTGGTTTAATGCTTTACGGAAAATAACTCACGCAATACAACATAGATAAAAAATATCAGACAATTAGCTGAAAGTGGACATCCAAATCATAGCCCTGAAGAACTTTGTATATATGCATTAGACTTGTAGTTATGGCTGACAAAAGGGGAACAAACTTCATAACAGTGGCGTCATAGTCATAGACGCGAACGAACGACAGAGTGAGACAGAGATAACGAAGTTCAGACTCGCTACGACTCGAAACGACCGATGTCAAGCGAGCCGTTATCGGCTCAATGTGAACGCCATAGCGATTACAGTTGTTTGCGCTCGACAGTGGATAACACAGGCGCCCAGACAAAGTTGCGTCCTTGGCGTTTCACTCATTCATTGAGTTGCCGGTTAAGCAGTCCACTTGTATAGGAACAATCAGTGACACCGCGTTGCTGCTAGCTTCCACACACAACTTTTTTTAATAAAAGTTTACAGTGTATAGTGTTAGCTCCCATGTGAAGCTACAGTTTTACTCAGTGGTAAAAATAAACATAAACATGAATACAAATATAGACAAGCCGATCCCACTTAAACTCAGAGTGGCTCATGTTTTAAGATTGTTCATAGCGAAAGTAGCGAAATTTTTCTTCAGTTTGTACTATGGAAATGAAGGCCAAAAAATTCCGCCTATTATAGACGACATCTTAAAGGAGCCAACCGTCGAAGTAGCAAGAAAAATACGGGAAAAAGAGGTTAGTAATTTAATTAAAGTTAAGTTGATGCGTTCGTGGTAAGACTTAGATTGTTTATGATTAATACAGGAAAAGTTTAATTAATAATATAAAAACTGTGGATGATACCATCACCGTCCGTTATTTTCTAGATGTCAATAGTTCCGTGCCGTAAATGGTTACAGCCGGTTTGGTACGGTTGTTATGCAAACATTGTGCTATGGCTAGAACAAGTCTTAAAGAACCGGAGAGTATTTCGATAGAAGTGAAAATCGTTATCTATGAGGAACATAGTTTTAGATACTTTGTTAACTTATAACAATAAGGAGATACCTCAGTTAAATAGGTTGATAAAGTCAAAATAATCTGTTCAAGTGTGAACTCTCACTCTCATGCAGAGTGTTGCGTCTTGCGTCCCACCACATAATTAAATCAATAGAATTTCACTTCATTCATACTGTACAACTGACTCGCACTTAGCTAGTATTTGATATATGATGTCATACATTTAGTAAAGTCTAACAATAGTTCGAAGTTTGGAATACTGTGTTGATTCCCATTCATCCTAGAGTTCATAGAAAAAGTCGCCAAACATCCACTTTAGATACAAGTAAAAAGCGACTCTCCTAATTTTTAACTACCTATGTATTTCTAATTCTTATAATTTCTATGTTACTGCCGTAATGATTCGGAGGATACAACCTAAATTAGTCCGAACAGATAGATAGACGACGAAAGACGAAGCAGCCTTAAGCATAGGTAGGTTCGTTTTTTGATGCTGAACCCTAGAACCATCAATTAACCAAACGATTTATCTAGTTCTGTGATATAACAACCCGCAAAATATACAAATACCATTCTTCAACAATCAAGTCGCTATCAAATCATGGTAAGTATTTTTTTTTGCATTTTAATGCGCTTCAGAAAATACCTCCTCACTTATCTTTTAAATCCTGAGTACAAACCTAGGCCGCTTCAAAGGTATACTGTGGGTACCTTCTGGAAATAATTGCTCAATTATCGAATACAATGCCGTGATTATTCAATACTTGAATAGTTGGCCCAACATAGGAATATCGTAAAAGGGTAGGTACTTTCGGATACACATGCCAAACATTTTCGGTATAACACTCACGTTAAATCTCAATATATTATGATCAAACTGTATCAAAGTCATTAATTACGGAATGTTTACCATAGTTATATGTTTCTGTGACCCTGGGGGTGTGGGTATAGTTGACCCGGAAACACAGTACATGAAACTTCATCGAAATATCGGGGACTATCACAAATGTATACAAACTTTGTACAAGCGAATCAATAAAAGTATGCGTGGGAACTTTAAAGCCATTTGTTTTGCTGGACAAATAAGGTAGCGGCAGGCTCTTCCGCAAACTGTGGAAATACTAGATTTAACCAGAGGAAACATCCCGTCGTACCTGTCATGATCTACGGTGCTGAAACGAAGACACTGACAGAGAAAACACCGTATGTAAAGTATGGAGTACTGTTTGCACCTTTGGGATGGTTCGGCTAAGTATCAGCTTGAGGCTCTCTGGAATCGATCGAGAGACGTGCCAAAAGGCTCATAGGCAAAGATTCTCCAGTGCCAAAAATACTTCAAAATCTTGACCATCTGCAAAATTGCTAGCTTATCGGTATTGTATCGGATACACTTCGGCGAGTGTGCAACTGATCTGCTTGATCTAATACCACCTTCCTCTTTTTTCTATCGGAACTTCTCGTAGCTCGAAAAACTACGTTTCATCACGAAGCAAGCTCGTCTCATGGTTGATGTTCCAAATAAGGCACTAATGAAGAGGTTTGACGATCGTCTAGGCTGTGGAATGCGTTGCGTGAGTGGGTTTTTCCCGATGGTTATAATCTTTTTAAAACAAATACACGGGTAACTCACGTATAAAATAGTCAGAACAGTCTGACTCGAGTTTCGATTGCGTCCGGCGATCTTCTTCAAGGCGAGTGCGCGCGCATGTTCGCAGCTCGATTAGCACTGGTTATAATCTTGGTGTCTTCAAATCAAGCGAGAATCGGTATCTTCTAGATAAACACGCTTCATCGTAGACCGCATCGTCGCTTAAAACATCAGGCGAGATGGCGGTCAAGTGTATACTTATAAAAGATAAAAAAGAAGAAAGCGGTTCGTAGTTTCCAACTCACTCATTGAGCTATGGAAAGAGCTGTGCTCGGAGTTTCTTTGAGTTTTGTATTTGTAATGAGGTACTCCGTTAGAGAACTAAGTACATTGACATAGCTCAGCGTATTAACACGCTGAAATAGCAGTGGGCTGGACATATATACCTACGTTACCGAACCGATAACCGTGGGGGTAGATAGCTTCTGCAGTGGAAATCGAGCATCAGTGAACGTAGTGTAGGAAGGACCCCTGAGGTCAGATGAAGTTATGATTTACAAAAAGCAACGTAGAGACGAATCGGGCTTATTTATCGGAGAAATCCATGTCTAGCAGTGGACGACAATGGGCTGATAATGATGATGATGAAATACCCCGTAACATTAATTACGAGATATTTCATTGAATAATAGTGTATCGAACAACTCTGATAGCTTAAAACAATAAGTCAAACAGTATGTTCTTACACGAGGGTAATATGCAATGCAGTAACCTTATTAGACCACGATTACGATGATGGATAACTGTTTGATTCCCCGTTATCAGTAATCGCATAACCATAAACTACTAGTATAATACGGAGAAATAACGAAAAGGTGACTAACATCGTATCGATGATGCAACAGAAGACTGCTGTCAATGTGCTATAAATTTAACTTTGAAACTCGTGAACAAATTCCATATTTTATCGCCTCTATGATATCACAACACAACGCTAAATATACTTAGAGGGCAATAAATTATGTCACACGTTACAGGAAGCGAAAGGGGTCGCCGAAGTGTGATATTGTGTGACAAAGGGAGAAAGAGGTCTTAAATTTCGTGACGTCACTTTTGAAAATGTAACATACTCAACCATCAAATCTTCAAAAAACTGCCAACTCTACCTGTACGAGTTTAATGTTTAAAATGTTTCGATGTAAATGTCGAATTGTCAAAAAAAAAATTAAATAGTAATTAGTCGTTTTTTGTTTTGTTAGTTTTTTTTCAAGTATTTGACTATGTTTTTAGGGTTCCGTAAAACGTAAAAACGGAACCCTTATAGATTCGTCATGTCTGTCTGTCTGTCTGTCCGTCCGTATGTCACAGCCACTTTTTGCCGAAACTATGAGAACTACACTGTTGAAACTTGGTAAGTAGATGTATTCTGTGAACGGCATTAAGATTTGAACAAAAAAATAAAAAAAAATAGGGTTGCCCCCCATACTGAGAACTGAAACTCAAAAATTTTTTTTTCATCAAACCTACACGTGTGGGATGTCTATCGATAGGTCTTCAAAAATGATGTTGAGGTTTCTAATATAGTTTTTGTCTACACTGAATAATTTGCGCGAGAGACACTTCCAAAGTGGTAAAATGTGTCCCCCCCCCCCCCCCTCTAACTTCTAAAGTAAGAGAATGAAAAATCTAAAAAAAATATATGATGTACATTACTATGTAAACTACCAACGAAAATTAGTTTGAACTCGATCTGATGAGTAGTTTTTTTTAGTGCGTCATAAATACACTATTATTGAAACTTCGATCAAAGTTACAACGAACTACAAGAACTATGTGTACTATGTATATTATGTTACTTGTTGCAACGGAACCCTTCATGGGCGAGTCCAATTCGCACTTGGCCACTTTATTTATTTTAATAATTATAATGAAAATAAAACTAATTCCGAATGAGCTGTTGCAAGTTAATAAATTGTTAATCTGTATAACATTCAAAACACATCCAGACTAGGGAATGAGGAGAGTCACTAAAGGCCGATTTAAACTGAACGAACATAGAGCTAGAGCTGGAACAAGAGCATTATTTCTCGATCTTTTAGTGTAAACGAAAGAACGTTCTTAGCGTTTTCCATATTATATATTCCATAGAATCTTTGCGAACGCAAACAAAACAACGAAAGAATGCTCTACGTTTGTTTACACCAAATGAATTTGATACAGTGGGGATAGAATGAGCATTCGCTTGTCTGATGTAAATCGGTCTTAACATGGCCAGCTGTGAGGACGAGCAGAATTAAATATCATGACTTTTGAGACGTCACTTTTAATTGGTCCCTTATATTCACATGAAGGATCAAGGTTTTTTTAATGAAGCTATGGCAATTAGCGTCAAGTAGCCTCTACTTCCTACTGAAGTTTGGGCTAACGTAGAAGGTGCCGGGTTCTACTAGTTCACATGAAGGATTCTACGGTAACAAACCATATGAAATACATTCGATATGTGGCCATGACTTTGCGGGTGTTATCGGCTTGAAATATTGCGTTAATTATTATTTATCATTATCTACGCTAGCTGAAGTTGATTAAGATAGTATCGTTATGAATGCTATCTTAATCAACTTCAGCTATTCAATTCTTAATTCTCACGCTGTAACCCTCTAGATTTAGGTATATGTCTCTATGCAAAACTTGATAAAACTTAAACTTTTATATTTTAAACATCAAGTTTTACATTCGATCGAATAGTACATTGCCATTGGTACGAAAAGGTGTGGTGGCGGCTATCTTGGATTTGAAATTTGTCATTGTGTATAGTATTCTACTAGTCAAGCCCTTTCACTCGATATCAATTTTGTGAAAAATAAAATTGTCCGGCATTTTGTGGAGTCGGCCATCTTGACTCGATATTAACGAAATATAGCTAAGAACCCCCGCACGGAAACCAACCAAATAAAAAAACCGCATCGGAATCGGCCTATCCGTTTGAGCTCTACGGTGCAAAACAGTCAGACAGACATCGACGTCAAACTTATAATATTACCATAGAGTAAAATAAAGTAGCCAAGTGCGAGTTGGACTCGCCCATGAAGGGTTCCGTTGCAGCAAGTAACATAATATACATAGTACACATAGTTCTTGTAGTTCGTTGTAACTTTGATCGAAGTTTCAATAATAGTGTATTTATGAGGTACTAAGAAAAACTACTCATCAGATCGAGTTCAAACACACAGTAGTTTACATGGTAATGTACATCATATATTTTTTTTAGATTTTTCATTCTCTTACTTTAGAAGTTAGAGGGGGCGGACACACATTTTACCACTTTGGAAGTGTCTCTCGCGCAAATTATTCAGTGTAGACGAAAATGATTTTAGAAACCTCAGTATCATTCTTGAAGACCTATCGATAGAAACCCCACACGTGTAGGTTTGATGAAAAAATTTTTTTTGAGTTTCAGTTCTCAGTATGGGGGGCAACCCTAATTTTTCTTTTTTTAATTTTTTTTTGTTTAAATCTTAATGCGGTTCACAGAATACATCTACTTACCAAGTTTCAATAGTGTAGTTCTCATAGTTTCGGCAAAAAGTGGCTGTGACATACGGACGGACAGACAGACAGACAGATAGACATGACGAATCTATAAGGGTTCCGTTTTTACGTTTTACGGAACCCTAAAAATATATTATTTCCTATATCTTTTTAACTCAAGTGTATTCTAAAACTACCGAGTACAAAACTACCGGGTACTCATAAGAAATAAGTTTTTAGGAGCTTACGAATTTTAAAGTTAAAAATATTCCACTGAAATATAATAGTTAGAAATCTAGATAATTTTTGTGGTAAAAAAATAGTGGTACGTCATGTCTTCGGAATATGTCTTTCTCGGAACATGCTGGTATCCTTACGAGATTTTCCTTCACCGCTCACACTTCACTTGAAAAAAGTACCTAGAGATAACCTAAAACATATTAAAAAAATCGTGATTGCGAAATCTGTAGTGTTGCCCACTAGGCTACAAGGGTTTCTGTACAATGACACAAAACATGGTCAAAGTAAGAACATTATTGTATTTGTTCTGGTTATGTCACTGGAAATTGAAGACCATTCTCTTTCAGTGACTGAACATCTACATGTAGATGAGTTAAATGCCCTTCAATGTCGTGTAGTGTTAATATATGAAGAAATGGAACAGCGCAAAAGGGACCGAATTGTCTTCATTTGTCAGCATTTACGCTACGTTACCGCATACGCTAAGATTCGCACTTCGCCTACTGACATCTAGACACTAACGAAGTCCGTTGAATTTATAATATTATAATAATGTAGTTCATTATAGTAGATTTTTTTATTTACTAAGTGTATTACTATAGTTGCTTTGTGTATATAGAGGTATAATTAGTAAGTTATATTTATACATATAAATACGGAGTCTTGGCTTCTGCGCTAACGCAACGTTCGGTAGTTAGTAGCGGGTAGATACTATTTTAGGCCAAAATCAAAAAAAGAAGACGTGGAATGTTCACCGATGAAGCGAGAATAAATATATGTAATTAGCGTCCCGTTCCGCATTCGATCCGAAATTTTCACATACCTACAGACGAAATAAAAACTATCCTATCTTTTAAGTTGGATCTAACTGCACACGGTTTGCAAATCTATACTAATATTATAAAGAAGTAAAGTTTGTGTGTTTGTTAAATTGTAAGGGGTAATCTCGGGATATACTGAACCGATTTTAAAAATTCTTTCACCAATAGAAAGCCACATTATTGCTGAGTGTCATAGGCTCCGAGCAAAGCCGGAACGGGCCGCTAGTTAGATTTAAAATCGTTTAGTTTACGAGTCCATCGCGGACATACAACATTACGCGTAATTTATTATGTATAAGAAAGATTTAAGATTTGTCATTGCACGTTGTATCTATTTGTTTTGGTTGATGTAATATTTTTGCACACAGTAGGTACATCGTGTGAGGATGATATTGAATTTCGTACTTACCAATGGACTAATCGATCGAAAATAAAACTTGACAAGTTTCGCATAGCGACATATACCTAAATCAAGAGGGTAGGTACAGCGTGAGAATTAAATACTATCTATAAATAATCGTTATAAATACTATCTTAATCAACTTCAGCTATTCGATTTTTAATTCTCATGCTGTACCCTGTCGATATGTCGCTATGCAAAACTTGTCAAGTTTTATTTTCGATCGATTAGTACATTGGTACGAAAATCAAAATCATGCTCACACGATGTACTGTGTGCAAAAAAAAATTAGCAGTCATAGGAACTGCCGATAGAAGTGAAAATTTATAACTCAGAATTTGATAGCTTACCTTGGAAACTACACGGGTGTAACCGGAAGGCGTGGCCTCGCCATCATGGCATGGCCATCTAGAAATGCGTCAGCATTTCCCATTGGCTCACGCACTTCTAGATGGCCATGCCATGATAGCGAGGCCACACCCTTTCAGCATTTCCCATTGGCTGACGCATTTCTAGATGCCCAATCGCCAAGGTCCCGAGTTTACCCAAAGATTTCTTATCATACCCGAGCGTGACGCTAGAATTCAATTTACACCCCACGAAAAATCTGTCTAGGCGCGTCTAAAGAAGTTTTCACTTCAATATATCATCAACCATTACAAATAAATATAACGTGCAATGACAAATCTTAAAAATTTCTTTTAATTAATTACCCGTCATGCTGTTTGTCCGCGATGGACTCCTAAACTACTTAATTGATAACTTTTAATCAAAATTGCTAACCGTGTGCATTTTGGTCCAACTTGAAAGATAGGATAGTTTTTATTTCGTCTTTGTATAAAAACTTCCGAGCGAAGCCGGAACGGGCCGCTAGTAATATATATTTACTATTTATAACTAATATATTCTCGCTTCATCCATGAATATTCCACGCTGTCTTTTTTATAGAACTACAGTTTGGCCTGAAATTGCCTCTACCCTCTATTGACTACCGAACGTTGGGTTACCGCAGAAGACAAGACTCTACTAACTTAACTTACTAATTATACATACACAAACAACTACAGTTATACACTTAGCAAATAAAAAACCTACATAGGGCGTATTCTAAATGCAAAAACCATCGTTAGCATCTAGATATCAGTAGGCGAAGTACGAATCCTAGCGTTTCCGTTAACATAACCTAAATGCTAGATACTATTATGGAAAACTCCGTTCCATTTGCGCTGTTCCATTTCTTCATACATTAACACTACACGACATCGAAGAAGATCGAACGCATCTACATGTATATAGATGTAGGTAGCTACAGTCACTGAAAGAGAATGATCTTCAATATCCATTGACGTAACCAGAACAAATACAATCACGTACTTACTTTCAAATTGTAAAGAGACCCTTGTAGGCTAGTGGCAGAACTGCAAAACTGCAGATTTCGCAATCACGATTTTGAAGTATGTCGTAGGTTATCTCTAGGTACTTTTTTCAAGTGAAGACGTACAGAGTTTAACATCACCAAAGGCGATTAACAGTGAAGGAAAATCTCGTAAGCAGACTAGCGTGATCAAAAAAAACATAATTCGAACACGTGTATACTATCCAACTCGCACTTGGACCAGGGTGGTAATCTTCATTCTCTCTTTCTTAGTATAGCCTCTGTAGGTATCCCAGCAGTGAGAACACAAAGTGACCTGCTTATTGTATTTGTCAGATGTTCTGTGATCGTATAGTGATTTATATTATACTAGCGGCCCGTTCCGGCTTCGCTCGGATTTCGTCATATAAGGACTATTAATCGAAAAAAAAAACTATCCTATCTCTCAAGTTGGACCAGACTGCTCACGGTGTGCCAATTTAATTTAAAATCGGTTAAGTAGTTTAGGAATCCATCGCGGACAAACATCGTGACAGGAGATTTATATATATTAAGATGTATATTTATTGTTTATTTCTGATATGTTATTTCTGTGATAGATTGTGTCGTATCAAGTAGCAGTGTGTAGCAACAGCCACATGGCACTTTAACGTGGCGGGAACATAATAGACTGATTGAATTGAGTGTTCGCATCATTCACGCAGTGAAGTGATGTCAGCGTCCCACGCGCTGGTGAAGCGAGCAGGCATTGGCAGGAATCTAAACAATCTTGGAACCATCACACACTCCCTTTGTTTTCGTAGTAGATAGACGTTTTATTACTCAAACAGATAATATGTCTTCCAGTTTCGATAATAAAAAGCATACCAAGGCTTTGTCATTTTTTCTATGGAATACTAGCAAAGCTAGCAAACGTTGTTAGGTACATAAATGCGACGCGGTATTTTACAGGATTTTTATATTTTCTACGTATATGAAACGCAATTTTACATGCGTTTCATATATGTACGTTCCTTAGTGATTAGCATTTTTCTATTTCTCATGCGTTTCATACCTATACGTAGAAAATATAAAAATCCTGAAAAATACTGCATATTTTCTACGTATATGAAACGCATGAAAAATAGAAAAATGCTAATCACTAAGGAACACACTATTTTATCGAGACAAAAAGAAACCTACGTGTTATTCCAGATAATAAAATAGGTATGCAATTTTGAGATCAAAATTTCCGCTTAGTCTTTTCAGTTTTCTAGGTTCAAGTCATATCTAGAGATTCCGGTGGAGTTAGCACTACACTACTCCCAAAAATATAAACAATTTCGCATCTCACTAATGATTAATTATCTCCAGTTTTTATCTCTTTGCAAAATAATTTGTCTGAAAATATGTTGATGAGTTTAAAACCTACCTACTTCCTACAGTTACAACTACCTGATTCATTTTCCATTAAACATTTTTACTAACAGACCAACTATGTATATTTGAAAGAAAAGAAAATATCACTAATTACCGCTCAATATTTCCAAATGCGTGCAGTTATTTACATTAAATCTGACCTCGGCTATAAATTATATAAATTCTTTCTTCTTGAAATATGTATTGACCCAAATTAATTAAACATGGTCTAATAGAAGAAAAATCTCGCGGTAGTACAGCGACCCACTACTGAGTTGTTGCTTGTATTATAAAAATCTAAAATAGTTACAAGCACAGTGCGTTAACCCGTGTGGTTTATCGAAATAAAAATTCAGCTTATAGTCATAGAGCACGTACATTTCAACACTTCACTCTCACTTGACTTCAATCTCCGCCACCATTTAATTATAAGCTTTAATATTATTTATTTATTTTTATCGTGAAGAGTAAAGAAAGAACATGACATGTGCCTGATGGTAAGCAACAAGACTGCTCATAATAGCAGTGTCACACGGTTATTGGAATATGAAGAGTCCAAATCTAGTACTGTACTACGCTCGTCACCCCGAGCTATAAAATTATTTATCTCTATGCCCTTTAATTTCTCTGGAAATATTGAATAACAGGATTATAACGCAAATAATATCCGTTAGAAAACTAAGGTTATCAATATAGTTGAAGCGGCAGTTGGTGGCTTTTATCTGTCCTAGACCATCTGCTCTAGGGCTCTAACAGCACTATCTAGTGGCCCAGAGTAAACTCTAGGTAAACAAAGCGTATGAACATGAAACTATGGAATGATGGCATAATGTGAGGCAGATGTTGGAAAATAAACTTCGAAAATAGGATACAATGACATATCACGGGAGAATTCGATGTTGAGCAAGGAACTGGGCTGACGGCTCAGTAATGGTCAATAGAATAGTATCATCACAGGATTTCAGTAGCAAAATTTTCCATTTCAGATCACGAGCGTAGAAGTGTTAGAAGCCTGCATCAGAAGAATAAAAGATGTCAACTCTGCCCTCAACTGCTTTGTTGAAGACAGATTCGATTTGGCATTGAAAGAAGCGAAACGGGCAGACGAAGTGGTCCGAAGCGGAGAAAAGACCCCCGGACAACTAGAGAAGGAACAGCCCCTACTTGGAGTGCCCTTCACTACAAAAGATTGCATCCAGGTTAAAGGTAAGTAATGACGATAAAACAAGAACAACTAAACTCGACTTGAGTCATCTCGTAACCACGGCTGCGGTATAGTTATCGAAAGGTCGTGGTAACTAACACAAATTAGATCGTAATTAACTCCTGTATTTATAGAATGATTTCAAAATAGGTATGATAATATCTCGCTGCGTTACACAGGCAAACTCTTCTTCAATGTACCGTTTTAAAAAAAATATTTTTAAACCTAAACTAGATAGATAGATACACTCTTTATTGCACTTACTTAGAAAACAAACAAAGCGGTAGAACTAGATGGCGGTAGGGAATTTTTACTTTTTCGTATTAAATTACAACCATTACCTATTTTCTTATTTCATTTTGTGGAATAATATAAAGGTTTTCAGCATTTCAAGGGAACAACAAATTGCTCCATGACTTTACCCACTTTACCGTGTTCATATGTGATGCATAAAAGTCAATGGGGAGTTAAAAACAACGCTAGCCACCCCGTAACGAAAAAAAAATTTAACATAAGTATGATATTTGTCAAAATATAGGTCAACTCAATTGCTAACCTCGTATACCTACCCTTAAATTTGGTCAAAACATGTTCATGATCAGAACATTGCAAAAGGATAACTTAGTCTGAAATGAAAACATTGGATAAGTATCATATTAAAATAGTAAATTTTGTAGTGGTAGGACTCTTAGCAGAGTCCGCCTGGGGAAGTACCACACCTTTGCCAATTATTCTACCGCCAAGCAGTAATGTGCAAACATTACTGTGTTCCGGTTTGAAGGGCAATGTTTCCAGAGAAATTACAGGGCTTAGAGATATAACAACTTAGATCTCTGGGTGACGAGCGCAGTGCAGTGCTAGGTAATGATTTGGGCTCTCCATGTTCCAATAGCTGCGTGTCACTGTGCTGTTATGTGGCAGGCATGTTGCTTACCATCAGGCACATGTCCTGCTCGTCTCGTCACTCTTTATTAAAAAAAAAAAAAAAAAAAAAAAAGGTATAGGCAAGGGTGGTACTACCAATCGCCCACACCCAACTTGCGTGAATCGACAG
The DNA here is from genome assembly GCA_963693475.1 of Ectropis crepuscularia. Taxonomy (NCBI): domain Eukaryota; kingdom Metazoa; phylum Arthropoda; class Insecta; order Lepidoptera; family Geometridae; genus Ectropis; species Ectropis crepuscularia. The sequence goes on from OY856358.1 coordinate 13,811,703, forward strand.
TCACCCAATAAAAAACCTACTTTATAGCTTACTTATGATAATTTAACCATAAGTGGTACTGTGGTGTGTATTTGTTAACTAATTTGAAATTATATTAATTTATTAAGTAGACACTTTATTAAATAAAATTGTGTAATGATATTTTACCCTACATGTTTGTTTTGTTTCCATGACTTTTTTAGCAGTTTATAGTTATAGGTACTTAGTACCTTGACCAAATGTAGAATTTCTTCTAATAATAATTTTGTCGCACAGGTCTCCACAGCACATCGGGGGTGGTTCTAAGGAAAGATTTTATGCCTGAGGAAGATGCAGACGCCATCCGTCTTCTGCGCGAGAAAGGCGCCATCATCATAGGTCTTACCAATGTGCCAGAGGTATGCATGTGGTAAGTGGTATAATTTTAATTAATTTTGTAGACAAAACAACCTAGGATATATTTTTGTAACTTATAGGTTTATACTTTACCACCATCTCGTCTTATGTTAAGCGACGATACAGTCTATGATGGAGCGTGATTACCAAGAAACCGATTCACTTTCGATTTCAAGACACCAGGATTGTAGGGATAAACCCATTCAAGCAACGCATTCCACAGCCTAGACGTCCTTACCACAAAAATACAGTCAAATCTCTGCGTTCTAGTCTTTGGAACGTCAACCATGCAACTATTTCTGCCATTGATGTACCCAAATAAATTTCTGCACAACTTATCTCCCAATTACATACACAAGCGGTGTCAGTCGGCAGTAACCTTTTTCATTTAGGTACGATATTTTGTGTTTTTGTACACAGTCAAGGCTAAATATGCACAAATGGTAACCGTATGCGCTTAAAATAACAACCTTGCAATATGTAGTCAAGTTTCACAGCTATTGTTGCCATGGATCTTCTATTGTTCAAGTAACTCTACATATATTCTGAGGTCATGACATATACCATCTATTGACAACCTTTGTTTTCAAAGTGTTGGTTATATAACACCGATTTTCCGATATAAATGTATATAGAAAAAACATGTCATGCAACATCAAGGGCCTTCGATGGAGATGTATAGGTATTATGTCATCATAAAGTTGTAAATACAGTTGCTAATCGAACGTTGTAAATAAACTAATAGGAAACTGAGGGTCCTTGCAATTTTACGGGGGCATATAATATAATGTTAGGAGAGGTGAGAAAATGTAGATTTTAGGTCAAATTTAAATATATCAACTATTACCTCTGTTGACTGATTACGGCATATTTACTGTAGTTACATGTTGGCGCGAGTTCCTGATATTTCGATACTATTTCATGCACCATGTTGACTGGTAAACTGACGAATGAAGATAGTGCTGTGCTTATATCGGGTGCTTTACGGTTGTTTGTTACAGGTGGGAGACTCACAACCACGTCTACGGCAAAACCAAAAATCCCTACAACACCACGAGAATCGTTGGCGGCTCCTCCGGCGGCGAAGGTGCTCTACAGGCCGCCGCCGGCAGTATCTTTGGTATAGGTATGTGAGATATTTTAAATATAATATTTAAACGTAACGTATGCTAGTACGAGTATTATTGCACCGTTGTAGGAGGTGTACCTACTAGTTTACTGTAGGTACATATAATTTACCCTCGCATTTAGAAAGCTTATTTTTCATTCATTTTATAGTACTGTGAACTCATTAGCTGAATGCTAGGGTTGCCATCCGTCCGGGTTTTCCCGGATTTGTCCTAGTTTGAAGGGCGTCCGGGGAGCGTCCGGGCCGGACTTCATTTGTAGCCTCGAGGGTCTACCGCCCAACTAGAACTGTCTTAGCTTTGATATTGCATGAATGACTGAATGAATTAATGAACTTGATATAATAGAGACCGCTATAGCAAAGCGAAAGCCGATTCAGTTAAAAGGCGGTAGATGGGCGGGTTTCTTCTGGTTGAAAAATGTTAGGTGTCTCAACGTACGAAGTATGAAAACCAAAATAGCCGATTGGTTGAAATTTGGAGCTTTTTATCCTCTAGGGAGAAGGGTTTCAATGTACGAGGTATAAAAGCCTAGATTATGTGTAAAAAAATGTCCGGGTCTTGGGTTCTACAATCCGGAATTTTCTCGAGTCTTGTCCTGGTTGCCAAACTATAGGGATGGCAACCCAAGCTGAATCGAATCAACCCATATTATTTCCGCTGGGTTGTGAAGCTCTACCGCCTAATTAAAATTGTCTTGGTTTTGATATTGCTCTCTCTCTCTCTCTTTTCTTTTCGGTTGAGATGATAGCAAAGCCATAGCCGATTTAGTTAGGCGGTAGAAGCATTTACCAGCCACTCATACTCGCCCAAGTTCACTTGCCATTGAATATAGAGTTTAATTCAACAGGCTAGTTTTATTCCACAATTTCCTTTAATATTTGATTTTAACTGCTAGTGCAGATAAGTTTCATGATGGATTCGAACCCACGGCGTGTGTTCTTAACCATTAAAGAAAACGCAAACACGCTATAACTTGATCTAAAATGGTTACTCTTCGTCTATCTCTCTTCTTACTCTCATCTTAATGGATTACGATTGCGCAGCTAGTTTTACCGACATGTACGGATTTCGTATAATAGTCACCGAGAGTACAGAACTTCAGGGTTGATCTCAGTAAAAATATTAATTCCGTCATATCTTAGACATAAATAGTCGGTAAATATATCGGTATCTCAACTAAGTTGCCGTAACTTACACCAATTCGATAATCTAAGCTAATAAATTAAAGGGAAATTAATTTCATTTCCAGGTTCTGACATCGGAGGATCAATCCGGATGCCTTCGTTCTTCAACGGTATATTCGGCCACAAACCGTCGCGAAACATCGTCTCTAACCATGGACAGTATCCTCGACCAGATAATGAATTTCAAAATTCATTTTTGAGTGAGTACATTTGTTATTAGCAACCAATGTCCTACTATCGATGATTGAAACTAGTTCAGATTTTGTGGTTTTTGTCTATTTCTTATGTAATCATAGACCATCTATTATAATACTAGCAGCGGCTTGCGGTTTAACCCGCGCAATTTCTGTTCCTTTTATTCTCCGGCGATAAACAGTTTATGATCTGGAATACCAGATACTAGATGCTTACTAGTTACCTATGTCTATAAAATTGTTGTTATGGAAGCATAAGCATATAAAAAAAAATGTTATATTTACAGGTATCGGCCCAATGGTACGACATGCGGTGGACCTAAAACCAATTTTGGATGTCATATCTGGAGATAATTCTTCAAAACTAAAACTTAATGATCCCGTTGATATCAAAACACTGAAGTTCTACTACCAATTCAATGACAACGCACCTTTATGCGACCCTGTGGATCCAGACATCATCACAGCAATGAAAAAAGTTGTGGAATACCTAAAAGTACAGCACCAGTTGAACGCTGAAGAAAAAAAAATGCCTATACTCAAGAAATCCCTAGCAATATGGTTTGCGACTATGAAAAACAAGAAAAAGTTCGGCGAATATATTATGGAGAAAGAGAGCATTGGAAACATTCTGAAAGAAATCGTGAAAAATTTGTTCGGGCTATCTGGTAACACATTGATTGCACTCGCTACTGCGCTGTTCGACTACGGCGGCGTGGAAGTAGGTGACGACCGTCATAAATACTATTTAAATCTGAGGGATCAGTTAGAAGAGACTTTCAAAGAGATGCTCGGCGAGAATGGCGTGTTCTTGTACCCAGTGCACCCGACGCCAGCGCCGTACCATAACGAACCATTACTCAAACCCTTCAACTTTTCATATACAGCTGTTGTCAACTGTCTGGGACTTCCAGCGACGACTATACCATTAGGATTCAGCAGAGATGGCCTCCCGATCGGTATACAAGTCATAGCCAACTATAATCAAGACAGGTTGTGCCTGGCCGTCGCGGAAGAATTAGATCGCGCGTTCGGCGGCTGGATCGAGCCTCAGAAATCATAAGTGTTTTACAGTTTTATAAGATACAAGTATAATTTTGTACACAGTATTTAATATAACAATATTCTCAGACTTTTGGAAATAAATGGTTTGTTTGTTTACCTATGTATTTTTGGAAATGGAATATGCTTTAGGCCTACTGTCCACGCACGCGTCTTTTGTCGAATGCATGCATCCTACGAACAAACATAAGACGTGCGGCTGTCGTGTCGTTGTCGTTTCGTGGACACAGACTTCATTATTTGTACGCAAGATGCAAGCATTCGTCTTGCATCCGACAATTGTGGAAATCGTGCGGATGTCGTGCAGCTACGTGGACAATTGGCCTTATTAATAATATTGGGTTCATCCCGTTCATCTTCAACCCAAGTAGATCACCTTCAATCTATGGATGGTTTTAGATCATAATAGTCATCTGTTTTGTAAGAGAGCTCAGCTATTTAGTTTCCTATATTATATACATACATTTGTATATTAGCCAGTACCATGTCACTATCTAGCAAAATAAGAACTGAGAACAGGTTTTCATTTCCTCATTCTTGTCATACATTAACTATTCCCAATATTTAAATTTACAACACTGGAGTTTTTTTTTTATGGTATGCCACCCACTTCTTACTTTTAGATAACATGGAGGTTGGTTGCATACCAGCTACATAGGTTCCTTAAAAAAACTAGAAATAAGAATTTATTACAATTTCAATTGATAAGAACTAAATTCCATGAGGCCACCTGATAAAACCATCATGTGTAACTGTATTATTGTTGAGAAATGTTACATGAGTTCCAATAAAACTGAAGTCAAGAGTTCAAATCATATTCAACACTACAGGCTTAAATAGGTATACTCACCATTGCAAACAAAATGTACCATATAATTAAAACCCCCTTTTAATCTGGTAAGAAAAAAAAACTGTGTATTATATTTGACATCAATTATTTATTGAAAAAACCAGCTTGCTTGTTTTTAGGTACACTTAATTAATCCACTAATTACATTCATGGGCCCATTAGCAATAGAGAGCCTAGCTCTCAATCTTGGACCCACTGGTGTGTCAAGTTTGTGGTCCCACAATTAAACAGCCAAAATAATAACCCATAGTTTAAAATGTTTATTTTGCCCTTGCCCTTTCTGTATAACATTGTTTTGGAATTGAGAACAGCAGCACTACACTAACACTAGCAATGTTTAATATATCTTATTAATTAAATCTTATCTTAAATCTCTCATTCCATCCTACGGTTGCCTGGAAGAGATCACTTTTAGTGATAAGGCCGCCAATTGCTACTTTATTTTGTTTTGTTATGTAACTTTTATTTATTTTTGAAATTAAGTGCAATAAAGAGTTAATCTATCTATCTATCTTATTAATTAATTCATAGGTTTAATAATGTCCTACTAATTTTGACTAATGAAACGATTTGTAATATTGATTTACATTTTATTTTCCATCTAAACTAAAACCAATAGATTACATAGTAACTGAAGTTAAGCTCGGTTGTTTTGTTAGACTCTCAATAAGTGTTAGTATCTCCTTCCTTTTATGGCTGGGGCTGACTTTAACAAGCATGTCACAAGAGGAGATGAGGCCATGGCTGTGCGCACACTCCGCAAGTCTCTCCGCATTGCAGAGAATGTGCACTCCACAGTCGTAACCATTGCTCTGCTGTAGGCATTCTTTGTCAACGAAGTTAATACCTAGAAGGTAATATAATATCAAATTTATCGTCAAAAAAAGTTTTGTAAGGTTAAATCAAGGTTGCTAATGGGCTGAGACTTTTGTCAACATTTTTGAAAATCCAACATACTAAATTTTGTGGACATATTTGCGTAAATGCCAATTATATTTGGAATACTAAATAAATAAAGGAAACTTACCACCTTTTGTCAAATAAGGTATTATATGACTAGCAAAATCCCAAGCAACATTATGATTGCTCCCACTAGAAGAGTCAAGGTGTAGAAAACAATTTTCTGGTTTTGAGAACACAAGTAGACTCCAGTGTGAGCCCCCTGCCATATCTGGTGACTCATTGTCATTCAGAGCAAAGAAAACAAACTTCTTTCTGCTAACACCAAGAGGTTCTAAAAAGGTACTTATTTCCTCTGTTTTCACCATTTTTACACACTGTGTCACTTCTGGCGATACAAACAGCAGATCAGAGTCTGTTCTGAATATCATTTTTTCAAGATATTCAAAGTAAAATGATATTATGGTGTCATTGAGCCAGTGTGGTCCAGCCAACAGTTCTACATCAGACTTATGAAGTAAAATATCATGGAAGCTCAGCACGACCGATGCTCTGGCCATTTTTTCGAAACTAAACTCTTGACACTTTCCTTTTGGTATTATTCATCTGCTAAAAAAGGGTTCAAATGATTTCTTTGCGAGTATCACAAGGTCACAACTATAGCTTGCTATGAAAAATAGCTATTATTAAATCAATAAGACTTGGAGACACATTATTAAAACAGTGAAATAGTGTTTTGAAAATAGTGGAACGAACGAGCGAACTTACCAATGATTTGTTTTTGATGACAAATAGATCTTCAAAATTCTCGCCACAGGCACGGTTTGTTATACACTAAATTGGCTGAACTAGGTTTCTAAAGTCTGTTTAGATCTATTTTTATTCAAGAAAATTGAATATTTTGCACTGTGTGCTGCGGAAATGGGAAATCGCGACGAGTTTCGTTCACTTGCGTTGCGAAAAATCAAAATTGGTTTTTCAATTCAAATGACATTGACAGTTGACTTCACTTTCAACTTCAAATTGACATTAAAAGATTTTTTGCTTGCAATTTTTACGTATTTTTCGTTGTAGGTACTTTTATTTATGTTTATTTCGCCATCACTCGTCCGACGTCCGTAGTTTCGTGTCGATTGGAAAGGACTTTGGACATCTCGTAGGGTTTTGAAATTAAATCTTTCTTCGTGGGCTGTGAATGAAGCTCAGCATCACGCTCGGAAATGAAAGAAATGTTCGGGTGGACCGGTGAAGCAGCAGCACAGAACAAATACTGAGCAGCAGAAAGCAGAAAGGCAGACACAGACAGACAGCAGCAGCAGACTATCTATCTCCTTCTGGCATACTCGGCACTAATGCTCTAGGTTCCTAGGATTGCGGTGCCGTCACATAGCGGACGTAATATTACGGACGTAAAAAAACGGCCGTCTTTACGGTGACAACATGTGGAAAGTTCCACTGCCGCTAGATAACCCAGACATACGGCGGGCTCGACTTGGACAGTCACCTTGGACAGTACTCGCACGACACACCAGACTTGCACTAATCAGTCGTGATTCCTAATCGCCTGTACTCGCACTTTTTTTAAACATTCCACAAAGCTTGAATTTTTTAAAAAATTGTTTAATATAACTTTTTATTTTGGCTTTACCCAAGACTTACGAAATCTCAAGCAAATATAATCAAATGATAGTATTAATAGAAGTTTCATACAAACTTTCATCCCATAATTCACTCCTTTCGACGTCGAATTTTGAAAAACACTGTAGGTAATACGTTCCCTTTCCGTTTCCCTACTATATTATGTTTAAGAAACAAAAAGTTACAAACAAATTTCCATCCTCTAAAGGCCGAGTCACACAGGGGCGGGAGCCGCGAGAAAGCGATCGCAATCCGGGACGGGATTTTTTGTAATATTCGAATTTGTATGCAACCTGACACATAGCAAGCAGGCGCGATCCGGCGCGATGCGATCTCCCGCGCGACGGGATCGGGACGACAAACAGGATATCACTTCGCGGGAAAAACGCGCCACAGCGCGGGTCGGGCGGCCGGCGCGGGTGCTGTATTCTACGGTAGTCAGTACAAGCTGTCACACAGGGCAAAGCGATCGCAGAGCGATCGCGATCGGATCTCACGAGTTGTATTTTTTTGCAACGTAATTGTGCGATATAGTGCGTTTAACGGAGAGGTGTAGAAAACCAAAACAAAGATGAAGCCGTAACATAAAAATCGTAAATCTTAGTATTTTTATATTTTATCAGCGCGGGCGCTGTATTCTACGGTAGTCAGTACAAGCTGTCACACAGGGCAAAAAACCGGGTCACACAGAGGCGAGAACCGCGAGACAGCGATCCGATAGCCATCCAGTGCGAAGCGATAGCGGTCCGTACCACGTCACACAGGCTATCGCCCGCAGCCCGCGGCGGGAAGGTGGCGACAACACAGCCGGTGTGACACCAAAAGCGATCAAATTGTTGTGCAAATGTTGTATTTAAGATCGTATTTGTAAAAATATTTTAAGACAGTTTCATAAAAATACTAAGATTTACGATGTTTAAGTATGTTACGGCATCAACTTTGTTTTGGTTTTCTACACCTCTCCGTGAAACACACTATATCTCACGATAAAACCTAATCACAAAGAAGAAAAACCAAATATGCATTTTGACAGCAGATTGTCACCACAACAATATTTTCAAGATAATGTAAACGAAGTTACAATTGTAATTTAGCTTAGAGTAAATAGGCTCTACAGACGAATCCTTTTATCAGAGGAAGTTGCGAAGAAATGACGTAAAAGTGGGCGGGACCTGATAAAAAAGTGGGTGGAACCTGATAAATTTATCAGGTCCCACCCACTTTTACTCAATTCCCTGTCTCCAAAAAATGAGACCGAATAATTGCCAACAGTATGATTTAAATCGTATTTCTACGACTTTTTGGCTATGGTACGATATACGATCGAGTAATCGAAATTGTACACAAAATATTATTTTAATTACCCGACTGAATGAAGGGTTATGGTTTCTTACATGTTTGTAAATTTCTTTACCCCCACCTATCTTCCAAACGGCTGGATGACAATTAAGGTATCGTTAGATTTGTCTCAATCACTCAAGTGTCTCCTTAGATAGTACATTGTATTAAATAATGTTTTTAAAGCTGTTTTTGTTCAGTCAGGTTTTTAAAATTATAGTTATTTATTTATCTTGAAATGAATAAACACTTTTTTGTCATTAAACAATAATTAACAACATGGAGAAGACCTGAATGAGTATAATTATTTTATTGTAAATACGTGTTGGTGTGTTTTGTTCCATGTGGGTTTCATTAAGGAGTATGGTAGGTAGCACGGCAGGAGGTATCTTTTTGTGTTAAGAAGACAGTGGTAAGACTTTTTGGGGAAGTACCTTCGTCGGTTATTCTACCGCTAAGCAGTAATGTGCAAACATTACTATGTTGCGGTTTGTAGGGCAATGTTTCCAGTAAAATTACCGGGCATAGAGATAAAACATCTCATATCTCTGGGTGACGAGCGCAGTGCAGTAGGTACTAGGTTTTTTTGGATTTTGACTCTTCATGTAGGTACCAATAGCTGTGTGTCACTGTGTTATTATGTGGCAGTCATGTGCTTACATGTCTTTCTCTTATTGTAACCCAATTCTGTAATAAAGGCGTAGGTATGTTTTAGTTTTAATCGTTGAAATTTATTTAAGTTAGGTCTATTTTATTGTAGAAATTAAATCAAACCAGAGCGTACCGATTCTAAACTCTCCGACACGGAATCTCACATCTCGTTCTTTGTTTTATCTGTTTAGAATGACAAAGGCAAGGATTATGCGCCGTTCGGATTGCGTTTAAATCACTACCCAGTACTACTTTTATCTGCAATATAAATTCGAGATCCATCACCATCGATGAATATCGATCATCCCTGATCCAGACGGTACTTAGTTCATCTTTATATTTCCTTCATTTCATTTACATTCACATCCCATGAAAATGCTGTGCACGTGCGCTATAAGAAGTTTTCACTTCAAAAAACATTTCAAATGATTTCGTATGTAAATTAATTAATTATGTCTTCAACCTTTTCTCAGAAGTAAGTCCCATGGCAACACCTATGTTTTTTGTTCTGAGTATGGCGTAACTAGGGTATGTAATATCGGAAGATTATCAATTCCGGAACTGAGTCACGATTCTAAATATCCAATATCGGAATTCCGGAACAGCTCCGAAACTGGAAAAATATTAGGATAGTACAGAAAAGTAAAATTGATTATCTTATACCATTAAACGAGCAATTCTTGTATATATATATACAAGAATATATATACATAGAATCTGAATCTCGGAAACGGCTCGAACGATTTTCATGAAATTATGTATGCAGGGGGTTTCGGGGACGATAAATCGATCTAACTAGGTTTCATTTAAAAAAACGCATATTATGCGCGTTTTTAGACAATGAAAAACTGTCACATTAGACATTAGAATGCGAAGGTAAATCTCGCCGCGTGACGCGACAGCATAATTGGCTCAGACGGGAAGTCGGGCGTTCGTGGCGGTCTCGAATTAATAGCTGCGGGTACGAATCCAGACGGCTTCTCTTTTTTTTCAAGTATTCTTTTTTTAAGAAAATCTTAGAGTATCTAAGTATTTTTAGTATTTATACCGAGCAAAGCTCGGTGACCCAGGTACTTATCTATTTATATACATATATACTTTTTATTTTTAAAATTAATAAAACATTCTAAAGTTCTACAACAGTGGGCGGCAAATCATTACCTAGCACTGCACTGCGCTCGTCACTTTCAAGCCAAATGAATTACTCCACTGATTGATTTATTTATTGAATCTTTAATAACTTATTGTGTGTATGTATATCTGTACATCATGGCTGTGTTTAAAAAAAAGTTAGTGGTCAAAATACCGACATTGGAGTAACGATATTAAAGTGTTTCAATTTCGAAATTGAGATTTCGAAAAAGTTTCTCCAAGATTTCGGAATTCCGGAATACATGCCCTAGTTTTGAAAGTTTTTAGTCTATTGAAACTGAAACTTACCAGTACTTAAATAAATGTATGAAATTTACCAGATCCATGTCTTCTATCTCTTTCAATAATCTGTTAGGTTGGTACTCGTCTTGTTTTCACGAAGATAACCGTTTCCACAAAGTCGTTGCCATATGGTTGGTATTGAACAGACATGTTAACTGCTCTTGTTAGTTTGTACTGAGTGCCGACTTCTACGTAGTAATTATATTCTCTTTGCTCTGATCAACGACCGCTCCGTTGCACGGTCGGAATCGTACTGACCGATTTGTACGTGTGTAGAGTAATGCTGATTTCTATTCCCTACCGCTTCTACGTCACTTCCTTCTGATATAGGGTACGTGTGTGGTCGTTTTAAGGAATACAATATAATTTAGGATGATTTCCTGATATTGCGTTCCATTTCACGCATCCGCGTGTTTTTCGTGTGAATTTACAGTAACTTTAAATATTAATTTAAAATATTTTCGCGTAACTCCGGCAGCTAAAATCGAATTGGGAGGGTCAAGACAAAGCCCCTTGACCATTCCACAGTAGCAGTATCCTCAAATATAGGCGACTCGATTCAAGACCCAACTCCAATCCGCCGGTGCAAACTGTTGGATGACTCGGCACTTGATCAGCTACGCCTGGAGGAACAACGTACTCGTCCAGCGTCTGCCTCGACCCGGGATCCGCCCGTCGCGTCATCGACGCTGACATTGGCTTCAGTGCCAATGACAGCGGCGACACTTGCGGCGCCGGTTGACCCCGATATCGAGGAGGGAGATTCTGCGAGTAATAGCTTATCCGACCAGGTAAGAGGGCAACTGAGGAGTGCTTTGGAAGACGCGATCTTCCAATATCGACTCCCACCAAACTCTAGGCCGCGCTTACCACATTTACCCACCCATAAAAGAAATTTGGCTTTGATGGGAGTCCTGAAAACTTTGCTAGTGCCCTACCTGGGTACTAGCAAAGATTTGACTGATACCCATTCTATTCTGTACTGTGGTGCTATCGCGGCGTGTCGCGTTGCACGTGTCAAGTTCCTAGACACTGACCGTACAATGCGAACCACCGGAGATGCACCAGCATGGCAAATGCGAATAGAACGGCGTATCAGCACATTCAGGACTCAGACAAGACAGCAAAGTGCATTTTATGCGTGGGCAAACCGTATTCGCCGCTACAGAGAGCGTGTGAATCGATATCGGCAAAATCGCGACTTCCAGAGCGATCAAAAGAAGGTGTATAGAAACTGGGAGGAAACTAGTCGACGTGTGAGCGATGGCCAGCTACTGGATGCCAGCGCTACGAAAAACTTCTGGCGCAGCATCTGGTCGGTGCCTGTCGAGCACACGGAGGGAGCTTGGATGCGTGTTGTCGAACGTGCGTGTGAATCTATCGAAACCATGGAGTCTATTACGATAGAGTTCGAAGACGTTAGTTGTGCTATCCGGACGACTCAGAACTGGAAAAGTCCTGGGCCGGACGGATTGCACAACTTCTAAATAAAGTAGTTTCGATGCTCACATGAACGTTTGGGAACACAATTCCAAGAAGCCGTCGAGACGGGTTCTCTTCCTAGTTTCATGACCACAGGAGTCACCTTCCTGCTCCATAAGTCTGGTAGTACCACGGAACCGAAGAACTACAGACCCATTACGTGCTTACCTACCAGTGGTAGGTGCTAGGCTACCACCTATAAGCTGCTTACATCCATTCTGAGAGCAAAAATTAACGCACACATTATCGCGAATAACGTTTTGGCCTCCTCTCAGAATGGATGTAAGATTGGGTCCCGTGGTACTAAGGAGCTACTCCTCATTGACACGACCATTTGCCAACAAGTCAAACGAAACAAAGGAACCCTCTCCACTGCTTGGATTGACTATAAGAAGGCCTATGACGCGGTGCCCCATTCGTGGCTAGAAAGGATTTTAGATTTGTACAAAATAAATCCAACTCTGAAATCTTTTCTAAGCAAATGCTTGGGACAGTGGGTCACAGTCCTTCGTCATAAAGATTGAAAGAGGAATTTTTCAGGGTGACAGTCTGAGTTCCCTATGGTTCTGTCTAAGTCTGAATCCTCTCAGCACCCTGCTGAGAGCTTCAGAATTAGGCTGTCGTCTTCGTAGAGGAGGTGAGGTTATATCTCATTTGCTGTACATGGACGACCTCAAACTCTTTGCACCGAAACGCCAAGACTTGTTGGAGCTATTAAAAACCACAGAGGTTTTTAGTAACGCCATCAAGATGGAGTTCGGTGTCGACAAGTGTGCGGTCATGCATGTACAGCGAGGAAAAGTAGTAAATTCAGAGAATTTACAACTTTCCAAGACCATAGCTCTCAGATCCCTCTCCGAAGACGAGACCTACAAATGTCTCGGTATGTCACAGTCATTTGGTATATCAGCAGATGACATTAAGAAATCGGTGAAGGAACGCTTCTTTTGCCGGCTGACAAAAGTACTTAACAGTCTTCTGTCAGGCGGTAATAAGGCGCGAGCCTTCAACGGTTGGGTAATGCCTCTGCTGATATACTCCTTTGGCATACTGAGATGGACTCAGACTGAGCTCGACGCCCTGGACAGAAAGGTCCATCAACAGCTCACAACATACCACATGCTACACCCGCGCTCGTCTGTTATGAGACTGTATATCCCGCGGAAATGGGGGGTCGAGGCTTTTTAAATGCCAAGAACCTTCACAACCGCGAGGTATGCAGTCTCAGGGATTATTTCCGCAACAGCGAGTCCGGGATGCATCGTGATGTTGTGGCAGTTGACAGGAGTTTCACGTTTCTTTCATTGGCAAACGAGAACTGGCGCAAACCATCGGTGCTCAGCACTGATGATCGCAAGGGAGTATGGAAGAGCAAGGAGCTGCACGGGCGATTCTATCGGTCCCTGACGGGACCCGATGTGAATCTGCTCGCTTCGGTGAACTGGCTGCGATTCGGGGACCTCTTCGGAGAAACCGAAGGTTTTGCCTGTGCAATTGCAGACGAAGTTATCAAGACGAACAACTACCGGAAATACATAATGAAGGACGGTACGGTCAACCTCTGTCGAGCATGCCGCCGTCCAGGCGAATCTCTTCGTCATGTTATTTCCGGTTGTTCGCATCTTGCTAACGGCGAGTACTTGCACAGACATAACCTAGTAGCCAGGATCATCCACCAGCAACTTGCTCTTAGATACTGCCTTGTCGAGTCCGAGGTGCCGTACTATAAGTACGCACGTCTGCCAGTTCTCGAGAATGGTCGTGCGTTGCTCTACTGGGACCGCTCTATCATCACGGACAGGACTATTGTCGCCAATAAGCCTGATATCGTGCTGGTAGGTCTCAGCGCCGGGCTGTGATCGTCGATATCACCGTACCACATGACGAGAACCTCGTGAAAGCCGAGAAGGACAAGCTAAGCAAGTACCTTGACTTGGCTCATGAGGTTACCGCCATGTGGGATGTTGATTCGACGATCATAGTCCCAATAGTCGTGTCGGCAAACGGCCTTGTAGCGAAAAGCCTCGACCAACACCTTAAGAGACTTTCGCTAGACGGTTGGATCAAGGGTCAGATGCAGAAGGCGGTCATCCTCGACACAGCACGCATCGTCAGGAGGTTCCTCACTCTGCAGCCCTAACCACCGGTAGCTTGGGCCCTGCCCCGCTGCTTGCAGCTATCTAGGTTTAAGTCCTTTTATATAAATATTGTAAAAACTTAGATTTAAGAAGATAAATAAATTCGTGAATAATAATTAATAATTTTATTCGAATGAAAACTACACACAACAAATTCGTAAACCTGATGAAAGACAAAAATGTATGTTTTTAAATTTATTCTTGGCTATGGATACTAGTCCTTCAGCCGAGAGAATATCTCTTTTTTTTTTACTTTTATAGGTTTACACTATTATTGTTGTTGTGTTGCGGTCTACGATGGAGCGTGTTTACCTAGAAGAAACCGATTCACTCTCGATTTGAAGACACCAAGGTTATAACTATCAGGGAAAACCCACTCTGGCAACTCATTCCACAGCCTAGACGTTCTTATCACAAAAGTAGAGTCAAACCTCTTCGTCCGTGTCTTTGGAACATCAACCATGAAACGGTGCCGCTTATTCGAGTTACGAGAAGTCCGATAGAAAAAAGGGCAAGGTGGTATTAGATCATGCAGATCAGTCGCACACTCTCCGAAGTGTATTCGATAAAAAACCGACAAGCTTGCAATCTTGCGGCGATGTTCAAGACTTTGAAGTCTTTTTCGCACTAGAGTGTCTTTGCCTGTGAGCCTTTTGGCACGCCTCTCGATCGATTCCAGAGCCTCAAGCTGATACTTAGCAGATCCATCCCAAAGATGCGAACAGTACTCCATACAAGACCGAATCTGTGCTTTATATAAGAGAAGTAATTGTTCAGATTTGAAGTACTTTCGCACCTTTGCGAGGACACCTAGTTTTTTTGCAGCTAATTTAGCCTTGGACTCGATATACGTGCCAAAGTTGAGCGTAGAGGTCAAGGTAACGCCCAAAAGCTCAAGATGATCAGTAACCGGTACGGATACACCTCGAATAGTAGGAGAATATTGAAATGGACTCCTTTTTGCCGAGAACAGACACGCCTGCGTCTTTCCCTCGTTAAACTTGGCCAGATTGGTTTCGCCCCATTCAGAGACTTCCTCAAGGGCCAAGTTCAAACGCTCAATCATACTCTCTCAATACCTTAAAGTAGGGACAAGATAATAGGTCACTTTTAACATTTCATCAAAATTCAACAACGTAACCTTGTAACGGCGGGCATAAAATAAGAACTGCACAATTTTATTCTTGCTTAACTTTTTGAAGTGAAAACTTCTTTAGGCGCGCTATGGACAGAATTTTCGTGGGCTGTGAAATGGATTTATAATCACGTGATCATCACGCTCGGATATGATAAGAAATTTCGGGTAAGCTCGGGATGCTAGAGCGAGAAAGATAATGTGGTCAACAAACGTGCCAGACCGAGAAAGATAATTGTTAGAGGAGGACATGGGACAATAGATACTCTCTCTCTCTCTCTCTCTCGCTGCTCGCTACCGATTACCAGTGTTGTCAACACTGGTAATCGGTAGCGATTCTGATTCTGGGTAGTGATTCTGAAACCATTCGGTTGCATCCGACACGGAATCTCATCTCTCGGTCTTTGTCATGCTAAAGAGATAAGACAAAGACCGAGAGATGAGATTCCGTGTCGGATGCAACCGAATGGTTTCAGAATCGCTACCCAGAAATTGTTCAGAATCGCTACCCAGGGTAGCGATTCTGAAACCATTCGGTTGCATCCGACACGGAATCTCATCTCTCGGTCTTTGTCTTATCTCTTTAGCATGACAAAGACCGAGAGATGAGATTCCGTGTCGGATGCAACCGAATGGTTTCAGAATCACTACCCAGAAATTGTTTATTATGTTTAGAATGGTTTATTAGTGAAAGCAAATCGTAAAATTACTCGTATTGGTCATTATTACAATAAATATGTAAACGTAATTGAAAAAAGGTGTGTGCTTAAGACCACACGGCAGAAGTGAAAACTTCATTAGCTGATTGGCAGTAATCGCTACCCAGGGTAGCGATTCTGAAACCATTCGGTTGCATCCGACACGGAATCTCATCTCTCGGTCTTTGTCATGCTAAACAGATAAGACAAAGACCGAGAGATGAGATTCCGTGTCGGATGCAACCGAATGGTTTCAGAGTCGCTACCCTGATCTAAAGAACTGAACGTCGTTACAATGTTGCGTCAGTCAACCCTTTTTCTTTTTAAACACTAGGGATGTTACTCTAAAAATCGAAAGCTGATAGGATTGTAAGTTGAATCGAATGCAATGATTACTTGTGAAGAAAAATCACCATAAATTTATAACCACGTTGTGATTATAATAAAACCTAATTATACATATTTATTATTCTTTTAACTAACTATTAAAATACAAAAAAATAACTAAATAGAAAGGTCATTGATGTTGGGTGCAATTTAGGTGGATGTTGCTGGCAACACCAGTGCCTGTCGATGACGCATGTCATGTCGCCATAACATGATGATGACGCAGTCTTTTGTTGTTGTGCGAAGTGACTGTGCGTTTTTGGTGTGCTCTCTGTTATGTTCTTCTGATCTGGCTTTTTCATTGAACTGATCTTACTGACTACGTTTACCTGGATATAAATTGGACTCCGATTGCTTAACGATTATTAAACAAGAAAAACATTACAGTCTTACTATGTCGAAACGGGGGAAAACTCTAAACAGTCAATCTCGCGAACTAGTGCTGAAATTGTACAATTATTTTGGACGTGAATCAGTTAACGATGGGCCTCTTTTACCATTGAAACCACCGAGAGAACGCGTTGCCGAAGCATTGGGAATAGGGAAGAAGACAGTAACTCAAATTCTGAAAGAGAAATACGGACTATCAGGCTCAGAAGATAATACTTTACGTACACCGAAAAAACGAAAGAGGGACAAGAAAATTGTTGACGTTGATCATTTTGATGCTGCTGCAATTCGCAACCACATTTATGGATATTACTCGAGAAAAGAATATCCTACACGGGAAAAGCTATTGAGTTCGTTAAAAGGCGCAGACTTATTTTTTGGAGGCAAATCGTCTCTATCAAAGGTTTTGAAATCGATTGGCTTTAGATTTAAAAAAAAGTGTGTGCTTAAGACCACACGGCAGAAGTGAAAACTTCATTAGCTGATTTTTGTATTAGGTAGGTATGTCGTAAAACAAGCCAGAAATTAGAGTAAATATTTATTTAAATTTTATTTATATACAAAGTAGCTGTTACCCGCGACTTAGTCCGCGCGAAATAAATACTAAGTTTACTCAGGCAGTACTTATTTGTATACCCAGATTGTATACACATTTATGGTTAGTAAAAAAAGTGTCCATGTTAAAAAAGTTGTTGGCCGGGGCCGGCTTTTTAAAAGTTACTCCAACATTCACACGGTGCACCCCTATGATGCCCCTAACATTGTCCGCAAAAAAGTTGGTGAGTGTAATAGGAGTTTTGTTACCGACTTTCTCCTGTTCCGTCGATTCCACATACACTACACAGTCTCCACTACGATTTTCTGGGAATAGTCTCTTTCTCTTATAAAGGGGTTTTCTAAATAGTTTGTAAGAAACATTTTCACTTGGATTTGGCTTCAATAGTTTTCTTTTTCTGGTCTGTTCGACGGGGTCACCCCCGTCGCTAGCGACGCTCATATTTATTTATACTATTGACTATATGTATACAAAACTAAATATTTACACGAAAGAAACGAAATATTTACACAGCAAAACTAATTAATTTGATTGTGAAAATTATAAAGCACCCGTCGTGTTTTCCCGCCCAAACAAAAGTCTTTTGGAGTTGGTAGCCGTCAGTGTTGCCACTATGATTTTGAGCTTGTCGCCAAATAGTTATGAAACAAAGTCGCCGGTTTTGATTGAATTATTAAGGGAATAACAGTCTGGAAGAATACATAAGCTTATTCCTTCTCCAACCTTCTACACTACACTAGCATATTCCCCTTTGTCGGTAACACGTCGTCTAAATCCGCTAAAAGGATTTAAAAATTCGCCAGTTTCAGCGACAAAGTCGCTAAAGTGTCAACACTGGTAACCGGTAGCGAGCAGCGAGAGAGAGAGAGAGAGTATCTATTGTCCCATGTCTTCCTCTAACAATTATCTTTCTCGCTCTAGCATCCCGAGCTTACCCGAAATTTCTTATCATATCCGAGCGTGATGATCACGTGATCATAAATCCATTGCACAGCCCACGAAAATTCTGTCCATAGCGCGCCTAAAGAAGTTTTCACTTCAAAAATCCGACAAGCGGAAAATCCTGCTAGAACGCTACGATATTATTTTGAAGAGAATAACATTCTTACGTCAGGTAAATAAAATTACGGATTGGGACAATGTCGTGTTTATTGACGAAACATGGTTGAATGCGAACCATACGGTTGCGCGGACATGGACCGATGATACAGCGGCCTCCACCTCAAAAGTTCCATCGGGAAAAGGAGCCCGACTTATTATATGTCACGCGGGATCAGCTTCTCAAGGTTTTAATCCAGACTGCCTCCTCGCATTCGCCTCTAATACTACAACAGATTACCATGAGGAAATTAACTTTGATGTTTTTAAAGAGTGGTTTGAGAAGCTGCTAGTCAGCTTAGAAAACCCATCGAAAATTATAATGGACAATGCTCCGTATCATTCTGTACAAGTTGATAAACCTCAAGCAAATAAAAAGCAAGAAATTGTCTCGTGGCTGGTAAGAAATGGTGTGGAGGCAAGTCCAACTTTATTAAAAGTTGAGTTGTTAAATCTGGTAAAAGCAACTAAGCCGTCCAAGCTCCGCTATGTAATCGATGAACTAGCCCTAGAGCATGGACACGAAGTTATTCGATTGCCTCCCTACCATTGCCAGTTTAACGCCATCGAGCTTATTTGGGCACAAATAAAGGGTCATGCAGCGCGGAACAATACTGAACCACCCTTCAGTACTGCTAAAATGATGACTCTGCTACAAACTGCATGTGCAGAAGTCACTACAGAAGACTGGCGAAAAGTCGTGGAGAAGACAAAGAAAATAATTTTACAAGATTTTGAACGAGATGTGAGAATAGACAATATTATTGAAAATGAATTAATAATATCTCTGAGTGCTGACAGCAGTGATGAAGATAGCAGTTCCGATAGTTCAAGTGAATAAAAGCAATTTTTTTGTTAAATTACGTAGGTACTTGTCTTATTTTGCTCCTTTAATTTATGAAAGAAAAAATAATAATGGGACAGGGATTCGCATGATCATTTTTAAAATTCACATATGTTTCAAGTCTGTATCGATTCATTCATTTAATCGATGTTTTTAAGCAGGTCACCTCACTATGAATATAAAACTGACATCTGTCAAAAGTGACCTATTATCTTGTCCCTACTTTAGTTTGCTGTCCACTCTCTACTTAGTCTGTGGATAAAATATTGTCGTATCAGTGTTGCTATTTATATCTTTGAATTTTCCTTCTACTTCGACTTAGTTGCTGTTTACTGCATCGGGAATTCTAAAGATTTTTACTGAAAATGGATTGTGATAGAGTATCTTTCTACCTAGTCTGTGATTGTGATCAGTAACGGTTTTTATTACATTATCAACTCAATTGGCTATTTTTATTCCAAATATTTTAAGAGTTTAACCCAAAAGGTAAGAAGAAAAATTGTTTTAGTATGAAATTCCTTCATGTACTTAGGGTTCATAGAAGGTAGACATACCAAACTAATCAGCAGAGCTGAGAAGAAAATTATAATTTAGGTATCTACAATAAATTTTATTTCCTTGAACATGGGGAGGCGTTTCATTGTGATTACACTTTTGAGATTCTGTGGTAGACAGATCTTGCTGAATCTACACTATCGCCATCTAGTGCGTACGGTGGAACTATTTTTGTGTCGTCGGAAAACCCCTCATTGCTCACATTACTGCCAAAAACTTGTACAATACAATCTGCATTCACCAATGAGGGAGTTTCCGACGAGACAAAAATAGTTCCAACGGACGCACTAGATGGCGATTGTTCGAGATGCAGATAGATCTGTCTCTACCATATACTCTCAACAGTGTAATCCCTTTAGAGACCCTACCCGTTTTCAGGGAAAAAGTATAGTGTAAAAAGTGTCATTTTTAATTTTAATATATTGGGAATAAAAATAGCTAATTAGGTTGATAATGTAACAAAAAACCGTTACTGATCACAATCCCTTTTCAGTAAAAATCTTTAGAACTCCCGAGGCAATAGACACCAACTAAGCCAAAGTAGAAGGAAAATTCAAAGATATAAATAGCAACACTGATACAACAATATTTTATCCACAGACTAAGTAGAGAAACTCGCTCGGCTGAAGGATTAGTATCCATAGCCAAGAATAAATTTAAAAAATATATATTTTGTCTTTCATCAGGTTTACGAATTTGTTTTGAAATTTTGATGTTTCGATATAGTTTTCATTCGAATAAAATGCGTACATGGATAAAGTAGTTTATTATTTATTACTAGAAGTCGTGCTTTCGCAAATCGAATGAATTGAGTCCCATTATGCCTACCGCTTTTGACAACAAACCAAAAGACCTACAAGCGCCTCCTATTATCGTATTATTAAACCATATCTTTTTGTCTCGTCGGAAAACGGCTCATAGCAGAATACATTCTGCTTACATACATCCATTCTCGTACCTCGTTCCGAATCAAGGTCAAACGTTAACCCATTCCTTAAGAAAAAAGTACACCATAAGGGTTCAACAGGGTAAAAAAATGAATAAAGAACTTAAAGCATTTTATTAAATTTGTATTAGCTCATAAAACTAATTTGGTAACAACAATGGTCACAATCTTACAACTGAAATTTTTGTTGCCATCCACAATGACATCATAAGATGACAAGAAGGAACAATCACAATGGTTACTATCTATCATAAATAATTTAATTAACATTAAATCCACTCACAGCATTGTTAGAGAGTAATATCACACAAGATATCTAATTCCCTCCATGTACGACATAATAATGTGCTAAAAATAGCTACATTCTATTTTAAAGTGACAACATTAACATTTTAATAAGTTATGATGATACTGATTGGGCTAAAAATAAGAGGTAAATTCCAGAAATATAATGGAGAATACCTCTTACTCAATATTCTCTATTAACAGGTAGATTACTTAGTAGCTTGCTTGAGGTAAGCGATGAGGTCTGCCCTCTCGTTGGCTTTCTTCAGACCAGCAAACACCATCTTGGTTCCGGGGATGTATTTCTTGGGGTTCTCAAGGTACTCAAACAGAGTGTCGTCACCCCATACAATACCTATAAACAAAATAAATCAAAATAAGGTTAAGGTTTAATATAAGCACATCAGCATACACTGCTTGTTTATTAATTATCAGCAGCGCACAACAGTCTTACCCAGATATTTGCTGTTCCCATTATTTTCCCCATAGTGACAAGTAGTGAAATGTGCTATGCCAGACAATAATCTGTGTTCCACGTTTCAACATGGTCTGTACAGGCATGTGATTGTTAAATAACAATAACTAAAAGATAATTGCTAAAAATAAATGTATATATATATGTACATGTATTTAAATTATAAATTCATAATACATGATGTCTGTTCCTTTTCGTCATATGAATGTTGAGACAATTTTACAATCTGTTCTTCTGTACTTTTCTGAAAATGAATTTAAGGTGCTCACATAAAATATTAGAGCACTGCAACAAACATTAAGCTAATCAATATCATCAACATTCCTGATTTTTAATAAACTAACATATTTACTTCAGTGATAATGAAATAATAAGATTGATAACAGATTACATAACAATGATGATAAAAATATTAGCTATCTGGATTCCATAGTACAAGCTTTGCTTAGTTTGGGCCTAAATTGTGGCTGATGGTGTTGTGTGAAATGTCCACCAATATTTAATTATTTAAAATACATACATACAAAATTCAATTAAATTATTTTCGTATTTCAATCAATGAATAAATTACTAGTAGATGTGATGCTAAAACGTAAACTTTTGTGGGAAGAGACAATCAGATAAACATCATACTAAGCCTAAAAACCCAAAACTCAAGGTTTAAAGCTTCATAAATGATTTTTTTTGTGTCACCTTTGAAACAAATACTCACCAAACTTTACTAATTTCTTCTTTTTTTTTTAAATAACGAGTGACGAGACGATCAAGACATGTATGTGCTTGATGGTAAGCAACATGCCTGCCACATGACAGAGCACAGTGACACGCAGCTATAGGAACATGAAGGTCCAAATCATCACCTAGCACTGCACTGCACTCGTCACCCAGAGATCTAAGATGTTATATCTCTAAGTCCTGTAATTTCTCTGGAAACATTGCCCTTCAAACCGGAACACAGTAATGCTTGTACATTACTGCTTGGCGGTAGAATAACTGGCAAAGGTGTGGTACTTCCCCAGGCGGCCTCTGCCAATAGTCCTACCACTACAAAATGACACAATGCCACAAAGAGCCACATTTCAAACTTATTACTATAGACATCAAACTTATTAGCTTATTACACAGATTATATTTTACCTAAGAGTTAAAAACCAAAACAATATTTTTAAATTTTAATTACCTTTAGCCTTGTTGGCATCTGAGTATGAGAAGCCCGAAGCCTGTCCAGTCTTGCGACCATAGAAACCGTGCAAGTTGGGGCCCACCTTGTGCTTGCCACCAGCTTCAACCTGTCAAGATTTAAAATACAATATGAATTAGGAATAAAAATCTACCAAAAAAGTTTATCTAGAAAAAACCTATTATTGGTCAATTTAAAATGTTAGTAACATTAGGCATACAAACAAGCATAAGTTTGCAGTCATTAATTTAGTTTATGCGCTTATTAAATCACCGACCCAACGTGCCCATCAGACTGGCAGGATATCCATGCTGTATGGCCAGGGAAATGTTTTGCACTAGATAGAGACCCAAATTATAGACAGACGATTATTAAAACCCTGTTTAATAGATGTCATTGTTGGCTTCTGTATATTTTCGATGTCAGTAAAAATAAGCATTTTATTTTAAAGTGCAAATCAATGCTATTTTAGGTAAAATTTACAGAGGCCAGAACATTTTCCATCATTTACACAACCTGTAATCGTAAGCGTTCAGTAAGTGTTCAGTTAGCTCTCAGGGTCTGATGGGATGATAAACAGACTTTATCCTATACATATTAGTATGATTAGACAAACAATTGTTTGAAATAGTCATACTCATGTTCAATAATTACACAAGAATTATTTAAGTTGCATCTAGCAAATACTGGATCTTAGTGTTTAGTACTTACAGTGTGGCACTGGGCACACCTCTGCACAAAGATTTTCTTTCCGTTGTCAGCGTTGCCTGCCGGAACACCCATTGCTTCTCTGAAAAATTTCAGAGTGAATGATAAGTAAGTAATTTTTTTTTGGAGATGGGAAGGAGTTGACACTAAAATGGTTAGGAAATACCATCCAATTTTTTGCCCGTTAAATACCCACACGAGTAAATTTAAATCTTATCATGACCATGTGATGTGGTTGGTCATTGTTCAGCGTTTTCGAGGCTGTGACCTTGACAGTAGGAAATGTTGTAACGTTAACTTTAACAGCAGTACCTAAGTGTAAAGATGACTTCTAATCTAATTTAATCTCAAAAGTAGGTCAGGATCAATGTCGTCAGGGAATTTCAAGGCACAAGGTGTCGTAATGACACCATTACGTAAGTGGTAAAAATGAAAATATCACGACAAAACTCAACGATAACACATGAAACACTGTAAAGGGCATGCCCTTTACGTAACAATAAAATAAATTCACCAAATATTACTGAAAATTAAAATCTATCAATTTCTTTACGGAGGTTATGTCGAGATCGATAACTGCACTTTGCAAAATTTTTAATCGCTAGAATCACTAATTGAAACACATGATGCTTGAAGGTAATAAAACAAATTTTACTCACTTTTTTGATTTACGAAAAGTGGAAACTTTGCACGACGGCCAATTCACGGAAAATCCGCTTTATCAATGACACAGTGACACACGACACACGGTAGAAGTCTAGTAGTACGTAAATGCGAACGTGTAGGGGTGTGACGACACGTTATTATCTCACAAAGCATGAGGGAGAAACGTGCAGTGCAAAATCCAGTTACTAGTACGACTTTGCCGCATGCGTCAAACAATCGATTTTCTAGTGCGACCCTATGGCCCATCTCTTTACTTGTTAGTCTGTGGTAAAAAGGCGGGAGACCGTACGGCGGGAATTTCAAACACGAAACAAAAAAATAGGTTCAAACTTCAAACAAAGGTTGAACTTTCAAGACTTTCAAGTTCAATATTACAGACAGACAAGCAGGACGCAAGGCATGCATTGTTTCTATTACCTATTACATAGGTACCTACCCATAAGCATTTATAGTTGTTGTATGTTACGTTTTGTGCTTATATAAATACATTTATTTCCTTGCCTGTTAGTTTTTGCTGGAATAAACTCTTCATTTTTTGTTTATTACATTTTTACGTGCTAAATGTATATTTCGCGTAGGTATATACATAAATGAGTACCGTCTAAAAGATGACAACGTGAATAAAGTGATTAGGATTTAGATGATAATATGATAATAAGTAAGTAGGTACTTAATTACAAAATTAATAAACTACGTAAAATACCTACCAACATGAACGACACGCTGGTCCAGGTATCATGTAATTTATGAAGACTTTGTAGCACACTACGTATGGTCCAAATTGTTCTTAAATGGTCAAAGATGATCAATAAAAAATGGGTGTTCCATGGTCGTTTTCACAACACCAAATAAATTAATACTTTCTTGTTTTAGCTAAAATCTAGTTAGCTATTATTCCTTTTGAACGAACTCGCACTTTCAATGACATTTATAACTCCCGAAGTTTAGTTTTTACTATCGTAGACAAATCGTAAGAAATCAGTGAGAAGTTTATTTACGTTATGGATTGTATTAAAAGAGTTGGGATTTGAGTTTTATCAAAAAGGTTCTTGGATTTATTTTTGTTTTAACTAAAAAGCGAAAAGGGTTAATATGGCGCGGTGTTACGGTTCTCATAAAGTAGAGATAGGTAATACTGATCACAGACTAAGTAGAGAGATACTCTGTAGTCTGTACTGATTAGCAGAATCATTACATTCTGTTTGTGTCAGAATGGCATGTTTAAAACCGGCTCGTAGTTATTATAAAAACAGGGTTAGCATGATTAAAACAAGTTGTTTTAAAAATCAGTTTTAAGCAAAACCGGGGTTTTAATCACGTGTTTTAAACGATGTTTGAAACAAAGATTAAAAACAAATTAAATTATTAAATTAAATTATCAATGAAAGGAATAAAAACAAAGATTAACAAACAAAAAGACAAAACTACTTTTCATTGCAAATTAATGAAACTATTTAATTAAATTGGTGTTTCTATGTATAATAAGTATCTATTTAAAACTATATTATAGTACTTATTATATTATCAGCTATCTGGCCGCCATCGTGCAAGTTTTGCTGAGTTTGGGGTCAGATGGTGTTGTGTGTGAATTGTCCACCAATATTTATTTATTTAAAAATGATACATTTACAATTATTATAAGTACTTACTTACTATATAATTATTTATAATAAATTATTAATGAATATTTAGGATTATATGTAAATAGCTTGACATAAAACCAGTTATGTCTATGCAGCTAGTACCTATTTATTGAAGTGAAAACTTCTTTTGGCGTAGGTATCACAAGACAGATTTTTCGTAGGCTGAGAATTGAATTCTAGCGTCACGCTCGGCAATGATAAGAAATTATCGGTTGAACTCGGGACCATGGCCATTGGCCGTCTAGAAATGCTTCAGCATTTCCCATTGGCCCTCTAGAAATGGGTCAGCATTTCCCATTGGCTATCTAGAAATGCGTCAGCGATGTTTCACCCGTGTAGTTTCCAAAGTGATCTATCAAATTATGAGTTAGGTTTTCACTTCAATCGGCAGTTCCTATGACTGCCAATGTTCTATTTTTTTTATTTAATCACAAAATTAATAATGAAATGAACCATTACAAAGAAAGCCACTCTTATTTATAGAATTTATAGGTAATTCCCCGCCAGTCTCGCTAGGGAAGTCTAGGTCGGCCGTCGAAAAAAAGTAATTCAATGGACTAGTGGTTATACATATAAAATATAATAAGTATTGAGGTTTCCCTAATAAAAATAAATGTACAATAGCTAGAACATATAGGTGAATGTTATTCGTTTAGTATGTTCGTGTATCGATTAGAGAAGGTACCTACGTAATCAACAATTATTATTTCTTTAACTAATAATCATTCTTTGATTTTTGTAATTTGTATGTAATTTACTATGGCGAATTTGAAAACACCTAAGTCTAGAAATGAATGAATATCTATACTTAGGTCGATTTAAATTGAAACTAATGACCTAAACTAAAATGAATAATATACACATAAAAATGAAAAAAAAACACCGTGTTAAAACAATTTCAACTGTACAATCAGTTCAAAATGATATAAATATAGATTTTTTTCTCCAAGCCTGGCTAAGAAACATATTTTGATCTTATCAGCTATTTTTAAAGAAGTAAGTATCCGAATCAGTGCATTATTTTAGGTGCTATAATCCTACGATACATACAAAGACACACAGGCACGTCAACTTATAACACCTCTGTTTTTACGGTAGGATAGGAAAATAACATATTACCTACTACTGACTGAGGACAACATTTACTCTAATTACCAAGGTTTCGTTAAAGCGTCATCTTTCGGTGTCTTCAGAGTTCTTCATGACGTATTACAAGCATTGGTGAGGTGGTAAATTTCCCTAATTTATTTCTCAGAGGAAAACTTAACCATCGTTTTACTCCTGAAAATTGGTACAAAGATCGCACGAACACGAACACAGAGTAAATTAGAGGAAAAGTTTAGAAGTCGCATCGAGATGGCGCTACTAGTTTCCACGAGGCAACTGGGACCTTGAAGAACTAACAAAATCATTAACTCTTAGATTAATACATACAAATAATAGGCAATAGAAAAGTGATTAATATTTTGACTTATTAATGCTTAAAAAAAGTATGCGGAGGAAAGAAAACGTACATAATTTTGTATAATACAATTGTCTAAAGTTGTTTTTACGGTATCTCACATTTAGACCATTTCACATGCCATCCATTTTAAAATGTTCCCACAGCTGAGATTCGCGAACCTTCTTTAACATACTAGACCAGTGCAGAAGCGTTTGAAATTGGCAAAAAACAAAAATAATTTATAGTAGGATGAAATCTATTGTAAATGGAAGAGAATATGACAAAAGTGAAAGTTTGTAGATCTTTTTAAATGCTACAACTTTGTGATACAACTTATTTCCATAGGATTTGTGGTTTTGCCAGAAATCGGGATAAACCGTTTTTACGTTTAAAACGGCCCTTCCACTTCCCGACCTCAGATCGCCCTTAAATTATTTTTCCTTTCACTTTTGTCATATTCTCTTCCATTTACAATGGGTTTCATCCTACTATAAATTTAATTATTTTGTTTTCAAAAGCTATCGAGATTGGTCTATACAGAGTACAGAGATTCAAGCCTTATTTCGCCACGCTGGCCAAATGCGGTTTTGCGGATGAGACATCTCCTCGAAAGATATTTTTGTTTCAACACGTTGGCTAGTCGTTAAAATATATTGGTGGACAATATTTATATTTATTAAATAAGTGTTATGTCAAACTCATAACAGATGGCACACGTTTGCACTTGAAAAAATACACAGAACTACAGGTTTGAACTCATGACCTTACGCTAGTAAAATCGGACGTTCTCGTCACTGGTCCACTGCGATTTTTATTTAATTCTTAAAGCATTATTATTATTATCTATTAGATGTGTCCTCAGTTCCGGCCGCGTTTCTTAAGGGGTTTCTTTTCTTTCACGGAACCCAATTTTTTTTTAGTAGCATATGTTATGCCTTAGAACATAAGCTATTTGGTAGTAAAAATCTCGTCATAATCAGTTCAGCCTTTCCGGAGATTAGCCGGAACAAACGGATAGACAGACAACATTTTAAAAATTGTTTGTTAGATGTAGGTACCATATTTATATACTTTCAATTGAACTTAGTAAAAGCTATTGATGTTACATGCAGACACTCCAATATTATTTATTTGTACAGATGAGACAAGAGTGTAATTAAATTTAGTCTGCTAATTTTTTCTCTGATTCCCTGTAAAACTTGGCTACCATTTAGTAAATTGAGTATATACCTGTAACATTAATAATTGAGGAAAATAATGCTAATCATTTCATTAGAGCCTTAAAATAAAAGGCAGTTTTTTGATAAAATAAAGCATATTTTAAGTGGTGTTTCTAAAATTCATTAACATTTGAACCATTGGCAAGACGTCTTTGATTAACATTTTGTATCTCCTAAATATAGCAATCTTATTTTCACTGATAGATACGACATAAAGTTACAATCTTATCATCATTGATTGTCACCCTTGAAAACATTTTGACGACAGATAAGGTCTACAATGCCACTGAATTGTTGTTTATACAAAACCTGTAATATCTACAAACTGTTATATAAATTATTGACCTTAATTTTCAATGCCATCATATTTTACTCGCTCCTACTGTTTAGATATGCCTAGAGTTTAGACACAATCAAATAACGTAGAAAAGGAAAGTAATTTAAATATCTAGGGTTTTTAGAATGTCAGATGTGAATGACATCATTTGTGTATTTTACCTGCGTAGTTCCCGTTCCCATCGTTCTGGTTGTTTTCCGGGATAAAAAGATGTATAGATTATATTCGTAAAAATCTTTTTTTTAATTAGCAAAATTTTAACAGCGTTATCTTTGCTATCGCCCTTGCTGAACAAAACAAGCTGAAAAACAACCAAAAATCTGGTGAAAAAAAAAACTTCACGGAAATTATCCAATTTATGGTCACTGACACACATGAGTTTTGTACTATCCGTATCAGTGTTATATCCGTATCTATTTACATGTTATTCATGGTCAAGGTCATGAGTCACGTCCACCCAACTGTAACTCCCGCCTACCCTCAAGTTACTTAAAAACAAATGTAATAATAATTTGCATTTCTTCAGTTACGTGTCGATTGCGGCCAAGATCAGTTGACGACAGTGTGTGTGGTAGACTAGTGAAACGTTACAGATGTAGTGACCTTTTTTTGGAAATGAAATAAAACGCCGTGTTTAATTTGTTGAATCGGACACTGCACAGTGCACAAGTCTTAAAGCGAAGTGAGGTGCCAGGCGGATGTGTATCGATCATCGTGGTGAAAATTATTTGGAATAAATATATGCAAGTACAAATAGTTCAGGAATTAGTGATTTTGTCACTAACTGTTCAATACTCAATCAACACTCAATCATTTATTGCTTATTATGGTACAATTGTTGGTCTTATTTAAAAGTACATGTTGTAGTTACTAATGTTACCATAATTACCCTGATTGGGTGTGGCGATATAATTCGTGTCGTGCGGAGCGGATCGACTTATTCCATAATGACTGATTTATGGGCAAGACATTCGTCTATTGTATAGTAACCTGGGGTGTAAGGGGGAAGCGCTTAACATCCAGTTTCCCCAAATGTCAACCTCTCCTGCGCGTGGTACACCCTGCTGCCAACTAACGAGGCTCTGACGACCGAAACAATGGCGGTATATCCATTTAAAAGCCAGTCCTAAATTGACCTGGCCGGTGACGGGCAGCGGCGTCATCGGTGCAAAGGACTGGCTCCGCGGTCACCAACCCGCCTGCCAAGCGTGGTGACTATGGCAAACACCCCCCCATATGATGGTCACAAAAAAGAAACGGCCCCTAGTCCCCGGCGGCTCCGTTATTCCAGGCGTTGGTGGCAGCCTTGGTTCCGGCGGAGCATGGGGTGCTAAGAATCCCCGGCAGACGCCCCGCCACCAAACCCAACGACTCGACCTGGCAACGTATAACGCACGGACGCTGAGGGCTGACGAGAAGATTGTGGAGCTGGAAGAAGAAGTGGACAAGTTGCGCTGGGATGTCATAGGGTTATCCGAAGTCCGTAGACAGGGCGAGGACAGAATAACCCTCGAATCCGGCAACTTGTTTTACTACCGGGAGGGAGATCAACAATCCCAAGGGGGTGTCGGGTTTATCGTCCGCAAGTCTCTTGTCAACAACGTGTTAATGATCGAGAGTGTGTCGAGCAGGGTTGTATACCTTGTACTTAAAATAACCGACCGGTATTCCTTGAAGGTCATACAGGTATACGCACCGACCTCGACACATCCCGACGAAGAGGTTGAGACCATGTATGAGGACATCTCCAAAGCCATACATGTCTCGCCAACACATTTCACAGTTGTGATGGGAGACTTCAACGCGAAACTAGGCAAACGTAGCGGTGATGAGTTGAGAGTGGGACAATTCGGATATGGGCAGCGGAACCCAAGAGGGCAACGTCTAGCTGATTTCTTGGAAAGGGAGAGCCTCTTTATGATGAACTCCTTTTTCAAGAAACAGCCACAACGAAAATGGACATGGATTAGCCCCGATGGCTCCACAAAAAATGAGATCGACTTCATTATGACCACTAAACGACAAATATTCAGCGATGTCTCTGTGATCAGTAGGGTTAAGACCGGCAGCGATCACCGTATTGTAAGAGGCACGCTGAATCTAAACATTAAGTTCGAACGATCACAGCTAATGAAGTCCACGCTCCGACCAAATTATGCTCAAATCGAAGATCCCGATAACTTTCAACTCGAACTTCAAAATCGCTTCGAAGCCTTAGATGAATGCGTAACGGCGGACGAAATAAACGACAGGCTGGTGGAAACTGTTCAAGCAGTTGGCAGGAAATTTTATAAGAGCCGACGCCAGCATAGAACCCAAAAGCTCTCCGATCATACTCTAAATCTCATGGCGGTTAGGCGAGATATGCGATTGCAGTCTTCGGTCGACATGACGGTATACAGACGGCTCAATAGACAGATATCTACTTGTGTGCGACGCGACATACGCTGCTTCAATACTTCGTGTATTGAAGAAGCGATCAAGCAGAACAAAGGCTCGAAAGTGTTCGCAAGAAATCTGTCTCTTGGGCAAAGTCAATTGACCAAACTGAAGACCGACAGTGGTAACGTCGTCTCGTCGAAGCCCGAGATTTTGGAGGAGATTGAGAGGTTCTATGAACAGTTATACACCTCTACACAAGCACAACCTGTCGTTAGCATGGCAAAAGACCCCAGAGCCAAGCTGACCCGACACTTTACCGAAGACATCCCGGAAGTCAGCCTGTATGAGATTAGGATGGCCCTCAAACAACTTAAGAACAACAAGGCACCTGGTGACGACGGAATTACGACTGAGCTTCTGAGAGCGGGTGGAAAACCGGTACTTAAAGTCCTCCAGAAGCTGTTCGACTCCGTCATACTTGACGGTAATACGCCAGAAGCGTGGAGCAGAAGTGTGGTGGTGCTCTTCTTCAAAAAAGGTGACAACACCTTGTTGAAGAACTACAGACCCATCTCACTTCTGAGCCACGTTTATAAGTTGTTTTCGAGGGTAATCACGAATCGTCTCGCACGCAGGTTTGACGACTTCCAGCCACCCGAACAAGCCGGTTTCCGAAAAGGCTATAGTACCGTAGACCACATACATACGCTTCGGCAGATTATACAGAAAACCGAGGAGTATAATCGGCCACTATGTATAGCGTATGTGGACTATGAAAAAGCCTTCGATTCCATCGAGACCTGGGCAGTGCTTCAGTCTCTCCAGCGATGCCGCATGGACTATCGCTATATCGAAGTGTTGAGGTGTATTTACAGCAAAGCCACAATGTATGTCCGATTACAGGACCAGTGCACAAAACATATCCGGCTACAGAAAGGCGTGAGACAGGGAGATGTTATATCTCCGAAACTGTTCACTGCCGCGCTGGAAGATGTTTTCAAGCTACTGGACTGGAACGGACATGGCATCAATATCAACGGCGAATGCATCACTCACCTTCGGTTTGCCGACGATATAGTAATTGTGGCGGAGTCGATGGAGGACCTCGGTGCTATGCTCAGGGACCTCAGTAGAGTATCCCAACAGGTAGGTTTGAGGATGAATATGGACAAGACGAAGGTCATGTCAAATGTTCATGTCTCACCTGTACCGGTTATTGTTGGGAATACCACACTCGAAGTTGTTGACGAATACGTCTACCTGGGTCAAAAGATCCAATTGGGTAGATCCAACTTCGACAAAGAGGTCCAGCGAAGGATCCAACTCGGATGGGCAGCGTTCGGGAAACTACGGCACATCTTGGAGTCCAAAATACCCCAATGCTTGAAGACGAAAGTCTTCAATCAGTGCGTGTTGCCAGTGATGACTTATGGAACTGAGACGTGGTCCTTAACTGTAGGCCTCATAACAAAGCTCAAAGTCACACAGCGAGCTATGGAGCGAGCTATGCTCGGAGTCTCTTTGCGCGACAGAATCCGTAATGAGGATATTCGCAAAAGAACGAAAGTAGCCGACATAGCTCGAAGAGTAGCTAAGCTGAAGTGGCAATGGGCAGGCCACATCGCTCGCAGAACTGACAACCGATGGGGAAGAAAGGTTCTCGAGTGGCGACCACGAACCGGAAGACGCAGTGTTGGACGGCCTCCCACTAGATGGACAGATGACCTCACAAAGGTCGCTGGAAACCGCTGGTTGCAGGTTGCGCAGGACCGTTCGTTGTGGAAATCTAGGGGGGAGGCCTATGTTCAGCAGTGGACGTCTTGCGGCTGATGATGATGATAGTAACCTTTCTCGGGTAATACATTATTAGATTAAACTAACTAAATTGAATGTAATTGTGCCGGCCCAGGCTCATGAAATTGTAAAAAGTAAATAGTTTTGCAAGACAGGTTGTAAGGTAAGGTTGTCAGTACCGGCCGCAGGTAGGCCAGAACTGAGTGAGAGAGATGCAAATAGCTGCGCAAAAGAGAATACTAGGACGTCATCTTTCTTTGACAATATTGTCGTAGTGTTTTGTTTACAAACATGAGCAATTGACCATACTTTTAGGCAGGATTTTTTTGTAAACTTCAACTGGTCACAGATTCTTTAATATTGAGTTTAAGAGTAAACTTATTGGACAGTTTCAATGTGTTATGTTGTCTACTTAGCCAAGTAAAATTCTGCTAATTAAAAAAACGGTGCATATGTGTTCCAGATTTCAGCCTGATCCGTTCATACGTTACGACGTGATTGAGCAACAAACATAGATATGTATATCCAAACATCGACATTTTTCATATAATATACATATAGGATGGTAGGATTTGCATTCGGTAGCTGCCCACTTACCTCAAGTCCAATAAATAGCCTGACCAACTGACCATCCCCTGTAAGCGAAATGCATTTATTGTATTTCCTCCACATACAAAAAATAAAAGCGGCCAAGTTCGAGTCAGACTCGCCCATTTAGGGTTCCGAAGCAGCAAGCAATATAATTTATGAGTACTTGTAGTTCGTTGTGACTTTGATTGATGTTTTAATAGAAGTGACGATTTATGACGAATAAAAAAAATCAGTATAGAAAAAAAATATCTTAGAAACCTTAACATCATTTTTGTCGACCTATCCAAAGACACCCAACGTTTGATGAAAAAAAAAATTAAGTTTCAGTTCTAAGTATGGGCAATGGGGCACCCCCAAAATTTTTGTTTTTTTTTATTTTTGTACAAAAAATTAACGTGGTTTACAGAATACATCTACTTACCAAGTTTCAACAGTATGATTCTTATAGTTTCGGAAAAAAGTCAGACAAACAGACAGACATGACGAATCTATAAGGGTTCCGTTTTTACAAAAAAGGAAGGAAGATTTCTTCCAAAAAAGGAAGTAGGTAAGGTTGTTATTCAGTTTAAGAATGGTTTAATGTGTTCTAATTGCTTTTGTGATATAAAATGTGTCATCATCATCATCAACAGCCCACTAAACGTTCCCACTGCTGGGACTCGGGGCCTTCTCTCCCAAGGAGAGAGTTAAGGCCATAATCCACCACGCTAGCCCAGTGCGGGTTGGTGGATGACACATGACTTCGAAAGATTCTAGGTACATGTCGGTTTCCTCACGATGTTTTCCTTCACCGTTTTTTAAGTTAGCGGTAATGCCGCACATGACTTCGAAAAGACAGTGGTGCGTGTGGGGTTTGAACCCGGGGTCTCCGGATCGGCAGGCGCCGTTCTCCCGACTAGACCAGCCGTACCTAAGTTTAATAGTTATTTGTTATACAAGAGTGCAAAGTTACTTTTTAACCGCGTGCTCAATTTTGATGACCGAGCAAGCGAAGGATTCTAAAGTTGAATCACGAGCGTAGCGAGGGATTCAAAACTTAGAATCCTGAGCATAGCAAGGGAATCAAATGGGCACAAGGTGAAAAATCTTTGCACTCGAGTGTAACACGTAATTTTTCATCCCCCCCTAGCGAGGAAATTACTAAACGCTTTGCGCATTTTCAGTTTCAGTCGATTCTGTTGACGTTAAATAAACTTCTTGGTCGCTAGAATCACTTATTATTATGGTATTTCGGTTTTTCACTTGTGTTCAATTTTATAAGTTTTAAACTTAAGTTTATTTAGCCATGGTTTTAACAATAACAATATGACGTGAAAATATGGAGAGTTGACCGATTGAGGTAAGGAGTTTCATGACATGAAGTGTCCGCCCAAATGCATTAAATTATAGTAGCGCTAAATTTGCATCAGGGGTACATTTTAAATGAAATTAATAAACGTACTATTCAGAATTCATGAAAGAAAAATATTGGC
Organism: Ectropis crepuscularia; assembly: GCA_963693475.1. Lineage (NCBI taxonomy): Eukaryota > Metazoa > Arthropoda > Insecta > Lepidoptera > Geometridae > Ectropis > Ectropis crepuscularia. The sequence continues at coordinate 13,846,885 of OY856358.1, forward strand.
AGTCATAGGCACTGCCGATAGAAGTGGTAACTTATAACTCAGAATTTGATTTTTACTTTGGAAACTACGCGTGTGAAACCGGAGGACGTGGCTATGAGCATGGCCATCTAGAAATGCTGACACATTTTTAAATGGCCAATGGGAAAGGCTGAGGCATTTCTAGATGGCCATTGGGTATGGTCCCGAATTTATCCGAAGATTTCTTATCATTCCCGAGCGTGACGCTAGAATTAAATTGACAGCCCACGAAAAATCTGTCTTTGGCGCGCCAAAAGAAATTTTGACTTCAAAATATATTGTACCTACATTTTAGTAGTCAATAATATTTAATTGTTTAACTTGGCAACTCGGCATACTTCAATTCGATTACAATTGATTCATTCATAGCATTTCAAAATATTTTCCCATTTGAAATAACATTCTTTACCTCTATCCTCCATACGTGAAAAGAAAATTGCGCGCAAAGCATTTAAAAAAAAGTACACCAAAGAATTTCCGAGTATGAGTTTTTAACAAATTAAAAATAAATGTATGATGAATTCGGCACCAAGGAGGTAGAAATAAATAGGTTAAATTATGTTTTGAATTCAAAACCTCAGTACACACGATGTTCTAAATTCAAATTTACTTTAACCTCTAGAGGGTAAAAACGACTTAAGCCCTGATATCGAGGAGCAAAAGTACTCTTTCCGAGCTGGTGGGATGAAAAAAATATTTACGGCTGGTCTTTAAAAGAAAAATGTGTATGATTTTTAAATTATTTTTAGATCAACAGAATGAAACAGCCCATTCAATGTTCACACTGCTGGGACTCGGGGCATTCTTCACTCATGATTAGTTTTGTCAAAACTAACCTCAAAATTTTTGAAGGTAGATTCAGTTTTTTTATTACATTTTTTGCACATGATGAGTCATATCTGGTGTTGAACGTTATGGTTTAAGCACCGCTTTACGTGGTAGTGCTAAGTAATTTGAGGTCTTTATGATCCAATAGCTGAAAGATACTGGTGTTAGATATGTGTGTTATCAATTGAGAGTAAAAGTAAACCAATTAAATGAATGTAAGAATTTATATTGGCAACTGTTGGATCTTTTTCTTATAAAAATTCAAAAAGGAATTCCAGTCACCGGTTTAGCTCCATCTACTTATAGCCCCAACCCCTCCAAAACTCATTTTCAGATGGCGGGTAGAAGTAGATGGTTCCACACCGGCGCCCTCTAAACAAAATTTTATCAGTCATATGCGTTTCTTTAAATAATAACATACTTATTCTTTTATATAACACATTTTTAGACTGAAATCCCTGTATTAAACAGAATACTATAAGCGAAATATACTCGTACTACAAAAGATACAGGTGACAACATGTGCAGGTGTTTTGCTTACAATCAAGTACAAATACTGCTTGTCCCGTCGTATATACGAAAAAATATACCTCAAAAATGAAAATTTGTCTATAGAACGGTTTATCTACTACCTTTATTCAATTTGATATTGTCAAACCAATCGTAGGTGTTGACTACGAGGTCGAGAAGCTTCTTAACCGTTCTGATTTCCCCCGAGGCCGTTACTTTGCCTTATATTTTGATTGAAAGATTTCGTGTTAGAATAAAATGTATTTTATCTTCTTTTTGCGCGTCTGGAGAGAGGTCCTTTCACTTTGCCTAATGATTGCGCTTTTGTGACAGGCGGGCCATTATAATAAGAACTGAGGGATTTTACTCAAAATTATCTGTACTAAAATAAATTATAGCATCTGTTTGAAGAACTTTCACTTGGGATAGATTTAAAATATTTTAACGGTATGTACAGATAACAACAAATTAGATTTTTAGGTCTGGAGTTAAAAGTAGATATATACCTACTAACAACACTTCGGACTTGGAACCTAGGAACACAGAAGTGAAATACGATTAATTACAAAACACTTTATTATATCTACCACAAAATCATACAGAAAAACTATAATAGGTATAACTTAAAAGTATCTATTATACGGGATATTTACCCAGTAGCGGTCGCAGCCTAAAATTTTGGAGGGGGTCACCAAAATAATACAATATATTATGTCGAGTAAAATAGTTATTTGTTGTACAAGAGTGCAAAGTGGCTTTTTAACCGCGTGCTCAATTTTGATGACCGAGCAAGCGAAGGATTCTAGAGTTGAATCACGAGCGTAGCGAGGGATTCAAAAATTAGAATGCTGAGCGTAGCAAGGGAATCAAAAGGGCACAAGGTGAAAAATCTTTGCACTCGAGTGCAACACGTAATTTTTCATCCCCCCCTAGCGAGGAAATTACTAAACGCTTTGTGCATTTTCAGTTTCAGTCGATTCTGTTGGCGTCAAATAAACTTATTGGTCGCTAGAATCACTTATTATTATGGTATTTCGGTTTTTCACTTGTATTCAATTTTATTAGTTTTAAACTTTAAGTTTATTTAACCATGGTTTTAACAATATGACGTGAAAATATGGAGAGTTTCCGATTTTTTTCCGATTGAGGTAAGGAGTTTCAAATGTGTACATGAATAAGTGTCCGCCCAAATACATTAAATTATAGTAGCGCTAAATTTGCATCAGGGTACATTTTAAAGGAAATTAATAAACGTACTATTCAGAATTCATGAAAGAAAAATATTGGGAGTCATAGGCACTGCCGATAGAAGTGGTAACTTATAACTCAGAATTTGATTTTTACTTTGGAAACTACGCGTGTGAAACCGGAGGGCGTGGCTATGAGCATGACCATCTAGAAATGCTGACACATTTTTAAATGGCCAATGGGAAAGGCTGAGGCATTTCTAGATGGCCATTGGCTATGGTCCCGAATTTATCCGAAGATTTCTTATCATTCCCGAGCGTGACGCTAGAATTAAATTGACAGTCCACGAAAAATCTGTCTTTGGCGCGCCAAAAGAAGTTTTGACTTCAAAATATATTGTACCGACATGTTTTCTCAAAATAGTAAATTTTTATTTGATGTTATACTTACTACATTATTTTGTACTGCACAAGTAGTTGAAATTATCTATTAGTTACTATTTTAGTAGTCAATAATATTTAATTATTTAACTCGGCAACTCGGCATACTGCAATTCGATTACAATTGATTCATTCATAGCATTTCAAAATGTTTTGACATTTGAAATAACATTCTTTACCTCTATCCTCCATACGTGAAAGAAAATTGCGCGCAAAGCATTTAAAAAAAGTACACCAAAGAGGTTCCGAGTATGAGTTTTTAACAAATTAAAAATAAATGTATGATGAATTCGGCACCAAGGAGGTAGAAATAAATAGGTTAAATTATGTTTTGAATTCAAAACCTCAGTACACACGATGTTCTAAATTCAAATTTACTTTAACCTCTAGAGGGTAAAAACGACTTTTGCGCCCTGATATCGAGGAGCAAAAGTACTCTTTCCGAGCTGGTGGGATGAAAAATACTTTACTAGTAGTACTCCGCGATTTTTGCCGAATACTTGTGGTTCCAGTGGGTTTCCCGCGGTAAAAAATAGCTGAATATGTTTTATTCCATACTCTGTATCGCACAACACACACAAACACACAACAACAACAACATCACTGGATCACGTAGCTATTTGGAATATAAAGAGAGCAAATCATTACCTCTGTGTATACTAGATAAAAGTTACTACTGTGAATAACGACCGAGTATCTATATAACTACAAAAACGCCGCCTGTTTGAGTGATAGCAACGACATATATCGTTGCACAGATGTGTTCAGTAGGCACTTTCAAAAAAACTATTCATGGTTATCTGCTGATAAATAAGTACGTTGACATGTAAGATCTAATCCATACATGTATCTACATAAAAGTTAGAATCTGTTAAAATACGGTTTTCTTGTATATTTTTTCACATCAAAATTACGGGTGAAAATAATTTGGCCAAACCAATTTAATAGCTTTAAGAGACAAGAAGCATATGCTACGTTTTTAAAAAAATCAGTGTGAAGTTCAGGATATGTGTATTGGTATGTATCAATTTAAACTTCCACATAATGTATTATGGCAATGAATTGACGACAAAAACACATCGATTTCGTTAAAATACCAGACTAGACTCTTAAACAAATGTTGGGTCCGTCTGAGTTGTAGATAGGTACCTATATATAACCAAATTGGGAAAATATATAAATAGGTAAATAGTCTACCCTGAAAGTAGGAAGACATTGCAAAACAATCAACCGTAGTGGAATTTTAAATAAGGTCCAGGATAAATCTCTTAAACAACAGCAAAAGGGACAGCTTTGTTTAGATTTACGATTTCAATCGGCTTATGAAAACTTTTAAGACAGTCGAAAGTAGGTAAATGGTCTACTTTGTTTTGTTTAATTCAATTGAGATTGTTGCAAATTTAAAATCTGTTTATAATTATAAAACGTCTTTGCATACGAATGTAAGTAGGTATCTGGTAAAATAATTATTACAGGTAACTTTTTAATGTAATCTATTATGTATGTATTTTAAACAATTTCATGTTTTTATATTACATAGGTCTTTAATATAAAGCAAAATAATTGTTGGTGTAAGACGATGCGATAGAGAGAGAGTCAAAAACTAGTTAGTAGCCACAACAAAAATAAGCTTTTCGGTTTTAAGAATGTAAATAATTTATTTTCTCCGACGAAACAAAAATAGACTTCAATTCTAAATTAAATTTAGACTATTAGACACTCAACTTAAATTACATAAGAATATATCCCTATGTATACAAAATATATGTATATTTCAAACGTAGACAACCTCGTTACAAAAACTCAAGAAGTACTTCTTGCATCGCTAATTATGGTACAATAAGGTGTAAAGGTTTTCATATGATATGAGCAATATAATTTATGATAAGAAATACAACATAAGGCTAGTTCATTGACACGAAGTTACATTGAAATTTCATTTATTTGGTACATATTGTAAGTACTTTCAATAGCAGAACAACGGGTCAGCGAGTCTACTTAATAATATCACAAATTCCTTTTTTTCGTCTCGTTTGAAAACGGCTCTTTACAACAGGTAGTAATTTTTATATCGACGAATATTATAAAGCTGAAAATGCTTTTAGTTTGAACGCACTAATCTCAGGAACAACTGGACCGATCTAAACAATTCTTTCGCCGTTGAATTTACTGGGTTATTGGTATAGTGGTATACAGGGTGCATCCTTTTAAGGGGATGTTAGGTACATTCAATACGTCAACTTTTGTTCTACAGTTTAAAAAAAAAATATGTTTTATTTTCTTTTACAAAATAAATAAAAAGTGCATTTGCACGGTCTAAAAGAATCGAACTCTTCGTAACAATTCGTAACGAGAGCGCGTACGCTCTTTAACGCGCAAAAAATGATGTACCGAAGTGAATAAACACTAAAAAGTCGCTAAACAGTACAAAAAAGGGCAACAAATACAATTTGTTTTTGGGTTATCTATTAAGTTTTAACGAAAGTTGTAGAACAAAAGTTGTTTGTGTAAATATACAGAACATGCCCTTAAACGGATGCAGGCTGATTACCAGTAACCCTGTATACGTGATCTCTGATTGATATAAGATAATACTATAGGCTATTAGGCTATATATTATTTATTACCAGCGCAGCCAGGGCGGACCGCTAGTTGAATAGATAAAGAGTCAAATAATTTCCACCACCTAACAAAAGTGTAGATGCAATAATGTCGTCAAAGACGTTATATTTCTTCATTTATGCCGGTAGAGCAGCTATTATTGAATAACTGGATAGATTGCTTTGCCCAAAATTAAGTAAAATTTATAGTTCACCCTGGGCAGTCTGAACAACGTAAATGTTCCATTAACAAGTCCACATTTAGAGAGATAAATAGGCAATAATAAATTATGAATCCCCATTAGCACCCCAGGGTGTCAGGGTTACTTTCTTTTCAGCATTGGGTGGATGTTGGTAAGTTGAGATTGCTTCGTCCGTGATTTTTTAATTAAAAACCGAATGAACGAGAAATTGTAATTACAACGGAAAACATTCCTAATATTTTTCGTGGAGAAAGCAAGAATTTGAATAAATTGTTGCCGTCGCTGCTAGAGGTTTTAACTGTGGGTTTACGATCCGAATCGTGTGATAATGGTCGGCAGTAAATTCAATTTCCCTATCTCTTTTTAATCTAAGGTAGTCGTTTCTAATTTAATTATATTAAATCGAACGACTTTGACAAATCATGGGAGTGGTTGGAAGTTAGTAAGTATATGTATTACCACCACAAGAGTGACGTTAACTTTCCCAATAAATACATTAATGTTGTAGAATTCTAGAAATGTAAAGCGAGAGTTGAAACAAATGTGTGCTACCTTACAAATCAATCAATTTCAATAATGTTGTAATACAAGTCGCTGGTTATGATTAATGTTTGATATTTTCACTTTTATTCACACATCTACTTAATTTTCTCTATTTTCGAAATAATATCAGAGTACCTACAGATGTATACTTAATTATTAGCAATCGCAATCAACTCAATACGACCATTTTTAACTACGCAACTATAACGCAAAATTGCGAAAATATATTGCAGTTGCAACATTTATATCATCTTGAACACTGTTTACCTATTACGATCCGTGAAAAGACAGATCTTAAATTAATAATAATAAATAAATAAATATTGGTGGACAATTCACACACAACACCATCTGACCCCAAACTAAGCAAAGCTTGTGTGATGGCGGCCAGGTAGTTGATATAATACTTATATAGTTTTAAATACATACTTATTATACATAGAAACAAACACCCAGACACAGTGCATACATTTGAATTCATCACACAAATATTTGCACTGGATGGGAATCGAACCCACGACCCTCGGTTTCGCAGGCAGAGCTACTACTACTACTAAATTTGGACAAAAGATATCAAAATATGAAATATAACATAAATAAATGAAATAATGTTTGCACATACATTTCCATTCGGCAACTAAATATGCAATAGTTTACTAACGTAGCTTCCATGGCTCATAAAGATCAATCGAGGGGCAGAGCCCGTGCTTCTGACTACGACTGAAGTCTAGCGGCAGCACTTTCGCGTATTCATGCAATACTCGCCAGTCGACGCTTAAAGTTGTAGGTAGTTCAAATGTCCCGTCACATAGCCTACGAGGTGACATGAACTTCAGATGGAAGATTTCTCTGGGAGCAACGGTGGAGTGCTCTGCAATGTTTTCCTGTCGTCTCATGAATAACCAATACTATTCTACCTCGAGTGTTTCGCACGTAAATTTGTTTTGTTAGCGTTCTACTCGTAGAACAGTACAGATTACCTATCTATGCAATTTAGATATTAAAAGCTTTTTCGTGTTTTACGTGAACGTAACATAAAGTATACATCCCTACTTGGCTCTTTATGCTATAAAACCATTTTTTTATTGATTTGCTAAACACTAATAACAAACAAAAATTGGCAGTCATAGGAACTGTCGATAGAAGTGAAAACTTATAACTCAGAATTTGATAGCTTACTTTGGAAACTACATGGGTATACCGGAAGGCGTGGCCTGACCATCATGACATGGCCATCTAGAAATGCGTTAGCATTTCCCATTGGCTCACGCATTTCTAGATGGCCAATGGCCGTGGCCCCGAGTTTACCCGAAGATTTCTTATCATACCCGAGCGTGACGCTAGAATTCAATTCACACCCCACGAAAAATCTGTCTAAAAGCGAGCCTGCGCGCCAAAAGAAGTTTTCACTTCAAAATACTTGGGAGGTGTCAAGGGACATTCTGATGGAACGAAGTTTTACAAAATATTGCAACTCTTTCCTGTTTCTGTTGCCCTGGCCCTGGTACTGGTACCTAGGGGCAAACGCAACTCTTTTATATTATTTCTGTTGTCCTAGTATCTGGAGATAAACGCTGGGCTGTTGGAGGTAGGTAATCGAAACTCTTTATTGTACCTGGCCGTTTTTACAGACTTTAGCCGAAGATTTCTTATCATATCCTAGCGTGACGATTGATGAATCCATTTCACAGCCCACGAAAATTCTGTCTATAGCGCGCCTAAAGAAGTTTTCACTTCAAAAATAAATCATTCTGTTATTCTGGGATTGTAGAAATTATTAGAGATGATAATGGATCGCGACTCTTTTATTCAGGTTAGATAGATGTGTCTAAATAAAAAATACCTAATGAGTAAAATAACGACAGTAAGATAAGATAAAAACTACGACCGATTATTAATCTAACGTTTAAAATCTTATCTTTCTATCTTTATCTAAATATTAATCAAATTCGATAGTAGGTATAATGAATCACTTTGAACTAAAGATAAAATGTATTTCTTAACTTCGACCGTTTGACCTATGCTTATCAAATTAGGTACCTACTCTTACAAAATTAATAAACATTGACGCAAGCTGTGTGGTGCAATTGACAATTGATAAACTATTTTTTTGTATTAAAATTAACGTGGTTGTTACACATATTGATTAGGTAAACGGGTAACTCACGTGTAATGAGGTCGGTCAATCCGACTCGAGTTTCGGCCGCGTCCGGCGGCCTTTTTCAAGGAGAGTGTACGCGCCCGATGGCGTCCCGTTTGGCACTGCGGATCGCCGCGCGGCGCGCACGCAAGGTCACCGGCTGTTGCGGGGGTGCAGGTGAGGGGGTGCGAGAGGGTTGCGCAGGAATACACTCGAACTCTTCATCACTAGTGAGCTGCGAGTCGGGAACATTGCAGCACACTGAGCTCACTGTGTCTTCACTCGTATTACGAACACAATGCCGAGTACTATGTAGGCACGGTTTCCACGCGGGCGGCACATGCCATCCTCCATCTCTATTAAAGGTAGGACGCTTATCAATTTCGATGGCCTCCCTGACCTTACGGGGTACAAAAAACTTCTCCCGTGCCAGGACCTCCGCCTTATCGAAACGAATAAAATGTTGGGCGTCCGACCTGAGAGCATGTTCCGCCACCGCAGACCCGTTAACGTCTAAATTTTTCATTGCACGTATGTGCTCGGCGAGTCTTGTGGACACATTTCTCCGTGTTTCTCCTACGTAACTTATACCACAGTCGCAAGGAATCATGTACACTCCCGGTACACCCAAAGGGTCTCTGTCTTTTGGAGAACGTACCATTTGCCTTAGCTGCGTGAGCGGACGAAAAATTGTCTTGATGCAATATCTACGGCGTAACAAGTTTCCAATATTATCCGTCACTCCTTTAATATATGGCAGGTACGTGGGTGACCTCTCCACCGAAGCTGGACGCGTCCTCGACGATGTATTAGCCGCACGCCACCCTTGTTTCCAGTTAAACCCGTTGCGTTTGAGCACACCTTTTAGATGGTCTAATTCAGTGTTTAGATGTTGTTGATCACATAGTCTCAACGCCCTGTTGATCAGCGTGCGTGGTACCGAAGCTAGGTGTGCTGGATGGTGGTGTGAATCAGCATTTAAATATCTGTCTGTGTGTGTCGGCTTACGGTAGATCGTGTGTGATAATCGACCAGTAGTTTCTCGCATCACTAACACATCCAGAAAAGGCAGAGCTTTATTCCGTTCACGTTCCACCGTTACGGCAATATTCGGGTGAATCCTATTTAGATGTGACAACAAAGGGTCAATCTGGTCCCTGTGTACAACGGCAAACACATCGTCTACATAACGCCACCAATGTCTCGGCTTATATGGCGAGCTTAATATTGCTTCCTCTTCGAACCACTCCATAAAGATGTTAGCTACGACCGGGGCAATGGGAGAACCCATAGCTACACCTTCAACTTGTAAGTAGTGGTCCCCCTTCCACACGAAGTAGCCTTTAGTCAGCGTAAATCGCAATAACTCTATGTACTCAATAGGTATTTGGATTAATTGTAGTAATACCGTAATAATCTGAATCGTATCTTCTATCGGTACATTCGTGAAAAGCGACACGACATCGAAACTAACCAGTTCTTCATCTTCACTTAGCCGAATCCCTTCCAATAATTGTACAAAATGCGTAGAGTCTTTAACATAGCTAGTTGTCTTCCCAATGAATGGAACAAGCATATCTGATAAGAAACGCGCAGTTTTGTACGTAGGTGAGTCTATTTGGCTAACGATAGGTCGCAGTGGCCACTCTGGCTTATGTATTTTCGGAAGCCCGTAAATCTTCGGCGGTGTAGGGTTTAAAGGGCGCAAGACTTTATGTAGGTCATCCGGCAGGGTTTTTAATATTTTATTAAGACCATTTGTGACCCGGTTAGTGGGGTCGTACGTAACTTTTTTATAAGTATTACTGTCACTCACCAACTCGCTTAGTTTCTTTTCGTAAGCTGCAGTGTCAACAATGACAGTAGCGTTACCCTTATCTGCCGGTAGTACCAACACGTCGGGGTTGTTCCGGAGGGTCTTCAACGCGTCCAACTCGGATTTCGAAATGTTAGACTTGGGTAATTTGCATTTTCTTAAAATTAGCGACACGTCCTGTCTTAGGCACTCGGCATCGCGGGAACCGATCTTATTCCGCACTATTGTGTCCTCGATACTGGCAATAATTGTCTCAGCCGGAACCTTCCTCGGTGTGGGAGCAAAATTCAACCCCTTAGCGAGGGCTGTAGTCGCCTCGTTTGAGATGTTTTCCGTGGATAAGTTTATGACCACCTTGTCCATTTGGTAGAATTTTTGTACCGTGGTGACATGCTCAGAACTTTTTGTCAGGCGCGCTAATTTTGCCGATTGCACTTTATCAGTACCCATTCTAACAGTTTCTGCACGACTAAACGTCATCCCATCCAGAATTTCCCACAATTCCAAGCTCAGAACTCGAGATAACCTTAGATGCAAAAAGTATAATTCATCCGTTGCAATTTTTATTTTACGATGGTAGTCACGAATCACCCTCGCTAACAATTTCTTGCTCATTGTCTCGAACAAATTTTCGTAACCTCGAATGCAATTCACTGGTTTTATTGTTAAAAATCTTGGCACAACACTCGACAACCGGCACTTTTTTAGGAAATCCAAACCACATTCAAGTTTATTACGTTTTATTCTTAACTTTGCAAACCGTTTCACTTCACTTAGTCCTACCTCCCCGTAGAGGTTGACAATTTTAGTATTAAAATTAACGTGGTTGTTACACATATTGATTAGGTAAACGGGTAACTCACGTGTAATGAGGTCGGTCAATCCGACTCGAGTTTCGGCCGCGTCCGGCGGCCTTTTTCAAGGAGAGTGTACGCGCCCGATGGCGTCCCGTTTGGCACTGCGGATCGCCGCGCGGCGCGCACGCAAGGTCACCGGCTGTTGCGGGGGTGCAGGTGAGGGGGTGCGAGAGGGTTGCGCAGGAATACACTCGAACTCTTCATCACTAGTGAGCTGCGAGTCGGGAACATTGCAGCACACTGAGCTCACTGTGTCTTCACTCGTATTACGAACACAATGCCGAGTACTATGTAGGCACGGTTTCCACGCGGGCGGCACATGCCATCCTCCATCTCTATTAAAGGTAGGACGCTTATCAATTTCGATGGCCTCCCTGACCTTACGGGGTACAAAAAACTTCTCCCGTGCCAGGACCTCCGCCTTATCGAAACGAATAAAATGTTGGGCGTCCGACCTGAGAGCATGTTCCGCCACCGCAGACCCGTTAACGTCTAAATTTTTCATTGCACGTATGTGCTCGGCGAGTCTTGTGGACACATTTCTCCGTGTTTCTCCTACGTAACTTATACCACAGTCGCAAGGAATCATGTACACTCCCGGTACACCCAAAGGGTCTCTGTCTTTTGGAGAACGTACCATTTGCCTTAGCTGCGTGAGCGGACGAAAAATTGTCTTGATGCAATATCTACGGCGTAACAAGTTTCCAATATTATCCGTCACTCCTTTAATATATGGCAGGTACGTGGGTGACCTCTCCACCGAAGCTGGACGCGTCCTCGACGATGTATTAGCCGCACGCCACCCTTGTTTCCAGTTAAACCCGTTGCGTTTGAGCACACCTTTTAGATGGTCTAATTCAGTGTTTAGATGTTGTTGATCACATAGTCTCAACGCCCTGTTGATCAGCGTGCGTGGTACCGAAGCTAGGTGTGCTGGATGGTGGTGTGAATCAGCATTTAAATATCTGTCTGTGTGTGTCGGCTTACGGTAGATCGTGTGTGATAATCGACCAGTAGTTTCTCGCATCACTAACACATCCAGAAAAGGCAGAGCTTTATTCCGTTCACGTTCCACCGTTACGGCAATATTCGGGTGAATCCTATTTAGATGTGACAACAAAGGGTCAATCTGGTCCCTGTGTACAACGGCAAACACATCGTCTACATAACGCCACCAATGTCTCGGCTTATATGGCGAGCTTAATATTGCTTCCTCTTCGAACCACTCCATAAAGATGTTAGCTACGACCGGGGCAATGGGAGAACCCATAGCTACACCTTCAACTTGTAAGTAGTGGTCCCCCTTCCACACGAAGTAGCCTTTAGTCAGCGTAAATCGCAATAACTCTATGTACTCAATAGGTATTTGGATTAATTGTAGTAATACCGTAATAATCTGAATCGTATCTTCTATCGGTACATTCGTGAAAAGCGACACGACATCGAAACTAACCAGTTCTTCATCTTCACTTAGCCGAATCCCTTCCAATAATTGTACAAAATGCGTAGAGTCTTTAACATAGCTAGTTGTCTTCCCAATGAATGGAACAAGCATATCTGATAAGAAACGCGCAGTTTTGTACGTAGGTGAGTCTATTTGGCTAACGATAGGTCGCAGTGGCCACTCTGGCTTATGTATTTTCGGAAGCCCGTAAATCTTCGGCGGTGTAGGGTTTAAAGGGCGCAAGACTTTATGTAGGTCATCCGGCAGGGTTTTTAATATTTTATTAAGACCATTTGTGACCCGGTTAGTGGGGTCGTACGTAACTTTTTTATAAGTATTACTGTCACTCACCAACTCGCTTAGTTTCTTTTCGTAAGCTGCAGTGTCAACAATGACAGTAGCGTTACCCTTATCTGCCGGTAGTACCAACACGTCGGGGTTGTTCCGGAGGGTCTTCAACGCGTCCAACTCGGATTTCGAAATGTTAGACTTGGGTAATTTGCATTTTCTTAAAATTAGCGACACGTCCTGTCTTAGGCACTCGGCATCGCGGGAACCGATCTTATTCCGCACTATTGTGTCCTCGATACTGGCAATAATTGTCTCAGCCGGAACCTTCCTCGGTGTGGGAGCAAAATTCAACCCCTTAGCGAGGGCTGTAGTCGCCTCGTTTGAGATGTTTTCCGTGGATAAGTTTATGACCACCTTGTCCATTTGGTAGAATTTTTGTACCGTGGTGACATGCTCAGAACTTTTTGTCAGGCGCGCTAATTTTGCCGATTGCACTTTATCAGTACCCATTCTAACAGTTTCTGCACGACTAAACGTCATCCCATCCAGAATTTCCCACAATTCCAAGCTCAGAACTCGAGATAACCTTAGATGCAAAAAGTATAATTCATCCGTTGCAATTTTTATTTTACGATGGTAGTCACGAATCACCCTCGCTAACAATTTCTTGCTCATTGTCTCGAACAAATTTTCGTAACCTCGAATGCAATTCACTGGTTTTATTGTTAAAAATCTTGGCACAACACTCGACAACCGGCACTTTTTTAGGAAATCCAAACCACATTCAAGTTTATTACGTTTTATTCTTAACTTTGCAAACCGTTTCACTTCACTTAGTCCTACCTCCCCGTAGAGGTTGACAATTTTAGTATTAAAATTAACGTGGTTGTTACACATATTGATTAGGTAAACGGGTAACTCACGTGTAATGAGGTCGGTCAATCCGACTCGAGTTTCGGCCGCGTCCGGCGGCCTTTTTCAAGGAGAGTGTACGCGCCCGATGGCGTCCCGTTTGGCACTGCGGATCGCCGCGCGGCGCGCACGCAAGGTCACCGGCTGTTGCGGGGGTGCAGGTGAGGGGGTGCGAGAGGGTTGCGCAGGAATACACTCGAACTCTTCATCACTAGTGAGCTGCGAGTCGGGAACATTGCAGCACACTGAGCTCACTGTGTCTTCACTCGTATTACGAACACAATGCCGAGTACTATGTAGGCACGGTTTCCACGCGGGCGGCACATGCCATCCTCCATCTCTATTAAAGGTAGGACGCTTATCAATTTCGATGGCCTCCCTGACCTTACGGGGTACAAAAAACTTCTCCCGTGCCAGGACCTCCGCCTTATCGAAACGAATAAAATGTTGGGCGTCCGACCTGAGAGCATGTTCCGCCACCGCAGACCCGTTAACGTCTAAATTTTTCATTGCACGTATGTGCTCGGCGAGTCTTGTGGACACATTTCTCCGTGTTTCTCCTACGTAACTTATACCACAGTCGCAAGGAATCATGTACACTCCCGGTACACCCAAAGGGTCTCTGTCTTTTGGAGAACGTACCATTTGCCTTAGCTGCGTGAGCGGACGAAAAATTGTCTTGATGCAATATCTACGGCGTAACAAGTTTCCAATATTATCCGTCACTCCTTTAATATATGGCAGGTACGTGGGTGACCTCTCCACCGAAGCTGGACGCGTCCTCGACGATGTATTAGCCGCACGCCACCCTTGTTTCCAGTTAAACCCGTTGCGTTTGAGCACACCTTTTAGATGGTCTAATTCAGTGTTTAGATGTTGTTGATCACATAGTCTCAACGCCCTGTTGATCAGCGTGCGTGGTACCGAAGCTAGGTGTGCTGGATGGTGGTGTGAATCAGCATTTAAATATCTGTCTGTGTGTGTCGGCTTACGGTAGATCGTGTGTGATAATCGACCAGTAGTTTCTCGCATCACTAACACATCCAGAAAAGGCAGAGCTTTATTCCGTTCACGTTCCACCGTTACGGCAATATTCGGGTGAATCCTATTTAGATGTGACAACAAAGGGTCAATCTGGTCCCTGTGTACAACGGCAAACACATCGTCTACATAACGCCACCAATGTCTCGGCTTATATGGCGAGCTTAATATTGCTTCCTCTTCGAACCACTCCATAAAGATGTTAGCTACGACCGGGGCAATGGGAGAACCCATAGCTACACCTTCAACTTGTAAGTAGTGGTCCCCCTTCCACACGAAGTAGCCTTTAGTCAGCGTAAATCGCAATAACTCTATGTACTCAATAGGTATTTGGATTAATTGTAGTAATACCGTAATAATCTGAATCGTATCTTCTATCGGTACATTCGTGAAAAGCGACACGACATCGAAACTAACCAGTTCTTCATCTTCACTTAGCCGAATCCCTTCCAATAATTGTACAAAATGCGTAGAGTCTTTAACATAGCTAGTTGTCTTCCCAATGAATGGAACAAGCATATCTGATAAGAAACGCGCAGTTTTGTACGTAGGTGAGTCTATTTGGCTAACGATAGGTCGCAGTGGCCACTCTGGCTTATGTATTTTCGGAAGCCCGTAAATCTTCGGCGGTGTAGGGTTTAAAGGGCGCAAGACTTTATGTAGGTCATCCGGCAGGGTTTTTAATATTTTATTAAGACCATTTGTGACCCGGTTAGTGGGGTCGTACGTAACTTTTTTATAAGTATTACTGTCACTCACCAACTCGCTTAGTTTCTTTTCGTAAGCTGCAGTGTCAACAATGACAGTAGCGTTACCCTTATCTGCCGGTAGTACCAACACGTCGGGGTTGTTCCGGAGGGTCTTCAACGCGTCCAACTCGGATTTCGAAATGTTAGACTTGGGTAATTTGCATTTTCTTAAAATTAGCGACACGTCCTGTCTTAGGCACTCGGCATCGCGGGAACCGATCTTATTCCGCACTATTGTGTCCTCGATACTGGCAATAATTGTCTCAGCCGGAACCTTCCTCGGTGTGGGAGCAAAATTCAACCCCTTAGCGAGGGCTGTAGTCGCCTCGTTTGAGATGTTTTCCGTGGATAAGTTTATGACCACCTTGTCCATTTGGTAGAATTTTTGTACCGTGGTGACATGCTCAGAACTTTTTGTCAGGCGCGCTAATTTTGCCGATTGCACTTTATCAGTACCCATTCTAACAGTTTCTGCACGACTAAACGTCATCCCATCCAGAATTTCCCACAATTCCAAGCTCAGAACTCGAGATAACCTTAGATGCAAAAAGTATAATTCATCCGTTGCAATTTTTATTTTACGATGGTAGTCACGAATCACCCTCGCTAACAATTTCTTGCTCATTGTCTCGAACAAATTTTCGTAACCTCGAATGCAATTCACTGGTTTTATTGTTAAAAATCTTGGCACAACACTCGACAACCGGCACTTTTTTAGGAAATCCAAACCACATTCAAGTTTATTACGTTTTATTCTTAACTTTGCAAACCGTTTCACTTCACTTAGTCCTACCTCCCCGTAGAGGTTGACAATTTTAGTATTAAAATTAACGTGGTTGTTACACATATTGATTA
Organism: Ectropis crepuscularia; assembly: GCA_963693475.1. Lineage (NCBI taxonomy): Eukaryota > Metazoa > Arthropoda > Insecta > Lepidoptera > Geometridae > Ectropis > Ectropis crepuscularia. The sequence goes on from OY856358.1 coordinate 13,863,320, forward strand.
GGTAAACGGGTAACTCACGTGTAATGAGGTCGGTCAATCCGACTCGAGTTTCGGCCGCGTCCGGCGGCCTTTTTCAAGGAGAGTGTACGCGCCCGATGGCGTCCCGTTTGGCACTGCGGATCGCCGCGCGGCGCGCACGCAAGGTCACCGGCTGTTGCGGGGGTGCAGGTGAGGGGGTGCGAGAGGGTTGCGCAGGAATACACTCGAACTCTTCATCACTAGTGAGCTGCGAGTCGGGAACATTGCAGCACACTGAGCTCACTGTGTCTTCACTCGTATTACGAACACAATGCCGAGTACTATGTAGGCACGGTTTCCACGCGGGCGGCACATGCCATCCTCCATCTCTATTAAAGGTAGGACGCTTATCAATTTCGATGGCCTCCCTGACCTTACGGGGTACAAAAAACTTCTCCCGTGCCAGGACCTCCGCCTTATCGAAACGAATAAAATGTTGGGCGTCCGACCTGAGAGCATGTTCCGCCACCGCAGACCCGTTAACGTCTAAATTTTTCATTGCACGTATGTGCTCGGCGAGTCTTGTGGACACATTTCTCCGTGTTTCTCCTACGTAACTTATACCACAGTCGCAAGGAATCATGTACACTCCCGGTACACCCAAAGGGTCTCTGTCTTTTGGAGAACGTACCATTTGCCTTAGCTGCGTGAGCGGACGAAAAATTGTCTTGATGCAATATCTACGGCGTAACAAGTTTCCAATATTATCCGTCACTCCTTTAATATATGGCAGGTACGTGGGTGACCTCTCCACCGAAGCTGGACGCGTCCTCGACGATGTATTAGCCGCACGCCACCCTTGTTTCCAGTTAAACCCGTTGCGTTTGAGCACACCTTTTAGATGGTCTAATTCAGTGTTTAGATGTTGTTGATCACATAGTCTCAACGCCCTGTTGATCAGCGTGCGTGGTACCGAAGCTAGGTGTGCTGGATGGTGGTGTGAATCAGCATTTAAATATCTGTCTGTGTGTGTCGGCTTACGGTAGATCGTGTGTGATAATCGACCAGTAGTTTCTCGCATCACTAACACATCCAGAAAAGGCAGAGCTTTATTCCGTTCACGTTCCACCGTTACGGCAATATTCGGGTGAATCCTATTTAGATGTGACAACAAAGGGTCAATCTGGTCCCTGTGTACAACGGCAAACACATCGTCTACATAACGCCACCAATGTCTCGGCTTATATGGCGAGCTTAATATTGCTTCCTCTTCGAACCACTCCATAAAGATGTTAGCTACGACCGGGGCAATGGGAGAACCCATAGCTACACCTTCAACTTGTAAGTAGTGGTCCCCCTTCCACACGAAGTAGCCTTTAGTCAGCGTAAATCGCAATAACTCTATGTACTCAATAGGTATTTGGATTAATTGTAGTAATACCGTAATAATCTGAATCGTATCTTCTATCGGTACATTCGTGAAAAGCGACACGACATCGAAACTAACCAGTTCTTCATCTTCACTTAGCCGAATCCCTTCCAATAATTGTACAAAATGCGTAGAGTCTTTAACATAGCTAGTTGTCTTCCCAATGAATGGAACAAGTATATCTGATAAGAAACGCGCAGTTTTGTACGTAGGTGAGTCTATTTGGCTAACGATAGGTCGCAGTGGCCACTCTGGCTTATGTATTTTCGGAAGCCCGTAAATCTTCGGCGGTGTAGGGTTTAAAGGGCGCAAGACTTTATGTAGGTCATCCGGCAGGGTTTTTAATATTTTATTAAGACCATTTGTGACCCGGTTAGTGGGGTCGTACGTAACTTTTTTATAAGTATTACTGTCACTCACCAACTCGCTTAGTTTCTTTTCGTAAGCTGCAGTGTCAACAATGACAGTAGCGTTACCCTTATCTGCCGGTAGTACCAACACGTCGGGGTTGTTCCGGAGGGTCTTCAACGCGTCCAACTCGGATTTCGAAATGTTAGACTTGGGTAATTTGCATTTTCTTAAAATTAGCGACACGTCCTGTCTTAGGCACTCGGCATCGCGGGAACCGATCTTATTCCGCACTATTGTGTCCTCGATACTGGCAATAATTGTCTCAGCCGGAACCTTCCTCGGTGTGGGAGCAAAATTCAACCCCTTAGCGAGGGCTGTAGTCGCCTCGTTTGAGATGTTTTCCGTGGATAAGTTTATGACCACCTTGTCCATTTGGTAGAATTTTTGTACCGTGGTGACATGCTCAGAACTTTTTGTCAGGCGCGCTAATTTTGCCGATTGCACTTTATCAGTACCCATTCTAACAGTTTCTGCACGACTAAACGTCATCCCATCCAGAATTTCCCACAATTCCAAGCTCAGAACTCGAGATAACCTTAGATGCAAAAAGTATAATTCATCCGTTGCAATTTTTATTTTACGATGGTAGTCACGAATCACCCTCGCTAACAATTTCTTGCTCATTGTCTCGAACAAATTTTCGTAACCTCGAATGCAATTCACTGGTTTTATTGTTAAAAATCTTGGCACAACACTCGACAACCGGCACTTTTTTAGGAAATCCAAACCACATTCAAGTTTATTACGTTTTATTCTTAACTTTGCAAACCGTTTCACTTCACTTAGTCCTACCTCCCCGTAGAGGTTGACAATTTTAGTATTAAAATTAACGTGGTTGTTACACATATTGATTAGGTAAACGGGTAACTCACGTGTAATGAGGTCGGTCAATCCGACTCGAGTTTCGGCCGCGTCCGGCGGCCTTTTTCAAGGAGAGTGTACGCGCCCGATGGCGTCCCGTTTGGCACTGCGGATCGCCGCGCGGCGCGCACGCAAGGTCACCGGCTGTTGCGGGGGTGCAGGTGAGGGGGTGCGAGAGGGTTGCGCAGGAATACACTCGAACTCTTCATCACTAGTGAGCTGCGAGTCGGGAACATTGCAGCACACTGAGCTCACTGTGTCTTCACTCGTATTACGAACACAATGCCGAGTACTATGTAGGCACGGTTTCCACGCGGGCGGCACATGCCATCCTCCATCTCTATTAAAGGTAGGACGCTTATCAATTTCGATGGCCTCCCTGACCTTACGGGGTACAAAAAACTTCTCCCGTGCCAGGACCTCCGCCTTATCGAAACGAATAAAATGTTGGGCGTCCGACCTGAGAGCATGTTCCGCCACCGCAGACCCGTTAACGTCTAAATTTTTCATTGCACGTATGTGCTCGGCGAGTCTTGTGGACACATTTCTCCGTGTTTCTCCTACGTAACTTATACCACAGTCGCAAGGAATCATGTACACTCCCGGTACACCCAAAGGGTCTCTGTCTTTTGGAGAACGTACCATTTGCCTTAGCTGCGTGAGCGGACGAAAAATTGTCTTGATGCAATATCTACGGCGTAACAAGTTTCCAATATTATCCGTCACTCCTTTAATATATGGCAGGTACGTGGGTGACCTCTCCACCGAAGCTGGACGCGTCCTCGACGATGTATTAGCCGCACGCCACCCTTGTTTCCAGTTAAACCCGTTGCGTTTGAGCACACCTTTTAGATGGTCTAATTCAGTGTTTAGATGTTGTTGATCACATAGTCTCAACGCCCTGTTGATCAGCGTGCGTGGTACCGAAGCTAGGTGTGCTGGATGGTGGTGTGAATCAGCATTTAAATATCTGTCTGTGTGTGTCGGCTTACGGTAGATCGTGTGTGATAATCGACCAGTAGTTTCTCGCATCACTAACACATCCAGAAAAGGCAGAGCTTTATTCCGTTCACGTTCCACCGTTACGGCAATATTCGGGTGAATCCTATTTAGATGTGACAACAAAGGGTCAATCTGGTCCCTGTGTACAACGGCAAACACATCGTCTACATAACGCCACCGTAGATGCCATCGGTATCACCTGCCGAAGATAGGGAAAATGGCGCACCGCAATACCGACACTCTTCTTTCCCTTTACCCCGTTGCTGCGTTCGCACTCTAAAGGTGGCGACCTGGCGACCCCGTCAACGCCTCGGCGGTGCTTTAAAATACGGACAGTGGTGCTTTAAAATACTACGCTATCACCACGTAGCGTCATCTAGTATGTAATAATAATATATGAAAGTAAATTTTAGTATTTATTTGAAATTTCTAAAAAAATACTAAAATAGCGGTTTTGATAAATTTATATGCGACCATCTCTGAACTATGTAGAATCTACCAAGCAAAAAAAAATCCATCAATTTCAATTGACGACTTATGACTTATCGCGTAACATACATAAAAAAACGAATTGAGAACAAAATAACACAGGAGGCATAAAAAGCCTAATTATTGAAAAAAAAAAATAATTATGTTTGTAAGTGCATTAAACAACTTTTCATTTGTGAAAATGAAAATGTGATATAAATACACCACGGTCACTTTACCTTTCGTTGTTTCAAACTTCACTTATTTGCTGTCGTTTTCTTGCCACGAAAAAAACACATAATAACATTTTAATAAGTACGATAGCGATCACAAGCAAAAATTGTTCATCATGTGTCAGTTTCATTTTTCCTAACCAACTTATGTGTGAGATAAGTACTAGCGGTGAGGTTCAGTGTCAGAATAATTGTCTCATAGAAAATTAATAAAAATGGTCACCTCTAGTTGTTATCATAATTATATAATATTCAGTGTGAGTAGGTAAGTTTGTTTGTTTACTAATATTTCTTGATATAACAGATTTTGACAGTCCTCGATTTTTATTACGTAGGTACTAAAACAGTAATTGAAGACCCATGTGTTCGATGGCTACTTTCTACCGGCAAGCCAAATTAACGGAAGAATAAATTAAGAACTTACAGTTTCAGAATTTGCGAAGGCTTATAATATAATTCGCATTTGACTAAGATCTGACTTGGCTAGTGCCAAGTCAGACCTTAGTGTTAATATATTTTCCTAAAATATGTTTATGAAAATATTATATTTGAAGTTGCTACAATTTTCTTTTAAGTTGTTTTTATTTAATTTCAGGATTGATTATTTATTTAACTTGGCACCCATTTAGCTCTCACTTCTTTTATTGTTTAAGTCAACAACCAAGCCATATTTCATAATATTTATTGAACTTGGCTCCTATTTTACATTTATGTTTTGATGAGATTTAATATACGGAAATGCTGTTCTTAGTTCTTCAAAAAATACAATAAATCTATATATCTAAAAGCGAAAGGTCACTCATCGAGGAATCTTAGAAACTACAAATGCTAGGAATCTAAAATTTTGCATGGAGGTCCCTTTTAGCGCGTAGGCGCTCGCTAAGACGGGGTTTTGCGAAATTCAACCCCTAAGAGGGTGCGGGAACTTCGCGGGTAATACCGCGGGGCGCTGCTAGTTAAATATATAAAATAAATTTTGGTGGACAATTCACACACAACACCATCTGACCCCAAACTAAGCAATGCTTGTGATATGGCAGCCAAATAGCTGATATAATACTTATATAGTTTTAAATACATACTTATTATACATAGAAACACCCAGACACAGTGCAAACATTTGAATTCGTCACACAAATATTTGCACTGAGTGGGGATCGAACTCACGACCCTCGGCTTCGAAGGCAGAGCTACTACCCACTAAGCCACGAGGCCAGTCAAACTAGCATTATACTAGCAGTGCCCCGCGGTTTTACCTGCGCAGTTATCGTTCCCTTTTTTTCGTGAGAAAAGGCTAGTCTATGTGCTATTCCAAACTTCCAAACTTAATAGTTTGGAATAGCTCTAGCATCTAGCTGTGTTCTAAATTTCGACTAGATCTGTTCAGACGTTTCGACATGATTGTGCAACAAATATCCAAACTTTCGTATTTATAATATTAGATGGATTAGTTCTTGGCACTCGGTGATACAGATGATGATGATAAACGACGAATATTATTTCGAGATTGAAATATTGAAGGGATAAGGGAACAACTGAAGGGTTGAACTAGTCTATTTCCATGTTTTGAAATTTTGTTTGTAGGAAATAATATATTTGTTATTATATGGCTATTCATTACGAAAACCTATGGCTGTTGAATACCTTGGTCGTGGGTTATTGTTTAACCAGAACACTGGCCTTAGGCCATTGTCTCGTAATTTTACACTTATGTATAGATAGACTTGAGTCTTTCAGTTGTTGTCCTTCAGTTGTGTTCTTCCTATGTGAAGAACACTCATAAAGTTTTGCGAAACTAAAAGTATATTCTCTAAATAAATATGTTTTTATGAAACAAATACAATATTGAATTTAAATGTAACCAGTTAAATTAATATATTTATCATAAATAAATAAAATACTAATTAAAAAACGAATCTCCGAATAACCCACCCCTAACTGCTCCCGGCGCAAAAGCGCGTTCCCACGCTGAATGGCAATGGCCAACCTTTGCTCCAGGAACGCGCCAGAGTCACCTGTAAATTATTAAATTTATTATATTAGTTTTATAAAATTAAATTATTATAGTAGTTTATTAAATTAAATTATACATTACAAGTAAATTAATCTTTCTAAATTAAATTACACATTTACAATTACAATTAAATTACACATTTACAATTACAATTAAATTACACATTTACAATTACAATTAAATTACACATTTACAATTACAATTAAATTACACATTTACAATTACAATTAAATTACACATTTACCTTTACAGCTGAGATTTTTTATTTGACATTATTCTTTGGTATTATTTTATCATGTACACAGCTTATCTATACTAATATTATAAAGAGGAAAGATTTGTTTGTTTCTTTGTTTGTAATGAATAGGCTCCGAAACTACTGGACCGATTTCAAAAATTCTTTCACCTTTGGAAAGCTAGATTATTCCCGAGTAACATAGGATATATTATATTTTAAAAAAATTAGGGATCCTTACTAAAACTCCAATAATGTAACATAAGATGTAAAAAAATGACCTGAAAAATTCCTTACGTCGCGTGCGCTGCGAAAACTATTGATGATAGAACAAAATCATTTACTACGACTTTGCAGAACTCATTATTATCTACAAAAAGTGTCCCGACAGCATATGTCTAAATATTATAGTTATGTCACAGTTAGCAGTTTTTTATTCTAAAATATTAATTTATATATGCCGCCTCTTGAAAAGGCTTTTCATTTGTACCTTGGTATTAATCCTAATCAAAATAAATCTTAATATATATAAATCTCCTGTCACGATGTTGGTCCGGGATGGATTCCTAAACTACTTAACCGATTTTAAATTAAATTAGCACACCGTGAGCAGTCTGGTCCAACTTGAGAGATAGGATAGTTTTTGTTTCGATTGATAGTCTTTAAATGACAATATCCGAGCGCAGCCGGAATGGGCCGCTAGTTTATGTATAATTTTATTGTAAGTGACATTACCAAGTGTTCTCTTGAATTAATGGTTCGAATAAATAAATTGAATTGAATAAAAAATAAAGTAGCCAAGTGCGAGTTGGACTCGCCCATGAAGGGTTCCGTTCCAGCAAGTAACATAATATACATAGTACACATAGTTCTTGTAGTTCGTTGTAACTTTGATCGAAGTTTTAATAATAGTGTATTTATGACGTACTAAAAAAAAACTACTCATCATATCGAGTTCAAACTAATTTTCGTTGGTAGTTTTCATGGTAATGTACATCATATATTTTTTTTAGTTTTTTTATTCTCTTACTTTAGAAGTTAGAGGGGGGGGGGGACACACATTTTACCACTTTGGAAGCGTCTCTCGCGCAATTTATTCAGTGTAGACAAAAATTATATTAGAAACCTCAACATCATTTTTGAAGACCTATCGATAGACACCCCACACGTGTAGGTATGATGAAAAAAAAATTTTTGAGCTTCAGTTCTCAGTATGGGGGGCACCCCTAATTTTTGTTTTTTTAAAATACTTTTGTAAAAATCTTAATGCGGTTCACAGAATACATCTACTTACCAAGTTTCAACAGTGTAGTTCTCATAGTTTCGGCAAAAAGTGGCTGTGACATACGGACGGACAGACAGACAGACAGACAGACAGACAGACAGACAGACAGACAGACAGACAGACATGACGAATCTATAAGGGTTCCGTTTTTACGTTTTACGGAACCCTAAAAAAGACTTTCCACCACCCTCTATACCTACAAAGTTTCTAAACCAGTTTTCGAAACAATTTTTGCAGTCCGGCGCATACGCCTCGTTTACAGCTTGCTCCAACGCTGACAGCGCATCTTCGGGCGATGAAAATTTTATTCCTTTGAGCAGATTTTGAAGTGAAAACTACTTTTGGAGCACGACATAAAGATTTTCCGTGGGCGGTGAATTGAGCTTAACGATAGGTGTGACATAACATTAACATTATACTCTGCAAAGAGCCCTACTACTACATTATATTTTTGAAGTGAACACTTCTTTAGGCGCGCCTAGACAGATTTTTCATGGGCTGTGAATTGAATTCATTCGTCACGCTCGGGTATGATAAGAAAGCTTCGGGTAAACTCGGGCTATTGGCCATCTAGAAATACGTCAGCCAATGGGAAATGCTGAAAGGGCGTGGACAGGCCATCATGACATGGCCATCTAGAAACGCATCAGCCAATGGGAAATGCTGACGCATTTCTAGATGGCCATGCCAAGGTGGCGAGGCCACGCCCTCCGGTTACAGCCGCGTAGTTTCCAAAGTGAGCTATCAAATTCTGAGTTATAAGTTTTCACTTCTATTTCAGTTCCTATGACTGCCATTTTTTTTTATTCGATTACGTAGGTTTCAAAATTATTATAAGTACCTAATCCTAGCCCAAAATACCTCTCTGTGACCGTCGCGTCGTGCTCATTGTTTGGCATGTAGGTATATGACGATTGTGAAACAACTTAATTTTTGCCGGTATTGCTTTAAATCTGACGTCGAAAAAAAAATCTTTAACCTATTTCTTACTGATCCTACTAATATTATAAATGTCTAAGTTCTGATGTTTGTTGCTCAATCACGTCGGAACATCTGAACGGATCGGGCTGAAATTTGGCACACAGATTGCTGACCGGCTAACCCACGGTGCCCTTCAGTACCCGGGCTGGAGGGTGTGAAATTAGTTACCGACTATATGAGGGTGGATACCCAGGCCCCCGTGTCAGTCATGCTACTGGTTAAGGACAGAAATATGTGCAGCAACCTTTCACCCAAGTCTCTTTAATAGGCCAAGAAGTGCCTCAACTGGAAGTGTCAAACAACCAATCAACAAGAAAATTACTCTTCAGGATCGCCTACAATAACAACAAAATAATCTTACATGCAATAACGTAGCCCGATTGGTCGAGGATACCAGTCATAGCACCGCAACGAATAGCAACGCGACGCTGAGTACCGCAACGCTGATCACCGCGACGCTGAACACCACGACGCTGATCACTGCAACGCATAGCACCGCAACGCCGATCCCCGCGACGCATAGCACCGTAACGCATAGTACCGCAACGCTAAGCACGGCGACGCTGAGCACTGAGGTTGCTGGTCGACGCTGAGCTTGTGCGGCGCCCGGCGTGAAACTATCATCCTCACGCAGAAATGCACGAGTAGAACCTCGCGAATGCTGAAGTCTCATAGTAATTTAATTTTGTTAATAAAGGCTATGTGTGTTTAAAAAAAAGGTAACTCGTTGAATCCAACTTAGTTAGGCAGCGTTGTGGAAGTTACGTAGTAATATCTTCTCATCCAAACTACCACAGTATCTCAAGACGAAAGTCTTTGACCAGTGCGTGTCGCAAGTGATGACGTATAGAACAGAAACTTGGTCGCTTACTTTGGATCTTATAAGAAGGCTCAAATAGAAAAAGCCATGATCGGAGTTTCCCTGCGTGATAGAATCAGAAATGAGGAAATCCGTAGGAGAACCAAAGTAACCGACATAGCTCACCGAGTTTGCCAAACTTAAGGGCACATAGCTCCCAGAACTGACGGCCGTTGGTGCGGAAAGGTTCTTGAGTGGCGACCACGTACCGGAAAACGCAGCGTTGGCAGGTCCCACAAGATGGACCGACGATCTGGTGAAGGCCGCTGGAAATCGTAAAATGAGGGCAGCTCAAGACCGGTCTTTGTGGAGATCTCTGGGGGAGGCCTTCGTCTAGCAGTGGACGTCCTTCGACCGATATGATGATGAATAAAGGCTGTGTCCCGTTTCCTATTAATTTGAAAAAAAAAAATAACTTGGCGGGGGCACTGCCGTGCCCTTGATTTCTGTTCTGTGGCCGTGCCCCCAGATGTCATAAAAATGTATTGGTTTAAGCAAACGTTTGTATGTCACATGACGACTAATATATTCTATTCTATATTCATTCAGCAGTAAAGCAACATCTTCTGGCATATTACGAGAAGTTCTTGTTTTTGTTTATTTAGTAAATAAAACAGAGAGAACATGTCAGCAACACAAAGTCAGCACTATTCGGCACCATTCACGATCAATTGTACCGAGGAAATGGGAATAAGGAATGTTATAAGCAGTACTTCCGACTTCGTTTGTGTTGAGTGAGGTCGATTCGTTGAATTATTATTTTTTACTCGTATTAAATCCATAAAATATAGTGTTCAGTAACGCAAGTAGCGTTTTAGATGGTTAAATTGTGTATATTTTTAAATAATTGTACTGGTAGTATATTTATGTTGTTATCTATTGTCAAATATTTTTCAGTTACCATTGAATTCATTGTCGCTCGCTATGAGAAGTGTTGGTGGTCTTACGTAATAAAAAAAAATTGCATTCATAGGGACTGCCGATAGAAGGGAAAACTTATAACTCAGAATTTGATAGCTCACCTTGGAAACTACGCGGGGAAGCCGGAGAGCGTGGCTATGAGCATGGCCACCTGGAAATGTTGAAGCATTTCTAGATGGCTAATGGCAAATCCTGACCCATTTCTAGTTGGCCAATGGCCATGGTCCCGATTTTACCCAAAGATTCTTATCATTCCCGAGCGTGACGCTAGAATTCATAGGCCACGAAAAATTTGTCTGTGGCTCGCCAAAAGAAGTGTTCACTTCAAAAATGCATTACTTATGAATAGTCGCCGAGGCACTTAGCGCTGCGGAAACGTAAATTATTTTAGTTTTCGGTTACTGAATTTGTTTTACGGATACAAAGAGTTTGTGTAGAGAGTACCTTGATAATTTCATACTAGTTCTAGTAGTCCGGTCAATTTAGATATTCGATTATAGGTACATAAATTAACAGTAAGCTGTCAGTGCGTGTACTTGTTTAAAACTTGTTTAAAACATAATTAAAAGTAACCTCTGAAAGTTCCGAATCATTCCGGTGGCTACAATTTTTTTATTCGAGGTCAAAGATCGAAAACCGCGGATCAACGCACAGCCCAAACCGTAAAAGCTAGAAACTTCAAATTTCACTCACGTATTTTTCTTATACTCGTAAAGTAGGCGTAACACGTATTTTCTTTCATATAAAATTTTCTTCTCTGTTCGACCCCGTTAGGGGTGTAATTTTGTAAAATGCATTAAATGCATACGGAACTCATTATTTTAGCCGTACTCAATTCGTACGAAATTTCATGCAAATACTATATCGACGGTGGAAAGGAGAAACACTTGAAGCGACACGTTGGTCGAAAATGAGTTATATACATATTTGAAATCAGCGATTTTTTCTGCGTCGTTTGGGCTTGGTTTTGTAGCGATCTGACCACTTTGATGTCGCTTCAAGTAATAGCCTTTTTAGGCTGAATTTGTTTGGACGCCAAATGAAGTGACATGAAATTACAGAAATTTGGGTTCATTTACCGCTTGAAGTACCGACTGAATGGTCAGATTGTTGTTTCATGTGTTTTTCCTTTTCTGTTTCGAATAGCATAGATTCCTTAAATTGTTTTTCTTCGTCACAGGAAATACCAGTGAATACACTTAATGTGTTTTTGCTTACTCCTGTTGCGTGTGTGTCCAGTCGCTACACTCTTTTTTCCTTGCTTACCTTTCAACTATATGATGGAGTTGATGTGTTTTTCCTATTTGCTTGTTATAGGATGTTATGGATTTCAATTGTTTTGACAAACACTGGAAAAAGCAGTGGTGTCGGTTGAAATAAACACGTCCGAAAAACCCACATAAATATTTAAATTAAACGACATCAATTTTTGTTTCCGAAATGTCGATTCATTTACTTTTGCTGACTTCACAAATAAAGACGATAGTTGGTTAGAGTAATAATTGTTTATGACATAATGTATTTAAATTGTTAATTATAAACAAGACATGACGTTACAAGTAATGAATTTACGTAATTTTTATGTAAGTGGCGTCACTCATTTAAGGAAATGTCAAGTGTCGTGGCGCTTCATTCATCGGTAAACCATCGTTCAGGCACATCAGGTTTCATTGCATTGCAAAATAAGTTTTCGGAAATTGACTCAGGTACCTGAAATATATTTTTTTTGTTTATTTATAATTTGGTATGTACAAATTTACTTATTAGGTACAAACAATTAAAATACAATGCAAGTTGCCTTATTGCGGGTACCGGCGAACATTTGTTTGAATTCCTTTATGAACATTATGTAGATAATAACCTGTTTTTTAAAGTAATTGTGTTTCTGAACCAAATCAATTTCATTTCACAATGAATTAAAGTAAATAGCAGATAGCAGCAATATTTTTTACATTTACTATGGAGTAACGGGACGAGTAAGACATGCGTCTGATGATAGACAACACGCTTGGCCACAACAACACAATGCCAAGTCGTTCCCAGCAACATCATGTTACCTAATTCTGAAGAATAAATTATACCGATAATCGGAGCTCTAACGCCACAAATTATAAAAAAACTTTACAAGAATTGAGTATAAATAACCCAGACGAATTACAAAGATTTGACAAAAAACTGTGATAGTTTTGCTATATCAAAACTGTCCCACGATGAATATTATGTTACATTACCCCACGTCGTTGGTGTCGATACGTTAGCATAAACAGATATTGAGGATGTTTGAAGCGATTTACTCGTGTATCACAAGAAGCAATTTCAAATCATCTGAAACTTACGTTTTGATAGTACCTATCTGAGTTTAGTGTTTCTATTAATCATTTAATTCTACTTTTGTTTTGAAGATTTCGGTCAAGTCAAGTTAATTAAGTCATAAGACTGGGTACACACATGGGTACTCATGATTAGAAATATTTTATACAGAATTCATTTATAGTTGTTAAAATCTCTAATATTGAAGTTAGAATTAAGTTGAAAGTAAGTTTGCAATATAGAAACGAAAGCTTGATTGTTCTATGTCAACATTAAATAGGACCTAGTCACGATCTAAATATTTTTTAATTATTTTGACTTCTGGGCAGCGTCACAACCGAAGACTGAAACAATTGCGGGTAGTCTAATTATGAAATGAGGTGATCTCGATCTACCCTCATTTGGTCTTCAAAAATCGCAGAGTTACTACCACGATACACAAAACTGATCGTATCAACAGCTTTCTCTAAACTCATTCTGCGATGCATAGATTTATTTTGGACAGGACGACTATGCACGATGCCGATAACGGAAAACCATCCTCCCGGATAAGATTACAATATTATTACCGAATCTAGTTTACCCCATACCTGCCTACCCCCATATCGGCCCTATAAAAACGGTCGCGCACTGGGCCTCGCTCTCATTCCCTGCATAGCCCTCAGACGTGCTGGTTCTCATTGAGTCACTAAGTGTCTTAGCATCGCAACTATTTTCTGATCTGTGGTCTTACTTTTACTTGTAATCGAAGTAGCATAAATCGCGTTCGGTTTAGTAATATATTTCCGTAGATTTGTGTGATCACTATTTTTTAAAAAGTTAACTAACTTAGGTTCGATAATATCAGAAGTGGGATAGGATCCTCTGGGTTCTATCCCACCCGCCCACTGTCTTGTATATTTGATCGAAGTAAAAGTAAGGTTAGAATCGAAATAGAAAAATGGCAGATTTGGAATGTCGTCTCATTAGCTACGGCAATCTCGATGGAAGGTGCGGAGAACCGGCTTTTATCTCCGCTTTGAGGAGCACTCTGGAAGTGATCTTATTTAGGCTTTCAGTGTTGGACGAGCGATCTGCGGCAGAGCCTCCTTGAGGCGCCTCTGCGGCAGAGCCTCCTTGAGGCGTCGCTGCGGCGGAGCCTCCTTGAGGCGTCGCTGCGGCGGAGCCTCCTTGAGGCGTCGCTGCGGCGGAGCCTCCATGAGGCGTCGCTGTGGCCGAGCCTCCTCGAGGCGTCGCTGAGGCAGAGCCTCCTTGGGGCGTTGCTGCGGCGGAGCCTCCTTGAGGCGTCTCTGCGGCGGAGCCTCCCTGAGGCGTCTCTGCGGCAGAGCTTCCTTGTGGCGTCGCTGCGGCGGAGCCTCCGTGAGGCGTCGCTGTGGCCGGCCCTCGTTGAGGCGTCGCTGCGGCGGTTCCTGGCGCTCGGGAGCGGGCCGGACTGGCACGGGTTCGGCTGGCCGCGGCACCACCACACGGCGAGGCTTCAAGCCTTGCCCCCGCAGATGTTACGAGGCGTCTCATTTACGCGCCTAAAGCAGTACCTTCGGTGAGATCTATCCATTACTATGTCTCAAGTTTTGATCCAAAAATTATAACATCAGTGTAACAACAGTGATTAAGTGAGTCTCGCGCGATCGGAAAACCTGTGTGACTACAAAGAGCACCCTGCTCGTGTGGGATTATCCCCAAAAGGCGAATTACTGTCTTGGTTACGTGAATCGACTGGTATCAACTGTACTTGATAGTCTCAAATTTGAACTTAAAACGCTTTTCTTAGTGAAAGTAATTTTCTCTAGTGCCAGTGCTTCAAATAACCACTTCAATAACCGCTCACGGCTAGAGTGAACGTTTCCTCATTCCGTGGTTACTAGTGTGCATTTCAAGAAAACTAGTCTCTTCACTGTTATAATCTCAATCAACCAGGATATGAGGATAGATTCTGACAAAAAGTGAGTAAAATTTGAAGGTAGTTGATGAAAGTTTGGGTTGTCCAGTTCGACAAATCGACAAACCTATTGCAATAAGATGAGGGTAGATCTAAAAGAAACTGTTCTCGCCAATGACGCAAACAAAACTTACTCTCATGTCAATTAAAGTCAAAACCTGTTCTTTTTGCTAGAAGCCAATTCACAATAGTTTTGCTTTGCGAAATGTAAACAACGTGAAGTTTTTCTGTGATAACGTCAGTAATCCAGAAACATAGTCACTACGTGGCGTAACTGTCAATGTCCTAATCGATAACTGGTGGTTCGTACATTCCTTTAGTTTTGACGTCTGGTTTTGAACATTTTGACGATGAACGAAAACTGATATTTAGCGTTTAGATGAGGTAAGGTGGCCAAATGATGAATTAAAGTGGTGAAATAACTCTTGGCATAAAACAGGGTCAGGTGCGGCCGAGACTTGATAAGAGTCAAAGTCTTGCTGAATCTCCAGATCCTAAAGCACTTAAAGGAGGTACGGTGGAACTGAGATAGGATTCGCGAGTGATCTCTTCACAGAATCACGAAGCTAGCGTCTGCGATAGCTTCTTGCTTCGTGCCCAATACAGTTTATCGGAAGTAGTGTCTAAGTCTCCTCTCGCATGTTTGAGTTATTCGTAAGTCTACATGCGTCTGTTAAATTTGATGTCTATTCATTTATCTCGTCTGTTCATTGTGGTTTAATGCATATATGGGAATGACTGCAGCATGCCTTTATATGTATTTCGCCGTTGCAACTGATTGGAGTTTGAAACTTAAAGAATTTCTTAAAACTTTCAAGAAGAAGTATCGTGAATGCGATTTGATAGCTCCAAGTTTTTGCTTGACTTCACACTCTGATTACTATCTTTCTCTTTAAAACTGAAACCTTTGTTTCATGAAATGCGGTGACACTGAGAATAACGAGGAGTCCACTGCAGCTGGTGTGCCACTGTTGAATGCCGGTGACCCGCTGCCAGCCTGCATCATCTGCCGCGGGCGACTTCGTGTTCGTCAACGAGACGGCACAGTCGACGGGCAAAGACTCCGGGATGCGCGGCCTTTACGAGGTCCTGCGCACGCTTCCACCGCACACCACCGCTACGAGCTACAGGCGGGCAGGCGAACAGCAGGCGGCGGCCCAACATGGTGCTGGGGCGCGGCGAGTGGACCCCGGACACGTGCAGCGCTGTTCTTAGAGATCATTTGCGGTTTGAGGGGGCACTATGTGCTTTACTTCCCGTTTCAAAGGTCTGAGGTGGGCACTATGTGCTTTACTTCCCTTTTCAAAGAGATTGAGGTGGGCCCACTGGGCTTTACTTCCCTTTGTTAGAGCAGTATGGATAGAGGTGGATTCGGCCGAATTGTACTTCCCTACTGTGTAGTTGTGTTATGTCGGTGATATTCATTTCCTGTATCGTTGAATATTACGATGATAACGTACTGCTATGTTAACCGTTTCATATACGAGTTAACATAACCTGGGTGTTGTGCGTGTGCCTTAAATTGCGCAGTTTAAGTCATTTGTACAAAACCCGCTTTTCTTTTTATTCTACTCTACGCTACTCTACTCTACTCTACACTACCCTACACTACTCTACACTACTCTACACTACTCTACACTACTCTACTCTATACTTTTTAGAACATTGTGCTTTAAGACCATTTTTATATTGCAGAGGGTGAACTCGTGGTTTCCAAGGATGTGGCTGGGAGTGATATGCCTCCGTTGGGAGATGAAGCGGTCGAGGACGCCTCGCCGTCAGGAACGGCCGTATTACCGAATCTAGTTTACCCCATACCTGCCTACCCCCATATCGGCCCTATAAAAACGGTCGCGCACTGGGCCTCGCTCTCATTCCCTGCATAGCCCTCAGACGTGCTGGTTCTCATTGAGTCACTAAGTGTCTTAGCATCGCAACTATTTTCTGATCTGTGGTCTTACTTTTACTTGTAATCGAAGTAGCATAAATCGCGTTAGGTTTAGTAATATATTTCCGTAGATTTGTGTGATCACTATTTTTTAAAAAGTTAACTAACTTAGGTTCGATAATAATATATTATTAGGAAAGTTAGGACTACCCCCAAACTACCCATATTTTTGCTATAAAAGCCGAGCGCGTGAGCCAAACGGGGCCTTCACTGTCTTGCGCTCGAGGCGAACGAACGTCTACAGAATCTCCGTTGGTTGCCATTTAAGGTCACGTAAGCCAGCTTTTAAGATTTACTCTTTGATTGTATTCATGTTGATTTATTAAGCAATCGTTAGGTTTTGTGTTCCAAGTTGAATTTATAAATTGTAATAAACGTTGTTATTGTCATAATTAGTTTTTTAATTGAATTCCACTTCTGATCCCTAAAATCAGAATTGGGATAAAGGACTCATTTTTGCCCACGATAAAGTGTTGAAAATTCTAAAAACAACCTCTTTATTTACTTAACGATTGCTCATCTACATTTTGCTTTTTTCATTGTATTTGTGCAATGGTGCGAACGTCACGTAGCCGAGAACGGCGAAACACTCGAGCCAGGTCGCGTGAACGAGGCTCACATAGGTCCCGAAGTAGGCGCGATACGCGAAGTAGTTCGGATGGCCACGATCGTTCACGACATGGCTCGAGGGGTAATCTGCGTGATGATCGAGATGGCTTACGTGTCCCAGATCTACGCGATTCTCGTAGACGCGATAGGCTTAAACGTCGCGACAGGCTTAGGCGTCACTCGCGTAGCGATTCGTTTAAACGACGGGAAAGCGCGCGGAGAAATTTACGTAGCAGGTCGCGATCACGATCAGTCAGAATATCGCGTAACCGTAACTCCCGTTCGACGCGAGGGAGCATCCTTGCCTAGCACGTCGGTTCCTATACCGCCGGGACAACCCTCGACGGTGTCAGCCACGCCGTGCTCCGAAGCTCCTTCTCTCGCTCATGCTCTGATGGAAGCAATTAAGACATATGCTTCGCTAAGGCACGGTCAGAGATACGCAACGTCAGCAACGTAAGTTTTTGCTCTTACCGACCAGCGGTTGAGTATTTGGGAAGGTTAATCAGTCAAGATCAGGTTAGGCCGAGTCCTCGAAAGGTAGAAGCTTTAACGAAAACCAAACAGCCTGAAAACGTGAAACAGGTTCGTCAATTCCTTGGCTGAGCCGGTTACTTTAGGCGATACATACCGAACTAAGAGTCTAAAACTAGTTCCAATTGCAAAACTTGAATCAAGACATTACTTTTTGGGAGAAGCCTGATACTCCTTTCTAACCGGTGCAATTGGATGCCCTGGGCCCTTTGCCCATATCCAACGAGTACAAATCGTCCTCCTCTTAGTGAACGAATTCACAAAGTTCATGCTTTTATATCCGCTTCGTAAGCAGGACGCTGAAGAGTTAAAGCACGCAATCACACAGGCGGTTTCGTTGTTTGGAGTTCCTAAAGTTATGGTAGTAGACAAAGGCCGTATGTTCGATTCCACTTCTTTCACGACATGGATGAGTAAACTTAGATGCGACCTTTACTTCATTACACCAGGAATGCATCAAGCAAATGGTCAGGCTGAGCGCTACATGCGCACCGTTTTAAACATGCTTCGCATCCAAGGTGGTTATAAAAACACGCCATGGACAGACGTGTTGTGGAAGGTACAATTAGTACTTAACATAACCAAACAGAAGACTACACGAGCCTCCCCAATGAATCTGTTGATTGGAACTGAAGCCAACACTTAGCTACGGCAATCTCGATGGAAGGTACGGAGAACCGTCTTGTATCTCCGCTTTAAGGAGCACTATGGAAGTAATCTTATTTAGGCTTTCAGTGTTGGACGAGCGATCTGCAGTAGAGCCTCCATGAGGCATCGCTGTGGCAGAGCCTCCTTGAGGCGTCGCTGCGGCAGTTCCTGGCGCTCGGGAACAGGCCGGGCTAGCGCAGGTTCAGCTGGCCGCTTCACCACCACACAGCGAGGCTTTAAGCCTTGCCCCCGCAGATGTTACGAGGCGTCTCATTTACGCGCCTAAAGCACAGTACCTTCGGTGAGATCTACCCATTACTATGTTTCTGGTCTTAATCCAAATATTTATGACATCGATGCAACTCATATTAACTAAAGTTCATTGTGTAAATTTGATAACACATGATAATAGTTTATTTCAATCGGATGTAACTTCTATCGTTGCAAGACTCTTTAGGGTGACGTTCAATTAGCGATAAATTGTACTATGGACAGAGTGACCGTGAACGAAGAGCGTAATCAAACGAAATTAGATCCGAAGTTTAAAGCTTTTAAAGTAGTTGAAGTATTGAACGGTGACCGTTACACGTTGCAATCTTTAAACTCGAAGCGTACTTACAAATACGCACACGCTAAGAAAGATGCCAGCAGGTCACATACCAGTCGAGGTTGATGTAAATGATGGTGAAGAGCAAGCTTAAGTTGTGGCGGAAACTTGAGTAAGGGGACTCTAGGTGCTATAGTGAGTTGTGTTCGACCGTGCCAGGAGCTATTTTGTAGTCGTAACCCGGTCGAAATCGACTATCTCTTGAGGCAACTCAAAGTAGTCCGTGGGAGCGCGGTGGGCGATTAGCTCTGGTCGAGGTCGGGGTCTGTAAAGACCATGTACGTGAGGTCACCAGGGGGTGACTCACGGGAGATCTTGAGGAGATCTGATCCTTGCGCAGGATGTGTGAGAGCAATGCGATTGCTAGTCGGCTGGATAGCCGGGGCTCTAGATGTCTTACTCGAGAGTTTTATGTGATCTAAATTAAATCCGTGCTTGGTTGTACTGAGTAAATATGAGGTTTGATGAACGACTGTGGTATGTGGCTCTGGCTTGTATAGTGAATTTTGTATCTCTCCTGTTAGGTTTGGTTAAAAAGATAAAATAGTCGACTTTTTTACTTTGTCCGTAAACTGTAAAGTGTATGTAGTCTGGAAAGACCATCTTATGTAGTCAGCGAGTGATACACACAGGAGATCCATGCAATGGATTACGTCGGCTAGTGAGCCGTGGTGGACAGCCATGTTTTGGATGTGCGAGCAATGTGATTGCTCGTCGGCTAGTGAGCCGTGGTGGACATCTATGTGTTGGATGTGCGAGCAATGTGATTGCTCGTCGGCTAGTGAGCCGTGGTAGACATTCATGTGTTGGATGTGCGAGCAATGTGATTGCTCGTCGGCTAGTGAGCCGTGGTAGTCATCCAGGTGTAGGATGTGCAAGCAATGTGATTGTTCGTCGGCTAGTGAGCCGTGGCGTTAGAGGTTTTACTAGAGTACTTCTGTGAATTTGTCGAGTCACGGTAATGTAGAATTCGGAACAGTAAACTGCTTTCCGTTAAGTCTATTGCTTGTGGAAACCCTAATCGTACGTGTACGTGGTATGATTATGGACAAAGGTCCTAATCTGACTACAGAAGTCATATTCTTTTAGTTAACGACAGAAATTGACTGAATATTGCGTCAATTATCGTAACTTTTTATGTGATTTTCTATCAACGACAATTTAATACCTAGATCTTAGCATTAAACAAGGTCAGGTGCGGCCGAGTCTTGATAAAGTCCGAGCCTTTACTGAATCTCCAGAACATACAGAACTTAAAGCAGTTACGGCGATTTGTAGGTTTAGCCAGTAATTTGCGTTGCTATGTTGAAAATTTCATTCAAAAGTGTATTGCAGCCTCTGCTCTAAAGAGAGTAGACTTTTGTTGGGGCGTACAGCAATAAGCTGTTCGACTCGGTAATTTGGTATTATTGAATGTCTGACAGGCAAAAGTGCATATAGATGCGAGTTTTGTTTTCTACAGAGTAGTTCTATTGAAAGAACATGAAGGTGACCATCTAGTAGTTGATAACTTTTCAAAGCTGCCTAATGGTGCAGACGCTATGTTTACAGGTACTCATGTGTTTTACCATGGTGACCTATTGCAACGCTTTGAAACTTACATAACAAAACAAGGATTTACAGCATAGGTGGCCAGCTGGTGGGTACCACCAAGATTTTGGTTTCTGGCTGCAATGTCTGACATGCTGAAATGTAAAGTTAATCTGTTGGAATATGCCGACTATCTTAGCCACAACCCAGTGAATGTGTGTACAGTTCAAAGACTGTTGCAATGGGCACAGCATAATGGTTTGAAGTAATGTGAAAAATCCAATTGGTCCTCAATATTCTACAACAGAAGACCACGCAGTATTTGGCTTTGTATTTGTATTGGTACTAATGCGACTACTCCTGTTATTCGGGCGCTGTTCCGAGAATCCGCCATCGAGAACTACAGTCTCGATCGTGAAGCCATGAGAAGTTGGCTACCTCGTCACCAAGATATTAGCGAGTGATCGCTATGAAATCGAGCTGCTAAGCGAAGCTAGAGGCAAGACTACTCTGGCCGAAGCTCGGTATATGGTATCCTGGAAATGCGAATGGTGTACTGAGAGTTGTTTCTCTTAAAGTTATTTTGTTGACAGCATACTTGCCGTGCGAGCGAGTAGAAGGCGAATGTCTGCCTTGCTGGTTGAAGCGAGCTGCCGGTGTGGTCCTGGTGGTGACTGCAAGGCTGCTAAGGTGCCGGTGCAAGGTGCCGGTGCAAGGTGCCTGGAGCACTCTGGTGCAGCAGATGT
The DNA here is from genome assembly GCA_963693475.1 of Ectropis crepuscularia. Classification (NCBI taxonomy): domain Eukaryota; kingdom Metazoa; phylum Arthropoda; class Insecta; order Lepidoptera; family Geometridae; genus Ectropis; species Ectropis crepuscularia. Next base: position 13,884,848 of record OY856358.1, read on the forward strand.
GTGCATACGCACGGAGGGCGCAGTCCCGTGAAGTCGTGTTCCTTGAATACGCATCAGGCGCTGTCCTGGGGGATCCGTCCCGTGAAGTCGTGTTCCTTGAATACGCATCAGGTGCTGTCCTGGGGGATTCGTCCCGTGAAGTCGTGTTCCTTGAATACGCATCAGGTGCTGTCCTGGGGGATTCGTCCCGTGAAGTCGTGTTCCTTGAATACGCATCAGGTGCTGTCCTGGGGGATTCGTCCCGTAAAGTCGTACGCATCAGGCGCTGTCCTGGCAGGCGCAGTCCTGGTTCACGTTTGACGTGGGAACTTGCAAGTTCAAAGTATGGGTATGACTGAGCTGTTCCGAGTGAAGATGTTTGGTATATTTTTGAAAGCGAAGTGTTTTAGTCTGGTATGAGAGTGTGTTTCGTATGAGGGCCTTGTATGCGTGATGAACGAAAGAATAGGCAACAACGTGTGTTAGCATTGTTAATGAACAACATTTTCTTTCACGCAGATGACAACTCTGATGATGACGATGCCGACGAACCCTCCAGTGCTCCCATGAATTTCGCTGGTACTCCTAGTACAGGCGAATCACACGCGAGCGAAGGCAGCGAGTAAACTCCCGCTGCAGTTGCCAGTGCTGCTGAAGAGGACAACCCCAGTGCGTCCGAGGACGGCGCACAATCAGGAGAGGCCGTATTAGGAAAGTTAGGACTACCCCCAAACTACCCATATTTTTGCTATAAAAGCCGAGCGCGTGAGCCAAACGGGGCCTTCACTGTCTTGCGCTCGAGGCGAACGAACGTCTACAGAATCTCCGTTGGTTGCCATTTAAGGTCACGTAAGCCAGCTTTTAAGATTTACTCTTTGATTGTATTCATGTTGATTTATTAAGCAATCGTTAGGTTTTGTGTTCCAAGTTGAATTTATAAATTGTAATAAACGTTGTTATTGTCATAATTAGTTTTTTAATTGAATTCCACTTCTGATCCCTAAAAATATATATTTTTATTTTTGAGGCTTCCCAAACTATTCTTGCGTACTAATGACGTTCGGTGGAGAGAACTGGTCTAGTCTAGATTTTTTTTACAGCGGCCATGTATTCATTGATTCTTTCAGCAATTGTATGCTTTGTTTGACCGATACCTATAAGAACAGCTGCAAACTACCTCATACACACCTAGAGTCTGAAATAAATGACGTCTTTCGGCATCCTGATATATGTCTCGTCATCTTGGATAAGGGAATATACAGGTATACACACTACACAGTTTTAATAGAATACTCATTTGACAATGTTCTCACCTTATCCGTCATAGAGGGTGTTCGTTCTATCCAAAAAACACCGACTGTAATTGACAAAGGTGGTGGTGATGTGACGTAGCGTGCAAATACCGGTCAGTGTGCGTGAGTTTTCTATAGACAGAGTGAGACAACCAACCATCAGATTTTACTGTCACTCTCACGTCCAATAACGGTAAAGATCAATCAATCTACCTCGAAATAAAATGTTAACCTAATGCTGACATCTATCAATGTTGATCACAAATCAAGTTGAGATGCTCCAAGAACAAGTTTTCCGTCTGTCTTGGTTTAAGATGCAGAAAACATTGTCCATGTGTCTTATCCACAAATAAACTGCTGCTGATTGAAAGTTAGCATTTTTTCCCTAGCCTCTGTCCAAATGTTAGTTATGTTAGTTATGAATCGAAGATGAAGAATCAGATGACATAAGTAAAAACCAGAAATTAATAAAAGATGAGGAAGAAGAAGACTTTAATCAGCTGACTATTATTTATTTTTTTGTTTTTATTTAAAAATTAAGACTAACAAATTGTCTTGCCAGACATATTGCATGCCTCTCGCAGAGGCCAGTTTGTATGGGGCAACTTTTAAAATGCTTTGTATTATCTTATCTTACCTACAAACAGCAATAAAGATTTTTGTATTTGTATTTGTATTTGTATCACTGTTACCTACCACAGGACGTCTACTCTATTTCTACGAAAACGTAATTTCGAAATAAACTCGCGACTTTCCTCTGATTCTACTTCGATCCGTCGTTTTGTCCGTTTAAATGTTCTAAGTCTAATCTAGTCTAATTCGAAGTCTAATTAGAGTATGTTTAGAACATTTAAACGTCAAACAATGTTGTATTGGACGAAACGAAGTAGAACGAGAGCAGGAAAGTCGCGAGTTTATTTCGAAATTACGTTTTCGTAGAAATAGAGTAGACGTCCAAGACTTCCCATAGCTACGCCATCTATTTGTAGGTAAAGGTGCCCACGGTAAAAAATAGTTTCCATCTAAGCAATTTCTCAACAAAACTATCATGTTTTCTTCAGAAGCAGCTTTTTGCCGACTTAGAAAGATTTATTTACTGGAACTTTGGTGAAAATAGATTCCACATCAAAACTCATTTGTACCAGTAAGCTTACAAAACAATAAAAAAACACTTGTTCTATCTCAATATTTTTGTTTCTGTTTGGTATCTTTGAGAAACAAAGCAGGGACTTAACTTAAAAATATAACTTTGCATTAATACATCGCTATCGCTTATCGTGTTCTTCCATTACTTGACATAGTATAGTTTTGTTCGTTAACTCGTTTTTCCATAACTCTATATCTTATGCTCGATACGCTTCAGGCGTTTTTCCTACTAGTTATGTCATGCACAGCTTGTCGTTTGAAGTGTTTTTCCTGGTGTTCTTCTTAATACTGAACTGGTATTTAATGCGTTTTTCCTTGCGCTGTATTTGCTATAAAATAATTAAGCGACACATAAATCTTCTTACCATGCTAGCCTACTTTCGTAAGATTGTTGGTAGATGGTAAATAAAAAATAAAGAAACTATTTTTTTTTCCTGGCCCTCTAATTTCAAACAGTATTTTTTTATGATTTTTTTTCGGAAAATAAAGTCTTTGATTGGCTCTCCTGTAAAATTCTAAAATTGTCGCTTAAAGGGTTTCTCCTTTCCACCGTCGATATGTTCAAGGAATAAAAATTCAAACAATCGTTCATCCTCTATTTCAGCCCCTTGGGGGTTGAGTTTCGAAAAATCCTTCATTAGTTGGTGCCTACGTTATAAGAAAAATACTTTTAATCATGTTTTAAACAAGTACACGCACTTACAGCTTGCTGTTAATTTATGTACCTTTACTGATCTTTTTTGGTCTAATTTGATCGGACTATAGGTATAGAAAACAAATGTTTATCGGCAGGTTGCGCCCTGTCTGAATAGCGGTACCTACGCTTTGCGTTATTATACGACAGCAAGACCTTGACGCAAAACGCCTCAATAGGTGGACCTTCTTTATAGGGTTCCGTACCCAAAGGGTAAAAACGGAACCCTATTACTGAGACTTGGCTCTCCGTCAGTCCGTCTGTCACCAGCTCACCAGGCTGTATCTCAAGAACAGTGATAGCTAGATAGTTGAAATTTTCACAGATGATGTATTTCTATTACAACCGATGATGTTATTCTATTATTTATTGTTTTTTAGGTTTTTTTAAAACTTTTATAGGTTCCTACTTTTATAGGAAGACATTTATGTTTTGCATGGTAAATGTAAACTACATGTAATTATTTGTGGTCCAATTTCAGACAGAGGACAGTTTTAATTTTAACATTTTCAATAATGTATAATCAAAAATTAACTGCTTGTTAATGTTGATTGTTGTTATTGATCTAAGTTTCAAAACTTATAATATCATTTTATTATTATTTTACGCTCATACGTGATAGACAGTGGTAAGTATCAAAATATTCTATTAGTAGGAATGCTGTATATTTACCAATTAACTTAATATTAGTGAACGACAATGAAACAAGCTGATTAACTCTTAAATACAAATCACGTACCTAGAATGAAACATTATGTTCGAGTGTTATGTACAGGTAATTGATTTTGATCCAATTGAGATTTTAATAAGTACATTTGACTATGCTCATGATCAGAAATATGCCTAGACTATAAATGTTGAGAGTGGCACTCATGGCAGAGTTGCAGTAATCCTTGTGGCAGATCTTGCAAGACTTGTATTTTGGTTCGAGGCCCGGTACTGAGGTGTCCGTGCATGAGTTTGCACAGTCACGAATCAACGTCATCTGATCTGAAATAATAGAATGAGAACTTAAGTGTGTATGTCATCACTCATCATCAATTGTAAATACAGTTAGTTTATAAGCCTACAGTAGGTTAGGTTAGTTTATGATTAAATTATAATTTACAATCTGACCGTATTTACAACTTAACGTTGACATCTATACTTTTTTGAATTTACCCCAACTTTTAACTAATTACAGAAAGGAGGAGGTTTTCGATTCGTCGGGATTTTTTATTATGTAAATAATCGACTACCCGAGCCCCGCGGTTTTACCGGCGTAGTACCCGTTTGCGGCATTTTTTCCAAGATAGCCTATGTGCTATTCCAGACTATAAAAGGGTACAATCCTCAAAAAAACTAAGTAGCCCGTTAGTTAGATTGCCAAAAAATATTGTACACGTATTTTTTCTTTTGTTTCACAAACAAAAAATGACGAAGATACAGCGCTTCGAAGTTTCGTGTGACGTCACTTGTGAGTACGATTTTTACTCACGAGTGACGTCGCGACCCCCCACTCTCGAAGTTTGATGGTCTATATCTTTGACGATTTTTAATATTATGTAAAACCAAAAAATACGTGTCCAATATTTTTCCATGATCTAGCTGACGGACTAATTAGGATGGGGTATTTTTGACCCAGTCCGGTACCCTATTTAGTTGTATTCTACTTTCGATTCGTTTAGCTATTCCGACGTGATTGAGCAAGAAATATTTAAACTATGACATTTATAGTATTAGTAGGATTTTTACGAAATGATGGATAATAATTGTAAGCGTACTTTTAACTCCAAAAGTTTTTGTGACACATGAATGTTCTTTTCTGCAGTATTTGATGGTGGTTCTCTTATCAGGTTCCCAGCACGTTGGGTTTGTTGCAGTGCTACAAGCGTAGCAAATCCTCAAATCACTAAGACTGTTTCCACTTCCTACGAGCCCAGTATGATCCGTAATATCAGAATTCTGAGATATTTGCTGCGTTGCATAGCTAGCTTCAAAATTTGCTTGAACCCTTTTCGTATTCCCTTTTCGCCTAGAATCTGAATCTTCGGTCAGATCTAATATATCATCCGTCCGAGATTCTCGAAGATAATCATTGTTTTCATCGTCATTAACTAAATCTTCATCGGGCATGGATCTCCTTGATGATCCTAATGGTTTTTCACTCCCTTGTTTCTTCTTTAAGCAGTCTTCTATGATTTTTAGAGCTGTTTTTTGAGCATTGGGATCAGGTGATGAATCCATGTTGACGGCACTGAGCTGGTCATCACAGTCGTCGTCATTTTTAAGAGGAGCCAATGATGATGATGAAGTTAGACTTCGTCTAGTGTCTAAATTCGGCTGGTAATTCTCGGTGTTTGGATTTGTTTGAACTTCTCTAAATTCTCCGTTTCTTAGAGCTTGGGGTTGCAAAATTGGTTGCTCATGTAACGGGTGAGAAATACGTGACGAATATGAGGGAATCCATGGTTCCTCAAGATTGTTATTGCTTCTTCTAGGACATGGCTTTCCATTTCGGCGCAGACCTTGAAATTGTTGAAGCAACAATTCTTTTGTGGTGCCTGTGTTCTGGTTGTTTGAGGATAACTCAGGGATGTTGTTACTGACCTCTTGTAAGTAACCTGAAACCAACATTGAAGTTTATATCTACCTGCTTCAATTCGCCTAAGTGTTGCACAGTATGTACATTATACCAACACAATGATTTAGTCTATATATATAAAAGCGAAAGGTCACTCATCAAGGAATCTCAGAAACTACAAATGCTAGGAATCTGAAATTTTGCATGGAGGTCCCTTTTAGCACGTAGGCGCTCGCTAAGACGGGGTTTTGCGAAATTCAACCCCTAAGAGGGTGAAACAAGGGATGAACGGTTGTATGAAAATGTTGTATGAAAAGTGATTTTCAAAGTTATTAAATTTTGTATCTAGACACTTGACACGAAGCAATTAAATGCATGTTCTATCAATTTCGTAATTTCGAACTGTACGGGGTTGAAATGAGGGATGAATGTCAATATGGAAGTTCCCAACCGTTGAAGATCCAACCATGAAACTCTGAATATAGACACTTGACACAAAGCAAACTAACAATTTTGTGATTTCGAACTGTATAGGGATGAAATTGGGATTGAAATGGGGGATGAAAGTATACATGGAAGCTTCCATTCGTTGAAGATAAAACTATGGAAATCTTTATATATAGGCACTTGGCACGAAGCCAATAAATGTTTGTTCTAGCAATTTTGTAATTTCGAACTGTATGGGGATGAAATTGAAGTTGAAATGGGGGACGAATGTCTCTCACGCTTTCACACATAAACAACTCAACCGATTTTGATGAAATTGTTTTATTATAAGCTGTTTTTAGTAAATGTGTAAATTAGTTATTGTTATTGCCTGAGTTACCTCAGTATTTATTTCGCGCGGACGAAGTCGCGGGTAACAGCTAGTCCTTACATAATTTTATTCACCGACATGCTGTACTATACATTATACCTCATATATTTTAGAGATTTCTGTAGTAAATGGTGTGGTGCAGTATTTACTACTTAAATAAATCTTGTTCATAGAAGTAATTATCAAATAGTTTTTTATATGCATTAAATACTGATTTGAGAAAAAGTACATTTTTATTAGTTTGCGTGTTAATATAACACGCCAACTAAAGATCGACTTAAATTTAGTGCCAAAAAGGAAATGTCGCATAAAAAAGATCGTAATATGCGGTTGAAACTAACGCTACATTGAACTAACCATATCACACGTGACTAGCCAATAGATTAATTGAAGACAATAAATATACGTATTCATAATAACAGCATCGATATATCCAATTTCAAATCGTAACATAAATAAAAAATCACCTGTAGCCAAAACGGCGAACACGAATAATAAAGTTAATTTTGTCATCTTAATCGACAACTTTGTTCTATTTAACTAATATAACTGACCGATAAAACGCAAGAAACCATTTTATACTTAGACGAATTTTCGATATCAATACCATAATACTATGCTATGCGGAATCATAATACTATGCGGAAATGGCATTTTATCGCTGAAAGCTGTAAACCAATATCGGTCCATTGTGAATACGCATCCGATGGAAAGATATTTGAAGCAAACAAAGGATGTTCCATGAATATGGTTTTTATTGCTTTTAGTTGATCCATTGCCGTGTTCCGATAACCATGAATATTTATGATGGTATAATTTTCTAGAAAAGGGGTGGCGTTTGCGACGAGTTAATAGTATAAGTGAGTACAAAACTGCCCTGGATTATTTTCATACGTTATCTAAAAAAGTATTCAAATAGACTAGGGCGGTAATTATTTTTTAAATTTAGATTTTAGTGTAAATAAACTGTAGGAGCAATGCCTGTATCAAATAGTAACTTCCTCTCACAGATCCAGACGTTTTTTAAATTATGATAGTTTTGCACCATTTCAGCTGATGTTAAGCGGCGACGTGGTCTACGATAGAGCTTGCTTACCTAGATTAATCTCTGGGAACACCAAGATTGTGACCATCGGGAAAGGAAACACCAACTCAGGTAACGCATTCGAGCCTAGACGTTATTATCACAAAATTGGAGTCAAACATCCTTGCTCGATTGGGTAGTACTTTTTATTGTAATTTAGTTTAATAGGCTCAGTTAAAACAAAAACATGCTGTTTCAGATGAAATCTATTAGGAAAGGTGGTTAAATATCATTATTTTAATTTATTACATAATGATAAGACAAATAATAGGACATGTAACTGACCGTAAGCAAAACGTCTACCCATACTAGCATGTGCCAAAGAGCTATTCGAATATGAAGAGTCCAAATCGCCCAGCGTGCCACTCCCTTCGTCACCCAGAAATTTGAGAGATAACGTATCTCTTTGCTCTATAATTTGGCTGGAAATATAACTGAACATAAACACAGTCATTTTTAATTAATTCACGTGTAACTAACATCTGATATGATCAGTCCAGCCGGACTTAAGACGCTGAAAAGAGCCAAATGGCACTTTTTTGAACACAAATTTGGCAATATGTATATAGTTTAGCATAATGAATAAAATATATATGCTATTCTGGAACATATTTATATAAAATAAATTTCGCAAAGAAAAAATCGCAGAACTGACCAACTAACTAACAAAAAACCTCTAAAATGAGTTTTAGACTTATTATTTAGATTTCTCTGGTTTTAGATTTAAATATCTGTGTCATTAATAAACGTACATTGTTGAAATTTCAAAGATAAACGTATGATTCTAAAATAAAGGGCAAGCATGTTACAGTCGCATCCGGCGAGAGAGTGCATGCACGCAACCGCTGCTCGTTTGGCATGGTCTTACGCCAATCTTACGCTCATTTGTCACGCAACTTAAGCTGGGCTTGACCGACCATATCACTTGTGAGTTACCCATGAATAAATCAATAAAAGTGGCCAAGTGCGAGTTGGACTCGCCCATGAACACAGTAATGTTTTCCCATTACTGCTTGGTGGTAGAATAACCGGCAATGGTGTGGTACTTCCCCAATCTAACTCGTCAAAGAACCCACTACAAGGATACATAGTCAATAGGTATTTAGCGTTAATCGATATTAAGCGATAATTGAATCCGAAACATCGCAGTCAAATCATAAAATCAAAATAATGGTTCTCCAATATTTGCACGCGGCCGTAGCGTAACGAATATTTTTATTTAACATCCGTCTAACTCGGATTCCAGCAATATGAAGGGATAAAGCACACCTACCAAACAAATCCCGCGGTAAAAAAGTTTCATTCAGTGAATACGCCAGAATTTCGGGAGTTTATCAATGTTTTTCCAGGCTGGATACGACGGATCAACTTTTGATATCTGTGTGTTCGTATCGAGCCGGTTTACATAGAAGACAGATCGTGAAAAACACGTTTTTTTATCCGTTACATAGACTGTTACAACACTTAATATCAAACCGATTGGCACTAAAAAAAATTAACGGGAAGAGTGGATGGACGTATGGATACTATTTAATTTCATTCCCATCAACCGAAACTCAACCGTTTCAGAGATTACCGCACCGTACAGTATCAACGTACCGTAGGTACATTAGAAAGAACTTACAAACACACATTTTTACTTTCGCCATTAGTGTGATATATTATGTACATACATGTAAAGGCGGGAAGTAGGTATTCATAACAATTTATAATCATGAGTTACTTTTTTTTTTTATTCAAAATTGCTACTCTACAGACTCCGGGGTCCGTGACTTTTGTCATTTCAAATCTTGTTTTTTTTACATATTTCTTGAATAATCAGAAGAAGAGGAAAATAAGGGGGGAGTTGGGAACATTATAAACCTAATACTAGTTAGTGCTCGTCTGTTAGTATGTTTTAGTAGGTATATATATATCATGAGTTACTCATGATTATAAACTATTATTATGCGACTAACTTAAAAATCCCTGAAAACAGATGTAATCTAATAAAATTGTTTTTTTTTCGTTACTCCGCTATATAGCGCAAAGGTGGAAAACCTTTGGAGGTCCGTAGGGAGGATTTGATATATAGATAGGTAATTTGTCATAAGTCGAGTATCGAATCGAGTACCTACATAAATGCGTCTCTTTCGCGTAAAAAAGCTACCTTATTACAAAGTTGATAAAGACTGCAGATGAAGCTGCTAGAAAAAAATACACAACCACCAAACCTTCCTTTTCTTTACCGAAGTCGGTTAAAAAGTCAGTGAACTAACCGGTATTAAATGGTATGCCCATTTAAACAATACGTCTATGGAGAAACTACACTTTCATCATTTTTTCCATCGCCAATCAGTAATGTACACACATTTCCGGTTCCGGACTCTTCATGTTCAAATAGCAGTGAGTCACTGTGGCGTGCATTACTCGTCCCATCACACTATATTTAAACATAAATACATACAACATAACATCCTTTTTTGAAGTCAATTATAAAAATCCAAATTTGCTTACGTGAGTCAAAAACCTGTATTTTTTTAAGATTTGTAATACAGTGATAAGTTTAGGCATCTTTTCGATCTACATATATTGTATTTCATACACAAACACATCCTAAGTGCTCTTTACTCTGTTTCCCTGAAATGTTTCAACGCAATTAAATTACAAAGGTGGCAGCAAACAGGGCCTACTCACAATCAAATTACGAAATTCGACATGTATTGTGCGTATGTGCTAATAACAGCCTGTCGGCAGAATATTACGATGTTAATACGTTCAAGTCGTTTCGTTTGTTTTCTCGTTTATGTTACCCCTATATTTGAAATTGAGGTCCGGACGACTTAATTTTAAAACAATAATTCCTTCTAATCCTGGAAATATCGGATTCCGTAATTCTAAGAAACGATCAAAAACTTTAATTTTCGAAATTAGATGTTGTTACAGTGTTTTGTTTATTTTAATCTGTTTTATAAACGTTTTACTAGGTACAATTATAAATGCGAAGGTTTGATGTTTATTTGCTCAATCACGTCGCAAAGTCTGAAAGGACCGGGTTAACAATTGGAATATAGATAGTTTATGATCTGAAATAATACATATACTACTTGTTATCGATCAAAAGTTACGGGAACATAGACTATGCTATACATATAAGTTACGGCTGGTCTAGTCGGGAGAACGGCGGCTGCCGATCCGGAGACCCCGGGTTCAACCCGCACACGCACCAATGTCTTTTCGAAGTCATGTGCGTAATGCCGCTAACTTAAAACGGTGAAGGAAAACATCGTGAGGAAACCGACATGTACCTAGAATCTTTCGAAGTCATGTGTCATCCGCCAACCCGCACTGGGCCAGCGTGGTGGATTATGGCCTTAACTCTCTCCTTGCGAGAGAAGGCGCCGAGTCCCAGCAGTGGGAACGTTTAGTGGGCTGTTGATGTTGACGAGACTATGCGGGCAATATCACGGGGTGCTGCCAGTGTTACATAATTCCAAAACTATTGATGTTGACTCTACTGCAATATAAAAGCATAGCTGGGCACCGTTAATCAAATAGTTAACTTCGTTAATCGTTAATCCGTTACAAAAAAAGTTAACTTCGTTAAACGTTAAATCGTTACATTTCGTAAGAATTAACGGAAGTTAACGTTAATCGTTAATCCGTTAATATGCGTATTGGATTTTTATATCGTTGCGTTAGTGAACTTATAAAACCTGTTGGTTTAGGTTCTGGAAGTTAACAGGTTAGGAAAAAACCAAATACTTGTAGAGTTTAATTTTATTATTGAAGTGAAAACTTCTTTAGGCGCGCCGAGACAGATTTTTCGTTCGCTGTGAATTGCATTCTAGTGTCACGCTCGGGTATGATAAGAAATCTTCGGGTAAACTCGGAACCATGGCTATTGGCCATCTAGAAATGCGTCAGCCAATGGGAAATGCTGAAAGGGCGTGGCCTGGCCATCATGGCATGGCCATCTAGAAATGCATCAGCCAATAGGAAATGCTGCTGTTTTTCTAGATGGCCATGCCATGATGACCAGGCCCACGCCCTCCGGTTACACCCGTGTAGTTTCCAAGGTAAGTTGATAGTTTCTGAGTTATAAGTTTTCACTTCTATCGGCAGTTTCTATGACTGCCAATTTTTTTTATTTAATTTATTATAATGTGTAATTAAATCGTCGGGCATAATGCGCATAGGTAAATAAATAAATATTGGTGGACAATTCACACAAAACACCATCTGACTCCAAACTAAGCAAAGCTTGTAATATGGCGGCCAGATATCTGATATAATACTTATACAATTTTAAATACATACTTATTATACATAGGCACACCCAGACACAGTGCAAACATTTGAATTAATCACACAAATATTTGCACTGGGTGGGAATCAAACCCACGACCCTCGGCTTCGCAGGCAGAGCTACTACCCACTAAGCCACGAGGCCTGACGATATCCCCTCATGAGGTATCTATTTCCCCTCATGAACATTAACATGTCCAAGTTTTCGTCTGAAAGCGAGGCTCGCTTTGGTGTTAAAATGTCTTTACCCGTGGATAGCAGACGTTCAACTGCAGCGTTTGAGGGCTGTTTTCCAAATTTCAACACTATCCTTTCCCGTTCCCAGACGTTCTGACGTGATGAAACAACAAACATTACAACATCCAAAACTTGCCATTTATAATATTAGTAAGATGTTAAACACTGGAATTTTCATTGTATACCTCCATTTCTTCAATCTTATACATTGATTTGTTCATTTTATTAAACTTTTCTTTGGTTAGTTGAAATGAACTACCACCGATTTTATTAAAAGAAAGTTACAATACAGATAAACGATCGAAAAAGTATGATTGAATTTATCTGGGAGTTCCCCACTAGTTATGGATTACTATAATCTACTTGGTTTACTAGGGATGTGTGAAATATTCAACTAAATTGTAAACGTCAGTCAAATTCGAGTATGTCTGTGCTCAAATTTTCAGCCAAAAAGAACTCGAGATTATCGAAAATGTGACTTATGATAACAAAATTATATTTGTTTTCATATAACGTCAACCGATCATGCCAGAGGCTAAAATGACGCCTCAATCCTGCCAAAATTGCAGAAACCCGCCACATATGGTCACACTGCACCCAGCACTTTTCGTTTCATACTTGTCTGAACCTGTTTTTTGCGCCGCGCCGAGGTGCCGTGCGGTAAATAGTAAGCATTGGATTAACGATTAACGGACTTCTGCATAATTAACGGAAGTTAACATGTCCGTTAACATTTTTAAAAGTTAACTTAAAAGTTAATCCGTTAATCAAAATGTTAACGTCGTTAATTAACGATTAACGGATTAACGAGTTAATGCCCAGCTATGTATAAAAGTATAGGTATACTTTTAGTCGTAGAAATAGTAGGTACTATAATTATTTACTTTCTGGATATTTACCGTGGTTATATGAAGATGCGAATATCGATATTCCATTCAAGTTTCATACACTATGTTAAAGAGTAAACCTTTAATTAAAAATAGGTACCTAGAGTAATAACGAACATTAGATAAATACATACTCTCTATTGTACTCCAAAGAGAAAACAAGAAAACCTAATACTAAGTAGTGTTGAAACCGGCAGTTTTTTCACTAAAACCGAACCCTTCCAGGCAAATGAAAAAGCTTAAGAAGCAAGGTGTGCTAAATAGTATATTAAAAAACAATTAAAATTACAATCGTAATAGCGTTAAACTACTTAAAGTAATATGATAAAGAATGAATGATATACACGGAGTTTTACCAATTCTGAACCCTGAACATACTACTAACAACTAACAAAATAAAATACAATGAGAACTACACTACGCTACTTATCTAATTAGTAGTTATAACTACTTACACTAATCACACACGAAATATCCATATACCAATGAAGGTCTTCAGATAATCAAGATTTTCAAGCCCACTACCAGTCGGAAACGTGCCCAGCATGCCGGCGGCATTACCACGCTGAATGGCAATGCTTATGCGTTGGAGCAAATAAACGCCTACACTACATTACTTTTACCACGATAAGACTTAATTTTTATGCCCGAGATATAACTGGGGGTACTTACATAGGTACCTACTATTTTTGGTCTCAGTTTGGTATGGAAGGAACGTTATATTAATACTGGCAAGAAAGTGTAATTTTGTCTACGTGTTCACATGACTTTCTCGAGCGCTGCTGGTAATTTCAGAAAGCTTTCAGCGTTGGAGGTGTGCAAAGTTCCCGTGTTAGAAGACTTCACACGTTGTGTTGATTGCTGGTTCTCCATTCGACCAGACTAACTTTAATGGACTTCGACGGAACAACTAATAATAACTGCAATTTTGTATAGAGCTCAGAGCTCCATACTTCATTGTCTTAGTGCTATTAGAACTTAGATTATTTAGTATAAAGTGAAAAGTTGTAATCTTCTAAAACAATAAAGCTGTGGTAGTATAATACGGTTTAAAAAAAATAATTTGTGAGTTATTTTATGACCAAACAGTAGTAGGTACTATGATCCGGTATAAAGGCTTAGGTATGCTTCTAGTGAAACCACTGGGCAAAGAGATCAGTCATCAGATCAGAGATCTTATATATTCGACTGAGAAGAGTTTTGCAGCGCACATCAAATCTTCAAACCGAGAGTGAATCGGCTTTTTGATCAGACTATGATAGTTAATAAAAAACACTACTATGCTAATATTTCGAACTTTTTCAACCCAAAATATTGCAGATATAAAAGCCAAATATTAAGACAAGGATTTACTAATTAAAAACGTCGCTTAACATACAGCAAGATGGCGGTCAATGGCAAGCTAATTATAGGTGGTTGGAAAATAACATGCCGTCATGTGATGATCTTCCAGCCGCCACCTTTTCAGACCCTTCGTGCGTAAAACTCGTCTACTACGGGTAAATGTATCAGTTGCAACAACATACAACTTTTGGTTTGCAAAGTAAACAAACCGTTTGATTAGTATCAGAGTATGTAAATTGAGTCCAAATCGAGATGTCTTTAAATCTGCAACGAGCTCCCGACGTCACTTAGGGAAAATCCAATTCCCAGGATTGTGTGTAAGATAGAGTTATGTTGATAGAATGCTGATTTATGTAGATATCGTTTCTAAAAATATTTTCCTTTTCTTTCCGCACTATTAGGAATTTACTTAGACTTCAAGACACCCAGTTTATATTCTTCAGGGAATACCTCTTAGAGAACGTATTCCACAGTTTTAATGTTATTATTACCTTATCGTTCAAGTCTTTGGAACATCAACCATGAAACGATGCCCTTTGTCACGAGCTACTAATAGTCTGAAAGTAAAAAGTGCAAAGTTTTAGATATCAAAGTATGCAGATCAACTGCACACTTTAGCATTAATTAATTTGTTCTATTAGATCTTATCTTTTTTGTATCGATTTATTTGTAAAACAAAGCAACTCAATAAAAAAACACTCTATATCTCACTTTTGAGTAATAGTAATGCAGAAGTCACAGTTAGATTATGGGCGTCATTACATGCCTGATTGCGGTGAAATTTGAGCCCATATTTTCAACACACTTGCTCATAAACTGAGCAAGTGTGTTGAAAATATGGGTATTAATTAATTTTTTTATTAAAAATTATTAAAAATGAAGATAATGAACTCTAAAATAAATAATAATCTAGAAAAAACATGTGTATAAATATTAGCATAAAAAAATCATGATAGGTATTCTTTTTTGACAGTTATGTGAAAAAAACTCGCCCAGCTTTTGACTAATGATATACAGAGCCACTGGTATCTGAGAGCTGAAATTTATAGCTTTGTGTCGTTTTTAAACTAGCATCTGCACTGTTTGTTTTTGGTGATTAATATGCGCTTCAAACATGCCTTGTATGGGGCGGAAAATACTAACGAACCTACACACAAAATTCCAGCAGAAATCATGATTGAAATCATTTAAATGCAGAAATATTTGCCTAACTTGGTGCATATTTTATCACAGTAATGTGTAAACACAACTATTAATAAATAAATATTACTGGGCATTTTTCACACAACACAAGCCTGGAAGAGCACATCATACGCTACTTTTCATCCCAGGAAACTAACAGGAACGGAAACTACGCGGGCAAAACCGCAAGGCGCTGCTAGTACCTACTTCCTTTCATAAATCGTAAAACCTTGTAATAGGTCATTGAAATATTAAAACACTAAGAAGCGGCACGCGCTCTTCTACGATGGCAATGCAAAATCAGGTGACGTCTCCTGATTGAGTCTCAGTCGTAACAGGAGCCACAAGTTGAGTGGACGTTCCCTAACAATTAAAAAATATCTAAACTAATGTGATGTATAGCTATCTCATTTGCACCTACTGCCTACTTGTCATGATGTCTTTGTCATTCATTGAAACGTATCTCACGATGGAAGTGAAGCTATCGGCACATTGCGTATGCTTGTGTGAAATGTTCGCCACATTATGCTGTTTTTATGTTAGAGCGTACCTTATCTTCCTTTACTTAGTTATATCAATGTAATAGGTGCATAGAAATAAATACCCATTACCCAGACAGGCATAGAACTAATATTTGAATTTTTTACAAAAATATTTGTCGTAGATAGGCATACCACCAAATGAGTCTCAAGGCCAGTTAATCATTAATATCTCGGTTTACTGTGCAATATTTTCAACGAAATAAATAAATGCTACTCTATTGGGGAAAGAAATAAGTCATGAACTTGTAACCCGCGGGTCTACCGCCGAACGAAAACTGTCATACCTTTGAAGTTTCTCTCTCTTTTCTTTTCGCTTGATATGATAGTGACAGCAATAGCAAAGCGATAGCTGATTTAGTTAGGCGGTAGAAGGCCCGGAAATATAGGTTCTGGATGACGAACTCATTGCAATGTTAGACGTTGATTGTTGATTTGAACTCTCTATATTCAAATGTCTACGTGGCACTGTATGCTTAAAGGCAGGTGCGATGTATTCCATCCGATACTCGTTTTGCTTGCCCTTCACTGTTTCCTAACCTGGTAACCGCATATTTGCTACCACGTTTGTTTTAAGCCTTCTCTGTTTCTCAAAAGGATGGTTGATGTGTTGCGGAATACGAAACAGACACTATTAATCCCACATGATTTTCTTTAAGTAGGTACTCGTAATACAAACCCATTTGAGTGAGTGAAGGAGTCACTGAAATATACTCGTACATACAACCTGACGCTTAAAGCCAACATTACTGTAATTGTCTATTCGATGCTTGAACCGATTGAGATTCAATTGAATTGACGGAAGTAGATTCTAATTCGGCTGGTAGGTACTTTTCGGTAGTGAGCCTACATTTTTACCTATCTACCTATACATTTTTCTGCGGTAAATTAATGTAAAACATAGTAATTAATCAGAATTCCAATTTCATGATTAGTTTAGCGTGCAATTTGATTCCAACATTTCAAATCAATTAATTTATTCAGAACATAGGATAAAATAAATGTAGCGATAAATAGCGCTACCAAGTAGGTACATGGTTAAAAACTTTTGTTTATATAGTTTAAATAGATGTATAAAAGTGATTTACGCGACCGTAAAAGAATTTCTCAGTTTTTAACAGTAGGTTAATATGTACCTACTCGTAAAATGCAAAGATTACATATCATTAGTATTAAGTAAGCAATGATTTTTAAAAATATCAATCCATACAATAAGGAAATTTTATAACCCCACGCGACGTTTTGTACATTTTGTAGGCATTTGTACATACATTATTTCCGTCGAGTAAATAAATCGTAGGCAATATTGTAAATCTAGTTAATCAAAGTAAATAAATACTACATAATTATGTTTGTACGTGGAATTACCAAATGAGTTTATTATTTTCAATTTGCGTTATAATTTATGGACTTTAATTATTTCAATCAATACCTATGGAAAACCATTAAAATTTCAAATAAAAATATGTTTCCTTTTGAAACAAGGGTGTTTCAAAATTGAAAATATTGTATCACGTGTAAATTAGACAAAACGTAATATGTTGTTTATTGAAACAACTTCATAATATGTTATCCTACTAATATTATAAATGTCAATGTATGGATGTTTGGCATCCAAACATTGACTATACATTGATTATATTTAACGTAATGTTTGTTGCTCAATCACGTCCTAACGTATGTCTGGATCGGGCTGAAATTTTGAACACAGACAGATTATAGTCTGGAAGAAAACATAGGCTACTTTTTATCTAATAGTGTTTTGCCAATCATCGAACGAACATAGTGCAGGCATACCGTCAACACGGATGACGCATACTACTTATGCAATCCAATGCGCGGGACATTCAAATTTATTGAAAAATAAGTTTACGCAGGTAAAGTTTTACTTTTAGTCTTTTACAAAAGCGCGTTTAATATTAGAGTCTCGAATTTTCCCTTCCGAAATATCAGAAATAGTAGTGGTAGGTGGTAGGGATATTTGCAGAGTCCGCCTGGGGAAGTACCACACCTTTGCCAGTTAGGTATTCTGCCGCCAATCAGTAGTGTGCGAACATTATTGTGTTCCGGTTTGAAGGGAAATGTTTCCAGAGAAATTACTAGGCTAAGAGATGACACATGACCTGTTCGTCACGTCACTCTATTCTAAAAAAAATAGGATTAGATCAAAAATAGGTTCGTTACGATAAAAAGTCATTTCGACTTTACTAGTTTTCCGGACACCCTATGTTGCTGTTCTATTTTTAAATTCAGAACAGAACTAACGAACCAGTAGCACAACGCTCGTATTGCGTCCCAATAGATCTACAGACCAGCCGGTTAATTCTGTAAAAGCAAACTCGATACAGCGGCAGCGGTTCCCGACAAACTCGCTTTTATAACTCGATTGCAAGAGTTTTCATGACTACTTGGATTCGTAAACTTTTTATATTTGTTATCGTCACAAACTATTCGAAATAACCTCAGATTTTATTGAAGCGCAAAGCCTATATTAATACATACATAACAGAGTACATTCAATCAGCCGACTCAAAAACCTACATCTTTTGCAACGCAATCCCCCAATGTAAAAGTCAGCCCATCTATACTAATATTATAAAGCTGAAGAGTTTGTTTGTTTGTTTGAACGCTAGGATCTCGGAAACTACAGGACCGATAGGAAAGATTCTTTTTTTGTTGGATACTCCATTTATCGAGGAAGGCTATAGGGTATATAACATTACACTACTATCAATAGGTACGGAGTATGAGTGAAGAATGTAAAGAAAACGGGGAAAAATATTTCTCTTCCAGAGCTTTAGTTCCGTGAATTTAAATTCTCTTTGGTCGTTGAAGTCTGTGACGGCGCGTGTCTACATTTGAAGTTTGTGTCATTTGAAGTAATCAAATTTGTTCTACAACAATGCATTGTTGCTTATTTACGTATTTTTAGGGTTCCGTAAAACGTAATAAAGTGGCCAGCAATGGATATTTTAGTATGGATTTTCCTCAAATAGACGCGGGTGAAACCGCGTGGCACAGCTAGTATCAAATAATAAACAAAACTAATATAACAGCCGTATACATAGAGTGATTAAAAGTCTGCAGGTACTAGATCTTTCCCGTCATATCCGTAGAGTATAATGTTATTTTATAACACATTTCCTCGTAAAGGGTTTCTTATTTCACCAATTTAAATGTCGTAATGTATCTCATTACGTACTCGTGCGGTAATGGAATGTAAAACTCACGGTTTATAAAAATGCTCCGTCTAAAATTAACGGTAGGTTATTTTTTAAAATCTTAAGTTTTTATTTGACAGTAACAGGACTTAGAGATATTACAACTTAGATCTCTGGGTGACGAGCGCAGTGCAGTGTTAGGTAATGATTTGGACTCTTCATGTTTCAATAGCTGCGTGTCACTGTGCCGTTATGTGGCAGGCGTGTTGCTTACCATCAGGTAGGTACATGTCCTGCTCGTCTCGTCACTATTTATTTAAAAAACATGATTTGTCTTCTTGTTGCGTGTTTTTTGTATCGATTTTGTGTTATGATTAATAATTTGACTCTGTTTTCTATGTACTTTTTAATTCCCCGCTACACCCCTAGCGTGTAGCGGGGAATTTTCTTTTCGGATCATCTTTATAATACTTGATCGACCGTAATCTGATACGGTAAGTATTTGTTTTTGTACACATCTACCTTTGACTCCCTGCAAGCTCTTCGCTGGTGGCTCCAAGTAGCTGTTGTGTGCGCAGCGGCCACACCCCGGTAACCACGTCGATCCGTGGGCTAAACTAGCGAAGGGGGCTGTGAGCAATCACAGCTATCGGGCGATCCCCCGTACAGTACACAGAGTCTGTATCGGCAAGATGGGCGAGCACTGTCGATAGGCAACTGTCTTTGGCCACCTTTGGCGATACAGCAAGGCTGCGTGGAATGCCTTAAAGAGCGTTCTGTCAGGATCTTTTAATGACAGACGGTCATTCACTGCATCTCACTCTTTGCCAGTCGTATCAGTTTTCTGTTCCATTGGACAACAGGGAGGTGAGAAGAGGGAGTGGAGGTGTACCTGCGCAACCGCACATCCACTATAAATATATTTCACGCGCAGATGACCCTTGCTATTCTTTCCGGATTGAGTTTATCAAAAAAAAGTCCTGTGGCGATGGGGTAGTAGCGGTGGGGTTTAGATATTGGTGTATCGAGGCTCTAGTTAATGCCTTGCACACAGGCGACCCGTGGAGAGTGGTCGCTCGCGGAATCGACAGAGATGAGATTCTGAGTTCGGCAGCACTACTGGTGACAAAGCAGCCCTATTTAGGAGCGCTCTGCTTTCCTCTGCATAGAGGAGGGGCCTAGAAAAGGTGGCCCAGAAATAGTTCATCTCACCATTTATCTGGGTGCCAAACCGCGGGCGCTTGGACACCATACTTATGCGGTCGAAATAAACAGAAAATATTTTATAAATTCAATTTTAAACGTATTAACGTTGCAACATGGAACGTTCGTACCCTATTAGATAATGTTAAAAATCTTTGTCCAGAAAGAAAAACGGCTCTTATTGCAAGAGAGTTGGATCGTTATAGAGTAGATATAGCAGCTGTGAGTGAAACCCATTTGAGTGACTGTGGCGAGTTATGTGAGCAGCTTGGTGGATATACCTATTACTGGAGCGGCCGCCCATGTGGCGAAAGAGCTGGAAACGGTGTAGGGTTTGCAATTCGCAATGAACTCGTAAAACATTTGAGTGAAGTACCGAAAGGGATTAGTGACCGTTTAATGACTCTTCGTGTTCCAATTGCGAGTGGCAAATATGTCAATTTTGTTAGTGCCTATGCGCCTACGTTGCCGTCCTCGGATGAGGCTAAGGAGGAATTTTACCACCAAATTCGTTTAATTCTTAACACCATACCAAGACACGATAAAATTGTTTTGCTTGGGGATTTTAATGCTAGGGTAGGCGTGGAACATGTTTCGTGGGACGGGGTTCTCGGCAGGCACGGTATTGGCAAATGTAACGCCAATGGTTTGCTGCTGCTGTCACTTTGTGCTGAGTATGGTTTGAGCATCACTAATACATTCTTCCGGCTCGCGAATAAATTTAAAACCTCATGGATGCATCCTGGATCGGGACACTGGCACCTTTTAGATTATGTAATTGTACGGCGAAGGGATCTCCGTGATGTTATGATAACCAGAGCGATGCGAGGAGCAGTGGGTTGGACTGACCATCGGCTTATAAGATCGAAGATGTTCTTAATGCTGAAAGCGTCACGTCGGGCACCTCATAGAGTCCCTCCACGTTTGGCCTTCCAGAGTCTGGTGCATTCTACGGAATTGGGTAAGCGGGTGGATGGAGCGTTTGTAGCTGCTTGGACCACCTCCGCTGCTGTGGAAATGTCTGGGACTGATGATGAATGGAAATATTTTTCAAAAACTCTCTACGATAGTGCTTTAGATACCATTGGAAGACAACATGGGAGGAACCAGGACTGGTTTGATGCATCGGATGCTGAGATCTCTAAGTTAGTTAAAGAACATAGACGTGAATTAAACTCCAGATCATCAACCGGCAAAAGGGGCTCTCAATGTAAGCTGCGATCTAAAGTGCGTGACGTTAAGGACAAGTGGTGGCGTGAAAAGGCAGCTGAATTGCAACTTTGTGCGGATACTCACCAAACTGGTAGGTTTTTTGAAGGGATTCAAGCGATATTTGGCCCACGTATGCGGAAAACTGCCCCAATGTTTTCCCGTGACAAACAACATCGTGTCACAAGCAAAGGCGATGTTTTGCTTCGCTGGGCGGAACATTTTAGCGATGTTTTGAATCCTGCTACGCAAAGCGTTGACCTTTCTTACAGTGAGTCGCTTGAACAACTTCCAGTTTGTGACAATTTGAGCGATCCGCCATCTTTTGATGAGTTTGTGCAAGCAGTCAAGCGCCTTAAGAATGCGAAAGCGCCTGGAAAGGACCAACTTCCCGCTGAAGCATTTAAATACACTGGCCAAGCTGTTGTCAATAAGCTGTACGACATTATTCTCAAGGTTTGGGAGAGCGAGAATATTCCTCAGGGCTGGAAGGATGCGGTTATTTTCAAGCTGTACAAAGGTAAGGGAGATGTCTCCGATTGCAGCTCATATCGAGGAGTATCGCTTCTTTCCAGTGCTGGGAAGGTTCTTGCCCATATTATCAATGGTCGTCTTAGCACAATAGCAGAAACCTACCTTCCTGAAAGCCAATGCGGTTTCCGGCCTTCTAGAGGTACTATTGATGCCATTTTTGTGCTAAAGCAAATCCAGGAGAAGAGCCTTGAGCACCAGCGGCCTCTGTTTATGTGCTTTGTTGACCTCGAAAAGGCGTTTGACAGAGTCCCACGTGAAGTTCTGTGGATGGTCCTTGAAAAAACTGGTTTTCCGACGAAGTTCATCAACCTGGTTCGCCAATTTCATGACGGTATGCGTGCACAGGTACAACATGAAAATGAACTTTCTGACGAAATTTCTATTACCAGTGGAGTAAAACAAGGTTGCGTGATGGCTCCTTCTCTTTTTGCGTTGGTGTTTGCTGTTGTGGTGAGGGACGCACTCCGATCCTGCAGTGACCAGATACAGCTTAGAATCCGAACTGAGAAGGGTGTGTTTGACATCTCAAGATTTAGAAGCAAGTCCAAGGTTTTAGAGATCCCTATTGTTGAGATATTATATGCGGACGATGTCTGTCTGATGTCGGACACCATGACAAATCTTCAGGCCTATGTGAATGCTTTAGCCGAGTCTTGCAAGAGATTTGGTCTGGTCATAAGTGCTTCAAAAACTCAAGTCCTCAAACAGCCGCCCCGGGGGAGGATTGCTGATGGTGCAGTACTTAGTCTGGATGGGAAACCACTCGACCAAGTAGACCAGTTTACATATTTGGGGAGCAGCATTAGATCTGATAACACCTTGGCATCTGAGATTCCATCACGTATTACCAGGGCTGCCGCTGCGTTTGGGCGTCTAAGTGACCGTGTGTGGAGATCCCACGACCTTAAACTGAAAACCAAGATGGATGTTTACAAGGCACTGGTTTTATCAGTACTTTTGTATGCTTCAGAGACATGGTGCGTTTATCGTGGAGACATCAAAAAGTTGGACACATTTCATCTTAGATGTTTGAGGTCCATTTTGAAAGTTAAATGGGAAGACAAAGTGTCTAATTCCGAGGTTTTACGACGCGCTGAGATGCACGGCATTGAGGCTTTCTTGATGAAACGTCAGCTCAGATGGTGTGGACATGTGCTGCGTATGGAGGACAATCGCTTACCTAAAGCTGTTTTCTATTCTGAGTTGGCTGAGGGTAAGCGAAAACATGGAGGTCAGCACCTTCGCTATAAGGACGTCTTTAAGAGACATCTTGGCGCCTGTGGAATAGAGTCAACATCGTGGGAGGGGCTTGCATCGGAGAGATCATCGTGGCGAACTACAGTCCACAAAAATGTGAATGCGTTTGAGGAGAATCGTCTTATCGACTTGGACCAAAAGCGGCAAATCCGCAAAGATAGACCCAAACCCATCTACAATTACACATACAATCCTGACGGCCAACTCTGTTGTAATATTTGCAGCAGAATATTTAGAACTAAATTTGGTTTTGCGAGCCACATTAGGGCACACGCTCGGAAACAGTAGGGGTCGCCGTCATCGAAAACGATGAGGAGGACCATATATATACTTTTTAATATAATTTTTTTATTATTTACAATAAAACACATTTAATTATTTAATTTATTTTGATCCTAAATTTCAAGAATGTATCTGTAACAAAACAGAAAAATATTAATTTACTTTATTAGTAATACTGGCTGGTTTTGTGCCCTTGACGATTTTGATTAAGTACCCCAGGATTCCAGATTCGTCTCTCGATTTCCCCATCAAGCAGCCTCATCTGAGGTCGTCCCGTCTGAGGTTTCTTCGCGCCAGTCGTCGTACTCAAAGTCATCGATATAAACCACTAGATGTGCCCTCCCAAACTTCAGGCGCACGGAAATATGTTATCGTTTCGAAGAGTGAGGTCACTCTTTCCGTTCTAGTTCGGTTGCCGGAAGCGGTGAACGCCGGATGTTTTTACCTATTACTATTCGTTGTCAACAACCCAAATAAGTAGAACCAAAGTATATCTCACCGTTAGCGATTCTAGGGGTCAAGTAGATTGGTAGTGTGTAAGCCACTACACACAGAGACGCAGAATTTTAAGGTGCTTATAACTCATAATTTGATAGTTCACTTTGTAAACTACGCCGGTGAAACCGAATACGTGACGCTAAAATTCAATTCAAAGCCCACGAAAAAGTCTTCACGAAGTTTTCACTTCAATAAAGATGCAATACAGACATTGTCATCGAGTTTGGCGTTGAAACAGTTTTTCAGAATCCACGGGCTTTACCTTCAGCCCGTATCCACATACCTGCGTAGATATATCGTTTTTCAGCGGGTATTCTATCTAAACCAGTTTCGGCAAAAGCGCTGAAATCTCATACATTATTTCCTTAATCCGTATTGCAGGATTTATTCCCGAAATAATATTATTTAGACGGCTTTAGTAAAGTTTCAGGGAATTGTATACCTAACTGATTTACTTAAATGTATTTTTTTTACTAGCTGTCCCGGCTAACTTTATTTGCCTACATCAACATCAACATCAACAGCCCACTAAACGTTCCCACTGCTGGGACTCGGGGCCTTCTCTCGCAAGGAGAGAGTTAAGGCCATAATCCACCACGCTGGCGCAGTGCGGGTTGGCGGATGACACATGACTTCGAAAGATTCTAGGTACATGTCGGTTTCCTCACGATGTTTTCCTTCACCGTTTTTAAGTTAGCGGCATTACGCACATGACTTCGAAAAGACAGTGGTGCGTGTGGGGTTTGAAGCCGGGGTCTCCGGATCGGCAGCCGCCGTTCTCCCGACTAGACCACCATAACTTATATTATATTATTTGCCTATAGGTAGATATAAGTATGGATTTTGACAGCGAGACTCATATTTTGAGTTTTGATCTGTTTATTGATGAATATCAGATTTTTATACTTACACTAGCGGCCCATTCCGGCTGCGCTCGGATATTGTCATTTAAAGACTATTAACCGAAATAAAAACTATCCTATCTCTCAAGTTGGACCAGACTGCTCAAGGTGTGCCAATTTAATTTAAAATCGGTTAAGTAGTTTAGGAATCCATCGCGGACAAACATCGTGACAGGAGATTTATATATATTAAGAAAGATTATAAGATAAGATATTATTCTAACAACGCCTCGCGGTTATTTACTGCATTTAAAATACGTGTCAATTTACTGTTTCTAAAGGTAGGTAAACGTACGCGAACGAAGTAGCGGGTTCAGCTAGTTTAGTATAAGAATAGAAGTGTTATTGAAATCAATCAATACAATGCTAAAATAAATTAATATCACGTGTAGTCTTTTGTTAATCCCATTATATTGCCAGGCCAGCTATTCAATTAAAGTAAAATAAAGCAGTAGGCATCAAACTGACACATAATGAGTTTCGTCGCTCCAGCACGTTAAGCCCGAGGATACACTCGCATATCGCTCGCCAGAGAAGGATAGTGTGTGACAGCCTAAGCTTCGGCTTAAACGATACGAAATAAACCTATCTTTTCCTAAAGTCATTGTATGTTGGCCATTACTGATATTATGTAACCTAACTAGAAATTCTATTACGGCTAAATAAAATATAGGTCTATGTCGCATTAAATTGTCGACAGTGTCAGATTGTTTATTATTTAACGCGTTAGATTATAATCTCAGGGTAGGCTAGGTTAGGTTAGTATGTAATCTGACATTGTTGGATTACTGACGGTGTTGAAAATTTTACGATCACATATACATAGATAGAAAATTATGTTTTGAGAAACCCAAAATAATAATAAACAGAAAAAGTAATTTAATTTTCTCACTAAAAAGACAAAAACCGACTTATATAAAATTAAATTCAGTCAATCATCGACTATGCCCCCCCTGGAGCCATATGACCCCTCCTGGATCCAAAGATGGACCCGCCCTTGCCGCCATTACCATAGCAGTGAAGCGAACTAAAAAGATTTTCTTCTAAAACTGCTGGACGTAGCTACAGAAGTGTTCTTTAGATAATATAGTTAGAAACAGTAGTTATTTTTTTTTTTTTTTTTTTTTTTTTTATATAGCTTAGAGTGACGAGACGAGCAGGTCATGTGCCTGATGGTAAGCAACATGCCTGCCACATAACAGCACAGTAACACCCAGCTATTGAAACATGATAGTCCAAATCATTACCTAGCACTGCACTGCGCTCGTCACCCAGAGATCTAAGATATTATGTCTCTAAGCCCTGTAATTTCTCTGGAATCATTGCCCTTCAAACCGGAACACAGTAAAGTTTGCACATTACTGCTTGGCGGTAGAATATTTGGCAAAGTTATTAAATTACAACACTTGTTTACACACCACCCTACTTTTGTTTTTAACGCGACATCATATTCTCCGAGGAAAAATGCCCCGTTCCTTTTCTCGAGTAGAAAATGCACGCCAATCTTCTCTCTCCAGAGGGAAAATGCGGCTTGACGCGTCTCAGCACGCACGTACCATTACCGCGAGGCACGGGACCTTTGTCAGGGCAACAATGAGGGCTTTTAACTGTGATTTATGGCGACGCCCATAGAGTTGGTAATCAACAGATGTCATGTTTTGAGGTTTTCGCCACTTCCGGACTGCTTTGTTGATAAAAACTGAATTTCGAGAAATATGACATGAACACGCAGATTTCAAATTCTGAGTTGAGAAGTTTAAGTAGTTTATTTTTGAAATGAAAACTTCATTAGCCGTGTTGAGCATTTTTTGGTGAGGGAATACCTAATGGATTCGCGTCACCAACATGCGCAATAACGGTATATCTGTATACAGTAGTTGATACGTTGTAAAACATTAGTCTTGTTAATTACAAAAAATCCTAGTCACAACCTATCGCTTCTACCAGCAGTTCCAATGACTGCCGATTTGTTTTTGGATTACAGGTTTGACTACCTAAATCTAATGTTAAGTGACAATGCCGTTTAAGATAGAGCACGCATAGAAGAAACTAATTTACTTTCGACTTGAAGACATCGAGTTTATGACCATCATGTTAAGTACGTAATTTATTCTAAATTAAAGACAATTAGTCCATAAATAAAACAGCTATGATCAGTCTACAGCATTATATTTCGGAATCAATCCTTCGTCATACCAACTTATTCACAGCTGCCTCGGGCAGCTGAAGTAGTACATTTTGTAAAATTGAAGAAAACGCTTTACAGTACCTTAAATTCAGTAACAGATGTACAATTATCACTTTTACTTAGATGTTTATCGGTTTACTAGTACTTTTAATTTAGACCTTTCGCTTAGACTTGCTGCTGCATATGATTTTTCTTATTCACCTGTTTTTCGAGCCAAAACAAGAGCTTGATTGTTTCCCGCCAAAAACAATCAAGCCACAGACTATATATCAATCAAACCCGGAATCGTAGGGTTGCCATAGAGTGCATTTCGGTATTCTTACTATTCTTTCAATAAGAACTTATATAAATTACTAATATTGCTAACAGCTCGGCCATCCTGCAGAAGCGAGTCCTCGCGCTTTAATAATAATATATTGTTAATTGTATACATGTGGAAGGATTTTAAGTTTATTTCACATATCTTGACTAAATTATACGAGTAATTCTGTTCTATTTCTATAGTAATAATAATAATAGCCTCTATTCAGGTAATGCTTACAATTTTTCATTGTTATTACAATTTAAAATTCTTAAATTTAGATTGCCATCGCACCGTCTGTTTACTTATTGACAAAGGCCTCCTCCAACTGCTTTCAAACTTCTTCCAACTTCTTCCCAAACGTAAGCTTTTCTGGTCCATGTAGCACCTGCTGTCGCTTCTATGTCATCGACCCATCTTCTGAGTGGTCTGCCACGATTTTTTCCCCTCTAATTATTATGTATTAATTTCCATTTAAGCTTTTTAACAGTTATTGTAACATCTTTTATTTTTGATTTTGCTCTTAAAGTTGTTGTTCTTATTTTATCAGATAGCTTTTTTTCCATCATACACTTTTCCATGGCATTTTGAGATGTTTTTAATTTTCTTATGTGGGTATTGTTGGTCGCTCAGGTTTGACAGCCATAATATAATAAGTACGTTATAGCCCGAATCCATTATCATTAAATTTCTATCTATATTTTAAATAATATGTACGTTACAATTTGTGTTTCAAATTAAGGAACATAATTTATTAGTAATGTTCGAAAGAAAACAAATAAAATTGAGCACATGGCATCATCAGTCACTATACGTTTCTTTAAATGTGTCACTATACTTAACAAGGAAAATATCTTCGTAGTTACATTATCAAATCAAATCATGCTTTATTGACACACACAGTTTAACAATGTTTATTATATTTAAATTTACAATTCACAATAATAAGATTGTACGACATGAACAACAGTAGGTATTATTGTTGCATAATAAATTAAGCTTCTGTCAATAAATCTCAAACTAGGCCTAAGCTTGTATCTAGTCACCTGTTTACCATGTGTCCATTTTGTGAAAGAATTGTACTACAAACTGACGGATGTGTTCTAAAACACAAAAATATGGGCTAGCTTTATATAATAATAGTATTCCATTCAAAATACCGAATCAGCGAATCAACGGTAGGAACAACCTTGTAGGTAAGTCAACGATAGGTAAACCTTGATATATTGTTATGTTTTAATTTCTGACAATTATCACATTAAAATTATAATTAGAAAAATAGATATCTCTAATTTCAGTCATATACGATAACATATCTACTTTATTTATTTAACATAAATATGGTGTTGTGTGTGAATTATCCACCAATAATTATTTATTTATTTATCCATACTTTGCAGTCAAAAGATAACCTGCATTTCATAAGAAACAAAACAGTAGTTATAACTGAATTCTTCATATTTTATACCTAATAAATAATATTGTTACGCCATAACACAGGTTTAACCCTAGCTTGGGTAACAATGCTTCTCAATCTGAATTACCAATCAAGGATAGATAATCTATACTAATTTGTGAACTTCAAATGTTTGTTAATGGCTAATAAATTTCATTTCATTTCAAATTTAATTTCATTTCAAATTTAATTTCATTTCAAATTTAATTTCATTTCAAATTTCATTTCATTTCAAATTTCATTTCATTTCAAATTTCATTTCATTTCAAATTTCATTTCATTTCAAATTTCATTTCATTTCAAATTTCATTTCATTTCAGAAATTAAGTAACGTAACAATTGTTTACAACAGTTTTTGGTCTTAGTTGTAATAACTTTACTAAAAGTTTTATTCGTTGAACATAATCCAAAGTAATAATTTATTCACAAATTAATGATGATGAATCACATCAATGGTTTTTCTACTAGGCAATGTAATTCTTTTAGCGTATCTAACCATTTAGCATTATAACCTGCTTCATATGGGCGATTAAATAATTTTTACTTATAGGTACTTATACGGAATTCTTGATTGTTTCGTGATCAACAATATGATAATCTCTATTGAAATTTTATTTGAATATAAAGTATTAAAACACCTATTGAACATCATCGATGACTTGAGTTTATCTGCGGCTACCACGTCTTCATATCAACCGCGGCTATTAAAGGCATATCATCAATCAGATTTTTTAATATTTGTCAAAATTTCTAATACGGTACAGGCCTTGAAATTTAATAGCTAATTTTATTATTACTTGGCGCTTCGCGCCTTACATTCTCACTAAACCCTCGTCGTTGAACCTTATTAATGAAGAATTATGCACGTATGTTTCGGATCTGATCATTGTCATTGATTACTCGATAGATGATATCTTAATTTTTTGACGATATTTACTTCTTATACTATATTTATTATTTATACAACATTCAATTATTACTACTTTCGGATTATTTTCTGAACAGTAGATATATTTTCAGCCTCGTTTCATAAACATGTGCGTATTGTCCTTTACGCGTAGGTATTCTATGTTATGAAGTGTGTTTATGTTAGTATATTTTAATATATTATGTTCATGCATTATATTATTTATTAGCCACCTACCCCAGCTTCGCTTGTGGTAGGTATATTTATAGCTTAAATCCCTCGAAGACCACGCACACATCCAACGGTGTAATAACTAAAATCAGCCTGGTGGTTCCAGAGATTAGTGCGTTCAACCATTACTGCACAGTACCATATCTGTATAACGCATTTACTTTTAAATGATATGTATTCTATTTGTGTAATTATTTATGTACGTAAGTACCTATATCATGGATACCACACCCATACCTTTACTTGTTACCTTGTCCTAGCAACCAAAAGGTCATCTAGAAGAGATCTCTATTAGCGATAGGATAGACTTTTGTATACGACATTTTAATCACAAGTTTACTCATTTTTTTCTATTGTTTCGTGATATAATAAAGTATTTTGTATTGCATTGTATTGTTTTCTATGCAATCTTAAGAATACTGTAATAAAGTCTAGGATATGAATCTATAACTTCTCCTTGGGACTCCTTTTCTAAAGCATCCAAATGTGGGTTGACAGCTCGATATTCGATGTCGCAATTGAATTCTTGGAACTACACCCTTCAACGAGCAATACACGGTACTAGATCTCTGTTAGTGAGTGTGGTTCTCGGCGCATTGCGGTCTGACAATATTTTAAGTTGCATACTCTGAAGGTTAACTCTAAATTTACCAAAAGAGGATGATAATGATAGGGTTTCAGGTTCGAACGAGTGGAGCTTTTGCTCCTCTTTGTCTTTTTACTGTTAAAAGAGACTGTCCTAAGGACCCAAGAATACTTGCCACGCCGTACTTAGTTGAATCTGTGTGGACCGGCCAAACGGCCCACAAATCATGGAAAACTGTTTAAGCCCAGTTGGTTCTTCGATGTACTTAGAGTACCCACTTCGAAACCGCCTTCAAGTCCAGGCTTTAAACCGGTAATACTGACGCCAAACCCCAGGGAGTCTGTTAAGTTGTAGCGTGAAAGAAATGCCACTTCGATACTTTACTTCGGCTTTACCCGTATTTTTTTGTCATGAGACATACGAATTACGATACGTCTTGTACTCGTATATTGCTGGCTTCGTATCCTTCATCTCATCAATTGTGGCAAACTCCTAAATCTTTTTATTTTATTCGACAAGAAGCAATCGCTTTATTCAACGAGCAAATTATGTAGTTACGTTTTTTTTTTAATTTTGGCTGCTAGTCACAATTGAAGAAGTGCCCTTTATTATCAAATGCCACTGGACAGATATCACTCATTATAACTTGTAGGTATAACTCGATTTACTAAAGTACTGTTCTAAACCGAATCTTCGCTTCAACAAGATTTCGGATTACATTTCCCTGACCATCATCAAGTGTGAATTAGGAAGGCATCAATGCAGTAATATAATATATAATTATAATATATATAGATACTAGCGGCCCGCTTCAACTTCGCTCGCAATCCTCCATACAAAGACTATCTCATCTTTCATTTCATCATCATTTAAGTTGGATCAAGCCTTACACGGTGCGCAAACCAGGTTACAATCGCAGAGTCCGTCGCTGACAAACAACGTAACACGTAATTTGTGAATGTTAAGATTTATTTTATTATTTATGAATTGAACGGTGTGTTTAGATTACCTCTTTATACTTGTGATTTTATTGGAACAGTATGTGATTGTATTGATAGCCCCGGACCAATAACAACTTCATTGTTCAACTTAAGAAAAACTCTTGTTTCAGATCTATTTTCGAAAAGAGGTCATCTGGTGTATTTGTTATTTCCATATTAAATTCTTAATACAACTAGTACATGCCAATTTTATTTACACCATCATTCGATAATACCAGAGTATTATATTATAAGCTCTTTTATAAAACACAAAGTAACATTATTAGGAATAGCGAGCTCTAGTTTTTGTTCAGTTAAACCGTGATCAACTAATCCATTCAAAACTGATCCTCGACAATATATGTGTCGACGTTTTCTGATACAAGCTTTTATGTCTACGTTCACTTTTCACTTTGAGCAATGGGTCTAATGGTTTGCAATTTGATCCTCTTAATCGATCGTCAATTTCGTGTAATTAACAGTCTGCTACCTTCCGTATCTCTCTCTACATCTGCGATATTCTTCTTGTGTATGCTTTTTAAGTAACAATATTGCCTTCATGAGACCATGTCCTGCAAGTTTGGCAAGCTCTAAAGCCTAATAATAATAGTAATTCGGCATGATTGTCTCAGCGGCCGCGGGAGAATGCCTAGCTAAGCTTTGTTATCCATTCGGCCCAGCTATTAGAATAACGTTTCTGAGATTTTGCAATTCCTGATTATTGTGTAAAGCAAAGTGGACTATTTCCTTTTCGTCCCATTCGTAAATTTTGACACATTACTTTGTAACTCAAATCATTTTGGTTCAAAATGCAATGAACAGAGAGTAAAACAAACTTTTTTTTTAAATAACTTAATGCGTTGCTAAACAACTCTTCGTTAAACCACGTCAAATTTACACCATAAATCGAATCTATATATTTATGTGCGGCTGTGGACTTGCCTGTTAAAATCCAGACTACCTTCCACATCCTCGCCTTGGTTCTAAACCGTGTCAATTTACACCATTACTTAAACAAATTCAAATTAGAGCGCTTGTGGACTTGCCTGTTATCCAGACTCCCTTCCACTTCCTGGCTGCGGATTTCAGTATCAATTTACACCATTACTGAACAAGTTTAAATTAGAACGCTTGTGGATTTGCCTGTCATTCAGACTCCCTTCCACTCCCGGTTCTTCGTTCCGGTCCTTGTCAATCGGTGGAATACTCGTTATCTGAACGCGCCCTTTGCAGCGCTCGACTTCAGGTTCACTTTTCATGTCGCAACTTTCGATGCTATCTTTGCGGCCTTGGTACAGTCTAACCATAATCTGGAACTTCCAATAAAGGCATTAATAATTGCTCAACCTACTTTTAACTCCATCTTTCTCATATATGAGCAAGTACTTTCATCAGATCACTTTAGTCTAGAACACTGCTAAACTGCAATGAGAAGCTCTGGTACCTACTTTCTACCTTGATAATACTAGGCACGTGTGACTCTAAAGTTTAACTCTTTACATTTTGTACATACACACATTGAGTTACATCTTGGCTGAACAATAGCCACCTCAGTCGCAGTTCACAGCTCAACTCCATTCTCAAAGAATGGCACATGCTGTGACTTAAGATCAAATTACTGGCAATGTCAATTTAGTTCATAGCTATTGGTAGAAAAGTGGAGTTTAATTTAATATACGTCACATGCACATGGTTATCTGACTTAGCAGTTAAATACAGTTTCTTTAAAATATTCTACGTGCAAAAGATTATCTCTCAAATTGAATTAATCGCTAAAACGACAAGACAAAGACAATTTTTACTCTGTCCGGATCTCCATGTAAGTTATAAACATAGTACCAAGAAGGCAAAAGCAAGTTGCCGTCAAACCATTTGAACTGATTTATATACTAAAAGCATTACCGCTTCGCTTCGTCATGGTACTCTACATTTAATAGTTCGATTCGTTATAGGTAGTACTATACATTTAATAGTTTCATAGTATTCTGAGGATATTTTATTATGATGTATGATACGGTTTGTACATACAGCTTCAACGTCTGACCCATGATCTGACATGCATGTCTATTGAGTCACTATTTTTATTCCCACGGCTGGGACTAAAAAGGTACTTCTCTTAAAAGAAGACAAACGCCATTATCCATCACTCTAGCTAAGTGCCGCTGGACGGATAACGATTCCCTGAAAGATATCGTTCTAGGCCCATACCGGTCCCCTTGTGACTTACAGGACATGTGTCATCAGGCATCAGCATAATATGACTTTAGTGGTCATGACAAAGTTTCACTAACAGAACATGGAAAAATACTCAAACATGCGGTCGGGATTCAAACCTCGTGTAAATCGAACGTTCTCACAACTAGGCGACCAGTTTTAAAAATAACACTTTATAAGCTTCAAAGTAACGTTAGCGGATTGTCCAGAATTACTGACATTGCGGTTATTGGTGTTACATATTTATCGAAGCATGATTTTTCGAAAACTATATGAAAGAGTATCTTTGTAAAATGGCATACTCTTTTTAAATTGCATAGAAAATTTGAATAGCCGTCATTTACACATTAATTATTTTGTGTAATATTGTGTGCCCAATTAGACAGATATATTTTGTTTTTATATAAAAATAATGTTTGCACAATTATAGCCAGACTATGTTTGTATTTTGAACATCTCGATAATGCGGTATAGGTTCCAGTCTACTTGACTTATTCCAGTACCTAATAGAGATAGTGAGGACCGCATTGCGTGAAAAATTCAAAAATGGTAAGTACCTATACGGACAAAATCCACTTAAGTGATATTGTTCACTCCAACGATCTCAATACACAGATGTGCCCTCCCAAACTTCAGGGCGCACGGAATCATGTCTTCGTTGGGAAGAGTGAGCTCACTTCTTCCGTTGTAGTCGTTTGTCACTATTCGTTGTCAACAACCACAATAAATAGAACCACAGCATATCGCGCCGCTAGCGATTCTAGGGTCAAGTAGATTGGTTGTGTGTAAACTACTTACGATACACATAGAGACGCAGTTTATTACCAATTTCAAGGTGCTCAGGGTACATCTGTTGGTTTATATCGATGGTTCACTCTGCAACTCATTAAACCAAATTAGATCGTTTCATTAAACCGTACCTTTGATAACAAATTAAATACCTACTGATCATAGAGTTTTCGTATTGAGTGACATTAACAAGCACATGATAAGTGTGGAGAGAAAAAAAACATTGAAAAGAAAAAAAATATATCACATGGGCGGGATCAACGGACAATTATATAATTTTCTATTATTGATTATATTATAGTCTTCTTGTCCGCCGATCCCACTTCTGAATTGTTAAGTACGTAATTTATTCTAAATTAAAGACAATTAGTCCATAAATAAAACAGCTATGATCAGTCTACAGCATTATATTTCGGAATCAATCCTTCGTCATACCAACTTATTCACAGCTGCCTCGGGCAGCTGAAGTAGTACATTTTGTAAAATTGAAGAAAACGCTTTACAGTACCTTAAATTCAGTAACAGATGTACAATTATCACTTTTACTTAGATGTTTATCGGTTTACTAGTACTTTTAATTTAAACCTTTCGCTTAGACTTGCTGCTGCATATGATTTTTCTTATTCACCTGTTTTTCGAGCCAAAACAAGAGCTTGATTGTTTCCCGCCAAAAACAATCAAGCCACAGACTATATATCAATCAAACCCGGAATCGTAGGGTTGCCATAGAGTGCATTTCGGTATTCTTACTATTCTTTCAATAAGAACTTATATAAATTACTAATATTGCTAACAATCAGGCCACTGCTACTAATGTAATCCACAGGTAATCAGGTAATGTATGCCACAGTTCAATGTTTTTATTTCGAAAATGGAGCTCTCGTTATTGTTGTAAAATTATTATCCCTTTTTGCCATAACCATCAAAGTAAAGGTGAGTTTTGATGTTTTTACCCGCGACGGAACGGAGAAGGTATTTGCGTTTGAGGTGAGAGGATGTTTGTGCAAACACATATTGCCATTTTTCTCCATAACTACGTTTTGATGCAATTTTCTGTGATAGGTTTAGGTTTAATTGGTGCATGTTTTAAAAAAGGTACGAGTATTATGGGGCAACTCACTCACCAGGGGGCGCTGTGCCAGACAGCTAATTTAAAAGTTATATAAGTAATTGTAAATGATAATGATACATAGAAATACCCAGACTCATAACACTAACATGTGTTCACACACATATTTATCCTGCGTATGAATGGAACCAACGACCTGTGACTCCGCGGGTAGCAACACTATGTCCTACTAACCAAGGCACGAGGCCAGTTATTAAGCATGATTTGGATATTCTCAGGTTAAAATATATTTACAGAATCACTTCAGTGAAACTCTGTAAGTAAATACTGCAAGTTAAGGTGACCTCAATCTCAATGTAGTTATCAGCAGGCCAATACTTGTTACTCAATCACTTTGGAACGGTTGAACGGGTCGGGTTAGAATTTGGAACATAGTAACCACATATGCTACTTTTAATTGCGGGCAAATTACAGGGACGGGAACTAGACGTGTAAAATCGCGAGATATTGCTAGTATTGTATTTAAATTTTCACTAGTAAAATAAATTATTGGCGTGAACATCTTGGGACTACAAGGTTGTAGTTAAAACCAACTTCCTAGTTAACAGCAAACAGTCTTCCACGGGACTTCCGTAACTCATACGCACATAGCAATTATAAGCTTACCTTAACCAAACTTATGCAAAGTTTCAACTAGTTAGTACCAATTAAGTAAGTCTCGTTCGGGTAATTTAACAATGAACCCTTAACAAAACGGTCACGTATGCTTACGGCAAATCCACTCTACCTTTGTGAAACTTTACTCTTTGCCTCTGTTATCTGCGAGGGAGGGTTACAGCTAGACCTATAAACAATTACGCTAGATTACCATAATGGGGATGCGCGAGATAAGACTTGCGACCCATTTTCAACGCTCGTTACAGATTTTTCTCGAATGTTCTTTTTCCCTTAAGGTACCTACTATGGTGAGTTGTTAAATAGGTCATGTTATAAATATCCGATATTTAAAAGCTGTGGTGGCTTAGTAGCTGGAACGTCTGGTTTGAGATTAGAGAAAAAACCTTAGGTTGTTGATTGGAATCCAGTCTGCACTAGAGAATATTTTTTCAAGAACACATCGAGCACACGCCCGTATCACCATACCGTAAGTATCACCGTTAGTCTTAGCAATGAAGAAAAACATAGTAAGGAAACTGGCATGTTCCTTGAATATTTCTGTCATGTGTTATCAGCCAACCCCCACACGTGGTATATTATTTCCTTCATTTTCTCCTTGCGAGAGAAGGCCCCGAGTCCCACCAGTATAGAGGTAAGTAACCAATTCCACATTAAGTGGCCTGCTTAGTATTTGATATGTAAATTTTGGAACATTGGATTAGTACGTTTTAGTCTGGAAAGCTTAGCTTGATCGTATCTTGATACTTTGCAGCTCTAAACAATGAAACCGTTAAATGGCTGATACTCCAACGGCCAAATAAAGAGTTTTGATTTGATTATGAAAGTGGCATAGTATAATAACACCTAAACTGCGAAATTGGTAGCTTGAACTATAAGGAGATTGAGAAGTTTTTAAGATGATTATGCATTGATATTCCTCGATGGATTTAATCGGCGTGTCTTTGTATCGAGATTGAATCGCTATCTTCTGGTTAAGAGTGTTCCATCGTATATTGTCATTTCATCATCATTTAACATTTGATGAGATGACATTCAAGCGACAACAAATTATGGATTTTTCGTCAATGAATACAATAAACAAAATGTTAAAACATAATTTTCCTAAAGAGTTAAAGATGTGCACTCCCACTGGTTTCGGTGTTTAGATATTTGCTATTCATTCATGTCAGAATGTCTCCATGGATTAGGTTGAAATCAAGAACACAGATTATAGTCTAGAATAAGCCCATGTCTTATTCTAGACTATAATCTGTATATAATTCACAGGAAAATAACGGCGACGGCGCTGATAGTAAAATCTTATACCTTTAAACGAGCAATTCTTGTACCTATATATCTTATATATAAAATTCTCGTGTCACAGTGTTTGTTTCCTTACTCCTCCGAAACGGCTTTACTGATTTTAACCAAATTTTATATGCATATTCTGTAGGTATGAGAATCGGCTACTAGCTATTTTTCATACCCCTAAGTGACAAGGGTAAACTAAGGCAAAACAACGTTTGCGGGGTCAGCTAGTATATATATATAGAATCTGAATCTCGGAAATGGCTGGAACGATTGTTATGAAATTATGTATGCAGGGGGTTTCGGGGACGATAAATCGATCTAACTAGGTTTCATTTAAAAAAACGCATATTATGCGCGGTTTTAGGCAATGAAAAACTGTCACATTAGACATTAGAATGCAAAGGTAAATTTCGCCGCGTGACGCGACAGCATAATTAGCTCGGACGGGAAGTCGGGCGGTCATAGCGGTCACGAATTAGTAGCTCCGGGTTCGAACCCAGGCGGCTTCTCTTTTTTTTCAATTTATTTTTTAAGAAAACCTATTTCTTAGTGTCTTGTAATCTGTAGGTATCTAAGTATATTTAGTATTTAAACCGAGCAAAGCTCGGTCACCCAGGTACTATATATTATGGTTGTCACCATACCATATTGTTGAAAATACTTCAAACATTGAGTGCTAGATAACAAAGACATTATATTTTATCAAGGACATTATATTTCAGGAATAAGTACTTACTGATGTCGTTTTATTTACTTGTTTAGTTAATGGTTATTGGAGATAGCTATTAATTCGACATGCTATACAAGTACAATCGACAACATTCAAAGATATGATATAGTATTATTATCAGCATTAATATAAGTGGAGAGAGAGGGTGGGGAGACGCCCAATGCTAATAATGTTCTAATTGAGAATGTTTGGATCTTTGTTGCTCAATCGCGTTGAAACGGCTGAACGTATCTGCCTGAAATATGGAACAAACTTTGAATATTCCTTAGAATATTATAAAGGCTATAAACCTATTTTGTGTATGATCCCGTTAAATAACGGGAACGGGAACTATGCGGGTGAACCACGGACGCTGCTAGTATACTTTACTAGCAGCGTCCCGAGATCCTAGCTCTCAAACTTTTCAGCTTTTTAATACTAGTATGGATGTTATTCTACTAATATTATAAACGAGACATTTTGTGAGTATGTATGGATGTTCGTTACTCTTTCACGCAAACACTACTGAACGAATCTGTATGAAGCGGGTGGACCCACGAGGCGCTGCTGGAACATAAATAAAGTAAAATAGAATTAAACTCAGTTAAACTCAGGGTGGCCAATAAAAGTTTTTTAAAATGACGTGCACAATACAACCTTGACGTTAGGTGTTCTTTGTTATATTTATTTCAGTCTATAACATTTTAGATACCAACCAAAAGTGCTTTTGAATTTTCAAGTCAAATATAAACCGAAATTATATCAGGAAAATAAAACAATTGCGGGCTGTCCCAAGCCTTATAAAAGCTTTGGTCAATTTATTTTCGAATTTGTGCAAATAAGAAAAAGGCGTTGATTGTTCGAAAAGATCTCATTTACATTCGTCAGTATGGGAACCCTTTTTTACCAACCTCTCATGTCAAACACAGGTCCTCATCCTTAATCAAATCATGAATGTTGTTTCCTCGGCAAAAACTCGAACATTTCTGTTTATTCAGTACCCCGACCTGTTTGAGTTCCCTGTTTTATGAGGTACGAATTCAAAAAATATATAATGGTAAGTTGTTTTGGTCTTGGAAAATGGTATGGTATTTTTCAGTTAATTTGGCTTGTACTTGACCGATCGCGTTAATTCTATTAATTACAATTAGTTATTATCGATTATAACGGAGTCGACTACTTTATTTACGATGTTCGTCGATAATAATAATAAGTACGTAAGTAAGTACGTCCATGACAAGAACCTCGTGAAAGCCGAGAAGGACAAGCTGAGTACCTTGACTTGGCTCATGAGGTTACCGCCATGTGGTATGTTGATTCGACGATCATAGTCCCAATAGTCTTGTAGGCAAACGGCCTTATAGCGAAGAGTCTCGACCAACATCTAAAAAGACTTTCGGTAGACGGTTGGGTTAAGGGCCAGATGCAGAGGGCATGGCAAGGCAAGTTATCCTTGACACAGCGCGCATCGTCAGGAGGTTCCTCACTCTGCAGCCCTAACCACCGGTAGCTTGGGCCCTGCCCCGCTGCTGGCGGCACCCTAGTTTTTTACAATGTTTATTTTTTATATCTGAAATATATGAAAACTTTTAGATATAGAAAAAGCATGTCAATTGAACCTTGATAAATTTTCTATACAATATTTTATTTCTTTTGACAAAAATAGAAATTTACGATTTAAAAATTCATAAAAATGTTCTTGTGAAATTTGTACATTTGAAAATAATTATTTGTTTTGTCTACATTCTACACATTTTACATTTTTAGTAATTTTTACTAACTCTAAAAATGGGACACTATTTTTTATAATAATTTGTACTACCTTCGAGAACTTAAACGCACCAAATTTCTAAATGTTAGTAGGTACATCTTATACATAGTTGATAATAATTTATTTGAAGTCCTTAATCTTATGTCTTGGTAAATTATATCAATTTACTATAACACCGACTTCAGACGGATAGATATTATAACAGTAGGTATAATAGCAATAACCTTTTTAGTGTTTTAATCTTATGACTTTTGAAGTCTGTTTAATTTTAGTTAAAACATTTATGTCACTGTTTTTATTATTTATATTCAAAGATTTTTAAGCTATTGCATAGCTTTTATCGCGGGCCTGGAGACCGATTGTTACTAATGGTGCATCTCTTTCTTATGTTCACAAAAAAAGAGGGAGGGAAGACTGTCACGCCGTCCTCCCCACTCGGTCATTCGACTTTCAATCTTATGGTTTTACATTTACAGTCTAAATGCTCTTAGCAGTGTTGCCAACTTAACGGATTTCCCGTGATACGTAGTGGATTTGAGTACGTAGAGAACGGGAAAATAACTTTCTAACGGCTATTATCATAGCATATTTTGGAATAGGTATATCAATGAAGCGATAATGTCAGCGTAAAAGCTCACTAGCTCACTATTTAATCAATTTTAAGGATTTTTAATTTAACTTAAGTTTAGGGATAAATATTTTGAGTAGATGGAACACTGATTTCGCGACGTTTAAAATTTTTGGATGTACATGAATGTCAATGTCACTAAATATGAATAAACAAAAAACAAAGTGCCATAAAAGCAAAATATAGTGAAAAAGCTGAAAATCTTTATGTTCCAGGAAGCGTGCTATAATTGAGATGTTTTGGCTTAACAATATGGAATCTGGATTTACTAAAGGGAATAGGTAGTTCCAATTAACCAAAGAAGGCAAACTTTTTTGCAATCAAGAAACAAAGACTTTTGTAGTTCAGAATAATTCATGAACGTGAAAACATCTTTGTAAGTACAGTTTTACGTTTAATACTATTTACCTCTGTATAATACATAAAGCAGCCTAGTACATAAATATGTAATAGATGATTTTCGGCTTAGCTTTGGCTTTCATCTTTAACACTGTTTACAAAGTTAGGTTATGTGCGTAAAATATAATAAGCGTTTGTTTGCTTGTTTCAGATGCTGTTGGATATGTCCAAATAAAAAGAGATCTAAATGTGTGTACTGTCAAGTGTCGCGTATGTCCTGAACACAATAAAATATGAAACAGCCTTGGATATGGGATAAGGAGCAGCTTCATCTGAAAATACCTGTGCCTATGATAAATCTGTGGAAGAAGCTACAGCCAAAGGCTGCGGACAGTAACTATGTTTTCATATTGCAAAAGAGAGCAATCCATGGTTTATATAATTTATCAGCTAGAGAATCAGTACGGGAGATTTTCACCACATAACAACTTTAGTATGATAGCAATGAAGGGATCATTGTACATATATTTATCAATGTATAATGTATGTAAGAAAAAATCAAAGTCAATGGCAGAAATTAAATCTGAATCCTAAAGCACACCATAAACACAAAATTGTATTATACCTTAGTTATTTTATCTTATTATGTACACAGATTCTTTGATTTTTTGTGAATGACGTTACCACATGTTCTTATATAATGATGTAATAATAAACTAATAAAAATAATCTTATGTTAGTGAATTAGACTGGCGAGCGAATTAGAAGCCATGAGCTTAGTGGGTATAGTAGCTCTGCCTGCGAAGCCGAGGGTTGTGGGTTCGATTCCCACCCAGTGCAGTAATGTGCAAACATTACTGTGTTCTGGTTTGAAGGGCAATGTTTCCAGTGAAATTACAGGGCATACAGATAATACATCTTATATCTCTGGGTGACGAGCGCAGTGCAGTGCTGCAGGTAATAATTTGGACTCTTCATGTTCCAAAAGCAGCGTGTCACTGTGCTGTTATGTGGTTATCTTATAATGTACACAGATTCTTTGATTTTTTGTGAATGACGTTACCACATGTTCTTATGGATTTATGGTTCGAATAAATG
This sequence comes from Ectropis crepuscularia, assembly GCA_963693475.1. Taxonomy (NCBI): domain Eukaryota; kingdom Metazoa; phylum Arthropoda; class Insecta; order Lepidoptera; family Geometridae; genus Ectropis; species Ectropis crepuscularia. The sequence goes on from OY856358.1 coordinate 13,927,179, forward strand.
AATTGAATTGAACAGGAAAAAAAAAAAAAAAAAACATTAACAGTTGTATAATGATGTAATAATAAACTAATAAAAATAATCTTATGTTAGTGAATTAGACTGGCGAGCGAATTAGAAGCCATGAGCTTAGTGGGTATAGTAGCTCTGCCTGCGAAGCCGAGGGTTGTGGGTTCGATTCCCACCCAGTGCAGTAATGTGCAAACATTACTGTGTTCCGGTTTGAAGGGCAATGTTTCCAGTGAAATTACAGGGCATACAGATAATACATCTCATATCTCTGGGTGACGAGCGCAGTGCAGTGCTGCAGGTAATAATTTGGACTCTTCATGTTCCAAAAGCAGCGTGTCACTGTGCTGTTATGTGGCAGGCATGTTGCTTACCATCAGGCACATGTCCTGCTCGTTTATAATATAGAGTGATGAGTCACATTATAAAAAAAATATGTTTGCACTGTGGCTGGGTGTTTCTTCATATTTTATCTTATATATAAAATTCTCGTGTCACAGTGTTTGTTTCCTTACTCCTCCGAAACGGCTTTACTGATTTTAACCAAATTTTATATGCATATTCTGTAGGTATGAGAATCGGCTACTAGCTATTTTTCATACCCCTAAGTGACAAGGGTTGTTCACTAAGGCAAAACAACGTTTGCGGAGTCAGCTAGTCTATCTATATAAATATAAATCAATGCCACTTTTCATTGTTAGTAAACTCCACCTAAATGGCTGGACCGATTTGAATGTTTTTTTTGTATATATTTGGGTAGGACCCTGGAAGGTTTAGATTCACAAATCAGGTCGGCAGATGACGCTGCAGTTGATATCTAGGTTATTATTCGAGCGAAGCCGGAGCGGGCCGCTAGTATTCTATAAATATAAAAGCGAAAGGTCACTCATCAAGGAATCTCAGAAACTACAAATGCTAGGAATCTGAAATGTTGTATGGAGGTCCCTTTTAGCACGTAGGCGCTCACTAAGACGGGGTTTTGCGAAATTCAACCCCTAAGAGAGTGAAACAAGGATGAACTGTTGTATGAAAATTCGTGATTTTCAAAGTTATCAAATTTTGTCTCTAGATACCTGATACGAAGCACTTAAATGTTTGTTTTATCAATTTTGTGATTTCGAACTGTATGGGGTGAAATTGGGGTTGAAATGGGGGATGAATGTCAATATGAAAATTCCCAACCGTTGAAGATAAAACCATGAAACTCTGTATAATATATAGACACTTGACACGAAGCAAATAAATGTTTGTCCTAGCAATTTTGTAATTTCGACCTGTATGGGGATGAAATTGGAGTTGAAATGGGGGACGAATGTATCTTACGCTTTCACATCTAAACAACAGAACCGATTTTGATGAAATTGTATTATTACCTTAATATTTATTTTGCACAGACGAAGTTGCGGGTAAAGCTAGTAGCAAGTATGTATTTAAAACTGTATAAGTATTATATCAGCTATCTGGCCGCCATAGTACAAGCTTTGCTTAGTTTGGGGTCAGATTTTCATGTGTGTGAATAGTCCACCAATATTTATTTAGTTAGTGTGATTAATTTTAAGAGAAGTATATGACAGTATGAAGATGTAAGAGAGTTTGTTTGACTCATTTGATTTTGAGATTGTTTTGAATAATTGCTGTAAATAAGTGATATTTTGTACTTAATCTCTTTGTATAACTTTAACCTTAATGTAAATAAGTAGCATTTTGTATTAAATCTTTTGTAGAAATTTTACCTTAATGAGTTTATATTATTTTGTACTCAACCTTTCCAGCATTATGACATAGAATAGATTGATTATGATAAAAACAAATGTGATTCAGACTCAACATTATCCCAAAAATACTGTAGAAATCAAATTTAAAAAAATATAATTGCATAAGTTGATAAAAAATGCATGCAATAGCTTTACCGCGGCAGTCCCCGAGTGCCACACGTCTTTTTTTACTTTATATGATAGTTAAAAAGTAGGAACTTAAGGTGTTACTATGACTGGTGAGCTAGGACAAATCTAAGTTTTTTACCGATTAACTTGGTCAATTATAACTGTTTGCATTCTTTTTTAGTCTTTTTTTTCCTTGAAAGTAAAACAAATGGCTTGTTTAGTCACTCTATTTCACTAAAAAAAAATTTAATATTATTAAAATTTATAATTTACTTAATATGGCTGCGACCATGTGCCTGTGTCCTTTTTTTATGTGACAGAAATCTAGTTTAAGACACGTTCCATGCACACTCTGTAAACTTTATGTACCTGTTAAATTCGCTCGATTTCAGTTACACATGTGTTTTAAGTACAAAAGGTCGCCATTGTGTTGGACTTGAGCCGGAAATGGATGCAATGATGGCTCTTCCCTCCTTAATGGCCCTCGGAATGAGCACTCACCACGATATATCGGGACAGATAGGGAGTTGTGCTTAAAAATATAAGGAAATGCTATCTAAAAAGAAGATACGTTGGTGTTTTTATTACTGTCATTTAAAAACATGTCGTTAAAGAATTTCATACGCAGGGGCTAACGCAATAAGCCGATTAAGCCAGTAATCGACATATCGACCAAGGCAACTATACATTGAAAATACAATTCACTACATATCTAACTAGGTACCTACTAACATACACATCTGAACTATCCATGAACTGAAACGTAGAGAATGTTATTTATTTTTGTTAAGAAAGACTGTACACCATGACACCATGCCTAACAAAAAAATGGAAAAAACAGGTGTGTGCAAAAATTTGGTCTTACCATATTTTTTGAATTTATGTAGTAGTAGGATAGATGAGAAACAAATCACGTGACAGATCAGCCTCACTACATATCAGTCTACGGAAAACTCTGTGTGAGTTGAGCAAAAAAAAAGTTTTCACTTAAAAAAAGCTATACTGATAGTGAACTAACTTACTAACTTTTCCAGATGTTATAAATTACTGTTGAACGTCTTTTTCATTTCATTAAAATTGTAAATGCGAAAGTTGGATGTTTGGATGATTTTAGCTCAATCACGTTGAAATGGCTGTACACAGATAGTTTATAGTCTGAGATATATTTAGATTACATTTTATAGCGAGAACGGAAACTGAAACTATGCGGGTAAATCACGGGACCACAGATCAGAAAATAGTAACTTTGACAGGACGCAGTAAGCACTAGTAGTGGGCGATATAAATCGATATTTCAAAAAACATCGATACATATATGCGATATATCGCTTCAATCCGATATTATCGAATCATCTAATATCGAATGTAATATCGATATATTTCATCCAATATATCAAATATCGTGTCACATTCAATTTTGTTTTATATCTACTTATTACTTTTCGCTTCTTAACATACTACGCCCATTAGAAGCAGCGACCAAGGAAATATCTGGCGACAAATATTGCTCAAGTAGCAAAGTCATTCCATTAGTGCATTGCATGATATCAAAACTCAAAACCCTAGTAATTGAAGAATCATTAGTCAAGGAGGTACAAAAACGCATTTTTACCGAAATTAACAAACGGGTGGGCGCTATTGAACATGTATGATCAAATCATCATCACCTATTGCTACAATACTGGACCCAAGACTTAAAAAACTTAATTTTGAAGATTCTTTGGCGTGTGCAAATGCCGTCAGTAAAATTAAAGAGACGGTTAAAAAAATCATCAAGATGAATCAACTGTGGAATCTGACTCTGACAATTCAGACAAAATTAGTTTATCAACGGATCTCTGAAGTGATCACCATAAACTGGTCCAGCGGAATTGGAAAACAAATAAATCTAATGAAAGTCTTTCAGATGAGTTATCGGTTATCGCTTTATTTGAGGGTTCCAGTCAGTAGATTTAACGAAAACCATTAGAAGTGTGGGCAGACTATAAAATACAGTTCCCAACGTTATACAATGTGGCATTTAAATATTTAACTATAGTGGCTAGCTCAGTTCCATCTGAACGACTATTCTCAAAAGCCGCACAGGTTCTTACACAGCAGAGAACCAGATTGCAAGCCAAAAGGGAAATAAAATTTTGTTTTTGCAAGGTTTAGAGAAAAAGTACTGGGATTTATAAATCTTTCATAAGCTGCGCGCAGATGCTAAACATGGCTTTTGGGTCGTATGGGCTTGGGTTCTTTTTCGTTTGATTTATAAAGTTGGTTTGTTTCTTCTCTCTACAAGTGTTTTTACTCATAATTAATCTGATCCCTATATAATATTATAGACTAGTTATATCCAAGTAAAAGTAATTACTTACGATATTTCTAAAATATCGATATATTTGTTCGATTTATCGCATAGTATCGATATAACATTACGATATATTATATCGAAAAATGTATCGATATTTTTTTTACGTGAACATCACTTGTAAGCACCAATAAGTTTTAGTCGCGAAATATGTCAACAATTTATTTCGTGATATTACAAATAAGAGGAGTTATTCTATTTTTTGTTGTTGAAAATAGCGACAGTTTTGCTGTTGAAAATCATGACTTGAAATAATTTGCATAAAATTATGAAGTTATGAAATTCAATTAGTTTATAGATGGAACAAGAATGTGTGAAATGAGGTGCCTGCATTTGATATTCGACCTAGACAGACGTGAATAAAGCTGTAAACGATATATTCATTGTAGTAACCCGAGTTCGCGCGTCTAAGTTTAAGTGGATAAAGTTTTTAAAGTTACAGACTAACTTCTGAGCGTTAGTATGGGGCATGTAATTGTAGAACAAGGTAGTTTCGGAACAAGATTTATGAAATAGCTTTGAACCGCGTGATTTGGTTTTAACAATTTGCTAAGAGTCATGTGCTCCTGAATTTTCTTAAGATCATCCGAATTTAGAAGAGACCGCGAATCGGCCAACGTAGTGACGCTCTGAGACTAGATAGAGTGACAATATACGGAACAGCAGGCAGTGGTTGAAAACGTAAAACTGAGGATCGGGTTGAATGGCAAAGCGTAGAAGATGCCTAGCAGTGGAATATATAGCCTGATGATAATAATGATCTACTTTGTGTTTAGATGGTTACTGTTAGCTAAGGAAAAACTACTAGATTATCGGTTTTTATCGGATACATTTTGGATAGTGTGCTCTTTGTGATAGTGTGTGTGTGTGTGTGTGATCTGCATGGTCTAATACCATTTTGCCCTTTTGGGTTGGTTGGCCATGGTTTGACTTTACTTTTATGATAAGACCGTCTAGTTACCTGAAAGAGCTTTTCCCGATGGTTACAATCTTGGTGTCTTCAATTCGAGAGTAAATCGATTTCCTCTAGGTAAGCACGCTCCATCGTTGATCACATTGTCGCTTAACATCAGGCGACATAGCGGAATGCCGGTCTTGTGTAAAACTATGACAGCTGAAAAAAAACTACGCCATACGCAAAACGCTCATAAAAAAAAGAGATAAAAAAAACTTGTGGGATAGTAAACACAAGTAAGTACAGATACGGGGAAGTTTAACATCAGGTCTGTATGTATTATAATATGAGCAACTTTGTCTAAGCCCCTCACACAATGTTATAAAAATCCCCACTAAAATTTCCCCACATCCCGAGATATAATTCTCAGCTATTCCCGTAAACAGTAAATCGCCACGTTAGTTCCCGGATATAAAATTAAACAGGCCAACAAATAAAGGCATGAGCAAACACTGGGGCTGTTTGCGTATACTCGGCCCATAAGATCGAGCCCTGCATCACTTTATTACTTCGATCGTGAATAGCAATGATGTTTACTGTGTTTATGGATACCTTTAGCGTTATGGGGCCGGGGTACGGGAATTGGGGGTAATTTAATCGAGATTAAAGTCAATGTTTCCAAACAATACGGCTCAAGGTCGTACTTACTACCGGCGTCCCGCGTTTTTGCCGGCGTAGGTACTCCTGTTATTTTCCCGGGATAAAAAGCAATCATGTCGAAACTTCTGAATGGATGATGGTTGAATTTGGAATAATGCTAGATTATAATTTTTTATAGTCTGGAATGACATATATCGTCGTTCGGTATCCAATACCGCGAATGCCCACAATCAGGGTATTTTACAATGGACAAAAAAACTTTATTAATAATGTTATATTGCTACTTTTATATCGGGAAAATAAAAGGAACGGGAACTACGCGAGTAAAACCGCGGGGCACTACTAGTATCTAGTAATAAAATTGGAGCCAAACTCGGTCGTCTGTGTATTGTGACAGTACGAGAGAAAGTATGCATGCACTCCCTTGGATTACGCCCTGCAATCGCTTGAAGTAGACTCATCTCTGATAGGTAGATTGCTCGAAGCAATATCACAGATAAGAAATTAGTGCAATAGTTTATTTACAAGAAAAAATACGTCTAAATATAATTAAAACTCAAAACCTTTTATAAAAAAACGTAGTTCCATTTAATTCTGAAATATTTTTTTTTATATTTTTTTAAATCAAACATTTTTCTCGAATGCTCATAGCGATAAGATCGTATTTTGTGACAATAAATTGTTATTATTATTTTATTTGATTACTCCCGTCTTTTTCTTTTTTAACTTCTTTTCCATCCCACGGTCGCCTGGAAGAGATCGCTTTTAGCGATAAGGTCGCCATTTGCTACTATATTTTAAGATTGTTTTTTTAAGTTGTTTGTTTTGTTAAGTGCAGTAAAGAGTTTATCTATCTATCTATTAATATGTTATGTTAAATTTATTTTGTGGTACTTACTAACTGGTCACAAAATGTGGTCACAAAAGTATAGAACATTATGGCACCGACTAAATGGACATATAAGTACATATGTAGGTATCTGTTGCCAATGTTTTGGGTTAGTGGAGCTACACATCGGTAAATTAATCATTCGTCGATTTGAAGATAGATAATCGCTTACTAAAATATGTATAATTATCCACGGCCTATCTCTGTCTCTCCTACTAAAAATATTACTGTATCACATTTTTTTGCATGGTTAACGTAATTTTCTCATGATTAAACTAGTAGGACGTCTACTCTCTTTCCACGAAAACGTAACTTCGAAATAAACTCGCGATTTTCCAACTCCGATTTTACTTCGATCCGTCGTTTTGTCCGTTTAAATCTTCTGAGCCTACTCTAATTATAGTATTCTTAGAACATTTAACCATCAAACATTGTTGTATTCGACGAAACGAAGTAGAACGAGAGCAGGAAAGTCACGAGTTTTTTTTCGAAATTACGTTTTCGTAGAAATAGAGTAGACGTCCTGCTTTTTATTCGTATTGATACGACCAATTCAAGTTCTAGAATATAACGAACCCAAAAAGTAAGTGATTTTTTATCCGAGTTAAGTTCTTTGTGCGATTAATTTTCTTTGCTTCACTATGAGTAGTAAGTTATATAACTGGGATAGCATGTTCTAATATCCATAATTGTTTGGGTCGCTCGAAACATGCCTGCATCAGATTGTAGATATAAATTAATTAGTGTAATCACGTCTATGCTGATTGCGTATGTAAATGAACAGTAGCCGGTGAACGAGCTATCGAAATGTAATCAATCGGTCTCTGAGGAATGCTGTTTAGATTTACCAAATGGAAACAATTTACTAGGAAAAGCAGTGCAGTGGAAAATTTCCAATCAACTAGTGAGTAATTAAAATTAACCTTATTCTTAAGTAACTGTTTACTTAATAACATTAAATTAACATGAAAACCATATTTAATTTGAGGCCAACAGAAAACGACTATTCCGTAATTTGGTCTAAGAATAATTGGCATAGTTTTTTAATTGATTTTAAAAAAGGAAGAGGTATTCCATTCTGTTGTATGTTTATTTCATATGCATGTATGATATGCGATAGTTTGGCCAATTGTGTATTGATTTTAATGGTTATTTCTTTTGTTTGGTAGATTGTAGTTCAGCGGGATAAATGTAAATTGTATTGCAATCGGTGTGGTGATTTTTGAAATAAGAATAAAAGTTAGAATTGTTTGATAGTGATAGTTTCTTATGAAATTTGGTTGAGTGTCTGAATGTAATTTTAAATTGGAGTCGTTTTAGTTATTTCGGAGAAAATAAATTATTTTAGATAGCTTACGCTTAAGCGTGCTCTATCGTAGACCGTATCGTTGCTTAACATCAGGCGAGATGGCGGTCGAGTGTAAATCTATAATAGCTCAAAAAAACACCTTTCATAATTTTTTTGTTGTTATTTACAGCGTTTCTTTTATTGTATATTGATAAAACGAGCAAGACATCTGTGTGGTGTTTAGCAACGTGCATGCCCATAACATCATACCCGGTTTACATTATTCCAGTCCAGCGACCGAATCCAGCGCTGGATTGCTTACTGGAATAATTTAAACCGGCACTGGAAAGCATTGGCACTGGATTGATGCTTTCCAGTGCCAGTTTCCATTTTTCCAGTAAGCAATCCAGCGCTGGATTCGGTCGCTGGACTGGAATAATGTAAGCCGTGTATCACAGTGACACACTACTATTGGAACATGAAGAGTTCTAATTTCCGCACTGCGCTCTTTACCCATAGATATAACATGGATTTCTATGCCCTGTAATTGCACTGAAAATGTTTCCCTTCAAACCGGAATACAGTGACGTTTTCACATTACTGCTTGGTGGAGTAATCAAAGAGTCCAACCACTATAGTCTTCAAAACTAGAAGCAACTAATAATATATCAAACGACCTCTTTCCAAATATTTCCCGACGGCTTCCCATCATTGTATTGCCAAAATAGTTTCGACATGATCTCAAAAACATCTTGTTCGGGCTTGTTCACAATGTTTGCGCGTCATTTCGAGCCTAAACTTGGAACAAGCAGTAGCAAAATGAAACACAAATATCACAGTACGTACTCTAATTATCTCTGGGGATGCAAACACCAGCAAGCCAATTTAATATGCTAATTTAATCAAGTAATCTGGCACACGCATCGTGCCCTAGTCATAATCATAACACGCAGTTAGCCAACGTTTGTTGCCTATTAACTAAATGTGCGACACAAATTTTAATTATGATGAGTGGCTTAATTTTTTGGGCAGATTATAATTCACGTATTTATTTTATTAAGCCTAAGTTTTAAGCAACCTTCTTCCGGCTGATATTATAAAAGCTAATGCTGCTGTTTAGATGTTTGTTGCTCAAATTTGGAACACATTAGGTATACCTAGTATGGAAGAACACATAGATTACTTTTCCTCTCGGAAATGGGAACTGCGCGGATAAAATCGCGGGGTGGTGCTAGTATTTATATTTAAAAACCACATAAAAACTTAAAACTAGATCACCGCAAGCAATGAGGCGGGACCCAAGCTTTTTTTTTTTTTTTTTAAATATAGAGTGACGAGACGAGCAGGTCATGTGCCTGATGGTAAGCAACATGCCTGCCACATAACAACACAGCTTCCAGTGGTAAGGGCTGCACCTCCTCCTGAACCTCCTGAAGGGGAACCTCCTGACGATGCGTACTGTGTCAAGGATGACCGCTTTCTGCATCTGACTCTTGATCCAACATGTCTAGCAAAAGTCACTCGTATTCTCACTCACTCGGTCACAGGGTAAGCTTGTGTTTCTCGTGAGCAGATTTATTATTATTTAAGGAAATTACAATGAAAACTACACTACAGACTGGACTGCTAAGCATTATTCAATTATCCGTAGACCGATGAAGATCTAAGATTTTCAAAATCTCGAAAACGGGAATTATGCGGGTAAAACCGCGGGGCGCTACTAGTTTATATTAAGATGAAAATAGTTAACGCTGAATTCATGTTACCTACTTAATTCCATCGAAGTCACACTTGATGGCCACTATGAAAACACGACAATCTCTTAAACGCGCTTATTAAAAAAATAGTACTTATTTTACCCATTGGGACTGTCGAAAGCTTAAAACTTAAAATTTTAGTACTAAGTATCACAATTTTTCCGAAATACGTCACCTGTATAGCTACATAATATGTACATTTAAGAACGTGGGTGATTAAAAATGGCAAGATTTTAGGGATCCAAAGAGCTTCTAACGCCCACATCCCATTTCGTTGCTCCGCCGCCAATCCGACGCTACGCTACTGCATTAGCATGTCGATACCTGTAAACCATAAATTCCCCCCTAACAAAAAAGGCTCAACGTGACTCTACGAGTTTTCACTTTAACAATATAATATCATCAAATTTTAAATTTCTAAGTACCTACTTCGGAAAAATATACCTACGTTATAGTCTATCAGTGAGCTTGTTTAGTTTCCGAGATGCAAAGCCTTAAGACCTGTTTTCATTTTGATTAGTGCGAGTGCGAGTGCGTAGTGCAGGTGTTGAGTGATTAGTAGCAAACAAGTGTGGACATCGATTGATTATTGCGAGTGCATAGTAATTAGTCGCGATTACTCACTCGCACTTGCAATCACACTCGCACTCCCACTATTCAAAATGAAAACAGGCCTTTATGAAAGACAAGCAAAATTATTTTTTATCACAATTTTAATAATTATTTTGGTTGTGTTCCCGTATTTCTAAAGTGCACGTAAAAGGCTCATTTATAAAACTTAATTTAGCCACTCTCGTACAACAGACGTTATTCTTAAGGCTAGTTTTAATAATTTAGCAGTTTGTTTTACAACTTTGAGCTTATGAAATTTTCAGAACAATATTTTTAGAATATTTGTGTAATCTCTTCTGGGGATACATTTACTTGGTCAAAACGTCGCTGTCGAAAACCGTTGCGTAGTTAAAATGAAATAACAAATTGATAAAGATGGGTTTTCTGTTACATTTATTGATTGTTAATTTAGTGTTATGTAGGTACCTATTAACTTCAAGCGCCCGTCAAACGGCGCGGAAATGACTCATCGTGTGAAAAAAAATGAATCTATCCTCAAAAAAAATTGAGGTTAGTTTTGAAAAAACAAATCATAAATGAAGGTTTTTCAACTAAAAAAAATTCAAAAAAAACTACGAATTAATGAAATAAATTAATAGAATTTTTCTTAACATTAGCTTTCAATCACGGGGTAACGTTCGTCATTTAGTTTTATTTTAATGTACCTATGACCTATCTATTCAATTCCTATGTTTTATATTTAAACCTTCATTGGTCTATGTATAATTCAGATTTGCTTAGTGTAAGTAGTTGGGAATAGAATAGTGTAGTTCTCATTGTAACTTAGTCATGTTAGGCTCTGCCGGTGGAAAAAAAATATTTCTTAAGTTTTCTTCTTAATGTTTGTAGATTAAGAAGAAAGCATGCCGTTGACGAATTACTTAAAATCTACAATAGTATTTGCGACGACACTGAAGTCTTTCTAAGTAAGATCATCTATTTCGTATCATCCAAAAATACGACAGTAACGCCACGGGGCAACTGACTGACCTCGTGGAATTTCGGCTGACCTCGTGGCTTAGTGGGTAGTAGCTCTGCCTGCGAAGCCGAGGGTCGTGGGCTCGATTCCCACCCAGTCCAAAGTCCAGTTTGTGTGATGAATTCAAATGTTTGCACTGTGTCTGGATGTTTCTATCTAAAATAAGTATGTATTTAAAACTGTATTAAGTAGTAAATCAGCTATCTGGCCGCCATCGTACAAGCTTTGCTTAGTTTGGAGTCACATGGTGTTGTGTGTGAATTATATTTATTTATTTGCCTATTGGTTAAATGAGCCACAGATACATACTTGTTTCCATACTTATAGTTGATACCTATCTGGAAATTGTCCCTTCGTTGAAATTAAATATACAATATAATTTAAGCATTTTTTGTCACTTTTAGTTCTCGTGATGTCACAAATATGGAGAGTTTCAATGTCGTTAGACTTTTATTAATAAATAGTTCAGATTATTATCTCCTGAATACAGTGTGAAAGCCTGGAATAAATGTTTGGACTATGAGTGGCAATTAAATTCACTCTCAATTTTAAACATTCAGTACAATTATTTATTAATACTGATAAAAGCCGTACTGGCATAGTGGTAAGACCAATCGCTTTCACTGTGATGAGTTCGTAGGTTCGAATCCCACATGCACGTTTGTGTATTTTTCCAATACCCATAAATTTGTTATAATTTCTAGTTTCAACGGTAGAAGATACCGTAACACAAAAAAACATCGCGAAGATACTGGCCTGTTTCTAGAATCTTTCGTAGATATGCGTCATCTATCAACCAACATTTGACTAACGTGGTGTATTCTGGCTTGGACTGTCTTCTCGTGAGAGAAAACTCTGAGTCCCAACAGTGGGAATAGAAAGTGTTATACTAAGTCTGACAAATTACTGTTGCGTCAGTATGAGTTCTGTAATCACATAACTACTTACTTCTAACTAAACTCCAAAGACACACCATCGCAATGGCGACCCTTAACATAATAAATCACAATTATCTTCGCGTGGCGTTTACAGAAACTTGAAGATACAAATTAACTCTCAAGACTGGCAACCCATTAGGTGCTTAAATATTAAAACGGTAGACACCAGAGACTCTATTCATAATTCTAGGGGCATCCCTAATGGTGCCGTTTGTGTGGAATGGACCTCTTACGAAGCTTTGTTGTTTAAATACCAGGAAATGTCCAGAGGAAACTTAACTAGGTAATTATGGGGTGTGGTCATGAATTTATGTAGATTAATGAAATGCGGCATTATGATCTAATTTAATCTGAATTAGCAGGCCCGTGTTGTGGGATTAGAGTGGGACACATCGAAAGTTGGAAACAATAGAGAAATCTGACTTGTATTATGTAGAAAAACTATTTTTATCCGTGTAACTTATTGACTTTAAAAAAAGTTAGTGGTAGTATTTTTATATACTTTGAATGTCATGTTTATTTAAATCATAACAGATAAGTTAGAAGTTTATAATTTCAAAGATAACAATATTTCCATAATATAAGATACTGTTGTAACTTTTAACAAAGAGTTTTTGCTTTGTTAAAAGTTACAACAAATACCACTTTTTATTTATCTTATATATAAAATTCTCGTGTCACAGTGTTTGTTTCCTTACTCCTCCGAAACGGCTTAACTGATTTTAACCAAATTTTATATGCATATTCTGTAGGTATGAGAATCGGCTACTAGCTATTTTTCATACCCTTAAGTGACAAGGGTTGTTCACTAAGGCAAAACAACGTTTGCGGGGTCAGCTAGTATATATATATTATAGAGTGATGAGACGAGCAGGACTTGGGCCTGATGGTAAGCAACATGCCTGCTACATAACAGCACAGTGACACGCAGCTGGAACACGAAGGGTCCAAATCATTAACTAGCACTTCACTGCGCTCGTCACCCAGAGTTTTAGGATGTTATATCTCTAAGCCCTGTAATTTATCTGGAAACATTGCCCTTCAAACACATAAGAACGATAAGACATAAGACATTGACACTTAAAAAAAATTAATTGGTTGAGACTTTGCACACATCAACACCATCTGACCCTTGTATAAAGTGTATCCTCTTTGATCTGACCTCATACTAAGCAAAGCTTGTAGGTACTATGGAAGCCGGATAGCTGATAGAAGCCTGATATAATACTTATATAGTTTTTTAATACATACTTATTATACATACATAGACACACTCAGACATAGAACTAATAATTGTATTTATAATACAAATATTTACACTGGGTCGGAATCAAACCCGCGTACCTCACTTTCCCAGGCAGACTTATTACCAAATAAGCCATGAGGCCAGTCAATTGGAGGCCTTATTGCTTGCATCGAAACTTTAATTTCTAACCTTTTTTCAATCTTTTTTTAACCCCTAACGCCCTGAATCCTTCGCACCAAAAAGTAGCATAAATATCCTATCTTAGACTACATTTTATCTCTGTAGGTACCTAATTTAATTTAAATCGGTTCTGTGATTAGACATGAAAGCGTAACAGATAGACCGACAGAGTTACTTTGACACTTATATTAGCAGGGATTTCTCCAATAAATACTGGAGGGTAGGTAACTATAAAAAAGGTTCATCAGGATCACCGTGTAAAAAACTCCGAACCCATCAAAGCCGATGAACTGTGTCTCCACTCATTAATTTGAGTTCCGACAAAGTTTCATGTGCCTAATTTTGACCACCGCGCCCCTAACCATATTTCACATTAAGCTTTTGATGGGTGTTAAAAAGCCGCGAAAACTTTCCTTCGGGTGCGAAAGGCCCTCAATTAATGGCCTGTGAAGGCGTTCATACATATATTCGTTTAATTAATGGTTCTACTTTAATGATAAGCTAGCGGTAAATGTAATAACAACTAAAAATTTATCTTACAAATAAAAATTACGTGTCACAATATTGTGACTGCGTTTGTAATATTTTGAAATGGCACGAAAGACTTTGACGATTTTTTTAATTTTAGTTCTGATATGTTTGAGAAGAATAGATCGTAAAATCGTGTTTTTTCTATGAAGCGCGTATTTTACGGATACCATTACTAAATTTTATGTAAAAAGATGCATTTCACGTCCATGTATTTTCTAATAAGTGTAATAATACGTGAAGTAAGCAAATGTTTGTATGTACCTTCATTACCCCATATCTCAATGTTGGCCGTCTAAGCAAGTTAGCGAGTAAGCATGTGTTCTTAGTACTTACTAACTCTATTCAATCATCCACATTTAATTCATCAGAAAATAGGTGACGTCTGGGAGCTCTGGGATCTTACTCTAATATAGATCATCAAATCATCATCTTATATCTTTGGGTGAAGAGCGCAGTAGGTACAGTACTAGGCTATAATTTGGACTCTGTGTTCGAATAGATATGTAACAACGTATTTATATGGACAAGTGCGTTGCTTACCATCAGGTGCATGTCCTGCTCGTCCCGTCACTCTGTACTAAATAATCTATTTTCTTCAAAAAAACAAAAATCGACTTCAATTTAAAGTTAAATTCAGACACTAGACCAAATTTCATAAGAGTCCATCAGTCCATCACTATAAGTATCGTCTAAATATATGAAAGCAAATTATAGCTTTTTGTTCCTATTTCCAAAACCGCTACACCGATTTACTTATCAGTACCTGGGTGACCGAGCTTTGCTCGGTTTAAATACTAAATATACCAAGATACCTACAGATAAAAGACTCCAAGAAATAGATTTTCGTAAAAAAAAATATTAAAAAAAAAGAGAATCCGTCTGGATTCGAACCCGGAGCTACTAATTCGTGACCGCCCATGACCGCTCGACTTCCCGTTTGAACTAATTATGCAGTCGCGTCACGCGGCGAAATTTAGCTTCGCATTCTAATGTCTAATGTGACAGTTTTTCATTGTTTAAAAAAGGCGCATAATATGTGTTTTTTTTTAATGAAACCTAGTTAGATCGATTTATCGTCCCCGAAATCCCCTGCATACATAGTTTCATGAAAATCCGTCAAACCGTTTCCGAGATTCAGATTCTATCTTATATATAAAATTCTCGTGTCACAGTGTTTGTTTCCTTACTCCTCCGAAACGGCTCTACTGATTTTTACCAAATTTTAAATGCATATTCAGTAGGTCTGAGAATCGGCTACTAGCTATTTTTCATACCCCTAAGTGATAAGGGTTGTTCACCCCAAAAATCTAGATTATGATCCGAGCGAAGCCGGAATGGGCCGCTAGTATATATATATACTAGCTGACCCCGCAAACGTTGTTTTGCCATATAAATAAAGGTATGAAAAATAGCTAGTAGCCGATTCTCAGACCTACTGAATATGCATATAAATTTTGGTTAAAATCAGTAAAGCCGTTTCGGAGGAGTAAGGAAACAAACACTGTGACACGAGAATTTTATATATAAGATACTAGCGGCCCGTTCCGGCTTCGCTCGGACATAACCTAGACACTGCCTGCAGCACCATATGCCGGGCTTATTTGTGAATTTAAACCATCTTCGAATACACACACAAAAAAAACATTCAAATCGGTCCCGTCGTTTAGGAGTTCACTGTCAAATGATTAAATTACTAAAATGGCTATAAAAAACAGGGGTTGGTGATAAAAGGGTAAAAATTTAGGGTTGTATGTATATTTAAAGCCACATTTAAAAAAAATAAAAACAAAAAAATTTGACCAAAAATTAAAAATAAAATGTTTGGTGTGAACAACCCCTAATACTCAGGGGTCTGAAAAATAGCTAGTAGCCGATTCTCAGACCTACTGAATATGCATATAAAATTTGGTAAAAATCAGTAAAGCCGTTTCGGAGGAGTAAGGAAACAAACACTGTGACACGAGAATTTTATATATAAGAAGATATACATATTTATATACAAGAATTGCTCGTTTATAGGTATAAGATAAGATACACTAAACGCGAACTACATCTCGTGCTATGTCGTGGTCCTGTTAACTCCTTAATGTACACACTAAGTCAGCAGTATTACCGAATACAGTACCTACTCTGTTACAGAAATCAGAAATCCTAGCTAATCCTTTAATCTTCACTTCATTTAATTCTCCACTCAATTAAATACCAGACTAAAGCTTATGTGAGAGGTGCGGTTTCTGAGATCCTGTGAAGGCGAACTTCATCCAGCTTAAGCTAATATTCTACATCAATTTAAACCAGCGTGTTACCCAAACATTGTTTTACCTTGACCCAATAATATTTCTGATTTCCTTTCGAAACACACTCAGTAGTTCCTGTGAAAACCCACGTGAGAGTGAAATAAAGGCTCTGGCTATGCGCGCAATCTATCAGCACTAAAGTCACATAGTGTTTAATGTGACTCTGTGTACTAAATGTTACAGGCATCTAGACAAGGACTTAAGCAAAGTCTGCAAGGTATAGGGTAGATTTCCTAGAGGGGTTGTTCCTTATCTTTATTGCTTTTAGTATGATACTTAGAAAAAATATAATTCTCGAAATTATAGTAGATCTCCAGGACGTCTACTCTCTTTCTACGAAAATGTAATTTCGAAATAAACTTGCGACTTTCCAACTACGATTCTACTGCGATCCGTCGTTTTGTCCGTTTAAATGTTCTAAGCCTACATTAAGTAGAGTATGCTTAGAACATTTAAACGTCAAACAATGCTGTATCGGACGGAACGAAGTAGAACGAGAGCAGGAAAGTCACGAGTTTTTTTCGAAATTACGTTTTCGTAGAAATACCTAGAGTAGACGTCCTGATCGACTTTCAAGTCTTGGACAGTATGCTAGCCAATATAAAAACAAAAGACTCTTACTAATAGATAAGTGTTCTGCTGATATGCGTTATTTAATACCAACTTGCCCATTTTTCTATTATACTACTCGTAGCTCCAAAAAGCGACGAAAGAAGAGGTTAGGCTACACTTTTATGATCAGAACTTCTAGGCTGTGGAATGCGTTACATGAATGAGACTTCAAGTCGAAAGTAAATCGGTTCATTCTAGGTAAACACGCTCAATCATGAACCATATCGTTACTTAACATCAGACTAGATGGCGGTTCAGTGCAAATCTATTACTTATACTTAGTTTAAAAAATGTCTATACACATCTATAGTCTAACAGGTAGTAGATAGATACTACTTACCTGTGTCTACTAACTACGTAGGTACATAGTATCTACCTACTAGCTTTTTGATTTGACTGACACTGGCTTCAAATAGATGAGTGAGTAGCGCTTTTAATAATTATATTAACGTACTTTTCGCTTTTGAGTGTTTAAACCAATTTGTGGTTTTGAAGTCGGTTAATTTTTTTGAATAAAAAAAAATGTAATGTAAAAACTCAAAAACCCGACTGCGTAAAAAGTGAACCAAACTACGTACTCGCATAAAAAAAAACTGAAAAGAATAAAACAAGCATTTCGATTTCTGGTAGTCTAGAATAGGGTACCGGACTGGGTCGAAAATACACCATCCTAATTAGTCCGTCAGCTAGATCATGGAAAAATATTGGACACGTATTTTTTGTTTTTTCATAATATTAAAAATCGTCAAAGATATAGACCATCAAACTCCGAGAGTGGGGGGTCGCGACGTCACTCGTGAGTAAAAATCGTACTCACAAGTGACGTCACACGAAACTTCGAAGCGTTGTATCTTCGTCATTTTTTGTTTGTGAAACAAAAGAAAAAATACGTGTACAATATTTTTTGCCAATCTAACTAACGGGCTACTTAGTTTTTTTGAGGATTGTACCCTATTCTATAATATTATGTTATTGTAATAATACTATTGAAATATATACAATGTTTTCTAATAAAAGAACATTACAACTGAAGAGTCGAGTCAGAGTGCTAATCGAGCTGCGAATATGCGCGCGCACTCGCCTTGAAGAAGATCGCCGGACGCGATCGAAACTCGAGTCGGACTGTTCTGACTATTTTATACGTGAGTTACCCGTGTATTTGTTTTAAAATGTGTAATAACCACGTTAGTTTTCATACTAAAAATGTTGTGAATGTTAATATGCTCAACATAAAAATATGCATCTTTTGGTTGTGGACCAAATGTCTTCGTTTCTACTGATATAATATGTAGGATATTTCTACTGCATGTAATGTATATTTATAGTTTTGTGTTTGTATAGGTTTTCGATTGACATTGCGTACCTACTAAATCGTTTGAAGTTGGAGATGGGCGACTGAGGCGGAGCAATCCGAGAGCGGTTCCGTGTTCCCACTATCAGCGGCAGAGTTGAAACCCCATGGAGGTTTATTAGTAGATAGGGGCACCATATCCATTAATGATATAGAGTGCAACATAACCCGGCTGTGTCTCCCGGGCGGGGCAGTAGGGTATGCGTAAATACATTTCCTGCACGTACGAAAAAAAGGTAGTCCAATAGACCTAGTAGCATAGATCGTAGAACCCAAGATGGGCCCCATCCCAACCTTCACGGCGCACGCAATCATGTCAACGTTGGGAAGAGTGAGCTCACTCTTTCCGTTCTAGTCGGTTGCAGGACGCGGTGGACGCCGGACGTTTTTACCTATCATTATTCGGTGTCAACAACCAAAATAAGTAGAACCACAGCAAATCTCGCCGCTAGCGATTATAGGGGTCAAGTAGATTGGTTGTTTGTAAACCACTTACGATACATACAGAGACGCAGTTTATTACCAATTTCAAGGTGCTCAGGGCACATCTATTGATTGATATCGATGCCTACTAGACACATTAGTATATAATGTCCATCCACATTCACACGTACAGTTAGTTAAGTATACGAAGTTTTCTGCTACCTAAAAACCTATAAATGTGAGAATGGTTGTTACTCAACTTTAAATCGATATACATCCTAAACGGCCAGTCAAATCGAAAAACATTGAGAGAAAGCTAAACATTATTTTTAAATACCTATTCAACGATACCCCTCTTGACATATTTTGGTGAAGTTTAAGTTTTTTAATTTGGACAATATGGCGTCCTGAATCCGCCATATTGAACTTACACTAATGCCATGTCTTTAGTGTCACTCGCCAGATTAAGAGGAATCGATTGACGTGTGAATCATAAAAATCGGCCCAGGCGTTTGGTCTGTATAGTGCTTCAAAGGAACATACATACATAGACTATTAAACACATTACCACTCCTTTGCGTCGCGCAGTCGGGTAAAAAGGGTTTATTCTTCGTAGGTACGAGTACATATGGCTAATCGGTGTAACCCTGTTTCCAATAGTGCGAAATCTGCCTCGGGCTTTCGTAAGCAAATAATTACCGCTTGGCTTGTTTCAGAATTTGGCCACAGATGGAAATCCGAATTTAGTTCGATGCAGTATCCCCTAACCATGAATATTAGACGGCATTTCACCTCAGATGCCTGGATTAACTGAATTGGTGCACCATGTGTTTGCATACGAAACACATTTATTTGCCTTCTCCGTGGGAGCTGCATTTCCAAAGAAAATATTTGTATTTTATAATATTAGCAGCTTACTTTATGTCCCATCTGCTGGGTTTCTGATCTTACTCGACCACGCTGACCAAGTGCGACGACGCCTGTCCTCGAATATTTTTTTTCAGCTTACGATACTTTACGATACTTTACGATATTTCCCCTCACCGTTAACCCATCACGAGACATGAGCGCACCGGCGGGATCGCCCTCTTCCTGTTAATTTAAATCCTAATTCCTGTTTATTGAGTCTTAATTTGCTTAACTGGGTTGTCTTCCCGTTCCAGTAAGAAGTTAAAGTCGGTGTTCATGACGAACTTTTAGGAACTATCTTTACTTGGAAAAATACACCGCAGTGCAGGTGAGATTCAAACCTGCGACGTCACGGTTGTGAACCGGACGTTCTCCCCATTATACTCCGAGAGCTGGTGGCAAAATTTGCGTAGATATTTGCGGCAAGCTGGAAACTTGTCACATAGTTCTCCTTCCTCCTTTTATATCCCTACACGGAGGTGACACACCTGGTTGGTTAGTAGCGGGGCAAAATGAATCCCTCAATTTAGATGACCTAACAGGTAGAAGATAGTCCCTCCAAATGATCTCTCTCTTTGAAAATCCCAAATTTTTTGTTATAAATAACATCAAATTTGAATTTCAAATTGCCTCAAACACATTTTTGTCATTTCTTGCAAAGCATATTTGCAAGCGCCTGGGAATGTTAAAACCCCGACTAAATCTTTTTTACATGTGTGTATACATTTTACCCCGCCAGCCCGCTTTCTCTCACCAGCCAAGTCTGCACCTCCGTGTTGGGGAATAATAGGAACCGATTACAATTACACCTGCCTCTTTTTCCGACTTCGGTTCCGACTCCGATAAATCAAATTTAAAACCTCCAACCACGCCTACGGTTCCGGTAAAATGACCTTCGTTACATTCCTTAGTGTTTACAATGCCACAGAATACTTAGAAGATAGTTTGTACCGAATTTATTATTACCGTTATTATTTAATTTCTATGGTACATCCGAAGCACACGACTAATTTTGTTAAAAATTTGATGAGACTGTACTAAAAATGTGTTCTTTCTAACAAAAAAAGAATTAACGAAATTGAAGAACACAAACATGAGTTACAATCAAATACACATTCTGACTTTCACCCCTTTCTGCAAGAAAACCATGCAAAATTTCGGGATTCAAAGTAGACAGCTATCATCTACTTAGTATGATCTTAAATCGTGTCAAGTTTCATTCGAGTTGAATCAGTAGTTTCGGCGTGATGAGAGTTCCCTATACACACAGACAGGCAGACAGACATGAAAGAAAAAAAATGCAGTTTCGCTATCAGTATCGACTATGTTGTGCCCCCAAAATTTTTTTTTCAAAATATCTTCAACGTACAGAATTCGACCCGCTACAGTTTTATTATAAGTATAGATGTAGATTTAATCGGGGGCATATAAAACATTCTGCAATATCATTTTATTGTACCTTCATATTTATAAAAGTTTGTTCCGTAAAATCAATTTTCGTGTAAAAATACTGCCTTGGTAGATACAAAATTTAAAGCATAGTAACGTACATACTCTTATTAACAAAATAGACCGGTGTGAAGTTGGCAGCCAAAAGTTTCTGCCGTATTATCCGACCAAATTAAAATGGTATTTTTTGTAAAATTTGCTTAAATCAATGAATCTTATGCTCCTGCTTTAGAGCATTAAATAAAAATGGTGAAACTCAATACTTATAATTTGATAAAGCTCAGAAACAAACCAAAAAACTAAAAAAACCCAGGCACACTTTTTTCGCCAAGTCCACATTTCCTTCAATACTGCGACCTGACGGCCCCTGAAATTCTGAAATATTATGAAACAGTATTGTAGCGTGTTTTATGCGCTATCAAAAAAACGTAGTTAAAATGTGGCTAAAAGGTTTCTACTCAGATAAATGTTCATCTGAAATCGCTCGGGTACCGAAATCTTTGGAGGAAAAGTTGACTGCTGGTGTAACACTTTTTTTTCCGTAAATCGGAACGCGACTCTTTCGTCGGCTAGCGGAGCAAAACGTCCCCTCCCTAGTTAATAATCGTTTGTTTGTCTAGTTTTTTACCGCAACCCTAGCTGGTTCGAGTTCGGTCGGCGGAAATGCGCGTCATAAGCGGCCATTTTGATCTGAAGGGCGACGCGAGTAGTCGCTGGTTCGTGGAAAATTAAATTGTGCTGGTATATCTTGTTTGGTGAGTTCTAGGGCAATTGTTTCGCCTTGCTCATTCGTTATGTGGATCACAGAGAAGTGAACTTTGGTTGATTGTTATAGTGACGTGTCCCGAAGGGTGTGGTACGCCTAGTCCGCGTGGAGCGCTGGGACTGCCTTCGCGTCTGTTTGGCGAGTCGTTGCCTCCCTAACAAAAAAAAGGGGTAAGTCGAATGTCTAAAATGTCAAGTGAGCCGCGTGGCGGATGTTTGTGGAATATTTTCGCTAACGAATCATTTTGTTGTAGGAGGTGTTTGTTGGGGCGAGCTGTTCTGCTTGGGGCGAGCTACTGCGCCATACGAGACCCGGCGGTAGGCCGATCTCGCGCGACCTCGTGTGATCTCGTGGCCTGTGTCCACGAGCGCCGCCTTTTGGGGCATCCAGGTTATCTTTTGGGCTTTTGATGGTGAAATTGAGCGGGATGTGGAAAGGGCGAGTGCGGGCATGGTTGCCGTGCGGAGCCAAGGGCCGTGGTTGAAGTAGGGCAGAGCCGGGGGAAGATGTGACCACTTTCATCTCGAAACCACCGTCTTAATGTTATCCTAACCACCGTCCAGTGAATAGTGGGTTTCCTCAGGATGTTTTCTTCAGCTTAGCTTATCAGGGCGGGACGGCCTGATCCCTGGTACTTGTAAAGGTGTACGGTTTCATCTCCCGATGTGTTCCTGGCTATAAGCCACCAGGGATTCCGGAAGCCCAGGCTCTTGCACCTTCCGTATCATAGTAGGTTTACAGTGTTAATGGTCCATCCCCTCCGTAGTTATTAAGGGTCATTTAAGTACAATATATGTGAAGGGACGTCTCCCTATAACGTTGACCCTCGGTCAATTAATGAATATTGTACTTTTACCATTGAGAATGAATCAATGTTTTCTATTTTCAAGTGTTTCTGTGTGCGCTGAGAGCGGATAGCTTAGGTCCGCTTAGGGTTTTTATACACCCATATGATGTGATGTTGATGTTAGGTTGACGGAGAGTGGTGGTTGAATCCGAGGCAGTTAAGGTGTCTGCCCGGAGTCATTAGCGAAGTTTGAGGGTGTGGTAGTTGAATCCGAGGCAGTTAAGGTGTCTGCCCGGAGTCATTAGTTGTATGAGTACTACTTACTTACGGTATTTATTACAATGATAAAGGTCTTACTCTAACCGAGGAGGGTAAAACTTAAATTATAGCGTTGTGAATGTGAAGATATGAGATGGATATGTGAAACGTTGTACTCCATACTTCCTGTACCTTGTATATGAGTTAGTCAGGACTGATGTTATTCTGTTTAACCATACTAGCCTTTCTGTTTATGGGACCTAGAAAGGGAACTTATTGTATTCACCCTAATCTAGTACTTCTCGGTTATTATAAATTTATTGTTCTAATGTTGGATGTCTAACCCTACTAAAGGGGTTATTTAAGTGTTATAATTCTGTATGGAATCTTAAGCGTTTAAAGTGGTAGTTAAATTCTTGTCTAGAGTTATTATATTGTAAATTCAGTGGTCTTTTTACCACCCTATAGAAGGCATATTGGCCTTTAGTACCTATTGTTAATTGTAGCTTCTCACTATTAACCCTACAGGTTCCGGGAGTATGGTGAGGTGGTGATTTTCAAATTAACTCTTAAACCTAACCGGGTGAGTTTGCCCGGGGCTTAACCCCTCACTTCTACCGGCGATATTTCCCATCTACCGAACCTCACTCTGGGACCCTGTATGGCGGAATCTTAGTTGTTTTACTCAAGGAGGTTGATGGAATTCTTATAATTCCTTCTTAAGATCTTGGTAACAGTGATACAGCGATCAACCCCTGACCCTTTTAACCCTTTTTCCCTAGTTTTAAATAGGTTGATATCAATAAACGCTTGAAAAGGTCTTAATTTTTTATTTCTACTTAAACTTAACTTTTTTTCCGGGGAGGTTTGGGAATTCAATTTTCACCAATTGAGTTCTCAACCATAACACCCCGGATAACCTTACAATTTGGCGCCCGAACTCAGGGACATTTTCAAGCATTTATACGCTATATATATACTATATAACGCTAAATAAGACTATATGGGATGTTTTGCACGTTATTGAAGCTTTATAGGATGTTCTGTGTTCTTTCTAGGCTGTTTTAGGTTATAACTACCTGGATATTGTTATATTATTCTACTATATCTGACTATCGGTTAGTTATAGACTACTATATGTTAATTATCTTTAACTTTATTTTCATTTCATTTATTCCTTGGTAACTTACAATAAAGATTACATGTCAAAAGGTGATTGCGTATTACGTAACATTATGTTACGGTCCATCAATTTTATACAATAATTAATTATTGTTGATAAATTCACGTATTACAATATAATAAAATAACATAATTAATACAAAAATAAACAAATAAGTACAACTTAAAATGTCATTGGAAGTTTGGAACGAATTCCTCGACTGTGTATGGAGCCATGTTTGTCAAAAATATCTTAACTTTATTTTTAAAAACAGCTGTTGACCTCACTTCTCGTATACTCATGGGTAAGGAGTTGAATACTTGAGCTCCGAAGATTTGCGTGCATTTCTTCGACTTCGCTAGTCGATGTCTCGGCGTAATCAACATATTGCCATTTCGGTTACTGATGTTTTTGTCAAACTCATCTAAATTTTTAAACGTATACAGACATACATGGAATAGGTACAGTGCCGGCAACGTCATAATTCTCAGATCCACGAAGATCTACCTCGCTGGAGAACGCGGTTTCGCGCGCGCGACCACTCGCACCGCTCGCTTTTGCATAACAAAAGCTCTGTGCCAGTCTGCGGAATAACCCCATATGTCGACTCCGTACGCCAGAAGGGACTGAACGGTCGCATAGTAACAGCTCCGCACCGCGGCCTGCGGGAGCACGCGGGCAACCTGCTCGAGCGCAAAGCAGGCCCGGCCAAGCCGCTCGCACAGGCCGTCCAGATGGCCGAGCCAGGTCAAGGATCTGTCCACCCGAAAACCCACCATAGTGAAAGAGTCAACCTGCCGTAAGGTCTCTCCCTCCATTTCGACTCGAAGTGCAACGCATCGCCTTCCGGAGAGGTTGAAGTGCAGCACATTGGTCTTTCTCGGGTTGAGTGCTTGACCGTTGGCCCTAAACCAGCGCGCGAGCTGGTCGGCTACCCCTTTCAGCTTACACTCTAGCTCCGGCCCACTCGGAGCCGTGACGATGGCCGCCACGTCGTCCGCATACATGAGGAGCTGAGCGTCCGGTACCGAGTCCGGGAGGTCGTTCATCAAAAGGCTGAACATCAGGTTTGATATGCACGATCCCTGAGCTACTCCCATCTTCAGACGGATGGGATCCGACTTTATTTCGTCTGATGCCGCTACGACAGTTTGCTCCCTGTCCTGCAAGAAGTCCTCCAGCAGGCGGAGCGCGGGCCCGCGCACGCCGTAGTGCGCGAGTTTCATCGCTATGAGCCGGTGGTCGCACACGTCGAAAGCGCGCGACAGGTCGCAGCTGATGACCGCGACCTGCAGGCCCGCCTCGCGCGCGCGCATCACCCGCCACACCAGCTCGCGAGCCAGGTCCGCCGTGGACCGACCGGCGCGGTAGGCGTACTGCTTGTCCGACAACGCGTCATTACTAACCAGGTGTCTTAGCAGCCTATTTGAGATACCTATTTCTAGCGCCTTTGCCGCTGCAGGAATAATAGTTATCGGTCTGTAGTCCGAACAGTTTTCTTTTTTCCCTTTTCCTTTATAGACGGGGCACACTTTCACTTTCTTCAAAGGTTTAGGAAAGATACGTTGTTTTAACAGACTGTTATATAAATGAGTCAAAGGAAGAATCGTTTCCGACGCAGCGGTGCGAATAAGACGGCAAGAGAGACCGTAAAGATCTTTAGTATTTTTAGGGGCTATCTGTGATATAATTTTACCTACTTCCCGTGGGGTAAAATAAGTTAGCCGCAACGAGCTATCGCACGGCGCTCGGCTTCTGCTAAGTAAAACTCCCGCCTCCAATAAATTCACTACGGGCGCGTTTGCAAGTTTCGCGGCATTAGCGAACTGTAGGTTGAAATGGTTAACTATGGCCGATCTAGACTGAAATGTAGATCCATTTTCAGTTCTGACATCGTCCGAATATTCGCTGCGGTGTCTTAAGTGCGGTTTGGTTCGCTCCTGTACGATCCGCCAAATTTCTTTTGTTTTATTATCACTCGCATCAATACGGTGCGAGTAGAAAGCCGCGCATTCTCTGGTCAATGTCGCGTCGAACGCATCCGAGTAACATTTTGTAAATGACCTTAATTTTTCGTTTGTTGGGAAGGCGCGCTCGAGGCGGCACAACTCTAAAAGAAAGTTTTTCATATTGATAATTTCGTCAGTAATCCAATTTCTATCAGTTCCTCGGAGAGGTACCGACTTGAGCGGAAAACTAATTTCTGCCGCGTTAGACATGATGGAAATCACGGCGGCGGCGTACTGTGTCGCGTCGTGTTCGTGCCTGCAGCGCACTTCGTCCCAGTCCCTGGCCTGAAGCCTACGTCTGTATTCGGTGAGATTATGCTCAGTATACTGTCGCTTTTTCACTCTAACGGGCCTTGCACCCGCACGCCCTATCGTATGACACTGTATGTCAACACGTATGCCGTAATGGTCGCTCACCGGAGCCGTAATCGGTTTTACGCTAATACGCCGATGTTGAACGTTACTGAGACAGTTGTCGATTGTTGTGCTTGCAGTGTGTGTAACCCTAGTTGCGAAATTCGCGTGGGCGACGAAGTTATGCATCGATAGAATATCTTTAAATTTACGAGTTTCCTTTGAAGCAGCTGTTATATTAATATTGAAATCACCTACTTACTTACCACTTTACTTACTATATGTAAAGTTTTCTACTTTTTAGGCTTTGTTGAGTTGTCATTGCCTGTTTATTATTATACCCTTTTACTATACCCGACTATATGTTAGTTATACACTACTATATGTCACTTTTTTAACTTTCCTTATTATAAGTAAAGTTTTCTACCATTTTAGGCTGTGTTGAGCTGTCACAACCTGTTTATTGTTATATCCTTTTACTATACCTGACTATATGTTAGCTATATAACACTATATGTTATTTTTTTTAACTTTACTGACTATATGTGAAGTTTTCTACCTTTCTAGGCTATTTATAGGTCATATATATGACTATATGCTGGTTATATGATACTATATCATTTTTTTCTTATTGTTTTATTATTTTAAAGCTTTCAAGACGTGCTTAACTACTATAAGTCTTCGATCGTGGTCTTCTACCTCTGGTTTCGGTCTGTTGCTCGATTCTGGATCGTGTTACTGTTACCTTTTCAACCTATAACTTTGAGTTTGTTATTATAATAACGGTTAATATTGTTTAACTACTGTTGTATTGTGCGGCTAGTATTATAACTTTTTAGCATAAGCTATATTACTAAGTTTATCTAATTTTAAGTATAGTTCTGTTTACTTAAGACTTTGAATATGGAGGAACGTCCCATATCTTTCCATTTACTGAATGTTGATGAGTTGAAATATGAAGTATGTATCCGCGATGCCCTTCCGGAGGATAATATACAAAAGTTACGAGCTCAGGTGAAAAAGTTGAATGCTCAGATGAGAACTGATGAAATTGTAACTTATGAGGGTGATATTTCTGCCGAACTACTGTGTGTTCAGGGTAAACTAGGGGAACTAGAGGAGACTTGTGCTCGACGCCCATTACTATTAAAATATCTGAATAGGATACAAGCTTTAGGTAATCATCTCTTTCATCGGTTGAGTCGCCTTTCACCTTCTATAGAGGAAGACTGTGTCCGTAAAGCTCAGCTTGACGAACGTTTGGGGGTTATCACTAAGAAGATGGATCGCATTTTGCAAAATTTTCGGAGTAGTGTCGAATTTACCCTTGCAGATGATAAGCCGTTGTGTGGAGCTCAAGGTGACCCTACTGTTGAGGAGCTGGGAACTGCTGAGGGAGCTGATGCAGTCGCTGACTCCGAGGAAGTTCGTAGTAGTCCTGCTGTGCGCTTTGTTTCGTGTGACCGAGTTTCAAATGTTCACGCACTAAACCATAAGTTTAATGGAAAGGGTAGTGTTCATGCTTACCTGGAGAGATTGGAAGAGTTAAGCTCGTCTAGACATATTTCCCCATCTAAATTGTATACCTCGGCTGTGGAGTTGTTTACAGATGATGCTTTATTATGGTATCGTAGTATACGCGATGACGTTCATAACTGGGAAGACTTGAAAAACTTGTTATTGGAGGAATTCTTGCCTCACGATTTTGATTACCTTTTATTACAGGAGATTCGTTCTAGAACCCAGGGACCTGATGAATCGATGGTGAAATATCTAAGCGTTATGCACAATTATTTTTCCCGTTTGAGGCGACCTTTAAGTGAAGCTGAGCGGCTGGAGATTGTGAAGTATAACGTCCGGCCTTTTTATACTACGCAGTTGGCATTAGTGGATTGTACCTCGTGGTCTGAGTTTAAGGCACGGTGTAGGCAGTTGGAAGGTGCGAAGCAGAAGGCGGATTTGTTCAGCGAACCTCGGCCTAACTTAACTACAGCTGTTTCCCCGGACTTGACTTATAAAGGAAAGGTACCCCGAAGAGCCGAAGTTGCAGTGGCTGCGGCAGACGAATTTTGTGTAAGGTGTAGGACTAAGGGTCATATCTTGAAGGCTTGTAAGGCGCCTCCTGTTCTTATTTGTTATCGATGTGGTGAGAAGGGTGTTACTATTAGAAATTGTTCTCGTTGTGTTCAGCCACAATACTGAACAAGACGGGCCATTGTTTAACTTCTAAGGCAGAGTGGTCTGATTGGTGTAATTTTGTAGGTAGATTTTTTGAACAATCTAGATTAGAAGCAGCAATGGTTCGTGTGAATAGAATTGATGCTTGTCCATATTCAAAGGTTAATATTTGTGGTTTTTTTATTGTTAGGTGTTAATTTTTGGAAGGCTTTTAATTTAGCTCCAGTTGTTTTAAGCTTGGGAGATCGCCGTGATAGTTCGGTTTTCTTTCAGCAACCCCGAGATGCTGTGGTGACAGAGGTGCATCGATTGCATCATTTGGATGAATTCTTATACTATGTATGTCTGTGATATCATTCCGGATAACTATATACTTAAATAGGGAGCTCAATTGATGAAGCTTTATACATATCTTGTTCTTACTTTAGCTATTTTGATATTATAGCATTTTTATGATGACGTTTAGCGGTATTCTTATTTAGAATCGCCTTCTATATTGTTTCGGGAGTAGCGTTAGATTTTCGCTCACCGTTGATAAACCTTTTGAGCTAGGCTCGAGGTAACCTTATTGTTTCTACTATTTCTGTAATCGTGTTAAGCTGTCGCGAGCAGAGAACCTTATTGATTGTACTATTTCTGTATCAGGGTTGGGATGTCCCTATCAGAGATTATAAGCCTCTTGACTTAGGCTTGAGGTAACCTTATTGTTGATCACTATTTCTGCACTAGCGTTGAGTTATCGTTAGCAGATGATAGACCTTTTTATACTTGAGTATGACGAGTTAGCAGATTTCTTGTATAGAATCTCGACTTATATTATATCTGTGTCCGCGTTGGGATGTCGCGATCAGAAGATAAACCTTTTGAGCTAGGCTCTAGGTAACCATGTTGTTGATGTGCTGGAAGTGGTGGTGCTGATGCTGACGTCGATTTTTATAGAATCCCGTAGTATTCTAGCGGTTTATGTAGTGTTGTGTGGCAGAGTTTCACATGTGCTGTTGTAGGGAACCTAATGAGGGTTCTGAGAACGTTGTACCGAACGCTTTCTCGCGTTCTGGACCTTTTTAACATACGCCGGTGTTTGACCCGTAGTATGCTGACATTTATAAACTCAGAAGATGTGAATGTTACTTTATAGATTCTGTAGTTTTACACGTTGTTTGGGATCTACCCCCCACTCGTGTCTTTAACCTTGACTTTTTAACAGGGCGTTGTACTGTTATACCCTTTTAGGTAAATTTTGTTTACCAGACTTTATTGAAGGAGGTCGTTCCTGCTGATGAGAGGCTGTCGTCTCTCCGAGTATCTGTTCCTGCTGTAGGTGCCGTTGATGATCGAGAAGACTTGTTCGTCTTTGAACCAATTGGCCAAGCTTGTACTATTGTGGTTGATTATGTGTCGCAGTAGTTAGGTGTACCCTAATCAACTTCTGAATTGTTTGAGAACCTAAGGGTTTGCAAATACTTTGATTAGACTTTGTTGTTGGATTATGTTAGTTTTTACTGTTAGGATTTTTGTTTGTACTGGATGTTCGACGAGTGGATGGTGGGATGCGAGGCGCGGTTGTGCGACCCTCATCGGTATTATGGCCAGTCCACTTATTTAGACATAGGATGGCCTAGGTATTTTCATCTTATTCGTGATATCTCTGGATAGGATTTTGGATTTTCACCTGTCGTCATAGGTTTTTCTTGTTATTTTAGCTTGAAGCTGTAGGGTGTTGTGCTTGCTAGGTGTAGAGACGGAGGGCCGTCTGAATTTTTCTCTTTCCTTTCGAAAAATTCTGGTGATGGGAGGAGTACTGTAACACTTTTTTTTCCGTAAATCGGAACGCGACTCTTTCGTCGGCTAGCGGAGCAAAACGTCCCCTCCCTAGTTAATAATCGTTTGTTTGTCTAGTTTTTTACCGCAACCCTAGCTGGTTCGAGTTCGGTCGGCGGAAATGCGCGTCATAAGCGGCCCGAGCAAGGCGGCTGTTGATGTCTCCGCCGGAGGGCGGGGGGGCCGCGGGGCAAAGCCCGGCGGCGTTGTCGGTGGCGCCGGACTGGCCGGCCGCGGTAACGGGAACATAGGGTGTCCCGTTGACCGCGGCGGCGTCACGGCGCATAGGGATGGAGGGGGTCCCCCCCGCGTCCCGACTCCCAGCTCGAGACGAAGCCTGGGTGTCGAGCGCGGTCGGGGGGCCCGGGCTTGTAGCGGGCGCGGCGGGAGATCGGATGCGCGAGCGCAACCCGGCCGAGGCGGGACCTCTGCCTCGGCTTTCTCCGCCTGCGCCCGCTGTTCGCGCCATGCGCGCGCAGCTGTACGCGGGTCGCGCGGGTGGGCGCCGGCCGCACCCCGCGGACCCGACGTCTTGGGTGTGGATGTGATCCCCGATCTCGGGGAGGAATGTGGGCCCTCTTCGCACCGCGGCGGCGACTTATGTGCCGCTGCAGGAGAGAGCCCTCTTTTTTCCGTGTAGGAACGTTTTTTTCGCTTGCGCCTGCGAGCTCCCTGGCCGGAGCTAGCCAGGTGCGCGAGCGCAGCGGAATCGGTCCGGGTTGGAGGGCCGACCGTGCGCCATGCACCGTCGAGCGGCGCGACGACGGCCCGTGAGCGGGGCGGCACATCGCCTCGCTTCGGAGCGGGTCCCAGGGGCGGCCCGCGCGACCGAGAGGCCGGGGCCGCCGGGGACCCGTTGTTCGGGCTCTTCTTGTTCGCCGCTTGTGCCTGTGTCACGGTCGGGGTAAGAGGGCGCGCGCCAGGAATTGGGATATTCCTGCGGCGCGCCTCCCCCCGAAGGACACGGCACTGGCGGCTGTTAGCGGCGTGGTGCCCCCGGCAGTTAGCACAGTGCAGGGGGGCATCCTTAGGGCGGGGGCAATCCGCCCCGGCGTGCGGTCCGCCACACTTCACACACCGCGGCGTGCGGTGGCAGTTGGCGGACGCGTGTCCGAAAAACTGGCACCGGTGGCACTGCGGCACCATCGTCCGGCCCCTCCACGCCTCGATGGTGACTCGAGGCATGTTGAGGAGCTCGGTGACGCAGTACAGGGCGTCCAGCTTCTCGAATGGCATCTTGTTGAATTGGGTAAAGTAGATCTTCCTTCGGGCGTTCGGCCGCCGCGGAAGAGCACGGCAATATGTAGCTGGGAATCCTAAGGCCTTCAAGGCCTCAAGGATTCGTTCCGGCTCGGTGTTGTCAGGTAGCCCCCAGAGGGCTACCTTGATGGGCTTGTCTTCGTCGAGGGCGTAGCAATGGAACTCGACCCTTGGGTTCCTTGCTCGCTCCTCGACTAGGTATCGTTGCACAGTCCGAAATTCGTCATCGGACTTGGGTAGAAATCGTAGGCCTTTGTTGAAAGGCCTTACGTGAGGCGTGAAGCCTAGGCGTTCTTTTATTGCGCCGACGTGAACCATCCAGTCATCCAGGCGGTCCACAATAATCGGCGGGTTGTAATTCCTGCCGGCCTTCGTCCCGACGGGAACGGCGGGGGGCTGCGGCGGGGGGGATGGCGTTCTGGATGTCATCTCTGCAAACGACGGGGCTTGAGACGGGGCGGGCGATGGCGACGTCGGCAGGTCATCAACATCGCTAGGCTCCGTCCCTGAGCCGGACTCGTCGTGTTCGGGCTGCGTATTGGGCCTTGAGGGCCCTGTTGTAGGTTGTGCCGGTAAAGCGGCC
The DNA here is from genome assembly GCA_963693475.1 of Ectropis crepuscularia. Taxonomy (NCBI): domain Eukaryota; kingdom Metazoa; phylum Arthropoda; class Insecta; order Lepidoptera; family Geometridae; genus Ectropis; species Ectropis crepuscularia. Next base: position 13,959,615 of record OY856358.1, read on the forward strand.
GGTGCCGGTACGGCATCGGGATTGTTGGTTGCGGCTGGCGCAGGTGACGCCGCGGGCTCGCGCATAGGCGCGGACACTGCCGCGGCGTTGTTTTTCGGCTTCATATTGTGTCGCCTCGCCGGCCTGATGGGAATCATCGGCCTGGCTGAAGTCGACTGAAAAGATGCGATCGGGGTATATCAAAACTGCATCGGCAAACAGTTGCTCACCGATGCAGGGAGTAAGCTTGGTTATGGCAGTGTAGACCAATCACAGCGTCGCAGCTGTCTGTCTCCCTCGCACTTCGTATACGTCGGTCGCAGCTCGGCGTCCGAGCGTATAGGTTCCGTCGGCGATCCAGACCCAGCCAGGTGGAACCCGTACGGGAAGCCCAGCTAAGCCGATCGGCTCAGACGGAACACGCTCGGGACGCGGGAACGGAGCGCGGTCCCGACGACGAGGGAGGGGCGCGGTGTGCTGGAGGGGTACTACAGGCGGGCCGCTAGCTGTCCGCCGCTTCTCCACGAAGCGGGTTCAGGGTAGCGGAGGCGCCTGATGTGCGTGGCACGATGCGGAGGAATCCGCCCGGAGCTTCTACGCGCGCGGCGGAGCTCGACGGGACGGATTTGAACGCAGGCTTGTGTCGCCTGAGGCGGCGCGCTCTGCGGCGGGGAGTCAACACCCGAGGGTGGACTACGACCACGGCCGACAGAGGAACACGGGGCAGGCGACTGTAGTCCTCGATCGTGTGGTGCGTCGACGCGACTCGGGGCGCGGAACACACACAAGGAGGACCCTGCTGCCAACTTCACACCGGTACAAAATAGTTAAATATACTCAGAATCGTTTATTGTTAACTATGTACAAAAGCTAGAAATAATAAAATTCTTACATGCGATATCAATATGTGATTAATTTATAGTTCGCTTTTAATAAAATAATAATTTGTTAATTATAGACTCAATTTAATTCCCCGTGGGTTAAATTCCCCGTGTTTATAAACGTTTGCTCAAAAAACTTCCGTTATAATATGGATTTTACATTAGGAAAGCATGTTTTGCCATATCAGCACATGCACAGAAATCTAAATAATAATTATAATAAAAAAAAAATTTAATCAATTTGAATTACGTGTGACTTACCGTGTCAAGGTTACTTGATTCCCTCTCGACGATGGTTCGTACCACGGACCGCCAGGAATCCAGGCCTTTTTAGGGTTCCGTAAAACGTAAAAACGGAACCCTTATAGATTCGTCATGTCTGTCAGTCTGTCTGTCTGTCTGTCTGTCTGTCTGTCCGTCCGTATGTCACAGCCACTTTTTGCCGAAACTATGAGAACTACACTGTTGAAACTTGGTAAGTAGATGTATTCTGTAAACCGCATTAAGATTTTTACAAAAGTTTTTTAAAAAAACAAAAATTAGGGGTGCCCCCGATACTGAGAACTGAAACTAAAAAATTTTTTTTTCATCAAACAGACACGTGTGGGGTGTCTATCGATAGGTCTTCAAAAATGATGTTGAGGTTTCTAATATAATTTTTGTCTACACTGAATAATTTGCGCGAGAGACGCTTCCAAAGTGGTAAAATGTGTGCCCCCCTCCCTCTAACTTCTAAAGTAAGAGAATGAAAAATCTTAAAAAAATATATGATGTACATTACCATGAAAACTACCAACCAAAATTAGTTTGAACTCGATCTGATGAGTAGTTTTTTTTTAGTACGTCATAAATACACTATTATTAAAACTTCGATCAAAGTTACAACGAACTACAAGAACTATGTGTACTATGTATATTATGTTACTTGCTGCAACGGAACCCTTCATGGGCGAGTCCAACTCGCACTTGGCTACTTTTTTCTTAATAGGTAATGTGCCAAAGCGCGCGCCTGATGCTAAGCAGCCACTTGCCCATAACAGCACATTGCCCACGCATTTGAAAATGAAGATTTCAAATTACTATCCAGCATTGCACTGCGCTCATCCATCGAGTACATAAGATTAATCATCTTTCTACCTTGTATTTTCTCATGTATAATACTCGTAATATACTAATGACGATAGTGTAAGAACGTTAAACATACACCTTCATCGTTACCTACGTAGAAGATGGAAGCGGTGAAAACAACTAATAGTTGCCATGCTACTAATATAATAAATGTTAATGTATGGATGTTTGGATGTTTGTTGCTCAATCACGTCCTAACTTATAAACGGATCAGGCTGAAATTTGGAGCACAGATAGAATACGGTAGTTTTTATCCCGAAAAAAAAAATTACAACGGGAACAGGAACTACTAATACCGCGGGTTGCTGCTAGTATTGTTATTTACTCTATCCATTTTGTAATTTTTCAATGCTATATTTATTAGCGCGGTCGTAAAAAATTACACATAATCATTAGCCCACTAAATGGTCTCACTCCTGGGGCTCGGAGCCATCTCTAACAAGGAAAGAGTTTAGGCCATAATCTACCGCGGCAACCCAATGCGGGTTAGTAAATGAACATATGACCACGAAAGATTCTAGGAACATGTCGGTTTCCCCGCGATGTTTTCCTTCACCGTTTTAAGTTGGCGGCATTACGCACACGACTCCGAAAAGACAGTGGTGCGCGTGTGATTCGAATCAGGGGCTCCTGATCGGCAATTACCGTTCTCCCGACTAGTCCAGCCATAACTTAAATATGTCACCTCACATCACCTCACCTCAATTTTATTGTTTGACTATTAACAAAAACCACGGGTAATTTCAATGAAACAGAAGCCACTTTGAAATAGGTGCGCTACAATACATTGAACGCCTGAAAATTATATTTGTTTTATCTGTAGGATATTACGGGTTGTTTACATTGTATAATTAATGGAAATTCATGCGGTGGCCCTCCATTTAATTTGATGTGTATCATAAACGATATTACCAGGACACTTTGCCATTTTCCCGACCCCGTAAAATTATAGCAGGGAAACATCTGTTGCCTTCGTTTCGCGGTTTTTAGCATCAAGTTCAACCGATTGATCATCAGCGATCGAGCAGTTTTCACGTGTTTTTAATAAATATTAAAATTTCATTAACGTTAAAATTATCCTGGAAAAGTATGCTTTTTTCACTCCAAATTATGTGGTCTTAAAGTTTGGCCACAACAACAACAAAGACGTCACGTCTTAAGTTTGGTCATGAACTTAAGACGTGCTTCACCAACTAAAGTGAATGTGAGTAACCCGTTGATTAATTAAAATGTGTAACAACTTTGTCAGTCTTCGTGCCAAAATTTCATTTGTAACTGACCTGTTGAAACTTCGATCCGGTCCAATTTCCAAACTACTTCTTTTACCAATTTGGTCGACGAATGTCGTACAGTTATATGTATAAAGTATTATCTACGAGTCTAAAATGATGAAACTCTTCAGGTGTGAGTGATATTGTAATGTAGGTGCAGCGGTTCCAAAAATTAGGAAAAATGAGTAATAGCAGTGCTCCGCAGTGTTGCCGGCGTATTTTCTATCCTGTCCTGTAATCTAAACGTTAAAATTTATATTAACTGCATAATAATATATTTGAGTTCAAATTTGCCGCTGGATCCTGTGCGTTCTTATGACGTGGATGAGTAATACAACTTTCAAAAATAGATAGATAAACTTTTTATTGCACTAAATAAAACAAAAAAAAACTTAAGAAACAACTACAATATAATACAAAGTTTTATATTCATAATAGTATTAAGTAGTGGCATACCTTTAAAATTATCGTTGTATCTTTGTATTATAAGTTTAGATTTCAGAAGTTTTATTGACAAGGGAACTTACATACAGCTACGTATGTATTTTTACTACTACTACCTATTATAAATATTGGTGGACAATTCACACACAACACCATCTGACCCCAAACTAAGCAAAGCTTGTGTGATGGCGGCCAGATAGCTGATATAATACTTATATAGATTTAAATACATACTTATTATACATAGAAACACCCAGACACAGTGCAAACATTTGAATTCATCACACAAATATTTGCACTGGGTGGGGATCGAACCCACGACCCTCGGCTTCGCAGGCAGTGCTACTACCAACTAAGCCACGAGGTCAGTCATTATATTATTAAATTAAAAGTTAGGTTCATATGGTTATTGTTATAACCGCTAGGTACTCACTCATCTATTTAGAGTCGGTGCCAGGTGCCAGCCAAGTCTAACAGGTAGTAGATAGATACTAATTACCTATGCCTACTTACTACCTCGTACATAGTAAGTATCTATCTACAAGCTTTTTGACTAGACTGGCACCTAATTCAAATAAATGAGTGAGTAGCGGTTATAATAATTACCTATATCAATTTAGTTTTCGTTTTTGAGCGCCTGTGTGTGGTGTTGAAGTCAGTTTAATTTTTTGTTTAAAAATAGCTTATTTTACTTGATATACTAATACAAATTTTGTAATTTGAAATTACAACGAGTACTACGCTACATAACTAATTAAACTAAGTATATCTGAACTATCCATATACCAATAAAGGTCTAAGGATAATGAAGTAAAAACAAGAAATAATTTAATAACTAATAAACTGCTCTGCTAGTAGACTGCTCATAGACAAACGCAAAAAAAAGATTATGAGTGACAGCATTTTTTGTATGGCTCCTCTTTTATATAATAAGCTGCCAAATGCCATAAAAGAACTTAACATAACAATGTTCAAAAGTAAACTAAAAAAAATGCTTATACGCAAATGCTATTATACTGTAACTGAATTTTTAAATGATAAGGAAATTAATTGGAATACTAATATTTTAGACATTGTTTAACATGAAACTTTTACAATTTTTAAACCTTATTCCATTAATATCTCAATAGATATTATTATTCCATTATGAAATTTGACATTCAACTGACATAAGACCAAATAATGATATATTGTATCATGATGAATTAGTTTGTAGTGTATTACATTTTGACATTCTTTGAGTATTTACATGAATATTATAATTAACGACATTTTTGATTTTTTGATTATATACATTTATTGCACTTTATACATTCTTTGACATTCCTCACATGGATGAACTGCAAGATCTACTAATGCAAGACCTTAGACCCTGGATGGACAATATGGACATATTGATCAAACTCAAAAACACAAGACAATATCCTGATGAAACACAAGACGTTGGCGAAATTGTGCTCACCAAACATTTATCTCACACAAATATATATCACCAAATAGAAGCCAGAAATAAATCGAAGATGAAGAATCAGATGACATAAATAAAAACCAGAAATTAATAGAAGATGAGGAAGAAGAAGACTTTAATCAGCTGACTATTATTTAAAAATTTTTTTTTTTGTTTTTATTTAAAAATTAAGACTAACAAATTGTCTTGCCAGACATATTGCATGCCTCTCGCAGAGGCCAGTTTGTATGGGGCAACTTTTAAAATGTTTTGTATTATCTTATCTTACCTACAAACAGCAATAAAGATTTTTGTATTTGTATTTGTATTTGTATAAATAAATTTAGTGAATTTTACAAATGAAAATCACATTTATTATCAAACTAAAAACGACCACACACTAACCCTTTTATCAGAGGAAATTACATAGAAATGGTAGGGAATTGAAATCGGCTATTACTCTACACACGTACATACAAGTCAGTACGATTCCGACCGTACAGCGGACCGGTCGTTGATTAGAGCAAAGAGAATATAAGTAATTACTACGTAGAAGTCGGCACTCAGTACAAACCAATAAGAGCAGTTAACATGTCTGTTCAATACCAAGCGTATGGCAACGACTTTGTAGAAACGGTTATCTTCGTGAAAACAACATGAGTACCAACCTAACAGATTATTGAAAGAGATAGAAGACATGGACCTGGTAAATTTCATACATGTATAATTTTATTACACATACATACATTAGTTCCAGTTTCGATAGACCAAAATCTTCCAAAAATAGGGCATGTATTCAGGAATTCCGAAATCCTGATGCCATGATGTATAGATACACACACAATTACTCAGTCCAATTTTTTGGAGACAGGGCATTGAGGCAATTTATGAAACGTTGAGGGTCCAACCCACCACTTCTACGTAACTTCCTCTGATAAAAGGGTTCGTCTGTAGTCCCTTTTACTCTGCAAACAAGATCATTTATTTTATTTATGATGCCAAGTTCCCTATCTTAATTATAGCATTTAGCAACTTAATATACAGTTTTTTTTCTATAACCTTGTTACAGTCACTTATTCGATACTAAGTAGTAAAAAATAGCGTCGTCGTCTTTGTCGTTTCGCAGCAGGATTTAATTCTGTTAATTTTCTGCTACCCCACCTGATCCTATTATTAAGACCAATAATTATCTACTCTATGCCAATACTCATTACGTTGCGTTGTCCAGTAGCAGAGCTTTCAATTGCATAATTGTTCAGTTATTTAAACTGATAAGTGTAAAAATATATTTAAATTTTATGGGATGACGTACGTATAGACTTGACTGTGAGTATGATTAGAAATAAAATAACTACAAAATACTATAATCACTCGAAAAACATAAGCCTACGACACAACGATAGTCGTAGAGAGTTCTGGGATCAAATTATTCTGGAGCGCTTCCGCGTTTTAGGTTTTGCGATTACGGGATACAGATTCATGGTTGATTGATCAGTGTGCGGATGCACGTTCGATGCATTTTTAATTGACTGGTCGAAGCTTTTAATGGGTGCGGATTGAAACAATAACAACACTGCGTTTCCAATTCTGTTTTTATTTTTATAACACCTGCACCTGCATGTATCAACTATTAAACTGTTTATTTAAAACCTGTAACTGTGAAGATTTTTTACGAGCCATTTGCTGTAGGCGAAATATGAATTCTGTTGGCTTTGTAACGGCACGGAAACGCCAATAAATGTATGGAAACTACGTATTATTTTACGTCCATAGAGGGCGCTGTTCGAATGCACAGTAATCTACCTAAACCTAAACTAAAAAACCTAAACCTAGCAACGCGACGATATCTTATACGCTCGTAGGAATTCCTATTTTAGCTACAAAAATCGGTTCACGTTTAAGTTATTTCGTACCAGCTTCAATTCTCGTCTAAGGTATTTCCGTAATCGCTTTTTCAACAGAGTGACTTAATTTTTTTTATTTGTATAAATAGGTATTTCCGTATAAAATGTTACTTTTCATTTTTAGCCATATATTCTAAATATGAAATCGAGGCTTATGTGAGCATCGAAAAAAAATTTAAATTTTGCGTATCGTCAAATCTGTATAAAAAATTACGATGTCAAACACACTTAAAGATTTAGCCTAAATCAAGTTTTTAGGACGGGAGTGTATATTTTTGCCATAATTATTTTTCGTTGAATACCGAAACAATTAGTTAAGATGTCAACATTGAAGTTATAATGGAAATGAACGTTCTAGACTGGTTAAAACAAAATACATTTTTGGCAAATTGGTCCATTTCGATTTCAATTGGTTCGAGAAATCGACAAAATAAAAAAATCTACCGACGAATTGAGGATTTCCTCATTGAAATCGTCTACTAAAGCGATTGATCATCGACAGCCAAAAAAGATAGCTGAGAACTAAAGAAAGATACATGCTGGTATCTAAATAATCTTTAAGAATATAAATGTCTGAGATGCATACCAACCTACTCCTAACAAAGATAAATACCTACCATTTTTCAATAGAGCACTGTATAGACATTCGGATTAATGGATTAGTACGAAGAAACAGTCCGATTGGTCCATTTTTTAAATAATCTGCTTCATATTTCTCCGGGTTCCCTTTGAATCATTATACTAATGGAGTATAAAAGGAAACATTAATAATATTGTCTGGGTATTCAATCTAGTTTATTTTGTATTTATCAAGTTCTTGTACATTGGATACAGAGCAGAATGTGGGCCAATTAAGTGCCTGATGCTATTTTATCGCGGAAATTATTTTGTTTGGTAATGAAGAGTGATGGTAGGAATGTCACCGTAAAATTGACAATACTGTCAGATTACAATCTAACGCGTGAGATCACAATCACACAGTACGTTAGATTAGGTTAGTTTGTAATCTGACGACATTAGACTCTAATCTGACGGATCTCTGACTGATCGAATCTAAATCTACATTTTTATGTTACATGTAGATACCAGGCATAGTCCCCATGCTACACAACAGCCCGTTGCAGCTCAGTACAGCTATTTGAATATGAATAGTCCAAATCACTGCATAGAATGACAAAACACAAATTTATCTCCTTTCTCTATCATTCTTTGGAAACGTAGTTCTTCAAACTGAAACAGAGTAGGTACTATTTGCACATTTCCGATTCTTGATGGCAGAATCACTGGCAAAGTGGCAAAGGCGTGGAACAAATTTTCTCAGTTGGTTTCTACATAGAGTTAGAGAGCTACAGAAGTTCTTTTAGTTTATGTGTTATTTTGATTCATTTAACTCACGAACTAAAAAAGAATAGTTTGCTCCCACGCTATGTTTTCACTGATTAAATACTGGATCTTTCACACACGAAGTAGTCTCTTTGTGAGTACGATCGAGTGTCTAAGTCACCACGCTCCAAACATGCACCATGCACCTTATAGTACCTACAGTCGAGCTAGACATAAAACTAGCCTGAAATAGAAAAAATTCCGGGGAGCGATTTTTTTTTATGAAACGTCGGGGAGGGTTGTTGGAAGTATAAATCTCGATTTTATAACTTATCCCGGTAGAGGGTTCGCCACCATCTTGTTTTAAAGTTTTTGTGAAATAGCTCGTTCATTTTCAACTTTAGAGCAAAAATGATGGTCACCAAAGTTGTTGGAAATTTAATTTCTCACAAGTTTGCTTTATATAGTTTTTACGCTAGGATCAATATTTGCAGAGTTATACTATCAAGTTTATCAAAAAAATCGTAATGGGTGGAATTTTATCTTCTTCAACTTTTTTTTTAACTTTTTGGGTTCTCGCACTTTTTAGGGTTCCGTTATTTTTTACGCTTCTAAATAATTTGCAAATTCCTGTTTAAAGTGGTTATTGAGTAATAGAAAGTGCTAAAAATCGACAAGAACAGTGCAAGTGACATATTTGAGTTATTTGATTAATCGGGAAACGCTTTTTTGAAGAAATATTTCCCATAATATTTAATCAGCTGAAGGTGTTTGTGTTTTTGCTCCGAACGCGATTTATATGATTACTGTTAGCTAAGCTGTGGCTCGGTACGCGATTTTTACGACTACTGCTGGCTAAGCTGTGGTTCTCACGGCTACTGGTACATATTTATTCCACTACAAGTTCCCTGCGCCACAGATATAAAGCGTCAAGATGTCTTCGGTTTGCGGAAGATGTCATAATAAAATCAAAACTAATGAGTTTATGGTTTGCTCAAGTTGTGATCTGAAATTCGATTTAGAATGCTGCAACATTACCGTGAAGCGCTTTAATGCGTTCTCCTTAGAAAAAAAGACAAACTGGACTTGTTGTGGTTGCTGATAAACTGCAAAAACTGATAACACCAACACGCCTGTGAGATCTGGGGCTCAGGCGCCGAGCGGATCTGATAATGTCACCAAGCGCAACGCCTCCAAGTCCAAAATGCGCCGCGTGTCCTCGGGAGATGCTCCCTGTGAGAATACTGACTCCGACGGTACAAATAAAAACAACCAAAACAACATTCGAACCATTATACGAGAGGAGATATCCTTGGCAGTGAGAGGCTTGACGAAAGAGATGCAAAACGTTGCTGAAAAAGTTTCCTCGTTCGAACAGTCGCTGTTATTTTTTAACACCAGCTACGAAGAATTAAAGAAATGTCTGGAAGAGAAATCCACTGTCATAGACCAACTCCAGAAAAGTAATGAAGAGTTAACTTCGAAGGTAATTGTGCTCGAGAAAGGTTTCAACGGGCGACTGAACCAAATGGAGCAGCACCAGCGCGAGTGCAATGTGGAGATAAATGGAATACCCGAAAGCCGCTCTGAAAATGTCCTCAAAATCGTTGAACTACTTTCAAAGAAGACAGAGTGCTTCATTTCTGAAAATGACATCGTCCATATATCGAGAGTGGCCAAGTTAAACAAGGAAAGCGATAGACCTCGCACCATTATCCTTAAGTTGCGGACCCGACTTATGCGTGACAATCTACTTGCAGCAGTTCAAAGGTTCAACAAATCCAACACTCGCAACAAGTTGAGCTCGGCCCACCTGGGTCTTGGTGGAAACAGTGTTCCCGTTTTTGTTGCTGAACACTTAAGTCCCACCAACAAGGCAATCCACGCCGCTGCAAGGAAAAAGGCGAAGGAGCTGGGATACAAGTTTGTCTGGGTTCGTGACGGCCGGATCTACGCAAGGAAGGACGAAACTAGCGCCGCCATTCTAATACGTACCATGGATAGTAATTTCTTTACATTCAAAAACTAATCATAGATTTCATTGTTTTAGTATAATAATTATTGTTTTAAGTGTGTAAAAATGGCTACTATTTATTATCAAAATGTTCGTGGCATGAGAACGAAAACAAATGATATTTTGAAAAACGTTTTACTAAATTCGTATGACATTTTAGCATTTTCTGAAACCTGGTTAAATTCGAGCATCTACAGTAGTGAAATCATAGACTCCCGATACGAGGTCTATCGACGCGATAGAGTGTGTTCCGACACCGCTTCTAATGTAAAGAAGGACGGTGGCGGAGTACTAATAGCTGTCTCGCGTAGATATGCATCTACACGTTTGCACACCTGGGAATCTAGTTGTGAAGATATTTGGGTGCTGGTAGAAATGCGTACGGGTAACACTACTAAGAAAATAGCAGTTTGCACTGTCTACTTGCCCCCTCCTGTAAAACTGGATACGTTGAATATTTTTTTGGATAATGCAAATAACTTAATACATCAGGTAGACGAAGTTGTGATCCTTGGTGATTTTAACCTACCGTTCATAAATTGGACTAAGTGTAACAATTTCACAACACCATCAAATTATGGTAACTCATTGGGAAATGCCCTAGTAGACTTTGGTTCGTTATCCAACATTTACCAATTTAATAGCATACACAACGAGGATGACAGAATACTGGATCTCGCTCTAAGTACAATAACTGATATTTCTCTAACGGCGCCCCGCGCCTATATAAGCAAACTCGATGTTAAACATCCCCCGATTCTAATTACAATTCCGAACAAAGGATTTGAATTTTTACGCCCCAAACCGACTATCGAATTTAATTTCTACAAAGCTGATTTCGACAGCATATCTTTATATCTTAGAAACATTGATTGGTGTGAAGCTTTTAATGACTGTACAACAGTAAATGAAATGATTTCTTCTTTTTACACTATAATCAGAAAATGTATTGAAGACTTCGTTCCTAAACATAAGTTTAATAGAAAGTTATTCCCTCCTTGGTTCAACAAATCACTAGTTAAATTACTTGCAGAAAAAGAAAAGATTAGGATAAGATATAATAAATTTAAAAACCCTCGTGATTTCTTTGAATTTAACATTCTAAGGGAACGTAGTCATAAGCTATTTGATACTTTATATAAAAACTACATCAATAAAACTGAAAAAAGCGCTGCCAAAAACCCGAAAGAATTCTGGCGCTATGTTAAGGACAAGCGGAGGACTAGGTCATCACTTCCTGCTGAAATGCATTTAGGTGATAGCGTGGCTAGTACAGGGAGTGATATAGCGAATTTGTTGGCCAAGAATTTCTCAAATGCGTTCACTTCAAGCGCGGCTGTGGGACCTGACGATAGTATATCTGATTGTAGTTTACAACATAATTGTACAGGCAAAGTTAGCTTCACGGAACGTGAAGTTTTGCAAAAAATAAAACTACTAGATATTCAGAAGGGTCCAGGACCTGACTGTATTCCTCCTCTATTAGTCAAGCGCTGTGGTCGTGCTCTGGCACTTCCTCTCTCGCTAATATTTAACCGTTCCTTGTCTTTGGGAGAATTTCCCGACGAATGGAAAAAGCCAAATATTATACCCATCCACAAAAAAGGCAACATAGATGACGTGCATAACTACAGACCTATTTCAATTCTATCTTGTTTCTCCAAATTGTTTGAGGCCCTCCTATGTCCGATAATATCTCAATACTCTTCGCACCTCCTGTCGCAACATCAGCACGGTTTCAAGAAAGGTCGCTCTGTAGAAACCAATCTTGTTGGATTTATAACTGAACTAACACAGACTGTAGACAGGGGTGGTCAAATTGACGCAATATACACTGATTTTAGCAGCGCGTTTGACAAAGTCAGTCATATTTTATTGGTGAAGAAGTTGGAACGTGTGGGTTTTCACGGGTCACTCTTAAAGTGGTTTTGGTCATACCTCACAAGAAGAGAACTAGTGGTTTTGGTGAATGGGTTCGAATCTGAGAGATATTTTGCGGACTCTGGTGTTCCTCAGGGTTCCCACTTAGGTCCGGTCCTCTTTTCTATCTTTATAGATGATATTGTCACTCGTATAAAGCATTGCAAATACAAATTATTCGCGGATGACTTAAAAATTTATAGTTCTGTAAACAGTCATATAGATATTGATCTTATACAGAGTGATATTGATAGTATAAGTGAATGGTGTGATGAGAACCAAATGCATCTGAATGTTAAGAAATGTTTCTACATAAAATATACACGCAAAAAAAAGCCTATAATTTCGTCCTACGCACTAAATGGTGAATTGCTACAAGAGGTTAAGGAAATTCGTGATCTGGGAGTGTTGATGGATAGCCAATTATCATTCAGATCTCACATTGACTCTATAGTAAAAAAGGCGGCACAGCAGCTTGGCTTCATTAGGCGAAATTCAAAGAAATTTAAATTATGCCGCACAAAAATACTGCTATACAACTTTATGGTTCGTAGCTGTCTGGAGTTTTCGAGTGTCGTGTGGAGCCCCTTTTACACTGTGCACTCGCAGCGCATCGAGAGCATCCAGAGAGCCTTCACTAGATCTTTGGCTTTTTCATGTCAAGGTATCTCGCACAGAAGCCCATACTCTAGCCGCTTGTCCTTCTTCAAAATAGATAATTTGCGTGACCGAAGAAAAATCAGAGATCTGTCTTTTCTGTATAAATTGATCCACAATCAAACTGACTGTCCTATAATCCTAAAAGAAATATCATTAAAAATTCCAAACAATTACCCACGTCGTAGAATTTCTAAAAATTTTAACATTGCTCATGCCAAAACTAACTTAGCTCATAACTCTCCGATACCAAGAATGTGCCGTACGTACAATGAAATGAATGCCTCCGTGAAAGATCTTGATATCTTTCACGACACCTTAAATGTTTTTAAAAACAAAATGGCAAAGTATTTTGACAGATAGTGTTCTGTCATCTTCTATTAATAAGATTTTTATTTCATTTTAAAATATAGGTAGTTGTAATTTTTTAATATTGTTCTACCCTTTATTATTAAAGAATGCTGTAAACACTTATAAACTTGTACATTTTGTAAATAAATATATTTGTATATATAATTGATACTTTTTAATCTTATGTTATTTTTAATATTATTTTGTGAATAAATATTTAACTTATAAAGGGTATATATATCAGAATTCTATTCTTATGTTATGTTTTTTGTAATTTTTAATATATATACTGTTGGTGTTTCTTAATAAATAAATAAATAAGTTACGGCTGGTCTAGTCAGGAGAACGGAGCTAGCCAATCCGGAGCCCCTGATTCAAATCCCGCATGCACTACTGTCTTTTCAAAGTCATGTCACAGAATCAATATTAGTACAGAAGCTACACTTACCAAAAACAATTATGTAAATAGCGACTCTTGCTGGGACACAACAAAGTTCAAATCAGCTCGCAATACCTGTCGCGATTTTCAAATAAACATTTGCGCTCTTTCTAATGCGTAACTCTGTCCCTGTCTAGCGCGGAGGGTTTACGACATATCTAATAACAATATGCGCGGGAAATGTTTTGCGCGAGCGCTCAGAAGTGCGTCCGACAACCGACTGTCACTTGTTTCCTGGAAGGAACGGTCTAGCGGTAAGCTAAAACCGCGCGACCTTGAGCGAGTGAGGGTGCACTGGTCATGTGCGTAATGTCGCTAAAGGACAATGCCCACGTCCCATACATTGAAAACCTTGTCAAATTTTTTTTGATACTTAAAGTACATAGAGATGAATAGTGTCTAATTAGGATTGTTCATGCTTCTTAAAACGTCTGCTGTTGGTGTTTTTTATTTCCCAAATACCAAAAATGAGTTACAGTTAAACCAAAAGTAAGGTTATGTTTACTGTCAAAATACATTAGAATTATGTTTTCTTTCGGATTACAAGAGAAAAGAAAAGAAAGAACTATGGTATTATCTTTCAAAACATATTTCTTATCAGAATAAATAGGAATCTTAGTACTGCTCACTACCAACTGATTACCATACGTATGAACACTTCATTTGCATATAAATATTGTCACAGAAGGGAATATCTTAATTGTGATATAAATATCTCATTATTTTGATATTCGAGTTAGAGGTTTCCATCAGACAACACAAGCATATATGGTTTTATGTAATTATTACCACAATTATGTACCTGAGTAATAAGGAGCACTGAATCACATAATTCCCAGTTTTGTTCAAACCAATATAAATTCCGTCACAAAAACTTGAGTTGTTGGTGATGTCCGATTTGGAATTAATAATATTCTTCTTATTCCTACGCACCGCAAAGAAGAAGCTCAAAAAATGTTATCTTCCTGGAGGAATCTCTTTTGAACAATCGGAATAATTTTACTGTGTTTAACTGAAATCCATTGAAACACTAGAACTGGTAATCGGAGTTTATTGTAGTGAATTCCTAATGCACAAATATTACACCGCTTAGAAAACAAGAAGAAAACTAAATATAGGATAAAACAATTCATTTTGCTTGTTTACTTTTCTTGATTTGACAATTTGTCAATTTGACATTAATCTTTGACCACAAAGATTGTTTTACCTCTTTGTTTGACCAGTTTGGATTTGGTGAAAAAGTTTCGTTTCACAATTGCGTGCCAACTTCTTCCTCGTTTACACTGCTATAAAAAGCAATGATAGTTTCTTTGTACCGTAATTACATATATCATTATTTAAAAATGTAAAAGTAGTAAATAAACGACATTGTGAAAAAAATTGACATACATAACATCCATATTCAATCTCAATCTAACGCGGATAAATAAAACGAAACGCAAGTACCGTTTCGTTATTGCAAGTCAGCTTTGTTGGAAAATGGTAGGTTTAATTTAAAGAAATGAAAATTATTTTATTTTGCAATGTTAGAAAGTTATATAATTGCGCACACGAGTACAACAAAAAATCACCGATTTTTTAAAATATAACTCATATGTCTACACGACAAATATTTTGACGAGTCAAAAATGGACATTGTCCTTTACGTAGGTACCTAGAATTTTGCGAGGTCATGTGCCATCCACAAACCCGCAGTGAGCCAGCGTGGTGGATTATGGCCTTGAGTCTCTCATTGCGAGAGAAGGCCCCGAGTAGCAGCCTCCCAGCAGCGCGAACATTTAGTGGGCTGCTGATGCTAATTCGCGCTAAATAAGATCGCTTTTAGCGATAAGGGCGCCGATTGTAACACTAGTTTTTATTGCTCTGTTTCTTTTATTGTATTGTTTTGGTGTGTACAATAAAAAGTATCTATCTATCTAATTATTTTTGATATGGTGAAAACCTATCGTGTGATTCTAAACTTTATTAAAGCCTAGAATGAAATGCAAAATGTTAGGCGATTGCGAAACGATTGCCAATTTACATTTTTATTATGTTTGCAAACGAAAAATAATTGCCTTTCCAACCTTTACCAGTATTTGTATTTATTTCTCTATGAAAACAAAGATTAAATAATAGAATACTTTTAACCTCAAACGCAGGCCAAAATTAAAACTTAAGATTACTTTCCGGAATAATGGAACTAGAGTTGTTATTGAATCATGTCAACTTAATTAAAAAAGTTTGAGTTCGTGCCAAAGTTTCTTCACCCTGAAGATTCTATTAGAGAACAAAACGAATTGAAACTTGGGGGACCGTGGGTGAGAAAACCTTAATCTAGGCACTGTTGTGTACATGTTCCAAACACGAATGAAGAAATGTTAGAAAGTACAGATTCTTAGTAATTATACTTTGCTTTTATTATGCTTAATCTCATCATTTCATTAGATTCACAATCGTGAGACCGTAGGCTCAAATCCCGCCTGAACTTTTGGGTATTTTTTCAAGTCCAGGTGTACTTTGGTCATTTTTTATAGCATAGAGTGACGAGACGAGCAGGACATGTGCCTGATGGTAAACAACATCCCTGCCACATAACAGCACCGTGACGCGCAGCTATTGGAACATGAAAGTTCAAATCATTACCTAGCACTGCACTGCGATCGTCACCCAGAAATTTAAGATATTATATCTCTAAGCCCTGTAATTTCTCTGGAAACATTTGCCCTTCAAACCGGAACACAGTAATGTTTACACATTACTGCTCGGCGGTAGAATAACTGGCAAAGGTGTGGTACTTCCCCAGGCGGACTTAGCCAAGAGTCCTACCACTACATACATTTGTCACTTGCCGGATTGTGGTATCAGGCAGTCAGACTAACCAGACCCACTTCCCAACGAAACGTGGTTGATAGACCCATAATTAAAAAAATTGGTGACACATTGATCGTTTTTCTTTTACTTCTGCGGAATAGGCAAAAAGAAGTGGGCAAAACTTTGACTGGCCTCGTGGCTTAGTTGGTAGCAGCTCTACCTGCGAAGCCAAGGGTCGTGGGTTCGATTCCCACCCAGTGAAAATATTTGTGTGATGAATTCAAATGTTTGCAATGTGTCTGGGTGTTTATATGCATAATAAGTACCTATGTATTTAAAACTATATAAGTATTATATCAGCTATCTGGCCGCCATCATACAAGCTTTGCTTAGTTTGGGGTCAGATGGTGTTGTGTGGGAATTGTCCACCACCAATTTTAATTTTGTTTTTTAAAACACTACGACTAATCCAGTCGGAGAAGCGTCTTTCCATTTTATACAAGGCCAGAACGCAAGGGTATGAAACTAATCACGTGTAGATCGGAAATACGTTTTTACTAAGTTCTTCCAAACCATACAAGAGCAGTACGCCAATACTCGCGTATACTTTGTAGTAACGTAGAAGTATTATGTTGTTCCAAAATATACAGCGCCAGTACGCATACGGACTAATCGTGTATGTTTTGGAACAGGCGCGAGAAACTCTAACATTACAATTTGTACGTGAGCAGTTGCATGCTCGCCATTTTGATTTATTGACCTCTCTTGATTGATTTATTGTAGATGTTGGTGTCCCAGATCCGACTCGGAGCACCCCGACTCCACCTAGTCTTGTCGCTACTATCCTAGAGTGTATATAAAAAATGCGGGAGCCAGAAGCTCAAGGGAGGTCCTTAGTGGAGCGAGCCATACGAGGCCTAGCGAAGCGTAGGGAGGATGTGGCGAGCGGAGCGAGCCGGCGAACTCCGTAGTAGCTCAGGCCGAGTATGGAGAAGCGACACTCAGGGCTGACCGCAGAGCTTCTGGCAGGAGCCTACCCAGAGTCAAATCTCAGTGATAGCCCCTCATCGGATCCACAACATACACAATAAGTACGGAAAATTCTTGTATGCATTGTAATAACAGATTTAAAACAACAGTACAGTATAATATACTCCAAACGCGAACAGTTTCCTATGGCTGCGTTCTGGCGTTGTATAGAATGGAAAGACGCGACGCAAGCATCCACGTTACAAACTATACACGATCAGTGCGCAAAACTCTTGTATGGTTTGTAATAACAGATTTTAAAACAACATTTTACAATATATACGCGAGCGTTTCCTATGGCTGCGTTCTGGCGTTGTATAGAATGGAAAGACGCGTCGGAGAACCAAGATTGTTTTTTCAAATAAACGTAACCTTGTATCAACCAAAGGATGTTTTCAAACCCTGAATAAACGGGGATTATCAGATGAGCATTAGACAATATGCGGTAAAACGCAAACTGTTGGATATTAGTGTGGATGTGGATAATAGTGAAACATATCCTCGATATTTCGATGCAATATCATGCACCATGTTCACGGGTAAGTACTAATACTAGTTATACATACATGTCTAAATTGTGTTTGAATTCTAACAAAAACAGAACTATAGCCATGCCATAATTTACAATTCAAGGTTTTGTTAATCTGTGAAATTGGATAAAATGTACATATGTCTTATAATAATTAAATATATATTCTCAAATTACAATAAATTAAGATGTACGTGAGAATACGTTGTAGAAGTACGTGTATGTGCATGTGCAGACTTACGTACAATGTGACGTTAAGTATTTCGAGTTTTATTAAGTTGAGTAAGCTTGGTCACTATGGTTGGTTCTTTGTGGCGAATCGCCTATAACCCGTTAAAAACCACCATGGTTTCTTCTAGGTTAGCGCTCTCTATCATACTCGTACATGGCAGTGTCGCTTAACATCAGACGACGTGGTCAAGTGCTAATCTATTACCGATAAAAATTCCTTTCTTTACCTTAGCCCCAGTACATTCTGTTTTTGTCCTACTTCAATAAGACACAAAACTAAAAATTAAGAAGCCAATAAAATGTGAATGATTACAATAGAAACATGAGAACTATTATAAGCTAAACATTATAGAATATAGAAACGGTAATTTCAAATTTCCAAATTACCTGATCAACTTTGACTTAGTTCACATAAACACAACTCGCTACAAGCTAAGAGAAAATGGCTAGAAGTTTACGGCACAAGTTAGTTCACGGATAACAGTTCATAAATTTCCTTTATATCTACAGCGCAGGTAAATTGCCATCGCTACAGGCTACAGTTTATTGAATGTTTAAACTTAGGTGTCTCATATTACTCCTTTTACGAGGAAAATAAGGTAAAGTTGTAAAAATAATTCAATTTATTTCACAGAATGGCCTTTCGGGAAACTTAGCAGGGGCGTGATTTCTGAATACGCACTATTTTAAGTTTTGTTTCGAATCAACTAAATATAGAATGAAAATGCGGATATAAATATTTTTTTAAACAAAAATTATTTTTTACTACAGGATAGACGAGTTCTTAAGCGACTACACCTACCTATAGTATCTCTTACGATATTAGCTACGCAGGCCGAAAGAAACACTTTATTATTTACACCAGTAAAGTAAAAAAGTTATGTAAGCTAAAAGACTTATAACTAGAGTCATAAATGGCGGTCTTTAGCTCTAATAGTGATGTTTTCCAGGCAACCATTAGTGCCAGGAAACACACAAAGTAGAAATAGAGTGAAGGTAGAGTGTGAAGAAAAAACAAGATGACAAAACTTAAGTGTCGTAAATATAGGTAATTTATTTCTATAATTCTAACTGATATTAACCTCTGGAAGGACAACTAAAACAAAGCAGACCACCGGTGGTTTTTGTCACTATTGTATGGCTATCATTTGGTGAAACGACTGCTGAATCACATTCATATAAAGGTGTACAAAAATAACAGTAAGTAATTGTTTTTGTTACACACTGACATACTTTGTCTTAGCATATTTATTCATGAACTTTATTCATGATTCGTGGAATAAGTTAAATTAAATAATGCTAAGATGAACGAGTGTTACGATTATGTGAATTATAAAACACTCATGATTTGTAATTTATGGAATCGTTTATTTGCTGTTCGCCAATTGTTTAAAAGTATGCTTTCCACATATTTATACATATTATCCTGACTAGCCAGAGCATAAAAATAAAACTATTCGATTCTAATCACCAGTTATTTGAGTTTGGTAACTCTTTCTCTAACCATAGGCGTGCAAGTTCGAAAATGAACCTCCGAGCGAGATATTTACGAAAATTCTATTTCGGGAGTCACGCCGTGAAGCCTCTTGAAATAAAAATGTTAAGGTGTTGTTAGGGTGCGTATAATGTCAGAGTGCACAAAAAGCCTCCATACATTTTGAAAGCTCGCCGTGTTTACCAACTAAAAGATTTTGTTTATATAATTTCCCCTTTCAGAGTAGGTACTCGGACGGGAATAACAAGTGAAGTGCGCAATTAGGCAAGATGAAGGTGAGGCACCTCTTGTTCTTATTGCAGTATTTTCCCAGTTTTTTTTAATCAATTTATTGACAGGCGATAAAAATGGTGAATTAAAGTTTAAGTGAATTGCAGCACGGATCCGACCATGAAGTTTCGTTTGAAACCGAAGACGTTTGAATACTTAACAAGACTAAGACAAACTTTCAACATTTGAATACCGGGCATAACCTTTATTGACAAAACATTACTATATTGATACATGATACATACTCTTCATACCTGAGTAACTACTTACACTAAAAACATCTAAATTATGCGTTAACCGATGGACACAAGTCTAACGATAATCGAATAATAAACGAATAAATACGCTATTGTGGAAATAATGCGGAGCGGCATAAATGCTGCGATCAGTTGACGGTCTCGTGCCTGATAAGGCTCTCATGCCTGAGATGTAAACGCCCTAGCGGACTAGCGGTGAATCAGTGGTAATCAATATCGTCAAAATGTAGAGAACGTATTTATTATACTAAAATTATAATTATATCGCAAGACTGCGATTTTTTATACCTAATTAAAAAGACTACGTATTTTTTATAAATTTTAATATCCTAGATTTTCAAGTTTCATTAATAACACAGTATTTAATAATACAAACTAAACCAAAAATAACACATTTTTTAAATCATTTACTACTTACTCGATTTCTGCACGTTATTAAGTAAATATTATTATTTTATTTACTTTCTGCCGTCTCTAAATATCTAGTAATATAAAGAAAAAATATCAAGTCGTACAGGACAGATGTCCGCCTCAAAGTGACATGGGTGAGATCAAGCAACGGACGCGAACTAATCTCTGCTAAACCGAAATGAAACACTAAAGGCATGGTCAGAGTGGTTAAAAAAAGATTAAATATTTAATGTGTAAATTAGGCTAGATTGTAATAGGTATTAGAATCCAAGA
This sequence comes from Ectropis crepuscularia, assembly GCA_963693475.1. Taxonomy (NCBI): domain Eukaryota; kingdom Metazoa; phylum Arthropoda; class Insecta; order Lepidoptera; family Geometridae; genus Ectropis; species Ectropis crepuscularia. The sequence continues at coordinate 13,980,661 of OY856358.1, forward strand.
TATCTTGGTGAATAATTAAAAAAAAAATCAATTTGCAAGACAGAGCTAAATATAATTTGTTAGGATTCATTTGTAGGTACTGGGTTTTATGTATTGGAAACTTCATTAGGATCGTTATGAATTTTTGAGGGGGGGTGTGTGGGAGTGGGGGGGGGGTAATGATTCTTTATCATTGTAACCGTTACTAACACCGTTGTACAAAAAATTGGCAACACTGTCAGATTATAATCTAACGCGTGAGATTATAATATCACGGTAGGTTAGGTTAGTTTGTGATCTGACGTCGTTAGATTATAAGTAATCTGACGGTCTTTACAATTTTACGGTAGCATAAATGTAATATTGGAGCAACGATGTGCACGTAAAAGTTGTTTAAGTTTTCAATTCTGTCAGCTGTCCCAGAGTGCCACTGTTTGTTTTTACCGATAATAATAGGTGTGCACTAGACTACCACGTCAGCTGATGCTAAGCGACTATTCGGGGGTCTACCGCCTAACGAAAAACGCTTTGACGCTTTCATGCTTTGGCATTGCCGTCTCTTTCATTTCAAGCGAGAAGAAAAGAGACAGCAACGTCAAAGCGTCATAGCGTTTTTCGTTAGGCGGTAGAGGCCCCGGTCTACGATGGAGAACGCCTACCTAGAAAAGGTAATTCATTCTAAATTCGAAGATATCCATCAAGGAGCGGTTCTAAACATTGAGTAAAGTCAAAATAATAAGTTACAAATGTTTTATCAAAAATAGAATAATTTTAAGTGAAATGTTTAAACAAACATTTAATTGTTGACTAATCATATTCTGGACTGAAATTTTCATATTTTCACATAAAATTGAATATTTGAGCTCGGTGATGGTTGTAGTATAGCGGGATCTCCTACTAATAACATTTGCCCAAACAAACCATCATATTATAAAACACATTTCTGCGATATTATGCTATAGACGCGTCATAAGCCCAAAACCTTAAAAGATCGTCGATGGAGTATGGCTACGAGGTCGAAATGACAAAAACTGCCACATGAGATGAATGTAATCCACGCCACCACTCATGGGCTTATGACGAAAAACTGTTGCTACGATGCTTTTTAACTGCCTCCCAAAAAAGGGGAAGTTTTAATTCGACGATATTTTTTATGCTGTAGCCGTGGTGTCCTAGTAGCTAGTTCAGCGGATTTCACAATCGTGTGGTCGTAGGTTTGAACTCCGCCTTTCCTCCAATTGCTAAGTTATTTTTTGTATATTTTTGTAACTTTGTTTACTTGTTAAGTGCAATAATGAATTAATCTATCTGTCTATCTACTTCTATGAATATTTTTCTAAACGATGTACAAATTTGTCAGTACCATTAGTTTTAACGGTGAAAGAAAACGTTGCGAGGAAACTCGCATGCTCCAAAATATTTTCGAGATCATGCGTCAACAGCATTGCATTTATTCAGCGTAGTGGATTGTGGCCCTAGCTCTCTTATTGTGAAAGAAGATGCAAAGTCCCAGCAGTGGTAATATAAAGCAGGCTACTAATGCTCGAAATGTTACTTCATACCTTTTCTCTATTTGAATGACTTTTTGTATTTGAAATTTGGCGATCATGTTCTCCCATGTCATTTAAACTTGATAAAGATTTGACTCGTACTTTTTCCTTTCAAATTGGTCTCATAAATCTTATTCAAATCGGTTATGATTCTATTTTTAAACTTAAGTAAGTCGTTGGTTTGGTTTTTCATAGTACAGACTTACTAATATTATAAATGCGAAAGTTTGTATGTTTGTTGCTCAATCACGTGGAACGTCTGAAATTTAAAACATAGATAGTTTGTAGTACCTATATAGGTGGATCATCACACGAAAATAACGAGAAAGGGAACTATGTGGGCAAAACCGTTTTAAAAGAAATGTAGCACTGGTCTCCTAATAGCTGAGTTTGAGAAGGATATTTACACATTTCCCTAGAGTCCCGACATGAATTTTTAATCAACTTGCTAATGTTTTAAAAAACCTCTGTTGATAGAATTTCAATGTAGCCACCGTAGCCTTTTTATTTTATTAATTTACTATTAGAAAAACCAAGTACAATTTCATATTTAAACTCTCGTGTCGTTTTTGCAACCACAAACTCCTCCGAACCGACTTGATCGATTTTTATACAATATTTTGTGCATTCCGTAGTGTTTAGGTCGCATTATATATTTATTCGCAAACATTTTTAAGCTATTGCATAGCTTTTATCGCGGGCCTGGAGACCGATTGTTACTAATGGTGCATCTCTTTCTTATGTTCACAAAAAAAGAGGGAGGGAAGACTGTCACGCCGTCCTCCCCACTCGGTCATTCGACTTTCAATCTTATGGCTTTACATTTACAGACTAAATGCTCTTAGCAGTGTTGCCAACTTAACGGATTTCCCATGATACGTAGTGGATTTGAGTACGTAGAAAACGGGAAAATAACTTTCTAACGGCTATTATCATAGCATATTTTGGAATAGGTATATCAATGAAGCAATAATGTCAGCGTAAAAGCTCACTAGCTCACTATTTAATCAAATTTAGGGATTTTTAATTTAACTTAAGTTTAGGGATAAATATTTTGAGTAGATGGAACACTGATTTCGCGACGTTTAAAATTTATGGATGTACATGAATGTCAATGTCACTAAATATGAATAAACAAAAAACTAAGTGCCATAAAACATAAAAGCAAAATATAGTGAAAAAGCTGAAAATCTTCATGTTCCAAGAAGCGTGCTATAATTGAGATGTTTTGGCTTAACAATATGGAATCTGGATTTACTAAAGGGAATAGGTAGTTCCAATTTACCAAAGAAGGCAAACTTTTTTGCAATCAAGAAACAAAGACTTTTGTAGTTCAGAATAATTCATGAACGTGAAAACATCTTTGTAAGTACAGTTTTACGTTACTATTTACCTATGTATACTACATAAAGCAGTCTAGTACATAAATACGTAATAGATGATTTTCGGCTTAGAACTTCATCTTTAACACTGTTTACAAAGTTAGGTTATGTGCGTAAAATATAATAAGCGTTTGTTTGCTTGTTTCAGATCTTCAACATTATCTTATGCGATGATGTTGTTTGGATATGTCCAAATAAAAAGAGATCTAAATGTGTGTACTGTCAAGTGTCGCGTATGTCCTGAACACAATAAAATATGAAACAACCTTGGATATGGGATAAGGAGCAGCTTCATCTGAAAATACCTGTGCCTATGATAAATCTGTGGAATAAGCTACAGCCAAAGGCTGCGGACAGGAACTATGTTTTCATATTGCAAAAGAAAGCAACCCATGGTTTATATAATTTATCAGCTAGAGAATCAGTACGGGAGATTTTCACCACATAACAACTTTAGTATGATAGCAATGAAGGGATCATTGTACATATATTTATCAATGTATAATGTATGTAAGAAAAAATCAAAGTCAATGGCAGAAATTAAATCTGAATCCTAAAGCACACCATAAACACAAAATTGTATATCCTACGCTTCTATATTTTTGCAATCCCTGCACAAGCTCTCAATGAAATCAAGTTTAAAAATGAAATAAAAACCTATTGAGCAAGGCAACAAAGTCAAGTGTTAGTCAAAGTTAAAGATAACATATGGAAGAGAAATGTGTTGAAATTGGAATCTTGTAGTAAGGTAAAATAGTAGATTTATAAAACTTTTGGTGTAACATTGTTTGTACTCAATCATGTACTTAGTATACTGTATAAATATTGGTGGACAATTCACACACAACTCACTGCTTTAAATTGCTGAGGCTCCTTTACAGCTGCTTATATTAATTTTTACCTTAGTTATTTTATCTTATTATGTACACAGATTCTTTGATTTTTTGTGAATGACGTTACCACATGTTCTTATGGATTTATGGTTCGAATAAATGAATTGAATTGAACAGGAAAATAAAAAAAATTAAACATTAACAGTTGTATAATGAAGTAATAATAAACTAATAAAAATAATCTTATGTTAGTGAATTAGACTGGCGAGCGAATTAGAAGCCATGAGCTTAGTGGGTATAGTAGCTCTGCCTGCGAAGCTGAGGGTTGTGGGTTCGATTCCCACCTAGTGCAGTAATGTGCAAACATTACTGTGTTCCGGTTTGAAGGGCAATGTTTCCAGTGATATTACAGGGCATACAGATAATACATCTTATATCTCTGGGTGACGAGCGCAGTGCAGTGCTGCAGGTAATAATTTGGACTCTTCATGTTTCAAAAGCAGCGTGTCACTGTGCTGTTATGTGGCAGGCATGTTGCTTACCATCAGGCACATGTCCTGCTCGTTTATAACATAGAGTGATGAGTCACATTATAAAAAAAATATGTTTGCACTGTGGCTGGGTGTTTCTTCATATTTTATCTATCTATATAAATATAAATCAATGCCACTTTTCATTGTTAGTACCTAAACTCCTTCTAAATGGGTGGACCGATTTGAATGTTTTTTTTGTATATATTTGGGTAGGACCCTGGAAGGTTTAGATTCACAAATCAGCTCGGCAGATGGCGCTGCAGTTGATATCTAGGTTATTATTCGAGCGAAGCCGGAGCGGGCCGCTAGTCTTCTATAAATACAAAAGCGAAAGGTCACTCATCAAGGAATCTCAGAAACTACAAATGCTAGGAATCTGAAATTTTGTATGGAGGTCCCTTTTAGCACGTAGGCGCTCACTAAGACGGGGTTTTGCGAAATTCAACCCCTAAGAGAGTGAAACAAGGATGAACTGTTGTATGAAAATTCGTGATTTTCAAAGTTATCAAATTTTGTCTCTAGATACCTGATACGTAGCACTTAAATGTTTGTTTTATCAATTTTGTGATTTCGAACTGTATGGGGTGAAATTGGGGTTGAAATAGAGGATGAATGTCAATATGAAAATTCCCAACCGTTGAAGATAAAACCATGAAACTCTGTATAATATATAGACACTTGACACGAAACAAATAAATGTTTGTTCTAGCAATTTTGTAATTTCGACCTGTATGGGGATGAAATTGGAGTTGAAATGGGCGACGATTGTGTCTTACGCTTTCACATCTAAACAACAGAACTGATTTTGATGAAATTGTATTATTACCTTAATATTTATTTTGCACAGACGAAGTTGCGGGTAAAGCTAGTAGCAAGTATGTATTTAAAACTGTATAAGTATTATATCAGCTATCTGGCCGCCATAGTACAAGCTTTGCTTAGTTTGGGGTCAGATTTTCATGTGTGTGAATAGTCCACCAATATTTATTTAGTTAGTGTGATTAATTTTAAGAGAAGTATATGACAGTATGATGATGTAAGAGAGTTTGTTTGACTCATTTGATTTTGAGATTGTTTTGAATAGTTGCTGTAAATAAGTGATATTTTGTACTTAATCTCTTTGTATAACTTTAACCTTAATGTAAATAAGTAGCATTTTGTATTAAATCTTTTGTAGAAATTTTACCTTAATGATTATTTTACCTATATTATTTTGTACTCAACCTTTCCAGCATTATGACATAGAATAGATTGATTATGATAAAAACAAATGTGACTCAGACTCAACATTATCCCAAAAATACTGTAGAAATCAAATTTAAAAAAATATAATTGCATAAGTTGATAAATTATGGTAAACAAATGTCACTCTTCAAAATAAAAGCAATTCCGAAAAATTGTTAACATCCCTATTGCTTATGTTGATAAAAATGCATGCAACATGCAATAGCTTTACCGCGGCAGTCCCCGAGTGCCACACATCTTTTTTTTTGTTTGTAAGGATGGCCCACCGCAATTCATTTGGAATTGTATTATCTTTCGTGGTTTGGCGTTGAAACATACGTACTTATATGACATTTTTAATTTTGTCCACCAATATATATATATATATATATATTTAAACCCCTTCACTCTTCTACCACCAACTCATTGTTTTGTAAGAAAATTATAATCTACTGTAATAAACTACATTGTTAATATGGTTTAATGACGTCTGTCGAGTTAGCTTGCTAAAGTAGAGAGATTTCATTTCGTAATAAAGTAGCCAAGTGCGAGTTGGACTCGCCCATGAAGGCTTCCGTTGCAGCAAGTAACATAATATACATAGTACACATAGTTCTTGTAGTTCGTTGTAACTTTGATCGAAGTTTTAATAATAGTGTATTTATGACGTACTAAAAAAAAACTACTCATCAGATCGAGTTCAAACTAATTTTCGTTGGTAGTTTTTATGGTAATGTACATCATATATTTTTTTTAGTTTTTTCATTCCCTTACTTTAGAAGTTAGAGGGGGGGGGACACACATTTTACCACTTTAGAAGCGTCTCTCGCGCAAATTATTCAGTGTAGACAAAAATTATATTAGAAACCTCAACATCATTTTTGAAGACCTATCGATGGACAACCCACACGTGTAGGTTTGAAGAAAAAAAAAATTTTGAGATTCAGTTCTCAGTATGGGGGGCAATCCTAATTTTTTTTTTTTTTTTTAAACTTTTGTAAAAATCTTAATGCGGTTCACAGAATACATCTACTTACTAAGTTTCAATAGTGTAGTTCTCATAGTTTCGGCAAAAAGTGGCTGTGACATACGGACGGACAGACAGACAGACAGACAGACAGACAGACAGACAGACAGACAGACAGACAGACATGACGAATCTATAAGGGTTCCGTTTTTACGTTTTACGGAACCCTAAAAATCATCTTTAGATAATTTCTTCTAAGGGTTGTCTAGAGAATTGACGTATTTAATCGGAGATATTGATGTGGACTCATAATAATTTTATGACCACTTTCAGTAGACCCAATCCTTAAGTCAGAGAAAGTATGTATGTCATCCATTTAGAACACTTTGCTGGGTCGGTTTGGGAAAGTACCAAACCTGTGGGAGTTATTCTACCATTACCAAGCAGTAATGTGCAAATTTGTCTGTGTTCCGGTGTGAAGGGCAATGTTTCTATAGCAATAACAGGGTAATCAAGTCAACAGCATGTAAATCTCAATGTGACGAACATTGTACCCTGCTAGGCAATGATTTGGGCTTTTCATGTTATAGTTGTGTAAGACTGTGCTGTTATTTGTTGTTATATGAATTATACCTACTAGCGAAGTCGGAACGGGCCGCAAGTGTTATACCTACAAAAATGTGTGTATGAATTTTGTCGAGGTGTTAATTTTATGTTACCCTGTAGTTAATTAGACGAAGTGCTACAAATTATTTCATTCTAATCAACATTTACGTTATAAAAGCTTTTAACTACTATGTTCTAGTTCACAAGCAATTTTGCATTCCCACATACTTCAACGGCGGCAGACCAAAGGACTAACTTATGACGAGCGGGCTGTAGTTGTACGAGTTTTAATTTGATGCCAGTGGCACGATGTTAATAGTTTTAAACTTTTAAAAGCATATTTTCATGTGGTCTCGTCCTACGAGACTGAAACAAGATTTAGTAGAAATGTGATATCATAACGGCCTAAATAATTGATAAAAATTCGCAAAAAATCGAACCGACTTCAAAATGTAACGCAAAAATGTAGAAAATAATATTTATTTTATTATTTATTAATATTTATTTATACTGGGCGTCAGACAACTGTCTTGTTGTTTGATGGGTAATACTAGCCAGGGATAACCAATTTCGTGATGGTAGAACCTCGTTGGGGAGGACTGAAATGACTTGCAACGGCTGATAGTTATATGTGGCCGGGTTACAGTCCAAAGTAATCCCAGCAGGGTGAAAAGCATGTAATGCAAAGCATGCTCGTAAAGCATGGTTCTTTAGATCCGAGGTGTCGCTCGCCAGGATTTTATGTCTAAGACGATGCGGTTAAGTGGGATCGGGCAGCTCAGGTGGTGCGGCGTCTTTCCATTCTATACAAGGCCAGAACGCAAGGGTATGAAACTAATCACGTATAGATTGGAAATACGTTTTTTACTAAATTCTTCCAAACCATACAAGACCAGTACGCAAATACTCGCGTATACTTTGTAGTAACGTAGAAGTATTATGTTGTTCCAAAATATACAGCGCCAGTACGCATACGGACTAATCGTGTATGTTTTGGAATAGGCGCATAAAACTCTAAAATTACAATTTGTACGTGAGCAGTTGCATACTCGCCATTTTGATTTATTGTAGATGTTGGTTTCCCAGATCCGACTCGGAGCACCCCGACTCCACCTAGTCTTGTCGCTACTACCCCTAGAGGGTATGTAAAAAATGCGGGAGCCAGAAGCTCAAGGGAGGTCCTGAGTGGAGCGAGCCATACGAGGCCTAGCGAAGCGTAGTGCCGTAGTGGAGCTCAGACCGAGTATGGAGAAGCGACACTCAGGGCTGACCGCAGAGCTTCTGGCGGGAGCCTACCCAGAGTCAAATCTCAGTGATAGCCCCTCATCGGATCGACAACATACCCAATCGGTACGGAAAAATCTTGTATGCATTGTAATAACATTTAAAACAACATTACAATATAATATACTCGAACGCGAACAGTTTCCTATGGCTGCGTTCTGGCGTTGTATAGAATGGAAAGATGCGACGCGAGCATCCACGTTACAAACTATACACGATCAGTACGTAAAACTCTTGTATGGTTTGTAATAACAGATTTTAAAACGACATTACAATATTTACGCCAGCAGTTTCCTATGGCTGCGTTCTGGCGTTGTATAGAATGGTAATACGCGGTGGTGCGCGATGTATAGCTCTTATAGTTTCGGAAAAAAGTGGCTGTGACATACGGACGGACAGACAGACAGCCGACGAGTCTATAAGGGTCCCGTTTTTACGTTTTACGGAACCCTAAAAACCTTTCAAAACTTTTTTAACCTTTTTCTTCAAAATAATTACAGGATAGCACAGTTAGTTAAAATATTTTATACTAGCTGAACCCGCTACTTCGTTTGCGTACGTTGATCTTGCGGCCTTATTAGTACTTACCTAAAACTATTTGGATGGGTGGCCATTACACCGAGTGAATTTATTTTTCCACACAAAAATATATTTATTCGAGTTGAGCAACTTCATATTTTATATTTTTAGCAACATCAAACATACTCGTAGTAAGGTTGTGGAGTGTCGAACATAGCCGCAGTGTTAAGTTTGTAGGATTTTTATAGGATACATTACGAAGAGTAAGTACTATATAGCTAGTGTGCGTGATCTGATACTTACCTAATTGTTTAATAGGTTATCACCTATTTATTAGCCGATGTGATATTTTAGACTCTAAGCCAGACTCTAAGACCATGTGTGTTTCAAATGTCAATCTTATTGGTAATGTCGTTCTGTCGTTAATATTTGTTTCGTTAGGGCCCACGCTTTTTCCGAGATGATAGGTCGTATAAATGAGACTATAAACTATCTGTGTTTCAAATTTCAACCAAATCATACCTTTACATAATATACATATAATGCTTGTTAAACACTACATTTAGTATTTATTTTGGATTGAAATAATATCCGAAGGAACAAAAACTGACTTCAATTATTAAATTATCATTTCACGTCCACTAACTAACTTCTAGTCAAGTAAAAAGTTCACTCGACTAATTTTAGAAGCCAGAACTACGTCGTCCAGATAAATAGATACTGGTGGACAATTCACACCCAAAACTTTGGCTTTTTCCACCGCCATTGTCCCAGCCATAGGTACTCAAACCGGAGTGGCAAAAGACCTGACGGCATGACTTTATTGCCTTGGAAGTTGAGCCCGCCGTCCGCCCCAAGTGTGGGACGCAGCTTGAGTCGATACTCTGACACCATCACATCTTCCAGAGATACATAGTAGGGCCAGTGCAGCGGGTAATTTAGCTGAGCGTCTCAAACGGCGGAAATATGCAATCCTCGGTATTGGATTTATATTTAAGCCATTTGCGGTTGAGACATCGCATCGTGCCTGTGGGGGCCGGGAGCTTACCTCATCTTCAAAAGCCTTTCCGAGCACTTGGCCGACGCAACGCGTGACCAAAATGCTGGCGTTTATTTGGCCCAACGCATAAACATTGCCATTCAGCGTAGTACTGCCGCCAGCATGCTGGGCACGCTTCGACTGGTAGTGGGCTTAAACATCATCTTGTCATCCAGTTTTTGTTAATATTCAAAAAACCACCTCCCTGTTTTCCATATAATATTATGTACATGGTAAAAACGGGACCCTATTACTAAGACTTCGCTGTCCGTCCGTCCGTCCGTCTGTCGCCAGACTGTATCTCAAGAACGGTGATAGCTAGACAGTTGTCATGTTCACAGATGATGTATTTATATTGCCGGTACAACAACAAATACTAAAAACAACATAAAATAAATATTTAAGGGGGGCTCCCATATAACATATTTGTTTTTTTTTACCGTTTCTTGCTCGATGCTAATAATGGTGACAGGTAGACGCTTCAACTGTTCACAGAATATTTCGTTTTATGTTCTCTTTAAATAATTAATTAAAATTAATGATTAAGGAGGCTCCCATACAATAAAAGAAGCTCTCGCCGTTTATTTGGTACTGGTACGGAATCCTTCGTGCGTGAGTCCCACTCGCACTTGGCCGGTTTTTTAATACCTAACATAGCATTCAGTAACCTAACATACTAAATTCAGAAGCAAGGATTGTTATATAGCTTACTTAATTTTTAAATGTAGTTCGACTTTGGTTGATAACATTACATTACATGTATAATTCCTGTTTCTTTGACATTACACATTTTCTAATAAATCGTGTTTCGTACCATGAGCTGCCATCTGTAGGAAAAACATTAGAAAGGCATTGTCATATGACCTGACGATATATGTCACCAATGTCACCGATGGCGGATTTGAGTGCGATGTACCAGGGATGAGCTTTGACTCCGGTAAGTCGGAACTTCCGATTACAATAACACCTTCGGTTCCGATTTTGGCTCCGAATTTTTTAAAACGGAGGTTACAATCGGAGGTAAGTTGTATAAATATTGCAGATAATCTCTTATTGTGGTGGATAGTAAATGGAAATACAAAATCCCAAGTTCCTAAATCAATTGCTCGTCAATGTTAACCGTGTCCACGTGTTTGGCAAAAAAAAAATTACCCAATAAAAATGTTTCTCTTGCCACCACTTCTGATCCTGCCTCCGTCTCCGACTTCGGTTCCGACTCCAATAAGTCAAATTTAAAACCTCCGACCGCGCCTTCGGTTCCGATAAAATGACCTCCGTTACATCCCTAGCTAGTGTTTACAATGCCAGAGAATACTTAGAAGTTAGTATGTACTGAACTTATTTTTACCGTTATTATTTAATTTCTATGTAATTTCTGAACCACACGACCAATATTGTTAAAAACTTGATGAGACTATATTAAAAATGTGTTCTTTCTAACAAAATAAGAAATAACGAAATTGAACAACGCAAACATGAGTTACAACCAAATACACAATCTGACTTTCACCCCTGCAAGAAAACCGTGCAGAATTTGGGGATTAAAAGTAGACAGCTACCATCTACTTAGTATGATCTTAAATCATGTCAAGTTCCGTTTGAATTGAATCAGTAGTTTCGGCGTGATGAGATTTCCCTATACAGACAGACAGACAGACAGACATGAAAAAAAAAATGCAGTTTCGCCAGCAGTATCGACTAAGGAGTGCCCCCAAATTTTTTTTTTTCAAATGTCTTCAATGTACAGAATTCGACCCGCTACAGTTTTATTATAAGTATAGATATAGATATAGATGTTATGTTGAAGAAGACGTGTTTTGTTTATGATAATTAGATGAACAGATTTAGCTGCAACATTATAGCTTTATAGCTCAATATCTCGACTCGTAATGTAGATACCATGTAATATGTATATGACTGACTCAGAAACACACTAAAACAGCGGGTTAATTAGAAGGGATACCCTTCTTGATGGATGTAGCGCAAGGGATGTGCAAAATCGACCTCAGTGGAAAGTTATGCAAGAGATAGTCTGTTTAAAATTATTATTTACAGAAAACTTTTAAACTATTTAGATTTGAACTGATATCGACACATGCAGCAATTGCAAACAATCTAAATGTTTTTGAAGTGAAACCTTTTTTTGGCACACCACAAACAGATTTTTCGTGGGTCATGGCCACGCCCTCCGGTTTCACCCGCGTAGTTTCCAAAGTGAGCTATCAAATTCTGAGTTTTCACTTCTATCGGCAGTCCCTATGACTGCCAATTTATTTAATTACTTACCTCACGAGATTTTATCGACATTATAAACTATTATATTCCGTGGTCCCGAGAAGACGTTTTTAATTTTTTCGATATAACAAGCACAGCTACATGCCAGAAACTACAGCTACAAGTAAAATTTAAATAAAAAGATTACACTTCAATAAATATCTAAAGAAGAAGTAAAAATGCAATTTTTCCTGTAATGTGGAAGTTACACCTACATTTGTATTTGCAAATTTTATTTTAAAATGTATAAATGCCAAAGTTTGGATGTTTGTTGTTCAATCTGAAAACTTAAAAACGGAAGGAAAACAACTTGAGGAAACTGCTTCGTCCCTAGAATCTTTCGAGGTCATGCGTCGGTCAACAACCCTCACTTGGCCGGCGTGGTGGATTATAGACTTGACTCTCTCCTTGCGAGAGAAGGCTCCGAGTCCTAACAGTAGAAACATTTAGTAAGCTGCTTATGATAAGAGTATTATAGAATTTTTATAATTGTCGATCTTTCAAAAACCTTTCGTCAGAATAAAAAGATATATTAATGGAACCTACGATTACAATTAAAACAAAAAAAAGTAATTTCTAGATCGGTTTAGGTGTTTTCAAGTAGTCAAATGGCCAAACAAAGATCCGTTAAATTGTAAACTTTTTCATTTTTTGGAAGTCTGTAAAAATGCAAAATTTCCAGCAAAGTAATACTCTAAGTTTAGCGTGAAAACAAACATACGACGTGCATTTTAATAAAGTGTCGCCGTTCTTTGTTTCGCTTGTCACCGTAGCCCAGTTTCCTCCTAACTGTAGACACTCACTCTCCCGCTAACCTAAGGTTTTTATTAAAAAAGGGACCAGGTATTAACGAGTTCCGAACTAGATTAAGCTTTCAGAGGAAAGTATTAAGAAACTTCATCAGCTTACTGAAAACTTGAGTCGAAACCTTGGAGCTCGGTTAGAAACAGGAAAATGAAGATGTTTTCTTACTTTCCGAGTTATAAGTAAGTATTGCATATTTTCGTATGTCAAAATATTGTTATTTTATTAAAATCAGCGTGATTTTTTTTAAATATATTTTTATTTGGGTCTTTTTTAGGGTTCCGTAAAACGTAAAAACGGAACCCTTATAGATTCGTCATGTCTGTCTGTCTGTCTGTCTGTCTGTCTGTCTGTCTGTCCGTCCGTATGTCACAGCCACTTTTTGCCGAAACTATGAGAACTACACTGTTGAAACTTGGTAAGTAGATGTATTCTGTGAACCGCATTAAGATTTTTACAAAAGTTTTTTAAAAAAACAAAAATTAGGGTTGCCCCCCATACTGAGAACTGAAGCTCAAAAAATTTTTTTCATCAAACCTACACGTGTGGGGTGTCTATCGATAGGTCTTAAAAAATGATGTTGAGGTTTCAAATATAATTTTTGTCTACACTGAATAACTTGCGCGAGAGACGCTTCCAAAGTGGTAAAATGTGTGTCCCCCCCCCTCTAACTTCTAAAGTAAGAGAATGAAAAAACTAAAAAAAATATATGATGTACATTACCATAAAAACTACCAACGAAAATTAGTTTGAACTCGATCTGATGAGTAGTTTTTTTTTAGTACGTCATAAATACACTATTATTAAAACTTCGATCAAAGTTACAACGAACTACAAGAACTATGTGTACTATGTATATTATGTTACTTGCTGGAACGGAACCCTTCATGGGCGAGTCCAACTCGCACTTGGCTACTTTATTGTTTAAAACACTTCGACAAGTACGGTAACAAAACAAATTTTCATTTTTTTTTTTAAATATTGGTGGACATTTTTTTCACACACAACACCATCTGACCCCAAACTAAGCAAAGCTTGTATGATGGCGGCCAGATAGCTGATATAATACTTGTATAGTTTTAAATACATACTTATTATACATAGAAACACCCAGACACAGTGTACACATTTGAATTCATCACAGAAATATTTGCACTGGGTGGGAATCGAACCCACGACCCTCGGCTTCGCAGGCAGAGCTAATACCATCTAAGCCATGAGGCCATTGAAATAATATTTTTTTTGTAATGTTAGGTTTTGTTAGACTTGCATTGACAGTCGTTGCATGATTGGGGCTCGTTGCAAGCTGCGATCCCAGGGGCGGTTCTTATGTGTTACCAGCTTCCGAATAAGGACCTATTTTAGTAACTATTTCAATGAAATCTTTATTATGGAATTGAAAAGTGAATGAAAATCAAATTAAGTCATATTCATTTATACCGATTTTGCGTTATTAATTGCCCTATTAGTAACTAACCGATGTTTTTCTAAAACTTGACAATAACGCCTCATAATTTATTACAATATGTTTTTTGACCTATTTACCATAAATAAACGCAATTATACTTATAGTTATCCACCAAACAGTCTATTTCTGTTATAATAATATTAAATATCACATAAACAACTCACCGTGCATAACATTGATTTATTCTGTATTAAAAAGTGATTTATAAACACAATTTAATAAACAAATAAATCAAATAATATAAACGGTGTGTTTCTCGTTTCAATTAGATTAATCAAACCCCAATTTGAACTGGTTTAAGATTAGTTTCGGCGCATCCGGGCCGTTGTGCGGTGGCAACACTGGCCGGGCTCGCAGTCCGCGAGAGACGAGGCGTCACGCGGTCGCATCTGTACGGTATTGCGGAACTTTCCTGACTTTCCCGCCGATTCGCGCTTATTTTCCGCCGATTCGCGATTGTTTGCGAAGGCGCGTGCGATTTGGCGCTCGTTAGTGGACGAATAGTGACTTGTGTGAATGATTGTTGCTGACTCGGTGTTGCATGAACTTTGAATTGTTGGTAAGTATTCAATATGTTATGATAAACTTTTTCTGGATATTATCAAAAAAAATTCAATTAGTCAGCAAAATTTTAAAAAAACTACGTAATTATTTTTTACATGACGACTGAAGCGTTTTTAAAATAGTAAAAAAATAATTATAATTGGTGATGAACCTATTTAGGACGTCAAATGCAATATACTTACATATGGTTTTTTTTATAAAACTTCTTTTTAGAATTTAAACCTGCGACGCTAGGTTCAATTTAACGATGGATTGATTTTATTCCCACATATTTTTTGTACATTTCACTTGAAAGACATATTCAAGGTTGTACCTATAAAAGCATTTGAAATCTATTTGTAGAATATTAAGAGATTACGGTAAATTATTATGCAGAAATAGAAAACTATATTATCATACCAGCAATTACATAAATGAAATTAAGAGTATTGAATGGGTTCAGGCTCAGAAAATCATTACGAAATTTCCAATAGGTAAATGGAGTAATAACGTAGGATGTACGGAGGGGGTTTGTAGAATACTCGTAAATGAATCTGCGTACTTGAAACTGAAATACGATCCAATGGAATAAAAATGTTTAAGTTGTATAAATTACTGATTAATATTAGTTATGAATATTGGTCGACACCTTTTTTCACACGGCATCATCTGACGCATTATTATTATAATAATAATAATAATATTCATTTATATGATCATGATAGGGCTATATTATTTTACTCGATACGGTATTATAATATGTATAAATAGTCGATTTCAGTTCATTCATCTAAAATATAAACAAATATGAATGTAGAACCAATAGATATTATTTTCTGAAGCGTTTTACATCGGCACACAAGCCGTGGGGTCCAACGTAGAACTCTCTACAACTCTACATAATATCTTAAAAAATAATTACATATTTTACGAGATTATTATTATATAATTGAAGGAGCTTATCGCATAACATACATAAAAATAAACACAACCCAATGGAGAAACTATTTTTTTTGAAGTCAGATAAAATACGATGAAATAAAAAACAAGGTTTATATTAGTGAAATAATCTAAAAGTTTCATGTTTAGTAGCATCCCAGATCACATCGAGATGCAGACAAAATTTACTTGTTCATTTATTCGATTGCAGATTTTAAAAGAGCTGTATTATTTTAAATATGTTATGAATCATGATTGTTATTGGACAATTTTTTTGGTATTTATTATTTTAAACGTGACTGACATGACAATTTTTAATTCGACATTTATTTTTTATTTTGTTTTGTTACATTAAAATTTCATTTACGTTTAATTTAATGCAATTCATTTTTTTTCAATTAATGGCTTGACTTACGTATTGACTTGACTGTAAGTACATATATTATGTGTTCAGTAGCTAAGATATAAAAAAATATTGCTTCTAAAATAAAATAATATTTCTTCAATAGGTAGGTACATACGTTCATATTTTAATTGAAGTTTATACTAAAATAATCAAACTTAGTTGAAGTTTGATTATTTTAGTATATAAAATATAATATAAAACAAATTGAAACCGACTTCCCCACAATACAGGCACAAACCCGAATTATAGACCGTTACGCAACATTTCCTGTTTGTCTAGGTATTGGTCAGTAAATAAGCTTAATTAATCTGCGAACAGGTATTACCAGTGTCCGTCCACGTCCCAAAGGTTTACATTTAGAATGTATCCCATTTCCGTTAAAAGCTGTACGCTTCCACTCAAACAAACGTCCAACCTTCGTCAAAAAAACATTAACATTGTGCTCACGATCACAGAGATCAACTGGTTGAATGAAAATAGTTGACGACGCAACCCGTTCCTATTTCGAATTCGAGGACCGCAGAAATTAAAATTCGAATGTCCTAAAGTCGTGTTGCCACGATCAGGGTAGGTACATTCTACCAAAATTGTTTTTTTTTGTGCAAGCAGAGTACCATTCGCTTATATTTGACTTCGTAAAAGTCTATTTTCAAGAGTTTGAATAGTTAATCGACCAAATAGTGGGAAAGTAATTGTTGAGTTTATTATTTCTTTGGAAACAAATAGGATAATTATTTTAATTGAATGGTGCCATTACTATACAATTTACTTTAGTCCCTATGTTCAATCTAAATCAACTCGAGCGATGTGCAATGTATAAATAAACAAAATAAAACATAAAGAAGAAAGAATAAAAAAACGTATCTACTAAAAAATAGAATACCTATCTAATGACGTCGAAGTTGACATGTTTAACAAATTTAATACACTAGTTACATTTGACAAAAAAAAAATTGTTCTTGGTACATATTATTTACATTTAAGCACATTTTAACAGCTTAAGCTTAAATTTATATATTTTGGCTGTTCCTGAACTTGTTATTAAATTTATTTTATGTTTTGTAAAAAAACGCGTCACAGGCGTTGCCTAGTGCGGGAGCTACAGTATATTCTATGATGTTGTGCCACCCATAAACATAAGCTATACCTACTTTGTAAAACCTTACTTGCTATTCAGCACCATGTTTATGTTTATGTAGATAAATGTTTTTTCATTTTCATTTTCACATTCAGAAAACCCACACTTTGCTAAGTAAGTATTTTTTAATTTTACTTCGTTGCTCAATTTTGAGTTAAATTTTCAGTGTTTTATTACGATTCGAAGAACGTCTAATGTCACAATATTTTTTAATGTGACATTTTCACGATTTAAGCTATAATAATAGGTATAATACGAAGTCGATGCCAATCCACTCTAAAGTGATTTTTTATCAGACTATTCTGTTTAATTCTACTAAAATCGTGGCGACACAGCTTAATACCCCATGAATTCACAACCGAATGTTGTTCGAGGTTCGAATTTTCAAAATGTCATCTCGAAAGAGAAACGTGAAAGAATGTCGAGTGTTCGTAGTTAGTCGGCGTGGAGTTGTGAGGGGAGGTGGCGCAGCCGACGCCGACGCTCACTAAGCGAAGGAAGCGGCAATAACTCGGGCCTGGCGTTAAATTTTCAGCGTGTTTTCACGCGAACTCCTCCCCGTTATCGTCACATAGTTGCGCTAACTGGTAAAGTAAGAAATTGTTACTGTAGTAAGAAATGTAGCGATACTTCTTACACGTTATTTGAGATGATAGATATATTAGTAGTGTTAGGACTTTTGACAGAGTCCGCCTGGGGAAGTACCACACCTTTGCCAGTTATTCTACCGCCAAGCAGTGATGTGCAAATATTACTGTGTTCCGGTTTGAAGGAAAATGTTTCCAGAGAATTTACAGGGCTTAGAGATATGACATCTTAGATCTCTGGGTGACGAGCGCAATGATAGGTAATGAGTGCTAGGTAATGATTTGGACTCTGCGTGTTCCACTAGTTGCGTGTCACTGTGTTGTTATGTGGCAGGCATGTTGCTTACCATCAGGCACATATCCTGCTCTACTCGTCACTCTATCTTTCTTTATATATATAAATCTACTGTCACGATGTTTGTCCGCGATGGATTCCTAAACTACTTAACCGATTTTAAATTAAATTGGCACACCGTGAGCAGTCTGGTCCAACTTGAGAGATAGGATAGGTTTTTTTTCGATTAATAGTCCTTATATGACGAAATCCGAGCGAAACCGGAACGGGCGGCTAGTACTATATAAAAAAATAAAAATATTTGAGATGATAGACACGGCTATAATGCTCTAGGCCACAGATCTATTTAAAATACTATAAAAGTACTTTGCACACTGTGCGTCACTTTTATATATTAACCGTGATGTTAACACAATTCTAGGTGCCAGAGCGTTTATAAATAGTAAATACTAGCCACGTCTCTTTAATTTCGGGATAAATTAGAATAATTGAATATGAGATACCTTCTTGCCAAACATTATCATTCGTTTGAGCTTGGAAGTGTGAAAATAACAATATATTACTTATCTGGCCTCGAGGCCCACAGAGCCGCAAGTCGTGGATTCGGTTCCCATCTGGGACAAATATTTGAGTGACAAAAGTACAGGGGTAATGTTGTTTTGTGTCGTATTAAATGTAAGTATAAAAATAATACAATTGTATTATTTTTATATCAGCTGCCTGAGCCAGGCATACACTGAATATCTGAAGTATCTGAATCTGAATCTAAGTAGGCACGGCAGTATAAGATTTATTAAATTTTGGACTACATAGGGTTGTGTGAGAAATGTTCACAAAATCTTTTGTATTCCTTGCATCCTACTAATTTTATAAATGCGAAAGTTTGAATGTTTGTTTCTCAAATACGTCGAAACAGCTGAACGGAGGGTCTACCGCCGAACGAAAAATGTCATCGCTTTGATGTTTCTCTCTTTTTTCTTTTCGCTTGATTTAGTTAGGCGGTAGAAGCGCGGGTCGAGCTGAAAGTTGGAAGCACAGTTAAATTTTAGTGTCAATAACACATTCCGGTTTGAAAGGAAATATTTCCAGTGAAATTACAGGGTATAGAGATAAAAATCTTATATCTCTGGGTGACGAGCGCAGTGCAGTGCTGCAAGTAATGATTTGGCCACTTCATATTCCAATAGCTGCGTGTCACTGTGCTGTTATGTGGTAGGCAAGTTGCCCATCAGGAACATGTCGTGCTCGTCTCGTCACTCTATTCTATCAAAAAAAGCATAGGTTTACTGCGAGTAAATCCGTGGGCTAGAGCTAGTTAATATTATTTCTGAACCGATATAACAATTCTCAGTTATGCATGTGAACATAGGGTACGCGTGAGCGACTTACTGTTTAGTAAAGCCCCATATCTGCCACTTTAGATTCACTCCATACTAACTTGACAGCTCAAATTCAGCGCATGTTCAGCGCTACAAATGCACGAAATGTAAAGGTAAAGTGCATGTCAAGTACATCGGGCGAACAGATAAATTGGATGTTTTTATTTGCACCCGAGCTACGGCAAGCTCTTTCTACCCGTGACTTTTCCGATTTCCCTGTAATTGACATGTTGCTTTATGTACCAAAGTAATAAGGCACGAGTGTTGGGTATTTCTTTTAAACTTTAGGTTAATATTAAAAATATTTTCTTACTCCTTAGGATTAGTAGCTCTAGGAAGATTGCGATTTAGTATTTTTTTCAAGAACTAATCTCAGTATCTCTGCTCTCTGAGCGTACTAATCCCAATCTCCCTATAAACCCTTTTGTAGTCTTCGTTGAGGAGAATTTTTAAATCCTCCTCCTTTTATATCACCTTATCCTACTAATATTATAAACTAGCAGCGCCCTGCGGTTTTACCCGCGTAGTCCCGTTCCCGTTGTTCCTGTCGTTTTATCGGGATAAAAAGTAGTCTATGGGTTCTTTCAGACTATAATCTATACCTATGTGTTCCAAATTTCAACCCAATCCGTTCATACGTTAGTACGTGATTGAGCAACAAACATCCAAATATCCAAACATCCATACATACATTGACATTTACAATATTAGCAGGATTTCAATGTTTGGATGTGTGTTGCTCAACCACGTCGTAACTTATGCACGGATTGGGCTGAAATTTGGAACACAGTTAAATTATAGTCTAAATAGCACATAAGTTACTTTTTATCCCGAAAAAATAACGGAAACTACGCGGGTGCTGCTAGTAAAGATAAAACCTTTTATCTTTACTAGCAAAAAACAATTATACTTGTCATTAATTCAATAATACGCTACCATTTGACCTCCAGTTTGACCCTCTGGTATTTCGCTAAATTGATTGCGTATTCCGGGTCTTCTTGCACGGACTTCTCGATTTACCAATTAAAATTTGCAAGTATCGTTCTTGGCAATGTGGCTTTTGTCAGTAATAACGATCCAAAATTTAATAAGAGAAGGGTTCAACATAAACCTGGTACCAGCAACAGTAGCGCCCCTACTTTCGAACATTTTATTTAAATTACGAAAAAAGGTTTTGAAAGGAAAATAAAGAAAACATTTAAAAACGATTGTTTTGTACGTTGTCGTATATCGCAACGGTCTCACGACTGGCCTCGTGGCTTAGCGAGTAGTAGCTCTGCCTGCGAAGCCGAAGGTCGTGGGTTTGATTCCCACCCATTGCAAATATTTGTGTGATGAATTCAAATGTTTGCACTGTGTCTGGGTGTTTCTATGTATAATAAGTATGTATTTATTATACATAGAATTATAGAAATTAGTTTGGGGCCAGATGGTGTTGTGTGTGAATTGTCCACCAATATATTTATTTATAAAGAAAAAAAATCATTTTTTTTTTATGTTATTATTTTCCAGCAATACCTTCGAAAATATCTGAAAGCGATTTAACTAAATAGTTCTCTAAGGTCTGTGACGTAGTTGTGTGTTATACCAATAGAGTTCAAATTTCAATTGTTTTTTCTCAGCGGTTTTATGGAACACTCCACCTTATTGTTCAGTAATTTAATAATATTTTCAATAATATAGTAAGTACCAATAATAAATATCTATTTGTTATCCTCATCATGATTCAAAATTAGTACAATATCTTGGCTTCTCCAATTATACCTGCAAGATTTTTATATTACCCAATTTTTTGACATTCATATATTATGTACATAATGTGACATTCTTACTTTAATTTTACAAACTTTTTTTTATTCTGTGTTCCACAAAATGGCGACTAGTATTTATTGATATACGGTAATAGAGGTATATTTCAGGACCAAAGCTTGGCTTGACCAATGTTCTGGGAATTTTCTATTATAACCAACTTAAAAAAGTAAATTTTGACTGTATTGTTTTTTAATGACTGTAAAGTTGGAACCAATTCTTTTGTTTGTTTTCGAACTGACGAAAATTAATTTGAATAAAAATGCTTTACTCCTATTGCCGAGTGGTGGCGTTCCATACGTTCTCCGACCAGGTATTATACCTAAATGTAACACAAAATGTTGATTGATCTTAGAAAGAATTATCCTTTTTCTTAATTTTCCTTTACAATTTTACAGTTTTGATAACAATTATGTTGGTATAGAGGTTATAGCTGGGTTATAGTATAGGAGCTAAGCACGCCTGAACTCCATGAAAATGTTATGAAAGAGTTTTTTATTGATATATTTATATTTTTTTATTGTCAGTCAAAGGTAAAATAGTAGGTCTTTATTGCCTTTATCCGGGCGTTTTTGTATCTTTGCGTTTTTGAATCGGTTCATTTAAAAAAAAATATTGCACATGATACATATTCACTAATAGCTGAGTCTGCAAAAGTTGTTCTGCCAAATAATTTATTAATCAAATAAAGGGTCAAAATGTTGTGACATTTCATGTAAATTATTACTGGTCGATGAGTGACATTAAATTTAAATTTGAAGGTAAATTTTAAAATCACATGAAGAATTAGAGATGAAGGTAGAAAAATACTTTGAAACCTATTATTCTCGTACCAATCAGATATAAAGATATATAGAAAGAGGTACCTACCACAAAAATAATCATTTGAAGCGTTTGAGTTTACGAACACAAAAAATATTGAGTGACACGAGATTTTTGAAAAAAGATGTGTTTTCTAAAACGATTAAGCTTAAATTATTATTTTCTGGTCAGGTCGTTATTAATTGGCTGGCCGACAAAATAACGTAGCTCAGTGTTGCCACGTGCTTCCGCGCACGGCGCCTGTCATTAATTACCCCGCGCGGTCAGTAATTTGTTGTCGATATCTCTTTACACAGCAGCTGTCATTTTAAATTTATGTTGCTTGATTAGGTTTACACGAAAAAATGATTTATGTTCAAGTTACTCAAGTACTTTCAACTTTTTCATCAAAATAAAAAGCTGTAAATAGTTTAAAAAAAGTAATAAAAAGTAAGACACTCTATGACTCTATGACCTCAATAATAAACGATCTTAATTAAATAAATTATGTTATCCACAACTGAAACGATACAATTTTAACCACATGTTTTTTTTCGACAATCACACAATACATAAAAAGAATTGGAAGATTTTATAATTTGTGATTCTAAAGGTTATTGGATTTTTAATTACAATTTCTAAAATTTTTATCATTGGTTCTGTAGCATACAAATTTTGAATGTAGGCAAAGAAAGATAAACGGTTGAAAAACTAGATTTACTCGACTGAATAAAACTTTGAATTTGAGAGTTAGCTGTATTTGAATTGCACATAAAAATTGTACGTCAAAAATTTTACTGCTGTTACAAACCTTTCTTTTATACTTTTAATAATACGACTTGCCTACTTTTGATATTTTCTTTCAAATTAATACTATAAGATTCAAAGTGTTGCATGCTTGTCCAAAATATAAATTCTTAGTTGAAGGTTGTAAGAAAGCGGAAATAATGCTGCTGGTGATATTTTCGCTGTTTGAATTTTTGATAAGCTTTTAAAGCGCTTTGTGTGAACTTTTATTTACAAAACTGTGGAAGATTTTTAAACACAGATGGGATAAGCGGCCCATTTTTGTAGCACCATTTTGCTGGCCAAGTGCAAGATGGCAGATGACGATTGTCAGCAATATCTATTGTTGGATCCCGGTTTCCTCCTGATGTTTTCCTTCGCCCTTTAAGCTAGCGCCGATGATAAGGTAAAGATGGGATTCGAACCTACCCCACAATTAGAAAATCGGATGTTTTCGCCACTATAGCTATTAAATACACATAGACCCGAAAAAACATATAAATGCTAGTAATATTATAAATGCGAAAGCTTGGATGTTTATTGCTTAATCACGTCGGAATGTATGATAGCATCTGATTGAAATTCGGAACACAGATTACAGTCTGCACTAAAACATAGGCTTTTATTTAAAGCGGGAAAGTTAAGCTAACGGGAACTACACGGGTAAAACCGCCACGCGCTGCTAGTATAATAATAGCTTGAATAACAGGAGTCAGAATTTTCCCAGCGCTTGTTTAAAATGAAATAGTTTTCCAATCACTGTTTTAATAAAAGGACATTTTACTAGTACAAACAATTTAGGTGGTTACGCCTGTTCTACATGAATAGATTATACCGGGAATCGTTAGCTGCCGCATCGCTGATTAGTGTTTCCCACCGGAACCTCATCTGACCTCGAATACAGTAGTGGCTTACATTTCGGGCATTAGTTTGCTTTTAGAGAAACCATCCAATTAAATAAACCGTATAACCGGTATGAGTACTTTTCCTATGATATAAATGCGCAATTAATATAAATTAATATAAAATATTATTACAAATGCGTAAGTAACCCTTGTATCTTTGTAACGTAACGCAATCCAACGCGACGCTACGTAATGTGATGTTAGACAACGTCACGTAATGTAACGCAAAGTATAGTTAATTAACATAATGCAACGCAACACAACGCAATGGAACGTGACACAACATAACCCAATGCAATGAAATGTAGTGTAATATAACGCAACGCAATGTGATTCATCACAACACAACGTAATACTACACAAGGTAACGTAAAGTATAGCCACGCAATGGAACAGAACGCAATGCAACGTAACGCAACGAATTGTGACATGCTATTACGTAACGTAACGCAAAGTAATGGAACACAACGCAACGTACCGTAAAGTAACGTCATGCAACGTAACATAACACAATTTAACGTAATGCAACCAAATGTAGTGTAATATAATGCAACGCAATGTGATTCATCACAACACAACGTAACATCAATGCAACGCAACATAATGTAACGTGACATCATTATTTTTTTGGTTTTAAACTAACGTTATGGCAATTTTTAACCAAAGACATTTGCATAGATGCATTTAAAACTATATAAGTATCATGCCCGCTATCTGGGTTCCATGGTTTGTACCATCATTGGCTACCAGCTTTGCCTAGTTTGAAGTCAGATGGTGTTTTGTATGAAGTGTCCACCAATACCAAAACTTTATTGTTCACATTAAAATAAATACTAATAAAATATACTGGCAAAGAAAATCAACAAAAACACTAGTGCTACAAACAGCCAGCTTATCGCTCGAAAGTGATATCTTCCAGGTAACCTTTGGGTGGAGATGGTTTTAGTCATTTTTAAAAAGCGGGATGTGCAATTCTAGACTCTACATCAGTATATGTCGGTATGTGTAGCTTTGCGATTGACCGTCATATTCCGAGAGCTGGTAGCAAAATTTGGGTAGGTATTTGAGGAAGCTGAAAACTTGTCACATGGTTCTCTTATTTTATCCCTACTTATTTTATACTATGGGGGTCCAGACCTGACTGGTGAGTAGCGAGGAGTGTCGGAGCTCTCGGAATATCAGAACCGTCGCACAATGGTGATGAAGCACGTTTACTTGGAAGAAAACAATTCAAGTTTAACTTTACGTTTACTACTTTACTCTAAACAAAATCACTTCATGTCAACTTTTCATGTAGCACGTCTTTTCCAAGTTAGATTTATTCATATTAGGGACAAAGTTTACGCCCAATTGCACTTCAAGTTTTCGAGGCGCGAGCGAGAGTTTTGCCGCTTTCGCTTTAATGCTTTTAAAAGAAAAATATACAGGAGTTCTACAAATCCTCACGAACACTCTTCCTTGATAGAGTGTCGACAATAAATAATGGTTATTGCCGCGTCACCTACGACAAATAGCAGAAATGTGTAAATGGAGTAGCTATAACAACCATTTCAGCTGGTATATACAGTAATACTGGCAATTCTTTAGAATATTCTTTTCACATGGAAAATCTTGTTATAGAAGATTTTTCATTCGTTCCGACATTGCATCTATCATCTATCTATATATTAATGAATACCTATTTACCTTGGTCACAGCAGAACTTGAGATTGAGTTTTCCTATTTTCTCCGTATTGTTTTAAAGTTTTGTATTACTTTGCAGAAGGTTCTACGAGTAAAGAGAAAAAAGGAAGCAATTTGCATAGAAAATACAAGCAATTACAAAAGACTTCTTCTGTTGGTCAGCTTGTTTTGTAATAAAGATCATTAAAATGAATGTACGGTGCGCATTTTTTTTGCGGTACAATATTTTCAAAGATTAATATTATACGAAAAAGTCTCCAAAATAAATCGTTAAAGAAATTAAATTAATTCGAAATAGTTTTTGTAAAGATAAAAATTGACTTGAAATATTTATTCTGTTTTCAATTTGTTGCAGACATTTAGGAGAAAACGTTTAAGTTGAAATCTAAAATGGAAATCGTTTCCGATAAACTATTTTTTATGTAGTGATTTCAAATAAGATCTAATCCAATCAAAAGCTATGAAATAAAATTGAATATTTTCTCTGCAATATCGTTAAGTCGTTTTTGAAACGATGCAGATTTTATTGCATATTGAAATATGGAATACGATTTAGAATATTGGTTCGACGAACCGTTTTCCATATCCACTTAAAATAAATACCTATCTTTTGACTAATATATACACTTTTCCTAAAGTACTGCATGAAATGATAAATTATGGCTGCATATTATTTTTTAATCGAATGGAACAAAATACTCACTCACAGAGGAACTACTCAATGATGTAATTTATCATTAAGTATCAATTACTTATTAGTTCTGAATATACTAAGTGGTACAATACGTACAAACATACTTAACACTAGGACAAACGTGTGATGAATTAATAGTTTAAGTATATACGAAGGTTTTGTTCTTTAGATGACAAAGCAGAAACCGCTGGACTTAGTTAACTGAAATTTAGAGAACTATGCAAGAATGCGGATGTAAATAATCACATTCAGTAGAGATTTTTCAAATTTAGGGATTCAGAGGATCACATTTAGTTTTGATTTTACCCGCGCTGTGAAACCTCAGGTAAATACAATTTGTTTCGTGGTGGAAGTGAGCAAATAACAAGTGGATAGCGCACAAATTAATATTTTTTACAAATTTAGTGAAAAAGGCGACTAAAACAGCATTGGACATAAATACTACCTTAAAAACCCACAATATATTGGGTGTCACAACCATTACAAAACGTACCTGTCACTCTGAGCTCTGATCATAAATAATCGTTATTGCTTTGTCACCCAGGACAAATGGCGGCAAAGTGTAAATGATGTAGTGACGGCAAAACATTATTATGTGTATGTATGTATGTATATTATATTGGTAACACGTCCTGCTGCGAAGCTGGTTTCCGACGAGTTTTCCTGTTACTACTTCCACCGTGCCGAAAGAACACAATATCCTATTTCGGATCCTGTAAAGTATCAAATAAACAAATGAAAAAAACAAGCATTTTTAACAAAACTAACCAGCTAGGGATTAGGTACTTACTACTAGAGATAATATATACTTTCTTATAGATAGAAATCATCATATAGGTATAAGATCTTTGGGTGATAATATAGTGCATTGCTAGGTAACGATTTGATCTGTTAATGTTCCAATAGCTGCGTGACACTGTGATGTTATGGACAGGCGTGTTGCTTACCATCAGGTAATTGTCCTGATTGACGTACTTACAAAAAAATAGTTTAGGGCCATTTCTCTGGTAATAGACAATTCGGTTGTTTGGAGTTATGAAGTATTCGCAGTCAAAAAGACTGTGCTTCCACTTAAGGTGCGAAGGGACATCACGTTTGAATAGTTGCTAACTGCTTACCAAACACAGATTCGATACTGTTCGCATCATTAAGGTGGGCTGGATGGAAGCACCAGCTGAAGGCTTTAGATCGTACTGCTGTTGGATCTAACAAGCGGCATTGTTTCATGGTTGTTATACCAAAGACTCGATCGAATACGTTTGACTCCACATCTGATTTCTTTCTCATCTAGAGCGAATTGATTTCTTCTAACTAAGCGCGCTCTATTATAGACAGCATCGTTGCTTTAACATCAAGGGAAAGGGCGATGAAATGCCATTTATTATAAATGCCTAGTATCGATAAATAAAATGTTGAATCAAAAGGTGATGTAGCACACAGTCATAAACGTGATACACTCCATGTGATATCACAACACGTCAGTTGTGGAAACAACAAGGGCGCCAAAAAAACAACGGTTGCTAATTAACTTAGCTCGCTCTGCATTTAAAAATGAAAATTCAGCTGCTCTCAAATTGGATTTCTTTAATTCCAGGGAGAGAAACGCAATTACTGTTGTTGAAAGATACATGTTTTCCTTATTTGGCCTGTTGTTACATTGACTTGAAATTTAATATTTGAGAGAAATGAGGACACAATTGTATGGGAAATGGTTGTTTTAAATAGAAGGATGCATTTTAGAATTTGTGACGAAATCATCATTGAGCTTGTCTAATTCGTCGTAATGAAAAAAAATAGCAGTCATAGGAACTGCCGATGCCGATAGAAGTGAAAAGTTATTGACTTTTATAGCTCACTTTGGAAACTACGCAGGTGAAACTGGAGGGCGTGCCCATGAGTATGGCCATGATCCCGAGTTTACGCGAAGATTTCTTGTCATTCCCGAGCGTGACGCTATAATTCGCACGAAAAATCTGTCTGTGGCGCGCCAAAAGAAGAGGTTTAGTAGAAACGACGTCCAATTTAGATTCATGGGCCGTAGTTTCGAATCCCACGGCCACCTCTGCGTGTTTTTCTAAGTCCACATGATCAAGGTTGTCATGAACATTGGCTTGAATGGTGATAGTAAACCTGTTGGGAAAACCATAATGTTCCGAGAGAGACATCAGAGATATTTCGATTAGATGCGTTATCAGTTTACTCGCACACACTGCACCGAGTCCCAGCAGTGGGAACATAAAATGTCCGTTTTGAGTGCTTATCCATTATGTAAATTTGATTTGTCCAGCTGGTATACAGAATTAATAAACATTTCATATGTTTTAATATATTTGCCATTCCAAACGTGTGAGTCAAGTCATAAGTTAATTAGAACTTACCTGTTTACATTTATTTAGTTGTTGCAAACAATATTTTTTTTTTAATAAACAGTGACGAGACGAGCAGGACATATGCCTGATGATAAGCAACATGCCTGCCACATAACAGCACAGTGACACGCAGCTATTGGAACATGAAGAACCCAAATCATTACCTAGCACTGCATTGCGCTCGTCACCCAGAGATCTAAGTTGTTATATCTCTAAGCCCTGTAATTTCTCTGGAAACATTGCCTTTCAGACGGGAACACAGTAATGTTTGCACATTACTGCTTGGCGGTAGAATAATTGACAAAGGTGTGGTACTTCCCAAGGCGGACTCTGCTAAGAGTCCTACCACTATCATAATTAACATAAAATCACAAAGTTATTTCAGCATCAACTGAACTTGAAGTTTTGTTAAAAACTACAGAATTGATTTACTGAACTTACCACTGTTGAACTACTGTAAGCTAGAACTATATCCACTGTTGCCTCAGGTAACTTCTTTGTTTTGCGGTTGAAAGTTAATTAAGTCCACTGAAATCTAACAATTTAATTTAAAATTCTTGTGAAATAAGAGACGTTTTTAGTAAATTTTTTGTTTGCTTTGTTAGTCTGAAAATAAAGTTTTGTACAATTTTAACTAAGGTAAATATGATATTATGCCAAGGCTTAGAAACATTTTACTTGTGGCAATATTCCCTTCTGTAAGGTAATAAAGTACCTGCTCGATAAATTGCCAACACTATTATAAATCAAGTTTATTATTTTAACCACGGTAGGTGGGTGAAGATTTTATCCGCTACAATTTGTAAAGCTCCCAAGGGCGGGCCAAGGTCCGTGAAAACATGAACTCAACTATAAGTAACACGTAGGCGTAGGGGTATACGTAATAAATGAAGGCAGCAAGAAAGGAGTTAAGATAATTTTTTCATTCATAGACATGTGCGTATTCTGATTTCCCCCGAGAGGAGTATTTCCTTCCTCGTTTCAATTTAAAATTTATCATTCCGAGATATATGAATGGGTGAACGATAAAATATTTGTTTCTGGATTGACCGCATTTTAATCTTTGTAAAAATCACAGTTTAAAAAAAAAATTATAAGCTTGCTCTTAGGGACGCCATCGGGCGCGTACACTCTCCTTGAAAAAGGCCGCCGGATGCGGCCGAAACTCGAGTCGGATTGACCGACCTCATTACACGTGAGTTACCCGTTTACCTAATCAATAAGTGTTGACTTTGTTGTTTAATGTTTCTTATGATCATTGTTGAATCTTGCAACATGCACGTTCTACCTCTTGATGCCACTCACCATTTTCCGCACTCTGCCCCTTCGCTTCTTGATCTCATATTAATTTCCTCCCAGCAGCATGTTGCAAAGCATGGGCAATTATCAGCTGACTTTTCCTATCACGATCTTGTTTACCTGTCTTATAAAGTCCGGCCTCCAAAGGCTAAGCCTTCGGTTATTGTGCAGCGTAATTTTGGTGGTATTAATCATGAAAATTTAACTCGTGATGTTCAAGAAATGGATTGGTCGCAGGTAACAAATGCAGATACGATTGACACCAAGGTGTCTGCTTTCAACTCTCTCCTGATTCAACTGTATGATTCCCATGCACCATTGCGGACCATAAAAATTAAACACGCGCCAGCACCGTGGCTCACTAATGAGATCAGACAATTGAAACACAGGAAAGCAGTGGCCAAAACGAAGTACAAAACTCATCCCAATGACTTAAATAAGCTAAAATATGTTGAATTACGTAATCGGTGTAATCTGTTGTGTAGAGACGCTCAAAGACGCCATATTTTCGAGTCTGTTCAAGATAAAGATCCAGCAAGAGTCTGGAAATTTCTTAGGTCGCTAGGAGTCGGCAAATCACGACAAGATACAATCCCTCAAAATTTAGATATAAATGCGTTAAACCAACATTTTTCTATGTCTTCTAATATGAATGCAGCTTCTAAAGCTAGCACGTTAAATTATCTTTCCAATGTTGCCACTCCGGACTTACCTCATTTTGATTTTCGTCAATTTACTGCTTGTGATGTTAGGAAGAGCATACTGTCAATAACCTCAAATGCTGTTGGGGTTGATGTAATAAGTCGCAATATGATAACGCCCATCCTAGATCATTTGCTTCCCATCCTATGCCACATTTTCAATTTTTCTATTACCTGTGGTGTGTTTCCTTCCATTTGGAAAGAAGCACAAATAATACCCCTTCCTAAAAAAACCAGTCCCTCATCTTTTTCCGACTATCGTCCCATTTCCATCTTACCCTTCTTATCAAAAGTCCTGGAACGCTTAATTCACAACCAGCTTAATCATTACTTGACCCGCAATGACTTTCTTAACCCTCTTCAATCTGGCTTTCGTCCGGGGCACAGTACGGTTACTGCACTCGTTAAGATCAGTGATGACATCCGTCAGGGTATGGATAATGGTCACTTAACCGTACTGGCGCTTTTGGACTTTAGCAATGCTTTTAACTCAGTAGATTTTGAAATACTTCTAGCTATACTTCGCTCTGCTAACATATCTCCGACAGTAATTGACTGGTTTCATAGTTACCTGTATGGGCGCCGACAGAGAGTGCGCGTGGATGAGAATTACTCATCTTGGTGCGTCACATCTGCTGGTGTACCGCAGGGGGGCGTCTTATCTCCGTTACTTTTCGCCATTTTTATTAATGCTATCTCACATAATCTTTCTTCTTCCTACCACCTTTACGCCGATGATATGCAACTATATTGTCAGGCTCCACTAGCATGGCTTCCGGAGGCTGTGAGAGCCATGAATGAAGACTTGCGGCGTATACTGGGTTGGAGTAACTCGTACGGCCTTAAAGTCAATCCATTGAAGACGCAGGTCATTGTTTTAGGTAGTTCTCGCCTCATTGGACAAATCGACTGGAACTCACTCCCACATGTCGTTTTCGATGGAGTGCCGATTCCATACAGTAAAACTGTAAAAAACTTAGGCATTTTCTTTGACCGCAATCTTTCTTGGGCTCCTCAAATTACGGAGGTAAGCCGTAAAATTTTTGCGTCTGGGGGATCTCTTCGTAGGCTACGAAATTTTCTGCCAACAACCACTAAAACTGCGCTTGCACAGTCACTTTTGCTTCCCATTTTGGATTACGCTGACGTCTGCTATTTAGACCTCACAGAAGAGTTGCTGGATAAACTTGAGCGCCTTCAAAATTTTTGTATAAGGTTCATTTTTGGTTTGCGCAAATATGACCACGTGTCTGAGTTTCGCGCTAAGCTCAAGTGGCTGCCCATTCGACGTCGCCGGGATGTCCACATACTTTCCCTTCTTTATAACGTTCTATTTAATCCTTCTTCCCCTCGCTATTTACAAGAGCGTTTTAATTTTCGAAGTTCCCTCCTGACTAGACCCCTAAGATCATCGGATTCCCTTATTTTGGATATTCCTCAGCACAGCACTTCTTTTTATTCTTGCTCCTTTACAGTCAAGGCTGTGAAGTTATGGAATGACTTGCCCCTCGAAATCAAACGTGCACCCTCTGTTGACGTATTCAAGCTTCGCGTGAAGGCATACTATCTTGAATTATAGCTACTATTCCATCTTTGTTTATATTTATTGGGTATGTATGTATATATGTAGTTGTATGTATGTATATCTGTAGTTGTATGTATGTATATCTGTAGTTGTATGTATGTGTAAATTATATTTATGTATGTATAATTTAAGTAACAAGTAAAATGTATGTAAGTATATATTAGTGTTGCATATTATGTACATAATTTTGTGTTTCTGTTTATTCAGTGTTTGGTTTGCTATAGATTGTTAAGTATGTGTACCTAAGTTGTGTTTTTTCTGACCATCTCTAAATAAGTTAAGGGCCACTTTTGTACAAATTATATCCTTTTTCCGTACAAGGTTGCCTGGAAGAGATTGCTTTAAGCAATAAGGCCGCCAATTAAGAGTCTCACCCATTAGTTACTAAGTTTATTTTTTGTTTTGTTTGTGTTTTACTCTGTGTGGTCTTTTAATAAAGAGTTTATTATTATTATTATGTACGTATTTATTTCCTTTCTTAAGCCTAAGTTTTTACAATATTTATATATAAAACAACATAAAAACATTATAAAAACCTAAACCTAGTTTGCCGCCAGCAGCGGGGCAGGGCCCAAGCTACCGGTGGTTAGGGCTGCAGACTGAGGAACCTCCTGACGATGCGTGCTGTGTCGAGGATGACCGCCTTCTGCATCTGACCCTTGATCCAACCGTTTAGCGAAAGTCTCTTGAGATGTTGGTCGAGACTTTTCGCTACAAGGCCGTTTGCTGACACGACTATTGGGACTATGATCGTCGAATCAACATCCCACATGGCGGTAACCTCGTGAGCCAAGTCAAGGTACTTGCTAAGCTTGTCCTTCTCGGCTTTCACGAGGTTCTCGTCATGTGGAACGGTGATATCGATGATCATAGCCCGGCGTTGAAACCGGTCTACCAGCACGATATCAGGCTTATTGGCGACAATAGTCCTGTCCGTGATGATAGAGCGGTCCCAGTAGAGCAACGCACGACCATTTTCGAGAACTGGCAGAGGTGCGTACTTATAGTACGGCACCTCGGACTCGACAAGGCAGTACCGAAGAGCAAGTTGCTGGTGGATGATCCTGGCTACTAGGTTATGTCTGTGCAAGTACTCGCCGTTAGCAAGATGCGAACAACCGGAAATAACATGACGAAGCGATTCGCCTGGACGGCGGCATGCCCGACAAATGTCGACCGTACCGTCCTTCATTATGTATTTCCGGTAATTGTTCGTCTTGATAACTTCGTCCGCAATTATTATTATTATTATTATTATGATCGCCATCTCGCGATGATGTTAAGCGATGATTCGGTCTACGATGGAGCGTGCTATCAACCTAGAAGAAACCGATTCACGTCAGCCTAAATACCCTAAAATTGTAAAACCCACTCAGGCAATGTTCTCACCAGCCTAGACGGTTTTATTACGAAAGTTGAATCAAACCTCGTTTGTGTCTTTGGCACGTTAACCAAAAAATTAAATCGCTTTGTTGAGCTACAAGCTGTTTATCGTTTTGTGTGTTCTTTAATTACCGAAACTAAATTACGATAAGAACCACACTACAGTCATACAAAACTAACTAGGTACTTAAACTAAGCACATCCATTATCCATAGACATAAAGGTGTAAAGATAATCGTTCTTCTTAGTTTTGTTATTAATTTCAGTTATGCATTTTTGTAAACGAAATAAAAGTCTATTTGATTCCTTCCCCTTTCACGAGTGCCAACTCCTGTGAAACTAAAACTGACAAAGAGCAGCATTTATAATGACAAATATCAGATACAGTTGGGTGAAAAATGTATCTAACTATTAAGATTGAGATGTACTTTTTAAATGTTTCAACCGAAATTAAACATTAAGCCCATCTGTGTCGCAATAGAGGACAGTTTTTAATATGATTCAAATAATTACACAAGTAGGTACGTATACC
The DNA here is from genome assembly GCA_963693475.1 of Ectropis crepuscularia. NCBI lineage: Eukaryota > Metazoa > Arthropoda > Insecta > Lepidoptera > Geometridae > Ectropis > Ectropis crepuscularia. The sequence goes on from OY856358.1 coordinate 14,014,957, forward strand.
CGATATTCGTGAGATATACATAACAATTCAAATTGATAGCGGACACTTCAAGTGATATAAATCACAAAAACCAGGCTATAAAATAAACATAATTGTTTTACGTGTGATTAAGTAATCGTCCCATTTAATGTTTCACCTACACGCCTAGGAAACTTCCGAAAGCTAGCTAAACGGCGCGCATAATATTCACCTAAACATTTATAAACGAAAGGGCCGCAAAGGCACACACTTTAACCTAACTTCGGCGTTCATGGCCCGTACTATAGGTAACTAATGCGGTAGTCGTTCAAGCCAAAGAACGAAAAACATTTGTGCCTTGCGATCATGCATCTCGAAATCATCGCGTTTACGGAGACGATGGAGTGGGAATTAAAATGGAATTCTTGCAAAGTAGGTAAATAAACCATAGTTTATTTCGAAACCAATAAACTTTATCAGACAGAAGTTTTATTTGAAATATTAATATCAAATATTTTTCCTAGTTAGTCACATTTATGACGGCGAAATGTGCGAAATTGTGAAATGAGCGCGGTAAATTTTTTCGTAATGTTTAAATAACTGAAATAAAATTAACGCATAGCTTATGAAGAGATAAGGTGATTGAATTGGATTTTTGTCGTGTATATGCCTAATTGCCTATACACGACAAAAATCCAAAAATCCAGTTACAATGTACTAATACAAGATTTGACTTCTCTCAGAGGAAGATTTTCAAAACCAAAAAGACTTCCAAAAAGTGTTGTTATAACCATTGAGTTTATGTGGTTGAAACTGCAGTAAAATGTAGAATTTCATCATCATCATTTTCAGCTCGTTATTGCTCGTGTCTGAGTAAAACTCTCTCTTTCTGTTCGTTGTCTGTCTCGATATAGTATTGCATTTCACATTGTGCAAGTCATGATCATCAGCATGATTTTGTAAAGTTATAAGATTATTTTTACGAAATGTAATACTGTTTTGAGCACGGTAAATGAGGTTAGTAGGGCTCTGCGCTAGTCCAAAGTTCGGTAGGCAGTAGACACCACTTGAGACCAACTGCCATAGGTCTTTGTAAAAAAAGGTAGTTATAAAATGCTCATAGTACGGGCTCAGGTCTAAGCACATGGCGCCTGTCAGATAACGAGCCTGCCTCGAACCTATAAAAATGCTAATACAAAAGGTGATGCTCCAAAGGTACGGAGTAACGTATCGAGAAAGCCAATCCAGTCTATTTAAATACTCTTATTTCCCTGGGGGCATATGAATTGCACGGGTTTCGGACCAATAATGTGTAAATTCAGATAAATATGTAAGCGATGGGTCAGAGAAATTGGTTTGTTATTGGAACGGATGGTTAATGGATTATTTAAACGGTTCGTTTGGTTTTTGAATATGTCATTTTCCAGACGTCGGAAGATATTTCCAGTAGAGAGAACATATAAGAGTATGTTCAGATGACAAGCGCTCAGCGCGCGTTGAACGCGCGTTATATTTTGTCTAGTGTTTACATGACACGCGGCAACTCCTGACAAGCGTCAGGAGCCGAACGCGCGTTGCCGCGATCGCCATGGTATTCAGTACAGTTCTTACATTTGTTGAAGATGGACGTAGAAACAGTTTTACCAGTGATTCTATACCGACGCCAGAAACGACGCGACAGAAGACGGAGGTATTGGGTCCACCCAATTTTGTCACACAGGCTGACTGAAAGCCAGTACATAATTTTGTATCCGAAGTTAAGGCAATTCGGACCCAAATTTTTTAACTTCTTCTTCGAGTTCTGGACGGACTGATACTGAAGAACCCTAATTAAATACGTCTATCCGCGTCGAAAGCGCGCGCTCAACTGAATGGAAATATAGAAAACCAATGATCTCAATGCGCGCGTTGACGCGCGCTGACAACAGCCGAGCGCTGGCGCAGCGTTCAATGCGCGCTTTATTAAAACGCGCGTTAACATGGGTACAGCCTGAATAAAATGTATGTACTTAGTTGTAAACGCGCGTTATGAAAACGCGCGTTGAGCGCTTGTCATCTGACCGTACTCTAAGAGTAGATACCGAGTTGTATCAACTATAAGGATATGCCAGACAATGTTTAGAGATTGGTACGCTAGTGGAAGCTTGTAATAACATATTGTCAGCAATTGATACTAAATTTACTAAAACACTTCGCTGACATTTACAGTATCTATGCCAAGAAAACATGTTTAGTGTATCACATAAAATATATTCTGCCAGATGCTTAATTGACTTTTTTATAGTGTAAAAAATAAGCCTAATAAAAAATAATAAAAAAGAAATAAGCCTGAATTTAATAAATAAATACGTCTCTTGTATCTATTTATATTCAATGTCTGGTGTAGGCTCCCTCCGGCCTAGCATAAAACATCGAGGCGGGTCTTCCCTCTTCACGACAGAATGACATTATTCATTAAAATTACTCTCAAGTTGATTCTGTTGAAAAACTCTGGTCTTTGGAATTTCTTTGTTCGTAAGTGTGCTAAATAAGAACGATGAAAATTCTCATTGAAATGAATAGACCGAGACGTTTAGCAAATTCTTTCGACGAGCGAATTTTACGTAGCCAACTGGAAATCGGGAGATAAGAACACATATACATATTATCTTGTAGATATTGATACGCCTATTGATATGGTACGCGTTCCAACCCAGCTTTTATTTTGATAAACGCATTATAACCAATCATGTGGAATGCTATACGGGAATGTGTCTGGGAAAATAAATATAATTTGGAAATACCATTACGAATTTGCCCGATTTGCATTATCTGATGTAAAAGTAAGGGTTCAAATCGATTGTCAAAGTTTGTGGAGCATTAACCGCGTAACTCAGAAGGTAAAGTATTTTCAAATACAAGATTGTCAAAGTTGAAATTCAAGTGTAAGCAACGAACATCTACGCATTTAAGCTCAGAATAATGAATTAGGACACATTGTGACACTCAGGAACCGTTTGTTAAGTTGTTCACGTCTCAAATAATCTGTTAAGTTGAACAGCCTACTTTTATCAGCGCGATTCAGAGACGTTTTCATCAGACGTTGTTCCGCAACACGAATTGCGTTTTAAGCTCCAACTAAGTTTACCGACGAGTGTAGCACAATTTCCTCTAGACGCAGAAACGAAGATGGAGAGGAAACAAAATTCCGCGCAAACATAATAAAGACCTTTCGCGAACTTTCACTTGAGTTGTGGAAACTTCTAGTAACTTTATCTGTATGCACGCCACACGATATAAGCCACATCTAGTTTCGTTAACTCCCGATGGAAGGAGAAGGAGGGTACATGATACATATATTGACACCACTCACACTTCATCAAAATCATATTCAGATGGCAGCACTTCTGGTTTGAAGAAACACCTTATTAAGAGAACATGGTCACAGCGTCCTGCGTCTGACTGTACTTTTGGTGATCACTCACACTAATGCAAAGCTCAGCTTATACCTCGCGGACTGTACTATATTGGGTTAAACATCCATAATATGGGCTGACTCGTGTAGGTCTTCATACTTTGTTAGGATATTGTAAAACAGCAGACTTTTACTAGAAGGAGAACGTAGGCAACTACATTAACAAAGTTGCAAAACAATCTAAGTTTGTTGGCTTTTCGACCGAAAAAAAACGGTGGAGGTATGTGCTTATTTAATTATGTATAACACACATGATTTTTTACAGAGTAGTCCGATTTTTCTTTTAAATATAGAGTAAGTCTTGTTGATACTGGTTACTACTGGTTAACGTTGATATTTTTTTTTACTTTTCCATCCTCAAATATATATATAGTTTTATTTTTTTCCAAATATGTTCGTCTATTTTATATAATTTATATTTGATATTTCATTTTTAAGTTATTAAATTAAAAAGATGAGATAGGGTGGCGTGTTTCAAAGTCCCGCAAACAAAAATGGGCAGTGGAACTGTAAGTATATCTGTATACATAGGACATAACAAACTATTTATTTATGTATATATGTAGATAGATACACTTTATTGAACACACCAAAATAACAAAAATTTACAAATTAAAACATATTAAACACAAAGTTAGTGCGACAGATGGCGGCCTTATCGCTAATAGCGATATCTTCCAGGCAACCTTAGTTTGAAAAAGAAAAGTAGGATCTTATCATGCGGGGTGTGCAGATGCATAAATATATATGTAAATAAATAAATTGAAATAGCTCCTACTTAAACATATTTACTTATTACTTAATAAAACACACCAGTACTTATAATTATTATCATAGAATACAATAATACATATCTAAAATAAAGAAACAATTATGTATCTATATTGTGAAGGCATATTTTATGAAAGGAAATCTAAAACAATGAATTGATTATAGACTACAGGCCCGTGAAGAAAATTTACGGGTCAAATGAACCACCAGGAGACCTATGTAGGATGATAGAAGGGTAAAAAGTAATAAGATTCAGCACTATGCCGTCACTTGTAAGCTGTCCAACTGCGTACAGTTGAAGAGCGGGGGTTCCAATCCTCGATCATTTCTTCTTGTCACATGTTTTTTGTACGGCGTTGCGAAATAATGTAATGTATACCCTTCTATCATCCTACATAGGTCTCCTGGTGTTTCATTTGACCGTAAATTTTGTTCACGGGCCTGTAGTCTATTAGTAGCACCAAAACCAACGTTAAACAGTGGCTACAATTTTGACAAATATAATTGTTTGACATGTTTTCTAAATGTTTCAAGTGATGATGAACGTCTGATAGACACAGGTAAATCATTCCTATATTCATATTCATAGGTATATGTTCTTCATCTCAAAAGACACATACCTACTTCTATTATGATTCCTTACTAAAATGCCATCTATACTCATACTCATTATAAAGCTTATTAAAACTCTAAAAATGCGACCATTACTGAAAATCCAGGACTTCCTTATCATACTCTCATTTCTTTTCACCTTATCATTTTTTTTTATCTCATCTGACCAATTAACGTAGGTAATAGACAAGGTCCAAAATCCAAATTGCTTCACCACACTAATTGCAATTTTAATTAGGTTTTAAATGGACCTTACATTAAAAAGATCTTTCATAATAAATATAATTTATGCAGGCTAATGAATCCGAGTATAATGTCAGCAATCAACTCTCAGTGGGTGCATTTTCAAACGCCCGCATTTGCTTCCAGCGAGTGGACAGCGAAAAGTAATTTGCTGAATAAGCTTTTAGTAGAACAGAGGCGTGCATGGAGTACCTTGTTGCATTACGTTCTATTCAGGGGCGTAGGAAGCCATAGCGGGCACAATGTTCACAATGTTCTCAGCGGATGCGGAAATCCACTCACGATATGACTGCATCCCGCGTGCCAGAACACTGGGAAACGAGATGCAGTGCTGATGCATAAATATGGAATAAGGAGTAAATTTGAATTTCGTTGTTTTATTCAATAATATCTAATTCTAAAAGAGGGATCCTCTAATTGTAAATCTTGAATCGCCGTAGTAAGTAAACAGTAGTATGCGTTATTAATATTTTGCATATGAGTACTTGTCTGTATTTTAGTGGATAATATCCAAGTACCTGGGTGACCGAGCTTTGCTCGGTTTAAATACTAAATATACTTAGACGCCTAAAGATAAAAGGGTCCAAGTAATCGATATTTTCAAAAAAGAAACCTTGAAAAAAAAGAGAAGCCGTCTAGATCCGAACCCGGGTCTACTAATTCGTGACCGCTAGACTTCCCGTTTGAGCTATTACCTATACTGTCGCGGCAGGTGGCGAAATTTACCTTCGCATTATAATGTTTAATGTGATAGTTTTTCATTGCCTGAAAATGCGCAATAAATGACGTTTTTAAAAAAATAAAACCTGGCTAGATCGATTTATCGTCCCCGAACCCTCCTGCGTACATAGTTTCATGAAAATCTTTCCAACCGTTTCCGAGATTCAGATTCTATACATCTATATATACAAGAATTGGTCGTTTAAAGGCATAAGATAAGATAAAACACACACAAGTACGAGGGTCAAACTGAAAGTTCTTAGAAAATCAAAAACTGATTACATTAGCCAGTTAGTAGTTTTATTATATCTTTTCAAAATATTGTCCATTCACGTCAATACACCGCTGCATGCGATGGAACCACTGGGAAAAGCACTTTGCCCACTCGTCCTTAGGGGTCTCTTCAATGGCATCGCGATACGCAGCCACCGCTTCTTCAGCATTCATAAACCGCTTTCCTTTAAGTTTTTCTTTAATTTTTGAAAATAAATAAAAATCACAAGGCGCGAGGTCGGGGCTATACGGCGGGTGACCCAGTAATTCAACGTTTGATGTCGCCAAATAGTCGATCGTTCGCTTGGCGGTGTGCGATGAGGCGTTGTCGTGGTGAAGGAGGATCCTACTGCGAGGTCGTTTCTCTCGAACTTTTTCCAAGACAAGTGGCAAACAATTGGTAGTGTACCATTCTGCAGAAACTGTTTTTTGATCCTCTAACACAATTGTTGCGAAATGACCTATCCTTCCAAAGAACGAGGCCACCATTTTTTTCCCCGCACTTCGATCTCTCTTCACTTTAGTTGGCAACTCCTCGAAAGGAAACACCCACTGAGCAGATTGTCTTTTGGTTTCAGGATCATAACAGTAAATCCAGCTTTCGTCACCTGTTAGTATGTCGAACACAGCATTTGAGTCACCTCCGTTAAATCTTTCAATCATTTTACGGCACCAATCCACACGATGGAGTTTTTGAGCCTCAGTCAAATTATGAGGTATCCACCGGGCGCAAAGCTTCCTGACCGCTAAATGTTCGTGTAGGATTTTGTGCACTTGACTCATACCGATGCCTAAGCTTGTCCGAATCTGCTGATAGGTCACTCTTTTGTCAGTCTCTATCATACGCCGCACAACACAGATGTTATCTTCAGTCGTCGCCGTAGAAGGCCGTCCCTCACGTAAATCATCAGTGAGATTAGTGCGACCGCGTTTCAACTCATTAAACCAGTTGTAAACAGTCGCACGAGATGGGGCTTCATCGTGAAAGGCCAATCGTAGTCTATCATAACTTTCTTGTTGACTTAAATGACATCGAAAGTCATAAAAAATCATTGCACGAAAATTTTCTCGTGTTAAATTCATGTTGACGTGACACAGACAATTTTCAATTTGCCGCCAAATCGTAAAACAAATGACAAATGAATGAAGTATATACTCAGTAATATTGGCAAAGAGTTCTATTTTCAAATTATAGAATTATTTTTTTATTATATTGTTTATAAGTGGCCAGTTCTAAGAACTTTCAGTTTGACCCTCGTATTATACAAATTATACCTAATCGGTACTTGTGTGCCAAATTATAGTACTTATAGTAATAGGTAATAAAATCGGGCTTAAAGACTGAAGAGTATCAGAGTAGAAGGTTATAAGGTAAGGCATTGTAGCAAAATGTAGTTTCATCATCATCATCAACAGCCCACTAAACGTTCCCACTGCTGGGACTCGGGGCCTTCTCTCGCAAGGAGAGAGTTAAGGCCATAATCCACCACGCTGGCCCAGTGCGGGTTGGCGGATGACACATGACTTCGAAAGATTCTAGGTACATGTCGGTTTCCTCACGATGTTTTCCTTCGCCGTTTTAAGTTAGCGGCATTACGCACATGACTTCGAAACGACAGTGGTGCGTGTGGGGTTTGAACCCAGGGTCTCCGGATCGGCAGGCGCCGTTCTCCCGACTAGTCCAGCCGTAACTTAAAATGTAGTTTACGACCACGATTCTTATACGTACCAAATATACCTACCTACATACAAAACAGGAGTACGAATAAAAACATCGCGGTACAAGACTTACGCTTTGTATGTAACTTTTTGTTCGGACCTTTATGCGCTATAATAGTGATTTATTATAACCATCGAAATTGCTGATATTCTATTTGAAGTAAAGAGTACGTATATGTTACATATGTTAAGCTCTAGAGTTTAAGCTTCGATCCTAAATAAATTTTATCGGAATTGATAGAGACGTGATAGTGTAAGCCAAAACACATTTTGTGATTAAAACATATTTTTTACAACATTCCTTTGTCTTTTACAAATCACTAGTAATATGGACTCAAATAACGCACCAACTACGAATAAAGTAGATATACGAACTAGACAATATCAGTATAACTATATCAAGTAGGTACAAGCTTCTGTTATAACAATATTACAATTTTTATTTTTTTTATTTTATTTTTATTTTAATTAGTAGTTTTAATCACTCAAATCACGCACCAACTATCACCTAAAATAGACGTACAAACAAGCCAATGTTAGTGTGACTACGAGTACATCAAGTAAAAGCTTCAGTTATTAAACTTCAGCTATTGGATGAAATATCCGGCATCTAGGGCCTAATTCCCGTACCTCCTACATCGTAACTACATTTTGGAAAGCCATAACAGGCTGTAAACTAAGGCATAGTGTAGCTACAACATTGCAATTCGCTTCACGCATTCGGGTATTACGCAAACGTACCGTGTAATACTACTATGGCTACACTAACAACACGGCACTTTGAATAAGTATATAAATCTGATTAATTGTATAAATGTGAAAGTTTGAATGATTGCATGTTTATTGCTCAATAAGTTCGGATTATCTGAACGGATTACGTAGAAATTTGAAACGCAGTTAGATTATAGTTTCGAATAGATCATAGGCTACTTTTTGTTCTGCTAGAATTATATTATGTGAAAGTTTCAATGTTTGAATGTTTAGCTTAATCACGTCATTAAATCTAAAACAATTGATGTAAAATTTGGAACCAACCGAAAAAGATTATAGATAGATAGATATATAGAAAACTCTTTATTGTGATACAGACAAATTAATAAAATTATAGTGAAATACTTATGAACTAGCACCACAAGTGGCGGCCTTATTGCTGAGAGCAATCTCTTCCAGGCATCCATCACAAAGGAAAAAAGCTTACATACAATTACAAACAGGGGCGAGCGACATTAATTAAAAAAAACTATTAAACATATATTACTAAAATAAAATAATAAATATTCACCAATAAATAATAATAATATGCTACCACTACCTTTAAAATACATACATGATAACAACAAGTAATAACCTTTAATAAGACAATAAGAGTGCGGATATTATGAACAGTGATTCAAAGGCAGCCAGAAACACGAAACAATTACAACTAGTCTAAAACAACAGTGCTACAACTTGCTTACAACTTGCTAGTGTCAACTGTCTTGCATTGTGATAAATAAAAATCTTTTACTTTGCCCTTAAAACGCTCACTGGACTGCGATTGTCTCACAGAGGACGGCAAAGCGTTCCACAAATGCCCGAAATGATTATCCCGAAAAAATGCAGACTGCTAAGGCCACTACACAGCATTTTTCTAAATTCTACATGGACAAAATCGCAACCACATACCCGTTACATAATATACAAAGGTGTGGATTTTGATTACACTACGTGTGTACTAAATATAAACTATTATAGAGACTGCAAAAGTTAGTTAAGTTATTTGTGCTAGCATAACTTTACACGGAGTTAAATGAGAACTGAAACCTAGATGCATTTTCCTGTAAGGCGTTGCAGCGTGCCTACAATGTGCATTGTGGCCGACAGTGCGCACTCAACGGGTCCAAGGCGTGAGCTAGCTAAGAAGTTAAATTTCTACGAAACAATATTAAATTACATTCTAGTTAATATTAGATTAAATACATTCTAGTTTTCGAGTGTAGAATTATTAGTCGTTGAATTTTAGACGAATAATAAATATTTAATTTAATTGGTTGGCACTTTTTCACACGCCAGCATTTGTTTTGAAGACTATACTCAAGTTTTTCGCTCTTATTTCGTTTTTTTTATCGAAAATAATAGGTTTACCGTTGATCGTCAACTCATCAAATGCGATAGCTATGATGAACGGTACAAATTTAGAAGAAACCGATAACTCTTAATTTGAAAACAGCCAGAAAATGGCGGCACATCCCAAGTTTATACTATGGACGTTTGTCTATAAGTATCTCTGTAAGTCTATAAGTATATAATAAGTATATAATAGTCTATAAGTATGTAAGTCTATAAGTATCTTTTGTAGTGGTAGGACTCTTAGCAGAGTCCGCCTGGGGAAGTACCACACCTTTGCCAAATATTCTACCGCCAAGCAGTAATGTGCAAACTTTACTGTGTTCCGGTTTGAAGGGCAATGATTCCAGAGAAATTACAGGGCTTAGAGACATAATATGTTAGATCTCTGGGTGACGAGCGCAGTGCAGTGCTAGGTAATGATTTGGACTGTCATGTTTCAATAGCTGCGTGTTACTGTGCTGTTATGTGGCAGGCATGTTGCTTACCATCAGGTACATGACCTGCTCGTCTCGTCACTCTATGCTATAAAAAAAAAAACAAAAAAAAAATTTATAAGTAATGAGCTAGTAAAATGAAGCTTGTAGGGGCTTGCGCTTTTTGCTCTAGCCTAAAGTTCGATAGGTAGACCGAGAGACCATTGGAGAAAAACTCCCATAGGCATTTTATATGAAAAAATTGCGTCATTGCTTACGAACAGGCAATACGCCATCAAATACCAACTTATTTAGTACCTACTAAAAATGAAATGTAATATTTTAAGATTAAAAATCATTGCTTTTTCTATAAGCTCAAAATTAATATAGACTTGGCTCTGTGAAATTAAAACCTACATTTCCCGACTCATACAAAATTCAACCGGTAGTATGAGCAGACACCTAAATCCGTAAAAGCTGAGCACGTAGGATAAACGCTTCCATCAACCGGACGTTAATGCAACTTTGGATGTTATACGGCGTAATATCCTGCACGTTATTATAGCTTGTGTTTCTTACTTGGCGTAAAAGATAAGCAGTAATGGCGACCTGGCAAAATGAGAACTCTCATTTTTAAAAATCACTCCAAATCGGTAATTGAGATTTGTGTAGATTACAATACAATACAGAAAAAAACAGCACAAAACAAAATAAAACAACAGTGATTTAACTGAAAACCAAAACTTTTTTTAGATTTATTATCTAGATACCATATTTTTGTAACAGGCAGAGTCTCTATTAATTTATTAAATCATTTATTTCGGTAAACACCATAGGTATACAATAAAATTACAATAGAATAAAATGTCACACAAATTAATTATTTTATATAAATTGATTATTAAAAACATTCAGGACAACAACAACAGATATCAACATCACAACTTATGTCCTAAAACAACATTCATCCATTTGTTTTGAATGGGGCAATCCAGTCTATAGTATATCATTTTCAGGATACTGCTGCGACTGACTCGCAATCGGTGTCGTAGAGAGGCGACTTTCTTGCGGATAACCGCGTGAAAGTCGTCCGTGCGTGCCTCAGCGAACATCAAAGATGCGCTGCACCAGCGAGGTAGCCGCATCAGCATCCTGAAAATGAATTAATAACTGAACTAAACAGAACTGAAGTAAATGACTGACAATACATATGTAACTAACTTAACACACCAGAATGAACCAAAGTCCGCTAAAATAAAATTAAGTAGGAAGTAAGTAATAATACATTACATAAAGCATCATGGTTACTTTAAACCAATCGTAACTAATATTAGTTACTAGGCTTTTTGTAATAATAACCCGAAAGGTACGCCATGACCGCCCGACTTTATGCGGTCGCGTCACTGGCCGAAAAATATCCCTTCGCATTCTAATGTCTAATGTGACAGTTTTTCATTGTCTAAAAACGCGCATAATATACGTTTTTTTAAATGAAACCTAGTTAGATCGATTTGTCCCCGAAGCCCCTTGCATACATAATTTCATCAAAATCGTTCAACAAGAATTGCTCGTTTAAAGTTATAATAAGATTTTAAAGTAAGGTGTAAGTGCAATTACAATTATGTGGTATAAATATGTGGAACATACAAATTACATATACGTTTTTTTACCTTCATCGGTGTGTGGATAATTCAGGTGTGCTCAGTGGTAAGTTAGACACTTTGTGTGATTTTCAAGTAATTTACATTAGAATTACAATTCTGCTAAAACATTGGAATTGTTTTCGAGATAAAATGTTTATTTGGTATAATTTAGATATCTTCGATAAACAAAAAACTAATACTGCTGTATGTCCTTTTCCAGGCGTAGTCCTCTAGATTTATCAAACTGTAAAACTTTTTATAAAAGGAACGGGAAAAACTAAACCAAAGATATCTCTTGTCTCTATTGAAAAGAGTACCTACAATTCCAATACTCATCAATCAGAAGGGTTATCCGTTTCGATACATTAATATATTTCTTTTACATTAGGGAAACCGTGACAAGGCAGTTCTTGCAGCTAAAGGGATACGAGAGTTATCAGGTTTGACTCCCTGTCGGACAGAGATTGATACTAAACAGTTTAATTTGAACTTATTTACTTAGGTATTTATACATCTGGATAAATCGCTGGTTAATTGATTCTTTCACGTATATATTGCATTCTAATTCATGTATAATACCTGTGCAAGTTATTCTGCCCCCAAATATTAATGTGCAAACACGTTCCGGTTTAAACGGTAATGCTTCCAGAGAAATGGCAGCGCAAAGAGGTAGATCGTCTAAAGACCTGTTTTCATTTTGATTAGTGCGCGTGCAAGTGATTATTGCAGGTGTAAAGTGATTATTAGGAAACACGTGTGGACAGCGATTGATTATTGCGAGTGTGTAGTAACTTGCGTAGTGAAGTGATTAGAAGCGTGTTCAATTTTTTGCGAGTAGCCTCCTCCCGCGCGCTTTTCCTTCCCCTTCGCTCGCAGCTTGCCTGCCACTAAACAGTAGCATTGTCATATATTCCAGATTTCTCCGTATTTACGAGTATACAGATTTTTAATGTGCGATACTGATTAGCATTGGATACAGATATGTTTATAGGGTTATTGGTAATCAACCTGCATCCTTTTAAGGGAATGTTAAGAATGCGGATAGTTGCTCTAGGAACAACCCTGGCTTTTGGTAATAACTAATGCTAATGCCAAAGTTGATTGCCATATTTTTCTATCTTTAAGATAAAAAATAATACTTTAATATTAGCTTACCCAATTTCAAGTTTGGGGTCTATTTTTGTTGTAATTTACTAGTTTACAAAGTTAAAACCTAGTACTGTCTTATAATGTTGATTAATATTGTGATTAGTACTCGTATTTAATACAGATTAATATTATGATTAGATAGATAGATAGATAGATAACTCTTTATTGTGACACAAAAACATAAATATTACAGTAAAACACTTACGAACTAGTACCACAAATGGCGGCCTTATTGCTTAGAGCAATCTCTTCCAGGCAACCAGCCTAGTACTTAATAAAGGATAAGGAAAGGTATTTAATAATAAAAACTGATTACTTGAAATGACTTGAAACTTATCTGAACAAACTACAGAGAGGCAAGTATCCCTCGAAGCATTTTTAACGTTAGGCTACTATCCGCTATTGTAGGCAACTATCCCTTTTTTGAGAGGTCGAATGAAACAGGAATTACTCGAAACAAATATTAATTGTTTACAAAAATGTTCTACTATGAAAGATCGAAGACCTATGTTTCGATATACACGTCGAATTATTCTGAATAAGTACATTTTTTTTAATAATACAGCTTTATGGAAAAGTAGGGCAACTATCCGGATTTTACCCTATATCTTAATATCACCAGCTATGTGATCATAATCTTTCTTGACCATAAAATATGTACATCCATAAATATTACAATAATGTTATTTAAAAATACAAATAGTTAGTCCCATTGAAAACTAACGTAAAACCGTGTGTGCTATGTGTATGTACCAGTCAATTTATATTAGAAATACCTTTACTAGACTATTTATAATTAGCTTCTTGCACTTTTATGTACTTATCTAAAAATGGTACCATAATAGCTGGGGCCTAACGAAGTTGAGGGCTAGGCATAAGTCCGTAATAACTTAATACGTCTCCGCAATTTTTTTCTTTATGCAGATACTATATAACTTTCTGATCCGTACCTACAGTTCCATAACAGAAATTCTGAGTGTAGTATTGCGATAAAGCGCGGATTTAGCCGAAAATAGCTGTAAGGCTTTTGGGATTTAGGTTTCATCGTGTTTATCGAAGGTTTCATCAGCTATTTGCCATTCGTTAAAAGGTTGATCGTAGCGGATTATGGATTTAACTGCCAAAGGGATATTTACAAACCTACAAAAACAAAATAGGGCCTTTATTTAATACTAGGAGCTTTAATATCGCTCGTTAAATTCAAAAGGGCCACAACTCAAAAAAAATCAAAATCGTTTTTATTGCATGAAACGTATTAAAATTGGTCAAATTTTTATATTTAAAAAAGACACCCACTGCTTTAGCGTTTAAAATGGTTCAATCAAACAACTGCCCATGGGCCATTTTGACACATTGACGACTAACTTCAGAGCAAAACGGCCATATTGTCAGTTGCGACCTGGAAATCTGCGTGATCTTTATTTAAAAAGGCAATATTCCGGAAAGTAACTACAGTTGAAGTGATATATTATAGTGAAAAGTGTCGTATTTTGAAATGTGGCCGTCTTTAATAAAAAAACACGTGAGTACAATATTATTTAATAAGGAAACGTGACATATTTTGGAATGCTTCACTTTTGATTTTAAATACTACTTTATTTTAACAATAATTTTATTTTATTGAGAGAAAATTACAGTATTTGGAATAAATATGTCTATTTTGCATATAAAATTAACTTAATTTTGGTAATAATTGTTTGAACAATAATGCACTTTTTATTTAATAGGTATTTTGATGTGCGTGAGCAATAAAGTCTGAAAATATGTTTATAACAAAGTGCTGTATTTTTATGAAACGGTTTCGTTATTGCTAGATTACCCGAAAGAAAATGTCCTGTTTAAATTTAAATTGGTTGAGCAAGTTTTTTATTTTGTTGTACCTGTCAGCTACGATGCTACGAACCTACATAATCGTATGACATTTTATGTATGTACTTCAAAATGTAATGATGAAAATACGAATAAAGTATCAGTCTATTAAAGGGTATTAGGTTGGTATTTGGTAACTTATTATTACTTTTGTGCTTTAAGTACCTACAGCGATTCACATTTTTTTCTTTGTTTATAGAATGAATAGTCGCGCACATCGGATTTTGAACATGGTCACAACAAAAATGAAGATCTTTAAACTTCAACACACCATAGCACATAGTTTGTCTCAACTTCCAACTTCATTCAACCGATCAAAGCTTTTCGTCCCTGTCGTTTTTGTCTGATAGTTTTTGATGTACAAATTTATAGCAAACAGTCTTAATAACTTTATTTTAATCTGTAAATAGTTGATAAAGTTATTTATTGTACCTGATGTTGGAAGTTCAGAAGAAGGGTTCATTTCGTTGTTGAGGAAAGTACAGCATGTGAATCAGATGACAGCTCCAGTGGATCTTCATCTACGAATTCAAGCTGCAGTAGTAAAGATTTCTGGTCAGGTGATAAAAGATCCAAATTCCAATCTTTGACCTGATGCAGAAGCTATTTTAGACTTTGATGAAGATTTATCACCTAAAGCTGGATGTTCCGTGAACCTTTTTAGCTTCATAGAACAATATAAATAAATAATGGTGGACAATTCACACGCAACACCATCTGACTTCAAACTAAGCAACGCTTGTACAATCTATGAATCTTGGAAGGAAAAAGGTTAAAGCAGTCAAGAAGAGACAAATGTATACACCAATCAACGATATACGACCAAAAAGCGTTGAAGATCAGCCAATATACATTAAATCCTATCCACTCAGCTCAACCAAGCGTCGAAAGCGAGCCACTAAACGTTGATGCTGAGCAACTAAGTGTTGATTACCGTTCACCCAGACATGAATTGCAGCCACCTAGCGTAGATCACCAGTCATCTAACATTGAAACACAGCCACCTGGCGTTGATTACCAATCAGTTGGTTCAGACCTTCCTAGTGTAGAGCCTCCGTTTACAAATCCCCAAAACAGAACTCGCAAAAGAAAAGCGAATCCAGACTTGTGGAAGACGAAAGTGAGCAAACTACTGAAACAGTGGAAAAGCTTACACATCTATGTCAAAGTCCAGAAAACTTAGGAATGCAAACCAAATGGGATCTACATTGTATCTACAATAAACATCATATTGGACGAAGAGTTTATTGGAACGACTCGATAAAAAAATTGTAGATCTCATCTTTATCTCTAGCACCTATGAAAACAATTAGGTACTTTTTAGTTTTTTTTTTAATTTAACCATTGTTTGAGATTGATTTTGCATGTTTGTATGTTTTTTTTTTGTTGTAACACAAGTGTCTGATTATTTATTTCTTGTTTTATAAAATATTTAACAAAACTACGACGTAATTTATGTTCAAACTAGTTTTTTGTATGATTTGTGGCCTTTCATTTAATAAATTCCTGTGATATTTTGACCATTTTTATATACAATAGGGACTTATTTGACTTTGTACGGTTCTGGGTGAAAGTTACAGTAAAAGTTATATTACAGGTAATTAACGGTTTAAAATACGCATCGAATGATATATCTCACACGTATATATAAAATATGATTTAAAAAATAATGCGAAAAAACGACGACCAAAATTTCAAAACGCTCTCCTGTAAAAAATAAGGTTTTTGGAATGTGGCCCTTTTGAATTTAATGAGCGATATGTTTATGTGGAAATGCGTTATTCAAAAAATGTTCTAGGCTAGTTTTTTGTAATTTTTTAACCTAAATAGTGGCTAAATGTAATAATACTAACTAATGTCAAAAATGTACTTTCTACGAGTAAATTTACAATTTTAGTTTTATCGTAATAAAAAGTCACACAATTATGAGGCTTGGCGGGGAACCAGTATCCCCATTGCGACGCCTTTACGTAAAAACTCAGATATACGTTATTTTAAGGTGATTTAAGCGATGTCATCAAGCACCAGGAAAATCCCCATATCAAGCACTGGACAGGTATTCACCTGAACAATTTATTCCGGCTTGTAATCGTGCGATCAGAGCATTATCTTAACTGCCTCAGGGGTCGGGCGAGATGATTCATCATACCCATGGGACGTCTCACGCCTAAACCTTCATGAATAACCTAATATTAGACGGAACCGAGTATGTATGAAATGCAGTATGACGTAAATGAAATTAGAGCTTAAGGCAAGCTTTAGCACAATAACACCGTGAGGGGCTGACGGGTAGGTAAAGGAAATGAGCTTGGATGGCGCCCAACGAACCGTACAGCTAACAACTAACGTTATATGAAACTAGATATTCACTATCTCAATTACCTGAACGGAAAAAGGATCTCTTGATCCTTTCCCAAGAGAATAAACCGGAATCTCCTTACAAAATTACTATCTAGTTTCCGTTCTTGCTCCACATAATACAGCACTCATTTTCTGTTTATTGTCTATTAGCATAATAAAGTTTACTCTTTAAGGGTGACTTATTCTGCGTCATAATCATAATAAAGCGGATAATGATCGTGTGAAGACACCGAAATGACGCCGTGTACTAAAGCTTGCCTTTGTAACACATTCCATTCTCTCGTAATGGTGGCTCATTTGCTCTCTTGAGTACGGCCGTAGTGTTGTAACCTCCTTATAAATGGATTCCTTCTAGTTGCTATGATAGGAGTTTTATAACGAATGTGGGATTAAAAACCTCTCTAATTATCATACATAAATAATCAGCGTATACCAGTGCTGGATGAAGGTATCCCTTATAATATGCATTTGTAGTTAGAATGAAAAGAATGTAGTCCTTTTTTCCTGCAATAGTCTAAGAGCTAGGATCGTTTTCTTCGTCCGCATGGCACGGAAGACGAACTAACGGTAACGGCGGAACGTTACAGTTTTGCGGGCGTGCAGCCGGCTTCATCGAATTATAAGACGTTATCACGTCAAAAAAAATATGACTAATTTTTGTTGGTCTGCTATTTATAAATGATATTTTTTGAGTATCTAAATTTCTAAAAGTATTTTTTAATTATCGAACAATATTTCGATTGTTTAACTTCCCAGCCCGAAAAATTTAAAAATATCACGTAAAATCCCAATTACGCGAGTGAGATAGACGACAGCAGCTGTTTGTAGTCAATATGGCGTCAGTTTAGTCCCATTGTTCTATTCGGATGCGACAATTAAGATTTAAGCAAAATGAACTTGCTATATTTACGGAGCTACCTGAAGTTCTTGTATTCCCGACGTTGCTAGCTCTCGTACCATAAGCTTCAACAGTATTTAATTTATACTTCAAACGAAACTGTGACGGTACGATTCGTCTCTCAGAATAAAATGAATTTGTAACGATTGGAATTTCAGTATTGAGTTTTAATTTGCATTGAATTTAAATTTCGTAAACATTGATGGTCTGATCATTACAAAGATTTTAATCATCTATCTATGGCAGTTCTAATGAAGAGGAGTATATAAGACATAATTTAAAAGTAATATTGGTTAATATTATTTCCGATTTGAAAGGCTATACCCTTACAGAATTTAAACTTAAATATTAATGATAAAGCATCTTATTTCAAAAAAATTTCACTTGTCCTTATTGAATATCAGCGTGTTACTTGCCATCTTAATTTCGTGCATCGTCATCGTGCCATCAAGCACGTATCCTGTTCGTTCTGTCAGTCTATAGGTCCTATAAAACTAATTTTAGAGTGCTCTATCTCATATTATCATTAAGGGCAGTTTGTTCAACACACTGCCAAAGTCAAAGTCAAAGTATTCGTAAATGTTCAATTTACACGTCAATGCTGCTCAGTGAAAACCTCTTTTGTCAATCTTCCCAGGAGTTGTTGCAAATCTTTCGAATATTTTAGATATCAGAAATAGGACCCCTTTTTAATTCGTACTGCAAATGTAGCTAGAAAGTAAAATATTGGGATTCACTCTGGAAATACGTCGTCCATAAAAATGTAGACACTACAATCGAAGCTCCGAGCTACACAGTGACGAACATTTTCACCCAACATGGTGCCAAGCGACGCAATTTCTCTCCTAACCTTTTTGTTCAATGACAGTTTTTCCCGGAGCAAAGCTGACGTTAGAAAGTTATATAGAAAATTTGAAAAGTTTCTCGAAAATTTACCACATTACAAGCAATTTCTGTTGCAATTAAATTTTTCTGTAAAATTGTATTTAAAATGTATGTAGTTAAGTGTGGCAGCAGTATCAGCAGACCGTGTAAAGTTCTCTGCTCTGCTTGGAGTCAAATATACGACAAATATACGCGTCAGTGGATAACGAATGCCCTTGAAAGATGTATTTCTAAGAACTGGAGAGTTTTCTTAAGTTTTTCAGGTGAAAACTTATTTTGCCGCGTCACAGACTGATTTTTCGTGGGCTGTGTTTTGAATTCTAGCGTCACAATCGGGAATGATAAGAAATCTGCAGCTAAACTCGGGACCATGGCCATGCTCTTGGGCACGCTTTCCGGGTTCACCCGCGTAGTTTCCAAAGGAAGCTATCAAAATTTGAGTTATAAGTTTTCACTTCTATCGGCAGTTCTTATGACTGCCATTTTTTTTTCTATCACACTTAAAACCGTAGTGTTGACATCATCTGCCAAAAATACTCAGAAATGCACTACGACCTCACTATCGTAAAATCGTCTATGTATTAGGTACAAAATGCAGTATTGCCACAGTATTTATTCCTTTTGGCATCCTACTAATATTATAAATGTCAAAGTTTTAATGTTTGTTCCTCAATTACGCCAGAACAGATAGAGTTGAAATTTGTAACACAGTCTGATTATACTCTGGAATAGTAAGTACATAGGCTCCTTTTTATCGCGGGAAAGTAACGGGAATAGGAACTGTGTGGTAAAAACCAGGGACGCTGTTAGTATTAAATACATATTCACATCATCAAAATGATGAAAAAGGTAACGTAGTTAAATGAGATTAACTTTTGACTACAATACTCTTTTATAGGTCCAGACCTCTAAACATTACATTTTTGCCAGAGATGTAAACTATGTCTAAACAAAATAAACATGTACTTAATCTGTTTTCTTTTTTGGATAAATTGTACCAGATAAAATTGTAGCAACTAAAAACCATTGTTTGGTTTTTGGTGAAAACTGCAAGCAATGTACATTATGCCCCCAGCATAACGATAACGATAATCGTAATAACTTCCTAAAAATAAGCCCTCGGTATAACTTATTTTGCTTTGGAGGGCAGGAAAATGGAGTCGTTGTGAGTAAGCAAAATCAATCCCAACCTTTTACCAATATTTGATGATTATAAAATACATCTATAACAAACTAGTAAATTAAACTTTTCAGCCCCGACATGTGAAAAATTAAGTGTGAGTTATTAGTGTTATTTGTGTGCATTTACTGACACTATAGTTATAAAGATTGACCCTTTATTACATTGTCCACCGTGTGTGTCAATTGTCCACCAATATTTATTTATTTAGAAAACAATATAAAAAATACAAAACCATAAAGAAACAGTGGCAATTGGCGACCTTATCGCTAAGGGATTAAATGTTTGGCAGTTAACCGCAAGATGAAAAATCTGATTGAAATCTATACTTACTAATATTATAAACATAAAACTTCTTCAGTTTTATGTTTGAACGCGCTAATCTTATGAAGTACTGGGCCGATTTCAATAAAATAGATATTACAATAAAATAGATTCAAGAAAATATTGTATAGTTAAGTACAATATTTTCTTACTTCTATAAACAGGTAGATTATTTTATGTACCTGTAAATAGTACGTACCACTGACGAAGTCGGGACGGACTGCTAGTGAAAAATAAAATGACGGGGAACTGGAAATAAGGAGTGGAAGACATTGATAGTTTAGATTTGAAAGGCCTGTAAAATACAATAGTAACTCAGTCGAAATACGAAACATACTTACTACTAGGTACTATTTTAGCTACGCTTTTTAAGTAACCGTGGCTAACAGCCTAACGATTTTGTAATATTAGTGTGAGTAATAATAATACGTTTGTACTTTATTAAATCTATATCTTTATGTCTGTCATGACATATTTTTAAAGTAATCTTAAAACAATATCTAAAACTTAGCTATTTGTTCAGAGTTCCTAGAAGAAAATTCATTTCCCTTTAGTTTTCACGAATTAACGGAAATTTCCAAAGCGCCATCTTAACTATATAGGGTATGTTATTACCTAACTACCTAAGCATAAAACGTTGCATAAACTTATATGTACATTTAATGTTGTAAACCAATAAAGATTATACGCGTACAATGCAAAACCCATTAACCATGTTGAATTTTCAATGTAAAATTGTAAATTTGTAATGAATAAATCTGCCTTACATAATAAAATTTCAAATTGAAACCGAATTCCAATAACCAACAACATAATACAAAACATACCTACACCTGTCATTCCAAATACAATTCATCATCCGGCTAAAGCCTATCGACAGATTTCGTCAACACTCCGCAAACACGCCAATATTGATAACAGATTCCTACCATTGAAAGAGAACCGATATAGATTTTCGTTCTGGTATAATAAACATTTGGTTCGGTTCATTTGGAGTTTATTAAGTGGAAACCGGTGCGTCCATCGGGCCATGCATCGCTGGAATCAGAGATTCTATCGTTTATGTGGCGAAAGATTGCTCGAGGCGGTTTCCTGCGGGCTAGCTATTACCCGTATTGCAACGTTATTGAACCCTGGCAAATGTTATTTGTAATGCTTTACAGCATTGATCTATTTACATCATAATGAAAATGCCATATAAATGAAATCCAATTTCAATGCTTCAGTGAATTCTATTTGTATTTCTTTTATTATAGAACATTCCTTTGACGTTTAAAACAATTGACGATTAACTTTGACGGTACGTCCAAATGACACAAGTGCTTCATGTTTAGTTAATTATATTACTCACGGTAGCTCGAGTACGAATAGGCAGTTAAACAAGGTATTTATTCATCATCATCATCATCAGCCGCAAGACGTCCACTGCTGAACATAGGCCTCCTCCCTAGATTTCTACAACGAACGGTCCCGCGCAACCTGCAACCAGCGGTTTCCAGCGACCTTTGTGAGGTCATCTGTACATCTAGTGCGAGGCCGACCAACACTGCGTGTTCCGGTTCGTGGTCGCCACTTGAGGACCTTTCTTCCCCATCGGTTGTCAGTTCTTCGAGCGATGTGGCCTGTCCATTGCCACTTCAGCTTGCTTACTCTTTGAGCTATGTCGGCCACTTTCGTTCTTTTGCGAGGTATTTATTACCTAAGACAGACTTTTGTAAATTGTATACAGTTTCAACGTCGTATTACGAATTGTTTTAAAATTTAGGCAGTTCTAACATAGTATGGTAAACATATTTTAATTAAAATGACTGTGCACTATTGAGTTGTAGTATTTTTCTCTTTTATTAAATAAAAAACTTACATAGTGCAGACATGGGTGCTGTTTGCTTTCAGTCTACCATGACGCTCAGGTGTGTTGGCAGGTCAGGTGTGGTCAATAAAAATTATACATTTTTGTAGTTATTAAACGCTTCATTCATTGTTTTCGCTTTATACATTTTATACTGATGGTGTCCTAAATAGTATATCTAAATCCTTTATTTAGTCTTCTTGAGTTTCCCACTTAATGAAATATCAAGCTAGTTCAGAGATACTTTCGAAAGATATCTTTCATTCCAGCTAAATTATCTTTCCTCATAAATCCTGTCTAATCCTGAACACTAACGAGTTTTAGCAGTAACAAAACTTTTCCGACTTAATGGTTTCCTCAGAGGAAGCGATTACAGGTAATGTTTAACTTCAATACTGCAATTAACATTATTGGTTGTTTTCGCTTGAAGAAGAGTAATTAATCTATGTATATAAAAGCGAAAGGTCACTCATCACGAAATCTCAAAAACAACACATGCTAGGAGTCTGAAATTTTGCATGGAGTTGCCTTTTAGCACGTAGGCGCTCGCTAAGACGGGGTTTTGCGAAATTCAACCCCTAAGAGGGTGAAATGTATCTAGACGCTTGAGACTAAGCAATTAAATGTTTGTTCTATCAATTTTGTAATTTCAAACTGTATGGGGGTGAAATTGGGGTTGAAATGGGGGATGAATGTCAATATGGAAGTTCCCAACTGTTGCAGATAAAACCATGAAACTCTGTATATAGGCACTTGACACGAAGCAAATGAATGTTTGTTCTATGTACGGGGTTGAAATTGGGGTTGAAATGGGGGATGAATGTCTATATGGAAGTTCCCAACTGTTGCAGATAAAACCATGAAACTCTGTATTTAGATACTTAACACAAACCAAATAAATGTTTGTTCTAGCAATTTTATAATTGCGAACTATACGGGGATGAAATTGGGGTCGAAATGGGGGATGAATGTCAAGATGGGAGTTCCCAATCGTTGAAGATAAAATCATGTAACTCTGTATATATGCATTGGACACGGAGCAAATAAATGTTTGTTTCAGCAATTTTATAATTTTGAACTGCATGAGGATGAAATTGGAGTTGAAATGGGGGACAAATGTCTCTTACGCTTTCACACCTACACAAACTAAACCAATTTTGATGAAATTGTATAAAATTGTTTTATTGTAAACCGTTTTTAGTAACCGCGTTAATGTGTCTGCGTATACAAATAGGTATTGCCCGAGTTAACTTAGTATTTATTTCGCGTGGACGAAGTCGCGGGTAACAGCTAGTTTAGTATATGTATAATGCATGATGTTTGAAATGAAAAAAAATCGCCAAACAAACTTACAGTTTAAATTGTAGTACAGTTGAAGACAATGAATGGACTATGAAAATCTCTCAATATTTGGTTTCACCGAACGGGTTTGCCTACGCTGACTAAAACTTACAAAATTTATCAAATTATCGTCTTGGAATTGGAATACATCTAATAAAAAATATTATAAAAAATGCTTGAACGGTAAAATTTCACGCTTGATATACCTACCTACCTCTAACAAAAACATGTTTGATCTGTCTCATGAGAATGAATCCAGCTTTAGATATTGGATACAAGGATATCTTGTAGTACAGACCAATAATTCAGTTTATAATATTAATCCTACTTTCTACTAATACTAGCTGAACGCGCGCGCGTTGCTACGCCATCTATCGAAAATTGGGCGTACCAATTCAAATTTTGAACAAATTCGGTTAGTTTAGGTTCTAATGACGCAACCTTTAAAATATGACATTATGCTGTCACGCAATGAAAGCTCACAAAAAGCAATATTTTTTCCCGTTTTTGTTACATTTTTTATTCATCCTCGGCTCCTCTTGATAGTAGCGTAATGTTAATAAGCCTATAGCCTTCCTCGATAAATGGACTATCCTACAAATAAAGAATCTTTCAATTCGAACCAGTGGTTCCAGAGATCCTTGCGTTCAAACAAACAAACAAACATACAAACAAACAAACAAACTCTTCAGCTTTATAATATTAGTATAGATTACAAATGTCAATGTATGGATGTTTGTTGCTCAATCGCCTTCTAACATATGAACGGATCGGACTGAAATTTGGAACACAGATAGATTATAGTCTGGAAGCAGACATAGACTTCTTTTATCCCGGAAAACGACGGGAACAACGGGAACGGGAACTTCGAGGGTAACACCGCGGGGCGCTGCTAGTAGTTGATATTCTTGCTAAATAGTATGAATGACAAGAAAATATAGTGCGATGATATAATATTTCTTACCTGCAATCCGATACCGTTACGATGTGGAGTGAGACAATGTGAGTCATCGTCTCCTAAATTCTTCAATGTTTATTTGGGTGGGCTCAGTCATCAATTTAAGAAGCCTACAATGGGAGATCACTGTGCTAGCACGTGTGTTAATCATATAACATTCGCTGATGGTATCGTCTTTTCAGCACCTAGAGATCTGGTTTTACGGAAGCTACTTCCTGTATGCAAGGAGTATGCTGAGCGACATGGACTGGTATGTAATGCCAATAAGACTAAAGCTACGCTATTCAAATCGATAACTGAGCCTAGAAATACTCCATACATTATAAATTCCAAAGAACTGAATGGAGGATGGAGGAATTCAGGTATCTTTGTGACATAGTGACCAAAGAGTCTGATAGGATATAGGTACATATCTTATCAGATTCTTTGGACCTGGACAAACAAAGACGTGCCGTAAGCGTCAGATTCAATACGTTCGCTAGGAAGTTCTCCAGGTGCAGTGAAGAGATTATAATGCTGTTATTTCAGACGTATTGCGCTAATGATATGTGCGCTTGTGAGTTCTTGAGTAAGTACAGAAAAGAAGAGTATAATGCAATCGGGGTACAGTACAATAATACATTGCGAATTATAATGATACTCCTGAAACTCTATAGTGCATCTTTAATTAGAGTAGATTCCGTGGCATTTATGCGGCAAAGATCAGGTACCGTGTGCACGGTACCTGAATGATTTTACCAGACATTAAGCTCGCTGCTGGAGAATGGAAATACAGGGTCTTAATCTGGCAAAGTGGAATGAACTGAATGCAAAACAATGCTTGGCGTAGTTAACGGTTGAAAATAACTCATTTTAGTGTATCGCTTTTCTCTTATTTTTATTAGAATCGATTTATTACTGAGGCATATGGAATAATTAGTTTAAGACTGACATTTTTCGTAATTATATTTTTCATTAGCATGGCCCTGGAAACTGCTTCATTTAAATTGCACACGTGCAAACAGTCCAATGCAATTACGGAAATAAATAAACATTAAATTATGTAGTTTGGGGACTATGAAGGATCAATAGAGGGGTGTATTCTGAGCATATATTCAAACTTGAGGGATTCTGGCGTGGTCAGCTCATGGTCATTTCGATGAAAATGCGTTTAATTCGATATCTCGAGAACTGTTAGTGTTAGGCAAAAAATTGTTGAGACCTTTTCTCTTTTAAATTAAATTTACTAACTTTTACAACAATAATTTTTCTTTTTTTCATCAATACTTTTCAAGTTATTGCTTCCGAAAGGCAAACATTTTCTTTTTTTTCCTCCCTTTTTATGTTTCGCCATTTTCTCCCCAACCGTTCAATTTTATGAAACTTTGCCGATAATCAAAAGTGTAGATCTTTTAATAATGAACAACTTTTTCCTTAATTTTTTTTCTGTAATGACAATACCTTTCAGAGTTATCTTACTTTACCGAGCGAAATCCGCGCAACTGCGACACCTCCGCGACACTCCAAAAAATCCGCGACACCTCCGGTCTTAGGGCTGAACCCTAAATTCATTGTTGGATTGTGTCGGTGGGTTTCTTTTACACAGGGTTATGTGGGACAACAACGTTACCTACTCCGATATATCTCATAAATACACTCAGATACACTCAATCAGACATAGAGGTGGAGCGAGCCGTAGAGGATGCGGATGGTCTGATTATCAGTACGGCTAAGAGAATTTTGCCGGACTCTACGGCTTGCTCCACCTCTATGTCTGATTTGATGAGATGGTGACAGTCATATTTTCGATGAAAATGATATCCGCACATGGCTTCAGCTGGGATCGGCGCAGCCGTTTGGCAGAATTGGTGCCAAAGTTGGAAATACCTTTGGGATAGCCATCGAATACAATTAACACGTCTGTACCGTAGTGTTTTTTATGTATGTTACGTATTTCTGGCATGTGTCGAAGTAGGTAACGTCCCACATAACCCTGTGTAGAAGAAACCCACCGACACAATCCAACAATGAATTTTGGATTCAGCCCTAAGTCCGGAGGTGTAGCGGATTTGTCGCAGTGTCGCGGAGGTGTCGCAGTGTCGCGGATTTCGCTCGGTAAAGTAACATAACTCTGAAGGTATTGTCATTACAGAAAAAAGTTGAAGAAAAAAGGTGTTCATCATTAAAAGATCTACACTTTTGATCATTGGTAAAGTTTCATAAAATTGAACGGTTGGGGAGAAAATGGCGAAACATAAAAAAGGGAGGAAAAAAAAGTAAAATGTTTGCCTTTCGGAAGCAATAACTTGAAAAATATTGATTAAAAAAAGAAAAGTTGTTAACGTAAAAGTTATTAAATTTAATTTAGAAGAGAAAAGGTCTCAACAATTTTTTGCCTAACACTAACAGTTCTCGAGATATCGAATTAAACGCATTTTCATCAAAATGACCATGAGCTGACCACGCCAGAATCCCTCAAATTGGAATATATTATGCTTAGAATACACCTCTCTATCGATCCTTTATAGTCCCCAAACTACATAATTTAATGTTTTTTTTCAATTTTTTTGCGTAATTGCACTGGACTAAAAGCTGAATCGGGTCGGCAGTCTTTTAAATCAAACCTTTGCTAACGTAATTTACTCTCAATGTAAAACAAACAACATTCAAGCTTCGACTGTATCTATAGTTTTTATTACTTGCCCATTGAACGGCAACAAACAAACGAAATCTAAAACAGATTTTGTGGTAACGAACCTTTCTTTCTTGGATAGCCTTTGTTCAGCAAGACGATAAGAACGTAGTTCTGCTGTTTGTTTCTACTCTAAGGTAAGTTCCAGACGAAAGCTTTTTAAAAGTTTTCAAACTACAATCCTTATCTGCTCGCCAGTTTGTCGGATTTTCGTACAAATAGTTTGTTTTCTAAATTGAGTAAATGAAATACGTAATTGAAACCGATAAAGTGATATTTTTAATTCTTTGCAAAACCTACTATTATTATAAATGTTAAGGTTTGTGTGCTTAGATGTTGGTTGCTCAATCAGGTCAGCATAAGCAGCCCACTAAATGTTCCCACTGCTGGGACTCGGAACATTCATTCGCACGGAGAGAGTCTAGGCCATAAACCACCACGCTGGCCCATTGCGGGTTGGTGGATGACACATGACCTCGAATTATTATTCTAGCTACATGTCAGTTTCCTCACCATGATTTCCTTCACCGTTTTAAGTTAGCGGCATTACGCACATGACTTTAAAAAAGCAGTGGTGCGCGTGAGATTTTAACCCTGGGGCTCCAAATCGGCAGTCACCGTTCTCCCGATTAGACCAGCCGTAACTTCAATCGGGTCAGAACAGAACGTCAGAATGGATGGGGGTTGAAAGGGAATAGCGCGGATAAAACTGCGGGGCCAGTCTTGGATATATATAATTACGTGTTTTGTGCAAAACAGAATACAATTAAAACATTTTTCTCATAAAACCTACAAAATTATATTTTGGCTGAAAATTTTGATGCTGAAAAATGGTCTTAATTCTGATTGCTGAAATTATACATTGTCTTATAATTTCAATTTCAAAACAAAAAAAATATTCAATAATTGTATTAATAATCTGTGCGTGTGTTTGTAACTAAACTCCTCTTAAAAGGCTGGACAGATTTTAATTACATTTTTACAGTGTTTTTAAATGGATTCCAGAATGGTTTAAATTAACAATTAGACCCCATACTACATGTTTGAAGCCAGGGCGGGCCGCTGATGTCCTATGAATAGATTAGGATATTTTTTTATTTTTTTTATAGCATAGAGTGACGAGACCAGCAGGTCATGTGCCTGATGGTAAGCAACATGCCTGCCACATAACAGCACAGTAACACATAGGATATATATAGGATAGTAGGATATATAACATAGATACAGTAGGTACCTATGATAGTAGTTTAAACACAAAATAATGTCATTGACACAAAGAAGTGATTTTCAGAAAGCTGCGATGTTGGATGGTTGCACTCTAATAGCAGATTATCTTAAACACCTATCTAATGAAGGCGATCTCCCTTCGTTAAATCCCACCAAAAGGAATTTGCGGTGTACGATTTAATCATCGCACATATAGACACAATATCCCTCGAAAGGGGATTACGGCAAGAGTAACGGGACAACTCAAGATACGCACACAATCAACATAAATTTTGGTACGCGTTGAATATTGCGTTACATTCGCATAGTTCACAGAAGCGATAAAATCGCGATCATATCATCAAAGAGCTGCGACGGTGCCAGGAACATTTCGGGGCAAGTGTTCCTACAGAGTGACATTATGATATAGACCATCTTGGCATCTATTTTTACAGGACTGCTAACTACACGTCTCCACTAGAAACATTTTACGCGCCTTATGTTATTTATTTTGTATTTTTTTTTCTGGGCAAATCTTTTAATAATACTGAATTACAATTACATTACAATACTCAATTTATTTCACAACATGTCCAAACAGCTACTTACACCAAGCACGCCTGAATCATCCACAGGCCGATGAAGGTCTGAAAATAATCAAGATAACCTACCACCAGCTGGAAGCTTACGCAGAATTTTGTCGACATTACCACGTTAAATATCAGATACGTTGGGCCAAAAAAAAAAGCACCAGCATTTTGGTTAATAAAGTAATAGTAGCTTTGTAATTTATAATGCCGCTGTTAGAGCTGTGGATCTCTTTGCACTGGCAGAGATTCAAGAAAGGGTTAAGGTCATTTACCCCCACGCTGATCAAGTGATAGTTTTGGGGTATGGGTATATTTTCCGAAGACTTTTTCCTTGAAAGGCGTAAGTTTTCACAATGTTTCCTTCGTTACATACAAAACACACGCATCTTCGTTCTGTTCTGCTAAAAAAATGTTGAAATGTTGTCCAAATTTTGAAAGTTCACTCTACAAATAATTATAAATTTATTAAGATAAGCTTGAACTGAATAATTAAATTAGAACACAATTTGCTCGCCATTTTCCTTTCTCATAAAGTCTCAGTACCTACGCTCATCTTGAAGAGATTGGAAGCATGCCCATTGCGCACAACATAAATCCCGTGGCCTCAGCCATCCTATATCGTTAGTTTGCTAACACGCACTACAAGCAAACTTGTCCTTGTCACAAACTTACTTTCCAAACAATTAAGGTCTCGTAAAGATAATGAGTGCCGACACATTACCCACAGTTTCGGTAGCAGAATTGGGGAACATTGTAAGGTAACGCATTTAATGTCCCAATGCGTTGAGTGTTTGCGCGGAAGTCAGATTTACCTCATTAAAAAAACAATGGCACTCCGAATATGCTAACATGTGAAGACACAATTTATGTCCATATTATTATACAGAGGTGTTGGTAATGACAACAGTGTCAGGAGTTTCATTATTTTTTGACTCTCTCAAAAATGCCCATAGTGCCGTAAACAGTTTTTCGCTTCAAATATCTAAATAACTATTTGATCATTACGTATGGTTTATGACTTGTACAATTCAATAAAAAAAAGTGGTGTTTTCTTTTTGAAATTATACGATACGTAAACGAATCCGATACACATATTTTGCCATATACTCGTACTCAAACGGATGCATACTTACGCTGTCATCACTTGTTATCTTCGCACGAAATGGTTCCTTCGTGTGTCGTTCAAATGTTCACACGATAGTAGAATACTACAGTAGCGTTACGCCCCGCCTTTGCTCGTGGTACATATTGTATAGCACTCAGTATAAATTTACAACGGTGAAATAATTCTTGACATAGGTCTGGTATTTCCTGAAATTAGCACGTTTAAACAAATAAACTCTTCAGCTTTATAATATTAGTATAGATAACATGGACGTATAAAAAAGTCGGACGTAGTCTCGCTAAAACAAAAACAAAAACTGAGTCACTAGAGTCAGCCACATTTGCACGTGTGCGTTGTCAGGCTGTCACTGATAGGCTGACACGCACACATATACACGCGCTACTTGTGTATATGTGTGCGTGTCAGCCTATCAGTGACAGCCTGACAACGCACACGACACTACCCACTGATGTGTGCGTGTCAGCCTGTATGTGACAGCGCACACGTGCATATTATGTGGCCGACTCGATGGACACAGTTTAGTGAGACTACGTCCGACTTTTTTTATACGTCCATGATAGATAAGCTAATGGCCCTAAACTACGGCACGTACTAACGTCTGTGATTTCACGTCGTACTACTGACATGTGTGAATGGAACTTACTTTCGAAATAATTAAACTTTGCCGCCCATTAATTACAAGGAAACAGTCCGCTTCAACTCTGTGCCTAACAAAAGCCTGACAAACGACTCTATTAACCGATTCAATGTAGGTAGCTTTTGAGGAATCTGTTTTGTTCTGTTGCTGGATGCTTATTGCACGATGTAATTATTCCTGACGATTTCTGCTGACTACCCATTCAGACAGATTTCATAGATTGTGTGTTATTAGGAGCTGTAATTAATTTTCCGTTTAATGTTGACCTCTGAAAATTGTAATGAAAATTATGTTACGTAAGAGAAACATCATCATAATAAATAAATAAATACATTGGTGGACAATTCACATACAACACCAAACTAAGCAAAGCTTATACTACGGCGGTCAGATAGCTGATATAAGAGTTACTTATATAGTTATAAATACATACTTATTGTACATAGAAACACCCAGACACAGTACAGATATTATTTGAATTCATCACACAAATATTTGCACTGCTTCGCAGGCAGAGTTACTATCTACTAAGCCACGAGGCCAGCCAATTCAAGTAAATTCACTTATTGTCCCATTTTTTTTTGGGATACAACAATTTCGTTTTCACCATTCATCTTTTGCATTTGTCATATCTGAGTACACACTAGTTACTAGTACTGAGAAAAAAAATGTTGAGCTTCCCATTTTAAAGACCTCTTAAAATAGAATCAATCTCACTGGGCTTAGTGCATAGGAAGTCTGCCTGCGAAGCCATAGGTCGTGGGTGCGTAAATATTTTGTGTGATGTGTAAAAATATTTGCTCTATGCCTGGGTGTTTCTATGTTTAACAAGTATGTATTTACAACTACATCAAAATTATATTGGCTACCTGCCTCCTATAGAACAAGCTTTGTTTAGTTTGGAGCGAGTGTTGTTGAGAAATCTCCACCAATATTTATTTTATAATGCTACAATATCAAGATACGTAAAGCCATTCGTTCCATTTTCCATTATCTACTGTAACAGTTTCAAATCGTGCTCTCAATTCCTCATTAAACAATTAATTTATCGACATTTCCTTCTACTATAACGGCAAATCAATCTAGATCAGGGACAATAGGATACGCGATTCCTATTCTCGCTTCCTCACCAACTGTTGTATATTCTGTCTGAAATTGGTACAAACTGGTACCTAGTCTGTGTCTGCGTGGGATTGTTTTGAGGATGATGTATTCTGTTAGTGCTGCCATCCGCGATATGTCACGCGCCCGGCCCGGAGGCATTTGATTGATATAGATTGCTGTTTTATTTCTAGAATTGGAATCCATGATATGAGTGCTAATGAAGGGGTAACCGAGCCAATGGGTAACCAGCCCCCTGTGCTGTTATGGGCTGGTGTGTTGCTTACTGCCAGATTCTCTTCTTACTCGTCTTGTAACTATGTGTATACATATTTTACTAAAATCCTTCTTATATTTTAAATGTCAACTTTATTTTAGATGTTTGGATATTTCGATATTTGAAAAAAATAAAATAAATAACATGAACAAATATTGCTGGACAATTCACATACAACACCATCTGACCCCAAACTGTGACCTATATTAGATAAATTAATAAATAAATAAAAAAAATAATCAATACTGCACGGCTAAAACCGCGGGACGCTGCTAGTATCTACATAATAAATTTACTAAATATTTGCAAAATCGTCTAAGTGTAACCATGGCTCTCAAAATATTGCCAAATACTATATAAATAGTATGTGAAGCAAAATTAGCAAAACCAACATAACCAAATTTATTAAACTGTATTGTAGATACAATTTCCTCCTATTACGTCCTTCCTCGTGCTTGGTTTGAATTTCATATGTTATAATTTTTTGTCTGTCACACACACAATTATTGTAAATACAGCAGAGTAAGTTTTTAGAAACATTAAGATCTAAGGTAATTTTTTCGAAAAAGCTTTCGATTAATTAAATTCTGTTCTGATTGAGCTTTTTTCTCATTCAACTAATATTATAAGCGTGAAAGTCTGGATGCTTGTTGGTCGAACACAACGGAACAGCTTAACAGAACCGGTTACATTTTTTAATATAGTTAGATTATAGTCTAAAATCATTGATAAAAACCAACAGATGCGCCCTGAGCACCTTGAAATTGGTAATAAACTGCGTCTCTATGTGTATCATAAGTTGTTTACACACAATTAATCTATTTGACCCCTAGAATCGCTAGTGGCGCGAAATGCTGTGGTTCTACTTATTTTGGTTGTTGACAACAAATATTGATAGGTAAAAACGTTTGGCGTTCACCGCTTCCTGCAACCGACTAGAACGGAAAGTGTGAGCTCACTGTTCCCAACGATGACATGATTCCGTGCGCCCTGAAATTTGGGAGGGAACAGTGTATTGAGATCGTTGTCTAAAATAGGCTATTTTTTCACAGGAAAATTGCTGAAATTTACGGTCGACACTGCGGGCCGCTGCTAGTAAATGACAATAAAAATGATATGTTCCATTCCATCGTCTACCTACTTAAAGAATTATAACCAGGAGCTATAAATGTTAAAACGCGAAATATATCATTCCTACAGTATTTAATGTGACATGTGTTTTAAAAGTATTGGGAATATTACGCCATTTATCTTGAAGCTGCCAAGTGAGACGTTTTCTCAGCTCCTTCTATTCTATGACGGCGTCACGTAGGTACAGTTCTATAATTTGAGGGCTGGCAGCTCGTGAAACCTTATTGGAATTCAGCCAGGATCTTTATTCACACTGTAATTTATGAGACTAGGTACATAGGACACGTGAGTTATTATACCGAGCTATATGTGTCATGTATAACTTACTTATTTTGTTCGTGTCGTTAATATGAAGACGAAAGTTCGTATGTGTGTGTTATTAAATTTATTCAGCTACTAGCAGGGTCTCGCGTTTTCATCCGCGTATTTCTTATTTTCCAGTGGGTAGAGGCACAGTCTATTAAATCATACAGTTGTTCGACGAAGCCGTCTAGATGGGGCAATAGTGCGGGACGTGCGGAGACGCGGGAAGCGCGCTCCTGCATTGCCTACATTACAATGTTAGTATTGCAGGAGCGCGGCTCAGGGCTGACGTGTTCCGTATGTTATAATTTTATTTTGGTGCCACGTTTTTAAAATTGCGACAACCCTACCCGTGTCTAGACATTATCGACGTTTCTCTCAAGATCAAAGGAGATGAACTACTGGTAGAATTTTTCTTTATACTGTGGTAGAAGTATAAACCAATGTGGCTGTTCCACAGTTCCAGTTATAATCTGTGTTCAATCATTTTAACTCGATCCGTTAAGGTGTCCCAATGTGATTGAGCAACAAACATCCAAACTTCAAAACCATGACTTTTACAATACTAGTAGTGTTAGTGATCAAATTTGGTAGATAAGTAATTTAAAATGTTCACAGATTCGTCATTTATTAAGATATTCAAGTATTTTTTTCAGTGTGTATGATGTGTTTCTTATATCTTTAAACCTATGTGTTTTTTTTTTATTTTACGTGATGGAAAACTACCTTATTGGGAGCTTTTGTTTCGAATTTTCTATAGATCAACGGTTATTACTACTATATTGGCCGATTACATTAAACGCTGTATTTATAAGTCTAGCTATTGTTCGCGTATATCCCGTACAAACAATCAGGAGATGAGTGATTGCTCTATCATTGATGTGCGAACATAACGTTACTCATCAACATACATGATAGGTGTTTCACTGAGCTAAATCTATCTGGGAATGTTATCATTGGAGAATTATTTACTGGAAATCGTAGAATATAATATCTTTGAAATTCTTTGTATATTAATTCTAATTTAATCTTTGTTAATCAATAACGTCGAAATGGCTGAACGGATCGGGTTGAAAGGACAATGCCCACGTCCCATACATTGAAAAACCTGTCAAACTTTTTTTGATACTGAAAGTGCGTAAAGATGAATAGTGTCTAATTAGGATTGTTCATGCTTCTAAAAACGTCTGCTGTTGGTGTTTTTTATTTCCCAAATACCAAAAATGAGTTACAGTTAAACCAAAAGTAAGGTTATGTTTACTGTCAAAATACATTAGAATTATGTTTTCTTTCGGATTAGGACAGAAAAAAAAGAAAGAACTATGGTATTATCTTTCAAAACATATTTCTTATCAGAATAAATAGGAATAATAGTACTGCTCACTACCAACTGATTACCATACGTATGAACACTGCATTTGCATAGAAATATTGTCACAGAAGGGAATATCTTTATTGTGATTTAAATATCTCATTATTTTGATATTCGAGATAGTGGCCTTAGAAGGTCCAGAACAATCGAAGGTTTCCATCAGACAACACAAGCATATATGGTTTTATGTAATTATTACCACAATTATGTACCTAAGTAATATGGAGCACTGAATCACATAATTCCCAGTTTTGTTAAAACCAATATAAATTCCGTCACAAAAACTTGAGTTGTTGTTGATGTCCTATTTGGAATTAATAATATTCTTCTTATTCCTACGCACCGCAAAGAAGCTCAAAAAATGTTATCTTCGTGGAGGAATCTCTTTTGAACAATCGGAATAATTTTACTGTGTTTAACTGAAATCCGACATTGAAACATTGGAACTGGTAATCGGAGTTTGTTGTGGTGAATAATGCATAAATATTACACCGCTTAGAAAACAAGAAGAAAACTAAATAGGAAGAAAACAATTCATTTTGCTTGTTTACTTTTTTTGATTTGACAATTTGACATCAATTTGACATTAATCTTTGACCACAAAGATTGTTTTACCTCTTTATTTGACCAGTTTGGATTTGGTGAAAACGTTTCGTTTCACAATTGCGTGCCAACTTTTTCCTTGTTTACACTGCTATAAAAAGCAATGATAGTTTCTTTGTCGCCGTAATTACATCTATCGTTATTTAAAAATGTTAAAATAGTAAATAAACGACATTGTGAAAGAAATTGACATACATAACATCCATATTCAATCTCAATCTAACGCGGATCAATAAAACGAAACGCAAGTACCGTTTCGTTATTGCAAGTCAGCTTTGTTGGAAAATGGTAGGTTCAATTTAAAGAAATGAAAATTATTTTATTTTGCAATGTTAAAAAGTTATATAACTTCGCACACGAGTACAACAAAAAATCACCGATTTTTTTAAATAAAACTCATATGTCGACACCTCAAATATTTTGGCCGGTCAAAAATGGACATTGTCCTTTGGAATAATAAAAACAATAGTTTTATTTATTCTTTGAGGCCTCCCTCTGGGCCTTAATTACCTTACAGAATAGACCATACCCAGAATAAGAGATATCCAAAATCCTGTTAGTCTATAAGATTTTGTTCTTCTCAAAATAGTATATATCTTTAGTTGTGGCTTTAAACCTAAGATCACAATAAAAGCTACTCATATTCCGTAAATTTTAATGTGTTCAAAGTGTTGGTACAACACAATTTTTGCGCGTTGTCAACATTGACCCTTTTTATAAGGCGTTCACTCAAAAATATGATTTAAGAATGTAGCCGTAACATGCAGGTCATGAGTCTGATGGCAAGCAACACGCCTAACCATTATGTAGCAGTGTCCCGCAGCTATTTGAATATGAAGAATCCAAAATATTGCATAATACTACTGCACTGTGCTCTACACATGATATAAAATTATTTCTCTCTTTGTAATTTATCTGGAAACATTTCCCTTGAAACCGGAACACGAAAATGTTATCACGTTATTAGCGCCTAGTAGAATAACAAATTTAGCAGAGGCGTGGTACTTCCCCCGACAGACTCTGCAAAGAGTGCTACTCCTACAAAAAACAAATCTTACTTTTACTAGTATTTTAAATGATAGTTTGTTGCTCAATCACGTCGCAACGGCTGAACGGATCACATTGAAATTTGGAACACAGATAGTTTATGGTGTGAAATAGTATTACAGGATTATTACGGGAACGGGAAGTAAGCGAGCAAAGCCGCGGGGCACTGTTAGTATCCTATAAATCTGTACTAAGATTCACATGTAATATTAAAATGTTTGAAGAAGCCTTATTCTTTAATTCAATAAAAAGTAAACATTGTACAATATTTAAAATGTCATAATCAATTTTCCCCTTAAAAACTAATCCCCCAATTACCCACCCCGAACTGCGCCCGGTGCAAAGGTGCCCATAACACTCGCCGCGTTCCCGCGTTGAATAGCAATGGCCAACCTTTACTCCAGAAACGGTCCGGAGCGGGAGTCACCAGTAGTCTCCCGGAGCCTGCGTCCTAATTCCAAAAGGTTTTGTAGTGGTAGGACTCTTGGCAGAGTCCGCCTGGGGAAGGACCACACCTTTGCCAGTTATTCTACCGCCAAGCCATGTGTGTAACATTACTGTATTCCGGTTTGAAGGGCGATGTTTCCAGAGAAATTACAGGGCTTAGAGATATAACAACTTAGATCTCTGGGTGTCGAGTGCAGTGCAGTGCTAGGTAATGATTTGGATTCTTCATATTCCAATAGCTGCGTGTCACTGTGCTGTTATGTGGCAGGCATGTTGCTTACCATCAGGCACATGTCCTGTTCGTCTCGTCACTCTTTATTTAAAAAAGAGAAAAAAAAACCCTTAATCACCGCCTCCAAAAACCCACGGTCTCCACGGCGACCGGCATAAACTCGTACATC
The DNA here is from genome assembly GCA_963693475.1 of Ectropis crepuscularia. Lineage (NCBI taxonomy): Eukaryota > Metazoa > Arthropoda > Insecta > Lepidoptera > Geometridae > Ectropis > Ectropis crepuscularia. The sequence goes on from OY856358.1 coordinate 14,052,598, forward strand.
GACACTTATTTATCGTATAATCGTTTTACGGTTAACCCCACAATAAAAGTTGCTGATTGTTATGGACAGAACGCAACCCTTTCGACTAATAACTCTGTTTAAGTACGTATATCATATTAGATTTTGGTAATAGACGTCCTCAACCTAGCATGGATGTTAATGGACCTACATGAATACGTGTAGGTATTTATCACACGTTGGCAAACAATTACTTTTTAATTTTAGTACATTACTAACGCCACGTGGTTCCATCCGTATTTTTTCTCTCGTTATTTTTCGGGATAAAAAGTTCCCCATGTGTTATTCCAGACTAATCTGTGTTCTAAAATTTTACTCTTTCCGCAGATCCGACTAGATTGAGTAAAAAACCAAACTATGACTTTTATAATATAAACGGAGTTGTACATACTTATAATATGTATAACATAATCAAACCAGTTTATGTTCCCACTGCTGGGACTCGGGCTCTTCTATCACAAGAAGGGTAAAACCCCACGCTGATCAAGTACGGATTAATACATGACATATGTTTTCGAAAGATGTTCTTGGAATCCGGTTTCCTCACGATGTTTTCCTTCACCGAGGTGCAGCTGAAATTTGAACCTTAGACTTCACGATTGCGAAATGGGAAAATCTAGCTACCAAGCCATCATGGCCGCGGCCAAAGTTTTAGTATAAAATATGAGGCCAGAAGTTTGTTACCATCGGTCTTTGCCAAACGCATACACAAACTGACTGCATCAGCTGCTATCTATTTCGGTCTCTGTCGAGAGTATTAAACAGTTACCAACCATTTATTTTGAATCGCTTATCGCATTATTTGATATAATTAATATATATGAGATAATGAAATGGTAATTATGCCTAGTAATAAATTGAAAAGCAACATGATTTATGTGTATCGAATCAATTATATGCGAATTATTTTATTGTTGTGTAATGAAAATTTTAATTCATTTTTCATTTTATATTGGTTGGGCAGCAAGCCTGGGGCAATATTAAGATAAACGCTTATCAGTTAAACCACCAAAACATAAATTAAGTTATTGTATTTCATTTCAAGGAAAATATTTTTAATCTCAGAGTTACCTTACAACAGATCATTTGCTGATTCCTATTTGTACAAAATATGTTACCTATTTATTATACAAAATATTTTATAGCACGTAAATATAGTTATGCTCATCTTATGCTTGTTTTATATTGTATAAAATGTAAGCGTTCTTGATAACATTTCTTTGAAGTCATATGTATATACTTTAAAAAAAAAAGTGTGGAATATTAGATTTTTTTTTAAAGAAATTTCCGAAAATAGGCGTGGAAAGCATCTTTTTAAATTTGAAAATTTGGTATCACGTATATTGAATAAAACACCTTTTAATCCTGACCGCACTACAAACAATCGACGTCACAATGATAAGCCGTGTAAGTGAGGTATTCTCTCAACATATCTGAAAAACGTCACCATCAGAATCCATTTTCCGACTGATTTCCAGAGCGGCCGACAATTGCAGCTATCAGAATGAGATGCAAATCCATGAAGTGGCGGTATCGTAAATCTCAGCCAGTTTTCACAGAAATCCGTGCTCTGAATGCAATTTAAGCCCACCGAAGCTTACACGATGTAATCTGAAGTCAGCTCAGCGTTTTCATTTTACACATTGCAGCTTGCAGCTGCTTTAAGATAACATCCAGGGAGAGACATTTCAAAGAAAACTAAACCCTCGCTTACTTACTAATTACTCGCTTACTTAGTAATTGCTTTACTTCATGTAGTTTTGCTGGTGTGTTATAATAACATTTCAACGGTTTGATAAAATGAGTTTTGTACTACTTATAGCATGGAGCAGATCAGCACCATATTTACCTCACTTGTATGAGAAAGATACTGTGAATCACATAATATCGGTTCTAATTTGTTGATATGTCTGTGTTGACGCGTTATGCGTGTCCTCGAAATATATACTTTACAGTTTTCCTTTTTTTTTGGCACTATTAGAGCCAGAAGTGAGTGATGACAAAATTATACGATTGATGTCACGAAGCCAAGGTTACTACGGTGGTAAGTATGTAGGTATGTGACAAGTTGATCGTAATTTAATAGTGTAGACAATTTGGGACAATAATTATGTTTTTTACTAGTATATTTTTTTTTCTTTTTTCATCTAGACTTGGTTTCTCGTCTCGCACATCTTTACTACACAGAGTTGGAGACTGGATAGGAATCGACGATTGTGAGATGAATACTCTCTTCACTACCTACCACGTCTTATGGTTAGATGTATTCATCAGAACCAATTATGTATCTGCCTTTCTTTATAATAGTCTATACCAGGTGGGTATGTAACATTCGGTTTGAAGTTATAAAATAATAAAACAGATCTCGTCATGTTCACATATGTAGAAAAAGCGATGGATGTGTAGAGCAAAACTTACCGCATATAAGTCAGCTACACATGACTTAGCAGTGGATACGGTTGTGTTCTGCATTTGGGATTAGAGATGGGAACCACTTCAACTGGGCTAACTTTGCCTCGACAAATTAGAAGTCAGTTAAATTGGAATTGAGACTGCTAAGAGAAACTCGGTTCTAGGCAACGACAACAAACTATGTTCTGAGCCCGACCAACAGATAATAACGAAATTGCGTGTGTGTGCCGATATTATTTGACTCCAAGTCGTGTTGGGATTCTGAATTAACGTAGATCAAGTTATACTGGTGTTAGTTTGGTTATCAGACTTCAGTAAGCAATATCAGCTTCCTCTGATACTGAGGTAGGTAATATAGTCAATGTCATAATGTTTGTACTGTGTAGTAGTAGTAATTGGTACTGAATTTCGATTAACCACTAGCTAGAAACAATACTTATACGGTAGATACCTACACTTTTCACTTTGGTGTTAATTATATTGTGTATCTATATGTATATCAATTTGTTGGCAAACGCAGTAATACTGGCGGTAAAACACTGGGAATAATTGTTATATCCCCAAGCAAACTATCCAAAGAGTAATTTCAAAATAAAAAGAAAAGTTTCAGACGTATGTATCTAACGTCAAACTCAAAGAGCTTAAACCTGAATTTGTCTTATGGCAGCACTTGAGTAATTAAGGCTTAAAAAATCTTGCGCGCCCATCCAGTAGCGTTCAGTGATTATCATCTAGATAAGATGTTAATATAAATAGCGCTATTCTCGTGGACTGACGGCGAAATAATTAATCTTTCGTTAATCCTCAACGAGATTATTACTTGTCATTCCGATAATTACTGCTCAAGCAATCTTTCTCTTTTTGTTTGCGTGAGGACAATGTGACGCAATGGACACATTTTTCTGAGCCAGTTATGTTACGTTTAGATTTTCCTTGTACTCAAGATAACTGACAGATAATATTAATAGTGCTATTAGTAGAATTTCACTATTATTGTGGAGTTTTTTGACGTGACAACATCTTATAATTCGATGAAGCCGGCTGCACGCCCGCAAAACATGACGTCATGTGCCGTTAACGCCGTTACCTCGCCGCCGGCGTTACCTCGCTCTAAGGCGTAGTTGAAGTTGTCACGTTCAACTAACGTCAGTAACCCGACTTTACAGACAACCATTTTTTTTTTATGTGGAGGACATGTATTACGCATACCCGCCGTTTAAAGTTACGGCTGGTCTAGTCGGGAGAACGGCGACTGCCGATCCGGAACCCCGGGTTATAATCCCACGCGCACCACTGTGTTTTCTAAGTCACGTGCCTAATGCAGCTAACTTAAAACGGCGAAAGGGAAGATCATGTGGAAATGGACAAGTACCTAGAATCTTTCGAGACAATATCGTGGTGGATACTGGCCTTGATTCTCTACTTGCGTGACAAGGTCTCGAGTCCTGTGGAAACATTTAGTGGGCTTTTTATGTTGCTTATGACGTTTAACAGTAAACAGGCTACTTATGTTGGACTCGACACCATGAGTGCTGACTACCAAAGCACCGACTACCGACACCCCTACCGACTACCAAAGCAAACAAAGTGAATCCTCGGCCCACCTCGGGTATGACAAACCACGGACTACAGCGTGAGTCGAATTCTAACGAGATAATTGTCTCCGAAAACCGACTTTAATTTAATATTACATTCAGGCTTAACGTATTACGAATACGTTCCTTGTACCTACGTATTACGGTAAATAATGCCCTTACCTGCCTTTACAGCTAGTACTAAAATATAAAGCTAAAAGCGGTAGCTCACTCCAACATTTTACCAATTTTTGTCCAAGTCAATACATAATTAGCAGGTAAATTTACAACCCCTGCCAGCCTGCCAGCAACAACATCTCAAACCGTTTCGAAACGGCTCCCAAGTAGGTAAGGTAGAGAATTACACGTCGCGTCGAACACAAGGGTGAATTTACCCTAACGTACCCATGTCCGCAAACCAATGTTCAAGACACCTGAACAGCGGGTCAAGTGCAGGGTTTACCGCCCCTGAAAGGCACCGGTCACCCAAAAATATAAGTAAAATAAAACATATGGAGGAGTGCGTGTATTTTCTCTTTACGGAAAATCTTATAGAATGCGGTAACTAAGAGGGATATTTTTGAAAGAAATGGAAGCAATGTGATATGACATGGCATTTCTTGTTACAAAAACGGAATTCGGGCAGATTTTTCGTGCAGGAAGCGTAAAATACGATGTTGTTTTTGGTCTCGCAAATTTAGGTAATATTTTTTGTGTTTGTTACACATATCACATCAAGGTTTGGTTTGTGAAGGTTGAGTTATGTTATTCCACCAACAGCTTATAAGACGGTTTTATTTATTACCGGTATCCGTTAATCGAAATAATAAAAATAAGTACTTAAATAACTGTTTGACTGGCCTCGTGGCTTAGTTGGTAGTAGCTCTGCCTGCGAAGCCGAGGGTCGTGGGTTCGATTCCCACCCAGTGCAAATATTTGTGTGATGAATTCAAATGTTTGCACTGTGTCTGGGTGTTTCTATGTATAATAAGTATGTATTTAAAACTATATAAGTATTATATCAGCTATCTGGCCGCCATCATACAAGCTTTGCTTAGTTTGGGGTCAGATGGTGTTGTGGTTGATGGTGGACAATTCACACGAATTGTCCACCAATATTTATTTATTTAATATACGATTCTATTTACAATATTAACGTTTAGCGTATTATAACTGCAAATAATTGATAAATAGTCTAGTCAACAAGTTCAAAAACGTGTTAAATAGAAATAAAGCTTCTAGAAACATGTGCGATAGCTCATTTGATTCAGCATGACCTCTAAAAAAATGTTTTTAAGGGTGTTTATTAGCACATAAAAATTGCGATAGTTATTAACAAAATAAAATAACAAAAAGTAGGTACCTATTTAATTATTCCTTAATAATTTCTTAATTACCTAATGATAGGTCCTTAAAGTTTTACCCGCGTCGTTCCCGTTCCCTTTGTTTTTACAGTAGGTATAAAAAATAGCCTTCTTCCAGACTATAATCTGACTGTGTTCTAAATTTCAGCCCGTATGAACGGATGTTCATACGTTACGACGTGATTGAGCAACAAACATAAAAATACCCAAACATTGATTTTTATAATATTAATAATAGGATTTTTATATAGGTGTATATTTATGCATAGTAGGTACATTTATCATAAATATAAGTACCTATAAGTGATAGTAGTGCTCCGTTATTTAATTGTTTTAAAATTTCAATAATGACCCAAAAAGCCATACAATGTTTGGTACGCGATCTCCAAAACACAATGAAGATGCTGACTGAAAGAATTACCTCGGTTGAGACGAAACTTGGTGAGCAAACCACTTTGATAATTGGTCTAGTTGATACAATCAAATCACTAAGGTCAGAAATTAAGGGTAGTTCTACGCAACCACCCGAGAATCAAATTCCAACAATCACTGTTCCTACTACGACACGGCAGCGTCCAATGCGCCAGGCACGACTCAATGCAAAAACAGCTGCTACGAACTATTCCACTGTTGCTGCTAAAAAATCCAGCGAGATGGTGGATAAACACTCATACGTCTTGACTCCTGAGACCCCGCCGGCGACTGCCGAGGCGGGCCAAGCAGACGCATCGGATATTTCCGCCGCTAACACCTCGGTAACAACCGTTACTGAGGTTCGAGCTCCGAGTGGAGTGGCCACTAATTCGACTGGCGCAGCAAACGTCGGGAAGACGGACGAAACTATTATCGGTAGGAAGCAAGCATTCAAAAGACACATGAGTCTAAATAAAAAAGCTATTGTAGTTGGATCCGGACAGATAGACAACGATTTACAAACGGTAGAAAAGGAACTATTTATTCAAGCATGGTCGTTTAAGCCAGAAACAACCGAGCAAAACGTATTGAATTATTTAAATAAATATACGGCGTTATGCGACAAATATACTGTTGAGAAGCGAAACATCAAGACAAACAAACACGCCGCTTTTGTAATCGGTTTTCCAGAAAGTTTATTTGACAAAATATGCGCGCCGACTTCGTGGCCTCCGGGAGTGAAGGTGACTCAATGGTTTCGGAGAGGCACTGGTGGGGCGGCGCGAGCGCGCTCCGCCGACACTCCGGCCGGCCCGTCCGCCAGTCGCGGCGCGCCGCGCCACTGAATGCACTTCGAATGACACTCCGCATGCGACTGCGCGGAATATAGTAAACAAACAAACCATTATCGTATGTCACCAAAACATACGTGCGCTAGAAAATAAAACGCAACGAATTGAAGTTCTACTACAAGGGGAGATGAAGTGTGATGTACTAGCTTTAACTGAGCACTGGTTGACTAGTACGAAACTTCAATGCGTAAACATTGATGGGTTTAAGTTAGCTTCAAGCAGCTGTAGGCAAGTTACGGCACACGGAGGTTCCTGTATTTTTATAAGACAGGACTTTAAATGTTTAGAAAACTTGGAACTAATGAAGCTTTCCGAAGAAAGATACTGCGAACTGTCGGCGATAGATTTAATAGATTTTGACGTGACGATCGTTTGTTTTTATCGCACATGCCTTGTCAGTGTAAAGGATTTCTGTTCGCGTTTTTCTCGGGTGCTCGACAAGATAGGCGATCTCGGTTTGAAATGCGTAATGATAGGTGACTGTAATATCGATTGTCTCGGCCCGATGGACTCTGATCTAAGGTACTACAACGACTTACTCTCAACCCATGGCATGGTGAATGTGGTCGACTTTCCAACCCGTATCACGGCTACGACGGCCACCTCGATCGATCCTTTGTATTCGAACTTAAGCCCCGGGGTTGTCGAGGCGACACCGATTGTGACGCTACTTTCAGATCACTGCGCTGTTAGGGGCGAGTTGACTTTACCTTCAAAGCGAGGCGCAACTATGACCTCTAAGTATGCTCGCTCTTTCAACGCAAACAACCAAAGAAATTTTGTAAGTGCGATTGAAAGTGTGGACTGGGAAATTGTAATTATAAAAAATAACTCTTGTACGGAGCTAGCACTGTCAATTATAACGATAATAGTCAATAAGTTTGAAATATGTTTTCCAATACGGAAAAAAGTTTTTAGTAATAAGATTGACACATCCTGGGTAACCCAGGAAGTGAAATTATTCAAATCTTTTCTTTTTGATGTATTAGAAATCAGTGCCGCTAATCCTGAAAATGACGCAATAAAAGAATATGCATTTGACATTAAAAATAAATATGACATGTTACTTAAGAAAATTAAATCGAATTATTATAATGACATTATAGAATCTAGCACTAACCGATCCAAAGCGATGTGGAGTGTAGTCAATATTGAAAGGGGAAAAAACAATACGCCGTACCTTGACTTTACGGACGTTGTACTTAATTCGAATGGGCATATGTTTGAGTCGAAAAAACAGGCTGTCGAGGAAATGAATACCAGGTTTCTGCGTTCAGCTATCACTTGCAATGCACCACCCGCAAATATCACTTGCGCTGTTGCAATCTTGCAGTCTGCTCGGTCATCTAACCTGTGTTCTCTTAGGTTGCGACCGTTTACGGCTGAGGAAGTGCATAAGTTAATTACCACGCGCATCCCGCCAAAAGTCTCGAAAGATGTATACGGCATAAGTGTGAGGCTTCTTAGAACTGCTGCCCCGTCTTTAGCTAACGTACTCGCGGTGCTTTTTAACCGATGTATGAGCGAGGGCATATACCCAACTCACATGAAGGTTAGCAAGGTGGCCCCAGTTTTCAAAGGAAAGGGGAAAAAGACGGACATTGACGGTTATAGGCCGGTGTCTATCATACCAGCGATTTCAAAGGTATTTGAAAATGGACTCAGTAGTCGTCTTGCTCACTTCTTAACATCCACAGATGCTTTGTCCGATAGACAATACGCTTACCGGGAGGGCCGTTCGACAACAATGCTTGCACGAGAACTGGTTCGGCGTATAGTGTCCGCTCGCGAGGGAAGGAAACAAGTTGCCGTCCTGTGCTGCGACCTTTCCAAGGCTTTTGATGTAGCTGACCACACTGTGCTCGCGGAGAAGATGAAACATTATGGAATAGCTGGTCCCGCACACAGCCTACTCAATAGCCTACTTCAAGACCGATCACAAATAGTGGTTGGGAACGGAGGGTCGGTAAGATCTGATCCTCAGGGATCTACGATGGGAGTAGCGCAGGGGTCATCGGTGTCAAACCTCCTTTTCTCCTTGTTGTTGAACGACTTGCCGGACGCTATAGCAGATGCGGAAATACTCATGTATGCCGATGACATTGCTGCGATAGTGACCGCAGCGTCTCTGGACTCCCTTGAACGAAAACTGAATAAAGTGGCACACCGGCTGTCTTATTGGTTCTCCATGAATGGCTTGTCCTTAAACCTCAAGAAGACACACTTTCTAGACTTCGATCTGTCGGGTCGAAGTCGCAGAACTATGTCAGTGCAAATTGAGGGGAAAGCCATACAGCAAGTAAAAAGTACGACTTTCCTGGGCTTCGAGTTGGATTCCGCTCTTATATGGAATAAACATGCAGATAAGATTGGCGGAAAAATCAGTAGCGCGTGCTTTGCCCTACAGAGAGTCTCACGCTTGGCATCGGCAGAGATAGCCCGCACTTGTTACTTCGCAACAATTCACTCCTTACTACAGTATGGTGCCGAAATCTGGGGTCTATGCTCCGAGTGGAAAAGAGTGTTCCGCCTACAGAAGCGTGCCATACGAGCGATTGTGCGAGTAACGCAGGATACTTCCGCGCGACCGTATTTCCAAAGTCTAGGTATTTTAACTTTGCCATCAATAATAATATTGCAGGTGGCAATGTACGCGCGAATACACCTGTCAACAGATTTAACGGACGAACGAAAAACCACTCTTGTGAAGTCGAGCAAACTCACGCATGTCTTGGGTACAGTAGTATATAGCAAGCTGCCAGAGTCAATCAGGATGGCTCCCAGCCATAACAGTTTCAAACACCGGCTTCAGCGCTGGCTTGTCGAGCACTCGTTTTATGACATTAATGAATTTTTACAATTGTAATTGAATTATTATTATTATTTTTCGGATTTAATTTAATTTAATAGAATTATTATGAATTATTAATTATATGTGACGTGTAAATTGGCTTTACTAAATAAATGAATATGAATATGAATATCATGTGTTTTGTTTATACCTTACTACTTACCTACTTACCTTACTTAGTAGTTTAGATAAAGTATTACCTACTTGTATTTATTAACATACTTATTTAGTCGCACCACCGCTCAAGCTATTATAGAGATCATCATATTAAGGATGTCTGGAACAGACTGTTTTAGCGATAAGGTCGACTTCTGTGCTCATAATCTATTGTCGTATTTTTATATTTTACTTATTGTCAACTTTGTTTGTGGCGCTAATGGTAGTGTATTGTAAACACACTCGGTCGTCTCGATCACACTGTTTATATTACCTAATAGTTTTGTTTACTATCAAAAATGTAAAACACCTTCAACGAATACAATCTAATAGCTGGTTACTTTTAATTTGTTAACTTACGTGCAGCTAGTTTTTGTTTCATTACGTACGATTACCTGTAGGTTTAACAAAGCTTTGTAGCTTTTAGCTTTGTTAAATGTTTAATTCTAGTTTAGAACACACGAACAATCTCTACAGAAAACCAATCCAAACAACATGGTTCACGTTGCTAGTTAACTCGTGAAATTCATATACTCATGTGATAAAGAGCAAAGGCACTCAACTGCTGTTCCGGCAGTTACCTCGCTTCGCTTATTTACGCTGAGCTCCTACCGCGTTCCTTTCCTTTTGAGCTAAGCACTCGTTCAACAGCTTTAAACTGTTATTTTGAGGACTAAGTTTAACGCAAGACGTGGATTTATTGAATACTAGCTCCGTGGTTTAAGTTTTGGCTTTACTACCACAAACACTAAAGATAAATAAAGTGGCCAAGTGCGAGTTGGACTCGCCCATGAAGGGTTCCGTTGCAGTAAGTAACATAATATACATAGTACACATAGTTCGTTGTAACTTTGGTAGAAGTTTCAATAATAGTGTATTTATGACGTACTAAAAAAAAACTACTCATCAGACCGAGTTCAAACCAATTTTCGTTGGTAGTTTACATGGTAACTTACATCATACATTTTTTTTAGATTTCTCATTCTCTTACTTTAGAAGTTAGAGGGGGGGGACGGGATACACTTTTTACCACTTTGGAAGTGTCTCTTGCGCAAATTATTCAGTGTAGACGAAAATGATTTTAGAAACCTCAACATCATTTTTGAAGACCTATCGATAGACATCCCACACGTGTAGGTTTGATGAAAAAAAAAATTTGGAGTTTCAGTTCGCAGTATGGGGGGCAACCCTAATTTTTCTTTTTTTTTCTTTTTTTTGTAAAAATCCTAATGCGGTTCACAGAATACATCTACATACCAAGTTTCAACAGTGTAGTTCTCATAGTTTCGGCAAAAAATGGCTGTGACATACGGACGGACAGACAGACAGACAGACAGACAGACAGACATGACGAATCTATAAGGGTTCCGTTTTTACGTTTTACGGAACCCTAAAAAGTAGCTTAAGGGTGCTTTTCCACCAGAGATGTGCTATGCTACGATGCTATGGATGCGTTTGATATCCACCAATCATATTCATTGGTGCACATAGCATAGCACTGGTGGAAACGGATTCAACTAAGATATGTTTTTTGTTTGGAAGGATGCGCGCTATGGGTGTGTGCTATGGATGCGTGCTATGGATGCGTGCTATAGATGCGTGCTATGGATGTGTGCTATGGGCCGTTTCCCTACTATCGATACATAGCATAACTCGAGATGCGCATCTTTCTCGCACAGTTACTTTACGGCGGCGCATCTTCGTAGCGCATCTTCCTCGCACAGCTACCTAGCGTAGTATTGGTGGAAACGGTCACATATTTTCGTAGCGTAGATTTCACATCTTCGCAGCATAGCTGCATAGCACATTTCTGGTGGAAAAGCACCCTAAGTGGTTTTCTGGTAATGCAAGTAAAGTATTTAAAACATGTTTAATTTTCAAATTCATTTTTTTTTTTATTTTTTTTTTTAAATAAAGAGTGACCAGACGAGCAGGACATGTGCCTGATGGTAAGCAACATGCCTGCCACATAACAGCACAGTGACACGCAGCTATTGGAACACGAAGTGTCCAATTCATTACCTAGCACTGCACTGCGCTCGTCACCCAGAGATCTAAGTTGTTATATCTCTAAGCCCTGTAATTTCTCTGGAAACATTGCCCTTCAAACCGGAACACAATAATGTTTGCACATTACTGCTTGGCGGTAGAATAAATGGCAAAGGTGTGGTACTTCCCCAGGCGGATTCTGCTAAGAGTCCTACCACTACACTACCTACATTTAGTCATTATACCTACAGATAACTGGGAACAAACATCCACATTAAAAAATACATAAACTATTTCGTAATCATTTTTTATTATATTCCCAATCCCCACGCAAAGCTTTGTCGGAAAATGTTAGTGCTTCGATATACCATGAGTTTGTATATGCAATATGCCTAGATGATCCTTGAAAGAGACCTATTCAGTCGCTGTGAAAGGTTTCCTTTGGAGATTTATCAGGTTGCATTTAGTTGTTGTTGTATGTATTTATGCTTTAGAAATCTTCCTCTTACCAGGAAACCTTAGAATAGAGAATAGGTATTCTTTCTTTGTTGGATATACTCGTACTACACCTCCGATAAACTTCTGTAGATCATGTTTATGAAGGTTCATACGAAAAATATTGAGACTGGTTTCTATAAAACCCCGAATAGCTCCCGTAATACGAACAAATAAATAGTAAATAGGCAGTCATTGACAACATTTAAGTTTTTTTTGGTTTTATTGGCATCTTTATGTGCTGTTTTTTATACAGTATAGAGTGACTAGACGACCAGGACATGTGGTTGATGGTAAGCAGCATGCCTGCCACACAACAGCACAGTGACACGCAGATATTGGAACATGAAGATTCCAAATCATTACCTAGCACTGCACTGCACTGCGCTGCGCTCGTCACCCAGAGATCTTAGATCTATACTATATCTTATATATAAAATTCTCGTGTCACAGTGTTTGTTTCCTTAATCCTCCAGAACGGCTTTACTGATTTTAACCAAAATTTATATGCATATTCAGTAGGTCTGAGAATCGGCTACTAGCTATTTTTCATACCTTTATTTATATGGCAAAACAACGTTTGCGGGGTCAGCTAGTATATTATATATTATATATTAATATTATAAAGCTGAAGAGTTTGTTTGTTTGAACGCTAGGATCTCGGAAACTACTGGACCGATACGAAAGATTCTTTTTTTGTAGGATACTCCATTTATCGAGGAAGGCTATAGGGTATATAACATTACGCTACTATCAATAGGTACGGAGTATGAGTGAAGAATGTAAAGAAAACGGGGAAAAATATTTCTCTTCGAGAGCTTTAGTTCCGTGAATTTAAATTCTCTTTGGTTGCTGAAGTCTGTGACGGCGCGTGTCTACATTTGAAGTTTGAAGTTTGTGTCATTTGAAGTAATCAAATTTGTTCTACAACAATGCATTGTTGCTTATTTACGTATTTTTAGGGTTCCGTAAAACGTAATAAAGTGGCCAGCAATGGAAATTTTAGTATGGATTTTCCTCAAATAGACGCGGGTGAAACCGCGGGGCACAGCTAGTATTACAATATATCTTAGCCTTGTAATTTCTCTGGAAACATTACCCTTCAAACCGTAACACAGTAATTTTTGCACTTGCGATGACTTAATTTTTGCGGTAGAATAACTGGCAAAGGTATGGCACTTCCCCAGGCGGACTCTGCTAAGAGTCCTACCACTAGGTACTATATTGTAACAGCTGTACCTATGTAGCTGTTATATTGTAAATTGTAACAGGGATATTTTTTGTTTGAGTACAAAAACGAGTAATGAGATTAAGTAATAAAACACTTGAGTGGTCTCGACTCTTCCTGTGAGTAAATCCAAGTTTAGCCCTTTTAATTTTTGTTGAGTTGTAGCTAACTATATAACAAAGTTTCGCCTTCAAAAGCGACCTTCCTTTCAAGCCTCAAAGTTTCAGTTCATTCAATTTCCTGTAGTCCTTTGATGAGTCTTACGGGCATAACGACGTAATGAAGTTTCATAGCACTATCGAGTTAGATTCGTAGTGATAGAGGAATTAGTTTCACTTTCATGTTTCTCTTGCAATCTTATACTAGAGTAATATTCTACATGAAACATGTATTTTATTTTCCATCTGTCTTCCACAGCAGAAGCGTTTGAAGCTGCTGGTGTTGTTTAAAAAATTAACAATATATAAAATAAAAAAAATTATATAAATTTATACTATACATGTATACGTAATAAAATATGATAGACTAACAACGCTTACATAATGTAAATCCAATCTTTAATTCATTAAATTGTTCAAGCTACCGGTGATTACAAACTTTCTAAAATTTTCATTAAAATCCCTTCGGTAGTTTATCATACATCCTTCGTGACTAAATAGCATAAATTAATAGCTACTATAGCAGATATTCACTCGTAATAAAGTTAAACACACCATTAATAATTTACAGCAGCGTTCACCTTAATTTCCAAAGTATAATTTTGTTATTGGGTCCAAGACCTTCATTTTCCACGTGTTGTGTCCGTTTTAAAGCAATTTATGACCAAAGTAATTGAGTAATTTGCGTCGAAATATAAATTTATAGGTCAATGTTATGTTATTGTCAATGTTAATAAGACAAAGTGGTGGAACACAACGTGTACCTTATCTACTGCACGCCGGCACATGGCAGTACAGTGCCGTACTTTCGAACATGAAGATTTCATTGATGCCTAGCACGACACTGCGATATATGATTATTTTTTTCTTTGCCTTGTATTGGCTATTTATTTGAAAAATATCTTACAATATCATATGTGACCAAAATGCTATCGATATATATTCAAAAGACATTGAGAAGACATAACCACAGTTAAGGCAAATAACATTTTATAATGGACTTATTTCTGTATAGTGGCAAAGAGGTATGGTTATGGATGATAACAATGAAGCCTTTGATATTAAATTTGTAATTGCACAAAAAAATATCAGCGTAACACATTTAAATTCAAACTGCAGTATGCACCAGACAAAAAGGCGTTGAAAGGTCGCTGAGGTAAGCGTCGCTAGTCGCGTAGGACGCAGCTTTGGAGACTGCCTCCAACGTCCATTGTTCGCCGGGCGGAGTGACCACACCTACCGTGGGAGCTGCGCCCATTGTCTGCATTCAATGTCACTCTTATCATTTTGATTCAAATGCACTATCATATAAAACGGGCCTTAACAAGAATACATTTAATAGAATTGCTACGGATAAGAAGTCATCTATTCTAAAAACAAAATTTTGAAGAGACTATTTCTTTAGCCACGTTGAGCACTTTTCGATATGGGAAAATCTTATATGTTTGCGTCACCAACATGCGTAATCTCATCTGTATCATCTGTATAGCTGCATTATTTGTATCAGGGATGTTACGGAGCTTCGACTCCGACTCCGTTATGTCGGAAGTTCCGATTAGTTTTACACTTCCGGTTCCGACTCCGGTTCCGATACTTTTGAATCGGAGGTTTTAATCGGATGTCGAAGCATAACTTAGCGGCGGCGCCCTGCGCCGACAGTAACGAACAGTTTCGCAGGAACATGTCGCGCAGGGAATCTCCCACGCACGAGCAGGCGCGGTCCCAGCCTCGAATTTTGGGGGGGGTCACCAGTACGCAGCCTCAGATTTGGGGGGGGGGGGGGGGGTGTCACGAGTAGAAATACAATAAATCGAGTAAAAAAGACTTTACTAGTAGCGCCCCACGATTTTACCCACGTAGTTGACGCTCCAGTTGTTTTCCCGCATTTAAAAATAGTTTATGGGCTACTAGACATTTTGATTTTTTTTAGATATTTAATCTGATGTACATGGGACACTCAGAAAGTTTTACGAAACTAAAAAACTAACTTGTATGAAAAAAGAAATATACTAAATCTTTTCAAAAAACTCTCCACCAGCCTCTATACAAAGCTTCATGCGTCTGAACCAATTTTCAAAACATTTTTTCCAGTCCTCTGCAGACACCTCTTCCACGGCCTTCTCAAACGCTGTTAGCGCGTCTACCGGCGATGAAAACTGTATCCCTTTGAGCTGATTTTTAATTTTAGGGAAAAAAAAATATCACACGGAGCCAAATCAGGACTGTAAGGAGGGTGTCCCAAGACTCTGACCGGTGTGGAGTCCAGGAAGTCCCTCGTTTTGATCGCAGAGTGCGCGGGCGCGTTGTCGTGATGAAGAAGGACCCCGCGGAGCCCGGTGTTCGGTCGCTTGTTTCTCATTGCAGAAAAAACTTCTGGCAAGCATTTTATGCTGGACCATTCGGCTTTGATGCTGCTTTGGTCTCGAAGTGGAATTGAAATTAGGTACCCCGTCAAAGTGAAGAAACTAGCGATCAAAATTTTCCTTGCGCTCCTCGATCGCTTCACTTTCGTAGGTGTTGGTTAATTTTGAAACAGCCAAACTGTCGACTGCTTTGTTTCTGGATCGTATTGATAAATCCAGGATTCGTCACCTGTCACAATGTCGTAAACGCACCGTGACGAGCCTGCATCAAATTGTTGTATCATATTACGGCACCAATCCACACGGGCCTGCTTCTGAGCTTAGGTGAGGTTGTGCGGCATCCAGCGGGAAACTATCCTCCTTACGCGACGAAGGTGCTCGTGCAAAATCTTGTGAACACTTCCTGAACCAATCTGCGGAGTATGCTGAATCTCTTCGTACGTAATGCGTCTGTTTTCTTGAATTATTTTTTTTACTGTCAGCACACTTTCTTCGGTGACAGCCACTCCTTTGTTCATCCCCCAAAGTAAAACGACCGCGTTTGAACTCGCTATACCAGCGGTAGATGGTTGCTTTTGAAGGTCCTTCATCCATAAAACCAATTCGAAGTGGATCAAATGACTCGTCAGGTTTTAAGCCACATTTGAAATCGTAAAAAATCATAGCACGAAAATGTTTTCGACGCAGGTCCATTTTTTAAAAAACAAAAAAAAATATATTGGCTCTCAAAAAAATGCGGAGGGAAATTTGAAAATCGAACAGTTGTATTTATACTTTTAAATAATCGAAGTTTTCAAAATAATTACAAGTGTCTTATACATAAAAACTTTTTTTGCAAAACTTTCTGAGTGGCCTGGTATGATTTTGGGGGGGGTCATGTCCCCCGTGACCCCCCCCCTGGAGCCGCGCATGCGCACGAGTGTAATGAAAAGTATACTAAATGAGCACAACATAGAAAAACGCAAAATTCCAGCATCTTATATTAAATTTCCGCCAATATTATCGTATCCACCGATATCGGTAGCGAGCGAATACCTTTTTGGTGGCGTCGATTTAATCTACAAGGGGCGCCTAGTGCCAGAAAACGAAAAAATTACATTTTCGACGCCGCTCACTGATGTTAAGAAACTAAAAACTACAACAAAAAAAATATTGGCGTGTGGGTACAATCAAGACAAAGCACAATAACCGAATAGAATTTAAAAAATAGATCAGATTTTATTACAGAAAAAAAATAAAATGGCACCTGAAAAAACTATTTTAATTCATGTAGTCGAAATTATCAGCGATGACCCTACATAATTTTTTGATAATAAAATTTCGAATTTTACGTTCTATTAAAGTAACTGAACCACAGAATAAATATTAGACCGAACACTTTTTAAATGTATGTTTAATTATTGAGTAATTAAATAAAACTTGGTCAAAAATTGACTCCTGATTTAATATTGATTTCCCCTCCAAACTGTGTCATGCTATTCTCGACTTTATGCATATCATTTTAAGAAGCGCCTCGCGCGGTTGAAATCAGATTTTTTCCTGGCATTAGGCGCACTCAGAAATATCTTAGACTGGGACAGCTTCAAAGCTTATGTTCATGAAGTACATATACCTACACACTTTTGGTGTCAATGTATTTAATTTAATTTGTTTGAAAGCTTTTGTCCATTTAATAATAATAATAATAATTTGCATTTTTATTATTATTTTATCAATAATAATAATAATTTGCAATTTTAATAAGCACGGGCTTAGTGAGTTAGTCTATCGCATACTTATGGACGTCCTGAACCAGCGTCATGAGTTAACTATCGTGTTCAATCTAAACATGAGAAGAAACAAAAAACATTGTCCCCAAGTGCCCGGCGGCTCCAGGGGGGAAGCCAATGACAGTAGGCCAGAACCCACTGTGGCCAGGGGCGAGGTGAATCTCCGGGCGGGATCGATTAACTGTCAAACGACCAACGCAAGCATAACGGACTCCGATTTTATTCCTTCGACACCGGCTGTGGATGTTGTGCAGGAGGCATGCGCCGACAATACTGCACCCGCTACAGACGGAACCCGTAAGCGCAAGAGATGGACAGAAGAAATGAATTCATTCATTATGCGCAAATTTTACATTTTAACCAGACTTGAAACAGACACTACATCTTACCTTGGAGAACTGCATAAACTATTTTCCGAACAATACCCAGAAATGGAGGTTAGTCGACAACGAATCGGTGACCAAAGAAGAGCTATTGTAAACAAAAAACTTCTTTCCGCTGACACCATAGATAAGATAAAAATTGAAGTTCAAGCCATTTTACACTCTACCACAAACTCACCCAACCTCATACCAACACAGGATATAGGGACTACGAGTATAGGCCAAAGAATGAGGTGGTCAAACGCAATGAATGAAACAATAATGCGTGCTTACTACAAGATAACTCAACTAAACACAAACAGAACAGGCTATAGACAACCACTACACCGCGCATTTATTGATGAGTATCCTCAAATGTCCCACATCTCGGAACAAAGAATCTCAGATCAACGTCGCGTAATAGTAAATAATAAACTTATCACAGAAGAACGGTTACAACAATTACGAGATGAGGTTTCCACAGAATTAAACATTGCACCACAAAATTCACTATCTCAAACAGCTGATAGTATCAATATTAATCGCGATTCTGACACAGTGACTCAAACTTATACAGTACAGGACACATCAACGTCACTAACTCTTACTAAACATTCTACTTTACTAGATACAGAACAAAACGAACTCGCATTAAATATTGACTTCAACCTTACTGCAGAGACTCAATCTCAATGTTTAGCAACAACAGAGCTAACTCAAATTCAAACACAATCAGTGGAAGACAATCACACTTTAGAAAATTCCTACTTGCAAGCTCTAGAGACTTTTAAAAATTCTGACCCCATTTTGAGGCCTTGTTTGCCAAAACAAAAAACATCTAAAAAATTTGCAGCAATAGTTAATTACATAAACAATAACATATTACCGAAACACATCACACCACTATCGAGTTTTACAGAAACACAAACTGCTATATATTGCGCTGCCTACACGGCTGTGGTTCAAAATGGTAGTAAGATTAAAAATAGCAGTTCAGTAGACACTAATAAGACAACAGACACACAACCTATGAATCCAAACTCAAGGGATAAAATTCCGGTTTGGCAACAAAGACTAGAGAGGCGAATTCTAGAGCTTAGGGCCAATATTGCCAGACTTACGGAATATATTAAAGGTAATCAAAGTGGCCGATTAAAAAGAATAGTAGAAAACATTAAGACACGATACAAAATACATTCACAACACGAAGAGGACAACTCTACACTATCGCAATTTTTGGATACCCTAAAACAAAAACTAAGTGCCCTTGTGAGCAGACTTCGCCGTTACAAACTGACCACTAAAAGAAAGTCTCAAAATGCAACATTCAACAATAATGAAAAATTGTTTTACAGATCTCTCAAAGAAAACCAGAATAATACAAATATCTTAGAGACTCCCGAACCTACAGTTTTAAAAGATTTCTGGTCTAATATTTGGTCCGTGCCAGTAGAACACACAGAAGCCGAGTGGATTGAAAACGACAAGCAGACATTACAAGACATACCGGAAATGGAATTTGAAGAAGTGAATCTAGACATATTTAAACAAGTAATTTGCAAACTACACAACTGGAAAGCTACCGGTTCCGATAATATCCATAATTTCTGGTATAAAAAGTTCACTTACATACACCCAATCTTATTAAGCCACATAAACAAATTTATAAAATCTCCGGACTCTATGCCTGACTTTATTAGCCTAGGTACTACCTATATGCTACCGAAAGACAAAACAGATACCACAAATCCAGCTAAATATAGACCTATCACTTGCCTACAGAATATATACAAAATAATAACCTCATGTATTAATGAACTCATTTACCAACACACCGACATGCACAATATATTAGCTGAACAACAAAAGGGATGTAGAAGATATAGCCAGGGTTGTAAAGAACAACTGGTAATTGACACAATAGCGTCTAAACAGGCATTTGTCAAAAAGCGAAACATATACACAATGTATATAGATTATAAAAAAGCCTTTGACTCTGTGCCTCACACCTGGCTCTTATATATCCTTAGTCATTATAAGATACATCCTACAGTTGTTAAATTTCTAAAAAGCACCATGAATAAATGGAACACAACAATCAAACTCAAAGTCGGCGGAACCTCTCTGGAAACTGAACCTATACCTATCCGTAGGGGTATTTTTCAGGGAGACTCATTCAGCCCGCTTTGGTTTTGTCTTGCTTTAAACCCTTTGTCTAACCTCTTAAATAGCAGTAACAACGGTTTTAAAATCAAACACAATCCAATACAAGGAAGCACACACTACACTTTGTCACACTTGATGTACATGGATGACATCAAACTCTATGGAAGCAATAGAGAAGAAATAGAACATCTTGCAGACATCACACAGTCATTTTCCTCAGATATATGTATGCAGTTTGGCATAGATAAGTGTAAAATACTGTCAGTAAAGAAAGGAAAAGTAGAGAGTAATTCTTACCATCTCGACACAGATGAAGAAATAGAACCTGTTGATATAGATACCGGATACAAATATCTTGGTTACCAACAAAGTAGACAAATACATCAGAAACAAACAAAATCTGCCATAGAAACAAAGTTTAAAGCTCGACTACACAAAATTCTAAACACTTACCTTAATGCTAAAAATACAGCGAAGGCCATTAATACTTTTGCCATACCCATACTTACCTACTCATTCGGTATCATACATTGGTCGAAATCAAATCTCATAAAACTGCAACGAATCATAAATACTCATTTAACCAAATATCGAAAACACCACCCACGAGCATGCACGGAAAGGTTGACACTACCAAAAATAGAAGGAGGAAGGGCTATTATCGATATTCAAAACTTGCACAATAAACAGATAACATCACTCCGTAATTATTTTCTCAATAAATCACACACCTCTAAACTTCATGAAGCATCGGCTAAGGCTGACTTGAAGTTCACGCCGTTAAATTTAAATAGCACCAGTGTTCAAGCCAATGAGACTATAACCCAAGATTCACAAAAACTTTCCACCTGGCTACAGAAGTCGCTCCATGGAAGGCATCGCCGTGATTTGCTAGACCCAAATGTCGACAAAATAGCGTCGAACATGTGGTTAAAGTCCGGTGAACTTTTCCCAGAAACGGAGGGATTTATGTTAGCCATACAAGATCAAATAATAGACACACGTAACTATAGGAAATACATTATTCGTGATCATACTCAACCAACTGATTTATGCCGACACTGTCACAGTAACTCTGAAACAATTCAACATATTACCGGAGCTTGTAGAACCATAACGCAAACAGACTACAAACACCGCCATGACCAAGTTGCTGCCATAATACACCAATACCTGGCAATTAAATACAAATTCGTAAAAGAAAAGATACCGTATTATAAATATAACCCTGAAATAGTACACGACTCTGCAGACTACAAACTTTACTGGGACAGAACAATAATTACAGATAAGACAATACATTTCAATCGGCCTGATATCACCCTACATGACAAAATAAATAAAATAGTTTACCTTATCGACATAGCCATTCCAAACACACACAACATTTCTACTACGTATACTGAAAAGATTACTAAATATACGGATCTAGCAATAGAACTCAAAACACAGTGGAAAGTGGACACAGTTAGAACTGTTCCAATTATACTCTCCACTACAGGTGTAATACCTCACACACTTTTTACTAGTTTAGAGTCATTGCATATACACCGGAATATATTCATCCTATTACAAAAAGCAACCATACTAAACACCTGCCGTATTGTTCGGAAATTTTTGTCACTCAACCAATAAAGTTTACTCTATTTTTCGCTTGGCCGCAAGCCCGTGAATAATATTGATACCTCGTTCAACGAGAGAATAAAAAATATAAACAAATAAATAATAATAATAATAAAAACTCTTTATTACACCTACAATAAAATATTTAATTTAAAATTTAACATTCTTTATATGGTACTTTGGGATTAAAATATTGAATTTTATGTTTATTTTTGAATATTCCTTTTTTTTCACTTTTTGTGATATTTCATGAAACAAAACAATGAAAAGCTTGAATGAATGTTTTATTTGTCCTAAAATAAAAATCTCTCTCCTACCACTACTTCTGACCCTACCTCCGACTCCGGTTCCGACTCCGACTCCGACTCCGATAAGATCACCTCCGTTACATCCCTGATTTGTATAGCTACAGATATACACATAGCTACAGACATACGTATAGCTACATATATAGGTACGGATAGCTATACAGATGATGTACCTACCTATTATGCTACATTAGTAGTGCCGTTGAATACTAAAATATTTAGATAACATTTTTCATTTCTATTGACAATCCCAATTTATTTTTACTGCATACATATACTGTGTACAAAGATGTTTTATTTAATTGTAGAATCAAGAGTTTCACCCATCGCAGCTTTGAGTAATTTATCTGAGCCATCGCGGGCAAACAAACATAAGGTCTCATTAGCAACAAACTTATCAACATTAATTAAAAATAAATGCAAGAATATAATTACTTAGCTTAGAATCTATTACCTACTAAAATTCGTCAAATGACCGACTAGTAAGGCTCTATAAACAGTTTTATTGTTTTTGTTGTGTGTTCCAATCTCTGCGGTCCCAATTTATTACCGCCGGATATCCCGCACTTGCAATGAATCAAATGGAATTAAGTAGATTATTTCCTACATGATTTGGTCTACACAAACAATGTAATAAAACTAAAACATAGAGTTTCCGAGTAAAGTGATATCCAGCTAATTTGTAGGGTTCGGTTCCTGGTTGGATGTTCTTTTGCATCCGTTAACGAACCCCAAAGGCATGAAATTTTGGGATGAACGACATTGGAGAATGATGGGCTTGCTTTATTTCTCTTGCAACAATGGAGGATGTCAGTTTACAGATATTGAAGGATGTTGCTATATGCTTGGTCCCTTAGATTGATTTGTCTTTTTGGAAAAGCCTTTAAAATAGTTGTCTGATCATACATATATACACAAATGGAGTATGAGAATTTAAGTCAAGTTAAGTCATTATTTCGGGAGTTTTAAAGCGTCTGTTAAGCAAAACGGCCGACGGAAAGTGTCTGGGAGTATTGGGGCCTTATTTTTAAGGGTATTGCCAATAAGATACGTGAAAATAAAAAAAATACAAAATATGTGAAGTAGATAATATTTAATGTACCTTCATTACCCCATATATCGAAATTGGCGGTCTAAGCAAGTTAGCGGGTAAGCATGTGTTCTTAGTACGTACTAACTCTACTCAATCGTCCACATTTCGTTCATCAGAAAATACGTGACGTCTGGCGGCTCTGGAATCTTGGACTTTACTTGAATACCTTTTATATGCACAGTTAAGAGGTTCTGTATTATCTGATGTGCATGAATGTATATCACCGTAAATATGAAAATGCCATCAGTTTACATACTAACTAGGTCAGATTATAAACTTACCTAACTTACCGTTGAGTAATAATCTCACGCGTTAGGTTTAAATATGACGGTGTTTTTAATTTTAAGGTGACAGATATGGCACACTGATGGTTTCCATGCTATCATGAGGAAAAAAGCGCATTCCCTACTAAGCAGAATACGTAGCCACCAAAACAGCATCCTATCCATCCATCCAGTAACACGTATATTTAATTATCAAACCCGATTGTCCTATCCAAATACACTTGTTGTAGTGAGTCTAAAAATTGGGCTCCTAAGTTAGGTTAGCTATATGTTATGTTTATATTTTTTTCTTGTTTTTTTAAATATTCTGTGTAAAAAATTATTTTGATGTACATGTGCACTATGGACTGATGTCTGAAATAAAGATTATTATCATTATTATAATCGAATTGCCTTCTTCAAATCGAGAGTAAAACGGATTCTTGAAAATAAGTGCACCCTGTCGTAGACTATCGTGTCACTTAGAATCGGGTGAGGTGACATCGACAATAAAATTTATATGAACAGATAAACTCAAGAGCATTAAATTATGTAAAACAAAATTGTTACAGTGAAACCTAAAAACATAGCCGCAATTAGGCTTTTTAGCTAAAAATTACCTCTACCAAAAAAGGAATTTTAGTGATCTCAACTACTGAGAAAAAGCAAAAGATAATTTATTATAAGAAGACGGAAGTACACCAATAAGAGTAAATAGAAATCTACTTCTAACTAATAATAGATTAAGTACCCACTAATTATAATACATTCTAATGCATAACTAAGGTTTTAGAAGTTATAAGATGGTACACGTTCTCAAAATATTAATAGGTACTAAGACCATAATCTTTTACCCATAAAATATCAATTAGGAAGAAAATGTCAGAACAACAAACAACTTGTCAAATGTCAAGTATTAAACTTCCTAACATCTACAGTTCACATATACTAATCTGAAAGAATATACCTAATACGGGTTACTGTGAATAAAGGAATAAGTTTCTTCAAATAAAAAAAACAACTGCCCAAAGTACCTACGAATTAATTCTGAATAAAAAAAATCTTACTCTGGAATAACTCGTGTAGGTATATTTCATTATTATTAGTTTCTGACAAATCAAAAGTAGCGCTTACTTGTATCGAAAACAATGCAAAGCTCTTCGAAAGGTAGTTGTGATTTCAGAAACTTGCGTAGGCGCCAGTAGCGAGCGACTCCGGCAGCTATTGTGCTCGGAAGGCGTTTCTAGCCACACCCTCCATTGAAACACTTGTATTATACCTTAGTAGGTACACTGATATTATCATAGTTCCGACTATTCTATATTATAAAGTTATTCGTAACACTATTTTCAAGCCCATGTTACAAAGGCTTCCTTGTAATGAACTTTTACCCACTTAGATTATTGTCCTTAATAGGCCTAACTTTAACAAACCAAAATAAATGGACTTTCAGTACTATAACAACTATTGTTGATAGTTACCATCGAAAACGTTATTCGCATTCAACAAAATAATTGCCAAATAACCAAACAACTGACATCAATAAATCAAACTATTTAAACTTATTTTAGCAAAATTTAATAGTTTTTTTTTCTATAATCAAACATTTAAATACAAATACAACAACCATCGACAAAAAAGAGGAAGTAAAATTTCTGATAACAAGTTGAAAGTTTAATAAAATCTGAATCTGTCCTGTGAAAAATAAACTGCGGATATATTCTCAAATAAAAAAAGATAGAGTCAAATTGAGATCCTCCTCTTTTTTTGAAGACCACGTTAGTGTAAGAAACTGTGTATTTTTTTTTTGTTTAAGAATGTAAGTTCCGTAGAACAAGTTATTACAATATAACGTTCCTTTGTTTTATGCGTAAATTCGCTGTATATCCAGTCAAGCTGACCGTTGTTCGTAGTCATCCGTAGTCTTCGTAGTTTGTTTCACTACCTGAATTACTTCCGTGTCATTAAATGCGAACACACTCACATCCAAATTGTCATAGTTTATAGAGTGTACAAATTTTGAAGCTACTCTTATCAAACCGAATTCTTCACTAAAAAAAATCCCAGTATCCGGATCGTAACGTCCTCAAAGCTCACATTTTAATACCAACTCATAAATTCGGGCCATAAACTCCCATATTACACATTTGAGTACACATAAGTTCATTATCTCTGACCAACGGAATTACATCGTAAGTTATAGCTACATTTTATGTCTGGAAGATTCCATTAAAGTCCCACATTACGCGAAAATGACGAGATGACAGCGATGACCGAAATTATCTCCCTCCGACCCTTTTTAATGTTTCCAACGAATTACTCACTTTATTTAATTACTTTAATTTTTGTAAGAATCTCGCTCTTATTTTCTTCTCGCCTAATTAATGAGAATATTTTTGAAAAAGATTGTAATCAAACGGTTTTTGCGCCAACTCTTTGCCAAAGTGTTATAATGAAGAAAGTTTTTCGAACAAACGCCGAGTACGAGAACACCTGCGTCTCCTTTTAACAAGATGGATACTCGTACAACCAATAAGCTTATTCTTTTATTGTTGGGGTGAAATATTATGAAAGAACTGTTGACATATCTTGTGAGTAACGTGACCCCGACCTCTGTCTCATAACTTACTTTTTGTGCGACTTACTTATATCCACACTGACATTGTGATATCTACTTGAAAAGTTTTATCTGGATGTACGCAGAGGTTTACCTCTGGGTATAGAAAAATAAGGTTTGGTAATAAGATAAGGTAATTGTGGAAAAATCTGTGGATTTACATCGGACTTCTGTTTGTTTATAGTTAATTGATCTCTTGACGACCGGATAACGGTAAATATAACACATTACTAGTGAGGTTAATGAGGTAAATAAATGAATAGTAGTTCAAACTGTAATGTAGTTCGCTCGCGAAGGTTTCGGACATGTTGACGCAATTGTGGCGCCGGCCCTGCCGCTAAATAACGACGGCTATAAATTATACCGAAATGTCCAGCACCAGATACCTCGGATCGAGAGCTCTCAACAAATTAATTGTCGGATTGCGTAACATAAGCATTAATTTTATTGCTTTGTCCTAAGCCACACGCAACATTAATTACTATAGAAATAAACTATTACATTATTTGTACCTACGTTGTTGTAGATATTTCTTAAGGAAACATTTTACGATAATAACATGTTAGTCCAAACATAGACTAATGTTTTCTTTTACGATACAAAAGCAAATGGAGTAATTTACCATCGTTATTTTCTCTTTATCTATCTATGCTTTATTCATATACTAAATGTTTTAGCATAGCATTCTCGTTTATTAAGCGAAACACAGATGAAAACTATATTGTTGTTTTCATACACATCATTACAAGTAAAAAATATAACAAAACAACAGTAATATCCTCCACATCACGTAAAGCTAACCACATATTACGTACCAAAGCAGTAAACGTCGAAACTACCTGTGGGAATTGGATTATTAAGTCCCGTTGTTGCAATTCCGAGCGACGCAAATTGTAATACAATATCAATGACTCGATCATCCGCCACAATGAGCTGAAATTTGTAGCTGTTCTGCATTTAAGTAGGTACTTCAAGACCTCTTCCGCATGGCTTGGAGAAAGGTACTATGAAGTTGCTTTTACATTAGCATTTCGTTCGTAACTGCACTGCAATGTAAATGGAACACTTTATAGCATTACCTACTCGTAGCTGCGAACATAATGAGTAAGATATCAGAAATAACAATGCTAGAGGATCTTGGCGCTGGGTATAAGAATAATTTAATAGCAAAGAGACGACTCTGCAAAATAATTTACAAAAGACTAATATGATTATGCTGAACGAGGAATACAATGTAGCTTGCACTCATGTGTTATGTTTCTGTGGTAAATAATCCGTAAATCACTCTAACCGTGGCACGTAGCCAGTAAGTTTATTAGAATGAACCTTTCGCGAAACTATTTGTCTTATTTCGCCTTGTGTTAATGAAATTCAACCCAATTTACTTGCTCGTTTTGTATGCATGAGTATTTAACCTCCTCAAATTTAGCTCTTTGCACTTGAATGTGTTTCTAGATTATGCTCATGAATGCCTTTTCGCAAAACCTTACCCTAAATGTATAAACGATTCCTTTTCCGCTCCATAAAGTGTTAAATGGAAAACGGGTTCCTTTTTCATTTAAATCTAAAAGGCAAAACCAACTGGCCCATTTATCACTGTATCTCACAAACCATGTGGAATTTTGCTCTTTCGGGGTCGTAAAAGAGAGAGCGGCAATCAAAGTTCTTTGAACGGATGTATCCGAGTCGGCTCAAAATCCTTTCACGTTTGCTATTGATAGAGGTTTATAAAGTTTTCTTTTATTTGCAGGTACTCAGCTATGCTGGATCCTTAGTTGTAAACAGTGAAGTGCGTGTCGGATGATGAGTCGAGTGACGTGTTTGGTGGTAATAGGGGACCCTGTGTGACGCGGTGTGCTGTGTAGAGGATGTGTATGGTAGTGTCGAGCCTGGGTCCTGATGCGCGGGGTGGGCGGCGGTGCGTGACGTCACCGGCGCGTGCGCACTGAGGCCGAATGCGGCGCGGCAGTGTCTACAGCGTGAGTGAGGGCGTGGAGCGGTGCCTCTGTGCTAGGTTCGTATACACTAACTAACATTATCTTTGCTTTAAATTATTCATATCCACTAGCAATCTTAAAGATGACCATATTATCTTTTTATTGAGCACGAAGCTCTTAGAAATGATCTATCAGTATGATTTGCCAAAACATACTTATATGTATATTGCACCCTAACAACAAATAAGCTATCTTCTTCTTGCTTATATCTCGCTATTTGGACAAAAATCTCATTTCCGCAATTAGTTCGCGTCAATGAGGTCAAAACCTAGGCACTCATTGGGTGACCACTCATTAGTGAGTTCGAAAAGCTGCTCGCTTCTGCTGTAACTTTAACCCAGGAGTATGTATAGCACAAGTAGCACATTTTGATAATAATTATCATAATATCAATAATTCATTCTTAACTACCTAGTTTTCTATGACGTATACTCGTCTAATAAAGTCTAATAAAGTAGCAAATCTTTATTGTAGTCGAAATTAGAAATTCTGTTGAATAATTGTATCCTAACCATAACACGTGTGCTCGTTAATAAGCCAACGTTTGAGTCGGGATTTGAAACTGCCTTTTGTGGGCGCACAGTTGATGGATTCCGGGAGTTTATTGCAAACTATTGACCCAAGTTCAACCTAATATTCCCAGTTGCTGGGAATCGGGTGCATCCTGTCACAAGGAGAGCCAATGCTTTAATTTA
Source organism: Ectropis crepuscularia (assembly GCA_963693475.1). Classification (NCBI taxonomy): domain Eukaryota; kingdom Metazoa; phylum Arthropoda; class Insecta; order Lepidoptera; family Geometridae; genus Ectropis; species Ectropis crepuscularia. The sequence continues at coordinate 14,081,364 of OY856358.1, forward strand.
CCAAGCCGACGATGCAGTCTAAGATGGAGCGTGTTTACCTAGAAAAAACCCGATTCACTCTCGATTTGAAGACATAAAGATTGTAACCATCGGAGAAAACCCACTCAGGCAACATATTCCACAGCCTAGACGTTCTTATCACAAAAGTAAAGTCAAATCTCTTCGTTCGTGTCTTTGGAACATCAACCATGAAACGATGTCGCTTTTTCGAGCTACGAGCATCCCGATATAAAAAGGGCAAGGTGATATTAGATCATGGAAATCAGTTGCACACTCTCCGAAGTGTATCCGATAAAAATCCGATAGGCTAGATGTTCAAGACTTTGACGTCTTTTCCGCACAAGAGTGTTCCAATAATATTTTCATCGTTCGCTTTCACTGTTAAAACCAGTGCTGTTAAGTAATTTGTACATCTAGGTATATTTAGGAAGATATAACTCAGAAGTACATATGTTTGAACCTATGGCTTCACTAATGGCTTCACTATTGTAAAATCGGACATGTTTAGTAAGTATAGTCTTTATCTTTCTGCGTCCAATCTAAACTTACAAAGAAGAGTTGGGCACCGCAGTTAGTGGATATTAATTTAAACTAAAAAAGTCGCACGTTTGCCACTAAACCACCACTAGGAATCGTTATAAAATTCTTCTCTTATATAGATAGATCTTTTATGAAATATGCTAACATCACCAGGTTTTCGAAATTGATACATCGATCTAGTGGTATTGTGAGTCCTAAACCAAGTTATAACATTCGTTTTCGAGATCTACCGTCTTCCGTCCGTGGTCGCTTTTACAGGATCCACAGAATTACTTTTACAGGACAGATGTGAGTAACCATTCTCGTGAAACTTATTCAATAGTATTTTTTCTCGACTAGTCCCCGCTTGACCACCTTAGTTAGCAAAGTCAGAAAACCTCCATTGGTGAAACTTGCAAAACTGCTAAGCTTTCGAGCGTAATTGGACTAAGCTTATTTTACTAAGCTACCGCGGACGAGCTTGTTATTGTGCTTGCTCTGACTTTGTTCCTATACCGTTAATTCTATGCATTTAAATTTGCATCACTTGATAACACAACCGCATCACGTGCTTAATTTGATGCTGAAGTTAGAAGTTTTAAAGCTGTGCCAGAGTTCTTTTCACCGTAGAGATAAACTGTACACTCTGGTACTGTCAGCAGAATAATTTTACAATAATTATTCTAATAGATTAAAAAACTAAAAAATACGCTTTTGTATTTCAAATAGCCAATCCGCTACCTTGGAACGGCCCCCATGTTGGATTTAGGTTACGTGATTATTTTTTTCGTATACCTTTCAGCAAACCCTTCCATTTAATACCCATATCATCGGGGTGCATTTGAAATATCCAATCAGCCATCTTGGATGTCCGCCATGTTAGATTTAAGTCACGTGACTATTTTTTTCGTATTCCTGACAGTAAACCCTTTCCCCATACTTTCCCTTTCCCTTTGATACCCATATCATATAAAATATCATGGGGGCGGATTTCAAACAGCCAGTCCGCCATCTTGGGGAGGCCGCCGTATTAGATTTGTAATGACGTTCTTTAGCTTGTAATGTATTGTCATCAGAACTCAGAGCGTGTGCAAAATTGCATCCGAATCAAAGACCGGGAAGTGGGTCAAATTAAGATTCCAAGATTTTCTTACATACATACATGGTTAGTGACAAGTGAAGCTAATATAAGCGTGTTAAAAAAAACAAAGCTTTTCGAAATAAATGTATTTATTTTATTAGTCACTGGCAGGGCCCCGCGCTGTTACCCGCGTAGTTCCCGTTCCCGTTGTTCCCGTCGTCCCGACTATAATCTATCTGTGTTCCAAATTTCAGCCCGGTCCGTTCAGACGTTAGGACGTGATTGAGCAACAAACATCCAAACATCCATACATTGACATTTATAATATTAGTACTTAGGATTAGCATGGACATCGGGTTATTCCTTTCGGGTATAGTCGTTTCCACTGCAGTGGCTAATTAAAATACCAATCAAGAAAAAATGTACCTTTATGAGCCACTTAAACGAAATTTATTCAAGTTCACAAAAGAAGTTCAAGCATGAGTCATTTTAATTGTTTTATTTGAACAAATCGCATTCAGCTTCAATTTAAAGACAATTAATCATCACATGCAATATCGCTTTCACAAATTTTGATACGGCTTTATTACCGAACTGAAAGAATGGTGATGTTTTTCGCGTGTATCTTGTATGTTTGTAAATTTCTTTATTTCCACGTATCTTCTGACCGGCTGGATGGATTTTGATAATTAAGATATCGTTAGATTAGTCTCTATCACCAAAGTGTGCTTAGATAGTATATAATGTTTTTTATGTGTTGTTTTTTCGTAGTCGGGTTTTTTTAATTAAAGTTATTGGAAACTTTGTCTCTTGTTTGTGATGTTAAAGTTAATTAATTCGATACGATCGAACTGACTTCCCGATATTAATTAAATCTTCTCAATATTTAACAAAAACTACCATGATTTTTGCATTATATGCATTTGTTCGTTGACCAAATTAGGTATGTTAAGTATTTTACGTATACACACAATGATTAAAAATAATAATTCAAACCTGTCCTAATGACTAGAATCTGCAATTCAATTTCAGAAATTGGAGATCGTCGGTCCGAACCCCGCGTACATTTCTGAATATTTTTCCAAGTACCGATACCTATACCACTTTGTATTTACCACTGGCGTTAACGGTGAAGAATAACATTTTGAAGAAACTGTAATTTTCCAATAAATATTTTTTGGAGATACTTATGTCATGCGCATAACGCTACGCGAAACCGCAGTAGATTCGCTTACGGGTTAGATTATTGAAGTGAAAACTTATTTAGGCGCGCCTAGACAGATATTTCGTGGGCTGTAAATTGGATTCTAGCATCGCGCTCGGGTATGATAAGAAATCTTCGGGTAAACTCGGGACTATGGCTATGGGCCATTTAGAAATGCGTCAGCCAATGGCAAATGCTGAAAGGGCGTGGCCTCGGCATCATGCAATGGCCATCTAGAAATGCATCAGCCAATAGGAAATGCTAACGCATTTCTAGATGGCCATGCCACGATGGCGAGGCCACGCCCTCTGGTTACACACGTGTAATTTCCAAAGTAAGCTATCAAATTCTGAGTTATAAGTTTTCACTTCTATCGGCAGTTCCTATGACTGCCAATTTTTCTTCTTGTATAAGTCTATAATGGCAGTGTTAAAAACGTTAAGTAATTAGTTTGCTGTTTATGCCCGAATGTGGATTTGACCCAAAATCAGCACGTATTCCATTTTCATTACATTTTTTTTTTATTACAATAATTTTTATATTTTTTAATAACTTTTGACAATTAATTATTAATTCGGACAAAATTATTATTGTTTACCTTTATGTCTATCACCTCCCGTCATTCTACTAACAAACATTTTCTAATCAAACTCTGATTTGCAATAGAAAAGAAATAAATAGCTTAACAGTGTCAATAAACAAAAAATGAAACAATATTACACCACAGCCTGGCTACAGAGAGCTTGCATGGGTGGCTTTCATCCGAAGGTTTTAATTCAGATAATGCAGTTAGCCTCGACTCGCTCCCGTATCATCCCGTCCAATTATCAAGTTGTCCGGATCTGCTACATTAATCCCCCGTACGCAATAAGTGAATTAATTTTGTCTAATTGAGGTAGATCACCAATGGTTCCGGTTTTATTTTTTTGTTCATTCGTGGGCGTTTTGTTTTCATTTTGTTTCATACGAGGTTCTAAAAAGTGTTCAGCAAACGCCAGATTTTTTTTAATTAGATTGGACTAGTTCATCGCCTAAAAAAGTAGATGTTATTTAAACGCTACGTTTGAATTCCACAATATAAAATTAAAAGATTGTATCCAAACATAATTTTATTACCTAATTGTTTAAGTGTATTGAAAAAATCAACGAGCCATTTTCAAGCGAGACAAAAAGTTAATGGTGGTAGGGGAAGAGGAGAGTCGGTATATCGGTGAGCTGCTGTCCCCGTCCTCTTCAGCTGGATGGTGATAGGTGATGAGGCCGAGCATTTGGCCCGCCACGGGAGACCAAGGGTGTCCAGACGTGAGGACGTCTGGCTGCCACGGTTGGTCACCGAGATGATCACGGCGTGCATTGTCCCGCGGCGGGTTCGCAAAAGAGTGCGAGAGCATACACGTGTTCGCGCCGTGTGTAGCAAAGGTGAAATACTGCGGAGCTTTTAGTCGGTAGGGCACCACTCATGGTGTCGAATCCGACACAAATCGACCATTCCCTTCAAGCAGAAGGTCGTTTGCTGTAATTACTATTATTAAAGCACAGGGGCAAACATTTAAGCACCAAGGAATCGATTCACGGGGAGACTGATTTTCATACGGACAACTTGGTAAATGTTGCACTATCAAGAGCATCAGGTTAGAGAGATAACCAATTTGTTCTTCTATCGCAAGAACAGAAAACTAAAAATATCGTATACACAGTACTTTTAATTACTTTAAAATACTTATTTATACTAAACACATTTTAGTAGATCCCAGGACCTAGCGTTCCTTTATTGTTTTTCTGCAGTTCTCATGCGGATCATAGCTTTTTAAAGCTACGTATATTTTAGTAGGGATTTTTTTCAAATAACGCGGGTGAAACCGCGGGGCAGTTATAATATATATGCGATAATCTCAGGGACTCTGGACCGATTTCATGGATATATTATTCGTGATCCCTGAGTGCTATTAGGCTATATAATCTGTACGGGCGAAGCCATGCCGGACCGCTAGTTTTTACATAACATGAAGATAAGATAAGAAAACTATTTATTTGAAAAAAAAAAACTTTAATTTGACGATTGAGGTAATTTAGTAAAAAAAACACCAACGCCACCTAGTACATAGTTTGGCAATATTGTTTTCTTCTGAAACCGGTTCATAATCATGAGGAGGCTCATCTCATGTCTTTTGTTCATAAAAAAATAATTACCTTAAGAGTAGCATAAATACAGGTATTGAGTAAATATACCTACACTTTGTTTATTTTATTTTTACCGCTCAGTGTCGCCAACCAATTTAAAATAATGAAGCTTTGTCCGAAGCCTTTTCTTATCTTCATATTTTTGAGATCAGCAAGATTTTTCAATGTGCCAAAGTGATAATAAAAATAAAAACGAATTTCGAGATTTTCAAGTAATAACCAAAAGCTTTTTGTAAGTAATTGTCTACTTTCTTTAGGCTACGGTATTTCAATGTCGAAATGGGACTTTAATATTGCCAGTTTTTTAAGGGTCGTAAAAAAGCTCCAATTTAATATGAGGCAGAGACAAAGTTTTTGGGCATGACCATTTATATCAATTTGTATTTTTCGTGTAAAAATTCTGTCGGAAACATTTTACACCTTTTAAATTACACTTAACCTTGCTCTCTCGTTAAACTCAGAGAAACAAAGTAGGGCCTAGGTGGTAATTTACGATAATACAAAGGACCGCCTTTTTATTAATTTTGTGTTGGAATTTGTAACAGTTAAATCTCAGCTTTTAGTATTTGTTTCAATTTGTTTGTAGCACTTTTGTTTCAAGAATAGGGAGTCCAAAGTTAAAGCCAAAACCGAAATTGTTTATTGGTGGTTACATAAAATGTGTTTTCAAGACACTTGCGCATAAAGTGGCTCTAATTTCATCGGAATCAGGTGCATACTGACACCCATAATAGTCAAACTGTGCCTTTTTTATTACTCACAAGTGAACTATTGAGGATTTTTTCAAATTCTTTGAGTGGCATTCTTTAAAAAGTTTCGATACAAAAAAAAAAGGTATTCAATAGAACAAATGAATTAATGTAGCTATTGCTTGCTCACTTCGTACAACTTCATCTTTAAATAATTCATTTTAAATTCTACGTGTCATAAAATAATCCATTCGAACAAATAACACCTGTATATATAACCAAATAACAATGATCTACCAGGTGGCTGTGTATGTCAGAAATAATCTAGAATCATACAATCTGTCTGGGTGTTTCTATGTATAATAAGTATGTATTTAAAACTATATAAGTATTATATCAGCTATCTGGCCGCCATCACACAAGCTTTGCTTAGTTTGGGGTCAGATGGTGTTGTGTGTGAATTGTCCACCAATATTTATTTATTTATTTATTTACAATACGCGAGGAGAGAGACATTCTCGAAACATACGTAATGCGGACAAGCTGGATGTCATATCACACTCTCTCACAAGGTCACGGAAGCTAACTCACATTATGGGACCTGAAGTTTATAACACTCTTCCCAAAATAGTTATATCTGCCCCAAGTTTCGGCAGCTTCAAAAACAAATTAAAGTGCTGGCTTATCGATCAAACTTTTTATAGTTACACCGAATTTTTTAGAGAGTGATGGCAAAGTCCTATAAAAATGTATACAAAAATTTGACATGGGTCAGTATAATTGTTATAAAAACATATTATACTCATATAATGCTTGACAGTTTTCTGTACAATAATTATTATAATACAGTAAAGTAGTCATTTCAAACTTTGAAAATGTATACACTTTGTATGCTCTTTCTTTTGTTTTAATTTTTTATTTATTGACGTGTAAATTGTACATTTATGAATAAAGTACTTTGACTTTGACTTAACACTTTTGGTTCTTTGTAATAAAGAAAAAAAATCCATATTTTGTAAGTGGCTAAAAAACACTATCCGCAAAGAAAAAAAAAGAAAACTTATTTTTTTTAGTCTGTGGCTTAGTTGCGCGCGCATAACAAAAAAAAATGTAGCTCTATTGTACTGTTGAAATGATTTTTTGTTGTTGTTTTATTTACAAGTGTGTGTGTCTCAATGGTGCCTCAGCGTGGCCTCAGCGGTAATCACCAACATTACACACCTGTACCACAGTGTAAAGAAATACTACCAGTAGTTAATCGCTTTTGATCTTGGGAGAAACGCCGATAATGTCTAGACACGGGTAGGGTTGTCGTAATTTAAAAAACGTGGCACCAAAATAAAATTAAGACATACGGAAGGCGTCAGCCCTGAGCCGCGCTCCTGCAATACTAACATTGTAATGTAGGCAATGCAGGAGCGCGCTTCCCGGGTCTCACCCCGCACGTGCTTGTACTATAGTGTAATTAATTAGCATTTGTTTGTGTTAGGTAGCGCGAGCGGGGGCGCGGGTGCGGGTGCGGCGCGTGCTGCGCGGGCCATGGCCGGCTGATGGAGCCGGGCTGGTGGTCGCCCGCGCCCTCGGCCTCGCCGCCGCCGCCGCCCCGCGCCCCGCCGGCCCCGGGCCGCTGCCGCTGCCACCACTACTCCGCCAGCTACACCTGTCTGCCGCACTACGGTAATACTTTACTAATACATTTTTGTATTTTACAGGGTCACTGGTAATCTTTAGTGGTAGTGTAGTGTAGGACTCTTAGCAGGGTCCGCCTGGGGAAGGACCACACCTTTGTCAGTTATTCTACCGCCAGGCTGTAATGTGCAAACTTTACTGTGTTCCGGTTTGCAGGGCAATGTTTCCAGAGAAATTACAGGGCTTAGACTCTAAGCCTTAGAGGCATAACAACTTAGATCTTTGGGTGGCGAGCGCATTGCAGTGCTAGGCAATGATTTGGATTCTTCATGTTACAATAGCTGCATGTCACACTGTGCTGTTATGTGGCAGGCATGTTGCTTACTATCAGGCATATGTCCTGTTCGTCTCGTCACTCTTTATTAAAAAAAAACAGCCGCATCCGTTTAAGGGCATGTTCTGTATGTTTAAGCAAACAACTTTTGTTTTACAACTTTTGCTAAAACTCAATACGTACCCCAAAAAAATTGCGTTTATTGTCATTTCTAGCACTGTTTAGTGTTTATTCACTTCGGCATATCATTATTTATCGAGCATTAAAGAGCACGCGCGCTCTTGTCACGAATTTGTTACAAAGAGATTGATACTTTTAGGTCGGGCAAATACACTTTTTTATTTTGTCTGGAAAAAATACGAATTTGTAAAAACTGTAGAACAAAAGTTGACATATTAAATGTTCTCAACACCCCCTTAAAATAATGCTGGCTGATTACCAATAACCTTGTATATTTTTTAGTAAATTTAATATTATAGGTGTTACTACGTCAACCAGCTAGGGCAGTTATTTATCAATTTAGTATGTAGGTATTTCATAAGTTCCCATTACGACTGCATTAGGGATGAGATCAACAGCCATTTCTTCATTTTAGTGCTAAATTAAGCCTTAAAATTAAGACTATCGATATTTTGTTTTTTCCTACCACCTGTTTCCCTTACCCACTGACAAACATTTTTGTTTCATGCTTCTGATTAGTTGTGGGTTCTCCTTGATTATCTCTAGACTCTATAATACATTCAAATATATTCTACGGATAATTCAGATTTTCTTGGTGCGAGTAGGTTTTCAGATAGTAGTCAGGAGAGTAATATAGGTTTCATTGAGATTTAGTTTTGCTAATAAAGGCTCTGCCCGTTAAAAAACATGTAATGCGTATGCATTTTTTGTGTATGGACTTGGCACATGTGGTACTTTATTTTTAATCTTTTCCGTATTACTTTTTTCCCTTCAGATATCGGACACCCTTTCGCTTTGCAAACTGTCAAGCATATATTTGATGCCAATATGTTTGTAAACTCAAACCCCTACTCTAAAAGTTAGTATCATTCCAACTTGCAAAAGTCTACCCTTTTAACAACATAAAAGGTCCAGCTTTCCATTGCCTAGCAAATACTACGAGAGCTCTACAAGTCCACACTAACGCTCTACCATCAATCTAGCTGCCAATAAAGTGACCCGTCCCAAGATAGCGGAAGGTAAAGAAAACGAATCCCAACAGAGTAGGTAATCCAGATTTTATTGCCTACCTTATTCTAATGGAACTTACATTCTGCAAGCTTCGATATTGTTGAATTTTCATATTATGTAAAGCTTAACGTAAAGTCGCAAAGTCTTCTAATGTTTTACTATGAGATGCGTAAAATATTTGATGTGATAAATTCAATCAATTTTCTATGAGTTCTTAACCATTTTACATTTTTGAAAGGGTTATTATTTTTCACAAGCTAAACACGTAGTTACGAGAGTGAATGTATAGGAAACTCTTTGGTTTTATAACAAGACTTTATTCCAAATTTAAATTTCCCTCGCATTTTATTTGGTTGTCTTCTGTTTTTCTCAGTTCGAAAAACGGGGCTCTAGATTTCACGTCACAGGATTAATTAAAATTCGTTTTTAGGGTTCCGTAAAACGTAAAAACGGAACCCTTATAGATTCGTCATGTCTGTCTGTCTGTCTGTCTGTCTGTCTGTCTGTCCGTCCGTATGTCACAGCCACTTTTTGCCGAAACTATGAGAACTACATTGTTGAAACTTGGTGAGTAGATGTATTCTGTGAACCGCATTAGGGTTTGAATAAAAAAATTTAAAAAAATGAAAAATTAGGGTTGCCCCCCATACTGAGAACTGAAACTCAAAAAAATTTTTTTCATCATACCTACACGTGTGGTGTGTCTATCGATAGGTCTTCAAAAATGATGTTGAGGTTTCTAAAATCATTTTCGTCTACACTGAATAGTTTGCGCGAGACACACTTCCAAAGTGGCAAAATGTGTGTCCCCCCCCCCCCTCTAACTTCTAAAGTAAGAGAATGAAAAATCTAAAAAAATATATGATGTACATTACCATGTAAATTACCAACGAAAATTAGTTTGAACTCGATCTGATGAGTAGTTTTTTTTTAGTACGTCATAAATACACTATTATTGAAACTTCGATCAAAGTTACAAGGAACTACAAGAACTATGTGTACTATGTATATTATGTTACTTGCTGCAACGGAACCCTTCATGGGCGAGTCCAACTCGCACTTGACCACTTTATTGTTATTATTTTCTCTAAATAAGTCCAGTAATAGGTTCCATGACTGAAACATTTGATACATAAAGAAAAGATTAATGTTCATCCCACATTTCTGTTTTTAAACTTCTGAGCAAAGTTTATGAAGGGTTAGGTCATTATCTACAACATGGGGTCAGCAAGAGTTGATAAACACATATTTTATTTTCCTCTCCCACTTTTTAACGGTAACGTAAAAGTTTAGGTAATCAAAAGACAAATTACCTAAAAGCGATTCTATTATTTTCAAACAATTTACATTGATACATTTATACTCTTCTGAACAATGGGACCCTCTATAACTGCTTCACGACGTCATTAGGATTTCAATGGTTTATATCCACGTGTAGACAGACATTGACAAATCTTGGGCAATTGTTTCCTTTATAAATATACAGTGCTTTGTTCTCGCTTTTATTCTCCTGCGGAAACTGAGCACTTAACTGCGTAGCCTAGATCTCACCAGGCACATTAAAAGAGCTTCAATAGCAAGCCGTAGAGATAATTATGTAACTCGAGACGTTTTGCCTTCCAATAAAACATTTTACTCAAAAAGTTAGCATATATAAAAGTTAGCCTTATTGGTTTATATATTAAACCAATAAGGCATCTACAATAATATTAGTAAGGCCCTTCGTACATTATGCTACGCAAATCTTGGATACTAATGTTGTATACTACATTAGTATCGTGTCGCGAGTATCGAGTAGCGCACGATCCGTACACACGGCATTGAATCGCAAGACGTGAATTGCCTACTCAGCCACTACTGACATAGATGCTAAACAGATCACATGTTTACAAAATGTCCACAAGTGATGATGAAACTATAACTTTGTACTATCTTTACCGGAAACAAAGAAAACGTCGTAACAGAAGATACTGGGTTCATCCGTACATAGAAAAAAACATAAACTGCAGAGTGTTTGTTGCTGCAAAAGAATTACAACAAACAGATGCGAAATTCCTATCATTCTACAGAATGTCTAAAGAGAGTTATATACATTTAGTAGATTTAATATTCAAAAACTGCTCCGCCATCATGAAAATCGCTGCGACTTATGTAGCGACGATCTCGGCAGGCAGGTAGCGCACGACTGGCGCGACGCGAGTCGCGGGACGAATGTCGGCGACGCAACTAGTGTACGAGCCTCAATGAATTTGTATGGCGGTAGTCGCTTGGAGACTAAAATCGTCAAGTATCCAAGATTTGCGTATCATAGTGTACGAAGGGCCTAAATATTATAAATGTTATATGTTGATGTTTATTGCCCAATCGCGTTGTAAAGACAGAACGGATCAGTTTAAAATTGGAACTCTAAAATTGTAAAAGTATGTTGATGTTTGTTGCTTAATCGCGTTATAATCACTAATCACTCGCATCACTCATGATCATTCAATCTAACTGTGTTCCAAATTTCAGCCTTATCTGTTTATATGCTACGACGTGATAAACATTGAGATTTGTCATATTAGTAGTACGATAACTGCTAAGGAGAGTACATAATAATTATAATCCTAGTGAAAGCATTTACGTAACTACAAAAATCTTGTGTTTGTCTGCAGAGATTTATGTTTTATAAAAATATCGCGAAGTCACGACTCCTCAAGAAAAAGTACGCAATAATAGTAAATCCCTTGAGGCGGCCTCTTATTATGTCCGAAAGGAGAAAAAATATAATACACGCTAGCTTACGTTGGGAACATGATTAATTTCGTGTAACATTGAACGATTTAACTTGAACGTAATATAATTGTGAGAATTTATTAGCTACTCTTGATTTATGTTTATTGCTTCCCGTGAGTAGTCATAACATCCGAGGAAGTACAAACATTATTATGCTTACTTTATTTAATTAATTGGTCAAGGTTTTAATTTTAATAACGAATTTGAAATTTATTGGTTCAGCAGACTAATTAATGTAATGTAATGTATGACAAATAAAAAAATAAACTGTAACAGTAACAGCAAGAAACTGGCCATGTGCGAGGCAAAGTTGCGCACCAAGGGTTCCGTGCAAATCTATCTATATATATAAAAGCGAAAGGTCACTCATCAAGGAATCTCAGAAACTACAAATGCTAGGAATCTGAAATTTTGCATGGAGGTCCCTTTTAGCACGTAGGTGCTCGCTAAGACGGGGTTTTGTGAAATTCAGCCCCTAAGAGGGTGAAACAAGGGATGAACGGTTGTATGAAAATACGTGATTTTCAAAGTTATTAAATTTTGTATCTAGACACTTGACACGAAGCAATTAAATGTTTGTTCTATCAGTTTTGTAATTTCGAACTGTACGGGGGTGAAATTGAGGTTGAAATGGGGGATAAATGTCAATATGAAAGTTCCCAACCGTTGAAGATAAAACCATGAAACTTTATATATAAACACTTGACACTAAGCAAACAAATCTTTGTTCAAGCAATTTTGTAATTTCGAACTGTAGGGGGTGAAATTGGGGTTGAAATGGGGGATGAATGTCAATATGGAAGTTCCCAACCGTTGAAGATAAAACTATGCAACTTTGTATATAGACACTTGACATGAAGCCAACGCATATTTTTTTGTTTTGGCAGTTTTGTAATTTCGAATTGAACTGAACTGATTTGAACTGTATAGGGCTGAAATTGGGATTGAAATAAAGGATGAAAGTGTGTAGTATATATATGGCAGCTCCTAAATAAATGTTTGTTCTAGCAATTTTGTAATTTCGAACTAGGTATATGGGAATGAATTTGGAGTTGAATTGGTGACGAATGTCTTTTACGCTTTCAAAAATATTAATAGGATGAAGTAATTAAAAATGTATGCTATTCGTAATTTTTCCTTTATTTATGCTAGAAGACGTTGCTTCCTACAAACACTTGCAAATGTCGAAAATTTGCAGTGCTGCGGCCTCACCTATGGGACGAATATTCGTAACGTGTTGGCGCAACAAAAACATCGTATTCGGACTAAGACGATGTTGTTGTCCACGTTAGCAGGCGAAGATTCATGTCAAATTGGTGCGATGTATTGTGCTTTGATTATTTACTTGTCTAGATAGACCGCTCCGCGTAGAAACATCAAAAATATAAGTTAAGATAAGTTGGTCCTGTCGGTTTAATTGTCGCAACAATGACGTTGCGCGGTAAACACGTGTTTTGTGACATTTGAATATTTGCGCTATAAAAGTCTGCATAAAAGAAATAAACGATAGATTTTTAATACATATAACTTTGTCTCAGGACGGCGTCGTTTGCCGCCAAATTTACAGGGTTGCCTGTTCTTGAATTTAATTTTCCGTTAGTGTACTGTTAATTTTTAACTCCCGACCAATAAAATCGGTGTTATAAGTTTGTCCTCGGTGTCTGTTTTTCTGTCTGTCAGGGTGTATGTGTGTGTGTGTGTATGGCGCCGGAGAGATTAAACAGATGTATTAATTCCAATGCAGTTTCTTTTATTTGAAAATTAGTTTTTGGACAGTGGTTCTTAAATATGTTTAACTAATATTGTTTCAAGGTGGCGGCCCCCACAAAATGGCAGACAAAATATTTTTTCATAACTTCCCTCAATATGGGTATCAAATGACAGGGCCTAACTAGTGAAATGCTATAAATTATAATTATGACAAAATTTAAAGCAAAGATGGCCGCCACCACAAATTAGCGAATAACATAATCTTTTTTCACTACTCCCTCAATATGGACATCAAATGTAAGGACTTCACTAATAAATTACTATACACTACAACAAATTTAAAATCCAAGATGGCGGCCACAAAATGACGGACTAAATATTTTTTCACAACCTCCCTCAGTACGGATATCAACTGAAAGGGCTTGACTAGCAAAATATTAAAATCTATGATAAGTTTCAAATCCAAGATGGCCACCATCACAAAATGGCGATTTTTTTTCAAACTACTACCTCGATATGGGTATCAAAAGATCAAGCCCAAATACTGAGAATACTGTACAAATTTCAAATCCAGGGAGTTAGGTTGTGGGCGAGGGCAACAGGGTTTTTAAAAAGCAAACAATAGGTGTTGACCGCTTGAAGAACTGATCAAGACTGCCTTTTATTCAAAGTTCTATTTAAAACATTGGTATCTTAAAACAAAGGAATAGTTATACGAATATGAAATATGAGAATATAATCTTAATGCTTCCTGATATGAAGTACCATACTTCTAAGGATGCGATACGACACTTATCTAATATTACCTACTAACAATGGGTGCCATTGTGTGATGGCCTATCTTAGACGGACATAACTCCTCCCCCCTTAAGATGGAGGCGCACCGAAGGCTGCTGCCGTTGACGATGCTGGAGGTCTTCAGCTTCTGGGTTACACTGGAGCTCTACAGCCTCGTGTTGCTGGACTGAAGTGTGCGCTGACCTTGGTTTCCACCATAGTTTGTAGACGCCGGTTCCTACTGCTGCTAGGATCAATATGATGTATACTAGTATTGACGGCCAGCTGGGAGTACTTGAGATGATGTTCAGGTCTTCTTCTGAAGTCTTAATTTTCTCCGACCGTTGTAGGGCGTCCTTTAGGGTATCTAGCTCTAAGTTTTCTAAGTTAATAGTTACAGGTGATATCTTCGTTGTGTAGTGAACTCGCGGTAAAGGTATAGTTTCTCTGACATTGACGTAGCGTTGGTGTGTCATCAGGATTTTGTCTCCGAACTGAACCTTGCAGCTGTTGTCGGTAGTTATGAGGAAGACACCTTTGTTTCGTTGGTATTGAACGTCGTTGTTGCAGGTGGTCTTCACTACTTCTTCTTGTTTCATGATGACTATCCAGCTGTTGTCTTTGACCTGCTGGACTAAGTTATTTTCATAATTTGCTGTTGCATAGGTGCAGTTATGCGGTTCTTGATGTTGTATAAGTTGGGCGATGCAGTCATTTGAGTGCAGTAATGTTTGCCACTCCAGGTGTCTGCAGATGACGTCGTCTTCTACGATCTCGATGCACGGCTCGTGGGGATATGCAAACTCATTATTTCCCAAGACAAGGAGGGGACTCTTAGGGATAAGGATTGTGTTATTATCATTGGGTATGGAGTAGAGGTGTAATAGATTATAGGGTTGTTCTGCCACTAGTGGTATATCCAGTATAAAGGTGAGCGTTTCGTTAGTACTGTATGCTTTTACTATAATAGCTTTCTCCCACAAATGAATGTTATTTAAATTTGGGGCATAAGCTAGACTTCCGTGAATTTCGCTTTGGATCTGATTTAATTCGTCTATGAGGTAAGCGGGGTCTATGATGCTAGGGTGCATTTTATTTAGGTGTGAGAATGTAAGTGCGTTCTCTAAAGTTTCCAATCTGTCGTACAGCTGTTGAAACGATGTCTCAATTTCATTAAAGATGTTACGAGTTAAATAGTTCGTTTCGAAGTCGTTTTTCTGATTTGTGTATCTGTTGATTGCGATGGAAATTTGGTTTTGATTATTTTTAATATGTTTTAGACTGATTTCGTATTCTTTCATAAAATCCTGCATTATGCTTATAGTACTTTTCTGATTTGATTTATTATTATTAATTGCCGATTGGATTGCTCTGATTTCACTGTCGTATTTAATAGCATCATTTTGGTCTAGGTTTCCCGTAATAGCCTTAACTACTGATCCAAGGCCGTCGGTTAAGCCACGTTTGTGTCTATAACCGGCCTTAAAGCCTATGCCGTCTAATCCTAAGTAAAGTAACCTACTTTCTATAACGTCTATGAGATAGTCTATTTGCTTACTCATAGCTACTGTACTTAATGAACTATTTTGTTTTAACTTAATTGTATAATAATTGCTACATATGTCTAAATAGACATCCCTTAACTTAGAGATGTTATAAACAATCGCTAGATGATAGGTATCTATTTGTGCTTGTGCTTTCGCCTCCGTAAGCACTAAGATGCCGTTGTGGTTGTCTATGGGCTGAATAACTGCTGAGCTGCCGGCGAGTCCGAGGACTGCGACGAGGGCGAGGGCGCTCCTGGAACATTTTCAGGACGCCTTAGTAAGCGAAAATGTACTCGTATTGTTTTCGCGTTAATGTGTTTCCCTACAATTTCAGCAATCTGTTCTGGGTGTATACGTATTATGGTATATGGTCCCAAGTACTTTGGTTCGAGTTTATTGGCTCTGGCTGTTTTAGCTACTTGTTTGTAGACAATATCTCCTACTTTAAATCGCGCCAGTTCGGTGTCCTTGTTAGCCTTTTCTATTACCTGTTGTTTATCGCTTGATAGTTTTTTATTTATTAGTTTTTGCGTATTTTCCATGATTTGTTTATGTTTTAGTACAAACTCTTGGTAGAACTCTTTTGGACAGTGCAGTTCTAGTGGGTTTCTACTATCAGTGTGTCCGTAGAGTAACTCGAAGGGCGTGAATCCCGTTGCAGAGTGGATTGTATTATTATAGGCTATAATGGCGTATTTCATGAGGTT
Organism: Ectropis crepuscularia; assembly: GCA_963693475.1. Taxonomy (NCBI): domain Eukaryota; kingdom Metazoa; phylum Arthropoda; class Insecta; order Lepidoptera; family Geometridae; genus Ectropis; species Ectropis crepuscularia. Next base: position 14,097,708 of record OY856358.1, read on the forward strand.
TATCGGTTCGTCTTTATCTGTAATTCTCTGTATGCGTATAATTTAGGCGAGAGTTGAATGTAGTCTTTCTATGGGTGAGTTTGAGTTGGGGTTGTAAGGTGTTGTGAAATGTATGTGTATGTTATGCATTGCACATACCTCTGTAATTACGTCATTGTCAAACTTTGAGTCTGAATCTGTCGTTATTTTCTTCGGGACGCCTATTACTGCGAATATGCTAAGTAACGACTCGGCTATATGGATGCTAGTACATGCTGTAAGTGCTATTGCCTGTGCATATTTTGTGAAATTATCTATTATAGTCAAGAACGTTATACCGCCACTACTGTACAAGTCCATAAACATGTGTTCCATGGGCTTATGTGGTGTATCTGTTAGAGAGAGGGGTAGTTTTAAGGGGTTGCGGTCGTATTTACTTTTCAGACATTTGTCACACTTGTTGATAAATTTTTGTATGGAAACTAACATATTTGGCCAGTGATAATTCCTGTGAATGTGTTTATATGTTTCTTGGATTCCTCTGTGCACAGTTTTTCCTTCGTGGTATTTCCTTATTATGTCCGTTTGTTCAGGGATATTGTCAACTAGTGTTACTCTACTCATACATCTAATTAATTTTGGCCCCCGATTATTAAATACGGTTCTGTATACTTCACAAAATAATGGGTAAAACTCTTCGTGGTGAAAATAGCAGTGGAAAATCCTACTGGGGATTGTGTGTTGTTTTAGAAATTCAATTATTTGTTCTTTTGTATTGTTTATAGGTATCCACACATCTTTTATTACGTATTTTCCTTTCGATCTGTCGTCTACTCTGTAGGTATCACCTGGTGTTTTTCTAATAAGAAATTGTTTAAGTTGTCTGTCAATTGCATCTTCTATTTGGGGTATTTTATTTGTGTTTGATGTTAGCTCCGGTTCTAATGATTGTGACTCTGCTACGACAGGTGTCAAGGACATGTCTACTTGTGTTATTTGTGTGTCCGAGATTTGCTCTTGTTCTACCGTGCCTGGTGTTATAGGTATGTCTAGGAGTGTTCTAATATCTGGAAAATCTTGCTCTGGGTTTGTAGTCGACGTGCTAGGCTGTGGTTCACTTGTGCTAGGGGTGGCTTTTTTTTTCTTGGTGTAGTTTAAGAGTTGGACTCTTGATAGGGCGTCTGCGTTTGTGTTTGATTTTCCTTTTTTATACTGCACATCGAAGTTGTATTCTGCTAGTCTAAGACGCCAGCGTGTGAGTTTGGAATTTGGGTCTTTAATGGACATGATCCACGTAAGAGGACGGTGATCTGTATAAATTGTAAATCGTTTTCCATACAAATAGGGTCTGAAATATTTTATTGCCCATACTATGCTCAGTAGCTCTTTTTCTATAGTGGAATACCTTTGTTCCGTATCAGACAAGGTACGTGAGGCGTATGCTATCGGTCTATCTGAGCCTATTTGACCCTGGGATAAAACTGCTCCTACGGCAACGTCTGAAGCATCTGTGGTTAAAACAAAAGGTTTTTCGAAATCTGGATACTGAAGTATTGGTGCATTAATGAGGACCTGTTTGCATTTTTCGAAGGCTTCTACGTATTCTTTTGTTAATTCTACTTTACTCCCTTTCTTTAGGCATTTAGTCAGTGGTTTCGTGAGTTTTGCAAAGTCTTGTAAGAATTTTCGGTAATAACCTATGAGACCTAGAAAGGATTTTATTTCTTTCTGAGTTTTTGGTATGGGGAACCTTTTTACTGCTGCTATTTTGTCTTCGTTAGGCTTGAGACCCTTGTCAGTTAATGTGTGACCTAGAAATCGGACCTGTTTTTGTAAAAATTCTGACTTATTTAGCTGTATTTTGAGGTTATGTGCTCGGAATCTATCGAAAACTTGTTTACACTTTTCCAGGTGCTCCTGTAACGAGGTTGAATATATAATAACATCATCGAGATACGTTAGTACATTGTCGAGGCCACGTAGCACCGAATCCATTAGTCTCTGGAATGTGCTTGGCGCATTTTTGAGACCGAAAGGCATCCGAAGAAATTCGTAATGTCCGCGGTCAATTGTAAATGCTGTCTTTTCCACATCTTCTTTAGCCATTTCCACCTGGTGGTACCCAGATGCTAAATCTATTGTTGAGAAGTACTGTGCACGTCCTAGTTTGTCTAAGATGTCATCTATGTTAGGTAATGGGTATTTATCCTCTACGGTTTTTTCGTTTAGTTTTCTGTAGTCTATTACAAGTCTATACTTTTGTTCTCCGGTGGCATCGATTTTCTTAGGAACCAGGTGTACTGGGCACGACCACGGAGAGTTACTTTCTTGAATTATATTTTGCTCTAATAATTGACTAATCTGGTTTTTTATTTCTTCTTTTTGTTTTGGTGCTTGACGATAATTTCTGACATAGATTGGCTTACTGTCTGTTAATTTTAATTGATGTTTTATTTCGTGCGTGAAAGTTAATGGTATTTCCTCACAATGAAAAATGTCGCGGTAATTATAACACAATTTTTTGATTTCTCGATTTTCTTCTACGTTCATATGATCTGTACGTAATCTTTCTAGGTTTTTCTTCAATAATTCGTCCAGCTTAGCTTTGGTTTTCTGTGACAAAGATTTAGAGTTTTCTTCCTTTCTATTGTTCAGATTTAGACGTTGGAAATTTAGGTGACGATTGTTTCTGAATCGAATCGGTTTGTCTGTTGTATTAATAATTGAAGCTAGGGCATTTCCTTCTTTTACTGAAATTACTGCTGGGGGTAAAATTAAGCCGTTTTTAGTTTTTAATCCGTCTGAATAGTAGTCTCCTTCTAAGTAATTGCATAATAGGTTAATAATTTGCTCGCTTCTAGGTGCTATGCTAGTGAATGATTTCAAATCGTCTTTGATTGGTATGTTAGCGTTCTCAGTTCGGAGTATCATATTTCTTATATCTATTTTACTTTTTAGTGCTACCAATAGGTCTAGTCCGAAAAGTCCTGCGAAGTCTGAATCGAAGTCGAAAATTAAGAACTTGTGCGTTATATTTTCGTTAAATAATCTCTGAGGTAGTTTTATATGCGCTACTTTCTTGTGTTTGGAAACTGCGCGGGGTGTTTTTATAAAATGTGTTTCGTTTTTTATTAAAATTTCTGCGTTGTTAAGAATTTTCACGATTTTCGGGCTTATTAGTGACTGAGATGCACCTGTGTCTAATAGGAATCTACCGCCTAGTTCATTTATATAGATATAAGGGAGGCGGCTGTATTCTTGAATGTTGTTAATAAGTGTTACGTTGTTAGTTGTTTGAACGCTTCCATGAGAAAATTTTCGTCATTACTTTCCTCATTTAGGTTGTTTTCTAAGTCGTCCTCGGAGGCCGACTCATCGTCGCTATCTAGTTCTGTTTCCTTTTGGTAATACGTCCGGTTTTTGTTAAATTCGGGGTTATTCCCGGGTGGTTTATTCTTCGTAGGTGTATTATTTTTGGTGAAAAGAACTGGTTTATTTTGCTTATTGTAGTTCGCGTTATTTGGGAAACTTTTTGTTGTGTTTTTGTTTGATTGGGCGCGCTTCGCTCTAAGTTTTGCTTCCTCCTGTTTGGCTACCGTTATAGCCTGTTCCAAGTTTTGCACATGTTTTAATTTAATTAAGATGGCTGTAATTGGGTTGAGTTTATCTAGAAATGTCTCTAAAGCCATCTGCTCATAATAAATACGTTTGTCCGGATTTAAAGAAATGAGTGTGCTCATCAAATTTCTAATTTTATCGCCAAAAAAATCAATGGAATTATTCTCCCTATTCGTCTGAATTAGCTCTTGGACGAGTTGTAGTTCTGTTCTAAACTCTCCGAATTTTCTTTGTAACGCGTCTTTAATGTCTGCCCAGGTCTTGGTTCCTGGGCTTTGAGACAACGCTTCCACAGCTCTACCTGTGAGTTTATTTCTAATCAGGCAAGTAATGCAAGGGTCATTCCTGTTGGTGATTAACCCTAGTGCATTTTCAACTCCCTCAATATAAAATGCTAATGTTCTTTTATTCCCATCGTAACTGGGTAATAATTTAGCAAAGGTTGAGTGATCCGTAATAATCGGTTTCTCCTCAACAAAGGATCTTTCACTCTGGGCCCCCCTTTCATTAGCCATTTTAATCTAAATAAAACAAGGGTCACAATGAATGAGTAATCTCAGGAACGGTGTAAAATACACGAAAATAAATTTGCACGAAAATACACACAAATTATAAAAGTATGAAGGCACCTTAACACTTGAAAACACCAAAAATGTTATAAGAATGGAATCAAGGAAAAAGGTAGGAGTCTCGGGGAAAAACAGAATTAATGCTTACCCCACGAGCATGGCCGTTGCGAAGGCTGGTTGGTGGTGAGTCTGCTTCTTCAGCTGCGGTGATCTGCTTCCTCTGCTGCCGGAACCCACGGTAGGTTCTTTTTCGCGACGGAGACGAAGAGTCAAATCTATTGATTGAAACTTGCTACCGGTATCGCGACTTGCCGACTGCGCCAGTTAGGTTGTGGGCGAGGGCAACAGGGTTTTTAAAAAGCAAACAATAGGTGTTGACCGCTTGAAGAACTGATCAAGACTGCCTTTTATTCAAAGTTCTATTTAAAACATTGGTATCTTAAAACAAAGGAATAGTTATACGAATATGAAATATGAGAATATAATCTTAATGCTTCCTGATATGAAGTACCATACTTCTAAGGATGCGATACGACACTTATCTAATATTACCTACTAACAATGGGTGCCATTGTGTGATGGCCTATCTTAGACGGACATAACTAGGGTCAGGTATTTTTTTTTTAATATAGTTCTGGCAAAATAGATAGATAGATAAACTTTAGTGCACTTATTTAGAAAACAAAACAACAAAAACTTAAAAACAAAGTAGCAATTGGCGACCTTATCGATAAGAGCGATCTCTTCCAGGCAAACGCAGTATGGAAAAGGAGAAAAGAAGAATAAGAATACGGGGAAGTACAAATAATGAGTGGAAGATACTTATAATTAGGTATTCAGAATAATCACGCATGGGGTGGCTAGGAAGACGTCTAATGATTTACACGATACATTAATTTTGCTTTTAACGCTGTTATACTCTACAGCCGAACCGTTGTCGTACATATTGTCCTTTTTGTACAACAAATGCATCGGAGAAGAGATCTACCCTGCATCCCTGAAACAAGTAAAATCTTCTCCATTGTACAAAGGTAAAGGGAAGCAGAAAGATTTGAATAACTACAGACCTGTGTCTACCATCCCGGCTGTTGCCAAAGTCTTCAAGCACGATCTGGCCTCGCGACTGACCGAGTACCTTGCTGAGTCTGAGGCACTATCAGAGAGACAGCACGCGTATCGTAGGGGTCATTCGACGACGTCCATAACGAGAGAGCTACTCCGCGATCCTGAATGCGCGCGAGCGTCGGGAGCAGGTCGCCGTCATCTTCTGCGAATTGTCCAAAGTGCGACTGATTTGCATGATCTTATCCCACATTGTCCTTTTTTTATCGGAATTCTCGTAGCTCAATATAGCGACATCGTTTCATGGTTGATGTTCCAAAGACACGAACGAAGAGATTTGACTCTGCTTTTGTGATAAGAATGTCTACACTGTGGAATACGTTGCCTGGGTGGTACAATGGGTGTTTCGCAGGGTTCATCAGTCTCTAACGTCTTGTTTTTTCTACTGTTAAATGATCTGCCGGATGCAATAACGGTGGCAGATGTTTTCATGTACGCTGACGACGTGGCTGCGTTAGTCACTGCAGCCACGGTGGACGAATTAGAAGTGAAATTGAACGAGTTGAGTGCGCAGCTCAACGGGTGGTTTGGAATCAACGGTCTGTCGTTGAATCTGAAGAAAACCCAATTCACTCACTTTAACTTGTATGTTATATCTCTAAGCCCTGTTATTTTTCTGGCAACATTGCCCTTCGAACCGGAACAAAGTAATGTTTCCACATTACTGCTTGGCGGTAGAATGGCAAAGGTGTGGAACTTCCCCAAACGGACTCTGCCAAGAGTCCTACCACTACAATATACATATTTACAAATTTACTAGGTATCTACTGTCTTTTGTCTATAATATTCATTATACCTAGTATTAAAATTCAGTAGCGACTATTTTCAGTAGCGACTAAATTCAGTAGCGACTAAATTCAGTTGTGACTAAATTCAGTAGTGACTAAATTCAGTAGCGACTAAATTCAGTAGTGAATAAATTTCAACATTAAATATTCAGTAGTTTAGTAGATAATATTGTAATTCGCGCAAATTAACATTACGCCATCTGACGTACCATACAGCCTTAATCTGTGTTCCAAATGTCAGCCCAATCCGTTCAGACGTTACGACGTGATTTAGTAACAAACATCCAAACATTGACATTACGGAAACTACGCAGGGAAAGCCACGAGGCGCTGCAAGTATCTAAACAAAATGTATGGTTTCCGTTGTCTTTATTTGTTAAAAAATATTTTATAATGGAATTTAGAGAATAAACCATTCTCTACAATAGTCATGTTTTAATTTTATAGCATTGATATCTTGAGATATATCTAATTTAAGTGAATTGAACACTGAATTGAATGAATTATAGGTCTCTCTAAATCGTAATATATTTTTACCCACTTTAACAGGAAATACTTGGGAGCTTGTATCACTTAGCACGCATACCATTGACATAAGAGCAGTAATAGCAGGGACAGTGACAGATAATTGTTAAACTTGTGTTTGAAACCTGGCCTCGTACTTTTGTCGCAATTACAGCGTAACGCGTCATCTAGACAAGTCAATAATCAAAGGCATTGTGCCGGATAGGGTTGTTCAGATTGTTGTGCGTTGAGATGTAGGCAGTAATTTAAAAATGAATGAAATAGTGGCTTTGCATCATATGTCAGTAAACTATAATTTATTAAAATTGTACGAGTATCATTTACGAAATAATATGAAAAAGAGAAGAATGAGGAGATGGTGGATGACTACTATTCATAGAAACCGAACGATGTAAGTATTCTGGAAAGTAATCTCTTCTTACCGCAGGCGCAAGAAGATAGCCGTGAGTGTATAATAATTGTTGACGATTGGCTGGAACATTTTCTTTTTCTATTTTTAATTGTATTTTATATTCTATTTTTCCTGTGACTTTAGTTGTTGCTTTTGTACCTTGGTTAAGGAGCGTTTTGGTTTAATTTTGTAAATGTTTTAAATCTATCATTGTGCGCCTTTCTCATTTCCTATATTCATCAGCTAGTTACAGTCCACCGCTCCCCAATAATTATAATTTCACTTTATTTTTCTTATGTATAGCACAGGAATGGAAAGTATGTTATCTGACTTAAACAAAACTAAAACGTTGTTAACAAAAGGTCGCACCATTAATTACCAATAATAGTTTAAAAAACGAAAAAACACGCTTTTAGTACGACTAAAAATAACAAAAGCATTTCAAATAGCCTGTCCACCATTTGGGGACTGTGTCAGCTTCGTCCGTGAGAAAGCACCTGTAAATAGAAACCTCACACGTGGTCCCTGGGTGGTGCTAAACAGCTGACAAAAATACCGGTGGTAGGCCTCGGCCGTGGCTGGTGACCACCCATCAGACTTAAGTCATGCCGCCAAGCGGCCTAGCCGTGTTCCGGCCATGTTGTCTGATGACGCCATTTGGGAGGACGGGTCAGAACAGTTGCTGCATAACTGCAAGACCGGATGCCACACAACAATACTTTGCATCGGAAAGCTAGTCGTGGAGGGTAGCGGGATCCGAGGCACGGTTACCGCGACCGACCGCAGACAGTAGGGGGCCCAAGTAGTGAGCTAGCCCCTCATGAAAGGCTGCCCCGCCATCTAGCGAAAAATCCCGGGATGCGCTATCCTGCCGGTTGGCGACCGGATATCAAGGCCAGATAGACATCCCCGGGGGGGCTCGGGCGTCCCCGCAGTCTCCAGACTAGTTTCCCATAGATGTATTCGTGTTGTGTGTTGTGGCCGTTGGTCAGCGGTATGTAGCCTCGTTCTACTTCCGTGTTCCCACCGTAATTCACCCTCAAACAACTATGAAAAAAGTAAAAAACAGAAATAGAGTTCATATGCGGCTGCACTCCTTGATTCTTAAAGTGCACCTCGAGAACATCCGAGGCCTGCACTCAAATATCACAGCAGTCCACCACCATCTGGAGACTGAGCAGCCATCACTGTTTTTTCTTACGGAGACGCAGATAGGGCGTCCTTCGGACGTGGCGTACCTAACATATCCTGGTTACACGCTGGAGCACAACTTTAAGCCACGTGCTGGAGTGTGCCTGTACGCCCGTGATGATATCTGCTGTCGGCGTCTCCGTAACCTTGAGGACACCAGATTCTCTGTTCTTTGGGCGTTGATAGACACAGGCTTAGAAAAAATTGTGTATGCCTGTGTCTATCGGTCGCACAGTGGGGATCTGGAGACAACTAGGCTCATGGAATATTTGAGTGAGGCGGCGGATGCGGCTCAGCAAAAGTACCCATCAGCCCAACTAGTGTTGCTGGGGGATTTTAACGGCCATCACAAAGATTGGCTGTTCCCATACCGGGACACTGACCACGCTGGGCAGGAAACGAGAAAGCTAGCTTTATCGTTAGACCTGACCCAGTTGGTTCAAGGGGCCACTCGGGTACCTGACGTTGAGTCGCATACTCCTTATTGTTTAGACCTTCTGCTAACAACTGATCCAGACCGATATTCCGTGGCGGTATCTTCGCCGTTAGGCAGCTCCGACCACTGTCTGGTGAAGTCAGTATCAATGTACCATCCGCCCGATCCAAGCCCTAGAGGCAACCGGCGGTTGTGGCGATACAAGTTAGCAGATTGGGATGAGATGCGTTCTTTTTTTGCGTCTTACCCATGGCAGTCATTGTGCTTTTCTTCTGGTGATCCTTCAACTTGCGTGGATGCTGTGACTGAAGTGATCCAAACGGCTATGGAATATTTTATACCATACTCTGACGTCCCAGTATCCAGCAAAGCTCGCCCTTGGTTTGGTCCTCAGTGTAAAAATGCTGAAGCATTTAAGCATGAGGCTTACCTAGCTTGGGTTGATGCTCGACAACGTAAAGCAAAGGACACACACCAGAAGAAGAAAGCGTTTAACAAGGCTGCTAAGGCATGCAAAAAGGTTCTACAGAGGGCTCGATTTGACCATATTAGTCGAATAGGGAACAAACTAGCTTCATACCCTACGGGCAGCAAAGCGTTTTGGTCCCTAGCTAAATCAGTCGAATCGAACTTCTGCCGCCCCTCACTACCTCCAATGCTTAAACCTGATGGGACGCTGGCTCACACCGCTATAGAGAAGGCAAACTTGTTTGCGTCTCAGTTTGCGGAATCTTCACATCTAGATGCTGGTAGTGCGATACCCCCAACTCCACCTGGCAGTCCGACTGTAATGTCTGAAATACATATTCGCCAGAAGGAGGTTCGTAAAGTGCTACGCAATCTGGATGTGAATAAAGCCAGTGGCCCGGACGGAATTCCAGCCATAGTACTGAGGGTTTGTGCACCCGAGTTGTCTCCAGTACTAACACGCCTGTTTAGACTTTCTCTCCAAACTGGGCAAGTGCCGAAGTCGTGGAAGCTTGCTAACGTGCAACCTGTGCCCAAAAAAGGCAGTCGTACTGACCCTGTCAACTACAGGCCCATCTCAGTCACGTCCATACTCTGTAAGACTATGGAACGTGTCTTAAACCACAGGCTCCTGGCATACCTAGAATCGAACGACCTCCTCAGTGACCGGCAATACGGGTTTCGCCGGAACCGGTCCACCGGGGACATTCTAGCGTATGTCACCCACATCTGGAGTGAAGCTATCGAGAAACACGGGGAAGCACTTGCAGTCTCCCTGGACATCTCGAAGGCTTTCGACAGGGTTTGGCATGATGGCCTTATAAGCAAGCTTTCGGGCTATGGTTTGTCACCTGGGTTTATTGCGTGGATATCGGACTTCTTGAGGGATCGATCCATACGAGTCGTCATTGATGGCTGCTCGTCGGATCAAATGGCTATCAATGCCGGAGTTCCTCAGGGGTCGGTACTCTCTGCGACTCTCTTCCTGCTACATATCAATGATCTGTTGAAGCCCGGTATCGTTGGGTACGCAGATGATAGCACCGTCGTAGAGAGTTATATATCCAGCGCAAGAGCCAGTGGACAACAAACTCAGCTCCTGAGAGAAGGTATGGTCGAGCGTTTGAACTTGGCCCTTGAGGCAGTCTCTACATGGGGCGATGCCAATTTGGCCAAGTTTAACGAAGGAAAAACACAGGCATGTTTATTCTCAGCTAAAAGGAGTCCATTCGAACTGGCTCCTACTTTTCGAGGCGTGTCCGTGCCGGTTACTGACCATCTCGAGCTTTTGGGCGTTTCTTTGTCATCGACGCTCAACTTTGGCACGTATATTGAGTCTAAGGCTAAATTAGCCGCCAAAAAACTGGGTGTCCTCTCAAAGGTGCGAAGATACTTCAACTCTGAGCAGTTGCTCACGTTGTACAAAGCACAGATTCGATCCTGTATGGAGTACTGTTCGCACCTTTGGGATGGATCGGCCAAGTATCAGCTGGAGACTCTGGAATCTATTGAGAGACGTGCCAAAAGGCTCATAGGCAATGACACTCTTGTGCGTAAAAGACTTCAAAGTCTTGATCATCGCCGCAAGATTGCTAGCTTATCGGTTTTTTATCGGATACACTTCGGAGAGTGTGCAACTGATCTGCATGATCTAATACCACCTTGCCCTTTCTTCTATCGGAATTCTCGTATCTCAAAAAAGCGACATCGTTTCATGGTTGATGTTCCAAAAACACGAACGAAGAGATTTGACTCCACGTTTGTGATAAGAACGTCAAGGTTGTGGAATGCGTTGCCGGAGTGGGTTTTCCCCGATGGTTACAATCTGGGTGTCTTCAAATCGAGAGTGAATCGGTTTCTTCTAGGTAAGCACGTTCCATCGTAGATCGCATCGTCGCTTAACATCAGGCGAGATGGTGGTCAAGTGCGAACCTATCACAGTTAAAAAAAAAAAAAAAAAAAAAACCATTTTGGACGTCCGCCATATTGAATTTAAGTAACGTGACTAGTTTTTTTCGTATCGTATTTCTGACAGCAAACCCTTTCATTTGATACCCAAATCAGGGGGGTGGATTTCAAATAGCCAGTCCGCCATCTTGGGGAGGGCGCCATATTGGATTTGTAATGACGTTTCCTTTACTAGTCATGTATTGTCATCAGAATTTAGAGCGTGTGTAAAATTTAATCCTAATCAAAGACCGGGAAGTGGTTCAAATTAAGATTCCAAGATTTTCTTACATACATACTCGTAGTTAGTTACCTACAAGTGAAGCTAACAAAAGCGTGTTAAAAAAGATACGAAATTCAGAAAAGCTAGTAAAGCTATCCAATACTTAAGTCTTTCACATTCCTTTTGTGACGTTTGAAATTGATTGAATGAATTGTATAATTTATGGGGAACCTTACCTGAAATAAATGAATTTTGATTTTGAATTGACGTAGGTCAAGTGAATATTACCGCGACAAATCCCTATGATTCGCGCCAGTTTACCAAGAGCTCTCCGATGCTTCATCGTCTTGGTCCGAATACATTGCGATAACACGATGTACCCGGCCACACTAATCGCGCCAATAAGAACATTCGCCGTAGGACGCTAATGAATCCACACCATGGTGACAAACAAACGGCTGAATTGTCCACCATTATATATTATACTTATTATTTATTATCTTAGGGTTCCGTTTTTTCATTTTGATGTACGAAACTCTAAAAAAGAGTGTAGAAGTCAAATGATTACACTGGAATGCATTTTTTCGCACAGATTTTCCAGTTGTCCTTAAATATGCATTATAAGGCCGGTTTGCATTTTGATTAGTGCTAGTGCGAGTGAGTAGTGCAGGTGTTGAGTAATTAGTAGCAAACACGTGTGGACAACGATTGATTAATGCGAGTGTGTAGTAACTTGCGTAGTGAAGTGATTAGAAGCGCGTTCTATTTTTTTGCGAGTAGCCTCCTCCCGCGCGTTTTTCCTACCCCCTCACTCGCAGTTTGCCTGCCAGTAAACAGCAGCGTTGCCATATATACAGATTTCTCCGTATTTATACAGATTTTTAATGTGCGATATTGATTAGCATAGGATACAGATAATATGTTTATAGGGTTATTGGTAATCGGCCCGCATTCTTTTAAGGGGATGTTAAGTACATTAAATACGTCAATTTTTTTCTACATTTTTTGAAAATTCGTATTTTTTTTCCCATACAAAATAAAATAAAAGTGTATTTGTCCGATCTAAAAGCATCGAACTCTTCGTAGCAAGAACACGCGCACTCTTTAGCGCTTTACGATAATTATTATCGTACAATGAAATGTTCAGTTTAAATTTTTAAAATACATATATACTTAGTATATGTCGGATAAGGCTAGTGTCGTGTTGGTCTTCCAAGTTCCGATTTCGAAATATCTTCAATTTCCAACGCCACTGTGTTTAATATTTCTTTCAGAATTTCTTCCAATCGCAAGCGCGCTTCTTGACGTTCATCCATAAGGCCTGTTTTCATTTTGATTAGCGTGAGTGCGAGTGAGTAGTGCAGGTGTTGAGTGATTAGTAGCAAGCACGTGTGGCGATTGATTAGTGCGAGTGTGTAGTAACTTGCGTAGTGAAGTGATTAGAAGCGCGTTCTATTTTTTTGCGAGTAGCCTCCTCCCGCGCACTTTTCCTTCCCCCTCACTCGCAGCTTGCCTGTCACTAAACAGAAGAATTGCCATATATTCCAGATTTCTTCGTATTTATACAGATTTTTAATGTGCGATACTTATTAGCATTGGATACAGATATGTTTACAGGGTTATTTGTAATCAACCTGCATCCTTTTAAGGGAATGTTAAGTACATTAAATACGTCAACTTTTTTTCAGTTTTTAAAAACTCATTTTGTTTATTTCCCATACAAAATAAAAGAAAAGTGTACCTATTTGTCCGGTCTAAAAGCATCGAAGTTTTCGTAACAAGAGCACGCATACTCTTTAGCGCTCGATAAATGATGTGAATAAACACTAAACTGTGCTAGAGAGGACAGCAAACACACGTTTTTTGGGATATGTATTGAGCTTTAACAAAAGTTCTTGAACAGAAGTTGTCTATTTAAATATACAGAACATGCTCTTAAACTGATGCAACTCTTCCAATCGCAAGCGCGTCTTGACGTTCAACCATACTTGCGGGCCGACGGCTGGCAACTCAATGAACTAAATACAGCTACTATACAGAATTGGACAGTACTCGCACTACACACCTGCACTCATCAATCGCGATTTTTCACTCCCACTCGCACTCGCACTCACACTAATCAAAATGCAAACAGGCCTTTTTAGTCTAAACTAATAACAAAAGCGGAAATGATTATGATGGCTTAGTGAAAAATGACCAGTTTTATTTCATAATAAGGTACAATCCTCAAAAAAACTAAGTAGCCAGTTAGTTAGATTGTCAAAAAATATTGTACATGTATTTTTTCTTTTGTTTCACAAACAAAAAATGTCGAAGATACAGCGCTTCGAAGTTTCGGGTGACGTCACTTGTGAGTACGATTTTTGCTCACGAGTGACGTCGCGACCCCCCACTCTCGAAGTTTGATGGTCTATATCTTTGACGATTTTTAATATTATGAAAAAACAAAAAATACGTGTCCAATATTTATCCAGCTAACGGATGATGAGCTATGATCTAGCTGACGGACTAATTAGGATGGTGTATTTTTGACCCAGTCCGGTACCCTATTAGTAGATAAGTCACCACATTTACGTTTGGAGTTAAAATTCTGTTCTCAATGGCTTGAATATCTTTACTCCAGTACCACTGTCGATTGTGCCCACTTCTCGATTTAAATCAATCTATAATATTCAGTCTCAATGTTCTAGCTTTTTCCATCTGTTTTCTACGTCAGTTTGTTTATAGGATTTTTATTTTCACCAATTTAATTTTCTTTAGATGCTATCAACCGAATTTTTATCTTTGTTTTTTTTTTGTTGCAGATGGTTGGGGCGACGGTGAGGAAGAGTCGTGTGGCGGTGCGCTGCGCGAGCGCGAACTGCGGTCCCTGCACCGCACCGTGCCGGCGCTGCGGCGGCGAGAGCTCGATACACGTGCTATCAAGCATCACTTCTACCCCGAGGGTGGCTGGGGGTACGTAGCGTTTACTTCCAGTGTTAACAGGGTAGACGGTGGTCACTGCACAGCACCGTGCCAGCGGTGTAGTGGTTCAAGCTCCATACACACGCCATCAAGCATCACTTCTACTCCGAGGGTGGCTGGGGGTACGTGACGTTCACCCCTAGTGTAAACAGGGTGGGCAGCAATCCCTGCACCGCACTGTGCCTGTACTGCGGCGGTTCAAGTTCCATACACGCGCCATCAAGCATCACTTCTACCCCTAGCTTGACTGGGGGTTCCTGACGTTCACCTTTAGTGTAACAAGGGTAGACTGCAGTCCCTGCACTGCGCTGTGACCGTACTGCGGTGGTTCAAGCTCGATAAACGCGCCATCTAGCATCACTTTAACACCGAAGGTGGATGACGAATACGTGACGTTCACCTCTAGTGTAAGCCAGGGTGGGCTGACACCGTACCTGTATTGCAGAGGTGTGAGCTCGATACACGCGTCATCAAGCATCACTTCTACCTCGAGGGTGGCTAGGGGTATGGAACGTTCACTTTTAGTAAAAGCAGGGTGGCCAACGGTTCCTGTACCGCACTGTGTCTGTACTGCAGCGGTTTAAGCTCAATACACGCGCCATCAAGCATAACTTCTACCGCGAGGGTGGCTGAGGGAACGTGGCGTTCACTTCTAGTGTAACCAGGGTGGTCTGCGGTCCTTGCACGCACCGTGCCGGCGCTGCGGCGGCGTGAGCTTGACACACGCGCCATCAAGCATCACTTCTACCCCGAAAGTGGCTGGGGGTATGTAACGTTCACTTTTAGTACAAGCAGGGTGAGCAGCGGTCCTTACACCTCACTGTGCCTGTACTGCGGAGGTGTGAGCTCAATACACGCGCCATCAAGCATCACTTTAACCCCGAGGGTGGCTGGGGGTATGAGACGTTCACGTCTAGTGTAAGCTACTGTAACTGAGGAAATATCAATGACAAAAATACCATAATGACTT
The DNA here is from genome assembly GCA_963693475.1 of Ectropis crepuscularia. NCBI lineage: Eukaryota > Metazoa > Arthropoda > Insecta > Lepidoptera > Geometridae > Ectropis > Ectropis crepuscularia. The sequence continues at coordinate 14,112,899 of OY856358.1, forward strand.
CTGGAGAAAACTTTCGCTTTACTCTTTACCCCACTTTGCTCAACTGCGCCTGGTGCCTGGCGCCGGGCAACTGTGGTGCACCTTGCAAGACTTAGTACGCGAATATTTCATGAAAGAAATGGCACATTAAAAGTTCATGTCGTTTTGTTTGGAAACTTTGTATGTTCAGGGATTTAAACAAGGTAGGTAACAGGTGTTGCAAAAGGTAAAAAGTATTTTAAATGGAAACTAACTTAAAATTGTTGTTCTTAAGTACAACTACGTATCTAGATTTTTACGCTATGCCATTTTAAAGTGGGCTTGTAGTAAATATAGGTAGATGTGTAAAAACCATACGATTTAAAACTGATTTGGCAGGTTCGATCTTCGGTTTCGTTTACGTAGTTTCAAGTCCATAATTGCATACTTTATTACAGTATATTCTATCTACCAACAATTGAAATGACATTACATCTGTAAGTTGCATATTTAAAATACAAAAAACAGTGAATAGTACAAAAACTTTATAAATATACTGAAGTTCAAAATAAGAAAGAAATGAAAACCATCCAGCTCCGAAGTAAAGCTTGAACTATTGAGCTAGAAAGCTAATAAGCTTATACTATTGTAAATGTAAACTTGTAAATAATACATTTAAACACTTTGGATTCATTCCATAATTATTTAGCCTAGATGAGAATCCACACACTTACATATAGCTCTTTTTTTTTTTTTTTTTTTTTTTTAACTTTTATAGGTTTACACTTGACCACCATCTCGCCTGATGTTAAGCTACGATGTGGTCTAAGATGGAGCGTGCTTACCTAGAAGAAACCGATTCACTCTCGATTTGAAGACACCAAGATTATAACCATCGGGAAAAACCCACTCAGGCAACTCATTCCACAGTCGAGACGTTCTTATCACAAAAGTAGAGTCAAACCGCTTTGTTCGTGTCTTTGGAACATCAACCATGAAACGATGCCGCTTCTTCGAGTTACGAGAAGTCCGATAGAAAAAAGGGCTAGGTGGTATTAGATCATGCAGATCAGATGCACACTCTCCGAAGTGTATCCGATAATAAACCGATAAGCTAGCAATTTTTCGGCGATGTTCAAGAGTTTGCAGTCTTTTTCGCACAAGAGAATTATTGCCTATGAGCCTTTTAGCACGCCTCTCGATCGATTCCAGAGCCTCAAGCTGATACTTAGCCGATCCATCCCAAAGGTGCGAACAGTACTCCATACAAGAGCGAATCTGTGCTTTATATAATAAAAGCAATTGTTCAGACTTGAAGTACTTTCGCACCTTTGAGAGGACACCTAGTTTTTTGGCAGCTAATTTAGCCTTGGACTCGATATACGTGCCAAAGTTGAGTGTAGATGTCAGGGTAACACCCAAAAGCTCAAGATGATCAGTAACCGGCACGGATACACCTCGAAAAGTAGGAGTCTGTAGAAATTGACTCCTTTTTGCGGAGAACAGACACGCCTGCGTCTTTCCCGCATTAAACTTGGCCAGATTGGTTTCGCCCCATTCAGAGACTGCCTCAAGGGCCAAGTTCAAACGCTCGACCATACTCTCTCTCAATACCTTAGTTTGTTGACCGCTGGCTCTCGCGCTAGATATGTAACTCTCTACAACGGTGCTATCATCTGCGTACCCAAAGATACCGGGCTTCAGCAGATCGTTGATATGTAGCAGAAAAAGCGTCGCAGAGAGTACCGACCCTTGAGGGACTCCGGCATTGATACCCATTTGGTCCGACGAGCAGCCATCAATGACAACTCGTATGGACCGATCTCTCAAAAAGTCCGATATCCACGCAATAAAACCTGGAGACAAACCATAACTAGAAAGCTTGCTAATAAGGCCATCATGCCAAACCCTGTCAAAAGCCTTCGAGATATCCAGGGAGACTGCAAGTGCTTCCCCGTGTTTCTCGATAGCTTCACTCCAGATGTGAGTGACATACGCCAGAATGTCCCCAGTCGACCGGTTTCGGCGAAACCCGTATTGCCGGTCACTGAGGAGGTCGTTAGATTCTAGGTATGCCAGGAGCCTGCGGTTTAAGACACGTTCCATAGTCTTGCAGAGTATGGACGTGACCGAGATGGGCCTGTAGTTGGCAGGGTCAGCACGACTACCTTTTTTGGGCACAGGTTGCACGTTAGCAAGCTTCCACGATTTCGGTACTTGCCCAGTTTGGAGAGAGAGTCTATACAGGCGCGTTAGTACAGGAGACAACTCAGGTGCACAAGCCTTCAACACTAGGGCAGGAATTCCGTCCGGGCCACTGGCTTTATTCACGTCCAGATTACGTAGCACTTTACGAACCTCCATTTGGCGAATATGCATTTCCGGCATCAAAGTCGGACTGCCAGGTGGAGCAGGAGGTGTCGCACTACCAGCATCTAGACGCGAAGATTCCGCAAACTGAGATGCAAACAAGTTTGCCTTCTCCGTTGCGGTGTGAGCCAGCGCCCCATCAGGTTTCAGCATTGGAGGCAGTGAAGAGCGGCAGAAGTTCGATTCGACCGATTTAGCTAGGGACCAAAACGCCTTGCTACCCGCAGGATACGAAGCTAGTTTGTTCCCTATTCGACTAATGTGGTCAAATCGAGCCCTCTGAAGAACCCTTTTGCATGCCTTAGCAGCCCTGTTAAACGCTTTCTTTTTGCGGTGTGTATCCCTTGCCTTACGCTGTCGAGCATCAACCCAGGCTAGGTAGGCCTCATGTTTAGATGCTTCAGCACTTTTACACTGAGAACCGAACCATGGGCGAGCTTTGCTGGATAATGAAACGTCAGAGTATGGAATAAAATATTCCATAGCCGTACGTATTACATCAGTCACAGCATCCGCGCAGGCTGACGGGTCACCAGAAGAGAAGCACAGTGGCTGCCATTGGTAAGATGCAAAGAAAGAGCGCATTTCGTCCCAATCTGCTGACTTGTATTTCCATAGCCGCCGGTTGCCTCTGGGGCTGAGATCGGGCGGATGGTAAACGGATACTGATTTCACCAGACAGTGGTCGGAGCTGCCTAACGGCGAAGATACCGCTACGGAGTATCGGTCTGGATCAGTTGTCAGCAGAAGGTCTAAGCAATAGGGAGTATGCGACTCAACGTCTGGTACCCGTGTCGCCTCTTGGACCAGCTGGGTTAGGTCTAACGACAAAGCAAGCTTTCTCGTTTCCAGCCCAGCATGGTCAGTGTCCCGGTATGGGTACAGCCAATCCTTATGGTGGCCGTTGAAATCCCCCAGTAACACTAATTGGGCTGATGGGTACTTCTGCTGAGCCGCGTCCGCTGCCTCACTCAAATAATCGGTGAGCCGAGTTGTCTCCTGATCTCCACTGTGCGACCGATAGACACAGGCATAGACAATTTTGTCGATGCCTGTGTCAATCAGCGCCCATAGAACAGAGAACCTGGTGTCCTCAAGATTACGGAGACGCCGACAGCAGATATCGTCACGGGCGTACAGGCACACTCCAGCACGCGGCTTGAAATTGTGCTCCAAGGTATACCCTGGATAGGTTAGGTACGCCACATCCGACGGACATCCTATCTGCGTCTCCGTAAGAAACAAGAGTGACGGCTGCTCAGTCTCGAGGTGATGGTGGACTGGGGTAATATTAGAGTGCAGACCTCGAATATTAGTGAGGTGCACTTTGAGAGACAAGGAGTGCAGCCGCTGTTTCACTATGTTTCTGTTTTTCATCATCATCAACAGCCCACTAAACGTTCCCACTGCTGGGACTCGGGGCCTTCTCTCGCAAGGAGAGAGTTAAGGCCATAATCCACCACGCTGGCCCAGTGCGGGTTGGCGGATGACACATGACTTCGAAAGATTCTAGGTACATGTCGGTTTCCTCACGATGTTTTCCTTCACCGTTTTAAGTTAGCGGCATTACGCACATGACTTCGAAAAGACAGTGGTGCGTGTGGGGTTTGAACCCGGGGTCTCCGGATCGGCAGCCGCCGTTCTCCCGACTAGACCACCGTAACTTCTGTTTTTACTTGTCATATTTTTTGAGAGTGATTGTCGGTGGGAAAACGGAAGTAGAACGAGGCTGCACACTGCCAACCAACGGTCACAGCACACAACACAAATACACCAATGGGAAACTAGTCTGGAGACTGCGGGGACGCCCGAGCCCCCCCGGGGATGTCTATCTGGCCTTGTCATCCGGTCGCCAACCGGCAGGATAGCGCATCCCGGGATTTTTCGCTAGATGGCGGGGCAGCCTTTCATGAGTGGCTAGCTCACTACTTGGGCCCCCAACTATCTGCGGTCGGTCGCGGCAAAAACCGTGCCTCGGATCCCGCTACCCTCCATGACCAGCTTCCCGATGTAAAGTATTGGTGTGCAACTATCTGGTCTTGCAGTTATGCAGCAACTGTTCTGACCCGTTTTCCCTATCGGCGTCACCAGACTACATGCCGGAACACGGCTAGGCCGCTTGGCGGCACGACTCAGTCTGGCGGGTGGTCACCAGCCACGGCCAAAGCCTACCACCGGTATTTTTGTCACCCGGTTTGCACCACCCAGGGACCACGTGTGGGGGGTTTCTGTGTACAGGTGCTTCCCCACGGACGGAGGTGACACAGTCCCCAAAAAGCTCTTCTTATATAGAACCAATCGTGCCATTTTTACTTTCACTATTTACTAAACTTCGAAAAGTATATTCAACAAAAATAAAACGAATCAGACCTAACGTTTCTTACCGTCCATAAAATCTCCACTGGGAACACCATATCGAACTGTCATAAATTATATTAGCTTCCATCAGCTTTACGACTTTGGCAAGTCTATAAGAGTCAGATTTTTAACATTTATAAGATAGCTTCGTTTCATATTCCAATTTCTCGTAATTGACTCGTTAAAGAGATCCTATAAATATTTTATGTTACGAAAGCAATGTGAATATAAGAGGATCCGAAACATGGAACGAACAAAGAAACTTATGACCCAGGAAGGACTGTCGAGTCGATACAAGTACTGTTGATGGATAGCTCACATTCTCTAGAGGTCTAAAGGAATGTTTTTAAATATCGTGTCAAGCATTTTCAAGTTATCGTTATGTTTTTCATCGTCAAACCAATTTTTAAAGTATGATTCACTATTAAACGCACCATGCGCCATTTATGGCACTAGATATAATCATTTTATGTACTGTACATTTTTAACTTTTCTGGTGTGCAAAGTTAAGTGTTTTTGTCTCTAAACGAGTTCAAATGTTGGGTTCGATCTTTATTTAAATTAGAATCACATTCAATGTAATTCATTTTAGTATTAAACACATGTTAAAATAGATATTATTATGATACCTTTGTATGTTTTTGACTTGTAGATTGTAAATTTTACCAATCAAATCAGTTTTACATTAACCACTATTTGATTTATTATGTTTTCAAACCCACTTAATTTGACTAGATGCTCCTCTACAGAACAAGTTAATTACGACGTCCAAATAAACATTCCAATTACTATAGCGTCTCGTGGTTAGATGTATCAACTACGCTTTGCTTGTCGTGGAAGCTCTGAAACAACTAAGGCATAAAATTGGATGAGACACTACACTAAGTACATTAGCATTCTCGAGTTCCTCACACCGCGTGGAATTACCTGCTTACGCTGACATACATGCGAAGAGGCGTCATATCATAACGCACCGCCACGCTCTTAGATAAATGTTCCTACAAGAGAGGCTCGAGTGGGTGAATCTCGAATTTCCCTCGCGGTTCAGACGTGATATGACGCAAAATGGAGACGTATTATATTAGCATCACGCGTACCAACACCGGCAACTTTATTCCGGCTACGGCAAGATAAATACGGGATTCCGAGAGTAAATTTAGGCACCGTCACATCAGAGACGGCATTTATAAATCTGATAGCGTAATAACGCGGTGATTCCATCGCTTACCGATAAACGAATTTATATATTGAATATTGAGTGCGTGCCGAGGCCTATTAATGGCACAAAAGTCGTGTTTACGTTTACATCTCTACCATATATATCGCCGATTTAAACATTCATACCATTGATTTTATCTGGAATATCGTTCAATAAAATATAGGTGGTTCAATGGATTTTTTTCTGCAAAAGCAAAGTTATCGTATTCATTAAAATTCAATATCATTCTATTCATAAAAATAAGCCTTAAGTCGACATTAGATACGCCATTTTAATTAGATGATACTTTTCGTAAATTTTCTTTCGACATTTCAATAAAATCAACTTAAACAAGTACCTATAGTCGTCATCATAATTATATCATATCTTGTACTAACGGTTCGCCCGTTTTCACCCGTTGTACATATAGGTTGTATCTTACCCGTTGCACCTTATGGCAATCAGGAAACACGTACGAAGGTATACAGCGGTGAAATAATTTTTGTATTCGGTGTAGTAATTCCTCAGATTAGCGCGTTCAAACAAAAAACCTTTTCAGCTTTATAATACGAGTATTAGAATAGAATACCTGTTTTGTGAGGCCTTATTGAGATTTCTACCATGTCCATTCAGAGTTTTACTAATTAGACCGCCATTTACAAAAAGCTACTTTTGTCTTCAATCTAATCTTCTTAGAAAACTTTTACCTTTCCAATAGAGCTTATTTACTTTATATAAGGAAGTTTTACGCCCAAATTTTTAATAATACCTACTAGTACCTAGACATTTCTCACACAGCACCATCTAGACTACTTACCAAACTAAGCAATGCTTGCACTATAGGATCTAGACAGCCGATATAACACTTTATAGTTGTATAGTTGTAAATACATATTAAAATTTATTAAATAAGCATAGAAATACACACAACATAAATTTGTATTCATCACTCAAACATTTGCATGAGATGGGAATTGAACTCAAGGTCACGTAGGCAGACTAAGACTTACTACCAAATAAGACACTAGACGAGCTACTTATCTGTTTAGAATCTACCTTGTTTATAAGTCCAATTTTATTCACTCAAAATTTCACACAAGTTATTCAAATACGTGAACAAAAGGCTAAACACTTGTACGGGTAGCAACGAAAATAAACAAAGGTGCTAAACCACGGTTAACCTGAGGTGAGGGGTTAGTTCGCCGGCTTATCTGTATTTCTTCAACCCTTGTCTTATCTAAATTATCCCGGGATTCACCGCTAGTCCACCTAACAGAATAAATCTCCTGCTTTACATAAGCCTCAATTTTCGCTAGGCTTAGTAAGGTCACTACTCTCCCGAGTCTTCGAAAACCTATAAGCTAGAGGCTATTTGGACCCTTCTTTGATTACCAATTTACTAAGGTACTCGTATTTTCAAAATCCATCACACTCGTGAATCATAAACTTTGGGGGTCTGAGATATTGAATCAATTTATCTTTGGAGTTAGTCTCTCCAGTTCTATAATCAATATGCCTTTGACGCATAATTTATGTTCATTATGAACAGCCTCATCAATCTGTTGTGTACTACAATCAGTAAAGCTCCCTAGAGAATTTAGAGTGTGACATAATAGCATTTGTTATTTATACCTTCATGGGTAGCTACATGACATTTGTTCGTAAATTAATAACCCACTGAATCTTTAGGATTCAGCAGAGATTCGGCATCTTCTTTTTTTACAAGGAGAGAGTCAAGGTAACATAATCCTCAGTGGCCCAGAGTGGATTTGAGGATGACCTATGGCCTCAAGATATAAATGAAACATGACGATGTTTTGCGCGATTTTTTCCTCCATTGTTAAAGCTCATGTAATTGACAAACTTCGTCATCTGGATTTGGAAAAGTTAGGGTCGCAATCGATTGAGAATCGCAAGTTTTAAACACTATGCTTTCACGGCTGCACGGCTTCCTTGGGATGGGCCTTTGAAATTTGTTCACTATCGTGTAAATGCCAAAAACCATGTTTTTGAACCTGACCCGACATTACACCGAAGATATCCCGGACGTTAGCCTGTACGAGATTCGAATGGCCCTGAAACAGCTCAAAAATAACAAGGCGCCGGGAGATGACGGAATTACAGCTGAGCTCCTTAAAGCAGCAGGTTTACCTATGCTAAGGACTCTGCAAAAGCTTTTCAATTCCGTCATACTCGAAGGCAAAACGCCAAAGGCATGGCACAGAGGTATGGTTATACTCTTTTTTAAGAAGGGCGACAAGACCTTGCTAAAGAACTACAGGCCCATCACGCTTCTGTGTCATGTTTATAAGCTGTTTTCGAGGGTTATTTCAAACCGTCTCGCTCGCAGGTTTGACGACTTTCAACCGCCCGAACAAGCCGGATTTCGTAAAGGCTTCAGCACCATAGACCACATACATACGCTGTGGCAAGTTATACAGAAAACCGAAGAGTATAACCAGCCCCTATGCTTGGCGTTTGTGGACTATGAAAAAGCCTTTGATTCGATCGAGACCTGGGCTATGCTACAGTCGCTCCAGCGGTGCCAAATTGACCATCGGTACGTCGAAGTGTTAAGGTGTCTGTATGAAAACGCCACCATGTCAGTCCGTCTCCAGGACCAGAACTCGAAACCCATCCAACTGCAGCGAGGTGTGAGACAGGGGGATGTCATATCCCCGAAACTGTTCACCGCTGCACTGGAAGACGTTTTCAAACTCATGGACTGGAACGGACTCGGCATCAACATCAACGGCGAGTACATCACCAACCTCCGATTTGCCGATGACATTGTAGTCATGGCTGAAACCCTGGACGACTTAAGCAGGATGCTGAATGACCTCAGTAGAGCCTCTGAAAAAGTAGGTCTAAAAATGAACATGGACAAGACGAAAATCATGTTGAACAACCATGTTATACCCACTCTTTTAAAAGTAGGAGACTCTACGCTCGAAGTTGTTGACGAATACGTCTACCTAGGACAAACGGTCCAGTTGGGTAGATCCAACTTTGAGAAAGAGGTCACTCGTCGGATCCAACTTGGTTGGGCAGCGTTCGGGAAGTTACGTTTTATCTTCTCATCCAAACTACCGCAGAGTCTCAAGACGAAAGTCTTTGACCAGTGCGTGTTGCCAGTGATGACATATGGAACAGAGACGTGGTCGCTTACTATGGGTCTCGTAAGAAAGCTCAAAGTTACCCAAAGGGCAATGGAAAGAGCCATGCTCGGAGTTTCCCTGCGTGATAGAATCAGAAATGAGGAAATCCGCAGGAGAACCAAAGTAACCGACATAGCCCACCGAGTTGCCAAACTTAAGTGGCAATGGGCGGGGCACATAGCTCGCAGAACTGACGGCCGTTGGGGCGGAAAGGTTCTTGAGTGGCGACCACGTACCGGAAAACGCAGCGTTGGCAGGCCTCCCACAAGATGGACCGACGATCTGGTGAAGGTCGCCGGAAATCGTTGGATGCGGACGGCGCAAGACCGGTCTTTGTGGAGATCCTTGGGGGAGGCCTTCGTCCAGCAGTGGACGTCCTTCGGCTGATATGATGATGATGATGATGATGTTTTTGAACCGCCACTGTTTGATCACATGTGATTTTGTATTGTTTTTGCACAAAACGAAACTCACTTGAACGTGCATAGCTCGATGCTCATGCCACATGTTTTATGCGACAGCTCTGCTGTAGTAGCTCTTGTCAGTAGTAGATCTTGTGGTCGATTCGACTCCTAGTCTACCGCAATCTCACCTGTTGCAAAGCGACGTTAGATGGGAGAGGTTGGAAGACGTACGGGCCGTAAATAATTCAACATCTCCAGCTTTCTCAAAATAAAATAGGATTCGATACGGTTAAATATTACGATGATAAATTTACGTAGCGACTAAGTGAATAAATATAACGTTGGAAATTTGGGGTTTAAATGATACTCGAATAATGAAACAAAATCTTACTGATACTGTAGATTTTACAGGATGTTTTTGTTCATTCACATCAGAACGGCTGAACGGATCGGATTGAAATTTCGATAACAGTTAGATAGTTGTCTGGAATAGCAAATAGGCTACTTTTTATCGCAGCAAAATTACTACGAACACAAAACACCTGGTCGCTGCAAATATAAGTATGTGCTTAGTAGTAGCACCCCGCGGTTTTACCCTCGTAATTCCCGTTTCCGTTATTTTCTCGCGGTAAAATGTCTATTCGCTATTTCAGATTATAATCTAACTGTTTTTCCAATTTCAATACGATCCGCTGATACGTTCCGACATGTTTCTACAACAAACATCCAAACTTTCGCATTTATAATAAAATAAATAAATATTGGTGGGCTATTCACACACAACACCGTCTGACCCCAAACTAAGCAAAGCTTGTACTATGGCGCCCAAGTAGTTTTAAATACTTATACATACTTATCATACGTAGAAACACCCAACAAAACACACAGTACAAATATTTGAATTCATTACACAAATATTTGCTCTGGGTGGGATTAATATTAGTAGGATTATGCCAATAAGTATTGTGTTTTTATACAAAGTGTTAGAGATATTATCATTATTTTGTCTAAGACATGGACGTATAAAATAAGTCGGACGTAGTCTTTCTAAAACAAAAACTGTGTCACTAGAGTCGGCCACATTTGCACGTGTGCATTGTCAGGTTGTCACTGATAGGCTGACACGCACACTTATAGGTACACAAGTTTGCGCGTGTAATTACCCACTGATGTGTGTATGTGTGAGACAGAGTGTATGTGACAGCACACGTGCATATTATGTGCCCGACTCTATGCACATAGTTTTTGTTTTAACGAGACTATGTCCGACTTTTTTATATGTCCATGGTCTAAGATAAGTCAGTGAATGATTGTTCTTGCAGGTGGATCGTGTGCGGTGCTGCCTTCCTCGCCCACCTGCTGACGACCGGCTTGCAGCTAGCGTACGGCGCCCTCCACGTGTACGCTTTGAGACACCTCGGCCCACACGCGGACCAAGCCGGTACGTACGACAAGTACCTTATGAAAAAAAAAATGATGAGATGTCAAATGCTACCTATTAAAATGCCGTGACTTTACATCTTACTCATATTTTCTATAAAACTGATCGTAGCTCGAAAAAGTGACATCGTTTCATGGTTGATGTTCCAAAGACTAACTGTAGTGTAGTACTGTACTGTAGTGTAGTAACAAATGTAGAGTATATTAAACTCTACATTTGTCATAAGAACGTCTAGGCTGTGGAATGCGTTGCATGAGTGGGTTTTACCCGATGGTTACTATATCTTGGTGAATTCAAATCGAGATGGATCTCTTCAAGGTAAGCTAGCCCGTCGGAGACTGCATCCTTGCTTAACATCTGACGTGATGGCGGCGTAGTGTAAACTTAAATGTAAAAATATTATTGCAAAACATTGTTTTTTTATTACCTAGTATTTCCAAAGAAATCATCAAAAACATTCACCTACTTTTATTCCACTTCATGTGGGGTCGCTACAACGCTACTACACTTTTTTGAGCGTCATTTGCCATAATAGCGTCCATCTACATTTTTCCTCATACTCACAGATTTTTTTTTCAAACAAATAACACAGCAAGAAATGTACTCGCAAAGACATGGATTTAATTGCACTTTTGGCATCATAACGTAATGAAAATGCTGAGCTGAATGAAAGCTCGCATAACTCACGAAATTCACCAAATGCGTATCTGAATTATTTATGTGGAATGTCGTGAAAACCGAAATGATTTGGTCGACATTGCGTCATGAAACATTTTAACCAAAAACGTTGAGGACGACAAATAAAGTGAGAAGGAAATTAAAAGACGATAGCTTTTATTCGCTTTTGAATTGTAAGATTGAGGAAGAAAACCATTTTAAATCTGTAGCAGGAGGTGCCGCGGGACTGGAAAGCAATCTATCAACAGAAACCGGGCTGCGGAAACGCGTAAATAAACAACGAAGGAAAAGAACCGTCGCGATGAATATAACGCCACATTATACCCGATACAGACGACTCCACCTCGGCAACTTTTAATTGCTGTCATTCTTTGAACCCAAATTTGTTAAATAATTTCATCTGAGCGCCGCGACTTTTATTTCTACGGGCGTGAGCAAATTAATCATATTTTTTTCTTAATATTCCTGGACGACGTAATTTATGTTAACAAGACACGGTGCGCGTTTGACAACTAGAATCTGAATTGGTTATTTAATAAATGAAGTTTCCCAGTCACCGGTATTTGCGGACAGGCCTGATTTATTGAATTAATTTTCCAAGATTCACGTCTCGGGCTGAATATTAAGAGGCAGAAGTAATTTCGGTTATGAGCAAGGTCTTTGTTGTCGGCGGTCTGGGCGGTTCGCCGGGACATAAGTCTGTCAGCCGCGGCGGGCTAGCTTCTGAACTGGAATTTAGACGTTAACGAGCTTAGCTAAAATCAGCAAATAACACGCCCTGAATACGACTCGACGCTCGATTAATTGGCACCGAATTAGTTGGATACAGTGGCCAATAACAATTAATTTGTAAAATTAATTGATACCTGCGAGTTTTAGCCGTTGGACATTTGTTTTGTATCGATAATATCTGTTTGATTTACGGGTTTTATGAACTTATTATCAAGAAATAATTTGTTTAGCATTAAATTTATATTCGTATTGCTTTGCGTTATTTTTGGACACAGTATGTGGCAAAGTTTTTCGAGTAAAAAAGCAACATATATGTTGAATTCTGTTCATCATGTCGAATTCTGAAAATCATGAAAATCAGATTATTCTGAGTTTTCTTTTTTATCGGGAATTAACAATAACAACCAAAATACATACTTACGCACTCTTCCACTAGCACACACACCACGTTTATAGATTGAAGCGTCCTTCAACTGACTTTTATACCAAAACTCAAAAATATATCACTTCCAAAACAAAATATGTAACGAAATATATAAAACAACCTCGGAAAATATTTGTCTAAAATTAGAGCGTCGTCACTTATTAAAACCTGACTTTTATCTCACAATCCTCCCACGCCGGGAAAGTGATGAAGCCGGCGCCAAACTTGTGACGAAAATCCAAGTACCTACGCTGTTAATACATTTACGCATGGTAACAAGCCGTATTATGAATTTCATAATAAACTCGCGCAAGTAATTGTGTTAAGTGAATCCGTCAGGCGTTGTCGAATTGCCAGTGTCTCATAACTCTCACATTGGCCTAACGTGTTTAAAGCTACACATGGCCCGCTCCAGCCATCCAATTATCGTACCCCAGTTCAAAGAGAGAATGCAAATTTAATCATAACCAAAGTTTAATAAATTGTAATTATTCAAACCGGAATAAGATAGCAAGTTGTTGGCCATGAAATTAAACTTTTCTGCCGTTTTCCGGTATCTTCACAACTTTTTGTGTTTTGTGTTTCTTGTTCAAATTAGTATTTTAAGAATTTGAGTTTAATTTCTCGAACATATAAATGTAATGATTTGAAAATAATAGACCGATTTTCGTAAATTGAGCGTAATAAAAACATAGTTTGGCGCGCATTGTTTGTTTAGGACCAACTGATATTGGGTTTTAATTTTTTCCACTACCTAAATGTGTTAATTTATTAGGAGTAAATTAATTTAAAACCTAAAAATCAAAATAAAAAAAATAAAATAAGGATATATTTCTTCATTATGACCTATGGTGTTATTACATAGTTTGTATTTCAATTCAGCAGTTTCACATAAATAATTATAGTTTTGTGAGGCACTGTTTGATAATGGTATGTTGAATTAAATTACCATGTTTATTGATGATTGTCGTTTAAATACACAGTGGTTATTCAATTCATCGGTACGCACTAGTTTATCACTACACGCAGGTCTTAGCGCAGGCAAACGAATTACTGCCGTACCAATTCTAATGGACTAAGAGCTGGTCAACCCCATACCTATGTCGGGAGCATGCACTGACAAACGTTTAGCTTTATTAAAATAACGAAGGTCTGGGGTTCACGCGCTCTTCCTCTATAAACAATCAATCATCATGGTTGTATGCAGTAACAGTTCAGTTCATGTTCAGCTTAAAATAAATACAGAAATGTGTGTGTTGAGTTATGTATGCACGCAAAATATTAATACTTCTTATCTTTATTCCTCGCGCTAAGAAGTCTAACTTCAACCATAGACTAGATAAGTTAGTTACAATCACAGAAATCTAAATAATAAGGTACCTAACGTAATTAGGTAATTACCTAAACGTACTAAACGTACCTACCTTAGGTAATTACCTTATTATTTAGATTTCTGTGGTTACAATGGTAACAATTAAAAAGTTAACCTGAAATTAGTTTAAATTTTTACTAAAACGTTGACTAGCTAACTTCAGTCTGTTTTTTCGTGACGTTGTGCGAGCGCATCGCAAATATTTACTCTCATGATTTTTGGGTAATGTGCGAAAAGAAGCCTAACTTCAATAGTTCAGACCCCTATATTTATGTGGTATTGTTTATTGCAGTATGGGCGGGTGCGATATGCGTGGGCGTGTCCCGAGCGGCGGGTGCGCTGGTGGCGGCGCGGCGGCGGTCTCCGCGGCTGGCTGCGTTGATCGGCGGCCTACTGCTGCCTCTGGCTTGCCTGTTCACCTCCTTTGCCACCCAGCTACACCAGACCCTGCTCAGTTACGGTAAACACAATAAACAGTCCATTAAAGGTTCCCACTGCTGATACTCGGGGCCTTCTCTCGCAAGGAGAGTGTCAAAGCCATACCTAATCACCTCGCTGGCCCTATGCGTGTTGGTGACTACAGGACATTGAAAAATTCATAGGTACATGTCGGTTTTCTCGTGATGTTTTCCTTCACAGTTTTATGTTAGAGGCATTACGCACATGACTTCGAAAATGTAGTGGTTCGCGTAAGATTTGTACCTGGGGCTCCGGATCGTAACGTGAAACAAACTCAAAGAGGCAGAATTGAGCTGAAGTTAAGTTTTGTAATAAACTTTCTCCTTCATTTCACAGCTGCATCAGACACTATTCGACTGGTGCTTTGTTTGGTGTACTCTGCCGCCTCGTACGTAGTTGTAAGACTGAGAAATCAAGCAATCTGCCACTATAACTTCCCGTTATCACTTAATATTCTTCGTTATCAACATTGTAATATTGTAATTGTGGTTAATGGAAGCAAATAAGTCGGTTAATTTTCGATTTTATGATAATACTAGCGGCCCGCTCCGGCTTCGCTCGAATAATAACCTAGATATCAACTGCAGCGCCATCTGCTGTAGCCTATGTTACTCGGGAATAATGTAGCTTTCCAAAGTTGAAAGAATTTTTGAAATCGGTCCAGTAGTTTCGGAGCCTATTCATTACAAACAAACAAACAAACAAACAAATATTTCCTCTTTATAATATTAGCATAGACTACTCGGAGTACTCGGACAACAAAAGGCAGTTCGTGGAATACCGCCCTAACTAAACATTGCCCTTCAAACTGAAACACAGTGATGTTTGCACGTTTTATGTTGAATTTTAATCTGATGATATATTTCCAAAATTGAAATACTGTATAGTTCTGGAAATATTCTAGTAGTGATAATAATTAATTCATCGGTATAGTTTGTAGAAGTAGACTGAAGCGTGAAGCTTCAAGCCTGATGCTTAGCATATCGATCCGCGCCGAAGTCAGTTCGTATTACAATCATGTTTTTATACAGAAATCTAAATAATAAGGCACCTCGTTATTTAGATTTCTCTGAAATAGAGTAACGAGACAAGCAGGACAAGTGCCTAAAGAAAAACAACTCGCTAAGCCATAACAGCATAATGTCACGCAGCTATTGGAACATGAATAGTCCAAATCATACGTAGCACTACACTGCGCTCATATCCCAGTGATTTAAGATATTTTATCTCTATGCCCTGTAATTTCACTACTAATATTGCTTTTCAAACCGGAACATAGTGATGTTTTTCCATTACTGTTTGTCGGTAGAACAACTGGCAAAGGCGTGGTACTTCCCTAGTCAGACTCTGTGAGGAGTCCTACAATTACATATCTACTATCATACTGTAGGAGCACGTATTTACGATGTAAGATTTAGTATATAAGCGGATGGCCGCGGAGAGTGAGCAGTCTCTCGCCACGCGTCACTTGTACAGTTAAGATCAATATAATCAGCAGTGTATACAGTGACGTAATGCGCGGTCCGAAGGGGGGGGGGGGGGGTGTTCACAGGAGGCATGACGGGGGGGCCTGTTAAATTAAAAATGTACAAAAATATTATATACATATAGGCTATTTTTAACACTGGAATACAACTGGAACGGCAACTACGCGGATAAAATTGTGGGGCGCTAATATTAAAGTCTTTTTTACTCGTTTTATCGTATTCCTACTCGTGACCCCCTCAAAAATTCGAGGCCAGGACCGCGCCTGAGTGACGTGGATTCATTCTTTTTTTAATTAAAGAATGACGAGATGAGCAGGATATGTGCCTGATAGTAAGCAACATGCCTGACACATGACAGCACAGTGACACGCAGCTATTGGAATATGAAGAGCCCAAATCATTAGGTACGTAGCACTGCACTGCGCTCGCTACCCAGAGAAATCTCTAAGCCCTCTAATTTCTCTGGAAACATTGCCCTTCAAACGGGAACACAGTAATGTTTGCACATTACTGCTTGGCGGTAGAATAACTGGCAAAGGTGTGGTAGTTCCGCAGGGAGATTCTGCCAAGAGTCCTACCACTACAAACAATTTCAAATTAAGTTCAGACACTACCTCCAGTACCATTAACCTCCAGTACCTACAATACCAATCTCCTGAGGACTTCGCAGGTGTAGTCCTCGGCATAGGCTGCGGACTGGTGCGTGAGGCGGCCGGGTTGGTGCTGGGCGCTTACTTCCGCCGCCGGCGACAGTTCGTGGAACTGGTGGCGCACACCGGCGGCGGAGTCGGTATCGCGCTTTTCAGCGTTGCTTACAAGGAAGCTGTTGGGTAAGTCAAAACATTGTACAGTGTTTAATATACTAGCTGATCCGTGCGCGCTTTGCTACGCCATCTATCGAAAATTGGTCGTACCAATTCAAATCTAGAACAAATTTGGTTACCTTAGATTCTAATGACGCAACCTTTTAAAAGATACACACATGCTGTCGAAAGCTCTCCTCGAAAAGCAATAATTTTTCCCGTTTTTGTTACATTTTTCATTCATGCTCCGCTCCTGATGATAGTAGCGTAATGTTAAATAACCTATAGCCTTCCTCGATAAATGGACTATCCAACAGATAAATAATCTTTAAATTCGGGCTAGTAGGTAGTTCCCGAGATCCTTGCGTTCAAACAAACAGCTCTTCAGCTTTATAATATTAGTATAGATTAGACCTGTGTCAATCGATCATTTCTCGAGACCCGGGTCGATCACGACCCACGTTTGGTGATCGGATTATAAAGATTCGATCGTTTGATCATATGGGTTGCGGATCCTTTGTACGACCTGTGTCGCGCGCGACCCAAAGGCAGAGTGAGATAGACTGATCGACGTAAAACGAAGTAAAATAAAGAGAGAAAATATTTTCGTTGTGACTTCGATGTGATTGATTCAATGCACACTTGAATCGATTCTATGAGTATCCAATTAGTAAAGTAAAATAAAATGGCATAAAGTTCAATTTGGTTTGTCTTATAAACTGACTATCGGGTTACAAAAGATTGGGTGTCTTAGAAATCCGTGATTCGATCACTCGTGTACAGGTTGCAATTGAATCAAAAAGATTCGATCGATCACGATCGATACAGTCTATAATAAAACTCTTTCTCTTATTTATTTTGTTTCACTACGATATCATGTTTGCGATCTTCACTCTTTTCTACGATTGTGATAAGACATACAAACTCACATAAAGGATATGGTAGTGTACGAGTATACATAAAAATATTACTAATATGTTAGAGGCGAAAGTTTGTGAGTACGTGTTGTTTGTTACTTCTTCACGTCTAAACGGCTGAAGCGATTTTAGTAAAATTTGGTATGGAGTTAGCTAACACCCTGGATTAACACATAGGCTACTTTTTATCCAAAAAAACGGAAAGAACGAAAACTACGCGGGTAAAGCCGCGGGGCGTTGCTAGTTATAAATATGTTTAGTAGTTATTAAACTTTCTCGATATGAACTTACATTGTAAACATACCACAGGACTTAATCTAAATTATTTTAATTTTGTAAACATAACCGTGATCGCCGTGGTCAAAAAAAGACGAGTCTTCTTGACTTATCTTGATAGTCTTGACAGTTCGACGACGAGAAGAATGCAGTCTTCCCGTGGCCACGGCGGTTGTAACGCTGCCGAAATATGGTGGTAATTAAATAATAGTTTAGATCGGAATTAAGTCAGTCTTGTGCTATGTTTACAATATGAAACGTTTTTGACTACAAAAAGAAAAACATTGTAACACATCAAAAAAAATCCCTTCGGCCGTGTACGTAATTGTAGTTTCGTAATTGATTTCGAAGTAAGAATAATTATTCTTTGTACGAAACTGATTTCGAACAGAGAAGTATTATTCCGTATTTGTAATCGCGGTTTTTAGTTTTTTAGTTTCGTAATTGATTTCAAAGTAATAATTATTATTCTTTGGACGAAATTGAATATTTCAAATTTTCCTGAACTGATGACGTTAAGAGAAACAAAAAATCTGTTGTTTTGTCAATTATAATTGAATATAACAGACAAAATAAAATTACAAAATAAAACAAACAATCCTATTCTGAACTTAAAATACAAACTTAAAATTAAATTAAAATTTAAATGAAAATGGGGAAATTATTTCTAGGCAATGCCCTAATGTGATTTTTTTGTCTTTTAAATCTTTAATGGCACCATCAATTTCAGAGTCAATCTCTAAATAATTTTGACTTCTTTTAGTTTGCTTTTTGAAAATATCAATCACTTTAGTTTCTTTGACCAAAGTATCGAGTAGCTGGGCTAAAGTGGGATTTCTACGTCCAACAAATCGGTTGATCCTACTGTGCCAGCCTTCAAGATTATTAGTCGTGCGGATTTTTTCTTTTTCGCAACAACATACTTTTGTAAAATCAGTTTTTTCCATCCACTGTTCAGTGAAATACTTATTAATTTTTTTTATATTATTGCCATTAGGACTTCTGTTCATAATATACTTGTACCCTCTTTGAACGTATTCTTCAGGTAATCGAGCCAATCCTGCACACCTTGCCACGTGCCTTCGTTTTACTGTTGTGTTCATCTTTAATAACTTTGCTTTTCGTATTAGACATCTGTTGTAATGAAAAAAACAACCTTTTACGGTAATGTTCGGAAAAACTCTTTTGATACCTTTCATTGCAGCCAACTCAAAATCTATAGTCACTTTTACTGGTCGCCAGTTCTGGAAAAGTGATTCAATCAGTCTAAAAATGTTTCATAAGTTTTTGCACTTTTATTGGGTAGAAAACAATAAATTAAGGGATAAACTGCCGATGTTGTATCGTCAAATCCGTGAATTGTATACAATTGTTTAAATGAACACGGGCAAGACGAAAATGTCCCATCGCATAAAATATGCTTGAATCCTGCTACTAATTTTTTAGCCTTTTTGTTGCAAAATAGAATTATTCTTGTATCATTCTCTTCAACATTAAAATCAGCTAAAAGGAAATCTTGAAACTTTCCAGGGATAACAACTGAAGATGCCGATGTGTATCGTAGCTTTGGAGCACCTAATACTTTATTACGTGCATTATAAAGGCCAGTTTTTATATCGTTAAATTGGGGAATTTGTTGAACGAAGTTAAAACCAACACTTTCAAGATTAAAAACCATTGCTTCATATTGCTTCTGGATAGATTCGAAGTTGGTACTGGTCTTGGTTTTTAAAGAGTCAAGTTCCCTTAGTATATTGTTTTGTGCAAAATCTTGTTTGCAAGTTGAATCGTGTGATTTGCTTTTCACTATTACATTTCTTTCGTTTAATGTAATACTTCCTTTACAACCACATCTGGTATTATTGTAGCACAGCCAAAATGTATTTTTATTTTTATAAATATTTTTTCGATGATATCGCCGACCATCGCACAACACAGAAACCCCTCCACGACGAGTATCTACAAAAGCCATTTCCGTCGCACTCATTTTCGGAAAATAATCAAATATTAAATCAATTTAAAATTCAAAGAGCATATAATAACTACGTTTTTAAAATTAAATCTGATAAATTATGATGACAACCTAGTGCCAGAATCAAAGAGAATACAAAATCCTTGTACAATATAGGTACTTGGTAAGAATGAGAAAACAAAACACTCTAGCTGACAATTTAATACATTAAATGGCTATTTGACTGAAGTGTTTCATGAAGGTTTCATATCAAGCATTCAGTCTTTTTCAACAAGTACATACTTCGCTATATAGTTACGTGTAAAGAATAGAAATTCCGCTTTCGAAATTATGTACTTCAGCAAAAGTTTTTTCCTGCTACGAAACCGCGATTACAAATACGGAAAAATACTTCTCTGTTCGAAATCAGTTTCGTACAAAGAATAATTATTCTTACTTCGAAATCAATTACGAAACTACAATTACGTACACGGCCGAAGGGAAAAAAATAAGTCAATTTAAAGTTTTTATTTAATTTTTATAATTACATACATTGTGACTGATTTCTCTCCAACCAGGTAGACCCTCGCTCATTTAATTAAGCACACCCTCTTTTGAGCTAATCATTGCTAATCAAGAACGAGTAACAGCGGTATCTTTTTCCAGTGAATGTGATATATTATTTCTCGCTCAATTTCAAAATTATATCTGACTGGTTTTATCAAATCCCCTTCCCTTTCAACTTAATCAATTTTAGGACACGATATATCGGTTGGGACTAGTGCGGCTGCCATCCTCAAAGTCACTTATTACCTTTTAAAATATAATAATCATGTGTTGGGCTGTGCTGTTATGGGTTGTTGGTAACCATCAGGTCCATGTCCTGCTCCCCCCATCAACCCATAGGGAAAAACGGACTAATTGTAATAGGTAGAATAATGACATTGAAATTAAAATTATTTTAATTTTTATTAGTTTTCATTTCCGTTATTCCGGTTTAATTCTCAATAGACCATCAGACCAAGATACATGAGTGCTATTTTTATACGATAGTTTTTTTCATATAAACGACAGTTAAGAACTTGTTCTTTTCACATAAGCACTTCCATAAACGTAGATATAAAATGTGAGATATACAGGGTTACTGGTAATCAGCCTGCATCCGTTTAAGGGCATGTTCTGTATATTTAAACAAACAACTTTTGTTCTACAACTTTCGTTAAAACTTAATAGATAACCCAAAAAAAAATGTATTTCTTGCCTTTTTTGTACTGTTTAGCGACTTTTTATTGTTTATTCACTTCGGTACATCATTTTTTGCGCGTTAAAGAGCGTACGCGCTCTCGTTACGAATTGTTACGTAGAGTTCGATACTTTTGGACCGTGCAAATGCACTTTTTATTTATTTTGTAAAAGAAAAAAAAAACATTTGTTTTTAATAACTGTAGAACAAAAGTTGACGTATTGAATGTACCTAACATCCCCTTAAAAGGACGCAGGCTGATTACCAGTAACCCTGTATACGCGAGCTTAAATTCTCCCCACCGTGTGTTTTGTGACGTAGTGCTAGCAAAATAATTTTCTCTACTTCTAACGTCCTCAGCTTAAAACGTGTAGGGAAATCTAGCAACACACGACAAATACTTTCACGTTGCATAATCGTTTTGGGTCACAGACTTGCTCTAACCTGAATATGTCGAAAGGATTTCTTGAAAATGTGTATGAATTGAAATAAAATGTATTACATAAGTTCTACGAAATAATGTACGAGTACACCTAAAACTCATAAAATATATTTCTCACTGGATACATGTATTCCGTAGGATCTTATATTATATTATTAGCCCATACAACATATTTTATATAGTCTGAAGAATAGCTTTGCACCTAGAGAAAGGATGCGAGCTATTATAATACATAGGGTCGCGGATTTGTGAAACTTCTGATACAGTTTATTTAAAATAGTGGTGTCATGTTGAAAAAAGACAATATTTAGGATTGAAATGATAATCACGTAGCCAGGACATTTACCTGGATTAACACATAGACTACGTTTAAGCCAGTTAAAGTTCATTAAGACGCAGGTAACACCTTTATCATTAGTCCAGTAACTTTATACATCACCATATGCGTTAAATCCGGTAGATCTGATTTTTTGCAGACTTGTTTATGATGTTGCCCTAATGATTAATCCAAGTTTGTGACCTCGAGCGCCGAACGCAACTTTGTCAAAAATCGAAAAAATCGTTTAACAAATTTAAAATTGCAACTATTGACCAAATAACTAGGCAATAATTACCTAATTCCAGCTGATCACACATAATGTGAAAATCAATAGTGCTCTGTGACATACTAATAAGCAGTAGCCTATTGTTACCACAGTACACCGACCACACGCGATATCAAACTATCACTAATGAAACCACCAATCCATTAGCCCATTAGTAGCCCGATACCAATCCTACTAATATTATATTGTATGCGAAGGTTTCGTCAAAATGAATCGAGCTGAAAATTGGAACAGATTAACGCCTCGAATAACACATAGACTACATAGTAACATGGGAAAATAACGGGAGCGGGATGTGGGAACTAAGCGGGTTAATCCACAGAGTGCTGCTAATCTATATACATACTAGCGGCCCGTTCCGGCTTCGCTCGGACATAACCTAGACACTGTCTGCAGCGCCATCTGCCGGGCTTATTTGTGAATTTAAACCATCTTCGAATACACACACAAAAAAAAACATTCAAATCGGTCCCGTCGTTTAGGAGTTCACTGTGAAATGATTAAATTACTGAAATGGCTATAAAAAAACAGGGGTTAATGATAAAAGGGTAAACATTTAGGGTTATATGTATTTTTAACGCCACATTATAAAAAAATAAAAACAAAAAAATTTGACCAAAAATTAAAAAAAAAATGTTTGGGGTGAACAACCCCTAACACTTAGGGGTATGAAAAATAGCTAGTAGCCGATTCTCAGACCTACTGAATATGCATATAAAATTTGGTAAAAATCAGTAAAGCCGTTTCGGAGGAGTAAGGAAACAAACACTGTGACACGAGAATTTTATATATAAGAAGATATAAAAAGCAAAGGTGATTGACTGATAGATCAACGCACAGCCCAAACCATATGAGTATTAATATGTGAGCCAAAACTTAAAATTTGGCTCACATATTAATAATAACCAAAACGCTGTCTGCACTGGCAACTCCTTGGTCTACTCGATCTCGGTGGTGACTACTTGGTCAACGATACCATAATTCTTGGGAGTAAGTTGTACTCGCAAACACACGTTTTGGTAATTAGCCATCGGTAAGCTAGCACAAGCGCTATACTTAATGAGGAACCTCATTGGTTTGAAATTCATTGCATAAGCACAAGTAGCCCGCTTAATGTTCCCAGTGTTGAGGGCTTTAAGCTTTCTCTGACAAGAAATTCATGGCAACGATCCACATCGCTGACCAAGTGCGGGTTAGCGGTTCACTACACTATGTTTTCCTTCAGCCTGTTTAAGCGACCACCATAAATTCATGAATTGAATAATGTTTAATACAATGTCTTTCAACTGCACAATATACAATGTAGAGCCCACATGTACGCGAATGAAAAATTATGGTAATGCGCGACGATAATGACTAAATAGCTAAAAAAGAAAATTCAAAATCAAGATCTCAAATATCTTGGGAAAGTTGGACTGAGTGTTGGTAACCCAAATTGTTTCCAAACCTTTATACAATACTAGCTGAACGCGCGCGCGTTGCTCCGCCATCTATCGAAAATTGGGCGTACCAGTAAACATTTTGAACAAATTCGATTAGTTTAGGTTCTAATGACGCAACCTTTAAAATATGACATTTTTTTTTTTTTTTTTTTAATAAAGAGTGACGAGACGAGCAGGACATGCGCCTGATGGTAAGCAACATGCCTGCCACATAACCGCACAGTAACACGCAGCTATTGGAACATAAAGAGTCCAAATCATTACCTAGCACTGCACTGCGCTCGTCACCCAGAGATCTAAGTTGTTATATCTCTAAGCCCTGTAATTTCTCTGGAAACATTGCCCTTCAAACCGGAACACAGTAATGTTTGCACAATACTGCTTGGCGGTAGAATAATTGGCAAAGGTGTGGTACTTCCCCAGGCGGACTCTGCTAAGAGTCCTACCACTACAAAATTATAAGACTAAGACTAAGACATTATAAGACATATTGAATAAGACATTATGCTGTCACGCAACGAAAGCTCCTCAAAAAGCAATATTTTTTCCCGTTTTTGTAACATTTTTCATTCATGCTCGGCTCCTGTTGATAGTAGCGTAATTTTAAATGAATTGGTTCGAATTGAAAGAATCTTTCAATTCGAACCAGTAGTTCCAGAGATCCTTGCGTTCAAACAAACAAACAAACAAACTCTTCAGCTTTATAATATTAGTACAGATAACCTTTATACAATGTAACTGCGCTGGATGGCCTAGTACTGTTTGTAACACTAAAAATGTGCTGCAAAGCGTTTTCTCGCTCTGTTTTACAAAATAAAATGAACTAATGCCTTTATCGTTTAGAATCCAAACAGTTATATTGACATAAATATAATAATCATTCAATCTAAACATAGAAATAAAATTGAAGTGTCTGTTAATAATTTCAAATGAACACATTTTTACTAGAAGCATGTGATACATAATGTTTACATAAAAAAAGTCTGCCTTTCTGTTGGTCTGGCTAAATATTAATTGATCGATTTTAACGGGGCTTTTAATGGCAAATATTATAACTTGGACGTCTTTTATTTTAAAAAAATGCTCCTCAAAACCAAATCAATAAATATGGCATTCAATTGTTTAGCTATGCCGCGGATTTTACCACGGGATCTAACTAGAAAGCAAATATATATAAAAATAATTTAATCAACAAATAGCCCGTGTAAATTGGCCTTTACCTATCCTTATTACAAACGTAAGGCAAGAATAACAGGAAAATGCGAATTTCTCCATTAGATATATCTACCCATATTAGGTACATAGTTTTCTTTGTATAGGACAATAATAGTTGTCACGTAAACGTTGGACCCAGACAAAATTAAATTACTTCGCCATTCGGGATCGCCCTGTTGTATTTGTTTACACTGTGGTATCCTGAAATTAGTTTTTGAAAACAGTGGTTTTTGGCCAAATCGTTTACAATTTTTCGAAAGTAGAGTCGTGTAAACTACGTTAGGTTTACCTATACCTGATTCTCTGACTGCTGTTTTTAATTTCGGGTAAAATTAAAACAAGAACGAGTAGGGTCTTGAGGTCATTAGGAATATGAGAAACTGATATGATACAGAATGTTTATGTATGTTTTAAGTATCAAAACAAAGTATATAAAATTAAATGTATCTATCTGTACTAGCGTATTCGATGTTGTCCTATACACAAGTATTATTTGGACCAATCTCGAATTTACTTGAACACGCACAAAAAAAATCACAGCATAAAAATCGGTCCAGCAATTTAAAAGGAAGTTTAATTACAAACACATGTACAGAAAATGTATATGTGTAGGTATGTGCTAGCCGCATCCTGCGGTTTTATCCATGTGGTTCATGTTATTTTTTTGGGATAAAAAATAGTCTGTGTTATTCCAGCTTATTTTCTATCTTAGTACCAAATTTTATCCAGGTTCCTTCAGTAGTTTTTAACAACTTAAAGAATAACAAACATCTACCCATCCTCACATATGTACACACTTCCACATTTGTAATATTAGTAAAATAATGATAATACCTTCTATCTGGCAAATACAGTACATCGTCTGATAAAGTGTTTTTGGATAATATCATCTAGATCCGAAAAAGCAAACCCATGAATATATTATGCATGTATATATAAACGACAATATTGTTCTCTTTATTTTTGGTAGGAATTAAAAACAGCAATAGCAAGATAATAACCGTTTTATTTAGACGCTAAACCTAACACAGTTTATGTGAACACTTTTTAATTCGCGTTGTAACACTTTTTCAAAAAGAGTACGAATACTTGTTTAAATTCAGTTAGCGCTAAAAGTGCAGTAGAATGTTATCATCTAAAGTTGTAAAGTTTGTTTAACGTGTTTCATTGAAACATTTTTTTTTTAATCTCATACTCGACTATGTCAGTCCCATAGTAAATGCGAAAATTACAACGAGTCATTAGAAAATAGGAATCTTATCGTTAAACGGCCTACGGGCCGACTTATAAAGCATTTCAGCGATGTTAAAGTATGTTTAATTCCTCTAGGAAACTCGGCTGGCGTCTAGGTCTCCAAGCAATCACAGGCATCCTAGTACTCGCATTCTTCCTCAGTGCAGTCTACCGAAGCGCTTCGCTCTACCATCCACAACGCCGTGCCATACTCCATCTCAAAAACCAACGACGTAAAGTAAGCAAAACCTTCATAACTTCCCCATTTGTAGCAGGTGGAAACCAATTTGTTATCCTTATTTGTACTGTTTGTCCTTGACAGGTAAAGGAAAAGAAAGGCCTAAAGCGGTCCGCCCCGCTCATCGATTTGAGTCCGCTCCAATCTCGACCCGCGAAAGTTTTGTTGTTGGCCTCCGGATTAGCTGCTTTCGGACTTTACACTCCAGTGTTTTTTCTGGTAAGTCTAATTGGTAAAGTTGAGGATGGTTTACAATTTTGCTGTAATTGAGATGTCGGCTTTGGCAAGTTGGAAACACACAGGGTAAAAATAAATCACAACAAATAAATGATACGAGTAATATGAATCACTAAATAACAGACAACTGACCAATCAGAACAACTTTATAGGACAAAGTCCATGCTTGCTATCTGCGGAGATTGATTGCTAAAATAATATTTTTTCTAAATTTTATCTTTGTGCTCTTTCATTTTACGTCAGGAACTTGGAGTTTTGTGCTTAATTTCATGCTTCCGTAGTTTTTAGCCCAAGATTCTTATTAAATTTGACATTTTTGTTCGTCTATTCATTTTAAAAGTTACGGTGGTTAAACTTCTCTCTTAGATTTTATTTTTTTCTTTTAAATTAAAGCTTACACGATGTAGGCATTGTCACTTTTCTAGGATATGTGAAATAGTTAAGAGTTTCAATGAGTTAAGGAACCCATATGAATAAAAAAAATGCTGCAAAAATACAATTTGTTTTAACAATATCATCAAAACTATTTTGCTGAAAATTTGAATACAAAGTAAAAAAATTCAAACCCATATTTGGAAAATGTATTTATTTAAATAAATATACATTATGACAGTTATTTGATTATTATGATTACAGCGCATTAACATTCCTTTAGTCGCGATGACTAGTGCTCTTCCAGGTGCGGAAACATAATGGATAAATGATAACTAAGAAACATTTTTGTTAGGAAAATACATTTATAACACTTGAAGTCAGCAAGCATGATTGGCTAACCTACACCCCATATTTAAAAGCGACCCGAGCACAGCAATAAGATATTGATTTACTCGTATTTTTTTGAACTTGCTGGTTTAGAACTCATAATGTAAATATTAGGTACTTAGGACTTGATTAATTACTTCTCAGAGTCTTCTCGTAACCACGGCGGTTGTAACGCTCCCGAAATGTCGATGTAATTAAATAATCATTTAAATCGTGATTAACGCCTATGTAACGTTTACAATAATATGTGGAACATAAAGTCTAAGGTCCCGCTATACATATGTACAACGACCTTCACCGAGCTGTTTATTCACAGAAATCTAAATAATTAGGTACCTAATTATTTAGATGTATGTGTGTTTATTGGATGAAAAGTATTTTATATTCAGTTTAATATGTCAAAAAATATATCGCAAATGGGTTGTCTAAAAAATGACAGTCCAGAATATGATTAATTAACAATAAAATTTCTTTTTGTTAAACATTTCACTTAATTGATTGAATTTTCGAAAAGCTGTATTTTACATAACTTATTATTTTGGCTTTATTCAATGCCTACGTCTTTTCAAAAGTTCAAGTGAAATATTTAATAAACATATTTTGTTATTTATTAATCATATTCTGGACTGACATTTTTTAGACAATTCATTTGCAATATATTTGTTGTCAAATTATATTGTATAAATAAAGTACTTTTCATCTAATAAACAGCTCGGTCAAGGTCGTTGCATACCGTGATCTGCTACAAATACAGATTGAAGCGTTTTATGAGTAATGCATGTTTCTTGGTGTTTCTGACTGGCAGGCTCTCCAAGGGTTCGAAGAGGGTTTGGAAGAGAGCGCACTGGTGCTGCTTCAGACGTTTCTCGGCTTCGCTGCCGTGCTGGGGTGCGCTGGTTTCGGGCTCGTGCTAGTGCGCCCTTCAGCACAGTGTCTCGTCTCCAAGCAGTACCTATGTCAAGTTGCCATGCTTGGAATCGGTATAGAACTATCTTCGCTATTTTTTTTCTCTTGGTTTCATTAATTGTTTCACACACTTTCAATATTTGTAATCCTACTGACATTATAAATGCTAAAGTTTGGATGTATGTTTCTCAACCACGTCGTAAAATTTGAATGAATTAAAATTTAGAACTAAGATAGGCATATGGAATAACATATAGGCTTTTATCACAGGAAAATACCAGGAATGGGAACTACGCGGGTAAAACCGCGGAGTGCTGCTAATATACTATACATTTATCCCATTATTCTGGGATTCAATTTAAAACTTATCATTTGTGTAGAGTCTAGAGTCTAGAATCTAGTCTAGAGGTAAACATAAATATAGGTATAATAAAAGTTTCGATTTGCATATCATTCATATTTCAAATACAGAATGTGAATACGATTCGATAGATTTGCATAATGAATAAGAACTTATGAAAGTGGAGTGAATTTACTGTTGTTTTTGTTTTGATAACCACTTTGAATTCACTCACAACTCACATGAAACGATTTTCAAATAATTTGTATTTTCTTGGACAGGTATCTCGATGTTAGCCCTAAGCAGTGTGGAGGGCTACCACGGATACGTGTTATTCGCGTGGATGTACGGACTCTGTCTCGGAGGGTTCCTCTACTCGATCAAAATGCTGACAATGGAACGCGTCCGAGGCCGACACTTCACTAAAGTCTGGGGTAAGCACCCTTAGTACCTCCACAAAATTTTATTTTCTATTTTCGTAATGATAAAAGGCATTTCGTAGGGTCGTTGCCTTTGCGAACATTTTTCTGTTTGTACGCATTTTTCCCCTCTACCCATTCTGTTTGGACATTGATTGCCTTCGAATTTGGCACTGGTATCGTATCGCGCGTATACGTTATTTCCGATGTTTAGGTTGGAAATAACGCTGACTCTTCAATCAATCGGACCAAATAGAACTGACGTACTAGCTCTACAAATAGTTTCCGCTTATTGGTTACTCTGGAATGTAGACACTTGTGCGTATTCATGTTATGGAGCGATGTTACTGAAACCTCTCCAACCAAAGCTGCTTCTATCTTATTCTTGGACTTATTTTGATATTCATATTCTACTCCTATTAATATTCATAAATTCATAGTATTGTCGTTGAACATTATATTTGCAAGTACTATTAAATGTAAAATAAGATAATTTTAATGAAGACATACCTAATTGTAAGCAATTAGGTAGAGACTTATAATGTTATGTAATTATTCATAATTAAGCCTTAACGTGAATTTAATTAGGCTCTAATTTGTCGTACAGGTTTCGTGCAAGGCGCTGAAGCAATCCCCGTGATTGTAGGCGTGCCGTTCACGGGATACATGAATTCGCAGGCTCCACGCTCAGGGTTCTATTTCTCGACTGCGACGACGCTGGCGGGTGCTATACTCTTGTTCTTCGTGGGGTTTTCGAAGCGGGAACCTGAGCCGGTGGTACCGGTGGTGACGCCGCCGGCGGCGCCGGAGCCGTGTCGCTGTATAACGCCGCCGCGGTGCGATCCGCCCGCGTGGTGTGCTTGCAGTGCAGGGGGGGCCACGGCGTACTGCGCTTGGCCTGCAACAGGACCGTACTCGCGTCTGCCGAAATCCCTATCTTACGCAGCACCTCTCAACCGACCGTGCTGCTCAGCGGCTCAATACCCAGACTGCTGCCGGCGCCCCGTTCCTCTGCGTCCTTCCCGCAGCGTCCCAGAAGGCCTCGCCACTCGCGGCACCTGGGGACGCTCCTCTTGCCGATCCACCTGCCGACGACGCGAACATCAACTCATAGAACAGATCACGACCTCTGTATGACCTCTTTAACAAATGGACTTCAATTTCGAAGCGAACTGTGTAAATAATTTACTCCCGTAGTTATAGCTTAGAGGACGAAGCAATAAATCGTGATTCGATAGTTTTATGTCGTAAGTTCCAACTGGCCACGGAGAAAAGTGTTCGTTATTAATTATTATGTGTTACTATTAAGTCGAGATACTCTATAAAATTTGTGTACGTAGAGCAATACAAATATTGTTCGTAATAGTATCTGTATTCAACGTTTTCTTTTAGGGTTTTTTTAATTGTTCAAAGATAAACTCTTGGAATAATAAAAGATAACAAAAACAAGATAAATAAACATAGATAATAAAAACACAGGATCAGTCAGAAAAAATAAAGCCGTGACCACATAAATGTGTTTCTAACGACCATTCTCGATAGAATTGCAAAACATTTTATGTGCATAATAACAATAAGAAATGTGAAAAACTTTAATGTATGTTGTGTTGTTTGGGTTTATTTTCTTCAAATAGGATTCGTTATTTCGAGTAAGCATATTTCTTCTGACTGGATACCTAAATACTTAGAATAAATAATGTTTTTCTAACTCTTAAACTACTCGTGGGACCTTGTCGTAGAAAAAAATTAAAGTAAATAAACTCCTTAAATAACGTAGAGTCTTAATTTTCATCATAAAAAAATCTTTATCTTGTGTCTATTTTAAGGAGTCTACACACTATCGCCGCCGTATCATTCAATTGTCGCTCTCGTATTGGTCCGTCAGCTATATTGTCAAGACTCTCATAAACCTTTCAAAATCCAGAAAATTCTATAAATCGTTAACTAGATATAAAATAAGTATAATTTTGTCAAAAAGACTAGGTCTGTAAATTAGTGTACATACCAAACGTAACGTGCTGTTATTTTATAATTACAGATTAATTAACAAATCATTAAGTTTTACAAAAATATGTCAATTTTACCACTATATAGAAATATTTACATTATTCAATTTACCTTCAAAATTACCGGCGAAAAAAAGGTCGTGCGAAAACCGTATTGTACTGTAATTTAGTTTTAAAGAAATCTACTCCTAATTTTATGAAACAGTGTTGTAACTTTGCTTGAATTTCCAATTTGTATTTAGTTTCCTAGGTTTAAAATCGTGTTGTTATATTACATTATGATATAAGTGCGTTGATAATTACAGCCGAGGCTTTATTTATAATTAGCAGAGGCTGTAATTATCAAAGCGCACGTATGTCATAGGACGTTTTATAACATATTTGCGAGGAAATAAATAAAACTCTGACGACATTTTCAAATAAAAACTATACAGCGAAAAAAAAGGCGCGGAATAATATTTACTTGATCACAGATTAGCAATGCGCGCGCATCGGCGCCTTTTTTTTAAGCAACGGCACAGAACCAGCCTTTATTCCATTAGTAATAAAGTAAATTAATATTTTTGTGTTTTGTTACAGAATTTTTTTTGTTGTTTATGGTCAAAATTAATTAAATTAACGAATTAAATAATTATTTATTATGATTTACCTCTCAAAGTTAATTTTATTCCTAAAATGTTGACCACACTTTTCTGACATAAAAACTCTTTACTAAGATTTAAAAAGGTACCGTTCGTTTTAGACGGAGCATATCTCTCTACCTAGTCTGTGGACGGAGCATTTTGAAACCGTGCGTTTTACATTACACATTACAGCACAAGTACGTAATAAGATACATTACAATACAGAAATTGGTCCAATAAGAGACCCTTTACGAGCAAATATGTTATAAAACAAATTTATAAATTTATCCCCGCGTTTATGAGATCGTTGTTAGATTTATTATTTTAACTTATGTTTTCATGGCGTTTGTTTAGTATCAACCAAAGTGTGGTTTATAATTTTGATGACACATAAATATTATAAAATTGATTTAAGAATACTTTGTTTCATTTTCCTTACAATTAAACATCATTTCACAACATGTAGGCTTGTAGGCAAAATATGACTATTCGTAGAGTCCTTGTTACCGCCGCATTAACGCAAGCATGATGACTACGTATGAAATACACTAGAACGAAGAGGTTTCACTCCACTTTTCTCATAGTATACGGGAAGAGTAGATAGATGTGTCTTGGGGTAAGATTTTTTTTACTTTTATAGGTTTACACTTGACCACCACCTCGCCTGATGTTGAGCGACGATGCGGTCTGCGATGAAGCGTGATTACCTAAAAGAAACCGATTCACTCTCGATTTGAAGACACAGGGAAAACCCACTCAGGCAACGCATTCCAAAGCCTAGACGTTCTTATCACAAAAGTAGAGTCAAATCTCTTCGTTCGTGTCTTTGGAATATCAACCATGAAACGATGTCGCTTTTTCGAGCTACGAGCATTCCGATAAAAAAAGTAATATAATAAAGTAAAACAAAACGACACACTTGCCCATAACAATACTGTTTCCCGCAGCTATTAGAACATAAAAAGTCCAAGTCATTACCTAGCACTGCACTGCTCTCGTCACCCAGAGATAGGTATAAGATGATTTATCTCTATGCCATGTAATTTCTCTAAAATTAAACTTTACTTTAGTAATAAGAACATTTAAACTTTGAAATGTTTTGCCTGAGCGGGGATTTCCTGTTTTTTTTAACATAGAGTGACGAGACGAGTAGGGCATGTGCCTGATGCTATGCAACATGCTAGCAAGCGCGAACCTATATAATAAATAAATAATACAGTTTTTTTTGTTTTTTTTAAATAGAGAGTGACGAGACGAGCAGGTCATGTGCCTGATGGTAAGCAAGGTGCCTGCCACATAACAGCACAGTGACACGCAGCTATTGGAACATGAAGAGTCCAAATCATTACCTAGCACTGCACTGCGCTTGTCACCCAGAGATCTAAGATGTTATATCTCTAAGCCCTGTAATTTCTCTGGAAACATTGCCCTTCAAACCGGAACACAGTAATGTTTGCACATTACTGCTTGGCGATAGAATAATTGGCAAGCAAAGGTGTGGTACTTCCCCAGGCGGACTCTGCCAAGAGTCCTACCACTACAGTACTATTTGACTGCCGCCACGGGCACTGTTCTTATATCAATACATTTACAAGCTATTTGCACTTAAAAAGTAAAAAAGTTTATATTACGTATAGGTACAGGTGCAATTTAATTAGTCTAATTACATGCATATTTACACCCAGTGGTCGCCCAGTGGTTGAAACTTGATTACAATTATTATTACACTAGCAGCGCCTCGCGGTTTTACTAGCGTAGTATCCGTTCCCATTATTTCCCTAGCTAATAAAGTAACCTTTATATTCTTCCTGACTATAAACTGTGTTCAGAATTTCAACCCGATCCTTTCATACGTTACGACGTGATTGAGCAACTAACATTCAAACATTGACATCTATAATATTAGTAAGATTTCAGTTATAAAACAGTCCCGTCTCTACCTGTGTACGATACATGAGATTGGAATAGCTTATTGCTTTGTCCCACTTATCGTGATAGCACAGTCTATTAAATCATACAGTCGTTCCACGAAGCCATCTAGACGGGGCCATCGTGCGGGGCGTGCGGGGTGAGACGCGGGAAGCGCGCTCCTGCATTGCCTACATTACAATGTACAATGTATTGCAGGAGCGCGGCTCAGGGCTGACGTCTTCCGTATATTTTAATTTTGTTTTGGTGCCACGTTTTTAAAATTGCGACATCCCTACCCGTGTCTAGATATTATCGGCGTTTCTCCCAAGATCAAAGGCAATGAACTACTGGTCATGCGCGGTCCGAAGGGGGGGTCACAGGGGACATGACACCCCCCCCCCCAAATCGTATAAGTAAAATTAAAAACCTACAAAAATTCAAAATATCTTATAGTATATAGACATTTTTTTAACGCGGGAAAATAACTGGAACGGCAACTACGCGGGTAAAATCGTGGGACTAATAGCAAAGTCTTTTTACTAGATTTATCGTATTTCTACTCGTGACCCCCCCCCCAAATCTAAGGCTGTGTACTGGTGAATCCCTTCAAAATTCGAAGCTGGGACCGCGCCTGCTACTGGTAGTATTTCTTTATACTGTGGTGATAGCCTTGCCACACAGTGTAGTTTATACAGGTAAATGTAATTGTGTAGGATTACACTTACACAATATTTACACCAAGAAACCAACAAAATTAGCTACTTTATTATACTACTTTAGTATTAGAACTCCAATAACATTCTTTATTGTTATGCTAATGTTTTACAATCTTCAAATCTTGAAGAAATAAGGTGGACAGAAAGATTAAAAACGTTTACTGACGAAAGCTTTAAAATGAGTAGCATACGCAGCTTACTAAATGTTCCCACAGCTGGAACTCGGGGCCTTCTCTCGAGAGAATCAAGGCCATAATCCACCACGCTGACCCAGTGTGCGTTGGTGGATAACGAATGACCTCGAATGATTCTGGGTACATGTCGGTTTTCCTACGAGGTTTTCCTTCACTGTTAAGAGTGCGCCTAATGCCAGGGAAAAATCAGTTTTAACCCGCGCGACGCGTTTCTTAATGCAATATACATAAAGTCGAGAATAGCATGACACAGTTTGGAGGAAAAATCAATATTAAATCAGGAGTCCATTTTTGACCAAGTTTTATTAAATTACTCAATAATTAAACATAAATTTAAAAAAATGTTCGGTTACTTTACTAGAACGTACAATTAACAATTTAATTAATTTTATTACCAAAAAATAATGTGGGGTCATCGCTGATAATTTCGAGTACTCGAAATAAACCGGGTTTTTTCGGTGTAATTTATATTTTTATTTTTATTGTAAAAAACTCTGATCTATTTTTAAAATTCTATTCGGTTATTGTGCTTCTTCTTGATTGTACCCACACGTCAATATTTTTTTTGTCGTAGTTTTTAAGTTTCTTTACTTCTGTGAGCGGCGTCGAAAATGTCCTTTTAGCGTTTTTCTGGCACTAGGCGCCCCCTTAAGTTGAAAACTTCAAAAAGACAGTGATGCGTATTAGATTCGAACCAGGGGCTTCGGATTGGTAGTAGCAGTGTAACTTAAAAACGAGTGCACCTGTCAATTTTTTCTACACAACAATAAACATAGAGCATACGAGTACCAAAACGTTAACTACGTTTAAGCCGTGGTTTACTACCGCTTTACGAACAAACATTACGAAACTACGAGAGCATAGACAGAATTCAAAATAAAAAAAAACACATATTCGAATTTCAGCTTTACATCCACATCGAATAAAAATGAGCTATGAAAATATTTATGCATTTACACACGGTATTTTAAACGAATTTTCCACTCTTGCATATCGTAATTCCATTCCATACGTCACAGATAGGTCGGCGCAGGTATGTTTTTAATTTTATGGGGCGGTCACAGATGCTTAACATTTTAATAGCTTCATATAAAGCTCGTTTCATTCAAAATAACCACCGTTTTCGTATTATACCAGTCGCTTTATGGTCCACGTATACAGGTACTAATATGGTACGTGCACATAATTTTGTCACACTATGTGCACTTTTATTGGAATGGAAATTTGTTTCCTTCAGAATTTAAAGTAGCTGATGTACTGCTAAAAGTGTTCCTTTGGACTTGATACGAATGATTTCTGTTGTGTGTTTCTACTTTCCTATGTTTCTTAACAATAACAACAATAATCTAATTGTGTTCCAAATTTTAATCCAGATCGGTTCAGTCGTTCCGACGTGATTAAGCAACAAACGTCCAAACTTTTGTCTATTTTAATATCAATAGGATAAAGCGATTTTCTTTTCATGAATTACTTTTACTATTAGACCAATGTGGTTACATTGGTCTAATAGTAAAAGTAATTCATAACACAGTATTCATGGTCCTTCGGGGTTACATCTCGTTTTATATAATTTAAAAACGTTTCGACTTGCATAACTCAATTTTTTAACCCTTTATTACCCTTTACAAAATGATTAGTTATAGGTAGATAACCAATCACTTTGTTCAATGGACATAGTGCTTTTAGGGGCCTGCATAGCGCTTTGACACTCTAATTGGTCCTTGAAAGTACTTTTAGAATGCCAAAAGCCCAATAATTTTGCACATGAAACACTTTTGATCATATTTGGCTCAATATCCTTGTAAAAGTTTTTTTTAAAGTGAAAAGTTCTTTAACTACGTTTAATTTTGATTTGTTAAGATTGTTAATTTTTTAAATCTTATGGGTTGGCGTCATGGTTACGTTTTACATAGATACGTAATACATGCTAATGTAGCGAGGTAGCGGTGTAGTGGGAGAGCGGCTGCGTAGCAGAGAAGGCGTACAGCACGCATTATACCCCGTTTACATTATTCCAGTCCAGCGACCGAATCCAGCGCTAGATTGCTTACTGGAATAATGGAAACCGGCACTGGAAAGCATCAATCCAGTGCCAATGGATTCCAGTGCCGATTTACATTATACCAGAAAGGAATCCAGCGCTGGATTCGGTCGCTGGACTGGAATAATGTAAACCGGGTATTAGCTATTTTTTGAAATGGGTGAAATCGTGTGACTTCGCGTCACCCACATACGTAATATAAAAGTATCTATAGCCATCGATATAAACCAACAATGGATGTGCCCTAAGCACCTTGAAATTGGTAATAAACTGCGTGTCTGTGTGTATCGCAAGCGGATTACAAACAACCAATCTACTTGACCCCTAGAATCGCGGCGAGATATATTGTGGTTCTACTTATTTTGGTTGTTGACAACGAATAGTGATAGGTAAAAACGTCCGGCGTCCACCGCTTCCCGTAACCGACTAGAACGGAAACAGTGAGCTCACTTTTCCTTTTCACACTCCAATTTTTTTTCAACGATAACATGATTCCGCGTGCCCTGAAGTTTGGGAGGGCACATCTTTGTATTGAGATCGTTGTATGTAGCTATATAGGTAACAAATTTAGCACTTTTAGGGTTGTTTAATACTAAAACTTTTAATTCTAAGTTTTTACTTCTTTGTTCTTATTTAGTTTGACTTCGAGTTTCACCGTGAATTGCATGATGTTATGTAATCACTGGATCTAGCTCAAAACTTGATTACTTGGGAAGAACTTTGCTTCATACACTGGATCTGAAGACACTCAAGTTCAACTTACTCGTCGGTACTCGAGTAGAAATTCAATGAAATTATGACATACATACGTAAGGCACTAGTTTAAAGCGTAAAGCTCAGGTTCTGGCTAAGTGGTGTATCGCATGAGGTAAATAAATGTGTCAAACAGGGTTATAAGATGGGCTAATTTTGATGATGTTAACATAGCAAACGCGAAACAGAAACGGCACAATGACCTAGTATTTTCCAAACCATTTAATCTTCTAAAATACTGTGGCATTGTGGTCCAAAACTGTACCATTGTGTGTATGTGTGTGTATACTCATTTTGTGTTTTCAAGATTTTAAGAAAATTAAAAAAAAATTGCTTATTGCTTTGAAAGCAAGCTACGCAGATATCGTTACAAGTTATGCACATACTAAATAAGTCAAACAGAATCAAGAACAATCAAGGAACTTTGCCTTAAGTTAGGCCTTCGTTGTGCTAGGTATAGTTTGTCGACACTAATTAGCGGTCAACACGAACGTTGATTCTACAAAGAGATGTTATTCCGTAGCTATGAATTATTCACTAG
The DNA here is from genome assembly GCA_963693475.1 of Ectropis crepuscularia. Lineage (NCBI taxonomy): Eukaryota > Metazoa > Arthropoda > Insecta > Lepidoptera > Geometridae > Ectropis > Ectropis crepuscularia. The sequence continues at coordinate 14,150,752 of OY856358.1, forward strand.
ACAGATGTCTTGCTTCGCAACTGTTACTCAAATTAACCGATGAATTTATGGAGATATAATCAGAATATATCATTTTTATTTTTATTCTATCGTAATGAAAATAGGAGTCGAGAACCGTAGAAATAACTAGAATTCTTTTTCTTAGAATAGTTCCAGTTATAGTGTTTTTATTCTTATTTACTTATTAACATAGTCAGTAGGTATCTTATTTCCACAGGGACGAGACTAGTAAAACAAATATGTTTTTCTGGCGCTGTAAGTATTAGCTACAATGATGTCTGGTATAAACTTAGTAAGCAAAATCTCGCTTAAAATCCAACTCATTTTCAATAGCACTTAATGTGCACTCACTTCAGTCGTCATGAAAGTTGGTGGAGTGTTATTAAGCGATGCATTTCGTAGCTTACGTAGCCACAAACTTGCGTAGCCACACTTACGTAGCATTCATCTGTACCTATAGCTCTTTAGCTCTTGGCTACGTGTATCATACAAAATTTAACACTTATCTTCAAACACCATTAAACGGTATATTTAAAACTAGCTGAACCGCGCGCGCGTTGCTACGCCATCTATCGAAAATTGCTTGTACCAATTCAAATTTTAAACAAATTCGGTTACTTCAGGCTTTAATGACGCAACCTTTAAAAGATAGACACATGCTGTCACGCAACGAAAGCTCTCAAAAAGCAATATTTTTCCCGTTTTTGAAACATTTTTGATTCATGCTCCACTCCTGTTGATAGTAGCGTAATGTTAAATAGCTTATAGCCTTCCTCGGTAAATGGACTATGCAACAAAGAAAAATACTTTCAATTCGGACTAGTAGTTCCCGAGATCCTTGCGTTCAAACAAACAAACTCTTCAGCTCTATAATATAAGTATAGAACACGTTTTACGAAAACTTTAATTAGTTTTTGATTATCTGGTTGCATTATCTCACCATAAAGAGTGAGAATAGTAATTACAGTGTAATATAATACGTTTTCGTATTCATATTGGAGCGAGGACCGTCACAGCGGTAATTAAGAGTAACGCTACCATCCCGCCGGGTGTCGGGAGACAGGGACTGGACACGTGAGTGGAATATATTAGCGCAGAATCCCCGTCTCCACGCAATGCTCGCGACTAAAACGTAGAATTAACTATTCTTATTGGAAACCCCACAGTTTCAAATAAATTGCGAAAGCAGCGCCGTTTGTCATAGGCCCCGGACGGTGGCACGAACGCTATTTCCTAGATTGTGTGCTGTGATAACACGAGCCAAACAATGCACTCGCATAAATGTGAGAGACGGACCAATGTATAGTGGCTTAGTAGTTTGGTAGTAGTAGCCGTAGGTTGTGGGTTCGATTCTCACTCAGTGCAAATATTTATGCTATTAATACAAATATTTGTTTTGTGTCTAGGTGTTTTTATCTATACTAATATTATAAAGCTGAAGAGTTTGTTTGTTTGTATGTTTGCTTGTTTGAACGCAAGGATATCGGGAATTGCTGGTCCGAATTGAAAGATTATTTCTTTGTTGGATAGTATATTTATTGAGGAAGGCTATAGGCTATTTAACAATACGCTATTACCTGCCAACAGGAGGGAGGAGTTACAATGAAACATGTAACAAAAACGGGAATAATAATTGATTTTTGAGAGCTCTCTTTGCGTGACAGCATGTGTCTGTCTTTTAAAGGTTGCGTCATTAGAACCTAAGGTAAGGTGTTCAAAATTTGAATTGGTATGCCTAATTTTCGATAGGTGCCGTAGCAACGCGCGCACGGATCAGCTAGTGTATAATAAGTATTTATGTATTTACAACTAAATACGTACTGTTTCAGCTATCTGGCTCCCATATCAAAAGCTTTGATTATTTTGGGGCTAGATGGTGTTGTGTGAGAAACGTCCACCAATATTATATTGACCAGCCAGACAAGACCATAACCCAATTGGCCAGCGTAGTGGTTTATGACCTTGACTCTCTGTTTATGAGCTCCTAGTTTCAGCAGTGGGGACATAAAACGGCGGCTTTCGCTTCATCATATTAGTCGAATGCGCATCATGAACTGCTGAACGAAGGCCTTTCTTTCCTAAAGATTTCCACAAATACCAGCCTGCTTATACTTATGCAATTCATATATTTTATGGAATAGCAGATAAATTTACCTACATGATGTAGTATGATAGATTTGTTGAACTGAATGCCACTTTTTAATTGTTTTTGATATTACCTAGTTCATTTGAACAGCCAAAATATAAATCCTTCTTTAAACATGGATCTGCTTTAACTGAATCAGGTAGTATTTAAAATGCCTCCGGTCGCAGAGCGTCATCCAGCTAGCCAGAATTTGTAAGTAAGTAGAGAAGTCCCCCGGTGGTTCCGGGTACTTATGTGTATGTAAAGAGAGTTATGGTGTAACCATAGATGAAAATTTTTTTTTGCTATTGGGTGTAACCACGGGTGTAACTGTCAGAACCAGTGACAATATAATCTCCGATATGCGTGTCTGAGTGCATTAATATACATAGCCAAAGATGTAAATCGGAATTTGCTGACATAAACACTATTTCAGCCAGTTTTGCATTTTATTGAAGAGCGTGTATAAATGACTGTTTTATTACATCTGAAATATTAAAACCTGAAATACATACTTGGTTACATAATATTTATGGAATCTCAATCGTTGTTAATGTTGATCTCACATCAGCTGTGGCTTTACTCAGAATGCACAGGATATGAATAATTGAATACGCCAGACGAATATCAACCAGAAACGGGAATATCAATACAAACTCTATGGGATTTTCGTTTCTAATGAAATCAGCAACATTAAAAACGAATGCCTTCGTTGTTTCTGTTTACTCCGAATGTACATGCAAATTAAAAAGGTTAAGTTATCTTTTTTGAAGTGAAACCTTCTTTTGGCGTACCATCGACAGATTTTTCGTGGGCCGTAAATTTAATTCGAGGATCATGGCCATGGCCAGGCTCGGGAATGATAAGAAATTTTAGGTTGAACTCGGGACCATGGCCATTAGCCATCTAGAAATGTGGCAGTATTTCCCATTAGCCATCTAAAAATACGTCAGCATTTCTAGATGGCCATGGTCAAAGCAACGTCCTCCGGTTTCACCCGCGTAGTTTCCAAAGTGAGCTATAAAATTCTGAGTTACAAGTTTTCACTTCTATCGACAGTTCCAATGACTGCCAATTTTTTAACTTGCTATATGGTCTTCCATTTGACCTCGGCATACCAAGTAATAGATACAGAGAAGACATAGGGTCTAAGGTGCAACACACTTACCCAGAAGTTACCTATTCAATCTTTGTTAAAGGTTAACATTTGCTCAAACGGTCAAACCTTGTCCGAGCAATATCCTATTCAAAATTGTATTAAGTACTACTATTATGATATCGGTATATATATTTTCGACATTTGTGACGTTAAAGGCACTCAAGACTATTGTTGAGTTCTAGTCAAGATATCTTATGCGACGGTTACTGTTGCATCTTAGACTTAAACGTTTAGACTCGCTTGTTTTTTGGTTTTAAACTAAAATTTGGAACTTAATTTCGTCAAAATAACGAAATACGCTATAAAATCGCCGTACTCAAAAACATAGCTTCTTGAAATTTTGTGAGCACATAACTTTATTATTTTGTTTACTGAAGAACGTAATAAAAATGCGATACTTTATACTCAAATCATTATTTTCGTTTCCTTCGAGCCGGTATCAAATGGTGAGCTCCTCGATTGTAACGAGCTAAAGTTTACGCCTCCATTAAGCTACGCTGTTCGCAAACAATTCAATTTTATAAGATGATCCCGGTATGATGGGATTACTGATATCTCTGAGATACTTATCCACTTCCCCGAATATAATGAGACGCAATACAAACAATCCCTTGTTTTAACGAGGTTATACAAAAGTGCTAATAGTATAGTAACAAATAAACTAAAATTGTGCCTACTAAAATAAAATACTGGATCAAATTATTGGTAGACCAATTAAAGTTTTTAAATAACAATAATATCAATTTTACGCTAAACATCATTCAGACGACAGCGAGCGCAGGATAATACGTAAAGCTCACTTTCTATAGTTGATGACACAATCTATTATCACACGAATTATTTTACAAGTATATTAATTGTGTGTTTTTAAGTATTTTCTTGCATCGTCAGTACATAATCTGGATTAGCACATGGGCTCTTTTTATCCCATTAAAATTTGCGGTTGTCAACCAGGGAGTTACACCGCGGGACCAAAACTAGTTATATATTAAAACGTTGTTCACTTAACATTATAAGTGTTTACTAATCTGACGTGGTCCACTTACTTTAAATTTACAGTCATAGATAATTAAGAAATAAAGCTCTTTGGAATACATTCTATGAATTTGAAATGTCTACAGAAAATTCACTGAAAAATATTTCATATACTTGAACGCTTGTTTGAAAAAGTAAGGTAAACCTTTGAAAAGGTTAACAATTGTTTGTAACAAAAACATAATATTTATCTGTTTACAGAAATTAACATCAAGCAATTATTTTATTTTATTATGTACCTGATAATAAATAATGTAAGACATTTTTCACATAACACCATTTAGTATAATCTCACAGCTCACACAATAATTAATGTATTTAATAAATACTAACACAGGAAATCACAAATTGAATCATTCGAAGGAAATGGTATGGAAATGCATGTATGTGACCAAAAAATACGCACACAATTTCATTGGTAAAAATTTTGTATTGCGCTTCGTAGCGAGCAGAACGGTAATATTAGCTCACTTCACATGAGGGGCTCATTGCCAAAGTTAAATGTGTAACTGGTACTGAAACAATTTTCAAACAAAACCTGCCACTGGGGGATTACGTCATACCTACATCACCCACATCCAGTTTAACCTCGTTTATGAAACCACAAATAAGCCCATTGGCAGTTGATCTGAATAAGTCAAGCCTTCGGTAATAGTACCTCAAAGTTCGACGCCAAGTTGCAAACTTGGAAATCCGAGCGATAAAGACCTACTTACATTCATCTTGATTAAACCGGTCAAAGCGAGCGCAGTAAACCTTCTCCTTTTACTTTCGTTTACTGAACTAATTCATCAAGTTCCACAACTTTCGGCATTCACGGCACGAAGCATCGAATACCGCGAAAGAGTAAGTTAATAAGTAGCAAAGTTGTTAACTCTGGATAGCACGTTCTTATTGCCTAATTAAAATACGTCCATTTGTGGATTATTAACACAGCTCCAGTGAGTGCATTATGTTTCCCTCTGTGTAATTACTACGAGTAACGCAGAGTGCATACTTTGCGAACAATGTAATTTACAGAGTCGCAATTAAAGCGCTTTTCAATTAAGCGACGACAGAATCCCGTATTTATTTGACAATAATTTGTATGCACCATTCGTTCTCAGTGACAGACTACCTCATAGAATAAACATTCACTCGACTACAGACAGTCATCAACTACAAACAAGATGTACTTTGTACCAAAAACTAATAAAAATCAATTAATATTCCGTACCCATATTACAAGGTAAGTTATCAATAACCATTGAGCAACAGGCAACTAAGTTCGCAATAATTCATGCTTTGTTCCAGAGGGATTTTAACTTTGCACTACATAGTTTCAGGACTTTCGGGTGTAACTCTACAGAGAATAGAACTACGTAGCTTTTTATGTAAAGATTTTATATCATAGTTACCGCACAAGTTGATTTATGCCACGGGACCGCGTTGTCCCCATGTGTGCTTTCCCGTAATATATCACGCTCGGACGAGCTGTTTTAACAACCGCACAGTTCCGTGCCTTTCCCACGTTTAAAGATTATATTACGACTACAACATTTTTAAGTTTATTCAATGCCGAAACGTCGCCAAAAGTTGTGATGTTCTCACATTGAAATAAGTAAGCTCGAAGAACATTTTACGTGACGGGAATATTTTGAATAGTAAATTTTTATTTATTGTAAGGAAATTTGCATTCAGGTCACGGGCGTCTTCCGTGCACGATAGAATTTCACAGCTTGTGTCGCCAGGCGGCCCGATATCCGCAGGACTTCCTGTGTGGATCCCGCCTTATCTATCTACACACAATGTTGGATATTACGACGCTTCTGCAAACATGCTGAAAAAATTGACCCCTTTTGTCATAAAAACTGACTTTATGAGAACCTTAAGTTTTAGTTCTGGTTTGTTAGTACGGACAACTTGACACGTTTCTGTGTGAACGTTTTAAACATTCAAATATGCGAGTATTTTTGGTAGTAGGTGACAAAAAAGTATTTGATATGCAGACGTAGGAGTATCTATGACGTAAACGCGAATTTTTAGAAGTAATTTACTATGTCTAGACGATTTGTAAATTTAATAAAATAGTCAGCAAAATTACTGAAAATTCACAGAAAAATTGCGTCCAAATGGCAATCACCTCATTAAATTGGAAGAGAACGACGACTTCCTATCATGTTTATGAATCTAGGTCTGTAATAAATAGTTCCAAGGAAAAGTAAACAAGTGTATCATTCAACTGCGCAAAACGGCGTTATATTTTTAATTTGAATACCATAAGCCCCGTAACACCGATGTGTAGACAAAAGATTCGGTTGTTAGAAGTGAAATAAAATAATTATTGTCATATGTACAGTAGGTACAAGTAGCAGAAATAGTTATTTTATCCATGAGTTTTTGTTTTTCCCATCAATCAATTGTATGTTTTTTTTTTTTTCTAAAAGTTGGATTGGATTTTCAATAGTCAACAGAGTAGGTACAGAAAGACAAAACTAAAAATGTTCTTGAAAATTGTAACTGATAAATTATATCATTATTGTGTCAGAATTGTAAATCAGTAGATAATAATCATTTACAATCGAATAATCTAATTTTTAGTTTTACATGTCAAATAAAGTAAACATATTTATCATTAAGATACTCTTCTAGTGTCTCTTCTCCACGAGTAGAGAGTACTTACTGTAATAGGTACATGAGACGAGAAGATGAGATACATAACGCCTTATTTAGTCTATATTTTATATCTAGAACTCCAAGGGTTACGTTACACTTATACAATCATCGTATGATGCTTTATTAAGCAATTAGGTAATTATTTTAGAGATTTAGTCACAAAAGTTTCCCAATATGTGTACCCAGGGTCTACTGAAGGTAACGACGCCCCTGAACGCAACTAATAACAATTACTATTTACGAGTTCACTTTAAATTTATAAAACTTGTTTGTGGCGTCTGCTGGTTAGAGTTTTTCATGAATTTTCGCGCGCGGTTGAAAGAAGCGTAGGCTTGCTCGTAAACTCGTCCTTTGTGCGTTATCGCTAAAAATATTTTATTGCCCCGCTTGGGCATTAGCGTAAAATTTACGATAACAACCACCGTAAAACAGAACACCATCAATAGACTACGTTGGAACATAAAATAACCTTGATAAAATTAATAGAATCAAAATTTAACACACAAACTTTACAGATTCTTTTCAATTTGTGCTGAGGTGTGCAACGGCAATGGTCCCAGTGGCTCTCTGCGACGTAAAACTTTTTATTATTCCAGAAAGTGCCGCCATTTTCTCTGAAATTTAACAGTCTAATGTAATTATACGGTGGTTTGTTTCGAACAATATGGACTCCGTTTATCGCGTCTGCGAAGAAGATTTCGTGTAGCATTTTATTGTAAACTAGGTATTCGGTTTCTCGTTTGATATTGGTTTATCGATATCGATATCTAAAATTAATTAAATTAATAAATTTTAATTCCGGTCAAAATTCATATCATCAATTTTGAGTTAGTAGAATACTGATAAAATTAATTCTGGCGAACGTTTGATGAATTCATAGTAATACTAGATAGTATTATTATTAATTCATTCATGCAGTGGTTTTTAGCCCCAACGTAAATTTATTCATATTATTAACATAGGTACACTATTTGATATTATTTCGTCACCTTTATAGGTAGATCATATTTATGTCAGTACGCATGTAGTATCTATTCATACATTAATTTGGTAATAAAAAAGATTTCATTTTTTCTTCAAAAAAGACGCGCTCCAGAAATACTGGTGCGCTTTTTACAGAGACTTTTTTATCACGATTTTCGTTCTCTTATCACTCTTGTCACAAAAGGGTTATTTTTATCTTAATAAATTAAAATTTCACTATTCATAATAACCTAAGCCTTAAGTATACGAGTATGAATAAGTACTTATGGTGTCGATTAGTTAGGTGTTCAATGTTCACATCTCGCTACACTATAAGTTACTACACTTTAAAAATGTATAGGAGTATACTTCTAGTACTTGCTCTTATCAAAATGGGTTTTGAATATATTACTACGTTATGTTTTAATTTAATTTTGAAATTTATTTTATTTACTACTTCTTTTTTTTTGCCTTTGCTCTGCTGAATCAGCCTAAATACATGTTCTAGAGGTAGTCAATTTACTACTAAATACATTTTACGTAATTTCTTCAAATTATTCTCGAAACTACTTCAGTGGTGACGTTATTACTCTGAGCAAATCCTCAACCCTAACCTGGGTTTTGAATAGAATCGAAATAGCCCTACCTTTCTTCCATTTTATTTTCCCTTTGTGCACTCGCCAAGTCAACAGGTATGCGTACGTGTTTCTGCAAACACAACCATATTGACGTAGAATTTGCCATTGCAAACGAATTTCGCTATATTGTATTGGCATAAAAACAGATAAATATGAGTTTATGAAAGAGTCGAGATTGGTCCAATAACATAAACGATTCCGGAGATCAAAGAGCAGATAGGTGCCAGGGGAAAAAGTGGATCGTTCAATAATCGGGCGCTGTTCTTTTTTCGCGAGTCGAACGAGCCAGGTGGATGAGCCGCAATCCCCAGACGATTCGCTAATCTGCCCTTTAGCATATCTCGCTTTTGTATTGACATTTACAGCTGTAGATTACTTCCGAATATTGATGGATGTGCACAGGTTCTTTCTAAAATTTAAACATGAACTTAAAATAGGTAAACTCGTATAAGGGTGTCGTTTTCATGCTTAGGTCACTACAGACCCAGATATATTTAGGTCAGCGAGTTTGGCCGCAAAACAATCCATTGTTGTCATTTTAATGTATTGTGTGCTTAGAAGCAATCGTAAAATCAGGTAGCTATTAGCATTGCTTTACAATATAGATTGATAGTTAACGGTCATTACTGGTTTGCATAAGAAAAATAAATAAATTTGGAACTTACAAAAACTAGCACACTCAACTCTGTACCTTGTAATAAGGATTAATATATATCTGTAAGTACCTACTAGAAGCTCAGATAAATGTATTTATGCTAGAGCATATTGTCTTTTTTATTCTATTTATTCTAGTCTTAGAAGACTAGAAGCCAGACTAGAAGTTAAAGCCGTTGGTCAAATTGAGAATTGATTAATATTGCTTTATTGTTGAATTTCGACTACTTAGCTTCGACTACTTGGTGGCTAAGTAGTCGAAATTCAACAATAAAGCAATATTAATCAATTCTCAATTTGACCAATAGCTTTAAGGGCGTACCCCGAGCAAATGACCTTGAGTATTTCTTACCTTATCGTACACCGCAAAAAAGAGCAAGAGAGAAACAGTAGGATTTGTCGCTGTTTTACGCTCAAATTTTAAAATAAATTCTTTATAAAATCAGATTTTGGTCTTTTGAAAAAAATAAAACTACCAAAATGTTCGTAATGGAATTGTCTATCCGTGGGTGTAAGTACAAAATCAAAATAATGGACAATTTTCGAGGAGATGCATGATAACTACAATTATTTAATTTTTTCATGGTTTCGTTGTGAGGCGATTATTTAAACAATAAGTTCATTAACAAAAAAATAAAACTACCATTTTGAAGCCAAGAAGTTGTAGAAATTTAATGTATTTTTACTAGTTAATATTTGTTTTGGCTAATGAGTAGATAGCTCTTAAAACTGGACAAAAAACTCGTTTTGCTTACGCACCTTACCCTTAATTTGGTATTGTATGCTGTGCCATACATTCTTTAAAAAAAATAAAGCGTTAAGGAAACATTATAATTTCAATATAAGTATTAATATTTGTTCTCATAAACTAGTCACACTTTTTGAAAAAAAATGTTTTTGAGTGTTAGCAACACTGTTGCTGTCACTTTTTTCGAAATGTCTGCCCGAAAGAAGCCGGTTGTGCTCACTAAGGTATTTTATTTGCTTATTATTACTTTTTCCTCGTAAATTTCTAATAAAACACTAATAATTTGATCGTGACATTATAGTGAAGTGTTCATTGTTATAATTTTGTCAATATTTGTGGATGTTTTTGTTTTATTTGATTTTAAACTTTGTATGCCGTAACATACATTGCCAACTTTGTAATGAATTACTGCATAACGAAGCTGTATGTCACAGCATACATTGCCAACTTAGTAATGAATCATTGCATAACGAAACTGTATGTCACAGTATACATTGCCAATTTATTTGATTTCTATTTGTGATATTTTTTTTTGCGATTTATGGGTTTTTGTTTGCTTGGGCTTGAGCTTTGGTGTATGCAAGCTTTTTTTTCTATACAGCATGCGCTGCTAACACGTGGTGGTAGAATTTTAGCTTTGATCCCTACTGAAAATGCACTCTCTGATGATGGTAATGCATCTGACGTCGATGATGAATTATTTGGCGCTCAAGTTTCGCATTCTGACTCATCTTCCCCAGCCCCATCTATTGCAAGTTCTTTAGAAAGAATGAATCTATTAGATGTCGATGATGAAACCTCAACCGATGAGAATGTTCGTCTTACGCCTGTATTCCAAGAAGTATACCCGAGTCCATCGCTTGAGCCCGATTGCAGCACTATTCCGATAATAAGCGAAATTCCAACACTGCCTGGAACCCCTGCGACGCCTGCAACTCCTGCCACTCCTGCTACTCTAAACTCTGTATCCCAATTCGCTTCTGCACAAGCTTCGCCTGCACAACCTTCAGTGTCCATACCTAGCACCCCCACTACATCCTCTACATTGCCAAATCGACTAACTAGAAAAACACGATCGAAAAGACCGACGGTTCCTGTTGCTAAACGCTCACGGAGAATTAAAAAGTTTGTTCTGTGCTATAAATGGAAAAGGGCTGCTGTTTTTCGACACAACGCAACTGTGGAAGATGTACCAGAAATCGATTTTCAGACACCTACTATTCCCTTGGACTATTTTTACAAGTTTTTTTCCCCAGACGTTATAACTGACATTGTAGAACAAACAAATGCGTATTCAGTGGAAAAAACCGGACGATCGATTGAATTAGTTGAAAACGAACTTCGAGATTTTCTGGCTATTCACATCGTCATGGGAATTGTGTCCATGCCTTCATATACAGACTATTGGAGTCTGCAATATAGATTCAGTTTAGTTGCAGATATAATGCCCATAAAAAGGTACCAAAGGTACCCAGAAATTGTCAACTAATTTATCATTTTCAAAAATGAGTAGAGTTTCTGGGTTTACTTCCAGCATTTACTCCCAATCACAGTGTTGCAGAGCCATTATACCCGCTTGTTTACTTTCATAATGTATGTCCATCAACTCATTTTTATAAAGAAGTTTGGTTTATGTTTGTTTTTAATTAAATTTACAATACCTATTTATGGTTTTTATTCTTACTGGCTTTGGTAAGGTATGTCCCAACATACATTCAAATGAATACGTCTTTCTCTACCCACTTGGCAATGTATGTAGTAGCATACATGGTTTTTCAGGAAAACTGAAAATCCTAGATTTTTTTTACTTTTTTTCTGGGCATATTTAAGCTCTACACATTCCTATTTCAGTATTTGTTTCAATACAAAATGTTTATTTTTTCTTGCCAAATAAAGGGTTAACTACTTATAAACAAAGAAGTATTCATGTGTGTGACAACAGACAGACAGCGGCGACTATCTTTCTCGCTCTGGCACACTCGGCGGTCCCGAGTTCACCCGAACATTTCTTTAATTTGAGCGTGACGCTGAGCTTCATTCACAGCCCTCTTCACAGATTCACGAAAACTCTGTGTGTGATACGCCAATACTAGTTTTCACTTCAAAAATATTAGCATTCTGCACTTCTTCTCTATACACACCAGAAATGTACCAATTTAATACTCCTCCGTTTGCGTAATTTTCTTACAAAGAGGTACAAAATGTTTGCTTTTTATTTTATTTTCATTATAATTCCCCTGTATACTTTATATCAAAGTATTTATATAAAATACTAACAACATCGAAAAGATTCAAAGATAATCCAGATTATCCCAAAGCCAAGCGACATTTTAAGAATACAATATCGATTTTCTTATTCAATAGTGATTGGTAGAGAGATAAGACGTTACCAACTTAAGCTTTTATTTTGCATAGTCACGACTTTTCAGAAAACTCCAATTAATGAGTTAATCGTTCACGCTTGACTCACTTTCTTAATTAAATGTCAGTCGGAACAATACTGGTCTGCTGTTTCAGCGAAGAAATTTTCCTTGATTGATTAGTGTAAATACGTAAATTATTGATAGAAACATCGCTTAAATGTCTACCACATAATGGAGCAGAAGAAATATAATAAATTAAGAAATTAACGTCTTATTGTCAGTAGCTAACCAAACTCACAGCTGAAGTTTATCAGGAAACCAAAAATGACATTTGTGTTGGATTTACTTTTGATTCGTCATGTCTGTCTGTCTGTCCGTCCGTATGTAACAGCCACTTTTTGCCAAAACTATGAGAACTATACTGTTGAAACGTGCATCCCAATGATGAAACACTAGATACTGATGAAATTACGGTAGCCTTCCGAATGGCAGCTAAGAGAAAAAGTTGAAGTTGAAACTGGTTTAGTAGATGTGTTCTGTAAACCGCATTAAGATGTTAACACAAAAATATAAAAAAACAATATTTTTTGGGGGTATGCTATACTTAGAACTGAATTTAAAAAAAAACATCAAACCGTTTGGTGTAGAGTGTCTATGGAAAGGTCTTCAAAAGCTATATTGAGGTTTCTAATATCATTTTTTTACACTGACTAATTTACGCGAAAGACACTTGCAAAGTAGTAAAATGTGTCCCCACCTGAGACTTCTAAAATAAGACAATGATAACACTAAAAAATATGATGTACAAAACCTTACAAACTTCCAACGAAAATTGGTTTAAACTCTATCTAGTGAGTAGTTTTTTTAATACGTTATATTCACTGTTTTTAAAACATCGATCAAAGTTACAAAGCACAACAAGAACTTATGTATATGTATGTAATAACTTACATGGTTGAGTCCGACTTGCAATTGGCTGCTTTTATTATTTTAAGTTAAAGTTTTTGGAATTTTAATTTCACAAAATCAACGTCTTTAATAATAAATCCAATACATAGATCGATCGCGAGAAAGTTAGGTTAATTTCACGCATTCTGTCAATTTTAATCTAATTTTACCCATCAAACAAATCACGTACCCTTAATCAAGTTCAACTTACGTGATAAGAATTTCCTGAACTATCCAAACAGGACAATATGCCAAGAGGCACTACGTGACGGTATAGCATAATATTCAGTTTCAGTCGACTTAAACCAAAACGCCAATATTAAGGGTGAAATTCTCCCGACCGTCGACATCTTAAACGTGGCCCCTATCAGTTGAGAACGTAAAGAACTTATATGGATTCAGAAATCTCGTACGTACGTAATCTCTTTTGTCCTTTCCCACGTCGTATATTCTGATAAAAGTCCTCTTAAACCTGTAGGACTACGTAAAGGTTCCTTTCAATATGACGCGCATCGCATAGCATTGTACTTCTCCACAGCTGATTCCGGATAAGACATGTTTTTTCGTCGTGCTTACAGAATTGTGTCGTTATTGTTATTTTGTTCTCATTGTCTTCGTCTACTTTGTTAATATTGGTTTCTTTTCCAATATTCCGTCGCAAACACTAATTTAAAAAAGATTGAAACCGGATCGGTCCCTATCGTTGCTTTTAAGATAATTGTTTACGTGATTTCTTTCCGCCCGACCCGCGCTCAAGAACTGAGTGACCCTGAGATAAGATTCATTCAGAGGAAATCGAAAGTTCTTTAGATTGATGTGATAAAAAATCGTTTATTATTCTAATGCAAGGACTCTCCCCTTCCTGAGCTTGTTTTTGTTTTGCACGGAATGTCTCTCAACTCGGCTACAATGTCGAGCAAGAAAAAGACATACAATTTGTTTTCGTCAGGATCCATTTTCTTTGACAAATATCATCTACCCAGTAAGTGTATGGTTCGGTGCAGATATTATCCGAATTATTAAATCTAAAAGTAAACCTGTTATAGCTTTACTCGTACAAGTAAAACTGCGTAAAAGTGTTAAAAATTAAGTCATGAAATGCAATGCTGGGTTCTTGACGAACGGCACTAGTACTACCTTGACCTTGATCATGACATTGGACTGACCAATTTACTATATACTATCGGCCAACCGGAGTTCTACTAGCCATAGTTCCATTTCCCGTAATTTTTCCACAATAAAAAATAGCATAAATATGTGTTATTTCAGACAATCTATGTTTAAAATTTTAAACCGACCCGTTCAGCCGTACCAACATGAATGAACAACAACCATTCAAACATCTAAACTTTCATCGTTTAGATTGATAAAATGAGTAGTAAGTAATTAAGTAATTCTTTTTGTAAGCCAAAGATTCCAGATATCAACTGTCCATCTGTTCTCCTGCATTCTATTGTTTGCCTGGTAGACTGTAGAAATTGGGAATCCAAACTTATGTCACAACACCATATCCGATATTTTTCTAACTGTCCATATTTATCCAAAGCTATTCAATTTCTGAAGAGTTTTTTTTTGCATTCGTAATTTTATAGTTCTGAATGACTTCAAATTTGTCTAAACTATTTAAAAGAGTACGTACCTACCTATGAAAATATTATATTATAGAACTAACGACTTATATCTATGTCAAAAGTTCGCGGTCGATTATGTAGATTGAGTGGCCGTCGGGCGATTACATATGAGTGGTGTGAAGAGGAGTGGAGTGGAGAGGCGTCAGCGCTGACGAGGCGAGTCGCCCTTACCCTCGGCGGCCGCGGCCGGAGGCGCCTCTCGACGGCTCTCGGAGCCCCTTCACTGAGAGAATCAAATAACATCGGGGCTACTGGGCCTTTGAACGAGGTTACATAGCGATCGCTTCTGATAGCTAGCTGTGTTTTTCGTTGTCGAAAGAAAATGGTAAAACATGTGTGTTTCACGTAATATACATTTTTAGGTGTATGAAACACCAGTACATCTGCTATCTTAAATAGTGTACTCCGGACAGCATTCAACATATCTTTAATTCGCTTAAAACTGGAAAATAAAAATTCATAAATAAAAATCACTAATAATGTCAAATTTAGTTTTCGAAAAGGAATAATTTGCCGGTGACTCATCTGTGATACAATCACTATTACTCATGAATCACTAATGAATATTGCAAACAAATTAGAAACGTGGATATTGGGACTTATTTTAGGAAATTGGAAGAATTTTGTAACAATGAAATCCACGGGCCTAGACCAAATGAAATTCATAATGAAGGCCTTCTTCGGATCTTATAGTTCGGCCGTTCAGAGAATGCGTTCCTGACACCTATCAGTTAGCCACGATTAGTGATGGGCACAACATAACACTTAGTTCAAGTTATAATTATACTAGTTATAATTTTGTGCCAAACTGAGTGAGTTTGGCACAAAATTATAACATTCATTGATTATTGATATAATAATGTTGTTTTAATGCTCATCAAGTGTTAAAACGGTAAACAACCAGCAAAAATATTTTTATCGTAACTGCAACGCCATTACAAAGTTACGTCGTCAGTTCAATCGCGACGCGTCAGGAACGCATTCTCTGAACGGCCGTAGTATAATTCATCCTACAAGACATGATTAATTCTGGATGATTCGGCGTGTATTTAAAATAGAAGCTTTTTGCATACTCATAAATATGTTGCTTTGTTAATTAATCTGCTATAGGTAGGTACTGATTTAAATACTAAGAGATGATAAAATAGTTATGGTTTGAATAAATCCTACAAATATTATAGTTAAGTCAATGTTTTTATCTTTGGATGTTTGTTGCTCAATCATATTGTTATGTATGGACGGATCGGGTTGAAATTTGGAACATATATAATTATCTGAAAAATACACGGGTTTTTATCCCGGAAAAATAACGGGAACGAGAACTACGCGGGGCGCTGCTTCTTATGGATGTTGGGTCAAATTAAGTAAATTAAGTAAATAAATAGCTTTATTTATTTTGTTTATTGCATCATATAAATATGGCCTATTATTGTGTAATTATTATTATTTTAGATTTGTGTCTTTCAACGAGGTAACGTCGCCAGCAAGCTGGGCCACGGTTTCGATTTGATCATCTTGATTATATTTAGACTTTTATCGGTTTAAAGATAATTCAGATGTGCTTAGTGCCTGTATTTCGTCAGCTGTAGTGTAGTTATCATTATAATTTGGTATCCTACGTAGGTATACATATTATAAACTAGCAGCGTCCCGCGGTGTTACCCGCGAAGTTCCCGTTCCCGTTGTTCCCGTTGTTTTTTTTCGGGATAAAAACCTATGTGTTCTTCCAGACTATAATCTATCTATGTTTCAAATTTCAGCCCGATCCGTTCATACGTTAGGACGTTATTGAGCAACAAACATCCAAACAACCAAATTTCCAAACATCCATACATGGACATTTAACATATTTATTAGTAGGAAGTAGGATAGAAGGATGTCAATGTTTGGATGTTTGTTGCTCAATCACGTCGTAACGTCTGAACGGATCTGGCGATCTGGTTGAAATTCAGAACACAGTTAGATTATAGTCTGGAAGAACTCATAGGCTACGCGAGTAACACCGCGGGTCGCTGCTAGATCTTAATAAAGGCTTAGTCCTTTAAAAATGTAAATAGCACACTTATAAACTATGAATAAGTTCGTGTTATCTAATTTAATCCCTGCCTTGTGTTCTGTATCCTATAATATAAAGTCTACAGTCTAACAGAGACTGGTATAATAAAAAAAAAATGGCAGGCATAGGAACTGCCGATAGAAGTGAAAACTTATAACTCAGAATTTGATAACTTACCTTGGAAATTACACGGGTGTAACCGGAGGGCGTGGCCTCGCCATCTTAGCATGGCCATCTAGAAATGCGTCAGCATTTCTCATTGGCTGATGCGTTTCTAGATGGCCATGACATTATGGCCTGTCCACGCCCTTTCAGCATTTCCCATTGGCTGACGTATTTCTAGATGGCCAATAGCCATGGTCCCGAGTTTACCCGAAGCTTTCTTATCATACCCGAGCGTGACGAATGAATTCAATTCACAGCCCACGAAAAATCTGTCTAGGCGCGCCTAAAGAAGTTTTCACTTCAATTAACTTTAACTTTAAACAACTTTCATAAAGCAGGTTCATGTTGCTCAAAAGTTTTTTACGAACTCTGAAATATTTTTTACATACTTGCCAAAATGAAAGATGTCTAGATCCCATCATAATTTATATTTCACACAAACTATATAAGATATTTTACATTGAGGTCATAACTAAAAAATGAATTAGTTCTAAATCCTAAGCCATATATTTTTGTATGTTTACAATATATCTTAGTAGGAATGTGACAACCTACCTACCTACTCTTAATTAACGTCATTTTCTTACAGACTGGTATTCGTTCCCTTCAAGCATCTGCTTGAAATCGCTTTGATGTTCCCTGCATATTGTTAAATCACGAAAGCCGAATTATGTATTTATGACCAAATCAAAATTCTTTGTTCATAATTTAAAC
The DNA here is from genome assembly GCA_963693475.1 of Ectropis crepuscularia. NCBI lineage: Eukaryota > Metazoa > Arthropoda > Insecta > Lepidoptera > Geometridae > Ectropis > Ectropis crepuscularia. The sequence goes on from OY856358.1 coordinate 14,168,606, forward strand.
CTGCTTAAGCATTCATTTACGCCAGTGTCTAATTTATTTTGTGTTTCTTTGTACTAGTGTTGTTTTGTTTCCTTTCATAATGGTGTATTTGTTTCTAAGATTATTCTTACTTAACAAAATCAATGTTCATTTTTTTATTTGAGGTTACTACCTATACCCATAAACTGCGTAATTCATAAATTAAATCAAGGCAATCAAAGATCATGTCTTAATTAATAAAGAAATAACAATTTAAAACTATGTCAATAATCATATACGATATACTATACCTATAATATTAAATCGTCTAAAGTACAAATGCTTACGGAATTTCCTGCACCCATCAGTGTACAATTACAATCAGCTCAGACTGTAAAAATGTCCTCAATGATTAATTTATTGTCCGACATCATAACTTTTAACCCGGGTTCTAAACAAATCGAGCGAGACTAAATGCGTGTTTGATATAAAATCAATTATGGGACGCCATTGGTGCGAGGTATGATAAATGAACTTTTTATAGCGGCTGGCCCATCGCCAAATCTATATTGACATTAACGATTTCAAGGGGCTCAATGAGCCTTTCGGTTCAATGTAAAATTCGCTGAGAATTTTCATAGACGAGCAATATCGTGGTTATTATAGAAACTTTTACGAATAACTGTGACTCTAATTTTATAACTGTAGGAAGAGATCTAAAATAATACAGTTTTAGTAAAGAGTAAAATTTAGGTTTGGTATTTTTTTATTGTAAAACAGAGAGCACGTGATGTAGTAACACGCGTGTCAATTATAGCATATTTAGTATCATGCAGCCATTTGAACTTGAAGTATCCAAATGACTCCCTAGCAATGCACTGCACTTGTCATCAAATGTATTAAGTGATTGCAAATCGCTACGCGAGTTGTCGGAAATCAGGTTTTTTATTTGTCAGACATCATTTCTATCGAATAAAAGACAGAAAAATAAAACGAACTAATAGGAGAGTCAATGTCGATTTTGTTTTATTACGCATTGAAGAAGTTTTACGATACTACTCATTTTATATCCAAGTTTGACGGACAGACAGAAACACTTTATTATGCACACCAGAAAACATGTACAAGACATGTAAATATAGAAGTTTGGTGCCTGATGAGAAAATAAATTAAGTATGTATTTCATTTTAGATATCATCCGTTTAATAAGGCCATATAATTTGGAAATACTTGCCAAATTAGCCAATATTGGGGACACTGCGAGCAAAGACTATCGAGTAACTGGGGCAGGAAGGTCGTAAAAAGCCACCTGTTGGGTACGTGCCAGTGCCTACTAACGGAAGATTTTCCTGTAGGTAACCACTAACATACCTAAAGTATTTCTGTAGCAAAAGCAGGTATTATTTGTTTCGACAATACGGTTCTGCTTGACCGTCATCTCGCCTGAAAGACGATGCAACCTACGACAGAGTGCACTTATGAAAACCGATTCACTCTGAATTTGTCGTGTTAGTACTTATTAGCAACGCCTCGGTCTAGACGATATTAGACTTCGGTAGTGGACTGTATAAAATTATTCGCGGTTGACGTCGCTAATAGTTTGGGGGATCTATCGTGATTAGTTCTTCAGGAGAGCGGAATTAGTTGACAAACGATGGATATTTTAACAGCAAACTATATTTACGGATGAACTAAGACTACGGTTACAATTAAACTTAATCTATTTTACAAATGCGAACCGTCTCCGAGCCCGTCTTCCAAAAGAATGCCAGTGCGGACCGTTTCCACGTCCGTCTTCCAAGTGACTGCCCGGAATATCACCCATCCGGCCTCAACTCTCGTTCCTGGCCCCACGACCAGTGCCCACGATTATTTCCATTACATTCGTTCAACCGTGGACTTTAATAAGGAGGCTAGAGGGATGATATTCCGTCTTACAATAATACATGCTGCCTACGGATTTTTCCATGGTTCGGCCAAATGCAAACATGTGGCCGGACTTTCTAATAACGAAACAATAGGCGGTCGCCGGGTTCGTTATATCTTGTTGTCCGTCGGACGGTTCAAAGAAAAAGCAACGCCATACAATTCAATGTTATTTCGTTATTAGACAATGCCATCATCCGTAGGCGCATTCTGACCATAAAATTAAGTTACACTAAAAAGACGTCTTATTTTACAATCCTAAGAACGCCTTGTTTAACAACTAACATTTACAATAACCATTCACAATTGTAGTATGAAAACTAACGTGGTTATTACACATTTTAAACAAATACACGGGTAACTCACGTATAAAATAGTCAGAACAGTCCGACTCGAGTTTCGATCGCGTCCGGCGATCTTCTTCAAGGCGAGTGCGCGCGCATATTCGCAGCTCGATTAGCACTGCGGGCAGCTGCACGGCGCGCACGTAAGCTCAACGGTTGTTGTCGCGGGGGTGTAGGTGAGGGGGTGCGGGAGGGCTGCGCCGGTGTACACTGGAACTCTTCGTCACTGGACAGCTGCGCGTCGGGAATATTGCAGCACACCGAGCTCACTGTGTCCTCACTACTTTTCTGTACACACTGCTGAGCCTTTTGGAGGCAAGGTTTCCAAGCGGGCGGCACATGCCATCCACCATCTCTGTTAAACGTCGGACGCTTACTGATTTCAATGGCCTCCCTGACTTTACGGGGTATAAAATACTTCTCCCTTGCCAGGACCTCCGCCTTATCAAATCGTATGAAGTGTTGAGCGTCCGAACAGAGAGCATGCTCCGCCACCGCAGAGCTGTTGCCGTCCAAATTCTTAATCGCGCGTATGTGTTCAGTAAGCCTCGTGGACACATTCCTACGTGTTTCACCTACATAGCTTTTACCGCAATCACAGGGAATCATGTACACCCCAGGCACACCCAAAGGGTCTTTGTCCTTTGGGGAGCGTACCACTTGCCTTAACTGCCTGAGTGGACGAAACATTGTCTTGATGCAATATCTTCGGCGTAACAAGTGTCCAATGTTATCCGTCACTCCTTTAATATATGGCAGGTAAGTGGCCGCCCTCTCCACCGAAGCTGGACGCGTCCTTGACGATGCATTCGCTACCCGCCATCCCTGCTTCCAGTTACCTGCCATATATTAAAGGAGTGACGGATAACATTGGACACTTGTTACGCCGAAGATATTGCATCAAGACAATGTTTCGTCCACTCAGGCAGTTAAGGCAAGTGGTACGCTCCCCAAAGGACAAAGACCCTTTGGGTGTGCCTGGGGTGTACATGATTCCCTGTGATTGCGGTAAAAGCTATGTAGGTGAAACACGTAGGAATGTGTCCACGAGGCTTACTGAACACATACGCGCGATTAAGAATTTGGACGGCAACAGCTCTGCGGTGGCGGAGCATGCTCTCTGTTCGGACGCTCAACACTTCATACGATTTGATAAGGCGGAGGTCCTGGCAAGGGAGAAGTATTTTATACCCCGTAAAGTCAGGGAGGCCATTGAAATCAGTAAGCGTCCGACGTTTAACAGAGATGGTGGATGGCATGTGCCGCCCGCTTGGAAACCTTGCCTCCAAAAGGCTCAGCAGTGTGTACAGAAAAGTAGTGAGGACACAGTGAGCTCGGTGTGCTGCAATATTCCCGACGCGCAGCTGTCCAGTGACGAAGAGTTCCAGTGTACACCGGCGCAGCCCTCCCGCACCCCCTCACCTACACCCCCGCGACAACAACCGTTGAGCTTACGTGCGCGCCGTGCAGCTGCCCGCAGTGCTAATCGAGCTGCGAATATGCGCGCGCACTCGCCTTGAAGAAGATCGCCGGACGCGATCGAAACTCGAGTCGGACTGTTCTGACTATTTTATACGTGAGTTACCCGTGTATTTGTTTAAAATTCACAATTGTATTAACCTAAGAACATGTGTAGCTTACTCTACAACACACTATGTCTATAAACTAACACAAATTAACACTAATAAAGTCTAAAAGTCTTTTCCATGGGCACTAACACTGGATGGTCGCGGAACGTCTCGCTGTCGCTAACAGTCTCCCCCCGGCGAAGCCTCGGCGGAGCCATCTACGCGTAGCACAGCGAGTCTCGAAGTAAGCCTTTGAATACTCCGTTTCTGGCCGTTGAGTTCACGCTGTACACATTTCATCATTTGTTTCATCAATTTTCATCAGGTTCAGGAAAGATTCCTTCTTCGATACCTCTCGGCCATGTGTTCCTTGGCAGGCTGGAGTCAACAACTGTAACTGGATCATCTTCTCGTAGTTGTACGTTCTGCTCGCTCCTTGCCGCAATATCGAGTAGGTATCAGGTTTCTAGCGCCGCTAGTATTTGACAGTAAGCGCTTGACAGGTGCACCACATACACCGGTCGCCTGGTTCACGAAGCCTCGTGGTCATCTGGTTCACTGACGCGCCCAATAAAAGTCAGTAGGCGTCAGAGCTTCTGGTTGTCTTGTGGGTCGACGGGGTCTTGCGTTGATGTAGCCTGGACCATTTCGGAGTCACGCAGAGGTTACAGCCACTCTACTTATGCTGTAGCGAGTCGTAGTTCAAGGCTCATTATCGTTGCCGGAGATCGTTCACCACGCGTTCGTGATTTGCGTGTCTTTGGTGTCTTTCTATCGACGGAGACGTTCGCCGCGCCAGTTCACCCAATAAGCAGTAGTACTCCATCCTTGTTCTGTTCGGTTCAATCTAACTTAAACATATTCTAACCTATTCTATGACTTAGTCTCATTTCGTAGAAACTAAGTGACGTTGAAGATGGTTCGCTGACTTTTCTTCCACCCTAGGCTACTCAGCTCGTCGCAGATGATCTTTTTACAAGTGCCTGTCCTTTGCTTCATCTATAAACATAAAAAAAACAAGTGCAGTTGTTCTTAGCAAGCGCTCGTAGTTTGAGAACCTCTTTCAGTTTCATAGGCCTTGATTGTCCTCACACAACTCGGTGTGACGACAAACTTTCATGATACAATAATATAATTCTCTAGCCTGGCCTGTGAAACTATTACTAATGTTTCTATTACTACTAATATCTACAGTTTCTCAAACTACATACCAACTTTAAACTTAGATTTTAACAATCAGACCAACCATGTAATTTTTCAGAAAATAATCCCGTTCTGTGAGCAACCCATCATCGCTATCTGACACATACTTATACATACCGGTATATTTTATGCCAAACCCATGTTCGCGGTACCATTCGCTAGCTACACAGATGTGGAGCTGTTGACTAACGGCCTCCTCCACCGGACCGTAGCCTTTGCTGACGCTCTTAATTGTTCCGTAAGAAGCGTCCATAGTTTGTTCTTTGTACCTACTTACCTTAGTTTTTGAGATAAATGCGAGATTTACCTTGAAGTTTTTCTCAGCGATATTCTCGAGACGGTCTTCATTCTCGCTGACAGTAAGCCCTTGCTCCGACTCCTGTTTCAGCGCCGTCCAAGGCAGTGTATCGTGGAAAACCCAGCTGATGTTAGTCCTCGAGGCTGCCGGCTGGTTTTCCTTACCCAAGTGTAGTTCACGAGACACGATCACGTCCCAGTTGTCTGCACCTATGAGAAGTTTTGAACTCACCTGCTTATAACAGACACTTGCTTGGCCCAGGTCTTTGAGATGATTCGGGCGTGGCTGTTGTTCGGGAATCGACTGCGATTGAAACCCTAAGTTCTCCATTGTTCTCGCTCGTATGCTACGTGTGTTTTCATCGGTACCCTGTAAATTAAGCTTCACGTGTTGACAACACGCGTCTCGCTTTTCCATAATAACGCCATTGATGCTGAGTGGTTTGTTCGGTCCTTTAATTACAATTTGTGGAGTCACTTCGTTGTCCAATTGGGATACGGTCGATCCCTCGTCGAGAAGTGAGAAGTTATGACCACGTGGTTCACTTGCTGTTACGGGACAAATTTTAAGGGTTACCTCTCTCTCGTTTGCATCGTTACTTGAGGTAGCGGTGACCATCTTGACATTGTCCGCGCGATCAGCGGGCTCCGTCGCGTTCGACCGTGGCACTCGTTCGGAGTGCAGCATGGCGTGGTGTGGGTGGTCGCATCCGTCGACTCCGCACAAATTCGCCTTGCAGTTCACGTGGCGATGGCGACTTGTTATACATTTGAAGCATAACTCATCTTTTTCCACACGTTCCCATCGCTCGTTCACGGTCATAGCCTGAAACTTAGAACATTTTGTTAAGACATGATTTCCGTTACACATTATGCAATTGTATTGACCTTTTTTACTTTCGTCATCAATCGCATAAATACTTTCAGACAAGTTATTTTCCCTTTTTTGCTCTACTAGTTCGGTGCCTCGCGTTCTCGAGGCGATCCCAGACGGCGTCGGTGATCTGGATCGCCGTCGGTTTAAATCGCACTGGGTGCGTGCCTGCTCCCGCGGATCGTTGGGAGTACCCATGTTTCCTAGGGCTGCACGCCGTTCACTCCAGTTTAGAACATTACAACCAGGCTGGCTGCGTGTCTGGTCTCCCCGAGGTTCATAGGGGAGAGTCCCACGTTCAGGGACCGCACGCCGTTCACCGAGCTCTGGCTGTTCGATGTAAGTAGCCCTGTGTTCTGGGCTCGTACGCTTACCTTCGGGTAGTAAGTCACCGTAGTCGTACCGGTTGCATGTCTCTCCCCGTAGTTCGTAGGGAAGGGCCCGTAGTTCCAGGGCCGCACGCCGTTCACCGGTGTCCATCCGTTCGTCACCGAGCCGGCTGCGTGTCAGCTCCCCCCGTCGTTCGTAGAGGGGGCGTAGACGCTGTTCACCGGGCGCCGATCGCTCACATACAGTTGCCGTATTTCTAATCCAATTTACCTGGTTCGCGTTCATTCTAGGCTTATTCTCCTCAGACTTTATCGACTCAATGTCAAAGGCTAGCCTTCGTTTAATCCGCTCTGCCTCCAATTCTTTCTGTTTCCTAAGTATTAATAATTTTTCTTCTGCTTCGAAACGTACCTGCCTCAATCTCGCGGTGGCGCTGCTTGTCGATCGGACGGACGCCACCGCTCGCGGGACGGTCACACGTGGTATTATTTGAGAGTACCGTTCGCTCTCCTCCGCTGAAGGTCCTAGCAGCCTGTCGTTCACGGAGTCCACTCGTTCCTGCTGGTGAGAAATGGAAGATAATACCTCGTGTTGCCCTGATGTTCTAGTTGGTGAATTCCGAGCAGGTTCGAAGCAGATGGTTCGCCGCACTTCCTCTGGGTAGCTTCCTTGTAGCCCGGTGGCTGGTGTGTTCGTAGCGTTCTCCTGGCCAGCCTGACTACGCGTTAGAACCATTGCTAACAAAAAGAAAAATTAATAACACAAAAAATATAACACAATATTTAATCTAAACACAATGAAATGAAGTTCACAGAATTTCACTGAATTTAATCGCGCGCGCACTCTATTCACTCGCGTATCGCGTAACAACTCAATACTATGTCCGGCAGTCGAATAACTGATCACTGAGATCCGGCTCACGAAGGACCAAATACTATTAGCAACGCCTCGGTCTAGACGATATTAGACTTCGGTAGTGGACTGTATAAAATTATTCGCGGTTGACGTCGCTAATAGTTTGGGGGATCTATCGTGATTAGTTCTTCAGGAGAGCGGAATTAGTTGACAAACGATGGATATTTTAACAGCAAACTATATTTACGGATGAACTAAGACTACGGTTACAATTAAACTTAATCTATTTTACAAATGCGAACCGTCTCCGAGCCCGTCTTCCAAAAGAATGCCAGTGCGGACCGTTTCCACGTCCGTCTTCCAAGTGACTGCCCGGAATATCACCCATCCGGCCTCAACTCTCGTTCCTGGCCCCACGACCAGTGCCCACGATTATTTCCATTACATTCGTTCAACCGTGGACTTTAATAAGGAGGCTAGAGGGATGATATTCCGTCTTACAATAATACATGCTGCCTACGGATTTTTCCATGGTTCGGCCAAATGCAAACATGTGGCCGGACTTTCTAATAACGAAACAATAGGCGGTCGCCGGGTTCGTTATATCTTGTTGTCCGTCGGACGGTTCAAAGAAAAAGCGACGCCATACAATTCAATGTTATTTCGTTATTAGACAATGCCATCATCCGTAGGCGCATTCTGACCATAAAATTAAGTTACACTAAAAAGACGTCTTATTTTACAATCCTAAGAACGCCTTGTTTAACAACTAACATTTACAATAACCATTCACAATTGTATTAACCTAAGAACATGTGTAGCTTACTCTACAACACACTATGTCTATAAACTAACACAAATTAACACTAATAAAGTCTAAAAGTCTTTTCCATGGGCACTAACACTGGATGGTCGCGGAACGTCTCGCTGTCGCTAACAGTACTCTTTGCAGAGTCTACCTGGGGAAGTACCGCATCTGGGCCTCAAACTATACCACCAAGCAGTAATTTACAAACATTACTGTTGTCCGGCTTGGAGGCCAATATTTCTAGGTAAATTACAGGACATAGACATAAATCACCTTATATCTCTGGGTGAACAGCGCAGTGCAGTGCTGGGTAATAATATGGATTCCTTATAGTACAATAGACGCGTGACACTGTGTTGTCATAGGTAGGCGTGCTGTTTACCATCAGGCACATGTCCTGCTCGTCCCGTCACTCTATACTATTTTCCTAAGACATCCAGATTAAGTCCATACACATACAACATGCTTCATCGTCGACCTCGTATCGCTTAACATAATGGCGAAATATAGGTCAAGTGTAAATCAATTATCCATTAAAATATGTTAACTGTTACGCCGCGAGCTATTTGGAATTATAATCTCATTAAAACGCTATATTGCCATTTTATTTATTCATTGAATCATTTACAAAGAAATAGGTCATATTTTCACGTTTAGTTGAGGGTATGGCAAACCAATATTATAACATATATCAGTGTCTTTTAAGCCTTAAAGCTTGCCTTGTTTGAGACATTTAGGTAGCATTGTCTGTGGCTATTGTCTGCAAAGGAAACAATTATTCATAGAAATAACGCAAAAACATTTTTTTCTCAATTAGACCCCGAGAAATTAAATGAGTATTCGGGCAAACTCACGAATCTATTGTTTGAAAAATTAATAATCGCCTCTAATTGAACTCCAATTACTTCCTATAACTAAGAAGTAGGTATAATTAATTGAAAGGAAAAATTCTCTGTTCCAGATTTCCAAGTTTTAATTAGTAATGAGGAACCTCAATTCGTGCCGAAACAAAAAGAATCTTTTCTTTATCTCGAATCCTGGTTCCCAGATAATGTAGCGCATTAGTATTCAGGGTGTGTTCTGCGGACCAGGAGGAAGTTATCCATTTCTTTATTTAACTTTCGATCCACAAGGTATCGATGACTGGGAATTTGTCCCTCGGGGTGTGTCACGAATAGTGACAATTTGTCTTCCCGTGAAAGTCAAGGAACGTGATAGACTAACTTCATGTTTATGTAATCGTGGCAAAGGGGAAAATGTGTTATTAACCAAGCGAGTTGTCACTTTCTAGGGAGAAAATCGGTGTTTGTGTGTAAGTTTATGAGTCCACGTTTGATGACTCAGAAATAGGCCAAGTAAGCAGGTACATTGTTGAAAGTAGAAAACAGTAGCAAGACAATAACTCCACGGTTGTACTTATAACTTTTAAGATTTTGAGCTATGTTTTGTTTTGTTCCGAAATACACTTTCTTAAGATTTTCTTATCCTTAACTTTTCTTAATATAAAAGCAACAGACAAATTTCTTAAACCTACAAATGTGAAGAAATATAGAAAAGTTTCTGAAGACTGTTGCACCATGCAGCCAAATAATATAGAGACAAAGCTGTACGATTGTTTGGCTGAGGTCCAAACTACGATCCTCGTCATTGTTGGAGCTGGAATAACGAGCTGCTCCGTTTAAAACTACATCGCAAGACCGCATTTCAAAAGGCAGAGAAAACTTTTGGTATACCTACCTCCTTAATGCTCTTTTCTTACGTTGTCGTCTGGAAAATAAATTCGAAGAAATCCGTCCATATGAATGGTTGCAATGCAAATCGTTTCCGTATTTTTTTAATCCTTTAAAATTTGTAATCCAAACACGCATAGACATTGCTATGTATCTATTATTTACTAGCAGCGCCCTGCGGCTTTACCCGCGTAGTTCCCATTCCCGTTATTTCGGGATAAAAAGTAGCCTATGTGTTCTCCCAGACAATATAACTATGTTTCAAATTTCAACCCGACCCGTAATACGTATACGACGTGATTAACGGATTAAGCAACAAACTGCAAATATGTAGGTATCCAAACATTGACATTTGTAATCACATACAACCACAGAAATCTAATTAATAGGTCTTATTATTTAGATATCTGTGCATACAACTAATCCGGTGATCATATGCCGTATTTTTTAGTAATTTCTACTCCCTCTCTTTGTTATGTATATTCTCAACAACAAAATAAGTAACCACACTAAGTTGCAACTTAGCAAGCTCTACTATCTCAACTGGAGATCATCTTACTGACAATTTCAAAGCGATAATACTCTCTTACATAACATAACAGCAAAGGAAATGCTAAACCAAGTCGTTGGATATTAACATATTTGTATCCATTGTGGAGACAAGCGTCCTTGTCACGCATCAAACGCAGTACTCCTTAATCTCTATAGATATGGCAAATGGCGTCTTCGCACCGCAATATGAGACGTGGATACGGGCTCAGCGAAACCCTAAGCAAATTAAACAGATTATCCCTCCGGGAACCCTGTGAATGCGTCTCTTAAATACCGCATTATTCAAATTAAAATAGGGATATTATGAAGTCAATTTTGCTAAGGATACAAAACGCGCCCTGACAGACGCTGAAACGCGCTTCTTCTTGATTTTCTCATTAAAATTTATGTTTATTCATAACCATAAAACCTCACTCACAAAGCGATTAGACAGCGCGAAAATATTATATTTCTATTGCTCATGTTTGAGACGAACGAAAACAGCAAGAATTTGAATGAAGCGGTCAGAAATTACATTATCGAATGACATTAGAATATATTACTTTGTATATACCTTTTGATATACCTAGACTAGCTGAATCGTGCGCGCGTTGCTACGCCATCTTTAAAAAATTGGTCGTACCAAATCAAATTTTGAACAAATTCGGTTACAATGCCGCAACCTATCATAATCATAATCATTTATTAATTGCAACATGTACATTAAAGATAGACACATGCTGTCACGCAGCGAAAGCTCTTAAAAAGCAATATTTTTCCCCATTTTTGTATCATTTTTCATTCATGCCCCTCTGCTGTTCTCGTTCCCCCACTCCTGTTGATAGTAGCGTATTGTTAAATAGCCGATAGCCTTCCTCGATAAATGGACTATCCAACAGAGAAATAATCTTTAAATTTGGACCATTAGTTCCCGAGATCCTTGCGTTCAGACAAACAAACTCTTCAGCTTTATAATATTAGTATATATGTTTCATACTATCACCCGTATGGCTACACGTGACTGAGACATATTAGAGACCAGCGCTCGCATAATGTGTGACATGGAAACTGGGTCACAAATAGATGGCTCTCATAACGTTACGTTTACGGCCATCATTTGTCAGATTTAAGGTGAGGTACCGTGGAAGCCTTCACAAAATTGATTGATTACAGACGGGAACTCTGCATTGAATTTTTAAAGAGCATTCTTCCAAGACTCCTTGACCTTGGTAAGCTATTTCAATCAGTCAATCTTAGCTTTCTGAAAGGTTTATCCCAACTCTGATCTTCATCGTAAATTAGCATAAACTCGTAATTAAAATTTTCATTTCTCATTCGTCTAACTTTACTCTAGACAGGGTTCCATCGTTGGAGCTGTCATTTACACTGAATTTAATAAGTTGACAAAATAATTAAGCTTGTTGGGTAAACCTTTCTGGCGTAAAGACAATAAAGACCGTTTAAATTGATAATATCTACATATACGTAGGAAGGATGGATTAACCAGATAACCTATCAGATATACTTAATATTTATTTATTTTAATTTTATAACAGTGTCAATATTCAGAAAATGCCATGAGATTGTTAATATTATAATCGTTGCAAATTTGGACTCCACAAAGTGCTTGTGCATCGTTAGAAATTAACACGTTTACTGCGCAAGTAAAATCATAATTTTTCATCTGGTGCGGCGGTGGGCCAAAATGCGCCTCCCATGATATTTCCGCCAGTGCGTGGCAGGTCTTTCTAGACCCACCAGCACTAGGATAGATTAAAAATTTCTATATATTTGTGGAAACATAATGTATATTTTTTTTTTATATCGTTGGAATGACCTTGAACCCAACTTCCTTAGGTTTGATTCGCCTCGGGATCTGCCAAGCAGGAAATGAGAAATAAAGCAGGAAAAACGGGAGGCCGATATCGACCTGAACCGCACTAGAAAGTATTTTTAGTAGTGATGGGACAGAGAAAAATAAGCGGATATCGAAAATAAAACAGAATTATCGTAAAATAACTGAAAACTGTTTTTATTTACTTAACATTTTTGGTTGCGTTTCCAGCAATATTTTTTTATTTTCTTAACTTTTTTTGCTAGGTCGTAGCACTCTACACAATTTCTTCGTTTAGCGCTCATCTCAAGGACATGGACATTGTCCTTAGGTTTTACTTGATTTTCTGAAATGTTTTTTTTTCTTAATTTGATATTAAAATGTAAAAAATTATAAATATCACTAATGTTAAAAATTAAAATGTAAAAGTTTAGATGTATTTATGTTTGCTTTTCTTTCACGAAAAAACTACTGAACGGATTTAGATTACATTTTACAGTAATATAAGTAAAACATAAATTAAAACATAAAATGTAGAAAGATGTTCACAGATGCTTGGCAGATACTATAATACTAAACGCAAAGAAATAATGTAAGAATAATCATTTTCAAAAATAATGGTATTACATAAAAAATCCCCACGTCGTTATGAGTCTAAGGCTGCTATGTTGATATGTATAGGTAGTAAACAAAACTTACCGCTTGTGCTTTGTTTTCCGTGCACATTTGTTTCCCAATTATTTTTTCTTGGTGGAAAATATTTTTTCACTACTGTCACTATCGCTGTCAATAACTGCGGGGCGAATAACTGTATTTTCCAATATTTGTATTTTTCTTTTATTGTTTGCCATCGTTGATCACACGCTACTTCAGATCAGTTAGAAAGCACAACACTAAATGGCGGGACGCGCGCTCTGTGCGGTAGGGGGTCGCTAGCTGCCTGACAGAAGGGCGGGCCGAAATAGGCCCACTGCCGCACTCAGCGGATGTTTTTCACCGTCAGTGCGTGGCAGGTCGATAAAAGCCTACCGTTATATTTTGATGGGGAACACCTACAATTTTGACCACAAGATGAAATATATATTTGTCTCTGTTGAATTTTTACAAACACCTGAGATAATCGTTTCGCACAGACGAGAGGGACATAGGTTTCTTCGTCCGCACCAGCTGAAGTCCCGCGGTGGGCCGAAATCGGCCTGACACGCAGTGAACGTGTTAATATACCAGTAGGTACTATTATTTTCTCCCAAATGTCAAACAATCGACTTTTATTTAATATCTATATTTAATTTGGGTGTGCGGATCATCTAAACGTAAAACGCTGAGATAATGAGGTTTCAGAGTAATCAGGCATAAATCGAACATTTCATCGATGTTTTCAATGTATACATTTTAATTGACTTTTCAACAAGTTTTTCGTTTCATCGATTTCCATAAAATTTAACCTACTTTGAAAGAATACTTTTTGAAACAAAAACAGATTTTCCAAATCGATTTTCTTCTAAATTGTAAATTTCCAGTAATCTGTGAACATGCAAAAAAATCCGAGGAATAGTTAACGTCCTTGAATTCAGTTCAAATAGCAAATTAGTTCAGCCTTTATTTTTTGAAGCCCGATTTATATAATTTGAGCAGTAAATGGTGGTGGTCGAAATTCTAAACTATATTAACCATAGATGAAGATTTTTTTTTGCTACGCAAAAAGATCAACAAAGCGAGTGAGCGAGAAATCATTTTCAAGTGGAAATCGCGCGAGAGAAGAAGAGAAAGTGAATGAAGTAACGTCATTGCAATATTTTAGTATACCCGAACGTAACAGTCTGATTTCGTCGCAGTGAAAATCGTGTATTTTTTTATTAATCCTTGGATTGCAGACGATTTTATTAAATTATTTATATTATGGCATGTTCTGTGCGTGAATGTGATACAAGACGATATTATAATCCGAATCATTACACTAGTCACCAATACATGTAAATATGATTTTTATCAGGTCTCCGAGCAGCCTTTGTGTGTCTTTTACATTTGACGTCTTTGATATTAACCCATTTTCAATTTGACCACAGATTTTATCAATAAACAAAAGAGTATTTATTGAGAGTAGTGTGTATAATCTTTTGTTTTATTGATTTAAGGGACCTATTTTATTTTTTAATATTAGCATTCTGCACTCCTCTATATATAAACTATAGTGTGGAAAATTGCACACTCTGACGTCAGCGCAATTTTTGTAAAAAGGCGTACAAAGCTTTTGCTTCACGGATTAATATAAATAACTAGCTGTTACCCGCGACTTTGTCCGCGCGAAATAAATACTAAGGTATCTCAGGCAGTACCCATTTTTATATGCAGACACATTTACGGTTACTGAAAACAGCTTATAATAAAACAATATACATATAATGTCTTGTATACCCCAATGTCGATGATTATGAATTGGATTTAAAATTGCTTGCAGGCCCTTCGTGAGTCATTGGATAGTATATACGACGCGAAAGTGTATAATATATATATTATAATTATACATATTTATGTAAATCAAAATCGGTTCACTTGTTTAGTTGTGAAAGCGTAAGAGACATTCGTCCCCCATTTAAACTCCAATTTCATCCCCATATAGTTCGAAATTACAAAATTGCTAGAACAAACATTTATTGGCTTCGTGCCAAGTGCCTAAGTATATACAGAGTTTCATGGTTTTATCTTCAACGGTTGGTGTCGTGTAGTTAATAAGTTGAGATACGAGGGTATGCTCGAAATAAAGTCAGTCTTGGCCAACACATCGTTTTATTTGCAACATGGTGACAGCGGTGTTAGAAAATAATTAAAATAAACGTGTTAGTGGTGTGTAAGAGGCATTGTTTTTGCTAGAATTTACGATCCAAGTAACTGTTGACCATTTGTGATAATGGAACACGCGCGACCGCCGACAGAATTGTGTTTAGAAGGCGGACCGGCCAGTCGAGCGGAGTCATGGCGGAAATGGCATACACAATTTTGTGTGTTTCTGAAGGCATCTGGCGTCTACAAGGAACCTCAAGACGTACAAGCCAGTTTACTCATTAATCTGATTGGTCCCGAGGGATACGACGTATATACAACATTTAAGTTCACTGCCGATGAAAAAACACACACGCAAACGACACGGCGATGCACGCGCCCACGACGCGGGCCCTACACCTACTTAACGCTCTGCTTGCTCAAAAGCCAACATTGGATATATTCTATGATAAATTTAATTATGTATTATGTGTATGTATTGATTTTTGTAGTGATTAAGGTGCTCGTCAATATTCTATGTGAAGTTTGTAAAATTTATATTAATTTGTATTTTGCTATGTTTTTTAAGATGGCTGCATGTGCGTCTTGGCTATGCTGTAAGCGCATGCTAGCAATTAAAATGGAAAATAAAATAAAATAAAAAATAAAATAAAAAGGATTCCTTAGATACGGTTGTGAAAAAATTCAATGAACATTTTGGAACGAAGCAAAATACTACGATGTCGCGTTTCAAATTTTTCACTCGTAATCAAGAAAGAGGCGAATCTATAGACGAGTACGTGACCGCTCTTAAACTTCTAACGCAATATTGCGAATTTGAGCATTTGGAAGAAAGTCTCGTGCGGGATAGGATCGTGTGTGGAGTGAGCGACGGGAAGCTACGGGATCGTCTTCTGCGAGCCGACGACCTAAGTTTATCTCGAGCAGTTCAAATATGTCAGGCCAATGAGATGTCGTCGGAAGAGCAACGAGAGATAGAGGAAACCAAGACCGGAAGAGACGGCGCTGGAACGTCGGCAATGGTGGATGCGATGTACGAGCGCGGCTGGCGCGGCAGCGGCGGCGCGGCGGGCCGGGGCGCGGGCGCGACCGGTGCGCGGGCGCGCGGCCGGCCCGGCGCCGGCGCTCAGCTGTCGCGGCGCGCTCCTGCGCAACGTGCCGGATCAGCTGGTCAGTCGATGGCCTACAAAAAGCCGTGTTCCGCGTGTGCTAGCTATAATTGTGATGGTAGGAAGTGTCCAGCCGCGACGGCTATGTGTTTTTGGTGTAATGCGCGCGGTCATTTTAAAAACATGTGTCCGAAATTACGACGACGCGTATACCAGATCGACGCAGACGATGGCTGCGATAAGGACCGCGAGGCTCCAGAGGACGAGTTATATTACATCTCCACAATATCGGAAGAACGTAAGCGTAACCAATCTAAATGGTATGAAACTTTGTTTTTATCATTGAACGGCAAAAGTGTAGTATTTAAGTTAGACTCTGGTTCGGATTTAAATGTTATCTCATTAAAAACATTCATTAATCTAGGATTTTCTCAACGTATTTTGAGATCCGACGCTACAAAGGCGCAATCATTTTGTGGAAGTTACATACCTATTGCGGGATCTACAGATATAGAATGGGTTTATAAAAATAAAACGTATATGTTGCACTTTGTAGTAGCGGATCTCGATTGTCAAAATGTTTTAGGTAGATTTGCATGCGAAGAGATGGGAATGATAAGACGCGTGCTGTCTGTTAATATAGATGTATATAAAGATTTATTTCAAGGTTTAGGCAAATTACCCGGTAAATACAATATTGTAATCGATAAACATGTCCAGCCGTCAGTTTGCCCCGTTAGAAAAATTCCGATGGGAGTGCGCGACAATTTGTTGCAAGAGTTGAATCGCATGGAGCGAATGGGTGTCGTGAGGAAGGTGTCGCATCCGACCCCGTGGGTGAACGCCATCGTGGTGGCGCCGAAGAAAGACGGCAGCCTCCGCGTGTGCCTCGACCCGCGGCCGCTGAACCGCGCCGTGCGGCGCGCGCATTACCCGCTGCCGACGCTGGCGGAGGTCGCCGCGCGGCTCGAGGGCGCCACCGTGTTCAGCAAGCTGGACGCCCGCTCCGGGTTCTGGATGGTGCAGCTGGACGACGCCAGCGCCGACCTCTGTACCTTCGGAACGCCGTTCGGTAGGTACCAGTTCCTCCGCCTGCCGTACGGTATTAATTGTGCATCGGAAGTTTTTCACTCGAAAATTCGCCAGCTGTTAGAGGATCTGGAGGGGGTGGATTCCTTTGTCGATGACGTCATCGTGTGGGGCTCCAGCAGGGCTCAGCACGATGAGCGCCTAGCTAAGTTGATGGACAGGGCGCGCGAGGTCGGCATCAAATTCAATAGAGAGAAATGTGAATTTCAGGTTAGTCAGGTAGTCTACTTGGGCCACACCTTCAGCGAGCGAGGAATGGCGATCGACAGAAACAAAATAAAAGCTATCGAGGAAATGCCAGACCCCGAAGATAGGCCGTCGTTGGAACGGTTTTTGGGCATGATCAACTATTTATCGAAATTTATTCCCAATTACTCAGACACGGCGGCACCCCTGCGTTCACTGTTGAAGAAAGAAAGCGAGTGGGTGTGGGACGAGCCCCAGCGGGCGGCGGCGCGCGCGCTGAGAGGCGCGGTGTGCGCGGCGCCCGTGCTGGCGCTGTACTCGCCGCGCGCGCCCTGCCTGCTCACCGTGGACGCCAGCTCGCGCGCGCTCGGCGCCGCGCTGCTGCAAGCCGGCCGCCCGGTCGAGTTCGCCTCCGCCACGCTGACCGACACGCAGGGGAGGTATGCACAGATTGAGAAAGAGCTTCTCGCTATCGTTTTTGCCCTGGAACGATTCCACCAGTACGTTTACGGTCGAAGAGATGTCACGGTCGAAACGGATCACAAGCCGCTCGAGGCACTCTTTAAGAAGTCGCTAGATTCGATCCCGGCGCGGCTCCAGCGCATGATGCTGCGCATTCAACGTTACGATTTTAACGTGGTCTACAAGCCCGGGAAATATCTCTTCGTGGCCGACGCGCTTTCGAGGGCGGCGTTACCCGACACCATGCCGGGGGAGATCGAGCGGGAGCTCGACGAGCAGTCCTGTTTTCTGATCGAGAACGTCAGATTCAGTGGGGACAGATTGAAGGTGATAAAAAATGCTCTGGGCGAAGACGAGGAATGCCAGCTGATCATAAGATACGTAAAAGAGGGCTGGCCGATGAGCAAGTATGAAGTGGACGACCGCGCGAGAGGATTGTGGCCGTACAAAGATAGTTTTGAATATGTGGATGGTATAATTTTTAAGGATAATTTGGTGTACGTGCCGGCGGCGGTGCGCCGAGAGATGTTGCGGCGGGTGCACGAAGGTCACATGGGGATGGACCGCTGCAAGCGGCACGCGCGGGAGGTCATGTTCTGGCCGGGCATGTCGCGCGACATCGAGGCGCTCGTGCGGCGCTGCGCCGCGTGCGCCGAGCGCGCGCCGCGGCCCGCGCGCGAGCCGCTGCTGCCGCACGCGGTGCCGCGCCTGCCCTGGCAGAAACTAGGCTCCGACATTTTTCAGCACGCCGGCAAGTACTTTGTTATTTTGGTAGACTATTTTTCAAACTTCATAGAAGTAAATCCGCTGACGAATATCGGATCTAAGGCGGTGATAACCGCTATGAAAGACCAGTTCGCGAGACACGGTATCCCGCAGGAGTTAGTCACGGACAACGGACCGGCGTACTCATCCAAGATTTTTGCAGAATTTAGTAGACAGTGGGGATTCCGGCATACCACTACTTCCCCAAATTTTTGCCAGTCGAACGGTCTCAGCGAGAGAAGCGTCCAGACGGTAAAAAATATATTAATAAAGTCGATAGCCTCGGGGGGCGATTTTTATCTCGGCCTACTGAACCACCGAACGACTCCGCGAGAAGGTGTCGGCTCGCCCGCCGAGCTGCTGATGAGTCGAAGACTCAACACTCTGCTTCCCATTCACTCGGACAAATTGAAACCGAGTCGGAATAACGATGAAGACTACGCTAACATAATGCGAGCCCGGGCGGCGACCAAGGCGCACTACGACACGCGGGCGCGGGCGCTGCCAGAGCTGGCGCCGGGGCAGCCCGTGCTGATGGCGGACGAGGGCCGCCGGCGGCGCGCGCGGGTGCTGCACCGCGCCCCGCAGCCGCGCTCCTACTTCGTGACCGATGACTCGGGCCGCCGCTACCGGCGAAACAGACGCCACCTCATTAAGCTCGAAGACGTTACCCCGGAGGAACCTGGCACGCCGGGAAATGGCACCGACGACGACGAACTGTGGGCGAGCCCTAACATCGATGTGAAATCCAACGGTGTGGATATCGACGATGACGTCAACCATGAGACTCCGGGTTCGGAACCCGCACCGTTTGAGCCTCACGCACCCCACACTCCCCACGTTACAACCGGGCGCAGACCGGCGGCTAGCATGGCACGACATAAAATAAATCAAGCATATTCTAAACAGAAATGAACTTAGATAATATG
This sequence comes from Ectropis crepuscularia, assembly GCA_963693475.1. Classification (NCBI taxonomy): domain Eukaryota; kingdom Metazoa; phylum Arthropoda; class Insecta; order Lepidoptera; family Geometridae; genus Ectropis; species Ectropis crepuscularia. The sequence continues at coordinate 14,188,185 of OY856358.1, forward strand.
TTATAAATAGTTCATTTACAAACTGTTATTGAATTAATTAACTTCGAAAATTGTAAAGGTTCTAGGTTAATTCTATAGTATGTACTTATTTTAAATGTTTGTACTATCTCAGTGACACCTTATTTTTCACCTAATAATATTATTTTAAAGCATTATGCTCAATGCTCATTCATTATAAAATACATATTACAGAGGAAATAACATTTGCAAAAATTTAAAACATTGTTCCTATTTAATATAAATAGAAATAACTAGTGTATAAAAAGATTTGCATCTAAATGTAACTAAAACTACATAATTATAAAAATGTTTAGGTACTTACTACTCATTTGTGTCAATACCAATAAAATTTCAAGGCATAAAATGGTGATGTAAAAGATATTTGACGATAAACACTTATGTACCTATTGTTATGTATGTTACGTACACATGTTCTTATTTTGCCTACTATATTATGTTTTAAAATGTTTAAAGGGGAAGATGTCGTGTAGTTAATAAGTTGAGATACGAGGGTATGCTCGAAATAAAGTCAGTCTTGGCCAACACATCGTTTTATTTGCAACAGTTGGGATCGTCCATGTTGACATTCATCCCCCATTTCAACCCCAATTTCACCTCCGTACAGTTCGAAAATACAAAATTTGATAACTTTGAAAATCACGTATTTTCATACAACCATTCATCCCTTGTTTCACCCTATTAGGGATTGCATTTCGCAAAACCCCGTCTTAGCGAGCGCCTACGTGCTAAAAGGGACCTCCATGCAAAATTTCAGATTCCTAGCATTTTTAGTTTCTGAGATTCCTTGATGAGTGACCTTTCGCTTTTATATATATAGATAGAAGATATCACTATCTTCGATCAACAGGAAATTAACTACAATTTGTATTTTATGAGTATTATCAAACAGGAAAAGTATGTTCACTAAAACATCAGAATGAAATTGTAGTTCGTTGTTGTTGTAATTCAATAACTGGAACGGTATGCCTCCACGACTGCCTGCCTTGCTTGTGTCCATTGTGGCCATAACTTTTTACCACATGGAGTGGGAAAAACCCTGGGGTGTTGTCAACCGAGAGGGTAATCAAGTTGTAGTGTACTCCCAGGTCGCTAACTCGCTGCCCCTGGTCTGCGGTGCCGTTCTTGAGTTACGAAGCTGTTAGCTGTCAAATCACTTTTTCAGTTGTGGCTTATTGTGGCATTTATATTGTTCAGTTATTTAAGAACAAGCTTGCTATAAGAACAATACTTACATCAGTAAATTCAGTCATTTATTTAATTTGTTACAGATGCTACAATCCATTTTATTGGTGATTTAAAAAGTCAAAAACGTAAATAATAACAAAATTAACAATTACATAAAATAATTTACGCAAAACACAAAATTATAATATTATAATCTTTATTGAACCTTGAATCTCTATTAAATAGGAAAGATCGGGTTTGGTATTGGTATTGTTATTTAGTAAAAAAAAATAAGCAGTATTTATTTATGACAAATTGTTGAAGATCGACATCGCACATTTTAACGTAACGAGCTCATAAGTGCAGAGAGTTTCGAATAAATAAAGTCTAAGTAATTAACATTTCTGTGTAATCTATTAAGTCGTAAGCTAATATTTTTTACATTGATTTTTTTTTGACATATTGTTTTAGATATTTACTAATTGTTTACGTGCAGAATTCCAGAATTTTGTAAATTATGTAACGTAACCAACAGCAGTATTCATTATAACATTTTAAAATTTACTTCATTCTACAAAAAATATAAATTGTCTAGTCAAAATAGTTGTAGAACAGTTAGAAAAACAACATTTTTAACACCGACGAGCCGACAACAGCTGTCAAAAGTCCTAGAAAATAGTGGTTTACAATTTTGTTAAGCTTTCATTTATTCATTCTACCTTGAACCATAGCACTATTCCTTTCACATTACATAAGAATCATAAAAATGAAGGGCTGATCCGCAGGTAAATCATGATGCATACTCAAAAAAATTCAACCAAAAAAAGTTGGTTTTAAACAATAATTTATTGCATAACGGCTTAATAGCTTATACACGGCCATGCGGCCTGCGGTCGAACCCACGAACTTCCCCTTACAAGCCCCTATGAGCCAACAATTACACGCCAACTCCGCTTTGATCCCTACATCTACATAAATTGTTTACTTTTTGATTGAGTACCTTTTGTGCGCGTAATGAACGAAATACGACCAATTTGCTGGAAACACTCGAAACAATGGCAATAGAAAAGGAATGCCAAAGCTTACATCCGGAGAAAGAATTCTTTCCGTGATTGTTTTTGTTACATTTATTACCTATATACAATATTTATTACCTAATACTTATTTTTAGGACTACGAAACACTTTTTCTATGCAGATAAGCATTTTAATGTTTAAACGTTTAGATTTACCCGCTATTTATATTTTTTAGGTAAGATACGGTAAGATTTTTTTATCAGATATAGACTCTGGGTTGAGCTGACCTCCTTTGATGTACAATGAATATTCGGAACCCTGTGGTGGTTTTAGTTGGTAGGGGCATCATTTGTGGTGTTGTGTCTAACATAACTCGACTGTCTAAATACCATAAACAAAACTTATTACCTATTGTGCATAATACAAATACTACAAATAATTGCCGGATTTGACAATGTATTTCATGTTTTTTTGGAAATTAGTTGCTGTTTTTATTATGTTTTATTTTTTATCATCATAAGTCTAATATGCCGAATAATTGAACAAAGCATTCCGTAAATCTTTCAAGCAAGTGCAATCAATTGAAACCGTAAAATACAGTCCATCTTTGGTAATACCATGACAAAGGCAGTCCCGGAGAAGCCTTTCTATTGTCCTGGGAGACTAACCCTACCACCATGAATGAGATTACAATACGCCTGGTTTCATTATGGAAATCTAATTGGTGTGTCTACTCGTATATTTAAACCTTATTTTTGTAGGATGTGTGGCAGGTAACCATTTATTAAGTTGAACGTTGAAGTTGTTGAAAGATTTATCTGTAAAAAAATATTACAGACATTCAAATGAAGTAAAAATCGCTCTGGTCTCTATCGCTAACACCGGGTCACCCTCCCAGGTCAAAACATTTCCCTAGCCACACAGCGTGGTAATGCCGCCAGTCTGATGGGCACTTTTTATCGGCAGTTTGATAAGCGCGGAGACTAAATTAATGGCTTCAACCTTGTGTTTGTTGTATTTATTTGATATTTTAAATTTAATTTATTAAGAAAAAATGTATTCATACGTCAAGTAATTGTGAAATGCAAATACCGCTACAAGAAACTGGTTTCTTTGAGTATTTAACTGTATAACTTATAATATCTTCGGATGACGAGAGCAGTGCCATGCTAGGTGATGATTTGGAGATCCAAAAGATGTGTGTAACTGTGCTGTTATATGGCAGGCATGTTGCTTGCCATCAGGCGCATGCCCTGCTCGTTTTGTTACTCTATGCCATAAAATAAAAAATAAAAAATAATTTATACCTAAAATTTAATAATAAATAATAAAATAATAAAAAAAAATATAAGTGTTCAATGGATGTAATGGACTAAGGATGAGATTTGGTACAGATATAAAGTTCAGCATGGAATATGACACATAGACTACTTTTATACCGGGGGGTAAATGATACAAACAGTATGTACACGGGTAAAACCACGGGGCCCAACTGGTAAGTAAATAAAAGCAGATTTACTGACACAACAAACAGTTTTTAGACAAAACATTAGACCACAATTACGCACATTCAAAGAAAGGTCTCGCAATTTAAACAATTTGCCACGGGCGAAAATATTTTTGTATCACAGGTTTGCGTGCCAGCTTCATACAAAATAAACGAGGTGGTAAAATTTCGTTCACCACCATTCACCACTGTAAAATGGACAGGGACTTTAGGTTTAATCACAGATTATTAGGATGGGCGTTACATTAGAACGGATAATGTAATATGATCACGAATAATTAACTAACTAACTAATTTGGCTCACCGACCCAAAGTGGGTCCTGGCCGCTGACACTAAAAGACGCCACTCATCTCTGTCTTGAGCCTTTTCCTGCCATGAGACAGAGGCTTGAGGCTCGTGTATGTCTCGTTCCACTTGGTCTTTCCATCGGAATCTGGGACGTCCCACCGGTCGTCGACCATTTGAGACATCTAAATAGGCGCGCTTAGCAGATTGATCCTCTCCCATTCTTTCTACGCGGCCGAGCCAGCAAAGCCTATAAGATTTGATTTCACCCAAGATGTTAGGTTCAGCCACTAGATTTTCAATTTCGGCATTCTTCCTCACCCTCTAGCTACCATCTTCTTTTTTTCACGAATAATTAGAAGTACCTATTTACTAATCTAGGGAGAAATGTGAATTTTCACTGATATTGTTTTCTCAATTCTGTAAATTTATTTAATAGGTACCCTGTAAATGGATTTATAATCTGACAAATAAATTATTATTATTATTCCATTGTTACTTTATTCAAATGTTTCTAGGTTTTCGCTTTTGTGTACAACTAGCAACGCTCCGCGGTTCCATCCGAGTATAAAGTAGCCTGTGTGTTTTTTCAGGCCATATTCTAACAGTGTTCCGAATTCCAACCCGACGTGATAAACATTTCGCATTTATAATATTAGTAGCAAACAGGATATACACGGAATTTTGGTTTAAAAATTAGTGTGAAGTTATCTACCTTTACGTATGTCGCTAAAGTATATGTTTACTACATTTTTTTAAATTAAATTAAATGTCTGGCCTTCATAGTTGTTTTGTTTTGTTTAGAGCTAAACAGTGTTTTCTAGAATTTCCACTGTTATTTTATTAATTTGTTTAAAGGGCTTCGCTAAGCGACCATATCGTACCGACAAATTATTTATCTTATTTATTCTGTACTTTAGCTTTTAGTTTTTAGGAATGATAATTAAATACGAGTGTATTCCGAACTTATTATTACTAGTTGATAAGTATTACACTTATGATTAAGGTATTGCTATACCAGATGTTATCGTAACGGGCGAAGTGTTCTAACGATGGCGATTAACGAAATTAACAATTTCGCCCAAGGGCTCAAAGGAAATCCAATGCGGTTGATTACCCCGCAAAATAGTATTGGGATTCTAATAGCATCATAAATTCACTATCGATCCGAGAGCCCGAAAGCTTACCTACAATTATTTCCACAAAACGCTTTGGCAGTTACTAAATGTTTGATAGTAAGTTAATAGCTGTAATAAAACCTTTCCAGCACGTAATAAAGTAAGCATTACCCAACGAGATTGACACTCCTTACTGTGAGGGATGGTTTTGTGAGACGCACCAGTAAAAGGAATTTAAGCCCGGACCCGCATAAAACGAAAAATAATTGAAGGCCTGTATTCTAATGATGTATTTACAGGAAATTCTCCACAATATAAACTGTATATATTTTCTGTATTTCTTTTCATTTTGAATTTATTTTTAGGCCCAGACCTACTTAGCACCAATAATAATGAATTGAAGGTTTCTTGTCCTGTATTCGCTGAAAAGCATCGATTGTAAACTATCTTGAAGTGGCAGCCAAAACAAAACAAGAATACAGGCTTTATTTTGTTGTATGGTTTAAGTTCGAACATATTTTATTTTTCATATAAAACGATTTGTGTCGTTAAAATTGATAGGAACTCAATTAACAGTCGTTTATTTTGAAACCTGTACTAATGTACATTGTGTACCTGTGTAACTGTACAAAGTTCAGAATTAAACCGATCAGAACTGAAATGATCAAAACATACACAAAAAAGTGATATAATTTCACAATTAAAAATCACAATTAAAATCCAATATTATAGAATAACACGCGCACAACAACTGTCTTTTAGAAGTCATGTACGCAATGCCACTAACTTAATACGGTGAAAGAAAACGTCGTGAGGAAAACGACATGTATGTACCTAGAATCTTCCGATGTCATGTGTCCAACCCGCACTGGGCCAGCGTGATGGATTATTTCCTTGGCTCTCTCCTTACGAGAAAAAGCCCCGAGTCCCAGCAGTGGGAACATGCAGCATGCAGTCCACTGGTGTGCCAAATGGTGTCGAGTCCAACCTAACCAGACTGTCTCCCCCGAGCAGAAGAGGTACGCGTAAATGCATTTCCTCCACGTAAAAATTGAGAAATCCATTCAATTCTGACTTAAAAACACCAAAAATGTATCCGTCGGAAAAACTCTCACAACTTCCACAGCCTCCTTCCACTTAATTATTACAAAATTCATTTTCTCTGAAAAAACAAAAAAACGACTTCAATTTCAAATTAAGTTCAGACACTATAGTGCGTTCCAACAAGCTGTGTAGAAAACCAAAACAAACCAAAAAAAGGTGATACCATAACATAAACATCGTTTAATCATAGTATTTTTATGAAATTGCCTTAAAATATTTTTCACAAATAGGATTCGACTTTATTGCGATCTTAAATACCATATACTTAGATTTGTATTGATCAAATAATTCTATACTATCTTATTTTAAAAGTTATAGAAAGTAATGGTAGGATGATAGAAATATGATTTTAAGTACTAGCAATTTGATCTGTGTTTCTCAAACTCCCAATGTTGCATTCAAGACATTTATACTTCTTTTCATCAAATTATTCTTAGTAAGAACGCGCCTATTTTTCTAACATACCCCTCTCATGCCCATATTGTAAAAATGCCCATTTCCATTATATTCAAGTATAGATTTAATTTTACTCTATTTATTTTTGTCATTAATTTGGAATTTTTAATTGTAATGTAATTTGATTTTAATGTAATGTATTATTTGATTTTTATTGTAATGGGATCTTAAATTGACGTCTGTTTTTTTTTTAATTATTGACTTGTGTTGGTAATATTTGAATATCTTGAATATTATGACATGTAACTACTCGTTATTAATAAAAGAGTAAGCGTATGACCAAAGAACTCCGAGAAAAAGGTTTCTTGTGTCGTAACGAGTTGAGAGAAAATCGCAAACCTCTAAATACGTGTTCCAAATTACGCTGTTTACTATCAAAAGCTTGTATAATTTTCACTCTAAAATGCCATAAATTTTGTGTTATTTTGATCGAAACTTTTGTATGTGTTTCCAGAATATTACATCATAGTGTAATGATCAGTTTTGGGTAATACGAGGACAATTCGAACGAGATTTAATTATTGTTAAAAATAAAATGAACGTTTTCATACATGGAAACATCTAAATTACTTTTCTAAGTCACTGGTTCTAGTGTTATATTTTTCTCCGAACTCAAATGCTTTGCCTTTCCTTTTTTTACGTGGGGGAAATAAATGTACGTATGCCCGCCATACTCTCATTATGAAATGAGAGGAGATCTCCATCTACGCTCATTTGGGCTTCAAAAATCGCAGGGTGACCAACACTACACACAACACTAACCATATCAGGTTTCACCAAACTCAGTGCGCTATGCACACATTTATTTATTAGAGGATTCCGCGACGCCAATAACCGTAAACCGGGTAGTTTTCGGTTATTGGCATCGTGGTCATCGCGACGTAGTTGAAATATATACCTATGTTTTTTATTTTCCAATGCTTCCCGAACCATTCTTGCGTAGTAATGACATTCGGTAGATAGAACCTTCGGGTCGTGGATCTCGATTCAATGACCAGTTTTAGCATCAATCAAATGTTCAGCAAATGCAGATTCTTGTGTCTGACGATTTTTTACAGCGGCCATGTGTTGATTGTTCCAATTCCCAGCAGTGGGAACATATATTTGAGTGTTTATGATATCCATACATATATATTTAGTCTTGTTTTGCGACGAAAATTTAAAAGGGCAAGCAATGAAAGGTACTACAAACTATCTTGTAAAACAATGGTTGAGAAATGCTGGTCTGTCATATTGAGAGTGACATTGGTTTGTTTACTTTTTATTCACAGAGATTTGGAATGAAGTATAAAAGTAAATTTTAGTTTTATGTTCATATTTCAAAAATCGCCATACCGATTTCAATAAAATGTATAAATGGTACCACCACCTCTGACCAAACAAAAAAGAACCATCAGAATTGATTCACAATTGGCGGAGCTATCGCGTAAAGGCCGGTTTGCATTTTGATTATTGCGAGTGTGAGTGCGAGTGCGATTGCGAGTGCGAGTGACTGATTACTATGCACTCGCAATAATCAATCGGTGTCCACACGTGTTTGCTACCAATCACTCAACACCTGCACTACTCACTCGCACGCGTACTAATCAAAATGAAAACAGGCCTTAACATATATAAACTTAACAAGTAAAAGTACAAGACTCAAACCTCTTATTGAAACGTCAACCACGAAACGATGTCGTTTTTTCGAAGCTACTAGCAGTCCTACAGAAATCTAAATCTGGTTTTTATTCTAATAATAATTTAACGATAAATAAATAAACCGCAGAGCATTAGTTGATAGAATAATGGATTGTCAATTAAATCCATATTGTGGTACGGATTAAGGTTAATAACGCTGGATTGCAATGTGATGTCAATAGTACTAGCTAACCCACTACAAGCATAGAGGCGTTATATTTGACAAAATGAGCAGAAATCTATGTACCGCTTTATTGTGATCACTTGATCGAGTGACGTTTCCAGCTAGATTTAGTACCCTGCGTTAGAACTATTGTCAAGTTTACGAAAATAACATATAATATTATAAAGGTGAGGAGAGTTTGTGAGTTTGTTGTGATTATCTTTATTATCTTTGTTTTATCTGATATATTATTTATTCGTTAAGAAATCACGCAAACATGTTACGATTACAAAAAAAATAACATGAAAAACGTGGTATGTCCAAAGGTTTCTTGTATTATATGTATACTGTTTATCGATTTGTTAATTTTATCCAAAAAACAGGGCTGAAGTTAGTGGATGCGCACAAAGAATGTTTAACTATTAAAAATGTAATTAATTATTAACTTATACATAATAGTATATTGTTGTACGTAGGTTTGTCCGAGACGCATCATTCAGCTCAATCCTCGGCTGTTTTGCTTCCAACTGCTGCTATTCTTTCAAAATATATATTCTAGAGGTGATTTGAATGAGCTCGCTGCTCGCAGAGATAATAGCGGGAAACGAAGCTCTTGAGCCGCATTAACTCGTCGTGATCGTAAAACCGGAGCCGGAAGAAGGCGCAGGGTCGCGCACATTCGGATTGTACGCGGGTCGTAAAGAGACGCGCTGTTACCGCACCAGGCGCTCCCTTAAAAGTTTCACATTACGCTCGCCACTGACTTGCTCTCAGATTCGGAGACCCGATTATCTCGAGCTAGGGATGTTGTATTGTGTGACTAGAACTCCATTTTCGTGGAACGTTCGAGTGAATCGATATAAAGGTAGCAATCAAATCGAATAATAGGTTGTACTTATTTAATAGGCTACGATGTGGAATCGGTTAAGTATTATCATGAAAGAAGATACTTAAAAACATTGCGGAAATGGCAACTAGATAAAAATAGTGACACAGGCGGTACAAATTCTGCACAAGATGAGATGAGTCTAATGAGCTTCTATTTGTTAATTGGTTCAAGACATTATTTTTGTTCAAATCGAAATTATTTTACTCACACACTTTCCTTACAAGTAATATTTATCAACCTAAATCAAGGCAAAATGAAGATACTTACAAGTATTAATTAAACAAAATGTGGTTCAAAAATGTGACTTCCTTAGAGTGGAAGATTTGGAATCTGGAAAGCAGCGCCATATTTGACCATTTAACCTTATTTTTCGGTTAAAAATTAGCAGCCTCTAATTCATATTTACACTTAACATGTTTATGTTACTACTCTATAGAGTCAGAGGTATGTGTAGGAAATTCCACTACGCTTGAAAATCGATTGAATTAAGTAAATAGTCTCCCATCTCTACGTTGGGATCAAGACCAGCTCGGTCCACGGAATGTGTTCATTAAATCGGCCACTGAATGGGAGTGTTGGCAAACGCGCCGCACGCACACTGCGCACCAAACCGTGTACAACAGCCCAACCGCACATCATTCACTGAATATGCTAATTGACTTCACTCGATGAACCCCGATAAAATACTCCAAAGTACGTAAACCTCTACTGTTTGCAAATTATGTATTAAAAACTTGAATGCATTTGGATTCAAGTAGCTTCCATCTTTATGCTTCCATCATAAATAAATTTTATGGTACTGGCGTAAAAATTACTTTGCCTTTTTACCCTGTTTCTGTTCCCTTTTTTTCAAGCCAAGTATGATTTAACCATTGGTATTGGATAAACCACAGGTTGTATTCTAAACATTTCTAAATGCTTACGCTAACCAGCAGCATATAGTCCAGTTAATGTTCCCATTGTTGGGATTGGAGACCTTCTCTCACAGAAGACCTAATGCTATAATCCAACATGTTGGCCAAGTGCAGGCTAGTGGATGACACTTGTGTTGTCCTCGAAAGCTATTTTTCTTGAAACGTACCGGTTTGCTCATGCTTTTTTAGGGACACGGGACGCTATTACTGAGACTTAGCTATCCGTCCGCTCATCTGTCACCAGGCTGTATCTCAAGAACGGTGATAGCAAGACTGTTGAAATTTCCACAGATGATGTATTTCTATTACCGCTATAACAACAAATACTAAATATAAAATAAATATAATATCCCATACAACAAACTAGATTTTTTACCGTTTCTTGTTCGATTAGTCCGTCCCAAGCAAACTAGATCGCGCCACTAGTAAAACTAAAACGCGCTATCGACGTTTTAGTTAGAAACATAAGGTAAAATCAAAATACTAATAAAACTTTTGGATGAGAGCCTTTCTGAGTAAACTGTGTTAATCTATGTATACGGAATTCGGAATAAAGCCAAAGAGGTTTCGCCGTTTATTTGCTACTGGTACGGAACCCTTTGTGCGGGAGTCCCACTCGCACTTGGCCGGTTATTTAATTAAAGTTAAGGCTAGTGGTAATGACGAATTTGTTGAATTAACGAATTTTGTTACAATATTTATGCTTGGAAGTACCTATCCTCAGAAATGCAGGTAGGTTTCAAAACTGATTCGATTTCACGCTCGTGAAAGCGGACGTTGTTGTCACTAGGTCAACACGGCTTCTACGTGTAACTCAAATTTAGAAAATAAAAGACAAAGAGAATGTAAATTAATAAACGCTTCAAATGATAATTGTTGGCGTTCCTGATTAATTGGAAATGTAATTTTTAAAACAAAAAGTAATTTATAAAAGAGTATTAGCTAGACATTTTAACGGCAATTGTTTAAGATAAAAAAAAATACATGAGTCAGTACAATTATTATAATAAAAACATAATTATTATACTCGCATAATGCTTGATAGTTTTCTGTACGATAATAATTAATTAAATAAAATATTGGTGGTTTTAAACTTTGAAAATGTATACAGATTGTGTGCTCTCTCTTTTGTTTTTATTTTTTATTAATTGACGTGTAAATTGTACATGAATCAATAAAGAACTTTGACTTTATAAAACTAAGGTAAATTAACATAAATGTAAGTACTAACCGATAGCGGTATATTTATGTTCAGGTGTTTTAAAAATTCATTCAAATATCAATTCCACAGGTATTTTGTTTTATGCAAACTATAGGATGCTAAATATATCCTGCCAAGTTACAATTTAACCATAATTATGACAACAGATTCGCAGATGCGATGATAATGTTCTCCCCTTCAACAACAATGGCACCAATCAACTGACGATGTTACACACATGTACTCTCATGTAGATATTATACGGGCATAGATTCAGATACCTGTTTGAATTACTGCTTGGCTTATCACTTCTCTGTGACTGAGCATGTTAATTTGAATCACCAGTTATTGACGTTTTCAACTAATATGAATTTTATGAGTAGGTACCTATATACCTACTAAAAAAATTAATTGGTTGACACACTTTTTGAAGTGAAAACTTCTTTAGGCGCGCTATAGGCAGAATTTTCGTGGGCTGTGAAATGGATTCATCAATCGTTACGCTTGGATACGATAAGAACTCAGATATGGATATGGATACGGAACTTGGATATGATAAGGACTGCTCGTGACTCAAAGAAGCGGCACCGTTTCATGGTTGATGTTCCAAATACTAAGAGGTTTGACTCTACTTTTGGGATAAGAACGTCTAGGCTGTGGAATGAGTTGCCAGAGTGGGTTTTCCCTGATAGTTTTGACCTACCTATAAAAGGTAGGTACCAGGGCAACAGAAACAGTGAAGAGTTTCGATTACCTACCTCCAACAGCCCAGCGTTTATCTGTAGATACTAGGACAACAGAAATATAAAAGAGTTGCGTTTGCCCCTAGGTACCAGTACCAGGGCAACAGAAACAGTAAAGAGTTGCAATATTTTGTACAACTTCGTTTCATCAGAATGTCCCTTGACACCTCCCAAGTATTTTGAAGTGAAAACTTCTTTTGGCGCGCAGACGCGCTTTTAGACAGATTTTTCGTGAGGTGTGAATTGAATTCTAGCGTCACGCTCGGGTATGATAAGAAATCTTCGGGTAAACTCGGGGCCACGGCCATTGGCCATCTAGAAATGCGTCAGCCAATGGGAAATGCTGAAAGGGCGTGGCCTAACCATCACGGCAGGACCATCTCGAAATGCGTGAGCCAATGGGAAATGCTAACGCATTTCTACATGGTCATGCCATGATGGTCAGGCCACGCCTTCCGGTACACCCGTGTAGTTTCCAAAGTAAGCTATCAAATTCTGAGTTATAAGTTTTCACTTCAGTTCCTATGACTGCCAATTCTTTTTTTTTTATAAGTCCCTATGATTGCCATTTTATTTTTTCATGGATTCCATTCGATTGTATCACCACAATTTCGCCAGCGTCCAGCTTTGGAACATTGGGAGAGTATTTACTGTCCTTCAGTTATAATCAAAATAATTATAATAATTTATTTCGTACAGCCAATTTACATGTAAACTAAGATATCCTACTAATGTATGTAAAAGTTTGGACTTTCGGATGATTGTTGCTCAGTGACATGATCTATATATATGTCTCTACGAATCGGGTAGAAATTTGGAACATCGTTTATTCATAGACTATATAGTCCATATATAGCTATTATATAATAGCACGGCAATTTTTTGTCGCTGTAAAATAACAAGAACGGAAACTACGTGGGTAATACCGCGGGTCGCTGCCGTTACAAAATATAAAACACTATTCGATATACGATTATCTTCAAAAATCTGTCTGTAAAATTACAATTTCATTTGATGTCAATCACGACTGAACGGTGGAGAAGTGGAACACAGTAAGATTACGATCTTAAATAGGAACTACTTGGCCGATTTCTAAAAATATTTTGTCGCATATGTACGTGCTAGGCTAAATATTTACTAAGTACCACGGGCGAAGTCGGGACAGGCCGATAGTCCATTATGTTTACTCAAGGTTTGCGCAAGTCAAATTGTCAAAACTACCTGAGTTACCTACAGTAAAATCTGAATGACTTTCTTCGATCTTTATGACATTATGACGTCACGCGAATTGAATAAGAATTTGTTCTATTGTACAATTATTTTTTCCCCGACTGAAAGAATGCTTATGTTTTTCGCGTGTATCTTGTATGTTTGTAAATTTCTTTATTCCCACGTATCTTCCAAACGGATTGACGAATTTTTACAAGTACATTTTATTGTATCACTTAATGTTTTTTTAGGCGTTGATTTTTTGCAGTCGGGTTTTTTAATTTAAAGTTATTTATATTGTAGATAATGAAGATTTTCTATTAGACTATAGGCCCGTGAACAAAATTTACGGGTCAAATGAAACACCAGGAGACCTATGTAGGATGATAGAAGGGTATTCAGTAATAAGATTCAGCACTATACCGTCACTTGTAAGCTGTCCAACTGAGTGCAGTTGAAGAGGGGGGGGTTGCAACCTTCGATCATTTCTCCTTGTCGCATGATTTTTGTACGGCATTGCGAAATAACGGATTAGAAGAGCTATTGGCTATGGCGGCAGATAGCTGATAGGTAATATAATACTTATACATCGTTATTTTTATTAATTAGCAAAATGTTAACAGCAGTATCCATTGTCGTTACTGAACATCAACCAAAATACAGTGCCATTTAAAATGCATATTTTTGTTGTCTTAATTTACTTTGTCATAATGAATGTAGTGTCATAATGTAACTTTTGCATAATAGTTTTTTGGCCTAATGTATTTTAAGCATTACAATCTATTGTACTACATTCAATTCGACTATTGATGAGACGCATAAAAGTTTTTAAGCATATTGATGAGAAGCATAATAGTCTTTAGGCATTTTTTTGTTGTGCTACTAATGATAGACCCAGGTTACATAGGACCCAGATTCGACTCGGAGCATCCCGACTCCACCTAGTCTTGTCGCTATTACCCCTAGAGTGTATATAAAAAATGCGGGAGCCAGAAGCTCAGGGAGGACGTGAGTGGAGCAAACCATGCGAGGCGAAGTGCAGCGAAGGGGAGAGGTGCCGAGCAAAGCGAGCCAGCAACCTCCGTAGTGATGCGCAGGCCGAGTATGGAGAAGCGACACTCAGGGCTGACCGCAGAGCTTCTGGCTCCCGCATTTTTTATCTACACTCTAGGGGTAGTAGCGACAAGACTAGGTGAAGTCGGTGTGCTCCAAGTCGGATCTGTGTCCTATGTAACCTGGGTCTATATTTAGTAGCACAATAAATAAATAAAAAATGCCTAAGGACTATTATGCGTCTCATCAATATACCTAAAGACTATTATGCGTCTCATCAATAGTCGAATCGAATGTCGTACAATACGTCAATCGTTACAATAGATTGTTATTCTTAAAACATATTATGCCAAAAAACTATTACAAAACTACATTCATTATGGCAAAGTAAATTAGGACAAAAAAAATGCTTTTTAAATGGCACCCAGGTATGCTATAAACATGTCGCAGTCGGATCGTACAATTCGCCGCATTACATTACGACTAGCCGTTATCAAAAACAGGGCCGTTTTGTATAGCGGCTGTTCAACAGTTAAAATACCCCTTTAAAAACGAATATTTGTTTTTCCTCATTGTTGTTGCAGGCAATAAACGAAGTGCTAAAAGAACAGGTAAAATTCACTAGTTAGGTTTACTACTAGCGCTTTGCCGCGTCTAGCTGCCAGGGTTAACAAACAATACTCCTGTCGCCACCGTCGCTCTCGGTACAGGACGAGTACCTAATTGAATGTCGAGCGCACTGCGCAGAGCAACCCCTATTTCCCTCTTCACTCCACTTTTCAGCCTTACAACTGAAGACTTAGAGCTATTTCAGACCAGCGTTTTATACGCGCGAATAGTTTTTGGAAGCGTATGTAGGTGTATGTGTATAGATGCGCTTTTTGGCAAACGAGCGAGCGTTTACGCAGTTCTAAGCGCAAGCCGCGAGAGATACGGGGAGGTATCGCGTATATAGCGCGTAGAACTTCATGTTGATACTGACACGACACCACTATTCGAGAGAATACGCCGAAATATACGTGTTTACGAGCCCGGTGTTTTGAAGCGCGTAATGTAGCGTGCGTGTAAACGCGATTACAGAAACCACCGTATACGTGCAGAAAAATACGCCAATTTGAAACCGCTAGTAGAGCTACAGTTTTCGGATGTATGGGAATTTCTACTCTCAAAACATTCACTTCATATATTTTAACCTAACCTTTAGAGAAAGTGTAAATTTAATCGAAAATGGTTAGGTAAGTACTTTGTATTTTCCACAATACAAAATACAAAATAATTTATTTCCATGTGAACATAATAAAATATGTAACAAAACAATATCAAAACACTAAAAAATCAGTTTGTTGATAAATGAAAATTAGATAGATAAACTCTTTATTCGTGCCCTTATATAAAGCAAAACCACAAAAATGTTGTAACAATTGGCGGCCTTATCACTAAAAGTGATATCTTCCATTATGATGATGTATAATGGTAACTAGACTTTTTACATCAGGACTGGAAAGGACACCACAGGATTTAGCTGAAGCCTTGTAATGGTTAATTGTTGTACAAGAGTGCAAAGTTGCTTTTTAACCGCGTGCTCAATGTTGATGACCGAGCAAGTAAATGATTTTAAAATTCAAAAATTAGAATCCTGAGCATAGCAAGGGAATCATCCCGAACCTTAGCGAGGAAACGACCAAAAGCTTTGCACATTTTGAACAGTTTCAGTCGACTCTGTTGGCGTCAAATAAACTTCTTCGTCGCTTGAATCACTTATTCTCGGGTTTTCAATGGTTTCCATTTTCCTATTTTTAACCTAAAGTATTAACTTTGTTTAACCATTGCCATGGTTTTAACAATAACAATATGACGTCAAAATATGGAGAGTTGACCGATTGAGGCAAGGAGTGTCATCTGTGTATATGAAAAAGTGTCCGCCCAAATGCATTAAATTATGGTAGCACATTAGAATCAGGGTACATTTTAAAGGAAATAAATAAACGTACTATTCAGAATTCATGAAAAAAGTCTAGCTACATGTTTTCTCAAAATAGTAAGTAGTTAATTTTATATTTACTACATTATTTTGTACTAAGCAAGTATAATGCAGTGCAATTAAGGAAATAAATAAACATTAAATTATGTAGTTTGGGGACTATAAAGGATCGATAGGGGGGTGCATTCTGAGCATATATTCCAATTTGAGGGATTCTGGCATGGTCAGCTCAAGGTCATTTCGATGAAAACGCGTTTAACTCGATATTTCGAGAACTGTTAGTGTTAGGCAAAAAGTTGTGGAGACCTTTTCTCTTCTACATTCAATTTACTAACTTTTATAGTAACCACTTTTCTTTCTTTCATCAATATTTTTCAAGTTATTGCTTCCGAAAGGCAAAAATTTTACTTTTTTTCCTCCCTTTTGCCATTTTGCCCAACCGCTCAATTTTATGCAACTTTACCAATAATCAAAAGTGTAGATCTTTTAATAATGAACAACTTTGTCCTTGCACTTTTTTCAGTAATGGCAATACCTTCAGAGTTATGTTACTTTACCGAGCGAAATCCGCGCCACTGCGACACCTCCGCGACACTGCGATAAATCCGCGACACCTGCGGACTTAGGGCTGAACCCAAATTTCATTGTTTGTTTGTGTCGGTGGGTTTCTTCTACACAAGCTTATGTGGGACAACCACGTCACCTACTCCGATATATGCCAGTAATACACTCAGATACACTCAATCAGACATAGAGGTGAAGCGAGCCGTAGAGGATGCGGATGGTCTGATTATCAGTACGGCTAAGAGAATTTTGCCGGACTCTACGGCTTGCTCTAAGACCTCTATGTCTGATTTGATGAGAAAAGTTTTCAGTAGTTAGATGAATCTGGTCTTATTGCTCTCGTTGCCCAAAAACTTATCTTGAGTTGTGGTGACGGTCATATTGTAGATGAAAATGATATCCGCACATGGCTTCAGCTGGGATCGGCGCAGCCGTTTGGCAGAATTGGTGCCAAAGTTGGAAATACCTTTGGGATAGCCATCGAATACAATTACCACATCTGTACCGTAGTGTTTTTTATGTATGTTACGTATTTCTGGCATATGTCGAAGTAGGTAACGTTGTTGTCCCACATAACCCTGTGTAGAAGAAACCCACCGACACAATCCAACAATGAATTTTGGGTTCAGCCCTAAGACCGGAGGTGTCGCGGATTTTTTGCAGTGTCGCGGAGGTGTCGCAGTGGCGCGGATTTCGCTCGGTAAAGTAACATAACTCTGAAGGTATTGTCATTACAGAAAAAAGTTCAAGCAAAAAGTTGTTTATTATTAAAAGATGTACACTTTTGGTAAAGTTTCATAAAATTGAACGGTTGGGGAGGAAATGGCGAAAGGGAGGAAAAAAAAGTTAAAGTTTTGCCTTTCGGAAGCAATAACTTGAAAAATATTGATGAAAAAAAGAAAAGTTGTGGATGTAAAAGTTAGTAAATTTAATTTAAAAGAGAAAAGGTCTTAACAATTTTTTGCCTAACACTAACAGTTCTCGAGATATCGAATTAAACGCGTTTTCATAGAAATGACCTTGAGCTGACCACGCCAGAATCCCGCAAATTGGAATATAAGCTCAGAATGCACCCCTCTATCGATCCTTTATAGTCCCCAAACTACATAATTTAATGTTTTTTTATTCCATTTTTTTGCCTAATTTCATTGGGTTAGTAGTTGAAATTTTCTATTAGTAACTATTTTAGTCGACAAATAATATTAAATTGTTTAACTTTGTATATATATATTTTTTTGCAATTTATTAATTCCTAGCTTTTTTAAATCTTCTGCCACTTGAGATAACATTCCTTACCTATATCCTGTCACGACAGTGAACAACAGAGGAGAGGTGGATGAAGGGGAATAATAAGATGTTCGTGATTACAAGTATATTTAAGAAATAAAGACAAAAGGGAAGGTAGAAAAAAGTAGAGTGATATAAAGAGAATGTAAAAGAACAAAAATAATAAAAAAAGGGGCTTAAGTGAGGACTTCCATCAGGGAATGGCTTGCAGGTTCAGCAGCCTGGAGCAGGTACAGCGTTCAGCATCCCACAGCAGGGCATGGCTCGCAGGTTCAGCAGCTTGGAGCAGGTACAGCGTTCAGTGAGGACTTCCATCAGGGAATGGCTCGCAGGTTCAGCAGCCTGGAGCAGGTACAGCATTCAGCATCCCACAGCTGGGCATGGCTCGCAGGTTCAGCAGCCTGGA
Organism: Ectropis crepuscularia; assembly: GCA_963693475.1. Taxonomy (NCBI): domain Eukaryota; kingdom Metazoa; phylum Arthropoda; class Insecta; order Lepidoptera; family Geometridae; genus Ectropis; species Ectropis crepuscularia. The sequence continues at coordinate 14,206,947 of OY856358.1, forward strand.
GCAGGTACAGCGTTCAGCATCCCACAGCTGGGCATGGCTCGCAGGTTCAGCAGCCTGGAGCAGGTACAGCGTTCAGCATCCCACAGCTGGAATGGCTCGCAGGTTCACGGTAGAGTTCCCATCCGGCAGTCAGGAATGGCTTCAGCCAACAGCAGATAATGTTCCATAAACCTTCAAGGTTTACTGGTGATGTTGGTCACTTGGGAGTTCATTGTTCTTAAGTCTTTCCCTGTTGGAAGCCGGATTCTCACTGACCTTCTCAGCCGATGAGATTCATAAAGTAAACTTTTGATGATTTGAATCTGGAGAAAATAAACTTTATTTTAATATTGACAATTCAAAGAGGATTAATTCTAAAAACTATACAACCTTATGAAAAAGAGTAAAAATTGCTAAGTGACAAATAGTTTTTTGAAGTATTTACATTATGTAAACAAACTAAATTTTTGGAAAAACGTAATTATTATAGATTTAGAATAAGGTATATGATACAAGAAATATATCACAACAACCAGAAAATTATTATCTATCGAATGGACACAATTTAAAGGAAATTAGTGATATGAAAATTTTGGTATGTAAATACACACATCTCTCCTATGAAAGTGATGTTTTTAGAATGAAAGTAGGAATGTACGTTTACATATTGTAGTCAATATGTAACGTTACATATTCCCCACGACTGCGGAAATTTTACGCTTCTGTAAAATTTGGTAAGAAATTCTAAAGGGTTTAAGAGAGGTATTACCTTCACACAAACATAACTCCATACAAGTAACCTTTCAAGTTTTTTCATTCATCTCTTCCATTCTGTTTGGGTGTAAGTTCACATTCAATGACGAACACTCAAAGCATACACTCTCGGCGATGGCAGGCTTTTTTAAAGAGTCATCAACCGCTCTAATAGTCGGCTTATTTAAAGAGTTATCACCCGCTCTATGGGTAGAAGAAAATAAGAATGATAAAAGGGATGAACATAGGGCTTGATAGTTAGGCTTATTTATAGAGTTATCATCCGCTCTTTATAAGGGGAAGAAAGTAATTAAGGATGAGCATAAGGGCTCAAAAGATAGCACGAGCGGTAGGACTCAAAAGCTAACATGAGCGGTAGGGCTCAAGAGATACCTTGAACGGTAGGGTTCAAGATAAGCGTATGAGTTTAGGGCTCATACAAAATCCAAGAGTTAGATACTCATTGGTTAAAGAGTTAATGAGTTTAGAGCTCATTAACTTGAGAAAGTAAGAAAATTAGAAAAATACTAAAGAGTAAATAAAATACTGTAGGTTAATGATGAAGAGAGATCATGAGGATGAGAGATGAGGAGAGATGAGGAGAGGGTGAAGAGGGAAGTTATTATCCAAAGAGTGCCGAAAAGAAAATATTAGGTATATATACTAGTGTAAGTATGTTTTAGAATTTAGAAGAGGAGAGGAGAGGAGAGGATGGGAAGTTATTAATCCAAAGAGTGCCAAAAAGAAAATATTAAGTATATATACTAGTGTAAGTATGTTTTTAGAATTTAGAAGAAATTCAGGGGTTGAGGGATCAAAGGTTAAGGGGGTAAAGGTTGAGGAAATCAAGGGTTGAGGGATCAAAGAATAAGCAAGAGAGGGGGGGTTGTTTTGGAAGGTTGGGCGCCAAATGTCACGACAGTGAACAACAGAGGAGAGGTGGATGAAGGGGAATAATAAGATGTTCGTGATTACAAGTATATTTAAGAAATAAAGACAAAAGGGAAGGTAGAAAAAAGTAGAGTGATATAAAGAGAATGTAAAAGAACAAAAATAATAAAAAAAGGGGCTTAAGTGAGGACTTCCATCAGGGAATGGCTTGCAGGTTCAGCAGCCTGGAGCAGGTACAGCGTTCAGCATCCCACAGCAGGGCATGGCTCGCAGGTTCAGCAGCTTGGAGCAGGTACAGCGTTCAGTGAGGACTTCCATCAGGGAATGGCTCGCAGGTTCAGCAGCCTGGAGCAGGTACAGCATTCAGCATCCCACAGCTGGGCATGGCTCGCAGGTTCAGCAGCCTGGAGCAGGTACAGCGTTCAGCATCCCACAGCTGGGCATGGCTCGCAGGTTCAGCAGCCTGGAGCAGGTACAGCGTTCAGCATCCCACAGCTGGAATGGCTCGCAGGTTCACGGTAGAGTTCCCATCCGGCAGTCAGGAATGGCTTCAGCCAACAGCAGATAATGTTCCATAAACCTTCAAGGTTTACTGGTGATGTTGGTCACTTGGGAGTTCATTGTTCTTAAGTCTTTCCCTGTTGGAAGCCGGATTCTCACTGACCTTCTCAGCCGATGAGATTCATAAAGTAAACTTTTGATGATTTGAATCTGGAGAAAATAAACTTTATTTTAATATTGACAATTCAAAGAGGATTAATTCTAAAAACTATACAACCTTATGAAAAAGAGTAAAAATTGCTAAGTGACAAATAGTTTTTTGAAGTATTTACATTATGTAAACAAACTAAATTTTTGGAAAAACGTAATTATTATAGATTTAGAATAAGGTATATGATACAAGAAATATATCACAACAACCAGAAAATTATTATCTATCGAATGGACACAATTTAAAGGAAATTAGTGATATGAAAATTTTGGTATGTAAATACACACATCTCTCCTATGAAAGTGATGTTTTTAGAATGAAAGTAGGAATGTACGTTTACATATTGTAGTCAATATGTAACGTTACAATCCTCCATACGTGAAAAGAAAATTACGCGCAAAGGATATCAAAATAAATACACCAAGAAGCTTTGGCGTCCGAGTTTTTAACAAATAAAAAAAATTTATGATAAATTCAACACCAAGGAGGTAGAAATAAATAGGTTTAGTTATGTTTTGAATTCAAAAACTTAGTGCACACAATGTTCTAAATTCAAATCTATTTTACTAGTTTACTTTTTACTTTACTAGAGGGTAAAAACGACTTTTGCGTCCTGATATCGAAGCGCAAAAGTACTATTTCCGAGGTGGTGGGATGAAAAAGTTATTGTTTAGAAATAGGTAGTAAGTATAAGCGAGTACATGTTTGCGTTGTGTAGCGTTATAAAGCACCTTTATCTTACTTGTGCTGGTTATGGTTGTCCATTCAAATTCCACAAGAATCGCCCACAAAGGTTGCAACGTGTTCTTTGTTGTAGGTGACAGAGGTTTTATTTTCTCAAAAGCGCCAACACTGCCGACAGCATATTCGAACGGGCACGAAAGGAAAGAAAGTAAGTACGCAGTTTATACCATAGCCGAAAGTATCTGATTTAAAACTTAGTCAAAACTAATAGTTGCATTCCATCTGTATGGTAGCAAAGCTCGTTTTGTCAGTTCGTATCCTACAAGCCGAGATGGGTTACATTCCTACTATGTACCTCTAGTACGTAGTCTACGTTATTGCTACGATACATTGTAGCAAGACTTCATTTTGATATTTCATTTACAAGCGATAACGCCTTTCCTAACTCAACTGATACAATGAAACAAGATGTACGTCTACCTCATCTTGTCACTCGTTTCTAAAAAAGAAGAAAAGTGTACTCTAAACGTCTAACGAAAGCATCTACATACGTACCTACACGACTAAAGAACATCATCTAGAAATTTTACATAATATTCTCTAGTCCACTACCACGCATTGTTTGTACACGGTATAATAGTAATGAATGGCAAAGCTTGTCTATTATTGGAACTCAAACGTACATTTACATTTTGATCAATAAAGTAGAACATTCTCGAACAAATACTACATACTCATAAGGTTATGATAATATACGGCGCTCTACCTACGTCCAACCAAAAATAAACCTTCACACGTCAATAAAATATCAATTAGTTTATTACACGGGTCGTCGCACAACTCCTATATTATTAATCTCCTATATTTATGTATCATTCACCTTTGATATTTAAGGGCTTTCCAAAAGAAGCTATTTGTTTGATCTTGTTACTCCCCGCACCTGAACATCGGTCAGCGAAGATACAATCCGTCTTCGTTAGAAGGACGCCCGCGTTCTCCGAACAAACTGCCGACATCAATCAAGTTTTTATCTAATAGATGTACACCTGTACCGTGAAAAATGGTATAAAATCTCCCCCTCTGTGCTGTAGGCCTACTGATAAATTATAAGTGATGCTGATGAAACATCACGAAGAAACTAGACAGCGCGAAAGATCAACTAATCATTGCGCAAATTAAATTTTGAAAGACTGATGTCTTCTTTCGATAAACAGAGACAGATGAGTAAACACAAATCAATAAATATGATAGCTTCGGTTATACCGTTAGGTTTTATACATGTATATTTTTTATAGAGTGACGGGCAAAACGTGCACATGATGCGTGCCCATAACAACACAGTGGCAGGAAACTATGTATTTTAAGATGCAGAATCCAAATTATTGAATTGCACTCTAGAATGCTGTTATGGGCAAACACTTTTATACGTTTCTATTCAATGTATTCTGAAAATTGAAGTTGTATGGGAGCTTCCCTGAAATGTTTATCTTATTTTGTTAACTGCTTTGTTTTTATTTGAAGAGAATATAAATTATAATATAATTAAATATTCTGTGTCTATTTCAAGCGTCTACGTGTAGCCGTAATCAATATCGAGCAAAAACGAGCAACGAAATCTTGTTTGTTGTATAGCCTCCCTTAAATATTTATTTTATCTGTTTTAGGGTTCCGTAAAATGTAAAAACGGAACCCTTATAGATTGGTCATGGCTGTCTGTCTGCCTGTCTGTCCGTCCGTATGTTACAGCCACTTTTTTCCGAAACTATAATAACTATACCGTTGAAAATTGGTAAATAGATGTATTCTGTGAACCGCATTAATTTTTTTATACAAAATAGAAAAATAAAACCGGCCAAGTGCGAGTGGGACTCCCGCACGAAGGGTTCCGTACCATCAGCAAATAAATGGCGGAAAACACTTTGGCTTTATTCCGAATTCCGTAAACATAGACTAAAGCAGTTTCCGCAGACAGGCTTACATCCAGAAGTTTTTACTTAAATTTTAATTTTATCTTATGATTCTAACGACGAATCCGATAGCGCGTTTTATTCTTCTAGTGGCGCCATCTTGTTTGCTTGGGACGGACTAATCGAGCAAGAAACGGTAAAAAATCAAGTTGTATGGGACCCCCATTAAATATATATTTTATTTTATTTTTAGTATTTGTTGTTATAGCGGCAATAGAAATACATCATTTGTGAAAATTTAAATTGTCTAGCTATCACCGTTCTTGAGATACAGGCTGGTGACAGACGGACGGACGGACGGCTGACGGACGGACGCACGGACGGACGGACGGACAGCTAAGTCTCAGTAATAGGGTCCTGTTTTTACCCTTTGGGTATGGAACCCTAAAAACAATAAATTTTAGGGGTGCCCATACATAGAACTAAAACTCATAAAAAAATTTTCATCAAACCCATACGTGTGCGGTGTCTGTGGATAGGTCCTTTAAAAATGACGTTGAGGTTTCTAACATAATTTTTTCTACATTGAATAATTTGCGCTAGAGACACTTCCAAAGTGGTAAAATGTGCCCCCCTGTAACTTCTAAAGTAAGAGAATGATAAAAGTAAATAAAGTAGCCAAGTGCGAGTTAGACTCGCCCATGAAGGGTTCCGTTCCAGCAAGTAACATAATATACATAGTACACAAACATAGTTCTTGTAGTTCGTTGTAACTTTGATCGAAGCACACCCCGGACACTCGGCCTAAAATCTATACAGACGGTGCAGTTGACATACCTACACTCACACAACTCGCATATATCGTTCGAACGCATTTACGCATGTGTGCGTGTCATCTATGTCGTGTCGTCGAGTGCTTCTCGCGTTCTTGCGGGGTAGGAAGCTTGAAACTGGCGGGGGGTAGGGAGTGTCCGTTCTATCTGTATTATCTATTCTATGATCGAAGTTTTAATTATAGTGTATTTATGACGTACTAAAAAAAAAACTACTCATCAGATCGAGTTCAAACTAATTTTCGTTAGTAGTTTTCATGGTTATGTACATCATATATTTTTTTTAGTTTTTTCATTCTCTTACTTTAGAAGTTAGAGGGGGGGGGACACACATTTTACCACTTTGGAAGCGTCTCTCGCGCAAGTTATTCAGTGTAGACAAAAATTATATTGAAAACCTCAACATCATTTTTTAAGACCTATCGATAGACACCCCACACGTGTAGGTTTGATGAAAAAAAAATTTTTGAGCTTCAGTTCTCAGTATGGGGGGCACCCCTAATTTTTTTTTTTTTTTTAATCTTTTGTAAAAATCCTAATGCGGTTCACAGAATACATCTACTTACCAAGTTTCAACAGTGTAGTTCTCATAGTTTCGGCAAAAAGGGTTCCGTTTTTACGTTTTACGGAACCCTAAAAAATACGATGTAGATTACCATGCAAACTTCCACTGAAAATTGGTTTGAACTCGTTCTGGTAAGTAGTTTTTAGGGTTCCGTAAAACGTAAAAACGGAACCCTTATAGATTCGTCATGTCTGTCTGTCTGTCTGTCTGTCTGTCTGTCTGTCTGTCTGTCCGTCCGTATGTCACAGCCACTTTTTGCCGAAACTATGAGAACTACACTGTTGAAACTTGGTAAGTAGATGTATTCTGTGAACCGCATTAAGATTTTTACAAAAGTTTTTTAAAAAAACAAAAATTAGGGGTGCCCCCCATACTGAGAACTGAAGCTCAAAATTTTTTTTTTCATCAAACCTACACGTGTGTGGTGTCTATCGATAGGTCTTCAAAAATGATAATGAGGTTTCTAATATAATTTTTGTCTACACTGAATAACTTGCGCAAGAGACGCTTCCAAAGTGGTAAAATGTGTGTCCCCCCCCCCTCTAACTTCTAAAGTAAGAGAATGAAAAAACTAAAAAAAATATATGATGTACATTACCATGAAAACTACCAACGAAAATTAGTTTGAACTCGATCTGATCAGTAGTTTTTTTTTAGTACGTCATAAATACACTATTATTAAAACTTCGGCCAAAGTTACAACGAACTACAAGAACTATGTGTACTATGTATATTATGTTACTTGCTGGAACGGAACCCTTCATGGGCGAGTCCAACTCGCACTTGGCTACTTTATTTTATACGTCATAATTACACTATTATTAAAACTTCGATCAAAATTTCAACGAACTACAAGGACTTATAAATTATGTTACTTGCTGCTTCGGAACCCTTTATGGGCGAGTCCGAATCGCACTTGACTTCTTTATTTAGTATTTGTTGATATGGCTTCAACAAAAAAACATCATCAGAGGTTAACCCTCACCATCGCGGCTAGGGATTGCCGCGGTTACGCCTCTTTTTTTTTTTTTTTTTTTTTTTTTTAACATTTATAGGTTTACACTTGACCACCATCTCGCCTGATGTTAAGCGACGATGCGGTCTAAGATGGAGCGTGCTTACCTAGAAGAAACCGATTCACTCTCGATTTGAAGACACCAAGATTATAACCATCGGGAAAAACCCACTCAGGCAACTCATTCCACAGTCGAGACGTTCTTATCACAAAAGTAGAGTCAAACCTCTTTGTTCGTGTCTTTGGAACATCAACCATGAAACGATGCCGCTTCTTCGAGTTACGAGAAGTCCGATAGAAAAAAGGGCTAGGTGGTATTAGATCATGCAGATCAGATGCACACTCTCCGAAGTGTATCCGATAATAAACCGATAAGCTAGCAATTTTCCGGCGATGTTCAAGAGTTTGCAGTCTTTTTCGCACAAGAGAATTATTGCCTATGAGCCTTTTAGCCCGCCTCTCGATCGATTCCAGAGCCTCAAGCTGATACTTAGCCGATCCATCCCAAAGGTGCGAACAGTACTCCATACAAGAGCGAATCTGTGCTTTATATAATAAAAGCAATTGTTCAGACTTGAAGTACTTTCGCACCTTTGAGAGGACACCTAGTTTTTTTGCAGCTAATTTAGCCTTGGACTCGATATATGAGCCAAAGTTGAGTGTAGATGTCAGGGTAACACCCAAAAGCTCAAGATGATCAGTAACCGGCACGGATACACCTCGAAAAGTAGGAGTCTGTAGAAATTGACTCCTTTTTGCGGAGAACAGACACGCCTGCGTCTTTCCTTCATTAAACTTGGCCAGATTGGTTTCGCCCCATTCAGAGACTGCCTCAAGGGCCAAGTTCAAACGCTCGACCATACTCTCTCTCAATACCTTAGTTTGTTGACCGCTGGCTCTCGCGCTAGACATGTAACTCTCCACAACGGTGCTATCATCTGCGTACCCAAAGATACCGGGCTTCAGCAGATCGTTGATATGTAGCAGAAAAAGCGTCGCAGAGAGTACCGACCCTTGAGGGACTCCGGCATTAATACCCATTTGGTCCGACGAGCAGCCATCAATGACAACTCGTATGGACCGATCTCTCAAGAAGTCCGATATCCACGCAATAAAACCTGGAGACAAACCATAACTAGAAAGCTTGCTAATAAGGCCATCATGCCAAACCCTATCAAAAGCCTTCGAGATATCCAGGGAGACTGCAAGTGCTTCCCCGTGTTTCTCGATAGCTTCACTCCAGATGTGAGTGACATACGCCAGAATATCCCCAGTCGACCGGTTTCGGCGAAACCCGTATTGCCGGTCACTGAGGAGGTCGTTAGATTCTAGGTATGCCAGGAGCCTGCGGTTTAAGACACGTTCCATAGTCTTGCAGAGTATGGACGTGACCGAGATGGGCCTGTAGTTGGCAGGGTCAGCACGACTACCCTTTTTGGGCACAGGTTGCACGTTAGCAAGCTTCCACGATTTCGGTACTTGCCCAGTTTGGAGAGAGAGTCTATACAGGCGCGTTAGTACAGGAGACAACTCAGGTGCACAAGCCTTCAACACTAGGGCAGGAATTCCGTCCGGGCCGCTGGCTTTATTCACGTCCAGATTACGTAGCACTTTACGAACCTCCATTTGGCGAATATGCATTTCCGGCATCAAAGTCGGACTGCCAGGTGGAGTAGGAGGAATCGCACTACTAGCATCTAGACGCGAAGATTCCGCAAACTGAGATGCAAACAAGTTTGCCTTCTCCATTGCGGTGTGAGCCAGCGCCCCATCAGGTTTCAGCATTGGAGGCAGTGAAGAGCGGCAGAAGTTCGATTCGACCGATTTAGCTAGGGACCAAAACGCCTTGCTACCCGCAGGATACGAAGCTAGTTTGTTCCCTATTCGACTAATGTGGTCAAATCGAGCCCTCTGAAGAACCCTTTTGCATGCCTTAGCAGCCCTGTTAAACGCTTTCTTTTTGCGGTGTGTATCCCTTGCCTTACGCTGTCGAGCATCAACCCAGGCTAGGTAGGCCTCATGTTTAGATGCTTCAGCACTTTTACATTGAGAACCGAACCATGGGCGAGCTTTGCTGGATAATGAAACGTCAGAGTATGGAATGAAATATTCCATAGCCGTACGTATTACATCAGTCACAGCATCCGCGCAGGCTGACGGGTCACCAGAAGAGAAGCACAGTGGCTGCCATTGGTAAGATGCAAAGAAAGAACGCATTTCGTCCCAATCTGCTGACTTGTATTTCCATAGCCGCCGGTTGCCTCTGGGGCTGAGATCGGGCGGATGGTAAACGGATACTGATTTCACCAGACAGTGGTCGGAGCTGCCTAACGGCGAATATACCGCCACGGAGTATCGGTCTGGATCAGTTGTCAGCAGAAGGTCTAAGCAATAGGGAGTATGCGACTCAACGTCTGGTACCCGTGTCGCCTCTTGGACCAGCTGGGTTAGGTCTAACGACAAAGCCAGCTTTCTCGTTTCCAGCCCAGCATGGTCAGTGTCCCGGTATGGGTACAGCCAATCCTTATGGTGGCCGTTGAAATCCCCCAGTAACACTAATTGGGCTGATGGGTACTTCTGCTGAGCCGCGTCCGCTGCCTCACTCAAATAATCGGTGAGCCGAGTTGTCTCCTGATCTCCACTGTGCGACCGATAGACACAGGCATAGACAATTTTGTCGATGCCTGTGTCTATCAGCGCCCATAGAACAGAGAACCTGGTGTCCTCAAGATTACGGAGACGCCGACAGCAGATATCGTCACGGGCGTACAGGCACACTCCAGCACGCGGCTTGAAGTTGTGCTCCAAGGTATACCCTGGATAGGTTAGGTACGCCACGTCCGACGGACATCCTATCTGCGTCTCCGTAAGAAACAAGAGTGACGGCTGCTCAGTCTCGAGGTGATGGTGGACTGGGGTGATATTAGAGTGCAGACCTCGAATATTAGTGAGGTGCACTTTGAGAGACAAGGAGTGCAGCCGCTGTTTCACTATGTTTCTGTTTTTACTTTTCATATTATTTTTTGAGAGTGATTGTCGGTGGGAAAACGGAAGTAGAACGAGGCTGCACACTGCCAACCAACGGTCACAGCACACAACACAAATACACCAATGGGAAACTAGTCTGGAGACTGCGGGGACGCCCGAGCCCCCCCGGGGATGTCTATCTGGCCTTGTCATCCGGTCGCCAACCGGCAGGATAGCGCATCCCGGGATTTTTCGCTAGATGGCGGGGCAGCCTTTCATGAGTGGCTAGCTCACTACTTGGGCCCCCAACTATCTGCGGTCGGTAGCGGCAAAAAACCGTGCCTCGGATCCCGCTACCCTCCATGACTAGCTTCCCGATGTAAAGTATTGGTGTGCAACTATCTGGTCTTGCAGTTATGCAGCAACTGTTCTGACCCGTTTTCCCTAACGGCGTCACCAGACTTCATGCCGGAACACGGCTAGGCCGCTTGGCGGCACGACTCAGTCTGGCGGGTGGTCACCAGCCACGGCCAAAGCCTACCACCGGTATGTTTGTCACCCGATTTGCACCACCCAGGGACCACGTGTGGGGGGTTTCTGTGTACAGGTGCTTCCCCACGGACGGAGGTGACACGGTCCCCAAAACGGCCTCTATGGCTGCATCGCGGCCCTTGTCCTTCCACTGAGCATGCTGCTAATCTGAGAGCTCGTGGAGGAGCCTTATTACACCTAGCCTATAAACACTTTGACCACGTATATTTAAGCTATTATTTTTAGTGATTGCATTGATTGCGTTTCCAATTCAATCAATGCAATCGAGACACATAAATCACATAAATATGCAACAATTGCTTTGGAGATGCCTTACTGTGCATTTTATTTGACTGATTATTATTTAATGGTATGCTGACATTGTGTTCCTACCGCTGGTATTAATTTTTTTGTCTAATATTAGATTTAGAGTATAATATTAGATTAGATTAGATAAAGCTCGTCGAGTTTACACTTGACTTCTTTACAGCCGAATTCACTGTGCCCCTTTATGTTATACCCTACGCTCTACATATATGTTAACCTACTCCTAACAAAGTGAGCCCTTCTGGATGGGACTCTTTGGTTATATAAATAACTATAAATATAAATAACTAGCACGGAATTGAAGAAGTTTTTTTTTTTTTTTTTTTTTTTTTAACATTTATAGGTTTACACTTGACCACCATCTCGCCTGATGTTAAGCGACGATGCGGTCTAAGATGGAGCGTGCTTACCTAGAAGAAACCGATTCACTCTCGATTTGAAGACACCAAGATTATAACCATCGGGAAAAACCCACTCAGGCAACTCATTCCACAGTCGAGACGTTCTTATCACAAAAGTAGAGTCAAACCTCTTTGTTCGTGTCTTTGGAACATCAACCATGAAACGATGCCGCTTCTTCGAGTTACGAGAAGTCCGATAGAAAAAAGGGCTAGGTGGTATTAGATCATGCAGATCAGATGCACACTCTCCGAAGTGTATCCGATAATAAACCGATAAGCTAGCAATTTTCCGGCGATGTTCAAGAGTTTGCAGTCTTTTTCGCACAAGAGAATTATTGCCTATGAGCCTTTTAGCCCGCCTCTCGATCGATTCCAGAGCCTCAAGCTGATACTTAGCCGATCCATCCCAAAGGTGCGAACAGTACTCCATACAAGAGCGAATCTGTGCTTTATATAATAAAAGCAATTGTTCAGACTTGAAGTACTTTCGCACCTTTGAGAGGACACCTAGTTTTTTTGCAGCTAATTTAGCCTTGGACTCGATATATGAGCCAAAGTTGAGTGTAGATGTCAGGGTAACACCCAAAAGCTCAAGATGATCAGTAACCGGCACGGATACACCTCGAAAAGTAGGAGTCTGTAGAAATTGACTCCTTTTTGCGGAGAACAGACACGCCTGCGTCTTTCCTTCATTAAACTTGGCCAGATTGGTTTCGCCCCATTCAGAGACTGCCTCAAGGGCCAAGTTCAAACGCTCGACCATACTCTCTCTCAATACCTTAGTTTGTTGACCGCTGGCTCTCGCGCTAGACATGTAACTCTCCACAACGGTGCTATCATCTGCGTACCCAAAGATACCGGGCTTCAGCAGATCGTTGATATGTAGCAGAAAAAGCGTCGCAGAGAGTACCGACCCTTGAGGGACTCCGGCATTGATACCCATTTGGTCCGACGAGCAGCCATCAATGACAACTCGTATGGACCGATCTCTCAAGAAGTCCGATATCCACGCAATAAAACCTGGAGACAAACCATAACTAGAAAGCTTGCTAATAAGGCCATCATGCCAAACCCTGTCAAAAGCCTTCGAGATATCCAGGGAGACTGCAAGTGCTTCCCCGTGTTTCTCGATAGCTTCACTCCAGATGTGAGTGACATACGCCAGAATATCCCCAGTCGACCGGTTTCGGCGAAACCCGTATTGCCGGTCACTGAGGAGGGCGTTAGATTCTAGGTATGCCAGGAGCCTGCGGTTTAAGACACGTTCCATAGTCTTGCAGAGTATGGACGTGACCGAGATGGGCCTGTAGTTGGCAGGGTCAGCACGACTACCCTTTTTGGGCACAGGTTGCACGTTAGCAAGCTTCCACGATTTCGGTACTTGCCCAGTTTGGAGAGAGAGTCTATACAGGCGCGTTAGTACAGGAGACAACTCAGGTGCACAAGCCTTCAACACTAGGGCAGGAATTCCGTCCGGGCCGCTGGCTTTATTCACGTCCAGATTACGTAGCACTTTACGAACCTCCATTTGGCGAATATGCATTTCCGGCATCAAAGTCGGACTGCCAGGTGGAGTAGGAGGAATCGCACTACCAGCATCTAGACGCGAAGATTCCGCAAACTGAGATGCAAACAAGTTTGCCTTCTCCATTGCGGTGTGAGCCAGCGCCCCATCAGGTTTCAGCATTGGAGGCAGTGAAGAGCGGCAGAAGTTCGATTCGACCGATTTAGCTAGGGACCAAAACGCCTTGCTACCCGCAGGATACGAAGCTAGTTTGTTCCCTATTCGACTAATGTGGTCAAATCGAGCCCTCTGAAGAACCCTTTTGCATGCCTTAGCAGCCCTGTTAAACGCTTTCTTTTTGCGGTGTGTATCCCTTGCCTTACGCTGTCGAGCATCAACCCAGGCTAGGTAGGCCTCATGTTTAGATGCTTCAGCACTTTTACATTGAGAACCGAACCATGGGCGAGCTTTGCTGGATAATGAAACGTCAGAGTATGGAATGAAATATTCCATAGCCGTACGTATTACATCAGTCACAGCATCCGCGCAGGCTGACGGGTCACCAGAAGAGAAGCACAGTGGCTGCCATTGGTAAGATGCAAAGAAAGAACGCATTTCGTCCCAATCTGCTGACTTGTATTTCCATAGCCGCCGGTTCTACAAGAACTTAGAATTTTTAAGATTTCTGTAATTGATCAGTACCTATATCTTGTTATCGTGTCTCGTGGTGGTTCAGATGAGGTTATTAGATGGTTATTAGTATTACGATTCACGTATAAAACATAGATTGATGTGCCTCGGGAAAACATACAGCATTGTTTGAAGCAGTATGTATACTTATCTTAATAACCTGTGGTCAACGTCTATACCATAGACAATTAGCTTCATCTTGACACCACTAGAGGGCGCCACAGGCGCATTACCAGCAAAGGCACCCGGCGGTGCGGTCATTGGGATTCATAGGGTTGTATACTTTGGCCACGAGTGGTCGAAATTACAAAGAGCTATTCAATTATTACTTTTTGAATAACTAGTGTTTTTTTTTTCTAAAAGTGTTTATACATTTCACAAAATTTGAAATCTCAACGGATTGAGATTTTTCGAAGTACCCGTGAGTGAAGCGGTTCAAGCGGATAATTTATCCAGCGAAGAAAAATAGAAAATCCTCTTTGTTGCATGGTAAAAGGTGAGATGGAGCTACGGGACATCATCATCATCATCATCATCATCATCATCATCAGCCGTAAGACGTCCACTGCTGGACATAGGCCTCCCCCCTAGATTTCCACAACGAACGGTCCTGAGCAACCTGCAACCAGCGGTTTCCAGCGACCTTCGTGAGGTCATCTGTCCATCTAGTGGGAGGCCGTCCAACACTGCGTCTTCCGGTTCGTGGTCGCCACTCGAGAACCTTTCTTCCCCATCGGTTGTCAGTTCTGCGAGCGATGTGGCCTGCCCATTGCCACTTCAGCTTAGCTACTCTTCGAGCTACGTCGGCTACTTTAGTTCTTTTGCGAATATCCTCATTACGGATTCTGTCGCGCAAAGAGACTCCGAGCATAGCTCGCTCCATAGCTCGCTGTGTGACTTTGAGCTTTGTTATGAGGCCCACAGTTAAGGACCACGTCTCAGTTCCATAAGTCATCACTGGCAACACGCACTGATTGAAGACTTTCGTCTTCAAGCATTGGGGTATTTTGGACTCCAAGATGTAATAAGATGTAACGCTACGGGACAACAACCAAAAATCAAGACCTTATTTATACATGCAGGTCAGTCTTCATTCATTTATATGCATTTTTGCAAAAAAGAGCAATTTGCTCACTAGTGAGAATTTTACCTGATACTTAATGTGAGTTTTCTACTGATATATCGAAAAAAAATCGATCTTCCACGCTTGGTCGCGGAGACCTTGTATACTAGTCAACAAGTTGAAAAACGTGCAAAATAAACATAAAGCTCCTATAAACATGTGTGATACTTCTTTCGATTCGGAATGACGTCTAGAAAATATGTATTTATGGGTTTTTAGCACATAAAAAATTGCGATAGTTATTAACAGAATAAGATTACATAACGAAGGTATTTAGTTATTCTTCCTTAATAATTTCGTAACTAATGATACTTAAGATAATTTGAAAAAATATCCTGAAAGAAAAGGAAATTTCCAATATAAAAGTTTAACTCTTAGAATTCTATCTTTATTATTTTTACACTTTTTTTTAACGCTGAAAGTAGAGCTCCGCGAGGTCTCTACGGTACTCTGCGCTACGGCATAGACGTGGCGTCTAAAAAACCGGCATATCATCTAAAATATTGATTTTACAGTAGTAAATACTAATTTAAAAAATTGAAAAAAATACAGTGTAATCTGAATACATAAACGTACAAAACCTTAGTAAATGAAATAAACTATGTCGATTTTTCATAAAGTTATACCAATGTTAATTAACTAATCTTTTTCTGTTATCTGTTTTTTATAAATTACGGCATAAAAGTTGAAATAATTGCATTTTTCGCTTCGTGGAGCTCTTCTCATTTAAGTACTTCATAAGACAATGCAAAAATAATATTATATTAAAGTTTATTATTTTGGTAGTTATTATTCGTTTATCAACAAAAAATGAAATTTATAAAAATTGGTATCAAAAAATATTTTTTAGTAATATCTTACTACTGCTGTTTTTGTATCTAATATGGTATTAATTAACATTACAAGAAAAAAAACGTCATTTGTTAAGAAATTGTTTATGGAAAAACCAGGATGTCAGACAGACAGACAGACAGAAACTCTTTATTATGCACACTATATAGTAAATTGAAAATGAAAACGTTTATTGTGCCAAAATAAAACATTCATAATATAAAAACACATGAAAATATACAAAAACAATAGGTGGTACGGATGAATAGAGTGTTAGTGTGCACTGGACCCCACACTAGGGTGACCTGTGTTGTGGGAGTCCAGGCTCTTTCTATTGCAATTAGTACATATTAGAAAACAATTGAAATAAAAGAAAATAAGATGAAAACCAAATAAACAATTTTCTAAAATTATGAGTACCCTCATTATTTTAAAATTTATCTAAAAAAAATATAATTGCTTATACAGAATAGGTGTTAAAGAGACAGAAGCATACACTAGATTACAAAAGTAATCTTAACTCAAGCGAAATAAGTAAAAAGCAACAATAATCAAAACAATAAAACGTTAGGACCCAACATTCTCGTTTACATCAGAAACCAAAATACATTTTTAGATAGGTACCTACATAAATATGTGGGTCTGCTTCTTTTTCAAAGGAGTGAGTTTAAATGAATGCTATACACCTACGATAATGCACGGGAAACGTGTGTGCAGAACAAATAAATGTGTATGGATGAGTGAGTGCGTTAATGTGGTTTTTTTTTTTTTTTTTTTTTTTTTTTTTTTTTTTTTTTTTTTTTTTTTAATTTAAATTTTACAGCTCCACAGACTCCGGGGTCCGTGACCTTTGTCAATCGTTTTCTTTTTTTGTTACATGAATCTTGGATTGGAGAAGAAAAGGAAATAGGGGAGAGTAGGGAACATTTTCTTGCTAATTCTAGGACTATTTTATTTTCTAAGTCGCCTCCTCCCGGCTCAGCGCCTCCACCACGACTGCATTTCTATCCTTGATGGCCATCTGCAAATTGAACTCTCGGATGGTCTTCGGTGTTGCAGACAACGCTCGCCGCACGAACCGACCGATGGCGTCGTCGGTGTCGTCAGCGTAATATGTGAAGGTCCCCGTGTGCCGTGAGATTGCGACGACCGCATGAGGCACGCTCTCGTGCAGCTTCGTGTTTGCCTTAGTTTTTATTGCGATCACCGACTCGTATGTTAGTCCCTGAGCTTCATGGATGGTAAGGATGCGTGACCCGGTGCCTGAACCATAACCCTGGTTTGTCAGGGTCTCCTTCTCCTCTTGAGTGTGAACTAAAAAGAGGGTGTTTGGTTGGGTGTTGGGTATTTGCGCTCCCTTATACCTTCTCTGCTCTAGGGACTTTATGCGAGGCGCCGAGGAATACATACCCGAGTATATTTCCCTCAGCGCATATGCGACGTCCATTGGGTTTCGATGTGTGCAGAGCAACTCCTGGCTGATCTTTGTTACCAGGTTCGGGCGGTGATACCTCATTTCGAAGAGGGCGTTAATGTGGTAGGTCGTGTGAGGATAAATGTGAGCGTAGGTACCGCTGTGGTGTGATAATTATATGCATGTTGTCTTGTTTTTAAATAAAAATCTTTTGTGAATGTTGCCTATTATTATCATTTAACTCGATGTATGTAAGTAATTATGTGAATAATAGTAAGGCTTACTAAATAGAACGGTACCTACTATAAGGAAAAAAAATAAAATTAAATATAATATTATAAATAAAGAACAATGTAAAAATAGGTATAAGAATTAATTTCGATAGGTGATGATAGTTTAGGTAAAATATACACAAAATTATGAGAGTAGTATTTAGTATTATTGTACTAAAAATACCAAAATTATGAAACAGTAAATTACAATAAATTAAACAATTTAGTATAATAATACTAAAATGTGTTTCAGACCTGATACAAACACTATAAATAATAGGGTTCGAGTCCCGCCAAGTGCCAATATATGTGTGTAATGAATATAAATACATAATATATCTTCTATGTATAATGTATATATTTATTTACTTACTACTTTATAAACATTACTTATCCATTATTGCATGCATAACACAAGTGCTACAACAAAATACTAACACAAAATAATAGGGCCGTGGGTTCGATTCTCGCCCAGTGCAAACATTTGTGTGATGATTTCAAGTAAATGTTCTATGTATTTATTCCAATACAACTACATATATGTATAAGCCATACCAACTACATATATATTGCCTATTTATATAATTTAAGCTAATATAATCATTAAAATCTTAATATCATTCACAGTAAGAATTCCTATCGTAAATGTATGTATCGCTGTGGCGATTTTATAGGTACAGCGCGTGTGAGTCCGACTCACCGACTCAGTAGAATATTTTTTGTGCTAGACGCGGGCGCACGGCGGCGGCGACCGATACCTCGTTAGTGTGCGTGCGAAACAGTGGTATAGGTTCTTCATGCGGCTTTACTCTGGAGATTTGAAATTAATTTAGTGTAAGGTTTTTAAAACGGATACCAATTTGTAATTTCGTTATTTAGATACAAATAAGGTATAATGCTTTCGTAAATACTTAACAATCATTAAACATACAAATACTCTCATAATAGATATTTGGGCTAGTAAATGGAAGTTATAAAAAAGAATAATATATATACTAAGAATAATACATATTAAAGCTGAGCTTTGCCAGTTGCATCTATGAAAATTTAACCGGAATAAAAAAAAAAAAATTCAAGATCTGGAAAGTAGCCAGGATCAATAGGGTCAGCCGTAAAATAAAAAAAAATAAAAACTGTAGCTAGTTACGAGTTCAGTTTTTAGGGTGACAAGGGACCCAATAATCAATTCTATCATCGAAAACAACGCTCTGGATGGTAAAAATTATATATTGTTAGAGGCAGGACGTTATTACAAACACTTAAACAATAAAAACAATTACTTACTATCTAGTGCCATAAATGGCGGCTTTATCGCTAAAAGCGATCTCTTCCAAGATGGAAGGTGGAAGGCTCTTTCAAGGATGTCTTGGGATTTAACAATTTTTTTTTTTACCATCGTATTCCATAGGTGAAATTATGATGTTTTTGTAAAAATATGTATTCAATTTAACAGTATTACATAAAAATTAAACCGATATTATGTGCCGAGAACGGAAATTATACAGCATTCTACAAAGTACTTCCTGGTGAAGACTATGAATCCCAAAGATCGCACCGCCGGGTGCCTTTGCTGTTAACGCGCCTGTGGCGCCTTCTAGTGGCGTCACGATGAAGCTAATAGGCTAGACAATTAAGAAAAGTAATTAGTCCGTCAGTTAGATCATACAAAAATATTGTGTACGTACGTTGTTTTTCTTATGTTTCACAAACAAAAACCAACGAAGACTCGGTTCTTAGAAGTTTCGAGTCACGTCACGATATGGTACGATTATTTAATAAAGAGTGACGTCACAACCCCCTACTTCGGAAGTTTGATGATCTATATCTTTGTAAATTTTTGATAATTTGATAAAACAAAAACTCACGTAGTTTTTGTTTATTTTTCCATAATCTACCTGACGAACTAATTAAAATGGTATATTTTTGACCCTGTCGTCATCCCAGTTGTCTATGGTATAGACGTCGACCACAGATTATTAAGATTAGTATACATACTGCTTCTTCAAACACTGCTGTATGTTTTCCGATCTCGGCACATTATATCGGTTTTATTTTTATGTAAAACCGTTATATTATTTATTTTAGATCTGACTGATACATGAAATAGCTTAAACTCTGAGAAATGTACGCAGAGTAAATAAAATGGGCTATGAGTATGAAAGAAGAACAAATGATTAATGCTGCGAATGTAGTTTCAAATGAAGTCGAATCTCACTTCAGACGTACACGTCCAACGCTGACATCGTCCAGATGGTGAGGCGTTATAACGTGTCTGAAACGTTCGGAGGAAATCCAATAATAATTTAGATTGTGATTAGGTTTTGTGTAATGTTCTTAATATCACAAAACTACCTGTTAAATTACTAACTGTTCAGTAATATGTACAGGGTTTGAGATATATTAGATTAACTCTTTATTGCACTTCACAAGTAAACAAAGTTACAAATATATTTACTTAACAACATAAAGTAACAATTGGCGAATTTGAGTTGTTTAACATGGAAGTCAGGTGGGTACATTATATGTAACCGAAACAATAAATATATTGAAACAATAAATTAAAGATCAATTTATGTGTATTAACTTGAATTAAACACCAAACTGTACAGTATAAATAACTAAATATTTAACATTACTCACTTTTCAGAAAGTTAAAACACAGAATCAGGTAACAAACCTCGTAAGTTAAGTGTGTTTTAACTTTATTATCGCTTAACTAAACAACTACCTAATTATAAACTGTTATATGCGTTAGTTTAGTAGTGTCGGAGAACTCACTGTAGTTTGTGGTGTGGGGTCGCATTACGTACCATTATTATTCCGAGGCTATTCCTTCTATATTAGCCAAAATCTCAAGGGTTATAATTGGATTAGGAGTAAGTGACAGTAGACCCCTGCCCCGACTGTCATCCCTAGACCTTCATTATTTTATGAGAATTGCAGATTCGGATATAAAACCTTCGTTTCGTTTAACAAGGGCGCTCTTCGTGGCAGCTGTTTTCATTTCGTAAATGTGTCTTGTTGCGCATTCAATGGACTCTATTTTATTATGCGGCTCTTTTTGATGGGAAAATTCGAATAGACTAGATAGAACAACTAATTATCTTAACTGCTGAAGTTTGTACAACTTTGGGGTATAAGGCAAGAAAAGTGCATTAAATTTTCTTAGTTCATAGACGAAGACTCTTTTAGTAAGGATTCGTCTTTGAAGTTGGAAAGCAATTGACTGCACCCTTACAACTCCATGATATACAGGTTTACTGGTAATCAACCTGCATCTGTTTAAGGGCATGTATCATCATACATGTTCTGTATGTTTAAACAAACAAACTTTAATAGTGGTAGGACTCTTGGCAGAGTCCACCTGGGGAAGTACCACACCTTTGTCAGTTATTCTACCGCCATGCAAATTACTGCACATTAGTGCAAACATTACTGTGTTCCGGTTTGAAGGACAATGTTTCCAGAGAAGTTACAGGGCTTAGAGATATAGCATCTTAGATACCTGGGCGACGAGCGCAGTGCAGTGTTAGGTGATGATTTGGGCTCTTCGTATTCCAATAGCTAAGTGTCACTGTGCTGTTATGTGGCAGCCATGTTGCTTCCCATCAGGCACATGTCCCGCTCGTCTCGTCACTCTATACCTACTATAAAAACATTTTTGTTAAAACTCAATACATATCCCAAAAAATAGTGTTTGGTGACCTCTCTAGCACTGTTTAGCGGTTATTTAGTGTTTATTGACTTCGGCACATCATTTATCATCGAGTGTCAAAGAGCTTTTTGACCCTTTTTTTTAATTTGGGATGGGAAAAAAATACGAATTTTTATAAACTGTAGAACCAAAGTTGACGTCTTAAATGTAAAACAAAAAATTAAAATTATGCAGGCTAATTACCAATAACCCTGTATACATCCAGTATACAAAAATTGTTGGCTATTGCGATGGTAATAAAAGAGTTGGTAAGAGAGTGGGAACAACATGCTAAATTATACATAAGTATTATATCAACTATCTGGCCGCCATAATACAAGCTCTACTTAGTTTGGGGTCAGATGGTGTTGTGTGTGAATTGTCCACCAATGTAAGTATGTTAATATATTATACTATATCAAGTAACCTTGTCCACCAATGTATATTTATATTGACTTAGTCCACTTTACGATCTATTTACAATCTATAGAGCATCACTAAACACCAATAGCTACTAAGATTTAAGAGACGCACTATTATTATCAAAATCAAATCAAATCAAAAACTCTTTATTTGAACAGTTTACATAATATCGTATGACAACAATCATTAACATGTAATAATAAATTGCAAGCTATTCAGTTACTTAAATGTGGGGTCTGCTTCCCACACTAGGTCGGTCCTCTGCGTTGGAGACAGCTCCTAATAGTATACTACGAGATTAATACAAAATATCAACAAACACAATATTAAAGGTGATTTTTACAATTTATGGGTAAAAATTGTAATTGTCTACGATAAACAAAGGCCACTAGGGCCTGTGGTTCAAAATTTCAAGTGGATTTTCACAATTTTTACAATTTGTGTAAAGTGATTAGGGCCTGTTCTTCAAAATTTTGTTTTTAACTCTCACAGGAGTTCGATTGAGCTCCCACTTGTCTGGTACCAGAAATGTTAGATGTCTAATACAAAACTGCGATGCGATGCGATGAGATGCGAATTCGTGCGGCAAACCGTTGCTTAGGGTAAACATACCTTTGAACGGTAGTCGACCGTGTTGGACGTATTTTTCGGAAGCGTAACATGAATCGCAGAAATATTGTTGTACTGCTGTTATTGTTAAGTAGATATGAAAGAAAAAAGATTTTGGTTTCATACTAATATTACCATTATGAATGCTGATGGGAACTATTTTACTCGCAAGTATTATGGGTTGAGAATAGAAGAAGACATTTTTTTTTATTATTTTAGAATGAGCATATCTTCCCTTCTTCTGTCTCAGAGCTGACTAAAATGGTGGTGACGCCACTATGACCAGTATAACGTAATATGACAGGAATACGCGATGCGAATCAAATCGGAAGTTCTTGCGATGCATTCGTGCGAATTCGGAGATGTTTATGATGCGATGCGAATTCGGTTTTGTGCGGGAGCCCTTATGGTACGCGTGGTATGGTCGAATGTCACGCGAACCTATTAGTAATGTATTCACTCAAATCTTGAAAAGTCAGCCAGATAAACCTTCTAAAAGGGCATTAATCACATGTTTGGGTTTCTTACAAAGACCAATACTTTTAGCAGTAGGTAAGATAATAGAATAGGACTTAATGTATTATTATAATTTACCGAAAACAAGCCAAAGTAAATAAGCCAAAAAAAATGCCGGTCATATGGACTGCCGATAGAAGTCAAAACTTGAACAATAATTATTACGTAGGTACATACACAAAATATTTATGTATATACACACTTATACAACAGTCTGTGTCGGTAACAGTCAATATGTCACGAGTATAACCGTTTTTCCCATCTCAAAAAAAAACAATAAAGAACTTTTCACTTTAAAAAATAATCCATAGTGGTTTGACGAAGTGATTTACTTCTTATCATGAAAGGTCATATACTCGAAAGTTAGAAGTAGGTAAGTAGTCATAGATCAATCTTGTGGCAAGCATCGTGCCTCACGCTCCGGAATCACTTGAAGTAGCGAGATTGTTACGGAAGCATCCCGCGGATACCGTAATAGCCACTTTCCGAATTTGTGTAGCAATAAATTTGGCCCCTAGATATATCTCATCCGTTGACGGTGAAGCGCGCAAAAGCCTACCCGGAAAATTCCTGGAATTTCCCAAAGAATACAAAGGACTATAGCCGCATTTTTCTGGTTACGCATAATAGATGCTCCCTCCGTTAAAATGTATTAGTAGCTAAGAGCCTACGAGAAGGTATTGGGAAGAGAAAAGTTAAATGACGAAGCTTTCATGGTTCAATTCTTAATTGATTTTGTCAATCTATTTCCCATAAGCTGCCAACTTTATATTTTCGTACATTTTTTACAGCGTTTTATCATAAGGAGAGATTCAAGGCCATAATCTGCAATGCTGGATGACGCGTGTTCTCAATAATGTATTTCTTAGAACATGCCGGTTTCTACACGCAGTTTTCCTTCATCGTAAAAACCAGTGGTTATAACCACTTGCAAACTTGCACCTATGTACATCTATGGTGGCAAACATACTATTAGGTGGAGACAGGCTTTGAACCTACAATCTCACACTTCTGAAATTACACGTTACAGGCACTTGCCATAACGGTTTTTTCACAGCGTCGGCGTTAATCTATTTATCTCTCATTTTTTCTAGTGCGTGAGACTACAACTAACATGAAGTGACCGCTTACCTATTAGCTTATCAGTGACTTAAATTACTAGATGTAGTACCTTACGGGTTCACCAGATGGTTGTTAGTTTTTAGCCTTCACGGCGAATAATTATGCTGATAGTCGCAAAGATGACTTTTAAAACTTAGCTTTTAGTTCTGAAGATTAACACGTGCAAAGAAACAACCCTAAAAGCAAATTCTAGTTACATTTTTTTTTAAACTATCACAGGCATTACTAATGAACATAGCTGGACATTAACTCGTTAATCCGTTAATTAACGAAGTTAGCATTTTGATTAACGGATTAACTTTTAAGTTAACTTTTTAAAATGTTAACGGATACGTTAACTTCCGTTAAATATGCAGAAGCTCGTTAATCGTTAATCATCAACGCCTACTATTTACCGCACGGCACCCCGATGCGGCGCGAAAAACAGGTTCAGACAAGTATGAAAGGACAAGTGCCGGGCGGCCCGTGGCAGGGAGTGAAACAAAATAAAAACTAGATATATTTTGCCGGCGCTTGCGAGTGAGAAAACTGATAATTTCATTACTTAGCTCCGGTGCTTAGAGTGACGAGAGTTTTGTTTGTTGTTACTATAAATTACTGTCAGTGATCATTTGCGTGTTGATAAAGACGAGTACCGTGTAATATAACTATATTACACTGCGCTCTTCTATCTTTTTCTACCTAAATAAGTAGAAAAAGTGTACTGTCATCATCATCATCATTACCGAAAAGCTTGCCGAAAGCCACTAAAATAAAAGTAGGTACATGTGACAAGCCTGAATAATTTGAAACAACGTGTAAGAAGGGTACATGAGTAATATTACATACAGTTTGAAGGTATTGTTAAGGGAGAGCTCTAACTGGGGGCAACACAAAAAGGAGAACTCATTCTGCCAATAACAGTTATGATGGCACAAGTACCGGTAGCTAATCCCGTTAAAATAAGAATACAACAGGGTCGACAACTGATCGTCTGGGAATCGTTTGGGATAGCAGCTACTGGCAGACGAGAACTTCAACGTGTTAATGAAGGGAAATATGCACCTTAGGGAGAGTTCTAGTATTACGTAACGTAATATCTATGTTTGGACCTTAACATTTTTAATACCCCTTCTTTCACTCACCGTATACACTATGTGACATCCAAGTGAGCATTTTTACTTAAAAGTCACCACACAATTTGCTAACTGAGTAGATTTTAATTTCTTGATTATTTTTTTCATCACATATTAACGGATTAACGTTAACTTGCGTTAATTCTTCCGAAATGTAACGCTTTAACGTTTAACGAAGCTAACTTTTTTTGTAGTGGATTAACGATTAACGAAGTTAACTATTTGATTAACGGTGCCCAGCTATGCCCGTGAATATAGCGCATGAAACTTTATCGCGATATCGGGGACTCACTCCACAATAGTAATTAATAATTATTTATTCGTGCGTAAATTATTAATTTACGTACGAATAAATAGTTATCTACAATTTTTTTTCAAATTATTAAAACAAATTATTTTCTGAAAAAGAATTGGGCGTCTCTATGGCCACGCATCTTCAATGTGAAAAAAACCTGTTATTATTAGTCCCAACGAGTCATTGAAATTAATGAGATTTTCAATAAAAACTTGTTGGAATCTTCCCTCGTGGATAGTTTGAAGACTTTGAGGATAAAACTTATTCCTCGAGAGGACGTTTTGTACTTATAAAAGAAACTTTGAAACTCGTACGAACAGTTATACTTACAAGAGATTTATTGGTAATTTAATTTAAGAAGAAGCGCGTTTTCCGCCTTCCTGAGTCCCAAGATGTTTTTTAAACATGAAAAGACGCTTGGCTATTTTAAGCTTCTTTACAATTATGACGACATTTAACTACTTAATTAATCTTAACGTCTTCTTACATTATAAATATGTGTCACCGTCGTAAAATTGTAAAAACCGTCAGATTATAGTCTAATGACGTCAGATTACTAACTAACCTAAACTATCGTAAGATCATAATCTCACCCGTTAGATTGTAATCTGACGGTGTTGACAACTTTACGGTGACTTACACGTAAGTCGGCTGCAAAACAGAAAAACCTCAACCTTAATAGTAAAATACTTATCTATACAAATCCCTTCATATTGATATCGTTTGACTTGACTTGAGGGCTTGACTAGTAGGTAGAATAATAAATACACATTTCAAATCCATGATAAGCATTGCCATTCAGCGTGGTAATGCCGCCAGCATGCTGGGTACGCTTCCGATTTGTAGTGGGCTTGAACATCTTGATTATCTGTAGACCTTCATTGGTCTATGGATAAATCAGGTGTGCTTAGTGTAAGTAGTTAGTTAGGTATGTAGCGTAGTGTAGTTCTCATTGTATTTTAGTTTTGTTAATAATAAAAGTTAAAAAAAAAGATAATCGGGAGTAACTGATCATTTTTAATTTTGTTCTTGTGTAATTTGCATTGCCCTCACATTGATTACAAATTCATCAATAAATTAACTTCTTTACTCACAGCCCTTAATGGAATGCTTGCCTTGCTGCTTCCATGTGTATGTTCTGTGTAATTATAATGTCAATATTTTTTGTAAATTAACAATGAGTTCTGTCTTTTGCTGTGTTTGTTAAGTGAATTGGTAAAGGAAGCGAATGTATGTAAATATATATATTATACATATAGCATGTAATTAAAGTCAAATTAAAAAAATATATTAACAATTTTTTTCTGATGTACTTAGGTATAAGTACGGTCATACAACAAGACTTTTCATATACTTCAGAAAAACCCATTACAAAACAACAAATAAGACATACGCTTAATTTCGAGTTACCTACATAAAGTGTGAGAAACGTACTCTCATATTTCAAAAAAATATTTAACATGTGATAATCTAGTTTTTATGAACAGAATATGGTATTTGATATCCGCTACTACCTATCAACTTTGGGTAGCGCAGAAGGCGCAAGGCCCTAATAACCTTAACCTACTTAGAAATTATAGTTAAGTGCATGCGTAGATCATCTTAAATAATACAAGAAGCATGCCTGAAAGTATTCCATATATAAGTAAGTATTACTTACCATTGTCCCTTACCGTACTCAGCTAACACATTTCCTACAATGTAATCACAAGTATTTGCTTTTGAAAAGCATAGAAATAACATTTTACACATATCATTTAAGGATTGATCACTTTCTCGAACTGCAGTAGGATAATGAGGTAGGTAACGAGGAGGCCCACGAACTTGAAGGGCAGCGAGATGTCGATGTTCAACATGCGCAGGAGTCGGAACGAGAGGTCGCGTGTCTCCGTGAACGCCAGCAATGCGCGGGCGGCGCTACGCCCCGATTTATCTGAAAAAGTTGTTCAGTATTCCAAAAGCCGGCAAAGGAGACGGCTCATTTCTGCCCCACGTCGTTTCAAGTTTAGGTACTTAATTAGCCCCGGAGACCTAAACAAGTTATTTAATTAAAATAACATATAATTAAATAATTCAAACTGTACATTTAATACTAACCTGCCAAGCGGGGATTGCAAATTGGTGATTAAAAAGTACCTTAATGACTATGTATAAGTAATTTTGTATTAAGGTACTGTAGTTCCAGATAACCAAACTAGATGGCGTTGTACGGCGTTAAAACACGCTAGCGAAGTTTATGTGAATTTAAATAAGCCTGTTAAGGTTTAGTTCGTGTTATGTCTTCGGTCTTCGGGTCAGTACCTAATAGATAGGTACTACGCTGAACACATCTTTGATCTTTGTTCTTTCATTTGAACCTATGTGTACAGAGTACAGACTTTAGTCAAAGTCAGCCATGTTTACGCTTTATTTGTTCAGTTGGAGTTTACGTACAGTAAAGATTCGTTCGAAAATCGATTTGTTCGAAACTCACACAATACCCATGGAATTTCTTTATTTTTCCAAAGGTTTCCTAATTTTTTTGTGGTTTGCCCGAACCTCCGGTCCTTTTCTGTGTTGAGTCGACATTATTTTGAGCACAGTAAGTCGCAAAGTAATGAATTTACTACCTTCTTTTAGTAGTAAGTACATAGTCACGTTCTTGATTACCTACTTGCGGCGTTATTTTTTTCAATGTTTTAATTGATATCTTTTAAACCCCGCTATGCAGGATAAAAACATAAACGGTTCCTCAATATATATTAAAAATGCTATACAATGATCCAATTTTGGTCAAGTCTCTTGCACTTTTTCTGTGGGGCAAATGCCCATGGAAAATGGGCCATCTCCTTTTGAGTAGCTAATTGAGGCAAGCTAAAAACTTGTCATACAGTACTCTAATTATACCCCAATGCGAAGGTAGACCTGGCTGACGAGTGGCGGGCAAATCTACTCAAAATTTGCTGCCAGCGCTCATATTATATTTATTGGGACAAATGAAGTTGCTTGGTGTCTGGTGTCTAACATCCATATTCTGAAACCATTCGCTACCCTGCTCATTAGCCTTTTTTTTGAGAAACTTTTAGTTTTGTGACGTTTTACTACTTTTATAGCGTCATTTTTTAAACCACGCCCAAGTGTGACGTCATCAGTTTTGTGCCTGAAGAGATTTTTATCAAACCTAAGAACCTTATTTTACCTTTAATACTGCATCAAGGACGCTTTTTTCTAGTAATCTCAGAAGAAGGAAGACGGAAATAGATGAAAGAAATTGTCTATGTCATAAAATAAAATCAGGTTTCAAAACATACACCAAAGAGGACAAATTGAATAATACCTGTAGGCAATTAATATTTATCCATTCCAAGTTTCCAAGAGAACTTGGCATACGGCACTTAAAAAGGGCAACAACGTGTGATGAACGCAAGTTGGCAGCACGTTGCAACCTTTGCTTATGATTCTCGCGTTTCTATCTCAACAAGTCCACAGATATTTCGATTTATTGTACCTACATATTGTGCACTCCTACTTTCTCTATCATGACCCTGCTATGTATCTTTGTTTAGTAGATACATACGTATACTATTAACAATGCACTGATAACGCTGAAACAACCCAATTTATCAAAAACACGGTATCAGCCATTTCTTAGATGGCGTTAAATAAATTTGCAACTGCTTGTTGGTTAATTTTTTACATATGTATGTATATACGACCTATTACATATATTTTTTTGGTTCAGTAGCAGTACTCGCTAGATCGTGAAATCATTTTTAGGAGCTTTAATATATTTAAGACTTTGTACACGTTATCTGATGTGTTCGGTATACAATTATTATACATAAGTATAAGAAGTAAGATACGACTAAAAATTAAAGATACTTTCATGGCTTTAAAATATTGATAAGAGTCGTGAGATCTTTACTCTTCTTCGTTTAAATAAAACAATTTATTGGTTGTGATTGCATCACTTTTATTACTGACAAAACTACAGAAAAGTTAAGCAAAAAAGGGCATAACGCATTAGAATAAACTAATTATAGTCTACTGACGTAATGTTTATCATTTATAAGTAGGTATATCAATGCATTGCTGTGGTGGCTGTTTTCTCGAAATCCTTTTCTCGATTTTCTCTTTCAATATTTTCGAATCTTTTGAAAATCATTCGACAAGCACGTAGGACATAGTAGTTCATTTGTGTTTACTATGAGTCCTTTGTACAAAAGTGAGATTAAAGTTTTCATTTTAATTCAACAAATTTAAGTACTTCAAATACTTATACCACAGAGCTCCTGAAACACCACTGCTAAAAAATGCTCCGAGAGCTGTTTGATTTCGTCTATCGGGATTTTTGAACTGAATGTGTGTACACTATATTGCATCTACGTATAACATGCAAAATAGCAATATGAAACAATACTTTTGATTTTCTTGAGCTATTCATTGAGAAAATTTTCAAAATTAATTTTTAGGAGACCCGAATAGTTTTGACTGAAATGATAATTGAAAGTTACCGGCTTCATAAGAAGATCATTTTAACTGCAATTCAACGCTGTTATTCCCCTATGTTACACGCTAAAAGAATTCAAGTAATTACTTTATGATGAACCAAGTTGTTCCCAAGAATTCACATCGTCACCATTTTATTATGGCGATAAATTTTTTGAGCGGTTTGCTGTGTTTTAAATACAGATACTTACATCATTAAATAAAGTAAAATTATCGAAAGAAAATAAACAAATATTGCATTTTGTTAGTTGTGACCACTGATTATAAACTTGTCTAGATAGACCGCTCGACTGTAGAAACACCAAAAACTATGTCAGCCAATAATAGTTGGCTGAAAATCTCGGCTTGTCAGAATCACGATACACGATACCACTGGCATAAGAACAATAGCAATTACTGATACTTTTTATTAATACTTGACTTAAATTTGTGTCCGTGATCACGCAAACAAGTATTTGAAACCTGACCTGTGCTTCATCCAGACCAGTGTTTAATCAAAGGTTGTCACAGATACAACATAACAAGACTTCTTATTGGTTGAATTTCTTATTGAGTCTGCTTCATAGTTTTGGAGAAGGTTCCAAAAAGCTGTGAGCCTACATTTATGACATTAAAAAACGTCATGACTGACGTCATTATTGATCATGTCTAATAAAATCATGGAATCCGCCCCCCAATGGCGTCATACAGAGATTAATTCCTCAAGTCATTTGAAGAAACTCTTGAACTACGTCTTTACAAATAAATGCTGGCAAGTATAAGACAGTAACGCCACATGAAAACGGACAATACTGTTGGCAAAACATAAACATGCTCAAGGAAATACTGATGCACCATACACTTTCAATTCGTTCAGCATTCAAAAATATGATAAGAAAATACAATCGTATATTTTGTGTTTATTAACACATTATTAATACATAACTCTCTCCTTGCGAGAGAAAGCCCCGAGTCCCAGCAGTGGGAACGTTTAGTGGGCTGTTGATGTTGATGTTGAATACATTACGGGGCGAGATTAGCTATTTCAGTTCCTAATGTAGTCAAAACAAAATGAAACTGTGAAATAAAATACATAGTTTTAGTGCCTAGTTAGTATTTTCATTTCACCAGTCACTCGGCAATATAAAGCCTATTAATGCTGAGTTATTTTACCTACGTCACAAGAAAGTACAGATGCAAAGTTATACATTAATATGTACGTTATATGCTGTAGGTATTTGGTCAGAAAATTATTTTCATATTTTAATGGCAAAGCAAAAAAAAGGTGAAAAACATCAAATTAAAAATGATCTTGTCATTGACGTATGACATTGACGATGTTGCCATGTTAAGGTGATTTTCTATTCATCAGGGAGAATCCCAAAATAATGAAAAATGAACAGGAAATACGAATGCAAAGTTATCCAAAGACCACAACATATGTTGGTACCTAGTAGGTTTTGAAAAGTAGGTACTTAATTCAAAACTTTCCAAAACACTAGCTCCAGTCAACCTACCTGCAGTCTAAATCTCTTTACAATAATAAGCTAGATGACATCAGGGTAGCGATTCTAAATGCGATTCCGAAAGGTTCGGGGTCGGAATGACAATCGAGTCTGTCAAAAACGAGTCTGTCTCTATCATGCTAACCAGATAAGACAAAGACCGAGAGATGAGACTCCATGTCGGATGCAACCGAATGGATTTAGAATCGCTACCCATTTCTAGATCTAACATCAGTCAAACGATAACAGCTATCCCCGATCAGTCAGGTGACACTAGAATGTTGCATAAACTTAATAGTTAGTCTACTATTCATTAAGTACGGTAATATTAGGTTAGTAGAGGCCCGCGCCTTCTGCGCTGGCCCAAAATTCTTTAGGCAGTAGAGACCATGTGAAACTAGCTGCCATAGGTCCATTAAAAAAATAACGACGACGTTCTAAAAGTGTCACGGGCTGCAGGACGAGAAGTGGGTCACCGTAAAATAAGGCTTTTTCAAGAATCAAAAAGACCCATCAAAGATCTTTCCTGATTTCACGAGCTAATTGGCGTTTTTGTTGTTTTAGTCGAAATAAAATTGATTTCATTTCATTTTATTTGAATTTGGACAAAACCAAAGTAATGTGCAACGAGTTTATTGCTCCAGGGGTGATTGCAGGAAGTGAAACACATTGGAAATTGTTCAGAGATACACACTACATAATAACACTACATAAATGATTTTCCTAAAGTAATTGAGCATCCAATGTCACTATTTGCAGATGACAGCACAATAACAATAGCATGTCAAGATAAAGCTAATTATGAGGAAGATATCAATGCCGCACTAAATTCATCTATCCATTGGTTAAACATTATTAACTTAAAAATTAATTAAAACAAAACCAATTTCATGCAATTTACTCAAATAAAAAATTACTTTATTAAACATAAATTATCAAAATAAAAAAATTGCAGAAGTCACTACAACAAAATTTTTGGGCCTAACAATAGACATGAAATTGAATTGGAAGGCACATGTTGAGATTCTCTGCAAGAAGCTGGGTAGCTCGGCATATGCTCTGCATAGGCTTGCTCCAGTGGTAAAGAAAGAGGCTCTTCTTACATCTTATCATGGATTGGTGGCATCAGTCTTGAGATATGGGATCATTTTTTGGGGGAATTCAACTGATACAGCCTCAGTTTTCAAAGCACAAAAACGATGCATTCGTGCTATGTTCGGGATGCAAGTTACAGATAGCTGTCGACAAGTATTCATAGACAACCAAATATTAACCCTGCCATGCCTGTACATATTTGAAGTTATGTGTTTTGTAAGGAATAACCCTCATTATTTTCCTCTATTGAGTGACAAAGTAAAACGTAACCGGCGTGATAAGTGTAGACTGCTCATAGACAAACGCAAAAAAAAGATTATGAGTGACAGCATTTTTTGTATGGCTCCTCTTTTATATAATAAGCTGCCAAATGCCATAAAAGAACTTAACATAACAATGTTCAAAAGTAAACTAAAAAAAATGCTTATACACAAATGCTATTATACTGTAACTGAATTTTTAAATGATAAGGAAATTAATTGGAATACTAATATTTTAGACATTGTTTAACATGAAACTTTTACAATCTTTAAACCTTATTCCATTAATATCTCAATAGATATTATTATTCCATTATGAAGTTTGACATTCAACTGACATAAGACCAAATAATGATATATTGTATCATGATGAATTAGTTTGTACTGTATTACATTTTGACATTCTTTGAGTATTTACATGAATATTGTAATTAACGACATTTTTGATTTTTTGATTATATACATTTATTGCACTTTATACATTCTTTGACATTCCTCACATGGATGAACTGCAAGATCTACTAATGCAAGACCTTAGACCCTGGATGGACATATTGATCAAACTCAAAAACACAAGACAATATCCTGATGAAACACAAGACGTTGGCGAAATTGTGCTCACCAAACATCTATCTCACACAAATATATATCACAACCAAATAGAAGCCAGAAATGAATCGAAGATGAAGAATCAGATGACATAAATAAAAACCAGAAATTAATAGAAGATGAGGAAGAAGAAGACTTTAATCAGCTGACTATTATTTAATTATTATTTTTTTTATTTAAAAATTAAGACTAACAAATTGTCTTGCCAGACATATTGCATGCCTCTCGCAGAGGCCAGTTTGTATGGGGCAACTTTTAAAATATTTTGTATTATCTTATCTTACCTACAAGCAGCAATAAAGATTTTTGTA
Organism: Ectropis crepuscularia; assembly: GCA_963693475.1. Lineage (NCBI taxonomy): Eukaryota > Metazoa > Arthropoda > Insecta > Lepidoptera > Geometridae > Ectropis > Ectropis crepuscularia. Next base: position 14,240,367 of record OY856358.1, read on the forward strand.
TTTTTATTTTGTATTTGAGATCCGTTTTCCTACGGCAGATGCTCGAACTAGGTAGATGTAGCTTTAAGAGTGAGCCCATGAATAAACTACAGTGAGACTGGGCATCATTTGGCAAAGTTCGTCAAGTCTTCTCGTCGCCCATCCCATAAAGCCTCAAAACAAAAGTGTGCAACCAGTGCGTCATATCGGTTATTAGCTACAGTGCTGAAACGTGGACACTGACAGTCAAAAAGGTTCGAAAGCTCAAAGTCCGAGCTATGGAGCTATGCTTGGGGTTTTTGAAGGATTGCATCCGTAATGAAGAGAACTGAAGTCATCGACATAGCTCACCGTATTTGCAAACTGAAGTGGCAATCAGCCAGTCACATCTGTCGCTGCCCAATAACTATTGGAGTAGACGGGTTCTAGATCGGAGACCGCGAATTGGTAAACACAGTGTATGACGCCCTCAGGCTAGATGCATTAACGATATACAAACGACCGCTGGTGGCGGTTGAAATCATAATACCGAGGATTGGACTGAGTGGCGTATTAGAGATGCCTATGTCCAGGAGTGGACGAACCTAGGCTGATGATGATAGACCTTAGTACAAAAGATTAAATCGCCCAAATGGGGGTCGGACTCGGCCATGAAGGTTCCGTAACAGCAAGCAACATAATACATAAGTTCTTATAGTTCGTTGTAACTTTGATCGATGTTTAAATAATAGTGTATTTATGACGTTCTAAAAAAACTACTTACTAACTAGATTGAGTGCAAACCAATTTTTGGAGGAAATTTGCATAGTAATGTACATCATATGTTTTTAGACCTACACGTTTGGGTTTGATGAAAAAAAAATTGAGTTTCAGTTCTAAGTATGGGTCACCCCCAGAATTTATTGTTTTTTTAATATTTTTGTATAAAATCTTAATGCGGTTCACAAAATATATCTACTTACTCAACAATATAATATGTAGTTCAACAGTATAATATGTAGTTCTTGTAGTTTCGGAAAAAAGTAGCAGTGACATACGGACGAACAGACAGACAGACATGACGAATCCATAAGGGTTCCGTTTTTACGTTTTACCGAACCCTACAAATGTGTGTGCATCCTTTGGAAACTACGTGCTGCTAGGTTAATGTAAATTTCGTTGGCCAGAGAGTATAGTAAATTAAAACTAACAACCTCTTTGTACGACATTATTACAAAGGTTGAGGTAATTTTGGATTACATCTGGCAGCATTATAAATCAAATTAGGGTTCCATTGTAAACATCTTGAAAAAAAAACTACCAACATAAATAGAATTCGTGCTCTATATAACAATGATTAAAAACTTTCTATAACTTATTTCCTCGATTTACTGCAGTACATTACTGCGGGTGTCGTGCGTCGCCTGATTTTTGATGGAAGTTTTAAGAATACAAACGAGCGGGTTTCGTTCCTCTTTAAGAACGCCAAGGCTGTGAAGCCATCGATATAAACCATTGATGTGCCCTTCCAAACAAGCGCACGGAATTATGTCATCGTTGGGATGTGTGAGCTCACTCTTTCCGTTCTAGTCGATTGCAGGAAGCAGTGAACGCCGGACGTTTTTACCTATCACTATTCGTTGTCAACAACCAAAATAAGTAGAACCACAGGATACTTTGCCGCTAACAGTTCTAAGGAACAAGTAGATTGGTGGTGTGTAAGTCACTTACGCTACACACAGGCGCAGTTTCTTATTAATTTCAACGTGTTTAGGGCACATCTGATGGTTTATATCAATGTGTGAAATGTGTTGGCTGAGTGAAGTTGAAAGAATCTTTCAACCCGGACCAGTAGTTTTTATTTTATAGTATAGAGTGACGAGACGAGCAGGACATGACTGTGCCTGATAACAGCCCAGTAACACGCAGCTATTAGAACACGAAGAGTCCAAATTCATTACCTAACACTGCACTGCGCTCGTCACCCAGAGATCTAAGATATTATATCTCTAACCCTGTAATTTCTCTGGAAACATTGCCCTTCAAACCGGAACACAGTAATGTTTGCACATTACTGCTTGGCGGTAGAATAACAGGCAAAGGTGTGGTACTTCCCCAGGGCAACTCTGCCAAGAGTAGGCCACTACTAAAACAAACAAACTCTTCAGCTTGATAATATTAGCATAGAAGATTTAATCAAATGTAGCATCAATGAGTTCATGAAACATGATGGTAAAAACAGAATAAAGTAATTGATTTAAAAAAAATACATTCAGCGCTATATTTTGATATTGACACAATGTATACATTTTGACTAAATGTCAAATAACACTGTGCTCTGTGCTCATGTGCTGTGTGATATTAATATTTTATTATTTGCCCTGTAATTTACTGATGATAGATAATGACAGATTACTAAAACTTGGGACTTATTTTTTGCTTAGAGAAACTAATGTAATCATAGATTATTATTAGTAATGTAGAATTATTGTTTACGTAAAGGCCTGTTAACATTTTCATTACTGCTAGTGCGAGTGCGAGTGAGAAATAGAACACGCTATTAATCACTTCACTATGCAAGTTACTAAACACTCGCACTAATCAATCGGTGTCCACGCGTGTTTGCTACTAATCACTAAACACCTGCACTAATCACTCACACTCGCACTAATCATAATGCAAACAAGTCTTAATAACAGTAAAATATGACAAGCAACTACGGAACTCTATATTGCGACCCGTCACACACTTGCCAAGTTATATTGAAATTTTACACAAATATTTAATGTTTTATTTCTGTAATCTGTGATTCAACATAAAAAAAAATGTGAAATTGGTAATAAGTTCCGGCTGGTTTCTAGTCTGGGAGAACGGTCACTAGCTTCGAATCGCTAGGGACCGTTCTCCTGCCCCTGGTAGAAATTCCACGCACCATGTGGCCTAACTTATTATATTTACTTCGTATTTTCGAAATAGTGTGCGTAATGACCCTAAAAATTACAAAGGCAACAAATCATGAAATTGATACTATCAATAAAAACGTGGTTTGTTCTAGATTTGTTAACTATAATTTATTCCAAAGATAATATCTGTATGAATATATATATCACACAGCAAGAAATAAAAAAAATGATCATGGTCTTATCGTTATTTTATTTTCAATTAAGTATATCAGATTCCTAATTTTTTTATATGTTTTGATGAACACTTTTTACACATGAAAGTATGTTACAATAACCGAAGGAGCTAGCAATTCCAATGTAGTTCATGATTTCTCTTCCATATAATCCAAACTATATTTATCTAGATTGGTATATGATAAGCAATGAGCCTATTTTACACTTTTAAGTGTGTAAGAAATTTTGAACGCTCCACACCAGCCACCAGCATGGCTCTCATTTCGTGAATAAGTGTGGGACGCTGCTAGTTTTTTATTCATTTTATAGAAAGGGATACTTGCAGGTTAAAAACTCGTTCATCATGTTGTTAAGTTATCTTCAAATAGATAGTGGTTGTGACTATCTTTACAAGTAAGCTTTTATTGACACATATACATTATGCTCAAAATATAGGCCGTGGAGAGTTTCAGCTTCAATTTTTCTGCACGGTGACCGTTAGTTTTTCCACTGAAAATTTGAGCTTCACTACATTCATAAGCAAGTTTATGTCGATTGAATCATTTTTTATCTAATCTCATCTTTTTAAATTAATGGCTTATTACTTTTTGTAAGATATTTAGGTACCTATATGTTTTATTACACAGGGCATCAAAATGTTTTTGCTCCATTTCTATCACATAATTACCTAGAGGTATCTGAAATAAAATGAAGGTGTGAATTTAAAAATGAGTTACGTTTTTCCATTATCGTTACATGCTCTTTACCATCGAATATATATCAAATTAAAATTAAATATTTCTGTGTTTGTTATGACACACAGAAGACATCAGAAGACATGTTTGACGTACCAAAATAATCATAGACAATTATAACAGTAAAGTTTAAAAGTGACATTCAAAACGTGCTCATAGTGGACGGAGCCAGGATTTTATTCAAGGGGGGCAGGCAGAAATAAACTAATTATTTATACGAATGTAAGGTTTACTCCAAATTACCATACTTAATTTTGAACAAATTAAACTAAATAATAGCCTACAATAACTGACTTGTGTCAGTAAAATAAGTTTATTTTTTACAAAAATAATGTTTGAGCTTGACAAGACGTATGAAAATTTAAAATTAACTAACAGTTAATTATGGATTTGAATTCGAATGGTGCCATTGATTTAAATAATTACTTCTGCGTAAGACCTAGGCCAGCCGTGAGACATATAATATCGTGATAGAATGTAATAAGGTCAGTGTTTCTGTAAAGTACTCGTACCTAGTTTCAGTCTGGTCTTATTTTCAAATGGTTTTCTGTAACGGTTTTGTATGATTTTAGAAAATAATTATATAACATAATTATTATTTAATATAATTATTAATAATTAATAGAAATATATAATAATATAATTATTATTTAGGTACTTATAGGAATGTGTTTTTCTATGTTTCATTGAAAAATTCATTGCCTTCTATGTTTTATAGAAAATGTTGTGTTATCAAATTAAGTATTAAAAGTCTCTTATTATCTTATTATCCTTCCTCGCTTCATTTTATTCTTAGATACTTTAACAGCGCTGTGATACGATGTCGTGGGTTATGGATCCCGAGGTCTTTGTTTTAGAGGTGGAGTCTCGTCTTCTTCGAGAAATTATATATTGTTACTGACTGACGGCTTAAACTCGTGGTTTTATGTTAAATTCGAAAAATACGCATTTCATTCACTTTTGTCTGTCAGGCCACCATACAAAACCGTTAATAATCTTGCTAAGCGGTGTTAAAGTTCGGCCACTCAGAGAATGCGTTCCTGCAACCTATCAGTTAGTCACGACTAGTGGTGGGCACAACATAACACTGAGTTCGTTACCGTTTCTCCAAAATGAACCGCCGCATTATTTTTAAAATTATTTTCGTTTTAAATTGCTTGTAACCAAGCCACCATTTCTTCTTTTTTATTAGCATGGGTAGGTGGTTTCTGTATTTTAAACCGAGTGATAGGAGGCATTATCCATGAATATTACAGAAGACTCTGGGCAAAATCACGTTCTGGAACCACTCTTTAAATGTAGTGGCATTCATTTCCTCGTGGTAGTCATTTGTGGTTTTTGATTGAAATTCCACTAACGCGTTCTCCACAAAGCCCTATTTTGCAGAACCTGCGTGGCATATTATCAGACGGTATCCTTACCCATTGGTACTTTCGACGTCGACGCTTGTGTATCATCCGTCCAAGAACGGGATACCGTGTGATTGGCGTTTAGCCATGTCTCGTCAATGAACACGACATTATCCCAGTTATAATTTTTTTATGCTTCTCTCAAAAAAAATATCCGTTTTAAAATTATGTCGTATCGTTCTATTAAATTTTTCTTTTGTCTGTTTTTTTATACGAACAACCAATACCTCTTAACATTTTGGTTAAAGCAGTTTTACCCCCGCTAAACAGTCTAGCTTCTCTTACGAGTGCGCCTAAAGCCAGGAAAAAATCAGATTTCACCCGCGCGCCGCGTTTCTTAATGTGATGTACATAAAGTCGAGAATAGCAAGACACAGTTTGGAGGAAAAATCAATATTTAATCAGGCGTCCATTTTTGACCAAGTTTTATTTAATTACTCAATAACTAAATATAAATTTAAAAAAGTGTTCGGTTACTTTACTAGAACGTACAAATAAGAATTTTATTACCAAAAAATAATGTGGGGTCATCACTGATAATTTCGAGTACTCGAATTAAAACGGGTTTTTTCGGTGTCATTTTCATTTTTTTATTTTAAAAAAACCTGATCTATTTTTAAAATTCTATTCGGTTATTGTGCTTTTTCTTGATTGTACCCACACGTGAATTTTTTTTTTTGTCATAGTTTTTAGTTTCTTAACTTCAGTGAGCGGCGTCGAAAATGTCCTTTTTTCGTTTACTGGCTTTAGGCGCCCCCTTCGATGCCAAAAGCTTCTTCCTGTTGAGATATTCATTTCTGGAATAGTAACCATAATTATATTATGATTTCTGATTGCATCGGCGTCAAAGGTGTCAGTATCTGTCACGGGTTTAGTTCTTCGTTTCTTCTTCGGAGTACGTAAAATATTATCTTCCGTGCCAGTAGAGCCGAACTTTTCTTTACTAACATTTGTTTTCGTTCGTTTGCGCTAACTCCAAGCGCCTAAGAGACGCGTTCTTGTACTTGTTCCACAGGTACCAGGGGTCCACAATTTTGCCGCTCCCGCTCAAAGTAATCTTGCAGCTTGATGATTAACTCACGGGCTCCACTTTTCAATGTTTGTCCACGTGTAGGCATTATTATGCACCAAAAGTAAAAAGAACGTAATTCAAAACACAACCAAAGTCCGATTTAGCGCCGATGTCAGTTTGAAAAGCAGAAACAGTCTATCTAATCTATCTAGCTGGTACCCGCGACTTCGTCCGCGTGAAATAAATACTAAGGAAAGTAACTCAGGCAGTACCTACCTATTTTTTATACCCAGACACAATTTTATCAAAATCGGTTCAGTTGTTTAGGTGTAAAAGTGTAAGAGACATTCGTTCCGCATTTCAACTCCAATTTCATCCCCGTACAGTTCGAAATTACAAAATGGCAAGAACAAACATTTATTTGCTTCGTGTCAAGTGCCTAGATATACAGAGTTTCATGGTTTTATCTTCAACTATTGGAAGTTTCCAAGCATACTTTCAGCCCCATTTCAATCCCAATTTCATCCCTATACAGTTCAATCGCGACGTGTCAGGAACGCATTCTCTGAACGACCGTAGTATAAAATTGAGCCGGTACTTAAATCTCTAGAAATAATCTAGAATCATACAATACGCGAGGAGAAAGACATTCAGTAACATACGCAGCGCGGACAAGCTGGATGTTATCCCACACTCTCTCACGAGGTCACGGAAGTTAACTCACATTAAGGGACCGGAAGTTTATTACACTCTTCCCAAAATAGTTATATCGGCCCTAAGTTTCGGCACCTTCAAAAACAAATTAAAATGCTGGCTTATCGATCAAACTTTTTATAGTTACAGCGAATTTTTAGAGAGTGATGGTAAAGTTCCTATAATAATGTGAAAAAATTGTCATTTATTAGTACAATTGTATTTGAAACATATTTGTTATACTCGTATAATGCTTGACAGTTTTCTGTACGATAATTAATAATTGTTATTATAATACAGTGAAATGATATTTCAAACTTTGAAAATGTATAGAATTTGTATGCCCTTTCTTTTGTTTAATTTTTTTATTAATTGACGTGTAAATTGTACATTTATCATTATCAATAAATAAATAACTTTGACTTTGTAATGATCTGGTCAGAACATTGCTTGCATGTAAAATGACGTGTGGATTAAAAAATAGCAATTTTGATAGGACCACTAAGCAACGAACCAGAGGAAGGCTAAAACAAAGGTGGGCAGATGAAATAATAAGAGTAAAGCTAGCTGCCACAAACTGGATAGAGAAAGCAAAGGAGAGAAAAGATTGGAGAAAATGGAGGAGGCTTAGACAAAGAATAAGTAAATAGGTCAGGTTTTGCTGCACGGTTCCTTTGTACCAATCGTAAGCGATGAGGTGTATGTTAGCTATGTCGACATAGAGATGTGCCGCGACAAAAGTATGACACTTCCACAAGAGCGACAAGACAAGGGTGATCAGACCTGTGCTTTCGGTGTTAGGCGTTTGTTCTAACTCTATAGTATGTGTATATGTGTAGTATATGTAAACTCTTTGGGAGGAGGTATTTTTAGAGTATTTGATGCCAAAAGAAAGGGGAGGGGGTAACTGCCCCTCTCTGTCAATACCTTGGTACGTCCTTATGTGACTGAGGAAAATATAAGTCAATTCTCGATGACGTCATCGTTTGCGGACGAAAAATTAAAAATAATATAATGACGTATTTCCGTCGTAAATCTGCTCACATGAGCATACTCATTGATCGGTAAAATACGGGCATAATAAATGACTTGGAGTAAACTACGCTTAAAAACAAAATAACGTTATCAATACAAAGCAGAACACCAAATCTAGTCTGTGCTCCAAATTTCAACTAGTCTATCCCATAAAAGCAAGAAATAAAATCCTAAGACTTCTAACCTGAAAGCTACTGTTAACTTGTAAGGGCTACGTTACGTTATTTTCAATTAGAGTCACAATCTACTGTTCATTTAACTAAAGAATTTTTCATTCTAACATCAAAGAAGGAAGCAAAAATTCCTCGTATTATCTAGCAAAATTAACCTATTCTTTTCATTCATCAAAAGTTTTAAAACTTTAAAATTATCGTTGTTTTAAACCCCTTTATTACTCTTCTTTGTTTCTTCGAGTAGGTAACTTAGAAATTAAAATGAATAATTTTCATGGCGGTAATAATGTGTTCTCTGAACATTTTCTTTGTTTAATATTTGCCTAATTTTCAGATGTATGCAGACATGTGTCGCGGTTTGAAGAGTTAGACTTCCAGGAAAATTACTTAATATTGATGATTTCCGTCTCACGTTAAACAATTTTGAATTTAAATGTAGAGAAGTTAATTGACTCACCCAGTTTGTTTTCGTAAAGTCTGGAAGCTAAAAGCTCTCTGAGTTTCCTGACTTGATTATGCACACTGTCGCCAAACATGCAGGGCGCGAACAAAGGAGTCAACATCAGGATAGGTACTCCTAATTGAAACAATGCTTCTTCGCGATAAACCTATAGATATGTAAAAATAGTGTAAGTTAATGATTAATTTTATTTAATTGATCTGATGTCATACGGTGATGTATGCGTTTTAATGGAGAAGTAGGTAATGGAATTCAACTACATAATATATTAGTCTACTCAATAAGTGCTTTTTAGGTCAACATTTTTTTGCCTTCTATCATTATGGTTGAGGTGTCGTTCGATATATACATATATTCGATAAGATACTTCCAATTGAAATAAAAGATTTAAAAAGAAGAGGATATTTACTTTAAAAAACTCTTTGGACCTATAAAACCAATATTTATAACTTTTCCAGAGGGTTGAAACTACGCCTGAAAACGGTTGCCCCGGCTTACGCCCCTTCGGACCTTGATTGAATAAAATTTATTTAAACTTATTAAATATGAAAACAAAAAAATTGAAAAAATTCAGGCGCCTACAAGATAGATCAATGAACAATAATCTATGGTTCAAAACTCGTTTTCGCGATTTTTCAATAAGTTATCCATTAGTTAATTCACATTAGTTAGCAACACGAGCATTAACATTGTAAGTGCGATAAATATTAAACTATTAATCTGAGTTGTTTTTCCTTTTGTGGAGCTTTAACTTCCTGGTTGAAGTAAAAAAAACAAACGAAGCCTTCAATTCTACTGCCTACTATCCTATTCTACTACTAATAATTAAAAATGCAAAAGTTTGAATGTTCCGATGTTTGTTAATCAGTGAAGTGAAGTCGTTAGAACGCCTGAACGAATCAAAACGCCATAGGCTACTTTTCATTGCGAGAAAATAACGGGCACGAGTACTACGTGGATGAAACCGCGGATCACTGCTAATATATGTATAAGTTTGGATGTTTGTTACTCAAAAACGTCCGAATCGATTAACCGATCGGAGAGATATACATATGTTCAGTAAACATATATATTACAATTTGGAATATTGCATAGGCGTTTTTTATGGGAAAATTACGTCAATAAGTACTATGAGAGTAATATTGCGGAGCGATGCTAGAACTGCAACATATTTTTGTTTCGATTGATACTATAGTTGTTTATATATATATAGATTATAGATATATAGTTGTTTCCGGGCGAACTTTCTGGACACGGATAGTGAATAGTAGATGATAAATCGGATTAAAGAGCACTAGAACTAGGTTGAAAAAAAGTAAAAGTACCTGCAGCTACACAGTGTAAAGTATACCTGCAACTACATAAAGAATCTTACCCCGCCGTCATGTATCGTATTCAGTGAGAATTGGTATAGAAAACCAAGAACGGACGCAAAGGCACAGATGATAATTGTTAGTAGCTGAAACAATAATGTTTTTCACCATTAATTTGATTCTTTTAACTTACCTAATTTATTTTTCATTTAGTTGTTAGTCCGTAGAGGTAAAATTCTTACCTGCCATTTGATGCCTTCAATCAAACAATCATAAGCCTCTACTACGATCTGATACAAATCCATCAACTTGCTCATACTGTTCTGAGCAATTTTAGGGTCGTAAGATTTGAAATAAATAAATTCTTTCAAAACTGGGCATGGTTCTAAATTAGCACTAGACAGCGACGATTCTATGTAGTAATTTATCAATTTCAACCTCGGGATGAGGAGGCTTAAGAGATGTCCGAAATAATACACTTCAAGTGTATAAACCAAGTAAACGGGCACGATATAAGTCGGAGAATTATGAAATTGCAAAAAAAATGGTGTAACAAACAGCAGAATAGCTGCAATACACGAGAGCAGTCCTAAAACAATATTCCGTATTCCGGCAAGGGACACTTTCGGGGTGCAGTCAGCATCAGTATCGAATTTCATCAACTCGTTGTAGAAGCTCTGCATCCATCTGCATCGCACAAAGCTTAACAAACCGCAGATGATATTTTGTGCTATGGGAGTGAAGATGACGACTTCCAAAAGAGCTTTGCTGAAATATATGATGATCGAGTTAATAATTAAATATATGATGAAAGTCGCGGCTACATAGACATGGCTCCCTTTGCCCATCAACGGTAACCGGTCTAAGCCGAACAAGGCCTCCATTACAATGAATATCTTCGATATGGGATCGACATGTGGTTTTTCGTCAACTTTAACAAAAGTGTTAACTCGTACAGTTGGAGGCGACATTATGTCTACTCGAGGACGTCTAGAAGAATACTGGTTGTTAGAAGTGCCGTCATACACCAATGTTTCAAAGTACCGATCGATATTCGGAGTAATTATGAAATAGACGTTATTTCAATTTACGAAGTGCGCTGGGAGTCAGTAAATTGATTAGATCATGTCAAGCATGCCTGATACCGGAAAATAATAACACAAAGGCAAAAGCGACAAAAGATTATTAATCATCAAAACATAATTTGTGTAATATATTTAATAAGCCAAATACAGTATGAACACCATTCAAGGTTTTTTGTTATAGCAATGAAGCATCGATTTCTTGCTTGTTAGGATTAAGTAGTTAATTAATTATTATGAAAAATGTATAAAGGTTACACTCGTGTGTAACTTTTCAAATCATTATCATCAACTAACACAATAATTTGAAATAAGTACATGATCAATCCAGGGTACATTCATCCAGTTTCCAATCACTACGATTAGAGTTATCTAATACCCTTCAATGAAAGGTTCACGTTTCATTTATTTTTACCTTTAAAGTCACGTATTCACGTTACAAACCTTTTGTACATTTTGTAAATTCGTTTCGGAGCACACGGCAGCGATTTCACATTCGAAATGACGCTATTATTCTTTCCCTTCCTTTCGAAATGTGCTATTGAATATTTTTGGAAGGATTTTTGATGCCATCCTTTCATTTTGTATTGTTGTAATCAGGTTTCTTTTTGCTTGCAATCAACACGGAGCAAAGATAACATTTTTACACAATACAATGTTGGATGGCAATTTGTGACGTAGAAGCTTTATTTTGCATTTGAGTTGTACGACCTTGTCCCCCATCAACTTTTCATTATAGAACAAACAGAAAATCGAGTGGCTATCACTCATTTCGGTAAGTTATCTTACGTTCCGCGCACACGTACGTATAACGGTCGTACCATTCTACGTCGCGTACGCACCTACATGCGTACGAGCTACAAAGTGTGCATTTGTTTTTGAGTCTACATTTCTCATGTGTACAGCCAAAGAAAGTAACTAATTATCATCTAGTTAGTTCATTTTAAGTTATAAACCAACATTTTGACGAAATTGAATCGGTTTCATCTAGATAAGCACATACATGTAGTTACCGTCGTAGACTCTATCGTCGCTTCACATAAGATGGCGGTCAAGTGTAAATCTATGATAGTTAAAAACAAAGGTCCGAGTTATGGCGCCTACTTAATCTGCGTGCTTCAGCTTTGGCCACATCGTCGCTTACCAACTTGTTTACTGTTTGTGAACAAAATCGCCAGTTGTTACACACAAAATGATGAAGATATGCGAAAAATGAAATAAATTCAAATAAAGCTCTTGTTTGAGAGAAGAGAAGTGACAAGTGACAGCCACTTATTAAAAAAAACTCGTAATAAAAGTCCTCTGACAAGAACAGCATAATCACAGCACATAAAACCCCATGGTTTCCCGGTCTGCAAGATTAAACGAGGTTTTTATGTTTTATGATGAACCCTACAAATCGCAATTTCTTCGGTGTAAGTGCATTGTCATAAAATTATTTTATTGAAAGGCTTTATCTGTGGCGGTTGCTGGATTTTTTTGCGAAATGACGCTTTTCTCGCGTACGTAGGTTCTATTTTATACAATATTATTAAGGAAAAGTGTTTCCTAAAATGTTGGAACATTCATTTGTATGATTAGGTACGTTGTCTTTACACAAAACACACTTTACTTTTGTAAACAAAGAACTTAACATAATTTTCATACGTACTGTGAAATCCCATATGACATTTACATTTCGAAAGTGTTACAAATTTTGCGTCAACTATTGTTGGACGAGAGGTACATTGATTACTATTTAAAACTATTGAAAAAGTAAGAAAACAAATTATAACATTTAAATTAAACGTACCTAGTAACACAGCTACTACGAAACAATCTACAAATGTGTGGTTCACCAAAAGAAGTTACCATTTCCAAAATTACACTATGATTAAATTCACTAAAACCATTCATTGTTAGTAATTTTGTAGTGGTGTCAGTTTTCCCACTTGGACAAAACAGCGAAAGAAAACTATTTAGTTTACATTGAGAATGCTCATCTATTTTTAATGAATAAATCGTATGATAATATACTCAGGTGCGAAATTGTTAGCTTCATCCAACTTAAGATTTAGTTGCTTAACGCCCTTTGACAACTGAAACCCCCTTGCTATCGCGAACCACTTAGCATGCGCACTCTCTTTTAAAAAACGCCACCAAAAGTGTATGAAATTTAAGTCATGTTCAGTCAGCCATATCACGCTAAACTACTTACCAAGAGAAATGTGTAAGAACTTCGTTATTTCTCCTAGAATGAGTGCTCCCTGAAGCCACAGATTTTAATTGTACCTACTTACAGATACGAATAGAGGTTTTGCAGTAACAAAGAATGAGGGAGTTTTCAGTGGACTCTGTCGCTCTCGCTTCATAACGCACCCCACTTTAAATTAACAACTTTTCGTGGTCCTAAAACCTTTGTTTACTCGGCTTCAGGATGCCGCGCTGTGACGTAAACTTATTATAAAGCTTTTTTTATAATGATGCCTGAAAATTGCTCTTTCCCGCTTTATTACCTCCGGTGTTGACAAAACTTCAGATTTGGAGCTATGAATATCAGATATCAGTTATGTTTCTAGCTGCTCAATTATTACAATAAATTATTTATATATCACTGAATTATAGAAGTTTATTTTTAAACAATAAATGTAGGTAGATACTTTTCCAAATAAAATTGTGTTGCTTTATAATATTGTTCGGTGTTGTGAGAAAAATGTCGTTCAATGCTTTTTTTATTATGTTCAAAACCAATATGTAACTTGTGAGAAAGAATTGAAATGCACAAAGCGTATCACGAATTGCCACTAGCTCTCCCATGGGAGATCAAAAATGTCGTCCAATACTTTTTTTATGATGTTCAAAACCAATATGTAACTTGTGAGAAAGAATTGAAATGCACAAAGCACATTTATTGGGTGATAATTACGAAGTAAAATGTATATGGAAACCTGGAGCACGCCTCTTTGATGTTACAAACACGGCTGACACATCAAACTACGATAAAAATGACTGTGTGATCCTTTTGTCCGGAACTAATGATTGTGTACCGTATGAATTTCAATCAGCTCTTCACTCCTGGCTGAAATCAGTTTCAAACACTAACGTGGTTACTACTGAGGTACTTTATAACAAACACCTTAGAGAGCAAAAACTAAATTATGAATTGGAATTCATATGCAAGCAGTACAGTCATGCAACTTATGTTGATATGTCATACAGTCAAGTTCGTCCTCGTAGAGAAGAATTTAGTATAAATCTATGTAGAAGCATATTGAAGGAAATATTACATATCACATTCAAGAATAATTTTAGGCTTTATAATGTATCACATGTCAACAGTACTAGTGGTGTTGAAGTGCAGACATTACACATCTCACAAGACATTACACAAACCGAAAAAAGTCAGGGTGGACCATTTAAAAATAATGTAGGCACACAAACATGCGGAATGGCTTCTTCTGTGCAATCAAAGGATTTTTTTCGTCAATAATGACATCAAAATAATGCATCAGAACGTAGACGGTCTATTAAGTAAGTTGGATCTGATTGCTGCCAGCTTGGATACACTTGCTATAGAAAATAACACACTTTTGGATGTGTTATGTGTGACGGAGCACAACATGGTAAAAAGTGACATTAACTTATTGAAACTCCCAAATTTCAATCTTGCGTCCTCATACTGTAGGAAAAGTAGACATGGTGGATCTTGCATTTTGGTTCGGGACTATCACAAGTTTAAATTACTCCCAGGGTTACAAAAATATAGTGTTGATGGGGTAACTGAATGCTCGGGAATAGAACTGATCGACCATAAAATAATAATTTTGTGTGTTTATCGACCTCCTCGAAATTCAGTTATTTGTTATAATACTTTCTTTTCAAAATTAAACGCACTACTGAGTAATACAAGTCTTGGTACAAAAAAAGTAATTTTGTGCGGCGACTTTAATATTGATTTATTAAAAAACAACAGTAGAGTGGATGATTTTAAACAATTGGCCACGGCTTACAACCTAACTTTTACAATTGATGAACCAACTAGATTAGCGAGTGGAACCTGTTTAGATAATATTTTATGCAATATAAAAAAGTGTAAGGCTCGCCTTTTGGAACTTGCTGTTTCTGACCATTTAGCTCAGTTACTAATCTGCCCAGTAAAACCAACTTTTCACATAAAACATTGGACCATTATAAAGCGCCGCTACACCCGTGAAAATATGGACAAATTCAAAGAATGCCTCGAATCTATTTCTTTTTCTGACATTCTGAACCAAAATGATCCAAATATTGCTTTTAATGATTTTCATGACATGTTTAAACTTTTTTATGACTTGTGTTTCCCTAAATGCAAAATAAAAATTACTCCACAGCAACGACCTAAGTGGATTACAACAGGAATAAAAAAATGTTGTAGAAACAAAAGATTATTACTCTGGACATATAGAAAAAATAGAACACCACAAAATAAATCCAATTTTAAATTGTTATCGCTTAGACTAAATAAGATAGTAAAACTTACACAAAAATCCCAAAATGACAACTACATAAAACAAGCCACAAATAAAAGTAAGGCTATGTGGAAAATTATAAACGGTCCCAGGAACAATGTGCCTAATGAGAGTATACACCTTAAAATTAATGGTAAATTGGTTAAAGATCCTACTCAAGTGGCCACTTTGTTTAATAACCATTTTATTGACCACTTACCTAGTAATTCTACAGATACAAATACAAAATACACCCATATTACCTCAAACCCTAACTCTTTGTTTATGAAACCCACGATACCACAAGATATCCATAAGATAATTATGAGTTTAAAAAACACAGCTAGCACCGGATATGATGACATATCGACGCAAGTGTTAAAACATGTATCGGGTACAGTGTGTCATGTGTTGAGTCATATTGTAAACATTTGTATTACTAATGGTGTTTTTCCTGAGAAACTTAAAAAAACCGTAATCAAGCCCTTATTTAAGAAGGAAAATAAGTATGACATAAAATGCTATAGACCGATAGCTCTCGTCCCAGTATTGTCAAAGGTATTTGAGAAGGTTATCTATAATAGTGTTTACAATTTCTTTGAACAAAAAAATCTTTTTGCATCACAACAGGTGGGATTCAGAAAGAAAAAGTCTGTTAACTTAGCCATGTACAATTTTTTTAAAACTGTTCTGAAAAGTATAGATAATGGTGTACCAGCATGTGCCTTGTTCATGGATCTCACTAAGGCCTTTGATTTCGTGGATCACAGGTTGTTGTTAAATAAACTTGATGCTTATGGCATTCGAGGAAACGTAAACAAACTAATCCAATCATATTTAAATAATCGTCATCAATGTACCCATATCAGTAGTGTATGTCCGGATCTGAAAGAGGAAACCATAAGCGCATCGGAATACAAGAATGTAAAGTACGGCGTGCCACAAGGTAGCGTGTTAGGGCCACTATTGTTCATCATTTACATAAATGATTTGCCTAAGGTAACAGATCATCCCATGGTTATGTTTGCTGATGACAGCACTCTGCTCATCACAGGAGAAAATGGATCATTGATAGAAGGTCAAATGGAACGGGCTCTTAGGGATATAATTAAATGGTTGACCAGAAATAATTTAAAAATAAATCTGACTAAAACTAAAATTATGACATTCAGAAATAGAGTTAAGAGAATAGCAAACCTTAATGTCAAATACTCGAATCAAAACATTGATAATATTGAAAACACCAAGTTTTTAGGGTTAAATGTTGACTCTTGTTTGAGCTGGAAACATCATGTCGAAAGTGTACGAAATAAACTGAACCAGCAGTCATATGCACTTCGTATGCTGTCTAAAATAGTGAGTAAGGAAACGGTTCTGACTGCCTACAATGGTAACGTGTCCTCATCACTTAGGTACGGCCTCATGTTTTGGGGAAACAGTGCTGATAAGGCATCTGTTTTTAAAGCCCAAAAGAAATGTGTAAGAGCAATTTCTAAACTTAAGCAAAGAGTAAGCTGTAAACCCTACTTCAAAAGTTTGAAAATACTTACTATGCCTAGTCTTTACATTTACGAGTGTGTAATGTTTGTACGCAACAATTTAAGAATGTACAGCAATTTAAAGTCCATACGGAACCATCACAAGATACGCCTATCATATAGGCGAACAGCCTTAATGTCTAACAGTGCTTTGAGTATGGCTCCACTATTGTACAATAACTTGCCGGAGGACATAATAAAGACGAATGAAATTACCGTTTTCCGCAGCAAATTAAAATGTTTTTTAATTGACAAGGCATATTACTCTGTGAAGGAATATTTAGCTGATAAATTTTCATGAGATACCGACCATATCGACATATTATTGTTATTTTGTAATGTTATTAATGTTTTGTTTATATTCAGAAAACAATTATTTTCTGTTTCATTTTCATTCTTGTCATTGGAAAAAAAAAAGTTGTCGGATAAGATTGACGTTTTCCAATAGCAAGTTTAAATATCTTATATCTGACAAATTGTATAATCTGTAAAATAATACTTAGCTGATTTATTTTTTTCTCACTATGATACTGACCAAATTGATATATTGTTATTGTTATTTCAAAATGTTATAGATATTTTATTTAAATTTCGAAAGCATTCATTTGTATTTAATTTTCATTTTTGACATTTGCTTATTATTTTTCCATTTTCAATAAGTTTACAGCAATACCGGACAAAAATACGAACATGGTTGACCATGAATAGATAGCTGATACTGTACTATCGTATCTGACGGACGTCGTTTGAAATGTAAAACAGCAACTACCCGACATTTTTATTGTAATTGTGTTGATATTGTTATAAGAATATGTTACTTAATCTGTGTTAGAAATGCACTTTATATTGGTAACAAATGAAAATTTGACTTCTAATGTAATGAATGTGGTATGTATGTCATGCTGTGAATGTAAGTTTCTTTTGTTAATATGTTTGCTTACGTTTATTATAATTTTGCATGCCGAAAGGCAGTATTTGGCGTACTGTTAATAACATTATAATACCATCTCTTGTATACCCATTTACGCAATAAAGATTTGATTTGATTTGAAAGCGTATCACGAATTGCCACTAGCTCTCCCATGCACACCATTTTGGGACTTAGGACGCGAAAATAAAATTGTGATACTAATACAAGTGAAATCTAGTGGAATCGCTTTGGACAATAGAATTAAAAAAGTCAATAACGTTTTCGACAACAATAACATATGCATACGAATTATTGTTCGATTTTACAGCCCCATTTTCTTTTTGTCGGAGAAATAACGCATCACGGTCAGAGTTATGATTTCCTGTGTACGGAATACATACACAAAAACCCCCAGTGAATCAACAACCAAAGAAGGTAGTGGACGAAATTGGAAATAATCGGAAGTTGTAGAGGTACGACTTCCTTGTTGCAATGGCTTGAGGAAGTACGTACCCGTGATCGGAATACACTTTCCAGTATTTCTAACACCAAACAATAAAGCGGTCACTTTTACTGTCCAGTTCAAATGGCAAATATGCTCTATGCTGTTAATATAAGCATAAGTAGCCCACTAAATATTCCCACTCTTAGGACTCGATGCCTTCTCTCGCAAAGAGAAGAGTAAAGGCCATATTCCACCACGGTGCGGTGGCCCATTACGGATAACGAACAATTTTAGACCGATTTCTATAATTTACAATTTCAGATGAAATAGAGATTATTAACAATGTTAATATAAGCTTACTGCAAAAATAACCTAGTAATATTGTTATTGCGCAGATTTGTTTGTATAGATACACAAATGTATGTTTGGTTGTTTGTTACTATTACAGTCCGCGAGGTATAAGCTGAGCTTTGCATTAGTGTGAGTGATCACATGCATACGCATCTATTACCAAAGGTACAGTCAGACAACAAACTCTTAAACAACAAGCTGACATTAACTATCCAGGATCAATATGGTCATTGCGAAAAGAAGTATCTCTTTTAGGATTCAAATGGTCAAGGACAGAGAATAACAGAAAAATTTTAATGGAAAAGCATGAGATCCGTCACCTACGTATAACTTATTTACTTAAAATTTCCGAATACCGTATTCAGGGCAGGCCTATCGTTTATACCGATGAAACATATATTGACACCACTCACACTTCATCAAAATCATATTCAGATGGCAGCACTTCTGGTTTGAAGAAACACCTTATTAAGAGAACATGGTCACAGCGTCCTGCGTCTGACTGTACTTTTGGTGATCACTCACACTAATGCAAAGCTCAGCTTATACCTCGCGGACTGTACCAGTGGCGGCCTTAGGGGGTGGCGAACGGGGCAATCGCCCGGGGCCTCGCTCTTGCAGGGGCCTCGCGCAAAACACAAACAAATTAAAAAAAAATAAGAAAGACATTTCAACTATATTTTTATATAAAACTTTTGATTTTGATCCTTAGTAATGTAGTACTTTCATATAATATCTAACTCTATCGAAATATGAAATTCTTAGTTTCTGAGAGTTATAACCACTAAACCTCGATAAGAGGTGCGTCAGCTGAAACATTAATTTTTTTCGAAACTTAAAAACGGAATTTTTTTTTTGAGGAATTCGATGGCACAAGATGGGCCTTTCAGCCCTTGCTATTCTTTCAATACCTACAAACCTACATAAATGACGTAGTTCGTTTGCTAGAGAGATTATTGTGCTTTATTTAAAGATTAGTCTTAGAAAAGCCGCAAACATCAATTTTAAAGTATCATCTCTGCATTTTATAATTTTGTAAATTTTTAAATCTTATCCTAGTTACTAACGCTATAGGTAAATGGCAATATTTGGATGATTGTTGCTCAATCACGTCGTAACGTCTGAACGTATCGGACTGAATGAAATTTGGAACATAGCCAGACTGTAATTTGGAAGAACAAATTATTGACTGCATTTTTATCCCGAAAAAATATCGGGAACAACGCGGGCGCTCACCTCGCACTCGTCACTTGTATGAACTAAGTAGTAACTAACTTATAACTTTCGCATAACTTTCGCTTAGCATTTCTCGTCAATTATGACAAATAGATAACTAAACCAAACCATCAGACCTATTTTCGGAACACATAAGTACTTTTCACGAAGGTCAAAGGGCCTCGCAAAGACCTGCCGCCCGGGGCCTAGCAATGGGTAAATCCGCCACTGACTATTACATGGAGAAAGTTGCATTAGATCTGGATTTAATTGGGTACAACGATCACAATCTTGGTGTCTAAATCAGATTCCTCTAGGTAAACACGCTCCATAGTAATAAGAACTAATGGGCAAACGCCTATACTCTCTAAGATTTCTAGAATCTTTCAAAAGGTACCAATGTAAATCGCCACCTTGATTATTGTAGTAATAATAAACATGAACGTTATTTGCTCGAGTTTGACAAACAGTCCATTTTAAAATGGTATTTTCCCTAAACTCTGACACCAGCAGCTAACGTTTGTTTTACGCTAATGAATACAGCAATTGATATTAAAAGCTTATTAACCCCACTTTAGATGTTGTATGCCTACTAAAGCATCTTAAAACATTGTAAATTATGGAGGTATTTTCATTCACCTCGTAACACCAATATTGAGGTGAGGGAGGCTAATTTAATGATCACGTCGTATATTCCCGTTCTTAATATTTTATACACGTTGTTTGTTGCCTTTTGAACGGAACGACTTTGTTGATTGACTTTCCTTAAATTAAAACAATAAAAACATTTAACAATATCAACTTACTTTTATGTAATTCTACTGTTGTAATTCGTGATTTGTGATTATTTTAATAGAAAGAGTCAAGATCACAATTTATTTTGCCAGCCAATTACGTGTATCGATATCTCCTATCTGCGAAAGAAGTTATCGTTGGTTGATTTCCTCCCGATTTCCTTGACCGGAAGTTCAGGCTCAGTGAAGGTTTGTTCCAAGCTCTCCCTTTCAGATGGCGCGAAGTCTATCGTAGATTATTATTTATAACCCTTACAACTCTGCTATCACCCCGTCATCAAAAATTTGATTCCGATGTAAAAGATCTTAAAATCTAAGCAATCTTCTGAAACTGATAGACCAGCTACAACTTGAACGTATTTTCGTTTTTTTTATAGCATAATGACGAGACGAGCAGGACATGTGCCTGATGGTAAACAACACGCCTGCCACATAACAACACAGTGATACGCAGCTATTGGAACATGAAAATCCAAATCATTACCTAGCACTGCGCTCGTCGCTCAGAGATCTTAATATATTATATCTCTAGGCCCTGTAATATCTCTGGAAACATTGCCCTTCAAACCGGAACACATTAATATTTGCACCATTACTGCTTGGCGGTAGAATAACTGGCAAAGGTGTGCTATTTCCCCAGGCGGACTCTGCCAAGAGTCTTACCTCTACAAAACATCGATTACATAAAATTAGCCACTGGCAAGCTGACATTGCAATATTGTAAGAAGAAGAAGATAATCGCTTTAGAATAACCCTAGACTATAGATAGTGCAATCCACGAAGACGCGCCCCACCAATTTTCGTTTCCACCAATCGCGTTTGGTCCGAGCGTCAGTCGCGAACCATTCACCAGTCATTGTAGTGTGCGTGTGCATTCATAGGTAATAAGTGTGTACCGATAACAATCAAACATTGACGGAAGCTTGCACACATATACTATAAACGGTTAGGAGGAATAGTGGGGCGCGTCTTCGTGGATTGCACTATCTGTAACGTTTATGAAAGTTCAGTACAAAACACCCAGGTTCACGAGTAAATCGTATAGCTGGCAAAATATTGACGAAAGGAACTGGCGATCGCGCTCAGTAGCGTGCGATAGACAAACACCCAAAACAGACCAACCTGCAGCCTTACTCCAGTAACTTTATACATCACCGTAT
The DNA here is from genome assembly GCA_963693475.1 of Ectropis crepuscularia. Taxonomy (NCBI): domain Eukaryota; kingdom Metazoa; phylum Arthropoda; class Insecta; order Lepidoptera; family Geometridae; genus Ectropis; species Ectropis crepuscularia. The sequence continues at coordinate 14,262,252 of OY856358.1, forward strand.
GCGTTAAATCCGGTAGATCTGATTTTTTGCAGACTTGTTTATGATGTTGGCCTAATGATTGTCCCAAGTTTGTGACCTCGAGCGACGAACGTAACTTTGTCAAAAATCGAAAAAACCGCGAAAAAAATCGTTTATTTTTCAAATTTTGGCTATTATAACCCTAAACGAATAGTTTTTGAAAAACCTTTCTTATGACGTTTATAAAGTAGACTAAATTTGCTACAATATGATACTAGACTTGTCTCTGTACACCCAATGATTGCTGAGAATAATTCTTTCAAAGTGTATAATTTTTTTCGAACTTCGCAATTTTTTGCAATATTTTAACTCCTACTTGACCACTTTATGGCACAGTTACTGCGGTTTTTAACCCCCGACCAAAAAAAGAGGTGTTATGAATTTGACGTCGAAGTCTATCAGACAGACACACATACAGGTCTGTCTCTATGTGTATCTGCCTGTGTATATATAATAATAATAATATATATCTATGTAAGGCACCGTAGAGCTCAAACGGATGGGCCAATTTCGATGCGGTTTTTTTTATTTGAAGATACATTTTTGTGTTAATATTTTGAGCTATTTTTGGTTAATATCGATTCAAGGTGGCCGCCTCCACCAAATGGCGGACCAAAAATTTCATCACAATCTACCTCAATATGGGTATCAAATGAAAGGGCTTGACGAGTACTATACAGTATAACAAATTTCAAATGACAAATTATTTATTTATATTAAATTATTAATTATTAGGCGAATTACATTTTTTTTTTTACTAATGCCACACCCCGGACACTCGGCCTAAACTCCAAACAAACGGTGAAGTCGACATACCTACACTCACACAACTACGCATACGTCGTTCGAACACATTTACGTATGTTTGCGTGTCATCTAGGGTTACTAAATTATTTTATGGAATAGCTGTGACCCGTGAGTACACCTGCCTGTGTACTAACACTAACTAGGTAAGATTGTAAGCCACTTAATCTTACCTAGCTAGTGTTCGATCTTTAATGTAGATAAATATAACTTTCATCAACAATCAGAAGGGAGAAGATTTAAAACAAAATACGAGATAATAAAGGTACCATGTACGAATTGATTTTTAGTTAAGTACACTTACCCAAAGAGAACTTTATTCTGACAATATATTAATTAATCACTCCACATATCGCGTATTTCATTATAGGTAGGCTAGTCACAGAACATTAGATTAGGTACAACAACGTTCATAAGTTGCATTTTAAAAGGTGTTATCACAGTTCACTAGGTATATCAGACTATCATACACTGCACAAACTAATTATTTACATCTCATGTCAGCACAGTAAAGAACAACCATGATTTTTCAACTCAAAACTCCAATTTCCAATTGAATTTTGTAAGCAAACTACGAATTGGGATAGGTTAGATTAGGTAATGTTGCTAGTTCCGGATTTAATTTATTCCTAATTGCTTAAAAAATATTACTTTTGTATATTGATAAATAGTGATTTATTTATTCGCATTATAGTAAGGATCGCATAAAACTTTAAATATTGTGAGAATAGTAAGTGAGTCTTTTATACTCAAATCACATTTTAAGATTGAAGTCATTACTTAATAATTTATTTGCGCCGAATAAACAAAAATCAGTTTTAATTTCAAATTAAATTCAGAAACTTACTTGACCAAATTTCAACGACAATCATAAAAAACTTGAACAAAAATAAACGAAAGTAAATTTTAGTTTTGTTTTCTCATATTTCAAAACTATGATCTACCAAAAAAAAGAAACATCAAAGGACATGGCCCAAATCGTACCCTGACCTCGGCACAAAATAATTGTATCTAATCTCAAAAAAATCGAATAATTGTATGTAAATATATTTTAGTTACACCACTCCCATAACCAAAATTAGTGGCTAACATGTTTTTTTATCAGTGTAGTTTTGTAGGCGTTTTTTTTAAAGTTCACCAATACTGTTTAGTTAAAATAAAAAAATGCAATCCGATGTAATCATCATCATAACATCTTAGCATATACCTCTCTTCAAGTACGCCTCATATCCCAGGCCTATGCTAGTGCTGTGCTTGTGCTAGTACTTGTCCAGATTTGACCCGCGATGTAAGCATACTGATAATTGAATACAAAGTCCAAAGTACATTACCAAAAATAAGCGTATTATCATGAATTATTTTACTTACACTCGTTAAATTTGAATTCCATTCCAAGGCCACCCATCGCAAAAAGAACCTAAGCATATTCGTGCATTGTTTGATATATATCTTTATGACTCAGCCGGTATATATTATTTTTGTATCATTAACACCAAATTATACAATATATTTTGTTCCATAAAACGAGCTTTTGACACGAACTTCTACAGGCAAAAAAACGCAGATTAGCCACTCAAACCGATGATGATGATAGTTTAGAATATTATTACTAATAACTTAAAATCCGAGGTATATCAAAAAACCCAGGTGTGGCACCTGAGTTTTTTCAATGTGATTTGGGCTTATGTCCTTTGTTTCACAATAAATGGAGCTATCACGTAACAAACATATAAACGAATTGAGATCCGTCTCCTTTTTTGTAGTTGGTTAAAAATGAAACTAAATCGTAGTAGTACCGGTAGTACTAGAACCGGTAAAGTTTATAAGTCAATGTCAAAGCCGTTAATTACTGAATAAGTTTTAGTTTAAAAATATCGTTAATTTTTTTTTGGAACTATCCATTCCAATAGTCAATGTACTCGTATCCTCTTACTGCTTTTAATGAACGGTTTTTGCGAAATCTTAAAGAAGCATACTACTAGATGAAATCCTATATTCATTGTTCACTATTGACCGACATAATATATTAATATATACATGGACGCACATAAAAGTACAGATAGTCTAATATAGAACCTCTTTCTTTTTTTTGAGTCGGTTGAATGCTAAGAAATAATCACTTACCAATAAATCTGAATAGTAGCAATCTTAGTACAAAAATCCACTAAATTGGCAACACTAGTGACTAGTGACTTCGTGAATTCCGAACTATTCTCCGCGCCATCACTCGTTACCATACGTTATTGGCGCCACTGACGTATTTCACAACGATTAACGAAAGCCGCAGTTTGAAAACAACGAGTTTAATAATTTCGTCACAGCACTTCAGTGTTGGCGCGTACTTCTAACCAGAATAGCTAACACAGTTTATAAAAATGATTCAATCTTTGTAGAAATTCTTATGAAATCAAAAATCTCTTATTCTTGTTTCGTATAATAGACGAAAACTTTGGTACCATTTTGTTAAATAATACAGCATCATGGTCGTATTCTCATAGAAAATTATCGTCCGATATAACCCTTCGTTGAGTGCTTCTCGCGGTGCTTGCGGGGAAGGAAGCTTGAAACTGGCGGGGGGTGGGGAGTGTCCGTTCTATCTGTATTATCTATTCTATGCTAATGCCTTAGTATGGGTATCAAATGACAAGAACTTAACTAGTAGACTACTATCATATTGTAGCAAATTTAATCTACTTTATAAACGCCCTATGAAAGTTTTTTCAAAAACTAGTCGTTTAGAGTATTATATTGCCATATGGCGATTATATCGCCAAAATTTGAAAAACAAACTACTTTTTTCGCGGATTTTTTGATTTTTGACAAAGTTGCGTTCGTCGCTCGAGGTCACAAACTTGGGACAATCATTACCTTGTATAAAATATAAATATATCACATATACATACATACACGTAAGTATGCAAAAACTGTATAATAAAAAATATAATTTAAAAACTCAAAAACCCGACTGCGTAAAAAGTGAACCAAACTACGTACTCGCATACTAAAAAAACTGAAAAGAATAAAACAAGCATTTAGATTTCTGGTGTCTAGAATTCTTTAATATGTTACTGTATTAATACTATTGAAATATATACAACACTAGCTGTTACCCGCGACTTCGTCCGCGCGAAATAAAGACTAAGGTAACTCGGCAGTACCTATTTGTATACCCAGACACATTCACGGTTACTAAAAACAGCTTATAATAAAACAATTTCACCAAAATCGGTTCAGTTGTTTAGGAGTGAAAGCGTAAGAAACATTCGTCCCCCATTCCAACTCCAATTTCATCCCCATACAGTTCGAACAAACATTTACTTGCTTCGTATCAAGTGCCTATACAGAGTTTCATGGTTTTATCTACAATGATTGGGAGCTTCCATGTATACTTTCATCCCCCATTTCAATCCCAATTTCATCCCTATACAGTTCGAAAATACAAAATTGCTAGAACAAATATTCGTTTGCTTCGTGTTAAGTGTCTATATTCAGAGTTTCATGGTTTAATCTTCCAACGGTTGGGATCTTCCGTGTTGACATTCATCCCCCATTTCAACCCCAATTTCACCCCCGTACAGTTCGAAATTACAAAATTGCTAGAACCAACATTCGTTTGCTTCGTGTCAAGTGTCTATATATACAGAGTTTCATGGTTTTACCTTCAACGGTTGGGAACTTTCATATTGACATTCATCCCCCATTTCAACCCCAATTTCACCCCCGTACAGTTCCAAATTACAAAATTGATAGAACAAACATTTCATTGCTTCGTGTCAAGTGTTTATTAGATACAAAATTTGATAACTTTGAAAATCACGAATTTTCATACAACCGTTCATCCCTTGTTTCACCCTCTTAAGGGTTGAATTTCGCAAAACCCCGTCTTAGCGAGCGCCTGAGTGTTAAAAGGGACCTCCATGCAAAATTTCAGATTCCTAGCATTTGTAGTTTCTGAGATACCTTGATGAGTGACCTTTCGCTTTTATATATATAGATTTTCTAACAAAGGAACATTACAACTGAAGAGTCGGGATCCATTATTATTCGACATACAATCTAATTGTTCAATAGATTCGATATTATTATTCTACATACAATGTAATTGTTCAATGGATCCCGACTGTTCAGTTGTAATGTTCTTTCATTAGAAAATATTGTATATATTTCAATAGTATTAATACAATAACATATTAAAGAATTCTAGACCACCAGAAATCTAAATGCTTGTTTTATTCTTTTCAGATTTTTTTAGTATGCGAGTACGTAGTTTGGTTAACTTTTTACGCAGTCGGGTTTTTTAGTTTTTAAATTATTATTTTTTTTATTTTATAATTTTTAGTTATGAACAATGTTGTGAATGTTAATATGCTCAACATAATAATATGCATCTTTTGGTTGTTGACCAAATGTCTTCGTTTCTACTGATATAATATGTAGGATTTTCTACTGCATGTGATTCATATTTATAGTTTTGTGTTAGTATAGGTTTTCGATTGACGTTGAGTACCTACTAAATCGTTTGAAGTTGGAGATGGGCGACCGAGACGGAGCAATTCGAGAGCGGTTCCGTGTTCCCACTATCAGCTTCAGAGTTGAAATCCCATGGAGGTTTATTAGTAGATAGGGGCACCATATCCATACATGATATAGAGTGCAACATAACCCGGCTGTGTCTCCCGGGCGGGCAGTAGGGTATGCGTAAATACATTTCCTGCACGTACGAAAAAAAGGTAGTCCAATATACCTACTAGCATAGATCGTAGAACCCAAGATGGGCCCCATCCCAAACTTCACGGCGCACGCAATCATGTCAACGTTGGGAAGAGTGAGCTCACTCTTTCCGTTCTAGTCCGTTGCAGGAGGCGGTGGACGCCGGACGTTTTTACCTATCATTATTCGGTGTCAACAACCAAAATAAGTAGGACCACAGCAAATCTCGCCGCTAGCGATTATAGGGGTCAAGTAGATTGGTTGTTTGTAAACCACTTACGATACATACAGAGACGCAGTTTATTACCAATTTCAGGGTGCTCAGGGCACATCTATTGATTTATATCGATGCCTAGTAGATACATTAGTATATAATGTCCATCCACATTCACGCGTACAGTTAGTTATACGAAGTTTTCTGCTACCTAAAAACCTATAATTGTGAGAATGGTTGTTGCTCAACTTTAAATCGATATACATCTTAAACGGTCAGTCAAATCGAAAAACATTGAGAGAAAACTAAACATTATTTTTAAATACCTATCAACGATACCCTTCTTGACATATTTTGGTGATTTTCATTTTTTTTATTTGGACAATATGGCGTCCTGAATCCGCCATATTGAACTTACACTAATGTCATGTCTTTAGTGTCACTCGCCAGATTAAAAGGAATCGATTGACGTGTGAATCATAAAAATCGGCCCATGCGTTTGGTCTGTATAGTGCTTCAAAGGAACATACAAACATACATACATAGACTGTTAAACACATTACCACTCCTTTGCGTCGCGCAGTCGGGTAAAAACCTCTAAAAAGTCATTGTTACTAAGAGGATTAAACAAGAAGGAAAATGCCATCAAGTAAAAGGCTCGTCTCGTCATAGGCCTAGTTATAGCCATTGTGTTTGAATTCCTACATAGTTTTCTACATGTTAGATATTTGATTAAAAGATTGCTTATTTCTCTTTCAAATCATGAAAATAAATAAATATAAGAATAATTCCTTTTTACGTGGTAGGAAATATTTTTACACATTCTCTTGACTGCCTGGGGAAGAGAGTCGGGTCAAATTAGACACCTCAAATGGTGCCCCAAATACGACTAAACCTCCACACAGGTAAAACAGGGACGCAGACCAGACACAAGTATTTTTTTAAACGAAAACTACACTCAGTTTATGAAGTTAACCATTAGAATGACACGAATTTAAATTTTGAGTTTCAAATGTATTCACTTCCCTTGTCCTAAATTTTGTAAACAGTGATCGAAAAGAAGCTCCATTTTCCAGGTAATTATGAAATACATCAACAAAGTCACAGTCCCGGTTTGTGTATCAATTAATAAAGGAGGCTCGGGTTTCCAGCACCACAATCAATCATCAGCCCTCATACGCTATCGAGCGATAAATCCCTGAAGGGCAGATTTTTGTTACCGCGCCAAAATTGCGTTACTAAACATATACTTACACAAATATTTATTAGGGACCCGAAGCTTACGCTTAGTATGCCGTGAAAATTCATGAAATATTTCCTCGATACGTAAAACTGGATATTACGTTGCGGGTAGCATATTTAATATGTTCTGACGTGTTAAATGGTCTACTAGTTCTTGTACATTGAGTGATAATCATCCAAACTTTCACGTTTGTTATATTAGTAGAATTTAAAGACTTTATACAATTACCTACTTATGTGTCGTATTCTTGAAATAAATATTTGTGGATATTCGTCAGTCTTATCCAGTTCCTTGACACACAACACTATCCCAAAATAAGCAAAGTTTGTATTAGAGAAACCAGACACCTAATATTTTATGTAAGATCTGTATTTAACTGTAAATACAAACAAAACACACATAACAAATATACCTACGTATTCTTCATACAAATAATATGTATCCTGGCTGGAAATCGAAACCATGACCTACTACTACTGTTCTGTAGCCAGACTTATTACTAACTGAGCCACGAAAACGATCGGTACTTCTCACGATATTTTATATATTTTCATCAGCAAACACATTTCCAATGCTGAATCTAAGCTTCTTACTTAATGCCCGGTTTACATTATTCCAGTCCAGCGATCGAATCCAGCGCTGGATTGCTTACTGGAAAAATTTAAACCGGCACTAGAAACCATCGGCACTGGATTGACGCTCTCCAGTGTCGGTTTACATTTTCCCAGCAAGCAATACAGCGCTGGATTCAACTGCTGGACTGGTATAATGTAAACCGGGCATAATACTATCATTTACGAAGAAATCGAGTCACTCTCGATTTGAAGACACCATGATTCTAACCATCGGGAAAACCCAACTCAGGCAACGAATTCTACAATCTAAACGTTCTTATCACAAACTTATGCACTCAAGGAGTCAAACCTCTTCGTTCGTGTCTTTGGAACATCAACCATAAAACGATGTCGCTTTTTCAAGCTACGAGCGTTGGAAAAAAATCAACTGTGTGATTCATACAAAGTTTTTCCGACAAACTTCAACTAAGAAAAGTTTACACGAGTCACTGTGCTGTTATGTGGCAGGCGTGTTGATTTCCATCAGGCACATGTCCTGCTCGTCTAATCAGTCTTTATTTAAAAAAAAAAGTTTAAAAAAATAAATCTATCCGGGGTTAACAAAACTTCGTAAGCATCTCTGGTGTTGCAGTTACACAAAAATGACAGCAGCTACATCAGAATAGAATCATACGATTATTGCCAATCATCAATCATCAAAAAATTTGAAGAAACAGTCCTTTGGTAAAATACAAATCACCGTAATAGACTACAGGCCCGTGAACAAAATTTACGGGTCAAATGAACCACTAGGAGACCTATGTAGAATGATAGCAGGATATAAAGTAATAAGAGTATAAGATTCAGCACTATGCCGTCACTTTTAAGCTGTCCAACTGAGTAGGTATAGTTGAAGAGGGGGGGGAATCTCGGAAACGACTGGAACGATTGTCATCAAATTATGTGTGCAGGGAGTTTCGGGGACGATAAATCGATCTAGGTAGGTTATATTTTTTAATCTTATACCCTTAAACGAGCAATTCTTGTGTATCAATCAATCATCAACAGCCCACTAAACGTTCCCACTGCTGGGACTCGGGGCCTTCTCTCGCAAGGAGAGAGTAAAGGCCATAATCTACCACGCTGGCCCAGTGCGGGTTGGCGGATGACCCATGACACTTCGAAAGATTCTAGGTACATGTCGGTTTCCTCACGATGTTTTCCTTCACCGTTTTAAGTTAGCGGCATTACGCACATGACGTCGAAAAGACAGTGGTGCGTGTGGGGTTTGAACCCGGGGTCTCCGGATCGGCAGTCGCCGTTCTCCCGACTAGACCAGCCGTAACTTATTTAATTTAATTCTTGTATATATATATACATATATATAGAATCTGAATCTCGGAAACGACTGGAACGATTGTCATCAAATTATGTATGCAGGGGGTTTCGGGGACGATAAATCGATGTAGGTAGGTTTAATTTTTTAAAAACGTCATTTGATGCGCGTATTTAGACAATGAAAAACTGTTACATTAGACATTAGAATGCGAAGTTAAATTTCGCCGCGTGGCGTGACACCGTAATGGCTCGGGCGGGAAGTCGGGTGGTCACAAATTAGTAGATCCGAGTTCGAGTCTAGACAGCTTCTCTTTTTTTTCAAGTTTTTTTTTTTAGAAAATCTATTACTTGGAGGCTTTTATCTGTAAATATCTAAGTATATTTAGTATTTAAACCGAGCAAAGCTCGGTCACCCAGGTACTTGATATTTATTTATTACCACGATATAGAAGCTTAAAGTCATTACTCGGTAAAGCTAAAATCGCTGGCGTATTTTATTCGGATTACGGAGCAGTGTGGCTTGACATAATTGCTCGTCACAAGTATGCTATGATTGACTCTCAATTGCATTTCCCCCGTCAGATTTCAGGAAATTAAAAACTCAGTACACAGCCCGGAAATTGAAATAAATTCGCCTCCAACCATGTTTCCCCAGTAGGTAGGTGATATCAAACACTATAAGAGAATGTTGCGAAGTGGAAAATAAATATTTTTCCGCAAACATCGTCTGACATACGATACGACATCGCACGCCTTTCAATCAACAACTTTTAACTTCCCAAAGGAAAACCCCGAATACGAAGAGAGGGACTTTACTATACTTCTTTTTACAATCTCTAGACATAAGATTGTGAGACAACTACTGTATCAAATAGCAGCTTCCTCTCACAGATCCAGAGGGTCATTATTTTCTAGTTTTTTTTTAAAATAGTTATAAGGAGAGTTCCTTATAACATAAATACATTTCCGAATAAATAAATGATAAAAAAAACACTTGGACAACCGACGAAAATATATTTTAAAATAATATACAAATGTTGTTAATTGTAGAGGTGGGACTCTTTTCAGAGTCCGCCTGGGGAAGTACACATCCTTGCCAGTTATTTTACCACCAAGCCGTAATGGGAAAACAGCTCTGTGTTCCGGTTTGAAGGGCAATGTTTCCATTGAAAGTACAGGGTATAGAGATAAAACATCTTATATCTCTGGGTGACGAGAGCAGTGCAGTGCTATGTAATGATTCGGACTCTTTTTGTTACAATAGCTGCATTTCACTGTGCTGTTATGGGCAGGCATGTTGCTTACCATCAGGCACATGTCCTCCTCGTCTCGTCACTATATACTAGAAAAAAAAATAATTTATCAAATTTATCAGCAACTTAGACCATTCGGATCTTTGGTGCAGTGTTGCTTTTACGAAGTTTGATAGACAAGAAAGGGAGCAAAGCTCACGGATCCCGATATTTTAACCCGATAAATTTATCCCCTAGATACATCTCATGAGTTGACGAAGCCTATCCGGAAACTTCCCAAAACACAAAAGCCTATAAATGCATTTTTCTGGTTTTGCATAATAGATCGTTTTAATTGTTGTAGAGCTTGAAGAAAAATAAATGACGAATCTTTAATGATTTAATTCTTTATTGATTTTGACAGTGCATTTTATATATTTATCTAAACAGATTAGCGTGTTGAAAGAAACAATCATAGTAAAACCAGATTAATCATCACACATTGATTTAAGCTATCACATTTGTTGTCGGTGAATACTGTGCATGAAACTACATCGAAATGTCGGGGACTCACTACAGTATATAACCGTAACAATCCCATAATTAATCAAACTAGTGCAAATTCTTCAACTTTCCATGGCATTAAATTAAAATTAAATAAACATTCATACATTTACTTCATTGTTTTTTTCTAAATAGTACCTATACATAAGTTGGCTTAAAATATATAAATAAATAAAGTATGAAAAAATAAAATCTTTTTGTAATATTACATTCAATCCTCATATTGATTATAAATTAATAAATAATTGAAATTCTTCAAACATTGCCTTATATGAAATTCGTAGTTTGCTGCCGCCATGTTCGTTTAATGTATACAAGATAGTGCAATCCACGAAGACGCGCCCCACTATTCCTCCTAACCGTTTATAGTATATGTGTGCAAGCTTCCGTCAATGTTGAGTGTTATCGGTACACACTAATTACCTATGAATGCACACGCACACTACAATGACTGGTGAATGGTTCGCGACTGACGCTCGGAGCAAACGCGATTGGTGGAAAACAAAATTGGTGGGGCGCGTCTTCGTGGATTGCACTATCTATACCGATACGATACCTATGTAAGTACAATAAAATTGTCAATTAACAATGAATAGTTGTAAGCTGTGTTGCCAAATAAATTAATATTTTTTATCAGTCCCTGATATTATAACGACGGAAACTAATCGCCAAAGATTTACGACCAAATTTTTTTTTAAAAGTACACATCAGTACATGTCTTTGAGCCACCCCAATAGTATCTAATCCTTACTGAAATTTAAAGCATGCCATAATTATCGTACTCAACTAATCCTATGTGTCATACAATGACTAATACAAATAGTAAACCCCTCAAATAGTATGACTCGGCTTCAGTTACCGCCGGAAGAAAAATCAAGGATCGGCTTGGCGTCTCTAAAGCGTGCCCTACGGTCCTAATATGGACGATCGGGCACCTGCCTTGTAGCTGTTCTGTAGAGCTAATATACGTTTGTTTTGTAATCTGATGTCGACTGACTTATTGTTAGCGATTACATTGTAAAATATGGTAGGTACTTATGTGGAGATAAAACATTGTTTTTTGATATCTTACTACTGAAGTTAAATCTGATGTCGAAATTGTTGATTTATTTTTGTCTGAATATACGTTCTAGTGCCAAAAATTATGACTTTGTGCTACGAAAAGCATATAAAAACATCTCACACATATTATTTAAGGATTGATCACTTTCTCGAACTGCAGTAGGATAATGAGGTAGGTAACGAGGAGGCCCACGAACTTGAAGGGCAGCGAGATGTCGATGTTCAACATGCGCAGGAGTCGGAACGAGAGGTCGCGTGTCTCCGTGAACGCCAGCAATGCGCGGGCGGCGCTACGCCCCGATTTATCTGAAAAATAAATCAGACTTATTAATTTGGACAAATGACTGTTATTGTTTGTAGCTTTTCACTTAACAATAAAAAAATGGCAGTCATACATAGGAACTGCCCATAGAAGTGAAAACTTATAACTCAGAATTTTATAGCTTACTTCGGAAACCATACCGGTGTAACCGGAGGGTGTGGCCTGGTCATCATGGCATGACCATCTAGAAATGCACCAGCATTTCCCATTGCCTGACGCATTTCTAGATGGCCATGCCATGATGGGCAAGCCACGCCCTTTTAGCATTTCTCATTGGATGACGCATTTCTAGATAGCCAATGGCTATGGTCCCGACTTTACCCGAAGATTTCTTATCATATCCGAGCGTGACGCTAGAATTCATTTCACAGCCCACGAAAAATCTGTCTAGGCGCGCCAAAAGAAGTTTTCACTTCAAAAAACTGGTCTGGTCTTAAACGATGGTTTTACCGAAGTTGATTCTGACCTCATCAACAGCCTGTACACAGCTGGACATAGGCCTCCTCCATAATACGCCAACCAGCCCGATTCTCGGTCTTACGTTTCTAACCGCAACCAATTGTCTTTCGTGTATCGTGACTTCATCTACATAGTCCCAGGGCATCCTACACTACGTTTGTGATTCGCGGTCTCCACTCCAGAAACCGTCTACCCGAACAGTTATTATTACTGCGACAGACATGACCGACCGGCCCACAGCCATTTCAGTTTGCTAATACGTTGATCTATGTTTAGTTAGTTATAGCTTAGTTGATGTTAGTTCTCTGACAAATTACTTCATTGTAGATGCAATCCCTCAGAGAAACCCCAAGCTTAGCCCTTTCCATAGCTCGCTGAGCTCCTTTGAGCTTACGGAACATTTTCACTATCAGTGTCCACGTTTCAGTATCGGTGATCATAATGGGTAGGAGGTACACAGAGGAAGTAGCACACTTTGTCTTGAGAGTTTCTGATGACGAGAAGACTCGACGAAAATACGATGATTCTGACCTAAAAGACAACTATTCACACTGGCCTTAAAAAAGATTGTGTTTTTGACGTGATAACGTCTTATAATTCGATGAAGCCGGCTGCACGCCCACAAAACATGACGTCATGTACCGTTACCGTCGGTCATTACCGTCGGTCGTTACCTCGCCGCATGTTTGTTACAGTTGTATTAATTATTTCGACCAGTAGTTCAAGCGGGGATGTAGCTCAGTGGTAGAGCGTTCGCTTTGCATGTGAAATGCCCCGGGTTCGATCCCCGGCATCTAAAAGCTTTTTTGCATTGTTTTGATTGAAAATGACTAAATTCTACTGATTACTTTAACATACAAATCTATTAAACAAATGAAATTAAAATTTTCTTTTGAAAAATGCTACCATTCCATCAGTATTTTCTTAAGACGTTGTCACGTTCTATCGTCAGTAAACCGACTTTACAGACAAACATTTTTTTGAGTATTTTAACCATAGGATCAATCACAAACATACAAATACGTAATTCACATAATTTGTTTATTTCGAATAACAGACATTGTTTTATAGCTGTTGATGTTTGAAATACTCGAAGGAAGTGGTTAGATATCATTTTCGTGATAAGAACATATATGTACACTATGGAATATATTCCCTGATGAATAATTAAATAAAGTGACGTGTAAATTGTACGTTTAAGAATAAAATACTTTAACTTTGATAAAGTAACGTGTAGAGATTGAATTTCCCGTCCTCCCGTCTGTCTAATCTCTACTAACAACTTTCATTTATCTATACTAATATTATAAAGCTGAAGAGTTCGTTTGTTTGTATGTTTGTTTGTTTGAACGCTAGGATCTCGGGAAGTACTGGTCCCAATTGAAAGATTCTTTCTCTGTTGGATAGTCCATTTATCGAGGAAGGCTATAGGCTATTTAACATTACGCTACTATCAACAGGAGCGGAGCATGAATGAAAAATGTAACAAAAACGGGGAAAAATATTGCTTTTTGAGAGCTTTCGTTGCGTGACAGATTGTGTCTACTTAAAGTTTGCGTCATTAGAACCTAAGATAACCGAATTTCTTCAAAATTTGAATTGGTACGACCAATTTTCAATAGATGGCGTAGCAACGCGCGCACGGATCAGCTAGTAATGTAATAAAGGGAATTAACTCACCCAGTTTATTTTCGTAAAGTCTGGAAGCCAAGAGCTCTCTGAGTTTCTTGACTTGATTATGCACACTGTCGCCAAACATGCAGGGCGCGAACAAAGGAGTCAACAGCAGGATAGGTACTCCTAATTGAAACAACGCCTCTTGACGGTAAACCTGTAAATATGAAGAGGTAGTATAATTAAGCAACTGATTATGAGAAATATATCAGATTTCACATAATCAAAGGTATAAAATGTAGAGACCATTATTTAAAACTAACTATGGCACAATCGAATATAAAATTTTAGCCGAACTCAGTATGTCTGTCTGTCTGCTATTAAGTTTTCACACATAAACTACTTAAACGATTTCAATTAAATTTATGGTACAGACATTTATGGAAATAGATAGCATGTTAATGTGAAAAAAAGAATAACGAATAACGAATCTTACCCCGCTATCACGAATCGTGTTCAATGAGAATTGGTATAGGAAACCAAGAATGCATGCAAAGGCAGAGATGATGATAGTCAGAAACTGAAACAAATCTTAGTTTAATATCTATCTGCTTCTTTTACACTACCACTTCAAATGGTGGTATGGAGTGAATCTATAATTTTGACGCAATTTCATGCATCATCTTCACGAGTTTTGTAGTGGTAGGACTCTTTGCAGAGTCCGCCTGGGGAAGTACCACACTTTTGCCAGTTATTCTACTGCCAAGCAGTAATGTGCAAACATTATTGTGTTCCGGTTTGAAGGGCAATCTTTCCAGTGAAATTACAGAGCATAGAGATAAAACATCTAATATCTCTGGGTGACGAGCGCAGTGCAGTGCTGTAGGTAAGTAATGATTTGGACTCTTCATGTTCTAATAGCTGCGTGTTGCTGTGCTGTTATGTGGCAGGCATGTTGCTTACCATCAGGCACATGTCCTGATCGTCTCGTCACTCTATACCATAAAAAGAAGAAAAAAAAAGTAAGTACATGGTAAATTGACAGTACTAGTGGAGTGAACAACCGCGATAGCTTAAAACACTGCTTCTATTAGCTTATTTATTTTTCTACCGTTTCATAATTCAAACATTGAATTTTACCATAACTTTCTTCATTTTACCACAAAATAGTCGACGTCAACGTCATTATCTAACTTTATTACAAAACTATCTTGTTTTTTAAACCCCGACCAAAAAAAGGGGTGTTATAAGTTTGACGTCGATGTCTGTCTGTATGTGTGTCTGTCTGCCTATTTGTGTGTGTCTGTGGCACCGTAAAGCTCAAACGGATGGGCTGATTTCAACATGTTTTTATTTTTATTTTAAGGTTAATTTGGATGCGGTGCTTAGCTATGTTTGGTTAATATCAATTCAAGATGCCCGCCTCCACAAAATGGCGGACAAAATATTTCTTCACAACCTACTTCCATATAGCTATCAAATAAAAGGGCTTGACTAGTAGAACATATTATAACAAATTTCAAATTGAAGATGGCCGCCACCACAGTATGGCGAATAAAATTTTTTTCACTACTACTTCAATATGAGTCTCAAACGAAAGGGTTTGACTAATAGAATACTATAAACTATGACAAATTTCAAATCCAAGATGACCGCCACCACAAAAAAGCGAAATACATTTCTTTTTTCACAACTCCCTCAAAATGGGTATCAAATGAAAGGGCTTGACTAATAGGATGTTGTACAGATTACAAATCGGAGATAGTCGGGGGTAAATCATTATTTTTAATTTTGTTCCTGTTTAAGTTATTGTCACTCAATAACTCCGTCACTTAGGTACTTATACATTTTTATTTCATTAAATTCTTACCTGCCATTTGATACCTTCAATCAAACAATCATAAGCCTCTACTACGATCTGATATAAATCCATCAACTTGCTCATACTGTTCTGAGCAATTTTTGGGTCGTAAGACTTGAAATAAATAAATTGTTTCAAAACTGGGCACGGTTCTAAATTAGCACTAGATAGCGATGATTCTATGTAGTAATTTATCAATTTCAACCTCGGGATGAGAAGATTTAAGAGATGTCCAAAATAATATACTTCGAGTATATAAACCAAATAGGCGGGTAAGATATAAATAGGAGAATTATCGAATTGTATGACATATGGTATTATAAACAACAGAATAGCTGCAATACACGAGAACAGTCCTAAGACAATATTCCGTATGCCAGCAAGTGAAACTTTCGGAGTGCAGTCAGCATCAGCATCGAATTTCATCAACTCGTTGTAGAAGTTCTGCATCCATTTGCATCGCACAAAGCTTAACAAACCACAGATGAGGTTTTGGGCTAAAGGAGTGAAGAAAACAACGAATGGCAAGTCATGTTTGTTGAAATATATCATGATCGAATTAATAATTAAATATATGATGAAAGTTGCGACTACATGGGCATGGTTACTTTTGCCCATCAACGGTAACCGGTCTAAACCGAACATGGTCTCCATTACAAGGAACATCTTCGATATGAGATCGATTTGTGGTTTTTCGTTCACTTTAACGAATGTGTTAACTCGGACTGTCGGAGGCGACATTATGTCTACTCGAGGATATCCAGAAGAATACTGGCTATGAGAGGTGTCCGTAATGAACCAATGTTTCAAAGTGCTGTTCGTATTATGGGTTATTATAGAGTAGACGCTATTTTCATTTACGAAATGCGGTGAGAGTCATTAAAATCATTAAATAGATCGTGTCAAGCGCGCCTGTTGCTAGAAAATTACTAAACAAGGTAACCAAACATTAATAGCCACCACAACATCGTTAATGTGTTGAACTAAATACAGAACACCTTTTAAGAAATTTGAAAGAAAAGAACCTTTAATATGTTAAGAGCACTGAAACATCAATTTCTTATTTGGTATGCTTAAGTGGGTATAGTTAATTCTAAGAATATGTATGTAGGTTATATTTTTGTGTAGTTTTGTACCATTAGCATCGATTTATAATTACATTAGACAGAGATGCCTACAAGATGATTTCATAACGGAATATGTTATGAAATTATCTTGTAGGCATCTCTGTTTCATTCAGTAGGCATTCAATTTATTCGTTCGCACCTTAGGATATTACACTTAGATAACATGGACATATAAAAAAGTCGGGCGTAGTCTCGCTAAAACAAAAACTGTGTCCATCGAGTCGGCCACATAATATGCACGTGTGCGCTGTCACTTACAGGCTGGCACGCACACATCCGTGGGTCATTGCACGTGCTATCAGTGACAACCTTAAAACGCACACATGCAAATGTGGCCGACTCTAGTGACACAGTTTTTGTTATAGCGAGACTACGTCCGACTTTGTATACGTCCATGTTAGATAAAGTATAAGTATCCTCTTTGATATTTACATCACTTGGTAACGTCACATAATACTTCTCTTTCTTAGCATAAAACAGTTTTATAAAATAATTCCGTTTACAACACAGGCTTAGCAATGGAATGCGTCTGTAAAGAGGTCTTGATAGTAAATGCAGTTGTACAGGGGCTTTGTCAGTCATTCGTTTTGTTAGTCAGTATTCAACCAGTTTTAAATCACTTCGATTAGAGTCTCATAATACCCTTCAATTATAGGTTCGCATTTTATTTACTTTTAACATAGTTTCATTTACCAAAATGAAGCCAAACTTAATTTTGCTAAATGTTGTTTAAAATGCTATGTCCAACGCATCTTTTTCAGTTATGTCATCCAGCTTGACATGATTGATTCTCTTGAATAACCAAAATCTCATTCCAACGAAAATCGTCTTTTACTTTCTAATCATCGGAATTATGAAATATTATGTATTCAGGTACCTACATAAAATTAATCACCTAAAACATTTCATAATTTCAACGACTTCCCTTTCCCACATATTAAATACAATTAGAGAAAACGACTGCCTGACATAATGACACGGTAAGTTAGCGCCATGAATTTTCGACAAGGTACTTTAGTGTGACGTCGTCAATCACCGATGGGATAACTAAACAACGATGGGGATATATTATGTAGAGTCCTAGCCATCACTTTTTTCAATTTCCAAATGGCGTTACTTTCGTAATCTTGCCTTATGATAGACAGCTCCTGATTTAAATGGTAGTACAATATTTTCGACATAAGTCGTGTCGTAGACTCTGCGTATCTTAACAGCAGTGGTAAAACCACAGAAATCTAAATAATAAGGTATTATTTAGATTTCTGTGGGTAAAACTCTACTTACATAACTATCATCGTGAGTATTACGATGATAGTTACGATTATCGCTAACGAATATTGGATATCGTGTTCCTTATTTTTTATTTTTTATCATTAATTTGTAATGATACTGATCCAATAGAGTTGCTAAGTAGGCTTAGTTTAGTAGGGGTTTGCAGTCTCTGCTCTAGCCCAAAGTCTGATGGGCAGCAAAAGTCATATGCGTACTAAGCATATAAAAGCTTGAAGTTAATTTGTCACCATAATCATGGTATGTGGTCCATTTTTATTTATCGTTATTTGGAATTTGAAATCATAAATATTTATTAAATAAAGCGATTATATATCAAGAAATAAAGTTACAATTTAAAATGTCAACAAAAATAGACGTCCATGTGGTATATTGTATTTATGTACAGACCTATGTCACAGTTAAATTACAAACTCCGACAGTTTACAATAAAACGTATGAGATAATAATATGTTTTTTTTTTATTGGCAGAGCCTTTATTAACAAAACTAAAATACAATGAGAACTACACTACGCTACATACCTAACAACTACTTACACTAAGCACACCTGAAATATCCATAGACCAATGAAGGTCTACAGATAATCAAGATGTTCAAGCCCACTACCAATCGGAAGCGTAGCCAGCATGCTGGCGGCATTACCACGCTGAATGGCAATGCTTATGCGTTGGGCCAAATAAACGCCAGCATTTTGGTCACGCGTAAATTTCGATAATAATAATATGGTAGATTAAGCTACTTTATATTCTAACGTTGTTTTTTATTTATTTAATTAAATAAAGAGTGACGAGACGAGCAGGACATTTGCCTGATGGTAAGCAACATGCCTGCCACATAACAACACAGTGGCACGCAGCTATTGGAACATGAAAAGTCCAAATCAAATCATTGTTAGATTGTACAAGGTATGTATGAGTACAATTTTACGGAGACAAATAAATTTGAGACGAACTTCTTAGCATTCCATGGATTCGTGTGGCAGAGAGAGAAATCTCGAATAGACCCCAAGACTTGTGACTCGGGCGTAGGTTTAAAAGGGGCCCCTTTTGGTGACGTACGTCAACACTCACCTTCACTACTCGTATTTCTCTCCCTGCCCAGCCAAATCCGATATGATCCTACTAGTGCAGCTTTAGATACTCGTTCTATTATGGAACTTACTGCACTTCTGGATAAGCCAAGGTCTTTTTAGTAGTCTTCTATAGAGATATACACCACAGAAATGTCCGTTTTGGGATACAACATTTGTTGTAACTAGAGTCCATAATACTTTCTTAGATTGCCTATATCTGTACTCTATTTAGCAGAGATTCAAAACTGCCGTCCAAAGTTTATTGGCATCGTAAATAATAATGCAGCGTCCCGATTCAGCCCTGGACAATGGTGCGCCGCGCCGGTGTCACCTAAACTTTGATTAATGAACTTTCAATAAATCCACACAAAAAGCTATTCAAGAAAACTGTTCACGAAACAGATTTTCATCGTCACGGCTCTTGCAATGAAAGCCAGTTTTGGATTATCAACAACTTCTCTGAACATAGTTAAAACTAAAAGTTTGTATTGAAATAGGAGAATTCAGTACTGCAGTTGTTGATGAAGTTACAGATTTTATTTGAATAACGGAATTTTAATGCTTCAAATAAAATGTTCTACCCTAATACAATGTGTACGTTGGAGGTACGATATCAGACTAACGTTGAAAATGCGAAAGCTTTAGTGTTTACTAGCGTACATTTTTGTTCCTGTAAGTTACGGCTGGTCTAGTCGGGAGAACGGCGCCTGCCAATCCGGAGACCCCGGGTTGAAACCCCACACGCACCACTGTCTTTTCGAAGTCATGTGCGTAATGCCGCTAACTTAAAACGGTGAAGGAAAACATCGTGAGGAAACCGACATGTACCTAGAATCTTTCGAAGTCATGTGTGTCATGTCATCGCGCCCGATGGCCAAACGGGAAGCCATCGGGCGCTTACACTCTCCTTGAAAAAGGCCGCCGGACGCGGCCGAAACTCGAATCGGATTGACCGACTTCATTACACGTGAGTTACCCGTTTACCCAATCAATAGGTTAGGTTTGTTTGTAATCTGACGACGTTAGACTATAATCTGACGGTTTTTACAATTTGACGGTGACATAATATTGTTGGTAGGTAAGCTATGACTTGGGGTGAAATAAAGAAATTTTAACTTATCGTATTTCAATCAAAATTGGGTATTTTGCATACTGGTTATTGTAACAACAATGTGCGGTGCTTATCACCAAACACATCAAATTAAAGTTAAATATTGAAATGGACGGAGTCAGTGAAGAGTATGCAAACATACAATTAAACTTGCCGTCCCGGCTTTAGCAAGCGAGTTATCGGAACGCAATCAACGCGAACTGTCGGCTCCAACCAGTCTAACTTCAATAAATTATGATAAACTCCCATAATCTGCGGTAAACCCTGATTGTGCGATGGCACAGTTGTTGCAATCCATAAAGCCGTGTAGATATATCGGCTAGATCATCGAGGTCGTAGGCTTGAATCCCGCCTGCGCATCTGAGTATGAAAGTGGAGATGGATTTACGATTTACGACTGTGTCAAAAAAAAAACATAGTGATAAAACCGGTGTGTTCCAAGTTCCAAGAAAGGCATTTTTCGATTAAATGTATCAATTGTCAACCCGAAAATACGTAAGTAGGTACATGAGTGCTGCAACATCAATTATTATTGTATTAAAGAATAGTACCTGGGTGACCGAGCTTTGCTCGGCTTAAATACTAAATATACTTAGATACCTACAGATAAAAGACTACAAGAAATAGATTTTCTTAAAAAAAAACGAATTGAAAAAAAAAGAGAACCCGTCTGGATTCGAACCCGGAGCTACTAATTCGTGACCGCTATGAGCGCCCGACTTTCCGTCTGAGCTAATTATGCTGTCGCGTCACGCGGCGAAATTTACCTTCACATTCTAATGTCTAATGTGACAGTTTTTCATTGTCTAAAAACGCGCATAACATGCGTTTTTTTTTAAATAAAACCTAGTTAGATCGATTTATCGTCCCCGAAATGGCCTGCATACATAATTTCATCCAAATCCGTCGAGCCGTTTCCGAGATTCAGATTCTATATATATATACATATTTATATAGGTACAAGAATTGCTCGTTTAAAGGTATAAGATTATCATGCGCTACGAAGAAAGATGATGCCATAATGAAGCATAATACAGTCATTTAAAACCGTCCATGATCATTAAACTTAATTAAAAGTGTGACGTCTCTTGAATACGAAAGCGGTCAAAGGGTGAAGTGAAAGCTGGCTTACCTGAGAACCGGTGACTGACTGCCATTACGCGCCGTCTCGACTCTCTTGAAACGGAAACCTTAGCCAAGTTTCAAGATTTAACTGGCAACCCTCCTAATTAGTGACCTTTAATGTGTGCGAGCGAACTGCGGCTTAGCCGCACTTGAAGAGTTCCCGCAGCTATTTCAGTTGCTTAAAGCCACTCGTAAAGACGTAAACATTTTAGTGGAGAAATGGTGGAAAATATCAAGTTTCCAGTTTCATCCCGATTTATATTTGTGATTTACTCCGGAATCATACACTGGTAACGCCTCGTGGTTTCATTAGTTATATGAGATTCCTCAACACGATTAGAAATATCGTGTTATACACGTTTGCATATGTCATTTCGATGTATAAAATTAATAAATACAATCTTATACCTTTAAACGAGCAATTCTTGTACCTATATAAATATGTATATATATCGACGGTTAAAAGGAAATAGGGTATAAGCGCCAAAAAGTGAAATGTTCAGGAGAGCCGTTCAAAGTTTTGAATTTTAGAAAAACTGACTTATCTCTGTTATTTATTAGCATTTTGTGAAAATTGAAACAGTTATAAAATGAGAAAAAAATGGGGCAGTTACCGGTATTGTCAGTTTCAATGATTTGTTGCTATTTAACGTGGTTTATGTCGCTTATAGCAATAGCTTTTAATTTTCCAATGAGGTAATATGGCGTAAGCGACAAATGACAAAATAAAATATGAATGGATAAGAAGCTTAAACAACATACCGATATCTCACGTCGCGAGGGAAAAGGGGTATAAGAGACTAGACAGTTCAATAAGTGTTATGGGAAAAGAAGGATAAGGTACTTTTCACAGTGGTTGTATAACAGATAATAGAACACAAGTAACAGTCGACTTTTACAAAAAACAGAATCATAAGACATTAGTGACACACAATGTAGCTTGAAAGTAAAGGAAAAGAAGGATAACTAACATGGCATTGCGTGAGTCTAAGGAAATATAGATGAAAAGACATTTCCTAAATAATGAAGTAGCACAACCAACACGATCTCGTTTAAGTAATTCTAATTTACGCTAAATTAAGGTAGATTTATGAGGTAATTGTTCGTTTTTTTTGCATTATTTTCATGTCACCTTTTCACTAACAATCAGATAGTACGATGTTTTAAATAAAAACAAAACTACATTTCTGTTATTATTTTTAATTACGAAAAATCAAGGCTAGAGTTGGTAGGTATCAACCTACTAATTTTCGGAAAAATAATACTTAACCTAGTAGGTAGGCACATAACTAAGTTATTATTATTGGTATCTGTTGTTTGAAAGGTTTAACTAGGCGCAAAACGAAAGTGATTGCGTTGTGGTCGGATGTCGTAATACTTTTGTCAACCTTCCATCTCTCGATTTTCCCAAGAGAGACCCGCTGCACATTGTTACATCTACTATGCTTGTGCAGAGTTTGCCTTCCCTAACGATCTCGAAGGTTGGTGTATCGCCGTAGTTATAAATAAGTCAATTTCGTTGAACAATGAGTTTACGGCTTCTTCTCTCTCATTTTGGGATGTGCTTCCTCACCAGTGGGACTACGCATTCACGTCACCAGCAACAATAAGGTAATTTGTCGCTAGTTTTTTGCTGAATACCATAATCCTGCTGAGGAAGGGTTCGACTTTTTGGTTCCTTCTAAGTAGACAGAAATTACTCCTAGTTTTAGGCCTGTGCCGACCAACAGAACAGCCACTCCCGTTTCGGTAACAAATTGGGGGTCATGGATTACCACCAGCCTGACACCGAAAACTATTATGGCTGCCTTAATTGGTTTTGTCTGTTTAAACTGCACTGGATAACGCGAGTTCCAGGATATTGTCTCATTACGCCTTTGTTTCCCACATAGGGATCTTGAACAAGGGCAACTGAAACTCCCCTTTCTCTCGCTACCTTCAGGAGTTCTGCCGTTGCGAGCACTGCAGGTTGGCTTGGATGAATCGTATACTGGAGACTGAGCCACTTTCCCTCATGAGTGCCCTTAGCAATAAGATATTCTAGAACGCGCTAAACCATCCCATTTTATCCTTTCAGGGCAATCGCTACTAAAGGCGTTGTGAGCGAGTTCTTTGTTGGGGCTGTTGGGATGAGCAACCGTGCAGTTCTTGAATTTGGGTGGCAGGTCTTCTTTTCTTGCCTTGCATTGTGTCCAGGAGTGGTTTTTTTCCGCAGTATCTGCAGGACTCATCCCTTTCCCGGGAGATCGCCTTTGTATGGCCGAAACCTAGGCACTTGGAGCACTGCACCAAGGGCGAATGGTCTGCCACTGGTCTGGAGTCTGGAGTCCTATGTAGACCTTTTCGGCGTCCAAAAACGCTCTGTGAATGCGAGGTGAGACCTCGATCAGCGGATGACACCCATGTGAATTACGCCTTTTTTCCTGTGTAGCACTCTGATTGCGCTCTCTTGTCTGATGTCGAGCAAATCAACCCTCTGTAGCAGATGTTTATGTTATCTTTGTGATAAGACAAGACGTATCGAATGATGATCTGTGGATTACCCGCTTTCACGGTTTTCACCTTTAGAAACTTGTGTTGCTGCACACGATTTTTGACCAGGACAAAGTCTTCCTCTGTGCTACAATTCAGGATGACTTTCCTGTTTCGACCTTTTCGCACTTTGTTAACTCTTGCTCCAGTCTTTTTCGTGTGTACTTTAGTGATATCAAATGTCATAAGCACGGATTTGGAACAAAATCCTCATTGTGTATCACATAATGACGTATTACTTTGATCGTTGATCGTGGAAGTAGGTTGTAATCGACTCCATGGTATGTCGTTCAATTTAAGTAATAAGGGGTTAGCAACAAAAATGTGTGTATATTCTTAACGGAAGTGAGGAATAACCAACCGCGTGATATTAACATTAAATTAGGTAATAGGGTATAACCGACAGAGTAAAATAAAAATGAATTTTGGAAAAAGGGTACAAGCGTCAAAGCTATGTTCAATTATTAAATGGAAATAGGCTATAAACAACGTTTGTATTTTTTGAGGAAATAGCTTAGAAGGCATAAACAACTGAAAACTGGAGACCCCTATGAAGTAAAAAAGCATTACCGACAACAAATCGAGAATAAATATTTTTTGCAGGGGTACAAGCACCTTTATAGACAAAATGACCTGAATTTACGTCGGTTACGAATAGTATAACTAGGGAAATATTGTTTTTTGCTCGGGCATAAGCGCCAAAAAAGTCATCGTAGAGCTATGGGAGTCAGCTCATTCGAAAGAACGGAAAATTTTAAGTAAAATGGCATTTAAAACTGATTTTTGACCAAAATGTCGCTTATGCCCAACTTCCTTTTAACCGTCGATATATAGAATCTGAATCTCGGAAACGGCTCAAACGATTTTCATCAAATTTTGTATGCAGGGGGTTTCGGGGACGATAAATCGATCTAGCTAGGTTTTATTCAAAGAAAACGTCATTTTAGGGGCTTTTTCTGGCAATTAAAAACTCATACAATGTCATTAGAATACGATAACAAATTTCGCCGCATTGTACAACGTCCGATTAGCGCAACCGGCGAAGAGTCGCCTTTGAAATAAAGAGGCCCCGGTTCGAATACCGCTGACAGTTATACCCTACACAATCTTCTTTTTGTTCTTTTTTTTGAGAAAAACTTATAAAAGGGCTCCCTCTTTATCAACGTCTTAATATCGTTGTATTTATATATATTTCTTTGTTTTTTTTTTCTAAAAAAAAAACTAAAAAAAATCCTAATGCGATATCTGCACAAGCTGACTGTTGTACTTAACAATAATGGTGTTGCACAACTAGGCCTATGAGTGTTTGGTTTGAGGCTAGACCAACAATAATTATCGATCATTCGCTTATGTGACAAAAATATTTATGTGATAGCTCCGCTATTTTAATTTTTTTGGTACAAAATACTTGAGAGGTCCCATATAAAGTTTATGGAAATCGGTGTGGCGGTTTCATAATAGTCCACGTAGTCATTCATAGCTTCTTATAAAATTTTGTCGTGTCTGAATTTAATTTTAAATTGAAGGCGGTTTTGTTTTCTTCATAGAAAATCCTATCCTATTATTTGTAAACTTTTAATACAATTTCTCCTCCTGCTCTTTTCCTATTATTTACAAATAATAGGATAGGAGCGTTTAAACGAGCAATTCCTGGATGTGTGCTTATATGTATTTAGTATATGTATAGAATCGGCTTCAACGATTTTGATGAAATTTAGTATCTATGCACGGGGTTTCGGGGGCGAAAAATCGATCTAGCTAGGTTTTATTAAAAAAAAATGGCGTTTTAAGTGCATTTTCAAGCAATTGAGAATTGCTACAATATCATTAGAATACGAATGCATATCTCGTACATGTGTTCAGTGTCCTTTTATCATTATTTCACAGCCGAGAAATTGGGCGGTTCAAAATTAGAAAGTGCCCGTTCGAAACCAGATCATACCCTATTTATCAAATTCCTAATTTTCTGAGAAAACCTTTTACTGAGAGCCCTTTACCAACGCATCCAATTTAATAGAATATAAAATAACACGAACAAATTTAATCTGAGTATTGGCAATTTTTTTTTAACTTTAATAGATTTACAATTGACCGCCATCTCGCCTGATGTTAAGCGACGATGCGGTCTACGATGGAGCGAGTTTACTAAGAAAAAAACCGATTCACTCTGGATTTGAATACACAAAGGTTGTAGCCATCGGGGAAACCCCACTCAGGTAACGTATTCCACAGCGTAGACGTTCTTATCACAAAAAAAGTAGAGTCAAATATCTTCGTTTGTGTCTTTGGAACATCTACCATGAAACGATGTCGCTTTATCGAGCTACGAGCATTCCGATAAAAAAAAGGACAATGTGGGATAAGATCATGCAAATCAGTCGCACTCTCACTGAAGTGTATCCGATAAAAAATCGATAGGCTAGCAACTTTTCGGCAATGTTGAAGACTTTGAAGTCTTTTTCGCACAAGAGTGTCGTTGGCTATGAGCTTTTTGACACGTCTCTCGATCGATTCCAATGCCTCCAGCTGATACTTAGCCGATCCATCCCAAAGGTGCGAACAGTACTCCATACAGGAGCGAATCTGTGCTTGATAAATGTAAGTTACAATACTTGTAACTTAATATTTCTTTACAAACTGACACAGCAACAGTATACCTATTTAACAATAGATGGCGCTGTTAAGCAAGGCTCGAAGATGATTTATTGAAAAAATATCCCGTCTATTTTTTTATATTATTCCGGCAAGATTAAATAAAGAAAATTATTCATTAGCGACCCGCTCCGGCTTTGCACGGGTGCAATGCTGGTAAAAATGTCCCATTGCATTGCATATTAAATCTGTAATATCCTCGAAAGCATTCATTTAAATTACATGATGTGCCTAAGCAGCCTAAGGCATATCTATATGAAATGCACAATGAACCTATTTAAGGTAAGTACTCAATTGATTATGGCTTTAAATCGCTTCGTCAATAATACCTCATTTACAAAGTGATTTTAAGCAATATTAAGCCGTTAAAGATACCACAACGGACTTTTTTGTACACCTTTTTATGTACCTATGTATGCCTATTAAAAAATGCAGTAAATCCGTTGCGTGGTTTGAAAGATCTAAATATATATGTAGGGAGAGAATGACAGCGGGAAGCAACTTTGTTTTATACTATGTAAGGATATTTCATCAGTACGTAATTTGTATCTGCCTAAATATAATTTCACAAAAAAAAACCGAGCAAAGCTCGGTCAACCAGGTACTTTATTATTAAACACACTAACTTATTAACTTACTAGTTTGTCAAGAAGCGTTCTAATCGCTATTAGCGATATCGTCCACACAACTTTGGAATAAAAAATAAGGAGAATAGATTACACAGGATAAATGAAATGACAATAGTTGAATATTGATTGATAAAGCACAAGGAAAAATGGCGTTACTTTAATACCTATATTAAAATACCATAGTATGTACATTGTCCATCTAAAATAATACGCTCCAGTACCTCCTCCTTGAATCACCCTATTATTATAAATGCGAATCACGTTCATTGGGTTGAAAATTGGAATACAATTAAATTTTCTCCAGAATAACATTTGTGGGAATAGAATATCATAATTTGTACTTTTGTCGCAACAAATTTAGGGGAACCAAAACTACGCGGGCAAATGTTGCTTGTATTAACATTTAAGAATAAATTCACAACTAATAATAATGCATATTTAATATGTAAAGAATAACAGATATAAAGCAGTAAACTATGAGCTACTTTGTTGTAAAGTTTCTATGTAGCTTTTACGTGCAAGAGTAATATAACAAATACACATCCATTCATCCATCCTGACAAACCTTCACGTAAATGACATAACAGGAAAAACGTAACTTTACAGTTTGCAAACCAAATAAAAACCATTTACCTACTCAAAGTCTGAAAAGTATATGGTTAAATAAGAAAATACATTAAAAACACAGTTACAAAGTCAAAGGAACAAGATTGATCTTAAAGGAGACGGCCCATTTTCCATGGGCATTTGCCCCACAGAAAAAGTGCAAGAGACTTGACCAAAATTGGATCATTGTATAGGATTTTTAATATATATTGAGGAACCGTTTATGTTTTTATCCTGCATAGCGGGGTTTGAAAGATATCAACTAAAACATTGAAAAAAAATAACGCCGCAAGTAGGTAATCAAGAACGTGATTATGTACTTACTACTAAAAGAACGTAGTCAATTCATTACTTTGCGACTTACTGCTTACTGTGCTCAAAATAATGTCGACTCAACACAGAGAAGGACCGGAGATTCGGCCAAACCACAAAAAATTACGAAACCTTTGGAAAATTAAAGAAACTCCATGTGTTGAGTGAGTTTCGAGCGAATCGATTTTCGAACGAATTCTTACTGTACGTAAGTAAACATCAAACAATAAAAGAGAAAAACATGGCTGACTTTGACTAAAATCTATAATCTGTACACATAGGTACAAATAATAAGAATGTTACAGGAACTACAGTACCTTAATACAAAATTACTTATACATAGTCATTCAGGTACTTTGAAATCACCAATTCGCAATCCCCGCTTGGCAGGTTAGTATTGAATGTACAGTTTGAATTATTTAATTATATGTTATTTTAATTAAATAACTTGTTTAGGTCTCCGGGGCTAATTGAGTACCTAAACTTGAAACGACTTGGGGCAGAAATGAGCCGTCTCCTTTAGTTTTGTACAATGGGTATGAGGCCAAAACTGTACATACCCGTTGTGGTAAGAGATTTCAAACCATAATCATTTTGTAATTCAATATCAAAATTTATCAAGTTTGTAATTAAAATACTGACGGTTTACAACTTTCTTGTTCAAAATTTACGGCTTAGGTACTGTTAGTGGCAAGTATTCAATTACCTCGAATAGATACCTATGCTTTAATTTTGAAAGTTTTATTTAAAAATAGGGTTTTATAAACTAGGTTAACAGCGCTGCTCAGTAAAGACAAGACTGCTAGACTATTGATATAATAGTTAGTAGTAGATAGAAGCTATTTAAGCCAATAGTTGGCATATATTTATGTACATTAGAGGCACGCGGATAACCTATTTTTTTCAATCGCATCAATATGGGTATCAAATGAAAGGGCTAGACAAAAGAAACCTTGCAATAATGAGGTACTAAATGAATTAAATAGGCTGAGAAATAAAAACTAAACACTTGAAAATAAAATAAGTAAAAAACATAAGTTAAACGGTTGCATTGTAAACAGTCATGGTAATTTTCCAGATAGGTAAATGATGAAAGCTAAAAAATAACTTAAGCCAGCTACACACGTAACGATATATCGTAGCGATTAATTTGTGCAAACCGATTTGCGCAGATTTATCGATCATGTGTATGACAAATCGTTGCAGATTATCGTTAATCGGTGGCCGTTGCAATATTGGTTAGATAAATCGTTGTCGATTTCGTTTGAGCAGTTTTATCTTCGTGTGTGGATGGTGATCGCTTAATTCGACAGTACTTTGCGGAGCTCGCTTGTGTGTATACGTGGAAATTGCTCTCTTTGAAACAAACACATCGAAAGAAGAAAGAAAAAATATGTAAATAAGAATTTAATACCTCATACATGACTCGCAAAATAACGAAAGTGGCCGACATAGTTCAAAGAGTAAGCAAGCTGAAGTGGCAATAGGCAGGCCACATCGCTCGCAGAACGGACAACCGATGGGGAAGACAGGTTCTCGAGTGGCGACCACGAACCGGAAGACGCAGTGTTGGACGGCATCCCACTAGATAGACAGATGACCTCACAAAGGTCGCTGGAAACCGCTGGTTGCAGGTTGCACAGGACCGTTCGTTGTGGGAATCTAGGGGGGAGGCCTATGTTCAAGCAGTGGACGTCTTGCGGCTGATGATGATGATGACATGACTACAAAAATGCTATGTATGTTTTTAAATAGGTATAATTATCCTACTAATATTATAAATGTCAATGTATGGATGTTTGGATATCTGGATGTTTCGATGTCTGTTGCTCAATCACGTCCTAACGTATGAAAGGATCGGACTGAAATTTGAAATACAGATAGATTATAGTCTGGAAAATACATAGGCTACTTTTTATTCCGGAAAACGAAGGGAACAACGGGAACGGAACTACGCGGGTAACAAAGCGGGGCGCAGCTAGTATTATAAATAATAGAAACATTAATTATAAAAAAAATGCTTCATGCTAATTGTAGTACCTATGCTGTCCTACTATGTTTCTCGCGCTAGCTTTCGCGGAGAACTGACGATCGACGCAGATATCGGAGGCGTGTGGAGATACTATGGATATGGACGTTCGATTTATCTGCACACTCAGAAATCGCTACGATATATCGTTACGTGTGTAGCCGGCATTATTATAGACTGAAATAAAATCGTTGGCCACGTCAAATATTTACAATAGTCGATTAAAATGTTCGTTTTGTTGTGTCCCTTTATTTATCAAGTTATTTTTTAGATTTTAGTGTAGTGTAAAATTACCATGACTGTTTACAATAACACCGTTTAACTTATTTTTTTTACTTATTTTATTTATTGTAACTACTGAATTGAACGCTCACACACGTTCTGACTAAATCTTCAAAAATAAATAGGTGCTAGGTTGCTGAAATTCAATTTATTTTCCGCTGTAAACTATAAATTGCAGCAAAAGCTTAATGCGAGCAATATAAGAGCGGCTCAAAATTGCCGTATAAGAGGCGACACTTTATAGTGCAGTGTTTACGGGCCGATTCCACTTGCGAATAGTAATGCAGCCATCGTTGGAAGCGAATAGTATGCACAGAACATAATAGGCTAAAAAAGTAATTAGTCCGTCAGCTAGATCATTAAAAAATATTGCTCACGTATTTTTAGGGTTCCGTAAAACGTAAAAACGGAACCCTTATAGATTTATCATGTCTGTCTGTCCGTCCGTATGTCACAGCCACTTTTTGCCGAAACTAGAACTACACTAATGAAACTTGGTAAGTAGATGTGTTCTGTGAACCGCATTAAGATTTTTACAAAAAAATAATAATTAAGGTTGCCCCCCATCCCCCACGCTTAGAACTGAAACTCAAAATTATTTTTTTTCATCTAACCTACACGTGTGGGATGTCTATCGATAGGTCTTTAAAAATGATGTTGATGCTTCTTATATAGTTTTTGTCTACACTGAATAATTTGAGCGAGAGACACTTCCAAAGTGGTAGAATGTGTCCCCCCCCCCTCTAACTTCTAAAATAAGAGAATGAAAAAACAAAAAAAAATATATGATAAACATTACCATGCAAACTACCAACGAAAATTAGTTTAAACTCAATCTGATGAGTAATTTTTTAGTACGTCATCAATACATTACTATTAAAACTTCCATCAAAGTTACAACGAACTAAAAAAACTATGTATATTATGTTACTTGCTGCAACGGAACCCTTTATGGGCGAGTCCAACTCGCACTTAGCCTCTTTATTTCTTATGTTTCACAATCAAAAAACGACGAAGATACAGTGCTTAGAAGTTTCGAGTCACGTCACGAAATGGTACGGTTTTTACTATAGTGTGACGTCAGAACCCCCTACTCCGAAAGCTTGATGATCTATATCTTAGTCAATCTTTGATGATTAGATAAAACCTGACGAACTAATTAAAATGGTGTATTTTAGACCCTGTCGTCATCCCAATTATGAAACACAGTCGAACAGACAATCTCCTCCTTTTTCGTACTCGATTAAAAGTAGTCATGGTTGTATAACTATGTGCCTTCAAATCGAAGGTGAATTGGTTTCTTCAAGTAGATCTTAAACAGCATTGTCGTTTAACGTCAAGCAAAATGGCGGCTCAAGCTCAAATGTAGGTACTATTGATTAGAAAATCAATAGTTGCTTGAACTTACAGTTCAAACAGTTCTTACAGTTCAGACTACCTATATCTTCAAACAACCACTGGCTGTGTGAATACTGAATACCTTGGAAGTAATCCTGCTAATATTATAAATGTCACTGTATGGATGTTTGTTGCTCAATCACGTCGTAACGCAGGAACGGATCGGGGTGGAATTTGGAATACAGTTAGATTACTTATAGTCTGGAAGAACACATAGGCTACTTTTTATCTTGGGAAAATAACGGGAACGGGAACTACGCGGGTAAAACCGCCAGGTGCTGCTAGTTTAACATGTTTGTACTTTTATTCTAAAAAAGGTTTTTATTTTTTTAACCTACTTCCAAAAAGGAGGAGTTTATTAATTCAACCAACATTTTTTTATTAATGTTACCTGATTTCTCGAGAACTCCCGAACCGATTTCAATGTTTCTTTTTTTGTTCGGATGGGTGTGCTTTTCGAATAGTCTCATATACATTTTATCACAGACATGTGTCTGGGTATAAAAATAGGTACTACCGGAGTTATCTTAGTATTAGTTTATTAGTTATTAATTTCGCGCGTACGAAGTCACGGGTAACAGCTAGTATTTCATAAGCCACCCGGCCGATTGCAATAAAATTTATATGAGACTATTCGAAAAGCACACCCATCCGAACAAAAAAAGAAACATTGAAATCGGTTCGGGAGTTCTCGAGAAATCAGGTAACATTAATAACAATTAGGTGGTTGAATTGATAAACTCATCCTATTAAAGTACAATATATAAAGGTAATACACAAACTGGGTGTAAAAGTAAGGTCAGACGGTTACTAAAAACAGCTTATAATAAAAAAAAACATACAATTTCATCAAAATCGGTTCAGTTGTTTAGGTGTGAAAACGTAAAAGACATTCGTCCCCCATTTCAACTACAATTTCATCCTCATACAGTTCGAAATTACAAAATTGATAGAACAAACATTTCTTGGCTTCGTGTCAAGTGCCCATATAAAACAAAGAACAAAGAGTTTTGTGATTTTATCTTAACCGATTGGGAACTTTCATATTGACATTCATCCCCCATTTCAACTCCAATTTTACCCCCGTACAGTTCCAAATTACGAAATTGATAGAACAAACATTCGTTTGCTTCGTGTCAAGTGTCTATATTCAGAGTTTCATGGTGTTATCTTCAACGGTTGGGATCTTCCATATTGACATTCATCCCCCATTTCGACCCCAATTTCACCCCCCGTACAGTTCGAAATTACAAAATTGATAGAACAAACAATTAATTGCTTCGTGTCAAGTGTCAAGATACAACATTTGATAACTTTAAAACTGACGAATTTTCATACAACCGTTCATCCTTTGTTTCACCCTCTTAGGGGTTGAATTTCGCAAAATCCCGTCTTAGCGTGCCCTTACGTGCTAAAAGGAAGAAAGGAACGGAAATGGAGGTCTCCATTCAAAATTTCAGATTCCTAGCATTTGTGGTTTCTGAGATTCCTTGATGAGTGACCTTTCGCTTTTAAATATATAGATGTACAAATAACTAAAAGGACAATGTCCATTTTTGACCGGCCAAAATATTTGTCGTGTAGACATATGAGTTATATATTAAAAAATCGGTGATTTTTTGTTGTACTCGTGTACGCATAACTTGCTAACATTTTTAAATTAAATAATTTTCATTTCTTTAAATTAGACCTACCATTTTCCAACAAAAGCTGACTTGCAATAACGAAACGGTACTTGCGTTTCGCTTTATTGATCCGCGTTAGATTGAGATTGAATATGAATGTTATGTATGTCAATTTCTTTCACAATGTCGTTTATTTACTACTTTAACATTTTTAAATACGATATATGTAATTACGGCGACAAAGAAACTATCATTGCTTTTTATAGCAGTGTAAACGAGAAAGAAGTTGGCACGCAATTGTGAAACGAAACGTTTTCACAAACAAAAAGAAAGTCAAACAAACTCTTTAAACAAGTCTTTGGTCAAACAAAGAGGTAAAACAATCTTTGTGGTCAAAGATTAATGTCAAATTGACAAATTGTCAAATCAAAAAAAGTAAACAAGCAAAATGAATTGTTTTCTTCCTATATTATAGTTTTCTTCTTGTTTTCTAAGCGGTGTAATATTTATGCATTATTCACCACAACAAACTCTGATTACCAATGTTTCAATGTCGGATTTCAGTTAAAACACAGTAAAATTATTCCGATTGTTCAAAAGAGATTGCTGCAGGAAGATAACATTTTTTGAGCTTCTTTGCGGTGCGTAGAGAAATATTAGGAATAAGAAGAATATTATTAATTCCTAATCGGACATCAACAACAACTCAAGATTTTGTGACGGAATTTATATTGGTTTTAACAAAACTGGGAATCATGTGATTCAGTCCTCCTTATTACTTAGGTACCTACATAATTGTGGTAATAATTACATAAAACCCTAAATGCTTGTGTTATCTGATGGAAACCTTCGATTGTTCTGGACCTTCTAAGGCCACTGTCTCGA
Organism: Ectropis crepuscularia; assembly: GCA_963693475.1. Taxonomy (NCBI): domain Eukaryota; kingdom Metazoa; phylum Arthropoda; class Insecta; order Lepidoptera; family Geometridae; genus Ectropis; species Ectropis crepuscularia. The sequence continues at coordinate 14,296,924 of OY856358.1, forward strand.
ATATCAAAATAATGAGATATATATATCACAATTAAGATACTCCCTTCTGTGACAATATTTCTATGCAAATGAAGTGTTCATACGTATGGTAATCAGTTGGTAGTAAGCAGTACTATTATTCCTATTTATTCTGATAAGAAATATGTTTTGAAAGATAATACCATAGTTCTTTCTTTTCTTTTCAGTTCTAATCCGAAAGAAAACATTATTCTAATATATTTTGACAGTAAACATAACCTTACTTTTGGTTTAACTGTAACTCAATTTTGGTATTTGGGAAATAAAAAACACCAACAGCAGACGTTTTTAGAAGCATGAACAATCCTAATTAGACACTATTCATCTCTATGCACTTTCAGTATCAAAAAAAGTTTGACAGGTTTTCCAATGTATGGGACGTGGGCATTGTCTTTTGCTTACAATTTTGTCTGGATGACATGGTTGTAGATTTCACAACAATTTTAAAATTCGATCGTGTCATCACGAAACTGTGTAAATTCATGAATTAAAACTTGTTTTGCACTAAAAAGGGTAAAATAAACTCTTTGTATACAAAAAATTAAACCAACTTCAAAACCAGAAATAGGCACTTAAAAGCGAAAAATAAGTTAATTTAGTCATTAAAAGCGCTACGCACTCATCTATTTGAAGTCGGTGCCAGCCAAGTCTAACAGGTAGTAGATAAATACTAATTCCCCATGTCTACTTACTAAGTACATATGGTCTAAGATCCGGCTGCATGATATCTACGTTCATCGCGTAGTTAATCAAATTCACATTTGAACATACATTTATGATTAGGAGAATACATTGATAATAGGTTGTCAGTCAGTAAGTGGCCGCAAGTAATTTTAGTTAAATTATTACTAATTAATTTTCCAAAAAAATTCCAAAAGTGTAAAGTTTTTTAAGAACCAAGTCAAATAATTCAATTTGTTACACGTTACAGCCGTCAGCTAGTTGAAGCCATTATTCTCCTTGAAATCGTAATAAAATTATAATCTATTTATCTTCAAATATTTTCATTCTTTGAACATGTTATTAATAGTTCTCTATTAGTCTATTATTATAAAATTATTTGTGTATTAGGACGTAAAATTGATAAATGTATTTGTATTGTTCTATTCAAAATTAATTGTCAGTTATTATTATCAGATTATCATTCGGAAGTATCTATGTATTCCGAATTGTACTCCCCGTCTTCCATTATTGATTTTTTTTTACCATCCCACGGTTGCCTGGTAGAAATCGCTCTTAGCGATAAGGTTGCGTATTGCTACTTTATTTTTAAGTATTTTTTCTGCATTTTTGTTGTGTTTCTTTGTAATTTCAGTGCAATAAAGAGTTTAACGATATCTATTTTTTTAAATGACAAAAGTCAGTTATTTCAACTTATACATAAACAAATTTAACGTGTTCGTGTAATGAAACTGGCATCATACCTCTTCGTTTGGTTCTTAGGAAAGTCAACCATGTTATCGTTCTTCAACCGTTTTCAGTGAAAACTGTTTAAATATTCACAAGACTTGAAAAATATTTTCCTCCTTCTCGGCTAACTTTAGAAGTGAACTTTACATAAAATTAGACGAAGATTTTTCGCTGCGGTAATCTAAATACCAACCAGCGGTATTTATATCGTCCTCCTTAGTGACAAACTTGGATAAACTGAATATGAAACCAAAAATGGCAGTATTTTATATTAAAAGCACATACTCTATTCAATTTTAAAACTAAAATTATGTATGATGTAAAGTTGTTCTTTTCGGCCTCGTGCTGGAGTGTGTACACCCGTGACGACATCTGCTGTCGGCGTCTCCGTAACCTTGAGGACACTAGATTTTTTTGTTCTTTGGGCACGGATGTGTTATCAATTGAGTAAAAGTAAACCAATTACATAAATGTAAGAATTTATATTGACAACTGTTCGATCTTTCTCATATAAAATTTCAAAAAGAAGTGCTCTTCAACGGCTTAGCTCCATCTACTTATAGCGCCAACCCCTCTAAAACTCTTTTGAGATGGCGGGTAGAAGTGAATGGTATCCCACCGGCGCCCTCTACACTAAATTTTATCAGTCATACCCATTCCTTTTAATAATCAGATACTTGTTCTTTTATATGACACATATTTAGACTCAAATCCCATTATTAAAAATAATACTATAGTGAAATATACTACAAACAAATACAGGTGACAACACGGCTCTCCTGCGCACGCTGCCAACCTTGGCAGTGTCACAGTCTCGTGTAGTTGCTGCGAACAAAATACACAATTTATTCATTTAATCAAAGTTAATTTTACTCTTCCAGTAATATCCACTTAAGATGAGTAACTTTCACAAGCAGTTGCGCTGCCACATTGTCGCAACTCACGGTACGTCACTACATTACCACATTCTCCATAAATCCACTTAAGATGAGTAATGAATAGCTTCCCCAAGCAGTTGCGCTGCCACATTGTCGCAACTCGAAGTACGTCACTACATTACCCACATTCTCCATAAACCTCAAACATACACCTTTCCCTAGCTGCCGACCGCTTGGTAACTCTAGATACGCGGCATTATTTTTCACTCTTAATGCTTTCTCTAGCAGTTACACTCTTAGGCCGACACTAGGTACGTCAGTTTATGTCAAAGGTATTACGGTTTCACACTAACGCTTACTTTGTCAATGGATCGAAGCCATTGCACTTCACTACGTTATTCAAATGTTAACTTTTCAGCAACAATTACGTCAATCATAATACCTGACAACATCCATGATCCATTGCACTGCTCGATTGGGTTTGACTTTCAATTATATCTCCAAGTCCACTTATCGTATTCAAGGTTTCATATTTTCCTCACATATGGCCTTCTAAGTAGTTTTTATAAACGCTCCCAAGTGGTATTTATAGTGATTTTAAGGGTCTCATTTTTTTAAACAAAGCAATTTCTTCTTTTTGCCATAAAATATACTAAAACAATTCATTGGTAACGTATATAGCTCGGCATCGTCTGACTAAAATCTTTCTAATTTCAACCATAAGGGTATCTTATAACTGCACTGAATATAACCACTTTGTAACCCAACTACGGTAACCAAATTCAAATCAAAGATGTAACAATTTCTATGACTGTATTATGGTTTCAAATGAATTACCTTTTTTAAACAATTTCGCTGTAAGATATTTAAACCAATATCTAACTGATTTACATTTTTTTCTATGGTTGCTGTGCTTCACAACCACTTATCCACAAAATAAGCTACCTTCTCAAAATAAAGTTTCCTAAAACAGTATCCACGAACTTAAAAAAACCGAAGGTATATCATTCTAAGTAATGTTCCGATTGCAGTTCCCGGAATTGAAGATTATTTTACTCTCACACGATAATACCCCCTTAAGAGATAATAATTAATAGTTTTTTACTTGTCGGTGATACGCAAAAATTTCATTTGAAATGCAAAACATAACAACAAGGTTTAGATAACAAGGTTAAACCATTTTTTTTATCATTTCTACAAAGTAAATCGTAATAACTCGCGTGTACATTACGCACTACTGAAACCACTGATCAAATAACAACATTTTGACTTACTGCGGGCGACGCACGTCCAGTGCGTTTAGACTTTCCTGTGTCTGGCCGAGTTGGTGCCCGAGCTGATGATTTCTAGGCGTGCTGTTCATAGCACTTCTGATGTTATCAATTGAGTAAAAGTAAACCAATTAAATAAATGTAAGAATTTAAATTGACAACTGTTCGATCTTTCTCATATAAAATTTCAAAAAGGAATGAATGCTCTTCAACGGCTTATCTCCATCTACTTATAGCGCCAACCCCTCTAAAACTCTTTTGAGATGGCGGGTAGATGTGAATGGTATCCCACCGGCGCCCTCTACACTCAATTTTGTCTGTCATACCCATTCCTTTAAATAATCAGATACTTGTTATTTTATATCTATACTAATATAATAAAGCTGAAGAGTTTGTTTGTTTGTATGTCTGTTTGTTTGTTTGTTTGTTTGTTTGTTTGTTTGAACGCTAGGATCTCGGGAACTACTGGTCCGAATTGAAAGATTCTTTCTCTGTTGGATAGTCCATTTATCGACAAAGGCTATAGGCTATTTAACATTACGCTACTATCAACAGGAGCGGAGCATGAATACAAAATGTAACAAAAACGGGGGAAAATATTTCTTTTTGAGAGTTTTCGTTGCGTGACAGCTTGTGTCTAACTTAAAGTTTGCGTCATTAGAACCTAAGGTAACCGAATTACAAACAAATACAGGTGACAACAGATGGACACAGGCATAGACAAAATTATCTAAGCCTGTGTGTATCCGTCGCACAGCGGAGATCTGGAGACGACTAGGCTCACGGATTATTTAAGTGACGCGGCGGACGCGGCTCAACAGAAGTACTCTTCGGCTCAATTAGCGTTATTGGGAAATTTCAACCTCCATCATATGGCTGTACCCATCCCGGGACACCGACCACGCTGGGCAGGAAACGAGAAAGCTAGCTTTATCGTTAGACCTACCCAGCTGGTCCAAGAGGTCACAAGAGTACCCGACGTTGAGTTCCATACACCTTATTGTTCAGACCTTCTCCTGACAACAGATCCAGAGCGTTATTCGGTGGCGGTATCTTCGCCGTTAGGCAGCTCCGACCACTGTCTGGTGAAATCTGTATCTGTCTACCATCCGTCTGATCCCAGCCCTAGAGGCAACCGGCGGTTGTGGCGATGCAATGTTTATTTATTTGTTCGGATGAGTATACTTTCCGAATGGTTCCATATGAATTTTAACGAAATCGGCCGGGTGGGTTTTTGAAATCTGAACAAAAATCTAAAATTTGCCTACAATTTTGTCTGGATGACATGGTTGTAGATTTCACAAAAGTTTTGAAACTCCATTCTTTCAACACGAAAACACGTTGTTTTGCACTGAAAAGGGTAAAACATGATGAACTCTTTTTATACAACAAGTTAAACCGACTTCAAAACCACAAATAGGCACTAAAAAATAACACAAAAAATAAGTTTATATATGTTTATTATAAGCGCTACTCACTCGTCTATTTGAAGACGGTGCAAGCCAGCGAGCAACACGGAAGGGAGTAGGCATACACAGCGTTTCCCCTCTGTCAAAGTACAAGTCCGTGGTCGCGTGGACCATGGAGTTTGATAATATACTGTGGCGTGAGGGCGGGGCTAGATTTGTGAATGGTGCTTTATTTTTTACGTGTTAGTGATTTGGTTGTGTGAGTATGATCGGCAATGGATCGGTACATGTATGTTTTGTATGTAATAGTGCGGCTTTGCGCTAGTGTGCAACTTCCCCTCCCGCAAGAAATGACAGAAAGATTTGAACAATATTTTTTAGCTAAGGCTACTTCCTTCTGTGTTGCTCGCTGGTGCAAGCCAAGTCTAACAGATAGTAGATATATACTACTTATGTCTACTTACTACGTACATAGTATCCTACCTACTACCTTTTTGACTTGGTCCTATTTATGGTTTTGAAGTCGGTTTAATTTTTTGTATAAAAAGATTTTATTTTTCCTTTTTAATGCGTGCAAAAATCTGGTATTCTACTGAGATGAAAGATGATAAAGATAGAATGTAGACAAAATTTTGAATTTCGAACATAACGGTTCCTTAGGCAGCCCACTTTATGTGCATCTGTTTGTACGCGGAACTCCTTGTCACTACACACTAAGTACTACACACAATAATAAGAGAGTCCAGACCATAATCATCAATACGTCTGGAAAAAAAATATCGAAAAATGTAGATTCCTACTAGAAACCTCTAATTGTATTCTACCAAGGTCCATTTTAATATGAAGGAGGTGATGTTGTAAATACAATAGTTTACCAGACTTTCTTACAACACTAAACTTGGTTTTCAAGTGTGTTTTAATCGTTTGAGAAATTGCAGTTTATCTCTAGCTCGGTATTTTAGCTGTAACTGTAGCATAGTAACATCGTCTAAATGCCGGAAAGGCAGCTAGTGAACTAATCTTGTTAAATGGTTTAACATGTACAGTGGCTGAAAGTTTTTTTTTTTGTGGGTAACAGCTGCCGGCTCAACAGCATTCAGTCACTGTCACTTTTTGCAGTACTAAAGGGACAAAAACAGAAACGTATACGGTAATATTTTATTTTCGTTAGAGTGGCGATGAAAATATTTTTTTTACATCCAACGCTTGCTCGCGATTTTCAGCTGTCAATAAAAAAACAGTTTTTCGTGGAATGGGTTGTCAGATGCAAAAATGTTTTTACAAATAGTGAAATGAACTGGCTTTGCTATGGCCTCACTCATGTAATTTGAAAGTTTTTAAAGTCAGAGTGCATAGATATTCGAGGTCTCGAGGTATTCGAGGATCATCGAGGTCTATTTGCATCACGATCGATAGCATCATCGTTTATCCTCTGGCGAGTTGCTGGTCTAACGCAAACCTGTATGCGATAAAACATGGTCGATAGTTCCTAAGATTAGCGCATTAATATAAAAAAGTAAGCTTTCAAGTTTTATATATCAATTTTTTTGTCGAAATTAACTACTTATGTCACTGTTTAATGAATTAAGTCATATGCATTCTAACTTCTAACATACGAGTACTAATATATCAACAAAGGTAACTTAGAAATAGTATCTACGCGCCTGTAGATACATAGTTATCTAAAATAAATGGCTTTTTACCAATAATACGTACCTATTATTTTGTTATCTAATTCTGTTTTCTTATCTTGTTTATATAATTTAAAGGCGTGAAATAAAGTGTATATCAATCAAAATCAAGTAGATTTTAAATTGTGTATAGAAATACATGTATATTAATTACATGCAACTTGCAAACATGTATTCCCCGGAAGCTTCTAGAAACTTCGAAAGTTGTAAGCAGCTTCAGTTGCCAGCTACAAGCCGGATAAAGCTTCGGAGGATTTACCGACACACCTCTTATTTTATTTTTCCCCTTCTCGAACTGGCTTTTAATACAAAATTAGGAAGCATAGATAAGTCACCGTAAAATTGTAAAAACCGTCGGATTACAATCTAACGGCGTCAGATTAAATACTAACCTATCCTACCGTTAGATTATAATTTGACGGTGTTGGCAATTTTACGGTGACAGATACGTTGAAGAACTGTTGTAGTAAAAATCAGTATTTCTGTTATCTTCGAATTAATTCCTAGACTTAAACAGGCTTTTTCTTTTAATAGCACATGTTACTTGTTAATCACAAAAGAACTATAAAGTTGAAAGCCTTCTTCCAGGTACGCAATTAGATCAGCACCTTGTCATTATAATATTACATTGTCAAGCGATTTACACAAGTACCGATGCAAAATTTCCAAAATAATATACGTAGGATACATCAGAATCCTACTAATACTATGAATGGGACGGTTTGTAACATTACACATGTGTAACTCTTTGAAGCAAAATCTACGAAATGGACCTGATTATTATTGAGTTATTATGATATACTCGTAATTAGATACGTAGACCGATGATAGTCTGTTCACAAGCCACTTTTTAACCCGCTAAAATAACGAGATAAGGAACCACGCGGGCGAAGCCATGGTCTGCTACAAAAATCATGCGAGAAGGATAAATGATCGAGGGTTGTAACCCCCCCTCTTCGACTGTACTCAGTTGGACAGCTTGCAAGTGACGGCATAGTGCTGAATCTTATTACTTTCTACTCTTCTATCAGCCTACATAGGTCTCCTGGTAGTTAATTTACTACGTAAATTTTGTTCACGGGTCTGTAGTCTATATGATTTGCCTCACTTTTCTTGCGCGACCCCGGTTTCTAGGCGTTATTATTCTATGCACAAATCACAAATCACGTGGAAATGTTGTTGTGAAAGGGTAGCAAAACAAAAGCAAGGGTTCGTTACGTCCTGCCTTCAGTGACGCCAGAGACCACTTTCGTAACCTCTGATGTTTACTACGGATTACCTTTCCACATTTTAACTCACAAAAAGAATTTTCAGTCTGAATGCGGTTTAGGTGGTCTGCATTAAACGTCATGCCACCGAGTTTTGTGGAAAAATATTCGTCGTTTCTAAAATTCTCGTTTTGGTGAGATAAATGCGTGTGGTGGAGCGTATATTTATGTGGCTACAATGTATTAAACTCAAGTATGTTAGGTTAGTTTGAGCGAATCTAACGAATTCGTTGTCATTGAAATAAAGTTGCCTAGAATCTAGAAGGTTATAGAGTAACACAGACATGCAGCATAAGCTACTGGGACCCGGGACCTTTTCACAGAGAGAGAGAGTCAAGGTTATAATCCACCACGCTGGCCCAGTTTGATTTAATGGGTAACGCATGACCTTGACCTTCACCGTTAAAGCCAGTGGTGATGACAAACCTGTACCTACATTTGCTTTTAACAAAATACTCAGAGGTGATGATTCGAACTTTCGAACCTATGATCTCACGATTTTGAATTGCACGTTGTAACCACTAGGCCACCAAGGTTTTACAAACATTGCTTGTCACATAGACATAAAGAACCTTAAAGCCTTTCTTTGCCATAGCCGTAATCTAATACTCTGGCTTAGTATGAGTTGTCGGATGTCAAATCGTGAATAATAATGAAGAAAACCTCGTTCACCGTAAAGCAAATAATAAACTTGTAAATTGTACATTTGAACTTATTCAAAGATGCAGTAGATGCTCAAATCATTGACCTCACGCTTGGATATCGGCTGCACTATCACTGTCCACCAATTTATGTACGCATATAGCAGTCCTCCACGTTTTTACCCGCGTAGTACACGTTACCCTAATTTTCTCGCGATAAAAAGTAGCCTATGTGCTATGCCCGACTATACCCTAAACGAGATCCAAATTTCAACCCGATCTGTTTAGCCGTTGCGACGTGATAGAGCAAACAAACATTCGCATTTATAATTTAAATAGTATGGTTAAACCTTTGCGTATAGGGCGTAAAACAGAACCCTTTTTAAAAATAAATAATTTAATATAAACAGTCTTAATTCAATGTCAATCAAATTCCACCTTAAAACTAATTCCCAAATAACTCTTGAAGTGCTCCCGGCACAAAAGTGCCCACGACGCGCGCTGTCAAGATATAATTAAAATATTCCATACTAAATTAGCTAAATGTAACCAAAATGATTATTTCTTTTCCTACTTTGTAATTTCGCAAGTGAATTCCTGAAATAGCCGCACGCAGCTCCGGTATCCTGATTCTGTTCCCGCTGATTAGATTGCGATGTCTTTAGAGGAAATCTTTCATCTTCCAGAAAATAACTTTTCTTCCATTACTTTATTGCGAATTTCTCTTATGGCTTCAGATTTATTAACATTGCCTCTATTTTTAATGTAGAGGGATAAAATGTGGTGAATAATATTAACTACTGTTTTTACTTTTTGCATTTAATGGTTTTCGTTACTTAGGTCTGCAATATTTTATGTAGAAGCAGTGCCCCGCGGTTCCACCCGTGTAGTTCTTATATTAGTACTTATATTAGTATTATATTTAGGAAATTAATTGTGCACCAAGGATACCACACCACTGCCCGTACTTTTCACCTTGTTCTAGTTACCAAAAGGTTATCTGGAAGAGATCGCTATGAGCAATAAGATCGCCTTTTGTACCCAACATTCTTTAATTTTAAGTTTAATCACTGTTTTTCTGTATTGTTTTGTGGTGTAATAAAGTGTTTTTGTATTGTATTGTAGTTCCCGTTTTTTTTGGGATAAAAAGTAACATATGTGTTTTTTCAGACTATAATCTATGAATATTCTAAAGAACGAGTAACAAACATGCATCCATTCATCCATACATACAAACTTTCGCGTTTACAATATTAGTCACTACAGTAGGATTTTGTATTATTGACGAAGAGCAGACTCATTAACTATCAGCAGCAGTCAGCAATCAGCTATTCGACCATCAAGAAATACAATGTTGATATGTTGTTGAATGCATATGTACGATCTTAGATGTACCCTCTTTGTGTACGATCATTACTGAAACCCGAAGAGTAGGCGAGAACTGGCGAGAACTGAAACCTATGATTTCATCTGTCTGTCTTTTGCAGTCTGTACTGAATTGTGTTCGAACTCAGAAGAAGTACTGTTCGAAGAATGAACATGGAATAGATAAATAATTATAAATGTAGTGGTGGAACTCTTTGCTGAATCCGCCTTAGAATATACCATAGCTTTGCCAGTTATTCTATCACCAAGTAGTAATATGTCATCATAACTTTACTGTGTTCTGGCTTGAAGAGCACTGTTTCTGAAAAGAAATATGCGAATCAAAGAGATAAACAATCTTATATAGCTAGTTGATAAGCGCAATGCAGTGTACTAGGCAGTAATTTGGACTCTTCATATTCTGGTAGCTGCGGCACTGTGGTTGTTATGAGTATACTATCATGCACATTTATTACATGTCTCATCACTCAATATTACAAAAAAAGCTTTAAGGATATCGTTTATGATCAATAAGCCAACTAGCTCATTTCGCAAAACTAAATTAATGCCATAAATACGAACGTTCATATAATTAACAAATTCTGTTCTCTGAGATATTCATGTAAATTGGTATACCGCGCTTCGCGGAAGCTTTTCAGACGCGGTGAGTAACTTTGAGCTCCCTTGAAAGAGGTGGAGACATACTCTGCCTTTCTAAGTTTGTACATATTAATATCTAACTTTACGTTCTTGTGTTTAAGAAACATGTATTTTTAAAAGAAGTAAAATTTTAGAAATGTATAGAGATGTTTTAAAATACTCTTAATACTCAATACATAATTTAATTGACATCTTGAAATATATACATGTTATGTACGTGTGTTTGTAATTTATTAAACTAAGCCTAAACCGCTGGACCGGTTTTGATGAAATTGTTTATGTCTGTTCAAGTGGATTGTCGAGAATGGTTTATTAATATGCTTTTATTATAGTGTAGAGTAATGAGACGATCAGAACATGTGTCTAATGGTAAGCAAGATAGGATGTTATGGGCGCCTGCCCATATTGGAACATGAAGAGTCCAAATCGTTACCTAGCACTACACTGCGCTCGTCACCCAGAGATATTCTTTTATCTTTATGCCAAGTAATTTCTCTGGAAACATTTCCCTTCAAAACGGAATACAGTGATGTTTTCACGGAACGGAATAGATTATTCTTTATTGCATAAACTGTGTTCAGAGTATAAGATATTTCAATTTTCAATAGTTCCAAATGTTCGGCAGGAGATAATATTAAAGACCATTTGAACAGTAGATGTAGAAAGGCTTTGGTCGGGTGTTATTTATGAGACATTTTGCATCTTCTTATAGATTTAGTCTGCCTCAAAACTTTTGATAACTTCATATACAGAGCAGTACCATACTAGTATCCACGTGTACCCTGGATCATTTATTCTGACACTCACAACCATAAACGGCATAATACCCGTTTACATTATTCCAGTCCAGCGACCGAATCCAGCGCTGGATTGCTTACTGGAATAATGTAAACCGGCACTGGAAAGCATTGGCGCTGGGTTGATGTTTTCCAGTGCCGGTTTCTATTATTCCAGTAAGCAATCCAGCGCTGGATTCGGTCGCTGGACTGGGATAATGTAAACGGGGTATAACACCTCACTATTGCCATATTTTAATCGAAAATTAAAACAATCGCAGTCTGAGAATACCCCGCGTTGAGTTTTTCTCAAGTCCTTGCCACGACCTTCAGGATAAAGTTATAATTAGCAAAAGAGAGGGGGAGAGAAATGTCCATTCTATCTTCGTTCTAATACACAGACTATAGTGCGTTCCAGTATGCTGTGTAGAAAACCAAAACAAACCAAAAAAAAGGTGATACCATAACATAAACATCGTTTCATCTTAGTATTTTTATGAAATTGCCTTAAAATATTTTTCACAAATAGGATTCGACTTTATTGCGATCTTAAATACCATATACTTAGATTTGTATTGATCAAATAATTCTATACTATCTTATTTTAAAAGTTATAGAAAGTAATGGTAGGATGATAGAAATATGATTTTAAGTACTAGCAATTTGATCTGTGTTTCTCAAACTCTCAATGTTGCATTCAAGACATTTATACTTATTTTCATCAAATTATTCTTATTAAGGACGCGCCTATTTTTCTAACATACCCCTCTCCTGCCCAAATTGTAAAAATGCCCATTTCCATTATATTCAAGTATGGATTAATTTTACTCTATTTATTTTTGTCATTAATTTGGAATGTTTAATTGTAATGTAATTTGATTTTAATGTAATGTATTATTTGATTTTTATTGTAATGGGATCTTAAATTGACGTCTGTTTTTTTTTTTAATTATTGACTTGTATTGGTAATATTTGAATATCTTGAATATTATGACATGTAACTACTCGTTATCAATAAAAGAGTAAGAGTATGACTAAAGAACTCCGAGAAAAAGGTTTCTTGTGTCGTAACGAGTTGAGAGAAAATTGCAAACCTCTAAATACGTGTTCCAAATTACGCTGTTTACTATCAAAAGCTTGTATAATTTTCACTCTAAAATGCCATAAATTTTGTGTTATTTTGATCGAAACTTTTGTATGTGTTTCCAGAATATTACATCATAGTGTTATGACCAGTTTTGGGTAATACGAGGACAATTTGAACGAGATTTAATTCTTGTTAAAAATAAAATGAACGTTTTCATATAAGGAAACATCTAAATTACTTTTCCAAGTCACTGGTTCTGGTGTTACATTCTTCTCCGAACTCAAATGCTTTGCCTTTCCTTTTTTTACGTGGGGGAAATAAATGTACGTATGCCCGCCATACTCTCATTATGAAATGAGAGGAGATCTCCATCTACCCTCATTTGGGCTTCAAAAATCGCAGGGTGACCAACACTACACACAACACTAACTATATCAGGTTTCTCCAAACTCAGTGCGCTATGCACACATTTATTTATTAGAGGATTCCGCGACGCCTATAACAGTAAACCGGGTAGTTTTCGGTTATTGGCATCGTGGTCATCGCGTCGAAGTTGAAATATATACCTATGTTTTTTATTTTCCAATGCTTCCCGAACCATTCTTGCGTAGTAATGACATTCGGTAGATAGAACCTTCGGGTCGTGGATCTCGATCCAATTACCAGTTTTAGCATCAATCAGATGTTCAGCAATTGCAGATTCTTGTGTCTGACGAATTTTTACAGCGGCAATGTGTTGATTGTTCCAAGTCCCAGCAGTGGGAACATATATTTGGGTGTTTATGATATCCATACATATATATTTAGCCTTGTTTTGCGACGAAAATTTAAAAGGGCAAGCAATGAAAGGTACTACAAACTATCTTGTAAAACAAAGGTTGAGAAATGCTGGTCTGTCATATTGAGAGTGACATTGGTTTGTTTACCTTTTATTCACAGAGATTTGGAATGAGGTATAAGTAGTTACCAATAGTGAGGTAAAACTATCTTTGAATATTACCCATTCTTTAATCGTATTTCCATAGATTAGTAAATAAAATCACCATAGCATTCGCCCTATTTACAATAGGGTGAGTCAATGCCACGTAGCTCATTAATAATGTTTTGTAATCAAAAGTGTCAACAATTAAATAAAGTGGCCAAGTGCGAGTTGTACTCGCCCATGAAGGGTTCCGTTGCAGCAAGTAACATAATATACATAGTACACATAGTTCGTTGTAACTTTGATCGAAGTTTTAATAATACTGTATTTATGACGTATTAAAAAAAACTACTCATCAGATCGAGTTCAAACTAATTTGCGTTGGTAGTTTGCATTGTAATGTACATCATATATTTTTTTAGTTTTTTCATTCTCTTACTTTAGAAGTTAGAGGGGGGGGACACATTTTATCACTTTAGAAGTGTATCTCGCGCAAATTATTCAGTGTAGACAAAAACTATTTTAGAAACCTCAACATCATTTTTGAAGACCTATCGATAGACACCCCACACGTGTAGGTTTGATGGAAAAAAAAATTTTGAGTTTCAGTTCTCAGTATGGGGAGCAACCCAAATTTTTTTTTTTTTTTTTTTTAAATCTTAATGCGGTTCACAGAATACATCTACTTACCAAGCTTCAACAATGTAGTTCTCATAGTTTCGGCAAAAAGTGGCTGTGACATACGGACGGACAGACAGACAGACAGACATGACGAATCTATAAGGGTTCCGTTTTTACGTGTTACGGAACCCTAAAAACATAACTGACTTATATACATTCTCTTTGATTCATTGATTAAATAACAATTATTGTCAAATAGTTATTTGATAGTTATATTACATTCTCTTTGGTTTTGACACGACAACAAGATACTTTTACCAAAATACGAGAATTTTCGTGTATTTCTTTGTTGTTTGGAGTCGTAGTTAAGTTTTAAAGGTTCAAACCTTTAAGATTAGAGTAAAATGAGTGAACACACAGATGATGGTACTAATATTAGTAAGGGAATTATTCTTAAGGAACCGTCTATGGAAGAAGTGATGGCTCCAGCAGAGAGTCGGAGGATTTCAAAGTAAAGTACAAAACGAATTTCAATTTGAGCTTGCTTAACCGTTGAATACGTAAAATGAGCTTAGATTTGACTTTGGCTTACCATCTAAGACAAACAAGGTCTGACATACGACACGCCTACCCAGAAGATCCCTAAACATTCCAGGGATAATAGGAATGCAAAAACACTGCTACTTATACTATATGGTTAACAAGTAGGTATACATGCACTGTATGGTCCTCATTTTCGATGTTCGGATCATTAAACAAGTTTAATTAATTAAGTTCGAAAAACTTAAAACTTAAAAGCGTTTTTCTCTACCAAGATTATTATGAGTCGAATAATTTTGTTGCCAATTATTCTCATAATAAAGCCAAGTATGAGGCGCAGTTTAGTACAACAAACCCGATCCATGAATAGATCATAAAAAATAAAGTCTATAAATAGTCAGAGGACTCCTACATAAATAATCAGAGATGAAAAAAAAAATTTTTTTTTTCATTTCATTTTTCATTTTTTTTATATTAGAACGATAGGCAAATATTCTGCGTGGTAGTAAGTAAGGTTCATAACAACTCTATGAAACCGCAGGGTCCAACTAATTTCTATTGAGCATTGCTATTTTTTATGCTCTCTTAAATCTGTCACTTGCACTAAATTAAATTAAATATATTAATTGGCATAATATTTTGTAATAGGCAGTGCTTCTAGGTTAACGCATTTTGCTGTACTAAAGTTACATGGTAAATAAAGTAAACTTTGGATATAAGTAGTTTGCTCATAGCGAGGATAAATTAACGCTGAGAAGTAGAACAGTTTGCGACACAAATTCCCTTTACGTTCTTTATTAACTTCAAATAACAAACAGGAAGAAATCGGACATACCTGTGGCGGTCGGCGGACTTCCGTTAAAACTCGCTCAGATGAGCGGCTTGCGTGTGGGGAGTCTCCTCAGGGTGTGGACGGAGGTCTCCAAGATCAACTACTTCGCGTCGCCGCTTGATGTCATCACTTCAGGTTCATTACATTATTGAGCGACCGTAGTACTCGGATCTGCTCTTTTTTTTAAACTATTATAGGTTTACACTTGACCGCCATCTCGCCTGATGTTAAGCGACGATGCTGTCTACGAAGGAGCGTGCCTGAACTGTGTCACATAATAGTATACCACCTTTTTATTAGAATTGCTCACCATGATGAAAACGTAAAATTTGGTTTCGATATAATAGCGAATGTGTTGTCTGGATACTCATACAACACAGAAAATAATTTATTTGGAAATGAGAATCTATTCCATCCGTAAATTTGAAAACTGATATTCACTGACCTGAATTTCATAAGAGATGTCTGCGACCGATTGCAACAAAGCTGCATATTTTTCGAAATTCTCTTATATCTCAGATTTTTCAGATCGAGATTCAAATTGAATTTTAATATTTCCAGGTCACGGCATCAGACGTCAGAGTATTGGCCTTGCAGAATTATCGTTACAGAGGTTTGGATCGTCCGAACTCCACTACAAAAGTCTCGAAGATTTATTTGAGGAACAAGTGAGTCCATTTTCCACTTAGGTTGATACAATACGCCTACAGCTACTGCGATAAAGTAACGTATGAATATGTTATTACCTACTCAGGGAGTATCCTTTTCTCCATAAATCGACTACGCATTCGAGAGGAAAAATAAAATAAATCTCCGTAAATATCAGATTGTTTACGAACGAGTTAATAACACACATTTTTGTATGATCTTAAGTAATTTGAAGAAGTTGTCTTTATGAGACAGAGGAGAGAAAATATTAAATTCCGAGAGTGTACGTCCAAAGTTGAGATTAATTCTGAATAAAATGTTGACGTGGATGTGATGTTAGTATAAAATATTTTCGGCGACGGGCCTCAGGGATTTTAAATTTGGATCAGGTATGAGGATGTTAAACATCTTTAGCGATGATGTTGGAGGTAAAAGTAGGAGTGCTACAAGGTCGTTCCCCGGCGCCCAATTTGATGTGTCCTTTGAGTAGGGTCACATTTCATCGCTCGCGCTCCGCAGGACCGTAGGTATTTCCCAGAGGCTATTTTTATTTATCTCTGTAAAATAGCGAGCATGAGGGACATGATCTTGTTTCATTTTATGTACGCAGCAAATCCGGTACTTTTACATCCCGAAAAGAATTTACTTTCAGAATGTCGTCTCGCTAAATATTTTTAGCGTTCATTTAAAGTCATGACATATAAAACTATTTTGGTCTCTTTGTTGTCAGCAAATATCATGTCATAGCAAACGGGAGGTTTATAAGGTTTTTATAACGTAGTATGTTTATATGAAAATTCTTATTAAGAAAGTTTGGGGAGCTTAGCTTTTTGATATAAAATATAACAGAATGAAATATTTTGTGTTAATGTCTTTTGTCCAAAACGCCTGAATTATTTTTATTTAATTGATTGTATGAGTCAAAAATATTAACAAATAGTTTTATCTGTTTTCTAGACTATTCACTTTTCATTAAATTCTATTACAAATAAAAACGATTTAAATGTATGATTTAAATACATACGTACAAGTCTAGCTGCTCCACGCAGTTAAATTACGACACATTTGAACAGAATATACTCTAGGTAAAATATCAATCCAAGCAAAATACTCGTACTTACTACATGTAGGTACACAATTTCAATAAATCCATTTACGTCACGTATCAAATATGAGATACGCGGCAAAAAACTTAACAATACACACTTACTAACACACAATCTTTCCTTTATACTCACACTCACACACAACCTTTATACTCGTAATATTAGTGTGAAAAGTGCTAAACCAGCAATTTATCTCGTGAAACATTTTCGCAATAATGTCCTCAGGCAATCGTTTTTAGATCGACACTAGTAAGACCCCATTCGTTTCAGTTTCCGGTGAATGTGACGGCCCTTCTCAACGAGGATCAGCTGTGGGGTTGTTTCTACAACTTCCCAGAGCTTTACGCCGACGTATTTTCGCCAGTCGTGAAAATTCGTGAAATAGAAGACGTGGCTGAAATAGTGGGAGAGGAACTCACTAGGGACATGGTCACCGCATGCCTGACTTACCTCAAAAGAACGCCTATATTAGGAGACTATGTTTATATCAAGCTTGATCTCTCTTCAAAGGTATGTTATTTTATTTTATGTTACAGTATAATAGGTACTTTAATTTGGTTTGTAGTGAAAGCTAAATGTTATAAAGATATTATGCGATAAAATAGTTCACTTAATAAATCATTGTCTTATTTAGAGAGCTTATTTATTTAAAATATATTTTGGTCATGGCTTCCAAAAAGGGGGACATTCTCAATTGAGCTCGATGTTTTTTTGGTATTGATGTATGATTTCTTGATAAGCTCCAATAAAATTGTAAATCGATTTTTATTTCTCTGATAGTTCATACTTCAGAGATAGTCTCATAAAATTTACATTTTATCGAAATCGGTGTAGCGTGTTTAAAGAAATGAATAAAAACAAAATATGCTATGAGCAAATATGAGCAATATTTTTTTTTGTAAAATTATTTCCGTTAGCGAAATTTCCACCAATTGACGTAGATTTTCAGAGAAAAATCGAAAATAGCATGACTTATTAACAATACTCACGTGAAACTAAACGATTTCAAACACATTGTAGAGCAGGACGGTAGCAAGGGTGCACTGCAGTCCATTTCATCAATATTGCAAAAGGGATACGATGTGCCGTCCTCGAGTTTATATAAAAGTTAAAAGACGTTGAACTATTTATTCTACCGCTCCCCTAACTACACATCAGTCCCGTTTCTTTTGTATTTTCTTTTCTCTACTTTTTACACGTCTCATGTTTAGTTGTTTTGTTTTCCTTTACAGCACCTGATAAACATCAACGTGCTACAACACTACAAGTACCTCGTTTATTTGGACTTGTCGTCCAATTTGTTGACGGAGCTATCGGTACTTTCGTACCTTCTATATTTGCAGTACCTATCGGTCGCGTTCAACAGGCTGTGTACAGTTCTAGAATACGACACTCGTAAATATTTTACTATCTTTTTATTATCTACTAGCATCGAAACACGGCTTCATCCGAAAGTCGTAGAAACCGTAACCCCCTACCCCTACAGCACGGAAAAAACAATGTGTTTATGTGGGAGGTACTTGTGGTTTTTACTCTTTTTTTATCTGTTGTATTATTAAGTATAAACATCCCCCTATCTTATGTTCCCACGGCTGGGACTCCAGACCTTCTCTCACAAGGAGAGAATCATCATAATTTACCACGAACCACCATGTCTTTCTTGAAACACGCCAGTTTCATCACGATTTTCCCTACAACGTCAAAGTTAGCGGTGATGAGAAAATTGTACATCTGCACTTGGAAATATACGCAGTGCTGAGAACCAGAAAATCAGCAAGCTGAAGAGACAATTGACTGGCCAAAAAAAAAATGTATAGTATAGAATGATGGGACGAGCTGACCATGTACCTGATGGTAAGCATCACGCCAGCTCGTAACAGCACAATGTTAATGTCGCAGCTCTTGGAACATAAAGACTCCATCCATGTCATTGCTTAGCACTGCACTGCTTTCGTCACCCAAATCTGAGAAAACCCGTCTGAGAAATATGGACTGACGATAATGATGATGATGAACTTGGTGGTGACGTAGACCACCAAGGCTTATCTGGTTTTTGCACGATGTTATCTTTACAGCCAGCAAGGAAAAAACAATATGTCTATAAATGTCTCATATGTATAAGTATTTTGTAGTTTTTTTCTTCTTTTCGAATCAAGTTTTTCATTAAGTACTTATCTGAAAATACTCTTGCTGACTGGTATTGGATGTCGACTACTTAGCGATGTCTTGATTGATAAGCGACAAAGAAAATGAATCAAACTAAGTATATATAAAACAGGTTTACCTGCTTATACCTTCAAGAATATGGAATAAACAGGCAGACTTACGAATATTACTGGATATTTCTAATGTCTTAAAACATAAACAAAACAGAACATAAATCTCACACCTTGGGATCACGTATCGTGTTAAAATTATTGTCACGAGAAAGTAACCTTTAGTTTTACACTGAAACATAAATACCGTCTGGGATTTATGGGATTCAATAGCTCTAAAATATTTACGGTCTTTTGTACGATACTCGCTTCCAGCCCGATCCTTTAACCACCTTTGTTCTTATCTTTATGCTTCGATGCTTTATCTTTATGAACATTTTTAGCTCAATGGTTTCTGACTGAGGTTCATTATAAATTCAATTCAGTGAAGAGAATACGGGATTTGAGCGCTTTCTGGTCTATCACAATACTGGACTTGTCGCATAATAATATTAAGGGCATTAGCGGCTTGGAGGATTTGAGGTAATAGTATAAAAGGAAAATCACTGTGAGTAGAGCTGATTTTTATTCTGTATCAAACCACTGATGAATAGGAGTTACCAATGGTACGATGGATGGGATGACATATTAATATGTAAATTAGTTTGTGTGTAATATGTTTATATGTAATAATTAGGTACACATATTTCTGTAGAAAACTAGGTGTCATCAGTACAACTATGTCCATTATGTACTTCTTATTATGCAAAAACTTTAGTACATTTTTTTTTTCGTTATTTTGGTAGTCGCTTGCAATAAATGTCAGATAAGTTAAACATTTGATGGCATGACACACGCACTCGAATGATAACGTTCTTGAAATACACTGGTTTTCTCACGACGTTTTTGACGTGATAACGTCTTATAATTCGGTGAAGCCGGCTGCACGCCCGCAAAACATGACGTCATGTAACGTTACCGTTAGTTCGTCGTCCGTGCCATGCGGACGAAGCTGAGCGCTGAGGGCGCCACCCCCCGAGTCGAGCGGTATCACTACTCGCGCTATCAGCGTACTGATTTCTTAAGACGTGATCACGTTTAACTATCGTCAGTAAACCGACTTTACAGACAACCATTTTTCTCCTTTAAGCAGTGATGACCAACTCGTGCAACTGTTCCTACTTCTATTTAAACCTACTAACTCACGATTATGGGACTGGAAATAGCTACTGTGTCACTTCAAAAATTTTTGACGTTGTACTCTACACAGCTTAGGAATAAAAGAAAACAGATTCATTAGCCTACTATTGAAGGGCTAGAGTTGTGTCACAATTTTCACTTTCTTTGTTTTCCCGCTTTACCTACATAGTCTATTGTAATAACACGTAAGTACTACTTAAATGAATAGAGCAACTTTACGAGTAACTCAACACAATAACAATTAATTGCTTTATTTGTTTTCATGACCGTCCAATAACTTTAATTTTTATTTTATAGAGTGACGGAACGATCCGGGCATATTAGACTACAGGCCCGTGAACAAAATGTACGGGTCAAATGAACCACCAGGAGACCTACGTAGGATGATAGAAGGGTGTAAAGTATTAAGATTCAGCACTATGCCGTCACTTGTAAGCTGTCCAACTGAGTGTAATTGAAGAGGGGGGGTTGCAACCCTCTACCATTTCTCCTTGTCGCATGATTTTTGTTCGGCATTGCGAAATAATGGATAAGAAGAGGTATTTAAACTGTATGGAACCAATGCCGTACTTAATCAAATGGCCAAATTTACTCTGTAAATTACTCGTACTCTGTACATTTTTCCGACAAACTAATAATTAAAAAGTTAAAATTTATATTTATTATAGTTTCAATACCTCTTCTTATCTATTATTTCGCAACGCCGTACAAAAATAATGCGACAAGGAGAAATGACCGAGGATTGCAACCCCCCTCTTCAATTGCACTCAGTTGGACAGCTTACAAGTGACGGCATAGTGCTGAATCTTATTACTTTATACCCTTCTATCATCCTACATAGGTCTCCTGGTGGTTCATTTGACCCGTAAATTTTGTTCACGGGCCTGTAGTCTATATGTTTGATGGTAAGCTACACGCCTGCCTATAACAGCACAGTGCACAGTGTCACGCTGCTACTGTTACATGAAGAATCGAAATCATTACCTAGCAACGCACTGCGCTCGTCTCCCAGAGACATAAGATGATAAATCTCTATGCCCTGTAACATCTCTGGAAACATTACCGTTCAAATCGAAACATAGTGAAAGTGATGTTTGCACATTACTGCTTGACGGTAGAGTAGTTGGCAAAAAGGTGTGGTACATTCTTAGGAGGTCTCTACAATGAGTAGAGTAGTACATTAGTCACTACTAAATAAATAAAATGTTTTTTTTTATTATCTTGGTTTAATAATATGACTTTTATTCCTTGTACAGATACCTTCGACGCTTAGATCTATCGTTTAACCACATCCAACGTCTAGAAAATCTAAATCATCTCCGTCTAGTGTGGCTGGATGTGTCGTATAACAACATTTCAAGTTTTGAATTTGGATATCAGACCGGCCTTTGGACGCTTCTACACCTCGAATATCTGAACCTGAATGAAAACAACCTGACTTCAATGAAAATGTTTTCCGATTGCACCAGGTAATACGATCCACCGACTGTAAAATGTTACTGCCCGACCTAGATCCCTTTTGTCAAACACTAATCCAAATCGATTTCGCCAGATGTTAGTTAACAGGGTGCCTGAGTCCGTTTTGCGACTCAATCAATTTACCAAACTTACTTTTTTCGGCATGTAAAATAAGGATCTGCTAATCGTAATGTAATCGTAAATTTGGGTGAGATCACTTGTAAAGTATAATCACAATTGGCAGAGTTATTGTGTAAGCGCGTAACATACTTAGCTATAAAAAAAATACAAATAAACGAATTGAGACCTTCCTCCTCATTTGAACTTGGTTAGAGATGAATGTACCAACGCCACTTGGTCTTTATTTAAACATAAAACTTTTGATTGTAATTTTTCATGTTACCCTGTTTTGCTATCCAATTTTCACGTTTCTGTTATTTTTAGTTTACGAGAAAAAAACATCACCGACTGAAATCGAGTGTGAGAATACTTACAAATGTTTTCTTACGGTATCGGGGAAATATTTACGTACATTGTTAGTTTTAAAATGAACCCGTTATTAGGACTAAACAATGTTCGTGGTTTTTTATTTGTAAAAACGAACATTTACACAAAAGACTAATGAAGATATGAAGTATGTAGAATTAGGTACAAATAAGCATCGATATAAATCAAATTTAATTATGTAGTTTTACATCGATTTATATCGATGCAAAGAAAAGCATTATTACAAACTTTACTATGAGGTCGTAACAAAAAATCAACATTTCATAACAAAAAAAAAGTTACTTTTGCCGATACATATTATTTGGAACAACTCCGCGTTTATTCGAGATTTTAGGGATGATACCATAATAAGCTTGACCTTGAAAAACGAAGTGTTGTTTTGGGAGTCGTATGCGCGCCAAAAGCGAAATTAGCCAGGTTCGGTGTTAACAGACACGTCAAGGAGACGATATTTTTAAACATTGTAAATAGAACTTACGACCCTTTTAGCTTATACATAAGTATAGTAATTCCACGTAACCATCTTGCCACCGTAAAATTGTATATATCGTCAATTTGTAACAGAAAATCGTGGGGTTATAAACCTACGGTTGGTTAGATTAGGTAATTTTATAATCTGGGGTGCGGGGTTCGGGAACCTCCGCGTGGTGCACCCCGGGCATCACACAACAACTTGCCCCGGCGGCATCTTGTTGTGTGATGGCTAATCTCGGACGAGACGGAAGGGCTTCTACACGTGACCCGAAAGGGCCGCGCGTAGAAGCCTACATGGTGCGGGGTCCCCCTGGGAGCTGTCTGCTAAGCAGAGAGCTCCTAGGTGGACCAAAAGGGGAGATCTCCTAGGAGATTCTGTGAGGAAGGAGGGTTTTCGCCGACTGGCCTGGGCTGGGCGGGCGCAGGGGAGCTGTATGTGAGCCCCCGCGGTCGTTTTGACGTTTGTTTGGTTGGATCGGTGGGGTGTTTTGGGGGGGGGGTCGCGTGAGGGCGAAAGGTTTTATATTGTTGAGGGAAGGGCTTCTACACGTGACCCGAAAGGGCCGCGCGTAGAAGCCTAGATGATTCGGGGTCCCCTGGGAACTGTCTGCTACGCAGAGAGCTCCCAGGTGGACCAAGGGGAAGAGATCTCCTAAGAGATCGATGAGATGCTGTGCGTGGCGACATCTGGCGTTTTCGCTGGGTGTCGCGACGCACAACAGCCAAGTCTCAAGGTTCGGGGGTCGCCGAGGGGAGTGTCTGGCACGTGAGTCCGAGATCGCGCTGCTTACAGGGCGCGGTCTCGGGCTTGCGATCCAGGCATGGTCGGCGGGAAGCCGGCCGCTAGACCCCCCCCCCCCAGGGAGCTATACCTCAATTTAGTAACAAAAAAAATATGGAATTCACAGGTGGTTTTAAAGGATTTACCCAGGAGGGTCCCCGAGAGGGGGAATCCCTCCACGTCTCGGAAGAGACGTGCAGCCCCGCGTACTCTGGGGGGGGCGAAAACCACAATATCGATATCAATAATGACCATGGCGAACGAAATCCGGACACCGATTTTATAACGATTGGCACGAGGGAGGCACGCGTGTTGGTCACGCGTGTCGAGACGGCGGCGACGGTAGATGACAGTGACAACGACTGCACCGGTAGTGGGAGGCCGGAGCTGTCGTTGCCCGTTCCCTCCGAAGGACACTCTCGCAAGAGAAGCCTAGAGAGGGAGGGCTACGACAGTTGCCGCTCCCACTCCTGCTCCGGGTCCAGTGATACCTTGGAGGGCCCAACGGCCACCAAGGTACCCACTGCCCGGAGAGGGAGAGGGAGAGGCAGGGGCAGGCCGCCCACTAGCGGCGAATTCGTCGGTTTGGCCAAATCACGGGCCGAGCTCAGCCTCGCGAGGGCGGAAGAGCAGCGCCTGCTGCTCGAGGAGGAGCTCTCCGACGAGCAGCAGGCGAGGAGCGAGAGGGCGAGGTCCCTCTTCGCGAGGCGGCAGGAGGCCCCCGAGTTCGGCGGAGTTGACTCCGTCGAACTCGCCAGGGTGGTGAAGGACTCGGTGGCCACCATAACATCGGTGGCCACCAGGTCCGGCAACCTCAAGGGCACGTTCGTGCGCGCCTTGAAGGAGGCAGCAACTGCGGTTGATGCCTCCTTCAAGGAGCTCAACGAGCGTACGGCCACGGAGGAGGTGGCTCTCCTGAGGGAGGCCAATAAAAAGCTCATGTCGGAACTCGCAGAGATCTTGCGGAGCTTGCTTGCGGAGCTGAAGGCTGCACGGGAGACTCCGGTCCCGGCAGCTACGGTTCCGCCCCTTCCCTCTGGGCAGTCGCCTCGTCTGGAGGACGTGATGCGGGCGGTCATGGTGCAGGTGGGCACCATGATCTCCGCCCGCTTCGCGGGTTTGGAGGAGCGGTTGCTCCCTCCACAACGCCTCAGACCGCCTCTTGCGGCGGATAGGCGCAGGGAGGAGCCGCCGCCGGTGCCAAGCACCTCGGGGCCTGTGCCCGGCTCTGCGACTGCGCCAAAGCGGCGCAGGCGCAAAGCTGGGAGGCCACAGCCCCCCCCACTGCCGGAGAATCTTCTTCTCTCTGAAACCGTGGCTGCGACTTCGCGTCCGGCTCCCTTGCTGGAGACCTGGACAGAAGTCGTCGGACGCGGTTCCAGAAAGAAGACCAAAAAGAAGAAGAAGAAGGCGGCGGCGCAAGGGCCGCGGTCCTCCCCGGCAAAGGGGAGACTCCCCTAAACTCCGCCCCCCCACGCTGCAGCCGGGAGCGGAGGAGAGGGGTCTCTCCTACGCCAGGGTGTTGGGGGAGGCCAGGGGTCGAATAGACCTCGCGGCCCTCAACCTCCCGCCCTTGAGAATGCGCACTACCATGACAGGAGCGCGCATTCTCGAGGTGCCGGGAGAAGAACGGGAGGCCAATGCTGAATGCCTGGCCTCCAAGTTAAAGGAGGTGTTCGGCAACTCCCAGGAGTTGACGGTGTCGCGCCCGACCCTCACCGCAGATTTGCGTGTGAGTGGTTTGGACGACTCCGTCGACTCCGACGAGTTGACGAGAGTTCTGGCGCGGGCAGGGGGATGCCCAGCGCCAGAAATTAAGCTGGGAGAAATAAGGCGGGGCCCAGGTGGCATGGGCACCGCCTTTGTCAGGTGTCCCGTCGTTGCCGCCAAGAAATTGGTGGCAAACGGCGGGCGCCTGTTGGTGGGTTGGGTGGCGGCGTCGGTCAAGCTCTTGGAAGCGAGACCACGCCGCTGCTTCCGCTGCCTTGCACTGGGCCACGTTCAGGCCCAGTGCAAGTCAGCAGTTGACCGCAGCGAAGAATGCTATCGCTGCGGTCAACTTGGCCACAAGGCCGAGGGCTGCTCGGCCGCCCCGCACTGCACCCTCTGTGCAGTAGCGGGAAGGCCTGCGGGGCACCTGTCGGGGACCAGCGCCTGTGCTGAGCCCCCATCAAAGACAGGTGCTCCCAGGAGGCAGTCTGCTGCGACCAACTCCGGGTCGCAGCTGACCGGCTCCACGGTGGAGCAGCGAGGCAGCATGGAGGAAAGTTAGTATGGCGCCCATACTAACTTTCCTCCAGGCCAATATCAATCACTCCGCCCGTGCACAGGACCTTTTGCTCCAGTGCATGGCGGAGCGATTGATCACGGTGTGTGTGGTGGCCGAACCATACCGGGTCCCCCCCAGGTCGGACTGGGTCGGGGACCTGGATGGTCTGGTGGCAATCACCACACAGTCGCCGGCCCTCTCGCCCACTCTCGACAAAGTCACTAGGGGAAGTGGCTTTGTCGCGACTGAAGTGGGAGGCACCGTGGTGGTGGGGGTGTACTTTTCTCCCAACAGGGCCCTTGCCGAGTTCGAGAGATTTCTCGGCGAGGTAGGGACCCTGGTGGGACGGAGCCGCCCCCGCCCAGTCATCGTCCTCGGTGACCTCAACGCCAAATCTGTGGTGTGGGGGTCATCGACGACAGATGCAAAGGGGAGGGAGCTGGGGGAGTGGCTCGCGGAAGCGGGGCTCTGTGTCCTCAACAGAGGCACAGAGCACACGTGCGTGCGGCAATGGGGAGGGTCGGTGGTCGATGTGACCTTCGCCACCCCGGAGCTCGCACGCCGTGTCCACAACTGGAGGGTGCTGGTCGATGAGGAGACACTATCCGATCACCGCTACATATCGTTTAGTGTCTCCCCATCGACAGCGGACGGAGATCAGGGAGCCTCCCTGCCGGTGACGGGCCCGCGATGGGGGTTGAAGCGCTTGGACTTGGAGAAGCTGCAGGAGGCAGCGATTGTCCAGGCGTGGAACCCTGCTCCATCACCACCGGTAGACCTAGACGCGGAGGCCGATGCGCTGTGCATGGCGATGTCGCACGTTTGCGATGCCGCCATGCCCCGCGTAAAGGCCCTCCCAATGAAGCGTCAGGTCTACTGGTGGTCGGAGGAGATTGCGGAGCTCCGGCGGTGCTGCGTAGTGAGAAGGCGCCACTACCAGCACTACCGGCGGAGGAGGCTCCAGGAGCCGGCGGAGTTGGACGCCCGCTATGCCGCCTACAGGGCGGCGTCGCGGGCTCTCCGCACTGCCATCGCCGAGGCCAAGTCGGCATCGTGGAGCCAGCTGCTGGAGACACTGGACCGAGATCCGTGGGGGCGTCCCTACCTACTAGCGAGGCGAAAGCTTCGCCCATGGACGCCTCCAGTCACCAGCATGCTGGAGCCACGATTCCTGCGGCGGGTGGTAGAGGGACTGTTCCCGGCTAGCCCGGGAACCGACTTTGTCCCTCCCACGGCGATGGTGGCGCGGACCGAGGACTCCGCCGAGGAGGAGGAGGGGGAGGAGGACGAGCTTCTCGACGTCTCCGAGGGAGAGTTGGGAGCCGCCGTCCTGAGAATGAGGGCCAAGGACACGGCGCCGGGGCCTGATGGCATACCCGGCCGTGCTTGGGCCCTCGCTCAGGACGCCCTCGGCCCTCGCCTCCGGGATCTCCTGAGTCGCTGCATGCGCGAAGGGAGATTCCCGAGGCGATGGAAGAGGGGGAAGCTCGTCCTCCTCCGGAAGGAGGGGCGGCCCGCGGACGAACCCTCGGGGTATCGTCCGATCGTGCTGCTTGACGAGGCGGGCAAGCTCTTGGAGCGTATTATCCCTGCCCGCCTCGCCAAGCACCTCGAAAGGGTGGGCCCGAACCTGTCCAAAAGGCAGTTCGGGTTTCGTAGGGGTCGTTCGACAATCGACGCTATTCGTCTTGTCAACGACCTCTACGAGGGTGTATCCGGGGATGGGGTGTTGTTGGCGGTGTCGCTAGACATAGCGAACGCCTTCAACTCCCTGCCCTGGATCACCATAAAAGAGGCGCTGGGGTACCATAGAGTGCCCCGGTACCTGCGGCGCCTCCTTGGGGACTATCTCTCCGACAGAGAGATAGTCTATCCAAGACAAGATGGGGAAGGGTCGAGCCCCATGTCACGAGGGGTTCCACAGGGGTCTGCTCTCGGGCCACCCCTGTGGAACCTCGGTTACGACTGGGTGCTTAGGTGCGGTAACTTGCATGGCATCAGCTTAATCTGTTACGCTGATGACACGCTAGTTACCGCACGGGGGGGGACCTTTCGCCAGGCGGCGATGCTAGCCACTGCGGGTGTAGCGGCCGTGGTGGCTAGGATAAGGAGTTTGGGCCTGGAGGTGGCGCTCCACAAGTCCGAGGCCATCTGTTTTCATGATGGCCCTCGGCGAGCGCCACCTGCAGGCGCCAATATCGTGGTGGGTGGGGTTACCATCCCTGTCAAGCCGACACTGAAATACCTCGGTGTCGTGCTTGACAGCAGATGGAACTGGGGGCCGCATCTGCGTCAACTAACCCCCAAGTTGACGCAGACTGCGGCGGCGTTGGGCCGGCTTCTGCCCAATATGGGAGGCTGTGGAGGGCACTGCCGCCACCTTTACATGGCGGTGGTGCGCTCCATGGCGATGTACGGTACTCCCATATGGGCAAGAAGGTTGGTCCGCGGGGAGGAGGCTCTCCTCCACAGCGCCCAGAGGGTGATGGCCGTGAGAGTGTGTCGGGGCTACCGCACACTCTCACACGAGGTGGCATGCGTCCTTGCGGGATCGCTGCCCTGGTGCCTAGAGGCCGAGGTCTTATCCTCGGTCTACTGGCGCCGGGTGCGAGCCCAAGAGGACGAGCTGTGCCCTGCCCCACAGGAGGTGGTGCGGTGGCGCAGTGATGCCAGGGCCATCGCTCTGGAGAGGTGGAGGGAGCGGATTCTCTCTGGATCCACTCGGAGGGGGGCCGGCGCTCGACGGCTCCTCGAGGCGCTGCGGCCCATACTCACTGAGTGGGTCCAGAGAGACCATGGGGTACTCACCTTCCGGACTACACAGATGCTCTCGGGACACGGTTGTTTCGGGAGGTATTTGTGTAGGGTTGTCGGAAGGGAAGAGACCCCGGTGTGCCACCGGTGCGGTTGCGTGGAAGATACCGCGCAACACGCACTGGAGGCATGCCCGGGGGAAGAGGACGCGCGACGTTCCCTAGTCGCGGTCCTGGGGGCAGATCTCTCATTGCCAACCATCTTGTCCAAGATGCTCGACAATGAGAGATCATGGGAAGCTTTCGTCGCCTTCTGTGAGACTATTGTCTCACAGAGGGAGACGGAGGAGCGAGAGAGGGAGCTTGACCCTCTCGCTCCTCCTTGTAGGCGGAAGCGGACACGCGGGCGAGCCACTAGGGCTCGCACCCCGTCTCCGCTTGGAGGGCCTGGGCCATCGGGCACTGCCTGATGGCCCACGCTCCTCCCGAGGTGGGAGACGCGCTGCTATAGGTTTTCCAGCGCGTCCCAGGAGCCACAATGCGGGGGTTCCGACCCCCCGCGAGGCGGGCCCGAAAGGGTGACATGGTGATGTCAGAGTTGCGCGGGCGAATGCGAAAGCGGTTCCGCAACTCTGACATTGCACCATGGTAGGGAAATCTTGTGACGGGGGTTTAGTTGGTATTGTGCCCTTCTGGCACCGAGTCCAACACTGTTAACTCGTGCGTAAATGCATTCCCCAACACAATAAAAAAAAAAGGTAATTTTATAATCTGTCGTCGTTAGTCGGGAAGAACGGCAACTGCCGATCCGGCGCCCCAGGCACAGAATAAATATTAGTACAGAACTAAGCTTCACTTACCGAAAACAATTATATAAATAGCGACTCTTGCTGGGACACAACAAAGTTCAATTCAGCTCGCATTAGCGCTCAATTCCTGTCGCGATTTTCAACTCAGCATCCACGCTCTCTTCTAACGCGTAACTCTGTCCCTGTCTAGCGCGTTTCCTTTGTAGCGTTGTTTCTTGGAAGGAACGGTCTAGCGGTAAGCTAAAACCGCGCGATCTTGAGCGAGCGAGGGTTCACTGCCCCAGATTCGAATCCCACGCGCACCAATGTCTTTTCGAAGTCATGTGCGTAATGCGCGCTAGCTTACAAACGGTAAAAAAACATCGTGTGGAAACCTATATGTTTCTAGAATCTGTAGAAGACATGCGTCATCCACCAATCCGCACTGGGCTAGCGTGGTATTTTACAATGATAAATTCACTTGATGAAGAGTTTAAATGGGATTGTTAGGACGAGACTGTTCGATTTTTGAAGTGCGAACTTCTTTTGGCGCGCTACAGACAGATTTTCGACGGGTGTGAATTGAATTCTAGCATCACGCTCGGGAGTGATAAGAAATTTTCGGGTAAACTCGGGACCATGGCCATTGGCCATCTAGAAATGCATCAGTTTTCACATTGGCTGACGTATTTCTAGATGGCCATGGTCCCGGCCACGCCTTCGGTTTCACGCGCGTAGTTTCCAAAGTAAGCTATCCAATTCTGAGTTATTAATTTTTACATGAGTCATGAAACACATTATATTAAATGCGTTATTTTGTATGTACAGGCTGCGAGAGCTACACGTGAGGAACAACCGACTCCAAATGCTGTTGGAACTGGCTGTGTACATGCGCCAGCTACGACGGCTCGTAATCCTAGACCTACGTGCTAATCCTATCTGTTCCGTACTCGGATACAAAGACGTACTCATCAACACCTTCCCGCTGTTGTTGAGTCTCGACGCTGAGGATCTCAACCCGATTGAGCAGGTACATTCCTTCATGAAAGTGAACAAAGTAGGGGTTTTAAGGCGATTAATGCATTGCTACTCACCACGCACCGTAGACCATGAACGCGTGTCTTCATGTTGCCTGTAAGAACCGCCATTCATTGATGTAAAATGGATGTGCCCTTCCAAACTTCAGTCGCACGGAATTATGTCATCTTTGGGACGAGTGAGCTTACTCTTTCCGTTTTTTATCGATTGTATGAACCAGTGAACGCCGAACGTTTATACATATCATAATTCGTTCAAGAACGAGAAGTCAAACGCCGTATTGAAAATGCCTGGAAGAGCTATTGGTCTATGAAAGATCTTATGAAGGGCAACATGTCACTATCCCTCAAACGCAGGCTCATGGACGTATGCATTCTCCCTATCTTGACTTACGGAGCGCAGACTTGGTCTTTGACAGAGATTCTAAGGTCCGACCTCGCGGTTTGCCAACGAGCTATGGAACGCAGTATATTGGGAGTAAAGCTCACCGATCGCATAAGAAACACCATACTGCGTTCAAAGACACGAATAGCTGATGTGACCCAAAAGGCCAGCAATATAAGTGGAACTGGGCTGGACATGTCTATCGAATGTCAGACGATCGCTGGGCTAAGATCACCACCCAGTGGCAGCCAAATGGGAAACGACGATGCGGGAGACCCAAAAGGCGATGGCGGGACGATCTTGACAAACACCTTAAAGACTGGACTACTTTGACTCAAGACAGACAAAAATGGAAGGAGGGTAGGGAGGCCTTTGCTCAACACTGGGACACAATGGGCTCTTAATAATAATAATAATAATAATCAAGGGTCAGATGCAGAAGGCGGTCATCCTCGACACAGCACGCATCGTCAGGAGGTTCCTCAGTCTGCAGCCCTAACCACCGGTAGCTTGGGCCCTGCCCCGCTGCTGGCGGCAAACTAGGTTTAGGTTTTTATAATGTTTTTATGTTGTTTTATATATAAATATTGTAAAAACTTAGGCTTAAGAAAGGAAATAAATACATACATAATAATAAAAAAAAAAAAAAAAAAAACGCTGTCATCACGAAAGCTCGTTTTTTCCGTGAATTATTTAATATTTGTTTTCTACACATTTTAATTACAAAATTATACAAAAACAAACAAGGAATATACAAAACTCAAGGATTACATTTCATTCTAGTGCAATAATACCTTAAAAGATGAAAAATTACGTTATTAACAAACATGAAGTACATGACATAGTCCGGTCAATTTAGATATTCGAAGTTACCTAAATTCCCACCAAGCTGAAAATCGGTAAGATTGTTAAAAATATCATTAAAAACAAAATATGAAAGTTCCCCATCTTTCCCCTGTGAGCAAAAAGTTTTATTCAAGGTCAAAGGTAAAAAAAATGAGTTTATCGCGATTTTCAGCAAAACTGTAAGTTTTATCATAAAAATACCACAGACAAAAATTGTAGATCATAAAATTATCTACAAAAAATGTTAACATTTTTTTTTCTACGAGCCTCCGTTTTTGAGATATAACGATTCAAAAAGTTGTAATCGTCATAATTTGCACACGTTTCCTCGCCACCTATGATGATTTTTTTTAACTTCTATAGGTTTACACTTGACCGCCATCTCACCTGATGTTAAGCGACGATGCGGTCTACGATAGAGCGTGTTTACCTAGAAAAAAAACCGATTCACTCTCGATTTGAAGACACAAAGATTGTAACCATCGGGGAAAACCCACTCAAGCAACGTATTCCACAGCCTAGACGTTCTTATCACAAAAATAGAGCCAAATCTCTTCGTTCGTGTCTTTGGAACATCAACCATGAAACGATGTCGCTTTTTCGAGCTACGAGCATAAGATAAGCCGATAGAAAAAAGGACAAAGTGGTATCAGACCATGCAAATCAGTTGCACACTCTCCGAAGTGTATCCGATAAAAAACGGATAGACTAGCAATTTTTCGGCGATGTTCAAGACTTTGAAGCCTTTTTCGCATAAGAGTGTCGTTGTCTATGAGCCTTTTTGCACGTCTCTCTATCGATTCCAGAGCCTCCAGCTGATACTCAGCCGATCCATCCCAAAAGTGCGAACAGTACTCCATACAGGAGCGAATCTGTGCTTGAAATAATGTAAGCAACTGTTAAGACTTGTAGTACCTTCGCACTTTTGAGAGGAAACCTAGTTTTTTGGCAGCCAGTTTAGCCTTGAACTCGATATATGAGCCAAAGTTCAGCGTAGAGGTCAAAGTAACGCCCAAAATCTCAAGACGGTCAGACACCGGCACGGATACACCTCTAAAAGTTGGAGTCAGTTGGAAAGGACTCCTTTTAGCAGAGAACAGACACGCCTGCGTCTTACTCTCGTTGAACTTGACCAGATTGGCATCGCCCCATTTGGACAACGCCTCAAGGGTCAAGCTCAAACGTTCGATCAGACTCTCTATCAGTACCTGAGTTTGATGCCCAGTGGCTGTCGCGCTAGATATGTAACTCTCTACAATGGTGCTATCATCTGCGTACCGGGCTTCAACATCGTTGATATGTAGCAGGAAGAGCGTCGCTGAGAGTACCGACCCTTGAGGGACTCCGGTATTGATAGCCATTTGATCCGACGAGCAGCCATCAATGGCGACTCGTATGGATCGATCCCTCAAGAAGTCCGATATCCACGCAATGAACCCAGTAGACAAACCATAACGAAAAAGCTTCCTTGTAAGGCCATCGTGCCAAACCCTGTCATCAGCCTTCGAGATATCCAGGGAGACTGCAAGTGCTTCCCGTGGTTTTCAATAGCTTCACTCCAGATGTGAGTGACGTACGCTAGAATATCCCCGGTGGACCGGTTTCGGCGAAACCCGTATTGCTGGTCACTGAGGAGGTCGTTCGATTCTAGGTACGTTAGGAGTCTGTGGTTTAAGACACGTTCCATAGTCTTGCAGAGTATGGACGTGACCGAGATGGGCCTGTTGTTGTTGACACTACCCTTTTTGGGCACATTGCTCATTGGCAAGCTTCCAAAAATTCGGTACTAGCCCAGTTTGGAGAGAGAGTCTAAATAGGCGTGTCAATATCGGTGACAACTCAGGCGCACAAACCTTCAGTGGCCCAGATGGCATTCCTGCTCTAATAGAGCAGGAATGCCATCTGGGCCTGGATACGTTAGGTACGCCACATCCGACGGACAACCTATCTGCGTCTCCGTAAGAAACAAGAGTGTCGGCTGCTCAGTCTCGAGGTGATGGTGGACTGCTGAGAGATTGGAGTGCAGACCCCGAATATTAGTGAGGTGCACTTTAACCGACAAGGCGTGCAGCCGCTCTTTAAACTTGATTCTGTAATTTACTTGTTTCATATTTGTTTTGAGAGGGGATCGGTGGGAAAACGGCAGTAGAACGAGGCCGCACACTACTGGCCATTGGTCACAACACACAACACGAATACACCAGTGGGGAGCTAGGCTGGAGACTGCGGGGACGCCCGAGTCCCCCCGGAGATGTCTACCTGGCGTTGTCATCCAGTCGCCAACCGGCAGGATAGCGCATCCCGGGATTTTTCGCTAGATGGCGAGCCGCCTTTCATGAGGGGCTAGCACACTACTTGGGCCCCCTACTATCTGCGGTCGGTTATGATAATTACAACTTTTTGAATCGTTATATCTCAGAAACGGTGGCTCGTAGAAAAAAAGTATGAAATAATTTTTTGTAGATAATTTAAATTTATGGCTTACAATTTTTATGATAAAACTTACAGTTTTGCTGAAAATCGCGATAAACTCATTTTTTTTACCTTTGACCTTGAATAAAACTTTTTGCTCACAGGGGAAAGATGGGGAACTTTCATATTTTGTTTTTAATGATATTTTAAACAATCTTACCGATTTTCAGCTTGGTGGGAATTTAGGTAGCTTTACTATTATTTTTTGGTCTAATTTGACCGGACTAACAGATGTCTGTCAGATATAACTATTGAAAATATAATTCCCCGGATAAACAACAAAAAATTCAGGTAAATGAAATGATCACACGGTCGAAGAAACCAGTTACAGCGTCACAATACGCACGCCCACCACCCTCCGCCCGTTCGTCGTCGTCTCCGAGTATCTCGTCGGATGAGTTCCACACCACCCGCGAGACCAGCGACTCGTCGAGCGACGCGAGCGAGCCCGGGACGACACCGCCTACAAGACCAGGGCGACGTGGCCGTCCCCCGCTGCCGGCACGCTTGGGGCCTGTGAGGCAATCTGCCTCGCGTCCGGCCCCCGCTACCGGTGGTGTAGTGCGTCGCATGCGATGGACTCACCAAATAAATGAGAACTGCATGCGCGCCTACTACAGGGCTAGGGAGGAACCTACCTGACCGCGTACTGTGCCAGGATGCTGCTTCTGTTTCAGGCCCTCGAACCGACCGTCGCTGTTTCCGCTCAACGACTATCTGATCAAGTGAGAGCTATCCGCCGGTGCAAACTGCTGGATGACTCGGCACTTGATCAGCTACGCCTGGAGGAAGAACGTACTCGCCCAGCTTCTGCCTCGACCCGGGATTTGCCCGCTGCGCCGTCGACCCTGACACTGGCTTCAGTGCCAATGTCAGTGGCGACACTTGCGACGCCGGTCGATCCCGATATCGAGGAGGGAGATTCGACGAGTACGGGTTTACCCGTCCAGGTAAGAGAGCAACTGAGGAGCACTCTGGAAGACGCGATCTTGCAATATAGATTCACACCCAACTCTAGGCCGCGCTTACCGCGTTTGCCCACACATAAACAAAATTTGGCTTTGATGGGAGCCCTGAATTCTTTGCTAGTTTCCTATCTGGAAACTAGCAAAGATCTAACTGATACCCATTCTATTCTATACTGCGGTGCTATCGCGGCGTGTCGCGTTGCACGTGTCAAGTTTCCAGACACTGGCCGTACAACGCGAACCGCCGGAGGTGTACCCGTTTGGCAAGTACGAATAGAACGGCGTATCAGTACATTCAGGACTCTTATTGCAAAGCTAATCTGCTTCAGTCAGGGGAACAGTCGTCCCCGAGTCATGCGTTTCGTAACACAGGCTTTTGCTGGGACTGGCATCAGTCCCCAGCATTATTTAACCAATGTTACGGAACGCATTGACTATCTGAAGCAGAAAGTTTATGCGTGGGCAAACCGTATTCGCCGCTACAGAGAACGTGTGAATCGATATCGACAAAATCGCGACTTCCAGAGTGATCAAAGGAAGGTGTATAGAAACTGGGAAGGAACTAGTCAACGTGTGAACGACAGGCAACTACCGGATGCCAGCGCTATGAAAAACTTCTGGCGCAGCATCTGGTCGGTGCCTGTCGAGCACACGGAGGGAGCTTGGATGCGTGTTGTTGAACGTGCGTGTGAGTCTATCGAAACCATGGAGTCTATCACAATAGACTTCGAAGACGTTAGTTGTGCTATCCGGACGACTCAGAACTGGAAAAGTCCTGGGCCGGACGGATTGCACAACTTTTGGATAAAGTGGTTTCGATGCTCACATGAACGTTTGGCAACACAATTCCAAGAAGCTCTCGAGACGGGTTCTCTTCCCAGTTTCATGACCACCGGAGTCACCTTCCTGCTCCATAAGTCTGGTAGTACCACGGAACCAAAGAACTACAGACCCATAACGTGCTTACCTACCACCTATAAGCTGCTTACATCCATTCTGAGAGCAAAAATTTACGCGCATATAGTCGCAAATAACGTTTTGGCCTCCTCTCAAAATGGATGTAAGATTGGGTCCCGTGGTACTAAGGAGCTGCTCCTCATTGACACGACCATTTGCCAACAAGTCAAACGTAACAAAGGAGCCCTCTCCGCTGCTTGGATTGACTACAAGAAGGCCTATGATGCGGTGCTCCATTCGTGGCTGAAAAGAGTTTTAGAGTTGTACAAAATCAATCCAACTCTCAAATCTTTTCTAAGCAAATGCATGGGACAGTGGGTCACAGTCCTTCGTCAACCAGGTAGCGTAGACAGCTCGTTTGATTCGGAGGACTTGAAAAGGATTGAAAGAGGCATATTTCAGGGTGACAGTCTGAGTTCGCTATGTTGGTGCTTAAGTCTGAATCCTCTCAGCACTCTGCTGAAGGATACAGAGTTAGGCTATCGTCTTCGTAGGGGAGGTGAAGTTATATCTCATTTGCTGTACATGGACGACCTCAAACTCTTTGCACCGAAACGCCAAGACTTGTTGGGGCTATTAAAAACCACAGAGGTTTTTAGTAACGCCATCAAGATGGAGTTCGGTGTCGACAAGTGTGCGGTTATGCATGTACAGCGAGGGAAAGTAGTAAATTCAGATAATTTACAACTTTCCGAGACTATAACTCTCAGATCCCTCTCCGAAGACGAGACCTACAAATATCTCGGTATGTCACAGTCGTTGGGTATATCAGCAGATGACATTAAGAAATCGGTGAAGGAGCGCTTCTTTTGCCGGCTGACAAAAGTACTTAAAAGTCTTTTGTCAGGCGGTAACAAAGCGCGAGCCTTCAACGGTTGGGTAATGCCTCTGCTGATATACTCCTTTGGCATACTAAGATGGACTCAGACTGAGCTCGACGCCCTGGATAGAAAGGTCCGTCAACTGCTCACAACACACCGCATGCTACACCCGCGCTCGTCTGTTATAAGACTATATATCCCGCGGAAATGGGGGGGTCGAGGCTTTTTAAATGCCAAGAACCTTCACAACCGCGAGGTATGCAGTCTCAGGGATTATTTCCGCAACAGCGAGTCCGGGATGCATCGCGATGTTGTGGCAGTTGACAGGAGCCTCACGCCTCTTTCAATGGCAAACGAGAACTGGCGCAAACCATCGGTGCTCAGCACTGATGATCGCAAGGAAGTGTGGAAGAGCAAGGAGCTGCACGGGCGATTCTATCGGGCCCTGACGGGACCTGATGTGAATCTGCTCGCGTCGGTGAACTGGCTGCGCTTCGGGGACCTCTTTGGAGAAACCGAGGGTTTTGCTTGATAACTTCGTCCGCAATTGCACAGGCAATTGCGGACGAAGTTATCAAGACGAACAACTACCGGAAATACATAATGAAGGACGGTACGGTCGACATTTGTCGGGCATGCCGCCGTCCAGGCGAATCGCTACGTCATGTTATTTCCGGTTGTTCGCATCTTGCTAACGGCGAGTACTTGCACAGACATAACCTAGTAGCCAGGATCATCCACCAGCAACTTGCTCTTCGACACGATCTTGTCGAGTCCGAGGTGCCGTATACTATAAGTACGCACCTCTGCCAGTTCTCGAAAATGGTCGTGCGTTGCTCTACTGGGACCGCTCTATCATCACGGACAGGACTATTGTCGCCAATAAGCCTGATATCGTGCTGATAGACCGGTCTCAGCGCAGGGCTATGATCGTCGATATCACCATACCACATGACGAGAACCTCGTGAAAGCCGAGAAGGACAAGCTGAGCAAGTACCTTGACTTGGCGCACGAGGTTATCGCCATGTGGGATGTTGATTCGACGATCATAGTCCCAATAGTCGTGTCGGCAAACGGCCTTATAGCGAAAAGTCTCGACCAACACCTTAAGAGACTTTCGCTAGACGGTTGGATTAAGGGTCAGATGCAGAAGGCGGTCATCCTCGACACAGCGCGCATCGTCAGGAGGTTCCTCACTCTGCAGCCCTAACCACCGGTAGCTTGGGCCCTGCCCCGCTGCTGGCGGCTATCTAGATTTAAGTTTTTATAATGTTTTTATGTTATTTTATATAAATATTGTAAAAACTTAGATTTAAGAAAAGAAATAAATACTTGAATAATAATAATAATTCGTTGTCAACAACCAAAATAAGTAGAAACGCAACATACTTCGCCGCTAGCAATTCTAAGGGTCAGGTAGATTGGTAGTTGTAAACCAATCAGGCTACACACAGAGACGCAGTTTGTTAACAATTTGAAGTGTTCAGGGCATACATTTTGATTTAATATCGATGCCTCCGTTTGTAAATAAAACACTTACAGTCCAACACACAGAAAATACCTCTATGCACGGCGTAGATGTTTTGTTTTGTACAAGCAACGTTAGAACACGCATTTACGTGCTACGCTTTTTAGTCCGTGGCAGTGTGAGAATCGCATTAGCTAGGTACATTATTAATGGAGGCGGACAAAGGAACAAGTGTGTGTAACTGAATGTATGCGTGCCAGAGACACAGCCACAGTGTTACCAGAACACAGCATCTGAACGAATCCTCAAAAAGCTCAGACGGGAAGTCGGGTGCTCATAGCGGTCATGAATTAGTAGCCCGGGTTCGAATCCAGACGGCTGCGCTTTTTTTTTCAATTCTTTTTATCAAGAAAATCTTTTTCTTGGATTATTTTATTTGTAGGTATCTAAGTATATTTAGTACTAGCTGAACGCGCGCGCGTTGCTACGCCATCTATCAAAAATTGGTCGTACCAATTCAAATTTTGTTCAAATTCGGTTACTTTAGGTTCTAATGACGCAACCTTTAAGATAATTATGACAAATAATGCTGTCACGCAACGAAAGCTCTGTAAAAGCAATATTTTTCCCCCGTTTTTGTTACATTTTTCATTAATGCTCGGCTCCTGTTGATAGTAGCGTAATGTTAAATACCCTATAGCCTTCCTCGATAAATGGACTATCCTACAAAGAAAAAATCTTTCAATTCGGACCAGTAGTTCCAGATATCTTTGCGTTAAAACAAACAAACTCTTCAGCTTTATAATATTAGTATAGATTTAAACCAAGCAAAGCTCGGTCACCCAGGTACTAGATTTTATGTAAAAATAAAAAAGCTACTTACATCCCGAAAATTTGCAGATAATCTAATGGAATATAATACTTTTTGAAGTGAAAAAAATCTTTTTGCATGAATTAAAACCCACGAGTACATTCTTTGATATTATCGACATCATGGTCAACAGGTCAACACTACATTTTTTTACATTTTAGTTGTTAATAAGTTAATATGCGCGATTAGGTACTTACTTTTTTAACCAGTCTACTTCAAAACGTGCACTGTATGTTTATCTAGTGTCTGCCCGCAACTTTGTCCACGTAGTATTCAAAGGATAGCTAATCTCTAAGAATCT
This sequence comes from Ectropis crepuscularia, assembly GCA_963693475.1. Lineage (NCBI taxonomy): Eukaryota > Metazoa > Arthropoda > Insecta > Lepidoptera > Geometridae > Ectropis > Ectropis crepuscularia. The sequence goes on from OY856358.1 coordinate 14,336,619, forward strand.
CTACACTTTATCGGGATGGTGGTAGGAAATGCGTTATTTCAGACTACAATGTAGGTATTGAAGTTTTAAATATTAGTTTAACATGTTACGTCAGTTTTTACGACGTGATAGGGCAGAAAACTCCAAACTTCTAAACGTTAAAACTTCACATTTTTAGTGCTGGTAAGAATCACCAAGTTATCTCTTAGTGTGCAAATAGTTTGTAGTGAGGTGCCAATAATTTTCAGCTGTAAATGTCAAGTCGTCGCTGGCGAAACGCCAGTTGCGCGCTCGAACAGTTGAGCTAATGTTTGTAGTTAAACAGTTACAGTTAGGCCGATTGCCGATTCGAATGCGCACAGCAAGCACAGATCCAATTGTTCAAACGAAAGTTTTTAACGTTCGTTGTCAACTTGTCATATGCATCTATCTTTTGTTGTGGTAGTTTTGTACTCTTTGCAGAATACAACCGGGAAAGTACCACACCTTTGCCAGTTATTCTATCGCCAGAGTTAAAAATAGCCTATGTGTTATTATAGACTATAAACAGTCGCATTTATGATATTCAACAACATCAGCCTGTATTCATCCACTGCTAGACATAGGCCTCTCCCATAATACGCCACTCAGACCGATCCTCGGCCTTGCGTATCTAACTGCCATCAGCTGCCTTTCGCATACCGTCACTCTATCTAGTCTCAGGGTGTGATGATAATATTATGATATTACTCGTAATATGATTATATCTGGGTGACGAGCGTAAGGTGTGATCTACTAGACAGTGATGTCATATCTTTATTCCCGAATAGCTGCGTGATGATTTCTGTTCTTTGTTAAGCTAAATTGGTACTTATAAAATAATACGTTATAAATTGTACTTATTGTTAGTGGATTATGGTACACGTGTGTAATGTTAGCAATTACCGCTGAGGCGCTTTTGAGGCCCGAACCGGAGGCGATTAAGATATCCGAGGATGGTAATTATCAATAAACACGTACATCAATCATACGACGTTTTTCAACACATTTGTAGGTAAAATATAAAAAATAGTCATTTCAACAATGAACACGGGTTGTTATAGTACATTATGATATAAGTGCGCTAAGTTGATAATTACAGCCGAGGCGTTAAGCCTAATTAAGCGCCGAAAGCGAGAGCTATAATTCGCAGAGGCTGTAATTATCAAAGCGCACGTATGTCATACGATGTTTTATAAAATATTTGCGAGGAAATAAATAAAACTCTAACGACATTTTCATTAAAACAATACAGCGAAAAAAAGGGCGCGGAATAATTTGTACTAGTTCAGTTGTTCACAGATTAGCAATGCGCGCGCATCGGTGCCTTCTTTTTTTTTAAGGAACGGCACAGAACCAGCCATAAAGTAAATTAATATTTTTGTGTTTTGTTACAGATATATTGTTGTAACTTATGGTCAAAATGAATTAAATTAACGAATTAAATAATTATTTGTTATATTTTACTTCTCAAAGTTAATTTTATTCATTAAATGTTGACCACTTCTCTGACATAAAAACTCTTTACTAAGATTTAAAAAGGTACCGTTCGTTTTAGACGGAGCATTTTGAAACCGTGCGTTTTACATTATACATTACCGCACAAGTACGTAATGAGAAACACTATGATACAGAAATTGGTGCAATAAGAGACCTTTTACGAGCAAATATGTTATAAAAAAATTGGCAGTCATAGGAACTGCCGATAGAAGTGAAAACTTATAACTCAGAATTTGATAGCTTACCTTGGAAACTACACGGGTGTAACCGGAGGGCGTGGCCTCGCCATCATGGCATGGCCATCTAGAAATGCGTCAGCATTTCTCATTGGCTCGCGCACTTCTAGATGGCCATGCCATGATGTCGAGGCCACGCCCTTTCAGCATTTCCCATTGGCTGACGCATTTCTAGATGGCCAATCGCCAAGGACCCGAGTTTACCCGAAGATTTCTTATCATACCCGAGCGTGACGCTAGAAATCTACACCCCACGAAAAATCTGTCTAGGCGCGCCTAAAGAAGTTTTCACTTCAAAAATGTTTCGTTGTGGCGGGAAAAATTAATCAGTTGTCAAAGTGGCTTGCTCATAAAGTGGCTCGGTGTTCTGAGCAAGTGTGTTGAAAAATATATTTTTAATTATTTTTTTAATATATTCGCAGCGGAGTGCCAAGATGGAGATGACGCCTCCCGTTTCGATGTTCTCGTGCCGGCGCCTGCTGCGCCTGCTATATGTGGAGCAGATCGGGAGAGCCAGGGTGTCTCCCTTCACACCGCCCGCAGACACCCAGGAAGTACCCATCGTGGTGCTGGTTGGGTACGAAGGTGTTGGGAAAGGTAAAACTTCCATCGGGATGCAGGTATAATCCCCTTCTCCTTGCGTCCATTCTTCAATATATTTTAAAACTTAAAACAACTAACGTCCTGTGGTTTTGTCCGCGTGGTTCTCGTGCCCGTGATGTAAAGTAGCCAGTATGTGCTATTCCAGACTATAAACTATATGTATTAAATTTTGACCTGACCCGTTCTGTTCAGCCGTTTGATTTATTAAAGATGAATATCACGTTTTCAGATATATATCAGATATTAGGTACGTGTTACTTAATCATCGTAACAACATAATATTATTCTATGCCAGTTTCAACTACTACGAGTATGGTATTTAATTTTACGCTCCGAAAAATACATCGAACCTTATAGAAGTAACCTTAAAAACGAAGAATTCTGTCATTGTTAATTCATTGGGTGAATAATTGGAACTAAATTAAACGAGATCGTGGCACGTAACCCTTGTCGCGTTAGTGGCATGGGCTTTTAATAATAAACGTATGTGAAACCTTTTGGGTACCTACGAAATCTTAAAACATTTCTACAAATACAAAGCTTTTGTCGTTAGAGTCTGGCCTGAAATTGCTGATGCTTTATCTTCGTTATCTGCTGATGCATTTTCTATTGGAATGCACCAAACATGCCAATACAAAACGCATCGATCCATGGCGATTGCGACGCTACAGTCAATAGAGGATCTCATTAACGTTAGTACCTAGAGACGTGGAGCCAATAACGATTCTTTTTTCTATTTTCTTTAATGGTGGCATCGGACTGCTCTAGAACAGAACGTTGCGACTAATGTGAAGGAAACACTGCTGCAGATGTCCTTATATACTTAACGTTATTTTAGATGTAAAATCATTGAAAATGGCGTCGGTATTGTCTGTTGTATTTAGATTATTACCTACTTAACGGACTGATAATCATTATTGGATTGAAATGACAATAGACGAGTTGCGTTGAAGAAAAGTAAAATTCAATTTGAGATGTCTATTTTTTTACGGATCTCGCTTAATGTATGTAAAAATAGCGGTGTCAGATTTTACAATCTCTCTAGAAGATAATTTTGGTGGAAAGAAGTTTTTTGCCCCTTGCCGTTGTAACCCAGATACGAGAACGTTCGATTTCTAAGCGTGAGCTCATAGGTCCAAACTTAGTATTTACTTCGTTACTAGGGGAGACTTCGAGAGTACAGAAATCAAAAACAAGAAAAAATTCAACAAAATGAGTTACTATCCAGTTTTATGGTTCCGTAAAACGTAAAAACGGAAACCTTATAGATTCGCCATGTCTGTCTGTCTGTCCGTCCGTATGTCACAGCCACTTTTTGCCGAAACTATGAGAACTATGCTGTTGAAACTTGGTGAGTAGATGTATTAGGTGAACCGCATTAAGATTTTTACACAAAAATATTAAAAATACCGTACTTAGAACTGAAACTCAAAAAACTTTTTTTCATCGATCCCGTACGTCTATGGATAGGTCTTCAAACCTGATGTTGAGGTATCTAATTTTTTTTTTTCTATACTGAATAATTTGCGCGGGAGTCACTTCAAAGTAGTGAAATGTGTTTTTTTCACTGCGCGTTTTTGTCATAAATACAATATTACTAAAACATCGATCAAAGTTACAACGAACTACAAGAACTAAAATTAATAATTTTGAAATTGATTTTAGTGTTTACAGTAAGTGTAGTGTTTCCAATTGATACCCATATTGAATAGTAGAGAAGAAGTATGTTATCCGCCATTTTGTGGCTGTGGCCATCTTGAACCGATCTTTCATTACCTAAACATAGCAAAAAACGCTCCCGACTAATTCACCTTTCTTAAGCTCTGGTTTCCTAGGGTAGCGGAATATTCCTAGAACGTTGTCTATGTTAACAAAATGGCACGGTTTCCTAGAGGGCGGCGATTGGCACCGTAACGTCAAAAAGCGGTGTCGCTATTTGAATGACGGCCATCTTGACGGTGTTGGATAGTTCGTGAACGTTTTTTTTAACGCAAGTGTATTGCGGCGAAGCCATTGCTATATATATAAAGTATTTTGAGTTTTTTTCACCGGACCGACGTCCGTACGACGTACAAAATGAGTTCTAACTCCAACTGGAGCAGCGACGACGTACTAAAATTTCAAATGCACCTTCTGTACCACGCGATTTGAATAAATGATCTTCTACCCTACGATTATTTTCCTCTTCTGATAGTTCATCCTCCAAGTAAATTATTAAAGCTAAATGCTGAAAGCTGACGGCGTACTACAATAACGTTACAATTACAATAAAAAAGGCGTTATAACGGCACATGTCGCCACCGTAAAGACGGCCGTTTTTTTGCGTCCGTAAAATTACGGCCGCTATATGACGGCACCGCTATCCTAGGAAACCAGAGCAAATCTTAACAAAAAAACAATGCGAAATCGGTTCAACTGTTCGAGAGTTTTGATGCCACATACAAACAAAGACACGTCAAAATAACATTACCCTATCGTTTTTGCGTCGGGTGTTAAAGACGATTAAAACTTTTGAATTTATAGCTTCTTTTGGCGCTCCACACACAGATTTCTGTGGGCTGTAAATGAAGCTCAGCGTCATGCTCGGAAATGAAAGAAATGTTCGGGTGAAATCGGTACCGCCGAGTCTGCCTGAACGAGAAAGATAAAGCTAAAGCTAAGCTAAAGCGGTCTTAAGACCGCATAAATAATTTTGTAATTTTTTAAGCACTTAATTTTTTTTCTATATTTTGCTTTTACTGTTGGTAGGGAAACTATCGCGTCGCCTGGCAACAGAATACGAGTCCCACATAATGCTGGCTACACAGCACACCACTGCACCGTACCACAGTCCCGGTCACTACAAGAATATCACTCGCGAGAAGTTTGATGATTTGCTGCTAGCTGGCGAGTTCCTCACCTACTCGGAGTTTGATGGAGAATCTTATGGACTTAGTGAGTACCAACTTATCAAAATACACACTTCTATGGTTCACAGTTGCACATAATGATGTCTTTTATTACGGCTAGTATGCGTGGTGATTTGTAATGTTTTGTTATATAGCGATTTTATAATATAAATCAACGGGACGAGCAAGACATGCACCTAATGGTAAGCAACAACAAGCAGCTACCAGCATGCTTTTTAACATGCCGATATCTGATTTCAAGTATAGCAGACCAACCAACCCAAGACTAGTATTGAAAGAGACGAACTTCTTAGCATTCCATGGATTCACCGTGCGGGTGCCGGGTCCATCGTGTGGCAGAGAGAGAAATCTCGAGTAGACTCCAAGACTTGTGACTCGGCCTTAGGTTTAAAAGGGGCCCCTTTTTGACGTACGTCAACACTCACCTTCACTACTCGTATTTCTCTCCCTGCCCAGCCAAATCCGATATGATCCTACTAGTGCAGCTTCAGATACTCGTTCTAGTATAGAACTTACTGCACTTCTGGACAAGCTAAGGTCTTTCAGCAGGTTATAGAGAGATTTTGCTGGTAAACCTCTCGCTCCTACTTCTACAGCGTATAAATTAACTACATAGCCATTTTTTGTTAATTCATAATGTACTTTTCAATTGCATTAAGTAATTTTTTACGAAACTCGTGTATTTAATACTTAATATTGTGCCAATATTTATATATATATATAAAAATATATTAATAATATATTAATAATAAATATACATAAAAATATACATATAAATATAATATTTTTTTTATATTTTTATAAGTCCGTATTTTTATCTTTTTCTGTCTATTGGTAGACATTTTCTTACACAAAACTATCTAACCTCAAAGTAGTCAAATGTTCTATGATACGCTCACACTCATTCACAAACTTTCACTTTTATAATAATCGTCATCATCATCAACAGCCCACTAAACGTTCCCACTGCTGGGACTCGGGGCCTTCTCTCGCAAGGAGTGAGTTAAGGCCATAATCCACCACGCTGGCCCAGTGCGGGTTGGTGGATGACACATGACTTCGAAAGATTCTAGGTACATGTCGGTTTCCTCACGATGTTTTCCGTCGCCATTTTAAGTTAGCGGCATTACGCACATGACTTCGAAAAGACAGTGGTGCGCGTGGGGTTTGAACCCGGGCTCTCCGGATCGGCAGGCGCCCTTCTCCCGACTAGACCAGCCGTCACTTTTAACATGTTAGTAGAATATTAGTATTATCGTAGAACAGGCCCAGAACAAGCATATAATATTTATCGCACAAATGTTTTAGGTTTTAGGTGGGAATCGAACCCATGACTTGGGTACGTTTCAGACTCGTTACCAACGCAGCACACAATCTGTCTTTTCTTAGAACAATAAATCAACGCATAACGAGTACCTAAGCGGCATCTAAACGAATCAAAACAAGATGATAAAATAGGTTTAAGCTGAAACTATAGGCATAGCATGTGAACACATTTACATAGATATAGGTTCACGTAGCCTCGCCGCTTCCTAGTTGTCTGACAACGATGTGGATTTAGATACTTAGATGCTGAGTTTTGGGATAATGTCATTCCAGGTTGCTTTGACCTACTTTGTCGAAAACTATTCATCGAATTGAATGGAATAAAAGTTGGCTTAGCAGCTTAAGCCATACTGTTGGATCTTGTATCTTGAGTTTTATTTTTTATTAGAATAAATAAATACCCGTAAAGATAGATTTCGGAGAGTGTTTTATGAGTACCTATGAGTTAGTTTTTTTTTAACTGTAAGTCTACTCATATATTATTTGCGATGCAGAGAAGCCGTGTACAACTGCAATTTTTGAAGTAATTAATCCCTCTTTTGTGAGAAATATTAATAAGCCTACTAATATTATAAATGTCAATGTTTTGCTGTTCGGATGTTTGTTGCTCAATCACATTGTAACGTTCCATACGTTACGACGTGATTCGTAATTCTGATCAGATTGAAATTTGGAACCAAATTTAGATTATAGTCTGGATAAAATGTAGCTTATGTGATCAAGCTACATTTTATCCCAGAAAAATAAGGAAACAAGAACTATGTGGGTACAAGCGCGGGTTGTTGCTAGTACATAATTATTATGTAACTCGTATTAACTTGCTCGTAGCTCGAAACAGCGACATCATTTCATAGTTGACGTCTATTCTAAAAAAAAAGACCACTTTCGTAATAAGAACGTCTAGGGTGTGGAATGCGTTGCCTGAGAATGATTTTGCCGATTGATACAATGTTGGTGTCTTCAAATTGAGAACTAACCGGTCTCTTAGACTAAGACGCTCCGTGGTAGACCACATCGATTCTTAACGTCGGCCAAGGTGGGGGTCAATTGCGAACCTATTATCTATAGACTGACCTCGTGACTTAGTTGGTAGTAGCTCTGCCTGCGAAGCCGAGGGTCGTGGGTTCGATTCCCACCCAGTGCAAATATTTGTGTGATGAATTCAAATGTTTGCACTGTGTCTGGGTGTGTCTATGTATAATAAGTATGTATTTAAAAACTATATAAGTATTATATCAGCTATCTGGCTGCCATCATACAAGCTTTGCTTAGTTTGGGGTCAGATGGTGTTGTGTGTGAATTGTCCACCAATAGATGAAAATGTACGTAGTACACGAGTATAACTTAATGTGCTTTCGTTACCAACACAAAAGCACGAGGGGATCATCAAAAAACTAAACAAAGAGGTTAACTCAGAACACTCTGGAACTTTAAATCTATAATGAATATTATATACTCAATAATTTTATTGCTGTCGTTGTGATACAAAGATATAATATAGACGAAGGACTATTGTAGGATAGAGGAAGTTGGTATAGCTATCAAAGAAATCTTAACAGCAAGCAATAATTTTCAGGTCGCGAAGAAGGTTTCGTAACAAATGGTAAAGTGCGGCTAGCGTGCATGGACCTCATCAGCGCTCTGATGCTGAAACTCCGCGGACGCCGCCCTATCATGATCCTCTGTTCAAGGGCCAACAAACTGAAGCTACTAAAAACTCAGCAGTTCCGGAAAGCGTTAGTTCTACTAATATTACAAACTAGCTGAATCGTGCGCGCGTTGCTACGCCATCTATCGAATATTGGTCGTACCGATTCAAATTTTGAACAAATTTGGTTACCTTAAGTTCTAATGACGCAACCTTTAAAAGATAGGCATATGCTGTCACGCAACGGAAGCTCTCAAAAAGCAATAATTTTTCTCGTTTTTGCTACATTTTTCATTCATGCTCCGTTCCTGTTGATAATAGCGTAATGTCAAATAGTCTATAGCCTTCCTCGATAAATGGACTATTCAATAGAGAAAGAGTATTTTAATTAGGACCAGTAATTCCCGAGATCCTTGCGTTCAAACAAACAAACTCTTCAGCTTTATAATATTAGTAAGTATAGATGCGAAAGTTTATAAGGATGGATGGATGGATGTTTTTGAATCTTTCACAAACTACTAAAGAGATCAGGATGAAATTTGGCACATAGATGGTTGTCAGTCTAGACTCTAGAATAAGAACAAGAACAACGCGGGCTCGGGTAAAATCGCATTTTTGTCTTATTTACTTCTGGAACTGTCTCATGACTGAAAAATTCACTTTCTGATTCTGATTCTGCGAGTTTTACGTGAGATATTTTGGGGTACAACTGGAAACCTACTTTTCTAAGTAGGTTCTAATAAGTCTTTATTAGAAATACTTAGAATAATTTATTCCTCAGGTCGCGTAACTCAGCCAACGAACAGAGGCACTCCCTGGTGACACCAATCGAGCGATCCACGCTGCAGGTGATGCTCTCCGGGAGAATCATCATCACGGGAATACTCAACGAGATCCTGCTGGTATGTGTAGTATAAAAAATAATTTACACAACACTATCTTACTCTAAAACTAAACAAAGCTTGTACTATGGATCCAGATAGCCGATATAATACTTACATAGTTGTAAATTACTTAGATATTACACATAGAAACACCCAAACACAGAATACGTTTTGGTATGCATCACACAAATATTTGCACTGGGTAGGAATCAAACCCACAAACCTCGGCTTCGTAAGTAGACTTACTATCAATGAATCCATTATAGAGCTATTGTTAGAAGTAACATAACTTCTGGTGCCCTTTTTTCAATTTGACATAATGGAACTCAAAAAAAACCGATACCGGTACATGATTGATGTTTCGAAAAATGGAACCAAGTAATTTCAATTCCTTTTGTTGTACAACCAATCAATGGAATATGCTGCCCAAGTAGGTGTTCCCAATGGGTACAATCTGGGTGTCTTAAAATTTAGAGTGGTTTCCTCTAGGTCAGCACGCCCCAACTAAGACAGGCGCGCTCATTGTTGCAGTATAATCAATTTAACGAAATGACGGTCAAGAATACTTTGAACGGGGCCTTTGAACTTTGGTTTAACAGTAACATTTGAACTTAAGTTCAAAAAAAATGTTTTTCAGAAGCAACTTCTCCTTCATTCAACCTATACGTATATTCAACAAATTATAAATTCCAGGAAAAAAATTATATACTCAAACTTTATTTGATGTCTGACATGCGTAGTATTTAAATGGTATCAGGATATACTATATACTACAAATACAGTATTTATTAAAGAATTACTATGAATATTAGAGTTTATGTTAATTGCATATTTTATGTATATTTTTATGAATGTACCTAATTTGTTATATTTAGTAAATGTTTATTGTCACCGTTTTCCTATAGTAGGTATAACTTCTTTTCCATTGCACGGTTGCCTGGAGATATCGTTTTAGCGGTAAGGTCGCCATTTAATACTACATCATTTATCTTAGTTTTTATGTCCACCCCAAGGTTGCCTTGAAGAAATCGCTTTCAGCGATAAAGCCACCAGTTGCTTCACTAGTTTTATTGTAATTCTTATATTTTATGTACCTACTATTCATTCATTTTAAATTTAATGTTATCTAAAGTTTGTTTTGTCTGTGCAATAAGGAGTCGTATCTATGTATGTATCTTATTACTCAGTGTAATCTCAACAAATATGGAAGAGTCTTATGAGCGCCTCAAACTGTTGAAACGTAAGAATATATTATTATCTACACCACAGAACACACAAACAATCTAGATGTTTTCAAAGCTTGGGAACATGATTGTCTTGATGGATTTAGTTGAGTGAGTTCGATCTTATATCAGGATCTTAGGGTGTGTTCTTTACTTATTTTTGTACTGTGGACAGTAAAAAGTTTATTTCTATCTTATAAATCTATCTATCTTGACAAGTTCGAGAAAGAACATACCTCTTAGAATTTCATCAGCATAATGTGTGTGTCGAGAGTATGAAAATAAACCTTAATATCATAAACGAGAAACTCGACACAAATTATGGGATAATCAACTATCAATAATAAGAATTAGGTATCTAAATAATATTTTAATTGAAAAGGCATATTGTATTGTATTTCAACGACAAACAATTTAAAATAAAACATACAATTACTTATTTTATGTAGTATAGACTGACGAGACGTGCAGTACATATCCCTATAATTTCACTGGAAACATTGCCTTTGAAACAAGAAGAGTGATGTTTTCACATTACTACTTGGCGGTAGAATAACTGGAAGTAACACACACAATTAAAAGTAACACACCGTTGCCAGTTATTCTACCGCCAAGCAAACATGTGAAAACATAACTGTATTCCGGTTTGAAGGGAAATGTTTTCAGTGAAATTACTCTGCATAGAGATAAACATCTTACATCTCTGGGCGACGAGCGCAGTACAGTGCTAAGTCATCATGTGGACTCTTCTTTTTCCAAAAGCTGCGTATCACCGTGCTGTTATGTGTAATTTGGTTATCATCAGGCATATGTCCTGCTCGCCTCGTCACTCTATACCGTAAAAAAAATAGTCACAGGTAAAAAAAAACTTGTAACACCAATCTTTTTCACATCTGTAGTTGAGAAAGGTTCCTGTGTCTGTTGTGACGAAATGAAGCCAACAAAATTAAATACTAAAATTACACATAGCGATCTATCTTCCTATACAATGTTCGTTTCTTTTCGCACGAGTAGCTCTCAATTGTCTTTATTTTTTGGATAAAACATTTTCCCATAATTCCTTTTCTCTTATTTATTTTATCGCAGTGCCTGCCCGAGGAGAAAGAAAAGAGTGAATTCGTAATAGAATCTGAATGCTCCCTAATGATGGACAGCGAAACTCGGCAAGCTCAAGAATACGCCAGAGGGGTCAATCTACTCACTCTCCTGGCCGCAGTGAGCTCAATTGATTGAGTTTCATATTTTATTTATTTCATATGTTTAGAATGTATGTAGTTTGATCAACTATTTTGTTAATAGTAGTTGTAAATGCTACGTAAGTATGGCAAAGAATTACTACATATTACCTGTTAGTACCTGGATGACCGAGCTTTGCTCGGTTTAAATACTGAATATACTTAGATACCTACAGATAAAAGGCTTCAAGTAATTGATTTTCTTAAAAGAAAACTTGAATGAAAAGAGAAGCCGTGTGGATTCGAACCCGGAGCTACTAATTCGTGACCTCCATGACCGCCGACTTTCCGTCTGAGCTATTATGCTGTCGCACCACGCGGTGAAATTTACCTTCGCATTCTAATGTCTAATGTGACAGTTTTTCATTGTCTAAAAACGCGCATGGTAGGTACGCGTTTTTTAAAAATGAGACCTAGTTAGATCGATTTATCGTCCCCGAAACCCCTGCATACATAATTTCATCAAAATCGTTCGAGCCGTTTCCGAGATTCAGGTTATATATATATAGGTAGGTATATACAAGAATTGCTCGTTTAAAGGTATAAGGTAAGATAAGATATACTTTAAAAGTTCAGGTTTACTGAACTCGAAAAAACAAGTAAAAAAATTAATCGCCAAAACTTAGTAATCTTTTCAAGAAAATGCCGGAGGGATTCAATCTATTTCTGATCTTGGCCGCAAGTTGCTCTGTGTTTTGAAATAAGTGCTTTGAATGTTTATTTTTTAGCTTTTTAGGGGTGGGTTTTGTGACTGATGAATTTGTTGTTAATGTTATTTTTAATTGTGTGATTTAGTAGCTTTTATCTTTATTTAAACTGTGTCCATTTCATTAGTATCTATGATATTTTGGAATATTAAATTATTTTTTGCTTAAATACTTAATTTGTATTTGATCTATTTAAACTACATGTTTAATGTAAACGTTAGACGTAATATGTAAAATTGTATACCTACTTCTTATAATTATTATTTTCCTATGTATTTGTTTACTTTAGTGTGTTTAATAAATAGTAGGTATATTTATATCTATCTAATCACGTTCACGCTGTTAGCTTCGTTGTACGTGCATTATTTATTTTCTCTCATTAGTATCAACTGATGTTAGCCAAATATTAGTCATTTAATTAATAATTGTACTATATCCTTTATATCTTGATTTATAGGATATTTTTGATTTATCTATTGGAATGTATTAACAATACAATCGTTTTGTAATCGTTGTATCCAAACAGTACCTCTATATGAATATTTAATTCTCTTGTTAAACTAGAATTAGCATAAAGTATAAACAGCCCACTAAATGTTCTCACTGCTGGGATTCTGGGCCTTCCCTCGCAAGGAAAGAGCCAAGGCCATAATCCACCACGCTGGCCCAGTGCGGGTTGGTAAATAGATGGCACATAGTCTCGAAAGATTCTGGGTACATGTTAGTTTCCTCACGATGTTTTCCTTTACCGTTTTATGTTAGCGGCATTACGCACATGACTTCGAAAAGACAGTGGTGCCCGTAGGATCAAATCCCACGCGCACCCGGGGCCTCCGGATCGGCAGGCGCCGTTCTCCCAACTAGACTAGCCGTAATTTGAACGTAAACTGGAATTAATTAATGTTAAATTTCAACAAACATCTCAAAATAAATAAATCTTGCAGATACCATAATTATATGTACTTACATTACTAAATTGCAATAAAAATAGCGGTATCGCAATGAAATAGCGGTATTCGTCTCTGCAAAGGCTCTGTTTTCGCGAAGTTCTCTTTATAATATCTTTCGAATAAAACAAGAAACAAAATAAAACGACGGAGCGAACTACTTTTGTAAGCGAGTTTTCTTGTCGTCTCTCAGTTTATATTGTTTGGTAAATATAAATGAGTGAGAACAATTCGGAAGAGTAACAATAAAATTGTAAGATGTAATCGACACAACATTAACTTTAAGTCTGATGTTAGGTATCTATTCTATGTTTTAAGTAAAGAAGTGTAAGTCTGTACTAATTATTTTTATAACCGTGGATATCTCTTTTAAGAACATTCTTCAGAACATTCATTCTCCTCTATTTTTGAAGTTGGTAAAAATCGAACGTGTGGTTCTGTGTGTGTATGTGGTATATCAAATACCGGGCAGGGGAGTATAAAGACGATAAAAGTTAAAACAGAAAGTGCGGTTACAACAGATTAAAATCGCACCGTGTTATAGTTCCTAGGTTAATGCGTATATTTGTTACTAGCGATCAGCCCTGGCTTTGGTCGTGGTACATAATATAAATGTTTAGCCTATACCTATCTATATTTCTATACCTATCTATATATCTATAGCAGCCAGGTATCACGTCCATATAGAAATACAACGGTGAAAGATTTTTTTTAATCGGTCCAGTAATTCCTGAGATTAGCGCGTTCAAACAAAAAAAATCTCTTCAGCTTTATAATATTAGTACGAGTACCTACCTATACTTAGATTGAAATCTGATTTGACATGGAGATAACATAAAATAGTCCATAGTGATGGACTCGACTGCTTAACATTCCAGAATAGCTTTTTATCTTTGGTTTTGTATCCAAAGAAAGCTATTTTTATCCCGTAAAAATAACGGGAACTACGCTGGTAAAACGGCGCCGGCGGTGCGTTGCTTGTACTCATCTAATTGCAAGTTCTTTTTCTGGGTGGGATATTCTCTATGGAAATAATCTTTAGGACAAGTTTAAAAAAACATATTATTTGTATTTATTTATTCAATCGCATCACCACCCAAACTATTATTAGGTACTCATCGATTTCTTAATAATAAAAAGGTTATCTGGAATCTGGAAGACATCATTTTTAGCGATAAGATGCCTTTTGTGCTCATACTATATTAAGCCTGTCAGTATTTAAAAATAAAATATAAATTACAGGGCTTAGAGACATAATATCTTAGATCTATGGGTGACGAGCGCAGTGCAGTAAGTAGGTAATGATTTGGACTATCATGTTCCAATAGCTGCGTGTTACTGTGCTGTTATGTGGCAGGCATGTTGCTTACCATCAGGCACATGACCTGCTCTTCTCGTGACATCATCAGTGCACATCAGGCACATGACCTGTCTATACTATAAAAAAAAAAAAAACATATTTTATGAAATAGAAATACCCAAACACAAAACAAACATCCGTATTCATCACACGATTGGATATTGTATTTGTTTTTTTCTAGAGTTCATCATCTCTTGAGGAAGCCTGTAAGAGGGCTCACGATAAGTCAAGTCAGCTGGAACCTAGCCTATTCTCGTTGTACAAGGAATCGCAGGGCACTGGAGAGTATAACAGCTATGTAAACGACTCTTTACACGAACGGAAGAACAAGTAAGATTTTAATACCTACGCATATTATATTTTTGTGGTTGACTTGCATGACATGCACCCGGCGGTTTTAACCGCTTAGTTTCCAGCTTCGTAATTTTCTCACTGCGACTTATATGCTGATCTAAGTATAATCTAACTGCTTTTCAAACAACCCGATCCGTAGGAACAACGCTTCTACGTGATTGAAAACCAAACATCCAAACTTTCATATTTATTAAATTAGTAGAAAGTAGGACAGTAGATCTAGGATAGGCTGGATCATGTGCGGTCCCAAGGGGGTCCCACAGGGGATTTGACCCCCCCCCCCCCAAATCGTAAACGTTACATTAAAATGGGGCGCTCCCATTGTATTTCTACTCGTGACCCTCCCCCCCCAAAATCTGAGGCTCTGTACTGGTGACCCCCTCCAAAATTGGAAGCTGGGACCGCGCCTGGGCTGGATAGGCTTGCGTTTGAGCTTTCTCCACTAATGAAAAAGTCCACTCTTCATTTCACTCAGAATAGTCAGAGGAACTATTCTCAGATAATCCAAGTTCGGAAACACTGTACAGTACCCGGCGATAAATATTGCACATCGACACCTGGAAAGAGACAATCGGCCAACTTCGGCTTCGTAGAGCGTCATCTCTGTAGCACGAAATACAAACAGTGCGGTATCTATTAGGAGCTGTTAAAACAATTTTAATTTGCTTCTTTTAATAATTCTTTTTATTCTTTGTATAAAATACACCAATAACTGTTCTATAAGTGATGGCTTTAGGTTAGAGTAAAATAAAATAAAAAAAAATATAATTTAAAAACTCAAAAACCCGACTGCGTAAAAAGTGAACCAAACTACGTTCTCGCATACTAAAAAAAACTGAAAAGAATAAAACAAGCATTTAGATTTCTGGTGGTCTAGAATTCTATAATATGTTATTGTATTAATACTATTGAAATATATACCATATTTTCTAATAAAAGAACATTACAACTGAAGAGTCGGGATCCATTATTATTCGACATACAATCGAATTGTTCAATGGATCCCGACTGTTCAGTTGTAATGTTCTTTTATTAGAAAATATTGTATATATTTCAATAGTATTAATACAATAACATATTATAGAATTCTAGACCACCAGAAATCTAAATGCTTGTTTTATTCTTTTCAGTTTTTTTTAGTATGCGAGAACGTAGTTTGGTTCACTTTTTACGCAGTCGGGTTTTTGAGTTTTTAAATTATATTTTTTTTTTATACTTTTTAGTTATGAACAATGTTGTGAATGTTAATATGCTCAACATAATAATATGCATCTTTTGGTTGTTGACCAAATGTCTTCGTTTCTACTGATATAATATGTAGGATTTTCTACTGCATGTAATTCATATTTATAGTTTTGTGTTAGTATAGGTTTTCGATTGACGTTGAGTACCTACTAAATCGTTTGAAGTTGGAGATGGGCGACCGAGGCGGAGCAATCCGAGAGCGGTTCCGTGGTCCCACTATCAGCGGCAGAGTTGAAACCCCATAGAGGTTTATTAGTAGATACACCATATCCATACATGATATAGAGTCTAACATAACCTGGCTGTGTCTCCCGGGCGGGGCAGTAGGGTTTGCGTAAATACATTTCCTGCACGTACGAAAAAAAGGTAGTCCAATATACCTACTAGCATAGATCGTAGAACGCAAGATGGGCCCCATCCCAAACTTCACGGCGCACGCAATCATGTCAACGTTGGGAAGAGTGAGCTCACTCTTTCCGTTCTAGTCGGTTGCAGGACGCGGTGGACGCCAGACGTTTTTACCTATCATTATTCGGTGTCAACAACCAAAATAAGTAGAACCACAGCAAATCTCGCCGCTAGCGATTATAGGGGTCAAGTAGATTGGTTGTTTGTAAACCACTTACGATACATACAGAGACGCAGTTTATTACCAATTTCAAGGTGCTCAGGGAACATCTATTGATTTATATCGATGCCTACTAGATACATTAGTATATAATGTCCATCCACATTCACACGTACAGTTAGTTATACGAAGTTTTCTGCTACCTAAAAACCTTTAAATGTGAGAATGGTTGTTACTCAACTTTAAATCGATATACATCCTAAACGGTCAGTCGAATCGAAAAACATTGAGAGAAAGCTAAACATTATTTTGAAATACCTATTCAACGATACCCCTCTTGACATATTTTGGTGATTTTCATTTTTTTTATTTGGACAATATGGCGTCCTGAAGCCGCCATATTGGACTTACACTAATGTCATGTCTTTAGTGTCACTCGCCAGATTAAGAGGAATCGATTGACGTGTGAATCATAAAAATCGGCCCAGGCGTTTGGTCTGTATAGTGCCTCAAAGGAACATACAAACATACATACATACATACATACATACATAGACTGTTAAACACATTACCACTCCTTTGCGTCGCGCAGTCGGGTAAAAAGTAGCCAAGAGCGAGTTGGACTCGCCCATGAAGGGTTCCGTTGCAGCAAGTAACATAGTACACATAGTTCTTGTAGTTCGTTGTAACTTTGATTGAAGTTTTAATAATAGTGTATTTATGACGTACTAAAAAAAACTACTCATCAGATCGAGTTCAAACCAATTTTCGTTGGTAGTTTGCATGGTAATGCACATTATGAAGAAGAAGGGGGGGGGACACACAATTTACCACTTTGGAAGTGTCTCTCGCGCAAATTATTCAGTGTAGACAAAAAATATATTAGAAACCTCAACATCATTTTTGAAGACCTATCGATAGACACCCACACGTTTAGGTTTTATGGAAAAAAAAATTGCGTTTCAGTTCTCAGTATGAGGGGCAACCGTAATTTTACTTTTTTTTCTTTTTTTTTTGAAAAAATCGTAATGCGGTTCACAGAATACATCTACTTACAAAGTTTCAACAGTGTAGTTCTCATAGTTTCGGCAAAAAGTGGCTGTGACATACGGACAGACAGACAGACACGACGAATCTATAAGGGTTCCGTTTTTACGTTTTACGGAACCCTAAAAATATGTTCACATTATGTTTACGCATTTAATTATTTTGGAAAATTACAGCTGTAGTGTACATAATAAACACAATTGTACCTATTGTTAAAGTGAGACATTGTAATAAAAATAATTATAATTCTTATTCTCAATTACTTCCATTTCACTATCTGTGCTCTCAAAGAGGTCAATATCGCTGTCACTATCAGCCGTATTTATCACTAGTCTATCAGTGTAATTGTCTAAACCGTGTTTAATGCTTTTATATTCATTCTCACATTTGATTGTGTGATCGCAAACCTTTTTCCACTCTTCAGTCCCGATCATGTTTACTTTTTCAGTCAATAACGTTTTTACTTTAGTTAAATTCATACCCACATTTCTACAGGCTACATAGCCTTTTAGTTGAGACCATATATTTTCAATTGGACTAAAATCCGGATGATACGGTAGCAATCGCAACACAGTGTGCCCATGTCCGGCAAGTACTTTGTCCACGGAAAACTCTGTATACCTCTCCTTGTGCTGACATAATTATAATGGCATAAATCTGGGTTTTTGTTAATTTTGGATCAACTGGAATTTCCTGTTTAATGATGTTTGAGTTGGAGGGTCTTTCAACATATTTATTGTTGTGATAGGGTGCGTTGTCGATAACTAGAACGGAATCACTGGGTATATTTGGGATTAATTGATTAACCAGCCATTTCTCGTAGTTATCGTTATTCATTTCATTGTGATAGTCACCTGTAGTATCCGTGGATTTATACGTTAAAAAGGCACCGGGTACATAGCATTTTTCATTTCCCGCATGAACTATTATCAAACGTTGCACTTTTGAAATTGGCTTTTTTACTCCTTTTTTCTTATTATCACTCCAAGATTTACCTTTAGTGTGGGATGTATGTATGTAAGACTCATCCATGTAGACGATATTTTTTCCTCTTTCGCGAAATATGCGCATTTTATCGATATATTCCATTCGTTTGAGACTTACATCGTGCTTTTCCATTAAAACTTTTCGATTGTCTTCCATTTTAGTGAACCGAAATCCCATCTCGTGAAGTATTTTTCTCAACGTCTTTTCAGACCCATTGTAATTAATAGCTTCACATAATTTAGCTTTTAATGACTTTATTGTTGGCAGTTCATTAAATCGTAAGTGAAAATCATACACCATTCTTCGAACAACATCATAATCAAAATCGTCCATATCCAAACGAAATTGCTTTTTTGGTCTCCCTTTTTTGGGAGTGCTAAACTTAATTTCAGTAGAATGTGTTTCAGTACTGACTTCGTTTAATATATTGTTCAAAGTTCTTCTTGAAATTCCAGTGGCATTTGCAACTCGCGCTTGAACCTTCTTAAAATAACAACTTACAGTTTCATCTTCATTTTTTTAAAATCTGTCAGCTTAAAAATATTAAAAGGTTAGAAAATATTTATAAACATTGTAGATAATTTGGCGTGACTGACCTCGTAAAGGTTTTCCTCTTTTTCCTAAAGATGCCATAGTACAACTTTAAATTATTTAAATTTGGGGGTGTTAACAACTCTATATATTTTTTTTTAACTGGACGCGCCCGCACTCTATCGCACTTGAACAACGACTGACAAAACGTCACATAGGTAGTGTGCGACAGAGATAATGCTCTACGAAGCCGAAATCAGCCGACTGTCTCCCTCCAAAGGCCGATGTGCAATACTTATCGCCGGGTACTGTACCGAGTTCTACACCTTTGAATTCTAGATGGAGAGTTTTTTTCTCTCTGCTATTCGTTATGGCAGTGGCACACACCTTGATACATTTTCCTTTATTAAACAAAGCCAACTGCAAATCTGCCAAAGTGTAAGCAAGACTTGAATACCTACGGAGGAAACTTCTGGTATCCTGTTGCAGCGACCAAGACTTCTTAAAGTAGATATTCTGGCATGATGGTATTCACCAAAATGGAATTAAATCCTACTATGCTGTTATTCTATTGACACTAATATTGTAAAATAAAAGCCAAAGGGTGTGTCTTAGTTTGTTACCACATATCGTATATCTAACGGCTGAACGGAATTGAATGAAATTAATTTAATCAATTGGCACAGAATCAAGGAAGGCGGCATAATAGGACAGAGGGCTAACCCTATAGTGGGATCAGGATGGCTGCGAATAATAATAATAAAATAAGTAGATAGTAAGTACCTAAGTACATCACCTGGATTAACACACAGACTATTTATTTATATTCCTCTAAACTTTAGTTTACACTTGTTGGGCAGCAGGATGAACTGCGGACGCAGCTATATATTTGTGGTACCTACAAATATATTTATGTTAATGTTTTTTTTTCTAGACTTTCCGAATATCCTCAAGGACAGCGTCCAAGCAAAGAAAAACCTTCGAGTATCTCTCACCCCAAGAGCGTTGACTTTAGCAGATATGCTTCTTCTACGTGGAAAGGCAGTACCTACATCGTATTATTGATTTATTTGTCCGATATCAACGAAATCAAGTAAAGGGGTCGTATCTAGCCAAATACGATCTTTTCGATCGATGAAATTTTCATCCACAAATCGAACTGTTTTATGAATCAAATTTTGGAACGCTTTTTCGTGTTCATTTAAATTGCAAAAATTAAATTTTTCATTTGATTTTCATTGATAGATTTCTAAACTTTAACATTCATAGATGTTTAGTTTTGATTGAACTACCGACTCAGATTGATCATACTCTTTACCATACTTAAAAGAATATCCAATGTACTTACAAGGACGACAAACAGGGCCGATTTGTGTCAATAAGATTCCGTCAAGCTAAATGTAGTCTGTGTGCAAAGTTTTGGTTTTCTAGGTCAACAAACAACGTAAACAAACGCCTTATAATATAAAATTACCTATCTCGAACGTACATCCCTTTTGTTGAAGTTGTGTTAGGGTCCCGTACCGAAAAGATATCTACAAGATAGGTTGTATGATTATATACCATTGGCTATATCCAGAACTTAAACGGAATTACTATTTTATCTTTGGATCCTTGTATAGCACCGTAGATATAGCTATGTAAATATATTTACATGTTAAAAAATATTTATTGCTCTTTTATCATGCCTGTTTATACGCAATAATGGAATTTTGCCACTGGTTCAATTGGTATTCATGTATGTAAGTATATTTAATATGGGGACTCGCCTGATATAATGCCATGATTTAAATGAGATGTTTTACATAAAAAACTGAGTTTCAATGTAAGTTCATCTCATCTCATCTGATGCAATCTGGAATTCCTACATAGACACAGAAAATATTATTTATCCTTTTTCTGGAGTCACGTACAAAAAACCCATACAAACATTTTGTGTTTATTTAGTTATTTTGGGAACCCTTAGAGCATAAGTCTAACGTACCTACACTACGCCTTGTTCCGTTTAAGTTGTTTTTATCTGCAGGGTTATCGAATGCGGCGCAGGATAGCTCCAAGTCTTCTAAATCTGTGACATTTACCGCAGCCGAAGCAGACCAGGAAATCGATCCTACTGGAATGATGATAGAACCTCCCCCTGTACCGAACGGCACGGAACAAGGTAGGATTATATTTTAAGTAGTAAGAATTTTTATAGTACCTACATAGTTTGTGACGAGACGGGCGAGTCATGTGCCTGATGGTAAGCAACATTACTGCCCATACAGCACAGTGACACGCAGCTGTTGGAACACAGAAACAAATCATTACCTACCTAGCACTGCACTGCGCTCGTCACCCAGAGAACCCAGAGATGTTTTATCTCTATGCCTATAATTTCAATGCAAACATTACACTTCAAATCAGAACACTGTATATCAGAATACAGTACTAACCTATGCGTTGTTGCAGATGACAAAGATAAGATCCGTTCGATCAGCACGCGAGTGCCGTGGTCGACTCGGGTGCAGCCGCGCTTGGGACAGGGCTCGCTCGATGACCTGGACCTATGGCTCGCCTTCCTAACTGAAACCGGTATCACGCAGACCTCCGATTTCAGCTACGAGCCCAGACAGGATTGTGAGTAACTTACTGAAAAACAGTGAAGGCAATTGCCAATTGTTACTTTCTTTTTTGTCTATTAAGTTTTTGTGTATTTTATTTATTTTTTAAATTAGATACCTTCAATAATAAAGAGTTGCCTATATTTCAATTTACATTTAAATTAGGTACTTAGTTTCAGCTGAGCAAGCCTACACGAACGATGCCGATAAAGACACCAAAGATGATCCAAACAGCATGATTCGAGAGATGAATTTCTATAACAAGGTAAACAATATACCTAGGTAAGTGTAATTGTATGTTTCATCATCAACATCATCATCAACAGCCCACTAAACGTTCCCACTGCTGGGACTCGGGGCCTTCTCTCGCAAGGAGAGAGTTTAGACCATAATCCACCACGCTGGCCCAGTGCGGGTTGGCGGATGACACATGACTTCGAAAGATTCTAGGTACATGTCGGTTTCCTCACGATGTTTTCCTTCACCGTTTTAAGTTAGCGGCATTACGCACATGACTTCGAAAAGACAGTGGTGCGTGTGGGGTTTGAACCCGGGGTCTCCGGATCGGCAGCCGCCGTTCTCCCGACTAGACCAGCCGTAACTTAAATTTTATGTTTAGTAAAAAGTAAAACCACTAGTGAAGTGATACTACGGACATCATCAATACAATTTGCCTCCGTTTACGAATTGAAATAAAATATGGGCAAAAAAATTGAGTGACGAGCGCAGTGCAGTGCAAGGTAGTAATTTGGATTCTATAAGTTTAAATAGGTGCGTGGCACTACATATTCTGTCATGGGCAGGCGTGTTGTCGTCTTACTTTTTCCTTCATTCTATAGGTACATGGACGTATAAAAAAAGTCGGAGTCTCGCTAAAACAAAAACTGTGTCCATCGAGTCGGCCACATAATATGCACGTGTGCACTGGCACATATAGGCTGACACGCACACATCAGTGGGTCATTACACGCGCAACTTGTGTATATGTGTGTATTGTGTGGGCGTGTCAGCCTATCAGTGACAACCTGACGACGCACACGTGCAAATGTGGCCGACTCTAGTGCCACAGTTTTGTTTTAGCGAGACTATGTCCGACTTTTTTATACGTCCATGATTCTATATTAAAGAATGATTCTTCACTATGCAATCGCCAACTTGGTGAACTTGGTGCATTATGGCCTTGACTCTCTCCTTGTTAGAGAACGTCCTTAGTCCGAGCAAAAAGAACATAAAAAATGTTTTTATGCTAATGTGGAAAAATCCTACAAATATTATAATGGTCCGCCATTATGTTTGTTGTTTGTTTTAAGTTTAGATGTTTGTTCGGACGTCTGTTGCTCAATCACGTCAAAACGCCTGAACGGATCGGGTTGAAACACGATTAGATTACCTATAGTCTACCTAAAACACATTAGGCTACTTTTTATCGCTGGAAATTAACGGGGACGGGACACACGCGAGTGAAACCACGGAGCGCTGCTAGTTTAAAATAAGATAAAAAAACAGGTAGGTACTTACCTACAGGTAGGCCTATTATGCATCTTGTATTATACAAGTAACAAAGGGTACTTACGTATTTTTTTTTTGCAATTATTCTATCATTATTCCATTCACAAATCAGAAGATCCATTGTCCTAAAGTAATAAATTATGTTTTCATTTTCTTTGAATTATCCAGTAAACGAGAGTAGTTATAAGACTTTGCATTGCTTATTGGCACGACGCGACGTTCCTTACGGCAGGCTTCGAGAATATAGGGATTTTGATACGCGACTGAACTGAAAAAAATTGTGGGACTAAAACCGTAAGAAAAATATATAACTGAAGTGACGCGAAAAAGCTACCCGTGACCATTGTTGCCAACTTTATTTTTCAGATGATAATAATAAAATTAAGCTTTTTTTGCAAATTGTCAGGGCCGGATTTAGAGGTGTGAAGGCCCCGGGACAGAGCTTCGTTGGGGACGCGTTGAAATACACCCCTAGGTTAAGATTTCTCAACCAAAAATTCGGACTACAAATGGCTTAAAGTTAACGTAAAAGTGTCGAAATTTGTTTTTTTCCGAAGTGTCTGTTGTGGAGGCTCCCCCTTTGTAGAGGCCAAGGGCGTACCTATGCCCCGTTTGCCCTCCCCTAAATCCGGCCCTGCAAATTGTGTTGATTCGATCTGTAGGAACTTTGTTCCTACCTTGTGTCCCATGACACCACATCTATTTTTATTTAGTTTATTGATATCCGCTACTATTAACTGTTTATCTTCACCTAACAATGTCATATTGCAGACACTATGTGAAACATTTTCGACGACCATACGTGATGACTACGAAGGCATACATCGAATGTGCCCTGGCTTATTTTGGGACACAGTAAGTACCTACTAATGTTATAACAGTGAAGGCTTGGATGTTTATTGCTCAATCACGTCAGAACGGACGAATGGATCGGGTTTAAATTTGGAATTAAGTCTAGAATACCACATAGGCTACTTTTCATCGTAGGAAATTAACGAGAACGGGAACTAGGTATGCGGTTAAAATCCCGGGGCATTTTTTTTTTGTGAAAGCAACTAAATACTGTTCCAATCAGAGAGCGAGGTAGCACGAATACGTCATCGAGGTAAGCAAATTTTCGATTGTTGTTGATTTATCAAAAACCGTCACACTGAATTCGAATTTATAATATATGTAAATTTAAGTGGGAGCACCTCTGAAATATGATCAAATACAATACCGAACCTCCTAAAAATAGGTGAGTCTTCCCGCGAACTGCGCAACTATACACTGTACAGCATATCCCTTGTACCTTGTAGGTACCTACACAAAGATCCCTTTAACAAGTTTAATAAATGTTTGGACAATATTTATTTTGTAAACAAAAACTAACACGGACTCATAAATCCGTTAGTACCCGAGGTCAATTAACTACATAAAGAACAAAAATTCAGAAATTAAACAGCTCTGCCTATTTATTACACTGTGTAATGAACTGGTTAAAAATATAATTTGGTGTGTTTGTCATTTTCAGGTAACTATGGATGATAGTGAAGCTGCATTTAAGAAAACAAAAAAGTTAATTCGAGACATTGTCAACTCACAAGAGCACATGACACCGATGTTCGACATAGATTTCACCAATTTAGAGAACTATCCTACTGTACAAGCAAAACTAGCTAAAATACGTCAGCAAATAGCTCCTCAACGACTCTTCCATTAAAGTCATTAAATAAACAATACATTATAAAAAGATTGTTTTATTGTGTTAAGTAAATTAATACAGTATCATACATACATTAATGGTGACAGAATGGGACTCAATATTTCCAGTTTTACTATAAACTTAAAAATAAATTTATAAAAAAAATCTGACAATCATTTGAATACCATTGTGTCCAGCATCGCTCCTAGATTTTGTACAATATTGTTTGACATCAGAACATCAACTTTCTCTTCTAAATGCCTTTTGGGGTCTTGTTTGCCTACATTTTTGATGGCTAACTGTTCAGGAGTCATCTTCTCTTCATCTTCGAGAGCCTTGTTGTAGTTCTTGGCAAGGTCTAGCATGTCTGATACCGTTGTGCCATTGATGGTACAATGTTCTTTGTAGTCTGATAATGTGAGTCCATCCATCCAAGACTTTTTGTGTAGATTTAGCAGCATTTTCTGCTCCAACTCATTCTTTCTGTAATTTATGCTGATAGAGTAGTAGTGGCGGTTTAATCCATGGATGAGGGCTTGCACTGAAGGTTTCTGAAGGTGTCCCAAGTTTGAAGTTGTTTGCCTGGGCTCTTGTCCAAGAACCATCATGTTAGGATTGATGAGGCGAAAGGCATCAATCACTACCTTACCCTTCACAGACTGTATTGGGTCAACCACGACAGCTACTGCTCTCTCAGAAAGAGCTTCAAATGACTGTTGGGTGTTTATGTCAACTCCAGAGAGCCAACAACCAAATCCAGGATGTGAGTGATACCTGAAAAGTAGGAAACCAGAAAATATTACATAAATTGACTTTGGACTACATTACAATCATATCACCACATTTTGGGCTTTACTTGACAAAGGCCTCTACATTTTTTTAAGCTTTAATAAGCTAGTAATAAGTGACAATGTCATCTACGATGGGGCATGCTTACCTAGAACAAACTGATTCACTCTCTATTTGAAGACACCAAGAAGTAATTATCAGGATAAACCCACTCAAGAAATGCATTCCAGTGCCTATCGCACACAGTTCTTATTACGAAAGTAGAGTGAAACCTTCACAAAACCAGTTACTGAGGTCTAGTTCTCTAAGATTACTAATTATACATAACTAAATACCTAAGGATCAATAGATCTACTCAGACCCAATACAGGCATTTTGTTGCTGCTTAGAAATTCCATGTATATATGTAGATCAAATGGATTCGTTTATTTATTGATTCAATAATAGGTGAGTAGCATGCAGCATGCTAGACATACTGCACTTGAACAGTGGTGCACTGTGAAATGAGATTAGTGCCATGCGTTCTGTTGCTATGAGACAGTTGTGTACAATATGAACATCAACGCGTCACAAGTCACAATGGCACAATACTAAAACTCATACTAGCAGCAGAAAAGCAAGGATGGTGCCTGCTACAGCAGCACCGGCGAACAGAGCATGTTTACTGAAAGGCGCTGCTCAAGCATGTGACTTTGAAACGCAACTACAACCTCATACATCCAGAGATGTATATTGTTCAGAAACAAGCACACTCCAATGGAGATACCGAAATACACAACAATACAATATGCCTTACAGACATTAAAATTTATGCCACAAAATACAGCATGCCAATGTTTCCTGTTTGCAAGGTTTGCAAGGATATTTTGTATATCAATCTATCACAGAACCATTAGGTTAGGATTACGTACACCTGTACACCCAACTCACCTGAGTTGTGTGTTTGAATACAATTCAAAGTGTAGTAAAAAGTGTCAAGTCATGTGAGGATTCTACTCAAATCTCCAAATATATTCCTAGTTTATAAGCCTAAAGTATAAACAGATACTTGCCATCCCACAACCATTTCTGGTCGACCAGTCTGCTTCAGCATGTCCAACATCTTAGCTTGGAAGACAGGGTCTACTGCCTCTACTGACACTCCAGTTCCAGTCTGAGGCATGGCAAACACGTCAATTACACGGACAGTGTAATCATCCACAAACTCTCCTGAAAACCATCAAAGATACTTTTTAGGTTCAATTGTGTGAATTTTGTTCATAAATGATCGCCACATGAACAGAACTCACTTTTATTTACTATTTATGGTAGCTATGCTCATGTAATTGAGCTTAAAACTTGATATTAGGAAATTTGTAATGGAGCAAGAACCATGAATTGCATAAATTTTCACTGAGCATTTTGTTTGTTCATTAGTACAGATATAATCTAATGGGGATACACACCTAACATAAGACCCATGACCTCCATGGGCACGCCAGCGCGGCCATGTTTTAGCATCTTTAGCAGGGCCAGAGATGAGATATACACCTGCTCAGCCGTGTCGACAGCGGGTGCGTCTGTGGGTGGCGGTGCTTGAGAGAGCCCCGCCATACCACCACCAAGACGCAATAGACGATCCATTCTTCACTTATACAAGCTTCTAACCTCTGGAAACAACACAATCTTCAGGGTTACCGTTGTTTGTTTGATGCTGTCGGCAAACGACAACTCCTTCTTAGAAATGATAAAATTCACAAAGAACACTTACACAGAACAACCACTTCTCATATATTTCTAAATATTTACTAGTTAAACAGGCCAAAAACCAATAATTAAAACAATTTGAAAGCAAAATTCACAAGAATGCTGAAATGGCAAAATGACTTCGATTTTGTCGTTTGATAGCTTTGTGACAGTTTTGTGAAAATTGACAGCACACGTCGAAAATGCAATCTCACGGCGATAACTGAATCATAAACAATAAATTCCCCCTGAGGCAAAACATTTTGGAGTAAACCATTCAAAATTTCGTTGCCAGTGAAAAAAAAACTTGACATATTAATCATATCATGTCAATGTTAAAAACAGCTGTTACGCTGTTAGATCATTGTTTTGACTTTTTGTAAGTTTGCGTGATTTCGGCGAAGATCATTTTATGAAAAGTTAAATACCTAATAATTAATTGTTCCACCGATACATTTATTCTAGGAAAATGACGGAAAATAAATCTGTCCTGTCGTCAAAGCTTTCGGGTGGACCTCATGGATTAGGTAAACGAACTGCTTATCTCATCTCATTGAGGATGGAGGAAATCCAACACGTAAAATTAAGAACTAAAAACTAAACGATTTGTGTAGTTCTTTGTTTTAGCAGTATGTAACCAATTCTATAATATGTATATTGTTTTTTTTTAGGTGATCCGGAAGATAAAAGTCTAAGAAAAGTGGAAGTAGAGGTTCTGATTCCTAAGCTGATCAGAGAAAAAGCTAAGGCCGAAAAATGTATTCCAGAAGTCGCAGAATTTGAAAAATGTTGCAAAGATTCATCCCTGCTGATGGTTGTCAAATGTAGAGATCAGAATTCAGCATTGAAAAACTGCTTATCCAGTTGGTACAAAAATGATGAGTTCAAGCAATTCTGCACAGAACAATACTTGAAAGAGCGAACTGAATATAGGAAAACTGGTGTCAAGAAACCAATTAAAAGAGCATAACTTTATTATTTAGTAGTTTTGTTTATGTTAGTGTAAAATAAAAATTGTTGAATTTTAATCATCATCATTTAATACAACTGGAATGTTTCTAGATAATAATATCTCCCGTACACTGTAATCTTTTAATCCTTCAGGCATTTTTACTGTTTTCTTTGGGCATAATACTTGAGCAATCAATACTTGCTGAAATTAAAAAACATATTTTAAAAAATTACACAGAAAATACATGTTATATGATATGTACTTAGCAATCCATTGAGAAATAGGCAATCCACATTTGACCCTAAAACTCTGAAACCTAATTCATCAGCATATATTATTGATTCATGGTATGTCATGTCATGTGATTTGTACTAAACACTTTTTTTTTGTTTAAGATTTCATGATTATTTGAGAAATCTAATAAGAAGCCTGGTGGCCTAGTTGTAAGATATCCAATTTCAGTCATAAACAAAAACTAAATAAAGCTTGTACTATGGAATCCCGATAGCTGATTTAATCTTAATATATATAAATCTCCTGTCACAATGTTTGTCTGCGATGGATTCCTAAACTACTTAACCGATTTTAAATTAAATGGGCACACCGTGAGCAGTCTGGTCCAACTTGAGATATAGGATAGTTTTTATTTCGATTAATAGTCTTTAAATGACAATATCCGAGAGCAGCCGGAATGGGCTGCTAGTACTTATATATTTTTAAATACATAAAAAACATCCAGGTACAGTACAAATATTTGTATTCATCAGACAAATATTGGCATAAGGTCCTAGGTTTAATTCCTGCATGTGCATCAAGTATTTTTTTCCTTTAATACTTTTCCTAGTTAGTAGATTATGGCCTTAACTCTCTTGTCACAGTGAAAAACCCTTTCCCCTTAACCCTTTTAGAAAACTCAAAAAGCTTTGACCCTACAAAACAACAGTTTACCTTTAAAGTTGTATTGGTCATGCGCACAAGACCTAGAGTATTGATGGTAT
Organism: Ectropis crepuscularia; assembly: GCA_963693475.1. NCBI lineage: Eukaryota > Metazoa > Arthropoda > Insecta > Lepidoptera > Geometridae > Ectropis > Ectropis crepuscularia. The sequence goes on from OY856358.1 coordinate 14,366,186, forward strand.
CTACCACCGATAAGTCGTCATCGGGTCTGATAACAACAACATAGTCAGCATGCATTACTTCTGGACCTTCTCTATAAAGCACTGAAACCAATTTTTTCTTATTTATGACAACTTCAGTTTGCTTTTAAAACAATAACTTCATTTTGTAAAAGCCACTTACAATAATCCCCACCAAACTTAATTCCAGGTTTTACAACATAACCTTTAGATCTAAAGTAATGGTAAACAACATATTTTGTTATAAATTTCTTATCCGCAGCCACAAATAAGTTCCAGCACTCTTCAATGTTCAGAATATCATTTTGCAAACTGATTATCTGAAGGCAGCCAAGCCCATACAAAAGGAAGAAAGCTTCCTCAGGGGTTAACATAAGCTTTTCACTTAATTTAACTTTGTTCACACAGCATTTTGGCTTCATGTTTGCAAAATAGTTGTCTTCTTCCGAGTCACTGTTTGGAACAATCACAGCTATATCTCCTTTGTCATAATTTTGTAATGTGTTCGGATTACATTCAATCTCTTCATCATCGTCATCTTCAGTAGCAAGGCTCATGTTGTCATCACTAGACACTAGATCTATTACTTCTTTATTGTTATACTTTTCCCCATCCTCAATTATCTTTGCTGTTAACTCATCAATTTCTTTTAAGAAAGTATCATCAAAGGGCTCTTTTTCTCCTCCAAATTTTTTTAACCAATAGTTTCGTTTAAGGAACTGCCTCTTTCTCAGAATGTCTGTGGCATCTTCATGGGTTGCGACGGGTCTAGAACGTGACGCCGACCCCTTCCCAAAACATCCCATTTGATGTAGAAGTGACATTTCTTCTGCTGATCTTACCTCAACATTAAAACCATTGTAGTAGCCAGTGAAGACTATTTGCATTGAATTATGAAGTGGAAAACGTAATGATTCGATAGACATCGGAAATAAGTCATTTAGGTCATTAGTTTGACAATCTTCTGATGGCACAGTAGTCATGACAAAAGAACTGGCCACTTCCCAATTTTATTTACAGCCGAATGTCACGTTTTCGGGTGAAGGCGCAGTAGAAAATATGGTTCTGAAAATCAACGTATTCCATTTATTTCCTTAGCTTTTACGAAGTGAAATTAAATAATAAACACAATATAAATAAAACATGGACGTGGAATTACAAACCGATGCCGTTGCAGCAGAAGAACGTTTTAGTCGTAAGTACTATACAAACACCCAATTTTCTATTCAGTAAAATGTTTTTGCTATTTATAAAACAAAGCCGGAAGACGTTGTTTTGTTGGGTGTGTTATGTTGTAAATTGTAGATCGCTGACGATAAATAGGTGATAATACAAACATAAATATGCTCCACTGAGGTAAGAGATTTTATATTGTTAGGTATTCGATAAATAAATACAGTTTATTGTAGGTATCTATGAACTATGTTTGTTTTAATTCCCGATTGTCGAGTTTGAATCTTGGTCTTTTTTAGTCTTTTTTTCGTTTTTTTCGTGTTTGAGGCACACAATTTACTGTCAGTGTCAAATAAACGATGACAAATGACATTGTCAAGCAATGTGATGTTTTTTTTCCTTCATTTTGTCAGTACCGACAACCGTAAGCTTATATTGCTGTCTTTTTCTATTTCAGCTAAAAAAGTGTATGTCAGAGAAGGTAAGAAAATCATTTACATCATTACGCAACTGACTTCACTTCCCATAGTCACAAGACCTCTCAGCTGAGGCTCTCTGCGTTTTCTGTTTTTCCAAAAAATATTGGATTTTTTGGATCTTCTCCATTTGTGAAAAGTGTGATTATCATTTCTTAAGCCAAAATGGCTAACATCAATACAGAAAATGTTAGTCAACTGGTCTCCACGCTGGGGGACGATAAAATCGGTAAGTAGACCACTTGGAGCCTTACATTGATCATCTTCATCAGTGCTCCTAGATCAAAAATATGATGGTTTTTTTACTTCCAGACATGATTGCCGCCACCAGCGTGCTGCAGATTCGCGCAAGCGAGATTCGCCAGACTCAGATCAACTGGCAGTCATATCTGCAGTAAGTATTGATTGTGTGAGATCACTATCTGGGCGAGTCCAGTTGCAATTAGGATTTAATTCGCTTGTAATCAGGTCGCAGATGATCACGCAACGCGACCATGACTTCATCACGAACTTGGACTCCCGCGGGCAGAAGGACCTGCCTGACAAGCAGCCCGAAATGTGCGCTGATGTGTTGATCAGTCTTCTCACCCACATCAGCAAGGACCATACGATTCAATATATTTTGGTCCTCATCGATGATATCCTCTCTGTGAGTATTCAAAGCTTGTTCTCATTGTTTTAGACATAAGTTAAAGCAAAAGTGACAAACTGAATCTGGAAATGCTTAAAAAAATCAGCAATCTAGCATTTTAATACACAGAAAATTACTCAATATATATTTTAGACCTCCAAGCTAGGTAAAACAGGAAGATAGTTAATAATAATATAGTCAACATGCATAAGTTACTACAAGCTATTTTGTTTACATAGTATTATTTGTTTTATAGTAATTATCTTGTAATTCTAATTAGATTTTTTGTAATTCAAATTTAAACATGCATATTTCACATTTTCACAATAAAATCGTGGCCAAAATACTCTTTTATACAAGTAGGGTACCAACCCACATAAATGTAGAGGTAATGTTTTCTATGACTAATGTTACAGGAGGACAAGTCTCGTGTAAGAATCTTTCGCGAGGCAAGGAATGTAGGTAATGTGTGGCAGCCGTTCCTTAACCTCCTCAACCGTCAGGATGAGTTTGTCCAGCATATGACTGCTCGCATCATCGCCAAGCTCGCTTGCTGGCACCCGCAGCTGATGGAGAAGAGCGACCTCCACTTCTACCTCTCCTGGCTGAAGGACCAACTCAAACAGAATGTAAGTACCACAACAAACTATAACTTGTGTCAAGTTTGTCTTTATTTTGAATACCAAGGTTAGTTAATTTAGTCCTCAACTAAACTTGAATTGATCTAAGTTGTTGAGACGTTTTTTTTTTCATTTTATCATTTAAGCTAGTACATTGAATTTGGATGTGACTCGCATGCTTTGATATGCATGAATTAATTATATTTTTACATGATTTATTTTTGTGATGTTTATTTTTATTTTACTTTGTATTATCATCAAACATATCGCCTGCTTTGCTGGTAGTTTGCTTGATCGTAGAAACATTGCAGCTTATATTCAATCATATAATTATGCATTGCATATATTAATATACAATACACACACTTAATAGAATTTGGTTATAAATATTTATATATTGTTAAATAACAGTAAAACACTTACTTTATGGTACTAAAAATTGTAGGTGGAATAAGGTTCACCTAATGTTAGTGAGATAATAAATCAGTGTATCTCAACATATTCCAATTTTTTTTCTTCGACTTTGAAGGATATAGGCACATTGGCTGATGCTGCTTGCCTATTACTAAATAAATAAATTTCTCATTTGATGAAAAACTTGTAAAAAAAAATATTTAAAAAAGATGAGGGATTGTTTATCTGAACATCTTAAACATGTCAAGTGTGCACCAAGTTCTTATTGCCACATGTTATGAAGATATGCATCATATAACTGGTCTGGGGTATTATTTACTGGTTTTATTGAATAGTACAATTCTATGGTTATCTTTTATTACAGATTTACTAGTCAATGTTACTACCTAATGCAAATAAAGTTAGCTCTACCTGAATAGTGCTTACATTATCAGACAGTATTTTTTTATGTGTAAGGCACTTACAATGGTGATATTATTATAATTTTACTACTTATTATCAAATGGCATTTGATATTTAAATATTTTACATTATATATAAATACATGTATAAAACACTGAAAATTGCTATGTCAATTAAGCTGTTTAGTTTTTTTTTGTAACCAAATTATCTTATTCAGTTTAACATTTTAAATTATTTATTTGTATAAATAACTAACAAAAAATTCACATAATAACAAACACTAAGAAAACAATAACTGACAAAGTCCAACTGTCAAAACTGAAAATGAAACACAAAACTACACATTTTAATACAGTTGGTTAACCAATAAAAACGAATTTCACTTGAGTGTTATGCAATATCTGTTCTATCACTTATCACATCAGAACACATCAGCTCCGTCAGTAGATAAATGTCAGCTTAGTTCCGCACTACAAGAGAAATAACTCGAACCTGTGTCTAAAACACTGAAACGTAACACAATGTTGTGAAGCATCATCAGCAAGCATCACGCATCGTTGGGGCTTTGTCGAAGCGACCATGTCACTGAAAGGTTTGTTTTGTGAAGGCGGAGGTAATGTCCGCCGAGTTAGAACATGCCGAGCAGATAATGCTGGAGCATGAGAAAGAGAATTTCGCCGTACACACGGATAAGCCCGATAAGCACAAACACAAGGAAAAACACACTGAGGACGAGAGCGCCCAAGAGAAATACAAGAGCTTGTACCTCTCGTTTGACGTCCTGAAACCGCTCGAAGACATGCCCCCGAGCGTCCACAAGGTACTCTATGTCACACGACGATGTTAAACCAATGTTCCGTGCGTAACAAACAATGACTAACATGTCCTAAGTATACTTACTACTAATGATTTGGATACTTTACTCTCGATATGCATTCTCAATTATTAAAGCATGCATCGCTTATTTGCTTCCATTAACTTTCATATTTTATTCACTTTATGTGATTATTATATGCATGTGTGCATGATGCTTTGACGTCTTTTCGCTTTTAGAAAAAGTATATGTTGTTACTTTAAAATTGTTTTATCACAAAACTGGATATCAGATGGAGAAATACACAAACTATCTTAAAAGATAAGTAATTATTGTGTTACATGTATTAGGGCTATTGTTATTAAAATAAAATGTGATTTTGGAAAATCAGATGGCATAATCAAATGAAAAAAACAATTATGTACCTATGTGGTGATGTAACAGTTGTACCTAAGTGTGTATAATAAGGGCTTAACATTGTAATTTTAATTTAATTGTACCTTGTAGGGAGTGAGTGAAAATACCTAATTGATATGTAGTTAGATAATAGGTAAGTATATAATTATGTTGGAATGTATAGTTCCCTTGACAATGTATATTAGTAAATCTAGAAGTCTAGAACATGGGATCCTTGCGCTGGAATAGTATTAAAGATACAATATTATTCAAATGAGATAGAGAGGTGTAGTCAGAACAAAAATTTATAGTTCCAAGATATGTACTAGATGGCGGTTGCAGCTATTAAGTTCCATAATGACTGAATGACACTACAAATTTATTTGATTCATTTTATGTAGTACTTTTGTTAAATAAGATTTAATGTGAACGGCAGATTAAAATCTGCCATCATCAAAAAAAAATACGAATATTATATTACAGAATATACATCAATCAGCGCAACAGAAATTACCAAAATCTTAGATTTGAAATATTGAAGTTCGAGATAATATGATAGGCGGTATCTATCACATTGAAAATAAACCTAAAATTATTTCATTGATTGTGAGACTCACTTGGGATAGTACAGGTTTACTTACTACAATATAAAAATAAAACAAAATGTCTCTCAACACAACACAACTACACAATACATTCGACTCACTGTTCCTCCGCGTCCAATCTAATTAAATAATTTAATGTTTCCAGAGAAATTACAGGGGTTAGAGATATAACAACTTAGATCTCTGGGTGACGAGCGCAGTGCGGTGCTAGGTAATGATTTTGGCTCTTCATGTTCCAATAGCTGCGTGTCACTGTGCTGTTATGTGGCAGGCATGTTGCTTACCATCAGGCACACGTCCTGCTCGTCTCGTCACTCTTTATTTAAAAAAAAAACTCCCATACTCTTTATTACAAAAAATAAATAAAGTAATAGTAAAGTAAAAAAATGTAAGCAGTGTTTACGGAAATAGGTACACATCACTTGTGCCGGCAAAGTACTGGTGAACCATTAATAATTCTGTGACGTGATCAACATTCTGAGTCCATATTATCTAAATTCTACTTTGAATGAATCTCAAAGCTAAACTTACTGAAGATTTAGTATGGTCCTGAAACATTTACACAAAGGTTGGATACACCAATCATTGTCTTAGCATTGGAGACTCTAAAAACTCTAAACCCTAGTATTTAAATCGGAAACAATGAAATAGCTTCTTACAAGAAGTATTTTTTGTTATATCTCATTATATCCCATAACTATTATTTAAGAAGTTTAAGGTGTTGCTTTGAGATATTAGCACAAAAATACTGATGTTATCTAAAGATAATGAGGCATTTTCAAGATACGAATAGACCTCTCAAAGGTAGTTCATAACTTCGCAAAGTGTAGCGCTACTGTTTCGTTTTGTGAAATTTCTCCAACAAAATTAAATATTGGCGCCACCTATGGTGGAATTGAGAATTATCTCTGACAAATCTATTTGTATCTTGAAAATGCTTGAAACACTATTTTTTTTTACTAAAACGCTCTAGTGTCATTCAAAGTTTGTTAGCAATTTTAATTATAAACACTTTGTAATACATTTTTGACTTGTACAGCACAACGATTACATCCAGTCGGTGGCCCGCTGCCTCCAAATGATGCTTCGCGTCGATGAATACCGCTTCGCTTTCCTCTCCGTCGACGGCATCTCGACTCTGCTGTCCATTCTGGCTTCCAGAGTCAACTTCCAGGTAACTTATTGATATATTTATTTGTGTATTTGTATTTCGAACATTCAGTCTTGCCACCATGATACAACAAGGTATTCTACTAATTAAAAAGACGCAAAAGTTTGTATGTATGGCATATTTATTGCTATTTGATACAAAAACTACCTAAGGGATCTGGATAAAGTTTAGTACATATTTATATAGATCTAGTAGTCTGGACATATGGGCTAATTTTTATCCCGGGTAAATGAAGGGATCGAGAACAAAGCGGGAGCAACTGCGGGCCGCTGCTATTATTTTAAAAAAATCTTTGAAACACCTCTCTGGGTTGCCATAGTTTGGTCAACATCTTAAATGTTGCAGATGTGAGAAGCGGTGGTTAAATAAAAATGGTTCACTTTGGAAACTACGCGTGTGAAACAGGAGGGCGTGGAAATGGCCCCGTGTTTACCCGAAAATGTCTTATCATTCCCGAGCGTGACGCTAGAATTCAATTTACAGCCCACGAGAAAACGGTGGCGCGCCAAAAGAAGTTTTCACTTCAAAGAGTTCCTCTGTTGCTTTCTCCCTATACGCCCCGCGCCTTACTACCGGCTACTCACTACGGGCCCGTGACCTACGCGATGTAACAAGCTATGACTAAATAGGTACATTGAGTTTTCTCTGTGAGTTTCATAAACGTCATACAAATACGAAGTCGTGATGAACGTCTAATTTGTACGAAACGCCGAAAGTAGGCTTATTCGTTTTCAAGGTGACTATACATGACTATACCGATATTGAGCGTCTAGCGCGATACGTTTGTGTGAGTGTAAACTATCAATGTAGGTGTTCGATCAAAAGTTCCCACGATCGCAGACTACAGGCTTAAAGAAGTCCGCTGAAATTAAGCTACCCTTGTAAAGTGAAACTTTTACTACATTGATCCTCAAACTTTTTCGTCCATCTATTGCATGTCGCGTAACGGTTGGCCGCGAAGTAGGGGTAAAGTGAAAGGTGCTCGATAGAGCAGCCGAGGCCAATATGGGCGCCGTTACTCATCATGTTACTTAATTCAAATATTTGTCCAAAAATTTTTAGTTAAATGTCTACAAATCGAAAAAAAAAGGTTCACTTTTACCGGGGTTTCATAAAATACCTGGATGACCGAGCGTTGCTCGGTTTAAATACTACCTACAGATAAAAGACTCCAAGTAATAGATTTTCTCAAGCAAAAAAAGGAACTTGGACCGTCTGGATTCGAACCCGGAGCTACTAATTCGTGACTTTCCGCCTAAGCGCCACGCGACGATGTCTAATTTTTCGACATTTTGTGACAGTTTTCCGTCATCTAAAAACGCGCATAAAATGTCGTTTTTAAATAAACCCTAGCTAGATCGATTTATCGTCCCCGTAACCCCCTGCATACAAAATTTAATGACAATCGTTCCAGCCGTTTCCGAGATTCAGATTCTATATATGTAAGTATATATAAGGATTGCTCGTTTAAAGGTATAAGATTACACTTTTTTTTTTCTACACAGGTGCAATACCAGCTAGTGTTCTGCCTCTGGGTGCTCACCTTCAACCCTCTGCTGGCCGAGAAGATGAACAAGTTCAACTGCATCCCGATCCTAGCGGACATCCTGAGCGACTCGGTCAAGGAGAAGGTCACCCGCATCGTGCTGGCTGTCTTCAGGAACCTGATTGAGAAGCCCGAAGATCAACAGGTACTTGTGACCGAATTTTATTAATGAAAGTTTCGCGCTTCATATAAATGATGTTTGTCTTTCATTTTGTTACTCATTCTAGGAATAATATAGACATCAATGTTTAGATATTTTGATGTTTGTACTTTGGACAGTCACGTCGTAGCATATGAAGAGATGGGGCTGAAATTTAAAACACAGATTATAGGCTATAATTATCCCGGAAAAATAATTGTAACGAAAACTACGGGTGTAAAGCCACGGGGCGGTGCTAGTCCTTTTTTTTTTGCTTTTTAGGGTTCCATACCCAAAGGTTAAAAACGGAACCCTATTACTGCGACTTGGCTGTCCGTCCGTCTGTCACCAGCCTGTATCTCAAGAACAGTGATAGCAGTTGAAATTTTCACAGATGATGTATTTCTATGGCCGCTATAACAACAAATACTAAAAATAAAATAAAAATAAGATATAAGAGGGCTCCCATACAACAAACTTGATTTTTTACCGTTTCTTTCCGATTATTCCGTCTCAAGCAAACTAGATGGCGCCACTAATAAAAATAAAATGCGATATCGAATTCATCGTCAGAATCATGAGGCAAAAATCAAAGTTTTAAAGAAACTTTTTACCTGACTGCGGAAATTTCGATGTATAAGAAATTCCGGATAAAGCCAAAGAGCTTTTCGCCGTTTATTTGCTAATGGTACGGAACCCTTCGTGCGGGAGTCCCACTCGCACTTGGCCTATTTTATTTTATATGCTGCTAGTCCAGCTGTGTCCCGCGGTTTCACTCGTCTTTTTCCCAAATTTTTTCCATCCAATACAAAAATATTTATCCAAATTGTATTCCTGTCATGTGGAGACAAAAAAACACACATAAACGGTAGAATTGAGAAACCTCTTTTTTTTTAAGTCAGTTAAAAAGACAGAGATGACGAAAATTTAAAACGGTTTTAAGTTATTGATTTTATTTCATGAGCCTGATATTAAATACCAATTCCAATTTCCCTTTCAATCGTGTATCATCAGGTGGCCAAGGAGCACTGCATCGCCATGGTCCAATGCAAGGTCCTGAAGCAGCTGTCCATCCTCGAGCAGAAGCGCTCCGACGACGAAGACATCATGAATGACGTGGACTACCTCAACGACCGCCTGCAGGCCTCCGTCCAAGACCTGAGCTCCTTCGACCAGTACGCTACGGAGGTCAAGAGCGGACGGTGAGTTTTGAAACCTTAACTTAAATGAGTAATAAATCAATGTAAATGTTAGTGTCGCAGTACGAGTTTGTACCTGTTGCCATGGAGACCTTGGGTTGTTGCTTGTTGGGGAGCGAAGCTGAAGGGTTCCTCTCAGAATTAGAGTGCACGCTCAGGGAAAATACGGGTGACTGCCCTTTCGGCGCGTTCCTGGAGCAAAGGTTGACCATTGCCATTCAACGTGGGAACGCGGGGAGCGTTATGGGCACCTTTGCGACGGCAGCAGTTTAGGGTGGGTTGTTCGGAGACTAGTTTTAATAAAAAATAAATAAAAAAATCTAAAGAATATCGTCACATTTTTTTTAAATAATTAAAGTTAACTATTGGACAGATAAACATTAAATTTGTACTAATATTAAAAATCTGAAAAAGTTATTTTGTTGGAACGCACTAATCTCAGGAATTAATGGACTGTTTTCGTAAATTCTTTTACCGTTGGATATGTACGTGATTAATTACCGCTAGTTAAAAGTAATAAAAAAACGAGCAACACATGCGCCTGATAGTAAACAACATGCCCATAACAGTACAGTGGATCCCAGTTATTGGAACATGAAATGCCTAATAATAATAATAAGAGGTCCAGTTTCACTGGCCGGTCTGTAGACCGGCTGCTAGCTGCATCTCATTCGCGCTTGCTGCGTTATATTCTCCTTTCCTTGTCTTTACTATATTCTATGGTTGGTTGGTCAAAGTTCACGTCACGGGCGGCTGAACCAATAGGAGCGAGTTAGATGTCTCGGAGCTCGGCAGACTTGAAATCGAACAATTAAAGCCAAACAGTTCCTCTCGGGATAGGCGGATGGGTACTCTATGTTAGTTCCCTAAAAAGAGTTCACTGGGAACAAACATCACGACACTGGATTTTTATAAATTAAAATATGTAATGTCGTCTTCCACAGCCTCGAATGGTCCCCCGTGCACAAGTCGGCCAAGTTCTGGCGCGAGAACGCGGCCCGCCTCAACGAGCGCGGTCAGGAACTCCTGCGCACGCTCGTGCACCTGCTCGAGAAGAGCTCCGACCCGACCGTGCTCGCCGTGGCGTGCTACGACGTCGGCGAGTACGTGCGACACTACCCGCGCGGGAAACAGTACGAGCACATTCTATTATCACTAACTATTGTAGGTTTACTTACTTAGGAGCTGATTGTACTCTCGTCACAGCTAGAGAAGAGCTCCGACCCGTCCGTGCTCGCCGTGGCGTGCTACGACGTCGGCGAGTACGTGCGACACTATCCGCGCGGGAAACAGTACGTGCACATTTTATTATCACTATTGTAGGTTTACTTACTTAGAAGCTGATTGTACGCTTGTCACAGCTAGAAAAGAGCTCCGACCCGTCCGTGCTCGCCGTGGCGTGCTACGACGTCGGCGTGTTCGTGCGATACTATCCGCCCGGGAAACAGTACGTGCACATTCTATTATCACTAACTATTGTAGGTTTACTTATTTAGGAGCTGATTGTACGCTCGTCACAGCTAGAGAAGAGCTCCGACCCCTCCGTGCTCGCCGTGGCGTGCTACGACGTCGGCGAGTACGTGCGACACTATCCGCGCGGGAAACAGTACGTGCACATTTTATAATCACTAACTATTGTAGGTTTACTTACTTAGAAGCTGATTGTACGCTCGTCACAGCTAGAAAAGAGCTCCGACCCGACCGTGCTCGCCGTGGCGTGCTACGACGTCGGCGAGTACGTGCGACACTATCCGCGCGGGAAACAGTTCTTTTGCAACTATATTATCCTAGACAATAAACTTAACTGTCGGCTTCATACATACCGAACTTTCTAAGAAATCTATTTTTTTGTTTACAAATTGGGAGGGATTGCTTGCACGTGTAGACTGTAAGATATGAATAAAATCAGTAAAAAAATTCAACAAAATTGTTCGTGCAACAAAAAACGTCAGACGAAAATAACAGACTATACACAATAGCGTTCAAATAAGAATTGTTTTTTTTTCTAATTTTTTCTATTTTTCTTCTTTTTATATAACGACTTCTCTCTAAAATGTTATAAACTATTTTCCACAAAAAATTAAACCAACTTCAAAACCACAAATACTCACTCATCTATTTGAATTTAGTGCCAGCTAGTAGACAGTAAAGTAGTAAGGTAGTAACTTAGTAGTATCTATCTACTACCTGTTAGACTTGGCTAGCACCGACTTCAAATAGATGAGTGAGTAGCGCTTTTAATAATTATATCAGTTTATTTTTCGCTTTTGAGTGTCTATTTGTGGTTTTGAAGTTGATTTAATTTTTTGTACAAAATACTTTATTTTAACCTTTTTGTGCAAAACAAGTTTTCATTATTGCATTGTCACAATTTCGTGTTGACAGGTACGAATTTCACGTTCGTTTCGGTTTGAACGTGACATCGACAACTAAGTGTTCGAGACAAAATTTTAGCCCAATTTTAGTATTTTCTTCATATTTCTAAAACCACCCCACCGGTTTTGATAAAATTTATATGGGACCATTCGAGAAGCATACCCGGATAATCGAAATCGGTTTGGGCGTTCTCGACATACTTCATCGTTTAACATACACAAAACAACAAAAAAAAGGAAGCATGGCGCTTGAATTGCTAACCTCCTCCTTTTTGGAAGTCGGTTATAAATAAGCGCAGTCCCTTGAGTGTCATTATATAGAGTTTACACTGTATATTATAATTTGTCGCAGCATCATCGAGCAGCTGGGCGGCAAGCAGCGCGTGATGTACCTCCTGAGCCACGAAGACCCCAACGTGCGGTACGAGGCGCTTCTCGCCGTGCAGAAACTTATGGTCCACAACTGGTACGTATTACCTCCACTCTATATAATAGCTCTGTGGTCCACAACTGGTACGTATTACCTCTACTCAATATAATAGATCTGTCACAAGCAATATAAGCACAAGCAAACCACTGAATGTTAAACTGAATGTCTTGCAAGGGAGAGTCAAGGCCATAAGACTGGCCTCGTGGCTTAGTACGTAGTAACTCTACCTGGTAAGCCGAGGGTTGTTGGTTCGATTCCCACCCGGTGCAAATATTTGTGTGACGAATTCAAAATAAATATTTGCACTGTTGGGTGTTTCTATGTATATATCTTAAAATAAGTATGTAAAAAAAAAACTATATAAATGTATTTTATCACCTATTACACCTACACCTGTACTATGACGGCCAGCCGTCATAGTACAAGCTTTGCTTAGTTTGGGTCGGATGGTGTTGTGTGAATAAAATAAATAAATAAATATTGGTGGACAACCACCAGTATTTATTTATTTTCTTTATAATCCACCACACTGCCCCAGTGCGCTAGTAGACGCCTGACCTCGAAAATTTCTTAGAACAAGCCAGTTTGCTCACGATGTCTTCCTTCGCCGTTTTCAAGTTAGCGGCATTACGCAATACGCATATGACTTCGACAAGACAGTTTTTTGTTGAATGAATTAGTCGGGAGTGGCCTTAGCTAAACGATTTCGCTTTTTCGAACTATGAGCAGTCAGATAGAAAAAATACAAGGTGTATATCAGGGATGTTACGGAGCTTCGACTCTGACTCCGTTATGTCGGAAGTTCCGATTAGTTTTACACCTCCGGTTCCGACTCCGGTTCCGAAACTTTTGAATCGGAGGTTAATGAGATGTCGAAGCATAACTTAGCGGCGGCGCCCTGCGCCGACAGTAACGAACAGTTTCGCAGGAACATGTCGCGCAGGAAATCTCCCGCGCACGAGTGTAATGAAATGTATACTAAATGAGCACAACACGAAAAACGCAAAATTCCAGCACCTTAATATTATCTATTAAGGGGGCGCCTAAAGCCAGAAAACGAAAAAAGGACATTTTCGACGCCGCTCACTGAAGTTAAGAAACTAAAAACTATGACAAAAAAAATATTGTCGTGTGGGTACAATCAAGAAGAAGCACGATTACCGAATAGAATTTTAAAAATAGATCAGAGTTTTTTACAATAAAAAATTAAAAATGACACCGAAAAAACCCGTTTTAATTCGAGTACTCGAAATTATCAGCGATGACCCCACATTATTTTTTGGTAATAAAATTCCTATTTGTACGTTCTAGTAAAGTAACCGAACACTTTTTTAAATTTATGTTTAGTTATTAAGTAATTAAATAAAACTTGGTCAAAAATGGACTCCTGATTAAATATTGATTTTTCCTCCAAACTGTGTCATGCTATTCTCGACTTTATGTACATCACATTAAGAAACGCGTCGCGCGGGTGAAATCTGATTTTTTCCTGGCTTTAGGCGCACTCTTAAATTTCCGCCAATATTATCGTGTCCACCAGGCTCGGTAGCGAGCGAATACCTTTTTGGTGGCGTCGATTTAATCTACAAGGGGGCGCCTAGTGCCAGAAAACGAAAAAAGGACATTTTCGACGCCGCTTACTGATTTTAAGAAACTAAAAACTATAACAAAAAAAAAAATTACGTGTGGGTACAATAAAGAAAAAGCACAATAACCGAATAGAATTTAAAAAATAGATCAGATTTTTTTTTAATTGTTCATTTAACATACTTTATATGGCACATTGGGATTCAATTAATTGAATTTTTTGTTTATTTTTGAATATTCTATATTTTTTTATTTTTTCTGATATTTCATGAAACAAAACAATGAAAAGTTTGAATGAATGTTTTATTTGTCCTAAAATAAAAATCTCTCTCCTACCACTACTTCTGACCCTACCTCCGACTCCGGTTCCGACTCCGACTCAGACTCCGATAAATCAAATTTAAAAACTCCGACTTCGGTTCCGATAAGATCACCTCCGTTACATCCCTGGTGTATATCGTGCAGATAAGCTCACCGGAATCTCTCCGGAATGGATCAGATAAAAAACCGATAAACTTTGAAGTCTCGAACAGTGACTGATACTGATTTTGAAATAATTTTGTAAGTATCTTCTATCGCAAACCTTCATTGGTTGTATCTATTTGCAGGGAATACCTCGGCAAACAACTGGAGAAGGAACAAATCGACAAGCAGGCAGGCGGCACTGTTGTGGGAGCTAAAGCCTAAATTATGTATTTATTGAATATTTTATTCGATGTTGTTGTTATTTGAGATAGCTCGGCTCGCAGTTGCAATATATTAGCTCCTGTAATTTGTACATAATGGCCACTCGATGGCCTGTATTTCAAATGCCATGTAACTAGCCCTGCTTCTTCAATACCATTTAAATGTGACTTGTAAATAAAATGCAGATATGTAATGTTATGACGTGTTAAATGTTTTCGATCACAAACTGCACTTCAGATACTGCAAGATATTCAAATATTTGATATTTGTTTACCTACATTCCTATATGGTTTTATTGTTATGGAAATATTAGCAAGGATATTTATAAATATACATAACTGCGTAACGGTAGTTTTAAATTTTAATTAGAAAATAGAATGATATTTATGATGTGATGATTACGATTTACTGCAGTATTGTGAATAAAATCCATGAATAGTAATGAGAGTTTTATTACCAAATATCAGTGGTGTGGGTCTGATGGTGTTGTGTGAATAAAATAAATAAATTAATAAATATTGGTGGACAACCATCAGTATTTATTTATTTTATTTATAATCCACCACACTGCCCTAGTGCGGTAGTAGACGCCTGACCTCGAAAATTTCTTAGAACAAGCTAGTTTGCTCACGATGTCTTCCTTCGCCGTTTTCAAGTTAGCGGCATTACGCATGACTTCGAAAAGACAGTGGTACGCTTGGAATTCGAACAAGGATCTCCGGATCGGCAGTCGCCGTTCTCCCGACTAGACCAGCCGTAGCTTATTAACCTTTAACTATGGACGTGCGGTCTCACAGGCCGCTTGCAGTTTGTGACTCTCGTGGCCTCCTCCCGCGTACCCCACGCGTATGCCGTCCTCAGTAGCTACGGCGTTAGTCGACGAAACGACCGTTGAGAGTGAAGGTTACGTCGCTGGCTGAATGTTGCGAGAGTAATTTCCACAGAAATCTAAATAATAAGGTAATAGAAATGGCATTACTCTCAAATTACTTGCAAAACGCTTGTCGCCACATTTCCCCTACCCCCGCGATCACTACTACATGGGCGTAGTATTCAAATAGAGATCCACTCACACACCAACAGCTGCACATTATCAACTTCGGTCTGTGATTGCACCACACACATCCATAAACGCTTATCAGTCAACCTACTAATGCATTGAAAAATAAAAAAAAATTCACATATACACTAGTGCTTGACAAAAATTAATACACATCGATATTTCAAAGTACGGTCCAATTTTAACATTCGATAAAAAGGTTATTATTGATTTTATTAATTAGGTGTATTACACTACAACAAAGTCAATATGCCTATAAAATAAGTGAGTCACACGGGGTATACTATTGTTTCGAAAACTTAACTATGTAATTTTGACACCACATGGGCTTAGGTATAGTTGAAAAACAAAGGTTGTTGAATATTTTGTACATCGAGCAACTCGATCTTCCGCGCAAGCACGGAAGGGAAGTAGCCTTAGCTAAAAAATATTGTTCAAATCTTTCTGTCATTTCTTGCGGGAGGGGAAAGTTGCACACTAGCGCAAAGCCGCACTAATACATACAAAACATACCTGTACCGATCCATTGCCGACTATACTCACACAAGCCAAATCACAAACACATCTATACTAATATTATAAAGAGGAAAGATTTGTATTTTTGTATGTATGTAATAAACTCAAAAACTACTGAACCGATTTCAAAAATTCTTTTGCCAAGAGAAAGCTACATTATCACTGAGTAACATAGGCTATTTTTATTACAAGAAAAAAATAGTGATCTATGGAATTTTTTACTAAAACCAACGCAAGGTATAAAAAAAACAGCCATAAAATGGCTTTCATCGCATACGCTGCGGAAACTACCAATGATAGAACGAAACAATGTTCTACAATATTATAGAACGTATTAAAATCTACAAAAAACCTCGCGAGAGCATATGTCTAACTACAGTAATTACGTCGCTACAACTGCTTTTTTACATTTTAAAAGAAGATAAAAATGCCGATCAACTTAAGACCATGCTATTCATACATTTGTTTTAATTCTTATCAAAATAAATTATTTCTCAATCAAGACTGCTTTATTGCCTATTGATTCCTTTTTGAATTATTAAAATCGGACATTCCATTCAAAATATATTACGATATTAAAAATATCCATCCTAAATATTTGCAACGACGCGACGGCCGGCAAAATTATGAAGAGTGTACATACAGTACAGCGTTCATCCCAGTCAGAGTGATTTTATCTCAGAATACTTCTTTATCATGTACCACGTAGGTACATCGTTTCAAGACTACTCAAAATCAAAGAAATCACTTTGAGAGAAGCTTCAATTTCTCGGTGTCCGTTGAGGCTGAGAGAGTTGTTTGTGGTAATATTATTATTTTGTTTTCCCTCGGAATTATGGCACATTTTTGAAGACAATTTGTGTCAAGACATCAAACATACAGCCCAACAACGAGATCCGGATTATGATGTATATGTCGCAGCCGGATTGTATAGTTCGCCGTATTACATTACGGCTAGCCGTTTTGAAAAACGGGGCCGTTTTGTTCAAGTTCAAGTTCAAGTTTCTTTATTTCGCTTTAAATTGTGGTTACATTCTGCCGTCCGCAAGCTTAAATGCCGTTATCTAACATCGGGTCGATTTGGACTTTTAAATGGCACTACAATCAGAAAAAAATTATCTATCGATCTGTGTAACCCGTGTTTCTCTAGGTATGTTAGTTTTTAAGATACCAAAACTAAAAATGCCGTTAAGTCATTTTATTTTGTATGGTTCCAACGCTAAAACGCAGTTAAATAACAATACTTACCTAAAAAGCCGCTAAGGTATTTTAACGTTACCTTTGGCTGAAATTTTCTTTGATTTTCCATTACTTAATTGCCGTTAACTGACTTTTGTACGCTATAGTGCCGTTAAAGCACTTAAATGTTTTAAAACAAAGTTTCATTTCTAATTTATATTGTATTTGTCCAACGCTATAAAGCCGTTATGCTTGAATACAACACAAAAATGCAGTTAAACATACTTAACGGCTTTTTAGACTAGTTAATACGTATGCAATTTTGTAAACTTAAAACAGAAAATATCACAAAGCTACCTTAACTATGTGATATAAATTATTTATTTTTTACAATACTAGACTAAAATGCGGCTATGCCACATTACTTAACTAAAATGCCGTTACAAGTTCTTGCGTATGCAGTACGATAGTATGTGAAGGAAATCAAGTGCAGATGAATAAGATGCTTTCGTTCCCTCCAACTTGTTACGATGGCTTAAAACACATTTAGATGAGTCAAACTAGATCTTGTATAGAAAAAATCGGAAATGATCCTTATGTTACATCTTGTTCCGACTCTTCCAGTGTCATTGATGCATTTTGGGACGTATAAATTATGTTACAGTACTCGTCTTTCTTTAGATTTTAATGAAATCACAAATCTATCTAATGAAACTTTATCAGGTTTTAATAGACTTACAAGGAAAGTAGAGTAATTCTCTACAAAATCATCAAAACAAACATTCAGTTTAAAGAGTTAACATAAAATTTTACACCCAGATGATGATAGCACCATACCGTATCTGTTGAAGTTTTAAACTCCACAATCAAGTTCACAGTGTGATTTCAATTCAGATGACCTGCACGTTATAATGATTTTAAGATAGCTGATTCAAGTGAAAATTTTAGTAACTATTTTCAAGAAATCTATTAAGTGTAAGTTTAAACGTAACCATAAGTCTGACTTTAAGAACCACAACATCATTAATAAATACCTACAGAAAACTAGCTTAAAAACGGTACCATTTAACGTTGTATTAAAAATATTGTCAATGCCGTTATACAGAATACAGAAAAACTAACCGAAGGCTGGTTGGAAAAGCGTAGAAGCTCAATTAATGAACCTCAAAAAACTGTCAGTATTTCCATCTCTCTGTCAAACGCGGAGACACATGATAGAAATTGGTGAATATCAGAACCTATCTACTTTAATGTTTATGCAACGACCACAAAGCAGTTGACAGTTTGGAAAATAAAAATTATGACTGAATCGAAGAGCAAGATCTGATGTATACAATTGGGTTGTTAACAGTGCAATGCAGTTGCAGTGCACAAAATAAAATTGACTATTATGTTCACTTCTTCTCAGTGTCATTTATTTACTAAAGCAAAATCATCTGCATATAACAAATTACGCTTTATTATTTCAAATCTGAACACAGTTTCATGAGTTGCGAACAAGAAGATCATAAAGTAAAGTAAGAAATGCAATAAAGGTAAGTTATATGATTTTGACCATTTTGATGAGACAGTATGAGTTAGCAACTCAAAAGTAAATATGAAGTTTATAGCACCAAACAATTTCGTCATTGTTCCAAATAACGCTTCAGAAAGAAGAATTCAAATTAAGCCCCTGAGTTAATCTCAAAAATATGTCGCACATGTGGATTTACTCTGATTTTGAGTTTTATTGTGATAGCTTGTAGGTACAAAAATTATTGTCAGAAAGATTATTTATATTATTTTGCTTTCTTCAATGGCAAATACTTAAAATACCAGAAATTATAAAACTTCGTTTCAAATCAAAAGCAAAATGCAGAAATACTAAGCGGAAGATTAATTTAGTTCAATTCATAGAGCAACATAGCGCCAACACATAAGCTATTGTTTTGGAAGAACTTGTCGACCGACGACAAAGAATGATAATGCTAGTTAAGCAATATTTAGACTCAAGAAAAATATTTGAGTCTTAGGTATTATTAATTATTTTGTAGGAATATTTATCCAAAAATTTAAGTGATTGTGACAAAAATAAAACAAAAACAATTGATCTCTATTGTAGATTTTTGAAAATCTGTTGTTAGTAAGGGCAGTAAAAGTAGTATTTTAATTTTAAATGTAAAATTTTGTAATTTTGCCTTGTTATTTTAAATTTTAACTCCTGAGAAATTGTATTTTTAGATACTTCGGCTTGTATTCGAAAAAGATTAACAAAAAATGCTGTTTGTTGTTTTTTAATGCCAATAAAAATCTAGTTTTTAAAGTCATTTTTTGTTTACTTATTTCACGTAAATCATCACTTTTATTGTATTTTCTTAAATATCTTGTGAGTCATGCTTAGCTTAATTGCAGTTAAAGGTAAATGTTTTGCATTTAATCGCATTTTAGTGTTGTAAAATGCTCTGAAATAACCGATTAAAACAAATTTATGAAGTTTACTAGTTTTAAATGCGGTTAAATGACTTTAACCGCATTGTAATCTTGGATGTTTCATGATATAACGGCATTTTAGTTTTGGAATGATTTCAAATTTTATAGTCAAGTACCATCCAATGAAATTAAAGAAAATATCAAGCTAAAATGCCGTTAAACTATACATAACGGCATTTTAGTGGTGATTTTGAAAAGATTTTAAGACAAAATTACAAGACTAGAATGCAAAAACGCTTATAACTCTTATTTTGCACACCTTAATATCTTGAAAATACTATGATTTCAAAGTGTTTTTGCAGCTCTATATAAAGGTATCAAAATTATGGAAATACGTATTTCACTTATCAAATGGCATAATTTTAAAATTTAGAAACAGTTTTCCCGCGATATCTCGAAACTACATTTTGGTACTTAACGGCATTGTAGTTTGCGGACGGCAGCATTAAAGGTCTTACAAATACTTAGCACCTAGACAATTTCGGCCTAAAAGGCATGCGAAAAGATTCACTATGTATAGCAAATCTATATTTTAGTACATCAGCATGTCATACTACTTAACTGAAAACTAATTATTGTATCTATATATATTATACATTCAGAATTTGAAGAATTACATCGGGCTAAATCTATTTTCATTAAATTCAATGAAGTGTTTGATGTCATAGAAACTGTGCTCCATTAACCATCTCTGAAATTTAGTTTTAAATTGTTGGCACGAAAGAGATTTGAAAGATTCAGGAATTTTGTTATATATTCTTAAAGCCATAATATAACAATTTCTTCGGTAAAGCTCTGTATTACATTGTGGAAAAACAAGTCTATTCGAATAACGTGTACAGTAGTTACGATTATCTTTGAGTTTATGGAAAAGTTCTGGGTGTTTTTTGACGAACATACATATTTCAAAAATGTACATTGACGGCAGCGGAAGTATTTTCAATTTTCTAAATAGTGGTTTACATGATTCCAAAGGACCAGCACCGCAAATTGCACGTATACATCGTTTCTGTACTCTGAAAGCTCTGTCAATCTCTACCGAGTTTCCCCAAATAATAAGACCATACCTTAGAATTGAAGCTACGTAACCATGATAGGCTATTAGGGATGTATTTCTGGATGCTACTAGAGATAGTCTATGAAGTGCATAAGCAAATTTACTTAGTTTAGAGCACACTTTTTCAATATGTCCTTTCCAATTACAGTTGGAATCGACGGTGATTCCGAGAAATGTTGCTGTACTTGTTTCTTTTATTTCGATGTTTTGGTATACAATTTTGAGATTTCGGGGCCTAGTTTTAATATTATGAAATTGCATATAACTTGTTTTATTTATATTCACATGTAATTTGTTATTGGTCATCCAATCGATGATAGTTTTAATGGTTTCATTGATGCTGCGTTCAAAATCTATGTTTTTATCTTGTGGAATTATAATGCATATATCATCTGCAAAAAGTACTGATTTATGCGTAGTAACGTTAGGTAAGTCATTAATATATAACAAAAATAGCAAAGGTCCTAAAATGCTACCTTGAGGGACACCAACTCTGTTATATGCATAATCAGATAAAAAATTACGCATCCAGTTAAATTCATCTATTTTTTTTATTTCTACGCGTTGTTTTCTGTTACACAAGTAGCTCTTAATCCAGTCAAGAGGAACGCCTCTAATACCATAATTTTCTAGTTTTTCAAGCAGCGTCTTATGACAAACAAAATCAAAAGCTTTACTCATATCAAAAAATACAACAGCAACGGGATTTTTCACATTTATCTGTTCAGTGATATATTTAACTAACGCAAAGCTCGCTAACGTAGTGGATTTATTCTTTTGAAACCCGTTTTGTTCATTTTGTATTATGCTATGTTTGCTTATGAAATTGTACAATCTTTGGTACATTATTTTCTCAAATATTTTGGATAAAATCGGCAATAGAGCAATAGGTCGATAATTATTGATGTTGAGTTTTTCATCCTTTTTATATAGTGGTTTTACTGTTGAGAATTTTAGAGCATCTGGGAATGTACCTTGCTCAAAAGACATATTTATTAGATAACTAATAATATCAGCGCATTCATCACTACAGATCTTTAAGATATGGGTGCTAATTCCATCGTAACCTACGGATTTTGTATTCCTAAGTGATTTTATTACAGATTTTACTTCGTTTGCACTAGTAGGTGAGAGAAATAAGCTTGAAGTTATTTTGTCCGCATTTGTATTTACTGTCGCTCTACTACTGGGTATGGGAGATGGTTTGTCCTTGTTTTCATTAATGGTTTGAGTAGTACTTATGAAATGGTTATTAAATTTATTGGCTATTTTTGTCGGGTCTTCTATTACAAGATTGTTTATTTTTATTTTAGGGATGCTGGACATTTTAATGTTGCTATTATTTTTATAATATCCCATGTGGCTTTACACTTATTGTTAGCTGTTGATATAATGTGTTTATTCAAATTTTTCTGGGATATACGCATGCATTTTTTTAAGCAATGAGCATATTTTTGATATTGAGCTTTAGTATGTTCGTTTTTATTCTCATAATACGCAAATCTTAAACGTCTTTTTGTTGTACATGATTTTCGGATACCTTTTGTAATCCATTTTATCGTTTTTGGAGTACTTGAGATCCGTACCTTAATCATAGGAAAGCACAATTTATAAAGCTTGAGAAAGTATCATGGAATATATTAAATGCTGTGTTTAAATTATTACTATTGTACACATCTTGAAAGGTTAAGTGACTGAGGTGATTTTGAAATAACTTGATATTGTCATTTTTATAATCTCTTTTTTCGATGTAAATAAATTTAGGCTTGGTTTTTATTTCATTCGTTTCAAAACTTAAAGTTTGGGCTGTGTGATCAGAAAGACCAGTGAAATGAACTTTAGCTCTTGCATTTGGAATGTTGCTCATTATGTTGTCTATACATGAATTTAGCCTTGTAGGTTCACTTATATGTATTTTAAATCCATAATTGCTAAGAATTTCTTCTAATTCCTTTACTTTATTGTTTATTTTTAAAAAATTAATGTTGAAATCACCTAATAATATTATTTTACAGTTAGTTTTACCACTTTTATATAATTTGTGCATTAAAGTTTCAATTTTCTCAAAAAGTATATTTATATGTAATAGTGCGATATATACAGAAAATAAAACATTTGTGAGCAGGTATCTCTATTCCACAACATTCGAAGCTATGTTCTGTAGATATTTGTTTAGCAAAAGGTACATCTCTGTATTCCAAATCATTTTTTAGTAAAATACACACTCCTCCACGTCTTTTATGCTTTCGAAAGTAGTGAGTAGCAAGGGTATAACCTGGAAGTTTAACGTTATTTTCATCACCATTTTTAGCTAAAACTTCTGAAATGCATATTGCATCTATATGGCTTCCGTTTTCGGCCAAGTCTAGCAATGAAACTTGTAACAGATCTAATTTGCCAACGAGGCCTGCAATGTTTTGATGAAGTACAGTAAATTGCTTAAGATTTTGAATATTGTTATGGTAGTTATTGTGAGATACGAAAAAATGTTGTTTGATTTTTATTGTTCTTTGAATGTTTTACTTCCGACTGAAAGTAAAACGGAATTGTACCGGGTTTTAACAAGTTACGTTTATTTTCGTCGTTTTTATTTATGACATTCGTCGTTTTGTCAGAGCCTACGTTAAATGAAACTTTAGCTTTTTTCATTTTTTCAAACATGGATGGTATAGTGTTTTGTTTTTTATTATATTTAGTAGTGCTCTTTGTAGTTTGTGTTATATTTTTATCTAAGTAATAAGAGTTGTAGTCTTTCGTATTAATAATACAGTTCAGTAACTCACAGATTTTATAGTCCGTTGAGGAGTGAAGTGGAATTTCAAGGAAGTGTGCGGTACCTGAGTTGTTAATAAGATTAAGTAGTTCTCTATTTAGTTTTACCTCATTTAGGTGTTTATTGTTTACAACTTGTGACACAATTATTTTAGGTGTTGTAATATTCTTTAAAATAGCTGATATTTCCATAAAAAATCTTATTGGGTTTTTATCATTTGATCCTACAGATAGGAATAACCAGTCATTTTTTTGAAAATCTGAGTTATTCAGCTTGCAATTCCGTAAAATATGGTCTGTCGGGGCATGAGGGTAGGTGTAGTTGACAATGTTATACTCTTTTGCATTATTTTTCTTGGAACGGATTTTAATAAGCTGCGATGCTAGATCTTTGCTACTTTGGTCACTTATAATAAGTATTTTAGGCTTATCATTACATTGAACATTCCCTTTTTTACACGTAGGCATGGAATTTATATTCTCTCTATGGTGTGAAATCTTATTAACTTTATTTTTATCTTGATAATGATCCGTAATTTCAGACGGTAGTGTAGTAAGTTTTCGAATCCGGCTGGTTACTTGGCTGGTATTTCCATTTGGAGTTTTCTGTAATTTACTATTCTTTGTTTTGTTCAGGACAGTTGCGTAGACTCTTGGATCTTGTATGTCTGTGGACATTTTTTCACGCACAGATGATATTGGTATCTTTGTTTCTTCACTGTTTTTGTTATTGCACCTTTCACACTCTTTTTTAATTATTTTTCCAACTTCTTTTTGTAATTTTTGTATCTCTGTTTTCAATTTATTAAACTCACTCTCAAAATTTTCAGTTTGTGTTTGTATTTGTTTATGTAGTTTTATATTTTCTATTTGCAATTTTTTTATGTCTTGATTAGCTTTTAGTAAACTATTAGAAATCTCGATTGGGTTTTGACGAACAATATCAGATTGTATCTCGTTAAAAATGTCAGGACTGGGACAAAACGTTGTATCGGAGCTGGGACAAAAGGTCGCGTCGGAGCTGGGACAAAAAGTTGCATCTGGACTGGGACAGGTTATTGCTTCATCAAAATTATCATCCATCGTGTTAGTTGATAGCCTTGCGCTAGACAGGCTTTCCAGGGAAAGGTGACGTTGTAACGTTTTTTTTTCGTTGTTTTGTTAAGTTGTCGATTCCGTCATTTAGTAATAATGTTTCGAAAAGTTTTGGACGACCAGTCGGCGTATTGTAATTCTTCGGTTTTTCGGAGTAACATGGCTTGCATTTCCAAGTAGTCTTTCTGGTTTTATCCATCATCTGGAATCTTGTGAATGACACATTGGCACATATAAGATCGTAGGTACATTGACAAACTGAGCACGCCATATATTGTCTGTTAGTTATTTTTTCTGGACATCCAGCGCAGTCCAGGTTAATAACAGTGGGTATATAGTAATTGGATTGTGCAGTTACAAGAGCCATGTTAATTTCCGTAAGCAACAGGAGTATAAAATATCAATAATGTTCTAATGATAATAATAGTAAGTTCTGCAGACAGTTCTAAGACAATTTCATGTTATTATAATAGGCTTCGTGAAAGTATCAGCGGTAATCATTTGTAATGCGGCGGTTCAACGATTAGCCGCATTGTCATTGCAATACGTTCTTCAATAAGGCGGTCCACGTTCAGCCGCATTGTATTACTGCTTATGTTGTAGGGAGACCATATTTAAAAAAATAACAACACAAAATCTAAATTAATTTCATTTATCTGAATAAATTGATCGATTATTTCGTACGATATTCCGTACTATTTTTTTTTACAACATTTTACCTCTCACATAAAGTTTGAAAGCCCATAACTTGATATCGGTGACGGTACACCTAAGAAACATGGTGAACTTCCATAGACAAGGGTCTATTATCGAAACATGTTTCATCGTAGATAGCATCGTCGCTTAACATCAGGTGAGATGGTGGTCAAGTGCGAACCTATTATAGTTTTAAAACTACTTGCATGGCTCGCTCCACTCAGGACCTCCCTTGAGCTTCTGGCTCCCGCATTCTTTTAAATACACTCTAGGGGTAGTAGCGCCAAGACTAGGTGGAGTCGGGGTGCTCCGGGTCGGATCTGGGTCTCATGTAACCTACCCGGTCCGATTTAGTCTTAACAAGGTGGACGGTGGAAACGAAATAGTATCCAACTAACGCCCAGGGTGATAAGTGCCACTCTAATAATATTGTGTACGATTCCTCCAAACTCCAGAATCCACTGTCACTTTAGCAATTTAGGAACACACAGTATTCAACGCCATAGTTGTTGTTATATCAGGCAGCGCCATGAGTGTTAAGAATCGGAACTAAAAATTGTCAAAGAGGCGGTTAATCTCTCTATTTATTACATTACGGCTAGCCGTGTTAGCAATTTAGGAACACACAGTATTCAACGTCATGGTTGTTGTTATGTCAGGCAGCGCCATGAGTGTTAAGAATCGGAACTAAAAATTGTCAAAGAAGCGGCTAATCTCTCGCTTTATTACATTACGGCTAGCCGTGTTGAATAACGTATGGCGTTGAATACATTCCAGTGGTTTTTAAATCAGCTGTATTCAATCCGGCTGATCTTTAAACCGCCGCTTAACAAAACGGCCTTTAACCAACTAAGCTACCAGGCCAGGCAGTTTAATGTTTTTGAACTTTAAAGTTTTGGTTTTTAATTTTGATCTTTTGGAAAATTTTGGTCATGTACATTTCATTTAGCATACCTACTTAACAAAAAATGTTGACTCCGTGCGAAGCCGGGACGGGCCGCTAGTAAAAAATAAAGCATCATTCACGAATCTAGCCCCGCCCTCAGTGTATTCCACGCCACAGTATATTATCAAACTCCATGGTCCACGCGGACTTGTACTTTGACAGAGGGGAAACGCTGTGTATGCCCCTACTCCCTATTTTCGGAATATAACCAGACCTATTTTCGCAACACATACTTTTCACGAAAGTCAAAGGGCCTCGCAAAGACCTGCCGCCTGGGGCCGCGTAATGGGTAAAGCCGCCACTGGTGTTATTTATAAATACTGCCTCAGTTACCTTAATATTTATTTTGCACGGACGAACAATCGCGCGTTATAGCTAGTATGTATGTACTTTTGTTAATAATTTATGAATTATGAAGTAATGTTTACTGCGGATTAAAAGATTTTACGTATGGTTTTATCGATAGAGTAGGTAAATTTATCGATAAAAAAAATGTCTAATTTAAAATAAAATTTTCGTCGTTTATTTTTGGGCAAGTAAAATTGGACCATCACAGCACTAACTCACGATCGCTACCTGCGTTTATTTTATTAAAAAATACAATTAAATTAAAATAAAATACCTATCAGTGAAATATAATCTCATTATTGGTATAATTGCAAGTTGTGGAAGAACTTCCACAGTTGTTTATGCTGCATAACTCAAGTTTTTAAAGATGATTCACGCCTACCGGTTCGAAGAAGACTAAACTACAACTCGAGCACTGGTGGCCTACAAGTCACCTGTGCGGCGACAATATCACGCGGTCATGAGACTTCTAGTACCTTATTATTTCGATTTCTGTGGTAATTTCGCTTTATATTTTGAATGCGGTCTGTGAGACCGCGCGTCCACTTTTGAGTTATAAATTGACGCTGACGGTGATTTTGTTTTTTTTAGATTTTGTAAACTAAAATGTCAAAAAACGATCAACTAACGAATGCAGACAAACAAAGATAGTTTCACACAAACGAACATCGAGTTCGTTGACTCACAGAGCCAGTAAAATATTGCGATTACAGCCTGTTCACACTAGCTACTTTCAGTAGCTGCGACAGGCGTCTAGCTGCTGCATCTTGCTTCAAAAAGAAGCTGCGACAGGCATCTAGTCGCTGCATCTCGCTTCAAAATGTAGCTGCGACTCGCGTTTTTCGGAAGCGTGATGCAGCGGCAGCTGCAGGCGACTCAGTCACAGTATAATGAAAAACCCAGTAGGACGACAATATGCCATCAAAAATATAAATATGAAATTAAAATCAAACTAAATATTACTTATAGAATTTATTACAGAACAACAAAAGAAGTGAGATCTAAATGGGTGGTTGAGTGAAAAGTTTAATGGGCGATCCTGAAATATTTTCATAATAAATGAAACTACTCTCAGGATAATTGGTTCAAAACTAAGATCTGACTTAGCTAGTTTTCAAATACCTAATTTGTAACTGTTTATGAATTTCTTTTCCTACAGTTCAAGTGGCTCCCCATTTGCTTTCTTCGGAATGCTCATTTTATTTCACTGCTTTACAGTATTATACTTAACACTGCCACACCACGATATCTGAAAGACTGCTTTACATTCTACAGTAGCGTACACTCATGTTATCTTATATCAACCTATAATTTGTCTCTGCAAGCGCCCTCTGCACGTTGCAAAACATTCTACGGCAAATCTTTTGCATTCCAAGCAGTTGAGTTGTGGAATGCCATGCCCGTGGAAATAAGACAAGCTCCGTCACTTTCCGTATTTAAAGTTCAAGGCAAAAATCAGTAGATTAGTAGAGTAGCTTGCTAAAATCTGATTGAAGCTCGTACATCTTTTTTACATAACATTTTGAATTCATTGCCTTCGTATTAGTATATGTAAGAAGGGTCATGGACATATGTTAGAATGTATGTCTATTATATTTTAGGCAATAATTAGTAGCCTTTTTAAGTAGTTTTTTACTTCTCCGCATTTTTATTATAGTTTGCGATCTTAGCGACGACGATTTTGATTGTGTGTATTCAAGTGAAAGTACCTACGAAAACAGATAAACTGGACATGCAATCACAGATCATTTCCAATGTTTTGCGGTTAGTGACGTCATGTCAGTCGTTAGTATTTTAGCGGGAAAAATCTGAATTACATTACTATTGTATTTATACTCATCAAAAATACACAAATTTTTAAACATAACTTTTTTAGTAAACAAGCTATAATCTTTAAGAAATAAAAGCAATTCCGAAAAATTGTTAAAATCCCTATTGGGTCAGTAAATTGCTCAATAAATAATTAAATAATAATTAAAGCTTTAATATAGTAGAGCCAAAAGTAGCTACGAATAGTAGATAGATAGATACTCTTTATTGTACACCATATATAAAAAACACGTATACAGGAGAGAATAACAATAAAACTAGTGTTACAAGCGGTGGCCTTATCGCTAGTAGATAGCATTGTTAGCATTTCTCCCAAATGAAAAAAACTAGTCGTTCTACTGGTATTTTTGGTATACTGTGGTTGCTCTAGAGTTTGACAAAAGTACACTTTCGATTCAGTGTGGCCAACTTTACGTGTTTTTGCTTTTAGCGTAGATCTACAATTATTAATGTCTGTTCTTAACACGGATAAAAATATTCTCGGGAATAAATTAAAAGTTGTTATGCACTTTAGTGGTATTTATTTTCCAGCGTACGTCCATGATCGTAAAGTTATAAATTTATATAATTGTAAATCCTCAATCAATGAGCCGTTTTCCGACGAGACAAAAAGATATGGTTTAATAAAACGATAATAGGAGGCGCTTGTAGGTCTTTTGGTTTGTTGTCAAAAGCGGTAGGCATAATGGGACTCAATTCATTCAATTTGCGAAAGCACGACTTCTAGTACTAATAATAAACTACTTTATCCATGTACGCATTTTATTCGAACGAAAACTATATCAAAACATCAAAATTTCAAAACAAATTCGTAAACTTGATGAAAGACAAAATATATATTTTTTTAATTTATTCTTGGCTATGGATACTAATCCTTCAGCCGAGAGAGTATCTCTCTACTTAGTCTGTGGATAAAATATTGTCGTATCAGTGTTGCTATTTATATCTTTGAATTTTCCTTCTACTTTGGCTTAGTTGGTGTCTATTGCCTCGGGAGTTCTAAAGATTTCTACTGAAAAGGGAGTGTGATCAGTAACGGTTTTTTGTTACATTATCAACCTAATTAGCTATATTTATTCCCAATATTATAAAATTAAAAAAGACACTTTTTACACTATACTTTTTCCCTGAAAACGGGTAGGGTCTCTAAAGGGATTACACTGTTGAGAGTATAAGGTAGAGACAGATCTATCTGCATCTCGAACAATCGCCATCTAGTGCGTCCGTTGGAACTATTTTTGTCTCGTCGGAAACTCCCTCATTAGCAAAAAGACCTCGGTGCTATAATTACATTTAAATACAACAGCCGTACTCGAACCGTCTTGGCCGTGACGATGGCAGAAGACCTGACGGCATGACTATTGTGCAATGTGCATGACTATTGCAAGTATGCTGGGTACGCTCCCGATTGGTAGTGGGTTTGGATATCTTGATATCTGTAGTCCTTCATTGGTCTATGGATAATTCAGGTGTGCTTAGTGTAAGTAGTTAGTTAGGTATGTAACGTAGTGTAGTTCTTATTGTATTTAAGTTTTGTTAATAAAGGCTTTTTAAAATATTAAATTTAAAATGCGAAGAACACATTTCTGCAATTGTAGAGAAAGCAAACTATTTTCTTTACGTTATTCTGATTCCTTTCAATGTTTAACTGTAGAAATGTTTCTTAAAATTTATGAAACATATGTGAGGACTACTTCAAAAAAGATATCGATTTACTTGAAAGTCTGCAAAGAAAAGCGACAATATGGCCATATAAGTATATGGCCATTCGACGTAAATCCTACACAGACAAGTTAAAAACCCTGTACCTAACTACATTGGTACACTACATTTACTACCTTACTACTTCAAAAAAAAGTACGCAGTTCTATAAACTTTACATAATTTAATATTACTCTACGTATTTTTAAACCTGACTACACTTTTTAAAAATCCAAGTTAGCAACACTGACGGAACAATTGCTCGGCGGCCGCGACAGACGCAAACAGCCGCAAACAGTCGCTGCATCGCGATGCAGCTTCTTTTTGCAGCTAAATCGCACGTTTCCGCTTCAGCTGCTAAAGCGCGCGTTTCCGCGTTAGCTGCTAAATCGCGCGATTTTGCTGCAAAAAGTAGCACGTGTGGTCAGGGCCTTAGAAAGATGATCCTGCTTTTGATGACGAGTTTCAACGATTGATTTTAGAATCGGATCAGTGCGACAGCGATGGGGATGTTGACGATTGTTTGTTTTATGAAGCTGACATTGAAGAACATCACTCGAGTGAACAAGAGATTATTGAAGAAAGTGGTATAGTGCTCGCAGTATAAGTCTGCGCGCGACTGGTGGCGTACTTAATGTTGCCAGGTCAAGCTAATAGGTTCCCTTCCCGTTCATTGGGAACGTACAACTTCATAAAACAGGTACGGGAAGGGATTTTTCAGGGAAGCAATATCTACATGACAACTGAGACTCAAGAACGAATGTCTCGAAGTAATGAACGCCTTTGCAGTGCTGGTTTGGTTCAGTATGACCAAGTATCATTGGTAATTGGTACAGGCTGCCTGAGTCTCTTACCACCAGGAAAACTTTATTATAGTTTATTACATTATAAAAAATCTGTCATTTTTAACCTACACCAACATCGAAATAACAAGAATTTAATTTAACCTTGTAAATCTTTTATTGAGACCATAAATAACACTATTTGAAAATTTGGCGCATAAACGTTCTTTTAATGAGTCATTGGCTTCCATAGAATCATCTTCTTTTTTCAATAGGGTTAAAATCACGATGAATCACGGCGGTAACCGCAAAAGTTCCTGTCCATGTTACTTTAATAGTTATTCTACTTGGTATTGTGGGTCTTCTTTGTGCCACTTTATTCGAGTAACTGTGGATTTGTCCTACAATCGTCGAAATCTATTTCATTTTTCTTAAGCCACTTTTGGCTTTCTTCTTTTACGTTGCCCATTGTAGCCGCTTTATTTATCTGAGTGCAGTGGTATAATGCGTTGTCCATTACCACGTGACAGTACGTTCTGAAACGCCTATAATAAAAAAACAGTAATGAATACAGAGTTAAGGGTCAAAGAGCATCCAAGCTAACGTTGAAAAAAAAAATAAGTAAAATTTCTTTTGGCGCACCGCTGTTAGGTGAAAGGGTCGATCGGGTGAACATCGAACCGCCGAGTGTACCCGAGCGAGAAAGATGCAATCAGCTGATCTTCACTGCTGTGTCACTATGTTTTCTATTTTGATTTGTATAATTATTATGAAAAAAAAACATTTATAACTAGTTTCTCACATTCGGTCTTAAGCAGACACATTTTTTCCCACGGGTATATTGGCGATAAAACAATCAAACCCAAAGCCGCACCTCAACCTAAAGCCTCAGCTTTAAAATATGCCGATAATAGGCGGAGATTTGATTGCTATGGTATCCCTACATGTTAGTTGTCAAATAGCTCTACGTTTGGAAAACTGCACTTTTGGCCTGTTATTGTATCGTTTTTCTTCACAACCACGATTGATTTTCAAGAACCAGCCACGGCCAGCACTTTTAATCACTTTCGGCATAATAAAAGCTATTAATTATTTTGGAAATTAATAAATACACCAAACGTAAACAAGCTTTTGTCAACTGACGTAAATAAGAAGTTGACGGCCTGTCAATTAGTTCCATATTCTGCTACGCGCAGAGTTATATTGCGCGCACTAACAATATAATATTAGAGATATTTTTAATTTACACGTAAAAATGCACAGATTACAGAAATAAAACCAGATGGAGCGCGCAGAACAGAGCTACTGAAGCAGACAAAGGAAATACAAACGCCGAAGCAAATACAAACTCCAGTCAGTATGAAACGGACTTCCGTGTTGTACGGGAGTCCCGTGTCATTTTAAGTTTTGTTTTAAAATATGCCGTCTTGTGTTTTCAAACATTGCAAACTATGTTCCCAAACAACAAAAAAAGGAAAGAGGAATATAATTTCATAGGAAAATTTGAATATTTTTACAGTTATTTAAATAATTTAGGCGATTTCATTTTGGTGATGAATGGAACACAACACCTCAACGAAAATAGGTTAGTGTGGCGATACTAAATGTAAATTATTTTCCCTGAATTTAGGGTAAACTATAGATTATATATTTTTTTAGATACTCGTAGACCAAATTATTGATAGGCTTCTATTATTCAATTTAATTGAATATCAAATTTAATTTTAGTAAATGTTAAATTTATAAAATGAGTAATTTATGACATAAAAAATTACAAAAAACAAAATCATTAATATATCATACAATTTGTTTGTGTATTTATTTATTTCGTTAGTTGCACCAATGCCCAAAATATTACAAATTTTGTTTCCTCATGAATCAAAAGGTTATATGGAAGAGATCGCTTTTAGCGACAATATCGTCTTTTGTGCTTATTTTGTTTTGTTATTAATCATTTAATCATAATCATTTATTTATAACCAATGTTACATGTCATACATAATTAAATTCACAATAAATTCATAATTAAAGATCTGGTAAATAAAAATTTACCTTAGCGTAGCGTAAAATATTCCTCACTTAACCCGTGAGAAGGCGCGCTATGAGCATTTTGCTCACACAAAACTCCAGAATATTTTTGTTACTACGGACTTCATAGCGCGTCAAGCGTCTAGGTACCTTCCTAACTATTCAACCTCTCTCCCCTGACGCAACTCACGCGCCGCTCAGTGTCGCGGTGGCCTCGTAGTGAAGTGTTTGTTGGGGGTGTGAACCGCTACGCGGCGTTTTGCTCATCGCGCGCCCATCCACGTAAGTATTTTTTTCTTCATAATTTGTATTTTGTTCTACAGTTATTACTTTTAATGTGTGTTTGAACGTTAACAAATCTGTTAGTACTTTACATCATATGATTTTACAATCAAAATTATATTGTAATGGAATGTTTATTTGGTTTTCTAGCTAACAAATACTAGTACAATGGGCGATAGATATGAAAGACAAGATGCTCAAATTTCTTCGTGGCTGGGCGAGCTTTCTGATGATCATTCGGTACCTGATGATGAAGACCACACTCGTGTTGATAGCCCTGAAAGCGACTGTTCCGTCATACAAAGTCCTCATGAAACTGATACCAAGCAATCTTCAGACGAAACTGCAGATGACGTTTCAACGTGTTTTCCTAAAACAAGTGGCATTGGAGCTGGTAAAACCACATATTTCACGACGAATTTACATGCAAAATGTTTTATATGATCTCAAATTTTTGATGAAGCGTTTTGTACCTGTTCCCAACGCTCAAGAAGGGCCAGGACCAAGTGGATTTTGTGCCAGATGCCCCAGATTGAAAAATAGACGGTCTAAAAAAGCGTGTACTTCGGCTCATAAATTACTCTACACGGAGCACGTCACGTTCTTGTGTCAACCGTTTTATGAGAGGCACACTTGTCTAGATTTAATGAAAGAGTGTTTTTTTTTAATTATATGCTATTTTAATTTTTTTACAATGTTTTTTCTTCAAGACTGCCAAAAAAGTCAACCAAAGTTTATAGGATTTTTAATTTTGCAGAGAAACTGCATTTTTGTATTTTTTTTTAGTAAAACGCCTATTTTATGGTAAATATAATGTCGTTTTACTCAAATGAACCAGTTTTTAATTAATTAATAAGACAAATTGGTAGATAATGACATTTGAAATAACGTGAGCAAATTGCTCGCGCGCGCCCATCCGTGTAATGTTTTAAGGCGCGCCTCCTCACGGGTTAATTAAAAATGATAAATGTCATAACTTTAATCAATTAATACAAATGTCACAAAAACTTATAAAATAAATGTAAATAAATTAACAAATAAAAATAAATGTCATACAAAATTAATATATGTAAATACTATCTCAATCTCAATTATGTGTATTACTTCTTGACAACTTTGTTTATGGTGCCAATAAGTGTTTTGTATTGTAATGTCATTCGATATACTATCTAAGTGAAAAGGTGGCTAAATATAATTTTTATTAATATTTAATATTTAAAATTAATATATTAATATTTTAAAATATCAAATGATGTGTTTATTATACGTAAAGATTTCCCATGCTAAGACAACAATAGTGGGACTTTTTTCTTAAGACTGACAACATTATACAAGTAATTTGGAACGTTGATTTGACAATTTTACGTCAACATGACTAATTACGGGCCTCACAGTGTTGTTCACGAAGGTTCCATCTGTGTTTTATTTCTATAATCTGTGTAAAAATGTAACAATGCATGTTTGCAAATTTGTTTACATAAAATGACGCAACCTTTAAATCTGTGACACGTGTCTTCAAAAGTCTGTGACACGAAGACTTCAACCCACACCAAGGAGAATGGCACACGCAGCTAAAGCTCTCAAAGAGAAATATTTTAATATTTTTTCCCCGTTTTCGTTACATTGTTCAACCCCAACCCTTTCTCCGCAATAAAAAGTAGCCTATGCTGTTTCTCGGAGTCTAGTATAAGTAGTACTATTAGAGCTGACGGTGACGTAAGAAGATCGGAAAATGAAAGTTCAGGGTAGCGATTCTGAAACCATTCGGTTGCATCCGACACGGAATCTCATCTCTCGGTCTTTGTCATGCTAAACAGATAAGACAAAGACCGGGAGATGAGATTCCGTGTCGGATGCAACCGAATGGTTTCAGAATCGCTACCCAGATGATGACATTTCCACAGAGTTCAGGGTAGCGATTCTGAAACCATTCGGTTGCATCCGACACGGAATCTCATCTCTCGGTCTTTGTCATGCTAAACAGATAAGACAAAGACCGGGAGATGAGATTCCGTGGCGGATCCAACCGAATGGTTTCAGAATCGCTACCCACCAGATGATGACATTTCCACAGAGTTCTGGGTAGCGATTCTGAAACCATTCGGTTGCATCCGACACGGAATCTCATCTCTAGGTCTTTGTCTTATCTGTTTAGCATGACAAAGACCGAGAGATGAGATTCCGTGTCGGATGCAACCGAATGGTTTCAGAATCGCTACCCAGGGCTTGTATGGAATTAATGCCTACACTTTATTCAATCAACACCAAGACAAAAAACTAGAAAGAGGTAAATTTCTGAAGAAATTACCACGATCCCTGGTAGTTCACTCACTCTCAAAGCAATATCTATCTATTTCGAGCGTCTCCCGTACAAATCGACACTAAAGAAGGCATAAATTACTGCTTAATAGTTAAACGATACGGAATGTTTCATTTTCGATTTCATAGCACTTGTTTTCACTTATCTCTAATAATATATATTTCTGAACGAAGAACATTCTTTATGGATTCTTAGTAAATACTCGCAGGGCCCGGGGAAGTACCGGTAGGTACCGCCTAACTAAAACTGTCTTAGTTTTGAAATTTCCCCCTTTTTTTGCTTGATATTACAGAGACAGCAATAACAAATCCAAAACAGATTTAGTAAGTCGGTAGCAGGGCAGGAAATTCTTTCACTGTTCGTTCTTTGCTGTGATATTAACAGTAGTTGAATTCAAAATGGATTTACATTTTAAAAAGAAAAACTGTAACTACGCATTTTAAACTTGCCACCACTAACGCGGCTAACGTCACGACCCAGCATGCTGCGCTCGATTTAAACCGGTTCCACCTCCAACGGCCGGGATCCGGCGTGCGGAGGGGCAGGCGACGGAACTTAAGCTGCCACGCAAGGGCACGCTCCGAAGGCACAGTACGCTCTTGTGCTTCGGCGACGCTTCCATACCTAGTGGAACTAGCTGGACTCTAAGAGTTGTACTACTTAGGGACTACCGGTACAAGTGTGCGCCACGCGGACGCGCTTGTATTCGGTGTTACCCAAGTTCCAACATAGTTTTGTTTTAATCGTCTATCACTTCTTATATATATTTTCCTCAATTGAAAAATGTCAAATAAACGTCGTTCTACGACTACGTCATCCGTCGTCTTCTTCTTCAATCAAAATATCCATCTTCTTACAAAACTAAATATCGTTCTGAATAGGATGATATGACTAAAGGAAAGCAAATAAAAATATTATTTCTGTCTTCTAAATACCAAGGGCCATCAACATCACAGAATGTTGAATTCAACTTTGATATAGTTGACTAATAATCGTTTAAAATAAAATTATTTAAATTTTGATTAAAATTACTAACAAATCGTTACTAATTAAGTTATGACGTTGTTTTGTTTTTGCCCAATTTTTTGGCCACTAGGTAAAGGGAAGTAATGTTGACCTTTCTGGCTACTTTTTGAGGAGTTTGGCTATTTCTTTTGTCAGTGACTTGGCAACACTGTCTGGAGGTGCTCTGACTGTAGTATTGATCTGCGGGTCACATTCTCTTTGTCTGTAGTATTGATCTGTGGGTGAGGTGCAACCCAAAGAGAATGTAAATACGTGCAACCATTTTCTTTCGGTGGTTCATTTGATTAGTTCAACGTTTCATAAAACTTGGAAGAGCGCCCGTACAACGAAATACGTCTAAGCCGTGAAACTAAGCGTTAGAAATTCTTCTAAGCAATGGAGCCGGCAGAAATAACTGATAGTGAAACCAGTGAATCAGACGACAATGCAGATATTCTTGTGGCGGAATATCTTAATGACACCCGGGTGGAATCGGCACTGGCTAACCGAAGACATCAGGAGCCGGTGTTTACTCGAGAGCAACTCGAGGATATCACTCTATATAAACAAGCTATAGCTCTCAACAGGGAAACTGAAGCCAAATATAAGAAACTTGAAGATTCTTTGACGAGAATGCTCACAGAAGTACGTAAAAGGCTCAAAGATAATGAAGCAGCCCTGTTGAAGCAGTCTCATGATCATAATGAAGGAGATTACAACTATTTCAGATGTGGTAAACCCTACTTCAAAGACTCATCAAACGTTTGCCCTCCTGATAATGAAGACACTATTATGATGAGACAAGCTGAAATGTACGACTTTTCTCAAGTGACTTCAGTACCTGGTTGGACGATAAATGACAAAAGTGAGTTAGTGAATACACTCCTGCAAGTATCACGAAATATAAAAAAAAAAGAACTGAGATCTGAAATTGCTAGACTTCGTAATGACAAGAAAAATATAATGAAAATAGCCCAATTAGAACGAGAAATCAAACAGCTGAATAAGAAGACCCTGGCAGAGATAGCATTGCCGATAGAGCAGGAGTATGATTGGGAACAATTAGCCGATACTATGAATCAGAGGCACACTGCACAAGAATATAGAGCTTTGTGGAAGCTATTCTTCCATCCATCAATAAACAAAAGCAGCTGGACCAAAACAGAGCACAGAGAATTGCAGAAGATTGCATTAGCAAACTACTTGCAAGACTGGGATTCTATTGCCAAACAATTGAATACAGGCCGGACAGGGTATCAATGTTTCGTCTATTACCGTACTAATATGACCAGAAACCCTTCTAATCATAAATGGAGTCCAGAAGAAATAGAGTATCTACAAAGGGTGGTTGAGTACTTCAGAGAAGGCACTTACATACCCTGGGGTAAAGTAGCATCTGCAGTGGACAGTCGGACCAAGACACAAGTCTACAACAAATATATGAGATTGCTGCACCAAAGAAAGGGAAGATTTTTAGAAGAAGAAGACGTTGTTTTAAGAAACTGTTATGAAAAATATGGGAATAATTTTAAGAAAATAGCACAGTTTCTCCCGGGCCGATCTGTTGTACAGCTCAAGAATCGGTATCGAATATTAAATAAGTTCCGTGTCTCCACAACATGGACTGTGGAAGAAGACAAAAAACTTTTACAACTCATGGCTAACCAGGACTCAAATGTCAGCTTTGCAAGCACTACAAGGCATTTCCCAGGAAAGGACCGAATTAATATGCGCTCTAGGTATATGACATTGATGAAATGGATGAAGGCCCATCCAACCTGCGACATTGATCTTGCTCCACGCCGCGGAGCGCGCCGACTCAACCACGGCCTTGCGGACGTCAACCTGAATGAGGCTATTGGCAATTTAAACAAAAGACTTGAAACAGAAGTAAAGACTAAGAAAAAGAATAAAATTACATTAGAATCTACAGAAGACGAAATTGAAGCTGGCATTATAGCTGCACTTGTAAATGAGATCACAGCAGAAGAATCTGGTAGAAACCCCTTCCAGCAAGACCTAGACGAAGAAGAAGTGGTAACTCCTCATGGTGACTTGTTACCAGATAATTTAACAAATCTACGTAACTTGCTTATGTTCTTCAATGCAGCTTTAGATAAAGAAGCTTTTGAACATAGCAAATATGCAACAAAATTCCCAGGTTTACGTGAGGCACATACAAAAGACTCAATTGTGAAAGTAAAATCTTACTCGAAAACAAAGTCTGTCCAAACAACAGAAATGGATAAGTTCCCAGAAATATGGGGCACACAATCAGTGGTCAAACCAATGACCTGTGTTTTGCCACCAAATTATGCTACAATAACTGGATGCAGAGTGCTCATGAAGCATTATGGTACCAAACCAGATGATGACATCAATTTAAGTATGATGCTACGGCAAAACATGGTTCTAAAACAAGCCGTAGACACTCTTAAGCAAAGATTTACAGCACTGTTTTTGTGGCCTATGTTACTCTCTAACGAAATGCCAAATATTACTCAAACACCATATGTGTCACCCATAAAGGTTGAAAAAAAATTACTACCTCATCCAAAGGTTGTGACGATCCCGCATCCCACGAAACGTCAACTGAATTTCCATAAGAAACCAAGTCAGCTGTACAGAGATGATGACTATGATGATGAAGAGATTGATGCAACAAAACGACGCAAAAAAGATTTAAAAAAAAATCAGTATTTAACAAAGATGCCATTGAAACCTATGTATAGCAAACATAAAAATATATTTGGTTCAGATGAAAGTGATTCTGATTAAAGTTTAATAATTGTAAATTATAATGGTACTTTACATTTTTTCAACTCCAATCTCTTAACTTGAAACTTTAAATTGATAGATTACAGCCTAGTAAAATCATAGAATAGAATAGAAAATAAGGACAAAGAAAATTTAATAACCTGTGATCATACTGTGTCTGTGTCATCAAAGAGAATGTAAATTCCTATGCATCATTATTAATACGACAATAGCTAGCTACACAAATAAAAAAAGCAGTTTTGCTTTTCACCACAATCAACTATGGACACTTTTATCTGATTAAGATAATAAGGTAAATAAGTTTAGGTTCGTTTTTTTCGCTTTGACGAGTACTTTATAGCATGACGAAGCTGAAAGATAGCCATAGGAATTCAGTAAATTAACGCCATAACTCCATCGAGTTTGGTCTCATTTGATTCGTTTTGACTAGTACTTTGGTGCTCGATCGTAAATGGATCTGGGGTCTGATGATGAAGCTAGAATATGGATTACATGAATGTATTAATAACAACACAGTTAAATTATGAAATTCTCCCTTATTTTGGTGGCGGACATCTTGGATTTGAAATTAGTATTCTATTAGTCAAGCCCTTTCATTTGATATCCATTTTGAGCAAGGCTGTGAAAAAATAATTATGTTAACCACCATTTTGTGGCAGTGGTCATCTTGAATAATTTTATATCAAATCTAGCTTAGAACACTTCCGACGTTCCGATTAATTAATCCTTCAAACACAAAAACTAAAATCGATTCATCCGTTTGGGAGCTACAATGCTACAAACATACACACAAACACAGTTGTGTCAAAATTATAACACACCGTTTTTTCGTCGGGGGTTAAAATTAAGAAATGACTCGTGACGTGCTTTCACTGTTGAAACATGTTATACACTCAAAATATGTCTTGCTATATATGCAATAATATGATGTATGATATATAATTATGGTATATGGTGCTGACATCACAAAAATGCATATGTAATATTAAAGCTACTTACGTCTGTGACGA
This sequence comes from Ectropis crepuscularia, assembly GCA_963693475.1. Lineage (NCBI taxonomy): Eukaryota > Metazoa > Arthropoda > Insecta > Lepidoptera > Geometridae > Ectropis > Ectropis crepuscularia. The sequence goes on from OY856358.1 coordinate 14,406,722, forward strand.
CCTTAACTCATCAATTTTGTTACATACGAGTAGGATCAATATGAAAAAACACAAAATGCGGGCAAGTGCTCAAATAATCATGGATGTTTCTTTAAGTCTATTCTATTAAAGACTATTTCTATTTAAGACTAATATTCTATTCTATCAACTTTTAGTAGCTACCTTTTAGTAAAAAAAAAATCAGGGTAGCGATTCTAATTGCGATTCCGCATGGTTCGGAATCGGAATGACAATTTCTATCTGTCATGCTAAACAGATAAGACAAAGACCGATAGATGAGATTCTGTGTCGGATGCAACCTAATGGATTTAGAATCGCTACCATGATAGGTTATTTTTACACATTACTCGACTGAATCGAAGGCTTTCTCGTAGTCCACAAACGCTAGACAGAGCGGCCGATTATACACTTCCGTCTTCTGTATAATCTGCCGTAGCGTGTGGATGTGGTCTGCGGTACTAAACCCTTTACGGAACCCGGCTTGTTCGGGAGGCTGGAAGTCGTCAAGCCTACGAGCGAGACGATTTGTTACTACTGTTGTTTGTTTGCTCCACGCCTTTGGCGTTGTACCCTCGAGGATGACCGAATTAAATAACTTCTAAATTCAAAATTAAATAATGGCCAAGAATAAATTTAAAAAAAAAACTGTGTCTGTCACAGGCTAGGTAGAGAAATTCAGCTCTAGAGACTAGAGAGATACTCTGTGTCACTCTGTGTCTGTGGTCTGTGAGATATGGTTATGGGCTATTTGGTAAAGGTGCGCCCGCACTGGGCGACGCGACGCGACGCGACGCGCCGCGGCCAAATAGTCACAGATAAGTAATTTTACGTTCACTCATTCATTCTATGCTGCCATAAAAAAAAATTTACAAAACTGGCCAAGTAGGCTTTGACATTTTGTGACCTTCGAAACGGAACACAGTGATTGTTGCAAATTACTGCTTGGCCGTAGAATAACTAGCAAAGATGGTAGTTCCCCAGGGGGACTCTGCAAAGAGTCCTACCACTACTAAACTATCTATGGGTGTTGAGCGCTTTGCAGTGTTAGGTAATGATTTAGACTTAAAGAGTCAAAATCATGTTCAAACGCTGCGTGACGCTAGGTTGTTATGGCTTACCATCCATGTTCTGCTCATCCTGTCGCATTATACATATGCCTCACTTTATATAGGATGAAACATTATGGCATTAAGATATAGTTATATCAAACTTTTTCAGATTAGAAAACTGTTAGGTTTATTCCGAAACTTGATCAAAAACAACTTCAACTGGTTGCATAGCCAAATTGACAAGATAATACCACAATTTAACTATATATCGACTGTGTTAACATTAAAACGCTAAATATTTAAAAAGGAACTACGTAGAGATATTCCGGTATGCATTCATAAAGCAATCTACATTTAAGAAGTTCAGTTCGATTAACTCTTTTGTTGTTCGACCATCTTGTTTTACTTTTCACACTAAAAAAAAATGGCAGTCATAGGAACTGCCGATAGAAGTGAAAACTTATAACTCAGAATTTGATAGCTTACCTTGGAAACTACACGGATGTAACTGGAGGGCGTTGCCTCGCCATCTTGGCATTGCGTCTAGAAATGCGTCAGCATTTCACATTGGCTGACGCATTTCTAGATGCCCAATCGCCAAGGTCCCGAGTTTACCCGAAGATTTCTTATCATACCCGAGCGTAACGTTAGAAATAAATTTACCAATCAAAAAATTCTATGCTGCCATAAAAAAAAATTAACAAAACTGGCCAAGTGGGCTTTGACATTTTGTGACCTTCGAAACGTAACACAGTGATTGTTGCAAATTACTGCTTGGCCGTAGAATAACTAGCAAAGATGGTAATTCCCCAGTGGGACTCTGCAAAGAGTCCTACCACTACTAAACTATCTATGGGTGTTGAGCGCTTTGCAGTGTTAGGTAATGATTTAGACTTAAAGAGTCCAAATCATGTTCAAACGCTGCGCGACGCTAGGTTGTTATGGCTTACCATCCATGTTCTGCTCATCCTGTCGCATTATACATATGCCTCACTTTATATAGGATGAAACATTATGGCATTAAGATTTAGTTATATCAAACTTTTTCAGATTAGAAAACTGTTAGGTTTATTCCGAAACTTGATCAAAAACAACTTCAACTGGTTGCATAGCCAAATTGACAAGATAATACCACAATTTAACTATATATCGACTGTGTTAACATTAAAACGCTAAATATTTAAAAAGGAACTACGTAGAGATATTCCGGTATGCATTCATAAAGCAATCTACATTTAAGAAGTTCAGTTCGATTAACTCTTTTGTTGTTCGACCATCTTGTTTTACTTTTCACACTAAAAAAAAATGGCAGTCATAGGAACTGCCGATAGAAGTGAAAACTTATAACTCAGAATTTGATAGCTTACCTTGGAAACTACACGGATGTAATTGGAGGGCGTTGCCTCGCCATCTTGGCATTGCGTCTAGAAATGCGTCAGCATTTCCCATTGGCTGACGCATTTCTAGATGCCCAATCGCCAAGGTCCCGAGTTTATCCGAAGATTTCTTATCATACCCGAGCGTAACATTAGAAATCAATTTACCCCCCCCACGAAAAACTTGTCGAGGCGCGCCTGAAGAAGTTTTCACTTCAAAAAATAATTTATGGTGATTGTTAATTTCGTAAAATTCCATTCAAAAGATCGTATATTTTGCGTACGATTTCGACTTTGCAATCGTACATCGTACATGAGCCAAAAATATCTTATAAATACGATTTAAATCGTATTAACTCGTATCGTTTGGCAACACAGTTCGTAACAGTAATGTTTGTCACTGATTCACTGACACTGACATTTAATAATATCTCAAAAATGACGGCAGCTTCAATATTTACTTATCTGTGCTAGTAGTAGACTCCGTGCCATCACTGAAGTACTTTGGCGAAATTATTGAACTAAGCCTTTATAATATCATAGGTTTCATCTGTCATTGTGGAATACGACAGTGGCTTCTTTCGCCAACGGTCACGAGTGGTGGCGCGGAGTCTATATTGTGATCTGTGACGATTTGGCCGCGGCGCGTCGCGTCGCGTCGCGTCGCCCAGTGCGGGCGCACCTTTATTATGGCTATCTGAGTATTTGTTCTGTGTATCTCTCTACTTAGGTACTTAGTCTGTGTGGTTATCTGGTTATGGCTGTGTTTGTGTTGTTGTGATTTGTAATTTTAGTTTGCTGACTAAAATAATATAAAAATGAATAATCTTCTAGTATTAAAAGATTATAAAACTGTACCAGACATTGTTCACGAGTATGGGCCCACTCTCAAATGTGGACATATTCCCTTAGTAATTGACAATGGTAAGTGTATCCCAAACATTCCGGCTTTTATGTTTTTTCTACAAATTTACTGTGAATATCGGTGATTAGATTTGAAAATCATGATGCGTATCATCATCATCATCGTCATCATAAATAATCATATTTTGTAATACTTTGATTTACTATCTTTTCATTACTATTGCTTACGAATATTTTTAGGTTCTTACCAATGTAGAGTCGGATGGTCGATTTACGATGAGCCTCATCTAACATTCAAAAACCTGATAGCTAGGCCACGGAAAGACAGATGTAAGAAAGATGCCGAGCCCCCTGTTACACCACCCATACAGATTGGTAATGATATTGTCAACATAGAAGCTGTAAGGTAAGTTTCCTTAGGTCAAAAGTGGCTCCAAATGGTTGAAGTAATATTATACACGGTGCTGCTCACCGCTGCTACTTGTGCTTGAACGACAAGATACAGTGTGTCTAGACAGAGTGTAACATTAACATAATGAGACTCAACATTCTTTGAATTAACAAATTTTTTGAAATCTAACAGCTCATAAAAGCTAATGCCAAGTACCTACACCTTTACATTGGGAATACATGAATGGAAGGATTTATTGTCTATTTGTTAGCTATCAGATTTTTTCTAACTATAAATTAAGGATTTACACTGGACCACCATCTTTCCTGACGTTAAGTGACAATACTGTCTATGATGGAACATGCTTACCTTGAAGAAACCAATTCACTCATTCAAACATCAAGAATGCAACCATTGGGAAAAAATAGTTAAAAAAAAACCTACTCAGGCAATGCATTCTGCAGTCTAGACATTCTTTTTATCACAAAGTTAGAGTCAAACCTCTTTGGTTGAGTCATTGAAACACATTTGGAGGTTTGCATAGCATTCCTAAATGGGTAAATCATAGATATTACTTTCAATAATGTACTACATTACATTTATAAATTTGTTTTATTTAAACCTAGTACAATCTGAATTTTAATTTTTTAAAGGTTTCAATTGAAGACACAATTTGACAAAAATGTAGTGACACATTTTGAAGCTCAAGAACAAGTGCTAGACTACATCTTCTCCCACTTGGGCATAGACAGTGAAGGCAGTGTACCTCATCCCATGGTCTTAACAGAAGCATTTGTCACACCTAATTATTGCAGGCAATGTAAGTTGCAAGTACATTAATTCTATATTTCTTTTGGCTCTCGTTACAGAGTCTGACTGAGATATTTACACATTATTCCAATGCAGACCAGCTACAATATATAAACAAAGATTTCCATCATGTTCTAATTTGAACAAAACTGCTGCCAAACAAAGAAAATAAATATTTTATTTCTACAACTTGCCTTACAAAGTTACCCAGTACACTAAAACTAAGATTGTGATACAATTTAAATGTGCATTCAGAACAGCAAAATAAATTTTGGAAATCTATATCTATGCTAATATTATAAAGCTGAAGAGTTTGTTTGTTTGTTTGTATGTTTGTTTGTTTGTTTGAACACAAGGATCTCTGGAACTACTGGTCCGAATTGAAAGATTATTTCTTTGTAGGATAGTCCATTTATCGAGGAAGGCTATAGGCTATTTAACATTACGCTACTATCAACAGGAGCGGAGCATGACTGGAAAATGTAACAAAAACAGGAAAAAATATTGCTTTTTGAGAGCTTTCGTTGCGTGACAGCATATGTCATTATGTCATATGTTAAAGGTTGCGTCATTAGAACCTAAAGTAACCGAATTTGTTCAAAATTTGAATTGGTACGACCAATTTTCGATAGATGGCGTAGCAACGCACGCGCGTTCAGCTAGTATATTCATAATATATCCAATCTGTTAGTACACAATGGAGATTTGCATTGTATCTCTTTACTTACAGAGATAGCAAAATTCATTATTTATTTGTTAGAAACAAAAGAAATGTCTGGATGGATGTATGGATGTTTGATACTTTTTCATATAAAATCTACTAAATTTGAAAATAGTTGAAATTTGATACAGATATAGTTTAAAGTCTGAAGTAACACAGGCTAATTTTTCACCTGGGTAAATTACAGAAAAGGGAATGCCAAAGGTAAATCCATCGAGTGGTAGATAAAACTGAATTTATTATAGAAGCTTTTCAAAGCGTTTAAATATCTTCAATATTAAAAAATCTTACAGTTCAGTTTCTAAATGTTTTCACATGGAATTATTATTCTACAGCATGATTTTTTATACATAATAATAAAAATGTTTTTGCTATTTCAGTGATGTCAGAACTACTATTTGAAGCTTACGGTGTGCCTGGAGTTTGCTATGGAGTTGATTCTCTGTTCAGTATGTACAGAAATGATATAGGAGATACAGGACTCATTGTCAACTGTGGATACCATACTATTCATATTGTGCCAGTTCTCAGAGGAAGGGTGTGCATAGAACAAGCTAGAAGAATTAATTTAGGTATTTTTCTTTTACACATACATACATACATAAGCAGCCTACTAAGATGTTCCCACTGCTACGACTCGGGGCTTTGTCTCACAAAGAGAGAGTCAAGGCCTTAATCCACCATGCTAGCCCAGTGTAGGTTGGTGGATGATACACAACTTCTCTGTTTTTCTTCGCTATTTTTGAAGTTAGCTGCATAACACACATTGTGTATGTGAGATTTGTGCCCGAGGCCCCGGATTGGTAGTCGCCTTTACCAACTAGACCAGCTGTAACCTATTTTCTTTTTCTCTTTTATTATTAGTTAATGTCTGATGTTGTAGTTCAACTTTTGTTGATTTTTCCTCATAAATGGGCATCACAGTAAACTTAACTAAAAAAAACTCATAGGTACTGCTGATAGAAGTGAAAAGTTATAACTTAGAGTTTTAGTATTAAACAGCACTAATATTGCAGAAGACGTCACCTGTATGGCTACAGATATACTGCTATTACGAATATTGATGGACCAACTCACAAGATATAACCAATCCAAATTGTTTCTAATGCGCACGTTCCGCTACGCTGCCGTCGCCCGATATTGGCATTCAGTGACGAGAACCCATTAGATTTTCTCCTACTTAAAAGTGCTCACGCGTCTATAGAAGTTTTCACTTCCATAATAGGATGTTAGACTTCGTAATAATTACTAGACAACCTGACATAACCATGAAATTCACATGTCCACAGGTGGCAGTGAAATGATAAGCTACCTCCACAAATTACTCCAACTCAAGTACCCAGTCCATGTAAATGCCATCACTTTGTCTCGCGCCGAGGAGATATTACAGGAGCATAGTACCATAGCTCTGGACTACCAGGACGAAATAAAGAAATGGGCTAGTGGAGAGTACTATGAGAATAATGTGAAGGTTGTGCAGCTGCCTTTTGTTCAGCCGGCAGCCTCTACGGGGTTAACTGGTAAGAAACAGGCCAAATTATTTTTAAGAGACTTGGCCTACCCAACTTAGGCTATCACAGAAAGCGCAGGACCCTACTTACGTACATGGCATAAGCAGCTCGCTAAATGTTCCCACTGCTGGGAATCACGCCTTCTCTTGCAAGCAGAGAGTCGAGGCCGTAATTCACCACGCTGGCCCAGTGCGGGTTGATGGATGACACATGACCTCGAAAGATTCTATGTACATGTCGGTTTCCTCACGCCGTTTTCCTTTACCGTTTTAAGGTAGCGGTGTTACGCACATGACTTCGAAAAGACAGTGGTGCGGTGGGTTTGAACCCATGGTCTCCGGATCGGCAGTCGCCGTTCTCTCGATTAGACCGGCCGTAATGTAGGTACATGGAGCATTCCTGAAAACCTAAAATCCTTCTATTAGCTTTGCTTAGTTTGGGGTCAGATGGTGTTGTGTGCGAATTGTCCACCAATATTTATTATTTATTTATTTATATTTATTATAAATTAGCAGTGCCCCGCGGGTTTATCCGCGTTCCTCTAGTTACAGTAATTTTCCCGTCATAAATAGTAGCCTATGCACTATTTCAGACTTTAATAAAATTGTGTTCCAAGTTTTAATCTGACCCGTTCAGCCGTTCCGACGTGGTTGAGCAACAAACATCCAAACATTAACATAATAATATTATAACATTAGTATTTAGGAACTACGATTAGTGAAATGTACAAGTTTGGATGTTTGTTGCTCCATCATGTAGAAATGGGTGTACAGATCAGGCTGAGTCTTGGAACACGAATCTCGAATAGCACATAAGTACGCTACTTTTCATCACAAGAATACAACAGGAACGGAAACTAAACGGGTGAGATCACGGCATACTGCTAGTGCTTCCATAATCCATACATTTACTATATTCACACTATGTTTAAAATGTTGCTCTAAAACAACAAATCATTAATAGACGACCCCTAAGTCTTTATTCAATATTTCGGCTACGACCGTAATAGTTATTTGTATTTATACAGCTGAACAACAAAAAGAGAGAAAAAAGGAAATGGCGCGGCGTCTGCTTGAAATTAACGCAAAGAAACGCGACGAAAGGCTGGCAGAAGATGAAGAACAACTGAACCAATTACTCAACATACAGGTTAATATTGCAAAACTATAAATATACAGGTCAATAGGGCACAATCCTCAAAAAAACGAAGTAGCTCGTTAGTTAGATTGCCAAAAAATATTGTACATGTATTTTTTCTTTTGTTTCACATTGTTTCACAAACAAAAAATGACGAAGATACAGCGCTTCGAAGTTTCGTGTGACGTCACTTGTGAGTACGATTTTTACTCACGAGTGACGTCGCGACCCCCCACTCTCGGAGTTTGATGGTCTATATCTTTGACGATTTTTAATATTATGAAGAAACAAAAAATACGTGTCCAATATTTTTCCATGATCTAGCTGACGGACTAATTAGGATGGTGTATTTTTGACCCAGTCCGGTACCCTATTCTTGGATATAATAATTATAATAGCATATGCTTATAATATTCTCAGTCTCAGGGTCTTATGTTCCCATTGCTTGGTCTCAGGACCTTCTCTCCCAAGAAAAAGTCTTAGTGCATTCTCACATATTCTTAAATATGTCATGTTGGTTTCCTCACGTATCGATTTTTCATGTACATACCTATTGTTAAGTTAACAAACATGTACTTCTGCACTTTGTAAAATAATAATCAGGGGTGCAGGAAGTATGAATCTAAGACCTCACGCTTTACTCGTAGGTCACCATGACCTTGAAAAATCAAATAGTGTTGTATAACATCAAATATTGTTATAGGACAAAATATAAAAAATAATTTTGTTTCTAATTTTAAAATAATTTAGTTAAAATAAAAAATAATTTAATTAAATATACTTGTAAAAAACAATTGGTGAAATTTAATCAAATTGCACATATAGCTTAGTAAACCTATTACAAAATGATGTTTGCAAGGTCGCTAGTAATTTATATTTTTGCCAACAGGACATGATTGAAGATGGTGATACAGATGAATTTAATGAAGCAATCAGAGGGTTTGATATTAAAAGCTATGAAGATCTGCAGGTAACTAACATTTACAAGTATTTTGTTCCAGAATAAGTGTGCTTTTTGTCACCATTTCGCCTGACGTTAAATCAGGTTACAGAATACTGCTGGATGAAATAATTACATACATACATAAACAGCCCACTAAATGTTCCCACTGCTGGGACTCGGGGCCTTCTCTTGCAAGGCCATATAGACTACAGGCCCCTCAGGATTGCAACCCCCCCTCCTCAATCACACTCAAGGCATAGTGCTGAATCTTAATACTTTACACCCTTCTATCATCCTACATAGGTCTCCTGGTGGTTCATTTGACACGTAAATTTTGTTCACGGGCCTGTAGTCTAATATTCCACCACGCTGGCCTAGTGCGGATTGGTGGATAACAAATGACTTCGAAATATACTAAGTATATGTCGGTTTCCTCACGATGTTTTCCTTCACCGTTTTAAGTTAGCGGCATTACGCACATGGCTTTGAAAAGACGTGACGAAGTGGTGCTCGTGGTTTTGAACCCCGGGGTCTCCGGATCGGCAGTCGCCGTAGTCCCGACGAAACCAGCCGTAACTTATGATAAATACATGGATGAAATAATTACAATTTTCCAAATGCATTGTTATGCCAGTTCATTTTAAAAATCGAACAGTAAACATCAACATTGATTCTAAAACAGCTAGACGTATACTTTTTTTTTTTTTTAAATAAAGAGTGACAAGACGAGCAAGACATGTGCCTGATGGTAAGCAACATGCCTGCAACATGACAGCACAGTGACATGCAGCTATTGGAACATGAAGAGTTCAAATCATTACCTAGCACCGCACTGCGCTCATCACCCAGAAATCTAAAATATTGTATATCTAAGCCCTGTAATTTCTCTGGAAACATTGTCCTTCAAACCGGAACACAGTAATGTTTGCACATTACTGCTTGGCGGTAGAATAACTGGCAAAGGTGTGGTACTTCCCCAGGCGGACTCTGCTAAGAGTCCTACCACTACAAAAAGTTGGTAAACTGGTTGTTTAGAAGATACTTATTTGCAGGTCCAAATTTATGAAATGTCATAAAAGTTCTTAAGCCTTAAACCGTCGTCACACAGAGGCAGGAAGTGCGGCACAGCGATCGCAATCCGGGACGGGAAGTTTTTGTAATATTCGAATTTGTGTGCGACCTGACAGCGGCGCGGCCGGATCTCGCCCGCTTGTTATGTGTCAGGTTAACTTATTGAATGAAAATTTAAACGTGGTTATCCAAATTACCCTGTACTACTAAGGGGACACGTAACAGGAACTACTTTTTTATCGGCAATAGATTTGTATTTGACCGCCATCTTGCCTGATGTTAAGCAATGTTGCCGTACATGACGGAGCGCGCTAACCTAGAAAAAGCCTCTCTCTCTATTTTGCCGAAAAAAATAAAATAGTGTTAATTCATATACGTACTTATAGTACAGTACATTTTTGTTTTGCGATATCAAGATTGGGTCTATAGTAAAAGTTATTAATACACTGGGTACAAGTATATTAATATTTTCTTCCTACTCTTCCAGAAACAGCTAACCAATCTTCAGACTCGCATAGAGCGGAACAAGCAACGCATCGCTGCCGCCGCGAACGCTGAAGAAAACATCGAGGTGCGACACAACTCCGGGAGAGCGCAACCGCCCACTGACCCAGAGGCGTTTCAAGTTTGGCTTAATGAGACGCGAGCTAAGGTAAAGTTAGCATTTTTTTATTAACTTTTATAGGTTTCCACGTGACCGCCATCTTGGTTGATGTTAAGCGACGATACGGTCTACGATGGAACGTGTTTATATAGAAGAAACCGATTCACTCACGATTTGAAGACACAAACCCACTCATGCCACGTATTCCACAGCCTAGATGTTCACAAAAGTCTTTTCGACATCTCTTCTCATCATACTTCTTCACCGCGCTTCATTCAATTTATGCTGATACAACTTTTTATAAATCTGAATTTACACTTTTTCTTTGGGTATTGGAAACCCTGTTAGGGTATAGGCCTCCTCCAGCTTAGTCCATGTATCTCTTTTGCTTTGGTTTTGGTCACGTTTTTCCTTAATACTACTACTACTTAAATAGTTTAATATCAAACAAATTAATGTATATCTGTTATATTAGTGAGTTTCATACAAATAATAATTACTAATAAATATAAACCTACCACCAAATAAAATAATCATTTAATTGAACGTATACTTGTGTCAGTACCGCGATCTAGTCCAGCGACGCGAGGCGCGGCGTGCGCGACGCGCGGCGATGGTGAAGCGACGCACGGCCGCCGCCGCCGAGCGCATGCGCGTCATCTCCCGACTCGCCGCCGCCGGGGACGACTTCGGCAACCAGGACTCCGACTGGGACGCTTACAAGAGGTGAGGTGGCTTACTAGCGTCCGAACCAAATATTTTATTATGATATGGCTCTAAGTAAAGGGAAATATGAGTCACGCACAATGGCCCAATAAAGAGGCTAGGTGCGGAAAAGGCCCCGCTAAACTAACTAACTATGGCTCTATTAACACCAAAAGAGCAGCGGCACGCAGCGCAACGACGGGCAGTTTCATTGTAATGCGATTTAAAATCTTATAGTCAAGATTATAATACATAATATCGCTTTGACTCCGACTGGGACGCTTACAAAGGTGAGGTGACTACTCTGGCTGGCTACAACTAGTATCTGAACGAAATATGACTAAGACTTTACCGAAACTAATTTAATATACATACTATAGGTACTTGACTGGCCTCGTGGCTTAGTTGGTAGTAGCTCTGCCTGCGAAGCTGAGGGTCGTGGGTTCGATTCCCACCCAGTGCAAATATTTGTGTGATGAATTTTAATGTTTGCACTGTGTCTGGGTGTTTCCATGTATAATAAGTATTTATTTAAAACTATATAAGTATTGTATCAGCTATCTGGCCGCCATCACACAAGCTTTGCTTAGTTTGGGGTCAGATGGTGTTGTGTGTGAATTGTCCACCAATATTTATTTATTATTATTTATAATAAATATTTGCTGATGTTTTCAGTATAAGTCGTGACGCGGACTCTGACTCCGAGGCGGACGGCGAGCGCCTCATAGAGCTGGAGGACTCGCTGCGGGACTTCGAGCCGCCGCCCGCCGCGCCCGACCAGTACCACCAGCTGCACCTCGCTATCGAGCCCTTCCGGTGAGAACTGACCTTTATTATATTTTTTAGGGTTCCGTAAAACGTAAAAACGGAACCCTTATAGATTCGTCATGTCTGTCTGTCTGTCCGTCCGTATGTCATAGCCACTTTTTGGCGAAACTATGAGAACTACACTGTTGAAACTTGGTAAGTAGATGATAGATGTATTCTGTGAACCGCATTAAGATTTTTACAAAAGTTTTTTAAAAAAACAAAAATTAGGGGTGCCCCCCATACTGAGAACTGAAACTCAAAAATTTTTTTTTCATCAATCCTACACGTGTGGGATGTCTATCGATAGGTCTTTAAAAATGATATTGAGGCTTCTAATATATTTTTTGTCTACACTGAATAATTTGCGCGAGAGACGCTTCCGAAGTGGTAAAATGTGTGTCCCCCTCTAACTTCTAAAGTAAGAGTATGAAAAAACTAAAAAAAATATATGATGTACATTACATAAAAACTACCAACGAAAATTAGTTTGAACTCGATCTGATGAGTAGTTTTTTTTTAGTACGTCATAAATACACTATTATTAAAACTTCGATCAAAGTTACAAGAACTACAAGAACTATGTGTACTATGTATATTATGTTACTTGCTGCAACGGAACCCTTCATGGGCGAGTCCAACTCGCACTTGGCTACTTTATTTTTATTGAAGCCTATTGTAGCTGGCTGCGAGATGCCTATACGATCGGATTTATTGGGGCGGAGGGGGTATGTCTGGTGAAAAGTTACGGTGCGTCATGGAGGTATTTTTTTTTCACTTAAATTATAATCAGGAAATTATACTCCTAGTTGGCAACTACTGTAGTGTGTGGTCTTTTAACCAAAAACGACAATTGGATTTCACGTAATGTTTACGAAGATTGAGAGGGTGTTAAAAATGTTAAGTTGCGTTACGAGGAGGGGAGGGGGGTACTATAAAATCCGCTCTGTATTAATGTACAAATTATACAACTTTGTACATATAGTACTACCAGTAAACATACAAGAAATAGATTGCAAAAATTTCGTTACCACGACAGATTCTTGGAACATGCCGGTTTCCTCACGATATTTTCATTCACCGTTTTTAAGTTAACGGCATTACGCAGATGACTTCGAAAAACAGTGGTGCGTGTGGGATTCGGACCAGGGGGTCTACCGCCTAACGAAAAACGCTTTGACATTGCTGTCTCTTTTCTTCTCGCTTGAAATGAAAGAGACAGAAATGTCAAAGCGTTTTTCGTTAGGCGGTAGATCCCCAGGAGCTCCAGATAGGCTGTCGGTGAAAGCTGGCCATTTGACGTGAAGGAAATGCATTCACGCATACCCTTCCGCCTAAATGAAATGATCGGACTATGGTGAATACGACACCACGAGTAGTGACAACATTCCTCTTTGCGTACCTTCAGAGTCTAGAGGTTAAGAAATCGGTAATTTTATTTGTTTTCGTTTTCCCCAGAGCTCCAGAACTAATGTTCCAACCTTCGATGATGGGTAACCTGGAAGCAGGGTTGGCAGAGGCCATGGAGTACGTGTTCAAGCAATTCAGTGCGGAGGATCAGCTGTTGCTAGCCAACAATGTCTTCCTTACTGGAGGATGTTCACAGTTCCCAGGTAAAAATTACTTTTAAAGGAAGGATCGGCTTTTCTGTAAAAAAAAATTTTTGAGACATTTTGTTCGTTTTTAACTTATGATAATTAAAGAGTATGTATTCCATCAAATCCGACGAAGAACGCAATTTAGGATGTCGATATCGATATTGGACAATTTTATTCTCTACGATATGAAAATGCAAATCCGATGTAAAGGAATTAAGATTCTAAAAACAAATTTTTGGGCCGTTTGAAATTGAATATATGACGACGCTCAGGCCCAATTTTCACGACGCGGTTTAAACCGCGGGCGCGCCGCGCGACGGTTTTATTTCAATACTCACGAGACCGCAGGTTTTCGCGGTTTCTGCTCCGGAAAGCTACTGCGCAAGAATCGCGCGCAGCCACGCGGCCACCGCGCTGCGTGAAAATCGTCTCTCAGAGGTTGCCATAATATGTTATGTTACTTTTGAGACAACATTGGTAAAGCTGAAATAAAAGTCTATACAAAAACTCATTTTATTGTATTAGGTTCTCTTTTTTTGACTGAGATTACTGTACAATTAATTGCTTACTATATAATATAATGGTGATTATACCGAATTTTATATTTCAGGTTTGAAAGAACGCCTCGAAAGGGAGCTCCTAGAAATGCGTCCATTTCAGTCGACGCACAAAGTAGTAATGTCCAAGAACCCAAGTCTGGACGCCTGGTACGGCGCTCGAGATTTCGCGGGCAGCAACGATTTTGAAAGCTACTGTATCACTAAAGAAGAGTACTACGAGATGGGCGGCGAGTATCTAAAAGAACATTACGCAAGTAATAGTTACTTCAAAAGTCCGGCGCCTATAGTTGATAATACGCTCGCGCCCGCTGGAGACGCTAATGTAGTGAAAGAAGAAATAGTGGTAGATTGTTAGATTTATTCTAAATAAATAGTATGTGCCTATTAATTTCTCTGAGTTTATTTTATAAAAAATCAAAAGTGCACACAATTTTGGACCGCTCGAAAGAACGATAGGATGACCTTTTTTTTTAGGTGTCTGATATAAGGAATGTGCAAGTACTTACTTGTATTTTTAATAATTGAGAAAGATATTACAAATGTACACCATGTACGTATACAATTTAGCACACTTACTGAAAACTACATGTTTTAGTCTACTTCTAGGTTTCAACGTGATTTATTTTTTGTTGTGCTAGGTACATAGTAGGGCAGTAGAAATAGAGTTTAACTTTGCAATAAATTTCTGATTCAAATTTATTTTTTGAGGTTAGGATCACTAACTGAGCATAAAATCACAAAATGCTGACAGATTCAGCATCAGCTTCAAGCGCCATCTTGAAAAAACATTTTTGGCCGATATCTCGGAAACTATGCAGTTTAGGGCAAAAATTATTAAGATTGTTATTGTAGTATATAATATAATTTTGCATTTTTCGTTGCCAGAAAACTTTTCTGTGAAACGTACCGTTTCCGATTTATTTTCTATCGCGGCCGATAACTATTGAAATATTAGAATAATTGATAAAACGCGTCAATACTTTTATAAAGATCAGTTAATTCTCTAAATTTTGTCTCAAACTTTTTTTTCTAATGTCCCCATACGTTTTGAGTTATAAGACGTTAAAATCCTGGTACTCTGCCAAAAATATTATAATTAATGAATTGTATTAAAATTAACAATTGTTTTATTTGTGGTGGGTTATTAGACGATTAAAACTCAGTATTTGTAAGAAAAAAACGGATATTGAGTCTAATGAAAAGCACCATTAGACGAGGCGAGAGCGAACATTAAAGTATGTTAAAGGAGCTTGAAACTTAGCTTATCCGTGTGTGTATGTGTTATGCCCGGTTTACATTATTCCAGTCCAGCGATCGAATCCAGCGCTGGATTGCTTACTGGAATAATGTAAACCGGTACTGGAAAGCATCAATCCAGTGCTGGTTTACACTACATTAAAGTCAACAATTACGAACTTCCATATAAACTTTCACCCCTATTTCATGCCCGTACAGTGCGAAATTACAAAATTGCTAGGACAAACATTTATTTGTGTGGCGTCAAGTTTCTATGTATATACGTAGTTTTATGGGTTTGTCTTTAACAATGACGAATTTCTATATTAAATTTCTTCCCATATTTCAACCCTTTTACGCATTTTTCCATAATAAAATGCCAATGTCTTTTCTTGAGATTTTTTCTATCTGTGTACCAAATTTCATTAAAATTAATTCAGTGGATTTCATACTCATAGCTTTGAAAATGACGGAATTTTCATATAACCGTTCATCCCTTGCTTCTTGCTTGGTCTATCTTATTGTAAAAAGCAACAAAATAGTTGTCTGACGAGGGAAAGCATCAATCCAGTGCCGATTTGGCACTGAGGCCTCAGTGCCAAACGGGAAGCCATCGAGCGCGTACACTCTCCTTGAAAAAGGCCGCCGGACGCGGCCGAAACTCGAGTCGGATTGACCGACCTCATTACACGTGAGTTACCCGTTTACCTAATCAATATGTGTAACAACCACGTTAATTTTAATACTAAAATTACTTCACGTATTTTCTAATGAGTGATTTTCACGTTGTTTTTATGTTGTAGGTTTAATATCCTTAAAAACGAGGTCCCAATACTCCCAGACACTTTCCGTCGGCCGTTTTGCTTAACAACTCCAAAATAATAATTTAACTTCACTTAAATTCTCATGCTTAATTTGTAAATATGTTCGTCAGACAACTATTTTGTTGCTTTTTACAATAAGATAGACCAAGCAAGAAGCAAGGAATGAACGGTTAGGTATATGAAAATTCCGTCATTTTCAAAGCTATGAGTATGAAATTCACTGAATTAATTTTAAATATTTGGATCGGAAATTTATTGCAAAGTTGACCAAAAAAACGTCTATTTTTACTGGCCTAATACCTAGGTGCTTCAACAGCTATTTTTTGTTCCCATTGGTGACAGTTTAGGCGCGTTGCAAACGACGAGGTGGACCGGACCGATTGATTTCAACGCGGACGATAACGCAAAGGAAATCATTTACTAGCGACCCAAATTAGAGATTAAGAGGGCAATAAAACTGCGCCGCCCCTTCGTTCACAAAGCGCCTTTGTGGTTCAGAACATCCAGATTAGTGTATTTCAAACTAATCAAACTCTGAATAGATACTAAATAATTATCCACGCACCATAGTTGGCATGTTCATGTTGTATGTACCTACTTGCAAAACAGCAAGGGGATACTTCCCCTTTTTCTATGCACTAAGGACAGGGTTACAAATAAAACTAATATATAGCCACAAATATCATGGCACGTTTATTTTTTCTCCTCTACATGGCTTTCTAAAAGAATCGTGACTTGTTATTTTTGCATTTATAAATTTTCTTTTTTATTAGAGCTCCACAAGTGAGCGCTAAAGAATAATTTCAAAATGTATACTTTCGTAAAATTAAAATATAAACTCTGTTTTAATTTGATCTTTTCAATATAAATCACTAGAAACTGAAAGAAATATATGCTTTGTTAGTTCGCTAATTATAATATTGATTGATGAGTCTATAATTAGAGTACATTTAAAAAATCACATTAAAGCATATACATAATGCTGACTACATAAATGCTCTTACAGCCCCGCCCTACCTCCCCCCTCTCTCGCCTCCGCGGTTTTGCGCGGCGACGCACCAATAACAAACTATGCAAGACTCCTTTAGTTAATTTAACACAAACCAATAATTAATAATTTTATCACAATCGCTTCAGACTATAAACAAATACTTTAAGTAATAACTCGTAAAGGAGGCTGTGAGAGCTATATTCACGTGCAATGTAAATACACCACAATTAACAAATCTAACTTAGTCAAATATAAACTAGCCTAAAAATTTTAACAATAAAGTAATTAAACAGCTGTAATTAAAAATATTGGTCATAAAAAAACCTGTAGAGCTATCGCTAAATGACCGTACGTTAAAAGTTGCCATGCCATGATCTTTGCATAAAAGTTTCAATAAAAAAAATCGCAATGGATGTAAAGTACTCCAAAAAGTCGGTTGGCTGCGGCTCTGAGCCGCATAATTTAGAGTATAATCTTACAAATAGTATAAAATCAGCGACTTAGAAATAGCTCTCAGTAAATAAAAAAAGACGTTAAAATCCTTAGGCTGTACTCTTGTATGATTATAATGTAAGCAACGCAATATGTTGGCAAAGCGGAAGTTCGCATAAATCTAACGATACAATAGAACTAAATAATTATGTACCTTAGACATTAAGATTACACAAGGCTCACTGTTCCTACACGATCAGAAGTGTAACTGCGGCGGCGCCGCCCCTAGACTAGTCTGCCTCGACAAGGGAAGTATACATTAACAAACGCGGGAAGGATATGTACGATTTGTTGAACAGAAACTTCAACGCGGCTTACGAAAACTGGTTGGTCCATCAACCACAACCCATCCGATAGTAAACGATACTAACTCAACTAAAACAATCTAACACTGCCCATATTTCCTGTGAGTATTCTTTTTCTTGTGAATTCCTCAGTCTTTTCTACGGTCGAAACGAAATGTCAACTCATACCTCAACCCACTTCCATAAAAAGTCAAAAATAATCGGCTCATTATTCCCTAAAATAGTATACTAACGTCGGTATGGAAAATATACAGCGAAGACTCACAAGTTGTGCATCTGCCTCGATTTAAAATTCGCCACAAATTGTAGTTCTTCGCTGTTTCGCTATAATGTTTTTAATCCCTACGAAACACATTGTACTTTCCATAGAGATATGCATCAAGCACATTAATAAAATGCATTTAGTAAGGAAAAATAACAATTTTCTCTCAACTTTCGTCCATGTACTCGGAAAGGGTGAAGCAACGATAGGTTATTATACAAGATAAACAATATAAAGAAAGCGAACATATAACAAAATATATTAACTTAATCTAGAATTAATAAAGAAACAATCACCCTCACCGAGTGATGGGAAAGATGGGAGGTATAATATAGTATTTAATATGTATCTAAGTTACTATGTTGGTGTCTCTATTTCCATTCATATATCTATGGATAATAGGTAATATAATAAAGTATCGAGAGCGGAAAGCACATTAATGGTGTGGTGCTCACCGACACTGCTACATGGTACAAACTATTGATAACTATGGTTTTAATTTCATCATTTTAAAATGTGTGTGAAAACCATCATATTAAAAGAACATTACGCAAGTAATAGTTACTTCAAAAGTCCGGCGCCTATAGTTGATAATACGCTCGCGCCCGCTGGAGACGCTAATGTAGTGAAAGAAGAAATAGTGGTAGATTGTTAGATTTATTCTAAATAAATAGTATGTGCCTATTAATTTCTCTGAGTTTATTTTATAAAAAATCAAAAGTGCACACAATTTTGGACCGCTCGAAAGAACGATAGGATGACCTTTTTTTTTAGGTGTCTGATATAAGGAATGTGCAAGTACTTACTTGTATTTTTTAATAATTGAGAAAGATATTACAAATGTACACCATGTACGTATACAATTTAGCACACTTACTGAAAACTACATGTTTTAGTCTACTTCTAGGTTTCAACGTGATTTATTTTTTGTTGTGCTAGGTACATAGTAGGGCAGTAGAAATAGAGTTTAACTTTGCAATAAATTTCTGATTCAAATTTATTTTTGAGGTTAGGATCACTAACTGAGCATAAAATCACAAAATGCTGACAGATTCAGCATCAGCTTCAAGCGCCATCTTGAAAAAACATTTTTGGCCGATATCTCGGAAACTATGCAGTTTAGGGCAAAAATTATTAAGATTGTTATTGTAGTATATAATATAATTTTGCATTTTTCGTTGCCAGAAAACTTTTCTGTGAAACGTACCGTTTCCGATTTATTTTCTATCGCGGCCGATAACTATTGAAATATTAGAATAATTGATAAAACGCGTCAATACTTTTATAAAGATCAGTTAATTCTCTAAATTTTGTCTCAAACTTTTTTTTCTAATGTCCCCATACGTTTTGAGTTATAAGACGTTAAAATCCTGGTACTCTGCCAAAAATATTATAATTAATGAATTGTATTAAAATTAACAATTGTTTTATTTGTGGTGGGTTATTAGACGATTAAAACTCAGTATTTGTAAGAAAAAAACGGATATTGAGTCTAATGAAAAGCACCATTAGACGAGGCGAGAGCGAACATTAAAGTATGTTAAAGGAGCTTGAAACTTAGCTTATCCGTGTGTGTATGTGTTATGCCCGGTTTACATTATTCCAGTCCAGCGATCGAATCCAGCGCTGGATTGCTTACTGGAATAATGTAAACCGGTACTGGAAAGCATCAATCCAGTGCTGGTTTACACTACATTAAAGTCAACAATTACGAACTTCCATATAAACTTTCACCCCTATTTCATGCCCGTACAGTGCGAAATTACAAAATTGCTAGGACAAACATTTATTTGTGTGGCGTCAAGTTTCTATGTATATACGTAGTTTTATGGGTTTGTCTTTAACAATGACGAATTTCTATATTAAATTTCTTCCCATATTTCAACCCTTTTACGCATTTTTCCATAATAAAATGCCAATGTCTTTTCTTGAGATTTTTTCTATCTGTGTACCAAATTTCATTAAAATTAATTCAGTGGATTTCATACTCATAGCTTTGAAAATGACGGAATTTTCATATAACCGTTCATCCCTTGCTTCTTGCTTGGTCTATCTTATTGTAAAAAGCAACAAAATAGTTGTCTGACGAGGGAAAGCATCAATCCAGTGCCGATTTGGCACTGAGGCCTCAGTGCCAAACGGGAAGCCATCGAGCGCGTACACTCTCCTTGAAAAAGGCCGCCGGACGCGGCCGAAACTCGAGTCGGATTGACCGACCTCATTACACGTGAGTTACCCGTTTACCTAATCAATATGTGTAACAACCACGTTAATTTTAATACTAAAATTACTTCACGTATTTTCTAATGAGTGATTTTCACGTTGTTTTTATGTTGTAGGTTTAATATCCTTAAAAACGAGGTCCCAATACTCCCAGACACTTTCCGTCGGCCGTTTTGCTTAACAACTCCAAAATAATAATTTAACTTCACTTAAATTCTCATGCTTAATTTGTAAATATGTTCGTCAGACAACTATTTTGTTGCTTTTTACAATAAGATAGACCAAGCAAGAAGCAAGGAATGAACGGTTAGGTATATGAAAATTCCGTCATTTTCAAAGCTATGAGTATGAAATTCACTGAATTAATTTTAAATATTTGGATCGGAAATTTATTGCAAAGTTGACCAAAAAAACGTCTATTTTTACTGGCCTAATACCTAGGTGCTTCAACAGCTATTTTTTGTTCCCATTGGTGACAGTTTAGGCGCGTTGCAAACGACGAGGTGGACCGGACCGATTGATTTCAACGCGGACGATAACGCAAAGGAAATCATTTACTAGCGACCCAAATTAGAGATTAAGAGGGCAATAAAACTGCGCCGCCCCTTCGTTCACAAAGCGCCTTTGTGGTTCAGAACATCCAGATTAGTGTATTTCAAACTAATCAAACTCTGAATAGATACTAAATAATTATCCACGCACCATAGTTGGCATGTTCATGTTGTATGTACCTACTTGCAAAACAGCAAGGGGATACTTCCCCTTTTTCTATGCACTAAGGACAGGGTTACAAATAAAACTAATATATAGCCACAAATATCATGGCACGTTTATTTTTTCTCCTCTACATGGCTTTCTAAAAGAATCGTGACTTGTTATTTTTGCATTTATAAATTTTCTTTTTTATTAGAGCTCCACAAGTGAGCGCTAAAGAATAATTTCAAAATGTATACTTTCATAAAATTAAAATATAAACTCTGTTTTAATTTGATCTTTTCAATATAAATCACTAGAAACTGAAAGAAATATATGCTTTGTTAGTTCGCTAATTATAATATTGATTGATGAGTCTATAATTAGAGTACATTTAAAAAATCACATTAAAGCATATACATAATGCTGACTACATAAATGCTCTTACAGCCCCGCCCTACCTCCCCCCTCTCTCGCCTCCGCGGTTTTGCGCGGCGACGCACCAATAACAAACTATGCAAGACTCCTTTAGTTAATTTAACACAAACCAATAATTAATAATTTTATCACAATCGCTTCAGACTATAAACAAATACTTTAAGTAATAACTCGTAAAGGAGGCTGTGAGAGCTATATTCACGTGCAATGTAAATACACCACAATTAACAAATCTAACTTAGTCAAATATAAACTAGCCTAAAAATTTTAACAATAAAGTAATTAAACAGCTGTAATTAAAAATATTGGTCATAAAAAAACCTGTAGAGCTATCGCTAAATGACCGTACGTTAAAAGTTGCCATGCCATGATCTTTGCATAAAAGTTTCAATAAAAAAAATCGCAATGGATGTAAAGTACTCCAAAAAGTCGGTTGGCTGCGGCTCTGAGCCGCATAATTTAGAGTATAATCTTACAAATAGTATAAAATCAGCGACTTAGAAATAGCTCTCAGTAAATAAAAAAAGACGTTAAAATCCTTAGGCTGTACTCTTGTATGATTATAATGTAAGCAACGCAATATGTTGGCAAAGCGGAAGTTCGCATAAATCTAACGATACAATAGAACTAAATAATTATGTACCTTAGACATTAAGATTACACAAGGCTCACTGTTCCTACACGATCAGAAGTGTAACTGCGGCGGCGCCGCCCCTAGACTAGTCTGCCTCGACAAGGGAAGTATACATTAACAAACGCGGGAAGGATATGTACGATTTGTTGAACAGAAACTTCAACGCGGCTTACGAAAACTGGTTGGTCCATCAACCACAACCCATCCGATAGTAAACGATACTAACTCAACTAAAACAATCTAACACTGCCCATATTTCCTGTGAGTATTCTTTTTCTTGTGAATTCCTCAGTCTTTTCTACGGTCGAAACGAAATGTCAACTCATACCTCAACCCACTTCCATAAAAAGTCAAAAATAATCGGCTCATTATTCCCTAAAATAGTATACTAACGTCGGTATGGAAAATATACAGCGAAGACTCACAAGTTGTGCATCTGCCTCGATTTAAAATTCGCCACAAATTGTAGTTCTTCGCTGTTTCGCTATAATGTTTTTAATCCCTACGAAACACATTGTACTTTCCATAGAGATATGCATCAAGCACATTAATAAAATGCATTTAGTAAGGAAAAATAACAATTTTCTCTCAACTTTCGTCCATGTACTCGGAAAGGGTGAAGCAACGATAGGTTATTATACAAGATAAACAATATAAAGAAAGCGAACATATAACAAAATATATTAACTTAATCTAGAATTAATAAAGAAACAATCACCCTCACCGAGTGATGGGAAAGATGGGAGGTATAATATAGTATTTAATATGTATCTAAGTTACTATGTTGGTGTCTCTATTTCCATTCATATATCTATGGATAATAGGTAATATAATAAAGTATCGAGAGCGGAAAGCACATTAATGGTGTGGTGCTCACCGACACTGCTACATGGTACAAACTATTGATAACTATGGTTTTAATTTCATCATTTTAAAATGGTAGCAGAGGTTTATACTACTCGTAAACCCAACTTCTAGTTTGTCTAAATAATACTGTTATCAATGGCTTGGTACGAAACTTACTAAGATTTTTTTTCTAATTCAACAGGGAAAATTATCTTTTATTATTTTCTGGGCAACTAAATGCATCCGTTATTTATATTATAATTTTCATTACCTTAACATATTACGTGTACACATTTATGTAAAATGATAATGAGATATTGGCCTATTTTTTCATGTTTCTTTCAAATACAGAACTATCAAAATATAAAAAAATATTGAGGACTATCAAACAACATCCATATGTATATATTATTTTATGTATACTTATGTATATCTACAAGAAATTTTGATTTATAGTACCCAAAGTATAGTTCTGTGCTAAATCTAATTCCAATTTATATATTCTCAGTTCGACAGTTGCCGCAGAGGAAAGTCTACAGACTATTTGTAGCTCCCGAGCCCCCACTGACCTTCGAATGGTACGTTCATACACTCGAATAAATAAACGCTACCAATATGTATTTACAACTTCTGACTCAGCACATGGACACATACAAAATGGAAATAAAGCTTTCAAAATAACAACACGGAGAATAGAAAACAATAAAGGTATAAAACGTCAGTATAATAATAATATAATATTACGAGGATATAAAGTTATTTTTCAATCATTTTTATGCTTAACCAGTTCTACCCTGACCAGACTTAACTAAGCTTACTCTACCACGTCATTATAGAGAAATGGCACCAAACTATCTTTGATATCAATAATGGCAAACCATAAGGAATCCCCTTCGCGGACGCTTGCGCGCGCGGCGATTGGCCGCGCGACCACTTCCTACTGTCTCAAGGTATTGGAAGACTACTGCGCTATACACTATTCATAAGTACTATTATTCGAAACAGGAAATAAGTATTGCCACTTGTCAAAACCACATTTATAAAATAGAAAATCGGCTATCCTAAATGGTGTACTAACGATGCGTTATGAGACTACACTTACGTGAATACGTGTGGAAAAATAATGTGTCAATGGTGTTACGATCGATAACTGCCTAATATCGCTATCCGCTAGAAGGCACACAAAGTTTAGTAAGAAGCTTTTACAAATCATATGATTGTCTGCAAGCGCATTGCGCGACGCGTGACGACGCTAAATACACTGACACAGTAAAAGACGAATGTACAACGACGTAAATGCGTACCGTGCGACGGGCGTACGCCGCGCATTGCGTACAGAGCGAGACGACACACATTGAACACTGAACATATTATTATTTTCAACGTAATACGTTTAAAAATATTGCCAATTTCAAGTTGCAACAGGCACTTCTCTGGATTTCTCCAATAAACATCATACTATAAAGTTAATGGTGAACTTTTCGACATTGCCGTTCAGGACTCATCGGTTTCTGAAATATTATTACTTTTGTACTTATGATTATCATTTATCAATAGAATACCATGATTATGAATCCTGATTATTTCTTAGGGATTTAAACTCGAGGAATATCATAATAGAGTTCTTATGTTACAGTGATCAAAATATTTTTCTCTTCAGTAACAGTATAAAATTACTGAAGTATCATATACACCGACACGTTCTAAGTTAAAGCATTGCAATAAGATATCGTTACATTTCACTACGTCTAATGGAGACGGGACAATAGAAACGACAAGCGAAATGACGCACTTTTATAAATTTAGAATTTTACAGTTGGAGATTTACCATTCACAATTCCAAAATTTATCACTAAGCAAATTAGAATATGAGATCAAAAATTTAGGCCTACAATCTACGACGATGAGACTTTTAAGTATCGATTTATGAACGCCACCACGGTGTCGATATACTATGTGATGGTATAGATAAATCACAGTTGCGGATATATAATCACATTGCATACATCTAGGCGGTACCGCTACTGACTACTCCGTCCGCGAGGATTCCCAGCGCTGCTCCCTCCTTCGCCGACAAAACTCAACACTCGATAACAAATAAATAACTCGTAATAAAAAATAAACAATCAAATCTGCATGAGTCCATGCTGGTCGGAGCTCAGCTCCAAACGGGTTCCTTTAGCGTAGCTGCTTCAATTAGTGGCTGCCAATCTATGGGTTCATATTGCACTCGCGCGCACCTCTATCAATCGAGACCTGGAACAAACGGAACAATCACCACATGCAACACACTTCATAAATATATCCTACTAATATTGTAAACTAGCAGCACACCACGGTTTTACCCGCGTAGTTGCCGTTTCCGGGATAAAAAGTAGACTATGTTTATTTTCAACATTTTATTAACACAACGGCAGGCACAGAATAAATACACTTCAGAGAGCTGGGCCTGCGAGCGCATGGCCATCGTGGGTGTCATGGTGGCACCGATGCGGCCAAAGTGCCGATCTGCGATATATGTTATTCCAGAGTTTCCAGACCATAATAATTAAAATGTGTTCCCAATGACTGGCCTCGTGGCTTAGTTGGTAGTAGCTATGCCTGCGAAGCCGAGGGTCGTGGGTTCGATTCCCACCCAGTGCAAATATTTGTGTGATGAATTGTGTCTGGGTGTTTCTATGTATAATAAGTATGTATTTAAAACTATATAAGTATTATATCAGCTATCTGGCCGCCATCACACAAGCTTTGTTTAGTTTGGGGTCAGATGGTGTTGTGTGTGAATTGTCCACCAATTTCAACCCGATCCGTTCAGCCGACTACAAATTCGGAGCATGCTTAGATTAATAGTCTAGAATAGCACAAAGACAACTTTTTATTGCAGAAAAATAACGGGAATGGCTACTACACTGGTAAAATCACAGGGCGCTGTTATTGTCGCGTAACAAGTTGTGTTATTTGATTTTGAACTTTATAGTAATGATCTTGAAGTTGTTTACCTGCTCGGGCGTTCAGTCTGTAAGATGCATCTGACTCGACATTTGCTGGGGCTGGGGCGTTGGGGTATGCGGGGGAGGAGGCGATGCTGAAACAAATAATAACATTCCTTTAACATCAATAGCGACAAATTACAAAACATTTATTGCCCCGAATCTTAACTTAATAAATAATCTTAATGTTGGACCTAATTCTTAAGACACGATTCAAAACTAAAATCAATTCACTCGCCAACTCTTCTGAATACAGTCGAAGTCGATAGTTTTACACTTGATTGACTTGAAGACCACCAAGGTGTAACCATCGGAAAACCCCCACTCAAGCAACGCATTTCACAGGCTAGACTCTAGACGACCTTTAAACAGAATTTAGACCAAAATAAAGTGAAAGCAGAAAACAATATTTCTGAATGAAACAGTCATGATGGTTTAGTTTGATATTTGTCACAAACAACAATGATGCTAGAAGTGGAAAGTACCTATATACCTACTGCTGAAAATTAAAAATCACAATTGTTCACCTAAAGTTATCTAATAACATAAATTTGCAATTTGAGATTATTTTTACCCAACTGGAAATTACATGCAGATAAAAAAATAGTCTAAGAATTGCGCCCTGGGGAACTCCGAACACCAAAAGGCGCAGTACCGGCGTTAGGGTAGGGCGCGGTAGGGCAACCGCCCAGGGCGACGGGTATTCAGGGGCGCCGCGTCCCAAGCGCAGGCGCCTTATTGTGTCCAGTAGGTAACTAGCCCTCTCTCACAAAGCGGTCAAGTCAAAGAAAAAAACATGCCCAGGGCACTGGTAGTGCTAAAACTGGCACTGGGTAGGCGGAACAAAACTCCATTTACATTAGCCTGCATCGCTCTGGACGATAAATACGATTTAAGTGCATATGGCAAGGTACCAAAAGTTTGGGCTACACCCCCTTGCTAGAATTTAATTTGCCTTAATTCCATCTGCTATACCGGTCAACAGACATAATATTGTTTCTCATAGTTTTATATGACATACTCATTATTTATTAGTCATGTGCTAGAAACTTTGTTTCCCGTAAAGTCAATTTAGGTTAGATTAGAACCTGAAAAACAACGCACAAGCCGAGTGAGCGAAGCGATCATGCCGCGGCAGCGGCTGGCGAAGTGCTAGAAAGCCAATCGCTATTTAGGACAAAGGGGTTATGTCACATAATTTTAATGGTAAACAAACAATTCGGGCATATAATACTCATCATAATATTATAATAATTTGCTAATATTTTTGGGGCAAACAATAGACAACCCAAAAGTTTACCAATCACTTTTTTCACACACACAAAACACAGCGTTACTTAGTCAGCGTTGGATATACGCTGACTCAGTCAAAGCTTTCATCAGATCGTAAGTAATTGTTTCAGGAATCAAATACATTACTTACAAATAGAGGCGATAGATTGCGGCGACATTGCTGACATCTTGCTCTGCGAATCCTGCATCGACACCTGCGTGCCTTGCGACGTCATGTAACGATTTACCATCGGTACGAAGCTGAAATTATAGTATTATTTTTAAAGGGACTACTTTCCTAAATCGATTTAACTTTTAGATACTTAGTTACTACAGTATCTTTTAGAACGTGCAACTTCAAATTATGTAAGTTATATGTAGAAATGTAGATAGCAAATATCTCCAAAAAGTTATATTCAATATGCAAAGACAATAAAATTTACCATCATCTATCTGATACACACCCTGACTGGTTAGTCAGCTTCAATATCGAGGAAAAGTGTACTCTGTTCTCGAATTTTATTCTAATTGTGCAATAAAGAAACCACTCGCGCCGCGTCCATACATTGCGTTAATCATTTCACAACTTTCGGTTAAGTTTACTTAGTAGTCAATTAATATTTAATATATTTTTCATCTTCATACATGATCGCCAAAACTCAAATCGACATTAGCGACTCCCCAGTCAGACATTATCAATCAAGGAATACAAGTAATATCGTATATTATACGGTTAAAAGACGCGAGGGGTTTTTGGACCCTGGACGGAACGAAGTTCATACACGGCTGTAACTATACTAAGAATAAATGTTGGAAAAAGTCTTATAACACTTTTTTCGTTCTACCATCCATCTGTTCAGAGCGTGTGATGATATAGAACTTCGTTCCAATAAATCATGTTATTTGATCAAAACACAATGCGAACAAACTTTAAAATTAAATAATTTTAATAATAAATTACAGAATAATGTTTACCTTGACGATGTTTAGGAACATTAGAATCACATCTACAAGAAAAGATGTGATTCTTATAATTTGATTTTGATGTACATTGTACATCAAACTCAAATTATCAAATTATGAAGGAAAAGTTACTGCAAGAACAAAATCTAAACATTACATTGATAAAATCAACTATAAAAAAACAACATAAAAAAATTGTTGCCCTGACGCAACTTATAGCAAAGAATGATCTTGTATTGTAGTGGCGAGTGGCGACCATATTGAATTAGAAATTTCTCATAGTGTATAGTAAAATAGTAATCTAGTAGTCAAGCTCTTTCATTCGATACCCCCATTGTGAGAGTTGTGAAAAAAAAGTGTAATCCGCCATTTTGTACAGGCGGCCATCTTAGGCCGGCCATACACGGACAGCTGCTTGAAGCAGTCAGTATCGACTGCTTCAACTACATACTGAACTACAGACTTCTATGTACGTACAACGTACATACACGAACCACTTAAACAGTTGCAACTGCTTCGGGGGTTTAGCAGTACGGTGAAATTTCATCATGCGGTTGGACTGCAAGTCCGTGTATGGCTGGCCTCAGATAAATTTCATCAAATACAACTAAGATCACTCTCAACTAATTACATTTTCAAACGAATCATAAAATTAAAATAAATCATATTCGTATCATCCGTTCGGAATCTACGATCCCACAGACAGACACGCAGACACGTCAAACTTTTAATACTCTCCAATTTTTGCGTCAAGAGTTAACCGCAGTACCCCAAATCTTGAAGACAGACTATTTTATAATTACACTAATATTACCTCAAGTCACAGACACCGGGTGAATCATAGTTGCCGTGGTTAGAGTTGGTATTGGTCGCAACGCTGTTGATGTTGGAGATACTGTTCGCAGACAGGCTGTGGTTCGTCTCGCGGTGAACGCGGTTGTGGTGTCTGCGAAATTACATACTTCAGTCATCGATTCTTAAGAGCATGGCATCACTCAAGTCGCGGTGTAAGAGCCAGATAAGCGTATCAACATTTTCTGACTTTTAGAGGAGAGCAAAGATTTTGTTAAAATAAACATTTTTTTTGTAGACGCAAGCCGTCAAAAATTTGATTGAAAAACTGAGAAATTCGAAATGAATTTTAGCAGTATTTTGCTTTTCTCTAAAATTCAGAAAATGTAAATACGGGCATCTGGCTCTTACACCGCGATAGTATCGCATGCAATGGGACTGCTTATGGGACTTTGGTTATCGAACTTTATTTCGAATTTGAGAGCAGAATTAAAGTCCAAAATCCTTCGATTTTGTTATTTTATAAAAGCCGAAAGTTTTCTATGCGTGTTTCCAACACAGGTAATCACGGTCTCCGAATATAAAGTTGGTAGTACTACTACTGTAGTTACTACTAGTAATAGTTTTGGCAGCTGACAGGTAGGAAAGGTATACCTATAGGTGTAAACTTTATCTCACATCCGCCATAATAAAAATGTAATAAAATAGAATGTTATTCAAAATAATACTAAAAATTACACAGTAAAATGCACTTCATTCAATTCCAACTCTCTGCCAGACACCCTTAAACTATTGACTATTGTTATGCCTTAACAGCTTGATTCTGTTTAAACTTTTCGATTCAGTCGTAAACAATTTCTTAAGTTGCTTAGACCATGCAAACGTCCAAAAATGTCCACCAAAGCTACACGTATTGTCCATACACGTGTGTTAAGGATGTGATAATAATTTGAACATTGTACCCATATATAAGGTACACTACAAGAAAGTGCACTTAAATAGCTCGCGAAAGTTATGGAATGTGATTATGAATACGAAAACACAATCCATATAGAACCTTTAGCAAAGGAGATAAGGCTCACCGTATGAGATAGCTGTCCCTCACGAAGGTGCGTCCGCACACACTGCACTCGTAGCAAGGCCCCGTGGAGTGTGTGCGGATGTGAAGAGCGAACTGCGATTTCGAGGTGAACGTCATCGAACACCGATCACAGTTCAGCGGCTTGTCTGCTACGTGAGACCATCTAAGAACACAACACACAAGAATTAAAGTAAGGTGTCAATATAAGCGATTACTCTCACTAAGATCTTCTGGTACAGTAGACAAGTGTACACTGTACAGGTTCTATCGAAAATGATAATTATTATCTCCTCTAATTAAAAGATACATCAAATGTAGTATAATCTTACGATCCATTGTACATTTTCTCTACAACAACATGTTTTCAATAACAAGGACATAGTAAGACACTCGTGAAATCTACCTGTGCGCTGTGACGTAACTCTTCACGGCAAAACGTTTCTGACAGATATCACAAGCATAAGGACGTTCACCTGAAACGTTGACATCGTTTTACTAACTCGAATTTATAATGAGGATAAAGAAAACAGCAAAATTCTAACTACTACAATAATGGAGAAGCAACAAACAAAAGCAAATGATGTTAGAAAGACGGCAAGATGCAATTAGACAGTATGTAATGATGCATTCTGAAATCAATGGATTTAAAGCCAAGAAATTATAACAAATGATACAATACTGAAACTTAGGAATGATGCAGCGTATGAGGAATGACTAGTATCCGGTTGTCGGTGCCACATCATTAAGTTCAGACTTAGTTTATCAATACCTGTTTTAGCAATTTGCCGTCTTCGTAACTTGTGCAAGCATTCTCCAACCAATCAGTCTTCACAATCGTCAATGGAGACACAACAAAACATGTCACTGAAATCTACTCGACTAACGCACCAACAACATTTCTAAGCTGCACTGCGACACAGTTACTCTTGAATATATTATTTTAAGGACCATAGTAAGAATATACCCTCATTTACGTATTCTGATGGGTTTGTTTAAGGCTACGGCCTCAACAGAAACATTTTATTAGAAGACGGTTCTTTCATCTGTGATATTCGTGCCAATGTGTTTCCCAATAACATTTCCGAACCGTGTACTTATCTAATTAAAGTTATTGTGACTTTAGAACTGTTATTGGTGGTTCGTCTTGTTAATGTCACCACGGCATCAATACATTCGATAGCGATAGTACGTATGTTCTCATACCGGTATGAATTCGTTTGTGGATGTTGAGCGTTGATTTCTGCGTAAATCGTTTGTAACAGACATCGCACTCGAAAGGGCGTTCGCCGGTGTGCGTGCGCATGTGAATCTCCAGGTACGGCTTGCAAGTGAACGCGGCCGGGCACTCTCCGCACTGGTAGGGCCGCCCTTGCACTGCGCAACCACACGTCAGTACACAACACTACGCGCTACGCACAGCAACGACTATGTGGCACCGACAACTTTAAACTTAAATACAATCGATTAAAACACGTGACATTGATGAATACTTGACGAAATTGCACTGACCTGTGTGCGTTCGTTTGTGTATGTTGAGAGTAGACTTTTGCGCGAATCTCTTGAGACATACATCACATTGATAAGGGCGCTCGCCGGTGTGCGTGCGGTTATGGATCTCGAGGTACTGCTTGCAGGTAAAGGCAGCGGGACACGCCAAGCACTGGAATGGCCGTCCCTGAACTGCAAAAAGAAACGAGCGTGAGTGTGGGAGGGGGGTCGACCGCTCCCTCCCTCCCGGTTGTCACGCCGGCTCATCGCGTGTCGAGTGGCCTCCCGGCGCCCACGTACCTGAGTGCGTCCGCTTGTGTATGTTGAGACTGGATTTCTGCGTGAAGCGCTTCAGGCAGATGTCACACTGATAGGGTCGCTCGCCGGTGTGGGTGCGCGTGTGTATCTCCAGGTATTGCTTGCAGGTGAAGGCGGCCGGACACGACAGGCACTGGAACGGTCTGCCCTGGACTGGTGCCCAACACAGATACATTATAGCGGCGGCGTGCGAGGCGGACGCTAGACGCCCTCGCTAGGAGACGGCGCGGACCGGTCGCACCGCTCCGGCCCGGCCCGGGGCGGCTGGCGACCGGGCGGGAGCCGGGCCGGCGGCCGGGCGGGGCGGCCAGTCCGGCCCGCGGCTCTCACCCACCTGTGTGTGTCCTCTTATGAATATTGAGGCTGGACTTCTGCGTGAAGCGCTTGAGACACGCGTCGCACTGATACGGCCGCTCGCCTGTGTGCGTGCGCATGTGAATGTCCAGGTAGGGGCGACGGGCGAAGGCCGCCGGGCATTGCCCGCACGCGAACGGCCGCCCTTGCACTGCGCCCAGTGCACACACAAAAGCGAGTAACGCACGTCGCCAACGCGAGGCCGCGGCGCCTCCTGCGCCCGCGCGCGCCCCGCCCGATCTCAGATGCGGCCGGTGCCACCGCGACCGGCGCGGCCACCGGTCCGCGCCCCAATTTGGAAACCCAATTTTGATCATCGATACCACGTATGGTATCGAGGCGCTGGACGTGTTAATATGCGTCATTGCGGCGATTGCATTACCGCTTTTGTGAAACGATTAATATTCATGAAAATGGTAAAATAATGATACAATGCTAAAGTCACCGAGTCGTGGGTATGTAAAATGGGGGATGTGATAGAGCGAGTGACCGGCGGGTTCATAAATTAATGGCATGAAATCAGACGTGATGCAGAAGTGATTGAAGCGCGCCGTTACAGCGAGTTAGAGAAGTCGAGGTGTTAGTCGGAAGCAACGAGATGGAAGCTAGACTGTCGGATGAGAGACGACGGGTCAGGCGGCAACGGAAAATAGGGAGGAAGCATGACGCTAAATGAGATGCGTGACGAGTCTCAGTAGTGGGTAACCGTGACGAGTAGTGGGACAGCGGATATAATATAAGTGGGCTACTAACCCGTATGTATCTTTTCGTGCAAATTGAGCGCGCACTTCTGCGTGAAGGACTTGAGGCAGACGGTGCACTGGAACGGCCGCTCCCCTGCGCCGCCACGCACGGGCACGGGGGGACAGAGAAACAAAACAAAACCACGATGGACAAATAATTCACTCGGTCGAGCGCCGGGCTCGCGATCTATTCTCTCGCTCTCTCCATCTATCTCTGTCTCACGCTAATGCACGCACCGAGCGCTACCATGAGGGAATTCATACACTTCGTTATTTGTCCATCAGATAATACTCATCTTACGTCGAACTTAACAGAAATCCTCACAACGTACACATGCTTTATTATAACCGTTTGTGAATAGTTTTTGAGCGTGTGTAACCTATAAGTCGCGTCCGTTAAGAAAAGCAAAAGTTTTTGTCGCTAACTAATATTATTACTATAATTACTTATGTTCGATAAGCCAGGTGTGAGGATCAGGTTTACGGGAGCCCTTAAAACTATTCACAAAACGTTGGTGTCAAAGCCACAAGAGCAAAAATGTAACAAAGCTCGAGATGCGATTAATAAATTTACGTGTTGTGGCTTGGAGACCGAAATAAAAAGGAAAATGTCAAGGGACCCACCGGTGTGTATACGTTTATGAGTGCCAAGGCTCGACTTCTGCGTGAACCGCTTGTCACAGATGTCGCACTGATAGGGGCGCACTTTGTTGATCAGCGATTGGATGTGCTCCTCTAGAAATACCAACAAAACTCAGCTACAGCATCGATCAGCCGACCACTGCAACTCATCACAGTGCCTACTAATGTGAGCTAACCAAATCAAATTAACAAAAAAATAATGTCTACATAGGATTTTAGGGGATAATATGCCTACCAGTGTGTATTTTCCCATGGCGTCCCAGGCTGGACTTCTGAGTGAAGCGCATAAAACAGATGTGGCACTGGTACGGCCGCACTTTCTCTAACAGGGCTCGTCTGTGCTCCTCTATAAGGTATACGAGTATCGATATAGCAACTTTGCACCCTCTCAAACAATTCAATAAACAGTACCTAACGTGATACAGTAAACCATTCACACACATTCAGGGGGAGGTAGGGTACTTCTACGGACTGACTTTAAGTTAGTACCGCTCTGCCTCAAGGGGGGAAGTCACGCACAAGTCGCCAGTAAGATATGAGAGACCCACCGGTGTGTATTTTTCCGTGCCGGCCCAGACTCGATTTCTGGGTGAATCGCACATAGCAGATGCCGCACTGGTAGGGCCGATCCTGAGCCAGCAGCGCGCGTCTGTGTTCCTCTGAACGAAATCGTACAAATCAATTTAGGGCGGGAGCATGATCACTACGGGAGGCGAGGCCGTGACTATCGACTGAATGTGTGGAGTGTCACGGGCGCTATAGATGTGAACCCACCCGTGTGTATTTTCTTGTGGCGGTTGAGGCTGGAGCTCTGCGTGAACCGCATCTGACAGAGCTCACACTTGTAGGGCCGGTCCTTCACCATCAACGCGCGCATGTGCTCATCTAGAAGCGAGGCCATAGAACAATACGCGCTCGACTCTACTCGTAATCGGACGGCGCAAGGACGCACAAAGGACCGCGACCGCGTCCGTTGCGCGCCCTTCACCTCCCCCTGTTTGCCTCACAAAGGAGCCTTCCTCACGCCCTGATGCTTTACTCGCTAACTACATCTATTGGACACAACTCAAAAACTATTCACAATGTTATGTCAAGCATATGTATAGGTATCTGTATCGACAGCGGACTGGCTTGCGCCACTCACTATATATTGCGTGAAGTACATTCGATACGAAGGTTAGATATAAGTTACATACGCTAACGATTATTAATATACGTGTTTATAAAGCTCCGTTAAGAAATGCGTGCTCGCGATATATAAATAAGCACCATTCATTCAAATTAGGACACTAATAACATAAAATAATTTCGTTACAAGAGTTAGAGAAGTGAGATACTTAGGTGGTAGAAATAGTTACCCGGAAGAAATAAGTAAACTTTCACTTAGGAAATAATTGATGTGTGTAAGAAATAAGATTTTATCTTTTACAGAGTGCTGTTGCTTTTGGAAAACAATATGCTACAAAGATAACCCAATGCGAAATAAAAAAAAGAAAAGTAAATAGTACAAATACTGAAACTGTGATAGAGAAAAGAAAAAAAACTACAAATATCAGGGCGTCAAAATAGGACATAAGCAAGATAACTTGTTATTGCCAATTTCGAAAATTAAAGTAAATAAAAATAACTTTTCTTATTACTTTTGGTCTTGCGGAAACAGGAGGAGGTCGACTCAATAAAAATTATAAAATTTAATATAATCATACATTAGCTCTCCCTCATGGTATATGGGTCTTTTATTTATTTTGTTAGTCTAAATGTAACTTCCATATTCGGGAAATAAACGTATATCTTGAAACCTCCATCCTACAGCGAAACATATGGGCATCGTTAATTAGAACAAAAATATCTATAGATTGATAAGATAACACTATTTATTGGCAGAACTATGTTATTGTTTACAAACGTTAAGATATGGAAATTACATTCTGAGCAGTGATATAACATCACCTCTTGATACTTTGAAATGGCAGATAAGACACTTATCTAATCCTATCAATCAACAGTCACAATATTCTAGATTCATGTTGTAAGTTATATATTTACATGGAAACATAATAAAAACTGTGTGCGCTTAGTACAAATTCTAATTAACAGAACTATTTCAATTATTAAGAAAATTAAACGGTTTCTCTATTTTTCTTTATCCCCTTAGATATATGTATTGATTTGCCTGTCTGTGTGACTGAGTATCTGTCTGTGGAATAATAGGTCCTAAATGACAGAACTGGTTTTAGTTTAAAAGCTAACATGACCACAATGGTTCATAACTACAATTTGTATGAGACACCTGTTTCTACCCCAATAATGATAGTTAACAATGGACTTTATCACAAACTAAATTATTATTTAATTACCTCGACGTTTCGGCAGCGGTGTCTTCTCGACAGCACGTCGGTTGTAATGCTGCCGAAACGTCGAGGTAAGTAATAAAATTAAATAATAATTTAGTTCGTAATTAAGTCCTGTGTAAGATTTTCAATTAATGAGTTAAAATCGCGAAAGTTTAAAAACTTAACAATGGCTTTTAAGTTGGTTGGCAAATTAATTTCCAATATTTTATCAAGCCACTTGCCTCCAATTTTGTGATAAGCACATACACTTTTTATCATATTTAACTCAAGATTGTTGTACAAATGTTTCCACACGAGGCTCCCCTTACCATGTAGTACATACATAGTAATAGAGCCTCGATGCGGTCGAAGTACACTTACCTGTGTGCACACGTTTGTGTGTGTTAAGGCTGGACTTCTGTGTGAAGCGTTTTAGACACAGATCACATTGGAAAGGTCTTTCGCCTGTGTGCGTACGCATATGCACTTCTAGATACGGCTTACGGCAAAAAGCTGCGTCGCAAACCTGAACAGACATTGGTTTTAGTGAATCCCAGTGCCGTAAATAGGGCGGTGGCACCGGCACAGGGCATAACTCTGGGAGGCGAAACAATGACCAGACAAGACTAGGTATTATTTATCCGGTTTGCTCCTGATAAGTTCCCGCTGTGTCCCTAGTGATCGATACCAACACAAACGTAACGTACAAGTACACGCCAGTATCATCATAAACGTCTGCTAAATTAGACAAAAAATCGCGCTATTTTTTTTGGCAGTGCACAAGCATATTTGTGTATACAGTAGGCCTATTGCAAAAGCATTGTTTTAGCTAGGGTATCTTATCCATGCAAAAGTTTCGATGTTTGTTGCTTAATTACGTCTGAACGGATAGGGCTGAAATTTGGAATATAGTAAAATTATAGTCTGGAATAGCACATAGGCTAGTGCCTATGTGCTAGTAATCTACTTCGTTTAAATCTTTAACTGTAATAAACTAGCAGCGCCCCGCGGCTTTACCCCTGTTCCAGTCTATTATATACTTAGAGATTAAAAGCCGGGTCACACAGAGGCGATCCGATAGCGATAGCGATCCGATACCGAGTATGGGATCGCGCCCGCTTGCTGTGTGTCAGGTTGCACACGAATTCGAACATTACAAAAAATCCCGTCTCGGATCGCTATCGCTATCGCTATTGGATCGCCTCTGTATGACCCGGCCTTTAATCGAAATAATGAATGATTTCCTAAACATTGACAGCAACTTTAAATTGTATTAATAAACTAACTGGGGTCAAATCACAACTGTTACAATCACAATCAATTGTTTTATTTGCACAAGGCGTGTATAGGGTATAGGTAACTTTTAATACTTCCACATCATATAAAAAATTGGTTGTTTGTAAAGTCGGTTTACGGACGATAGTTTAACGTGACAACGTCATAATAAAACATTGATGAAATGATTGCAATCGAGTGGACGAGAGACAGACGTAGTGCAAGCGTACAATGAGCGTAACGGGACAATGAGCGTAACGGGACACTGAGCGCAACGGGACAATTTTACGAGCGTGCAGCCGGCGTTCATCGATTTATTAGACGTAGTCAGGTAGTCACGTCAAAAAGAAAGTTTATAAATTCAAATCAAAGGTTACTATTAATAATTTGCACCGTGTTTTTAAGATGGCCTAGTGTAAAAACGTCTAATTTCACTATCGTTATGTCGTAGGTTCGAATTCCGACTGCATCTCTGCGTATTTTTCCAAATGCAGTTTTATCATCAAACTGGTTTTAGTGGTGAAGGAAAAAAAATAGTGATCAAACTGGCGTGTTCCAAGAAAGAGATATTTTTCGAAGACATGTGTTGCCACCAATCCAGGATAACATGGTCGATTGTAGGCTGGACTCTCTCCTTGTGAGTGAAGGCCATGAGTAGAGTTAGGCTCATAAAGTAAGCTGGTAATGCTACTTTTTTTGTATTTTTACATATTTCGTATCATTTTTTAAGTAAGTAGTGTAAGTATATCGTAATAGCGAACCTATTTTGGTCTTGTTCTTCGCGGAACTAAAGCGCAAGAGTTTCTTGGCTTCGTTGGTGTGAAATTATACTTATAGGCTTTTTACTATATCATAAATGCGAAAGTGTTTATCTCTCTATTTGTATGATTCTTGTTACTCTTTCATCAAAAACTAATCAAATAAAGGATCTCCATGAATTTCGAATTTGTTGAACTTGGATGGAATAATACAGGCTGTACAGTATGTTATGGGCTGATTATGATGATGATGATGTACAGTATGTTATCTATATATATATATATATATATATTATATAAAAGCGAAAGGTCACTCATCAAGGAACCTCAGAAACTACAAATGCTAGAAATCTGAAATTTTGCATTGAGGTCCCTTTTAGCACGTAGGCGCTCGCTAAGACGGGGTTTTGCGAAATTCAACCCATATGAGGGTGGCGGGAACTACGCGGGTAATACCGCGGGGCGCTGCTAGTAAATAATATTATTACTTATTTATAACACCAGGGTAGCCTGGAAAAATTACGGGAAAGAGAAAGAAACGAGTGAACTCGCAGGATGCTACTAGTGTATAATAAATGTGTACTTACTGTGCATTGGAAGGGCTTGTTTCCTGAATGAAGCTTCATGTGGACGTAATATGATGAAGCGGACGAAAGGACTTTGCCGCAAACCTGCAAATACGATAATAACAATTAATTAGAAGACAACTTAAATAATTCTTAATTTTTTTTAAACTGTTAATTACAGGTCTCTAGCAGACTTAAAACAATTAAAACTATTACAACACAAAATCAATCCCTTATTTTGATTTTGTATTCAATATTATTTTATTGCAAATAAATAATTACTTTACTTTACTTTACAAAAAGCATAGATTTTAACGCCTATTTGTTTTAGCAGCTTTGAAATTTTTCAGTAAAATCCAAACAATCCATTTTTTGTTTAATCTCCTATTAATAAGGTTTTAATCATGAATCACATTAAAGCTATAAGAACCCACAAAAGAGTTTTCTGATACATATTCTTTTAAGCTGTATAATTAGTAAATATCAGTAATAAACTTACCTTACAGGCCTGTGGCTTTGAACGAGGTGTATTTGGTCCACCATTCGGCATTTCCATTTTAGTTTGAACTGATCCCATATCAACACCCATACCCTGAGAAATTGCAAATTGAAATTAGTTTAGTAACAGTTTAAAAAAATGTGCAGTAGTGCACTTTGGTAACAAAATATGAGTGGACTTAACTGACACTTTCATGCCATTGTAACCACTCAGAGTGAAAATCTCTACTACTATTTCTATATAATTTTGTGTGAAAAAATGTGGACAAATATTTATTTTTAACTTATTTTATAAAGCACATTTTACCTGTGAACACTGTCTTCCATCCATATCCATATCAACGCCTTCATCGTCCATTCCTTTAAAGCTCAACTGTAAATGAAAAGAACATTGTGTTTAATGAGTGTATGCCAAACACTCACTCACAAATTGTTTCTAGCAGGACTTTACAGAGCGTAGTAAGAAGTATATATAGCATAGTTTGCTTATTCCTTCACCCTGATGGCTCCCAACTAACAACTAATTTTAATCTGTCACATCTTAGGGCAGGATGGCCCGTTGTAACAAAGAAGTATATTTTTAGTTTGAATGATTCATTCACAGTCCAACCCTGGGGGTTAAATCCTACAATAAATATACAGACAGTAAAATTTCTTCATTGTGATATGTACATTACACTCTCTTTTGTTTAGTACACCATTGGATGTGTGGTGTACATCAATAGAGACCTATGATGCTTATCAGTGAGCAATATATAATTGGCGGACTAGTATTATTAATAATGGGATATTTACGAGAAAGAAAAATAGTGGAGCGAGTCCCTGATATATGTATAAATTAGTAATCCTAGTGTAGTGAACAACCAAGATAGTTTACAACAAAAAAAAAAAAAAATATACGGTCGAATTGAGAAACCTACTTTTTTTTTAAATTCGGTTAAAAAGGGGATTGAGAATGATGATGCTACAAAACAGATTTTAAAGTGTTTGAAACAATAACTTGTAAAATATAGTAGGCATGAGGTGGAAAAGGAGTTGCATGTGGTGACAACAAGTAGAGTCAAGTAATGACCCAGGTAGGGTAACTACAGTGTAGGATGTCCAGCTGCAAGATAAGAAGACAATATTCTCTTTATCACCTGTAGTCAGACCTGGCATTTATTGGTAGAGGACCGAGGATGATGCCATGATAAAAGAGGCATATTGCTAGCAAGGGCGAATCCAGCTTTGGCTCCAGGGGGGGTCTCATAATGGTGGTCAAGTCACAAAACTGCTATAGGTACATGCATACTTTTTAATCAGTGGTCCACCTGTTGGTTAAACAACACTGTGGATGTCTATGATATGGTGGATGAAGAGCAGCCAACTAAGCTTAGCGCTATGCACTGAGAGAAATCTAATAGCACAAGTGGATGTATAAAGACCAATGATCATGATAATGAATTATTAATTAATCAAAAAGTTAATGAATCTGTGCATTTTATAAGATCCTTGATTTTATTAACTAAACTAATGATATTAAACTCTCCGAATCATTTGAATATTGCAGTTTTGCTGTAAAAATTCTAACTGGATTAACAAGAATCTCAAACATTTATTCTGATAAAGAAACAATACCGATTTAATATAAAATACAGAGGTTTGTACCTACTTGGGGTCTAAAAAGATAATTTTAAAGTAATTATCTAATAATTCAATAGATTCAACATCACCTTTATTCTCAATGTCATAAAGATGAAATTTGCTTAAGTGTTTTTCTTAGATTTTTATCCATAGATACCTCACATTACCTTACCAGCAGTTTTATTAGATAGTAGTAATAGTAGTAAAAAGTAAAAACTTTATTGCTGAAACATACATTAACAAAAATAGATTTAACAGCGAGCCCCGAACTAGGCGATAAACCTGTGTCTCAGGGCTCAGAGTACGGAATACCTTAAATAAATGTACAATGTTTTGCAAGTAATTCATGAGCAGTCAACAAATTCTACTGTTAATCAGTATAATACATACAATTTCCCAACAATTAGAATAACAAACAAGGATTTTGAAAGTGGACATTAAGTAAAAAAAGGTGCAATAAATGCGTAAAGTGTGCAGGAGAGTTGTACTGTGGTATTGTGTACGTTTGTGGGTGACTATTTGTCTGCAGTGTACTATGCGTGTGTGTGTAATTATGTGTTGTTGTTGTGTGTGTACATTTTGTAATGTGTGTATGACCGCATTGATTAATGTTTTTGTATGAGTGAGTATTACTTGTTACTACATTTTACAAGAATGGCAATTTGTATCGTAACAGCATTTCAGTCTCATCGTAAGAGAGTGTGAGTAACCATGTCTTAACTATTTTTTTACACTTTGCTAAATTGCATTTAAGTATATCACATTTTTTACACACATTATTATAAGTGTTAGGATGAGAAAATGTTGGGCTTCTAAATCCAAGTAGAGACGCATAATTCGGAGTGGCCATTCTAAATACGCGGCAAGTTATCAGCCGATCATAATCTTGTCTGTTCAAGAGTTCTTTGTGGATTTTAACTGTTGCGTTTAAAACATAGAGTTGTCGTACACGAAGTACTTTAATCTCGTCATAGACTTTGTCTGTGGGGTATCTAAAAGGGAGTTTCAGTGAGACTTTGAGTATGGCTCTTTGCGCTATCTCTATTTTTTTAAAATGAGTTTTGCAAGCACTTCCCCATACCGAGACGCAATACTGTAGTACAGACTGGCATAAAACTAGGTATACCTGCCTGACAGTGTCTATGGGTGCACAGTCTCTAAGTCTCTTCATTACGAATATTAGCCTCCTTGCTCTACCAGATAATGAAATAATGTGATCGATGTAGTTTAGCCGGTCATCGATTATCACGCCCAAATATTTTATGGATCTTGTACGTTGAATTTGACAGCAGGAGCAACCTTTATAGTCTGCGGATCCGTAATTTGAACAAGTATGAATTCTTAAGCTCAAACCACCAGCAGGACTACTCACACAGGTCTTAGAGAATGCGATGTATTTCGTTTTATTTATGTTCAGTGTCAGTAGACTTCTGTCGTCCCAAGTTTTCCCGTGAAATATAATTACTGTGTCGTCGGCATAGGTTATTGTTTGAGCATTTTCAAGACAACAGTTTACAATGTCGTTTATATAGAGAGTAAAAAGTGGGGGGCCAAGAATACTGCCCTGAGGAACGCCATAGTCAATACCACTAACATTTGATCCAAATGTGAAGGTACAGATTAAAATTAGATTAATAGTTTTTGTATGACTATTTCCAAGCGAACCCGGAACGGATCGTTAGTATATTATGTTGTTCTAGATATCTGCAAAATTTCAAGGCCAAAGTTTTTGAATACATTCTTGATTTATCTTCATGATTATCATCACACACAGCCTCACAACTCTTCTCTATCCCAGTACTGGTATAGGACTCTCTTACTCTGGCATCTGCCTCAGTATTATGCCAAAAAAGCCCAAGTTTGTCCCGCAATATATTCATGATGGATGGATGTTCATCACTCTCTCTTATATCTATGTATTTTTATATCTGTAATATGTATCATATAAGAGGCTTCATACTTCATAACAAAACATAAAGCAGAACTAGACTTCCCAAAAAAAAAATGAATTGTGAGGTAAATAATTGTGTCAATTAAATATAATCGAAATCAATTTTGTTTCAAATGAGACAAATAATGAATAATATTTTATGAGGGTACCTCGTCATCTTGTTGGTGCATCTCCTGTTGCTGGTGTTGTTCCATGAGATCTTGGTGTTGTACTTGGTGTTGTATTAAGCTGTCCTTCGAGTCCTCTTGGTGTGAGATATGCGACAGCGACGGGTGGTGTGGGTTCATGTTGATGATGGGGTGAGAGGAATCCGACCGAACTATTGTTGGGGGGCCGCTATGTACATGCTGGTGCGACGAGTAGAAACTGTAAATATTTCATTTCGTTGTTCTAAAGCATCAAATATAATTTAGCTAAGTTTCAAGCAATTTAAATCACAGATCACTAAAAACTAACAAGATAAACCTATTAGTAAAATTCCATAAAACAATTTATTTTCATTTTTGACAATACAAAAAAAATTTTAGAAATGTCAATTTAACCCATTTCACCAGCTGTAGCACAGAAAGCAGAAAGTGAGTAAGTAACTAAGTAAAGTAAGTACTAGGTAATCACTATAATCACTACGTTAGACTTTTAGACTGGTGAAAGCAGAGAAAAAAAACTGCTAATTGCTAATGTGCATAATAGCGCTACTAGCGCATATACTTTTGAAAATTGACCATTTAACATAAGTTATTCCAGTTACGATTCAAAGACGAAAGTAATAGGAATAAGTATATATAGGATTCTTCCTTAATTTAATTAATCCTTAGATCCAGTATGTAACAGACTTTATTTGCGATACATTTTCAGATTAACGCATTTTTTTTTCTTACTACGAAAAGAAACGTATTTTTTATGTAACGTGTGTTCTATCGACTCGATAAAAAGAATATTTTTCATCTCGCTCAGATTAAATGGGTAGTTTGCTAAAACTATACACCACCTATACAATATACATACTCCCGTCGGG
Organism: Ectropis crepuscularia; assembly: GCA_963693475.1. NCBI lineage: Eukaryota > Metazoa > Arthropoda > Insecta > Lepidoptera > Geometridae > Ectropis > Ectropis crepuscularia. The sequence goes on from OY856358.1 coordinate 14,450,475, forward strand.
TGTTTCTGTGATTCAATAAATACACAAATACAGAACGAAACTAATCAAAACTAACTAAACGTGTAGCTACTGTTCAAACAGTATATTTTATATTACAACATTACAAGTACTACTGTGGAAGCCCAGTTAAATATTTTACTTATTTAAATGTTTTGAACAAAACAAAAATAATATATTTGACCGGAAATAATTTTTGATAGTACGGTTTTCATCAGGAGTAAATTGACGTGCAAAATACCACAAATAAACCTGAGACCAACTATTATTTCAAATCAAATAAACTCATTTTTAGTGAATTGTATTGTTTCCAAAACAATTAGCTTTTTTACTGAATATTTTTACAGATAAACATTATTCTTTGTAGCTTAAGTATGTGTATTCTACAGGTAGAAACTAACTACATAAAATATGGTAACGACAATCTTAAACGTTTTATTTAAATAACGTTTATATAAGTCTGAAATAAAATAACATTAGTTAGTAAACACTTTTGTTGAGAAAAAATTACTAAATGTGTACTACACTTTGATTTTAGCCAAAAGGCCAAGTAACGATGATAAAATAAATGTGTTGATATCAAAACTGTGCACGTTTATGCTCTAGAAATATCAATTTTTTTAAAGGGATCTGTAGCAGTTAAAACCTTGGTTTGAAAATATCCGATATTTTTTTTTAAATATCAAAATATTGGATATTAATGATTAATGATATTATATCTATGTATTTGATATATTTATCAATTTTGTATGAAAGCCGTATTATTATTTTATGGTATTATTTATGAACACTATTTGCATAATTATGTGTTATATGTTATATACTTAGGTAAACATAAAATACTAAAATTATCAACAACAAAAAACGTTTTATTATTATTTAGGTAACAAAGTCAGACAGATGGAACCAAAACGTCAAATCTTTGGCCCCAAACTGCTAGATTTTGAAACTGAGGCCATATACAGGGTTACTGGTAATCAGCCTGCATCCGTTTAAGGGCATGTTCTGTACATTTAAACAAACAACTTTTGTTCTACAACTTTCGTTAAAACTTAATAGATAACCCAAAAAAAAATTGTATTTGTTACCTTTTTTTGTGCTGTTTAGCGACTTTTTAGTGTTTATTCACTTCGGTACATCATTTTTGCGCGTTAAAGAGCGTACGCGTTCTCGTTACGAATTGTTACGAAGAGTTCGACTTTTAGACCGTGCAAATGCACTTTTTATTTATTTTGTAAAAGAAAAAAAAACATTTTTTTTTAAACTGTAGAACAAAAGTTAACGTATTGAATGTACCTAACATCCCCTTAAAAGGATGCAGGCTGATTACCAATAACCCTGTATATTCTTTGATAAATATCATCGAGCGCAGCTTGATATAATTATTTCGAATAATTATATACCCATTGATTATTTTTTATTTATAGTCTTAACTTTCAACCCTGATTAAAACTCTACGTTTTCATACTTACCCTACTTAATATTGTATGTACTTGAGCGAATCAAAATGTAACAAAATAATTTGCAAAAACAATATTCGTGTCACTACTTTGATATAACCTTAACTAAGTCTGAGTTAGGTTTAAATAAAAAAAATGTTACATATTCTCTTAGCCTAAAAAATATAATTAAACATAATAGGTATTGTTTTGTTGCATTAATGTCAACAATTATTTAATACCTCATCGGTTCCGCTTTGATTTGTTGTTCAAACATAGATATAGTGGCGAGTAGGTCGCCGGGGGGTGGCACGGGGACCCCCACGCCCCGTGCCATACCCCCGACGCCCACGCCCCAATGTGCTGGGAAACTAATGGTGCTTTTGATGTTCCTCCATTTTCAACTCCCACCTCCTGAAAAAAAATCAAAAATTAAGAGTAAATATTTTGAGGAATATGCAAGAAAAAGTGAACCTTTTCAACACAGTCCTAAATAATGTTATAAGTACTTCATTAAAAATAGCATACGTTCTCAAACTTTTTCTATAACGACCCTTTAAACAAGTAAAAGCATGTACCGACCTTAATTCTCCGAGACATTGTTTTTTTTAACCCAAAACTTACGGTTTTATACGTTTTTGGTCGTGTGTGTCTATAAATATGTTTACATGATGGGAGATTACAGATGGGAGTCTCAAGTCTCACTCAATAGTCCAAAAGGGGGAATATACGAAATCACCATAGGTCCTAACACATTTTTTATCAAAATAAATGTATTAATATACTTATTAGTAGCGTCAGTCACACAATGCAAACATTAGTAATGAAGTAACAATTTCTGTAAATGATTTGGTAAGTACTAAACTAATTTATATTTGACTACTAAATGACAACTGCCATTATTCTGTTTTGAAATCGCATTAATTAGTGAAGGCTGTATTTTTAAATCCATATATCCGAGGATATCCGAGGAAGACGGAATATCCGTTAGTTTTTGGCGGATCTATTGCCTACTCACTTCTAATTATTTTTAACTGAAATTTTATATTTAGGTGATTATGTAACAATGAAAAGCTTGTTCAGATTATTTTTACTTTATAAAATTGTATTTGGCACCTTTGTATTGCGTTAATTTATAGTAGAGAGTACCATACTTAAATAAATATTACATAACTTAAAGGTATTAAATCTTTACAATCACAAATATTTGTTTATTGTACTGTGTTTATTAAAATTATGATAATCTATTTTAAGAACATGAGATTTTTTTGTCAATTGAAAACATCTTTATAATGAGAAAAAAAATTTTTAGAAATTTATAAGATCACTTTTATAAAAAAAAACTGTCTCTTTCCAAAGGTCGATCTGTCATATTTACTGCCGCGTACTCTAAGAAAGATCACCTTGAGACCGCATATCCGCATGCAGATCCGTCTGTATCCGTAGATAAACGTTTTTAACGATCCAGCACATCACTGATAATCATACGATTATTTATTATTACAATCGATAGCTCGAAATAACTCAAACATGTCAGCAATTATTTTGGTACCTCTGCTATACAGATTCCATTGTCATTTGACGGTTGCAAAGCGCTTTTCTGATAACAATAGTAGAGAGCGTGAAATATCTTAGTTTGAATTTTAAAAGAATCTATGACAGTTGCTCTCAAATGGCTTTTACTGCCAAAGTTTCAGACTCGTAACTATGTGTGGTGGCGGTTGAAAACATGAAGCTGACCGACGATTAGGCTGAGTAGCTTATTTTGGGGGAAGGTCAGTCAGTGTCCAGCAGTTAAAGATCCATAAGATGATTTATAATGATAATTATAGATCACCTGGTAAAACTGAACAATCTCTTCGAAGACTATCAGAATTTTCATGAAAGTTTTCTATCCTCTCAATTTATGCGCCTACAATATTATAAATATTAGAATTGGAGTGCGTAGAGTGAATTTATACGTATAGGTACTGTTTTTTTTGACGGGGCTTTAGGAAGTTAGTTTCAAGTAGGTAGGTATAAATTTATAAAACTATCATTTTGTGTCCTTAATTTGACAACCCAAACTATTGAAATTGAACAAATATACTATTAATACAATTTTTAAGATTTAGCAGACTGACATAAACTAGATGCTGCAAAGCTGACAAACAAAACAGTGTTATTTTCTAAAACTAAACAAAAAATAAATACGAAATATAGAACAAAACAACCTATGGTTATTTTCAATGCGCTTCTAAATACTAAATATTATGAAATTAAAGTGTTAGTATTCAAGTAATAAAACACAGGGTTCAATATTTTTTATTTATGTGTTAAGTTCTCTTCCTATGGCTATTATCAAGTAACAAAATTCAAACAGGCTATTTTTTCTGTTGACATTTTCATTAATTATAAATGGTCACAAATTCTTCAATAAATAAGTATTATAAACAAAAACAACATTTTTTTGATAAATGAGCAAAAAAAAAAATGAAATAGTCACTATTCTGATTCTAGTTCGTTAGTTCGTACCATTTATTTTAAAATCAAAGAACTAAATCAGATTTTCAATTGAGAAAAAATATATATACGTATTTAAGGATCCACACACAAAATAGCTATGTTCGAATAGAATTAATTTTATAATTTAGTAACTAAATTTCAGAATCCTTAAATTAACACAAAAACAGAACAAAATTGAACACTTCCTCATTAATGAACATAGTCACAAACAAGTTTTAAGTAACTACAACATTCTGATTTTGATTTATATTGTTATCAAAATCTAAGCTGTTTTCAATTTAGGAATTGAAGTATTAAAGATGTAACATAAAACAGCCAGTACCTAAAATATACCTGAGATATTATTGAACAATATTGTTTATTTCAAATGAAATCATAGATTCAGGGTTCACAAAATTTTGGAACAAATATATTATTGCAACCTATTAGTATATATTATATAAACTATTTTGGTCATTAATAGTGATCGAAATACTTACGTGTATGCCATTTTGTTCATCTAAGATTGGTTATACAAGTAAGTTACATTGAACTAAACAATTTAGTAAAAACACAATAATAAAATGATTTCAATCTTACTTAGTTGTTATTAGTAACATTCTCATTGTGTTAAAAATGTTTGCACATGCATAATTATTAAGATATTTTACATTATTGGCATAAAATAACAAATAAATTGATGGCAAAAACAAACAAAATGATAAGTGCAAATAGATACCTACTAAAACAAAAAATAATTAGAAATGTAGCATCAAATGAAATGACAAAAGCGCGCTCATTTAAGATATAAACAAACATAGATAAAGAAAAACAAACTAGAATTATCAATCTATTCAGTATGCAGGCTCGAACAACATAAACAAGAGAACTTCACAAAACATTGTAAAACTTATTACAATTCATTTAATGGCGGAAGCTCACCGAGCGACTGTCTCCACCCAGCCTCCCCCCAGCCATCAATAAAATGGCCAATTCGTTATTGAATTTTGTCCCCAACTTTCTGACCGAGGCTGCGCGTCGCCGGTTGTCATTTGACAAGTAATTTAGTTATCACTACAATAGTAATGTAAACAATACGTATATTGCACATAATTTCTGTATTCTTATTCGTTATAGTGAAAGTTATGTCATTATTCCTAAAGTGCTAGGAATATAGACATTGCCGATTCATACTGTTTAAAACGGTCTTATAACAACATAACTCAAGCCGAGTAACATTCCATAAATAACGAGCCTGTTTTCCTATTGGAAATACAACGACCTTTCATAATGTATGGAGGGAATGAGATATAAATTTATTATTATTCCTTTTTTATGCAAAATCTTATAAGTTTTATCGCGCTTATGTTATTCCATCAATACATAAGTATATCTAGAGCTAGATTCTACTCACATATGCAAAGGAACGCCTAATAATAGTTGTGTATACGGAATCACATAAATTATATCACTAATTACACAATTTCGTTAAGATTGGCCATTCGGATTATGTTTTTCTTTAGACACCGACATAAAATGGCTGCTACCTCATTGTTCTGCGCGTTCGTTCGTGCGCATAGAAGCCGTGAACGCTTGGGGACTACTTGTCCGCCAATTAAAATTATGGCGCGAAATTTAAGGCGCCGTTAATGTTTTATTAATGTTAAATAGTTGTCAATGAGTCAAATCTGCTAGGATATAACAAAATATATAAATTGTCAACAAAATCACGAGTAATACTGGAACGTAAATCAGAGGATTACAATCGTTTTTATCTGTATCAGATGTAATAGAAGACTGACAAATTAATTTTCGCTGTTGATGACCAATGCCTTCCAAATGTTGATTTAATTGATTATCTGAATTTGTGAAAATATCACAGACCGTACAGTAATATCGTCTATACTTCTTAGGAGCGTTGGTTTTTTTGTTTCTATCCATGGTAATTTCTTATTTTCTTCGTTGTATTAAATATGGCGAGATTTTATTTCACTTTAACTAGAATATCTAGTAGTAGGCACCTGAAAATAAGAAAATAATGTGATTTTGTTGTTTTATAATATAAATTGAAGAGTTTATGGATGTTTTTTCTTCAGTAAGATATGAATTCCCATAAGAAATACGTACTACAAAAAATAGTTTTCCATATTTATATCAACAGGTTAACGTTATAAAAGTGGCCAAGTGCGAGTGGGACTCCCGCACTATTTAAGGGTTCCATACTATTAGCAAATAAACGGCGAAAACCTTTTTGGCTTTATTCCGAATTCCGTATACATAGACTATCGCAGTTTCCGCAGACAGGCATTCATCCAAAAGTTTTACTAAAATTTTGATTTTACCTTACGGCTCTAACGACGAATTCGATACCGCATTTTAGTCTGTTAGTGGCGCCATCTAGTTTGCTTGGGACGGACTAATCGAGCAGGATACGGTAAAAATCAAATCTTATGTTAGCCCCCTTAAGAGACGAACTTCTTAGCATTCCATGGATTCACCGTGCGGGTGCCGGGTCCATCGTGTGGCAGAGAGAAAAATCCCGAGTAGATCGCAAGACTTGTGACTCGGGCGTAGGTTTAAGGGGGCCCTTTTTGACGTACATCAGCACTCACCTTCACTACTCGTATTTCTCTCCCTGCCCAGCCAAATCCCAAATGATCCTACTAGTGCAGCTTTAGATACTCGTTCTAGTACCTATATAACTTACTGTACTTCTGGACAAGCCAAGGTCTTTCAGCAGGTTAATAATTAAAATAATAAATATTATATAATAATAAATAATAAATATTGGTGGACAATTCACACACAACACCATCTGACTCCAAACTAAGCAAACCTTGTACTATGGCGGCCAGATAGCTGATAAAATACTTATAAAGTTTTAAATACATGTCGTCAACTTCGTGTGCGAATGCAGCGTTTGTACCAAAACACTGGCACTTGCACTTTCCTGACAAAATGTACTAAGCTAAGCACTCAAGTCTAAAGATGGTCTTGACTGCAAATATTCGCTTGTAATGTTGTTATGTAACAGTTCAGATACAAACTAAGCCATTCTTTGTTTATCCCCATAATTAGTGAATGCTCTGTCTAATAATACACTAAGCGTTCTGCTAGGAGCTCACTGACTTTCACGGCACGGTAATAATTTAAAAAGTGATGTTGTGATACAAATATTAATCTTCCTACAATTTTATCTTTACTAACATTATAAAGCTGAAGAGTTTGTTATTTTGAACTCAAGAATCTCGGGAACTACTGGTCCGAATTGACAGATTTTTTCTCTATTGGATAGTTCATTTATCGAGGAAAGCTATAGGCTATTTAACATTATGCTACTATCATCGAGAGCGGAGCATGAATGAAAAATTTAACAAAAACGGGAAAAAATATTGCTATTTGAGAGCTTTCGTTGCGTGACAGCATAATTATTTGTCTATCTTTTAAAGGTTGCGTCATTAGAACATAAGGTACCGAATTTATTCAAAATTTGATATTAATAGATTTTATATATTCTACTAGCTGAACGCGCGCGCGTTGCTACGCCATCTATCGAAAATCGATCGTACCAATTCAAATTTTGAACAAATTCGGTTACTTTAGTTCGTGTCGGTTCGGTTTGGTTCTAATGACGCAACCTTTAAAATATGACATATGCTGTCACGCAACGAAAGCTCTCAAAAAGCAATATTTTTTCCCGTTTTTGTTACATTTTTCATTCCTGATCGGCTCCTGTTGATAGTAGCGTAATGTTAAATAGCCTATAGCCTTTTTCGATAAATGGACTATCCTACAAAGAAAGAATCGTTCAATTCGGACCAGTAGTTCCAGAGATCCTTGCGTTCAAACAAACAAACATACAAACAAACTCTTCAGCTTTATAATATTATAGTATAGATATTCGATAGATATGGCGTAGCAACACGCGCACGGTTCAGCTAGATGTCTAATATTTTTCCTTAATGATTGCGTAACAAGTAATGAAATATTACTACAGCAAACAGCGAATGCTAAAAATCTTGACTTTCTAAGTGAAAGCTTATTTTGGGGCACACCGAGTTTTTCGCAGGATGTAACTGAACCATCACGCTCTGAGATAAAAGGCTCGATCAGATAAACTCGGCACCGCCGAGTGTACCTGAGCGAGAAAGATACAGCCCGCTGCTCTTCATCGCTGTGTCGCAATGTTTACTTTATTTTTGTATTTTATAATACCTGTTTTTATTAATGATTTTCAATTATTCTTCGGTTTTAGATAGTAGATTTTTATTTGATATTATTTGTAGGATACAATGGGTTTGTGATAACTAACTCTACAAAGAATGGGGCGTCCTTAAGATGCAAAAAGACCTGTCAAAGACAGTTCCCAATTTCACCATAGGTGGCGCCAATGTTTTATTTCGTTAGAGAAATTTCACTAAAACAAACAATGGTGCCACACTTGGTAAAACTATCTTTGACAAGTCAATTTGCATCTGGAAAACGCCTCATACAGAAACGAAATTGAATCGTTTAGAATTAAAAAAAAAATGGCAGTCATAGGAATTGCCGATAGAAGTGAAAACTTATAACTCATAATTTGATAGCTTACCTTGGAAACTACACGACGTGTGTAACCAGAGAGCGTAGCCTGGGCATCATGGCATGGCCATCTAGAAATGCGTCAGCATTTCCTATTGGCTGATGCATTTCTAGATGGCCATGGGATGATGCCCAGGCCACGCCCTGTCAGCATTTCCCATTGGCTGGCGCATTTCTAAACGGCCAACGGCCATGGTCAGAAGCCAGAGTTTACCCAAAGATTTATTATCATACCCGAGTTGACGGCAGAAATCAATTCACAGCCCACGAAATATCTGTCTAGGCGCGCCTAAAGAAGTTTTCACTTCAAAAAAAAACTTGAATTCTCATATTTATTTTTCATTTACAATAGTAATACAATTTATAATAATACCTACTGCTTTACACAAAATATACCTAAATAACATTTATATAAAAACAAGCTGTTACCCGCGACTTCGTCCGCGCGAAAGAAATACTACGATAACTCAAGCAGTACATATTTTTATACCCAGACTCATTTACGGTTACTAAAAATAACAATTTCAGCAAAATCGGTTCAGTTGTTAAGGTGTGAAAGCGTAAGAGACATTGGCCCCTCATTTCAAGTCCAATTTCATGCCCTAGTGTCAAGTGTCTAAATTCAGAGTTTCATGGTTTTATCTTCAACGGTTGGTACGTTTTCGTCGTCACGTCGTACGGTCCCCATTTCAACCCCAATTTCACCCCCGTACAATTTGAAATTACAAAATTGCTAGAACAAACATTCGTTTGCTTCGTGTCAAGTGTCTATATACAGAGTTTCATGATTTTATCTTCAACGTTAGGAACTTTCAAATTGACATTCATCCCCGATTTCAACCCCAGTTTCACCCCCGTACAGTTCAAACTACAAAATTGATAGAACAAACATTTAATTGTTTCGTGTTCGTTTAAATCTGTCTAGATACAAAATTTGATAACATTGAAAATCACGAATTTTCATACAACCGTACATTCCTTGTTTCACCCTCTTAGGGGTTGAATTTCGCAAAACCCCGTCTTAGCGAGCGCCTACGTGCTAAAAGAAACCTCCATGCAAAATTTCAGATTCCTAGCATTTGTAGTTTCTGAGATTCCTTGATGATATATAGAAGATTACGGTGGCTAATAATGAAATGTTCACTTCTGCCGAGCGGTCTTAAGCACCTATATTTCTTTATTAAGTATATTAAACCAAAGTTATCTTCAGAGACACAGTGTACAGTAGTATAATATAACTAAAGGAAAATTAAGTCAAACATTTATAAAATTTTACATTACTTCCTGCTACTGTGAAATGTTTTATAAAAATATTAAGCGCTATAAAATCTATCATTATTTTACGGTAGGTACTTATCATTATTAATTAATTTAATGCGACAGCGACAGTCGTCGATTTTTTGAGCAAGTTTCGTTAAATAAATCAAGTTATATGCTAATGATTATTCTATTTATCACTAATCACTTTTGTTATTTGTTGTAGGATTTGCTGGTCACATCCCTACTGTGTACAAGTGAAGTAGACATAATGTAATCAAAAACGTATAATAACTAAAAACATTTTGACTTACCTACTTACTTACATACTAGTGTCGCGAACACAGATCACTATGTCGCGAATGACGCGAATTGAATTTTGTGAAAAAAACTGAAGAAATAATATCTTATAACGTTTGTTGATACTTCGTGATCTCTGTTTGAATAGAACGAGTGGCCGATTACTTTAATGGAAAGTAATCAACTAATTTGTAGGTACTTATTAAGACTATTTTCAAACACATTATGCGTTTTAACATATATATTTGTTTTTGTAAAAACTGGTCGGAAACAAACTGATTTCGTAGCGAAAAGAGATAGCTAGTTGTGAAGGGCTTCTCTGACACTAGGGCTTAGGGACTGTACACCTTACTAAAATTCTACCTACCTCCGAAAGAACTCTGGAATATTGAGTATACACGGTATAAACCGTATTGAAATATCACAGATTATAATCATTAAAGAGAGTAGATCTAATCATTTAACAGTAATTGGATACTTTAATTTAGGTACTTCTTCTGAGAATTGGATTAAAAATATCTTACTGTATAATTATGATCCATAGATCGCTACCTAATCTAGATTCTAGATCTTCGAAAAAGCTGAATAGCAAACATTTTTTAGCTTGACCAGAATGATTAGGAACACGTAATTTTATAATCTGTTTTTATCCGATAACTTTGACAGTGACAAATAATTTCATTGTACCGTTTGACACTTGACACTGACAACCTTACTAACAATACTTCTTTTTGAAAAGTTGTGATCATGGCGGTGGGTGTTTTTCTTGTGTATTAATATTAAAATCCTTAACAATCAGTGGAAATTCATGAAATTCTATCCGTATTTGTTGCGTATAAAACAATTTAATATGCATCCCAAGAAGTGTTAGCAGTATTTTGTGTCATATCCCATTAAATCTTCAATTTGTTCGGCATAACCTAGATTGTGTTGTTAACATTGGAAATACAACAAAAACCAATGATATGTTGGACAGAGGGTCACAGTAAGTAAATGACAATGTATTTTACAGCGTGTACCACCGCCCGCGTTGAAGAAGGACAAGAAGGAGAAGAAGCCACCAAAAGACAACTCCAAAAATGTTATGCGCAACTTGCATATCAGGAAACTTTGCCTGAACATCTGTGTAGGAGAGTCTGGTGACAGGCTAACTCGTGCTGCTAAGGTAAATTATTATGCCTACTTATCCAACGTAGCTACCTCGGAAACTTCTATAATCGCTTCTTTTCATTGTGGCATGGATCTAAGGTTACTTGAAAAATATAACCTGTAGTACCGATGTACATATTGTAATACAATCATTTCATTGGCCATGTCTACAGTACGTATCTGCCGAGTGCAGCAGCTATGCCATGTTACTGCAATAAACATAGTTGTAAAAAACTTCAGGGGAAATATCAAATTTTGTTGCCAAGTGATTTATTTCATGTTAGCTGTAAAGTTACAGAAATGTAACCTTACATTTAGTTCATATATCAAGTAAGATAGGAGCTAATTTTGTAAAAGTTGAATTAAAATGGCATGGTTTGTTCAAGATCTACACATTATATTGTGTTTTTCTTAGTAAAAGCATGCTATATAAATATTTCTTAATTGCAACTTCTAAGTACTAATATTTTACTACTTAGAATACTTACGGAAATTACAATCACTCCTGAATAATTTTCAGACAGCTTTTATCCAACCTCTATAAGATATTGATTATGTTATAAAAATATTTCAGGTGTTGGAACAGCTTACTGGTCAACAGCCTGTGTTCTCAAAGGCCCGTTACACCGTGCGATCGTTCGGCATCCGTCGTAATGAAAAGATTGCTGTCCACTGCACTGTGCGAGGAGCTAAGGCTGAGGAAATCCTTGAAAGAGGTCTCAAAGTAAGTATTCTTTTTGTGTATTTCTTGTAGTCTTAATGCTCTGTTAATGTATATCTCTCCTTAAAGGACATTGCTTAAACTCTGCTATCCATGGACAAGATGTTCTTGATAATTAGATTTACTCAAAAAAGCTATTTATTTTGTAAAGAATTAGTTTAAAAGTTCAATTTAAGAGTAGTTTAATCAATATTTCCGAACTCTCAACCAATCAAGATTCCAGATCAAGATCAAGAACCAGATCAATATTAAGATATTTCAACACTGCAGCCCTGCATATTTAGAAAAATTATTATTTAAAGCTGTTTGCTGTTTTTTTGAGAATTGTGTTATGATTTTTGTTTTTGGTTGATAAAAATGCATTCTTAAGGACCCTAGCTTGCCCTGACACATAGATGGCATCCACACAATAGCGACTCTGGCCTTCCGATGGCACAAAATGTAGGAGTTTAAAAATAATCTCGTCAACATACACTTTACATGTGGGAAATATGCGTACGTAGCCTTTATATTCTGGATATAGCTACTACCAAATCATTATATTCTGGAAACTACTGCCAGAAGCAATCAAGTTTAATTTATAATATCACTGAAAATCAATGTTCATGTTTAGCCTAAAGTCCATTATAAATTAACAATGTCCTTTGATATAGGTAGTCAGTTTAGTCCTGATTGCAATGCAAATGCTAAGTAGTGATTTGATTCCTTTGTGTAGTACTGAGTGGGAGAAATTTTTGAAAAATGTAAAACTGTCTTTATTCCTTTGCTTGAAATCAAACCAGCGTGCTCTTCTTGAGTATTTTCCAAGTGCAAATGTATAAATTTGTCATCATCTTTGTTGGCTTTACTGTGAAGGAAAACTTGTGAGGAAACTGGCATCCTCCCAGACTGACTTCTTCTATAAGGACATTCATTGTATGTGGAATTTTACTTGGCTGGTGTGGTGGAGCCCTTTGAGAAGGCCCTTATTGAGAGTCTGGAAACATGAAATGGGTTACTTAGGGTGATATTTACTGTTATGGCAAAGTCAAAGTACTTTATTCATAAATGTACAATTTACATGTCAATTAATAAAAACAAAAGAAAGAGCATACAAATTGTATATTGGCTCTATTAACTTATATTCATACCTTGGTTTTTGATATTGAACTGGCACGAGGCAGTGCAGTCTATGTATCTTAATATTGAATCTAGAAAATAAAAATGTGGATCCCTGCTTTTCTACCGTACTTCCTGATGTTATTGATTCTACATTTGTTAGGTTGTAGAATGGCATTGAAGCTATGTTTTCTTTGTGAGATATATTTCTTTATAGTTCAGACTTTATAGTTTTTTTTGTGCAAAATTGTGTTGCCTTATACTGACACAAAATGGGATTAGAAAACCATGGGTTACCTCATTTGAAATAGCTTTATATAAAGTGAGAAGTAAGTAGTTAAGTATTATTAAATCAATGTATGTTACTACATATCATAACATTTGATTAGGGCAATCCCAGCATAACATTGTTTGTGAACTTCTCACTTATTTGTTTTGTTCTATGTAATGTTATGCAATAGTATTATTTCTAATTTGCAACTTCTGAGTACTGAACCATTACTGCTTAGAATACTTACGGAAATAACAATTTCTCCAACGTCAACCACAGCTGTACATCTGCTGGTTCATCATAAAACCTCTGGATATTTAGGTCAGAGTTTAATTCATGTGATATGGTTTCATTACAGGTGCGAGAATACGAGTTGAGGCGTGACAACTTTTCTGCCACTGGAAACTTCGGTTTCGGTATTCAGGAACACATTGACTTGGGTATCAAGTATGACCCCTCCATTGGTATCTACGGTCTTGACTTCTACGTTGTACTAGGCAGGCCAGGTGAGATTGCTAATATTACTATTAGTTGTAAAAGCCATGGCAGTATCCTCGTAGTTCTCTTTCCACTTAATGTTCCCATGATAAAAAGTTGACTGACTTTAGTAAATCTATATATATAAAAGCGAAAGGTCATCACGAAATCTCAGAAACTACACGTGCTATGGGTTCTGAAACTTTCCACAGAGGTGCCTTTTAGCATGTAGGCGTTCGCTAAGACGGGGTTTTGCGAAATTCAACCCCTAAGAGGATTGAAACAAGGGATGAACGGTTGTATGAAACTTCTGTCATTTTCAAAGTTATAAGCATGAAATCTACTAACCGGTTTTAATAAAATGTGTTACACAAACAGACTGGATCTCGAGAAATGGCATAGACTACTTTCATTACAGAAAAAAGGGGTGAAAGGGTTCAAATGGTGGATGAAAGTTTAATGGAAGTTCGTTGTTGAAGATAAAACCATGAAACTTCGTATCGAGACACTTGATGCGAAGCAATTCTAGCAATTTTGTCATTTAGAATTGTACGGCGATATAAAATAGGGGATGAAAGTTTAAATAGAAATTCGGAATAGTTGAAGATAAAACCATGAAACTTCGTATCTAGACAGTTGAGATGAAGTAAGTAAATGGTTGTTCTAGCAATTTCAAACTGTATGGGGGTAAAATAGAGGTTGAAATTAGGAATGAATGTTTATATGGAAGTTCGTCATTGTTGAAGATAAAACAATAAAACTTCCTATCTAGCCACTTGACGCGAAGCGAATAAATGTTTGTCCTTGCAATTTAGTAATGTCCGGGGATGGAAGTTGTTTAATATGGAAGTGGTATTATTGATGTCAAATTAATTCTGTATGTCTGATATGCTTTAATGCCTACCACTAAACCGATTTTGAGTTGACTAGACTTAGAAAGGACAAGGGGGACTATTTATCACAGAAAAAAAGTTGAAGGGGTGGAAATCAGGAATTACCGTTTACATGAAAGTTCGTCAAGGTTGAAGATAACACCGTTAAAATTTTTCAACTACACACTTGAAATCCATACTAATATGTACTTATTATAAATGTGAAAGTATCTCTGTCTGTCTGTTACGGTTTATCACTTAAACCACTGAACCGATTTTGATAAAATTGTTTTAAAATGTAGTAATGTAAGCTGTTTTTTGTAAACATAATTTGGTGTACAAATAATGTCTCAGTTACCTTAGTAATATTTATTTTGTGCGGACGAAGTTGCGGGTAAAAGCTAGTTGTATATAAATACATTCAATGTTTTTTCAAGAAAGAGTATATAAACCATAGATTTTTTTACAATTATATTTTAATGGGGAAATTTGCAACTCAGATTAAATCTGATACTTTTAATCTAAAAAAAAATACATAGTTCGTTAAATAAGTCTTGGTCAAAATTTTACTATCAGTACAGTTATGAGTTCAGGTCTTTTGGATGATGCACCAATCCAAATGACTAGTAATATTTTTTGATATTACTGCATTAATAAGGTGTGATGGATAGAGTATAATTTAATGGTTTTTGTAGGTAATGATTAGATTTTATGTCTATAATTTTGTTGAAGAATACAAAATTTTTCAATAAAATCAAAATTGGCACATTTGTTCAGAAGTATCGAAGAATTATTTCTTTACTTCGTAAATTATGTGCAAGATTGAATGGTGGCACTATAAGAAAATATTAGAATACTCTGATAATTTCTTAATTAATACTATCATACATTTTAATTGATGATTATCATAAAAGCTTAAAGAATTTATGTCTGACATGCAGATTCACATTGCAATAGGAAATGCCATATTGATACTTTACTAGATTTTTTACTAATTATTTTTGCTTCAAATTGCTTGAGAAATTGATAAAATACATTATAAGTTGATAAATAGAAATACATATATTAATAGGGGCCAGTTTTAGAATATTTTTAACTTCTTGTCATCAGCATTCATATCATTTGAATGAAAACAAATGAAATGAATGAACATACAATACCTGGGCCGCTATCATATAAAAAATTACCATTACCAGTCTTGAAGTTTTTAATTCCTTATACATACTCTTATAGACCTTGATTAATCTAAAATAGTGTATTGGATGTAAACACTTGTGATTATATCCAAGTTGACTTTAATCATATTCTCTAAATCTCAACACAGCATAAAAGTCATACAATGCTCTCATTTTGTTTCAGGATTCAATGTAGCGCACAGAAGACGTAAGACTGGCAAGGTCGGTTTCCCCCATCGTTTGACAAAGGAGGACGCCATGAAGTGGTTCCAACAGAAATACGATGGTATCATTCTTAACAGCAAAGCAAAGTAAACTTAAGTAAACAAAATTCCTAAAATATTTACCTAGTTTTATTTGTATACAAGTTTGACTCCTGTGTATTTTTTGAGGTCAGTTTAAAGAGTCAGTTTTTGAGGTCAGTCAGTTTAAGAAAGATTGACTGAGTGAAAGATTGCCGCAAATGATTCATCTCTCTGCACATAGCCACTGTGTCATGAAGCGCTTTTAATGTAATATTAATTAAGTTTAATATTAATTATTAAGAGAGCTTGGTAGCAAATTTTGGGTAGGTATTTGAGGCAAGCAGAAAACTTGTCACTTGTGTGTCTCCTATTATGCCCCAGCCTCACCAGTCAAGTCTGAATCTCCATGTTGAAAGTATAATAAAAATAGCAGGAGAGTTATGTGACAAGTTTTCAGCTTGCCTCGCATACCTACTTAAATTTGCTGCTGGCTCTCGGAATACAGGGTTACTGGTAATCAGCCTGCATCTGTTTAAGGGATGTTCTGTAAATGAAAACTAACAACTTTTGTTCTAAAACTTAAAAACTCCATATTTATACCAAAAAAATTGTGCTTGTTGTCTCTGGCACTGTTTAGCGACTGTTTATAGTGTTTATTCACTTCGGCGCACCATTTATCGAGCGCATTTACCTTTTTTTTAAAGAGTGCCCTTTTTACGAATTATTAGGTACGAAGAGTTCGATGCTTTTAGACTGGGCAAATACTTACATTTTTTAAATTTTGTATGGAAAAAAAAATATACGACATTTTATACTATAGAACAAAAGTTGACGTATTTATGTGTACTTAACATCCCCTTAAAAGGATGCTGGCTGATTACCAATAACCCTGTGTAACTGTTATCGCCATGGATCAAGGATCAAATGATAAAATACTTATTTGTACATAATAGGTATAGATAGATCAGATAGATGGCGCTTTAATACAACAACTTTAATGTTAAGTATACCTGCACTCTCTCGCAATCTTCAAAGTGAGTGAGTTTAATTATCCATCAATTATCTTATTTCAAAGCTAACTAAACTAAGCAAACTATTCCAAGTACATTGGCACGCTTCAGGACTTATGTTTGTGCCGAATATCCCTGAAACATTTGAAGTGAAACCTTTCAATATGCCGGTAAAATAGGTAGGTATACCTACGTCATAAAAATAAACTAAATAGGTAGGTAAAACGTCTGTCTATAAAAAGGACTAAAATTATCAGTATCATTTAACAATCGGTCCCATATAATTTTGGCCGTAACTTGGTTGTACATAAGTAATTCGAGTTTTAAAAATGATAGATCGAATTAATTTGCACGTCAAAAATATACTCAGATTAAGGAATTTTTATTCTACCGCCAAGCAGTAATGTGCAAACATTACTGTGTTCCGGTTTGAAGGGCAATGTTTCCAGAGGAATTACAGGGCTTAGAGATATAACAACTTAGATCTCTGGGTGACGAGCGCAGTGCAGTGCTAGGTAATGATTTGGACTCTTCATGTTCCAATAGCTGCGTGTCACTGTGCTGTTATGTGGCAGGCATGTTGCTTACCATCAGGCACATGTCCTGCTCGTCTCGTCACTATTTATTAAAAAAAAAAAAAAAAGGAATATACTATCTATCTCTAATATGTCATATCAATTACACAAGTGGTAGGTATTTTAAAGACGAACTTATGTGCTGGCTTGTGGTAGCAGCATGGATCAAAGAATAGAAAATAGAACTACTAGTCTACTACCTATCATACTATAGTAGGCGAAGTGGAAATACTAAGTAATATCTCCGTAAATTTTAGTATTAAAATTAACGTGGTTGCTATACATTGATTAGGTAAACGGGTAACTCACGTGTAATAAGGTCGGTCAATCCGACTCGGAGTTTCGGCCGCGTCCGGTGGCCTTTTTTCAAGTAGAGTAGGTACGCGCACGATGGCTTCCCGTTTGGCGTTGAGTGCCAAACCGGAAGCCATCGTGCGCGTACCTACACTCCTTGAAAAAAGGCCGCCCTTCCCTTCCTCATATCCCTTCATAGAAGTCGAACAAGAATAACAAAAGTGGTCCCTGGTCAAGAGAAGGTTGGGAGCCCCTGGCATTCTGGCCTAGAGGAATCGTTTTTCGTGCTTCTCATGCATTTGCTAATATTTACAATAATTTAATGTACAATAATTTACTAAAGATTAATATTGTAAGCAAAAATTTGCAAAAATAGGACGTAATTATTTCAGAAGCTACCAAAATTATTAATCCGGTTAAAAAGATTTGGAGAAATACCGCACCGATAGCATGTTTCAACAGTTGTTATCTGATGCAAAATCAATTGCTGAAGATTTAGAATGCGAAACAGAATTTAAAGAAACTGCTCGTCCACGTCCACGAAAAAGACATTTTGATTACGAGGCTGCAGATGAGCCCATTTTAGACCCAACCAACAAATTGAAAGTATGTTTATATTTATTTTCTACTGGACACTGCTATCTCAAAATTAAATGAGAGATTCGATTTGCTGACGGAACACAATTCCGTTTTTTCACTCTTCCAAAACATTGAATGCTTGAAAAAATTAGAGATGCATGAAAATCTCAAAATCTCAGTATTATCGGCTCTAAGAAAAACTAACATTTAAAAAGATTTGATATTGACGGGGAGGATTTATATAATGAATTAGAATTGTTGCAAATATTTTTTCCCAATGCATCAACAAGTACTCTCCCCACCACAGAAATCTAAATAATAAGGTAATAGAAATGGCATAACTCTCAAATTACTTGCAAAACGCTTGTCGCCACATTTCCCCTACCCCCGCGGTCACTACTACATGCGCGTACTATTCAAATACAGATCCACACACACAGCAACAGCTGCACATTATCAACCCGGGTCTGTGATTGCACCACACACATCCATAAACGCTTATCAGTGAACCTACTAATACATTGAAAAATAAACAATTTTTCACATATACGCTAGTGCTTGACAAAAATTAAAACATATCGATATTTCAAAGTACGGTCCAATTTTAACATTCGATAAAGGTAATTATTGATTTCATTAATTAGGTGTATTACACTACAACAAAGTCAATATGCCTACCTATAAAATAAGTGAGTCACATGGGGTATACTATTGTTTCGAAAACTGAACTATGTAATTCTTACACCACATGGGCTTAGGTATAGTTGAAGAACAAAGGTTGTTGTATATTTTGTACATCGAGCAACTCGATCTTCCGCGCAAGCATGGAAGAGAAGTAGCCTTAGCTAAAAATTATTGTTCAAATCTTTCTGTAATTTCTTGCGGGAGGGGAAAGTTGCACACTAGCGTAAAGCCGCACTATTACGTACAAAACATACCTGTACCGATCCATTGCCGACCATACTCACACAGCCAAATCACTAACACATAAAAAATAAAGCACCATTCACAAATCTAGCCCCGCCCTCAGTATATTCCACGCCACAGTATCTTATCAAACTCCATGGTCCACGCGGACTTGTACTTTGACAGAGGGGAAACGCTGTGTATGCCTACTCCCTTCCGTGTTGCTCGCTGATTTTGTAAGAAAACTAATAAAGTCTTAAAAATAAAAGCTTACAATAGATAAATACTGCCTCAGTTATCTTAATATTTATTTTGCACGGACGAACAATCGCGCGTTATAGCCAGTATGTATATACTTTTGCTAATAATTAATGAATTATGAAGTAATGTTTACCGTGAATTAAAAGATTGTACGTACGGGTGTAATGTTAATTGTGTACAATTTTGTTTATCGATTTATTATGTTACTTTATCGATAAAACTATGTAAAATTTAAAATAAAGTTTTCATCGTTTATTTTTGGGCAAGTAAAATTGGACCGTCACAGCACTAACTCACAATCGCTACCTGCGGTTGTACCATGGAAGATTAGAGGTTATGACGATATCTTTAATTTTATATTACATTGCTGTTTATGCTTGTACCACTTTAGATGTTAATTAATGTATGCAGCAATGGTATGCAAAATGACGATCAAACCAAAAATGTATAATTATCATAGTGAATCATTGGGCTCCGTTTATTTTATTAAAAAATACAATTAAAATAAAATAAAATACCTATCAGTGAAATGTAATCTCATTATTGGTATAATTGCAAGTTGTGGAAGAACTTCCACAGTTGTTTATGCTCCATAACACAAGTTTCAAAGATGATTCACGCCTGCCGGTTCGAACAAGACTAAACTACAATTCGAGCACTGGTGGCCTACAAGTCACCTGTGCGGCGACAATGTCACGCGGTCATGCGACTTCTAGTACCTTATTATTTAGATTTCTGTGCTCCCCACTGATATTTTAAGCTATAGGCTATATTCTAATAATTTAATTTCCTTATTTCCTAATGTCTCAAAAGCTCTGCGTAGGTATATATTTAACAATGCCTGTTACAGTAGCAGAAGGTGTAAGATCCTTTTCAAAATTAAAATTAATTGCCAATTCAAAAGCAAGAAAAATTGAGTTTGTTTGATGTATGTGTAATATCTATTTATTACATGTACATACATGTAATAAATAGCTATTTAGTAATCGAAGTTTTAAGTTTAATTTTGTTTTTTAGAGTAATAAATAAATAAATAATCAAAATTACGTGTATTGTAGATTCTTGGTTAACTAGGAACCCTTTCATACTGCAGTGTGTCGACGGTCGCGTGCCACGCTGCAGTGTAAACAAAACGAGGGCGCAGGCCGAGTCCCGCACCCCGGCGCAGAATAGACTTAAGACGGCCCTGGTATTAATGTACCTACATGTACTGCCCTAGACAATGTCAAACTATGTACAGTCCGCGAGGTATAAGCTGAGCTTTGCATTAGTGTGAGTGATCACATGCCTACGCATCTATTACCAAAAGTACAGTCAGACAACAAACTCTTAAACAACAAGCTGACATTAACCATCCAGGATCAATATGGTCATTGCGAAAAGAAGTATCTCTTTTAGGATTCAAATGGTCAAGGACAGAGAATAACAGAAAATTTTTAATGGAAAAGCATGAGATCCGTCACCTACGTATAACTTATTTACTTAAAATTTCCGAATACCGTATTCAGGGCAGGCCTATCGTTTATACCGATGAAACATATATTGACACCACTCACACTTCATCAAAATCATATTCAGATGGCAGCACTTCTGGTTTGAAGAAACACCTTATTAAGAGAACATGGTCACAGCGTCCTGCGTCTGACTGTACTTTTGGTGATCACTCACACTAATGCAAAGCTCAGCTTATACCTCGCGGACTGTACCTAGGCGAAATCGAATGTTAGATTCCGTTCAAGAATCAAAAATATATATATATATATAATAAAAACAAATCTATGGAAACTTACTGGAACAGGATGGAAACTATGGTATAACTAGCTTTTGAATATTTAATTGAAGTTTCGGTTTGATTGTTTCACTTTATTTTAATTATCCCTTCATAGAGGTCTAACAAGAATAACATCCCTGTTCAAGAGAAGGTTGGGAGCCCCTGGCATCCTGGCCTACAGGAATCGTTTTTCGTGCTTCTCATTCATTTCGTGCCAAACGGGAAGCCATCGTGCGCGTCCAAGTCCAGTTCATGTGACTCCTACTTTTCGAAGTGTATCTGTTTCGGTTACTGACTCAGCTTTTGAGCGTTACTTTGAGATCTATGCTCCTCTTTAACTCTTTTATCGAGTACAAGGCTAAATTCATCATCAGCTTTTGTTCGTCCACTGCTGGACATTGACTTCTCCCATAATACGCCACTCAAACCGATCCTCGGTCTTACGTTTCCAACCGCCACCAGCCAACTTTCGAATATAATTACTCGCGGTCACCACTCCAGAACCCGTCTACCCCAACGGTTATCGGGTCTACGACAAATGTGACCGGCCCATTGCCACTTCAGTTTGCTAAAACACTGAGCTATGTCGGAGACTTTAGTTCTCTGACGAATTACTTCATTGCGGATGCACTTTTCAGCTTTATAATATTAGTATAGATCTCTGGGTGACGAGCGCAGTGCAGTGCTAGGTAATGATTTGGACTATCATGTTTCAATAGCTGCGTGTTACTGTGCTGTTATGTGGCAGGCATGTTGCTTACCATCAGGCACATGACCTGCTCGTCTCGTCACTATGCTATAAAAAAAAAAAGTACCTAGGTACCACCGTTCACAGTTAACGTTTGATTGCATGAAATTTACAACAGTGCTGATCCGGAAAATAGTATCTAAAGCAGCCCTACGAAAAAGCTTGTAATACGGATACAGGTAGGAACAAACAAAGAGTGGTGATATTAGGTAAGTAGGAAGTAGGTACCTACAGAGTTCTTGGCCAAAGAGATTGTAAATTACTACGTCTTGACGTTACGGCGGTATCTAAGCAACCATTGATTTATTTTCAGATTAAACGTCAGTCATTGTTTATTATCTTTTGTCGTTAGTTATCTTTTTATTTTGTGTTAATGTATGAACAATAATTTGAAAAATGGCTGGTAAATTCGGTTTTGACGATGAGGAGGAGAATGTTTTGATCCCCAATGAGCCGCAGATCACCTCTGAAGACCCGGAGGAGCGGAAGGCTGGTCGCCTGCTGCGTATCAAGCGAAGGCAGGAGGCTCTTAAAAGGTAAACCAGTTCGGCCAAGTTTGAAGATAGATTTGAACCTACCTTCTTTTTTGGATTCTGCCATTGATTCCTTAGGTAGTTGGCCCTACGGCCACAGATAAGAAAATAGTTACATCGTGGTAAGGGTAGGGCTCTATGCAGGATGGGAATGAGGAAGTACCACTCCTTTGTCAGTTATTCTACCGACAAGCAATAATGTACAAATATCGCTGTATTTCGTTTTGAAAGGCATTTTTTCCAGATAAATCTTCGAGATAAATCATCTCTTAAGTCATCTCTGGGTGACGAGCGCAGTGCAGTGTTACGTAGGTACCTAATGATTAGGTCTCTTTATGTTCCAATAGCTGCGTGATACTGCTGTTATGGGCAGGCGTATTGTTTACCATCAGGCACATGTCCTGCTTGTCCCGTCACTCCATGCTATAAAAAAATGAAATTATCATACTTTTACCAGTTATCATAACACTAATCTTATTCCTTATTCTTATAACTCTCTCCTTGCGAGAGAAGGCCCCGAGTCCCAGCAGTGGGAACGTTTAGTGGGCTGTTTGTTGATGGTGATGAATCTTATTCATCGGACACAGTAGTACCTAGTACGCTATTTGTAAAATTTAGCGTATGGTAAATTGGTAAATTTTAATAAAAAATTAAAAGTAAATTGGTAATAAAAATGGTAAATTTTATGGTTGGAAGGGGGAGCACATAGGTACCGGTGTAATAGACTACAGGCCCGTGAACAAAATTTACGGGTCAAATGAACCAGCAAGAGACCTATGTAGGATGATAGACGGGTACAAAATAATAAGATTCAGCACTATGCCGTCACTTGTAAGCTGTCGAACTGAGTGCAAAGTGCAAGTAGAGTGGGTACATTTTGGTCATTTGTTTCAGTAGGTACGGCATTCTTACCCCTCAGGCTGAGAACGACAACTTCCTAAAAGGACAACTTCCGAGAACGACAAATTCCTAAAATGACAACTTCCTAAAACGACAATTTCCTAATACGACAACTTCCTAAAACGACAACTTTCAAAAATGTGCGTGTGAGAAAGGGGTTGTGAGAGGGTGTGTGTGTGAGGGGAATGTGTGTGTGTGTATGTGGGACGGTGTGTGTGTGTGGCATGGTAGCTCTTGAACGAGATTGAGGGAGTTGTGTAAACTAAATGTTATTCGCCCTTTTGTGGAGGCGGCCATTTTGAATCATCATTAACCAAACATAGGTAAGAACCAAGCAGCGCCCCGCGGTGTTACCCGCGTAGTTTTTTTATTTTAATAAAGAGTGTCGAGACGAGCAGGAAATGTGCCTGATGGTAAACAACATGCATGCCACATAACAGTACAGTGACAAGCAGTTATTGGCACATGAAGAGTCCAAATCATTACCCTCGTCACCCAGAGATCTAAGATGTTATGTCTCTAAGCGCTGTATTTTTTCTGGCAACATTGCCCTTCAAACCTTTCAACAGTTCCCGTTCCCATCCATTTTTATGCATAGCACATAAGATAACTTAGCAGCAGCAACCTCAGCAGGATCAAAGATTTCAGCGAAAAACTAGCTACAAAAGACCTTATTGTTGCTGGTGACGTGAATGCATGGTCCCACTGGTGGGGAAGCACATCTCAAAATGAGAGAGGAGAAGCCGTAAACTCTTTCTTCAATGAAATGGATTTGTACATTCTCAACTCCGGCGATACACCAACCTTCGAAATCGTCAGGGAAGGCAAACTCTGCACAAGCGTAGTAGATGTAACAACGTGCAGCAAGTCTCTCCTGGGAAAAATCGAGGGATGGGAAGTTGACAAAAGTATTACAACATCGGATCACAACGCAATCACCTTCAGTTTGCGTCTAGTTAAAGCTCTTGAACAACAGAGGCCAATAACTACAACACCAAGAAGGCAAAGTGGTCAGACTTTATGTCACAGTTAAAATCTTCCCTTGAAGATAGAGACATTTCGCCGGAGTCAGTTGGGAAATGTAAAAGTCCACTAGAACTCGAGTCGATGATTACGAGCTACACTGCTAGTATACATGAAGCCTGCGAACACACCATTCCACTGGTAAACTCGCCAAAGGGAAATCCGACACCCCCATGGTATACTAAAAAGCTCGAAAATCTGAAGAAAGAAGTTCTTAGACGAAAGAGAAGGATCAGGAATGCCGCCCCTGACAGAGTTGAACTTGTAGTCGAACAGTACCAAATTGCTCGGCAAGACTACAAGGAAAAAGTCAAACAAGCTCAGACGGAGAGTTGGAAGGAGTTCTGCACGAACCAGGAAAAAGAAAGTATGTGGGACAAGATCTACAGAGTGATGAGAAAAACCTCGACAAGACAGGAAGAAATACTCCTAAGAGACATCGAAGGTAACACTCTATCCCCACAGCTATCAGCAGAACTACTTGCCAAAACCTTCTATCCCGACGACTCTGAGAGCACAGACCAACCGTGTCATACAGAGCTACGGGAGAAAACGACAGAAACGCCTATGGACTTACTGGAAAATGATCCACCATTCACATCAGCGGAACTGGAATCAGTATTGAGAACTTTGAATCCAAAAAAAGCTCCCGGTACAGACGGGCTAACCGCTGATATATGCGCCGCAGCCATACGTTGCGAATGGAAGATTTTCTTGGCGATAGCAAACAAATGTTTGTCCTTGAAACACTTCCCCAAGCAATGGAAAGAGGCGCACGTGGTCATATTACGCAAACCCGGTAAGACAGATTACACACACCCAAAATCTTACCGCCCCATAGGTCTTCTGTCCGTTCCCGGAAAAATCGTCGAAAAGCTTCTGGCAAACCGACTCCAATGGCATCTCCTCCCAACCATAAGTAGGAAACAGTACGGCTTCATGCCCCAAAGAGGCACCGAAGACGCCCTCTATGACCTGGTAGAGCACATCAAAAAAGGAGTAGACAGTAAAAACACCGTACTCCTAATATCCCTGGATATAGAAGGCGCCTTCGACAATGCATGGTGGCCCGCCCTCAAAAATCAATTAGCGAAAAAGAGGTGCCCATCAAACCTCTACAACATGGTAAACTCTTACCTCAGCGACCGTAAAATCAAGGTCAACTATGCAAGAGCAGTCTTTGAGAAGGAAACAACCAAAGGATGCGTCCAAGGGTCCATCTGTGGACCAACCTTTTGGAATGTGATCCTAGACTCGTTACTGCGAATGCTAGAAGCCGAGAGAGTATACTGTCAAGCATTCGCGGACGACGTCGTTCTCGTATTTACAGGCAGCCCGACCATCATCGAACAGCAAGCGAGCAGGGCGCTGAGCATGACAGTGGAATGGGGTAAAATTAACAAACTCAACTTTGCAGCGCATAAAACCAACGCAATGCTTTTTACCAAAAAGTTGAAGTACGAACCTCCAAACATTGTCATGTCCGGCGTGCGGCTCGATCTGGTCGAGGAAGTCAAACTGCTAGGCCTACTGATCGACCGACGGCTCAACTTTAAAGCACATGTGACCGCCCAATGTAAAAAGGTGGCGAACATTTATAGACAGCTAGCATGTGCAGCGAAGGTGACCTGGGGATTAAATGGCGAAATCACGAGAACTATCTACGTCGCGGTGGTGGAACCTATCATCATGTATGCCTCAAGTGTATGGGCGCAAGCGGCAGACTTCGAGGAAAACAAGTCTCATTTGAACGCAATCCAAAGAGGTTTTGCCCAGAAAATCTGTAAGTCGTACCGTACTGTTTCTCTAAAATCAGCACTTGCCCTTTCCGGTCTGCTCCCCTTGGATCTGAGGATACAGGAAGCAGCAAATTTGTACAGAGTAAAAAAAAACCTCTCCCAAGACTACCTCCCACCAGAAGTGGAACTCGAACGGAACGTTAACTACCTGGACCAACCCCATCCGTCCACACAGGTATCCGTAGAGTACGAGCTCATAGAAGACACCTCCAATCTTCCAGAAGGACCTCAAATTTATACTGATGGCAGTAAGGTTGAGGGTAAAGTTGGAGCTGCTCTAACATGGTGGGAGAATGGCAAAGAGGTCAAGAACTTGACCTTCAAGCTCCACTCCGAATGCACAGTCTTTCAATCGGAACTTTATGCTCTTTACCGGGCAACTCAAATGGCGTTAACGAGCAAGGACCCAGAAGTTAATGTCCTGAGTGACTCTCGATCTTCACTCGAACTGCTAAGTAACCCAAAAACGAGTCACCCCTTGGTAAAGTGTGTAAAGGAAAACATTGGACAGATAAATGCTGAAGGGCGATCTCTTCGTCTTTTCTGGGTGAGAGCGCATGTTGGCACCATTGGCAACGAAAGAGCTGACGAACTGGCCAAATTGGCGGCGCTCACCGAATCACCCAGGGACTACGAGGGGATCCCCTTGTCCTACGTCAAACGGAAAATCCGCGAAGAATCGGTCAAAACATGGCAGGATCGATATGAAACCTCGGACACTGGAAAAGTCACCCAGACGTTCCTCCCCGACATAGCAAACGCATATCGGGTGATTAGAACCACGAAACTGACTCCCTTCCAAGTACAAGCGTTGACGGGACACGGAGGAATAGCAGAATACCTGTACAGATTTAAGCTCAAGAGTAGTCCTGCATGCGAGTGTGACCCCGACCAACCCGAAACGGTCTGGCACGTGCTAGTCGATTGTCCCCGATTCATGGCCGCAAGACATGAGCTCGAATGTATGATCGACGGAAGGCTGGTTGTCTCGGATCTCCACAACATCTTAGCAGATCCAGATAACAGAACACGGCTTCTGTCCTTCATGGAGACCTCATTCCGCATAGCGGCCAAGAGAAACTCCACTATTTCAAATACGCACCCCCCTTCGCCACCACACCCTGCCCTGCTGTCCGTGGACGCCGCGAGGAATGCGGTTCCCGCCCAACATAACTCCTCGAAGAGCATCTCCATCCAACAACTACTGGAGAACGCAGATCGAGGAGAGGCTGGGATCCGTATCCGTGGAGTGGCTCTCTTCATGGACAGCAACAAAGAAAGATTCGGAATAAGCTTTTGCTTCGCCTGGGAACGGAAACGAGCCCGTTTGTCGCCTGGATTGTCTTGCCTGCTTAATGGGAGTACCGCAAAAGTCACTATGAAGCGGAAAACCTACGACGCTATGCCGGTGTGCGAGGTAGACGGCCACCGATTTCGGTTGGTGCGATCGAAAAACAAAACGATTGCACTAATAGAATACTCGGAAGGTCGGACGCCTTTCACACAGGCAAGTGCGCTGCTCGCACATCTGAGCAGAAATGCAGGTGAAGCACCCCGGGTGATAAGCGTGGATGCGATGGCAATCGAATACTCAAGAGCGAGAGTCGCAGACCGGCTGGGTTGCATTGAGGCCTCTAAGCATCATGAGGTTGTCGTATACGAAGACAGGGGAGAAAATCTGAGTTTCCTCAGAGCCCCTTCGCACGACCAAACAAATGCAACTGACAGCTGGGGACATCCTGTTCCTAGTTCGACCATCCAAACCGGCTCCGAAAGAGCACAGCAGAGGGCAGCCGCGGAAAAAGCTTCAGCCAATCAAAATGGCAGCCGAGGCACCAAGACGGCCTTCATGACTGCCTTCAACGCAGCAGCAAGGAGCGTACTCCGAATTTCATCCCATTCATCACCCCCCTCGACGTCAAAGACCCCCAAAGCAGCTTCACAACAACAGATGAGCCGAACGAGAGCCGACATGGGACAGGTTGAACCGCCCCGCTATGTCACGGCTTCGGAGCCACGGAGCCATGCACGAAACGCCTTCATCGAATTCATAGCCACACTGAGCGCGACACGACTAGTCAACCTCAAGACCTGTGAAAACATCATGCAGTTCTATAGGCTAGGAAGTGAAAGCCTCTTAAAGGCGAAACTCGAGGAGGCCGAAGCAGCCATTTACAATAATGTCACTTCCCGGGTCATCAAGGGAACCATGACAGGACAGTATATGGCAGCTTACAGTGCTGAAAATGGCTTCGTGACACTGAACGAGAAAGAGACAGAGCGCGCGGGAAGGCCTGTTTATGCGACAACACCAAACGACCCAATTGTAGTTACCGCCCGATGCACCAAGATTATGCTGGACGATAAGATCCTAGAGATGGCCAAGACCATCGAAGGGAACTCGAACGTCAAAGCGAATTGGGAAAATTGGGAGATACCGAGAATACAGTGGGTTAACGGAGTTCCGGGATGTGGAAAGACAACATGGGTGATTAGACACTTCGACGTGGACAAGGACGCCATCATCACCACAACAACTGAGGCAGCAAAAGATCTCAGAGAAAAGCTATCGCACCGAATCGGAAATCTGGTTAAAACCAGAGTGCGAACCATGGCTTCTGCTCTGGTAAATGGTTTCGGAAGAGAAAGTTTCAGTCGCCTCATGGTGGACGAAGCTCTCATGAACCATTTTGGAGCCATTGTGATGGCTTCAAGGCTGTCTGGTGTTGGTGAAATTGTCCTCATCGGAGACGTCAATCAGTTGCCTTACATCGACAGGGAAAATCTCTTCGAAATGAGGTATCACCGCCCAAACCTGGTAACAAAGATCAGCCAGGAGTTGCTCTGCACACATCGCAACCCGATGGATGTCGCATATGCGCTGAGGGAAATATACTCCGGTATGTACTCCTCAGCGTCCCGTATAAAGTCCCTAGAGCAGAGAAGGTACAAGGGAGCGCAAATACCCAACACCCTACCAAACACCCTCTTTTTAGTTCACACTCAAGAAGAGAAGGAGACCCTGACAAACCAGGGTTATGGGTCAGGCACCGGGTCACGTATCCTTACCATCCATGAAGCTCAGGGACTAACATACGAGTCGGTAATCGCAATCAAAACCAAGGCAAACATGAAGCT
Organism: Ectropis crepuscularia; assembly: GCA_963693475.1. Lineage (NCBI taxonomy): Eukaryota > Metazoa > Arthropoda > Insecta > Lepidoptera > Geometridae > Ectropis > Ectropis crepuscularia. Next base: position 14,480,078 of record OY856358.1, read on the forward strand.
GCACGAGAGCGTGCCCCATGCGGTTGTTGCAATCTCGCGGCACACGGGGACCTTCACATACTACGCTGACGACACCGACGACGCCATCGGCCGGTTCGTGCGGCGAGCGTCGGCTGCATCACCGAAGACCATCCGAGACTTCAACCTGCAGATGGCCATCAGGGACAGAAATGCGGCCGTTGTGGAGGCTCTGGGCCGGGAGAAGGCGGCTTGGGCAAATGACAGTTAGGCAAAGAATCGATGTTGAGTCGATTACTAGCGGAATCCCAACCGGTAGTGATCGGCTCAACAGACGAGCACTAGAATTAGGTGTAAAATGTTCCCAACTCCCCCCTATTTTCCTCTTCTTCTCCAAATCCAAGACACATGTAAAAAAAAAAATGAATTGTAATGACAAAGATCACGGACCCCGGCGTCTGTGGAGTGGTTAATTTAAATAAAAAAAAAAAAAAAAAAAAAAAAAAAAAAAAAGATAACTTAGCAAAATGTTTAAACACAACCATAAATAGCATAAAGATAACTTAGCACAATGTTTAAAAGCAAACATTGAGAAAAGCGGACGGTACGGTAAGAAATATGATGCACGCTTTGACTCCGGGTGGGCTCCCGCCAGAAGCTCTGCGGTCAGCCCTGAGTGTCACTTCTCCATACTCGGCCTGCTCTCCACTACGGAGGTCGCCGGCTCGCTTCGCTCGCCACCTCCCCCCTTCGCTACGTTTGGCCTCGCATGGCTCGCTCCACTCAGGACTTCTCTTGAGCTTCTGGCTCCCGCATTTTTTATATACACTCTAGGGGTAGTAGCGACAAGACTAGGTGGAGTCGGGCTGTTCCGAATCGTATCTGAGTCCTGTGTAACCTGGGTCTACATTTAGTAGCACAACAAGTAAATAAAAAATCCTGAAGACTATTTATTTATGCGTCTCGTCAATATGCTTAAAAACCATTATGTGTCTCATCAATAGGCGGAATTCAATGTATGACATTAGATTGTTATGCTTAAACCCCATTATGCCAAAAACGATTATGCAAAAGTTACATTATGACACTATAATATATTAAGCTACATTCATTATGACAAAGTAAATAAGAAAAAAAAGTTATGTGTTTTAAATGGCACCCTACCAGTCGAACTAACTTCCTAGTTCAAATCGCTTTATGTTTTAGGCAATTGAATAAACCGATATAGGCTAGTCTAATCTAGTTCGTCTTATTGTCAAAAGGAGAAACTAGGAAGACCTTGGAGTAGGAGTTTGGTCTCTTTACAGAGTCCGCCTGGGGAAATATGTGTACCTTTGCCAGTTTTTCTGCCGCCAAGCAGTAGTGTGCAGATATTTCTATGATCCGGCTTAAAGGGAAATGTTTCTAACTAAATTACTGGGCTAAAAGATAAAATACCTTTTGTCTCCGTGTGACGAGCACAGTGTGGTGCTAGGTAATGATTTGGACTCTTCATGTTCAAATAGCTGCCTGTCACTGCGCTGTTAGTGGCAGGCTAGTCTGTACGGTTTATTCTATCACCCAAAGGATGAACTTATTTGAGCTAGGATAAACTAATTTGTCCTAATTTGGTTTGGCCGATAACATATTATATACTTACATTTAAAAATGTATCGTTTTTGTTATTTCTCATGACGGCTGAAATGAACACACTATAGTAAGTCGTCATTTACCTGAATTTGTCTCTATCGGAAATTGTAATTTTCAGATGTTGTCGATTTAGGAATTTGTCCTTTTCGGTATTTGTCCATTTTGGAATCGACTTTTTAGGAAGTTGTCGTTCTCGGAAGTTGTCCTTTTAGGAAGTTGTAGTTCTCAGCCTGAGGGATTCTTACCATCCTATTAGATCCATAAACAATAATGAGAAAACGCGTAGTGCCGTACAAAAATAGTGATCCACGAAGTCGGAAACATTATTGATAAATCCGGAAATTTTGAGGGAAAATTTGGTCATTTGATACTGTACGGCATCGGTTCCATACAGTTGCAATACCTCTTCTAACCCATTATTCCGCAACGCCGTACAAAAATAATGGTTCAAGAGGAAATAATCGGGGGTTCAACTTCCTCTTTTCAGTGGTCTGGAGAGGTGATTTGACACAACGTAAAATTAATTTATTTGAAAGTATTTTGTGCATAGATACAAATTTTATACGTGCCGTACATTTTTGTTAGTCCAAAAGTCAGTAAATGGCAAGTCTGAGCAGATTGGGACGAGATGCGCTCTTTCTTTGCATCTTACCCATGGCAGCCACTGTGTTTCTCTTTTGGTGACCCGTCAGCTTGCGCGGATGCTGTGACTGATGTAATACGTACGGCTATGGAATATTTCATTCCATACTCTGACGTTTCATTATCCAGCAAAGCTCGCCCATGGTTCGGTTCTCAATGTAAAAGTGCTGAAGCATTTAAACATTAGGCCTACCTAGCCTGGGTTGATGCTCGACAGCGTAAGGGATACACACCGCAAAATGAAAGCGTTTAACAGGGCTGCTCAGGCATGCAAAAGGGTTCTTCAGAGGGCTCGATTTGACCACATTAGTCGAATAGGGAACAAACTAGCTTCGTACCCTGCGGGTAGCAAAGCGTTTTGGTCCCTAGCTAAATCGGTCGAATCGAACTTCTGCCGCTCCTCACTGCCTCCAATGCTGAAACTTGATGGGGCGCTGGCCGCTGGCTCACACCGCAATGGAGAAGGCAAACTTGTTTGCATCTCAGTTTGCGGAATCTTTGCGTCTAGATACTGGTAGTGTGACACCTCCTACTCCACCTGGCAGTCCGACTTTGATGCCGGAAATGCATATTCGCCAAATGGAGGTTCGTAAAGTGCCACGTAATCTGGATATGTGAATAAAGCCAGTGGCCCGGACGGAATTCCTGCCCTAGTGTTGAAGGCTTGTGCACCTGAGTTGTCTCCTATACTAACGCGCCTGTTTAGACTCTCTCCAAACTGGGCAATTACCGAAATCGTGGAAGCTTGCTAACGTGCAACCTGTGCCCAAAAAAGGTAGTCGTGCTGACCCTGCCAACTACAGGCCCATCTCGGTCACGTCTATACTCTGCAAGACTATGGAACGTGTCTTAAACCGCAGGCTCCTGGCATACCTAGAATCTAACGACCTCCTCAGTGACCGGCAATACGGGTTTCGCCAAAGCCGGTCCACTGGGGATATTCTGGCTTATGCCACCTACATCTGGAGTGAAGCTATCGAGAAACACGGGGAAGCACTTGCAGTCTCCCTAGATATCTCGAAGGCTTTTGACAGGGCTTGGCATGATGGCCTTATTAGCAAGCTTTCTAGTTATGGTTTGTCTCCAGGGTTTATTGTGTGGATACCGGACTTCTTGAGGGATCGATCCATACGAGTTGTCATTGATGGTTGCTCGTCGGACCAAGTGGGTATCAATGCCGGAGTTCCTCAAGGGTCAGTACTATCTGCAACGCTTTTTCTGCTACGTATCAACGATCTGCTGAAGCCCGGTATTTTTGTGTACGCAGATGATAGCACCGTTGTAGAGAGTTACATATCTAGCGCGAGAACCAGTGGTCAACAAACTAAGGTATTGAGAGAGAGTATGATCGAGCGTTTGAATTGAGGCAGTCTCTGAATGGGGCGAAACCAATCTGGCCAAGTTTAATGAGAGAAAGAAGCAGGCGTGTCTGTTCTCCGCAAAAAGGAGTCAATTTCAACAGACTCCTACTTTTCGAGGTGTATCCGTGCCGGTTACTGATCATCTTGAGCTTTTGGGCGTTACCCTGACATTCACGCTCAACTTTGGCTTGTATATAGAGTCCAAGGCTAAATTAGCTGCCAAAAAACTAGGTGTCCTCTCAAAGGTGCGAAAGTACTTCAAGTCTGAACAATTGCTTTTGTTATATAAAACACAGATTCGCTCTTGTATGGAGTACTGTTCGCACCTTTGGGATGGATCGGCTAAGTATCAGCTTGAGGCTCTGGAATCGATCGAGAGGCGTGCTAAAAGGCTCATAGGCAATAACACTCTTGTGCGAAAAAGACTGCAAAGTCTTGAACATCGCCGAAAAATTGCTAGCTTATCGGTCTATTATCGGATACACTTCGGAGAGTGTGCATCTGATCTGCATGCTCTAATACCACCTAGCCCTTTTTTCTATCGGACTTCTCGTAGCTCGAAGAAGCGGCATCGTTTCATGGTTGATGTTCCAAAGACACGTACGAAGAGGTTTGACTCTACTTTTGTGATAAGAACGTCTAGACTGTGGAATGAGTTGCCTGAGTGGGTTTTTCTCGATGGTTATAATCTTGGTGTCTTCAAATCGAGAGTGAATCGGTTTCTTCTAGGTAAGCACGCTCCATCTTAGACCGCATCGTCGCTTAACATCAGGCGAGATGGTGGTCAAGTGTAAACCTATAAAAGTTAAAAAAAAAAAAAACTCCAGAACATTGCATATGACGAAATGTACTTTAGGGTGATAGTTGGTACGATTTTTTAACGGCATTCTGATAATTTATTTGAATTTAATATATGTCTAAGAAAACTTAATGGCGTACAAATCTGAAAGTTCATATTAAAGGCCAGTAAAAAAAGAATTTAACTTATAAATTTTCGATCCGAATTTATTTTTTATAAGGTGTATGATCACTTACTGAGCATAAAATGACAAAATGTTGACATTCAGGTGGATCTTTAAGCGTCATCTTGAAAAAAACGTTTTCTCGGGAACTATGTACTTTAGGACAAAAATTATTGAGGTCATTATTGTAGAAAGTATAATTTTACACCTTTTGTTGCCCAAAACCTTTTTGTTAAACGTACCGTTTACGGCCCATTTAATGAACCGGGGTTTCTATCGCTGCCGATAACTCTTGAGATATTTAGATAAATAAGACGCATCAATCCATGTTTAAAGACCAGTTTTTTCTCTACAACTTTTGCCAATATTGTTCTTTTTAAAGTCTGTACTTTTTGAGTTACAAGAAGTTTAATGTTGGACGCATTACTATATTGCCATAGCTTACATACACCTCATCTGCGTGAAAATCCTGATCTATTTATTTACTTATTCTTTATCAGAGTTTTCATCGTCTAATAACCCACCACAAACAAAACTATTGTTTATTTTAATGTAATTCATTGATTTATAATATATTTGGCGGAATAACAGATTTTGAACGTCTTATAAATCAAAACGTATGGACATTACAAAAAAAAACTTTTCACAAAAGTTGTAGAAAATAAACTGATCTGTACCTATAAGAATAGTTCAGTGCGTTTTATTGATTAATCTAATATTTCGAGAGTTATCGGCCGTGATAGAAAAACCGGGATTTTAAATGGGCCATAAATCGCAAACGGTACGTTTTACAAAAAAGTTTTCTTGGAACAAAAAGTGTAAAATTTTATTTTCTACAATAATAATCTCAATAATTTTTGCCCTAAAGTATATAGTTTCCGAGTTTCTAACTAAGTGGTACATATTTATTTTGTTTGATTAAGGGTTAAAAAGTACGGCATTATGTTTTTCAAATTTATTTACTTGAATACTATTTAAAACGAATGATAATATGTTGAACATGGCTATAGTTAATTAATCTATGGTTATTCAAATAAATGAAAACTTGCATGTTTTGTATTCCTCTGTAACTTTTTTTAGAACACTTTCTTTTGTACGGCATTATTATACAACAATAGTTTATAGCAAATGTCATGTAGAAAAATAAGGTGCCGTACAGGATCAAATGACCTACCACCTTTATAATTGAAGTATACGATGAAATTAAGGTACTTAATAATTAACAGTCATTTTTAGACGGCATTATTTTTAATTGTCCGTTTGAGTGCTAGATAATCATTTGGAACCGATGCCGTACTTTTTCAAATCACCTCTCCGGATCACTGAAAAGAGGAAGTTGAACCCCCGCTAATTTCCTCTTGGACCATTATTTTTGTACGGCGTTGCGGAATAATGGGTTAGAAGAGGTATTGCAACTGTATGGAACCGATGCCGTACAGTATGAAATGACCAAATTTTCCCTCAAAATTTCCGGATTATCAATAATGTTTCCGACTTCGTGGATCACTATTTTTGTACGGCACTACGCGTTTTCTCATTATTTTTCATGGATTTATTGGATGATAAGAATGCCGTACAGAAACAAATGACCAAAATGTACCCACTCTACTTGCACTTTTGAATTCTCACCTGCACTCAGTTGGACAGCTTACAAGTGACGGCATAGTGCTGAATCCTATTATTTTGTACCCGTCTATCATCCTACATAGGTCTCCTGCTGGTTCATTTGACCCGTAAATTTTGTTCACGGGCCTGTAGTCTATAAGTAATGCTTCCAGCTTCCAGCGAACTTTAGCTCTATAGGATAAATCACTTTACCTCTCGGTCACGAGAACTGTAGAGCTGTGGGTAGTAGGTAGGTACTAAGTAACAATAATGTCTCCTCCTAAAACATTGTGTGGCACTACCATTTTAGTCCTACATTCATCCTTCAAAATTTCACCAAAATGCTGCTGCCTGCTATGCTATTATGCATCTTAAACATTAATTTTGGCATATTTTTGGAGTTTGGTAACCACGCGTGTAGTTTTTCGCTCTAGCTCTTCTCAGAACATCATGGGAACATTTTTTGGATGGAGCATTATTATTCAAATGTTTCCATAGAGCTCAACAGGCGGCAGACGAGGCTCTCTTAGATGAAGAACCAGGCCCAATCGAGGTGGCAACGGCCGCCGCTGCAGAGGAGCTGCAACGGTTGGCACTGGAAGGAGCGGCCAACGTCACCAATGTCAAGATCACCACTGACGAACGGGAGGTCATGAGACGCGCCATGTTCAACAACAAGATGCTTAGTAAGAGCTTGGTTATGTTAATTAGAACTACTTACCTGCAAATAGATGGCTACATCGATATAAATTAATAGATGTGCCCTTCCAAACTTCAGGCGCATGGAATTATGTTAGCGTAAGGAAGAGTGAGCTCACTCTTTCCGTTTTAGTCGATTGTAGGAAGCGGTGAACGCCGGCAGTTTATAAGGGTTGTAACGGAGGCGGAGGCGGATGCGGAGGCGACGGGTTTCACCTCCGCGGATGCGGATGTGAAACACGCAGTTTGTTAACAATTTCAAGGTGCTCAGGGCACATCTTTTGATTTATGTGGATGGATGGCAATATAACCGTATATTGCTGTGTGCTCAGGGGGAATGGGATCAAGAGGTGCATCCCAGCATCCCACAAGTGTTTGTACAGTACCCGGCGATAAATATTGCACATCGACACCTGGAAAGAGACAATCGGCCAACTTCGGCTTCGTAGAGCGTCATCTCTGTAGCACGAAATACAAACAGTGCGGTATCTTGTATGAAACAAACAAGAAGAAAACGAAGTTTAAATATCATTAAATAATAAGGAATGGGGAGAGGCGGTCGACATTCACAAATTCCTACTAATATTATAAATGCGAAAGTTTGGATGTTCAAATGTTTGGATGTTTGTTGCTCAATAATGTCGGAACGCTTGAATAGATCGGCTTGAAATTTGGCACATAGATAGTTAGATAGATTATAGTCTAGAATAACTCATAGGATACTTATTATCCCGGGGAAATAACGGAAACGGGAACTACGCAGGTAAATCCGTGGGCGCTGCTAGTAGTTTAAATCCAGCACGCGTAAAAGAGCGGGGCATGAGCTCTGTAGTAAGCACTAGGTATAGACAGATATAAAATATAGAGGTAGGTTCTCTTTTTTGACACCAAATAAAAAGAACTACAGAAAAAATATGTATCGTAGGTATAGGTATTTTATATTCAAACAAATTTTAAACTAAAGGCTCAATGAAGAGAATAGAAGATGAAGCAGCAGAGGCCCAAGCTCAATACGACAGCATCGCTGAGAAGTGGGACATGATGCTCGCCCTCAGAGACCCGCTCGATATAGACGCCGAAATCAAAGAACAGAAGCAAAGGTGTGACGACCTCTTGAAGCAGAAGGACGTACTCATAGCGGAACTACAAAGTGATTTGAAGAATATGGACATATCTTACTATGAAGATTTGGAAAGGCAAGTGAGTATCTGAAGTCTGGAAGGGCGACATTGGTAAGGATTACTAGCATTAATATAATTTAAAATGAATACCTACGTTAAGGTTTCTTATTTCTAATAAGGTAAAAATCTCACTAATTTTATAAATGTCGAAGTTTTGGATGTTTGATGCTTGATCTAGATAAGTAGTAACGTCGAAACGGATCAAGTTAACATTTGGGAAACATTTCAGTTATAGCCTGGAACGACACATAGGCTTATTTTTATCCCAGAAAAATAACGGGAACGGCAACTATGCGGGTAAAACCACGGGGTTCTGCTAGTAAAATGTAAATACGGTTAGACGACACTTTCCGTGAATTCCTCACACAACGCTCACTAGCCCCAAACTAAACAAATCTTGTATTATGGGAGCCAGATACTTGATATACCTAATACTTATATTATCTGGGCGGGTATTGAGCCCACGACCTTCCGGTTCCGCGAGCAGACTTAGGTACCTACTTACAACCAAATAAGCTACGAGGCTATGCTAATCAAGAACAATGGCATCACCAATCACGAATTGTACATTTTAACGAATCAGAACACCTACTAATTCAATCGTGCGTAATCTTGAAATGAATTTTGTTATGTTCACCAGTCGGCTTTTTGTGCACCATTAATATATTAATATGTTTGTGTAAAAAGCATAATGGGTGTAATGTTTGTTTCTAGGACAATGACATAAAAGAGCTGTCAGACAGGGTTCAAAGGCAAGTGACCATCATGCAACGTGCGTTCGAAAAGCAACTGGCTCTCATAGAAAAAGCCATCTTCATAGAACGAGAAGGGATGGTGGACCATAATAAGAAAAGATGGGATGCCCTCCACAGACAGCGCGATAGGGAAGAAGTTGCCCATTTAAAGTATAGATTTGAACAGGTAAGGATTAACATAATATTATGTATTTATCAATTTTAGCTTATTTGGTATTTGCTACCATGTTCACCAGACTAAGGTACTAATCATGCTACGATACCTATCTACTACCTACTTATATTAAATCATTCGAAAAGATATCTTTATCATAGCTGAGATAGTAATAAAACTGAATATTTGAAAAGAAGTTCCAGTCCTCCTTGTTCAAAGAGCCAAGCATGGAATAAATTGGCGACTTCATTGTTACTCATTCTTCATCTAGAATCCACTCATTCTAGAACTTTGGAATCAGTGTCGTCAATATATTTTAGATCAGTATGCATCACATTTGTACATATCACACCTAACTTACCATCAGACGAGTTGGTGGCTAATGGCGGACCTATGTGTGCAATAAAGAAACTGATAATCTTGAAAATGTGTGTTTTGTGTACATTATAAGTTATATCATGTGTTTTATGTTTGTGTAATAACGAAACTTAAAAATTGTTGAAACTTTAGCTCGAAGAACAGAAACAGGACATAGAGACGATAATGTGGGACCACTTTGAAAAATATCGCGATACGAAAATAGAGCTGGAAACTTTGATTCAAGAATTGCAAAGGGAGTTGGAGAAACTGAAATCTATTTGTCTCATCAATACAGAGAAGATTGGTTACAATCTTCAGGTAAGCCAAATACGTTTTACTCTGCCTTACCCTACATTAAACTTGTGCTCTACCTCCACATGAAACATCGCTGCCAGCGAAGAAGGAGTAGTAAAACTATTTCTATTTTAGATTTTAAAGAAACGCGAAGAAGAGAACGTATTCGTGCGATCACAGCAGAAGCGTAAACTCAATAAAATGGCGGACATCGCCAATAAGCTGCGTACGAAGATACGCAAGGCTGCCGAGGACGGCGCGGACGAGGAGACGAAAGCTGACCAGGAGATTATTCGGTTGATGCAGACCATGGGCGACATAGAGAAGAAGTCCAATCAGTTTTCTCACGTGAACCACTACAAATTCAGTCAGGTCTAGTACTTTTTGTCTGCAATTTTAAGCATATTATTATATTTTATTTATTTTTATTATCCATAAATTATTGAGGATTTTGTAATTCAATAGGTTTTATTAATAGGGACGACAAAAAATAATTAACACAATTATTAGTACTGCGACAGTGACCGACAGCAGACTGTCACCGAAGCGCTGATGTAGGTACTCATCTGCGCTTGGCTACGCCCGGTGCTCGCTCGTGTGGGAAAATAAATAATTAACAAAAACGGACACCGTTTATTTTGACCTGACACGCAATCAAAAAGTGTAATTATGTTCGGGTTCAGATGCCTGGCACTATTATTACCAACTACGATGCGCATGAGCATTCCGACACCGTTTATATTGTCCGGGCACGCAATGGCAACTACTGTAATTACAACTAAGATATAACAGGTGTGGCGTATGGCAGCCGCCCGGTGCAGCGAGCTGGCCCGCGACCTGCGCCAGGGGGAAGTGGCTCTCCACGCTCACATCCTCGCAGAGCCGCCGCCGCCACCGCCGCCTCCGCCGCCAATCAGCCCGCTCTCCAAATATGGTACCGGTTCTCTTGAGATACGCCAGGTTGCTGAATAGTGGTACTGATATTTTCCAACTTGAACCCACAACGCCCACCCATTTGTGCCCTGCCTTACTTTTCCTGGGCCAGAGTCGGAGCCCCGGTGGCAATTTTGAGAGCGAGGATGAACCCAATGACGATGATGATATTTTTCTCGCGCTCCGCTTCGATGGTGTCTAGCTGTCTAGCTACCTACGCTATTTAGACACTCAAGACACATAGCCGAATTCATTTGTTCTTTTTTACTGAAGCTTCACGCAATGTTAAAATCTTTGGTTACAATATATTATTATCTGTCATTCCACCATTATCACCAATTTCAAAGTCATTGAACATATCATGTGAAAATACCATGTTATCTTTTGAATTTGCGCCTATTTCAACTTTCTGCCGTGATATATCTACCTACAGCTCATTAATGAAGTTGGTCAACTTGTTTGTTTTAACATTTCTAGAACATGAAGAGCAAGATTCCACCGAGTTAGTAGAATGTAAAGACGCCGATACGGATCCTAAGAACGCGGTAGCTAAAGACGCGAAGGATAGACTGGTAAGATTAAAGGAGATGGCTCATTTCTGCCCCACGTCGTTTCAAGTTTAGGTATTTAATTAGCCCCGGAGACCTAAACAAGTTATTTAATTAAAATAACATATAATTAAATAATTCAAACTGTACATTCAATACTAACCTGCCAAGCGGGGATTGCAAATTGGTGATTAAAAAGTACCTTAATGACTATGAATAAGTAATTTTGTATTAAGGTACTGTAGTTCCATATAACCAAATTAGATGGCGTTGTACGGCGTTAAAACACGCTATCGAAGTTTTTGTGAATTTAAATAAGCCTGTTAAGGTTTAGTTCGTATTTTATCTTCGGGTCAGTACCCAATAGAATATAGATAAGTACTACGCTGAACACTTCTTTGTTCTTTCATTTGTATCTATGTGTACAGACTATAGTCAAAGTCAGCCATGTATTTCGCTTTTTTTGTTCAGTTGAAGTTTACGTTTACTTACGGAACTGAGACGTGGTCCTTAACTGTGGGCCTCATAACAAAGCTCAAAGTCACACAGCGAGCTATGGAGAGAGCGATGCTCGGAGTCTCTTTGCGCGACAGAATCCGGAATGAGGATATTCGCAAAAGAACGAAAGTAGCCGACATAGCTCGAAGAGTAAGCAAGCTGAAGTGGCAATGGGCAGGCCACATCGCTCGCAGAACTGACAACCGATGGGGAAGAAAGGTTCTCGAGTGGCGACCACGAACCGGAAGACGCAGTGTTGGACGGCCTCCCACTAGATGGACAGATGACCTCACAAAGGTCGCTGGAAACCGCTGGTTGCAGGTTGCGCAGGACCGTTCGTTGTGGAAATCTAGGGGGGAGGCCTATGTCCAACAGTGGACGTCTTGCGGCTGATGAATGAATGAATGAATGAAGTTTACGTACAGTAAAAATTCGTTCGAAAATCGATTTGTTCGAAACTCACAGAACACCCATGGAATTTCTTTATTTTTCCAAAGGTTTCCTAATTTTTTTGTGGTTTGTCCGAATCTCTGCTCCTCCTTTTCTGTGTTGAGTCGACATTATTTTGAGCACAGTAAGTCGCAATATAATGAATTTCAACATCAACATCAACAGCCCACTAAACGTTCCCACTGCTGGGACTCGGGGCCTTCTCTCGCAAGGAGAGAGTTAAGGCCATAATCCACCACGCTGGCCCAGTGCGGGTTGGCGGATGACACATGACACTTCGAAAGATTCTAGGTACATGTCGGTTTCCTCACGATGTTTTCCTTCACCGTTTTAAGTTAGCGGCATTACGCACATGACTTCGAAAAGACAGTGGTGCGTGTGGGGTTTGAACCCGGGGTCTCCGGATCGGCAGCCGCCGTTCTCCCGACTAGACCACCGTAACTTATAATGAATTTACTACCTTCTTATAGTAGTAAGTACATAATCACGTTCTTGATTACCTACTTGCGGCGTTATTTTTTTCAATGTTTTAGTTGATATCTTTTAAACCCCGCTATGCAGGATAAAAACATAAACGGTTCCTCAATATATATTAAAAATCCTATACAATGATCCAATTTTGGTCAAGTCTCTTGCACTTTTTCTGTGGGGCAAATGCCCATGGAAAATGGGCCGTCTCCTTTAACTAAATGCCCAGCCCAACAAACTAAAAAATATATTGATGTTTTTTTTTTACAAATAAGTACCTACCTAAATAATAAAGATATTGTAATATTCTCGATGAATAAATACTTTGCTGACAATATATGACATGAGCCTACTTCTATGGCTTCTACCGCCTCACTAATTAGAGGCTTTGGCTTTGCTATTGCCGTCTCTGTAATTTCAAGCGAAAAGAAAAGAGAGAGAGCAGTATTGTAAATTCCGTCAGATTATACCCTAGCAACGACAGGTACAGTCCGCGAGGTATAAGCTGAGCTTTGCATTTGTGTGAGTGTACATGGATAGTGTAGGTGTGACAACCGGCCTTAGGCGCGGCGCCATTTTCGCCCGGTAAAAACCGGTTTAAACTGATTTTGGGTAACCGGCCTGAGGCGCGGCGCCATTCTGTCTCGCCGCGCTCCTGCCGCACTTCACCTCTTGTACAGACTGCAGCGTGACGTGTTTAATATTATTTTGTTTTTGTTTGATATAAGTGTTAGTAAAATGGATGCCAACACAAATAAGCGCAAAATACGGAAACCATTAAATAGCCAAGTAAAAGAAATTTTGTGTAATTTAAATAGCTATTTTAAAGACGTGAACGATAAAGACATGTCAAGTGTGACTACACCAGCCCAATTGGTATCGACATCGACAGGAATTCCACTGTCAACTGTTAAAAGAGTCTTATTGGAAGGTAAACGTGTTTTGAAAGATGGAACCAAATTCAAATCTCCGAAAAAGACCAGATGCAGGAAAAATATAATAATCATTGATGATTTTGATAAAGCAGTAATCCGTAGAACAATTCATAATTTTCACATTACTGACAAAGAGGTGCCAACAATGAAAAGAATTCATGAAAAATTAAAGGCTGACATTAACTATCCAGGATCAATATGGTCATTGCGAAAAGAAGTATCTCTTTTAGGATTCAAATGGTCAAGGACAGAGAATAACAGAAAAATTTTAATGGAAAAGCGTGAGATCCGTCACCTACGTAGAGAGACGAGACGTACTTCTTAGCATTCCATGGATTCACCGTGCGGGTGCCGGGTCCATCGTGTGGCAGAGAGAGAAATCTCGAGTAGACCCCGAGACTTGTGACTCGGGCGTAGGTTTAAAAGGGGCCCCTTATATTGACGTACGTCAACACTCACCTTCACTACTCGTATTTCTCTCCCTGCCCAGCCAAATCCGATATGATCCTACTAGTGCAGCTTTAGATACTCGTTCTAGTATAGAACTTACTGCACTTCTGGACAATCCAAGGTCTTTAAGCAGGTTATAGAGAGATTTTGCTGGTATACCTCTCGCTCCTACTTCTACAGCGTATAAATTAACTACATAGCCATTTTTTGTTAATTCATTTTGTAGGTCGTAATACTTATTTTGTTTCATCGCGTGGTCTTTAGGTATATTAGTTTCCCACGGTACGGTAAGTTCTACCAGGACTATGCGTTTCGTAGCCCTAGAAAAAAGGAAAATGTCCGGTCTGGATGACGAAACACCCACATCCTCTGGGATTTTGTAGTGCTTTTCATACGTGTCCATTAAAATAGTCCAATCAGGTGCTGAACCCAGGATTGAGTAAGGCTTGTTCTTGGAGTTTGAAGTTGAGCCCTCTTTTACAAAGTTAATTTGTCTTTTGTTTATCGTCAATCCCTTTTGGGCTCTAGCTACCGAAAGGCTTACGGCTTCACGTATGATTTCAAGTACTCTGTCATGGCGCTGTGAGTAATGACCCCTATTAAGGAGCACCTTGCAACCCACCAATATGTGCCTTGCTTACTTATTTACTTAAAATTTCCGAATACCGTATTCAGGGCAGGCCTATCGTTTATACCGATGAAACATATATTGACACCACTCACACTTCATCAAAATCATATTCAGATGGCAGCACTTCTGGTTTGAAGAAACCTATTTCTAAAGGAAATCGATTGATAATCGTTCATGCCGGCGGCGAGGACGGTTTCATACCAAATGCGCTGCTGATGTTTAAAGCTAATCAAAAAAGTGGTGATTATCATAACAATATGAATACAGAAAACTATACAAAATGGTTACAAACGCAATTAATTCCCAATTTGAAGCCCAATAGCGTTATTGTAGTTGACAACGCATCTTACCACAATTCGTTAAAAAATCCCGCTCCCAACTCAAATAGTCGCAAACAAGATATGATTGACTGATCGCTCAAGTTACGCAATATCGATCACTCAATATCCATGCTTAAACCACAACTTTATCAATTGATACTGCATAATAAACAACGATTTATTGAATATAAAATTGACACCTTATTAAGAGAACATGGTCACAGCGTCCTTCGTCTACCACCCTATCACCCAGATTTCAATCCGATTGAAAATATATGGGCAATGATAAAAGGATAGGTACGTCGCGAAAAAAAACGTGTCAATGAATATTGATACAATAATGAGGTTAGCAAATGAAAAAATTGAAAGTATCACTGTACAGGAATGGAAAAATGTTTGTGACCATGCAATAAAAGAAGAAAAAAAGTTTCATGGATACGACGCCGTTATTGACAATATAACGGAAAGATTCATTATTAAAACAAACGACACATCAGACGAGAGAGAAAATGATAACGAGAGTGATAAAGAAAGTGACTATGGTGCAATGTCTGGTGTAGAAGATGTGTAGTTATTTTGTCTTTCAAATTGAATTTTTAGTAATAATCACACAATAATATGTACTCATCAGTCAAATACACAGCTGGACTTTATTTTATCAATTTAGTTTTATTTTATTTTAATACTAGAATACTTCTCCGACTTATGTTATGCCTTAAGTAGGTACCTACCTAAAATATAATGATATTAATTTTTAAGAGTTTGTTGTCTGACTGTACTTTTGGTGATCACTCACACTAATGCAAAGCTCAGCTTATACCTCGCGGACTGTAGGTAGGTACGTAGAACAAACCACATAATATGACTATTCATAACCTCACGCGTTTTATTCCTAGCCGACGGTGCTTAGAATTTTAAGGTGTCATATTTATGCATACATAAGAAAATAATATCTTGCGGATCGGATAAACTAATTTCCTGTCATGTCGGTAAAGTAAGGGATTCATACAAAAATAAATTATGTCCCATAATATTTGCAAAAAAATATTAAAAGAAATTCAAATGCATGTCGATTAAAATACTTGAGTAATACTTGAATAATACTTGAGTTATACCTACAGTAATAACAAAATTTACAAAACTGTGATTCCAGGTTCGACACATTCTTCAGCTAGTCGCAGATAACACTGGTTTCTTGGTGGAAGATCGCCTGCTGAAGCTTATTGAGAAGTACAAGATCGAGTCGAGAAACCTGTGTACTCTAGACGCTATATTTATGGTAAGTATTGGTGTGAAATTACTAATGTTTTATTGGCATCTAATTTTATGATAATTTCACTGTCTCGTAAAGTGGTGGATACCTACTAGATGAGGGCAAAAATTTCCGAAATGCGATGCAAATGTCAAAAGTTAAAGCTTTGGAGCAAACCTGCACCGTACGGAAGAACGATATAATAGACATTCATCGAGAACGATCATTCAAGACGATATTCCAACGCCATAATAAAGACATTAGATAATAATCAAGCTTATCTGCGATAAGCTAAAACAGGCTAAAACATATTGAAAACTCAATCAAGGGCCGAAAGTCTTCATCTAGGCACTTGGTAGGAGCCACATGTTTAACGTGATTCAGCAACATACATATGTACACATACATTCGCATCTATAATATTGAGTAGGATAGGACAGTATGATTACACTGCTATTTGGGTTTCGAATATTAAAATCTTTCTGCACAATAAAACCTAATATTCAATGGGGGGTTTTTAAGATGCAAAAATATCTGTCAAAGTCAGTCCCCAATTTCACCATAGGTGGCGCCATTGTTTTATTTTGTTAGAGAAATTTCACAAAAACAAACAGCGGTGCCGCAATTGGCAAAATTCAAAATCTTTGACAAGACAATTTGCATCTGGGAAACGCCTCGTTTGTCGATTAGGCCCTAGAGATCCAAGCAGAGGAAGACATTGAGCTGCTCTGTAAGACGTTCCTGAACTACGCGTTCTGCCCGATCTGCGTGGGCCTGGAGGCTGCATCGGAGCTGATAGAGCTAGCGGACGGGTCGCCGGAGGAGTCGCGCCATCCCAGCATTACTACGCGCAGCCGGGGAGGTATTATGTCCTGGCCTTTCATGGTAGCTATTCTAAATCCATTCGGTGGCATCCGACACGGAATCTCCTCTCTCGGTCTTTGTCTTATCTGTTTAGCATAACAGAGACAGGGATTGTCATTCCGATTTTGAACCATTCGGATTGCATTTAGAATCGCTACCCAGGTCTTAGCGTTGTGTTGGGGATTAAAAAATACAATCAAGTACTTAATAGTAATTTATTTCATAACCAGATAATGTACATCAATACTTAAACAAATTATCATTATAATACATATATGTTAATTTATAATGCTACTTATGAAATCAAAATTAAATGAAAAATAAGCGAAACACATACAGCAATAAAAGTTTAGTTAAGTACTAATTTTGTTTTTATTTTTTACCAAAATGTCAATACTTTCTAGCTCTACGTGGCATAGGTAAGCCCAAGGGTATGACTGTAGCCCACTACGTCTTAAGATTACTAATCTTTGTTCAAATCTAACTTTATATTAAGGGGGCGCCTAAAGCCAGAAAACGAAAAAAGGACATTTTCGACGCCGCTCACTGAAGTTAAGAAACTAAAAACTATGACAAAAAAAATATTGACGTGTGGGTACAATCAAGAAGAAGCACAATAACCGAATAGAATTTTAAAAATAGATCAGAGTTTTTTACAATAAAAAAATAAAAATTACACCGAAAAACCCCGTTTTAATTCGAGTACTCGAAATTATCAGCGATGACCCCACATTATTTTTTGGTAATAAAATTCCTATTTGTACGATCTAGTAAAGTAACCGAACACTTTTTTAAATGTATGTTTAGTTATTGAGTAATTAAATAAAACTTGGTCAAAAATGGACTCCTGATTAAATATTGATTTTTCCTCCAAACTGTATCATGCTATTCTCGACTTTATGTACATCACATTAAGAAACGCGTCGCGCGGGTGAAATCTGATTTTTTCCTGGCTTTAGGCGCACTCTTAATGTCATCACAAAAAAAATTAACACTACAAAACTATACCCAATAATAATCTTGACATTTATTGTTCACAGACAGAGCTTCAGTGCGCGGAAGGCCAAGCATTAACCGGAGTCTTTCAGCTAGTACCTCAAGGTCCCACGTCGGATATCGGTAGGAAACTAAATTGGTTTAAATATAGCTGTTTATAAAAAACATAACCACCAATACATAAAACAATTTATTTTCTATACAAACACCCACTTTTTCAAAAGTATACATTTTTTCGACTTCAGGTACGAAGAAAAATCTGTGTAAAATAAAATAAAAATAAAATGGAGAACAATTATACATCGTTTTGTAGTTTATTTCAATAGCTTTATGATAAAGTAACTCAAAGCAGCCTAGATAGAACTAATCGATCACTAGGTATAAAATAATGCGCAAGGACGCACGCCGAGCGCACACGCAAAGTCTCGCCGATTTGACGTATTTTCGAAATATGCGGGGAGCGGGGGGACCCCTCCGCCTGTAAAAGGCTTAAAGGTGCGATTTTAAAGATACTAAAGTCTGTATGAAACTGATAATTAAATTTTGTGTATCGTTTCAGAGGACTCGATTTATCACCAGCCGAGCAAGAAATAATGACGGAAGCTGAGGAAATCATACAAAAATGTGGAGGGGATCCTCAAAAAAGTACGATACCTACAGCATTTGTTAATCTATAAAATTGTTTAAATACTTTGAATTGTACGCCCGTGATAATTAATTTATTTATTCTTTGGCTGCTGAGCAAGCTCACCAAAACTGTTTATTTATATCTCAGTATTTCAATCAATTTCCAAAGAATAAAGAAGTTGCATGTTCCGGTATTATTATGTATGCCCGTCGATGATTCCGACACTGAAAATAAAAGGGGCCAAGTGCCAGTCGGACTCGTCCTTGAAGGGTTCCGTAGCAGCAAGTAACATAATACATAAATTCTTGTGTTTCTTGACCAAAATAATTTACATAATATTGTGACCTGGCTTGTGACCATTGCAGCGGGGACATTGATAGCGGGCACTACACCAGAAGTGTCGGTAACCGGCAGCTCTAAGCGCGGCGCCCGCGGCGTCACTGTAGCCACGGTGCCCCAACACTTGTTGCCGATGAAGACCACAGTCAATCCCTTCTTGTGTCCTGGTATGATCTGCTAAACTAACTTTTACATATTTACGATTAAGATTCCTACCGAAAATAATATACAGAAAACCATGTACGAAGTACCTACGCTACGTACGTGTAATAATCGACAACTTAAATCACACGTATCGTAATATATGTAGGTACCTACTATTTTAAACTATTACATGTTTAGGTACACACTTGACCGCCGTGACGATGCGGTCTACCATAAGCGTGCTTACCTAGAAGAAACCGTCTTCTGATTCACCCTCGTCTTGCAGACACCAAGATTGTAACCACCGGGAAACACCCTCTTAGGCAACGCATTCCATTTCCAAAACGCTCTTATTAAAAAGTTGAGTCAAACCTCTAGGTAGTTGTTTGCGTGATAAGTAGTTCAGAATGAAACAGTCAGTCAGTCAGCCAGATTTACCTAATAGTTAGGCGGTTCAAGGGCTGATCTTTCGATTGGGTTTGTGAATTTTGTCGTGTTTTATATACATACATATATATCTGTTTGTAGCTATGTAGACTTTGGAATTGTTTCAGTGGGTCATCACCTCGAAATAGAGCCGATGCAAGTTCTGACGGCGTTGGGCGAATTTATGGCTGTCTTCGTTCCACCGGAAAAGAAGAGGCTTTACGAAATTTTGTACGTCAAAAATACATTAACCTTTTTACCGCTCTACTGTAACCTTTCAGCTGATACCATAGAATAGATAATATAGATATGCTAATACTCTAATCGGTCAAGTAAAATTCCTAAGTCTTCCACACGACAGAGGTAGAACCGCGGCTATCATTAGCAGCGTGCGTGAGAGAGATATCAGTTGTTTGACTTCCATAGAAGGTACAAGCTTTCAAGGTTTGCTTAGTGTGGAGTTATCGATGTTGTGTGTAAAGTGTCCACCAACATTTATTATTACCAGAGGGTCACTAAATGCGGGGGTTCGCGGGCCCACAATTGTAATTGTAATTACGTAAATTGTAATTACGTAACAAATACGGGCGGTACTTGGTAGGGTCGCCGTCAAAATCTATGGGGCTTTTAGTCGGTAGAGGCATCCATGTCTTCCCGTGGTGTCGAGTTCTACATGTCCCTGCATAGTGGTCATGAGTAGATGCTTTGACCCGGGGGTTTCTTTCTTTTCTTTGTCCCCCCCCCCCCAACAAAAGAGAAAAAAAAAATAAGATAAGTGGGCGGCGTTTTTCAGATTTTGCCCCGCCTAAAAAATATTGAAGATCCGAGGCTGAACCTTGCCATTGACTATAATTTTTATTTTATTTAAGACCGTAATCCATCAAGCTGGCCCAGTCCGGGTTGGGGGATGACGCATAACCTCGAAACATTCTAGGTACATGTCGTTTTCTTCACGGTTATCCTTCACCGTTTTTAAGTTAGCGGCATTAGGTATACCTACGCATGACTACAAAAAGGCAGCGAGCGGTGCGCATGGGATTCGAACCTGGGGCTTCGGAACTTCGGATCGGCAGTTGCTGTTCTCAGGACTAGACCAGTCGTACTTAACCACGTCAAATACCCGTAATCAATGCCGGATTAAGGTAGCTTAATGCTCTAAGCAATCTTCTTCTTTATCTTCCCCTATCCTTAAGTGAACGTTACAGAATTAATTTAAAAAAAAAACAATATAAATCGTGCACATTTTGAAATTGCTTTCGTGTGGTCTTTCTTTTTTTTGGTCGTATCTGGTGCCCCCTAGGCGGGATGCCCTAAACCTAACCAATTGCTTAAATGGATTTTCCAAGACTGTCCGTATTATTTACAAACAATTAGTAAGTATGTATTTCTAGTCCAAATAAAGTTATTGTTGCGTGGCATTATGAGTCTTAATCCCAGTGGAGATAGCCTATTCTCTGCCTATGTGGATAATAACGGAATCATTAATTTGTACAGGGACAGCCTCAAACCTCCAACGTTTTCTTCGCCATCGAGGAAGATGTCTCCGGAAGAAATAGACCATTATTGGGCGCTTTGGAAGAACGTCTTCCCGCCTGAGAAAGACCGTTTCTGGGACGGTTTGCTCACGGGCCTGAATAATTATTTACCTATATTGCAAGGTGAGTAGATACTTGGAATTAGGCGGTTTTTAGCGTATGCGATTCACAACCCAGTTAAGGTAAAGGCAAGTTGTTCACAACGTACACTCTGATGTCTCCTTGACCTCTGACCAGCTTTTTGGAATTATGGACTGAGCTGGTATATTCGGTGGTTCGGTTCTAAAACGTTATAATTTATCAGAGTGGAGGTTGTGAATAGCAAATTGGCGCTAACTCTCATAACTGGGCCATAACCTTAACCGATCGGAAGTGGACAGATGCCGTGGCTCAGCCCGAACCGACTGCATTGTGAATCGCTAGAAACAAATAGTAGGTACCTAACAAGAATGCTATTTTAAATGAATAGGAACAAGAAACTAAACGAATTGTAGGTACCTACCTTTATTTATTATTATTGTATTTATTATTATACCTACCTTTGCTAACTAGGAAGTGTGTAATACGAGTATGTCACTAAATGTTATATTAGATGGATTTTTTAAAATAGGCTTAAGTATAGGTACTTGACCACCATCTCGCCTGATATTAAGCCACGATGCGGTCAACGATGGAACGTACTTACCTAGAATAAACCGATTCACTTTCGATTTGAATACACCGAGATTGTTTCCGTCGGGAAAACCCCACTCAGGTTACGCATTCCACAGCCTAGACTTTCCTATCATAAAAGTAGAGTCAAACGATGAGGTCGTTCGAGTCTTTGCAACGTCGACCATGAAACGATATCCGATAGGCTAGGAGTAGTCCGATAGCAATATGGGCAAGATGGTATTAGATCATGCAGATCAGTAGTAGTGGCGTTAGGGTAAGCGCAGGCGCCTCTTTTTTCCGGTCATTAACTAGGCCTCGCTCATTAAGCGGTCAACTGTAAACCTATAATAGTAAAAAAATCTAACCTAGAAGGCTGGTAGTGCTAAAACTGGCAGTGCAGTTCAGTTGCACATTCTCTGATGTGTATCCCAGAGCATATTGTGTGTACGTAGAACGGGAGCGAGTCCACGAGGAGGTGGCGGCGTTGCGGCGGCGGAACGCGGCGCTGCGGCGACTGGTGCGCGGCGCCCTGCCGGAACTGCCCACCGCCGTGCCGAAGTACGCGCGGTCACAGCCGGCCAACTTCACCTGCACCTTCCCGGACGAACCACTCCTCACGGACAATTTAGATTTCGACCACCTGCCGCCAATTTAAATACTACGATCTCACACTTGGCTAAATTTAGTCGATTTACAGCCGCGTCCGCCGCGGTTGCGGGCTCGCAGCTTCTGTAGAATGCAGATATAGTACAATTTATGTAAAAATTTAAAGCACAACTCACGACGCGTTTTACGCCCGCGGTCGCCTGCAGAAATCTCGCTGGCGCCCGGCGCCGGTGGCGGCTGCGAAACCGCGAACATCAGCAGCAGTCTCGTGAGTCTCGAAATAAAACCGTAGAACCGAAATCGGGCGCGAGTGGTGAAAATTGCTCCATGAGTTGTTAGCCTTACACAATGTTTTACGACGTTTTGTAACTGCTGTGTAGGGAACACCTGAAGACAATGGCCCAACGCTGCAATTCGTAATTTTTTTGAGGAATGAGATATACATACTATATTTGTTATATAGAGATATATTTACTATATCAATGTGCTTAGAGTTATCTTTTGTACAATGTTAATTTTCCGATAATACACGTCTATATACAAGCTTAGGCTTTTAGAATAAAAATTACATTACAGATACATTCTACAAACCTACCACTTGCTAGATTATGATCACATTTTTTTAATTGTAAATCTACAACCTCTATAAGTGCACTTTTCTACCTTAGCTTTTTATTTAGTTTGGCGCTCGATGTTAATTACGACAACTTCTATTTGTACGCAGTAGTTGTTCGTATAATTTCTCGTAATCATGTGAATTTATCGAATAAAATTCTAAAGAAAACAATAATTGTGAGGCGTAATTTTATTATGATTTAAGTATATTTAAAACCCAGTCCTAAATTGACCAGGCCAGTGACGGGCAGCGGCGTCATCGGTGCAAAGGACTGGCTCCGCGGTCACCAACCCGCCTGTCAAGAGAATCTCCGGCAGACGCCCCGCCACCAAATCCAACGAATCGACCTGACAACGTACAACGCACGGACGCTGAGGGCTAACGAAAATATTGTGGAGCTGAGATTCCCGCCACCCGAACCAGCCGGTTTCCGAAAAGGCACATACCACATCCATAAGCTTTGGCAGATAATACAGAAAACGGAGGAGTATAATCGGCCACTATGTATAGCGTATGTGGGCTGTGGACTATAAGAAAGTCTTCGATTCCATCGAGATCTGGGCAGTGCTTCAGTCTCTCCAGCGATGCCGCATCGACTATCGCTATATCGAAGTGTTGAAGTGTATCTACGGCAAAGCCACAATGTCTGTCCGATTACAGGACCAGTACACAAAACAAATCCAGCTACAGAAAGGCGTGAGACAGGGAGATGTTATATCTCCAAAACTGTTCACTGCCGCACTGGAAGATGTTTTCAAGCAACTGGACTAGAACGGATAAGGCATCAATATCAACGGCGAATATCAAATATCAAATCAAATATCACTCACCTTCGGTTTGCCAACGACATATATACCTACTCATTGTGGCGGAGTCGATGGAGGACCTCGGTGCTATGCTCAGGGACCTCAGTAGAGTATCCCAACAAGTAGGTTTGAGGATGAATATGGACAATTCGGAGGTCATGTCAAGTGTTCATGTCTCACCTGCACCGGTTATTGTTGGGAATACTACACTCAAAGTTGTTGACGAATACGTCCACCTGGGCCAAAAGATCCAATTAGGTAGATCAAACTTCGACAAAGAGGTCCAGCGAAGGATCCAACAAGATGGGCAGCGTTCGGGAAACTTCGACACATCTTTAAGTCTAAAATACCCCAATGCCTAAAGACGAGTCTTTAACCAGTGCGTGTTGCCAGTGATGTCTTATGGAACTGAGACGTGGTCCTTAACTGTGGGCCTCATAACGAAGCTCAAAGTCGCACACCGAGCTATGGAGAGAGCTATGCTCGGAGTCTCTTTGCGCGACAGAATCCGTAATGAGGATATTCGCAAAAGAACGAAAGTGGCCGACATAGCTCAACGATCGAAGAGATTTGACTCCACGTTTTTGATATGAAATTATGAACGTCTATGTTGTGGAATGCGTTGCCTGAATGGGGTTTTCCCGATAGTTTCTATCATGGTGTCTTCAAATCGAGAGTGAATCGGTTTCTTCTAGGTAAGCACGTTCCATCGTAGATCGCATCGTCGCTTAACATTAGGCGAGATGGTGATCAAGTGCGAACCTATTATAGTTAAAAAAAAATGAGTAAGCAAGCTGAAGTGGCAATGGGCAAGCCACATCTCTCGCAGAACTGACAACCGATGGGAAAGAAGAGGTTTTTCGAGTGGCGATCACGAACCGGAAGACGCAGTGTTGGACGGCCTCTCACTAGATGGACAGATGACCTCACAAAGGTCGCTGGAAACCGCTGGTTGCAGGTAGCAGGCCGTTCGTTGTGGAAATCTAAGGGGCAGGCCTATGTTCAGCAGTGGACGTCTTGCGGCTGATGATGATGATGATCCTTAAGTTATTCTTATCTCATCTCATCACATCCTGCCCACTTCTTTGCTCACTTCGTGAACACGTCGTAGTCTCAAGAGGTTAGTCTGTCTGTGATTTTAACGAAATCGATGGGTTTTTGCCGTCAATTCATTGCCATAATACATTATGTGGATGTTTGAAATTAATACATACTAATACACATATCCTGAATAACACCCTGTTTTTTTTAAAAAACGTTGCATATGCTTCTTGTCTCTTGTAACTATTAAATTGGTTTGGCCAAATTATTTTCACCCGTAATTTTGATGTGAAAAATATAAAGCAAAACCGTGTTTTTACAGATTCTAACTTTTATGTAGATACATGTGTATGGAATTAGGTCTTATATGTCAACTTACTTATTTATCAGTAGATAACCAGGAATAGTTTTTGAAGTGAAAACTTCTTTAGGCGCGCCTAGACCAGCGAGCAACACGGAAGGGAGTAGGCATACACAGCGTTTCCCCTCTGTCAAAGTACAAGTCCGCGTGGACCATGGAGTTTGATAATATACTGTGTCGTGAGGGCGGGGCTAGATTTGTGAATGGTGCTTTATTTTTTATGTGTTAGTGATTTGGTTGTGTGAGTATGATCGGCAATGGATCGGTACAGGTATGTTTTGTATGTAATAGTGCGGATTTGCGCTAGTGTGCAACTTCCCCTCCCGCAAGAAATGACAGAAAGATTTGAACAATATTTTTTAGCTAAGGCTACTCCCTTCCGTGTTGCTCGCTGGCCTAGACAGATTTTTCGTGGGGGAGTGTAAATTGATTTCTAGCGTCACGCTCGGGTATGATAAAAAAATCTTCGGGTAAACTCGGGACCTTGGCGATTGGGCATCTAGAAATGCGTGAGCCAATGGGAAATGCTGACGCATTTCTAGATGGCCATGCCATGATGATGAGGCCACGCCCTCCGGTTACACCCGTGTAGTTTCCAAGGTAAGCTATCAAATTCTAAGTTTTCACTTCTATCGGCAGTTCCTATGACTGTCAATTTTTTAATTTTTTTTTAAAGTGCCCTCTGAATACATCTGTGCCCCGACATTTTTGTCGTTCCTATCACTCAAACAGGAGGCGTTCTTGTAGTTACTCGGTCACGTTATTCACAGTAGTAACTATATCATAATCTGTGCCAGCCGTGCCATAGAATACATAATAACAGCCACAGTTCGCCTGCCCGTTCGATTTGTACCTGTTTGCTATACGTGTGTACCCACAGAACAGATGTCAAGAAGAAGTAGCAAGTAGGCGAGGCAAACGTAGTACTAAGTAAGAGCAAACTCCGCATAGTTAGAGATTACGCCCACTTCCGAATACTTAGTCGTGCTCTGCCACTACTGCAGTACTCCTGAATCTGCGATTTTGAATAAAAAGTAACTAAATATGCCGTATTGCGCAGTTCTTGAATGTAAAAACGATAGCTGGTGCAAAACTTTATCCAAAGGAGACATATAGTACCTTCGGTAAGTCCTATTTTAATTTATTTCGATAATATTTTAAAAATAAATTAATTTTAGCATGAAGAGAGAAATTATCTAATGGAAGTCAACTTTAAATTCATTGTGATTAGGTAAATAAAATAAATAAATATTGGTGGACAATTCACACACAACACCATCTGACCCCAAACTGAGCAAAGCTTGGGTGATGGCGGCCAGATAGCTGATATAATACTTATATACTTATTAAATGCATACTTATTATTTATTATACATAGAAACACCCAGACACAGTGCAAACATTTGAATTCATCACACAAATATATGCACTGGGTGGGTATCGAACCCACCCTTGGCTTCGCAGGCAGAGCTACTACCATAGTTGGTAGCCACGAGGCCAATCCAATTTCATTTAAACTATACGTAATGTTGGGGGACGTGCTGTTATATGGGTTTGCAGCGCGTCCCAGAGGCCAAATGCGGGGGTTCCGACCCCCCGCGAGGCAGGACCGAAAGGGCAGATGGTGGTGTTGGAGTTGCGCGGGCGAGTGTGAAAGCGGTTCCGCAACTCTGACACTGCACCATAGTAGGAGAAACCTTGTGGAGGGTTTTAGTTGGTAGGGCCCTTCTGGCACCGAGTCCAACACTGTTAGTTCGTGCGTAAATGCATTTCCCTCCACTTACAAAAAAAAAAAAAAAAAGGGAACGTGAGTTTATGGTGACGAGTGAAGCGGAGAGGAGATGATTTAGGCTCAATAAACTTAAACTGTTTTTTAAAGTACCTATCTACATAGGAATATTGAGATTGTACAGAATCTTGTAAAGCAAGGAAATAATGTGAGCATTACGGCGAAGGCGGATAGGTAACCATTTGAGCTTTTGATGAAATTGAGAGATGTGATCAAAGGAGACGGCCCATTTTCCATGGGCATTTGCCCCACAGAAAAAATGCAAGAGACTTGACCAAAATTGGATCATTGTATAGGATTTTTAATATATATTGAGGAACCGTTTACGTTCTTATGCTGCATAGCGGGGTTTAAAAGATATCAACTAAAACACTATGTAAATGACCGGAGAGTAACTTTTAAAATTTCTAATCATCCTGCCTAAGAACAACATTTTTACTACTGATACTAATATTACCTACTAAGAAACAAAATGTGTAAGTTTGATTTTACAAATGACTCGAATGAAGTGAAGTGTTATGAAGTGGTTGAATGGACCCATATGTGTACTATCTAACCGCCAAAGTATAAAGTATTATGTATGATTAATGTATGTATGTTGGTCCGGAGTAATAAACTAAGAATAAAGAAGTTAAAATTGTAGAAATCAATTATGATATAAAAGTAACTTACCCTGTAGTAGAATTAAAATCACCTTGTAGGAATTCGAATTGTGTTGTAGAAATAATTTACCCTGTAGTAGATATTTGAATTGGCCATATGATCGTCTAGTGGTAATATAGGACTCTACATTGTGGTTCGAGATAACCCAAGCAAGGAATTTCTGTCAACCTAAGTAAGTATGTAAAAGCCTAACAACTGCTACGCCTAACAGAAGCAAAATCTTGAATAAAATTGAACTTATATTCTACATTACTCAAGTCTCCCAAATAAAGTTCTACAACAAAACATCAGGCAGGTATTAGAACTTATCTCCCAGAATATTTTAAAGTTGTAAGTTAATTGTAGTTACTTATCTATCATCAGTTTATTTAGAGATAATTACTATTAATTTATAACCCAAATCAACTCTCTTATTATCAAGTCTTCTAACCAAGATAAATAGGTATATTAGGTATGGATATCCTACAGAAAAATCAGATTAGTTCTCAAGTAATAATATAGATGGCGTTAAATTAAAACATGTATTCATTTGAGTTACTTTCTCTGGCTAAATCATGGAAAACTAATAATACCAGCGTTGAGAAAAAGGCACCAGACTTAGATAAAATTATTCCTTATAAAAAAATGTAATATTGAGATAAAATATTCAAGTGTATTTTTGAGAAAGTGACTTGTATGAACACTAGCTTTAATTATGAGTTCTATAGGATCAGAATAATAGTTATAACTAACAGCATGCAAAATTATGAATCCTAATTAAATACTTTTCTATTTAAAGAATATTAATGGCATACTTCTTAAAGTATTTGTGCTGTTAATTAGAACTTTGTCTATCTACTTGTGAAAGAAAAGAGTAGTTGAGATTTGTTTTGAACGTGTATTTATATATAGTTTAATTGTTTTGGTAAGATATTTGTTTGTTATGTATTATTATTAGATATAAATTTGTGTTGGATATTTTAAATTTCAAAGTTTTTATTTTTTATTTATTTTTTGGTTATTTCAAAGGTTATTTATTGTATTTTTATATAGTTTGCCCCTAACAGAAGCGCTCCACGAGGATGCCAACTTCCGGATTTCAAAGACTCGACCACCCTTCTAAGCTAGACAACCAGAAAGAAGGGCAATAAAACTGGCGCCATCAAACGCGTATTGGAGCACGGCTTTTTGTTTGTACGAATTATACAAATCAATTTGTTAGATAAGCCTCAAAAGTTAAGCTTCCCATGCATCCTTGAAGGTTTTAGCTTCTACTGAGCTGTTATATTTCAATGTAGAGTTGGCAGACGTTCCCCATTTCCGTTAGGAAGGTCTAACCAAGATGCAACCGATCCAATCAGATAATTTAAGGACATAGCTTAAAACATCTTCAACCCCATTTTCAGTTAGGTATCCGAATGCATTACACGTGAATGACTATTAAAAGGATGTCCGAAAATTAGCAGACTTCTGCATAAAGTGATAAGTATTGTTAAACTTTTCAAGGTACATGGAGAATCTCAAATCAGCGAGACTATCGAACAAAATTATGTATCTTTTAATTTTTAAGAATTGGTATTAAGCTGACTATGGAACAACTTTATCTTCCAGCTCAAATGTACACAATTAGTATAAACGATCTTGTGACGTTAGCTAAACTATACTTGTAGCAATTTACGTTCCATCAGATAATCGGTGGAATTCAAATTTAATATTGATCAACATATTTATCAATAGAAACCAGTCAATCAAAATAATAATAATCTTCACCAACGTTTAACATCATTGGATATCATGTTATACCTACATGATATTTAAAACAGTTCCTAAGTTAATATATCTTCTCGTCAGATATACAGAGCAAAAATGTATTACATTCTAAGTAGAAAAATCTCAAGTAAGCGATTATATTAAAATCAAGAAACACAGTAAACAAATTTTACACACAATGGAAATCACATATATGAAAATAAGACATACTACACACATTTGTAGCGAGTTTCTTACAACGTTACACTTGTAAACTCAACCATCAGATAGTATTACTAAATTAGCCGTGTCTATACCACTATGTGGAAGTATGCGCTATACATCAGGCGAGTAAACAATTTTCACACACAATGGAAATCACGTATATGAAAATAAGACATACTACACACATTTGTAGCGAGTTTCTTACAACATTACATTTGTACCCTCAACCATCAGATAGTATTACTATATTAGCTGTGTCTATACCGCTATGTGGAAGTATGCGCTATACATCAGGCAAGTAAACAATTTTTACACACAATGAAATCACGTATATGAAAATAAAACATACTACACACTTTTGTAGCGAGTTTCTTACAACGTTACACTTGTAAACTCAACCATCAGATAGTATTACTAAATTAGCCGTGTCTATACCACTATGTGGAAGTATGCGCTGTACATCAGGCAATAGTGAAATTCCTTCAACATAGTTCTAACATCAATTAATTTAGCGTTATGCTCTTATATAAAGTATATGTCGCTATGTTATTTTAACGACTTTCCATCAGGCAAACGTGGAAACATGAAATACTAAAGTTATAACAACAGCCAGCGTTATTATACTGTTATATTACCTACAGAGTTCTCCATTGTACAAGGATTAGTGAAATATAATTATAGATTTTTCAGCATATTATCAAGTTAGTCCAGGTAAAATACATAAAACCAACGCAGACCTATGAGTACATCACAGATTACAGAAGTAGAGCACATAATCAACTCACCGAAATTCGCTTCTCAAGTTATACAAATACATCTTGTATGTTATAGTTGGTCATATAGTTTTTCCATATCAGGTAATACTTTTTAATCAAACTTATTCTTGAAATTTAATTTTCATGGAACTAAATCAACTTTTTCTCAAAAATCCCAATTTTTTCTTCTTCTCTCGACGGCATGTTTTTCGAATCTCCTCGTAAAATTCCATGTCATCAGCCAGAAAAACAAAATCCGTCTTTTTTCAGCTATACCATCATAGAGCAATACAGTAAAGAGGCCGACATTCTCGTTCTACCGTACTTCGTGAACTCTTACGCCCGTCTTCGCCATACATCAGAGCAAAGATCAATATCCAGATATCCAGAAAGATTTATCCAATAAAATAATGATTTTTATTCAAAATTTCACTAATTAATTCATTAGTTTTTCCAATTTTATATTTTCTATTTTTTTATTTCATAATTAATTTTTTAAACTTGGCAATTCTCGGTCCGCGCTGTCTTGTTCTGACATTTTAAATTCGCGCTACTTCTATGTAAACAATCCAAAATTCAATTATCGCGTTCCCTTTATTTTTTGATATCAATCCAAATATGTGTAGTCTCCAATTTGTGAATAGTGAAATATCTCCTGCATTCCAGACATTATCAGTGTTGCTTCCAGTGCTCATCAAATTCGCCATGGACATCTCGCAAACTTCCTGGTGTTTTGTGAAACGTAAATAGGCGTATTTCAAATCAATTCGAAAAACAACGACGATATCTTCTGATACAAAGCAGGTACTCATCAGGGTAATTCTTCCGTTATATAGCTCAAAGCTCTCAATTAGTTTCAGCAAAATATGCATTTCAATCATTTGTAATCATGGATCTAAACTATCATTGTATAATCTGCTTTTGACTTCGTAAACCCTCCCTAATGACTACCTTTAAAAATAACAGATCCTTTACAATGTTACTTTTCAACGCATAATACAATAACAACTATTGTTAATACACAATACAATCGTTGGTTTACAGAACCTAATACATAGATCATTCCTTGATAACATATGAATTTAAATATGATGTATTGCCTGTACAACAATGTTTATACAATAAATTCAATCCAAGTTATTATATTAGTTTACTAATCATTCATTCAGTTTCTGTATGAACAACTCAATTATACCCAACTTTTAAACAAGCTTCCATAGCTTTCAGAACAGTTATTTTAAAATCACTGAAGTTTATACCTTTTGTGTCCACAGAATGAGTGTTCAAACAGTCCCGACGTTACCCTGTAAGCCACTCACTGCACTCCAGCCTGATTCAAACGGAAAGAAGCCATCCCCTGGCCTCTGGATCGCTCCAATGTCTACGGAGGCTTAGTCATCCTTTGACCCTGGACAAGTCTTTGTGCTAATCTTATATATAAAATTCTCGTGTCACAGTGTTTGTTTCCTTACTCCTCCGAAACGGCTTTACTGATTTTAACCAAATTTTATATGCATATTCTGTAGGTATGAGAATCGACTACTAGCTATTTTTCATACCCCTAAGTGACAAGGGTTGTTCACTAAGGCAAAACAACGTTTGCGGGGTCAGCTAGTATTGTTATAAATCTGAGGAAAACAAATAATTTAAATATCACAGTACAAATATTATAAATATATTTATCTATTAAAAAAGTGAGTAGTTATTTATTGCAAATTTTTCTTAAAGGAACGTGAACGTGATGATAATTACTCCGTTCTTGTGCCCTGTGTCTCTCTACTACTGTTACGTGACCACCTGGTACCGTCACAACTACTACTAAAAGAAGGTAGTAAATTCATTACTTTGCGACTTACTGTGCTCAAAATAATGTCGACTCAACACAGAGAAGGACCGGAGATTCGGCCAAACCACAAAAAAATTACGAAACCTTTGGAAAATTCAAGAAATTCCATGTGTTGTGTGAGTTTCGAACGAATCGATTTTCGAACGAATTTTTACTGTACTTACGTAAACTTCAACTGAACAAAAACAGACAAAAACATGACTGACTTCGACTATAGCAACTATAGTCTGTGCAGTGTGCACATAGGTGCAAATGAAAGGAGTGTTCAACGTAGTACTTATTTCTTATTTATTGGGTACTGAGCCGAAGACAAAACACGAACTAAACCTTAACAGGCTTATTTAAATTCACAAAAACTTCGCTAGCGTGTTTTAACGCCGTACAATGCCTTCTAGTTTGGATCTATGAAACTACAGTACCTTAAAACAAAATTACTTATACATAGTCATTATGGTACTTTTTAATCACCAATTTGCAATCCCCACTTGGCAGGTTAGTATTGAATGTACAGTTTGAATTATTTAATTATGTTATTTTAATTAAATAACTTGTTTAGGTCTCCGGGGCTAATTAAGTACCTAAACTTGAAACGACATGGGGCAGAAATGAGCCGTCTCCTTTATCTTAATTGTAAAAAGAAAATAAAAAAAATATTGGCAGTCATAGGAACTGCCGATAGAAGTGAAAACTTTTAACTCAGAATTTGATAGCTTACTTTGGAAACTACACGGGTGTACCGGAAGGCGTGGCCTGACTATCATGGCATGGCCATCTAGAAATGCGTTAGCATTTCCCATTGGCTCACGCATTTCTAGATGGTCATGCCGTGATGGTTAGGCCACGCCCTTTCAGCATTTCCCATTGGCTGACGCATTTCTAGATGGCCAATGGCCGTGGCCCCGAGTTTACCCGAAGATTTCTTATCATACCCGAGCTTGACGCTAGAATTCAATTCACACCCCACGAAAAATCTGTCTAAAAGCACGCCTGCGCGCCAAAAGAAGTTTTCACTTCAAAATACTTGGGAGGTGTCAAGGAACATTCTAATGGAACAAAGTTGTACAAAGTGTGTCTTTACTGTTTCTGTTGCCCTGGTACCCACCTTTTATAGGTAGGTCATAACTATCAGGGAAAACCCACTCTGGCAACTCAACAGCCTAGACGTTCTTATTACAAAAGTAGAGTCAAACCTCTAAGTCCGTGTCTTTGGAACATCTACCATGAAACGGTGCCGCTTCTTGCTGAATCCATGTCACAGCCCACGAAAATTCTGTCTATAGCGCGCCTAAAGAAGTTTTCACTTCAAAAAGAATCTATCAAATGTAAGTAGATAGATAGATAGATAGATTAACTCTTTATTGCACTTAACAAAGTAAACAAAGTTACAAAAACTTAATAAAAGTAATAAGTACATACATATACAAATGTAATAGTTGCATTTATGATGTAGCGTATTTTAACTCTGAATTTTTGAAACGAGTCTGTTACAGACATGTTTATCTCTCGGGAGACAACAGCGGACGGTTGTGATATTTGGATAAAAAATGTTTGAATGTCTATGTATTTCGAAACATAATCGGTGAGTTATGTAATATGTAATATAGTTTCATGATTTTTCCGACAACTTATAAAACACTTAGTTCTATAGAGACAGTAAATTAATAACTTCAAGTACCTAATCATGATTTGTCTACTCTGATCCACATTGTGTCTTGATATTCTCCGTTTAAAACGACAGCGGTTGTTCAATAATGTATTGAATTTTATACGGAACATGGTTATCAGTAATAATAGTACTTCGGCCCTAATGGAATGAGTATTTTGATCTGCAAGGTTCGTCGAAGTTAGTCCATGGGCCAGCGATGCAATGCTCGTCAAAAACTTGTGTCTGATACCGAACAATGACACAGAGACTTTTCTTCCCGACTGGCAGTAGGGTAAAGTCCATAGCTGGGCACCGTTAAACAAATAGTTAACTTCTTTAATGGTTAATCCGCTACAAAAAAGTTAGCTTCGTTAAACGTTAAAGCGTTACATTTCGGAAGAATTAACGGAAGTTAACGTTAATCATTAATATGTGATGAAAAAAAATCAAGATATTAAAATCTACCCAGTTAGCAAATTGTGTGGTGACTTTTAAGTAAAAACGCTCACTTGGATGTCACATAGTGTATACGGAGAGTGAAAGAAGGGGTGCTAAAAATGTTAAAGTGCATACATACATTTTGAAACATTGCGTTACGTAATACTTAAACTCTCCCTAAGGTGCATATTTTCCTTCATTAACATGTTGAAATTCTCGTCTGCCAGTAGCTGCTATCCCGAACGATTCCCCGACGACTGTATTATCTATTCTATGCCGACGATCAGTTGTCGACCCTGTTGTATTCTTCTTTTAACGGGATTAGCTACCGCTACTTGTGCTATCATAACTATTATTGTCAGAATGAGTTCTCCTTTTTGTGTTGCCCCCAGTTAGAGCTCGCCCTTAACAATCTCTTCAAACTGTACGTAATATTACTCATGTACCTGTCTTACATGTTGTTTCGAATTATTCAGGCTTGTCACATGTACTTTTATTTTAGTGTCTTTCGGCAAGCTTTTCGGTGATGATGATGATGTAGGTAGAAAAAGATAGAAGGTAAGAAGAGCGCAGTGTAATATAGTTATATTACACGGCATTCTTCTTTATCAACACGCAAATGATCACTGACAGTAATTTATGTATAGTAACAACAAACAAAACTCTCGTCACTCTAAGCACCGGTGCTAAGTAATTAAATTTTCAGTTTTCTCACTCGCATGCGTCGGCAAAATATCTAGTTTTGATTTTGTTTCACTCCCTGCCACTGGCCGCCCGGTACTTGTGCTTTCATACATGTCTGAACCTGTTTTTTGCACCGCACCGTGGTGCCGTGCGGTAAATAGTAGGCATTGATGATTAACGTTTAACAGACTTCTGCATATTTAACGGAAGTTAATGTATCCGTTAACATTTTCAAAAGTTAATCCGTTAATCAAAATGTTAACTTCGTTAAATAACGAGTTAATGCACAGCTATTTGGGTAAAATCTTATTTTATTACTGTCTGAATGATCATAGATTTAGTCCAGTTCTTCAACAACCTTCTAAACAAATTAACGTAGATTTAGACTACATATAATCTCTAAAGAATACGTAAAGAAACAAAATAAGTGTTATAACCTTCTAAACAAATTAACGTACATTTAGTCTACATACAATCTCTAAAGAATATGCTATAAAACAAAATAAGTATTATAACCTTCTTAACAAATTAACAAAAGCGGCAATGTAGTTAATTTCTACATAGAAAGTTGCTGTAGAAGTAGGAGCGAGAGATATACCAGCAAAATCTCTCTATAACCTGCTGAAAGATCTTGGCATGTCCAGGGTAGCGATTCTGAAACTATTCGGTTGCATCCGACACGGAATCTCATCTCTCGGTCTTTGTCTTATCTGTTTAGCATGACAAAGACCGAGAGATGAGATTCCGTGTCGGATGCAACCGAATGGTTTCAGAATCGCTACCCTGAAATGCAGTACGTTCTATGCTAGAACGAGTATCTGAAACTGCACTGGTGGGTTTTTGTCAGATTTGGCTGAACAGATGAGAAGTCTGAGAATAGTTAAGGTGAGTGTGGAAGTACTTCACAAAGGGGCCCCTTAAGCCTACACCCGAGTCACAAGTCTTGGGGTCTACTCCAGTTTTCTGTTTTCTCTCTCTGTTGCACGATGGACCCCTGGCTCCCGCACGGTGAATCCATTGAGTGCTAAGATATGTCTCTCTTCTCGCGGCTAGGATTGCGAAATAGTGTTGAAGCGAGGGCATCTTCGTGGAGTCCCGAGTGTACGCTCTAATATAAAGACAGCTTAATATGCCGAAAATATCACACAAGTATACGCAATGTGCACACAGCTTCACTTGCATCGTGAGAGACGTTTGAATGAATGACAAAGACACCATGACAAGTAGGCAGTAGGTGCAAATGAGATAGCTATACATCACATTTGTTTAGATATTTTTTTCAACAAGAATAGAAAGACATACAAATGCACTGGCGTGAAAGAGACAAAATAGCCGCAACTAACATATCGCCGGTCGTGTTGCACTCTTACGCTGTATGTATATCTGTCTCTTTTTAGAAATGGCCAATTGTAAAATTGTTTACAACAGAAAAATAATTTTAGATGTAAAAATCATTGAACTGTTATGGAAATAATTAAAGATTTTGTGTACTTACGCATGAAAAGTGATACCATGGAACTTGTTCTTGGTCTTTGAACTGTTTGTGCACCGTGCAAAAGCAGAATAAGACATTATTACGGCTCATATCGGATTTTTTTTAATTGTTAGCGAACGTCCACTCAACTTGTGGCTCCTGTTGCGACTGAGACTCAATCAGGAGACGTCACCTGATTTTGCATTGGGATCGTAGCAGAGCGCGTGCCGCTTCTTAGTGTTTTAAGACTTCAATGTTTGTAGTAGAAAGAAGTTCGCTATTTCATTCTATAGGCAGGCAGGCTAGTTAAAACTAATCAATTTGTATTATGGTAAACGGTGATTTTCATTTTCAAATACCTATTAATCTCAAACCTCATGTTTTGCGAATTCGATCTATAATATTAAAATAACTATACTCCGTATACTCTCTTTGTAGATAGGATTATCACCTTCTTTTCAGGATCCTAGCTATTTATCTAACTGCTTTTTAGTATATTATAAGTTCTGTCTTGATTATTTATTTCTTAGGAACATATAGGTAACCGGTCTTCTCGTAGAACCTCGGGTAATTCGGATACAACGTGGGTCCTATAGGTCTCATTAGACTAGACGTTCACTTGGCCACATTAAACAATCTATTTATCCTCTTCTAATTATCTTCTCTTTATTTATGTTCTTTAACTATCATTAGTTATATTCAATGTATATATAAATAAACTAGCTGACCCCGCAAACGTTGTTTTGCCTTAGTGAGCAACCCTTGTCACTTAGGGGTATGAAAAATAGCTAGTAGCCGATTCTCATACCTACAGAATATGCATATAAAATTTGGTTAAAATCAGTAAAGCCGTTTCGGAGGAGTAAGGAAACAAACACTGTGACACGAGAATTTTATATATAAGATTATTTTGTTTCGGCCAGGCCAAGCTGTTACAATTTGAATTTTATTAATACAATGTTTTCATTGTTTTAAGCGTTTCTGAGAATACAGTACCTACGTTGCATAGCGGGGTATGGCGTATGGCATGAGTTACTAAGAAGCCTAGCCGGCCGCAATCTACAATTTTATATAGGTCCAAGGACTATTTTGTGACACTATTATGAATAAATAAGAAATATTTTGATTTAGTTGTATTTTTTTTTGCATATTAACAATACGATATATTACGATCCGTGAAGTTTTATTAGGTTGATTATGACAGTTATCTATACAATAAAGCATATTCTATTCTATTCTATCATAATACATTTTTGACGTGATAACGTCTTATAATTCGGTGAAGCCGGCTGCACGCCCGCAAAACATGACGTCATGTAACGTTACCGCCATAGATTAGATAATAGTTACTAGTAACTTGTGCTAGTACAATGATGTACCCAGAGATGGCGCTTTGAACAGCTTTTCAAAAAGCTTCAGAATGTTTTACCTAGATGGCGCTTAACACAAATACTCACATATAACGTTAACGTTAAGTTAACGATAGTTAACGTTGTCACGTTAACTATCGTCAGTAAACCGACTTTACAGACAACCATTTTTTAACTTGTTAACTTGCAAAGTCACAAATCAACAATTTGTGTCACCATCTACAACTGTCATATCTGACTTTTTAGACTGGAGCAGAATTTACATTATCTTTGGTAGGCAATTCCTGTTTCTGAGAGTAACCATGAAAAAGACGTGGACGCCTATACGCCGCGGAGACGTGGACCCTGCGAGAAAGTGAGAAGAGAAAAATAGATGCCCTCAAAATGTGGTACTGGAGGAGAATGCTTGGTGTGAATGGACTCGTGGACTGAGTTTCACACAAATCTCTCAATCCGTCAAGAACTCGGCATAAGGCAGTGTCTATCATCTGTGGTCAAAGCTCGCATATTCTTTGGGCACGTGTCTCGGCGCGGCGATACATCTATAGAGCGCCTGGTAGCACAGGGAAAGGTCGAAGGCACTCGAGCGCGTAGATCACCGACGAGGTGGACGGACCAGATTAGGGCTACGGTGAATGATCCTTTGCACGTGTGCACCAGGAAGGCGGCTGCTAGAAGTGATTGGCGACGAATTGTGAAGCGGGTCATTGACGAAGGAAAATGACGACCACGACCTCTCTGCCAAGAATGTACAGACTAATAAGAAGAATCATATAGCTGTTTTGCTTTTTAACAAATAAATAAAATTATAAATCCATGGCAGGAAAAAATAATAATATACGAGTATCAAGATTGACGATGATGATGATAGATTGATGCGTCTTACTGTGTTGCCACATGAGCGATGGTGGTGCCCTCATTTATTTTCTAGTCTTTTATGTCGCACTATAAATGGTCATATGTAAACTGTTATTTTAATCATTTGAAATCACATTATATTGTAATATTTTTGTGGCTTCTATTACCATAATGTATATTTAAAATTTGAAAAATCTTAGAATTGACAATTAATTCTTTTTGTATAATAAACGTTATTTCTAGGGGCTATCGTGAAGCTAACTATTATTTTGCCTTTATTCTTTACAAGAAATGTTTGGAATACCTACAAATAAAAATACGAAATCTAAATAACTAAACGCAATGTAACGACTGAATGTAAAACAACGATGTTATTTAAATTTATGTAATAAAAAATTGAAATGCGTTAAAAGTATTTTATTTCATCTATAATAAAATTATTTTAAACTGTGCTCGGGCCACTTGGTTTCTTTTTGGGAGCATATCCAATTCTACTGTGTATTTCTTCTATTGTCTTAGTACCTGTGCCCATCGCTTTCGGCGTGTCGTCTTGCATTTCTGAATTTACACTGGAATTATTTGTTTGACTTCGACGATAGGCTTCATATTCTTGCAAATCATCCAGTTTTAATGTGATCTCAGTCAATGGTCTTCGAATCATGTCTGGATCTAAAAAAAAAATGTACTTAATTTTTTGAGACGAGTTTTTATGAATTTAGGAACGTAGCTTTTCTGATGTTATAATGTTGGCATGAAATAATTTAGTGAACTAGTGTTGTTTATCACCCGTTTTCACATAAAATAGAATCATTCATAATTCGAAGTGATTTAAAAATCTTCAAGAATACTTATTACGTTTTACCTATGAAAATGTCAATAACGAGCAGTGGATAAAGAAAATGTGGTTACAATAATTAAGTACATTGGTAAATAGTAGACAATCAGTTATTTAGGTAACATGACTAATTTTATATGCACAAACGAATGTGTATTTAATATCGATATATACCAATGGATGTGCCCTGAGCACCTTGAAATTGGTAATAAAC
The DNA here is from genome assembly GCA_963693475.1 of Ectropis crepuscularia. Classification (NCBI taxonomy): domain Eukaryota; kingdom Metazoa; phylum Arthropoda; class Insecta; order Lepidoptera; family Geometridae; genus Ectropis; species Ectropis crepuscularia. The sequence goes on from OY856358.1 coordinate 14,519,703, forward strand.
TGCGTCTCTGTGTGTATCGTGAGTGGTTTACACGCAACCAAACTACTTTACCCCTAGAATCGCTAGCGACGAGGTATGCTGTGCATTCGCGGTTTCGCGGTATTCTACTTTAATTTGGTGTTGACAACAGTGATAGGTAAAACGTCCAGTGTCCACCACTTCCTGCAACCGTCTAGAACGGAAAGAGTGGGTTCACTCTTCCCAACGATGGCACAATTCCATGCGTCTGAAGTTTGGGAGGGCACATCCGTTTCACATAACACTGGTTTATATCGATGGTATTTTACATGAAATTAATAGATAAGTATTTCCACGATTTGGTTCACTCATAGCGAATTGTTTGCGTAAATGTGAAGTTAATTTCAAATTATTTATTGACGTGTAAATTGTACAATTATGAATAAAGTACTTTGCGTTTAAAAAAAATCAATTCAGACATCAAAAACAAGTAATTAATTACACATAATGTGAATCGATCCCTATTTTATTTAAGGCCACTGTAAGTACCAAAATTCACTTATTGGACAACACTATTGCCTGATTGTCTATGGTCTTAAAAGTGAAGTGACGCTAGGATAAAATTACACGTCATTCCAGCTTTGGGTAGTGGATAAATACACAATTTGTTATTCCAGCGCGTTAATCGTGCCATCGTTAGAGAGTTGTTAAATAAATTAAGTTTGTAAGACTCACCAAAATGCTGTACCTTGAGGATTATTTGGAAAGTGAGTTTCCTTTGTTCATAGAAAGATGACGTAACTAGTGAGCACTCTATTATGTTGGTACCATTGGCTGAAAGAGTTACGCGCGAATTGTTCAAAACTTGTTGCTCCGACCCACACTAATTTCTAAAATTTACTTAACATGAAACTATTTTCAGTGATTGAACACCTTCCCCAAGAACTAAGAGACAGATTCACAGAGATGCGTGAAATGGACTTGTCTGTGCAAAGTAAGTATATTAAAATTGTCAATCTTCTCAAGTTATTTTATTCATGTAGATTGTAGGTAGATTATTACTTCGTATTATATTATACCGTACATAGTTCATATAACACTAATTTTTATTCTAACCAGAATGATAATATTTGGACAAAATTAAATCTGTGTTTTATTTATATTAAGTATGGAGATTTCAGCCAAGGAGTTTTATCTCAAAAGAAAATTTCAAAATGTGGCTAGCTACTAGCTACCTATATAAATAATAACAGTTTCTTCTACAATAGCACTGGTGTAGACAAAGTGTATGGTATGAATATAGCAATTGTAATTATTGTAAACAATTTTGAAGTATGCGAAAAAATATTATTACCAACTATAATAGTAACTTCTAAAAAATTGCAATTACTTGCATAGTACAAAGTAATGTAGTAAAAGTAACCTTAATTAATATGAGAAAACATGTAGCTGTAGTGTGATTTTATTTTGTGAACTGTGAATAGTATGTTCATTGATTTCCTTTAAAATTTACCCTGAGGCTAAAGTGGTGCCATCCTAATTTGTTACATGTTTGAATTGCCCTTTTCTCAAGTACACAGATGAAAGTCCTTAGCTCTAATCTCTCTAAGCTCTATAATTTATACAAGCCTAAGTACCATTCGAATTTAAATTTGACAATTAACACACAACACTAAAGATAGTTTTGTAAGATTAGGTTTCTCGCTCACAATTATGTTCAACATCTAGCTTATAAAAAAAAATTGATACTTTTATGACAACTCAACAACAACAAAAGTCACTTATAAATTCACAGTATCCAGTCTAATTCAACCAAATTTTTTCAGACAACATGGATACACTGGAGAAAAGAGTTCGGACACTGTTTGGTGGGTGTCGCCGGGGTGAAATGGACACAGAACAAGCTAACACTGAGTTTACTGATATAAAGAAGGGTTACAACAAAACCCTTGAAGAGGCTGATGAGAAAATGGCACTGGCTAACCAAATGTATGACCTGGTTGACAGATATTTGAGGAGACTAGGTATGTAACATAAACTGAGAAATAAATGAAATTTCAGTGAAAATTCCTAATGTAGCAGGCAATCTGCGTCAACAAGACACCTGCGTCTTGGGTTGTATGATTAACAGTCACCTAATTCCACTAGATTTAAAAGATGTTCTCTGTTTGTATAAGGTTCTCTTTGGTGTTTGCAGTATTTGAATAATACTGATCTCATACTACATTTCTAGGGTACTTATTGTCTCGAAAATAGATTAAGACTGTATACCATGTGTTAATAAGTAATTTGATAATTAATGAATTATTATAAAAAATCCTGTATTTGTTTTTCAACATTAAATAAAATAAAAAGTGTGAATGCCCGGGGGTCTACTGCCGAACGAAAAATGTCATCGCTTTGATGTTTCTCTCTCTTTTCTTTTCGCTTGAAATGATAGAGACAGCATTAGCAAAGCGATAGCTGATTTAGTTAGGTGGTAGAAGAGCCGGTCTAAAACTATCAAACTCTTCTTTACAAGAGGGTGCTCGCTCTTTAATCCTCGATAAATGTTGTACGGAAGTTAATAAACACTAAACAGTGCAACAGAAGATAACAAACACAATTTTCTTTTGGGATATGTATTGAGAAATATACAGAACATACACTTTAACGGACTATATATTTAACGGATGCAGGCTGGTTACCAGTAAACCTGTATAAAAACTCTGATAGACTAGATTTTGGGTTAAACTACAGAAAGCTATAAGCTTTCTCATTCAGTTAGTGGCTTATTTGTGATACTCATTAGTATTACAAAGAGTGCTTTACTGTGATTGGTCCAAAAACCTTGTGGGTTTGAGGTATTTCTCATAGAGTTATAAAGAGTAAGAACTGCGAGATTACAATCTTACAGTAGGTTAGGTTAGTTTTTAAGCTAATGCTTAGAATTATTTACAATAATTTTACAGTGACAGAAAAACAGATAATCTCAGGAAATTAGAGACCACATGTCAAAGAGAGGATGATGTTGAGTTGGCAACCAAACTGGAGAACATTTAGTATAGGGTGCTCTTATTGACCAATCAGAGTCATAATAGTCAACAATTATTTTCGCAATCTTACTAACGCAGCTAGCAATTTAGAAAAAATCCTGCCTTTTATCAGTATGATTAAGAAATCAGAAAATCGTTGTCTTAAATGGGCGTATCGAATTATCCTACGACATATGCATTAAATTGCCTTAAATATAAATGATTTAGAATAAAAGTTAGTGTTCTTATTTGTTTTATAGGAAAGGGTCACTGGGCGAGCAGGACATGAGCCTGATAGTAAGCAACACGCCTGCCCATATCAGCAGTGTCTGGCAGCCATTGCAACATGAAGAGTCCAAATCATTACCTAGTAATGCACTGCACTCATCACCCAGAGATATTAGATGATTTATCTATATGCCCTGTAATTTCTCTGGAAACATTGCCCTTGAAATGGGAATTCTACATCCTTGTAGAGTCTTACATCTACCACTACAAAACGTCTGGAGTCTGGCCACAAGCATGTTTATTAAAAGTGAACTTTTTTATTTTCAGACACTGAACTTCACAAGTTTAAATGTGAGCTGGAGGCTGACAACAAGGGCATCACGGAGCTGCTAGAGAAGAGATCCTTAGAGCTGGACGTCAACACCAACCACACAACTACTCCCAACAACAACCACTATAAAGAGAACAGGTATGTTACAATCCTAATACTGGAAATCAGTCTGCATGCATTTAAGGGCTTGTGTATAATTTAAACAAACAATACTTTGTTCTACAACTTTTGTTAAAACTCACATAATCCCAAATATATTTTTTTTAGTTTTTGTTGTCCCTTCTAGCCCTATTTAGCCCTTTGCGCGTCGGCACTTGCTTTATAGAATGTTAAAAAGTGTGTGCGCTCTTGCTACAAAGAACTCAATGTTTATAGAGTGGGCAAATTCACTTCCTTTTTTTTTGTATCGAAAAAAAACATACAAATTAAAAAAAATAATTAGAACGAAAGTTGACATATTTAATGTACCTATAATGCCCTTAAAGGGATGTAGTCTGAATACCAATAATCCTATGTATAAATTACGTTTCACTTTGTCCGCAATGGACTGCTAAATTACTAAACCAATTTTAATCAAGTTTTTTTTTTTTTTTTTTTTTTTTAAATATTGGTGGACAATTCACACACAACACCATCTGACCCCAAACTAAGCAAAGCTTGTGTGATGGCGGCCAGATAGCTGATATAATACTTATATAGTTTTTAAATACATACTTATTATACATAGAAACACCCAGACACAGTGCAAACATTTGAATTCATCACAGAAATATATGCACTGGGTGGGGATCGAACCCACGACCCTCGGCTTCGCAGGCAGAGCTACTAACCACTAAGCCACAAGGCCAGTCTGAGTTTGTGCACACCATGCGCAGTTCGATCCAATTTGAAAGATAGTTTAGTTTTTATTTCGAGCAATAGTCTTACTATGACAATATCCAAACAAAGCCGGAATGGGTCGCATACGCACTCACAAACACAAACTTTCGCTTTTATAACTTTAATGATATAATTTTTTTCTGACTTATTAAATTTTCTTTAAATAAAATTAGCATAAGATAAAATCTAAATCATTAAACTCTTTCAAGAACAAACTGGACAAATTGAGAGTGCAACACAATATTATTGTAACAGATTATTATCCATAATTTGTTATTTCGTCACTGAAAAATATAGGCATATCAGCTGATGCTGCACGGCTATCATTAAATAAATAAAATAAATATAATTTCAGGTACAGAATCCGCGCTGAGAAGAGGCGTGACAGCTGGGGGAACAGGGAATCTCGGGGGCATTCGTCTACGAATAACATCTCCAGAACTGATGCTATTCAGGTAACAAGAACAAAATTAAAAATGTTGATTTACCCCCGACTATCTCGGATTTGTAATTTGTACCTACAACATTCTACTATAGTCAAGCCCTTTCATTTGATACCCCATTTATGGGAGTAGTGAAAAAAGAAATGTAATTCGCCATTTGGTAAATGGCCAAGAAATGTAATTGGCCTTTTATTTGATATTGATACCCATGTTTAGTTTAGTTTAGTTTGACGGGGCTGTTTCCGCACTTAGCCTCTCAAAGTGGGCCATTGTGCGTGGCTCATACTTCCCTATCACTCCAACCATCCCAGGCTATCCCAGAAGGCAAGCAACCTATTCAGGTTGTTGAAGGCCTCCGGGACTGCTGTTGGGGAGTGGAGGAATTCTGCCCGTTGATCCGCCACGCTCCTGCATTCCACAATCACATGCTGTGGCGTTTCTTCTTCCTCCATGCATCCTCTGCACAGAGGGCTATCTGTTACACCTAAATTGAATAAGTGTTTGTTAAGGGGACAGTGGCCAGTCATAGTACCTATGACTTTACGGATCTTATCCCTGCTCAGTCTGATAAGGTTGCGGGCAAGTTTTTTTGTTGCTACCGGAACAGCAATTTTTGTTTGCCTGCAACCTTCAATGTTTCTCCATTCCATTGAATGTGCTTTTTCGGTATTTTCCTGCAGCCATGATTTTATTTGGGCCTGAGGTATAGGCATTAAAGGTTCCGGACCGTATGTTATTGCCTTTGCTCCTCTCTTGGCCAGTTCATCTGCTGCATCATTACCTAGTGAGTCGCTGTGTCCTTTAATCCATTGCAGGGTTACTCTGTTCGTCCCTGTTATGGATTGGAGTGCATTGTGACATTCCAGTATAAGGACAGAGGTTATAGTGTTGTTTTTTAGGGCTTGAAGCACTGACGCGCTGTCGGAGACAATTTTGATGTTTAAGTCCCCGACATCTCTGGCTGCGATCGCCTGTGCCGCCCTGGTGATACCGATACATTCGGCTTGAAAGATTGTGTTTAACTTACTTAGTGATGTTGATATTTTTATGTTTAAATCATTTGAGAAGACACCGGCTCCTGTACCTTGTGAGGTTTTGGAGCCGTCTGTGTATATCCTTACTTCTCTGCTACCAGAGCTATCTTTTAATTCTGCATTAAGTTGGATATTGTATCTTCGATCAAAGACGTGTTGGCATATTGTTCTATCCATGGGTGCCTCGAGAAGTGGTATTTCTTTCAGCACCCGTTTCAGAACTTTTGTGTGTTCTGTTTCTGTACCCTGTTTCCACAGTCCATGAGCTCTTAGTCGCAGGGCGGCTGCAGTGGCCTCCTCTTGTATGACTAAGTGTAGAGGTCTCAAATTTAAGAGATACTCCAAAGCGGCTGATGGTGTGGTTTTCATGCATCCAGTGGCTGCTAGGCTTGCCAGGCGTTGCAGACTTTGGAGTTTGGCTTTTATTGTGGTCAGTTGTGTTCTGGGCCACCACACAACTGATCCGTAGGTCAGAGAGGGTCTAATCACTGAAGTGTACAACCACAGTGTAATTTTTGGATTGAGACCCCATTTTCTCCCAATGAGTCTCCGGCATTGCCAAAAAGTTAGACAGGCCCTCTTAATTTTTGTATCTATATGACTCGCCCAGTTCAGTTTATTATCAAGGATGATGCCCAGATACTTCACTTGCGATGATAGGGTGAGTTTGGTATTAAATAATTTTGGGAGTTGTAGTTCTGGTAACTTTCTTTTGTTGGTGAAAAGAATGAGCTCTGTTTTTTTCGGATTTACTGACAATTGATGTTCGCCACACCATTTCTCTACAATCTGAAGAGCCGAGCGCATGGACTTACAAAGCACATTTTCAGCGCTTCCGCTAATCAGTATAGTGAGGTCATCCGCATAACCAATAGTAGTGTACCCTCTGTTATTTAGCGTCTTTAGGAGGCTGTCTACTACTGTGTTCCATAATAGTGGTGATAGGACGCCACCCTGGGGGCATCCTTTTACTACCTTTGCCCTTATGGTAGTGTTCATCACTATCTGGACTGCTCTTTTACTGACCAACTCGGTGATCCAGTTCCTCATCACTGGTTCGACCTTGAGTTTGCATAGAGCATGGTTTATGCTGTTGTGCATTGTTTTATCAAATGCCCCCTCTATGTCTATAAAGGCTGCAAGTGTTGAAAGTTTGTTTGTAAGAGCCGATTCTATCTTTTGCACAACCATATGCAATGCTGACTCTGTTGATCTACCCTTTCTGTATGCGTGCTGCTGAGGATGCAGTTGTTTATGTTTTAGTGCCCCATCTCTTAAGTGTCGGTCCACTAATCTTTCTAACGTTTTTAGAAGGAAAGACGTTAGGCTAATAGGTCTAAACGATTTGGCGTGCGTGTAGTCCTCCTTACCGGGTTTTGGTAGGAAAATTACTTTCGCCTCCCTCCATGTTTTCGGGATATATTTAAAGGCTATACAGGCCCTATAAATTGGTAAAAGGTGCTCTGTTACCTGGTTTGGTTGCCATTGTAGTAACGCTGGGAATATACCATCCAGCCCTGCGGATTTGAAAGGTTTGAAGCTTTTAAGTGCCCATTTTATTCTATCCGCGGTTACTACCTTATTTGCTACTTCCCATTCTTGGGTTGTTGGTGTGCAGTGGTTTTCTTCTGGCCACTCTGGTTCTCCTGTGATCTGGCATCCAGGAAAGTGAGTCTCCAGAAGTACTGCACTTGTTTCGTTGTCTGTGTTTGTGTAAGTGCCGTCTTCCTTTTTTAGGGAGCCCGGGAGGTTGAGCTCGCCTTTGGCTAGAACTTTCTTTATTCTTCCGGCTTGGTTTGTTGAATTTATGCTATTACAGAAGTTGTGCCAGGATTCCGTTCTGCGGAACCTGATTCGCCTCTTGTAATGCTTTTGTGCAGCTTTGTAGTTGTCCCAGTCCACCATGGATCTGGTGTTTTTTGCCCTGTTATAGAGCGTCCTTAGTTTATGGCGTAGTCTCTCGAGTTCTGGCCCCCACCAAGAACCCTTACCTACGTTGTTTGATTTTACCACCGGACATGCCAGTTTGTAACTATCCAATAGTGTTTTTGTTAGCAATTGTACGTTCGTTTCTATGTTGTTTGTACAAAGTGTTGTGTCAGTTAGGTGTGTGTTTCCTAATGTTTTGTTTAATAATGCTGTATACCTTGTTATATCGGTTTTACGGGGGTTACGATATGGAACAGGGTCTGTTGACTTATATCGCAGTTGGAAACAAACGCGGCGGTGGTCCGCAAAAGATGGCTCGTTTGATACGTGCCATCCCTCGATTTGGCTAGCCACCGCGTTGGTTGCCAGTGTAATATCTATGATAGTTTGGTACCTAGAGCTTACAAAAGTAGGTTCCGTACCCCTGTTCATAATGTTGAGGTTTGTCTGGAATAAATATTCGGCTAAAGACTCACCCCTTTTGTTGGTATTTCTACTTCCCCACAGCGAGTGGTGAGCGTTGCTGTCCGCGGATGCGATCAGCTCCCAGTGATGTTCTTCGCAGTGTTGTACCAGGTCGGCCAGTTCTTTTGGGGGAATATCCCCCTCACCCGGCAGGTACACTGATGCTAGTACTAAGACGGTTTGGTTTTCTGTAGTAAGTCTCACTGCTGTGAGGTCTCTAGAACAGAATTGGTTAAGCAAAGTGGCTGTTGTTGTTTTAGGCATATAAATACATGTTCTTGGGGTTTCAACAGTAGTGTCTACCATTAACTTACCTCCGATGTTACTGAGACCGCAGATTTTATTATTTTTGATCCAGGGCTCCTGGATCATGGCGACGGTCTTGCTGTTCTTCTCCAGCACTCTGCGTAGAGTGGCCGCCGCTATCTGCTTGTGCTGGAGATTGGTCTGGATGAACTTGAGGGGGCTATGGGCTTCGCAGGACGCCATCTTCGTCACTGCTGCAGCACCCCTCACTCGGCAACGGTGAGACTACTTCCACCTCGCTCAAACTCTGTTTGAGGGCGGAAGCTGAGGGCTCCGGAGTCGACGTCTCCTTTGCTTCAGTCTCACTCGTTGAGGTTGTTTTTGCGGGTTGTTTTTCCACCGTTTTCGCTTCGACTGTGGAGAAGAAGCGGATGTACCCACTCCCCGTAATGTGGGCTACCCGGCGGTCTCGGTCCAGGATCGTCTGTTTCTGGTCTTCAGGTATTCCCAGGGTAAGGTGCACTACCTTATCCTCGGAGCCCATAGCGTCCTGTGGTTGGTCGTCCACGGTCATATCGTAGCACTGCCACGAGTCCACATTGTACCACGGATTCTGGGCACAAAGGACTCGCTGCAGTATGGCAGGGTCGGTAATGCTGGTATGAATTAGAAGCCCAGCCTTGAGCCTCTTCTTCATGTCCGACTGCCTGATGACCGTGAGGGTGGTGTCAGGAATTGGTGACTCGATGTTTTTCACCGTCGCCGTCGTCGATCGCAGCGGTCCGTCTACCGCGAGCACCTCTCGGTTTCCTGTTCTTCCCCGATTGGCTGGGAACTGGTGGTGGTGGTGGCGGTGGTGGTCCCGCCCCTGTAGAGGTGGATGGTGTGGGTTCGCGCTGCGTTTCCGCTGCTGCGATGATTTTGGGTTTGTTAGGCTGAAGTGCTTTCCTTCTCGCGCGCCTGTTATGGCGAACGCGTTCTGGTCTGCTCTTCTGCCCTTGGGTTTGGGTGTCAGCCTTCGCGTGGGTGGACTCCCTTTTGCAGGGACGCTTATGCGTGACTACAGTCCACGGCGACTTGACTGAGGGTTGAGTTGCTGGGATTGCCTTCATGAGGCCTGATAAATCCAGGCTGGAGCCTGGTTGAGAGCACACGTTGCCCCCCCCAGAATACGAGGGGCAGACCGAGCTGGGCTCGGTGAGGGATTCTCCGCTGGCTGAGCCAGTGGTACCCTCCTGGGGTAAAATCTTTTTTCGTTGTGCCGACATCATTAGGGTTTTTGAGCTGGATTTTAAAACTCACACACAACCTGCCCTTGGTATGTGTGGCGCAACTTTTTGGGGGTATTTGGTGCCCCAGGGCCTTGTGGGCCGGAGTTGTGGATATAGGCCGCCACGGTTCGGCCGTATGTGTGGGCTTGTATAGTGTGTCTGAGTGTAGTTGAGTGTGGTGGTGTACTTTCTAAATGAGGCGTGATTGTGATCTGTATGTGTGTGTGTGGTTGCGTGCCTAAATGAGTGGTTGTATGTGGTGTATATGTGGTGTGCTTGTGTAGTGTGTGTGGAATATTGATACCCATATTGAGAGAGGTTGTGAAAAAATATTTTGTCTGCTGGGGGTTAAAAATCTTCTTAAACAGGTCTTAAAAATAGCGCTCATAATTTAAGGTCCCCGTGTCTGTGGCGTAGTAGCTTCTGAATGAATGGACCATTTATTTGTATGTTCAAAAACTAAACTAATACACTCATCAACTAAGATGAAACAAGAGAGTAGACAGATACAAATAACTTGGTGTAGTTGTGAAGTGAACTCGTGGAGTCGGTGAATGCTGATTCCCATACTAGGGTGACCTGTGTTGTGGGAATTCAGCCTCTACCGTTAACAAAAAATACTAATAAATAGAAAATAACTTTCACAAATTACCTAACTAAATTTATGGGTAACTTAGATATGGACCCACCTGGAAATATCCGGCTGAAGTGTCTGCGTTTGACGAGGCTCTGAAATCGGCGGTTGAGTCTATTCTTAACGTTGCCCTTGATGAACGTCAATGGTCACAGGCAGCTCTTCAAATTCGGTTTGGGGGTCTAGGGGTGCGTTGTGCGCGAGATGTCGGCCTGCCTGCTTTCCTTGCGTCGGTGCATGGGGTTGCTGATCTTGCCGCTACTATTCTAAATTCAAATGGTGGCGAGGAAAGGTTACCTTATGCTTCTGACGCTTTGATGGTCTGGAGTGCTCTCAACTCCGGGGAGTCGACTCCCGTAGAGTCTCAAAGCCAACGGGCATGGGATGCTATTGGGGTCAAGCGGGTCCAAGCACAACTTTGGGCATGTGCCTCGGGAGCGGATTTGGCCAGACTCCGGGCCGTCTCGCAGCCTGAATCTGAGGCTTGGTTGCAGGCGCTACCTTCTCCTCACCTAGGCACCTTATTAGATAACAACTCGTTGCGCGTTGCGGTGGCTCTTCGCCTGGGCTGCAAGGTGTGTGAACCCCACGTATGGAACTTGCGGCTCCCTGGTAGAAGCCAATGGCCATCACGCTTTGAGTTGCCGACGGTGTGCAGGAAGGTTCTCGCGACACCATGCACTCAATGACATAGTTCGGAGAGCCTTAGTGTCGGCGGGAGTTCCATGCGTACTTGAGCCCCCGGGCCTATGCAGATCGGACGGCAAGAGACCGGATGGGTTGACTCTGGTGCCCTGGAAGAACGGGAAGTGCTTAATTTGGGACGCCACTTGCGTCAGCACTGTCGCCGCCAGCCACCTAGGTCGCACTATCCACTCACCATCGGCCGCGGCAGAGGATGCCGCTGATAAGAAGAAGCGAAAGTATGGTATGTTGGTGTCGCAGTACGAATTTGTACCTGTTGCCGTGGAGACCTTGGGTTGTTGGGGCGCAGAGGCTAAAGGGTTCCTCTCAGAATTGGGGCGCAGGCTCAGGGAGAATACGGGTGACTCCCGCTCTGGTGCGTTCCTGGAGCAAAGGTTGGCCATTGCCATTCAGCGTGGGAACGCGGCGAGCATCATGGGCACTTTTGCGCCGGGAGCAGTTAGAGGTGGGTTATTCGGAGATTAGTTTGTTAAATTATATTATAAATTATTAATTTAATTTAATTAAAAAAAAAAAACTTAGATATGAATGCATGTAATAATCATTCAAATAACCCAACGTGTTTGTTCTATATTGTATATTTATGTACAGGTCTATATCATCTTATTTCTCTTAGTGACAAGCGAATTACAGTGATAGCTGATATATAAATATTTTGACTCTGCATGTTCCAATAGCTACGGACACTGTGTTTTTATGGGGCGGGCTAGTCATCAGGCACATGTCTTGCTCGCCGTTATACTTTACTATAACAAAAATATTATGTTTTTGTTTTCAGGCCGCCCTGGGTCGCGATTCGTATTCCTTGAGTCACGCCGGGAGCGCTATCGCCGCCGCTGCGAGTCAGGCGATCGCGGCTACACAGCAGGTCAGTACCACAGTATATCATAGAAACTGCCGATAGAAATGAAAAGTTATAACTCAGCATTTGATAGCTTACTGTGGAAACCACGCGGGTGAAACCGGAGGGCGGTGACCATGAGCATGGACATCTAGTAATGCGTCAGCATGGCAATGGCCATGGTCCCGAGTTTACCCGAAGATGTCTTATCATTCCCGAGCGTAACGCTAGAATTCAATTCACAGCCCACGATAAATCTGTATGTGGCGCGCCAAAAATCTTATTAATATTTTTTTTAAATATTGTTTTGTATATCAAATATTATATTAATGTAACTAATGAAATGTAACAAACGACTGTATGAATAATTAGAGTGTGTCAGTTACTCTTACCGGGGTACTAACACACTCAACCAATATCTGACCTATTTGTCTACTCGAATACCCTGAGCAACTATCGAATATCCGAATATCCATGCAAACAGTGTGTTTTAACTAGCTTTATATACTGCCTGCATAGGTTACCGGAAAGAGATCGCGATTCAGCGATAAGGGCGCTAAATGTCGCGCTAGTTTACAATAAAATTAATTATAGTCGTTTTAATTTTTCGGAGAAAATATCTCGTTGAATTTAGCGGTTGTTGAGCTGTATAGCTGGATTGAATAATAAACATATTATCTATATCTGTAAAACTGTAAATAAATAATAATGTGATATTATATATTTGTACTATGCGTACTGCGATGTTTGTGTGTGGATGTTTTCTATGTATAACAAGTTAACAAGTATATATTTGAAAATATATAGGTATTATATCAGCTATCTGGCTCCCATAGTACAAGCTTTGCTTAGTTTGGGGCTAGATGGTGTTGCTTGTGAAGTGTCCACCAATATTTATTTATATTAGGTCCTTTACATAATTATGAAATTGATGTTCTGTCGTACGTACTAGCCAACTTTGATCTCAAATACCTCTTTGGTTAGGAATTCCAATTTCGAATTAATAGAGCTATTTACTCGTGATTTTGTGTTTTGAAAACCATAATTCATTTGTTTTTTTTTTTTCTTTATTAGTTTTTTCTTTCGGTCACTCGGTTTACAAAATTGGAATTCCTTATCACAGAGTCGTACTTACTGGCTACTTTGATCTCAAATATCTCCTATTATCTAGATCTATATATATATATATAAAAGCGAAAGGTCACTCATCAAGGAATCTCAGAAACTACAAATGCTAGGAATCTGAAATTTTGCATGGAGGTCCCTTTTAGCACGTAGGCGCTCGCTAAGACGGGGTTTTGCGAAATTCAACCCCTAAGAGGGTGAAACAAGGGATGAACGGTTGTTTGAAAATTCGTAATTATAAAGTCAAGTTATCAAATTTTGAATCTAGGCACTTAACACGAAGCAATTGAATATTGTTCTATCAATTTCGTAATTTTAACTGTACACGGGTGAAATTTGGGTTGAAATGGGGATGAATGTCGATATGGAAGTACCCAACTGTTGAAGATAAAACCATGAAACTCTGTATACATATAGGCCCTTGACACGAAGCAAATAAATGTTTGTTCTAGCAATTTTGTAATTTTAAACTGTATGGGGATGAAATTGGAGTTGAAACGGGGGACGAATGTCTCTTACGCTTTCAAACCTAAACAACTGAATCGATTATGATTAAATTGTTTTATTATAAGCTGTTTTTAGTAACCGTAAATGTGTCTGGGTATACAAATAGGTACTGCCTGAGTTATCTTAGTATTTATTTTGCGCGGGCGAAGTCGCGGGTAACAGCTAGTTTGAGATAAATATAAATAGCCAGTAAGACAAAATGACCGATTTCATATGTAAGTAAGGATCTAGTATCAATTTATTACGGTTGTATTGTAGATGCAGGCGGGTCGCCGCACGGCGTCGCTCAAGGCTTCCTACGAGGCCGTCACCGGAGGGGAGTTACATCACGCACACCATGACCATGGTATACACACAGAGAGACAAATAACTACAGACGTGTATTCTACTAATATTATATACCTACGACAACTTTTAGATGTTTGGATATAATTGTTTGGTCATCGCGTCGGAACGGATCGGGTTGAAATTTGGAACACAGAATATGCATGCACGCAGTTATCGGAACATGAAGAGTTCATACTTGTACATACTGCGCTTGTCACACAGAGATATAAGATTTTTATCTCTGTGCCTTGTAATTTCATTGGAAACGTTGCCTTTCAAACCGGAACAGTGATGTTTTCACATTACTTCAACACCACATCCACACATTGCTTGGGGGTCGTTCAATTCAATTCAATCTTTTTATTGACAGAAAACAAAAGTTACATATTTACATTACAATATAATTAGATGTCATAGCAACATGAACATGTATGAACTATTTGCTATTTATGAAACGGACACCCAGTTACCTATGCTAGGTATATTACCTGTGATATAGGTAACTGTTTTACGATATTGCACAATTTAATCAGTCACATGTGTAAGTAAATTGCAGTAGCGTATAACTAGTAACTTTAGTCAGTATGTGAAACATTATAAATGTAACAAAGGAGACGGCCCATTTTCCATGGGCATTTGCCCCACAGCAAAAGTGCAGGAGACTCGACCAAAATTAGATCATTAAATAGGATTTTTAATAAATATTGAGAAGCCGTTAATGGTTTTATTCTGCATAGCGGGATTTAAGAATTTTAAACTAAAACGTTGAAAAAAAATAACGAAATTCCTTGTGTTGTGTGAGTTTCGAACGAATCGAGCATATTTTACATTCTCTTTAGAATCGAGTTTCGAACGAATCCGACGATGTGTCAATTTTATTCACTTTTTTTTATTTTGGCGTCGCACATATTTTTTGTTTTCCCATATTACGTATTTAAATATTTTCAAGTTTTACTAAAAATCGTCAAAGAAGCACGTTCACGAACATCAAATCATTTATAATAATCCACCATTTATATTACATATTGCCACTCGAAAATATACAATTTAAAGAAAATAAACAATGAGGCGACATGTTTGTAAAAATGACAAGCACGTGAAAAACATGACTGATTTTAAGTACAGTCATTAAAGTACTTTTTATTCACACCAATTTGCAATCCCCGCTTGGCACGTTAGTATTGAATGTACAGTTTGCATTATTTAATTATATGTTATTTTAATTACATAACTTTTTTAGGTCTCCGGGGCTAATTAAGTAAGTACATAAACTTGAAACGACTTGGGGCAGAAATGAGCCGTCTCCTTTGAAACAACCCTCATACCATAGTTAATTTCGAAACAACATAAAATTATAATTACAACAAGGGTTAGGCTAACTTTGTGAATAAAGTATTTTATCATATTATCCTATTGTACCAATCAGTAATCAACCAAGTTCAAGTATTACATAAGCACTATAGGGGAGAGGGGGTGGTATATTTTTTGTTTAGTGTTGATGACATGGGGCGGTGGGGGGTCTATATATGGTATATGGTGATTGCATCAGCAATAGTTATTTATTGTACACAGATTATTTAGACATAATAACGGAACTCATTTTGGGGGGAATGGGTACCAATGTTTAAGTAAGCATGGGAGGAGGGGGGGGGGGGGGTTATATAGCTTTGCTTACTTTTGATGACAAGGGGGGAGGGAGGGTCAATAATTAGGATAAGATAAATATTTATTGTTTCCAAAAAAGTACAGTAGTAGGGGAGACCGAGGAGTGTTGTGACAATTTTTACTTAGAGCAACATATCTCAACAACGAAACATACCACAATTATAAACGTTATGCCAAAATGTATCCCAATTATTACTCTTTTGAAAATAGTAATCAAAAGCAATTAAAGTTATACGGTGACTGAGGAAATCCACAAAAACTGAATATACTCCTATTGTCACAACTCTCCTAACACCGAGGTAAGTAGTGACAGGTACCAAGGTTAGTTGTGACAGCTATGTACTTAGACTACATTTGACAGATAAATATATTTTTGTATTAAACAAAACATGTTTTTTGCATAAAAGTACTTTAATTTTCAAATTAATTGTAAGAAACAATAACATGAAGTACTGAACATCAAAATAACAAGTATACATTCTTTTATCAGTAGGTATTTAGTAGTAGTAGGACTCTTGGCAGAGTCCGCCTGGGGAAGTACCACACCTTTGCCAGTTATTTTATCGCCAAACAATAATGTGCAAACATTGCTGTGTTCCAGTTTAAAGGGCAATGTTTCCAGAGAAGTTACATGGCTTAGAAATATAATAGCTTAGATCTCTGGGTGACGAGAGCTGAGCAGTGCAGTGCTAGGTAATGATTTGGACTCTTCATCCAATAGCTGCATGTCACTGTGATGTAACGTGGCAAGCATGTTGCTTACCATCAGGTTCATTCTGCTCGTCTCCTCACTCTATACTATAAAAAATGGTTACTAAATGAGATCAAAATCAAATCTAAAGAATCATAAATAATGATCTAATCTACAAACAGTTATGACAGATGTATTGTAGCTCGCCAATCTTCCAAGAGCAATCTTCATGAGACCAGCCTTTACATTCCAATAATCAGCATTTTTTGCATCTTCTTTAGCATATTTTGCACTTTTCTTTTTAGTCTGCTTCTTGGCTTTTTTGGTTCCGTCTTTTCTTCATTTAAAACACGTTTTTCACACTTTTGAACTTTCAACTGGCTTCTATAGTCTATTTCATCTTCTGTAGGTGTGTCTGTAAGAATAGCTGATTTGATCTTGCGTCTATTAGGTTGGGTATTTTTGTCTTGGTGGAGCCTTTGGCAACAGCTTGCTGATTCTGGCAAAAACATTTATCTCAAACTTAGGTTGTAAAACTTGACAAAAACAAACAAGCATACATATTATACAAATAAAAAAACATTGTTGAAACCAATTAAAACAAAGCTATTCATAAAATAAACTTAAATAGGAGAGTTGTGACAGCGTGTCACAATTCTCCTAGATACCAAAAATTGCGACTTGGTTATAATAATAATTCAAAATTTTAAAACATGATGGAAACATAGGAAGAGAATGCCACGCTTTGAAACATCAAAAACCACTCAACAAAAAGAGAAATAGCGTAATCATGTTAATCCAATATGTCAGTACATAGAAACAATCAAAATTTCGATAAAAAACTTACATTTCGGTTTTTTTTTCATGAAGTCGTCGCACTCGCATAACCGTTTGCCATGCGCCTCTGGCGCGTACCGTGTCAACTAGCGCGTCTTTAAAGAAACAATTGGGCCGTATTGCCAACTCGCTAACGGTCATAGGTTCCGAGTAATCGTCTTTGTCACAACTCCCCTCTGTCACAACCCACCTTGGTCTCCCCTATTAACAAATTGCATAGCATAACAAGTTTACAGATAGTATGAAGTACAAAGGGCCCCAAACTAGGCAAAGCCTGTATTTTGGGCGCCCTACGACGATTTACAATTTCTTTTCGCGCTTTGTACACATAGTTATAATGCAGTGCTGTAAGAACACTCTTATAAAACAGTAACAAACGAACAGTCGAACATTTTGCAATAAATCTGCTTACGTAATACTTGAACGGCTCCTTGGCGGTAGAATAAAAGACTGAAGGTATTACACATTTGTGTGTGTGTTACGTCTCAATGTGTAAGATTTGGTTGTATTAATTAGTATAAATATTCGCAGGTCACGGCGCGAGCGCGGGCCACAGCCAGGCCGCCGGCGCCGCCGCGCACGGGCACCACACCACCGCGCACGGGCACGCCGCCGCGGCCGCCTCCTCCAACAAGCGGAACAAACAGAAGTGAGCTCACTTTATACCCCTACTAGCTGAACGCGCAAGCGTTGCTACGCAATCTATCGAAAATTAGTCGTACCAATTCATATTTGGAACAAATTCGGTTACTTTAGGTTCTAATGACGCAACCTTTAAAATATGACATAAGTATGGTGTCGTCACGCAACGAAAGCTCGCAAAAAGCAATATTTTTTCCCGTTTTTGTTACATTTTTCAGTCATGCTCGGCTCCTGTTGATAGTAACGTAATGTTAAATAGCCTATAGCCTTCCGCGATAAATGGACTATCCTACAAAGAAAGAATCTTTCAATTCGGACCAGTAGTTCCAGAGGGTTATAGGCGATTCATCCCAAAGTTAATTCGTTGGAGATCCTTGCGTTCAAACAAACAAACTCTTCAGCTTTATAATATTAGTATAGATTATACGTTCTACACACTAACTCTTACAAATACACACACAAACACGCCCTCGCATATGCATGCACAGGCGCGCGGGTGCGTTAACACTGATGATAACAAAAAAAATGGCAGTCATAGGAACTGGCGTCAGAAGTGAAAACTTTAAACTCAGAATTTGATAGTACACTTTGGAAACTACCCAGGTAAAACCGGAGGGCGCTGCTAGTCTGAAATAAATCTTCAAAGTATTGTCGCCTAAATAAGTCTTCTAAGTATAGCCATCTAGACTAGATGTCCATGGTCCCGAGTTCACACGAAGATTTCTTTCATTCACTAGCGTGACGCTTGAGCTTCATTCCACAGCCCACGAAAGATCTGCGTATGGCAGGCCAAAAGAAGATTTCACTTCAAAAAAAAATCATGTTAGTTCCTCTATATCTCTATAGTGAATCCAACCATTTATTATCTTTTTGGCAGATCTAATTTGTCAGTTATAGTGTTGTGACCAAGTATAAACAGGTACATCGATACTAGCATTTTGCAACGGTCTGGTTATTAAATTGAAATTAAATAAAATTAAAGATTATTTTGGCAAATAAGAACATGACATTTTGTCGGGTTGCCTGCGAAAAATCAGTCCCAAAGTCCGGTTGCCGAATTTTTAAAATTAAAACATTGCTGCGAGCTTGGCTAATATCTCGGAAACTATAAACTTTAGGGCAAAAATTGTTGAGGTCGTTATTGTAGAAAATAATATTTTGCATCTTTTGTGGCCGGAAAACTTTTCTGTGACATGTAGCGTTTACGATTTATGGCTCATTTAATTAACCAGTTTTTCTATTGCAGCCGATAACTCTTGAAATATTAGATTAATCAATAAAACGCATCAGACCTTTTTTAAAGACTAGTCTATTTCCTACAACTTTCGTTTAATTTTTTTTTCTTATGTTCATACGTTTTGAGTTAGAAGAAGCTTAAATTCAGTTATTCTGCCAAAAACATTATAAATTAATGAATTGTATTAAAATGAACAATTGTTTTATTTGTGGTTATGTTAGACGACAAAAACTCTGTACTTGTAAGAAAAAACAGATACTGAGTCTAATGAAAGCCAGCATTAGACGAAGCGAGAGAGAATAGAAAGCAAACTAGAAGATAAATAATTAACGGATTCAAAATATCCATTTCAAACTATACAAATACATACCATACATTTGAACTATACAACAATGACGTTTAAAGTGGTGGCTCTCTACTAGCCAACTAATATTATAAAAGACTATAAAAAGATAGAAACTCTTTATTTTCCACAATATAATACTTAAACAACAGGGACTTATCCTAGAACTAGTGAACCAAGTGGCGACATTATCGCTAATAGCGATCTCTTCCAGGCAACCGAAATACCATGAGTAAATACTATGTTATGTCTAGCACAAACCCCAGCCTATGCCATAAATGGCGAAAAATGCCCATACCCAGCCTTCTGGCTCGTTCCCACCACTAGAACTCGGGGAAAGGCCGTGGCCCGCCGTGCTGGTCCGCTGTACATGTCGCTGAAAGATGTCATCACATTAACATCTTCACGAGTATTGATAATACCCTATACATTTCCGAGAATAAAGGTAGATTTGTTACCTTTTTCAAATGTTACAGACCGAATACACATAAGTATTGTTGCGGTGGTAGTATAATCATAGAAAACGAAGATAATTTGTGTGCTATCACATATTACTAGTCCCTATCTAAGAAAACCCGAATAAATTTCGAGTCATTTTAAATAAATTTTACTTATAGCAGTTGCTTAACATCCTGTTATTGAAAAATTAGATATGTCCAGTCTATTGAAACAGTGCTAGACGCACAACTAGTAGACGTAGATCAGGTACAGCAGTAACCTTTGGGTGACCGACTGATGAGACATTATTAAGCCAAATATGGAAATATTTTAACACATTAAGCATATCAGGTTAATTTATTTAGAAATTAACGAAAATGGTACATCATGTTCTTCAAAGTTTACATCAGACATAAATAAACTTTGTTAATTTACCTAACTACAAAATGTTATTTAACACTTTATTTTAATAAATATTCAAATGTTTCAGTCATCATAACCTTGTTCTTTTTTGGATATACACCAGGAGATAAACACGTCTTCAAATAATGCTGTATGTTTTCCTGAGACGCATCAATATAACGGTTTTACATAAAAATAAATCCGATATTATGTGCCGAGAACGGAAAACACCCGTGTAAAAATAGTTCATAAACAATATCGATATCTCAATCGTAACTTCGTAACATCACTATGTTGATAGCCATAGAACGTAATTTTTTAAAAACGTTTGTTATTTTATGGAATTTATAAAAAAACTACTGCACTTATGGACTCATTTTGTGAAAGATGATTATTATACGGGATCAAGGAGCAAATTTAAGCAGTTGTCATATTTTTAAAACCTCGCATTTAAAAGTAAACTTTTGCGTAACATGACGCAGTTACGTTCTATTGGTGCTGTCAAAAAGAGGATAAACGGTTGGATCTACTATAACTAATAACATAACCCTCAGCATTTATATCACTATAGTGATGTGTCCATCTGTCCACAGGAAGAGTTCGTACAGTTCGTCCGCAGTGGCGTCGCACACGCAACAAGCGGTCGCCGCGGCGGCCAGTCGCTCCTCTTCGCCTACTGTCGTGTATGTATCGACACCAAATCTCTAACAGACCATCATAACTAACTACCTTTTTTCTCTATGAAAAATTCTTTATGAATTACACTTTTGTAGTGGTAGGACTCTTGACAGAGTCCACCTGGGGAAGTACCACATCTTCGCCAATTATTCTAACGCCATAAATCTGCTTTAAGCAGTAATGTGCAAACATTACTGTGTTCCGGTTTGAAGGGCAATGTTTCCAGAGAAATTACAGTGCTTAGAGATATAATATCTTAAATCTCTGGGTGACGAGCGCAGTGCAGCAGTGCTGGGTCATGATTTGTACTCTTCGTGCTTCAATAGCTGTGTGTCACTGTGCTGTAATGTGGCAGGCATGTTGGTTACCATCAGGCACATGTCCTGCTCGTCTCGTCACCGTACTACAAAAAAACGTGAATAATGTAAATTTTTATCGCTAAATCAATAAAATGCCGAGCTCCTTACTTTTCGTTTTGGCTATTAGCCCGCAAAAAGTGAATTATCCTCGTTTGAAGAATAATAGAATAATAATGATGATATTGTGTGATCGACAGTGGCATGAATACGGTAGTGAACACGGTCCCGATGGAAGAGCCCATGGAGGAGGAGTGGACGTACGACCCGAACGAGCCTCGCTACTGCATCTGTAACCAGGTCTCCTACGGGGACATGGTGGCTTGCGACAACCAAGACGTAAGTTATACACACATCTTTAACAGGCTTCAATTTTGTGTCGCTTCTCAATACTCGGCCTGTGCTTCACTACGGAGGTTCCCGACTCGCTCGCCACCTCCTTTCGCTGCGCTTGGCCTCGTATGGCTCGCTCCACTCAGGACCTCCCTTGAGCTTCTGGTGGGAGCCCACCCAGAGTCAAATCTCAGTGATAGACCCTAATCGGAGCGGTAGTCAAAAGTCAATGACAGAACCAAATCAGAATTGATAGTTTACACAAACAATTTATCACATACTTTTGAAATATTTGTTGTAAATTCTATTTTGGTAAATGCTCAATTTATAAAAGAATAATTTGTGATATGAAAAATGTACAAAAAACAAAATGTCATTCGATTTATTGTCTAAGTAAAACGTTTGCCATATAATGGTTATAAAATGATGGTTTATAGGATAAATCATTTGTTGATTTGTGAGATATTTTTGAAATAAATATCATGCGAAACATTGTTTGTAAAATGAAACATTTTTATATTGTATAGTTTTTGCAATTAATATTATACGATTAGTTGGTTTTAAAGTGATGTTTTGTCAAAAAATGTTTGTGAAAAATGAGTGAACCTTCCTTTGGAAACGACGCGGGTGGAACCGGACGGCGTGGCCATGCCCATGGCCATTTAGATAATCCGAGTTTACCCGAATATTTATTTAATTTACGAACGTAGTGCGCTTGAGTTCAATTCACGGCCCACGGAAAATGTGGTGGGCCAAAATAAGTTTTTACTAAAGATTGTTTAATTGCACTTGATCCCGTTCTATTTAGAAAAAATTACAATATTATTTATTTATTATGTTTATTTTGTTGCAGTGCCCATATGAGTGGTTCCATTATCCATGTGTGGGTATCACAGCGCCGCCGAAGGGGAAATGGTATTGCCCTCAGTGCCAGACCAATATGCGCCGCAATCGTGCTCACCGCAAGAACTGAACATCTACTATTGTACGCTCATGTAATACAATGTTATTCTCAAATACCAAGTCGAACGAAAGGAGTTAGTCTATTGTATTCATCTATCGTCATTATGTACATCTTACACAATTTAGATCAACTACAAAATCACGGAAAAATTTTATGTAGACTTTGTTTTCTTATATAAAGCTTGTGTTTTGTCGTTTTTTCTTATGGGGAAAAACAGTACGTTGTCGTATAAACCGATTCAATGTAAAGACTAATCTAAAATCGCCGAAATGGCATTTATGTACTCTCGCTTGCACACTATACGGAGAGCAAGCAATAGTCAAATCATTTTGGAATCTAACAAGGTAGATAATTATAATATGTATACACAATGTAAACATAAATGGCGGATGTGATCATTACTTCTCGCTTGCCTTCTATAGTGTACAAGCTAGAGGCCTAGAGGTATTGCTAGAATTCACCATTTTCTACTTTGTTTCTACTGAATCGGCTTTGAACAATATCTACATGATTTCGAGTTCGTAGCAAAAGAAAAAAAAATTGGCAGTCATAGGGACTGCCGATAGAAGTGAAAACTCATAACTCAGAATTTGATAGCTCACTTTAGAAAAAACGCGAATGAAACCGGAGGACGCTGCTAGTCTGGAATAAATTGTCAAAGAATGATCATCTACATAAGTCTTCTTAGCATGGCCATCTACAAATGCGTTAGTTCCCGAGTTTATCCGAACATTTCATGCGCGAGCGTGACGATGAGCTTCATTTACAGCTCACGAAAAATCTGTGAGTGATGCGCTAAAAAGTTTTCACTTCAAAAGTGTATTGAATTTGATTAAAATCTGTCTTCCCTTATAATCTCATTTGAAGGCTAAGGCCAAAGGCGGATCCAGGGGCTGTCATGGGTAACCAAGAGGTCCAGTACCAGAACCACTAATTGAAACGCACGCATGCGTTCAACACGTTCTTGTGACTTGACTGTACCATGAGCGACGACGACGGTAGTTCGATTTATTTGAAGATCGATGCCTGTACCGTAATTTTTAAACCGTATCGCCTAAAGTTATGGTTAATTAGTTGTGGTGCGCTAAATGTTGGGCATTTATTGGGTACCGGACTGGGTCAAAAATATGCCATTCTAATTAGTCCGTCGTCATGGAAAAATATGGGACACGTATTTTTTGTTTTTTTCAAAATAATAAAAATCGACGAAGATATAAATCATCAAACTTCGAGAGTCGCGTCTTCGGGGGTCGCGACGTCACTCGTGGGTAAAAATCGTACCCACGAGTGACGTCTCGCAAAACTTCTAAACGCTGTATCTTCATCATTTTTTGTTTGTGAACGAAACAAAAGAAAAAAAACGTGTACAATATTTTTAGCAATCTAAGTGACGGACTAATTAGTTGTTTTGAGGATTGTACCCTATTGATCCGGAAAATCACCGCAACAAGTGCGGAGTTTGAATAAGTTTGTTTGTGTAGTTAGCCAGCATGCATAACCACAGAAATCTAAATAATTAGTACCTTAATATTTAGATTTCTGTTAAGTAACATTAGTTAAGATTTAACATTTTGTCCAACTTGGATGTGTCGCTCTGCAGTTTTCTCTGGAGCTATGTATGCTTTTGATGTTGTTACTTCTCATTCCTCAATAAAGTATTCCATGTATTTGTAGATAGTATTTTTATTTGACCTAGAACGAGATTGGCGACTTGAAATAAAATCATTTCACTGGTTTTAAGGCGAGGTACCTATTTCTGACAAAGTAGGTACTTAACGCTGTCTCATGCGCCGCCCTGTGCGGAATCGGTGCCACAGTGCAGAAATAACACTAAAATATTGATTACATTGAACTAAGTACATAATTTAAACTCATTTTTGTTCAAGATTTGTTTATAATAGTGATAAGAATTTTGTTGCTATATTAACCAAGGAATTTCTCTATACTCGTAATCAAGGACGTTTAATAAAAGTAACTTTTTTAAACGTCCTTGACTCGTAGTATACAAAATGAACGTTTTGACGTGATAACGTCTTATAATTCGATGCAGCCGGCTGCACGCCCGCAAAACATGACGTCATGTAACGTTACCGCCATAGATTAGATAATATTTACCGCCGTTACCTCGCCTTATTACTTTTCGCACCATCTAGTGAGTGAAATGTGTATTACGTTCAAGGAGTCTGTCCATGTTTTAGAAAAGCGACGATATGAAGTTAAGAACTTGTGCTAGTACAATGATGTACCCAGAGATGGCGCTTTGAACAGCTTTTCAAAAAGCTTTAGAATGCTATACCTAGATGGCGCTTAACACAAATACTAGACGTCACGTTCTCAACTATCGTCAGTAAACCGACTTTACAGACAACCATTTTTTTGGTGACGCTATAAGTTGAGAACGGCATTACCAATTTCATTCATCAATGTTTCCTAATACGGTATTTGACAATGTTTAAAATATAGCATAATTTATGATCATCCTATCAGATAACACATTAAATAAACATATTTCACTCTATTTTGGAATATACATAGTGTGTATTTTTTGTATAATACGCCAATGAAAATTTGACAAATACTGAATTATAATCTACGACGTAAACGCTGTTTCTAGTCACCTGACGCGCGTGACGTCACATGCCAGTAAATATTCAATCTACAGCAAACGGTTTCTTAAGAACACTGATTTGTTTACTGGCGTGTGACGTCACGCGCATCACGTGACCAGAAACAGCGTTTTTGGCGGGGTTTTTGAACTTTTTACTTTAAACATTTATTTTTAATGGTAAAACAGTGAATCTTGCGGAAATATTCATGTAGTATTGTATATTGTGTAATCAAAAATCATTTAAACGGTTTTACAAATTTAGTCAAATACCGTATACTTTGTAGGTTCGTCAAGAAAATTGCGCAGAAACTTATAGGTCAGTAAAAATAGACGTTTTTTTATTCAACTTTGCACTAAATTTCCGATCTATTTTTTTTTAAACACAAAATGCTCGCAGATTGAGGGAGTTTCCGACGAGACAAAAATAGTTCCACCGTACGTAGATGGCGTAGTGTAGATTCAGCAAGATCTGTCTACCATAGACTCTCAAAAGTGTAATCCCAATGAGGCGTTTTCCGACGAGATAAAAAGATATGGTTCAATAAAACGATGATAGGAGGCGCTTGTAGGTCTTTCGGTTTGTTGTCAAAAGCGGTAGGCATAATGGGACTCAATTCATTCAATTTGCGAAAGTACGACTTCTAGTAATAAATAATAAACAACTTTATCCATGTACGCATTTTATTCGAATGAAAACTAAATCAAAACATCCAAATTTCAAAACAAATTCGTAAACCTGATGAAAGACAAAATATAATATATTTTTAAAATTTATTCTTGGCAATGGATACTAATACTTCAGCCGAGAGAGTATCTCTCTACTTAGTCTGTGGATAAAATATTGTCGTATCAGTGTTACTATTCATATCTTTGAATTTTCCTTCTACTTTGGTTTAGTTGGTGTCTATTGGAACGGGAGTTCTAAAACTTTTTACTGAAAATAGATTGTGATCGGTAACACGTTCCGGGGCGGTAACGGCTGTGGCCGTTATTTTGAATTTTAGAAAATTACAGTACGGTAAGAGCCGTATAGTTTTTTGCCTTGTTTATATCAAGTACGGCCACCGCAGTAGAAAAATTGTTTGCTTACAGCATAGACCGTATTGTTTATTTTATAAGATTGCGAATACGTTGTCGTATTGTAAAGTATAAAGTGGTTTATGAGCTCTGAATGTGTGCTATCCACACACATAAACGAAATACTATCTCAGCGCTAGTACGGCTGTAGCCGGATCGGTTACTATGGGGCGCCGACCAACTGTCAAGCCAGTGACGCGGGCAGCGGACGACGTTGGGTGTGCGCATGTGAGTTTGCGCGGGAAAATTACCACGCTCTGGGTTAGCATAAATAACGATTTCTAAGCGTAAATAAGTATCAGAGAGTGTTTATAGATGTTATTATGATTAGTATGTCCTTTATTTTGCATTACTTTTTGATATTTTCAACGCGATTTCTTATTTTCTAGACGAGTTGACGCTTGAATGATGATGGTATTTCGAAGCTACTTGAAAACTTGTTCACACCAGACTTATCAAGCTCCGAGAAAGACCCGTTCTGTGACGATGGAGAATACGGGTTGGATAAAGATTTTGAACCCGATTTCAAAGAGTTATCGTCTGATTCTGATGGTCCGTGGAAAAGACGGCGATTTCATGTAACACATAATGAAACCTATGATTCAGATCTAGAGGATGAGTTTAGTACGTTACTTATAGTCAATATTTCTGCTATCGACAGTGGCCTAAACCCCAAAGAAAGCCTAGACAGCAATCAATCCCCTCTTGAACAAATAAAAGATATACCGTCTGAATCGTCATTTTCATCGGCTACGGCTATAGCCGTGTCTGTTCCTAGGTATATGTTCGGGTTTCTTAGATATTGCCAGTACGGTTATGACAGTATTGTAATTTTGTATGAACTTTTTCACTGCCAACTTCCAATACAGCACCGCGCCGGAACGTGGTAACGGTTTTTTATAACATTATCAACTTAATTGCTATTTAATTCCCAATATTTTAAGAGTTTAACACAAAAGGTAAGAAAAAAAATTGTTTCAGTGTGAAATTCCTTCATGTATTTAGGGGTTTTTATAGAAGGTAGACATACCAAACTAATCAGCTGAGCTAAGAAGAGAAGTATCTAAATTTAAGTATATAAATAATTGATGTGTTAACGAAAACTCTAACTTTTTAAATTATCACAAATAATTTAGATTCAATTTTTTCCTTGAAAATGGGGAGGGGTTTCGTTGTGATTACACTTTGAAGAGTCTGTGGTAGAGACAGATCTTGCCAAATCTAAACTACGCCATCTAGTGCGTACGGTGGAACTATTTTTGTCTCGTCGGAAACCCTCTCATTAGTTTTCATTTCTGCTGTGTGGCCTTAGACGCACACACATTTTTTATCACGTCTCCGAGCTGTCATTGTGTATATTTTCCAAATCCAAAATCTAAATACGTAACTATTTTAGTCGAATGATGTCTTTGTGTACACCACAACAGCCCCATTGAAGAAATTTTTTGAACTGTTATATATTATATTGCACAGCTAGCCACATTTTGAACTTTTCTACCTCTTTGAGATTATACCCTTTGTTTGTAATCTCCATAACAATGGCTAAGCCGCATTGACGTAAACCATTTATAAAGTGGCCAAGTGCGAGTTGGAGCCGCCCATGAAGGGTTCCGTTGCAGCAAGTAACATATTATACATAGTACACATAGTTATTGTAGGTACCTAGTTCGTTGTAACTTTGATCGAAGTTTCAATAATAGTGTATGTATGACGTACAAAAAAAAAGTAGGTACTCATCAGGGTAGCGATTCTGAAACCATTCGGTTGCATCCGACACGGAATCTCATCTCTCGGTCTTTGTCATGCTAAACAGATAAGACAAAGAGCGAGAGATGAGATTCCGTGTCGGATGCAACCGAATGGTTTCAGAATCGCTACGCAGATCGAGTTCAAACCAATTTTCGTTGGTAGTTTACATGGTAATGTTCATCATATATTTTTTTAGATTTTTCATTCTCTTACTTTAGAAGTTAGAGGGGGGACTCCCCCCCTCAGACACACATTTTACCACTTTGGAAGTGTCTCTCGCGCAAATTATTCAGTGTAGACGAAAATGATTTTAGAAACCTAAACATCATTTTTGAAGACTTATCGATAGACACCCCACAAGTGTAGGTTTAATGAAATAAAGTGGCCAAGTGCGAGTTGGACTCGCCCATGAAGGGTTCCGTTGCAGCAAGTAACATAATATACATAGTACACATAGTTCGTTGTAACTTTGGTAGAAGTTTCAATAATAGTGTATTTATGACGTACTAAAAAAAACTACTCATCAGATCGAGTTCAAACCAATTTTTGTTGGTAGTTTACATGGTAACGTACATCATATATTTTTTTTAGATTTTTCATTCTCTTACTTTAGAAGTTAGAGGGGGGGGGGGACACACTTTTTACCACTTTGGAAGTGTCTCTTGCGCAAATTACTCAGTGTAGACGAAAATGATTTTAGAAACCTCAACATCATTTTTAAAGACCTATCGATAGACATCCCACACGTGTAGGTTTGATGAAAAAAAAATTTTGGAGTTTCAGTTCGCAGTATGGGGGGCAACCCTAATTTTTATTTTTTTTTGTAAAAATCCTAATGCGGTTCACAGAATACATCTACTTACCAAGTTTCAACAGTGTAGTTCTCATAGTTTCGGCAAAAAATGGCTGTGACATACGGACGGACAGACAGACAGACAGACATGACGAATCTATAAGGGTTCCGTTTTTACGTTTTACGGAACCCTAAAAAAACATTTTAAGTTTCAGTTCTCATTATGAGGGGGAACCCTAATTTTTCTTTTTTTGACATACAGACACACAGAATACATCTACTTACCAAGTTTTTTTTTTTTTTTTATAGCATAGAGTGACGAGACGAGCAGGTCATGTGCCTGATGGTAAGCAACATGCCTGCCACATAACAGCACAGTAACACGCAGCTCTTGGAACATGACAACTCAACAGTGTAGTTCTCATAGTTTCGGCAAAAAGTGTCTGTGACATACGGACGGACAGATAGACAGACATGACGAATTTATAAGGGTTCCGTTTTTACGTTTTACGGAACCCTAAAAATGAACTTGGCTGGCCACACTCCCGTGTTTCTAAATGTTGTTGCTAAATCGGAATAGAAAACAAACAAAAAATCACAGACTTACTCATTAAATTAACGAGCGCTGATATCATTGTCATTGTTAACAAATTAAACGTCAACGTCAGTGTCAATGGGAAGAAGTGAAATCAGTGAAATAGTGAAACAATCTTTGAGTGAAACGAGTGAAACGGCGCGGTTGAAATTGTTCGTGAATTTTCTACAGCTTTTCTTTACATTTTCCTAGTATAAAAGCTTTATGTTTACGATACATTATTGATAAATTATATCAAAAGTATAAAGAATACAGTATAAAAACCATCCAAAATGTCCGAAGCCAAAATTAAAGAGGTAAGTCTAGTGAGTCCTTCATGTTTTTGCTAACCTTTGCCGTCCGATTTCCATAATAATCACGTTTTTTAGTTACGACGTGATATTGATGAGTTAACGCAGCTCATGCAGCAAGCTCAACGCAAGAAAGTCCAGGACGTAATATCTCTTGAGATCAGGAAGTTAGAGACCGACATTATAAACATAAGAGAGGCTGAACAGAAAGCTTTCGCGGAAGCAGCTCCTTCCACTAGTACGACGACACCCGCACAGCGTAACAAACGTTATCAGATCAAATTAAACGGATATGGTGAGTGATATCATGGATTCAGTAAGGGTTCATTTTTTTTCCTCCAATTATCTATTTCACTACTTCTTATCTACCTATTGTCGACACAAACAAGTCAAGACAGACTTGTTTGGTATCCCCAACAGAAATGCATACTGCAGTATATAGCATAACACAATTGTGTACTGTTTACTGGAGATATTGAACAGTTACATTCAGAATGACTCAGCAATTGCATTGAAAACATTTTTATTCAGACTACACCACACAACCATGCAACTTTGCAGTAGAACCATCTGGGAAAACTCACTCAGGCTATGGTAAAGGCAGCCTAAAAGTTCTTATTACAAAAGTGGGGTCGTGTTTGTGTTTGCTCGAATCTTTGAAACATCCTAAATCATGTAGTTTGACTGCACACTCTCTGACATGTATTCAATAAAAAACCAATAATTACAATGGCTACTTGCCTAAATTAACTCGCAACTCTACCACTATTGTTCCTAATTAATTAAAGCCATCAAGTCAAGGTTAACAAAACAGTTTTAGTAAGCCGAGAGAGCTAGTTACATTGTGCTCACCATTACTGACTACTTTTGTAAATGAGTATTTGAGTATAATAAAAATAAATTTAAAACAAATAATTTATTATGTTGTACAATTGACTATGAACCATATAGTATAGTCAGCCTTTCCCAAAGTGAGTGAAAATACCCCCATGTGGGTGCTGCAGGCCTTAAGGGTAAGAGACCCAGGAAAAATGGGGCCGTTGTGTGGACGCTTGGAGTCCGTTGTGTACTACCTACTAGGCTCAGGGATCAAGTTAACTCTTGTGGGTTATAGTAAATGTTTTGTTTAGAATTCATGTATAATCACCTCTAATTTACAATTCTTAATTAATTTAATTTGAATTTTTTTCAATATTCGAGGAATGTATAATATGTAACGTTCAATATAGTTATTTGACAATTTGTAAAAAACAATTAGAATAACATTAATAGTAACCTCTTAAAGTTAATTTTATTCGATCATATAAAAATACACGTCACGCACAGAGTCATACACTAAAATAACCCGCCTTGAATCGCTCCTGGTGCAAATGTGCCCAAGACACTGGCTGCGTTGCCTCGCTGGATGGCGATGGCTATCCTTTGCCTCAGGAACGAGACAGCGGGAGTCACCACCTTGGTTACGTAAACGCTGAATTTTGAATTTATAGTGTTTTTTAAGTATGTAAAAAAATGGGGGCTTTAAAAAATATATTATTCTCAAAGTGGGCAGTAGACATACCAACCTAGCAGGCATAGTTTGGAAACCTCTGGTATAGATGTTTTGTTCAATAATCATTATGTAACACTTCCATAAACATTTATCCTATTCGCTTTTCACAGGTTGGGATCAGTCTGACAAATACATCAAAGTGTTTGTCACTCTCAAAAATGTGCAGGATGTACCGAAGGAGCAAGTGTTCTGCAAACTCACAGATAAGGCCATGGAGCTACATGTACTGAATCTGGAGAACAAAGATTATTTACTGGTCATTAATAAGCTTTTGGATAAAATCAATGTTGATGATAGTCATTGGAAACAGAAAACAGGTAATACAATGTTATGTGTTATGTTTTTTTTATTACGTATAAATGTAACCTACATCAGGATGTTCATCTAATGTTAGTTAAAACAAATAAAAATTTTTTAGGCTTTTATAAATAACAAACAAAAAAATGGTGTCAAAATGTTTTTTTCGTACTCCTCCGTAATGGCTCAACTTGTTTTAATGAGAAGATTGTCTATGTGTATTTGGTAAAGTATTTTTCACCCATAAAAATTAAGTGTGAGGGACACTTCATTGTTATTGCCTTCACTTCTTCACAACAAATGGGGTAAACCTAACTGGCTAATGGCCAACTGTCCCAACTCAGTTCGGGTTGAACAAGTAATCTCTATGGTCTACTTATGTTACTCAGGTATAATTAATCATTCTGATACTGAAAGAATTTTTTAAATCAGTCCAGTAGAAAAACAATAAAATAAATATATATAAATATTGGTGGACAACTCACAGACAATACCATCTGGCCCCAAACTAAGCAAAGCTGGTACTATGGCAGCCAGATAGCTGATATAATACTTATATAGTTTTAAATACATACTTATTATACATACATACATACATTCAATATCTTAAAAATACATACAAATCTTTCTTTTTACCCCCATACAAGAAGAGTTACGAATTGACGAGTGATGAATTAAAAATATTACTTCAGACTGTATTAGCATAGGAAGGGCACTGTGTCAAGGGGAATCTAAAAGGCACAACATAACAAGTTTTAATTAATTTCAATAGAAATCAAAATAGAAGCTTATAAAAATAGGAGGATATTTGCCTAATGCCTGCTCAGAACGATTGAGTTTTTCCTTTGTATTCTTTTGTTACTCTTTTGACCACCAGAGTCACCTATACTTGGCAAGTGCTAGCGAGCCCTGTGCGCCAACGTCGTCCATTGTTGACTAAAAACGGATTATACCAAAATATTGTGTGTTATATATCAAATGGTGACGGTACAATTTTTTTTTAATAATTTTGTGCTATTTCGTACGCTTGGCTTACAGGGCACGGAAATGCAATTTAGTCCTGGCAGTCAAAAGGTTAATGTAGATGATAAAAAAAAAAACTTTTTTTCTCCATTTCAAACATAAACTAAAACATTATCTATTCTATGCTAAAACCATATTTTGTTCTCAGATATGGTGGTAATTTTCTTGGCCAAAGCCCATCCCAATGTGAAATGGTCGCACATGACAGAACTGGAGAGAAAGTCTGAAGACCAGCGTAGCAACCGTTTCAATCCTCCTGCAGATGACGTCGGGGAGAAGGATCCTCAGGACTCCATTATGAGTCTTATGAAGAACATGTAAGATTGATTTATGGAATTTCTTTAATTGCAGTGTGGGGCTGCTTCTACTTCTTATTTCAGGAGAGGAGATGAATAATATTCACGTAAAGTACTGAACATTTATTGCAAAAATCAATCTAAAAATATACACATTTAACATTAACATACAACATCACATGTAAGCAGTATGCATTCAGAATCTTACAATTACTTTCAAAATTCTGACAAGGATGTCGCATATCTCCCATTGCACTCGCATACTATACTAGTACATTATGGTATAAGTGCGCTAAGTTGATAATCATGACAGCCGAGGCAATATAGAGCCGAAGGCGAGAGCTATTATTACCAAAGACTGTATGTAATTATAAAGCGCATGGATGTCATACGACGTTTTATAACAGATTTGTGAGGAAATAAATAATACACTGACGACATTTTCAAATAAAAACAATACAGCGAAAAAAAAACGAGCGAATTATTTTTACTTGTTCACAGATTAGGAATGCCACAGAGTAAGTATAAGTAATCACTACGTATAGATGCGCGCGCATCACCGCTTTTTTTTTAAAGCAAAGGCACAGAACCAGCCATTATGCCATTAGTAATAAAGTAAATTAATATTTTTGTATTGTATGTATATGTGTTTTGTTACAGATAAATTGTTGTAATTCATGGTCAAAATTAATTAAATTAACGAATTAAATAATTCTTTATTATGTTTTACCTCTCAAAGTTAATTTTATTCATAAAATGTTGGTCAACATGATATACTTATACTCATAGCTGGGCATTAACTCGTTAATCCGTTAATCGTTAATTAACGAAGTTAACATTTTGATTAACGGATTAACTTTTAAGTTAACTTTCAAAAATGTTAACGGACATGTTAACTTCCGTTAATTATGCAGAAGTCCGTTAATCGTTAATCCAATGCTTACTATTTACCGCACGGCACCTCAGCACGGCGCAAAAAACAGGTTCAGACAAGTATGAAACGAAAAGTGCTGGGCGCAGTGTGACCATATGTGGCGGGTTCCTGCAATTTTGGCAGGATTGAGGCGTCATTTTAGCCTGTGGCATGATCGGTTGACGTTATATGAAAACAAATATAATTTTGTTATCATAAGTCATATTCCCGACAATCTTGAGTTCTTCTTGGCTGAAAATTTGAGCATAGACATACTCGAATTTGACTGACGTTTACAATTTAGTTGAATATTTCACACATCCCTAGTAAACCAAGTAGATTATAGTAATCCATAGCTAGTGGGGAACTCCCCGATAAATTCAATCATACTTTTTCGATCGTTTATCTGTATTGTAAGTTTCTTTTAATAAAATCGGTGGTAGTTCATTTCAACTAACCAAAGAAAAGTTAAATAAAATGAACAAATCAATGTATAAGAATGAAGAAATGGAGGTACCTATACAATGAAAATTTCAGTGTTTAACATCTTACTAATATTATAAACTAGCAGCGCCCAGCGGTGTTACCCGCGAAGTTCCCGTTCCCGTTGTTCCCGATTAGCCTATGTGTTCTTCCAGACTATAATCTATCTGTGTTTCAAAATTAAGCCGGATCCGTTCATACGTTAGGACGTGATTGAGCAACAAACATCCATACATTCACATTTATAATATTAGTAGGATGGCAATTTTTGGATGTTGTAATGTTTGTTGTTTCATCGTGATGAACGTCAGAACGTCTGGGAACGGGAAAGGATTGGGTTAAAATTTGGAAAACAGCACTCAAACGCTGCAGTTAAACGTCTGCTATCCACGGGTAAAGACATTTTAACA
The DNA here is from genome assembly GCA_963693475.1 of Ectropis crepuscularia. Classification (NCBI taxonomy): domain Eukaryota; kingdom Metazoa; phylum Arthropoda; class Insecta; order Lepidoptera; family Geometridae; genus Ectropis; species Ectropis crepuscularia. The sequence goes on from OY856358.1 coordinate 14,554,312, forward strand.
CCAAAGCGAGCCTCGCTTTCAGACGAGAACTTCGACATGTTAATGTTCATGAGGGGAAATAGATACCTATGCGCATTATGCCCAACGATTAAATTACACATTAAAATTAAATAAAATAAAAAAACTTGGCAGTCATAGAAACTGCCGATAGAAGTGAAAACTTATAACTCCGAATTTGATAGCTTACCTTGGAAACTACACGACTGTAACCGGAGGGCGTGGCCTGGTCATCATGGCATGGCCATCTTGAAAAGCAGCAGCATTTCCTATTGGGTGATGCATTTCTAGATGGCCATACCATGATGGCCAGGCCACGCCCTTTTAGCATTTCCCATTGGCTGACGCATTTCTAGATGGCCAATAGCCATGGTCCCGAGTTTACCCGAAGATTTCTTATCATACCCGAGCGTGACGCTAGAATTCAATTCACAGCCCACGAAAAATCTGTCTCGGCGCGCCTAAAGAAGTTTTCACTTCAATAATAAAATTAAACTCTACAAGTATTTAGTTTTTTCCTAACCTGTTAACTTCCAAAACCTAAACCAACAGGTGTTATAAGTTCACTAACGCAACGATATAAAAATCCAATACGCATATTAACGGATTAACGATTAACGTTAACTTCCGTTAACTCTTACGAAATGTAACGCTTTAACGTTTAACGAAGTTAACTTTTTTTGTAACGGATTAACGATTAACGAAGTTAACTATTTGATTAACGGTGCCCAGCTATGCTTATACTTTTCTGACATAAAAACTCTTTACTAAGATTTAAATAGGTACCGTTCGTTTTAGACAGCATTTTGAAACTGTGTGTGTTACATTACATTATCACACTAGTACGTAATGAGATATATTACGATTCAGAAATTGGTGCAATAGGAGACACTTTACGAGCAAATGTGTTATAAATTATTTTATAATATACTAGCTTTTACCCGCGACTTCGTCCGCGCAAAAGAAATATAAATGTAACTGAGGCAGTATTTATACCCATACTAATGTACGTTTACTATAAACAGCTTCTATTGTAACAGTTTTATACAATGTAAACAAAATCGGTTTAGCAGTTTAGGCGTTCAATCGTAACAGACAGACAGAGTTACTTCATATTTATAATTATATACTTACCTAATAGTACCTAAGGATTTCAAGTGTCTAGTTGCAAAATTTAACGGTTTATCTTCAACATTGCTACCAAAATGTAAGCTACCAAATCGCATAGGTTCAGTTGAATTGGTTCCGTGGTTCCAGCGAAAAGCGTCAAAGCGTAATAGACAGTTATTTTAATATTTATAATATTAGTATGGATATCAAGTGTCTAGGTTGCAAGATTGCATGGCTTTATCTTCAACGATGACGAAGTTTCATCCCTCATTTCAACCCCTATTTCACCCCCGTACAGTTCGACATTATAAAATTGCTAGAACAAACTTTTATTTGCTTCGCGTCTAGTGTCTAGATTACGAAGTTTAATGATTTTATCTTCAACAATTGCGAACTTCCACACAAACATTAATCCCTCATTTCAACCCCCTTCAACCCTTTTTCCATAATAAAAAGTGACATCCAGTCTATATGTGTACTAAATTTTTATAGAAATTCGTCTAGTAGATTACATGCCTATAACTTTGAAAATGACGGAATCTTCACACAACCGTCCATCCCTAGTTTCACCCTCTTAGGGGTTGAATTTCGGAAAACCCCATCTTAGCGAGCGCCTACATGCTCAAAGGCAACTAACTACATGCAAAATTTCAGACTCCTAGGATTTGTAGTTTCTGAAATTCGGTGATGAGTGACCTTTCGCTTTTATATAAATATATAGATTTGCTCGTAAAGGGTCTCTTATTGCACCAATTTCTGTATCGTAATGTATCTTATTACGTATTTGTGCGGTAATGTATAATGTGTAAAACGGACGGTTTCAAAATGCTCCGTCTAAAACGAATGGTACCTTTTTAAAGCTTAGTAAAGAGTTTTTAAGGTGGTCAACATTTTATGAATAAAATTAACTTTGAGAGGTAAAATATACTAAAGAATTGTTTAATTCGTTAATTTTGACCATAAATTACAACAATATATCTGTAACAAACCACAGAAATATTAATTTTACTTTATTACTAATGGCATAGTGGCTGGTTCTGTGCCGTTCCTTAAAAAAATATTTTCTTTGATAGTAGGTAAGCTAAATGAACTGAAGATTCTCACTGGAAAATAATACAAAAGAGGGGGGAAGGAAGTGCACTTATCTGGCTTTCTCCCACGTACACTGCACATCCAAGAACCTCCTCGGTTCCGAGTTTACCAGCAGAGACACTTGCGGGGTCCGACGCCGCTGTATTCTTTAGACGCGGCACGCGACGAATTTCTTAGATAATTCTGCGTTCAAGCGGGGGTCAGCAGATAAAACCCTGGAAGCTGTTCTGCAGCGGACAGCCACAGCTTGCGAATAGTCACGTCTTGTAATATATATTTAAAACACGACGGGCGAATTGGCGATTTTATTTTACACTCGTCACTCGCGGGTTGTCAAGTTGTTTTGCGTTGGGTTTATTAGACGTCAGAGTGCATACTGCACGCCTTTTCACGGTCAGGTGCAAAGGTAATTAGAGGATAGGAATAGTTAGACATTAACAATAATGAATGGATTAAACCAAAATACGATAGATGGCGTCACCAACAGTTAAAAGATTACAAATATAGAAGTTAATTCATAGATTCTGAAAAGGGGGCGCTGCAGCCAACATTGTTCGTGCAAATCTATATTACCATCCTTCTCCAAAACTATTTGTTCGATTTTGATCTAGTTTTCATTGATGGGTTTCGGTTTGATTGGGTGCATGATCTTAGATATGTGTTACTGTGACAACTCACCAGGGGGTGCTGCAGTAAACACTTGTTTTTGCAAAACCAAAACTAATATTAGTGAGTTCTTAAATAGGTGTTACGATATTAGCTCACTAGGGGGCGTTGTAATAATATACCTGTTATATTTTATAGTAGTAATCGAAAAAGGATAAGATAATTAAAAACCTCTGTTTAAGTAAATGCAAAACGAGAAAATATTCATCTTGTCTCACGGCTCGATGCAGAGGAATATGTTTTGTCCGCTGATCTTGAATTTGGACCGCCATCGTAGCGGCGTTGTATTAACATCTCATCACCTCGATGTATCGCCAATCGACCTGGCATCGCTGTAAAGGCTCAAAACACCCCAGGTTTCGACTGAGTCGAACGCCTTCTCATAGTCCACAAACGCTAACCAAAGTGGCTGATTGTTCTCCTCTGTATTTTGTACAATATGTCGCACCGTGTGAATGTGGACTATGGTGCTGTACCCACTTCGAAACCCAGCTTGTTGTTCAGGAGGCTGAAACTCGCCGTGTCTTCGGCCGAGACGATTAGTGATGACTCTCGAAAACAACTTATAGACGTGGCTCAGAACCGATATTGGTCGATAATTCTAAAAAAGGGTCTTATCTCCTTTTTTGAAAAATATGATATCACACTTCTGTGCCATGCCTGTGGAGATCTCCCGGTAAAGAGGACGGCATCAAACAGTCCGTTTATAAGTAGGGCACCGCCAGCTTTTAAGAGCTCTGTTGTAATCCCGTTCTCGCCCTAGGCTTTTCCATTTTTAAGTTGTTCATGAGCCGTCATGATTTCATCCAGACTAGGGGATGGAGATGTAATTTCCCCGAAATTGATCTCAAACACCCTATGGGATATGTTTAAGATCCTAGATTGGGTTGGATAAACTCTAAACATCAATGACGATTACATCTCTGACATACGATATGCGGACGACATCATCGTTATATAATTATGGCAGAGTCTCTGGAGAACATGCAGTGGATGCTGGACACTGGACGGCCTGGCTAACACTTCTAATCGCACCAGCCTCCGGATGGAAACACTATCGAAATTGTTCTCAGATACGTATACACCAATGTGTGTACGGGAGACGCTCGAACTAGGTAGATATTGCTTTGAGAGTGAGGCCATGAGAGGAATCCAGTTGGGCTGGCCAGCGTTTGGAAAACTTCGTCGAGTCTTCTCGTCACCCATCCCACAAAGTCTCAAAACAAAAGTGTACAACCAGTGCGTCCTACCTTTTATGACCTACGGTGCTGAAACGTGTACGCAGTCAAACAAATGCTCTAAAAGCTCAAAGTCGGTTAGCGAGCTATGGAACGGGCTATGCTTAGGGTTTGTCTGAGTGATTGCATCCGCAATGAAGTAATTCACCAGAGAACTGAGCTCACCCACATAGCGTATTAGTGAACTGAAGCAATGGGCAATGGGCCGGTCACATCTGTTGCAGACCTGATAACCGTTGAGGTAGACTGGTTCTGGAGTGGTGACTGCGAATCGGTAAACGTAGTGTAGGACGCCCTGAGACTAAATAGACTGACGATATACGAAAGGTGGCGGTGGGAAGCGTAATACCGAGGATAGGGCTGAGTGGCGTATTATGGGAGAGGCCTATATCCAGCAGTGGACGAACACAGGCTGATGATGATGAGAAAATATTAATAATATGCAGAACTTAATGAAACACGCAATAATACCCGTCGGAGGCTGCCATAACTATTTTAAACTTCTTCATAAATAAAATTAATGCTATGTTGATTATCTCGTGCTACATTTAGTTTTTACCTAAGTTGGGTCTTTTAAATTATTTTATCCTTTTACGATTAATGTTCAACCGACGTGAGCTTAAAAAAAATCATTTGGCTTTTTACTGACTGAATAAATTCACACACAATTTTTATCATTAAGATTCCAAGTTACAGCATCAACGAGTTTATCATCGAACCAGAGTTGATTTTACTATAACAGAACCAATCAGATAACTTCACACTGAATGATTATATACCCAATTGTAGGTCTGTACGTTAATTGAAAGCCATGGTGTGAAGTATTGTCATTTTTTGATTGCAGGTACGACACTGGTGATGATGAAATGAAAAGAATGATTACAAAAGCTTGGTATGAAGGACAACAAAAGAAGAAAACAGACATTGACGTTTAGACTCTGTTCTCTTTCTAAGTATTGTGTAAGTGTATTTTTTTGTAAGGGCAATTAATAAATCAGTTTTGTTGTAGTCATATTTTTCATTTAACACAAGTTTACTCAGATTGTTGCAAAAAGTGTGAGACGAAGATTACGTTTAAAAACTGATTTCAAATAAAATCATATTGTGATATACACACAGTTGGTTGCTACAGTTCCTTGACGTAAACATGACACTTGCTTGATTAAACCTAAAAGCGTACTGTTACAACCCTAAAACTGCTGATCCTGCAGAGAGTCAATTCCTCGATTTCGATATTGGCGATTCTGCAGTATTTTGCTATATAAAGTCGAACTCTCGGTTAAATCTCCCAGTCAGTTCTCGAAAGGTTACTCTGCCTCTCAGCCTACGGACCTGTTCATGCCCGCCGGACCTTAGACCTCAGAGACACAGTAAATTTCTTTACTGTGTCAGAGACCCCTAGAGAAGTGCTGCGCGCGCCCATTTTCCATTTCTGTTGGTCTAAGAAAGGCCCCTTACAGAAGCATAAAGTTTGTGAAGTGTTTTATAAAATCAAGTCAATAAGTTCAAATAATTATTTTTTTTAGGCCCTGTGATTTTCGACCTAACAGTACGTAGTAATTTACACTCTCTTAGGGCACGGCAGCCGCGCTGCTTGCGACCTCATGTGAAGGCGCCCTTAAGGTACAAGTTCGCGACGAGACCGCGACAGGTCGCGGGCTCGGCACGAACTAACGCCCATACAATTCCATAGTGTCAAGTGCCTGTCGCGGTTTCCGCGCGAACTTGTACCTTTAGCCGACGGTTCGCGCCGCGACCGCGACACGAGACCGAGACCAGAGACCACGACAGGCACTTCACATTATAGACTTGTCGCGGTCTCGGCGTGAACCTGCACGTTAAGACAAATGTAAATAAAGAATACTTTTTAGGGTTCCGTATCCAAGGGGTAAAAACGGGACCCTATTACTGAGACTTCGCTGCCCGTCCATCTGTCACCAGTCTCAGGAACGGTGATAGGTAGACAGTTAAAATTTTCACATATGATGTATTTCTATGGCCGCTATAACAACAAATACTTACTAAAAATAAAATAAATATTTAAGGGCTCCCATACAAAAAACTTGATTTTTTACTGTTTCTTGCTCGATACTAATGACTTTGACAGGTAGACTTTTAACTATTCACAGAATATTAAGTTTATGTTTTCTTTAAACAGAATAAAATAAAATAAATAATTAAGGGGGCTCCGTACAATAAAAGACGTTTTCGCAGTTTGCTAATGGTACGGAACCCTTCCCTTCGTGCGCGATTCCCACTCGCACTTGGCCCTTTTTTTACTATTATTTTGCATTATATTTTGGCGATACTTTTTCCTAAATAGTTAGTTTAGTAAGTTTGAATATCTGTTGATTATATATTATAATTATTTTAAAGTATATCCTATGTTGTATATATTATTATATCATATTATAACAACCATTATTTTTCGTAATAGGTGCATCACCTAAGTATTTAGGTACATATTCACGAAAAATTATGGTTGTTATTGATGAAGGAAAAGCAATAAAATCCAGAAAGTTAATATCACACAAGCTACATTATATTTTCTACTACACAATAATCAGATAATAACAACATCGAATCTTATTCGTCTAAATACAACATTTTCTAAAATTCAAATTGTAACATCTAGTCGACTTTTATGAGATCTTTAGAAGAAGATGACCACCAGGACATCATGTTCCTGAAAGAAAAAGAAACGCAATTAAGTATTTTCAGAAGACAAATGAAACAATGCATCACACAGACTGATCCATTCATGGGATGATTTGATAGTGCATAGGTACCTATGCATATTAATTACTTCTACACTGAAAACATATGGAGGAACTAGTAAAGATTGAAAAAATAGGTAGGTTTTGTAATGTAGTAACTTCAAATACAAATCAGTAGCATAATAGGAAGAGATAGAAATGACTTAGACTCCTCTATAGCTTTAGTACGAAACGTCGAAGGTGTCCATAGAAGAAGGCGGCGACCATTTACCACCAGGTGGTCCGTTGCTTGTTTCTCCACTGTTTTCTATAACAAAGGACAAAGTTTCGTAGTAGGTATACAATTTATTTTAAGACTAACTCACCTAGATTTTCCCTTGTTAGATTTTTCGGTCAGCATTTGCACGAGTAGCCCACACAAGTAAGCTCCTTGCAATGTATAGAAAACCATCTGCCAACTCATGGTATTATCGTTATCTGGAGTGTCTTCGACTAGGTCAACATCGCGGACCTTAATTTCGAAACTTCGGAAACGAACGTCTCTGGCGTCTCGTCTTGTTACAACATTAGTGTATTTAGCAAGAACAGCCTCAGATCTCACTTTAGGTTCCCTTCTTACATCTCGATTCACTGAACGAGTCATATGTTCTAGGGCTAAGTTGCGCCGATCGACTTCATCTCTTCCCGTCAATCGTCTCGAATCGCGGCGTGACTCACCAGTTCTGAATTCCTGGGCATCGTTGCGAACTTCTCTTTCATTGATCAACCTAACATCACGGCTCCTTTCTAAGTGCTCCGAACGAATTTCGTTACGGGCTTCAGTTTCTCGGAATCGCCGTTCCGCAGAACGCGCTACCAAGATATCGCGAGCATGCCGCTGCAAGACACGATCTTGGGTTGGGTGTTGTTGACGACGAGATTCAACTCTGGTCATCCGCACTTCTCGGCTTCTATTGATTTCATTTCGAACATCTACTCGTGAATCTCTTGTTTCCAGAGTGTCTCGCCTTTCAATACTCTCTCTAGAAAGCCTGCTAGACACTCTGTCACGAGATCTACTATCATCACGCTCAGCGTCTCGCGAAAGGTCTCTGCCGTTTTCGTAAGTTTCTCGTTGACGTCGAGTAAACTCAGTTCGTGACATTGTTCGAGTGTTGAATCTGCGCTGAACTGTAGAATCAAAGCGAGTCGACCGCTGAATTACAACAGTTCTGGCTTTGCCTTCATTAAAAGCCTCTCGCTGTATATCAGATCGTTCACGAATTCTGTAGTCTCGTCGTATTCCATTATCCATGTGTTCCCGTGACGCTCTACGTTCTTCACGTTCACGATTAATATCCAATCGCAAATCATCACGCTCCTTTAGATTTGGTGTTCGTTCTGAGTGGGCGTTCACATTGAGTCGTGAAGGGCTTGTGCTTCGAATTTCTTGCCTCGGTTCAGCACTATGCCTCGATTGGCGCAGTGTTGTTTGCCTATCCCTATATGTTATTCTTTCAGATCGTTGATTCCTCCGCTCGTCCAGCCTTTCCTCACTCCTTGTATCTCTGAGACGCGTTGCTACCCTCTCATCGCGGACATTCCTCTCTGAAGCACGAGAAGTAATTTCACGCTCATTAGATCTTATGCCATCCAAAGACCGAGTGGAGAGCTGTTCACGTTTGTCTCTAGTCTCATCATTAGTTCTCAAAATCCTCGTGGAGATTTGTGACATTACTTCGCGAGAGATGTGTCTATGTTCCTTTGAACTTTCTTGAGACACGCGTAGCATATCTCTGCTGGTTTCCCTTCGCTGATCAGTTCGCAAATCGTTCCTAGAAATCATTGGAGAACGCGTGTCTACCTCAAGAGCTCGTGATTCGCGAGATACAGACAGTCTTCGTTCAGAAGACAGCCTAGATTCACGACGTTCCAACGACCTTTCTCGAGACAATCTACTTTCATCTCGCTGCTGTCGCAGGGCTGCAATCCTGTTATCCGTACGATAGCGTCTAATATCTTCACTGGATCGGTCAACTCGTTCAACGGCATCACGATATTCACGTCTTCGGTCAGCAAAATCCCATTCGGACGAATCTCGTAGGTTTATAATTCTGTCCCTAGATTCTCTATTTTGCTCTCTTTGCCTTCGTTCATTAACTCGTTTCGTATTTTGACGATTTTCTCGTTCAATATTATTTTCCCTTGATTCTAAGGAACGTCTATTTTGTATATTTTCTCTTACACGCTCATCCAAGAGACGTTGTTCTCTATTATTGTCATACTTGATTTCAACTCGGGACCTGATCATCCTAGAAACTCGGTTTCTATTACCAGCTACGTCATCATTTCCTCGCAATACAGTAAAACTTTCTCTGTTTACAGAAATTCGGCGGAAGGATTCGACGTCTCGTACATTTTCGTTATCAAGATATTCTCGGGACACTCGGTTGTTATTGCGTCGTGCAATCCTAGTATCATCGAAAGAAATCCTGACACGTCGCGAATCCAATTCGTCCCTTTCATATCGCTTCAGTGAATCTCTAGATGCATCATGACGAATCCTACGGCTCTGATCTTCCCGTCTGGAGTCCCCGGCTTCAACAGTTCGCTGACGACGTTCCTGTTCTCGTGCCACTCCGGTTTCAGTACTGAACCTGGCAGTTGATTCCGGGGTGATACGTCTTATAGAATTGTCCAAGTTCAGCCTTTCTGTTGACCTTATTGGAACATTAGCGTCAGAGCGTCGATCTGTCCGAATTTCCTGAGAGCTTAGACGGTGGTCTTCTGGTTTATTTTTACGGGAATTCCCATAAACCCTGGTGTCTTCAGAGAATGAGTTCGAACGATGATCGCAACACTGGCGGCCATCAATGAGATTGGTCTCAGTGAAAGACCCGATCGGCTGGATTACCGCGACAACCGCAAATAGCAGTAAACGCCAGTTATTCATAGTAACTGTGTGCTGGTTTAGTATTTTGTCCTCGCTGCCTGTAGAAGTGAACCTTCGAAGGCTGCTTCCGAACTGAAATTTTCAGCGTATTGTCGTGCTTTTATACCCGTTCCAGGCTTGTTTGGATCGAACGGCTATTAGACGCTAGAACGCATTCAATTTTCACATCCTACGCTATTTCTACGCGAGTTCTTTTTATGACAGCGACCGAGTGGTTTACATCCTTGTACCCAGTGAATTTTATGGACCTCGTTACTTTGTGATATGACTAGGTACTTGTGATAAACACGCAGTTCTATGCGATTAACAATAATCCTACTAATATTATAAATGTCAATGTATGGATGTTTGTTGCTCAATCACGTCCTAACGTATGAACGGATCGGGCTGAAATTTGGAACACATATAGATTATAGTCTGGAAGAACACATAGACTTTTTATCCCGGAAAAACAACGGGGACAACGGGAACGGGAACTACGCGGGTAACACCGCGGGGCGCTGCTAGTAGTAACTAATTGGTTTACCTACTCGTTAGTTTTTTAAATAAAACCTTTATGACGCAGGTGTGATATCATCTCTCACACCGATTTCGATACTCTGAAGTATTTTCTACCTCACAAAAAAAGAATAATCAAAATCGACTCGCAATGGCGGAGCTATCGCGTAACATAGGTACCTACTACATCAAAAACATAAGTACAAAGGGATTTAGAAAATGAGATCTTATTATTTTGTACCCTTCTATCATCCTACATAGGACATAGGTCTCCTGGTGGTTCATTTGACCCGTAAATTTTGTTCACGGGCCTGTAGTCTAATACTGGTGGTATAAAAAAGCTACAATATGTTTGCAAGGATCAAGAATAGTCCAACTAAAGTTCGATTATGTACGGTACGAGCATTATCAGTGGTCGCAGCTGCAAGGGAAGATTTGTCCCATAAAATAATTATCTGATCGGACCCATTGAGCCAACAAATGGGAACCTATAAATTGATTCCCTATGACGTCAACGCAGAGTTTCACGTTTCATTGATTCGGGATTAGAAAATAGCTGAATTGAATGGGTTATATTCGAATTTGTTCCCTTAAATGTGTCGGTGTCTAAAATTAGCTCAGGGATATTAGACACTAACAGCATAACAGCACCCCCGGTTTTACCCGCGTAGTTCCCATTCCCGTTATTTTTTTCGGGATAACAAGTAGCCTATGTGTTCTTCCGGACTCCGGACTATCGTTTATCTAAAATTCAGCTGGAGCCGTTCAGACGACGTGATTGAGCAACAAACATACAAATATCCAAACTTTGACATTTATAATATTAGGATTGCAACTTTGCTTGATATTCTTTGAAGACTAGTCTAATGTGTGTATTCAGTGCGAAAATTAATTTTCATCCCACCAGCTCGGAAAGAGTACTTTTGCTCCTCGATATCAGGGCGCAAAAGTCGTTTTAACCCTCTAGAGGTTAAAGTAAATTTGAATTTAGAACATCGTGTGTACTGAGGTTTTGAATTCAAAACATAATTTAACCTATTTATTTCTACCTCCTTGGTGCCGAATTCATCATACATTTATTTTTAATTTGTTAAAAACTCATACTCGGAACCTCTATGGTGTACTTTTTTTTAAATGGTTTGCGCGCAATTTTCTTTTCACGTATGGAGGATAGAGGTAAAGAATGTTATTTCAAATGGCAAAACATTTTGAAATGCTATGAATGAATCAATTGTAATCGAATTGAAGTATGCCGAATTGCCGAGTTAAATAATTAAATATTATTGACTACTAAAATAGTAACTACCTAATAGATAATTTCAACTACTTGTACAGTACAAAATAATGTAGTAAATTTAACATCAAATAAATAATTACTATTTTGAGAAAACATGTAGGTAGGTACAATATATTTTGAAGTCAAAACTTCTTTTGGCGCGCCAAAGACAGATTTTTCGTGGGCTGTCAATTTAATTCTAGCGTCACGCTCGGGAATGATAAGAAATCTTCGGGTAAACTCGTGACCATAGCCAATGGCCATCTAGAAATGCCTCAGCCTTTCCCATTGGCCATTTAAAAATGTGTCAGCATTTCTAGATGGTCATGCTCATAGCCACGCCCTCTGGTTTCACACGCGTAGTTTCTAAAGTAAAAATCAAATTCTGAGTTATAAGTTACCACTTCTATCGGCAGTGCCTATGACTGCCAATATTTTTCTTTCATGAACTCTGATTAGTACGTTTATTAATTTCCTTTAAAATGTACCTTGATGCAAATTTAGCGCTACTATAATTTAATGCATTTGGGCGGACACTTTTTCATGTACCTACACATGAAACTCCTAACCTCAATCGGTCAACTCTCCATATTTTCACGTCATATTGTTATTGTTAAAACCATGGCTAAATAAACTTAGGTAAGTTTAAAACTTATAAAATTGAATACAAGTGAAAAACCGAAATACCATAATAATAAGTGATTCTAGCGACCATGAAATTTATTTAACGCCAACAGAATCGACTGACACTGAAAATGCGCAAAGCGTTTAGTAATTTCCTCGCTAGGGGGGGATGAAAAATTACGTGTTACACTCGAGTGCAAAGATTTTTCACCTTGTGCCCTTTTGATTCCCTTGCTACGCTCAGGATTCTAATTTTTGAATCCCTCGCTACGCTCGTGATTCAACTTTAGAATCCTTCGCTTGCTCGGTCATCAAAATTGAGCACGCGGTTAAAAAGCCACTTTGCACTCTTGTATAACAAATAACTATTGTTTGTAGGTTTGTACCTATATATGTGATGTGTGCCTTAACTTTCTCCTTGCGAGAGAAGGCCCCGAGTCCCAGCAGTGGGAACGTTTAGTGGGCTGTTGATGATGATATCATATGTCATGTGTGCATTCGTAAAGTGTAAGTACCTATTTAATTATGGAACTATTATGGTTTGTTATTGGACTAATTTATGTATTTTACTTTATGAAATTCAAACACGGCAAAAAAAACCCTCAAAGTTTGAGATCTTTAAGAATAGGGATGACGACTGGGTCAAAAATGTACCATTCTAGTCATTGACATATTATACATCTACACATAATTTCTAATATCGTTGATCCTAGTTGTTAGTCCATCAGGTAGATTTTGAAAACGTATTTTTGTTTTATCAAATTACTTATTAAAAAATGGTTGTCTGTAAAGTCGGTTTACTGACGATAGAACGTGACAACGTCTTAAGAAATCAGTACGCTGATAGCGCAAGTAGTGATACCGCTCGACTCGGCGGGTGGCGCCCTCAGCACTCAGCTTCGTCCGCATGGCACGGAAGACGAACTAACGGTAACGGCGGAACGTTACAGTTTTGCGGGCGTGCAGCCGGCTTCATCGAATTATAAGACGTTATCACGTCAAAATCGACAGATACTTATATCATCAAACTTCCGGAGTGGGGGTTGTGACAATGTCGCAGCCGGAATGTACAATTCGCCGTATTACATTACGGCTAGCCGTTTTGTAATGCGGCGGTTCAACGATTAGCCGTATTGTCATTGCGATACGTTCTTCAATTAGGCGGCCCAGGTTTAGCCGCATTGTAGGTATTACTGCTTAAATCGTAGGGTGACCATACTTACAGAATAAACAATGTTTAAAATGAAAATTTATCTTATTCATCAGAAAAAGCTGACAGATACAGTACTTCTTACGATATTCCTTACTATTTTTTTTACAACATTTTACCTCTCAGATAAAGCTTGAAAGCCCCTAACTTGATGTTGGTTGTTGATTGTTGGATGTCGCCGCTTCGCTTCGCTCGTCACCTCCCCCTTCGCTACGCTTGGCCTCGAATGGCTCGCTCCACTCAGGACCTCCCTTGTGCTTCTGGCTCCCGAATTTTTTAAATACACTCTAGGGGTAGTAGATGGTGGAAACTAAATAGTTTCCAAGTAACACCCAAGTGGACAAAGGTAAGCCGTCTCAAGAGGTGTACGGTGGTAAACCACCCCAATAATATTGTGTTTGATTCCTCCGAATTCCAGAATCCACAGTTAGGTACTTTAGCAGCACACTTACTGTATTCAACACCATAGTTGTTGTTATGTCAGGCAGCGCCATGAGTGTTAAAAATCGGAACTAAAAATTGTCAAAGGGGCGGCTAATCTCTCGCATTATTACTTTACGGCGATTACGGCTAGCCGTGTTGAGTGACGTATGGCGTCGAAAACATTCCAGCTGTTTTTTAATCAGCCGCATTCAATCCGGCTAATCGTTAAAGCGCCGCTTTGTAAAACGACCCTGCTTTTCAAGACGGCTAGCCGTAATGTAATACGGCGGATTATACAATCCGGCTGCAACAACGACAAGTCTACATAAAAATCGTACATAGACGTGACGTTATTCGAAACTTCTAAGCACTAGGTACCTATATCCTATATCCTACCTATATCTTCGTCATTTTTTGTTTTTGAAACAAAAGAAAAAAAATGTTTAGGTATAAAGGAGAATGGGCAAATATGTATGAAACGTGGTCCTGGTCCCAATACAAATATGATTAGTGTTATATGATAGGTCTTGCTATATAATACATGTACACTAAAACGTTTTTCGAAAATCAACCGTCGCTAACTAAAGTTTTTTTAAAAGAGCAAGATTAGCAAGATGCTTGCCCCCTGCCAAGCGTGGAGATTATGGCAAACCACGACCCCACTCCCCTAAACCTTTAGGGGAGGTCCGAGTCCAGTAGTGGAACGCATAAAAGGGTTGAATACGATTTACTTTGGGGGCTCATTGAGAAAAAAATATTTAGTTCATAAAGTGGGCCATAAAGATTTTGATACACGCTTGTTTATCAAAATCTGAACCAGTAAAAAGAAACAACATAATATCCAGAACATTTATATGTAGTTTTTATTTTTACACCGTGATTAAAAAAGACTTAATCTATATCTAGAGTGAATTACCTACCTAAAACCGTGCAGGAGGGTCAAATCCTTTGTATCTTGCTAAGAACATATGCCATATCACTATAATACGCATATGTTTCTTCATAGAAATAATTTTAAAACCTAATTACTTTATTGAATGAATAAAACCTTTTGGACCCCACTGTACAAGTACCCGGTTGATTAGAATTTTTTTTTTTTTTTCTTAATGTATGTCATATGGCCTATCACGAAAAAATTGTCACTTGTGTATTGGTTATGAGGACCATTTTGTCGCATTCTCCCGTATAAATAAGTTAATGTTTAAATATCGTTATTATATCGTCGGTAGGTATCAACAATATTTTTTAATAATCTAACTTATTCGTTTTGTACAAAATACTTCATTAAAAGTACTTATTTTGTATTTTATTTGAAATACTTTACGAGACTGTATTTGTAAAATACAAAATACTTTTTGACTTAAAGTAGGCATCTATCTACCTAATGCAAAGCTTTAAAAGCATCGCCACTCTTTTCAAGATTGATTTTCTGCATTGATTTGGAGACTGTTCAATATTTAAGAAACGAAGACATTATCAACACATGTCCAACCATAAATAAGTGTTTTTGAAATGCAACGCCTGCCGGCTAAAATAGTTTCAGCCACCAGTGGAAAGATTATTTTCAAATTGTGCAACACAGCAACACACTGTGTGCCGGTTTGAAGGGCAATGTTTCCTAAAACATCCCTTGGGGACGAGCGCAGTGTGGTGATAGGTACCTAATGATTTAGTTTCTTCATATTCCAATAGCTGCGTGACACTGTGCTGTTATGGGCAGACTTGTTGCTTATCATCAGGCACATGTCCTGCTCGTAATACAATACTACAATAAAGAAAACTATTAATTCCATAAAATGGATTTTATTTCAAAAAAGTATTTTGAAAATACCTATTTTGTACTTAGTATGTAGGTATGTACCTACCTGTTTAAATACAAAAAGCAAGCAAGCAATATATTTTGTATTTAAATACTTTTTATGACATATTTGCTCGTAAAGGGTCTCTTATTGGACCAATTTCTGTATCTTATTACGCACTAGTGCTGTAATGTGTAATGTAAAACGCACGGTTTCAAAATGCTCCGTCCACAGTCTAGGTAGAGAGATATGCTCCGTCTAAAACGAACGGTAAGTACCTTTTTAAATCTCAGTACAGAGTTTTTATGTCAGAAAAGTGTGGTCAACATTTTATGAATAAAATTAACTTTGAGAGGTAAAATATAATAAAGAATTATTAAATTCGTTAATTTAATTAATTTAGACCATGAATGACTTTAATTTTTCTGTAACAAAACACAAAAATATTAATTTACTTTATTATTAATGGCATACCGGCTGGTTCTGTGCCGTTGCTAAAAAAATTGGTTGCCTGTAAAGTCGGTATACGGGCGAAAGTTTTACGTGACAACGACTTTGAGTGGTAAAATAATTTTAATGTGAATATTCATTCGTATAGTAGGAAGAAGGATGAAATAATAGTAACAATTTAAAACATTTATTTATACAAAGAATTATATTTAAAACATTAATTTATACTAAGAACTTATGTCTTAGTCATTTATTTCATCATGTTATATTATCAGTCTGAAATTATTTACCTTTGCTGTTTGAATTGTTGCGATGGACGAAACTACCTTCACATTATCACTACACAATCGTTTTACAATTAACTGGCAACGTGTAAACTTGTATGCAGGCGCCTAAGCGAATCGGCGACTCGGGCATGGTTAGCCCGCCTAAGAGCGAGAGAGACAGACATAAAAAGTGAAAGGCACGCGTCCCTCTCACTCGCTCTCATTGTGAGCGCATAACGTGAGCGGAGCGTAACGCAGTTTCTTGAAGTGTCACCCGGCAAACCAATTTATAAGACGTTGTCACGTCAAAAAAAGGCGCCGATGCGCGCGCATTGCTAATCTGTGATCCATAGTGATTACTTACTCTGTGCTGTGATCTGTGATCAAGTAAATATTATTCCGCGCGTTTTTTTTCGCTGTATTGTTTTTATTTGAAAATGTCGTCAGTGTTTTGTTTATTTCCTCGCAAATATGTTATAAAACGTCGTATGACATACGTGCGCTTTGATAATTACAGCCTCTGCTAAATTATAGCTCTCGCCTTCGGCTCGAGCTAGCAATAAAGCTTCGGCTGTAATTATCAACTTACCGCACTTATATCATAATGTACTATTATAACATATTTGCTCGCAAAGGGTCTCTTATTGGACCAATCTGTATCGTAATGTATCTTATTACGCACTAGTGCTGTAATGTGTAATGTAAAACGCACGGTTTCAAAATGCTCCGTCCACAGACTAGGTAGAGAGATATGCTCCGTCTAAAACGAACGGTACCTTTTAAAATCTTAGTAAAGAGTTTTTATGTCAGAAAAGTGTGGTCAACATTTTATGAATAAAATTAACTTTGAGAGGTAATATATAATAAAGAATTATTAAATTCGTTAATTTAATTAATTTAGACCATAAATTACTAAAATTTTTCTGTAACAAACACAAAAATATTAATTTACTTTATTATTAATGGCATAACAGTTGGTTCTGTGCCGTTGCTTAAAAAAAAGGCGCCGATGCGAGCGCATTGCTAATCTGTGATCCATAGTGATTACTTACTCTGTGCTGTGATCTGTGATCAAGTAGGTAAATATTATTCCGCGCGTTTTTTTTCGCTGTATTGTTTTTATTTGAAAATGTCGTCAGAATTTTGTTTATTTCCTCGCAAATATGTTATAAAACGTCGTATGACATACGTGCGCTTTGATAATTACAGCCTCTGCTAATTATAGCTCTCGCCTTCGGCTCGAGCTAGCAATAAAGCCTCGGCTGTAATTATCAACTTACCGCACTTATATCATAATGTACTATTATAACATCTGTGGTCTAGTTTTATTCACGCCTTAGGAATAGAGCCTATAAGAATTATTATTAGAACTAGGTAAGTACCTACATACTGTCCATACTCTACGTCTACAGTCTACCTACTACCAACAGGTTATTGCTGCCGATACAACCAATAATATTATTGTCAATGAATACCTTTTACCTACCCATGTTTTGAAGTGAAAACTTCTTTTGGCGCGCCTAGACAGATTTTTCGTGGGGTGTGAATTGAATTCTAGCGTCACGCTCGGGTAATGATAAGAAGGAAGAATAATGAAGGTGATAAGAAATCTTCGGGTAAACTCGGGACCATGGGCATTTGCTATTGGCCATCTAGAAATGCGTGAGCCAATGGGAAATGCTGACGCATTTCTAGATGGCCATGCCATGATGTCCAGGCCACGCCCTCCGGTTACACCCGTGTAGTTTCCAAAGTAAGCTATCAAATTCTCAGTTATACGTTTTCACTTCTTTCGGCAGTTCCTATGACTGCCTATTTTTTTTAACTAGGACACTTTAATGTTTCAATATCATATTAGGAGAGCGTTGCAACTTTACGCTGCGTTTTTGAGGTAGGTAGGTACTAATAGAGCTCGCGAACCAGACCTTCGTTATTTTAACAAAGCTTAAAAGTTTGTCAGCGCATGCTCCCGACATAAATAAGAGCGATGTACCTACCATTATAAAGTTTGGGTCATCCTGGCTTTGGCAGATAAAGGGTACTGTTATATCGAGAAATGCGTAGCTAAACATGCATCTGAAAACCGCTGAGTTTCCCATTGCATTGACGTCAATGCAATAGGAAACTGATACTGTTGTTATGCCATTTCTCACGCGCATAGGCAGATCGGTTTGGACCTCCATACAGTGTAAACGTTTTTTATTGAATATATCTTTTTAGCAAATTAAATATTGTTTTTTAAAAAGTAACTCCTGACCCGGGGGTCTACCGCCTAACGAAAAATGCTTTGACGCTTTGATGCTTTGATATAGCTGTCTCTTTTCTTCTCGCTTGAAATGAAAGAGACGGCAATGTCGAAACGTCGAAGCGTCAAAGCGTTTTTCGTTAGGCGGTAGGCCCCCCGCTCCGTAACAGTGGTGTCAGAAGTGGGATACCAGTGTTGATATTCCGTAGTAACGTTCCGCTGGTATTCCATCGACGCGTCGCGAGTTACTTTAACTTCAAGCCAACCGTCTCCGGAGTGCCGAACCTCTGTTCTCGATACCTCTCGGTGCTTCGTCAAAATCTACCAAGGAGTCGTGTCGCGACAGTAAGCCTTATTCTCGTAAGCCTGCCGACCGACCTCAAACCTTCAATCTGGTGCATTGCGCGCACCACCGCCGCTCTCCTGATACGCCGACCATAAGGTCGCCTTGCCGCCGCTCTTCTACAACGCCGACCAGAAGGTCGCCTTGCCGCCGCTCTCCTACTACGTCGACCGTGAGGTCGCCCTGCTGTCGCTATCCTGCTACGCCGACCACAAGGTCGCCGGTATCGCCGCTCTCCAGCAACGCTGCCGAAAGGCCGCTTCTTCCCGTCACTAGTCGCACGTGCGCCACTCCGTGCTTAGTGCCCCGTGAATTCGTCGACAGCAACTTCCAGAGGAATGGAAGTGAAAGCGCTGATCGTCCTTCTAGTCCTGTGAGTACAGTATTTGATCAATCGTTACTGCTCGTCATTTTACTCTTAATTTAATTGTGTGTCTGTGTCTTATATAACAATTATACCTCTCACAGTTCCTCCCTTAAGAAGAAAAGTTTCATTAACGATCTCACGTCAGTTTTTCATCGGTGTTTTCCTAAAACAAAATCTCTGATTTCTCAACATGACCGACGCAAGCTCAAAGAAAGCAGAAATTATGTTATCTGAACAATTTCCTATTACTGTTCTATGCAACTTCATCAGCCCTTACAAAGGTGATCGAGACACCTTGGCAGCTTTCCTCACTAACTGCCAAAACGCTTTAGATTTAGCATCCCAAAGTCAAAAACAATTGTTGACTAAATATATTTTAGCGCGTCTGGAAGGCAAAGCACAAATAGCGTGCTCCAATAAAAATTTTGACGATTTCAATGACATAAAATTATTTCTGAAACAAAACTTTGGTGAAAGAAAACATCACAACCACCTGCTAATCGACCTTCAGTCATGTAAACAGCAGACAACTGAAACTGTCTCGCAGTTCGGTCTACGGGTCGAAAGTTGTCTGACTGGCCTTCAATCGGAAATTCATAATTCCGACCATCCAAAGAAAGAATTACCCGGTCGTATCGCAATGACCGAGGATTTAGCTTTACACACTTTCTGCTTAGGATTACATCCTAGGCTAAGTAACAACGTCAGGTGCCGAAATCCCAGAAACTTAAACGACGCTGTCAATATCGCCTTTGAAGAGGAGAAAATTCAAAATCTTTTATTCAAAACCGTTGCTAAGCCTAAGTGCAGAACCTGTGGAAAATTAGGGCATTCGGAATCAGAATGTTATTCTAAATCAAAACCAACGACATTCCGAAAATTCCCAAATGCCAACTTCTCCACTTCACATCAAAATGAAGGATCACACGCTTTTTGCAGATATTGCAAACAAAAGGGTCACGACATAGCAGAATGTCGTAAACGGAAATACAATAATGAAAGATCTAATAACAACACTTCTAATTCGAATAATCAATATAAGTCAGCGATACATCAGATTACAAATGAATCGCCGCAATCGCAACCAACATCACCAACACCTTACTACCCGTGTGAACATGCCGACGATTCAGAAAATAATTTAAACTGAAGCGTCGGATTACTAAAACGTGCCACCGTTTTCCGACTCAAAAAGGCACTCAAAATTCTTATAAACCTCGACAATTTCTTACGGCCACTTCGTCGAGTCATCAATCTCAACAAACTCCAACGAGAGTTTCTAATCCTACATCTCAGCCTGCTCCGCCGAGAGCCCTTATTTCGCTGAGTCCTAAATCTCAACATGCTCCAAAGAGAGTTTCTAATTCGTTGAGTCCTACATCTCAGCCTGCTCCACCGAGAGCCCCTATTTCGCTGAGTCCTAAACCTCAACACGCTCCAACAAGAGCTCCTAATTGGTTGAGTCATAAATTTCAGCAAGCTCCGTCGAAACCCGATGTCTTGCTGAATCCTAAATCTCAGCATGCTCCGCCGAGAGCCTCTGTGTCGCTCAGTCATACATCTCGACATGCTAAGAGTAAGACACTAAGAGTTCCTACTTCGTCGAGTCTCACACCTCAACTCGGTCCTCAAGAAGACCTTGTCGCGCTCAAGGTCGATCCCAATCATAATCATTCCACGGTGTCCTTAGGTCCAAGTTCAGAAAACAAAATCGGTTCCAAAATTCCGGTACATGAAATCACTAACTCGACATACAAGATTTCACTACCGTACATTCATATAAAAAGTAGTTTTGCAGATAAGCCCTTGCATCTGCTCCTAGACACAGGTGCTAGTATCAGCCTTATAAAACAACCGAGTCTTACTAAATCTCCTGACTTAAGTCACGAAATAGTAAAAATAAAAGGCATTGATAATACCGATTCTGGCACTGATACGTTGGATACAATGCAATTGGACTTCGAAATTTCGGGAAATAATTACAATTATAAGTTTCATGTTATAACTGATGACATTGACCTAAAATACGATGGCATAATAGGTCATGATTTTTTGACTTATTTCCAAGCAAATATCAACTATGATACCAAACCATTAAACATTCACGGACAGAGCCTGGTTATAAACCATGTTCAGCCGTGTTATGTCATTCCCGCTCGAAACGAAGCTGTAATCGAATGTACAGTATCGAATTACTCTCCCGAGCGTTACAATAATAATGAAGGCTTATTATTAGATCACTCTTTAGGTAATGGTATCTATGTCGCTAACTGCATCGTTTCTATCAAACCAAATCGTCGTATAAATATCACAGTTTTAAATACCACCGATTCAGACTTTGAAATCAAGGACTACGCCGTACAACTCACACCTGTTGATCTTAAAAATGCTGACATCGATTCATGTGAACGTGTCAATAATACTTATATCTTATTCTACGACTGACCGAGTAGAAAAAGTACTAAGCCTCAGAGAGACGAGACGTACTTCTTAGCATTCCATGGATTCACCGTGCGGGTGCCGGGTCCATCGTGTGACAGAGAGAGAAATCTCGAGTAGACCCCAAGACTTGTGACTCGGGCGTAGGT
Source organism: Ectropis crepuscularia (assembly GCA_963693475.1). Lineage (NCBI taxonomy): Eukaryota > Metazoa > Arthropoda > Insecta > Lepidoptera > Geometridae > Ectropis > Ectropis crepuscularia. The sequence goes on from OY856358.1 coordinate 14,576,153, forward strand.
TTAAAAGGGGCCCCTTATATTGACGTACGTCAACACTCACCTTCACTACTCGTATTTCTCTCCCTGCCCAGCCAAATCCGATATGATCCTACTAGTGCAGCTTTAGATACTCGTTCTAGTATAGAACTTACTGCACTTCTGGACAATCCAAGGTCTTTAAGCAGGTTGTAGAGAGATTTTGCTGGTATACCTCTCGCTCCTACTTCTACAGCGTATAAATTAACTACATAGCCATTTTTTGTTAATTCATTTTGTAGGTCGTAATACTTATTTTGTTTCATCACGTGGTCTTTAGGTATATTAGTTTCCCACGGTACGGTAAGTTCTACCAGGACTGTGCGTTTCGTAGCCCTAGAAAAAAGGAAAATGTCCGGTCTGGATGACGAAACACCCACATCCTCTGGGATTTTGTAGTGCTTTTCATACGTGTCCATTAAAATAGTCCAATCAGGTGCTGAACCCAGGATTGAGTAAGGCTTGTTCTTGGAGTTTGAAGTTGAGCCCTCTTTTACAAAGTTAATTTGTCTTTTGTTCATCGTCAATCCCTTTTGGGCTCTAGCTACCGAAAGGCTTACGGCTTCACGTATGATTTCAAGTACTCTGTCATGGCGCTGTGAGTAATGACCCCTATTAAGGAGCACCTTGCATCCCACCAATATGTGCCTTGCTGTACATATCGCCTCACCACAAGTATAGCAACATTTTTCAGAGGCTTTTCCCCACCTTACCAAGTTACTCTGGTCAGGGAGGGTCATTTGGAAAGCGTTCAGATAAAATTTTAATAAGGCAGGAGACCAGTCATATAGCAAGGTGCGCCACTTTAGAGCTAATGGGATACAAAACTCACCTATGGTTAACCACTCACTTTGCATTTCTAAATTCATAGCGTGCACTTTGTAACTATCATTTTCGTCTTGTTGTAGAAAGGTTTTTACCATGTCTCGGTCTTCCCTTTTCTTTCTCGCACCCAACCCAGCTGTATTTACTTGCGCACCTGCCATAAATTGTTTGTGGAATTGAAGTCTAGATTCAAGGTCCGAAGCGCTTTTGTCTTTTGGGAGAGATGCGATTAATTCGTCTTTCGACTTTCCCAAAACATGCGTTTTTGTAACTCTTAGGTGTTTGTAGAGTTCGGATGTTTTTTTTAGTTTCAGGCCAAAACTATTGTGATCCCTAAATAGAGTAGAGGGATCAGCCGGATGTGCCAATCCAAACCATGACTTCAATATCTTTATGACATTAGCATCTAGTTTTGCGAGGAGGGTTTTACCGATGTCATATACTAGGAAAGGCCAAGTGAGACGTGATGTGAGATAGTTGTCATATATCCATGCTTTTTTGATATTGCTGATAGGCTGTTGGTCTACCTTATTGAGGTCATTCATGAAATTTCCAACAACTACCTCTAATGATGGTGTACGTCCTTTGTAGTCTATCTTTCTACCAAGAAATTTGAAAGGCACTGCCTCTGCAATTGTGGCAACTCTTTGGCCACTTATGGAGAGTCCTGGATCGTAAGAAGTATATTTGGTATCTCGTCTACCCAGCCATAAACAATGACATTTACTTGGTTTTGCCCTCATTCCCTCCGTCCATGTACAGAACTCATCAACATCATTCAACAATTGTTGACACTGTTTGGGATTTCGTGTAAGTATTGCAAGGTCGTCCGCAAAGGCTAAAATTGACTCAGTGTACTTATTGTTGATTTTAAACCGGTAGCCCCATTTCTTCTCACGGGATATTAATTTATCTACTAGAATATTTATAACTATATTAAATACTATTGGTGATAAGCAGCACCCTTGGAATAGTCCCACATTATATTTAAGTGGTTTTGAGTATTCTTTGTTTACTGCTATAACAAATTTTAAGTGATTATAATATGAATTAATTATGTCAATAATTACAGCAGGAAAGTTATACCATTTTAGGGCAAATAACATAAGTTCATGCTGCACGGAACCAAATGCGTTCTCTAGGTCTATCCAGCAGACTGTTATTTGTCTCTCATGTGTTCTGGCATCTTTCAAACTTTCCGCTAGTAATGTATTGTGTTCCAGGCATCCAGAAATACCAGACAAGAAGCCTTTCTGGTGGTTGGGCCTGAAATACCTATTGCTAGCCATAAATGTGGTCATTTTTGTTTGCAATATACTGAAAAAATTTTTAGAAATTGTATTGGTTAGGGCTATCGGTCTGGTGTCTTTTGGATGAGTTACTTCTTTCATTTTAGGAATCAGGACAAAAATTGATCTTCCAAATGATTTTGGGATTTGCTTTCCTGACCAGATCTTACTGAATATATTTAAGATATGTTTACGAACTGATGGACACTTTTTATACACTATGTAAGGAATGCCATCAGGGCCTGGAGCTGATTTAGTAGTTTTCTTCTTAATTTGATAGTTTACTTCCTCTTCACTAGGTGGAGTGCTTTGAAAGTTTGTTAGAGGATCATTAGGTCTTTGGGTGTTTGGTACTACGTACGAGCTCCCGCGTTTAGGCACTTCGTATGTGCTTTTAAAGTGATCGTAAATTTGCTCATTAGTCAAGATAAGCTTTCCATTTTGTTCTCTGAAAATATTTTTCGAGTATTGAAAAGGGTTTTTATCAAAGTCTACTTCGTGTTTAGCTCTGTAAAGATTATCACGATTTTTACTGATTTGTAGCGATATTCCTTGTATTAATTTAAGGATTGATCTTAGAGCCCTGGACAGTTGGTGACTTAGATGGTTGTCGCCCATGGTTTTAGCTACACGAAGACGTTTTATTAGTTCCCTTTTCTTCCTCCGCAATTTCATTTTGAACGTATTTTCCTTGTTATTTCGAGCATAATAAGTTGATGGTGGATAGTGCTCAGAGAAGTATGTATAGATGGTGTCCTGAAAAGTTTCTACTTGGCTGTTTGGGTCTTGTTTTGTACCAGGATGTTCTAACAAAATAGCCAAGTTTTCGTCATGAACTTTCCAGGTGGAATTTTTTAGGCTGGGTATGCCAAGACGTGTCCTGATGACAATGGACTCCTGGTAGTTTTCACTCGATGGTTCACCTTGGGATATATGAGGGTCAACTCTATCCATAGTGTTTGTCAAAGGACTGACCGACGGCTGTCGTGCTTCAACACCATCATGTGTCTTTAAGTGCTTTAGGTACCAGGCTCGTCTCTTGTAAATTTTCCCGCACGTAGGGCATCTCAATTCCGTATTCGCGCCAGGGTCGTCGTTATTATCAACCGGTGGACAGATCTTCCGCCCCCCCTCTCGGACTGTCCCAGGGGTATTTTTCTTTTTTGGACTTTTAGCGGATTCATTTCCCGGGCTTGGCTTGCTAGGCCTTCACCCTCGACTGTCTTTCCAGTAGTCAGATGTCTTTCCATCCGTCAGATGTCTTTTCCACCAGCCATCTGTCTTTCCAGCGTCATCCCGTCTCTCCGGGCTGTCATTTTTGTTTGAGACGTACTTCTTAGCATTCCATGGATTCACCGTGCGGGTGCCGGGTCCATCGTGTGACAGAGAGAGAAATCTCGAGTAGACCCCAAGACTTGTGACTCGGGCGTAGGTTTAAAAGGGGCCCCTTATATTGACGTACGTCAACACTCACCTTCACTACTCGTATTTCTCTCCCTGCCCAGCCAAATCCGATATGATCCTACTAGTGCAGCTTTAGATACTCGTTCTAGTATAGAACTTACTGCACTTCTGGACAATCCAAGGTCTTTAAGCAGGTTGTAGAGAGATTTCGCTATTCCCATTTAAACTCCGAAGAAAAGGAGTCTATTTTAAAATGTTGTTCGCAGTACGCAGACATATTCCATTTAGAAGGTGAGCCTCTATCCCATACCAACGCAATCGAACACACTATCGATTCGGGAGACTCCCATCCATGTAAAATCGTATCGATTCCCTGAGTGTCACAAGGAAGAAGTAGACACCCAAATTAGAAAAATGTTAAATCAAAATATCATACGTCCTTCAATTTCGCCATGGAGCGCCCCGGTTTGGGTAGTTCCTAAGAAAATGGACGCTTCGGGTAAAAAGAAATGGCGAATAGTCATTGATTATCGCCGTCTTAATGACGTCACTGTTTCAGAGAGTTACCCTTTACCTCTCATCACGGACATCTTAGATCAGCTGGGTCACTCTAAATATTTTAGCGTTTTAGACCTCTCTAGCGGCTTCCATCAGACCAAGATGAGTTCTAAGGATGCCCCAAAAACCGGCTTCACTGTAAACACAAATTCTAGCACATCTGGGCATTATGAGTTTACCAGAATGCCGTTTGGGTTAAAAAACGCTCCTTCTACATTCCAAAGGCTGATGAATACAGTCCTTTGTGGCCTCCAAGGCCTTCACGCATACGTGTATCTCGATGACGTCATCGCTTACTCTTCTGATTTAACATCTCACATGGAAAAACTAAAATTAATCTTTGATCGCCTTCGAAATTTTAACCTAAAGCTACAACCGGATAAATGTGAATTTCTGCGTCGCGAAGTCGCCTATCTAGGCCATATAATCACCGATAAAGGTGTCTCCCCAAATCCTGAAAAGGTCAAAGCAGTCACTCAATTTCCAATTCCCAAAAATCCTAAAGACATTAAGTCTTTCTTAGGACTCGTCGGATACTACCGACGTTTCATAAACAATTTCTCCCAAATTACTAAGCCACTAACGTCCTTATTAAAAAGGACGCCATTTTCCAATGGTCTCATGACCAAGAGCTGGCTTTCTCTCTTCTCAAAGATAAACTTACATCAGCGCCTCTATTACAATATCCTGACTTTACTCAACCATTTCTTCTAACCACAGACGCATCCAATTATGCCGTAGGTGCAGTTCTATCGCAAGGCGAAATAGGCAAAGACAGGCCCATTTCCTACGCGTCACGCACTTTAAATAAAGCTGAGGGCAATTACTCCACCATAGAGAAAGAGCTCCTCGCTATATTATTTGGCATCAGGAATTTTCGTCCTTATCTATATGGCCGCAAATTTAAAATAATTACGGACCATAAATCTTTAGTCTGGCTATTTTAATGTCAAAGATCCGGGTTCCAGACTAATCAGATGGCGCTTAAAATTAGAGGAATATGATTACGAAATTGTCTATAAAAAGGGCAAACTAAATACCAACGCCGACGCTCTGTCTCGTTTCCCTGTAAACGTTTTAAGTGACGAGACAGACTCCTTATTATGTAATCCAAGCTCAGCTCCTAATAATAGTAAAGATGAGTCGAGTCAACCTTCAACATCTGAAACATATGAACAATTCTTACAAATTATGAAACAACCGGGTATCACATTCAACACCGTTGTCCAAGAACATAATGAGTCACTACTCAAGGCCAAATCCAAACTCATCGCTTATCCTACCTCAATTGATTTGGATGACTCTGTTCCATATTGTCAAGACATCCTAGACATGTCCACGAGTGAACCAGATATACGAAATATTGAACGCGAACTAAGTACGTATCTGTCGACCTCTAACGAAAAACACGTATTTACCCATTTATTTGTAAAGGTAAATCACTTTGACGAAATGACCTACAAAGACATTTTTAACATTTTACGTGAATATCGAGACATGGTAAAATTCTGGTATTTGGAAGAAAAAGAAGTAGCTATTTCAGATTTCACAGATCCATTCACCAAAATGTCTTTTACGAAAATATATAACATCATAACCTTCTTATTTCATAACTCTGGTATTAAGGTAAATATTTACCACAACTCAATAAAATACCCAACACCAGACGAAGTTAAACAAATTCTGAGAGACAATCACGACTCTCCTCTCGCGGGTCATCCAGGTATCTCACGTATGCTCGATAGAATCAAGAGTCAATTCTGGTGGAAATCTATGCGTCAAGATATAGAAGACTATGTTAAAAATTGTCGCTCTTGTCAAATAAATAAACCATTGAGGCAAACTAATCGAGCCCCAATGATAATAACTTCTACAGCATCCAGGCCTAACGAGAAAATATTTCTCGATCTAGTCGGGCCACTTCCCGAAACATTCGAACACAAATACAAATTCCTGTTAACCATCCAAGATGATCTCACTAAATACTCTCAAGCGTATCCCATGAAATCGTGTTCTGCAGAAGAAACAGCTAAGTCATTCGTAAATTTTATAGCACACGTAGGAATACCCAAGATGATAATTTCAGATCAAGGCACGAACTTTTGTTCTGATTTATTTAAACAGCTCGCGAAGCTGTTCAACATCAAACATATTTTCGCCTCACCCTACCACTCACAAACGTGTGGTGCGCTCGAAAGAAGCCATTCCACCCTTAAAGAGTATTTAAGGTCATACATAGGCGAAAATCAGAATACATGGGATCTATATGTCACGAGTGCCACGATAGCTTACAACTCTAACATACATTCTACTACTGGATTTGCACCATTAGAATTATTATTCGGTTTCAAACCTTATGTCCCTTCTAGTATAGATAGTCTTGACACAAACACCTACACAGATTACGTAAGAGCTTTAAATCACCGGCTATACTACAGCCCACAAAGAGCTCTGCAAAACATTCAATGCTCAAAAGAGAGATCGAAAAACTATTACGACTCTCGTACAAAACCTACCACATATAGTGTGGGAGATATGGTCTATGATATCCGGTGTCATCATAAACAAAACAAGGCCCTATCTCCGGTGTGGAAAGGTCCTCACAAGATAATAAAATTAAATGGAAATCATACAGTCACCGTACTGATAAATCGTAAGCATGTACGTCATCATTATGACGAAATAAAACATGCCCGTGACGATATCTCATAACAAGTCTCACGTTACCAATGTCGTACCGTCTTATCTATTTCAGATCCTTGCGGTCGGGCTCGTGCGAATACGTAACAACCATAGTCAGCAGTCCCGGCCTTTACTTTGACAAACTCCTAGACGTAAAATTTACTAGTAGTAATTGGAATGTTTTAGCATTCATAGATATAAGTCGTATACAACCTAACTTAGATAAGGTAGAATTCTTATTCGAAAAACTTAGCGTATTCTGCAATTCTTTTACGTCTTCTAAAATACAGGCGGACTGTATTAATGCTCTGTGTACTCTTAAGAATCAGCATATTTCTAATATAAATAAGTTCTCTTCGGTATCTTACCTGCTAAACGACAAAATGCCTACCAAACGCTCTAAAAGAGGTCTTATAGATTTTGGGGGATCAGTTCTTAAAACCATTTTTGGCACGTTAGACTCAGAGGATGCAGTCAAGTACTCCAAGGCCATTGACGAAGTACAGTCAGACGAACAACAACTTGCTCGGCTCATGAAAGATAACATTCATGTCATAAAATCAACAATTTCATCTTTTAATAATTCTATGAGTAAAGTCGACGCCAATGAGAAAAGCTTACTAAGTAACATGGAAGTTATTCATAAATCTTTAGAAATTGTATCCAACAGCAATGACAAATTGGAAATTAAGTCTCAACTAAGCTCATTATTAAACTCGCTTGAGTCTATTATATTAACTTTATCGTTTGACATTGACGATGTAAACAATGCTATTTTGTTTGCAAAACTTAATGTCTTGCACCCAACAGTGCTTAGCCCGCATCAGTTATATTATGAGTTAGATAAGTATAGAAATTATCTACCCAAGCACTGCGAGCTTCCTATTTCGCTCTCATTGCAGAACATACACGAATTAATCGACATCCCTAAATTAGTATGTTATTATAATTTAAATAAAATTATTATTGTTATTAAAATTCCTCTCGTCTTACCGCAAATATATAATCTATATCAGGGGTTCCCAATTTTTTTTTGCCAAGGAACCCTAATTGATTATATTTTTTGGAGCGGAACCCTACTTTGATAACTGGAAATTTATCTACATTAAAAGAGGTATAAATGAAAAACAATTAAGTTTTAATGAATATATTTTTAATACACAAAGTAATAAAACGTACAAAAATTTCATTCTTTACATTAAATTCATAAAAACAAGTTTGTGAATTTAATGTGACGAATGAAATTTTTTGACATATTTTCTTAAAATAGCATTAAAATTAGGCTTAATGTCCGACAGTTGAATGCGAAGATCTGGAGCTGCATCCAGTCTGTTTCTGTACTTGTTTTTAGTGTAAGCATATGCGGAAAAACCAGTCTCGCATCGGTAAGTCGTCACAAACGGTAGCAGTAATGTGATGGCTCTATTAACAATTTCTGGGTATTCATCTTTGAGTCCAATCCAAAATTCGTTTAAGTCAAAAGTTCCTCCTTCGAATTTTTGTTTTAGCGTTGATGAACATTTGATGTCAATCAAATTTTCATACTCTGACACCGACAACATCGAAGGTTTGGTGTAATTTACAAACGGATTCTGCACCCAGTCCATGTCCTGCAATTGCTCCGGAAAATACTCATGCAAAGATTTTATAAGGCTTGTCAAATGCTCACGTATATTCTTTTCCACGTCAGAAGATACCTGCAGCTCATTTTCTTTTAGAAAGTCATTTAATATTGTGAAACATTCGTAATTATGTTTTTGAACACATTCCATCCAGAATGAAAGCTTGTTTTTCAGTGAAGACATTTTATCATTTACTGTAAATTTTGTTGTAGCTCGTCCCTGTAATGCCTTGCAGATTACGTTGAGCTTATCGAATATATCAGCTAAATAGGCCAATTGCATCAACCATTGCTCATCATGCAGCAGTACAACAAGCTTTTTAACATGTGCAGAAAGAGGTTGTTTGGTAAAGAATATCTTAAGCTCGTCGCGCAATTCAAACAGCCTTAAAAGAACTCTTCCTCTTGAAAGCCATCTTACTTCGGTGTGAAGTAGAAGTGATTGATGTTGACTTCCTATATCTTCACACGCTTTTTTAAAAAGCCTCGATTGGAGTGGACGTGATTTAACGTAGTTTACAATTAGTACTGCTTGGTCGAGAACTGTCTTGAGCTCGTATGGCATTTTTTTTGCGACAAGGGCATGGCGATGTAAAACGCAGTGACTGCTACTACATTTAGGCGCAACCTCCTTGATTCTTGTTACAGTGCCTTTTATTTTGCCAACCATAGCTGCCGCTCCATCACTACACACGTCAATGCATTTGTTCCAATCAATATGGTGCTCAGTCATGTAACTATCAATAACATTAAAAATTTCTTCTCCGGTTGTGTTGGTTTCTAAAGGAGTACAAAGCAACAAATCCTCTTCAATAGATCCTCCAAAGGGATATCTCACAAAAATAATCAGTATCGATAACCCGGCGACATCTGTACTTTCGTCAAGTTGCATTGCAAACATCTCGCTAGTCTTCAATCTACTAATTAATTCATCTTGAATATGGTCTGAAATCTTGTGGATTCGATCAGAAATGACGTTATTTGAACACTGAACTGCTGACACTTTCTTTGCTGCTTCTTCTCCAAGTACACAGGTGACAATTTCTGTCATACATGGTTTTATTAAATCTTCTGCAATCGTGTGTGGTTTACCAGCACGAGCGATTTTGTAACTTAGCAAGAATGATGCCTCTGTTGCATTTTCATTATCGGTCTTTACACATTTTTGTATAGCAGCTGCTCCAGTTCTACGTACTTCTTTGTGTCTTTCAAAAAATCTGACGCATTTATCTTTCAGTTCTGGATGGTTCGTATCAAGATGTCGTTTAAGCTTTGCTGGTACCAGTGAGCTATTACTCATTACTTTGTTGCAAATAACACATTGTCCATCCGGGTTCTCAGTCATTCCCACAGGAACAAATCCAAAGGACAAGTAGGATTCGTCGTATTTTCTCTTTTTTGAAGAAGTTTTCTCCTGAGTTGCAACTCTTTTATTCGTGAGTGTATGTTGTAGATTTTGTCCGGTACTAGGGTCTTGTATATTTAGCAAGCCCTGAAATGAATTTACAAATAATTATAACAATCATAGAAATACGTACAATTGACAATAGATAAAATTAGTAAATAACTTGTATCACAATAAGTAACCATACATACATACTCTCGAAAAACATAACCCTCCTTCTAGGGCAGTCAGGTAAAAATATATATAAGTATAAGAAAATAATTAGCAGGCACTTTTTGGATGATCTCGTTCCATCGTCGACCTCGCCATCACGTTATCGGAGGCGAGACTGCGGTCAAGAGTGAACGAATAAATTGTAATAAAAACTTATGCATAACTTTCTTACCGACGAACCAGGAACATTTTCTGGAATATTTTCAGTACACACTACTGGTGGCTCTGGATCTAGTGAAGAATCCGAAACACTTTTGCCAATTGTGAGGCGCCCCGTTTTGAGCCAACTTTCCATTTTGAACGACCTAGGTACCTACAATATAAATAACACGTGAAGAAATCGCTCGTATTTTATTTAGAAATGTGTCTACAAATAAACAAAACATTAACAAACTTACCAGTAAACATCGAAAGTTCCAAATCAATAAGTAGGTACCTACCCAACAACAGAAAGATATTTTTTTACTGCAGGTATTCATTAACAGATATTGAACAAAATAACTAATTCAATTATTGAAATACGTGCGCTCGTATCGCGGTCTGGACCGGTATATTCCGCCCGCTCGCCGCTCGCCGTAGCCGACGGCGCTGCAACACGGGCGCGCGGGCCGGGGAGGGCAGCGCGCGATGTACTACTCCGCCCGCACGCCCTGCCCCTCTCTCGCGCGCATACATACAGGTCGGTGCGCGCGAACAACGTTGGTCACCGCACGTGTGAAATTATTTTTTACGGAACCCTTGTGGCCCTTCCACGGAACCCCAAGGTTCCGCGGACCACCTTCCGGGAACCGCTGATCTATATAATACTATCCCATTACCTATACCCTATAATGTTACGAGACCAGATACCTTTGTTCTTATTGCACCTACTAGTTCTTATATAGCTATAACGACTGATCGAATGTTTTACTCACTAATAGAAGATATAGAAAAGTGTAACGTCGTTAGTGAAAAGTGTTTTGTGAGTCCCCTAAACAATGTGTTTTCAGTTATAGCCAACCCCATGTGTGAAACGACGATTTTAAGTGAAGTGATTACTACTCTCCCAGACTCATGTGCTACAAGGTTAATTCACGGTTCCGTAGATTTATTTCATAGAATAAGTTTTAATCGTTGGGTCTTTGTACAATCCGAACCTGGCAAATGTCATATAAATTGTGACAACTACCCAGACGTTGATGTCATACTATTTGGTACAGGCATACTTAGTATTCCAAAGAAATGTAAAGCGTTTTTCAAGACTCTCCAATACGGTATTTGACAATGTTTAAAATATAGCATAATTTATGATCATCCTATCAGATAACACATTAAATAAACATATTTCACTCTATTTTGGAATATATAGTGTGTATTTTTTGTATAATACGCCAATGAAAATTTGCCAAATACTGAATTATAATCTACGACGTAAACGCTGTTTCTAGTCACGTGACGCGTGTGACGTCACATGCCAGTAAATATTCAATCTACAGCAAACGGTTTCTTTAAGAACACTGATTTGTTTACTGGCGTGTGGCGTCACGCGCATCCCGTGACCAGAAACAGCGTTTTTGGCGGGGTTTTTGAACTTTTTACTTTAAACATTTATTTTTAATGGTAAAACAGTGAATCTTGCGGAAATATTCATGTAGTATTGTATATTGTGTAATCAAAAATCATTTAAACGGTTTTACAAATTTAGTCAAATACCGTATTCGCCCCATCGGGAGATACTTACTTAGGAAATGTAATATCAGATTTCAACATCCTACAAGATGACTGTTGCGAACACTCGAAAATAAATAAAACATTAAGTTTAACACCTTTCAAAAAGTTAGATAACTTAAATAATTTTGATTATCTCATCCAAGCCAGCACTCATCTTGATATGATGGAAGAAGACCTTAAGAAGTTAAATGACCCATCTCATTTTGAAAAATATGGTATGCACTATATGTATTGTCTCTCAGTTATATAAGTAGCTTACTTTTATTTCTATTTTTAGTATTTAAATATTTAAGATGTTTTCTCAAAAACAAATTGCCATCATCAGCGAGGCAATCATCTTGTTGCATTAAAATAATTAATAATTGCTATAGCAATAATAAAAGCAATAAAGACTTAAGTATAACAGAAGAGTCATCATCATCATCTGATGAGGCTATAAGTCAAGTACCGACTCCTTTCAAAAGGAATTTGATGTTAACAAAAACTACATGACTTAACAAATTTGAATTGTGTAACTTTAAATTGAAAATTTAACTTTTTGATTGTTTTGAACTTCACAGATTTCAAAATCTGTTTTTATTAATGTTTAGTTAGGTACTGTGCACTTAATTGCTAACTTAGTCTATTTCCTAACTTTTTCCATTTTTACTCTCATAGTTTTAAGTTGGGAAGTCCAGACTCTAGGGAAACTGTAATTCCTCATCACTTTAGATGTGATGATCCATCTTAACGGGGGGGTTGTTATATCGAGAAATGCGTAGCTAAACATGCATCTGAAAACCGCTGAGTTTCCCATTGCATTGACGTCAATGCAATAGGAAACCGATACTGTTGTTATGCCATTTCTCACGCGCATAGGCAGATCGGTTTGGACCTCCATACAGTGTAAACGTTTTTTATTGAATATATCTTTTTAGCAAATTAAATATTGTTTTTTAAAAAGTAACTCCTGACCCGCTCCGTAACAGTACCTACTAAAGTTGTGTGAAATACAAATTAAATTTGTCAAACTATTTACTCTTTATTGGTGTAATGGCTTAATATAGGTATCAAATGAAAGGGCTTGACTAGTATATTACTATACCTACTATTAAGAATATCACCTAGATAAGGGGCGGGCCAAGAATGACGTGATGCAACAAGAGTGGTTTGAATTTGATGAGGGTAGTGGCTGGTTTGATGGTGTCTGGAGCCTTCGTCTCATTCTTGGAGTGTCCCTTGGTTCTGTTGGGTGTGGTAGGTGGTAGGGACATTTATTGTAAATTTTTGTGATAGCTGCATTTTTATGAGATGAGAAGGACCCGAGTCCCAGCAGTGGAAATTTTTACGGAATTTGGGTAGAAAAGATTTTTTAAAAATCAGCAACTAGTTAAAGCAAACAAGACATTATTATAATTGTAATGAAAAAAAAAACATTTTACACATTTTCAGTGGCATTCGTTGAAACAGGGTACAGAGAAACCTTTTTTACTTGTAATGCATTCAGTGTCTAATAATTCGTATATAGGTACGTTTGGTATCTTTTTCCTAGCTTCATTTACAGAGTTTCCATTTTCCTTCAGTTTTTTATAGCTGCGCATAGTTTTTGACCTTCCTTTGGAACAGAGGTGCCTTATAAATAGTGCACTAAATTAAAGCTGAAGAATCCGTGCACTACATACAGTGCACAAACAGGCCGAGGAGTCCGTGCACTATATGTAGTATGTAGGGCATGCTGAAATTCAGTCTGTAATATATTTAAAAAAACCCTGGAGGTAACGTTATTTAAAGGAGCTAATAGCATCATTTTTATTAATTTATTCTAAAAAACTAGAGCGGACGTAGTTAGTGTGTCACTTGACCAAATCGATTTAGACAGCCAACGTAAGTAGAATTATTATTGCATGAACATTAAGGGTGTCTGGCAAGTGGTTAACTAACACGATGTTTTGAATGATTCTGAAGGTAATATTACTAAAACCTCAAACTTTATAATTTTACAAATTTAGATCAGGGTAGCGATTCTGAAACCATTCGGTTGCATCCGACACGGAATCTCATCTCTCGGTCTTTGTCTTATCTGTTTAGCATGACAAAGACCAAGAGATGAGATTCCGTGTCGGATGCAACCGAATGGTTTCAGAATCGCTACCCAGTATTTCAAAGGTACCTACATCATATCTATGAAATACCGATCCATACCGTAAATACATATATTTCACCATCATCAGCCGCAAGACGTCCACTGCTGAACATAGGCCTCCCCCCTAGATTTCCACAACATTCTTCCTCCATCGGTTGTCAGTTCTGCGAGCGATGTGGCCTGCCCATTGCCACTTCAGCTTGCTTACTCTTTGAGCTATGTCGGCCACTTTCGTTCTTTTGCGAATATCCTCATTACGGATTCTGTCGCGCAAAGAGACTCCGAGCATAGCTCTCTCCATAGCTCGCTGTGTGGCTTTGAGCTTTGTTATGAGGCCACACAGTTAAGGACCACGTCTCAGTTCCATCAGCCATCACTGGCAACACGCACTGGTTAAAGACTTTTGTCTTTAGGCATTGGGGTATTTTGTACTCAAAGATGTGCCGAAGTTTCCCGAACGCTGCCCATCCGAGTTGGATCCTTCGCTGGACCTCTTTGTCGAAGTTGGATCTACCTAATTGGATCTTTTGACCCAGGTAGACGTATTCGTCAACAACTTCGAGTGTGGTATTCCCAACATTAACCGGTACAGGTGAGACATGAACATTTGACATGACGTTCGTCTTGTCCATATTCATCCTCAAACCTACCTGTTGGGATACTCTACTGAGGTCCCTGAGCATAGCACCGAGGTCCTCCAGCGACTCTGCCACAATGACTATGTCGTCGGCAAACCGAAGGTGAGTGATGCATTCGCCGTTGATATTGATGCTGTATCCCGCGTATCCGTTCCAGTCCAGTAGCTTGAAAACATCTTCCAGCGCGGCAGTGAACATTTTCGGAGATCCACGCTTCTGGCGCATTACCGTCAATTATGGCAGAGTCAAAAAGCTTCTGGAGGATTTTAAGTATCGGTTTTCCACCCGCTCTCAGAAGCTCAGTCGTAATTCCGTCATCGCCAGGTGCCTTATTGTTCTTATGTTGTTTGAGGGCTATCCTAATCTCATACAGGCTGACTTCCGGGATGTCTTCGGTAAAGTATCGGGTCAGCTTGGCTCTGGGGTCTTTTGCCATGCTAACGACAGGTTGTGCTTGCGTAGAAGTGTATAACTGTTCATAGAACCTCTCAATCTCCTCCAAAATCTCTGGCTTCGACGAGACGACGTTACCACTGTCGGTCTTCAGTTTGGTCAATTGACTTTGCCCAAGAGACAGATTTCTTGCGAACACTTTCGAGCCTTTGTTCCGCTTGATCGCTTCCTCAATACTCGAAGTATTGAAGCAGCGTATGTCGCGTCGCACACAAGTGGATCTGTCTATTGAGCCGTCTGTATACCGTCGTGTCGACCAAAGACTGCAATCGCATATCTCGCCTAACCGCCATGAGATTCAGAGTATGATCGGAGAGCTTTTGGGTTCTATTCTGGCGTCGGCTCTTATAAAAAATTCCTGCCAACTGCTTGAACAGTTTCCACCAGCCTGTCGTTTATTTCGTCCGCCGTTACGTATTCACCTAAGGCTTCGAAGCAATTTTGAAGTTAGAGTTGAAAGTTATCGGGATCTTCGATTTGAGCATAATTTGGTCGGAGCGTGGACTTCATTAGACGTGATCTTTCGCATTTAATGTTTAGATTCAGCGTGCCTCTTACAATACGGTGATCGCTGCCGGTCTTAACCCTACTGATCACAGAGACATCGCTGAATATTTGTCGTTTAGTCGTCATAACGAAGTCGATCTCATTTTTTGTGGAACCATCTGGGCTAATCCAGGTCCATTTTCGTTGTGGACGTTTCTTGAAAAAGAAGTTCATCATGAAGAGGCTCTCCCTTTCCAAGAAATCAGCTAGACGTTGCCCTCTAGGGTTCCGCTGCCCATAACCGAATTGCCCCACTCTCAACTCATCACCGCTACGTTTGCCTAGTTTCGCGTTGAAGTCTCCCATCACAGCTGTGAAATGTGTTGGCGAGACATGTATGGCTTTGGAGATGTCCTCATACATGGTCTCAACCTCTTCGTCGGGATGTGTCGAGGTCGGTGCGTAGGTATACCTGTATGACCTTGAATACCGGTCAGTTATTTTAAGTACCTACAAATCTATTCTATGGTACAAGGTATACAACCCTGCGCGACACACTCTCGATCATTAACACGTTGTTGACGAGACTTGCGGACGATAAACCCGACACCCCCTTGGGATTGTTGATCTCCCTCCCGGTAGTAGCATACCAAAGTACAAATTATCCTCGATGTGGCAACTACCTACTTTCTATTATTCATGAATGAACTTTTATTCTAACTAAATGTACTCGAGCATGAACGAATAGTAGCATCGCGCGATTTCACCCGCGTAGTTCCCGATCCCGTTATTTTCCTGGGATATAAAGTAGCATGTGATAACCAAGATATATTTGTAAAATAATGTCACATCGACATAAATCAATGGATGTACCCTGAGCACCTTAAATTGTTAACAAATAGAGTCGGTAGGTATGTAGCGTGAGTGGTTTAAAACTACCATAATATATCCTATCCCCAGAATCGCTAGCGGCGAAGTATGTTGCGGTTCTACTTATTTTGGTTGTTGACAACTAATAGTGATAGGTATAAACGTCGCGGCGTTCACCGCTTCCTACAACAGACTGGAAAGGAAAGAGTGAGCTCGCTCTTCCCAACGATAACATAATTCCGTGCGCCTGAAGTTTGGGAGGGCATATCCATTAATTTTTGTTTATGACATGTCATCCAGTACCTAGTTATTGCTTTAACCTTTTGACCGCCAGTCACCTATACCTACTTATATACTATACTTGACAAGCGAGAGTGAGCCCTGTGCGCCAACGACGTCTATAGTTGACAAAAAAAACAGACTACAGGGTTATTGGTAATCAGCCTGCATCCTTTTATTTTAAGGGGATGTTAGGTACATTAAATAGGTACGTCAACTTTTGTTCTAGTTTAAAAAAAAAA
The DNA here is from genome assembly GCA_963693475.1 of Ectropis crepuscularia. Classification (NCBI taxonomy): domain Eukaryota; kingdom Metazoa; phylum Arthropoda; class Insecta; order Lepidoptera; family Geometridae; genus Ectropis; species Ectropis crepuscularia. Next base: position 14,592,965 of record OY856358.1, read on the forward strand.
AAGATTTTTTTCTTTAAAAAATAAATAAAAAGTGCATTTGCACGGTCTAAAAGTATCGAACTCGTCGTAACAATTCGTAACGAGAGCGCGTACGCTCTTTAACGCGCAAAAAATGATGTGAAGTCGCTAAACAGTACAAAAAAGGCCAACAAATACATTTTTTTTTTTGGGAAAGTTGTAGAACAAAAGTTGTTTGTTTAAATATACAGAACATGCCCTTAAACGGATGAAGGCTAATTACCAGTAACCCTGTATACCAAAACATTGTGTGTTAGATATCGAATGGTCAATTGGTGACCGTGGTGACATTTTTTTTTTAATTTTGACTTATTTTGTACGCTTGGCGTCCAGGGCACGGAAATGCAATTTAGTCCTGGCGGTCAAAAGGTTAAAGAGTAACATACAAACTTTTGAATTTATACTAGTAAGATGCACAATAAAATCACAGAATCATAAATAAAATCACTTTATTTTTGCACTTATCAAAAGTAAAAATAAGAAATATTCACTTAAAAATTAATTTACAATGATGTAATTAATCGAAGTATAAAGAGCTATGTATGAAAATGCACTTCGGTCTCGATACTGCAAATACAAGTTTTTCACTAAGTAGTTTCAGCTTCATACAAAAATTTTGCAGTCTTGTCAGTCATAGGGCAAAGTCGACATTAGACGTACGTTTGTATAGTTAACATAATATGGTTTGGTATGATTTTACACGAAAATCTAACACAGCAGAAGAATGAGCTTTGGTGGCAGTTTGGATATCAGTGTTGTTTTTTACCATATTTAGGTCCTTCTTAGACCACCAACTCCCCTGATGATACGATAGTTCCTGGAAAAGAGAAAACTATTATTAATTTCATTTTAGATTAGACTAACAATTTGTTAGTTAATGAGATTTTTTATCAGTAGAATTATATTTTCATGATACATCAAATAATGTAGGTAAGTTTGCAATCATCATATACAAGAACATTTAGAAATTGTAAACTAAACTCCAAGTTAACCAACAACTTCTTTTAGGTTTGGTTAATTTGGTTAAATTGTCTCACTAGTAATCTTCTGGATAAGATCAGAAAGAAAAAGGTATGTTCTCAGTGAGCTTGCATCACATGTCATTCATTTTGTTGCTTATAATCAGGGCCAGTTTGTGATACCAACAAATTTGCATTAAAAAAAGACAGAATTCAACTTTCCCTCAATATTAGTTTAAAAATAAGGGAAGTCATCCAAAATGGAATGAAAAATAAAATCTTGGGATCTAACTTACTTTGAGCGTCAATAGCAGTCAACATACACCAAGCCATCTTACATCACTTCTTGACTTCTTCCCATGTTGTTGCAGTTTTGCACCTGTAAAACAGTTAAGCTATTATTACTTAATCGTAATTTACTCAGCCTATGTTAATTTCCTGAATTTTAATCAGATATTATAAAGTAGCAACATATTATATTCAGTCGCAAATTACCCAAAAAGAATCATCATTTTAAGTAACATGAAATAACTTGTTGGATATTTTAAAAGAACTCAAAAATTTGCACACTGCCAGAATCCACAGCCACTCAAAGCATAAATACAAACCATTATCTATGTACCTAACAGACTACTGTTCAATCAACATTCATTTTAGATTTTGGATACCCCATTCACTGGCACCTTGCATTCTAATAACATCGTGAACAGTACCAAGAAATTTGATAGACTGTGGTACTTATTACACTCCTCATTTAGGTGATGAGTGTAGTACAGTGCAACAGTTCATTGACCTCTTCATCTTCAAGTAACTGATACTGAGCTGCTATTAGCTGGCATATTGTTTACCATTAGACGTTTCTTGCTGTTCCCATCACTCCACATTTAAAAAATAGTACATAACCCAAATTCAACATAGTATTACCAAAATTGTCACGAGTAGTAAAAATGTTGGTGTTCAGATGGTCAAAACTATTATCAAAACAATAATCACAGCAACTACATTAAAATAAAGAGATAAAAATGAAAACTCACCAAAAAATATTTAAGTTCTCATTGATGATCCACTGAATAATTTCCCATTCTCTGAAACATACATGAGTTTAATTAATTCCCAACAAGCTCACTTCTGTCTAAAAACAATTGATCAAAATGGAATACTCACATTCAAAAACCTTCTTAAAAATGAACGATCAAAAGAACTTTTATAAATAAATTAGTGAAATGCAAAAATTGGGCAACCATAGGTTTATTTTATAGTTATATCTTAGTCCTAGTTGTATCCGTAGGATTGGATGACGGCTTGGAAAGGCGCAGTTGCTTTTGCAACCTTCTGGCCGGCCTCCTTGGTGATTTTCTGGAAAGAAAAAAACGATTACTTAGTTTTTGTCATATCATAATGGTATGTCTGGTGTAGAAGTCTGTTTATCAGTGATATTTTCTTTTCATAACACATCAAATAATGTAGGTAAGTGGTATAATCATCATTTAACATAGAAGAATGAAATCATTATTTTTTTGAGTAATTTCCTAAACAAATTATAGCTAAGACCAATCCCAAACAAATTTATTTTCAAATGAAATATATAGTATGAAAATTGATTACAAAATTAATTGGTAATTTGCAGCAACCAAGACAAACAAACACAAATAGAAGGCTTCTCAATGAAAGTTTTGAAGTCCCTGAATAAAGTACAAATTATAAGCTTTAGCAATTACTTGACAAATATATTTAAAATGTAAAATAAAACAAACTATGAATTTTTAGTTACACATTACAAAACTATTAAAATTTACAAGGTACTCAAATTACATTGAAAATGAAAATTTCATAAAAATTATAATGCATTTATGTTCAGTCCTATTTAAAAAAAAACTGTAATATGCGACAAACTCTCTTGTTAGTGACCTTTACTGGACATAAGACAAAAGTAATCAACTAACAATGAATACTTGTAAGTAATTTTCGAGTGTAATACGTAATTTTATCATTGTGGTGGAAAAATAATGAGAATATAAATGATATTTTTATCATCAAATGGTAAAAATTTACCTTGAGTTTCCTCTCGAAAGCGATGGTCTTGATTGCCTTCACCTTCCTCTTGTTCTCCAACTTGCGGACGACGTCGCGGTACTTCCAGCCGACCTCGTGGGACAGGCGGCCTACGTGACAGTACTGGAATACAACAACTTATGTTTAGCTTCAATCTTTGAGGATCATATCAACTGAGTCACTTTGAATCAATTGACACACTTCAGAGATAAATATTTCTACTTCTTGTAAATGTAATGTTCCTGAGCGTTTCCAGTTGCTAGGTTTACTTCAGGGTGGGAGGGGCATGTAAGCTATTAGGTATACAGAGACTGAAAAACACTGGATTTTCAGTGTAAAAATATCACCATCTTAATTGTACTCTCATTGTCAGAAAGATGAATACTAACTATGTGCCTATTGTATCAGTATTCTATTTAGTCAATCCTGTTTTTAAAAGATTTCTGTATAAGTGCTAAACTATAGATGCAATAGATAACCAACAAAAAAAACTACTAGTTTTGAATAAAATTATAACTAGATAAGCAATCAACATTAGTACATTTTACAAATAGAGATCACCATAATTGTACGTCTGCCAACTTTGAGAACAACAATTTTGTTTAGTATATTATGTTTGAGATTTGACTGTTTTTTTTTAAATACAGGGTGACGAGATGAGCCTTATATGTGCCTGATGGCAAGCAACACATAACAGCACAGTGACACACAGTTATTGGAATATGAAGAGTCCAAATCATTACCTAGCACTGCACTGCGCTCGCCACACAGAGATAAAGTTGTTATATATATCTAAGCCCTGTAATTTCTCTGGAAACATTGGCCTTCAAGCCGGAGCACAGTAATGTTTGCACATTACTGGTTGGCGGTAGAATAACTGGCAAAGGTGTGGTCCTTCCCCAGGCGGACTCTGCCAAGTGTCCTACCACTACATAAAATAAAGCTTTATTTTGTTATAGGTTGTTATCATTCAACTAGGAACATCATACATAACCAGCCCACTAAATGCTCCCACTGGTGGGACTAGGGGGCTTCTATCACAAGGAGATAGTCAAGGCCATAATCCACCCTGGCCCAGTGCAGGTTGGTGGTGGAACATCATAGTGGGCTACTATTAGCTTAAGAAAATATAATACAGACTAAATTACAAGACGGACAATAAAATTTTGTAGTGATTAGTTACCTTACGGCCAGGCTTCAAGCAGAATACTCTGAGCGCGGCGGGAACGACTACGCGACGACGGTTGTCGTATGGGGGAGGGCACCCATCGTACGCTCGCAGCCTTCGGAGTGCGTTCTTTCCACGCTCAGTCTTGTGTGGGATCATGCCTGGACACAAATCATAATATCATCATAATGAAACATTCTCAAATACATCAATTAGAGCCAATTTCAGAAATAAATTGCAGACTACTTATGACCATAATTTTTACTACTGATGTGTAAATCACATCCTCAGCAACAGAGTGGTTTACAACTGGAACAGGTTGCCTGAGGATGTTATTTTAGCTAAGTAATTGAACTCTTTCAAGACCAAACTGGACAAATGGATAGTGAAAGACAATTTCAGACAATTACCTATAATTTGTTGTCAATACTGAGATATAGGCATATTAGCTAATGCTGCCCGCTTATTATTCAATAAATAAATAAATTTTACATTTATCAGTAAGAAACTCTTGACTTTACCATTGTATTTATACAACTTTCATCATATGAAAAAAAACTGAGTCTACTAGGTACAGGATAACAGGTAGACATACCCTTATAAAAAGTTTTTTAATATTTATTAGTTACATAGGTAAGTATTAGATTACAAAGTCACCTGATGGTAATAAGTAATATCGAGCTTTGGACTACATGTAGTCCTTTATGTCAATGTGAATTGTTTAAAGTTAGAGCAGTTTTCAACCTACCTCTGACTGTCTTCCACAAGATTTTGGAGGGAGCCCTGAAGTGGAATGGACCACGAGCAGGGTTTACATTACACCTCTTGCGCAGGAAAGACATGAACTTCAATTTGTTCCTGAAAACATGGCAGTTATAAATATTTGACACAGATAAAAACTGGATCATTTGATGACTTCATATTATCAGAAAAATATAGTAGCAACATACATGTATATTCAGTCGCAAATTACCCAAAATAATAACATCATTCAGTTTACAAGATATTAAAAAGGTGCTTGTAGCACCTCAACACATGCAACCCAGCAGTCACCTAACTTACTGCATGGTCAAAAGAAGGAAATTGAGGTAGTCACATTTAGGATGTTTACACATGTCTGTTTTAAATTTATAACATATGGTTATTTTGACCAGCTAAATATTTGTAGTTTTACAATTTCGATAAGTCGGATAGAAAATAAGGCACTCACCTGAAAAAGTTGCCGGAGATGTTGAGTTGTTCGCAACGGACAACAACAACTTTGTTTCCTTCCAGGAGGACCTTAGCAATGACTGCGGCCAGGCGGCCGAGCAGATGGCCACGGCCATCGATAACTATGGCCTGAAACACACCAAGCACTAGGTTAGGTGCGTTTTTTTTCACTTACCGCATAACCTCAAAACCTAAGACACAATTTTCAAAAATCGTTCATAATGCACTTGTATTCGCTTCGTTTAGTAGTTGAAATCACATTTTGATAGGGAAATAGGGCGATAACTAAAATTAGAGACTCAACCGACTCCCAAACAAGAAGCATGCACGTGTATTGAAATGCATGGCTTTCCACATTGTAGCACTCTTATAAACCACTATTATTGAATATGTAGTTAGGAATATATTGAATTTCTTCAATAATAACTCGTCAATAGCCATTTGGACACATTTTTTAAAATTTTCTTCTCACCTTATTACTAAAGCCCGTCATTTTTCACGACAACAAAACGGAAAAGGACTACTTTTTAATACAAAATGGCTACCGGATATTATCTTAATGTTGCCAGTACTATAAGTAAAAATTGTCTGCCAACATGATTGTCTATGATTAAATGGATTTGAGATTTATTTGTAAAAATAGAGTTCATCTCTTTTTTAAAAAAATGCTGATCAAATATGTCAAAGTCTAAATCAGCTGTTTATAGTGGCGCTGAGCCAAAAATAAACAAATCCCGGAATTAAAAAATTACGTGTAGAAGCGAGACTGGTTTCATGAAATTTCTAGCCATAATGTGATTATTTCTTCGCATTTCTTTGACATTGTATTATTTTAAGGAGTACGATATGGAGATTCCATATAAAAAAATATTTATTTACATCCTAACCTTTGCGGCTTACGCATACACTGGAATTGGATCGAGTATGCTTAGAAATTTAAAAGATGCGGTTCTATCTGCTGAATCAGTGTTTGGTGATTGGGTCCGGAACGCAATAACTGTTGCTGAAAAGTTTAAATCGCTCCATGAAGTTTTTGATGCGGCCGTTGAAGAAGACTGCATTTTTACCTGTCCTGAAGGTAACATCACAATCTTCAGTTACACTTTCTTATTTACCTACTCTAGTAAACTATTATATTTAAAAAGTATGCCTAAACTCGCTGCGAGCGAACAAATAATCTTACAAATGAAACAATTAACCAAATGTATTACAATATTTAAAAAAATGTTTTTTATTTACTTTCCAATGTATTAAATACTAGCAGTGCCCCGAGGTTTTACCCATGTAGCATGTAGTACCCGTTTCCGTTGTTTCCCCGGGATAAAGAGTAGCCTATGTGTTCTTCCAGACTATAATCTGCTATAATCTACCTGTATTCCAAATTTCAGCCTGAGGGGCTGTCCATTAATCACGTGACGTTTTTTAACATTTTAACCCATCCCTCCCCCTTGGTGATACGTGGTGAGGTTTAAAACTACCCCCCCTCCCCCCACCAAAATCATGTGTATTTTTTAGTATCTACAAAGAATCAAAAATTTGTAATATTATTTTTAATACCGGTAAAAAGTATAATCTAATCCTATTCAAGGCGCGCGAGGACTTCGTTTGTTGCCTGGCAACGGCGAGTCAAGGATGCACTACACGCCGCTTTTCGATTTAAAAATCTCGCGTTTGATGAAAAAATAAATACACGTAATATCTTACTAAACCCTCCTCCCTCCCCCTAGTGATATTTCGTGATTTTTGGCGAAATTTTGAACCTCACGTGATTGGACAGCCCCTGATCCGTTCAAACGTTACGGCGTGATTGAGCAACAAACATCCATACTTTGACATTTATAATATTAGTGGGATTAATTAAATTTGTGATTTATAACAAGTTCATTACTATTGCAGGACAAAAATCAGTAAGGAACAGGAATCATATACCAAAGTCCGATGGCTGTGGGTCTCTGGGTTTCAAACTGGCATCAGAATACTTGCCATTGGAAGATATGACCAAATGTTGTGACTCCCATGACCTCTGTTATGATACATGCAACAGTGGGAAGGAAATGTGTGACTTGGAGTTTAAGAGATGCCTTTATAGCTACTGTGACTCATACAAGTCCCTAAATGTAGCGGGTGATGCTATTACTAAAGGTATGTACAAATTTCAGTTACTACTCTATAGTAGAGATCAGATTTTGATTGAATTTAAATGTGACCATATGGGAAGCAAAAAATCTAAATTGGTTTACATATAAAGAGAAATATTTTGAAGTAACAAAAATCAAATAGGAATTGAGTGCATGTGACAATAGTAAAATACTGTTGAATTTGAAATTCAGGGCTTCCTCTTTATTTTGAAGTCTCTCAAGAGGTCCTATACTCAGGTAGGGCATCAACAGGTACAAACAATTATGACAATTTCTGTCTACAAAATAGTTAACTGTTATCAACCTCTAAGTATTAACTTCTCATAATAAATACATATTTCAAATTATCTCACATAGTGAAAATGTCTACGAAAGACAAGATTGCATAATATTTACAGTTAGCGATTCATATAAGCAACACACTTTTTACCAGCAATAAGTTGAAGCTTGACTGCTTTCTCGTCACTTAATAGTTTCCTTATTAAAATACTCATAAAGAACATAATTACATAATTTATGATGTATTTGTCTGCCTGCTGTATCCTCAAATAAAATTGCACTCTACTATATTGTATATGTTAGACATGTTTACTTAAATAACCTCATTATCATTTTGTTGCGCTTCCTTAGTTGACAAAGAAAGATAAACCATCTCTAAAAAGCTATGGACACCGACTGTCGTGGTCATCCAGCTCCTCAAGTCTGAAATTATAGTTTCTGAATCTGCCTGCACCTCTGAAAATGTATAAGTTTGTATCACTACTGACTTTGATAGTGAAGGAAAATATAGTGAGGAAACTTACATATTCCATGAATATCACAGAATGTCTCTTTTTATTTATTCCTGTGGAAATCCATAATTACATTTTATTTTGTACAATTTCAGGTTGTAAAGGGGCAGCTAAACTACTTTTTACTGGCACTTTGACATTGGGATGTAAATCCTACTTGGATGCTCAGAAAAATGCATGTTATTGTCCACCAACAAAGAACAAATACAAGAAATATCCTGGTGATGGTGAATTATAGTCATAAATTGTGATTTTTTTTAATAAGAATCTATCTATATTGCCAGTTTAGTCTTTGCTATTGTGAGAAGTGATTGTTAAAAGTATTACTGACAATGTTAAGTCGCTGTATTATTTTAATAAAATATTTAAAGCAAATGTTTTTTTAATCTCCTAATGAAACCAACAAACCTATGTTTGGACTTTTGGACTTTACTACTTTCTTGCAAGATGTAAAGTAAATGAAGATGGAGCATCATGCTTTCTTAGAAAGAACATTTACTTTCTATTTAAATATACTATTTAACTATTGATATACAAGTTCTGAGAATTAGTGTGCCTCCCAAACATGTATTATTAAAACTAATATTTAATCAGTGATTATGCTTTCTGCTGATTCATTTTCAAATGGTTTATGTGTTGACGGAAATAAAATAATATTTAGTTTTAGTTATATAGTAAGTTTATTTAGTACTTTAGCAATAAAAATTACATCTTATTTGCTGGAATAAGTCCTTAAATATTAAATACATACCTAATTATTTGCTAAATTTAGAGTATGGGGCTTTTCTCATAAAGCATATAATGTTATTAATCTTATTTTTTTTTAAATAAACAGCCCAGGCCTCTTATAATGCATGGTACTAAGTAATGGACGCACAATTAAAAAAATACATATTTTTTCAATTTGAAAATATGTTGAGCGTATAAAAATAATTCATTTTAATATAAATAAATGCATGTAAAAATATTTTATGATGGTGTTATCTTATAGTTTTCTAAAGTTCTTTCCATAGCTTTGAAAATGAATGTGAGCAAATCTAGTATGAAATAGATTAAAATTATGTAAGTAGTTCTTTAATCTCATCCTTTTCTGCAGCTTCAAGATACGGTGTCCCATCTGGAGTCTTGCCATTTTTAGAGGCACCCTGGAAAATATAATTATAATTATCATGCAAATTGTCATTAAAACATTTATTAAGATGAAAGTGGTTCTTGTATTACAGGCTTCTAAGATCATACACAATTTTTTACCCCACTAAGACCTATAACTGAAACAAAAGTATAAAACTCCAAAATGAACTATTTCTTGCCAAGTTCTACTTTGGACGCAATAGTGAGTATTAATTATAGAATACCACCCACTAGTTTACAGGTTAAAAAGTAGCCTGTGTGTCATTTAAAATGTAAGCTATATCTATGAAATTTACAGACAATCCACCTATTTTTAACATGAAGGAATAGCAGTATGTTTGTTACAAATGGCGAAATGTGGCAAATATGGCAGTCACAAATTTTCCAATTTGAATATTAGTGGGTTCTGGGTTATATACTTACATTTTTCAACAATGTTTTGACACAGTCGGTGTGTCCCTCCCAAATGGCAGCAAGCAGCACGGATATACCGTGTTTGTCAACCACCTACAACAAAGGGCATAATGTAATTTTTGTACTAGTATAGGGAATGCCTAAATTTTAATAATAGTGGTGGATATTTCTCACACAATACTAGACTACCAGCATAGAATAGATAATATAGATAGAACGGACACTCCCCACCCCCCGCCAATTTCAAGCTTCCTCCCCCACGCGGACGCGAGGCGGACTCAACGAAGGGTTATTATATCGGACGATAATTTTCTATGAGAATACGACCATGATGCTGTATTATTTAACAAAATGGTACCAAATTTTTCGTCTATTATACGAAACTAGAATAAGAGATTTTTAATTTCATAAGAATTTTTACAAAGATTGAATCATTTTTATAAACTGTGTTAAGCTATTTTGGTTAGAAGTACGCGCCAACACTGAAGTCCTGTGACGAAATTATTAAACTCGTTGTTTTTAAACTGCGGCTTTCGTTGTCAGAATTGAATTGTCAGAATACACTTACCCAAAGAGAAATCTTTGGGTAAGTGTCCCTACTTAACTAAAAATCAAATCGTACATGGTACCTTTATTATCTCCTATTTTGTTATAAATCTTCTCCCTTCTGATTGTTGATGAAAGTTATATTTACCTACATTAAAGATCGAACACTAACTAGGTAAGATTGTAAGCCACAGGCAGGTGAACTCCCGGGTCACAGCTATTCCATAAAATAATTTAGTAACCCTAGATGACACGCACACATGCGTAAATGTGTTCGAACGACATATGCGTAGTTGTGTGAGTGTAGGTATGTCGACTTCACCGTTTGTTTGGAGTTTAGGCCGAGTGTCCGGGGTGTGCTACCAGTAGCCACAACCTAAGCAAAGCTTGTACTATGAGAAACCGTTAACAAAAATGATCTATTTTCTCCAAAAAAAACAAAAAATTAATTCAATTTTAAATCAAATTCGAACATAGTGATGTGTGAAATTTCATAAAAATCCATCACTATGTTGCCTAAATACATGAAAGTAAATTTTAGTTTTTTGATCATATTTCAAAAACAACAACACCAAATATGATAAAATTTATACAGGACTACCTCTGAACTATGATCTACCAAGCAAAACAAGAACCATCGAAATTGATTAACAATTGGCGGCGTTGTCGCGTAACAAACATACAAAAAAAAGAACATACAGCCAAATTGATAACCTCCTCCTTTTTTGAAGTCTGTTAATAATACTTATAAACAAGAACAGATACATACAAAAATATGATACATAGATCTTATGATACACACAAAAAATATCTCAGTCCATCATACAAATATTTGATACACGTCTGCACTCAGATTTACTATAAGCTAAGCCACAAGCCAGTCAATACAGAAGTGACTAGCAGCACCATTATATCGCCTCACATTTTGTTTTAGAAAGTTTTACGATATTACCTTTTTAATAGCCTTAGAAAGAAAAACAAACAGTCGTTCAACATTATACAGAATACAAAAAGTAAACAATTTGTTACGAGTTTTATAAAGAGGTAGACTTATTGGATGAACTAATTATTTACTTACATTAGGATCCGCTCCCTTGTCCAATAAATAATTCAGTACAGCAGTTTGGCCATAGTCTGCTGCGTAGTGAAGAGGTACTCTGCCATCTATGTGAGCATTGACATCTATTTTCTGTGGCAAGAGAAAGTATATGTATATAAGGAACAGTTTTTTTTAATTTGCCAATGTCTGTCAAAGCTCTCACTACCCTTTCACTTTGCCCTATAAGTAATGGTAATAGCTAATTTGTTGATTATCTAGAAATGGTTGTGACTGGGTTTTATCTCTATTGTCATCTTATACCTTTAAACAAGCAATTCTTGTATATAACTATATATGTATATACAGAATCTGAGTCTCGGAAACGGATCGAACGATTTTGATGAAATGATGTAAGTAGGGGGTTTTGGGGACGATAAATCGATCTAATCTTAATCGTAACAGAGAGGAATGGAAAAACTTGGAGGAGGCCTATGTCGAAAGACAAACTGGGATGTAAATCATAAAAACTAGATTAGATATATATATATATATAAATATATATTATATACTTGTAAAAATGTAATTAATACCCTGGAAATAAAGGCTATCTTTATCTTTAAATCGATCTAACTAGGTTTCATTTAAAAAAAAACGCATATTATGCGCGTTTTTAGACAATAAAAAACTGTCACATTAGACATTAGAATGCGAAGGTAAATTTCGCCGCATGACGCGACAGCGTAATAGCTCAGATGGGAAGTCGGGCGGTCATAGCGGTCACGAAATAGTAGCCCCGGGTTCGAATCCAGACGGCTTCTCTTTTTTTTCATGTTTTCTTTTTTTTTTAAGAAAATCTATTTCTTTGATTCTTATCTGTAGGTATCAGAGTATATTTAGTATTTAAACCGAGCAAAGCTCGGTCACCCAGGTACTTATCATTATAGTAGCAAAATGAGTTAGAAGGATGTAATATTTTTTTGTCATTCCAGAATTGCAGATTCAGACACCTTGAGTGGTCTGCTGAAGCCAGCTGTCAATTTATTTCTTCGTAAGGAATTCAAATAAGAAAATCAGTAAGAGTCCAAGTCATGTACACAAAGTATGTAAACAGAGTTTTCAGGATGCCAAATTCGAATTGCTGATCAAGAAACCAAATGCGAGTGGCGAACAAAAACTTGCTCGGTTACAGTAACAGTATGAACGGATAATCTAGGAGTAATGTCTACCCTAAAAATATAAACCATTTTTCGACCCGGTTATTTCGTGGCTATAATGAAAATCGGGTTAGGTACTCCTGCTAATTAATGTACGTGAAGTAAACTGATATATGCATAAAGTAATAAATATTGCTGACTAATGAAATGAACCTGGGTAATATGACGTGCGCTTTCTCCTAACTTCTATGCAATTTTCATTATCATGCAAAGCAAAACAATCGGTAATTTGTGTTATGGATGCCCACTTACTTTGTTTTCTATAATATCTTTGACTTGATCAATGTCACCATTTTTGATTCCCCACACCAATTCACTCATTTTCAGTTGCTTTTCTTTAATACTTAGTTTTAATATCCAGAAATTGAAAACCGAAAAATTAAAGAAAAATTGAAAAATGAATTGATGGCTGATGGCGTCTTGTCTGACATTGACATTTTACAACGAAAAATTAATTGATGTTGAAGATCTGACATTGACGATAGATAAAAATATGATCGACCAAGTTGAGTTGACTTTGTGTAAAATCGTAATTTGAATAGTATAAAATCGGTGTCAGCGTTTCATTCCAAATTCTTAATTTTCCAAGTTCAGGGTAGCGATTCTGAAACCATTCGGTTGCATCCGACACGGAATCTCATCTCTCGGTCTTTGTCATGCTAAACAGATAAGACAAAGACCGAGCGATGAGATTCCGTGTCGGATGCAACCGAATAGTTTCAGAATCGCTACCCTGGTATTGTCCACATTATTTTTTATCCAAAATATTATTTGTTCATATTCTGTATTTTCCACATTATTATATTAACACATTATTAATTTTCCAAATTCTTAAAATTCCACGTTAGGAATTTGCCTAAAGGAAGTACAATCGTAATACAAAAAAAATCATCAAAAACGGCTGCGGCTGCGACTGCGGCTACAGTAGAATTGACGAGTATGTTTTATACTGTGCATGACGGCCTCTTTAGGTTATAAATACAAAATATCCGGTATATAAATTGCTAGCTTATCGGGTTTTTATCGGATAAATTTCGGAGAGTGTGCAACTGCTACATGATCGAATACCACCTTACCCTTTTTCCTCTGACTTTTCGTATCGCGAAAAAAGCGATATCGTTTCATGGTTGATGTTCCAAAGACACGAAAATTTGTGATAAGAACGTCTATGTAGATTGTGGAATGCATTGCCTGAGTGGGTTTCCCCGGTGGTTAAAATTTTGGTGTTTTCAAATCGAGAGTGAATCGGTTTCTTCTAGGTAAGCACGCTCCATCATAGATCGCATCGTCAGGCGACATGGTGGTCGAGTGCGAACCTATTATAATTAAAATAATAAGTAAAAAAAAAAACGATTATATCGGTAAGTCGTGGCATACGGAATTCGCTTTCGTGAGAGGTGGTATATAGAACCTCTTACGAGAGCGTTAAATTTTCCCTCCCAATATATAGTAGTCTTTTGTTTTTAGACATATTACCTTACGAATACGAATTATCTAACAACGTCAAACTAACCTAACCTACATATTTACCGTAGAATTATAATCCCACGCGTTTTATTATAAACTGACGGTGCCGGTGTTATAATTTTACATACCTCTAGTAGTGAAGTACACAAACATTACCTATATTTATATTTAAAATGTTTATTCCCTTTGCTTTACTTCTACATTTCTATCCATTTTATCTTCTGACTGATGTAATAATAGAATCTTATATCTTTGAGTGACGTGCGCTGTACAGTGTGCTGTGCAGTGTGCACTAGGTAATCTGGACTCTTCATGTTCCAATAGTTGCGTGCCACTGTGCTAGGCAGGCATGTTGCTTGCCGTCAGGCCTGCTCGTTTCGTTATTCTAATATAAATACTATTAAAAAGTCTGGACGTCTTCAAAATCAAATCTGGTAAGCACTGATCACTGGATATGTGGAATTAAAAAATAACTACTAGCAAAATGACCAAATTAACGAATTTTATTACAGCACGGTACCTAGTCATATTTTCTTAGAATCATAGCACTAATGATAGGTACTTTTTGATATACAATGTATCAAACTGTACTTGTTTGGAAAATTAAGAATTTGTATAATTTATCATTGTGAAAATGAAGAATGTGGAAAATTCGGAATATGTAAAATTCATAATTTAGACAAATAAGATTATGTATTATAAAGAAATTGGAAAATATCTAATGTGGAAAATTAAGAATTTGGAATGAAACGCTGACATCATAAAATCATGCCATTTTCCGCATGATTATAGCTAGATTCATTATACGACGGAATGCGGCGGTCATTCCTACCGTTTATTGCCCGTGTTACTACCAACAGGGTAGTGATTCTGAAACCATTCGGTTGCATCCGACACGGAATCTCATCTCTCGGTCTTTGTCTTATCTGTTTAGCATGACAAAGACCGAAAGATGAGATTCCGTGTCGGATGCAACCGAATGGTTTCAGAATCGCTACCCAGGTCCAGTAGTACGACGGGTAATTTTATTTGCCCGTCGTACTACTACACCCATTTTCAGATAGGTACCTACCTCTTTTGCTTAAACAACAAAATGAAATCATTACTTGTACCTTGTTAGGATTAACACTGATATTTTTGGAAACTATTGTTTATTATTATTTATAAAAAATGTGTGTGGTTAAAAGACTGCAAAGCAGAAGTGAATTTTTTATTATCTGAATTATATACTGGCCGCGGGCCCACAGCGGCGCATGCTGTGCACGGGCGCGCAGCGCATTTTGGCTGCGTGTATTAATTTGTTTGACAACGTGGGTCTACGTTTCCACTGGAGTACACGAATACTATGTATTTTGTGGCACGGCGCATGGCCTCTCCATGTACATTGTACTGCTACGCAATGCACTGCAATCCACGGACACGGGCTTTACTGCGGGCCGTTCCACAAGGCGTGTGACTGAAAACTGCACTGCGATAAGCGACCTGTACCTACATAGTCGTGGGTTATATTTCTCGCTTGAGTACACTCAGTGGTCCGAGCTCACCCGTCGGAGCCTTTCGCCACACAGCGTCACGCAGGCTTCACTTATTATAGTCTAAGTACAGAAAAATCTGTGTATGGTGCGCCTCATGAGAAAACCTTATGTGGCGCACCACTTCAACAAACTAAAAAGTTAATGTCCATCTTTCAGCGGCATCATCAGACCCTGGTCATCTAGCACCAAAGTACCTTCTCGTTCAAAACGAATAAAACGAGCCCAATATCGATGAGGTTGTCGTTTCATTGCTAAGTTCATTTGGCGGTCTTTTAGCTCCGTCATCAGATCAGCTCCATGTCGTCATTACATTGCATTGTGGGTGCACTGGGTGACGAGCGCAGTGCAGTGCTAGGTAAGGATTTGGACTATCATGTTTCAATAGCTGCATGTTACTGTGCTGTTATGTGGCAGGCATGTTGCTTACCATCAGGCACATGACCTGCTCTTCTCGTCAATCTATGCTATAAAAAAAAACAAAATGTCTGGAGTGAAGCTATTGAGAAACACGGGGAAGCACTTGCGATCTCCCTGGATATCTCGTAGGCTTTCGACAGTGTTTGGTATGATGGCCTTATTACAAAACTTTCTTATGTTTTATGTTATATTGAATTCGATCCATACGAGTCGTCATTGATGGCTCCTCGTCGGATCAAATGGCTATCAATGCCGGAGCCCCTCAAGGTTATCTCTCTCTGCGACGCTCTTCCTGCTACATATCAACGCTCTGTTGAATCCGGTCGGTATCTTTGGGTACGCAGATGATAGAACCATTGTAGAGAGTTACATATCTAGCGCGAGAACCAGTGGACAGTAAACTCAGGAGAGAGAGAGTTTGAGATGGTTTGAGTGAGCGTTTGAGCTTGGCCCTTGAGGCGGTGTCTAAACGGGGGGATGTCAATGTAACAAGGTACAAGTAATGATTTCATTTTGTTGTTTAAACAAACGAGGTACCTATCTGAAAATGGCTGTAGTAGTAGTACGACGGGCAAATATAAATTACCCGTCGTACTGCTGGACCTGTTTGTATTAACACGGGCAAAAATAATTGCCCGTGTTACTACTGGTAGTAAGACGGGTAGTAACACGGGCAATAAACGTACCTTTCATACACATCAATTAATTCTGTTCACTTTTTCATATGTACACTTCTCTCGTATCTATGCTTCTGTTTCACATATTATTATGACGTCTTTGCCAACCACAGAGTAAGTAATCACTACGTTTGCCAACCATATACAAAATAAAGTCGACAGGTATCCATAGACTAAGTAGAGATATACTCTGTGGTGTTAATTTCCTGTAAAGGCGCTTTTAGACTACTTGTCTCACGCTATTACCTCAGTATATTTGTATTAACAGAGTATCTCTCTACTTAGTCTGTGGTATTCACAAAGTCTGTGCTATGCTCAATTCTCCGGTTCCCTTTTCTAAGCCTTTTCTCCTTGCCTAATCTGTGATGTAACTAGTGTAGTGTAAATGTAACTAGTGAGTATCTCTCTACTTAGTCTGTGGTGTGATCTGTGATCAACTTCATCAACTGCTCTCTACACAGTCTTACCAACTTAGGGATTTTGCCCCCAATTTTAAGGGGTAAATGGGTTGGGATTTTTGAAGTGAAAACTTCTTTAGGCGCGCTATAGACAGATTTTTCGTGGGCTGTGAAATGGGTTCGATCGTCGCGCTCGGATATGATAAGAAATCTTCGGGTAAACTCGGGACCTTGGCGATTGGGCTTCTAGAAATGCGTCAGCCAATGGGAAATGCTGACGCATTTCTAGATGGCCATGCCATGATGGTGAGGCCACGCCCTCCGGTTACACCCGTGTAATTTCCAAGGTAAGCTATCAAGTTCTGAGTAATAAGTTTTCACTTCTATCGGCAGTTCCTATGACTGCCAATTATTTTTAGACAGATTTTTCGTGGGATGTGAATTGAATTTTAGCGTCACGCTCGGGTATGATAAGAAGTCTTCGGGCAAACTCGGGACCATGGCTATTGGCCATCTAGAAATGCGTCAGTCAATGGGAAATGCTGAAAGGGAGTGGCCTGGTCATTATAGCATGACCATCTAGAAATGCGTGAGCCAATGGGAAATGCTTGCGCATTTCTAGATGGCCAGGCCACGCCCTCTGGTTACACCAGTATAGTTCCCAAAGTAAGCTATCAAATTCTCTGTTATAAGTTTTTACTACTATCGGCAGTTCCTATGACTGCCATTATTTTTTCCTTCCATGTTTTTTATATAACTCATTATTTTGTTAGGTAAGGACAAGAATAAACAGGTCCAGATTGAAAGGTGAAGTAATTTTGTAGCATTTTTTGGAATGGGTATGTTTAAATTAGTAAGATAAATTAAATTTCTTAATAATCTTGTTATACAAAATTAATAAAAAAAACAAATAAACATTTTTTAATAAATTCAGGAACATAACCAACTAGTTTTTCAACTATTTGCAGTGATATTCTAATGGTGTATATTTTTTTAGTAAAAGTGATAATTTTTCTATTTGACTAAAAAAAATGTACCAATAAGATAGACCAGGGTAGCATTGGACATCAAAAATTTGCAGTCATAGGAACTGCCGATAGAAGTGAAAAGTTATAACTTAGAATTTGATAGCTTACCTTGGAAACTACACGGGTGTAACCGGAGGCCATGGCCTAGCCATCATGGGATGGCCATCTAGAAATGCGTCAGCGTTTCCTATTGGCTGACGTATTTATAGATGGCCATGGCAGGCCATGCCCTCCGGTCACACCCGTGTAGTTTCCAAGGTAAGCTATCAAATTATAAGTTATAAGTTTTCCCTTCTATCGGCATTTCAGCATTTCCGATTGGCTGACGCATTTCTAGATGGCCAATGGGCTTGGTCCCGAGTTTACCCGAAGATTTCTTATCATACCCGAGCGTGACGGTAGAATTCAATTCACAGCCTACAAAAATCTGTCAAGGCGCGCCAAAAGAAGTTTTCACTTCAAAAAATTGGCAGTCATAGGAACTGCCGATAGAAGTGAAAACTTATAACGCAGAATTTTATAGCTTACTTTGGAAACTACACGGGTGTAACCGGAGGGTGTGGCCTGGTCATCATGGCATGGCCATCTAGAAATGCGTCAGCATTTCCCGTTGGCTGATGCATTTCTAGATGGCCATGCCATGATGACCATGCCACGCCCTTTCAGCATTTCCAATTGGCTGACGCATTTCTAGATAGCCAATGGCTATGGTTCCAATATTTCTTATCATACCCGAGCGTGACGCTAGAATTCAATTCCCACGAAAAATCTGTCTAGGCGCGCCGAATGAAGTTTTCACTTCAAAAATTTAGGGGGATTTCCAAGTAAATGTGGCAATTTTAGGGGTTTTTAACTTTGGTTTAGGGATAAACATTTTCAGGAGCTGGTAGCACTGTCTCTACATAATCTGTGATCAACTGTAATCTTCGATTTGAAAAAGTTGTAAAGTTGTACGAATTGCGAGTTTTACTAAATTGATTTTTACACAGTTAATTTGTTATATTGCATTATTACATCCCAATGGATTTAGATAACAGAAATGATTTCACGTGTTTGCCACAGGACCCTCGCGCTGCCACTAAACATATATTGGTAAGATTCTCGTTGAATACAGAATTTATATACGCTTCCGCAAAACTCTCATATATATTTGGTGAAAAACTGTTACAGGATAAAATGCTGAATGAAATACACCCCCTGGTATTAAAAATACGAAAACTAAGTAGCTCTTGGGGTGAAAATGAAGATGGAACACATAAAATTCGTAATGTTTACACTCTTTGTTTGAGTCAAATAAAAAAGTGTGTGCTCAATTTATTTGAAGTCTTTAGACTGGAATGTAACAGCCGTATTCTCCTTCAGGTATTTATAACTACGTAACACAAATTTATTTAAAAGTAGTTTATTAAAAAAACCTTGTTCTCAAAAGTGTTTTCTTATTTCCAGGAAACTCGGCAATGCAACTTGGAAAGGCTTTCATGGTGTGTTAATCGTCTTGTGTCTATAGATAACTACCTTAATAAAAAAAGTTTGAATAAGGCACACTGTGAGGATGACAGTAGTAATAGTAATGAATCATTTAATGTTACAGTCATGTACTTTGTTAACTGGATAGATCATACGTTTGAAGTCCTCACTAAACTATCGGAGACTGTTTATAAGACAGATTATAAGGAAAATGAAGAACTAGGACAGCATTGGAAATGTGATGTAAGAAATTATTAAACACTCATGCCTGTATTATCACCTTCAACTCTTGGTTTTTGGTGTTAAAATCACTAAATAACATAAATTAAAATAAAAAAAATGTGAGCCATCAAGGGATTCCTCTCAGTTGTTAAACAAAGAAAACATAATTTAAACTGAAAAAAAAATAACTGTCGGAAATTGTTTAAAGAAAAGGGACCAAAATTTAGCAATGCTGTTTGATAAAGGCACACCAATGCTGGTTGCCAATCATTAATTAACTACATTTATTTCTCAGATGGTGGAATGCATAAGAGAACTCCACGTTTCTATAGATGAGCTGCTTTTATCTGCCATGACGCTGTATAGATACTGTCTGTCTCATGATCAATTGATTGTTAAGGCTAGATGTCAAGTGGTAAGTAGTAAACTGTCTGAAATAAAATGAGTTAGTACTAAAAAGTTTGGATGTTTGGAAGTTTGTTGCTCAATCATGCTGGAATGCCTGAATAGATCTTCTTATAATTTGGACTGGAATAATGCATAGGTTACTTTTTATTGCATGAAAATAATGGGAACAGGAATTATACAGATGAAAAGGTGAGGCGCTATCTATACTAATATTATAAAGCTGAAGAGTTTGTTTGTTTGAACGCAAGGATCTTGGGAACTACTGGTCCGAATTGAAAGGTTCTTTTTCTGTTGGATAGTCCATTTATCGAGGAAGGCTATAGGCTATTTAACATTACGCTACTATCAACAGGAACAAAACATGAATGAAAAAATGTAACAAAAACGGGAAATAATTTTGCTATTTTAGAGTTTTCGTTGCGTGACAGCATGTGTCATTCGTCAAAGGTTCGTGAAAGGTTGCGTCATTAGAACCTAAGGTAACCGAATTTGTTCAAAATTTGAATTGGTACGATGCATTTTAGATAGATGGCGTAGCAACGCGCGCGCGATTGTGCTAGTATAATATATAAATAATTTCTCACTAACTGTTACAGGTGCTACGAGAAACAAAAGCCCTTCTTGGTGAGCTTATTGAAGGCGAATTAAGCACAACAGAAACATCTACAGAGTCACTCAAACTTCCCGTGATGCCTACAAACATAAATGTCAGAATTGACGTCTTGAAAGATGTACTTTACGCACTAGAAACCAACACAAATACAGCATTACTAACTCTGCTAATCTACTGCTTTAGTACAAACCTGTCAGCAGTTGATATATTAAAGCAGCATTTCATAACAGCTAAAGAGATGTGCCAGTGTATCGCAGAGAACAATGACGGGGAAGATTGTACATTTGTGAGAGACTTTGATTTGTACAATGAGAGGTTACTGCAGATTGGATCATTTGCTGTCTCCTGTTCATCAGATCAGCATAGTTAGTATCTATACTTAATATTATAAAGCTGAAGAGTTCGTTTGAACGCGATAATCTCAGGAGCTGCTGGTTTGATTTGAAATATTATTTTTAGGGTTCCATACCCAAAAGGTAGAAATGGGTCCCTATTACTGAGACTTAGCTGTCTGTCCGTCCGTCCGTCTGTCACCAGGCTGTATCTCAAGAACGGTGATGGCTAGATAGTTGAAATTTTCACAGATGATGTATTTCTATTGCTGTTTTATCAAACAACAAATACTAATTATAACATAAAATGTATATTACCCATACTCCCATACAACAAGCTTGATTTTTTACCGTTTCAAGAAACATTGAGCAAGCTCGCTTAGTCCGTCCATAGCAAACTAGATGGCGCCACTAGTAGAATAAAACGTGCTATCGAATTCGTCGTTAGAACCATAAGTGTGTGAAGTCCGTGGGATCCGCGGACAAACAACGTGAAGCGTAATTTATATATTTTAAGATATCCGAGCGAAGGCAGAACGGACCGCTAGTTCTCTCATACAAGTTATTTTTTACTTATACAAGGATTTATTTCAGAGCAAAAATGCGCTTTGGTTCCTTTTTAATCTTTAACCAACTTCAAAAAAGGAAGAGTTTCTCAAATTGCTAGCATGTCTTAGCCAGTGTAAACCTATCAATTTTAGCTCAATATGCCCTATAAATTTTTCCAGGGATTCTCAATTTACGTAGTGGTCTCGCGAGTCTCGAGTCCCTGGATCCTCACTTAGTGCCGGCGTTGATGACGTCACCGAATAGTCACCATTCTGCGCTCCTCGTGGAGTCTTGGCGTCGCGAGATCAAGGAGATTCGAGACAGCGTCTTCTTGATTGTAGATCCGACTGCATTCGCTGACGTAAGCTTTGTAACAAATATTTTATTGATGATTGATCTTAAAATATATACGAATTTTTATAAACTGTAGAACAAAAGTAGTAGTGACGTATTTAATGTACTTAACATCTCCTTAGAGAAATGCTGGCTGATTAGCGATAACCCTGTGTAGTAATTAAAAACATTTTTATAAATTATTTCAGAAATCTAAACAAATGATGCACCAGCAACTGCTAGAGACCCTGAAAGAAACATCCTACAATTACGCAAACGTGTGTGCCGTAATCAATACAGGGATTGTGTTGTACGATTTTTTTGCCGTTTATAATGAGATGGAGCCACTAGCGCTGTCTCACCGAGATGGACTGATTCCTTTACTAGCAGACTTGAATAAAGGTTAGATTTTTAAGTGATCATTGTATTATTAGGTATAATGAATCAACCCATCTGTGTTCAACAATTGTTAGGTTTAGTTTGCCATCACACATATCCCTAGTTAGAACATCAATTTTACATGATTGCCAACTCTATGGCTTGGTGGCCTTAGGTTTAAAGTTCTCTGACATGTAGTTTTTAATTTAAGTTTAGTTTGTAGATTTTGCATTTTTGTAAACTCTGGTCTATGTTCATTGGTTTTCTCACATGCCTTGTTTCACAGAAACAATGTCCAAAATTTTTAAAATTTATTAGTCAAGGTACAATCTGGACCTTTTTTTATAAGTTCTTGATCATCTCCCATCTCAACAACTCACTCTTAGCGTACAACAGTTCCTTGATCCATACATTCCTTCCTTCCTATTTGGAATAACTAAAAGTAAAATAAGAGGGAAAAGACCAAAAATTACAGACTGTAGTCTTTCTGTGAAGAATAAATATTATTTACTAATTATTAGAGACAAACTTCTTAGCATTCCATGGATGCACCGTGCGGGTGCCGGGTCCATCGTGTGGCAGAGAGAGAAATCTCGAGTAGACCCCAAGACTTGTGACTTGGGTGTAGGTTTAAAAGGGGCGGGTGCAGCTTTAGATACTCGTTCTAGTATAGAACTTACTGCACTTCTGGACAAGCCAAGGTCTTTCAGCAGGTTATAGACTACGGCTGGTATACCTCTCGCTCCTACTTCTACAGTGTATAAATTAACTACATAGCCATTTTTTGTTAATTAGTTTTAAAGGTCGTAATACTTATTTTGTTTCATCGCGTGGTCTTTTGGTATATTAGTTTCCCACGGTACGGTAAGTTCTACAAGGACTCCAAATAACAAACGTGACGCGTCGTGGGTTACGCCTGACATACTTAATCTAAAATCATTGTTGTTTGATATTTCGAAATTAGTTGACCAATTTCCTGAGGAAGAGAACTTGATAGCTATATTTGACGATCTCAACAGGAAATACATTTCGACTTTGAATATTTCTAAGACAAATCATTATAGTAGTATAATACACGGAAGTACGAATCCATCAAAAGCTATGTGGAGAATCGTGAACACGGAAAGGGGGAAAAACAATACCCCTAGGTTGAACTGCTCCGAGATCGTTAAAGATTGTAACGGCAGTAAGTTTAGTTCGCCTAAAGATGCAGTAAATGCTATGAACGTTCGGTTTTTAAATGCAGCTGCTGCCTGTGGAGCACCTAAAGCTGATACTGCTACTGTATGTAAAATTTTAGTATCAGCACGTCAAGCATCTGACCGTTCCCTCAGACTAACAAGTTTCTCGGCTGATGAGGTATTCCGCATAGTATCCTCCAAAATACCCCCAAAAAAGTCGAAAGACATATACGGTGTGTCGATGGAGCTAATTAAACTAGCAATTTTGCTTCTAGCTCCGGTTCTCGCAACACTGTTTAATAAGTGTCTTAGAGAAGGCTCGTACCCGTCGTCGCTGAAAATATCGAAAGTGTCCCCGATATTTAAAGGCAAGGGCAAAACGGACGATATTGATGGATATAGACCAGTATCGATTATACCAGCAATAGCCAAAGTGTTCGAAAACGGCTTGAGTTCACGATTAGTGGCCTACCTATCGGAAACTGAGGCGCTGTGTGAACAACAATACGCATACCGCGAAGGGAGGTCTACGATTTCTCTAACGCGTGAAGTGATACGTAGTGTGTTGGCTGCCCGTGAACGTAAAGAGCAAGTAGCTGTCTTGTGCTGTGACTTATCGAAGGCCTTCGATGTCGCAGACCACGAGACCTTAGCTTTAAAGCTGAAACACTATGGCATAGCTGGGAAATCATACGAGGTGTTGACTGACATGTTACGAGGCCGCTCTCAGGTAGTGGATGCTGGCGATAGCTATAATAAATCAGATCCGCTGCCTTCGTCTATGGGAGTACCGCAGGGTTCGTCAATTTCAAATATAATGTTCTCTCTCCTACTAAACGATCTCCCTGATGCCGTAAAGGGTGCAGGCATATTCATGTATGCAGATGATGTGGCTGCCGTAGTAACAGCTCTTTCAATTGAGGATTTAGAAGAGAAATTAAATATCGTAATTAACGGCTTAAATTCATGGTTTAGAGCTAATGGTTTTATGTTAAATTCAAAAAAGACTCATTTCGTTCACTTTTGTCTGTCGGGCCATCATACAAAATCGCTTAAAGTTTCGCTAAACGGTGTAAGGATTGAGCAAGTACAGACCACCACATTTTTGAGATTCGAGATTGATCGCAGCATGACGTGGGAACACCACATCGACAAGATGTGTGCTAAAGTCAGCAGTGCGTGCTTTGCGCTAAGACGAGTATCCCGAGTGGTGTCTGCGGAAGTGTCACGTGCGTGTTACTTCGCCACAGTGCATTCTCGGTTACAATACGGCGCCGAGCTATACGCGCGCGCTGCCGACTGGGAGCGTGCGTTCTGCGCCCAAAAACGTGCCGTACGTGCCATCGTTGGCGTATCGCAATGCACATCCGTCAGACCATATTTCAAAGAGCTTGGCATACTTACGTTACCTGCTATATTGATATACCAGGTGGCTGTGTATGTCAGAAATAATCTAGAATCATACAATACGCGAAGAGAGAGACATTCTCGAAACATACGTAACGCGGACAAGCTGGATGTCATATCACACTCTCTCACAAGGTCACGGAAGCTAACTCACATTATGGGACCTGAAGTTTATAACACTCTTCCCAAAATAGTTATACCTGCCCCAAGTTTCGGCAGCTTCAAAAACAAATTAAAGTGCTGGCTTATCGATCAAACTTTTTATAGTTACACCGAATTTTTAGAGAGTGATGGCAAAGTCCTATAAATATGTATACAAAAATTTGACATGGGTCAGTACAATTGTTATAAAAACATATTATACTCATATAATGCTTGACAGTTTTCTGTACAATAATTATTATAATACAGTAGCCATTTCAAACTTTGAAAATGTGTACAATTTGTATGCTCTTTCGTTTGTTTTTATTTGTTATTTATTGACGTGTAAATTGTACATTTATGAATAAAGTACTTTGACTTTGACTTTTGACTTTGGACTATGCGTTTCGTAGCTATAGAAAAAAGGAAAATATCCGATCTGGATGACGAATCACCCACATCCTCTAGGATTTTATAGTGCTTTTCATACGTGTCCATTAAAACAGTCCAATTAGGTGCTGAACCCAGGATTGAGTAAGGCTTGTTCTTGGAGTTTGAAGTTGAGCCCTCTTTTACAAAGTTAATTTGTCTTTTGTTTGTCGTCAATCCCTTTTGGGCTCTAGCTACCGAAAGGCTTATGGCTTCACGTATGACTTCAAGTACTCTGTCATGGCGCTGTGAGTAATGTGTGTATATGTTCCAGCAATATCCGAGTGTAAAGTAGTATCCAACCTTCTGTGCACGAATGAAGATTTTCAATACGAAGTGAGTAAGTCATCGCAAAAACAGGTCACATTAGACAAGCTCTACAAACGCCTAAAACTACTCTACTCTATCGTCTCGAAAATCAACACATTACACCAACCTAAAGACCTATTCGAAGATGAGGCCCCACAGAATTTGACTCGCACCATTGTGAAGAACGACCAGACATACTTAAAACCTCAACAAAAAGCTAATTTATCGAAGAGTCTGTTTGCAAGAACCAACGTCCGTTCTTCCACTAGAAACTTTCCATTGTCGAAGCTGACGAAACATCTCCGTGGTAAAAATTGCTCTCAGTTGAATTTCTCAGTGGAATTAGATAGAATCTTCAATCTGTCCAGTGAAAAAATGTCCCAAAGCGTTGAGAATAGTGGCTCAAATGGAAAAGTAAAGAACAAATTCTTAGACAGAGCTCGTGAGACGTCGTTGTACAACTTTTCGCCGATAAAAAATCGGTCCTCGATGAGGAAGACTGTCTTGAGCAGACATCTTGCTACATTCACAAAGAATGGAAATAACATGCCACTGAGTGTCGGCGAAACGCAAAGTTTGATGGACGAAAATGAAAGCTTACAATTTACAGGTAATTTTTTTTGTTACTTCACATACTTGCAAATTATTTAAACTTGTATTATAGACTACAGGCCCGTGAACAGAATTTATGGGTTAAATGAACCACCAGGAGACCTACGTAGAATGGTAGAAGGGTATAAAATAATAAGATTCAGTACTATGCCGTCACTTGTATGCAGTCCAACTGAGTGCAGGGGAAGAAAGGGGGTTGCAACCCTCGATCTTTTGTCCTTGTCGCGTGATTTTTGTACGGCATTGCTGAATAATGGATTAGAAGAAGTATTGAAACTGTATGGAATCAATGCCGTACATAATCAAATGACCTTTACCCTGAAAATCGTCGGCAAGTTTTTTTCCGACATGAATAACAATAAAAAAAAACAATTTTCACAGTTTTAATCCCTCTTCTAATCTATTATTCCGTAAGGCCGTACAAAAATCATGCGACAAGGAGAAATTATCGAGAGTTGTAATCCCCCTTCTTCACCTGCACTCGTTACAGCTTACCAGTGACGGCATAGTGCTGAATCTTATTATTTTATACCCTTCTATCATCCTAGGTCTCCTGGTGGTTCATATGGCCCATAAATTTTGTTCACGGGCCTGTAGTCTATTATAAGAACGAATGTATTGTCTAATGTGTTGGCTGAGTGGATATTATCAGGGAGTCTTAAAATCGAGAGTGATTACATTTTTGGTAATGAGATAAGCAATGGGCTTGATGGTAAGCAGTATACCTGAAAATTA
This sequence comes from Ectropis crepuscularia, assembly GCA_963693475.1. Classification (NCBI taxonomy): domain Eukaryota; kingdom Metazoa; phylum Arthropoda; class Insecta; order Lepidoptera; family Geometridae; genus Ectropis; species Ectropis crepuscularia. Next base: position 14,620,285 of record OY856358.1, read on the forward strand.
CGCGAACGGGAACCACATGGGTAAAAGTACGAAACGTTGCTAGAATAAAATAAATGTTAATCAGCTCGATTAACATTGACATGCTTAGGCAAACTTTTATAAGGCTGCTACCAAATTTTGGTCTAATAAGTTTTCTCGGTGGACCTACTAGTACAATAGTGGAAAATAGTTCTGCTTCTTGTACACATTAGTGTCAGCCCAGACAGGACGGACCACAGCGGAGAGGTCTTTAATTAACGCACTTGAAAATAAACTTTAAAGTGCATAAATGCTTGAACCTTATTCCCGCGTATCCTCGAGGACGCGCGAGCTTCTTTTGTCAGGTTCAAGCATTTATGCACTTTATTGCCATTTTCACCTTTAGGTACATTTATAGCTAAACTATACCATTTTTTTCATCATTTTCAGAAGTCCTGAATCAAATAAACGACACTACCAACATCTTAATTACCACGAAACGAGGATTCAGCTCTCAAACTGCAAACGACACGAATACTCTCAGGATAAATGTTTGTCAAAACATTACAAACACCAAGAATCACGATATCTTTAAGGACAGCGATTCTAATAATATTTGGAAGATTTCTATGAACTCTGTAGATGAGCCGACTACAATGAGACAAGCCAATGAGACATCAAGTTTGTCGAACATGACTCAACCATCAAATATCAATACATTTGAAAGAATCAATGACTTGGAGTTTGTCGAAACTAAACTAAATAGTTTAAAATCTCAGTTTGAGACTAGTCTTTAAGATTAATTGTATATAATATATTTATATGAAATTTACAAAATAACTCCAATCAAATTTAACTTATGAAAATAATTAATTTGTCAATATAAAATAATATACTAATATTGTGATATTATAGAGTGGATTTTGGTACCTATTAAAAGTAGACAAATCTATGTAAAATTAAAGTGTTACATGGAAATGCAGTAGTGACTCCCTCAGTGGCCACTGAATATGTAATGAACTTACTCCGTCCCTTAGAGATTGTGAACCATTTCTTTTGAATTATTGTTAAGCATATGCTATATTTAAGATTAAGATAACATAATTATGTACCTACTGTGGCTGGGAATTTTGTATTTTTTTTACTGAATATATTTGTTTTTTGGAAAAAGTTTTAAGTTTCATTTTTAAAATAAGATCAAACAAACCCTGAGATTTTGACTGAAACTTCATTGGCGGAACCTTTTTTCAACGGCGCGTTCTGCCTATTTCTCGTAAAACTGCACAGATGTCGTTACTAGTATCATTATCCATTATCTGTTCTGTGATAAGCAGTAGGCGTACTACGAAGTCCGATAAACGATATATCGGCCGAACTTATGGACTTTTCCCACGAAAGACAATCTTCGGTTGATAGGATCGGCTGTTTCGTTCGATTCGACCCTCATCTGACCTAAGTCTATAACTTCGACCGAGATGTATCGATCTGACTGTTTTTCGTAGTAGGCTACTATTGTCGATCGGATCCGATCATTCGGAGTTTGTTTTCGTAGTAGACCAGCACTGATCCTGGTTTGTTACTTTCACAGATTTAAAAAAAAGTCGAAATGTATGGTTACTTCTCTCTACTTAGTCTGTGGGTTACTTTAGTTACAAGCAAGTGGCAAAAACGAGTGGCTCATACTATAAGTTCTCGTCTTCAAACATTGAACATCACCGGCTTCAAAGTTGCTTTACTCCCTTGTTCTTTTTAATTGAGGCGTCTAGCAGATATTTTGAGTCTTGTACACTTTTTGTCTTTTTGAGTATTTAGAGTGACGAGACGAGCAGTATATCAGTACATGTGCCTGATGGTAAGCAATATGCCTGCCATAACAGCAAATTGACACGCAGGTATTGGAAAATAAAAAAGTACAAAACATTACCTAGCGTTGTACCTACCTACTGCGCTCCTCACCCAGGGTACAGTCGTTTCCATTGTCTTACGTAGGCATTTGTTCTTGCAAACTAAAGCGAATTGATGAATACATGAAATGAGTAGAGTAGAAGAAATAAATAAATAAATAACGAATCTTTTCCAGTTTGGAACTCAAGTTCTGAGTTCTCCTTTAGACATAGATAATTAACTCAATTTGCCAACAATTTCCCTACTAATTACCCTGACGGAAGTAAACTTTAATCAGCGATTTCATGCATCGCCGAATTAATGCTGCGTTTTATGACACGTTCATAAATTATTGTTACGTTACTACTCACAAAGGAATTGCACGCGATCTCATAAGAAAGCTAAAATGGAAATTATTTGACCGGGCAACTCTGTAATGTATTGTTTTGGACAAAGTTCACTTCTCAGGTCCCAGCAGTGGAACAGTGGAATCATTTAGAGGGTTGCTTATTTTACCTAAGGTACTAGAAGTTTTATGAAATTTTATATTAATTAACGTAAGTGACCACGTTATGGTCGGACAAGCAGTCACCAACTCACCACGCGTGATTTTTTAAATTGCCGTCAATAGTTTTTTTTTTCTGAAAAACAAAATTTTCTAATGGGGCTTAGAGTATATATAAGTACTATAGAGCGCGCACAACGAAGTGGGAACAGTAGGCACGGGTGAGAACAAAACGACGTTCCCCGTTCCCGCCGCGAGCGCCTGTAGTCGTACTTGATAACTAGGAAAGAGCGTTTGTCGAGAGATTTTTATCAAATATTATTATTAAAATGGGGAAATGTGCAGTTCGACCTTGTAAAAACGATACGTTCTAGTATCGTTTTTACACACAAAATCGAAATCCAGTATCACATTTCATCGGTAAGTCGATTATTATACTTATTTTTATGAAAACTAATTATGAATCGCGGGGGTGAAGGAGACGTGGGAGGCGGGCGGGCACGCGCAGGTTCGCCAGCGTACCGCGGTCCCGCTGCGTGATTTAGAGATGGGACACGTAACCAAAGTTGGTGGTTGATATAATGTTGGCTAGAAGAAATACATATTATAACAGATTTTTGTAACTTTAATGCTCAAAATGTTTTAATAATTTTTATAAATAATTTTATAGTGTTTCTTACGATTTACTTCCAAATTTTTTTAATGCGAAAGTATTATAGCCTAAACTGAAAGTTCATAATATTATGTAATGTTGCGATATCACGTCTTAACAGTTAAACTGATTTTGAAGATTTTAGTAGGTATAGAATGGAGTAAAATTTTTTTTTTTAAATGGCAGTGAGGGATACATTTTTGTAAGGAAAATACAGGGTCCTACAAAGTTAGTATACAATATTTTAAGGACAAACCTACTCAAAATACTGAATATTTTCTCTTTCTTAAGTAAAATATCGTAAGTTGCATGTAGAAAAACTAAAACCTGCACAGGTACTAACTCTATAAAACTAAAATGCCTACCTATTTCTTTTTTAGATGTTATCGCACGAAATAATTATATTTGTAGTTAGTACCGCGCTGAACCTGCATCTATTGACAACAAAATGAGTTTGCGTTGCCCGCGTGCCCATCCCTAGTAATCGCCAATGTACATATCACATATCTATGTAGCTATACATTACCTGCCTACACCGCGCACTGGGCGTCTAGTGCGGCGTTAGCGCTCTATACTTTAGTTATTTATACTCTAAGTAATGGGTCGTTTTCCAGATGAAGATAAACTTGTCAAATACAGTTCCCAATTTCACCATAAGTGGCGCCAATGTTTCATTTTGTTAGATAAATTTCACAAAAACAAACAGTGGTGCCACACTTGGCAAAATTTAGAACTATTTTTGACAAGTCTATCTTCATCTGAAAAACGTCCCATTAAAACACACTGTTTACATTTTTTATGAAACCAAATTATGGGTCGATAAATTAAACGCACTGCTCCAATAAGACAGCGAGGTTTCGGTGTAACCCCCAAATTCTGCACGGTTTTCTTGCAGAACGGGGTGAAAGTGAGAATGTGTATTTGGTTGTAACATTGTGTTGTGCATTTTCGTTAATTCTTATTTTGTTAGAAAGAACACATTTTTAATATAGTCCCATCAAAATTTTAACATTATTGGTCGTGTGGTTCGGAAATTACATAGTGCGCGACCACAGTACGGGCCTAAGGCGGGCGCGGGCGCGGGCGCGGAAATTTCAAACATAAAGTCCGCGCCATCACTTAAGTTCTCTGACGAAACAGTTGAACTACTTTTATAAAATCAGTTTTGTTTATCGTTATCGTTGTAGAATGCAACAATGGCTCCACTCACGACCGGTCGTGAATGGAGACGCGGATCTACGAAACGCGCCTTTGTGTCCACAGTGCAGGCGGCCTAGCGCGGCGGGCTTGAGCGACTAAGCGAGCGGAGATGTCAAACGTTCATTTGTTCGCGCTAGACGTGGGTAAAAATTAATCTTTGGCGAGATTGAAACATTTGCGTCTGGATCAGTCGATCAGTTGTAAAATGATGACATGACCATTTGTGATATTTGGAACACTGCGTCAAAATCATGATTTAGATAGATAGATATGATATTTATAGATAGATTTACTATCTAAATCTTTACTATGTCAATGACATTTACAGTTTTTTACGGCCTTCTAAAAAAAAGGGGTATAGTTAGGTAGACGCTGATGTCAGTCTGTCTGTCTGTAGACGCAACAGATAGTCTGGTGCACCAAAGTTCTCAATTTTGATGCGGTTTTTTGATTTGTAATTCAGTGTCTTTGCGGTGGTTCTTAGTAATGTTTGATTAATATGAGTTTAAAACGTTCGCCTGCATAAAATAGTGGACTAAAGATCTTTTCACAACCTACTTCAATATGGATATCAAATGAAAGGGAAAGTAGTAGAATTCTATAACAAATTCTATCAAATCCACGATATCAGGTGGAAATCTGAATATTTAATTATGTTCTTGTTATATTTTAACATTACTGTAGATTGTATAGATACATACTATCATATTTTTCATATTCGTAGAAGTTTTATTTGTAACGTAAACGTAACGTAACAAACGATTTAAGCAATCTATTCAAACTTCGAAAACTTAATTCTAAAGCAATGAAAAACTTATTAATTTAGTTTGCAAGTTGCAGCCTATGCGATACGCACGACGCTAATTCCGTTTTGTTTCTCAATCTTATTACTACACAACGCAGTTTTATTTTTTTCACACTTTGCCGCGACTTGATACTGCATTCCTAAATTATTGAATATTGTTAGCAATCATACAACATACAATTCATTCAAACAGTGACTGCTAACTCGTGATTGTGAACTGATTTCGTTCCAAATTAAACACTTTTACCAGGGCATCACCACTCGCTCAAGGTCGCGCGTTATTAGCCTACAACTAGAGTCGGTTGTCGGACACACGGCTGAGCGCTCGCGCAACATGTTTCCCGTGCAAAATGACGTCGCGTGCATATTGTGTTGTATATGGATGGATGAGTAAAAAAACAAACAAATAATTACAATTTTTTGCATTGCCTTTATAATTATATTAATCTGTGCTACAATGCTGACTACCTACATAACGGAAGGTTAATAATTTTTTTTATTATATATGTCGACAACCCTTGCGCGTCATTCCGCGTCAGACAGTGACAGAGTTACGCGTTAGAAGAGAGCGCAAATGTTTAGGTGAATATCGCGATAGGCATTGAGCGCTAATGCGAGCTGAATTGCACTTTGTTGTGTCCCAAGAAGAGTCGCTTTTTATAAAAAAACTTTCGCTAAGTGAGTTTGCTGTACTTGTACTAATATTTATTTTGTGCTTTTACCATCCAACTATTCCCAATCATTCGGATCACAGTGATGTTTCGGTTCACTGAGTCGTTTCAGTAAATGAGCTACTTACACACGTCTAGTTCAATTGTTTCGTCCTCACATCTAGTTGGCGAGCGACCTAATGCGCATGTGGCGGGGGTATCAAACCTTTTCAGTCTTGTCGCTTTGTAATAAACCGGCCTAACATATTTGAGAGTATGCTTTGAAAAACTTTTGCCTAAATAAAATTTACACACTAGTTAGTATAAAATGTAATGTGCCTTTTATCCTGATTTGCGGCAACTAAATTACACTGGCTGAGGGCCGTACAAAACACAAGCTATAAAGCTGAAGGCTTTAAACAAAAATTTAAAGCTACACCTAATTTAAAAATATCCTGGACTAAGGCACCAAGAGTGTAATGATTCGAAGTGTAAACCTAGATTATAAAGTTTTACTGGAGAATGAACTCAGGATTTATACATATAGTTTTTTTTTTCCTGGTCACCTCACCAAATTGTACTGGCTGAAGGCCATACAAAGCTGCAAAATATGAGCTGAAGGCTTTAAACAAAAAAAGTACTGAATATAATAATGATAGTTAAGGATCCTAACTAAAGAGAAGATAATTAGATTGTTAAATTAGCCAAGTGAACGTCTAGTGGAATGTATAGGACTCTACGTTGTTTCCGCAATACCCGAGATTCTACGAAAAGACCGATTTACCTATATGTTCCTAAGAAATAAATAAATGACACAGATCTTATAGTTTACTAAAACGCAGTTAGAGATAATTTTGATAAATACCTAGGATGCTGAAAAGAAAGTGATAATTCTATCTACAAAGAGAGTTTATGGAGTATTGTTATTTTAATATTATAGATCAAATTCACAAAACAAGAGATTTGAGATTAATAGGTATTTGAAAATGAAAATCACCGTTTACTATAAATACATTTTGATTAGTTTTAATTAGCCTGCCTGCCTATAGAATTAAATAGTGAACTTCTTTCTACTACAAACGAATAGCATGTTTATGAATTTTAGTTATAATTTATAATTATAATTAAAATTCATAAAATAGTTATAATTAAACCGTGTTAGTCGGGACTCTACGAGGATGCCCTCGCTTCAAGACTATTCCGCAATCCTAGCCGCGAGAAGAGACATAACTTAGCACTCTATGGATTCACCGTGCGAGAGCCAGGGGTCCATCGTGCAACAGAGAGAGAAAAACAGAAAACTGGAGTAGATCCCAAGACTTGTGACTTGGGCGTAGGTTTAAGGGATCCCTTTGTGAAGCACTTCCACACTCACCTTAACTACTGTCAGACCTCTCATCTGTTCAGCTAAATCTGACATAAACCCGCCAGTACAGTTTTAGATACTCGTTCTAGCATAGAACGTACTGCATTTCTGGGCAAGCCCAATTCTTTCAGCAGGTTATAGTGAGATTTTGCTGGTATACCTCTCACTCCTACTTCTACAGCAACTTCCTATGTAGAAATTAACTACATTGCCGTTCTTGTTAACTTGTTTAGAAGATTGAAATACTTATTTGGTTTTATAGCATTTTCTTTAGAGATTTTATGTAGTCTAATTCTACGTTAATTTGTTTAGAAGGTTATAACACTTAATATGTCGCTTCGCGTATCTTTTAGAGATTATAGTCTAAATCTGTGTTATTTTGTTTAGAAGGTTGTTGAAGAACTTATTCCGTCTCTTCGCGTATGCTTTAGAGATTATGAACTAAATCTACAGTTAATTTGTTTAGAAGGTTGTCGAAGAACTTATTCCGTCTCATCGCGTATGTTTTATAGATTATGAACTAAATCTATGATTACTTCAGACAATAATAAAATTAGTATTTTACTCTGCAAGTCCAGAAGAGCAGTCTAATTGTCAAATTCTTGCTCTGTATTAGTAACAGGAATTCGACGAGCTTTATTTTATCTAGCCCAAGGACCGACTTCGAAGCCTTGTAGCTCAAAACACTCATCCCATTAGAGCCTAAGTATTATTAGTACTGATAACCATGTACTCGAAGTTATTAATTTACTTTAATGTCTCTATAGGACAAAAAATTTATAAGTTGTCGAAAGTTTGTTATTATGTACATATTGCAAAATAAGGATCCTCGCTTTGAGGGTTTCTCGAAAACTATATGTTTGTTACAGATATCCATCTTCATAAAATTATAAAATTACGTGTATTAACCTTGTTTCTCTCGAATCCAGCGCGTCTAGTCTCGGAACTAGAGTTCCGAATCAAAGATAATAGTTGCAATAAATTAAACTTACAGTTGAGTGTAACCCTTTTAAGTACCTAAGTTTCTCCAAATATGGTCATCTATAAGGTAATAAATTGAGTATTCCTCTATTTTCAGTTTCCTCGAAAGATAGGCCTGGAATCATTCAAACTTTTAGATTCGAATTACGCTAATTACGCATAATGCAATTTTTATATTTGTATGTACTTACAATTGATGGGTTGTGTTTTTATTTGATCCTTCTTTTTAAATTTCTTTATTTAATTTTATCAAAGAAAGTATAATTTTTTCACATAGAATATTAGCATGTTTGAGTGACGTTTCTCGTCAAACAAAAAAGAACTCAAAAAATGCCAACATTGGAATAAAATAAAACTGAAAATTTTCAAAGAAGTTTTTACTTTGCTCTCTGTCAACGAGGTCTTACTGTCTCGTTACAGTCAACCCCCAAAAAATTACGTAGATTTAAAAATTTACACGGAGTAATTTTTTCCCAAGAAAAATGAACTATCAAAAGAATCAAATAATCTAAGTATCAAATAATCTAAGTATCAACTAAATTTATCAAAATTCTAGTTGTAGCTTCAATCTATGTGTCAAGAATGAATATATGTATCCCTACAACAATATGATTGTGTCTTTAAACCACCCAAGAACTATTGTCATGTCATCTCAAACCCGTGGTTTGATAGTGAGTAGCTATAAAAACATTTTTAACCTCGTCGTTGCCTAGATACCACCGCTAACAAAAAGAGTTTGTGAGGCTCTTCAATCCTAGTGATACAAATTAGTGATTTCCACGCAAAACTCTTGTTTACATTAGAATCCACCAATTCATTGTCGCAGATTACCAGAGCAACTCTTGCGAACAGATAAAAGGATTTTAAATAACTGCTCTCCCTACCAAGACTTTAAGACTCCAATCCAATAGTCCAAAGTTGGAACCTGTGAAGTGTGCGTAAAGGTATTAGCCGCGTGTAAGCAACGAATTCAAGGGGCCTGCAATTGCAGTGACTCATACCAACAAAGGTATTTAATCCTAACTTCAAAGTCAATCTCCCTTGAAAACGTTTTGAAAAGTGTTAAGCTACTTTTAGAACTTGGAGAAATCCGTCTCATATTCTAACAGTGCTAATGGCCCAAGCCCCTCGCAAATTCAAAAATAATTTCATAAATATAACGCCCTTCGCCTTTCAAATTCATTTAAACTTTAATTAAATCTCTCGAAAATGTTTTCAATCCCCTCCTTTCATCGAAACACGCTGACTCATTCCATCAGCAACTGTTGTCTAGGATATGAGACTACGTTGAATTGTTTTATTTTATTTGGCGCATATAATTTAAATTATTATTTTAAAATTAAATTTAATCCCATTAAAATCTTTTATATCAATCAACATTTCATAAAATATTTACTATTATTTTTCAGAAATATTTTTTGTAAATGACCAGTATGACCACGCTCTTATAAAATCAAAGCCAAAGTTATTTTCCAATAAAGATAATTATTATTAAAAATGAATATAATTATTTATTTTGTTTCAAAATCAGTTAGGTATTATTACTTCAAAAAGTTGAGACAATCCTGTAATTTATTTAACTTTAATTTTATTTTTTATTAAATTATTATTTCAAAAAGTTGAGACAATCCTGTAATTTAATTAACTTGAATTTTTTTTTTTTAATGTAATGTATAATAATTTTTTTTTTAAATGTAATGTATATTTTTTTTTTCATGTATGAATTTATTTTTCTCCCTTTCGTTGATAATATTAAAACATTTATTATGACAAAAAAAAATGATCATGATCTAAATAACTCAAGATGCATCCTATTAGAACATTCGTTACTAAAGTATGTTTTTTTTATTTTATTTATTTTTATTGTTAAGGGTAAATTATTTTCCTCCATATGGTAACCTTATTCTTGATTTGTTATATTAAAAATATATGTTACATATTATTAACCTAATCCAAGTGAACCCCTAACAAAAATTATGTTTACTTAAACTTAAATATTTAATCCGTACACGCCTATGAAACGTTAAACTTGAATAATAATGTTTGGTTTGAGATAAGTTTGTAATTATAAAATAAATCTGCAAAAAAAACTTACGAAAACCGGTATCTAATATTGAACTTTTATTGATAACCGTATCTATTTATTTACCTATTTCCAAAAATAAGTTATTTTTTTATGATTACATTCACAAATTATATCATCAATGAAAGTTATTCATAAATTTACAATCTACTAGCGGTCCGTTCCGTTTCCGCTCGGATATTTTCATACAAACTATCGAAATAAACTATCCTATATATCGAGTTGGTTTAATCTATCGGTGTTAAAATTTGATTGAAATCGGTTAATTGATTTAAGAATCATAGTGAACAACCAACATGATCGTATATTTAATTACTATTAGTTATACTTCGCAATCAAGTTTCGCAAATATTTATTATTAAACTCGTGAGTTGACAATAATCGACACAAGTAGAATAACCCAACCCCTAGTTTGTTAGCCCGTTTTAATTTCCTGAACTAGTATTCCGAAGTAAATTGATAAGATCACCAAACAACAATGACAAAAATAAAGTCCTAAGTAAGCAACATGAAATAATATTTAAATGAACCCACATGTATTACTTAGTCAAAGTTTCCAAATAAATAGATAACACAAACTATAAAACTCGATAACTGAAATATTACGTATATAATTGCTACTACATACATACTCATGTCTACATATAAATACTCCGATAGAAAATCTTCGAACTTCATACACAACTTTTTCCTTAGCTGGAAATCGAATCCAACCTACTGAACCACAATGACAACCGTTCTACTTTATTATCGTTCTGAACCCTAAAATAAATATTAGAAACTATGTACTGATACTTTTTACTATTAGTTGCTATGGTAAGTTTGTTTATAAACAGTCTTGTCATTTTATTAGAAATTACATACTGTCATAACAAAGGTTCGAGATGAACAAATTAATTTTCAATTACTAAAGAAACACAATTATAAATTAAGCAGAACATTGTTTCAGTAAATTATATTAGGAAACCTTTACCCGATAGCAAAAATAGAAGCTAAATTACAGATTCAATAAAAATGTACACAAAGCGAAAGGTGATTTGCAAGTAAGTCTCACTAAATTTATCCTATAATCTACTATGTTTCCACCGCTAATACTTACGAAGTATATTCCGTTTAAGATAATCATGATCCAAGATTACTTTACTCTTTACTGATTTTGGTTTAGCAATAGACCAGATTACAAGATTTTATTGCTTAGCAGTTTCCTCACGACGCTTTCCTTCACCGCTAGTGACATGAGCTATATTTAATAAAGAAAATATGATATCATGATATTAACTCCCGTTTCCTCGTATTGTTTTCCTACACCGCCAGTGAATGACCTATAGCTAAAAAATGATTGATGGAACTCTCCTATTTCTTCGCTTTATTTTCCTTCACCACTAGAGAATGACCTATAGCTAAAAATTTCAACCTGTCGTTTCTTCACGATGCTTTCCTTCACTATACCTATTATAGCCAACAGTTTAAAACTGTCAGTTTCTTTACAATGTTTTCCTTCACTGGAAGCAAAAGGTCAATAATTACAAAAAAAACATTCTTTGAGTAGGTATACCAGACTCCTTACAATGTTTTTCATCACCGCTAAACCTGATAGTGTGAACCTTTTAGTTTTAATAAATCTTGTTAGCTGACCTTATATCATTATTTTCAGATTAATTAATCAAAGAAATTCTCACAGTACCTCCTGCACTAGAAAAAATCTAAGGAACCCTAAAAATGAAATATTTTAACAAACCAATCAAAGCAAATGTCTATTATTTTGCTATAAGATATTTATTCTCTAACTACTTTTCTAAAACCACTAATTTACCCGACTACATGAAAAGCTATGTCACCAAACTGAAAACAAATTACATATGCTAAATAGATCTAATATGTATTGGATACTCATATTTATTGTTGCCTAATGTCTGGTGAAGAGAGTTTACTTACCTACTTTTATCAAGTGACAGATGACCAAGACAAGTGCCTGATGGTAAGCTACTTGCCTGGCCAAAACGGAACAGTGTAACACAATATGGAACACGAGTTTATAAAAGAAAATCTTTACCTAGCATTACACTATGCTCGTCAATCCAAAAATAAGATTTTACACGATTACAAAAGGAAATGAAAGTTAAGCGAATTATATCTGTGCTTACCTTAGGCATGTTAGTTATAAATTGTATGCATTATCACAGATTGTACTGAATTACATTTTAACCGACTGAAGAAAACTAACATGTTATTAGGTAAAGTTTGAAATATTTGTTTGTTTTGCATTTTAATACCTTATACGCTTCCTAAAGGTTTCTAGATGAATTTATTTTTAGTTTTCCTTAGTAGGTACCTAAGTAATACAACCCCCCATGTTTTTATGTTTAAGTTTTTTAGTTGTTTAACCGACTTCAAAAGAAATGTTTCAATAACCTAAACCGGTCTTCCGCATCCATTTCACGTCAACAAATTGGTCCATTGGACCTTGTGTTTGATTCTAACCTATGAGCAAAATGTGTTATGAACCTAATATTACTGAAGAAAAATGTGTGAGTTTGTTTGGTTTTACAAATTACTTGAGAACAATTTTAAAAAACCTACTGAGTAAGTGAAGTTATAAGGTATTTCGTATCCTGGCACGGCTTTCAAATTGTACCCGGATGCCTTTGACCTTGGATTAAATAAAATGAGTAAAAGTACTCTGGCTGAAGGCCGTACAAACATTTGTAAAGCTATAAGCTTTAAACAAAAAAAGTATTGAATATAAATTGAATATAGTTAATGATAGTTAAGGATCCTAACTAAAGAGAAGATAATTAGATTGTTAAATTAGCCAAGTGAACGTCTAGTGGAATGTATAGGACTCTACGTTGTTTCCGCAATACCCGAGATTCTACGAAAAGACCGATTTACCTATATGTTCCTAAGAAATAAATAAATGACACAGATCTTATAGTTTACTAAAACGCAGTTAGAGATAATTTTGATAAATACCTAGGATGCTGAAAAGAAAGTGATAATTCTATCTACAAAGAGAGTTTATGGAGTATTGTTATTTTAATATTATAGATCAAATTCACAAAACAAGAGATTTGAGATTAATAGGTATTTGAAAATGAAAATCACCGTTTACTATAAATACATTTTGATTAGTTTTAATTAGCCTGCCTGCCTATAGAATTAAATAGTGAACTTCTTTCTACTACAAACGAATAGCATGTTTATGAATTTTAGTTATAATTTATAATTATAATTAAAATTCATAAAATAGTTATAATTAAACCGTGTTAGTCGGGACTCTACGAGGATGCCCTCGCTTCAAGACTATTCCGCAATCCTAGCCGCGAGAAGAGACATAACTTAGCACTCTATGGATTCACCGTGCGAGAGCCAGGGGTCCATCGTGCAACAGAGAGAGAAAAACAGAAAACTGGAGTAGATCCCAAGACTTGTGACTTGGGCGTAGGTTTAAGGGATCCCTTTGTGAAGCACTTCCACACTCACCTTAACTACTGTCAGACCTCTCATCTGTTCAGCTAAATCTGACATAAACCCGCCAGTACAGTTTTAGATACTCGTTCTAGCATAGAACGTACTGCATTTCTGGGCAAGCCCAATTCTTTCAGCAGGTTATAGTGAGATTTTGCTGGTATACCTCTCACTCCTACTTCTACAGCAACTTCCTATGTAGAAATTAACTACATTGCCGTTCTTGTTAACTTGTTTAGAAGATTAAAATACTTATTTGGTTTTATAGCATTTTCTTTAGAGATTTTATGTAGTCTAATTCTACGTTAATTTGTTTAGAAGGTTATAACACTTAATATGTCGCTTCGCGTATCTTTTAGAGATTATAGTCTAAATCTGTGTTATTTTGTTTAGAAGGTTGTTGAAGAACTTATTCCGTCTCTTCGCGTATGCTTTAGAGATTATGAACTAAATCTACAGTTAATTTGTTTAGAAGGTTGTCGAAGAACTTATTCCGTCTCATCGCGTATGTTTTATAGATTATGAACTAAATCTATGATTACTTCAGACAATAATAAAATTAGTATTTTACTCTGCAAGTCCAGAAGAGCAGTCTAATTGTCAAATTCTTGCTCTGTATTAGTAACAGGAATTCGACGAGCTTTATTTTATCTAGCCCAAGGACTGACTTCGAAGCCTTGTAGCTCAAAACACTCATCCCATTAGAGCCTAAGTATTATTAGTACTGATAACCATGTACTCGAAGTTATTAATTTACTTTAATGTCTCTATAGGACAAAAAATTTATAAGTTGTCGAAAGTTTGTTATTATGTACATATTGCAAAATAAGGATCCTCGCTTTGAGGGTTTCTCGAAAACTATATGTTTGTTACAGATATCCATCTTCATAAAATCATAAAATTACGTGTATTAACCTTGTTTCTCTCGAATCCAGCGCGTCTAGTCTCGGAACTAGAGTTCCGAATCAAAGATAATAGTTGCAATAAATTAAACTTACAGTTGAGTGTAACCCTTTTAAGTACCTAGGTTTCTCCAAATATGGTCATCTATAAGGTAATAAATTGAGTATTCCTCTATTTTCAGTTTCCTCGAAAGATAGGCCTGGAATCATTCAAACTTTTAGATTCGAATTACGCTAATTACGCATAATGCAATTTTTATATTTGTATGTACTTACAATTGATGGGTTGTGTTTTTATTTGATCCTTCTTTTTAAATTTCTTTATTTAATTTTATCAAAGAAAGTATAATTTTTTCACATAGAATATTAGCATGTTTGAGTGACGTTTCTCGTCAAACAAAAAAGAACTCAAAAAATGCCAACATTGGAATAAAATAAAACTGAAAATTTTCAAAGAAGTTTTTACTTTGCTCTCTGTCAACGAGGTCTTACTGTCTCGTTACAGCTTGGCGACAAGATTGACGTTTACGCGGCTGGATATATTTTTTGGTACAATTATGATAAATACTGAATTGAACTGTTTAAAATCTGTTTAATTTTTCCGCAAATTTATAAATAATTCCTTCTTAGAACTAAAACTATACAAAAGTTTGCATTTTCTTTGCTGATTTAAGCTATATTTTTTTCCAAGGATCTATTAAAATGTTGTAATGGACATTCGAGCGTACTAAAAAAGCTTTTTGGGTGTTTTCCTGCAATAATGAAACAATTTACCACATTTTTCCCTGTTATAAATTATTTCATGTACGTCATGCAAATCGTCGCCTATAGTTTGCGACGCCTGACGTAGGTCGCTCGCCCGCTGCTCACTGTGGCCACCCACCCGCACCCGCGCCCGCACCCGCACCCGCGCCCGCGCCCGCGCCCGCCTTAGGCCCGTACTGTGGTTGAGGCCTAGATTCTAAAATATCACTTCGGCTAATAAGTCTATCACCTACTTAGGCTATCATCCTGTAAAAATCAGCTATGTTCGATACTCCACAACCTTACTACGAGTATGTTTGATGTTGCTCAAAATATTAAATATGAATTTGCTCAACTTGAATAAATATATTTTTATGTGGAAAAACAAATTCACTCGGTTTGTGTAATGGCCACCCATCCCAATATTTTTGCGTAAGTACTACTAATGTACTAATAAGGTCGCAAGATAAACGTATGCGAACGAAGTAGCGGGTTCAGCTAGTTTTATAATATATGTGAATGCTAAAAACTCCTCGACCAATTTCTTAAAATGGATACAATAATTTATTTTCTCCGTCAAAACTAAAACCGACTTCAATTTAAAATAACATGTGCAAAACATTGCGTGTGCCTTTGAAGTTTGAGGGTTTTCCTCGATTTCTCAGGATGTCACCATCAGATCCTGATTTGGTGCTCATAGGACCACCTCGGAAGTGAACTCTTTCATTGATAATGAAAAAAATGAAAAAACGTTTATTCAGACAAATATCGGGTTCCAAGGCGGTACCAAGGGCCAATTATTATTATTGGATTAGCCCAGATGGTTCCACAAAAAATAATATCGACTTCATTATGACCACTAAACGGCAAATATTCAGCGATGTCTCTGTGATTAGCAGGGTCAAGACCGGCAGCGATCACCGTATTGTAAGAGGCACGCTGAATCTAAACATTAAGTTCGAAAGATCACGTCTAATGAAGTCCATGCTCCGACCAAATTATGCTCAAATCGAAGATCCCGATAACTTTCAACTCGAACTTCAAAATCGCTTCGAAGCATTAGATGATTGCGTAACGGCGGACGAAATAAACGACAGGCTGGTGGAAACTGTTCAAGCAGTTGGCAGGAAATTTTATAAGAGCCGACGCCAAAATAGAACCCAAAAGCTCTCCGATCATTCTCTAAATCTCATGGCGGTTAGGCGAGATATGTGATTGCAGTCTTCGGTCGGCATTCCGGTATACAGACGGCTCAATAGACAGATTTCTACTTGTGTGCGACGCGACCTACGCTGCTTCAATACTTCGAGTATTGAGGAAGCGATCAAACGGAGCAAAGGCTCGAAAGTGTTCGCAAGAAATCTGTCTCTTGGGCAAAGTCAATTGACCAAACTGAAGACCGACAGTGGTAACGTCGTCTTGTCGAAGCCCGAGATTTTGGAGGAGATTGCGAGGTTCTATGAACAGTTATACACCTCTACGTAAGCACAACCTGTCGTTAGCATGGCAAAACACCCCAGAGCCAAGCTGACCCGACACTTTACCGAAGACATCCCGGAAGTTAGCCTGTATGAGATTAGTTTGGCCCTCAAACAACTTAAGAACAACAAGGCACCTGGCGACGACGGAATTACGACTGAGCTTTTGAGAGCGGGTGGAAAAACGGTACTTAAAGTCCTCCAGAAGCTGTTCGACTCCGTCGTACTTGACGGTAATACGCCAGAAGCATGGAGCAAAAGTGTGGTGGTCCTCTTCTTCAAAAAAGGTGATAACACTTTGTTGAAGAACTACAGACCCATCTCACTTCTGAGCCACGTTTATAAGTTGTTTTCGAGGGTAATCACGAATCGTCTCGCACGCAGGTTTCACGATTTCCAGTCACCCGAACAAGCCGGTTTCCGAAAAGTCTATAGTACCGTAGACCACATCCATACGCTTCGGCAAATTATACACAAAACCGAGGAGTATAATCGGCCACTATGTATAGCGTATGTGGACTATGAGAAAGCCTTCGATTCCATTAAGACCTGGGCAGTGCTTCAGTCTCTCCAGCGATGCCGCATCGACTATCGCTATATCGAAGCGTTGAAGTGTATCTACAGCAAAGCCACAATGTCTGTCCGATTACAGAACCAGTGCACAAAACATATCCAGCTACAGAAAGGCGTGAGACAGGGAGATGTTATATCTCCGAAACTGTTCACTGCCGCGCTGGAAAATGTTTTCAAGCTACTGGACTGGAACGGATACGGCATCAATATCAACGGCGAATGCATCACTCACCTTCGGTTTGCCGACGACATAGTCATTGTGGCGGAGTCGCTGGAGGATCTCGGTGCTATGCTCAGAGACCTCAGTAGAGTATTCCAACAGGTAGGTTTGAGGATGAATATGGACAAGACGAAGGTCATGTCAAATGTTCATGTCTCACCTGTACCGGTTAATGTTGGGAATACCACACTCGAAGTTGTTGACGAATACGTCTACCTGGGTCAAAAGATCCAATTAGGTAGATCCAACTTCGACAAAGAGGTCCAGCGAAGAATCCAACTCGGATGGGCAGCGTTCGGGAAACTTCGGCACATCTTTGAGTCCAAAATACCCCAATGCCTAAAGACAAAAGTCTTTAACCAGTGCGTGTTGTCAGTGATGGCTTATGGAACTGAGACGTGGTCGTTAACAAAGCTCATAACAAAGCTCAAACATAGCGAGCTATGGAGAGAGCTATGCTCGGAGTCTCTTTGCGCGACAGAACCCGTAATGAGGATATTCGCAAAAGAACGAAAGTGGCCGGCATAGCTCAAAGAGTAAGCAAGCTGAAGTGGCAATGGGCAGGCCACATCGCTCGCAGAACTGACAACCGATGGGGAAGAAAGGTTCTCGAGTGGCGACCACGAACCGGAAGACGCAGTGTTGGACGGCCTCCCACTAGAACACTAGATGGACAGATGACCTCACAAAGGTCGCTGGAAACCGCTGGTTGCAGGTTGCGCAACACCGTTCGTTGTGGAAATCTAGGGGGGAGGCCTATGTTCAGCAGTGGACGTCTTGCGGCTGATGATGATGATGATGATGAAGGGTCAATACCCGGATACCCGACCCGCGATGGTACTTGCTCTTACCGGGTCCAGGCTCCCATCCAAGCACTGCTTAAATACGAGGGTCAAACTGAAAGTTCTTAGAACTGGCCACTTATAAACAATATAATAAAAAAATAATTCTATAATTTGAAAATAGAACTCTTTGCCAATATTACTGAGTATATACTTCATTCATTTGTCATTTGTTTTACGATTTGGCGGCAAATTGAAAATTGTCTGTGTCACGTCAACATGAATTTAACACGAGAAAATTTTCGTGCAATGATTTTTTTATGACTTTCGATGTCATTTAAGTCAACAAGAAAGTTATGATAGACTACGATTGGCCTTTCACGATGAAGCCCCATCTCGTGCGACTGTTTACAACTGGTTTAATGAGTTTAAACGTGGTCGCACTAATCTCACTGATGATTTACGTGAGGGACGGCCTTCTACGGCGACGACTGAAGATAACATCTGTGTTGTGCGGCGTATGATAGAGACTGACAAAAGAGTGACCTATCAGCAGATTCGGACAAGCTTAGGCATCGGTATGAGTCAAGTGCACAAAATCTTACACGAACATTTAGCGGTCAGGAAGCTTTGCGCCCGGTGGATACCTCATAATTTGACTGAGGCTCAAAAACTCCATCGTGTGGATTGGTGCCGTAAAATGATTGAAAGATTTAACGGAGGTGACTCAAATGCTGTATTCGACATACTAACAGGTGACGAAAGCTGGATTTACTGTTATGATCCTGAAACCAAAAGACAATCTGCTCAGTGGGTGTTTCCTTTCGAGGAGTTGCCAACTAAAGTGAAGAGAGATCGAAGTGCGGGGGAAAAAATGGTGGCCTCGTTCTTTGGAAGGATAGGTCATTTCGCAACAATTGTGTTAGAGGATCAAAAAACAGTTTCTGCAGAATGGTACACTACCAATTGTTTGCCACTTGTCTTGGAAAAAGTTCGAGAGAAACGACCTCGCAGTAGGATCCTCCTTCACCACGACAACGCCTCATCGCACACCGCCAAGCGAACGATCGACTATTTGGCGACGTCAAACGTTGAATTACTGGGTCACCCGCCGTATAGCCCCGACCTCGCGCCTTGTGATTTTTATTTATTTTCAAAAATTAAAGAAAAACTTAAAGGAAAGCGGTTTATGAATGCTGAAGAAGCGGTGGCTGCGTATCGCGATGCCATTGAAGAGACCCCTAAGGACGAGTGGGCAAAGTGCTTTTCCCAGTGGTTCCATCGCATGCAGCGGTGTATTGACGTGAATGGACAATATTTTGAAAAGATATAATAAAACTAATAACTGGTTAATGTAATCAGTTTTTGATTTTCTAAGAACTTTCAGTTTGACCCTCGTAGGTACCGAGACACGGGAAGGGCCAGTGGGCAATGTTTTGCCAGCGCATTATAAAATAATTTTGAAAATCATTGTCAGTTATTATATTCATTTTCATGTACTTAGGTAATTTCGGAGACGATCTGCATGATCTAAATATAATCTTGCTCATTTTTAGGGTTCCGTAAAACGTAAAAACGGAACCCTTATAGATTCGTCATGTCTGTCTGTCTGTCTGTCTGTCCGTCCGTATGTCACAGCCATTTTTTGCCGAAACTATGAGAACTACACTGTTGAAACTTGGTAAGTAGATGTATTCTGTGAACCGCATTAAGATTTTTACAAAAAAAAAAAAAAATTAGGGTTGCTCCCCATACTGAGAACTGAAACTCAATTTTTTTTTCATCAAACCTACACTTGTGGGGTATTTATCGTTAGGTCTTCTAAAACGATGTTGAGGTTTCTAATGTAATTTTTGTCTACACTGAATAATTTGCGCGAGAGACACTTCCAAAGTGGTAAAATGTGTGTCCCCCCCTCTCTAACTTCTAAAGCAAGATAATGAAAAATCTAAAAAAAATATATGATGTACATGGGTCTATATGGGGTGGCATAACATTTTTTGTCCTATTTTAGGTAGGCATAACGTTTTTAGGACTAATGATAATTTACCATAACAACTAAACGCATAACTGTTTTCGCATAATGTTAACTAGCATAACCATATATAACATAACGATAACTTAGCATAATGTTTAAACGCATAGCCATATATAGCATACAGATAACTTAGTATAATGTTTCGACGCATAACTATAAATAGCATAATGGTTAAAGGCACACATTGAGAAAAGCATAACAATACTTAAACATACTGATCAACGGCATAAACTTTAAACGCCTAACTAAAAAACAAGTGTAAAGAGCGGACATAAATAAAATATGTGGGTGTGTGAAATGCGGGTGGGTACTTACGACAACAATATTTATTATTCGTAATGTAGGTATCTACTAATTTAATGGAATATATATGCAGGACTATGCAGTAGTATAACAATGTTTGTACCAATTTATGTAGACATAACGTTTTTAGGACTTAAAAACCTACATACACCTAAGACATATGGTGCACTTTTTGACTCCGGGTGGGCTCCCGCCAGAAGCTCTTCGGTCAGCCCTGAGTGTCGCTTCTCCATACTCGGCCTGCACTCCACTACGGAGGTCGCCGGCTCGCTTCGCTCGCCACCTCCGCCCTTCGCTACGCTTGGCCTCGCATGGATCGCTCCACTCAGGACCTCCCTTGAGCTTCTGGCTCCCGCATTTTTTAAATACACTCTAGGGGTAGTAGCGACAAGACCAGGTGGAGTCGGGGTGCTCCGAGTCGGATCTGGACCCTATATAACCTGGTTATTTATTACGTAGCACAACAAATAATTAAAAAATGTCTAAATGCGTCTGAGCAACAGTCGAATTGAATGTAGCACAATAGATTTTTATGATTAAAACACATAACGTCAAAAAACGATTATGCAAAAGTTACATTATGACACTATATATGTTATGCTACATTCATTATGACAAAGTAAATTGGGAAAAATAAAATTATGCGATTTAAACGACACCTTAAAAAAAATAGAACAAATAAAAAAATGCTTAAAAACTATTATGCGTCTCATCAATAGTCGAATAAAATGTAGTACAATAGATTGTTATGCTTAAAACACATGTCGCCAAAAAATGATTATGCGAAAGTTGCATTATGACACTATACATTATGCTACATTCATTATGACAAAGTAAATTAGGAACAAAAAGTTATGCGTTCTAATAGGCTCCCGATGTGGGTCTATATGGGATGACATAACATTTTTTGTCCTATTTTAGGTAGGCATAACGTTTTTAGGACTAATGATAATTTACCATAACAACTAAACGCATAACTGTCTTCGCATAATGTTAACTAGCATAACCATATATGACATAACGATAACTTAGCATAATGTTTAAACGCATAGCCATATATAGCATACAGATAACTTAGTATAATGTTTCGACGCTTAATTATAAATATCATAATGTTTAAAGGCACATATTGAGAAGAGCATAACAATATTTAAACATAATGATCAACGGCATAAACTTTAAACGCCTAACTAAAAAATAAGTGCAAAGAGCGGACTGTAGCAACATTATTTAAATAAAGTACGTGGGTGTGTGAAATGCGGGTGGGTACTTTGACAACACTATTTATTATTTTGTAGGCAGAAATCATCCAGGTTTTTATTTCTTAGCAAGTAAAATTAGTCAAGAAATAAACCATCAACTCATAGAAATAGAAAAAACGGAAAGGGGAACATCACCACCAAAAAAAAAGAAGAAAAACACAGACAAACAAAGTCGTTTTGATAACATCATCAAGAATAAAGAAAATTATAACATCAAAAACAGCAGCGATAGCTAGTAATTTAAAATTGAAATAAAAACGTTACCTCGTCAAATACGAGGACATGATTTAATTCATTTCATATATTTATATTGAGTTGTAATATTACATTTTGCATGTTATATAAAAAGTAATAATAATAACAGCATATGAATATTTCAATTGAGCTTTATTTTCATATTAAATATGCCTTGCGTTTTTATGGTAGGTACAATAAAAGGTCTTTATGCAGTAGTATAACAAGTTTTGTACTAATTTATGTAGACATACCGTTTTTAGGACTTAAACACCTACTTACACCTAAGACAAACATATGGTGCACTTTTTGACTCCGGGTGGGCTCCCGCCAGAAGCTCTGCGGCCTCCCCTTGAGCTTCTGGCTCCCGCATTTTTTAAATACACGCTAGGTGTAGTAGCGACAAGACTAGGTGGAGTCGGGGTGCTCCGAGTCGGATCTGCCGGATCTGCTCGGCCTGCGCTCCACTACGGAGGTCGCCGGCTCGCTTTGCTCGCCACCTCCCCCCTTCGCTACGCTTGGCCTCGCATGGATCGCTCCACTCAGGACCTCCCTTGAGCTTCTGGCTCCCGCATTTTTTAAATACACGCTAGGTGTAGTAGCGACAAGACTAGGTGGAGTCGGGGTGCTCCGAGTCGGAGCTGGACCCTATATACTTATTGTAGTGGTAGGACTCTTAGCAGAGTCCGCCTGGGGAAGTACCACACCTTTGCCAAATATTCTACCGCCAAGCAGTATGTGCAAACATTACTGTGTTCCGGTTTGAAGGGCAATGATTCCAGAGAAATTACAGGGCTGAGAGACATAATATCTTAGATCTCTGGGTGACGAGCGCAGTGCAGTGCTAGGTAATGATTTGGACTATCATGTTCCAATAGCTGCGTGTTACTGTGCTGTTATGTGGCAGGCATGTTGCTTACCATCAGGCACATGACCTGTTCGTCTCGTCACTCTATGAAAAAAAAAAATATATAACCTGGTTATATATTACGATACGTAACACAACAAATATTAATAAAAAAATACCTAAATGCGTCTGAGCAACAGTCGAATTGAATGTAGTACAATAGATTTTTATGATTAAAACACGTTACAAAACAAAAATGATTATGCAAAAGTTACATTATGACACTATATTTTATGTTATGCTACATTCATTATGACATAGTAAATTAGGGAAATAAAATTATACGATTCCTTAAATTCCTTATGCCTTATATTACATATTGATTTTATACCTTAAAAAAAATAGGACAAATAAAAAAATGCCTAAAAACTATTATGCGTCTCATCAATAGTCGAATTAAATGTAGTACAATAGATTGTTATGCTTAAAACACATGACGCCAAAAAATGATTATGCGAAAGTTGCATTATGACACTATACATTATGCTACATTCATTATGACAAAGTAAATTAGGAACAAAAAGTTATGCGTTTTAATAGGCTCCCAGATGGCGCTCAAGTACCTAAGTACCTACCAACGTACCAACATATTATTAGACATTATTTAAAAAAAAAACAAGCCACCATTATGCTAAATATTCCTATTCTATTCTACTTGAGGCCAGTTAAAAATATCTAACAACCACGCTCGCTTATAGTTATAAAGTTGGCATTGAGAACTACTTACCACCCTCATCCCGTCTTTCACAATCTTTCAGAACGACCCTGTAGAAGACTCAACAACAAACTGATTTCCGCTCTTTGTGGCACAGGTAAGCAGCTTATGTCCTAAAAATAAAAAATAGAGTTTTCTATGAACTGGTTAGCAAACGCACATATTAATACCTACAGTTTCTGAGACTCATTGTTATCATACACAGCTTCACACCCACTCAATAAGTATGAAGGCTAACGAGCGTATCACAAAGAACTGTTGAAAATAACGAATGAACGATTGGTTATACTTTCCGCGAATCTAGGCTGTGATGTCTCATTATGTTTTCTTACCTGAATAAGTCAGCGGATGAACTCAAAGTCAAACTATTTTATTCATAAATGTACGATTTACACGTCAATTAGCGAATAAAATGAATAAATGAAAAAATAAAAATTTAAAACTCAAAAAACCCGACTGCGTAAAAAGTGAACCAAAGTACGTACTTATATACTAAAAAAATTGAAAAGAGTAAAACAAGCACTTAGATTTCTGGTGGTCTAGAATTCTATAAAAATAAATTATATTCTAGTAAAAGAACATAACAACTGAACAGTCGGGATCCATTGAACAATTAGATTGTATGTCGAATAATAAATTAATAATGGATCCCGACTCTTCAGTTGTTACGTTCTTTTACTAAAATATATTTTATTTTTATAGAATTCTAGACCACCAGAAATCTAAGTGCTTGTTTTATTCTTTTCAGTTTTTTTAGTATCTTTTATTTTACACTTTTTAGTTATGAATAGTGTTATGAATGTTAGTTTTTGACCAAATGTCTTCGTTTCTACTGATATGATATGTACATTTTTCTACTGCGTGTAATTTGTATAGTTTTGTGTAGGTACCTATATAGTTATAGATTTTCGACTGAAGTTGAGTACTAAATCGTTTGAAGTTGGAGATGGGCGACCGAAGCAGAGTAATCTGCGAGCGGTTCCCACCATCAGCGGCAGAGTTGAAACCCCATGGAAGTTTTAGTAGATATAGGCACCATATCCATACATAGTACTATAGAGTGCAACATAACCCGGCTGTGTCCCCCGGGCGGTAGGGTATGCGTAAATGCATTTCCTCCACGAGAAAAGGTAGTCCAATATGCTACTAGATACTTTAGTATATATGTCCATCCACATTCACACTAACAGTTAGTTATACGAAGTTTTCTATTACCTAAAAACCTATTAATGTGAGAATAGTTGTTACGCAACTTTAAATCGATATACATCCTAAACGGTCAGCCCAATCGACAAACGTTGAGAAAAAGCTATAATTTATTTTAAAATACCTATTCAACGATACTCCTCTTGACTTAGTTTGTTGACTTTCATTTTTTTTATTTGGCAATATGGCGGCCTCCGGCGCTTCTACCGCCTAACTAAATCGGCTATCGCTTTGCTAATGCTGTCTCTATCATTTCAAGCGAAAAGAAAAGAGAGAGAAACATCAAAGCTATGACATTTTTCGTTCGGCGGTAGACCCCCGGACGCCATTCACGAATTTACACTAATGTCATATCTTTAGTGTCACTCGCCGGGTTAAGAGGAATCGATTGACGTGTGAATCATAAAAATCGGCCCAGGCGTTTGGTCTGTATAGTGCTTCAAAGGAACATACATACATACATAGACTGATAAACACATTACCACTCCTTTGCGTCGCGCAGTCGGGTAATAAAATAAAGCGTTTACAACATAAATTCTCTTCATTTTTAAAGTTTAGGTACAAAATAAATGTTTTACAGTAGGTGCGATAAATATCGTACAGTTAGTAGGTAAGTGTTTTTTTTTATTAAAATGAACAACGTATTTTTTTTACTATTTTGTCCTACTTATACCATCACTTTCTTAGAACTTAATTGAATTAATAATCTTAAATCAATAATAATCAAAGTCCGATTAAATCAAAGAAAAATAGTTGTTTAAATAATTGCTAGCTTGTCGGGTTTTTATCGGATACAGTTCAGAGGTGCAACTGATCTGCGTGATCTACTACCACGTTGCCTTTTTTTCTATCGGATTGCACATAGTTCCAAAAAGTGACATCGTTTCATGGTTGACAATCCAAAGATTCGGACAAAGAGATTTGACTCTACATTATTTGATTATTATGTGATAATATATTATAAGAACGTCTAGGCTGTAGAATGAGTTTTGTTTTGGAATGTGAGGTCTGAGTGGGTTTTTCCAGATGGTTACAATCTTGGTGTCTTTAAATCAAGAGTTAATCGGTTTTATCTAGGTAACCACGGTTTATCGTAGACCGCATCGCCGCTTAACATCAAGCCAGACGGCAGGTTAGTTGGTAGTAAGTCTGCCTGCGAAGCCGTGGGTAGTGGGTTCGATTCCCACCTAGTACCCAGTGTATAGGTAAATGTATTTGTGTGATGAATTATATTTGTGCTGTGCCTGGGTGTTTTCTATGTACAATAAGTATGTATTTAAAAATATAAATATAAGTATTATATCAGCTATTTGGCTTCCATAGTACAAGCTTTGCTTAGTTTGGGGTCAGATGGTAAAGTGTGAGAAATATTCACCAATATTTATTTTAAACCTATAGGTAATTGTTAAAAAAAATCTAATTAACTACGTACAGTACAGATTAACTAACTACATAATTTTATAACTTCAGAAATCCGTTAAATGTTTTTAAAATAAAGTAGCCAAGTGCGAGTTGGACTCGCCCATGAAGGGTTCCGTTCCAGCAAGTAACATAATATACATAGTACACATAGTTCTTGTAGTTCGTTGTAACTTTGATCGAAGTTTTAATAATAGTGTATTTATGACGTACTAAAAAAAAACTACTCATCAGATCGAGTTCAAACTAATTTTCGTTGGTAGTTTTCATGGTAATGTACATCATATATTTTTTTTAGTTTTTTCATTCTCTTACTTTAGAAGTTAGAGGGGGGGGGGGGGACACATTTTACCACTTTGGAAGCGTCTCTCGCGCAAGTTATTCAGTGTAGACAAAAATTATATTAGAAACCTCAACATCATTTTTTAAGACCTATCGATAGACACCCCAAACGTGTAGGTTTGATGAAAAAAAAAATTTTTGACCTTCAGTTCTCAGTATGGGGGGCACCCCTAATTTTAGGTTTTTTTTTAAACTTTTGTAAAAACTTTAATGCGGTTCACAGAATACATCTACTTACCAAGTTTCAACAGTGTAGTTCTCATAGTTTCGGCAAAAAGTGGCTGTGACATACGGACGGACAGACAGACAGATAGACATGACGAATCTATAAGGGTTCCGTTTTTACGTTTTAAGGAACCCTAAAAAACCGGTTTCGGTGTAAAAAACTGTTTTTACCTTTTCTGATATTTTTGAGAACTATGTCAGAAGATCACGTCTGAGAAATTTCATCAAAACTTTTCGGCAGTAGCCACCATAGATGAAAATTTTTTTTTGTTACATCTGACGTCTTTGGTAGCCACAGAAATCTAAATAATAAGGTAATTATTGGGTAATTATTTAGATTTCGGTGGTAGTAGCACAGACTGTGGTAGTAGCACAGACTGTGGTAGTAGCACAGACTGTGGTAGTAGGCTGTTTAATTTTTTTATTGACTTCAAAAAAAGAGGATTCACAATTCGGCTCTATGTTTTATTATTTTTTTGTTTCGATTATGGTTCTTCTTTTTAGGGTTCCGTAAAACGTAAAAACGGAACCCTTATAGATTCGTCAAGTCTGTCTGTCTGTCTGTCTGTCCGTCCGTATGTCACAGCCACTTTTTGCCGAAACTATGAGAACTACACTGTTGAAACTTGGTAAGTAGATGTATTCTGTGAACCGCATTAAGATTTGTACAAAAGAAATTAAAAAAAAAGAAAAATTAGGGCTGCCCCCCATACTGAGAACTGAAACTCAAATTTTTTTTTCATCAAACCTACACGTGTGGGGTATATCGATAGGTCTTCAAAAATGATGTTGAGGTTTCTAAAACCATTTTCGTCTACACTGAATAATTTGCGCGAGAGACACTTCCAAAGTGGTAAAATGTGTGTCCCCCCCCTCTAACTTCTAAAGTAAGAAAATGAAAAATCTAAAAAAAATATATGATGTACATTACCATGTAAACTACCAACGAAAATTAGTTTGAACTCGATCTGATGAGTAGTTTTTTTTTTAGTACGTCATAAATACACTATTATTGAAACTTCGATCAAAGTTACAACGAACTACAAGAACTATGTGTACTATGTATATAATGTTACTTGCTGCAACGGAACCCTTCATGGGCGAGTCCAACTCGCACTTGGCCACTTTATTTGTTTGTTTGGTAGATTATACCTACTTCAGAGGTGGTCCATTTAAATATCAACGAAATCGGTTTAGCGCGTTTGAAAAAATGAACAAAAACAATACAGTCATGTGCGAATAATGTATAGGTTTCTGATATCCTTCACCAAAATTTTAATTGATGAGGCCAATACAATTAACATTTCTTTTTAACTGACTTTAAAAAATGGAGT
This sequence comes from Ectropis crepuscularia, assembly GCA_963693475.1. NCBI lineage: Eukaryota > Metazoa > Arthropoda > Insecta > Lepidoptera > Geometridae > Ectropis > Ectropis crepuscularia. The sequence continues at coordinate 14,648,521 of OY856358.1, forward strand.
GTTGACAAAAGTCGGTTGTGTTTAAAAAAAAAACAAACAAAAAATTTGAATGTCTTCAGAGTAAGTCTAACTTCTACAAGCAGAAAAGAAAAATCGTTGTGCAAAACATCAATCAATCAGTAAAAGCGCAGGTGAGACGACAGAAACGAAACAACGTCAAAATCTAGGCTGAAAGTAAACTATAGCCCATTTCCCTAGTTCTGAAGATAAAAGAAATGCTCGGTCCACTGTCCACGCGAATGTTGGCAGGTCATTTGCATTATGTATTATTCCGCGAAATGTTGCAAAGTACCTACTTGTATATAAACGGTGCCGGCTTGTGACCGTTTTCACTACTTCCTTGCTTCCATTATAGTTAGCTGTTTAAAACATAGCTGTTAGTGCAATATTTAGATCATTATTTTATAGTGCCTAAGATGATAAAGCATAGTTTTGTTTCAGTGTTTATTGCCGTGGTGAGTTTTATTTGTACCCACCTACTTGGAACTAAAACTTTTTCATGAGAGGTCGAAATTTTTAACAACGTAAGTAGTATCTCTCCACAATAGGGTACCGGACTGGGTCAAAAATACACCATCCTAATTAGTCCGTCAGCTAGATCATGGAAAAATATTGGACACGTGTTTTTTGTTTTTTCAAAATATTAAAAATCGTCAAAGATATAGACCATCAAACTTCGATCCCCGGTCGCGACGTCAGTCGTGAGTAAAAATTGTACTCACAAGTGACGTCACACGAAACTTCGAAGCGCTGTATCTTCGTCATTTTTTGTTTGTGAAACAAAAGAAAAAATACGTGTACAATATTTTTTGGCAATCTAACTAACGGGCTACTTAGTTTTTTTGAGGATTGTACCCTATTTGTCCAGATTGAATTTAGAGAAAGACTATGTCCTAGGGTAGTAACTCCCATTTTTGCAGGATATTAATTTGTTGTTACTCAAATAAAAAAGTATAAATGTCAACTGTTAAATTTAATCTGTGCAGTTATTTCAACGTAATCGAGCTATCGATATAAATCAATATCGATGGATTGGGCAATGAATATCTGAACACCCGAATTTCAAAATATTTAACAATTATGGTGTTTGGATACGACTGTCTCATAGACAAACTTAGTATTTTAAAGAACATACATGTTAAGGACGTTGGGCACATGGGATATAAATGAATGATTATTTTATATCGATAATTAGGCATCTATTCTACGACATTGCACATGAAGACAGACTCTACTTAGTGTGAGATAAAGACTGCTGTACAGGTGCCAGTACAATCGTAATGTGAAATTTTATGAATTCAAATGTAACTTTTTAATTTATTTTCAGGCTTGCTTTTTTGGAGTGCTCACCACAGTAAATACAGGTACTTATGTTGTTTTATGTTTTTGCATAGTTTATAGTCATTCCACGAATTCGCAGTTCCTTATTTGACTGGCCTCGTGGGTTAGTTGGTAGTAGCTCTGCCTGCGAAGCCGAGGGTCGTGGGTTTGATTCCCACCCAGTTCAAATATTTGTGTGATGAATTCAAATGTTTGCACTGTGTCTGGGTGTTTCCATGTATAATAAGTATGTATTTAAAACTATGTTATAAGTATAATATCAGCTATTTGGCCGCCATCATACAAGCTTTGCTTAGTTTGGGGTCAGATGGTGTTGTGTGTGAATTGCCCACCAATATTTATTATATTTATTGTTTTAATACGAGTTACCTATGTATGTTGTCCTAGACGGTAGTAGAGTTTCTACACGTTTCTAAGATCAAACAAAATCTATGCGGACTTTGTTTAGTTTTATTTATTCTTCTTTATTCTATGGTTTGAGACTAGGTTATGTTTGTGTGAAAAAGTGTTGACCAATAATGTCAACCAATTTCTTACTTTGGATTCGAGAAGTCTTTTCGAGAAGACAACCTAAATGGGGTTTTTGTAAAGAAAAGTAGTGTAACTAAAACTAACATTACAAGATTAACATTGTTGGACTCTATTCGGAAGACACGGTTCAGAACTAAGACCTAACCATCTAATTTAGCACTTTTAACTTTAAAATAGGTTTTATGTTATTTTCAGTTGAAGATCATGACATCAAAGAGAGGCCTGTAGCTGTTGGAAGATCATATTCACTCACGACATGTGATTATAAATCTCAAGTTAGTACCTACATCTTTTTTTTTTAATTAGTTTGTGTAAGATGTAAGTATACAGGGTAGAAAAGTACACCGGTATGCACGGTACGTAGTATCCATTTATTGAGCTCAAAGGAGAGTGGAATAAATATAAATAAACTAGCTGACCCCGCAAACGTTGTTTTGCCTTAGTGAACCACCCTTGTCACTTAGGGGTATGAAAAATAGCTAGTAGCCGATTCTCATACCTACAGAATATGCATATAAAATTTGGTTATAATCAGTAAAGCCGTTTCGGAGGAGTAAGGAAACAAACACTGTGACACGAGAATTTTATATAAATAAATAAACATTGGTGGACATTTCCACGCAACACCATCTAGCCCTAAACTAAGCAAAGCAATAACTAATCCATTAACTAGTGATCAATAACTAATCGATTAATTTTTAGTTTCTATTGTACTTGATATGCTACCATTTACTGAAATACTTGAGCACGCTCTTGAAGAGATTTCATCTCATTTTTGCAACAAGAACATCTAAAATGTGGAATAAGTTGCCTGAGTGGATATTTTCTGATGGATATTATACATAGGTTTCTTCAAGTCAAGAATGGTATCTGTCATCCTTTTTTTATTATTTGAATTTAGCAACTCCACAGAGAGTATCTCTCTACTTAGTCTGTGCTCCACAGTCTCCGGGGCCCGTGACCTTTGTCATTAATTTGTCAAAAAAAAAAAAAACAAAAACAAATTGGTGTCATCTAGGTAAGCACGCTCCATCGTAATGGCCACCATCAGGTGAGATCGTGTTTTTTTTAAACTAATCTATGTTCGCACTTGACCACCATCTCGGCTGATGTTAAGCGACGATGCGATCTACGATGGATTCATCGATTCAACTTCTTAAAAGATGAGAAGGTTCATCCAGTGTAGTATCCAGGGGAGAGTTAGGTATATTTGGGAGAGTAATAGAGTATTTTAATTATGTTCCTAAAAATAGTCTATATTGGTACCTACTATTAGATATGATCATGATATTTTAGATTTATGATTTTTTTTTATTTTTTTATTTAGTATTATGATATTTTTTATTTAACGTAGGTATACGATTTTTTGTCATGTCCCAGTCCCCCTTCGGACCGCGCCTTCTTTAACGTTTAAAGGAAAACATAGTAAAAATTCCGTGAAGTTTCGAGATCATATCAACCGTCTCTGGGCCAGCTTGGTGGATCATAACCTTGACTTTATCTTTGTGAGAGAATCCCCGAGACCCAGGGGCAACATTTAGTGAGGTACTTATGCTATGCTAATTTAGTATGTAGACATACATATATCTAAGCGCTTCCAAATGAGTACATATTTGCTAGATGTAGAAATATAACAGTACCTATCATAATATATTTAAAGGGCTTTCGTTGTCACTCATCTCTTCAAACATCGCTGAATTTATTATGGTGAAACACGCCCGCGTGTTTGTGCATAATCATCCACGAAACATACGACCTTTCATACTCAGTTATTGTCCCAAATTGATTTTTCCTTCAAAAAGCAATCTTAACAAGGAAAAAAGCAGTGATTGGCTTGCGGAAAAAAACTCCGACTTCGAGGTTGTAGAGTCGCCTAGGCTACCGCGAAGGAAAATACCTAATTCCTACTTCCCTACTACTTATTATTATAAATGCGAAAGTATGTATATCTGTCTGTCTGTTACGCTTTCTCGTTTAAATTGGTGAACCGATTTGAATGAACTGTACGAGTACAATCTGTACCAACAAAGATATTAAGCCTGAGAAAAGACAGAGTTACTTTATAATGCAAAAAAGAGTATAATGAAAAAAGGGGGTTTAAAGTAGTCGAAATAGAGGATCAAAATTTGTATGGAATTTCTTATATTTCTTTTCATATCTCCTGCTCGACAAAATCCAATTATATGTCATGAAACGTCAAAACAAAGCAACTGAGCTGACTCGAGTCCCTCGCTGCGCTCAGGATCCAATATGATGCTGATGACACAAGACAGTGCTTTACTCCCTTAGTGAATAAAGTACTATTAGGTTTTTGATTAAATAATATAAGTTACGGTGGTCTAGTCGGGCGAACGGCGGCTGCCGATCCGGAGACCCCGGGTTCAAACCCCACACGCACCACTGTCTTTTCGAAGTCATGTGCGTAATGCCGCTAACTTAAAACGGTGAAGGAAAACATCGTGAGGAAACCGACATGTACCTAGAATCTTTCGAAGTCATGTGTCATCCGCCAACCCGCACTGGGCCAGCGTGGTGGATTATGGCCTTAACTCTCTCCTTGCGAGAGAAGGCCCCGAGTCCCAGCAGTGGGAACATTTAGTGGGCTGTTGATGTTGATGTTGAAACAAACTAGCAGCGCCCTGCGTTTTTACCCGCGCAGTTCTCGTCCCTATATTTTTCTGTGATAAAAACAGCTTTATTATGTACAAATATATTAGGATATTAGTATTGGTAGGACTCTTGGCCGAGTCCGCCTGGGGAAGGACCACACCTTTGTCAGTTATTCTACCGCCAAGCAGTAATGTGCAAACATTACTGTGTTCCGGTTTGAAGGGCAATGTTTCCAGAGAAATTAAAGGGCTGAGAGATATAACAACTTAGATCTCTAGGTGACGAGCGCAGTGCAGTGCTAGGTAATGATTTGGACTCTTCATGTTTCAATAGCTGCGTGTCACTGTGCTGTTATGTATGTGGCAGGCATGTTGCTTACCATCAGGTACATGTACTGGTCGTCTCGTCACTCTTTATTTAAAAAAAAACAGACTATACTCCCCCTAACTAACTCATAACTTATCTAACTGTGCCCGTCAGCCTGATCCGTTCAGGCTTAACGATGCGATTGAGCAACAAACAACTAAATATCCAAACTTTCTAATTTATAGCAATACGGCGGTTTTACCCGTTTCCCGTTCCCGTTGATTCTTCGGGATAAAAATAGCCTATGTGTAAAGTAGCCCGATCCGTTCATACGTTGACGTTGACGCGGTTGAGCTACAAACATCCAAACATCCATACATTGACATACATGACATTTATAATATTACTAGCAGCGCCCCGCGGTGTTACCCGCGTAGTTTCCGTTCCTCCCGTCGTTTTCCGGGATAAAAAGTAGCCTTTGTGTTATTCCAGACTATAATCTAACTGTGTTCCGAATTGCAGCCCGATCCGTTCATACGTTACGACGTGATTGAGCAACTAACCTCCAAATATTGACATTTATAATATTAGTGGGATAGTAGGATAGTAGAATTGTAGTAGGGTACGCCATAGAAAGTTTGTAGAAATGTTACCCTAAAGTCGCGTATATAGTATTTGGCGCAAGTAAATTATCGTGAAAAGGTGGGAAGTTACACAGCGGGGTATAGGTACATGATAAAACCAGACATTTTTAAGAAAAATATGAACCCAGACTTTGCCTAGCGTTGTGGATTATTGCTTTATTATCTCCTCGCAAGATAAATTTCCCTAGTGTCAGTGAAATCCGAAACTAAAATAACTGATTTGATTCGTTAATTTAAAATTTTTGTTCAGAATTATCATCTTCAGCCTGCCCAATTCCCAAGACGCATAGTTTGCTGCATTATTTAGAGTTGTACCTACTTGTCGAGTCTCGTCGATTTAGTATTTATATAGCGAAATGTTTTTGAAGTGTAAACTTCTTTGAACGCACCACATACAGATTTGAAGGAAAACATCGTGAGGAAACCGACATGTACCTAGAATCTTTCGAAGTCATGTGTCATCCACCAACCCGCACTGGGCCAGCGTGGTGGATTATGGCCTTAACTCTCTCCTTGCGAGAGAAGGCCCCGAGTCCCAGCAGTGGGAACGTTTAGTGGGCTGTTGATGATGATAACATACAGATTTTGCGTGGGCTATGAATTGAATTCTACCGTCACGCTCGGGAATGATAAGATATTTTCGGGTGAACTCGGGACCATGGCCATTGGCCATCTGGAAATGTGTCAGCATTTCCCATTGGCCATATATTCCCCCGTTTTTTCCGATTAGAGGTCATTCGGGTACATTCATGCACGAAACTGTTCACATCAGTTTTGATCTGGTAGTCCCTTCGCATGAATGATCTGCCTCGTGATCTAGATCTTTCCATTTTTCCATGGATTTGCTTAATTATGTTATAATTTACTGGTATAATTTATAAATTAATTAATTTTCCAGATCGGTTATACCTGTCTCTCATGCAGCCGGGCGCTTCACTGCTACGTCGGAAATGTTGCCATATTAGTGGACTGCTACGGCATCTTCCGTTACTGCCGCGATGGTCGATGTTCCCGGCACCAAGGGGAAAAATGCACAGACAACAAGGCCACAACCCCAGGGCCTTACAACACTACAATACAAACTGATACCACGCACGTAGACAGCTCTGAACCGACTACGAGGGACTTAACAGATGAGAGTTCAACAGAAGCTATGGTCACTCAAAGCGGTGAGGAGCTGACTACACTATCAGATAACCTTCCTTTAAATGTTGAGCTAGCGACCGCCTCAAGTGCTTTGACGACAACTAGTACCTCAACTGAGTCTACAATTGATGACACAGCGACAACAGGAAGTAATGTGAGCACAACTGTACCTGATATTAATAGTAATATAGTTTAAAATCATTAGTTAATAAATATTTATTATTTTTTGGTGTGGTTTCATTGATATATCGACGTAATCAGTCATAAAATCAAATATACACATATGCATATTTATCTACTTAAAAACGTCTCACTATATCTATTTTGTAATTTTCTTACCTACAAAAATAATTTTAGGCCCAATAAATAAATACTCCCGTTTTGACATTTGAGAAAGACCCTAGAAAAGAAAAACATACAACCGAATTGAGAACCTCCTCCTTTTTTAATGTCTGTTGATTAAAGAATGATAAAATATAAAATTTATTTATATAATTTATATAATACGGTCGAATTGAGAAACCTACTTTTTTTGAAGTCGTTTAAATAGTGAATACATTTTTGGCGCGTCTAATAGGTCTTGCGAGTATTTTTCAAAGGGCCTTTTATCGACTATAGCAAGAAATTTTAATAAAAACCGGTTCTATATTTTCAAAGAACTGATAAGTGAAGTCAAAGTCAAAGTACTTTATTCATAAATGTACAATTTACACGTCAATTAATAAAAACAAAAGAAAGAGCATACAAATTGTATACATTTTCAAAGTTTAAAATGACTACTTTACTGTTATCGGCATATGTACATATGTTATCGGCAAATGAGTCTATTTAAAAGCGCATGGCCACATACTCTTGGCGGCGCATGATATTCCACTTCCATATTTTTTTTAAGTATAAAATAATAGAATTTTAATTTATGAATGGTTATGTAGATTATCATGGTTATGTAGATACTTATCAGTAACGTGGGCAATAAAACCCGACAGAATGAACAATTTTCATTTTTAATCCCGTTGTAAATGTAGTCAACCATGAAATTGCGAAAATATAAGAAGTAACGGCTACCGCTTACCCTCACATAGGCCGTATGATTATTATCACTTGTCTTATGATAAATAAACCTATTCCAAACATTTTGTAGAATTTTCTGCGTAATTCTACGAGTTAGTCAATGTGAGTGAATGTCCACCCCATTTTACAATAGGTACCTGTAGGTCATAGGTATTATACATATTTATTACAGATCAGGACGTGAACTTTAATTTTGTAATAGGTTGTTATTATTTTGAAAACATCAAATCCCCTAACTTATCTCAGTAACTACTAGTCAGTGTCTACGTTTTAGTTTAGTAACTTATAATCAAGAATGAAGGTGACGAGAAGAAGGAAGGGTTATTTCTTTTTGAACACACTTGCTCATAAAGTGACTCTAATTTCACCGCAATTGGTCACCTATGATCAAACCGTGACTTTTTCTATGCTATTGTCTAGTAGTGAGTTACAGAGTTTTTTTTATTGATTGAATTGCTTTGAAAATTGATTGAAAATATTCTGGGTGTTTCTATGTATAATATGTATGTATTTAAAATTATATAAGTATTATATCAGCTATCTGGCCGCCATAGTACAAGCTTTGCTTAGTTTGGGGTCAGATGGTGTTGTGTGATGTCCACCAATATTTATTTATTTATTATTTATTTATTTATTATTCTTAAAGTTTCTTAAAAATTCTTAAAAAAAAAGTTTCGATACAAATAAAATATCGTGATCAATATAACAAATCATTTAATGTAGTTATTGCTTGTCACTTTATGCAACTTCGTATATAAATTGATAAATTAAACTTGTACGTGTTTAAAAATAAAACTTTCCCTCAAATATTAACTTTTCTTTGTAATAAAAAAAACTTCAAATTCTACTTTTTGTACGTGGCTAAAACGCTATCCGCAGATATTAAAAAATAAGAAACCTATTTGTTTAACCTTAATAGCGCTTCAGCGGTAATCTCCAACATTACACACATGTGCCATAAACTACTATTATCATTTCTGGTAAGTGATATTTTTCTAGAATTCTAATAGTTCATATTCATTTGGATTGGAGTACCTAATATAAATCAAGATATGGCAGCAACTTGAGCTGATGGTCCCATTGCGACCAATTGCAGCTACTTGACACGATTGGCTACGTGACTCCACGGCTTCAATGACACCTTACGGGATACGTTCCTGCGACGTAGTTTCTATGTGGGCTAATGCACAAATTAGTTCGTGTCAGCGAGTACTCAATAAACAGAGGTTTTTGTTGGTCATGCTAAGGATCAATGCCTTCGATGCAGTCACGGTAGCTTCATGAGGTTCCATAATTGGAGCAACAAGGTAACTCTACCTCACATCTGGGAACTCACAAGTGTGGTTTTGTAGTGGTAGGACTCTTAGCAGAGTCCGCCTGGGGAAGTACCACACCTTTGCCAAATATTCTACCGCCAAGCAGTAATGTGCAAACATTACTGTGTTCCGGTTTGAAGGGCAATGATTCCAGAGAAATTACAGGGCTTAGAGACATAATATCTTAGATCTCTGGGTGACGAGCGCAGTGCAGTGCTAGGTAATGATTTGGACTATTGTGTTTCAATAGCTGCGTGTTACTGTGCTGTTATGTGGCAGGCATGTTGCTTACCATCAGGCACATGACCTGATCGTCTCGTCACTCTATGCTATAAAAAAAAAAAAAAAAAAAAAAAAAAAAAGTGTTCGATATTTCGGTGCAGTTCCTTGAACCATTTCACAAATATACTGTAATTATTGATACCTAGTGCTGCGAACTCTGATAAATCTTATATATAAAATTCTCGTGTCACAGTGTTTGTTTCCTTACTCCTCCGAAACGGCTTTACTGATTTTAACCAAAATTTTTATGCATATTCAGTAGGTCTGAGAATCGGCTACTAGCTATTTTTCATACCTTTATTTATATGGCAAAACAACGTTTGCGGGGTCAGCTAGTAATCTATATATCAGAGTTCACAGCACTATATATATATTATAGTCTGATAGATATGTCTTGACAGCTTTCAAATAAAAAAACTGTATCGAAAATTGGGCTATTATTTTGGGAGCTACAATGCTACAGATACAGAGACTTATCGAACTTATAAATAAATTTTGAAAACAGGACTTACCTCCTATCTTAATATTAATATTTTTTTGATTTTTACCGGGCAGAGCCTTTATTAACAAAACTAAAATGAGAACTACACTACGCTACATACCTAACTAACTACTTACACTAAGCACACCTGAATTATCCATAGACCAATGAAGGTCTACAGATAATCAAGATGTTCAAGCCCACTACCAATCGGAAGCGTACCCGGCATTCTGGCGGCATTACCACGCTGAATGGCAATGCTTATGCGTTGGTCCAAATAAACGCCAGCATTTTGATTGCGCGTCGTGTCGACCAAGCGCTCGGAAAGGCTTTTTAAGATGAGGTGAGCTCCTGGCCCCCACGGGCCCAATGTCTCAACCCCAAAGGGCTCAAATATGTAACCTCTTCCGAGGGTAAATTATTTAATTACCTCAATGCATCGGCAGCATTACAACGACCCAGCCAAAGTCCTGTATAATATTTTAAAAATGTATTATAATATAATTATGAGTTGAAATAGAAAAGTTTGAAAACTATGAATAAATATCAATCAATATTTCCTCACACAACACCATTTAGCCTCTAACCCAGCAGAGATTGTACTGTGGAAACTAGGCAGATGATATTTAATACAATTATTTCAAATACGTATTTATGGTTGATTTGTCATCGTAAGATTGTAAACACCGTTAGATCACAATCTCCCTAGCGAGATTATAATGTGTTGAAATATTGTGAATCGTCACGTGCTGTTTACAATTTAACGTATTTTTTTCTGTAATATATCGAAGTGAAAAAGCCAAATTGTGAATCTCGCTGGAGAGATTGTAATCTAACGGAGTTTACAATTTAATAACGATAACAGATACAAATAGGAACACTAAGATACAGGACAGAAATCCGCGTTATGAGCAGACATTTGCTAACGATGAGGTGTATATCTGGCTTCTCTAGTCATTCTAAAAAAGATATGTAATATTTTTGGCCTTTGTGACGCCAAATTTAAATGCAAAAAAATTACAAAGTCAAATTTTGGAATACGGTGGTTAAAGTTTTTTGTTCGATACTAATCTACAACATTTTGACAGACAAGTGACAAGACTGCCCGTTAGTAAGCTACGTACCTGCCCATAACAGCACAGTGACACGCAGTTACTGGAACATAAATAGTCTAAATCATTACCTAGCGCTCGTCACCCTGATATTTTAGGTATTTTATCTCCTAATCCTGTAATTTCTATGACAACATTACCCTTCAATCCGGAACACACTAATGTTTGTACAATACAGCTTGGCGGCAGAATAACTGACAAAGGTGTAGTACATCCCCAGGTGGACTTTGCTAAGAGCCCTACCACTACAAAACTACAAGATCTCATATATCTCTCTGATTCTAGTTTAAAAAGCGTAAATGCTATTAGTAAACTATTTTTATTCAAAGCAGATAAATCTAGATTAACGCATCACAAATTGGCATGAAATCCCGTAGGAAGCAATTAGCCTTATGCAGTTGCAAACGAAATAGACATGTTAAGCTCCACCCTCGCTTGTAGGGCGCATGCGCCGTTATATATTCCCTTTAAAAGCACGGGCCACCTGAAAACGGTCATCATTTCCACCAAGACCTTAGCTTGCGGAAGAAAAAGTCTCTGAAAAGTTGAATAGTTGATAAAGTTTTGTAACAGTGAACTGTGGCAGGGATTGAAGTGGATCGACGTAAGTTGCCTTTTGAGTATTTTTTTAATTAATTTCAGGTTAGTTTTTATGTGGAAATCGTAAAAAAAGCATTTTTGGGAAGTAATTTCATTGTAGCCGTTCTAAAAATAGGGGAACAATGTCGTTTGGATATTTATTTGAATTGCTAAATTCAATGTTATTTTTCAAGAAACCAACTCAATAAAATTGTTTACTTAGGTAATCGAAAGTTATTCAGTGAGTAATTTCTTTTGTGTGTCTAATTTTGGTGTAACTTAACTTTTCTCTAAAAAAAGTACGGTATCGTGTATTTTAAATTATGGCATGACATAATTATAATTTTTGGGCAAGGTATCATACCGCCACATTTAAAATAAACCTTTACTCCTACTCTCAAACTTATAACTCCCTTCAGCAATCGAGGATTTGAAAATGGGTAACAAACACCGCTGATATCAATCGATAGTTAAAAAAAAACGTTTTATGAAGTCAATAAAAATTATTCTATGCGACATAACTTATTTAACTATTATTCAACGAATGGCGGGTGACGGATTTCGATAAAACTGCTTAGGTACTAGAAAACACGGATTCACATGTAAATGTCACAAAAATGGTTAACGTTTTCGTGAAACTATGAAGCACTAGTTACCTTAATTGACATCGAGAACAAAAGATAAGAACTGTCAAATTATTTCGGATAGGATTTGCATAAGCAGCCCACGGCTGGGACACAGCTCCTAGGGCCATAATCCACTACACTGGCCAAGTGCGAGTTAGTGGAAGACGCATAACCATAAGCACGACTAAAGTTAATTGATTTCTTCTAGGTAGAAACCTAAGCGCGTTCCATCGTATACCACATCGTTGCTTATCGCCAAGTATTTAAAAAAACCTCTAAAATATACCTTTCACCTTTAAGATCTCAGTCTGGTAGCGATGGCAGGTTAATGAAAACATAAATAATTCGTAGCTTTGGAAAACTTCTGTAATTTTATAAATTTACCTTGACCAAGAAAAATGCCAAAACTTTAAATTAAACTGATGAAAAAGTTGGATTGAATTCCATTGTGAGCTATAACAATAATGTCAAACTTTGCTGAGCTAAAATATCCAGATAGGTAACTACACCTTAAAAATCGAGTTATGTATATTTGATTAGACTTCTTATGACATTTAGATAGATAGATACACTTTATTGAAACACCAAGATAATAGGGTACACAATAAAGTTTAAAACTACTGCGACAAGTAGGCCTAATCGCTGAAAGCGAACATTTCGCAAATAAAGTAATGAATTTCTCAATGAAAAGCAAACAAAAAATAGGAACATAATGGAGCAGCGAGTTCTCGACATTTCGTTGCAGTTTCATGCACCATATTCACGGGTTAGTTGTTTTTTTTAGGAAGATAGATACTCAAAACAGAAGATACGAAAATTGTATTATAGGTACACTCCAAAAAAAGTTACAACTCTGAAAAAGACTTACCTACAAATGCCGACCTTAATAGCTTACTTCCTTAGCTACTTAGGTACAAAAAAAATCATACAAATTTATAAAAATGAGTGTGTAGTGAATTGAGTATAATACGTATCTCCAGATTTAACTGCATAGCTATAACAAGAAAATGGAACCTCAGTGTAATAAAATTCCCCCTTACACATATTACAGTACCGTGGGTACACATACCAGCGTCTTTTGTGAGAAAGGATAATCTTGCAAACAAAATAGCGGTCCTTTGAGTCCTCCTTGTAGACATAGGTTTATCCAAAGCCCGATTTACAAAGGGGATGCGTCTGAGGTATTCTAAGATTCTTAGTCAGGTATGTTAACAGGGCCTGATCTGGTTGACGCTCTGTTAGCCCGGTGTAAGGAGCTTAGACTTCATATATGTATGTACCTACGAGTACATATATATAGATCTCACGTATACAGATAGTCTGTGTTTAGAAATGGATTTCCTTCTAATACTCTTGCAACAAACACATTGGTCATACTCATAAGTAAAATTTGTTATGCAACTTCCTAATCCTACTAATATTACAAATGTCAATGTATGGATGTTTGGATCTTTGTTGCTCAATCACGCCGTAACGTCTGAACGGAGGTTGAAATTCAGAACATAGATAAATTATAGTCTGGAAGAACACATAGGCTACCCGGGAAAATTACGGGAACCCGCGTAGTTCCCGACGCGGGTGAAACCGTGGGGCGCTGCTAGTATTTAGTAAGTTTAAATTTAATAGAATTTAATAAAACTGAAAAACCGACTTTCATTTAAAATTTAATCCAGACACTCGACATTTAGTTGATAGTCATAATTTTTTACCGAAAAAAAGAAGGAAGTTCTCGGTTCGGTTGTATGTTTTGTTGTGAAATAAACTAAACACACTGTTACCATGAAACAGCGAGGTGGTACGAATACGTCATCGAGATAAACAGATATTAGATTTTTGTTGATATTACAAAACCCTCTAGTAGTTTAGTCAACAAGTGCTTTTTAGGTCCAATTTTTTTCGCCTTCTCCTATCATTATGATTCAGGTGTCATTCGGTTCGGAATGGAAACTAGATTTTTTTTGAGAAAATTCGAAGCCCGCTCGCAAAAATTGCAATAGTTATAAACAATTTATTGCAAAAAGATACTTCCAATTTTAAAAAACACTCAAAAAGAAGAGGATATTTACTAAAAAAAGTGTGTAGGTACGCTTGGAACTGTAGAACCGTACTGTACCGTACTGGAACTGTAGGATAGGCATGAACAATAAATAATCCATGGTTCAAAACTATTTTCGCGATTTTTCAATAAGTTATCCATTAGTTAATTAACAATTTTTTAGCAGCACGTGCATTAACATTGTGTAAGTGCGATAAATGTTAAACTATAAATCTGAGGGTTTTTACCTTTTGCGGAGCTATTCTTCAAACGTTTTAGTAAAGATTCTCGTTGGAAAAACAAAAAAGATGTTATTTTTCTTTTTGTTATTAACAATTTTACTGAGTGAAATTGTTATGTTAATTTATTGATTTAATTGATTGAAATATTAAAAATTCATTTGTGTAGTTATAACATTTTTTAAACAATAGAAGATAGCTGTTATTAAATTTCATTATTTATAAGTACCTTCTGATTATAAGAAAACGGACCAATACTAATATTATTCCAATAAAGTTTATTTCAATAATATTTAAAATATAATATATAATACATAATAATAGTAGTATTTCAATGTTTAATGTAAGACTGAGTGAAAAATTACAAAGCTAATAACAAAACAAAAAATAATATTTTCTTTATTTTTCCAACGGGAACATATACTAAAACCATTTCAGAATAGCTTCACGAAAGGAAAAAACCCTCATATTAATAGTTTAACATTTATCGGTATATTGGCTCTACAGCTCCAAAAGTATGAACTTTATTTTTAGTAAATATCCTCAGTTTTTTAATTTGGAAGTATTTTAAATAGTTTTTGACATGTTGGCAAATAACGAAACTCTAGTTTTATGTGTACTAAATTGTTTATAACTGTTGCATTTTTTTCGAGTGGGCTTCGCATTTTCTCAAAAAATATCTAGATTCAATTCCGAATCCAATGACACCGCAATCATAATGATAGAAGTCGAAAAAATTGGACCCAAAAAGCACTTGTTGACTACACTATAGGTACACCGTTCCGGCATGGTACAACGATCTCATTGCTACATATTCAATTTATTGATCAAAACTAGCAGGCTGCTTTGGCTTTCACTCATTGTTTATTTATAACTAGCAGCGCCCCGCGGTGTTACCCGCGTAGTTCCCGTTCCCGTTGTTTTCCGGGATAAAAAGTAGCCTATGTGTTCTTCCAGACTATAATCTATATGTGTTCCAAATGTCAGCCCGATCCGTTCATACCTTAGGATGTGATTGAGCAACAAACATCCAAACATCCATACATTCACATCTATAATATTAATAGGATAATAAATATTGGCGGACCTAAGCAAGTTATGTCAGAGGTTTTATTTTTTTATTTCTGTCACATGTTCGTAAGAATAGTCTAAGCCTAAGCATTGGCCAGCCAATTTATTAAATGTTGTAACAAACGATACGGCTGAATGTCATTAGGGAAACTGGTTAAAGGCGTTAATTGAACGGCTGATCAAGCTAGTTTAGGATAATTATATTCCTTGCTGAAAAATTAACTACCACGCACTTGACTGGGCGGTTGGCTTTACTGCACTACGATAAGTAAAACACTTCACTTTTAGTGCTTCTCACAAGAGTAAAGATCTCAGATAGCCTTTTTCATTTCCCCCAGTCGTCTTTCGTGTAAAAGCCTTTTATGAAATGAAAACTCCTTTGAATACGTCGTTGCTCGGTAAACTGTACGAAACACTTAAAAAGCGACTGTTTATTTTTAGCTCTTCTGTAACATGATAAAATATTTCATTATCGTTTAGTTCAAACGCTTCGAGATATCGTTATGGTAAGTAAAAGACGTTGGGGCAATTAGGGAAACAATGTCATTACGAAACAAACTGTCGCTGAAGTTTTCAAAAGGCTTACAAAACTGTACCAGTAGAATCCTAATATTTTTTAATGTTATAAACAAATATAAATCAGTAAAATATAACACACACTACCATGTATTTGACACACACGCATAAATACTCTTGTAAACATTCCTAAATGATTTTTATTAAAATTCAGTGGTCAAATTCAAAATGGATTAATATAGGTTTACGGTCAAATTTCGACCACTTGGCGGCTTTTATTATTATTAGTAAATAATAAAATAGCGAAAAAATTAAACATAAATTTGTAAATTTGACTGGCCTCGTGGCTTAGTGGGTAGTAGCTATGCCTGCGAAGCCGAGGTTCGTGGGTTCGATCCCCACCCAGTGCAAATATTTGTGTGATGAATTAAAAAGATGTATTTAAAACTATATTAAATATTATATCAGCTATCTGTCCGCCATATTACAAGCTTTGCTTAATTTGGGGTCAAATAGTGTTGTGTGTGAATTGTCCACCACCACCACCAAATCGAAGCAATCATAAGAGTCAATAGGGCGGTTCCAGAACCGATAACTTTTACGGTCGATGTGGTTTTGAAAACCACAAACGGGCAAGCGTAGTTTTGGAACTTTCTGTTACTTATCTTAATGGGATGATTAAACATGTGGAAAGGACATAGAATTAGGGACGAAATATGAACCTGAACTAGAAGGTAGAAAGTTCAGTAGGTTAATGGAATGCAATAGCTGAGTAGGCTATACCTACCGACAAATATTTCTGAATCTTGGTGTCATCAAACCAAGAGTGATTATTGTTGGAATGTTAGGTTAGGTAAGCACACTCTATCGTAGATCGCATGGCAGTCAAGCTACACCTATTAGTGATTTAAAAATATTGCCAGTGATAAAGACTGCAAACAGAAGTGAAAAAATTTAATTTAGAATTTTAGTATTAAACAGCACCGTGGTGTGCACAATGGTTCACAATTCGCCATGTATAGCTACTAATATAGGTACTGCTATATTACACATGTCGATGGTGTGAACTTACAAGATTTCACCCATTCAAAAGCGTCTAAAGCGCACGTTCCGCTCCTCTTCTCCACCGCCACTCCGATGCTACGCCGTTGCATCATGCGCGGTCCAAAGGGGGGGTTCAAACAAAAAAACAAAAAACCAAAATCGTACATCAACATCATCATCAACAACCTACTAAACGTTCCCACTGCTGTGACTCGGGGCCTTCTCTCGCAAGGAGAGAGTTGAGGCCATAATCCACCACGCTGGCCCAGTGCGGGTTGGCGGATGCCACATGAGTTCGAAAGATTCTAGGTACATGTCGGTTTCCTCACGATGTTTTCCTTCACCGTTATAAGTTAGCGGCATTACGCACATGACTTCAAAAAGACAGTGGTGCGTGTGGGGTTTGAACCCGGGGTCTCCGGATCGGCAGCCGCCGTTCTCCCGACTAGACCAGCCGTAACTTATTAAAATCGTACATGTTACCTCAAAATGGGGCGCTACTAGTAGTCTGTTTTACTCAGTTTATTGTATTTCTACTCGTGACCCCCCCCCCCCCAAAATCTGAGGCTCTGTACTGGTGACCCCCTCCAAAATTCGACGCTGGGACCGCGCCTGCGTTGCATTAATATGACGGTGACGCGAACATAAGAGATTTTTCTATACCAAAACGTGCTCAGAGTGGCTAAATAATGTTTAACTTCAAAGACAATAGGCAAGATATGATGATAACAAAACTTAATCGGTCGTCTTGGCCTACATTTTTCACATCTAATAACTCACAAATCCCAGTCACTATTTACTGTAAATCACAATTCTTTTGTCATAAAAATGCTTTCAGTGACATTAATAATGTACCGGGACGTCGATATTTCTCTGCAAAAGTATTTTCTAAGATCTCAGGTGCGGCACGAAGCCATGTTTCGCGTAATTGAATCTGCCAACTTTACATCCGCGCCGCAGACAACTCTATTATCTAGAAGGCCGCTGTTGTTCCGATACTCATATGGTTATAGTTTATGGGGAAACACGTTTCAGCGTTTTATTGTCGAGGGTGCAAGGAATTTTGCTTCTTCATTCTAATTTTAGGGGTGTACTTACTAAACTGAAAGGGATCTAGTATTTGTAAACTATTTGAGCCAACTTGAATCTTTAATAATTTGCAACTGTTCTAACTCGTACAGTTCTCTAAAAGGATTCTGAATATACCGAGGATGCCATGAACTACATACAAGGCATATACACAGATGAAATACGGCTGGAAAAATCCCATAATAATTACTTACACTATTATCATTCAGCATAGAATAAATAGCCAACTGTTGGGACTCGGGGTCTTGTCTAAAATGAATGAGCCTAGGCTGTATACCAACCACTACGCTGCTGCCCAAGTATGTTTTGGTGGATGACATATTTGTCTTCGAAAGATGTCTTGCTTTGTAAATGTCGGTTTCCTCACGAAGTTTTTGTTAAAGTATTAAAGTCAGTGTTTATGTGTACAAACTTGTACGTTTACTATATAATAATACTCCAAAGTACTTACTATAATGTGGTCCACATTATAGTACTTCAATTATTATTTATCTATCATTTTAAATTGGAATTACACCATAACGAGCTCTCGCACGTATGTATTTTCATGTTTCGGCAGGTGCCGTTCTCCTGACTACTAGACCAGCCGTAACCTCAAGAGTCACTCAACCGAACTATTAATATTATTTAATTTTTTTGTTCGTAGATGAGAATATTAACGGGCATACATAGTGCAAGATGTCGAGGCCATTTTGTCCTCATCGCCACTCTGGCTGTCGCATTTTCAACATACATAGAGGAGGTAAGCTATTTTTACCCCTAAATGATCATTAATTTTCCTTTCTTTCGCACATTTCCCAGAATGTAGCATTACGCGGAGTAATGCTTGTTAATGTTACGCGAACCAACGAAATGAAATTCCAGAATTCCTCCGAGCTCGCAACATGTGAGCGACTACAATTAATTCTCTTCAATCTTGGCAAGGAGTTAAACGATTATTTTTGCTTTGGCCTTTCCGAGAGTTGAAGGTTAACGTTTATTTATTTTGTAAGGTGGTGAGTATGCCTGTCGAGACTGTGAACCAGTGGCCGACTTTCCCGCGGAGAAACATAGCGGCTCTGGCTAGAGCGGGGTACTTGAAGAACCCTGCAGCCGGATACAAGCGAAGCATCTCGACTCTTGCTAAAAATGGACAACTACCTACGTATAGATCCCCGTACGTGGAAGGAGAAAAACAAGAACAGGATGAAGAAGAATCATCACAAGAAAAGAGAAACATGGCGTCTATTGCACGACTTCGGAGCTACTCGGCAATGAAGAGGAATATCCAAGCCTTAGCAAGAGACGGATACCGCGTAGGCCGAGGACAATATAACCAGCCCAATAACAAACGTAACATCGCCGCTCTGGCTCGCAATGGAATGATGATCCACAAGAAGGATGAAGCCAGCGGAGATGAATATTTCTACCCATTTTACCAAAATCCCGTTCCACCTATCTCAGAAATGGATGGGCCTTTTGATTTCAACGAATTATACGATTATCAACAATCTGTTAACCCCGACATGTTTCCACCACTATCTCAAGTGTTCAAACGAAGCGTGTATGGGGCAGACCCAGATAGCGTGTACGCTAGAACTTACGATGATAACTGGTCGTTAAAGAGGGGATCTGCGGGATTGCCGGCACTTGGATTATACCGGCCGAATTACGTAGATCCAACAGTTAGGACCAAGCGTTACATATTTGACATGCCAGACAATATCGAGAGCAACAACATTGACAAAACTGGTGAAGATAACGATGACAAGCGATCTGTTGGTGAGTATGCTGTAAATTGAAAGTAGCAACATTTTATTTCAAATGTCTAAAGGGCTTAAATGAGGTAATTGATTTGTTTTTATTGCTTTTGCAGATGAAGACGCTCGTGATAATTTTGAGAAACGCCACATTGGTTCTTTGGCGCGGTTAGGGTTACTTCCATCTTTTAGGTTCTCGGGCGGAAGATACAGTAGATCTGGCCGAGCTAGACTATTGCTTCCTAGCCAGGAGTTGTACAGGTTGAGCAGAACTGCGATGAATGTTTAATACGTAGAGAAGATGTCATGTCATGTGCTTTAGTGCTTAAGTAGGGATGATTCGGCGATACGAGCATGATCTGTTAGTGCATCTGATCAATGTTAGTCGTTATTGATGTTACTAGGATGTTGAAAATAGGAACTAGGCAGCGCTTCAAAGTATGAATAACTGGAAAGCGATGTTCTGTCGCATGAAATTAGCGGTCCGTCCTTAGAAATAATTGAATAGGTTGTGTTAGTGATATTGTAAATATAATCAATGTGCAAAATAAATATTTGATGTTTTAGGCAAAATTTGTAGAGTTTACGTTGGACGAAATGTCAATGCTTTTAATTGGACGTATTATTATTGTTCCTAATACGATTTTAACCTCCTTTTATGGTTTCAGGAAGTATTCCAATGACGAGAATTTCGGAATTAGGTAAGTGTGGCCGTTGCAACTTTACAAAATGTTTTGAATTGATTTTTAAACCACACACACATATTATAATACTGCAGCACTGCTTTATATTTATGGTTTGAAACTGCGTTTAATGTATTTATTAACATATAACATTAAACAATTAAACAAAATTAACATTAAATTCTAAATCTGATTGTTTTTTCTAATGGAAAATTTTGAACCTTTCATGTCATTACAATAGTGTTATTAATTACCGGATATTTATCGTCGTGACTTGGTGGAGTTAGTCCCCGATATTTCAAAGTAGTTACATGCACAATGTTCACGAGTGAACTGAATTTATCTGTGATGGTGTAACAACTGCGGTTGCTTAAGACAATGTTTTTATGACTTTTTGAATTTTAAAACATTAAATTTAGAGGTAGTACTAAAGTGACTTATCGACTTATTATGGCAATTGATCCGGAATGTACTGATTTTACTTTTACAATTTTCCAAATAAAATCAGCTTTACAATTCTACTAAAGTCCGTGTGAAAACAACATTTTCTCGCTATTGTGTTAATCCAGCTGTGTATTCATGACATTTCCCTGTAAACTAAGTTACCATGATATAGTTCCCGTGTCTAGAGTTGCTACACCGGAATATTAAACAAAGTTGGTTCAGTTTATGCTAGTCTGCTACACAAGGCTACGCAGAACTACTACTATTGAACTTATCTGAAAGAGTCGAGTTCTACTCATTGTTGTGAACTACTTTTAAGATGGAGCCGAACCTTGTAGTAATCCTTTTTTGTAGTGGTACATAAACTCTTTACTTAGTCTACCTTGGGAAGTACTATTACGAGTTATTCCACCGTCAAGCAGTAATGTACAAACATCACTATCAGGTTTGAAGGACAATGCTTCCAGAGAAATTAAATGGCATTTTTGCAGTTACCTTTGCTATGGTAGTTTTCTTGATAATAATGGTTGATTCTTGGGCACAAGGATCTAAATGAAGTTTTAGTTTAGTGTATATGTATGTGTTACCGGAAACGTATGAAATCAAGGAATTGTATACGAATCCTAGGAAATGTGTACAATTCCGATGCTATTTAGGAAATGTATAAAATATTGCTTGAAAAACTATTTAATACATAGATATCCTAGGAATTGTATACAATTCCAATATCGCATTGCGTCCTGCTCGTCTCGTCACTCTTTATTAAAAAAAACCTCACCTAATTTTTATTTATTTATTTCCTTATTTCACACATTTCCGTGCGATTTTAGGAATTACATACATTTCCTAGGAGTTGTATACAATGACGGATTACATACATTTCCGTTAACATATACAGTAAAAATACTATAATTCGAAAAAGAAGGAGTGTTTTATTTCGATGATGTAATAGTTGAACGTGAGTTGAAGCCGCAGAACTTTCCAGAAACTTCTTGATTTAGATTTGAAAACTCCGAAACAACTTAATAATAGGAGTTATTACGTGAAGTGCTCAACTTTGGCTCGTATATCGAGTCCAAGGCCAAACTTGCTGCCAAAAAACTAGGTGTCCTCTCAAAGGTGCGAAGGTACTTCAAGTCTGAACAGTTGCTTACATTATATCAAGCACAGATTCGCTCCTGTATGGAGTACTGTTCGCACCTTTGGGATGGATCGGCTAAGTATCAGCTGGAGGCTCTGGAATCGATCGAGAGACGTGCCAAAAGGCTCATAGGTAACGACACTCTTGTGCGAAAAAGACTTCAAAGTCTTGAACATCGCCGAAAAATTGCTAGCCTATCGGTTTTTTATCGGATACACTTCGGAGAGTGTGCGACTGATTTGCATGATCTGATACCACCTTGTCCTTTTTTCTATCGGAATGCTCGTAGCTCGAAAAAGCGACATCGTTTCATGGTTGATGTTCCAAAGACACGAACGAAGAGATTTGACTCTACTTTTGTGATAAGAACGTCTAGGCTGTGGAATACGTTGCCTGAGTGGGTTTTCCCCGATGGTTACAATCTTTGTGTCTTCAAATCGAGAGTGAATCGGTTATTTCTAGGTAAACACGTTCCATCGTAGACCGCATCGTCGCTTAACATCAGGCGAGATGGCGGTCAAGTGTAAACCTATAGAAGTTAAAAAAAAAAAAAAAAAAAGTGCTGTATATTTTATTAATGTTATTTTATGCATGGTTACTGGTAATGGTAATCAGCCTGCATCAGTTTAAGGGCATGTTCTGTATATTTAAACAAACAACTTTTGTTCTACAACTTTTTTTAAACTCAATACATATCCCAAAAAAATAGTGTTTGTTGTAATTTCTAGTATTGTTTAGCGGCTGTTTAGTGTTTTTTCACTTCGGTACATCATTTATCGATTGTTAAAGAGCGGGCGCGTTCTTGTTACGAATTGTTACGAAGAGTTCGATGCTTTTAGGCCGGAAAATACACTTTTTCAAATTTTCCATGGAGAAAACAAAAACGATTTTTTATAAACTGTAGAACAAACGTTATCGTATTTAATGTACTTAACATCCCCTTAAAAAGATGCAGACTGATTACAACCCTGTATATCGAGAGCCATTCGCTACAAGCCAATGTTTTTGTAACCATGTCGTTTTGTCCACAGGGAATATCTCCCTAGTACCGAAGTTGAGCCAGCAATCGATTCAGACGACACCGACGTACCGCCGGCGGCAGTACCTCCTCACTCGCACCCGACAGGGCGCCTCCTCCACCGACCACTAACCAACGACATCCCAACAACTTACGACTTCCCTAGAACCTGGCAGCAAAAAGACACCCCAAAATTCTACTACTTTAGGTCTTTGAAAGTCCCATATCATGCGTCTGGAAAACGATATCTTCTGTTGCCCGCCGTTGACAATATTTTACTCAGGAAAGGTTACCGTAATGCCAGTCTGCCCAGTCGGCGTAAGAATCAGTAGCTATGTGGGTGTTCGCTTGAAGACGCGAGTAGGCGTTTTTCTGGCGACGAAGGACAGTAAAGTGCTCTCAAAGTTTCTTCTAGTTTACGTTTTATTTCTGTGATGCTAACTTTATTTACTAGTTTCATTCGCGTATTCAGAATGGCACATTGGAGCGATGTTCGCCTGTTTTTGGAACATTTTTCAAGCTTTTATGTTGTAACTTAATATTTTAGTTTCAAAATGTTGCTTCATTTTGACCTTTAACGTTTTCAATGCGTTTATACTGGACACCGACTAGGAAATAGACAATAAATATTATAAAAATAATTCTTGATGTTAAAATTAAATGTTGTGATCTATTAGTTTTAAACAAACGATTAGATTAAATTTAAGGGATCTCACTTTTTTAAAACGACTTTGGCCTGCTTTTATCAGACATTGAGCTATGCTATTTTAGATTATAAGGTGTCAATCGCAAGTATTTAAGAAAATTTTCTTAGACGGTAATTATTATAGCTACAATTTATACACAAAATTTAATTGAAATACCTAGTATTATATGTACTTTTCTTGCATATCTTTGATAACTCTCTATTTTGACTAGAATTAGCTGTGTCAGACAAATAATTTTCTAATTAACTTGTATTAAAATTAATTCAGATTTAGCTTCTATCGAATTTTACTAAGTACTTACATGATGAGATATTTAGCGAATTCCAAACAATGTACTTATGAGTAAATAACTATGACAATAAATCACTTACTATTGAGACCATGCATGATAATAATGTCTAATCTACTCGTATACTGTAGTACTTACATATATCTTTATCAAAATATATTTATATTCTTATCTTTAAACATATTTTTAAATTGAAGTTAGAGAGGTAGGAAACAATTATAAAAGTTTAGTGTTGTCTTAATGTGGGACTGTAAATAAAGTAAACCGTGCCAATTCTGACTTTCATTTTGTATCCTGTTCAACTAAATAGGTAAGAAAAATCAGGCCCGGTTCACACGGCGCGGCTGCCAACCGCCGCGCCGCGCGACGGTTTTGTTTCAATACTCACGAGACCGCAGGTTTTCGCGGTTTCTGCTCCGGAAAGCGCAAGAATCGCGCGCAGCCACGCGGGCGCCGCGCGGCTACAGCAGCCGCCGCGGCCGTAAACCGCGTCGTGTGCATTGAATTCAATTTTATATGGAAATCTGCCGCACCCGCGCGCGGGCGCGGTTGGCAGCCGCGCCGTGTGAATCGTCTCTCAGTTAAACAAATATAGACTCAATTTTATTTGAATCTAGATTTAAATCAACAGGAAGAGGCGAGCCCGCCGATGGGCTCACGCCTTGTGTGGGGAACCCTCCTACTGATACTGTAAGAATAAAATATTCACTCTATGCAGATATTATGTGGTCTTTGAGTATTTTTTTTCCAACTGGATAAAAATATATATGTCACCAGAAAATAACAAGAATCGTTAGTTGATCAATTCATTAGGTAGTTGATCTAGGTAGATTTTTTTTACAACGGCTCACCTAACTCAGATAAAACTTAAAAGCCCCTAACTTCATATTAGAGCACTTTTTGACACCGGGAAGGACTATCGAACTAATTTCTGATCTGTGCAGTGCTGCGCTCCACTAAGGAGGTCACCGGCTCGCTTCACTCGCCACCACCTCCCTTCGCTACGCTTGGGCTCGCATGGCTCACTCCACTCAGGACCTCCCTTGATCTTCTGGCTACCGCATTTTTTATAAACACTCTAGGGATAGTAGCCATCACACCAGGATGGTCCGAGTCGGATCTGGGTCTTATGTAACCTAAACGGTCCGATTTGGTAACGGACCAATCAGCGCACACCTCGCCTTCGTCGGATTATTTATTTAACGTCAAGACGCCATAAATTGATAAATTTACTAAAATACGTACGTTAAATAATACATTTCAACTGCCGTTTGTTATTTTCCGAAAGTTGATCAACTAACGATTCTTGTTATTTTCCAGTGACCTAATTATACAAGTTTGTCAACACCACTGGCTTTAACACTGAAGGAAAATATCGTAAGCAAATCGGTATGTTGCAAGAAAGACATCTTTGAGGACATAAGTCACCACCTCTAATGCGTTCCTAGCCGGCTTGGTTGCTTAATTGATGCTTGACCGCTCTCTCATTGTGAAAGCAGACCCTGAATTCCAGCTTGTAGTAACATCATGAGGGCTGCTTTGGTACAAGCTCTTCCAGAGTTGGTATTAATAATATCGTAATAGTAAAGTTTAATTCGAAAAATTTTAGTAAGTATATTTTAGGTTATCTGGAATTAAATATAATACATAAGCAGCCCATTAAATGTTCCCCCCACTACTTGGACTAGGAGCCTTCTTGCGCAAGGAGAGAGTCAAGGCCATAATCCACTAGGCTAACATTAAGCGGGTTGCCGAATGATACATGCTGACCTCGAAAGATTCAAGGTGCATCACCACTTAAAATTATAAGATAAGATAAGATAATTCTTTAGCGGCTTTTTTTTTAAATTAGCGGCATTACGCACATGACTTCGAAAAGACAGTGGTGCGCGTGGGATTTGAACTGGATCGACAGTCACCATTCTCCCGACTAGAGGACTAGACCAGCCGTAACTAAAGCAGTTCATAGGTGGATACTAGGAGTGCGTGCAGAAATCTCATTTTAAATAAATTATGATATCTTTTTAAAAAACCGAAAAACTGATCGTATTTTCAAGTACCAACGCATAAGCATAGGCAGACCATTTCATGTTCCCACCGCTGAGATTCAAGGCTTTTTCTCATAAGGAGAGCGTCAAGGCCTTACGCTACCACGCCGGCCAAGTGCAGGTTGGATGACCCAGGCTGTTAAAAGACATCTTTCTTGAAAAAAGGTAAAAGTAACGATTCTCTGGATTTCCACGGATTTTCCCAGAGATGTTGGAAAAGTTGACGCGATGACGTCAACACATACAAAATATAGAATAACGATAGCTCAGGATAGATAAAAATGGACAGAGGATAGGAAAATTTTTACCCTACTGTGGGGCAGTAATAGTTCATAATGATAGTTAAAACAAAAACAGTTAATTTTATTGAAATAGTTTAATATATAGTGTATGTATTTAATTCTTTGGTCAATGCTGCTGCTCTAACAGTTTTTCGAAAGGGTTTAATTAGTGTTGCGGCATAATCTGAAAAAAAAAACGGAAATATATTTCAAAACAAACGGCTTATGGAGGTAAGAAACAATAGTATTTTCCGTAAAATAAAAAAGTGATACCGTTCCAAAATTTAACGACGAAGTTTTCATAGCGACATTCAAGAGCATTCTTTATCGATCTTTTAGTGTAAACGAAAGATCGTTCTTAGCGTTTTCCATATTAGATATTCCATAGAATCTTTGCGAACGCAAACAAAACAACGAAAGAATGCTCTACGTTTGTTTACACCAAATGAATTTGATACAGTGGGGATAGAATGAGCATTCGCTCGTCTGATGTAAATCGGCCTTTAGAAGAACTCTATAAACACACTTAATTAATTATTCTAGTGCATACTTCATTTTAGAGATAAGAATGTCATGCGTTGGCTAAATGGGTATTCAAATGTTATCTCTTTGCCCTACATTATATTATCTGGAAACATTGCTCTTCAAACCAGAACACAGTAATGATTGCATAATACTACTTGGCTGCACTGGCAATGGTGTGATACTACCCCAAGCGAACTATACATAATTATAAAGATACCTAATACTAGATAATATTTCTTATTATCGATTTTTGACGGAGACATTGGTATTCTCCCTTTCCCTACAGGTTCTAAGTTTTGCAGTCTTCAAAGGCGGTCCCGTTGGGCATTTAAGGCAATATTAATTATGCTCTTTGAAGGATATTCATCAGAAGTGTGGCTGGAACTAATTGGAACTTAGAAACCTCTTGGGCATAAGAGGATAATAATACTAAATATAATATTATTGGTACTTACTCGCGATATGGCGTATAGTTTAATAAAGTGGCCAAGTGCGAGTTGGACTCGCCCATGAAGGGTTCCGTTGCAGCAAGTAACATTATACACATAGTACACATAGTTCTTGTAGTTCGTTGTAACTTTGATCGAAGTTTCAATAATAGTGTATTTATGACGTACTAAAAAAAACTACTCATCAGATCGAGTTCAAACCAATTTTCGTTGGTAGTTTACATAGTAATGTACATCATATATTTTTTTAGATTTTTCATACTCTTACTTTAGAAGTTAGAGGGGGGGACACACACATTTTACCACTTTGGAAGTGTCTCTCGCGCAAATTATTCAGTGTAGACGAAAATGATTTTGGTAACCTCAACATCATTTTTGAAGACCTATCGATAGACACCCCACACGTGTAGGTTAGATGACAAAAAAATTTTTGAGTTTCAGTTCTCAGTATGGGGGGCAACCCTAATTTTTCTTTTTTTTAAATTTTTCTGTTGAAATCTTAATGCGGTTCACAGAATACATCTACTTACCAAGTTTCAACAGTGTAGTTCACATAGTTTCGGCAAAAAGTGGCTGTGACATACGGACGGACAGACAGACAGACAGACATGACGAATCTATAAGGGTTTCGTTTTTACGTTTTACGTAACCCTAAAAAGGAATATGTCTGAGTGAGTATATTATTTCGATGAATTGTGAATAGATTTTGGTAATTGTTTTTTTTTATTTAGTAGATCACACTTCAGAGGTGGTGGTGGAAACCGAAAATTCAACGAACACAGTATAACGGTTTTTGAAATATCAACAAAAATGTATAATTAATTTATTTACTCCGAAGCCACACTTGACAAAAGATGTCCCGAGATCACCCAAAAATTTCTTTCATCCACAAGCGTGACGCTTGAGAGCAATTCACAGCCCATAAAAACTATGTGTGGTGCGCTAAAAGAAGTTTTTACTTCAAAAATAATAGTTTTAGGTACTGCAAGTGGCTCTAGGAATGCAGGTACTCAATACACAAGATACATAACGATACTCGTACACTTACGTACAGAGCAGACAGATTCAAATGAGTTTCCATGAGCAATATATCGTTGCCATCTTACCCACAAAACTATTTCTTCCCAGAAGCCGCTGTAGTCGTAGTAGTACTAGTAGTAGTGGTGCTAGTAGATTCGGTGGTGGTACTAGTGGTGCAGGCGGCTCCGGGGATGCAGGTCCCTCCGATGCAAGAGAAGAAGTCGTGGCATGTGTGGAGGATGCCCACGCCATTGGGAAGGCATCTTAGAGCTTGGGTACAACTACGGCAAGTACGGCCAGGCTGTGGAAATTAATACAATATTTTTATTATAAAAATAGTTTTTAGGATTTTTTTTTTAATTTCAAAGGCTCGAGCACTAAATCTACAAACACGACCTTATCAATGCAGGTTTCAGACAAACTGATTCTTTCAACATTCCGGTGCTGAAACATGGACACTAACAGTAAAAGCAGTCCAAAAATTCAAAGTCGCTCATCGAGCTATGGAAAAAGCTATGCTTGGAGTTCTGTTCAGTCTCTGAGGGAATGTATTCGTAATGAAGTCATCCGTCAGTTAACCAAAGTCACCGACATAACTTAGCGCATCAGCAAGCTGTAGTGGCAGTGGACTGGTCATATCTGTCGCAGAACCGATAACCGTTGGGACAGACGAGTTCTGGAGTGGAGACCGCGAATCGGCTAAAGTAGTATATGACGCCCTGAGACTAGGTGGTGTGACGATTTACGGAAGGCAGTTGGTGGCGGTTGGAAACGTAAAAAAACTATACAATTACAGTATTATTTGTTTCAAAACTTACTTCCGCAGTGTAGTTACAAGAAGTTATTGTAGGAAAGAAGCTGAAGAAGAATTTATTCTGGTGGTCGTCATTTCCATCATGAGGTTCCGAGTCTGGGGGAGAGTCAGTGGGGGAGTCAGGGGCTTGTCGTGCTCCACGGATACTTGGTAATCCAGGGAAACTTGGGATCCCAGGAATGCTTGGAATTCCTGGGATAGTGGGTAGCCCAGGAAGACTTGGAGTTTCTTGACAGTTGATGAATGCTAATGGTATCTGAAATATCAGTTGATAAACATTTAATCAGTGGATTATTTTAACTAATGGATAGTTTGGTTATGTAATAAATTAAATAACTCTCGAGCTTCAAATTTGAACAGACAAACAATTTAAAAGTCGTAAACAAGATGGTAGTGTACTGCGAGTGAATAAATATCAAAGTGAGTATGTTTGTCAATCAATTCCCATTATTTTCCTGCGGTAAAAATGCTTATGTGCTATACCAGACTACAATGTAACTGTGTTCCAAATATCAACCGGATTTCTTTGGTAGGTCAGATGTACTTGAGCAAGAAACATACAAACATCCAAACTTTGAAAATTTAATATTAGTAGGATTATTTTGAACCAGCAAGTTAAATTTTTATGCGCAACTATTAATGATAGCCTTGATCCTGTTGATAAACGTAAGGGGTTAAGACGGTTGGGTGATTGGTTTAGCTTCGGACTTAGAAGGCGTTTATCCTCAATGCAGTCCCCCTATCGTACCTATCGTCAGAAGTTTGCTCATTCTGCAGTATTCACAACCGTTAGCTGAGGTCACGTTATTGACAGTAGTCGTTAAATAGGTATGATGTATACACAGAAATCTAAATAATAAGGTACTATTTAGATTTACTTATTTAGATTTCTGTGATATATACCTATCTATTATTACCTATATTTATAGGCAGCTGTATAAATAGCGTGATAAATAGGTATGTTTTAAACCTACTTAACTATCTATACATAAAAAATAAATGTTAAGTTGATTGATTATTACATAATAATAATTTCATTTACAGGTAAAACCGTATTTATTTCTTACCAAAACGGAGAGCAAGTAACCAGTAACTTTGAATGCAGCCATGTTGAGATTAATAATGTTCTACTTTGCGCAACTCTGTCGATGAAGATGTTTTGCAATAGAACAGGCTTATATACTGATAAGGAGGTATTAATATGCAGATTAAAATAAGTGATTTGTAACCAGGGGCGCAACATTACTTGTTTAATATTTTTCAATTCAAAATCCAAGTGCATTTTTTTGGAGAGTATAAATTTGTTTCTGTTGGTGTTTTATTTGGTACATTGGGTCCAAGTAAAGATTTTTTAAAACTGGTTCTAAATTGATTGACGCCATTGATGACTATTTAGCGCGAGAATGCAGCCAGAGGTTTTTCAAAGTATTTTTAAATGTTTCTTTTTTCATTACTTTTAGTGTTAATTAGTAAAGAGTTTTCCCAACAGTAAATATAATGTAAATACAAGATCAAACTGAATGGGATCTTCATTTCTGGCATGTTATAATAATCAAACACGAATATTTGGTTACAGTTACAAAAATCCATATTTCTTGTCTGATATTATTTAAAAGTTTGTACAAATATCGGATAGTTAATTTAACTGCTTTGTTATAGATTGAGCAATTTTTACTAAGGCCAATTGTCCACGTAGCTGCACGATATCCGCACGATTTCGACAATTGTCGGATGCATGACGAATGCTTGCATCTTGCGTACAAATAATGAAGTCTGTGTCCACGAAACGACAACGACACGACAGCCGCACGTCTTGCGTTTGTTCGTAGGATGCATGCATTAGACAAAAGACGCGTGCGTGGACAGTAGGCCTAAGTCTTACAAAAGCAGCCCACTAAACGTTGAGTTGGAACTCGAGACTGCGAGGTTTCTCTCGCAAAGGGAGAGTTAAGGCCATATCCACCATGCTTGTTGGCGCTACCCAGTGTGGGCACATGATGCATGACCTCGTAAGATCCTTGAAACATGGCGGTTTCCTGAACCTGGGATTCGAACCTACGATCTCAGGATTGTGAATTGCACTTTCCACCCAATAGGCCACCATGTTTTTTTTATAGTAAATAGTCACGAGACAAGCGGGACATGTTCCTGATGGTAAGCAACATGCCTGTCACATAACAGCACAGTGACACGCAGCTATTGGAACATCAAGAGTCCAAATCATTACCTAGCACTGTACTGCGCTCGCCACCCAGAGATATAAGATATTATATCTCTAAGCCCTGTAATTTCTTTGGAAACATTGCACAAACCGCGACCTACGAACTACTAAATACTGTTTTGAATATGTCGGTTTCTTTACAATGTTTTCTTTCACCGTTAAAAATCCATTGGTAAACTTGTACATCTGCAAATGGAAAACCATTCAGAGGCGTAGGTAGTCGGGATTCCATTTTCATATCCTAGGAAATAGATAGGTACTGTCAGCCCTACAGCCTGGACCGTGTAAACTAAAGGCAACAATGAACGGCTCAGACTTCCTGTAAACAAGCGCAATACTATTCTTGGTGCATGAAAGCGGCTTTCATTTCGTCTTAGTTGTAGAGCCCATGGCGATTTTATTTACATTGGTTTTAATTTTACTTTTTTTAAATTAATTGTAGGTATCCTTTTGTTTTTCCTTTTTTGTCACAAAAAGGTTATTTACTAATTGATAATTGGTATGTGCGTATAATATATATGGCGGTCAAGTCATCTACCTTGATGTTAAGCGACGATGCGGTCTACGATGGAGCGCGCTTGAATCGGAGAAACCAATTTAGTCTACATTTTTAAACACCTAAATTATTTATACGCATTTGTGGTGCTATTTCGTAAGTGTTTTACTGTAATGTTTCTGTTTTTGTGTCACAATAAAGAGTTATCTATCTATCTATCTACTTTTTTGGTAGGGGGTTTTGATCATTTGATCATCTCTATATTTTGATTGGTCTATGGATAATTGAGACATGTTGCTTACCATCGAGTGCTTATCTTACTCGTCCTGTCACTTATTAATAAGTATAAAAAAGTTGGTTGTCTATAAAGTCGGGTTACTGACGTTAGTTGAACGAGACAACTTCAACTACGCCTTAGAGCGAGGTAAAGCCGGCGGCGAGGTAACGGCGTTAACGGCATATGACGTCATGTTTTGCGGGCGTGCAGCCGGCTTCATCGAATTATAAGACGTTGTCACGTCAAAAAATCCGAAAAATCGGGTTACCGTGATCCTTCACGATAACAATTTTTATATTGAGCTCTTTTCTCTTCGACTTTAACCTTATACGTGAGTCTTATTATACAACTAGGTACTTGACCTAAATGTATTTTAAGCTATCAGGAATTTCCACTGGAATACTATTGTTATTAATTATATTATGAGATAACATTATGCATAAAACTGCATAAAAACATTGCTTACTCGCATTACCAGTTAACTACCGTAAAAATTGCGTAATTAACAATACCAGTGTACTGCCAATTTGTTTCTTGAGACATACATATGGTGTTCAGAATATATTATATTCCAACTAGCGGCCAGTTCCGGAAGAAAGGATCCTATCTTTTAAGTTGGATCAAACTGCATACGGTGTTTAAATTTACTAAAATCGTAGTTAGTTAGTTAGTCGTTAAGTAGTTTAGGAGTCCATCGCGGACAAACAAAGTGACATGTAATTTAAATATTTTATTACTTTTAGTATAGATTTGTCAAAATTTGACTAATTAAAAATTTGTCAACTTCTAACCTCGAGTAATCCTTGAGTGAATGTTGGAAATACAGCGGTAGCTCTTCCGTTAGCTCTCGACCTTGTTGAGAACTTCAGACGTCACACTCGCACTTTGTTCTCGTAACAAACCACGCCGGGTGGACAATGGGGTAGAATATTATTCTGTAAAGTCGTGATATACCTAACTAAGCGTATCCTATGGTTCCATCTAACTTATACCACTGTACAATTATTTTCATAAATAATTTTGTTAAAGGCCATTAAAAAAATAATTAAACTGGTTTATTCTAAGTATACACTAAAGTGCATCAATGTTTACAAACAACGTCAATCAATTGAGAACAAACCGAATTTGTTTAAAAAAAAAGTTTAGTTACATAACTGTTCTTTAGGAAAAAACATTTCGTATGTTGTATTGAAATGATTATCAAAAATGTTTTATTTTTCCAAATAACGATAACAATATTTTAAAATACTTACATATTCGGAAACTGTCTAAACAAAATAAATGCTAGACTTTAGAAACCCAAATTATCCATATGAGATAAAATTCGATAAAAATAAGAGCCGTTACAGTAAGATGTTCAATCTCATTTAATAGATGACACATTTAAATATGTATGAGGAGATAAAAGCACGTTAAATTAAGGAAGCTAATCAGAGGAAGGACGTTCTTGTTAAAAAGACTAAATGAAAAAGCGGGTATTCAGAATGTAGATTACTATATAATATAATGATGTCTTGTGACTTCCCAATGAATCCCTATAATTTTTTTGATAGCATAAACTAACACAATTAGCCGGACATGCGCCTGATGATAAGCAACTGGCCTGCCCATAACAGCACAGTGCCACGCAGTTGTTGCAACACGAAGAGTTCAAATCATTACCTACTATGGCACTGCGGTCGTCATCCAGATATATAAGGTGACTTATCTCTATGCCATGTAATTTCTAAGAATAAATTGCCCTTCAAACCGGAACACAGTGATGTTTTCACTTTATTGCTTGGCGGTAGAATGACTCGCAAAGGTGTGGTGCTTTGCAAACAGGATATGTTTCATAGCGGATATTAATTCAAAGTAAAGATTTTTTTTTTCATTTGAACCTGGAAGAAAACACAGGTACAAAACCCATGTTATCACAATAGGGAGTCGGGAAGTTTTGCAACTGGGATCTGTTTCAAAGTTACATACTCGTAATAAACAGTAATTAGTAGAACTGCGGTCACCTTCGGCTTGGAGAGGCCTGCTCTGAACCTTGGAACTTTTTGATTGAACAAAATACAATGGAATAGTTGCCATGATTTTATTTAATAAGCAATAGCAAAATGTTTACTGTTGACGATTTTTATGTACAATCAGCACTTGGCACAGCAGAGCATATTCCATTATTGCAATAAGGCCTCAAGGCATAGTTGCAGCCAACCAGCTTTCCTCCACCCGGATACTTGCAGACTATGCGAGTTCGGCAATCCAAGCAAGAATACCGTGCAGATGGATTGAAGACACAGTCAACCCAAGCAGCTTTCTTTCCCAACTCCGTTTCATTTTCTTCTTCGGTATCAGATTCTTCTTGACGAGCGTTAAGGATTTTTCTTTCGTTCTCGGTAACGATTATGTCTTCGTTTTCTGAACCTTCTATTTCATTTTGATCTTCAGTTATTTCTTCTTGAGCTATCACGGGTGCCACTAGTGTGTTAGTTGGCTCTACTCCAGGCTGGACAAATTCTGTGTCATGATGGTTGTGGCCGTGATGATGCGGAGGATGCCTTGGCTCCTGTTTAGCTGCAGCCACGATGCCACACTGTGGAAAAACACATGGGTACATTTTTAGAGGTAGATTTAGATTACAAAACTATTGTAGTGCTTAGTATAATCCTAAAACAGTGTTTTTAGCTTTGTGAAGAAGCATTGTGAACTCATTATTACAAAAAGTTACATGGAAATTTGAAACTTAAAATGTCGTTGGTGCAATATATTTACTAAAACAATAACTGAATTTTACATGACTAATTATATCCAGTAAAGATGCTTCTGAACGCCGCGCCGGGGACCAATCGGATCCCTGATGGTATTTCCTAACGTGCTACTTTTTTCCAATACTTTACACTACTTTACTACCTTTACAATACTTTATTTTTCAAGTATTTTAAATAAATATTACAGTTGCTATTTTTACGGATGAACTGAATGGCTGTTAGAGAGTTAAATAAAGTAGCCAAGTGCGAGTTGGACTCGCCCATGAAGGGTTCCGTTCCAGCAAGTAACATAATATACATAGTACACATAGTTCTTGTAGTTCGTTGTAACTTTGATCGAACTTTTAATAATAGTGTATTTATGACGTATTAAAAAAAACTACTCATCAGATCGAGTTCAAACTAATTTTCGTTGGTAGTTTTCATGGTAATGTACATCATATATTTTTTTTAGTTTTTTCATTCTCTTACTTTAGAAGTTAGAGGGGGGGGGGGGACACACATTTTACCACTTTGGAAGCGTCTCTCGCGCAAGTTATTCAGTGTAGACAAAACTTATATTAGAAACCTCAACATCATTTTTTAAGACCTATCGATAGACAACCCACACGTGTAGGTTTGATGAAAAAAAAATTTTTGAGCTTCAGTTCTCAGTATGGGGCACCCCTAATTTTTGTTTTTTTTTTAAACTTTTGTAAAAATCTTAATGCGGTTCACAGAATACATCTACTTACCAAGTTTCAACAGTGTAGTTCTCATAGTTTCGGCAAAAAGTGGCTGTGACATACGGACGGACAGACAGACAGACAGACAGACAGACATGACGAATCTATAAGGGTTCCGTTTTTACGTTTTACGGAACCCTAAAAAGGGTGTTGCATTTACTTTCTCGATGGACGGTTGATAGGCATATCACCTTACCGCTTCCTTTGGGATACTAGCAGAACACAGATCGAGTTTTATATTGTAATTCCATTAATATTTTAACAATAATACCATTTTACTTAATCAGTTAAATAATGCAAAAAAAAATTTGGAATATGGCTATATCATACAACCACTGTACATAAAACAAATATTTATTCTTTACTTACAAGAACTACGAGTACAATAATACTCTTGCAAGCCATTTCGATCTCTTTCACTAATTGAATGCTTATTGCAATGATACTTTATTTTATACTTTTTATCGTATGTTTTATCTAGATAAAATTTTAGTAAAATCGAACGAAATTTCTGTTCTATGAGGAATTCCCTGGCTGGGGAATTCGATTTTCTCAAGTGGGTTTGTTCTGAAATTAGTGACAGATATATTGAGAACGGACGTTTGTTATCTTATCTATGTTTACGTATTTTTCAAGACTGGGATTAACTGGGAAGTAGTAGGATTGTAATTTACTTAGGAATAAGAAAGACGTAAGGGTAATAGGGGAGATCCTTCATTTAATAAACCTGACGTGGGGTTAAACTTAAGAGGAAAATCAGAAAAATTGTACTGTTTTTTAATCTATTGTCTGCTTTTTGAGATATTTTCCGGTCAAAGAGCACAAGATTCTCATCTTTTGCTCTTTGTTTTCATACATTTATTTTGTATTGTTTTAATTATTAATGTTTGCGTTTATTGTAGTGTATAAAATTCTATAAAAATGTTTCCACTCTTTTCGTTCATGTTTTCATACATAAAAGCTATATTTTTTAATGCTTTAAAAGTACGATATATAAGTAATCAAAATGCAGATGTATATTTGGGCTCAACGAATTATTAACATTTGTAATACTTACTGCGGACATGCTGGCCATTCTAATAGCGGTTGTTGGAGTTCTGTTTCCGACGATGTTTTCCGATGTTTTCCGAGTTTCTGTATTCTTTTTAGCTATTTCTAGCTTTCATATTTATATAAATAAGTTATGGAGGATGTTTTTCACACGATACTCATTAAAAGTAAAAATACGATACGGTTCTCCTTAAACAAAGATATACATAAATATTGAAAGTTTTTGTCTGTCTGGCTGTTTGTTCCGACTAATTTGTGAAAAGGCTGAGCCTTTCACTGGCAGATAGTTGATATCACAAATAGTAATTAGAATTTATTATATTCTTTTTTATTTTTAAAAAATACTTCGGCAAAAACAATGTAGAACGGGTTTATAACTGTAAACAAATTTGGCGGTAAGAAGTTCTCAAGGTAATCAGTAGCGCCCGGCGGTCAGCTAGTGATTAATTAAGGGGGCGCCTAAAGCCAGAAAACGAAAAAAGGACATTTTCGACGCCGCTCACTGAAGTTAAGAAACTAAAAACTATGACAAAAAAAATATTGACGTGTGGGTACAATCAATAAGAAGCACAATAACCGAATAGAATTTTAAAAACAGATCAGAGTTTTTTACAATAAAAAAATAAAAATGACACCGAAAAAACCCGTTTTAATTCGAGTACTCGAAATTATCAGCGATGACCCCACATTATTTTTTGATAATAAAATTCCTATTTGTACGTTCTAGTAAAGTAACCGAACACTTTTTTAAATTTATGTTTAGTTATTGAGTAATTAAATAAAACTTAGTCAAAAATTTACTCCTGATTAAATATTGATTTTTCCTCCAAACTGTGTCATGCTATTCTCGACTTTATGTACATCACATTAAGAAACGCGTCGCGCGGGTGAAATCTGTTTTTTTCCTGGCTTTAGGCACACTCTTAAATTATAAATGTTTATTTGGAGATCAGTTCTGCTCATTAGTTAGGCTAGATTGGGTAGTAGTAGCATTGTACTTTCTAAATTGTAATTTTATTCGTTACTCTTGTGTATAAACCATCTTATTTGAATTATAATTATAAAAAAAAAATTTAATTTTTGTTTTTTTTTTTAATTTTACGATTTTTCTGTGTAAATGAACTCCAATTTTAATGTGGATTATATCAAAATAAAGACCAGTTCAATTAGACGCCATTAAACACAAATTTATCGGTATAGCTTCCCAAATAAAAACACGAAAAAAATTTTTTTCCCGCCAAAAACCCGACCGCAGAATTAAGTTTGTATATTTTCGTCATCAACCAAGTTTTGGGTACTATATTACACACCGGTGTATCAAGCGGTTATATTTTAATTATGTATTATAATAGTATAGTTAATTTTCCAAATTATATAATTATAAGTATCTTTCACTCATTATTTGTACTTCCCCGTATTCTTATTCTTCTTTTCTCCTTTTCCATACTGCGGTTGCCTGGAAGAGATCGCTCTTAGCGATAAGGTCGCCAATTGCTACTTTGTTTTTAAGTTTTTGTTTAATTTTGTTGTTTTGTTTTCTAAATAAGTGCAATAAAGAGTTTATCTATCTATCTATCTATCTTATTTGTGATGACGGCAGGGTAAAAAAATACTATTTCGATTAGTCCGTTAGCCACCTAGATTTTGGAAAAAATGGGACACGTATTTTTAGTTTTAATACATTATTAATCATGAAAAAATATATGTATAAATCATCAAACTTACGGGGTTATGACTTCACTTGATTGTAAAAATCGTACCATAAAGTGTAGTCATTTTAAAATTTCTAAACACTGATTCTACGTATTTTTTGTATATGAAACAAAATAAAATAAAAGCGGCCAAGTGCGAGTCCGACTCATTCATGAAGGGTTCCGTAGCAGCATGTAACATAATAGGTAAAAGTTCTTGTAGTTCGCTGTAACTTTGATCGATGTTTTAATAATAGTGTATTTATGACGTTCTAAAAAAACTACTTACTAGATAGAGTTTAAACTAATTTTCGGTAGAAGTTTGCATGGTAATATACAACATATAATTTTTTTTGTTTTATCATTGTCTTAGTTTAGAAGTTACCGCGGGGGGACAACTTTTACCACTTTGGAAGTGTCAAGTATAGCAAAAAATGTCTTAGAAACCTCAACATAATTTTTGATGACCTATCCATAGACACACAACACATACGTGTGGTTACCCATACGGGTTTAATGGAAAAACATTTTTTGGGGTTCAGTCAAAGTATGGGGCACACCCAAAAATTTTTTTTTTTATATTTTTGTGTAAAAACCCTAATGCGGCTTACAGAATACATCTACCTACCAAGTTTCGTTCGGAAAAAAGTGGCTGTGACATACGGACGGACAGCCAGACAAACTTGACGTATCTCTACGGGTTACGGGTTCCGTTTTACGTTTTACGGAACCCTAAAAATCATGCACAATATTTTTAAATAATCTAAACGACGGGCCAATTAGTTTTTGTAGTCATCTGGTCTATTCTTTAGGTGAGGAACGCAATGTTTTTTTAAGACGGCCTCAGATGACTAGGACGTCTACTCTCTTTCTATGAAAAACGTAATTTCGAAATAAACTCGCGGCTTGCCTACTCCGGTTCTGCTTCGTTTCGTTTGGTCTAAGCCTACTCTAATTAGAACGTTTAAACGTCGATCTGACTGGCCTGATCTCATTGACTGGCCTCGTGGCTTAGTGGGTAGTAGCTCTGCCTGCGAAGCCGACAGTCGTGGGTTCGATTCCCACCCAATGCAAATATTTGTGTGATGAATTCAAATGTTTGCACTGTGTCTGGGTGTTTCTATGTATAATAACTATGTATTTAAAACTATATAATATTATCAATTGAGTAAAAGTAAACCAATTGAACAAATGTAAGAATTTATATTGACAACTGTTCGATCTTTCCCATACAAAATTTCACAAAGGAATGCTCTTTAACGGCTTAGCTCCATCTACTTATAGCGCCAACCCCTCTAAAACTCTTTTGAGATGGCGGGTAGAAGTGAATGGTATCCCACCGGCGCCCTCTACACTAAATGACACATATTTAAACTCAAATCCCAGTATTAAATATAATACTATAGTGAAATACACGGTAAACAAAATAGAGGTGATAACAATAAGTGTTATATCAGCTATCTGGCCGCTATCATACAAGCTTTGCTTAGTTTGGTGTGAGCTGGTGTTGTGTGTGAATTGTCCACCAAACTATGTTCGATCGGACGAAAAGAAGAAGACCCGGAGTAGGAAACTCGCGAGTTTATTTCGAAATTACGTATTTCGTAGAAAGAGAGTAGACGTCCTGGTCATCTGAAGCAGTCTTAAAAAAACATTACGTACCGAACTTTGGGTAAGCGCAAAAGGCGCAAGGCCTTAAAGTAGCATTAAGTTACTAACTATGGATACGTAGTGCATATCTAAAATAATATATGATTACTAGCTGACCCCGCAAACGTTGTTTTGCCATATAAATAAAGGTATGAAAAATAGCTAGTAGCCGATTCTCAGACCTACTGAATATGCATATAAATTTTGGTTAAAATCAGTAAAGCCGTTTTGGAGGAGTAAGGAAACAAACACTGTGACACGAGAATTTTATATATAAGATGACTATCTCACAAGTATTATACATACATGTGTGAAAGTTTGGATGTTCTGTTTTTTTATAGCAGTAGTCACATTGTAGGTATGGATTCGAAATTATATTTCACATACAAAACTTAAACAGCCCACTAAATGTTCCCACTGCTAGGACTCGGGACCTTCTCTCGCAAGAAGAGAGCCAAGGCCATAATCCACCACGCTAGCCCAATGTGGATTGGTGGATGACACATGACTTCGAAAGGAAAAGGAGCTCCACGATGGCCCCTCTGTCCTTTTTTCATTTCTCACAAGCGACACTCCTGGCTCTCGTTGAGTAGAAATTGCCCTATTTGCTGACGACACTACCTACACTCCTCGAGGGTATTTGTTACATGCAATAATTGCCCGGTTTAGTTTAGAAATAACACCAATGTAAGTACAATGATGCACCTTAGAACCAAAGTTAGCCGAAAATTCCCTCAGACAGACCTATTATTTCGTGAGTAGCCCATTTCCTAGGTAAAATAGTTAAAAAATCTAGGAGTACAAGAATCTTCAATGCAATCTCCAAAGTCTGTCGACATCAGGTAATACAATAAAAATAATTAGCTCTACATACCAGCAACAAGTTGGCCGGTGCCAGATCCTTACCATAGGGTTTCGGGATGTTTCAGGTTCAGGCCGTTGCTTGATATCCCTACACAAGGAAACAGATGTAAGGCATGGTAAGTTTACGAAATTCTTTCAGGTATGCTTCGAGTATGAATCCATTCATATTCCGTGTGCCGTTTTGCATTGCAGACACTTTAATACTCCTAAAATAATCACTTAACGTAGATTCTGATGCTGTATTTTTAAATATGTCCACCAGACAACTTTTTCAAATCTATTAACAAGAAGACAGTTCGATCTAAGGATCCAATCATCCCATAAACTTAATTTTAATGCGTCTAGGAGGAGCGCGAGACTAAGTGAGACCTTTATTAGACTATATTGACTTAAAATTGAGTTTAGGGTATGATGGGCCCCTTAGATCGGTCTGGCTTCTTGTAAAAAGTTTTAAAATAGTTGTCTAGTGGGCATATCTAAAAATAGAGCATCAGAATTTACGTGAAGTCAAGTCAATATTTTGGGACTTTTAAAACGTCTGCAAAGCAAAATGGCACACGGAATGTGTCTGGGAGTATAGGCGTCATATTTTTTAAGATTGTCTGTATATTGTATATTGCCTATAATATACGTGAAAATCGGTTAGGAGAACTTACGCCAAGTAAGTAATTTTTCTGTGTACTTTCATTGCCTGGTATCTCAAAATCGGCCGTCTAAGCAAGGTTACGAATATGCATGCGTTCTTAGTACGTACTAACACTACTCAATCGTCCACATTTCGTTCATCAGAAAATACGTGACGTCTGGCGGCCCTGGGATCTTACTCTATTTATAAAACTGGTATTAACTAAACAATACGGCGATAATTAAATCGGGTTTTCAGTTCTATAATTAGCTCTATTGCCAAAAACAAAACTTGCCTTTTGTCTCTTTGTGTTCATTTGGCGTCACAAACGTTGAAAGTCTTTGTACTCACTTCATTGTACTTAAATATTTAGTAGATATTTCGAGGTCATGCACTCACGTAAGGCTTTAATAACCCTGGAATAGGTACGGTGGTCTGCGTGATTTATAAATATAATTCTAAAAATATATCTGAAAATGTCTTGAAATCAAATAGAATTAAATAGTTCTAAGTGAATGATTTCCTTGGGCACAACATTTATTTATGTACGTAATGAAAATATTTTCTAGTATTTATAATACTGCCAAAGTAGGTACTTAGGTACTGGTTTTTAGGTCGAAATACGAATACTATTCTGCTAAGCATATTTAGGACAGACGAACGGAAAAACACACTGGAGTCCTGTAAGCCCTGAGGTATCCGCGTACGAGATTT
Organism: Ectropis crepuscularia; assembly: GCA_963693475.1. Taxonomy (NCBI): domain Eukaryota; kingdom Metazoa; phylum Arthropoda; class Insecta; order Lepidoptera; family Geometridae; genus Ectropis; species Ectropis crepuscularia. The sequence goes on from OY856358.1 coordinate 14,690,784, forward strand.
ACATGTATCTTCTCAATTTTTTATTTATTTCCACACCCTGGGGATCACATTTTCAGTACATTGCTAGTAAATAAGCTCATAAATATTTTGAACTCAACTATACAATTTTAATTCAGAATAGACCAGCGCGTAGAACTAGGTATAATATTATTTACAACTTTTTCCAACAAAATACATAATTTGTAAATAAAAACATACATTGTAAATAAGCAAGGTAACCTTCTAGAGCATAATGCAACACGATATAGCAAAATAGGAAATACAAATTTTAACTTTTAAAATTAAGAAAAATTGTGATGTAAATAAAGGAACCCCCAGTACTCAACCCTGACTTTGTCAGGGACACACTTAGCTCGCGGGTCGGGCCTCTACTATTTTCTGATCTGTGCCTCTGCGCCCGGACAGGAAAAAAAAGCCATGCGGTCAGGAGGGAGTTGCGCAGCGTAGACAGTGCCGGAGCGAATGAGACATGCCGCGATGTTTGGTGGTATGCACTGTGACCGTAGAGATGAGAATGAATGAGATGAAATGAGATGAGAGGCTGAAGAGGAATACCGGTATAACGGTGCGCCACTCTCCCTGCCCACTGCGACCTTGCGTGGTCGCCAACGTATGATGGCGGACGCGGTGGGAGTGTAGAGGAAGAAGAGTGCCGGTATATCGGTGAGCTGCTGTCCCCGTCCTCTTCAGTCGGATGGTGGTAGGTGGATGAAGCCGACCATTTGGCCCACCGCGGGAGACAAAGGGTGTCTAGATGTGCAGATGTCTGTTGCCCAGTGTTGGTCGCCAAGGTGACCACGGTGTGCATTGTCCCGCGGCGGGTTCGCAGAAGAGCGCGAGAGCATCCCGGTGTTTGCGCGGTTTGTGGCAAAGGTGAAATACTGCGGATGTTTTAGCCGGTAGGGGCACCACTCATGGTGTCGAATCCGACACAAATTGACTATTCCCTTCAAACGGAATGGTATGTTAATGCATTACCTCCACATAAAATGGTACCATTTGCCTATTAATTTCAAAATAATACAGTTTCCCGTTAAGTAGTCGTATGCTGAAACTATTATTAAAGCACAGGGGCAAACTAGAAATCGATTCACACCAAGACTGTTTTTTATACGGACAACTACTTAGGTATCTGTAGCGTTATCAAGATCATAAGGTTACTGAGGTAACCAATTTGTTCTTCTACCGCAAGAATAAAAAAACTAAAAATATCGTATATACAGAAGTTTTTTTTTTTTATAGCGTAGAGTGACGAGACGAGTAGGTCATGTGCCTGATGGTAAGCAACATGCCTGCCACATAACAGCACAGTAACACGCAGCTATTGGAACATGATAGTCCAAATCATTACCTAGCACTGCACTGCGCTCGTCACCCAGAGATCTAAGATATTATGTCTCTAAGCCCTGTAATTTCTCTGGAATCATTGCCCTTTAAAATAAGTACCTGTACTTTTATAAAACACATTTTACTAGATCCCAGTACTTTTACGTAGGGTTTATGAAGAAATTCATTATTTTGTTGTAATATTCTTTCTGATCATAGCTTTTTATAGCAATGGATATTTTAGTAGAGATTTTCCTCAAATAGCCGCGGGTGAAACCGCGGGTCACAGCTAGTAAAAAAATAAAAACAAAAAAAATTTAGGGGTGAACAGAACAACCCTTATCACTTAGAGGTATGAAAAATAGATAGTAGCCGATTCTCAGACCTACTGAATATGGATATAAAATTTGGTAAAAATCAGTAAAGCCGTTTCGGAGGAGTAAGGTAACTAACATTGTGACACGAGAATTTTATATTTAAGAAGATGTATATATATATATCTTATATATAAAATTCTCGTGTCACAGTGTTTGTTTTCTTACTCCTCCGAAACGGCTTTACTGATTTTAACCAAATTTTATATGCATATTCTGTAGGTATGAGAATCGGCTACTAGCTATTTTTCATACCCCTAAGTGACAAGGGTTGTTCAATAAGGCAAAACAACGTTTGCGGGGTCAGCTAGTATATATATATATAAGTTACGGCTGGTCTAGTCGGGAGAACGGCGGCTGCCGATCCGGAGACCCCGGGTTCAAACCCCACACGCACCACTGTCTTTTCGAAGTCATGTGCGTAATGCCGCTAACTTAAAACGGTGAAGGAAAACATCGTGAGGAAACCGACATGTACCTAGAATCTTTCGAAGTCATGTGTCATCCGCCAACCCGCACTGGGCCAGCGTGGTGGATTATGGCCTTAACTCTCTCCTTGCGAGAGAAGGCCCGAGTCCCAACAGTGGGAACGTTTAGTGGGCTGTTGATGATGATATATATATATATATAGAATCTTGGAAACAGCTCGACCGATTTTAATGAAATGATGTATGCAGGGGGGTTCGAGGACGATACATCGATTTAGCTAGGTTTAATTTTTTTAAAACGTCATTTATTGCGCGTTTTTAGACAAACTTTCACATTAGACACATTAGAGATTAGAATGCGAAGGTACATTTCGGCGCGTGACGCAACAGTATAATAGCTCAGGTGGGAAAATTTTTCAATTTATTTTTTTGGGAAAACTATTACTTGGAGCCTTTTATCTATCGGTAACTAAGTATAGGTACTTACTATTTAAACCGAGCGAAGCTCGGTCACCGAGGTCACTGTACATTAAATGAGGATTGAAAAAAAATTGCTCAAATAATATTCAAAATTCTGTCGCTGTCTATGGATCTATATATAATGCAGTGCAATTAAGGAAATAAATAAACATTAAATTATGTAGTTTGGGGACTATAAAGGATCGATAGGGGGTGCATTCTGAGCATATATTCCAATTTGAGGGATTCTGGCATGGTCAGCTCAAGGTCATTTCGATGAAAACGCGTTTAACTCGATATTTCGAGAACTGTTAGTGTTAGGCAAAAAATTGTGGAGACCTTTTCTCTTCTACATTAAATTTACTAACTTTTATAGAAACCACTTTTCTTTCTTTCATCAATATTTTTCAAGGTATTGCTTCCGAAAGGCAAAAATTTTACTTTTTTTCCTCCCTTTTGCCATTTCCTCCCCAACTGTTCAATTTTATGCAAATTTACCAATAATCAAAAGTGTAGATCTTTTAATAATAAACAACTTGGTCCTTGCACTTTTTTCAGTAATGGCAATACCTTCAGAGTTATGTTACTTTACCGAGCGAAATCCGCGCCACTGCGACACCTCCGCGACACTGCGATAAATCCGCGACACCTGCGGACTTAGGGCTGAACCCAAATTTCATTGTTTGTTTGTGTCTGTGGGTTTCTTCTACACAAGCTTATGTGGGACAACCACGTCACCTACTCCGATATATGCCAGAAATACACTCAGATACACTCAATCAGACATAGAGGTGAAGCGAGCCGTAGAGGATGCGGATGGTCTGATTATCAGTACGGCTAAGAGAATTTTGCCGGACTCTACGGCTTGTTCCACCTCTATGTCTGATTTGATGAGAAAAGTTTTCCAGTAGTTAGATGAATCTGGTCTTATTGCTCTCGTTGCCTAAAAACTTATCTTGAGTTGTGGTGACGGTCATATTGTAGATGAAAATGATATCCGCACATGGCTTCAGCTGGGATCGGCGCAGCCGTTTGGCAGAATTGGTGCCAAAGTTGGAAATACCTTTGGGATAGCCATCGAATACAATTACCACGTCTGTACCGTAGTGTTTTTTATGTATGTTACGTATTTCTGGCATATGTCGAAGTAGGTAACGTTGTTGTCCCACATAACCCTGTGTATAAGAAACCCACCGACACAATCCAACAATGAATTTTGGGTTCAGCCCTAAGACCGGAGGTGCCGCGGATTTTTTGCATTGTCGCGGAGGTGTCGCAGTGGCGCGGATTTCGCTCGGTAAAGTAACATAACTCTGAAGGTATTGTCATTACAGAAAAAAGTTCAAGGAAAAAGTTGTTTATTATTAAAAGATGTGCACTTTTGATTATCGGTAAAGTTTCATAAAGTTGAACGGTTGGGGAGGAAATGGCGAAAGGGAGGAAAAAAAGTTAAATTTTTGCCTTTCGAAAGCAATAACTTGAAAAATATTGATGAAAAAAAGAAAAGTTGTGGATGTAAAAGTTAGTAAATTTAATTTAAAAGAGAAAAGGTCTTAACAATTTTTTGCCTAACACTAACAGTTCTCGAGATATCGAATTAAACGCGTTTTCATCGAAATGACCTTGAGCTGACCATGCCAGAATCCCTCAAATTGGAATATAAGCTCAGAATGCACCCCTCTATCGATCCTTTATAGTCCCCAAACTACATAATTTAATGTTTTTTTATTCCATTTTTTTGTCTAATTTCAGTGGGTTAATAGTACGCAAAATAAAAATGAATAAGAAGACAAACAAAATAATACAAAGGTTTGTAATTGAACAACTTCAGACAATTTCAAAATCTTAATTATATATATTTTTAAAGTAGATCCATTACAATATAATAATTACAAGAGTAGATAAAATTTATTTCATTGCCAAATAAAATCTGAAAAAAAAACACGTATTACAGATTGGCGCAGTCATCACTCGGAACTGACGAGCAAATACCATTATTACAATAAGGAGCATAAGGATCTTTGCAAGCTTTGATCTTGCCACCTTCGGGTTTGCATTTTAGGTAACTGTAGCAGTTGTAACATGAGTACATTGGGAGACTAAAGGCGTCACATTTAATTTGAATATCTTTTCGCTCCAAAAGTGCTCTAATTCCAATTTTCGCAACATCGTCTTCAGTATCGGTTTCATCTACTTCTGTTTCGTCTTGGTTTTCTAGTTGATCAGAAGATGTTTGATCTACTGGTGTATCTTGTTCAATATTAGCAGTATCTTGAGCATTTTCTTGCTGTTCTGGTTGTTCTACAGTTGCGTCTGGTTCAAGATCAGTAGCGTCTTTATTGTTTTCTTCTACTTCTTGTGCAGGTTCTTCCAATGTGATATCAGAAGAAGGTTCTTCTACGGCATCTTCTTGTAAAGGTAGTTCATCTGTTTGTTCAGGCAAAGGAAGAGGTTGTACTAAAGCTGGCGCATCAGGATTTAAAAGGATTGGTAACGGCTTGTAATGGTAGTGACCATGACCATGGTAGTGTGGAGGGTGCCTTTGATCCAGGTCCACCCCAGCCGCGAAAGCAAGCTAGAACAGAAGATAATTATTTATTTACGTTTCAAAAGCTTTGGATTTAATATTTTGAAAGTATTTCATAAAAGTATTTGTGTCTAAGTAAAACGATTGTTAAGGTTTACAAAATGTTGCTATCACTTTGGTTTACTTTTTAATCTTTAACTTCAAAACACACATAAAAAAAATCCTACAGGATAGTAGAACCGCAGAGTAAATCTAATGTTATAAATTTACTAGCAGCGCTCCGCGGTTTCACTAGCGTAGTTCCCGTTATTTTCTCGTAACGAAAAGGCCTATAACACATTCCAGGTTGTACTCTATTTTCCAAATTTCAACCCGAACCGGCCGCATGTTCCAACGTGATTGAGCAACAAACATTCAAATATCCAAACTTTCACATTTATAATATTAATATACATTTTACGTATTATTTCAAAAACAAAAAAATGCCATTGAGTCAGAAAAAAATTGTTTTAAAACGGAATCTAGGATATTTAATTTACTTACCAGAGCAACGAGGACGATGATATTCTTGCACGTCATTGTAATATACTTTCTCTCAACTTGTTTAACCAAGTGTTTTATACTTCTTATCCACTGATTATCTCGATAAAACAGCTTTTTCTTATTTTTCTCAAAAGGAATTTCCGCACGGGAATTCTAAATCTCAAGTGGGTTTTGCCAGTGCTATCAAGGATTGATTCTTTTTCACATAAGTAATTTGATTTCCAGTACTTATTTTCCAGTACCAGTACTGTATTTAGACGATTTCAGACGTGTGAGATAATTCACAACAATAGATAGGAAACGGAATTATGTGTCCTGGTAAAATAGTTACTATTTAATATTCGTGTATAACAAATCGTGTTGATTTAATAAGAGACTTAATTTTTACATTAGGTTAAAAATATATTAAAAAACTTTAAAAACAAATATCAAATATTTTTTTATTTTGTGTCAAAACCATGATATATTTTGGACAATATTTTAGTGATGAACATACACAACGCTATTTAAATAACATAATTTGTTTTCTCGAGTGTCCCTAAATTATTGATTAATTGATTTGTTATGTACGAGACAAATTGAATAAACTCAAAATAGGAAGAGATAACATACCTAAGAGAGAAAATAAGACTTGCATAAGTAATGCTACTAACTATTGGTTAGCATTTATCCAGTGCCTGAACATTTTAGTGTCGTTAGGGACGTCATTTACCGATCCCCGGATTAATCTTTTCGCATTTCGATACAAGACGGAATTGTCTAAATAAGTCTTTCAAAAATGTATATGTTCTTAAGTTATTTAAAATGTGTTGTTGTTAGAAGAAACTCGAGACATGTTTTAGTCTTTGCCCGGTAATGCCATAATATATATTCGTATAAACGCATTTTACAAGCGCTAGCTAGCAAGCTACGGCTGGTCTAGTAAGTTACGGCTGGTCTAGTCGGGAGAACGGCGACTGCCAATCCAGAGCCCCGGGTTCAAATCCCACGCGCACCACTGTCTTTTCTAAGACGGTAACTTAAAACGATGAAGGAAAACATCGTAAGTAAATCGACATGTACCTAGAATCTTTCGTGGTCAAATGAAATTCACCAACCAGCACTGAGCCAGTGTGGTGGATTATGGCCTTGACTCTTTCCTTGCGAGTGCAGGCCCCAAGTCCCATCAGTGGAATCATTTGGTGGGCTGCTTATGCTAATTTCCTCGCGATGTTTTCCTTCACCGTTTTAAATTAGCGGCATTACGCACGTGACTTCGAAAAGACAGTGGTGCGCGTGGGGGCGTGGGATTTGAACCCGGGGCTCCGGATCGGCAGTCGTCGTTCTCTCGACTAGACGAGCCGTAACTTAAGGCGGCGCCTAGTGCCAGAAAACGAAAAAAGGACATTTTCAACGCCGCTCACTGATGTTAAGAAACTAAAAACTATAACAAAAAAAATATTGACGTGTGGGTACAATCAAGAAGAAGACAATAACCGAATAAAATTTTAAAAATAGATCACATTTTATCACAGAAAAAAAATTAAAATGGCACCGAAAAAAAAACATTTTAATTCATTTACTCGAAATTATCAGCGATGACCCCATATTATTTTTTCGTTAATAAAATTCCTAATTTTACGCTCTATTAAAGTAAGCGAACACTTTTTTAAATTAATGTTAAATTATTGAGTAATTAAATAAAACTTGGTCAAAAATTGACTCCTGATTTAATATTGACTTCCCCTCCAAACTATGACATGCTTTTTTAGTATGACATGCTATTCTCGACTTTATGCTTATCATATTAAGAAGGGCCTCGCGCGGGTGAAATCTTACTTTCGTTGTCGTGTTTTTGTTATTAGTAGCATTAGCAACTAATCAGGGCCGACAAAATTATAATATCTGTTTTCCGAGGTGAATATTTTTGTTTCGGTTGCTGACCATCTCTGCTTTTAGGCGTTACTTTGATATAGATAGATAGATACTCTTTATTGTACACCATCATCATCATCAGCTGCAAGACGTCCACTGCTGAACATAGGCCTCCCCCCTAGATTTCCACAACGAACGGTCCTGCGCAACCTGCAACCAGCGGTTTCCAGCAACCTTTGTGAGGTCATCTGTCCATCTAGTGGGAGGTCGTCCAACACTGCGTCTTCCGGTCCGTGGTCGCCACTCGAGAACCTTTCTTCCCCATCGGTTGTCAGTTCTGCGAGCGATGTGGCCTGCCCATTGTTACTTCAGCTTGCTTACTTTTTGAGCTATGTCGGGCACTTTCGTTCTATTGTACACACCATAAACAAAAAAAAACACTTATACAGGAGAGAATAACAATAAAACTAGTGTTACAAGCGGCGGCCTTATAGCTGCAAGCGATCTCTATGATATCTACGTTCAACTTTGGTTTTTTCATCGAGTCTGATGCGAATGGCTGAGTGAGTTTTTCCCGATTGTTACTATCTTGGTGTCTTCAAATCTATAGTGAATTGGTTTCTTTTAGGCAGCCACGGCCTATCGTAGATCGCATCGTTGCTTAACAACAGGTGAGATGGCGGTCACGTGTGCACCTGCACCTACAATAGGGGCATTTCACGCCAAGCGGACAACTAAAAAAATATGAGGTCGTGAATTTTGTTCAAACTCTGGTCAGTTATACTTCTAGTAGACGTGGGTGTATACACACAAATTTTTTTTCATGTGATGTTTTATTGCCGATTTATGAGCTTTTAAAAATTCACTAAAAATTACTTTATGAATTTTTGTATGCTTCTTACTTGTATCAATTAATTATTTAAAACAACTAAAAATTACTGTTTCTAGTAGATAAAAGGTTGTACTTATAATTTTTTTTGTCGAATTCGAAATTTGAATTTTTGAACATATTCTAAACCGGAAATGAAAATTTCAAATCAATTTTTGAGTAACTTGGACAGTTTTTATTTTAAATATATTTTTCTTGAATTAAAGCTTTAAGTATAGATAATGTTCACAAAAAAAATTAAAACATGATCTTTGATAGTTTGCGACTTAGAGCAAATAGAATACATACACATCGCTAAAAGCACGTTGAAAGCAATCGGGTTTATGCGCTAAGATGCTGAAAAAGTACGCTATTAATATTTCAATCCTTCATTAAAACATGCAAAAATATAATGTAAATGAGTTTTTAAAATAAATTATAATTTACAATATAAAATTCGAAATTTGAATATTTTTACGTATCGTAAACCGGAAGTGAACATTTCAAATCGATTTTTATTTTAAGTAATTATTTTAGTTAAAAAAAGAATGTTTATATTTATATTTTCGCATGTTCTTCTGAAGAAATAAAATATTAATAGCGTAGTGTTTTAGCATCTTAGCGCATACACCCCTTTGCTTTGAACGTGCGCTTAGCGATGTGTATGTACTCTATTTGCTCTAAGTCGTAAACTATTAAAGAAGAAGTTTTAATTTATTTTTGTAAAGATTTACTACATTTACAGATATAAGAATAAAATATTCACAAAAAAACGAGTGTTGAAGTTACTCAAAAATCTATTTGAAATGTTCACTTCCGGTTTACGATACGTCAAAATATTCAAATTTCGAATTTTATATTGTAAAATATTCTTTATTTTAAAAACTCATTTATATTATATTTTTGCATGTTTTAATAAAGGATTGAAATATTAATAGCGTACTTTTTCAGCATCTTAGCGCATAAACTCGATTGCTTTCAACGTGCTCGTAGCGATGTGTATGTACTCTATTTGCTCTAAGTCGCAAACTATCAAAGATCATGTTTTAATTTTTTTTGTGAAGATTATGTATACTTAAAGCTTTAATTCAAGAAAAAAATATTTAAAATAAAAACTGTCCAAATTACTCAAAAAATGATTTGAAATTTTCATTTCCGGTTTAGAATATGTTCAAAAATTCAAATTTCGAATTCGACAAAAAAATTTAAAAGTACAACCTTTTATCTACTAGAAACAGTAATTTTAGTTGTTTTAAATAATTAATTGATACAAGTAAGAAGCATACAAAAATTCATAAAGTAATTTTTAGTACATTTTTAAAAGCTCATACATCGGCAATAAAACATCACATGAAAAAAATATTGTGTGTATACACCCACGTCTACTAGAAGTATAACTGACCAGAGTTTGAACAAAATTCACGACCTCATATTTTTTTAGTTGTCCGCTTGGCGTGAAATGCCCCAATAGTTAAAAAACCGTCTCACATAGATTTAGCATAACCTATTGGCTTCTCAAGACTGACCATTGAACAATTTGAACACGATTCTTTCTTTGTTCATATTGGGTAATTGCTAAGAAGTGTTATAGCTGTGCAATGTGGCACATAGTGTTTTATGTATAAAGTGCTTGCCACCTTATTAGGGCATACTATTTGATTTCTGTTTACTGTCAATAAAAATTTAAAAAGAACAATAGCAATCATCAACGACGTTTTCAGCCTGTATCAAACCAGCGCTGGGTATAATAGGCCTTCTTCTCATATAGGAATAACAATACCATAAGTACCTAATTTTGTTTGGCAGTATTGATGTAGATACGCTATAGAGATATACTTAGTCGTTCCAACAAAAAGTATAAGAAAACTTTAATTTGAAAGTCAGACCCACGTTTAGCGTTGCAAGCTTTGGTAGTCAACTTATTTTATTATGTTTACCGTATTTACAGTTTACATTCATCATTTATCATCATCATCAGCCTGTGTAGTCGTCCACTGGTGGACAAAGGCCTCCACCACAATAGCCAACCCGAGCTTCGGTCGCCAACCAACACCAGCTGCCTTTCGTATATCGTCAGTCCATCTAGTTTCAGGGCGTCCTACACTAGGTGCGTTTACCGATTCGCGATCTCCACTCCAGAACCCGTCTACCCCAACGGTTATCGGGTCTGCGACATATGTGTTAAGTACGTAATTTATTCTAAATTGAAGACAATTAGTCCATAAATAAAACAGCTATGATCAGTCTACAGCATTATATTTCGGAATCAATCCTTCGTCATACCAACTTATTCACAGCTGCCTCGGGCAGCTGAAGTAGTACATTTTGTAAAATTGAAGAAAACGCTTTACAGTACCTTAAATTCAGTAACAGATGTACAATTATCACTTTTACTTAGATGTTTATCGGTTTACTAGTACTTTTAATTTAAACCTTTCGCTTAGACTTGCTGCTGCATTATGATTTTTCTTATTCTCCTGTTTTTCGAGCAAAAACCAGAGCTTGATTGTTTCCCGCCAAAACAATCAAGCCACAGACTATATATCAATCAAACCCGGAATCGTAGGGTTGCCATAGAGTGCATTTCGGTATTCTTACTATTCTTTCAATAAGAACTTATATAAATTACTAATATTGCTAACAGCTCGGCCATCCTGCAGAAGCGAGTCCTCGCGCTTTAATAATAATATATTGTTAATTGTATACATGTGGAAGGATTTTAAGTTTATTTCACATATCTTGACTAAATTATACGAGTAATTCTGTTCTATTTCTATAGTAATAATAATAATAGCCTCTATTCAGGTAATGCTTACAATTTTTCATTATTATAACAATTTAAAATTCTTAAATTTAGATTGCCATCGCACCGTCTGTTTACTTATTGACAAAGGCCTCCTCCAACTGCCTTCAAACTTCTTCCAACTTCTTCCCAAACGTAAGCTTTTCTGGTCCATGTAGCACCTGCTGTCGCTTCTATGTCATCGACCCATCTTCTGAGTGGTCTGCCACGATTTCTTTTCCTCTAATTATTATGTATTAATTTCCATTTAAGCTTTTTAACAGTTATTGTAATCTTTTATTTTTGATTTTGCTCTTAAAGTTGTTGTTCTTATTTTATCAGATAGCTTACACTTCCACCATACACTTTTCCATGGCATTTTGAGATGTTTTTAATTTTCTTATGTGGGTATTGTTGGTCGCTCAGGTTTGACAGCCATAATATAATAAGTACGTTATAGCCAGAATCCATTATCATTAAATTTCTATCTATATTTTAAATAATATGTACGTTACAATTTGTGTTTCAAATTAAGGAACATAATTTATTAGTAATGTTCGAAAGAAAACAAATAAAATTGAGCACATGGCATCATTAGTCACTATACGTTTCTTTAAATGTGTCACTATACTTAACAAGGAAAATATCTTCGTAGTTACATTATCAAATCAAATCATGCTTTATTGACACACACAGTTTAACAATGTTTATTATATTTAAATTTACAATTCACAATAATAAGATTGTACGACATGAACATAGTAGGTATTATTGTTGCATAATAAATTAAGCTTCTGTCAATAAATCTCAAACTAGGCCTAAGCCTGTATCTAGTCACCTGTTTACCATGTGTCCATTTTGTGAAATAATTGTACTACAAACTGACGGATGTGTTCTAAAACACAAAAATATGGGCTAGCTTTATATAATATTAGTATTCCAATCAAAATACCGAATCAGCGAATCAACGGTAGGAACAACCTTGTAGGTAAGTCAACGGTAGGTAAACCTTGATAATATATTGTTATGTATTAATTTCTGACAATTATCACATTAAAATTATAATTAGAAATATAGATATCTCTAATTTCGGTCATATACGATAACATGTGTGAATTGTCCACCAATAATTATTTATTTATCCATACTTTGCAGTCAAAAGATAACCTGCAGTTCATAAGAAACAAAACAATTATAACCGAATTCTTCATATTTTATACCTAATATATAATATTGTTACGCCATAACACAGGTTTAACCCTAGCTTGGGTAACAATGCTTTTCAATCTGAGTTACCAATCAAGGATAGATAATCTGTACTAATTTGTGAACTTCAAATGTTTGTTAATGCCTAATAAATTTCATTTCATTTCATTTAAAATTTAATTTAATTTCAAATTTAATTTCATTTCAAATTTAATTTCATTTCATTTAAAATCTCATTTCATTTAAAATCTCATTTCATTTAAATTTCATTTCATTTCAAATTTCATTTCATTTCAAATTTCACTTCATTTCAAGTTTCATTTCATTTCAAATTTCATTTCATTTCAATAATTAAGTAACGTAACAATTGTTTACAACAGTTTTTGGTCTTAGTTGTAATAACTTTACTAAAAGTTTTATTCGTTGAACATAATCCAAAGTAATAATTTACTCACAAATTAATGATGATGAATAACATCAATGGTTTCTCTACTAGGCAATGTAATTCTTTTAGCGTATCTAACCATTTAGCATTATAACCTGCTTCATATGGGCGATTAAATAATTATATTAATAATTAACTTATACGGAATTCTTGATTGTTTCGTGATCAACAATATGATAATCTCTATTGAAATTTTATTTGAACATCATCGATGACTTGAGTTTATCTGCGGCTACCACGTCTTCATATCAACCGCGGCTATTAAAGGCATATCAATTTATTATATTTATATTATATTTTTTAATATTTGTCAAAATTTCTAATACGGTACAGGAAAAGGTAAATTTCAAGAAATTTAATAGCTAATTTTATTGTTACTTGGCGTTTCGCGCCTTACATTCTCACTAAACTCTCGTCGTTGAACCTTATTGATGAAGAAGTATGCACGTATGTTTCTGATCACGGATCTGATCATTGTCATTGATTACTCGATAGATGATATCTTAATTTCGACGATATTTACTTCTTATACTATATTTATTATTTATATAACATTCAATTATTACTACTTTCGGATTATTTTCTGAACAGTAGATATCTTTTCAGCCTCGTTTCATAAACATGTTATGAAGTGTGTTTATGTTAGTATATTTTAATATATTATGTTCATGCATTATATTATTTATTAGCCACCCACCCCAGCTTCGCTTGCGGTAGGTATATTTATAGCTTAAATCCCTCGAAGACCACGCACACATCCAACGGTGTAATAACAAAAATCAGCCTGGTAGTTCCAGAGATTAGTGCGTTCAACCATTACTGCACAGTACCATATCTGTATAACGCATTTACTTTTAAATGATATGTATTCTATTTGTGTAATTATTTATGTACGTAAGTACCTCATCATCATATCATGGATACCACACCCATACCTTTACTTGTTACCTTGTCCTAGCAACCAAAAGGTCATCTAGAAGAGATCTCTATTAGCGATAGGATAGACTTTTGTGTACGACATTTTAATCACAAGTTTACTCACTTTTTTCTATTGTTTCGTGATATAATAAAGTATTTTGTAATGCATTGTATTGTTTTCTATACAATCTTAAGAATACTCTAATAAAGTCTAGGATATGAATCTATAACTTCTCCTTGGGACTCCTTTTCTAAAGCATCCAAATGTGGGTTGACAGCTCGATATTCGATGTCGCAATTGAATTCTTGGAACTACACCTTTCAACGAGCAATACACGGTACTAGATCTCTGTTAGTTAGTGTGGTTCTCGGCGCATTGCGGTCTGACAATATTTTAAGTTGCATACTCTGAAGGTTAACTTTAAATTTACCAAAAGAGGATGATAATGATAGGGTTTCAGGTTCGAACGAGTGGAGCTTTTGCTCCTCTTTGTCTTTTTACTGTTAAAAGAGACTGTCCTAAGGACCCAAGAATACTTGCCACGCCGTACTTAGTTGAATCTGTGTGGACCGGCCAAACGGCCCACAAATCATGGAAAACTGTTTAAGCCCAGTTGGTTCTTCGATGTACTTAGAGTACCCACTTCGAAACCGCTTTCAAGTCTAGGCTTTAAACCGGTAATACTGACGCCAAACCCCAGGGAGTCTGTTAAGTTGTAGCGTGAAAGAAATGCCACTTCGATACTTTACTTCGGCTTTACCCGTATTTTTTTGTCATGAGACATACGATACGTCTTGTACTCGTATATTGCTGGCTTCGTATCCTTCATCTCATCAATTGTGGCAAACTCCTAAATCTTTTTATTTTATTCGACAAGAAGCAATCGCTTTATTCAAAAGCAAATTATGTAGTTACGTTTTTTTTAAAATTTTGGCTGCTAGTCACAATTGAAGAAGTGCCCTTTATTATCAAATGCCACGGGACAGATATCACTCATTATAACTTGTAGGTATAACTCGATTTACTAAAGTACTGTTCTAAACCGAATCTTCGCTTCAACGAGATTTCGGATTACATTTCCCTGACCATCATCAAGTGTGAATTAGGAAGGCATCAATGCAGTAATATAATTATATAGATACTAGCGGCCCGCTTCAACTTCGCTCGCAATCCTCCATACAAAGACTATCTCATCTTTCATTTCATCATCATTTAAGTTGGATCAAGCCTTACACGGTGCGCAAACCAGATTACAATCGCAGAGTCCGTCGCTGACAAACAACGTAACACGTAATTTGTGAATGTTAAGATTTATTTTATTATTTATGAATTGAACGGTGTGTTTAGATTACCATACTTGTGATTTTATTGGAACAGTATGTGATTTTATTGATCGCCCCGGACCAATAACAACTTCATTGTTCAACTTAAGAAAAACTCTTGTTTCAGACCTATTTTCGAAAAGAGGTCATCTGGTGTATTTGTTATTTCCATATTAAATTCTTAATACAACTAGTACATGCCAATTTTATTTACACCATCATTCGATAATACCAGAGTATTATATTATAAGCTATTTTATAAAACACAAAGTAACATTATTAGGAATAGCGAGCTCTAGTTTTTGTTCAGTTAAACCGTGATCAACTAATCCATTCAAAACTGATCCTCGACAATATATATGTCGACATTTTCTGATACAAGCTTTTATGTCTACGTTCACTTTGAGCAATGGGTCTAATGGTTTGCAATTTGATCCTCTTAATCGATCGTCAATTTCGTGTAATTAACAGTCTGCTACCTTTTGTATCTCTCTCTACATCTGCGATATTCTTCTTGTGTATGCTTTTTAAGTAACAGTATTGCCTTCATGAGACCATGTCTTGCAAGTTTGGCAAGCTTTAAAGCCTAATAATAATAGTAATTCGGCATGATTGTC
This sequence comes from Ectropis crepuscularia, assembly GCA_963693475.1. Classification (NCBI taxonomy): domain Eukaryota; kingdom Metazoa; phylum Arthropoda; class Insecta; order Lepidoptera; family Geometridae; genus Ectropis; species Ectropis crepuscularia. The sequence goes on from OY856358.1 coordinate 14,706,454, forward strand.
TCAGCGGCCGCGGGAGAATGCCTAGCTAAGCTTTGTTATCCATTCGGCCCAGCTATTAGAGTAACGTTTCTGAGATTTTGCAATGCCTGATTATTGTGTAAAGCAAAGTGGACTATTTCCTTTTCGTCCCATTCGTAAATTTTGACACATTACTTTGTAACTCAAATAATTTTGGTTCAAAATGCAATGACTTTGGTTCTTATATCGAGTCCAAGGCTAAATTAGCTGCCAAAAAGCTAGGTGTCCTCTCCAAGGTGCGAAAGTACTTCAAGTCTGAGCAGTTGCTCACGTTATATCAAGCTCAAATTCGTTCTTGTATGGAGTACTGTTCGCATCTTTGGGATGGTTCGGCTAAGTATCAGCTGGAGGCCTTGGAATCGATCGAGAGACGTGCCAAAAGGCTCATAGGCAACGACACTCTTGTGCGAAAAAGACTACAAAGTCTTGAACATCGCCGAAAAGTTGCTAGTCTTTCGGTTTTTTATCGGATACACTTCGGAGAGTGTGCGACTGATTTACATGATCTAATACCACCTTGCCCTTTTTTCTATCGGAATGCTCGTAGCTCGAGAAAGCGACATCGTTTCATGGTTGATGTTCCAAAGACGCGAACGAAGAGATTTGACTCTACTTTTGTGATAAGAACGTCTAGGCTGTGGAATGCGTTGCCTGAGTGGGTTTTCCCTGTTGGTTACAATCTTTGTGTCTTCAAGTCGAGAGTGAATCGGTTTCTTCTAGGTAAACACGCTCCATCGTAGACCGCATCGTCGCTTAACATCAGGCGAGATGGCGGTCAAGTGTAAGCCTATAAAAGCTAAAAAAAAAAAAAAAAAAAAAAATGAACAGAGAGTAAAACAAACTTTTTTTTTAAATAACTTAATGCGTTGCTAAACAACTCTTCGTTAAACCACGTCAAATTTACACCATAAATCGAATCTATATATTTATGTGCGGCTGTGGACTTGCCTGTTAAAATCCAGACTACCTTCCACATCCTCGCCTTGGTTCTAAACCGTGTCAATTTACACCATTACTTAAACAAATTCAAATTAGAGCGCTTGTGGACTTGCCTGTTATCCAGACTCCCTTCCACTTCCTGGCTGCGGATTTCAGTATCAATTGACACCATTACTGAACAAGTTTAAATTAGAACGCTTGTGGATTTGCCTGTCATTCAGACTCCCTTCCACTCCCGGTTCTTCGTTCCGGTCCTTGTCAATCGGTGGAATACTCGTTATCTGAACGCGCCCTTTGCAGCGCTCGACTTCAGGTTCACTTTTCATGTCGCAACTTTCGACGCTATCTTTGCGGCCTTGGTACAGTCTAACCATAATCTGGAACTTCCAATAAAGGCATTAATAATTGCTCAACCTACTTTTAACTCCATCTTTCTCATATATGAGCAAGTACTTTCATCAGATCACTTTAGTCTAGAACACTGCTAAACTGCAATGAGAAGCTCTGGTACCTACTTTCTACCTTGATAATACTAGGCACGTGTGACTCTAAAATTTAACTCTTTAAATTTTGTACATACACACATTGAGTTACATCTTGGCTGAACAATAGCCTCAGTCGCAGTTCACAGCTCAACTCCATTCTCAAAGAATGGCACATGCTGTGACTTAAGATCAAATTACTGGCAATGTCAATTTAGTTCATAGCTATTGGTAGAAAAGTGGAGTTTAATTTAATATACGTCACATGCACATGGTTATCTGACTCAGCAGTTAAATACAGTTTCTTTAAAATATTCTACGTGCAAAAGATTATCTCTCAAATTGAATTAATCGCTAAAACGACTAGACAAAGACAATTTTTACTCTGTCCGGATCTCCATGTAAGTTATAAACATAGTACCAAGAAGGCAAACGCAAGTTGCCGTCAAACCATTTGAACTGATTTATATACTAAATGCATTACCGCTTCGCTTCGTCATGGTACTCCACATTTAATAGTTCGATAGGTAGTACTCTACATTTAATAGTTTCATAGTATTCTGAGGATATTTTATTATGATGTATGATACGGTTTGTACATACAGCTTCAACGTCTGACCCATGATCTGACATGCATGTCTATTGAGTCTCTATTTTTATTCCCACAGCTGGGACTAAAAAGGTACTTCTCTTAAAAGAAGACAAACGCCATTATCCATCACTCTAGCTAAGTGCCGCTGGACGGATAACGATTCCCTGAAAGATATCGTTCTAGGTCCATACCCGTCCCCTTGTGACTTACAGGACATGTGCCATCAGGCATCATCATAATATGACTTTAGTGGTCATGACAAAGTTTCACTAACAGAACATGGAAAAATACTCAAACATGCGGTCGGGATTCGAACCTCGTGTAAATCGAACGTTCTCACAACTAGGCGACCAGTTTTAAAAATAACACTTTATAAGCTTCAAAGTAACGTTAGCGGATTGTCCAGAATTACTGACATTGCGGTTATTGGTGTTACATATTTATCGAAGCATGATTTTTCGAAAACTATATGAAAGAGTATCTTTGTAAAATGGCATACTCTTTTTAAATTGCATAGAAATTTTGAATAGCCGTCATTTACACATTAATTATTTTGTGTAATATTGTGTGCCCAATTAGACAGATATATTTTGTTTTTATATAAAAATAATAACAAAATCACAACTGGCTTGGCTGTTTGCACAATTATAGCCAGACTATGTTTGTATTTTGAACATCTCGATAATGCGGTATAGGTTCCAGTCTACTTGACTTATTCCAGTAATAGAGATAGTGAGGACCGCATTGCGAGAAAAATTCAAAAATGGTAAGTACCTATACGGACAAAATCCACTTAAGTGATATTGTTCACTCCAACGATCTCAATACACAGATGTGCCCTCCCAAACTTCAGGGCGCACGGAATCATGTCTTCGTTGGGAAGAGTGAGCTCACTCCTTCCGTTCTAGTCGTTTGTCACTATTCGTTGTCAACAACCACAGTAAGTAGAACCACAGCATATCGCGCCGCTAGCGATTCTAGGGTCATGTAGATTGGTTGTGTGTAAACTACTTACGATACACATAGAGACGCAGTTTATTACCAATTTCAAGGTGCTCAGGGTACATCTGTTGGTTTATATCGATGGTTCACTCTGCAACTCATTAAACCAAATTAGATCGTTTCATTAAACCGTACATTTAATAACAAATTAAATACCTACTGATCATAGAGTTTTCGTATTGAGTGACATTAACAAGCACATGATAAGTGTGGAGAGAAAAAAAAACATTGAAAAGAAAAAAAAATATATCACATGGGCGGGATCAACGGACAATTATATAATTTTCTATTATTGATTATATTATAGTCTTCTTGTCCGCCGATCCCACTTCTGAATTGTTAAGTACGTAATTTATTCTAAATTGAAGACAATTAGTCCATAAATAAAACAGCTATGATCAGTCTACAGCATTATATTTCGGAATCAATCCTTCGTCATACCAACTTATTCACAGCTGCCTCGGGCAGCTGAAGTAGTACATTTTGTAAAATTGAAGAAAACGCTTTACAGTACCTTAAATTCAGTAACAGATGTACAATTATCACTTTTACTTAGATGTTTATCGGTTTACTAGTACTTTTAATTTAAACCTTTCGCTTAGACTTGCTGCTGCATTATGATTTTTCTTATTCTCCTGTTTTTCGAGCAAAAACCAGAGCTTGATTGTTTCCCGCCAAAACAATCAAGCCACAGACTATATATCAATCAAACCCGGAATCGTAGGGTTGCCATAGAGTGCATTTCGGTATTCTTACTATTCTTTCAATAAGAACTTATATAAATTACTAATATTGCTAACATATGACATAATCTAGCATGAAGTACTGATGTTGCGCCTGATTGTAAATGTCCCGTCAGATATTGTGATTATCGGACATTACACATTAAAGACATTTCGAAATTCAGTAATTATGGGAAAAGGTCATTTTAAGATTTGTTTATTTCGGTTTTAGTATAATATAACATTCAGTGCAAATGAACCGCAACCCTTCATTGTCAATGAAATCCTTCGGAGAAACCTCAAGCATAGCGCTTTTAGCGTAGCTCGCTGAGCAGCAATAACCGTATATACAGTACGGTTAATTAATGCTGTGAAGAAGTTGATAAATAAAACTCATACATTTTTTGTAATAGATTGACAAAATAAGCGTGTCCAGAGGCCACATAGAAAACCACACACTAAACATACAGAATGAGTTTAAATCACTGCACTGTTTTAGGAAGAAAAAGAAGAGATGTAGGCATTGAACTCTTAAAACACTAAGAAGCGGCACGCGCTCATCTACGATCTCAATGTAAAATCAGGTGACGTCTCCTGATTGAGTCTCAGTCGCAACAGGAGCCACAAGTTGAGTGGACGTTCGCTAACAATTCAAAAAAATCCGATATGAGCCGTAATGATGTCTTATTCTGCTTTTGCAAGGTGCACAAACAGTTTAAAGACTAAGAACAAGTTCCATGGTATCACTTTTCATGCGTAAGTACACAAAATCTTTAATTATTTCCATAACAGTTCAATGATTATTACATCTAAAATTATTTTTCTGTTGTAAACAATTTCACAATTGGCCATTTCTAAAGAGAGACAGATATACATACAGCGTAAGAGTGCAACACGACCGGCGATATGTTAGTTGCGGCTATTTTGTCTCTTTCACGCCAGTGCATTTGTATGTCTTTCTATTCTTGTCGAAAAAAATATCTAAACAAATGTGATGTATAGCTATCTCATTTGCACCTACTGCCTACTTGTCATGATGTCTTTGTCATTCATTCAAACGTCTCTCACGATGCATGTGAAGCTGTGTGCACATTGCGTATACTTGTGTGATATTTTCGTCACATTATGCTGTCTTTATATTAGAGCGTACCTTATCTTCGTTTACTTAGTTTCATCAAAGGATGTAGGTCTAATGATAAAAAACTCGATTGCCTATAACGACATAACACCATAATACGCATTGCACAAAAATACAATCTACACTACACTTACATCACCCTGAAATATTACTTTTACACAAGAAATCAATAATGTTCACACATCATTTCTCGACAATGAAGTAACTGGTAAAGGTGTGAATGGCATCAGGCAGATTAAAAAATATATCAAAATATCACTTTAAAACCTGGACCAGCAAAACAAACCACCTGAGATAAATGTTACCCTTATCATATTACCCATCGATATAAACCCAATGGATGTACCTACCCCAGGCACCTTAAAAACGGTAATAAACTGCGTCTCTCTGTGTGTCGTATGTGGTTTACACACAACCAATCTACTTGGCCCCTAGAATATCTAGCGGCGAGACATTTATGCTGTGGTTCTACTTATTTTGGTTGTTGACAACGAATGGTGAAAGGTTAAAACGTCCGGCATTCACCACTTCCTGTAACCGACTAGAATGGAAAGAGTGAGCTCACTCTTTACAACGATGACATCGTTCCGTGCGCTTAAAGTTTGGGAGGGCACATGGTTTATATCGATGATTTTACCCCTCTGTCTCCTGAGAGGACGGTGGCATATTTAGATTATATTTTGAACGGACAGTCTACCAAATTTTGTAACAAAACGTTCAACCGCAATGACGCAAAGTACCATAATAAACAGAATTTCAGTATTGAATCATGTTCTCAGAAAACATGTGATCTTAGCATAGGTACTCATACGCATTGTGAAAGTAGATTGCAAATATCTGATAAGATACCGGAGTTGAAGTTATTTACGTAATGTTTTTAAGATAAAAACATGTATCAGTAAGTATAAATTATTACTTTAGAAGATCAAATGTACCAACCAGATCATAGGATGGCACATTTCAGGTTGATTTGGTTCATTTCAGAAATGTATTATTTGCATAAAATGCAAACAAGTAAAGATCCGTATAAAATCCTTTTTTTTTATGTGGGGGAAATACTTTAATGTATGCCCACCATGCAGGGACATGGTGGGGTATGTCGGGCTCGACACCATGGCGTCGACAGACATGGCGCCCCTACCGACTAAAACCCCCACAGATTTCTGCTGCATGGTCAGGGGTCAGGGTCGCGGGGTCACTTTACGCACTCCTACAACGACCCTGACCCACCTGCCACTGTCCTTGCGGACCCGCCTCGCAGGGGGCGTTAGTACCCCCGCATTTGGCTCTAGTGACGGACCGGAAATCAGCGGCGCGTCACCTCCTCGAAGACCTATCCCTAGGTGGGGCGTCAGACGGCCCTAAACGTCCAACGCCCCAGGCCTTCCTGTAAAGAGGGGGTGCGAGCCCAGAGTTGGCGACTCTCTAGGCTCGCCTCCGTGTCCACTTCCGCTTCTCACACGACCTCTCACTGTCTAGAGGGTTTCATCTCATCTCTCATGGTGAAGATGATCGGCAGCGAGAGGTCCGCCCTCACCACCGCGGCTAGGGATAGCCGCGGATCTGCCTCTACGGCCGCTTCGCGGCCCTTGTCCTTCCACTGAGCACTCTGCTAATCAGAGTGCTCGTGGAGGACCCTCATCTGGAAGACTTAGGAATTTTACTTTGCTGATATGTCAGCCGAGTAACCTTCCCAAGTCTTCCAGTCCCTCTCCCTAACTTCTACACGCACTGCTCAAGGGGGTGAGGAGCGCGTGTAGAAGTTCCCAGCCCCGGCCGGGATTCGGCATCACACAACAAGATGCCACCGAGGCAAGTTGTTGTGTGATGCCCAGGGTGCACCACGTTGAGGTTCCCGAGCCAAGCACCACTCCGTATAAAATACTGTCGCATCGTTACTTAACATCAGGCGAGATGGCGGTCAAGTGTAAACCTATAGATGTAAAAAAAAAATCCGTTGTAAATGTTTTAAAATTTGTTCATGGATCAAGTCATATTTATGCAGAAACAGCAGTTAATTAAATACAATTAGATACTAATATTGTATTTATTGAGAATTATTGAAAATAATCTAGAAATGTCTTAATCTATTGAAAGATTTAAAACAGTGTGATGCGGATTAATTAATGAATTATATTCCAAGAGCTGGCATCAAGAAAACTTGTCATATACCGCTCCTGCTATAACCTAACACGAGGGTGCTGACCTACTGACCTGGTTGGTGATCAGCAGGGCAAAACGATAGTAGAGAGACGATGCTGGTTCTCGGAATATTAGTAAGTATTTTAAATAAAATATGGTAGAGATGAAATAAAATATATTTCATTCAGTCGTAACTGAAAAATGTAGTTTTAGTCACACTAATACCAATTCCATTTGTAGCATATTATAGCTATAAAATACACGTAAACATTTCCCATTTGTTAAGAAGTATAAACAATTATAATAGCTTTTACGGTATTAACAAATGCATATATCTTAGTGAATTACGGCCACATGTATACTAAATCGAATGCAACAAATGTAGAATTGTTTCTCGCCATTTTGATGATTCAAGCCGTTCGTAGTCGGAAGTTGAGCACTTAAATTTAATTTAGTAATAAGAAGAGAAAAAATAAGCGTAGGACCTATATTAAGGGAATCAGAACGATAAAAATCCTTTTTAAGATTTTAACGGCGCGGCGACTCTGGCGCAATTATGTTATACATCGTAATTTAGTCTTCACTTTCCGTTATGTCTTCCGTTATGTCTTCTTGAATCAATGGTATCTTAGCATCAACAGACAGAGGAATTATTTCTTCTTCTCCACTTCCTTCTTCGTCTATCTCGTTTTCATCTTCAGAAGGCTTGTGATCGGGACGGTGAGGCTTACCATGGTTATTATGAAAATGTTCAAGGATATCTAAAATTACTTGCGGGAGTTTTAAATTACCATCTTCGTCTGATACGATAAAGAAAGGACCTTGAAAATTTTCTTCATCATCATCTGTCAGGAATGGTAGTCCATATGGTTGAGCTTCCTTTGATGTTAGAAAATCGTCGTCGTTGCTATTAGGGTAATCAAATACATCAGTGTCTTCAGGAGGCGTTGGTTTCATGTGGAAGGGATTAAAATGAGGATGTAGAGAACCATGGGGAAAAGATTCAGTCGGCATTTCTATACCGTTTTCCCCGAAATGGTCTGAGTTTGTTGGAAAATGAGGGTTGTGTGATCCGTGGTAGTAAAGTCCCTCAATTTTCTGTTGTTCGAAATCTTTTGGGGAACTTTCATCTACAAAATTATAGTCACGACGGCTACGTGACTCGTGATAATTATTTATTTTCTTCGCTTCTATAGTTTCAAATTCTTCATCATTAGTAGAAGGAGCAGGATGGGCATGAGGGTGGAAAGGATGATAGGGGTAGATTGGATAAAACAGAGGTCGTCGCCTTTCAGTTCCTTCAAAGTTTCGCTTCAATTGATCAGGGTTTTGAAGAAAGTGTGGGTTAATCCAATCCGGGCGATAAACTTCTGGTTTGTCTTCAGAGCTATGTGATAAATGAGGCTCAGAGAGGACTTGATGTCCTCCGATCTCGTGTGAGCTAAGTGAAAGATGAGGTGTTTGAATATAATGCTCATTTCCCGATACCTCAGATGTGTGCGAGATGAATGGTTTGTGCCTACCAGGGTAATTAATATGAGGATGATTGTTTTCCCCTAATACTTCGGAATGATGATAAAAATGTGGTTTTTCATGCCCATAAGGTGTCCACTCCCTTGAATCTTCTAAATTATGAGTTGAACTTGGTTTAGATAAAACATCCTCCTTTCTGATTCCTGATTCTTCTGGACTGTTGGGAGCATGTGATCCAGGGTAACCATAGAGTTTCGGTTGTGCAGATCCTTCAAAATTTTGTGGAACATTGGGTTTGGAGAAACCATGGTGTTCCCATGGTCCTTCTGAATTATGAGGAAAATTTGGCCCGGAGAAATCATGGTAGTTCCCATATTCAGATCCTTCTGAAGCATCAGGATAGTGTGGCTTGGGAAAGCCATTGTGCCCCCATCCTGATCCGTGAGGTGAGGCAAAACCTTCTGAACTGTGAGGAAAATATGGTGCTGAGAAATCAGAGTGATCTGAAGACAATCCTTCAGGGTAGTGAGGTTGAGGGAAACCATGATGCTCCCATTCCTCTGTTCCTCCAAAAGGGTGAGGGCTATGTGGGTTATTTAAATGATTGTGTGCCTGAATAGGTAATCCTCCATTGCTCAAATAAGCTAATCGTGCCCTTGAGTTAACGTCATTGGGTCTGCGATGATAATAATATGCATGTCCATCTGGGATGGCAGTTGCCAGTGTAGCGCACTGAAACAAATGTTTTTTGGATAAATACCATGAAAAAAATCTGTTCTTAAAAAAGTATACACATAAATCTAAAAAATTATAAAGTCTATTTTAAAAGTTAATTTTAATAAAAAATATATAAAAATAGTGTTGAATCACATCTTTATCTATACAGGGTTGCCTGCAATACTTAAAAGGTATGCGTTAGGAATTACTTTTACTTTAGGACAAACCCTAAAGTCTACTGTTTAATAAGTAGTAAGTTAAAGTTTTATTTTGTTTGGAACAGCTGTTTTTTCGCTGTCCATGTTAGTCCCGTAGCGTATTCTTATATTGAGTATCATACGTCACTTTAACACCAAGGAACTCGTTTCCGTGTATGTAATCCTGCATACCTGAAAAATCGTATTTAAAGGGAATGGTCGCTTTCAGGAGCTTAAGTAGCCTAAATATTTTCCACAAATGTACTGTCTGCACTTAGAGAAGTACTCAAGAAGGGCAGCAGGATTCGAACCCACGACCTCACAATTGCAAATCGCTTGTTCTAGCTAGCTACTTGGTCACGATGGATTTAGTCTCTTTACTGATATGAAACGTTAGTAGAACAAAAACAGTTGGTAGAGATTTTAAATGTGGAAGGTACCTACTTAGTTTATTGCCCCACTAAAAAGATAACAGCGATTTCTCGACAATAGATACGATAATAGTGGTGTTCGTTTAGGTATATTATGAGGTAGCGTAGGTACATATTTATTTATTTAAAACATACAGTCCCATCTTATTGAGTAGCTAAGTATAATACTTAACAACACACATAAGACCCTGTGCATAGGGTGTTGCGAATAGTATAATGTATTAAGTAGGTATACATATTATATAAGAAGTATCTTAAAACTATTTATAGTTAAGGTATTTTATAATTACGAGACTTTGAAACGTTTTTTTCCTTCAAGTAGTCATTTATGTTGTAATAGCATTTTTCATTTAAAGTAGTTTAGTCATATAAATACAATGTTTTTTATTAATTGCCTTTCAGTACAAACCACTCTCACAAGAAACTAACATTGTCTAACCATGTTTGAAAGCTTAGATCACTCAAACTAGGGAGATATGTTAAGGTTACGTAGCCCTGCGGAATGCTTACGGTGCAAAATGAAGTTAAAGGGTGGTGTCAGTCCGCGTCAGGAAACAGAGTAGCTACTCTGTTTCTAGGAAAAACTACTTAGAGCCGTAGAACCGGAGTAGGAAAGTCGCGAGTTTATTTGGAAATTACGTTTTTTGTTACAGAGTAAACGGCCCCCTTAAACCTACGCTCGAGTCACAAGTCTTGGGGTCTACTCGAGATGTCTCTCTCTGCCACACGATGGACCCGCACGGTGAATCCATGGAATGCTAAGAAGTTCGTCTCTCTCCAGTATTCAGTAAATTCTCACAATTGGTCTTAGTAACCTTACTACGACCACTGACTGAGCGCTTCATCGACAAATTGACTGCTTTGTTGGTCCGTAGTTATTTGCAAAAAAATCTAGCCACAAAGTACTTATATTTTATTGATGAGGAATATCATTTCACTCATACGAATTAACATGTAGTAGATAAGTATACATTATACATTTTTAATCGAAACTTCGTTCGAGGGACTTTCTAGAACGTGAATATCTTAAGTAGGTACGTGAGTGTGTAAACAAATACTGTACAGTAGAAAATCAATGCCTGCCTAAAATGTAGGAATCAATGTTTGTGTGATCTGAAGTTGAACTTCACACATTTGTTTGTGTACACACTGTTTTCAGATTTTATAGCTTAGCCCAGCCTTTAACTTGTAATAATTAGACACACTAATTAATTGAATGGCCTCGTGGGTTAGTTAGTGGGTAGTAGGTAAGCCTGCCTGCAAAGCCAGGCGAAGGGCAGAAGCGAGGGTCGTGGGTTCGATTACCACCTAGTATAAATATTAAAGTACCCTTCAAACCGGGACACGGGTCCCGGTCCCGGGACTCCCGTGCTCCATATTACACCCCATCGTAAGCTTAACGTCTAGCGAGATAGCAGTCAAGAGGAAGAGTCAAGAGTTTCGTAGTGGTAGGACTCTTAGAAGAGTCCGCCTGGGGAAGTACCACACCTTTGCTAGTTATTCTACCGCCAAGCAGTAATGTGCAAACATTACTGTGTTCCGGTTTGAAGGGCAATGTTTCCAGAGAAATTACAGGGCTTAGAGATATAACAACTTAGATCTCTGGGTGACGAGCGCAGTGCAGTGCTAGGTAATGATTTGGACTCTTCATGTTCCAGTAGCTGCGTGTCACTGTGCTGTTATGTAACAGGCATGTTGCTTACCATCAGGCACATGTCCTGCTCGTCTCGTCACTCTTTATTAAAAAAAAAAAAGGAAGTTAGGCCTTGATTTTATCGATTAAAAAAATCTAACTTGACACGTTATTTCTTGTGTTAATATTGTACTCAATCGAATTTTGTAAAACTATTTACTCAAAACAAATTTAACTCACCAGCGCTACTAAGACTCCGAGCCTCTTCAAACTCATTGTTGTTTGCACAGATCTTGTATTGACATACACAAAAGAAAATCAATTGCTTTTATACTTGTTATCAATCCGTTATCACGGAACGCTTCTGAAGATGAAAATATTGGCGCATCTGGGTTTTTCGATAAAAAAATGTTAGTGTAATGATTCATCATCGGGAAAATATGGCGAGTACCTATCTATTTTTTTATGCTATCTAATATAATATTGTTTGTTTGCAACAATTACATTTCACACGTCTTACTAAGTTTAACAAAATTTGGTCCCACACAACAAATGCATTTTAAAATAATATAAAGACAACCAGAACTCGCACCTGATGGTAAGCAACTTACCTGCCCATTACAACACAAAATTACGCTGTAACTTGAATCTGAAGGGCTTATACATTACATCCTGACGTAGTATTCAGAAATAATTCTTCGCACTGTATTTTTTTTTGAAATATTGACCTTCAAATCGGAACACAGTACGGCTTTCACATGACTGCTTGACTAATACAAATAATATGGGGCACAGATTAATTAAAGATTACACAAGTTAATTTATTATTTAATTAAACTTCACAAGTTACCAAACTTAGGTGTCCCTTTCAGTGGGTAGGAGGTAGGCCTATAAATGTAAGACGAACCACAACCGAGACGAACAGATCCATGCTTGTTTGCGGGTTTCTCGATCAAGACCAGATAATTTGGGATGGATCGGCTAAGTATCAGCTGGAAGCTCTGGAATCGATTGAGAGACGTGCCAAAAGGCTCATAGGTAACGATACTCTCGTGCGAAAAAGACTCCAAAGTCTTGAACATCGCCGAAAAATTGCTAGCCTATCGGGTTTTTATCGGATACACTTCGGAGAGTGTGCGACTGATCTGCATGATCTGATACCACCTTGTCCTTTTTTCTATCGGAATGCTCGTAGCTCGAAAAAGCGACATCGTTTCATGGTTGATGTTCCAAAGACACGAACGAAGAGATTCGACTCAACTTTTGTGATAAGAACGTCTAGGCTGTGGAATACGTTGCCTGAGTGGGTTTTCCCCGATAGTTACAATCTTTGTGTCTTCAAATCGAGAGTGAATCGATTTTTTTATAGGTAAACACGCTCCATCGTAGACCGCATCGTCGCTTAACATCAGGCGAGATGGCGGTCAAGTGTGAACCTATAAAAGTTAAAAAAAAACAAAATTGACTAGAAGAAATCACTCTCAGCGATAAAACCACTAGCTGTTGCCCCCTACTATAAAACGTTTTTTTACTATCAGCATCCCGTGGTACGACCCGCGGCTTGACCGTTTTTCTCGATAATTTATTTCCGCAATACATGCAAATTCGTCTTATAAACTATCCCACGAAAATCACCAACTTTCAAAGAGGGATAAAAAGTAGCGGATGTCTTAATCCAAGTGATGTACTTACTAAGTATTCAACTTTATTTCAATTTTGCCATTTCAGAGATAGGTAAGTACCTACGCGGTAACAAACGTATAGATAGATAATCTTTATTGACACACCAAAAAATAATACATAGCAAAAATAAACAAAACCTAGTAAAATAGTGCGACAGTGCCTGCGGACATATGCACTGACAAACACACAAACTTTGCCTTTATAGAGTGTAATTCTTTTCGAGCATCCTTTTTCAATGGATACTTCAATAAAGTATTCAATAAAAATATTTTTCGGGTAAATAATTTTATGATGCGAGTTGCTTTATTTTTCGATTTAAGTTATAAATTAACTGAGATAGGACTTAGTCAACACAAATCTTTAGAAAAAAATTGGGAACGAAAATCGCGCGCAAGCATCGGACCTTGTACCTAAGACCGTAGACGCTTGATGAGTATGATTAAGTTTGATTGATTGATTTATCTAAAATGTAGAAAGGAAATTAATGTACTTACTTTACTTTAGTTCTTCGACGTTGATATGTGACTCATATTATCAAAATGATAGATATATATCAACGCAATCAACAATGTCACCAAAATTTTTCTTCTAAACGCTTCTCGCCAAACAGATCTATAAAAAATTAAACGTTAACGTATATAGGTAGAATAATACAATTATGATCAATTACTTTTTCTTACAATCCTACTAGTATTATTTTGAGGAGTTTTTATGGGAAAAAAACTGTGTCAAAAACTTATGATTATTACAGATGGTAATGGGTTTAGTACTGCATTATCAATATCAAAAACATTTCCGAGTACATGGTCGACGCGACGTGGGATCGGAATGCTGGCGTTTATTTCAACCAACATAGAAGCATTGCCATTCACCCTGGTAATGCTATCAGCATGCTGGGCATGCTATGATTCTATTTAGACCTTCATTGCTCTGTGAATAATTCAGAAATGCTTTATATTGTTACAAATTTAAACCAAAATAAGTAATCATCCTGGAAAAAAATCTAGCGTGTAAAATGAAGATTAGCAAAGAGAGCCAAAGCCATTCGGTTCTAGAGAATTTCTCTAAAACTACGTGCGACCTGACCCTGGGTCGTAATCTTGTACAATGCCTGACAGGGGTCGACACCGGACGATATAGGTAAGGGTATATGTTCGGAAGAAGCCGCATTTGAATAGGATAATTCGCGTTTGGTTAGGTCAGTCTAAATTATTAGTTATTTTCTAAAGCTATGATTCGAACTTGATATTTTTTTTATACAGTATAGAGTGACAAGACGAGCAGGACATGTGCCTGATGGTAAGCAATCTGCCTGCCCATAACAGCACAGTGACACGCAGCTATTGGAACATGACGAGTCCAAGTTATTACCTAACACCGCATTGCTGTCGGCACTCGGAGATATAGTTTTAAATGTATATTTAATTATTTTTGTGTATCCTATTGTTTTGGTGTGTCAATAAAGTGTATCTATCTATCTATATATACGACGTTTTATCTCTTACCCCAGTAACTTCTCTGGAAACATTGCCATGCAAACCGGAACACAGTAACATTTGCACACTACTGCTTGGTGGCAGAATAAATAAATAAATACTAGAGGACGAATCACATACAACACCATCTGACCCCAAACTAAGCAAAGCTTGTACTATGATACTATGGCGGCCAGATAGCTGATATAACCAGCATAGGTGCGGTACTTCCCCAGGTGGACTCTGCAAAGAACCCTACCACTATTAAATTACATAATATATCCACGTATAATTCGTATCATAATATATTTATGTATATTATTTAAAAATAAATACATGGGTAACTCACATATAATACAGTTAGAACAGTAAAAATGTCGATACTAAAATATGTATATTACTTGAATTCAATACTGTGAATGAGTTTTGAACGTTATTCTGAAACATTGAGGTAGAATCCAATCAATGAGGGTAGCAAACCAAAATAAAGTATTTCCTGGTAGAAACCGGAAACATTTGTAATTACATTCTACCTCTGACAGGAAGACAGGGAAGCGGGAAAGTTTGGTACCTACAGGATGTATGGAAGGTTATAAATAGAAAGACGTCAATTGTGTTTGCTGAAACTCATTGATCCTATATTCAATACACTTTCGTAAATTGCCTGTATTTTAAAATGAACACACGGGTGGTATAATAGTAAGTCCACTCTGCTCGTTTGGCAGCTGTCACGCACGTGCACTCTCTTTGAAAAAGGCCGCTGATTGCGGTTGAGACTTAAACCGGACTGGACTGACTTTATCACACACTAGCTGAACCGTGCACGCGTTGCTACGCCATGTATCGAAAATTGGTCGTACCAATTGAAATTTTGAACAAATTCGGTTGCCTTACGTTATAATGACGCAACCTTTAAAAGATAGACACATGCTGTCACACACCAAAAGCTCTCAAAAAGCAATATTTTTTCCCGTCTTTGTTACATTTTTAATTCATGCTACGCTCCGGTTGATAGTGTCGTAATGTTATATAGCCTATAGCCTTCCTCGATAACGATAAATGGACTATCCAACAGAGAAAGAATATTTCAATACGGACCAGTAGTTCCCGAGATCATTGCGTTCAAACAAACACATTTCAGCTTTATAATAATAGTATAAGTATAGAGTATAAATGAGTTGCCCGTCTATTCATTTCAAAATGTGTAATAACCACATTAGGTTTCATACTACAATTTGCCTTTACTTCTAAGTTTTTAAACAAATGATTAGGTATACTTATTGCACTACGTTCGCGTAAGATAGTTTTTTTACGAGCACTAACGTATGGGCTACCTACAGTAGTTATGGTTTGTCTGTTAGCAAAAGAAGTGATTGCAAGTATCTGAATACACTTTGAACAAATATAGATTAGATATTTTATTTGGAAATACTTATAATATATTTTTAGTAGTGCAACACAATATCATTCACGAATAAGCTCGTAGAAGAAAATTCCAGTAAGGAAAATCTAAAAGAGATGTATGTAAAGACGCTTACAATTTTTTCGGCAACTGAACAATTTCCTACCCTACTTGCTGTTGGGTATTGAGGTATTACCATAGAAACGGCATAAACAACTCTTTTTGATTGAATAACAAACTGTGTAAACATCCTTTGATCAAAATTATTTTTTGGAATATGAAGTGCGGATTGTTATGCGATTGTCGGAAAATGAGAAAAATACGAAATTTTCTTTAGCCCACATATTACACCTACTCACTCAAACATTTCTAAATCTAAGCACTTGATCTAGGATAAATGACTGGAGCCTTCTCTGACAAACAATATCAAACTTAGAACGCGACTATACCTATTTGATTTTTTAAATACTTTTAGTTATCTTCTTCTAGTTTCAAGTTCTCTCTTCAAAGAAAAGATTTAACCATACCCGCTAATTGTTATTCGGGAATCTGAAAGATCGATCTCGATTCTTAACGAAACGACAACTTATGAGTAGGTATGCCGTTTACCTCTCCGCTTACATCAAGAGTTATTATTAAGTAATTATTTTACTCTGATAAACCAATCAACACAACCTAGCTACATGAATATCAAAATTATATTCACAAATTGAACTACATAGTTTTATCAAAATTTGTGAAACGAAATAAAACTTTGCTTCAAGGGACAGCGAGATTTCGGAGTCATTTTGTTATTTTTTTTTAAATTAAAAATGAAATGAATTAAAAAAGTTATTTTTTAATCAACATCATCAGTTGCATCATTAAGTATCTAATCAGCTTTCGGGGTTGCCAAGTATTTGGTTAGATAATGTTGCATGTGAGAAAGTGTCAACAAATATTTATTTAAAGATAACATATCGTTGCATATGGTGCCATGCAGAGTTTACTAATAAGAGAGTGCCACACCATTCCAACAAAATGTCAGACGTGAAAAATAAAAAAAAAGTAAAGGAAAAATCAAATGCAGTTCCACACAATAAACTTAGGACCCGACAAAATGTAGAAAACAGACTTAGATCTGCATAACCCCATGTATTTTTTAAATTTGCGTGTAGAATCTAGACGATGGGCGACGATAATAACGAATTAAATATCTTGATACGTCTAAAAATATTATTGTTTGCAAAAATACAAACATGACATGGATTTAAACGCTATTTTCACATTAAGCACGTTATATTCCCACTGCTGAGACTCCTCTCTCACAAGGAGAGAGTCAATGTTCTAATCCATGACGGTGGACAATTGCGGGTACGTAGGCGGTTGACGCGTGTCCTCCAAAGATGTCTTTTTTGGAACTCGCCAGTTTTCTCACAACTTTTTCTTGTTTTCTTCACCATCAAACCTAGCGGAGATGACAAACTTGTAGGTACATCTGCTCTTAGAAAATCAACATCGGACGATTTAACCACCAAGCCATCACGACATGTTTTCCTTCAACGCCAAACAATAGTGTTTATTCTATTGAATGCTTTCTCTTTTATGGTTTCTCCGTATCTCCGAGCTTCTGACGATAACGAGAATAAAATTGATTCTGTATTTTTAGTGCACAATTCTTATACACCTACGTATAGCGTACGACTATAATGGCTGTTAAAGCCTGGAGCGGGGGTTTCATTACCGTCTATGACACGTGCTGCAGACGCAATTCAGAATATTAATAACTACTCACGTTAGTGAAACATGCCTATTATTTTAGAATTAGAATTGTGAAATACTTGTCTATCTCTTGTGTGTAGCATCTCTGCCTAACTTGTTATTCCAAACATTGGCTTACGTGAGTTCTCTTAAAATTAGTATTGTATTTAAGTAAGTAGGCATATCACAAATAAAAAAAGATATTAAAGGGGTTCCTATACAACAGTCATGATTTTTTTTGCCGTTTTGCCACATGATACTACGGAACACTTTGTGCGAGCACAACTCACACTTAGGCGGTTTTCATATTGAACTTAATTTATATCTTTTACATAATATGCCATGCGCGAAGAATTAAATAACACATCATCTGTCCGTCTACATAAACTAATGTCTAACTTTTTACAAAGCTTCCTCTCGGCTAAGAGCCACCATCACCGCCTCGTTGCGATCTTTACTAGCCATATTGAAGTTGTAATCCATGATGGCAACCGGTTGCGCAGCCAACGTTCGTAACACAATACGACATATAGGCACAGTCTATTAAATCATACAGTCGTTCGAGGGAACCGTCTAAACGGGGCAATCGTGCGGGGCGTGCGGGGTGAGACGCGGGAAGCTCTTGCGTTGCCTACATTACAATGTTAGTATTGCAGGAGCGCGGCTCAGGGCTGACGTCTTCCGTATGTTTTATTTTTAGTACCACGTTTTTTTAAATTGGGACAACCCTACCTATATCTAGACTTTATCGGCGTTTCTCCCAAGATCAAAGGCGATGAACTACTGGTAGTATTTCTTTATACTGTATTATATTACCACTATATTACCTACATAATCATCGATGTCGTCGGTGTAATAGTTAAAAGTCCCAGACAAAGCAATGACTGTGCTCCGACGATCTGGTATCTCCTACGTGTGCGTGTGTGAGTTGAGACCATCACCCAAAATAGGTCCACCATTGGACAGACATATCTCGATCCATACTTAAAACGGTTTTAGTAAGAAAAAACTTTGGTTTTGTAGACGGTTGATTTTTTTTATTCCATTAATTTATTAAATAAAGTTTCAAATTTGTTAACAATGCCAAAAATTTACAGTCGTTTTAAAATTAATACAAAATAAGTCATAT
Organism: Ectropis crepuscularia; assembly: GCA_963693475.1. Lineage (NCBI taxonomy): Eukaryota > Metazoa > Arthropoda > Insecta > Lepidoptera > Geometridae > Ectropis > Ectropis crepuscularia. The sequence continues at coordinate 14,725,369 of OY856358.1, forward strand.
AACTAAATCCGTGCTCTACCAGAAAATTCTGGACGTTTCAAATCTAGAGAAGATTTTCAAGTTAAAAATATCTTGATGAATATGATTTTTTTCTTTCTTTTTAAGCAGCGACATCAGCAGGGACGGCAGGGACGGCGCATTCGTCGGAGGGGGTGGCAGAGCATTCTCCGAGGTTACAGTGAGGCAGAGTGGGGTCAGAGCAAGCTCTCTGGAGACCACCAATCTTAGTGCAGACGAGCTTAGTATTGCAATCCAGGCAGGTTGTGCCGATCATAGTGCACGCTCCCCACTGGGGGTACCAAGGGGCGGCAGAAATCCATGGTGGGATCCAGGGGTTGGCAGCGGGGGCGGCACCACCACCGGCGCCGGCACCTCCAAAGCCGCCCCAGGGGCTAGCAGCACCACCAACGCCGAAACCTCCCCATCCGCCCCAGCCTGAAGAACCAGGAACTGCTGATGCCATGACGACCTATAGCAAAAAATAACGGTCTTAATAATGTAACTGATTAGAATATACAATTTCGTTAAATTTCGAAAAAAAATTCGTTATAACACACAGTTCTGTAGATATTAAAAGTAATGGTCGATTATAGGGTAAACGTTCATCAGGTGGCAATACCGAGCAAATTCCATGCAAACGCCAGTTGGCAAAATAAACATATTTATATAAATGTACCTACATCCTCCTCTTACGTACTCTATTTTTAGAGGAACAATGTTTATTTTATTGGATATTTTAGATGTAAAATACTAGATATGTCTCTTTGTATTTGTTTCGTGGGATCACCAACACAATATCTTATAAAAATTATTTAAACGCGAAACCGAAATTTAATTTAATTGACACTACGAGTATGGGAGGAGTTGATATGTTTTTAGGTACAAATGAAAATTATTACAACAGGTCACATGTACTTAATTATTAGATCAAGAACATAGTTTACGACATTAATATAAGATGAACCATTTTAGCTTTCGTTTCTATTTCTGTGCCTAATTAAGCTTAGTCAAATTTAAGAAACGACAATTAGAGAATGAAAAACGAAAGCTTTTTTCGATGAAAAATGCTACTCAGTTATAACATTCTGACGCTCTATTAAAAATGACTGCCCTGAAACGAGAAACTACTTGTAAATAACGAAGAAATTTAAAATCCTACTAAGGCATCTCAATACCTTTGAAACGCAAGTAAAATTTCTTAATCTCCTTGAAACTTAAACAGAACCCTTCTAAAGTCCGCCAAATGTTGCCAAATCAATACTTACCATAACGCAAAGCGTTAAAACAATCTTGAAACCCATGTTTTAATATTCGACTAACTTCGTTTGACTTTGTCGTTCGGCTAAAGTTGTATCGTTTGTGAGTAAAGTGCTGCAATTCAAACGCTTTTATAGAATGAACAACTGTGTAATCAAAGGATTATGATATTATGAGCTAGTGCGTTGGAGACAAGGTTTTCCCAGAGAGACAAATAATATTCAAAACAGATAAGATGTAGAGTCAGAAGCAAAATTGTGATTCTTACAAATATTGCACATGTTATTGTTCACCTAGAATAATGTCTGTCGAAATGAAGATTTTTTATCGGCCTTTCAACGGATACATTTCGAAAAATGTACCTACATATGTGCGTCATCATTTGTGTACGAGCCCTTTTTTCTGTCAGACATCCCGTAACTCCAAAACGTGACACATGTATGTACATTTTTTATGGTTAAAATACCGTTTTTTTACCTTTTATGTGTTTAATCTTGACCGCCATCTCGCCTGATGTTAAGCGACGATGCGGTCTACGATGGAGTGTGTTTACCTAGAAGAAACCGATTCACGCTCGATTTGAAAACACGAACGATACGGTTTGACAATAATACATAGTTTCGTTATGTGTACCTACAGCAAAGTAATATGTTGTACGAGTGCGTCTATTCCAACTGATACAAACTGGGTGTCTTCAAATTATAATTAATTAAAAAAAAAACTGGGTAATCACACTCCATTTACACCAAGCTTTGGTTAAAAAATAGTTGTCTGTAAAGTCGGTTTACTGACGATAGTTGAACGTGACAACGTCTAGTATTTGTGTTAAGCGCCATCTAGGTAAAACATTCTGAAGCTTTTTGAAAAGCTGTTCAAAGCGCCATCTCTGGGTACATCATTGTACTAGCACAAGTTCTTAACTTCATATAGTCGCTTTTCTAAAACATGGACAGACTCCTTGAATGTAATACACATTTCACTCACTAGATGGTGCGAAAAGTAATAAGGCGAGGTAACGGTGGTAAATAGTATCTAATCTATGGCGGTAACGTTACATGACGTCATGTTTTGCGGGCGTGCAGCCGGCTTCATCGAATTATAAGACGTTATCACGTCAAAAACAATCATCCAGTGCATCAACTGGATGCCTGTATGTCACTCCCTCAAAAACTTATTTAGCCAAGTGGTGCTTGGATGTTCTGAGCAGACTTGTTGCTTACCATCAGGTGTATGTATTGCTCGTCTCGTCACTGTACATAATAAAAAGCTGTTTCTATTGAAATTTGAGTTACATATATGTAATAATTCATTTATATATTTTATAATATCGATCGATCGATACGCCATCCCTTGCCATACGATAAACAGTCTCGTGCGTAACTCCCATAGAAAAAAGGCGCCAAATTCGGCTGAAACTTAGAGCAGGCTGGATAAACCAAATCACACGTAAGAAACCTGTTAATTAATTAAGTAGTGTGTAACAATCACAATAGTTTTCATAGTAAAACATACGGCTTTTTTTTGCTGACGGTACTAAAACCAAACTTTCCACGTATGGTCTTGTTTTGCTACAGAAATAAGCTCACAGTCATCGTACAGTAGGAAAGTTTTGTACACATTACGTGTATAACGTTAGTTAGCAGGGGGTATGATGTTATTTAAAAATAGTTATGTATTTGATCAAGATTACTTTGGGTTCCCCATTTTATTATCAGCAAATTTTAATGTCTCAAGATTAAGTACTGTGATTTTACTGTAGCGTTTCAGAATAGAATTAAATTGTTCAAACAGATTTTGAATCTGCGTAGTCAAGAAGGTATGAGGTAAAGATTATACCATCCGGTGTTAGCTGAAGGCGTAACAATACTTATCTTGTTTGTTGCGAATTATCATCCTAGTTTTGCAAATATGAAAATTTGTTTGTATTCATTGGTCCTTCATGTTATGAAGTCATTATGGTAGTCTTCAAATCGGCACTGAAAGGATTTGTTTCAGATAAATCATAATTATCACGAATTGAAAGGATTCATGGTTTTCAGGTCGTTTGCGAGAATATCTAAGACTAGCGGCCCGCTCCGGCTTCGCTCGAATAATAACCTAGATATCAACTGCAGCGCCATCTGCCGTAGCCTATGTTACTCGGGAATAATGTAGCTTTCCAAAGGTGAAAGAATTTTTGAAATCGGTCTAGGAGTTTCGGAGCCTATTCATTACAAACAAACAAACAAACAAACAAATCTTTCCTCTTTATAATATTAGTATAGATAAAAAAATAAGGCCACTTTTAAAAAGGGGTCTAAAATGGCTGTAAAAAGGGTGATAAATCTACAAATTATCTTTTTTTGTCGATTATGAGCATCCGCAGACGACGGACTTTTCTCAGCAGTGGAGAAAAAAGTACGCTCCGCGAATAAAAAAATGCTTTCGTTTTGCTTTCTGTTCGCGGTACCTACTTTTAATCCTTCGTTAGCGTTACTCGAAACTGTTTTAAGCGATCGTTTTTGGTGGAAAAAAAAGTCCGCGGAGTAATATCCCTCGTCTACTGATCGCATATATGTAGGGTTGTGCTTGACCGTAGTGTAGTGTCGCCTACAATGGAGCGTTCTTATTTATAGGATAAACTGATTCAGCTGATCTTCCATAAAAGGATCAATACTATATATAGTCTCTTTCTAGCGCGGTAATTATAGAGATAAACTTGATGATGGTGAATTGTTTTAGACATATGAAATGAGACGTTATTATTCCGCAACGCCGTACAAAAATCATGCGACAAGGAGAAATGATCGAGGGTTGCAGCCCCCCCTCTTGACCCATAAATTTTGTTCACGGGCCTGTAGTCTAGAAGTTATCACCCTAGCCTGTATTCGCAATCAATCGGTAAGAACCCATCGGTATACATCAATGGATGTGCCCTGAGCACCTTGAAATTGTTAAAAAATTACGCTTACACTTACACGCTTACACGTAGGCGTAGCGTGACTGGTTTACAACTACCAATCTACTTGACCCCTAGAATCATAATTCCATGCGTCTGAAGCTTGGGAGGGCATCCATTGATTTATATCGATGTAAGAACCCACCAGAGATTGAGGAGTTATCGACTGATCCCCAGGGTGCATCACGAGGAGTTACCCGAGCCATGCAACTCGTGAGAAAGAAGGCATGCTTTTAAAAACGTTTATACATTTTTTGAATTACGAGAATTTGACCTCATTTTTTTTACTTGCGCTTATGTTTTACTATCAGCGCCCCGCGGTTTCACTCGCGTAGTTTCCGTTCCCGTTATTTTCTTGGGATAAAAAATGGTTGTCTGTAAAGTCAGTTTACTGACGATAGTTGAACGTGACAACTTCAACTACGCCTTAGAGCGAGGTAACGCCGCATGACGTCATGCGGCGAGGTAACGGCGTTAACGGTACATGACGTCATGTTTTGCGGGCGTGCAGCCGGCTTCATCGAATTATAAGACGTTGTTACGTCAAAAGTAACTCATGTGTTATTCCGGACTATAATCTGTATGTGCTCCAAATTTAAACCTGATCCGTTAATACGTTCCGACGTGATTGAATCACAAACAACTAAATTAAAATTAATAGAATTGTAGGTTTTTTTATATTTAAATGATTTTTTCAGCATCTTCTTGCCCATACGAATACATAACCATACACCATTATGATGTCACAAGGAATAACTGGCAAAGAAACAAATATTATCACAAACAAATACGTAAATGCATTATAAATAACATTTCTCTGAAACTGAAGGTGTCTCGGCAAAGTCTTCAATAAACATTGTGATTCAGCGTTTCTAGTCTGTTTCTGGGGAAAACGGGGAAAATATAAATGTAGGTTATTTTCTAGTTGTGTAGGTTTCATACGGGCAATACGGTCATAGTTATTTGTTGTACAAGAGTGCAAAGTGGCTTTTTAACCGCGTGCTCAATTTTGATAACCGAGCAAGCGAAGGATTCTATAATTGAATCACGAGCGTAGCGAGGGATTCAAAATTAGAATCCTGAGCGTAGCAAGGGAATCAAAAGGGCACAAGGTGAAAAATCTTTGCACTCGAGTGCAACACGTAATATTTCATCTCCCACCTTAGCGAGGAAATTACTAGGTAGGTACTTAAATGCTTTGCGCATTTTCAGTTTCAGTCAATTCTGTTGGTGTCAAATAAACTTCTGGGTCGCTAGAATCATTTAGGTATTTTGAATTTTCACTTGTATTAAATTTTCTTATTTTTAACCTAAGTTTTTAACTTTGAGTTTATTTAACCATTGTTTTAACCTTTAGCTGCCGACCTGGTCTAAACGTAGCTCTTACGCCGACGTGACGACTGAGAGACGTAAAAATTTAAGTAATGAAATAAAAAGTGTATTTGCGTGCTACATTTTTCTATTTCATTTAAAAGATTTAAAAGATTGTTATTTGACGTAAATAAACTACAGGATTTAAAAAAAATACACGTTATTTTTCAGGTAAAATCAACATTTATTCAAGAGATCACAATTATTTGGCACTAAATTTTAAGGACTTACTTCAGTCTCCTTTTTCTCTAAAATTAAGTAATAAACAACAAATAAACTTAAAATATGTTATCTTCTATAACTAATTATTAAAATAAAACATAAATCTTACTTGTTAGTTAATAAATAAAAAAAATGACAGCACTTGAATATTTGGTACATTTACTATGTACGTTTGCAGTCATTGCATATTTGTATGCAGCATGTAAGACACTTTGGTTTATTGCATTTGCAGCAACAGTACTTCGTTCGTCTTTTCAAACGACTGGGACAGATTGCACATCTCTTTCTAACACCTGAATCTGGATTCGGATTAGTTTTTGGTGGTGAAGGCTTGGTCATATTGGCGGGTCCAATAACTCGCTCGATACTTAGCCGCAATTCTTCTCCGGTTCTGTTCTAAGATCTTCACTACCCTGGCCATTTCGCTGTACTGTTCCTCTCCGATCTCTCCAATTTTTGTCTCTGCTGCGCCAGACAATGGTCAGAGAAGAATAGCAGTTCCTCTCTGACCATTTCCTCTTCTTTGCTCTGTTCTCTAATGTCCTGACTTCTATCAGGTCTTACTTTGCTTTTGTGTTCTTCATCTTCGTGATTAAGGTTGATTTCTCCATCGTAAACTTAGTCAACATGGGGATACGCGACCTCAACATCATCCTCGTCGGATTGTTCGGATTCCGTGTTGTGATCGCTCTCTAAAATAAAATCAAGATCGCCTACATCGTCATCAACATCACTACAGTTGTCGTCACTCTCGTTCATGATTTCACATAATACCTCTTTATCTTCTAAACGCCTATTCTGTTTTCGCAGTTTCAGAGGCTTCTCGGGAACTGAACCGTTATCATTTGCAGGGTTTTCCCGCTCATTAGACGTGATGTTTCTTCTTTTAGGCATTCTGCAATTATAAGTATGATTTCAAAGCCGATGTGACGTCAATCAGACACTATGAGCTAACACTCATGAACACCGAGGTGACGATCAAGAGACGTACGAAATTTTGTACATAAACACCGTACTTACGTCTGTGAGACGTCGATCGCTTCGATATGGAGACGTGGGCACTCGCCGCGGGCGCGGCGTCTACTGATGGCTTGCGACGCGGAGGGAGGAAGGTAGCGGGAGGGGCAACGCCGAAGGTGGCGTGATTTTAGAAATATTTCAAAATTAAAAGTTGTTACGTCTGTGAGACGTATAGGTCGGTAGTTAAAGGTTAAGAATAACAATATGACGTGAAAATATGGAGAGTTGAGCGATTGAGGTAAGGAGTTTCATCTGTGTAGGTACATGAAAAAGTGTCCGGGCCAAATCCAAATAAAAAAAATAGTTTAGGGCCTGATCTTTATAAGTGCGCGGAAAAAATCTTTTATGTGCACTTTTAGATTGATAACTGCACCGCAATAGTTATTTGTTGTACAAGAGTGCAAAGTTGCTTGTTAACATAACAGGTCAAATAAACTTCTTTGTCGCTAGAATCACTTTTTTTGGGTTTTCACTTGTTTTCAATTTATCTGTTCTTAACCAAAGGTTTTAACTTTGAGTTTGATTTAGGTTTTAACAATAACATTATGACGTGAAAATATGAAAGGTTGATGACCGGTTGAGGTAAGGTGTATCATCTGTGTAGGTCTACATACATGAAAAAAAATAGCAGTCATAGGAACTGCCGATAGAAGTGAAAACTTATAACTCATAATTTGATAGCTTACTTTGGAAACTACACGGGTGTAACCGGAGAGCATGGCCTGGTCATCATGACATGACCATCTAGAAATGCACCAGCATTTCCCATTGGCTCGACGCATTTCAAGATGGCTATGCCATGATGGGCAGGCCACGCCCTTTTAGCATTTAGCGTGACGCTAGAATTAATTTCACAGCCCACGAAAAATCTGTCTAAGCGCGCCAAAAGAAGTTTTCACTTCAAAAAGTGTCCGCCCAAATGCATTAAATTATGGGAGCGCCACATTAACATCAGGGTAAATTTTAAAGGAAATAAATAAACATACTATTAAAGGTACAAGTTCGCGGTGAGACCGCGACAGGAGACCGCGACCGGAGACCGCGACAGGCACATAACATTAAGGAATTGTATGGGTGCCAGTTTGCACCGAGACCGCAACCGCGACTAGTCTTGGTCTCCTGTCGCGGTCTCGGCGCGAACTGGCGCTCATACATTTCTATAATGTTATGTGCCTGTCGCGGTCTCCGGTCGCGGTCTCCTGTCGCGGTCTCATGTTGCGGTCTCCGCGCGAACTGGTACCTTAAAAATACATGAAAAAAAATCTAGTAACATATTTTTTCAAAATAGGTAAGTATTTGATGTAATACATATTTACAACATTTTAAATTGTATTTTTTCAGATAACGTTTGACATGTAATATTTTTAAGACATAATTTATAAATAAAATATTCCTTAATTTACTACATTATTTTATATTACGGAATTTTGTTGAAATTTTCTGTTAGTAACAATTTTAGTCTACAATAATATTAAATTGTTTAACTCGGCATACTTCAATTCGTTTACAATCGATTCATTAATTGCATTATTAAATGTTTTTTGAGTTTGAGATAACATTCCTTACCTCTATCCTCCATACGTAAAAAGAAAATTACGCGCAAAGGATATTAAAAAAAAGTACACCAAGGAGGTTCCGAGACTGAGTTTTTATCAAATAAAAATAAACTATGATAATTTGGCACCAAGGAGTAGAAGTAAATAGTTTTAATTATGTTTCAAATTAAAAAAACGTAGTGCACACGATGTTCTAAATTCAAATTTACTTTACTCTCTACAGGGTAAAAACGACTTTAGCAGTATTAGGCCCAATTTTCACGGAGCGGATTCCAACCGCACCCGAAGCGGGCGCGGCGCCGCGGCGGGCGACGGTTTTGTTTCAATACTCACGAGACCGCAGGTTTTCGCGGTTTCTAGTGCGGAAAGCTACTGCGCAAGAACCGCTCGCAGCCACGCGGGCGCCGCGCAGCTGCCGCAGCCGCCGCGGCCGTAAACCGCGTCGTGAGTTTTGAATTCAATTTTACAAACAAATCTGCAACGCCCGCGCGCCGGCGCGGTTGGCAACCACTCCGTGAAAACCGGCTCTTAGGGTCCCGTTTTTACCCTTTGGGTACGGAACCCTAAAGAGGGGGTGATGAAAAGTAGAGTGCATCATTCGGACGCAAAATGATGGCTCGGGCGATGTACTTTGAATCCCTCACTACGTTCAGGATTCTACTAAAGACTCCCTCACTTTGCTCTAGTATCAAAAAAGCGCGCTTGTCATAGAAAAATATTTTGCGCCCTTATGATATACAATCTATTATTAATTACTGTTGTAAAAATCACTGTTAAAATACCTATTCAGGATGGCCTGAATAAGTATTTTAATAGTGAATTTTAGTATTATTGACGAATGAACGATAAACAAACCTCATAACTCATGACGTTATTTACGTGATGTGTATCACGTTGATATTTCATACTTACGTCACAGTATTTCTTTCTACTGTGCTTACGTTCAATATCTTTAATGGTTTACAAAATATCATAAAACGTTTGCCGAGTCAGATAATATCATTACGTCAGTCTATTTTTCCCGAAGTGTCTGTTGTGGAGGCCCCCCGTTTGTGGAGGTCCCGGGCATATGCCCCGTTTGCCCTCCCCTAAATCCGGCCCTGATTCCAAGTGGATGTCGACCCGAACGACGATAAATCATGAACAATCCAATTAACTATATTTAATCGTACTAATAAGATTTTTATAAACGCGAAAGTTTGTAAAAATTTATGGATGCGTGGGTGTATGCTTGTTACCTACTCTTTCAGCCAACAACTACCGAAGATATTTGGATGAAATTTGGTACATGGATAGATAATGGTCTGAAGTAACACAAAGGTTATTTATTATCCAGGGAAAATTAACGGGATCGGCAACGACGCGGGTGATACTGCGGGGCGCTGCTAGTTTAGAATAAATCTGTAAGAAATACCTACCTACCAAAGTTGTACTTACTTAAATTCTTTTGGTAGTAGATAGTACTAAGTTTTGTAAGAAAGTAGAGCACCTAACGTACTTACGGTAATTCATCACCTTTAGTTCATAATCGTCTCCTGCTAAATAGGTAGACTGTCTTCGCCTAAGGTACTCGTCGCAACCTTGCGCTAATCTCATCCAGCATCGGTATTTTTTTTTGTTGAATCCTTTGCAGACCCGGCTGTATGGGGTGCAATCGAATTATGTGAGATCTTACTCACTAAATCTGTCTTTTCGGCGTTTTCATCAGTGTCTGGAAGATCTCCGTTGGAAAGCACCGGTGTCCACCTACAATAGGGATGCGGATTAGGTAAAACATAAATCATTCCAATTAGTCCGTCATGTAGGTAGATCATGGAAAAATATGGGACCCGTATTTTTTTGTTTTAGCTAATTATTAAAAAACGACAAAGATTGATCACCAAAATTCTTGAGTGGGTCGAGGCGTCACTTATTGTGTGTAAAAATCGTATCCACAAGTGATGTCAATCGAAACTTCTAAAAGCGTTATACCTTCGTAATTTTCTATTTTTGAAACAAAATAAACGTACGTGTAAACTGTACCTACAATATATTTTGGCATTCTGACTGTCGGACTAATTAGTTTTTAGGGTTCCGTAAAACGTAAAAACGGAACCCTTATAGATTCGTCATGTCTGTCTGTCTGTCTGTCCGTCCGTATGTCACAGCCACTTTTTGCGGAATTTATGAAAACTACACTGTTGAAACTTGGTAAGTAGATGTATTCTGTGAACCGCATTAAGATTTTTACAATAGTTTTTTAAAAAGACAAAAATTAGGGGTGCCCCCCATACTGAGAACTGAAGCTCAAAAATTTTTTTTTCATCAAACCTACACGTGTGGGGTGTCTGTCGATAGGTCTTAAAAAATGATGTTGAGGTTTCTAATATAATTTTTGTCTACACTGAATAACTTGCGCGAGAGACGCTTCCAAAGTGATAAAATGTGTGTCCCCCCCCCCCTCTAACTTCTAAAGTAAGAGAATGAAAAAACTAAAAAAAATATATGATGTACATTACCATGAAAACTACCAACGAAAATTAGTTTGAACTACGATCTGATGAGTAGTTTTTTTTTAGTACGTCATAAATACACTATTATTAAAACTTCGATCAAAGTTACAACGAACTACAAGAACTATGTGTACTATGTATATTATGTTACTTGCTGGAACGGAACCCTTCATGGGCGAGTCCAACTCGCACTTGGCTACTTTATTTTAGCCTATTATCGGAACCTAACAGCCTAAACACCACTTAGTTATTTGCTCTCCTAAGTGATCTCTAAAATGTAGTACTTTCGACAATTCAAATCTATTGACTCGGTAACTTCAAGAGTCTTTTTCGTACTTCAATGTATCCAATATCTAGAGAAAAGGTCTTACAAAATCAGTCGACTGGGAACACAATAGCAATGTTTGTCGCTGTATCAGTCTCTGATAAAGCCCCTGTCGGAATTCTACAGGCAATAACCTGTTGCTATGGAGGAATAAAATATTTATGAGACAGGCGCTTTGAGGACGAACGGCAGATCATTAATACATGTTTATAAATTTTACGTGATGGGAAAACCAGATGACAATATTTGCTGTGTTATCTGAGTTGAATTGAGTATTTGTATTTTTTTTTAATTTCCACATCTTTATTAGTAATTAGTTGTTGTAGTCAAGATGCGATGGTGTCCGATTTCCCATTAGTTAGGTTACGAGAGAACTTAAACCTCGCTTGCACCTCAGAACGTTTACCTATTTATCAAACGCATAAAATCTAAGTATCAAGCTTCTAGTTTCCAAAATAATGAACCTTCCATCGCCTATTTCAACTTTCAACCCTCTCACTTAAAATTTAAAAGATTACTAGCAGCGCAGTGCCCCGCAGACTAAAATGTATAATATTTACCCGCATAATTCGCGTTCTCGTTATTTTTCCAGGATGAAAAGTAGCCTATGTGTTCTTCCGGACTATAATCTAGAAGCATTCCGAACTTCAACCCGATTTGTTCATACGTTACGACGTGATTGAGCAACAAACATCCAAGCATTGCCATGTATAATAATTTATATTAGTAGGATAGTTTAGGAAGGATAGGGATAGTAAGGGGAAAGTAGAGATACAATACAAAAAATATATTTGATGTTTTTTATTCCTTACGACAGCAGAATAATTTTTGCTCTCTTCTATTACTCATATTTTTTTTCTTCAAACGAGGTCCGCATAAATATATCGCAAGCCTCATCTAGTTTTGAGGAGACACTTGTTGAATTTTCAGGAATCACAGGGATTTGGAGAGCATCTACTCATTTGCGATGCTCATCAAAAAATAATAGAATATTGGTTATACAATATAATGGAATTCCTTCGGATGAACATTAACGGTTTGAAGGGCAATGTTTCCATATAAATTACAGGGCTTAGAGATATAACAACTTAGATCTCTGGGTGACGAGCGCAGTGCAGTGCTAGGTAATGATTTGGACTCTTTATGTTCCAATAGCTGCGTGTCACTGTGCTGTTATGTGGCAGGCATGTTGCTTACCATCAGGCACATGTCCTGCTCGTCTCGTCACTCTTTATTAAAAAAAAAACATTTTGCTTTAAACATCTAGAAGTTTATTGAAGCTCTTTTTAGGTTTGGTCTTCAATTTTAAACTTGAAGAGCACAGACAGTCAAATAAATACACAGACAGCCTTTTGGGATTTATTATATAGGTACTAGAAGTGTGCGGGACTTTACCCGCGTAGTTCCTGTTTCCGTTATTTTCACGGGAAAAAAGCCTGTGTTCTTCCAGACTATAATCTAACTGTGTTCCAAATTCCAGCCCGATCCATTCATACACTTTACTATGTAATTGAGCAATAAACATCCAAACATTGACATCTATAATATTATTAGGAGTATTGAAGCATTTGATTCTTAGTCCAGCAACTTTGTCACCTAAAAGTATGGGGTAATATGCGTCAAATCCGGTAGTTCTAATTTTTTATCCAAGTTTGTGACCTAGAGCGCCGAACGCAACTTTGTCAAAAATAAAATTTGGCGATTATAACCCTAAACGACTAGTTTTTGAAAAAACTTTATAAGGCTTACCTAAACTACTAGTTTTTGAAAAAACTTTGATCTGCAGACTTTTTCAGTATCTGATTCATCTCTGGTGACACGAAATTGTCGCATGTTGTTCAGTTGTTGCAGTGGTAACCTCGCAGTATATTTCCACTTCATGATCGATATTATGTAGAGACACGGATACACCACGTCCATCAGCACCAGTACTCTCGCGAGAGTACACTGTCAGTCATACCACGTCCTCGGGTGAGCTCTTCATAGCTTTTCGAATTTCGATTTCGATTACTTTCATTGCGAAGTTCGAAAAAAATTATAAGCTTTGAAGGATTTCATCTCGAAAACTATTTGGTCTACAGACACAATTCTAGTATCATATTGTAGGAAATATAGTCTACTATATGAGCGCTCTTACACAGTTTTTCTAGTAGTTTAGGGTTATAATCGCCAAAATTAAAGCAATAAACAATTTTTTCGTGTTTTTTTTTAATTTTTGCCAAAGTTGCGTTCAGCGCTCGAGGTCACAAACTTGGATTACTCAGTAGGCCAACATCACAAACAAGTCTTCAAAAAATCAAAACTACCGGATTTGACGCATACGGTGATGTATAAAGTTACTGGACTATATACATTCTGTAAAAGTAATCTCGACACTGGACTTGACACTCGCTACGTTACGTCGTTACGTGCTTGCAAGTTTATCAATATTGTTAAACAAGTTGCATAAGCATAAGTAGCCCATTTCATGTTCCCACAGCTGGGACTCGGGACCTTCTTGCACAAGAAGAGAGTCAAGCCCATAGCCCACCACGCTAGCAAGTAGGTACAGAGTAGCAGATACCGTATGTCCTCGAAATATGTCTTACTTGGGAAAATGCAGGTTTCCTCACGATATTTATTTCAACGTTACAGTCAGTGTTGATGCAAAACTTGAATGTTAAAAAATTAAGAAAATAGTTAGAGGCACAAGAGGATGCGACCTACGATTGTTTATAAGCAGTACTTAGTACGTTGTCGCCACTATGCTACCACGTCACATTATCACCTGTATAAGAAATAAATTGTTTTTTTTTTGTAGTGGTAGTTCTCTTGGCAGAGTCCGCATGGGGAAGTACCCCGCAGTGCAGTGCTAGGTAATGATTTGGACTCTTCATATTCCAATAGCTGCGTGTCACTGTGCTCTTATGTGGCAAGTATGTTGCTTACCATCAGGCACAAGACCTGCTCGGCTCGTCAAACTTTATTTAAAAATGAAAAAAAAAATTGAAGAGTCTAGAGTTGAGTTGCAGTTGTTGAGTTGTAGATTCTAGAATGAGGCTCGTCGAGCTCACGTGACCGCCGCACCGTTGAGTTTGCTTATTCAGAATTCTAGGGCTGTAAACAAGCGTCTTGCGTTGGTGCGCAATAAAGGTGATATATCTGCCATCACTCTGCGGCATTAATTTGTTTACCGCCGCAGTCACAAAACAATCAGTTTACAGAAGGAAAGATACACACAAGGCGCATTCGAGCAACGCACACATAGTCGATGTCTATGTGTGTGTAATTAATGATCTCAATACAGCGACGTGCCCTCCCAAACTTCAGGGCGCACAGAATCATGTCATCGTTGGGAAGAGTTAGCTCACTCTTTCCGTTCTAGTCGGTTGCAATTTTTACCTATCACTATTCGTTGTCAACAACCAAAATAAGTAGAACCACAGCAAATCGCGTCGCTAGCGATTCTAAGGGTCAAGTATATTGGTTGTGTGTAAACTACTTACGATACACATAGAGACGCAGTTCATTTCCAATTTCAAGGTGCTCAGGGCACATCTATTGTATAATACGATATCTCAGAAGGTCTGGGAACTTTGGGAACGTTTCGAGTACGAGGTCGAAAATTACTGACATCTTCAGGCACGTGTCAATAATGTACTTTGTGCAAAATTGAAGAAAAAGAAGGAATTAAATGATTAAGAAAGAATCAAAGAAGGATTACTAAGATTGTTCTGTTAGTGCGTGTTTCACTTTTCTATTACATTTTTAGGGTTCCGTAAAACGTAAAAACGGAACCCTTATAGATTCGTCATGTCTGTCTGTCTGTCTGTCTGTCTGTCTGTCTGTCTGTCTGTCTGTCCGTCCGTATGTCACAGCCACTTTTTGCCGAAACTATAAGACCTACACTGTTGAAACTTGGTAAGTAGATGTATTCTGTGAACCGCATTAAGATTTTTATAAAAGTTTTTTAAAAAAACAAAAATTAGGGGTGCCCCCCATACTGAGAACTGAAGCTCAAAAATTTTTTTTTCATCAAACCTACACGTGTGGGTTGTCTATCGATAGGTCTTAAAAAATGATGTTGAGGTTTCTAATATAATTTTTGTCTACACTGAATAACTTGCGCGAGAGACGCTTCCAAAGTGGTAAAATGTGTGTCCCCCCCCTCTAACTTCTAAAGTAAGAGAATGAAAAAACTAAAAAAAATATATGATGTACATTACCATGAAAACTACCAACGAAAATTAGTTTGAACTCGATCTGATGAGTAGTTTTTTTTTAGTACGTCATAAATACACTATTATTAAAACTTCGATCAAAGTTACAACGAACTACAAGAACTATGTGTACTATGTATATTATGTTACTTGCTGGAACGGAACCCTTCATGGGCGAGTCCAACTCGCACTTGGCTACTTTATTAAACGAGTAATTGGTATAACAAAGACGTTAAAAACTAATAAATGTTGTATTAGTGGCTACTGTTTATTCTTCCTGTTCTATTTTTAACTATCAATCAAACGACTAAACTAATGAGTTAAGCTGTATAATAAAACTTTCGCGATATGAACTCAAATTGAAAACATTCCTACACAGGATTTAACCTCACCAAGCGTAGGTATAAAGAATAAAGGTAGATACACACAGGCATGAGCTCGACGTATATATATGCTCTGCTTGTTTTGTGTCGCAGTTTCCAAGAATACGTCACAAATAGCAATATATTGACTGATAAGAGTTTCTATGAAAGTTATTCGAATTATAAATAGTACAGAAGGTCGCCACGTTCTTCGCGCGTAGTTTCCGTTCACGTTATTTTCCCGTAATGATGAGTAGCTTATGTGATATTCCAGACTACAATCTAACTGTATTACAAATTTCTACCCGATCTGATTGGTTTCTGACTTGACTGGCCTCGTGGCTTAGGGGGTAGTAACTCTGACTGCGAAGCCGAGGGTCGTGGGTTCGATTCCCACCCAGTGCAAATATTTGTGTGATGAATTCAAAAGTTTGCACTGTGTCTGGGTGTTTCTATCTGTAATAAGTATGTATTTAAAACTATATTACGTATTATGTCAGCTATCTGGCCGCCATCGTACAAGTTTTGCTTAGTTTGGGGTCAAATGGTGTTGTGTGTGAATTGTCCACCAATATATATTTTTGTCGTTACATACGTTCCGTCGTGATTTAGCAACAAACATCCAAATATCCAAACTTTGGCATTTATAAATTTTATGATATTAAGTAGGATGAGACTTTGTGAATTAGCCTGATAGCATATAGTCCAGTCAAAATAGACTTAATTATGATTCCAGTTTGCATTAATTCCCAACAAGCTGGATTTTTGTGCAGGCCTTGGATTCGCCATTACAAATGACATATCAAAAGTCCCCATCGATCCCGCTTGTGCGTTGTTTTTTATTCGAGGTCAAAGGCGCAAATTTGCGTTTTTTGCGTTTATCTCTGAAACAATGAAAGCTACCGAAAAAAGCTTCAAACAAAGTTTATAGATCATAAAATTGTCTACAAAAAAGATCTCAACACTTTTTCTTCTACGATGTACTGTTCTCGAATTATGGCTATTTTAAACATAGAAAATACGAATATGCACTCATACGTGGCACTCATACAAAATTAAAGGAATATGAACAACGTGGACCAATTGCAAAATTGTGGACGCAATATTTCATATAATTTTATTTTATAATCATCATCACCGTGCAATTGTCGTGAATTCCAGAATCTGAATTTCTATACAAAGATTATGTAAATAAGTTCGAGATTTGGTATAATCTTTTAGAGAGTCATCCTTGAAAACAGAGTTAAGTATTAGGTACCAAACTACTTTGTAGAATAATAATAGAACGAGCTTGGATAATATTATCATACTTGACTGCAAGACATGACCAACAACAATTCTACGGTTCACACAGATTTGTAGTCCATTCTTAGAGTGGAAATGTGGATCTATGTATGATTAGTGCCTACTGGCTGGAGGTCGTGGAGTTTCATCACCATCATCATCAGCCTATCTTAGTTTATTGTTACACTGGTTATACAAAAAATATCAAAGCTGCAGAACAACGTCGTCGAGCTAAACAAACAGCTTCATCGTCTGATATTGTTTTTGATAAGATCATTTACTTTGTAAAACCAAGGAGAGCTCAAGAACAAACGAAAATATATTCTTCACAAAGTTTAACTGCATATCCAAAATGCCAGCCTCATATATTATTCCTTCATGCGATAACTGGCTGCGATACGACATCGGCAATTTTTAAAAGAGGCAAAAATACAATATTCAAAATCAGAGGTGGTGCGGAGAGGTGGTGGAGAGGTGGTGTGTCAGTGGCGTAGCGTGCCTTGGCGGGGCCCCGTATAAAAAATTTTTTGGGGTTAAAGATTATGAAGGGTAATGATTACTCACAGAAGAAAAAAAATGTTTACTTACATAAAATTAAAAAAATAGTGTCGAAATTATCTATCTGTCTCTGTTTTCAATTTTTTTTAGAAACAATCTATATTTAATATTTTAGGTACCAATCTGGCCTTTTTAATAGCTGATGATAACTTCAGTTTTTCTAAAATTTCTGCCTCTATGGGCAATAGTGACAGGTCTGACAGAAGATCATGTCCCTTTGAAGTTCTTAGGTAACTTTTTGTAAGTTTAAAGTTAGAAAAAATTAAAAATTGGTAAGTTTTTATGATTTTGCTTACGCACGTCGGGGGCCCCCGTGACTCGGGGGCCCCGTATAATTGATACGGCATATACGGCGGTAGCTACGCCCCTGTGGTGTGTGCATGTAGTCGAAAATACGACTTTCCTGCGGTCTAAAGTGACGATATCTCGAAAGCGATGCTTTGTAGAAGAAAAGTGATGTAATCTTTTTTGTAGACAATTTTACGATCTTCAGCTCGATCGATAGCTCTCGTTGTTTCAGAGATATACTCAAAAACGCAAATTTGTAACCTTTGACCTCGAATAAAAAACAACGCACAAGCGCGATCGATGGGGACTTTTGACATATCATTTGTAATGACGTATTCAAGGCCTAAACAAAAATCCAGCTTGTTGGGAATTAATGCAAACTGGAATATCTATTTTGACTGGACTAATAGAATAACATAAGACTGATAGTCGGAGACAATAAAATATCCATCATTTTATGATCCATCATGTGGAGGGCGGTCCTACATTGTGTCTGCCGATTCGTGGTCGCCATTCGAGAACCTTTACTCCCCAGCGGTTTTCGGTTCTGCGAGCTAAATGGTCTGCCCATAGTCACTTCTTAAGGCGGTGGATGGAGGCGGCACAAGACCGGTCATTGTGGAATTCTTTGGCCTATGTCCTAGGTATATACTACCTATGGCATATGGCAGTGGACGTTTGCAAGTTGCAGATGATGATGATGAGAAATTGGAGGACACCAACTTTATGTACCCGAGTACATGGTAGTTAAAGTAATTACTAACTATTTTCATAGAAATTATAATGTTTTTTTGACGTGATAACGTCTTATAATTCGATGAAGCCGGCTGCACGCCCGCAAAACTGCAACGTTCCGCCGTTACTGTTAGTTCGTCTTCCGTGCCATGCGGACGAAGCTGAGCGCTGAGGGCGCCACCTGTCGAGTCGAGCGGTATCACTACTCGCGCTATCAGCGTACTGATTTCTTGACGTTGTCACGTTCTATCGTCAGTAAACCGACTTTACAGACAACCATTTTTTTTTCTATACGATTTCAGGGTCCATTGTACAAATTGTTTATTATGATTATTAGGCTATTAACAAATATAACCCATTAGGTAACTAGTAAGATAACCCTTTTGGCTTAGATCATATTATGTGATATGAAATGACATAACTGCTATATGGTACAAAGGAACCGATGGTGGTACAGGAGCGGAACATGTCCCTGATAGTAAGCAACACGCCTGCCACAACAACACAGTGTGACGCGGCTATGAGAACATGAAGAGCCCGAATTCCTTAATAGATTTTGAATATTGTCTTGCGTAGATAGATAAAAATACTATTTTCGACAGAAATGCGGCCAGCGTCATAGCTAGGTTCATTATCGCGCACGCCAAATGTAGTCCTAAGACTCTTTGCAGAGTCCGCTTGGGAAAGTACCATACCTTTGCGAGCTATGCTACAGTAGTATAACTGGCCAAGCAGTAATGTGTCAAAATTACTGTTTTCCGGGTTAAAGGGCAATATTTCTAAAGAGATTGTTTGCTTTGCTATTGAAAAGCTCAAGCTATTTTAATTAGGCTGTCGAAGGACCTGTGAGTGTTTTTCATAGTGCAGATAAACGAGTTCGTTATCATCTCTGGCTTTAATGGTGAAGAAAAACATCGTAAAGAAACCGACGTGTTCCAAGAAAAACATCTTCCGAAGGCATAATTGTGTCATTCATCAAATACGAGTACCTACCACCGAGACTAGTCAACTTCACTCAAAAGCGGAAAATATAAAATATCTACACTCAAATATTGATTTTCAAATCGGAACAGAACAAATGTTAAATAATAGTTTAACAAAACAAAAAAAACACGGTTTTAGCACGCACTCCGCCATGTTGGATTTAGGTTACGTGATTATTTTTTTCGTATCCCATTCAGCAAACGCTTTCATTTAATACCCATATCAAGAGGGTGCAATGCAAATAGCCAATCTGCCATCTTGGACGTCCGCCATGTTGGATTTAAGTCACGTGACTATTTTTTTTCTTATAGTATCTGACAGCAAACCCTTTCATTTTTTGATACCCATATCATGGGGGTGGATTTCAAACAACAAGTCCACCATCTTGGGGAGTCCGCCATACTGGATTTCTAATGTCGTTTCTTAGCTAGTCATGTATTGTCATCAGAACTTACAGCGTGTGCAAAATTTAATCCTAATCGAAAACCGGTAAGTGGGTCAAATTAAGATTCCAAGATTTTCTTACATATGTACATAGTTACAAGTGAAGCTAATTAAAGCGTGTTAAAAACATACATAGTATTCTACTTCATACTAACGCCAAAATGTGAAAGTTTGGCTGTTTGTGGCTGAACCACGTCGGAACAGCTGAACAAATCGAGTTGATATTTGAAACACGGTTAGAATATAGTCGGGAATAGTACATAGGCATACATACATATAGTTAATATGGGAACGGGAATTACGCGGGTAAAACCGAGCGTCACTGCTAACTATCCATACAAACAAAATCAAGTTTCATACTAATTTCAACAAAATAAACAGGTGTCAATCCTTTATAGTTCATCTGACTCGAGGTAACTCTAAAAATGTTTCTAACATTCCAAAGATCCAATGTCTAGTATCTTAATATACAATTTCCGTTCGCGAACAATAGGCGAAGAATGCAAACAGCTGGTAATCTCAGAGATAAGTTCGGAGACAGTTAGCAACACATTAATTACGTCATTTAGTAAGTCTGGTAATTTAAAAGGTCTATCCGAAGAAACATGCTTGGAGGCACTGGAACTATGATAGCAATTTAACTTGGTATCCAGCTAACAATTTTATTTTCTACTTGCCAACAATATGGTCGTTGGTGCAGGTCTTCTATTGGTCTGCAGTCATCAATGCTACTGTGTAATGAATATGACGCTGTTTTTCTTTTAATATTGATAGGCTTGTCATTAACCGCCACCTCGCATGTTAAGCGTCGATGTAGTCTATGGAAGATCGTGCTTTTTTTTGTTTTAATAAAGATTGACAAGACGAGCAGGTCATGTGCCTGATGGTAAGCAACATACCTGCCACATGACAGCACAGTGACACGCAGCTATAGGAACATGAAGAGTCCAAATCATCACCTAGCACTGTACTGCGCTCGTCACCCAGAGATCTAAGCTGTTATATCTCTAAGCCCTGTAATTTCTCTGGAAACATTACCCTTCAAACCGGAACACAGTAATGTTTGCACATTACTGCTTGGCGGTAGAATAACTGGCAAAGGTGTGGTACTTCCCCAGGCGGACTTTCCTAGAAGAAATCGTTTCACTATTGACTTGTTGACACCAAGATTGAAATCATCGGAAAAAACCGCCTACGGTTCTGTGGGCAGAAGACTTACTAACAACAAATCCACAAGGCCAATTAACTACGTAAACATACTTTTGCAAAATTAGACAGAATAATATTTGTCAAAATTTAAGAAAACCTTATTTACAAGACCCGTAAGAAACCTTTGGATTTTTAGCTGGTTGCCTGGACGAGATTGCTCTCAGCAATTTGTGCCGCAAGCAAGGCCGCCATTTGTGGCGCTAGTTTATAAGTGTGTCTCTGTAATATTTTAAAATTTTTTTCGTGTCACAATAAAGAGTTTCTATCTATCTATCTATCTTATAATACGCTAGGGCCTTAGTAAAACTAAGTCATAATATTTACTAAAATCACTGTCAAGATAAGTTATTGTGACATTTTTTATAATAACGTGTGTAAATTTGTGAATAGCTTCCTGTAGCCTGAAATAATATTTGTTTTTATGGTATTACTAGTATCATTTATAATCATTTATTAATTGCAACATGTACATGACATTGACTTAAAACTTAAATCTAGTAGGTACATGACCCTGTTAGGGCGTAGCAACACAATTACAATAAAATAATAGTTAAGATAGACAAATAATTATTTGACTGAGATATCATAGTCAATTTTTTATCCTGTAGCGTTAATGACGTGTGTTTGAGACATATTGAGATTCTTCTAAAAAATCTTTGACGTTGTAGTAGGCCTTAGTAAGTAGCATGTTTTTTAATTTTGTACAAAATATTTTTTCGTTTTGTTCTTCTCTTATATAGCGTGGTAATGCATTAAAAATTTTAATCACCATGTACTCTGGGCCTTTTTTTATTATTTCTAGTCTTGGTTCAGGGGCTATAAGCTGATATTTACGTCGGAGGTTGCTGTTAAACGTGAATAAGTTAGGGTGTTTCTTAACGAACATGGCAGCTTCTAAAATGTAAATACTGGGTAATGTTAGTATTTGTTGTTTAATAAAAAATGGTTTACAACTATTGCTTTGGTGGATATTTGCTAGAATACGTATACATTTTTTCTGGGTAATAAAAAGAGTCTTTGCATCTATACTGTTTCCCCATATTACGATACCATACCTTAACCAGGAGAAAGCATACGCATAATAGGCACTTTTAGCGGTCTTTAGATCGGTATTCGATTTTAGAATAGATAGCGCATATATGAACTGAGACAATTTTGTTTTAGTTTTGGAAATGTGTGCTTTAAAATTTAAATGAGAGTCGATGTCAATACCGAGTAAGGTAGAAATATTTGTTTCGTCGATGTTCAGAAGTTTTGAGATAGTAGTAAGACTTATAGGGTTTTTTTGGAAAGGATGAAATTGGATTATTTTTGATTTTTTAATATTTAATTCTAAATTGTTTGATGACATCCAAGATTGTATGCGCGTGAAAATGTCTTTGATTTGATGTATAGATGTAGTATCAGATGAACATTTAAAAAGTAGTGATATATCATCTGCAAACAGTATGCATGGAATATTTAACATTTTCGGTAGATCATTAATATAAATAAGGAATAAAACACACCCTAGAACACTACCTTGTGGTATTGACCAGTTTAAAGTTATTAGATCAGATCTAATACTTTGTTGTGTGGCACTATTTTGATGAAAGTGATTGATTTCTACCAACTGTTTTCTATCTGTAAGGTAAGATTTTATCCAGTTTAGGGGTTTACCTCGTATTCCAATATCATGGAGTTTTGATAATAGTATTCTATGTGATACCCTATCGTAAGCTTTTTTCATATCAAGTAGCATACCGACAGCGTGCTGTTTTTCTTTAACGTGGTTTAAAATTTGCTTAATGTATTTGTATATTGCAAGAGTAGTTGTAGAGTTTTTTCGGAAAGCATGTTGATTTTCGTTTAGTAATTTATACTTTTCTAGAAAATTGTAAATGCGATTTGATATTAAGCTTTCGAAAATTTTTGAAATCGCAGGTAATAGTGCTATAGGTCTATAGCTATTTGTGTCATCAGGCTTTCCAGTTGTTTTTAGGATTGGTCTTATTCTGGCAATTTTTAGCTTTTCTGGAAAAATTTCTTCCTCTATTGATTGGTTAAGTAGTTTCAACCCCTGACTTCATCAATGTAGACTTTAGGAATATCCTAAACTTTGCTTTCCGTTTCGTTACTTCATGTTATTCCGGGTTAAAATTGATTTACGTTCCAAATTTGGCCCACATGCGGTCATTTCTACCAATGAACGTGATTAGGCAATTCTTTGTTATCTTTCTGCCATTTCTACAGAACAGTTTTCTATTTTTGACTTTAATCGTTTCGTCGAGGGTGGTGTTAAGAAAAACGTTGTATCTATTTCTTCAAATGCTGGAGGTGACAATATTAGTTGGAACATGATTTTGCCGTTCGTGATAAATTATTATCTTTCCCGGCCTTTTTTCTATTTTTTATAATTCAGTTATAGGTGGTGTTGGAAAGACTTTCATATTTTGACACTGCCTAAAAAGTGAAACCCTAGATCTTTTTCCGAATTTCATCCTATGTCGATTTTCTTTTCCATTACAAAATCCTTGAGTGCCTTATCCACAAACAGTGGAAATAATTATTTATAGGCTCTTGATCTTATGATCTTCAACCCTTTTCAAACTGGTTTCCGGTCTGGGTCTAGGACTGTGCCTGCTTTTGTGAAATTCACTGATGACATTGGCCTGGGAATGTAAGACGGCACTCTTCGTGTTCTAAGACTTCAGGAATGTTTTAAATACCCTCAATTTCGACAATTTACGAGCAGTGTTACGCTCAATATATTATCGATATTATCGGTAGTATATTGAGCCGATCGAGGTAGATTAGTTTCGTAGTTACCTACAAGGATGCCGGCAATAGACCTGCCTAGAAGAAACCTTTTCTTCTTGGTGTAATACAACTGATATCCTACAAACCGATCTTATCGTCTTTTTTGCATTTTTTACTAATGCTGTTTTCTAAATCACGATAAACCTTACGATTATGAGTTGTGAGGCGCACGATTTCGCTATTAGGCTACTACGCCTTACAAGTCCAACAACGTACAATATTAACATGTGCCAAATTAAAATTGAATTAAAAAAAAAAAAAAATTTAATAATGTTTAATATTAAAGAAACATTTTGGTTCTAAAACTTGTAGAGGTCTACGCAAAATGCTTATTACACTATACCAATAGAGATTGTATTGTTTATATTATAGTCAAATAAAGTGGCCAAGTGCGAGTTAGACTCGCCCATGAAGGGTTCCGTTGCAGCAAGTAACATTATATATACATAGTACACATAGTTCTTGTAGTTCGTTGTAACTTTGATCGAAGTTTCAATAATAGTGTATTTATGACGTACTAAAAAAAAGCTACTCATCAGATCGAGTTCAAACTAATTTTCGTTGGTAGTTTACATGGTAATGTATATCATATATTTTTTTTAGATTTTTCATTCCCTTACTTTAGAAGTTAGAGGGGGGGGGGGGGGACACACATTTTACCACTTTGGAAGTGTCTCTCGCGCAAATTATTCAGTGTAGACGAATATGATTTTAGAAACCTCAACATCATTTTTGAAGACCTATCGATATACACCCCACACGTGTAGGTTTGATGAAAAAAAAAATTTTGAGTTTCAGTTCTCAGTATGGGGGCCAACCCTAATTTTTCTTTTTTTTTAATTTTTCTGTTGAAATCTTAATGCGGTTCACAGAATACATCTACTTACCAAGTTTCAACTGTGTAGTTCTCATAGTTTCGGCAAAAAGTGGCTGTGACATACGGACGGACAGACAGACAGACAGACAGACAAACATGACGAATCTATAAGGGTTCCGTTTTTACGTTTTACGGAACCCTAAAAAGGGTCAACAAAGTCTACTAAAGGGTCAACCCTAAACCGCGAAAACAAATCTGTTCCATACATTTTATTGAGTCCAGAGCTAACTTTCTGCTCACACAAAGATGTTTTATGTATCATTGCACTACCATAAATACTCGTTTGTTTCATCTTTAAAAAGAAAGACATTTACATAATTATAGACAATGTAAGTAAAAATGTAAACATACGATCAGGGAAAATGTTGATGTTGTATTTTAGTTACAATAAAAGTTTAATTATGTATAACAAAGGAATAGTTGTGCGCAAGATATTTTCTAAATCTGAACTCGTACGTAGATCTGAATGTACATATAGATAAGTAGATACGTCACAGCACACTTCGTAATAAACGTAACCGTACATAACATAACATCAGGGTAGTTTAGTGCGAACCTATAGTCAATAAAAAAAAACAAGACCAGAATGTTTGATTTGCTTAACCTGATGTTTTATTATTCATAATAGGTTTGAATTTGCTTGATCACTTTTTATCTTATGCCACGTTGGTGTCTTCGTTGAAGTGAGCTTAGCTGTAAGGAATCGATTCACTCGCAATCAAAGGGAATGAGAAACCCGATTGGGAGAACACGAAACTCCTGTTCCATGACTTAGACTAGGATTCACCCGTTCAATTTACATGTATTGGATTCCGTTTACTAAAATTATAGGACTACCTTGGTCCGCTTTTCACATCAACTTTTTTCGAAATTAATGAAAGTGCCAGGGTGAGAATTGTGGTACCTACCCTCGTTTATTTGGATAATCATACTAAAATAAATGTTCAAGTTTGGATGTTTAGATGTGAGTTGCTTTATCACATGGGAACACCTGAACGCATGGGTTTGAAATTTCGAACATAGATAGGTACCTAAGCAGATTAAACGCTGGAATAACACAGGCTACTTTTTATCCCGAAAAAATCACGGGAACGGGCACCACGCGAGTAAAACCGTGGAGCGCTACTAGTTTCATTCACTTAGAGACGTTGCGGATTTGACGACGTTAGTAAGCTGATTCGAAGCCGAAGTGGCCGATTCATATTAGTATGTATATACTCAGAGTAATACAACTTAGGTTCACGCAAAACAGTTTGATGCGGCGAGCTCGTTCTGGACCGCAGTCTGCCATTTAACTACCTGACCTAGACAATGCTCAGTCAATGTCCTTTTCTTTGCCCCCGTGGATTTCGTAGTGTTAAGAAGAGACATTTCGAAATATAATACGGAATCAATAGTTATGAGTAATTCGACAATATGTATATTAGAGAAGTACCAATGAGAATCCATTCTTCGATCAAAAACAGTTTTTGTGTCTAAATAAGTAAGTACTTTTTTTTCGGGATGACAAGTCTACTAATAAGATATTCCAGAGTGAGTCATTAGAACACGATACAGAAACAACGATACTTGTAAACTCACAAATTTCTACTATGTCGAGATGAACGATTTATTGGAATCGCCACATTCACTTCTTAATTTGCAACGTTGGATCTAGTGCGATTAATCCTGCACGACAGGATGTAAACAATAAACTGTCAGTTAATTAGACAAAACAAACATTATTACAATAAAATAATCCCGTTTCCGTTGCAGAGCCCACATATAACAAACATCCGGAGGAATTTATCAACAGCACGAGAACATCTACCATAATTTGCTAAACTAACGATTGTTTGCACTGACTCAGTCTTGGCGAAAACAGCGTGTTTGGTCAGGACTTACTCTTTATCTCGGCAGAAGCCATTATCTAATGTTATCAACTAATTACTGGAACTAGTATAAAAGGTTTTACATGCAGTGTCATAACAAATTCTAACGAACGAGCTCACACGAAACACAAGTGTTCATGATCATTTAAGTGTTTTTACGAACGAAATTTTAGCTTTATATGAGAAATTAATCGCACAATATGAGGGTTATTTATTTGCTGCTAATTGTAAGTTTTTATTTTTATTATTTCGTGTTGTGATTTGGTGGGACTATAGATAATAATATTTTTGTGTTTTAATATCAATTGCAATCACAACAGTGATGCACATTCGTTTTCACAACAAGATTTACAAACTTAGTAAAAGTGAGAGTTATGCACCAGCGATAAAATAGTAAATAATGAAAAGAAGTTGGTGGATATTTCACACATAGCTGATATAATACTTATTATATGTATATTGTGGCAAATCTATTCTTATTAAACAAAAATACCCTGACACATAAATTAAATATGTACAGATGTGTTTGTGATTGTGATGTTTGTGTGTACGAACGAAGAGATTTGACTCTACTTTTGCGATAAGAACGTTAAGGCTTTGGAATACGTTGCCTGAGTGGGTTTTTCCCGATGGTTAAGTACAATATGTTTATTGTGTCTTCAAGTCGAGAGTGAGTCGGTTTCTTCACACGCTTCATCGTAGGCCGCATCGTCGCATACCATCAGCCGAAATGGCGGTAAACTATAAAAGTAAAAAAAAATGTACCCATGCATATTAAGTGCTTCTAATTTAGATTTACATACATCTTACAAAACTTACTTCTCTACTTGTTTATTCGATTTTTTTGTCTATACAGTTTTTACTTTTCTTATTTGATTTCCGTTAGTAATTTGTTCTCCTACTTTAGTAAATGATTTGATAGTGGTTAAGAACTTTTTTCACTCAGTCTGACGACCTTAGGTTTACACCAGAAAATCTGTACATAAGACACTTAATTTTTTTTAAATATTAACTGCCACCTAAGTAAGTTGTCTGAGTTGGTAATGTTGGTGTTCCCTGATAGATATAATCACAGTGACTTCAAGTCGAAATTGAGTCGGGGTTTTCTTGTAAGCATGCTCAATCGTGGACCGCATCGTTGTTTAACATTATGCGAGATGACAGTCAAATGCTAAACTATTATTGATAAGAGAATAAACCTTGTAATGTAGTCATTATAGCTGCATCCAATCTCAGGAAATGCTATTTCAATGTTAATTATTAACCTTAATGTTAATTCCGCATATTAACAAGTGATCATTAAACAGAAGAATGTCTGATATTGCTGTAGTAATGGAATTATTTAAGTCTAATAAGTTTCTTATGACGTTATTAACGATACATATTTGATGAAAATTTATCTGGCGTTGCAAGTGTTAGATAACAAATCTGTGTTTAAATAGAATAAACATTTGATAGTATCTTAATAGATCTCTTGAGCTGTGTTTAATGTCTTCTTGTTTGTATTAGCTTAAATTTTTACCGGTTTAATTCTACTTGTGAATATTACGTGACCATATTGATCTTTACTGCTACCAAGTTATGGCCAAAATAAGATGAAATATTCTTTGCGTTTCAGGCTTGCGTGTGCATTGCTACAGCAAAATACCTGCCCGAAGATGGCGCCTCAAAGGCGCTGACGTATCAACACCACCGTATTGTACGCGATGTATCAGATAACTCATCAGAAAGTGATGATGACGATGATGATGATAGTGACGGCGATTCAAATGAAAGAAAACAACTTGAAAAGCTGGAGGAAGAAAGGCGTAAATTAGAAGAAAAGAGAGTCGAAGAAGAGCGCAAACGCCAGGAAAAACAAGTTGAAGAACAACGTAAGCGTGAAGAAAAGAGAATCGAAGAAGAACGAAAACGTCAAGAAAGGCGACTAGAAGAGCAGCAAAAGAGAGAAGAAAAAAGGATCGAAGAAGAACGGAAACGCCAAGAAAAAAGAGAAGAAGAACAACGAAAACTTCAAGAGAGATTAGAAAAACAAGAACGTAAGAGACAAGAACATGAAGAGAAACTAAGACGCAAACAAGAAGAAAACGAAAGGAAGATACAAGAAAAACTTGAAAAGGAAGCGAGGAAGCGTCAAGAAAAGGTTCGCAAAGAGCTCGAGGACTTAGAAAAACAAGTGATCGAAGATCAACAGATATCTGTAGAATCTGTAGAGTCATCTGATGATACTGACAATGAGAGCTTAGACCTTGATGATTTGTGGAAAGAATATTTGTTCAATAAGTATGGTCTGACTGCAACCAGCACAAGTTTGGAGAGGAAGGCTGTTCTTTACAGATTCCTAGAAGAAGACCTTGGCCTCAATGCAAACAGTACAAAGAGTGAACGTCGTCAAGCAATCACAGATTTTATTAGAAATAAGTTGCAAAATGAACCGGCATCAGCGGACTCTTTCAGAAATTACCTAGTGAGTCACATCAATGCTGTAGCTATACAAGCAATGCAAACCAAATTAGAAAGAAAAATTGAGAAACTTGAGAATAAAACGGCTCTTTTGAAAGATGTCCCCGCTCCATGGGCAGCTGCATCGGAACAACAACTAAATGAGAAAAAGTCGTTGCTTACTTCAGTGGTGCAATATTTGTCTAGTTTGTTACCAAATTGGGCAATTGGAGGAACAAATGCTGCAAATGACAATGGTTCCATTGTTCCTGCCGCTCCTGGATCTCAAGCATCTGCTACTGCCGTTAATCCTGGTGCACCTGGTTCTTCTGCTGCTGGTGTCTCTGGTTCTGAAAGTACTGCCGCTGGTTCCGCATCCAATGCCGATGGTTCACCACTAGCCACTGCAGCTGGTTCTGATGGATCAGGTGCTCCTACCATTTCTGTTGCTGGTGCCACTACTAACGTCGTTGGCCCTGCTGGTGCGGCTGCTCCTGCTTCTACAGGATCCTCTCCTATTGGTACTGTTTCTGCTGTCGATGGCTCGGCCGGTGCTCCGGCTTCTGGTTCTGACGGATCCGCTACACCCGGTACTGTTTCTGCTATCGATGGTTCGGCCGGTGCTCCTGTTTCCGGTTCTGATGGATCCGCTGCAGCTGGTACTGTTTCCACTGCTGATGGCTCTGCCAATGCACCTTCTCCGGTTGCTGGTTCTGATGGATCCGCTGCCGCTGGTACTGTTTCTGCTGCTGATGGCTCTGCCAATGCACCTTCTCCGGTTGCTGGTTCTGATGGATCCGCTGCCGCTGATACTATTTCTGCTGTCGATGGCTCGGCCGGTGCTCCTGCTTCTGGTTCTGATGGATCCGCTGCAGCTGGTACTGTTTCTGCTGCTGATGGCTCTGCCAATGCACCTTCTCCGGTTGCTGGTTCTGATGGATTCGCTGCCGCTGGTACTGTTTCTGCTGCTGATGGCTCTGCCAATGCACCTTCTCCGGTTGCTGGTTCTGATGGATCCGCTGCCGTTGGTACTGGTTCTGCTGTCGATGGCTCGGCCGGTGCTCCCACTTCTGGTTCTGATGGATCCGCTGCAGCTGGTACTGTTTCTGCTATCGATGGCTCGGCCAGTGCACCAGCTTCTGGTTCTGATGGATCCGCTGCAGCTGCTACTGTTTCTACTGCTGATGGCTCTGCCAATGCACCTTTTCCGGTTACTGGTTCTGATGGATCCGCTGCCGCGGGTACTAATTCTGCTGTCGATGGCTCGGCTGGTGCTCCCGCTTCTAGTTCTGATGGATCCCCAGCAGCTGGTACTGTTTCTGCTGTCGATGGTTCGGCCGGTGCTCCTGCTTCTGGTTCTGATGGATCCGCAGCAGCTGGTACTGTTTCTGCTGTCGATGGCTCGGCCGGTGCTCCGGCTTCTAGTTCTGATGGATCCGCAGCAGCTGGTACAGTTTCTGCTGTCGATGGCTCGGCCGGTGCTCCTGCTTCTGGTTCGGATGGATCCGCTGCAGCTGGTACTGTTTCTGCTATCGATGGCTCGGCCAGTGCACCAGCTTCTGGTTCTGATGGATCCGCTGCAGCTGCTACTGTTTCTACTGCTGATGGCTCTGCCAATGCACCTTCTCCGGTTACTGGTTCTGATGGATCCGCTGCCGCGGGTACTAATTCTGCTGTCGATGGCTCGGCTGGTGCTCCCGCTTCTAGTTCTGATGGATCCCCAGCAGCTGGTACTGTTTCTGCTGTCGATGGTTCGGCCGGTGCTCCTGCTTCTGGTTCTGATGGATCCGCAGCAGCTGGTACTGTTTCTGCTGTCGATGGCTCGGCCGGTGCTCCGGCTTCTAGTTCTGATGGATCCGCAGCAGCTGGTACAGTTTCTGCTGTCGATGGCTCGGCCGGTGCTCCTGCTTCTGGTTCGGATGGATCCGCTGCAGCTGGTACTGTGTCTGCTGCTGATGGCTCTGCCAATTCACCTTCTCCGGTTGCTGGTTCTGACGGATCCGCTGCAGCTGGCACTGTTTCAGCTATCGATGGCTCGGCCGGTGCTCCTGCTTCTGGTTCTGACGGATCCGCTGCCGCTGGTACTGTTTCTGCTGTCGATGGCTCGGCCGGTGCTCCTGCTTCTGGTTCTGACGGATCCGCTGCCGCTGGTACTGTTTCTGTTGTCGATGGCACTGTCAGCGCTCCGGCTTCTGGTTCTGATGGATCCGCTGCAGCTGGTACTGTTTCAGCTATCGATGGCTCGGCCGGTGCTCCTGCTTCTGGTTCTGATGGATCCATTGCAACAGGAGCTGTTTCTGCTGCTGATGGCTCTGCCAGTGTACCTTCTCCTGCTTCTGGTTCTGATGGATCCGCAGCTGCTGGTACTGTTTCTGCTGCCAATGACTCTGGTAATGGTGGTACTTCTAAAACCGATAATTCTGCCGGTGCTTCCGTTCCTGAAGAGTCCGCTTCATCTGGTACTATTACTGGTTCCGATAGCTCTGTTACTGGTTCCACTTCTAACACTGACGGTTCCATTATTGCTGCTGCCCCTGGTTCTTCTAGTACTTCCTCTAGCGCTGATGTATCTGTTGCTGCTGTTAGACCTGTTACTGAGGGATCTACTGTTAGTAGCGATGGATCTGCTTCAAACACCGATGCCTCGGTTGTGTCTACTGTTAATGGGTCAGGAGGGTCTGTTGCTGCATCTAACGCTGATGGCTCTGCTGCTGCGACAGCTACTACTGGCTCTGAAGCATCCGCTGTTACCACTGCGCCCAACGCTGATAGCTCTGCTACTAGTGTTGCCTCTAGCTCTGACGGATCTGTTGCTACTGGTATTGTTTCTGGTACCACTGACTCTGCAACTGCTTCTTCTTCTAATGCCGGAAGTTCTGCCACTGCAGCGGGTGCTGAAAAACCTGTTGCCACAGATTCGCAAGGAACTGCATCTGCTGCTACGACTGATGGTGCTCCCATAGCCTCTGACACTTCTTCCACCACACCCGTAATTACCGATGCTGCATCCGTAAGCACTAGTGTAGTTTCCGTAGCTACTGACGCTGCTCCAGTAGCTACTGATGCTGTTCCCGTAGTTATTGACAATTCACCTGTAACCGTCGATGTTGCTCCAGTGGCTACCAATGCTGCTCCCGCGACCACTGAATCTGCTCCCGCAGCCACTGACGCTGCTTCCGTAGTTACTGACGCTGCTCCCCTTGTCACTGACGCTCCTTCCGTAGTCACTGAAACTGCTCCCATAGCCACTAATGCTGCTCCCGTAACCACTGACGGTGCTCCCGTAGCCACTGATGTTGCACCCGTAGCCACTGATGCTGTACCCGTAGCCACTGATGCTGCTCCCGTAGCCACTGATGCTGCACCTGTAGCCACTGATGCTGCACCCTTAGCCACTGATGCTGCACCCGTAGTCACTGATGCTGCTCCCGTTGCCACTGATGCTGCACCCGTAGCCACTGATGGTGCTCCCGTAGCCACTGATGCTGCTCTCGTAGCCACTAACGTTGCTCCTGTAGTCACTGAAGCTGCTCCCGTAGTCACTGATGCTGCTCCTGTAGCCACTGATGCTGCTCCCGTAGCCACTAATGCTGCTCCCGTAGCCACTGATGCTGGACCCGTATCCACAAATGCTGCACCCGTAGCGACTGATGCTGCACCCGTAGCGACTGATGCTGCACCCGTAGCCACTGATGCTGCACCCGTAGTCACTGATGCTGCTCCCGTAGCCACTGATGCTGCTCCCGTAGCCACAAATGCTGCATCCGTAGCCACTGATGTTGCACCCGTAGCCACTGATGCGGCACCCGTAGTCACTGATGCTGCTCCCGTAGCCACTGATGCTGCTCCCGTAGCCACTAACGTTGCTCCTGTGGTAACTGAAATTGCTCCCGTAGTCACTGATGCTGCCGCCGTAGTTACTGAAGCTGTTCCCGTGGTCTCTGACACTCCCCCTGTGGCCACAGACGTTGCTCCCGTGGCCACTGATGCTGCTCCCGTGACTAACGCAGACCCTACAGTCACTGAAGCTGCTCCCGTAGCTACTGACGCCGCTCCCATTGTCACTGATACAGCACCAATAGTCACTGACATCGTTCCTGCCGTTACAGAAGCAAGTCCAGTGGTCACTGAAGTGGCACCTATAGCTACTGACAACGTTGCAACCAGTGAAATTGCTCCTGTTGAAGGCCAAACTCCTGCAAACATTGCTTTAGAAACTGGTGCACCACCAGAACAGGTTATAGTAGTAGCACCACAGGAACCCGGCGCTACAGTTGTAGATGTAACCACACAGTGATTTAGTTTTATAGGTAGACCTTAACAAATGAATACTGTACATTTTTAGAAATATTTGAATTTACATAGACTAATAAATTGAGCAATTTAAAAAAATTGTCGTTGTTTGTTTAACTCTGTGTATATTCATACTAACTTAGTGGTAATTGTAGGGTTTCCAATCAAAGACCAACAGAATTGTACTAACTACTTTATTTCTAATGACTCTCTTAGTAACTTTAAACAAATGTTTGGTAAAGTTAAATGGAATGCAATTAAGAGGTATTTTTCCCAATTCGACTCTACAAAGGTACGTTAAGATTATATATAAATAAAATAAGATTAACAATAAAACTATGTCTACATAATAATATAGTAATACTACAATTACAATTATAAACTCCTGTCAAATCCAATATTTGTTTGTAGCGTTGGGAGGGTTTGGGTAGTTGTGATGAGCTAAAGGATCAGTTACGTTAGGAAACGTGTATGGATCATTCATGTATTTGTATTCACTGGAAATTCCCGCAAGACTCATGTTCAGAGAGTTATGCGACGGACTCCAATTAGAACTAGCTGATGGGTCCACTGAAATTTTCGAGTAATCAGCAGGAGCTTTAGGGTAATCATTTTCTGGCAATGTTTTAGCGTAATCATCCGGAGATTTAACATAACTATCTTCTCTTACTTCAATAGCCTCATCACTTGGTACTTTATCATCATCAGATTCTTTGGGCAGGTAGCTGACTGGTTTGCCGTAAATTTCGGCACCGGAGTATCTGGCGTAGTCATTTCTCGGGACAGTAGAGTCCAACAATTGGCTGTGAGTTCCGTTTGTGCTTGGAACCAGATGACTGAATGTTGTGCTTGAAGTACTAGGAAAAGCCGCATTTTGAAAAGCTTGGTTCAAATGTTGGGACTGGGCCATAAGTTGGTTTGTATAGTTGGCATATTTCTGGTGGTGCCAATCGGGGTGCTGAGGGTGGTGTTGGGGTAGCGGTATCTCTCCTGTGGGGTAGGGGCAGGGCAACTGTGGCATCGGTAGAGATGAGTAGCTGCCAATGCTCGGAGATGAATTCGAACCAGTCTGCTTGCGTAACCGGGCTCTTCGGTTAGAAAACCAAACCTATAACAACAATAAAACTTTTTAGATTATATATTAAAATTAAAACTCGTTGCTGTTATGTGTTAATAATGCACTCCATATGTTAATTATGACAGTATAGGCTCCATAAAACTATAATATAAAAAAAAAATGCTATTCTGAGAGAAAATAAATTAGAATAATTTCTTATTTTTTTGTGTGATTCATAACATTACTATTGTATTTCGGACATTTCTGCAAACGAAAATATTGTGAAATGTTCAACGTTTGTGTAACAATGTCTTAATCAGTCATATTCGTGGTTTATTCAATTTATGGAATTCGGAGATTAGTGACGAGACGAAGAAAATAAGCCACATATAGTAAGATCATTAAGAAATATAACATTCCGAGAGCAGGTGGCAATTTTGGATAAATATTTGAGGCAAAATGAAAAGTTAGAAAAAAAAACTTGTCACAGAGCTATCCTATTATATCCAAACATAGAGCTGGTGAGTAGCGGGTCAAAAAATCTGGTCTCGGAACATAATTTATGTTTTTATAATACTAAATTATGCTACTATCAGCTTTGTAATTTAAGCAGGACCATAAACCTAGTACACATTACTATTAGGGGATCTGGTGTAAGCGTGGTATTTCCCTAAGTTACTACTAGTAGAAGAAATCTTTGAGTATGTTTCGTATTTTTGCGTTGGAGTCCACTTAGGGGATGCCACCGCTATTTGTAACTACTACGAGTATAAGTCAGTATTCGAAAAACTCGTAACAGCCAAATTGTAAACATTTTGACAGCTACCCAGACAGACAGATACCCAGCTGCTGGTGCTAATCATCATCATCATCAACAGCCCACTAAACGTTCCCACTGCTGGGACTCGGGGCCTTCTCTCGCAAGGAGAGAGTTAAGGCCATAATCCACCACGCTGGCCCAGTGCGGGTTGGCGGATGACACATGACTTCGAAAGATTCTAGGTACATGTCGGTTTCCTCACGATGTTTTCCTTCACCGTTTTAAGTTAGCGGCATTACGCACATGACTTCGAAAAGACAGTGGTGCGTGTGGGGTTTGAACCCGGGGTCTCCGGATCGGCAGCCGCCGTTCTCCCGACTAGACCAGCCGTAACTTGCTAATCATCTAAATGAAAGTATTTCAATGAAGATGTTTACTTGGTTGTAGCTATCATTCTACGAATTTTATCAGTTAACATTTACACAAACTAGAAGTTAACAATGTGACAGGACAAACATTAGTGGCACTATTTAAACATAAAATGGAATTTTCGACTTCATTATGTCATTGTGTTTATTTTGATCTATGTACTTTATCAGTAGGTATTTACGTCGTAAGTCATCTCGTTGTTCTAGTAATTTCAAACATTAAGTATACTAATAGAGGCGCAATTATAGTTTTGACAAAAAGGTGCATGTCAAATTGTACTATTACTAACTACTCCTGGAGTCAATACTTTTGTGTTGAACACAGATGTTTGTTCTTACCTAGGTATTGTTTTGGATCTCTAGTATGATTTAAAATCGTATAAGTAATATGCCAGCTGCCCGCCTTCTATAATACGAGCTCTATTGTAGCTCGAGACCGTTGCCTAGATAGGTAAGTACTG
Organism: Ectropis crepuscularia; assembly: GCA_963693475.1. Classification (NCBI taxonomy): domain Eukaryota; kingdom Metazoa; phylum Arthropoda; class Insecta; order Lepidoptera; family Geometridae; genus Ectropis; species Ectropis crepuscularia. The sequence continues at coordinate 14,761,601 of OY856358.1, forward strand.
CCATTTTACAAACATTTATTCAAGACGTACGCGAGCCATGTAAAAATGATGATTAAAACTACCAAAGGTTCTGTTAATTGCTATGCAGGATATTTATGAAAATTTCCATTACTTTTAGTACGGAAGACATATAGGTCCTTAACTGCGTACCTAATACTTGTCAACTTGCTTACTACGGGCGAACGTTGGTTGTCTACCATTGTAATTAGAACAAAAATTTCAGTCTTTGATAGAAATTAACAGCTCAAAACAAGGGCGGATCCATCTTTGGCTTCAGGGGGGATCACATAGTCGTAGCTACGTCACAAAACTGTGCGATGTGTACATGCATGCTTTTTAAATAGTAGACCACATAGGTACTGGACCCAGCCAAGGGTCATCCTAGATGACACAATCATACTAGTCTAGAAATATTCGACTTTGGTGACGAAAATAATTCAACAATTGTACTTCATACATAACGTTTTTTTTAATAAAGAGTGACGAGACGAGGAGGACATTTGCGTGATGGTAAGCAACATGCCTGCCACATAACAACAGTGACATGCAGCTATTGGAACATGAAGAGTCCAAATCATTACCTAGCACTGCACTGCGCTCGTCACCCAGAGATCTAAGATATTATATCTCTAAGCCCTGTAATTTCACTGGAAACATTGCCCTTCAAACCGGAACACAGTAATGTTTGCACATTACTGCTTGGCGGTAGAATAACTGGCAAAGGTGGTACTTCCCCAGGCGGACTCTGCCAAGAGTCCTACCACTACAAAAATCATACATAAAGATTTGAAATTTGTACTGCGTTTAGAACTAGCTTAAATTGTTCTTTCTTTGAAACAATTACTGCGTTCAGTACCTAGGTGGACCACTGTTTAAAAAGCATGCATGTACTTATCGCACAATTTAATGACTTGGCTACGGCTATGTGATCTCACCTGGAGCCAAAGATGGATCCATCCTTGGTTCGAGCTGTTATTTTCTACTACAGTATCTTGCATAGCTATCAACAAAACCTTTGATAGTTCAATCATTATACATAGGCACATTGCTTATTTTCAATGAATATTCTCTAGTTACTTTAGTTCTCCTCTAATTGGTTCTAAAAAGCCATCTTAATTGTGTCCTTTAACTCTTTCGATGGAATCGCTTCGATTAATCACTACTCTATATAATAGTTAAAAACGATACATGTATGACTTGGTATTGTTCCCAAAGCGGTTTTTAACCTGCATTTTTGTCTCTGTAAGTCCACTCGACAATTCAGTCTAAACTTTGCGCACTGCACAATCCAAGACAAGATCCCCTAACTGCTCCGTATTTTTCCTGTTTCCAAGAAACTGTTTGTACCTGTATCCTGGCCTCTGTAAGGCCAGTTTGCAAGGCTAGCTCTTCCCTGGTGTATACGTCAGGGTATTGGGTCCGATGAAACGCCCTCTCCAGCGCATCCAGTTGTTCTCCAGTAAAAGTGGTGCGAGACCGCCGTTGTTTCCGCTTCAACGTTAATCCTGGCTCCGATTCTATGTCTGAGGAATCGGAACCTCTCCCTGAAGCAAGAAAAAAACATGGTTATAGTATGACACGAGATTTATTCACAATCACAATTCACAACCAATTATTCGTGTCATAATCATGATGATAACGCGAATATTATATGACAATTATTCGTGTAATTAAAAGTATTTAAAGCACGATATGTTAAACAAGTTTGGCTCCCAGAAACATATGCTGAAAGTGTCGAGTTATATCAAAATGTCATTCATATTAATTACATTTTAATTTAAATTATACTTTTGAAATATATCATCTGGGTCAAATTTTTTTGGGTATGTTGTTTAATACAGTTCTACATTATTCCCTATATAGGGAAAACTAACGGGATATTATGAGTATGAACCCTCAGTAAATAAAAGCCATACAAGGCAAAGGCATTAGTGCAAATTTGGTGCAAATCGGTTGAGATGTAAGTTTTTTCTTATCTTTTATTTCTTAACATGCTATCTCCTTCCGGAGATTGGCTGCTATTATGACAAAGAATAGGTACTATTTTTCTTACCCGTCGAAACCTACTACAGCACGGTTTAAGAATATTGTGCTTAAATTGGTCCAAATTATGAAGATTTTAAGCTATACTATTTGTAGAAGTTGTATTCGAATAACCTCTTTTTAAATAAATAAAAGATGTGTTTGTGTTTGATCACCTAAACCTCTTCTACCCAAATAAGGTTTTTACTTTTTAATATGCCTATCTCACTACCTTGGTTATAATCGTACAATTCTAATTAGACTTTTTCGTTTTCACCTGATTCAATATCTGCCAGAAGAATGCAAGATCAAGAAAAATAACTATTAATACTACTCACCTATTAAAGTTTATCACATGTATGTACATTATGGTAGATACTTAGATAAAGTATATGTATCCTCTTTGGGTAGATACATGTATTAAGTAGAGTATTCTAGAGATTGAGAGACACGAAATTTTATCCACTGATTTCAAAGGTGACATGGGACATACACAATAATATATAGAAACGTGTTCGCTATGAATCTGATAAAAAAAAACTACCAGGAGTCCCCAGTGATTAATAAGCAAACACATTAATTAATATTAAAACTGTAATCTCCGAAGGTGGTATCAATAAACTGTCTCTCTCGGCGCTCACAACCATAATTTATACGACTTTGTATTGTAGCAATTTGTCTTCATCTCTTTTTTTGTAACACGCGTTATTTATTAGTCGGTGTTTTTTGTGAAAACCCACATCATGTTTTAATTCGGGTATATCAAGATCCGCCGGTCGATCTCATTTATACAAATCGGTAGCGCGATCCTATGGAAACATATTAAGAAGGCCGCAACAATGCTCGGCTTTGGCCTTAAAACTGATCTTAAAAAATGTGGCTTATATTAATAGCCTTTTGAAAGAAGTCAAAATTGAATGAGATGAAAAAATGGAGGCTCGGCGTGGCGCGGAATAAGAACACCCAGTGCGGCGGTGCCTTTGTCGGCGTCTTTACTCCTCGGGTGACATTTTGGCACCATTCAATATTTTGGTGTCGCGATCCGGATTTATGATCGAAAGCGCGAGCAAACGGGACGTTAACCTGGACTCACAATTAATTAACGTAAAACTGTTTGTTACTCTACCATTTAAGATGATACTCGAACTACAGTATTTCACTAGAAAAGTTTAGAACACGTTAAAAAACACAATTTTAAAATAAGTTTAACAATCAATTTTTTTAAAATATATTTTTAAATTATACTAGATTAATTACGCTAAAGTAGAAAGCTATTATCGATAAAACAAGTAATGAATGGAAACTTGAATGGAAAAGGAGAAACACTGTAAAGGGCAGGATATTCCCCATTTTCCTTTTCATATTTAAGATTGACTGAAAAATCGAGTAGGTATACGCCCCTTACAGCACAGCGCAAGTAGGTAAATTGAACTTGTAAACACACACTGTGTCTGCCACCCCGATATTCAAGAAGGTTGTGTTGTTTTAATATTAGAATTAAAAGAGATACTGGAGTTTATAATCATAAAAATTAAAATCAAAGAATTTAAACAGCAATCATAGCCGGATACTACGTACAATCATTAAACATCTATTTTCCTCTGCCTTTTATGTAAAAATTATAATAATCCTCAATTTCTTTCCGAACAAAAACAGCCGTTTCCTTCCTCAAAAATCACGGAAATTGTATTTCACAAGCGGCTTAGGAATAATCATTAAGCCACCAGCTACATATCCGACCACAAAGGCAGCGACACAAAATAAAAAACAAGGTATTGTAATAAAATGATTTACATTGCTCAAATTCTTCGCTGGCAGACAGGGACAGATTTATTTGGTCTTTTTTATACCGATCATAACGTATGAGGCTAAACACAAATCGAAAATATAAAATTGTTAAGATTCGGAGCTTTAAACCGTGCTCGTAAAGTTCATTACGGTTGAGGTATTAAGGCGAGAACCCTTCAGGCTTTACGACTGAGAGAGATGTTTGCAGGGAACGCCATGCGCAAGAGTAGGAGGGGATGATTGCCGAAATTTGACCCCGTGAAGTCGGCGCGTCCGCTCAGAACTCATAATTTGGAAGTTGAAAGAGTGGCGCGGTTTAACACCTTCATAATCTGGGTTCATTAAAACGCGGGTCGGCCTTTGTTTCAGCGCTTCGTTCCGATGGTAACAGATGGCCGGATTAGCACGTCTCGACGTTTGGGGGCGTAGTTGCGTGTTCTTCATGTTTTCTGGAGCGGGCACTGATAAAGCCCTTTTGACGTTATTGTTAATTACGTCTTTTGAAAGTAGTTCCTTTCAGTCTGGAGACGAATTTGCTTGACCTTCAAATTTTGCTTATAATAAAAACGTGAAAGTTTGGATGTTTGTTGCTCAATCACGTCGAAACGGCTGAATGGATCGGGTTGAAACTTGGAACATAGATTATTATGTATCTATACTCTGAAACTGGAACCGAATGAACTAAGGTATAAAAACTAAATAAAGTATCTACTTGTGCTGTGTGTTAACGATCCGAAGGGGGGGGGGGCTAACAGAGTAGGTACATGACAAACCTATTAATGTAATGGCATTCGACAGAGCTTTAATTTTAATTGCTCTAATTTGGCATATCGGAAAACATCTAGATACTTAACAAAGCCCTGCGAAATAATTCATTGCAATGAACAGAGCGGGATACAGTAGGCTACGACTATGAATTGCTAAGAATAAATGTGTAGTAATATTTTCAGGTGAAAGTTTGAATGTTTGGGTGATTGATGTTGATTGTCATCGTAACAATATAACATAATCGTTAATTTCAATCTTCTTTTACGTTCTCTATATTGTATGCGAACGATGTAGCGGGCTAATGGATAGGTATCTACCTACTATTTCACTTAATACCCAATGTTAATAGCTAAATGGAGAAAATGGCGATGTTCTACTGTTTTATAATTTACTATGAAACATTTTAACTCCTTTAGCTTGTTAAGAACACTTCGCATTGATGTTTTGAAATCTTCAACTGTAGGTATTCTAGACAAAAACTAGGTACAGTCCGCGAGGTATAAGCTGAGCTTTGCATTAGTGTGAGTGATCACATGCATACGCATCTATTACCAAAAGTACAGTCAGACAACAAACTCTTAAACAACAAGCTGACATTAACTATCCAGGATCAATATGGTCATTGCGAAAAGAAGTATCTCTTTTAGGATTCAAATGGTCAAGGACAGAGAATAACAGAAAATTTTTAATGGAAAAGCATGAGATCCGTCACCTACGTATAACTTATTTACTTAAAATTTCCGAATACCGTATTCAGGGCAGGCCTATCGTTTATACCGATGAAACATATATTGACACCACTCACACTTCATCAAAATCATATTCAGATGGCAGCACTTCTGGTTTGAAGAAACACTTTATTAAGATAACATGGTCACAGGTCACAGCGTCCTGCGTCTGACTGTACTTTTGGTGATCACTCACACTAATGCAAAGCTCAGCTTATACCTCGCGGACTGTACAAAGTTAGATAAATCGTGATCATCGTAATTCTTACTGACAGATAAGTGTGCCTAATTCGTGGTACCAAGTTTTTTTATATAATCTAAGCGGTTTAACCGATGTTTTTCCTCAACAGTAGGTACCAATTACCGAACGCTAAATCTGAAATTTCACTTGGCTATATTTTTTTACCTGATCAATGAAAACGTCGCTTTCTAAAGTACTTTTAAATTTGGAATGAAATCGCCTCTGACCTTTTATTCCGGGAGCTGGCAGCAAATTTTGGGTAGGTATATGAGGCAAGAAAAAATTGTCTGAAAACTTGTCACATGCAAACTCTGCTATAATACCTCAACATGGAGGTGTAGACCTGGCTGGTGAGTAGCGGGGGACAATTTACATAACTAAACAGTACAATGCAATGAAAACTACCCTTTACTAATAAAATGTACTCAATCTTACATAACCCACGGACCGATGAAGGTAAGGTAAAGGTCAAGACCAACACCAGAGTCGAACATGCTGGCGGTATTATCAGCTGGATGACCAAGGATTAAACGCCAGAACTATGGTCACCAGTCTTAAGTAGATACCATAGAAATAGACACCAGTCATAAGAAGTCTCAGTAAGATTTAAAAAAATGACATGCACTCGCGGCCTCTAAGGACCCAAAACCTTAAAACTAAACGGTTCAAATATATGACCGCTTCCGAGTTTTGCCGAGAGTTGCCTATTTTTATCGTTTGAGGCACACCCACAAGTATTTGTAGGATGCATGCATTCGACAAAAGACGCGTGCGTGGACAGTAGACCTTAGGGGTTATACCAGCCGTACTTACACATCCTACCGAATAATGTGATGTCCCCAAGGTATTAACGCAAGTGGCGACGCTTTTGTAGGTACTAGACGCCACCCCAACTTCCATTGCAGTCCTGCTATTAGGGTCTAGCTGTTTCTTGACATTGATTATACCATGATGTGTACGTCTAAGTGGTTCTTGTTGGTTATTATTTATATTATCGAAATCATTAATTTATCGCATTGAGTAGAAATTGAGTAGCATTCTGTGAAAATCTTTGTTGGATTGCAAAGAGATTAACGTTTTAGCGTTCGCGAATAGAAAAGCTAATAATCCAAATAAATTAAATTAATTGCTTCATCCAGCCGCTGGGGTCTGTGTTCTGTAGCAAAGTCTAACGCAGAACGTTTACAAGATACCTAGCAACATAGCTCAACGTCACTACTCTCCAAAATAACATGGTATTCGATAATGGTGACTCGTAAGAAGCCATGGGGTCAAGTAATATTGGCGCGTGTTCTGCGTTTTGTGTTAACTATTACATAATACGGTGCTAGTTAATTCCAGTCCGTTTGCAGGCTAATAGTGTTGACTCTCGTTGTATTGACCGTCCTAGATCGATTGGCAAATAGTTGGGTCTATTTTTGTCAAGGGATGATTTCGCTTTGAGAGGAAATTGTTTGGTTGTTTATTTATCCTCGTCTGTATTTGAATAAGTAACTGGAATATTTCATGACTATTGTTTTACTGTTGGCTCAGTGATATGGTACATGGATAATACAGTATTATGAAAATATTGATCAAAGTTACAGTCACGTTACAATTACAAGATTTTTTGTATTATGCTACTTGCTGCTATGAAACCCTTCATGGGCGAGTCCAACTCGCACTTGGCCACTTTCATTTATTTTATGGATCTTAATTATAACATTTATATGATAATTTGTAAAATAATAATAAATTGAACTATACATTTTAAAGTAGGTTTATAAACCCAAATAAGGTTAAAAGCTGACATAAGCGAAGTTATGACGAAGGTGTTATCATCGTCGTCGATAAAATATGTAGCTCAATGCTTGTACGACTCAAAAACAGTTTACTTTTTGAGTAAAGTCAAAACACGAAAAAAGCTTCTAAGCTGCATAACTGAAAACATTATGCTGTTCTACATACAAACATACGTTCCGTTTTAACAAGTCACGTGTAAATTAGATTTATACTGGTTTACTAAATATGTATCTACTCGTTATAATTACAAAGAGTTCTACAATAAGTACTACTCACACCACGAAAAAGTAAGAGGGCACATGTTATTCCTACTTAGTAGGGCCGAAGGTCAACAGTCATTGCGTGTCATCCTGGGCGGGCCATCATTGAATAATGTGACCAAATGTCTTCAATACAACGCCTCAGAATAAATGGCCGCTAAATACTTAGAGGCTTAAAGTATGTGACTTACATGGCAGTCTTATTTTTAATGTATGCGAGTTATATGATCACATGGTCTTTAAGAAAAGCAATTTTGACATTAAATTTTTAGCTTTTATAGGTTTATACTTGACCGTCATCGCACCTGATGTTAAGTGACGATGCGGTCTACGATGGAGCGTGTTTACTTAGAAGAAACCGATTCACTCTCGATTTGAAGACACCGAGATTATAACTATCAGAGAAAACCCACACAGGCAACTCATTCCACAGCCTAGACGTTCTTATCACATACAAGATAGTTCTAGGTTTGTTCTAGTCTAGCCTATGTGTTCTTCCAGACTATAATCTATCTGTGTTCCAAATTTCAGCCCGATCCGTTCATCATACGTTAGGACGTGATTGAGCAACAAACATCCATACATTCACATTTATAATATTAGTAGGATGTTCCATGTACCCATGAGGCTTTGGTCTAGTCTGTCTGGCCTACATATGAAAAAAATAAAGTAGCCAAGTGCGAGTTGGACTCGCCCATGAAGGGTTCCGTTGCAGCAAGTAACATAATATACATAGTACACATAGTTCTTGTAGTTCGTTGTAACTTTGATGGAAGTTTTAATAATAGTGTATTTATGACGTACTAAAAAAAAACTACTCATCAGATCGAGTTCAAACTAATTTTCGTTGGTAGTTTACATGGTAATGTACATCATATATTTTTTTTAGATTTTTCATTCTCTTATTTTAGAAGTTAGAGGGGGGGGGGGGCACACATTTTACCACTTTGGAAGCGTCTCTCGCGCAAATTATTCAGTGTAGACAAAAATTATGTTAGAAACCTCACCATCATTTTTGAAGACCTATCGATAGACACCCCAGACGTTTAGGTTTGATGAAAAAAAAAATTTGAGTTTCAGTTCTCAGTATGGGGGGCACCCCTAATTTTTGTTTTTTTTTTAAACTTTTGTAAAAATCTTAATGCGGTTCACAGAATACATCTACTTACCAAGTTTCAACAGTGTAGTTCTCATAGTTTCGGCAAAAAGTGTCTGTGACATACGGACGGACAGACAGACAGACAGACAGACATGACGAATCTATAAGGGTTCCGTTTTTACGTTTTACGGAACCCTAAAAACTATGAAAATGATGGTTAAGAAAAGTTTACGGCTTTAGTATGAGCATAATTATTGCCAAAAATAAAAGGAGCACAAATGAATTACGATATAAAATATTTAGGTACCTACTATTGTATGTAATTATTAATTGTTGTTTTAAAAAATGTATACCTACGACTATGGGTATTATGGTATTGAATGCACTTGGCTGGCCACACTGCCGTGTGTCTAGATTAAACAGAGAAATTCAGACTAAAAGGTATATAGGTACGAAATGTAGATGAGACGATGGCCCACTTATGTATTCTCTACCATTAAGAGTGCGCCTAAAGCCAGGAAAAAATCAGATTTCACCCGCGCGACGCGTTTCTTAATGTGATGTACATAAAGTCGAGAATAGCATGACACAGTTTGGAGGAAAAATCAATATTTAATCAGGAGTCCATTTTTGACCAAGTTTTATTTAATTACTCAATAACTAAACATACATTTAAAAAAGTGTTCGGTTACTTTACTAGAACGTACAAATAGGAATTTTATTACCAAAAAATAATGTGGGGTCATCGCTGATAATTTCGAGTACTCGAATTAAAACGGGTTTTTTCGGTGTCATTTTTATTTTTTGATTGTAAAAAACTCTGATCTATTTTTAAAATTCTATTCGGTTATTGTGCTTCTTCTTGATTGTACCCACACGTCAATATTTTTTTTGTCATAGTTTTTAGTTTCTTAACTTCAGTGAGCGGCGTCGAAAAAGTCCTTTTTTTCGTTTTCTGGCTTTAGGCGCCCCCTTAATATAACTATAAATAATCTACTTGACGCCATGTAAGCTCTCCACAATCATCACGCAAAGTGATTGCGTCGTACAATGCTGTCATGTCTTACACAATAGTTTCTATGTAAGTGCTCGATAGCTCATTCTATCCTAGAGTTAGTCGTTAATATAACTAAATGATCCAATCAGATTTATTCACCAAATACGATCGTAACTCCCCCATGTGATTTCTCTGACATGTTGGCTACAATGCATGCAAGCCTTGCTCTAATCGCCGGCCACCAAGCGACATTAGTTGATTCTAACGACAGATGTTATTAAACAAATGTGAGATTTTATCGTCCACTCTTTGTTTTGCTCCGAAGCCGGGTATGTGTGAAAGTAGATTACGCGTAATGGTGGCGGCTGTCTTGAGAAATTGTCGACTTTAGTAAAATGCATTGTGAAGCTTTGTAAAGTTATGAAGTGTATTTTGATTTGACACTCGTTATATATCTAGAAGTCTGGGAAATTTTGCTCAGAAGAATATTTATAGGGGGTTTAATTTATTTCTGTGAGAAACAGGGGTTACTTGAGTTAAAGAGCTAATTAATTTATTAGTCGCTCTGAAGTGGGCTACACAACAAAAGAAACGAAAAGAATTGTGCTGCGTAAATCCTGAAATTGTAAAATAAATTTCTTTACTCTATTTTAAAACAAATACACGGGTAACTCACGTATAAAATAGTCAGAACAGTCCGACTCGAGTTTCGATCGCGTCTGGCGATCTTCTTCAAGGCGAGTGCGCGCGCATGTTCGCAGCTCGATTAGCAAGTGCACTCGCCTTGCAGAAGATCGCCGGATGCGATCGAAACTCGAGTCGGACTGTTCTGACTATTTTATACGTGAGTTACTCGTGTATTTGTTTTAAAATGTGTAATAACCACGTTAGTTTTCATACTAAAATTCTTTACTCTACATTTAACTTTATTGATACTCGTTATTAAATAAGCTTTAACTTCGGGTTATGTACAGTTTCATAAAGAAATATGGCTGTGAGACGAACTTCTAAGAGTGCGATTTTTTTTATTACTTTTATGGCGTTACACTTGACCGTTATCTCGCCTGATGTTAAGCGACGATGCGGTCTACGATATATTCGTGTTATGTGATGTGACATCATTTGGTAGTATGCTACCTCGTTCCACTGGCGTTTTTCCACCGACCCTCTATCAAAACAAATACTTATGCAGTTTGATTGTCGATTCTAGTATAGATATTCCTACTAACTAGTTTATACGTACGCACGTACGTTTATTATGTCGCAATAAATAATTATTTTTATACGTATCACTGGGCATATAATGTGTTGTTAGGATTGGTTTTGTTTAAAAGATATTTTCTTAACTATAACGCATTTTACCAGCTAAGTAACTACGATACTCTACTTTTGGTAAGCGCAATTTGGCAACACAAGTTTTCGAACAACTACAAAAAGCAGTATCGCACTGAACCGGATTTCAAAGCGGGAAATCCGACAATCGCCGACATCGCACAATCAGACCTAGTGACAAAACGCTTCAATAGCACGACAATGACGACAAACAAAACATGTTTACATCAATTGTCGATATTTCAGCACCATTGACTGCTCTGCGGGTAACCGCGGCCAACTTTGTCGGTTTTTAGTACTTACTCGCTTTCAAAGCCCCGCCTTAATATTTCAAACAGCAACAATGACTATGTCAGTTTGTTGTGCGGAAATTGATTTTTTTTGACCCTCGTGAAGCTTTGACAGGTTGCCGCGCGGACCTTGGGAAGTCATTGTGCAATTCGAATTTTTGATGCGGCGTTTGTAGATAGATACGTCGGAAGTTCGGATTGAACTTTGATGTCGCCGGTTGGAGTCAACATTTTTAAGGGCACTTCTTATTATAAATTACAAAAATGAGGTTATGAAATGAGAACCAATGGCTTCGTTTTTAACGAGCATCGAGTATTTACAGCGTACAACATCTATGATAGACGTTGTTAGTTAACCTTTTAGAGTAGTACCTATACTTAAGTAGTTATATTTTTTTTGGCGCTCTTTTTTATCGCGGGAAAATAACAGGAACAAGAATTAGACAAAACTATAGGACCCTTGTATTTTATAAATTGAGTTTCAAAAAAAGGAATTATGCCAGTCTGTAAGCTGTAAGTAAGGTGACTCCAGAATACTAAATCGAGTATTGGATAAAATAAATTGTTTGAAAAGCTTTATCGATTAGTGTCCAAAATTAATTAGGTACTAGGTATATTTTTACTGTGATATCAGGCATGTTCGTCAGTTGCACCAACTTAAAAATACTGTGGATTAAATATTAATGAACTTTCGCCATGGGTAAGTTTGAAACGTTTTTTTTTTAAGTAATGAGTGACGAGACGAGCAGTACATGTACCTGATGGTAAGCAACATGCCTGCCACATAACAACACAGTGACACGCAGCTATTGGAACATGAAGAGTCCAAATCATTACCTAGCACTGCACTGCGCTCGTCACCCAGAGATCTAAGTTATTATATCTCTGAGCCCTGTAATTATTTATTTATTGTTATTGTTTACTCACTTCTCCTTGTAAGGTAAAATCTAACATTAAGATTTTAAGCCTGATTGATAGAAACAGTCTTGTAAATCTGCAACTTTTAGACTAGGTAATTAAATCTAACAACAAACGAAGAACATTGTCACTGTTTAACACTAATTTTATAATATGGAGTGAAGGAACGAGCGAAACATGCGCTTGATGGTAAGCAACACGGTTGTTCATAACAACACAATGCTCCACAGCTATTTGCTCTTCATGAAGAGAGACTCTTCATAACATGAAGAGTCCAAATCACAAATAACATGAAAAATCCTACTGCGCTTGTCACTCAGAGATACAACTAAGGTGATGAAACTTTTTGGCCTGTAATTTATTTGGAAACATTGCAAATCAGACTGAAACAATAAAATCCATATTCCTATTTGGCGGTATAAGAAATAGTCTTCTCGTGTTGATAACCCAGTTACAGAACACTAAAGACATCAAAGCCCTGTAGGATCCTACTAACTTTATTCTATCCTACAAACATTATAAATGGGCAGGTCTGGATGCTCGTTACTCAATCACGTCGGAACGGCTTTATGGATCGAGTTGAAATTTAGAGCACATTTAGATTTTAGTCTGAAATAGCACATAGGTGCGAAAATTATGAGAACGGGAATTAAGCGGCTAAAGCCGCAGGACGCTGCTGGTCGTACCAATATTTTAAATGTGAAAGTTTGTGAGGATGTATAGATGTTTGTTACTCTGTCATGGAAAAACTTCTAAAAGTATCAGGATGTAATTTTTTTATATAAATATAAAGAAAATAGTCTGGAGTAACACATAGGTTATTTTTTATCCCGAAAAAAATATTTTATCACGGGAACTAAACGGGTGAAACCGCGGCGCATTGTTCATCATCATCAGCCTGTATTCGTCCACTGCTGGACATAGGCCTCTCCTATAATACGCCACTCAGCCCGATCATAGAGCATTGTTAAACTCGGGTCATACAGAGGCGGGAGCCACGAGAAAGAGATTCGATAGCGGTCCAGTGCAAAGCGATAGCAGTCCGTACCATGGCACAAAGAGCTACAGCCGGTGTGACACCAAACGCGATCATATTGTTCACGACATTTCGTAACGCAGCATCATATCAGACAGCGACGAAGAAGAAGTTATTTTTTTATTAGGAATGTACCAAAAGAAAGAAACCAAACCCAAAAGTGTTTGGGTTCACGACATAATATGAAATAAGATATGTTTGGAGAGTACCACACCATTTGTGTAAAGAGCTGCGTTCATACGAGAACCAATTTCTTACGTATTTTCACATGAGTCAAAGCAGTTTTGATATTACCTCCAAGAATGCCATCAATGCTGTAGTCCTTCTTCCCGTCAGGGTCGCGGGCGCCACCACGAAGCAGCCGCGATATCGACGAGATGCTGGGCGGGTCTGACACGCCTTCCTGCAATCAGCCGCATTGTGCCATCAGTGGTGATCTCAGAGGAAATAGCTACAGGGAGAGCGATACAGTCTAACCGTTCCGTTGTGCAGCGTGATCAATTTTGACCGACTAGTAGGATTTTTTAAAGTGATAACTTCTTTTGGCACACAATTTTTGCTGTGAATTGACGTCAAGCGTCACGTTCGTAAATTAAAGAAATCTTCGGGTGAACTCGGGATCATGGCCGTTAAGAAATGTGTTAGCATTTCTACATGGCCATGGCGTGTTACTATGATTACCATTCCACATTTACACATCTAACCATGGTCATCTAGTCTAGATATGGCCATCTAGAATGGCTTATAGATGCTTGGCTCATACTATGGCTTAGAAGATTTATGTCATGTACTAACAATATATACATATATACACGATAATGCTTTCGAGATTTATTCCAGATTAGCAGCGCCCTCCGGAATCACCCGCTTATAGTTTCCAAAGTGAGTTATCAAATTCTGAATTATAAGTTTTCATTTATATTGCCAGCCCCTATGACTGGCATTTTTTTTGGTGTGGTCTAAAATTTAAAAAACTACCTCAACTTAAACTGAATTTGCCGTAAATTGTCTTAAAACATCAAAGTTAAATTGCATGACACTGTCAGTTATACTTCCAAACTTTAAAAATACTATAGACTCGGAGCAACCCTTTTATACGTTACTAGCAGCGCCCCGCGGTGTTACCCGTGAAGTTCCCGTTCCCGTTGTTCCCGTTGTTTTTTCGGGATAAAAAGCCTATGTGTTCTTCCAGACTATAATCTATCCGTGTTCCAAATTTCAGCCCGATCCGTTCATACGTTAGGACGTGATTGAGCAACAAACATCCAAATATCCAAACATCCATACATTGACATTTATAATATCAGTAGGATTAACTTTCGAGAAAGCTTAAAAGTTTTGGAACTTATTGAGCATTATTACACTTATAAAAGTGTACAAGATGTATTAAGCAAAATCTAAAAAAAACGTAGTGTAGAAAAAATATGGTTATTTTACAATAAAATATATTTATTTATCTGTAGTACAAGTTATCTGTGGTATATGTAAGCGATGTTCAAGACAACATGTTATATTATGTCGTCTACTACATCTAGCGGTTAATATATTATCCAAGGTGTTGTTGTACTGATCACTATCAATACTGTGAAACGGAACTAGTACAGGTATGACGTGATCTATGAATGATTTCGATGCGTTTTTTTGGACGAGACGTGCAAGTCACTTGTACTATGGGCAGCGTCATATGTAGGCTTATTAATGAGTATCTGGACTATCTTGTAGAATCTTTTAATCTAGACTTATTAGTGTTGTTGTTTGAATGTGATTTATCTAATCATTTCGGCTGGCCTCGTGGCTTAGTTGGTAGTAGCTCTGCCTGCGTAGCCGAGGGTCGTGGGTTCGATTCCCACCCAGTGCAAATATTTGTGTGATGAATTCAAATGTTTGCACTGTGTCTGGGTGTTTCTATGTATAATAAGTAGGTATTTAAAACTATATAAGTATTATATCAGCTATCTGGCCGCCATCATACAAGCTTTGCTTAGTTTGGGGTCAGATGGTGTTGTGTGTGAATTGTCCACCAATATTTATTTATTTATATTACCTGGGTCCATTAAACGACTAAACATTAATTTATTTAGAATTTGTCAATAGATTTAAACAAATTTAGTAATGTCTTGGGCTCTTGGGCTTGCTCCTGCATCAGATTGATTTAGATTTAAGTTTCCCCTTTATTTAAAAAATTAGAAAAGTGAAATTTCCTCGGTCCCATTGATCGTTTTACTTTAATCACAACATTAAAGCAGCCTCTTACAACAGTATTAAAGCAAAAATATATAGTAAACACTATTTCAATTCCATAGTAATACTACATCGGACTGCACGTAGATAAAAAAATCGTAACATGGCTGACTCGAACGAAGCGGTTTGACGCCACTTTCACAATCAGAATTATTTGCGTTATCTTTAATAGAGCTGAAGTACTCTACCTTAAGTAAACTTAGAGTAAATCGGTTTCTTCTAGGTACCCGGCTCCATTGTAGACCGCAAAACAACAGGGGAGACAGTGGTCAAGTGCATACCTTATATTGATTAAAAAAAAGCTTAATACGTTACCTTCTAGTTTAGTACACGTGTTTTGTGTAACTTTGAAAACACATTCGGTATTTGCTCAAGAATTCCACACATCTCGCGACAAGGGTTTAGGCCCTTCACTGTACATTCCTAAAGTGACATTTTGGGTACAAAACGCCAGGATTTTCGGAACACAAAAAGGTCCATTTGGCAAATATCTCTGTGAGTTTCACTTAGCGTAGTTGGCATTCGTGTAGCTCTTTCGTTAATGTTTGGCAAACTATCTAATACATTTACTAATACCACAAACTTGCCATTAACTTATAGAATTCGCTTGCAAAATCGATTCATACACCGAATTAGTTTCATATTTGCATTGTTTGTAATAATTAGTAGTATAATAATTACTAAAACGCTTATTCACAAGTTATATGGCCGGTGCGTTTTATTAAAAATCTATAACACTTTACTTATTAAAGTTTGTATTTTAAACTTCGTTGATATGGATATATAGAGCAAATACTCTACAGAAGTGCCGAAAAACTAACAAAACACTGGAATACTTGTAAGTTTTACTACTTAACTCTTTATTATAAAATTAAGGATTGATGCGTCATTTGAAAAGTTTGGAAAGTTTTTACTGTTAAATGATTTGTCTTGTATATAGCCAATAAAATATTAAAATTTGAAATCTAGCCAGGTCATCTTAAAATTCGTGGTCACAAGAACATTTTACTAACAGTCATAGGTTTGAATCTTGTCTGTATTTCTGTGTACTTCTCTAAGTGCATGTACGAGAGTTTATCATCAACACTGACTTTCATGGTAAAGGAAAACATCATGAGGAAATCAGCTAGCTCTAAGAAAGACATCTTTCGAGGAAATATATCATTTGCCAATCTACACTTGGCCAGCGTAGTGGATTAGGGCCTTCACTGTCTCCCTGTGAGAGAAAGTTTCAAGTCCCGTTAGTGGGAACATGAAGTGGTCTGCTTATGATTTTATAATTTTAATCAACATGAATAGACATCTGTATTTGGTTTCTGTTGGAAAGCGTAACAAAAGGTTTAAGAAACATATTGAGTAAACAGATATATCTATCTACTTACCTACATTATGTATTACTTTTTACGAACATAAAATATTTAGGTTTTATTTGATCAATTTAATGTACTTTTGATGTCATATTTGGAGCACTAAAAATGATTTCTAAAAGTACATAAAAAATTGATTTTTTTGTACAATGTAGAGTGATGTGATGAGCAAAATACGCGCCTGATGGTAAACTGTTACTGTGGCTTGTCCGTAACAGCTTAGTACCACGTAGCCTAGTACTGTATTGTGCTCGTCACTGATGTATAATAATAGTACAAAATGATTTAAGTGCGGTAATTATCAAAGTAATCTATAACGTCATGTGACATACGTGCGTTTTGATAATTACAACCTCTGCTTTCTTGTAGCACTCGCCTACGGCTCGGGCTAGCAATATTGCATCGGCTATAATTTTCAACTTACCGCACTTATATCATAAGAATATAATAGAATAACTCCTCGTACTCTGGCAGTTCGTATCGACCCATAAAATCCCCCACTGCTGGGGACCCGCTGGAGCAGTGCCCCTTAAAGAATGAATTAGAGAGGCTTAGGCCATAGTCCACCACGATGGCCAAGTTGCGGGTTGGCACATTTCAATTGTCTCTATGAAGAGTTAAATCTTTTTCGACAAGCTGGTTTCCTTACGAGGTATTTTCTTTACCGTTTTTAAGCTAGCCGTTTCTATGCTTGACTTCGAAAGGATAGTGACAATCAAACCAGAGGGTCCGGATCGGTAGCTGCCGATCCCCCGAATAATTTTCAAGCTCATTTTATTTTAACTTGATGTTAAGCAAGGATGCGAAAAGGATCTAAGAAAAAAACCGTTTCACTCACGATTTGAAGACACCAAGGTCGTAATGGGGGAAAACCCACTCCGGCAACATATTTCACAGCCTAGACGTTCTTATCAACAAAAGTAGAGTCAAACCTGTTCGTTCGAGTCTTTAGAACGTCAACCATGAAACGATGTCACTTTTGCGAGCTGCGAGCAGTCCGATAGAAAAAACGGCAAGGTGGTTTTAGATTAAAGTAGAGATCAGTCGCACACTCACCGAAGTGTATCTGATAAAAAACCGATAGCTAGCCATTTTGCGGTGATTTTCAAGAGTTTGTAGTCTTTTTCGTACAATAGTGTTGTTGCCTATAAGCATTTAAGCACGTTTCTCAGTCGATTCCAGAGCCTGCAGCTGATACTTAGCCGATCCGTCCCAAAGGCGCGAACACTAGTACTCCATACATGAGTGAATCCATGCTTGATATAGTGTGAGCAACTGTTCAGACTTGAAGTAACTTCGCACCTTTGAGAGGATACCCAGCTTTTAGCAGTTAATTTAGCCTTGGACTCGATATACGAACCAAAGTTTAGCGTAGATGTCAAAGTAGCGCCCAAAAATTCAAGATGGTCAGTAAACCTTGAATTTATATTAACCGA
The DNA here is from genome assembly GCA_963693475.1 of Ectropis crepuscularia. Taxonomy (NCBI): domain Eukaryota; kingdom Metazoa; phylum Arthropoda; class Insecta; order Lepidoptera; family Geometridae; genus Ectropis; species Ectropis crepuscularia. Next base: position 14,779,906 of record OY856358.1, read on the forward strand.
AACAATGAATTCATTCTGAAGGAATCCTTTAGCGTTAGCCATGACTCTCGTCTTGAGACAGCAGACCCCTAGTCCCAGCAGTTGGTACATAAGGTGGGCTGTTTATATTTTAAGATTAGCTAATTCGTAGTTTCATTTATGCTTGTTAAAAGAAAACCTACGGGAGGTTGCAAGAAATGAAAACTATGTAAATTTTATTATGAATTTAAATAGTTTACCTTGATTAATTTTTCGCGAATCTCCCAAGAGAATATCCCGGGATTCTGCCGTTTGAGCTCTTCTATTCTCGATTCCACTTCCGGAGTGGCAACTCTTGGCTTCGAACCGCCTATCACACCGGGTCTGATCGAGCCTGTCTCCTATACAAAAGAAATTCAAATTAAACAATTGATTTATTAAATTATATTTTTGATCGGAACGACCAGGAACGACAAAAATACAAAACGATTTTTAAATGGGGTGACCAATATCAATAGTTTTTGAGATGATTAAGAAATACGCAATATAATATATGGACTAATAACAAGAGTAAATTATTCTTCTTGGACTTTGTGGCTTCACCCATAGTAGTAAATAATTGATGAGCTAGACAGGAGACGAGTTTTTACTATATTTTTGTCTAAATATGTTGACCTCACTTGAAAACACGACAGCGTTTTCGTAATAGTCGATGTTTCAAAGACTCGAAATACTCGTAAGAGGTTTGACTCCATTTTCGTACCGTCCAGGTCATAACGTCCGGGCTGTGGAATGCTTTGCCTGAGTTGATTTTTCCCGATGTTGGTGAGTCCAAGTCAAAGGTGAATAGGTTTCTTATAAGGATAAGCCCACCCTATCGTCACCGCATCGTCACATAACACCAGATCAGATTGCAAACAAAGATGTCCTATTTTTTACCCGACTGAAAGAAGGGATTTGTTTTTGGCGCGTATCTTGTATGTTTGTAAATTTATTTATTCGCACGTTTCTTCCAAACGGCTGGATGGTTTTAGACAATTAAGATATCGTTAGATTCCTCTCGATCACCCAAGTGTCCTTAAATAGTATATTTATAATGTTTTTTACCTGTTCACTTTTGGCAGTCGGGTTTTTAAAATTAATTTTACATTAAATTAGTAATTTTATTCAATCGAACTTTGGACAAGTGTAAAAACGCAGGCATCTACTAACTTATAAAGGTACTAACGGACATGTTTAGTTATCTCTTGTTGTCTCATGTTTATTACTAAAGTCTAAGGTGAAAATGAGAATATATTAATAATATTAGTATTGCTATATAATCGAATTTCGTTCACGTATTATTTAAAATCATTAAAACGGCATTTCCGACAACAGTAAGTAAGTTAATTTAACAAATGGATGCGATTGTGGCTTTAACGTTAAAGTAATAAATTAATAATGTTGGCAGTTTATCAAATTTGGTCGGGTGTAGGTTTGGTTCAAACACGTGCCAAAACTAAAGTGAAATGGTTACAGAACGCGGTCACATTTTCATCTATTTTTAACTTTACTTAATACGTATTCCGTTTCCGGTGCTGGTCTCATAAGCATCGTAGTATGGTTGCTCCGAAAATAACCACAAGAATAAATATAAAGAACCTAATTTTTCACAATCACATCGTTTCTAAGTGTTAAACTAAGTGACACAGAGTGTTGGAAGTCATCTTCGCGGGCTAAATACTGGAATTTACATCATTGTGAGAAGAAAAACGAAGTAAGTTTGGAGGTTGGAATTTGATCTCAAGAAATTCATTCGATTACAATGTTGGCACTATTGAACTGTCAAACAAAGTGACGTGACAACTGACATTGACGGCTACCAGTAAAGTTTAGTGTTGCCATCGTGAATATCCTAATTCCTACCAATTAATACTAAATTACGTTCTATCATACGCAGAAAAATGGATGAACAATTTCAACTTCTTTTTGAAAAAATGAAAATCGAAATGCAGAACCAAGCCGTTTCTATATCCAATACAATAATGGATAGAATAGACGAAAAACTAAAACCCGTCTTAGAGGAAAACAAAAAGTTAATATTTAAAGTGGAAAACCTGGAAAAGAAGATAGAGTTTTTAGAAAGAGACAAGAAAGGCAACAACATTATAATATATGGTTTGAAAGAAGGGGAAAAATCTACAAGAGAACTTATAGAAAATGCGAAAAATAAATTCCAAAAGGAATTAAATTTAGTCTTAGAGGATTACGATATAAATAAAATATATCGCATTGGAAAACCAAACAAAGGCGACAAACCGAGACCTGTACTTTTGTCCTTCACTTGTGGATGGAAAAAGAACGAAGTTTTGAAAGATAGGAAAAAATCTAAGGAACTATTTGTCGCGGAAGACTTCTCTAAAGAAATTCTAGAAAAGAGGAAGGCATTATTACCACAACTGATAGAAGAACGAAACAAAGGTAATATCGCCTACTTAAAATTCGATAAACTCATAGTCAAGGAAGATACAAAAGCCAAGGAAAATAGAAAAAGGGAACTTTCAGTTTCTCCGCTAAATAATGTACAGCCAAAGAAACAACAAACTGCCTCCTTTTCGAGGAGCAACCGAACGAATGCATTTGACCTGATGAGGAATCGGTCCAACTCCCTTACAACCTACCTAACAGATAAAAAATAGCAATCAGATATCGGCGAACGGAAACTAAAACAAACACTGAACCAAAAAAACAAATTAACAAATACAAAACACTCTCCCCCAAGCCGACTGGTCCTCGTGGGGGAAAATGACCAAGACCCTCTAAAGATGGATAAAAATACCTCAAACCACTCAGATATGAAGATCATAGATACGGAAAAGAGAAGAGAAATAAAGGCAAAACATATTCACATAGCAACCATCAACTGTCGATCACTAAGAACATCAGAAAAACTTAAAGAATTTGAACTGGCAGTAAAAGAAATAAAATGGGATATTATTGGGATTAGTGAAATGAGACGGTTTGGTGAGGGCATACAAGATCGAGGAAACTACATATTGCACTATATAGGCGAGACGCCTGGACTCTATGGAGTTGGATTCATGGTCAGGAAAAATCTTGCAGTCAATATAGAAGAGCTCAGAGGAATCTCAGAACGTATTGCAATCCTTAATATCAAACTATCTATAAAAGGAAAAGATGAAGAATGGTCGATTATTCAGGCATATTCTCCAACTGAATCAGACAAAAAGGAAGATGTAACAAAAATAGAAAACTTCTATAATGATCTTCAAAATACTATGGAAAGCGCTCACAAAAATAAAATTGTCATGGGCGACTTCAATGGTCAGATAGGAACACAGAAAAATGGAGAAGAATACATCATAGGAAGATATGGATTTGGCTTCAGAAGTAAAAACGGCACAAGATTAGTAAACTTTGCAACTGAAAACAAATTAAGCATTCTGAATAGCTTTTATATAAAAAAACCGCAGAAAAAATGGACGTGGATCTCACCTAGTGGGCTTTATAAGAACGAAATCGACTACATTTTATCTAACAATCAAAAATTTTTCCAAAACATAACCATAATAAACAATCTGAATTTCAACACAGACCATAGAATGGTTCGGGTAACACTGACAGGAAGACGTCCCAAGAAACTAAGAAAATTTCACAATAAGTGTACCACTATTGAATATACAGGCAATACAGATTTACTTCTTGAAAACCTCCAAACATCACTAAAGAAGGACAGACATGGGAATAAAGAACTTACATCAACTGAAGAAAAATACAACGGACTAATCAACCAACTAAAAACTGTAACAAGGAAAACCAACACAAACAATAAGAAAGAAATATCACTCATAACTAAACAGTTGCTACAAGAACGCAAAGAACTTATACAACAGAAGAAAAGTAAAGAAATCCGCCAAAAAATTACAGAATTAAGCAAAAAGATAAGCGAACAACTTAGAAAGGAAAGGAAAACAAAAAGACTATCTACAATAGAAAAATTTATAGAAAGAACAGGAGGAATAAAAAAGGCAAGGAAGGAACTAAACCACAAGAAAGAGTGGATACCAAGGATGAAGAAGAAGGATGGTAGAACGACAGGTAACAGACTCGATATACTAAAGATTGCTACGGATTATTACCGCCATTTGTACACAAGCCAAAGATTTGAACAAACTCAAAAAGAATACAACATACCAACAGATGCAGAGCAGACACCGAAAATACTAACTATTGAAACAATGCAAGCAATTAAAACACAAAAACTTGATAAAGCATCTGGAGCAGATCTCATCACAAACGAGCTTCTAAAAACTACATTACCAGTGATTGCTCCAAAGCTTACGGATATATTTAACGAAATACTTAACACGGAAAACATCCCCGATGATTGGACTAAATCAACAATTATATTGCTCCATAAAAAAGGCGACAAAGGAGACATAGGAAATTATAGGCCCATTAGCCTGATGTCGAATATTTACAAGGTTTTTTCAAAAATTATACTCTCTAGAATTACAAATACCCTTGAAGAAAATCAGCCCAAAGAACAAGCTGGATTCCGTAAACATTTTTCAACTATAGATCACATTCACGCTTTGAGACAGATACTACAAAAATTTAAAGAATATAACAAAGCTTACTACCTGGGATTCATTGACTTTAACAAAGCATTCGACACATTAGAACACAGTTTTATTTGGAACGCACTTGAAGCACAAGGCGTCGAAACAAAATACATTAGAATACTTAAAAATATCTACACAAAAAGCACTGCTCGAGTGAAGCTAGAATCGACAGGAGACGAATTCCCTATTAATAGAGGTGTACGCCAAGGAGACCCTATATCACCAAAATTATTTTCAGCCGTTCTTGAAATGATATTTAGGAACCTAAAATGGACAAAGGGACTTAATATAAATGGTGAAAATCTAAATCATCTTCGCTTTGCAGACGACATTATTTTGTTTTCGGATTGCCCAAAAACTCTGGAAAGCAGGTTGCAACAGCTATCGAATGAAAGTACTAAAGCAGGCCTGTCAATGAACTTAACAAAAACTAAAATAATGTCAAATTCTACAAATATAGAAATAAAAATAAATGACGAGGTAATAGATTATGTACAAAAATATATATATCTTGGACAACTTATATCTCAAGAAGACTGCATGCAAAAGGAAATAGAAAGAAGAATTGCTAATACCTGGAAACGGTTCTGGTCGCTAAGCGAAGTGATGAAAAATAAAGACATGCCTATAAAACAAAAGAGAAAAGTATTTAATATGTGTATTCTTCCATGCTTACTGTACGGGTGTCAAACTTGGGCGTTGACAGAAGAACTAGCAAACAAATTAAAAATTTGTCAAAATGGAATAGAGAGAAGTACAATAGGCGTAAAAAGAAAAGACCGAATAAAACTAAAAGACATAAAGAGCAAGACAAACTTTAAGAACGCATACACAACTTACAAACAACTAAAATGGCGATGGTCTGGACATATGATCAGAGAGAAAAAGGAGAAATGGACCAGTTTAATAACTGAATGGTATCCAAGAGATGGTAAAAGGAATAGAGGTAGACAGACTAAAAGATGGGAGGACGACGTTAAAAAAATAGCTGGTACTACATGGACGCGTACAGCAAAGGACAGGACACAGTGGAAATCTTTAGAGGAGGCCTTTGTCGAAGGACAAGCTGCGCTACCACAACCACCGTTTGCCGATATTAATTTAATTCCATAAGGAACTTAGTATTTAAGTCTTGGCATGTTTAAATAATTTGATATAGTTTGTAAAACTAAGAACAGCAATAAAGGCTTTTTATATTATATTATATTATAATACGTATTCAAAAAGTGAATATTTGTCTGGGATTAATGATTGTATTAAGTAACACCAGTGTAATTAAACAATAGTTATAGGAATTACTAACAACTATTTTCACAATAAATAAAGGACATGGCAAAAATACTCTGATATGATCTCAAATTTTAATAGTAGGTACATTATGAAATTACGGTAATTATTGTGTAAGCACACGTATGTCATACGATGTTTCATAACATATTTGCGAGGAAATAAATAAAAGTCGGGCTTTCAAACGAATAAATCTTTAATCACTTAAAGCAATAGAAAAAATTGAACAATTTGTAAAATTTATTATTATGTTAATTGCCCGTTGGCATAAAAATGCCATGTTGTCAATTTATTATTATTATCTCTCAATGCTAGTTACACTCACAAATATTTACAAATATACATCCTGAGTATTTCTCTGCAGACTCGTCAACGTAGGTACAAATTTGTCGGTAGGTAATTACATTGATCATTAATAATAATTTAAATTACAGCATTAACATAATTGATAACTTCAGCTGTAAAAGGGATAATAAAATAAAATTTGTAATAATTATAAATCTATAATCTATATATATATAAAAGCGAAAGTTCACTTATCACCGAATCTCAAAAACTACAAATGGTAGGAATCTCATATTTTCAATTGAGCTGTGTTCCTCGCCAAAATAAGAATACGTGACCATTCCCTTTGCGAGTGCGGATTGGCTGATGGCACAATTGATCACATTTTTTTCAAGTGCACCAATATCGTGGTTCTCTATATGACTACTTGATCCCAGATGCCCTCCCCCGTCCTGCTTCCTTTTCCAACCTACTCCCGCTAGTATATTCTCCCTTTGATTATGTAGTTAATACATTTACGAATATCAATATGTTATTATATGTTATATATGAATATTAATAGTGTTTGACTGACCTCGTGGCTTAGTTGGTAGTAGCTCTGCCTGCGAAGCCGAGGGTCGTGGGTTCGATTCCCACCCAGTGCAAATATTTGTGTGATAAATCAAATAAATAAATAAATCAAATGTTTGCACTGTGTCTGGGTGTTTACATGTATAATAAGTACGTATCTATTTAAAACTATATAAGTATTATATCAGCTATCTGGCCACCATCACACAAGCTTTGCTTAGTTTGGGGTCAGATGGTGTTGTGTGTGAATTGTCAAAAAAAAAAAACATTAAGTTATGATTGTATAATATTATCTTCGACATTTGTAAATGTATTATTGATTGTTGTATTTATTATTATTCATCTTTATGCATATATGTGTTGTGACGTCGTGATTGTGTTTGTCCCTTTCAGTAGTTATAGACTAACAACCAGTAAAACTACAAGAAGCCTACCGACCAACTGCCCTGTCAACATAACGCTGCACCTTCACCGATCAAACTGAAAAGGAGTATACCAGCAACTACCCACAAGACGCTGGCGAAGTTGCGGTCAAGCCGCATACAGAAGCCAAAGATAAAAGTTGAAGTTGAAGTTGACCTGATAAAAAAACATATATACATGTGCTGGTGACTCGTGTTGTCCACGATGCGGTTTTACGTTGTCGATTGTTTCAGTTGGCAGGCCTTTTTATACAGGGCGCAACAGCTCTAATAAGAGCTTTGCTGTATTTACACTTTGTATATTGAGTTCGCCGTTGATTAATTCCGTTTTTACCCTTTGGGTACGGGACCCTAAAAACGAATTTCAGAAATAAGATGTTGTATATAATCTTTAGAATATTTTGTAATTACTTGAATTTTGATTGCCCTATAACATGACGAGAGGTTCGGCGATACCGCGAACAGGAACCTTGGCTTAGCTCAAGAGATTACATTCACGTGTGGTTTTGATTCGACGATCGTAGTACCGATAGTAGCTCAGGTTAGCGAAAACCCTCGACATACATCTTTAGAATATTTACCAAGACGGTTGTGACAAGAATCCGATGCTGAGGGTGGTTATCCTCGAATCGACACATCGAGCATCTTTCTGAGCTTCCTTATTCTACAGCCTTAAAAAATCGGTAGTTTGGTTCCGAGCTGTCAGGGCAATTAAATTAGGTTATACAGTGTTTTTTATCCCCATTTAAAAATCTTATTACTAACTAGCTGTTACGATAGATGAGGTAATTAACGCCCATCAATATTTGCTCAACCTTCAACTGCCTTTACTTTTCCTAAATCCTAATATTTCCGTTCCATCTGTTTTACGTAAAAGGAAGACTTTCAACATTTTTACATTTCTAATATGAAAATAGTTGGTCTTTTTAAGTTTCTACTATATATTCATCATCATCATCCCAGCGTTAAATCCCGGTTACATCCGAAGCGAAAGCTTCGGATGTAACCCGGGGTCTGCTTTCCTACTTCTACTTTTCCACTTCGCACGATCTTCGGCATCTCTCACTGTGAGACCATTGACACGCATATCATCCCTTACGACGTCAAGCCAGCCTCTCTTGGGCCTTCCCCTTCTACCGGGTCCCGGCGGAGGCGGTATGGCGAGACATTTGTTTACCACGTGACTTGTCGGTCTACGTAAAACGTGGCCGTTCCAACGCAAGCGACTCTCTTGCATTTTGTCTGCTATGTCACGAACATGAAGGCTGCCGCGGATGCGAGAGTTCCTGATGCGGTCCTTCCGCATCACTCCACACATCCACCGCAGCATATTCAAGTAAGTTTCTACTATATAATGCAGAGCTTAGGTTTTTCACAATATCTACGAAAAGTAATGTAAAAAAATGTAAAATGAAGAAGATGTTTTCTACGTTCTACGTTCTAATGTTCTTTTTGTTATTGACGTGATAACGTCTTATAATTCGATGAAGCCGGCTGCACGCCCGCAATACTGTAACGTTCCGCCGTTACCGTTAGTTCGTCTTCCGTGCCATGCGGACGAAGCTGAGCGCTGAGGGCGCCACCCGCCGAGTCGAGCGGTATCACTACTCGCGCTATCAGCGTACTGATTTCTTAAGACGTTGTCACGTTCTATCGTCAGTAAACCGACTTTACAGACAACCATTTTTTTTTAAATTTACTTTTTATTGTTAGATATAACTGGGAACATTTAAATAGCCTGCATATTTTTCAATCACATGTTGTGTGGTGACAACTCTGCGAGTTGTGAATAACAAAAACGATATCTGATGATGAGATGAGATTTCATTTTCATTTCATTATTTATTGTATTTAATTTAATTAATAATCACATACATAATATTATATATTACGTAAACCTTTCCCTTCCCTGAATACGCACCCCATTACCAAAACTATATTAACACTAATACAACCAGGGGTTATAGAGCCGGCCCTGCGCCTACCGTGGAGAACGATTTCCTGAATAAAACAATCGGTTATTGTGAACCGAGTGTTGGTGGAAGCGGACCTTCAGGGTCCGGTGCCCACCTATCAATGGCGATTGTCCCACTGTTCGTTCTCGGCCAATTGATCCCATGAGTGGGCGAACCCATACGTGGATATTTCTGTCGTTTAAGCCTTATTGATGAAGTATTATGAAAATAGTCTATACTGCTCGAGCTAAACACAAATGCTGGCTAGTTTCACTATTGTGAAATGTATTTTATTATATTGCCTTTGACAAGAAAGCTTTGTAGATATAACGCAGACAATAAGAAAAAAGGTTTCGTCGGGAGTCGGGAATAACTTAATTAGATTTGTGGTACGTCAATGATAATAACTTAATTGTGGTATTTAATGTCACGCTCAGAAGTCTTCATAGCTACTTTTATTATATTAAGCGTATTTCTTGAATTGGAATTCCTTAATAATCAACTTTTTGACTTCTTATGAAACAAAATATGGTGTCATCTACATGAGATAAAGTTAAGGACAAAAAAATAAACTTTTTGAAGAGGCAACCGATTTTATTTGAAGCTGATTGAATCAATAAATTAATGAATGAAAATTATTTATTGTTCACAACTTAAAATAACACATATAGTATAGTTAAACAGTAAAACTAGTGAAACAGCTGTCAGCCATATCGCTGAAAGCGATTTCTTCCAGGCTTCCTTGGGGTGAATAAGAGGATAGGAACACTAAAAGCGTGGTGCGCAACAAATAAGTACCTACTATTACTACGAGATAACCGTACATTCGAATACACACAAAAACTTAAGCTACACAAAATCCTCGTAAACTAATAAATAACTAACTAATCAAATACATACATACTCATTGACAAGATGATAAATATCCCTAGAAGACATTGAAAAAAAAAAACATGAAGAGAACCTAAAATATGAACCTAATATTTGAAAAATTAGGTTAATATTTCAAACATTACTTTTTTGTTAAACAAGATGATGATTTTTCGGCACATAGATTTAGTTTTGATCCGTCTAAAAAACTTTTGGTTGTCTTCTCGTGACCACGGCCATTATAATGCTGCCGAAACGTCAATGTTATTAAATCATAATTTAGATTTCATTTAAGTCTCTTGTCTAATGTTTTCAAAATCACGTAAATAAAACTAAATACGTGAAAATCTGGAAAATATGTGAAGTATACATTTATGTTGTTCTTTTTAAAAATACTGTTTTTAAATTCAATTACAATCACCTACGCATTCAATTACAATTACGTATCCCAGTCCCACTACATTTAAATAGGGTAGGTACAACACAGCCGCGTCTTTCAAACGGCTCTCATCAGTCATAAATATCTCATACAGAGATTGTATATATACACTTCTATTCTTCTCTCTTCTATGTCCTCGTTCACGAAATCCATGCACACCTTTTTAAAACAATAATAGATTCATGTCTTTCCAGCAAGTCCCCAAAATTTTAACAAAAATTAAATCGGATCTTTTCCTTATTGACTATTTTAATAGCTCCATAACGACTTTTACCGAACAGAATATCAAATTTATGATAACTGAAGTGTTTCCATCATTGAGAGCCAATTATGGCGATTCCCTTGTGTAATTTCATTTTCCATCAGCCCCTCATCGCTTATTTCGGGTCAAGTACGAATCGCAAAATGTCGAGGATATTGAGAGCCTATTGACATGAGGGTTGATAAATTATTAAATGTCTACCAAATATTTTTGAAAATAATACTGTACTGTCGGCGAATTTTCACAGAAATATTGCAGGACGCTAATGAAGCCGAGGAAAAATATGAAACCGAAAAAATTCAGCAACTTTTCGTGGTTGAATGTTGAGGGATATTACGAAAGAGTATCTAGGAAATATTGAAGAATGTGAAAATTGTTAATTTAAATGGAGGTTGTGGTTTGTATAGTACATACCTACTGTACTACACTACATACTACTGGTAGTAGTTGTACTAGGAACATAATAGTGAGCTATTCATTAAACTTTTAGACGTCATAGTGCCACGATTAGGCTACATGGGTTTTGTACCCTCCGCCCATGAAACTGTGGCGGTCTAGTGATGAGAACGTCCAATTTCCCAACTGTAAGGTTGTAGGTTCAAATCCTTTCTGCACCTATAAATGTTTTTCTAAATGCAAATGTTCAAGTTTGTCATCACCATTGCCTTTAGCAATGACGTAAAAACATCGTGAGGTAACCAGGATGATTCAAGAAACACGTATTTCACGGACCGTCTTACTAAGCCAGCGTGGTGGAATATGGCCTTTACTTTCTGTATGTGAGAGAAACCCCCGAGTCTCAGCGTCCGAGTGAGAAGAAAAATAAATTAAATACCTTATACTGTTTCTCAATAATCACATCACATCTGATCTCTGAAAAGACCTCAAAAAAGATTAAGATCTTCCTTTTATGGTCTTCCCACATGTTCGTGGTAAAAATGACCAGCTTAATCTGTGTATATTTTTGATGTTGTATTCTATCGTAGTTTTATTCAGTTCCAATAAACTGGGTAACCTCTGATTATGAGCTATTCAGTAGCCGTATTTATACTTTGTACTCACTCCCATAATCTGGCAACCTTTACAGAAAGAGTGAATAAATAGGCTTCTGGACAAGCGTGTTGCACCTTAGATGGTGTCTGTACATTGTGTTCCTTGGTATACATAGTATAACTTATTCCATACATAAAAACAAAATTGGTACATACAGCTTGGGTTGCCCACATACAACTTAGAATTTAAGTATTAAAATTTACTAATGTTGGATAATACGCCTCCTGTACAGTTATCTATAGGTACTGCTGTTATGCATGTCACCAATGTGAGCTCACATGATTTCACCCCCCCAAAAAGCGTTTAACATGCACGTTCAGCTCCGCTGCACCACCATTACTTCTTACCTAACCATGTCGGTGACCCGAATCCTTAAAATGTCCCCCTTCCAAAAAATGCTTAAAGCGTCCAAAGCAGTTCTCATTTCAATAAACTTCACGATCGACTATCGAAAGTGATAGTTCGTATTACTATTTACCTGGTATCTGTTGAGGATCTTGGAGACGCAGCCGTGCGAGACCCGTAGCTGGCGAGAGATGACGCAGGGCCGCACTCCGGCCGCGGCCATCTCCACTATCTTCAGGCGGATGTGGTTGGGGAGCGGCCTGCCGTTTATGAAGAGACCTCCCAGTTGGTTCACGCGGCCCTGTCCTGCGAAACACAGATACAATTTAGCTCGTAAAACACCAAACAGCCCTCGGGCCGTACCAAACGCACCAAGCGGTACCCGGCCGCCACGATGCCGCTGTTCCGTTTGACTTATTTTCAGAAATTTACATGAGCGCCGTGCTGTTCTATTTGATTCTTCATATGAATGCATATGAAGAATCAAATAGAACAGCACGGCGCTCATGCACCGCTTGGTGTGTTAACGGGTGAAACTATCTAACTACTGAAGTAAAAGACAAATAATAGATTTCAGATAAGATAATTTTGGTACAAACAAGGGACTCTATTATTCAGTCTATCCACACAAATGATTATCCCCTTTATTTTTGAACCGTAACTGACAACTAGATCATATTTTCACAAGATATATGATTTAACCACCATACCTACCTTAGCCGCCTTACATATCCCATTTTCTGTGACTAATAAATAAAAATAATGTACGATAGAAGAACCGATTTTTTGATGAGATTTTTTTGAAAAATAAGATGTAGGTACGACGATATGTTATTGTTTTTTACATTGTATAAGGTATGTTGTATAAATACACAAAACTGCGATGCGATGCGATGCGACGCCGCATCGGAGGAACTTGCGATGCGAATTGATATGATGCGAATTCGTGCGGCAAACCGTTGGTTAGGGTAAGCATACCTTCAACGGTAGTCAGCGTAATGTGTTGGACTTGTGTTTCGGAAGCGTAACATGGATCGCAAAAATATTGTTATACTGCTGTTATTGTTAAGAAGATTTGAAAGAAAAAAAGATTTTGGTTTCATACACATATTACGATTATGAATGCTGATGGGAACTTTTTACTCGCAAGTATTATGGGTTGAGAATAGAAGAAGACATTTTTTTGGATTACTTTAGAAAGAGCTTATCTTCATTTGAAGAGCGTCTTTCTCTTCTTCTGTCTCAGAGCTGACTAAAATGATAGTGACACCATTATGACCAGTATGACGTAATATCGGAGGAATGCGCGATGCGAATCAAATCGTATGTTCTTGAGATACATTCGTAAGAATTCGCAGATATTTCCGATGCAATGCGAATTCGTGGTTTTGTGCCTAAGTTCGAAAGCAGGCAGAATTACAATGGAAAAATTACTAAATGTGGTGCACAAATTCCGAAACAAATAAACTGAAATTACCTACTGTGGTTTGATGCCACGGAACCCTTGATGTATAATTTTGACTCATATGGTATCGATGGGTGTATTGAAGTCTATCTCTTTTGATGATTTCATTAAGGACAAAAATGTATGGCAAAAGATCGTGTCACAATTGTAACTACAAATTAATTTAGAGTATTTTTACATGATAATTTAAAATGTTGTATTAAAAATATGTTTATTGTTCTTTGATAAAGTCTTTTTATAGCTGAATCCGTTGGAGACTGTTGTTTATGTATGTATTTAAATTGTTTTTTACTGACGTTACCAGATTTATTTGTAAAATTATGGTTCGAAGAAATAAATTGAATGTCTACCAACTGTACCTATTTTAAATACAACAATTGTTTATGACAACGAAAAAATATGTTAAAACTCTTTGCAAAATCCACCTGGGAAAGTACCTACCAAATCTTTGCAAATTATTTTACTGCAAAGCGGTAACGAGCAAATATTAGGTACTGTTTTCCGTTTTAAACGCAATTTTTTCCTTAGTAAATGCAGTAATTAGTAGGTTATGATTGTGTAAATGTTTGTGTGTGACACGAAAAGAAAAAACAACGTTTTTCTTTTGCAGGTGCAAGTTTATTTGATGGACTATATAACATGTAAGTACCTACTGTATCTCTAAGAGATTATACGATACCTGTATCAGATAGAGTTCAAAATCGTTTGGAAACCCTTTTCATAGAAAATCAATACCTATACCTACGTTATAATTGAATATATTACCGTCCTGGTGAATGTAACAGAAATTAATGTATCGTGGGAGGGGGTCACCAGACTTTAAAATACAGTTAATTACTAGTTCGGGGACGGTGGATTCACATTATAGATAAATATTGTAGGACAGTTATAATACAACACCAACTTGCCCTAAACTAAGGAAAGCTTCTACTATGGAAACTAGTTACCTGATATAATTACGCTAATATAATAAATGCGAAAACTTGGATGTGTGTTCAATCAATCAATTAATCACAGATCGGAGACGATAATCTGCAATAACACAGGCTTAACATCACGGGAAAATACCGGGGGTGGGAACAACACGGCTAACACCGCGGGGCACCGCTAGTACTTATTAACACGAATAGTAAAAACAAAACTTATGATACAAAGAAACACCCAAACATAGAACAAATATTTTTGTCTTAGGTAGGAATCGAACCCATAACTTCGGCTTTTCCTGCCAACTAAGCCACGAGGCCATTCGGCTACATTGTGTTGGCTACATTTGAGCAATAAAAGAATTGTAATTTGAGAATTTTTAGCCTGATCTTCAATTGTATTACGATTATACATAGTTACTCGATTTTTTTTTACCGGGTACAACACTAAGCACTACTAATATAGACCAGTGAAGATTGGGGATAATAAAGATGTTCAACCTAACCAGTTGAAGGCGTGCCCACCATGCTAGAGGCCACCTAGAGCCTACCACGCTAAATGGAAATGCTTTTCCATTGATCCAAACAAGCGTTAGCATTTTGATTACGCTTCGCGTCGACCATGCGGTGGTTTTTGAATATTTTCGTGAAATGTATATTTTGTTTGTTTTTTACGTTGGCATGGTGAAATTTATGGTATGGATGAAGTTTAGTATTAAAGTTGCTTGCAGATGGTTAAAGCCTAAAAATGAAAGAAAAAAAAACAATACAAGCAACGATGGCTCAACCGACGATCTCGACTTATATTTCGAAGAAAGTGATTGAATGAAGATTGAACTACAAATACTCATACATACTTTAATCGATTTATAGTTAGTATCGAACCGAGCTGTATGGTTACATCACTAGTTACGTTGCGATGGCAAATGTCAAAATGAACCCTTAATTTTTTGAAGATTAGAGATAAAGCTACAATTAATAGAGATCAGAAGTTAGTAAATAACTAGATTAAATACGATTTCTCTTCAATTACTGCATAAAGCTCTCTAAGCAGTCGATGATACAGGGGACGAAATTTACAAAAAAGGTTAGTATTGTCATAAGGTCTTGATCAAACTATAGCTACAGCGTTACTATGTGAGATTATAGAAATATGGTTAAAGTGATGTACAATCATTTCAAGCGACGCAGTTCCAGTGTATTGTACCTAGCTAATGCTATTTCTATATGTTGTAAAATATTGTATTTCGAGAGTTAGTTATCTAGGTAAAGCGATCAGATTACAACACTAGTTTTGTTTTATAAAAAAGGTTTTATATTGTTTGAGACACGAAACAAAAATGAAACCTTGATCAAGAAGATACACAATAATGTAACGCCTATAATTTGATATTTGACTGAAATTGAGTATTGTTCTTCATTAACGTTACAAAGTATCGGTTAAAAGGAAAATATTCGCTGAAAAATAGTTGAAATATTATTTATTCAAAGTTTGTGATTTGAATATTTGGCAGATAATGTCAATTATTTTTTGTTGACATTATAGAGTTTCTGTTTAAAAGACAATGTACATAACAAACAAAAAACAAACAAATAACAAAAAGGTTAAAACAGAGAGGTAACGCATTTATAACAAGGTGTTCTGGATGTGATTGTGTAGAGTTGGCAATTACTACTTACCACTGTAATGCAATCGTCACAGAAAGATTTAAGAAGTTTATGTCTCTCTATCCTGTTTTCTGTAAATATTTTCCTCAAACCGGAACACATAATATTTGCACCAGATTGCTTTTAAGTTGAATAACTGACAAAAGCTTGGTACTTTCCCATCCGGACTTATGCAAGACCTTTACAGCATAGTAGATTTTTTAAACTTACTGATATGTTTTGTATTATTGATATGAATATAACTTGTGTGTATAGTACTAATCTACAAAAAACTTATAGTTTAAACCAAGCTCTACAATTGGCTCATGATAATATTTTTTTTTTCATTATTACACATGCTTGTGTTACCGTACATACTTCCATTGTACATAATAATTGAAACGCTCATAGAACCTAACTTTTTATAATTTAACTAGGCGCAACTCGCAGTTTTACCCGTAAGTTTCACTATATGAAAATCAGTTTATGTGTTATTCCTATTAAGTAACTGTGTTCCACATTTCAACCCAGTCCGTTCAGCTGTGACGACGTGATGGAGCAACAAACATCCACACTTTATCATTAACAAATATTATAAATAGGATGTAATGGAATTTTCGATACTTACGTTACAAATACGAGTATATGTTTTGTTAGTCTCTGTGTGATTAATAAAAAAAGTGATTTTCATATGCTCCTAAGCCTTTTAAATGTTAAACACTAATGAAGCTAAGTACTGAGGTAATATTTAAAGCGAAATTTTAAGTGGAAGGTAAAAGAAAAATAAAAGAGCTTTGAAACATTATCAGTTAAAAGATTGATAGATAGAAAACACTTTTTTGTGGCAATAAGAAATTGAGAATATTCAGCAAAATACTTATGAATTAACAAGTGGCGTCTGATTCTCATCCAGGCATCAACCACAAAGAAAATTCACCTGCGTAGGTACAAGTCGATATGAAGAAAACTACTTTTATTAATAAGGAAAAAAGACAAAAACCTATAATAATGCTAATTACATTTAATATCTCAAAAACATAATTAATTTCAACAGGCAGACATACATAAGTAACAATGGTTTTACAAGTAGAAAGCATGTTGTAAGCGGCAACTACAATTCAATAATAGAAAATGTTATAAGTTAGAATTGACAATTGAGTGCAACAATTAGGTACCTATTAGTAAGCCTATTACTAGGTTATAATTCAATTAACTACATTCTTTAATCTAATAATTATATATAATAATTAAATCTTTAATTTAATTAGACTTGAAAGTTAAGATGAGTTTTTATTAGAAATTTAGTGAGAAGAATAGGTTTTAAATAAGAAACAGGAGAAGATAGAAAAAAATAAAAAACGTATATGATATACCCTTACCTACCCACACATCCATACCATTCTGGTGTCTTTCCATAATGGTATGTATCACGTTGCCCCCATCAAAAATAATTCACAGAACTGCGCTATAAGTCCATTTGCGCCATAGTAGTCACTACTATCCGATAAAAAAACATTCCGGTAATCTTTACAACCGATACACACCGTAAAAACGCCACAACCAATGATTAATATCTATTTACATTAAATTATCCGAACGAGATCGAAACACAAATTGATTATCACCCATTTATATTAACATAATTAAAATGACATGTTAAATTAATAACGGTGTCATAAATAATTGTTAAAGGAATAAATGCTTAAGTTGTGACAACGCGTTCGGTTGAAGACATCATGTCTATGCGACTATACTTGCGGCGCAGACGTTTTTTGGATTTGAAAAAAAGATCGATAGATCGCGTTATCTTTTTTTACTGCGCGTGAGTGCAGTAGAGGAGGTTGTGTTATGAACTGAGAGTGCCGTTGTGTTCGTACAGACAGGGCGAGGCTTGCTGGTGTGCGTGCCACGCTGAGGAGGCTGTATTGAGGGCCGGTGCGCGTCTGTGTGAGTGAGTGCATGGTACACTCCCCCTGTGCAAGTGTGAGAATTTTTAGAGGGACCACACATCGGTAATTTGTGATTATCCTGATTTATCTTCCTGAGTTTTCTGCCTTATTGCAGAGCTCAATTTTGTCTCTGAGTTTTTGTGACTTTACAACTACATAGAAATTAAAAAAGAAATTTACCTATTTTCACTTTGTTAAAAAACGCCAGGTTTTTTAATCACTTAAGCTTGAGTTAATGTTTGCAATACGGCCCCTAATTTGATTTTCTAAAAGTTTTCTTGAAAATGGGAGTTTTTTAAAAACATTTAAGTTGTATCGGACTAAACAGACAATGCACAATACTTCGAATGGTACGTGGTGTTCCTACTGTTAATGAACTTTGTGTATTGTCAGATACAAAAAAAAAAAATGCTGAACCATATTTTTTTTTGATTGTAATGAAAATGTGTTTTAAATAACATTTTTTTTCTGACTGATCGTAAGATATTTTAAAAAAACGTCTTGTTTTATTAAACTATAAGAACTCTGACTATTCCAAAGATATTGGTGAATACTTCACACATAACACCATCTGAACCCAAACTAAGCAAAGTTTATACTATGGATGTCAGATAGCAGATATAATACTTATATAGTTTTCAATACATACTTATTATACACTCAAACACAGAACAAATACTTGTAGTCATCACACAAATTAATATTATCTACTATTCTGTTAGTAACAATACAGTAAAACAAAAGAATATTCATTGACATACATTATTACTTATACATTATTTTAACCTACTATGGTTACTGAAAACATGGTATTATATCACCACTTTATTAGTTAACTTACAGCGCCTTACGGCGCCAGCGCCAGCGCCATTATTTTTCCGGAATCAAAAGTCTCGTGATCTCGTGATAAAAGGTAGCCTATGTGTTTTTCCAGACTATAATCTAAACATAATGTTTATATTATACGAAACCTAATCTCAATTTAGATAATTGTTTAATTACCTCAACATTTCGGCAGCGTTTCAACCGCCGTGGTCACAAGAAGACTGAACAAATTGAGGGTCGTTTCATTGCGAAATGACGTGATTTCGATTTACCCTCATTTCATATTAAAAAATTGTAAGATTACCAATACGACACACAACACTAACCGTATCACCAGGCTTCTCCGAACTGACTCCGTGATGCGTACATTTATTTATGACAGGATTCCACGACGCCGATAACCGAAAACCATCCTCCCGGTTTAAATTACGATGTGTTTTGATTTCTAAAGCTTCCCGAACTATTCTTGTGTAGCAATCGTTCGGTGGAGAGGATCTTCGGGTCGTGGAACTCTATCCTATGACCCGCTTTAATCAAATGGTCGGCAATCGCAGGTTTCTGTGTCTGACAGTTTTTTACAGCGGCAATGTGCTCCCTTGATCCTTTCAGCAATTGTACGCTTTGTTTGACCAATACAAGAACTACCACAGCTGCAATCAACCTTATACACACCTGGATTCTAAAATGTAATGACGTCTTTCGGCGCCCTAATAATATGTCTCGTCATCTTGGATAAGGGAATATACAATGATCTATGTATATCGTGATTAAGCCCTGTATAATATAAACATTACGTATTCAAATTTCGAAAGTTTAAAAACCATATAATCTATATGTTCCAAATTTCAGCCTGATCCGTTCAGACGTTACGACGTGATTGAGCAACAAACATTGATATTTATAATATTAGTAGGATTTAAAACGAAATAGTAACAATATTCAATTGTTTTTATATTTTTTTGTTTTGCGAAGAAAATGCTTGTCACCCTAGTCGTGTACCAAAACAGGCGCTTGCGTCGATAGAGGGGTCGAGCTCAACCCACTCTCGCGAACCGCGGCCACAGAAATACGCTCGTCCTTGTCTCACAAAGCATTTCTGGTATTCGCCCGCCTTGCTTTTCGCATTTTAAAATATTTTCACAAATTGTTTCAGTTCCAAATTCGCGATGGCCAGTGTTGGCTTTGATGAATTTGATAGAAATGTCAAACATTGTCAAGAGACTTTGTTCCTTATTTGGAGCTTTTGCAATCTGTCTGAGGAGTCTTAATAAGGCGAGGTTATTGAAATAAATGTTTGTCGTTGTAAAATAATTATTCATTACTTACTATATGTGTCGGTGAATGACATGCAACAAGAAGTTTTAGTTTTAACTCGTTCAAATGGAGTATTCGGGTTTAGGATATAATTTTTTTTTATTTATTTAAACAGCAATAAGGTTATCAAATGAAATTCCTACATAATTATAGCAGCAAGTTTAGAAATGTAATTTTTTGTGCACATACTAAAAAAAGACGTAGTAAAGATTTATTTCTCTCACTTACCAAAGAAAACCCGAATGTTTAATTTTTTTAATTATTTTGATTAGTATCAGACTGCATAAAGTAATTTGTTAAAAAGGTCTGATTGAGGCCTATAGTATTTCGCATTAAAGAAAGAATACACACATCCAGGACATTTGGCCAGGACATTAGGACAGTAAGCCTGCCTGCGAAGGCAAGTGTTGTTGGTTCGATCCCCACCCAGTGTAAATATTTGTGTGATGAATTCAAATATTTGTTCTGTGCTTGGGTGTTTTCTGTGTTTAATAAATATGTATTTAAAAATATATAACTATTAAATCAGCTATCTGGCTTCCATAGTAAGTATAAGCTTTGCTAGGTTTGGGGTCAGATGGTGTTGTGTGTGAAATGTCCACCAATGTTTATTTACCGCAAATCGAACTACATAGCAGGTAATAGTGTAATTTTTTGTTTCCTTGATACATGCTACCTATACGATAGCGTGACATCTCAAAAAAAACATTTGTTTACTAATATAATGCGACAGTACGAGCAAGGCATGCGCATGATGGTAACTACTGGCACTGAATTTCTTTCGTTACACTCTACTGCTGGATGGTATAATAACTGGCAAATAAATGGTACTACCCTGAGCCGGACAATGCAAAAAGACCTATTACAACAAAAATACCTCGATTAGTGTTATTAAACAAATTGAAACTTTCGAAAGCGGAAAACTTTGAAAATGTTGAACTTTGTTATTTTGTCTGTTAATGGGCAACGACTTGTGAAAATGCGGTAAGGTTTCCGAGACAAAATAAATTTCAATGCTTTAAAGTGAAATATTTAACCGGTCTGAAAAAAATCCCGCGGTTTTACCCGCGTAGCTCCCGTTTCCATTGTTTTCCTGGGATAAAAAGTAGCCTATGTATTATTCCAGATATTCTGTATTCCCAACTGCAATCCGATCCATTCATACGTCCCCATGACATTGAGCAGAGCAACAAACATCCAAACTTGCATATTTATAAGTAATATTAGTAGGATTTCAAAACATAGGTACCTTCAGCAAATCGACTATAGGTAGATAAATTATACCTAATATACGTTTCTGTACCTCGTAGAAATTCCTATATTCACAGAGAATACAATAACGACGACACATATTAATGTATAAAACAAATTACGATTTGAAACATCAAACATCCTTTATTCATAACCTAGGCGGTTATGAATAAAGGATGTTTGATGTTTCAATGTCAAAATAAGAAACCTATTTAGTTAAAATGCTCTTTGTTAAGATTTGCATGACGGGAATCGTCTTCCGTATAGAGGGAATAAAACATTTTATACTGAAACATCCATAGCATAAGTTTATAAATAATCCATAAAGGATTTGAAAATGGAAACTCGAAAATGTACAATTTGTTATACCTGCTGTGACGGTTACATGCCATTAATAACATTTATTCTTACATATTTTTTTTGAAATTAAACGTGTCTTAAATATTTGCAATGCAAGAATCAGCTAAAGAAAATAAACCGGTAAACCGGAAAAGTTCAAATATTAGCTCTGCGCCGCATGACAACAAACAACTAAAGTACGAAATCGTAATTTGAACGGTGTCGGCCGCGGCTTACCTGCGACTGACGACGGAAAATCGACTCAAATTGGTGTAATTAATTTATTCCAAACATAATCGGCTCCACAAAGTACCATCAAAGCATTCAATTCTGCAATGAATCTGTAATTTCCACGGCACAATAATTTGTAACTGTAACTTTTCGGTTACTGTTTTTTGGCCCCTGGCAACCCTGAAAGTTCGTTCGAAATCTGTTCTCACGGTTTTGGAAATTAAAAAGTTAATCTAGCTTTCGTTTTTGGAAACTAAACCTAAATTGTGTAGCCAGTTAATAAAAACAAGGAGTTTTAACGAAATTGCAGATCGTGGGAATTGCCTATTTTATCTGGCACTACCTACCTTTTTTGTAGAAATCGCTTAAATTTTTTAATTGAAATTAATGAGAAAAAACGGAGCTGAGCTTAATTTTACAACATCAAACTGTGTTCGAGAAAACATTTGTTATTTTCAATGACAAGTACAAAAAGTGCTTATACTTGTGCAAGTTGAATCAGTTCAATTTTTTTTGAATTTCTCAAAAGATTTTCAATTAACATTCCCCTCCTTAATACATTTCGAGCGCAGACGGTGGTTGGCATTCGGAAGTGACGCTTCCTTGCTCTCGTGAGATCGGCTTCTTGTAACACTGGTAGCATCGGACTTATCAATGGACTCCACGGAATCAACCGCTATTGTAAACGATCTTTCATTCCAAGACGAACCAGACATCCACTGCACTCACAGGACAGCTTCTGTTACAACGAATCAAGGTTCAAAATTGAATTGATTTCGAGTGCAGTTTTTGTGGTCAAACCTACGTCAGAGGCTATCAATGAAGTCCACTATAATGTTTATGTAAAGTCATCGTATTTTAATGAACCATCGATGACATGCTATACGAGTAATAGACTCACGGTGTTATTCTTTTTAGCGCCGAATTTTTTACTCGACACTTTTTGGGATACGTTCGGGAAACAAGAATGAGGCGGTCGAGGTTGGAACGCTTTTTTATGGAAGGCATCTTGGCATCCTGCGTCGTTCAATTTGCTTCCTCGTTTCGGTACGTCATTAGTCATTGCGACCGTGTTTGCTCCTGCGGTGGAGATTTTTGATTTTGTATTTAGTGGTCTGTAAGGCGAGAACTTTAATTCGAACTTATTGAAAAAATTGGATTAATATCATTTTATAAGCACTCACTACAATTTCATGAACTATTACAGCAATTAGTTTCTTTAAGTTAATGTATCAAGTAGTCCTTTTATACCCCTAGTTTTTAATATTTAAAATAGGTACCGGTGTTCAGATTTTGCAACATAAAACAGATAAGTGAAATAAATTAATACACTCATATTACTCACAATAAAGGTAAACGAAGTTCAGATATATTGAACACGACAGAATTTGAGTCTAGTAACTTTCACAAGAGTTTAAACATTACCAATAGTAAATCTAAATTTCCAAGGCTTTTTATATTGAACTAGCTGACCCGGGGAACTTCGTACCACGTTTTTTAGCCCAATTAGTTCGACAAATATTTGACACTAATTAATTGAAGCAGACCATAGAATAGTAATGTAGTAATAGTAACGTTTAATTTATTATATCATGTAAGATTGAGACTACAGAGCAATCGAATGTAGGTACGCCTTCGATGAAATATGTTTTCCATTAATTTTCCTAGCATATCCAAGTCTTGATAATTGTTCTGAAACAATGGCATACATTTTCTGTTCCCAATACTGGGACCTGAGGCTGTCTCTCAATAGGTAAGAGTCCAGGTCTTATTATACCATTTGGTTAGCTATGCCTTAACCGTACGTAATATGATAAACTATAATGAACGTTGTAAGCCGTGAAAACCCAGTGGGGGCAATGCTTGACTTTCAAGCAAGACGCCATAGGTTTGAACCCCGCCAGCACTTAGAAATTTTTATTTCTAAGTACAACTTAATGATTTTCACTAACTTTAACGGTGGAGTAAAACTGCCATGTTCATAGAAGAATATCAATCGACATGTGAGATTCGTCAACCCACGCTGGGCCAGCAAGATAAATGCACTGGCCCTATGCATGGATGGGATTGATACCTATAAGTAAAAAAAAAAGTTTAGATATTCCTCATACAGTACTAACTAGCCCCAAACTAAGTAATGCTCGTAGCTCTAAAAAGCGTCATCGTTTCATGGTTGATGTTCCAAAGACACGAACGAAGAGATTTGACTCTACTTTTGTGATAAGAACGTCTAGGCTGTGGAATACGTTGCCTGAGTGGGTTTTCCCTGATGGTTACAATCTTTGTGTCTTCAAATCGAGAGTGAATCGGTTTTTTTCTAGGTAAACACGCGCCATCCTAGACCGCGTCGTCGTTTAACATCAGGCGAGATGGCGGTCAAGTGTAAACCTATAGAAGTTAAAAAAAATACTAGAGCCAGATAGAGAGCTTATACAATATTTATATGTAAAGAAAAATGTAGTTTTCTTTTATTTGTATACTAACTTAATGTAAATGTTCTCAAAACGTATAGGTAGGTAGGTATACAAAAGGTATCATTCCCAGAGCACTGTATGTACTGATACTCTGTGATTGATAATCTATGGTAGTAGATATTTTATAACCTGTGACTGTAACGAGTAACGACAGAACAATTTACTTTTAAAATCCGTCTGTTAATTTTACAACTTTTAAAGGTAGCGTTTCGCGCCGCGACCGCGACGCGAGACCGCGACGCGAGACCGAGACCGGAGACCGCGAGTCGCGGTCGCGGTCTCGGCACGAACTGGCGCCCATACAATTCCATAGTGTCAAGTGCCTGTCGCGGTCTCCGGTCTCGGTCTCGCGTCGCGGTCTCGCGTCGCGGTCGCGGCGCGAAACGCTACCTTTAAATATCAAAAGCCTATTGTGATTTTGGTTCAAACATCGTCAACATTAAATGTCGTTTCTTTCCTTACAGGTAAAGTTTGTTTATGTAATTCCACATTGTTTTTGAGATATGCATAATTATCATAAATCCTTATAACACAATAAATACTTTCCTAACAGAGAAACTTGAGTTATATGCTTTGTCGCCCAAATCACCACAAATAGGAATTATAAATTTCTTATTATATATTTTAACTGTGAATGATGAAATTTCATGCATTATGTTCAAAGGTAAGTACACCCCATTACCCATCCACCGTTCAACTATATAACCTGCTACACGTGAACATCCCACCGATATTTTAAACGCGAAAGTTTTTAAGTATGGATGGATGGATGTTTGTTACTCTTACACGTAAAAACTACTGAACGGATCGGGCTGAATTTTGGAACATAGATAGATTATAGTCTGGAAACACATATAATACTTTTTATCCTGAAAATAAAAAAACGGAAACGGGGTTTACCCGCGTATTTCACGTGGGTACAACAGCGGGGCACAAAACTATGTAGATAGGTACATCGAAAAATCAGGTTCGGGAAAAAATTTCAAATGTCATAACAGCCCTTTTATTTTTTTGAGAACTAGTTTCTAAATCTATATTTAAAAAAATATCAATCAGATAGGTACTTAAAATCTGTCCATCTCGTTAAATAATCTAAGCAGGTGGTCACAGCAACCACCGGAAACCCAGCACGGGCAGTGGAGCGACACGAGACAGTCATTCTTCACTCATTTCCTTTCCCTTTACCTTCACAATTTTAATTCTCGTTTAGGATATGAACTCCTATTTCTCACAAAGTTTTAAACTGAACTTTGTTCAACTCATTAACTTGTTTAAATATGAATGTTTTTATGTTTTTGTTCAATAATATGTGGACACCGGTATTTAATGATATGTGACGATGTATTTAGCGCACTAATTTAAAATACACTATTTTAAACGTTAAAAGATTATTTTTAAGATTACATTCAAGTCCCTAAAGGAGGAAAATGTGGAACGCGTTCATTCCTCATTTTAAACACATTTTTTTCCTATTACGAAAATGAAGTTAACCTCCTTGTCTGAGTCTTTTGAACGTCAACCATGAAACGGTTTAACTTTTTAGAGCAACGAGCAATTCAGTGAAAAAGTGCTACTATTGGAAATGTATGTGACAAAATACCTCATAATCCGTCAACTTATAATATCGATAAACTAATGAAAAGAAAAACGTTTTGACCAAAAACTATTCATTCCAGACATTTTTTTAGGAGAATTTAAACTAAACTGAGCTGACACTGACGAAACAAGTAAAATATACGACTGATTATAAGCAACACGCTTGCCTATAATAACGCCGTATAAGTGCGCCGCGTAGTTATGTGAACACGAAGAGTCCAAATCACTGCCTGGCACTGGACTGCGTCAGTCAGAAATCTAAATCAAACGTTAAAAAAGTTTTTACCTAAATACATTCATTGTAGGTACCAATTACTGTGCCATCAAATATAGGTATAGTTTCATATGACTGTATATTGCAGTATGTATACATACATAATGTTTATACTACAAACAACAAGTTTGTAGAATTTAGGAAATTTAAAAAATAACCATTACGAGTACCTAAAGTGTTTGCACATTTTTTTTGCTTGTCGCAGATACGCACGTCTCGTCTATCCATAACAGCACAGTGCCACAAAACTATTTGAACTGCACTACTCTTTTCTCTTCTCGTGTAGGATACGGCTGTAATACATTCTCATTATAAAGGTTTTATTGATAAGACGGTTAGTATATTTTATAGAAACAAAAACGAGACGACGGTTATAAGGTAAATTACGTGGACTTGTGGTTTTTGTCTCTTACAAGAATTTTTAATTTCCGGTGCTCTATCAAATTTACATTTCGTGGAACTGTAAAGATTTAATTAGATTTAAATTTTGGAGAATTTCGCGGTGGCCTAGTGGTGGGTAGTTACGGCTGGTCTAGTCGGGAGAACCGCGACTGCCGATCCGGAGACCCCGGGTTAAGAACCACGCCGCACCACTGTCGTTTATAAGTCATGTTCGTAATGCCGCTAATTTAAAACGGTGAAGGAAAACATCGTGAGGAAACCGACATGTACTTAGAATCTTTCGGAGTCATGTGTCATCCACCAACCCGCACTGGGCCAGCGTGGTGGATTATGGCTTGACTCTCTCCTTGCGAGAGAAGGCCTGAAGGCTGAAGGTGGGCTGTTTTGATAGTGGTGGGATCGTCCGATCTTACAATCATGAAATCGTTATCTATGAATATTTTTTCCAAGGGACAAATGAACTAAATGAACTTGTGTAAAAAAGTATTCCGACAAATAGTGAACCATGTTTTTAGAAGTCCATCCATTCTGCCATTAAGCACAGTTCCATAAGAAAGATTGGGAGTACGAGTTTGCTGCGAAATAGCAAAAAGATATTTTTAAAGCTAAGACAGGTCCTTTATTTTTAGAACAATGTACTTACACGAGCAAACTGATGTAAAGTATATACAAATGTACATTATATTTATGCAAATATTTTTGGTGACTTAACAATACAATAGAATTAATATTTTGAGTTGAAAATACGTATTGTCTTAAGAAAATAAAAACCTAGCTAGTTTTCTCTAAGTAAAACTCTAAAATATTTTGGTTGCCTCCTAGAACACAATTACCATATGCTTCTGACAACCATGTAGGTACTCGTAACATAACCTTCCCAACATACCAGCGGTGGTATGTATGTATCCACGTCCATCTAGCTAATAATATGTTTGTATACGCACAAAAACTGTTCTATCGGTCGGTCCATCCTTTGTTAAATAAATTAGTTTCGGTGTCTACCAAATTACGCCTCCAACCTATCTATATGTATGGCGCATTCGATCTTGGCAGAAAAATATGCTCCACCCATTATTTTAAAATGAATAAATTAACATACTTCAAACTCTTAACAAAACTGGACTTGAAACAAAAGCAGATCGTACATACATCATTGAGAAAAGCTTTTAGGAACACTAGTAGCCGAATAGTATTTGTTTTCATTGATTTATTCATGGTCACACATGAGACTGAAGGCGCCGCCGTACTCGGTCCTTTTGAAACATCCTATTCGAAATGGTAATGAGAGTTTTATGAAAAAAATGTACAAAATAAAGAGTCACGTACTTCGCTACCTAAAGTGAAACTGAACATTTGTTTAAAGGGATAGAGAAGAATTTGAAAAACAAATAGGGTATTAGGAATGTGCTCATTAGTAACTAGCGCTCGTAACACTCCACGACTGACATTTCACTCTGTAACTGTTTCAATAGACAGGCTTTCGGTATAAACTATTTACTACGTACCTAAAATCTCATAAAAAAAGATTTAAAAAAAATCTCATAACTTTCTAGGATAGACATTGTATTCAGTAACTATTTTAATGTAAAAGTTTAGTCAAACCTATTACAATTTCATTAAAATTAAAAAAAATATAATACAAAAACATGAAACATTTCGCTCAGAAACTGTAAATACAAAAGCTAAAACGATAAAAATTTAAACAAAATGGTGGCAAGTATCATGTGCCCCTATCCATTCTAACGTCACATTGACGTATTTTTTCTCGAAGAATACAATAAAGTGGCCAAGTGCGAGTTGGACTCGCCCATGAAGGGTTCCGTTGCAGCAAGTAACATTATATACATAGTACACATAGTTCTTGTAGTTCGTTGTAACTTTGATCGAAGTTTCAATAATAGTGTATATATGACGTACTAAAAAAAAACTACTCATCAGATCGAGTTCAAACTAATTTTCGTTGGTAGTTTACATGGTAATGTACATCATATATTTTTTTTAGATTTTTCATTCTCTTACTTTAGAAGTTAGAGGGGGGGGACACACATTTTACCACTTTGGAAGTGTCTCTCGCGCAGATTATTCAGTGTAGACAAAAATTATATTAGAAACCTCAATATTATTTTTGAAGACCTATCGATAGACACCCCACACGTGTAGGTTTGATGAAAAAAATATTTTTGAGTTTCAGTTCTCAGTATGGGGGGCAACCCTAATTTTTCTTTTTTTTAATTTTTTCTGTTCAAATCTTAATGCGGTTCACAGAATACATCTACTTACTAAGTTTCAACAGTGTAGTTCTCATAGTTTCGGCAAAAAGTGGCTGTGACATACGGACGGACAGACAGACAGACAGACAGACATGACGAAACTATAAGGGTTCCGTTTTTACGTTTTACGGAACCCTAAAAATTCAAACGTAATCTAGCAAAGAATCTTAAGAATAGAAACTACATTTTTAAGTCGAATGACTTTTGGGGCTTGGAGCACTGTCAAAGAAAGATGCGGTGACGAAATGTCTCCGCTGTTAAACTAACAGACAAAACTCTGCTACTGTTAATACGCGTATGAAGCTTGCGTTTTGTTTTCCCCCCACTATTTTTGATTATTTTAGACAAA
This sequence comes from Ectropis crepuscularia, assembly GCA_963693475.1. NCBI lineage: Eukaryota > Metazoa > Arthropoda > Insecta > Lepidoptera > Geometridae > Ectropis > Ectropis crepuscularia. The sequence continues at coordinate 14,809,286 of OY856358.1, forward strand.
CAAAAATTTTACTTAAAATAATGCTTAAACTTAAAAGATTGGCAAAAAAATGTGTAAAAGTCGGTGTTCACCAATCAATTTATTAAAATAGATCATATCTGAACTGTACACGATTAAATCTTTCTATCTTATATGTTTGCCTCTATCTATAGATTAGGTTGTAACCTTTCAGCAAGTTTCAGTCCAGGAGTGCATATGACTGTATATGACGTCAGAGATTAAAATAGATACACAAAATAACTTTTAAGTAAAACTGGCAAAACCTATTCGATATTATTTTCTTTCACAGTTTATTAAAATGGTGAAATTATAAAATACTGATTCTCTCGAAAGGTATTTATATGGAAAATAATGAAGCTGATTTGAAGCACCAGCTAAGCTCCTTCGGAGAGACTTATCTTAAGTGAACAGGCAAACAAAATTGTTGAAAGCGCTTTAACTTAATATATTTTGAACCTATTCTCGGAGACCCACTTCCTTCGCACCAAAAATAGCTCGAGTTATTAGCTGTGGGCCTGGGATTCATCTCATTTCATTATCTGAATAACTTTGTAGGGTCCTTCAAAAACCAAATTGGCTTTCATAACAACACTTTACATAATAATTATTCCACAACTCGTATGGTTTATTGTCTAATGTAAATAACGTAAACATTGGCAAAAACTCATTTTCTTGTGATAATTCAAGCATAAAATAAAAGTTGTTATTAATGATGAGTACCTCTTTTTGACTTTCATACAACATTTTTTTCTTAGATTAGGGCTAGATTGTCCTATATCTGTATACGACATAGTCTAGCGTAATCTACAATGTCGACCAATATTTATTTAATTATCTCGTATTCTCTAACTTAGTGCACTTGATCTGTGTAACCCAGCGTAACATTGTTTCCAATGTTACGCTGCAAGGCTGTTCTACTGCGAAGAGTGACCAGAAATGAAGTGAACAGAACCCTAAGCTGGCTACAATTTGATCAGTCGGTAAAAATCTGAAAAGTAGCCTATTAAAAAAAAGTATTTTTAAGTTTATTACAAAAAAAAAAAAACAAATTGTCATCACTTTTTGATTAAGAAAATACAAGTCGAATCTTGGTAACAAGTTGGTCAAAAACTACTCATTATCAAGACTATCAACTATCAAGACTGATTTTATATACTTAAGTGTTCCACAAACAAAATTTTCTATGCCCCACAACATGTAACAATGGTATAATTTCTTAAAGCATGACATTCCGATATTAGTTTAGGTTAGGTGGTACCAGCTAATCGATGTGGCTTTTTTATAAGACGTATAAAAAGTATTTAGCACACGTCAAGTACTTTGTAGCATAATGGCCATTGTTGTTTCTTCTCATATAAAATTTATCAGTGTTCTGTGATAAGGCTGTATGTGATAAATTGCCGTTTTCATAAGGCGTTCATTAGGAGCGTGCAAAATGCGTTCCGTTGCGCACCGATAACAGCCCTTGATAACGTTTTTATAGCTTCAAATATTACCTATTTGTGGGACCGATGGCTGATTTAGATTTTAAATATTATACAGATTATCCACGTAGTGTGGGATAGTATTTTTATGTGTTTCTTGTAATCAATCTGTTACTAAGGATGCGATTTGTCAACGCATTTTAACTCTTCCGTTTCAGCACGAATTGGTTCCTAGATTAGTATTTACGATAACTGAACACTTTTTATGTTCATAACTTCTAAGTGAAAATAAACGGTATAATTTTTAATATAATAAAAAGAATCTAAAAATAGCTTTTTTATCGGATATTGTTTGTTGGTAACAAACAACTTGCAAAACCATCACATTAATTAGACATTTAAAAACATCTTTACGTGTTTAACAACAGCCTAAATCTAAAAAGATTACATACAGGCATACAGGGTTAAAAGTTACACCCACCTACATATATCAGAGAAATGAAAGTTTGGCTGTTTGTCGTTCGATGTTTTGGAGGAACAAAGTCGAGAATGGATTCTGACTGAAATTATAATAGTTATAACAAATACTTATATAATTATTTTTTAAGCTCTACCGAAATCGCAGACATTCACTAGTTACAAGTAATTTTTAATAATTTGTTAGTAGAGCATCTTCCAAATCATCTTATCATATTCGTATAAATGTACAGAATCGATCTTCTCAAGAACCGCACCCCCATAGAAGTAGTGCAAAGAATTAATATACAACATAGAGTCGTTGAATCACCCAGATATGAAAATGTTTATTAGCGCATAAAAGCTTAAGTTACTTACAATCACCAACTAAATTAACACATGTAGGGTAGATACAAATAAAATAAGTAAAGTAAAGAATAAGTTGGTGAACATGGTGGTTTTGATGTAAGTGAGTGTAGTGTAATAATAAATAGATGATCGGAATAGTTACATCGTATTTTGGTGTGTTGTGTAGCGCCACCATGATATAATGATATGTATATTAAAAGATTGTTTGAGAATCTTTGTATGTCATATATTGATAGGCATACTGTTTTATATTGGTTAAAGAGCAAAGCGTTTATAGGAATTATTCAAGCCATAAGCCGTGATAACCCAATGTCTACAATACTCACGAACCTGAGGTCGTAAGTTCGAATCTATCTTCGCTTCTTTGTATTATTCCAAGTACAGATGTACAAATTTGTCATCACCACACGCTTTAAAGGTGAACAAAACATCGGGACGCAATCAATATGTTTCATGAATCTTTCCAAGTCATGCGTCATTCGCCTATCCACACGGGGCCACACATAGTGTGCTGGATTATGGCCTGCTCTCTGCGAGAGATGGCCCCGAGTCCTAGCAGAGGCATTAGTAGCAAGCGGGTACTCAAGCTATGTTATTCTAGTCATGTTAAGTTTCAGTTTTGTAAAATTAGACCTTAGGCCTTCTATTCGATAAAATAAAATTTGCTCAGTAGTACTCATAATTAAAACATTTCCGAATAGTTCATGAATCTACATTTTCATTGCTGCAAAAATATGTTTTAAATGGATTTTGACATTTGAAGATTTGAATTTGATTTGAAGGTTGTTTAGAGTTTTAGGCTTACAAATAAAAAAAATACAAAAAACATATTGTTACTTTTAAAAAACAACTAGATAGATGAAACCGCGAAGATTAGCTAATGACTATAAAAAGAAATAGCAACAGGTATTGGTTTAATGCCGGTGTGAACAGCTCTACATGAATCCTTCACAATGCCGAAGATTGCAGCTGACTTGCACTGCCGACGTTATTCAGTTCTTTAATTAACTATCAAACCGGAGGCACTCTCGATTATAACACGGCTACCCGGCTTTGTCCCTTATATTTACCTGATGTCACACACACCGGGAAATATACCTTACTACCTTAAAATAAGGTTCTACAACATGCACGCTTTACTGGCGACGGTGTGTCTCTCTGACATTGTTTTTTACATGATGGTATTAGGCGTTTGTTGTATGAGCATGATCATTAAAGTCAGATTTGGATATTGTGAAAACGTTAAAGTGTTATTTCTCGGCTAACCGGCAATTTCCGAGATGTTTTGCTGATTTTGATGTTGGGGCTGTCGTCTGCCCATAATTTTGTGATAATGAGGTGTCGTAAGAAATACGGTAATCGATCTACGTTCCCAAAGGCTGTTTATAGTTATTATAATAAAGTATATATGAGCGCTTCCTGTGAAGATTAGTGAAGTAATTTGTTATAAATACAATTACAGTTAATTTTCCCGAATTATCTAAAAATAATTATGAGAATTTAGAGTGGAAGTTACGGCTGGTCTAGTCGGAAGAACGGCGCCTGCCGATCCGGAGACTCCGGGTTCAAACCCCACACGCACCACTGTCTTTTCGTAGTCATGTGCGTAACGCCGCTAACTGAAAACGGTGAAGGAAAACAGTGTGAGGAAACCGACATGTACCTAGAATTTTTCGAAGTCATGTGTCATCCACCAACCCGCACTGGGCCAGCGTGGTGGATTATGGCCTTAACTCTCTCCTTGCGAGAGAAGGCCCCGAGTACCAGCAGTCTGAACATTTAGTGGGCTGTTGATAATGATGAGCGTGGAACTTCTGTAGCCTATCTTTACCCATATCTATGACTTCGACAAAAAAAAGCGATTAAAAAAAACTTTTATAAGATAAAAATGTTGTACTAAACAAACATTATTTGGTACATTTTTTACCATAATTAATGAATACCGTAAAAATAACCCGTTCTTCATGAGTTTCTCGATAGTGATAATGTTCAGAATGTATTATTTTAAAGTTACTTCATTATCTAAAAGTGTGTTTTTGACATCAGTAGGTACTTTTTGAAGTGCAATATTGACTATTATCGAATAATTAGTGAAAATAATACAATAATAAAATCAAGTTGTATGTCGTGCAGAATAAAGAAAACGACCCTTAAATCAAGAAAATGTAAAAAAAAACATTATTTTTAAATATCTGTTCTTAATGAAAAGTGTTTTCCACAATCAAGCAAAAACTTTTCAGATTTTTGACGATAAAATACATTTTGAGTAATAAAATACATCGTCTTATATAAAATGAGAATTTCTAAAGCTGATCGCTTTCGGCACCGAACAATCAGAAAAATATTTTTTATTTTCCACAACATAAAGCAGAGTAATTGTCCTCCATCGAACCATAACAAAACATTACTGGTAATAACTAAAAGGATTCATATATCAAGACGACATTTCAAAATAAATAAAAATCACATTCTCGCAACTCATATAAGAAATCATGGCAGCTCTTAATGTATATTAAATATGTATAGTATTCAAGTGAAAAACAGTGCAAAAACGGAATGGTATCGCCATTATAGCTTATAACTCAATCAGTCGCGTCCTACGTTGTGGAGATAGGAATTTTATACTTTTTCATCCATTATCTACAATCCCGGTGTGACAAATTCCAATGTCGTCCAACGTCTCGTCAGATGAGGCAGATACCTTGTAAGGTTTACGATAAGTGGCCACACTGTTCTTCTAAAAGCTTACGCGTCATTTAAGTAAAGGCAACATTTATAATCTTTAAAGGATTACAGAGCCAGGTAACCTAATTTTTTTAATTCGATAAATAACTGTAGCATTTGTTCAAGAAAAAAAAAACAGAATAAAAGCGTTTTACGCACAATTTGTCATGATAGTATGACGATGGGAGATATACTTGTCTATATATCTTGAACAGCAATCATCATTATCCAATTCGCAAGTATTTTGCATAATAATTTATGGCTTTTTTAAAACAGTGTTGTGACATGTTTTAATATTTTATAAATCACAAACAGCTAAAGATATTAGTTTAGAAGCTAACAGAAGAAAATTGGACACTCTGCTGTCGTGTAACCTTAAATCTGTTTTTCTTCTATTTTCATTTAAATATGTGTTGACGCTATTTTACAATAATAAAATTATAATATCGTGAAAATACGTTTCTGGCTGTGATATATACCTTTTTTGTGTCTTTAAACGCTGTTGTTTTTTCCCCCCTAATCTCAGTTCTGAAGGTATCTCTGTACTCTCGCTGTAGAAAACAGATCAAATTGACGCGATGAGAGATGCCAGACATTCTTTCACTTGATTTCTGATAGACACAAAGGTATTTGTCAGATATATTGTCAGGACCAGAGATAATTCACTGAATAGTTTCCTTGCAACTTTTAAAGTTCTGTCTCAGTGTTCAGTGTTCTTACAAAGGTAAGAACATAGCTTTGAAGCTAGGTATTTCACTAAAGGCTTCAAACTCCGTGTTTGAGATTTATGAAATTTGCTAAAGTGTTAAGATTTCACTTGGGTTCTGGTACAAGAGAATTTAAACCAAAACGTACTTCGAACAACTTGGACAACTTGAATGTCTTTAAGATCATCGAATTCAAATTGTAGAAAATCATGATTTACTTAAACACTGCTATAATTTAGCAAAATATCTATAAGTGTCTAGAAATTCAAAATCGTATACCGATCACTTAAGGCTTATTGAGTAAAGTAAAATCGCATTAATAATAAAAAGGCGAACATTTGTTTGTTTGTATGCGTGCATATTGTATTTCACTTAGCAAATACCTATTAATTAATACTATTTTTGAATTTGAACTAAACAAAAGATTTTTATAATTTTTAGTTTGTCTGTACATTACAAGACAAAATAAATCTAATTTAGTAACGGTGATTTGAACACATTATACGGTTGAAATCACAAAACAGCATTGCACTATCCTCGGCATCAACACACATAACTTATCTCTTTACCCTATAATATCTCGGAAAAATGGTCTTTCACACTGGTATACAGTAGGTACTTTTAATTACAGTATTTGCCGCAGAATGACTGTCAAAGGTGAGGGTACTTTCCCAGGCGGATTTTGTAAGGAGTCCTACCACTACAAAACTCACTAGTGCTTAGTTTCTGCGTAATCCAATATGTAATTAATCATGTCAGCTTCTGCATTTGTGATTACTATTGTATTCTATAGAACCCAGCGCTGCCTGATGAGACCGGCTCCCGATTTCATTTCAAATCACAATCGTCGACTTATTTCACTCGTGTTGTATTATTACACTCATTACCGACATTTTAATGAACGCTGCAGTTTAATGGGAGGAGCATGATGTTAGTGTTTTTGTTGCTACCGAATGAAACCGAGTAAATTCGATTTATAATCAAGGTTGAGCAGTGAAAGAGTAGTGTTTTGTTTCTTTCAATGAAAAATTGGTGACAGTATCGTTTGTTATGAGCAACGGCTACCAAATTATAAGCATTTGGAAAAAAATCTGCTTGTCCTTTCCAAAATAATAGACTTTTAAATAATTACCTTCGAATACGTGACTGAAAACTAATTCAGTTATTCATACAGTCACATTTGCCTATTCAACTAGCATATAATAGTACATTATGATATAAGTGCGGTAAGTTGATAATTACAGCGGAGGCTTTATTGCTAGCTCGAGCCGAAGGCGAGAGCTATAATTAGCAGAGGCTGTAATTATCAAAGCGCACGTATGTCATACGACGTTTTATAACATATTTGCGAGGAAATAAACAAAGTCTGACGACATTTTCAAATAAAAACAATACAGCGAAAAAAAGGCACGGAATAATATTTACTTGATCACAGATCACAGCACAGAGTAAGTAATCACTATGGATCACAGATTAGCAATGCGCGCGCATCGGCGCCTTTTTTTTTTAAGCAACGGCACAGAACCCGCCGGTATGCCATTAATAATAAAGTAAATTAATATTTTCGTGTTTTGTTACAGAAAAATTAAAGTAATTTATGGTCTAAATTAATTAAATTAACGAATTTAATAATTCTTTATTATATTTTACCTCTCAAAGTTAATTTTATTCATAAAATGTTGACCACACTTTTCTGACATAAAAACTCTTTACTAAGATTTAAAAAGGTACCGTTCGTTTTAGACGGAGCATATCTCTCTACCTAGTCTGTGGACGGAGCATTTTGAAACCGTGCGTTTTACATTACACATTACAGCACTAGTGCGTAATAAGATACATTACGATACAGAAATTGGTCCAATAAGAGACCCTTTACGAGCAAATATGTTATAAAAGAACATTATTTTAGATGGGTCAAAATTTTTCAGGTAAACAAATGTTATACTATTCTTGAATTATTAACGTAACTGAAGTTAATGCGAGTAACATTGCGAGTGTTTACTTTCTAGTTAACGAACACATAGGTGAATTAATTCAAACAGATTTAAGACCAATGTTGGTGTAATATATTAAACAGTTTAAAAGCACGACAGCAAAGTAGAACAGCCTCAGACCTACGTTCCATCGCCCCAAAAAACAACAATTGGATTGGTTTAATTGAACCGTTGTACTCCGCTACAGATTCCGTCGCCTAATCTACGAGTGTGGCATTGGTCTCATCCAATTTCAGATCGGTTACTCGGTAGCTCGCCTTTGCTGCATCATCGGCGATCTAATCATGTATGGGACGAGATTAAAACAGGTCCGCCGGATCCCATCAAAGGCGGTATCACACTGTTATTTTGACTGATTGATCTCCAGCAAAAAAACCTCTCCGTCGCTACCGAGATCGACAGTAGCCGAGAAAAAACAAATTAGCTGGCTAAACCTTTTCATAAAGCATTGTTATTATCACCACCTACCCCGTCTTATACGTTTCGACAACGTTGCCGTCTTTAATCGAAAACTGCGATTGATCGTTAAGGAATTGAACTAAGGTTTATATTCGTGTAAGTATCACGGCGTTTCACGTCCGTAATCGCGATTGTCGAAAAGCGAAAATCATGCTGTGCTTGCGACCTTGCGACTTCAACAAAAAACGCGATTTATTTTTTGGGGAAAAAGTTCGTCGGTGTCAGATGTAGCGGCTCGAGCTTTGATTGTCGATATTCTCATATTTAGTTTTAATTGGTGGCTTTATCGAGTTTACATTTTACGGTCGGATTCGATGAGAGGTTAATAAGCGGCACTTTGAAAGGTATCTTCTTTTTTTAGAGTTCCGCGTTAATAGTTACCTAATAGGAATATGACTGTGGTTTCGTTGTTGTGATTTTATTAGGGTTGCACGTGGTTTCGATAATTATGATCATCGGACGGGTTTAATATCAGTATTGTACGATTTAATTCTTTTATATCTACGAGATTGTAAAAATATTATGGGTCGTAATAATTGTGATAATCCCGAATGAAATAATCAGTGACGACCTCGAATATATCTCTCAATACGTCGTTGTCAATATTAGGCCTAGTTTCATTTGGTGAGATGATCAAAGACTGTCCATTTTGCTATAGGAATGCGCATCGATTAACCACGGAACCGTTCATGGAAAATAAACGTAATGCACTATGCCCAATTTTTTATTGTTTAGGCAATAGCCGATATTGATTTCGGTTCTTTGATTCCGACGTATTATTGCTTGTTTTATTGGTACCTGGGAATATTGTAATTAACCATATCGGGTCTTTTTTCTCATCTCTCTGGATCCTTTCGTGTCTATCGACAATAATAATCTGAGACTCACCTTGAAAAGCGTATGCGCCGAAGATTGGTCTCATATTGTTCATTGAAGACGTAGTTCCTGTCGAATAATCCATTTTTATGTTTTTAATTACCATCGGTTAATTCACTGCACTGTCTTCACGTGTAACCGACTACTAAATATTTTATGGCTCACAGTATCACTGTACATCACATTTTTATTGCACTTTGAGATCACTTTGAAACACTTAATTTTCCGAAGCCATTTTTGTAGTAAATTTACCACAAGTTTTTTCTATAAAATTGATCCACGGTAGACACATAAAAGATAGATGCGGGGACATAACTGAATCAATTACAAAGTTCCTGGCGTCAGTAACATTACATTTTGGACCCTCGTGGTATTACAATCGCTTTGCTCCACCTCTCCCCTACCACTTTTTATTTACTAGCCATAATAGTAAATCACTGGGTACAGTCGTATGTGCTAACTTCAAAGGGCTCCCATATAAAAGGGTGTAAATTTATGTATTAACATTTTACTGCAGTTTTGAAGTATTGATGGCCGTTCGCATGAAGAGATCGTTAAAAGAATTCATCTTATTTCTCTTGATGTTTGTGGATTTACTTTTATGTTTTTTAAACAAGTAAGTGCCTATAATAATAAATACATTCATAATATATTGAATAACAAAACGAAATAACTAACGTAATTCATCCCAACATATACTACTATAACAAAATTACTTACATCTTTTTTATTCATCCATACTATGTAGCCACTGATACTTTTAGATTTAGGTAACTAGATCTAAATCTTACGTTTAGAAGCGAACTAGCAGTTGATATACCTGACAGTGAGTATTATACGTTATTTGTGAGGTTAAAAGGCAACAGCGGTCGTCTCGTCTACAGCGTCTTAGCCAGGTTAGTAAACCATCAACAAAATCTTTAATTGTAAATTTCTAATGTTATCTTAACGCATATCTTAAAATTCATCATTTTTTATTAGTTTTCAACATATTTTATTCGATATTTTTTTAGAACAAAGTGTGACCCTGATTGTATCCAACACGCTTACCCATGATAGCACAGCTGCGTGGCACTTTTTGACCATGAAAATTCCACTGAAAACACTTAATTTTCATTACTTTGTCCTGTGATTAGCCAAAAACATTACCTGTCAATCTGGAACACAGTAATGTTTGAAAATTACTGCTTGGCGGTAAAATTAATTGCAAAGGTGTGTTACTTCTCAAGGCGGACTATGGAAGGAGTACCTCGTAACAGAGATATTTTATGATGAACATTCATGATCACATAACGTTGGCACTTGCAGTGTTCTGAAACGTTCCTCGTTTTACGTAGTTGGTAATGTTTTATTCCACATCCTGAAAATTTGCAGTAGAATTATTGTAGAACAGTATCTCACTAGAACAGTATCGAATATTCCGTTATAAGCCATTGACGGTGAATACAAAGTCGCAGCTGTCTGCATCGCGCCTCCACCGACGCCGATAAAAAGTCGTCATGCAAATTATCGCCCTTTGTGCCCGATCTATCGTAGCATTGTGCGATAGTTCGTGAGCGACTGTCCGCAGAAATGTGATGGGTTTTTTGGGATACTGTAACACTGGCAGCTGCACACATGAAATTTAACTTACAAACATAGTTTTTCTAATAACTAGTCTCGTAGCTTTGTCCCCGATGACGTGGTCATAGCTTCAATTCCCGCCCAAGAGAAATACTTGTATGATGAATAAAAATATTACTGCACTTGCTTATTTTGGTTTTAGTTAGGGTTGTTTGAAAAATGTCTATCCTTAATTAAACTAACTAGATTTATACTACAAAACCAAAAATATATAGCGGCCGAAGAGTTTTGATTCCATTTTCATAACAGCATCTTACGGAAAAAGCTTGAGTAGTGTAATAGTGGGTATTCCCTCATGGACATACCTATCTGAGTTTGCCTAAGTCTAGAATTAATCGTATTGTTTCGACATCGTACTTGCACTAGACCAACGTAGTGAATTAGGGGATTGACTCTCTTCTTGTGAGTAAAAGCCTGGGAAACCAAAAGGGCTGCTTGTGCTTATAATCTGAGTAGTCTGCGCGCCCCATCGTAGCCCGCATCGTCGCTTAACATTAGACGAGAAGGTTATCTAGCACAAACGGATAAAGATAAATAAACAATACAAACTTTCTATAGTCACATTTTAAAGGAACAGAGTCAATCTTTATAACACCTTGAAACCAAAAAGAAAAAACTAGCCTAATCCAAGAGCACCAAGATGAATAATAATTTGTCCTAAAGATTTGTTTGAGGTGAAAAATCGGCACGAAGCATGTGTTATGAAGACAAATTTAATATGAATAAATATTAGTTGGTACACAACACCAAATATTGGATTGCTTTTCAAAATACATAACTTTTTATTTTTAAATTTTACTCTCATAAATTACTAAATACTAAAGTTTGAATGTTTGACGCTCAATTACGTCAGAACGGCTGAACCGATCTAATTCGATCGATCGACCACGGGACGCTGCCAGTTATTTATTAAGGAGTAGCTGTTACCCGCGACTTCGTCCGCGGGAAATAAATCCTATGGTAACTTAGGCAGTACCTATTTGTATACCCATACACATTTACGGTTACTAAAACCAGCTTATAATAAAAAAAATTTTTACAATTTCATCAAAATTTGTTCAGTTGTTTAGTTGTGAAAGAGTAAGAGACATTCGTCCCCCATTTCAACTCCAATTTCACCCCGTACAGTTCGAGATTACAAAATTGATAGAACAAACATTTAATTATTACAAAATTTGATGACTTTAAAAATGACGAATTTTCATACAACCGTTTCACCCTCTTAGGGGTTTAATTTCGCAAAACCCTTTCTTAGCGAGCGCCTACGTGCTAAAACCTTCATGCAAAATTTCAGATTCCTAGCATTTGTAGTTTCTGAGATTCTTTGATGAGTGACCTTTTACTTTTATATATAGAAGATAGTTTTATTATTTTCCATAGGTTATCTTTACAAGGTTAAAATTTAGCGACAGAGTGATGTAAAGTAACAATTGAAAATATTCTAACAGAGAGAATAAACAGAATGAACAGGTATCGCTTACAGCGAAGACTGCCTATATCAATCACGATCCTTTTAATCGAAAGCAAAGGGTACACATTCTTGAGCACTCAAAACTGCAACGTCATGTTTAGTTATTATTAATTTTCATTCATGTTTCTTCCGATGATCTTTTTATGTAAGCCCAGTGGCCGAGGCTTGAATTAATCTGACATGTTGTTATATGTCATAACAAAATCGAGTGGTGTCTTGGGATCGACTTTGTATCGATTCGAGTGGCAATTGTGTAGTCGCCAACTGTATTGAGAATGATTAAAGATGTTGGAACACCACTTGAGGTGTCGTGATCGATGAGTGTTTGAACGATTTCGAAAAAAATAATTCTATGTCTTTATGGTAGACCAATGTCATCCGCTCACAGCATGTTTTTGTAACTGGTTAAAGAAATTGATTGCTATGTCAATTCAGAGAAATAGAACCGTTGCTGCGATCACCTTACTCATATTCTACCGCCAAGCAGTAATTTGCAAACATTACGGTGTTCCGGTTTGAAGGGCAATGTCACCAGTGAAATTACAGGGCATAGAGATAAACATCATAGCTCTGGGTGACGAGCGCAGTGCAGTGATAGGTTATCACTATCTTCATGTTCCAATAGCTGCTTGGCACTGTGCTGTTATGGCAAGCTTGTTGCTTACCATTAGGCACATGTCCTGCTCATCTCGTGATTCTATCCTACTTCCTTCTAATATTATAAATGTGAATGTATGGATGTTTGGATGTTTGTTGCGACGGGACGGGCTGAAATTTGGAACACAGATAGATTATAGTCTGGAAGAACACATAGGCTACTTTTTATCCCGGAAAAACAACGGGAACTTCGCGGGTAACACCGCGGGGCGCTGCTTATATCTACTAAAAAAACAATTGATTAGTGTTGTAGTATTGGGCATTTCCATCAATGATATTTATAAAGTGCAATATTTATATATACACCTATCAATCTCATTGATGTGGAACCGATGAATGAAGATAATATTTGGCACATGTTTTCGTCACATCTCTGAGACAGACATTGATAACCATTTTTTAATTCGTTCCCTGCGGGAATTGCATAGGTGGCGAACATTTGGTTAATGGTTTGTCGCGTAATAAATCATTTAGGGAACGCTAAACGACTGCTGCTCTCTCGCTCTCGCATTTCACTTCTTTTTCAATAGATACCTATCTACAAGGTTAGGCATATTATGTATATCTCTGGAAGCGATTGAAAGACATGCCAAAAGGCTCATAGGCAATGACACTCTTGTGCGTAAAAGACTTCAAAGTCTTGATCATCGCCGCAAAATTGCTAGCTTATCGGTTTTTCATCGAATAAGTACACTTCGGAGAGTGTGCAACTGATCTGCATCTATCAACTATCCAAAAAAACACGAACGAATAGATTTGACTCCACGTTTGTGATAAGAACGTCTAGATTGTGGAATACGTTGCCTGAATGGGTTTTTCCCGATAGTTACAATCTTGGTGTCTTCAAATCGAGAGTGAATCGGTTACTTCTAGGTAAGTACGTTCCATCGTAGATCGCATCGTCGCTTAACATCAGGCAAGATTGTGGTCAAGTGCGAACCTATTATAGTTAAAAAAAAAACCTACTAAAAGCTGTCAAGATTTCTTCTTCTTCTTTCTTTATTTTTTCAACGATGAAATCACTTCTGAAATCGCTATACAATCACCTTTATATTACGCAAATGTACTTTGACTACGTTTTGAAATGTATTCGACCAAGTTTTTTTTTTTAAATGTGAAGGGACGAACACAACATGTGTCTGATACTCCTGCCAATAACATTTAAATAATTAAAATACAGTTTTGCCTGGGTTAATGTTCAAACATAAGTAGTTTATAATGATTATATTATATACTCAATATTTCGGGTTCAGTACAAGGTTTTAGCGTAACATTCTATAAACTCTGTGATTAAGGGTTTTGGTTTATAATATGGTATAACGGAATGAATAAAAACATGCACATGAAAACAATTCATTGTAATAAAATTTGAACGTCAAGACGAAAATGATGATCGTGAAAGAAGTACAAATCTCTCGTTATCCAGAGATACAAATACGTATAAGATGATACGTCTCTTTGTCCTTTTATTGTTTTTTAACGGTCGTTCAAACCAGAACACAGTAATGTTTGCACATTAATATGGCGGAACCTTTAAAAAGTTCTACCACTACAAAATAAACAAATAATGTACAAAATGGTTCACTAATACCTTTGTTAGATTTGACAAAGGAAGACGTGTTGTAACAAATTACTTTTCCGCAGAGATGTCACAAAGTATGTACATATTTTGTTAAGGCGTACTCCTATAAAGAGTAAGTTGTTCATCCCATTTGGAATAATCCATCTAGTCTCTGGATGAACATATCGACTTTAATATTGTTTTTGCACAAATACATAACTCAGCAGTAATTTTCCGACATTATCCTTGTTTCAGAGAAAATTATGACAATTTCCCGGATGACAAGGGAAATCTTCTTATAAATAAATCCTTTATTATAAGTGGACTACAGAGGAAAACGAATATCTGAGAAATTGTCCTTTTATATCTTGAGGTAAAAATAGAACCATAATGAAGATAACACTGTGAATCTTCTAAAGGTTACGTTCGTATCATAAAGTAATCCTGTTCATCAAGTTAATATAAAATTGGATGGAAAATATATAACACTAACAGTAGGGTGTCCCTTAAAATTCAATGTCAATATATTTTTACGCATACCTTCTAAAAACTTTTATATGAACCTAATATAGTACAGAAATAAATATTAGCCCGATTTATAAACGATAACCCGTGCCGACTTGAGTTTTTAACTTGTCCATACAATTGCGCAGGTGCAGCGCTGCGACCTGTTACTGCGGGTTTCAATTGTCATTTCATACGTGATTTCTAACATTATTAGTGCGTTGTTGATTATTGTGTGGAGATGTCTGTGGAATTACGAAGTGATAAACAAAATATTTACCTTATCGGACTGCCAAGCCACCAGATAAATGGTGCAAAATTACCATCTAATCGACAAGTTCTCACCGTTTTATGTTACAATATACGTGAGGTCAAGCTGACTGTTAGTGAAAGTGCGAATCTTGTTATAAGAGAAATTATATTTTGGGAAAAGCCAGAATTCCTACAAAGGCATTCCTGCAAAAAAACTGTAAGAAAACTCAGGACACGTTCAAGAACCGTGAACACAATTTTGTAAAAGACCTTGATAACTTGTTTGATATTGCACATGCTGATGCCTTCGACAGAATGAAGATAGAGGAAAACAAAGATTTTTTAAGGAAACAGAGAGAGGCCAGGTCGACCGGGATGCTTAGGTGGAACTGACAAAACATTGGCGGAGAAAGAAGAATGAGTTAGGCAAAGACGATTGGAAGAAAAGGAAAGAAAGGTAAAACAAAGAGAGCTATTGGCTATTGGATGTACTTCTTCGGTAGATAGCTTGGAATGTCTGGAGAATTCGAATGAGGAACAGATTTCGAATTCTGTACTTAGTACTCAGATTCCTTGCCCTGAAAAAAGTTCTAAAAGAGGCACGAAAAATTTAATGACTCCTAAACTGGCAGCAGCTTTAGATCGATGCCAATTAAGCATAAGATACTCAGTTTACATTCTCCATGCGGTTGTAGAAGCGCTTGGTCTGAACACCGATGATTTTCCTATTAACAAATCTTCGATTCAGCGAAATCGTACTCAGGCGAGAAAATCCAGGGCAGAAGCAATAAAAACTGACTTCCAGAATAATTTGTCACAGTCCATTGGGATGGAAAACTATTACCTGGATTGGATGTATGAAGTTCAAAAGAAGAACGCTTGCCAAGTCTTGCTTCATTTGACGATAGAGAACAACTTCTTGCAGTGCCAAAATTAGAGAGTTCTTCGGGAAAACATCAAACTAAAGCCATTTCAACTGCACTCTTTGACTGGAACCTACATGATAAAGTAGGTGCTGCGATACAACAGCTTAAAATATTGGCCGTTTCATTGGAGCTTGTTCTATTTTGGAGCAGACTTTAGAAAGGGAATTACTGCTTTTTGCTTGTCGTCATCACTTTTAGATGTTGGTCTTCAAAGCTGTTTTTGAAACCAAGGTAAAGCAAATTACAAGTAGCCCAGATATTCCAATTTTCAAAAAGTTAAGTGTACTTATACTAAACCTTGGCTCGAATGTACAGTGTCAATTAAAGCACCTAACCAATACCTACTTATGCTTTTTGAAAGCTCTAAAAGAATATGAAAAAGTAGACGCGACAAGTTCCAAGGCATCCACAAGCAAGTTTGTTCATCATTTATGGCATTTGTGTGAAGAAGCAGTCATGTTATTACTCTTTGATGAAGAAGTTGATTTCAAAACCAAGACAAAAACGATTAATAATTTAAACAGAGATGAAAGTTCAGCTTCCGCCAAACGCTATAATATCCCATCGAAGGAAGAAAATACGCAAAATTTCTTTAGTAAGCTTAATATTTTCTTGTTTCTTTTTTCAAAGTTTCGTGGCTTAGTTTTTGCTTTTTAGACTGTTTTTTCTTTCTTTCAGATATTATGATGGTGGATGATTTTGTGACTCAAAGAAGCAAACAATTTCTATCTCGACTGCAGATCGACGACAGTTTTCTTCGGGAGGATGTATCTTCTTGGGGTGACAATACTACTTTTTTGGAAGCTAGAAGACGAATGAGTTGTTTGAAAGGTCGTAAATGACACTGCTGAAAGAGTTAAATGAATGCAAGATTTTAATGGACTTATCACGGATGAAGAAGAACAAAAACAGTTTTTGTTGCGTTGTGTTCAGGAACATAGAAATCTGTATCCAGACTGTAAAAAAACTACACCAAAGAGAAGTCACCCTAATTAATTATTATTATAATTTGTATTTAAATAAAAGTTTGTGTTGATCTTATTTTGTTATTACTCGTATTTACTTTATTTGTTGTATTTTAATTATTTTGGATCAAACCAAGATGTCAGGCCAAAACACCATTTTCTAATAAACTTTAGAGCTCGGTCGGCACGGGTTGCAATCATGCTACAAATACGAAATTTCGTATTTAAGTATATTTTAGCAATCATAAAAAAAGTAGAGGGTATGCGTCTCGAAATTCTAAAAAAAATTTTTTTTTGCCCCGTAAGGGACACCCTAACTAACAGTGACCCGCGGTTTTACCTGTGTACTTAGTTCCCTTTTCCGAAATTTTCCTGCAATATAATAAACCTATGAGTTATTCCTGACAATAATCCAACTGTGTTCCTAATTTTCTCCCAATTCGTTCAGCCGGTTCGACGTAATTGAGCAACAAACATCCCAACTTTCGGATTTATAATATTATTAGTAGGATTTAACTAACTACCTTTAAGTAACGGCTAGTCTAGTCGGGAGAACGGTGACTGCCGATCCGGAGACCCCGGGTTCAAAACCACGCGCACCATTATCTTTTCTAAATCATGTGCGTAATGCTGCTAATTTAAAACGGTGAAGGAAAACATCGTGATGAAACCGACATGTACCGAGAATCCTTCGAATTCATGTTTTATCCACCAACCCACACTGGGCCAACGTGGTGAATTGTGGCCGTGATTCTCTCTTTGCGAGAGAAGTCCCCAAGTCCCAGCAGTGGGAATATTTAGTGGGCTGTTTATGCTTATACCTCTATAGATATCATATCATACATGGATTTTTCCAAAACCAATGTCCCAGCTATGTTCGAATTGAGTAATCTTGCGTGTGACGTCAGTAAAATACCTGACGACATCAATCTTGTGTCAAATTGAATAAGCCCCTAAGACGCAACTAGGCGCCACCACGTCTTCCAGAGACACATAGTAGAGCTGGTTCTGTGGCTAATTCTGCTGAACGTCATAAACAAGAAAGATAAACAAACCTCGGTAGCGGCTATATATTTGAAGCATTTGTTAACCAAATCATATTGTAATAAAAAAACACACCACACAACATACATAAATACTTACTTACACTAAGCACATCTGAATTATCCATAGGCCGATAAAGATCTAAATTTAGTCCAAGATGATCAAGCCCACTACTAGCTGAAAAAGGAACCATAACGGAACGGAATAACGATGATAAAACGCCAAATAAACATTTTATGACAAAATTTTAGGTAACGTCAGGTCTACCGCCTGACTTTTAATCTTTCTGTTAAGGCCGATTTAAACTGAACGAACATAGAGCTAGAGCTGGAACAAGAGCATTCTTTCTCGATCTCTTAGTGTAAACGAAAGATCGTTCTTAGCGTTTTCCATATTAAATATTCCATAGAATCTTAGCGAACGCAAACAAAACAACGAAGGAATGTTCTACGTTTGTTTACACCAAATGAATTTGATACAGTGGGGATAGAATGAGCATTAGCTCGTCTGATGTAAATCAGCCTTTATGCTTTCATTTGTAACGTCATCAAAGTTTCAAAGCTATGTCAAAACAGACAACTCCGTATGCAGCACAGAAAAATATTGTTAAATTTATAATGACGAATTAATTATTTTGTTTTATTAAATGTTTGTTAATGTTAACATAATTATGATGACTTGCCTGTAATGTATAGTTAATTATGGCCAATAATTAAAAAAAAAAAAGCAAAAAAAGCCGAAAGCAAAAAGCAAGAGAGTTGGCGGTAGCCCTCCCGGACGGATTTTACGTCGTCCAAGGACTTTGAACTTCTGAAAGCTGTAGGTAGTTGCATTTTATATTTTTTGGTTCCTTACAAATACACAATTTTTAAACAAAAGCTAAAGCACGTATAGACTACCATACACAGGCTATCTTACGTCCAAAAAGATGCGTTGTACTCTCCAAGATGAAAATGTTTACTAGGAACATAAGAAATTTCAACAATTAATTTATAGGTGAAAACTTATCCGTTTTATTAACGGAAACTCATGGTAAGTGGACCTAGTGAATTCTAGTCAGAATGTTAGGTATATAGAATAGGCTGGGTTCTATACAAACGGTCCCCTTTGTTCTGCGTCATGAAAGCTGGGTCCACTTTCACCGGATCACATGCAGAACGGGCCTCGTTGTCGCCTCGGCGTAAATAGGATTTCACTACGATATGTACGTTTATGAAAATAGATAGTCACAGTAAAAGGGTATTTGGGTAGGCTGCGTTACCATTATAGACTATATTTAATAAGAGTTATAAGAGTTAGTACATACGCGTACATATTTATCAATTAATGGTTTGTGTAAACTTAGTTTATGGTTTAATCATTCATTCCTCATCCGGTTTCTTGGTAGGATTCTTTGCAGAATCTTTTTGGGGATATACCATACCTTTGTCATATTGTTATATTACCTCCAAATAGCGTAGTTTTTAGATTCGAAGAGCTTTATTTCCAGGGAAGTAACAGAGCAAAGAGAGTAACCATTTTAAATCTCTAACATCGCCATCAAATAGCTCGCACTCCGTTATGCCGCAAATGATGTTGAGCGCATGTGTATGATGTATCCTAGATTTTTTTAAATTGTTTAATTGTCCAGCATAAGTAGCCCATCTAATGATCTCGCTGATGAAACCACATTATTGCTGACTTCATAACCCATCACGATAGACAATAGACAAGTGTGAGTTAGCGGATGATAAATGTCCTTGAAAGATGTTGTTCTTTTGGAACTTACTGGGTTTCTCACGATATTTTTGTCGCTGCTGAAGACAGTGGTGGAAACCAACATGTAGATACTTATGTACGAGGTAAAATACTCAGACGTACAGACGAGATTGGATCCTAAGACGTCATCGCTGTGAAATTGAATCATCTTCTAGGCCATGCGAATTCGTAAGCTTCGCTAAAATAAGTCTAAATTTAACCACAGAATAGATAATATCTTCAATGCAATAAGTATTCATCTGAAGTTAGTTACAATTACAATTGTACAATTATTACAATGTTATGTTTACTGAACATTGATTAGCTAAGTTCAGGGTGTCGGTTTTTCGTGACGTGGTGGATGAGCATCGGAAAAATTTACTCTCGTAATTTTTACTCAAAGCTCCAGAAGAAGTAGTATAACTTGGATGAATTGCAGAATACATTTTATTATTTTAAACATCATAATTATTATCTTATAACAAAGTTCTACTGCGGTAGGTGAGAACAATTATCATTTCATTAATGACAATATTTTTTATCCATTCTCCTCTTAATTTCCCAAATTGACGGCTCATTTTATCGACGTCAAAACATTTAATTGTATCCTTTCAAACTGAAATAGGGAAGAGTTAACAATATATGAGAATTTTAATTTCTGTCATTAGCTAACGCACAAGTTGAGAGGATGCCGACAAAAAAACGATCGAAAAACAAAAGAAAGATGAAAACATGCCCTGTGACTTTGTGCCGCCCGAACGTCTGTTGTGGATACAAGTCGAAATGTGTTAAATATGGGACGATATACATTAACTACACATTTCTAGAAAAGACAAATAACACAAGGTTGTAGTGGGTGATGATGGCGAATACTGTTACGCCTTCAATTTTGGGAAATATGACCGGTCTGGCTCTAGCGTCAGTTGACACGTTGACTGAGCAAAATCCAATGTCCGCATTAGCAAAACTCTTTGATTTGTTGCATGTATCGCAGTTGGCTCGGTATACATTTGGAGCACCACATCCATAGCATGTGACCTTTGGAGTAGATGTGACAGTGCGTAAACATTGCACGTCTTCTTTCTTGCTGTCTTGCTCTATGCTTTGTTTGTATTTTAACTTTCTACAATCAGCCATCAGATGTCCTGGTTTACGACAGAAGGTACAGCGCACTTTAGATTTTTTTGATTCAGAAGTAGCAGATGAATCAATTAATGTGTCTTCTGATTTGTTATCTTTCTGCTCACTGAAATTTCCCTTCTTCTCAAAAATAATATCTTCAACTCCTCGTGCAGCCGAAATGAGGTCGTAAAAGTTGTGCACTGTATCTCGAGGAATTTTTTCTCGTACGTTCAGATGCAACAGTCCAAAAATCATGTCCAACTGTTGTACCTCTGTCAATTTTGGTTGCGGTAATTGTGCAAACAACATTCTTTTCTGGTGTATAAATGCTTCTGTGACGGTTTTCGCTTCTTGCTTCTTGGACATTATTTCCTGATATATGACGTATGCAGGTTTTTTGGGGCCAAAAGCATGTCGAATAGCGCTTTCAAAATCGTCCCATGTGTTTACGGTGTCTTTTACTCCTTGCCACCATGTTCCAGCTTCTTCTTTGAGTAGTAGGGGTAAACCGTCAAGAGCATCGGAGTCCTTTATTTTTTCAAGGCGTTTGTACACACGAACTGCAGATAAAAAGTTTTCTACAGCCTTAGTACATCTTTCACCATAATACGAAGCAGTGCAGGAGGCAAATGAACGACTACGGCCCGTTGATGACAGTGTAGTGATAAGTGTTTCAAACTGTTCTTCGGAAAATGTTACAGCCATTTTTGCTTTGGCTTGACACGTTCTTCTTGGTCTTGCAAGTAATTGTTTCTTAGTTTTCAACACTGGGCTTGACTTTGACGACGTCCTTCTTTCTTCCTTAGTTTTTTCTAGTGTTTCAGTTTTTTCAGACATTAAAGTACCGGTGCGTCTCTATTATTACACGTTGGGCGTCAGTTGTAGTGGGTGATGATGGCGAATAATAGAGAATACACACGGAATGGTGATTTATTAATGCCCAAACAAAAAGAAATCCGGAAACAACGCGGAGGGAAGAGATGTCGTAGTATGGCCAGGCAGCTGTCCGATACTGTGACTCGTAGTAGGTACTCTGTAGACGTGGTATAGGGCCAGGCAGCTGTCCGCTATATACGTTAGAGGAGCCTACGAATGGATACCGCAATGGACGACACACTGGATGTATGTAGATTGCTGGTTAACAAACGTTAGCGTGTTCTAATTCTACCGTAACGCCATCTATTGACGTTTGCCGGAACTTCACTATTGGATGCTTCTGTTACAAGGTATTTAAATGTCTATGCAAAACATACTTAGAAGTTGGATTTCGGTGTCGTCAAAAAAAACAATACTTCATATTCGTATTATGCTTATTTGTAGAATAGAGTATGGATTCCATCGCATAAAATGTCTACAATTCTCCCTTGGACGCCTGGAAATATAAAAATAGTCGATCTTCAGGATGTTTGCTGAAAATAAGACCCTTCGAATTGGATACTACTACAATTTAAGGTAGAAAATCAATAGATGCCATCAATATCCTTTACGCAGTTGAACTGTGGAGTGTTATTATATTATTTTTAAATAAATAAATAATTAGTATTTGGTTCTAAGAATAAGTAAGTAATAAGTATAACAATGGAAGGACCAGACGAATATTGTGTCTGTCCTTCTTATGTTATAAATGTGAAAGTTCTATAGATGTGTGTTATTCTTACAACCAAAGATAAATTATTTGTTTTTATTTTCATCAAATAATTTTCGTTTCAGCTTAGATTATGGTATGGTACCATGAAACTTTCATTAATAGCATTTCTCAATGAATTTTTTGCATTCAGATATGCATGCATAGTAAATCGATGCTACGTGTTTCTTGATAGGCTCCCACAGTTCGGCTCACACAGTCCCATGGCTTTCTCTACGTAACGGTCATTATATTGCATCTAACTACTGGTTTCTAATTTTAAATTCGTTGTCGTAAAAGGAGTTATTGTACGCCTATTTGTTCGCTAATTGTTAATTGGCAAAGAATTCGACACTTCGAGGCGGTTTTCTTTGTACTCGCACACGGTTGATTGAAAATTCGTAAGTACAATTAACGCCTTAGATATCTTACCGCCATATTATACAATACTTGACTTAAACTTTTATAAAATTGTTTGTAGTGGTAGGACATCTGGGGATGTTACTACACCTTTGACAGTTGTTCTACCGCCAAGCAGTAATGTGCAACGTTACTGAGCACCAAAAAGCAAAGTTACTGAGTTTGAAGTCGAATGGTTCCAGATAAAATATAGGACAACGCAATAGATAATTTTTTTCGTATCTGCGATTGACAAGCGCAGTGCAGTATTGGACACTGATTTCGATTCTTCATATTCATATGTCTGAGTGGCACTGTTCTGTTATTGGCAAATTATTGATTACTGTCAAGAGAACGTTTTGGTTGTCTCTTGAAAAAGATCTTGTCTCTTTTAGATTTTGACGTCACGAACGTTGAACAAATCTATACAGATCTGACTTGACCCAAAAATTTTAAGATTCTAGCTTGACTCGTAAGTGTTGAGTCAATTTTATAAACATAAAAGTTTGGATGTTTATTTCTCAATCACGTCGAGTCAACTGAATAATTACGTAGATAACTCGAAAGAACACTTACGTCGAGTTGACATTTGTAACACGGATAAATTATAGTCTGGTATAATGTATAGGCTACTTTTAGCTCGGCAAAATTATGGGAATGGAAATTACGCAAGTAAAACTGCAAGGCAACGCTAGTACTTCGAAAAAGATAATCATGAATGTCACTTCCATCGAGTTTGATCTGTGTTCTCCCCATTATCTTATTCAATTTGCTTGAGCCGTGAGTGAATTGGTGTTTCCTTTACGTAATCATATCTACTTAGTAATACAGTAAATTGTGTATTAATGTTAAAATGGCATGTGCGTCAGTAATGTTTGTGAAAAGACTACAACTTTGGTAGAGTTTCCAGTACAATTGAATCGTATTTTCACAAACAAGCAAATGTTTACGAATAACTTTCTAACAAATTTATTGGTAACTAAGACGTTGAATTTCTCTGAGAGATTTTACGTTGTTAATTGTTGGTATTGAAATACATTTTAACGGGTTACACAGAAACAGATATACCAAGAGGATGGGGTAACAAATTACTCGTCATTATTAAACACAAGTATAAAGAATAACTCTTAAAATGAGCCCAAACTCAAAATTGCAACATAAAATATACCTAAATAAAAATATTCTTTTATATATATCTATAATAGCAAATTGTTATGCTCATTTGAGATTTGTATTTACAAGTAGGTACAGTAGTAATACCAGAGTATGAAAACCCCAGTAAAACAACATAAATAAAATACATTTTATAAGTGTACAGTTTATACACTTTTATGAACACTTGGCCCGATTTAGAAGTCGGAAAAGACCTGTTCAAAAATGTGTTTAAAAGTAAAGCGTAACTATTGAACCAGGTAAATCAATTTTGCCATATAAACATATAATAAGGTCGATCGTGCAGTCTGTTTTCAATGTCCGTTTCCCAAATTTTCATCTGTTTCTAAAAGCTTCAAAATCTATCAATGAATGTAGAAAAGTATAGCATGTTATGTATATGATTCTTGCATAGCCCTGTGTACACAGCTAGAATAGAAAACAGTTTTCGATAGTTAGTACCTATACATAATAATGAATTCCAAATAAATACTTAATGAAATTCACAATATCGTTTTCAAGGTAACGTAAATAATAAATGTAGCTTAAAGTTGAGCGTCCACTTAAAATGAGCGATGTAGATGTAAGGCATTAATTTCGACCGATACTTCTGATACTCGATCGATCGAGTACCAGAAGATCGATTCGATCGCTGCTTTTGTTGGCCATTGGTAGATTTTTTCTCGTATATTCCAAATGGTTACTTATATACGTATTAAAAAATGTAACGTAAGCTTAATAAGGTCTCCTTCATTTGACATCAACCATACCAAACCACTTTGACTTAACCCAGAAATTTTACAAATCATTTGCTCAAATATACCTTGAACAAATGCATGGAATGTGGTGATGAACTTAAAAACAGGTGAATCCACGAGCACAAACTATTTCTACCTAATATAATTCAATCTATCGTCGCATATGCCCATGGGCGGTCTTGCATGGAACACCATTACGTGTTTTCGTAACGCATCATTACAATATCTCATAGTGACGTAGAAAAATTCTCTGTCATTTGGACGCGTTTTTACCGCCGTTTGTTTAACGCAGGGCGGGCCCTTTCACACGCCAAGTTAGCTTTACGCTGAACGTTTCAGCCCATTTGCTATTCGGTTGATTTTAATCTTAGCTAATAGGTAGTTAGTTTAGGAGGGGCTTGTGAGTTGTGAGTGGTGAATGTTGTTTTTGGAGGGCTCTATTTGGAGATTACGTTTAGATTTCGAGCGCTATGTACATAATGTTAAATTTGGTTTATTTCGGAATATTTTTGTTTAAAAAAAACTTCATAATTGTGCACATATAAAACTTTATTTTTATTCATCTCGTCCGATGTTAAGCGACGTTGCGGCTTACGATGCAGCGTGCTTACATATAAGAAACTGACTTACTCGTTGTGTTTTTTATCTACCTACTCAAAACTGCATCACCAAATAACCAAAAGCTTATCTAGAAGAGATCGCTATTAGGGATAAGATTGTCTTTTTGACCTGAATGTATTTACTTTAATGTTATTTTCTGTTTTCTGCATGGGTTTTTGTGGTATAATAAATCGTTTTTGAGTTAAATTGCATCTGTAAAACTAAGCTCAACCTATAAGGTGGTATATAGACGTTGCAAAAGTAAAACAAAATCCTCTAGATTAGTACTCTAAATATTTCCTTACAAAGACAATCAACTGTTATTGTTTCCAAAAAGAATAAAGTAGCCAAGTGCGAGTTGGACTCGCCCATGAAGGGTTCCGTTCCAGCAAGTAACATAATATACATAGTACACATAGTTCTTGTAGTTCGTTGTAACTTTGATCGAAGTTTTAATAATAGTGTATTTATGACGTACTTAAAAAAAACTACTCATCAGATCGAGTTCAAACTAATTTTCGTTGGTAGTTTTCATGCTAATGTACATCATATATTTTTTTTAGTTTTTTCATTCTCTTACTTTAGAAGTTAGAGGGGGGGGGGGACACACATTTTACCACTTTGGAAGCGTCTCTCGCGCAAGTTATTCAGTGTAGACAAAAATTATTTTAGAAACCTCAACATCATTTTCCTATCGATAGACACCCCACACGTGTAGGTTTGATGGAAAAAAAAATTTTAAACTTCAGTTCTCAGTATGGGGGGCACCCCTAATTTTTGTTTTTTTAAAAATCTTTTGTAAAAATCTTAATGCGGTTCACAGAATACATCTACTTACCAAGTTTCAACAGTGTAGTTCTCATAGTTTCGGCAAAAAGTGGCTGTGACATACGGACGGACGGACAGACAGACAAACAGACAGACAGACAGACAGACAGACATGACGAATCTATAAGGATTCCGTTTTTACGTTTTACGGAACCCTAAAAACTATCTTTGTGACACTATGAACTGTAACCTTGGTCACACTTCTATACCAGTTATAAGTAAAGCTGAAGAAGTTTTTTGTTTGAATGCGCTAATCTCAGGACCGATTTCAAAAACTCTTTCGCCGTTGTGTATGCACTTGATGCCGGAGTGCTATAGGCTATATATTAAGTACCTACCACGGGTGAAGCCAGAGTAGGCCACTAGTATGAAATAACAGAACATGGCTTAAAGTAAATTTTATATGTTTGAGTTCGATTGCCGCCACAAACGTTAAAAATTTTCTGTACCAGTTACAATGTACTTTAAAATTGTTTGTTTGCCTTTATTAAATGTTTAGATACGTCGATTAGATACTTTTGAAGGTCAAACGCGTGGCAAATACTACCTTATTGCCTTTATTTGTATTTGACTCCTCGTAGCTCTTTGAAGCGATATCGTTTCAGAGTAGATGTATCAAATACTCGAAAAAAGAGGCTTAACTCCACTTTCGTAATATTACTAGAAAAATATATTTCATTCTAGTGAAAACCAATTTTGTCTCTTTGAGCTCGTTAGACGTCCCAAACGTTGCAAATTATTATTATTTTCGTAAGGTTCCTAGCTTATCGATTTTGGACTGGATACATTTCGGTGAATATTCCCAGAAGTTAAACAGTCTAATTTTACTCATTTTACTATTTGATGGCCTGGCAAACTAATTCCAAGGGTCATCGGTACATGTACATGGCAGATGTTATCAAGATTCGTAACAAACGCTTAAAATCTACTTACTTATCATATACAAAACGACGGAATACTGTACCAAATTCCGTGTTTCGCGATAGGTACAAACTGGATATCTTCAAATTTAGAGTAAACAGCTTATCTTCTATGTAAATTGTTTGGCCTATTTTTGTCTGGCCTCGTGGCTTAGTGGGTAGCTCTGCCTGCGAAGCCGAGGGTCGTAGGTTCGATTCCCACCCAGTGCAAATATTTGTGTGATGAATTCAAATGTTTGCACTGTGTCTGGGTGTTTCTATGTATAATAAATATGTATTTAAAACTAAATAAGTATTAAATCAGCTATCTGGCCGCCATCTTACAAGCTTTGCTTAGTTTGGGGTCAGATGGTGTTGTGTGTGAATTGTCCACCAATATTTATATTTCAATATATCATCTCCTAGGTCACGTTATTGCTTAACAACAGGCGAAATCCGGACCTAAGCAAATTTACCACCTATGCATAAATTGGGATTAGTAATTTATAAATAAAAAAAAATATTTTGTAGTAGCATGTAAATCAGTATTAACTATTTGTTAATATTTGTGTTTGGGTAGCGTGCCGTTTATTTATTTCTATTTGAATTTGAAATAAAACGAAACAACAAAATCATCGACCCATTGAAATTTACGCTAAAAAGGTTGTCAAACACTTAGGGCAACCCCTTTCCACGTCCGAGTAGCATTTACTGATGGAAACGCGTTTGTTTAGGTCCCAATTTTTGTAACACAAATACAAAACTCTCAAAATTGAGCTTCTGCTCGTGTATTCTGAAAAACATAACTCGATATCGAGCTCGACTATCACTTTGATTCTCTTATCACTTGATCTAAAACTTGTCACAATTCGTAAATAATGATAAATGACTATAGTTTTTTTGCCTTATTAATATCCAGTACCTGGGTGACCGAGCTTTGCTTGGTTTAAATATACTTAGATACCTACAGATAAAAGACTCCCAGAAGTAGATTTAAAAAAAAAAAAAAAGAAAACATGAAAAAAAGAGAAGCCGTCTGGATTCTAACCCGGATCGACTAATTCGTGACCGATACGACCGCCCGACTTCCCATCTGAGTTATTACGCTGTCGCGTCACGCGGCGAAATTTACCTTCACATTCTAATGTCTAATGTGACAGTTTTTCATTGTCTAAAAACGCGCATACTATGCGTTTTTTTGAATGAAACCTAGGTAGATCGATTTATTGTCCCCGAAACCCCCTGCATACATAATTTCATCAAAATCGTTCGAGCCGTTTCCGAGATCCAGATTCTATATATATATATATATTTAGATTACAAAAATTGCTCGTTTAAAGGTATAAGATAATTATTATCTTGAAGTCGTTAACCGACTAAACAAAAAACGTTTAGTCGGTTAAAGACTTCAAGAAAGGGGGAGATTTTTAACCCATCGGAAACTATTTTTGTATGCTCACCAATAATTAATTTGAAAATCGCTTCAAGTAATTTTGATTTTTATTTATTCAATAGGATATACTTTCTAGGTGATTTCTCCTATATTTTATCGTAACCAGCTGAGTGGATTTTTAAATATCAACAAAAATTTTAAGTATCGATGAAGTTTTTCGTTTAAGTAGGTACTTCAAAACCTTGCTGTCTAATTAGAGCAGCCCCTTCACATGGGATAACATATTTGTATGACATTTCCAGTACATATTTGGTTTCACAAATTGTATTTTTTTTTGTTATTTATAGTGGATTCACTAGTATTATTCATGATGGGGTTATTAGTATTATTCATGAGTTACCGTGATTGTGTGGAGCGAGTCCCACAAATTTCAATAAAATTTCATGCACCATGTTCCTGGTTCAATGAATCCTGTAATATCCCGTAATTCTTAATACTGATGTAGTGAATAACTAAAGCTTAAAAAATGTTTGTAGTTTCTCGTAGAAAAATCAGTAACAGCTCGTGATATAATAAATAATAAAATAACCACTAAACCGAAGATTTTTAAGAGCTCCGAAGTTCAAGTTACAATGTAAATTAGTTCATCGTCGAACCCAGTACTGAGTATGCTTTTGCAAAACCGACTAGCCAAGCCATAATTCTTGATGACCAAGATACAAAACGAATTTATTTGCCATTTTAAATTAGCCCAAAGGCTCATTTCGATCAGTCCAGACATAAGTCATTTATATTTATAATATTCGTCCGGGACGGATCAGGACATAATATTAATTTATAGAATAGGTATTTGTCCGACGAAACAACCTCCTGAATTAATGGAAGTCCTTCAGATGTAGGTCTGAATTAATTGAATCTACAGAAGAGCTTTTGTATCGAAAATGAGGATAGATATTGAAGTTTAACAACCGAATACACTTCAATTTAATTAACAGTTTAGGGATTTTATAGCTGACATTAAAACAGTTCTATGCTGTAACCGTAAATCGTAGCATGGAAAGACGCGTACCAATTATTTTGGTTAATTTAGTTGCCAGAAACGATACCAAAGAATATATAAATACTCTGCTTTCGTAAAAATTATAATTTTTAGGGTTCCGTAAAACGTAAAAACGGAACCCTTATAGATTCGTCATGTCTGTCTGTCTGTCTGTCTGTCTGTCCGTATGTCACAGCCACTTTTTGCCGAAACTATGAGAACTACACTGTTGAAACTTGGTAAGTAGATGTATTCTGTGAACCGCATTAAGATTTTTACAAAAGTTTTTTAAAAAACCAAAAATTAGGGGTGCCCCCCATACTGAGAACTGAAGCTCAAAAAATTTTTTTTTATTCAAACCTACACGTGTGGGTTGTCTATCGATAGATCTTAAAAAATGATGTTAAGGTTTCTAATATAATTTTTGTCTACACTGAATAACTTGCGCGAGAGACGCTTCCAAAGTGGTAAAATGTGTGTCCCCCCCCTCTAACTTCTAAAGTAAGAGAATGAAAAAACTAAAAAAATATATGATGTACATTACCATGAAAACTACCAACGAAAATTAGTTTGAACTCGATCTGATGAGTAGTTTTTTTTTAGTACGTCATAAATACACTATTATTAAAACTTCGATCAAAGTTACAACGAACTACAAGAACTATGTGTACTATGTTACTTGCTGGAACGGAACCCTTCATGGGCGAGTCCAACTCGCACTTGGCTACTTTATTCTTTATTCCACATAGTTTTGCGTTTCAAAATCAAACATTGATTTTCGTACTTCTAATGGGTAACTTTCGGTTTGTCGGTACGTAAGAAATCTTGCTAGTCAAATCTATTCCTATCCAGTATTCATCATCATTAGCCTTCGCTTCACACTTCTATAGTCTACAGCTGGATAAATGCTTCTCCCATACCTCGCCACTCAGTCTCCGCTATACATTTCCACCCTCTGCCTGCCACCTCACACAAACGTCAATCCGTCTAGTCTCAGGGTGTCTTTTACGTTTGCTGATGCATGGTCTCCACTCAAGAACACGTCCATCCCAATGGCGACAGATATGGTCAGATCATTAATACTTCTGTTTGCCAATGTTTCTAATATCATTTTTTTCTATACTGAATAATTTGCGCGAGAGACACTTCCAAAGTGGTAAAATGTCCCCTGTAACTTTTAAAATATGAGAATAATAAAACTAAAAAAATATTTGATATAGGTTCATTACCATGCAAACTTCCGCCGAAAATAGTTTGAACTCGATCAAGTAAGTAGATTTTTTTAGTACGTCATAAATACACTTTTATTAAATTATCGATCAAACTTACAACGAACTACAAGAACTTTTGTACCTATTATGTTACTTGGTGCTACGGAACCCTTCAAGAGCGAGCCCGACTCGCACTTGGCCGCTTTTATTATCTATTTTATTATATATTTTATTATTATTTAACGATGTTTTCCTTCACTATCAATGCCAGTGCTGATGACAAACTTGTACATGCGCACTCGGAACAATAATCGTTATTTTAACAAACGAAATGTCGTAAATTTGAATCCTTCTTAAAATTAGAGGTGTAAGCAGAAGTCGATCTTACGACTTCACGATTTAAAATCGCACGTTCTCGCCAATAAGTCACATTGACTTTAGGAATCGTTACCAAATCGGACCAGCCACAGATTTCAATTTTGGGACCAGCAATCGGTGAAAATAGTTTTAAAAAATGTTTCCACGTGTATCGTTCTTACTAGCGTTTTTAGGGTTCCGTAAAACGTAAAAACGGAACCCTTATAGATTCGTCATGTCTGTCTGTCTGTCTGTCTGTCCGTCCGTATGTCACAGCCACTTTTTGCCGAAACTATGAGAACTACACTGTTGAAACTTGGTGAGCAGATGTATTCTGTGAACCGCATTAAGATTTTTACAAAAGTTTTTTAAAAAAACAAAAATTAGGGGTGCCCCCCATACTGAGAACTGAAACTCAAAAAATGCTTTTTCATCAAACCTACACGTGTGGGGTGTCTATCGATAGGTCTTAAAAAATGATGTTGAAGTTTCTAATATAATTTTTGTCTACACTGAATAACTTGCGCGAGAGACGCTTCCAAAGTGGTAAAATGTGTGTCCCCCCCCTCTAACTTCTAAAGTAAGAGAATGAAAAAACTAAAAAAAATATATGATGTACATTACCATAAAAAACTACCAACGAAGATTAGTTTGAACTCGATCTGATGAGTAGTTTTTTTTTAGTACGTCATAAATACACTATTATTAAAACTTCGATCAAAGTTACAACGAACTACAAGAACTATGTGTACTATGTATATTATGTTACTTGCTGGAACGGAACCCTTCATGGGCGAGTCCAACTCGCACTTGGCTACTTTATATTAATTTTGCGATGGCCTCAGCTGTAAACACCTGTCAAGCACCGCGTACTCGTCTCTTGGGAGTTCAACTCGGTGCAAATATTCTCACAAAAGTGTACTCATCAATCCTTTTCTATCAATGTGATAATTCGTGTCAGCTACATCAAGAAAACCAGCAAAAAAGGGAACGTATACATCGAATGTACGATCTGGAAGTGAGCGCAGCACAACGATTTGAGGAAACATCATCGAAGAGGCGAGCAGTCCCAGGTACGTGATGCTCCTATATTTGCTCTCTCTAATTCCGTGAACATCGCAAATTTAATTTAACTTATTACCCCGAGTGTGTACAGAAAAATACCTATTGGTGCGACGGTACACCACGTATCCTCTTCCTTGAAATCGGTTAAAATAGAACATAATAAAATTACAGCGATTTATTATCTCACTTTTTGTAGTGAAAAAGACAAATTAACCATTAAAATTGGTCTAGAAAGTACATCGGCTTTGTATCCACGTCTACAGGTAGGATGCGTTATGACACGGAACGCGGTCCATGTCGAATTGACATAATTACAGGACGGCCTGTGACATGTGGTGTGTGCCACACTTTGACAGAACCGTTAATTTACCGCCCTTGTGACATAATTTTAATTTCAAAAACACACTCGTATATTAACTTAGTAGTTTTAAGTTAATTTTATTACTCGAGGGTGGAGCGTAGGTTATTAGTGAAACAGGATATATGGTTATTACGCTACTTTGTTATTATATGTTTAAAGATATAATGGAAGAGTGTTTTATAGAAAGGCTAACAATTAACACTAACTAGATACGAAATAGCGTGGCGTAGGATTCTCTGAAACTCGATGGAGTGACGACATACGTAAGTTTGCAGGCAGTGGCTGGAAAAAAAAAAACAGTACGTCATAAATCCTTATCCTTAGGTTTATTTTGGCATAAGCAGCCCACTTTATGGCGACGCTCTGGCCACTTACATAAGAAGAGATTGAAGCTAGCGCGAGTATAGGGAAGATAAGCAAGAGTTTTCGGATGTTACTTACATACGTGTATCCAGATGACTACGTAAATATCACGTCCGATCAAAGTAAATGCCCATATTTATCTATGCATTTTAAGCTAAAATCAATTTATACATAAAATGCGTTACCTCATTGAACACTTATTGACACATAATTATAGTATTTTAAAAATATCTAGCTTTCACAAGTTACAAATTTGACGTCACAAATTTTTCAAATTTTCTTACCGATATGAATTTGCTCCAAAAATTCACAGGTTTTTAGCTCGTGTATTCTTTGAGCAAATGTTTGACATACGTCGGTCAGTATACAATGATAGCACGATTATTATACAGCCTTTCAGTTATTCACTGTCTAGTACGAGGAACTCTGTCATACTATCGTTGTCACAGCCTCTAAGCAAAGCCAAAAAAGCCCTTGTTCTAAGCAAGTCCAAATTTGTTCCTCGATAGCGACTAGGTGTTTGATGGGAGTAATGTCACTTCCATCTGGTGAATAATAAAAGCTTTGATTGCCTTGTCGGGGGCATAACTATTATCTCGTCTGTCTTCGCAGCACTTGACATGATGTCCGGGCTAAATTCAACTACACCAACAGCTAACGGCTGATAATATTATATTCTCGATGTATGTCTATCTTGGAGCATGCCGGTTTCTTCAAGATTTTTTCTTTCGCCGTCAATGCCAGTGGTGCTTCATCATCATCATCATCATCAGCCGCAAGACGTCCACTGCTGAACATAGGCCTCCCCCCTAGATTTCCACAACGAACGGTCTCGCGCAGCCTGCAACCAGCGGTTTCCAGCAACCAGCAAGTGGTTCTTGGACACTTGGAAAAATATTCAACGGTAGAAGCGGGATACGAACCTAATACTTCGCGATGGTGAATCCGATATTCTTGCCACTAAGCCACTAAGATGGCGTTACGAGACCGTAACATGAACATATTACTTTGAAATCTTTACAAGATGCTAGTCTGCAAAATCTGTTTCTTATCATTAGACGAGTGACATGCTCATAACACCATATCCCATAAAACACAAGTGTATCTATTAGCTAGCTGCCTTCGCATAAGCTCACGACTTGTTTACACTTTTTTCATGCTTTCACATTGTTGCTTTTTGTCCGCTCCAGCAATTATCACATAGTCGCGTGGCGTCGCATCCGCGTTATAATTTATCGCCTCACCAGTCGGACCACCGACCGCCCTCATTAGTGCAGCAAAAACGCCGCCAGCGGTTTTATTTTCGCACTATGACTCATTCGATTTTCGATACGAATTTGCGATTCGAATAATGACATTGTGTTTGAACCGGTTTAGAACTGTGACTTGGCAGGTGTGAAGAAGTAATTTAGATTCTGTGAATTATTTCTTGTACTAGGTGAATTGGGCTGTCAAAGGTTACAAAGGAAGTAAGTAAAGTAAATTTAGAGAAAGTCTACCCTTGAATAGTGAAAGTTTTTGACATATTTTTTTCGTTCCTCTCTCAATGCACTGTCAGACAGTGCCTTTGAAGACTTTGTTTCTGATTATCGCTGTAAAAGACTTTGCTAAATCTCAGCTAAACACCTATAGTATAAGGCAAATTCAATCAAAAGTTTTAATACTAACACTACCTATAGTTCCTAAGTACTGATGGACTACAATGGTATTAGAACTTGATATGTAACCAATAGACTCGTGTCTCAGAGGTCCTGAGTGTCAGTGTTAATTCCTATTACTTTCGATATGTACGTATATGAAGTTTATAAAGATCTGTCTGATTTGATAGTTGCCTTTGATAATTCTACATTTTCAGTTATTCTAACTAACTATTTAAGTAGTAGTTGATACCATGATTCTTGTTTTTGTTTTTTAAACTCACGTATTATTTGTAGCCTAAAAAAGAAGTATCCTGCTAATAATATATATGTTTGTGGAAGTTTAGATGTTTGAATGATTGTTGCTCAATCACGCCATAAACGTTGAAGCAATTAACCTAAAATTTGGAGCTGAAATAAACTAGATTTTAGAATAACACATAGGTTGGCGGCTTCCCATTCCAAAAAAATCAAAGTTGTTTAGGAATAGCCATTATTTAATTCTACAGAGACGAAAAGGCGGTAATCTAGTATCTACATGTAAAATGTGTCTAGTCATGGTATAAACAATCTCTATAGCATAAGTTAATCGAAAGTATCGACTTATAACCTCTATTCACAACAAAAGTCAACAAATAAACAGACGATGCGACGTGTGCGGCCAATCATCGCATAGTTTCAGCGGCGTCTTTCACGTGCGATGAGGCCTGAAGCGACGCCGGCGCGATTTCAGCGCGCTTCACGCCTGCCGCGGCGTCACCGCTTGTGTGAACACTCCCTAATGATGCGTGAAGTGTCAAGTGTTCAGCTAATTGCTGACATGGAGTTTTTTGCCATATGTCATGATTTTTTTCATTGCAAGATATCGTCGTGCTTACACAAAAGGAGAGCAAAATTGTAGCAAAAAGGAAAAGAGACAGTGTTGCAAAAAAGTCTGTAGGTATGCCGGGCAGATTAGGGCTTCGGTTTTTATGCTGTGGTTTTATGGTAGAAACAAGTCGCTGGTATTTCGATACAATCACGTGCACCATGTTTGAGTCCATAGCCACGCCGTAGTGGCTTAGTGGGAAATCGTAGTGGCCCAGTGGATAACTCCCAATTTCATAAATGTGCTGACGTAGGCTTAAACTCAGCTTGTATTTTTAAGCTTATAAGTTTTTAAGAGACCTGTTGCATTTGGACTTCGGAGAGAGAGAAAAATTAACTCTGGACAAGACGCAAGGTACTACTAAACTTATTGAATCTGCATACAAATATGAACAGCATGCCAAAAAGCATAAATATTACATGAAATCCATCTGAATTAATTCGTTATAGTTCTCTTAAAAAAAGTCTAATTAAAAATAAAAATACTGTTAAATAATTTAATCGAATCATTAATGAAAATTGCAAATAGCTGAAAGTTACTGCAATTAATTTATGTTGAACAATTACTAAATCCTTGTTAGAGTAGATAAGTGGGTAAAGTTTCCCTTTGCGGCAAAGACATTAAGGTAAGCTGGGGTGCTACTCTGAAAACGTCTAATTAATCCAAGGAGAAAAAAAATGGGCTTAAGTCTGTCTAGTTTCATTGTACAAAAATGAGGGGTTTCAGGAAGAGGTCAGGAGGAGGTCAGGAAGAGGGTTTGTTTGTTGGTTTAAATTGCTAAGATTATAAGTAGAATTCCATCTTTCTTTACTTTTTTTTTGACAGCTTTGGCAAGATGAGATTAAAAGATTTACGAGAGTACACAAATTCCAATTAAAATGTATCTCCATGAGGAAATTAATTCATTTTCACTAGTGTTAACATCAACATTTAGATTTTTATTCTGCTGTAACGCAAAGAAAAGAATTGTTCAATGTGCAATTATCAGTCAGAATACAAGGAAAATTAAAAATAATGTTCTATAACACGAAAATGGAATTAAAAAGTTTTTAATTTTGTTTTTTTTGGGTACTTAGCTTATTGTGACAGTCAATAATTACGTATTTTGTGGTGAATGGTGAACTTGGGGACAGGCTCTTGCTCTGCAGTAGACAATAATCATTATTATTGTCTATTGTTGTTGATAGTGATGATGATACTTCATGTTAAATTTAATAGAAATAGTCATGGCACAATGGTTGATCGTCCAACTTCATAAACAATGATATCGTGAGTTTTAATCCTGCTTGCACTTTTGAGTATTTTACACACTAGCTTTGACAGTGAACGAAAACATCGTTATGGAACCAGCATGGTTCAAGTATGATATTTCGTGGACATGCATCATATCTTAACCCTTTGTGAGATAAATTCTAATTTGACTTTTTGTGAGATAAAACACCGAGTCCTAGCAGAGGGGAAAAGAAGTGTGCTACTTTTACTATACCGGCTATAAAACGAAAACTAAATTACTAAACTAAATTCCGTGGAACTTCTGAGTAGGCCTCGTTTTAACAAATTAAAGGGTTTTGTAAACCACAAGCCGCCGAAGCGTTGGTTGATTTTTAATTAAAATGTTGGCAACTCGAGTCAAGGTTGACATTAATGAGCTGATTTCTGGCAAGTTTCGTCATTGCATTGTTTCTCGAATGTTCTTTTGAAGGGTCACGTTGCATAAAACACTTGGAAAAACTACTTCATAAAATATGTTTTTTAACATGAATAATAGGACTGCGTTTGTCCATGAACTCGCCTGTTGGTATACGACGATGAAGCATGTAGCCTTAGAAGATAGGTACTTCGTTGTGTATATTCATTGTGAACTTGAAAAATATGAAAAGAATAAGCTCGTAGGAAATTCGTTCCATTTTTTGGCCGTACGGATTAGAACTGTGGACTAAAAGCGTTTTGATGTGGAGTATAATTTTACCGTAAATTTGTGAATGACTGATTTTTTACATTTTCTGTGAAAAAAAATTTAAGTAGATGAAGTCGTATAAAATCAATGCACACTCTCGAATGAATCCTGAATCCTACAAAAATTTGACACACAGAACAAACATTACGATATCAGTTGATATTTCTTTTAAGCTTTTAAATATAGGTGAGTCCATAAGTTGCGTCGACCGACGTTCTGTATTTGAGAGACTTTGAGAGCAGGGGTGTCTGGCTACATCACATTTTAGCCCAAAATTAAATAGGGGGAGTGTGACAGTTTTGTTCCGCTGTATTGTTTCAAAAACAGTTGGGTTATACAGTTTTATTTTTATTTTTTTATCAACAACGAACTTAATATCCAAAGCAATAAAATCAATATTTCTCATTCTTAGTTTTATGATCTTAATAGACACTCGATTATTCGCTGTCATTTTATTTCTTTTATTTTCGCACAATTTCTATGTTTGAGTTTAACACAATTCAGTTACTTAATAATTAATATTAATAATGTGACATATAAATAATTTGAATTGTATTTATTTATCTCACAAATGTGAATCTAATGATTGATGTTTTGTAATACGTATTACAAGTTTTTGCTTAGTATTTATTAGTTTCGATTCGTTTGAATATCACCACACGTCTGCAGAAGGACATATATCTAGGTAGACTACCGCTCACCGCGGCAAGTTGGCAGTAGAGGTCACTTATGGACAACTGCAAAGGGTCCTTTAAAAAAAACTGCTCACCGCCGTCTAACCCGCGACTTAATAATGACTGGCCTCGTGGCTTAGTGGGTAGTAGCTCTGCCTGCGAAGCCGAGGGTCGTGGGTTCGATTCCCACCCAGTGCAAATATTTGTGTGATGAATTCAAATGTTTACACTGTGTCTGGGTGTTTCTATGTAAAATAAGTATGTATTTAAAACTATATAAGTATCATATCAGCTATCTGGCCGCCATCACACAAGCTTTGCTTAGTTTGGGGTCAGATGGTGTTGTGTGTGAATTGTCCACCAATATTTATTTATTTATAATAACCACAAATTTGAACAGTAAGAAGTATCTACGTGCTAATCAATATATATTGTGCTTTCTGCACATTTAATTCGGTTCGATTCCCACCCAGTGCAAATATTTGTGTGATAAATACAAATATTTGTACTGTGCCTGGGTGTTTCTATGTTAGTATAATAAGTATGTAGGTATTTAAAACTATATATCTATTGTACCAGCTATCTGACCGCCATAGTATCTACAAGCTTTGTTTACTTTGGGTTTGGATGGTGTTGTGTGTGAATTGTCCACCAATATTTGAAAAAAAACACGTACACGTTTGGTAAGTAGGTTTATGGAATACTTTCAGGTATGTGTATGAGTGTAGTTAGTAAGATTAGGTTGGTAGAGTCCTGCGCTATTTGCGCTAGCACACATTTTGGGAGGAGTACCTACTTAACTAAAGGAAACCTGCCATAGGTACCTTTTTTGAAAAAATGTAGCAAAATCAGAAAGAAAATAGCTTTGTTTTATCTGGCTACCTTATCTTTATCTTTATGAGTTATCTCTTCCAGACTACACCGTAGAATGGAAAATAGGAACACGGAAAAAGTGTAACAGTGTAAGCAAGCAAAAAACGAAAAAAACTATGGTCTGTCTTCTATCTATTTTTTTCCGATCATCATATCTTAGGACGAAATGATTGTCAGTTTTCAAATTCGCATAATTCAGTGACCCATCCCCGTAATTTATTTTAGTTTTAACCGGCTTAAAAAAAGGAGGAGATTCGACTGTATTTTTTTAAATTGTATATTCAAAATATCTCTAAAAATAAAACCTCAGATGGACAAGCACAGGTATTTCTTGCGGACTGATGCGAACTAGTGGTCGCTCTTTAGGCGAAATTCAACCACAATTTAAATAAAAAAAAGAGTCTTTATCTATGCGTGTGCGTTAAATATATGGTGGTATGTCTAATATTTTTTTTATTTGTTGCTATTGTTTTTTTTTTGCATAATTCAAAAAACATTAAATAGGTATAAGTACCTATTCCGCACTCATTCTCTACATAAACTACCATCGTGGGAAATTTTATCAACTCTTCTGTCCGCGCAGTTTTCGTAAAAAGAGGCTGTAAGTTTTTAGTTCACTTATAAAATATATAAATAGGTAGGTAGTTATTGTAACGTCTAAAAGCCATAAAGCTAACTAAAAACGATAGTGATAATATCAGCTTTTGTGATGAAAATGTTAGTTTAATTTTTAAAGTTTAGCAATTGTGTTCTTGTAGTGTATATAATAAGATATGTTTTTTTGTAAAAGGACCTATGCCTATGAAGATGACCTCTGTTACT
The DNA here is from genome assembly GCA_963693475.1 of Ectropis crepuscularia. Lineage (NCBI taxonomy): Eukaryota > Metazoa > Arthropoda > Insecta > Lepidoptera > Geometridae > Ectropis > Ectropis crepuscularia. The sequence continues at coordinate 14,849,037 of OY856358.1, forward strand.
TACATAGTATTACTTACCTACCTGGCATTTTTGTGTGATATTGTATTTCACATAAAATCTCAATAGTATCATTTTTTAGAAAGTATTTTTTGTGGTTTGATAAAAATCAATGTCTAACATTTTAACACTAAGATTTCTTTTTAAATTACCTAAATTTGCGTTTTTTTAATTTTGTTTGTAAATAAATTCACGATTCAGGAAATAAGACCGAATCTGCAAAAAAACTTTATTCTTAAAGTGGACTGCCACTTTAAGAATAAAGTTTTTTAAACATGGCGTAAGGAAAACAATATAAATTCTACTATTACAATCTGGTTTTTGATTTTTTATAACAATAAAATCGGTCAATTTAACTTTGCAAAACAATACAATACATGTTGCGAGCCCGTGATGAAATATGTCCCTACAACAATATTTTATTTTACGTCAAGAAAAAATATTTCACATTCACTACTCAATGTGTTGGTACACGAACACAGAACGACATTGCAATTAACACACACACAAATGTACAAGTTTCGTTTGTCGGTGTGCCACGAACTCCGCCCCAAACAAATTTTGACCAATCACCAGTCGGCGCAGGCATAGATCGTGCTGCCAACACGCCTCGTATTTTTCGTCACGGAACGTCGACTCAGGCGCGACTCACACATTGTTAATGCAAGAACTCCTCGCTTTGAAGATACCGGATTCGAGCTTGCATGCTGTCTCGTTTCCTCACTGGATAAACGTGAACATACAACAGCAGCTGAGAACTGTAAGAAATTTGATAAAACTGAAGTTCAACGATAACTAACAAGAAATAGGAATTCAAAATGATTTCAAAATAAAGAAGAGTAACGCCAATGTGTAAAAATTACTGATGTATATGATGATTTTGAAGCCGGTAACAACGTAACTGATGATACTTGCCGGGCGGTAGAAAGAGACAGACGATACGGCGAAGTGGTTTCGAAGGCTGTGGAGGCGGCCAGTTTGACCATTTTTTGTTGGGCCGCTGATTGTGAAAGATTACACTTGAGAGTCGAAATACATCTTTACATCACACGTCAGTGGGCACTGGGCTGTCTTCAAAGTAACACGGATTAGACACACGCAGTTTCTTCTTCGTCATTATGTCTGCGTTCATGCTGTGATAGTGAGAGACTGATATTGTGATCTTATGGGACTTTTGCATGTGCGAGAACTAATTTTGTGTTTTTAGAGACATTACCTCAATCAGTTAGTTTTTCTTCGTCGATGGCTGTGTCTACCCTGAACATGACGCCTTATTTCACAGGATACTCCTTTCAAGGTTAGTGTTTGTTTGAAAATATGGATTAATTTAATAAATTGATTCTTTGTAACTAGTTATTTTTGTTTATTATTAATAATATGTATTATATCCAATCGCAAGTAAGAATAAGTCGTTATTGTTCCTATTTTAACATAACTATTTAAGTTATTTTACTGGTACTTATCTATTGAGTTTCGCTGCAGAATTTGGATTTTCCTCACACTGTAATTCTTAACAATTGTGCATTTTGAGATTTTTTAAAATTAAACTACGAGTATAATGTCGTATTGCATTGTGTGATGTTTAAGATAATCCTGTTTTGTTTTAATATACCATGCACTTTATATTTCAAAACTATTTTATGGCTCTTCTCGCTGTCATCATTATATCACTCATCCTTCGTCCGTCATATAATCGTAACAGGTCATCATAAATTTGTATCATTAAAAAACGTGTTGTAACACCAATAATTAGGTATTTAGCAGCTGATTAAACATCAATCATCGGATTTTTTTCTATATGACATAATAAAGGTGTAATAACCGCTTTTCGGAACCAAAGGGCCAAAGACGATCATAAAACTATAAACTTACGACGAAATTATAAAGTGCCCTTTTACAGCTACCAATATAACAATATTTCATCGTCGCGCGCAGGGACTGGAGTTTTAAGAAATATTAGAAGCTAACTTTTTTCGTTAATAGCCTGGACCTTGTTCAGTTCACACTTTCTGGAATGGTCAAGGACCGTAAGCTATAGAAAGCGATTTGTCTCTATTTCAATAAAGCATTTGCTGTCACGACTCTCCATTGTCGCTTTGAAATCGTTCACTAAACGATCTTGATCTTAATTGAAGAAGAATAGTTCTGATAATAAATAACTTTAAGTTTTACTTTGTTATTGATTGGCTTTATCAATTTTATGAGGAGTATGAATTCTTAAATTCATTTTTCTCAAAAATAGCGATAGAATATTATTTTTCACTATCTGTGCCCTTGGTTTAACCACGGCTAAACAACTATTAACTTTAATGGGATAAAAAGTAACCTATGTGTTCATCCGGGTATAGTACCTACTAACTGCGTATTTAATTTCATTTAAGTCCTTTCTGCTGTCACAGCGATATGTGGAAACAACAGCCACAATTACAACCATACAAATTTGATTTATCTTAATGTACAAATTTTCAATATGTATAAATATATTAAATAGTGATCCCGGAAAAATATAATACAGTCCATCTGCGCATGAGTTGTTTAACATGTAATATACAACCATGTTACAATAACTATAATTTAGGGCATAACGCAAAAAATGGCTTCATGCTTTTGAGATAATGTTTGTCCAAATTGTAATATTGGAAGGGCTCATCATATGGAAGTTCTAAAAATTGTCGTAAGTCACAAATAAACCAGTCATAAAGTTACTGTACACTTCTATTGTCTTAAACTGTCTTTTATTACCATTTTTATTACAGGCCGGTGACAGATTTTTTGCTGCCCAATACAGTTTCACGGCCAACCGTTTTTAGATATTGCGACTGTCTTTTCTTTTGTTTATTTTCCACTGTTGTTGTTTTTATTGTAGTATATTTTTCTTTGTAATCACTGCATAGTGTAATATTACAAATATTCAATACCTACGAATGCTTTTTGATTCGGAATCTTGGGGCACATATCAATTTCGAAATTTAAAGTTATCTTCCTTGCTTTGTTTTGTTTATTACAGAGGATTAGTAAATTTTTCAGCTTTATCTTGAAGTTCAATTGTAAAATAATTATTGGTAATTGTCAGCTTATTTGAGTTCACTGCAGACTATAGGCCTCCTGTTTCAATAGGCAATGGACAACGTTTCCCGTTTTGAGCCAATCTCATCAGATGTGTCACTTTTATCAAATTCGTCACTTTATTTACACAGGTAAGTATAGTTCCAATCTATAATGCCAGCAATCTATGACTAAGTTCCATACTTGGTACGGGATTTTTACTTCTTCTTATGAAGCATTCCATTGTTTCTCCCTGCGGCTGCACTTTAACGGTTTTAAAGGTCCGTGTATAAATAACAACGAATAATATTCCAAAAAGCTCTCTCACTGACGGTTTTACACATAAATCATTACCATACGAAAACATTTCGACTGCATTGTTAAAAATGTCACTTGGACTTATGACCTGTTTCGTCTAAGCAAAATTAAAAAGAAAAAGAGGAATTTATCTGGAAGGGTTAAGCGGGAAGGAGAGCATCAACTTGAAAGACGCCGACGACTTACGGGTACTTGCGTAGATTTTTTTCTTCTACGTTTTCAACTATCGAAATGCTATTCATTATAAGTTTAGATGATATATATTTGAGTATAACCGACAAACTTTAATGTCCAATAAAAATGTATTAGTTCAAAACAATAATAATTGGTAAAAACTATTTCAAGTTATATTTGGTTTAAACCTAGTTAAACTATTTCAATATTCCTAATTCTTGCAATTTCAAAGTTTATTTTTCGTGTTGTTGTCTATGAATTGCAATCAGCTGAGAAAAAGTGTATTATTATTATTAATATTGGGTCGCATATCTGTTGTCCTCAAGATGACTGAGATTATAATAATTTAGATTCATTTCAATCATTGCACAAGCTCACATTTCGATGATGAATTATTTAATAAAAACGATAACATCTAACAAAAGACTTAAGATGTCATAAATAAAACAAAAACAAATGACAAGTTATTATTTTTCTTGTGTGAGTCACGTCACTCGTGCGCAACTAAGCAAGCCGATCGCTTAAGAACCGGTGAACCTTTTCGAATTGTTAAAAATACTTCGGATTCTTAATTCGAGTCCAAATTATACGACTTTCTGTATCATAAGTCGGGATTACTGTCATAACCAAGTTTCTGATGTGGCCATGAACATCACAAAACGTTTGTTTAATGCTTTAAGATGATAGCGGATTATTTATGCGAGGTTTTACGATTAGTTAAAATGAAACGATCTTTGTTTTTCTTTTATTACGTTTGCTTAAGGGACATAAAGCTGAAGGATTTAGCTCGTCGAATGCACCGGACGACGTTTTCTAGTAAAACGTGCGCACAAAGCATGACAAAGTACTCAGTAACTTACGTAAACCGTAAGTATGCAAGTTAATGTCGATATTAGTTCGCATAATGTGGCCGCTGAGAGCCGCCGTGATCAGATGCGCCTGCGGCTAGGCGACTGCGGCGATGAAACCGATACCCATCTACCGCGCACCTTGTAATTTACTGCGCGGACGAACTGCATCTTTCATATTACATATTTCGCTACAAAATCGATCCAAACTTAAGCGTAATAACTTTTGTTTCTTAATTACTCGCATCGTAAATTTCGGTCTCAATTAGAGTTAATACGGAGCCAATTATATGGGATACGTACTAACGTACGTCAGTTTCCTGACCTTTATAAGGAGTTCAGTACCATAATCAAGGTTTAGTCACATTCATATCACGGGCCGACAAGCGGTGCACATCGGCGCACGCACACAGACGCGCGCTGCGCCCGCGCAGATCAAAGGCACCGACAGGCTCTTTTAGCCGCATAATATGACGCGCCCCCCGCCTCCGCTCGCGGCCGGCGAAATGCCTCGATCAACCTCCAGGGCGCTTACTCGCCATTACTTATGCCGATCTATTAATATACAAATTGATGTAATGAATATTTTTAGCCGACACTTTGATCTAAACTATCCTATCTAATGATAATAGAAATAGATTGTGATCATTCATTTTTTTTAAACTAGACGATTTGCTTACTTAATGTATTTCTGTTTTGCTATGTTAATAGACACTTGAGGAAAAATATCAAAAATTATTTTCAAAGAGTAAAACGCTCGTAATAATCAATGAATACGTACTCTTTTACATTGAATACTTAGTAAAGTCTTTGTATTCATGAACAAAGATTATTCTGTATCTGATTACGGAGCGATCATCGATAAAAGGGGTATAAATCGCGCGTTGAAATCTTTTGAAGAGATTATCAGATTTATTGGGCACCCGAGATGAGAATCTAAATAGCTGCAAGCGACGTACGTGCCTTTCGCGACAAAGCCTTGAGGCTTTCTCTATTATTGTGCGGTAAGTCGACTCTATGGAAGCTTACGCTAGGCTTACTTGATTTTTTAAAATGATTTTATAAATTTTTACGTTAGAGCTTTTGGCCTTCCAAAGTTTTTGCCAAATAGAAAATTCATTCCATTTCTACCATACAGGAACCACGTGTTACTCTTTTGATTTTACGATCCTTCCTTCCTTTATGTCCTTGTCAGTTGAAAATCAAAATAACATGAGAATTAAAATATTAACGTCATAATTTATTCTACAATTATTTCATCACTAAACAATGAGCTGATTTGAACAAAAAATATGATAGATAGAGCCTATCAAACCTAATGATTTGATTTTTTTTATCCAACTCTAAGGTTCAATGTCAATTGGGCTGGTTGACTTATGTTGTACGAATTACACCCCTAAGAGTGGCAAGTTTGTTCTGGCGTGGCCAGCTTTGTTTTTGATATTTTCTTTAGTTTCACGCAATATCATACTTTAAACAAGCTAAAGGAACTGAAAACTCTGTTGTTTCCAATAAATGTACTTATTTCCATTTAATATAATATAAGTAAATATTCGTATGTGTAGTAAGAATGTAGTGCCTATCTACTAAAACCAACTACCGCCATCTAGGTCTTTTTATAATACTGGATTTTTTCCTTAAAACAGCTTCTTAAAAAACAGTTTATGAACAATAGCTATTCTATATATTTATTTTAAAATTCGTATAAGTCTATTATAATTATATTGGAATTACCATGATACCATGTTCCACGTGTACTACGTACCACGTGGTGTGTAATACCAAGTTCAAGACATAATACATTAATTGAAATTTGTTTTATTTTCACGCTTTATTGAGAAAAAATCTGTAGAGTCCGTCCTCAAATTGCGAAAACAAAACACGTGCAATATGCAAAAATGACACAAACTCTATTTTTTCAAGTAATTTGAATGATAAAATTTGAATAATAATTCATTAATAGGCATGTTGTAAAAGGCATGCCACGTATAGCAAAATAATGAGATAACATTGGTTCATGGTTTTAAACGTAAGCTGCATTTAGACCGGTTTTAAGACCTTAACAAAAAATATCTAAATAGAAATCAATAACTTTCACAACTTTCATGTGAAAACATATGCAGGTATTTAAGAAATGTACAACACTACCTAAATAAAAGTCTTGTCTAACCAAGTTTTTGTTTGTACATACTCCTCCAAAAAAAACGATTTATTTTTATAAAGTATACTCGTATTTTTGCCTCCTACCCCACCCTTAATTTTTTAATGGCGATTTTTTTTTTTTTTTGAACAATATCCAAATTAATTTAACCGTCTTTCATTGTGAGGAAACGTCACTGCGACATTTTGTTCAGTGAAAAACAACTTAATACATTTTTTCAAAAGTTTTAATCTATAAATACACATTGTACCGAAGCGATGAAAACTCAGTTCCCCCGTTATTCGCGTGAACCGCCGAGCGTGAAAGCTCACGCATGCTAGTGTCGTGATCAACGAGCTATCATTGTTAGTAAGAATCAAATTGCCTTATGTACGGGAAATTTACATAATTACAGTCATTTGTGAATCATTGTGAGCAGCGTTAAATGTGATATAACTATTTAACATTCGATGCTTTGGTTTTGGGTACCTACTTTGTTTTCTAAGAGGACGTACCAATTCTTAACTATTTTTTAGCTTACCTTACGTTACGAAGATTGTCTTGTCTTAATGTGCGGTCTTATCTGCGTAATATTTTTTTCCTTTAACAATGTAACGTAGGACCTATAAAGTAGGTACTAGGAAACTTGAAACTGAAATAAATCGATAAGTTTTTCTAAAGTCGAGGAATGACAAAAGCAAATTAAATTCATTTAAATACAACGAAAGTTTACTATGAAAAATGACAATTTATTTGTGAGATCAATTTCAAATGATGTCCTTCAATATTTTTATCTAGTGCTTTCAACTAAAAAATTTAAATCCCTCGAGACTAGATTAGGTCCAGCAGGGAATTTCCACTCAGACAAGTGTACCTATGTGTACATTTTACATATTCATAGAAAGTGGATTCAAAGCTTTTCGTTCAACCCAAAGAGCATCAACCATGAAACTATGTCACATTTTTGAGCTACGTGTCCAATGTACAAAAGGGCAAGTTAAGAAACCAAAATCAGTCCGATCTTGATAATGTTTATAAGAGATCACAAAGAATCATTAGAATCGATTCAACTACCTGTAGAAGTAAGTGTATTTCTAAAAAGTCAAATGACGACGATGAATGAGATGATGTTAATATTTTGGACCAGAATATGTAGTTATTATCTTAACCTCTGACATTGGCACTCTTCATATGTAGAGAGAAAAATATTTGTTTACCTAACAGTCACTGAAACACGATAACATAATATGCAGAAATATATTAGATAAACTAATTAAACCTAATAGACATGTGTGTGCTCTGTCTAAACCAACTATTATAGAGGTACTTTCTGAATATCTTTGACGATTAACGGCTTACTATACAAACCAGTTTAACATGAACTAGGATGTTATAGTATCCTATGGAGATTTGGAGTCATGTTATTCTGGATAATTTATTGCACTTTGAGTTTTCAGTTAAGGGTTGCATGTACAATGTATGTTTAGATCTACATAGTTCTTCGGTATGGTTATCAAAAAGTCTAGATTTTTTATAAAAAATAAGAGGTCTACTGGCCAAATAAAATGTTACTAGCTTTGTTACTGCTTTCTAAACAATAGCTATGTCATAACCAATTTATTCAGGAGGATGAAAAGCCAGCATCGACGGGATTCTTGCGTAGAGTTTTCCCGAATGAACAAACTGCAGCATTTTGCAGTTACCTGTACCAAATATAAAAATCCCATGTAAGTCAAAGGGCAATACTTCGAGTGAAATTACTGAATTCACCATGTCACAGTACAAAAGTCAGAGTACGGTAACACGTTCTGAAGACCGCATCGTCGCTTAACATCAGACGAGTAATAGAAAAAACAATAGCTACTACTTTAAAGTCTACTCACAATGTATGATTTGGGCACTTACCTCCAGGCGCCGAATAAGCTCATCCTGTCTCTGTAAAATAAAAATATAAATACATTTTTGGTCAATGCGACCAGTTCCTGAATTCCAAAGCCCATCCATTGTCCACGTCGGCACAGCCCGCGTCAAAGACTTGGAAAGAATCCGTCAAATTGGTACATAGCACTCTATGAATACGGAATGAGGTCAAATAGGGCACTCCATTATATTGAAATAAAATATTCTAGTCCATTATGTAGTACGAGTTTCTGTGACACGCCGAAAGGCGTTGCATCAGTTTGTTCAGTTGCCAGTGGAATCAATGGAGGGAGACCGAGTTAAACATATTAGAAAGAGTGTTTTTTGTCTCATCTCACCGCTTTCTATACTGAAGCCTTTATGTTTCTGTGGCATCGAGATCTGGCCGAAGGTTTGCTTAAGTGACTTCCGTAAGTTAAATCTACAATCTTTAGAAGTGCTGTGGTTGAGATAAAATATGGATGCAGTAATATAAGTTGGTACGCACTAAATTAGGAATGTAACAAAACGCTTGCATGTAGTACACACTGTGTAAATTTTCAGTACTTTTAAATAAACATTTTTTGTAATGTATGTTTATAATCTGAATCTCGGAAATCATCATCATCAACAGCCCACTAAATGTTCCCACTGCTGGGACTCGGGGGCCTTCTCTCGCAAGGAAAGAGTTAAGGCCATAATCCACCATGCTGGCCCAGTGCGGGTTGGTGGATGACACATGACTTCGTAAGAGTCTAGGTACATGTCGGTTTCCTCACGATGTTTTCCTTCACCGTTTTAAGTTGGAGGCATTACGCACATGACTTCGAAAAGACAGTGGTGCGTGTGGGGTTTGAACCCGGGGTCTCCGGATTGGCAGGCGCCGTTCTCCCGACTAGACCAGCCGTAACTTTTATCTCGGAAATGGGTCCAATAATTTTCATGAAATTTAGTATGTAGGGGTTTCGGGGACAATAAATAAATCTAACTAGGTTTATTTTATAGAAAACGTGGTTTTATACATGTTTTAACCGAGAAAAGCTCTGTGGTCTGAGTGCTATGGTTTGAGTTCGGAGTGTATTGTCTGTCTCTATTGTTCTTAAATTCAGTCTGAGTCTCATCAAAACATGAAGGGATAGGTATCTTTTAGGTAGGTACGCTTACTTCATTGTAAACAGTGCTTATCAGGACGATATACTACGCGATTTACCTTAGGCGAGATGGCGATGGTGCTCAAAATCAAGGCAAAAGGCTATAATATGAAGTTTATGCAAAACATTTTTCTATTTATGAAAAACAATTCTTTTGCTAATGGAAGCTTACCTGTAACAATCTTAAACTTGCTCTATCTGCCTTGGTTTGCATCTACTAAAACAACACGCTCGCTGAGATAATCTTTTAACGTATATCTTTAACATTTCAATCGTTTCGTATTAAACCCTAAATTATAATACCGATTTAATTTACATATAGTACAAAAGTAAAAAAATCGCGGGAATATTTTTTGATCGTTTTTGGACAATTTCTATTTTCTTACAGGAGTTCCTATTGTAAAATTACCTTTAAAATAATATCTATTGAGATTTCTAATGCAAATAAAATACACCACAGTATCTACACAATATGTGTTTTTAAACTCTTTCGTGGTGGTGAAAATCTCTTTGTGAGTGTTTTTAAAATGATACTTATTTGGTAGTTGGAATCAAATAGCCCCCAACTTATACTACGGTTACTACAGCGCTGAAAACGCCTTCCCATGGTTTTTTTCAGCGCTGTATGTAGTAGGTTTTTCATGGTTACCAACAGAAAATTGTACTGCAATACTGGATAAGATAAGATAACTATCGACATAACTTATTAGCCTGCTTTGATGACGAAAAGCTACGTCCAGCAGGGTACTGCAACAGGCTGATGATGATGATGGTTGTAGAAAAGCTACAATATTTGTCAAGAAAGTAAATTTAGATTGTCGATATCAAGAGAGCTATTACTCAAATGAGTATAATCCGAATCTTGGCTCGTATGAGAGTATAATAGAATTGATTTGATATTGGATCGCGCCAACCACGCGACCGCGACCACACAGCGCAGTGTGAAGGACGCCTAATGGAATGACATGGCCTTTGTGAACGCCGCCCAATTCTAATGCCTATTCACATGGCATTTCACCTCTTTGTTGCTTCATTTCTGATAGTAATAGTCTTATTACGATTTCCAAAGAAATCTCCAACCTGACACCTTATTGTTAGATTTGTTGACCGAGTAATGAAACCGATTTTGTGCTTAATAAAAACACGGTACATTTAATGCGATCACTTGTATAGCGAATAGAATTTATATGCTCTTTATGACCGAGATAACCTTTGTATACTTTTCGATTGGCTTTTGAGGAAAAAACATGTTTTTTCCAATTGGTTTTATTAAAGAAGAGAATAAGAATAAGAATAATTTATTTTCCAACACAAGGTTAAACACTTTAACAGAATTAAACATTAGTATTGACAAAACAAAACATTTGTTGATTAGCAGTGAGCTCCAAACTAAGAAATCGTAGCGTTCGATTTACAAATCGTCTGCAGCCTTTACCGTTGATGCAATTAAAGAATATTAGACATAATTATTGCCGAGTATAAGTCGTGGTGGCTGTGAAGTTGCAATCCTAAGGCCAAGCCATTAATTGCGTTCCCTGAACTCTGACAGTAAAGCATATGACCTCTGCATGGAGCGCGCGTGGTTATCGCATCCACCTCAAGTCAGGAAAGCGGCGCAGGCGCACCGTGTGACGTAAAGCCTCATATAAATTTTACTATAGCCACATTAATGTCGCGACGTGAAATTGATTTGCAGCCAGAAACATATTATGATTGTGAAAACCGGGTTTACGATTTATTTACACAATACGAAAACGATAGCGCATTCAAACGTTATGAGTTACCTATCACTCCGATGGTAGAGCGTGAAAAAAACCAGGAAAACTCAGTTTAAAACAGCTAAATCGAATTAATTATGAAAACATAAGTCAAATTTAACGTGCAAACATATCTAATGGATTTGCTATTAACATCGGTTACAAGTGGTTGGAAATTATCCGCCTGAGGAAATGATGCAGTGCGAAGTGTTATTAACGACGTTTGATGAAACGGTTTAGTAATGTTTATATGGGACTAAAAATAACATACAAAGAAGTTGTGCTATGTGATATTGTGTTAATGTTTGTAATCGAAAAAAGTAATTATATTGTTTCGTCAATGAATTAGGCAATTTGACAGCTGTTACTATTACCGACTCAAGCCCTAAGGCTCACGCGAGCCAAAACCGGTCAAAGTTTTGAGCAAAAGTCGAATTGGTATTGATATTTTCGACGTTTGTGACGTCAAATTCACTAGAGTCGACAAAATTAAGTTTTGGAATACGTATCATATTTGTACAGAGTGTGGACACATAATCTAGTTATATCTTTCAAAACTAAGGTAGGTCCTCTGAACTCTTTGTAAAATTCTAAGTTATTTATAATTATCTGGATCTCAGATACCAAATCTCTAATGAAGTAAGACATCATAACACTTTCATGAACTAAAGCTTATAAAATAAACATATGAATTTGAAATGAAAACATAGGCACACCTATCTATCATATCATGCAATATTAGAAATTTATTCAATATTTTTTTTGCGGTTTCTTGTGATTTTTTTTATGACGCTCTGGTCCTCTGGTGGATTTGTAACATTACATTCAAGGCATAACAATGGTTATCTAAAACCGATAGCCCATAAAATGACGTTCCATCCAATATGACCTGAACAAAAACAACATTTGAAGTAAACCATTACAATCACAGCAGATTAGCGCGAAACAAAGCCTGATCGAAGATTGCTCCATCGGAATTACTCAAATTGAAAATGAGCGCCGTCGATGCAAAGAAGGTTAAGAAATCCAATCATTGTCCGACAATGGCACTGATAACTGGAAAGTACGACTAAGGTTGATGAAAATATGATTGTTAATTAAAGTTGACACAGAAATGCGAATGGTGAATTCAAAATCTTCATTTATACGGTCACGCTTTGGCTCTTACGTTTAGTTTTAAACGATCGACTCTGTTTCAATTCCGTAAAACACGAATGCGTGGGTTGAACGAATCGGTACACGATAATGTGATTGTGAGAAAAATTGTATGCGTTATAGTGCATTGGCTGTCCATGCCTGAGTTTAGTGTGTGATTATTGTCCGCTGAGGCGAGTCCGGCGTCAGCAATGAATAAAGCACGTAAGTTTCAAGATCCATTGACGAATCGAGTGTCTGTCAATTATTGAACGATGGCTTTCAAACTTTTTGCTTTTATTAGCTCCCGAATACCACCCTGGTAGTCGTTATTGTTGATCGCAACTTGTGCATGATCCAAAAATGCTTCCGGACGATTACGTTTCAATGAATGTTGGAAGTTGTTGTTAAGTTCGCCTCCTTTTGCGTTAATATCGTTACAATGTTTGTGAATTCTATTACGCATTGTTGAGCCGAGATCGTTTTGTGTGATTGTTGTGTGAGCCTTTTATCGATTGTGCTCTTGACTGATCCTGTTTCACTGCGAAAATGTATGAGAATGAGATGTATTGAACGTAAATTTATTTCTTATATATCAATACACTAGTAAACGAATATAATATTCTTATAAACTATTTTTTCTGATCTCAAATGCAAGATTATTTAATTTTAAAAATACCTAATAGGTAATAAAACGTTTGTGTCACTGAAAAGGAAAATTACAAACAAAGCTATTGAAATTTATGGTTTTCATTTAATGCCATTTCAGACGATAAATGAAACACAATAATGAAGTGATATGACTTTAGGAGTTTAGAAACCACCCACATTTGTATAGCCGGGTTATTATGGACACGTTATGCGTCATAAATATTTCGGGAACATAAAATTAACACTCAAAAACATGGGCTTTCGAGGCACCGCAAAGTCTGGTGTCCCGACAAAAAACCTTAGTATCCCTTGCAGAAACCACCAAGACGGACCGTAAAAGAATAACACAACAGCCGTTGCTCTAACTTCGACTCTAAGTTTTGGGAGTTAGGTCCGAAATTTGAAAACCGAACTAAAATTTCGTGTTGGATTCGTTTCTTGTTTTACTTGACCACTGATTTGAACTTTACGGGTTGAGTTTTACGGTTCACTTTAGATTATTTTGTTTGGACGTCTTCGGTTTCCTATTTTATCAAAGGACATACTTGTTGACATGTTGTCTAATTGATTGGTGTTTCACAGCAGGGGTCTTGGGGTTTACATGCGGCGGAGCCTTTGTGGAATTATACGAAATTGATAAACTATAAATGCCTTCACAAGTGGTAGATGCCACTGTTATAGTTTTTTTTGGATATTAGATGTGTGTCAATCATGCAAAGGGATCTATTTTTAAATCATTCGAAGCTGAAAATTTCCAGAAAGATAAAACAGGTAGACATCATTATAGTAAACACTTTTAAGGATAAACCAACGTAATCCACACATTTTCTCAAGGCTAATATGAGTCAAAAACCTGTCTAAATAAAGTAAAGAATTTTGCTCTTTATGGGAATTGAAGCCTTTGACCTACGGATCCGTGGGTAGGCAGACTACCAACTAAGTCACTAGGACATTCAATACAATTATAACTCCGATCTTAAGCGGCATCATACCCCCTTCGAAAAAAAAACACATCAAAGTCTCCCCACGTTAATCTAATAAAGGCTCATAACTTTTTTATGCCATCTCATTCTCAATAGAAGTTCGATCGTTCACAAAGCCGTTGCAAAAATGCAGTTTGTCGGGTCTCTTTGACGTTAGGTGGTCCACCACACCCAATGATGTGATTATAATAGCGACACTTATAAACTTTGCCATTAAAAAAAACTTTTGAAAATACATGTCTGCTCACTTACACGTATAGTCATACATGTGAGAGAGCAACAATATTATTAGATAGTTGGTGATTTTGAAAATCGAGCGATATAGTATTTTTCTGTAAGATTAGTAGCATTCTGTTTTACCCGCGTAGTTTCCGATTCCATTATTTTCCGTGATCAAAAGTAGCCTATGTTTTTTTCCGTTCTGTTTATTATCTATCTGCATACCTAGTCATTCAGTTGTTTTTGCTTGAAAGAGTAAAAAATATCCATACTACATACATACAAATTTTCGCATTTAGAATATGATTACTTAAAAATGATACTTATTGTATAAATGATTATATGATACTTATTTAGATTAACGTGGAAGGAGTTTGATGTGTTTTTTGGTATACCGCTTGAAGTCAGAATTAAAGTTATTTAGTGAACTAAAATCATCATTTGAGTGAACTAATCAACAAGCTTCTGCTTCCTTCTCACTAAAACATTTTGAAATTATTGTAAATTTCGACCTAATAATAATACATCCAACAATACAATACTAAAAAAAAATATAAATAATTTAGAGTTACGGGACAAACAAGACATGCACCTGATATTAAGAATCACGCCTGCCCATAACAGTACAGTGACACGCACCTTGAAGACGAAGAGTTCAAGTCACTGCGTTAAGGCCGGGTTGCATTTTGATTAGTGCAAGTGCGAGTGCGAGTGCGATTGCGAGTGCGAATGAGTAATCGCGACTGATTACTATGTACTCGCAATAATCAATCGGTGTCCACATGTGTTTGCTACTAATCGCTCAACACCTGCACTAGTCACTCGCAACTCGTACTAGCCCAATGCATTTATACTAATCAAAATGAAAACAGGCCTTAACACTGCACTGCACTCATTTCCCAGATTTATAAGACAATTCATCTGTTTGCCCGGTAAGTGCTCTGGAAACATTGCCTTTCACACCGAAATAACGCTGCCAAACACTAATGTAATAAAGATTACTGTTAGATGGTAGAATAACTGGCATTGATGTTGTACCTCAGTTGGACTCTGCAAAGAATCCTGCTACACTCAAGTTTTAAATAATCTAAAGATTTAAAGCGCAACATACTCCATAAATTCAGAAACAAGATCCCGATGGATTGCAGATTGCTAGCAAACTTAATTATCGATCGAGCGATAAAACGTTAATTATTTTTTGATGACTTTCTTTTCATCAATCGAAGCGATGAATCATCATTTAAAGTCTTTCGTTATCGTTTTTTTTTCTGGATAAGAAAGGGCCAGAAATAGTTTGAGTGTTGTCGTTTCTGCTTGACCGCACGCGTGTTAAGAAATTGGATCCTTTTGGATGAGAGAGCCGGCAATGGAACGTGAAATTACTGATCGATGTTTTCGGTGATGTTTGCTATTTTGACTACTGGGATACCCAAAAACGTAGACCCTCACTCAACGACTGAAGACCTTTATTCAAGTCCTTCAACAGTCTATTGATAATTACGATGTGCTTCGTGTCATTTTAAATTTTTTTGGTAATTTAGACTGCCCGTCATTTAAAAGTTATCAAACGCCATGTAAAACACAAAATCTAATACCAATTTTTTCCCTGAACAAGATGAAATCATTTTAAAATAGTTTTTGTAGTTGAGCTATACGATTGACTAGATACGGTTCTACTCTAACTCTAATTTATCAAAAAATCTACTTGAACCTTGAACCGTCTACTTTTTTAAGTCGGTTGGAAAGGCAAATCACACCTCTTATTTCTGTTCTTCTTTCTCTCTGAATAGCATCTAAAAAGTAATTTTATTGACCGGTACAATATGTTCTTCTCAATTAAATTTACCTTTTGTGCGTAGCCTCATATTTAGTTGATCGTGATACGACGTGGATGCAGTGAGACGTGTTCTAAGTGTAGTTGCATTGTGCTCTCTACGTATAGAAGCTTCGAGTATTGATCTTTCACGGTTTATTTGCTTTTAATACGGCTACTGGTTTGGCCCACTTTACCTTTTGCCGTTTTCTTTTACTAGTTCATAATCGATTTCATTTCCATTTCATTCATCTTTGTGATTGAACGTATAGTTCGTTTCAAATAGGCTGGAATATAATCACGTGATAAGTTCGCTTAGGATTTGGACTATTGTGGTTTTGTGAGGGTAATGACTAGATCGATCTGGAAAGAGGATTTTCCTGAGGTTGGTATTATGTGACGAGTCAGCAAAAAAGTCACGTACATATTTTTGTAAGATGTCCGTTTTATGAGTCATTTTGGTTTAAATATTAAGGAACTTATAGTTTACGTACAAATTCGTTACATTTTAATCAGAAAGATATTTGTTCTGTAGAATACCATTTGTTTTTATTTTTATTTTAAAGAAGTACACTTGATGTGAGAATAAGGTCGAAAATAGTTTTGATAAAAGTATATTTTTTTGTCATAACAAAGGTTTCTGAATTAAAAAAAGCACAGTGAGTAAGAATATGAGTAGGTAACAGCTGACGGAACAAATATTTCCAATTGTTAACACTTATGAAATTTCTCTCTGGCACAACGTTCCACTTTTTGAACTAATTGCACAAAATAAAAACAGAAAAAATAAAATAGATTTTATTTTCAGGTCAGGGTCGAATGAACCAGCTCGGAGGTGTATTTATAAATGGTCGGCCGCTTCCGAACCATATCCGGCTGAAAATCGTGGAGATGGCAGCAGCGGGAGTGCGGCCCTGCGTCATCTCGCGCCAGTTGCGCGTCTCGCACGGCTGCGTCTCCAAGATCCTCAACAGATACCAGGTAAGGAACAATACAGACTACCTCTTCCATATGTAAATGATGCAGACTGTCGGTATAGTCTACGATCCTGTCTCATCCTGCACTAAGGTCGCGTTTCGAACCAAGATCCTCAAAAATACCGGCCTTTCTACCGCCTAACTAAATCGGCTTTGGCTTTGCTATGGCTGTCTCTATCATTTCAAACGAAAAGAAAAGAGAAAGAAACATCAAAGCTAAGACAGTTTTAGTTTGGCGGTATACCCCCCGGGTGACAAACAATAAGAACACCACGTACAGCTGTTAGTCGTCGAAATGGTGGCAGCCAAAGTGTGGCCCTGTGTGAATTTTCGCCGAGTGTTTCTTAAGAGCTATGGATAGGTTTTGGTCGTACATGATTTTAAGATCTTTGATACCAGATGAGAACGAATAAGAATAACGGTGCACAACACATCTAGGTGCAGGATATTGACTTTGCTGCAACTAGAGTGCATGGTTGTATCATCTTACGTCAGTTTCGTTTCATCTGGTACAGGGCTCATGAACTCATGGACTCAGGCCAGGACATTGTGTACCAACTGTGTGTATCTTAACAACCTAGCAAGTTCATAGCAATAAGGACTCATACAGGCTCTGTAGTCTGTGGTCTGCTGTTTATTCGCTAGTGAGTGAGATGCTAGGAGTAGGTATGTGTATAGGGCATACTATTTATGAATGTCGCCAGTTGTGTTATTTTTTAAAACGCTGAAATGCCAGAACCAGTTTTTTTTTTTTTTAATATTTTTGGTTTCCACTTGACCCTTGACCACCATCTCGCCTAATGTTAAGCGACGATGCAGTCTACAAAGAAGTGTGCTTACCTCGAAAAAACAGACACTTATATCGATTCTCTATTAATTGTTAATTATATTAATAGAGAATATTCTATAAATAGTTTATTATTTCATGGCATGGTAATGCACTTGAATCTTAAATTGAAAAATTAAATCAGCTTCATAAATGGACAACAAAGTTTTTGCATAAGTTATTCATATTATGATAGTAACGCGCCTGTTTTTAAACTCTGCATACCCCATCTGTTTTCAATACCTACATTGTATGATAATTTAAGTACTTATTTAATTTCAGTTTTTAAAATAATGCTTTTCTTCAACAGGAGACTGGTTCTATCCGCCCAGGGGTGATTGGAGGATCAAAACCAAGAGTAGCGACGCCAGAAGTAGAAAACAGGATCGAGGAACTGAAGAGACAAAACCCAGGTATATTTTCCTGGGAAATTAGAGATAAACTTATAAAAGAAGGAATCTGTGATAAAAATACCGCACCCTCAGTCAGTTCCATATCACGGCTAATAAGAGGAGGCAAAAGGGATGAATCAGACCCTAGAAGAAACCACAGCATTGATGGTATTCTAGGTAAGTGTATATACTTACCTTGGATTCTTCCCTTTTAACTATAGACTCTAACTGGATCCTTCATTTATGAATTACAATAACACCTAAGCTTGAAGCATTCAACGAGCGAGTTGTATAATTTATTTGGGTCAGAATAGAAAGTTTGATGTTCAGACCCGGTTTATAGAGTTTGTTTTAACACTAAACCACTTCAAGCGAAAATCTACAACTGAGAGTGTTTGCGCGAAACTTTATTATTGCGCTTGTTCACTAGTTTATTCCTGGCTTGATAAAGAATTCACGCCGCAACCTATTCAATATTCATACATGCTAGGCGCAAAGTATTGTTACAAAAACGTTTTGTTCTAGGAGAATACGAATCGAACGAAGGCCTTCGTAACAACGATGCGTTAACAATCAGCCGTGTCATCGTAGTCCTTAGCGCCAATTCCAAACTCATAATCACTTAATTTAGTTCCGAACGCACTATTATTATAAATTTATTCCCGTAATGAGGCCGTCGGGACGTTTGCAAACTTTACAAAATGGCGTATAAAGTTAATAATGCACGTAAAAGTGCAGCGGTACGCGCGCACGCCACGGCAGCGCCCCTTGTGTCGGCTTCGAAATTGTAGGTTATAAAAATGAAATTAGTATCCAAAGGTGTTATTATCCCATCGCGTTTGGCCGCGGGGCTTGCATTACGACAATCTGTCCGTACTGCACGTCTTGTGCCGTATAGCTATCCAATATAAAATGGCGCTCCTAATATCCCGGTTCAGTGACGGAGCGGTGCCGGCAAGATTCTGCGCGCCGATAAGATTATGCATATTAAGTTGTGTGCGGCTAAATAATATCTACACTGGGAAAGCCTTTGAGTTTGCGACGAGTATTGGAAATTTACTGTTCATGCTTGCTCTGCGTCGACGGCTAGCGGTATTTTTCGGAGCGCAGTTTTCCACGAAATATTTGCATACTCGCTGGCGAAACGAGCGCCGTTTTGGGGAATGGAAATTGGCTACAGTTTGCCTGTCCGACGACAAATTTGATTCAGTTTATAAACGTAATAGTAGTGAGTAGACAAATAAATCGACAAATGTCTGAAAAGAGCTAATAAAATAAGATAAGAGCGACATCAAACCGCTCGGTGCTTTCATTATCAACTAGCGTAAAGCAATATTTATTGAGGCCCCGAATTCATTTGAAGCAACTAACATAATGTAATGCGGTTACGTTTAATTTAATCGAGGCCGCGTGTGGTCTGCGGTAGTCTGGCTATAATAATCGAAAGAAACAAAATAAAAAAGACTCGCTAGAAAGTCGCTGTAAAGATTACGATGACAACTTTTTACATAACATTACTATTCGCACCTAAAGCTCGTAATGACAATGATTCGTCACGTAATTTGATTACCTAGCATGAATGATTATTGTGGGTTGCTACTGGCATTTTATTCACCACCCACCTTGATGACGACAATAAAGCTTAAAAAAATGTCACTTCTCATATAAACGTCTGTTTCCGCAATGCATCAACGTGATTTCTTTCTTCAAAAGGTCCATCGTCTTGCGAGGATTCAGACACGGAATCAGAACCAGGTATCACACTGAAAAGAAAACAAAGAAGATCTAGGACAACGTTTTCTGGAGATCAACTTGAAGCCTTAGAACGTGCTTTTACAAGAACGCAGTATCCCGATGTGTATACGAGAGAAGAACTGGCGCAGAAAACCAAGCTGACAGAAGCCAGAGTTCAGGTGAGCATCTGTTTTACCCACCCAAAACCAGTCGACCGCATCAATGATAGATGGACGCAATCAAACTAACCCATTGTTAGATCACTTCAACTTCCCGCCCCCACAAAAGCAGGGCGTGAAAAAATAACCTAAATTACCTTTGTAATTAATTATAACAATGCTAAGTAAGCTACCATATGCCGCTCGTCGCTACCGTTGTCTTGCTTACCAGTTTTCGTTCGATTAATTTATTTAACCCATAAATTGTAGGGTTCAAAGTAAAGTGTAATGGAGCTCAACCTATCATTATGTTATAACATTATTCACGAGAGTTTAATTAAACAAAACCGTCCTTCCGAGGATCAAGATATTGGACGAAATCCATTTATTTAGAACACATTTGAATACGTAAGTGATTGCATTCGCAATAGAAGATTAGATTCAAGTACTTTGATTTGTTTATGTCCGTAGTGTGGAATCTAATTCCATTTGCAGTTTGTATGGTAACTGTTAGTTGAATATCACGATTAATGATGTTAACGTTTTGTTTAGGTTTGGTTCTCGAACCGAAGAGCTCGCCTCCGGAAACAACTCAACTCTCAGCAACTAAGTGCCTTTAACACGATGTCCTTACAATCAGCCTTCCCATCCGTCCATCAACAATACGAACCTCCATCGACTTTCAACGCTCAATGTGCATCTTGGCAGCAGTCTTACTCATCTGCTCTCAGCTCTAGCTCAGTACTCAACTCCGCTTTAGCACCATCTTTGCATCAGTCAGCATTAACTGCTCCCTCCGTTTGTCAATCGGCGCTTGCGTCATCACTCCATCCACCAACATCTACTGCGTTTTCCTCTGGGAACCTAACTCCTTTGTCACATTCTTCGGAACTCCCTACTCCTTTACAAGCATCCACTGATGCTACTCCTCCTAGTTCGAGTCCCGTGACGAGCAGTCCTTCAGTGAATCAGACCAGCGCAATAACGTACCAGCATCCTACGTACGCGAGCCCAAGCGAAGCCGTATCTCATCCGTATGGCTACGGCGACTACTCCAAACAAGACCACGCCATGTCCGCCCACAACCATTGGACCTCCAGACAACTGAGCGGCCATCCACAGAACAAATTGGCTGAAGTCAGCGCGTGGCCAGAGAATTACAGGTAAAATAAATTCAATTCATGTTTATATTTTGATTTAATGTAAAGCAAACAATCATAACATCTCAATAATCCCTGACGGCGACTAAGTAGCTTCATGAATTATTGATGTATTCTGCTACTCATGTTCTGACTCCGATTGAACAGATGAATATGCAATCATAAAATGACCTTTGCCGGCGGTTTAAATAACTATCAATTAAGCGAATGCTAGTGTACCCGGCTGTTACGATAATGGTACGTTTACGTTGTTGATATGCAATGACATCATTTCCAGTTACTCATTTTGCTAGGTTTATGACGTGTCGTTGATGGATGATGTCAGAATCTGTACGGCGCGCTATGCGTCCGGTGGCTTAGGAGGGCGCGGCGGCGTGTCCGTCGATCGCAAATCTTTGTACGGACGTTTTATTTCTTTTCACCTTGCTTTATCATTAGTCGAAGCGGCCGCTAATCAATTAAGAGTGTAAGAAGTTGGCCATTATACGGCGCACGGGTGGTTATTACAGCCCGCGCCCGGTAATATGCCGATCCGATCGTGAACGCAATAGGGCTGCGAATTTTATACCCGATTTGATCGGTTTTCAATTAACTTTTTAGTTATTTTTTAGTTCTAAAATATTCATTATTGTGTATCTCTGCGCTGGAAATTAAACGGGTCATAGAAAACTTTTCACCGAGCCGAATAAAATGTGTAACTTCCACAGTGAATCTGTGGAGTGAATGTGACGAATACATTGTCGCATTGTGCTGTATACGGCGACGACATTTATCTGTGTTATCGAGACAAAGCACGTCTATAAACCTCGATGGACCACACACAATATCCACTCTTTTACAATGACGGACAAACTAATAATATATGGGTTAGCCGCGTGTCGGTCTGTCTTATCTAGTCCTTCGCGTACGGTTGATTGACGCAACCCGCTCGCCTCGACTCGATTTATTTTGTCTGCCAAAAACATCTCTAAAACGCGGTCTACTATTTGTTGTCGACCATTCTCGTTCATACAACTGGATACGTAGATTGGTCAGTTTGCAATCTCTTAGAATTACTGCCGTATCAGTAATTTGCTCATGTCTACTATGTTAATTTAAATAATCTATTAATAACGTGAGGTTTGCTGCCTCTCTAATTAAAAGCGACATTCATTGGCAGTAAACCTCGGTTAGATAGAAATTGACGACTTATATCAATTCTAAACCACTATCAAAGTATCGCAGTCCTGGCATGGAGCCCCTATAACTTTCCCATCTGTCTCTGCGAATTGCGCTCTCTTCGAATTATGAACACCGTTCATTTTGGCAATCAACTGAAACCCTTTATCAAGGAAATAATATACCGTCATATTGTAATTTGAACGTGCCTCCCATAACTGTTTATTCAAGACATAACCTTTTTGTTAAATCAACTTTTTACAAATAAGTTGGTAATATGCTGCAGTACGTTATGTGTAACATTAACACACTGGAGCGGAAAAAGTGGAAAATTCGGGCAGTATCTATTAAATCTCCCGTGAATTCGAAAGTAAGAAATTACAATTCGTGCGTTTTCACGCTACTACTACTAAAGTCTAGAACGTGACTTACACAAATAGATGTCAAAAGTGCCTGCTTTGATAGATTTGTATGGAGTACTGTTCGCACCTTTGGGATGGATCGGCTAAGTATCAGCTGGAGACACTGGAATCTATTGAGAGACGTGCCAAAAGGCTCATAGGCAATGACACTCTTGTGCGTAAAAGACTTCAAAGTCTTGATCATCGCCGCAAGATATCTAGATTACTTGGTTACAATCTGGGTGTCTTCAAATCGAGAGTGAATCGGTTTCTTCTAGGTAAGCACGTTCCATCGTAGATCGCATCATCGCTAAACATCAGGCGAGATGGTGGTCAAGTGCGAACCTATCAAAGTTAAAAAAAAAAATATTTATATATGTATATTGAAAAAATATATATCTTCTAGTCAACTAGCAGATTATATAACTACTAATATTACGACCATTCTGTATGGTTTCTAAGAAGTTCTCACAAGCATGTACCTGTAAGCAATGAGGCAATGAGTAACTACAGATAAAACAGCGTATGGTTTCGTCTACAGATTAATGAAAGGCCGAACGTGACATTAGAGCACTGAACCCGCACATTACCGACTCGAGTCTGGTATTAAAACTTATCTGCAGTGTGCCATACTTCCTGAGAGCTAGCATGCATAGCACAGGAAGAGAACTCCACAACTTTCTACTCTATATTCAACTGATAAGGTTCTGTATAGAGTTTCAACGTTTACATCTTGCGCTGAACTGCATTTAACTCTAATGTTTTGTGAATACGTTATGAAATAATGTATTGGAAAGATATCTTCAGAATACTTGAAAATAGTCTCAATAACATTTTATGTTGCTCAACATACACAAGAAAAAGAAATTGGTAGGTAGATATAATTTATGCATTATCTAGAAATCTGATTTTGTTCTGAAAATTTTGAGCTAATTGGATGTTAGATTTGACGCAGTAAAATGTTGTATACAGAAGCATAGAATCAAAGAGGATACGTACATAATTATGTACTATATCTAAGCATAGAATATATCAAATAACAAAAAGTACGTAAAAAAAAAGAAAAATAATGTATTTAACTTGTGTCAAATAGGGTTTTGCAAAATATAATCTAGTCCAGGCATTAACATCATTATGAAGTGTGCATTTATTCAATTTCCATTTGGAATCTACAAAAAGTGAGATATTGGTGTAAGTTTAATAATTCAGTTTAAGTAAATAAATACCTGTACTATAAATAAAATGTAAGAATTTACTCAAAGATTACGGACTTTTTGTCGTCAAAAGACCTGAATGAGACGAAAATCGTCCGCAAATCTATTTTTGACGAACGGAAACAAGGAAATGATAGAGTGATCTGTGCTAGTAGTTTATTTTCCATGCCATAACGCTAGTTTAGTTATATAAAGAAAAAATACATCGACAAAAATAACCTAATTAATACATCGAAATGATACTTTTTATACTAACATATAATTTAATCAGTTTCTCTATAATTAGTGATCGATAATTAAGAACTCTAATCACTTCATCAAAGAACTGGATTGCTTCCGTTGCGTGATCCATCGTCGTTATATCATTTCGTAATGATATAAAATCATACTTGATTTCTCGAAACTGAAGCACATCTGCTTTTATGTTGCTATTACTTTTATGTAGTTCTCTTGAAACAAAGTCAATCGGTAATCACAATTACATTCAGAAATCTAATTACGTATTTACTACTAATTTTTTACCGGGGTGAATTGGAAAAATACTGAATTTCCCTATTTTGGAGGCTTTTCAAAGAACTTCTCCAAGATACGGATTAAAAAGCATCTTCATACACCTCTGCTTGTTGTTGCCTGTGTTCATTGGTGGTGACAACTGTTTACCATCAGGTAAGCTATCATGCTTTTTTGCCGATATATGCAAAAAACGAATTATAACGAATTATTTATTTTAGAAGATGTGAGGGGTTCATGAAACGATTGCAACGAAGTTTGCATGGCTGTAACTATAGCAAGAATTGTCGAAAAAAAGTTTAGGTAATTACACTTTTTAGCGCTTTAGCTCTCATACGCTTGATAAATAACTTCGTTTAATAAATATTTGTAACTAATATAAATATTAAATTAAATTATCAAATTATATAATATCAAATATTAAATTAAACTAATATAAATATTAAATTAAATTAACAAAATCAAATAATAGTTAGGTAAAATTCTATACTACGTTGTATTTATTTGTAAAGATTTTTACAAAAATACTTTCGAATTATGTTATTTTTGTAATTTTCTCTATACAATAAAATGGTTAGCACCAATGACATGAAATGAAAGTCTTACATGATAATCACGACTACAAGAGTTTTGCATCTACGTAATGAAAATATAAATTAATTAATTTATTAATTAATATAAATAATGAAATAATTAAATATTAATTAATTACTACTGCAGGGCGTGTTTGACCAAAATGTCAAAATGTCAAGATAGAGTTCTCGGTAGCCTTCAATTTATGATATCGAACTAGACTGGAACCCAAAAGATAGAAATTAAGTCAGGAAATGAGCATTAAATTTCGTGTAGCAATTCATATGTTTCATAAATTTTACTCTAAAAACTGATGTGGTTGCTACAATTTTTTTAAATTTTATTTCACGGTTTACTCACATGTTATGTCACATGGTATGATAAAGAGTTTTATCATTAGTGCATTACAAAAAACGTTGTTATGTTAAAAAAACACCTCCTTATGCATCGTAAGTATAGGAAAAAACCCCTTTGAGCTAAGTCCTCATGGATCAATAAAAATTTCAAAGCATAACAGCTCAGCCATGTTATTTTGCGCCAGCTTATTCGCATTATTTAGTTTCAAGTTCGACACAAATTGAACTTTGATTAGCATTTCTCAGCCACTGGATTAACAATTTTATTGCACGGTTGGTCACGATGCGCTTCCGAAGGTACCTGTTTTCAATTCTTAGTGACCTTTAGAAAATTATGAGGTTAGACAAAATACCTCCAAGTTATAAGTATTAGGGCAATTAATGTTCTCGGTCTATCATTATTTTGTTCTGCTCTCGATAGGTCGATGGAATAATGGCTGAATGCAGCGTTCGGTTTTCCGGTTCATATATTTTTGTGGCCATTGAGTTTCGTGCCATTACCGATATATTACGATTCGTGACAGTAACATACTTTTGCTTTATATTGATCGCCTAGTGTCTGGATAATATGTATTTTACATTCAGCTTTATTAATCGCCCTATTTCATAACATAACCAAACACAATTTTAATGTTTTTGAGCATTAGACAAAGGGAAATAACAAAAAATAAAATAATGTATAAAACGTTAAGAAAAGGCATGGACCTAGGAGTCCGTGGAGGTGAAGTTTTTCAATTAAAAAAAAAAGTTTTTGAGTTATTGTGACGTCACAGGTCGAAAATATCTATCCTTTGGAATTTAGATTTTTTTTTTTTATGATTGCATATTTCATCAAATACTTTTGTATATTTAAAAAATGTGTGCTTCTGTATAATAAGTGACTTATCCTAAATCCAATATTATATTTTATTACTTATAATATAGGTGTTTTGATCAAATGCTTATTATATTTCTTTTGTTACAGTTCTTTTTTTGGTACTAATGCCGTCCACTACACATCACACGCGCATTCCCCTACGGAGGCAAAGTCTGGATACCCTTACCTTGGACAGCTTGGCGGAATGGACATGGGTAGAGTTCATTAGTATGTATCAATAATTCTATTTACTTTGTATCTATATATTAATTTTGTATTTTAAGTGTAATTCATATATTTATTGTAAAATTTCGGCTGAACTACGATAAAGTAACTAAAATCTTTTAGACAATACAAATAAGGTATCTAATATGTGTTCGATTAAATTTATCAAGTAGTCTGGAAAAAATGTTGGTGAATCTACCTCATCTGCCTTATTTTACTGCTTCTTTGAGAAATATATTATAGTCGATAAATATTTATGAAAAATGAATACCTAACCCTATGTGAGTCAAGTCAAATATTTATAATGGATTATTGATTTGACGATATTTCTAGCCAAGTCACTTACCGCCGTATTACAAAGCTGAACTTAAGCTCAAACTTATTTATCGGAGTTCTTTTGGCGTGATAAGCATGTCGAAAACTAACTTCATATTGAAGTGTCTGTAATCAAAAATTAGGTAGCTTTTTGTAATGTTTAAAATACGGCAGTTAAAAATTTACCATTGTTCAGATTGGCACATGGCTGTTGACCCATTGATGTTTTCCAATTTGTATAAACGTATAATAATTGTAGTTTATATATTTGTAATTCACTATATTGTCATATCTTAATTGTGCCTTAGGAAAACAAAATTTATAACATTCTCTATTTGTACCTTATATTTTCACCTACATCTCTAATTAGATTTTGAATTGTATAAAAGTCACTGTAGATAATTAAATTTTGTAAGAATAGATGTCTTACTTTCACTTGTATTATATAGCTTTATTACTTTGTACTTTTGTAGTATTATTTAAAATGTATTATTTTATCGGTTCCTACATAATTACACGTTAAACTAATTTCGCACTGATATAACTTATACTATCTAAACTTTGTAATTTTTAATTACTTATTTCCTTAGATCATAGATTAGAAGGTTGTTATATTGTAACATTTGTTATCGTGTTCTAAGTAAGGTAAAGTAATGTATTTACGAATAAGATGTCTATGCAATATGATTTGAAAATTGCTTACAGTTTTATTATATCTTATTTAAAGGAAATAAAAAGTTATGTAACTTTTTATTACACAATGAAGGCTAAAATAATGTTTTTTTTTTATCCAATGACCAAAACACTATCGGGGTTAGGATAATATGGGACTTGGCTTGGTTAACGCTGACTTTGACAATATATGTTTGGATAATACTTCCATGCGTCATAAATCATTTAAAAACTACTTTTTATATTATCGGTTTAATATAAAAAATATTTGTTACTTTAAACATATATCATATTCGAATTGATAATTTCTTTTTTTTTGGAAGTCGGTTAAAAGGTATTCATATTTTTTTTGTGACATAAATTTGGCTTAAATTTAAATAACCTAGAGTCGTCGTAGAAAATCAAAAGAAAATCTAGAGTCGTTTTATTTCGAAAGTTCGCTCTTCTTGTGAAGATGACGAGACTTAGTTTGTGGAAATATAACTGTAAGTAATGTTCCTACCGTTATGAAAAATAAATGAGCTGTGGTAAAGCAGGTTAGATGTCCATATCTCACCACGTGAGTTGGAGGTCAAGCGTAAGCCTATCAATAAAAAAACAAAATAACTGTAACTAATTTTCAAATAAATTTCAACATCGAAAATGAATTGCCTTATATAACGTTGTGATTTTATAAATAGTATATTTATTTCATATTTACTCGAATAGAGAATTAACTGTAAGCTCTTTGTAAAAATAATATAGTTTACCCAAAATAAATGATTGCTAATTGAAATTATACGATATTTATTATTACTGAAATATCCCAATTAAGTAAGCACTACAACATGCAACCACAAGTAACGTGGTTCTTGTACCTATATTTACCTACTTGTATCAGTTATCAATTTTTGAAGTGAAAACTTGCTTTTGACGCGCTTAAACAGATTTTTCGTGGGCTGTGAAATGAATTCTAGCGTCACGCTTGGATATGTGATATGAAATTTTCGGGTAAACTCGGGACCATAGCCATTGGCTATCTAGAAATGCGTCAGCCAATGGGAAATGCTGGTGCATTTCTAGACGGTCATGCCATGATGGCCAGGCCACGCCCTCCGGTTACACCCGTGTGGTTTCCAAATTAAACTGAGTTATTAGGTTTCACTTCTATCGGCAGTTCCTGTGACTGCCAATTTTTAAAGTGAAAACTTCTTCTGTGTGAAGTGAAAAATTCTACCGCCACGCTCGGGTATGATAAGAAATCTTCGGGTAAACTCGGGACCTTGGCGATTGGGCGTCTAGAAATGCGTCAGCCAATGGGAAATGCTGAAAAGGCGTGGCCTCGTCATCACGGCATGGCCATCTAGAAATGCATGAGCCACTGGAAAATGCTGACGCATTTCTAGATGGCCATGCCATGATGGCGAGGCCACGCCCTTCGGTTACACCCGTGTAGTTTCCAAGGTAAGCTATCAAATTCTGAGTTATAAGTTATCACTTCTATCGGCAGTTCCTATGACTCCCAATTATTTTTATATAATGACTTGATATTAACCCATCAAATCATTCTAAGCAGTGTAAACACTTTTGTTTAGTTATGATATTACTAAATAGATCTTAAGCAAATCAAGTATTGGCTCAGATATCTAAATATTTTTCCATATATAAGCGAATCATTAAGTAATAGAACAAGAGCCCGTGAACCCCAGACCTTCGTTATTTTATAAAAGCTGAAAACTTGTCAGCGCATGCTCCTAACACAGGTAAGAACGATGGACCATTATGAAGTCTGGGTCATCCTGGCTTTGACAAATAAATGGTACTAAGGCCCCAAGTCCCAGCAGTGGGAACTTTTAGTGGGCTGCTTATGATAATTAGGCTGCTAATTGTTACCCAAATATTATGTTTAAAAATCAGTGCGCATATTATGACGCAAGTAGGATTATAATTGCTTGGACATTAACACAACATGGGTGTCTGGCAAGTGTTTGCCACGATGTTAAGTGTCTGGCAATTATTGGTGTGATTTTTAATAATATTCTGAAGGTATTACCAAAATATCAGACTTTATAATTTGACAAATTTAGATCGGTACACCTTTAGTACCGTTTATCTGCCAAAGCCAGGATGATCCAAACTTCATCATGGGCCATCGTTCTTAACTGTGTTGGGAGCATACTCTGACAAACGTTCAGCTTTTATAAAATAACGAAGGTCTGGGGTGCATGGGCTCTTGGTCTATAAGAAATAAGTTATGACATGTCAATTAACGTCACAGGAAAATAACGAAAGAAAACGTAATATCTAAACGAGAGTTTTATTTTTTGAGCATTATAATCAAATGTGAGTTTCATAATTAAATTTGGTTGGAAATAGAAGCCATAGCACTTAATTCGTTGTAAACAGTGGTAAATATTCCTCTGATGGAAATCGGTCAACTCTATAATTTAACGCTACCTAGTGACCACTTCAGCGTACATTACAGTGTCAGCTGCATATATCTCTATTTTCAGTAGGTTCTCATCTACATTTGAATTGTCTCATGGAATAATATCAACACGTAACTTGTCGAAAACAGGTTGTCTTTGTAGATAAGGAATACTTGTACCGCTTTGGACCCTGTGTGATATCTCCTCATCTCTTGAATTTAATTTTGTTATTTTGAACCGAGCCTGCTCTTATGCGGTTTATTAACTACTTAGAATTCGGGGTTTCGGTCGATTTTTTTCAACTAGAATACATCACATTTAAGACTTTCTTTTTATAAGAACTTATAAAATATCATACAATTAATTATGCGTGTATGAATACTACTGTACGGGCTACTACTGTGTATATAGAGTTAGTAGTTAGTAGGTTCTGGTTACTAGTGCCATGTGCAAACTCAAAGTTGGCAAACAGTGCTTAAAGGCCATCTGAGGCTAACTGTAAATCCTTGTAATATTATAAATGCGAAAGTTAGGATGTTTGTGGCCCAATTACGTTGAAAGCGCTAAACGGATCAGACTGAAATTTGGAACACTGAAATTTATAATGCATATAGATGGAAATAACACAAATATTATTTTTTGTCCCGGAAAAAGAACTACACGGGTAAATCTGCGGGCTACTGCCATTAATAATATTGTTAGACATTCCTCACACAACATAATAAGCCCAAACTAAGCAAAGCGTGTATTACAAAAACCAGATAGCAGATATTTTTTTTTTAAATACTCGTTTTTGCAAATACACCCTACATGCTCATTCTAAATACAAAGACTAACTTAACTTATTAATATCACAATCAATAATGAAATAATAATTCCTATGGGATTTCCCTGCAAAATTATTTGCTGTCAAAACAAGCCTGCCTTAGCAGGAGTGCAATTAAATTCGTCTTCCATTTCGACAATGGCTCACATTGTGCGCCGTACTGCGTCATATGGGGCTTAATTAGCCAGTCAAATGCAAGATCCGCACGATATTGAGTGAATTCATAATACCTACTTACTCAGAAATGTTTAGGTACTTACCTTATTGCTTTGCTATTATAGTACATTTGGTACGTAACCCTAATCTTAATCTATACTATCTATACTAATATAATAAAACTGAAGAGTTTGTTTGTATGTTTGTTTGTTTGAACGAAAAGGATCTCTGGAACTACTGGTCCGAATTGAACGATTCTTTCTTTGTAGGATAGTCCATTTATCGAGGAAGGCTATAGGCTATTTACCATTACGGTACTATCAACAGAAGCCGAGCAGGAATGAAAAATGTAACAAAAACGGGAAAAAATATTGCTTATAGAGAGCTTTCGTTGTGTGACAGCATATGTCATATTTTAAAGGTTGCGTCATTAGAACCTAAAGTAACCGAATTTGTTCAAAATTTGAATTGGTACGATCGATTTTCGATAGATGGCGTAGCAACGCGCGCGCGTTCAGCTAGTAAATATATAAAATCCAGTGACATGATAATAAAATAGTTCCCAGTGAACTTTTCAATAATTCAACCGATATTCACGGAAGTTGGTTTTTATGTGTAATTTGGTTTAACTTGAGAGCTAAGATAGTTTTTAGGCCCTGACCACACGTGCTACTTTTTGCAGCAAAATCGCGTGATTTAGCAGCTAACGCGGAAACGCGCGCTTTAGCAGCTGAAGCGGAAACGCGCGATTTAGCTGCAAAAAGAAGCTGCATCTCGATGCAGCGACTGTTTGCGGCTGTTTGCGTCTGTCGCGGCCGCCGAGCAATTGTTCCGTTCAGTGTTGCTAACTTGGATTTTTAAAAAGTGTAGAAAGGTTTAAAAATACGTAGAGTAATATTAAATTATGTAAAGTTTATAGAACTGCGTACTTTTTTTTTGAAGTAGTAAGGTAGTAAATGTAGTGTACCAATGTAGTTAGGTGCAGGGTTTTTAACTTGTCTGTGTAGGATTTACGTCGAAGAGTATATGGCCATATTGTCGCTTTTCTTTGCAGACTTTCAAGTAAATCGATATCTTTTTTGAAGTAGTCTTCACATATGTTTCATACATTTTAAGAAACATTTCTACAGTTATAGATTGAAAGGTTTCAGAAGGACGTAAAGAAATGAGTTTGCTTTCTGTATAATTGCAGAAATGTGTTCTTCGCATTTTTAATTTATTTTTTTAAAAAGGGCAGAGCCATTATTATCAAAACTAAAATACAATGAGAACTACACTACATATCTAACTAACTACTTATGTTATGTTATGTTGCTAGGTTCGTAGTTCGTAGATTTGCATTAAAGGTCGAAAATACAAAGATTTATGTTAAAATACTTACGTTAGAAAATCATGTTTCGTTTCGTAAATAACGTTGGAAACGCAAGCTTCCATGGTACAAGTTTTACTTAGTTTAGGGTCACATGATATTGTGTGTGAAGTGTCCACCAATATTTATTTATTGTTGGATGGATCGGGTGGGCTGTATTTTCCCGATAAATAATGAACTATCGATTTGCAATAATATTTCAGTACGGTTATCTGTGGTATGACTTTAAATGACACATTTTGCATGAGTTCTTGCTTTATTTTCTTAAAATTTTAAAACCAATACAGGTTAGTATCATTTGAAAAAAAAAAACTAAATCATTGAAACTGTAGGGACACAAAGTCTCTGATTACACAGAGTTCAGCTTGCCAATCAGTCAGCCATTGTTATATTCGGATCATGAACGTACGCTGGAAAATAAATACCACTAAAGTGCAAAGCAACTTTTAATTTATTCCCGAGAAAATATCCGTGTTAAGAACAGACATTAATAATTGTAGATATACTTTAAAAGCAAAAACACGTTAAGTTGGCCACACTGAATTTAAAGTGTAGTTTTGTCAAACTCTAGAGCAACCACAGTATAACAAAAATACCAGTAGGACGACTAGTTTTTTTCATTTGGGAGAAATGCTCACAATGCTATCTACTAGCGATAAGGTCACCGCTTGTAACACTAGTTTTATTGTTATTCTCTCCTGTATACGTGTTTTTGTTTATGGTGTACAATAAAGAGTATCTATCTATCTGCTATTCGTAGCTACTTTTGGCTCTACTATATTAAAGCTTTAATAATTATTATTTAATTATTTATTGAGCAATTTACTGACCCAATAGGGATTTTAAAAATTTTTCGGAATCGCTTTTATTTCTTGAAGATTAAAGCTTGTTTACTAAAAAAACTTTTTTAAAATTTGTGTATTTTGATGAGTATAAATACAATAGTAATGTAATTCAGATTTTTCCCGCTAAAACACTAACGACTGACATGACGTCACTAACCGCAAAACATTGGAAATGATCTATGATTGCATGTCCAGTTTATCTGTTTTCGTAGGTACTTTTACTTGAATACACACAATAAAATCGTCGTCGCTAAGATCGCAAATTATAATAAAAATGCAGAGAAGAAAAAAACTACTTAAAAAGGTTACTAATTATTGCCTAAAATATAATAGACATACAGTCTAACATATGTCCATGATCCTTCTTACATATACTAATACGAAGGCAATGAATTTAAAATGTCATGTAAAAGAGATGTACGAGCTTCAATCAGATTTCAGCAAGCTTTCGACATAATCTACTGATTTTTGCCTTGAACTTGAAATACGGAAAGTGACGGAGCTTGTCTTATTTCCACGGGCATGGCATTCCACAACTGCTCAACTGCTTGGAATGCAAAAGATTTGCCGTAGAATGTTTTGCAACGTGCAGAGGGCGCTTGCAGGGGCAAATTATAGGTTGACATAAGATTACATGAGTGTACGCTACTGTAGAATGTAAAGCAGTCTTTCAGATATCGTGGTGTGGCAGTGTTAAAGATAATACTGTAAAGCAGTGAAAGAAAATGAGCATTCCGAAGAAAGCAAATGGGGCTCCCCATTTGCTTTCTTCGGAATTCTTTCTCCCCATTTCCCCACTTGAGCTGTAGGAAAAGAAATTAATAAACAGTTGCAAATTAGGTATTTGAAAACTAGCCAAGTCAGATCTTAGTTTTGAACCAATTATCCTGAGAGTACAGTTTCATTTATTATGAAAATATTTCAGGATCGCCCATTAAACTTTTCACTCAAGCACCCATTTAGATCTCACTTCTTTTGTTGTTCTGTAATAAATTCTATAAGTAATATTTAGTTTGATTTTAATTTCATATTTATATTTTTTATGGCATATTGTCTTCCTACTGGGTTTTTCATTATACTGTGACTGAGTCGCCTGCAGCTGCCGCTGCATCACGCTTCCGAAAAACGCGAGTCGCAGTTACTTTTTGAAGCGAGATGCAGCGACTAGACGCCTGTCGCAGCTTCTTTTTGAAGCAGGATGCAGCAGCTAGACGCCTGTCGCAGCTACTGAAAGTAGCTAGTGTGAACAGGCTGTAATTTCGATAAAAAACAATTGACAGTCATAGGAACTGCCGATAGAAGTGAAAACTTATAACTCAAGAATTCGTTAGCTCGCTGGGGAAACTTTTTTTTTAAATAACGAGTGACGAGACTAGCAGGACATGTGCCTGATGGTAAGCAACATGCTTGCCACATAACAGCCCAGTGACACGCAGCTATTGGTACATGAAGAGTCCAAATCTTAACCTAGCACTGCACTGCACTCGTCACCCAGAGATCTAAGATGTTTTATCTCTAAGCCCAGTAATTTCTCTGGAAACATTGCCCTTCAAACCGGAACACAATAATGTTTGCACATTACTGCTTGGCAGTAGAATAACTAGCAAAGGTGTGGTACTTCCCCAGGCGGACTCTGCGAAGAGTCCTACCACTACTACGCCTGAAACCGGAAGGCGGTGCTAGTCTGGAATAAATCTTCAAAGCATCGTCGTCTAAATAACTCTTCTAAGCGTGGACATCTAGACTAGATTGCCATGCTTCTAACCACGGCCATCAAGAAATTGTAACGGACATTCCGTTTCTTGGTTCCGAGTTCACTCGAAAATTTCTTTCATTTACGAGCGTGACGCTTGAGCTCAATTCACAGCCCTCAAAAAACCTGTGTGTGGGGCGCCAAATTAAGTTTTTACTTCAATGTATCGATGACTAATAAATTCATCAACAATCAATATTAAAAAAAAATATAAAAATCGTGAGCCTCATAAGTCTCGAACAGATGGTGCCTCAATCCTCATCGTGATGGGGTCATGACCCCCTACTGGGCTGGGTCGAGAACCTAGGAGGACCACTCCTATGGTCTTGTGGCTTGACCATGACTATATGATACCCAAAGCTGGATCCGCCCTTGGTCTCCATAGGCTATTTAGATTAGTTGTTCAGTCTAAAGGTCTAAACGAAGTTGGGATGAGCCGCTGGTGTACTTACATAACTATTTACAGCGGAGTTCTACATCATTTCTTACCATCAGGCGAGTTGGTGGTCAAACGTGGACCTGAGTGCGTTAAAAAATATAGAGAAGCACTTAACTATTTTGCACATTAAAAATCACAATGACTTAAACATAGTGCCATAAATGGGTTCCTTATCGTAAGAAATAATATATGGCAACAATCTTATCAACTTTCAACAAGATCAGCGACTGATTAAGAGTTCTGACCGCCCTAGGCTAATTATGAGGACGCGCCCCCACCAGAAGGTCTACCGCCTAACGAAAACAGTCTTAGCTTTGAATTTGCTCTCTCTTTTCTTGTCGTTTAAAATTATAAAGATAGCAATAGCTTAAACAGATTTAATTAGGCAGTCGAAGGACAGGTGTGTGAAGGTGTAGGTTCACGCCACAGATATCTAAATATTATTTTTTATATTTATGTGGTTCGCGCTAAGACCGCGACACTAGACCGCGATGAGAGACCGCGACCGGAGACCACGACAGGCACCTGACATTATAGCTCTGTATGGGCGCCAGTTCGTCCCGCGACCGCGACACGTGTCTCAGTCTCCTGTAGCGGTCTCGGCACGAACCTGCATCTATAATGTCAAGTGCCTGTCGCGGTCTCCGCTCTCGGTCGTGTCGCGATCGTGGCGCGAGCTGCGGCCGTTACGGCCGGCCTAAAAAATACCTAGTATATTAGTTTTGACTTTGTTTCCTAGTGTAAAA
The DNA here is from genome assembly GCA_963693475.1 of Ectropis crepuscularia. NCBI lineage: Eukaryota > Metazoa > Arthropoda > Insecta > Lepidoptera > Geometridae > Ectropis > Ectropis crepuscularia. Next base: position 14,885,235 of record OY856358.1, read on the forward strand.
TTTTTAACATGATTCCTACCAGGACTGTTCTGAGGAAGCACACAAGAAAGGAATTTTCGAAAGTATACCCCAGGGTTTTCCGGCAGTTTTTTTATTGATTTTAATTTTGATAAGTGTGTCACCTCTTCGGGCCGCCATCTCACCTCCTGAAATAGGGTGCCGGACGGCATTGAACGTCCGACACCTTAAGCTCACTGCGTAGAGATGGTGTGCGAGCCAGAGTGGCGCCCCCGTGGCCGCTATCTCCTTCGAGGTCGAGCGAGTCCATTCCCTCTTCAGCTATCTTCATCTGCGAGATAATGGTTTCTCAATAGACGAACACCTCGTCCCATGACCTCTCACTGTCGAACATCTTGGCTAAAATAGCAGGCAGTAAGACCACATCTCCCGGGTATGTCTTCATTGCGTGTTGCTCGGTATGTTCTGCGCAATTGCACGGGCGACACACCGGATGACGTTACTCAGGTACCGTCCAAAGTACCTACGCGTGCCCGCTAGTACCTGTGTCGCTCTTGCTGAACCCACTCAGCGTGGATCTTGAGACAGTTCGCTCTTCAAGATGACGCAAATACGCGCCAAACTCCCATTTGCTGATCTGCTGTCAAATACGATACCGAGATTTTAAAGTTTCAGCTTGCCAGCAATAGACACGCCACACAACACACTGCTATAGGCTAGAGCCTGCAGAAAGTCCAGAGGCCTCGGAAACAGATGGCCTCCTGTGGAGGAGTTGTGAACTTGTTGTGAACTTGTGGAGAACCACCTCCAGGTCGAAGCCCCTAAACCTAGCTACCACTGCCGTGTCCACAGTAGCCTGCACTGCTACCCCGCGAAACCTCCGTCCTCTCACAGTAAACAGTGTGCCGTTAGCGTAATAAGCGACGCCGATGCAACACAGTTAGCACCGCTCAACATCCATTTGTAGCCGAAGTTCCACAGGGGACCGCGTAACCGAAACTAGAACTAGAAGAGAAAACTCCTGCGGAATCCCTCGTGAAAAGAGAACAAGCTCCCTCCATTTCTATTACTATCTGCCAACCCGCATTGGGCCAGCGTGGTGGATTATGGCCTTAACTTGCGGGAGAAGGCCCTGAGTCCCAGCAGTGGAAACGTTTAGTGGCTGTTGATGGTGAGGATGATTTCTATTATTGAGGACACTACCTCTGTGTGAGAGAGGTAGTCCCCCTAACGTGGCGCGGTAGATATTAGGGTACCCCAGCACCTCTGTTATTGTTGTCTTGATTAGGATGTTGAATACGTTTACTATGTTAGGAGACTTCGTAAACAATGCGCCGCCACTAGAGCAAACCTTACTTTGGACCTTCGGACGGACGGGAACGGGCGTGAAGCGACCTCTCTGAAACCCGAACTGTCTCTTCGGGAAGTCTACATGATTTCAGCGCGCCCCTCGCGATCCTCGCGCCCTAGGCAGCTGCAGCCTAATTAGCCTAAGGGTTAATCAGGCCCTGAACAAGATCAATTGATTTATAAAATTCACTGTGTTGAATTGTAATTAAAAATATATCTACTGCTTAACTGACTAGTAGGTATAGAAATCCTAACTAAACCTGAACTCACTACCTAAAGATAGGTACTTGACGTTGGAACACGTGTTACGAAGCTATTGGAACATGAAGAGTCCAAATCATTGCCTAGCACTGTACTGCACTCGTCCCCTAGAGATCCAAGATTTTAATTTCGTTTGAAACATTGCCCTTCAGACCGGAACACAGTAATATTTGCACATAATTGCTTGGTGGTAGAATACTTAACTGGCAAAGGTGTGGTACTTCCCCAGCCGAACTCTGCCACTACTGAATCTTGTTACCTCGTTTCTTAATTGTAGGTATATAAGCTGTTTTTTAGATGGCACATCCCCAAGATACAAGCACTAATAGCTATTGCTAGTGCTTGTATTCCAAACAAGATGTAGTAAACAAGTAAGTATGGTACCCCAAACAAGAATATTGGTGGACAATTCACACACAACACCATCAGTCAGACCCCAAACCATTCAAAGAAGAAGTGAAGTTTAACTTGATACTCCGTAAGCATCTATTCAGATATAAAAGATATATTTTATCACTATAAAATAGGTTTACGCTTGACCGCTTTCTCGCCTGATGTAAAGCGTCTTTTGGTCTCTTAATTTGGAGTCTTCATGTTCCAATAGTTGCGTGTCCCTGTGCTGTTATGTGGCAGGTGTCTTGCTTACCATCAGGCACATCTCCTGCTCGTCTTGCCACTTTATAATATATAGAAAAACAACTTGATTGGCAACGTTTACTTCTTCGAAAAAAACTGCAATGTCAAACATCATCGAAAAGTTGCCCATTACGCAATTTTTAGGGTTCCGTAAAACGTAAAAACGGAACCCTTATAGATTCGCCATGTCTGTCTGTCTGTCTGTCTGTCTGTTTGTCTGTCTGTCTGTCTGTCCGTCCGTATGTCACAGCCACTTTTTGCGGAAACTATGAGAACTACATTGTTGAAACTTGGTAAGTAGATGTATTCTGTGAACCGCATTAAGATTTTTACAAAAAAAAAATTAAAAAAAAGAAAAATTAGGGTTGCCCCCCATACTGTGAACTGAAACTCAAAAATTTTTTTTTCATCAAACCTACACGTGTGGGGTGTCTATCGATAGGTCTTCAAAAATGATATTGAGGTTTCTAAAATAATTTTTGTCTACACTGAATAATTTGCGCGAGAGACACTTCCAAAGTGGAAAAATGTGTGTCCCCCCCCTCTAACTTCTAAAGTAAGAGAATGAAAAAACTAAAAAAAATATATGATGTACATTACCATAAAAACTACCAACGAAAATTGGTTTGAACTCGATCTGATGAGTAGTTTTTTTTAGTACGTCATAAATACACTATTATTAAAACTTTCATCAAAGTTACAACGAACTACAAGAACTACATGTACTATGAATATTATGTTACTTGCTGCAACGGAACCCTTCATGGGCGAGTCCAACTCGCACTTGGCCACTTTATTTTGCTATTGAATATCTCGAAATTTGGAATAGTGACACCGGTCTACGTTCCGAAAACTCGAAGAAACGATTTGATTTTTCGTTCATAATATGTACCTACTCGTACATAGTGATATAATATACCTACTGCCCGAGTAGGTATTCCCCAAAAATGTTAGTATATTACTTAATTTATTTTTAGTATGTTATTATAGTAAACGAGAGTGACTTGGTTTCTTCTATTGCATGGCAGTTGTAGATCAGGAAAGATGGCGGTCTAACGGATGCCTATCTATGATATAAAAATAACTTAAAAAGAACACAAGTTTATTGGTGTTCTATGAAGGCTGAAGTCCTCAGTCACTGGATTGAAGTATTTTCAACATGTTTAGATAGAAACGTTACGAAACATTCATAGAAAGAAGTTTCCTACTAAGAATGATTTTCATGTTAGTGTTAAAAGGCAGTAACTAAACGATTCTACAATTCTTTAATATGCTGATTGGGATAATAAAATCCTGGTAAAATTAATAAAAACACACGTTTTGTATTATTGACCAAAATTACTACTAAATAAAAAAATCAAGTAATCGTTTATCACAAAAATTCCTTCGCGCCAACCAATAGTCATCGAAGGCGTACCGCCGACATACCAACTTGTTTATTCACTAGGTGAAATTATGGAACTATTTCGTTAAAGTAATATTTTTCAGTTTTATTTAGTAAAAACGATGCTGGCGGTCTCTGACATTGAGAAAGGAATGGTTGGTCTGCACGATGGCTACGAACTCGAGTGCGGAAAACGTGATTCGAGTCATTCCGTTTTTATGGAAAAAACGGAATGGAAGGTAAAAAGTATTCGGTAAGGCACACGCGTGGGAACGAATGGCGACCGCTCGGTGGACAGTGTCTAGAGCCCAGGAATAACGAATCGTGGATATGAACTTGATTTATCATAGACTTACCTACCTTAGAAAACTCGACCATAACTCAAGTTTTTTCACTTTGCCCTTTTGATATCATAAATGTCTAAAATTTTGCTTGGCATGGTTCAAGAATGTTGTATTGTATATTTGGCTCACGTACAGAATAAATGGGCCTTTTCATCTTATATCAGAAATTTCAAATAGCGTCACATGCAGAAGGTGGAACCAATGTTCGAAATAAATATAATTTATTTGTACGAATTTATTAATGTGTGTTAAATCTGTGTAAAAGACTTTTTATTTTATTTTAATATTAATGTAATACTTATCAAAGTGTTTAAATTGAAAGGTGCAATATTTTAATACGCTTTAGTAGTGAACTTCGTTATTACGTTAACGTAAGCTTACGTAGCATGATTGTGTATCCTTGCATTATATACAACTGCAATTTTAACTTCCTTGCTGACAAATATGATTAAGGCGCCAATATAAAGTTTTATGTCTAGGGTGACCAGGCTGGGTGGTTGGTGCAAAGCCCAAAAGCGGTGCATCCGGGCAATGTTCCATCTGTATAAATCTGATAGCTGCAAACCTTATTTTTTGGATAAGGGCATTCTAACGTTGCCGTCTCTATACATCCTGGAAGTAGCAATATTTGTTAAAACCAACCCACAACTTTTCTGTGACTGGACTAGTGACGGTATTAGAACTCGGAGACGGGAAGAAACACGACTTCGCCTACCTAAACCGAGATCAGCACTCATGCGTAAGAGCATATTTTGTATGGCTCCCATAATATTCAGCAAAATACCCAAAGAGGTCAGAGACTTAAATGCTGACATATTTAAATATAAACTAAAAAAGTTGTTAAAGAAAAAATGTTACTATAGTGCTCGCAGTATAAGTCTGCGCGCGGCTGGTGGCGTACTTAATGTTGCCAGGTCAAGCTAATAGGTTCCCTTCCCGTTCATCGGGAACGTACAACTTCATAAAACAGGTACGGGAAGGAATTTTTCAGGGAAGCAATTTAAGTAACTACACGACAACTGAGACTCAAGAACGAATGTCTCGAAGTAATGAACGCCATTCTGCCGTCCGCAAACTACAATGCCGTTAAGTACCAAAATGTAGTTTCGAGATATCGCGGGAAAACTGTTTCTAAATTTTAAAATTATGCCATTTGATAAGTAAAATACGTATTTCCATAATTTTGATACCTTTATATAGAGCTGCAAAAACACTTTGAAATGATAGTATTTTCAAGATATTAAGGTGTGCAAAATAAGAGTTATAAGCGTTTTTGCATTCTAGTCTTGTAATTTTGTCTTAAAATCTTTTCAAAATCACCACTAAAATGCCGTTATGTATAGTTTAACGGCATTTTAGCTTGTTATTTTATTTAATTTCATTGGATGGAACTTGACTACAGAATTTGAAATCATTCCAAAACTAAAATGCCGTTATATCATGAAACATCCAAGATTACAATGCGGTTAAAGTCATTTAACCGCATTTAAAACTAGTAAACTTCATAAATTTGTTTTAATCGGTTATTTCATTACATATTAGAGCATTTTACAACACTAAAATGCGATTAAATGCAAAACCTTTACCTTTAACTGCAATTAAGCTAAGCATGACTCACAAGATATTTAAGAAAATACAATAAAAGTGATGATTTATGTGAAATAAGTAAACAAAAAATGACTTTAAAAACTAGATTTTTATTGGCATTAAAAAACAACAAACAGCATTTTTTGCTAATCTTTTTCGAATACAAGCCTAAGTATCTAAAAGTACAATTTCTCAGGAGTTAAAATTTAAAATAACAAGGCAAAATTACAAAATTTTACATTTATAATACTACTTTTATTGCCCTTACAGACAGATTTTCAAAAATCTACAATAGAGATCAATTGTTTTTGTTTTATTTATGTCACAATCACTTAAACTTTTGGATAAATATTCCTACAAAATAATTAATAATACATAAGACTCAAATATTTTTCTTGAGTCTAAATATTGCTTTACTAGCATTATCATTCTTTGTCGTCGGTCGACAAGTTCTTCCAAAACAATAGCTTATGTGTTGGCGCTATGTTGCTCTATTAATTGAACTAAATTAATCTTCCGCTTAGTATTTCTGCATTTTGCTTTTGATTTGAAACGAAGTTTTATAATTTCTGGTATTTTAAGTATTTGCCATTGAAGAAAGCAAAATAATATAAATAATCTTTCTGGCAATAATTTTTGTACCTACAAGCTATCATAATAAAACTCAAAATCAGAGTAAATCCACATGTGCGACATATTTTTGAGATTAACTCAGGGGCTTAATTTGAATTCTTCTTTCTGAAGCGTTATTTGGCACAATGCCGAAATTGTTTGGTGCTATAAACTTCATATTTACTTTTGAGTTGCTAACTCATACTGTCTCATCAAAATGGTCAAAATCATATAACTTACCTTTATTGCATTTCTTACTTTACTTTATGATCTTCTTGTTCGCAACTCATGAAACTGTGTTCAGATTTGAAATAATAAAGCGTAATTTGTTATATGCAGATGATTTTGCTTTAGTAAATAAATGCATTTAGTAAATAAATGACACTGAGAAGAAGTGAACATAATAGTCAATTTTATTTTGTGCACTGCAACTGCATTGCACTGTTAACAACCCAATTATATACATCAGATCTTTTTCTTCGATTCAGTCATAATTTTTATTTTCCAAACTGTCAACTGCTTTGTGGTCGTTGCATAAACATTAAAGTAGATAGGTTCTGATATTCACCAATTTCTGTCATGTGTCTCCGCGTTTGACAGACTGACAGTTTTTTGAGGTTCATTAATTGAGCTTCTACGCTTTTCCAACCAGCCTTCGGTCAGTTTTTCTGTATTCTGTATAACGACATTGACAATGTTTTAATACAACGTTAAATGGTACCGTTTTTAAGCTAGTTTTCTGTAGGTATTTATTAATGATGTTGTGGTTCTTAAAGTCAGACTTATGGTTACGTTTAAACTTATGCTTAATGGATTTCTTGAAAATAGTTACTAAAATTTTCACTTGAATCAGCTATCTTAAAATCATTATAACGTGCAGGTCATCTGAATTGAAATCACACTGAAAACTTGATTGTGGAGTTTAAAACTTCAACAGATATTTTATGTTAACTCTTCAAACTGAATGTTTGTTTTGATGATTTTGTAGAAAATTACTCTACTTTCCTTGTAAGTCTATTAAAACCTGATAAAGTTTCACTAGATAGATTTGTGATTTCATTAAAATCTAATGAAAGACGAGTACTGTAACATAATTTATACGTCCCAAAATGTATCAATGACACTGGAAGAGTCGGAACAAGATGTAACATAAGGATCATTTCCGATTTTTTCTATACAATATCTAGTTTGACTCATCTAAATGTGTTTTAAGCCATCGTAACATTTCTTAAAGTCAGACTTATGGTTACGTTTAAACTTATGCTTAATGGATTTCTTGAAAATAGTTACTAAAATTTTCACTTGAATACAATACAATACAATACAAAAACACTTTATTATACCACAAAACAATACAGGAATACAAAATTAAAATTAGAATAAAAATGAGAACATTTTGGGCACAAAAGGCGATCTTATCGCTAATAGCGATCTCTTCCAGATAACCCTTTGAGCGTTAGAACCTGGTAATAAGAAAGGGCAGTGGTGTGGTTTCCTTGATACATGTATAATTGTACAAATATAACAAATACCGTTCAAACGTATATACTAAATATAAATATGCCAATATGCTATACATATACGGTACATATAAATAATTAAATGCATAAAAATTAATATACATAGAGAGATGATTACAAAAATATATAATACAAAATAGACGTACATAAATACATTCACTAAAATACACTAAGAGTAAAGGACATTTGGACATATTCACACAGCAAGATTGCTCAAGTAATGCTGCCAAATCTGAGCCTTAAACGAGTCGACGCTCCGAGCACGCCTGATGGTCACCGGAAGAGTATTCCAGAGCGCAACAGCCCGTACGCAAAACGAAGAGCCATAAAAGGAGCTTGAGTGCGATGGAGTAGACAGAAGAAGATTTGTAGATGACCTAAGATTGACAGAATGAGTGTCGCAGAGGAAAGTGAAACGAGAACTTAAGTACGAGGGCGAAGAAGGGGTAAAAAGAATTTTATATAAGACAGCGAGAATGTGAGTTTCTCTACGTTGACGAATGGGGAGCCACTTCAGTTTTGTGCGAAACTGAGATATATGATCAAATTTACGAAGACCGAAAATAAATCTGATGCAAAGGTTCTGAAGGCGCTCAAGCATGTCAAATTGTTCCTGTCTAATATCGAGGTAACAAGCATCCGCGTAGTCTAGGATGGGAAGAAGAAGTGATTGAATTGATTGAATCAGCTATCTTAAAATCATTATAACGTGCAGGTCATCTGAATTGAAATCACACTGAAAACTTGATTGTGGAGTTTAAAACTTCAACAGATACGGTATGGTGCTATCATCATCTGGCTGTAATATTTTATGTTAACTCTTCAAACTGAATGTTTGTTTTGATGATTTTGTAGAAAATTACTCTACTTTCCTTGTAAGTCTATTAAAACCTGATAAAGTTTCACTAGATAGATTTGTGATTTCATTAAAATCTAATGAAAGACGAGTACTGTAACATAATTTATACGTCCCAAAATGTATCAATGACACTGGAAGAGTCGGAACAAGATGTAACATAAGGATCATTTCCGATTTTTTCTATACAATATCTAGTTTGACTCATCTAAATGTGTTTTAAGCCATCGTAACAAGTTGGAGGGAACGAAAGCATCTTATTCATCTGCACTTGATTTCCTTCACATACTATCGTACTGCATACGCAAGAACTTGTAACGGCATTTTAGTTAAGTAATGTGGCATAGCCGCATTTTAGTCTAGTATTGTAAAAAATAAATAATTTATATCACATAGTTAAGGTAGCTTTGTGATATTTTCTGTTTTAAGTTTACAAAATTGCATACGTATTTACTAGTCTAAAAAGCCGTTAAGTATGTTTAACTGCATTTTTGTGTTGTATTCAAGCATAACGGCTTTATAGCGTTGGAAAAATACAATATAAATTATAAATGAAACTTTGTTTAAAAACATTTAAGTACTTTAACGGCACTATAGCGTACAAAAGTCAGTTAACGGCAATTAAGTTATGGAAAATCAAAGAAAATTTCAGCCAAAGGTAACGTTAAAATACCTTAGCGGCTTTTTAGGTAAGTATTGTTATTTAACTGCGTTTTAGCGTTGGAACCATACAAAATAAAATGACTTAACGGCATTTTTAGTTTTGGGATCTTAAAAACTAACATACCTAGAGAAACACGGGTTACACAGATCGATAGCTATTTTTTTTCTGATTGTAGTGCCATTTAAAAGTCCAAATCGACCCGATGTTAGATAACGGCATTTAAGCTTGCGGACGGCAGCATTGCAGTGCTGGTTTGGTTCAGTATGACCAAGTATCATTGGTAATTGCTACAGGCTGTCTGAGTCTCTTACCAACAGGAAAACTTTATTATAGTGTATTACATTATAAAACATCTGTCATTTTCAACCTACACCAACACCGAAATAACAGGAATTTAATTTAAACTTGTAAATCTTTTATTGAGACCATAAATAACACTATTTGAAAATTTGGCGCATAAACGTTCTTTTAATGAGTCATTGGCTTCCATAGAATCATCTTCTTTTTTAGTAGGGTTAACATCACGATGAATTAAATTAAATTAAATTAAATGTTGGTGGACAATTCACACACAACACCATCTGACCCCAAACTAAGCAAAGCTTGTGTGATGGCGGCCAGATAGCTGATATAATACTTATATAGTTTTAAATACATACTTATTATACATAGAAACACCCAGACACAGTGCAAACATTTGAATTCATCACACAAATATTTGCACTGGGTGGGAATCGAACCCACGACCCTCGGCTTCGCAGGCAGAGCTACTACCAACTAAGCCACGAGGCCAGTCAAATCACGAATTCACGAAAAGGAATCACGGCGGTAACCGCAAAAGTTCCTGTCCATGTTCCTTTAATAGTTATTCTACTTGGTATTGTGGGTCTTCTTTGTGCCTCTTTATTCGAGTAACTGCGGATTTGTCCTACAATCGTCGCAATCTATTTCATTTTTCTTAAGCCACTTTTGGCTTTCGTCTTTTACATTGCCCATTGTAGCCGCTTTATTTATCTGAGTGCAGTGGTATAATGCGTAGTCCATTACCACGTGACACTACATTCTGAAACGCCTACAATAAAAATACAGTAATGAATACAGAGTTAAGGATCAAAGAGCAGCCAAGCTAACGTTGAAAAAAAATTAAGTAAAATGTCTTTTGGCGCACCGCTGTTGGGTAAAAGGGTCGATCGGGTGAACATGGAACCGCCGAGTGTACCCGAGCGAGAAAGATACAATCAGCTGATCTTCACTGCTGTGTCACTGTGTTTTCTATTTTGATTTGTAAATTATGAAAAAAAAACATTTATAACTAGTTTCTCACATTCGGGCTTAAGCACACACATTTTTTCCCACTGGTAAATTGGCAATAAAACAATCAAACTCAAAGCCGCACCTCAACCTAAAGCCTCAGCTTTAAAATATGCCGATAATAGGTGGAGATTTGATTGCTATGGTATCCCTACATGTTAGTTGTCAAATAGCTCTGCGTTTGGAAAACTGCACTTTTGGCCCGTTATTGTATCGTTCTTCTTCACAACCACGATTGATTTTCAAGAACCAGCCACGGCCAGCACTTTTAATCACTTTCGGCATAATTAAAGCTATTAATTATTTTGGAAATTAATAAATACACCAAACGTAAACAAACTTTTGTCAACTGACGTAAATAAGAAGTTGACGGCCTGTCAATTAGTTCCATATTTTGCTACGCGCAGAGTTATATTGCGAGCACTATATGAGATAGCTGACTTTCTTAGCGACAAAATACACAGTATTACTGATGATTAGCATTTATTTTATAATTTACTATAATTAAGACATTACTCATTACTCGGCCTTTTAGATTTCATGACATTGAACGATATATTAAAATAACTAATATTTATTCATTTATATTGACATTCACTATATTTTTAATTTGACATTGCTACTATTTGTTATATTATGGAATTTATGTGTTTTATCAATTACGAGTATAACATAAGATGACCCAAATGTGTGTATTGTCACGGGTAGATATTTGAATGACTTTGTTAATAAAAAAATATTTATTTATATGCATGAAGTTAAACATTCCTGTAACAACATTTGTACGTCGAAACAGGCAAGGACATGTGAAACAAAATGTGAATTACATCTGTACACGTCAGTCAATGTATGTGTTACGACCATGTTTCTAACAAATAAACGATTTGATTTGATTTGATTTGGTACAGGAAAGAAAACCGCATTAGGATCTAAGATAGCTGATTTAGGCGGACTGTGGTGGGGTTTTAGCTCTAGGGTGGGGATTAAGGCCAGAACGATTGGTCCAATATGGGCTATTCAGGGAGAACATCTGAGGTGGGTGACATCGGGTGTATTAGTTCTGGGATTCCGGTTTAATGTATGTTACAAGAAAATAACACTATACAATTGATAGCCAATGTACACTCAAAAATTGCGCGTATGGCTTTATGTTTCTCAATTGCTTATCTACAACCACTTGGCTCCGTGGCGGCTAAGAAAAGTCGTGCCACCATTTTAATTGGACATGACGAATCAAGTTTGTAGGAAAAACTGGGCGGGGACTATTTGTAGAGGCGGATGTGACAAGCTACGGTGCATGTCTACTGGCCGCCTGTGAGTCTCTGCTGTAACTATTACTTACTAGGCTCATCGCGGTATTTTATTTACTCTAAAGGTAACTATAAAGTTGTCTAATGTAAAGTTGGTATAAAAGTTTTTGATGTTTGCGACGCCAAATGTATTAAAAAAAAACAAGATTGAATTTTTGGCTTAGAAGACTGATCACCTGAATTAAGTACATATATAGAACAAAGACACTCTCAATGTTCAAACGTTGGACGTTGGCGAAATTGCGGTAACATTACTGAATGGAAGCCATGACGAAAAAAGAAGAAGAGTCTTTAGCTACTTTGTAATACGGATTTTATCATTCGAACCTACGAACACGTAACACGGGTTTTCCTGAAAGTGTAACTCTTCCAAACATCCCAAACATCAGGAGATCCTTACTAACTAGGTCTATGGGGAGGCACGGGGTCCTAAAAATGTATCCTAATCATTCATGAGGCTCAATTACCAACGTACGAATCATGATCGTATATCGGAATCGCCATTAAAACTAAAGCAAAGCTGAAGATGCGCGAGAGTGTTTGGCTTTGTCTTGACGCACTCCTGTTTGGTTGTTAGGTATATAATAGACCGACGATATCAAGATCGATGCAATATATTAATGTTTTGTGTTGCCTAAGTCAGCTTTACTACCGAGTACCTACAACTACGAGATAACCCTAAAAGGTCTGCAGTTTTTCCTTTTGTTTGCAATTAGTGAAAAGCTGTTAATTTGGAATTACAAACAAACATTTAAATTTTTCTTAGGTCTATTTATGTATATATTTTGAAACATGTAACTTATATAGCTACTTAAATATATAAATACATTACATGCTTGATCTATTGGATGAAATAAGTTTCAGGGTTGGTTACGTTGTTACCGTTGTATGTATGTGAATACAACAAGATTTTTTCAGTATAGTACGTGTGTTTTGCATGTATAATATGAATACTTCATTTTCATCATGCTGTTTCGTATTTTTACGCAAGTTCAGTTTTACGTATTTCAGCACCTATGGCACAAGGTTAACCTCACTACAACGTAAGATTACCTATTTTCCAAATATTTGTTTTAGTTTATTTTATGTTGAAAATATACCTTAAAATATAGCTGAATCGCGAACTAATTTTTTTTAACTCACTTCTCGACGTTTTGGTCGCGTTACAAAAAAGTATGATTACAAAATTAAATTATTTATTTTGATATTTTTAGACTTTCCTATGACGTGAAATTCTTGATATAGATACATTTATTTTGTGTAAACGAATTAAAATCAAACACAAACCTATATTAGATATAGGGTTGTGTTTGATTTTGATACAAAGAATCATGGAAATTTCTTGTATTCCAATATTCTGAAGCAACGTTATAGTGTAGTAGCGCGTAATGTTAAGAGTTTTTCGCAAAAAAGCTCTTCAATCTAGCGATTAACTGTATGAGAAATCATGTGAGAAAACGCAATAATTTAGGTTGTAAGTGATTCTGTTACGCAATGACACAAACTAATTCATTTAACCATGTCTCCTGTGCAGGCATTTGAAAATGGGCCAGTTAATTTCACAAAGTGACTCTGCAATGTAGCGATTACTTATGACCTCCGTTTATTACCGTGAGAACGTTCTTCTTGTTCTCAAAAACTATAATACTAGCTACTACTGGCGACCCGTTCCAAATTCGTTCGGATGGAACAACTAATGTATATCTATACTCGTATTTATAGCCTTGCACGTTCTGTTCCAGAGTTATGAAGCATGCGATTAATAACAACAATCAACATTATATACTTGTTTAATTATAATATAAATATAATTATAGTCTCCTGGTGGTTCAAATGACCCATCAATTTTGTACACGAGCCTGTATTCTATTAGTAATCAGTTTATTGTTATTTTTGTTTTATAATAGGTTCGCACTTGACCACCATCTCGCCTGATGTTAAGCGACGATGCGATGCGAACGTGATTACCTAGAAGAAACCGATTCACTCTCGATTTGAAGACACCAAGATTGTAACTATCGGGAAAACCCCACTCAGGCAACGCATTCCACAACCTAGACGTTCTTATCACAAACGTGGAGTCAAATCTCTTCGTTCGTGTTTTTGGAACATCAACCATGAAACGATGACACTTTTATGAGATACGAGAATTCCGATCGAAGAAAGGGCAAGGTGGTATTAGATCCTGCAGATCAGTTGCACACTCTCCGAAGTGTATCCGATAAAAAACCGATAAGCTAGCAATGTTGCGGCGATGATCAAGACTTTGAAGTCTTTTACGCACAAGAGTGTCTGATACTTAGCCGATCCACCCCAAAGGTGCGAACAGTACTCCATACAGGAGCGAATCTGTGCTTTGTATCACGTGAGCAACTGTTCAGAATTGAAGTATCTTCGCACCTTTGAGAGGACATCCAGTTTTTTGGCGACTGATTTAGCCTTACTCTCAATATACGTGCCAAAGTTGAGCGTCGATGACAAAGAAACGCCCAAAAGTTTGATATGGTCAATTGGTCAGTAACCGCCACGGATACGCCTCGAAAAGAAGGAGTCAGTTCGAATGGACTCCTTTTTTTAGTTATACATTATTGATACCATTAATTAAAATAAAAACTGTACTTATTCTGAATTTTTAAATAGTAGAAACATTATGGTAATTTGTGACATATTGATGTTAAATTTTTTTGTTTCGTGTTTTATTTATATTAGAAATAAATATTCCAGACATAGTCATGTGACTGATGGTAAGCAATACGTCACCAAAACACACACACACTCGCTAATAGTAATATTATAAAGCAGTCTACTTTCTCAGAACTGGGATTCGGCTTCCTCTCACAAGAAGAGAGTCAAGTCCATAATCTACCATAATTGACTAATATTGCATAATCTACCATAATTGACTAATATTGCATAATCTACCATAAATGCCAATATTGGTTGATAAATGACAATTGTCTTTGAAAGATATCTTTATCGCACGCTGGTTTTTTCACGATGTTTTCTTTCACTGCTAAAGTCAAAAAGTGATGACAAAGTTGAACATCGGCACTTGGCGAATACACAGGGGTACAGGTGTGATTCGAAGGGTTGAACCTCATTGTGAGAGAAGACCCAGAGTACCAGCAATGGGAACATAATGGGTTGTTAATGATTATGTCTTGTAAAAGATTCGAAATCGATTGGTTCGACTTAACATAGATAATGTTTCCTTACAAAATCAACAAAATATATGTCACGAAAACTACACGTTTGCTGAGTACAAATGCTGCTACAAATCTTAAAGTACATTTTTTCTTACTTGTTTCCCTTCTTCTTTGTTGCGTCTAATTTTTCACGATCATAATTGTAATTATTGTAGTCGTATAACAGAGCTTATATAGTGTTGCCGCGCTAGACAGCCGGACGCCCGCGTCGTTAAATCTCCAATCGATTATTTTAATATCTCTATGACTCACAATCGAATGTTAACAGCATCGAATCTTTCATTATAGTATTTGCGTATCGGACAATCGTAATCGTATCTAACGACTACTAAAACATGTAAAACTCTCTAAACGATTGTTCCCACAGCGCGTGAGAACAGCTCGAAAAACGGACTAACTGTTTAGCAATTAAATATTTAAAAATGGCAGCGACAATAATAGCATTCGGAATCAATAATAGTTATATCAAGTAACTGTTGCTACTAAGCGCTGCTGGTATGATATAGATATGTACCTAAATCAGAGTTAAGTGAAGCGAATGAAGTAAATATTCGATTTTTGATAACCGCCACCTTGCATGGTATTAAGCGACGTGTGGTCTACGATTCTACAATGAAGCTTGCTTACCCAGAAAAAAAAACAGTTCACTCTCGACTTGACTATACCAAAATTGTAAGCACTGGGAAAACCTACTCAGGCTACGCATTCCGTAACCTATACATTATAAGGTACATTTATCATCTTATATCTCAAGGCAGTTTGGTTGCCTTGCTTTTGCTTTTCTATTTATTTTTAAAAAATCATCAAAACTAAGGCAAACATGAATCTGAACAAGTGCGTACCTCATGCGGTCATCGCTACTTCACGGCACACACTTTTTTTTTTTTTTTTTTTAATAAAGAGTGACTAGACGAGGAGGACATGTGCCTGATGGTAAGTAACATGCCTGCTACATAACGGTACAGTGACACGCAGCTATGAAGAATGAAATGAAAATGAAATGAAAAATGAAAAGCAGGGAAAGAAATGCGGTCGGTGGACCTTTGAGCAGGAAGAAGGCTACGTAGAAAATAGCAAAACTGGACTAAAGAGGAATTAGGTTGAACATGCTCCTTACTGTGCTCTCTGCTCCGCATTGTCCTTTTGGTCTCATTCCAAGATATACGAGTATGTACAAAAAAACTCAAATGACAAAGGTCACGCAGGTCGAGGTCTATGGAGTTGCTAAATTAAATAGTAGATAAAATATATTAATTAAATACTACATTAAATGCATTAGTGAATACGTTGCAAAAAATCGAACCATCGGGTCGGTTGGTATTTATAGTTGTTTCAATGTTTTCGTTACATGTTTAGAGATAATAGTTAAGATTTACCGATGATTCTTCAGTTACTTGCATGTAAACATCTTATGAAGTTAGGACGCGTCAAGCGTATGGCGATTGTCGAACCGAAATGTTAATGTATTTCACACTCCATGGTAGTTATCGGTTGTGACCAGCTGCCAGTAACAGAAAACAACATTTCTCGATAAATGGAAATATTTATTTCCAAAAAAAAGACAGAATATAGAGACAATGTAGTGGACCATGTAGTGTTGTGGTAGGACTTTTGGCAGAGTCCGCCTGGGGAAAGACCACACCTTTGCCAGTTATTCTACTGCCAATCAGTAATGTGCAAACATTACTGTGTTCCGGTTTGAAGGGCAATGTTTCCAGAGAAATTAGATTAGGCTTAGAGGTATAACAACTTAGATCTCTGGGTGACGAGCGCAGTGCTAGGTAATGATTTGGACTCATCATGTGCCAATAGCTGCGTGTCATTGTGCTGTTATGTAGCAGGCATGTTGCTTACCATCAGGCACGGGTCCTCCTCGTCTCGTCACTCTTTATTAAAAAAAAATGGTTGTCTGTAAAGTCGGTTTACTGACGATAGTTGAACGTGACAACTTCAACTACGCCTTAGAGCGAGGTAACGCCACATGACGTCATGCGGCGAGGTAACGGCGGTAACGGCGCATGACGTCATGTTTTTTCGTGCGTGCAGCCGGCTTCATCGAATTATAAGACGTTGTCACGTCAAAAACAATATCTAGGTTTAGCCGATACTCAAGACACAAGTCACTCTGTATCTACTAATAGAAAAGCTGATTTTTATAGAAAGATTAAAGTGACGAGAGGACAGTGAGTTAGCACCGTGTTGGTTTTGGTCAGAAGTTATGTAGTAACCCGAGATTTTAGCCAATTTTAATTATGTTATTGTTGTTATGTCATAAGAAAAAAGTATTTATCTCAAGTGGCTATCCCTTATACATTTTATGAAATTAGTAAGACCTTTTTTTAATCAAACAATTAATTTTAACTGTGGGCAGAGCCTTTATTAACAAAACTAAAATACAATGAGAACTACACTACGTTACATACCTAACAACTACTTACACTAAGCACACCTGAATTATCCATAGACCAATGAAGGTCTACAGATAATCAAGATGTTTAAGCCCACTACCAATCGGAAGCGTACCCAGCATGCTAGCGGCATTACCACGCTGAATGGCAATGCTTATGCGTTGGGCCAAATATATAAAATGTATAATCGATACAATTAATTGTATCGATTATTTCTACATTCAAACCAAAATCTAGCAGTGCATTAAACAGGTTAACTCATATTATTTTGTTTCAATTTTATGGAATTACACACATCGAGTGTATGTTTATTTTTTAAATTGAAGTATTTCGTTTGTTTTGTAATTAACAATAAATTAAGTTAAACGTATTGGGTTGGTCTGTTGTGTTTTCATTTTACTCAGATATTACAAAGCTATTTTACAGTAACAGGAATGTTTATAACAGGTGGCGGTTCTTGGGGGCGTCAAAAATTGCCTGACTCGGGGATAATCGGTCGACGACTTCGGTTTTTCGGAAAAGTCGGTGGTTGATCGATTTCCACAGCGGATAATGCACGCACGTGTCTTCATCCGACTCGACACAAATTGGACACACTGTCACTTGACGGCTAAATGACGGTTAACTGGACCGCTCGTTGTTTGTTAAGTTTTAGAGAGGGCTGTAATTAATTTAAGTTGAATTAAAAGTTTGCTAGTATTTTTGGTGACTTTATCTTTACTATTGTATTCATCTACCAATCGCATTTGGTCACCGTCATGAATAAGAACGTTGACTCTTTACTTGTGAGAGAAGGCCCGGACAGTGGGAATACAAAGTTATCTGCTAATGGTTATCTACCTAGCCACCTAGTCGCGAGAGCTTCCGATAATTTCTGTTTCATTTTTAGGTCCGGATTAAAAAAAATATATCACCACTGGTCAAAGAAACCATCGATCGTGAGGAAACAGGAACGTTTAAAAAATACATCGTACCTATACATAATATATAGGATACGTATCGTAAAATTTGGCTTGAAGGATGGATTTTGACCTTGATTCTCTCCTTACAAGATATGATCCAGAATGCCCATAGTGGGAATACAAAGTGAAGAAAGGGTACCTACGCTCTGTTATTATGAGAGAAGAAACGAGTTCCAACAGTGGGAGTATAAAAAAGTGAATTTCTGTTTAAAACTGCGATTGACCACTAAGTATTTTGTGAAGTATTCTTTTAACAAATGTAGATATAGTGATATGGATTAAAAACTTATGGGTCAGTTTTGAATATCTTGGTTTCATCCGCTATCGAAATAAAAGAATTGTTTTTTAAATTGATGTAAAACTAGCAGCCCCGCTGTTTTACCCATGTAATTCCCATTTTCGCTATTTCTCTACAATATTTGATGCATATATTAAGTTAGTATATAGTGGGTAGGCAAAATCACATTGCATAATGTTGTTTTGTTGTTTCTTTTAGGTTTTCGTTTTGTGTTCCGTTGAAAGATGTCGGGTTCGAGATACAGGGTAACCTATTTCGGGACCGACGCACCAATGTTTTTGTAAAAATATATTTTGACAATAAATTATTTTATTATTATTTTTTTTATTTATTTCCCGTATAACAAAGTAGTCTATTGCTTATATAGCTGAGTTCCAAATTTTAATTCAGTCAGATCAGCCGTTCCGACATGTTGGAGTAACAAACATATACAAGTCCAAAGTTTCGCATTTATAATGTTAGTAGAATGGATACAAAATAAATATAAATGTCACAATATCCTGGCCAAATTAACTGAAATCAAAAATAAGCAAATGAATAAACACAGTAAAAAATGTTTATCGTGTAAATCTCAAATAAATTAAATTGGAAATAAAGCATAAAGTACTAAATGAAATAAATTCGAGATCTGAAAAGAAACAGCCGAAATAAACCCTGACACAATTCTCAGGACCTAAGTCAAACGCGAGACGACATTTATTAAATACCAGAAGACATTCTAATATCCGAAATTGCTTCTCAAGAAAGCTATTTAGTAGCGGAACGAAAGCATTTGCGTAGCGAAAATTCACAATCACCCTACAATATTTGAGTACGGCACTTGACTCAGTAGTTTCTATTATCGGTTCTCACGAGAAATGATTCGGTAGCATTCCGATCAAAATGTCCACAAAATTCTCAATCAAACGCCCAAGTCGTGCATAGCCGCTGCTGGTTCGACCAAAAAATTCAGTTCCCTTCCAAGTTTTTGTCACCAGATGCGTTCTCCTATTGGGAAACGATGGGCAATTGTTTAATTAGGCACTGGCAATTAAAATAAATTAAGTAACCAAAAAAACAGAGCAAATTTTGGATTTCGAAACAGCTCGGTAACCAAGTAGTTTAAAAACCACCGTATTTAAGATTCAAGGTTTGCGTGACCCATCAAGTTTTTTTGTTTTTGGCAAACTTTTGAGTTCAATCGAATCGATAAATTAATGAAGTTATGGTGGTAAATTAAGGCAAAGAGATAGAAATGAGAGCACTAAGAAAGAATAGAAAAAAGACAAGTTTTGTGACATGCCAGCTATACCTAAGAGTTGGTGCGAAAGTCGGCACTCGGCGCCTAAATCGTTGCAAAATGTATCGAAATGCGGTGTTTCACGGTGTGTAGTATGACATCGTTCTAAAATCCTGAATTGTTTTTAGAACGTACGAGTACATAAATATACTAATTATAAAATCCGTCCAAAGTAAATGAAGAAATCTTTTTTTAACAAGATAATAGCAAAATCAGTACATAATATATGTTTATGAATAATGTAAACTAAAATGAGTTGAAACTATTTAATCATTTTGAACACGTCTTCGGTGTAATTATAAATTCCAAACTTTCAGGTATTCGTTTGATGTGTTTGACATAGTTTTATTAAAATATTCTAGTCTTTGATATTTTACCTTACTTCTTGACTTTGATGTGTTTTATAAAGGTCTAATTCATGTGAGCTACCCGCGTTCTTGTATGCCTAAAGAACTGTTCAATATCTCAGATATATTATAACAATTGTGGTTATTGTAATTGTGTGATCTCAAGCTCAAGAAATTGATTTGTTTTGTTACGAAGTACAATCATCGCGTATTTATTTTTCTCGTTAACTGAGATAAAAGCAATATATTTCAAACTTGTTTTATGTCAATAAATACAAGTATTTTTAAATAACAGTATTCATAACGATCGAGATGTGCAGCACAAAGCGATCGTCATTCGTTCCATGTTTTTGTTTCGGATTCTGTCAGTCTGCGAGGAATTGTAATGTACCGGTACAATAGAAGCGAGGGTGTCGACACGGTGTTTTGTTTTCTAATCAACAATAGAGGAAGACTTTCGACGGGACCTCATACTGTGACCCTTTAGTGTATTTTAGAGCAATGTAACGTGCCTTGTTTTGAACAAATTATTAGTCTGGTTTAGCATAGAGGGGCGAACAAACGCTCGTGATTCCTGCTAGTAAGGATGTTAACAATGATTTATTTATGGGACGTGACTCAGTGACTCATCGGTAGCTATTAGGCTCGAACATTGTCTTATTGGGCCTTAGAGCACTCCTCCCAGCTGGAAGGCTTTGCGTGTTTACAAACACTTTATAGAGGTGTTGTCTTTAATGGCTTCTTTGGAAGGTGCACTTTATTGTTTTGTTGACAATGATTGAGCTTAGATGTCAGCGATTGGAATGAAACAATGACATTCGCTACAGTTATGTTTTAAACTGTTGATTTATGTTGTGTTAGTTTTAATTAAGTTGTTATTGTACTTATTTTGGTCCGGGAATTTTCGGGAATTCGACTTAAAAAGGTGCCACTTTTCAAGTTATTACATTTTTTATTCATTTATTTCAACGCCCTTACACCTAACGCCCAAAGAAATTAAATTATTATCTGTAATAGATATTTATTACAGATAATAATTTAATTTCTCCGAATAAACACAAACTAACTATTTTTTTTTAAATTGGAGTTTGAAAATTGAGATTGGATGCCTTCTTATGAAATATGACCGAGTTTTTACTCGATCATATTTCATAAGAAGGCATCACAGTACGTCATCGAGGTAATCTCAAAGAAAATTTAAGTTTTCGTCATATTTCAAAAACCCACACCGACTCCGATAAAATTTAAATTGGACTAGATACCTCTGAACTATGATCTACCAAAAAAAAGAACCATCAAAATTAGCGGAGCTATTGCATAACATATATACCTCTAAATATAATAAAAAATAAACGTACAACGGAATTGAGAACCTCCTTCTGTTTTGTAGTCTGTAAAAATACATTCTAATTTTAAACGTCAACAAAAATTCTCTAGGACAAATAAGATACTTCCCTAATGAGACACTTTTTGAGAATAACAGAGATGAGTGAGGATAAAAAGTAGCCTTTTCCAGACTATAATCTTTATATTATGTTCCATATTGTAATAAGCCCGATCCGTTGAGACGTTACGACGTGATAGAGCAACAAACATCCAAACATTGACATTCATAAAATTAGAAGAATAACCTCATTTTACATCGGTATTTAATAAGCCTGTCCCAGAATTCCAGACAAAAAAGCTATTCAATGAGACCGCTTTTTAGCGAAAATAATTAAGTTCAAAGAACAATACAAAATGTCAAAGGGCAACTGTCTGTCGGGGAAGGATTTATCGTTCGTTTACTTATGTACGGTGTTATAAGGCTTTAGTAGATTCTACTCCTTGAATCCCTTAAATTATAGCCTGCAAAGTGTAAACTATGTATTATACGTACTAAACTTAGAAATAATTATCAACGTTTTTAAACAGTTTTTTATACATACATATTTTAGTTATGTACTAGTATTATACCTAATACTACTACTAGTGATACTACTACTACTAATACTAGTGGTTCTTAACTGTGGGCCTCATAACAAAGCTCAAAGTCACACAGCGAGCTATGGAGAGAGCTATGCTCGGAGTCTCTTTGCGCGACAGAATTCGTAATGAGGATATTCGCAAAAGAACGAAAGTGACCGACATAGCTCAAAGAGTAAGCAAGCTGAAGTGGCAATGGGCAGGCCACATCGCTCGCAGAACTGACAACCGATGGGGAAGAAAGGTTCTCGAGTGGCGACCACGAACCGGAAGACACAGTGTTGGACGGCCTCCCACTAGATGGACAGATGACCTAACAAAGGTCGCTGGAAACCGCTGGTTGCAGGTTGCGCGGGACATTCGTTGTGGAAATCTAGGGGGGAGGCCTATGTTCAGCAGTGGACGTCTTGCGGCTGATGATGATGATGATGATGATTATATCTACCTACTTTTGCTTCTTATGTAGTTATTTCTATTTTTACACAACCAGCTAAGAAATAAACACAGTATTTAGCAGTCCTAAGATTATTTTCACGAGCCACCTGGAAAGTACAGTTTTTGCCACACTTTTGCTAGTTATTCTAGTGCCAAGCAGTAAAGTACAAATTATGTGTTCCAGTTTGAAGGGCAATGTTTTCAAAAATGTTGTAAGTCTAAAAAATAATTTTATATCTCCGGGTGATGGCCTCAATGCAGTGCTTGGTAGTAATGTGAAAGCTTCAAATTTAAATAACTGCCTGTAACTTTGCTGTTATGGGCAAGCATGTTCTACCGCCAAGCAGTAACGTGCAAACATTACTGTGTTCCGGTTTGAAGGGCAATGTTTCCAGAGAAGTTACAGGGCTTAGAGATACAACAACTTAGATCTCTGGGTGACGAGCGCAGTGCAGTGCTAGGTAATGATTTGGACTATTCATGTTCCAATAGCTGCGTGCCACTGTGCTGTTATGTGGCAGGCATGTTGCTTACCATCAGGCATATGTCCTGCTCGTCTCGTCTCTCTTTATTTAAAAAAAACAATAGCGCCCGTCTTGCGCAAGTTTCGCAAGACGGATCACTTTTTGTAATAAAAAATGAATTATCAACCATAGTGAGAGTCATTTGCCCGAAAAATATCTCTGTGACTAGGAAATACGATATCATGAAGATACCGGAATGCTCCAAGAAATACATCTTTTGAAATGTGTGCTACCCCGTTCTAGCGTGGTGGTAGTTGGCCTTGGCTTGCTTCTTGTGATAAATAACTCAAAACCCCAGTTGTTCGATCATAAAGTAATCATAAGCAGCCTACTAAATATTCCTTTTGCTGGGACTCGGGGCCTTCTCTTGCAAGGCCCCCAGCTCAGCGCAAGCTGGCTAAAACACATGTTCACGAAATATTATGTTGTTTCGTCGTGATATTTTCCTTCAATGTTAAGGCATTTTTTTTAATTTCATATTAGTGTATAAGTACTTATATCCTTTAGTAAAACTTGATATTTATGTATTAGTTTATCTTATATTCGTATTTATGTATTAGGATGTACAGTTATTAATATTTTATGTTTAATAGTATTATTGTAGTGTACATATATAAGTTAAATTTGATATTTACAGACATATACATATCTTTCATTTATTGTTTGTACTTTCTTATTATTCTTCATATCTCCTGTTCCATCCAGCGCAGCGGTTGCCTGGAAGAGATCGCTTTTAGCGATAAGGTCGCCAATTGTTACTTTATTTTATTAAGTTATTGTATATTTTTTGTAACTTTGAATACTTATTAAGTGCAATAAAGAGTTAATCTATCTATCTATCTATCATTGGTCATCCAATGATAATAGCTAATGACAATGTAGCACATCTTCATATGAAAAAATATTCAAGAGGTGCATTTGGAATTCGTATCTACAACCTCAAAATCATTCGATTGACTTGCATAATCACATTTTCACGCAAAAAGGCAAAACGGGCATCAAAAAAAAAGTTTAAATGTCAGTCTATTTTTATAGTCAAACTTAATACTAACGATGTGATTACCAAATGAAACAAAAGAATTCCGTTCTATTACTACTAGTGACTTTCATAAAATTGTCGTTGTCCAACGTTCATTTGTCAAGCGGAAACAAAAGCCTGAGGCAGTTAGGCCAATGTCATCGATTGTCAGCCTTCACAAAGGGTGTAACAGTTCCCGAGGACGATTTTATTGTTTTACAACCTCCGTTGCAAGCTTCTGTAGCCGCAGGAGGTAGCACCCTAAAATATTGAGTAAAAACTTAAAATACGGACAATTAAATAGATTTACAACCGTTTATGAGTTTCCCAGAAAGATGACGTCTTTTGTTTTTTCTCATGACGAATTCGTGATGATCGCCGCTGTTGTTGTACAGAGAAATTAAGAAGGCTTTTTATGTGGATAAAAGTAGAATATTTACGACTGTGATTGCTTTATTACTTACACGCATGTGCTTGGGTTATTATTTTCTTAGTTGAGTTCTTCATTTACCGATATGGGAAAATAGAGGCATCTAACATCTCCCATTGAATTGTTTTCGAGTGTTTATATGTTAAATGTTTCCTTTAGTTTGTTGAATATTTTTTTTTGTATGAGTTATTTCATGAAAAGAGATGGAAGTGTGTTATAGGAAACCAGGTAATTTCACGCTATTTGATTTGATTTGACCAATTAGTGGGCGTGGTAGCAAGAGGTACCTAGTGCAAATTAATTTTGCGTGAGCTTTTTACTTGGTACTGTTATCGAACATAGTGCGTGTGTGTGTTTGACGAGAAAGAGAAAAGGAAAGATAACGCATCAAATATGCACTTGTAAAAAACATGTTATATACACACAATATGCGACTACAGAAAAGCTCCCTCTTTTTTTGTGAATCCAAAAATAATGCAACTAGCGCGCATTGCAGTGTTTTGGACTTTTCATGTTCAAATAATTGCGTGACATTGAGTTTTCGTGAACAGGCTTGTTGCTTACCATCTGTTCCATAATATCTTGCTCTTTCCAGCCTAATATTACGAAGATTTTTATGAATCCGAAAGTTTGGATTTTTAAATGCTTGTTGCTCAATCACGTCCGAACGCATTAACGGAGCCCATCTGAGCTATTACGATGTCGCGTCACGCGGCGAAATTTACCTTCGCATTCTAATGTCTAATGTGACAGTTTTTCGTTGTCTAAAAACGCGCATAATATGCGTTTTTTTTAATTAAACCTTGTTAGATCGATTTATCGTCCCCGAAACCCTCTGCATACATAATTTCATCAAAATCGTTCGAGCCGTTTCCGAGATTCAGATTATATATAATATATATACATATTTATATACGAGAATTGCTCGTTTAAAGGTATAAGATTTCATTTTCTGTATTTGCCCATTGTTTAGATATTCTAGTCTAACAAGTTCTATTAAATATGTTGTTTAAAACATAGTTAAGTTACTTAAATCTCGAATACCTACCTATAAATAGTAAAGTATTCCTAGTTTATAGATGAGCTTAGACGCCATAAAATAAACAATTAAATAGGTTTACTGGCAGTTAGGCTATTCTGGAAAAGCTTTATTTTATTAACAGTTAAATCTGCGCTCTCTTATTGAAGTTTCTAATTAAAACGTGTTTAATGGTGTTCAAGTAAAATAAAATATAATTTTATCATAATTATTTATTTATGTTTGTAACACTTATCTGAATTTTTTTTCAGGACTGGACTAAAACAATAGTTAAGAAAATGTGTGAATAAACAATTGAATCTCATAAATGAAGTTCAGGTAATACAGTATTTGTATTATATTGTAAAGTAAACTGCGGTATTTGCAGTACCTACAGTTAGAATTCTAGCATCGGTAATTATATTGAGTATTAATCCATTACTTATTTAGTACACTCAAGTTACGGCTGATTTAGTCGGGAGAACAGCTCTTCCGGAGCGCCTTGTTCGAATCCCACGATCATCCCAATCAATTTTTGTAATGCCGCTAACTTAAAAATTGCGAAGGAAAACATCGTGAAATAACAAGCGTGTTCCAAGAATTTTTCAACATGCGTCATCCACAAACCCGTACTGGGCCAGCGTGGTGTATTATGACCTTGACTCTGTCCTTGCGAGAGAAGGCCCTGAGTCTCAGCAGTGGAAACATTTATTGGGTTGCTTATACTAGAACTCTTCTCTTTATTATTATTTTAACCTGTATAATTATTAATACTTTCCAAAGTAAAAATAGCCTATGTTTTTTTAAACAAGTAGGTTTGCGTTTGACCAGTAACTGGCCTGAGCGTAAGCGATGGTGAGATCGAAGTTGATGCAAGCTGAACTAGAAGATAACTCTATTCAATTCAAAGATGTGTATATATTTTGGTGGCAATACTTAACTACAACTTTACACATACGCAATTTGTAAACATACAAATCTGATTTATAATTTAACCTAACATCTACGTAACCGATAACTTACATATATGAAACTCACGACACTGGTTGCTCTAGTATAAAGATGAAAAAAAAAATCATTTATTTGTACAAATATTGAGTTCACAAAGGTTGATTGAAAAATTACATAAATGTATGTAGACTTGTAGACATTATTCATTAAAATTACTATTGTATGTATGATAAATATTTTTGTGAAAAATGTTTATGATCTAAATTAATAATAAGTTATTATTATTTTGTGAAAATGACGTTCAGTACATAACGTTCGTTATATTTTATCAATTCTATTTTAAAAGTTTTGAGAATATTGTAAACACGTTTTCTATAACGTTTTGTTCGAACAAAAACGTATTTTCCTGATTCTACCCATTTCCCGGATTCCCATTTTCTGTTCCCTTATTTTTATTTTTACGTTTATTCTATCCGGCTTTTAGGGTTTTCCTCTATCATAAGCCGCAGAGTAACTTCCTATTCAATTAATCCGGATTTGGAAATTGTTATTCTATTCCAGTACTCTGTATTTGTACCCGGTAGAATTGAAACCTTCAGGCGTCTGGAACTCTATCCTCAATCCTTTGTTTCTATTCTCCCGAGCCCAATTCCAACCAGTGATATACGATCTCATAATAGAACCGACTGTGTTCTATGGAAGCCCACCAAAAACTTTGCAACGTTTCAATTAGCTACGCGTAGAGAATGCTCTCTCGTAATGTATTCAACCGCACAATTAGGACCGCACGTAGTGTTAAGAACAAAGAAAGGTAAACTACTGTTCGGTAGCCATTGCGACCCCTGTGAAGCTCTGTGTTCAATCTGAAACCACAAACAATAATATTCTGTTGAAACTTGGCATGTCGTGCACTAAGCTATATGTTTCCGAAGTTTGTAAGCACCACAGAAATCGATGTACATTTTTAAATACCAAGTTGAGATTTTAGAAGTGATGGAGAGACAAGAGGGAATAGCAAAGTTTCTCTTAGTTTACAATTTATTTATCTTCCTACCTCTATAATATGACTTTTTCTATTCCAGTTTCCTGGATGATATCACTGTGATTATAAAAAAATAATAATTTAATAATTACCTAATTTTGTGCTTTGAACTTATAAATAACGCGTTAGATTGATTTTATTTTAGTATACGCTTACACGACAAACGACGTCGACGTTGACGTCGAATCATATAATTTTTCTGTTACGATGAAAAAATCATTAAGTCATATGTACTAATAGACTAATATAAATTAAACACTGTTTAATGTGCATTTGTCTAGAAGTTACTATACTACTTTATATTCCACCTAGGAATGGAATTCAAATATGTGAGAAAATCAGATTAGACATGTTTAAAAGTGGAGAATTGGAGAACGCATACAGCAAAATGGTCGATTTTTCCCTTATGATTATATTTCTAAAGAAATAATTATTTTTTGGGAACGCTAGAAATCTAGTGAAGGAGTTGTGTAATATTTTAGTCTTTTTAGGCTAGCGATAACAGAAAATGTCATCTTGTATTCCGTAAACATTTTTTTTTGTAGCTCTGTGCACGAAAGGTTGAAGAAGCTTGTCGACGTCTCATTCTATCTCCTCCATTACAAGTATTGTAGGGAAGCAAAACATAATACCACCTGTGGGTGGCGCATTCCTCCGTCGTGTGGTGCCTCTTTAGTTACCTGATGACAGATTGTCATTTGTTATTGGTTGCACGGAACTACTCAGAGTAGTGGCGTGATGATGGGTTTTGCCAAGATTTGTCAAGCATTTGTTTCTCGCATTTCTTACTAAAATTATTTTAGCAAGTAAAGAAGTAAAAAAAGTTTTGCGTGTATAAGTAGGTTTATGTTTGTTTTCACTTACATCTGTAAAGTAGAAGAAGTAAATAAATTAGCTGAACGACCAGATAAACTACGTTTTATCCCGAAAAGGTTAGTGGTTGTTAAGCCACGGGTTGAACTGCTAGTTGTTAGCAATCAATTTGTATTACACATATTTTATTTTATTAAATCTCCGTACGCAATACTAGTGCTACATAGTTTGTTCAACCAGTATTAATAAAACGGCAAAGAGACGGTATTCAGGATCAAGTTTCTTGAAATTAGCTCTATAAATTATAAACTTTGAAATTCCTTGTAGCTACATAATGAAAATGAATAACGAGTCTTCTTCGACTTCTAAAGTTGGTTCGTTAATCATCTAAAACGAATAATTATCGATCCCTTGTAAAAAGTATTGTGGAAAAAATACTTAATCTGACTTGGTATGTTTTACACAAGATCTATCAATTTGTTTAAGAAAAGAACGCATTTACTTTTGTACTTTGATCTTTATTTAAAGAGATATACATACCTATGCCTCTAGTTGACACAATATGACACTCTCTGTTGGGTGTTTTCTCATAAGGAAATAGTCAAGGCCGTACTAGAAAAGATAGTAATGAGGACAATCTTGTGCATCTGAACTTGAAAGTATGATTCGAAAATGGGATTCGAACCTCCGACCTCATAATTGTAATTATGTTATTAAATGAATCAGCAATTAAAAACCAAATTTTACTACGTCCTCCGCTGTATCCATAGGTACAAAAAATCTAAATTAAAAGTATCATATCAGACGACATGATAGATAGATAGATAAATTAAAAACAAAGCTTAATTGAAAAAGAAAACATAACCTAAAAATTTAGAAACAATTGGCAACCTTATCGCTAAAGTACAAATGGCGATATGGTAGTTAATAACAAGGTTGTCTATGGTTAAAGTATATTTAAATCTTTAAACGAGTTTTATGTGTCAACTTTTGAGACAATAACTTAACGTAACATTAAAATAAATCGGAATGCGTACTAATATTTGAAATGCGAAAGTTTAAACTATTAAATGTTTTTAGCTCAATCACATGGTATCAATAGAAGGGATCGAGCCGTATTTTGAAACTCGAATAGATTTTACTACAATTTTGTAAAAGGGTATAAACATACAAGGTTGCGGATGGTCTGGTGGATGCAAAGTTAGCGTTACTTTGTATCTTCGTAGTCATCAATTTATGCTAACCTAGTTTCATTGATACTGTACTGATCTAGTGGGAAATAGGTTTAGTTGCACAATGAGATCGAAGATTTGAGTAGATTCAAATCCGACGTACATGTTTGAGAATTTTTCTACCTGTTGATGTACATGTATCTCATCACTACTGACTATTTGCATAGGTGAAAGAAAATTTCGGAGGGAAAACGAATATTATAGAAAATATATCTTTTGAAGACATACGTCATCTGCCAACCCCCACTTGTGGTGGATTGTAGCCTTAACTCTCTAAATGTGCGAGAAGGCCAAAGTCCTACAAATAAAAACAAAAACTTAGCTACTTGTGCACTGTGAAAATAGCGCCAAGGCATATCATGTTTGAAGCAAACCAGACAATTTAAAGACAAATCTATAAAATGAAGATGACCATACCTAATAAGCCTCAAAAGATTTTTATGAGTCTTTTTCCCTTGGTTTGAAGAATCCAAATTAAATTTAAATTTAGGACAAGGAAACTAATGTTAAATTGTTTATTCATGAAAATGTTCAACGCAAACGAAGGAAGTATTGGTGGCCTCGAAACTTGCAAACCACCCAGACTATGCCACACAGGCGATGGGCGTTCCCATTTTGTCACTGTGAATTCACAACGTCAAAGGAATACCCACCTTTGAAAGAAGCAGCCGACTAATTCAAGGCTAATTCATCAAAGCTACAGAATGAAGATTGCTCGATATCGGTATATCGACATGACATTTATGCTGGCTTCATTGTGTGTGGCGTCAGGGTTGAATGGGACTCCATACTATTTAGTATTCTATGCTGATAATAGGTGTGAAGTGTATGCTTATTGTTAGTTTTTCTAACAGATCCTATCCGTGATTTGTGAGATGGGTACGGTAGTTTTGCCTTACATAAATAGTAGGTTCGGTTAACACATAACACAAAACAGTTTTCATCGGGTAAAATAAAATCGTTCACTATGAAAGCTGACGTAGATGTAATACATTTTTAATTAGTAGCGAAATGATTTTCCGTAGTTACAGACGTGAGTAACCCTTTGACTAATTAAACATGTAATTATCACAATCTGAGAATCGTATTTAGTATCCGAATATTATTGTCACAATGTCACTAGGTATTATCAGATTTGGTTTATTTTCAGATAATTTACAAAGCAAAAATAAAAGTGATCTTATATCTCCGGATGGCGTGCGCAGTAGGTGCTAGGCAGTGATTGCGTGCACTCTGCTGTTATGATTAAAGCTGTGATGGACTAGTGGCTAGAACGTACGGTTCATAATTGTTAAGTTGTTGGTTCGAACCGGCCTTCACCTCTAGTACAGAATAGACAAACATTTTACACCTCTGGGTGGCAGCCGTAGTACAGTGCAATGCTGTGATTAGGATTCTTCGTGTTCAAATAGCTACATACATGGTACTGTGCTGCCATTAGGCGCACAGCTTAATCGTCTCGTCACTTTAGATTAAAAAAAAATTGGCAGTCATAGGAACTGCCGATAGAAGTGAAAACTTATAACTCAGAGTTTGATAGCTTACCTTGGAAACTACACGAGTGTAACCGAAAGGCGTGGCCTCGCCATCTTGGCATAGCCATCTAGAAATGCGTCAGCATTTCCCATTGGCTCACGCATTTCTAGATGGCCATGCCATGATGGCGAGGCCACGCCCTTTCAGCATTTCCCATTGGCCGACGCATTTCTAGATGCCCAATCGCCAAGGTCCTGAGTTTACCCGAAGATTTCTTATCATACCCGAGCGTGACGCTAGAATCCAATTTACACCCCACGAAAAATCTGTCCAGGCGCGCCTAAAGAAGTTTTCACTTCAAAAATATTGTGATTCCAAATGATTTGGGGTGAATTATACTATTTTAATTTACCGTAAGTTACGGCTGGTCTTGTCAGAAGAGCAGCAAGCTACTGCCGATCAGAAAGCTCCGGTTTCAAATCCCACACGCACCACTTTCTTTTCGAAGTCATGTGCGTAATGCCTCCAACACTTAAAACGGTGAAGGAAAATCAAAAGGAAACCGACATGTACCTAGAACTTTTCGAGGACATGTTTCATGCACCAACCCGTACTGGGCCAGCGTGGTGGATTATGGCCTTGACTCTTTCTTTGCGAGAGAAGGTCCTGAGTCCTAGCAGTAAAAAAAAAAAAAATATAATAATATTGTAGCAAGTTATGATTACAACTGAAGTTTATGTTAAATAGAACATTACATATCGCACACCTAAATAAAGACTAACTCAACTCCAAATATCACTTTTTTCAGGAATCGAAAAAAACGTTTTACTTAAATTCTATTTAACATATTAATAACTTTCTTATTTATTCATGTATATGATTTTACGTATTTATTTATTAAGATAATGATTTTCCATCAAAATAGCTGTAACACTTTATTTTTTTAGTTTTTTGAGTTAGGTTGGTATTCATGACAACATCATTGTTTAATATTTTTACCAACTCGAATTGAATTCTTGTTCATGGCTTTTTTTTAATTAGTGCACTATTAAAATGTATCTATTTATCTTATTTTACCGAAAATAGTAGCTTAATATACATAATTACACTATATTTAAGTTATTTTCTGAATGAATTTTATCATAATAAACAAATATCTTAAACAAAAATTGCCTTTCTTTTAGGTCACAAAGAAATGTACGAAATCAGAAACAAAACTTTTGAAAATATCTAAAAATCCTTTAAACCCACGAAACGAATAGGTTTGTTAACTTATACACAACTAGTATTATTGCTCAGTATATTTTAAATCAGTACTTTCTTACTACTACCTACTGTATTACTACTTAGATCTTTTTAATCTCGGTATAGATCCGCAAGTTATTTTTCGCTTGTGATGAATTCCCTTGTAGTTTGTGCTCGAAGGTAATGCTATTCTAGGGATAAATAAGTAAATGTGACAAAGTTTTTACTAATTTCATTTTCAATTTTGAGATGATTGCCACGGTTGCCCCTGTTATTGTCTTTTATAAAACCACTTTCTTTTTGTTTAGAAAGAGTAGTCTCAGTGCATTGATCGCTGATTCTAAGAGTAGCTTTAAAGAATGTCTTACAGACTCTAATACGAATTCCATCAACTTCAAAGAAAAATGCAGACCTATTAAGTGCGAGTGTGACCTTTGAGTACTACTGTATCTATGTATATTTAGGCTTGATTTATTCGGTATGTCGTACAATAAATTCTCTCTGCATTTGAAGGTCACCTAAATTCCAAAAATGATCGACAAAAGCTGTGCGTAAAATTTCAACTAGTTAATCTTTGCATTTTTATTTGCATTTCTCGTTACATAAACTTGATATTTGGTTTGATCGCATTTTCAGCTACTTTCTTTTTGGTTGAACTTTTGTAAACTTTACCCGTATTTTGTTGAGCTTTTTTAACATATATATGGTCCAAACAGCAGAGGTTCTCTTTTCTGTCTCTAGATGTAAGAAAAGATCTTTGAAAATTTTATAATCCTAATGAGGGGCCATTGTGCTTCGCTACAATTTCTTCAATTACTTCATTGTTTGTCAAAGGTGTTGATGTGTAACTGTTGCATTTCCGTTTCCATATTAGTTGCATCTGGTTCATTTGATAAAATTTCTCCCGTGATCGGCGGGCTTGTTAAACGTGGTGTATTGAGTGCGTTCTCGTGACGCTCCAATTCGTTATCGTTGTCCATTAGTTAATTTGTTATGTTTTTGAAGTGAAAACTTCTTTTACCACCACCACACACAGCATTTTTCGTGGAGTGTGCATGAGACTCATCGTCACGTTTGTAAGTGAAAGATTCGTGCGGGTGACCTCGGGACCGCAGGGTGTGCTTGTGGTAGCTTATATGCCTATGGCACTCAAATACCTGAGTGCCATAGGCATACGTATCTATACCCACGTATCCAAAATGCTGAAAGAGTTTTTGAAATTGATCGATTAGATCCTGAGTTTAGAGCAAACAAAACACCTCTTCAGCTTTATAATATTAGTACAAATTTTTATTGAAGTGAAAACTTCTTTTGGCACACCAAATGTCTTTTGTTTTTTATTAATTCTTGGCTATGTTTACTCTTTCAGCCGCAACTGTCACTGTCGTGTAGCTGTATTAACTATATTCAATTCATATTATTATATTGTAACAATCGTTTTTATGTTTAATGAACAAAATCATCTTATAGTTTTTTCTTATTTTAGTTTTCACCTCTGCCGTGTAAGTCTTAAGCACACCCATATTTATTTAATTTTTTTTTTATTAGTTTGGTAACCATTGAAGGCTGTGGTATTCACTCTGGAGCCACACATACTACATTATTGCATTCAAAATTGTTTCAATGAGCTGCCATAACTATTTACAGCAAAAACAGATCACGACCCTTCATCAGCTGAAAAATAAATCTATAAATTGATTTAGCCACGAAGACTACACTAACTCAAAAAAATATCCATAACTCGAATTTGACACTTCTTATTAATATTTTATGAATCACTGGGACAAATACAACTACAATACAAAATGTTTCTGTATTCAAACAAACCGTAGCAGCTATTGATACAACAATAAGGGCGAATTTTATTTAATCAGCAATACTCGACTAATTCAAATATTTTAAACAATAATAAACCATTTTGAGTTAGAAAAAAATGTATACTTACATTTGTAAACGAACACTCCGCGAAGTCAAAATAGTAAAGAAATTGGCCTTAGTTCATTACAATTTCGACCACGAAGATCAGCCGAACTAAAAATAATTTACCTGTTCAAACATACTTAGTCACGAATACACGCCTAACTCAAAATAATCCGGTATTTACGGACACTAACAGTACCTATCCCTTTGGCTAACATGTCGCAATTGGTAATGCGTTAGTGTTGTTGGTGAGGGTATGAACCAAGTTGGTCAATAATACTAAGTTATAGCGCCATCTCCATTTTATTTAAATAGCTATTTCTACAGGTGTCAGTGGAGATTATGTAGTTTTGAACGCAGAATCTGATAATGGTAATAAGTCATTTTTCGATTATTTCGAGTTGCGTGAGTCTTTAAGTAGGTGTGCGATATGTAGAAACAATGTTGTAGTAGCTTGATAACATTAAGACGATGAGCTTCAAATCTCCGAACTAAGCTTGAAGCTTGTGTTTCAGAGATCCGTGCTCTCCCAAAATAAGCTATGTTAGATGCTTCATTCTTAGTTTGCACTACCTTTTATTTGTTGGAAATTCACATTACATAACTTTACTTTCAAAAACTTGTAACATTACATATTGATTACAATATGTAAATGTACATTTTACCACTATTTTCATCTCAAAACTAGCATCTATCCATAGAATTCTTAGATATTTACATACCAAAATTTTCATATCATTAATTCCCTTTTAATTGTGTTCATTCGATGGACAATAATTTTCTGATTATTGTGATATATTTCTTGTATCATATATCTTATTCTAAATCTACAATAATTACGTTTTTCCAAAAATTTAGTTTGTTTACATAATGTAAACATGTCAAAAAACTATTTGTCACTTAGCAATTTTACTCTTTTTCATAAGGTTGTATAGTTTTTAGAATTAATCCTCTTTGAATTGTCAATATTAAAATAAAGTTTATTTTCTCCAGATTCAAATCATCAAAAGTTTACTTTATGAATCTCATCGGCTGAGAAGGTCAGTGAGAAATCAGCTTCCAACAGAAGAACATTAACCTACAAAAGACTTCCAAGCGATCAAGATCAGTAATAAACCTTGAAAGGTCTAAACGGCTGAGAGCCACTATCGTTCAACGATCACATCCCTTGAAATAACTTGGAAGTACTTACACCCTGAAAAACTGTTGGAAGCAACTACCTCCACGAAGACTGCTGGCAGAGAAGCTCTACCGTGCTAGGTGGAGCCGGAAGCAACTACCTCCACGAAGACTGCTGGCAGAGAAGCTCTACCGTGCTAGGTGGAGCCAGAAACAACTACCTTCACGAAGACTGCTGGCAGAGAAGCTCTACCGTGCTAGGTGGAGCTGGAAGCAACTACCTTCACGAAGACTGCTGACAGGGAGCTCTACCGTGCTGAGTGGAGCCCTTTTCGTTTGGAAGCAGCTACATCCACGGGGACTGCTGGCAAGAGATCTCTACCGTGCTAGGTGGAGCCCTCCTCGTGGACATCTGCGAGCCCAGACTGATCACAACTACATCCAGGAAACCTGTTGGGAAGCATTTACTCACTGGCCTTCAAGATAATTAATTTCGAAATTTTCTCATTTTAAGTTACGTTTTCTTTCTTTTTATCCTATTCAATCTTTATTTATTTCTTTAATATACTTGTTTTATAACTGTTTATCATTCCACCTTCATCTACCTCTCCCACCTAAACCTCATAGGTTCACTAACGTGACATTTGGCGCCCAACCTTCAAAAACAACCCCCCCTCTCTTGCTTATTCTTTGATTCCTCAACCCTTGATTTCCTCAACCTTTACCCCCTTAACCTTTGATTCCTCAACCCCTGAATTTCTTCTAAATTCTAAAACATACTTACACTAGTATATATACCTAATATTTTCTTTTCGGCACTCTTTGGATTAATAACTTCCCTCTTTTATCCTCTCCTCCCCTCATCTCCCTTCATCCTCATAATATCTCATCTAAACATTTCATCACTTGATCATTCATTTACTCAAATCACTATTGATCTAATATCTAGATAATTATTACTCTAACAATGGACAGAACCATTAAATTTGAGTACCTCAACAAATCCGAACTGGAATATGAGGTTAAGATTAGACTAGAGGAGCCAGTCTCTTCCATCTCTTTACTGCGCAAGCAAATTGCACAATTAAGTCAACAGTTTCCCTCTGAGGAAATTTTTAACTCACCTTATACTATCGAAGAGGATTTATGTCAAACTGAAATAACGCTGAATTATGTTGAATCAAAATTAAACAAACTAACAAAATCCGACTCGAGATTAATCAAATTTATTCAGACCTTTTTAAACCATTTACATTTTAGACTCGATCGGATCGACATTGACATAAATCCTACCTTCTTAGATACATTCAAAACACTTAAGGAAAAATATGACAGTTTAATCAATAAATTTAACTTATTTATTCTTCCAGACCCGATTCAACCTGAAATTGTATTGGCGGAGGTCGTTAACGCAGGTCGGTCGAACCCTCCACAGTTTTCTTCTGCGACTCAACAAGTCGCCCACTCACAGGTACCTCTTAATGATTCTGAACTCTTCAAAGATCTTAGACGTCACTCTTTCGATGGTAAATCTTGTCCAAGATCATTTTTACTTAAACTAGACGAATATTGTTTTTGTCGTAGAATTGATAGAAATTTATTAATTTCAAGAGCCTATGAAATTTTTACTGACAACGCGTTACACTGGTTTCGTTTTAAAATTGGTCAAAATCCAAATTTAACTTGGGACGATGTTTCTAATTCTCTCATTAAGGACTTTGGTGAACATGATTACGATTTCAAATTACTTGAAGCTATTAAAAATCGTACTCAAGGTTCGAACGAGAATATTATAATCTATATTTCAATAATGTCAGGTATGTTTTCTAGACTCTCTAGAAAATTATCCGAATCTGAAAAAGTAGAAATTTTATTGCGTAACATTAGACCCTGTTACTCTGTCTTTGTAGCATTAAAGGACATTTCCTCCATTGATTCTTTAATAGCTACTTGTCAAAACTATGAGAAATTTCTCGATAGAGACAAACAATTTAAAGAACCAGTTAATAGTTCTCTCATGCCTGAGTTTTCTTATAAAAATACTGCTTCAACTTCATATAGAAATTCGTCTCAAAACTATACGAAACAAGTAAACACCGTTTCTAAAAATACACAGTCTAATTCTATGACAAATTCTAATTTATTTTGTGTACGTTGTCGTACAACAAATCATAACTTAAAAACATGTAAAGAACCTCATTATACTGTATGTTTTAAATGCGGTCTGAAAGGATTTAGAACTCCTGATTGCCCTAAATGTTCTAAATCTAATTCAAAAAAACTAAACTATGACTTAAAAAGTAAATTTGATATTGATGACTGGAAAAATTGGTTAGAAACTATTAAAAAATTTTTCTCTTGTTACAAAATTTCTTCAACTCTTTACTCTAATGAAATTGATTTTAAACGACCTTTCATCAATATTAATATTAATAACTTATCTATTTCTGGGTTATTAGACTCGGGTAGTTCTATAACTATCTTGGGAAATAACTCTCATCTAGAAATAATTAAACTCGGTTACAAACTTTTTAAGTCAGATTTTATTACCGTCTCTACAGCTAATAACGAAAAAGTCAATTCTTTGGGTTACTTTGACTTACCTATACAGTTTAATAACCAAACACATTGTATCAGGACCCATGTTTTTCCTGAGATTTCACCATCTTTAATTCTAGGAATCGATTTTTGGCAAAAATTTAATCTTTTACCAAAAGTTCTTTCCTCTTTGATTAAATCTGAACATAATTGCCAATCTATCTCAGAAAATAAATTAGTGTTACCGTATGATAACTTATCGTCTAACCAGAAAATTATTGCGGACGACATTATTCAACGCTTCAAACTTATTTCTTTTGAAGAAAAAGGAGAACTGGGCTTGACTAATCTCATAACTCACAAAATTGACACTGGAGATGCTCTTCCTTTCAAACAGAGATGTTATCGATTATCTCCTGAAAAACAAAAAGCTTTAATTAACGAAGTTGACAAAATGCTACAATGGAAAGTGATTGAAAAAAGCGAAAGTCCTTGGCAATCTCCAGTAATCATCACTCCGAAGAAAAATGGCGAATGGCGTTTTTGCGTAGACAGCAGAAAACTCAATTCTATCACTCGTCGTGATGCTTATAACCTACCACTGATTAGTGAAATTTTGGATAACCTCAGAAATGCGAAATATCTATCTAGCATCGATATTGCTAAAGCATTTTGGGAAATTCCGCTAGATGTCGCTGATAGAGACAAGACTGCTTTTTATGTACCTGGAAGAGGTATGTTCAGGTTCACAGTTATGCCGTTCGGATTAACCAACTCGCCGGCAACTCAACAAAGGCTGATGGATATGTTATTCACTCCAGAGTTTGAAAACAAGGTATTTTGTTATTTAGATGATATAATTATAATTAGTGAAAACTTCGAAGAACATATCTCTCTGTTAGTGAAAGTTCACGAAAAATTATCTTTTGCTAACTTAACTATCAATTTTACAAAGACTCAATTTTTTAGAAAGGAACTCAAGTATCTTGGTTTCGTCGTGGATGAATTTGGTCTACGAGCTGATCCTGAAAAAATAAAATCAATTCTTGAATATCCTGTACCTACCAACAGAAAAGAAGTTCGAAGATTCATTGGCACTTGCAGTTGGTTCAGAAGATTTATTCCAAACTTCAGCACTATTGCATTTCCTCTTAATAGATTGACGTGCTCTGGGAAAAATGCACCTAAGTTTCTCTGGAATACGGATGCTGCTTTGGCTTTTCAAAAACTTAAAGAAGTTTTGGTTACAGCTCCTATTCTTGCCTGCCCAGATTTTAATCTTCCATTTTCAGTTCATTGTGACGCATCAAACTATGGTATTGGCGCAATGCTGACTCAACACCAAAATGATCAAGAAGTTGTGATTGCATACATGAGCAGAGCTCTTAACAAGCACCAACAAAACTATTCTACCACTGAACGTGAAACCCTCGCAGTTATTACTGCCCTGGAACATTGGCGTTGTTACTTAGACAACGGGATGCTATTCACTATTTACACAGATCATGCTGCTCTTAAGTGGTTTCAAAACTTATCAAATCCTTCGGGAAGACTTGCTAGATGGTCTCTCCGTTTATCCTGCTTCAATTTTATTTTGAAACATAAGAAGGGTAAAGATAATGTTGTTCCTGATCTTCTCTCTAGATCTACAAATCAAGATTCTGGAATTCAAGGAATCAATCCCATCTCTACAAGTAATCCTGTCGTCGATCGTGATCTAGAACACTACAACAAGATATTTCTCGCCTGTAACTCTAATCCCGATAGTTATCCTAATTATCATGTTAGAGATAATAAACTCTTTCGTTGTATTCACTCTTCTAATGAAATTAATGAAGATTTCATTTGGAAAGAAGTTCCTCTACCAAGTGAAAGAGCTGCCATAATTATCAACAATCACAGTACTCCTCAAGAACCTCATCTTGGAATCTTCAAGACTTACAAGAAAATCTCTTTATTATATTATTGGCCTGGAATTTTTAAAGACATTACAAATTTCATTAATAAATGTGACACGTGTTTGTCTTATAAACATCCTAATCATTCTCCTTACGGACTTATGGGCAAACCAAAAATTTGCTCTAGACCATTTCAATCTATTTCTTTAGATTTAATGGGTCCTCTTCCAATGACTAGAAAACGTAATCAATATATACTGGTTATTAACTGTAACTTTACTAAATATACTTTAATTTTTCCAATTAAACGGGCTACCGCGTCTATTATTATTGACATTCTAGAAAACTGTGTATTTTTAGTCCACGGTACTCCTCAAACTATAATAATGGACAATGGCTCTCAGTTTCAATCTCATGAATTTAATAATTTTCTCAATAAATACAAGGTTCCTTTTATCTTTTATTCTCCTTTTTATCATCCACAGTGTAATCCCACTGAACGTTACAATAAAACTATTGTTACAGCTTTGGCTTCTTTAGTCGGTGACGATCATAGATCCTGGGATATCTTCCTGCCGAAGATCCAGTTCGCAATGAATTGTAATGTTAACCTAACAACTGGTTACTCTCCATCATTTTTAGTGTTTGGTAGAGAAATTATCCCTTGTGGATCTCTTTATACTCCAACTGAAAACATAGAAGAGTTAGTTTTCTTGCCTCGGGATATTTATGCATTGAATTCTGGTCTTCTCTCTTCTACTTTTGATAAAGTACATCTTGAACTTTTAAGAGCACATGCTAGAAACAGTGCTCATTATGACTTACGTCGTTCTGTTAAGGAATTTAATGTTGGTGATACTGTTTGGCGTAAGAATTATGTTCAAAGTAACGCTGCCACCTATTTTAGTGCTAAATTAGCTCCAAAATTTATAAAATCTAAAATCATAAATAAATTGTCCCCTTTAGTTTACATTTTAGAAGATGCTAACGGTATCACTGGCAAATGGCATATCAAAGATATAAAAGGATAAGCCATCGTTTCTTAATTTTCTTTATTTTTTATCATCCCTTTAACTTTTACTACATTTACTTACATTACATTTACTAACATTACATTAACCTCCATTATTTTAATTACTCTTTAGTATTTTTAACGTATTTAAACGTTACCCAAGACTTAGTGGTCTTTTGTTTTTTTTTTACTTTCTCAAGTTAATGAGCTCTAAACTCATTAACTCTTTAACCAATGAGTAACCAACTCTTGGAATTTGTATGAACACTAAACTCATACTCTTATCTTGAACCCTAACGTTCAAGATATCTTTTGAGCCCTACCGCTCATGTTAGCTTTTGAGCCCTTATGCTCACCCTTAATTACTTTTTTTTTCCCTTATAAAGAGCGGATGATAACTCTATAAATAAGCCTAACTATCAAGCCCTATGTTCATCCCTTTTATCATCCTTATTTCTTCTATCCATAGAGCGGGTGATAACTCTTTAAATAAGCCGACTATTAGAGCGGTCGATGACTCTTTAAAAAAGCCTGCCATCGCCGAGAGTGTATGCTTTGAGTGTTCGTCATTGAATGTGAACTTACACCCAAACAGAATGGAAGTGATGAGTGAAAGACTTGAAAGGTTACGTGAATGAATTTGTTTGTGTGAAGGTAATACCTCTCTTAAACCCATTAGAAATTCTTACCAAATTTTACAGAAGCGTAAAATTTCCGCAGTCGTGGGGAATAATGTAACATTACATATTGATTACAATATGTAAATGTACATTTTACCACTATTTTCATCTCAAAACTAGCATCTATCCATAGAATTCTTAGATATTTACATACCAAAATTTTCATATCATTAATTCCCTTTTAATTGTGTTCATTCGATGGACAATAATTTTCTGATTATTGTGATATATTTCTTGTATCATATATCTTATTCTAAATCTACAATAATTACGTTTTTCCAAAAATTTAGTTTGTTTACATAATGTAAACATGTCAAAAAACTATTTGTCACTTAGCAATTTTACTCTTTTTCATAAGGTTGTATAGTTTTTAGAATTAATCCTCTTTGAATTGTCAATATTAAAATAAAGTTTATTTTCTCCAGATTCAAATCATCAAAAGTTTACTTTATGAATCTCATCGGCTGAGAAGGTCAGTGAGAAATCAGCTTCCAACAGAAGAACATTAACCTACAAAAGACTTCCAAGCGATCAAGATCAGTAATAAACCTTGAAAGGTCTAAACGGCTGAGAGCCACTATCGTTCAACGATCACATCCCTTGAAATAACTTGGAAGTACTTACACCCTGAAAAACTGTTGGAAGCAACTACCTCCACGAAGACTGCTGGCAGAGAAGCTCTACCGTGCTAGGTGGAGCCGGAAGCAACTACCTCCACGAAGACTGCTGGCAGAGAAGCTCTACCGTGCTAGGTGGAGCCAGAAACAACTACCTTCACGAAGACTGCTGGCAGAGAAGCTCTACCGTGCTAGGTGGAGCTGGAAGCAACTACCTTCACGAAGACTGCTGACAGGGAGCTCTACCGTGCTGAGTGGAGCCCTTTTCGTTTGGAAGCAGCTACATCCACGGGGACTGCTGGCAAGAGATCTCTACCGTGCTAGGTGGAGCCCTCCTCGTGGACATCTGCGAGCCCAGACTGATCACAACTACATCCAGGAAACCTGTTGGGAAGCATTTACTCACTGGCCTTCAAGATAATTAATTTCGAAATTTTCTCATTTTAAGTTACGTTTTCTTTCTTTTTATCCTATTCAATCTTTATTTATTTCTTTAATATACTTGTT
This sequence comes from Ectropis crepuscularia, assembly GCA_963693475.1. Classification (NCBI taxonomy): domain Eukaryota; kingdom Metazoa; phylum Arthropoda; class Insecta; order Lepidoptera; family Geometridae; genus Ectropis; species Ectropis crepuscularia. The sequence goes on from OY856358.1 coordinate 14,927,968, forward strand.
TTATAACTGTTTATCATTCCACCTTCATCTACCTCTCCCACCTAAACCTCATAGGTTCACTAACGTGACAAACTTTGAATTAAATTAGGAAGAAAAATTAGGTTAAAAATAAAAAAATAAAACTATGTGTAAGGTGTGTATGTGTGAGGGTATGTGTTAGGTGTGTATATGTGAGGGTGTGTGTGAGAGAGGATGTGTGAGGGTGTGTGTGAGTGGGTGAGGGTGTATTTGTGATTAAGTGCTCGTTTTTGCGTATGCCGTTTACTCTAACTTAGCCTTCCGACTGAGAATAGATTCTCAGTGTCACGGTATGTTAGCTTGAGCCCTAGCAGTGCGACCATTTAGTAAGCTTTATGCTATTTTTATTATATTTAGAATGAGGAAAAGTGATTCTATATCACGATTCCAAAATTATGCCTTAAGTACAAGTTGTTCAAATTTATGAATACATTTCACTCCTTTTACAATTAAATTTTAAATTTTATTAATTTTATTTAGTCATAATAATCTGAAAACGTTGGGATCAGTTATTTTCAGTTTGTTAAACAGAATGTTCTGAATATTTCCGTGACATTTTCACCTCGATCAAGAAGAGAATGAAATTTCTTGAAAGGCCGTGAAAGTTATGTAAGTTGTCGTTTGGATAACTCAGTGACAAAGGTTCGTACCTCTTTTACTCGCATTCAAGACCTCGCCAATTTTATGAACAAAAATGAAGGCTGCTCCAAGTATATATCTATTACTTATCGTACTGACAGTTGGTCACAGATGATGTTTATTGCCAATGAATTTAAGGCTTCAGGACTAGTGTCGAAGACCATCAAACGCATGAAACATCTCTTAGATAAAAGTAATAAATACATAAATATTGGTGGACAATTTACACACAATACCACCAGAACCCAAACTAAGCAAAGCGGCCAGATAGCTGATATGAAATATTTCCTTGAATACTTTTGTATATAAATAGCGAAAGGGCTAATAAGGAAAGTAATAGGGAAAGTATCGGGAACGGGGATTGCGTGGGTAAAACCTTAGTGCTCTATGAGTTAATCCTACTAATATTTTAAATGTCAATGTATGGATGTTTGTTGAACACAACGGGAACTTTGCGGGAAACACCGCGGGGCGCTGCTAGTAAATAAATAAATATTGGATTTCATACATCATTATTTGCGCCAATCTCCAATCTTAGCAAAGCTTGGACTTTGAGAACCAGTTATACAATTTTATAAGTGTTATATCAGCGACCGGCTTTTGTAATACAACCTTTACTTAGTTTGGACTAGTTGGTGTAGTGCGAAAAATGTGCCATAGTATTTATTTATATGTATTCAAGTATTTATTTCAATAAAAACTGTAAACTACTTGTAACATGTAAATTCTTAAACTAAAAACTATTCCCCAAATACCCCGAACCGTTCCCGGCGCAAAGGTGCCCATGATGCTGGCTGCGTTCCCGCGTTGGATGGCAATGGCCAACCTTTGCTCCAGGAACAAGCCGGAGCGGGAGTCACCCGTATTCTCCCTGAGCCTGCGCCCCAACTCTGAATATTTATTATTCAAGTATATTTAATTTATTTATGGATAAAGCGTATTTTGTTAGTTGTCAATATGGATAAGAAGTTAAAATTGATACCTACCTTCAAACTGTCTCTGTTAACTGTTTTATTCAAAATTTATAAAAGTTAAAATTGCTAACATTTTTATAATTTAAGTAGATATTTTTAGACACTACTATCTAGTCTAGTAGTCACTAACTAAACAAAGTAAAGTTTAGACTTTGAAAATAAGAAAAAATATGCTAATAATATATGCAAATAAAATACTTACAATATTTATGATACACTAGCTGTACCCACGGTTTCATGCGTGTTTTAAGAGTTTGTGGTTTATTTCGCGGCACCCTGCTCATTCTCCTCAAGTGAGAGTAGCCTAAGTTATGCGTTAGATTATAACATCAACTATCTAGTAGTAAAAGCCCTGTTTTAATCGGTCTAGCCGTTTCGGAGATTAACCGAAAAAACAAACAGGCAGACAGACAAAACTTGTATAGAATGTTATTTTGAGGTATAAATATGTACCGTCTAAACATTGTAGTGTAGTAGAGCGGTTATCTTATATATAACATTCTCGTTTTAATATAAAAAAGAGACACCATTTTGTTTATTTGTATCTTAAAACTTACCTGGACTCCGATATTAAATTTATCACACACATTTTGGGTGGAAATAGAGTTCACAATCCGTTGCTCAGTGTCAAGATCTTCTGCCCCGCCATTCTAATTTGAAAATTGTTCCATTTCCCACATCCACTAAGCATTATTACTAATAAAAAAAATAGAACTACAAAATGGCGGCGAGTTTAGGGGTTGAAATAATCAGGGCAGTAATGGTGTCGTTTATTTACTTTTTGCGATTTATATTCAGCTTGGGGTAGTTTCATGAGGGTTGCTCCATCGGACACGGCTCGTTGGCAAGGGACGTTTTGTTTGGGAATCGGTTACACTGCTCTAAATGGGGTGTTCTGGACGATTGAACACTTTTCGATTAAAATTATGGAAAGTTAACTTAGCAGCTACGTGGTGACTGAACCAATACGAATGACTACCACGCCTTTGCTAGTTATTCTACCGCCAAGCAGTAAAGTGAAAACATCACTATTTTCAATGTTTGTTGCAATGTTTTCAACAAACAGAAATAAAGGCAATGTTTCCAGTGAAATTTCAGAGCATAGAGATAAAACATCTTCTATCTCTGGCGCACGAGCGTAATGCAGCTCTGAGTAATGATTCGGACTTTTTATGTTTCAGTTATGTCACTGTGCTGTTATGGGCAGGCATTTTGCGTACCATCAGACTCATGACCTGCTTGTGTCGTCACAATTTTTTTTAATTAACTTTTTTATATGTAGAGTGACCAGACGTGCAAGACATGTGCCTGATGGTAAACAAAATGCCTGCCACATAACATCACAGTGACACGCAGCTATTGTCACATGAAGAGTTCAAATCATTACCTGCAGCACTGCACTGTGCTCGTCACCCAGAGATATAACATGTTTTATCTCAATGCCCTGTAATTTCACTGGAAACTGCGTGTATTACAATAGCTAAAGAATGAATATAAGGCATATAATGCTGGAAATTCAGGAAAGGGTGTTACTTATTGACATTTTCCATTCCGATTAAAATGAAACTCCGAAGTTAAATTGAAATTTGTTTTCGTATTCACGTCACTTGCCATCCTATACGGCATTGATGCGATGCGGTGTCTACATTCAAATGATTGATTTATCAAACCATTCTGAACTTTGGAAAAAATATACACTGTGAGCAGCGAAATGAAACCAATTCGTTTATCGGACAAGGTTAGATTTCAGATTTGAGTTTAGATTTCTAGAATTAGGTAAATATTTATCAGCATTGCGACATGTACTTCCTGTCTGTGACTAAATATTTAGATAAAATGGTTGTTTGTGGTAATCGGTAAAAACCATATTAAGCAAATAATGAAAAAACAATGCTATTCACTGCATAAAAACTGAATTAACTAATTCATAATCAGGCTAAATAAAAAGAGGGAAGAGAGGACTTTGCGCAGCCATGGGAGAGTTTAGGTATCGGCGTAGTACACTCGTCTTGTATATCTAAAACTAGTAACACCTCGCGGTTTCACTCGCGCATTTCACAGTCCCTTTATTTTCTCGCAATAAAAAGTAACACGATCCGTGCAGCTGTTCCGACGTGGCTGAGCACTAAACATCCAAACTTTCACATTTATAAAACTAGTAGTGATATTTATACACAATTCTTCTATTTTAGTATAAAATTGTTTTACTTATCTGATCGCTATTATCGATAAAATCACTTCTTATGCACAATATGAAGTGATTTACTATTTTTGTTTTCTGTTTTATTTTTGTGGAATAAAAAAGAGTTTTTTATTGCATTGTACTATTTTGTTGCTATTGTTATTTACCTACAATTTTCATGTTCTATGTTTCAAAACATTAATTAAGTAGATTTTTTATATCACGAGTTGTGACTCATGTGCTGTTTCCATTCATGAGAAATAAACGAATATATCAAAATTAAATCGAATGCATATTTACAAGCAAGACTAAATGAATCGATCGATTGAAACAGGTACAAACCTAAATCCACAGTGACTAATATTGTGTAGTGACGGGTCACAGGGAAAGTACGTTTATGTAATTATTTCAGTAAAATAATACCTATTGTATGAAATATCATGGTTGACTTTTAAACTATTAAAAAAATCTTATGTTTTGCATGTATTAAACAATTGATATGTTTTAATTGACACAGTCTAACTTATTTTTGCAAGTAGTAATCAGTTATAACCTATAAAATTCTATACATGAAAAATTAATCGTTTACATGTCTTGTGCCGTCTTACAAATCACACAGTTAGAACTCATAGGATAAGATGGAGAAAATTCTTGCTGCATTTTCGCTCTTTCAATGACCCAAATCAAGCCGAATACTTTTAAGCGTTATAGTACAGAACAAAACAAATTTAAAAATACACAACGCAATGTGTTGACTTTAGTAAATCTACTGTTATTGTAACTCGGTGATTTTATACCTTCAGTAATTTTCCCACACATAAGCTCACTGTATAATTTGGTACGGGTAAAGTGATAATAAAAATTGACAGTAACGACTATGCGTTTATAACTGTGAATATTCATGTGAATACTCTTAAACCTATACATAAATTGTTAAAACCATGAATGGAGTTTTGCAATTAATCAGAAGCTTTGTTTTAGTGATGCTTTTGAAAGCATGTTTCCAATTTAGAATACACATTGTAAAGGTGGTCCAAGTGAAGTAACAGGGATGACTATTTCAGTCAGTAATGTTCGTTTCCCAAAAAAATACTCAAGGCCTTATTTTTTTGAGTAGAATCAATTACTTTTTAATTCATTCACGGATAGCTCAGACATAAGTTGGAGTTACTTTGTTTATTCGTTTTATTATTATCGGTTACCTGTGAACTAGAGTCAAATCTGACGTCACTTTTTGCGCATGAAAATGTGTTAATTCTATGAGAAAACGTGGAGAAATTGAGTAAAAAATATGTAAAATTCTCACGTGAACAAAATCTCACCAAGAGGGGCCCTCGTATGCCCCTATATACATATTGTAGTGACCCGGTATCGAAACATTGACAAAGTTACCTCACGTAATTTAAGAATGGCCCCTAATCGAAAATTTGTCAACCATGTTAGTTTTATACTAAAGTCACAATAAGGTATGTAACCTTCTGTATGTATGTATGTTAGTAATTTGTAATATTTAACGAACTAAAACTGTCACTGTATTGCAAAAAATTACTTCAAACAGAGTAGAGTGTAAGCCAATTCTTTAAAAAATTACCAACTGAGCAACAAGGCTAGCTGTGTGTTTATTAAAATGGTTACATGTTAACATATAAGTGAATAAATACCAAACAACATAACTGTTAGTACGAAATTTTATTAGAATAGAAATCGTAATTAATACATTGACTCAGCTTGAAAGTAAGTTTTATTAATGAAAACCTTCCCTCAAGGATCTTTTTGTTTTCTTTCTCCTCGATTCATCCGTTATTAGGCAGAGTAGTCGCTATCGGTCTGTTGTTATTGAACGTTTGTTCTGAACATAGTATTATGTTTCACAGTAGCTTATGTCCAACACTACTAATATTATGCAGAGTTTCTGAGATAGGAAGTGTTTCGTAACACTTTTTTACATAAAATACTGAAGGGAAATTGACAGAATTTGTGTATTTTTAGTAAAATTATGTCTAGCTACAAAATGTTTGCATTAACGTTAGAATAACAAATAGGTATACTATCATTTAAAAACAGATAAAATCGCTAGAGGCTGTTAGTAATATTGTAATAAGTAAAATTTTTTACAAAGAATTAATCAAACCATTTTTTCCAAGTAGACACATTTCTCGACATTTTTTTCCTTTAGAGGTGAAGGAAATCATCGTGAGTAAACTTGCATGTTCTTAGAAACTTTCGAGATCTTACTTCATCTGGCGGCTCGCACTTGGCCAACGTAGTGAACTATGGTCTTGAATCTCTAATTGTGAGAGAAGACTTCGAGTTTCAGCTGTAGCAACAGCTAATAGCTGCTCATGCTCCTGCAGTTTTCTTTTCTGAAACATAATTATTGTATCTTTATATTCTGTTTGATTTGTTAGCGTGCAGTCTCTCACGTACTTATCCTATATTCCGGGTGTTTATTTCGACCTAAATTATTTTAATCATTGCCTTCTGTCTATTTATTCTTGGCCTTTGCTTGTCTTTGTGATGTGAAATTTGCGAAAATTCTCTTCAATTCCGTGTTAAATTAATCTAGTAACAGTCATCGATTTCATTCGCGTAGCATGTAAAAACGGGCGATTACCTAAGGCATTCGTTTTTGCAGGATATTAAGTTTGTTTGCTATTTCAGACCAAAATCTGAGGTCCAATTTATAGAATGCTTTTAATGCAGGCTATTTTTCCAGATAAATTACAAAGTAAAGAGATATTACCTGATGTCTATGAGTGGCAATTGCAGTGGCGTGGTTGGCAGTGATTTGGACTCTACATGTTCCATAGTTACGTGGCAATGTATTATTAGAGCGTGTGGCTTACCATCTTATCCATGTCTTGATCGTCCAGTCATCTATATAAAAAAACAAAACATGGTTACATGTTGCATCCGCGACACAGGAAATCCTAGTAGATTGATGTAGACGCAAAGCATTAGAAACCATAAATATATAGGTGTAACAATACAAATCACACCAAAAAATCGTAAAATCTTTGAAATAATACCTGCAGCACAAAACTTTTTTCCGTTTTTTTTAAAAATTGCAGGGACGGAGGAATAAAATTTCGCAACGGAGTGCAATACTAATGTTTATAAAAAGTATGACTATAAATAATTTATGTCAATAGAGAAACATAACACATACTACCATGTTTAATACACGTGCATATTATTTATTCTTTTGTTTATTATTAAAGTCTTAAGTTATAAGAAAACAGAGTAATATTGCCTTGTGGCCGAATTATGACTTCTTGGCGACCATTCGTTGTAATTGAACTCTGCTACTAGCACGTAAATTCATTTAGTAATTAATTAAGTAATGGTCATTTTATCTCCCTTAATATTGAGATTGTTCAACCATGCTCGTACAAACATTACCTACCCTACAATGCAACTGAGGCTTATAAAGCGGCCCGTATTGGCTGTTGAAGGCTCGTTAGTTGCCTGTTCGTTTGGTTCGAGCTGATAACAAATGCGGGTTTCGGGGTCAACACAGCTTACGCCGGTTAATTGAGAGGTTTCGATGCCTTTATTGACGTTTTCAGGAGGTTAAACTACAAATTCAAATAGATTTAACGGGTTGGACGGGTCATTAACATTTCATCAAAATGGCCTATTTATATTGCAGTATGGTATATAAAAGTTAAAACAATAATTAAGAAAGTGAAAGAATATCACGTATACCTATTTTCTGTGGGATAATTTTCACGGAACAAGAAAAAAATACATTAAGCAAACTCTTTGTGCTGATTAGAGTTAAGAATCATGTATGTCATACCTATGTCAATTATGTCAGTTTAAAAAAATAAGCCCGTCGATGGAAAAAATAGTGCATCCGCTACAAATTATATGCTGCCTCTACGCCAGGACTGTAGGGCACCCCCTTTAGGGAATTAGGCAAACCCTGATTGTATCTACCATCAGCTATCAATACAGAAGTTATATCATCTGAGGTGAGCTTGCTCTAGTCGTCGTACTAGATTAAGTACCTACTCGTTGTGTACTGTTTAGTGTGCCAAGTATGGAACGATTTTAGTTAAATTCTATAGTTTGTACTCGTTATGTACGGTTTAGTGTGACAAGTATATGGAACGTTTTCAGGTAAATTCTATGTTTTCACTTCTCGAGTTTGTTGGTTAAAAATTACCTAAAGAAGTTTGTTGTGTTTGTCAATTTGTTTTTAAATAAAACACCTATGGCAGTTATCCAAAACTTGCTAAACTAACTATGTTTAGGAAGCTTGGAGTAATTTGGCCTTGTATCTGCTACCCTAGTCTTAAGGTTGGTAGGCAGTAAAATATTTTGAGTTGTTGTTGGCAGTTAAGTATTTGAGAATAACTGCCCTAAGTGTCTTAGTTAAAAAATAGACAAACTATAAACTCATAACACCCCCATTTTTACAAAACTTTAAAATAAAGCTCTATCGTATATTGCTAGATAGACAGAGTTCAAGTGTCAACAAGATTCAGGTTTTTCCATTACTTAACATTATTAAAATGAAAAAATAATTCAACTTGGACATTTAGCTTCTCGAAATGTCAGCAATCGCTGAAATGTCGACAGACACTAACGATATCTGGCAGGCATCAATTCGATCTGTCAGATTGAAATACGGCGTCATCCATTAAAACATAGGTTTTTGTTTTAACGTATTGCAAAAATAGCTTTTGCCTCGAATATTGGTACCAAATATTATCAAATAATTATACTAACGAATAAATAATAATAATAAAACATCGTAGTACAAACATAATCACGATTGCTAAATATTTAAGCACGTGATAAATATCGAGAGAACACGTGACTGTCCCGTGGTACTTTTCAAAACAACCTCAAATTCTGGGAAAATCTTAACTAATTCGATCGAGAAAACTTGACCCCGACAAAAGTTTGAAGACGCAAAATACAGCGCACGTGGCATGACTCAGAAGTAAAACATTGAGGTGACTTTGGTTGGTTTCAATTTACTTTTGTAATAATCAACCAGGTTTTTAAATCGGCGCGTTAATCATATTTTGAGATGGAATATATATTAAATCCGTGGCGTTATTACCGTTTTCGGCACATCTGTATATGTATGTATAAGTCTCAGACAAAATATTCTTATTACTCAAAGGTATCTATGTACATAATACATATAAGCACGTAGTTGTAGGTACATACATATATTGTGTTTTCACTTTTTCCGGCAAATTTGAGTGCCACTGTTTTTTTTGTAGGTAATATTTTCTAGTTTTTGTACATTTAGAAACTAATGTTGCCGCACTTCTTCCGTGTGTAGTATAATTTTAAAAACCCCTGTTTCCTCATGATCTGTTTTTTTGTATAATTTATTATTTCAGCTAAATGTTAGATACCTTTATGTAAACTAGAATGCCTATATGTAAAATAGAATGGTCAATGTTGCTTTTGCGATTTTGTGTGATATCATAAGCGTCGAAATGTACTATTCCAATTAACCTTTGAAAAATATGTGGCATACTCCAGTTAATTTAATAAAGTTTAATAAAACATGCTGGCGACTAAGACGCTATTTTTTTGTTCAGATTCCAGTTTAAATGCTTACATAAATTATATTATACCCCTGTACTTGTAGTTCAAGTAAGAAAATAGTTGTTCTAAGTTTATAACAAACTATCAGTGTTCCGTGGTTTCATCCTCATAATTCTCGTTCCTGTTATTTCCCTGCAATAAAAGGTAGCCTATTCCAAACTAAAATATAACGTTGTTCCGAATTCCAATCCAATCCATTAATGAACACATGAAAAGTTTCGCACTTATAATATGTAGCTGTATCCGTTACTCGATGGATAGTAGCATATGTGCTATTTCAGTTTATAACCAGTGTCTCAAGTTTAACTCAAGCCGTTCAACCGTTCCGTCATGATTGAGCACCAAATATCTAAACTTTTAATAAAACTTATAATATTGGTAGGATTTATAACATACGTACAGTTGGGAGTAATTAATTTTCTTGTTTCAGTTTTCTTACTGACAATTTAACTACTAATTTTGTCATAAAAATATGACATAAACTATTACACGACAATTTGTAGATAGGGGATTTATCATAAAAGTGTTTATGAGACTTTTCTTACCATTATACTCACAATAATTCTTGTTCCGCGTAATAACCACAGAACTATATCACTTTATACGGGACACGCGTAAAATCGAACGAATAACACTGAGATACGTGGAAAATTAAGTGTTAAAAATTAGTGTAGAAATGCTGATTAGATTCAGGTGTATGGGGTTGGCGTCCACTAATAAAAGCAGAGCGTATAATGCAAGTGAAACGTAGCGCATTGGAAGCATAGCAAAGTTTCTAAAGAAGGAAGATACGAGTCAAAAGGTACCACATTTTAATTTGAATTCAAACTGGTTTATAGATGTCGTCAAATTAACTATGAGAAAATAAAATAGGCTTTTTCTATTATAGGTTTTTTTTAAAATTAAGCGTTGTTTAGTAACAGCTTAGGAATAGGAATATGGAGGAAGTTAGCTAGATGGACACTCGTTATTTACACAGAAATAAAAAATAACTATAATTAATAATTAACAATGAACTTTAAAACAAGTGCGACAAAGATAATTCTTTAAAAAAATCTTAATTCAGTCAACATCAATAATGTTTACAATTTTTTGACAGAGAACTGGCAAATCTGATAGAAAAAGGTCCCCTTTCTCTATCAGATTGGCCAGAGTTCAAAAACACAACACCGTTGCGTGATTGACGATCCTGAGACCAGAGAACCGCGCGCGGGCGCGGCAGATTTCCATATAAAATTGAATTCAATTCACACGACGCGGCTTACGGCCGCGGCGGCTGCGGCAGCCGCGCGGCGCCCGCGTGGCTGCGCGCGATTCTTGCGCAGTAGCTTTCCGGAGCAGAAACCGCGAAAACCTGCGGTCTCGTGAGTATTGAAACAAAACCGTCGCGCGGCGCGGCGCCGCGCCCGCGCGCGGGCGCGTTTGGCAGCCGCGCCGTGTGAACCGGCTCTTACAGTTTACGGAGGGTTAAACTTGAGAATCCTTTGCCTACGCTTTTGCTGACGAATCCAATCCTGGGGTCAAGTTGAGAATAGGTAATTAGTTTCCTTTTAGGTAAAGACGCTTCCTGATACACACTAATATGCTAATTACATCACTAGCAGCGCCTTGTGGTTTACCCCTGTAATTTCCGTTTCTGGGATTTTTTCGTGCAATAAAAAGCCTTTGTTCAACTATAATCTACCTACGACTATGTTCAAAATTTCGACCTGATCCGTTAAGCCGTTCCAAAACGATTGAGCAACAAACTAAACACAAAACGTTAACATTATAATTTAAGTGAGATTGGAACTGTTTTCTTAGCAGTAAGTAGTAAAATACAAACTAGACCAAAGATATATTCGCTCCAGGTGCATTATCGCAGAGCTTCAAGATGGATGTCGACCCTCATTCGTCCCGGCAGAGTATTGAGTGGTCACATCTCTGCTCCTAGAGCGTGGCTGATAAGGCGTCATATCACAATTCTATGGCTCGTTTGTTCCATTGTGATAACCGTTGAATTCATGTCATATGCCTAATTATAACATGGCTAATTCGGGTGTGTTCAATCGATGGATGCGCCCGATCCGATTTAGCTTGTGAAGTTTGGCTCGCCACTTTATTAGTCATGCTGTACTAAGATTGGTTGAAAAAGGATACAATGAGTATTCACTTACGTTTTCTTTATTTTGCCTGACAAAAAAACGAATGCAAAAACTTTTGTTGTTTTGTTTTTTAAAACTTTTACAGCTAAATAAGTGTTTGAAATACGACGGTATTCCAAATATTTATTTAAATGCTGGGTATCTGGCACTTCTCTCACAAGAAGGCTATAAAATCTTACTACGCTGGCCAAGTGCGAGTAAGAATATGCCCTCAAAAGATGTTGGAACATATCAGTTTCCTCACGATGTTGTCCTTCACTGTATAACCAGTGGTAATGATAAACTTGCACAAAGGTGGGATTCCAACCTATGACCTCATTATTGTGAGTCGCACGTCCTCGCCACTACGCCTCAAAATTTCAAAATCCTCAAAATTTACGCAAGTAAAAAACTTGTACGATATTCAAGCATTTTCAAATCGGCATAGAAATTCGCGACGTTTATGATGTCAAACTAGCTTAAAGAGACACTAACAAACAAACAAACAGAACAAACAACTATTTGAGTTGGCATCAAATTTTGTAAGACCATTTATTTTTCTAACTATATTTGTATGTCTCTAACGAAAATAGTTTTCCAACTTAACTTCCTAAGATAAGCTGTTAATTTATTAGTATTAGCTAAAATCGGGAAGTTCGGGGTTGACAGTAAAGCATTAGAACAAGGGTGTTTATCGTATTGTGTGGAGTAGTACTAGTTGAGTACGATACATTTCTATGGTTAGTGTATGGAGTGGTTTCAAGTACGATTCGAGTATTTAGTTATGTGTTGATTTTTTCCGATGGTAACAATCTTGGTGTTTTCAAGTCGAGAGTGAATGGATTTCTTCTAGATAAGCATTCTCCAAGGTTCGCTTCTTTGTTAAATATCAAGGGAAATTCAGCTTTTTGAATCTCTACGTATCAGAATCTGCGTAGGTATAGTTAGGTACCTACTTGATAAATTAGTAGGGGCCAGCGTCTTCTCCATTAACCCAAAGTAAGGTAAGCAGTGGATTGGGCTGGACGTGGTATCAACATTAATGGCGAATGCATCTCTCACCTAAGATTTGCAGACGATATCGTCATGATGGCTGAATCGCTGGAAGACTTGCAACGGATGCTGGACAGCTTGGCCAACTCTTCTCAACGCATCGGTCTCCGGATGAACTTGGACAAAACCAAAGTCATGTGCAACGAGTTCGTTGCTCCGGGACCGATTGCCGTAAATGGAACCACTCTAGAGATTGTTCGAAGATATGTTTACCTAGGACAGACGCTCGAACTGGGTAAAAATAGCTTTGAGAGTGAAGCCATGAGGAGAATTCAGCTAGGTTGGGCAGCGTTCGGAAAACTTCGTCGAGTCTTCTCGTCACCCATCCCACAATGTCTGAAGACAAAAGTGTATAATCAGTGCGTCCTACCTGTTATGACCTACGGTGCTGAAACGTGGACACTAACAGTAAAAGCAGTCCGAAAATTCAAAGTCGCTCAGCGAGCTATGGAAAGAGCTATGCTTGGAGTTTCTCTGAGGGATTGTATTCGTAATGAAGTCATCCGTCAGAGAACCAAAGTCACCGACATAGCTCAGCGCATCAGCAAGCTGAAGTGGCAGTGGGCTGGTCATATCTGTCGCAGAACCGATAACCGTTGGGGTAGACGAGTTCTGGAGTGGAGACCGCGAATCGGCAAACGTAGTGTAGGACGCCCTGAAACTAGGTGGAGTGACGATTTACGGAAGGCAGCTGGTGGCAGTTGGAAACGTAAAGCCGAGGATCGGGCTGAGTGGCGTATCATTGGAGAGGCCTATGTCCAGCAGTGGACGAATGTTGGCTGATTATGATGATGATGAAGGTAAGCAGTAGATGAGCTCTGACGCCAATAGTTATAGTCCCTTTACATAAAAAGTCATATTGCTAAAATAAAAGAGATGTTGTTCTTTCTAATGTTGTCTGGAAGAAATTCGTCACAACGATTTAAACTTAACAAGTACAAAAAAATATAGTACATCTAGCTAGTCACACCGTTTTCTTTGTTTTTATTTAAAAATAGAGTGATGGAACAAACAAGATTTGCGCCTACCCATAACATTGTAGTGCTACGCACCTTTATAAACATGAAGATACTAAATCACTGCCTAGCACTGCACTGCGCTCGTTATCCGGAGACATAAGATTATTTATTTCTTTGTCCTGTTATTCCGTTGTTCTAGAGCTATTAAGTTTATTTTATGGCATTATGCTATTATTCGTAGTTTGCTTAGGAGCAAAGAATATCCAACAATATCTGATACCAAAAAGACAATTAACAAATTAATTTTGAGTAAAGACTTTATTTCTAGTTTAAACTTCTTTGAATTTCCATTGTTTCCGCAACCTTGGCCAGACAATGATAGATCTGAGCATCAGTCCCGACTTCATTGTGACTACCGGTATTACACATGGGAGCCACCAATCAAACGATTGACGTTTCTGAGAGCCACATCAGTCTCTGGTCAAAGAATATGAGGGTCGTCAATCATTGCCTCTCGTGATGTCCGACGCATTTTTCTTTACACATTTGAATATTCAATGGAGTTAATTTAAATTTTTGAGTTTTAAATTATTTCGCAGAGAGAATAATTACGGTGATAATAAAAATAATGCGAGAGTTGTTTCATGCGTATCGTTTTGTTCCGTTGTTTTAAGAGTTATTTTTTCAAGTATACCAGACATGCCTAATTTTCCCCTATGGTATCCATTATTTTATCAGAATCCGAAATTCGGATTTAACGGGTTCTCAAGTAGCTTTTAGGGTAAGCAATCATTTACCTCTACTTAACAATAACTTCAAAAAAATATTAATTTGGTTGTTTTGGTGGTAGTTGGTAGATAGAGTAGTATCAACAGCTCATTCTATATTCCCGCTATTGGAATTCAAAGCTTTCTTTTACAAGTAGAAATTCAAGGCTACATTCAATTATTTTTTATTATTCCTTTTTTTTCAATCATCACACTAAAACACGCTAAAGTCATGGAACTATCTGTTGTTCGCGACAACAAAATATAAATAAGTAAGTATTTGTGATGAAATTATAGTGCTTTTGATCTAATACTACAATCCACTACCGCCATCTAACACCTAAATTGGGAGTCTTTTTTTCTTTTGAAAACAGCTCTTTATGTTAAGATTTAAATATAATAGGTACCTACATATTTAACAATTTTGCGTGGCGGCCATATTGTCTCTTTCCAACAGGCGAGTTGGTGGTGTGCGTGTTCCATGTTCGGCCATATTGTCGCTTATCAACAGGCGAGTTAGTGGTGAAACGCAGCCTTATAAAAGTAAATAAAAAATGTGAAAGAATCACGACAAAAAAGTAAAGTTTAAATTGGTTCTACTAATTATTTAAACCAAATTACTATTAAGTTCGTAAGAATAACTAGTAGAATATTAACTATGGCTTAATCAACGACGTGCGTTTGATTGGTTCATGGGCGTTTAGAGACCATTACTTGAACGCGAATTATAATTAAATTACTACTATATAGCAATAAAACGTTTATAATTCTACATATATACATACCTAACAATAGCATAATTATGTGTTAAATAATCGTAAACTTAGAATATTTATAAATCTTAGCTTGACCTTGCCAAATTTGTATTGGCATGTTTTATGAAATATTATCCGAAATTACAAGGTGACTTACGGTTAAAGTGATTTCACGTTAGTAAACGACAAACGACAATTTGGATATTGATCGTAAAATACACTCGAAAAACATAACCCTCCTTTTTTGGCAGCCGGGGTAAAAATAAGAAAATCCCGTATAAAAAAAATTTTGATTGAGAGTGAAACATACCTACTTTATCGCTCTCCGCGGTTTCAGCCGGGTTGTTTCGGATTCTGTTATTTTCCCGGGATAAAAATAAAGTTATGTGTTATTCCAGTCTATTATTTATTTATGTACCTAATTGCATCCAGATTTCTTCGGTAGTTTTTGCGTGAAAGAGTAACAAACATCCATATGAATACTCCAAAATGTTCGCGTTTATAATACCTATTAGTAGGATTAAAATACTTGCGCCAAGTTTTGCTTGTGCCGTACCAACGTTGGCTGACATTAGTTTAGGATTTATTGAATGCAGGAATTGTCCCAAAACCTTTTAAGACAGTAATGACTGATTAGAATAATATAAATTCAAATTTACCAACAAATGCCTCATAACTATTAAAATTCCTGCTATAAAGATAATTTAATCCCCACACATTAATACGTTAATCATACAAGCAAACAAACGTAACTAATACGTTAGATCATCAACGTCGTGACATAACAATAAAAATTGAACGTAAAAATTAATTATTCGCCAACGGCACGCTATTCTAATAATCATAAATAACTGCTCCAATCGGATCAAACGCGGTGGGTCCGCCAACAATGTGCGAAACATTAAAAATATCAACAAAGGAACTTTTGACTTTCATAGTACATGGTCCGCTACAAACATAATCATTCTACTCAAAAACTTATATCGCTAGCAATTTGATCCTTATCTTTAAGTTAGTATGCGTTGTAGTGAGTTTATGTAGATGTTAACGGTAAGTTGGGTGGTAGTTGTCGCTCGCGACAGCTGGCGTACCATGGAAAATCAATTTTCACGTGAGACCGGCGGATGTCGCATCTGCGCTAGTACGCGCCGCATCCAAAATACGCGGCGACCTATGAAGAGAAATCATGACGATACAAGGCCTGACTCGGTAGCTGGTACTATAAATGGGTTTGCAATTCGGTTTATTCTAGAAAAAATAGTAGGTAATCAAGTTGTGCAAAAATTAACATGTAAAATCTTTGCAATTGCAGCGTAGCCATAATTATCTATTCTATGGCCATAATATAAAAAGGTATATTTTATTTTAACACATATGAATGTGGTTTGCATTCCTCAGTAATTGATACGACTGATGTATTTCAATACATGCATGGTGATAGCAGTACTTTTATTTGTAGAATTTTACATTTGATTTGTCTTTTAATTTTGCTGGTCTCAATACGATTATCCAATTTATTTCAAGTTGTAAATGAAATTACACCAAATAAATAATTCATTAAGTTCATACCACAGGAACTTGGAATACTAATCTATCTACTTAGTAAAATAATTATCTATTAACAAATTTCAGGCGAACAGTATTATAGAACTCAAATAAAATAATTGAATAGCGGTTAACAATGAAACTGAAGACTTTATCAACGACTAGACGACTACCTACCATATTTTTTTATTATATTAAAGAGTACGAACCGAAACAATTTTGTCTTATACCTCGGTTTATAGTCACGCACTTGAGCCCTAAGTTCCAGAGCTGATGCTTAGTTTGTGTTTCATAAAAAACAGTCTTTAGATTAAAACTTCTTGACGAAAACCTCATTATTGCACTGCTTGTTGCTTCGTGGGAAACCAAATAGTTCCGTATCATTACCCAAACGTCACATTATTGTCAAGTAAACAACAAAAACTGAGCTATTTTCCGAATCGGAACGAGACCACACAAGGGCCCTCGCGAAGCGAAAAACGAAAGCTACCTATCACCGTTTCGAATCAGTTTAACGCAAACGTATAATCGGTCGTGAGTCGTTCTATTTGTTTTAAGTTGGCCGTAACCGGGATTTTGAATAAAAACATCAAAGGGGGTGCGTAAGAGTAGACCCGAAGGAGTAATTATGATTGGTCTCGGTTTAGCGGAAATAGTTTGTGTCGCTTTTAATCGTGATATTCCGGGAACAACGCGACGTTCGCAGACTTTGCGGCTACATACTAAAACAAATAGACATTTTAGGAACTTTCATACTTTAAAATGATTGAGGCGAAATGATAGCGTCTATAGGTACACCAAAAATATCTTAAAATGTTGAACGTCAGTCCCTGAGTAAGGTATGGAAAGATTTTTGTCTTCAAAAGGCTGAGAAAAAAAATTGCTTGGACGATTCGAATCTATTAATTTTACCAATCAAGGTTTTGATACCCTTTGTAAAAGAAAGATTATGTATTAATATTTTTTCCTGTAGAAACGGTATCAAAGCCTTTGTCTGCAAATATTATTTCGCTGAGATGGTCTTGCAATATTACGGTTCATCGCGTTGATGTTGTTTAGACATTTTGTCTGTACAGTTGAACTTAGATTTGGTTGAGTGCCCAAGTGTTATGCAAATCTGAAGATTTGTCATAATATTATCGTTTTCCTCAAATAGGGAACGTCTTGTTTCAAATACTGTAACATTTCGTATATGGCTATTTTGGCTATGTATAAGTGGGCTTGCGTTGCTAAGGTCAGCCAGATTGGCCCCCGACAAACATTGTAATCAATAGTAGGTATGGGTAATAAGCACAGGTTAACCAATTGTTTGAGTGGTTCATCGATTTTGTAGTTTTTTACATGTCTAAGATCATAGGTATAAGTTAAAAGTAGACATTTCTCACACATCATCTAGCCCAAACCTAAGCAAAGTTTGTATTTTGAGAGCCAGGTTGCTGATATAATACTTGGTATCTAGATGAAAGAGTTTTGCTCGGTTTCATTGTCTGAAAACTTTTATTTAAAATAATTAGAACTGCTGTCCAATATATTATAATTATTTAATATAAAAAGAGAGGTATATACCCAGCAGTAGGGTAAGGAAGGCTATTATGATGATGATATAGAACATCGTTTGATGATAGTAGATACGGTGACAAATACATACTACCTAAGTTTTTTAACTAGATGTATTGACACAGAACAAATATTTGTATTCAATACACAAATATTGCCTGGGATGGGAATCGATCCCGCAACCTAAGGCAGACTTAATACCAACTAAGTCACGTAAGGAAGGCTGCGTATAATGTTGATGAGATAGTACATGGTTTGATGATATTAGATACGGTTACAAATATGTACATACTGCCTAAGTTATTTAACTAGATGTATTGACACAGAACAAATATTTGTATTCAATACACAAATATTGCCTGGGATGGGGATCGATCCCACGACCTAATGCAGACTTAATAGCAACTAAGCCACTGTTGTTTAGGCCAGTCTATGATTTTTTTTTCACAAATTCTGATTATCCCTCTCGGCTCCCTGTGCTTTAATTTTAATATATTTTAGTATTATAGCAGCCCCAGTACCACGGTTCAGCGGCACCCAAGGATCACCGTGACGCATCGCGATTTCCACGCATCCATCCCGCCGCTGCGACTCGCCTTTGTCGCAAAGGAAATTAACTAGTTATAGCCGATGTGTGTGTGATGTGCGTGTGTGTGAAGTACAGACAGCATAAACATGAGTCAGAATAATAGTAGTCTTATTAATACTTAATATAAACTATAAATGACCTTAAAAACTTAAAATACGCGTAAATTTCGATAGGTCAATCATAATTAATAGTAACACTAATTTATTACTAATATTTTAAAAACATTTGTTTTGGGAAAGTTTGAATACTTGATGCTTAATCACGTTGAAACATCTGACCGGGTCGAGTTGAAATTTGGAATACAGTTAGATTTAGTCTGGAATAGCACATAGACTATTCTAAAGTTTAATTAAACCGTATAACATAATCCGTATAATGTAATCTAAATCGCGCGATCGGAAATGCGCGGGTTACAGTGGAGCGTCTCTACTCATAATAGATAGTAATATATAGTATTCCACTAATAAATCAGGAGCAATATCGTATCAGCGTGCTTATCACCTAATAGATTTTATGTTGGTAAAAACTAGATCAATCAAAGCAGCGGCTGTAGGTGCCACATTGTTTTTTTAGTCTTTTAGATAGCTAGTCGATCGTTTTCATTGGAAAACCTTTTGCAGGCCCAGGTGAAAAATATCTGCAAAAATGTTAGCTATTAATACTATTACTGCTATTTTACTACTAATTTATTACAATGATACATGCAAATTGTGGTTTGCTACATTCGGTAAAACAAGAGGGCCCTCTGCTGTTTTAATTTAAAACATTTTGCGGTCAATATTTGGTATGCACAATTTATTCAAACAAACGTAAGTAATCTAAAACAATTTAAGATAGGTCTTATAGATAATTTTTTTATTTTATTACAAAGGCTAGAGTTAAAAACGTTAAATACAACGAATGATTATAAGATGAGATGACCATTAGGTTTGGATTTTGCTTTTTTTTCAAACTGTACTTAAGCTGTAATCAACCGCCAGTGTGCCAATGAAGGAGCACCCTATTGTTGGAAACTTGAATGAAAACTTCTATTTAAGTAGACATGGGTATAGTTTTTTACATTTTCTAAATTATTTTCAGCAGATGTTCATTTTTGATTGATCAGCCTATCAAAAATACTTTATTTTTTGGGGACCATGAAATTACATTTCTCTTGCAGCCTTAGGCTATATTTTTGTTTCTTATGTAATTTTTTAACTTTCTATAAGACTTTGAAGAATGAACAAACCGAAATTTGTCATAATTATACCAATGAAAAAATCATGTTGGTCGAATACTTACTAATAGAGATACTTAAATAAAGTGGCCAAGTGCGAGTTGGACTCGCCCATGAAGGGTTCCGTTGCAGCAAGTAACATTATATACATAGTACACATAGTTCTTGTAGTTCGTTGTAACTTTGATCGAAGTTTCAATAATAGTGTATTTATGACGTACTAAAAAAAAACTACTCATCAGATCAAGTTCAAACTAATTTTCGTTGGTAGTTTACATGGTAATGTACATCATATATTTTTTTTAGATTTTTCATTCTCTTACTTTAGAAGTTAGAGGGGGGGGGACACACATTTTACCACTTTGAAAGTGTCTCTCGCGCAAATTATTCATTGTAGACGAAAATGATTTCAGAAACCTCAACATCATTTTTGAAGACCTATCGATAGACACCCCACACGTGTAGGTTTGATGAAAAAAAATTTTTTGAGTTTCAGTTCTCAGTATGGAGGGCAACCCTAATTTTTCTTTTTTTTTAATTTTTCTGTTGAAATCTTAATGCGGTTCACAGAATACATCTACTTACCAAGTTTCAATAGTGTAGTTCTCATAGTTTCGGCAAAAAGTGGCTGTGACATACGGACGGACAGACAGACAGACAGACAGACAGACAGACAGACAGACAGACAGACAGACATGACGAATCTATAAGGGTTCCGTTTTTACGTTTTACGGAACCCTAAAAACTCTTTAATCAGACGTACAAAACAATAAATAGAAAACATGAACAAGAAATTCAGATAATATGTATATTGTAAGTAGTTAGATAATTAAGTGTACTGTCATTGTAATTTCAGTTCTGACTAGCAGCGTCCCGCGGTTTATTTTTCCGTGATAAAAAGTTGCCATGTGCTATTCCAGACCAAAATCTAACTGTATTATAAATGTCTTAAAGTAAAATAAGTCTATAAAAGTGCATCCGACTAATATTGTAAATGTCAATGTTTGAATATTTGGATGTTTCGGGTTGAAATTTGGAACATAGTTTAATTATAGTCTGGAAAAAGACATAGGTTTTTTAACACTTTTTATCCCGCGAAAATAACGGGAACGAACTACGCGGGTTATACCGCGGGGCGCTGCTAGTCTCCTGGGTTTATTTCAGGAACTCGGTTGCTTGATAACATTCTGAAAATACTATTCGATGAAAAATGATTAAAATCGAACTAAGTACGTATTTGGTTGAATTTAAGAACTCGTGGAAAGACATTGGTTGTCGAAATGGTGAAGAAGTGTGGCACCCGTCTAGTTCGTTTCTGGTCCAGACGATAGGTACTGGCATTCATCGCGGTAATGCTACCAGCATTTTGGACTCATTTACACCCGAAACATCACACGGTAATATTCAATAAAATTGTTACTGTTTTATGTTTTCGGTGTTAATTTCTAAAATAACGATTAAATAAAACTGGGAAACTGGCATTCCGACACATATTTTTATACAAGCAAAAATGAAGATGATAATCGGCTCAGTATTTTTATAAGTAGTTCTTTCATGGTTGATGCACAGTCATGCATAATCAAGAAATAATTGGAAAAGATAATAATATACTCTCTTTCAGCACGTCGTAAACTTTGAAAATGTACTCGTATCTACTGATTTAACTTTGATCCAAGTTTTACACGTTTTGGCTCCCATGAGCCTCGAGTACAATTCTTGGATATGGTGGTTGATCTCTAACTCATTTACACGGTGTTGATCTCTCTTTTGTTCATCTCGACTCACTACTAGGTATATTAAATACTAAAAAACTAACAAAAACTGCTAAACCAAAAAAACGAGATTCTACGATATTTTTAAGCAACCTTTTCTGAAAGCCCGGCTTTTGCCTAGTAGTGGGACGGACAATTTCTTTCATTTTTACTAGATACAATAAATTGTAAAGTTAAACCTAAAACGGTAAAGTCTTCTAATACTACTTTCTGCGTAATCTATAGTTCAACCAATTCGAAATAAAAATACCCCAATTCCATACCGTGGGAAAGTATTGACTTCTTATTTTGATTTGCTCGCAGCTAGTGATTTTTTGCAAATGACGGATCCGAATGACGGAGCAATCGGTTCTGCGATTCACGATTGCCGAATAAAAATAGTCTAGGTACAAAAAATAATTACAAAATTTGGATTTCGTATCCCGAGGTAAGTAGTGCATATCATTTGCCAAATCAGTATGCAAAGATGAAACTTTGTGCAGACTTTTTGCAATTTATTTTACGGTTACTTCTTATTTACAATTGGAATAGTAATTTATGTTTATACTTTCTTTATGACTATGATTACTCGTGTTGTCACTGTTTATTTGTTGCAACGTCTATTCTATACCTGATGTTGCGCTGACAGCCATATTTTAGTAAATAGATGTTTTGTCCGTTGTCAAAAACAATCAGCCTCTTGAAATTTGCAGTCAAATGCGACTAAATGTTATAAAACCTCTTTTTACACAAAAATGAAACCGACTTCAAAACCACAAGTAGACACTCAAAAGCAAAAAATAAGTTAATATCATTACTATAAGCGTTACTCACACACTTTCGAATTTAACACAAATTAATTATTACAGGTGGACAATGTGTCCCAAATGAGAAAATTAGTTACGTGTGACACCTAGTATGTTATTATCGCAATTAAAAAGTGTGAAACGAAAACATGCATTTTTTTTATTTATTCGACATTATCTATTTCTCTACATGTACCAACCATAAACTATAGTAACCAAAGTACATCAGTAGGTAGTAGGTAAATCGGAGGACTCACGCCTTCGAAAGATGTCTTTCTTGGATCATACCAGTTTTTTTCAGCATCAAAACCAGTTAAGAAATTAGTATGACTTACATACTAGTTTCATACGTTTTCATGCTTGTAATTTCATACGTAATAAATGAAAAAATATGTAAAAGGTTCAGATGGCAAACACACCATTGACCTCAAGATTGCAAATCGGATGTTCCCGCCACTAAGCCACCAGAGTTGGCACGTTATGGTAATATTTTTTTTAAATATCTCCTGATAAGTGTTTTGCCTATTCTGTCCTTAGAAGGTCAAAATTACGCGAACCAAAAATCTATCAATTGTTTGAGTACAATGAATAAACTGGACAAAAAATATGTCTAGTCAATAAGTTAAAAAACGTGCTAAATAGAAATAAAGGTCCTAGAAACATGTGCGATAGATACATCATTCGATTCGGAATGATGTCTAGAAAAAATGTTTAAAGGGTTTATTAGCACAAAACTTTCCGATAGTTATTTAGAAAATAAGATTACAAAAAGAAGGTATTTAGTTATTCCTTTATACATTGTACCTACATTTTTTCAGTTTGTGACATTAAACAAATTGTAAAGGACAAGATTTAGCTTAAATCAGGTTTTGTAATACGGCAATCAATTTAGAACCTAATAAAGATCATGATAAATAAAATACACGTCTACAAAAGCATTGTAATGTTGTCTAATGAATAAAAAAAATTAAAATGTGTTAGTAAATGCAGAATTTAACACGTTTTTTCAGGAATTGTTGCTGTCGGAGTAGTTAACTTGCTGAAACGACACGGTTCAAAGAATAAAGAGAAAAGCGAATGGACAACAAACAGCATCTAAATACGAGTACGAGTCAAAGGGTGACAATTCGTTGGCAACATTGCAGAGTTGCACGTCAGTCTTCTATATCACGGAATTTATAACGTAATACATTTAAACGATATACTATTGTGATCAAATCACTTAATGTGTAATATCATAATAGTGGTGCTGATTTCTATTTCTTAATAACATACATAATATTTAAGCATTTAATGCACAGGACAAAACAATTTAACTTTGGCCAATCTAAACTAAAATGAAAAAATAATGAACCAGACGTAAGATATTCTTTATAGACTGCACATTAACGAACATGCACGGGGTAAAGTAAACGAATAAACGACTCACTTCTTTTCGATTTTCGAAATCGATCGATCGATTTTCGAAAAGTCATTCCATCCTTTCATGGTAGATGTTCCATGTCTTGTACAAAGGGTTATGATCATGATTATGAAAATCTTTCATAATTTGAACATTATAATAATATGCGATACCTGGAAATATTTAAACAAAGAGTGTGATAGTCTTAGATGTAAACACTTGCCAAAAGATTTACTTTAGAAGAAGTGTTACACTTTACATCTTATATAACTTTGTAAGGCAAGGCAAAACGTACATCCATTCAGTTTAAAACAAAAGAGAAATAACCTCATAACCTCATAACCTCATTGCAGTAATATCAACCTTATTAAAAAACCAAAAATGTTTATTCAAAAAAAGGCATGGCCCAGGAGACCGTGGTTTGTAGTGGTAGGAGTCTTTGCAAAGTCCGCCTGTGAAGTACCACACCTTTGCCAGTTATTCTACAGCCAAGCAGTAATGTGAAAACATCACTGTAGTGAACTCTGGGTGATGAGCGCAGTGCAATGCAGGTAATGATTTGGACTCTTCATGTTTTTTTTGACCTTTTTATAGGCTTACACTTGACCGCCATCTCGCCTGATGTTAAGCGACGATGCGGTCTACGATGGAGCGTGTTTACCTAGAAAAAAAAAACCGGTTCATTCTCGATTCGATGACACAAAGATTGTAACCATCGGGGAAAACCCACTCAGGCAACGTATTCCATAGCCTAGACGTTCATATCACAAAAGTAGAGTAAAATCTCTTCGTTCGTGTCTTTAGAACATCAACCATGAAACGATGTCACTTTTTCGAGCTACAAGCATTACGATAGAAAAAAGGACAAGGTGGTATTAGATCATGCAAATCAGTAGCACACTCTCCGTAGTGTATACGATAAAAAACCGAAAGGGTAGCAATTTTTCGGCGATATTCAAGACTTTGAAGTCTTTTTCGCTCAAGAGTTTCGTTGCCTATGAGCCTTTTGGCACGTCTCTCGATCGATTCCAAAGGCTCCAGCTGATACTTAGCCGATCCATCCCAAAGATGCGAACAGTACTCCATACACGAGCGAATTTGTACTTGATATAACGTGAGCAACTGTTCGCCCTTGAGTGACACAGAGCTATTGGAACATGAATATTATAGTCCAAATCATTTCCTAGCACTGCACTGCGCTAGTCACCCTGATATTGAATAGGTATGTTTAAAAATGTATAAACTAATCATGAGCTGATAATGTATGAGTATATATTATAATACCTTTCTCTGGGGCTCGTTCAGCGTTTAAAACTGTAAATAAAACCTTCTGATACATAGAAACAGCAATACACAGGAAAAAACATATGTACTCACAGCAAAAATATATGCCACCGATGGGAATCGAACCCACCATCTACAGATCTATGGGCAGATCTACTAACCATTAAGCCACGAGGTTAAACAAGTAACGTACAAGAATATTGCACTACATTAAACGCACGCTTCGTTCGGGTGATCACATAATTACGTAGAAGATCTATGTTTATCAGCAACAGCATCTTCATTAAAGACACGTAAACGCTTGCAAATGTATGGCAGCTGTTTTATGCTACTTTTATTATAAATGTGAAGTTTAGTGGAGTGAAGAGTTGGATGTGATTTCAATCATACTGGAACGTATCGGTTTGAAGTTTAGACTACAATTAGAGTCCGGAAATAGCACATTGGCTACTTTTTATGGCGGGGAAAATTACGGAAACGGGAATTTCGCGGGTAAAACCGCGAATTTTACTAGTTTTTTCATAAATTTGCAAACGTTTACCTGGTGTTAACGAAGACGATGTTATTCCCACTGCACCTAAATATCGCTTGCTGGAGCAAAGTCAACAAGTCAACAATGTAGACGTGGTAACATTGTCGAACTTTCTCGACGCTCCGACGAAAGCAAGCGATAACTTTTATAGACGCATTGTTGCCTTCATGGAGCCCTGTTCAAAGGAACAGTGCTCAATAAGCGTTGAAGAACTGCCTTGAATATTTTTGCACTGTTCGGATGTTTTCGAGGCGAATCGGAGGAATAAAAATGGGATTGTCGATTGGTGTGAAAATATTAAAGTTCAACGAAAGAGGCAGAGTAAATTTAACCTCGTAATATTGTGAGAAATATTTGACAGATATTCATTCCAGTATTTTATTTTTTTCAGCTCGAGTGAAATCTTTTTCTCAATAAACACAATATGATTACTTTATTTTTATTAGCCCTGAGATATAAAAGTGTGAGTTTGTTAATTCCTCAGACTAGCGTCTACAGATTTTGTCACAGTTTGTGTGGATGATTTTAAGGAGCTTATGTCAGTTAGGGTCAGATAACATACACCACAGACCTGCACAGAGTAAGGTTCATAGCATCTTGCATCCAAGTACAATCAAACTGATAAGAGTACCTGTTGTGATTTAATCTAATAGACTGGTTGTATCGAAAGATGGCAAAGCTTGTAACCATGTAAAGGGACTTCGTTTTATCGTTGACGTTTCAAAGACTCGAACTAAGAGGTATGGTAAATAGATGCGTGGCACTGTGTTGTTTTAGGCCAGCGTGATGCTTACTATCAGGCCCATACCTTGCTCACCCAGTTCCTCATAACTTATCATAAAAAAATAGGAGAGGAATGCTACTATTTTTTTGTGATAGGTAGCAGATAAGTAGGCAGCGCTGACATAAGTGAAAACTTGAACAGATATTTCGTACATCCTACTAACATCATAAGAGCGAAAGTTTGTGAGGATGGATAGATGTTTGTTTCTCTTTTACACAAAAACCACTTCAGGGATTTGGATGAAATTTGGTATATATATAAATTAAGTTCATGTATGATTCTTCATTTAGTTTTATATTGCGTAATTTAGCTTGTGAACTAGATATTAATAGTATAGTTCTTGAACGCACCCCTAGATGTCATTAGTGTCATTGCTGTCAATATTATAGTTTCTTTCTAAGAACACGCGGTGTCATAATTGTTTCGTTTTAACATAACCAATTAATAAAAGTAGGAATAAATAAATAGCTTTAAATGTTGTTTCTTTCACAGGTTTGTAACATTTGTAATAATCACTTTGATGGAACTACACTTTGGTAGTGGTAGGACTCTTAGCAGAGTCCGCCTGGGGAAGTACCACACCTTTGCCAAATATTCTACCGCCAAGCAGTAATGTGCAAACATTACTGTGTTCCGGTTTGAATGGCAATGATTCCATAGAAATTACAGGGCTTAGAGACATAATATCTTAGATCTCTGGGTGACGAGCGCAGTGCAGTGCGAGGTAATGATTTGGACTATCATGTTCCAATAGCTGTGTGTTACTGTGCTGTTATGTGGCAGGCATGTTGCTTACCATCAGGCACATAACCTGCTCGTCTCGTCACTCAATGCTATAAAAAAAAAACACAGTGTCATGTAGTTTATTGTTATTAAAATAAAACATTTATTTCACAGAGAAACGCAATTAAGTTTTTATTCCTTTACAACCATTGGTAGTGTGTTAATACACATTATGTATATAATAGTCTGGAATTACAAATAGGCTATTTTATATCCCAGGAAAGTAACTAAATCGGTAGTTACGCGGGTGAAATGGAACACTGTCAGTACACAATATATGTGACTGACCTCGTGGCTTAGTGGGTAGTAGCTCTGCCTGCGAAGCCGAGGGTCGTGGGTTCGATTTCCATCCAGTGCAAATATTTGAGTGATGAATTCAAATCTTTGTACTGTGTCTGGGTGTTACTATGTATAATAAGTATGTATTTAAAACTATATAAGTATTATATCAGCTATGTGGCCGCCATCATACAAGCTTTACTTAGTTTGGGGTCAGATGGTGTTGTGTGTGAATTGTCCACTATTATTTATATTTATTTATTTATGTACATACTTTGATATATATACAATATATTGATATCTATATATTCAGAGGTGTCGGTTCAAAAACTACCCAATGCGTCTAACTTCGTTCTCTGCAAAACAAGTTATTAGTTAGACATTAGTTTGTAATTACTGAAACATCTGCCGTAACATAGCTTTATATGGAAAGCGTACATAGAATTTAGATTACAGTCATTACCTGCTGTCTAAGGCTTTGTTTCTCCGTGTAGACGCTAGCTCCAACATGTCACGTAGGCAATGTGGGGTAAACACCAGGCTGTTTCGCTATGAAATTATTACATTCACTTACCTCTGTCACGAGATGACATGATCCTACGTTAAATTGAACAATTTCTGACTTTGAGCAGTTTACTCGAGGTATAAGTAGTGTAGCTTTGTTAACATTACGTCTGAAGTTGTAATTAGCGATTTAGAACCTTATTTTTATGTTTTTAAGAATGAAGGTGACGTAATATGCTTGTCAAGTATTAGATGGTAAGAATCTTCTTTTATATTTTTTAAAGGGCTCGTTTATAGTTAGTCTCAGATAACCTTTACTGTCTAGCAAGATACTCTGATACCCACTGCAACTGTCTGCAATAGCGAAAGGCAAAGAAGTACTTATTACTTAGTACGTATTAAGGTACAAATCGCTGAAACCGATTTTTTCCATACAACATTGATCAAAATTAATCATAGAAAAACTCATGAACGGGATTTGTTACAACAGAAAGTGAGTCCGGTGAAACAATTTACTATCCAATTTTTCAACATTTTTCGCACAACATTATCTAGCCCTAAGCTATGAATAAATATAGAACCCAAATAGGTGACATTATTCATATAGGTACCCAGACAAATCAAACATGTCCTGGGTAAGAGTCAAACCCACGATCTACGATTACATAGATAATAAGGAGACTACCGATTAGGGCATGAGCTAGGAGGCCAGCCAAACATATTTACAAAAAATGTATCATCATCACCAGCCCGCCGTCGTCCATCGCTAGACATAAGCCTTACCAAAGTTGCGCCACAAAATCCGGTTCTCGGCTCTCCGCATCCATCCGCTTCCTGCCACTCTTTTTATGTCGTCTATCCACCGCTGGGAGGCCGTCTCACGGGACGTCCCGAACGTGGTCTCTACTCCAGAGTTCTCCCCCAACGTTCATCGACTCTCCGACATATTTGACCCGCACATTGCCACTTTAGCTTGCTTATTCACCTTAGTTCTCCATCGGATATCCCCGTCGTATCGGATATTCTGTCCTTCAGAGATACTCCGAGCATAGCCATCTCCATAGCTAGCTATTAAAAATGCATGACTGTAAGATATTGATAGAGTTGTTTGCTATCACAAAAATCTAAATAATGAATCGGTTTCTTCTAGGTAATCACGCTCCATCGTATTGTCGCTTAAGGGCGTACCCCGAGCAAAAAAATGACCTTGAGTATTTCTTACCTTATCGCACACCGCAAGAAAGAGCAAGAGAGAAACAGTAGGATATGCCGCTGTTTTACGCTCAATTTTTGGAATACACTTTTTATAAAATCGGATTTTGGTCTTTTGAAAAAAATATTTCTACCAAAATGTTCGTAATGCAATTGTCTATCCGTTGGCGTAAGTACAAAATCAAAATAATGGAGGTTTTCCGAGGAGATGCATGATAACTACAATTATTTAATTTTTTCATGGTTTCGTTGTGAGGCGATTATTTAAACAATAAGTCCATTAACAAAAAAAATAAAACCACCATTTGTAGCC
This sequence comes from Ectropis crepuscularia, assembly GCA_963693475.1. NCBI lineage: Eukaryota > Metazoa > Arthropoda > Insecta > Lepidoptera > Geometridae > Ectropis > Ectropis crepuscularia. The sequence goes on from OY856358.1 coordinate 14,957,572, forward strand.
AAGAAGTTATAGAAATTTAATATATTTTTTACCAGTTGATATTTGTTTTGGCTAATGAATAGATAGCTCTGAAACCTGGACAAAAAACTTGTTTTGCTGGGGGACGGACCTTAACATCAGTCGAGATGGTAGTCAAGTGCGAACGTATTACAGTTAAAATAAACCTTATTATTTAGATTTCTGTGTTTGCGGTAATGTGGTCATTTAACATTATACAGAATGTTTGGAATTAAGTTTTACTCAAAACAAACATGCCTCTACGAAAGGCATGCAATACGTTTGGCAATACAACAAACGTTTAATCTGACTCTTAATAATAGGTACATACCAAAATTACCATAACCATAAGATTAGGTGTTTAAAATAAAAAAAAGCCCATAAAATTTAGCACGCAGCATAATCTGATTTCTAATTTTTTGTAGTTATATTTACGATACATGTATTATACTCATAGCAGTAATATCAATGGGATATCAAGTTTGGTACACGTATTGTCGTATACTTAAAATGTACATATTTGTTAATATTCCGATTTAATTAGGTATCTATCATTTCAAAAGTCCTTAAAGTGTGTAGTAATTGTGTAACATTTTGAATTTGAGCCTACATTTTGAATATGATCTTTTTCAGTTTTTTACTAAACTTGGCAACACCTAAATATACTAAGTTAAATGCGGCTCATGGACAAGCATCCAAGCCATGTATATAATAAATTAAAAAAATTACTAAGTTAAATGTATTTGAAAGCTTTTGTCGCAACCGACACAGTAGGAGAGAATGATCATTTCATTCCCTTTTTATATCGTCATTGAGTCCTCTGTGATGTTTTAAATAAGTTGATATCATTGTTTAGTCATAGTTTAGCAGTTACCTACTTTGCCTACATTGTTACGTCATTACTCAACAAACAATGAATAGATCAGATAATTCTCGGAACAATTAATATCACCAATGTAGAAGGAGTGGATAATAAGCAGGCTGTAATAAAAGCTATCAATAACGTAATCAATTTAATACTTGATAATTATTAGATGGCGTTAGTTGAGTAAATGCCACATTAATATAGAATTGCTGATCTAATGCAATGACTCAATGAACTTAAAGACAAAGATCTAATATCTTACCAACATATTCATGAAATTTTAATTTACGTTTCCTTGGAATCCATGCTAAGTCATAAAATCCAGGCTTATATGCTAAGCCTAGATTTTATAACTTAGCCTCTTAAAATGGTGACATAATATCCAACTGGCAAATATTATCACCTATAAGTATTCCCAGTGCAAAATGTTGAGGTTCAAATACTTTTTTCCATCAATATTATTAATTTTCTGATCGTTTATATTTCATTTGCTGTATTTACTACCATAATCTGTGAAATAACAAGTAAGACACATTTATAAAAGGCTACATGTATGTATTATTTATTCGCTAGCAGTTCAAATTTGTTCCGTCTAACGCCATCCACTGCGATATTTTGGAACTGAGTTGCCTGCAAAGAAACATTTTATTAGTTTTAGTTCTGGCAACATCATAAAACACTCAACCAAAAGTCATTATTAATTATTATGTTAGAGGTTATTAACAGATAACTTTATAGATGTAGGTATCCTCCAAAATACCAAACACTTTGCCATTGGTTAAACAAAAAATCACAAATTTTGTGAATTCAACTATGTTTTATTATTCCATGGGCGACTGGAAACACTATAAAGTACATCTGAGTTTACTTTCTATTCAATAAACACGTTGACCACTGTATTTCCAACTCAGCGAAATTCAAATTTCAAAAATGTTGTCTAATTATTGTAGGAATTGAAATCTGTATTTTCGATAAATTGATTTCAAAAATGTTGTCTAATTATTTTGGGAATTGAAATCTGTATTTTCGATTAATTGTTATATATTTATGTTTAAATTATAAACTCTTTTTGTACAAAAAATTAAACCGACTTCAAAACCACAAATATGCACTCAAAAGCGAAAAGTATGTTAAAATAATTACCTACTATACCATAAGCGCTACTCACTCATCTATTTGAAGGCGGTGGCAGTCAAGTCAGGAAGCTCGTAGATAGAATACTATGTAGGTACGTAGTAAGTAGGCATATGTATAGTACCTATCTATCTACTACTTGTAAGACTTGTTTGGCACCGACTTCAAATAGATGAGTGAGTAGCGCTTATTGTATACTTAGTAATTATTTGAACTTATTTTTCGCTTTTGAGTGCCTATTTGTGGTTTTGAAGTAAGTTTAATTTTTTGTATAAAAAGAGTAAATTTTACCCTTTTTAGTGCAAAACAACTTTTCAACAATGCATTTACACAATTTCGTGTTGACAGAATCGAGTTTCATAACTTTTGTGAAATCTACAACAATGTCATCCAGACAAAATTGCAGGCAAATTATAGTTTTTTGTTCATATTTCATAAACCACCCGGCCGGTTTCGATAAAATTTGTATGGGACCATTCGAGAAGCATACCCATTCGAACACGAGTTCTCGAGAAATCAGGTAACATACATTAAAAAAAAATATGGTGGTCGAATTAATAACCTCCTCCTTTTTGGAAGTCGGTTAAAAAGAAGCCAAAACGCGATAACTCAGGTGTCTTAAAATTTCAAATTCAATTTCAATACGGTATTTGACTAAATTTGTAAAACCGTTTAAATGATTTTTGATTACACAATATACCATACTACATGAATATTTCCGCAAGATTCACTGTTTTACCATTAAAAATAAATGTTTAAAGTAAAAAGTTCAAAAACCCCGCCAAAAACGCTGTTTCTGGTCACGTGACCCGCGTGACGTCACCTGCCAGTAAACAAAGCAGTGTTCTCAAAGAAACCGTTTGCTGTAGATTGAATATTTACGGGCAGGTGACGTCACGCGCGTCACGTGACTAGAAACAGCGTTTACGTCGCAGATTATAATTCAGTATTTGTACAATTTTCATTGGCGTATTATACAAAAGATACACACTATATATTCCAAAATAGAGTGAAATATGTTTATTTAATGTGTTATCTGATAGGATGATCATAAATTATGCTATATTTTAAACATTGTCAAACACCGTATTGGAATCAGGCAAGATAGGCAAGAAAAGCTTCACGAATAACAAAATTTATAATTTTCATGTTATTTGTGTGTGTTAGTTATTTCTTAATTTGTACAATATTTTAGCTACATTTGGCAAGCTGAATTTTATAGTACGAATGTATTTAGTTAAGAACTAAGCTAGTGGCACGTTAGGTGTGCAGGTATAGCGAGCGAGCCAGCATCTCGCAAGCAGCACCCAATCACGAGTTTCACAAGCATTTTTAGGGAATCCGCCACTGCACGAAGCCGACTTAAGGTAGGGATTAAAAAAAATTGAATGAACTTTGAAACTATATTTAAGTAACACAAAAACAAGACATCAAAAGTCCCGTCGTTGTAACTCCTAATCGGGAAGTGTCATCGTGTCGTCTAGAGCGATTGTCAAACGCCCGCGTGACACGCATGACTTGCAATATTCTCCTAGGTGCGACACACTTATCTTTGTGCCAACAAGATTAGCGCTTCTATCGTTTTTCCTGAACAAGATTGTTTTAAAATTTGAGTTTCGTATTCCACCAGCTACGAATTTAAATTGGCTGCACCGTTCCAGGGTATCAGGGTACTAGGGTTAACACACTTAATGATGGCTCATTACATGTTGTTAGACCAACTACGGTAACGAACCTCGCCTAAAGCATTGGCTATGCTGCGTTTGGACCTAGCTGTGACGTCATTAGGGGATATGTTACAGTGTCATTAGTGTATTTGCTATCGTTAAAATGTTATGGGTTATCATGTCTATGAGCGATCATATATCTGTGAGCGAAGGGATTTAGATCTGAAATTTCACAATTTTAGACTGGAAACAAGGTGACCTTGCTGCAAAGTTGATATAAATAATTGCCAAGGGATTATGAAAAATTATAATAAATTGACCCTACATTATCTCTCAGATGGTAATAGTAAGTTAAATCAAAGTCTACTTCGATCTTTGACTGCGACTTGGGTTTGAGTGATGGTTGAGTTGAGTTCTTCTGGAGAAACTAACGACTGGTCTGAATCTCTGAATGACATACACACACAGAGCTGGCCTGGATGTAGCCTGTAGAATGCTTTTTAAAATTAATGTTTGGTTATAGGCCCACAGTAACTTATTTTTCAACGCGTACTTACTAAATAAGTGCTTGATCCTGTGGCTATTTTTGATTAACCCAAAGCCATTCCTCTTATGGAGCTCATTAGTGGTCTATCCCTTCATTAGCATTTACATTCCAACTAATTAATTAAGCAGGCTTCACTCAGGACGTGGCCATACATCACAGCTGACAAATGTGGCTCGCTCCATCACATCAGATAAAATATTATTTAAAACAAACAAATGGACAAAAAATATTGCTTTTCGAAAGAGCCGAAATCAATGTGCGAGACCAGTACATACGCTTTATCGATGGCTTATCGAAAGGTCATAACCACAGCGCTGTTAACATTGCAAACTAGACCGATGTTAAAGACGTTAAAGTTTATTTTTAGGTGTTCGAACTTAAGATAATAGGTACGAAAGGTCGATCAGTTCTGTAGCAGTAATTTAATGTAACAGTTAATATGACAGCGAGCTTGGCCGAGCCAGCGGGTCGCCTCGAATCATATTTATGCATTCACACCTGGAGGTCTAGAGTATTTTATATTGTGTCATGATGCGATAGAACAAGATGATGGTATTTATGTTGGCATGTTAAATATGGTCTATTAATTACTGATTGTGTTGCGGTTCTGTTAATTTATTGTGATTAATAGAGGTGATTGGGGTCTCGGAATTTGTCGTTTGAGTCTTGTGTGGTGTTGACTGTTGATGTTAGTGAGATGTTTAAAACTTGATTTATTTTTCTTTGATTGCTTTAAAGCTTGACAAGTAGTAATTACACTTTTCACGGATTGACTGACACTACTTACTGCATAAGTGGCTATTATTTATTCTTGTTATAACGATCTATAAAACTTTGATTAAATATTCTCACTTTCATTTTTCGGATCCTTAAGTTATGGTTATCACTTTCTCCCTTACATTATCCCAATAAACTTCAACAGGAAACAATTAAAAAAAGGTGTCTCCAAATATCTCTCTGAATCGGTAAAGCATCGTCAATCGTTCAGAAATTGTTCTAAGGCAACGGCAGCCGCGAATAATCAGGCATACCGTCTGATTTTTGCCTAAAAATATCGTAAGTGACTTTTCAACTATTTTGGCACCTTATCTTCATCATCATCCATGCGATACTTTATTATTGAATATTATCCTATTATAAGACCTAACGTTTTCTTAAAGTGGATGAATCTTACTTTTAATCCTTCGTGTATTGCAAATGTAAGTGCTTCGTAATACAAAATGGTAGTAATTTTTTTTTATTGTTCTACGAGTATTAAAAAAAATCTTATTACGAACACCTTTTTTGTAGTCATGTAACAGAATTACCATTGATACGTGTAATTCGTAACAGAGCAAAACGAATTTGCGGTTCCGTTACGTAAGTGGAGCCACCATAGAAACTCTCAAGTAAAATAGTGTTTTAAAGATATAAATTGGGCATCTCTTCTGGTCAACTTCACTATTAAATTTGTCGTATTCAAGATTAGAAATGCTGCTAAAGTGAAAATGAAAAGAATGAATAAACAATTGAAAACTAATTTATCTCCGACAATCCTACGATGGAGTGAAACTCAGAACGAAATACGAAGATAGCGAAAGTAAAGAATCGAATTAGTTTTTGAATACACACAAGATCAATGGTAAGATAATCTTGATAAAGAAATAATTCAGTATCATTGTTGGTCGATAACAAACATAAGTAGGTTATTTATGTAAGTTGATTTAGAAATTAGGTACGGAAAATTTAAATTAAACGCGTACAATAACGGTTGGATAAGCAATAATAACTTTTTACCGAAATAGAAATTGGACAAAAATAAACAATACTTTAGCAGGTTCTCTCTGATTGTTGACAAAAGATTTAGGCGGACAAAAATAATACTAAGTGTCTCAAATACTAGTTTCAAACTCGTTTTGTAGAGTAAACTATGTTTTACAATTGAAGAAGTGCTAGGTAGTGAAGTGCAGAAATAAAATAATTCTTATTTAGATTTCTGTGCATGTACCTAACCTAAATCAAATCTGAAAAATGTACTTGTCAATATCTATTAAGGCTTAAACACGCAAAACACTATTAAAATTGAATTTAAAAAAAAACACATTGTAAGTTTTAATATTTTCCTTATTGTTGAAGCTATTATCTAATATGCAGAACTAACTGAAGTCACAGTTAAATCATAAGTTTTGAAAACAATTATAGAGATAATATATATGGAATAAATTAGACAAAAGGTAAAAGTGGATTTAGTGAAAAAGCACTTAACTAACGTAAGTTCTTTGGAAGGTTTTCTATTTCTCCTCTTTTCGAAAAGTTAAATCGGTAAAAGTAAAAAAAAAAATTTTTTTTACTATTGTACTGTACGGGTTTAGAAAAGACAAAACTATTTCATAATTTACGTCCCTAAAACTAAAACGAAACGAGTTCTCACCATTTTAATACGAACAGCTCATTGGGATTTTTTAACTATCATTGGGAAACTATATTGTTGTCTTCAAATTAAGTGTGAATCGGTTCCGTCTAGATTTTCATCATCATCATCAACAGCCTACTAAACGTTCCCACTGCTGGGACTCGGGGCCTTCTCTCGCAAGGAGAGAGTTAAGGCCATAATCCACCACGCTGGCCCAGTGCGGGTTGGCGGATGACACATGACTTTGAAAGATTCTAGGTACATGTCGGTTTCCTCACGATGTTTTCCTTCACCGTTTTAAGTTAGCGGCATTACGCACATGACTTCGAAAAGACAGTGGTGCGTGTGGGGTTTGAACCCGGGGTCTCCGGATCGGCAGCCGCCGTTCTCCCGACTAAACCACCGTAACTTATAGACCTACACGTCTAGATTTTACCTACACCGAATCATTGTTTAGCATCAGGTAAGAAGGCAATCAAAAGGCTACAATCAATTTAAAAAAAGTATAAACAAATTTGTACCTTTTGCCGTGGAGACCTTAGGTTGTTGGGGGGCAGAGGCTAACGGGTTCCTCTCCGAATTGGGGCGCGGGCTCAGGCAGAATACGGGTGACTCCCGGGCTGGCGCGTTCCTGGAGCAAAGGTTGGGCGTTGCCATTCAGCATGGGAACGCGGCGAGCATCATGGGCACTTTTGCGCCGGGAGCAGTTAGGGGTGGGTTATTCGGAGATTCGTTTTTTTAATTAATAAAATATTTGTAGGGTTCATTTATTTCTGTCATTCAAAATTCATTTACACGTCAGTATATGTTTGTGTATAGTTATGTTTGAAATAATATCAATTAAAAAAAAAAACTTACTGTTTAAATGTATTATGTTTAGGTACAAAATACTAGTGGTCGTCAAGTGATCGAAATTCGCCAATCAAGCATTATTAATCTATTTTCAATTTGAAAAATAGGATTTATTTATGCGTGTGTGTCAAATACATGGCAGTGTGTTTAATGGTTTTTTTATTCATTTATTGTATTTTTAGGCATAATTTAAAAAAATCTGTGCTTCTTCTCTATATAAACTACCTATCCGTCTCAGCTTCGCCCGTGGTACATTTAATGAATTTTAACACATAGCAGACAAGGAGCACGTAGGTACATATACAACGGTAAAAGAATTTTCGAAATCGGTCCAGTAGCTCCTAAGATTAACAAATAAATAAATAAAATATTGGTGGACAATTCACACACAACACCATCTGACCCCAAACTAAGCAAAGCTTGTGTGATGGCGGCCAGATAGCTGATATAATACTTATATAGTTTTAAATACATACTTATTATACATAGAAACACCCAGACACAGTGCAAACATTTGAATTCATCACACAAATATTTGCACTGGGTGGGGATCGAACCCACGACCCTCGGCTTCGCAGGCAGAGCTACTAACCATTTAGCCACAAGGCCAGTAACGCGTGCAAATAACAAAACCTCTTCTATTTTCATGTTTTTCATGGATACAAAGTTTTTGCTTCGCGTATATATGCTTACTTAGATGATGATTATTTGCAAAAATATTATTACTGATTTACCAACTTTCTTTTTGTGAAAGGTCTATGTGACAGAGAAAAAGTAAAATTTTGTCACGACCATCCACGGAAATTAACACTATGATCCCTGGAACCTGATTCTAACTGCGTGGACAACCGATTTCCGATTTTTCAAGCGTTTTACCGACTTGAGGTCAAGTGACAGGTATCTTACCGTTTTCTTTCTAGCTTGCTAGAAGTTTCTAAAAACTAAAGCGAAACCAATCAATTTCGTAGAATAAAATGTCTTTGCTAAATTTCATGTACAGTTTAGGTAGGTACCAATTTAGTTTCAGATTTGAACCTAACCGTTGTACTTATTATAAAACCTGAATTAACATTATAAAAAGCCTACTCTATGTTAGAGGGTTCTAGGGGCTACTAATGTATTTATTCTAAGTTATTATTCAATAAAGACATTTGTATTCTGTTCACAGGGGACTAGGGCTTGAGGCTTTCACTACAAGGAAAGAGTGAAGGTCATAATCCACTACGACAAGATAATCATAAAGCCATGGCCAAGAGTGGATAGGGGGATGATGCATAGCCTAGAAAGAAGTATTTCTTCGAACATGTTGATTTCCTCACAATGCTATCCTTCACCGTTCAAGCCTGTAGTGATAACAAACTTGTAATTCTGTACTTGGAAAAATAGTCAAATTTGAATGCAAGGTGAGAAATACGTGTGACATAATTCGCACTGAAAAATACGACACAAAACTACGTGATATTTCATGAATATTACATAATCATGTTCTTAAACGGTAAACAAAATAAAGATATACTCGTATTATGAAAATGAAAGTGAACTCAGAACCTTAATTCTCTCACAAGAAAAGAGCCAGGCCCATAATACACCATGCAAGCCCAGTGTAGGTTGACGAATGACGCATGATCTCGAAAGATTCTGGGAATATGACAGTTTCCTCACAATGTTTTCCTTCACCGTTAATGCTAATGGTGACGACAAACAAATTCATAATCAGTTTGGAAAAATAAATAAGCAGTGGGTAAAATACTCACGATTGGAATCTAAGACCTCACGATTGTTCTAGACTATTTTTAACCGACTCCCAAAAAGGAGGACGTTATCAATTCGACCACCATGTTTTTTTTTCAATTGTCGCACCTTTGGCCATGTCCTTACTTGATTTCTCGAGAACGGCCGAACCGATTTTAAAATTTCTTTCTGTGTTTGGATAGGTATGCTTCCCGAATGCTCCCATAATTTTTTTATCGATATCGGTTTTTGATATATGAACAAAAATCTAAAATTTGCCTACAATTTTGTCTGGATGACATAGTTGCAGATTTCACAAAAGTTATGAAATTTAAGCCTGTCAACTCGAAATTATGTAAATGCATGAATGAAAACTCGTTTTCAATACAAAAGATTAAACCGACTTCAAAACCACAAATAGGCACTCAAAAGCGAAAAATAAATGGATATTATTATTATAAGCGCCACTCACTCATCTAGTTAAAGACGGTGCCAGCCAAGTCTAACAGCTAGTAGATAGATACTACTTAGCAGTGGCATAACTATAGGGTGGCAGGGCTGGCGAAATGCCACGGGCCCCCGACCCAAAAGGGCCCCGGCCCAACAGACAGCAAGCGCAGAAATTAACGTTTAACATTTCATCCGAGCTATATTATATTTTATTTCACTTAAATATTAAAATCCATTAAAGACCATAGTACAAATTCAAAAAAAATATTAAGAATTTTAACACATGCTAAACAAAAATGTGTTGATAAACTTTAGAGCGCATCAAGGTTTTGGTAAAAAGACGGTTGGTTGCTCTTAAACTATGTCTAGTAGGGTAACAAATTTGGTGTCATTTAGTAGATAAGAATAGATAACGAGCTATTAGTATAAAAAAAAAATAGGCACATCAACACTCTAGTTTTGTGTTATGTGAGAAAATCTGAAAAATATATTTTGACGTGACAACATCTAATAAATCGATGAACGCCGGCTGCATTTACGAAAAAGTGTCCCGTAACGCTCATTGTCCCGTTATGCTCCTTGTCCCGTAACGCTAATTGTAAGCTTACGCTGCATCTATTTTTAACCCTGACTAGAAAAAGGGGTGTTTTAAGTTTGCCGTCGATGTCTGTCTGTCTATCTATCTGTCTGTCTGTCTGTACGTGTGTCTGTCTGTGGCACCGTAGAGTTCAAACAGATGGTTTTTTTTTAGTTTGAAGTTTAATTTTGTGCGGTGGGTTTTAGCTATGTTTGGTTAATATCGATTAAAGATGGCCGCCTCCACAAAATGGCGAATTACATTACTTTTTGACTACTACCTCAATATCAGTATCAAATGTTAGGCTTGACTAGTAGAATACTACGCACTATGATAAATTTCAAAACCAAGATGGTCGTCACTACAAATGATTACCAAAATGACGTTGTCAGTTGTCACGTTAAACTATCGTCCGTAGACCAAATTTACAGACTCCCAATTTTTTTTTCTTTGAAATTATTTTTCGAAATATTTTTTCGATAACTTTAATAACCATAAAAACTGTATTATGATTGCTAGACAATTGTTTTGTCTTCAAATTAAGATTAATTGATGTTCTTAGGTTCAGTACCTAATTGTGTAGTTGTCGTCATGTTCGTAGATGACGAGAAATAGTTGGATGACAAAATTAAAATGGTGCCATTTCAAGGAAGGTGAGGTTGGACAAAGAGGGTGTAATATTTGCCTATTAAATAACCCCAAAACAGCCCTGTAAAATATTTGCTATACGAGAACGAATTGTATAAAAAAGACTATCTGAATCATTGGCCAGGGAAATTCTCAGTTTTCGGTCCACTTTCAGTGACGATATAGAAAAGTCTTCGTGTATTAGAGACCTTGCTGATTAATAATAATTAAGAATACTTTTTCGGAACAGAAAGCTCGGAGAAAAGATTTTTCTTTAAACATCTAAATCTAATAGCCTTTTGACTAGACAGGCACCGACTTCAAAAATATGAGTGAGTAACGCGTATAATAATTGTGTCAATTTATTTTTCGCTTTTGAGTGCCTATTTGTGGTGTTGAAGTCGGTTTAATTTTTCGTATAAAAAGAGTTTATGTTATATTACCCACTTTAAAAGTGGCGACTAAAAAAAATTGATGCATTATGTACAAAAGGATTGTATAAGAGGAAGTGGTTAAATATTGACGTTAATCAGGTATGACAAACGAATGGCGAGAGTGGAAATGTTGTAGGTACCGACCGGTAAATTTTATCTACCCTTATAACACTTTAAATGATGATTATGTATGAAGTCATATCCAAAATAGAACTATCAGTTCCAAAACAATACAATATCAAATAACTTCAGTACAATACAAAGTAAGCGTGAATATCACCTGTAAAGCAATAAGCATAGAAATAAACTTTGATGTTGTCACAAAATGTTGGAAATAGTCATTCTCTTGAAGATAACGTGAGGGTATGAGAGAAACCTCACAATGAAGTTCTTAAACCAAGTTATGAAGCCATTAAGAAATGAATTGTACCTGATGTATTATTTCCAAAAATAAAATGGACGTCGACGATAGCCTTAGGACTAAAATACTCGTATTCTGCGAATGTCGAATCAGAGACGTGTTTTTGTGTAAAGTTTCGGTACTTCTACAATAGGGAGGCCAGGTTGATGAAATGAAAATGTTGGATATTGTTAGGAACGAGGAGTGAGTTATATTTGGAACATTTCTCTATTGGTCACCAGTAGGTAAAATATGTATGATGATAAAAATATTTGAGAAGTTATTATTGATTGCGGTATGCGTTTGATTGCCATCTCGTTAAGCGACGATGATGATTATCATAAAACGTAGTTCGGTTCACTAATGTTTCACAAACATTTTTTGACAAAACATCACTTTAAAACCAACTAATCGTATAATGTTCATTGCAAAAACTTTACAATATACAAATGTTTCATTTTGAAAACAACGTTTTGTATAATATTTATTTCAAAAATGTCTTACATGAACAAATGTTTTATTTTACAAACCATCATTTTATAACTATTCATACGGCAAATGTTACATTTAGACAATGCATCGAATGATATTTTGTTATTTGTACACTTTTTGTTTCATATACCATTCATTTTACAAAATCATTTACCAAAATCCAATTTTACAACGAATATTTTGAATGTATTAGCCCCAATTTTAAGAGTAAATCAAGATGAGAATGTCCAATAATGCTGATATATATATATTTATATATAATATCGTTAAATTAATTTTATGTAACTGCCAACAAAAATATTTTATTGAACCATCATTGCACTGACAAGGTATCGTGAATCGTTCGTGTATTGCGTTCTTAGTTATCGGTTCTGTTGTATTCCAGGCATAATGAGCGACGACCTAATTTTTGCATTATTTATGTTGATTACAGGTGGAACCAAAATCTATCTAGATGGGTATTCCTATAATAAAGTAACTTCATCATTCATTTCGTCATCATCATTTTCAAGATTCGCTATTGTGGGTAATGCTCTAGATTATCTATTCTATGGCTCTAGTTCCCTGCGGTAGCGGGGGGAAGGGATGCAAAAATATACCCCTAAAGAAAGAAGTAAGGAAACCCATAATTTTCGAGAAAATAAATATCTTCCGTTATGAAGTTAAATACATAATCTTAAAAGTACCCAATAAATTGTCCATGTGAGTTAACCGTTCTGATTAGGTCCTGTCACATAGGTACTTTTGATCAAACCGGTCCGATTAGGATTTAACACTGAGATTTGACTCCGGATGGGCTCCCGCCAGAAGCTCTGCGGTCAGCCCTGAGTGTCGCTTCTCCATACTCGGCCTGCGCTCCACTACGGAGGTCGCCGGCTCGCTCCGCTCGCCACCTCCCCCCTTCGCTACGCTTGACCTCGCATGGCTCGCTCCACTCAGGACCTCCCTTGCGCTTCTGGCTCCCGCACTTTTTATATACACTCTAGGGGTAGTAGCGACAAGACTAGGTGGAGTCGGGGTGCTCTGAGTCGGATCTGGGTCCTAAGACACCTAACCAGTCCGATGAATTAAAAAAAGATTTGTGTTAAATGAAGTGTTTTTATTTTTAAGTTGTTAAGTAATTCAGATATAAATTGAATTGTTTGTCAAACAACACTTTGTAAAATAAAAATGTGTCAAGTGTTGGTTTTGTTTTTAAACATTTGTTATCTAAAATATTTATATTTATTGATTTGTTAACTAAAATATTAAAAGAATCGATTTTCAAACAATACGTTATAGAATGAAAGTTTGTCAAATAAATACTTTGAGATATAACTAATTTGTTAAATATTTTTTTGTGTAATAATCATTTGACGACCCGTGAGTTTGTCGAACGTTGGTTATCAGGTGTAGATTTGTGAAAAAAAGTTTTTCAAAAGAACGGATACCACGTAGTTCCCTAGAAGAAACCAATTCATTTTCAATTTGAAGATATCCAATTTATACACCAAGGAACATATTACACAGATAATATACACCAATATTTGCAACCGATGAAGGTATCGTTTGCTATTTGAAACGATGCATTCTAATTTTTACGCGTAGATGATCTTACGAAATATCGCTTCGTAAAGCCTGAATATCACTGCTTAGAAGAGACAACTGATGATCTACGAGTACCCATCTATACATCTAGTGATAGATTTGCTGTAATGGCTGACCTAGCAACATGTCTTCATGTTGTCATCATCATTCAGCTGCCATTATTTTTATACTATTTACTTAGAACTTTTATTGTATATTTTATAGAAGTAACGACTGGTCTTGGCAGGAGAAAGGCGACTGCCGATCCGGAGCCCCGGGTTCAAATCCACCGTAGTTTCGAAGTCATGTGCGTAATGCCGTTAACTTAAGGTGCGCTTATACGGGCGACTAAAATTGCTCAATTCCAGTCAATACTCGTCAACTATGACGTCACGACTACATCAAGCAATTTACGGCAACGGCAACAAGCATCAATACTGCGCAATACAATATTGAGCGATATCGCACAACTTCATCAACTAGGCAATACTGTCCTACACGAGCATTTCAGTATTCGCTCGCTATGGACGACATTGTTCTTGCTGCGGCGGCTTGTAGCGCCACCCGACCTCTCGCGCTCCCCGCGGAAGCAAGACGGTAAGCCGCAAAACAAACAAGTGCGAATGAGATAAATACAAAAATTGCTAGGAATTTCCAAGCCCATTGGATATTCGTCAATTCGTATCGACGACATTGAGCAATATGAAATATCTGGAGCAATTAGAAGCAATATCGCCGAATTAATTGCGTTTAATTGCTCCAGATCGGTCCATTCGTGTCGCCGAGCAATTATTGCCCTCGTGTAAGCGCACCTTTATAGTGGTGAAATTGACATGTACCTAGTATCTTTCGAAGCCATGTATCATCCACCAACTCACACTGGGCCAGATAGATATATTCTGGTAGATTATGGCCTTGCCTCTCTTGAAGGTCAAAATAGTGGGAATATTTAATGGGATGTTTATGCTGTGCTAAGGAACTTTTAGAGGAGTATTAAAAAGTCTACCTGTGTCTGTTACCTACTTAACTTAAAAACCGAAATGTTTGGTCACCTTATGTTCTCGCAGTTACTGGTCTGCATGTGTAATTTGAGATAAAATGTGAAGCGATTGATGTCTTTGTTCAGGTCCAGGAACATTTTATGGCTTCTCGAAGGCTGCTGACTAAACCCGTCTTACATTGTTCTGTGCCTTATATTTGGAAGTTTTAGCCTGTGCTATTTCTGTGGTGTTGCATATTTCCAACAACACATGCATCGATCTATCCTTGTCGCAGATGCGTACGAAAAGCACTGGTAACTTGACGCAATAACGTGAATTAATTTCGAACACTGTCTTCTCAAGACCGCGGACGCTGTAACGCTATTGAAAAGTCGGAAGATAATTCACAATATTAAGATTACGTATTGTATGATAATTCCCATAAGGATTTATTTTGTGTGATTTGTGTAATGTCACTGGAATAATTTAATGATTTAAAATAATTTCTGGCTCAATCACTTGTATTTTTTCAAAGAGATGAGAGTTTGTAGTGGTAGGACTCTTAGCAGAGTCCGCCTGGGGAAGTACCACACCTTTGCCAGTTATTCTACCGCCAAGCAGTAATGTGCAAACATTACTGTGTTCCAGTTTGAAGGGCAATGATTCCAGAGAAATTACAAGGCTTAGAGATACAACATCTTAGATCTCTGGGTGACGAGCGCAGTGCAGTGCTAGGTAATGATTTGGACTCTTCATGTTTCAATAGCTGCATGTCACTGTCCTGTTATGTGGCAGGCATGTTGCTTACCATCAGGCACATGACATGCTCGTCTCGTCACTCTTTATATAAAAAAAAATTGCGCAAGTTTCTCCGATGCGGCGTCGCATCGCATCGCAGTTTTGTGTGGGACCTTTTTTGTTAAACAGAAAAATGTGCAAACCCGAAAAAAAAATATGAAGACACTAGCTGTTACCCGCGACTTCGTCCGCGCGAAATAAATACTAAGGTAACTCAGTCAGTACCTATTTGTATAGCCATACACATTTACGGTTACTAAAAACAACTTATATTAAAACAATTTTATATAATTTCATCAAAACCGGTTCAGTTGTTTAGGTGTGAAAGCGTAAGAGACATTCGTTCCCCATTTTAACTCCAATTTCATCCCCGTACTGTTCGAAATTACAAAATTGCTAGAACAAACATTTATTTGCTTCGTGTCAAGTGCCTAAATACAGAGTTTCGTAGTTTTATCTTCAACGATTGGGAACTTGGGAACTTGCATATTGACATTCATCCCCCATTTCATCCCCGTACAGATAGAAATTACAAAATTGATGGAACAACAAAATTTGACAATATTAATTAGGTAAACGGGTAACTCACGTGTAATGAGGTCGGTCAATCCGACTCGAGTTTCGGCCGCGTCCGGCGGCCTTTTTTAAGGAGAGTGTACGCGCTCGATGGCTTCCCGTTTGGCACTTCCCATCCCATCCCATCCCATCCCATCCCAGTGCCAAACGGGAAGCCATCGAGCGCGTACACTCTCCTTGAAAAAGGCCGCCGGACGCGGCCGAAACTCGAGTCGGATTGGCCGACCTCATTACACGTGAGTTACCCGTTTACCTAATCAATATGTGTTACAACCACGTTAATTTTAATACTAAAATTTGATAACTTTGAAAATAACGAATTTTTATACAATCGTTCATCTCTTGTTTCACCCTCTTAGGGGTTGAATTTCGCAAAACCCCGTCTTAGCGAGCGCCTAAAAAAATTTGCCATCGCAAGTTCCTCCGATGCGGCGTCGCATCGCATCGCAGTTTTGTGTTTAAAGTTAGCATTTAAAGCCTTTAAAGTTAGCTTTATTGTTAAACAGAATAATGTACAAACCCGAAAGAAATTTATGAAGACATTAGTGATCAAATATTGTAATACATTTTACAAGAGATAGTGGAATTTAATTTTGAAATACAAATCGGATAAGTTTTGGTCAATAATTTGCAGACATATATTTTCAGCAATTTATCACTCATATCTGTTATTCAGGAAAATATTAATTCCGTTTTTTTTCCACATATTGGTTCATAGACAAATCTCCACATGCAACCCTGCAAACTAAACATAAATGGCCAGTCATAGTGACTGCCGATAGGAGTGAAAACTTATAACTTTAATTTTTAGTATTAAACAACACTAATGTTGCACAACACCTCACCTGTATTGCTACAGATAGAAAATAAACTGTTATTACGCATATATAATGTAAAATATAAAGTGTCTAATGCGTACATACCGCTCCGCTGCTCCGAAGCTACGCCGCATTATTTACGCATGTCGGTGTCCTATACCTATACGATTTTTCAAAACCTAAAAGTGCAAAACGCGGCTAAAAAGTAATCACTTCAAAAATGTTATATAATGTAATAATAAGGAAAGGAAAAGTCAAAATTACACATTACACGTTCAAAATTCGAATTAAGTTTAAAAGTTGTTATTACGTTACTTAACAAAGCTAATAAAGCTTTGGAACAAAACAACAAAATATTTTACAAATTTCATTTTGCAGATATTTTTTTAATATATAATTTCGCAAAAGAAAACATAAACAAATAGACAACAATTCCTTTGATTTTTTTGTATCGCGAAAACATTTAATATTGTTTGTATCAGATTTTATACCTTTTCATAAAGGAGGAAAAATATCACAAAGGTTATAATTAGCGGCGAATACATTCCTTGCAGAGTTTGCTTGGAGAATAACCATACCTTTTCCAATAACAATGGTACATATCACCAATCAAATATGTTCAAATTTTATTATCGTAAATACTTCGAGACGCTTTGCTGTCGAGAGGGAGCGTAATGCATTAAAGATGTTCATCAACATCAACAGCCCACTAAACGTTCCCACTGCTGGGACTCGGGGCCTTCTCTCGCAAGGAGACAGTTAAGGCCATAATCCACCACGCTGGCCCAGTGCGGGTTGGTGGATGACACATGACTTCGAAAGATTCTAGGTACATGTCGGTTTCCTCACGATGTTTTCCTACACCGTTTTAAGTTAGCTTACTATGGTACTTAGTTTACTATGGTATAAATAACGTAAATATACAACAAATCTTGCTAAATGCTGCCCACTCAACAGAATCCTTCTGATGGTTTCTTTCTCAACGCTGTTTTATCTAGTTGCAATGTTTCGGCTCCAGATTTATTGGACTATTTAGCCGCCTATTGATATTAGTTTGATTACGGTATACCCCAGGCCACAGGAGTGGAGACTCTTGTAGTTTGATACGGATACTAGAAATATGGATACTAGATATAAATATGAAGACGTAAGTCTTTAACCAGCGTGTTTCATATATTTTATCATGACCTACGGGGGTGAAACGAGGGTACATACGATAAAGCTGGTCTATCCAATATATCCAAAGTTGTTCAGCGCTACGGACAGAGTTATGCTATCTATATGTCCAAAGTCGCTCATCGTGATATGGATAGAGCTATGTCTATGTCTCTATTGTTTCTAAACTTTTGAAATTTTAACACATGATCGAAACGTCGAGGTTCATCATCACCATCATCAGCCGCAAGACGTCCACTGCTGAGCAAAAGCCTCCCTCCCCCCTAGATTTCCACAACAAACGGTCCTGCGCAACCTGCAACCAGCGGTTTCCAGTGAGCCGAGGTTGTATAATAATTCAGATGGTGAGTAAGTCCTGTATAGTGGTTAAATTAGGTTTGTCTCTGTTACATTAAATTCGTTTATCGATTTTGCGACTTTTTTTACAGTGTAAAGTGACCAGACAACCAGGACATGTGCCTTGCTCCTAACAGCACAGTGCCACGTAACTATGTAACAAGCAGAGTCTAAATCATTACCTAGTATTGGACTGCATTCCTCAGCCAGCCATGTAAAATGATTTATCCGCTTGCTACCTAATTTATCAGGAAACTATCGATACCAGGGGCGCCCCGCGGTTTAGTAGTTTCAATTATTTTACCGTGATAAAAAGTAGCCTATGTGTTTTTCCAGACTATTACACGTCTGTACCGTAGTGTTTTTTATGTATGTTACGTATTTCTGGCATATACCGGAGTGGGTAACATTGTTGTCCCACATAACCCTGTGTAGAAGAAACCCACCGACACAATCCAACAATGAATTTTGGGTTCAGCCCTAAGTCCGGAGGTGTCGCGGATTTGTCGTAGTGTCGCGGAGGTGTCGCAGTGGCGCGGTTTTTTTTTCGCTCGGTAAAGTAACATAACTCAGAAGGTCTTATCATTACAGAAAAAAGTTTAAGGAAAAAGTTGTTCATTATTAAAAGATCTACACTTTTGATCATCGATAAAGTTTCATAAAATTGAACGGTTGGGTAGAAAATGCGAAACATAAAAAATGGGAGGAAAAATAGTAAAATGTTTGCCTTTCGGAAGCAATAACTTGAAAAATATTGATCAAAAAAGGAAAAGTAGGTAATATTAAAGTTAGTAAATTTAATTTACAAGAGAAAAAGTCTCCACAATTTTTTGCCTTACACTAACGGTTCTCGAGATATCTAATTAAACGCGTTTTCATCGAAATGACCTTGAGCTGACCTCGCCAGAATCCCTCAAATTGGAACATATGCTCAGAATGCGGGGGGTGCATTCTATATATATATCGATCCTTTATAGTCCCCAAACTACATGATTTAATGGGTTTTTTTTCATTTGTTTGCGTAATTGCACTGGACTACATTCATACTTACAAAGTTTGTGGGGATGGATGAGTAATAAAATAGACAGGTTGTTTGTTAATATTTATTCATCTAAAAACAATGTATACAGTCCAAGAACAATTTTTCAAATTTACAAAACGTGGAATATAAATTACAAAACAAAAAATAGTTCAATTCTGAACACAGTAATGTTTGCACATTACTACTTGGCGATTTACGACATCATATTAGAAAATTTTAAAATTATCCGTGTTTTGCTACTAATTTATGCATGCTGGTTTACTAAAATCGTGTTCGTATGAAAAAAGATCGGAATACGGTGATAATAACAATCTTCTTTGCTTATCTATAAACTGGTATGAGGTACTTATAAACATGTGTTTATAAACAATCCGAGTAATAAGTAATAACAATTTTTTGTCTGAGTTCTCGTCTACGAAAGTCACATGAGTTAATTGGTGGTGATAACGGTTAAAAAGTCTGATAACAGCGAATGATTTCTTCGTGAGTTGTGTTTTCGTAATAATTTCATCTAACAAAATCATGACACACTGTTTTTAGAGGTATCATTTTTGTGCAGAAATATCACAAATCCGTTACTTTGATAGCCCTTGATTTATTCGGATGTATTACTTATTTATAAATAAAGTGGCCAAGTGCGAGTTGGACTCGCCCATGAAGGGTTCCGTTGCAGCAAGTAACATAATATACATAGTACACATAGTTCTTGTAGTTCGTTGTAACTTTGATCGAAGTTTCAATAATAGTGTATTTATGACGTACTAAAAAAAAACTACTCATCAGATTGAGTTCAAACTAATTTTCGTTGGTAGTTTACATGTTAATGTACATCATATATATTTTTTTGATTTTTCATTCTCTTACTTTAGAAGTTAGAGGGGGGGGGGGACACACATTTTACCACTTTGGAAGTGTCTCTCGCGCAAATTATTCAGTGTAGACGAAAATGATTTTAGAAACCTCAACATCATTTAAGAAGACCTATCGATAGACACACCACACGTGTAGGTTTGATAAAAAAAATTTTTTTGAGTTTCAGTTCTCAGTATGGGGGGCAACCCTAGTTTTTCTTTTTTTTAAATTTTTCTGTTGAAATTTTAATGCGGTTCACAGAATACATCTACTGACCAAGTTTCAACAGTGTAGTTTTCATAGTTTCGGCAAAAAGTGGCTGTGACATACGGACGGACAGACAGACAGACAGACAGACAGACATGACGAATCTATAAGGGTTCCGTTTTTACGTTTTACGGAACCCTAAAAACACTTCAAAAGGAAGCGTATTTTTTATGTTTGTTACCTCAGAACTTTCGACTGGTTGCACCGATTTTGATAATTCATTTAGTGTTGGAAAGAGTAGTATTTCTTTTAGTCTTTCTATTGGTTGTATTCTATTCTATTGGTTGTATTTTTGTTATACTTATATACTTTTTTATTTATAATCGGTGGAGAGATTCTGTAATATAATGAAAAAAGAAAAAAATTCGACGACGTATTTACGACGACGACGCATCGACTTTTGGTCGATGATTTGTTTATTATTAATTCTATTAAAAAAACATGAATCCAGCCAGTTTAATTTTTAAAATTTTACTCCAGGTCTTCTTATTTCTAGCACCGAACACCCTTCATATTGTTCTCTTTTTTTTAGTTGAATTAGAAAGACAGCAACACAAAATTAGTAATAGTTTTTTAGGCATTGGAAGAGCCCTTCGGTAATGTTTACGCAAAAAAGAGTAACAATCATGTACCCACATAAAACCTTCGTTGCAAACATTCAGTTTATTTTAATAGTGAGAACGCACGTGAGTCGTATTTTCATCATCTTTGCAACCCGCTATATATTATGTTATATCTCGCAGAAAAGAATGAAGCCAGTATTTTAACCCCTTATCTAGTCCTTATTGATATAACTTTATAATGACATATCCATAATGTTCGTTGATTAACTCTATTTTATGTCTCATTAGTGTAAGTCGTTATTTATAACGGTGCTAATTGATTTGAAATAAATAAATAACCTAGCTTTTAATAATAAAAAAAAAACAAACCGTTTCTCAGTTTACTTTCACTTTAAATTCCCAATGGGACTTAAATTGAAGTGAAAATGAATTAAACCTGGTAAAATGTACCTCTATATTGATTTTGCTATTTTTCGTTTGTCTTTTATTAATGTAGACATATAGATTTTGTAGTGGTAGAACTCTTTGCAGGGCCCGTTTGGAAAAGTACCACACCTTTGCCAGTTATTCTACCGCGAAGCGGTAACGTGCAAACGTACGAGATTTATAGAAATTCGGTTATACGGTGTGGAGCGGAGCGAAGATGTTTTTTTTGTGTTGTATGGAATATTTGAATAATTGTACTGATGTAGTATAATTACACTGATGTTCGTAGATTAACTCTAGAGCTATTGTAATATAAGGTGTACCGACAGAAGCAGAAAAGCATGACCTAACGGTTTTTTATCAGATATTTTTGGAGAGTGTGCGACTGATCGGTATGATCTAATATCGCATTGCTTCTTTTCTGTCGGATTGCTTGTAGCTCGAAAAAGCTACACAGTTTCATGGTTGATGTTCCAAAAACTCGAACGAATAGGTTTGACTCCTTTGGTTTGGTTGTAATAAGAACGTCAAGGTTATGGAATGCGTGGTCTGAATGGATTTCCCCGATGGTTATAATCTTGGCGTCTCGGTTATTGGTGCATGATTGAATCGGTTTCTTCTAAATAAGCAAGCTCCATCGTAGACCGCATCGTAGTATTTTGTTAGTTCAATACACTGCTTTGAATATCTATACGTAGACCGTTTAAGAAGCCTCAAGGCATAAGTGCAATATTGTGAAGTGGAAAGAATCAAATAAAATAAATCAACTTTATATTAAACCTAAATACCCATTCGCTATTATACTCGCATTAGTTTGTTTTAATACGAGCAGGACATGTGCCTGGTGGTAAGTAACAAGCCCGTCACATAACAGTACCAATGAAACGTAGCTATTGGAAAATGAAGAGTCCCAATCATTACTTAGCACTGCACTGCGCTCTTCCCTGTTTTATCTCTGTGCCCTGTAATTTCACAGGTTTTGCGCACGTTTGGTGGAATTCCGCACACCGTTTCTCACCTCCGCTACGCATCTACGTACCACCCAGCTTCCTCGCACTGCATAGGTGAACGCTAAGCATAATGAAGAGACACGGAAGGCAGGCTAACTGTCTATTCTCACGAAACGTTAAAATTCCGAACAATAGGATTCCCACAGGACTTAATTAGGTGCCAAAACGAGAGTCCAACACGCGTGAACACACCAAATGGTCGGCAATTAGAGGAACGATTAATTGCCGACAAGCGTCAATAAGATCAGCCAAGAAACGAACGTCGGTCGGCAATAAAGAAATCAATCAGCAGATTAGGTATTTCAAATCAATAAAATCAGAAAAAGCCATAATATTTATATGGACATAACTTTGCTAGATGTGGCCTTGTGTGGTGATAGAGAGATTGGTTTTACTTTTGCAAAATTTGAATTCTATTCATACTTGTCTGAAAGTTTGGTTAATCGGATGTTATTGATCAATCACGTTTGATCGAGAACAAATCAGGTAATAATTTAAAATGTTGATTATTGAAAGTACAGTTAGATTGTAGGTATAATCTGAAACAACAAATAGATACTACTTAATCGTGGAAAATTAAGGAAACGGGAGCTGGGACGGTAAAAGTGCAGGGAGATGTCGGTAAAGTATATTTTTTTCAAGTATTTGGTATTTGACGACAGTAACTTGGTCATATGAACCTAACAATATTCAAAATAGAGCTTAAATGAGAGCTGATGTCTCAAGTATATTTCAATTAAAGTATCACAGAAATATAGCAGATAAGTTGCACCGTAATGACACAAAATTGAGGTAAACCAGGATATGTTTGATATTAAAATGACTGACTTTAACATGACTAATAACATTACATGACTAAACACAGGTAATTGCGTCTATAGTTGTATTCATAACAAATGTATTTTATTCATGCATATCGAAAAGTAGATTGTTGTAGTGCTCTATCTTAAATTCTCAATTTACGAACTCTGATAAAAATTACAAGCGTTCGACAGATTTTTCACAAATATCCAAGTACACTCGTAAGAAAGTTACTTCTGATATTAGAATTTAAAAAAATACAACTTTCTTTTGTACAACGCTCTTACCACATCTAGTTTCTTTACATCCCGTTAGTCGGCTCTTTAGTTCTCATGGGAGTATAGCCGTGAGGCGGCTCATGTGAAGAGTGGAAGGGAGAGGCTACGGTGGGGGGGCGGTGCGTTTGATCCGAGCACAGGTGTGATCCACACCGATGCGGTATATTTGACCACGGCTCTGATTCACCGATTAACTCTTGCTGAGACATGGTCTTGGTAAAACCTGAAATAAAATTAGTTAAAGCTTGTTAGTTACAAACCGTCGTGATACGAAATTTGGTGTTTGTGACGTGAAATTAACTCACAGAAATAAGTTAATTTGACGTCACATAGGAGGAATATTTGTAAACCTATGTATTTGACTAAGCTCAACAATTTGAGGATAAAATTTTTTTTTTTTAAATAAAGAGTGACGAGACGAGCAGGTCATGTGCCTGATGGCAAGCAACATGCTTGCCACTTAACACCACAGTGACACGCAGCTATTGGAACATGAAGAGTCCAAATCATTACCTAGCATTGCACTGCGCTTGTCACCCAGAGATCTAAGATGCTAAATCTCTAAGCCCAGTAATTTCTCTGGAAACATTGCCCGTCAAACCTTCAAACGATATAAGGCTTAGGATTTTGGATCGCCTTCAGTACAAATGCTTGGAATACGGGTGTAGAGGTTGACATTCTATTTATTTTGCCTATAACCACAGAAATCTAAATTTAGATTTCTGTGCCTATAACCGTGAAAAGTAGAAGATATATTTTCTATTGCGAATTCTATTCAAATATTTGTGCTGTGTCTGGGAGTTTCTATGTAAAATAAGTGTGTATTTACAACTATATAAGTATCGTGGTATAACTATATAAGACTGGCCTCGTGGCTTAGTTGGTAGTAGCTCTGCCTGCGAAGCCGAGGGTCGTGGGTTCGATTCCCACCCAGTGCAAATATTTGTGTGATGAATTCAAATGTTTGCACTGTGTCTGGGTGGTTCTATGTATAATAAGTATGTATTTAAAAACTATATAAGTATTATATCAGCTATCTGGCCGCCATCACACAAGCTTTGCTTAGTTTGGGGTCAGATGGTGTTGTGTGTGAATTGTCCACCAATATTTATTTATTTATTTATTTATTTATTTATTTATTTATTTATTTATTATATCAGCTATCTAGCCCCCATAATACGAGCTTGGCTTAGTTTGGGGTCAGATGGCGTTGTGTGTGAATTGTCCACCAATGTTTATATATTAGGTACAGACTAAACAATCTAACCTGTGTTCCAACTTTCAGCCCGACCCATTCAAACATCTAACTAAACATTGTAATTTATTGATAATATTAGTAGGAAGTAGGATTACGATATATGATCTGTTGAAAATATTAACGGCGCTCCAAACGCACTATGCGAGGAAAGAAAAGAGAAACAAAGCCACGAGTGTAATCTAGTAAAATAGCAAACAAAAAAAAGATAACGAAGAATGCAAATGAAGAAGTATTGTATCAACGAGAGGTCAGGAATTTTATCTAGACTGATAGCATTGCGTCATAAACTCATATTGAACTTTTTAATCGATACAAGTTTAATTGACACAAAACGATTATTAAAAGTATAATAAACTTTCTATATGGCCAATCAAACGTCGGTACGATTAAATAAGGCTGTCCAGAACACTTAAAATTAGTTGAAAAGGATAAAGGTACATATAATCATCCATGTACGACTGACTTCGTGGCTTAGTTTGCCCTCGTGTTTAGTTTGCCTTCGTGGCTTAGTAAGCAAGTTTGCCCTCGAAGTCGGAGTTACCCCCGACCCTTAGAGTGCAATTCTCACTCAGGATAATTATTTTTAGTGTTATTTTTTGGGATAATTAACGTTTTTAATTTGTTATTTTTACCTAAATACATTTTTGTTTTCAGTTACGTAGC
This sequence comes from Ectropis crepuscularia, assembly GCA_963693475.1. Classification (NCBI taxonomy): domain Eukaryota; kingdom Metazoa; phylum Arthropoda; class Insecta; order Lepidoptera; family Geometridae; genus Ectropis; species Ectropis crepuscularia. The sequence goes on from OY856358.1 coordinate 14,983,147, forward strand.
TCTTTCGAGAGTAAACTCAAAAAAATTGTATCTGTCTTTGTAAACACGTTTTATTCCAAATTCTTGAAAAATTAAATCAAATTGCCGTGTCCAGAGATCCAACTAAATAGCTTTCAAAAAGTAAAATGCCTATTTTGGAATTTGAAAAATTCTAAAATGTTTTGTATTACATTATTTAGTGTGCCATAATTGTGTCTATTCAAAAAAAAAGTTATTTTAAAAATAATGTAGGATATTGCTAAAAATGTCAAACCTTTATTTTTTTTTAATTCTAAGTAGATGATGCCTGTGCTCATAAGCATAGTATAAGCAGCCCACTAAATATTCCCACTGCTGGGACTTGGGGCCTTCTGTCGCTAGGAGAAAGTCAAGGCCATGATCCACAACGCTGCCAAGTGCAGGTTGGTGGATGTCACTTGACCTCGGCAAGATTCTGGGTACACGTTGGTTTCCTCAGGATGTTTTCCTTCGCCGTTTTTCAGTTAGCAGCATTACGCACATGACTTCGAAAAGACAGTGATGCGTGTGGGATCCGGGGCTCCGGATTGGCAGTTGCCGTTCTCCCGATTAGACCAGCCGTAACTTGCCTATGCTCGATAGAGTGTAAAGGTACTGTTAATTTCATTTTTTGTTACTAAATCCACGTACCTATTCAATAAAATATTCTGAACATGCTATGCTCTTAAATAAAAATATAGTTCGTCTTTTCATTGTTATCGGTATGACCTGACTTTAGGTGTATTTATTTATTCTGTTGTGATAAATATAAAGTGACCTGATGATACAAAAAACAGTTGTTACGATAGTAAGTCAGCTATATTCTGAAATTGTTCTAGAATGCCCGTTATCGCGGTTGGACACGAACATTTGAGTTTAGATGTATAAAAACGATGCCGTTAATTCAGCATGCTCAAGATGTGTGTGCGATACAATTTCAGTAAATTTAATTCCTTCTCACATAATTATTGTTTTTTCTCATTTTTGCTACTTAGCGCTCATTACTTAAAGATTTTTTAAAACTAGCCCTTAACTTAACGCTAAGAGGTTCCGCCTCCGTGGCCGAGATATTCATAGACTACAGGCCCGTTAACAAAATGTATGGATATACCTCTTCTAATTCATTATTTCGCAATGCCGTACAAAAATCATGCGCCAAGGAGAAATGATCGAGGGTTGCAACCCCCCCTCTTCAACTGCACTGAATTGGACAGCTTACAAGTGACGGCACAGTGCTGAATCTTATTACTTTATACCCTTCTATCATCCGACATAGGTTTCCTGGTGGTTCATTTGGCCCATACATTTTGTTCACGGGTCTGTAGTCTACTACAAAATAATATCGCGGCCCTGTCTCGGGCGCACCCTACAGGCGCCCTGTCCTTCTACTGAGTACTTTGTTAATCGGAGTGCACACGGAGGACCTTCGTATGAAACATTTTACAACTCTACTTGGCCGAAGAGAATATCAATCGAACAGCCTTAATAAGTCTTCCAGTCCCTCTACCTCAAATTTCTTGACGCACTACTCGAACAGCGAAGAGTGTGAATCCCATTTCCTTCCCCGGCCGTTTAGCCATTATAGAAAATGATATCACCAAGGCAAGCTATTGTGAGATGTACATGAACCACGTCACGTGAAGGTACCCGAACCTCGCACTATTGGTTGACATTCCTCACACAACTCAACTAGTTCCAAACTGTACATTGGTTTTTTTTAAATAAAGAGTGACGGGACGAGCAAGACATGCGCCTGATGGTAAGCAACAAGCCTGCCACATAACAGTACAGTGACACTCAGCTATTGGAACATGATGAGTTCAAATCATTACCTAGCACTGCACTGCGCTCGTCACCCAGAGATCTAAGATGTTATATCTCTAAGCCCTGTAATTTCTCTGGACACATTACCCTTCAAACCGGAACACAGTAATGTTTGCACTTTACTGCTTGGCGATAGAATAACTGGCAAAGGTGTGGTACTTCCCCAGGCGGACTCTGCAAAGAGTCCTACCACTACAAAAGCACAATAAAATAAAATGTTGGTGACAAATACCACAAGCAATTGTTCTAGACAATAATAGTGTTATAATTTCCTTTTTGTTTTTATCGAATAATTAATGTATTGTTTTGACTTGTAAATGCTTTTTACCAATAAAATATTTGTACCTGTTTAATATTAGTAAGTTTGAGTTCAATTTCTCTGTAGATTTTATCGTTATTAATTTATCTGTTGAGCTGTTTAATGTCACGTAATAATCAACTGTTTTTTTTTCTTAAATGTAAACAATAAGATAACATACTTTTAAAAAAGTAGACGGAAAATCTTTGTTCTTATGCTCGTTGGCAGTTGGAAGTGTATTAAAACTTTTGTATTGTTTTTTTCTACACTCCGCACATTGAACATCATAATATTTTGCCACATTTTCGAAATACAAAGAAAATTTATGTTTCACTGGTAGCATTACTAATGCACATAATACACACAAATCATATATTAGATAAAAATAGTATTGTTGTACATTTGACTGATTAAAAATAAAGAATTAGGTTGTAAATGTTACCTACTCGGGAGGAGTAGGTAAAATTTTAATTTTCTTCTCTTTCCACGATACGAGTACATTAAAATGTTAAAAAAGCCAAAATCACCAAAGTCACGAACCTAGAATTCAGTGAAGATACTAAATTTTAATTTAAAAAAAGGTAAATACAGTTGGATTAGCTAAACTTTATTTGCTATGATAGCTAATGTGAACTCTACTGCCTAATGTGATATGTGATCTTTACGGGCTAAGTGATACATTTTATTAGTAACTAGGTCCGTTCCATACAAATCCAAGCATTTGTTTAAAAAAAATTGAATAGCACGTAATAAAGACTAAGTCTAAGATTCCACCAAGTGCTGGCTGAGCCTGCGTCAGACGCGGCCAGAGACCTGTTCAGATATGTGGCTCACCTCAACTGACCATCCTACATGCTGAAATAGCTCTTTACGCCTTACTACCTTAATACCTAGCCACAATTGTTATTAATAATGGGACCGTCATGTGATCTTATACCTTTAAACGAGCTATTCTTGTACCTATATAAATATGTATATATATAATAGAATCTGAATCTCGGAAACGGCTTGACGGATTTTCTTGAAATTATGTATGCAGGGGATTTCGGGGACGATAAATCGATCTAACTAGGTCTTATTTAAAAAAAACGCATATTATGCGCGTTCTTAGACAATGAAAAACTGTCACATTAGACATTAGAATGTGAAGGTATATTTCGCCGCGTGACGCGACAGCATAATTAGCTCAGACGGGAAGTCGGGCGCTCATATCGGCCACGAATTAGTAGCTCCGGGTTCGAATCCAGACGGGTTCTCTTTTTTTTTCAATTCGTTTTTTTAAGAAATTCTATTTCTTTATCTGTAGGTATCTAAGTATATTTAGTATTTAAACCGAGCAAAGCTTGGTCACCCAGGTACTTAGTCATAAAAGTCAAAAAAAAAAACTGATTAAAAAAAAGAAAAAAAAAAGACTAAGTTTACAAAACATTCACTTCAACAAACAAAACGTATCTTCAAATGAAAGCGACACCTGTTCCTTTCTCCGGATTACTTCGTTATCTTTGAAAAGGATAACAAGATAATCCTCTTTGAGTGTCATGTTGACATATCAATCAATTTGCCACCCTCATAGACAACTAGAGAAAGTGAAACTGATACACAATAGACAATTTTGGATTTGTCCAAGATAAGACCACCAATAGTGACAAAAATTGGCAAAATATTTGGTTCTATTTGTTTGACCGAACGGCTTATCTATGGATTAAATCTTTTGTGCGCTGCAAAGCGTTTTGGTAAAGAGTTGAACAATGGATAAATGTTAGGAAAAGTAAAAAGCGATTTTCTAGTGTGACAATTGAATGTGACATTTAAATGGTTTGTCACAATTTATTAGGTAAAGGTACGTATACTGTATATTAATATCTGAATGATTGAAATAAAAACAATTGTCTATCTTTTAACTGTCAATACTTGGCCGTAAAAATGATCGTTAGATATTTTTTTCACAATTACCATGAAGCCGGTTTCAATCAAACTGTACTGATGTAGTTCATACGTCAGAGAAGCACAGAAGCGCATACTTATAGCCCTAAGGGCCTTATCATACTAGCGGGTTGCGAGCGTCCTCAAAGCGAAGCGAGCGCGTAACGAATACGTTGCGGGCGCGCAGCGAACACGCGGCGCATGTGCAGCGATTTTGTACTGTCTCGTACAAATGTGTATCTTCATGTGTTAAGTCAGTTAGTATCAGATACAGCAACTCATAAAATGTAGTAATCCGAGATCCCAGAGCTCCCAGACGTCACATTTTGTTGAACATACGTGAAAATCACTAATTAGAAAATACGCGAAGTAGGTAAGTAATGTTTGTATGTACCTTCATTACCCCATATCTCAAAATTGGCCGTATAAGCAAGTTAGCGAGTAAGCATGTGTTCTTAGTACTTACTAACTCTACTCAATCGTCCACATTTCATTCATCAGAAAATAGGTGCCGTCTGGGAGCTCTGGGATCTTACTCTATAGGTCTTGACATTCGCAGGTAAGAATGGAATTGTTTTGGATTATTTTTTATTCGTTTACAGAACAACACAAAGTAGTCGCTCTCTTCCATTCGATGAATTGATAATGGATCCTCCCAAATTCGTCGATGCTTTCGTTTTCGTCTGCGGCGTCTTCGAAGTAACAAAGCCAACAGCAGTGTTTCCTCGTCGGAATCCATTTTGTTACTGAGTGTATTGTACTCGCTACAGACACGTGACGAAAACGTTGCGCGTCCGCGACGTCCTCGCTGCGCAGCCGCGGCGTGTTCGCGACGCATTCGCTGCGTGCTCGCTTCGCCCCCCAGCCGCTCGCAAACCGCTAGTATGATAAGGCTCTTATACTTCATCTATATATATAAAAATCAATGCCACTTTTCGTTGTTAATGAACTCCTCCTAAACGGCTGGGCCGATTTGAATGATTTTTTTTGTACACGTTTAGGTAGGGCCCTGGATGGTTTAGATTCACAAATCAGCCCAGCAGATGGCGCTTTAGTTGGTATCTAGGTTATTATCCGAGCGAAGCCGGCACGGGCCGCTAGTTGTTAATAATTTTTGCATTTAATAAGTCTACTTTACTAGGAATAAAAAATGTTTCCAAACGTTGAAAACTGTACAATACCCCTCGACGTAATCACGAGAATTTGAAACAATCACATTTCGAGACAACCCTTTGAGAACATTTTTAAACTTCGTTTCAATAACGATTGCAACACTTTTGTTTATCTCATCTTTGAAGTTTTTCCAAAAAAACAAATACCGAATACGCTTCAGAGCACACGTAGAAGTTTAGGATTGCATTCTCAAAATGTTACTGAGATCAAAGCAGTGGAATTTTGCTGGCTTGGTTGAGACGGGCGTCCACGTATTTAATTAAATAGTTTCGATGTGAAACCAGAATGTACGAACAGAATTAGGCATGCAAGCTTAGCCGGGAAATGGAATGTGACCGTTGATATCTCGGAAAGTGCCTGCACCTGAAATAAGCAGGCGAGAGCAACATAATCCTTCCAAGTGATTAGAGTTTTGAGCGTTCGGGGCATTTGGTGCACATAATGACGGGGCAGTGAGAGTTCTTAATTTTTTTTTGATTTAATTACCAGTGATTGGTTGTACTTGACCGCCATTTTTAACCGACTCCCAAAAAGGAGGAGGTTATCAATTCAACCACCATATCTTTTATTGAAGTGAAAACTTCTTTAGGCGCGCTATAGACAGAATTTTCGTGGGCTGTGAAATGGATTCATCAATCGTCACGCTTGGATATGATAATGGATCGGATCGGATATGAAATCTTCGGGTAAACTCGGTAAAAACGACCAGGGCAACAGAAACAGTAAAGAGTTGCGTTTGCCCCTAGGTACCAGTACCAGGGACACAGCAAGTTTTCACTTCTATCGGCAGTTCCTATGACTGCCAATTTTTTTTTTTATGTATGTTATCTGATTTCTCGAGAACGCCCAAATCAATTTCAAATTTTATTTCTGTGTTCAAATAGATATGCTTCCCAAATAGCCCCATCAAATTTTTATCCAAATTTTGTATAAAAAGAGTTTATGTCTGATATGATTAAACGAAAATTCAGTGTACGATGGAGCGTTTAAGTTAAACGATGGCGCATCATGCAATTAGCAGGCAGGCAAGGAAGAAATGCGTGTTTATATGTTGGCAGACTGACCAATTTATACATAGACAACACTGGTTTACACATAGTTAACAGTTAACAGATAAACACGATCTTGAACAAGAATGAAAATTACAACATCATCACCATCATTCACAGACCGTAAAAACCCACATCTGACCATAAACCTCTTTTCGTGTACCTATCTACGCCACTTACCCGATAACACATAAGAAAAGATAATTTAGAAACAGACGGAAGGGGTCTATGGACCTCGTTCAGAACAAAGTTCATACACGGTTGGATCTAAAGTAGGTACGGAGTAGGTAGCGGAAAAAAGTTTTATAACATTTTTTTCATTTCAGCTCCTATCCGCTTACAGCGTGACATAGAGCGTGTGTAGTACAAAGAACTTCGTTCCGATAATGAAAAATGGTAACAAGTTATATGATAGAAGAATAGTGTATTAGAAAAACACAATGAAATTCATTTAAACGATAGGCTTACATAAGTGTTTTACGAGTTAGTCCAGTTTTAAGGATAAGTTATAACATATCTTCGTAATGTAATTGGGCAATGACAATGAGACCAATGGAGGGAGGGAAGAGAGCTACTTTGGGACAAGTTGAGCAAATGCTCTCTTCCCTCCCTCCATATGGGCTAATATGAGTAATAATGATAGTAATGTAATTAGACGACTAAAACTGGATGCGAGGCTCGGGTGCACCTGAGTATTAGACAATAACTTATTTGGTGGTGGTACTTCGTTGTCCGACTGATCCCGACTGGACAAACGAACTTCTATTCGCGAACCTTACTCCCAGAGGATCGCGCGTAGAAGTTCGTTAAACGGACTTGAATGATCACTGGGAACTATCAGCTGAGTAACGTTCCATTTACTCAGCTGATAGTTATATCTGGCTGAGTAACAATCCAAAGTTGTTGCAGAAATTAGGACCGCTCGCCTGAGTTTTTTCCTCTAAGTCTACGTAACGTAAGCTTTCTAAGTCTACGGTGAAGCAGCCACGGAGACAAACCGCGGCTATTCCTAGCCACAGTCCTGAGGGCGGACTGATTTTAACTTTATTTTAAGGGCGTACCCCGAGCAAATGACCTTGAGTATTTCTTACCTTATGGCACACCGCAAGAAAGAGCAAGAGAGAAACAGTAGGATTTGTCGCTGTTTTACGCTCAAATTTTAGAATAAACTCTTTATAAAATCAGATTTTGGTCTTTTGAAAAAAAATAAAACTACCAAAATGTTCGTAATGAAATTGTCTATCCGTTGGTGTAAGTACATAATCGACGATTTTGGAGGAGATGCATGATAACTACAATTATTTAATTTTTTCATGGTTTCGTTGTGAGGCGATTATTTAAACAATAAGTTAATTATCCAAAAAATAAAACTACCATTTTGAAGCCAAGAAGTTGTAGAAATGTAATGTATTTTTTACCAGTTGATATTTGTTTTGGCTAATGAGTAGATAGCTCTTAAAACTGGACAAAAAACTCGTTTTGCTGGGGGACGCACCTTAACCGAAATAATCATAATTATTTTTAAACGACTTATAAGAATCGCCGAATTGAGAACCTCCTCCGGTTTTCCATTCGGCTATATGTTTTTTTGTATGTAGTTGTTGCGTATCGCAACAACTCCCTAACTGTGCATTAAATTATTTGATGATTCGCTTTTGGTTTGAAATTGAATTGAATTTTAAATTTAAGTTATTTTTGTTTTTTCGAAAATAAATATAGACTATTTTCAGCAACTTTTACTTTGAAATTGCGAAAAACGTAAATAAAACAAAACATCGTAAAACGAACACCAACAAAACTAAGTGCAAATATATCAATAGGTTCATGTTAAATAAAAAATGTAGCTTAAAGTCATTAGTGTTTTAAGAGATAGTAGCTAAATAATACGCCCCGAGCGCTCATTTTTTGCGCCCGCGCACCCAAATCAACCACCTTCGCTCGACAAATGTGTGGGCAATACTGTAATTTATTTTTTTACCCAATAAATTACTCATACGTCAAAAGTTTGGACATGACCGGGCCCTCTTTCCGCATCCAACGGTGATATATAGGCTCTTGTCACACCATCCTACCTGTGCTTAACTTTTGTACGATTAATAAATGGCTTATTTGAGAGATTGAAACAATGGTGGTCGATAACTTTTATAGACAAATTGAGGGTCTTCAAATCTGAAGTAAACAGATACGTCTTAGATAAATACTCGTATGTAACCTATGTAACTGTATGAAATCTACACCTAGTTATAGAAAATTTAGTAAAATCTTTCCTTAAAGGATCAATTAAAACATACCGTCGAATTGAGAAATCTCTTCCTTTATTTGAAGTAGGTTAAAAATAAATTTAGCTATTGCGTAATTGAAATTTAGCGGTTTCCAGAAACCAGGTTTTTCCATCACTAGCGGTTTCAATAAATTTAGGAACCAGTTATTAGGACTATTTCGACTCAATTAGCTATTTATTTTTATAATATTAATTTGTTCACTAACTGCTTAAAAACACCAAGACTGATTTGGAATTCTATGTCTCCAGAGGTTTGTTTCCCAAGTAGTTTAATTAAAATGATATCAAAATCGGTCGAGTGGTTTTAAAAAAAAAAAAATATACAAATTGGATAGGAACATCAATGTTATTTTCGTTTATTCAGAACCTCGCTATCACATTTAAGTTTACTTAGAAACTAACCTCACAAATTTTACTAAAATTTTTAGTTTGATTCTGCAATATAATTGGAGTCAGATAGGTATGATTTTTATGACAGTGTTTTTTTTAATTGTCTTCAGTTTGGACTGCATGCATATGCGAATGTCGCAACAACACGAGGGACAAAATATGTACTTGTTAGAAATCAATACATTTATAATTGTTGTTTTTCAGTAGAGTAACGTAAAGTTAAAAAATGCCATGCAAAAAAAACTTTCATAAAATGCTCTTTTGGAAATCGGCAATGAAATTGTTCGACTGTAATTGTTCAAAACAAAAAGGTAACTTACGTCAGTCTCTCGTGTTGCCACCAAACTGATCATTTTTTTACAATTAATCAACCGTTTTACATGTAATATTATCAGTAACAAAATATGCATAAAAAGAGATCACGTTTGTTTCACTTTTTACTAAATTTTGTAACACAAAGTAACTTCTAGATACAGACCGAAGAAACCGTCGTCAAGGCGGTTTCTGAGATAACGGAGATATTTCAAGTAAACACGTTATTTATTCTTATGTAATTATTTAGAGCATTTAGACAATTAATTCACATAAACCAGAATAAGTAAATCAGGCTTATTGTATACTGGTATAGCACAGGTAAAAAATAATTCCTTTGTCAACCAAACTATCATTATGTCGTGGTAGGACTCTTAGCAGAGTCCGCCTGGGGAAGTACCACACCTTTGCCAGATATTCTATCGCCAAGCAGTAATGGGAAAACATTACTGTGTTCCGGTTTGAAGGGCAATGTTTCCAGATAAATTACAGGGCTTAGAGATATAACAACTTAGATGTCTGGGTGACGAGCGCAGCCGCTGCTAGGTAATGATTTGGGCTCTTCATGTTCCAATAGCTGCGTGTCACTGTGCTGTTATGTGGCAGGCATGTTGCTTACCGTCAGGCACATGTCCTACTCGTCTTGTCACTCTTTATTTAAAAAAAAACCTATAAATATATTCAGAATTATATTAGAGAAACTAAAGAGTAATTATTACTAACATAGTGAATAATTTTCGTATGGACATCTGTGAACTACAGACTGTGGTATGCTTTGCCTGAGTGTAAATTCCTGTTAAATTATAATTGGTCTCGGTTTTAAATGTTTAATTTAGGTAATCCTGCTATACTATACTTTATCATTACCATTAGACAAGACGGTGGTCAGGTGTATTGGTCAACGCTGGTGGTAAATAATATTTTATTAATTAGGTAATAGATATGTGCTTCAGCTGAGAAATTACGACAAAGTAAAGACACTTAGGGGAGTAGAGTAATCGCTGATTTTTATGCACCCAAGTAGGTACGCATTTTTGTAATGGTACGACTCTTAGCAGAGTCCGCCTGGGGAAGTACCACACCTTTGCCATTTATTCTACCGCCAAGCAGTAATGGGAAAACATTACTGTGTTCCGGTTCGAAGGGCAATGTTTCCAGAGAAATTACAGGGCTTAGAGATATAACAACTTAGATCTCTGGGTGACGAGCGCAGTGCGGTGCTAGGTAATGATAAGTGCGGTGCTAGGCTCTTCATGTTCCAATAGCTACGTGTCACTGTGCTGTTATGTAACAGGCGTGTTGCTTACCATCAGGCACATGACCCTGGTCGTCTTGTCACTCTTTATTTAAAAAAAACCTATAAATATATTCAGAATGATATTCGAGAAACTAAAGAGTAATTATTACTAACATAGTGAATAATTTTCGTATGGACATCTGTGAACTACAGACTGTGGTAAGCTTTGCCTGAGTGTAAATTCCTGTTCAATTATAATTGGTCACGGTTTTAAATGTTTAATTTAGGTAATCCTGCTATACTATACTTTATAATTACCATTAGACAAGACGGTGGTCAGGTGTATTGGTCAACGCTGGTGGTAAATAATATTTTATTAATTAGGTAATAAATATGTGCTTCAGCCGAGAAATTACGACAAAGTAAAGACACTTAGGGGAGCAGAGTAATTGCTGATTTTACGCACCTAAGTACGCATTTTTGTAGTGGTACGACTCTTAGCAGAGTCTGCCTGGGGAAGTACCACACATTTACCATTTATTCTACCGCCAAGCAGTAACGGGCAAACATTACTGTGTTCCGGTTTGAAGGGCAATGTTTCCAGAGAAATTAAAGGGCTTAGAGATATGGGTGACGAGCGCAGTGCGGTGCTAGGTAATGATAAGTGCGGTGCTAGGCTCTTCATGTTCCAATAGCTGCGTGTCACTGTGCTGTTTTGTGGTAGGCGTGTTGCTTACCATCAGGCACATGTCTTGCTCGTCTTGTCACTCTTTATTTTAAAAAAAAACGCCCCAGCTAATATGATACCCATTTAATCTAGTGGGACTTTGAAAAGTTGCAATTACTTCTCTGTAGAATTATAGAAGTATTTAACAGCGCTGAAATCATTTGAATAGTGAGATACCTACACTTTCGCGACGATAAAATGTACGGCAAGTGCATTAGCACTGTTAGCAAAGTTACGGCTTTTCTAGTAGAGAGAAAAACAACTGCCGATCTAGAGGTTCGAATCCCATGCGAACCTCTCTATTTTTGAAGTCATTTTGGTAATGCCCTTACAAGAAAAACATCATGACGAAACCGATACGTTCTTAGAATCTTTCGAGGCCATGTACATATTTGTCATCCACCAAACACTCACTAGGCCAGCGTGGTGGATTAAGACCTTAACTCTATCCTTGCGAGAGAAGACCCCGAGTCCCAACGGTGGGAACATTTAGTGGGCTGCTTAAGCTTATGTATTAGCATTGGTATATTATTATGCCTCAAGTATTTTAGAAAAGAGTGACGAGGCGTGCTTCTGATGGTAAGCATTCAGAGACTTCCAGTATTATAACGTGAAAAGTGCAATTAACTGTTTACCACTTCATTGCGGTCATAAGTCAGAGTTTTAATGTATATCTGTTAGCCGCGTACTAATATTTTCAGGGCAATAATAGCCTTCAAACTGGAACCAAGTGAGTTAGTAAGTTATAAATAAGTAAGTTATGGTAATAGATAATATTTGTTTGGTGTCGTGGACCACATAAATACGATCATCTTTTCCAGATGATCCTACCGCAACAGAACAGCTGTACGCTATACTTAGTAATTTATAATATTTTTGATAAAACTAAATGAATATAAAATATACACACCTATACCAAACCACTAACACTATCTGAATTATCCATAGACTTATGAAAACCATATTAATGTCTATAAATTATTAAGTTCGCTTTAATTTGGCAGCGTGCTTAGTTTGCTGGCGACATTATCATGCTGAATGGCAATCTTTATACACGGAGCCAAATTAAAACCAGGGTTTTGGCTACGCGACGCGTCCACCAAGCGCTCAGAAGTGTTATTAAAAATGAGATTATCTCCATCCTACCGAATGAAAATTAAATAACCTCAAAATCAATTAATAAATAAATATTGGTGTACATTTCACACACAACACCAACCTGCTGACCCCAAACTAAGCAAAACTTGTAATATGGCGGCCAAATAGCTGATGTAATACTTAATAATATAGTTCTAAATCCATACTTAGTATACATAGAAATACCCACACACAGCACAAGTATTTGAATTCATCACACAAATATTTGCAACGTGTGGGAATCGAACCCTGGGCTTCGCAGACAGAGTTATTACCCACTAAGCCACGAGGCCAGCAAAATAGCTATCAACTTTCATTGTTCACAAATATTCGCCGTTTTAAATGCTCAGCTTCTATTATTTTTCCATTCTGATTACAAATCGCAATAATACTATTTGACTAAGTGTGAGTGCACCTTCGAAATCTTGTAAGATAGGTCAACTTACCAGCACAGGCATTTGGGATAAACTAGGTATGACTGTGGACGAGTATCTACAAACTTCGTGCTACTATCACTGAACACAAAGTGCATTCAATTGATAAGCCAGAGGATGTGACCTGTCGTCCGGTGAAAGAATACTAGAATGTGTGTTGTTTATTTGTATCTATCGACTTATCTCATTTTTTTGCATATAAAAGGGCTGCATCCAGAGACATGGGTACTGGCAAACATGGCTCGTCTGGTGATATGCGTGTTGGCACTTTGCGCCGGCGCATTCGCCGTGCCTACCACCACCACCTTCCAAAAATGTAAGTTCGAAAAAATTTACTACAATATCTACAACATGAAAAGAAATGGGGTGAAAAAACAACATTTAATTATGGTTTATCATGATTCGTTTTCCCTTATCCCACTCTATGTGGAGTCGGTACAAATCTCCACTGATGTCACACCATAAAACATTCAAATATTTTGATTTTGATGGTTCTACTATAGTCGTTCTATTCTAATCCACAAGTGACTATTAGACTCTTGAAATGTATTGTAGCATATCGTATAGCTAGAATCATAAGCTGAAGATTGAAGATTGAGTAGCTCTATTCTTATTTTACAAACTAGCAGCGCCGCGCGTCTTTACCCGTTCCCGTTATTTCCTGGAATATAAAGTAGCCTATGTGTTTTTATAAGCTATAATTTAACTATGTTCAAAATTTCAACCCAATCCATTCATACGTTACGACGAGATTCATCAAAAAACATCCAATCATCAAAACATTAAAAAAACATTCATCATATTAGTAGGATTACTCCTAGTAACCTTTATGCTAACGACATTTTAGTCTTATACTTACTTAAATTTGTTTTCAGTGGACACGAAAGTTTTCCAAGAACGCCAACAAGAACTGATGCTTCTTTTCAACCACATCCACGAGCCAATCAACATCCCGAAATGCCAAGAGATCGCCAAGACATGGAAAATTGAAGAGAACCAGCAGCAGTTTAACGTGAGTTTTAAAGACTGCTTGGTTGCTTAACATCCTCAATGGCAATCAAGGGAAAACCTATCAAAGGATAACCTACTTAAAACAGTTCTCGTCCTCTTTTTGATGTCATTACATTTTTACGTCTAATTTTCTAATAATTCATTTTATTGCAGAATGCTACTGCCGTCAAAACTTGGGTCAGCATGATTAAAAATGGGTGGTATTTACCTCGTGCTGTACCGTTCTCGCTCAATGAGCCAGCGCATGTCTTCGAAGCAATGACTCTCTTCCACGTCCTCTACTCTGCTAATGACTATGGAACTTTCTACAAAACCGTTGTATCCTTGAGAGATATCTTAAACGAAGAAGTGTTTTTGTATACACTCAGCGTTGCCATTCTCTACCGCCACGACACTCAAGGCATTGCCATTCCACCCATGTACGAGATTTTACCGTCTTACTTCAATAATGCTGAAATTATGACTACAGCTCAGAGAATTAATACGCACGGACATGAACTCGTGAAACATTATCCTTCCACCTACATCTGGGATGACAATGTTGTAATTAAATGGAACCAGACTCTGTGGGCGTACCACAACCAAGAACAGGTCATGAGTTATTATACTGAGGACTACTCACTTAACGCTATTTACTATAACTTTAACCTCATGTACCCGCAATGGCTTGGAAGTAATGCCATCCCTGGTCTACTCAAAGACAGGCGTGGTGAATTGTGGTGGTTCATTCACAGACAATTCCTTGGACGTTACTATATGGAAAGGTTGTCAAACGGATTAGGAGAAATACCTGAAATATCCGATATCGTTACACAAGGCTATGTATCCGGTCTCTTGTACCCCAATGGAGTTCCTTACCCTGCGAGGCCTAACTACTATTCTCTGGAACAGCCTCACTTAGTCCAAGAAATTGAAAAAGTCATCGAGTATGAAAGACGTATCTGGGAATCTATTGAGAAAGGTTTCTACATTAACGTAAGTCCACTATCATACAAAAATCTTATTTTCTTTCCGTTACAATTTTTTTTTATTACAAAATAATAAACCATTATGATGTGATTTTAGAAACAAGGCGAACATGTGAATATCCTCACGGAAGACGGTCTAAATATTTTGGGGTCTCTTATTGAAGGAAACGTCGACTCAGTCAACGGCTGGTATTATAAGAACTTTATTAAGATCTGGAAAGCAATTCTCGGCAATTCTATTCACCATCATGTTCAGTATCACAACAAGTAAGTTATTATAGAAATGTACTACTGGTTAAAATCATACCATTTTAACAATACCACAAATAATTGTTTTGTTTTCAGTTATGTTCCTCTAGTGGTCCCATCTACCCTCGAAAATCAATTGACTAGTCTTCGTGACCCTGCTTTCTACATGATTTGGAAACGCGTAATGAGGCTTTTCGACAGCTGGCAAAAACGTATGGAACTTTACAAGGTTGAAGACCTCAAATACTCTGAAGTTGCTATCAAGAAGGTTGAAGTTGATAAACTAGTCACATACTTTGAAAACTCATACATCAATATTACGAATCATCTCCACCAAAGTTCACACGAGAGTAAGTAGCTAGTATTTCAATTAAATATTGTAATCGATTATATTTCTCATAGTAGTTTTCAATGAACTGTTTTGGCTGTTTATTTTTTCATACTGTTTTTTTTTAGGAGAAACTCAGAAAGATGAAGTCACTGTTTTGGTTCAACGCCCTATTCTGAACCACAAGGCGTTCAAAGTACGTGTTAACGTTAAGAGTGAGGTCGCCAAGACGGTTGTCGTTAAATTCTTCCTGGGTCCCAAGTATGACGGCAAGAACCTTGAAATTCCTCTGCAAGAGAACGTCGAAAACTTCATTTTGCTCGACCACTTCTTATACGAAGGTAAGTCAATATTTGGAACTACTACGATTGAATTTCAAATATTTGTACGATGGGAAACATACATTTTTAATCTTTTTTGATTTTCAGTAACTGCTGGAGATTGCGTGATCACTCGTGAATCGGTTAACAACGCTTACACGATCAAAGAATGGCCAAGTGCTTTTGAAATCTACGAGAAGACAGTCAAGGGACAATGGAAGCCAGATGTCAGCCGCTTGGCTATTGAGAAGTTCCCACACCACTTGCTGCTACCTAAAGGTTTGTTTATCGTTTTCTAAAGAGTATATTACATTACAATTTATTCATAGCACTCCACTTCTTTGCAATTTTAAGCTTTCAAGCTTAAAACGTAGCATGTGACTTACAAAACTTTTAACTTAGCAGAGGCCGCCTGGGGAAGTACCACTCTTTTGCTAGTTATTCTACCGCCAAGCAGTAATGTGCAAACATTACTATGTTCCGGGTCGAAGGGCAATGTTTCCAGAGAAATTGCAGGGTTTAGAGATATACTATCTTAGATCTCTGCGTGACGAGCGCAGTGCAGTGCTAGGTAATGATTTGAACTCTTCATGTTCCAATAGCTGAGTGTCACTGTGCTGTTATGTGGCAGGCACGTTGCTTACCATCGGGCACATGTCTTGCTCGTCTCGTTACTCTGTATTTAAAAAAAAAGTCTTGACTTTGGATCATTTCTTTCCCTTAAAAATACAAAACAGTGTTTCAGTCGTTTCGGTATGAACTTTGTTATTATATCAGCAATATATTTACGTTGAATTAACGCTAACATTGATATTTCTTGCTTACAGGCAAAGTTGGCGGTATGCCGTTCCAGCTCGTCGTCTACATCCAAGAGTACAAAGCCCCCAAGGTTCCTTATGGAACTGGCTTCGACCCCAAGACTTCTCTTGGCCTCGGCACAGGAGCTCGCTTCCTGACTGACCAGCCCCTGGCATTCCCCATGGATAGGACCATGTATAACTGGCAGATTCAGGAGGTCCAGAACTTGTGGTTCCAAGATGTGCTGATCTACCACAAGCACGCTCCAGAGGTCGTCGTTCCCCACAATGAATAAGTGTATCTATTCCTTCAATAACTATAACTCTCAAAACGGATTGATTATGTATTGTAGTTTAGAAACAAGTAGACATTTAGTAACTCAAAATAAAAATTTGAATTTCTATTTTGATTTTTTTATTTTGTCCACCTCAATAAGGTCACTAATACTTACTGGTACGTCTGTACTAATTAAAAAAGTTTGGGTCATAATCATTTAAATGGTATCTTTTTCTACGAGGTCACCCTATACAAACAAAAACAGCTTTTCTAAATATTTAGTTTAGTCGATAAGGTATTTTTTGTATTGAAAAGTTTACTTTTTCGCCATTTTGGGGCTGTTGTTGTTTATAATGATTAGAACCATAATCAATTAACTTTGTCGCCTGAAAGTATGAAGTAGGATGCGTTAAATCCGGTAGATCTGATTTTTTGCAGACTTGTTTATGATGTTGGCCTAATGATTATCCCAAGTTTGTGACCTCGAGCGACGAACGCAACTTTGTCAAAAATCGAAAAAACCGCGAAAAAAACGTTTATTTTTCAAATTTTGGCGATTATAACCCTAAACGACTAGTTTTTGAAAAAACTTTCTTATGACATTTATAAAGTAGACTAAATTTGCGACAATATGATCCAAGAATTGTCTCTGTACACCCAATAGTTTCTGAGAATAAGTCTTTCAAAGTTTATAATTTTTTTCGAACTTCGCAATTTTTTGCAATATTTTTGCAACTCCTACTTGACCACTTTATGGTACAGTTACTGCGGTTTTTAACCCCCGACCAAAAAAAGAGGTGTTATAAATTTGACGTCGAAGTCTGTCTGTCTATCAGACAGACACACGTACAGGTCTGTCTCTATGTGTATCTGCCTGTGTGTGTATCTGTCTATGGCACCGTATAGCTCAAACGGATGAGTCGATTTCGATGCGGTTTTTTTTATTTGAAGATACATTTTTGTGTTGATGTTTTGAGCTATTTTTGGTTAATATCGATTCAAGATGGCCACCTCCACCAAATGGCGGACCAAATATTTCATCACAATCTACCTCAATATGGGTATTAAATGGAAGGGCTTGACTAGTATAACAAATTTCAAATCACAAAATGGCGAACTACATTTTTTTTTCACAACTACCTCGATATGGTATAAATATTAGAACTAAATATAACTAAATTTTAAAACCCATTACAAAACTATTGTGGCTAAGGCCAGCCGAATGTTGGGTTTTATAATGCGAACAGCAAAACCTTTTAAACAAACTAACTCTTTCAAAACACTGTACGTATCGTTGGTTATGTCACAGCTCGAGTATTGTTCGTCAATTTGGGCTCCTATTTACAAGGTGGACAGGGATAGCATTGCATCTATACAACGTAGGTTTCTCAGACAATTATGCATCAAACAAGGTTTACGGAGAATTCTTCCTGAGTACGAAGACCGTCTAGCGCATTTTAATTTAGACAATCTATTACAAAGACGCCAAATCGCTGATTTGTGTTTACTTCATAAAATTGCGAACGGGTCACTGGGTAATGAATTGGTTGCCGCTTTCAATTATTCGACTCGTAAAATATCGGTCCGCAGACCAACTCGTGGGCTTTTTGATATTCCACCTACCAAAAACAACGTGGGGCGTAATAATCCACTGTATCGCATGTGTGATCTATATAACAATATCTGTTCCGACAAATGTGATGATCTCGATATCTTTTATCATAATTTTAATCGCTTCAAAGCATTGCTGTACTCTTCAGATATTTAATTTATTATACCTATCAGATACGTCCTAAGATGAAGCCGTCGCATAACAATAATTGATTTTTTCTTTGAAAATATTTTTTCAAGTTGTCGTTGTCTTATTGCAGTAATTGTTGTCAATGCCGTGTACGACACTTAGGTGAACAAATTTATACAGTTAAGTTTATCATAAGAAGTTTATTTTTCAATTAAGTTTAAGTTTAAGTTTCAATTTGTTTATTGTTATCGTTACCAATAAAATAAAAAATAAAATAAAATAAAAATATTATATGTTTTTTTACATTTATTTTATTTTATACATTTTAGTTATGAACAATGTTGTGAGTGTTATTATGCTCAACATAATATGCATCTTTTGGTTTTTGACCAAATGTCGTCGATTCTACATATATTGATATTCTTGATATAATATGTAGGTTTGTCTATTGCATGTAATTCATATAGTTTTATGTAAGTACCTATATAATTATAGTTTTTCGACTAAAGTTGAGTACTAAATCGTTTGAAGTTGGAGATGGGCGACCGAGGCGGAGCAATCCGAGAGCGGTTCCGTATTCCCACCATCAGCGGCAGAGTTGAAACCCCATGGAGATTTTAGTAGATAGGGGCACCATATCCACAGATGGTATAGAGTGCAACATAACCCGGCCGAGAGACGTTGTAAATTAGATGGTTCACTTTGACGTATCAAATCAACCATACGCAACCATCGACAAAATGACATTTAGCTGTCATTTCCGCTTTTGACGTTTTATGTCACGTCACACGCGGTCGAACAGAACACTTATCGTTTTCTGGCGTCTCACGGGAACGTGATAAAAAGTGTCCTATGCCCTTCTCCTGATTCTAAGCTACCTCCCCACGAATTTTCAGCCAAATGAATGAAATAAACGAAATTAATGAAATGAATGAAATGATCAAAATGCACGAATTGAATGAAATGAACAAAATGTATGAAATGAACAAAATGAACGAAATTAATGAACTGAACGAAATGAACAAAATGAATGATATGAACAAAATGAACGAAATGAATTAAATGAATGAAATTAACGAAATGAATGTCAACCATGACGTCA
The DNA here is from genome assembly GCA_963693475.1 of Ectropis crepuscularia. Lineage (NCBI taxonomy): Eukaryota > Metazoa > Arthropoda > Insecta > Lepidoptera > Geometridae > Ectropis > Ectropis crepuscularia. The sequence continues at coordinate 15,002,722 of OY856358.1, forward strand.
CCACGAAATGACGTTTAGCTGTCATTTTTTGACGTTTTATGTATGACGTCACACGAGAACGCAGTCGAACGGGATATTAGTCGTTTTCTGACGTCCCACGGGAACGTGATAAAAAGTATCCTATGTCCTTTTCCTTGTTTTAAGTTACCTCCCCACCAATTTTGAGCCAAATCGGTTCAGCCGTTCTTGAGTAATAAATATATCTGTAGTCTATAGATATTTATATCTAGCTTGATAAATAGGGACCGATTTTGTAGTACACAATTCGAATTATAAAAGTAGGTGGTTTTGTGTTTTAACTGCGCTGTTGTGCACGTTTTTTTGTAACTTTATTATCCTAGGCAATAAACTTTATGCATTTCTAATTAATAATAAGACCGAACTTTCTAATAAATTTGTTTTTTTTGTTTACAAATCTGAATTGCTTGTAGTGTAATGTATCCGATAAAAAACCGATAAAGCTTGCGATGTTCCAATACTTTGAAGTCTTTTTTGCATAAGAGTGTCGTTAATCTCAAATGACCTCTAACTCTGCCTGCGAAGCCGAGGATCGTGGGTTCGATTCCCACCCAGTGCAAATATTTGTATGATGAATTCAAATATTTGATCTGTGCCTGGTTGTTTCTATGTATAATAAGTACGTATTCACAACTACATATATAAGTATTGAGAGAAGAGTATGAGAGTATGAGTATTATATCAGCTATCTGGCCGCTATAGTACAAGCTTTGCTTAGTTTGGGCACAGATAAATAAATAGTTTTGGGTTTAGATGGTCTTGTGTGTGAATTGTCCATCAAAATTGATTTATTTAGAATGAACCGTCTATTTGTGTTCTTGTTGCTGAAACCCGGAGTATTCACTCATAATTAGGTAGTCGAGCCCATAAACCATCTTCGCCACGTGCAACTGTAACAGTTGACACACGTCCTCAAAATATGAGATGTCCTTAAGATTTCAGATGTCCTTAAGCTAGTGAATAACTGATTATGTTTGAAGAAAAAAAAATGGAGTACTTTTTGGTGGAGGAAAATATTATGGGTCCGCGTCACAAACACGCTATTGAACGGCTTAGTGGCGGCGGAACAGCGGACCAGGCGGTCTACCGTCTAACGAAAACGCTTTGACGCTTTGACATTGCCGTCTCTTTCATTTCAAGCGAGAAGAAAAGAGACAGCAATGTCAAAGCGTCAAAGCGTTTTTGTTAGGACATGCGCTATTCATGTTTTTTGGTTTGGAAATCGTGTTAGTCCGTACCACCGGCTTATTACTCATACGCTCCTTACGCTCTTTACGCTTCATACGGCTTATTATCATTACCTACTCGTAGCTATATATCTCCTGCTGTACAGGTGATGTATAGTTCAACGGTAATGTAGTGCTCTTTATCATTAAAATTCTAAATTATAAGTTTTCACTACTACCGGCAGTCCCTATTGACTGGATTTTTTAGGGTTCCGTAAAACGTAAAAACGGAACCCTTATAGATTCGTCATGTCTGTCTGTCTGTCTGTCTGTCTGTCCGTCCGTATGTCACAGCCACTTTTTGCCGAAACTATGAGAACTACACTGTTGAAACTTGGTAAGTAGATGTATTCTGTGAACCGCATCAAGATTTTTACAAAAGTTTTTTTAAAAAACAAAAATTAGGGGTGCCCCCCATACTGAGAACTGAAGCTCAAAAATTTTTTTTTCATCAAACCTACACGTGTGGGGTGTCTATCGATAGGTCTTAAAAAATGATGTTGAGGTTTCTAATATAATTTTTGTCTACACTGAATTACTTGCGCGAGAGACGCTTCCAAAGTGGTAAAATGTGTGTCCCCCCCCCCTCTAACTTCTAAAGTAAGAGAATGAAAAAACTAAAAAAAATATATGATGTACATTACCATGAAAACTACCAACGAAAATTAGTTTGAACTCGATCTGATCAGTAGTTTTTTTTTAATACGTCATAAATATACTATTATTAAAACTTCGATCAAAGTTACAACGAACTACAAGAACTATGTGTACTATGTATATTATGTTACTTGCTGGAACGGAACCCTTCATGGGCGAGTCCAACTCGCACTTGGCTACTTTATTTTTACTATGGTGAGTTAGGATTGAACATATTTATGTATCTTCGCATCGTGGGGCACAAAATTCCAAAAGCACTTACAAAAAACAAAAAAGGTATCCTTCCACTTACACAAGTAACGTTATGGTCAAATTTTGTGCTATTTTAAATCCCACTCATAATATAAATATCAAAGTTTGGATATTTGGATGTTTGTTGCTCAATTACACTGTAACGTATGAACGGATCGAGCTGAAATTTGGAATACAGTTAGATTATAGTCTGAAATAATACATAGGCTACTTTTTATCCCGGGAAAATAACGGGAACGACGGGAAACCGCGGGGCACTGCTAGTTATTAATATTTGGTTGATACTTCATAAATATGCTCTTAATATTTACTAAACGGTAAGTAAATGCTGTTAACGTTAAATGACGAAAGTAAGAATACGGAATGCTTTTAAGGAATATTCATGGATGCTTTCAAATATGTTCTATATAAAAGGGTAAGTATTATTTATTAGTTTAAAGGGTCAAGAGTGCACCTTATGCGATAGCCCAAAGTTCAGTAAGAAGTAAATAATAAGACCAGGAAATAATCAAAGTTATATTACGTTCGTAAATTTTACTTTACTATACTTAGGCACTTAAATACTAGATTGAAAATTAGCCTTGCGAACACTTCATATCTATACTAATATTATAAAGAAGTAAAGTTTGTGTGTTTGTTAAATTGTAAGGGGTAATCTCGGGATCTACTGAACCGATTTTAAAAATTCTTTCACCAATAGAAAGCCACATTATTGCTGAGTGTCATAGGCTCCGAGCAAAGCCGGAACGGGCCGCTAGTTAATGATATTTTTAATAAACTTAGGTGATTGTTTGTTTTCTCATTTTTTTTAAAAAGAGTATCAAATGTTGTTCAGGAACGATAGGAAATAGGATTAGATTTCTTTTCAACAATCGGCTCAACGACTCTTATATTTGTATTACTGGAAGCAGACCCGACTTAACCGTGGTGACTTAGTGGCAAGAACGTCTGATTACAAGCGTGAGGTCGTAGGGTCCAATTCCGCCTGCACTACTGTGTAGATAGATAAATATAAGATTACTACTGGCTTTAACGGATAAAGGGACATAACACAAAGTTAAAAGACAGGAACAACGTGAAGGAACCGCCCTGCTACCACCTAACTAAACCGGCTTTGGCTTCGCTATTGCTGTCTCTATAATTACAAACGAAAAGAAAAGAGAGCGCAATGTCAAAGCTAAGACAGTTTTAATTAGGCGGGTAGACCCTCTGGCATGTTCCAAGTCTAAATAGACATGTTCCGAGAGAATGTGTTACTAACAATCCACCAAATTTCGAACAACCTTCCAAATATCTACCCTAATGTGATAAATGATAGGTAAATTCAAGCCTTACGAGATAAGACCCCAAATACTAGCAGTGGGAAAACAAAGTAAGTATTATGTGTTAGTGCTAGTTACAATCCTACTTATTATCCGTAGCCAAATGGCAAAAAACGGGACCCGTATAGATTCGTCATATCTGTATGTCTGTCTGTCCGTCCGTATGTCACAGGCATTTTTTCCGAAACTATAAGAACTTTTTAGTATGAAAACTAACGTGGTTATTATAACGTGAATAAGATCGCCGGACGCGATCGAAACTCGAGTCGGACTGTTCTGACTATATTACACGTGAGTTACCCGTGTATTTCTTTTAAAAACTATAAGAACTGTTGAAACTTGGGGAGTAGATGTATTCTGTGAACCGCATTAAGAATTTCACACAAAAATAGAAAAAAAAAACAATAAATTTTGGGGGTACCCCATACTTAGAACTTAGAAGTGATACTCAAAAAATATCTTTTCTTCTAAATTTTACGTGTGGGGGGGGGGGGGGATCTATGGATAGGTCTTTAAAAATGATATTGAGGTTTGTAATTTTTTTTCTCTGTTGAGACTATTCCAAAGTGATAAAATGTCCCCCCTCCCCTCCCTGTTCAACTTCTAAAATAAGACAATGACAAAACTAAACAAAATATGATATACATTACCATCCAAACGTCCACCGTAAAATGGATCTGAACAAGATCAGTAACCAGTTTTTTTGTAATTGTCATAAATACAGTATTATTGATCAAAGTTACAACAAAGTGCCAAAAGGCTCATAGGTAACGACACTCTTGTGCGAAAAAGACTTCAAAGTCTTGAACATCGCCGAAAAATTGCTAGCCTATCGGTTTTTTATCGGATACACTTCGGAGAGTGTGCGACTGATTTGCATGATCTGATACCACCTTGTCCTTTTTTCTATCGGAATGCTCGTAGCTCGAAAAAGCGACATCGTTTCATGGTTGATGTTCCAAAGACACGAACGAAGAGATTTGACTCTACTTTTGTGATAAGAACGTCTAGGCTGTGGAATACGTTGCCTGAGTGGGTTTTCCCCGATGGTTACAATCTTTGTGTCTTCAAATCGAGAGTGAATCGGTTATTTCTAGGTAAACACGTTCCATCGTAGACCGCATCGTCGCTTAACATCAGGCGAGATGGCGGTCAAGTGTAAGCCTATAGAAGTTTAAAAAAAAAAAAACAACGACTACTAGGTACAAGAATTTTTATATTATGCTACTTGTTGCTACGGAACCCTTCATGGGCGAGTCCAACTCGCACTTGATCACTTTTGTTATTTAATATACTTACTGAATAGATTATTGTCAATGACAAACTCAACATGCGTTCTACATGTAATATGAGTTAAAAAAAAATTAAAAGCCCTTATTGGGCAGATCCTTTATTAAATTACAAATAACACTTACCCATACTACATTCTTGCCAAACAAACTATTTACACTAAGCACTTTTGAATTATTCATAGATCCAAGACGGTTTTTCTAGTGTAGCGAAATGAGCAAGCGCCGCAATGGTAAGCAACACGCCTATTCGTAACAGCACAGTGGAATAACTATTGGAACACGAAGAGTCTAAATCTTTACCTAGCACTGTAAAACGCTAGACTAATAAAAAAATGCCAGATCTATAAGTAAAACCAAAAAAATCATAATAGAAATTTTCAACGTTTCTGAGGTCGAACAAATACAAAACAAGAAATCGAGGCAAAGTCAAGTTTTATGATATACTAGCAGCGCCCCGCGGTGTTACTCGCGAAGTTCCCGTTCCCGTTGTTCCCTTTTTTTTCGGGATAAAAAGTAGCATATGTGTTCTTCCAGACTATAAACTATCTGTATTCCAAATTTCAGCCCGATCCGTTCATACGTTAGGACGTGATTGAGCAACAAACATCCAAACATCCATACATTGACATTTATAATATTAGTAGGATAGGATAATAAGTTTACGTGGTATCCAAAGTTTAAATTAAGGTAGCAACAAAAAGTAACCAAAGTCATTTACGATCTAGGTAAAGTCGATGAAGATGAAACTGATAAGCTGTAAGCATGAAAGCAGTCGATGCACCTCAACGACATTGCTTTTGTCTTATCTGCACTATTTTCTTCAAGATTATTATGAAAAAATGACCTACGCCAATATTTTGGTTTATGCTTACAATGTATCCAAGAGAAAGATAAGTATTGGATTTTGTTTTGGAATGAATATGTTTGTTTACATTATAGAAAGCATATAAAAAGACGATGCATTTCTCGGTACTGCACTGGCAATCATGGCTCGTCTGGTGGTGTGTGTACTAGCCCTTTGCGCCGCCGGCGCATTGGCGGACCCTCGGGAAAATTGGTCAAAAAGTGAGTAAAATTTAGTTTTTTTCCATGATATTTTTGTAATAGTTTTGGTGTAATTTTTATTTTTTTTATATATCGGCTGCTAAGATAAAACATGGTGGTATCATATATAATGTAAAATAATAGAAAAGGAATAATTTTAATTTTGAAAAGAAACCGGAACTCGGACACTTATGTTTTATAGCCTCCGAGGCCACATCGCGGCCCTTGTCTTTCCACCGAGCATTATGCTAATCAGAGTACTCGCAGAAGACCCTCATTTAGAAAATTTAAGAATTTTACTAAGAGTGTCAGCCGAGTAACCTTCCCAAGTCATCTAGTCCCTTTACCAAACTTATAGCATAGAATAGATAATACAGACTTATAGTCTCGCTGCTCGAAGAGTGAGGAGCGTGAACAGAAGTCCTTCCCTGGCCAGGTATAGCCATCACACAACAAGATGATGTCATCGAGACGAGTTATTGTTTGATGCCCAGAGTACAGCACGGGGAGGTTCCAGAACTGCGTTTCGCATTAGTGGGATGAGCTAATGATAGTTTTCCATAGACTTTAGGAATCTTTTTATTGGTCTCTCATTAACTCTACCTTTTTATTTGCAGTTGGCGCTGATATATTGAAACAGCGTCAAATGGATTTAATGAACTTGTATGACCACATTCATGAACCAATTTCCATCCCTAAATGCCAAGAGATTGCCAGCAAATGGACCATTGAGAACAACTACGAGAAATTCAACGTAAGTTAAATTGTGTTAGCTTAAACAACCCACTAAATATACCTAATGCCGGTACTCGGGGCATTCTTTCGCAAGGAGAGACTCAAAACCATAATGCACCACGCTAGCCCAGTGCGAGTTGATGGCAGACACATGACCTCGAAAGATTCTAGGTACATGTTGGTTCCTTCACGATGTTTTCCTTCCCCGTTTTATGTTAGATGCATAACGCACATGACTTCGAAAATACAGTGGTGCACGTGGGATTTGAACCCGGTGCTCCGGACACACAAATAGCAACAAATTTAGTTTGAATTTGTTTTTACCTAAGGACTTAGGTTAGTTGTTTGCAATCAATGAATCAGTTACAGAGTTCAGTGTACATAAGTACATAATTATAATATGCAGATTTAGATTTTCTGATCCATTTTATCTGGTCAAATTATTTATTTTTACATTTAATTTCAGAACATAACAGCAGCCAAGACCTTCGTCACTATGATGAAGAATGGATGGTACCTGCCACGTGCAGTACCTTTCTCCGTCAATGAGCCCGCTCATGTGTTCGAGGCTATGACTCTCTTCCACATGCTCTACTCTGCAAAAGACTACGATACTTTCTATAGCACCGCGGTTTACTTGAGAGATATCCTCAACGAGGGTCTTTATATCTATGCTCTCAGTGTTACTATCATGTACCGCGCTGACACCCAAGGTGTTGTTATACCTCCAGTGTACGAAGTTTTCCCATCGTACTTCAACAATGGTGAAATTATGGTTACTGCCCAAAGAATTAACACCCATGGCCAACGTTACATGAAGAACTACCCCTCTACTTTTGTTTGGGACGACAATGTTGTGATCAGATGGAACTCGACTGCCTGGCCTTACTACGGCTCAAACTTCCCATTATCTTACTTCACAAACGATTACGATCTCAATGACGCGCAGTATTTCCTGAGCGTTGTTACTCCATACTGGTTAGGAGGCGATGACGTCCCAGTTATTTACAAGAAGGCCCGTGGAGAAGCTTGGTGGTTTGCTCACAAACAGTTACTTGCTCGTTACTACATGGATAGATTGAGTAGCGATCTTGGAGAAATCCCTGAAATCAATGATGTGGTCGAAGAAGGTTTTAATTCTGGACTCTTATATCATAACGGAATTCCTTTCCCTACGAGGCCTAACCACTTCCACCTTGACAACCCTGAATTTGCAGAGGCTTTGGAAAAGGTTCAGGAATACGAAAAACGTATTTGGGAAGCAATCGATAAAGGTTTCTACATCGACGTAAGTTTTGATCTTATTGTTTTGTTGATTTAATTATTTCAATAAGTTATTTCGATTATGATGATACAAATTTACGATATTTAATCTCTCATTTACAGCGTAAAGGAGAGCACGTCAGCCTTTTGACCGAGGATGGTCTCGAAATCCTTGGACGCCTTATTGAGTCCAACGCCGACTCTCCCAACAGTTATTATTACAAAAATTTCATCAAAATCTGGAAACAGATTCTTGGAAACACTGTTAAGCCTGGATACCAATACAAGAGCTAGTAAGTTACATAACACAGAATGTAATATCATAAATTATAGTAAAGGTTTCAGTTATGGTTTCGGAATCGGTTACTTCTTGGTAAACACAATCCATCGTAAACCGCATCGTCGCCAAAGATTAGGCGAGTCAACTTATGTATAACAAGTGTAATATATACATCTATAATAAATATAAAAACTTGTAACAGTGCTCTAAAAACTGATGAAAATCACGTTCAAAGATTCCGTTACACAGGTTTACAGATAGGTACAGACCAAGTTAAAGTAAAAATAAGTAAAATTTCACGTTATACAACTAATACTTTAAAATATCACAGATCATTGACAGATGATGAGATACCAAATAATGTTCGATTTATTATTTTCAGTTTTACTCCTCTGGTTGTTCCTTCTGCTTTGGAGAACTACCAAACTTCCCTGCGTGACCCAGCTTTCTACATGATCTGGAAGCGAGTTTTGAGACTATTCGAATACTGGCAGAAACGGATGCCTCTGTACAAGAGCGAGCAGTTGACTATGCCTGGTGCTGAAATTGAAAAGGTTGAAGTTGAGAAACTCACCACTTACTTCGAAAATACTTACATGAACATCTCTGCCCATCTGTTCCAAACTGAAGCCGAGAGTAAGTTACTGAAATAATAAATAAACGCCATCACTTAGTTTGTTACAGCAGTTTTTCTAGAAGTTTCCAAGTTCCAGAGATGTAGACCAGTTTTGGAAATGTAAATATTACCTGACTAAAGAAAGAAAAACGACACCTATTGTGAAAATAAAAAATGACACACCACATCTAGTGGGACAAATACAAGTATACGATGATAAGGAAATAAATAAATCGATTGTGTGTTTCTGTTACAGGCAAGAGTCTGGTGGAAGATGTGTCTGTCCTCGTTCAACACCCACGCCTGAACCACAAGCCATTCAACGTCCGTGTCACAGTCAAAAGCGCAGCTGCCAAGAAAGTACTCGTCAAGTTCTTCCTTGCTCCTAAATATGACGGCAAAGGTTTCGAAATCCCGCTTCACGAGAACACCGAGAACTTCTTCCTGCTTGACCAGTTCCCATATGACAGTAAGTTCATGAAATATTTAAAAATATCAGATAAATTTGGTTTAATGAAAAAGTTGCTTATGATGTAATTTAGAATGAAATTTTAATTTAGTAAGTTTTGTATCACCCCAAAAATATTAAGAACACAAAGATTGTTTTGTACAAAACTGTATTATGCATTAGAATCAGGACTGCAAATTTATTTTATTACTAACTGAACCGTGCGCGCGTTGCTACGCCATCTATCGAAAATTGGTCATACCAATTCAAATTTTGAACAAATTCGGTTACTTTAGGTTCTAATGACGCAACCTTTAAAAGATAGACAGTGAACTTGCTGTCACGCAACGAAAGCTCTCAAAAAGCAATATTTTTCCCGTTTTTGTTACATTTTTCGTTGATGCTCCGCTCCTGTCGATAGTTGCGTAATGTTAAGTAGTCTATAGCCTTCCTCGATAAATGGACTATCTAACAGAGAAATAATCTTTCAATTTGGACCAGTACTTCCCGAAATCCTTGGGTTCAAGCAAACAAACAACCTCTTCAGCTTTATAATATTACCTTTGTATTTCACAGTGACGGCTGGAGAATGTGTAATCTCTCGCAAATCCACGGACTTTGTCTACACTTCCAAGGACTGGCCTAGTGCGCATGAGCTTTACGTGAAACTCCTGAAGGGAGACTGGGCACCATCCAAGAGGACGATGAACGTGTTCCCGCACCGCCTGCTCTTGCCTAAGGGTAAGTAACCCTTTATCAATATTGTATATTTCTTAATGCAGCATTTCTTCCTTAATAATTACTTTGGGCGTAATTTGTGGTACTTGGTTAGCAACACACCAAACTAAAGCAATTCTGCTGTAGTTGTATTATAATTTGAAAATATTAAGGAAGTGTTTCACACTTCCTAGCACTGCTATGTGGTCCTCACTAATCCCATATACATATATTAATTTGTAATACTCTTCAGAATTTCATGACTTTTTAATTTTCACAGGTAAGGTTGGAGGCATGAAGTTCCAGTTTGTGGTCTTCATCCAAGAGTTCGATGGCTACAAGGAGCCCTACACTACTGGCTACTACCCAGCCGCTTACCCCGTTGACAGGCCTCTTCACAGCTTCCAAGTCAAGGATGTCAAGAATCTATTCTTCCAAGACGTTCTGATCTACCACAAGGAAGTTCCCGAAGTCTACGTGCCCCACGTGTTGTAGATAACGATGACTATTGCCAACACCCCTTTTTGCATACTAATACGCACGTAACTTGTTCTGCGTTCAAAATGCTATTTCCATCTTTATTTGTAAAGTCTGTAAAGCTTAAAATGTTTTAGAATTTTTCACTATCGTTGCCGATCGGTAATGGTGGAGATACTACAATTGAAACTCTAATCTTTACTAGTCTTGAAATAAAGTAGAAAATGAAATAAACTTTTAAAACGTGTACACAGGTGCGTATTTAAATGTGAAGACCAACGGACTGGTTTCTTAGTAGGTATTAGATTGATTTTCCAGCTTGTAGACTGATAGATTTATATATGACCGTGTAATAGCTACAAAATCTTTTCAAATAGTTAGTTTACCTGCTGATATGTATGATATGTATTTATTAGTGTATGTATTAATTGTTTCAATATAATATTGTTAATTATGTAGAAAGCCAAATTAATATTTATCGAAGTATGAATAAAATCACTGTATTAGTTGAATCTTGTAGTTTGTTGTAACCTAAACTTCCTTACTAAGGTATAATGTTAAATGTTTCAAAAATAGACAGTATGTTATTTAATATTAATTATGTGCAATATTAAGTTAATATTTCCAAAACAACACCATCTAACCCTAAGCTATGCCAAGTATATGGAAACCAGATAGTAGAGAAAACAGGTAATTAAGCCAAAAGGATTGCATCGTTTTGAACAACTTTAAGAATAGAGTTAAGTGAAATGCAGCCGTGGTGCTCAAAAATACTCAGAAGTAGTTTGTCATCAGAAAACCAGCTTTTTCTAAGCATTGTGTCTTTTAGGGACACGCCATCCGCTTACTCACACTTGTCCACTGTGGTAGATTATGACCTTCTCTCCCACCTTGTCAGAGTAGGTCTCGAGTCCTAGAAGTAAGTACATGAAGGAGCGTAATAGAACTGCATACGCATTTTGGGCTCGACTAAATGTACACAATGGCAGACTTTTGTGATTTTAGGGAAGTAAAAGTTGGTCAATGATGAGTGCGTCTCTTTCAGTCTAGTTAGGCATACGCGCATTAATGTCTTACACAAATTCACTCAAATAAAAGTCGTGTTATATTTTTAAAATTAAACCCTGTTTACTTTTTATTTAATTTAGACCGATGGGATGACCAACACATACTCTGTATGTTAGACAAGAAGCCTATCAACAACAACACAGCGCCACACAACTATTTAAACACGAGGAGTGCAGTAAATACACTCATCAGAGAAATGAAATGACATGTCTCGGTAGACATAGTCCTGTAAATTGGTTTAGCTCATTTTAAAATGATAATTAATTCCAACAAGACATGCACTTTGTGATACGAGTATGAAACAACAGGCATGTGAATGCAATAAGTCACATGTTGGTATCAGCTATTTAAACATAAAACGAAAATTAGAGCTTTGTTCCGTCTTATAAGGTGTTTTGTGTCTAGGTTTTGTAGTTGCTCAAAATTGTTGCATATCTTCAAGAAATTAACTTTGGCATTCACAAGTAAATATAAATACCGTTTATATCAAACAGTTTTGCTATAAGTAACAGTTTTTTAGTAAATATTATTATCTGATTTTTTTTCTTCTCCAGTAATCGCTGACCTAACCTGATAATTTTTTATTACCTTATCAACATTGTTATGTTTAGTATAAATACGGGAAGAGACGGTTTGAATGTCACTGGCAATCATGGCTCGTCTGGTGTTCGGTCTCCTAGCGCTCTGCGCCGCAAGCGCTTTCGCTTCCTCAAACGTTGTTGAAAAGAGTAAGTTTTTATTCCTTTGTCTTTTCTATTACTAATTTATACGTGTTCATTATTTAACTTCTTCGTTATAACTTCTTTTGGAGCTCAGATTAATTTCCCTCATATTTCTCTTGGTGTTGATCTGACAATACTTTGAATATTTGTTTAATTTTGTCCTTTCAAATCGATATAAAAATCGAAATCGTATAATTCATTGTTAAATGTGTTACGCGGTTACCCGCGAAGTTACAGTTCCCGTTATATTCCCGAGATAAAAATAGGTAGCCTATGTGTTATTCCAGACTATAATCTGTTTCAAATTCCAACTCGATCTGTTCAGACGTTCTGAAGTGATTGAGCAACAAACATCTAAACATACAAACGGCCACACTTTCGCATCTATAATACTAGTCATCATCGTCAACAGCCCACTAAATGTTCTCACTGCTGGAACTCGGGGACTTCTCCCGGAAGGAGAGAGTTAAAGCCATAACCCACCACGCTGGCCCAGTGGGGGTTGGTGGAAGACACATGACTTCGAAGGATTCTAGGTACATGTCTGTTTCCTCACGATGTTTTCCTTCGCCGTTATTAAGTTAGCGGTGTGTGGGGTTTGAACCCGGGGTCTCCGGATCGGCAGGCGCCGTTCTCCTGACTAGACCAGCCGTAACTTGTGATACTAGTAGGTTCTATTTATTTCCATGTGCGACACTTTGTGACACAAGTTACACCAACTTTTATAATATGTAATTTAAAATTTGCAACAATTAGTTAACGTGAAATGTATTTTCTTACGCTAAACTAAACAACGCTACTGACAACAACACTATAGGAAGACAACAATTATTGTTTCTATACCTATGTATTCACATTTTCAAAACTTACAGACAAACTTGCGGAACGCCAAGCTGAAATTTTAGACCTTTTCCAACACATCAATGAGCCAGCGTCATCAACCTTGCTGAAATATGAAGCCACTAAATTCGATAAAAACATCAAAATTGAAGACAAATTTGGCGTGAGTACTTAATTTTTAGACAAGCAGATTCATCAATAGGCTCATGAATAGCAATCCGACAGCAAAACGCTACACTATACGTATACATATTATTCATTATTAGGATAGTATACTAATTCGGTTAAAATATGAATGAATTCTTAATAATAGGTATATCTGACAATATTGCGTCAATACAATTCAAATCTTGGCACATGAACAGTAAGCATAATCAGCCCACAAATGTTTCCAGTGCTGAGACTCAGGGCCTTCTCTCGTAAAGAGAGAGAGTTAAGGCCATAAATAATACAATCCACCACACTGAAGCAGTGTGGGTGCGATTTAAAACATGAGCTCAAAAGATTCTTGGAACATACCGATTTCCTCACGATGTTTCTCTTTCATCGTTTTTGAATTCATTACGCACATGACTTTGCAAAGACAGTGATAACTTTTTAACGCCTGATATTCGAACCAGGAGCTCTGGATCGGCAGTCACCGTTCTCTCGAATATATCAGCTGTAACTCTGAACTTAACCCGAAGTAGAAATATCCAACGTGTTTGTGTCAGAAATATAAAATAGACTCTTTCAAAAAACCTCATGTAAAAATCTCTTTGCCCTGTAATTTATCTGGTAACAAAATCCTTGACACTAAAACTTATTACTCTTTGTACATAACTAATTGGTAGACAATAGGGTAATTAATTAACTGATTCAAATAGGCTATTTTATAGAATTCTAACACATTCGATGACTGCTGTATAATACGTGAATACGATATGTAACTGACAGTAATAGAGCTATCCACACTAAACGAGTTTATTTTCCGTTACAGAATGCAACTGCTGCCAAAACCTACTTCGGTATGATGGATCATGGATGGATCTTACCGCGTTCGGTTCCTTTTTCAGTCAATGAACCAGCTCATGCTTTTGAAGCTATGACCTTGTTCAACACACTTTATTCTGCCAAGGAATACGAAACTTTCTACTTCACCGCTGCAACGCTAAGAGACATTGTTAATGAAGGTCTCTTTGTTTATGTAGTCAGCAGTGTTGTGTTTTACCGCCAAGATACACAAGGCATCGCACTCCCACCGCAATACGAGATCTTCCCTTCGCTCTTCTTCAACGGTCAAGTTATTGCAACCGCCAACAGAATTAATACCCATGGTCATCGCAACGTTAACTACTACCCATCCACTTACGTTTCGGGAGAAAGTGTTGTAATTAAAGAAAACGCCACTGAATACGCTTACTTCGGCAAAAATCCACTTTACTATTTCACAAACGACCCTGATCTGAATAATGCTCAATATTTCTTGAGCCTCGTCACACCTTTCTGGCTTAGTGACAAATTGGCATCTAGTGTATTTTACAGAGAAAGACGTGGAGAAGCTTGGTGGTTTGCCTACAGGCAGCTGGTTGCACGTTACTATTTGGAGTTGTTGTCCAACGACCTTGGTGAGATTCCAGAAATTACAACTGTGGTTGAACAAGGGTTCTCCTCTGGACTTGTATACAGCAACGGAGTTCCATTCCCGTCTAGACCTGACAACTACCGTCTTGACCAACCTCAATTAGCCAGTGCAGTAGAAAAGGTTCTGGAGTCCGAAAGACGCATCTTGGAAGCTGTTGACAAAGGCTTCTTTGTTGACGTAAGGATGATCTAACTAATTAATCAAAAAATATTACTTATGTGGTCTAATCCTTAACTAATTAAAATTTATTTGATTGTAGCGTGAAGGAAAACAAGTCAGTCTTCTTACTGATGCCGGTCTTGAAATCCTCGCTCGTCTGATTGAATCTAACGCCGATTCTCCAAACCGTTACTACTACAAAGACTTCATCAGGGTCTGGAAGCAAATCTTGGGCAACTCCATCAAGCCTGGATACGAATATAATAACTAGTACGTATATTTATATGGATACTAAGTTTGAAATTTATCTTTAAGAATTCATTCATATTAAAAAAATTCTTCAATTCCAGCTTCACTCCCTTGGTTGTTCCATCTGCTTTGGAGAACTACCAGACTGCCCTCCGTGACCCAGTCTTCTACTCACTTGTAAAGCGCGTTCTTAACCTCTTTGTGCAGTGGCAGAAACAAATGCCCTTGTACAAACCCGAGGAGCTGACTCTCCCTAACGTTGAAATCGAAAGCATCGAAGTAGACAAACTGGTTACTTTCTTCGAGTACAAATCCATAAACATTACCAGCAGCTTGTACCAAAACGAACATGAAGGTAATTTCAATAAAAAATACATAATTTTATTTACACATGAATGGAGTTCCCATAATTTGTTGGGAAGATATATTTCGACGATATAGTTACAATCGCTAACAAACCCTATCTTGACCATATAGTACAGGACCAAAACTACTGGCAAAGTAAAATAGTATCTAAGCAGCGGAAAGATTTGCGTGTCACTGTGCTGTTATGTGGTAGGCATGTTGCTTACCATCAGGCACATGTCCTGTTCGTCTCGTCACTCTACACTATAAAAAATATATCAGATAACTGATTTGCATTATGCATGCGTTACTCAGTTTATGGCTAGATAGTAAGATAGTGTTGTCTGAGAAATTACCACGAATGTCTATCAATTTCTGTCCAACAAAAATTTGTATGTTTATTTTTTCCAGTTAAGGAATTATATGAAGACACCATTGTTCTTGTTGAACAGAAAAGTCTGAACCACAAACCTTTCTCTGTCAACCTCAAGGTCAAGAGTGATGCCGCTAAGAAAGTAAAGGTCTCGTTGTTCCTTGCTCCTAAATACGACAGCAAAGGATTTGAGATCCCTCTGCAACTCAACACCGAGAACTTCTTCTTGCTCGAAGAGTTCCTGACTGAACGTGAGTATTTCAAGTTTTTAGTGCCTTAAATTGACTATACTAATTCTTTAAAGTGCGGTGTTATTGTATTTCAATGTTGACACCACCTATGATCCTCGGTTCAGATTTTGAGGTTCTTTGAAAGCAAGATAGCACAGATTCTCACTGTCCGTCCGTCCATTAAGCTGCGGTATTTTTGTTGAGGTCCTATTCTGTGACAAGCTGTAATTTCGCATAATTATACAATTTAATAATTCAAGTTTTTTTAAATGATTCACTCACGGGTTATATTCACGTAGTTAGATATATCCACGCTTTATTGCACTGTAAAATAAAACCCTAACTGCACAAACGGTTGAATGGAAAGGATTACAAAGTAGAAAAATATTCTAATTGAAATAATGTCTATTTACAATTATTTATAAATGATTAGTTCGTCAAATAGTGGCTTACCGTGCAGTGTTTACTGTGTGCTAAACTAATTATTATAATTTCTGGTTTTCACAGTGTCAGCAGGAGAATCAGTAGTCAGCCGCAAATCTACTGACTTCCTTTACACTTCTAAGAAGGTTGCCACTACTACTGAACTTGCAGAAGAAATCTTGGAGGGTAAATTCACAGCTAAGAGCAAGTCTATGTCGGTGTTCCCACACAACCTTGTGCTGCCTAAAGGTTAGTTGATAATTTATACAATTTTAGGATACTGTTCTTGTTGAAAACAACCCTTGGTTAATTCTAAGTAGAAGAGTCACATGGGAGTATAAGTATTAAACAATGTAACACTTCACACAATTGACTACATCGTATTGTAGGATTTCCTTAAGATGACTCATTAAATCAAGTAAATCCTTAAACCTTTTTCAGAATCCATATAAATAATTTAAACACATTTACGCTGTGACTAAAATAATAAAGTTTTTGGTAGGTTCAATAGATGGTGATAAAAGTGTGTTATAACGTTTCGATTTTATGCGCAGGTGCCGTTGGAGGTAAGACCTTCCAGCTCATTGCTTACATCCAAGCGTTCGACGGTTTCAAGCAGCCCTACAGCGCCGGATTCCGCCCCCTGGGCTTCCCTGCCGACAGGCCTCTCTACAAGTTCCAGGTCGCGAAGGTTGCCAACCTCAAGTTCCAAGACGTTAAGATCTTCCACGAAGAATAGACAAATTTAATTTAATAGATAATTGTAACACTACATTACATAAGAAATGACCCTGGATTGTGTTTTACAAGCGTGATAATAAGTAATATACTTAGTAATGTTTAAACAAATCTTTTGAATTCTATTGTACCCTGAAACCTTTACATAAATTTAGTTCAAAGGCTGTGGTAATAGGTTTAACAAATTAATACCACTTACCACTTTGAAGTCGCAAAATCTTAATCCTGCAAACTTGGAGAGACGCATTAAAAACGAGCAAAAAGTTGGAAAGCTTTAGGTTTGTTAGGGTGTAAGAAGTTCGAGATAGTGCTGCTTCTGTAATAGGTTCCTAGTGCTCGGTTGGAAAACTGCAGAATTGATGTAATTGGAAGTAATCTAACTATAAGACGCTTTTGACTATAAAAAAACTCTATAGAGACAGTTTTCTTAATTAGAAAACTTAAATAGAAGAAGAATTATAATTTGACATTATAAAATAATTGGCCGCAGCGATATTCAGAATTCTAGTGAATATGACCAATGACCATCATCTAGACTTTCTTGCGAAGCTGTATTTGGCACACTTTTCATCCAAGGAATCGACACCTCCTTTCGAATACATAGAAAATTATATTATTTCGGGAATATCTTTAGTTGATCTGTACAATTATCATAACACTTCCTAATAAAAATAACTGAGGCGTTGATAAATAAATATTCCATGTTAATTGTGTTTATAAAGTAACTGCCGTTTTAACTGCTCTAGTAAACCAATTTGGATAAAATCACATCTGTCGAATAGGAAATAAGGTAGGTATGACTATTAACGCCCTATTTCTAATAACGCCCAAACTACAAAAAACGTACTTGAATCTATGTAGTTATTCGCATCAGTGCTCACGCACACCTAGAATACACCGATTGGACACACCAACCGCGAGTGCTAGCTTCTTCAGTCAAACAAGTGTTGGGCGTTATTAAGAGTGGGCCTAGTGCCAGGAAAAAATCAAATGTCACCCGCGCGTCGCCCTTCCCCTCTCCAATATGCCGCGTCGCCGCGAGTAAGATAGAAGCACGATCACTCAAGGTCATCGTACCCCGAAATCCAGTATATGAAAACATTCAGATTAATCACAGATGTTTTTAAAAAAAAACATCAATTTGTTTTTTATTGTCTATATACACACAATAAACCATTTATTGAAAAACAGTCGAATGAAAGAAATGAAAACTAAATAGGACTGAATCACAAGATTTAGTCATTTATACGTGGGCGCTATTGGCCTTCCATTAAGCATGATCAAAATGTCACCGCCTTGTTTTTGGAGTAGAAAAAGAGGGAAATCATGAACAAAAGAAGGAATTAAAGCTGAACAAAGAGGTCAATTCACTCAAAGGGTTCCATAATTATAGTTACTGTCATCAGTGGGCATGTTATTCCCACAACCTTTGGGCGCTAATTGTCCGTGGTTGTTAGCGCCCAATGTATGAAAATGTTTATAAATTTTTTGGACATAGAATGACTGCGCTGTTATTTTTTTATTTGATCATGTAAGAACTTAAGAAGTTTTGTGAGAAATGATTATATTTAGAAGTTTCAGGTTACTTGATGCTGGTTAAGAATTGTCTAAGTTTTTATAATAAACTAGCTGTTACCCGCGACTTCGTCCGCGCGAAATAAATACTAAGGTAACTCAGGCAGTACCTATTTGTATACCCAGACACATTTACGGTTACTAAAACAGCGTATAATAAAACAACTGTATACAATTTCATTAAAATCGATTTAGTTGTTTAGATCTGCAAGTGTAAGAGACATTCGGCCCCCATTGCAACTCCAATTTCACCCCCGTACAGTTCGAAATTACAAAATTGCATGAACAAACATTCGTTTGCTGCGTGTCAAGTATCTATAAGTATTCAAAGTTTCATGGTTTTATCTTCAACGGTTGGGAAATTTCATATTATTCCGCCTTATTGAAGAACGTATCACAATGACAATGCGACTAATCGTTGAACCGCCGCATTACAAAACGGCCCTGTTTTTCAAAACGGCTAGCCGTAATGTAATACGGCGGATTATATAATCCGGCTGCGACATTTAAACAAGTTCGTGGTTCCTGTTACCGAAATTATTTAAACAACACAATAAATTAAAAGGTAGCTTAGGTAGCCAATGTGTTATTCTAGAATCTATTCTAACGGCACGTAGGGTTCCTCGTGCGGGAGTCCCACTCGCACTGGGCCACTTTTATTTTTATTAATTTTTTGCTTGGGCCTCGATTTTGCTGGTTTGCCAGCGTTGAGTCATTGCGGTGCGCGTTTCTGATTATTGTACAGGATCCACTTTCCATCACAGCCCTTCATTATTGTGCCGGTTGAGCAAAGTACGCACGTTTGTCGGTTTGATGTCAGTTCACGTTTTAACCTTTAAATTTTTGCAATTGGCCTAATTTGGTTCAAGTGGATTAATACATTTTTATCACAAACACTGCAACTTGCAGCTAATTAAGACGTGGTCTACGATGGATCCGCTACCACAAGAGCCTTCAATTCTTCATTCAACTTTGCCCTCCAGTTTGAAAATACAGTCGCACTGTTTTTTCTTTTGCGACACCGCCGCCATACACATTCTAAATCCTTCGAGCCGTTTCTGCAGCACTGCTGCCACGATAGAACTCGTACTCATAAATAATGCGATATTTCATGTTTTCCATTTTGTAAACTAAGGGGCTGAAAGAAAAACACCAATAGAGGAAAAAACAAATGAATTACGCTTTTCAAAACACAAAAGCGTGAGGAAATAGCTATATAAATTTAAAACTGGAATTACCAACAACATAGGAGATATTTAAGATCAAAATGTACGACAAAACGCCAACAATGACACGGGCACACTTCATCCAAACTTCAGTAGTTTTTGCGTGAAAGATGATGGTTGTAACTTTATGATTACATATGATTGATTGATATGATTATTGATGAAAGTGTAACTTTCACCAAAAATGGCAAAAACTGGCGAGCGGCACTGTTTGTCCACACACAGTGCCGCTCGCCAGTTCTGTTAGCTTGAAGTTGCCTAGAGACGCTGCCTCGTGTCTAAAATCTTACATCCTACTAATCCTACTAATATTATAAATGTCAATGTATGGATGTTTGGATATTTGGATGTTTGAATTTTTGTTGCTCAATCATGTCCTAACGTATAAACGGATCGGGCTGAAATTTGAAACAAAGATAGATTATAGTCTGGAAGAACACATAGGCTTTTTATCTCGAAAAAAACAACGGGAACGGGAACTTCGCGGGTAACACCGCGGGGCGCTGCTAGTAGGTAATACATATTTTACAAGAGCTGCCACCAATTTTTGGGTAGGTATTGGAGGCAAGCTTTGATCTCATACCTTAATCAAAGAGATTTTAAAAAAATTGGCAGTCATAGGAACTGCCGATAGAAGTGAAAACTTATATAGCTGAGAATTTGATAACTAACTTTGGAAACTACGCGGGTGAAATCGGAGGGCATGGGAATGGCAATGGGAAATGCTGACACATTTCTAGATGGCCAACGGGCATGGTCCCAAGATTACCGAAAGATTTCTTATCATTCCCGAGCGTGACGGTATAATTCAATTCACAGCCCACGAAATATCTGTCTGAGGCGCGCCAAAAGAAGTTTTCACTTCACGTTCACTTCGTGTTTTTTTATTTTTTTTATAGCATTGAATGACGAGACGAGCAGGTCATGTGCCTGATGGTAAGCAACATGCCTGCCACATAACAGCACAGTAACACGCAGCTATTGGAACATGATAGTCCAAATCATTACCTAGCACTGCACTGCGCTCGTCACCCAGAGATCTAAGATATTATGTCTCTAAGCCCTGTAATTTCTCTGGAATCATTGCCCTTCAAACCGGAACACAGTAATGTTTGCACATTACTGCTTGGCGGTAGAATATTTGGCAAAGGTGTGGTACTTCCCCAGGCGGGCTCTGCTAAGAGTCCTAACACTACAGAAGCCTTGTGTGTAGTGTATCTTGGTGCTGGTCGTAAAATTAAAAAAACAAACCACTTATGCCCAAACCCTATTCATTTTTTAAATATGTTTGAGGCAATATGCTATTTAGGAAATATGAAAATGTATTTGAGGCAATTTGAAATTTATTTATTTGACTAAAAATAGGATTCTTAAAAAGACAGATCGTTTAGTTGGGATATCCTGCCTACAAGGTGATCTAAATCACCAATCAGAGAGTATACCGCCTAACTAAAACTGTCTTAGCTTTGGTGTTTCTCTCTATTTTCTTTTCGTTTCAAATGATAGAGATGGCAATAGCAAAGCCAAAGTCGATTTATAGTTAGGCGGTAGACGGCCAGGCCTGTGGTAGACCTAGAGCTCTTATCCGTGTTGGGTTATTTTAGGAGTTAAAAGTGGCAAGTTTTCTGCTTGCCTCAAATAAGTACTTACCCAAAATTTGTTATCGGCTTTAGGAATAATTGGATTTGGGCCTATTAGACTACAGGCCCATGAACAAAAATTACGTAGTAAATGAACCACCACCAGACCTATGTAGGATGATAGAAGGGTAAAAAGTAATAAGAATCAGCACCATGCCGTCACTTGTAAGCTGTCCAACTGAGTACCTACAGTCGAAGAGGGGGGGTTACAACCCTCGATCATTTCTCCTTGTCGCATGATTTTTGTACGGCGTATACCTTCTATCATCCTACATAGGTCCCCTGGTGGTTCATTTACTACGTAAATTTTGTTCACGGGCCTGTAGTCTATACGCTATGATTTTTATTTCTATTCTGAAGAACGATATTTTTTTGTTTCTAAAATTCGGAAATGCAACTAAGAGCGCCATCTATATCATAATTCAGTTACAACATTACCGGAACCGTGGAATCCATAGTTTATTACAGCGCCATCTTGCATGATATGCTGTAAGTTCATCAAAACAAATAGCCATACAGTTCAAACATCACTCCGCACGCGTCGCTGGTAGTTAGTTGCGTAATAAAATTCATAGCGATGTACTAAAACTCCACTAGATGGGGTGACATTCCGTTACCTCGTAATAAAATTAATGCTAGCCTTGGACGTATAAAAAAAAAGTCGGACAGTGTCTCTACAACAAAAACTGAAGCACTAGAGTCGGCCACATTTGCACGTGTGCGTTGTCAGGTTGTCACTACTGATAGGCTGACACGCACAGATATCCACAAGTTTGCACGTGTAATGTCTAATGACCCACTAATGTGTGTGTGTGCGTGTCAGCCTGTATGTGACAGCGCACACTTGCATATTATGCGGCCGACTCTATGAACACAGTCACACAGTTTTTGTTATAGCGAGACTACGTCCGACTTTTTTTATACGTCCATGATGTTAGCTTAATTATTCTAGAAACAAAAACCGACCAAGTGCGAGTGGAGTCGCGCACGAAGGGTTCCGTACCATTAGCAAATAAACGGCATAAACCTCTTTTATTGTATGGGAGCCGTCTTCATTATTTATTTTATTTTAATTAAGTAATTGGGTTTAAAGAGAACATAAAATAAAATATTCTGTGAATTAAAGCGCTTACCTTCAGCGTTAGCTTCAGCGTTATCAGTATGGAGCAAGAAACGCTAAAAAATCAAGTTTGTTGTATGTGAGCCCCCCTTAAATATATGGGTACCTACTTACCTATTATGGGTATGGGTAGGTATTTAATTTTATTTGTAGTATTTGTTGTAATAGTGGCCATAGAAATACATCATCTGCGAATATTTCTACTGTCTAGCTATATATTCTTGAGATACAGCCTGGTGCCAGATGGGCGGACGGACGGACAGCGAAGTCTTAGGCCAATTGTCCACGTAGCTGCATGTTATACGCACGATTTCGACATTTGTCGGATGCAAGACGAATGCTTGCATATTGCGTAGAAATAATGAAATCTGTGTACACGAAGCGACAACATCGCGACAGCCGCACGTCTTGCGTCTGTCATGCGTGACGCGTGCGTGGTGCAAAAAGTCACTGCTCGACCGACTCGTCAGACGCACGCAGTGTTGCCATTTTACTAGTTGGTGTGACTTTGTCACTAGATCTAGTGAGTTTTTTGTCATTTTTAGGGTTCCGTAAAACGTAAAAACGGAACCCTTATAGATTCGTCATGTCTGTCTGTCTGTCTGTCTGTCCGTCCGTATGTCACAGCCACTTTTTGCCGAAACTATGAGAACTACACTGTTGAAACTCGGTAAGTAGATGTATTCTGTGAACCGCATTTAAGATTTGAACAAACAAAATTTTAAATAAAGTGGTCAAGTGCGAGTTGGACTCGCCCATGAAGGGTTCCGTTGCAGCAAGTAACATAATATACATAGTACACATAGTTCTTGTAGTTCCTTTTAACTTTGATCGAAGTTTCAATAATAGTGTATGTATGACGTACTAAAAAAAAAACTACTCATCAGATCGAGTTCAAACTAATTTTCGTTGGTAGTTTACATGGTAATGTACATCATATATTTTTTTTAGATTTTTCATTCTCTTACTTTAGAAGTTAGAGGGGGGGGGGGACACACATTTTACCACTTTGGAAGTGTCTCTTGCGCAAATTATTCAGTGTAGACGAAAATGATTTTAGAAACCTCAATATCATTTTTGAAGACCTATCGATAGACACCCCACACGTGTAGGTATGATGAAAAAAAATATTTTGAGTTTCAGTTCTCAGTATGGGGGGCAACCCTAATTTTTCTTTTTTTTTAATTTTTTTTGTTCAAATCTTAATGCGGTTCACAGAATACATTTACCAAGTTTCAACAGTGTAGTTCTCATAGTTTCGGCAAAAAGTGGCTGTGACATACGGACGGACAGACAGACAGACAGACAGACAGACAGACAGACATGACGAATCTATAAGGGTTCCGTTTTTACGTTTTACGGAACCCTAAAAAGAAAAACTAGGGTTGCCCCCCATACTGAGAACTGAAACTCAAAAAATTTTTTTTCATCAAACCTACACGTGTGGGGTGTCTATCGATAGGTCTTCAAAAATGATGTTGAGGTTTCTAACATCATTTTCGTCTACACTGAATAATTTGCGCAAGAGACACTTCCAAAGTGGTAAAATGTGTGTCCCCCCCCTCCCTCTAACTTCTAAAGTAAGAGAATGAAAAATCTAAAAAAAATATATGATGTACATTACCATGTAAACTACCAACGAAAATTAGTTTGAACTCGATCTGATGAGTAGTTTTTTTTTAGTACGTCATAAATACACTATTATTGAAACTTCGACCAAAGTTACAACGAACTACAAGAACTATGTGTAGGTACTATGTATCTTATGTTACTTGCTGCAACGGAACCCTTCATGGGCGAGTCCAACTCGCACTTGGCCACTTTATTTAGGGTTCCGTACCCAACTCTTATAGATTCGTCATGTCTGTCTTTCCATCCGTATGTCACAGCCACATTTTTTCAAAGCTAAGTATAACAAGATAACAACCATACTGTAGAAACTTCGTAAGTGGAAGTATTTTGTGAAACGCATTAAGATTTTCACACAAAAAATAAAAAAAATAGAAGTGACCACTTCTATTTCTTTTCAAGTGCGAGTCGGACTCTCCCATAAAGGCTTCCGTAGCAGCAAGTAACATAATATAAAAGTTCTTGTAGTTCGTTGTTACTTTAATCAGTGTTTTAATAATAGTGAATGTATGACGTAATGTAATAAAACTACTCACTAGATCTCATTCAAACCAATTTTCGTTGATAAATTACATCATACATTTTCTATATTTTTGCCATTATCTTATTTTAGAAGTTCCAGGTCCCAGGCACACAATTTACCACTTTGGAAGAGTCTCACCAGCAAAGTAAACTATGAAGAAAAAAAAAGATGGGAACCACAATATCACATTTTAAAAGATCTATATCATAAATAATCCACACGGTATGAATGACTTTGGTGTAAAAAAAAATTTTTCAGTTAAAATAATAAGGGAGAAATTATCTGAAGTGGCTCCAGAAAAATAATATACACAAATCAATGGTGATCGCTTCCTAAAATGCAATGTAACATTGGGTGAAGATGCCAGCGATGGCCTATTGCTATTTGCAACGGAAAATAACCTACGGATGTTAAGAGACTCCTCGTTTTGTTTCGTAGATGGAACTTTCCGAACTAGTCCAGTATTATTTACACAAATATTTTCGGAGTATGGTTTAGTTGGCACTGATGATTGCAGACGAATTTTACCCTTAGCATACGGGTTTCTTCCCCGAAAGATTTAAGAATGTTACGTAACATTTTTAACAGTTTAAAGGAATATGCTTTGGAATTTAATATGGAGTTGAAATCGGAACAAATATTGTACGATTCCGAATAGGCAATTATAAACGCTATGAGAACTGTTTCCCAGCAACGCTTCAGTTGACTTGTCTATTTCATCTGAGCCAAAGTATTTGGAGAAAAATACAACAAAAAAGCCTCAGCCAAAAATATGCCACAGACAGCGAGTTTGTACTTAATACCCCGTTTACATTATTCCAGTCCAGCGAACGAATCCAGCGCGATTGCTTACTGGAATAATGGAAACCGGCACTGGAATGCATCAATCCAGTGCCAACGTATTCCAGTGCCGGTTTACATTATTCCAGTAAGCAATCCAGCGCAGGATTCGGTCACTGGACTGGAATTATGTAAACGGGGTATTAGATTCGACAATATGTAGCTGTGGCCTATTTATCGCCAGCAGATATACTGAATGTGTTCAACGGTTTAAAAGTTGTAGTAGTAGGTACTTTTTACAGAGTCCATCTGGGAAGTACCACACCTTTGCCAGTTATTCTAGTGCCAAGCAGTAATGTGCAAACAATAATGTGTTCCAGTTTGAACGGTAACGTTTCCAGTGAAATGACAGGGCATAGAAATGAAACATCCCTGGGTGACGAGCGCCGTGCAGTGCTAGGTATTGATTTGGGCTCTTCAAATCCCAATAGCTGCGTATTACTGTGCAGTTTTGTGGCAGGCATGTTGCTTACCATCAGGCACATGTCCTGCTCGTCTCGTCATTCTATACTATCAAAAAAAATATTTTAGATTTTTTTTTAAAGTTACTAATTAGATATTCTTATCGGTCAAGTAAAGATCCTGAGTCTTCCAGAAAAGGGTACTCTGCGAGCACTCTGATCTAGTAGAGTCTTCAGTGAAAGGACAATACGCCTGTAAGTCGTGACCGAGACGATGTTTTTTGGGCACCGAGACCAAGGAGGCGGAACCGCGGCTAGGGATAGTTGTGAGGGCGGACCTCTCACTCACCAATATTCGGAGATCAATTTATTTTGGATACCTCGTGATGTTTACCCACATTGCGAAACCAACGAGGACAATAAAGCTATGGTGACCAAGTTCCAGATCGTCCGATTTCTTAATCTTGACCTCGTAGGCCAAACTAGCTTGTGAGATAAAGTCCCAAGTTCAAACTGTGGGAACATGCTTATTGCTTATGCTTATAATACATCATATAGACACAAAGATGTTCTCGTCATGAAAACATGGGTTAACTTTTACAGAAGCAACTGTCTGTACTGTTACGTACCTACACATGACATAACTGTTAATTATCTTCATGTTTATATTCGAAGAAAGCTATCAAGAAGTTATCAAATCTTTATTTATTTTTGTATCCGCTTGCACGTACAGATAATTTTAATGCACTCTCGTTCGAGCAAAGGTTATCAAAGTAATTGGTATGTATGATATTAACACGACTTACGGTAGGTCGTGAGTAGATGTACCTCGGGAACCGCCATAATAACTTCCTAAGTGGCATCTTGTTACGTCATGGCAAATGCCGGCCGGGGAAGAAGTTTTTACTCATTGTTTTCTTTCCTTTGATCAGCAGTGCGTGTAGAAGTTGGGAAAAGGGACTGGAGGACTTGAGAATGTTACTCTGCTGATACTCTTATCGATCAAGATCTAAGCGTTCTAGATGAATATCTGAGGAGCACTCTGATTAGCAGAGTGCTCAGTGGAATAGAAGAGCCACGATGTTGCCACGGAGTTGGAATCGCGAGTATCCCTCGCCGCGGTCATGTAGGCGTACATCTCGATGTTCACCATCTTAACCAAGATGCTCGACAGGGAGATGTCGAGTGACGTCCTGCTAAAATCCCGCGGATCATCACGGATGTCTAAACGGGCATGGGTCCACCATGGGCCGGATTGGGTCTACCCCTGGTATGAAACAAAACTTTCGTCAATACTTTAGCGTCACTACATTTTCAGAACTTCTAGAGTTTTTATGTTAGGGCAGGGGTGTAGTAGCTAATTTTGCTGACCATCCCATACGGTCAAAATGTGAAAAACTCAAAAGCGGTTAAAATGTGAAAAACTCAGAAGGCGGTTAAATTCCGAGAGCTGGTAGATAACTTTGGGTAGGTATTTGAGGCACGCGGAAAACTGGTCGCCTGGCTGGTATCCCTCGATTCCTGTCATATGTCAGTTTTCTCACAATGTTCTCCTTGACCGTTAAAGCCAGCGCTGATGACAATCTTGTACATCTGCATTTGAAAAAATACGAGAACCGACAGGCATAACTCAGATCCACTACTTCAGGACTGTGAATCACGCGTTCTAGCCAGTATGCAGTATGCCACTACGGCTTTCAAACTTTTTCATTTGTTTTTTTGGAACAGCAGCCTCGAAATGGTGCACGTTTTTTTCGAACCACGAATTTGTTATCGAGTCCGCTAGAAAAAAAGTGGCAAAGTTCACGCAGATCAGGTAACAGTCTTCGAATTCGATAAAAAACCCGATAAACTAGCAACTTTGTTGCAGTCTTAAGACGTTCAATTTATCTCTTTTCTCGATTTATACGAACGTTTTAATTTAGCCCATAGCTTTTTTTTAATAAAGAGTGACGAGTTGAGCAGGACATACGCTGATAAGCAACATGCCTGCCACATAACAGCACAGTGATACGCAACTACTGGAATTTGAAAAGTCCAAACCATTAACTAGCACTGCACTGCGCTCGTCACCCAGAGATCTAAGATGTTATATCTCTAAGCCCTGTAATTTCTCTGGAAACCATTGTATAGCTGAACCGAATCAACAATTCGGACCGGACATTGCTCTATACAATAACGAATCTCTTCTTGGTACAGAAAGAGCGAATGTGTTAGGTATATGTGTTCGTTGGTCTATAGTTTACTAAACTACTAAAGTCCAGGGGACCTATTATGCCTCAAGTCTAGTTCTCATATTGAGTCTAGCTCTCATGTCCGGAGAAAGGCGAGGTGAGTAATGCCGCTAACTTAAAACGGCGAAGGAAAACATTGTGAGGAAACCGACATGTATCTAGAATATTTCAAGGTTATGTGTCATCTACAAACCTGCACTGGGCCAGCGTGGTGGAGCCTTGACTCTCTCCTTGCGAGAGAAGGCTTCGAATCTCAGCAGTGGGTGTAGCAACATTTAGTAATTTAGGTAAAATAATATATAGGTAACATAAGCATCCCTTATGTTACCTATGTATTCTTAGAGTATACATATACTTTAGTTATTTATCCTCTAAGTATGTATTATTTTAATTGGTAAAAACATTAAAATGCACGGAAAATTACATTATTGAAACCCTCTTTAAAATGTATAGTCCAGTAACTTTATACATAACAGTATGCATTAAATCCGGTGGTACTGATTTTTTGCAGACTTGTTTATGATGTTGGTCTAATAATTAATCCAAGAGTGATGAGACGAGTAGATCATGTGCCTAATGGTAAGCAACATGCCTGCCACATAACAGCACAGTGACACGCAGCTAATGGAACATGAAGAGTGCAAATAATTACCTAGCACTGCACTGCGCTCGTCACTCAGAGATCTAAGATGTTATCTCTCTGAGCCCAGTAATTTCTCTGGAAACATTGCCCTTAAAAACGGAAATAAGTAGGAAATAAAAATTTGCAAAAAATTGCGATGTTCGAAAAAAATTATAAACTTTGAAAGACTTATTCTCAGAAACTATTGAGTGTACAGAGACAGTTCTAGTATCATATTGTAGTAAATTTAGTCTACTTTATAAACGCCATAAGAAAGTTTTTTCAAAAACTAGTCGTTTAGGGTTATAATCTAGGTAGTAGGTAGTAGGTCTGCATGCGAAGCCGAGGGTCGTGGGTTCGATTCCCACCCAGTGAAAATATTTGTGTGATGAATTCAAATGTTTGCACTGTGTCTGGGTGTTTCTATGTATAATAAGTATGTATTTAAAACTATATAAGTTTTATATCAGCTACCTGGCCGCCATCATACAAGCTTTGCTTAGATTGGGCTCAGATGGTGTTGTGTGTGAAAAAAAATATCGCCAAAATTGGAAAAATAAACGATTTTTTCGCGGTTTTTTCGATTTTTGACAAAGTTGCGTTTGGTGCTCGAGGTCACAAACTTGGATTAATCATTACAAGTCTGCAAAAAATCAGAACTACCGGATTTAACGCATATTACTCTAATACTGAAAATATAAGTATTTCAATGAAAAAAAAAACGTGATTTGGATTTTTTTTTAAATTAATAAATATAGTATTTTTGCCGGTAGCTCGATAAAAAGCGACATCGTTTCATGGTTGATGTTCCAAAGACACGAACGAAGAGATTTGGCTCTACTATTGTGATAATAACGTCTAGTCTGTGGAATACGTTGCCTGAGTGGGTTTTCCCCGATGGTTACAATCTTTGTGTCTTCAAATCGAGAGTGAATCGGTTTTTTTTGTAGGTGAACACGCTCCATCGTAGACCGCATTGTCGTTTAACATCAGGCGAGATGGCGGTCAAGTGCAAACATATAAAAGTTAAAAAATATATTTTTGATAACCTAAAAAGCCAATGCCATAACCATAAAATGATGGTACCCAGACGTAACAGAATACTTTTCGAAAACATTGCAATTTAGGTAGCCCAATTATTTGTAAACAATACACCGTTGTTTTTTTGACGTGATAACGTCTTATAATTCGATGAAGCCGGCTGCACGCCCACAAAACATGACGTCATGTACCGTTACCGTCGGTCCTTACCGTCGGTCGTTACCTCGCCGCATGTTTGTTACAGTTGTATTAATTATTTCGACCAGTAGTTCAAGCGGGGATGTAGCTCAGTGGTAGAGCGTTCGCTTTGCATGTGAAATGCCCCGGGTTCGATCCCCGGCATCTAAAAGCTTTTTTGCATTGTTTTTGACGTGACAACGTCTTATAATTCGATGAAGCCGGCTGCACGCACGAAAAAAGATGACGTCATGCGCCGGTACCGCCGTTACCTCGCCGCATGACGTCATGCGGCGTTACCTCGCTCTAAGGCGTAGTTGAAGTTATCACGTTCAACTATCGTCAGTAAACCGACTTTACAGACAACCATTTTTTGCATTGTTTTGATTGAAGTTGACTAAATTCTACTGATTACTTTTTACATACAAATCTATTAAACAAATGAAATTAAAATTTTCTTTTGAAAAATGAATCATTCCATCAGTATTTTCTTAAGACGTTATCACGTTCTATCGTCAGTAAACCGACTTTACAGACAAACATTTTTTTCATTAATTCAATTCAATTTATTTATTCGAACCATAAGTTCATAAGAACACTTAGTAACGTCCTTAACAAAAAGACATAAGAATCCGTGTACATAATACGATAAAATAACAATGTCAAAATGAATAAAGCGCCTGTAAAGGAGCCTCGTCAATCAAATGCAGCTGTAAAAAGGCTTTGTCAAAGACAAAATAACAAATAATTAATACATACAGTATACAGATACTACATGAGTACAAACAATGCTCCATCAAAAGTTTTATAAATCTATTATTTTACCTTATTACAAGATTCTAATTTCAACACATTTATCTTCCATACGTTACTATCTTTAACAAAGTCATCTATATTATAATATGCCTTGCTCAATAGGTAGCTTTTTATTTCATTTTTAAGCTTTGTTTCATTAAGATCTTCGACTTGTGCAGGGATTGCATTATAGAAGCATCAGCGAAATTTTAAGAGGCTGTTTAGACAACAGAGCACTGTACAATAACTTTATTCTTAAACTCAATATTACAGAATCTGAAACTAATAAAATTTTCAAAAATTCTGCCTAAAAGTACGGTCAATTGGCCATGTTTGTCAACATAAACACGATGTGCCGGCAACAATAGAGTGTGACAATGTGATACTTCAAGTGCCGGCATTTTCTACGTTTAATTAATTTCTCTACATTTCATGAATGATCTCTAAATAATAAGAAAACGGACAAAAATAGCAAAAAATATATATATCTCTCCACAAAGGATAAAAGTTAGCAGATGCTAGATCCTTTTGTCAGCCCAAAGTGAAGTAGTACCTACCATCTGAAATGCCCTTGCCTTTATGCTTGTGCATAAACGCAAGGGCTGTTATGATGCTTTTTTTGTCTTGAAGTATTATCTATGTATGTGTGTAGTAATAGTTATCATGGCCCAGCGCCTTTCCACGCCAACCCCAATTTCGATACACAGAAGATTTCACCTAAAGACCACTGCTATAATAAATATATGTAATAGAATATAATAATTTTATTGACATATTAAAACATACCATTAACACTTTTTACAATAATAAGTTGCAAAACAATGAGTAACAGAGTTTAAATATGTCTCGTCAAAAAACACAATCAAACAATAAATACAATGTTGCTGTAAAGGTAATATATAGGTATTATGTCCCTTTCAAAAATGTACCGTAACACAACTTTTTTTTTAATAGTATAGAGTGACGAGACGAGCAGAACATGTGCCTGATGGTAAGCAAAATGCCTGCCTCATGCACAGTAACAGTTACATGCAGTTATTGGAACGTGAAGAGTCCAAATCATTACCTAGAACTGCACTGCGCTCGTCACCCAAAGATATAAGATGCTTTATCTCCATGCCCTGTAATTTTACTGGAAAGATTTCCTTCAAACAGGAACACATTATTGTTTGCGCATTACTGCTTGGCGGTAGAATAACTGGCAAAGGTGTGGTACTTCCCCAGACAGACTCTGCAAAAAGTCCTACCACTACACAACCTACGTAATACTAATGGAATGTCACTTTATTCAGATTAAAGTTTATACTCTACTCACGTGAAAGTAAACTTGATAACTTTTCCAAGCTTTAAGTCTGCTGTAAGGTATGGAATTTTCGTATTTTAAATTTCTAACTACGTCTGTAATATCACAGGAATTAATCAGTCAAATTAAACAAAGAATGAAAAGAACTTCTGTAAAACATTAAAAAAGAATAGGCAAGAAACACCTTTCCAGATAAATCGACCAAAAGGTCATGACTGCAATGTGTGATAAAGAGAAAATAATATCGCGTGATAACAAATACAGAGTATAAATTGGGAGGTGTTCCTCTAAAGCTTTACAGTTGGGATCGCGGTCGGAAACGATGAAGACTGTCCTAGTACTGGCGGCCCTTGTGGCTCTGACCCTCGGGGGTGCTGTGCCACCCAAGCACCAAGTTGTGACTAAACCAGGTAATATTACATTTTCAAAAACTTCTAGTTTTGAGTCTTCGTAGGTCTGCTTCACTGTCTTTGTACTGATTTAACTCTCACTCTTTCTGATATTTGTCGAAATCATTAACTGTATTGATTGGCCAGCATGGTTGAATTGGTTGATATTGAGCCAACAGCACACTGAAAGTCACTAACATATATTTTATTTCTTTTGTTGTAGTTGATGCGGCTTTTGTGGCAAAACAAAAGAAGATCCTATCTCTCTTCTTCAATGCCTACCAAATTGATGTCACTGAGGAATACTACAAAATTGGAAAGGACTACGATATCCAAGCTAACATAGAACACTACACTGTAAGTAAATTAATAAGTTATTTTATTGCATTGCCTATGTTAACCAGGATAGTTAGAACTAGCAGCGCCCCGCGGTGTTACCCGCGCAGTTGCCGTTCCCGTTGTTCCCGTTGTTTATCCGGGATAAAAAGTATCTTATATAAATGTGTTCTTCCAGACTACATTCTACCTGTGTTACAAATTTCAGCCCGATCCGTTCATACGTTAGGACGTGATTGAGCAACAAACATCCAAACATCCATACATTGACATTTATAATATTAGTAGGATGAATTTGATTTTTTTTCTTGTTTTCAGAAAAAAGAAGCAGTGGAGCACTTCTTAATGATTTACAAAACTGGTTTCTTGCCAAAATACAACACTTTCTCAATTTTCTACGATGAACACAGGGAGGAGGCCATTGCACTTTTCCAATTGTTCTTCTACGCCAAAGACTTCGACACCTTCTACAAAACAGCCGCTTGGGCGAGAGTTCACTTGAACGAGGGATTGTTCCTTTATACTTTCTACATTGCCGTAGTTCAACGCGAAGACACCTCAAAGTTTGTACTCCCAGCACCTTATGAAATCTACCCGGAGTTGTTCATCAACAAAAATGAGAACTTCAAAATGTACCGTACTAAACAACAAGGTGGACTTGCATACCCCGAAATGGCTGCCAAATTTGGCGTGCTTAAAGAGAAAGAAGATTTTGTATTCTACGCAAATTACTCCGATGGGTTGACTTACCCTAGCGAAGAGCAGAGACTGGCCTATTTCACTGAAGACATTGGATTGAATGCTTACTATTATTATTTCCACACCACGTTGCCTTTCTGGTGGAACGGAAACAAGTGGGGTCCTTTCAAAGAACGTCGTGGTGAAGTTATTCTTAACTTCTACCAGCAACTTCTGGCTCGCTACTACTTAGAGCGTCTTAGCAACGGTCTTGGTGAAATCCCATCTTTCTCTTGGTATTCTCCGATCTCGGTGGGCTACTACCCCTTCCTTTCGACATGGAAGTATCCTTTCGCACAACGTAGCGCCAACTATTTGGTTCACAGCGAAAAGAACTACGAAAACGTTCGATTCTTAGACATCTACGAGAAAACTTTCTTCCAGTTCCTTCAAAATGGTCACTGCAAGGCTGTAAGTATTTATTTTTGTTCTGACTTCAAGAATGGTTGATTTTATTGATATTTTTTTTGTTTGATAGAAATTTAGAGGAAATTTTATCGATATCAGTGTTTTATATATCAATAAAAAACTAAAATTTGCTTACCTGGCGACGTGTCTGAGTTTAATTTTAAAATTAAAGTCAGGTTTTGTTTTTTATTTTGTAGAAAAATAAACTATTCTAAATCAAAGTGTATGTTTAGGAAATCGATTATCATTTTTTGATTTTCAGTTCAACAAGGATATTGATTTCACCAACTCTAACGCCGTCAACTTTGTTGGAAACTACTGGGAAACCAACGCCGACCTGTTTGGTGAAGACTTTACAAAGACTTATCAACGTTCGTATGAAGTAGTTGCTCGTCGCGTCCTAGGTGGTGCCCCTGAACAATTCGACAAGTAAGATATAATTGAAGATGTAGAAATGTTAAGAATTTCAGCATAAGCTGCCCACTAAATGTTCCCACTAATGGGCATCGGGCTTTCTCTCACAAGGCGAGTCAAAGTCATAATCCACCACCCTGGCCTAGTGCGGGTAGGCAGATGACGCATGACCTCCTAAGGTGCATGCCTGTTTTCTGACAATGTTGTCCTTCACCGTTAAAACCAGTGGTGAATATAAACTTCGACATCTGCACTTTGAAAACTACTCAGAGATGCAGGTGTATTTCGAACTTATGATCTCACGATTGTGTATCGCACGTTATAACCACTAGACCATCTCTGTTTCATTCATGGTACAGAAGATGGTATCACCTGTTTAAATATAGTTTTTTTGGAGCAATCCTACCTTTGAATTTCATGGCATTTCAAAATAATTCATGTATATAAATAAATAAATAAAAATGTGTTAAAAATAGCACCCATCTAAAGCCCCCGCAATACAGTTTTTTTTTCAAATTATCATAAAGGAACTAGTAAGTTGTCAAAAATAAAAAAGGCGGACTGAAAAACCTCATCACGACCTGGAAAGGATAAAATTCAAAAATCCCAATCATTGCCACTATTCATATGTAGTAGTGAAAAATTGATAACACAAGTTAAATATCTTTAAAAAAATAGTTTTTCTCACGTTAAACTTTTTTATTATTTTATAAATGTTGTATAATAGTCAATGTTTTTTTTAACATAAACTCTCTCCTCAGGTACGAATTCTTCCCAAGCGCTCTTGACTTCTATCAAACTTCTCTCCGTGACCCAGTTTTCTACCAACTGTACAACAAAATTTTCGACTACATGGCGCAATCCAAACATTATCTGAAGCCTTACCACCACGAAGAACTGCACTTTGCCGGTGTTAAAATCAATGACGTGAAGGTTGAGAAACTGGTCACCTATTTCGACCTGTATGATTTTGAAGCACTCAACGCTGTGTTCTTCAGCAAAAAGGATCCCAAACCTTACCCCCACGATTACAAGATTCGTCAACCTCGTCTGAACCACAAGGCTTTCTCAGTCACTTTTGATGTCAACTCTGAAGTAGCAACCGACGCTGCGTTCAAGCTCTTCATTGGCCCGAAATACGACAGCAACGGATTCCCAATCACCCTCGAAGATAACTGGATGAACTTCGTAGAACTCGATTGGTTTGTCCACAAACTGGTCCCTGGAGACAACAAGATTGTACGTAATTCTGGAGAATTCTTGAACTTCAAGGAAGACTCTTTGCCTATTGCTGAGATCTGGAAGTTGTTAGACGAAGGTAAACTGCCCAAAGATATGTCTGAAGAATATGACTCCATGCCTAAGAGGTTGATGCTACCTAAGGGTACTAAGGGAGGTTTCCCCTACCAGATCTTTGCATTCGTGTTCCCACACAGTGGTATTGGCAAGAATGTTGATGACCAAATGGAAAAACTGAACCTGTTGCTGGACAACAAGCATTTCGGTTTCCCTCTTGACCGTCCTGTCGACCAACAGTACTTCAAGCAACCTAACATGTTCTTCGAAGATGTTTGGGTATACCACGAAGGCGAAGCCCACACTTACAAAATCGCTACCCCTGAGTACAAACTATAACTTTAAACAGATGTTTTGCAAGCAAAGTCTATAAATATACGACAATGAATCTCACTGTATGTACATAATAGTTTTCAGGAAATAAAGTCGTACTTATTTATTATTTCTAATAAACTGAGCTTTTATTTACAAAACTATATTTATTACAATATAAACTACATTAAACTATCTTCTTAAGCTAGAACCATCTGAATTATCCATGACCTGTTGGAAGCGTGCTCAACATGCTGGCGGATACTGGTGACATGCTACGAATATTGACGTTGCGCCAAATA
Organism: Ectropis crepuscularia; assembly: GCA_963693475.1. Lineage (NCBI taxonomy): Eukaryota > Metazoa > Arthropoda > Insecta > Lepidoptera > Geometridae > Ectropis > Ectropis crepuscularia. The sequence continues at coordinate 15,039,161 of OY856358.1, forward strand.
CATACCAGCATTTGGTCAATTCACTACTTTTTTTTCAATTTCTAATGTAGTCCATTACCCCAGCACTGAACAGCATGCTACACATACTCCAACACTACGTGGATGTATATCTGCTAGGGATCTTATCAGACCAATTTATGGGTGAAGCTTACGATTCCACTAGAATGGATGAATTAAGTTTCATCCTTATAATAATTGGCGTAAAGGTGATATTTTCTTAGTTCTTAGCGAAGTTATAGCTTTCCACAAAATCAAAAATAATTGAATATTTTTAATTAAAAATTTAGTTTAGAAGAAATTTAGTTTTTATTGAATATTGGTTACAAATAAACACCTCCAATTGACTAAATTTGTTCGTAGAAATGTGTTTCTGGTCGGTGTCAGTATTATAATATGAATAGTTTCTTCAATTCAGTAGAATCAATTCAAGTTTTTTTACTATGTAATAGTCGAAGTCTGCGTTTTATGCAGAACATGTTTCAGTTCGTGGCTCCCAAGACTTTTAATCTCCATGCGCTGAACAACCAAAACGCGTGTAGATAACTTGACTCAGGTTTCATTACATCAACGTGTATTTGTTTTGTTATTTAGCAATCAGGAATGACAAGTGAGTTTAGGTCAGGTCAGGTCAGCTCCGTCACAAGACTTGTTACCACGCAATTGTATAGTTTAAAGTTAAGATATCCGTATCTGTCAACATTCTAACTATCCAAATTAAAATAAAATATTTATATAAAAAACTGTATTAAACTGACATCAAAACCATTGAAACGCTTCGCTTTTGAGTGCCTACTTGTTTGTGTCTTTGAAGCCGTTTCAATTTTGTTCAATGAAAATAGTTTATTTTACCCTTTTTAGTTCAAAACAAGTTTTCAGTGATGCATTTACACAATTTCGTGTTGTTAGGATCGAATGTCATAACTTTTGTGCAATAACTTTTTTTTAGTTTTTTGTTAACATTTCAAAAACCACTACACCGATTTCGATCGAATCGAATCCGAATAAAAAAGTAAATTTTAAAATGGGTTCAGGTGTTCTCCAGAAATCAGGTAACATACTCGTACCTACATAAAAAACATAGTGGTCGAATTAATAACCTCCTTTTTTTTAGAAGTCGGTTAAAGACACCAAATTATGAGGAATTATAACGACTTACAACCTAAAATGGTAGAGATCAGAAAATAGTTCATAACTAAAGGGCTGTTACAGGGGGTGTCTTACGTTTTAACTTTTCTATTTTAGACAGAATACTTCACCAACGACCGAAATCCACACTTTTTACACAACACCATCTAGCCCCAATCTTAGCAAAGCTTTTAATGGAAGCAAGATAACTGATATGATACATTTAGTCCAGTGCAGTTACGCAAAAAAATTGAAAAAAAAACCATTAAATTATGTAGTTTATGGACTATAAAGGATCGATAGGGGGGTGCATTCTGAGCATATATTCCAATTTGAGAGATTCTGGCTAGGTCAGCTCAAGGTCATTTCGATGAAAACTCGTTTAATTCGATATCTCGAGAACTGTTAGTGTTAGGCAAAAAATTGTGCAGACCTTTTCTCTTCTAAATTACCGACACAATCCAACAATGAATTTTGGGTTCAGCCCTAAGTCCAGAGGTGTCGCGGATTTGTCGCAGTGTCGCGGAGGTGTCGCAGTGGAGCGGATTTTGCTGGGTAAAGTAATATAACTCTGAAGGTATTGTCATTACAGAAAAATGTTCAAGGGAAAAGTTGTTCATTATTAAAAGATCTACACTTTTGATTAAAGGTAAAGTTTCATAAAATTGAACGGTTGGAGAGAAAATGGCGAAACATAAAAAAAAGAGGAAAAAAAGTAAAATGATTGTCTTTCGGAAGCAATAACTTGAAAAATATTGATGAAAAAAAGAAAAGTTGTTTGTTTAAAAGTTAGTAAATTTAATTTAGAAGAGAAAAGGTCTCCACAATTTTTTGCCTAATACTAACAGTTCTCGAGATATCGAATTAAACGCATTTTCATCGAAATGACCTTGAGCTGACCTCGCCAGAATCCCTCAAATTGGAACGTATGCTCAGAATGTCCTATCGATCCTTTATAGTCCCCAAACTACATAATTTAATGTTTATTTATTTTCGTAACTGCACAGGACTAATTTAATATCATTTTAATTACAGACTTATTACTCACATTCCATGGAAATACTCAGACACGGAACAGATATCCGTAATCATCACACTTAATGTTCTGGGTAGAAATTAAACCTATGACTTGTCTCTGACAGCCATCTTGCTACCGACAGAGTATCTCTCTACTTAGTCTGTGCTACCCATAGATGAAGATTTTAAAGATCAACAAAGCGAGTGAGCGAGAAATCATTTTCAAGTGGAAATCGCTCGAGAGAAGAAGAGAAAGTGAATGAAGTAACGTCATTACAATACAAATACAAATACAAATCAAGACGATATTATAATCCGAATCATTACACTAGTGTAAATATGATTTTTTATCAGGTCTCCGAGCAGCCTTTGTGTGTCTTTTACATTTGACGTCTTTGGTGCTACCGACTAAGCCACGACATCACTCATGTCAGTCTTTTCCATATCAATAACGTTTTTTTTGCGATGAATATGTAAAAATTCACACCATTATTTTCGGGCTTACTTTGGGTAAAAAAGATTAAGAGATAAACTATTTATTGCACTTAAATTGTAATCAATACAAACTAAGTAATCTTTCCACGAAAAATTTAGAATATCTACACCAACTTTTTCAAAATTGATTAAAGGAACTTTATGAGGCAACAATGATTCCTTAAAATATACTCGACTATGTTTTTCACAAGTTCTACGCTTTTTGGTAAGATATAATATCATTTGACATTCCAGGCCAATAGAATAATGTTTTTGTAAAGTAATATATTATGCAGTCTCATTTCTGAAAATACTAAGTCTTTCAGGAGTCATAGGTAAGTAAGTATCTAGATATTGAATGAACAAATTCAAACATTTCTGGATCTCTGGTCGTAACATTTACGTAATCCCTTGGTAACAAATCTGCAAAATGTAATTTTTTACCTGGTATCATACATAAGTAAATCATACATAAGTAATTTCAAGTTTAGTCTCTGTAACCTGACTGAATTTTATTTATAACTAGCGGCCCGTTCCGGATAATAACCTACATAGATACTAACTCCAGCACCATCTGCCGGGTTGGTTTGTGAATCTAAACCATCCATGGCAACCCTAAACATTAATAATAAAAATAAATGTTTATTTTTATAAAACAACTAGCTGACCCCGCAAACGTTGTTTTGCCTTAGTGAACAACCCTTGTCACTTAGGGGTATGAAAAATAGCTAGTAGCCGATTCGCATACCTACAGAATATGCATATAAAATTTGGTTAAAATCAGTAAAGCCGTTTCGGAGGAGTAAGGAAACAAACACTGTGACACGAGAATTTTATATATAAGATTTTAATTTTGCTATAAGCTCCTGGAAATTTTAATCGAAATAGAAAAATCTAATTGTAAAAACATTTACAAAAAAGACGATAACTGATCAGTTATCGAGCGGGATGAAAAATGATTAAATTACTAAAATGGCTATTAATAAATAGGGGTTGGTGATAAAAGGTTAAAAACGTAGGGTTGTATGTATTGATATTATGTATGTGTTAATTCCACATTATAAAAAAAAAATTAAAAAAAAAATTAGGGGTGAACAACCCTTATCACTTAAAGAGTATGAAAAATAGATAGTAGCCGATTCTCAGACCTACTGAATAAGCGTATGAAATTTGGCAAAAATCAGTAAAGCCGTTTCGGAGGAGTAAGGTAACTAACACTGTGACACGAGAATTTTATGTAATATATTATATTGTACATATATGAGAAATATGGTAAAAATCAGTAAAACCGTTTCGGAGGAGTAAGGTAACTAGCACTGTGACACGAGAATTGTATACATAAGATTAGGTTTATTTAAAATGGAAATTAAAGGTTTATGATCAGTAAGTACTTCTACAGAGACTCCATATATATATAAATTGGTAAAACTTATGTACTAGCAAAATGAATAGCCAACAGTTCCTTTTCAGCTTGACTATAATTCATTTCAGATTCGTTCATACAACGAGATGCACTAGCAACTAATTTACCTTGTTGAAACAAACAGCAACTCAAGCCCTTCTGGGATGCATTACACTGTAAAACTACGTTTTTCTCAGGATCAAATGGTAATAAAGCCGGAGCCTGTACAATCATTTCCTTAATTAAATTGATACTTTTTTCATGAACAGGTAGGCATTCAAAATTTACATATTTTCTTAATAACTGACAAAGAGGTGACAATAAATCAGTCAAATGTGGCACATACCTTCTTACATAATTAAAAGACCCAATAACTTGTTGAAGTTCTTCTTTATTTTTAGGTGATTTTATGTTAACTAATGACTCTATTCTGTCGGGATCCAAACTCATTCCTTCCGCACTAAATATCTGACCAATGTACTTTACTTGCCTTTGTTTATACTGAAGTTTTTCACTATAGAATACTGCTTTTATTGTCTTAGCCCTTTTCATAATTTCAGATACTGCTTTATCATGATCCAGCTCAGTTTCCCATAGCTATAATATCATCTAACCATATTACAACTTTATCAATGTCACCAAAGTTTCTCTCCACTTCTACTTGGAAGATATTGGATGCATTCTTTAGACCATAGGGTAAAACTAGACATCGGTACACTCAAATGGTGTAGAAAAACAGCATTTCCAGAAAGATTCATCATCAAGTGTACAATGATGAAACCCTTCCTTCAGGTCACACATTAAACCACTTTTTGTTATGTAGTTTACTAGCAATATTTTCTATAGTAGGCATAGTAGTAGATTTTCTCACAATGTATTGATTTAAATCCCTTGGATCCAAACAAAGCCTCAATTTTTTATTTGTTTTTTCAATAATTCCAACTTTATTAATTTCTGCTTTTTCTGAAATTTTGTCAACTCTTTGTATTGCATGTCTTTTTACTAATCTATGTAATTCTAGCTTAAGAGGTGACATAAGCTTGTGTGGAATCCTTGATAATGGATAACTGATTTTTCTTTCACAATTTATTGTTGGAATCGTAGATAAGTTATTGAATTTACCAGTCCCTTTAAACATCTCAACATTGTTATTTATAAATTGCTCTGTTGAAAGGCTCAGAAGAGCCTTTCAACGAATCAGTTTTATTTATCATAGAAACTATTTTAACAATGAATATTTTAAATTAACTATTCCCTTGAATTGTAATGGATCCATCAAATCCTTCTAATTAAATTTTTGTTTGCCTTACATTTAAGTTTACATTTAATTTCATTTAGAAAATACATACTGTGGAATGACACTGACATCAGCACCTGTATCAAGCTTATATTCCAGCAACTGATAAGTTCTATCAATATTTTTTCCTTTCATTCGGTACATTGAGATCTATTTACCGAGTTACAGAACAACACATTTTTACTTTGACTGTTGTCGCTGTCTTCTGCGTTTACATCGTTAACTATTTTTTTACAGAACGACATATATTTGCATAGTGATTATATCTACGGCACTTTAAGCACTGTTTTTTGTAGGCTGGGCAGGCTTTTTTGGGGTGATTGAGCCCACATATTGTGCACTTGAAACTTGAAGTTTCTGATGATTTGGCTTTCCTTTATTGAAGCTCTGCACTCTATTAATCTCCATTTCCTTGCGGCACTGTTACTGCTACTTCCAGTTATTTGTTCCGCTTGTTTTCTACTGACCTCATGAGTTCTACAAAACATAGCTGCTTTTTTCAAAGATAATTCATCAATACGCAATAAAGCTTCTTGTAAGACTTTGTTTCTAATACCAATCGCTATTTTATATCTCAGTAGTTGATTAATAATGTCTGTTGTAGACTCGTAGTTGCAGTTCTTTATTAACTGTTACTGATACTTATACTTGTTTATTATAACATAGCAGTAATTACTAACATATTAATTATTTTATGTCCTAAAGTTTAAAAATAGTAAACAAATAGATAATTCACACATGTTCGAGAAGTGAATATACCGGGTTATCGGTTTTTGGTAATAAACCTGCATCCTTTCAAGCGGATGTTAAGTAAGTTAAGTTCTAAGTTCTACAGTTTATAAAAAATCGTATACTTTTTTCTTATACAAAAGAAAAATAGTAATGGGAGAGTTGGACTCGCCCATGAAGGGTTCTATAACAGCAAATATCATAATATAAAAATTCTTGTAGTTCTTTGTAACTTTGATCGACGTTTTCATAATTATGACGATAAATTTATGACGATAACAAAAAACTGCTTACTAGATCTTGTTCAAACCAACCAATTTTCGGTGGAAGTTGCATGGTAATTAATGTACATCATACGATTTTTTGTCATTATTTTATTTTAGAAGTTATAGGGATTTTACCACTTTGGAAGAGTCTCTCGCGCAAACTATTCAGTTTAGAGAAAAAAAGTGTGAGAAACCTCAACATCATTTTTAAAGACCTATCCATAGATAGATACCCCACTCGTATGGTTTTGATGACACAGTACTGGCTGTGACATACGGACGGACAGACAGACAGACAGACATACATGACGAATCTATAAGGGTCAAATTTTTTGCCATTTGCTACGGAACCCTAATAATTTGACTGGCCTTGTGGCTAAGTGGTTAGTAGCTCTGCCTGCGAAGCCGAGGGCCGTGGGTTCGATCCCCACCCAGTGCAAATATTTGTGTGATGAATTCAAATGTTTGCACTGTGTCTGAGTGTTTCTATGTATAATAAGTATGTATTTAAAACTATATAAGTATTATATCAGCTATCTGGCCGCCATCACACAAGCTTTGCTTAGTTTGGGGTCAGATGGTGTTGTGTGTGAATTGTCCACCAATATTTATTTATTTAATTTGAAGAACAATATCAGGTGATATGTATATCAAACGAAATTTAATAACAAAACGCAACCATTGCTTAATTAATAGTTGCGTTTTCTTCAAAGATTATTTCTTGCGTGTTTAATAAAAGACCCTATTTCGACTTCCAAATCATATTTGGTGTAGTGTGAGATCATATATCTTACATATTTATGTGTTCGGCTGTTTCCTACAGGAACATTACCTACTTATTCTTTTATAAATTTTTTTAATATTTAAAAAGTGGCGAGACGAGCAGGACATGTGCCTGATGGTAAGCAACATGCCTGCCACATAACAGCACAGTGACACATGGCTATTGGATCATGAAGAGTCCAAATCATTACCTAGCACTGCACTGCGCTCGTCACCCAGATATCTAAGATATTATATCTCTAAGCCCAGTAATTTCTGTGGAAATATTGCCCTTCAAACCGGAACACAGTAACGCTTACACATTACTGCTTTGCGGTAAAATAACTGGCAAAGGTGTGGTACTTCCCCAGGCGGCCTCTGCCAAGAGTTCTACCACTACAAAAATTCATAGAACAAAATAGCTACCTTACCCAATATAATAAGTATGTATTTACAACTATATTAGTTTTATACCAGGTATCTGGCTGCCATAGTACAAGCAGCTTTGGTTATGTGGCGCGCAAAAATAAGTTTTCACTTCAAAAAAAAAAAAATTGGCAGTCATAGGAACTGCCGATAGAAGTGAAAACTTATAACTCAGAATTTGAAGCCTACTTTGGAAACTACACGGGTGTACCGGATGGCGTGGCCTGACCATCATGGCATGGCCATCTAGAAATGCCTTAGCATTTTCCATTGGCTGACGCATTTCTAGATGGCCAATGACCGTGGCCCCGAGTTTACCCGAAGATTTCTTATCATACCCGAGCGTGACGCCAGTGACGCTAGAATTCAATTCACACCCCACGAAAAATCTGTCTAAAAGCGCGCCAAAAGAAGTTTTCACTTCGAAATACTAGGGAGGTGTCAAGGGACATTCTGATGGAACGAAGTTGTACAAAATATTGCAACTCTTTACTGTTTCTGTTGCCCTGGTACTGGTACCTAGGGGCAAACGCAACTCTTTTTACATTTCTGTTGTCCTGGTATCTGGAGATAAACGCTGGGCTGTTGGAGGTAGGTAACTCTTTACTGTTTCTGTTACCCTGGTACCTACCTGGCCGTTTTTACCGAGTTTATCCGAAGATTTCATATCCGATCCGATCCATTATCATATCCAAGCGTGACGATTGATGAATCCAATTCACAGCCCACGAAAATTCTGTATATAGCTCGCCTAAAGAAGTTTTCACTTCAAAAACAAAAGCAGACTAGCAGAGCTGGGGGTCTACCGACGAACGAAAAATGTCATCGCTTTGATGTTTCTCTCTCTTTTCTTTTCGCTTGAAACGATAGAGACAGCATTAGCAAAGCGATAGCCGATTTAGTTAGGCGGTAGAAGCTCGGGACGCTGGGCAATGCAGCCAAATCATCGAATGGTATGAGTCCGACAAAACAGTGTAGGTAATAATAAGCTGCCTGACTGATTTAATAGATTAGGTACTGTTTATATTTAACACACATCGTATGATAAATAATTACTGGGTTTGTTGTTACCGACGTATAACTAATGTTATGAAAAAGTAACTGACCCGGTGAACTTCGTATCACTTTCGTTATAAAGACAAAACTTTGTGAGTGTGTGCGTGTGTGGCTGGGGGTCACAGAATAGTCTCACAATAATCCTTTGTCCTATCCTTCCTACTAATATCATCATCATCAGCCGCAAGACGTTCACTGCTGAACATACATTTTTTTTTAACTATAATAGGTTCGCACTTGACCACCATCTAGCCTGATGTTAAGCGACGATGCGATCTACGATGGAACGTGTTTACCTAGAAGAAACCGATTCACTATCGATTTGAAGACCAAGATTGTAACTATCGGGAAAAACCCACTCAGGCAACGCATTCCACGACCTAGACGTTCTTATCACAAACGTGGAGTCAAATATCTTCGTTCGTGTTTTTGGAACATCAACCATGAAACGATGTCCCTTTTTTGAGATACGATAATTCCGATGCCTAATATAAAATATGCCTCCCCCTAGATTTCTACAACGAACGGTCCTGCGCAACCTGCAACCAGTGGTTTCCAGCGACCTTTGTGAGGTCATCTGTCCATGTGTCCATCTAGTGGAGCAGTCTGCTGATCAGAGAGTTCGTGGAGGACCCTCATCTGGAAGGCTCAGGAATTTTACCGAGCCGATAAGAATATCAGACGAGTAACCTTCCCAAGTGTTCCAGCCCATTTCCCCAGCCTTTACACCCACTGTTCCAAACGGAGTGGAGTGCGAATATCCATCACATTAGCCATCACACAACAAGATGACACCGAGGCAAGTAAAGTTGTTGTGTGATGCTCAGGGTGCACCTTTTCAGGGTTTTGTAGTGGTAGGACTCTTAGCAGAGTACGCCTGGGGAAGTACCACACCTTTGCCAGATTCTACCGCCAAGCAGTAATGTGCAAACATTACTGTGTTCCGGTTTGAAGGGCAATGTTTCCAGAGAAATTACAGGGCTTAGAGATATAACAACTTAGATCTCTGGGTGACGGGCGCAGTGCAGTGCTAGGTAATGATTTGGACTTTTCATGTTCCAATAGCTGCATGTCACTGTGCTGTTATGTGGCAGGCATGTTGCTTACCATCACGGCATCACGCACATGTCCAGCTCGTCTCGTCACTCTTTATTTAAAAAAAACACGTAGAAATTTCCCAGCCATGAACTTCATGTAAATCTACCTATAGACCCTCTTTTAGTTATTAAAAGTGTGTGTGTTAAAGAGGCAATTTCGACGTTATTATTTAATACCTTGTTTGCTGCAGAAAAAACAATAATTGATTTTTCAAAAGCTTACACGCGATAGAACATCATACAGTTAACTATGAGTATAAGTACAGTTAACAATAAAGTTTTTGTTTTTAATAAGGAGTGACGAGACTAGTAAGACATGTGCCTGATGGTAAGCGACATGTCTGCCACATAACAGCACAGTGACACACAGCTATTGGAACATAAAGAGTCCAAATCATTACCTAGCACTGCGCTGCGCTCGTCACCCGGAGATCTAAGATGTTATATCTCTAAGCCCAGTAATTTCTCTGGAAACATTGCCCTTCAAACCGGAACATAATAATGTTTGCACCTTACTGCTTGGCAGTAGAATAACTGGCAAAGGTGTGGTACTTCCCCAGGGAGACTCTGCCAAGAGTCCTACCACTACAAAATTTCGTTATTTATTAATTTCGTAGACAGAAACCAAAAAAGCAAAACCTTAATAATGGTTCAATCTTGGGACTTGCCTGTAATAATTCGATGATTTACCGCTAAAACTATTTCAAAGGAATGACAGATCAGCGGGAATAATCGATGTTCTCGGCATATCCTCCCTAAAATAATTAAATTATACTTTATTACTTACTTAGCAATGAGTCCTTTACAAACGAGACAATAAAGTATTTAACAATATGAATGCATTTTGAATTTTTTGAAACACATTGACTATATTGGTATATCATAAGGCACCTTACGTGTTTGTTATTAAAACATTTTTTTTTAAGTTTTAATTTGACCGCTATCTTGCCTGATATTAAGCAACAATGCTGTCCTAATGGACAGCATTGTTGCGTTGTTGGTGCCCTGCATAATTGCAGGGCACTAACCTAAAAGAAACTAATTACTCACTTTAGGCTTGAAGACACTGTGATAATATTTATCAATCAATCAAATTTTATCGAAATTAGTGTTGCGTTTTTGAAATATCAAGGATAAATCTAAAATTTCTTGTCGTATTTTTTTTCCTTCGATATCTTATGATGCCCTCCTTGACGTGTCCGTCAATGGCGTACCTGGCTAATTACTATTATGAGCTCTTAGATGGCTCGCAAACCCAAATTTAGTTTTGAAAGTTCTAATGCATGGCGCACAGTGCAATAGACCCTCAGCATTATATGTGTAGGTGTAGGACGGCTTAAGGCGTGTCTTTCTATCTTATAGTCTTTTAGCCTTAGTGTGTTTATTTTATTTCACAATAATTATGAAGTTTAGCGAATGTCTGAATTTAATTCTAAAGGCCGGTTTGCATTTTGATTATTGCGAGTATGAGTGCGAGTGCGATTGCGAGTGCGAGTGACTGATTACTATGCACTCGCAATAACCAATCGGTGTCCACACGTGTTTGCTACCAATCACTCAACACCTGCACTACTCACTCGCACGCGTACTAATCAAAATGAAAACAGGCCTTTAGTTGAAGTCGGTTTTTGTTTATTTGGAGAAAACTAAATGATATCATAGAAACATTTCGACAACACAAAGTTATTATATTCCGTGAGCTAGTAACAATTTTTAGGTAGTTATTTGAGGCAAGCTGACTAGACTAGACTGATATGTCTAGCTAAGACTAGCTTCGAACAAAACTTAACACATATCTCTCTTATTTTACCCCAAAACGCAGGTGCTGATATGGCTAGTGAGTGGGGCAAAATAAATCCTTCAATTTACCACAAACATCCCACCAGAATGATCTGTTTCTTTGTAAATCTCTAATTTTTAGTCATAAATCTCAATAAAAATTTCAAACTGTTAATTTCGAATACATTTTTATAATTATTTTTGCACGTGCTTGGTCATTTTTGAAGTGTTAATTGTCTGGCTCATTATTATTTTTATTCTTTAAACATACCACAACATGAAAAAAAATGCAAATTGCCTAAAAAGTGATATTTTGTTCTTCGTCTATGATCGAATTTATTTACGTTAACCATTCACGGAACTCTCATTAATTTTAAAAGGTTCACATTATTTTCTAATATGTTTTACTATTTTTTCTCAGATTATGATGTAAGGCAAGAATTAAAAAAAACTGGAGCAAACTAATTATTTCAATTACTATAATCGTAAGCCCTTTTTAGGGTTCCGTAAAACGTAAAAACGGAACCCTTATAGATTCGTCATGTCTGTCTGTGTCTGTCTGTCCGTCCGTATGTCACAGCCACTTTTTGCAGAAACTATGAGAACTACACTGTTGAAACTTGGTAACTAGATGTATTCTGTGAACCGCATTAGGATTTGAACAGAAAAAAATAAAAAAAAGGAAAATTAGGGTTGCCCCCCATACTGAGAACTGAAACTTACAATATTTTTTTTCATCAAACCTACACGTGTGGGGTGTCCATCGATAGGTCTTCAAAATGATGGTAAGGATTCGTCTACACTGAATACTTTGCGCGAGAGACACTTCCAAAGTGGTAAAATGTGTGTGTCCCCCCCCCTCTAACTTCTAAAGTACGGGAATGAAAAATCTAAAATAAATATATGATGTACATTACCATGTAAACTACCAATGAAAATTAGTTTGAACTCGATCTGATGAGTAGTTTTTTTTTAGTACGTCATAAATACTCTATTATTGAAACTTCGATCAAAGTTACAACGAACTACAAGAACTATGTGTACTATGTATATAATGTTATTTGCTGCAACGGAACCCTTCATGGGCGAGTCCAACTCACACTTGGCCACTTTATTTATCTTAATCCAAGAAAAATGTAAAAAATAATCCAAATGACACTGACGGCTACGGAGACTGCAGTCCGTGGAGAGGCTAATGCAAAAAAAAACAGGAAACATAAAATATGTAGTTACCACCATAATATATGACGAATCTGAAGATTTGTGTCTTCAAATCGAGAGGAATCGGTTTCTTCTAGGTAAACATGCTCCATCGTAGACTGCATCGTCACTTAACATCAGGCGAGATGGTGGTCAAGTGTAAACCTATAGAATTAAAAAAAAAAAGTTTCCACCATGTCACTGGGTCAGGCTAGCACAAAAAATAACCGAGTACTTAACTTATTTTCAATTACATAAAATCCTCCATAGTAATAATCAATTTTATACGCAAGAGGGCTTCTCGATGTTTCTTTTCCACCCAAGCTCTCTGAAGCAACTGTTCCGAGATTTTTACGATCCATCACGATAACCAAACCAGTCAAGTGTGAGTCGAGTTCTAACGTTGTGTGTTCTGTCTTATCACAACCTGCTCGTTTATGTTCGAAAAAGCGACATCGTTTCATGACGAAAAAAATAGCATCAGTAATGAGCATATAAGCAGTCCACTTAAAAATCCACTGCTAACTAGGGCTTGAGGCATTATCTTAAATAAATGTAATATTATCTAAAAAACCCTTTTTGATTTTAAACGGCTTTGAAGACTAAAATTCGCTACTTAATAGTAATCAAATCAAATCAAATCATTTATTTGGCTTGTGGTCCTGGGTTACAAATAGATGATGCAATGATAATAGGGATCTCCAGTTCCCGCTTTGTCAGCATGCAAGCTGTTAATTTTTTGTAGTCAAACAGGATATAATAATAAAATATATGAGTAATAATTTGACACCGACATTAAATTCGAAATTAAGAATTAGGTAATACAAAATTATCAAACACAGTTATGTCAGGAAAACCAAATTGAGAAGTCAGAAAAATCCAGTAATATTACGAGGTTAAAAATCTTTGAATATTACAATCAAAATTGCATTATAAGTCATGTCAATCAAAATCTTAAAACAATAGATAATTTATCCCTCACAGAGACTTGTCAATCTCACAACAACTTCATGTTCAAATCAAATATTCCCATCTGTTAAAAAATCATTCAGGGAATAATATGCCTTTGATCTTAAGAATTCATTGAGTCTGTTTTTAAAACTTACATAGTCAGTCCATTTACGGATTGATTGAGGAATTTTATTGTAGATTATAGGTGCCATACAAAACACACTTTTTAACATAAGAGTGGTCTTTACCTTCCTTGTAAATTTAACATTTCTTTCTGCTACCTTGTTCATATTTAGGAAAAAGTTGCGGGTTTTTTTAAACAAATAAAGCCACCTCGCTAATGTAGATGCAGGGGAAGGTCAATAATTCCATTTGTATAAACTTATTTTTGCATGTTTGTCTACGTCGCAACCTACATATAGCTCTGATACACCTTTTTTGAGCTCTGAAAACTGTTAATTTATTTGTAGCGTTTCCCCAGCATATCACTCCATATCTCAATATAGAGGCAACATGACCATGGTACGCTGTCAGTAGAGTGTCCCTGTTTGCAATTTTACCCAGCTTGTACAGAGCATGTGAAAATTGATTGATGCGTTTGGAGGTGTGTGCCACATGTTGGTCCCATGCCAATTTGCTGTCCAAGTATAGACCTAAGAATTTTATTGAATCAACTTCATCTATTTTGTGTCCTTGATAGTTTATGTCAAGTTTATGACGATTTTGAAATTTATTATTTTGGTCTTTTCTAAGTTGGCTTTAAAGTCAATGTTTTTTAAAAAGTTTATTGTATTTGCGAAGAATTCATTTATTTCTGTTTGTAGCTTTATAATATCCTTTTTGTCACCTGTGTATAAGATAGTACTATCATCTGCGAATAGTGTTATGGGATGTTGTACCGCGTCAGGGAGATCATTTATGTAAATAAGGAAGAGAGGAGGTCCCAAGACACCTTGTGGGACACCTGAGTTTACTTTCCTGAGTTCCGAAGAGTAATTTTTTTTCAGTGAGTGTATCATAGCTAATTCCACTAATTTTAGTCATTTGATATCTTTCACTGATATATGATCTAATTAAATCATTCGCAACCCCTCTAACACCATAGGCTTGCAGCTTGTTGAGAAGTATTTCATGATTGACCCGATCAAACGCCCGACTCATGTCCATGAAAAGGCCCACCGTTAATTTTCCCTTGTCCATATTATCGGTAACTCTTAATAGAAACTCATAAATAGCCATATTCACATCCTTTTTTTTACGGAACCCGTATTGACTCGGTGAGTAGATATTTTGATTTTCGAAATATGCACTAAATTTTTGATAGATCGCTTTTTCTACTACTTTAGATAAGATAGGTATAAGAGCTATAGGTCTGTAATTGGATAATTTGTCTCGGTCTCCTTTTTTAAATATTGGCTTTATGGCCGATGTTTTAAGCTTCTCAGGGAAAATTCCCTTCTCAAGGCATTAATTAATAATATGAGTTATTACGGGTGCAATTATGAATTTCACGTACTTTATCACTTTTGTGGTTATCTCGTCATATCCACAACTTTCAGTATTCTTTAATGAATTAATTATTTCAAACGTTTCACTAGGGGTTATTGGCGTTAGGAATATATTTATTAAACTTAATTTCAGTAAGAACACTATCTCGCTGTGTGCTCGATTTTGACAAGTCAATAAAGTAATCATTGAAATTTTGCGCAATGTCTTTCGGGTCTGTCACAGAGCTACCATTAACTGTAATTTTGGCAATATGTTGCTTTGGGTAGTTGTGTTTTACATTGTTTATTATCGCCCAGGTCGCTTTAGATTTAGATTTGGCGTCTCTTATGTAACAATCATTTTGAGCTTTTTGAGTGAGTTTAATATTTTTTTTATATCTTCTAGTATACTCTTTAAAACGAGTTTTTGTGGTCTCGTTGGGCCAAAGTCTGTATTTCCAAAGCATTTCTCTTCTTTTTTTGGAACAGAGTTGTATACCCTTAGTTATCCATTTGGGCTTTTTCTTTGTGAATTTTTTTTTCTTATGGACAGGAAAACACAATTCATGCAGAAGTAGGAATAGGTAAGTCGTAGAAATTATCGAAAGCTACATTGGGATCGTTGCTGTCATAAACATCAACAAAACTTAATTGGGACAAATGCGTTTTAAATTTTTCGAGGAATTCGAGTGAATGATCTCTCCGCTCTACATACCAGAATTTCAATCGGCATGTTTTTTTACAGGTATTTGAAATAGTTGAGCTGAATGATCTGACAGAGTATTTTCTATTAATTCGCCCTTACCACCTCTAATATAACTGTGAATAACATTGTCAATGCATGTTTTGCTTGCGAAACGTGTGACTTGTGTAAAGTAGAACTTCATATTGTACTCCTCTATAACTGATTCAAACTCGCCCCTTATCTTACTGGTTTTCAAAAGATCTATATTAAAATCTCCACATTCTCATAATTCTTGAACTTTTTCTTTTTGGGACTAAAAAATTATCTTAAAACGCAACGCAACATACTCCACTTCCGGGAGTAAATTTCGAAAGGCTTTATAAATAGACTAGTACCGCCCCGCGGATTTTCCCACATAGTTCTCGTTCCCGTTATTTTCCCGCAGTAAGCCTATGTGTTAATCCAGGGTGTCAGCTAACTCCATATCAAATTTCATTAAAATTGCTTTAGCCGTTTAGAAGTGAAGAAGTAACAAACATACACACTCGCAAACTTTCGCTTTTTTTAATATTAGTATAGATATATTCCAAATAAAACTAAATCTTATTGTAAACTTTATATAAAATTAAAGGACTTCGTCTATCGTGTAGTATGATGGGAATACCAGTAGGTGGTTTTATTATATAATCAAAAAATATAAAGATCACTATAACATTATACCCCGTTTACATGATTCCAGTCCAGCGACCGAATCCAGCGCTGGATTGCTTACTGGAATAATGGAGACCGGCACTGGAATGCACTGGCACTGGATTGATGCATTCCAGTGCCGGTCTCCATTATTCCAATCCAACGCTTTCCTTCCTTATCCTTAAAGCAATCCAGCGCTGGATTCGGTCGCTGGACTGGAATCATGTAAACGGGGTATTATATACAACAGTTATTCACCCCTGTGTTAAACCAAGTTATGTAATCATTTATGTCAAAGGAGAGATAAGAAATATATTTCCTAACACAATAACTTGTGATGTAATATTTTGCTGTGTAATGCTGACCAGTGAAACCTCAAGCCATGTCAAAGTTTACTCAAAATTAACAGATTATGAAATTCACGACGTCAATAGATGCGTACAATTAGATAACAGGAAGACAAACTTTGGCAAGTCACGGTGACATTATGATGTTATTTTTCACAAAAAAAAAACATCGCTTTTATCAAAATATACTCTTTCTAGAGTCCGCGCCTTTTATTGTGTACAGCCATTATTTAGTGTCCAAAATAACCCAAAAACTTGCAATGGACATGTACTCATGATAAGAACCTGATCGTCATTTATTGAATTGGTTTTAACTGACTTCTAGACAGGAGGATTTCTATTTGTCAGTTTTAATGTACATTTATCCAGCGATTATTTAGTCGGCGGAACCAACTTGATTATAATTTATTTTCTTAAAAAAAAATAAACCGAGTTATAAAATAATATCAATATAAAATAAAATTTTGACATTCGACCAAATTTTGTAAGAAGTCGTCTAATAAAAGTAAATTTTAGTTTTTTGTTCGAAAATTGATTCAGATGTCGCGTAACATACATACAAAAAATTATACAACCGAAATGCGAAACTCCTGTTATTTTGAAGTCGGTAGAAAATAAACGTAAAGTTGAACGTCGTAAACAAAACCAAACTTTTTTTTTTTTCTAAAATTATTCACCAAGTCACCTTGGATCCTAAAACTTATTACGATCTAGCCTAATTTATTAAGTCTAGGCTAATGAGTAATTTATATATAACTTAAATTGCTACATAGTTTATACATAAGAAGGTGCCCATCAGCACTTTTCTTATCGACTCTGTTAAGGGGAAGTCACTTCTTTCACTTGACTTAGTACATTTAATTGTTTTATATTGTATTGCACTGCCACTGCACTATACTAACTCAAAAGATTTTGTTCTTTTAAGTCTTCTCACTGTGTCCGTGTTATCAAGGAGCTGGATAGCCTCGACATTCACATGATGATGAAGTCTGCGTTCATGTGCTTCTGCGTACTTCTTTGTCACTTTGCCGACAAGATCCATTCCTACAAAACCATACTAAAAACATAAACTTACAACACCCCTCTTTTTGGTCGTGCGTTAAGAGCCACAAGAGACACAAACAATCATATGCAAAAGGCTTTTCGCCCTTTTTCCGAGTTATAGGTAGAAAAACAAACTTACACTTTGATTCGGGAAAAGTTCTAAAGATACGTCAGATAATAATAGTTACTTGTTGTACAAGAGTGCAAAGTTGCTTTTTAACCACGTGCTCAATTTTGATGACCGAGCAAGCGAAGGATTCTAAAATTAAAAAAATAGAATCCTGGAGGTGAAAAATCTTAGCACTCGAGTGCGACACGTAACTTTTCATCCCACCCCACCTCAGTGAGGAAATGACTAAATGCTTTGCGCATTATTAACAGTTTCAGTCAATTCTGTTGGAGCCAGGCGCCAGATAATCTTTTCGTCGTTAGAATCACATTTAGGGTTTTCACATGTTTTCAAGTTTCCTGGTTTTAACGTCTGGGTTAAACAATACAACATGGCGTGATAAAATCGTTAAAAGAAAGTTAAGTGTTATGTGTAAAAAGACAATTAAAAAAAGGATACCAAGGAGGTTCCGAGTCTGAGTTTTTAACAATTTAAAAAAAAGTTGTTAAATTATACATTTGGTGCCAAGGAGGTTGAAGTAAATCAGTTTAATTATGTTTTGAATTCACAGACTTAGTGCACACTACGTTCTAAATTTAAATTCACTTTACGCTCTAGAGGGTAAAAACTTGGAATAGTTGGTCTGAGGGTAAAAACGACTTTTGCACTCGGATATCGAAGAGCAAAGACGCTATTTGTGAGGTGGTGGGATGAATAATAATTGTGTAGCGTAGTAGGTCTTCAACTATAGCACAGTTAGTCAGAAGTGAGAATAATCCTACAAAATTCTCAGTTCTTCCATAAAAGAGCCATGCACATGCGGCTCACTTAATGTTCTTACTTTTGAGACTCGGGGCTTTTCTGAGTGAAATATGTCTTTCTTGGGACATGAATGTTTGGCCGAGGCATAGTTATAACTCCGAGCGCAGTAGGCACATTTGGCAGTGCCTTTAATTATTCTAAATATTTTATTACACTGTCTTCTTCTTGATCGTATCCTCATTACTGAGGGTCGTTGATGATAGCATCAACGTCCTTAACCACCTTCCTCTAGGCACTCCTGTCTTGGGCCATCCGTAAGCAAGTTTGTATGTTTGTCCTTGCTGAGACCTTTATAGTGTCTATCCACCGGGATGGCGCTTTGCCTCTACCTCTCTACCTTTCTATAACACTTTGGGTACTAGTGGACACAGGTATAGACAAAATTGTCTATGCATGTGTGTATCGGTCGCACAGCGGAGACCAGGAGACGACTAGGCTCACAGAATATTTAAGTGAAGCGGCGGACGCGGCTCAACAGAAATACCCTTCGGCCCAATTAGTGTTACTGGGGGATTTTAACGGCCATCATAAGGAATGGCTGTTCCCATACCGGGACACTGACCACGCTGGGCAGGAAACGAGAAAGCTAGCTTTATCGTTAGACCTAACCCAGCTGGTCCAAGAGGCAACAAGAGTGCCCGACGTTGAGTCGCATACACCTTATTGCTTAGACCTTCTGCTGACAACAGATCCAGACCGTTATTCCGTGGCGGTATCTTCGCCGTTAGGCAGCTCCGACCACTGTCTGGTGAAGTCAGTATCCGTCTACCATCCGCCTGATCCCAGCCCCAGAGGCAACCGGCGGATGTGGCGATACAAGTCAGCGGACTGGGACGAGATGCGCTCTTTCTTTGCATCTTACCCATGGCAGTCGTTGTGCTTTACTTCTGGTGATCCCTCAGTCTGCGCGGATGCTGTGACTAATGTAATACGAACGGCTATGGAATATTTCATTCCATACTCCGACGTCCCTTTATCCAGCAAAGCTCGCCCTTGGTTTGGTTCTCAATGTAAAAGTGCTGAAGCATTTAAACATGAGGCCTACCTAGCCTGGGTTGATGCTCGACAGCGCAAGGCAAGGGACATACACCAGAAGAAGAAAGCGTTCAACAAGGCTGCTAAGGCAAGCAAAAAGGTTCTTCAGAGGGCTCGTTTTGACCACATTAGTCGAATAGGGAACAAACTAGCTTCGTATCCTGCGGGTAGCAAAGCGTTTTGGTCCCTAGCTAAATCGGTCGAATCGAACTTCTGCCGCCCCTCACTACCTCCAATGCTGAAGCCTGATGGGACACTGGCTCACACCGCAATGGAGAAAGCAAACTTGTTTGCATCTCAGTTTGCGGAATCTTCTCGTCTAGATGCTGGTAGCGCGACACCTCCTACTCCACCTGGCTGTCCGACTCTCATGTCAGAGGTACACATTCGCCAAATTGAGGTTCGCAAAGTGCTACGAAATCTGGACGTGAATAAAGCCAGTGGCCCAGATGGTATTCCTGCCCTAGTGTTGAAGGCATGTGCGCCTGAGTTGTCCCCGATACTGACGCGTCTATTTAGACTCTCTCTCGAAACTGGATTAGTACCGAAGTCTTGGAAGCTTGCCAATGTGCAACCAGTGCCTAAAAAGGGTAGTCGTGCTGACCCTGCCAACTACAGGCCCATCTCAGTCACGTCCATACTCTGCAAGACTATGGAACGTGTCTTAAACCACAGGCTCCTGACGTACCTAGAATCAAACGACCTCCTCAGTGACCGGCAATACGGGTTTCGCCGAAACCGGTCCACCGGGGATATTCTAGCGTACGTCACTCACATCTGGAGTGAAGCTATCGAGAAACACGGGGAAGCACTTGCAGTCTCCCTGGATATTTCGAAGGCTTTCGACAGGGTTTGGCATGATGGCCTTATAAGCAAGCTTTCTAGTTATGGTTTGTCTCCTGGGTTTATTTCCTGGATATCGGACTTCTTGAGGGATCGATCCATACGAGTCGTCATTGATGGCTGCTCGTCGGATCAAATGGCTATCAATGCCGGAGTCCCTCAAGGGTCGGTACTCTCTGCGACGCTCTTCCTGCTACATATCAACGATCTGTTGAAGCCCGGTATCTTTGGGTACGCAGATGATAGCACCGTTGTAGAGAGTTACATTTCTAGTGCGAGAGCCAGTGGGCAGCAAACTCAGGTACTAAGAGAGAGTCTGATCGAGCGTTTGAGCTTGACCCTTGAGGCGGTGTCTACATGGGGCGATGCCAATCTGGTCAAGTTCAACGAGAGTAAGACGCAGGCGTGTCTGTTCTCCGCTAAAAGGAGTCCTTTTCAACTGACTCCAACCTTTAGAGGTGTATCCGTTCCGATTTCTGACCGTCTTGAGCTTTTGGGCGTTACATTAACATCTACGCTGAACTTTGGTTCGTATATCGAGTCCAAGGCCAAATTAGCTGCCAAAAAGCTAGGTGTCCTCTCAAAGGTGCGAAGGTACTTCAAGTCTGAGCAGTTGCTCACGTTATATAAGGCTCAAATTCGTTCTTGTATGGAGTACTGTTCGCATCTTTGGGATGGTTCGGCTAAGTATCAGCTGGAGGCCTTAGAATCGATCGAGAGACGTGCTAAAAGGCTCATAGGCAACGACACTCTTGTGCGAAAAAGACTACAAAGTCTTGAACATCGCCGAAAAGTCGCTAGCCTTTCGGTTTTTTATCGAATACACTTCGGAGAGTGTGCGACTGATTTACATGATCTAATACCACCTTGCCCTTTTTTCTATCGGAATGCTCGTAGCTCGAAAAAACGACATCGTTTCATGGTTGATGTTCCAAAGACGCGAACGAAGAGATTTGACTCTACTTTTGTGATAAGAACGTCTAGGCTGTGGAATGCGTTGCCTGAGTGGGTTTTCCCTGTTGACTATAATCTTTGTGTCTTCAAATCGAGAGTGAATCGGTTTCTTCTAGGTAAACACGCTCCATCGTAGACCGCATCGTCGCTTCACATCAGGTGAGATGGCGGTCAAGTGTAAGCCTATAAAAGTTAAAAAAAAAAAAAAAAAAAAAAACACTGTACTGAAGCCTAATTTTCGATGCGACGGCCTATTATTATTATTATTTCGCCAATACGCGGACTTAGCCTATAGCAGAAGTTTTAAAACTGCGATAACCACACATTTTGAGAAAATAAATTATTACTCAATTGTGTAATGAACTGATCATGACTTGCATGCAATGCACCTTCTTAAGTCATAGGTTATCGAGAGGCTACTTTCATTGATTACCGAATAATTGTGAACTTAAATGCTATGTACATAGGACTTAAATTCTTTAAATTTTCTATGTAGTTAACAGACTACGATATCAAAGAAAATAATCATACTTTTATTTAGGGATATTATAAATTAAGCAATGATAATATATACTATAATATATAATGGATTATAATATTTAATGGATTGAATATTTGTCGACTGAACTTTGTGAATTGGAACGATGAGTGGGTGAAAAATATACCATTCTGTTTAGTCCGTCGGGCAGATTATGGAAAATTTATTAAAATTTGACACAGATATAGCTAGATCAGCTTTCATTCAGTTGTAATCTTATACCTTTGAACGAGCAATTCTTGTACCTTTATAAATATGTATATATAAATATATATATAGAATCTGAATCTCGGAAACGGCTCGACGGATTTGCATGAAATTATGTATGCAGGGGTTTTCTGGGACGATAAATCGATCTAACTAGGTTTTATTTAAAAAAAACGCATATCTTAAACCTTTAAACGAGCAATTCTTGTACCTATATAAATATGTATATTTATTATATAGAATCTGAATCTCGGAAACGGCTCGACGGATTTGCATGAAATTATGTATGCAGGGGTTTTCGGGGACGATAAATCGATCAAACTAGGTTTTATTTAAAAAAAACGCATATTATGCGCGTTTTAGACAATGAAAAACTGTCACATTAGACATTAGAATGTGAAGGTAAATTTCGCCGCGTGACGCGACAGCATAATTAGCTCAGACGGGAAGTCGGGCGCTCATAGCGGTCACGAATTAGTAGCTCCGGGTTCGAATCCAGACGGGTTCTCTTTTTTTTTCAATTCGTTTTTTTTAAGAAAATCTATTTCTTGGAGTCTTTTATCTGTAGGTATCTAAGTGTATATTTAGTATTTAAACCGAGCAAAGCTCGGTCACCCAGGTACTGTCACTTAATTCGTGAAAATTGTACAATAAAGTGACGTAATTCGTAACTTCTAATCACCGTATTTTCGACATGTGTAGATGTGAGGACTTTGGTTCTGGTTTTCATTGGTTTATCCCCGACTTAGGCACAGACCTGGCACCTACGTGTCTTAGTTGTTTAGGTGCGCCGGTGCCAGGGCTTTGCCTCAGTGAAGGCTCCGGAAACGAACAGCGGGTTTTGCGGAATATTTCGAAAGCGTTCACAATTTCCCGCCACATGCGGCAAAGGTCCCCATGGAAAGCTTAATTAGTCGATAGGACATTAGTTGTGGTGTCGAGTCCGTCATAACCCGACCGTTTTCTTAGATGACGAGAATGTGTAGGTAGATGTACTTCCTTCACGTATAATAATTAATTTTCTCCATCATCAACAGCCCACTAAATGTTCCCACTGCTGGGACTCGGGGCCTTCTCTCGCAAGGAGAGAGTTAAGGCCATAATCCACCACGCTGGTCCAGTGCGGGTTGGTGGATCATTCCTCCTCATTTCAATTCAATAATTTCAATTTTCTCCGAAAATACACAAACAAACTTTATTTAAAATTTAATTCGGATACTCGACCAAATTTCTTAAGAAGGCGTCTAGATAAATGAAAGTCAATTTTAGTTTTTTTGTTCATATTTCAAAAACCGCCACACGGATTTCGATAAAATTTATATGGGACCACCTCTAAACTGTGTTCTATCAAGCAAAAAATAAAACCATCCAAATTGATTCACAATTGCCACAGATAGCACGAACTAGTCCGCAGTAAACCGAACTAAAAAAAAATTACACATCCAAACTTAAGACGTTACGTAACAAACGTAAGACTTTGTGGAAGCCTACTTTACGACAAGTCCAGTAAACATTCTGATGCGAAAAGTTTGTTTTATGAAGGCGGTGGACACCCCCATACGCAGCATGTTTTTTGTCGGGCAACTTGATAAAACACTATTTTTAAATTAATTCCTGCTTAAAGCTGAATATTTCACACATAAATCAAACTGAAAATTAAAAAAAAAAAAAACTGTATGTACCTTTTTTTTCATTTACAAAAATTTTAACAGTTTTTTCTACACAGTAGTAGAAAAAGCTGGTAAATTTTTTGCAAAAGCCTAATAGCTCAGTAACTTTATACATTACAGTATGCGTTGTGTGTTCTGTCTTATCACAACATGCTTGCTTGTGTTAAAAAAAGCGACATCGTTTCATGACGAAAAAAATAGTTTAGACGAAAAGTTTGTTTTATGAAGGCGATGGACGGTGGCCATACGCAGCATGATTTTTGTCGGACAACTTGATAAAACACTATTTTCAAATTAATTCCTGCTTAAAGCTGAATATTTCACACATAAATCACACTGAATATTTACACACCGTTTTTTTTTCAGTTCAGCCTAATAGTTCAGAAACTTTATACATTACAGTATGCATTAAATCCGGTAGATCTGATTTTTTGCAGACTTGTTTATGATGTTGGCCTAATGATTAATCCAAGTTTGTGACCTCGAGCGTCGAACGCAACTTTGTGAAAAATCGAAAAAATCGTTTATTTTTCAATTGTTGGCGATTATAACATTAAACGACTAGGTACTTTTTGAAAAAACTTTCTTAATGTGTTTATAATGTAGACTAAATTTGCTACAATATGATGTTAGAATTGTCTCTGTACACCCAATAGTTTTTGAGAATAAGTCTTTCAAAGTTTTTTTTTTTTTTGAACTTCATCGAATCAATGATTCTTATTTTGTTTGGTAGATCGTAATTGATCTGTATAAAATTTTGCGAAATCGGTGTAGTGGTGTTAGAAACATGAACAAATAAAGTGGCCAAGTGCGAGTTGGAGTCGCCCATGAAGGGTTCCGTTGCAGCAAGTAACATAATATACATAGTACACATAGTTCTTGTAGTTCGTTGTAACTTTGATCGAAGTTTCAATAATAGTGTATTTATGACGTACTAAAAAAAACTACTCATCAGATCGAGTTCAAACTAATTTTCGTTGGTAGTTTACATGGTAATAATAATAATTAATTTAATGTACATCATAAATTTTTTTAAGATTTTTCATTCTCTTACTTTAGAAGTTAGAGGGAGGGGACACACATTTTACCACTTTGGAAGTGTCTCTCGCGCAAATTATTCAGTGTAGACGAAAATGATTTTAGAAACCTCAACATCATTTTTGAATACCTATCGATAAACACCTCACGTGTAGGTTTGATGAAAAAAATATTTTTGAGTTTCAGTTCTCAGTACGGGGGGCAAAATACCGTAAAACGTAAAAACGGAACCCTTATAGATTCGTCATGTCTGTCTGTCTGTCTGTCTGTCTGTCTGTCTGTCTGTCTGTCCGTCCGTATGTCACAGCCACTTTTTGCCGAAACTATGAGAACTACACTGTTGAAACTTGGTAAATAGATGTATTCTGTGAACCGCATTAAGATTTCAACAGAAAAATTAAAAAAAAAGAAAAATTAGGGTTGCCCCCCATACTGAGAACTGAAACTCAACATTTTTTTTTTCATCAAACTTACACGTGTGGGGTGTTTATCGATAGGTCTTCAAAAATAGTGTTGAGGTTTCTAAAATCATTTTCGTCTATACTGAATAATTTGCGCGAGAGACACTTCCAAAGTGGTAAAATGTGTGTCCCCCCCCCCTCTAACTTCTAAAGTAAGAGAATGAAAAATCTAAAAAAAATATATGATGTACATTACCATGTAAACTACCAACGAAAATTAGTTTGAACTCGATCTGATGAGTAGTTTTTTTTTAGTACGTCATAAATACACTATTATTGAAACTTCGATCAAAGTTACAACAAACTACAAGAACTATGTGTACTATGTATATAATTTTACTTGCTGCAACGGAACCCTTCATGGGCGAGTCCAACTCGCACTTGGCTACTTTATTTGTATGTATGTTCCGCGATACCGCCGTCAATGAACCAAGTTCGATGGTTCTTATTTTGTTTGGTAGATCATAGTTGAGAGGTCAGAGGTTCCATATAAATTTTATCGAAATCGATGTAGCCGTTTTCGAAATATAAGTAAAAAATAACTAAAATGTACCTCGATGACATAGTGATTGCTTTATTTTGGATTTGGTGGAATGCCCGAATTTAATTTTAAATTGAAGTCTGTGACTCCGGCTTAGGTATACAAAATTGTCGGTCAACAGTTGATTGGTGGCTAGACTAGATTTAAATTTTTAACCGACTTCCTAAAAACAGGAGGTTACCAATTCCACCACCGACTTCAAATAGACGAGCGAGTAGCAGTAACAATAATTACCTATATCAATTTATTTTTCGCTTTTTGAGTTCCTATATTTTGTGGTGTTGAAGTCGGTTTAATTTTTTGTTTAAAAATAATGTATTAGATACTTAATTCTAGTGCTAATCTGATTACGTGTGTTGAGCCGATCACTACCGGTTGGGAGTCCGCTAGTTTAATAATCGACTCGACATCGTCATTTGCTGTTTTCTACGCCTACGCCTACTTCAGACCACCTCACTGTTATAGGCCCCTTAAAAATCAAATACGGACCATACGTGTTTTCACTACAATAGTATTTAACAGTAGTTTTTTTGCAACTTTCCATTGCAACATCGTAACATCAACATAATCTTTATCATACATAAACAAAATAATAACCTGTTTTATTTGTCACATAAGTAAGGTATACGATAATGTTTGTAATCTTATTTTTTATTATTGTAAAGTTAACTGATGAAATCAGAGGTCAAGTTTTGATAATCAGAAAGAAAACATCTTGTCACTGTGGTGGCAGCTGATACCTTTCGCTGATTGATAACAGAACTAGTATAAAATAGGTGGATCCCAGTGGTTCGGTACAGTTGGTCAGTTGGCTGTGGGACTATGAAGGCTGTCTTACTATTAGCGGCCCTTGTGGCCTTAGCTGTGGGCAAGCATGCTCCCCATGTGCACCACAAAGTCACTTTGAAGGAAGGTAAGATTTCAAAAAAATGTTATTTCTAAAACTGATCACTCAAGAAAGTTACTAAAGAAATTATAAACCTACAATAGGACCAACATCCATCGCCGGTATTTTTTTAAAATTACTCGTTTGTTTGCAGTTGACGATGTCTTTGTTGAGAAGCAACTGAAAGTTTTGTCTCTCTTCGAGAATGTCAACCAAGTGAACCATGGAGCGGAATACTACAAAGTCGGAACTGAATGGTCTATTGACGCTAATGTCGAGAGCTATACTGTAAGTTTTTTTGCACAATTTTAATTTTGCTTTGTTTTATTTTTTAATAAGTCGCATATCTTAATATGGACTTTTCGCTGAACATTTAAGTTCTGTAAGAAATAACCAACTCCACTCTAAAATCTGTTAAAAGTATTTGGAACGCTGGCGCTGTTAGAAAGGGTATTTCTTATATAAAAACAGATTGCAGTTTTCTGCATAGCATTCAAACTCAGACTTATCTTGAATTTTTTTTTTCAGAACAAACCAGCTGTAAAAGAGTTCCTGAGCCTATGGAAGTCTGGATTTTTGCCTAAAACGAAAGTTTTCTCAGTCTTCTACGAAAGAGTTAGGGAAGAAGCCATCTCCCTCTTCCACATGTTCTACTATGCTAAGGACTTCGAGACTTTCTACAAAACCGCTGCATGGGCCCGCGTTCATCTGAACTCCGGTCAATTCCTTTACGCCTACTACATTGCTCTTCTCCAGAGACCAGACACCCAAGGCATTGTCCTTCCAGCTCCTTATGAAGTTCATCCTGAACTTTTCACGAACCTCAATGTTTACACTCAACTGAAAATCGTGAAAGAACAAGAAGGTCTTAACTTCCCGGAAGTGGCCAAGGAGTACGGTATCGTAAAGGAAGATGATACGTATTTTGTCTACGCAAACTACTCCAATACTTTCGTCTACACCAACGATGAACAAAGGATCACTTACTTTACCGAGGATGTCGGACTCAACGCATATTACTACTATTTCCATACTCAACTGCCCTTCTGGTGGAACGGTGACAAATTCGGACCATTCAAGAACCGTCGTGGTGAAATCTACTACTTCTTCTACAAGCAACTGCTCCTCCGTTACTACTTCGAGCGTCTGACCAATGGCATGGGACCAATTCCTGAGTTCTCCTGGTATTCCCCGATCCCCACTGGCTACTATCCATTGATGCAGTACGATTCCTATCCGTTTGCTCAAAGGCCCGACAGCTACAACGTACATACCGAAACACACTACGAAAATATTCGTTTCTTGGACAGCTTCGAGAAGTCATTCCTTCAGTTCCTCGAAAATGGACGCTTCAAGGCCGTAAGTTCAACATTACTTCTTTTCGTAGTGATAGGATTTTACACGAGTCCGCTTGGGGAAGTACCACACCTTTGTCATTCAAGTAGTAATGTGCAAACAGTGTTTTGGTTTAAAGGGAACAGTTCACATAATAACGAAGCAATTACGGGGAAAAACAGAAATTACAGGGCCACAGGCCTAAACCATCTCTTATTTCTGGGTGACGAGCGCATTGCAATACTGCGTAATGATTTGGACTCTTCATGTTCCTATTTCTGCGGGACACTGTATTTTATATCATGCTTGTCCCGTCACTCTATCATAATTATGTTATAAAAGCGAAAGTATGTTTCAACGTTTGTTGTTCAATCACCTCTAACTCCTAAACGGATTGAGTTGCAATTTAAAACACAGTTAGAAAATATTGGGGGCATTTCACGCCAAGCGGACAACTAAAAAAATATGAGGTCGTGAATTTTGTTCAAACTCTGGTCAGTTATACTTCTAGTAGACGTGGGTGTATACACACATATTTTTTTTCATGTGATGTTTTATTGCCGATTTATGAGCTTTTAAAAAATTACTAAAAATTAATTTGTGAATTTTTGTATGCTTCTTACTTGTATCAATTAATTATTTAAAACAACAAAAAATTACTGTTTCTAGTAGATAAAAGGTTGTACTTTTTAATTTTTTTGTTGAATTCGAAATTTGAATTTTTGAACATATTCTAAACCGGAAATGAAAATTTCAAATCAATTTTTGAGTAATTTGGACAGTTTTTATTTTAAATATTTTTTTCTTGAATTAAAGCTTTAAGTATACATAATCTTCACAAAAAAAATTAAAACATGATCTTTGATAGTTTGCGACTTAGAGCAAATAGAGTACATACACATCGCTAAGCGCACGTTCAAAGCAAAGGGGTGTATGCGCTAAGATGCTAAAACACTACGCTATTAATATTTTATTTCTTCATAAGAACATGCGAAAATATAAATATAAACATTCTTTTTTTAAATAAAACAATTACTTAAAATAAAAATCGATATAAAATGTTCACTTCTGGTTTACGATACGTAAAAATATTCAAATTTCGATTTTTATATTGTAAATTATACTTTATTTTAAAAACTCATTTATATTATATTTTTGCATGTTTTAATGAAGGATCGAAATATTAATAGCGTACTTTTTCAGCATCTTAGCGCATAAACCCGATTGCTTTCAACGTGCCCTTAACGATGTGTATGTACTCTATTTGCTCTAAGTCGCATTCTATCAAAGATCATGTTTTAATTTTTTTTGTGAAGATTATGTATACTTAAAGCTTTAATTCAAGAAAAAAATATTTAAAATAAAAACTGTCCAAATTACTCAAAAATTGATTTGAAATTTTCATTTCCGGTTTAGAATATGTTCAAAAATTCAAATTTCGAATTCAACAAAAAAATTAAAAAGTACAACCTTTTATCTACTAGAAACAGTAATTTTTTGTTGTTTTAAATAATTAATTGATACAAGTAAGAAGCATACAAAAATTCACAAATTAATTTTTAGTAATTTTTTAAAAGCTCATAAATCGGCAATAAAACATCACATGAAAAAAAATATGTGTGTATACACCCACGTCTACTAGAAGTATAACTGACCAGAGTTTGAACAAAATTCACGACCTCATATTTTTTTAGTTGTCCGCTTGGCGTGAAATGCCCCATTGTCTAAATTGTGCATAGGTTTAAAGCTTATGGGGCAATAACGGGAACAGGAACTACGCAGGGATCTGCTTGTATTACATAAAAAGTATCAATAACATTTTAATTCATTTAAATGCAAGGCTAAACTCTCATTTTAATTTTTCCAGTTCGACCAAGAGGTTGACTTCCACGACCCCAAGACCCTCAACTTTGTTGGAAACTACTGGCAGTACAACGCTGACTTGTTCCACGAAAACTTCACTCAGGTTTACCAGCGCTCATACGAAGCTACTGCTCGTCATGTCCTTGGTGGTGCTCCTCAGCCAGTTGACCAGTAAGTTTTTTCTGAAGTTTGTAATCATAATCAACTGCAGCACTTTTAATGACAATTGTGTCGAACTAGATACAATTATGGACTTTTGACTTGCAAACATTACTCATAATTTTACACATAGCTCTTAAATGTGCAGAGTAATCAAATATTATGAAAAGATAAAAGAAAAAGATGTTCTGTACAGTCATTTTTTAGCCATGGGATGGATCAGGATGAAGTAATAATAATCTTTTCTTTTCAGCTACACGTTCATGCCAACCACCCTGGACTTCTACCAAACTTCTCTCCGTGACCCCATCTTCTACCAGCTGTACAACAGAATCTTCCAGAACATTGTCCAGTTCAAGAAATACCTTGCCCCGTACACTCCCGAACAGCTCCTCTACAAGGGTGTGAAGATCAACGATGTGAAAGTTGACAAACTGGTCACTTATTTCGACATGTTTGACTTTAACGTCACCAACCAAGTGTACTTTAGCCAAGAACAACTGCAATCGTACGCCAACTCTTTCTTCGTACGTCAACCTCGTCTGAACCACAAGACCTTCGGTATCTCTTTCGACGTCCAGTCTGAGACCAAGACTGATGCTGTATTCAGAGTCTTCCTTGGACCCAAATACAACAGCAAGGGCTACCCAATTACCATTGAAGACAACTGGGCTCAGTTTTACCTGCTCGACTGGTTCACTCACTCACTTGAGGCCGGAAAGAATGTTATCGAGCGTAACTGCGATAACTTCTACTTCTTCAAGGAAGATTCCATTCCTATTGGCGAACTTCTTGAAATGGTAGGCGAGAAGAAGGTACCTAAATATATGTCCGAGCAATTCGATTCCATGCCTAAGCGATTGATGTTGCCTAAGGGTACTCCCGATGGATTCCCCTTCCAACTGTACGTCATTGCTTACGAGTCCGAGAGCATTCCTGCGGAATACTTGCCCTTCAAGGAGTACGTTCTTGACAACAAGCCATTCAGCTATCCCTTCGACCGCCCAGTTGAAAACGCGTATTGGTTCCACCAACCGAACATGTTCTTCAAGGAGGTGTCTATCTTCCACGAGGGCGAAGTCTTCCCCTACAAATACAACATCCCTAGCAACTTCGGAACTCACAACAACGAAGTTCCCAAGTAAAGAGGAAGTTAAAATAACTAGCAATACCAAAGAATATCTGGAAATAAATCAACTTACAATTTACATGTTACTTTTATTTCTAAACAAAATCACCTTTAACTACTAAGATTTTAGAGTTTTTTCATGTTTATTTATTTATAAAGATTTTTTTATACTTAGATATGTAATTTTATTAGTAAAAACAAACATGGTACTTGTACCGCTTGTACCAGTGTACATACTCGTACATCAGGGCGAGAAAACACCATCGTCATAACGATTTAAAGCTATTGAACAGAACTAACTGTTCATAAAATAAATAAATTCGAACAAATAAACTTGCCTATAAATGACGTTCTAAACATTAAATATAAGTGGTCCTACTTATATTTAATGTTTAGAACGTCATTTATAGGCAAGTTTATTTGTACCTTCAGAATAACATCACTTAAATTTTAACATGATTTTGGTTCCACCTAAAATTACAAACAAATTATTTTTCAGCTAAAATATTAATTGTAGGTAAGTAGAAATAGTAGTGGTAGGACTATTTCCAGAGTCCGCCTGGGGAAGTACCACACCTTTGCTAGTTATTCTACCGCTAAGCAGTAATGTGCAAGCATTACGCTGTTCCGGTTTGAAGGGCAATGTTTCCAGTGACATTACAGGGCAAAGAGATAAAACATTTTATGTCTCTGGGTGACGAGCGTAGTGCAGTGCTAGGTAATGATTTGGACTCTTCATGTTCCAATAGGTGCGTGTTAATGTGCTGTTATGTGGCAGGCATGTTGCTTACCATTGGGCACATGTCCTGCTCGTCTCGTCATTCTATACCTACTATAAAAAAAACATTACACACCACAAGAGAGACAATTGATTTCCATAATACAGTTACCTTACAGTTAGTAAGTTACGACTGGTCTAGTCGGGAGAACGCCGACTGCCGATCCGGAGACCCCGGGCTCAAAACCACTGTCTTTTCGAAGTCATGTGCGAAACGTCGCTAACTTAAAAAACGGCGAATGAAAATATCGTGAGGAAACCGCAATGTACCTAGAATCTTTCGATGTCATGTGTCATCTATCAACCCGCACTGGGCCAGTTTGGATTATGGCTTTGACTCGCTCCTTGCCAGAGAAGGCCCCGAGTCCCAGCAGTGGGAACATTTATTGGCTGTTTATGCTTATGCTTATAAAACCAATGGATTCCTGTTTTATTTACATCGAATTCACGCCTGCAAGCACGGTTGGGGCTAAAAACTCTAATAGACTATCTTTAAAATGAGCTAAATCAATTTCATCTTTATCATCCTTTGTTACAAAAGTCAGACAGTCAATTTCCAACTGTTCAATCTCTGTTAAAATAATCATACATGATCTCATAAGATCCTATAACAAGTACAATGCCTGTCGAGATAATCATACATGAGATATGAATGGCGCTGTACTGTCTATGAGGCTTATCAAAATTTCAAACAAATACCTAGGACAGCAAGACCTTGACACAAAATGCCTCATTAGAAAGACCCACCCTACACCTACACATATAATGCTGAGGGCCTATTGCACTGTGCGCCATGCAATAGAACTTTCAAGGGGATAATTAATTTCCCCCTTAGATTGGTCTGTCTTATTGGAAAAACCTTTAAAATAGTTGTCTGACGAACATATTTACAAATGGAGCGTGAGAATTTAAGTGAAGTAAAATTATTATTTTGGAGTTATTAAGCAAAACGGCCGACGGAAAGTGTCTGGGAGTATTGGGACCTTGTTTTTAAGGATATTGCCTACAACATACGTGAAAATCCCTTATTAGAAAATACGTGAAGTAAGTAATGTTTGTATGTACCTTCATTACCCCATATCTCAAAATTTGCCGTTTAAGCAAGTTAACGAGTAAGCATGTGTTCTTAGTATTTACTAACTCTACTCAATCGTCCACATTTCATTCATCAGAAAATAGGTGACGTCTGGGAGCTCTGGGATCTTACTCTATTAATTTCTCTGTGTAATTGCTGAAACTAAGTTTGCCACAAGCAGTTTTGATAATAAAAATCTTAAATCATCTTCGAAATACATTTATTACAAAGAAATCTAAATCTAAACCTACATACTACACTACAGTTCACTGACTACAATATGTAGTTAATCAATTTTTTGATTTCGGTGACAAAATCATAGCCATAATCATAATCAATCATATCAAGAAAATATTTGCGAGGCGGCATCACAATTAATGAAATGAATTTTGTAATATCGTGGTGAAGGTCAAGGAATTTACGTTATTTTCATGTTATTTGGCACATAGTATAGCGTATAGCCTATTTACTGCCAAACATAATTGCATATGTCCATGCTCTTTAGTTTGTAGTCGGAAGGCACAATCCATAGAAATGTTATATCGGCAAAAAAATGTTAATGTTATTCCAAACTAAATTGTCTTTGGACTTGACGACAAAAAACTTTTTATTTCGGAAGAGCAGGGTTGTCGTCATAGTAAAAAATATTTACAATTATTAATAGACTAGGTGTTCTATGTAACTGTATCTACCACGTTCTTGATAATATTCTGTTTATGTGTTATGCATAATAATTATTGGCCATCTCTGAAAAGTACTCTAACGAAACACTTTTATACATATCAGAACAGTGTGACAGTAATCACAGGCTTAGTGATTGTTACCTAATATCTTAACTAACACTCGAGATCTACCCAAACAGGCACTAAATAGAAAATACTAGTTTGTGGCTAGTAGGGAAAAGACGTATTTATTGTCTTCAAAATAAAAATAAAAGATCGTGACGAACCAATCCGACGTTTTTGAAAATGTCTCGTGTTTTTTTTTCTAAATTAAAACTCATATTTCGAAAACAAACCTAGAAATATTTAGTGCAAATTAAGTCAACTATTGGTTTAACTGATGGTTTCCTCAACTATTATATCTAGGATTGTAGAAAGAGTTTAAAAATGTAATTCGTTTTAATATCACAAGCAGGCAAAAACTATAATATGAATAAAATAACGGAATGAATCAGTATAAGTGAGGTGAATACCAACGAGTGGGTATAAATATTTGAGTTTCATGATAAACGGTCATATTGACAAATCCATAGTTAAATGTGAAACGTTTAAAACCTGTAGCTTGTCTATGGAACGGAAATCCTAAAGGCTTAGAGTCTAATTCTGTAGACACTTCTTTGTAGTAAATCGGTGTTTCCGAAGCCTCTTCATCATCAGCGGGCGTTATAATGAAAAACAATGATAATCTTAATCCTTCTTCGAGACCTCTCGGAAGGACCAAGTTTCCAGGAAAACGGAATAGACTGAATCTTGCTGGAGGCTTAGATGTAGGCGGAGGAATTGGCTCCGGATTAGCTGAAGTATAATACTTTGTCTTATTGAAATATCCGTCGAAAGAAAATTTGTCTGTTGCTTCCAGATTCCAAGAGATGACATTTGTACCTTCAGTGAGATGGTAAAGGAATGTGTCGAGTTCAAAATAGTCATTGTAGTTATTCCAACAGTTACTAATACATTCCGGTCCCATGTAAAGCCTCACAATTGCATTTTTCTCAATCTTTGATTCAACCTTGATTTTTAATGTAAATGGGATACATTGAAGTCTTCTTTGTCTAGCTTCTATGAAAACTTTCCAATCTTCTTCACTTTTGATGCGGTCACTCAGTGCATTGTTTATTGGAAAACTATAATAGTCAAGGTAAGTAGTTTGTCGTGTATTATTGATTTCAATCAATTTGAATTCACTGTATTCATATTGGGTCATGTCAAAAGGTTTCATAGTGTTTTTGTATTCAGTGAAATAATTTAGCATGTGTTGGATCATGAACCAATAAGCTGGGTCTCTCAATGATGTTTCTGGATGGTGCAGTATCGAAGGTGACGGATTGTACCTGAATAAACATTTTTAATTAGAACAAACACGATAAAGTCTGTCAATGACACATAATATTACGGTTATTATGAGACGTAAAAAACAGGAGTTTAAGTATGACAGTCATGTTTTTGGATTTTTTAAGCTATTGCATAGCTTTTATCACGGGCCTGGAGACCGAATTTTTAGACATCGTAGAGCATCGTGCATCTCTTTCTTGTGTTCATAAGAAAGAGAGAGATGGAAGAGTGGAAGACCGTAACGTCGTCCTCCCTGCTCGGTCATTGGTCAGTCGACTACGGCCCTTCAACATCGGACATATGTCACAGGTTCACCTTTGCTGCTTTTGAACCTTATTTTGTTCAGGCCTTATTTTAACTTGACGAACCTTATTTGCTTCTTGCCCACAAAATAGCAGTATGGTAGAGGACTCCTAGAAATTGTCGATTAATTTACATTCTCTTTGATTTATATGACGTACGAGCGTATAACGCTAAATGTCTAAATTCAAAACAATAATAATTATGTATTTAATATTTATTCATATGTAGTATTTTACATTATCTTTGTAACAGGTACTGGTTGAAATTTCCTGTAAATTCAGTGAATTGTTTCTACAGTTTTTTTGCAATTTTTAATTGTACAATGGCACAATCACAAATCAATAACTCGGAAACTTCAGCAGCATTATGGACTAACTTGAAGTGTCTGAAAATAGAAGTGCTGCATTCGTTGTGACAAATAATTTTCACTCTCGAAAGAATGGAGGGTTGCCTCGAACCTCTAAGCCAAACTAATATGGCGGTACATTTTGATCAAACAAAAATATAAAGATTGTAGGTACAATCCAACCAAAAACACTATCATCACCAGCAGAGATGTCATTGTCTGAAGAAAAGACTGGCGGGAACATTCAGCGAAGAGGCTATTATAATTAAGACACTGCATGAATATTCACCAAAGAACGTGCCGGTGCAGCAAGTTCAGACTATAATAATTCCAGAACCAGAGCTTTGTGTTAGACTAAAAAGTCAGAGAAAACATGTGCGTATCCATTACTGTTTCAACATGAGGAAATCTCAATCTCAGAGGCTCTTGAAAGGCCTGAGAAGGAGCAGTGGAAACATGTGATGTCTTTCGAAGACAATGATGGATGGGAACTCGTCGAGAACCCTGGTGATGTGTGAAGCGGTAACGCCGCCCATTTAAATACTATTATTGGTATGCAATAGCTTTACCGCGGCAGTCCCCGAGTGCCACACGTCTTTTTTTTTATTAAATTAACTGGTGATAAAATCAATCTGACGTTTCTAAATTGAAATTTTGGGACTAAAACTTTAAAATATTTGTGGTCTTTTTCAATTATTATTAGCTTCTTTATCATATACCAACAACGCATTCAGATTGTATGATGTAAGACTAAGCTCTAAGATTGCGACAAGATTTAAGATTTGGACAAGATTTCATTTATATTAATGTAAATGAACAATAGTAAAACATACTTTGTTCTTGTTATAAGCTAATTTTTTGTAAAATCTTTTGTAAATTACTGATTTCCTTTTGCGCCTAATGAAACCAAGGCATATAAAAATGCCACCTTTTCAATTCTTCATGTTCCACTTTAGCTTACACATTACCACTAAAATAATTAAAGGTGTTTCAGCTATAACAACTTGATAATTTAGTGTGAAGAACGTCGTTAAATAATTTGCTTATAAGAAGACGTAATCTTTCACATAACGTCTTAAATACAACTAATACTTACTCATTGATAGGGTAAGAATTTGCTCCGTAGCCCACTACAGATCTTGCAATTTTAGCAAATTTGACTCCATCTAAATTTGCTCTGATTAACTTAGCTAGCGTATTAATGTGGCTGTCATCTGTCATGGTTACAGTTTCTCCATTTTTCTAAAAGTTAAAACAAATAATGTTAAATCAATAATTGTATCAAGCATTATTACATATTGTGGTTTGCTTCTCCTCCGATGATACTACTATTCTAAGAATTGGTAATTTTAATTGCTACTATTGTTTTTTTTTTTATATGATATGTTACAGTTCTATATAATTCAAGTTTCTTCTTATAAATCTTCATTTATACAGAAAATCGCAAGCTCTAAAATGATTACTGAAATATTTTTGAGTTCTCGTAGGGTATTTTTGTTTTGTACGAAATTAGAATACCCCACAATACATTTTAACATGTGTGATAATTTTGAATCATAATAACTTAGCGCTTCGAATCCCGCAGGCACTTGTGATTTTTTTTCATGTATATATGGCTTTGTCATAACCTGAACCTTTAGCTGTACAGGAAAACATTGTGAGGAAATAGACGTTTTCTAAGGAACTTATCTTTTGAGGACATGTGGAATCCATTAAGTCTTAGTTGGCCAGCATGGTGAATTATGGTTTTAACACGGTCCTTGTGAGAGAAGGTTCTGAGTCCCAGTTGTAGGAACTTAAAATCGGCTGGTAAAACTAAAATTATGACAGAATGGTGCGTAATTTTTGCAACATTTGTATAACAAGTAACAAAAAGGTACTTCATAGTAACTTACCATTATTATCAGACCCCTGGAAATACACTCGCGAATTGCAATATCAACAGTTTTCAAATAAGCTTCTTCTTCACTCCAATCCCCCAGAACGCAAGATCTTGTTGGAAAAGGAAGACCGTTTTTGTACCTTAAAAATGGTGTATAATCCCAATTATCAAATGAGTATGACGAATTCTTTGCTTTGATATGTAGTTTTTCCAAGTTGTATCTTGCCATTAGCTGTTGATGCGCATAATAGTAATGTTCGGCAAATCTCGGATTCAGATACTCCAACTCTTCGTTAGACATCCAGAATGGATGTAATAGATGCAATCCCATATAATAACTGTTCAATGAAATATCTTCTCTAAAATAGTTTAGAAGGTCTTCTTTTCCATTTTTACGAATATTCCATCCGGAATAATTACTGTTGATTGCAATTATATCTTTTTTCAAGCCCAACGGATTATTGTTATTATTTAATACCTCATCAAATGCTAGCGACGCTTGAGCAATGGTCTCTCCATTCACAAAGTAGTGAGGATTCCATACAAACGGAGGGGATAGAGTATTTTCATTTGTTTTAGAACTGTACAAAGACTCTAAACGTAACGCATACATGTACATTTCTTTGTTAACATATTTCTCGGCCCACTTTTGGACTTTGTTGAATGTTTCTTGATCTATATTTTGAAAAAGTCGAAATAAAGCGATAGCTGCTTCTCTCATGTTGTCATCATAGATGCTAAACGTTAGATGTCTCTTCGTAGCACCTTTTTTAAAATGTTTGTTGAAATCTTTGAAATAGTTGT
Organism: Ectropis crepuscularia; assembly: GCA_963693475.1. Classification (NCBI taxonomy): domain Eukaryota; kingdom Metazoa; phylum Arthropoda; class Insecta; order Lepidoptera; family Geometridae; genus Ectropis; species Ectropis crepuscularia. The sequence goes on from OY856358.1 coordinate 15,077,827, forward strand.
TGTCCTGAAATTGGTATTTTTGAGCATAAAATTGTGTAGTCACTCTATATATTGTACTTTTATATTTTTTTAACTGCTATACTAGCACGATTAGGTAATACTGAGTATAGGATTATCTTTTTATTTAAAAGGCTTAAGAAATTTCCAAACGAAGTTTCATGTCTGATGTTATCATGGAAAAATACGAGACCATGTTGTATTTTACAGTATTTAAAAAAAAATAATGACGGGACGAACATTGCATGTACCTAACCATGCACCTAGCGCACTACGCCACACCACGCCAATATTTGAACATCTACTCTACTCTACACTCTCGTTAGTTATACTGATGCTCAGCAGTAACGTGCGAACATTGCTGTGTTCAGGTTAGAAGGGCAATGTTTCCAGAGAAATTCCAAGGCAAAAAGTTTATCTCTTTACCTTGGCCTTTGTCATCTCTAACACATCTGAGTCACGGGGGCAGTGGAGTAGACAGCGATTTAAACACTTTATACCCCGTTTACATGATTCCAGTCCAGCGACCGAATCCAGCGCTGGACTGCTTACTGGAATAATGGAAACCGGCACTGGAATGTATTGGTACTTTCATTCACTTGCAATCGGTCGCTGGACTGGAATCATGTAAACGGGGTATAAAGTGTTTAAACCGCTGTCTACTCCACTGCCCTCGTGACTCAGATGTGTTAGAGATGGCAAAGGCCAAGGTAAAGAGATACACTTTTTGCCTTGGAATTTCTCTGGAAACATTGCCCTTCTAACCTGAACACAGCAATGTTCGCACGTTACTGCTGAGCATCAGTATAACTAACGAGAGTATAGAGTAGAGTATAGAGTAGAGTATATAGTAGAGAGCTCCCCAAGCGGACTTAGGAAAGAGTCATAGCACCACAGCTATTATTTTAGTATGAAAACTAACGTGGTTTTTACAAATTTTAAAATAAATTAACTTGAGTCGGACTGGACTGACTGTATCAAATGTTACCCGTGTATTTGTTTTAAAACACAGCTGTTATTATTTATCCAATATTTGTTTTTATATTTTCTGGAATAGTCAAACACTGACTTCAATACATAATTTAATACAGACACTCTGACTAAATTCGCCAAAAAACCACCGCACCGATTTCGATAAAATTTATATGGCCACCACCTCTAAAGTATTTCCTACCAAATGTAGGCCGAGTGCAGGCCAATGGAGGGCCAATGGAATGGAGGTGTATGGAGGGATAGGGCTCTTTTGCCTCGACTCGTCTCTCGTGACCGGTGTCAGTTTTTGTGAATCACGATCAGAAAGTCTAAGTAGCACAACGTCAAACAAAGCGAAAAGTCTAGTGAGCAATCTGCCTAGTTAGCTAATCGCCCATGTAGCAAAACGTCTAACTATCATCAGGTCTATGTAACAAAACGTCTATTTAGGAAGTCGTTAGTTTTTCATTATGTACACTTAAGATCATAATTAGTAAAAGTCGTATAAAAACTATATTTTTTTTATTTGAAATAAACTAAAATAATCTTCTTCAACACAACAAACAAAAGTAAACAAACAAAAGATAAAGTCTTCCTAAACATATTTTTTTAAATTACGCACCTAATATTCTTTTGATATGGCCAATGTTTATCAAGAATTCAAATGGGCTAACTTTTTGACCTTCAAGCTTATGCAGTTCTCTTTTATATTTGGCGTTAAACATTATATCGATCTTTTTCCTCTTATTTCCTTCAAATAAAATATTCTTGTATTTACGATCTTGCCAAAGGGCTTCTTTTCTAAGGGTTTTGAGGAATAGCAGAAAGGTTGGTTTTGATTTTATATTAGTATTCAGCCGCCTGTGCCATCCTTCGAGAGCGTTGTTTGTGCGAAAATTATAATAGCTAGGACAACTTATTATATCTGCCAATGATTGTAGCCATTGTCTTTCAAAGTAATGTAAAAAAATATTCATTTCCTCACTTTTGATGGCATTGTCAACAATGCTTGTCCAACATTCTCTAATGTGTTGAGAAGGTAGCAGAGGTAAATTTGAACATACTCTGACAGTTTCTCGGCACTCTCTGTTTTCAGTAAGACCCAACGTTGAAGCTTTTTTCCAAACGGCCTTATTAAGATGATAGTAACAGCCAGTTATTTGAGTGTTCGGAAAAGCTTTTTTTATTCCATTGATAAGCGCCATCTCATAATCGCATTTAATGACCGACATGTCCATGTTAAAATGCTGCTTGATTAGGTCAAAGAGGCGTTCGTACGTATCTTGCGTTTTGTTAGGAAGCAATGCATATATAACTCCCATAATACAAGTTGTTTCATCACAACTATTAATATCAACGTGAATTGATAAGAGCTCATAGAATGGCTTGGGTGTAGCTTTGAATGTTGCATCAATAAAAAACATTTTTCCTTTCAAAGTTTCAATGCATTTTCTACTTATAGGTGTTGAAAAAATTAAGATTTTATTATTATTACAACCATCTTCACAAACAAGGAATTTATCGGCCAGAATTTCAGGAATTTTAACATCATTTAAGTTTTTGTACTCAGTTTTTGAAACATTGAAATATGTACGACGGGCCCTGAACAATGTATCTTTCTTTGAGTTAAAATCAGGTACCTGTTCAATTTCATCCACTTTTCCGAATTCTTTTTCAAATATTTTCTGAACAGGCTTTGCGTGTTGGCAAACTAATTTCTTGCATTTATCCATTACTATGTCCGTTCTATTTTTATCAAAATTAGCTTTACAGGTATGTTCTTTCAACTGACGAATTATCTTATTTTCATCTTTATTAATAGTAACAGATGCACTACACTCGTTACGCTGGGAGCATCTCCATAGAGTCGACCCTCCTTTATTCGTTAAATTTAAATTGTACCTATGACCACTCAACAACAGCACACGCCTTTTCTTTTGAATTTCGATGAAAGTAAATGTTTGTTTTTCATCCATTTTTAGAATTCGGAAGTCAGATCACCATATAATATTGAACACGATCACTTATATGTAGCCAGGTTATGAATGGCAGTAGTAATCGATACCGGAATCATGAGTACCTAATGTCAATCAAATATCACACTTGACAATAAGTGTCGCTACTAAAAAGATTACATGCCAACAGAAAACAAATCAAGGAGTTTGCATGTATGTAATACTTGCCCTCACATGGTATTATAATGATATTTATTTTTGTGGTTAAGTGTCCAGGCATTTTAAGAAATTGACGACTTCCTAAATAGACGTTTTGTTACATAGACCTGATGATAGTTAGACGTTTTGCTACATGGGCGATTAGCTAACTAGGCAGATTGCTCACTAGACTTTTCGCTTTGTTTGACGTTGTGCTACTTAGACTTTCAGATCGTGAGGCGTTTTTGTGCACAAAACAAAGGTGCTCGTAGCTCGTATTGGCCTGCGATCGGCCAGGGTGTGGATGCTACCACTCGTCTTGTGCCGTTTTGTCGACGCTCGACGCTCGACGATCGTTGTGCCGTTTTGTCGATGTCGACGCCACTGGGCCAGTGTGTATAGGCGGCAAAAGATACATACAAAAAAAATATGTCAGTCATAGGAACTGCCGATAGAAGTGAAAACTTATAACTCAGAATTTGATAGCTTACTTTGGAAACTACACGGGTGTAACCGGAGGGTGTGGCCTGGTCATCATGGCATGACCATCTAGAAATGTGTCAGCATTTCCCATTGGCTGACCCATTTCTAGATTGTCATGCCATGATGGGCAGGCCACGCCCTTTTAGCAATTGGCTGACGCACTTCTAGATGGCCAATGGCTATGGTCCTGAGTTTACCCAAAGATTTCTTATCATACCCGAGCGTGACGCTAGAGTTCAATTCACAGCCCACGAAAAATCTGTCTAGGCGCGCCAAAAGAAGTTTTCACCTCAAAAATAAAGAACCGCGTTGAGAACCTCCTTTTTTGAAGTTGGTTAAAAAAAGAAAAATAGACTTACTGAGTTACGATTTACTAATTCAAACCAGTCGTCCATATTAAGTGATGTTGAATACCGTGGTTTTAAATCAGATGATATTACATTTGAAGGCACGATATTTGATATATCTCCATTTTGCGAAATATCTGAAACAGTAATTCAACATTTTGCAAATCATTTTCAGTAACTTTTTAAGAGAGATTTTGATCAACAACCATAAGCCTACTGATATTATAAATATCGACGTTTTGAAATTTGGATGTTTGTTGCTCAATCACGCCGCAACGTATGAACGAGTCGGGTTGAAATTTTAAAGACAGTTAAATTATAGTCTAGAAGAACGCATAGACTACTTATTATCCCGGCAAAATAACGGGAACGGACACAACGGGCGTAAAATCGCGGTGCGCTGCCAGTAATATTATAAATGCGAATGTTTGTGAGGATGGATAGATGGACTAACGTTTATTCACGCGAAAACTACTGAGGAAAACTACTAAGGATTTGGATGAAATTTGGTACATAGTATATAGATAAATTATGCCTAGTCTCGAATCGTTATTCTAGATTTTTGAAGGCTATTTTTTATTCCAAAAAAATAACGAGTAACTACACGTGTAAAATAACAAAGATATTAAAAATTGTCCATTACGATGAGTATTACAGCTCGCTTCTTTTGAATTCTTGACCTAGTATTAAAACTAAAATTATACCGTACCAGGCATAACATAAATTAGTAATTAAATGAGGAAATAGAAATAAACTCAGGCCAAATATATGTAACCTTACTTTTTCTCCTAAGTATCAAAGGTCTCCCCTAAATCCCTCCACTTATTCCGAGCTGTCTCCCCTAGATCCCTCCACTTATTCCGGCCCCGAGCCATAGAATAGCCCGAGCTTCCATGCATCATTGTTGAATTGTTTTTAAACTCCAAGCCCGTCTTTACAACCCTTCATAAAAAAAATATTAGACGTGCCCCACGTATTCGCCCGCTTAGTACCCGTTCCCGTTACTTTCCCAAGATAAAAAGTGCTCAATGTTACTTCTAAAACCTCCAAAAATAAAAGCACAAAGTTTCATGATGATCGATTTGGTAGTATTGGCGTGAAAGTGCAACAAATTAAATTTCGCGTTTCAAATATTATAGTAAAGATTTAAATATCGTGTATAGTCTATTTCAAAAAAAAGTTATATTAGTCTATTACATAAACAACAAATAAAACACAAAAGCCAAAATGTCAGTGGATTACATGATATGAAAATCGCAAATTTAGACTTACCTCCTACCCCATTGCTGACAATCTCCTTAAACTCGTCTGCGCTGAGCACGGAACCCAGCAACAGAAACCAGATAAACATTATTCCTCCGAAGACCATCACACGATGAGACCAGAACACCGACTAGCTGGACGGATAGTAAGTATAAGGTTTATATGGCAAAGAGGGTCAGCTGCTGTTTTTCCTGGGTCAATTGAAATCCTTGCGTTGGCTTAATAGATATAATCTTCAACGGTACTGTCAAGATGAGAGCTATTTTTGTGTTTGACATGTGAGCAGAAAATGTTATTATTGTTTTTTTAGTTTCGTGATTTTAAACTCAATTTGTAAACATAATAAAATACTGAATCATGGTCTAAATTACCTATTTAATTACCTCAACTTTTAAGCAACCTCGAATCGAGGAGTCTTACTTTGCCGAAACGTGCACAAGTTCTTCAAATGGTCGATATAAAACAATTCAGTTAAAAAAAATATTCAGGAGATAATAATCAAATTGAAATTTCAACCAATTCCTAAATAGTTAAAACTATTAACGTTATCGATCAGTTCAGCTTTCGTACACAACTTTTAGTTGGCGCCCTCCACTTGGATCCACAAATGTGGATCCACGAACACTTTTATCTCCTCTTGAATCCACCGGTGGATCCACAGATACTTCTGTTTACTTTTAAATTCACCAGTGAATCCGTGGATACTTAGGTGGATTCGTTTGGTACTGAGCGCCAGAAGCAGCGTTGGACTGGCTGAGACTTAGAAGAGTTGACTGGACGACGAATTTTCAATCCATGGACACGTGTGCATCGTATGGGTTGCACACGTGTATAAATATTCTTTATAAACCTATGGTTTATTACAACTTCGTAGTTATCATTTCGTGCAGAAGTGTACTACACTCACAGGAAACAGAATGCAATTGGACAATTTTCCAATTGCGACTCTTGGAATATAACTCCCTCCTATTTTAGTCGAGAGGGATTTAGCACTCTCGAACAATAACACATTGATTGCTTATATAATTCTACGTCACAAATTATATTTGCACTCCTGATTTGTGTCACCTTCAATGCTGGGAAACGCAAATTACGACATTGCCCACAATCAGCTGCTGTCGTCATTTATTGTTACTTGTTTTGCGTCATTTTAAACAGTTTTATTTGGCATGACCTTTTTGTTTGAATCAAATTTATTAATTTAATTTCTACCCTCTTCCCGTTGTGAGATTGATCTGAACACACACACACACATACACAGTTTTAGTTCTGACGTAATTTTTTTTTTACAAAACTTTTTTATCACAAATGATTTCTTTTTGTTCTTTTACGTGTTAGGTAGTGCATAGTATTTTTTAATGCGGCATAAGAGATTTTATTAACCTACTAGCGGCCCATTCCGGCTTCGCTCGGATATTGCCATTTAAGTTAATCCTAAATTCTAAATACTTATTATTTGTTGACTCTCTATTGTTTATTTTTGTTTAGATTATAGGTAGGATAAAATAACTTTAATGTAATGTAATGGGGTGTAAGGGGGAAGCACTAAACATCTAGCTTCCCCAAATGTCAACCTCTCCTGCGCGTGGTACACCCTGCTGCCAACTAACGAGGCTCTGACGACCGAACCAATGGCGGTATAACCATTTAAAAGCCAGTCCTAAAGTTGACCAGACCGGTGACGGGCAGCGGCGTCATCGGTGCAAAGGGCTGGCTCCGCGGTCACCAACCCGCCTGCCAAGCGTGGTGACTATGGCAAATACCCCCCCTATGAAGAACACAATAAAGAAACGGCCCCTAGTCCCCGGCGGCTCTGCTATTCCAGGCGCTGGTGGCAGCCTTGGTTCCGGTGGAGCATGGGGTGCGAAGAATCCCCGGCAGACGCCCCGCCACCAAACCCAACGACTCGACCTGGCAACGTTTAACGCACGGACTTTGAGGGCTGACGAAAAGATTGTGGAGCTGGAAGAAGAAGTGGACAAGTTGCGCTGGGATATCATAGGGTTATCCGAAGTCCGTAGACAGGGCGAGGACAGGATAACCCTCGAATCCGGCAACTTGTTCTACTACCGGGAGGGAGATCAACAATCCCAAGGGGGTGTCGGGTTTTTAGTCCGCAAGTCTCTCGTCAACAACGTGATAATGATCGAGAGTGTGTCGAGCAGGGTCGTGTACCTTGTACTTAAAATTACCGACCGGTATTCATTGAAGGTCATACAGGTGTACGCACCGACCTCGACACATCCCGACGAAGAGGTTGAGACCATGTATGAGGACATCTTCAAAGCCAACACATTTCACGGTTGTGATGGGAGACTTCAACGCGAAACTAGGCAAACGTAGCGGTGATGAGTTGAGAGTGGGACAATTCGGATATGGGCAGCGGAACCCAAGAGGGCAACGTCTAGCTGATTTCTTGGAAAGGGAGAGCCTCTTTATGATGAACTCCTTTTTCAAGAAACAGCCACAACGAAAATGGACATGGATTAGCCCAGATGGTTCCACAAAAAATGAGATCGACTTCATTATGACGACTAAACGGCAAATATTCAGCGATGTCTCTGTGATCAGTAGGGTTAAGACCGGCAGCGATCACCGTATTGTAAGAGGCACGCTGAATCTAAACATTAAGTTCGAAAGATCACGTCTAATGAAGTCCACGCTCCGACCAAATTATGCTCAAATCGAAGATCCCGATAACTTTCAACTCGAACTTCAAAATCGCTTCGAAGCCTTAGATGAATGCGTAACGGCGGACGAAATAAACGACAGGCTGGTGGAAACTGTTCAAGCAGTTAACAGGAAATTTTATTAGAGCCGACGCCAAAATAGAACCCAAAAGCGCTCCGATCATACTCTAAATCTCATGGCAGTTAGGCGAGATATGCGGTTGCAGTCTTCGGTCGACATGACGGTATACAGATGGCTCAATAGACGGATCTCTACTTGTGTGCGACGCGACATACGTTGCTTCAATACTTCGTGTATTGAAGAAGCGATCAAGCGGAACCAAGGCTCGAAAGTGTTCGCAAGAAATCTGTCTCTTGGGCAAAGTCAGCTGGCCAAACTGAAGACCGATAGCGGTAACGTAGTCTCGTCGAAGCCCGAGATTTTGAAGGAGATTGAGAAGTTCTATGAACAGTTATACACCTCTACACAAGCACAACCTGTCGTTAGCATGGCAAAAGACCCCAGAGCCAAGCTGACCCGGCACTTTACCGAAGATATCCCGGAAGTCAGCCTGTATGAGATTAGGATGGCCCTCAAACAACTTAAAAACAACAAAGCACCTGGTGATGACGGAATTACGACTGAGCTTCTGAGAGCGGGTGGAAAACCGGTACTTAAAGTCCTCCAGAAGCTGTTCGACTCCGTCATACTTGACGGTAATACGCCGGAAGCGTGGAGCAGAAGTGTGGTGGTGCTCTTCTTAAAAAAAGGTGACAACACCTTGTTGAAGAATTACAGACCCATCTCACTTCTGAGCCACGTTTATAAGTTGTTTTCGAGGGTAATCACGAATCGTCTCGCACGCAGGTTTGACGACTTTCAACCACCCGAACAAGCCGGTTTCCGCAAAGGCTATAGTACCATAGACCACATACATACGCTCCGGCAGATTATACAGAAAACTGAGGAGTATAATCGGCCACTATGTATAGCGTATGTGGACTATGAGAAAGCCTTCGATTCCATCGAGACCTGGGCAGTGCTTCAGTCTCTCCAGCGATGCCGCATCGACTATCGCTATATCGAAGTGTTGAAGTGTATCTACAGCAAAGCCACAATGTCTGTCCGATTACACAGGACCAGTGCACAAAACATATCCAGCTACAGAAAGGCGTGAGACAGGGAGATGTTATATCTCCGAAACTGTTCACTGCTGCGCTGGAAGACGTTTTCAAGCTACTCAATGCATCACTCACCTTTGGTTTGCCGACGACATAGTCATTGTGGCGGAGTCGCTGGAGGACCTCGGTGCAATGCTCAGGGACCTCAGTAGAGTATCCCAACAGGTTGGTTTGAAGATGAACATGGATAAGACAAAGGTCATGTCAAATGTGCATGTCTCACCTGTACCGGTTATTGTTGGGAATACCACACTCGAAGTTGTTGACGAATACGTCTACCTGGGTCAAAAGATCCAATTAGGTAGATCCAACTTCGACAAAGAGGTCCAGCGAAGGATCCAACTCGGATGGGCAGCGTTCGGGAAACTTCGACACATCTTTGAGTCCAAAATACCCCAATGCCTAAAGACAAAAGTCTTTAACCAGTGCGTGTTGCCAGTGATGGCTTATGGAACTGAGACGTGGTCCTTAACTGTGGGCCTCATAACAAAGCTCAAAGTCACACAGCGAGCTATGGAGAGAGCTATGCTCGGAGTCTCTTTGCGCGACAGAATCCGTAATGAAGATATTCGCAAAAGAACTAAAGTGGCCGACATAGCTCAACGAGTAAGCAAGCTGAAGTGGCAATGGGCAGGCCACATCGCTCGAAGAACTGACAACCGATGGGGAAGAAAGGTTCTCGAGTGGCGACCACGAACCGGAAGACGCAGTGTTGGACGGCCTCCCACTAGATGGACAGATGACCTCACAAAGGTCGCTGGAAACCGCTGGTTGCAGGTTGCGCGGGACCGTTTGTTGTGGAAATCTAGGGGGGAGGCCTTTGTTCAGCAGTGGACGTCTTGCGGCTGATGATGATGATGATGATGATGAATGTAATGTTTTTGTAACCTCATACCAAAGAGGATTTATTTTTGCATGCCCGCAAAGGGTAAGACTGTTGTTTCTAAGTATATTTCTTCTGTATAAAATCTTTGTACACAGTTTACGCAATAAAAAAAATCTGATTCTGATCTGTTCTGTGATCGCAAACAACGGCCACAGCGCTATGGCGGTTTTGTTTACTGTTTGAATTTTTTAATTCGTAATATATTTTGACTGGAAAGTCCAATTTAAATAATTTAAAAACTATTTTATAGGTAGTTAAATGGTCTTGACCATAAAATATTTTTTTTGAATAAGGATTAATATAAACACATAAGTAGCATGGTTTGAATTTGGTTAGCATTTTCATTAATGTTTAAGATGAAAAAAGTTGTTGTAGTGACATAACTACAATAGTTGGACATATGCTACCGCGGAGTTTCTTGTAAACATTATGATGTTCTTCAATATTGTTGTACATTATTTTGTTCTATCGCTAATAGTTTCGGCAGCGCATTCGACGAAAGACATTTTAAGACTCATTTTTCTACACCTTCGGTTACATTGTTCAAATTTTACCAAGGATCCCTAATTTTTTTCAAAATGAAATGTAGCCTATGTCAAATTGGAAGAATGTAGCATTCTATTGGTAATTTTTTTTTTTAATCGGCCCGGTACTTTTTGAGCCTTTTCATTACAAACATACAAAAATAGGTACATTCTTTCCTCTTTATAATATTAGTGTAGATAATGCCGGATTAAGCCTCGTAGCTCAGTTGGTATAATTGGTATAATAACAAAGCCGTAGTGGGTTCGGTTCCCAACCAAATTGTATGCGATGTTTACGGATGTTTGTACCGTGTCTGGGTATTTGTTAATTATTTTAATTATATGTGGCATAAACATGTATTATAATAAGTATCGTAAATTGTTGACAGAATTATAATATAGATAAGTATATTATTATGTTTGACGAATAGATACAGATTTTTTGACATAAATAATTTAAAAAAACTAGCGTGATAGCTAGCAGCCTTATCGCTGAAAGTGATATCTTCAAGGCACCCTCGCGAAGGAAAATATGTAGACAAGTAGAAGACGGGGTGGCCAAAATCAAAATAACATTATTATTTTAAAAAATGTCAACATTTGTCATTTTCATACCACATGGTTTCCCACAAAAATTATGCATTTCACATGAGCGCTCATTTGTATTCATTTTTAAAGCCAGCGGCGATGACAACTTTGTACCACATATACACACGGAGACATTTTCAGAAGTAAAGGCGAGATTTAAACCTACGACCACGATTTTTCTGCGTCGGATATACTTATCACTAGGCCAGCACGGCTTTCTGTGTACAGTAAGTCAGTGGTGGTGACAATTAGCACATGAGAACTTCTAATCCTGTCTGTACTTTTGAGTTCGAAATACTACGACCTTCACTATTTTGATATCAGACGTTTTCGCCACCAGACCACCGCAACTTCTAACTATCGAGTATCTTCTGCAATATTGAGCTAATAAACAGTGCCCCGTGGTTTTATCCGGGTAGTTCTAGTTCCTATTATTTTACTGTCTCACAAAGTATAAAAATCTCAGAAAGTTGCCCAAATGTTTACCAAATTATAATCTAACTGTGTTTCAAATTCCAAGCCTATCCGTTTAGCTGTTCCAACGTGACAGAACAACAAACATTCTCACATCTAAACATCCATACAACATTTATAATATTAGTAAGATTGTGCCCTTGGGCATTAATGGTAGCTATAGACTTAAATTGGGTTGCCCTTGACCTTGCTGACCTTGCCCTTGAATGACAGACTTAAATTGGGTTACTGAAGGTGTTTCAATAAAAGAATTATCACTGAATTAAGATTATATTGTAATTTTCCAAATAGATTGCGTTATAAATATTAGCATACAATTGTCTACAATTCGTTACATGTGAGTTATTCCGGCAATAATTCTCTGGAACGAATCTCCTGGCCTACTACTGTAGACTATAAAATTTACAAGCCTATCTATAAGATAGATTTTACATGGTGTAGTTCAATTTTAATATATTTTTTACAACCATGCTAATACCGCATTTGTTTTTGTACTAACTCTTAATTTAAACAATATAAATTAGATTCTAAATAATACTATGGTAATGTCAATTTCTGCTTAGTCTCCAGTCATCATCTCCATGAATTCTGTAACAGAGAAATGTTTAACATTAAAACCCTATGATAACAACGTAGATACGATGAATGATAAAACAACACCGGAAAAGCGAATTTAGATACAAATGGAGGAAGTGGATTGTGTGTACCCGAATCCACATTAAGTGGAATACGAATGGACGAATTTGAATCATATTAAGTTTGAAAATCGATGTATGTATAGGAATATGTAAATTTTTCATTTCAAGTGTGTAAAATTCAATAATACATTATTTTATAAGGTTAGCAAAATGAATATCTTTCTATGGTTAAGTTTTTTATTAAAAACTGTTTGAATCGAATATGTAACACGTTTTCCGGTGTCTTATTTTGAACAAATATCGTTCCTAATGTTCTTATTATTTAAGAGTCTTTATTATCAAAACCAAAGTACAATGAAAACTACTCTTATACCTTATACCCAGCTAACTGCTTATACCAAGCACATCCTAATCAATTTTATACCTATATATACTAATGCTATAGACCGATGAAGGACTTAATAAGTTTAGTAGCATCTGCTCGCAATTTCGTCAAAGTAGAATTTAGAAATTTTGAGATCTAAAATCTACTTACGAGTAAGTACCAAATTTCAGACTGTTCCGTTCAATTTTAACAAAGCAATTGGACAAGAAACATCCAAACTTTTGCAAGTATAAAATGTGTAAGATTAATCATCGTCAAATTCCTGAGGCCATCATAAATTAAAAAAAGACGAACAAGAATTTCACGGCAAAATCGTAAGTAGGCACTGACGTGTTTTAAATATTTTTTGTTTGTTTTCGTTGTAATGCGTTCTCTGATCTGGATCCAAAAGAAATTATGAATGAGCAGATTCCTGTTAGATATATGATACAACATAAATTATCTATGTCACATCAGATGTTGTGGTATGTTTCTGTATTTATATTAACTTGTGTTTGTGTATGCTTGTCTGGTTGCGCGTATTTTCGTAGGATTTACGATGGAAATATTTCATATTTGAAAGAAGTAACAGCTGCTGTTTTATTGAGTCAACTATGTTATTAAATTTATGAATGTTGATTTGTAACCACATTTCCGCCATACCAAAGTGAAGAATGTCAGCTGTACGTAAATAGATTTGTAATCACATCTAAGGTTTTTATTTTAACAGGGTTAAATACATTTTTGTACATATTATTTTCGCAGTACGTATGTATGAACACCCCACATTGTGTTGTGGGTTGGTACTCAAGACCAAGAGCCAGAGAGTCAAGGTTATAGGTAATCCATCAGTAGGGTCAAGGTCGTTCGTTAGTGGACATCAAATATCCTCGAAAAGACGTCATTCTCGGAACACGTCGGTTTCTTCACGATGTTTTCCATCAACATAAATGCCAGTGGTAATGACAGTTGCCGGCGAGATTCCGCCTCACGATTGTGATGTTGGACGTTGTCTCGACTAGGCCAAAAGGGCTTTTTAAAAATCAAATAATACAATAGAATTATAGTTCTTGATATCCTAATCCGAGATGGAAAGGAGTAAACTCAAATTTGACATTTGATTACCGACAGCACATGAAGTGGGATAAGGGCACGCAAATGAAAATAATCCTAGTTATTCTTATAGTTACCATAGTGTATTTACCGTATAGATTTTACGTACTATTTATTTAAATTTTGGATTTAAATTATTTACATCTTCTCAGAAACCGCTACAATTATTTACTACGACTAAGCTAAGCAAGCGTGTTGTAACTTTGACCTTGTCAGTATAATGTACTACTTGGTAAATAGCAAAGGCAAAGTTAAATGTATAAGACAAAGATTAACACATTGTGATAGCACAGGACAAACTCTTGGGCCTCAAGGCTTCTCTTGCAATGAGAGAGACAAGGCCATATTTACAGTACAGGCTCAAAGAAGACTGGATAAAATAAATTGTTCTAAAAATAATTACCATCGAAGTCGACGGTTCCGGAGCCGTCAGTGTCGATCTCAGCGATGATGCCGTCGAGGTCAGAGTTGCTGAGCTTGTCATCAAGAGCGGCCAGGATTTCTTTCAGAGTGGAGGTGGTGATGTAACCGTTGCCTTCACGATCGTACAATCTGGGAATTAAAAAATAGATTATGATAATACGCGTTATAAATAGATAGATCAAGCCTTTACCATACTCATCAACACAGAAACTTATACCTACAGAAGAAGATAAATCAATTAACGATGAAATTAGTGGCATACCTATTGCTAAAAATTTGATGATGGCTTCCGGGCGGTTGCTCGGAATTGGATGGGAATGGTTTTTAAGATGTTTAAAAAGAGAGGCGATGACGATGTTGCGAGACTGATGAACTTTTTGTGTGTGACTACACGTCTCGTGTATGTGTACTCACACACAAAAAGTTCGATATGACTATAACCACGGATATCGGCTGTAACGCTAGTAAATACGAGTATGATTGGACTTATAGTTAAGTTGGTAGTGAATCTGCTTCCTGAGCCATACGTGCGATGTCCACTTTGAAAAATATTTGTGTTATTAAAAGTTTGATTTTTGTCAGTGTTTTTATGTACCGCAAGTATGCAATATATGTCTAATTCATTATATTATCATCCACTTGGCTTCCAAAATACAAGATTTCCAAATGTTTGACCTCAAATGATGTTGTTTGAAATAATGTCTTTATTTCAATTTATTGATTTAGGTATCTATTAGGGTAACTAGACACATACTTAGAAATGAAGTGCAGTGGAAGTAACCTTCAAGTCATAATTACAGATAATTTAATAGCTTATAATCCAATGGACTCTTCGCATTGTGGAACTGTTTCCGACCATCCTGTACTAAAATTGGATTTATCAGTCATGTGAGGACGCTTCAAATGATTCAATTTATACAAACAGCCGTTGAGACTAAATTTGGCCCGGAATGCATTATCAATGTGTTTTGTACACTGCACAGTGTCACATAATGTTTTGAAGATTTACTGCCCAGATTCAACTGCGCTGGAGACTCGTTAAATAGTTTAGACGTAGTCCGTATCTTCATTGTAAGCTATCAGTCATCTTACATTTTTTAGGTTGGTAATAGAACTAGCATTTGTAAAAAAACTGGAGAAGTTATTTTACCGCCTAGCAGTAATATGTAAGCGTTATAGTGTTCTGGTCTGAAGGGCAATGTTTCAAGAGAAATTACAGGGCTTAGAGATATAATATCTTAGATCTCTGGGTGACGAGCGCAGTGCAGTGCTAGGTAATGATTTGGACTTTTATGTTCCAAAAGCTGCGTGTCACTGTGCTGTTATGTGGCAGGCATATTGCTTACCATCAGGCACATGTCCTGCTCGTCTCGTCACTCTTTATAAAAAAAAAAAGTATGCTAACACCGATTCGAAGCCATTTCAAAAATCTTGACAACACTAGCAGCGTCCCGTGGTTTCGCCAGCTTAGTTCCCGTTATTTTTCCGATGTGTTATTCCAGCCTGTATTTATGCATACTTTTTAAACAGCGTACCAAATTTTAACCAGATCCGTCCAGACGTTCCGACGTGATTGAGCAACAAACATCAAAACTTTCCAATTTCTAATATTAGTAGGATTGCGCAGAAATCAATCGTGATCTAAGTTAATATATAATTATCTCGATATTTTACGTTGTTACGCTGTCGAACCGTCGAGGTAAAATAATAATTTAGTTTTAAATCGCGTAATTTTAAAAGCTACACAAAAAAAATAACGTTATTTTTGCTTTCCTATCAAATTTCAAAATGCAGCTAGATGAAAACGATGCCATAATACGTATTATCTAAGAGTTTATTTTTAAACAAAGGCACGTGAGAGGAGAGTATAATTTAACGGCTCGTTACTAAGCTTGTTACTCCTACGCAGCGAACAATTGCTCCGGCGTAGTGTTGGTAATGTTCTGGGTTTGTTTGTATGACTTTATTTATGATAGCTCGTCGCTATGCTATCATCTGGTTTTGACTAGTTTGACTGGCCCGATCGTAATCTTAACTTTATTATTGTGCGACATCAAAAACAATTAAGTCCGTGCTAATATAATTAATAGGTAAAACAATTAACTTAAAAAATTGAGATCCTTATTTTTCTAATTACAACGCTTATACCAAGGATTGGTCTCATTGGCCAAATTTTAGGAAAGAGCCTAAGCCTAGCCTTGCCTTCGTAGCAAGGAGCTTTTTAGAGAACATGAGAGCTGCTTGCTTACACGCAATGCCTACATAATAAAACAAATATCTACAGAATTTTAGCTTCAGTGATTGTATAAGTATAACTATACTATCAACCTCCAACGCAAAGGAAGGTTGTTATTAAGGCACTGAAACGGGTAAACCAAATTGAATGCGGTAATTTTGAAAGTTGAAAATTGAACATTTCTGAAATGTTTTATAAAAATCGGTTCATCCTTATAAAAGTTTTTTTGTCATTTCGTAGATTGTCTAAATTAAAAATAACTTCTTTTGTATTTGATATATCAGGGATGACTACAAAAGATTCAAATTATGTGTCTTATCACTCTTTCAGTTTAGATGTAATGTCACGTTAATAATTTGTTCGTAAGTGTTAGCACTCCATTGATTAAATTTATGTCACTTTTTTTGTTGACGCTAAATTTTACGACGTCGTATCCGGGATTTAATTAACTTTATGATCTGGCAGGCGTCATTCAAGTAGACGAATCTGTCGGGAAGCATCGTCTAGCAAAATCACTCAAAAATAGTAATGGTTTTAATGAAATAGTTATACCTGAAAGCTTCTTTCAGTTCTTGTTGCATAGCTTCTGCGTCCTCCTCTTCTAAGAAGTGGGAAGCGATGTTGCAGAATCCATCGAAGTTGATTTTGCCGGAATCTAAAGATAAAGAGTTAAACAATTTAGAATAAAAATAGTTTGAAAACAAGTTTAGGCAATGTTTTCTAACTTTATTAGTTCAAATAGGCATCGTATAGAAATTAATTTCATATAATTAGTGCGCATTCGTTCGGGTGGAATCAAAAGGGTATGCTTTGAGGTACTTTTTACTACATTTAAGAAAAGTAAAGAATAAAGACAATAAAAGGTCTACTAAAACATTAGTAGCTAATAATGTCAGCCTAATTTGTTTAGCCTAAGTTGTTTATAAACTGGATTGAGCTACAAATATCCAAACTTTAAAATATCAGTATAATTAACGATCAGACAAAATTTCTTATAAATACGGCAATCGCTAACATTGTAACACAAACAGAATAAGAGAAAAATAGTTAAGATGCACATATTTGGAGCATAATAAACCTAGAACCGTCTAATTTTGAATTGAAATAAAGCCAAAGCCGCATTAATATTACCATAGAAAAGACACCGGAACTGTCACAGACAGTCCTTATACGAAACATCTAAGATCTAAACTAGAAAGATTGAGAGAGACAAAGAGAATCGATATAGAGATCACGAAAGAGATAGTCTCGTTCCACTAGTTTCGGCTTGTTAGTCTCACGGAAATAGACTCATTAGTTCCCGCATCTCGCATGCTCGAAAATATTCCGTTATTTTAGAAAAGGTGTCATAGAGTCGGCACGTGTGGACGTGTATTAGGATGATTGATCACCACTTCAACTGTAGCTGTTTGCTGTTTACTCTTGAATCTCATTGTGAGACTCAGGAATGTATCTGTTTCTGATTCGACGAGTATTTTCAGACGAGCTGTGAAAAGTTTGAGATCTTTTTAAATATGCTTCGCCTTTGGGCCGGTTATATTGACCTAACGGCTACTGAAGTGTCACTAAATTTGTGTGAACAGCATAATGAACATATTTATAATCAACAAAAAGGACTGAATTTTCTGTGTCCACAAGAAGTAAAAGACCAAACACAGATTGAATTAATTTAAGTAAACTAATATAGAGTCATATATAGAATAGCATAGTTTTGAGTGGGTGAAAAGATTTTTTTTTAGATAGGAAAATGCTTTTATGCGTATGTTGATAACACCACAACAACCACCGGTAACAACCGAGATTTGGAAAATAAATCAATGAAGGTTAATTCACAGTTAGTAGGTAAAGTTCCTTGAGAGTTTACAGTTAATTGGGTTATGAAAATCTTAACCTCTAACATTCATTAACCATCTCGACCGACATTTGTTTTTTTCAGGTTTTGTTTTATTTTTAAATACATCTTTTGTTTTTGGTATCATAAATGGATTTAGATTTTATCATAGTTTTACCTAGTGATGTGTCTAATGATGTTCTTCAATGAATTAACTAACCGAGCTCATATAGATGACTCAGAGTTACTTACGAGCAAGTCTTGACCTAGATAGTCTCTATCGGAATATTTACAACATACTTAGCTACCACATTTAACGAAATAACTTCGTGTAACGAAAGCAAATACAAACGTTTTATTAGGGATTTTGAAATATATATCATGAAGCTTAAAGCTTAATCTTCTGTTACATAGAAATTGGGATAAACCAAGAAGGAAAGAAATAACAAAGACCTGATGCGTGTTTATCATTATCTTACGAAAATATAAGTAATTAAATTATTTATGTCTAAAAATTTAATGTATTGTAATATATTTGTTTTCAACCTATCAAATTCAATTAAGATTATCCGAAGATAGCGGGTCAGCAAGATAGGGAAAAGTCAGTTCAGCTTTACCATAAAGCTGATACCTAATTGTTTTAAATTATACATCCTTTGAACAATATATAGTTACTATGTTATCATTGCATTATGTTTATACTGTCTCATTTCTGTTTACGTATGCTTTCCTAAACATTTACAGAAACGAAGTAAATATTTACAAATGAATTCGGGAAAGATAAACGTTCACTTTATATCGGGTTGAATACGTAAGAGGTTCTCTAGATCCAATAGCTTCAATATAGAAACTATGTTAAGTTCATCAAGTTAATTTAAATTTATAGACACACAATTTTAGAAAAATAAAGCCAAAACGCAGAGCTTAATCCGAAAATTCATTGTTGGACCTTCTCAATACTTTATTAAAATGTTATATACTCGGAATTATGTAAATAGGAACATTTAAAAGAAAACCGAATTAAAACAAAAAATTAAAACCAAATATTTAACAGTACCTATCTATGCTGACTCCAACAACAAAATTAAATTTAACAAACTGAAATACGTATCTAACGTAGATACAAAAAATAAAGTGGCCAAGTGCGAGTTGGACTCGCCCATGAAGGGTTCCGTTGCAGCAAGTAACATAATATACATAGTACACATAGCTCTTGTAGTTCGTTGTAACTTTGATCGAAGTTTCAATAATAGTGTATTTATGACGTACTAAAAAAAACTACTCATCAGATCGAGTTCAAACTAATTTTCGTAGGTAGTTTACACGGTAATGTACATCATATATTTTTTTTAGATTTTTCATTCTCTTACTTTAGAAGTTAGAGGGGGGGGGGGGACACAGTTTACCACTTTGGAAGTGTCTCTCACGCAAATTATTCAGTGTAGACGAAAATGATTTTATAAACCTCAACATCATTTTTGAAGACCTATCGATAGACACCACACACGTGTAGGTTTGATGAAAAAAAAATTTTTGAGTTTCAGTTCTCAATATGGGGGGCAACCCTAATTTATCTTTTTTTAAATTTTTTTGCGTTCAAATCTTAATGCGGTTCACAGAATACATCTACTTACCAAGTTTCAACAGTGTAGTTCTCATAGTTTCGGCAAAAAGTGGCTGTGACATACGGACGGACAGACAGACAGACATGACGAATCTATAAGGGTTCCGTTTTTACGTTTTACGGAACCCTAAAAAGTGTCAAATATATCAATCAACAATTAGATCGTTAGCGCAATTGACATTTCCTTGCAAAGAAGTCACATGAACTATTAAATATAATTATCAGTACTTACTTTCCGGGTCATTTTCGTCGATCAACG
Organism: Ectropis crepuscularia; assembly: GCA_963693475.1. Classification (NCBI taxonomy): domain Eukaryota; kingdom Metazoa; phylum Arthropoda; class Insecta; order Lepidoptera; family Geometridae; genus Ectropis; species Ectropis crepuscularia. Next base: position 15,097,853 of record OY856358.1, read on the forward strand.
CTTGGAGCTCTGAGTCATCGAAGAGCTGGCCCATGGTGTTCAAAATGGTAGAGATTTTGAGAACATCGATGTATCCAGACTTTGTGGTGTCAAACATCTGGAAGGCCTTACGGAGCATGGCCATCTTCTGATCGTCGTCGGTATCCTAAAAGAAAATGATGAATTTTGAAAATTACACCAATGTTAGACTTACTGTCATAACTGTAAACAACCTTTCAACTTTGCTCCTGAAGTCCAGAAATAAAAAAATATGTTTCCGAAATTATAATCATTAGGTATATCATCATTATAAGGTCGTTCGATAACTAAAAAATCTATCTTAAATCTATCTATTCGATCCCGATCAGTTTAAATAGTGGTAGTGAAATAATTATTAACTACCATATTTCTATTATGAATGAAAAGACAAAGACTGTCAAGTAAAGTTTTAGAATACGAAGATAAGTTTATAATTTCTTTGAGTTAAGACATTTTTTTTAGACTATTCACTTGACTGCCAACTCGCCTAATAATTACCAACGATAATCGACAAACTTAATAAACAGTTCAGTTTTTTTTGTTAAATTGTATATTTGCCTGATACACAATTAGTCACTGATATTCAACACAGTATTGAAAATGGAATTGGCAGTCTTCAAAATTTTCGGAAACCAACTGTTGCTGGAGATATTTTAAAACCAAATCAAATGAACCGATAAGCACTTTTCCACGAAACAATCACAAAACTTTCACAATAATTATCACATCACTTTTAAATAAATCCTCACCATGTTGTTTGAGTAGAGTTAGCAGGTAACAAGAACTGAATCCGAGTGCGAGTGTTGTTACACTAGATTTTACATCCGCTAGCCACCCTTATTTATAGCATTCCGAACTGTGGAATACAAAAATAAGTGAAAACCTGCCTGTTTCGTTCTCTGTCCTACACGTGAGACACAGTTATAGACCGTGAGGGAACTTCGCACAATCTGTGTTGACACTGGAATTTTCAGTAACGTATGTTGGTAGAAGTAGAATTTTATTGTTATTCAGGAATGGAATCTTCCTAAAGACAATTGGTCCTACTAAATTAAATTATTTATGGAAAAATGCGGTCACTACGTCAAACTCCTCCGGAGGTATTTCTATATCTCAACTATGTAGAACAAAACTATGAAGATTACAACAAAAACAAGAAAAACTGTGTTAAGAAAAGCAATAATAATATAACCTTTGTAAGAATGTCGTCAATAAAAAATCAAATTTTGTAAAGTTATAAAGTTTTTGAAACCAATTATTGAGCGAAACATATCCTGCTGAATCGCGAAAATACTATAAGCATGACGTGAAACGTAACGTCAGCAAATCTACGTAGACGATAATATTGCACTTGAATCCAGTATTCTGCATAGAGGAAGTGAACCGTCAGACTTATTTATATTAATTGACACAAGTTTATAGAATCTGAAGCGCTAACGAAATGAACCATTTATAGATCGTCAGATTCTAGATGTGTTTACTATTACGCGGATCAATCTGTAGGTAGAACATTGTCATGCTTTATGTTATACTTTGTGGTTTATTGGTATCGTTTCCCGTCTTTTATAGGCCGTTGAAAAGATGTAAATGAAAGATTCTTCTCTGAAATAGCTGTGGTAAATTTTGTTTTGAATATTTTCACGGCACTTGCTGTGAAAGTGGGTGATTGTGAGTTTAGAAGAGCGTTTACGGCATATCTATAATGTGCCAGTTAATTGTGTACTAATCTAAATACCAATCACATAGTTTGGAAGTGTACTGAAGTTGGAATTCAATGTTTGAACTAGTACAAAACACGCTGATTAATGTGTAATAAATGTCCTCGGATTATAAGTTGGCTTTAAATATATTTTTTTTTTTTTTTAATAGGGCTGAGCCTTTATTAACAAAACTAAAATACAATGAGAACTACACTACGCTACATACCTAACAACTACTTACACTAAGCACACCTGAATTATCCATAGACCAATGAAGGTCTACAGATAATCAAGATGTTCAAGCCCACTACCAATCGGAAGTGTACCCAGCATGCTGGCGGCATTACCACGCTGAATGGCAATGCTTATGCGTTGGGCCAAATAAACGCCAGCATTTTGGTCACGCGTCGCATCGACCAAGCGTTCGGAAAGGCTTTTGAAGATGAGGTGAGCTCCCGGCCTTCACAGGCACGATGTCTTAACCCCAAAGGGCTCAAATATGTAACCTCTTCCGAGGGTTGCATATTTGCGCCGTTTGAGTCGCTCAGCTGAATTAGCCGCTGCACCAGCCTTACAATGCGTCTCTGGAAGATGTGATGGTGCCAGAGACGGTTTTTTTTTTTTTTTTTCCGGTTCCGGTCTCTTAAATGTAAACACGCGAATTAGACACTCACTGTGATTTTAATAATAAATAATGTAATATAACTCCAAAAACGATTCAAATAGTTGTTATTCGTAGCCGTGTTTATAACCTATAAAGTGCATGAAGAATTATCACCACAACACCCGGAATTATGGAGAAAATCACAATTAAATAGAAAATTTGACATTGGAAAGAAACTGTTAGAACGTTTATAGGATTACAAGGACTTCAAAAAGGACCAATAACAACAAAAAGTGAGTTGACAATTTGAGACCGTTAATAAAAGACTTAGCTGATTGGATCAGCTGTTTTCTGTTTTGACAATTATTCGTTCATATGTGAAGATTTCTGGTCATAGATAAAATAAAATCGACTTAAGTTCTAAAATCGATTTTGATCAAGCGCACAGATAATATACGAAACACAGCAAACGAATATTTACGGGGTGGTCGTCTCCTAAACAAATCTACTATTTAGGTAGATTTTTTATTTTTTATTTTTTATTTTATTTAGTCGCAACTACACGTCCAAAATGAATACCCGTTCTAAAGCAAAAGCTGCTCAGGTAAAAATGAATACTATATCGGAACGCGATGAAAACAAATTAAAAGAAACGGTAAAAGAGTATGAAAAAATTATAAACATTTTAAAGCTGGACTTATCAGAGAAAGTCAGTCTAGTAAAGCAATTGACAGAAGAACAAGATAGCAACTCCATTGAATTTGAGAAAATGTGTAAGCAGATAATTTATTTAAAAAAAACTATTGCAAATTATGAATGTACAAAAAACGACCACTTATTTGATGTGACAAGATTAGAAAAAAGAATTGCAGAGCTATTGGAAATAAATAAAGAATACGAGACTGAGTTAATGAAAAATATTACTCCATTGAAATATGAATTGGGTGCTATGACAAATAATTATAACGAATTGCAAAAGAAATACAGTAAGCTGCTATTAGAATCGGCGCATACAATGACGACAGAAATTGAGACGAAGATAAAACTTAAGACAAAGGTGCATGTAAATAAAATGAAATCGATAAAAGGACTCATGAAAACTGTAAAGAAACTGAGTAATAAAATAAAACGCCTGAACAATAAAAACAATAAATTTAATAAAAAACAAGAATCGAAGCAATCTTCTTTCAACAACGACAAAAGTCTGGTCGATGGTAATAATTTGTCAAATAAAATTAATACCGAACTATTATCTCAAGAAAATACAATTATTACGCATGAGTTACAAAAAAGAAACAAAATGATTGAAACTCAACAGTCCATCAACAGTAAATTAATTGAGTCATTAGAACAATACAAGACGAGTCTCAGTAAAAAGGAAAAAACTATTGAGACACTACATTTTATAGAACATAAATTACATGAGATAAATAAACTTGTAACAGATAAACAAAGTGCAGAAAATGTAATAGAAACATCTAATGGACCGGACTTAAACTCTGAAAAAGCTGTAACTGAACAGGTGCCAAGTCTAGCCTCGTCGGCCGTTCTTAAAATAACAAATTTGACCAAAGAGGATCTGCAGGATAACCATTCGTTGGCACACACTGTTCCTACAAATGAAGGAGCGAAGAGAGTTTATATTTTTTCTGACAGAGGTGGAGTGGGTCTAGGAGCTCGCCTCCAAAACAAAACTTCGAAAAAGATTTACAACTACTGCACGCCTGGTCGTGCAATGAATCAAATCGTTAAATCATTGGTCGAGTCAGCTACAGTCAAACCAGAGCATACGCACGTTTTAATAATAGGTGAAAAAAATGTCATCAAACGTAAGGACTTCCTCTATTGTTTGACCCTACTGGAAGTGGCTAGCAGAAAATCAAAGATTATTGTTTGTTCGTTGCCATTTCACCCGGTTTATTCTTTTAATTATAATAATTATTTGTATAAGTTAAACTGTGACCTTTACAATTTAGCCTCAACTTGTAAAAGCCTACATATTATTGACATAAATAGTAATACCTACGAGCTTACAAAAGCAAATAATGTTTTGAAATTCATGAAATTATTAAATCAAAAACTATTTGATTCCGTATTGTGGAACATTGACGCAACCAATAATGGAAATAGTACGATTGTCCAAATTAGATCAGCTCATCAAGCAGAAATAGTTAATGATACTGTAACTCCAAATACGGCAAACTGGGTGATGGAGCAATGCCTACCGCTGAGATCGCCAACTTTTTTAAGCAACGCCCAAATAAACAGTTCATTACCATAGCCCACCAGAACATACAGGGTGGCATGGTTGATAAAGAGTTGGAGATTGGTCTATTTTTGCAGAAGTTTGATATTGACATTTTATGTATAACTGAAACGTTTCTAAAAGAGCATAAAACGGTTCTAAATTTTGAGAATTTTCATATAGTAAGTAAGTTTTGTAGGAAGTATTCAGCCCATGGCGGTTCATTGATAGCTGTAAATAAATCTCTTAAAATCAAGAGAAGAAAAGATATAGAATGTTTGTCATCCGAACGTCATATTGAAATATCTTGTGTAGAATTGGACAAATACATTATAGTTACCGTATATAGACCACCAGGGGGTAACTGTGAAGTTTTCGAAAATAATACTGATGAGGTTTTAATTAAGGTATGTAACAAGTCTAAACAGGTAATAGTGATGGGTGATTTCAATATTGATTTGCTCAAGGAGTCAAAGTGTAGAAATAGCTTTCTCACTCTGTTTCAGAGTTACAACTTATATCCCCAATTTAATGAACCTACAAGAATTACTGGTTCCACTGCTACTTGTATTGATAATATTTTCTGTGAACATAAACCTCTGTATAAATCTATTTTTAAATGCCTGCCCTCAGATCATACTGGCCAAGCTATTACTGTGCCGCTAAATAGAATAAATACTAAAGTTGACATCCAAAATAGGCACTTCACAAAAGAAAAGGTGCTTAAATTCAAGAATGTTGTTGAATATGACTTGTTAACAAATTTAGACATGACCGATAATCCTAATGAATGTTATAATAATATATTTCAATTATTACTACAAAAATTTAATCTGACTTTCCCGAGAGTTTGCAAAAAATTGGACGTCAAACTGGTTTTTAATCAGTGGGCGACTACGGGTATAAAAATTAGCCGTGAAAAAATGTACGATCTTTATAACAAAAAATCAGGAAGCCATGATGTTCATTTGATTAACTACGTAAGAACTTACAGTAAAATATTTAAAAAGGTATGTAAGTACGCAAAAACTCAGTACATTCTTGACAAGATAAAAAAATCCAAAAACATGTCTAAAACAGTTTGGTCCATTATAAAAACCGAAACTGGCAAAACAGGTATATCTCATTACCAATACAAACTTAAAAAAAACGAACAAATAATTACAAACAAAAAAGAAATAGCGAATCAATTTGTAGAGTTTTTTAAGGATATACCTTATAAGACTACTGAGTCACTGTCTACAAGCGTTACAGAGGCAACTCGGCTGCTTGTAGAAAATGTGGAGGCTTGCTCAAAATCTTTCAAATTTCATAAAGTTTCAAGTGCTACAGTTATAAAAACATTCAGGTCGATAAAAGCCAAGAAATCGGAGGATCTTTGGGGAATGTCTGTTCGTTTTATTGCTGAGATTATTGACAGCTTAGCCCCATTTCTTGCTCACGTGTTTAATTCCTGTGTTGACAATAATGAGTTTCCCAATTTGATGAAATGTAGCAAAATAATCCCGTTGTTTAAAAGTGGTAGTAAAAATGACCCTAGTAATTTCAGACCAATCTCTATACTCCCAAGTTTGAGTAAAATTTTTGAGAAAATTATGCTTAACCAATTAGTTGATTTCTTTAACGTTAATAAGTTGTTGTATAGTAAGCAATTTGGTTTCTCTAAGGGTTGTTCTACAATTGACGCAGCAACCAATCTTATTGAGAGCATATACAATTCATGGGAGTCTCGTCATGACTCTTTGGGTATATTTTGTGATTTGTCCAAGGCGTTCGACTGCGTAAACCACGAGATTCTTCTCTATAAGCTATCACACTACGGTGTGAGAGACGACGCCTTGAAACTGATGAAATCGTACCTATCTAATAGAACTCAAAATGTTGATATAAATGGTGTCAGATCAATAACTACGAATGTGTCTGTTGGCGTACCACAGGGTTCTATTTTAGGCCCATTTCTCTTTTTGGTTTACGTGAATGATCTGCCTTTCTTAGCGCGTCGTCATTGTGAGATTACCTTGTTTGCTGATGACACATCCTTATTATTTGGAATAGATAGAAAAAAGTATAGTACGACTGAAGTTAACATGTGTCTGAACATTGTTAATAAGTGGTTTAACATAAACAATTTAAAACTTAACGCCAAAAAAACAAATTGTGTAAAGTTTACCTTAACAAACAATACTGCCTTGCCAAGTATAATGATAAACAATGATGAACTAACTCTTTCAAACACCACTAAGTTTCTTGGACTCACTTTAGATAGCAAACTGCAATGGGGCGCTCATATCAATGAATTAGCGAGTAGACTTAGTTCGGCTGTTTATGCAGTTCGCAAAATAAGAGAGTTATCTGACATAAACACTGCAAGAATTGTATATTTCAGTTATTTCCACTCGGTCATGTCATACGGTTTGTTGCTTTGGGGCCACTCAGCCGATGTAAATAGAATATTTGTTTTACAGAAGCGTGCTGTAAGGGCTATTTATAGGCTCGGCAGTAGGCAGTCTCTCCGAGAGGTTTTTATGCGGGTGAAAATTCTCACATTGCCTTGTTTGTACATTTATTTGAATATCATGCATGTACGTAAAAATATTAATAATTACAAGAAAATATGTGACACCTACAATTGTAAAACAAGAAACAAGTTCAAGCTTGTTTTGCCTACTATTAGATTAGCTAAAACTGGCAACTCTTTTGTAATGAACGGCATCGTATTTTATAATCTGCTACCAAAAAACCTTGTAAACAAAGATGACACAATATTTAAGAAAATATTAAGGGATTTTTTAATTGAAAAGGCGTATTACAAAATTAATGATTTCTTATGTGATAAATCCTCTTTGCGTAATTTGAATTTAAGTTTGGACTGTAATTGAAACATCATTTACTGTAAGTCATACCTATATTTTACACTAAGTAATACTATATTTTCTTTGTATTGACTTTCATAAGTGTGCATGTAATGTACCCATATTGAAGAAATAAATGAATTGAATTGAATTGAGAGTATCGACGCAAGTTGCGTCCCACAATAGGGGCCGACCCAACTTGCACAACAGTCATGCCGTCAGGTCTTTTGCCATCGTCACGCGCAAGCCCACTCGGTTCGAGTATGGCTGGGACATTGGCAGTGGAAAAAGCCCGGCGTATCATGTCGTTCAGGCTGGCGTGGTGGCCAATACGACCTGCGCTTTTCGAGCAAGAGAGACCGTGGTGACCGAGTTGGTCGACGGCAGTACCACAATGGCAGCGATGGGCTTCATAGCACCTCGCACCCAAGCGCAAGCTAACAGCTAGACGAAATGCAGTTGGATCTAATAGGCTACCGGTATTGAAAGATGGCAAAGCTTGTAACCAAAGGCCCGATTCCCACACAGACACAGCAAGGATACGAGCACGATCCGCGATACTAGGACACGTATCGAGAAGAGAGTTCCGTGCTAGATCGCAGATCGGTCGATCCCACTGTCTCTGAGATGACAGACATCTGGGGAAATCGTTGTTTGGACAAGCCAGCCTCCAAGCATTCTTAGCCTCGCACAAATTAGCTACTACTACATCAGAATATTCCGAATGGCCTAAAGAGGGTGCGAGAATTTTGTCTATTAGATTTGAGTACTATGAACTGAGGACAAGAAAGCCGGTAAAGCTACACTAGAAATTTGGCGGACCCCTAGGCCTCCCAACCGTATGGGTAGTGAGGCTTGTGACCAGGCCCTCCCACTCAGATCCACATTCAACACCGATATTAGAGATTCCTTTACGACATTGTCTAAGCTCCCAAGGAGCTCACCATGTTTCCACAGTGGACTACACCGTAAAGCGTACATAAATTTCGGAACAAATAAACATTGCCGAATAATTGTAAACGCCATATGGGCGTTTACTTTGAGTAGCCTATCGGAGGCTCTCGTGAAATTTTGAATTTTTTCTTCGACAAAAGATGGTAACGACTCTTCTAAAATCGGTGAACCCAGGAGGCGCAGGGAACATTTGTCAACTGATTTGATGTTGGGGGCCAGATCATTAAATTTCTGTATTATCGAATCTTTATCTGGACATGTGCCGCAAACGAAAAGTTCGCATTTTGAAAAATTTAGTTCTAAACCAATCAGACGAAAACCGTCTATGAGTTTTTGTAAATCAGTTAGAACAGTATTCACATCGCCCCCCAAAGTTCCGTCGTCCAAGTACCAAACGTTTAGTTTGGACTGGAGACGTTGAATGATAGGGTGAATGGCCAAGGCGAAGGTCGCAGGGCCGAAGGGATCACCTTGTTGACAGCCGACGGAGGATAACATATGATTGTTTTGATAAGTCAATTTTGTGGGCTCGCCATAACATTGCCAAAGAAAATTGTACAGGTCAGGAATTTTATCCTTCACTTGGGCCAACAAGGCTCCTCGATCAACCGAATTAAAGGCGTTTTTGACGTCCACCTTTAACAGCACCTCTCCCCAATTTTGCTAAAGGAAGGTCCGGACAGAATGAACGGCAGCCTCACATCCACCCCGCGAACCAAAACCGAGTTGTATTGGTTGGAAAATGGAGCTCAAAAGAGCAACCTTTTTCCTACAACCCACCTTGGCAGCAAGGCGACGATATGTGGTGCCGACAGCAATATTATTAGGTGTAAAGGTTTAACAATACGTAGTTGTTATTATATATGTAAGATTGAGTGATGCGGGTTTTATGCAAAAATGCGCTTGATGGTAAACCGTGCCACTCAAGTAGGTACGTACTGCCCAGACCTCGTGACCCGTATAACTAACATGATTATCTCTTTGAACTGTAATTGCTCATTATTATCAAAGAAACATTGTTTTTCATCGGCACATAGTAATGTTTACAAAATAACTGCTTGGCGGTAAAATAATTTAGAAAGTCGTGGTACTTTCCCTGGTAGACACTGCAAAAAGGCTTAATCTATAAAAGTTAGTAGTACATAACTAATAAGTTGTGTTTACGTCAACAGACCCCTAAGCCCTACATTGATATAATAAGTAAGATGAGACATGATACTGGAAAGGAAAAGGTTCCTCCCCCTTAAGGTTCTCTCTTATGTTTAAAAAAAAACACAGACAGACTAGTGTCATACACGAAAAATTTTAATGCAATAAATCTTTCCAAATTTTAAGCGCCAAGTGTATTTATATCTTTACATAGTTTCGAATATACAACTCCATATATGTTATGTACAACGAACAAATATTTAAAAGTATTTATTATTCAAAATTAGAGTTGACTTTACAATGAATTTAAAAGATTCAACTAATTACGCCAGTAAATTTTAGGAATCGTCGTCAATCTCACAGCTCTGGTTCAGATCTTTATTTTTTGCAAGTGATCTAAGATTGGCCTTAGATGGCTTCTAGTGCCTACTGAACCTTGAGATAGCACAAAAGGTACATAGCCCTATTAACCTAAACTCAATAACTAACTGTACCTACATATTTATGCACCATACTTAGCGTACGCGCTACTATCCTGAAAACATTCCATAAACTTATCATATTCAACGAATACTCAGTTTCAAAAGTGTGTCCTGAACATAGTTCTGTTCGGGACAGACTCAGTTCAGTTCAGTTGAACTAATCAGTTTCTTCCAGTAGTACGACACATAATATCAAATGAGAGCAAACGCTGTAAAAAACTAGCATAATTGCAATAAATTGGAATGCAACTACTTAGTTAAAAAAATAAAAATATTCGACATATCAAATTTAACATCTACAAATACAATTAATATACTTTTATGCAGAGTACCTCCAAAATGCGATTATCACAACGAAAATTGGAAAATGCATGAATAATTTATTGAATTAAATAAAAACTTTTAATGTACTCGTTACTATTATAGTACGTTTGGAAGTTCATTGAACACCAAAACGGGTAATAAAAAAAGTATCAAATCACCCCAATCCACGGTTGCAACCGTCAGAAGTGACAAACGTATAAATATAAATTGATTGGACACTGGAGCAAACAGGCGACAGGTAAGCAGAAATATGTGCAGTGCTCCAAAACGTATATAAGGTCAATGAACACGAAAAAGGGTAATAACAACAATAACGAATCACCCTTATACGTGATTGTAACCGATGAGATTCAACAAACGCAAGATTAAAGACGTTCAAGCATGCAACAGGCGAGATGAGATGAGAACAGACACTTGAGCTTATAAAGTGGCCTGTTGATGAGCAGAAGGAAATTCCTTTGAAGCTTTGATTCACAACAATCCCAATGAAAATATAAGCGACGTCACCTCCAGACGTTAACAACATTTTGAGCTTGACCAACTTGTCAAAGAACTGATATAATTTTTAATTAGGTCACAGAACAAAATTATTTATTAATGGGTTACAGAATTATTCCCTTTATTAACACGTTGAAGCATTAATACCTACACATTTGTCCACTTAATATAAAATCATCTGTCAAAATACTCTGCAGAATTGTATTTCCATTTCGTTTTAGTTTCTTATTATGCCTCCAAAATTATTGTATATGATTTTTATTTGGCTTACGCAAATATGATCACGTGTCTCAGTTTCGTATGCAGCTCAAGTGGCTCCCCATTCGCTTTCGTCGGAATGCTCATATTTTGTCTCTTGCATTTATCGTACTATTTAACCCATTGTCTCCGCACTATTTAAAAAATATTTTTACTTTCTGCCCATTCTCGGCCTCTTAGATCAAAAACTAACTTGTCGCTGCAAATACCATCGGCACGTAGTGAAATGTTCTACGGCAAGTCGTTTGCGTTTCAGGCTGTTCAACTGTGGAACGCCTTGCCTGTGACCACTAGACAAGCTCAATCGCATGTTATTTTTAAGAACCAAGTAAAAGAAATCTACTGCAGTGTGCAGCACAGGGTGCAGTCATCACCCAGTTGAAGCTGTTACTATATTTAAAATCACATTAAATATGTATGTATGTATTTTATCGAAAACTCATTGTTAAATGTAGGTATTAGTATATTTTTATGTACGTAAGTATATATGTATTGGGGTGTAAATTATCATGTAAGTAGGTATGTTATAGTATTATTTGGTAATTTAGTTTTAGTTTCTGTTTTATTTTTTTAATTGTGGATGTCTATAATATAAGTATCAACCACTCCTTTTTTGTGCCCTTTTCCCTCCTCCATACTTTCAAATCTCTCATTCCATCCTATGGTTGCCTGGAAGAGATCGCTTTTAGTGATAAGGTCGCCAATTGCTACTTTATTTTGTTTTGTTATGAGTGACTTTTGTTTATTTATTTTTTTAGTTAAGTACAATAAAGAGTTAATCTATCTATCTATGAGAAAAAAATGTCTACAACAAAAACTTGGCTTTCTCTCTCAAGAATGAAATGGACGAGTGAAAGTTGGCAGGTGAGAAGATCAAAGGATGTCTGACTTTGAACACGTCATCGCCTCACGATGTTTTTCTTTATTATTAAATACAGTAGTGATGTGTGTGTTGATGATGATCAAATATGTTTTATTAATATTGATACACGTATATATATGACATTAATTTTATATGCGATGGAAGTATTATGAAGAATAATAGCTGTAGTAAAGCCGAAAGAAAGGAGTAAAATCCACTTAGTTCATTCTGTCCATTTTCTTCATTTGACGCATGGGACTCGAAAAGGCGTTTAATGAGGCGTTTAGGTTCAATTGACATTCTTAAAACCTTGACAAAGAAATTTAATTCCACTTTACTGAGAACATCTAGATTTTGAAATCAACTACATGAGTGGATTTCTCCGATGGATACAATCTTGGTAACATCAAGTCGAGTGTGAATGTATTTCCCTTAAAATTAGTACTGTCCATTATAAGTAGCACATTTATTTGATATAGTACTGAGAGTGGTAGCTGCAATCCTGTTAATGGTTGACAAAGAAATAGCAACTTTAAAATTATGCTTATGTTACACCAAAAAAAAAACTATAGATATTGAAAAATGCAGAAATAATTAAAACTGTTTATTTCATTTAAATTACTTCTAATAAGAAATATTATTTTGTATTTACTAAATTGACATATTGATAACAAACTGTCAAGCGAGCTATATTAAATATTGTAAACCCCTTTCGATGAAACATATGGAGTATTTCCTTTAAAAATTCTAATAGACCACCACGAACAAAATAATAAGGATACACTGTTGCTTACCACTGGCGCGTGAAACGAGTTATACACGGCGCCCGCGCAGATATAGACCGTCGGTGATCGGCTATAATTTTTGTGTTACACGCCACAATGAAACGTCTCTAAGCTATCGGCTACTATTGGTCGGCTGACGCGTGCCTTGCGCATGCGACGCTTTTGTTCATCCCATTGATACAAATACATACGTGGAAATTGTAGTGAGAATTCTAACTAACGATTTAGTGATCGCAAAGTTTTATTCGATCTGCTCGTGTAGTATTGAATTTTAAAATTAAAGTTATTATTTTTATGACGTTTAGCCAGGCTGACACATTTTTGTTTAGGTAGTTTTATATAAATTTTGCTAAGTTAACCAATATAAATAGATATGAAATACAATAGAGGATCAAAACATTAATGGCTAGATAAAAACAAGAAATATTCATTTCTTAATTTTAGTTTTGTTTAAAACTATGGATATTTGTCTAAAAATGTATTATTTTAGTCAAGCTGTTGAAATTCACCAATTTATTAAAAGTTCTACGAAACTCAATATTTTTTCCCACACCTGAAATATTGAAGTTATTTTTCGAGACCTTGCGTCTATTCCCGTTTCTGATGATTTATTTATACCTATCGGTTCCAGTCTCAGAGAGAATATTTATCAATATAGGCCAAAGTTTATTTTGGCTCGGATAACACCTCATAACTCTTTCGATGATCGATCAAACCAGTTTATTTTATTTAAATTTTATAGACGTTATCATCTCTTAAAAACACTCGTAAAACATTATTTTCAAGTGAGGTTTTAGAATGAAAACAAAGTATGAAAGTGGATTTTTTTATTTTGTTTTGTGTGTCAGTCTGTCAGTATACTTTGTAGATAAATGAAATACGGCAATGTTGTACCTAGTGCTGTTATATAAGTAAAACAGCAATCAGAGTCTAGTACAATGACAAGTAAAAACATACCTAAATAGTTGCTCAAACTAATCAAATTCTGAATTATCCACTAAAAGCCAATGAAGGTCTAAAGATAATCAAGCTGTCGAAAGCGTGCTCAGCAATATCAGTTTAATCCCTTCGTTTCTTACGATGTCATTGCACAATAATCATTAAAATTTACATATTTTTTATTATTACTCAAGCCTTGTTTGCATTTTGATTAGTGCAAGTGCGAGTGATTAGTGCATGTGTTTAGTGATTAGTAGCAAACATGTGTGGACACATTGATTAGTGCGAATGTGTAGTAACTTGCGTAGTAAAGTCTCGCACTCACTCACTCGCACTTGCACTCGCAATCGCACTCACACTCGCACTAATCAACATAAAAACAGTCGACAATAATTAGCTTTCCAAACTTAATAGACCTACTTACCAACACTACCTATACTAATTACTACTGTGAATGGCAATGCTTATACGGTAGGCAAATAAACGCAGGCATTTTGGTCATGCGTCGCGTCGACCATGCGATCTGAAAAGCTTTTGAAACTGACATGAGCTCCCGCACCCCCGATCCCCACGGGCCCAATGTCTCAACATCAATCAGGTCAAATATGCAACCACTTCCGAGGTTTGCATATTTGAACCGTTTGAGAAGCTTATCTAAATTATCCCCTGCACTGGCCCTATTTTATGTATCTGGAAGAAGTGACGGTGCTAGAGTATCAACGAAAGTTGCGTCCTACACTAGAAGACAACCCAATTTTCAAGACATTTATTATTTAACATAATTATATCTATTTTAAAGCAAAACCAAAGAAAGACTCAGGAAAACGAGAAGTCAGAAAGACTTCTCGTTTTCCTTGAGTCGGATCACATTTATATATTCACTGCCTTCAGTACACTTTCAGCAGATTAGGAAACCTTTGACCTAATAAATAGATGAAACTAAAAAAGGACTAACGTTATTCTTTCAATAAAAATCTGTACCCAAAAAAAACTTAAAAGCGGTAACCAATTTGCTAATAGCTTCACTAAATTTATAATTTTTTCATTGACCTTTACTCCTATCGCCTAATTAACGTTTATCATGTTGCTATTAATGTTTAATACTATCATCATAAGGCAACCTCAAAAAATGCGGAAGTTACAAATCACAATTTCTAATTCCTACCAATAACAAGTCCATCATCTACATAAATACCCGCATGCTTCAGAGCTAATAAATATGATGTACTGAAGTTTCGACCGAATCTCCTGCATCTTGTTAAATTTATTAGTCGATCCGTAACCGACACGTGAGCAAATTAGTGTGTAAACAACTATGAAGCTATATTATGTTATGAAATTAATATTAGGTATACTAAAATTATAACCCGATAGATTTCTGTGTGTTGGTCATCCACAAATTTAAATAAAATTTTTGCAGAACACAAACCAGAAATTGTCAAGATGTTAGTTTTAAAGCGTAGAATGAAAGCTCGTGACCAGCAAAGTTTGAAATTTCATTAAAAAAATACTTAAGTTGTTGGTTTATGCTTCCGATATGATAAGAAACTGAAGCTCGACTTCAGCAGATACAAAACCTGCATTCATAATTTAATGTAACAACAGGTTGTACGTGATGATTGCCCGGTTCGATAAAGATTTACGTCTCTGGAATTTTTGGTTTGGGAATAAAAGTGTAGCGAAGTAATTTGAAAACACAGTCTGTCAAAACTTTTCCCAGACTGGCCTATTACTTCGTGGTCAACCTTTTCCCTGGGTAAAACAGAATACCTTGGACCTTTGATTACCGACTCACTTTTCCTCAACATGTCCAAATGTTCCGCAATCAATCGACGTTTTATCTAGGTCTATCTTTTGCGAACTCAATAGGCGCAATAAAGCTAAGTGTTTTTTAAAAATTTAGTGATATTTTACATAACTACTTGTGTGTTCTCCCCATCATGACTTATGCATCCGTGGTTTGGACTTATGCTTCTCTGGATTTACTAGGCTCTAGGTAATTTAAAACTAAAAGGTAAAGGTGAACTTGACCTGTAGTGCAGTCCGCGCATGCTGGTATGAACATTGACTGTGACCTCGATTTATCCTCGGTTACTCAGTACGTGTAAATCATATTGCGTCCCTAGTTTGATGCAGTTATTTGTTTCGTACCACCCAGCCTTTCATTGTACAAACGTCCAATTACTGGTCAATATCGACACCCTCCCGATTCTGCCGTCAAGGACGACCGAGTGATATACTGAGTGACCCAAATGACCGACACCGACACTATATCGCCTTGAGGCGAGCCCTCAACTCCCAGTAATCGTAAATATCCCATTCTTGTTATAGGCACTGGGTTACCAACTCCCAAACAATAAGTTACTTAATAGCATTAAGTTAATTCAGTGTATTAAATAGTATATTAGCTCTACATACCAGCAACAAGTCGGCCGGTGATAGATCCTCCCTGCAAGAACCATAGCATGTTGGTGTAGCTGATCTTCCCAATCGGCGGCAGCCTGAACCGAGGTCGTCCTGTCTAAAGTGTCCTTGTGTTAGACGTTGCATAAAATTGCTCGTTGAGTATGATAAGTTTAGGTAATAACCACTTGAAACCATTTACTATCCCTTAAAAAAAATTGCCACCGGACACTTGATGCCATGTGTAAGCAGTTGAAACCGAAGCTTGTTATCGATAATATGTATGCACTTGACAAGAAATATAGTAATCTCGGCTGTGACGTAGCGGTCTATGACTTAGTGCCCGATAGAAACTGATTCACTCTCGATTTCAAAAATAAATAATCTGGGTGGACTCTACTCATCAGGAAATATCTACTCAGATAACAGCATAGTTAGTTGTTCTTGCTACGAAAAGGAGACAAAGCTTTTCGGTCGAGCTTTTGTAAAGTCAACATTTAAACTGTAACTTTTTTGAGTTATTAATCAATGCAGACAAAATATTTTATTCTATTCTTCGTTATGTTTCAGTAATCTGCGCTATTCTTACGGAGTTCTCCATGACTATTTCTTAACAGACAAATAAATAATCAGCATCTGAATAGAGGGTAAGAAATAATGAGATTCTGGTGAAAGGAAGCCGCTATTTGATACAATAAATGCCCTCACACAACCGGGATAAAAATAGTTTTAGAAAATGTTATTGTTTTTCATACCCGTTCCAACATACTGTAATCATAAGTATTTATCGTTTTAGAGCTCTTTGATGTTAATAATTAATAGGTAAATAAGCTGTAGGTGACTTTTAAATAATATCTTATTGTCCAAGGTAAAATAAAAATATCAAATAAGAATATCTGAATAGATTCGAATTTCATCAAACACTGAAAAAACTTTAATCGAACACTTACCGGGTGTAAGTCCTGAGTAAATATTGAGAATATAGTCAATACGTACGTACGTACATTAATATTATTTGCTTATTTTTCATTTACTGTTGTTTTTATTTTTATAATACGAAGCCACGAGACAAACCACATAGCCTGCATATACAATGCTATGCCACGTAGTTCATGAATAGTCCAAATTACCGCCAATCAGTGTACAGCGCTAGTGATCCGAGATTGAAGGTGATTTATCCCTTGGCTCTGTGATTTCTTTGAGAAAACAATAGTCTTCAAACCGGAAAAGAGTAAAGTTTACACATTACTATTTGGCGGTAGTACTAAGTTCCGGTTCCGGTGCATTTAACAATAGACGTATTGTAGTTCATTCCCACGAAATAATTCATAAAAGTGAAAAATACCTTGTACTCACTATCGTTCGGAAGTTGTACACAACACTCAACACAAGTAAGACGTGATAAACTTTAAATATTCACTAACCATTCCATAATAACGTTCAACAACAACAATTATTTACACTGGATTTATAACCTCAAACAAAACGGCGAAAATCATAGACAAGATCTCATAAGCTGGCCAACCTAACAAAAATAGTAATTTGATTGATAATAGTGTTGCCGTACAATAATTTAAAAAATACTATTTACGTTACCTCAAGGCGCCAAATTTGAATTTTTATCAATAATAATTCTGATTTCTCCAACAAAACATGGACTCTCAAATGCAATTACTATTCCAAAAAATTCAAGAACAGATGGAAATACAAACCATAACGATTACAGAATCCGTCACTCGAAACATAATGCAACAAATGAATGAGAAATTCCAAAAAATTGAAGAACAAAACGAACAGTTAAGGGGTGAAGTTATGGAATTGAAAGAGAAAGTGAAAGGGCTGGAAACGCGAAATAAGCAGAAAAACCTGCTATTTTTTGGATTACAAGAGAAAAGTGAAAATGAATCAAACTTAATCAAATTCATGAAGGAAACAATCAACAAACATCTTAAATTAAATATTCAAGAACATGATATGGACAACGTTTTTAGAATTGGCACGAAGAAACCTAATAAAATCAGACCTATTCTAGTTTCAATCACAACAAGTTGGAAAAAAAATGAGATCTTAAAGAACAAAAATAAATTACCTGAAGGAATTTATGTGAAAGAAGACTTCACGAAGGAAGTCCTAGAAATAAGGAAATCTCTGCAACCAAAAGTAGATGAGGAAAGAAAAAAGGGAAACTTTGCGTACATACGAGGTGAAAAACTCATTATAAGAAAATGAAGTGACACAGGCAGAGAAAAACGAAAACGAGATCCTTCTTGCTCTCCTAATCAAGAACCTAACGAGATGAACTCTATACCTTCTACTTCTTTTTCAGCTTCTAAAAAAATGTCTTCAATAAATGCATTTGATTACTTAACTCGTACCAGAAGTAACTCCCTGCACTCGACAAACTCAACCAAAGAAAGTAATAACCGCTAGCAACTAATATATTCTGGTTATCGGAACACCAATAGCAATAACGATTTAAAACAAATAAATTTTAAACAATCTCCCCCAAGCCGGTTGGTCCCCGTGGGGGAAAAAGACCACAACCCTCCAGCTAATAAAAATACAAATTTACCTCTCCATATTGGTACACTCAACGTAAGGTCCCTGGCTACTGCAGAAAGATACATAGAATTGATACACTGCATACAAAAAATAAAAATCGATATACTGGGATTAGCAGAAACTAGAAAAATGGGTTGCTCCATAGAAGAACACAATGATTACATATTCTGTTATAAAGGAGAAACACCAGGACGGCACGGTGTGGGATTTTTAATCAAAAAAATCCATAAAAACAAGGTAGTAAACTTTTCAGGTCTGTCTGAACGCGTGGCTTTATTACAAATAAAAATTGACAGCAAAATTCTCTCAATAATACAAGTCTACGCCCCGACCGAAAAAGCTTCAGAAGAAGAACTCAACGCGTTCTACAATACTCTACAAGAAGCACAAAATCAAGCCGGACAGAACGTTCTTCTAATTGGCGATTTTAACGCTAAAATAGGCCAAGCAAAACAGACAGAAAACATAATTTTAGGAAAATTTGGATACGGAAATCGGAATGAGAGAGGCGTAAGGCTAATTCAACACGCCTTTGAACACAAACTGTCAATTATGAACACCCATTTTAAAATGAGAAAAAACCGTAAGTGGACATGGCTATCACCTGATGGAAAAACAAAAAATGAAATTGATTTTATTTTGTCAAGCGAACCTAAACAAATAAAAAACATACAAATTCTCCATGGCCTTGGATTTAGATCCGATCATCGCTTAGTCAGGACTACATACATGACACAAAAAAAGAAAAAAAGTCGAGCGATGTACAAAAATCAACCAAAACAATTAAATAGTGCGGAAGATATCTCGTCATATTTGGAAAATCTAACAATGAACATACAGGATCTTAAAATACCGGACGAAGAGATTGATGTCCAAAAATTCTATGATAATTTAGAACACATCATAAGAGACAGTATATCACGTAATCCAAACAGAATAAAACTAAACTCTGTTAGCAAAATTCTCAGCGAACAGACACGAGATTTGATAACGAAGCGAACTGAAATTTTGAGAATAAAACAGAAAACTAAAGCAAATAAAGAAGAACTAAGCAGACTGTATAAAACTACTACAAAGAGTATTAAAAAGGACTACAAAATATATAGAAGCAAAATAATAGAGACTAACTTAAAAAATTACCGAAGCACAAAAAGAGCATATAAACAACTGACTTCACATAAAAACTGGATCCAAAATCTAAAATCAAAAACAATTGAAACTAAAACTAGACAAGACATCCTAAATTTTGCCACCGAGTTTTACAGAGAACTCTACAAAAATAAAACTGATTCTTTTCTCATTGAAAATTCTGCTACTCTTGAAGCAAAACCCCAAGAAAAAAATATTAACAACAACCCAACACCAATTGATACCATGGAGATTATCAAACATATAAAACATATAAAGACCAATAAAAGTCCTGGACCTGATGGTATTCAGAATGAAGCGATAAAAACTGGAGTTGCTCTACTAGCACGTCCACTGTGTTACCTATTCAACAAAGTTATAGATACAGGATATGTACCACACCAGTGGAAGAGGTCCGATATAATCCTACTTTACAATAAAGTAGCCAAGTGCGAGTTGGACTCGCCCATGAAGGGTTCCGTTGCAGCAAGTAACATAATATACATAATACACATAGTTCTTGTAGTTCGTTGTAACTTTGATCGAAGTTTTAATAATAGTGTATTTATGACGTACTAAAAAAAAACTACTCATCAGATCGACTTCAAACTAATTTTCGTTGGTAGTTTACATGGTAATGTACATCATATATTTTTTTTAGTTTTTTCATTCTCTTACTTTAGAAGTTAGAGGGGGGGGGACACACATTTTACCACTTTGGAAGCGTCTCTCGCGCAAGTTATTCAGTGTAGACAAAAATTATATTAGAAACCTCAACATCATTTTTGAAGACCTATCGATAGACAACCCACACGTGTAGGTTCGATGAAAAAAAAATTTTTGAGCTTCAGTTCTAAGTATGGGGGCACCCCTAATTTTTGTTTTTTTTTTTAAACTTTTGTAAAAATCTTAATGCGGTTCACAGAATACATCTACTTACCAAGTTTCAACAGTGTAGTTCTCATAGTTTCGGCAAAAAGTGGCTGTGACATACGGACGGACAGACAGACAGACAGACAGACAGACAGACAGACAGACAGACAGACATGACGAATCTATAAGGGTTCCGTTTTTACGTTTTACGGAACCCTAAAAAGGGTGATCCTCAGGATATTGGTAACTACCGACCCATAAGCTTGCTTCCAAGTGTGTATAAATTGTTTACATCGATTTTACAAACCAGAATAGGACCTGATATCGATAGTTTTCAACCAATTGAACAAGCTGGTTTCCGCCCTACTTTTTCAACAACGGATCACATACACGTTATGCAACAAATTATAGAGAAGTTCAAAGAGTTCAATAGGCCATTGTATATAGCATATATCGATTATGCAAAAGCATTTGATACAATTTCACAAAACTCTATTTGGGAAGCTTTAAACAAATGTAAAATACACAATAAATATGTAGCAGTACTTAGAAACATTTACGACGGCAGTTTCAGTAGAGTAAAATTAGAAAAACGTGGGTCAGAAATACAAATCAGTAGAGGAGTGCGACAAGGGGATCCACTGTCCCCAAAACTTTTTGTGGCAGTACTACAAGACATCTTTGCTCATCTAGACTGGCAAACAGAAGGAATCGAAGTGGGAGGTCGGCGTCTGACTCACCTAAGGTTTGCAGACGATATTGTTATCTTCGCTGAATCAAGTAAAAAATTAGAAACGATGATATCCTCTCTGAGTGACAAAAGCGAAACTATTGGTTTAAAAATGAATGAGGACAAAACAAAAATAATGACAAATAGCTACAGAAATCCTGTGATCCTAAATGGAAAATCATTGGAATATGTACAAACGTATATTTATTTGGGCCAACAGATATCTTTCGACGATCATAACGAAGAAGACGAAGTTGAACGACGAGTTAACATAAGCTGGAGAAAATTCTGGTCGTTGAAGGAGATCTTGAAAGGTAACTTCTCTCTGCAACTCAAAAAGATAGCGTTGGACACTTGCATATTGCCAACTCTTACCTATGGTTGCCAGACGTGGACCTACAGTAACAAAATAAAAACCAAATTGGTCACATGTCAAAGGGCCATGGAGAGAAGCGTGCTAAAGATAAGAAGAAGACACAGAATAAAAAGTGAAAACATTAGAAAAAAAAACTAAAGTAATAGATGCCCTGCACTTTGCTTTAACAAGAAAGTGGCGATGGGCTGGTCACCTAGCACGTTATACAGATAAAAGATGGACGTTAGGAATTACGAAATGGAAAGGACCTTACGGAAAACGAAGATCAGGTCGCCCGAGAAAAAGATGGTCAGACGATATCTTGGCTGCAGCAGGGACAGACTGGATAATAAAAGCAAAAGAAAGAGATACCTGGAATGAGCTGGAGGAGGCCTATACCCTAACAGGGGTTCCAATACCAGAATACCTACTAGAAAAAGAAAAAAAAGTGTAAATAAATAGATTAAAAAAAAAAAAAGTATATATACATGTATATATATATCTTTTTTTAGTAAATAAGTATATGTTGTATGTTATTTAAGATTTTTGGAAATAAAAGGCTTATATTATTATTATTATATTATTATTTGGCGGTATAATAATTGGTAAGATGAAGTACATCCCCAAGAGACTCCACAAAGACTTAAGTGTACACAAATAATCAAGTGCATAAGCATTTGTCTGTTAGACACAAAATTACTGCTAGATTCGATGGAAATAATTGGGTATCATAGCCAAGAGTAATGTTTTCAAAGGTTCTGAATCACCCATGTCAATGGAGTGGAATGCGTGATCATTTTGGCACAGATTCCAGAGAACAGTAGTTACAGGTGATGTCTGCAGCCAAGCGCAAACTTCGACGTGTAACAGGTTATAATTCTGCTATAATGAGTGTTTGAGTACGTTTCTTTCCCGTGATCTTTGTTTCATCGTGTGATATTGATAACCTAGACTTTATGTCAGCTGCCGGTGTTATGCTATATTTAATCGTTTGTATTATTACGTTTTTTTATTTTATTTTACTTAACTTATCTATAAAACTTATTTCTGTGGTGACAGCTGGTGGCTTACACGGTTCTACATAAAGTGGCCGGATTCCAAGGTCAGAGGTTCCTTTGAATTTTTTCGGACTTCAAATCAAACGACAATGTGCCATCTTATGTGGGTTAGCTCGCTTTATCTATGTGAGGCTATTGTCTTTGATTCGCAATTCGTTCATTATCCACAGGCAGATTCATTTTGGTTCGTCACTTACCGTAGCCCAGGGATTCTTCGCGCCACCTGTACTACAGTTACAGTAAATGCCACATCGGCCAGGAATATCGGGATGGGTAGGAACTAGAATCACTTGAATTTTGGACCTACCACTAGAGGGGTTTTCTCATAATTGCCATGTTAGGTATGCTGGTTGGCAAGACCAGAACATTATGTAATTTGCTGCTGGATGTAACGGGCTGAGATTTAAATTGAGGTGTATTTGAGATGATTTAACCATCTTCCCTCGGTACTCCATTTGTGGGCTCTGCTTACACGCACCTGGCACTTACTGGGACATTACATTACTATTAGGAACTAATTTAAACAGAAACCCATTAAGTTAGGCAGTAAAATCAACTTGACTTGCAGATGAAGGGCGGCAAGCGTTTAAGTGCTGCAGCCATATTATGTGGTGTCAAATTGTTGAATTGAATATTTTGTGATGTGTTGTTATGACAAAACCGATTGAAACTCACTTGGATGGAATAATTACTACAACTTTCTAATTTAATATAGTAATGTTATCACTTTCAAACAACATTAAAAAAATGTTGTATGGTTCCGACATTTTGCAAAGTCCACCAAGAAAAGTTTGGTGTCTACACCTTTATTATTTCTTATATTTTGGTTTGAAGGATAATTCTTCCCTAGAGGTTACAAAGTAAAGAGATAAATCATCATAGTTCTGTGTATGACGACCGCAGGCCAGTTAAACATAACACAGGGATTAATCACGATCTAAATTATATTGAACTAGCTGAACCGCCCACGCGTTGCTACGCCACCTATCGAAAATTGGTCGTACCAATTCAAATTTTGAACAAATTCGGTTACCTTATGTTCTAATGACGAAAAGATAGACACATGCTGTCACGCAAAAAGTATTTTTTTTCTCGTTTTTGTTACATTTTTCATTCATGCTCCGCTCCTGTTGATAGTAGCGTAATTTTAAATAGCATATGCTATACTTTCTCGATAAATGGACTATCTAACAAAGAAATAATCTTTAAATTCGGTCCAGTAGTTCCCGAGATCCTTGCCTTTAAACAAACAAACTCTTCTGCTATAAAATATTAGTAAAGATTACCTAGAAGTTTCGACAACGTTACAATCACCCTGGCCACGAAATGAACCGGTTATAGCGGAATCATCGATTCGACATTGAATAAATCTCACGCTTGCTACACATTAAGTTTTTTCACAGTATTTGAAGCTATTTTAGTCGGGAAATCTACTATAATATCGCTAAATTAACTAAAACTGCACCACCAGTGCTGTAATGAGAATATGATTTGTGTTTGCGTATTCAACGTTTGGGTAAACGTATCTCAATGTTCGACTTTAACGATCTATCATAAAGTGAATTTATGAGAAAACCCGCCACGTGGTTTCTAGCCAAAATAAAATAAAGGTCATACGATTGCCGGAATATGATTTGAGATAATTATTTGAATTGGCCAAATGTTTCATCTGTTGTAACTAACGGTTTTAGGGCAAACTAGGAGAGTACTGTTGCTTTCGCTGCGTAACTCCCGCGCTTCTACCGCTTAACTAAATCGGATATCGCTTTGCTAATGCTGTCTCTATCTTTTCAAACGAAAAGAGAGGGAGAGCAATGTCAAAGTTAAGACATTTTTCGTTCGGCGGTAGAACCCCCGTTCCCATTATTTCCCCGCGATTAAAAGTAGCTTATGTACCTACTAGTCCAAAAAATAATCTGTGTGTTTCAAACTTGAACCCAATCTGTTTGGCTATTTTAACGTAATTTGCAATAAGCATACAAACTTTTTAAATTATCTTAACATTCGCTTTTATAAGGGGATGCACCTAGTAGTGGTAGGACTCTTGGGAGAGTCCATCTGTGGAAGCACCACACCTTTGCCACCAAGTTATTCTACCGCCAAGCAGCAATGTGTAAGCGTTACTGTGTTCCGGTTTGAAGGGCAATATTTCCAGATAAATTACTGGGCTTAGAGATATAACATCTTATATATCTGGGTGACGAGAGCAGTGCAGTGTTAGGCAATCGTTTGGATCTTCATATTCCAATAGCTGTGTGTAACTGTGCTGTTATGTGGCAGGCATGTTGCTTACCATCAGGCACATGTCCTGCACGTCTCGTCACTCTTTAATATAAAAAAATGGTTGTCTGTAAAGTCGGTTTACTGACGATAGTTGAACGTGACAACGTCTAGTATTTGTGTTAAGCGCCATCTAGGTAATACATTCTGAAGCTTTTTGAAAAGCTGTTCAAAGCACCATCTCTGGGTACATCATTGTACTAGCACAAGTTCTTAACTTCATATCGTCGCTTTACTAAAACATGGACATACTCCTTGAACGTAATACACATTTCACTCACTAGATGGTGCGAAAAGTAATAAGGCGAGGTAACGGCGGTAAATATTATCTAATCTATGGCGGTAACGTTACATGACGTCATGTTTTGCGGGCGTGCAGCCGGCTTCATCGAATTATAAGACGTTACCACATCAAAACATCTTAGGTTCTAAACGTTTTGTAATCAATATTCGTCTGTAGACGTTATTTTAATAATTTATCTTGCTTGTTTACAGTACGTATTATTACCATTAGGTACGGAGTATTTACCCTGGTTATTTAGTGAAATTAGCAACACTTTGATGTGTAACTTGCAGTTATTAAAAAGTAGCTTACGTGGTTACAAACATTTTTTACTAAAATATATGCTGCAAAAAACGTAGGAGAAAACACAAACTTTTGCCTTTTATTGGTAATATTAGTATGATGAGTTCGAGATATTTAGATGGTTTCGGAAATCATGGTAAATATTCCGAATGACGTACCTACCTATTAAATTTTGTACCAGTTTCCCATATTTTTTAAGGACAATGAAACCAATACTACTTTGAAAACCTTGTAATCAACTGTAAACGAATTTTCTATTTGTGATCCAGCCGTTGTCACAGTGGTGACCGATGGTTTTTAAATTTTCCGCGATGAAAATAGGGAAAGCGTAACATCGTTGTAAAGTTTTTGGAGCTTTGCCAAAAATAATGATAGAAAACGTGAAAAAGCAATAATATGCATTCGTTGACCAGGTTTTTCATTACTGTTTCTTTATTTATTTTATGTTAAATAAAGAGTGATAATTGTTTACACAATAGTTACTATTGTTTAAACAATTATCACTCTTTCACAATAGTTACTATTGTTTAAACAATTATCACTCTTTCTACTGTAGATATATCACTATCACGTTCTGTAAGGTATGCATTGCTGGTCGCACTGATGATGGCCGAAATAGCAGCCTTCATGGCAGCCATAAGGCCTTATGGTTGACCAAAATAAAAGCCAGTGCAGGAGTCAAAGAATTTATAACACGGACCGCAAAGGCTGTAATGGTTACCAAGAGCATAGCTATGCAAGCTTGAGCCCTGCATTTCGCGATCAGCAAGGCTATTAATGCAGTCAAGCTTTGTTTGGTACTTTACCGATTTTTGAAGTGAAAACTTCATTTGACGCACAACGCAGAGATTTTTCGTGGGCTGTGAATTGAGCTCAAACGTCACGCTCGTATTAATGAAATCCTCGGGTGAACTCCAACATGCCCATCTATAAATGCTGATGCGTTTCTAGATGGCCATGGTTCGAAGACTTATTTAGACAACAATGCTTTGAATTTTTTTGACGTGATAACTTCTTATAATTCGATGAAGCCGGCTGCACGCCCGCAAAACTGTAACGTTCCGCCGGTACCGTTAGTTCGTCTTCCGTGCCATGCGGACGAAGCTGAGCGCTGAGGGCGCCACCCGCCGAGTCGAGCGGTATCACTACTCGCGCTATCAGCGTACTGATTTCTTAAGACGTTGTCACGTCCTATCATCTATCAGTAAACCGACTTTACAGACAACCATTTTTTTTTTAATTAAGAGTGGCGACACGTTCGTGACATTTGCCTGATGGTGAGCAACAAGCCTGCCACATAATAGCACAGTGACACGCATCTATTGAAACAGGAAGAGTCCAAATCATTTCCTAGCACTGCACAGCGCTCGTCACCCAGAGATCTAAGATGGTATACCTCTAAGCCCTGTAATTTCTCTGGAAACATTGCCCTTTATTCCAGACTAGCAGCGCCCTCTGATTTCAACCGCGTAGTTTACAAAGTAAGCTATCAAATTCTGAGTTATAAGTGTTCACTTTTATCGGTAGTCCCTATGACGTCCCTTTTTTAAAGGCATGGTTTTTGTTTTTTTTTTCACTGAAAAGGATAAAAGACAGCATGGAAAACTACAAAAACATGCAACAAAAAAGTGCATAAAATAAAAGGGTAGGATAGTTGGTTAGAAACGAAACGTAATCAGTGACTGCAAATGTCAGTATCAGTCAGTATGACACTAACATATTACAGTACGTGAAAATGAAATGTAAATAAAATTAATAATCCTGATGATCGTGCTAAGGATTAATAGTTAGCGGGACAAATTATAAAAGTCATTGTATTGTCATCGTTCCTTGATATGTGTGCAAAATATCAAACCGATCCGATGCTTAGAAAGTGGTGAAAATCACGTTCTAAGATTCCGTTACATAAATATCTACATTGATTCATGGATGCATAGATTCATAGATACGTAGATTTATAGATACATATACCAAGATAATAAAAGAGTCTTAAAAATAGCAAAATCAGACAAGTTTTAATTAAAATAAGTTGTAGTTTTCCGAGGACTGATGCTAGATAAAATCAAAAACACAAAATTGTGCTCAAGTAACATTCTGGTATGTGAAGATTTGGAGATACATTGATAAGTACTTAAAGCTAAGTTTTAACTGGATGGAAACTACTATACTATTGCTACTGCGTATCGCCGTTGTTAATTTACATAATTAAGTCATACTTAAGGCCGTAATAACTTGTCATTTGTAGGTAGGTAGTATAGAAAACACAAATATACATAATATGATGTATTTCAATTTTATTTGCTCTAATTACTAAAGCAACATACACAACAATATTCAACAAACAACATTTTAAGATACTTTCATTAATCTACTACAGGCTTTGGTAATTGTAATTAAAAATAGATTTAAGAAATATTTACAACATAATTTATTTGTAAAAAAAATAGTTGTGGTTTAGAAGCAAGAGAGTCCGAATCACGTTTGTACCTCTGATTACTTTTTCAAGTTTGTCGTGAATATTGGCTTTATCAGTGTAAGAAAACAAGAAAACCGGCCTATTCTATGAAAAACTTCTTACAAGGGCATGCAGCATCTGCCAATCCGCGCTGGCCATTGTGGAAGACTATGGTCATGATACTATCCATGTAAGAGAAGACCAGCCTTTCTACCGCCTAACTAAATCGGCTTTAGCTTTGCTGTTGCTGTCTCTATAATTTCAAGCAGAAAGAAAAGAGAGAGAGAGCTATATCAAAGCTAAGACAGTTTTAATTAGGTTTTTAAATGCTCTCTTGTGTTTACTTTCGTTATCCTACGTTTAAAAATTAACTACGAATGTAATGTGTTAAATGTCTATTGAGCTTAGTTAAAATTCCATTTTTCCTTTTATTTCTTTTATATCTAGTATAGAGTGACGTGACGAGTAGAACATGAACCTGATGGTAAGTAACACACCTGCCCATAAAAAACAGTGTCATGCAGCTGTTGGAACATGATAAGTCTAAAATCTAAATCATTACCGTGCACTGCAAATGAGATGATATTAAATATATTATCTATGCTCTAAAACTTCTCTGGAAACATTGTCCTTTTCAAACTGAAACACATTGATTATTTATTGCACATAAGATTTACTTGGCAGTAGAATAACTGGCAAAGGTATGTTATTTCCTCATGTAGACTTTGCAAGGAGTACTAAATAATGTATGTTTGTTTGGTTAAATTGTTTGATTCTGAAAGTAGTAGTATTATTAATTACGGGATATAAATTCTTAATGTCATTCACTTTATTTGCATTTTACTCGTACCAAACATGCCCACTAATTTGTACACTTTATTCATCCTTAAAAGTTTCGATGAGTCCCTTATAGAATATCTTGTTTATCTTTCAGAAGACGTATAAACGCTGAAACTGTACTAGCTGTTGCATTATCTAGTTTTGAATCCAGATCATGTATCAGTTTTCTTAATTCTTCTATGCTGTCATTTTCAGAACTTTCATAATTTGTTTGCTCATTTATTGTTTTTCTTTCCATTTTTTTTTTGGTTTCTGGACTTAACTCGTAAATTCTAAATTCATTCGGGTTGAAGTTCGGATCAACTATTATTTGTTCATTCATATTATCGTTTGTTTCTTGCAATGTTGTCTTTTTAACCTCGTGGTTTGGGGTTACAGTAGATTTCCACGCGTTTTTATGAATGTTTTTATAGTTGGGTATTATATATTTAGGGCGCATATTGTCTTCTTTTTTGTCATAATCATACGCAGAAGACTTCAATAGCTGACGTTTCACTTCTAATGTTGAATCATCGTTTAGCATATCATCATTTAGTTCATTTACGTCGATTTTAGTATCATATTTTGAAATGTCATATTGTTCATTTTGATCAACAGTTTGATTGTCATTCGATGAGGCAACATTTAAATAGTTTTTCTCACTGAACACATTTTCGGGGCTTTCTGTAGTGGTCGTTTTTTGGTATAGAGTCTTGTAATCAACTTTATTGGATGCATAATCTGGTTTCGGGTACGATGGTTGCTTAGATTTATAATCATATGGTTGATTTGGTCTAACTGAATAGTCATTTGGTGATAACCACAATTTCTTCACTTCTAAGTCCGAGTCATCATTTTGTGGGACTTGATAATTATAGTTCTCATTTGGCTTAATAAGTTCAGCATTAATATTTTCTACATCATCTTTTTCTATTTGCTTGTTTTTGTAATCGTAAGGTTCGTTTTTACCAGTATACGTATTTGGTCTTGTTGAGGGGTCATATTTTTTATCATTCCATTCTTTTTTAGTACTTGATGTGCCTTTATGAGTTACAGTAAAGTCTTTAAGAAAAGCATTCGGAAGGTCCAATAATATTCTGTCTTCCATCATCAAATCTAAAGGATAGAGAGGTGATAACACTGCAGGGTTGAATTCGAAACTTGGTGTATTCCACGTTCCAACTACTGTTGCTTTCATAACGGGAGCTACAAATACAAGTAATTGAAGAGGAAGGCCTTCCGGTGTACCTTTCGGTATCGAAAGTCTTGCAGGAAAATTAATTTGTGATGCTACACTACTTAACGGCAATGAATTCAAACCGAATTGAGCATCTTCAACCTTCTTTCGCAATGTTTTTAGTGATAAGAAATCTGTTGCAAGCATCTTCATATCGCCAGAGGTTCTTGTCACAATATTAGAACCTTTTTTTAAATTTAGTTCAAAAGAATCCAGAAAACAGAAAGTGTTTTTATTTTTTGCGAATTCACCTGGCATAATTTTTGGTGCAATGTATACTTTGACTATGCCTTTTTGAGTCACCAGAGAAGAAATGTTCATTTTTATCACAAAAGGCTTATGGTTCAATCTTGGTTGCTCAATTTTTACTTGGAATGTTGTATCTCCATTTCCTATTTTTAGAGCTTCGGTTATGTCGAATTCAAAAGAATCAAAGATTGTTATCACTTTCTTAATATCAACGTTGATAACTTCTACTCCAGGAAAGTAGAGTTCATTTTTTGTGTAAGATGGCAAAACATTAAGTGCAGTGTCTACTAAATCCACTATTTTCTTATATATTTTCCAAACCATAGGATCTCGCAGAGAAGTCATGAAGTGTTCAAAAATTGTTGGTTGTCTGAAAGTTTAGAAAGTAATTATTAATTTATGAGGGTTATAAATTACCTAAATCACATAAATCTAACAGAAATTTCAATTACCCGTTGTTGCTAAGAGCTCTGCCAAGCAGATGTCTTGCCAACGCATCATAACTTCGCTCATTAGTCACAAGGACTTCCATTAAGTGATTCAATATTTGAGTTTTATTATAACCAGCATCTCTCTGAAAATATAAACACAACGTTTATTAATTTTGTTGAGTGCTAAATTGTAATATACAACAAACTAATAAAATAATAAACAAAAAATATGTAAATTCTCACCATGTGACTGACAACAGTGGCAATATTGTTTTCAATTGTATGCAGCAAAGCTTTATCTTCATTTTCTGGCAGTTGTACAGAGGATGTTCTATGAATAAACTCGTTTCCATTCGAATAAACTAGCATCGGATCGTAAGGGGAATCGGGCAAAGAATTCCAGTTTAGATTATCTTGTTCAGGCAGTCCATTAGCATATCTCTCTAGATTATGTCTGGCTACTAACTGCTTCATCATGTGATACATCTCCTCGCCATATCTGCTGTTTATGTCAATGTTTCTGTTCGACCAGGGAGCAAATTTCAACATTTTCAAAAAGTAGTACGAATTTAAGCCAATATCTTCGCGGAAATAGGATAATTGCGATTCGTCATCGTTTTCGTGTAAGTTGGCAGTGTAGTTGGCATTGATAGTGTATGTGTTACCTTCATCCCGCACACCTTCAGACGGCGTGAATTCTTCGCCGGCGAGTAATGACGACCCTTGGATTATAATGTCTTTCCTAATGAAATAGTTTGGCAGCAGTTCATATGGCGGAGGCAGAGTTAATTTCTCGGTGTCTCTCCGGTTTTCCAGTGCCATATAAATAAGGTTCACGTAGAGGCCACAGTTTGAATTTTGGCGGGACCATGCTGCGATTTTATAGAACGTGTCAAAAGTTTTGGCATTTCGCATGACCTCAAAAATAATTTTCAGTTCGTTTGTGTGTTCAACATTGTATTCACTAAAAATTTGTCCTTTGGGTAGAAAACCCTTCCCAGACTTTAAAGTTTGGAACTCAGATAGTGATTCTGCATCCTGCAAGAAAAATTTGTATTTTAGTTAGTATTTGCCCTCGAGTTCGTTAGAGTAGATTAAAGTTAGTATTAGTTTTATATCTATTTTTCGAGATAAAAAGTACCCAATATTTGTTGTTAACTGGAGTATAATCTGTATACGTTCGATATTTCAACCAGTTCTCTTCTTCCGTATCAATGTGATTGAGCAACAAACGTCTTATATTTATAAAATTAGTAGGATTATAGAAATAAGTTCGTACCAAAAATGTATCAGTTTTTAAGGTAAAACGTGACCTATTTTCTATTCTATTATTATCCTGAAATACTCACAAGTTTATTATATTAATAACGTTAGTTTGAATAATTAACAGAAAAAAAATTGTTAAATACAATTAACGTTTAGATGTGGCACTATGAATCAATGTTTTATCACTATTTCGGAGTCCCTTGTTAAAGTTGTTCATATTAGTGAGTATCAATAACAAGTCACGTCACTTATAACAAATAATGTACAAATTATTTAACTTCAAAATTAGACTCATGTATAAAAGAAAAATGCAATAATCAGTGTGTCCTGCAATCATCAGATCCACACCCTATAGTAGCCTGAGGGCCTTGCGGCGTTACACGTCGTATCGCCAGGGATTCCCTGAGCCAATAGATGATCAGAGCAAGGATCACGCCCCCTTACCGTCAGGAGTTGTTCCAAGACAGTTTTAAGTTTGCACAATATCTCATCATCATCATCATCATCAGCCGCAAGACGTCCACTGTTGAACATAGGCCTCCCCCCTAGATTTCCACAACGACCGGTCCTGCGCAACCTGCAACCAGCGGTTTCCAGCGACCTTTGTGAGGTCATCTGTCCATCTAGTGAGGAGGCCGTCCAACACTGCGCAATATCTTTAATATAATAATTACACTTACCCAAAAATCAGAGGCTGTAACACTGGCTGGAAACTCTACAGCCAATTTGACCACAACGGGGTCCGTGCTAGCTTCGCAAACATTCTCAAATAGCGGTATCACGAGCTTTTGTAAATGTACCCTTTCTGCAGGTGCTGTAACGAATAAATAAAACGAGGCCTTGTTACTATAGATCTGGTGACTATGTCGGTGTGTCCGTTTTACGGTGAATTATGTTAACGAAATATTTAAAAAATGGCGAGATCGAGATCGGTGAGTTTTTTCTATCGACTATATTACAAAAACAGAAATACTCAAGTTTATACGAAGAAGACTGGTTAAGGGTGAGTTTGAGTGCTTGTATGAGTATGGTAGGTACATACATTTGGAACTGATGCATAAGCTAAGTGAAATTCGATCAATACTAAAATTGTTCGTACGGATCAGTCAATCAGTCAAGCATGTGTACACGTAAACCGTTTACTTCTAGATGGAAATTTTAACATATTTTGGTTTTCTATTGGTTAAAATAGTAATGCTACGTACGAACAGAAAGCCATAATATGTTTGCACATAACAGGAAAGGGTCGCTTAGCACTGAAAATACGGAGTTTAATCATTGCATAACACTCGGAAACATGAGACAAAATATCTCTTTTACATGTAATTTCTCTGCAAAAAATATTATCATTCAAACTACAAACAGTACAGTAGTATTTAAAATTATTGTTTTGCGATAGAACTATGTGCACAAGTAGTATTATTTCCCAAGGCAGTCTGTACAAGTAAGTAGTCTTGCCATTACAAATCTGTATTGTCATTTAAAAAGTTAAGTTCATCAATTGCTTAAAAACTTACAGAGTAAAAAAAATAGCTTTTCATCCCATCACCTCGGAAAAAGTATCTACTTTTGCTCTTCGATATCAGTGTGCGAAATTCATTTTTACTCTCTAGAGAGTAAAGTAAATTTGAATTTAGAATATTGTGTGCACTAAGTTTGTGAATTCAAAACTTAATTAAACCTATTTATTTACTTTTACCGCCTTTGTGCCGAATGTATTATACATTTTTTTTATTTGTTAAAAACTCAGCATCGGAACCACTTTGGTGTACTATTTTTTGTTGAATACAAAGGTTTTTCACCTTGTGCCCTATTAATTCCCTCGCTAAAGCTCAGGATTCTAATTTTTTTATAACTCGCTGCCCTCGTGATTCAATTTTTAGAATCCTTCGCTTGCTCGGTCATCAAAATTGAGCACGCGGTTAAAAATCAACTTGACAATCTTGTATAACAAATAACTATTACAATCTTCGCTAATTCAACTATTTTTTTTACCTATTTCATTAATAGTCAAACCAAAAAAATAAGGTTGTAGTCACGGATATTGGGTCGTAGTGGTAGACATCTTTGCAGAGTCCGCCTGGGGCAGTATCACAACTACTCTCCTAATTATTCTACCACTAAGCTGTAATGTTCAATCACCACTGTGTTTCGGTTTCAAGGCCAATGTTTCGCGAAAAAGTACTTTGCATATAGATCAAAGTTACGGTGGTCTAGTCGGGAGAACGGCGGCTGTCGATCCCGAGACCCCGGGTTCAAACCCCACACGCACCATTGTCTTTTCGAAGTCATGTGCATAATGCCGCTAACTTAAAACGGTGAAGGAAAACATCGTGAGGAAACCGACATGTACCTAGAATCTTTCGAAGTCATGTGTCATCCGCCAACCCGCACTGGGCCAGCGTGGTGGATTATGGCCTTAACTCTCTCCTTGCGAGAGAAGGCCCCTAGTCCCAGCAGTGGGAACGTTTAGTGGGCTGTTGATGATTGATGATATAGATCAATCATCTTAAATCTCTGGGTGTTGAGTGCTGTGCAAACTTAGGTATTAATTTTAGACTCTTCAAATTACAATAACTGCGTGACGCCGTGCTGGTATGGTCAGGCGTGATGCTTAAAATCTGGCACATACATGTCTTCTTGTCCTGTCACTCTATATTAAAACATATATCGAACACCAAATAAAGGAATTATTTTGAAAAAAACACATTAATTAATTATAATTACCTATAACTTCAGGTAGAAATATAGGATCCACAGGAACTTTGATGAGGTATCCTGATATCCCCGCGAGAAACGCGAGGACCAACACTGTTATTAACTGCATGTTGCAACAAAAACTGTGATGTAAAATGGATGCTATTCAATTTATAGGAGACGTAATATTACTCATATTTGATAATGACCAGTTCAATGGACCGATGTTATTAAGAAATGTTGCGAAACGATTTAGGTGACCTAGGGTGCATTGTCTTGTAGGGTCAGATTACAATAGCTGAAGCAACTTCTTGCACCCTGTTCAAGTGTGTTCATTTGAACGGTATCAGTTTTCTGAAAATTCAGTCTGTTGTAAAATTATATTTATATAATATATTTATAATTTTTTATTATGGTTGAGCTTTCGAGAAAGTCTTTCCATAGAAGTAATACATAAGATTAAACCTAGACTAAGATCTAATTACATTTTTGGACGCCATGGTCATCGGAAATGGAAGTTGTCGCTGATAAAAGCCTCTTTAGTTAAGAACTAATGGTGCCCTTTTGGTAAATTTTATGAAATCACCTCTGTAGAAAACTCACCATCTTATCCTGCTCATATTATATGATTGCTGTCTTCGATAGAATTGGACCATTTTGCATCACCAATTTAAACTCCTTGGGATCGTTTAAAACATCCTACTCATATTATTAATTTCAATGTTTGGATGTTTGCTGCTCAATCACATCGTAACGTGTCTACGGATCGAGTTGAAATTTGTAACACAGATTATAATCTGGAAGAACAAATATACAACTTTTTAACCCAGGAAAATTTTTGATGCCAAGAAGTTGTAGAAATTTAATGTATTTTCAACAGTTGATATTTATTTTGGCTAATGAGTAGATAGCTCTTTAAACTGGACAAAAAACTCGTTTTGCTGGGGGACGCAGCCTTAAAATGGTTTCGCTCGAAAGCGAACGTTTAAAAAAATACCATATTCATCAAGCATCTCTGTTTATTCGACTACCCTACTAATCCTATTACTTTTACGAGTATCAATGTTTCGATGTTCAGATGTTTGTTCTTTCAACTTTGTGCAATCACCTTGTAACGTACAGGACGGTACGTAACGGATTGGATTAAAGTTTGAAGCACAGTTAGATTATACTTGTAGTCAGGAAGAACACATAGGTTACTTTTTATCTAGGAAAAATAACGGGCCCGTTCCCGTTATTTTTCCTTCGGGTAAAACCGCGAGGCGCTGCTAGCATATCAATATTTCTCTTTTACCATCTGCCCGGATGATGAGCTAATCTATTAGTGCTTTATTTATAATTTAGAGCGAAATCAAAGATCAATAGCAACGTCATCATAAATAAACGATTTCGTTACGCGATGGACTCCCCGGACTGACCCGCGATAGCAATAATACCATTGACCTATCTAACCGTCCGACTGATTAATGTGCTTATTAGCGGTTTATAGACGAAACCATTGGACTTAACGTGGCATAGCTGTTAGAGACCATAATTTAAAATACCGCCTGCACCTTCTTTTATTTTTACAAGTACAAAGATGGCTAACGACCCCACCTTGGGTCCGAGGACCCACGCTTGACGGCTCTTTCAGAATAACTTTGGACTGTTACTCGGCCAGATATAACAATGATTCAGGTAGCGTTCCAAGGCATTCCAGTCTCTCCCCAAATACCTCTTCTAATCCATTATTTCGCAATGCTGTACAATAATCATGCGACAAGGAGAAGTGATCGAGAGCAGCAACCCCCCTCTTCAACCAACTCAGTTGGACACCTTACAAGTGACGGCATAGTGCTGAATCTTATTACCTTATATCCTTCTATCATCCTACATAGGTATCCTGGTGGTTACCAGGTTGGTGGGTATTTGACTCATAAATTTTGTTCACGGGCCTGTAGTCTAATAGATAAATTTGAGGAACTCACTTGTTGTAAGCAAATACTTAAAACAAATAAAAGCTAAGACTCAGACAGAAATACATACTGGGACAACAAACTTATTTCACAACTTTTACGTCAGGGGCTAGGTAACCGAAACACAAATCGCTATTTTTTATAGAATAGAATAGAATAGAATAGAATCAATTTATTGACATATTAAAACATACCATTAACACTTTTTACAATAATAAGTTGCAAAACAATGAGAAACAGAGTTTAAAATATGTCTCGTCAAAAAATACAATCAAACAATTAATACAATGTTGCTGTAAAGGGGCATGTATAAAATTCAATTCATTCAGTTAAATTTAAATTGTTAGATTTGTTTAATAGTAATTAAAAAAGTCGGTTAAAAAATAAAAATAATAATAAACATTCCAATAATAATAGTAGGGCTGCACAGGTCGATTATATGATCTATAAAACACGGTCATCATATTTTGTACTTGTGTACTCATTAATGCTGTACAGCGTTCTCTCTAATAGAAGTTGCTTTACTTTGTTAATAAAAGTTGTGTCATTAGGGATTGCCTTCAAACTTTCGGGCAAATGATTGTACAAAATACGTCCCATCTGTAGAGGTGACTTCTTCGCAATAGTCAGCCTGCAGGGCCCTATTGGGCTTAAAACAGTCCGCTTTAGTCGTGATCTCCTGTCTTGTATCTCCACTGTCGCAAATTTATCAATATTGTACCTAGTGTACTTTACCACTTCTAATATATAATATGCAACAGATGTCAGTATTTTAAGATGTTTGAAATGTTCTCTGCAACTTTCCTTAAATTTAGCACCGGCTAATACTCTTATAGCTCTCTTCTGCATTTTGAGGACTCTCTGAAAGTCTGTAGAGCTTCCCCAGAAAATTATGCCATAAGTCATTATTGAATGGACATATGAGTAGTAGATCTCCTTTAAACTTTCAGATGACGTCACATATTTTAACTGCTTCAGAGCGTATACGCCTTTTGCCATCATTTTAGATGTTGCTTCTATATGGCTTTTCCATGATAGAGCGGAATCGATTTCAAAACCCAATAGATTTACATGATTAGTACCCGTAATTACCGTGCCGTTTGGTAGGTCAATAGAAACTTTAGTTTGATTAGAAGATTTAGAATTAAAATACATTATGTTAGTTTTGTCTGCATTTAGATTCAGTCCGTTGTTGTGAAACCACTCATCAAATTTGGAGATAGCATTTTTCACTTTCTCAAACAGCTCTACTTCAGTAACTGCTGATAATATTATTGTAGTATCATCTGCGTACTGGATGACCTTCCCATCTATATCTAGCATAGACATATCATTCACAAAATAAACAAAGAGCGTATTTCCCAATGAGGATCCTTGGGGGACTCCAATATTAGTACATAGAGAGTTAGATTGCTGTTGTTTGTCATTAATTTTTAATTCTACTGTTTGGTATCTGTTGGTTAAAAAGGATTTGATGAGCTCTAAGCTCTGGTTATTGATCCCGTAAGTCATGAGCTTCTTAATTAGAAGCTCATGATTCACAGAATCAAAAGCCTTCGACAAATCCAGAAATATGGCAGCTACCTTATTTTTACCATCCATACTCTGAATGATGTTCTGCGTGAAATCATGTACAGCAGTTATCGTCGACCGACCCCTTCTATAAGCATGTTGGGACTCTGAAATAATTTTGTGTCGATTTAAGTGTGCCATGAGGTTGTCTGACATCACTGATTCGACGAGTTTCGAAAAAGTGGGTACAATCGTAATCGGCCTAAAGTTTTTTACACATGACGTGTCTCCTTTACCCTTGTAGAGTGGGGTTAATCTGGATTTCTTTAAAAAATCGGGATAGAACTCAGACTGTAGAATATTGTTGGTCAAAAAAGTGAAATGGTCACATATGTACTCCATTATACAAAACAAAACTCTACCGGATATACCATATAAGTCTTTAGTATCTGACATTTTAATCTTTTTTTTTGCAAGCGTCATCAACAATGAGTTTGATACAGTTTCAAAATTAAACTCATGATGTACCTGGACTCTACCTTCGAGAAATTTCAATGCTTTTGAGACGTCTGGAGAAGAATTTTGACACAAACTGTCGGCGATAGACACAAAAAACTCATTTACGTATTCGGCTATTTTTTCTTGGGGTACAAATAAATTAGTTGAACTATCTATGAGACTCCAATTCCATTTTTTTAAATTTTTGTTTGTCTCCTCTTTAATTACATTCCAAACTTCTTTTTTAGGGTTTTTAGAATTTGTTATTCGATTTTTAACGTATGCCTCTTTCTTTATCTTTATTTTATAATCCCTACGATGTATCTTCTTTTTTATAATTGTTCCGGATAATTGAGGGAACTGTCGTTGGAGTTGATAAAGATCGTGTATTTCCTGCTGCAAGTTTATTATATCGTCACAGATCCATGGGCATCGATGCTGAAGTCTGGTTCTTATCTTTGTCAGAGGGAAGAAAATATCAAAATTCCAAAGAAATTTCTTAATAAAATTACTGAAAGTATCAAGATCATAAACCTTAAATATGTCATCCCAGTCATAGGCGAGCATTGAGTTACAAAATTCCATTATCTTGGACTCGCTAAAAATACGCTTTTCTATGAAACTGTATTTCTGTACAGTGTGACCCTGAAATTTAACATGAACAAGCTGAGCATCGTGATCAGACAGTGAAGTGGCCAAAGGAAAAATATTAAAATCTGCAGCTGGAATGTTTGTAACTACACAATCGACTGATGTCCTACAATTACCATCATATCTCGTTGGGAAATCCACAGTATTTCGGTAGCCACAGGGTCCAAAAATGTCATTGATTTTTGTTCTATTCATAGATTGGACCAGGAAATTGATATTCCAGTCACCGGTCAAGATTACACTTCTATTAGAGAGACTGCCCAGCAAGTCAAATAATTTTTTTATTGCATTAGCAAAAATTCTAAAGTTACCATTACCCGTTCTGTACATACCCACTATTACAATCTTATTTGAATGTATATCTATCTCCACAGACGTGAACTCACAGTGGAATTCCACAGACAAGTCATCGACTTTCTTAAGTGCCTTATATGCCAATTTATCGCTTACAAATATTGACACGCCTCCGTGGACACGTTTTCTTCTAATAAAATAGTTGGCGTGGTTATATCCCTGCATCGCAATATTGTTCACATTGTTTTCATTAAGCCATGTCTCTGACAAAACTAGAACATGTGGTTTGTATGTCTCCACTACTGCTTGTAGGACAAGTGTTTTTCTCGTATTCAGAGATCTGATGTTTTGGTGAATAATTTTTAATATTTCGTTATTTAAATTATGGCTGTCATGATTGTTCTCTTTTCTAAAAAAATCCCCTGAGAGTTATTTTCTTTTACTAATGATAAACGTTGAGAACTATTCTGACTACGGAGTCCCGTTAAATAA
Source organism: Ectropis crepuscularia (assembly GCA_963693475.1). Lineage (NCBI taxonomy): Eukaryota > Metazoa > Arthropoda > Insecta > Lepidoptera > Geometridae > Ectropis > Ectropis crepuscularia. The sequence goes on from OY856358.1 coordinate 15,138,054, forward strand.
ATAAGATTCTTATTACATGTCATGTTAAAATCAAATTTTTTTATTATCATCTTAGAAATAAATTTAATAAAAGACTTAGAAACCACATTTCCAGTTGCAAAAACTGATTTTTCATAAAAATTTACATCAATTAATGACACATGTGGGGACTAATTTGCTAGTTTGTACAAATGTTTGTTAATATTAAATTTTTTAACATTGTGTGGATCATCACTCACCTTTCCATAGCTATATGGAAGAGTTGAGATCTGAAGATTCAATTTTTTATGTGAGCATAACTCTATTAGATTAGTTATACATGTCAGTTTAAAGTTAGCAAGATTAGAAGACATTACAATTATTTCATCGTTTTCGGTCATAGTTGTTGTCGCTTTATCAACATTTTTAATTATTTCCTCCAGAGTGGCATTAGGTTTACAAAATGACATAATAACGTTACCATCTGAATTACAGTTTACAAGATGTTCAGCTAAGGATTTTCCCAGCTGGTCACATAAAATTAGTATCCGTTTTTGGCGTGAAATTGTAAGCTTTTCAGTGCACTTTTGATGTGTTCGGGGGATAGGTGACATTAAACATGGAGGAGTAGGGGTGCTTTCCCTGTTCTTGGTCTTATCGCCATCGTCTGCATCGACATCTGCAGCTGGGGAGCGTTGGCATTTTTGTTGTGTGATAAATTCAGATTGATTTGTCAGGCGAAAGGGTTCTTCTGCGGGTATTTTTTGTCTTCGTAAAAAGTCTTTGTCAATAATATTCTTACTGTTATATTTCATACACTCATTTTGTAGCGACAAAATTTGATCTTTTAATGTGAGAATTTGTTCATTGAGGGCATTGACCTTTTCATTGTATTCAAGTTCTTTTGTTTTTTGGAGTTTTTCAAATAGAATGGCATTCTTCTCATGCATTTGAATTATGTTTAGCGCGTTCTCGTATTCATTAAGGTCATTTATTCTACTCTCTGTTGAATTTTTAAGGTCGCTATTTTCAAATGTCTTTTCTAAAATTTCATTTTCCTTTTCGACGAGTTTTGCTTTCAACTGTACTATCTGATTAGTCAGCCGTTTAAATTCCTCTGCACATTCTTCTTGTTCCGCCAATAACTTAATATTTAATTGTTGTGTCTTTTCTAGATCAAGAGTAAGGTTTTTTATACGACGTTGGGCCTCAGCTAATGATTGACTTCTTGTCTGAGCCATCACAGTTTTATTATAAGCACAAGCAGGATAAAAATAATTTAAATAATGTCCAAGAAATATGTTATTCTATATTCTATCAAAAATTAAAATAATCCGTAATGCTTAAATTAAGTGACAATTCTGTACGTTTTTACGTATAACATACAGTCTAGCAGGATAGACGGCTGATACCTGATGGTAAATAACATAATAAAATAACACGTTCGCCCATAAAAGCAGTGCTGCGCATCAACTTCAACATGAAGACTTTAAAAAACCAAGCACTGCAACGCCCTGGCATTTCACCCAGAAATTTATTAATTTGCCCTGTAATTAAGCTGGAAACATTGCCCTTTAAACTGGAACGTACTAATGTTTGCACATTACCGTTTTACGGTACAAAGACTTGCAAAGGTATGGTAGTTCGCCAGGTGGACTCTACAAGAAGCAAGAAGTCCCACCACTATTACAATCACTCGAAAAATAAATGATATTTTGTAAAAGTATTTGGACCATCAGAAATACAGACACATGTTAAACTTATTATATGTAGGTATATCTTTCTATGTCGGACTAGTAAAAAAAAAACATACGACTACATTTAACTTAATTATCATTATATTTCTGATTATATTTTAGTAGATCTATTATTTGCTTACATTTTTACGTTAGTTACAGACGAGTTTTTATGTTGTGTGTCTCATCTATGTAATGTAAGATAAAGCTAGAAGTCAAGGTTAGTAGTCTAGTGAACCGTACTGATAATTCAGTAGGCGAAAACAACTTTATCTTACACGCTTACAGAGACACAACAAATCAGCCGATGTGGTAGCTATGACTAAACCAGTTCTACTTAACTCTTTCGTTGCAATTTTTCTTGCAATTGTATAAATAAAATTTGTATACGTTTTATTTCTACTGAAAAGTTTTCATGTACCTACAGGTGAGTAAGTTCTAATTAAGTCTGAGTGCTAAGTTCATCTTGTCAAATATGGTTTTCAGTAGGACACCTTCAGTAGTCATCATGCCAAAATACTGAGAAAGAGTATAAGTCAAAGAGTTTACATGTACTACGTATAGAGTCAGAACAAACGCTTTACACCTAAGCTATCTATTCTATGACCGAAGCACGGGTCTGATCGCTCTTGCCTTGTCGCTCTTGTGGAAGTGTCATACTTTTGTCGCGGCACATCATTTTGTTTCCATGGCTAACATACACGGCATCTGCTTACGATTGGTACAAAGGAACCGTGCGGAAACCCTTGATCTACTTACTTATTATTAATCTTAGGGTAATTAGTTTGTTTTACCTGCACTAGATTGGAAACTTTTGTGTCAGCTACCGGCCTTTGTCAGTTTACCGACGAACAATGTACACGAAAGTTCATCCGTGGTCGGAGTCGCTCCATCACATTTAAAAATCTACACCGTTATTTTTTTTGAATTAGCAAAATTTTTACAGACTCTAGACAACATAGCACATAGTGAAGTGTGCAATAAGTTTACTATTAAACTCAATATTAAAGAATCTGTGACTAGTTGAAATTTACAAAAATCCTGCCTAAAGTATTGTACTTTGTAAACAAACACTACGACGTCACTATTAATGAAAAATGACGTCATAATATTCTTATTTGCACAGGTATTTGCTTCTCTCTCATTCTGTTCTGGCCTATCAGCGGCCACTTTTCGCCCGGTACTTACGACAACCCCGCGCGCCTGCCTTGCTACTTACTAACTACCTACCTACTTTTTATAATTTCGAATTATGTTTGTTATTCTTTCATACTTTCATGGGCCTGAACCGGCACAATTACATTCAATTTAGTAATTTTAATCTGTACACGCTAAATAGGGTTAAAAACGTATATTTGGCATAATTATGCAAAAAGTTGTACACATCAGCTACTTACAACAATGGCTAATTTACTTCTATTTGTACTTACAGTTATTTAGTATTTATTCCAAATAATTTCCACCACCATAATCGATACACACAACCTTTTCAACCAGACATACTACTCTGACACCTCACTTCGTTTTGAGACTTGTGCATTATTAGATTTACCAAAATAACCACAACGTTTTAATTCACTCCCAAAAAAAGCTCACTACACCTGCAACGTTTAAATGTAAGTGATTATTACATTTGCTTTTGAGGAACTTGAGGGTAGGCGGGAGTCATGGTTGGGTGATCGTGGCTCGTGATGACATTGTCCATAAATAACATGTAAATAAAAAATAGCACTACTACGAACACTACAAAACTCATGCGTGTCAGTGACTATAAATTGGATCATTTCCGTGACATTATTTTTTTCACATTTTTGAATGTTTTTCAGGTTTTTGTGTTCAGTAACGGCATTAGATAAAGCTGTTAAAATTTTGCTAATGAAAAAAAAAATAACGGTGTAAAACTGAGGTAAACATTTCTATCGTTTATTTATGAAATATTACAAAAAACATTGTCAAGTCTACATTTTTTAAAGATTATAAGACGCGGTAGAACATAACTGTAGAAAGATATAGACTTTCAAGTGAACATTTATTCAACACGATGTCAAAGATGATTTATGTTTTTTGAATATCAGTTTTGTAGCCTGCAATTAATTTACCGTAGTTTTAGATAGCATTCTTAACCTATTTTGTTTATGGTCGAGAAAAACTGAGTGTACGCTTGAGTTAAAAACTTCAGCATTACAATATAGTTGAAAGAAAGAAAGTAAAAAAGCCACAAAATACCGCTAGTTGTAAGTTCTTATTATCTAAAAAAAGGTAACACAGAAATGAGCCAAGCAAATTAAAAATATAATTTAACTGACGAGTCTTGCCTACTTCAAGCCTACTAGAAGCTTTGGTGGCCTAGTGACGACATTAACCGATTTTGCAATCATGGGGTCGGGGTTTAAATCTTACCTACCTACTCAGTTTACTATCGTCCCTAATTTTAGGTGAAGATAAAAATCGTCAGGAAACCTGTGTGTTTTAAGAAAGTCAATTTTCGAAGTTATGCGTGAAAGTGAGGGTAGGCGTAGTTGATCAGCATGGTGGATCAATGGCCATGGCCTTTACTCTCTATTTATGAGGCAGTCCCAGCATTGGAAACCAAAAATAGGCTGCGTTTGTATTTTTGTTCTTATCTTGTTATAGTAAAACAAAAAGTATCTTAAAATCCATATGTAAAGTGAAAAAATACTCTTTCTTTGTGAAAGAACGTCCGGAGTTCAAGCACTGAGAACTTAAAGTGTCATGCTTATCCAGGTACTTATTTAGTACGGATGTAAGAGCTCACAATTTTTTTATATCGCCCATTGGTCCGCGTTTGACCACCAACTTGCCTGATAGTAAGCGACAGTGTGATCGAAAAGGACGCGCGTTGACCTAGAAAAATACCTATTAATTCTGAGCATGAAAACTTCTAAATTGATAAGTTTGTGTAATTCAATGATTGACTGTAAAAATAATGCTTGATACGCCATCTAGACAACATCAAGAGAACTTTCAATGTAGACACTCCAATAGCTGCCTTGGTTCCAGAAGCTGAAAATAACTCAGTTATTTTGCTCACGTTCGTTTCCAGGAACTCTGAATAGATGACGCTACGTAGTAAAACAAGAATACGTAGCGGTAATGAATGAAACTGCAGATGCCAGCTGTGCCATACGTAGTTTCCCCGAAAAAAAAAGCCTATAGGTATGTTACTCCAGACTATAATCAATCTATAACTAGACTTATCTAATGGTTTAGTTGGTAAGTAGTAAAGTCTGTCTGTGAAGGCCAAGATCGTGGGTTAAGTCACCACCCAGTGCAAATATTTCTGTGATGAATACAAATATTTGTTTTGTGTCTGGGCTTGTTATGCCGAGAGCTGGCACCAAATTTTGTATTTCCTATTATGCCGCAGACCGAAGGTGCAGTGTGAACCTGGCGGGTGAGTATCAGGGCAAAATGAAGTATTATAGGACAACTGTGACAAGTTTTCAGCTTTCCTCAAATTCCTACCCAAAATTCGCTGCCAGATCTCGGAATGTTTTTATGTATAACAGCATTTACTTATCATCATCATCATCAACAGCCCACTAAATGTTCCCACTGCTGGGACTCGGGCCTTCTCTCACAAGGAGAGAGTTAAGGCCATAATCCACCACGCTGGCTCAGTGCGTGTTGACCGACACATGACTTCGAAAGATTCTAGGTACATGTCGGTTTCCTCACGATGTTTTCCTTCACCGTTTTTTAAGTTGTCATTAAGCATATGACTTCGAAAAGACAGACATTTAAAAAAAAACTACAGAAGTACCTACTAAATCAGTTGATATCTGGCTTTCATATAAAAGCTTTGCTTAGCTTGGGGCTAGATGGTGCTGTGTGAGATAAGTTCACTAATATTAATTATTTATTTCAATTCCTACGATATCAAATTTTGTCCAGATCCATAGTCATGATCTTTCGTGTTTATAATATCAGAAATTCGTTAGGTAGTAAGGGCATATGAACAATTCTAGGTACAACTATACAACGTGGTGGATTTACCCCCAACAATATTTTAACAGTCCATTCTAACACTGATGTACACTTCATCACCCAAGGTCTCTTTCCCCTCAGCACGGTAGATCACGAGATAATTCGAGTCAAAGTTTGACGTAAAATTCCCACCAAATCACCAGCTTCAACCCTAAAGCATGTACAGCAGACAAACGACCTTGCCACCGACGCGGCGACATCGTACAAAAATCCGTGCGGAGATCTGGCCATTAGGGGTATGTCAAATGAAATAACAACCAAAAAATTTAATTTTTTTTTGGATTTTTTTTTTGAGCTTTCACGCCTAATTTTCACATACATGATTCAAAACTTAATGTAGATGAACTACCATAAATATTGTTGCACCTTTCTGCAACACCTTGTATAAAAGTAATGTTACCCTTGCCATTCGCACAGGACTTGTAACTTCAATGAGAAGCTACTTACTTTAGTTTTATATTCATCACTTGTTCTCCGTGCCAGTGAGAGTAGCTGCATTTTGCATGGTCGGAATAACAAGGTTGGGACTTTGTTGGGATGACATCTTATGAGTAATGGGTAGTTGTTGTCACTATTTTATTCAAAACTGGGATTTTATATTCGTTGTAACTCGACTGATATTTTATTTTTCTTTATGATAAAATGCTAGGAAACTATTTGCTGTAAAACATATTTAACAGAAGTCGGTTAAAAATGATGCCATTAGAGGTATGTGTGGTGAGATCAATATCTTCCAGATAACCAGCACGTCGCATAAAATATTAGTTCAAACCTACTTTTGTTTGAATTGTTTCGAAACAATGATTACCTATTTTGCCAAACAAAGAATGCTATTCCGGAAGCATCTAAAAAGCTTGCCCGCAACCTCATTAGACTAAACAGGGACAAAATTCGCAAAGTTATAGGTATAATAACTGGTCACTGTCCCCTAAATAAGCACTTATATACCATAGGTGTAACAGACAGTCCTCTATGCAGAGGATGCATGGAGGAAGAAGAAACGCCACAGCATGTACTTGTGGAGTGCAGCAGTGTGGCAGATCAACGGGCAGAATTCCTCCAATCTCCATCGTCTGTTCCGGATGCCTGTCGCAACCTTAACAGGATGCTTGCCTTCTGGGACAGCCTGGGCTGGTTGGAGTAAAGGGAAGTATGAGACACGTACAATGGCCCAATAAAGAGGCTAGGTGCGGAAAAGGCCCCGCTAAACTAACTAACTACCTATTTTGCCACTGCATCCTTCATGTCATGTCATGCAACAAACGCTTTCCGAAATAGATTTAGCTTTGAAATTTAATATGAATTAAGATAACTTCAATCGTAACTTAACTAAAATGAGTTACCTAAAATTGAATTTATTCGTTCCAAACTTAAAAAAAAAATACAATTTTCCCATTATAATTTTAATATATCCGTACATTTTTTCGTATCCGTACTTACATCCGTATCCGTATTTACATTTTTACATCCGTATTTACATATATTGTTATAACGTTTTTCATACTGTCAGTAAACATTTTTGTTTTTAGTATTAACGTTTGTGCCAACGTAATTATTATCAAATTCTACAAAATTTCTACCCACCATGTTGTAGTTCCTCAACACATATTTGTTCCAACGTGTCTGCATATCACAGGACTGATTCTTGTGGAAAACGATCACATCAAGAAATTTCATATTAGGAACAAAGAATTTAGCCTCGTCAATTTCCCTGTCCAGCGGAAACCCAAGAGGCATCTTATCAAGAAGTACAGTTGATCTGAAGTTTACAGAGAAGGCTTTAGTTTTCTGATCAAGTATGCCAATGTCGACGTTATCAATTGGCTTCATTGGAGTGACAATGCAAAATAGCATCATAGGCATTCCTCCAATTGTTCCCTTCGGAAGAATCAACCTTACAGGGAATCCGGTGTGTAAATTTCTTAGATCCTTCATCAGTAAATCACGTGTATCATTCAAGGCCTCAATCTTTTCCCACAAATCACGGGTCCATACACGGTCGCGAACTATATTGTGCATATCAACCGAGTTTCTTACAATAGTATTTTTTCCAGTGCTCAGTCTCTGAATGAATGAATCCAGCTCAACGAAGTTATTACGATTTGTATTGATGTCCAACAGACGACCGAGATTATCTCTTTTTGGGCCTAAGAAAATCCTCACAACAGAATCTACTACCTTATCAGATGCAATTTCGAGGGTAATTGTAAATGGTTGATTATTTAACCGGTGTTTGCGAACTAAAATAGTCATATCAGAGCGAGTCCTTTTAAGTTCATCCTCGGTTAACATGACAGCATTGCTCATGTCCATCAGATAGTCATCAAAATATGTGATAAGTTTGTCAACTACAATATGTTCAATCTTGATTCCTGGAAAGTTTAGTTCCTCTCTAGTGTAGGATGAGAGGCGTTTCTTGAAGAGAATTACCAAATCAATCAGACGTTTCTGCAGTTGGTAGAAAATAGGATCACGAAGAGCGGTCTGGTAGCTATCCAGGATAGACGGTACAACGAAATAACTGTAAATAAGACATTTATTATTAATCTCAGTAAGAATAGTAGGTCATGTTAGGAAAAACAAAATAAGCGAAAGTGCAATAAGGTTTTAAAATTTGTAGTAGGTAGGTAAATAAAAGAAAAAAAATTTAAACGGTCTTTAGATCAGCACATACTTACTGCTAGTTACTGGTTATGTCTGAGAACGTAAACAGTGGTTTTTATTTGAAAATAAATTGAAGGAAGCTGAATTTTAAAGCCAGTTTAGTATTTTAATCAGAACTTACTTATCCGAAGTGATTGTGTTGAGCCCAAGAACCGATTTCATTATGATGAGCAAGTAGCGGTAAGCAGCGACTTGATTTACTTCTAAATCCGTCTTTTGAACTTTGCCGTAAATGATCCTGCCGAGCGTTTCAATGTCGTCATGTTTCGTCAGTTTCAATCTCACGCCGTCAACCTGTAAAAATAACAACGTCATGGAGTTTCATAAATAAAACCGTTTTAGTTGTTATGGAGAAATAAAAAGAAGATGAAGATGAGGCTTTCATTAGCTGACTATTATTTTTAAATTTTTATCATTGTATATATTTCTTAAGACTAAAATAAATTGTTTTGACAGACATATTGCATGCGTCTTGGAGAGGTCAGTTTGTATGCGTTAACTTTTTAAATGTTTTGCATCATCTTATCTTACCTCCAATAAAGATTTTCGTATTTTTTATTTGTATTTTATTGTTACAATAAAAATTTTAATGAGCCTCATTTTTATAACGTAAGTAGGACGGGAGGACGTGACATACAAAATATGTGGTTTGATAAGTAACACGCCTACTCATACAATCAGCACTGCCCTCATCTCCCAGAGATGTTATATAATTTAAACTAATTAAATTGTGGATTTTACATAAATCCTATTTCTAGAACTCCTTCGCATTAAACAAACGTACCTCAATAAACCCCTTGAAGATAGCCATTCTGATGATGTTTTCATAAGTTTCGTCAAGATTTACCGCAGAGACATCACCATCCTGTACAAAGTACTGGTTGTTAAATCGCATTGGAAATTGTACTCCATTGTGAAAAATCATCCAAGTCCAGTACCCCTTAGTAATTGGCTTGTTCCATGAAAGCGTCGGTATATTATCGAGACCGTTGGACAACCGTTCAAGATAGAATCTGGCCAAAATTTGTTGATACATGTACAAGGTTACCTCAAAACGCCGAGTCTTTGTCTTATCAAATATTTGATTTTTCATCCAAAACGGATAATCAACATGAAAATAGTAATAATAGGTATTCAGATCAATATCTTCCGTAAAGTATCTTAACCTGTCTTCATCATTCAGGTCAACACGTTTGTCGAAGACATTCTCATCGATAACAAAAAATCCTTCGTCAGTCTTTTTGATACCGTAAAATTCGCATAGTTTGGTGTCTAGGAGACCGTTCCTCATCTTGGTAAAGTATGCTTTCTGGATGACATCGGCACGTACAAAATAGTAAGGATAAATTTCGTATGGAGGAGGGAGGATAATTCCTTTGCAATCTTCTCGGTGTCTGACTGCAACGGTCAATGCGTAGATAAACATACCTTCGTTTGAGTTCAGGCGCATCCAGCAAGCAGTTTTAATAAAGGAACTGAAATCTTTGGCATAGTACAACACGTGAAACATATTCATAACTTCTTTGAGTTGTCTATCGACGTGAAGGGTAAAAATCTCGCTTTGAGGTAGGGTTCCACTTGCGATCATATTTTTAAATTCGTATACAACATCAGGTCTCTGTAAAGAAACAAACATATTATGTTAATGAAGTTATTGGAAATATACAACAAATTTATTCCAATACCTGAGAGAAGTGCAAATGTATCATTTTAAGCAAAGGAATTTTCATTGTAGATCCAATGCTTGAAAAAAGAGAAAGAAAATCATACTTATTACCAGTGGTTCTACTGCGTAGTTCTATACTTTTCCATTCCATTAATTCCAGGAGGGCAACTTTTGGCCGATAAATAGCAGGGCAGAGAGATAAATTATCATATATATAATTATGTTTGCTGTGTATGCTCGTCACCTAGACGAGCGCACTGTAATGTTAGGCAGTGGTTTAGACTTTACGTATCTTAAATAACTGCATGACATTACTAAAACGGTTATGTTGCTTACCATTAGGCATATGTATTGCTTATCTCGTCACCCTACATCAATAATTGTCGAGCCTCATTATTGTTAATTGTATTTGTGTGATTTGGTGATATTTTATTTACGTCTGATATAACCATATCAGCATCATGCTGCTTGCCTATGACTCCATAAATAAGTCACGAGTAAGAAAAATGTCGATCCCAAGTTCGTACTGAACTCTAGAACTTTTTTTCTATCCGCTTGCTACACCGCCTGCTCTTCGCGTTTACAATTTTGGCGGGAAAATGGGTGTCAGGTTACATAAGTGCGGTGTTTGTGCTTCGGCATATGAAGTGCCGCCATACTTGTATCCGTTTGAGCCCATTCATTCTCAAGAGCGTTTCAAGACGCTTCTAGCGGTATCGTTTGTTTATAATTAATGTACTTAAAATGTAAACTAACATTTTTGACACTTGAGATTTTTTTTTGCGATTTCTCAAGTAGTCGATCAGCTATTACATTAATAATTTATAAAGGAGACAGTGGTTTTATGGCTTAAATGTGTTGTATACGAAATAACAAACTCGAAAAACCAAAAAAAACTGCATTCGATAGCACAAATATATTTTTTAATTTTTTTTCAATACTTCGGAACCATTTTCCCGCCAAAAAATTTAATTTTTGTTTTTTTTTAATTTTACGATTTTTCTATGTAAATGAACTCCAATTTTAATGTGGATTATATCAAAATAAAGACCAGTTCAAGTAGACGCCATTAAACACAAATTTATCGGTATAGCTTCCCAAATAAAAACACGAAAAATTTTTTTTTCCCGCCAAAAACCCGACCGCAGAATTAAGTTTGTATATTTTCGTCATCAACCAAGTTTTGGGTACTATATTACACACCGGTGTATCAAGCGGCTATACTAAATGTCAAAAATGTAACTACGTGGAATATCTTTACTTTTCTTTAATGGTACTAAAGATACAAAGTTGTATCACTAGTTCCATAAGTATTGGTTGACAATTACGGGGGAATATCTTCATTTTTCTTTAAATGGTACTAAGGATACAAAGTTGTGTCATTTGTACCATCAATGTTACAAATCAATGGTACTACTGACATTAAGGCCGTATTTTCGTGGTACACTAATTATGAAAGGGGTCCTTATCGAAGAGCACAATAAATTTACTTTTCGGTTATATTAGTATAAACAGCCCCCTTTGTTCCCATTGTCGGAACTATGGGCCTTCACAACGAGAGAATCATAACTCACCAGACAGGCCAAGTGCGGGTTGTTGAAGAGACACGTCCTCAAAAATTATTTTTTTAATACGCTAGAAATAACGATGCTTTTTGAAGCCAGTAGTGAAGACAAACTCATATTATTGGTACTTGGCAAATACTCAGTGGGAAAAACAGAATAGAAACGTACTTCCTCAGGATTGTGAAATCGTGCGTTCTACCCACTAAATCACAAAGATCAAAACTTGTCCACTAGGCCACGGGATCATTTTTTATAGTATAGAGTGACGAGACGAGCAGGACATATGACTGATGGTAAGCAACATCAATAATAGTACAGTAGCACGCTGCTACTGGAACAACAAGAGTCCAAATCATTACTTAACACTACACTGCGCTCCTCACCCAGAGAAATCAGATGTTTCATCTCTAAGCCCTGTAGTTTCTCTGGAAAAATTGCCCTTCAAACCGGAACATAATGATGTTTTCACATTACTGCTTGGCTGTAGAATACTAGCAAAGACGTGGTAAGTACTTCCTTAGGGGGACTGCAAAGAGTTCTTCCTCAGCAAAGTTTTGGCCAGTCTTTTTATTAGTTTAGTAGGTACCTACATACGTGATTTATATAAACATTATAAACTCACATGAAACATGTTTATGTTGTCTTCGATATTGAATCTTCTGCCGATGTTTCGTATTTCATTGTACATCACTGGTTGCAAAACATGATTCAGCAACTTCAGAATAAATATTTGCTTCAGTTTGCTGTCGTTGTTAACTGAAAAAAAATATTTGAAAATTATTTGAATTAAAGCGAGTAACTCGACACATACATTCATACACATTTGTACCTCATCGTTTTATGCGTCGGAACCTAAAAATACGTTAACATGCATTCATATTAAAAGTAGCAGAATACACTGTGATGTGTGCTGACTGAGAAACTAGACAAAATCTTAATACTCTTGCTGAATTTCATTAGATGTATCCTTTGTATTTTTTTTTAGTTCCAGCGAAAAAAATGTTTGCCGTAAGACGACGTTTATAATTATAATTATGATACATAACAGAATAAAAATAGAGTAAAATAACTGTATCAAAATATTTATATGTTTTACCATTTATATACACGATGGATGAAAGCTGGGCTAGCTTGATTACAAATATAGTACGAGTATAGCATAAGCAGTTCATTTAATGTTCCCACTGCTGGGACTCGATACCTTCTCTCGCAAGGAGAAAGTCAAAGCCATAATGCACCACGGTGGCCCAGTGCGGGTTGTGAATGACACATGCCCTGGAAATATTATTGTAGGACAAACATTCGCCAACCAGCTGTAAGTTACGCATTCGTCAACATCAACAGCCCACTAAGCGTTCCCACTGCTGGGACTCGGGGCCTTCTCTCGCAAGTAGAGAGTTAAGGCCTTTTTCCACCACAAGGTAAGGCCCAGTGCGGGTTGGCGGATGACACATGACTTCGAAAGATTCTAGGTGCATGTCGGTTTCCTCACGATGTTTTCCTTCACCGTTTTAAGTTAGCGGCATTACGCACATGACTTCGAAAAGACAGTGGTGCGTGTGGGGTTTGAACCCGGGATCGGCAGGCGCCGTTCTCCCGACTAGACCACCGTAACTTATTAGTAAGTTACGCATTATTAAGTACATAATGTGTTTGTGTAACTACTGCAGGGATTTGGATGAGTTATGGTAAATAGATAGATAAATGTACGGAATAACACATAGGATTTTTTTTATCCTGGAAAAATAACGGGATCTCTTACCACGCGGGTGAAACCGCGGGGCGCTGCTAATATATAATAAATACGATAAATTTCCTTTAATTACCACTGATAATAGCAATATAGAGTCATTAAGATTATACCTTAATAATAAAAACCAGCCTCGGGTGATGTTGTCGAGTACAAATACAAACAATGCATTTAAAACATAATGTCTTTTTTTTCTTGGGTATAAGAATATTCATGCATAAAAATCACGCCTATATTAACAAAACTAAATTACAATGATAACTTCACTTCATACCTAACTAACCCCTTTATACTAAGTGGAAACCCCAAATTATGATGGGGTAATTAGAGCCCCAAAAAGTAAGCGGATTGTACAAGATTTGTAAAGGTAATAAAAATAAAAGGTGCCACGTCCAAACAAAAAAAAACACGATAGGACAAAGAATGACTTGTTCTGCTCTTTCTTCTCCAGGCCTGGGATATCGCTAGAGGCGTGCGGACTTAGTATGTCTCGTATGCTCACTAATCTCACTATAAAATGTTTCGTACCCTTCGTAGCACACACATAAATTCTCACTAACACAAATATGAAAGCGTTTCACATACATACAGTATTTGATTAGTACTCAATGTTCAATCCATTACTTTGAGCATGACGGGAGCACACCTCAACTTCGCTCGTATAGCCGAAGGCGATCACATTCACACTGACTGCGTCAAGACCTTACGACGTTGCCCACGTTTCATCGATCAATATGGGTAGATTTGACACCACCATAGTCACATAGAGGGTAGAGGAAAGGAGAATGGGAATGCACCGTGTAATTATCAAAATTATCACCAATCATAATCTGGCGTAACCACTAACTAAGCACATCGGAATTATGCATCATCATCATCATCATCAGCCGCAAGACGTCCACTGCTGAACATAGGCCTCCCCCCTAGATTTCCACAACGAACGGTCCTGCGCAACCTGCAACCAGCGGTTTCCAGCGACCTTTGTGAGGTCATCTGTCCATCCAGTGGGAGGCCGTCCAACACTACGTCTTCCGGTTCGTGGTCACCGCTCGAGAACCTTTCTTCCCCATCAGCAGTTCTGCGAGCGATGTGGCTTGCCCATTGCCACTTCAGCTTGCTTACTCTTTGAGCTATGTCGGCCACTTTCGTTCTTTTGCGAATATCCTCATTACGGATACTGTCGCGCAAAGAGACTCCGAGCCTAGCTCTCTCCATAGCTCGCTGTGTGACTTTGAGCTTTGTTATGAGGCCCACAGTTAAGAACCACGTCTCAGGTTATGCATAGACCGACAAAACTCTCAAGCTCAGATTACAGAAACGAATAGATAGTCTAGTCGTTTAGATCTGTGATCGCGGATCAGGAAGGAACCCCGGGTTCAAAACCTCGCGCACCACTGTTTTTTTCGAAATCATGTGCGTAATACCGCTGACATAAAACTGTGAAGAAAAACATCGTGAAGAAACCGACATGTACCTAGAATCATTCGAAGTCATGTGTCATCCACCAACCCGCACTGTGCCAGCGTAGTGGATTATGGCCTTGACTCTCTCTTTGCGAGAGAAGGCCCCGAGTCCCAGCAGTGGGAACATTTAGCGGGCTGTTTAATATGCCTTATGTAACAAAGCTCTAAAAATAGTCAAGTTGATCATCCCAGTAATCAGAATAAATAAATAAATTAATGAAAAATTGTGGAGATTTCACACACTACACCATCTAGCCCTAAACTAAGCAAGGCTTGTACTATGGGAGCCACATAGCTGATATAATATTTATTTAATTTTGGATCCATACTTATTATACGAACAAAACACCCAGATACATAACAAATACTTATATAGAAACGCGCCCAGAATGCTCACAGCATTACTAATTGGGCTCCGTCGACTAAGCGCCCGGAAAGGCTTTTGAAAATGAGTTAAGCTCTTAGTCCCCACGGGGCCGATGTTTCAACATCAAACGATTCAAAAACAACACAAACATCTTTGTACTAAGATAGATAAACACTTACTCTGGTTAAAGGAATCTGTATCATCACCACAAGAAGCCACAATCACAGAGGCGAGCCACAGGCCCAGAAGAACAGCCCTCATCTTACGCATGACCCGAGAAGCAACTGTAGGATTACACTGGACAACTCTATTATATACATCTGCAAGCGATAAAGTAAATGTGTTTTTCATTATTTATTAGTATATAAGTCACATTTAAGCCAATACAATTAATTGTGGGTGGTTACTGTTATTCGGTTTGAAGAGAAATTTCCAGAGAAATTTAATGGAATTAATTTAATGAAAGAAGAAAGAGAAATCTAATAAATTTATTTAATAAAATATTTGTATTTTAGTTTTAAGATTTATAATTCCGGGTAAGTGTAATGCAGTTCAAGCCAATGGTGTCGTCAATGCAAGAGTGAATCGGTGTCTTCTATTTAAGCACGGTAAGGTAGTAAAGTAGACCGCCTTGACGTAAATTAATTTATAAAAACGAAATGGCGGTCAATTGAAAACCTATTATAGTAAATAAAAACATATAATTTAAAAACTCAAAAACCCGACTGCGTAAAAAGTGAACCAAACTACGTACTCGCATACTAAAAAAAACTGTAAAGAATAAAACAAGCATTTAGATTTCTGGGGGTCTAGAATTCTATGATATGTTATTGTATTAATACTATTGAAATATATACAATATTTTCTAATAAAAGAACATTACAACTGAAGAGTCGGGATCAATTATTATTCCACATACAATCTAATTGTTCAATGGATTCGATATTATTATTCATCATACAATGTAATTGTTCAATGGATCCCGACTGTTCAGTTATAATGTCCTTTTATTAGAAAATATTGTATATATTTCAATAGTATTAATACAATAACATATCATAGAATTCTAGACCCCCAGAAATCTAAATGCTCGTTTTATTCTTTACAGTTTTTTTTAGTATGCGAGTACGTAGTTTGGTTCACTTTTTACGCAGTCGGGTTTTTGAGTTTTTAAATTATATGTTTTTATTTTATACTTTTTAGTTATGAACAATGTTGTGAATGTTAATATGCTCAACATAATACATGCATCTTTTGACAATTTGACAATTTGGTCTTCGTTTCTACTGATATAATATGTAGGATTTTCTACTGCATGTAATTCATATTTATAGTTTTGTATTAATATAGGTTTTCGATTG
Organism: Ectropis crepuscularia; assembly: GCA_963693475.1. NCBI lineage: Eukaryota > Metazoa > Arthropoda > Insecta > Lepidoptera > Geometridae > Ectropis > Ectropis crepuscularia. The sequence continues at coordinate 15,154,592 of OY856358.1, forward strand.
ACGTTGAGTACCTACTAAATCGTTTGAAGTTGGAGATGGGCGACCAAGGCGGAGCAATCCGAGAGCGGTTCCGTGTTCCCACTATTAGCGGGAGAGTTGAAACCCCATGGAGGTTTATTAGCAGATAGGAGCACCATATCCATACATGATATAGAGTGCAACATAACCCGGCTGTCTCCCGGGCGGGGCAGTAGATTATGCGTAAATACATTTCCTGCACGTACGAAAAAAAGGTAGTCCAATATACCTACTAGCATAGATCGTAGAACCCAAGATGGGCCCCATCCCAAACTTCACGGCGCACGCAATCATGTCAACGTTGGGAAGAGTGAGCTCACTCTTTCCGTTCTAGTTGGTTGCAGGACGCGGTGGACGCCGGACGTTTTTACCTATCATTATTCGGTGTCAACAACCAAAATAAGTAGAACCACAGCAAATCTCGCTGCTAGCGATTATAGGGGTCAAGTAGATTGGTTGTTTGTAAACCTCTTACGATACATACAGAGACACAGTTTATTACCAATTTCAAAATGCTCAGGGCACATCTATTGATTTATATCGATGCCTACTAGATACATTAGTATATAATGTCCATCCACGTTCACACGTACAGTTAGTTATACGAAGTTTTCTGCTACCTAAAAACCTATAAATGTGAGAATGGTTGTTACTCAACTTTAAATCGATATACATCCTAAACGGTCAGTCAAATCGAAAAACATTGAGAGAAAGCTAAACATTATTTTGAAATACCTATTCAACGATACCCCTCTTGACATATTTTGGTGATTTTCATTTTTTTAATTTGGACAATATGGCGTCCTGAATCCGCCATATTGGACTTACACTAATGTCATGTCTTTAGTGTCACTCGCCAGATTAAGAGGAATCGATTGACGTGTGAATCATAAAAATCGGCCCAGGCGTTTGGTCTGTATAGTGCCTCAAAGGAACATACAAACATACATACATACATAGACTGTTAAACACATTACCACTCCTTTGCATCGCGCAGTCGGGTAAAAAACGATAACGGTCGTTTTTGTTAGACTCTTCATTTTGCTATTTTTGTACGCCTGAAATTAACTTAACGCCATGCATGGCTACAATTTTAATATCATTTTTGTATAGCTCAAGCCTCCACGCCAATCTTCGAGATACTTATCGAGGTCGTCCTTTAATAAACCACTTAGTAAATTGCATTGTCATTTGCGGTCTAGACTATGTGGGGATTTTATCGTCATAATGCGACCACCCATTTTCTGCATCATTGTCGAAATCGGCGGTTTATGGTCGTGAAAAAGAGCGTAGCTTGAAAAAGCAACATCGTTTGATGATTGATGTTCCAAAGACACGAACAAAGAGGTCTAACTCTGTTGTGTTAAGAACGTCTAGGCGGTGGAATGCTTTGCCTGAGTAGGTCTTTGCGATGGTTACAATCTTGGTCTTGAAATCGACAGTGAATCGGTTTCTTCAAGGTAAACACGCTCTACCGTAGACTGCATCGTCGCTTAACATCAGGCGAGATGGCGCTCAAGTGTAAACCAATAAAAGTTAAAAATAAAGTGGCCAAGTGCGAGTTGGACTCGCCCATGAAGGGTTCCGTTGCAGCAAGTAACACAATATACATAGTACACATAGTTCTTGTAGTTCGTTGTAACTTTGATCGAAGTTTCAATAATAGTGTATTTATGACGTACTAAAAAAAACTACTCATCAGATCATCAGATCGAGTTCAAACCAATTTTCGTTGGTAGTTTACATGGTAATGTACTTATATGTAATTTACTAGGTACACCTACACATGTCTATCGATAGGTCTACAAAAATGATGTTGAGGTTTCTAAAATCATTTTCGTCTACACTGAATAATTTGCGCGAGACACACTTCCAAAGTGGTAAAATGTGTGTGGGGACACACACACACATTTTACCACTTTGGAAGTGTGTCTCGCGCAAATACGGTATATAGTATCGGTATAGCAAATACCTTAATCTTGTTGAGTCTAAACGTCTATTACTTTGTTTCTAATGTTACCTGTTTTTTTTTTGAAGTGAAAACTATTTTTGGCGCGCCTAGACAGAATTTTTGTGGGGTGTGAATTGAATTCTAGCGTCACGCTCGGGTATGATAAGAAATCTTCGGGTAAACTCGGGACCATGGCCATTGGTCATCTAGAAATCCGTCAGCCAATGGAAAATGCTGAAAGGGCGTGACCTGGCCATCGTGGCATGACCATCTGGAAATGCGTGAGCCAATGGGACATGCTGACGCATTTCTAGATGGCCATGCCACGCCCTCCGGTTTCACCCGCGTAGATTCCGAAGTAAGCTCAAATTCTGAGTTACAAGTTTTCACTTCTATCGGCAGTTCCTATGACTGCCATTTTTTTTTAGTTTTACTTTTTTATCCTGTCTTGTCTGCAATGAGACAATTTGCTTGATGGTAAGCAACATGTCTGCATGTAACAGCACAGTGCTACGTAGCTATTGAATAAAGTAGCCAAGTGCAAGTTGGACTCGCCCATGAAGGGTTCCGTTCCAGCAAGTAACATAATATACATAGTACACATAGTTCTTGTAGTTCGTTGTAACTTTGATCGAAGTTTTAATAATAGTGTATTTATGACGTACTAAAAAAAAACTACTCATCAGATCGAGTTCAAACTAATTTTCGTTGGTAGTTTTCATGGTAATGTACATCATATATTTTTTTTAGTTTTTTTATTCTCTTACTTTAGAAGTTAGAGGGGGGGGGACACACATTTTACCACTTTGGATGCGTCTCTCGCGCAAGTTATTCAGTGTAGACGAAAATTATTTTAGAAACCTCAACATTATTTTTGAAGACCTATCGATAGACACCCCACACGTGTAGGTTTGATGAAAAAAAATATTTTGAGTTTCAGTTCTCAGTATGGGGGGCAACCCTAATTTTTATTTTTTTTTGTTCAAATCTTAATGCGGTTCACAGAATACATCAACATACCAAGTTTCAACGGTGTAGTTCTTATAGTTTCGGCAAAAAGTGGCTGTGACATACGGACGGACAGACAGACAGACAGACAGACAGACAGACAGACAGACAGACATGACGAATCTATAAGGGTTCCGTTTTTACGTTTTACGGAACCCTAAAAATGAAGTGAGTCCAAAATGGTAGTCTGTAGTGGTAGGACTCTTAGCAGAGTCCGCCTGGGGAAGTACCACACCTTTGCCAAATATTCTACCGCCAAGCAGTAATGTGCAAACATTACTGTGTTCCGTTTTGAAGGGCAATGATTCCAGAGAAATTACAGGGCTTAGAGACATAATATCTTAGATCTCTGGGTGACGAGCGCAGTGCAGTGCTAGGTAATGATTTGGACTATCATGTTCCAATAGCTGCGTATTACTGTGCTGTTATGTGGCAGGCATGTTGCTTACCATCAGGCACATGACCTGCTCGTCTCGTCACTCTATGCTATAAAAAAAAAAACTGCCTAGCACTGAACTGCGCTCGTCACCCACAGATAATTTTTTTTTCTTAAGGTTAAAAATATTTCTCGTAATATGCAATCTTCACACCCCCAACACAGGTTTTATTTTGAATGGTCATAAGCTTCAATATGCCCATAGCTGCGTGACACTGTGGTGTTATGGACTGGCGTGTTGCTTACCGTCAGGTGCATGTCCAGCTCGTCTCGTTCTCACTATATTCTACAAAATGATACCAAAAGTATGTAGTAAGGATGATTAATTGATCCTGGGTTCTCTGAAGACTGGCGCTCAGTTGAAAATGCCATAAATTGCCTGTCCAAAGACTAACGTAACGGCAGTAGCGGTTATTTAATTATCCTTTTAGATTTAGGCGTTTATAAATTTCCAAGCCTTACCCCATGTAATCACTTACGTATTCTATTTATGGTACTTTTTCGCTCTTACCTAACTTATTTTTAGAGCTTTTCGGTAGTCTACCTATGTATATCACGTAAGTGTTTCGGCCAAGATTGATATACCGCCTACATTCAAGGACGTAGACCAATCTAGATAAAAACCAAGTATCCTATGTCTCGATCAATTTACATATTGGTAGCTTAGCTGCAGAAAAAATCGGGAAAAGTTTGTGAAAAGTGTATGGCTTCAGAAACTTTTTGCGATTTAAGTTTTAAGGAACTAAACAAAGCATAATATATTCCTAAATGCAACGAGATATTGAGCTTGAAAAAAAACATTCTCTATTACATAACGTACATATTTTCAGTCTCGAAGATGTTGCATTATAATACTCGTACCTAACCATCAACTCGCTACACAATACTTTGAACATAAAGAAAAAGTACAAATCACTCCCAAATGTAAAAAAAATGTCTGGTCTCGTTTTAATGCATGGATATTTGGATGTTTGGATGTTTGTTGCTCAATCACGTCCTAACGTATGAACGGATCAGGCTGAAGTTTGGAGCACAGATAGATTATAGTCTGGAAGAACACATAGGCAACTTTTTATCCCGGAAAAGCTACGGGAACAACGGGAACGGGAACTTCGCGGGTAACACCGCGGGGCGCAGCTAGTAGGAGATATATGTATTTGTATTGGTCAATTTTAAATTCGTTGACTTAAAAACATTAAATCGAAAGTGTATTGGTTTTGTTCTAATCGCGTTTCATCGTAGTAGATACATCCTTATTTCGTTAGGCGTGATGGCGGCCAAGCGCTAGCCTATATGGTAAGAAAATACAACTCGGTCCTATTATATATATATATATATATATATTAATATAGTGTATTTATCATACAAGTAGGTAAAAGAAAATCAAATTACATCATATGCATTAATATATTTGCCTTTTTCGTGGGAATTGCACGTTGTCACAACAGTTAACTTTTACATGTTTAATCTGGTATTGACGTTTACCTGAGCGTCAATAACATTAATTGCTGGGTCGAAGATATCTGTCTCTGACATCTTACTGTAGTTCATTAACACATATTTTTCAAAGCGAGTCTTCATGTCAGAAGTCTGCCTCTTGTGATAAATAGTGACATCAAGGAACTTCATGTTTGAAGTAAAGAACTTGCTCACATCAATGTGTCTATCGAGAGGGAATCCAAGAGGCAGCTTGTCCAGAAGCACTGTTGATCTGAAGTCAACGAGCAAATCTGATCGGTCCTTGTTAAAGACATTCAGATCATTATTCACCAGGTTCAATGGAGTCACAATACAGTAAATCATCATCTCCAGTCCTCCAATAGTACCCTTTGGAAGCAGTAGTCTAGCAGGGTAGCCAGTGTTAAAATTCTTGAGCTCTTTGAAAAGTTGCTCATTCATATCTTTAGATTCCATCTTTTTCATCAATTCGTGGGTAAACATTCGGTCACGTACCAAGTTGTGCATATCAATGGAGTTTCTCACGATATTGTTTTTTCCCATTTTTATTTTATAGATAAAAGAATCCAACTCGACAAAGTTGACACGGTTGGTATTAATATCTAATATACGGTCAAGGTGGTCTCTCTTGGGTCCCAAAAAGAGTCTGACCACGCTGTCAACATTTTTGTCTGAAACAACATCAACATTGATTCTGAAAGGCTGGTGATTTAAACGGCGTTTACGGGCCAGGAAAATCATGTCAGACTGATTTTTCTTCATTTCATATTCAGTTAACGTGACAACGTTGGTCATATCCATGAGATAATCGTCGAAGTAGGTGATAAGTTTATCAACGACAATGTTGTCAATTTTAACTCCTGGAAAGTAGAGTTCTTCCCTTGTGTAAGATGGCAGACGTTTTTTGAAAAGAAGGACCATATTGATAAGTCGTTTCTGAAGCTGGTAGAAGACAGGGTCTCGCAGGGCTGTCTGGTAACTATCCAATATGGAGGGCACGACAAAGTATCTGAGAAAAAAAACCTTGTTTAATATATTTTACCATATGCAGAAGAGAAAGAAATGGACGTGAACTAGACGTGTATTTGATGTAGCGTTTATGTTCTACATACTTATCGGATGTCATTGTGTTGAGCCCTAGAACAGACTTTATGATGATAAGTAGATAGCGGTACGCATCAACACGCTTCATGTCATTTTCAGTTTTTTCCATTTTTCCGTAGATCATTTTTCCAAGAGTCTCTATGTCTTCGGGTTTGGTAAGCTGCAGAACCATTCCGTTAATCTGTTAAGAAAACAACATTGTATTTGTTAACAACGGAGCTAAAATTATGGCATAACTGACCAGAAACAATCGTTGTAATACTTACTTCAATATAACCCTTTATAATAGCTTCTTTGATAATTGTTTCATATGCTTCAACCATGTTAATTACCGAAACGTCATTATCTTGGACAATATACTGATTATTAAGTCTCATTGGAATCTGAACTCCGTTGTGAAGTTGAATCCAAGGCCAGTAACCATTTTTAATGGGCTTGTTCCATGAAAGGGTTGGAATATTACCGAGACCATTAGATAGACGCTCAAGATAGTACCTAGCTAGGATTTGTTGATACATATACACAGTCATTTCGAAACGTCTCGTTTTCAATTTATCAAAGAGCGCATCTTTCATCCAGAAAGGATAGTCTACATGGAAGTAGTAATAATAAGTATTGAGGTCAATATCTTCGGTAAAGTATCTGAGCCGGTCTTCATCGTTCAGATAAACACGTTTGTCGTAAACATTTTCATCGATGATTATTATTCCTGCTTGATTCCGTAGAATTCATTTAGTTTTGGGTCTAGCAGACCTCTTTTCATTTTCATTAAATAAGCTTTCTGAATGACATCAGCACGTAAGAAGTAATAGGGATAGATTTCATAGGGAGGAGGAAGAATGATTCCCTTGCAATCTTCACGCTGTCTTATTGCTACAGTGAGAGCATAGACAAACATGCCTTCGTTCATATAGAGACGCATCCAGCTGGCAGTTTTTATGAACGCTTGAAAATCTTCGGCGTAAAAGAGCACGTGGAACATCTGAACAACTTCTTTGAGTTGCCGGTCAACATGGAGGGTAAAAATCTCTCCGCGAGGTAGAATGCCAGATTTAATAGTGTTTACGAAATCTTTTACGACGTCAGGTTTCTGCAATAAATTACAATTTTGAATATATTATGTATTTTTTTTTTAAATACTCGTATATTTTAACAATTAAAATATTGATTGCTCTCTAGTATAAATTGATACAAATAGCAAGTCTTCGGAAATTTTACTTACAGTGTACATATCAACGTTGTCTTCAATCTTGAAGTTCTTGCCAATGTCTTGGATTTCTTTGTACATGACAGGCTGCGTTACATGGTTGAGGATTTTCATAATGAACAGTTGCTTATCTCTTAGGTTTATGGTTACTGCAACAGAATTGAAGGTAAGAAAGGTGAGATTCGAATTTAAATTTTTACTAAGAATCTAATTAACGCTTTGTTTGATCTTTGAAGCTTTAAAATTGAACGCGATCTGTATTCAAGTGATTTTATGTGTCTTGAGTGAGTATACTTTTGAACTATTTAGTAAGGTCTGTTTCGAAATGGCATTTAAAAAAATGTACGTTTTAATAAAATAAATTTAACTAGCTCTATAGAAATAAAATATAGATAGTCAAAGTATGAACACGCAGTGAGATAGGAATCGAAACAAAATGCTAGAAAATGGTTCATTTAAACACGTATCCACAATAAGTGCAGCTATAATTCCCCTAATATTGTTTAGTGCTACGTAGCGACAACTTTCTCACAACGTACTCGTATTTTTCATGCCAAAACGGCACTTAGTAGATAATATTTATATACATACTAGCAAATAAGTGAATTTCTTACCCTGGTTAATTTGACTGTCGTTCTCCTTAACTGTGGTCGCCATATCCAGGTTGATTTGAATGTCGTTCTCTGTAACTGAAGTGGCCATACCCAGGTCAATTTGACTGTCGTTCTCCGTAACTGGGGTGGCCATGGCTACGGCAGCCAGGCCTATTACCAGTAGCAAAGCCTTCATCGTGCCAGTTCTTTGCGAGTCCAACTGTGCTTCCTTAACAGAGACCCTCGTATTTATAACACAATCTTGCCTTTACATCTACAAAGCAACTCAGAAACGGTACAGTTATTTGAATGAAACGCATCATACTCATCATATTGAAGTTTGAAGTTCCTACATCACGTTGATATGTAAAAAAAAACGAGGAACTATTTTGGTACTCATCAAAATAAAATAAGGTCAGCTAATTGGTGGCCTTATCGCTACGAGCGATCTCCTCCAGGCAACTGTGCACGAAGACTAGAGAGAACACGGCCCTTTATAAATCGAAATAGCTGATTTTTATTTACTTTGTATTGATGACTTCACAATACCTCATTATGCTGAGTTCCAATCAACGATTTAATCTAGTATTTTTCTTTAAGAATCATAGCGTGCTTGGAATTTACGTTTACCAAACGCACAGAAAGCTGTGGAATGCTCTACCCGATTCCGTGTTTCCTGATACGAGCAACCTTATTAATTATTAAAATCTAAACATGTGGACTGGACTGTGGAATGAATTGCCTGAGTGGGTTTTCCCGATAGGTATAATCATGGTGTCTTCAAATCGAGAGTGAATCGGTTTCTTCTAGGTAAACACGCTCCATCGTAGACCGCATCGTCGCTTAACATCAGGGGAGATGGCGGTCAAGTGTAAACCTATACCTAAAAGTAAAAAAAAATGTTATTTATAGATAAACATGCTACATCTTAGGTCATGTTATGGCTTAACAATAGGCAAACCGGGGTAAAAAAATAAGGATTTATTTTTCTCTGAAAAACTACAACCGACATGAATTTAAAAATAAAACTGACACGGTCTTTGATGAAAGTTTTAAGACTTCAATGGACACGGTTCATTAATTTTAATAGATTGTATGAACTATCAAAGACGGATGTACTCATTTTTTTATCTGTGTTGACATTACTATTTGGGGAACACAATTCAACAAAAAAAAAACTGTTTTGGCGTTCTCGAGATATCTAGCTATATACATAAAAAATATGGACGTCGAATTATCAACCTCCTCCCTTTATTGAAGTCTGGTAAAAAGGTATAAGAAATTAGCACATATTTTCTGCGTAGCCTTATTATAATGATAATATGATGTGGTGAAATGTACTTATTTTTTATTCCTGATAGTAAAGAAATGACAACGGGTAAGTAATGATGCTATTATTTATCCATATCAGTCAAATGAGGTTATAATTAAAATTGTTTATGTAAACAGAGGGCAATGGTTTCTAGATTGCCTAGAGCCGATTCATTTAGGACTAGCGGTCCGTCCCAGTTCCGACCGCGTATTTTTTTGGTAGATTTTTTATCAAATCGACCGATATAAATTATGAATCGGAAATATCGTTTCATCTCTAACCGCAAAACGCTACTAGTCTACACTAATATTCTGCCCCTGATAGTAAAAAAGATGGAACTAAAAAAAAAAAAACTTGAAATCAATTTAATAATTTTATTTAATATGATTTGATTGAATAGATAATGAAGTATTCATCGAAATCTGCATAAGCAGCCCACTAATAGCTCCCACTACTGGGATTGGGGGCCTTCTCTCGCAAAGAGTCAATGCCATAATCAACCATGCTGGCCCAGTGTGGGTTGGTGGATGACACATGACCTCGAAAGATTTTAGGTGCATGTCGGCTTCCTCACGATGGTTTCCTTCACCATTTTAAGTTAGAAGCATTTTACACATGACTTCGAAAAGACAGTGGTGCGCGTGGGATTTGAACCCGAGGGCTTCCGATCGGTTGTCGCCGTTCTCCCGCCTATACAAATACAAATACAAATACAAAAATCTTTATTGCTGTTTGTAGGTAAGATAGGATAATACAAAACATTTTAAAAGTTGCCCCATACAAACTGGCCTCTGTGAGAGGCATGCAATATGTCTGGCAAGACAATTTGTTAGTCTTAATTTTTAAATAAAAACAAAAAAAAAATTTTTTTTTAAATAATAGTCAGCTGATTAAAGTCTTCTTCTTCCTCATCTTCTATTAATTTCTGGTTTTTATTTATGTCATCTGATTCTTCATCTTCGATTCATTTCTGGCTTCTATTTGGTTGTGATATATATTTGTGTGAGATAAATGTTTGGTGAGCACAATTTCGCCAACGTCTTGTGTTTCATCAGGATATTGTCTTGTGTTTTTGAGTTTGATCAATATGTCCATCCAGGGTCTAAGGTCTTGCATTAGTAGATCTTGCAGTTCATCCATGTGAGGAATGTCAAAGAATGTATAAAGTGCAATAAATGTATATAATCAAAAAATCAAAAATGTCGTTAATTATAATATTCATGTAAATACTCAAAGAATGTCAAAATGTAATACAGTACAAACTAATTCATCATGATACGATATATCATTAATTGGTCTTATGCCAGTTGAATGTCAAATTTCATAATGGAATAATAATATCTATTGAGATATTAATGGAATAAGGTTTAAAGTTTAAAGATTGTAAAAAATTCATGTTAAACAATGTCTAAAATATTAGTATTCCAATTAATTTCCTTATCATTTAAAAATTCAGTTACAGTATAATAGCATTTGTGTATAAGCATTTTTTTTAGTTTACTTTTGAACATTGTTATGTTAAGTTCTTTTATGGCATTTGGCAGCTTATTATATAAAAGAGGAGCCATACAAAAAATGCTGTCACTCATAACCTTTTTTTTGCGTTTGTCTATGAGCAGTCTACACTTATCACGCCGGTTACGTTTTACTTTGTCACTCAATAGAGGAAAATAATGAGGGTTATTCCTTACAAAACACATAACTTCAAATATGTACAGGCATGGCAGGGTTAATATTTGGTTGTCTATGAATACTTGTCGACAGCTATCTGTAACTTGCATCCCGAACATAGCACGAATGCATCGTTTTTGTGCTTTGAAAACTGAGGCTGTATCAGTTGAATTCCCCCAAAAAATGATCCCATATCTCAAGACTGATGCCACCAATCCATGGTAAGATGTAAGAAGAGCCTCTTTCTTTACCACTGGAGCAAGCCTATGCAGAGCATATGCCGAGCTACCCAGCTTCTTGCAGAGAATCTCAACATGTGCCTTCCAATTCAATTTCATGTCTATTGTTAGGCCCAAAAATTTTGTTGTAGTGACTTCTGCAATTTTTTTATTTTGATAATTTATGTTTATGTTACTCAAGTAATTTTTTGTTTGAGTAAATTGCATGAAATTGGTTTTGTTTAAATTAATTTTTAAGTTATTAATGTTTAACCAATGGATAGATGAATTTAGTGCGGCATTGATATCTTCCTCATAATTAGCTTTATCTTGACATGCTATTGTTATTGTGCTGTCATCTGCAAATAGTGACATTGGATGCTCAATTACTTTAGGAAAATCATTTATGTAGACAATAAATTGAAACGGTCCCCACACACTTCCCTGCGGCACACCAAATTTGACAGTTCTTTCTTTAGAGGTGAATATTTCCTCCTGTTTAGTTTTAGTATTAATCTTCGTAATTTTAGTTACTTGCCTTCTGTCTGTTAGGTAAGATTTTACTAAGTCAAGCACATTACCTCTAACCCCATAGGCTTCAAATTTACTCAGAAGAATATCATGATTGACATAGTCAAATGCCTGGGTCATATCACAATAAATGGTACATATAGCATTGTTATTATCAACATTTTTCATTACATTGTTAAGAAAATCATATATAGCAATATTTACAGTCTTATTTCTTCTAAAACCTTTTTGCTCATTACAAAGTATGTTGTATTTTTCAAAATACTGAATGAATTGCTGGTTAAAATATTTTTCAAATATTTTTGACATTATAGGTATAAGGGCAATAGGTCGGTAATATTCCATGTTCTCCCTATTTTCTTTTTTAAATACAGGTATGATTATACTTTTTTTAAGGGCCTCGGGAAATGTGCCTGTACTTATACATAAATTGATTATATGACTAAGAGGGCTACAGATAGTCTCTTTAACAGTTTTTATAATTTTTGTGCATATCTCATCATATCCAACACTATTAGTGTTTTTTAAGGAATTTATGATTTTGAGAATATCATGTGGTGTAGATGGCGCCATGAACATTGAGTTCTGAGTTCTATCAATATTTTGTGTCACATTTATACCAGAACTAGGTAATGGAGTAATTTTATCAACAAAATAGTTATTAAATGCATTAGCCATTAGTTTTGGGTCTGTCAAAAGTTGACCATTACATTGGATTTTATCTATGGACATTTTAGGTAAGTTATTTCTCAATCTATTTATAATATGCCAAGTAGTTTTTGATTTATTGTCTGACATTTTTATTTTGTAATTGTTTTGAGCTTTTTGTGTTAGTTTGATAATTTTTTTGAACAATCTGGTGTAGTTTTTATATTTTGCCTTATTTTCTTCATAAGGTTTAGTTCGACAATTATTAAACAACAACCTTTTCTTTTTACTACATAGTTTTAACCCACGAGACAGCCATGTTGCATTTCTTGTTACATTGATTGTTACAGTTCTGTAAGGGAAACACAAGTTGTATAATAACTTAAATAAATCTATAAATGTGTTGTATGCTAAGTTTGCATCAAATATTTCATATATATCTGAAAAAGTAAGGTTCTTTAAGTGACTTTGAAATTTTAATATATTTTCGACACTGTAATCTCTACATTTTTTCCGCCAATACTTGTTAATACATATTTTTTTCACCGGATATCTCAACAATTGAGCGGTGTGGTCGGACAGAGCCAATCCCAACACTTCTGCCTTGCACTTGCTCCTAAAGTCATGTGCAAAGTTGTCTATGCAAGTTTGACTTACCGGTCTAGTAGGTTGTTTAATAGCTAATGACAAATTAAAATTGGATAATAGGCATTCAAAGTCCTTTGTAGTCTTATCAAGCTTTAGTACATTTATGTTATAATCTCCAGCCATGACAATGTGATAATATTTATTTTTATGCAAGTGCAATAGAACATTCTCTAAGATTGAAAAAAAGGTATCTTTGTTACTACGAGTACTAGATGGAATTCTATACACACAAAGTACAACAACATTATATCTAGTGAGCCTTACTGCACAGCATTCTATTATATTATAAACAGAAAATTGTTTTACTTGGGTAAGTTCAGTCCACTCATTACCATTTCTAACAAGAATACAACTACCACCTCTTTTGATAGTTGGTCTACTACAGGTGGTTGCCAATGAGTAATTAGGTAAGTGTAGATACTGCTCATATCCAGCCAACATATTATGTTCGGTGATACAAACTACATCCACCGGTACATTTTTGTCAAGAAGTTCATCAAGGCATAGTGACAGTGTCTCTGATTTTGTTATCAATCCTGCTATATTTTGATGCAAAATGTTGATATGCTTATTTGCGAAAAAATTTAAGATTAGGTTCAGATTCAGATCCATGCTGAGCACCTGTCGAGCCTCCCTGGCAGTTGATGTATTGGCGCTCAATATCATCAAGTTGTCTGTACAAGTACTCAAACATAGTTCTTACACCGTAATCATTTATTGTGCCATTAAATTTGTTGAACATGTAGGAGGAGAATGGCACAGTACTATTTGGTTCAAATATAGTAACATGGTTGTGTTTTCTGAGTTCTAGAGTAATTAGTTTATTGAAATGTTTTACTCTCCAATTATATTCATGTGTTGTTTGTATGGATGTTTTTAATACTGGTAAACACAAAATGATGTTTGTGTTCCTAGCTTTATCCATCATCTCCTGAATTCCATGCGTCAAGTCAAAGTGATCAGTCTGTGTTCGAAAGTCTTCTTCACCGATTAGAATAATGCAGTAGTCATTTTTGGTGAATTTAGTCAGTTTTGTGTTCAAACCTTTGATGAGTTGTTTAGTGCCCACATTTGGTGTTAAGTGGTGGCAAATGTCATATGTTTTTTGTTGTGGTACTGTGTTTTCAGCTAATTGCAATATCTTATGTTTTTAGTGGTACTTAAAATACATATTTGTTTTTTATTTATATTTTTTGGTGATACGCGTTTTAGTTTACCGTTTTGGCTATATACTGGGGATTTAGATGGGGATTTAGAGGTATTAGATACATTATTTTTGTTTTTTGGTGTTATTGTGATAGTCTGGGTGCCTATTGTATTTACAGGTTTTGTAGCAACTCTTTGTGTAATCGGTCCAGTTTGGGTGTGTTTGTGTTCTGTTCCTGAGGTCTGTTTTTGCTTTGGTGTACGTGGCCATTGCTTAAGAGGACTTTGGGTCACTTTTTTGTACATGTCATTTTTTTTTACAAGTTCATTGTTAGTTTTTTTTAAGCTGCTATTTTCCAATAGTAAATTCTCTATTTCTGTGTGGGCACTACTTAAGGTAATCTCTAACTCTTCTATGCGGTCTTGTAGTTGCTTAGTAAAGAAATCATCATTAGAAACATCCGGCATACTTGTAGTAGTTCCATCTAAAACCTCAGAAGACGTTTCGCTGACAGCAGTTTTATTGCCATCTGAATTGCTTCGATTGCGACGGAATGTAATATTTTCAAAGAAATTCATTTTGATTTGTAGGAAATTACTGATATTACAGACGGTTATCAAAAGATAAAGATATCTGAAGTCTTAGTATCTAGCTGTCAGAATTATAAATGTAACGGATTTTTTAGGTTAAGACATTCGACTTCCCATTGTTCCGGCCAGTGACGCCGCCGGCGTCGCGACGTTACACAAAAAAATTATCACTCAAAAATGAAACTAAATTTTGTGTGTCTGTAAACGACAATGTATTTATTCATATAATATCCTATCTCTTAGGCATCAAAATAAACTAATCATCGAGTATGTACATCATGTAAAAATAATGTTTTAAAGTCCCAAAAACCGGTTTGACCCAATTGGGCCGCTTGGGGCTAGAGTAGGCTGTACTCACAGTTAAATTATTTCCTTTATTTGTTCGTATTATGATTCTAATATAGGTTGTTCCTTGAGTTATAGTTGTTGGCTAATAAGAACGCAACCATATTTTACCATAAGTTGGCAACATTGTTAGTTGCACTTAGCATAGATTTCTTTATAAGCTTGTAACCCTTTTTGTGTCGACAAGGCAATATACGTTCGTTACATTTTCTTAATCGTTTTAATTATTTCCACTTTAATAATTCAATATCAACATGGTAGCAGAGTGTGGTTGATTTTTACTGATTGGAAATATAGTAAAAGAAGTAAACGCAGTGAAAAATTAAGGAAACCGGCCGGCGTGTTTGGTCGTCATACATTTTGAGGTTACCGGGGCGGCGTGCTCGGCGTCAGATATTTAGAAAGGAGAATTATAATCATAAATACGCATTGAAGATGTCGAATTCAGGATACAATCCATTCCACATTGACAGATTAGTTGGAAGAGATAACTATGCCAGTTGGAAGTTTGCAATCCAAGCATATTTCGAACTCGACGACTTATGGAGTTGTGTTACCGGTACCAATACTGACAAAACCAAAGAAATCAAGGCGAAATCTAAGTTGATTTTATTACTGGACCCTATCATTTACGTACATGTTCAGAATGCTAATACTTGTAAAGAAGTCTGGGAGAGATTGGAACAGGCTTTTGATGACAGCGGGTTGTACAGGAGAGTAGCCTTGTTGAGAGACCTAATAACAACTACACTGGAATCTTCTCGAAGCGTAGATGATTATGTCAATAAAATAATGTCGACCGCCCACAAGCTGAGAAATATTAAGTTTGACATTGATGATGAATGGCTCGGAACATTGATGTTAGCCGGTCTCCCTGAAGCTTATAAGCCCATGATTATGGGACTGGAGAGCTCTGGCATCAAGATAAGCGCTGATTCTATAAAAACTAAGCTCCTGCAGGAAGTTCAATGCTCTGATAATTCAGCATTCTTCACAAGGAAAAAGGCCATTCAAAGAAATCAACAGGATTCAACAAAAGATTACAAAGGACCCCGATGTTATAATTGTAACAAGCATGGACACTTTGCTAAAAATTGTCGTGCTCCGAAAAAGAAGACTGTAGATAATACAGAAGGAAATAAAAGTTTTGTTGCAGCTTTCTCAGCATCTCTTCATACAATGAATCCGGACCTGTGGTATGTGGACTCGGGTGCTTCCATGCACATGACAAATAGACGAGATTGGATGTATGAAGTCACAAGTCCACCGATACCCACCATAACTGTTGCCAGTAAGACACCGCTACCTGTGGAAAGTATGGGAAAGGTTAATTTATTGTTAAATGGTAACAAAGAAAGTAAAATTCAGGTAAGAGAAATTCTATATATACCAAAACTTGCTGCAAACCTCCTGTCCGTCAGTGCTATGGTGAAAAATGGCTGTAATGTAAATTTCAGAGAGGACGGTTGTGATATCTACGATAAAAATGACAAATTATTGTGTTCAGCCCAACTAGTAAACAATTTATATATATTAAATACACACAGAGAGGTATTTTCTAATCTGTCTTGTTCAGATAACTTAAATAATTATGTCCTGTGGCATAGACGCATGGGACACCTGAATTTTTCAGATGTTAACAAGCTGCCAGAATGTGCCGAGGGAGTCGAACCATTCTCAGACAAAAATAAAGGTTCTATTACTTGTACTACCTGTCTCTCGGGGAAACAGACCAGATTGCCCTTTAACCACATTGGTTCGAGATCTTCACAACCTCTGCAGCTGGTCCACACCGATCTATGTGGACCAATGGAGCAAGAATCTTTGGGAGGTATGAAATATTTTATCACTTTCATAGATGACTACACAAGACGAGTTCATGTCTATTTTTTGAAAAATAAATTAAATATTGTAGAAGTTTTCAAAGATTACAAAAACAAAGTAGAGAATGAACACGAGAGAAAAATAAAAGTAATTCGTTCTGATAATGGAAAAGAATACTGTAATAGAGTATTCGAAAACTTCTTGAAGAAACATGGTATTGAACATCAAACAAGTGCTCCGTACTCACCCCAGCAGAATGGTCTTGCTGAACGTATGAACAGGACTCTGGTCGAAAGAGCTAAATGTATGTTGTTTGATGCTCAGCTTGCAAAACATTTCTGGGCAGAGGCCCTAGCAACGGCAGCATATATAATTAACAGATCACCTACAAAATCAATTAATGGTAAAACTCCTATGGAGATATGGAGTGGTAAGAAACCAAATTTGTCTAATTTAAAGGTATTTGGCTGTGAAGTAATGACACAAGTTCCAAAAGAAAAACGCCAAAAATGGGACTCCAAATCCAGAAAGTTATTGTTTGTTGGTTATTGTGAATCTACCAAAGGATACCGAATACTTGATCCAGATACCAACAAAATCATAAAAAGTAGAGATGTAGTATTTTTAGAAAATGTAGAAAAATATAATAATAATATATACTTACCTTGTACATCCAACAGCAATAGTCCAGAGATACAGCCACTCGAAGAAACCTGTAAAGAAGAATTAGAGGAAAGCGTAGACCATCTTACTGGTGAGTCTAGCGACGACTACCAGTCTGGCGATAATGATGATTCATCTTACATACCAGAGCAATCAATTGATCTTGAGTCACAGTTAAGAAACATAAATCTACGTCCAAGGAGAGCTGTTACGGATGCAGAAACAGTTGACCATGATGTGAGTTATTTCTGTCCAATACTTAATTTAAATGATCCCAAAACAGCAGACGAAGCATTATCATCACCTCATGCAGACCAATGGAGAAAGGCTATGCAAGAAGAGTATGACTCTCTGATCAAAAACAAAACATGGTCATTGGTTGATGTGCCATCAGGGAAAAGAGTCTTACCATGTAAATGGGTCTATAAAACCAAAACAAATGAAAAAGGTGAGATTATCCGTTTTAAAGCAAGATTAGTTATCAAAGGTTACGCTCAGAGAAAAGGAAGTGACTATGATGAGACATACAACAGGAGCACTGTTGTAAGATATGCATCTGTTCGATTCTTACTTTCACTGGCTGCGAAGTATGATTTAGAAATCTTTCAGATGGATGCCATAAGTGCTTTTCTTCAGGGTGACATAGATACTGAGATATACATGTCACAACCAGAATACTACAAAGAAAATGATCAAGTATGTATTTTACACAAATCAATTTATGGACTCAAACAAGCAAGCCGGCAGTGGAATCTTAAATTGAACAATATTTTATTAAAAATTGGCTTACAAAGATCACATGTGGATCCCTGTATTTACTATTTAGTAAATGAGTCTACAACTATATTCATTGCTGTGTGGGTGGATGATCTATTAATATTTACAAATAGTAAGGATAAAACAACAGAGATTAAAAACAAGTTAAAAGGAGAATGCAGTATGAAAGACCTAGGTGAAATGAAGAATTGTATCGGCATTAACATAAACAGGAACCGAGAGACAGGTATGATTATGTTAGATCAAGAAAAATATATTAACCTAGTATTGGACCGCTTTAATATGTCTGAATGTAAACCAGTTTGCACCCCGATAGAGGTGAATGCAAAATTTGAGAAAAATCCTCAAGATGGAAACATAAATATCCCATACAGGGAAGCAGTGGGATGTCTGATATATCTGGCACATGTCACGAGACCTGATATCACCTATGCAGTCAACAAGTTGAGTCAGTACTGCAATAGTCCAGGAAATCAACACTGGCTTGGCATAAAAAGAATTATGAGGTATCTTCAAGGAACCAAGAACCTAAAGCTATGCTATGTCAAAGATGACTCAAAGGAAATAACTGGATACTGTGATGCTGACTGGGCGAGCGACCCAGTAGATAGACGATCATGCACGGGTTATACATTTTTGTTTCAGAATGCCTGTTTATCTTGGAACTCATGTAAACAGCAAACTGTGGCGCTCTCTACAGCAGAGGCCGAATACATGGCGATGGCAGCGGCGACCCAGGAGGCTCTGTGGCTGCGGCAACTGCAGGCCGAGCTCGGTCAAGGCGAGGACAGCGCGCTACTCGTCCACTGTGACAACCAAAGTGCAATAAGACTGGCATCAACAGACAGTTATAAACCAAAAACTAAACATATAGATATTCGCTTACATTTTCTTAGAGAGAACATTGCTAGTTCTAAAGTTATATTTAAATTTGTAAATGGTTGTAACATGGTAGCTGATAACTTGACTAAAGGTACTACTTTAGAAAAACACTTGTTTTGTATTAGTAAAATGGGTCTGCGTTCTGTGGGGAGTGTTGGCTAATAAGAACGCAACCATATTTTACCATAAGTTGGCAACATTGTTAGTTGCACTTAGCATAGATTTCTTTATAAGCTTGTAACCCTTTTTGTGTCGACAAGGCAATATACGTTCGTTACATTTTCTTAATCGTTTTAATTATTTCCACTTTAATAATTCAATATCAACAATAGTACCATATTTATTGCAATTCACAGTCCACAATTATTTCGTCAAATCCCGGTTTCTAGGGATTAGAGCACTTGCACTCACTTTATTAAACTGACTACGATTATGAGTATGTCAAATTTATTGCGATGTATATGATAATTCGTGTAAATAACAATTATATTCAATTTAATTTTCGCAAACCATGTACTCTCGATACCATGTATACCATCCAAATCTGAATTTGACTCAAATGTATCTACTCGTACTTGATACCGTCTTTCTTGAACAATTGATTAGTTCTCTATTCACGGCTAGGTTAGGTAGTTCCTACGAGACAGGATGTGTCGCTCCAAATGTATATTGAAGTTTATCAATTGACAGCGTTCTACCTATGTGCGTGAATTGTAGCTTAAAACAATAAGTGTCCATGGTATTGACATTGAAAATGGATCGGAATATGACATTATCAGACCTAAATTCGGCAAATCTCAAATTTAATGTCGACAAATTTAAAATGTCAACCTCGAGTAGCTTCAGAGTTTGCCTCAGGAATTAGAGACGCCCATAGACTTATAATAAATAATAATAAATATTGGTGGACAATTCACACACAACACCATCTGACCCCAAACTAAGCAAAGCTTGTATGATGGCGGCCAGATAGCTGATATAATACTTATATAGTTTTAAATACATACTTATTATACATAGAAACACCCAGACACAGTGCAAATATTTGAATTCTTCGTACCTATAGGTAAGTCTTTGGTGCCGCCAAATGGTTCTATGAAAATCGATAAAAGACATGTTATTTTTTCAGTCACATAATAATTGTCAAATAAATATAAATGACAGGCATTGTGCCAATTTGAAAATCAAATATTTTCAAAATACATGTACCTATTGAAGATTTTTTGTGAATTCTCAAATTATTTGCTAAGTCAATATTGACCAAATTTATCTAGAACTAGTACCGGGTACCCTGCGGTTTACCTGCATAATTTCCGTTTTTTGTAATATTGCCGCGATAAAAATATTCCTAATATTCTACTTCGGACTATTAACAGTGTTCCAAATTTCAACTAGAACAGTTCAGCCATTCCCACGTTTTGGATCAGCAAACATCCTAACTTTCATGTTTATAATATTGTAGTATACTACATATATTGTAGTATAGTATTGTAGCTCGTTTAACTCGACAGTGCTAAACGAGCTGCGAACTTGAAAAAGATCGCCGGACGCGATCGAAACTTAAGTCGGACTGGACTGGCTATGTCAAACTTGAGCTACCCGTGTATTTATTTAAAACATGTAATAACCACGTTAGTTTTCATGCTATAATATCATAAAGGTCTAAAAATTCCAAACTGATTTATTTTTTCCTACATCCTAAATCCTAGTAATATTATAAACGCGAAAGTTTGTAAGAATGTATGTTTGTTACTTTTTCACGCAAATTCTTAGAGGTTTTGGATGACACAGACAGATTGTGGGGTGGAATAACTCATAGCCTTTTTTAACCTGGGAAAATAAGGGGATCGAAAACTACCTACGCTGGTAAAACCGCGGGGCGCTGCTAGTATTACAAATTCTAGGCACAACCTCTCTAAATAGAAGTAAGTGGTTGGAATTTTCGGACATAACTTTACGGCAGTTTTCTATGACAGTACTTCACTAGCTGCGACCTACGGTGTAATACGCAACGTGATAGTAAGTTAACTTATTTTTATTCAATCGCTCCAATAGTTACAAAGAGACGTGGAAACAAACATAAACAACTACTCACATACCAGCAAACTTTATAAAATTAGTGTGATTTGAACCCATGTCATGATGAAGGATCCAGTACTAATTACATTAAATTTGGGCTCATCTAGCCCAGACCACGCAGTGACATTAAGAGGAAAAGCTTTTATTATTTCTTCCTTAACACACGGATAATAGAGGCATTTCATGTCTATGTTTTGCTACTAACTGTATGGCTGTTACAACACTTTGTATTATAAAAGATAAATATTAAAGTTGGACACAAAGCCCACCCATTCATGTTCTAAAAATGAACATGCAAGGAGAGACTCATGGCCATAAACCACCACCCTGGCCGTGTTGAGTGGGCAGATTACGCTTATTCTTGAAATATGCCTTTTTGGAGCACATAGCTTTTCTTTCGATGTTTTGCTTCACTGTTATAGGCAGCGGTGTTGACAAATTTATTGTATGCACTTGCTAAAATATTCAAAGGTGCAGGCAAGATTTAAACTTACGACCTCACTATATCAGGTGAAATCGGACGTTTTAGTCACTACCACGGTATCAAAAGTTAGATATTATAGGATGTTCGAGATAGCTACGCAATTCGTAATTCGTGAAGAAAAATGCATACTATTGAGTAAAATTCTCTTAGATTTCTGTATAATAATTGAATAGTTAAAAATACTAAATAAAACACGCGTGTACAAAAAAATAAGAAAACTTTTTAGTAAAAAGCTTGTTTTAAATCGATCGATTACGTGGTATCGAAACGTAATCACATACTGTATATGAGTCAGTATGACACTAATACAAATATTATAGTAGATACGTGAAAATGAGAAAAAAAACTAAATTATTAATCCCGATGAACGTGGTGAGAATAAATGGTTAATGGTCAAAATTGTGTTGGTACAAATACCGCGACTGTACAAAAACTTGATCCTGAATCCATGGATCGTCTACCGTCTATCCAATCACAAAACTTCCATCGAACGTATCTCTTCCTCACCTCGCAATTTCTTTGGTTGCAAATTTGACATTGCAACAGTTCAATAATGTGCAAACATTTAATTCTCCACCAAAAAATAATCACATTTATTATTTTTTTGTGAAAACAAACATAGTGCTAAACAAATACCGGTCCTGCGAGCACTCTACTTGAAATAGACCGCCGGATGGGGCTGAAACCTAAGTAAATCTGGTCCAATTATGATATAAGTAACCAGTTAATTAATTTAAAAAACAAACTGCCTCCAATGCTGAAACCTGATGGGGCGCTGGCTCACGCCGCAATGGAGAAAACACACTTATTTGCATCTCAGTTTGCGGAATCTTCACGTCTGGATGCTGGTAGTGCGACACCTCCTACTCCACCTGACAGTCCGACCTTGTTGCCGGAAATACATATTTGCCAAAAGGACGTTCGTAAAGTGCTACGCAATCTAGATGTGAACAAAGCCAGTGGTCCGGACGGAATTCCTACCCTAGTGTTGAAGGTTTGTGCACCTGAGTTGTCTCCTGTACTGACCCGCCTGTTTAGACTCTCTCTCCGTACCGAACAAGTGCCAAAATCATGGAAGCTTGCTAATATGCAACCTGCCTTATTAGCAAGCTTTCTAGTTATGGTTTGTCTTCTGGGTTTATTGCATGGATATCGGACTTCTTGAGGGATCGATCCATACGAGTTGTCATTGATGGCTGCTCGTCGGATCAAATGGCAATCAATGCCGGAGTCCCTCAAGGGTCGGTACTCTATGCGACGCTTTTTCTGCTACATATCAACGATCTGTTGAAGCCCGGTATCTTTGGGTACGCGGATGATAGCACTGTTGTAGAGAGCTACATATCTAGCGCGAGAGCTAGTGAACAGCAAATTAAGGTATCGAGAGAGAGTATGATCGTGCGTTTGAACTTGGCCCTTGAGGAAGTCTCTGAATGGGGCGAAACCAATCTGGCCAAGTTTAACGAGGGAAAGACGCAGGCGTGTCTGTTCTCGGCAAAAAGGAGTCCATTTCAACATACTCCTACTTTTCGAGGTGTATCCGTACCGGTTACTGATCATCTTGAGCTTTTGGGCGTTACCTTGACCTCTACGCTCAACTTTGGCTCGTATATCGAGTCCAAGGCTAAATTAGCTACCAAAAAACTAGGTGTCCTCTCAAAGGTGCGAAAGTACTTCAAATCTGAACAATTACTTCTCTTATACAAAGCACAGATTCGGTCTTGTTTGGAGTACTGTTCGCATCTTTGGGATGGATCGGCTAAGTATCAGCTTGAGGCTCCTGGAATCGATCGAGAGGCGTGCCAAAAGGCTCATAGGCAAAGACACTCTAGTGCGAAAAAGACTTCAAAGTCTTGAACATCGCTGCAAGATTACAAGCTTCTCGGTTTTTTATCGGATACACTTCGGAGAGTGTGCGACTTCTCGTAACTCGAAGAAGCGGCACCGTTTCATGGTTGATGTTCCAAAGATACGGACGAAGAGGTTTGACTCTACTTTTATGATAAGAACGTCTAGGCTGTGGAATGAGTTGCCAGAGTGGGTTTTCCCTGATGGTTATAATCTTGGTGTCTTCAAATCGAGAGTGATTCGGTTTCTTCTAGGTAAACACGCTCCATCGTAGACCGCATCGTCGCTTAATATCAGGTGAGATGGCGGTCAAGTGTAAACCTATAAAAGTAAAAAAAATAACATTTTTTATTCGTTTGTTACACTAGAAACTTGTTAATAACGACGACCATAGTTCATTGCTATCTTTAGCGATACATTAATCTGCATAGCCCTTACATATAGATACTCTCCCACTGTCTATCAGACATACGCTGTCCCGTACAGCGAATCTAGAAGCCTCATCAAACTGCATACTAATAAAGCTGTTATTTCAGCATCCATTATGTAAATACGATGCTAATCAACACCAGACGAGGGTTACCAGACTGCTAAAACTTTCCTGACAACTGGACTTAACTAGCTTAGACTTTTCGGACAAATTAAATTTATTTCATGTTTTGGAACTTCAGTTTTCCACTGGTCTCACCGCTTTATTTATCAGACAAAGTGATGCGACCAGCGGCACTTGCACTAGATGATAGGCAAGATACCTGCTTGTGTAGATTGTGTGATAGTTACAAAAAGCAACAGATAATTCGAAGATTTTCATTCGCTATTTAGCGTTGCATCACGCTAATTCTTCAGAGATTTATTTTAAATAGTGACTGGCCGACATTTGACCAACGTAATGTCATTAAGAAAGCATTTCATTTCATTAAATCAAACTTATCTAAGACAGCCAGTGAAACTGATCCACTCGCCTTCAAGACTCAATGTATCAGTAATATTGTATCCATCGGTGAAACATTTAGGTAATTTTTTTTTTCTTAAACATTAAATACCTAACTATTACATTATGAAAATGTTTTTTTTTTATTTCAATCGTATCTTGTAGTTTTAAGTAAAATAAATAAAATCAGAAAATAATAGTACAACTTCGCATAAAAAACACAATACCTACCTAGTAAAATTTGTATTTGATAGTGTTCATACGCAATGTTTTCGTATCTAAATAAAAAAAGGTGTTATTCATGGCAACATAGCTCTCTCACACTTATGAGTAAAAGTAGGGAAAAGGAAGCTATGGATGATGATGATGCTGATAACTAATACTCTTCTTACTTCTTCTAGAGTAGCTTAGAACACAATTAAATAATTTTTGTTTCAATCAAATAGATATCCTTCTTTTGGAAAGCCAGAGATATACCCAGGCTTGCAACGCCAAAGGAAATTTATATTCTAGCCTGGTAACACTACAACCGGTACAAACTCTAGAGTCAATTAACATGGTGTTAATTCTACGTCATTTGTGTAGATTCGCGTAACATTCAGGTCGACATTTGGCATTTACGTGGTGAGTATAGGTACGGGATTATACAGACTGTTTATACTAAGTCCAAAGGGTAGGACTATACTCGTCACGATTAACAATTTTTACTATAATATTAATTACGGGATATTTACTGTACGTCTACGATTCCTAGCTAACAAAATAGTTGATAACATTTTTTTTTTTAACTTTTATAGCCTTACACTTTACCGCCATCTCGCCTGATGTTAAGCGACGATGCAGTCTACGATGGGGCGTGTTTACCTAGAACATTGAACATTCTTTTAATTCACAAACAAAAATGACAAAGATGTTGACGAAGAGATATGTCACAATCCTTTGGAAGAACGATGTTCTATATCTTTGTCGATTTTTAAATCCCACTAATCCCACTAATATTATAAATGTATGGATGTTTGTTACTCAATCACGCCGTAACGTATGAACGGAGCAGGCTGAAATTCAGAATACAGTTAGATTATGGTCTGGAAGAACACATAGGCTACTTTTTATCCCGAAAAAATAACGGGAACTACGCGAGTAAAACCGCGGTGCACTGCTAGTATTTGATAATACAAAAAAAAAATGCGTCCCATATTTTTCCATATTTTACCTGAAAGACTAATAATTACTAGAATGGTATATTTTTGACCCATTCCTTGTCCCAATTGCACAATCTAGTCATATGTCACTACGTCGGTAGATGTAACCAAACAATTCTGATTAGTTGAGGTGTTCTTCGAAACCTGCTTCGCTGTGATTACGACGACGTGTTTATTCAAATAGATATTCAGAGTGAAGTGCTCACAGTTTGTAATTGAATACTAGCGTTCAAAAGGTTGCTTTGATTTAAGGTTAAGGGGTGATATTTAACTTAATCAAAATTATATTGTATATACATTATACACTAGCCACGGCCCGCGGTTTTATCTGCGTAGTTCCCGTTCCCATTATTTTCCTGGAACTAAAAGTAGTATATGTGTTCTTCCAGACTATAATCTAACCCTGTTCCGAATTTCAACCCGATCCGTCCATATGTTACGACGTGATTGAGGAACAAGTTTGTTCCTCAATCATTATAGTCTGGAAGAACACATATACTACTTTTAGTTCCAGGAAAATAATGGGAACTAAACATCCAAATAATGAGATGTATAATATTAGTAGGATTCGAAACTTATGAAAGCTTCGTACAGTTAATTAATTATAATTGTTTTTTTTACTTTCTTTATATTTTTAAACCTTTTTTTTTATTTTGAACTCAGAGAAAACATTGAGTTAAGAAATAAAGTTTTGGAATGTGTGTTATGAATTGTCTTCGAAAACGCGAGAAATGAAATAATATTAAACAAAATATACGAATAATTTTGTCAATCAACTCAATAACTAACTAGAATTTGAGTAAAATCAAGTTGTTTTAAGTGAAATAAAATGCAAGAAACCTCATTTAGGATAGATCTTTTCGGTAACTAGGCCACGGGGCTGGGAAATTGAGAAAGTAATCTGTATCAGATGTCTAAGAAGCCTTCAAGTATAAAGATTGATTACTCGATCAACAAGGCCGAGTTGAGTCCTTTAATGTCCTTATTATGAACTGCTTAATATAAGCATTCAGCTGTATACGGATTCGATAGGATACGGTTTAAAAATTCGGATTAGGTTTGTGAAAGAAGACATTTTTTTACCTATCAATTTCTACAAATTCTATTGCCAGAAACCACGATAATAGGCTTCGTGATATTAAATCTGATCGATCGTCCAATCCACCGATACGTTCAGAAGCCCCAAAAAAGACCGCTTTGAAGGCCACTCTTTTCTACTCTCACTCTAAATCCAACAATATGTCCATTCAAATACTTAGGTCTGTAAAGTCATTACACCAAGATGACATTGATCTTTATGGAAGCCAACCGTTACCTATATGCAGCAATAATTTAATTTTCTACGAAAAATAAAAATGGCCTCAATTTAAACTTAGACACTCGACTACATTTGCTAGGTAAGACGAATACGTTATCATCGAGACAAGCCAATTTTAGATTTATGTTCATATTTCAAAAACCGCCACCCTTATTTCGATAAAATTTGTATAAAGTATCTCTTTCTCTAAAGTATGATCCAACAAACAAACAAAAAAATTAGTATCTTCTCCTATTTTGAAGTCGGTTAAAAATAATCCACTTTATATGAACGGCTGAGACTCGCAGATTATTTTTGCCACAAGAGGCAAGTCAAGATCATAATCCACCAGGCTAACGAAACATGGTCTGAATCACAGAACAGATATCAAGTAGAAGGCTCGTAGCTGAATCTCACTAGGAAAACCACCGTATCACGTTTGCACACAAACGTGGTTTTCATATATTTTAAACACATTGAAACAATGCAAGTGATTTGTCCCATAGTGACGAACCTAAAATGATGTATTGCATTTAGTTACGTACTCAAAAATGAACCCTATTACTAAATACAAAAAATCTGTTATTGTCAACTATTCAAAATGTTGTTACGACTTTCTTGGATAACTCAATTTTATCTAATTACAGAAAAAAGTACCGTATCTTGAATGTGACTAAGTCGCTTATTTTGTACCATTATCAGGACTTTTAGGGCGTATCGAATACATCAGTGCTACGAACTTTCTAAACTCAACCTTAGTAGAATAGAATAAGGTGGTAACTATTATCATCTTTCAAAAATGTAAGTTGTTTTCACTAGTGCGCACTAGATGTCACTAATTGTAAGATTAGTGACATCTAGTGCTCACTAGTTCTGCTACTTCATACTAGATGGCACTTTATGTAATTTATGCAACTATGAACGTTACCTTCTTTAAAATAAGGGATTCGTAAATATAAGCCGGTCGTGCTAATAGTGATAAGACAATGCTGTAACATTTTCATTACATTATCGATATTACGATATTCAGTTTACGTACCTATCGTATATAGACTACAGGCCCGTGAACAAAATTTACGGGTCAAATGAACCACCAGGAGACCTATGTAGGATGATAGAAGGGTGTAAAGTATTAAGATTCAGCACTATGCCGTCACTTGTAAGCTGTCCAACTGAGTGTGATTGAAGAGGGGGAGTTGCAATCCTCTACCATTTCTCCTTGTCGCATGATTTTTGTATGGCATTGCGAAATAATGGATTAGAAGAGGTATTGAAACTGTATGGAACCAATGCCGTACTTAATCAAATGACCAAATTTGCTCTGTAAATTACTCGTACTCTGTAAATTTTTCTGGCAAACTAATAATTAAAAAGTTAAAATTTATAATTTTTATAGTTTCAATATCTCTTCTAATCTATTATTCCGCAACGCCGTACAAAAATCATGCGATAAGGAGAAATGATCGAGGATTGCAACCCCCCCTCTTTAATTGCACTCAGTTGGACAGCTTACAAGTGACGGCATAGTGCTGAATCTTATTACTTTATACCCTTCTATCATCCTACATAGGTCTCCTGGTGGTTCATTTACTACGTAAATTTTGTTCACGGGCCTGTAGTCTAATAATTTAATCATAATATTATGATTAAATTTGTTCATGTACCATCTTAATTTTATTAACTATAGAGTGTAGCGTAACAGAGTTTTGTAAAAGAACGTAATTACTAGGAAAAACTAAAAAATACTCGGAGGAAACTAAATAAATATCTTAAGTAAATAAAGTAATGATGAAATTGGTCTTGGCAAGTAGCACTAAAATTTGTATTTTAGTCGAATGATATTTTTCTTGAGTGAGGTAAAGATAAATAAATATAGGTGAAACATTTACACACAACACCATTTGACGCTAAACTAAGCTAAGCTTGTAATATGGCGGCCAGGTAGCTGTTACACAATGTAAGGAAATAGTTATTTTCTTTGAGGGACGACCTTGTCATTTAAGTTGTTGTCAGTAAAAAATCAAGATGTTTTTATAACCATGAATAGAAACTTTTTTCGAGGAGTAGAAGCCGCTGAATTTATGTGGAAATTATCATAACATTTTATGTGGAAACAACTATGATATGAGGTTAAAGGTATGATTACGGGATTTTAGGTTTTTATAAAATGAACCATAGCCAAAATGGGGGTTTAATGTAAGAAATAAACACGCATACACGAAAACATATAATTGTTTT
This sequence comes from Ectropis crepuscularia, assembly GCA_963693475.1. NCBI lineage: Eukaryota > Metazoa > Arthropoda > Insecta > Lepidoptera > Geometridae > Ectropis > Ectropis crepuscularia. The sequence goes on from OY856358.1 coordinate 15,183,702, forward strand.
TGTCGGTATTGCTGTTTCGTCTATGTACCTATTTCCTTTTTTTTTAATTATAAAATCGGTGTCTAAAAAGTGCTCAGAGCAAATCGTGCTTGTTTTGGAAGGAAACCAATTTTGCCTTCCTGTAGCTTCTATCCATTTCTCCTTAACAACGGGACTTTTAGGAAAACTGAAGTGATAAAATGTACTTTTTTCAAATAAAACGTTAAATTATTCAAATACCAAATAATAAAACATAATATATTTGTTTCACACAATTGTACAAGTTAGAAATATCGATATTAGCAATTTCAACAGCTTGCGTCCCATCCTTCACTGAGTAGCGCTACTGAGTAGCGCTACTCGCATGCATAGAATGATCGAGAATATCACATATAGTTTGCATGAAAATGAACCTTATAACAATGACTTTAAAGTTGACTTCCTTTAAATCATTTCTCTCTTTAAACTAATATTAATTTATTTTCACAATAAAATCAAAATTAAATAAAATAGGACTTACCGATGGTACGATATGCCTCCTTTGGATAAAGTTTTGGCACGGCTATCGTTTTTACACTCAATAACTGCACAATACGGCATGACTGCTTACTTTTTATTCAAAATTGCGGATTCCGGAGTACTGCAGTAGTGGCAGAGCACGACGGAAGTGGGCGTACTCTTAAAGTATGCTGAGATTGCGCTTACTTAGTACTACGATTGCCCCGCCTACTTGCTACTTCTTCTTGATATCTGTTCTGTGGTCTGAATCATGGTAAGTATAGTCTATTATGTCAAATGCCTTCTTAAATATCTTCTGAACACGTGTAGATTTCCTTCACCATTAAGTATCCCTAATGACAATCCACACGGACATTTTTTTTTACGTTTTAGATGTTAATTAACTTTAACATAAATGTGTTTGAAGTATATTAAAATAAAGACCGATTAAAAAAGACGCCATTAGACATACATTTATTGGGCAAGTATAAGTCCAATTAAAACAATGAAAAAAAATATTTACAGCCAAAAATCCAAGTACAAAGATAAGTTTGTTGGTTTTAAATTACGTGTCCCCAAAGTGGCCAGCGCGCTTCTAGTGGACAGGCTACTTTTGATACTGGGAAAATAACGGCAACAGAAACTACGCGGGTAAAACCGCGAAGTGCTACTAGTATAATTCAAATAGGACTATCTAAAACAATTTATACGCTTTGTGATTAAAAGATTTTCATATCGGTTCACACATTTTTGAGTGACCATAATAAAAAAATCCATCGATTGGAACACCTTCTGCTTGAAGTCAATTTAAACATTCTTTATGCTAATGAATACAAAATAATGTGTACCCTGAATAGAAGGGAAACTCAAATAGTGTTTGAGTGAATTAAACAGAAACCTTTTTACAACTTCTCTTTCACTGCTCCAATACAAACTTGAAATTACAGACTTTCGTAGGTGTTTTACAGGGAGTAACTTTATTAACTTCTTTACGGCGTCTCGTTACTTGGGAGCTAAGTAATCACTTAAAGTGCCAACGAATGGATGAAAATCATAAAATCTGAGTGTCGTTTGTCAGTAGTAGTGTTGTAGTATTTAATCGAACTTTTGAACACTTTAGTTTATTACATAAAACTTGTACTAATATAGCAAAAGTTTTATATTTTCTAGGTAAGTATTTTCCAGAAAATAGCTGAGAAACATCTTGAAAGTAATTCTAGAAAAATGTTGGTGTGTGTTTTGAATTGATACAATTAGTTTCACGGTTTGTAGCGTCGATAACATACAATTTCACAAAGCTATAAGTAGCTGTAATAGTGATTGCTAGAAAAATGTGTGTTTTGAGAGTTTAGAAAAAAATATTTCTTAATTTTTGTACTAAAACAACTGAATAGGTGAACATAAAAAAAGTTGAGAACACTTGTGTGTACTAGTGTGTACTAGTGTACTTTAGAATTGAATTATTATTTTAAATAAAGTGGCCAAGTGCGAGTTGGACTCGCCCATGAAGGGTTCCGTTGCAGCAAGTAACATAATATACATAGTTAGTACACATAGTTTTTTTAGTTCGTTGTAACTTTGATCGAAGTTTCAATAATAGTATTTATGACGTACTAAAAAAAACTACTCATCATATCGAGTTCAAACCAATTTTCGTTTGTAGTTTACATGGTAATGTACATCATATGTATATTTTTTTAGATTTTTAATTATCTTATTTTAGAAGTTAGAGGGGACACACATTTTACCACTTTGGAAGTGTCTCCCGCGCAAATTATTCAGTGTAGACGAAAATGATTTTAGAAACCTCAACATCATTTTTGAATACCTATCGATAAACATCCCACACGTGCAGGTATGATGAAAAGAAAATTTTTGAGTTTCAGTTCTCAGTATGGGGGGAACCCTAATTTTTCTTTTTTTTAATTTTTTTTGTTCAAATCTTAGTGCGGTTCACAGAATACATCTACTTACCAAGTTTCAACAGTGTAGTTCTCATAGTTTAGGCAAAAAGTGGCTGTGACATACGGACGGACAGACAGACAGACAGACATGACAAATCTATAAGGGTTCCGTTTTTACGTTTTACGGAACCCTAAAAACATTACAGCACTCCACTGTTTTACATGCACAGTTCCTGTTCCCGTTATTTTCCTAGGATAAGAAGTAGCCTACGTACTAATCCAAACTATAATCTAATTTTATTTGTTTAAAATAAAGAGTGACAAGACGAGCAGGGCATTTGCCTGATGGTGAGCAACATGCCTGCCACATAACAGCACAGTGACACGCAGCTATTGGAACATGAAGAGCCAAAATCATTACCTAGCACCGCACTGCGCTCGTCACCCAGAGATCTAAGTTGTTATATCTCTAAGCCCTGTAATTTCTCTGGAAACATTGCCCTTCAAACCGGAACACAGTAATGTTTGCACATTACTGCTTGGCGGTAGAATAATTGACAAAGGTGTGGTACTTCCCCAGGCGGACTCTGCTAAGAGTCCTACCACTACTCTAATGCCTTGAGAACATAGTCCGTGGAGATAAATTTAATAAAAGACTAAAAATAAATGTATTTATTTTAAAAAAAGCTGTTTTCCTGTAGATACCTAGATTACCAGATACGTACCTAGCTTGACTTAATAATCTTTACTCTGGATTCAAAAGAAATGTACAATAACAGCTTAATAATAAAAGAACCCGTTATTTTCCGAGTCTCTTTACACATAATTTGATCCTATTTATTCTTCCCTCACAAATCAATTGCGATAGCTGAGACGCGAATCTTTTTAAGGATTATTTTGTGTCTCGATTTCAAAAGCCTGTAAATATTGTATTACGTAACGATAGGGAAAGAAATATACATACAATGTTACGAATCATAACTGGGTGAAGGCAATAAGGGTAGCATAGTCATCGTCATTATATTGTTAGAGGCATGGTGACTAAAATAAAGTTAGTAGTGCGTTAGTTAGATTACCTATTAAAAAATTGGCAGTCATAGGAACTGCCGATAGAAGTGAAAACTTATGTATAACTCAGAATTTGGTACCTTACTTTGGAAACTACACGGGTGTAACCGTGGCCTAGCCATCATGGCATGACCATCTAGAAATGCGTTAGCATTTCCCATTGGCTCACGCATTTCTAGATGGCCATGTCATGATGGCTAGGCCACGCCCTTTCAGCATTTCCCATTGGCTGACGCATTTCTAGATGGCCAGGGGCCATGGTCCCGAGTTTACCCGAAGATTTCTTATCATACACGAGCGTGACGCTAGAATTCAATTCACACCCCACGAAAAATCTGCCTAGGCTCGCCAAAAGAAGTTTTCACTTCAAAAATATTGCAGACGCATTTTTTCTTTTGTTTCACATACAAAAAATACTAAGCAGTGCTTAGAAATTTAAAATGTTGTGTCTATGAACGATTTTAAACAGACGTGACGTCACAATTCCGGGAGTTGGATGAGCTAAATAATATGTATCTTTTTCGATTTTTAATAATTGGATAAAACAAAAAATGTATCCCACTTTTTTCCATAAACTACCTGGCGGACTTATTAGAATGGTGTATTGATAACCCTAGGGTCGAAGCAAAGAGGTAATTCATTTTGTATCTCTTAGTGACGAGCGTGGTGCAATACTAGATACTAATTTTGAAGCATCATGTTAAAATACCTACATGATACTATGCTGTTATGGGCAAGCGTATACGGGGCACGTCATTTTCGTGTTGTATTTAAAAAATAGTAAAAAATAGGATGAAGACTGAGTTTATTCTAATTGTAGGTTATTTGAGCCTACATTCGTGCCTACATTCCATTGTTAATCATTTTCAGCAAGAACATTTTACATTGTTGTTTTAATATTTCAAAGACCGCTTCACCGATTTCGATAAAATTTATTTGGGTCAATCCCTAAATTATTATCTACCAAACAAAAAGAAACATCAATATCGATTCACTATAATTGCGTAACAATACATACAAAAAACAACATACAACCAAATTCTTTTTTGAAGTTCGTTAAAAAAGCATCGATTTGTTGTAGACTCAATTTAAACTACACATTTCTAAGTTTTAATATAAAGTATTAAAAATACCTAATAATTAAAATAAAATAATTTAATAACAAGAATCTTCAACATGAAAGTCCTAACACCATGATTCAACAAATTGACAGGTAACACATGAGTTCAATAAACATTGTTACTTAATATAACGACAACGGCTAAAATTTTGTCTGTCATGTAAATATGATCCCTTTCCTTCACAGAATACAAGTGACAGCAACCGAAAGTAATATTTCAGCCCATAAAATACGTGTTTCGCAGTAAACGTGTATTATGTCGTAAGAGTCTTGTAGGTTTGTCGGACTGTATGATGGCTAACCGCCGTAATATGAAAGTTAGACTTAAGCTTAGCTTCTTCTCGGCGAGTTTGTCTACGTCACAAAGTCACATTTATTTTTTTAAAAAAATGTGATGGTTTGCTTAGACCGAAATGTCTGGAATTTGGCTTTTTACAATACTGTATAGTTTAACCATAAGCAGCTCACTTAATGTTCCCACTGCTGGGATTTGGAGCCTTCTTAAGCTCTCCTTAAGATAGTCTTAAGAGAGGTTCTAGACCATAATCCACGATGGCCGTCAAGTGCGAGTTACAGGATTACGCGTTCCCTCAAAATACGAATGTCTATTTTTCAAAATTGCCAGTTTCCTTGCGATGTTTTCCTCTGCTAGTGGCGATGAGAAACTTGAACGTCTGCACTTTGGAAATTATATAAAGGTGCTACCAAAATTCAAACCTACGGCATCAAAATTGGCAATTGCATGTATTTGCTAGGCTCCCATGGTTTCAATGTAAAGATCCGCTTTAATTAATTCGACTCTTTGAATTTTAATTCATTCAACATGGGGAGTCCCTTAATTACGAGAGAGGACTTTGTATTTGGCGCATTGATTTTCTGTCCCGTCACTCTATATCTAAAACAAAACCAAAATAATACTTTGGTTTTGAGTAAAGGTGCCAAGATTTTGAGCTTTTTTGCAACACAACAACACTGTAGTGCCAAGTACAGTCGCGTGCCAAATCATGTTTCCCATAAAAGCATGGGCACGCATACCGTTCGCAACACAAATTGTATTTCTATTTAGAGATAACTAGATTTTTATCCTGTTTTCACGCAATATCGCGACTGTAATATGTGCGAACCCCGATTTTTTGTAAAGCACTGTATTAGGCCGCCCACAAAGGAAAGTCGTGATATATCACGTTATGCTTTATATCTGCCTGATAAAATGCTTTATTACACGTGTTTAAATACACTTATTAAAATAAGGAAACTTCATCGTATATATTTCCGACAGTGCCATTTGATCTGCATAATTATCACCTTGCTCTCTTTCCTATTGGTTTTCTCGTGGCTGGAATAAACGATACCGTGTCATAGTTATGTTGTCGTGTGTAGTCACGTTTCAAAGCCTCTGAGAAGAGATTTGATTCCATTTTTCATTCTAAGGCTGTGGAATGCGTTGTCTCCGTGATTTTTTGCAATGGATCCAATCTTGGTGTTTTGAAATCGAAACTGTTTTGGCTTCTTGAAAGCGTGTTCTATCGTAGAGCACGTTGTCGCGTAATATACTCGTACCAATTTCGTCTGGACCTTTGAGTGTTTTTGGATTAGTGGTGAGAGTGCAATAATCTCACAATCTTGAAACCTTCGGTTTGAAGTTCCACTGCACACTTGAGTATTCTTCCAAGTATAGAACAAGCTTGACATCACCAGTGGCTGTGACGGTGAAGGAAAACACCGTAGTGATTCACATTCCAAGAAAGAAGGTGCGGACGCTGCTGGTAGATTAAATACAAGTTATACACGATCATCAACATTGTTATTATGATGTGTCTACCTATGTTATTTCTGTATAATAGAAATATCTTAGTCTGTCTACTTCATAGCTTTGTGTATACTTTATACAAATTAAGTAGAAATTAGAATATTGTGAAAAGAGCGAATTAAAACTATACTTAATACTGATGAATATTGCGAAAAATAAGCACATTAAAACTACATCTAATACTACATCATTCAAGTGTCAAAATGAATATCAAAAGCTCTGCAAAATTGTCAACTTTATATGCAATCATGTAGTTTTGAGTAGGTTTATGCAAAGTAGCACTAGCTTGGAACATCTTGGGATAACAACTCTAATACGTATTATAAATTATAAAGTAGCACAGTATAACTTAACAAATCTGGTTATATTGATCGACTACACTTGGAATTGCTACGTACTTTTTTAATGGGCAGACCCAGTGGACAGACCTTTTACAAATAAAACTAAAATACTTACAATGAGAACTACACTACGCTAGGATACCTGATTACCTACTTATACTAAGAACATCTGAATTATCCATAGACCAAGGAAGGTCTTAAGATAATCAAGACGCTCAAGCCCACTGCCAGTCGAAAGCGTGTCTGGCGGCATTGGCACGCTGAATGGCAATGTTTGTGCGCGTTGATTTTAAGAAGCATGTTCAGCATGCTAGCAGCATTATACGCTGAATGGCTAATGCATATGCGCATTGATTTTGTTGTTTTTTCTATATTTTTTTACATTTGTTCTCAACATTAAATAAAACAATGCTGGAAACGATAGGCTTGGAAACTTTCTAAAAAGTTAGAAAAGATGAAATGAGTCCCTTTGCTTGCACAGAAAATTACATATTAGCAAAAAAATGTATGAGAATAAGATCGCTATGCAAAAGTGAAAAACTTCGTTGGGGTACTAGCTGAATCATGCGCGCGAATCATTTTTATCCCGGAAAAACAACGGGAACGGGAACTACGCGGGTAACACCACGGGGCGCAGCTAGTAATATTATAAAAAAATTTATTAAGTATAGACCTATTAATAATGTTATATTGAATAATATTACATATTATGTAGTACTCAATTTAATATTATGGCCATGTCTGTGTAGTTATTAAATGATTGAGCAACAAACAACCAAACTTTGACATTTATAATACTAGTAGGACGTAAGAGCAAATAACAAAACAAGCAAAACTTGCGGTTAATGGTAAGCACTACGCCTACCCATAATAAAATGCCAAACAGTTAACAACATCAGCAAGCAACAAAAAGAGTTCCAATCACTTCCTATCATTCCATTTAACGTTCGAAAGTAGAGGTCACGAGACACAAATACCCATGGATCTCTATTAAAAAAACTGACTTTTACTTACTGCACTAGTTTGTCACCCAAATAGTAAAATGATATTATCTCTTAACATTGTTATTTCAAAAATTGATCTTTAAAATATTTGCACATTACTGCAGTACTGCTCAACGGTTGCATAACAGTACATTGTCAAGGAGATTTTGTACAGAACCCTTCCACGGCAAAATGTGTGATGTTAAAAAGATTGAAAGAAAAAATAACCTGTTTTAAGTAATTTATTGGAAGAATAGAGACACAAATATGAACTATTTACCTATACCGCATTAAAGTCTTAAATGCTAAATCTTAACAATTAAGAATATTCCTGAATAGCCCACTCTTTAGAGATTACGTTTGATTAATAGTCATTAAACCCCATGTTACGAACCGTAGCATGACTTAAGCCTACGTAACAAGTACGGTGCTTGTCGTTAAGTTTAATCCTAGTGATTCGTTTGAATTAGGAGATCGTAAAAGCGAATAAATTTAAGTATCGAGGTAAAATCCATGGTTTATAGCCAAAATGGTTTCCCTCGTCCAGTTTTCGGGATTCGTTTCATGAATCAAGTATGCAATGTCGCTGAGTTTGATATTTTTGGTCTCGAGTTTTGTTTGATTTGATTGTGATTTATTGGCATGATTAAGAGGTGCTTGACGAGTGACTGACTGAAGCGCTAGAATTAGGGTTTTCTACCCGGGTACCCGGATACGGGTATACCTGGAAAATGAAATGTACTACTACTCGGGTACTATTTCACAGTCAGACCCGGGTACCCACGTAAAATAAAATAAGTATCAAAGTAAGTTTATAATAAGTCTCATTTATTGTTACATTATTTATTTTTAGGAGAGAGATTATTAAATTTAAATTTTTATTTTTTAATACCATAAAGTTTTGTGATGTTTATTTTCGAAAACAACACTCGGATTGACTATGTGACTATAAATTAATTATTAAAGAAGTTTATTTATCATTATTTATTTATAACATTTCTATCGCTTACATTTTTTAAACTGCATCAGAAAACATTTTTTTCTGTGAAGAAAGATTTTTAAGTTGTAATTTTCATTTTGTAATACCGAAAAGTTTTTGTGATTTTAATTTCTTAAAATGTGTAATAAGAGAAGATTGTTTAACTGTATGTTTTTATTTCTCTGAAACAGTTCAGAGAAGAAAGTTTGTCATTTTAGTTGGAAAATTGATCTCAGTTGTTGTTAATCATATTTTTGTCATTTATTGTAGTAATAAGCCATTTTTATTCCTAATTAGATAACGAGAACAAAAGTGCTTAACTGTGACTTTTGATAATATAGGTACTTCAATCATTAATATTAATAGACTTTGGCATAATTAAATAAAACATGATTTTAAGTTTTGTCTTATTCTGCTAAAATCAGAAATAGCCACTACAAAAAATAATACCTGATACCCGGGTGTTAAAAATGGCGGGTACGCGAAAACCTCGCGATTCAGCGTGTCTACCGTCTAGCCCATTTTCTACCGCCTTTTCTATTAACACAGCGCCTTCTAGGATATTTTTTTAATAATCTCAAAAACAAAATCATTCAACTCTCTTAATTCTGTACTGTAATCGGTTTTGAATAAAAAAAGGAGTATGCCTACTTACATCATTTAGCACAGAATTATTATTTTGTGAAACATTATTCTTTAAATCGGAGCACAGAAATGAAAAACAAAAACAATGACACTAAAAACAGTGCCGACAAAAGTGAACATTCCGTCGGTAAAGGCAATGGTGAGACAAGTTCAATTGTTTTTAAATATTTCAAAAAATTCAGAACAAATCTGAAGAAGTTTTTACTTCAAAAATAACACTTTGGTGGCAGAATATATTGAAAACAATCAAATCATCACAAATAAGATTTTTTTCTCAAGACAAATATTAAGGTCAGTACTCACATACGGTATTACTCGATCGAGCTAAATTGTCGAGTAAAACCCATGGCATGGGCTTTCGTCCACACATTGAGCATTAATCTATCGAGTAAGGCGCGCCGTTCAGTATTCACCGACCGTTCGAGCCAAAGGATGTCTGTGCAACAAACTAGACGGTGGCTATATTTAGCAAGTCTCACTAGTGCTTTAAAAGAAAAATCAAAAATTTTTCAAAGAAAATGAAAAGAAAAAACGTAAAAGAGGTACTGGGTTAAACTCGCAAATCCATTTCTCTTAAAAACACGTGTTTCAAACACGATAAACAATACTAATACTAGGCTCGCCTCGAGCCACTCGCAGTCACGTACACACGTACGAGTCAAGATTGACGGCTCGCTTCGAGTAGGTTCGAAGGAAATTACTTTCATTCCATCGAGCCGGCTCGGTGCGAGCCTTCGAGCTGTGAGTTTTGCGGTCCACACGTTGATTTTTACTCGACTTCGAGTAAAACTATCGAGTAATACCGTATGTGAGTACTGACCTTTACACGAGTGAATAAATCAAAATTGATAGCGCAGATCAAAGAAGAAAGCTTCGACAAACATTCGCAAAATGTGGTTATATTCTTTTGTAGATATTCAATTTAAAATGTATTTCTATTTTACCAAGGCTCGTGTAATGGTTTATTGTAGGCAAGGGAGTAATGTAAATAAACCAGTTTAATATTTCCCCTCATTCAGCGGGGAAACGCCGCCAGCGTTATGGGCGCTTTGGCTCCGAGTACAGTTAGACGCGGATTTTTTCATTAATTTAACTGTGTGTACATTGTTAAAGTATTTTATCCAACTTATTTGATAAATTAACAACCTACTGATATTATAAACGTAAATCAATGTCTGCACATTTGGATATTTAGAAGTATGTTGCTCAATTACGTCGTAACATATTATAAACGGATCGGATTGAAATTTGAAACACAGTTTGACTATAGGTCGGAACAACAAATAGGCTACTTTTTATTACGGGAAAATAAAATCACGAGGGGCTACTAGCAATTGTTATATATTTGAAAGTTTGTTGTTTGTTGCTCAATCACGTCGGAACGGTTAACCGGATCGAATCAAATTTTGGAATAATAATCGTGGTCTGAAATAGCACAAATGCTATTTTTTATCACCGGAAAGAAAATCGCTAGAAACAAGCTACTACTCCATCATCAGTAATAGTATATGCAACCCATATGAAGTTTCTACTGCTGGGATTGAGCCTTCTCTCAAAGCGAATCAAGACCATAAGCAACGTTGGCTAGATACGCTAGGCAAGTGCGGGTTCACACCTGCACTTGACTGGCGTATTTATTCATATTTTGCCTATTTTTAGATATTCAGCCTTATTTAAGATGGCATGAATCATCGAAAGATATTTTTCTTGACAAACTACTATTTTTCACGATGCTTTCACTATGAAAAGCCATGACAAAATTGTACATAATACACTTTAATAAAAATTGGCAGTCATAGGAACTGCCGATAGAAGGGAAATATAAGGTATAACTCAGGTATAACTCAAAATTTAGGTAGGTATAACTCAAAATTTAGGTAGGTATAACTCAGAATTTGATAGCTCACTTTGGAAACTACGCGGGTGAAACCGGGGGGCGTGGTCATGTCCATGGACGTCCAGACATGCGTCAGCATGGCCAATGGGAGATGCTGGCGCATTTCTAGATAGCCAAAGGCCATGGTCTCGAGTTTACCCGAACATTTCTTTCTTCCCGAGCGTGATGTTTGAGGTCAATTCACAGACCAAGAAAAATCTGTCTGTGCGCTAAAAGAAGTTTCACTTGTAAAATCTTTGATGTGCAGATGGGATTTAATACCCCGTTTACATGATTCCAGTCCAGCGACCGAATCCAGCGCTGGATTGCTTACTGGAATAATGTAAACCGGCACTGGAATGCACTGGCACTGGATTGATGCATTCCAGTGCCGGTCTCCATTATTCCAGTAAGCAATCCAGCGATGGATTCGGTCGCTGGACTGGAATCATGTAAACGGGGTATTAATATTCACGCTTGAAAATCGAACATTATCTTCACTACGCGACGACTAGGCTACCACTGCTTCAGTATTTACATGCCAACATTATTTTTAATACAACAACAATAATAAAATGTTACAAGTCTATTTGTAAAAACCACTAAAACATTACGAAACTATAAGTAAAACAACCATTAAGTAAAACTATACCATAAACCGTACTAATTTTGCCTCTAGGTATAATTAGGATATACGAGTATGTTCTCAAGCTACGCACGTATCTAATATTTGCTTCGACAAGTCACAGAATAACAAACAGAGAGCCTAATTGTTATATCCAAAGGTTGTAATTAATTTTTGTGTAATTGAATTATTTTATCAGAATCATTCTGTGGCGCATAAGGTCAACGGAGGATTTTCCAAATACAGATGTATTTATAACTTTATTATTATTTTTATCTTGTTTTTATCCTTCGCGATAAAATTAATATCTTGCTATTGTTTTTATCGTCTTAAAGAATGAAGCACCACACCTTTGTCAGTAACCTTATTAATGCTTACCGCATTAATATGCTAATACTACTGTGTTCTGGTTTGAATGACAATGTTTCCAGAGAAATTATCTAAGAGATAAACCTAGCGTTGTGCAGTGTTAAGTAGTGATTTTTTGGACTCTTCAAGTTCAATAACTGCATGGTACTGTGGCCCTTATAGGTAGAAGTGTTGCTTACCATCGGAACCCGGGGATTTCCCATCGCGTCACTCTATAATTGAAAAAAAAAAGTTGATAGTGTTGTGGAAAGTTGCCTTCATTCTCATTTTGAGAGAAAGTCGAAAATCCCAGCAGTGGGATGTAAAGTTATCTATTTAGTTCAACTCTTTCTATTTAATACAATTATTCTACAAGGCAACAATTTCTATAAGTCGAAATTCTTTCGCTATGGGTTAAATTCTGTATGTCAAGGGATGCAAGTGACTATTAAAGTGTATACCATTTTTATCATTATTCATGTGAATGAAATGGTTCTACTAACATCATTTAGGAATGGAATGTGTTACCTGAGTGGAGTTTTCCCGATAAATACATTATTTTCTAGACTTAATGGATTTTAATCAATTTAAATTCGTTTCTTCAAGGTAAACGATCTGTATCATATCGCATCGATGGTTAAAATCAAACAACATGGCGGTCAAGTGTATAGGGACCTATTATTATTGATAAATACATTTTTTAGGCCTCAGTAAACTGTCGAAAAGTTTGTGATACCCAGATTTTTTTTTTCTTATTCAAGCAAATCTACAATATTCAGGTTTCTTGGGCCAACAAAGTTTTAATTAAGCTAAGACAAACACAGGATGACCACAACCGTCTTCAAACTCCCTTCCTGTTTTCTATCTTTGTCTTTCAATCTTAAAGAAAGTTTGTTAGAAAAGGACGGAAGAGTCATTTCTTTGTTATGTGTCGTCTTATGAGGGTCCGTAACAGGAACAAAAGTTATAGGACATTGCTGTAGTAAAGGTTTTCATTATGTGGGTGGTAGTTTAGCCTTTTCCGTCTATCTAGCTTTATTTGACATGTATGTAACAATAAAAGTTAGTTGGGTAGGTATATTATTACTGTTATTTAACTAATTACGTCTAGAAATTGCCTTACTCTAACAAGGCAATCTTCAACTGGAACATTTTTTTAACTATTATAGGTTTACACTTGACCGCCATCTAATCCGGTACTAAATTTCATCTAGATCCCTTCAATACTTTTTGTGTGAGAAACAAACATCCACGAATACTCTCATAAACTTTCGTGTTTATAATTTATAACACATACTAGCAGGCCTTTTATTGACAAATTTTTGGGGACGCCAATCCTCGAAAGTTGTACTTAAGTCTATAATTTATTGGAGAACTCGGTATGCCACCAGTATCCCTTTGGGGGCACTACGTGCTCCTACGTGCCCCCTACAAAAAAAACCCGGCAAAAATACTAGTAAGGATAGGATAAATTCTTTATTGTTAATGTAAAAATATGCGTTGATTTGTACAACGAACCCTTTTTTAACAACTATTATCAATCATATTTATTAAACATACAACAAACAACAAAGATTAATATGAGTTTGAAAGCTATGTCTTCTTGAAGTTACTAAATCTAACACAATTAACATACTCGAACTGTTAAAGCATTTTGTTCCCGACAATTCTTGACATGAATAATCTTGGGAACTTCTCAAGTTTCCGTGTCTCAAAGCGAAACGTAGGTCATGCATAAATTTCATAGTTACACTTGTATCTGATTTAATCTAACTCAAAGGAAAATTAGTTGTGAAGACATGACAGAACTCGGGCAACTGGCATTGGAGTGAATGATATGATATAGGTAACAGTAGTCATCGACATTCATTCTTTTCGCTTCGTTTGCTAAAAGAGTATCTTTAAACGCCACTCAAGCAAAACATTTGTCTAAGCGTCAAAGGCTCTGATGTTGCGGATAATCATAAATAGAGGTTACAACTTCCTTTTTGTTAATTTTATTTTATAGCTTAGAGTGACCAGACGACCAGGACATGTGCCTGATGGTAAGCAACACGCCTGCTACATAACAGCACAGTGATACGCACCTATTGGAACATGAAAGTCCAAATCATTACCTAGCACTGTACTGCGCTCGTCACCCAGAGATCTAAGTATTTCTTTGGATACATTGGCTTTCAAATCGGAATACAGTAATGTTTGCACATTACTGCTTGGCGGAAGTATAACTGGCAAAGGTGTGGTATTTCCCCAGGCGGACACTGCTAAGAGTCCTACCACTACAAAATCTATCAAGTGGACTGTCTGGTTTAAGTCATTATTTTGGTTTTAAAAACATGACATAAAAAATCAAATGAAAATTGACATTGCCAATGCCTTCAATACCTTGGAAAGGGGCGTTCTGTTGAGGGAGGTAAAGGAAAAAGTTCCTTCTATCTACCCTTTCCTCCACCAAGTTTATAGAACTCCTTCCAAACTTTGTTTCAATGACCATTTCATGCTTTCACAAGTAGGAGCTCTTGATTTCATGCTTCTCCTTGCTGAGATCCACTGGGGCCACTCGTTTTTAGCTTGGCCATTCACAAGCTCATCGTTGAACTAAAATCCTCTCTTAACATATGGTATTTAGACGATGGCACTATTGGAGGTAAACCGGAAGACGTATTTCAGGACCTTGGGGATACTTAACCCACTCCTCAAGGACCTTGGCCTCGTGGTGAACCCTTCCAAATGCGAGTTTTTCCCCTGCAGTGTGGAAGCGCGCGCACACTTTGCGCATTTAAGTTCTATGTTACCAGGACTTAAGGAAGTGTCGACTTCGGATTTCACTGTATTGGGGTCCCCGATTTTTGCTGATGCTGTTCCAGAGGCCATTACCTCTCGTACAAGGCTTCTTCTCAGCACTCGTGAACGCCTTAAAAACATTTCCGCGCACGTGGCGATAGTGTTATTGCGAATGTGGTTCGCCGTTCCTAAAATAACATACTTGTTGCGGACGGCCCCCACCTGGAAATATCCGGCTGAAGTGTCTGCGTTCTGAAATCGGCGGTTGAGTCTATTCGTAACGTTGCCCTTGATGAACGTCAATGGTCACAGGCAGCTCTTCCAATTCGGTTTGGGGGTCTAGTGGTGCGTTGTGCGCGAGATGTCGGCCTGCCGGCTTTCCTTGCGTCGGTGCATGGGGTTGCTGATCTTGCCACTACTATTCTAAATTCAAATCATGGCGAGGAAAGGTTGCCTTATGCTTCTGACGCTTTGATGGTCTGGAGTGGCCTCAACTCCGGAGAGTCGACTCTCGTAGAGTCTCAAAGCCAACGTGCGTGGGATGCTATTGGAGTCGAGCAGGTCCACAAGCACAACTTTGGGCATGTGCGTCGGGATCGGATATGGCCAGACTCCGGGCCGTCTCGCAGCCTGAATCTGGGGCTTGGTTGCAGGCGCTACCTTCTCCTCACCTAGGCACCTTATTGGAAAACAACTCGTTATGTGTTGCGGTGGCTCTTCGCTTGGGCTGCAAGGTGTGTGAACCCCACGTATGCACCTGCGGCTCCCTGGTAGAAGCCAATGGCCATCACGCTTTGAGTTGCCGACGGTGTGCAGGAAGGTTCTCACGACACCATGCACTCAATGACGTGGTTCGGAGAGCCTTAGTGTCGGCGGGAGTTCCATGCGTACTTGAGCCCCCGGGCAGATCGGACGGCAAGAGACCGGATGAGTTGACTCTGGTGCCCTGGAAGAACGGGAAGTGCTTAATTTGGGACGCCACTTGCGTCAGCACTGTCGCCGCCAGCCACCTAGGTCGCACTATCCACTCACCATCGACCGCGGCAGAGGATGCCGCTGATAAGAAGAAGCGAAAGTATGGTATGTTGGTGTCGCAGTACGAATTTGTACCTGTTGCCGTGGAGACATTGGGTTGTTGGGGCGCAGGGGCTAAAGGGTTCCTCTCAGAATTGGGGCGCAGGCTCAGAGAGAATACTGGTAACTCCCGCTCTGGCGCGTTCCTGGAGCAAAGGTTGGCCATTGCCATTCAGCGTGGGAACACGGCGAGCATCATGGGTACTTTTGCGCCGGGAGCAGTTAGGGGTGGGTTATTCGGAGATTAGTTTTAAAAAAAAAAATATCGTTTTCTTTTATAACTAAAATTATTATTTTATTTATCCCACCCCACCAATTCTCGTCGGTCTTTTATCGAATACGTTTCAGCGAGTGATTCTTTTTGTTGAATAATTAAATTTAAAAAAAAAATGCTGGACAATTCACATAACGTCATCTGACCCCAAACTGAGCAAAGCTTGTACTATGGCGGCCAGATAGATGATATAATACTTATTTAGATTAAAATACAAAATTATTGTACATAAAAACTACCAGACACAGTACAAATATTTGAATTCATCACACAAATATTTGCACTGGATGGGAATCGAACCCACGACCCTCGACTTCGCAGTATCGTTTATTTGTATTAATTTACATCCACTTAGAATACACACACATTTTTGACTAAATATAACTCTTACGTAGAGTTCTATTTAGTCAAAACTAAATTCTTGCCAAAAGACCAAACAAAAGAATAAAGTTAGACAACTAACATCTCTAACATCAAGAGATCCTTTTTATATAAAACATGTGAGCGACACCTTTTCCTGATTTGAGCTACTTACCGCAAAATTTACGGGTCAAAGGATTCAACGTTAGAGAAAGTTAACACGTCTGGAAGCAAATATAGACAAAGTTTCCTAAGCGTATTTACAAAGTATGATTGACGTCGATAGAATGTCTAGACACACGATCAATTCCCATCTAAGTCACACTTTAATCTCAAGACTACTTAATTAAAACTCTTCGAAGAAACTGTATGGTTACAGCAGTTACGACTTTATTATAATCATAACAGTTTGTTTGTACGCACATAAATATGATTTTTCCATTATTTAAGAAATTTTTATTAACAATCAATTAAAAAAAATAAAACACAGTACTTAGCCTTATACTAAGTATAAATAACATGCCAAATTAAAATGAATATGATTAACTAACACGTCAAGCGACCCTACGGTCGGCAACTTCGCGTCCAAATTTGTCCACCAGGCTTGCTGCATTATCCCGCCAGGGAAACATTTTAAATCAGTTGGTATTTAGAATTTACCAGTCTTCTTAACGGAAAAAATCACTATCTAGGTGTAGGAGATAAAATTTATTATAGCTTCGTTTTATTATGTTGAATTGAAATTTGATTTTCTACTAACCTACCCTTTTTGTAATTTTTTAAATACTATCTTACCCAATTACATTTTATACCTTTTAACTGTTACTGTTTTACACGTGACCTCCATCTCGCCCTCTGCTTAGCGAAGCTGCGATAGAGTGTGCTTACTTAGATGAAACCTATTTAATCTCGATTTAATGACACCAAGATTGTAACCGTCGGGAAAACCCACCAAAACCATTTACAGTCTAGGCGTTCTTAGGCGGAAGAAATGCATTTAGTTATTTTTCCGTCAGGGGTGACTGTCGGGTTAAGCTATTGTATTGTTAATGACTATTTTAATTAATTTACGAAGAATGTTTCTTGTGGTGGCTCTTTTTTCTTGGCTCTTTATTCGATTTAAATTTCCCGTGCAATAACTTCGACTATATACGTCAAAGCATTATCTATGACGAGTCACGTGATTTATGATATCGTTTTATGCCTGTAATAGAAAATAAATTTCTCTCTACAGAGCAATAAAAAATGTTTGTCTGTAAAGTCGGTTTACTGACGATAGAACGTGACAACGTCTTAAGAAAATACTGATGGAATGGTAGCATTTTTCAAAAGAAAATTTTAAGTTAATTTCTTTAATAGATTTGTATGTAAAAAGTAATCAGTAGAATTTAGTCATTTTCAATCAAAACAATGCAAAAAAGCTTTTAGATGCCGGGGATCGAACCCGGGGCATTTCACATGCAAAACGAACGCTCTACCACTGAGCTACATCCCCGCTTCTGGTCGAAATAATTAATACAACTGTAACAAACATGCGGCGAGGTAACGACCGACGGTAACGACCGACGGTAACGGTAGGTACATGACGTCATGTTTTGTGGGCGTGCAGCCGGCTTCATCGAATTATAAGACGTTATCACGTCAAAAACTTTGGTTTTTGTTTTTCAAAATACAACATATTACGTACATTTTGCTAACGTCTCGCCACAAACACTTTTTCACTGCGTAGGTTCTCATTTTTTGGCCAGTTAGCTTGGTAGTGGAGCGTGTAATGTTTAAGTTACGTGAGACAAAATAATGGTTAATTTTCATATAAATATCGCCGTAAAATGTACAGTCATGGTCGACACGTAGTATGTATGTCTCTGAAGAGTAATTTAGATCGTGGTTACGTGGATTAACGGAATGGTCTCGTGTGGGATAACCTGATATTAACATGACGCAACTAATGTCGTGATGTACCCCTTTTTTTAGTTCTACACGTATGTATATGTCAACATAGCCCCAAGGTAAATAAAAAAAATTCGCGGAATAACCCTATACTACCGCACCTGTCCTGTGGTCTGGCTGATCGGATAGACATGTTTTTTTCTAGTAGCTTGCTATCCTTAATATCTGCTATAAAAAAATACTACATCTACATACATTTCGACTAAGTATGTTGCAAAAAACATTGTAGGTACATATCACGCACTTAAACACCAGTAAAATTATTTATCTCACAAGTGAAGAATGGGTGGTAAGTACCTATTGGGCAAGTTACAGTGCTTCTTTTATTTTTCCGTTGTCCGGAAAGTCCAAGACTTTTGTCGTTTTCACCCTCCATTCAATTACCAGACAGTAAATAAACGCTTCACTGTTTTTTCTTATTTTTCTACATAGCGAGTTATTTATTTATCAGTGGTTTACATTACGACAGACTGTTTTTTACATATTTTAGAATTGAATTGTTTTAAATCCAGCGTTTAGAGTACCTACCAAAATTCATTTATAAGGTAACAATACCAAATATGATTTCTTTATATTGAATCCCACCAAAAACATTCTGTAAAAAACTAGCCAAGTCTCGATGAAGCTGCATATTTATCTCTAAAAAGTAATGAAATCTAGACAAAGCTGTGCCAAGTCTAAGGTACCTTACTGCGATTTCTTTATTAATATAGTTAATGTTGTGTGAATTGGCCGTTGAACGGTACACAAAGGTACAAAATCAGGTGCTCCATGACACCATTGCACCAATCTGTCGCCAGAACCACCACCATTGACGATGGAAAATGGCCAATTGGAAAACGTTGATTCAAAAACCAGTCAATTGTTTTTGTCTTACTATTTTCCCTAAATTTAATTGTATGTATATGGTGTGAACAATAAAGAATTTCAATAATACTTATGTGTAGGCGAGCCGGAAACAAACAGTTAAAAAAAATGTTTCCAGTCCAGACGGACTTCTATTCATTGATAGAAGTCCGTTTGTACGTCTATTTTATGTTAGATAAGTGGTCGATTTGACGCTCCCAAAAATAATAGAGCAGAAGTCAGTATTCGATGCTGAACGCAGGTGTCGCTGTTGAATGCATGCATGTGTTGTTGTTGATTAACAACTGCCTAATACGATACACTAGCGTCCAATTACCAATACCAGTATAGGGTATTATCTCGCTTAACAAACATAAGTAGTTACAACATAACGTGTAAACAAAATTTACTTGTATCCACTAACGGACTAACGTATAAGAATGTTCAACGGCCAAGTCACAAAACATTAACTATATTAATAAAGAAATCGCAGTAAGGTACCTTAGACTTGGCACAGCTTTGTCTAGATTTCATTACTTTTTAGAGATAAATATGCAGCTTCATCGAGACTTGGCTAGTTTTTTACAGAATGTTTTTGGTGGGATTTCACTTCTTTTTGTAGAAACGTGGACTTATCGATTTATTATATTAGATGTATTAATTGACACATATTCTTTTTTTCCGGTTCTGATTCTTGTATATTAGAAACATTCGCCCCGTAGTGGGAAGCAATAGGCTAGATTAAATTAGAAGATGTGTCCCACTATGCTGGATTTTTGCAATGACAGTCAATTTTTTGTGTACTAATAGTAGAAAGGGGCATTTACTATATCTCTTATACAGCTGGGACAAGCTGAGGGTTCTTCATCAGATACTTCAGATCTTCGATTTTTGACATCAAATGAAGAGGCAAACAAAGTTGAATATTTTTTGTAAAGGCGTGTTTTCAAATAACCAGGTATGACCACAAAGTACCCCAGATTTTCGATATTCCTAGTTTTTATAGTTTTCCCTTTATGTGGCCATTAAACCCTAAGTCTGTACCAAAGAACAATGGCAGACTTTCATACTTCAAAATAGTTGAGACGAAATGTTAGCGTCTATACATCAAAAATATCTTAAAATATTGACCGTCAGTCCCTGAGTAAGATATGGAAAGATTTTTGTCTTCAAAAGGCCTAGAAATAAAGATATTTACGTTCGAAAGTTTATAAAATTCGATAAGTCACAGACTAAATAGAGAGATTTGACAGAGATACTCTGTATTAGTGGCTGACATTGACATGCTAGAGACACAATATATTTTTTTAATTTGAGTTTGGCTATGGATACTAGTTCTTCAGCCGCAGTGACATAAGGGAATTTTTGATGTTGCCATAACATTAAAATATAATTATACCAATATTTTAACATTGATATTATTAATATTACGGAAATAAGTTTTAATGAAACTTATATCCACTACCATCTTTGATTTTTATAACTACTAATATTCTATATACTAATGATAACCAACTCGAAATATAATATATTTTTTCCGTCATTATTGTTTTACAATTACTTCCAAAATAGTAAGATATATATGGTATAAAACAATTTACCTCTTTGTATAAAAAGAATATGGTCACATTGAAATGGTGTACTAGGTTATTTTAATCATATGAAAACCCAATAATTTGTAATATTTTTTGTGGCTTCTATTACTACAAATATTTATTTGAAAAATCTTAGAAAAAACAATAAATTCATTTCGTATAAACGTTATTTCTAGACGCTACCATGAAGCTAACTATTATTTTGCCATTGTTCTTTCAGCTCTCTGAGTTTATGGGAAGTACTAGTTCTATTTTGATGATCATGAGTGAGTGAATGAGTGTCGTAAATGCGAAACTTTGCTTTCGCTTAACTTCGGAACTAAATGACGTACAGACTTGAAATTTTGGATTTTAAGTACGCGATTATAGCTTACTAGATGACGAAAATATCAGCGTTCTGGTCTTATCAAGAGGTTCTCAAACAGGGGCCTGAAAATGCGGCGAAATGGTTCCAGTAAAGGATGGTACGGCAGTGTTTGCTTCGCGCTCGACTTGGCGGGGGCACTGCCGTGCCCCCAGATACATCATTTCTACATGGGTTTTCCAGCAGATGAGATGACGGTCAAGTTCGATCATATTATCGATGAAACACAAATACGAATTACCATAAAAGCTGATAATATGAATCTATAAAGAGGACATTTCCTATCAACGGATATGGAACTGTACCTCCGGAAGTAGGTATTCCAGTATTCTAATAGGCAATCGCTGGCAAATGACTGCTGCTCAGTACAGATAGAACGAACTATTCAACTGCGGAATAGTAACATTTTGTGTGATAGAATTGGACTTTATTGACACAGGACCGTGGTCGTGGTATAATAAAAGCACAGAAATCTAAATAAGTACCTTATTATTTAGATTTCTGTGAATAAAAGCGAAGCCAATATAGGTACACATACATGTATGTGTATATCTCTATTAGAAAACTAGTTTATAGGCATCTTCTTAGTCAGCGTACTTGATCTTTGGTCCCACAGGTCAGTTGGTGATCAAAAGTAGTACTTATTATTTAAAATGTGTTGGTTAATGTATGAATATTCGTTTTTTAGAATTGGCAGAGCCTTTATTAACAAAACTAAAATACAATGAGAACTACACTACGCTACATACCTAACAACTACTTACACTAAGCACACCTGAATTATCCATAGACCAATGAAGGTCTACAGATAATCAAGATGTTCAAGCCCACTACCAATCGGAAGCGTACCCAGCATGCTGGTGGCATTACCACACTGAATGGCAATGCTTATGCGAAATGTTGGTTAATGATAATGCTCTCGGTAAATGTTTAGAATATTATTTGTACTCGTATGTCTGTCTGATCTATTTAAGGCTATCTTTATCTTTCGAATCATTCTACTAATATTATAAATGCTTAAAGTTTGTGAGTATCTCTAAATCTTTATTACTTTTTCACGCAAAAACTACTGAAGCGAACAGGTTGAAATAAGTGCATGGATAGATAACTAAAGTCTGGAATAACATATTATTAGTTAAGTTTATCCCGGGAAAATCCGGGAAAATAACGGAATTGCGAACTACTCGGATGAAACCACAGTTTACCGCTAGCATTAAATACATATATTGGTAGTCGACATTTTAATTTCTTTTTGTCATACGTCAACTTACTAAGGGTAAGGGGTAGATTAGAAATCGAAAGAGTTTTTCGGAAAATTGTTTTATTTGCTCCGTATGAAATAAAGATACAAACATTATACTTTAATGCTTTCTTTTTAATAATAAAAATCTCTTCAGGTAAAAAAGTCCTTTGAACTCTTCAGAAGTTTTGTTTATCATTGTATTGTCGTTGCTTGGAAATCTAACTTCCATTTTGAATTTTTCCTTTTCACAACAGATTTCAGTTGGATGTGAATATGTCACGTGTTGTCGCGTGGAAGGTTATTTCGAGATAATCGCCGGTAAATGAGTACCTGACCGTTTGCGTACGTGGGACTGACAGCCTGGAGAACAATTTCATGCGGTTTGAAGAGCTATCTTTGGAACTGGTATATTCTATGCAGAATTATTTTGATTTATTTTGTTATAAAATCTAGTACTGCAGCAAAGTACTTAGTAACTGATGTAAAGCAGTATCGCGACTTAGAATGTGGTACGCGTAGGTACCTAAGAGAAAACCAGTTTTCTCTAGATTTGGGAATACCTAGATTATACCTATAAAGAAACCGATACTTGCCGTATGCGTATTTACCACTAGCATCAGTCTGTGACTGTCTGTTTCAGCGCAGAATTTAGGTAAATGCTGTTTGTTCCCTGCTAGTAAAAACAACTTCACATTTTTCGGGATGAAAGATAGCTTATGTACATCGGTATGTATTCTAGGTAAGTAGGTAGGTAGGTAATGTAGTAAGTAGTTCTGAATTTACAATATTTCGTGTATACGTAAATCTATGCAATCATACTGATTACATAGTTAATTACAAAATTTGCATCCTATGTAAATACTCATATATACACGATCATCCAAATTTAAATTAAATTAAGAAATTTAAGACTGTTCTATGATTACCTAGATCAAAGCTACGCTGACACTTCCGTTATAGACTACAGGCCAGCTCAGCTGGACAGCTTACAAGTGACGGCATAGTGCTGAATGTTATTACGTTATACCCTTCCATCATCCTACATAGGTCTCCTGGTGGTTCATTTGACCCGTAAACTTTGTTCACAGGCCTGTAGTGTATTACGTCTTTTTGGTCATCATTAATGCCTTCATAACAGTCCAATATGAAGTCCAAATATACCTTTTTATAGTAGAGCTATAAAGTGACAAGACGTGCAGAACATACACCTCATGGTATGCAACATGCCTGCCTATAACAACTCAGGAACACGCAGCTATGAAGAGACATGTCACACATACATGAAACGTGCAAATCATTACGTAGCACCGTACTGCTCTCGACACCCGGAGGTATAAGGTGTTTTATCTTATCGATCGAAAAGCTTGCTAAAAGGCTCATAGGCAAAGACACTCTAGTGCGGAAAAAACTTCAAAGTCTTGAACATCGACGCAAAATTTCCAACTTATCGGTTTTTTATCGGATACACATGTGCAACTGATCTGCATGATCTAATACCGCCTTGCCCTTTTTCTATCGGACTTTTCATAGCTCGAAGAGGCGGCACCGGTTCATGGTTGATGTTCCAAAGACACGAACGAAGAGATTTGGCTCTACTTTCGTGATAATAACGTCTAGGCTGTGGAATGAGTTGCCTCAGTAGGTTTCTCCTGATAGTTATAATCTTGGTGTCTTCAAGTCGAGCGTGAATCGGCTTCTTCTAGGTAAACACGCTCCATCGTAGACCGCATCGTCGCTTTACATCAGGCGAGATGGGGGTCAAGTATAGACCTATAAAAGTAAAAAAATATATATATTCTAACCTAACCTAACTTAACTGTCTAAATTATTAGTCCACTTAATATTACACCGTTGGAAACGAGTTCAATCACAAACTCACAAAGTAACTATTTTTTATCCGTGACTTAGCTATGTTTTATGTGGAAGGGTACATGCCTTCGTGCTAAATGTAGATGTGAACTATGGATGCGCAATGGTACAGCTATTGACAGACTAGTACCTGCACGATATATATTGAGCAACGTATCTTACTTCGAAGTGGTACATCTTCACAGCAGCTCAGCGTTAATGAAACCGGTCACCGGTCACATAAATATGTAGTTTCTGAGCTTAGCTTTGCGTCCTCGCAACTTAGCTGCATTGCACTTCTCTGGTGGAAGCCTCAATGTATCATTCTTCCACAAATTAAATCTACATTTATGAACTACTAGCTGAACCCTGCGCGCGTTGCTACGCCACCGTTACATTTGATTAACTTAGGTTATAATCACGCTATCATAAAAGATGGACACATGCTGTTATGGACTTCGGCACACGTCAGCGCGCGTAACGAAATCTCTCAAAAAGGTTTTTTTTCTCGTTTTTGTTACATTATGGCTGACTGGCCTCGTGGCTTAGTTGGTAGTGCTCTGCCTGCGAAGCCGAGGGTCGTGGGTTCGATTCCCACCCAGTGCAAATATTTGTGTGATGAATTCAAATGTTTGCACTGTGTCTGGGTGTTTCTATGTATAATAAGTATGTATTTAAAACTATAAAAGTATTATATCAGCTATCTGGCCGCCATCATACAAGCTTTGCTTAGTTTGGAGTCAGATGGTGTTGTGTGTGAATTGTCCACCAATATTTATTATTTATTTATTTTTCATTCATGCTCCGCTTCTATTGATAGTATCGTAATGTTATATAGCCTATAGCCTTCCTCGATATATGGACTATCCAACCGAAAAATAATCTTTCAGTTGCGACTAGTAGTTCCCGAGATCCTAGCGTTCAGATAAACTCTTAAGTTTTATTATGTTAGTATAGATACAAAATAATCAATATTAAAAGATAATTTTTCAAACTTATCGTCTAATTCTTTGATTCACACTCACTGTGACAGGTACAAGAAGCTTTTTCGTGGGCGGGAAAGGTTATTAAAGAAAAATCAGCTTTGTGGAATCCACTTATCAGGGCCCGGTGTGCGAATGAAAAGGTGTTAAGCCCAATCCAATTTTAGATAAATAAAAAATGGCTACGTTAATGATAAATGTATATTTATCTTGAAATTTAGTGCTATTTTGAAATCATTAAAATCTATCTTTAATATTTGGCTCAAAACGTATTTGATAAATAAAGATAACTTCACCTCGCATTTATTTTGGTTATCGTAAGAGGTCTACATAAGCATAGCAGGAGCAACCCACTAAATGTTCCCACTGCTGGGACTCGGGCTTTCTCTCGCAAGAGAGTCAAGGCCATAATCCACCACGTTGGCCCAGTGCAGGTTTGTGAATGACATATATGACCACAAAATATTATAGGTACCTCTATGTCAGTTTCCTCACGATGTTTTCCTTCACCGTTTTTTAGTTAGCGGCATTACGCACATGGCTTCGAAAAGACAGCGGTTTGGGTGGGATTTGAACCCGGGGAACTTCGCAGCAATATTATACTCTTAAAAGTTTGGCAACCGGAATTCGGGACTAATTTTCGCAGGCAACCCTATACCACCGTGTTCATAAGAAAATAATCTTTAATTTTATTTAATTTTAATTCTGTAATCAGACCGTTGCAAAATGCTAGTATCGATATGCCTGTTTATACCTGGCAACCCGAGAGTTGTGACCGGAAAAGAACAGGCAACCTAACGTTTGCATATTCTATGGGTTTCATACTTTCCATGCGGTAAAAAAAAAAATGAATACTCTGGTAATCGAATTTGTTCAAAATTTGAATTGGTACGACCAATTTACGATAGATAGCGTAGCAACGCGCGCACGGTACAGCTAGTAATCCATAAAGGTGTTAGTGTTAGTTACGACTAGTCCTGTGATGGAAAGAAGAAGGTAATATAAGATTACGTACCGCATATTCTCCAAAACGTAAAATATATTCGAATCCTTAACCCACCGTGTTTATAAACATAATCATCCGACGTCTGAAAATAACACTGGGTCGTTAGGTGAGTTCCGGAGCTTTCTCCAACGAATGTGCCGAGTTAAATGCAAATTTTGCTGCCTGATTGCGGCAGTCAACCCTGTCTGGGGCATATCTCCTAAGTGTGTTCGCCACTTTACAAAATACAAGCCGTAGTTCGTGGTTTGACTTGAAATTCTTCACAATCCCACTAATATTATTAATGTCAAAGTATAGATGTTTGGATATTTGGATGTTTGGATGTTTGTTGCTCAATCACGCCGTAAGGTATGAACGGATCAGGCTGATATTTGAAATACAGTTAGACTATAGTCTGAAAGAACAAATAGGCTACTTTTTATCCCGGGAAAATAACGGGAACGACGGAAACGGAAACTACGCGGGTAAAACCGCGGGGCACTGCTAGTTGGTTTATATTTTTGTTGATAAAACTAAACACAAAATTAAACAAAAATTGCAAACATAATATTTTACTAAATTAACTTCACATGCTTTCATAGTAAACTCTTTATTATCTGGTCGTTTGGGATGTTACGGGCTCTTAAGACCCACACCTTTGGTGACTTTATTGCTTAAAACAACCTCTTCCCTACTACCTTTTGCGGAAATCGATTAAATTACCTATAACTTTAATGAAATTAAATCACAATTACACATGATACATACTCAACAACTTAATAACTAATGTGAGTTGCTTCTTATGTAGTATGGTGTAGATCTTTCTGTAATTAAGTTTTGGTAACAAAAAAATATCGTAAAAAAAATACTTAGTAATAGTTTTTAGGGTTCCGTAAAACGTAAAAACGGAACCCTTATAGATTCGTCATGTCTGTCTGTCTGTCTGTCTGTCTGTCTGTCTGTCTGTCTGTCCGTCCGTATGTCACAGCCACTTTATGCCGAAACTATGAGAACTACACTGTTGAAACTTTGGAAGTAGATGTATTCTGTGAACCGCATTAAGATTTGAACAGAAAAAAATTAAAAAAAGAAAAATTAGGGTTGCCCCCCATACTGAGAACTGAAACTCAAAATATTTTTTTTCATCAAACCTACACGTGTGGGGTGTCTATCGATAGGTCTTCAAAAATGATGGTAAGGTTTCTAAAATCATTTTCGTCTACACTGAATACTTTGCGCGAGAGACACTTCCAAAGTGGTAAAATGTGTGTCCCCCCCCCCCCCCTCTAACTTCTAAAGTAAGAAAATAAAAAATCTAAAAAAAATATATGATGTACATTACCATGTAATCTACCAACGAAAATTAGTTTGAACTCGATCTGATGAGTAGTTTTTTTTTAGTACGTCATAAATACACTATTATTGAAACTTCGATCAAAGTTACAACGAACTACAAGAACTATGTGTACTATGTATATAATGTTACTTGCTGCAACGGAACCCTTCATGGGCGAGTCCAATTCGCACTTGGCCAGTTTATTTTTTTATAGCATATAATGACGAGACGAGCAGGTCATGTGCCTGATGGTAAGCAACATGCCTGCCACATAACAGCACAGTAACACGCAGCTATTGGAACATGATAGTCCAAATCATTACCTAGCACTGCACTGCGCTCGTCACCCAGAGATCTAAGAAATTATGTCTCTAAGCCCTGTAATTTCTCTGGAATCATTGCCCTTCAAACCGGAACACAGTAATGTTTGCACATTACTGCTTGGTGGTAGAATATTTGGCAAAGGTGTGGTACTTCCCCAGGCGGACTCTGCTAAGAGTCCTACCACTACTACTACTACTAGTTAAACCATTGAAACAGTAGTATTCGTATAATTAACTAAGCTAAAAAAATATAAGCATAATCAGACCAGTAAATGTTCACTGTTGGGACTCGAGGCCTTCTCTAACAAATAGAAAGTCCCCATGCAGGTTGAAGGAGGACGCATGACCTCAAAAATACTTAGAACACGCGAGTTTCCTCACGATGTTTTTCTTCACCTTTAAAACCTCTGGCGAAGACATAATTGTACTTATGCCCTTGGAAAATAATGTAAGGTGCAGGCGGGATTAGAACATAAGACCTCACAGTTATGACTAGCACGTTTTAACCACTAAGCCACCACAGCGCTCAAGCCCCATAATTATTTTAATACAAGTAGTACTTACTTAGTTATTAAGAGTATCATCTAATTGTATGCCAAACGTGTATGAATTCCCTTTAATATTAAGGGCTTCCACACAAAACTGCGATGCGATGCGACGCCGCGCCGCTTCGGAGCAATTCGCCATCGCAAGTTCCTCTGTATTCGTACGTGACATAATAAAGCGCGACGTTCTGTAAATACTCGTTCTTTATCAAATACTGGGGTATTTGCTGAAAATGTAATCTAGTGTATTTGGTGGAGTATTTATTTATCTTTTCATTCTAATCTCACCCCCATGTTAACGAAAATAGAATGTGTTTACGTAAACTAAACATATTAACTTTGGACTGGATTTGTCTATAACACCGCAATAGTATCAAGATCACCTGATAAAACCAACTAACTCTACAACGCTTTCTACAGTCTGCATCAAGAAAATGGCAAAATACATATTATATTATCCTACAAATATTATAAATTTGAAAGTTTGAATGTTTAAATATTTGGATGTTTGTTGCTCAATCTCAACTTCCCACGGCATCGAGCTAAATATCCATCAGATGGTAAGCAACACCTACAGAGCCATGCAGCTATCTTAACATAAATAACCTAGATTACTAGACAGCAGCCACTGATCTCGTCGCTCAAATCTTTAAAAATATTTTTCTCTTTGCTCTTTTTTTTTTTTCAAGATTTTATAGATACTTTATTCAGGACAAGAAGAATCTACAAAATAATATTAAAATAACATAGGATTAAGAAGTATCAATTATATATACAACTACATATAAATATATTTATTTACAAAATGTATTTATTTCTTTGCTCTACAATTTTTCTGGAAACCTTTCAATCTGAAACACAGCAACGTTACTACATAACTACGTAGCAGTAAAATGTGAAAATTTATGCACATATATTAATATACCGATTTATGAGTTATGGATATCAGTATATATCTCTGTGATGAACTGTAGTATTTACTAAACGTCTAGACTTTAATTAATACAGACACGTCTAGGTTACACTCACACACTGAGAAATTTACGCTCACACGTAAGGATTAAACTTACTAAATCAAAGTAATTTCAAATGCGAAAATTTCTACAAGCTGTTGTCCACTTTTTAGCCGTCGCTGTAAAATCTTCGCTGTCCAGCTATTTCTAGCCAAAGCAATCCCAAAATTTATTACAGCACTTGAAAGGTTTTGTAATAGCTATACGAAGCCCACTAAAAGAAAATTGTCTCACTGATTAAGAGCAAAGTCAGTGCTGCTACTTATTGAGTATCTGAGTATTTTGTACGTACAAGTATGTCGTATCTTGAATATTTGTACGATTAAATGAGTGCAGATGGCATACATAATTAGCCACTGCACTTATGGAAGCCAAAAAAAAATTTAAAAAATGCAGATCCCTACTGCTAAACTTCGGAGCATTGTCTTATAAGGAGAGAATCAGGGCCGTAATCTACTATGCTGGTTAAGTAAACATTGGCGGATTACGAATATTCTAGAAAAATATGATGCTAGACACAAATTCTGGTTCACAGCATCAACACGATGATTTGGTTCACCGCTTATAGACAATGGTGATGATAGACTACTACATGTGCACTTTCAAAAACACTCAGATATTTTTTTTACTTTTATAGGTTTACACTTTACCGCCATCTCGCTTGATGTTAAGCGAAGATGCGGTATACGATGGAGCGTGTTTAACTAGAAAAAAAACGGATTCACAAAGATTGTAACCATCGGGGAAAACCCACTCAGGCAACGTGTTCCACAGCCTAGACGTTCTTATCACAAAAGTAGAGTCAAATCTCTTCGTTCGTGTCTTCGGAACATCAACCATGAAACGATGTCGCTTTTTCGAGCTACGAGCATTCCGCTAAAAAAAAGGCAAGGTGGTATTAGATCATGGAAATCAGAAGCACACTGTCCGAAGTGTATCCATAAAAAAACTATATTTTTTGGCGATGTTCAAGACTTTGAAGTCTTTTTCGCAAAAGAGTGTCATTGCTTGATGTAATGACACAAAATGAGTCTCATTGATGTAAATTGTATCCACAAGTTGACAAAACCCGATTAAAAAATAAATTATTTTTAATTATAAATTTTTTATCAATTTTTTCAATTATAGGAATTATTTTAACTTGCAAATATTTTATGCTGTAAACAGTTTTTAACGTAGACAAATGATTTGAATGATAAAAAAGTTATTTTCAAATTTTAAACTCAGCGCCCTCCATATTTCAACTTCACGGGCATAGCATAAATTTAAGAACGGCTATATCTTGCGGAGGAAGAATTTTACGTACTCATAAAATCCTCTTTTGGCTCTTACGTAGGTGTAAAAGAATGGTCTTATTTATCTGCCGGACGGGAGTAATATAGAGAATAAACTAGCCATGAAATCAGGTAAATCTTTCGTAAATAACACTTTTATAACAAGCGTATTATCCTTTCTAACTCCTAGAAGGTGATAACAAACATCAATATCGTAATTTATGACACCTACATAAACAATGAGCCCATATATTTTATGTACTTTATTACTAGCAACACCATGTGGATTTACCCGTTTATTTTCCGTTAACGTAATTTATCTGAAGTAAAAATATAAGACATGGTAAACTATTTTTTTTTACTTCTTCAGTTGACAACATAATCTATTTTCTTCGTAAAACTAAACTTCATTAAATACGTTACCTATATAGTTACACATATATTGCTATTACGAAATTGTTGACGTTAACTAAACCGGAGCGGGACGACGCGTCGTCCCGCTTTTGTCGTTTTTGGTTGGAGTGGCGCTCCGTAGCCACTCCAACGCTACGCTACCACACTAGCATTAACGTTACGGTGGCGTAACGTTACTAGCGGTAACGTTAACCCTTCAGATTTCTTCTACCAAAATGTACTAAAAGTTGATAAAGTTGAAAAGTTTTCCCTTCAAAAATAACAAATGTGATCACCTCACCTACAAAACTGTTAGAGTCCTTTCGCGAATCCTTTAAATACAATTTAAACACTTTACAGAACTTAATCACGATCAACACTATAATTTAATTAAATCGACGTTTCGGTGAAGATCTCCTCATTTCCTAATAAAACGACCCGCAATTTCTTCAATCTTCCTGTTACCACAGCGGTCGCTGCCGCGCTGCCGAAATGAGGTAATTAAATGATAGTTTTGATCGTGATTAAGTCTTATAAAGTGTTTAAATTACTACAGTGCTGCCGCATAGTAATTAAACTCAGACTAAACCTTCCTTACTCCTCTACAAAGTACTAATTTGCATAAAGAAAATTAACAAACCTTGCTACGTACCGCTTAATGAAATTATATTACTGTGTATAAACTTACCTCGTTGAATTTTGTTCGTGCAGAGAACAGTGTTAAAACGGCATATTAAATTGCTTGCTTTGAGAATTCACCACTTTTATTTCTTCAAGCCAAGTACATTATAATAAGCCTCAAACTGAGAATAGTGCTACGCCCAAACATATCTCTTAAAACACAAAGCGAACTATACACATTTTTGTGATGTTTTTATGGAGTGACGGGACGAGTTGAATATGTGCCTGATGGTAAGCAACACGCCTGTCAATAATAGCACAGTGCAACTCAGCTATTGGAAGATGAATAGTCTAAATCATTACCTTGCATTGCACTGTCCTGGTCACCTATAAATATCATCATCATCATCAGCCGCAAGACGTCCACTGCTGAACATAGACCTCCCCCCTAGATTTCCACAACGAACGGTCCTGCGCAGCCTGCAACTAGCGGTTTCCAGCGACCTTTGTGACGTCATCTGTCCATCTAGTGGGAGACCGTCCAACACTGCGTCTTCCGGTTCGTGGTCACCACTCGAGAACCTTTCTTCCCCATCGGTTGTCAATTCTGCGAGCGATGTAGCCTGCCCATTGCCACTTCAGCTTGCTTACTCTTTGAGCTATGTCGGCCACTTTCGTTCTATTGCGAATATCCTCATTACGGATTCTGTCGCGTAAAGAGACTCCGAGCATAGCTCTCTCCATAACTCGCTGTGTGACTTTGAGCTTTGTTATGAGGCCCATAGTTAAGGACCACGTCTCAGTTTCATAAGCCATAACTGGCAACACGCACTGGTTAAAGACTTTTGT
The DNA here is from genome assembly GCA_963693475.1 of Ectropis crepuscularia. NCBI lineage: Eukaryota > Metazoa > Arthropoda > Insecta > Lepidoptera > Geometridae > Ectropis > Ectropis crepuscularia. Next base: position 15,216,538 of record OY856358.1, read on the forward strand.
CTTTAGGCTTTGGGGTATTTTGGACTCAAAAATGTGCCGAAGTTTCCCGAACGCTGTCCATCCGAGTTGGATCCTTCGCTGGACCTCTTTGTCGAAGTTGGATCTACCTAATTGGATCTTTTGACCCAGGTAAACGTATTTGTCAACAACTTCGAGTGTGGTATTCCCAACATTAACCGGTACAGGTGAGACATAAACATTTGACATGACCTTCGTCTTGTCCATATTCATCTTCAAACCTACCTATTGGGATACTCTACTGAGGGCCCTGAGCATAGCACCGAGGTCCTTCAGCGACTCCGCCACAATTACTATGTCGTCGGCAAACCGAAGGTGAGTAATGCATTCGCCGTTGATATTGATATAAAGATGGTTTATCTCTATGCCCTATAATTTCTCTAGAAACATTGCCCTTCAAACCAGTAAACAGTGATATAAGCACATTACTGTTTGGTGGTAGAATAATTGGCAAAGGTGTGGTACATACTTTCCATGGCTGATGCTTCAGGGGCCCTGAAGTACCACTACTTAAATTGATCACAAGGTGTAAGTAGGTATATCTAAGGTTTGCACTTGACCGCTATCACGCCTAATGCTAAGCTAATATGTAGTCAACGATGCAGTGCGCTTATCTAGAACTTAAAAACACAGCTTACTATAAGATCCATATAAAATGTTGATGGGATGAGGGTATAGTGCTCGCAGTATAAGTCTGCGCGCGACTGGTGGCGTACTTAATGTTGCCAGGTCAAGCTAATAAGTTCCCTACCGTTCATTGGGAACGTACAACTTCATAAAACAGGTACGGGAAGGGATTTTTCAGGGAAGCAATTTAAGTAACTACACGACAACAGAGACTCAAGAACGAATGTCTCGAAGTAATTAACGCCTTTGCAGTGCTGGTTTGGTTCAGTATGACCAAGTATCATTGGTAATTGGTACAGGCTGTCTGAGTCTCTTACCACCAGGAAAACTTTATTATAGTTTATTACATTATACAAAATCTGTCATTTTCAACCTACACAAACATCGAAATAACAAGAATTTAATTTAAACTTGTAAATCTTTTATTGAGATCATAAATAACACTATTTGAAAATTTAGCGCATGAGCGTTCTTTTAAGAGTCATTGGCTTCCATAGAATCATCTTCTATTTTCAATAGGGTTAAAATCACGATGAATCACGGTGGTAACCGCAAAAGTTCATGTCCATGTTCCTTTAACAGTTATTCTACATGGTATTGTGGGTCTTCTTTGTGCCTCTTTATTCGAGTAACTGCGGATTTGTCGTACAATCGTCGAAATCTATTTCATTTTTCTTAAGCCACTTTTGGCTTTCTTCTTTTACATTGCCCATTGTAGCCGCTTTATTTATCTGAGTGCAGTGGTATAATGCGTTGTCCATTATTACCACGTGACAGTACGTTCTGAAACGCCTATAATAAAAATAAAGTAATTAATACAGACATAAGGATCAAAGAGCATCCAAGCTAACGTTGAAAAAAAATTAAGTAAAATTTATTTTGGCCCATCGCCCACAGATTTTCCCTTAAGTGGTAAATGAAGCTGACGCTGTTAGGTGAAAGGGTCCATCAGGTGAACATGGAATTGCCGAGTGCACCCGAGCGAGAAAGATACAATCAGCTGAACTTCACTACTGTGTCACTGTGTTTTCTATTTTGATTTATATATTATGAAAAAAAAACATATATAACTAATTTCTCACATTCGGTCTTAAGCACTCACATTTTTTTCCAGGGGTAAATTGGCGATAAAACAATCAAACCCAAAGCCGTACCTCAACCTAAAGCCTCAGCTTTAAAATATGCCGATAATTGGTGGAGATTTGATTGCTATGGTATCCCTACATATTAGTTGTCAAATAGCTCTGCGTTTGGAAAACTGCACTTTTGGCCCGTTATTGTATCGTTCTTCTTCACAACCACGATTGATTTTCAAGAACCGGCCACCGCCAGCACTTTTAATCACTTTCGGCGTAATAAAAGCTATTAATTACTTTGGAAATTAATAAATACACCAAACGTAAACAAACATTTGTCAACTGACGTAAACAAGAAGTTGACGGTCTGTCAATTAGTTCCATAATTTGCTACGCGCAGAGTTATATTGCGAGCACTCTAGAATCACTACTAAGAAACCGGAGTGTGTCAAGAAAGACATATTTCAAGGACAATTTCCGTCAATCTGTATTTTTATTTGATGTAGATTATGGCCTGGGCTCATTTCTTGTGAGAGAAAATCTTAAATCCTAGTAGCAGGAATACAAAATGAGCTAGTTATTTATTTGATTTATATATAGATTTCCTCGTTTCCTCAAAGGTACCACATTCTCAACGTTTAACATCGTATTTTGGAAATTACTCTAATTGTAGAGTACAAATACCTAAAAAAATCCGTCAAAGCTTACGTACTGGCAATATTGTATTGTATACTGTTTTAATGCATCCAACTTTACTAAGGTGTTTACTAAAAATATGTTAAATTTCCTCTTGCATTATCTCATCAAAATGTATGTGTGGTGTTTTGAAGAAAATGTGTTGTAACATTTCATTGGCAACCTTATCGTTCAGAGTTTTCTCTTAGGGCTTATTGTGTATACCTGTAAAATCACATTTCTGCTTACGAGATCCGCATGGGTAGTGTTTATAAGGCGGAAAGTAACGTGACGTAGTCGTACTCGAGGTGTTTACAGTACAGTCAACAATGTTTTCGTGTTTCGCCTAAAAACATAAGCATATCCCACTCGTTTTCTCTTCGTTGTACGGTCAAAACAACAAAATTCTGAATGAAACCTTTTCCATCTCGCGATTTCTGAAACATAGTTGTATTAAACAAAAGCGGAAGAATAATTTCATATCTGGCGTCATAAATTTAATAGCATTGAAATTCCGCACAACTTTGCTCTGCCTCAACAAAACCAACTTTGCAACAAAGGAAATAAATGTATGTCAAAATTACGACCACATTTCAAACATATAAAAAAATTGAATAAACACCTTAATAATTTTAAGTTCTTATCTGGATTGTGGAGAAATATAATCTCGAATTGTTTAATCGTTACTCTGGTTTCTGGCATGGCGTCAGAAATCAAGCAACACACTACACGCTAGCGATCACAAAAGGAGACTAGTTCCGAAATGTCTTCAAACGAAGTTACAGGTAGTAAACGTTTTACGCGTCCTTTATTGGGCCATTTGCTACTTAGTGACAGCAGGCTAACGCTTCAGGTGACCCAGATCCACTGGCTAGGTGGACACACCTTACTCAGTAATAGGTATGTTGGTTCTGTTTTGGTCCTAAATGGAGATTGAGGACGGTAGTGTAATATGGTCGTTGGTACGCAGCACGCAAAACATATATGGGCTTATAAGCCAAATAATACCTATTGGCGGTCTTTAGTATATAGGTCATAGGTAGTTAAAAATAAGGAGTTAAAAAAGGATTCATCTTCTACGCATCACTACGAACAACAAACACTATTTTTTACACCTGTGATTTGCCGATAGCATTGTGATCTTGCCAGAATCGATGCAAGAGCTGCAGGAAACGATGATCAGCTTAGCCAATGCTTCCCAGATGATGAATCTAGATAAAATTCAGATCGTGCATAATGTACATGTTACCCCAAGACTTCGACATGCGTCCCGTTGAAGAGGATAGGCAACGTCAATGGGACGCCTTTCGAAGTAAGTCATTAATTCATTCATTAAACTCAGCAGTGGACGAATTTTAAACAGACTGATGATGATAATGCCTATTAAAAGCTTCACTTATCTTGTGAAGTTCAGTTAATTTTCATTTCCATTTCGCTTATAACTACTTTGGCAATACTGAATATAATAATCAAACAGGAAATATGAATACTGAGCTAATGTAAAACCTTCGTTTAAAATGCTGAGAACGAAATTATAAAAACAAAACACTGAACAAAAAGGTTTAATTTATCGCTCAAAGTTCTTTCCTTTTCAGTCTTCCTTATAAAGCTAAAGAGAAATAACTGAGGTGATTTATTTGAATAAGATGAACAAAAATAATGAAACATACATCAATGACTGCCTTGTAACAAAACGTAACTTAATTAACTTCGTCAAACGCAACAAATCAAATTAAGTATTTGATCAGGTAATGATGTCACAAAGCCACTTCTTGTCAGAAAAGGGCCTTAGTCCCAGCAGTGAGAACATAATATACAGGGTTACTGGTAATCAGCCTGCATCCGTTTGGGCATGTTCTGTATATTTAAACAAACAACCTTTGTTCTACAACTTTCGTTAAAACTTAATGATAACCCAAAAAAAAATTGTATTTGTTGCCCTTTTTTGTACTGTTTAGCAACTTTTTAGTGTTTATTCACTTCGGTACATCATTTTTTGCGCGTTAAAGAGCGTACGCGCTCTCGTTACGAATTGTTACGAAGAGTTCGATACTTTTAGACCGTGCAAATGCACTTTTTATTTATTTTGTAAAAAAAAAATCTTTTTTTTTAAAACTGTAGAACAAAAGTTGACGTATTGAATGTACCTAACATCCCCTTAACCTTTTAGGCCCGAGTGACGTCATCGGCGTCGCGACGTCACACAAAAAAACTCATTACTCAACAATGAAACCATATTTTATGTGTCTGTAAACGACAATATACTAATGGATATAATCTCCTATATCTAAGGCATCAAAATAAACTTATCATTGAGTATTTTTATTTGTTTCATATGTTCAAACTTTGAAAACCATTTTGTGGGTCGATACAGAAAAAAATAAATGAGTACTCAAATAGAACCCAAAGAATAAGGACCTATCTTATCTCAATGTGATAAAAAACCATAAGATATCACTAACCTTGCCCCATAAAAACACTTGTAATGTAACCCGACACCCCATAAATCAACAATGGAAATCCGCATAGACCACGACTTTACCGTCATATAAATAAAGATCAAATTGTCTTACATTTTGAATCTACGCAGTTCGTAGCGCGGGAATTTCGACTTTCGTATTCAAATCACTCCAATTATCAAGAAAAGTATCTTTTTGTTATGTAAATGAGTTCTAATTAGTTTTCATAGTATTTTTACTGTATTTACTAACAAACATCGTAACATATAACGTAAGAAATGGACCAAAGTCGGTAAAAATCTGATTTACTTTTTCGAACTTTTTCTCGAAGTATTTACACTATAACTACGGCGATGTTTTTGCAAATATTTATCAAATTAGTTGCATTTTAGCACCATACACTATTTTATTACACAAATGAGTTACTTACCTGACATAAACCCACGGATATCGGCATAAATCCAACAAAAAAAACACACAAGCACTGATGACTCACAAATGTAAACAATGGCCGCCATTGCCGCCGAGTTCGAATTTCGAAAGCAAAAATAAAAAACATATCATAGACTATACGCTTCAAAGTTACGTTCAAAAACTAGATGAAGTTTATGAGAACGGAATGTAACACTGCTTTTATACAAATATAGTCTCTAAGTCTATGTAGAAATAAAGTTTAAACTCCAATTCCCGTTTGCCCAGATCGAGCCTCCCGGTCCGTGAGTGGAAAGGATGCAGGCTGATTACCAATAACCCTGTATAGTTGGTTACTTTGTCACAAACATTGTTGTTTCTATCGAACTGCTAGTTCACTCTATGGAGACTTCGACTTCGTTTCAACATCGATGTTTAAAGGACTCGATTGAAGAAGTTTTAAGAAGAGGCATAAGCAGCCTACTAAATGTCCCCACTGTTGGGACTCGGGGGCTTCTCTTGCAAGGAGACAGTCAAGGCTATAATCCACCACGTTAGATCAGTGTGAGTTGGCGGATGACGCATGACCTCGAAAGATTCTAGTACAAATCGATTTCCTAACAATGTTTTCCTTCACTATTTTTAAGTTAGCGGCATTACTTCGAAAGTACAGTAATGCGCGAGGAATTCGAAGGAGGGTGTCTAGATCGGCAGTCGCCGTTCTCCGACTAGACCAGCCGTAACTTCATGTTCACGAAGAAGTTTGGCACAGGGATAGGGCTCGCAATATATTCACTCAGGGAACATAAAAATATTGTATGTTCTTATTCCTAAAGTAAAAGAAAGTTTTTGGAAAGTCAATCATGAAACGGCATCAATTAAAAGATAAATCATACCCATGGTTACGAGTGTGTCATAATAATTAATTTGTGGGCTTGTGGGTAATTAGTACGCCCTAGATATTTAATTTTCAACGTAATGAGTTCCGTACTATTATTTGGTTGCTACCCTTGATAATGACTAAAATATACGAGCCAAGTACCTACCCTTAGTTAAAATTAGGAGTGGACTATGGAGTTAAATTAATTTGGAACATAAAATATACAATGTAACTCTTAATTTTATTATAAATACGAGTAGGTAGATCAAAATGACAAAATGTTGTGTTATTATTGTTGGCTACTGCTATATTAAGCTAAGCTAAGTGTACATATATGTTTAACTTCAAAAACAATGTTACATATAACATGATTTGATGGATAATCTTTTCGTTTTTCCAGCGAATTTTTACAGTTCTCAAACCTTTGCGATAAAAAGTTGACCTATGCTACAAATAGTACGTTGTAGGTGTGAAGTAAATAGACATGGAAAAACTGCGACCGATGCCTTAAAGCTCAATAAATTAGAGTTTTTTTCGCAAATTTCTGGCTTTTCTGGCAAATTAGCTTAATATAGCAGTAGCCAACAATAATAACACAACATTTTGTCATTTTGATCTAGGTAGATCAAATAGAAGCTAATTTGCCAGAAAAGCCAGAAATTTGCGAAAAAAACTTTAATTTATTGAGCTTTAAGCATCGGTCGCAGTTTTTCCATGTCTATTTACTTCACACCTACAACGTACTATTTGTAGCATAGATCAACTTTTTATCGCAAAGGTTTGAGAACTGTAAAAATTCGCTGGAAAAACGAAAAGATTATCCATCAAATCATGTTGTATGTAACATTGTTTTTGAAGTTAAACATATATGTACATTTACACTTCTTTTCTGCCATTCATAGCATGGCGGTGTGGTTAACTAATCACACATTCCAAATACTTCAACACACATATAATGTAGGTAATAAGATAAAAAACAGTAGGTATTTTTTTTAGTCAAGAAGTAAAAATTTAAAATAAAAACAAACCGATCATGACAATTATCATTTTATTTTCATCAATATTAGATACAATATCATGGAAATAATACTACAATATAAATTACATGTTTAGGTACAGTAATATATTTAACATTAAATTGGATTTATATAATTGTGTTTCATAGACAAAAACTTTAGTAATACATTTAATATCTGATGTAATTATCCACAATGAGCAATACTTATATATTTATAGTGATATTTAGATTGTACGTGTTTAAAGTTAATTAAAGTGATAAATATAATTTTATACATATAACCAAAAATAATAATAAATGTGTAAATTGCTAATTACAAAAATATTTGACTGGAAAATTTTTGATTGTTTTCATTTCATATTACAAAGTTCTTTCTTTTAAAAGATAGAGGGTCGCAACGAGTAAAACTTGCGTGATGGTAAGCAACACATCTGTCACCTAACAGTACAGCATTACGCACCTATTTGAACACACAGAGTTCAAAGCCTAGAGCTGCACTGCGCTCGTCACTCAGAGATAATAATATAAATTTTTATTGAGTTACTTCGTTATAAGTACTTTAGTAAATATTTAGGTAGGATAGATTTATGGATATGAGTTGTTCATGTAAATAGATTATTTGATTTAATGGACTTGATTTTGCCGAAAGAATAAAAATATATCAATCCTAGTTTTATAAATGTTTAACTTTTAGAACATTTAAAAACATTAGACAGGACTAAATCACGATGAAAATGGGTTTTTAAATACATACCGATCTACCAGTTTCGTTACAATAGTCGTAATCAATCATATCTAATCACCCGAATAATTTCCCGTTGTCTACAGTAAATCCACCACCATTTAAGTCCTGTGTAATATTTTCAATATCAAAGTTTGAGGAGCCGAACACTCCGGGGGGTCTACCGCCTAACTAGAACTTTACTGTGTTGGTTTTGATATTGTTCTCTCTTTTCTTTTCGCTTGAAACGATAGAGACAGCAATAGCAACGCCAAAGCCGGCTTAGTTAAACGGCAGAAGGGCCCTTCAACTAAAACTACGATTTACAACTAATTCAAGACTCACGTGTGAATCGGTAGTCCAGTCCGATTTAAGTTTCAACCGCATTTGGCGATCTTTTTCAAGGAAGCTAGGAGACTGCACGCGCATGACTGTTTCCCTTTTGGCACACTTGTGAGTTACTCGTAAATTAATTAATAACGTGTAACAACAATGTTAGTTTTATAACAAAAAATGTGATCTTTACAGTATAGGGTGTGCTTCTATTAATGTCAACGAGAGTACTTAGTTCAATTTGTAAGAAAGTCCGTTATGTAGGTTTTTGGAACTAGGACAATGTACGGCGCTTTGGTACGGAAATAATCTACTGTGCCAATTCTATTACTCGCATCAAAAAATATGTTGTGTAGGTAATAATAAAAACATAGTGTAGCTATGTAGTAAAACGGTGGCCATGGCAAGAGAAACAGAAAGTTAATGATACTCTAGCTACAAAATTGGTTGTCAATATAAAATCGCTATCGTAGGTCGAATTTAGGTACTAAATCGGCACAAGACCGAAAAAGACAGCAAAATAAGTTAGGCTCCTATAGCGGAAAAATAAATTGTAAAATAACTTGTTTTTATTGAAATGTTTTTTCTTCACTTCTCTAACCAAACGTAACTTGTAATTGAATTGCCTCAACTCGTATCTTAGGCTCGAAATCGGGTTTTCACTATAGCACTTTGAGAAGACATGCTAACTCGTAACTTGAACAATAAATTTAAAAAATTGTAATTGTACAATATTGTTAACTTTGCTAAATCGCAGTTTGATTTTTGACAAACTTTCACATGACATTAAAAACAATTGCACAAAAACTGGAATTTAATTGTACTCTGGAAACAGATGACATTTCAGCATGGCATAGACAATGACGAAATACTAAAGTAATTCAAACCAAGGTGTCTGACATGTGAGTCTTATAGTATAGGATCCCGCTAACGACCTGCAGCCAGCTGGTTAATGGATGAAAAGTATTTTATCTACTTTCATCTATTAACCAGCCGGGTATAGCGGGATCTTCGACCATTAGTTCGAATCACATTATTGGAATATCACTACACTGCACGCAATGCATAGAGTAGCTCATACAGTTAGTACCTTAAGGAGGTCCCTACTCTAAAATGTAAAAGTTAATAATCTAAAAAAATCTCTGAAAAAACGATTTAGGTCAATAATTGAATTGGCTGGTTAAGAATTGTCATAAATTGTTTTTTTTTATGTCATTTGTTTATCAAAATTCTACTGCATAATACACAATAATAAGTATAGTGTTTTCAAAGTGCCATAGTTCAACCTACAAAGCAACATTTTTGCTACTCTTTTTCCGGCCGAAAATAGAGCAATTTCTTTATTTTACACGAAGTAAACCCCGTAGGACTAAATTTACCAAGAATATTCTGACCAAAATAAGTTTGATTAACTTTATAAATAAGGTAGGAAAGGAACCTTCCTTTCTTATTTCATACAGGTAAGTTTTAACATTTTCAACTGTGGTTAGTTACATACATTAATAATTAATTACCATTGTACTTAATTTTTTGAACAACCTATTGTATTGGTGAAAGTGTTCATTGGCACAATTTTTAGTGAATAGTAATATTTACAGTAAATAAAATTGGCTATTTTTCATTGCCACAGATAGTTCATTGTTCCTTATTCTAAGTAAAATCCGTTATATTTGAATATACACTTACGGCCTTTGGACTCGGCGGTTTTTAAACGTGCTGGCAATAAGCGTTTTAAATGAACGCGTCGTTTTCACATCATCGTAACGTTTTAGGATATCAATCTCAATAGATAGACTGCATCAGTACACACGCCAGTACCAACTTATCTGTTATACATTTTTACTGATACAAATGCTAGAGGAACGCGATTTATATAACAAAACTACGGGGAAAATATTATGGTGCCAAACGCACGCTTAAAGCGCGTTGTTGAGTTAATATGGACGTATCTGTACCTACACCATAAAATTGTAAAAACCTAACGACGTTGGAAACTAACATAACCCATAACCCTAAGATTATATAATCAGATTATATTGGACGGTAATTACAATTTTACGGTTTCATATCGACACAAATGCGAAAATCACGTGCAAAACGTTCAAAGTATCGACTCTCTTGCATTTCCTCTACGTCTTAATAGCAATAAACGCTCTCTGTCAGCTCGTTTTAAAACCCATACACAAAGCCTCTAAGGCTGCGTTTCCACCAGAGATGCGCAAGGGAAATGTGTCGTGCGATGATGTCTAGCTGTGCTGTGAAAATGTGTGAAGGTTTCCACCAAGGCTGTGCGAGGAATATGTGTCGTACGAGGATGTGTCGAGCTGTGAATAATGTGTGGTGGGAGGAGGCGTTGCGACTCCGTCTATGGGTTGGCTGGTACAGTATGTCGCAAAAATCACTATACATCCCTCGCAACACTTTCCTCGCACACATCCCTCGCTTGTTTTGTATGCGCAAAACTCTAGCTCCGCTGAGCCGTTTCGACCACAGCTGTGCTGACCGAGGCGAGGTGAATAAACCGACAGTATTGGTTCTTTACAACACACATCCCTCGCTACGCATCCTCGCACATCTCTGGTGGAAAAGCAGCCTTATTCCTCAATTCTGCGAAGGAAAGAATGGTCTGTGATAAAATACTTCTCATTTTCATTCATAAAAAAACTCATTCATAGACGTTCAGCTGTTTCAAAGCACCTTTTTCCTTTAAAAAGTCGCAATCGTCTTTGACTTTCTTACTTTCACATTTTAGCGCCTTGAATATTAAGAACTTTTCTTTAGGCAAAAACTAAATTAAAGTTGGTACGTGAAAATAATAAGTAATAAAAAAATTACGTAATGTCCAAATATCAGTTTGGTTATATTATTAACTTGTACGTAGATAAGTGCTAGGTATACAAGTAAATGTGATCGTCACAGGTACACTTAAGAAAATTGAGTTTTTGAAAACAAATTTTTCACAGAACGTAATCACATTACCTGAATGTCTTCAAACGGAGCATGAATCGGTTTATTTTATTCAAGAGCATTCCATCTTAGATCACATCATCACCTTACATCAATTATCCTTTAAATATCCATCCCGGTTTCGTATAGGCTAGTTATAATGTACGGGTACATTATAACTAGCCTATAGCACTCCAGTAGTTCCTGAAATTAGCACGTTCAATCCAAAAACGTCGCGTTATAATTTAGTATAAATATACTTACTGATCACACGTAAAAGCCGGGTCACACAGAGGCGATCCGATAGCGATAGCGATCCGATAGCGAGACGATATTTTTTGTAATGTTCGAATTTGTATGCAACCTGACACACAGCAAGCGGGCGCGATCCCAAACTCGGTATTGGATCGCTATCGCTATCGGATCGCTATCGCTATCGGATTGCTATCGCTATCGGATCGCTTTCGCTATCGGATCGCTATCGCTACCGGGTCGCCTCTGTGTGACCCAGCCTTTAGCTCACGTTCAAAACAAACCAGTATGATAAGCCTAGAGTAGGTACATTCTAGTCCGTAATATCTGAAATCCATCGAGGAATGATCTACGATTTTAGTAAAACTGGCTCAAAACTCACGTAGTGAAGACGACAGTCCGATTTGGTAATTTAGCCTGTACGACGTGACCTCTGGACTTCTACCGCCTAACTAAATCGGCTATGGCTTTGCTACTGCTGTCACTATCATTTCAAGCGAAAAGAAAAGAGCGAGAACATCAAAGCTAAAACAGTTTTCGTTCGGCGGTAGACCCTCTGGTCAGCTATTACACCCCTGCTTATTACGCAATTATCAATCAAAATGGAGCAAGGAACTGTCCGATTTCAGCGATATGTTATTTATTTGTTGGCATCTGCTGCCTATCGGATATAAACATTTTTGTGAGTTAGCTACAATAAAGTACCTTATACTTGGAGGACATCAAAAATCAGACATATGTTAAACAATTATGGCTCAAATCTCTCTTATGGGAATAGGGAAATTTATTACAAAATCACTATGTTGATTAATTTATAGGAATGTTCTTAACAACAACAATATTCATTTATTTTAAACACGTAATAGAAAATAAACTTTAAGTAAAATGACTTAAACCATTAGTTTTTGTTGACACAACTGAATGTTTACAAATTCAACATTCAAACAAATTATTTTAAAACTAACTATAGTTCAGTAAAGTAAGTTTCACTTATCTAGACAAGAGTTGGTTTTTATCAGAGCTCTTTTCATGAATAGTGATTACAATCATGTTAAAATTGAACTCAAGTTTCAACGTTTTAAGTTTGGTGATTTCGTTTGTTGAATGTGCTAACTATAGACGCGGAGTGATACGACTCACACCGTAAAAGTTGAGCTTGTAATAATGTCGTAGAAAGATTTGATAAACCGAGTTTTTGCAAAGACTCTAAAGATAAATTTATCTCGAAAACACGAATTATAAAAAATTAGCTATGCCATTTCTCAATATTACTGAAAAAAAAATTAGGGTTTTATTAAAATCACGAGGTGGTTTAGTATCTAACATTGAATAAATTATTTAGTTTACTTTTATTGGCTAGATTTTGGGTTACAAGACAACTTTATTTATTGTGATTGGTTTTAACTAATTTTACCATTTTTTGAACTCTTTATGTCAACGAAGTAATGTTGGCAAACCAACCAATCAGATAACATTTATTATAGTTTAGGGCGCTTTTATGGACCAATCAGCTTGTTTTAGATTTTGCAAACGATTCTTTTCGCAATTTTACTAAGGCGGCCAATGTCCTCACAATTTTTTCAGTACCTATAAATGAGAAATGTCATAGCGATTAGATATCTAATTATCCATCTTTTCGCGAAATCCCTAGGGTTTTTTGCAAAAAATGGGTTTATCAAATCATCCTACAACATAATACAAGTTCGCATATTATGTACCTATTCTAGCAATATAACATGAAGATGATAGGTTCTACGATCGCTGATCGGAACGATAGACATCAATGATGTTATATTTAATCTAAAATTCGATCATGTCGGAATCAACCATACTCCATAAGTTGTGTGATCTACCACTCACTATAGTTACGATTCATAGTCGCGCTTTATTGGAAGATTCAAACACAGTGCCACTTTGTTTAAATTTATGATCGTAATTAGAGTTCACAGTAGGAGCCCAGATTAAAAACAAACTCTTTAAGCGATCATGCCACGATTCAATTTTCTCATTCTACTAATATTGCAATTGTGAAAGTTTACATGATCATCGCTCAATCACGTTGGTAAGCCTGACCGGATCGGGTTGAAATTTCGAACACAGATTACAGCCTGGAACAGCACACCTACTTTTAATTAGCGCTGTAAATTACTATTCACAGTGCAACTACGTTTGAGTTTATATGTAACTACAAGTCCGCCCCGACTTTGCCCGTGGTACACCACTTAAGCCCCAAGCGGACAAATTTGGCCAAAACGGGCATTGGGACTTTAAAACCTTATTTTTACATGATATACATACTCGATGATTAGTTCATTTTGATACCTAAGAGATAGGAGATTATATTGATTAGTACATTGTCATTTACAGACACACACACAATTTGGTTTCATTTTGGGTAAGGATTTTTTTGTGTGACGTCGCCGGCTTGGCGGCCTCGCTGGCCGGGTTCACGGGGTAAAATCTAGCCTATAGCACTCACGTATCACGTCATATATATCCACTCACGTATATATCCAACGGTGAAAGAATTTTCGACATCAGTCCAGCAGGTAAACTAGATTATTAATCAGGCAATACTGAGATTAGCGCATTCAAACAAATAAAATCTTCAGCTCTACATGGTCATACGTATTATGTTGGTATAGATTTGATCGAATGTTTTTGCAATACGATGAGAGAAATTGATTCGTGTCATGATCGTGATAATCTGATCCCTTTATCGTCGCAATAGAGTTGAAAATAATTAATTTTAGTTCATGTCATGGTATCAGTCCTTGTTACAGCCACGTCGTTAGTTGGTGAGTGGGTGCCATTGTTGCACTTGTTCCATTGGAGACGCCAGAGCAGAGTTCCAGTGCTGCAACGCTCGACCTCGGGCAAACATGTACGAACCCAGCACAAACTTACCGAGAAGGCGATCTGGAACAAAAACATCACTTGTTTTATTCGAGTATTTGGTTCCTTATCACACGGGCTAAAAGGCTCATAGGCAATAATTCTCTTGTGCGAAAAAGACTGCAAACTCTTGAACATCGCCGGAAAATTGCTAGCTTATCGGTTTATTATCGGATACACTTCGGAGAGTGTGCATCTGATCTGCATGATCTAATACCACCTAGCCCTTTTTTCTATCGGACTTCTCGTAACTCGAAGAAGCGGCATCGTTTCATGGTTGATGTTACAAAGACACGAACAAAGAGGTTTGACTCTACTTTTGTGATAAGAACGTCTCGACTGTGGAATGAGTTGCCTGAGTGGGTTTTTCCCGATGGTTATAATCTTGGTGTCTTCAAATCGAGAGTGAATCGGTTTCTTCTAGGTAAGCACGCTCCATCTTAGACCGCATCGTCGCTTAACATCAGGCGAGATGGTGGTCAAGTGTAAACCTATAAATGTTAAAAAAAAAAAAAACGTTCCAAGCGGAAGGGTATTTTAGATAGGATAGAGTAAAGAGACGAGCAGGACATGGGCCTGATGGTAGGCAACATGCCTGCCACATAACAGCACAGTGACACGGACCTATTGTGACATGAAGAGTCCAAATAATAATTACTTAGCACTGCTCTGAGCTCGTCACCGATAGATATAAGATGTTTGATCTCTTTGCCCTGTAATTTCACTGGATACATTTCCCTTCAAACCGGAACACAGTAATGTTTGCACGTTACTGGTTAAGCGGTAGTAAAACTGGCAAAGGTGTTCCTACTTCCCCAAATGAACTCTGCAAAGAGTCCTACCACTACGACCTAGACTGAAAAAAGTAAAATAAGACTTATTTTCGACGCTCCTACAGTTACAATCGTGTATTAACTTGGTTTCGACCGAAAATCTATTGATCCTCACGCCATTTTTAGGGTTCCGTAAAACGAAAAACGGAACCCTTATAGATTCGTCATGTCTGCCTGTCTGTCTGTCTGTCTGTCCGTCCGTATGTCACAGCCACTTTTTGCCGAAACTATGAGAACTACACTGTTGAAACTTGGTAAGTAGATGTATTCTGTGAACCGCATTAAGATTTTTACAAAAAAAATAAAAATTAGGGTTGCTCCCCATACTGAGAACTGAAACTCAAAATTTTTTTTTCATCAATCCTACACTTGCGGGGTGTCTATCGATAGGTCTTCAAAAATGATGTTGAGGTTTCTAAGATATTTTTTGTCTACACTGAATAATTTGAGCAAGAGACACTTCCAAAGTGGTAAAATGTGTGTGTCCCCCCTCTAACTTCTAAAGTTAGAAAATGAAAAAACTAAAAAAAATACATGATGTACATTACCATGCAAATTACCAACGAAAATTGGTTTGAACTCGATCTGATGAGTAGTTTTTTTTAATTGTGTATATTATGTTACTTGCTGCATCGGAACCCTTCATGGGCGAGTCCAACTCGCACTTGGCCACTTTACTTCAATTTTGTTGATTTCATCTTGACCACCATTTTACGTCACGTCTGTTATGATATCAGTCAAGCAAATATGTGGGCTACGATTATCTTTATTCTTCTTTGGCTACGATCGAGCATGAAGAAACAATTCAAATTTTAATTTAAAGACAATTAAATTATATCCGTCTGAAACAACAGACTCGGGCAAGATATTCCACAATTTACATATTCTTAGATTCTTACCACTAACGTGGAGTCCAACATTATTATTTATAGGTATTTCGAAGGTCAACCATGATATTTTGTATCGCTTAATCAAACGTACAGTCTGAAACGCTATAAGTTTTACATAAAAAAATATCACACTCTCTGATATATCCTATTAATATTATAAATGTCAATGTTTGGATGTTAGTTGCTCAATCAGGTCGTAACTTGTGAACGGATGGTGATGAAATTTGGAATACAGTTACATTGTAGTCTGGGAGAACACATATGCTCCTTTTTATCCCGGAAACTACCGGTAAAACCGCGGGGCGCTGCTAGTATCCTATATAAACTGAAAACCTTGCAACTTTGTAGCGAGGTTCAAGATTGATGTCTTTGCGAACAATGGCGTCGTTGTCTATGAGCCTGTTAGCACGTCATTTCAATTGAATCTAACTTAGGTCAACTCAATTGAATTCCAAAATCTGGTGTAGACGAGGGACAGTTCTAGGGATACCTTTTTGTTCTTAAAAATAGATCCTAAATAACAAGATCGACCGCCGCCCACAAGGGGCTAAAGTAACTGAATAAAATACTTGTAATACTATAAAAGTTACGTTTAAATTGCGTTTGTTACGCCGAAGTAGGATTTTTCTAAATAAAATAACAGGACGAGCAAATATTTTGCCAGGTGGCAAGTAGCATATGCCCATAACAGCACAGTACCACGCTGCTATTTGAATATGAAGAGTCCATATAACTGCTTAGGAGTGTACTAACTACTCTCATATCCCATAGATATAAGTTTTTTTTTCTTGCCTTGTGTTATACCTGTATTTTTTTTATAGCATAGAGTGACGAGACGAGCAGGACATGTGCCTGACGGTAAGCAACATGCCTGCTACATAACAGCACAGTAACACGCAGCTATTGGAACATTAAAGTCCAAATCATTACCTAGCACTGCACTGCGCTTATTACCCAGAGGTCTAAGATATTATATCTCTAAGCCCTGTGATTTCTTTGGAAACATTATCCTTCGAACCGGAACACAGTTTGCACATTACTACTTGGCGGTAGAATTACTGGCAAAGGTGTGGTACTTCCCCAGGCGCACTCTGGCTAGAGTCCTACGACTACTAACTTTATAAGCTTGGCGTGTCTGTCTGTATATTTATCTGTAGTAACATAGCTTTTGGTATATTGTTGAATGAACCGATTAAGACGTCGTATTTTTTTAAAGACGTTTTCGAAATCTATCTTACTCAAAACTTTTATAATGTCCTTGTATTGTCATCGGTCACTTAAATTTCTGAGAAATTATGACTTACCTAGAATCTAGAATCTAGAATCTAGAAGAAATCTAGAATATGAAAATAGAGGGTATAAGAAGCCCCCAGTGCTAGAGCTAATAGGTACGATACCCAAGTGATTATTTATCTAATAAATACGAATGCTGCTTCAGTGTCTGCGTGGTTCTATATAGTATTTATTTATACTGTGATTTTGGTATGAATTTACAATTACGTTGGTAATAAATCAGCTATCTAACCTCCACAGTTCAAGCGTTCATTTGTTTGTGGGCCAGTTAGCATTTTATGAGGTAAGTCAGATTTTTTTTATTTACCTTAGTGTACCTCCAACCCGTTTAATCATCTGCGTTGCACATTCCTGTTATGGGCAAGCGTGTCGCTTCCCATAAATCGCATATCTTGGTCATTCTGTTATTCTATTTTATAAAAAAATCTACTTTAAAACCTAGAGAGAGCAAATAAGCTCGATCAACGATTAATATAAGAACTATCCATCCAGTAAAATAAATTACTTTTTTCACAGTTTCTTAAAATGTGATTTTATAAACATCGTGACATGCCGTGTAACTGATGTAAAACTGGTCATTTATCACCACGAATAAAACCACGAAAACTATTTCAAACGGACTAAGATAAAACAGTTCTCTCAGAACACTGGACCGGTATAAATGACGTTCATTATGGTATAATTTTTTATCTTGGAAGGTGGAGAGCGAAGCTATGGAGACGGGTTCAAGGTTAGGAAGAAACCTTGACATACAGCTAATTTTATTAATATTATAAACGTAAAAATTTGGACGTTTGGATGTTTGTTGCTCAACTAAGTCTGGTCACGTCTCAACGAATCGGATTAGAATTTGAAACGCATTGAATTTACAGACAGTAAAGTCAAAGTGAGCTCCGAATTAAATAGCTGATACGAAAAAAAAAAACTTCTAAATACTTCAGGGCTGAATGGAATATTCGCGTATATAAGTCGAGTATACGCTGATTATGACATCGATGGCTTTTATAAAGCAGCTTTCTAGAGGTGAATTAATGTAATTCAAATAGAGTTATAGACTACAGGCCCGTGAACAAAATTTACGTAGTAAATGAACCACCAGGAGACCTATGTAGGATGATAGAAGGGTATAAAGTGATAAGATTCAGCACTATGCCGTCAGTTGTAAGCTGACCAACTGAGTACAGTCGAAGAGGGGGGGTTGCAACCCTCGATCATTTCTCCTTGTCGCATGATTTTTGTACGGCATTGCGAAATAATAGATTAAAAGAGGTATTACAATACTGTACATAATCAAATGCCCAAAGTTAATCTGTAAATCGTCGGAAAATCACGAATTTTTCCAATAAACTAATAATTAAAAACTTAAAATGTATAACTTTTATAATTTCAATACCTCTTCTAATCTATTATTCTGCAACGCCGTACAAAAATCATGCGACAAGGAGAAATTATTGAGGGTTGCAACCCCCCCTCTTCGACTGTACTCAGTTGGATAGCTTACAAGTGACGGCATAGTGCTGAATCTTATTACTTTATACCCTTCTATCACCCTACATAGGTCTCCTGGTGGTTCATTTACTACGTAAATTTTGTTCACGGGCCTGTAGTCTATTATGAGAACGACTGGAATCTTCAATAGTTGGTGTATTTGATAACTAAGATCTTAACACTAAATAGAAGTTTAATTTACATTGTGGTATAAATTAAAGCCATATTACGTTTTTTTTTATAGCATAGTGTGACGAGACGAGCAGGTCATGTGCCTGATGGTAAGCAACATGCCTGCCACATAACAGCACAGTAACACGCAGCTATTGGAACATAATAGTCCAAATCATTACCTAGCACTGCACTGCGCTCGTCACCCAGAGATCTAAGATATTATGTCTCTAAGCCCTGTAATTGCTCTGGAATCATTGCCCTTCAAACCGGAACACAGTAATATTTGCGTAACGTTTGCGTAAATAGAGCTGAGTAATATATTATACATCGTTCCTCACCTTTAGCTTACCCTTCTCAAAACGAAATGACCCCAGTCCACCAGTAATAAAGTTGCCTTTATAAGACAACACTACTCGTATTATTGGTGGGAATGACAATGGTTTTAAATAATCAATGTAAGTAGCTAAGGAAATTAATCTCATTTAAGTACCGTACCCTACTTACATTGTTCCTCTGTTGTACAATAAAATTGACGTAGAATTTAAAATTAAAAGAAAATCAAATAATGAAATTAAAAAGATTTTGAGATCATGGTTGGCCAGATTCGATTATGATAGTCTTGAATACTTACTTGTAGATATAGATATAACGTAATAAGAATAACTTACAAAAATAACATAACACTTAAATTATAAATGTCTCTTGTAAAGATGTGTGTTGATGTCAAATATTATGTACTTCTGTTATTTCTCTATTTGAAATCTAAATATTTAAATACGTGTGTAAATTTTTTTTTGTCATGGCTGTAGTTGTATATATTCTAGTATATATATATTATTATATTCATATAGGTTTGTTTATTTTAGTGTCATTAGTGTTAAGGGAGAGGCCATTGGTTCCGAAACACAGTATTACATACTAGTTCGGAACTGATGGGTTCCAATTGATCTTGTGATATGTTTTATGTTGAAATAAAGTATTTTGTAAAGTATTTTGTTGTATTTTCGTTGACATTATTTATTGATTTTCATTGACTTATTCGAAATTTAGTGTTCATTAACATTTAATACATATTATTTTACTTTGATTTAAAACACAATGTATTTAGAAATCTTTTTATATTTAATGTTAATTAGATCACATTTGACTTATTTTTATTTATCTATAAAGAGAGAATTTGTGCTGTTTTCGGTATACAAAATGTTTAATATTGTAAAATTTAAATTATCGATGTTGAAAAAGTATTTAGTACAATGTAATTTCACCTTTGTTAATTAATGTATTTTTATGTGTTGGTAACACCTAAGCTATCTATTTTTTTTTTCTCTCTCTTGCATCTCTGGATTGTCATGGCGTCGTACGTACAAAAAAAACTGTATTACTTTATTTAATAAACGTTTGAACCAATTCGCTATTTAAATTACATGAGGTTATGGGCTCAGGCACATAATCCTCGAAATAGTGAGATAAATAATACAGGAAGTTGAAAAATAATTCACGTTTCGTGTGCGGCTTGCCAAAAGTAAGGTTAAGTTTGCATGGCAACGTGGAGAAAGTTAAGAAGAATACTTGTTTAAGCACGAAACAAGGCAGTATAGCGATATGGAAATAAATCTGAATACGAATCACAGCTTGATGAAGCATTGAGGATCCGTAACGTTTTTAGTTGAGTATGCAGATTTATAGAGCTAAGAAATCCTAAACAAACAATGTAAAAATTTTTGTTCTACGACAAAAATTGACGAAGTTATGACCGAATTACTAGCGAAGTTCACCGAGTGGCCGTCGCGATAGCTGTGACGTCACTGTGACGGTCGCCGCCAGTTAGCCGTTGGCAGCGATAAGGCGCGCAGTGTTTTGTTTCTTTAATTGTGACTTTAAAACAAATTAAGTGTCCGATTTGTGTGTAATTAACTTTTTAAACTATGTATAAATGTTGTACTATATATAAATATAGGTATTAAGTGCAGTGTACCTTTCTATTTATTTTATTTTAAGCTGCTGTATTAATAGAAACATACCTTCTTACTTTTTCTGAGTATTGTGTATAAACCTACGTACCTACCTATTTGCCCGTTCTCATTTCTATGTAATATTCCAAGGTTAAAGCACAGAAACGTACTTAGGTAAAAATCAAAGAGTGAATGATATATTATTTATTTTTTAATCATCTACACAACAGCGGTGCATTTATGTATCTGCCTCAGCTATGCTTTACTGTTAGAAGCAACTACATTAATATATCCTACTAATATAACACTCGCATAAATTGTAACACACGTAGCGCAGTCCGCTTGGTCGAACATAACCGATTACCAAGGTTTCAATCATCATCATCAGCGGGGCTTAACTAGTATTTTTATATTTCAGTTGGAAGAAGATATGGAAAATTACGTAAAGTTTAAGTTGGTTGGAGGAAAGCTTAAACTGAAGAAAGGAGTTTTGCCTCATAAGTTTGAATGTCAAAAGCCTCAAAAAAAGAAAATTGACCGACCAGGTTATAAGAAAAGACAAGATATAAAACTAGTAGTTTTGGAGAAAAATGGCAACATGGAACAAACAATGTTTGCTTCAGCGGCTTCTGGTTAGTTGTTACCGTAACACCTATCTAAGAACATGCACCAATCAAACCCAAACCCATAACTGAAAACTGCATCAAAATCAGACAAGTAGTCTTGGAGAAAAATGGCGACATGAATTGCACAAACAAACATCCCCCCCCCCCCCCAAACGCATAAACGGTCTGCGTTGCGTCGTGGGTAATAAAAATAAAACAGAAATAAAATATATGGATAAAAAATGTTTTTGCTTTATATTCAAGTCACTAGAACCTCCTGTTCCTGGTACCTAAGTACATACTGAACGAACGATTTGTAACAAAACGCGAGATGGCAAAAAAAACAGCCATGACATCTTATATTGGATTCTGTCATACCTCCAAGATATCAGCAAGTGAGAGAACCATGCACTAAATAAAGCGCAAGTAGGTTAAAAAATCATTCGCGAAATGATCTACATATGAATGAACGAAAACAATTATTTCATTTACATTCGATAGTATGAACACTACTCTTAAGTTCTGAATATGTCCCTGTACCTACACTTTACATTCGCTTTATTACATAGGCGGGTGTAATAAAATGAATGTAAAGTGTAGGTACAGGGACATATTCAGAACTTACGAGTAGTGTATATACTATCGAACGTATATGAAATAGTTGTTTTCGTTCATTCATAATATGTAGATCATTTCGCGAATGATTTTTTAACCACTAACTAACAAATTAAAGATTACTAATAAGTACCTACGTACGTAGATAAATAAGCAGCATCCTTACCTTTGTAGTTTCCAACCAGGGATTTCAAGGCTGGTGAATTTGGAATGATTACCTAGAAACCTAGATAATCAAATACCATAAAAGAATCCACTTTTGAAAGATTATCTGACTGAGCTTGCACGAAACCCGCTTCTACTTTATTAGTACTCATATTACTTATGTACGTTTTATACTTAAGTATCACAAAATTACACTCCAACAACACTTTATGTAAATAAATTGCCAAATATTAGGGACCAACTGAGTCGCGCGTCGCCGCTGCTACGTCGAATGTGCCGGCCGACCGGCCGGCCGCGCTCGGTTCCGTCACAGTGACGTCACACGCTCCCGCGTGCGTTGACTTTTAGCGACAGGAACGGTATATGTTTATTATTTAATATCTTCGTAAGTAATGGTCCGATTTGGATAATTCAAAAAGATATATGATCCTTATGTCATAAAGAATAACGTGGATGATAGATCTATTGAATTTGCTATAACTTTACTGATCCTCATTGGAACATATGGAAGTTCCAAACTACAGTAATGCTACGAAGTCAAGGTTGGTTAGATGTTGTAGAAGGAAGAGCTTTAAAACCCGATGTCCCAGCTGAACGAACTGCTTGGGAGAATAAAGACGCAAAGGCACAAACACTGTTGGTCACGAGAATGACTGAAAAAGTAATGCTACATATAATTTCGTGTTCTACTTCAGCCGACATGTGGAAAAAGTTACAAAGTGTCTATGAACAGAAAACGGAAACAAACATACACATCATTCAGCAGCGCTTTTTTCAGTTCAAATATGAAACAGGCACTGAAATGTCTACATTTTTATCTAAGATCCAGGAGTTACAAAATCAACTCAAGCAGATGGGAGAAGAAATTTCCGACAAATTTGTGATGACGAAAGTATTAATGTCATTACCTGACGAGTTTAAACACTTTGTTTCGGCTTGGGAGTCAGCCCCAGACGATAAACAAACTGTGGACAATTTAGTTGCAAGATTATTGATAGAAGAAGAGAGAGTAAAAGAGAAAAATGGACAACCCTTACCTTCAGGCTCGTCTGCATTTGTTGTTAAAGATAAGAAGAATATAAAATGCTATAAATGCAACAAAATGGGACATTTTCAAAGGGACTGTAACAGTAAAAATAACTATAAAAGTGAAGGTCAGAATAACAAATGTTTTTATTGTGGCAAGAATGGACATAATAAGTCAAAATGCTGGTTTAAAAAGGACAAAGAACAAAAGGGAAATAATGCATTTGTGGTGTCAACCTCATCAAAAGAATACCATCAATCACAGTGGTTAGTAGAAACAGGAGCCAGTGAACACATGTGCCGAGATCGTGAACTCTTTGAATCATTTACCGAAGTTCACCAACAGTCTGTCATCGTTGGTAATGGAGCGGCAATTAGTGTTCTAGGCTATGGACAGATGATAGTAGAAGTATATGATGGGAGTGACTGGATTCCGACAACCATTGATAAAGTCCTGTTTGTTCCGGAACTGAAAACAAACCTATTTGCTGTCAACTGTGTGTCAGACAAAGGATATGTCATGTTGACAGATAATAACTCGTGTAAATTTTATAACAAAAACAAACAAGTATGTGCAATTGCAAAGCGAGTTGGAAGTTCATACTATTTGGAGTTACGATATAAAAACAAGGTGGCTAATGTGGTTAAGAAAAATAAAGCTACATTGCAAGAGTGGCATGAAAGATTAGCACATCAAAATTTTGACTATGTAAGAAAAATATTGTTGAAGAATAACATTGACACAAAACAAAATTTGGTTTCAAAATGTGAAAGTTGTTTGGAAGGAAAAATTCACCGCTTGCCGTTTGGAAACAGTGAAACTATAACTACAAAAACTTGTGAATTAATTCATATGGATACCTGTGGCCCTATGGAGGTTATGTCAGTCGGAGGTTCAAAATATTATGTAATACTGAAAGATGATTTCTCAAACTACAGAGCAGTATATTTTGTGAAGAATAAGTCAGAGATTAAATATTCTATTGAAGATTTTATTAACAAAGCAGAAAATGTGACTGGAAATAGAATAAAAATGTTTAGAAGTGACAATGGTCTTGAGTTTATAAATAGAGAGGTCCAAGAAATCTTGACTAAACGTGGCATAATACATCAGACAAGTGTGGCCTACACACCAGAACAAAATGGCACAGCCGAACGTGAAAATCGAACACTTGTCGAGGCTGCGAGAACAATGCTGAGTGCATGCAAGGATCTGCCAAAGTCATTGTGGGCCGAAGGTATAAACACAGCAGCATTTGTCTTGAATAGAACCGGAAAAAGTAAAGATGGTGAAAAATCCCCATATGAGGTATGGTTTGCAAAACAATTTGACATTCATCAGTTAAAACCTTTTGGAACTCCAGTTTATGTGCACATTCCGAAACAGAAAAGAAAGAAATGGGACAGCAAAGGAGAAAAAGGAGTAATGGTTGGATATGGAGAAACGGTTAAAGGGTATAGAATATATTTTCCCCATAGAAATGATGTAGAATTAAAACGAGATATAGTTTTCATAGAGAAGGATCAAAATTATAGCGAAGTTGATATAAAATTGAACTACACAGATGAAAATGATAAGAAAATTTGTGAAACAGAAACTACATCAGGTGACTTCGATGAAACTAAGTTGACTGCTAGTAGGTCGGAAGAGTCTGATTCTGAATACGAGCTAAGTGAAGAAATTAACAGCTCAGCCGAGTCAATTCCTGAGGTACGTCAAAGAGAACCTAGCAAACGGGCAAGAAAACCACCTGTTTATTATAATTGCCAAAATGTACAAACTGAACCAGTTACTTACAAGGAGGCCATGATGAGAAGTGACAGCAACAAATGGAAGGAGGCAATTGACAGAGAGATGCAAACACTAGAAGAAAATAACACGTGGGAAGTATGTGAGGTACCAGAAAATGAAAATGTGGTGAGTAGCAAATGGGTATTCAAAATTAAAAGCAGTGATCAGAACTTTCCACAATATAAAGCCAGATTGGTGGCGAGAGGGTTTGAACAAAATGATATTTTAGACTTGAATGACTGTTATGCTCCTGTTGCGAAATTATCAACTGTTAGACTCTTTGTTATAATTGCAACTAAACTTAACTTACCAATAATGCAAATGGATGTAACCGGCGCATTTTTGTATGGTAATATTAATGACAGTGTCTATGTTAGATTGCCAGAAGGTGCTTATTCTGGAAATAATGGTATTGTAAAATTAAAGAAATCATTGTATGGACTTAAAAGCTCACCAAAATCTTGGAATATTAAATTTAATGATGTCATGCTTAAAGAAGGTTTCATTAGGTCAAATTGTGACTCTTGTCTCTATACTAAGTGTACTGATAGTGACCAAATTTATTTATTATTGTATGTTGACGATGTTTTGATTTTTGGAACAAATAATTCTTTAATAAAGCAGGTGAAAAACATATTAAACCAGGAATTTAAAATGAAAGACTTAGGATTTGTAACTGATTACTTAGGCATAACTATAAAACAAGATTTAGGCACGGGGGTCACTGAACTGAGCCAAGGCAAATATTTACAGAATGTCCTCAAAAGATTTGGAATGGAAAATTGCAAGCCAATGTCTACACCAATAGATCAAAATATTAATTTAAAGTTATTTCAAAACCCCAGTAGTACAATAGATAAAAACATTGAAAAGTTATGTCGTCAAATTATTGGAAGTCTAATGTATGCTGTATCAGGCACTAGGCCTGACTTATGCTTTATTGTCTCTTTATTGAGTAGATATCAAAAATGTGCAAATGATGTGTTATTAAGTGCTTTGAAAAGAGTTTTGCGTTATGTCAAGTATACTCTAGACTATAAATTAGTTTATAAATGTACAGATAATGTTCTGGAGGGCTACTGCGATGCAGACTGGGGTGGTGATCTCAGCGATAGAAGATCAACTACAGGCTATCTGTTCAAATTATCTAATTGTTTAATTTCCTGGAGTTCAAAGAAACAGACGTCTGTTAGTTTATCCTCTACAGAAGCTGAATATGTTGCTGTTAGTATGGCAGCCAGTGAAGCATGCTGGCTTTATTAATTTGTTAAATGCGTTTCAAATAAAAAATGTAAGTCCAGTACATATTTATTGTGATAATCAGTCAGCAAAATCTGTTGCTTGTACTGACACTGTGAAACGTTTAAAACATATAGATATCCGTTATCACTTTGTCAAAGAGTTAATTAAAATTAAAAAGATGTGTTTAAAATATATTAAAACAAGTGATCAACCAGCAGATATGCTTACAAAATCTTTAAATAGGGAGCTAATAACTCGTTTCTTAGGAAAATGTGGGATAGGTAACATAGATTAAGATGTAATATAGTATGTTTTGCTTATTAGTTTAGTTTGGTGTAATTACATTGAGTGGGGGTGTTGAAAAAGTATTTAGTACAATGTAATTTCACCTTTGTTAATTAATGTATTTTTATGTGTTGGTAACACCTAAGCTATCTATTTTTTTTCTCTCTCTTGCATCTCTGGATTGTCATGGCGTCGTACGTACAAAAAAAACTGTATTACTTTATTTAATAAACGTTTGAACCAATTCGCTATTTAAATTACATAAATCGATTTCAATTATCTTGTATATAATATCTGTTTTTAGAGCTGATTATTCCTGTATCCATGGCGTACCTTATATGACTAACATGTTGTTATGGTGAATAAATGATCTGAATCTGAATCAATAGTCGCATCAGGGTTGTACATTCTGGTTTATGCAAAAAAAACTATCGTGGTAAGTGGCCTTATATCCAGTTATTTCGTTGGTTGTTGTTAATAACGTAGAAATAACAGAGAAAGACAAGCGATAAAAAAAACATAATACCATTGCTACACCCATGACAAATCTCGGTCACAGAAAATATCTCTAGACGATTTCAACATTAGCGAAATTACGAGTAATTGTATTCTAAAGTGCAATAGGTAAATAATAAAGCCTAAAATCGGTTTCTTCTAGGTAAACACGCTCCATTGTCGACCTCATTGTTGCTTAGCATCAGGGCATATGGTAGTCTAGTGTAAAACTATATTAGTTAATAAACTTTGATGGAAGTTTGCGAAATCAACCTGGAGTTTCCCTGTTTCGCGAATGGACAATAATATGTCGCAAGTTCGCGCGTCAGATAATATCATCATCTTTGTTTATTTACGCACCACAAAACAAAACAAAAAATACAGTTTAACAGAAAGCTTTAAATTTATTAACAGTCTGTATCATAGCCGTGTATATCTCTCAAAATCAAATTGAAACCTTTTATATAACCTTTATTTCAGGAAAACTCTGTTTTATAAGTAAGCAACATGTGTGATTAATCGAAAATAATAAAAATTTTGTTTATTACAAATTTATTTTATACAAAAGTGTTGGTATTTTATTTATCGATTGAGGCAGCACGAAGTCAGCCGTGTCAGCTAGTAACTTAGAAAAAAGTTATTATACTAGTATTACTAAGTTAAACTAACCTTTGGCATACACCGAGTGCGGCTGCAGTGCCTGTATCGTCACGCTCGTCGTATGCAGCTCGTCTGCCTTCAGTCTGAAGTGGAAACACTCCGAGACCAACGTGCTACCATCGTCAGACACCTCGACAGCGGCAGTGCGGCGCGCGCGCACGCCGCGACACGCGCGTTCTTGCGTCACTCGCACTACCATCTCATGTCTGCTTGAAGATGGGTCCAGCTGTAATTGTAAGCTAATGTTAAAGAATATCAAGAAATACTTTCAGGCAGAAACATTCTCGACTAGCAATTTCAAGGTCCTATTATGTCGCGTATCAAAATATTAAGTTCCTACTACACAAATATTACTGTGTTTGGATTTGAATGGATCCTGTAAGTAGTGGTAGGACCTATTGCAGAGACCAGTTTGGGGAATTACCACACTTTTTTCAGTTATTCTACTTACAAGCAGCAATGCGCACACTTCACTGTGTTCCGGTTTGAAGGTCCATGTTTTAAGATAAATTACAAACGTAGATAGAGATAAATCATCTTATACATCTGGGTTTCGAGCGCAGTGCAGTGCTAAATAATAATTTGGACTCTTCATGTTCCAATAGCTGCGTGTCTATTGTGGGCATGCATGTTGCTTACCATCGGTGGAAAAAAAAGAAAACAAAGTTTTCATTCACCGACTGGTACAGTGGAATCAATAAAAGCACGTAGTTTAAATATGTATTTCTGTTAAATTTTTCAATCATACCTATATGAAATTTTATTTACAATTTAAAACTTTCTAAATCATATTCCTTTTACTTGCGTCTGAGTTGCGTTCGTGTATTGTTTTCGGATGCATATTATAATTTTAGCTCAAAATACGAAATTAAAACTACTCCAACTGTGTGCATTTACGTGAACTGACCCATTAAACTAACAAAGAACCTGTTGCCAATAAAATTGCAACACTGAAAATGTTTAATTTCGTGCCTTATAAAACAGAAAAAGCATATTTGAAATGTTGCTATATTTCGGTGCTATTAATAAATTTCCCAGAGACAACATCGTTAGCAAACGAATTAAATTGTTACCTGTCAAACAAAGCAAATTTGTTGACGTTGAACAAATTTACCCCGAGGCTGATTCAGTTTAACATCATAATTTATTTACAATTTCTTGGTCAGTTTGAAATGCACATAACTCTGTCAAATAGGTACCTATTTAGTAGTAGTAGGAGTGTTTACATGCAGTGGTACCACACCTATGGCAGTTTTTGTAACCCGAAGTACCTAGTAATGTTTAAATATTGCTATTTTCAGGTTTTCCGTACCAACGGAATGAATGTGTGGCGTGCATGCTGGTATGTCGTCTCTGCGAACCCAAATCATAAAACAGTCTGGTAATGAGAACTTAAATTCACTTAAAACTTAACCAGACAAAACTATTTTTAACAGTGTCAATTGGTTTTACTATGAAACTATTTTTTGGCAAATTTGTAATTGCAAATTTCATTATTCCTGATTATACTTTATTATTTGTTTTACTTCATGAATAATTGTTAAATTAAACTAACATAGTTTTGTACTAAGCTAAGTATCAAAAATTAAATTGTAACCTGCTTTTGACGTTTCAAAGTGCATGTAACATGTTAATTGAATAAAATTGATTTGATTTTGAAATTATTCCTTATTAAAATCGCTACCGTGTATAGCGTGTAGCGCCACTTTTCTCCGTTGGGTTCGCAGGGTGACATAATTATAGGTCTATGCTACACTCTTGACGTTTTGCGCTTCTTGCCATCTACTTATAATATATTCTAATTTAATTCCTAATTTCTTATTGTACGCATTTCATCACTTTATTCTGTTTAATATCAACTACGCTTCAATTTATCTCACATACATAATTGGATTATCAACCACGCTTTTCATTTGAACACCGTCTGCACTCTGCAACCTACGTAATAGTGGCCAATCCACGCCAACTCATTACCTACGCGACTCTCACACTAGCCACAACTAATGCACGTTCGGACATTATTAAGCAACAAATTTTAAAATTTTCAAACTTTGATATTCGTACTTCATATCAATACAATGTACGTTTGTTTATGAACTTTCTGAAAGGTCATCTCGAAACTAACTGAAGGCTAAATAAAGCGGAGTATGTAATTTGAAGAACAAAGTACTGAATATGTATTCACAACAATTAGTGGCACTAACTTAAAACCTATTTCAACAGGCGAACCGTTTTGCCGTGAACAATAAAACATAGATAAACCAATATAGATGATACCTTCAATCCTCTTGCTTCGATGACAGTCACTGTGAGCCGATGTAGATTCTCATTGTACAGCAACGATACTAAAATCTCGCCCAAATCTGAGGTCGGTTCTTGACAATCCTAAGACAAACAAAAATAGGTATAATTACCTACTTACAAATTACTAATGCTCACTAACAAAGTTTATTTTCAGGATAATAAATCATCATCATCATCATCAACAGCCCACTAAACGTTCCCACTGCTGGGACTCGGGGCCTTCTCTCGCAAGGAGAGAGTTAAGACCATAATCCACCACGCTGGCCCAGTGCGGGTTGGTGGATGACACATGACTTCGAAAGATTCTAGGTACATGTCGGTTTCTTCACGATGTTTTCCTTCACCGTTTTAAGTTAGCGGCATTACGCACATGACTTCGAAAGGACAGTGGTGCATGTGGGGTTTGAACCCGGGGTCTCCGGATCGGCAGGCGCCGTTCTCCCGACTAAACCAGCCGTAACTTCTAAAAATAATAAATAATCATCCCAAAATAACGAAGAAACTGAATACTGTGAGTACTTCTTCCTTAATGGCTTTAATTACAAGTATTGTTTAGTAACGTTCTAAATTTATTGAATTACTAGCGGCCCGTTCCGGCTTTGCTCGGATAATAACCTAGATATCAACTGCAGCGCCATCTGCCGGGCTGATTTGTGAATCTAAACCATCGAGGGCCCTACCCAAACGCATACAGAAAAATTCATTCAAATCGGTTCAGCAGTTTAGGAGGAGTTCACTAACAACGAAAAGTGGCATTGATTTTTATATATTACTAGCTGACCCCGCAAACGTTGTTTTGCCATATAAATAAAGGTATGAAAAATAGCTAGTAGCCGATTCTCAGACCTACTGAATATGCATATAAATTTTGGTTAAAATCAGTAAAGCCGTTTCGGAGGAGTAAGGAAACAAACACTGTGACACGAGAATTTTATATATAAGATTATATATTATTATATAGATATAGATGTACTTTTATAATACAGCATCATGCAGATATTGTCTGTGATGGCAATAAATAATGAAAACAGAATCTGGTAGCAAAACTTTATGAGTTTGACGAATGTTTCGAAGATACAAACTTTGTTAGATTGATTACTTTGTAAACACTCAAATATTGTCAATGTTTGTTTTTACTACAGACTGGCTGCGAATTCGATTTCAACCGTGATGTTGTAAGCTGTAGTCTAGTAAATTGGGATATCTTATAACCCAATGGTTTATAAGTAATGTATTTTCAATTCCGATTGTTGGTTGTTAAAGTACATAAAAAAAACAAATTCTTCAGTTTTATATTTTAGTGCCAAATGACTCAGTAAACGTTGTTTTGCCATTTCAATTATTATTCAACCAAATGAAATGACATGGATACGTTACACTTAATGTAAAGGACCTCCCGTCAATTTACAACGTAAAAACTACTTATTACACTTATTCGCTACTGAAATATTATCAATCCTACCAAATATACAAAAAAAGACGTGTGCTAAAATCAGTCGATAAGTTTCGGATGAGTAAAAATACCAACATTGACACAAGAGATTTATTTACAAGACAAAATTGCTTGTAAAACATTTTCTGTTATCATTTTGTTAGTTAAACGAATCCAACAAAGTTTGAGTAGGTTCGTGTTAAGGAATTCGAAAACTTCTGAAGAAGTTCTACGTATTTGCAAAACAAGGAACGGAGACAAAGTTTAAGGGTCAACAAAGACAAGAATAATTACCACGATTAGGTTAACAATGTTTATTTAACAATTTTTGGATTCCTAGTTTAGAGACGACGTTGTGGTATAGCGGCGAAAAAAAATGTCTTCTAGATACCTTTTCCACATCCAACTTGTACAACTGTGGTTCCTCGTCTGGGGCGGCTCCGTCCAGCTCCGTCAGTGGAAGGATAATGTGGCCGATAAGCTGTTTATTTTTCCCAACTCTGCCGATGTCCACCACAGACAGCTTCAGAGTGAGAGCTTCTATCTTTCCGGGAGGAATCTGTAAGAAAAAATATAGTTTAGCAAAAAAAAAAAAATTGAAATTGACTCTTGGTCCCGATATATACATACCTACATATATGTATGTCACAGTAATTAAAAACTGTCAGATTACAAACTAAGTTAACCTATCGTGAGATTATAATCTCACGCGTTATATTATAATCTGGCGATGTTAACAATTTGACGGTAACATATAGGTATAAATATATATCCTTATCATTATCGGTCTCGCCCTGGCCACTCCTGTACATACATAAACCTCTGTCATGATACACCACTCAGACGTATCCTAGGCTATCTCCAGACACTTTCTGCCGCTTTACGTACATATTTTTTCACTCCAACAAGTTTCAGGGCGTTCTACGCTGCGTTTCCCCATTCGAGGTCTCTATTTTATGACTGCTACTGTTTACTTTATTTTTAAAATAATATTCAGAGAATTCAATAATTTAAGGCATGCTACGAATAAAAATGAGTAAATGAAACATTTTAGTTAGTAGTTAAAGGACATTGTTCATTTATAAGGGACTTTGGGCTAAACGTGGCCATTGACTGTCACTGATATCGTAAATTAAACTTGATAGCTTCTAGCAGTTGATATCAGAATATTATCTTTTGGTAGTAGCAGGAAAACTACTTACGCATATTTCCAATAAGTAATGCGAACGTTGACGAGGTCATTTTTAAACAAAACTACAACATTTTGTACCATCGGAGGGCCAAAATTGTTATTGGAGGATGCCATCGATTTCCGAGGGTCAGCTAGGGTCCTAAGAATGCATTTTCATCAACCAAAAACACATCATAACACAATTTCCAAATACGAAACACATTACACAATAAACATAAACAAACAGCTGGTATTTAACTACGCATTTTGTATCGACGTATTCAGTGCTGCCATTTTAAAAAATATATTAATATCGATCTAAAAAATCGATAGTGATCGTGTGGATAAAATCGATGCTATTCTATTATGGTGGCTGTAGTTTAAAATAATACTTGACTAAAATATTCACAAGTTAGTGGTTAAAATGAGTACTTAGATAATTATTAATACTGCTCTACGGAATTATTGTTAACTATTTATTCAGCATTAGGCAGTTGTCTCACCGGTAACGATGAACGAGTAAAGCTAGGTTTAGAAACGAGCTGTTGAGCCGCGGGGAGCGAGTGCGTAGTTCCCATAGTTGTGTACCTCGGCTCTATGCGAGTGTGCGAGTGAGGCGAGTGATTACGCGCATCACTCGCTCGCGGCTTAAAATAACGTGTACGTTCAGATCCACACTGAATACATAGAAATGAACAGCTGGTTGCTCTCTCGGCGTGTTCCAATTCTAATTGTTGAGCGAGTGTTATCTTTCATAGCTGTTATCGCTCAGCGACTAACTAGTGAAGCGAGTGCTCGCCGGGAGTGTGAACAGTCAGCGATCAACTGTTTGTATATGCATTTCTTTTATTTAGTTACACGGAATGTATATCTATTGTACGTTTCTTGAGCGAGAAAATAGTCGATAGTTACTCGTTTTCTCGCCGGCGCGGCGGTGGGAAAACTGCTTAAGCAGATGATTTTATTTTTCGTGGCGTTGTAAAGTAAAAGCGTGCCATGAAAACCCATTACACAAAAAAGGCTAGCTACAGTATCGCTTGAAATCAACTTAAATACGATATCAATTGCTTATTTCACGCATAATTTTAAGATGACTTTTTCTATCGATTTACAGAAATCGATTTTATTCGAGAAAAAAATCGACATCATTCAAAGCTTAAAGACTGGCAATATAATAGGGTACCGGACTGGGTCAAAAATACACTATTCTAATTAGTCCGTTAGCTAGATCATGGAAAAATATGGGACACCTATTTTTTGTTTTTTTCAAAATATTAAAAATCGACAAAGATATAGAACGTCAAACTTCGCGAGTCGGGGTCGCGACGTCACTCGTGAGTAAAAATCGTAGGCACGAGTGACGTCACGCGAAACTTCTAAGCGCTGTATCTTCGTATTTTTTTGTTTGTGAAACAAAAGAAAAAATACGTGTACAATATTTTTTAGCAATCTAACTGACGGACTAATTAGTTTTTTTGAGGATTGTACCCTATTGGTTAAGAAGTCGAAAATAATGATTAAATTACTTATAAAATGAACTTTTAGTTTATTAATCTGGGTACTAAAATAATACATTATAATTCATAACAAAAATAAATGGACTTTTTGACAAAACCAAATTATCAAGAACATTTTGTCCTCGGATAGCCCATTTTGAACAATGTCCTTTATGTACAAATTTTACCAATCAATTAATAAAATAATAAATATTTTCATTTTGGCACTATTTATTTTAGAATACTTTATGAAAATAAGTTTTTTTTTTAGCATAGGTTGTAAATATTATGTAAGTAAACAAATTAAATACTCCAAGCAATTGAAATTAAGAATTTTATAAAAGTAAATTTTAATTAGGTATACCTACATTATCAAAAATCATATTATTTTACAAAAGTCGGTACATGATTATATTCAAATGTAGTAAAACAACAAAAATGCACAAACACGATTGCAGAATAAATTTTGTTACTGAATAAAGAAAAGTGAAATGATTTATTTAAAAAACAAATAAAGTGGCCAAGTGCGAGTTGGACTCGCCCATGAAGGGTTCCGTTGCAGCAAGTAACATAATATACATAGTACACATAGTTCTTGTAGGTCGTTGTAACTTTGATCGAAGTTTCAATAATAGTGTATTTATGACGTACTAAAAAAAACTACTCATCAGATCGAGTTCAAACCAATTTTCGTTGGTAGTATATGGTAATGTACATCATATTTTTTTTTTTATTACTTTGGAAGTTAGAGGGGGAGGGACACACATTTTACCACTTTGGAAGTGTGTCTCGCGCAAATTATTCAGTGTAGACGAAAATGATTTTGGAAACCTCAACATCATTTTTGAAGACCTATCGATAGACACCCCACACGTGTAAGATTGATGAAAAAAAAATTTTGAGTTTCAGTTCTCAGTATGGGGGGCAACCCTAATTTTTCTTTTTTTTTAATTTTTTTGTTCAAATCTTAATGAGGTTCACAGAATACATCTACTTACCAAGTTTCAACAGTGTAGTTCTCATAGTTTCGGCAAAAAGTGGCTGTGACATACGGACGGACAGACAGACAGACATGACGAATCTATAAGGGTTCCGTTTTTACGTTTTACGGAACCCTAAAAATGAAAGCAACCGTTAACTTTTTAAATAAAGAATAATATGCTTTATAACCACATCTCTAAATGCTGCATCGTTTAACTTCACTTACCAAAATACACAATGTATAAAGTTTAGGAGTTTTAATTGCTTAAGTTCAGACTTAAATTAGTTAGATACTCAATTATGCCCAAATACTTAAATGTATTTTGTAAGATTTAGCACATTCTAAGCAATTAAACCACGTAGTAGGTAATTTACGTTTTGGATAGTAAATGATTACAGTATATCTATACTTGTAACAAAATCGTAACGGTTCAAATTTTTGTGCACTGAGGATATTCTGTAAAAAAAATCGAGGATACTCAGTGACGGTACAACCAATTGTATTTTATTTTTTGTAACTGTAAATAAACTGCAGAGCTGCAAATTGTAACTAAAAAACGTGAAATAGTATTCTATAGTACATTAAACTTATCTACTACTAGACTAGTGCTTGATAGCACTAGTCGTATTATAATGTAAAAATTTGGATTTTTAATGATTCAAAGCGTTGGTGATACAAAGATTTTAATAACTGTGTGCCGTTTTGAAAGTCAATATTTCCACAGAAACTACAGGGCATGGAGATAAATTATTTTATATGTCTGGATGACAAGCGCAGCGCAAGGCAAGGTAATGAGTTGGACTCTTTATGTTCTAATAGCTGCGTGGAACAGTGCTGGCCAGGACTCTTTCTACGAAAACGTAATTTCGAAATAAACGCGCGACTTTCCTACTCTGATTCTACTTCGATCCTTCGTTTTGTCCGTTGAAACGTTCTAAGCCTACTCTAATTAGAGTATAATTAAACGTCAAACAATGTTCGCTCGGACGAAACGAAGTAGAACCGAAGTAGCAAAGTTGCGAGTTTATTTCGAAGTTACGTTTTTCGTTGAATTAGAGTAGACGTCCAGGCGTGTTGCTTGCCAACTGGCACATGTCTTACTTCTCACGTTACTTTGCACTATAAACAAAAACTAAACTATGTACAATATATAATATAGAATCAAGTGGTTCCCATATATGTAGGTAAACGATCAATGTCATCCATAAATCAGAAATCTACAACGTACTCCGAAGACAAACATGTACGAGAGAGGTTGTTATCCTCAGGGATTTAAGTTTCTATCCACTTCAATATTTCAACTTTATATACGGTAACTTTAACCCTGTTTATTGGAAACGAAATAACACTATAGCACTTTGAAATAAAGAATATATTGCGAAATCAATATCAGATTAAATTGAAAATGCTGATGCAAACCTTTAGGTTTCATTTTAGTAAACCAAACAGACTTCGAGTGGCATGTGAAGAGTGAACCAAGTAGTTATTATGTTACTGTCAATATTAATATTATCTGTACAGAGTGTATATATGTATATGTGTATATTAAATAAATTAAATAAATAAATATTGGTGGACATCACACACAACACCATCTGACCGCAAACTAAGCAAAACTTGTACTATTATGGTGGCCAGATAGCTGATAAAATACTTATATAATTTTAAATACATATTTATTATCCATACTGAAAACTTGTTTAGCCACATTTTAGAGCATTTTTGGGTAAACAGAAAACACGAATATATGTATACTGTGTATATAGGTATGTGTACTTATTAGATGAACAGAAGGCGTGAAACTCGTTGTCATCGTGACGGCATGCTTCATACTTCCCATGACCTATGTGTATAAGTATCTTACTGTGTATATCGATATTGTAAAAAGTTAGCAGATGTTTTGTCTATCGGCAGTCCCTATAACTTTATTTTTTTAGTTATTTACGTTGATATCCCATAAATGTAAGTATGGCCGTTTCCAGCTGCCTTGGTGCTTTGTTGTGTATAAGTAACATATTATTATATACCGTAAAATAGAATATGTTCAGCAACCGACAAAATACACTAACATAAATTTAATCCGTTCAATTCCTCTTTTGAACAAATCAATGGAATAAAAGTGTGGGTAGCAATTAATTTACATCTTAAACGAGTACAAAGAATCGCATAGAAACGTCGAGTTCACTTCAACACAAAAGGCCAATAAACCAATATTGAGAGCTTTCGCGTATACCGGTTAATATTACCGGTAGCATTAATACCGGTATCGTGTAGGCTGAATAGCTCAATTTCCCATCACAGTAATTAAATATCGATGATACTTAATGCCAAAGTTCAATTTATATCACTATTGGGAAAATTTGAAACTGCGTTTATGATTTTGGTTGATGGGTCTCCTATCTACTTATCAAATTTAAATTGTATCTGATGCAAAAGGTTTCCTTGGCTTTTAATGGTGTGGAACCCAGCAGATGGTCTCTTAACCAGTTAGTGTTTTTCATGAAAGTCAAAATTCTTTTTATTCATAAATGTACAATTTACACTTCAATGTAAGAAAAGAACACACGAGGATCTAAACGTTTAGGATTAAGACATTTTGAAGGTTAAACTAAAAAAAAGTTTAACATTTTTATTGTTATTTTATTTTGAGTTATGTTCATTAATTTGTTCATCACCACCGATTTGGCCCGTACTTGACTCAAAATGTTTCCCTTGTAATGTTTTATGCTATCTTGAGAAGGTCTCGATCTACGGTTTACTGAACAGACTGTTACTAAGAATAAGAGCCAAATTTCATTAGCTCATTTCTAAGAAATCCTTTGTACGTAATCACTATAAAGTGCTCTTTTCCTAGTAGCTTCGAGGAAATAAAAACTGAAAACGTTATATCAAGATATTAATTTACTCGTCTTTGACGCCAAAAGTACGTGGGTATTTCATCATATATTTTAGCCCTCGGAAGGATGGATTACCTAAGCTGTTTTTGCCTTACGTTAATAAATAAAAAGAAAATTTATGTCAACATATTTTAGTCAAGTTACATGCAATGTACATTAAAAGTTACAAAAGGTTATAAGAGTATCAATCTCATCACAAAATTCAGTTTATTTTACAGTCAATATCTTTGATAGTGCTTATGTTCAATAATAGCAGTGGTTACCACTTTTTCTTTCGATGATAGGTATGCTCTTGAATGCAATCGTACCTGATGTTATGTTATGTTACTTACCTATAGCTCAGAAAGCAAAATCAGTAATAACCGAACGACGAAGACACTCAACTTAGAACTTGATCTTATCAACAACACAAAAACACAAAAACCTACTTTAAATTTTAGTTTATTTTGTTTCATATTTTAATAACCACCACACCGATTTAGATACAATTTATATGGAACTACCTCTGAACTATGGTCTACCGAACAAAAAAATAACCAACTAAATTGTTTCACAATTGAGGGAGCTATTGCATACAAACAAAAATAAAGTAGCCAAGTGCGAGTTGGACTCGCCCATGAAGGGTTCCGTTCCAGCAAGTAACATAATATACATAGTACACATAGTTCTTGTAGTTCGTTGTAACTTTGATCGAAGTTTTAATAATAGTGTAGTGACGTACTAAAAAAAACTACTCATCAGATCGAGTTCAAACTAATTTTCGTTGGTAGTTTTCGTGGTAATGTACATCATATATTTTTTTAAGTTTTTTCATTCTCTTACTTTAGAAGTTAGAGGGGGGGGGGGGGGGGGACACATTTTACCACTTTGGAAGCGTCTGTCGCGCAAGTGATTCAGTGTAGACAAAAAATATATTAGAAACCTCAACATCACTTTTTAAGACCTATCGATAGACACCCCACACGTGTAGGTTTGATGAAAAAAAATTTTTCGAGCTTCAGTTCTCAGTATGGGGGGCACCCCTAATTTTTGTTTTTTTTTAAAACTTTTGTAAAAATCTTAATGCGGTTCACAGAATACATCTACTTACCAAGTTTCAACAGTGTAGTTTTCATAGTTTCGGCAAAAAGTGGCTGTGACATACGGACGGACAGACAGACAGACATGACGAATCTATAAGGTACGTTTTACGTTTTACGGAACCCTAAAAACGTACAACCGAATTCAGAATCTCCTTCTTTTTTGTAGTCTGCTAAAAAATATCTTACAAATAAAAGGGGTCTTTCATCTCACAAAGATTCCCTAAAATTTGAGTGACAATCGATTCTAATACTACCGCTGCCAAGAATTGTGAAAATTTCGCTTCGTTGAGCTACGACTGTTTCAAATCAAGACTTTCCCAAAGACTAATTTAAAATACATAGACTGGTCCATTTGCAGACTTACCAATGGTGGCAATGGGCATTGACTTTTGTTGGTCAGCAACTCCTTGATTTTGGTCAACATTAAAATCTTTGCAGTCATGCATCGAACATCAAAGAAACATTCAAACATTCTTCAATAGAAAACTTAATTTTACGATTAATGCAAATGCACAGAAAAAACATAGATGAGATATTATGAAGAATGTAAATAATTTTAATTTAACAAGCACACAAAGCGTTCAGCAGAGTCAAAACTTTAGAAGAAATGGCTTTATCGGATTCGGAACCCTTACATTAATTAAAACGCCACAATTATCGAGTATTGACAGAAATTGATTGTTTGAGAAATCTGATTTATAACGAAAAGGAGACATTGGAAGACAAAATTTCCTCTTTTTAAAGTCTATCTAAAAAATTAGAGATGTTTTTCAGAACATATTTAGTACATAAAATCCAAGAACTTTGCGCTAATACAAAAAGTTTCGACAAATAACATCATTGTCAAAGTTTTAGTAGGATACATTGCTGACCAATTTCAGAGCCAACCACTTATGCCATTCCCATTAAAACACATGCGTCGCGATCCCCAAGCGCGCCTAAATCAATACCGTCCATGTACTGAACGGAAAGTAAATATTTGATTTCTGAAAGCCGCAAGCCGCGCCTCGGGCACTAAGCAAAGATCCGGGTAAAAAATGTTGACACATTCTAGAACAAAAGCTTTTTGGACGAAAAGGTAGTTCCAGAATTACCCATACATTATAAATTTCATACATTTTAAATTTAGCTCTGTGAAAAAAAGTAAGCCTTGTTTAATAGTGGTGCGTGCATATTAACTTGATTTAACTTTCTTTATCTCCGAGCAAATAAGTGATCCCGACATGAAGTGATAAATCAAAGAATATTGCGACACCATACAATTGTATGGATGATTTAGTTAATAATTGAGTATGATCCATTGGTTCCCAAACTAGTCATAGAATGTGCATCGGGTGCCAATGGCTTCTCTAAAATGTGCAATTGCAAAATTTGTAAGAGTGCATATAGATTTATCACAATACAAACATAATTAAATATTGATTTTACTTATACAGAAAATATACAGAAAAACATTAAATTCACGATACTGTTATCTATCGTGAAGTTAATTTTTTTCCCATCTTAATAATAACTT
Source organism: Ectropis crepuscularia (assembly GCA_963693475.1). Taxonomy (NCBI): domain Eukaryota; kingdom Metazoa; phylum Arthropoda; class Insecta; order Lepidoptera; family Geometridae; genus Ectropis; species Ectropis crepuscularia. The sequence continues at coordinate 15,257,244 of OY856358.1, forward strand.
TTCATAACCTAACAAATGTTCACTTCAAGAATAAACTCTCTAGAATCTAGATCAACTGAAAAATGTTACAGCTTTTTGACTCGCGTAAACCTGGAGGCAATGTTTCGAATACGACAGAGAAAAGTGACTAAAAGTACTCAAATTAACGCGTGTAATATACGTCGTAGGTTGATTTGATAAACCGTATTTTCGCAAAAATCCTAGGATTTTTTCTCTTCTTCTCTGATTGGTCGACAACTCGACAACATACTCTCTTTGATATATGGTCTTCAATTGTCTGGGATTATGTGTCACCTTAAGATTGTAATCTTGCACTTTTCGCGTTACATCTCTATGGCAAATACCTCAAACCACCAAGGTAAAACTAGAAACCAATTACAAATAAAGGTTGTCTTGTAGCCCAAAATCTAGCCAATCAAAATGTACTATGTAAATTCACGTTACTAAAACATCTCAAATGTTTCCAGTAGTCCTACGTATTGTTTGTTAAGATTGAGAAATACCAAATAATTAAATAAATAAATATTGGTGGACAATTCACACTCAACACCATCTGACCCCAAACTAAGCAAAGCTTGTACATATGATGGCGGCCATTATTAATTATCTGTATTTTTGCAAAATCCCTAGAGTATTTGCAAAAACGCGTTTTATCAAATCTTCCTACGACATACGAGTATACATACACAGGGAACCAAATACACATTAACTTCCTGACCACTCTTGACTGTGACTAATTGCAGCTCCCCCATAGATCATTCGAAACCCAAATGCCCCAGAATGATTTATATCGTAACTGATACGAGTGAAGCTGATCTACTGACCTGGTAAACGAATGTTTCGTCGTAGAACGGATTGCAAGTTTTCTTCTTTTGCTTCGTTTGTAGAGCTCTCCTCTCGTCGGGCATCAGTTGAATCCTGGCAACAATATCATTGTTATATGTACAAATATATACATACTCAATGTGATCCTACTATTATTATAATTGTAAAAGTTTGGATGTTTAGAAGTTTGGAAGCTTTGTTCATTCATATCGTAAAGATTGGATAGACTGAAATTTCGAATGAGTAATATTTTGTAATAATACCTACGCAGGCTACGACTTTTTATCTGACTGTATTTCAAACTTTGGGTAGTTTATGACTCGAGCTAGGCTTTCAAAACATTATTTGAGCTCAACTTTGTACCTGTTAATAAAAAAAAATGAAAAAAATTTTTGGTTCACGTAAGTCCTCTGCGGCAGCAATTTATCACAATTCTTACGGGTTACGTTTTTAAAGAAAAAATCTAAATATCCTCGATTTTTTTAAAACGTTTATTTTTTATTGTGACGTTAATAGACTACAGGCCCGTGAACAAAATTAACGTAGTTAATGAACCACTAGGAGACCTATGTACCCGGCCGGGGCTGGGAACTTCTACACGCGTCACTAGAGCCAAATGCAAGGGTACTAACGCCCCCCGCGAGGCGGGTCCGCAAGGACGGTGGCAGGTGGGTCAGGGTCGTCGTAGGAGTGTGAAGATTGACCCCGCGACCCTGACCCTTGCTCATGCAGGAGAAATCTGTGGGGGTTTTAGTCGGTAGGGGCACCATGTCGTATCCCATGGTGTCGAGCCCGACATACCCCACCATGTCCTTGCATGGTGGCCATACGTAAAATTATATATTTCCACCACATAAAAAAGGAGACCTATGTAGGATGATAGATCTGATCGTTAAAAACTTAAAATTTAAGTAAATTTTAAGTTCTAAATAAAATTTTAATTATTTTGTACGCAGTTTGGCGCCCACTCAGTCGACCTAATTTTTCTATTTTTAATTTTCGCTTCCGTTTTTTTACATTGCTTCAGATAACCTCTGCCACCGAAATTTGGACTAACGCAGAATGTGCAGGGCCAACTATCCTTGTTGGTATCAGTATCAGTAAGGTATCAGTGTGACTATCTATCCCTAAGTTCAAGAAAAAAAATCCTATGATCCTGATTTTTTTTAATTAGAGAATGAGTATGCCATTTATATTATTTTGCTATTCATAATAATTCAGCTGAATATACAAATTCTAAATTAACACATACTTTTTAATAACTTTTTTATGAGACAGACACTGGACAAAAATTATATTTGAGATTCAGAAAAACCTTTACGAGTATCAAAGTATACAATAAATAGGTGGCAACAAATTTAATAATGGTAGACACCAGAAAGACGAATTTATTCATGCTTACTTCGAAGAAAACATTCATATAAAGACGTATCTAAATAAGGAAACAATTTTACCAGCGTGTAAGCGCTTTCAAGGATGGAATGAATAGATTTATTTCAAGCAAGGACTTGCTCAATTTTCAACCATATCGTCAGTGCTAACGATTTTGTGGTAACTTTAGATATGATATTTTATCTCTACTAACCATAGATGAAGAATTTTTTTTGCTACGCAAAAAGACCGCCAAAGCGAGTGAGCGAGAAATCATTTTCAAGTGGAAATCGCTCGAGAGAAGAAGAGAAAGTGAATGAAGTAACGTCATTACAATATTTTAGTATACCCGAACGTAACAGTCTGATTTCGTTGCGGTGAAAATCGTGTATTTTTCAATTTATCCTTGGATTGCAGACGATTTTATTAAATTATTTATATTATGGCATGTTCTGTGCGTGAATGTGATACAAGACGATATTATAATCCGAATCATTACACTAATCACCAACACATGTAAATATGATTTTTTATCAGGTCTCCGAGCAGCCTTTGTGTGTCTTTTACATTTGACGTCTTTGCTACTAACAGTTATTTGACAGTTTAACAATTTAGCTGCCACGGGTGTTTACTACACTAGTATAATATTACTAAAAATATTTTTATTATCACTAAAAATAACAAGATATTGACCGTCGTTACGCCATGTGCGTAATACCGCTAACTTTAAAACGGTGCAGGAAAACATCGAAACACTATCCTTACGAGGGAAAGCCCTGAGTCCCAACAGTTGAAACATTTAGTGGACTGCTTATGCAAACGTGGTTAAATGGTAGAGCAAGCACTCAATATTTCGGTGCAGTTTCGTGTTCCGTGTTGATGGGTGAAGCAGTGAGTTTACCCATGATCGTCATGATTTCAGTTTATTTCTTTAATGTTCTTTATCAAGCAATTTGCATATCATTTTCATTTCTTTTTTATCAAACTGTTTGTATTTCGAAAAAGTTACATTGATTTATGGTAAAAGTTCGAAAGATTTCAACGAGGAGGACTCCAATTTTGTGATAAAAACGTCTAGGCTGTGGCATGAGTTGGCGGATCGACAGTTGCTGTTCTCCTGATAAGACCAGCGTAACTTTTTCCACATAATACATATTTTATAATACCACGGATTTCTACAGGTGCGTAATATACGAGTACGTGCTAAAATTGTACTTAACGTAATATTACTGATTTCAGATTAATTTAAACTTACTTGATGTAGGGATCGCAGGCGTTGGCGAGTGCGGGGGTGCGGGAAGGAAGGTGCTTCGCCTTCAAAATGTGGATCTGTAGCCTTTCAGTTCCTGCCTCGTACTTCAATGTGAACCACACGCGGCCCTGGGGAAATCAAGAAAGGTGATTAGGGTGCGGCGATGGTGCCGTTTAGGCCCTCGTTAGTGTGCCTATGTGCGTATGTGTGGGTGGCGATTTGGGTAAAAAAACTTTTAATTTTATAGCCTCTTTTGTTTCGTTTTGTCAGGAACTAAATTTAGTTTGTGAGTCAATTTCGATAACTAAATAATGCTACTAATAGGTATACTATTATTGCAAAAGGTGTGTGTGTGTGTGTATGAATGTTTGAATTTTTTTAGCGAAAACTACTGAAGAGACCTAGATGAAAATTGTAGATATTTATTAGCGAGTTACAAAACGTCTGACAAAATAATTCTCGAGAACTCTTGCTTAATTAATAGGTTAAGACAAGAAAAACTTTAAAATACAGACCCATTTCAAAAAAAAATCTTGTTTTCATTGACTGGCCTTGTGGCTTAGTGGGTAGCTAGTAAGTACTAGTAAGAAGGTAGTAAATAGTAAGTAGGTTGCTAGTAGTAGCAAGCTCTGCCTACGAAGCCGAGGGTCGTGGGTTCGTTTCCCACCCAGTGCAAATATTTGTGGGATGAATTCAAATGTTTGCACTGTGTCTGGGTGTTTCTATGTATAAGTATGTTTTTAAAACTAAATAAGTATTATATCAGCTATCTGGCTGCCCTCATACAAGCTTTGCTTAGTTTGGGGTCAGATGGTGTTGTGTGAGAATTGTCCACCAATGTTTATTATTATTTATTTCTTAATTATCGTCATTATAAGAAGAGGGCTGTTGAAGTTAAAATAAAAGTGTGCCTATATAGCATACTTAGCCTCAACCAAATGCACCAGTTTTAATGTGTTTGTTGCTATTGTGTTTTTTTTTGTTTGAAAGCCAAGTTGGAACGGAAATATATGATTTCCATTTTATACGCGTTATTAATACAAAATATAGTATAAAACAGATTGCACTTAAGAATCATTTCAGGGTCTTTTCAGGGATAAAATTGCAATGAGAGAGAGAGACAGAGAGATGTGTGTGAGTGTGTTTTATGTCTCCCTCTCGGAGACGCTCATTATAACAAACTATCATTATAAATACTATACTCAAACCTCGAAATTGTAGGAAGACCGTTGTAATTGTTTATTGTTTTTGTTTTGATGGACAAGTCCATAATACAATGATACAGAAACAGATTGAACTTCGGACATTGATGAATGTATATTTTACTAGTATGTTTAAATGAACAGCCTCGTGTAATTTATGAGGAAAACAAAACAAGCAGGCACTCCAATAGTATTAGCCTGGCTTATACGGTATACGGAGTTATAGCAATCAAACGCGTACCTATACGTTTTCCTATAAAACCATAAGCTCAAAAAGCCGATTTTCTCTTCCCACTAATAGGACCACAGAAATCTAAATAATAAGGTAATAGAAATGGCATAACTCTCAAATTACTTGCAAAACGCTTGTCGCCACATTTCCCCTACCCCCGCGGTCACTACTACATGCGCGTACTATTCCAATACAAATTCACTCACACATCAAAAGCTGCACATTATCAACCTGGGTCTGTGATTGCACCACACACATCCATAAACGCTTATCAGTGAACCTACTAATACATTGAAAAATTAACAATTTTTCACATATACGCTAGTGCTTGATAAAAATTAAAACATATCGATATTTCAAAGTACGGTCCAATTTTAACATTCGATAAAGGTTATTATTGATTTCATTAATTAGGTGTATTACACTACAACAAAGTCAATATGCCTACCTATAAAATAAGTGCGTCACATGGGGTATACTATTGTTTCGATCACTGAACTATGTAATTCTGACACCACATGGGCTTGGGTATAGTTGAAGAACAAAGGTTGTTGAATATTTTGTACATCGAGCAACTCGATCTTCCGCGCAAGCACGGAAGGGAAATAGCCTTAGCTAAAAAATATTGTTCAAATCTTTCTGTCATTTCTTGCGGGAGGGGAAAGTTACACACTAGCGTAAAGCCGCACTATTACATACAAAACATACCTGTACCGATCCATTGCCGACCATACTCACACAGCCAAATCACTAACACATAAAAAATAAAGCACCATTCACAAATCTAGCCCCGCCCTCAGTGTATTCCACGCCACAGTATATTATCAAACTCCATGGTCCACGCGGACTTATACTTTGACAGAGGGGAAACGCTGTGTATGCCTACTCCCTACCGTGTTGCTCGCTGATTTTGTATGAAAACTAATAAAGTCTTAAGAATAAAAGCTTACAATAGATAAATACTGCCTCAGTTATCTTAATATTTATTTTGCACGGACGAACAATCGCGCGTTATAGCCAGTATGTATATACTTTTGTTAATAATTAATGAATTATGAAGTAATGTTTACCGCGAATTAAAAGATTGTACGAACGGGTGTAATGTTAATTGCGTACAATTTTTTTTATCGATTTATTATGTTACTTTATCGATAAAACTATGTAAAATATAAATAAAATTTTCATCGTTTATTTTTGGGCAAGTAAAATTGGACCGTCACAGCACTAACTCACAATCGCTACCTGCGGTTGTACCATGGAAGATTAGAGGTTATGACGATATCTTTAATTTTACATTACATTGCTGTTTATGCTTGTACCACTTTAGATGTTAATTAATGTATGCAGCAATGGTATGCAAAATGACGATCACACCAAAAATTTATAACTATCATAGTGAACCATTGGGCTCCGTTTATTTTATTAAAAAATGCAATTAAAATAAAATAAAATACCTATCAGTGAAATGTAATCTCATTATTGGTATAATTGCAAGTTGTGGAAGAACTTCCACAGTTGTTTATGCTCCATAACACAAGTTTCAAAGATGATTCACGCCTGCCGGTTCGAACAAGACTAAACTACAATTCGAGCACTGGTGGCCTACAAGTCACCTGTGCGGCGACAATGTCACGCGGTCATGCGACTTCTAGTACCTTATTATTTAGATTTCTGTGAATAGGACTGAAGGCTTTTCTAACAAGGACAAAATCAACATCTTAATCTACCACGATGGCTGAAAGATGGTTGGCGGATGTCACTTGTCTTTGAAAGGTGATTCTCTTGGGAGATGTAACTTTACACGTTTTTTTAGAGCCATTAGAAAATAAACATGTAAAAATTAAAACTGGAGAATTTGGTTGGGTTATGCCAACGATGCTACATTTATATTATTTCACACAACACTTTACTAAATTATATCGGCCCTATTTTTACACCGACAGTTAAAACTCGTAAAACGTTAAAATATGTCCCTAATCTATTAAATAACAGCTCTCGAGACTTATTTTGTCAGACGTCCTGTAACTCTGTAACACAAATATTTTATGGACACAATACTACCCGCAGAGCGCTAGGCGTCGTAAAAACATGTCATTTGGGGACGAAATTAAAACGTGTAGGCTGTAGGCGCACATTTATCGGCTCAACATATAATTAAACTCCACAGGCTTTATTTTGCTGTACTCGTAATTATCTTGATCGCTTTCTATCTCATTAGGTTTGTAATTAGAGTGACAGAGACCGAGATAATCTCGAATGTAGCGGAAACCCTGACCTGTTTGTTAAATGATAGTTACTTGTTTGTTATGAGGCTCAACTTTTGTTTTATTTAATTTGAAACAATAATAATTGTGTCTCGTGTGAAGAGCCACTAAGATGTTTATTACTTTTAAATTGGTGTATCGTAGAAATCTACACTAGGGTTTAAATGGGACAAACCGTAAGTATTGCGCATGACAGGATTAAGTTTAGGTCTACAAATCTATTCGTAAGCTAACTATATAAAAAAAAAATACATCATCACAAGTTATGATTATGGACGAATTAATACGTTACAAATAATTATTTTTAATTGTTTGAAACTAATCGTTAATTTTCGTCACGAAAAATTCTTAGAAAAATACTGAGTCAACGTTTGAAGATGTTGTGATAAAGTCCTTAAATAAAGATTAAAAAAAAAAAAAAAAAAACGTTTGAAGGCTTTTTTAAGCTCGGAACCGTATCACAGTCAAATTATATCTGTCTCGTTTTTTTTTCATTTTGTTTTTCTCCTATGAAATTATGTACAAGAAGTATTATATAAGTACCTAAGTAACACAAGACAAACGACTGTTAGGCAGTTGTCTTACCGGCAACGATGAACGAGTTACGAGTAGACCTAGAATTAGAAACAAATTGGCGAGCCGCGGGCAGCGAGTGCGTAGTTCCGGTAATTGTGTAGCTCGGCTATAAGCGAGTGTGCGAGTGAGGCGAGCGAACACTCGCGTCACTCGCATCTTTCAGATCCACACTGTAGAGAAATGACCGCTGGTTGCTCTCTCGGCGTGTTCTAATCGCTAACCGAGTATCGCTGAGCGAGTATTATCTTCCATAGCTCTTGTCGCTCAGCGATAAACTAGTGAAGTGAGTGCTCGCCGGCAGTGTGAACAGTCAGCGATCAACTGTTTGTATATGTATCTCTATTATTTACACGGAATGTATATCTACTGTGGTTTCTTGAGTGAGAAAATAGTCGATAGTTACTCGTTTTCTCGTCGGCGGTGGGACAACTGCCTTAAGTCAACTAGTTATTTATAACACACGTTTTGTCACGTACAACATTTATTACAAACTAGCTGAACCCGCTACTTCGTTCGCGTACGTTGATCTTGCGACCTTATTAGTACTTACGTAAAAATATTTGGATGGGTGGCCATTACACAAACCGAGCGAATTTGTTTTTCCACACAAAAATATATTTATTCGAGTTTAGCAACTTCATATTTTATATTTTAGCAACATCAAACATACTCGTAGTAAGGTTGTGGAGTATCGAACAAAGCCGTACTATTAAGTTTGTAGGATTTTTATAGGATACATTACGAAGAGTCTGTAGCTGATGTGCGTAATCTGATACTTACCCACTTATACATTTTTACAGGATGATATCCTAAGTATGTGATAGAGTTATTAGCCGATGTGATATTTTAGACTCTAAGCCATGTGTGTTTCAAATGTCAATCTAATTGGTAATGTCGTTCTGTCGTTAATATTTGTTTCGTTAGGGCCCATGCTTTTTCCGAGATGATAGGTAGATAGTATATGAGACTATAAATTATCTGTGTTTCAAATTTCAACCAAATCAAACCTTTACATAATATACATAATATTAATACTTAGTAGTAAGATAACGTTTTATTCAATTTTAGAAAAACAACGTTCTGCTTTGGTCACCGAAGCTTGTTGAATACTAAATTTAGTACAGTATTTGGATTGAAATAATATCCGAAAGAACAAAAACCGACTTTAATTATTATCATTTCACGTCAACTAACTAACTTTGGTCAAGTAAAAAGTTCACTTGACTAATTTAAGAAGCTATGACTACGTCGCGTCGCCCAGATAAATAGATAATGGTGGACAATTCAAACACAACACTTTGGCTTTTTCCACCGCCAATGTCCCAGCCATACTCAAACCCGAGTGGTTTTACGCGTGACGATGGCAAAAGACCTGACGGCATGACTTTTGTGCCTTGGAAGTTGAGTCGCCCCTAGTGTGAGACGCAGCTTGCGTCGATACTCTGGCACCATCACATCTTCCAGAGACACATGGTAGGGCCAGTGCAGCGGCTAATTCAGCTGAGCGTCTCAAACGGCGGAAATATGCAACCTTCGGTAGTGGCTTTATATTTAAGCCTTTTGGGGTTGAGACATCGTGCCTGTGGTGAAGGCTGGGAGCTCACCTCATCTTCAAAAGCCTTTCCGAGCGCTTGGCCGACGCAACGCGTGGCCAAAATGCTGGCGTTTATTTGGCCCAACGCATAAACATTGCTATTCAGCGTGGTACTGCCGCCAGCATGCTGGGCACGCTTCCAACTGGTAGTGGGCTTGAACATTTTGTCATCCAGTTTTTGTTAAAATTCAAAAAACCGCCTCCCTGTTTTCCATATAATATTTGTACATGGTAAAAACGGGACCCTATTACTGAGATCCGTGTGTCGCCAGACTGTATCTCAAGAACGGTGATAGCTAGACAGTTGTAATTTTCACAGATGATGTATTTATATTGCCGCTACAACAACAAATACTACATTACACATTTTCTAATAAATATCAGATCGTGTTTCGTACCATGAGCTGCCATCTGTAGTTAATGTGGAAAAACATTAGAAAGGTATTGTCATATTATTAGCAAAACGGCCGACGGAAAGTGTCTGGGAGTTTTGGGACCTTGTTTTTAACTCTAACCCTTAAACATCGGATGGGGACAATTGTCACAGTAAAACCGTTTGGACCGTTTTGGACCTTATTTCGTTCAAGCGAAGGTTAATATTCCCATGAACTGTTTTACAGTAGAATCGCGAGTCCGTCAACATCGGACGGGGACAATCGTCACAGTAAGACCGTTGCTGCTTTTGGACCTTATTTTGTTTAGGCGAAGGTTGATATTCCATAACTGTTTTATTGACATAAGACCTATTGGATGTAGCTTCAAAACGAGACCGAGAACGATATTCACTCGGAGCATTTTTTTTTAATTATCGCCAGTTCTAGCGCGTCGGTCTTGGCGCCATGACGCGCGCGCGATTTAGTGACGTAGTTAAGTGAAGTGGGTGCTTATTTGTGTTGATTTGTGTGTGTTGTGATTATATATTGGTAAGTGGTTTTTTTTAATACATTTCAGGGCCCTTTAGGTATCTTTTTTACTTTTAAAAACTAAATAATTTGTTTTAGATTTTTGACACCAAAGATCGGACTAAGCCATATGACTTACGAAAATGGCGGCCATTTTTCAATTGTCGTTCCTCACATTTTGCCTAATTGAGTATAGATTATTTTAATTATCGGTTCTACTAGTATTTTAATAAGATTCCTGAATATATTTTCTATCGATAGGTATATAAATATAATGCCTAAATACCTAAATCGTACCACACGAAATGTTTTAAAAAAACCGGTCCGAACCGGCATACAATTTCTGTTCTGTTAGGTATTTTCAAAGTCGAAAATATCAAAATATGAGTATGAAAGCATATACTTTTTAGTTTCGATTTATAAGGGGTAGATATAGTTGTTTATAAAAAACATAACCACCAATACATAAAACAATTTATTTTCTATACAAACACCCACTTTTTCAAAAGTGTAACTTTTTTCGACTTCGGGCACGAAGAAAAATCTGTGTAAAATTAAGTATAAATATAATACGGAACAATTACATATCGTTTTCTAGCTTATTTCAATAGCTTTATGATAAAGTAACTCAAAGCAGCCTAGATAGAACTTATCGATTACTAGGTATAAAATAATGCGCAAGGACGCACGCCGAGCGCACACGCAAAGTCTCGCCGATATACAGTGTACCAAAAAACGCAGGGAGCGGGGGGACTGTAAAAGGCTTAAAGGCGCGATTTGGATATTGTCTACAACATACGTGAAAACCACTTATTAGAAATAAAGTGGCCAAGTGCGAGTTGGACTCGCCCATGAAGGGTTCCGTTGCAGCATGTAACATAATATACATAGTACACATAGTTCTTGTAGTTCGTTGTAACTTTGACCGAAGTTTCAATAATAGTGTATTTATGACGTACTAAAAAAAAACTACTCATCAGATCGAGTTCAAACTAATTTTCGTTGGTAGTTTACATGGTAATATACATCATATATTTTTTTTAGATTTTTCATTCTCTTACTTTAGAAGTTAGAGGGGGGGGGACACACATTTTACCACTTTGGAAGTGTCTCTCGCGTAAATTATTCAGTGTAGACGAAATTGATTTTAGAAACCTCAACATCATTTTCGAATACCTATCGATAGACACCCCACACGTGTAGGTTTGATGAAAAAAAACTTTTTGAGTTTCAGTTCTCAGTATGGGGGGCAACCCTAATTTATCTTTTTTTTAAATTTTTTTGTTCAAATCTTAATGCGGTTCACAGAATACATCTACTTACCAAGTTTCAACAGTGTAGTTCTCATAGTTTCGGCAAAAAGTGGCTGTGACATACGGACGGACAGACAGACAGACAGACAGACAGACAGACAGACAGACAGACAGACAGACATGACGAATCTATAAGGGTTCCGTTTTTACGTTTTACGGAACCCTAAAAACGTGAAGTAAGTAATGTTTGTATGTACCTTCATTACCCCATATCTCAAAATTGACCGTCTACGCAAGTTAGCGAGTAAGCATGTGTTCTTATTACTTACTAACTCTACTCAATCGTCCACATTTCATTCATCAGAAAATAGGTGACGTCTGGCAGCTCTGGGATCTTAATCTATGAGGTACGGTAGATTTGAGCGTGGTGTGTGTACCAGGGATGAGCTTCAAATCCGACTCCGATTAGTCGGAACTTCCAATTACTATTACACCTTCAGTTCCGACTTCGGCTCCGAAACTTTTAAAACGGAGGTTATAATCGGAGGTAAGGTATATAAATATTGCAGATGATCCCTTATTGTGGTGGATAGTAAATGGAAATACAAAATCCTAACTTCCTAAATCAATTGCTCGTCAATGTTTCTCGTGTCCATGTGTTTGGCAAAAAATAAAATACCCAATAAAAATGTCTCTCCTGCCACCACTTCTAATCTTGCTTATGCCTACGACTTTGGTTCCGACTCCGATAAATCAAATTTTAAAACTCCGACTCCGCCTTCGGGTGCGATAAAATGACCTCCGCTACATCCCTGCAGGTCTACTACGAAAACAAACTCCGAATGATCGCATCCGACCGACAGCTGAATCGGATTGTAGCCTACCACGAAAAACATTCGGATCGATTCATTTCGGGTCGGAAGTTATAGACTTAGGTCGGATGAGGGTCGGATCGAACGAAACGGCCGATCTGATCAGCCGACCGATTGTCTTTCGTGGTCGGAAACTTCTTAAGTTCGGCCGATATATCGTTTATCGGACTTCGTAGTAAACCTGCTGTTGTTTACAGTGTCACAGATTACTTAGAAGTTAGTGTGTACCGAACTTATTTTTACCGTTATTTTTTAATTTCTATGTTATTTCCGAACCACACGACCAATAATACATTCTGATTTTCACCCCTTTCTGCAAGAAAACCGTGCAGAATTTTGGGATTAAAAGTAGACAGCTACCATCTCCTTAGTATGATCTTAAATCATGTCAAATTTCATTTGAATTGAATTAGTAGTTTCGGCGTGATGAGAGTTCCCTATACAGAAAGACAGACAGACATGAAAGAAAAAAAATGCAGTTACGCCATCAGTATCGACTATGGAGTGCCCCCAAAATTATTTTTTCAAAATATCTTCAATGTACAGAATTCGACCCGCTACAGTTTTATTATAAGTATAGATATAGATAGATGGCGAATTAAATTTGTCTTATTCAGCAGCCATAAATAAACAACCTTTAACAAAAAGAAACTGCTTTCTTGCGTTACACCATTTCTCTCCTAAGTGCCGCTCGGAATTATAAGGTCATAGCTGACGGCCATAAATTATAATCCTTTTATGTAAAAATTTAATTTACGAAAAGCGGCAGCTGTGAAGCATCAACATAAATATTCATTAGCAGTACGCCACAGGACTCTGCGTTTACTTGGCTGTTGAGTGTGGAATACCATTTCATATTTTTCTTGCTCCAATTTCTTTTCGGAGAGACTCACTGTGTCATCTTAGAAACCGCTGCAAAGATAGACTTATTTTTAACATTTTCTTTTCGAATTACTAATGTACTTATAAAGTAAATGTCAAAGTTTGGATGTGAACGTCTGAACGAATCGGGTTGAAATTTGGAAACAGATCAGTGTGGAATTAGGCTTAGGCTTCTTTTTACCACGGAAAAATAAAGAGAACGGGAATTACGCGGGCGAAACCGCGAGACGCCGCTAGTGAGAAATAATGCGTTGTATAAGACAGATGCATAATTTTAATAAATTTTTAAATGTACACAGGAATTTCACAGTATTTATTTTTATGACAAGTGTTTTATATTTTGGAAATATCTTAAAGATGACACTTAAATGTTCTATAATTTAAAAGGACCGTTTTGACATACAAGTGCGTGTCGCCGTGGAGGACGATAATTTCGCCTCATAATTTATTTATATAATTACTTTGATCATGATTTATTGTCCCCACAGACATTTGAGCAAGACCGTCCTTAGAATGTACGTGGCACTCAAGTGAAAGATTAAAATAATCATCAAAATTAGCTGCACATTTTTCGAAATATATCTTATGAAGTTTGATATTGTTTTACTCAAACATGTCTCCTTTATTTTACACTTATAGACAAAAGGTTGCTTTTCGTTAATGAATAAGCCCTTGATGTGTACTAAGTAAACGCCATTGAAATTATCCTTCTGTGCATTCATTTCTTTTGCAATTTCTAGTAGAGAACGTACATTCACACCTATAATAAGTAAAATGGATTACCACGTGTTTTTTGCGCATACGTATTCTTCTGGGGCCTCATACGTAAAAGCACCGTCTTTTTAAATTTTGCAACTTAAATTGAAAAAACTAAATTACAATAAAACCTACAACGCAGGTTGAACATACGTGAACAATACATAGACCGAGGGAGGTCTAATGATAATTAAGATGATCCATCATATCTAAAAAGGAATAAGTTATCGATTATCGATTTGAATACCATTTTTTTTTCATCGGACATTTGCTGGTGCTTTTACCAGATTGAATGAGAATGCTTTTTTTTTTTTTTTTTTAATAAGGAGTGACGAGACGAGCAGGACATGTGCCTGATGGTAAGCAACATGCCTGCCACATAACAGCACAGTGACACTCAGCTTTTGGAACATGAAGAGCCAAATCATTACCTAGCACCGCACTGCGCTCGTCACCCAGAGATCTAAGTTGTTATATCTCTAAGCCCTGTAATTTCTCTGTTTGTTGATTTAAATTAACACCGGCATTTTGTTAACAATAACAATACTTCGCGTCCACGAAGCGCTTGGACAGATTTTAAATACATTTTACTCGTAGTATATTTTCGACCGCATCGTCGCAAAATCAGGTTACATAGCGGTCAAATGCAAACTTATTATTTTAGAAATATCCAATAGTACATTGTTCACCGAGACGAGAAAGTGACCGATTACCGTCGAGGGTGTCGTTTGAAGCCCGAGCCGTAGGCGAGGGCTTTAAAACACCCGAGATCGGGAATCGCACTTTCTCTCGAGTGATACATAGTGCTTTATACTACACCTACGAGGAAAATATTTTTTTAATTGATTTCTGTGGTAAAAGGTTATCAATCAGTATTTTTGTTGTTTCGTTCAACTGCGGCGGAGTTAAAAAATATTCATCATCACTATCACTACTTATCATTTTGATAGTTTTATTTTACTTTTCTACGAAAACTGAATCCTCAAACAACTCACAAATTGAAAATGGCGCCAATGGCGTCTGCAATTTTCACATGTTCTTTTTTTCAAATTGTTTGACACCATCCAACACACAGCTAGTGGCCAGTGTCATTTTGCGAACTTGGAGATAGAAACTCACTTTAAAAACTTTATGGCTTTTGATATTTAGGTTACCAGCGCATAGTCTTACCCAAAATTAAAAAAGAAAAACCACGTAAGAAATGGATTTTCATACACTTTTCTCTCCCGCTCAGATGCGTTTTCTCGCCGCATATTTGTTCGATATGCAATGACGTACTTTCTACCGTAAATTTGATCAAGTATCAAGGTACTTTCCGAGCAGGTGTAGTACAAAAACATGTTGTTCACCGTGTACCACCATAAATATCCTTCTAATATTATAAATCGGAAAGGTTCGTTTCTTACACAACAACGTCGCAACGCCTACATCGATCGAGTTGAAGTTCGAATCCACAGAACGATGATATCTGTTCTGTGTTCGAATCAGAGTTAGGTTAAAGTCTGGAATAACATAGGGTTTTCATAATTTCTTTTATTTAGTGATAAATTACGGGAACGGGGCTAAAACTACATTGGCAAAACTGCGGTGGTTAACTAGAATTTTATAAAAGTAATATCATAATTAATTTTACTAACCAAAATCTTTAAATAACCTTCATAGACTCGTCGGTAACGTTACAAGCGTATCAAAACATTATAAGCTTCAAGCAACTGGTGGATAAGCCTTGCTAACGATATATGGGGTAATGAATTGGGATAAATTGATCGTTAGGGAACCTCTCCGACCATTATAGCCAGAGCGTAGGAGGCATTTTGCCTGTAGGTATTAACGATTCGGGTTTTCTGTGCTTCTTTAACCTATAACCCTAACCTTAGTGCCTGATTAACATCGTGTCTACTCACAAAGGGATATCATGAAAGTGTAGACTCATTCTATTCCTATACTAATACTCCAAATGGGAAAATGTAGATGTATGTGGCTCAATCACGTTGTCTGTAATACAAAACACAGTGAGATCATAGTCTGAAATAATACATAGGGTATTTCTTTTTACGCGCAAGTAACTGAAACTTGAACCGCTCTTGTGAAACCGCGGTGTTAAGTTAAAAAAATATTAAGTTTTTTATTACATACTAGCAGCGCCCCGCGATTACACCGTCATAGTTCCCGATATTTTTTCACTAAAAAAATTAGCCTACATGTTACTCCAGGCTGTAAACTATCTGTGTTCAAAGCTTCAACCCGATCCGTTCAGGCGTTGTAAGGCATTCCGACGTAATGATTGCGACAAGTAGATTTATTGCTTAATTTTTAAAACCGGCAAGTCATAGAGCTTGTCAAGTGGCCTATGTTGTGGATTTGATCTTAAGCTTTATCATTAGACCTTAATTAGTCTATGGATAATTCAGATGTGCTTAGTTATTTTTTGTAGTGGTAGGTCAGAGAAATTACAGGGCTTAGAGATATAACATCTTAGATCTCTGGGTGACGAGCGCAGTGCAGTGCTGGGTAATGATATGGACTTTTCATGTTCCAATAGCAGCGTGTCACTTTGCTGTTATGTGGCAGGCATGTTGATTAACATCAGGCACATGCCCTGCTCGTCTTGTCACTCTTTATTTTAAAAAAAAAGTGTAAGTACTTAGTTTCGTAAATAATTTAATGTAATTCCCAATGTAAGTTTTAGTAATACTAGCACTACCCGTTAAAAATGTACTAAATAAAACTTTAACATCGAATTACACTCCCATACATTATAAGTACTTAAAATAAAGTTAGTCCTAAAACATTCCCAATCTCAAAAATTTGAACAGAAACAGTACTAACCATTAAACTTAAATCAAATATCACCCGTAGTTCCAACCGAATTCCACACACTCGCTGTATCGAATTGCTGCAAATTTCCATTCTCGAGTAATCCTCACTCTCCATGCTCAGTCATAATGAATAGAATACTGACGTCACAAACTCGTATATACCGTGCAGCATTAAAGCAAAGTGCCTCTCGGATGTCATACCAGACATAGCCACTCCAAATTGAATACTAATTGAACGTATCGGCTTCATGTTACTATGAGAGTCCATTTCACATTTGCAAATTGAAATCATTTTCGTTCGGCAATACTGTTCAATATGTGTATAAGTAAGTACACACATATTGAGGAAGTTCCACAGCAACAGAATATTGTGTTTAAAGCATTTTTTTTAAATTTAACAAAAGCGATTCCATTTCCTTTCCCGACATAATTTGAAAATATGCATGTGCTAAAAAGTTTAAAATAAAAATTCTCGACATCATAAAAAGCACACTTTATGTTGTCAACGGCAACTCTGAGTTATTTTTATAGTATAGATTGTAACAAGACAAGCAGGACACGTGTCTGATGATAAGCAATATAGCCTGCCCATAAAATCATAGTGACACGCAGCTATTGGAACATAAAGAGTCCAAATCATTTACCTAGCTCCGCACCGCGCTGCGCTCGTCACCCGCAGAAATAAGGTGTTTTATCTCAAACCGAAAGACAGTAATGTTTTAGCATGGAAACTAAACTATGGTGGACTGTTTTGACTATATTATACGTTACCCGTGTATTTATTTTAAAACAGTAATGTTTGTCTTGTCACACAAGAAAAAACTAAAGGCCAAAATGGGCCATGATAGCCAAGCGCCGGTTATCTTTGAAACATTCTTGGAATGTGCTAGTCTCCTCATATTTTTCTTTATCTTTAAAGCCGATGATGATAACAAAGTTGTACATTTGCAATAAGAAAAATACTAAGAAGTGCAGGTAGAGTTCGAACCTATGAACTAAAGATTTTAAAATCTGCAGTTTTCGCTACTTTACCACGACCACTTCCAATAATACCATTCTTCTATATTATTATACAGCTCAAAGAATAATGACAAACATATCAGACTGTTGAGTAGCCGCTGAGAAAGTTAGACAACCTTGAAACATAAAATAAATTTACAAAAAGGCAATTCCTAATTATCATTACTATTTTAAATAACTGGAATTAGCTTGAAAACACGTACACGTAATTTATAATGAGGCCAGGTATTACCGCATGGTTCAGCTACACAGTTTCACAATTTTACTATACACACCGTACCACCAAACTTATTAGTTCACTCACAGGCGCGGTTCTAGCCTCCAATTTTGGAGGGGGTCACCAGTAAACAGCCTAGCACGAGATTTGGGGGGGGGGGGGGGGAGGGTCACGAGTAGAAATATAATAAATCTAGTAAAAAAGACGCACCACGATTATACCCGCGTAGTTGCCGTTCCAGTTATTTTCCTGCGTTAAAAAATAGTCTATATACTGTTTGATATATTTAATTTTTGTCGGTTTTTAAATTAACTTATACGATTTTGGCGGGAGGGATGTCCCCTGTGACCCCACCTTTGAACCGGACATGGTCACTCATTGTTGTTTCTAACCGTAACACTAAAAAGATAGTGTTAAAAGTTTTACGTGTCTCTCTGTGTTTGTGTGTGTCTGTGGCAACATGGCTCCAGAACGGATGAACCAATTATTTTTTGTTTGAAAAGTGAATAAATCTGAAGTGCTCTTAGCTCTTAGTAAAAGTTATCAGCTCTTTTGTTAGCTGTCGTTTTTAGACGCAAAATGTTTATTTGGTTTACTTGGAAATGTGGGTGACCAAACATTTGAAACAATTGCGTTTTACATAAGTATTAGGTGCATGATTTTTAAAACAGCTGTTAATTAATTAAACTGTCGTTTTGGCATTTTATTGCTGACTAGCGGTCCGCCGCATCTTTGCTTGCGGTACAGAGTATTATAGCCAATGGCATTCAGGGATCACGTACATATCATAGTGAAAGATTTTTGTAATCGGTCCAGTAGTTTCTGAAATAACCGCGTTCAAACAAAAAAGCCTCTTTAGCTTTCACAATATTAGTATAGATTTGTGTAGGTCAACCATCAAGCGATGTAAGTAATTTGTACAAAGCAGTCACTGTGAGTGAAAGCGGGCCGAAATGCACTCACTCCAATTAAACGAAGGTACGAAATGTCAGTATATCATGAACTGTTGCTAAGATTAAATGCCAAACCTCTACCACTTTGCATGACGCAGTAGATAGATTAAATATTCTTGTATTAAGATTTGACATCCAAGTGTCCAAACTAAATAAATTTGATGCTTCATTACAATTCATGTTTTCTGATTTTGTTTCGTTAAAGACAGACATAAGTAATGGTTTTTTCTTCTTTTGCCAATATCTATTGTCGCAGAGAAGTATTAGCTTAGTGAGTGGCGAAATAGTTAATGTATCTGATAAGGATTGTACTTTAATAATGTATTTTGTGGCCAAGTATAGACGTCTCAGACCAAGCGGCGGGATACACAAATCAGATTCCATAACGTGTATGGGCGTGGTTCGAATGAATCCTCCGACAATTCGCATTGCAGCATTTTGAACTTTATCTAATTTCGCCAAGTGTGATTTTGCTGATGAGTCATAAATAAAGCTACAGTAATCGATTCTACTTCGTATCAAAGAAATATAAAGCCGCCTTAGATGTTTGGGATGTAAGCCCCATGAAGCACCTGCTAATATTTTTAAAATATTCAACAACTTGAGCGTTTTAGCTCGAGTTTCATTGATATGTTTGCTCCATGTAAGACGCATATCCAACCAAACGCCCAAATATTTGATAGTTTGGACAGACTCGATTTGACAGTTATCAATGTTCAAACGAACTGGGAGTACTCCATGTCCTCTTTGAAAGCTGCACCACTTGGTTTTTGTGTGTGAAACAGGCAGTCCAAATAGATTTAACCTACGCACAACTGAATCTAAGGTATTCTGAATAAACAAAGCACTGCGGTCAATGTTCTTATTTTGATTAAAGAATACGAAATCATCTGCGTATTGTAAAGCAGATACATTCTCTAGACCTTCACATATCCTGTGGGTGATAATGTTAAATAATATGGGAGAGATTGGATCCCCTTGCGCTAATCCTCTTCCTGTCCATCTACTTAAAACTTCTTCATCTGGGCTGTCTTGTATTTTGAGACATCTTTGAGTCAGGAAGGACCATAAATAATTGCAAATCTGAGTGCCTATATTTAAATTATCTAATACTACTACCAATTTATCAATCAGAACTTCATTATATGCATTTTGAACATCTAGAAAAACTGCGAGAGTTGTAAGTTTACTAGAAAACCCTACCTGAATGTTAGATACCAAACGTACAACACAGTCCATTGAAGATTGGCGCTTCCTAAATCCACTTGTTAATGAAGGTAAAATTTTGTTTGACTCAATAAACCATTCAAGTCTTTTACATAACATAATATGGAAAATTTTACAGATGCAGGATATAAGCGAGATTGGTCTGAATTTAATTGGCTCATTACTGTTATTATTAGGTTTTGACAGGTACGAGTTGAGTGGCCAAATTTCCAGCATGATCCACACTGGGTTACTGGGAATGTATAAGCATCGACTTTAAATCTACAATCATATCCGTATACGTATTGTGGAAGTGTGGCACCCTTAAATCCAAAGCGTACTGTTTCGCTGTCAACCCACTCGCCTGACCCATCCATACGTTTAAGTCGTCTTATAGAAACAATTTCATAATCACATCGGAATTCTTTTAACATTTCTTCTTCTACAAGCTCAAGTTCAATATATTTAACTATTCCATATGATATTCCGACTTCACTGGTAAGATGACAACGGTATCCATGTTTAATCAAGTTCTCATTATCTAGTAATTTATTCGCATCTTCTCTTTTCTCAAATAATATTGACACTCTATAGGGACTCTTATATTTAATATGTATAGCATCATTAATATTCTCAGCTTTGAGTAATTTTGCTAATCCGATCTGCTTAGGCAATAAATTATACGAAGATAGACTGACCTCGAACTTTTCAATCATTCGTTTTCCATTTCGCGTGACTTGTGTAAAACCTTCTTCATCTACCCTCTTTTCGACTCGCGGACGCTTGTAGGTTTTCGTGCGACTGATAAGGCTTGCCGCGCTAGCGCTGCCCGCGCCGGCGCCGGTCGGTTCGGTTCCATTCACAACAATTTTTTTGGTATCTACACTGTCGTCTTCACTCATGTCGCTTAAATTGGTCCGAGGTCCTTTCTGGACCTCGTCCATTGTGTATGTCGTATATAACGAGCACAATATACAGATGTGTCACTTAAACAATACAGAGAAACAAGAATACGTGCACTCGCTATGCAGCGCCGCGCGCGACTGGAGCTTAATTTTTAAAACCGGCAAGGCATAGAGCTCCAGTGGCCTATGTTGTGGGTTTGATCTTATGCATTATCATTAGACCTTAATTAGTCTATGGATAATTCAGATGTGCTTAGTTAATTTTTGTAGTGGTAGGACTCGTGGCAGAGTCCGCCTGGGAAAGTACCACACCTTTGCCAGTTATTCTACCGCCAAGCAGCAATGTGCAAACATTACTGTGTTCCAGTTTGAAGGGCAATGCTTCCAGAGAAATTACAGGGCTTAGAGATATAACATCTTAGATCTTTGGGTGACGAGCGCAGTGCAGTGCTAGGTAATGATTTGTACTTTTCATGTTCCAATAGCAGCGTGTCACTGTGCCGTTATGTGGCAGGCATGTTGCTTAATATCAGTCATGTCCTGCTCGTCTTGTCACTCTTTATTTAAAAAAAAAAAGTTTAAGTACTTAGTTTCGTAAATAATTTAATGTAATTCCCAATGTAAGTTTTAGTAATAATAGCACTACCCGTTAAAAATGTACTAATTAAAACTTTAACATTAAATTACACTCCCATACATTATAAACACTTAAAATAAAGTTAGTCCTAAAACATTCCCAATCTCAAAAATTTGAACAGAAACAGTACTAACCGTTAAATTTAAATCAAATATCACCCTTAGTTCCAACCGAATTCCACACACTCGCTGTATCGAATTGCTGCAAATTTCCATTCTCGAATAATCCTCACTCTCCATGCTCAGTCATAATGAATAGAATACTGACGTCACATACTCGTATATACCGTGCAGCATTAAACCAAAGTGCCTCTCGGATGTCATACCAGACATAGCCACTCCAAATTGAATACTAATTGAACGTATCGGCTTCGTGTTACTATGAGAGTCCATTTCACATTTGCAAATTGAAATCGTTTTCGTTCGGCAATACTGTTCAATATGTGTATGGTATACACATATTCAGAAGTTCCACAGCAACAGAATATTGTGTTTAAAGCATTTTTTTTAAATTTAACAAAAGCGATTCCATTTCCTTTCCCGACATAAATTGAAAATATGCATGTGCTAAAAAGTTTAAAATAAAAATTCTCGACATCATAAAAAGTACACTTTATGTTGTCAACGGCAACTCTGAGTTTTTTTTATAGTATAGATTGTAACAAGACAAGCAGGACATGTGTCTGATGGTAAGCAATATAGCCTGCCCATAAAATCATAGCGACACGCAGCTATTGGAACATGAAGAGTCCAAATCATTTACCTAGCTCCGCACCGCGCTGCGCTCGTTACCCGCAGAAATAAGGTGTTTTATCTCAAACCGAAAGACAGTAATGTTTTAGTATGGAAACTAAACTATGGTGGACTGTTTTGAATATATTATACGTTACCCGTGTATTTATTTTAAAACAGTAATGTTTGTCTTGTCACACAAGAAAAAACTAAAGGCCAAAATGGGCCATGATAGCCAAGCGCCGGTTATCTTTGAAACATTCTTGGAATGTGCTAGTCTCCTCATATTTTGCTTTATCTTTAAAGCCGATGATGATAACAAAGTTGTACATTCGCAATTAGAAAAACACTAAGAAGTGCAGGTAGAGTTCGAATCTATGAACTAATGATTTTAAAATCTGACGTTTTCGCTACTATACCACGACCACTTCCAATAATACCGTTCTTCTATGTTATTATACAGCTCAAAGAATAATGAGAAACATATCAGACTGTTGAGTAGCCGCTGAGAAAGTTAGACAACCTTAAAACATGAAATAAATTTACAAAAAGGCAATTCCTAATAATTATCATTACTATTTAAATTATTATTCAAATAACTGGAATTAGCTTGAAAACACGTACACGTAATTTATAATGAGGCCAGGTATTACCGCATGGTTCAGCTACACAGTTTCACAATTTTACTATACACACCGTAGGTACCACCAAACTTAGTCACTCACAGGCGCGGTCCTAGCCTCCAATTTTAGAGGGGGTCACCAGTAAACAGCCTCCGATAATTTCACGAGTAGAAATATAATAAATGTAGTAAAAACGACGCACTACGATTATACCCGAGTTGCCGTTCCAGTTATTTTCTTGCGTTAAAAAAATAGTCTATATACTGTTAGATATATTGAATTTTTGTAAGTTTTTAATTTAACTTATACGATTTTGGGGGGAGTGATGTCCCCTGTGACCCCACCTTTGGACCGGGCATGGTCACTCATTGTTGTTTCTAACCGTAACACTAAAAAGATAGTGTTAAAAGTTTTACGTGTCTCTCTGTGTTTGTGTGTGTCTGTGGCAACGTAGCTCCAGAACGGATGAACCAATGATTTTTTGTTTGAAAAGTTAACAAATCTGAAGCGCTCATAGCTATGTTTCAGTAAAAGTTATCAGCTCTTTTGTTAGCTGTCGTTTTTAGACGCAAAATGTTTATTTGGTTTACTTGGAAACGTAGGTGACCAAAAATTTGAAACAATTGCGTTTCACATAAGTATTAGGTACATGATTTTTAAAACACCTGTTAATGAATTAAACTGTCGTTTTGGCATTTTATTGCTGACTAGCGGTCCGCTGCAGCTTTGCTTGCGGTACATAGTATATAGCCTATGGCACTCAGGGATCACGTACATATCCAAAAGTGAAAGATTTTTGTAATCGGTCCTGTAGTTTCTGAAATAACCGCGTTCAAACAAAAAAACCTCTTTAGCTTTCATAATATTAGTATAGATTTGTGTAGGTCAACCATCAAGCGATGTAATTTGTACAAAGCAGTCACTGTGAGTGAAAGCGGGCCTAAATGCACTCACTCCAATTAAACGAAGGTACGAAATGTCAGTATATCATGAACTGTTGCTAAGATTAAATGCCAAACCTCTATAACCAGTTTGCATGACGCAGTAGATAGATTAAATATTCTGTTTAAAGTACAAGGAACAGTTTTCTACTCGTAGAAACCTCACAAAGATTTACATTTTAAGGGACTTGTAATAGTTACCTTAAGATAGCTGATTAACTGTAATACATATTATATATAATTAAATAATTATGTTGGTCCTATTGACGATGTATCAAAGACGTAATTTTCACCTCATTCCAAGTAATTTCACGAAACTATTGGATTGAAGATGAAAATGTCTTTGACTAGGGGGCACTTAGGTTAAATTGTTTTAATTTCGTTAAAATAATTTTTATTAGATTTAAGTAATAATGAGAAAAGTAACAAGCAAAAGCTGCCCGCTGAATGTTCCCACTGCTGGGACTCGGGCCTTCCGTCGCAAGGATAATTCACCAAGCTGGCCAAGTGCGGGTTGGTGGGCAACACATGACCTCGAAAGATTCTAGGTACACGTCGGTTTCCTCACGATGTTTTCCTTCACCTTTCTTTTTTAAATTAGTGGCATGGTGTACATGACTTCGAAAATACAGGAGTGGCCGTGGGATTTGAACCCGGTATCCGGAGCGGCAGTCGCCGTTCTCCCGACTAGACCAGCCGTAAGTATAAAAAACTGACAAGATTTTTTTCTACTCTTGGACCTGCACTTCTATATTTATGTTAGACTCAAGAGTGCCTAAGATATACATT
Source organism: Ectropis crepuscularia (assembly GCA_963693475.1). NCBI lineage: Eukaryota > Metazoa > Arthropoda > Insecta > Lepidoptera > Geometridae > Ectropis > Ectropis crepuscularia. Next base: position 15,282,066 of record OY856358.1, read on the forward strand.
AGCTTCTACTTTCGTAAGGTCGTGGGTTCGGCACCCGAATGCCCCTCTGAGTATTTTCCCAAGTGCAGATGTACAAGTTTGTCATAACCGCAGGCAATAAAGGTGAAGGAAAGCATCGTGTGAAAACTGGTATGTCCCAAAATAGAAAAATTTCGAGGACATGCATCATGTGTCAACCCGCACTAGGCCAGTATGGATTACGGCCTTGACTGGCTTGTGAGTGAAGACCCTTAGTCCCAGCAGTGGGACCATAAAGTGGGCTACTTAAGCATGTGTAAGTAAATGGTTTAACAATCCGATTCACAATTATTCTATTTTCTTCAGGTAGTTGAGCTTTAAGCTAACAACACATTTTTGTGTTGACTACGTATCTACAGACCACGTACAAGCTTTAATACAAAATAACTAAATTGCGCGTCACGTTGTTTGTCCACGATTGACTTCTAAACTACTTAACTGATTTTAATCAAATGTGCACACCGTGTGCAGTTTGATCCAACTTCAAAGATATAGTTTTTATTTCGATCAATAGTCTTCATACGACAATATCCAAGCGAAGCGGGAACGGGGCGCTAATATTATAGCTGTATTTCGTTTGAATAAAATTAAAAAATAAATTCTACACACTAACAGAACCCAAATAACATTATTTTGAGTTCCCGTAAACACACTTTTTGGGGAGTTTTGTTCAAAATTCAACATTCCAGATTACCCATCTCATACAACAATGACAGAGTATTTCAAGCAACCTTTTCAAGTGGGTCTTATAGACCATGGGTATGTTATACAGCGACATAATTGAATTAGGTCTGACAGACCGTAATTAGGGTCGCAGCGGTCGCTGTTCGGTTAAATGGAGTCTTAATTTACTTTCGCCTTCATAATTTTACCGGCTGAGAGCGGCATAAATACCAGGTTGAGAATTTGAGAGTCTTGGAGAGATTTAACCAAAACCTCTCGTGGAAAGGTCAGAGTTGTGATTTCGGTTGAATCATGAATATTTTCAACCTATTGTCAGAAATAAATAAGGGAGAACCACATTTAGCATATGAAAATAGGTAGTCTGCGTGTAAGATGTGTCGAGCGCTCATAATCGCTCCAAAGACTTCTCGCGTGAACGTCGTATAGAGTCGCATTCTTCCCTCAAATATGATCCAAGAAAACGATAGCTAACACTTACGTCATACTTTTCTGAAATTATTGTTGCTTGCGCTAGCTGAACTCTTCGTGGCACATAGATATAGCGATACACAGCGTGGCACGATAGCATGCTACATAGATTTTAGAACATACATATGTATGTCTAAGATTACCTCAAAAATATTAGTTTTCCCTCATATTAAAATATAAATTCTGAGAAAAATCAAGGACCTTGAAAAAAATTTACAAAAATATAAACTAATTGAATTAAAAAGTTCAGCACACTCACGGTCGCATTAAACTTATAGCAGTCCGTAATTTTTGCCTCGAGGTTTAAAAATACAATACTAATAATAGTATTATTATTGTATTAATACAATAATAATACTATTATTAGTATTAATTATTGTATTAATACAATAATAGATAATATTTAGTTTAAGGACTAAATACGCAGATAAAGTTAAGCTAAACCTCGATTTACTCGCTAAACTGAATCAAGACGGTACTATGAATACAAACAGGTGTTACATGGCGAATACATTCTTAATTTCTTACCACGTATTAGTTCTTGCTAACTTAGTCGTGAACGTCGTGTTAAGTAATAAGTTGCAGAGACAATTATGTTTAAAACTGTTTGATCACGAAGTCTGACCTCTCTCGATACTGTCTAGCCATAAACTAAGGTATCAATGAATATTAAGAAGTACTCACAACATGTCCCTCAGGCCACATGAGGTCTTCATCGAGACAGTCCGGCTTGTAAAGAGCGGGGTCGAGAACTCCAAGGTCTGCTGTGTTCGCTGTAAAGAAACAGAAAAATAGTTACTAGTAGTAATAGTTTAGTTTTACAACCATTTGAAACAATTGAAAGGATTTAATGGTTACAAAATAAGAAGAGTAGTGGTTTATTCGCTTAGGTGCCTTTTATTTTCCGTAATGTTTTTTTGTCCACAAGAAGCAACATACAATGTGTTAAGTCACACTAAATCTATTTCAGTATCAAATTTCATCTATCTATATGAAATTCATTGATTCCAATTCATTACTAGAACTGACAAATTGAAAACACTACCAGATTACAGTGTAACGATTACAGATTATAACCTATTGTAGGGTTATAATCTCAAGCATTAGATTAAAATCTCACGAAGTTAAATTTTACGGTGACATACCTATACCTACCTATAGAATATTTCGCGGTAATAAAGTTAGCAGGATTCAATACATTTGTTTAAATTTTCATTTGAACTAAAGCGTGAGCACACAACTACTAACCGTGTACAACTTGCATTTAAGTTAAGTATTTTAAAGTTATTTTACTCCAAATGTACTCTAAACAAAAACAACAATTAAGAAAAGACCCTTGAGAGACTCGAATACCATAACAATATAACTTAAATAATTAATATAAGGGCTAACGTCTCCACAGTAAATTACTTTAAACATAAGTATTTATTTATACCTATGTCTATATTTTAGACAATAATAAGGTATTTAAATGTTAGGATTTATTTAGTGGTCGCCAAGTCGCCGAAATTCGACCATAAACAATATTAATTTGTTCTCGAATCGACCATAGACTTTAACAATAAGAAAAGAGTATTTACGTACTTATGTATCAAATACATATGTATTTTTTTCCGCCGCCGCTCCGACGCTACGCCGCTTACCGTCTCGTTACCGTGAACTCACAAAATTAACCTTCAATAAATCGTACTCACACTCAAGAAGTTTTCACTGCAAATAACGAATGAATCTCTTTCGCATTCCCTTGAAAACGTAATCACATTTCAATAGTGGCGAATGTGGCCATCTTAAATTTCCTCCTATCCAAAGGTCGTATTGCAATAACGTACGTGCCACGGATATCCCTCCCGTATTCTTCCTCCAATGTTTATTGAAACTCGACCTGATGTGCCTTTACTTTATGTACGAACGATGCCTTCCTTTGACAAGAACGAAAAGGTTTATAGAGAAATGATAAAAATAAATCGGGCACAAATAGGACTTTAATTTATGTTAGTATTTAAATTTGTATGAAAACTCATTTTGGTGCACTTCATACAGATTTTAGTGGGCTGTGAATTGAGCTCAAGCGTCACGCTCGGGAATGAAAGATATTTTCGGGTGAACTCGGGATCGCTGACTGTGTTAGAGCGAGAAAGATAGTGACTATACCTATGTATAGTCACCTGTCACAAAATACATAAATTTGCATTTGCACAGCACTTACTAGCGTAAGTGTAGGTAAGCACACAAAATTATATTTTGTCATACACATACACACAACAGATATTGATATTTAAATACTATTTGTCATTTCTGAGTTTCCGACCCGCGTAAATACTACTTCGTTTTTAATTTATTCTTGGCCATGGATACTATTCATTCAGTCGCATGTTACTGTCGTGTCGCTTACTATATCCAAGTATCCAATTTATAATCACAAAATCGTTGTAATTTTTAACTATTAAAATTATTCAAAGTTTTTAATGGTTATTTCTATTTTTTTAATTTTCACTTCTGCCGTGTGGTCTTGAGCACACACGTCTTTTTATACCTGTGTCGTATTTTGTCTACGTGCATTTTAGTGAGATTAAAAAAATCCTAGAATTTTCCTACCATGCAATAAGACTTAATAAAATTTAAAAATGTATTTCATGAATTAACTATTTACAATTTAAAATGTCCATTTAATAAGTACTTATTCAAATAAACACAAGCACACTCACACAAAACAACAATAAACACACACAAGAGTCCTTAATGTGGTCTTCGCGCTCGTCAAATCCCCAAACACAAAACAGTGCCCATCAGACTGGGAGCATTCCTAAGCTGTGTGACCAAAATATTTTGGTCCAGATAGAGATAAAGGATCACACTCCTTGTCTTTAAGAACATGACAGGATAAATCAACAAAAACCTTATTTAAATATGGATCTATACGTATAAATAAAATTGTCTGTTTGTAATATTAAAATAGCTGCTTTTTAGGTACTAAATTCTTTTGAACCGTCTATACTTACACGGTACATATATCAAAATTTCTAGTATACAATGTTTGTATGTGTGTTTGTCTGTTTATTCCGCATAAATTATTTTATTTACGACTATATCCAATCGATTATACCTGGGCTTTAACTACTAGATAGCTGATGTTCTAATGTTTAACTTACGCCATTCTTACTTGAGGAAAATAAACAGGGGGAAAACTTTTAAAATGTGTGAAACGGGCACAGCTAGAAAGAAATTAAATGTTATAACAAATATCTTATGATATGTAAACTATGGGATCTAAAGTAGTCTCAAAACTATTTTTTTTTTAATACTAATAGTCTGCTACATCCCAATATTAGGTACCCTACCTGTTTACACTTGTTTTTATCTAGTGCTATAATAACCTACCGATATTAGTCCAAGATTTCTAGCTCTCTAGGTCATCCTGGCATCGCTTTATAGACCTACCGCAACGTCGTTTTCGATCTGAATAGATTAGAGCTAATCTTATCTACATGCAAATTTCATCCCGATCCATTTAGCTCTTCTGACGTAATGCACAACAACCATCGACAGCCTTAATTTAACATTTTAATGTTAGTAAAGTTAATGTTGTTTCTTTTACATTTGTTTATTTTGAATAATTGCAGATTGTGTGAAAAAAAATTTTTTCTTTGTTATTTAAATCCAGAGACTCGATTAGTCCATAAAGTGAAGAAAGCATAAGTATTTTAATACAAATTAACGCTGCAAAAATTAAAAGCTGTGTTATAAAATAATTATTCTAAATTCTTATCTTAAAATCACATTTCAAAAATTAAAAAATATTTTATGTCACATTTTGTATTTTATTTTTTGACATTTTTTTCTGTTTTTTTTTATATTTATTTCTTCACTCCCCAGACTCCGGGGTCCGTGACCTTTGTCATTACAATAACCTTTTTTTATTTGTATAGTTCTTGGATTAGGAGAACTTGTTTTTTGACATTCGCAATAGCTACATCTTTAGACCGACGCGACGCTACGTTATAATCTAATTGCAAGAATGCCCTATTTTACGATCTGCGGGTCTATCACCTAAGTAAATCTGCTTTGGCTGTTGTTTATTGCTGTCTCTATAATTTCAAGCGAAAATAAAAGAGAAAGCAATATCAAAGCTAAGACAGTTTTAGTTAGACGGTAAGTAGACTCTCTTGACGTGGTAAACGCTTTACCTGCAACTCTGAATTTTTTCCATCCTAAATATGTACATATGAATATGTACATACTCGAATTTATTTTGTCCGCACTGGCTCAAAGAAACTGGTTTATATCATTATATTGACATACAATAAAAAGGTGTGTTGTTATGGGACACTAGGCAGGAAAGAAGTTCCATCGGATGATATAGAAGCAACACAATGTTCAAAACAAATTGCTTATTTTTATTATTTATGGTACGATCATCTGAAAAATATAGTTGGCTACACTGGTCAAGGCCAGTTTTAGCGCGTCACTTCTCTTTTATATTTTCTTACGGTTTTAGTCTCACATTTTTTTCAGTTCAGCTGCGCAGCACAATCCCAATCCCTATCTCCTCCAACCCTGCCTAAGGAACTAAGCCGAAGGAACTTCGTTGCAAAAACACAAACTCTACGATAAACGTAAGGCTAGCAGCTAAAACCATTTCCTATAAAACATCCTACACTAAAACCTCAGAGGCATACCGATGAAACTTTTACTGCGTGACATTTCCTGAGCAAATATAAGACAGAATACATCTCAGCCCTTTCTGGTGAGCAAGTGCGCTTAGGAAAATCTTTATTTACATTCCATATTTACCGCGTGGTTCTCGATTGACGATTTTTGTCGTAAAATATCAAGATTCAGAACTTTCTGTAAGATTCTACTATTTATAGTCTAGAACGGAAATATGTTGTCTAGAGGAAGTATTTAGGTAGGCGGTTAATTCTGTCTCTGGGCGTATTTATCCTAAGTGGGTTCCATGACCTCCATCTCCGCGAGTAGACATATGTAGATTTGTAGATACTACCAACTGAGCAAAGTCATAAGTAATAATAATAAACATTATTACGTTAATAAGACACTGTGGTAAGCTAAACGCGAAATAATGTTTTATAAATAAAACGAAAATACACGAAAATCTTGTTTATGTCACTTTTCATGACATTTTGTTTTCATTAAGCTTTGTGTTTTAATTAGCAAGCGACGCTTAGGTAAAATAAATTACATTTCGTGGCTAAATCTTAATTAGATTTTGTCTTAAAAGTCATGCATTTTCTTTTTGAAATCTGAAACAGATTTAACGCCATAGTGGCATAGTGTCGAAAACGGTTGAGGTCACGATCGTAAAGTTATAGGTTCGAATCTCACCAGCACCTCTTGAGTATGTTTAACCGACATTCAAAAAGTAAAATCAGGAAGCTTTCATTGAATATCAATAAACTTGACATTTTATTTGAATGTATTAATTAAATTTGTAAAATGTATTTTGGGTGAGAAAATCTATGAATTATGATCAAATTTTATTCATTAATAAGCACCTAGTAATTACTGTATATAATAGGAATTATTTTTGTGGCATGTAAATAATGTATGTTATTAATAAAAAATCTGAATCTCAATCAATTCAACAACCAATTTTTTTTTCAAATCTTGGTGTATAAATTTTCACGGCAGGCCGCAACGGTGGAAGAAAGTATCATGAGGAAGCCGGCAAGTTACAAGAAAAACATCGTTCGAAGATATGCGTCATTCTCTAACCCACATTTGGCAAATGTAAAAAAGTAGTAGCAAGAAATAAATAGACAGATAACCTAAGATGACTACATGTTCTGTGAAATATGTATATGTTAGCCTACATATAAACTAGATGTAAAACTAAACACTGTGCCTAACATAGTTAATACAAATTTTTAAGTTTTGTAGTTGTAGGACTCTTGGCAGAGTCCGTCTGGGGAACGACCATACCTTTGCCAGTTATTCTACCGTCAACCAGTAATGTGCAAACATTACTGTGTTCCGGTTTGAAGGGCAATCTTTCCAGAGAAATTACAGGGCTTAGAGATATAACAACTTAGGTCTCTGGGTGACGAGCGCAGTGCAGTGCTAGGTAATGATTTGGACTCTTCATGTTCCAATAGCTGCGTGTCACTGTGCTGTTATGTGGCAGTCATGTTGCTTACCATCACGCACATGTCCTGCTAGTCTCGTTACTCAAAATAGTTAAGATAATATGTGCATAGAAAGATCAAGACGTAATATGATAAGCAGCATACATTGTTGTTAAAATAAAAACTAAGTCATCAACCCCTGACAATCCTGTTCGTCAGGAATAGTCCATGAGCCCGGTACTAAACTGGGAATTAATAAAAAAAACACACTTGGGCAATGTAGTGGATAACGGTCTTGAATCTCTCCTTGTCAGACTTGTCCTCAATTTCAACCATGGGAACAATAATTGGCAAAAGAGGCACAAAATATGATAAGTGAGTGCTTAATTTATGTTTACCTGTATGTGATTGTAGCATTTCTAATAAAATAAAGTGGCCAAGTGCGAGTTGGACTCACCCATGAAGGGTTCCGTTGCAGCAAGTAACATGATATACATAATACACATAGTTCTTGTAGTTCGTTGTAACTTTGATCGAAGTTTTAATAATAGTGTATTTATGACGTACTAAAAAAAAACTACTCATCAGACCGAGTTCAAACCAATTTTCGTTGGTAGTTTGCATGGTAATGTACATCATATATTTTTTTTAGCTTTTTCATTCTCTTACTTTAGAAGTTAGAGGGGGGGGGGAGACACACATTTTACCACTTTGGAAGTGTCTCTCGCGCAAACTATTCAGTGTAGACAAAAATTATATTAGAAACCTCAACATCATTTTTGATAGACATCGATACACGTGTATCGATGTCTATCGATAGGTTTTTATGAAAGGATAGGATAGAATTTGATGAAAAAAAAAATTTTGAGTTTCAGGTCTCAGTATGGGGGCAACCCTAATTTTCCTTTTTTTTAATTTTTTTGTAAAAGTTTTAATGCATTTCACAGAATACATCCACTTACTAAGTTTCAAAAGTGTAGTTTTCATAGTTTCGGCAAAAAGTGGCTGTGACATACGGACGGACAGACAGACAGACAGACAGACAGACATGACGAATCTATAAGGGTTCCGTTTTTACGTTTTACGGAACCCTAAAAATATATTGGATCCTGTTCATTACATGAAATTGATATCTTATGGAAATATTTTCCAACTTTTCCCCGTGAAACATTTTTCTTGAAACAATTCAGTTTCCTCGTGGCGTTTTTCTTCACCTAACAACGTGCTGCAAGAAACCGCATCGAAATTTAGATAAAGTATCTACCATTTAATCACGGTAAATATCCCGTGTTATAGGCATGATGACTTAAACTAACTTTATAACATATTTGCTCGTAAAGGGTCTCTTATTGGACCAATTTCTGTATCGTAATGTATCTTATTACGCACTAGTGCTGTAATGTGTAATGTAAAACGCACGGTTTCAAAATGCTCCGTCCACAGACTAGGTAGAGAGATAAGCTCAGTCTAAAACGAACGGTACCTTTTTAAATCTTACTAAAAAGTTTTTATGTCAGAAAAGTGTGGTCAACATTTTATGAATAAAATTAATTTGAGAGGTAAAATATAATAAAGAATTATTAAATTCGTTAATTTAATTAATTTAGACCATAAATTACTTTCATTTTTCTGTAACAAAACACAAAAATATTAATTTACTTTATTATTAATGGCATACCGGCTGGTTCAGTGCCGTTGCTTAAAAAAAAAAGGCGCCGATGCGCGCGCATTGCTAATCTGTGATCCATAGTGATTACTTACTCTGTGCTGTGATGTATCTCTCTACCTAGTCTGTGGCTGTGATCTGTGATCAAGTAAATATTATTCCGCGCCTTTTTTTTCGCTGTATTGTTTTTATTTGAAAATGTCGTCAGATTTTTGTTTATTTCCTCGCAAATATGTTATAAAACGTCGTATGACATACGTGCGCTTTGATAATTACAGCCTCTGCTAATTATAGCTCTCGCCTTTGGCTCGAGCTAGCAATAAAGCCTCGGCTGTAATTATCAACTTACCGCACTTATATCATAATGTACTAAAATGGTTCCTCGATTAGATTATTAAATAACTTTTAATTAAATAACTGTTAATTTAATAACTTTTAATTTAATAAAATTAGACTGAAAAAAATCAACAATTAAAAAACACTATGTAATACAATATACTACCTATCTAAGACCACTTGGGTGATTAAGACAAATCTTACGATATCTTAATTGTTAAAATCCATCCAGCCCTTTGGAAGATACGAAGGAATAAAGAAATCTATAAACAAACAAAATACTCGCGATAAATATAACCCTTCTTTCAGTCGGGTAAAAATAATGTACAACGTTTTATTTTGTCTCAGAAACATATTAATAATGACGAAGTTACAGTGCTTAAAAGTTTCAAGTGACGTCACTTTATGGTGTGTTGTTTTACGATATAATGACGTCACAACCCCACTTCGAAAGTTTGACGATCTGTATACATATTTATATGTCGATTTTTAATAATTTGAAAAAAAAAAAACATGTCCCATACTTTTCCATAACCTAGCTGATGCACTGATTAGAATAGTATATTTAGACCCAGTAGTCATCCAACTGATACTAGTGTAAATCTTACTACCTAGTGCAAATCTTAGGGTATCAAAGGAACTCAACGTAACAAAACTTCTAACACGTTTTATTACTTATTTCCCATATCTATACCAAATTAAGACGGACCTCCGTAAGTAATTACTGAACACAACATTAATGTTACAGTCGGTATGCAATGAATTCCTGACATTATCCAGGACGAGGAAAATATCAAAATGTTCTGTGACAAAAAAGCGACAATCCATTGTTGCGCGTTTTCCTCCTAAAATATACATAGATAAATACATGTTATAATTTCGAGAGACATCTTGGAATTGTGACATGTTCTTTAAATGTGGATATTTCGTATATGAGGATATTTTTTTACGTGTAAAGGTTTAAAAGTAAATTTTTAACCGACTTCAATAAGAGAAGAGATTCTCAATTCAGCTGTAGGTAGGTTTTGTACTAGATGTGTCTGAGGTAATTATTTCGCTCACGTAAGAGTACCTAGTCTATGTTATGCCCTAGACCTAGAACATCTTCAGCCTTCTGGTAGATAAAGTCCCGTCACAAACTGTCCAGCCGTTTTGGAAAACAAACAGACAGACAGACAAAATATTTGAAAATAGTTTCTAGCTATGGGAAACATATATGCTTTCATTAGAACTTAGTAAAAATTTGTTAATTTGATATAGGTACTGTTATCACCTCTATTTTGTTTACCGTGTATTTCACTATAGTATTATATTTAATACTGGGATTTGAGTTAAATATGTGTCATTTAGTGTAGAGGGCGCCGGTGGGATACCATTCACTTCTACCCGCCATCTCAAAAGAGTTTTAGAGGGGTTGGCGCTATAAGTAGATGGAGCTAAGTCGTTGAAGAGCATTCCTTTGTGAAATTTTATATGGGAAAGATCGAACAGTTGTCAATATAAATTCTTACATTTATTTAAATGGTTTACTTTTACTCAGTTGATAATAGTACAGACACTCCAATTACATTAATTTGTATAGATGAATAGATGTATGTTACGCCATAACTCCGCCAATAATTCATTGTCAATCGATCCAACAAATATCCAATCTTTGACATCTACACATATAATATTAGCAGGAGACAAAGTGTTTTTACATAATATTTGCTGCATACCTACTCGTACGTTTAAAAATTTAAGTACCTACTTTATATAAGAAAAACTTTTAAAGAAATATTGACACATTTTAACGTAAAATTGAACATTTTATCAAGGTCAATCAACTTTTTCGTGGTATTTAAACATTTTTTTTTTTAAATAAAGAGTGAGGAGACGAGCAGGACATGTGCCAGATGGTAAGCAACATGCCTGCCACATAACAACACAGTGACACGCAGCTATTGGAACATGAAGAGTCCAAATCATTACCTAACACTGTACTGCGCTCGTCACCCAGAGATCTAAGTTGTTATATCTCTAAGCCCTGTAATTTCTCTGGAAACATTGACCTTCAAACCGGAACACAGTAATGTTTGCACATTACTGCTTGGCACATAACTGGCAAAGGTGTGGTCCTTCCCCAGGCGGACTCTGCCATGAGTCCTACCACTACAAAAATTTACAATATGCCGTAACAAAGAGAACATTTATAACAAAAAGGTCAAACAAAATGCTTGGATTAATGCATTTGAATCCAAACAGATTAACAAAAGCAACCCCATTCGAAATACAAACACGGAGCACTTAAATTGATTGAATTCTCAACATGGCCCACAAACGGGCTATCGCGGACACTGACCGCGAGAGATTGGAAACAGTCCTGGGTTCATTATGTCCGTGTGTTGAATTAATGTTCATATACTTACGTTCATACTAATGTAATAAAGCGTTTTTTATAGGATAGAGCAGAGGTTCGCAACCTTTTCTTGATCAGGGACCACTTTTATGTTACTCTTGTTAGCAGGGACATCTATGAAGGTATAATTAAAATCAAGTGAAATAAGCAAACCGAAACTTTAATTATAAATTCTAAAGCTAGTTACATAAAAACAAATAATAATATTTTGTAGATAAACTTCTTTTGTTGTTGTGTGACATAAACTTTTTTTAATGTGATTTCTAAGCTTGCATCTTCTTTACGATTACAGCTACCCTAGGACTAATATTGTTACTCAAAGCTACACGCAAAACATCACAAACTTTTAAACGATTCTTCGCCTTGTTTTTAATAACCAGTAAAGCAGAAAAACCTTGTTCACACAAATACGTTGTCGAGAAAACCATAAAATAGCACAAGGCAATTTCTTGAAGTTTAGAATAGGAAATTGCCTATTTACACCAAAATGACTCGAGTGAATTCTACTAAAAAGCATCCATGCAGTTTCTGTCGTTTTGTAATTCAATGAGTTCTTCCTGGATTCCTTCAATAACTTCACCAACGTGCGTACTAAAAGGGTTATGAATCGGCTTTTGATAAATTTTAGCTTCTTCAGTATAATCAGGAAAATAACGTTTGAATTCATCAATCATACATTGTAAATTATGTTTTCTTTTATATTTGCCTCACTAGCGTCACATTTTTTGTCATCTACAGGTCCTTTGAATGCCGAAAGCACAAAATGATTATTTTCTTAAATTTCACGGTACCACAACTGAAGTTTACAAATAAAAGTGCAAAGTTTATCTTTAAAAATGAATTTATTTATTTGCTACATTTTCTAATAGTTTATTGCCAGAACTTTGCAGTTAGATATTCAACTTATTTTAGTGCGTAAAAATATCTACAAGATAAGCCAAATTTATCTGACATGTCTGATTAGTATACTGTTTCGCCAAATCGTTATATTTATTGTCAACCAGAAAAATCTCAACCTCTGCTCTCAGTTCATAATTATAATCTTCCCAGCATATTACCTTTCGATAGAATCATTAGCGGACCATATTTTAGCTTCTGGGGACCACTGGTTGGGAACTCCTGGTATATAGTGACCAGACGAGCAGGACATGTGCCTGATGGTAAGCAACATGCCTGCTACATAACAGCACAGTGACAAATAACTATTGGAACATGAAGAGTCCAAATCATAACCTAGCACTGCACTGCGCTCGTCACCCAGAGATCTAAAATATTATATCTCTGAGCCCCGTAATTTCTCTGGAAACATTTCCCTTCAAACCGGAACACGGCAATGTTTGCACATTACTGCTTGGCGGTAGAATAACTGGCAAAGGTGTGGTACTTCCCCAGGCGGAATCTGCCAAGAGTCCTACCACTACAAGCTGAAGAGGTATTTTGTTTGAACGCGTTAATCTCAGGAACTACTGGACCAATTCGAAACATCGTCAGATGTACCTACGTGATTGTTGAGTCATCAACATCAACAGCCCACTACATTTTCCCACTGCTAGGACGCGGGGCCTCCTCTCACAAGGAGAGAGTTAAGGCCATAATCCACCACGCTGGCCCAGTGCGGGTTGGTGGATGACACATGACTTCGAAAGATTCTAGGGACATGTCGGTTTCCTTACGATGTTTTCCTTCACCGTTTTCAGTTAGCGGCATTACGCACATGATCTCGAAAAGACAGTGGTGCATGTGGGGTTTGTACCCGGGGTCTCCGGATCGGCAGGCACCGTTCTCCCGACTAGACCAGCCGTAACTTATCGTTGAGTGCTATAGGGTATATACTATATATAATGTAGCACGGGCAAAGTAGGGACAGACCGCTAGTAATATATATTTTTAGCGCCCCGCGGTGTTACCCGCAAAGTTCCCGTTCCCGTTGTTCCCGTTGTTTTTCCGGGATAAAGCCTATGTGTTCTTCCAGACTATAATCTATCTGTGTTCCAAATTTCAGCCCGATCCGTTCATACGTTAGGACGTGATTGAGCAACAAACATCCAAATATCCAAACATCCATACATTGACATTTATAATATTAGTAGAATAGGATAGTAGGATATTATGAAGCACGGGCAAAGCCGGGACAGAACGCTAGTAATATATATTTTTCATTCCCTTTTCTCGGTAAGAATATTTTTGCTCTTCGATATCTGAGTGCAAAAGTCGTTTTTATCCGATAGAGAATAAAGTAAATTTGAATTTATAACATCGTGTGCACTACGTTTGTGAATTCATAACATCATTAAACTTATTTACTCAAAGGTGCAGTTTCGAGCTGAGACCGCGACAGGCATTTCTTGAAGTTTTCCTGTGACGATGAGTTAATAATTAAGATGTAAGAAAAATAAATGCAGACGGGATTCGAACGTATGACTAGGAAGTCGTATATTTTGGATGGAGTACTGTTCGCAGCTTTGGGATAGATCGGCTGAGTATCAGCTCGAGGCTCTGGAATTAATCGAGAAACGTGCCAAAAGGCTCTTAGGCAATGACACTCTTTTGCGAAAAAGACTTCAAAGTCTTGAACATCGCCGCAAAATTGTTAGCTTATCGGTTTTTTATCGGATACACTTCGGAGAGTGCGCGACTGATCTGCATAATTTAATACCACCTTGCTCTTTTTTCTATCGGACTGCTCGTAGCTTAAGAAAGCGACATCGTTTCATGGTTCATGTTCCAAAAACACGAACAAAGAGGTTTGACTCTACTATTGTGATAAGAACGTCTAGGCTGTGGAATGAGCTACCTGAGTGAATTTTCCCCGACAGTTATGTTCCAATAGCTGCGTGTCACTGTGCTGTTATGTGGCAGGCATGTTGCTTACCATCAGGCACATGTCCTGCTCGTCGCGTCACTCTATGCTTTTAAAAAAAAGTTATAATCTTGGTGTCTTCAAGTCAAGAGTGAATCGGTTTCTTCTAGGTAAGCACGCTTCATCGTAGGCCTTATCGTTGCTTAACACCAGGCGAAATGGCGGTCAAGTGTAAACCTATTCAAGTTAAAAACAAAACTAAACCGCTAACGTTACCACGAATTAAATTTAAAAGAGATCATATATCCAAATTAATGATAAAGGGTTTCAAACGCAAAATTTTACTTTATTCAGTTACGTCATCACATCGTACATATTTGGCCACGGCTTAAATTAATTTAGCATTTTGAATGTATGATAGATGAAAAACCCTATGAACAAACCTTTGATATTCAGAATAGTTGAGTTTCAGAAATTACTCGTATTTTAGTTAACCTTGTTACTAATCAAAGACAATGAACCCAGGGTATATGATCTGAGTTGCTAATTAATAATCAGATAACTATTTCTAGCAAATTACTGCTAATTTCATTATATGTATACAAAATTTTCTTATTGTGTTATTGATATTTCATTTCCAACGCATGAAGTTTAAAGAAAAAGTGGTCGCTAAGAGGTTAAAATCCTTACTAATATTATAAATGCGAAAGTAACTCTGTCTGTCTGTCTGTCGGTCTGTCTGTTAGGATTTACCGTCTAAACCAATGAAACGATTTTAATGAAATTTGGTATACAGATAGACTAGACTCCGAGAAAGGACATAGGCTACTTTTTATTGCGGAGAAAGGGTTGGGGGGTTGAACAATGTAACAAAAACGGGGAAAAACATTTCTCTTTGAAAGCTTTAGCTGCGTGTACCATTCTCTTTGGCGTGGGTTGAAGTCTGTGACAGTACGTGTCATAGACTTTTGAAGTCACGTGTCACAGATTTGAAGGTTGCGTGATTTTAGGTAAAAAATTTGCAATAATGCATTGTTACATTTTTACATGTAAATTAAAAATCTATCTAATCTTATATTGTGTAATGTTGTTTATATTAAATTTGTCCGGTGGTTTTTATGCCTCTACACCAACACAACTATTCACATACTATAATTGTACATTAGAAGTACTTGAAGAAAGAACCACGCTACCTCGATTTTACACCAAAGGGGTTTTCGATAATCAAGCTCAAGATTATCTGAAGAAGACTGATCACCTGAATGAAGAATCATACTCCAATGAGTAACATATAGAACAAAGCGCTGGACGTTGGCAAAATTGCGGTGATACGTACCTTCTATTACCGAATGGAAGCCATATGAAAAAAGAAGGAGAAGAAGAATGCATTTTGTATTTTTATAAACATGATGTTAATATTTATCTGAACAAATACATTATTTATCACGAATATATAATATATCATTTTGAACAAAATTGCCGTTGATGTTATTTGATTTTAATGAATATTTTAGGAAATATCGTAGTTTTAAACAACTCCGTAACAAAACAATAGACCACTTCATTGTGGGCACGTGGTCCAGTGTCCAGTGATGTTTCTTAGCATTGTCTTCCAGCTGGGGTTCCTCGACGCGATGTAGCCACAGAGGCGGAACCGCGGCCGCGATCTTAGCCAAGACGCTCAACAGTGAGAGGTCGTCTGAGTTGGAGACGCGAGTGAAGGCCATTACCTGTCACTCATCCAATGACGTGAAAGTGGACATAGGAGCGATCCTAAAGGCGCACTTGACTCGCGTCCTGTTTCCATGGGAAGGTCTGGGGTGTCGGACGCTTAGGGCGGTCCGGCACCATACCTAAGGATATGGTTTCCCGAGGTCGTGACGCGTCGCTGGTTTTTAATGCATCACTGGAACCAAATGCGTTGGTTCGGATGTCTCCCATGAGGTGTCTCCGAAAAAGGCGGCAGCATTGGCAGATCGAGTCACGGTCGAATGCGATAGCGGTGTCCCGAGACTGCTGCCAACCCACGGTTGGAAAAACCTGTTGTAGGTATGGGTTTTGATCGGTAAGGGTACCATATCCGTACGTAATATCGATCCCGACATATCCCACTCTATCAATGCATGACCATGGGCTCCAAACCTTGCGATCCAAGCAATTCGGTCACGGGGGAGTTGCGCGGCGTAGACGGTGCCGGCGCAACTGAGACGTGCCGCGATGAACCGTGGCCGTAGACCCCGGTTGAAGAGGAATACCGGTATAACGGTGCGCCGCTCTCCCTACCCACTGCGGCCTTGCGTGGTCGCCAAAGTATTAAGGTGGACGCGGTGCGGCTGTAGGGGATGAAGAGTGCCGGTATATCGGTGAGCTGCTGTCCCCGTCCTCTTCAGCCGGATGATGGTAGGTGATGAGGCCGAGCATTTGGCCCGCCGCGGGATACAAAGGGTGTCTAGACGTGAGGATGTCTGGCACCGACAAGGCTTAGGCTCTGGCACTGAGGAGGTTACCGAGGTGATCACGGCGTGCATTATCCCGCGGCAGGTTCGCAGAAGAGTGCGAGAGCATACCCGTATTCGCGGCAAAGGTGTGGCAAAGGTTTTAGTCGATAAGGGCATCACTCATGTCGAACCTGACACAAATCAACCATTCCCTTCAAGCGGAATGGTATGTTAATGCATCAACTCCACACAAAATGGCACCATTTGCTTTTTAATTTCAAAATAATACAATTTCCCGTTAAGGAGTCGTTTAGTGTAACTATTACTAAAGCACAGGGCCAAACATTTAAGCGCCTAGGAATCGATTCACGCCAAGAAGGTTTTTCATCTGGACAACTACTTAGGTATCTGTTGCATTATCAAGATCATCAAGTTGCATAGATAACCAATCTGTTCTTCTACCGTAAGTAATAAAAAACTAAAAATATCGTATACACAGAAGTACTTTAAAATACCTGTACTATAAAACACATTTTAGTATATCCCAGTACGTTTACCTAGCGATCATAGCTTTTTAAAGCAATGTATATTTTAGTAGGAATTTTCCTCAAATAGACGCGGGTGAAACCGCGGGTCTCAGCTAGTTTAACCATAAAGCAATATTAACCAATTCTAAATTTGACCACAGACTAACAATAAAAAAAGAGTATTTTGCTTGGGAGTGTCAAAAACATGGTTGTGCGCACAGAACATATATCAGGAAGAAGTAGCAAGTAAGCAGGGCAAACGTAGTACTAGGTTAGAGCAGCTTCGCATAGTTAGAGATTGACGCCCATTTTCGAATACTTAGTCGTGCTCTGCCACTACTGCAGTACTATCATCCGCGATTTTGAATAAAAAGTAACCAAATATGCCGTAATGCGCAGTTCTTGAATGTAAAAACGAAAGCCGGGCCATAAATTTATCCAAAGGAGGCATATCGTACCTTCGGTAAGTCCTAATTTATTTTATTTCGATTATATTTTGTGAAATAAATTAATGTTAGCATAAAGAGAGAAATTATCTAATGGAAGTCAACTTTAAAGTCATTGTGATTAGGTCCATTTTAATTTAAACTATACATGATGTGCTCGAACTTTCCATGCAAGTGCTAGGGTGCTACTCAGTCAGGGATGGGACACAAGCTGTCGAAATTGCTAATATCAATATCTCAAACTTGTACAGTTGTATGAAATGAATATAATTTTTTTATTAATTGGTATTTGAATAATTTATATAGGATAGAACTGTGAGTGAGTGGCGAGCCATGGGAGAGGCCTATGTCCAGCAGTGGACTAAGATAGGCTGATGATGATGATGATTTCAATAATTTAATGTTGTATGAAAAAAGTAATAATAAATTCGCAACGTACTAACAATTTATCACTTCAGTTTTCCTAAGAGTCCCGCTGTAAAGGAGAAATGGATTGAAGCTGCAGGAAGGCAAAATTGGTTTCTTTAATAACAAACTAACAAACTTTTATGTCACGTTTTTTTTAAAATTGAAATGAGCATAATTCTATCTTTCTCAATCTGAAGTACTAGCTCATAATATGAATTTAGTCACAAAGATATCAATCACGGCTGTTGCTGTTCTCCGGAACTAGGTAACGGAAAAGTTGAGTGGCGGTTTATGTATATTACAAACGATAGCGAAAATTTAGGAGTTCAGTAGTGAAATTGAAATGAATGTTATTTTCAAATGGTTTTATTAAGCTTGCCTTGTTTTTTGTTGTGGTTTTTTATGTATGAAGTTTTATTAATTCGAGTATTGCTTTTACTGAACCCCTCCTTCCTTTCTTTACCCCTTTTGTTTATTTTAGTCTCATCAAGTTTATATTCAACGTATCTTATCATAGATACGTATAAGTAATAATACAAGGTACCTTGAATTTTTACCAATATTTTTACTGAAATGAGAAATTACAAGATTGTATCTCAAAGAAAATAACTATTTCTTTAGATTGTGGGTTCGATTCCCACCCAGTGCGAATATTTGTGTGATGGATTCAAATATTTGAACTGTGTCTGGGGGTCTATGTATAATAAGTATGTATTTGCAACTATATACAAGTATTTTATCAGCTATCTGGCCACCATATTACAAGATTTGCTTAGTTTGGGGTAAGATGGTGTTGTGTGTGAATTGTCCACCAATATTCATTTATTTATCATTTCTTTAGTTAAGTAAAGAACTACATGCCGTGGTGCTACATGCCGATACAAATTTCATAATTACTTTTACTTAGCGTAGTGTAGTTCTCATTGTATTTTGGTTTTGTTAATAAAGGCTCTGCCCGTTTTACTTACTTGCCTAAAGTTATTTAGTTTCCTCCTAGTATAGTTATTTATTCCTAGTAATTAAGCTTTTTTGCACAACTCTTTCACGCTACACTCTCTCTAATGAATAAATTTAGTTGGAATAATTTTGTTACGGTTAAATTCGTTCATTTATTTTATTCATTCATTCGTATTTCATTTAATGGCAATGTTTCAGCATAGTCTCATCACTATTATCAGGATCGGCTTATTTTTACGTTGTAGTAACATATCCCTTATTTCAAAGGCGATAGCGTTCACACTTGTGTAATTTGCATAAAGTGCCATCTAGTATGAAGTAGCAAAACTTGTAATATTAGTGACATCTAGTGCTTAATAGTGAAAACAACTTGATATTTTTGAAAGATAATAATCGTTAGCACCTTATTACATTCTGCTAAGGTGTAATAAGGTGCTAACGATTATTATTTTATAAGGTGCTAACGATTATTGCTGTGTTTAGTAAGATCGGAGCACTACGTATTCGAGAAATAGTATAAGTCTTGATAATGGTACAAAATAAGCTACTTAGTGCCGTTTAGAATACGGTACTTTTTCCTGTAATTAGTTAAAACTGAGTTATCCAAGAAAGTCATAACAATTTTTTTTATAGTTAATAGTAACAGGTTTATGTGTTTAGCAATAGGGTTCATTTTTAAGTACGTAACAAAATGCAACATTTTATTTTATGTTCGCCGCATTGGGACAAATCACTTGCATTGTTTCAACGTGTCTAAAATATATCAAAACCACGTTTGTGTGCAAACGTGATACGGTGGTTTTCCTAGTGAGATTCAGCTACGAGCCTTCTACTTGATATATGTTCTGTGGTTGTGCGTAATGTTTTTTTTAACGATTTAATGTTTTTTTTATGTAAAACATAAATAAGTATAATTTCTCTATTTAGACGAAGTACAAGTATTTTAAATTTCATATTCCTCCGCCCGCGATATTTTGTGAAAAAGTGTCCACAGTTTGTACTTCAATAATATAAACTAATTCAATATAATAAACTGTTATACTTATATAAGGACACAGAACGAATATTTGTATTTTCAACATAAATTAGGGGTCCACCCCGGATTCGCTTGTGTACATAATAAATAGCCTATAGCACTCAGGCATCACGTATATGTATATATATACCTACATATCCAATGGTGAAAGAGTTTTTGAAATCGGTCCAGTAGTTCTTGTTCAGTCAGTTATCGCATATAATACCTAAATTAATAATAATAATATGTAATTTTAAACATGATCCCTATCGTTAAGCATAACCATGGTCTATGATGTGACATATTTACCTATAAGGTTACATATTTGTGACATATTTACTCTAGATTAAAAACACCTAAGTTGGATCTGTCGGGAAGCATCGAATCGCAGTTTTGCAATGCGTATGATTACTGGCGGTTCAGGCGGTTCTAAATGCTTAGTACCAATCTTGGGAATATCTACCACCTACCGATGACGCTTACGTCTAGTTTACGAGATCATTTGATAGCCAGCCAGCCATAGAGCCAGCGGAATCAAATTGTGTAATTTTTGAGCACATTCTATGAAATACATACGATACGGAGATAAGTACCTAAGCTATTGTTACAGTAAAAAGGTGATATTAAGCAACGTATAACAATGTAACACATTTGCAAACAGTAGTTTACTAAACGAAGTAGGTGAGCACTAACGAACAATTTTTTATACTGTATTCTCCAGAGTAAAATTAAGGTTAAAATGGCTTCTTTAAACAAGGTAATTTTGTGATTTCTTGAATATATCAACAGTTACAATGAGGTTTCGTGTACAACCCGAAAGTAAAGGGCAACGCTTGGTGAAACCTCAACAAGCAGGGCTTTCCCACGTGACATGTTAATTATTTCAATTAAATATTCAGTTTCTACATACCACGAGTATAGAACAAACATTTCAGTGAAGTGGTTTGGCTCAAATTCTATGTTTAGCGAAAACGACCTCAAATATTTGCATTTTGAATTTAAGATTCAATGTAACAACCCACTGGATAGTATCATGTTGTGAATACTACTTATCTAAGGAAAATATACGTTATGGCTACGCTGGTTTTGTTTGTAGTTTTTACGAAATTAGATACAAGTCAATGTTATAATAAAACCATCTAGGCTGTGGAATACGGCGCCTGAGTAAATTTTTATCCGATGAAAACAATCGTGATGATTCAAATCGATATTAGAGCGTCTTCTACGTAAGTGATCTTCATTGTATACCGCAACTTCGCACAAAATTCGGCAATATGGCGTTCCAGTGTAACACTATTTTGTTCATAAAAATGTTGTATTAATATCTTTATTCTTGACAAAGAAAATTTGTGCTGTATAATTTTATTTACACATTTGTTTCAACGGTAGCTGTGAATTTATTCTTTATCATTTTATCTTGTGTCGGCCCTATAATGTTCATCTTTTCTGTGTCATTGTTCTAATTAAATACTACAACCTTAAATATTTAACATAACCATAAAACAAAAAATTACGTAAATCTAGATTGATTTGTCAAAGTTATCTCTGTCAGGATCTCCATAGCACAAAATGAAAATAATTTAATTAAATTTAAATGCTTCGATGCCCCATCAGTTTATACTGGTCTTCATCAGTTAATAAGTCTCTCAAAACAAGCCAAAGAAAGAAACCCAAAACAATTGACATCCGTCTTATAGAAGCTCAAAATATTTTAACCGCATACAAATAAGAATAATATACCACCATATGCACCTTGCTTTGACTGTATGTGGGGATAAAATACATTCTGCCTGGAAATTACCTCGACTAAATGGTTAACTTGACCTCATTATGTTGCGCACATTGCCCATACTGATACAATGTATCAAAGTACCTGCTTTGTTATTCAGGAACCGAAGCTTGATTTAGATTTATGCGCCACCGTACACAGCGTGTTTCAAGGGATACTTTCCGGTATATATTTCGCACGCGACATTAGAGGTTAGTGGCAATTTGCGCTCGAGGCAGTGAACCCTTTTGTTTCTGTGTCATTAGTAAGAAGGGTGTTTGATGATGATACAGCTTGCGCTATTTAGTCATGATTTTACACCGGATAAAACTGACTTATTACTTATTAGTGCAAACATTTCGCTACACATTAAATACTACTAGCGTTTGACCGCAAATGTTAACATTGTACAGAACTTATTCACGATCTAAATTATTCTTTAATTCCCTAGACATTTCGGCAGCGTTACAACCGCCGTGGTTACGAGAAGATTAAATGTATACAAGCTTTGCTTAGTTTGGGGTCAGATGGTGTTGTGTGTGAATTGTCCACCAATATTTATTTATTTATTATTTATACAGTGTGTTCAAATTGCGAAAATTTGAGAACAATATTTAACCACAAATGGCTAAGCAAGTTAGTTTTGTTAGTTAGATCAATTATTTGGTATTATTTTGTATTATTGGAATATGTGCTAATAGCGTAGTTATTTTGTATCAGTTCAATATGTTTGTTCAATATGTTTTGTTGCAAATTTCCCAAAATTTTAAATGAAATGAAAAGTTTCCGTCTATGAGTTTCATCCATCATTCAGTCCATCCCAAAGTAACTTGAAAGATATTGCTATCATCTATAAGAACGTCAATTGTTTCAGTTAGTCTTCAGTTGTTTTCTATAAATACTGTACAATGTTAGAAACAATAAATTTTCATTAATTCATTCAAAACATTTAGGTGACTACTGCAAGTAGCTATTAATTTATTTATAAAACAAAAATTACTGCGAGTAATTTAATACATGTTTTATTGTTAGAAAATAGCAGAAATGTATACCAAAGTTACGAAACAAGGTATTGTATATTTAGAGGTTATTAATAACATCATGATTAATTTTAACTACCACCCTTGTTATGTGGTAAGTTACTGGCTTTGGTAACCCTTTGACATAATAGGATTAAATTATGGGGGCATGGCAACATTACCGTGAATTTCGGTTATAACTCACATGTAAGTATGTAGATTTCGCTTTTGTTTTTAATCTCAAATATTTGAGAGACTAGTTAGTTAGCTAATTAGTTAGTTTGAGAGGCTAGAGGCTACGAAGCCCCAGGATCCAATCCCAAGTGCACCACTGTGTCTTCGAAGTCATGTGCGTAATGCCGCTAACTTGAAACGGTGAAGGAAAACATCGTGAGGAAACCTACATGAACCTAGAATCGTTCGAGAGCATGTCATCTACCAACCCGCACTGGGCCAGCGTAGTGGATTATGGCCTTTACTATCTCTTCGCGAGAGAAGGACCCGAGTTCGAGCACTGGAAACATTTAGTGAGCTGTTTATTTAAGATATAACTGGAGACATAGGGTAGTTATTAGTTCGATTAATGATCTCTTAATGACAATTAATATGCGAGCGAAGCCGAAATAGGCAGTATTACATATTTACATTCATTAATTTATACTGCGTGCATCGTTACCTGACACAAAGCGTAAATAAATACGGCATCACACTAATGATGCCAAACAGTAATTTGCACGTTACAATATTATACATCATTTTGGCATGATTTGGTGCCGATCCATGCTTTGTTGTATGTTTTTTATATGATGTCGGATTGTAGGCCAGTTGGTATTAAGTGAGCCTGCAACTATGGCTCTGTATGGGCATGGACTTAATTTCCGCCTAGGACAAATATTTGTGTGATGAATTTAGATATTTATTTTGTTCTATGTCGAGTTGTTTTGCGTTACGGCAGTATGTATATTTTACGATATGACATGTCCATTATCTCCCCTCCCACCAAGGATTCCCGTATTGACTAGGTTCAGAAGCCACAGCCTAGTCAAGTAAGCTAAAACTAACCCGCCGCTGGTATAGGCTTTGCCTCCAAGCCGACGACAATGCGGCCATGTAGGTTGCACGGTTCTCTACCGCACACGACGGGTTCACGGAAGAATGCAAGGACATTCCAGCGTTAGCTATAAGATAGAACTCCGTGGAGGTTTTAGTCGTACCATGTCCATCCATGGTGTCGAGGGCAACATAATCCAAAAGCGGTGCAATTACATCTTTCGTAGACATGGCTTATCCGCACTGTAGCAGCACGCACTTGCCCAAGATAGTGGCCTTGACTGTCTTCTTTTGAGAGACCCAACATGAGATCCAACAATGTAAACATCAAATGGGCAGATTATGCTTATTCATAAGTAAGTATAATATAGCTAGTATAACTTTATGTTACGGCTGGTCTAGTCGGGAGAACGGCGACTGCCGATCCGGAGACCCCGGGTTCAAACCCCACACGCACCACTGTCTTTTCGAAGTCATGTGCGTAATGCCACTAACTTAAAACGGTGAAGGAAAACATCGTGAGGAAACCGACATGTACCTAGAATCTTTCGAAGTCATGTGTCATCCACCAACCCGCACTGGGCCAGCGTGGTGGATTATGGCCTTAACTCTCTCCTTGCGAGAGAAGACCCCGAGTACCAGCAGTGAGAACGTTTAGTGGGCTGTTGATGATGATGACGATGAACTTTATGTACCTATAGGTACTTAATGATTTAAACAGTAACACTATACGTGAATATAATTACCAAAACTTGAGTTCCAAAGTTCCTTTGACGTAATTCGGTAACTCTGTTAACTGCCAGACTTCGAAATTCGAACGTTTTCACTCTTCGAAAGTTAAAATCTCTCGGGAAGTTTTACGTGATTAATTTAAATTTAGTAATCAGAAATTAATGGGTGTTTATTGCTAAAATTACGGTAGTCACTGTAATGAGCAGAATCTTTCTAAACCACGATTTTTTTAGGGTTCCGTAAAACGTAAAAACGGAACCCTTATAGATTCGTCATGTCTGTCTGTCTGTCTGTCTGTCTGTCTGTCTGTCTGTCTGTCTGTCCGTCCGTATGTCACAGCCACTTTTTGCCGAAACTATGAGAACTACACTGTTGAAACTTTGTAAGTAGATGTATTCTGTGAACCGCATTAAGATTTCAACAAAAAAATTAAAAAAAAAGAAAAATTAGGGTTGGCCCCCATACTGAGAACTGAAACTCAAAAATTTTTTTTTCATCAAACCTACACGTGTTGTGTGTCTATCGATAGGTCTTCAAAAATGATGTTGAGGTTTCTAAAATCATTTTCGTCTACACTGAATAGTTTGCGCGAGAGACACTTCCAAAGTGGTAAAATGTGTGTCCCCCCCCCCCTCTAACTTCTAAAGTAAGAGAATGAAAAATCTAAAAAAAATATATGATGTACATTACTATGTAAACTACCAACGAAAATTAGTTTGAACTCGATCTGATGAGTAGTTTTTTTTAAGTACGTCATAAATACACTATTATTGAAACTTCGATCAAAGTTACAACGAACTACAAGAACTATGTGTACTATGTATATTATGTTACTTGCTACAACGGAACCTTTCATGGGCGAGTCCAACTCGCACTTGGCTACTTTATTTTATCTATCGTATAGCTGGAAGCGCGGAAAAGTGACGCGAGATTATGGTTGATGGTCCAAAAATTCTTAAAAAGCGGCTTATATCAATTTTCGTCCCACGTTTAGCTAAACAGTGAAATCTGTTGCCCGACTGATTGTTGTTTGTGGAGTTTCCTCGATTTAAAATATTACAATCACCGTCAATGTATACACCTTTCAGTTACAATATAACGCACATCACTCTAGTGTGAAAACGACTTCAAAGTCTTAAACATCGCCCCAAAATTGCTAGCTTATCGGATATTCTTCTGAAAGCGTGCAACTGATTAACATGATACCTATACTACTTTGGCCTTTTTTTCTATCGGACTGGTTGTACCTTGAAAAAGCAGTTTCATAGTTGATTTTTCAAAAACACGAACGAAGAGGTTTGACTCTACTTTTGTTATAAGAACCCCTAGGCTGTGGAATGAGTTGCCTGAGTGGGTTATTCCTGATCTTTATAATCTTGGCGTCTTCAAATCGAGAGTGAATCGGTTTCTTCTAGGTAAACACGCTCCATTGTAGACCGCATCGTCACTTAACATCAGGCGAGATGGCGGTCAAGTGTAAACCTATAAAAGTTAAAAAAAGCTATTTTCTCATATTGCTGTTAACTTGAAGAGTCTACAGTTTTTTTTTTTAAATAAAGAGTGACGAGACGAGCAGGACATGTGCCTGATGGTAAGCAACATGCCTCCCACATAACAGCATAGTGACACGCAGCTATTGGAACATGAAGAGCCAAAATCATTACCTAGCACTGCACTGCGCCCGTCACCCAGAGATCTAAGTTGTTATATCTCTAAGCCCTGTAATTTCTCTGGAAACATTGCCCTTCAAACCGGAACACAGTAATGTTAGCACATTACTGCTTGGCAGTAGAATAATTGACAAAGGTGTGGTACTTCCCCAGGCGGGCTCTGATAAGAGTCCTACCACTACAAAAACTTTATCGCAGGCTACAATTAACTGAGTGGGTTTATCGCGATGGTTACAATCTTGGTGTCTTTAAACCGAGAGTTTATCGGTTTCTTCTAGAGGAGCATGCTCCATAGTAGATCGCATCGTTGCTTAACATCAAACCCATATAAGTAAAAAAAAAAAATGTTTGTCTGTAAAGTCGGTTTACTGACGATAGAACGTGACAACGTCTTAAGAAAATACTGATGGAATGGTAGCATTTTTCAAAAGAACATTTTAATTTCATTTGTTTAATAGATTTGTATGTAAAAAGTAATCAGTAGAATTTAGTCATTTTCAATCAAAACAATGCAAAAAAACAATGCAAAAAAGCTTTTAGATGCCGGGGATCGAATCCGGGGCATTTCACATGCAAAGCGAACGCTCTACCACTGAGCTACATCCCCGCTTGAACTACTGGTCGAAATAATTAATACAACTGTAACAAACATGCGGCGAGGTAACGACCGACGGTAACGCGGTAACGGTACATGTCGTCATGTTTTGTGGGCGTGCAGCCGGCTTCATCGAATTATAAAAGGAAATAAATTATTATTATTATTATATAAGACGTTATCACGTCAAAAATTGTAAACCCACGTTATGTTAGTTTACAATTAAACTGTATTTACAATTTTACGGTGACACATACATAATACTCGTCTGGGTTTTCCAATCGATTGCTTCAAGGTAAGCGCAGGCCGATGTACCTAACTGCATTGTAACTTTGCTCTATGCGAGACGACAGTCCAGGAGAAAGCTATCCTTGGTAAAGAAAACTACCTGAGTAATTTGTTCAACCGTTTTAGATAAAGAAGAATATGTAAACTCTTTGATTCAACCCTTCTGTTGCCATAGAAGTTATTTTGATACTCTCAAGTCATGTCACGTTTGAATATGTGTTGAGCCGTGGTGGTTTAATGGCTAGAACCGAATTCTCAATTATGAAGACTTGTTTGGACGGATGAAATCCTGTGAGTTCGCGTCACTGACATACTTAATAGCAGCAAATCTGTAGTTATACAGAAATGTTGTATTGTGCCACATTAGTGTTGTTTAATAACGTTCTAAGTTATATATATTGACTTCCATCAGCAGCCCTTACGACTCCCATTTCTTTTTGCTTCTCAAAGTTTTTATACTAATAACACTTACCAAATTAGAATCAAACTAAGACGTATAACAGCATCTTTTTCACTTCTTTTGTTGGTACTTTTATTCAGTGTGACTTATCATCGTGACCTTCCGATCGTGATTGCTCCTAGATAATCAAATGCCAGCAGACCTGTGACAAAGGGCCTCAATTTGTCTTTAGATATTGATCAGTAAGGCTCGAGGCACACAAGGCCGTCCGGGCTCATTACTCGCGACGCGACGGTAAGAACTGAAGTGCGAAGTGAATTATTAGTCTATTCGTAGTTTGATTAGTTTCAGAGAACGTGACGTGATTTTCGTGATGGATACCTTTGATTTTTCTAATATTATTCTAGAAATCACATCCATTTCTATTTTATGCATGATGGTAAGTAACATGCCTTCCCATAAAAGCACAGTGTCATGCAGCTATTAGAAGATGTAGCGTCCAAATCATTAGCTAGCACTGCACTGCCCTCGTCACGGAAAGATATGATATGTTTTATTTCTGAACCCTTTTATTTGTATCAAACACATTTATCTTCCAACCGGAACATGATGTTTTCACATTACATACTGCTTGACAATAGAATAACTGGCAAGGGTGTGTTACTTCCCCAGGCGGACTTTACAAATAGTCCTACCACCAGAAAAATGTGTAGCAGTGTTGCCTATATAATTACAACAGAATTACTACGAAATAAAAAAATAAAAAATTGGGAGAATAGTCTTACTCGCGTATTTTCAACGTTTATATAAGGCTAACACCACAAACAATAGCACAGAATGTTTAAAAAACCCAGGCAATTTTTTAAGTAGGTAAAATCAGTATTGAAATGTAAGACATTTGTAATTTAAAACAAACTCAAGAGACAAGATGCGTAAAGTTTTTTCGATGTGTTTGTTAGTTTAACGATGGTAACCTGAACCTAAAATAAAAGCGAAGTTGAGATGACTTTTTAATATTTATTTTTGCAGAATCTGTAGACTTATAACATTAGCAAAATTAAATAATTGTCGTAATTTACTACAATTATAGATAGTTAATTTATTTCGAAAATTTAGATTATTTAGTGTGAAAAGAGTAAAGCGTAATTTTATCTATCGCAATGCTGCATAAAACTATAAAAGTATTACATCAGCTATCTGGCGATGTGACTTGTACTATGGCGATAGTACAAGCTTTGCTTAGTTTGGGGTCAGATGGTGTTGTGTGTGAATTGTCCACCAATATTTTATTCAATTTTAATTTAATATTGATTGCCAGACTACTATACTTACTATCAGCAAACAAATAACCGCTGGGGTAGATCTAGGTGGAGTCCGCAAACCGATAAATGCGCCCAGTACGCTGGGTAAGTAAAGCCAAGGATCGAACTTAGAGGCGTGCCATTGTAGAGGACTACGTAGAATATTGGGCAAATAAATAAAAAAATATTGGTGGACAATTCACACACAACACCATCTGACCCCAAACTAAGCAAAGCTTGTACTATGGCGGCCAGATAGCTGATATAATACTTATAATAGTTTTAAATACATACTTATTATACATAGAAACACCCAGACACAGTGCAAACATTTGAATTCATCACACAAATATTTATAAGGTAGACGGATGAAGATGAAAAACATGTACTGAAACTAAATGTCGTTTGGATATTCAGATTATCAAAGCCCTACTGTATCTCAAAAAAGTTTTCCAGGAATGAGATCTATTATGCATTTATTATGCATGAAAATGGAGCCAAAAAACGTTAATTTAAAACATTGTTTTGGGGCGCTTATTTTGTTTTCTCTTACACTTCACTCACTGTGCTAATAATTTCCAAGCACCAACGGCCATCCATATACAATGAAGCTTGGTTCTAACAATTGCTTCATGTTTTTAAATTACCCCAATTTTCCTATGATTTTCGTTGTTCTAATACTAGTTGTGATTCGCGATTTCACTCGTATAGTTTTATCTTACTAATATTATAGATACGAAAGTTTAAATGTTTGTTTCGCCCTGACCTCGGAACAGCTGAACGGATCAGGTTGAAATTTTTAATACAGTTACATTTTAGTATGGAATAACATAAAAGCTTTTTAGTATGGGAAAATATCGGGGTTGCACGGGTGAAGCCGCGGGACGCTGTGCTGCTAATAATGTTATATTTCTGTGTATTTTAGGTTTTTAGGTAATACCTATTCTCTCTTCTTTTAGTTCTGAACTTGTATCGATTGTTGTTTTGAAAATCTTAACTTAAACTGCTCATGTAAATCGCGAAAAGAGAGATTAATAACGGACTTGTCGATCGGACATTTTATAAAATCGATAAATAAATAAACTAAAAACTATGTGTTATAATAGTTAGCTGTTGTGTTAATAATAGTTAGCTATATCAATACGTGTTTTATTGATTATTTGATTTAATTTCCCTGTAGAATTTGATTTAAGTATGTGTATAAATTACTAACTACTAACTACTACTACTACTAACTTTAGCAAAAGACAGAGAGAGATACTTGGATTAAGCTGGAGGAGGCCTATACCCTAACAGGGGTTCCAATATCTAAAGAAAAAAGTTGAGAGGTGTCAAGGGACACCCGGATGGAACGAAGTTCTTGTCGATTAAGGCGGGTAACCTCCCTGATCTGAGGCCAACGTTATAAGTGGAGGCAGACACGATATCCGTCAGCGTTACGACATTAGTGAAGGAATTGTAATAAAAAAAATAAGTTATAATAATATTTTTTTATTACTTATTAACAAATATAATGTAAGTACTTTACATAAACTTAAGGAGTAGCATTGACGTATTATATTTTCGTCGCTTCATTCTTCAGATACAATTAACATGGTAGTCCTTTTAGCCAGCAGGCTCAATTCGCACGTTTAGAGAATCGATGAAATCGATACTTTTTACCTTTTTTTTGTCTATTACTTGTCCCCTCCGTCTGTGAGCTGTCATTTCCCAACTCATTCTTTTTCCGAGCGAGGCAACGTTCGCACGTGCCATCCTACAAAAAAAATTATATTGAAAAATAGCCACCATTTTCTATTATGTCAAAAAGAAAAAGTGAAGATAAAATTCGAGGATATCGTCGCAAGCTTCGCAAACTCGAAGCAGAGCAGCGCAAGTACAACAGAATAGTGTATTCGTCCGAAGAAACGGAACAATCAGGTTAGTACCTACTCAAATTACTATCCAGTGATATTACAACCTTTTGAACTCGATTATTACGCCTGGAGGTTGACCGTGTGTCATCACGAAGGTAACTCTTACCCCTAGAGGTTAACCGTGTGTTAACACGTGGGGATTTTGTAATCGTCCAATAATCATTGACTATTGCATCATATCGAGTACAAATTCACATATGTAATTCCTGAATGTTGACCGTGTGTCATCACGAAGGTAACTCTTACCCCTAGAGGTTAACCGTGTGCTAACACGTGGGGATTTTGTAATCGTCCAATAATCATTGACGATCGCATCATATCGAGTACAAATTCACATATGTAATGCCCGGAGGTGGATCGTGTATCCTCACGACGGCAACTTCTTATTACATACTTCACGTGAATACGCGTTTTTATCTTCTTCCTTGAATAATATTTTTTTTCTCTCTCTATCTATCCTCGTTTACATCTTGTCGTCTTTTACAGACGACGATGACATCGAAACCGATCGAGGAAATATTATTCAAGACGACGCTGCAAATAGTCAGGACAATGACGTTGAGAGGGGCGAGGAACCCGTTCAAGTCCTGGCCCTCGAGCCAAACGTCCCAGAGCTAGAGCCAGAGATTCTTTCTGCCCTAGGGGAGACCACCAAAGAGACCCCCAAATTTGGCGCAAAAATACACGACAAACTTACGTGTTTGTGGGAACCCATTTTAAAAAAGGGCTCAAATAAAGAGGCTTACGAAAAACTTGGCAAACAGTATTTGATACCTGAGAATTGTCAATTACTACAGGCGCCAAAGTTAAACCCAGAAATTTCTGCAGCGGTAGCCGAAGGCACGCGGACTCGCGATAGAAAAGTAGAGGCCGTTCAACAGCAATTAGGACAAGGCATAGCCGCCCTTAATAGAGGGTTAGATTGCTGTTGGATGACAATAAGGACCGGCTTCAAGCTATAAAATTTCTATGCGACAGCTGTCGGATTTTATGCGACCTTCATTACGTCGAAACGGAAACACGAAAAAAATTCGTAACTCCAGGACTTGACAAAAGTTTTATCAACATCATAAAAGATGTGGACCGAGATGAACTACTTTTTGGAAATAAGCTTTCTGAAAAGATTAAAGCCATAAAAGCCATAGAAAAACAAGGCTTGCAAATAAAAAAGGTCCCTCCAATTCCTAAGGGACCAAGTTCGCCCACACCTACAAACTATCAACCATCGACGAGCCGCTCACGA
Organism: Ectropis crepuscularia; assembly: GCA_963693475.1. Lineage (NCBI taxonomy): Eukaryota > Metazoa > Arthropoda > Insecta > Lepidoptera > Geometridae > Ectropis > Ectropis crepuscularia. Next base: position 15,314,292 of record OY856358.1, read on the forward strand.
CAGCAGGAAAACTGGATGGGCCCTCCTCGCTCCTCGTCGAACAGGGGGGGGGAGAGGAGGGCAGAGAGGCAGGGGTGCTCCAGCGGGGCGGAGGCTTCAATCTTCAGTCTCTGTCCAACAGAAGCAACCTGCCCCGAACAAGCAGCAGAGGGCGACAGCGCAGCTATAAAGGTACATGCTGGAAGAATACAATGCAATTGCTGGCGTCACATTACGAATAATTTCGAAATTCTCAAGTGGGTCTCAGAGGGGCTTTCCATATACCGTTTTGTAAGAAAGTGAAACAAGTTTCAACCCCAAGTAACCTCCTTTCTGGTACCGATCACGCTGATATGTCAATGTCAATTAATAAATTACTAGACCTCGGTGCTATATCTCCGTGTAATACATCTAAAAAATATTTTTTGTTCTAGTATATTCTTAGTCCCTAAGCCCAACGGGGCGAAAAGATTTATCTTAAACCTCAAATCTTTAAACAAATTTGTTTCTACCATTCATTTTAAGATGGAAGACCACAGGACAGCAGTTCCTAAATCGGGCTTCATGGCAAATATAGACATGAAAGAGGCCTACTTTTTAGTTGGTGTCAAAAAATCTCACCGTAAATACCTACGTTTTGAATTTGACGGTATTTTAACGAATTTAACGCCATGCCGTACGGCTTGTCTGTAGCACCTAGAGTTTTCACGAAATTAATGAAAGAGGTCATGAACCATTTACGTAATAAGGGCTATAAATTTCAATTATATATCTCGATGATATACTTTGCATAGGAAATACGTATGTAGAATGCCAAGACAATGTCAAAAATACTCTGAATTTGCTTCAATGTCTTGGTTTTGTCATAAATTATAATAAGAGTAACCTGGAACCTTGACAGACTTGTAGATTTCTTGGTTTTATCTATAACAGCGTAGTTATGACGTTAACTTTGCCAGATGAAAATCGTAAAGTTATAATACAATTAGTTAACAAATTCATTTTATTGCCTAAATGTGCTATAAGAGTACTATCGCAATTTATTGGCGGTCTTACTGCTGCTTGCCCAGCAGTGAAGTTTGGTTACACCAAAAACCTTAGACCGCCAGAAGCATTTAGCGTTTAAAAAATTTGAAGAGTATGAAGCAAAAATTCAATTAAATAAAGTTATTTTACCTGACTTGTATTGGTGGAAACAAAATATATTGTCAACCAATAACTTCTTAAGAACTGACAAAACCTTTGAATTAGAAATATTCACAGACGCCTCTAAGACTCTTTTTTTGTAACGGAAAACGAGCTGGTGGGGGATGGAAAATAGACGAATCATCTTTCCATATTAATAGCTTAGAATTATTAGCTGTTTTCTTAGGATTGAAATGTTTTGCTAGCACTTATTCTAATTGTTCCATTTTGCTACGCGTTGACAATACAACAGTTTTATGCTATATAAATCGCATGGTAGGGATTCGATTTCCACATCTAAATAGTTTGGCGAAAGAAATTTGGCAATGGTGCGAGATGCGACAAATTAACCTATTTGCATCATATATTAACACACATGAAAATATAGAAGCTGATCAAGAATCACGTAAAACTAATATTGATACAGAATGGAAATTATCAGACTGGGCATTCCAAAAGATATTTTACACTTTGGGTAAACCACAAATCAATCTGTTCGCAACCCGCAATAATGCGAAATGCGGCCAATATGTATCTTGGAAACCAGATCCGGATACAATGTCAATCGACGCCTTCACAATTAGCTGGCACTCTATTTTTTCTTTTCTAAGCATTTCCACCGTTTTCTCTTATTCTAAAATGCTTGAGAAAAATAATTACTGATAAAGCTACTGGTATTCTAGTCTTCCCTTACTGGCCTGGGCAAGCTTGGTTTCCACTTCTCACAAGAATGCTCAAATGAGATATCGTTATATTTGAACCTAAAGGCGATCTTTTACGTTCAAATTTCTGATCGTGTCACCGGCTCTACCGCAGCCTTTCCCTAGCGGCCGCAACGCTCTCAGGGAAACGTTTACAAGACTAGACACTCCCGCTATAGCGCTAGATCTGATGCTGGCATCAATTTCAGACAACACGATGAGACAATACTCGGTTACCTACAAATTGTGGTGGTCGTTTTTTTTTGCTCAGAAAACTTAATGAGTAATTTTAGGTCGTCACCATCAGCCGTAATATTTTTTTTCTTGTTGACCTTTTTTAACAAAGGGGCTTCATATGGTACCCTTAACAGTCATAGTACTGCCCTATCATTACTACTAGGAAATAATATCGGGTCAGATGAACGCATCAAACGATTACTCAAAGCTATTTACAGACAAAAGCAATCCCATTTAAAGTACATTTTGACATGGGACCCAAATATTGTACTTGACCATGTTTCGACATGGTACCCACATAGTGACTTGTGACCTTGGCCAAATTAACAAAAAAATTACAATTTTATTAGCTTTATGTACTTCTCATCGAGTACAAACTTTTTTCGCTTATTAAGATTACGAACATTGCTAAGACTGCTTCAGGTATTAAGATCCTAATATCTGACATAATTAAGACCTCGGCTGCTAACCGGGAGCAACCTACGCTCTATTTCCCCTATTTTGTCGAAAATCTATATATATGCCCGGCAAAGACCATGGAAGATTATCTTGAAGCAACGGCGGGGTTACGAACTGAGGGTACAGATAACCTGTTATTAAGCTATAGGAAACCATTTAAAATGGTAACTTCGCAAACTTTAAGTAGGTGGATAAAACAGACTCTTGCACAGAGCGGCGTCGACGTTTCAGTATTTAGTGCACATAGCACTCGTCACGCCTCCGCGTCAGCGGCGGCCTCCGCAGGGGTCAGTATCGACATCATAAGAAAGACAGCTGGGTGGACCAGCTCATCCTTAACTTTCGCTAAGTTTTATAACCGTCCCGTAACAGATGAAGGAATATTTACTCGATCAGTTTGGGGGGTTAATAGTACGATAAATTAAACACAAATGATAATTATGTAAATAAATATTGATTATTATTACTTACCTATTTATGAGCTAATTTTTAGAAACGTTATTCTATAAATTACTCACTTGAATTGTATAATTTCCATAGTTAACTGATTACTTGTTTATTATGATTAATAAGTATAGTGATCCTACGTTACGTAAAGAATTACAAGTTTTTCTACTGATCTGAACATTTTTTTCTTCTTTAAACTTAAAACATTTCGATCAGGCATAATTATCTCTGAACATCTACCATGTTAATTGTATCTGAAGAATGAAGCGACGAAAATATAATATAAGATCAAACGAGCTTCTTGAAGTGAAGTTCGATCATTATTATATGAGTCGCTTCATTCGAAGATACAAGCTCCCACCCACCCACAGCCTGAGAGAAAAACTTGATTGTAATTAATTAAATCTCTAAACATGAATGAGTTGGGAAATGACAGCTCACAGACGGAGGGGACAAGTAATAGACAAAAAAAAGGTAAAAAGTATCGATTTCATCGATTCTCTAAACGTGCGAATTGAGCCTGCTGGCTAAAAGGACTACCATGTTAATTGTATCTTCGAATGAAGCGACTCATATAATAATGATCGAACTTCACTTCAAGAAGCTCGTTTGATCTTATATTATATAAACATTATAACAATGATTCATTATTATCATTCCGAATGTTAGCCATTCGGATTGCATTTAGAAACAGTACTCATATTATTTCCAATGTTGCCTACAAATATTAGTTTTACGAATGAAATTTGTCGAAATAGGTATGCGTCAATCACACCAATCGATATTACATGAACATTACGATATCTAATATACGATAGTACCTATATAACGTGACAACATCATTACAATACATTGATGAAATATTACAGACCATAGAATCGAGTGGAAAAACAAGTACAAAATCAAAAATTTTGATTTACCCCCAACTACAACTACCTCTGATTTGTAATCTGTATAAACATTGAACTAATTCAAGCCCTTTCATTTGATACCCATATTGAGGGAGTAATGAAACGTATTTCGCCATTTTGTGGTGGCAGCTTTCTTGGATTTGAAATTTGTCATAGTGCATAGTATTCTATTAGTCAAGCCCTTTCATTTGATACCCATATTGAGGTAGTAGTGTCCAATCACACTATCAGTTCATTACACGCAACGTGACGTACTACGTCTGCACTACGACGTAAGGTGTAATCCGGGATGAATGGAACAGTTTCGTGACTGATACCTGCAGCTGAATATAATAGGATGAAACCCATTGAACCGGGGGCACCTATCTTCATAGGTAACCCCTTACTTACTAATTGCGCCAACCGGTCATTATTAACATGGGTGAAATTTGTTATCGTATTCTAATTCTTCTAATTCTATGACGTCATAGGCACGAAACGTTACAACTTTTTCGTGAGAATTTTTTCCGTCTAGCTCCCTTTCATAACGCGCGATAAGGAACTTCGTTCCAAAAGTGTAATGTATTTTTTATAGTTATATATTACTTTAATCAAATATTTGTAATATTTAAGATATATGGAAATAAACAGGCTTATTATATTATATTATATATAAATGAACTTCTCGTATAAGTAACATTTTGTATTTATGTGTAGTGGGTATTTGGATTACAAAATTATGTATATAAAAATACAAATATCCACTATAAATACAAAATTTACTTACACGAGAATTTCATTTATAAAAATATATTTAAATCAATTTCTACCATGACATATTATGTTATCTGGTCTTTTCACTGTCTTATAATATTTAACATTTGAATAAATTTATAATATGAACTCAGTGTGTTTCCGCTTGAGGAGTACCTTCTGCACGTGTCAAGGCTATAGCACAATTCCAATGATTCAGGAAATAATCATCATCCCTATGAACAAAGAAACCACAGAACCATGGGTCTAAAAACATTTGAAAACCTGAACCACAACAGTTTACAAAACGCAAAAGTATATGATCTAAAATCCCGCTATACAACGAACATCACCGAGCTGGTTATTGGATGAAAGGTATTTTATTTGTATAATACCACTTATTTTTCACGCGGTATTAGGTACAGTTAGTTACCATGTAAGTACCTACTAAACATATTTGACATTATACAATTTTGAGATTACTTTTATACCATTACTATTAATTTTGAAGTGATTTTTTATAGTTCTCATACTGTCTATGTGAATGTAATTAATATTTATAGTTATTTAACTATTCCATAATTGTGACATGTACAGAAAGTATCAATACATGAGTATGAGTATTTGTTCCTGTGATGGGTCACCGAGAAGATTGGAGATAACAAAGAGCAATTAAAGACTTAAAGACAGTTAAAGTCTAACTGTGTAATCGTAGTATGTGTCATATATTTCAATTTCAATGAAAGGCAATGATTTTTGTTGAACAATATTAATCAGCGGATTTTCAAATTATTGAAATGATTAACTATAATGTAAAATTTTCACGGTACGTGGTATTATTAACCTAGCTGTTCTAATAATAACATGTTTCATTTTATGTTTTTTTTTAGTTCTTATTTGTGTCATTTTTTTTATTATTTAAAGTTTTTGAAGTAGGAAATGACGAAATTTAATTTTTTATCCTACTAATATTATAAATGTCAATTTATGGATGTTTGGATGTCTGTTGCTCTATCACGTCCTAACGTATAAACAGATCGAGCTGAAATTTGGAACACTGATAGATTATAGTCTGGAAGAACACATAGGCTTTTATATCCAGAAAAAACAACGTGAACAACGGGAACGGGAACTTCGCGGGTAACACCGCGGGGCGCTGCTAGTTAGCTATAAGTATGGGTTGTCATGTAACTTTACCCGAAATAAAAGTTTTTTTAAATAAATAAATATTCTTCAGTAATTAGCTGTCTGATTAAGTGATTACTAGAGGGAGTGTATGTACTACCACATAAAGTAGTACTTGTAACACATTTACTCGTAAAGGGTCTCCTATTGCACCAATTTCTGTATCGTAAGGTATCTTCATTACGTACTTATACGGTAATGTAATGTAACGCACGGTTTATTAAAATGTTTTGTCAAAAATGAACGGTACCTACCTTTTTAGGGTTCCGTAAAACGTAAAAACGGAACCCTTATAGATTCGTCATGTCTGTCTGTCTGTCTGTCCGTCCGTATGTCACAGCCACTTTTTGCCGAAACTATGAGAACTACACTGTTGAAACTTGGTAAGTAGATGTATTCTGTGAACCGCATTAAGATTTGAACAAAAAAAAAAAAAAAATTAGGTTTGCCCCCCATACTGAGAACTGAAACTCAAATTATTTTTTTTCATCACACCTACACGTGTGGAGTGTCTATCGATAGGTCTTTCAAAATGATGTTGAGGTTTCTAGAATCATTTTCGTATACACTGAATAGTTTGCGCGAGACACACTTCCAAAGTGGTAAAATGTGTGTCCCCCCCCCCCCCCTCTAACTTCTAAAGTAAGAGAATGAAAAATCTAAAAAAAATATATGATATACATTACCATGTAAACTACCAACGAAAATTAATTTAAACTCGATCTGATGAGTAGTTTTTCATCATCATCATAGTACGTAGAGTACATAGAGTAGTTTTTAGTACGTCATAAACACACTATTATTGAAACTTCGATCAAAGTTACAACGAACTACAAGAACTATGTGTACTATGTATATTATGTTACTTGCTGCAACGGAACCCTTCATGGGCGAGTCCAACTCGCACTTGGCAACTTTAATAATCTTAGTAAAGAGTTTTTAAGTCAGAAAAGTGGTCTGGTCAACATTTTATGAATAAAATTAACTTTGAGAGATAAAATTTATATTTATCATAAAGAAATTATTTAAAATAAAGAATTATAATTGGTTAATTTAATAAATTTTGACCATAAATTACAACAATTTATCAGTAACAAAACACAAATATATTAATTTACTTTATTATTTATGTCATACTGGATGTTTCTGTGCCTTAGCTCTATAAAAAAGCGCTGATGCGCGCGTATCATTAATATGTGAACAAGTAAACATTATTTTTTCCGCTGTAAGTATTTATTCGAAAATGTTGTCAGAGTTCTATTTATTTCCTCGCAAATATATTATAAAACGTCGCATGATATAAGTACGGTAAGTTGATTATTACAGCCTCAGCTAATTATAGCTCTCGCCTACGGCTCAAGCTAACAATATCGCCTCAGCTGTAATTATCAACTTATCGCACTTATATCATAATGTACTTACTATTATTGGACTCAAAGTTTATTTAAAGTACAGTAAGTTTTTTTTTCGGTACCGTACCTATTATTTATAAGTGCGTAGCAATCACCTTAAACTAAAAAGTGGTCAGAGTTTTCTTTAAATAAATAACTAACACTAGAAAAGTAAGAAATCCACTTACTAAAGAAGTCTTATTCATCTAATTTTTTAGCCTTAAAGGAAGTAGAAGCACTAACAAGATTTATATTAGGACTTAAACATTCATTATAGTGTCGCGGCCAGCCATGTCTAGTGACAAGAAAGTGAAACTATTTATTATACTGCTATATGTATGGCTGAATGCGATAGCGGCGCTGCTCCATGACGCTTATAAATTGTGGTGTAGAGCTCTAACATTTCTTTGTGTAAGCGTTGGGTAGGACATAAACTGAAGTACGAGTTATAAAGTAAGCCTCAGTAAAACTGCAATTTAATACATTTTGCGCTTTGTTGCAAATTGCCACTAAAGTGAAAGTAACTTTTACGTAGTAAGTAGCAAAAAATATTAGTTTAGTCTAAAAGGGTTGTTTAAAGCAGAATATTTTTCTATTAATTTCGGGGGGTTGGGAGTCATCCTCCAATCCGAGCAAGCTTTCCTTTTAGTATATTTAAATATATAATCTTTCGTTCATTGCCTCATTTGATGGCCAATAAATACGCTCTCTTTAATTTTTGCATTTTTCTATCCATCCGGATATAACGAAGTTTTTCATACGTTACATATATTTTAAGTTCTGCACCCAGCCCTCATGACCATGAGCTTGCTCGGTGATTGGAAGAGTGATTTGGAAAAATTTGCTCGGAAATCATTCATGAAAGTAAGTTCAAATTTTCTAGGAAATCACAGGTCAAATGGTGAGCGTCAGTTTTTGATAACTTTAATGCGTATATTTGCATACATATTTCCAATTTGTTCATCCATTGATACAATCATAACTCAAGTGAGCACTTATAGCCTAGTAAAAATACTTATGGCTTGAGCTGGAGTCAGGTATCTGTATTGGGTTGATCCTCAAAACAAAGGTTATATTAACATAAACAGCCCACTAAATGTCCACTGCTCACAGCCCACTGCTGTGATTCGGAGCCTTCTCTCGCAAGGAGAGAGTCAAGGCCAAAATCAGCCATATTGCAGTATAAATACTATTTCAAAAATGAGATATCCGATAGAAACTGCATAAAAACATTTATTTTGCCTAAAATTGTTTAAATCACATGTTTTACGACTTATATAGTCTTTATATTCACTTTTCAAACAAAATATTATTTTTCTTAGAATAAACTCGGTTACAAAATCCAGTTTACGTTGTCACAAGGATTCGAAGAGCTCTGTGTCGAGAAAATGTCATAAAACGGAAATCTCAGGGGTTTTGTGTTCTAGAAACTATGCGAAAAAGCACTCATGCATGTGGCACTTTTAGTGGAAATCTGTGCAAGTTCCAGTAGATTGAAGATCAAGTTAACTAGAAAATGTCAACTTATTTTGAATCGATATCAAATATGATACCCCATAATCTCAAAATTGGCCGTCTAAGTAGTACTTACTAACTCCACTCAATCGTCCACATTTTATTCATCAGAAAATAGGTGACGTCTGGCAGCTCTGGGATCTCACTCTATATGAGGTTTTGTCGAATTTGTTCATAGGAATCTTTATCTTTTGTTTATGTTTACTGATTACTTGAAGACTTTGTAACCGATTTGGATTTGTATTCAAAGTAAGGTAGGGTAAGGTAAGATAGGATTAGGCTCAAATGGTTCCATTTAAATTTTGTCGAAATCGATCGAGCAATTTTGAAAAATCGTCAAAAATCTAAAAATGTGTACTTCGATAATATCTATATATCTATTTCTGTTTATACCAAAACATCGCTTTCATCGGAACAGTGCATTAAGGCATTACGGTTGACCAATTAGACATACCGAAATTGTTTGAGTTAAAATTGATTGTTTAGTATATATTTATCTCTTAGGGATAACCCACAATAATCATTTACATGTGCATATTTATCATATCAATACATACAAGTAGATATATATACTAATATAATAAAGCTGAAGAGTTTGTTTGTTTGAATTGAAGTTGTAGAAAATTTTATGACCTACAACAATATACCCTATCTACAACTTTTTCGCTAGATTCGATAATAATGGAGAAACAGGCGAAATTATACATTGACTTGTTTTTTGCAGTTATTTCCGTAGACAATCAAATTTGCGACAACTTTGAATCCATGATATTTGAAAAAAAAAAAAAAAAAATTATATGGCATATGGCTAAAAAAAGATTTGACCTTCAAGCCAATATGGCGGCTAACGCACCGGTCGGATTTAAGCTATTTATGACCCTCCCTAAACTTGGGCGTAAAAAAAATCTGACCATAATTAATTCCAGGTTAAAGTCTAACCCGACTGGGCTAGGGCGCTAAAGTCATTTTTATCCTCAGGAGAGTAAAGTAGGTACTTAAATTTGAATTTAAAACATCGTGTGTCCTAAGTTTTTTAATTCAAAACATAATTAAACCTATTTATTTCTACCTCCTTGGTGCTGAATTCATCGTAATTTTTTTTTAAAACTCATTCGGAACCTCCTGGGTGTACTTTTTAGGGTTCCGTAAAACGTAAAAACGGAACCCTTATAGTTTCGTCATGTCTGTCTGTCTGTCTGTCTGTCTGTCCGTCCGTATGTCACAGCAACTTTTTGCCGAAACTATGAGAACTACACTATTGAAACTTGGTAAGTAGATGTATTCTGTGAACCGCATTAAGATTTGAACAAAAAAAATTAAAAAAAAGAAAAATTAGGGTTGCCCCCCATACTGAGAACTGAAACTCAAAAATTTTTTTTTGATCAAACCTACACGTATGGTGTGTCTATCGATAGGTCTTCAAAAATGATGTTAAGGTTTCTGAAATCATTTTCGTTTACACTGAATAGTTTGCGCGAGACACACTTCCAAAGTGGTAAAATGTGTGTCCCCCCCCCCTCTAACTTCTAAAGTAATAAAATGAAAAATCTAAAAAAAATATATGATGTACATTACCATGTAAACTACCAACGAAAATTAGTTTGAACTCGATCTGATGAGTAGTTTTTTTTTAGTACGTCATAAATACACTACTATTGAAACTTCGATCAAAGTTACAACGAACTACAAGAACTATGTGTACTATGTATATCATGTTACTTGCTGCAACGGAACCCTTCATGGGCGAGTCCAACTCGCACTTGGCCACTTTATTTTAAATCCTTTGCGCGCAATTTTCTTTTCACATATGTAGGAAAGTGATAACGAATGTTATTTCGAATGGCAGAACATTTAAAAATCCTTTGAATAAATCGATTGTAAACGAATTGAAGTATGCCGAGTTAAATAATTTCTTATTAATTTGTAATTGGAATTGATAACCAAAGAGGAGATATTTGAGATCAAAGTGGCCACCAGTACGAGAAAACACCAATTTCATATTTTGTAGGAACCTAATTTTTCTTTACATACTTAAATCACTAAAACAGCACTCATAGTAATGCAAACTTCTAAAACGGCATTATCATTAAAACCAGTCATTATCTACGAAGAAAAGAGTAGAAACGTTTTCCTCAAAGTGTTTTTATGAACTTTTGGGTTTATATTCCTTTGCTCATTTTTCTCTCGAAATGGCCCTCTTAAGGAAGCACGCGAAAACCTTTATATTACGTTATTTTTTTCTCAAACCATTCATAAACTGGGCGAGTAATAAAATTGTCGTAAATGTGCGGTTTTGTGCTCTTGTCAAAAATCAAACGATTTAAGTTATTTTTAGACGTTTTTACTGTTAAATAACAAAGCTTCTTCGTATCACATTCTTTGGCAAACAGAAACACAATTGTGTATTCTTTGTTGATTTTCTTTATGGATTGAGTCTTAAAAATTATTATTTAGATTGCTGAAAGCTCAGGAACGAGTACAATAATAATGAATATTGAGCCCAAAATTAAATATTATCTATGAATTATGTTACCATAGTTTTTAATGTGTTTATGCACATTTTTTTATAAGCAAACCAGAATGAGGTTCTAACATAATACGGATTCAAGCGTCCACATATCGTAAGTTTGATCACTACTGAGTAATTCATTTTAAGAATAAATTATTTTTTATTAATTAAGTTTTCATTCTTGTATTCCGGTTTAAAGAATCATTTTATATCTCCGAATGATGAACGCGGTACATTGCTAGGCAATGATTTCGAAACTTAATTTCCAAAACATCTGCGTGCCACTTGACTGTTATATGGCTAGACTTTATGGTTACCATTACACGTATGTCTTTCTCGTCTCGCCCTCTATTGAAATGAATTAAAACGTGATTATCTATGGATTTTTAAGTAACACATTCTTAGTTTACTTAGTTTTTGGCTGTTGGGAATACCTATATTGAAAGGCTAATTGAAATGAAAAAGTGATGTTTTATTTAAATCATCAACAACTCCTATTTCGTTAAAATTCACTTTATTATTAGTTTTAATAACCGCGATGGTTTACATAGTATCAACATAAATATTAATTTCGACTACTTATGTAATATTATTTAGGTAGCAGTAATTTTTAGCCCTGCGTGCCGCTCTGAATATCTGTTGTGCAGTTTTATTTTGAGTTATAAGGTAAACATCGTGAGGAAACTAAAGTATTTCAAAAATACTTTGGTCGAAGTCACAACCCACCCTTAGTAGTTTATTATCTTCTTTAGAAAGGAAGTTCTGAGCTCCAGTATAGAGAGTTAGGGAGCATATATAGTGGCAAGTTTGTACTATAAGTAAGATCCTTAGTAACATCGATCTTCACCCATCTACTTAACAAATAAAAAATATATATATTTTAGCGGATAAAATGTAATGCTGAACACTTACCAATGAGGTTGCCTAAAATATATTCATCGTTTTAATTTTGACGAACAAGTTTCCGATATTTTGATGCAAATACATGCACCATGTTAGGTTGAGAAAAATATCCTATTAAGTTACGGCTGGTCCAGTCGGGAGAACGGCGACTGCCGAGCCGGAGCCCCTTGTTCGAATCCCATGCAACCACTGTCTTTTCGAAGTCACGTGCGTAAGCGCAGCTTCTAACTTAGACACAGTGCGGTGAAAGAAAACATTGTTAGGAAACCGGTATGTTCCAAGAATCTTTCGAGGTTATGCGTCATCCACCAACCTGCAATTGGTGAGCGTGGTGGATTATGGCACTGACTCTCATCTTGTGAGAGAAGGTTGCTTAACGAAAGGAATAGATAGTACTTTCTTGCACTTTAGAAATCATTGAGTACAGGCGCACGGCAAAAATCTTGTCACAGTTCGTGCAGAATAAACCTAGCGAGTAAATTTACTGGCACGGAAAAATGTTCCAACACTCTCAGGAGGTGCTTCGAAATATGTGAGCGGATGAGGTTGAACACAGTTTCCCAAAATGTAAACCAGACGTTTCGTATGTGCTCTGATGTGTAAGGACCTCGCGAGGTTGTTAGCTCGTAGCTGAGGTTACATTGACAAGACAAGCGATAATCAGAGCGGGACCAGATTTTTCTTAAGAAATTAAGTGTTGAGGCTTTAGGGGAAACATCGACCGATTTTTTTCTTCGTGCAAAAACTTTTTATTCTTTGAACATACTGACCATGCGATTTCGTAAGCATTAAGTAAAGCTCGGAAAAAAATCTCACGAAAAAGTTGTAACATTTTGAGCCGTGTGACGTGATAGAATTAGAATACGATAGCAAATTTCACCATTGTGAACAATGACTGATTGGCGCCAGCGGGAAGAGGTCGCCTATGAAGTTAGGAAGCCTTGGTTCGAATCCTGATAGTTTCCTCTATACTCTTTTTGTTCTTTTTTTCCTCTCAACACTCTGTTTGTTCTTTTTTTCCTGAGAATAATAGTTTTTATACAGGATCCCTTTTTATCAACGCATTTAATTTGTTATCTAAGTATTTTCTAACAAACAATAACGAAAAAAAAATTAATAAAGATTTATTTGCACTAACTGACTGTTGACTGCTGACCGGGTTTCTACAGAGTGGACACCATCGGCCAGTCGACCCCAGGGTCGTCCTCCAACGCGATGAAAGGACGAATTTGGAGCGTTTAAAAATGATTGGACGATGGTAGCTCAGGACCGGATAAAGTGGAGGGAATTGGGAGAGACCTTTGCCCAGCAGTGGGACAACCCAGGTTAAACAAAAAAAAAAAACTGACTGTTGTGCTCAACAATAGATGGCGTTGCACAACTAAGCCTATGAGTATTTGGTTTGAGGCTAGACCAACACTAATTTAATTATCAATTATTCGCACTACCACACGACCACTGCTCAGACCGACTTGCACATCGAAGTTCCGACAATTACCGATAGATGGCGCAGAATTCAAAATTAATTTCAGCTGTTGATTGTATCCTACTCTAGTGTCATAGAAAATCTGGAGAGGTCACTACCGGTTCGATAATTTTGTTCTTTTTTTTGCTGAGAATATTTTATGTAAAGTAATCATTCAGTACTGCTAGAGTATTCTAAAGATGTTTCTTGAACGCTTAGCAGATACAACAAAGATTAAGATAAAGTTCCACACATTTTAGCCGGTGATTTTAACTGAACTTCAGTAATGAAAAATCAAAACCATTGCTTCAGTTTCTAGAGGAAGAATTTGATTTAAGAATTAACAATAATCCAGCAGAATCAACAACAAAATATAATTTTATTTATTTATTTATTTAGAGACACCAACAGCGAACATATTACAACACTTATAAACAAAACAATTTAAATATAAAAATTCTGATATGTTAGCCTATTATAGGTGAATACAGCTTGCTTAAAAATTTGTGGCTATTTTCATACAAATAATAATGAAAAAAAAAATAATGAAAATACTATTACAATTGTTATAAGTAGTTAAAACAAATTGCCTTACATTAAAAGTTTAAACCCATTATCTTCATCATCATTACTATTTTCTTCATTATTATACAAATAATAATGGAAAAAACAATAAGAAAAAAAAAACAATAATAAAGAACCAAACCTTTACAAATTAGATGTTCTTAACATGTTAACTAGCTTGCGTTTAAATACGGCTAATTTATCATTAAATAAGTCGAGGCTGTCAGAGGAGGCATTGACTTCGTTATACGTGCGACATACTCTCCGCAACGGAGAGTTACATGCCAAATTAGTTCTAGCGACCTGTTGCCAATCGAGAATTCGACAAATTCTGTGCCTGGGATAATGGTGAGGAACTTGCAGAGAAATTTCATTTAAGATAGATGGACAGTCGGAGGATCCATGGATCACTTTGTGAAGAAATGTTAGATCACGGATCCTCCTCCTGTCACGCAGGGTGTGCATTTAAAAAAATTTGAGGCGATTCTCGTAGGGGCTTCTGTGAGAGATGCTCTGGCTAGAGAAAGCCAGTGATCGCGTAAAAGCGCGTTGGAGCCCTTCAATGCGCTGAGAATGGACGGAGTAAAAAGGATTCCAAACCACACTCGCGTATTCTAGATGACTTCTAACCAGCGAATTATAAAGTAATACTTTAGTGTGAGGATGTTTAAAATGTTTTGAGTTGCGCCTAATAAAGCCTAGTAATTGTGCTGCCTTTTTTGCTGTTATATCAATGTGAGACTTGAAGGTCAACCCGCTATCAATTACAACTCCTAAGTCCCGCATCTCATTCACCTCTTGCAGAATGGTTCCGTCTAGAATATACTTGGTATCGATAGGATTTTTTTTACGAGTATACTTGATATAAAAACATTTTTGTACATTGAGCTGCATTCTGTTCTCGTCACACCAAGTCTTAATGCTATCGAGGTCTTTTTGTAACAGAATTCCATCTGTAGCAGTTTTGATCACTCTATAAATTTTGAGGTCGTCCGCGAACATTTTTACGTTACTGTACTTGATATGGCATACGATGTCATTGATGAATATTAAAAAGAGTATAGGACCGAGGTGCGAACCCTGTGGCACGCCAGACGTTGCAATGAATGAGTCGGACTCGAAATCGTTTACGCATACAACTTGTTGCCTTTTTTGGAGATAAGACCGGAACCAATTCAGAAATGACCCATGGATACCAATATTTTCCAACTTTTTTACTAGCAGGGGGTGGCAGACTTTGTCAAAAGCACTGCTAAAATCAGTGTACACTGCATCAACCTGGCACCCCCTGTCCACTTCCTTGGATAATTCAGATACGAAAACAGCTAGATTAGTCTCAGTTGATCGACCCTTTATGAACCCGTGTTGCTGCTCTGACAAGAGGTGTTTTAGATGACGAGAAAGCAGAGGACAGACTAGCGCTTCAAATAACTTAGAAAAGCATGACAACATGGATATAGGTCTATAATTCTTAATATCGTCCACACTACCCTTTTTGTGTAAAGGAACAATTTTTCCTTTTTTAAATTCATCGGGGAATTCTCCGACGCATAGAGAACGATTGAAAATCAAGGACAAGGGTAGAGCTAGCGCAGAGCCGCAGCGCTTAACAAACAGTGGGGGGATGCCGTCTGGACCCGGTCCCTTCGATTCGTCCAACTGTTTAATTTTATTTGAGATTTCGCGCTCCGTAAATCTTACAGTGCCTATACAATTGTTATTACACATAGATATAGTTTCGCTGGGCTCGGGACTATCTGCAACGCGAGATGAAAATGCCTTGGAAAAGTTATCGGCAAAAAGGTCGACTATTTTCTGTCCGGAGTCAGCTATGTTGTTGTTCAGATACATCTTCGCGGGATACAAAGAACGCTCTTTGCGTTTATCTTTTACATACCTCCAGAAGTCTTTAGGATTTTTTGCTATAGCGTGCTCAGTTTTACTTATATAGTCACTGTATAGGGTATTACACAATTTATGTCCGCGCTCCCTCAAAATATGAAATTCATAAAGGTCGCGAGGGTTTTTGTATTTATTGTATTTTGCACGTAGTTTATTTTTTTCGGCAAGAAGTTTAGCAATATTTTTGTTAAACCAGGGAGGAAATATTTTTCTATTATAATTGTGAGCTGGAACATGCGATTTAATTGTTTCTTTAATAATAGTATAAAAAGCTGTGGTCGCTTCGTTGACTGATTTACAGTCGTTAATTACAGTGTTCCAATCAATATTGCTGAGTTCCGAAGTGATAACCTTAAAGTCAGAGTTTAATTCAGGAGAACCCTGAGGACGGAGGTACTTGGGCTCGCTGTTAGGTAAGGTGCACACAAAAGGAGGATGTTTAGGGTCAAGTTTGCACACGTTATCTAATGGATCTGAAAGTGAAAGTTCTTTTAACGTGGAAATGGCGAGATCTAAAGTTCTGGTATCCTCATTGTTCAAATCGCTGAACTGAAACATGTTGGAAATGGAAATAAAATCTACTAAGGCGTGACCCAGAGAGTTTCCGTAGTTGGCAGGTTTTGTAAAATTGTCGCATTTGGTCCATTTTATGAACGGCAAATTAAAATCGCCGACTAAGACAACCTCGTCGACCAAATTTATGTAATTGGTTGCATTATCGAGAAATTCATTCAGAACAGTTAACTTTGCTGGAGGAGGAATGTAAACCACACAGATCGCAACTTTCTTAATTTTGTTTCCTATTTTCATTTTTACTACTACCCATAGATCCTCGGAGTTGGATTCCCAGCTTTCCATACGATTTGACTCAAGCTTATGCGATACGGCTAGCATTACTCCTCCACCATCAGACTTTGCAGTGAGAGGACTACACAAGCAATCACGGCGGTACACGACGTAGCGCGAATCGACGATTTCGCTGCTATGCACGGACCCATTAAGCCAAGTTTCAGAAAAAGCTAGCAAATCATATGAGTTCTGGAGTATTTTGTTGTGGATCTTGTCTGTTTTTGTCCTCATACCGCGTACGTTTTGGTAATAAAGAGTAGCAATTTTTGAAGTAAAAACGGCATTAGGAACATTGCTTAGATATCGAATGAATCTACACTAACACGTATCGAAAAAAAATTTACTGTCCATTGAACGTATCTGAAGAGCTGAGCTGGCCTCATCTTTTCTGGTATACACGCGACCATCTCGAACCCAGACGAATTTGAATGATAATTCTTTGGCCTTTCTGCGAACAGCTGCATGCAGTGCTTTGTTGGCTGGACTCAGGTGCTCCGACACGAAAACTGGTACGCTGCTTCCGCCAATGCCGAGATGCCGAGAATTCATTTTGTTTTGAGCGTTCTGCTTGTTGAATCTTTGGACTCCGGCGAGCACGCTGTCGCGAACAAGTCGCGTACGCAGCTTCACGATAATTGTGCGTGGTCTGTCGCTATCCTTGTTAAGTTTAGCGACTCTCGAGGCGTGGATTATATCCATAATACTACCATTGATGCAGTTTTTTGAAGACATTTAAATAAAATAGAATCCCAAACATGTTTCCTATTTCAGTTACCACAAGCCAATTGTTACTAAAATTGAGCCTACTGATTAAGTTGTTACATTATATGTTACATTATATTTGTTAATAATAAAAAAAAATATTATAACTTAATTTTTTTATTACAATGCCTAATTTTAATCGAACTAATTAATCGTAAAGAACTTCGTTCCATCCGGGTGTCCCTTGACACCTCTCAACTTTTTGAATAGTTTTTTCAAAAATTCAATCATTTTAAGTGACATGTTTAAAAAAAAAAAATTGTTAAGTAATCATATTCTGGACTGAATTTTTTAGACATTTGGAATATATTTGTTGACATATTAAATTGAATATAAAATTAAAGTTATTAAGTATTATACATTATTATATGATGATGGTCGTTGTATAGCGGGATCTCCGACTATTACAAAAGTTACGAAGGGCAAAAGATTTTGTCAAATACAAAATTACCAAAAGCCACAAACAAGAACGGAATACAAATTAAAAAAAAAATACATTGAAAAGACATAATTAAAATTTTAATCTACAGTAAATTCTGAATTTCTTTAGGAAAATAATGAAAATGAGAGCAATAAAAATTTAATTTCTCATCAATGTATTGAATTTAAAAATATTTCTTTAATGTCTTAAGATTTTGCTGAGCATTCAAAATTTTGCGTTATGTGTACTCCACGAAATAAACGATGTACTGTTTCTTCGGCAAAACTTAAAATATCAAACGTTAAATCGTCTGCGTGTGTCTCAATATTGCTTCTTTTTTGTGAGAATTAGATTTCATTAGATTCAGATTCAGGTCAGATCATTTATTCACCATTACAACATGTTAGTCATATAAGGTACGTCATGGATACAGGAATAATCATCACTAAAAACAGATTAAAATAAAGTAGCCAAGTGCGAGTTGGACTCGCTCATGAAGGGTTCCGTTGCAGCAAGTAACATAATATACATAGTACACATAGTTCTTGTAGTTCGTTGTAACTTTGATCGAAGTTTTAATAATAGTGTATTTATGACGTACTAAAAAAAAAACTACTCATCAGATCGAGTTCAAACTAATTTTCGTTGGTAGTTTTTATGGTAATGTACATCATATATTTTTTTTAGATTTTTCATTCTCTTACTTTAGAAGTTAGAGGGGGGGGGGACACACATTTTACCACTTTGGAACCGTCTCTCGCGCAAATTATTCAGTATAGACAAAAACTAAATTAGAAACCTTAACATCATTTTTGAAGACCTATCGGTAGACACCCCACACGTGTAGGTTTGATGAAAAAAACATTTTTGAGTTTCAGTTCTCAGTATGGGGGGCACCCCTAATTTTTGTTTTTTTTTAAAACCTTTTGTAAAAATCTTAATGCGGTTCACAGAATACATCTACTTACCAAGTTTCAACAGTGTAGTTCTCATAGTTTCGGCAAAAAGTGGCTGTGACATACGGACGGACAGACAGACAGACAGACATGACGAATCTATAAGGGTTCCGTTTTTACGTTTTACGGACCCTAAAAAGAGATTATTCGCACTGATCGCTGTCGCTCCGCTCGACACCGGCCGTGGCCTGAGGTGTACCGTGTTTACCAAACGTTGTTAGGTTGTTGTAACCCGAACTCACTTTGAAATTCAAAGGAATAATGCTTGGCGATATTTTGGTAGGTGCAAGACTAATGTAGTTTGAAGTTTGAACAACGAACTCTTTTTGAAGTGAAAACTTCTTTTGGCGCGCCACAGACAGATTTTTCGTGGGCTGTGAATTGAATTCTAGCGTTAGGCTCGGAAATGAAACGACATCTTCGGGTAAACTCGGGACCATGGCATAGGCCATCTAGCAATGCGTCAACATTGCCCATTGCTGCATTCTACATGACCCATGCTGACGCATTCTACATGACCCATGCTGACGCATTTCTAGACGGCCATGCTCATGGCCACGCCCTCCGGATTCAGTCACGTAGTCTCCAAAGCAAGCTATCAAGTTTTGAGTTATTTTAAGTTTTCACTTCTATCAGCAGTTCATAAGACTGCCAATTTTTTTTGAAGTGAAAACTTCTTTAGTTGCTCCTAGACAGATTTTTCGTGGGGTGTAAATTAGATTCTAGCGGCACGCTCGGGTATGATAAGAAATCTTCGGTTAAACTCGGGACCTCGGCGATTGGGCATCTAGAAATGCGTCAGCCAATGGGAAATGCTGATAGGGCGTGGCTTCGCCATCATGGCATGGCCATCTAGAAATGCGTGAGCCAATGGGAAATGCTGACGCAATTCTAGATGGCCATGCCATAATGGTGAAGCCACCCCCTCCGGTTACACCCGTGTAGTTTCCGAGGTAAGATATCAAATTCTGAGTAATAAGTTTTCACTTCTATCGGCAGTTCCTATGACTGCCAATTTTTTTTTGTATAAAGTAACGAGGCGAGCAGGACAGATAATAATAATAATAATAATTACCTACCATCTATAAGCTGCTTACATCCATTCTGAGAGCAAAAATTTACACGCATATTGTCGCGAATAACGTTTTGGCCTCCTCTCAGAATGGATGTAAGATTGGGTCCCGTGGTACTAAGGAGCTGCTCCTTATTGACACGACCATTTGCCACCAAGTCAAACGAAACAAAGGCGCCCTCTCCACTGCCTGGATTGACTATAAGAAGGCCTATGATGCAATGCCCCATTCGTGGTTGGAAAAGGTTTTAGGGTTATACAAAATAGATCCAACCTTAAAATCTTTTCTACGCAAATGCATGGGACAGTGGGTCACAGTCCTTCGTCAACCAGGTAGCGTAGATAGCTCGTTTGTTTCGGAGGACTTGATAAAGATTGAAAGGGGAATATTTCAGGGAGACAGTCTGAGTTCCCTATGGTGGTGCCTAAGTCTGAATCCTCTCAGCACTCTGCTGAAAGATTCAGAGTTAGGCTATCGTCTTCGTAGAGGAGGTGAGGTTATATCTCATTTGCTGTACATGGACGACCTCAAACTTTTTGCACCGAAACGCCAAGACTTGTTGGAGCTATTAAAAACCACAGAGGTTTTTAGTAACGCCATCAAGATGGAGTTCGGTGTCGACAAGTGTGCGGTCATGCATGTACAGCGAGGGAAAGTAGTAAGTTCAGAGAATTTACAACTTTCCGAGACTATAACTCTCAGATCCCTCTCCGAAGACGAGACCTACAAATATCTCGGTATGTCACAGTCGTTGGGTAAATTAGCAGATGACGTTAAGAAATCGGTGAAGGAGCGCTTCTTTTGCCGGCTGACAAAAGTACTTAAAAGTCTTTTGTCAGGCGGTAACAAGGCGCGAGCCTTCAACGGTTGGGTAATGCCTCTGCTGATGTACTCCTTTGGCATACTGAGATGGACTCAGACTGAGCTCGACGCCCTGGACAGAAAGGTCCGTCAACTGCTCACAACACACCGCATGCTACACCCGCGCTCGTCTGTTATGAGACTGTATATCCCGCGGAAGTTGGGGGGTCGAGGCTTTTTAAATGCCAAGAACCTTCACAACCGCGAGGTATGCAGTCTCAGGGATTATTTCCGCAACAGTGAGTCCGGGATGCATCGCGATGTTGTGGCAGTTGACAGGAGCTTCACGCCTCTTTCAATGGCAAACGAGAACTGGCGCAAACCATCGGTGCTCAGCACTGATGATCGCAAGGAGGTATGGAAGAGCAAGGAGCTACACGGGCGGTTCTATCGGGCCCTGACGGGACCTGATGTGAATCTACTCGCGTCGGTGAACTGGCTGCGCTTCGGGGACCTCTTCGGAGAAACCGAAGGTTTTGCCTGTGCAATTGCAGACGAAGTTATCAAGACGAACAATTACCGGAAATACATAATGAAGGACGGTACGGTCGACATTTGTCGGGCATGCCGCCGTCCAGGCGAATCACTTCGTCATGTTATTTCCGGTTGTTCACATCTTGCTAACGGCGAGTACTTGCACAGACATAACCTAGTAGCCAGGATCATCCACCAGCAAGTTGCTCTTCGATACTGCCTTGTCGAGTCCGAGGTGCCGTACTATAAGTACGCACCTCTGCCAGTTCTCGAGAATGGTCGTGCGTTGCTCTACTGGGACCGCTCTATCATCACGGACAGGACTATTGTCGCCAATAAGCCTGATATCGTGCTGGTAGACCGGTCTCAGCGCCGGGCTGTGATCATCGATATCACCGTACCACATGACGAGAACCTCGTGAAAGCCGAGAAGGACAAGCTTAGCAAGTACCTTGACTTGGCGCATGAGGTTACCGCCATGTGGGATGTTGATTCGACGATCATAGTCCCAATAGTCGTGTCGGCAAACGGCCTTATAGCGAAAAGCCTCGACCAACATCTCAAGAGGCTTTCGCTAGACGGTTGGATCAAGGGTCAGATACAGAAGGCAGTCATCCTAGACACAGCGCGCATCGTCAAGAGGTTCCTCTCTCTGCAGCCCTAACCACTGGTAGCTTGGGCCCTGCCCCGCTGCTGGCGGCACCCTAGTTTTTAAGTTTTTTATAATGTTTATTTTATATATATATTGTAAAAAACTTTTAAATTAAGAAGATCAATAAATGAGTGAATAATAATAAAAAATTATTTTCATTCTAACATTGTGGCCTTATGGTAACTTATGGACTTAAATAAACTAACATGCATATTATTAGTGTCCAATTGTAACCCTAGCTCCCACACTAGGATTCCCTGTGTTTGTGGGAGCTAGTTCTCTTCAGTTGTGCTTGTTTCCATGTGTGTGTGTAAGGGTGAAAGGGTGTGTGTGTGTGTGTGTGTAAGGGAGTATGTGTCTGTGTGAGTGAGGGTGGGGATGTGTGATGTTTGTTGATGACGGACTGTTATCTGTTTGTGCGTATGTATGTATATGTGAGTGTGTTGTGTCTGCGGTGTATATAATTATGTATGTGTGTGTAAGTGTAGATGAGATGACGTGCATCGTGTGTATCCCTATGTGTGTACTATTTATGTAACAGCGTCTTATATATTGAAACTTGCGGCACAATAATAATAGTCTAAATTTAAAAAGCCGTGGGTAGGTTCAATTATGTTGCAGTCCTAATTAGAGCCTCAGTATCCTCGTAGCCCAATTGCCTAAGAAATTCCGTTACCTTCTTTTTGCATTCATTTTTTATATTGTTTAGTATTTCGAGTTTTGTGTTTAGTTTTTCATATATGAAGGGATGCCAACATGCCTGCCATAACAGCACAGTGACACGAAACTATTGGAACACGAAGAGCCCAAATCATTACTAGGACTGTACTGCGCTCGTCACCCAGAGATCTAAGTTGTTATATCTCTAAGCCCGGTAATTTCTCTGGAAACATTTCCCTTCAAACCGGAAAACAGTAATGTTTGCACATTACTGCTTGGTGACAGTTGCAGACAGTTGTAAAGCGACTATTAGACTACGCCTTATTCAGACTGGGTTAGAGTCTAATTTGTAAGCTCGCTATTACACCAGTTTGAAAAACGCCCGCTTGCTCATTCGCACGCGAGACGCCGCGCCGGCTTTGGCGGTTATCATGCAACCTGCGCTTTCGAAGTCCCAAAAGATTCAAATCAGGTGGATAGTGTATATATATAAATGTGTATACCCTGTTCATTCTTAGTATCTGTGTGACTGAGCTTTGCTCGGTTTTTACACTAAATAAACTTAGATACCTACAGATAAGGACTCCTACACAAAACTGCGATGCAATGCGATACTACGCCGCATCGGAGGAAGGGCTCCCACACAAAACTGCGATGCGACGCCGCATCGGAGGAAGGGCTCCCACACAAAACTGCGATGCGACGCCGCATCGGAGTCTTTCCTCCGATGCGGCCTCGCATCGCATCGCATTGAAGTTTTGTGTGGGAGCCCTAAAAGGCTCCAAGTAACAAAGGAGACGGCCCATTTTCCATGGGCATTTGCCCCACAGAAAAAGTGCAAGAGACTTGACCAAAATTGGATCATTTTATAGGATTTTTAATATATATTGAGGAACCGTTTATGTTTTTATCCTGCATAGCGGGGTTTGAAAGATATCAACTAAAACATTGAAAAAAAATAACGCCGCAAGTAGGTAATCAAGAACGTGATTATGTACTTACTACTAAAAGAAGGTAGTAAATTCATTACTTTGCGACTTAGGTACTGTGCTCAAAATAATGTCGACTCAACACAGAGAAGGACTGGAGATTCGGCCAAACCGCCAAACCACAAAAAAAAACGAAACCTTTGGAAAATTAAAGAAATTCCATGTGTTGTGTGTTGTGTGAGTTTCGAGCGAATCGATTTTCGAACGAATTCTTACTGTACGTAAACTTCAACTAAACAATAATAGAGAAAAACATGGCTGACTTTGACTATAATCTGCACACATAGATACAAATAATAAGAATATTCACATTGGGTACCTACTGACCCGAAGACAAATTACGAACTAAACCTTAACAGGCTTATTTAAATTCACAAAAACTTCGCAAGCGTGTTTTAGCGCCGTACAACGCCATCTAGTTTGGTTTTATGGAACTGCAGTACCTTAATACAAAATTACTTAAACATAGTCATTCAGGTACTTTTAAATCACCAATTTGCAATCCCCGCTTGGCAGGTTAGTATTTAATGTACAGTTTGAATTATTTAATTATATGTTATTTTAATTAAATAACTTGTTTAGGTCTCCGGGGCTAATTAAGTACCTAAACTTGAAACGACTTGGGGCAGAAATGAGCCGTCTTCTTTTCTCAAAAAAAAAGAAGGAACTTGAAAAAAAACAGGAGCCGTCTAGATTCCAACCCGGATCTGCCGATTCGTGACCGCTCGACTTCCCGCCTGAGCTATTATACTGCCGGGCAACACAGCGAAATTTACCTTCTCATACTAATGTTAAATGTGACATATTTTCAATGTCTAAAAATGCGCAATAAATGACGTTTTTTAAAAATAAAACCTAGCTAGATCGATTTATCGTCCCCGAAACCCACGCATACATAATTTCATGAATATCGTTCCAGCCGTTTCCGAGATTCAGATTCTATATATTTATATATATACAAGAATTGCTCGTTTAAAGGTATAAGATAAGATAAGATGAGAGCCTGTCGAGAAAAAAAATCTGACGGTATAATATTTTATAGGACTCTTTACAGAGTCCGCCTGGGAGGTACCACATCTTTGCCAGTTATTCTATCGCCAAGTAGTAATGTGAAAATATCACTGGATTTCAGTTTGAAGGGCAATGTTTCCAAGAAAATTACAGGGTATGGAGGTAAAGCATCTTATATCTTTGGGTGACGAGCGCAGTGCAGTGCTAGGTAATTATTTTGACCCTTTATGTTCCAATAGCTGCGTGTCGCAGTGCTGTTATGAGCAAGCGTATCGATTACCATCAAGCACATATTATATCCCGCTCGTCTCGTCATCCCGGGTTACCGAACTTGTTCGGTTGAAACACTGAGTATACTTAGATACCTATAGATAAAGGCAGCTGAATCTGAATTCAGACAGCAAGATCGGGTACGGCGAGACTTACTGGCTTACAGTCTGAATAACGAGTAGTGTAATAAGACAAAGACTGTTAGACCGACAAATACATGACACTGACATTGACAAATAGTCTTAAAATATCATTTCATTGGTTCGTGATTGGTTCATCGGTATTCGCGGTAATTCCTATTTTTGTGTTTTGGGTATTTGGAGTTCGAATGCTATAATTTTAATTTTGATTTTCTCGCTGTTATTATAGCTATCTTAAATGCTTAAAATTATTTTTTTATATTTAAATTAATAAATACCATAATAGCGTGTAGTAAAGATAGTAATATTAAAAGTCCTAGACGGGACCCTATTTCTGGCGAAAACACATAATCAAATAATTGTATCTATACCAATATAAAGCTGAAGAGTTTGTTTGTTTGAACGCAATAATCTCAGAAACTACTGGACTTATTTCAAAAATCCTATATACCATTTTATTTCTACGTGAGCTACTTAAGTGCTTATATGTATACATACCACGAGCGAAGCCAGGAAGGACCGCTAGTAGATAAAATTCATATGATAAAAACGTATAGAACAATAATAAAATCCATCAACCGTCCCTAATAAATATAAAGGATCCAAACGAAGACGCTTCCATAGTTATGACGTCGTAACTCAAGTTGCACTAAAAGGTCACGTGTCCGTCTGTCGTACAAGCTAACATAGAAACGCGATTACTCGAGACCTGAAAATGGACATGGCAGCTTACCATTTCAGCGAGCCCTTCAGAGGATTATGGGTCTGTTGAAGTAAGTCTGACGTAATAACTCTAATACTAGTAATATTCGTTGCGATGGATTTTGTCATTCATGTGAAATTGGAATAGACTTCTAAATAATAACCGTTTATTAGCTGCTTGTGTCTGATGGCTGGGGGAATTACATTATCTGTTGATATCGCTAGTACTCAAAATCTAATAGACAAAATTCGCACCCTCATTAGGCCATTCGGAATATTCGGATGTAGTAGTAGCTAATCTGTGCGAGGCTAAGAATGCTTGAAGGCTGGCTTGGGTGCGAGGTGCTATGAAGCCCATCGCTGCCATTGTGGTACTGCCGTCGACCAACTCGGTCACCACGGTCTATCGTTCTCGAAAAGCGCTGGTCGTATTGGCCGCCACGCCAGCCTGAATTCGAGATACATCTTTAGAATATTCTAGTGGTGCTCGATGCATGAACTCCTGAATGTCTATTAATTTGTTATTTGGTGAGACATATATGACTGCCATGATTAAGTTAACACCGTTTTCCATTACACACTATGCTGCACATAATCTGCAACACTTGTACGTCTTACGTGCAAGTCCTGAATATTGTTCATTATGACCACAGAAATCTAAATAATAAGGTAATAGAAATGGCATAACTCTCAAATTACTTGCAAAACGCTTGTCGCCACATTTCCCCTACCCCCGTGGTCACTACTACATGCGCGTACTATTCCAATACAAATTCACTCACACACGTCAGCTGCACATTAACAAACTAGGTCTGTGATTGCACCACACTCATCCATAAACGCTTATCAGTGAACCTACTAATACATTGAAAAATAAACAATTTTTCACATATACGCTAGTGCTTGACAAAAATTAAAACATATCGATATTTCAAAGTACGGTCTAATTTTAACATTCGATAAAGGTTATTATTGATTTCATTAATTAGGTGTATTACACTACAACAAAGTCAATATGCTTATAAAATAAGTGAGTCACACGGAGTATACTATTGTTTCGAAAACTGAACTATGTAATTCTGACACCATATGGGCTTAGGTATAGTTGAAGAACAAAGGTTGTTGTATATTTTGTACATCGAGCAACTCGATCTTCCGCGCAAGCACGGAAGGGAAGTAGCCTTAGCTAAAAAATATTGTGCAAATCTTTGTCATTTCTTGCGGGAGGGGAAAGTTGCACACTAGCGCAAAGCCGCAATATTACATACAAAACATACTTGTACCGATCCATTTCCGACCATACTCATGCAGCCAAATCACTAACACATAAAAAATAAAGCACCATTTACAAATCTAGCCCACCCTCAGTGTATTCCACGCCACGGTATATTATCAAACTCCGCGGACTTGCACTTTGAGAGAGGTTGACGCTGTGTATGCCTACTCCCTTCAGTGTTGTTCGCTGATTTTGTATGAAAACTAATAAAGTCTTAAAAATAAATGCTTACAATAGCTAAATACTGCCTCTGTTACCTTAATATTTATTTTGCACGGATGAACAATCGCGCGTTATAGCTAGTATGTATATACTTTTGTTAATAATTTATCACTTATGAAGTAATGTTTACCGCGAATTAAAAGATTTTACGTATGGGTGTTAACTGTGTACAATTTTTTTTACGATATTTTATGTTGATTTATCGATAAAAAAGGTAAAATTTAAAATACAATTTTCATCGTTTATTTTTGGCCAAGTAAAATTGAGCCGTCACAGCACTAACTCACGATCGCTACCTGCGGTTGTACCATGGAAGATTAGAGGTTATGACGATTTCTTTAATTTTACATTACATTGCTGTTTATGCTTATTCTTATTCTAGATGTTAATTAATGTACGCAGCAATGGTATGCAAAACGACGATAACACCAAAAATGAATAACTATCATAGTGAATCATTGGGCTCCGTTTATTTTAGTAAAAAATACAATTAAAATAAAATAAAATACCTATCAGTGAAATATAATCTCATTATTGGTATAATTGCAAGTTGTGGAAGAACTTCCACAGTTGTTTATGCTGCATAACACAAGTTTTAAAGATGATTCACGCCAGCCGGTTCGAAGAAGACTAAACTACAACTCGAGCACTGGTGGCCTACAAGTCACCTGTGCGGCGACAATGTCACGCGGTCATGCGACTTCTAGTACCTTATTATTTAGATTTCTGTGATTATGACCGACATATTTGATGTTACAAGATTGGCTGATTGGGTGGAAAGAAGCTTATTACACTTGTCTAAAACTCGACTGAATTTAGTCGCTACTGATTTCAGTGTAGTGTATTAGCATCAGTAAGAATTAGAGTACCTAGTCAGTCTGGATTTAGTACTCTAGGTAGCTACTAAATTCTGGGTAGCGATTCTAAATCCATTCGGTTGCATCCGACATTCGACATTTCACCATCAAACCGCGTCTTTCGAACCAATAACACTATCAGTTCATTTCACGCAACGTAACGTACTACGTCTGAACTACGACGTAACGTGTAATCCCAGATGAATGAAACAGTTTCGTGACTGATGCCTGCAGCTGAATATAGTAGGTTGAAATTCATTGGTAAATGGAAGAAAATATGACAAAAGTGAAAGAAAATCGTCAAATAACTGTATTTCGGGTTTATTTTACATTACTTTACATTTTTTTTTTTTTTTTTTTTTTTAAATTATAAATTGACGAGACGAGCAGGTCATGTGCCTGATGGTAAGCAACATGCCTGCCACATAACAACACAGTGACACGCAGCTATTGGAACAAGAAGATTCCAAATCATTACCTAGCACTGCACTGCGCTCGTCACCCAGAGATCTCAGTTGTTATATCTCTAAGCCCTGTAATTTCACTGGAAACATTGCCCTTCAGACCGGAACACAGTAATGTTTGCACATTACTGCTTGGCGGTAGAATATTTGGCAAAGGTGTGGTCCTTCCCCAGGCGGACTCTGCCAAGAGTCCTACCACTACAGAGTATATGATGTACATTACCATGTAAACTACCAAATTAGTTTGAACTCGATCAGATGAGTAGTTTTTTTTTGTACGTCATAAATAAATACACTATTATTGAAACTTCGACCAAAGTTACAACGAACTACAAGAACTATGTATATTATGTTACTTGCTGCAACGGAACCCTTCATGGGCGAGTCGAACTCGCACTTGGCCACTTTATTTTTAATTTTGGCAGGTATGGCATTTATCTTCTGAATATGTTTCATTTTCTGCGAGGTGGGATAGTGTTGACAGCAATACGCACGTTGCTACAAAAATCTACATAATATACACATACAGACGTTACTTAAAAAATCACAAATCAAAATATATACTCGAGATTTTTTTTGGAGTCACTAATTTTTAAAACGCTCTCATCAAATCCGCAACCGAAAGTACCAATCATAATGGCGACATCTCCACGCTGGCATGACCAGGGAATTATTTTGGACAGAGAGACCAGAGCGGAAGATTTTTAGCATTATATAATTAGCACATTTGAACAAAAATACAAATTAAAATAACAAAGTAGTCTAAATAGCTATTTTACAATATCTCCATGTGATGCGACTTCACTACGTATGAGCTTTAATGGTAAACGTCTCATTCAAATTATTTAACGATTTTTTAAGATACTTGGAGACTTTAGAAAGTTAGGTAGATACGTAATAAATAATTTTCTATTCAGGCTTTATGTAAGACGGGATAGAGCTCACATTTGAATGCAGTTCGGAGTAGTGGCACTCGGCCATCGCGTTGATATCTTACAATATCATTTTTTATGACAACAATTGCATAGCACAGATGCATAGCTATAAAACAAAAACTCCATTCTGTATTTCGGCATGCTCTACTCTGTATAACTTCTCTCTCTGTGGAACTCTGTCTATTTACAATATAAAATCTAAATTAACACGTCAAATATACTACTTGTCATTGGTGGCAGGACTGTGTGTTTGTTTATCATTTAACACCGGCAAAGTGCTGAGAATTTTCCAAGTATGTATTGTCGAGGGCCGATTATAAGTATGGTCACATCGTAATATGCCCAGGGTTATGTGGTCTAGCCATCTTACATCAGCTATAGGGTACAGCGTTTAACGATTTGGACAGCGACACTTAGTCTCATTTGTGTTGGGTGTTCAAAATTTTAGCAAATGTTCATTTAGGTTATCATCTATTTTATACTTATTCTCTATATCTATTTTATATCTATTTTATATTTACATAAAATATTCTCAGGAAAAAAAAGAATAAAATTATCGTACCGGTAGTGTCTCTCCAGATTTTCTATGACACTAGAGTCTACAACCCACAGCTGAAATTAGTTTTGAGTTCTGCGCTACCTATTGGTAATTGTAGGAACTTCGATGTGCAAGTCGGTTCGGGCAGTGGTCGTGTGATAGTGCGAATAATTGATAATTAAATTAGTGTTGGTCTAGCCTCAAACCAAATAGTCATAGGTCATAGGCTTAGTTGTGCAGCGCCATCTATTATAAAGCACAACAGTCAGTTTGTTCAAATAAATCTTTAAGATTTTTTTTTTCGTTACTGTTTGTTAGAAAATACTTAGATACAAATTAAATGCGTTGATAAAGAGGGATCCTTTATAAAAACTATTATTTTCAGGAAAAAAAGAACAAAAAGAGTATTGAGGGAACTATCAGGATTCGAACCGAGGCTTCCTAACTTCATAGGCGACCTCTTCCTGCTTGCACCAATCAGTCATTGTTCACAATGGTGAAGTTTGTTATCGTATTCTAATTATATCACGCCCCACGGCTCAAAACGTAACAACTTTTTCGTGTGATTTTTTTCCGTCTAGCTCCCTTTCATAACGCGCGATAAGGAACTTCGTTCCAAATGTAAGAACTGTCTTTCCCCTTTTTTTGTTCAATGAATTAATAATCGTATTCTAATTCTATCACGCCCCACGGCTCAAAACGTAACAACTTTTTCGTGTGATTTTTTTCCGTCTAGCTCCCTTTCATAACGCGCGATAAGGAACTTCGTTCCAAATGTAAGAACAATCTTTCCCCTTTTTTTTGTTCATTGAAATAATAATTCTAATTAAATAATACACTATTAAATAAAATAATTGTGTTGATTTGGTTCAAATGAACCCTGAATTTCACGTTAGGATAGGCCCTGTGCTTTGAAATCTAGAATAAATGAATGCTTTCCATATCGGTTTATGAAAAGGTGATGCATCTACGCTGCTTGAATCGTAATTCTAAAGACATAAATAAAATTTTAGTGGTATTTTTTAACTTATATAGGTTTACACTTGCACCGCCATCTCGCCTGATTCACTCTCGATTTGAAGACACAAAGAGTGTAACTATCGGGGAAAACCCACTCAGACAACTTGAACTTGGAATTATGAAAGACCGTCTAGGCTGTGATATTTCACAGCCTAGACGGTCTTTCATAATTCCAAATAATTCCACTAAAGTAAACACGGTACTTTCATAACAAATATTTTTTGTTAATTTTTTGTCTGTCTGTCCATTTGTTAATCTTTGCATGGACCGGGCTGATTTTGAGTGGCCTTTCACGATAGACGATGTTACAAGGAGTAAATTAGGTTGCTTGTGATTAAAAAGAGTTCAGCGATAATAGAGTTGAAATAATATCAAACGAATTAATCACTGTTAAAAATGTTAAATGGAGGTACAAAGTTCGCCGGATCAGCTAGTGTAGAATAAATGTTTGGAACGGTTTTGGGCCAGTTTTGTAATAGTTGCATGAGATTGTCACAGATGAAATGTGACTCGAAGTTTTATAACAAAAGATAACAAAATAACGCGGGTTCAAACCAACCAAAGTCAAATACAACAATTCGAAATCGATTCAGGACCAAATTCTAGAAATAATTAGACTGTTCAGACGAACCGTTTCGATATCAAGTAGTTCTCGAAAGTAAACAGTAGGAATATCTATTGTGAAAGTTTTTCAATGGAAAAGTTATCGGGTGTTTCCGCGTAATCGGTCACAGCCGGAAAAAGTTTCCTTACTTCCGTGGGGAAAACATAATATGGCGTAAATACGAACTCGTTACTTTAACGTTATTGATGGCTTCACTGAACTGAGATCTTTATAACATTCATTATAAGGGATGGCATACACGCTACGGTCTACCGGAGAGGTCTACCTGTGCAGTTATGCCTGCGCAGGTAGACCGGAGTGTGTGTGTGTGCAGGCTTGCACAGGCGACCGGAGCAAGATCGAAAATAAATTCTGTTCGGTTGGACTGCGCAGGCATAACTGCACAGGTAGACCTCTCCGGCAGACCGTAGCGTGTATGGCGGGCTTAAGGCTTTAAAATAGTTGTCTGACAAACTTATATAAAAATGGAGTGGGTATGAGAATTTAAGTGATTTTAAGTTATTATTTTGGGAGTTTTAAAGCGTCTGGTATGCAAAACGGCCGATGGAAAGTGTAGTGTGGCAGTATTTGGGTCTTATTTGTAAGGATATTGCCTATAACATACGTAAAAATCAGTCGTCAGAAAATAAGTGAAGTAAGCAGTATTTTTATGTACCTTTATTGCCCCATATCTCAAAATTGGCCGTTTAAGCAAGTTAGCGAGTAAGCATGTGTTCTTAGTACGAACTAACTCTACTCGATCGTCCACATTTTGTTCATCAGAAAATACGTGACGTCTGGCGGCCCTGGGATCTCACTCTATCATAAGAGCCCACGACTTCGGCAGCGGAGGGTTTGGTACATATTACCAACTAGCAGCAGCGCTATTTATTTATTCGCATAGTTCCTGTTCGCAATATTTTCCTGCAATGAAAAGCCTATCTGCTATTCCAGACTATAATGTAATTGTGTTTTAAATTTCAAACCGATCCTTTCAGCCGTTTTGACGTGATTGTGCAAACTTATAATATTAGTAGCCCCCCCCCCCTACTCTCACCAGGTTCTCAATTTGGTTGTGTTTGTTTATAAAATATAAACATAAAACTTAAATTTGCTTTCATGTATTTAGACGATATAGTTATTAGTTCTTTAGTATTAGTACAAGTAATTAAAGCTTGTTTTTAAAATTGTCCTTCCTTATTTCCGTTTGAAATAAAGAGAGCATTAAATAAAATAGAGAATGTATGCATTGTTTTTTAAATAAATGCTCTAAGGATAAATAATCTGGTTTTCTCTGCGTAATCGGTCCCAAATGGGACCGTAGGAAAGAGAATGGACGGTTGCTTCGTGCTCAGCGGTCGCAACAAATTTACCTATTTCCGTGAAGGAAATTCCGCTTTCCTTCGTATGTATACAGAAAGTAGGTTACCTCGTTACTTGATCCTGTGCTTGTACTGGTTCGCTTCATTAATCATTTAGATGGATATTTTCTGCGTTTATAGTCTCAAGTACTACCTCTAGACAAACGAAACGAATCGCCTATTATTAATTTTACGTTATTTTTCAGTGGTATAATTCTTTGCAGAGTCTCTCTGTGGTAGTACCACACGTTTACCCAGTTATTCTACCGCTTAGCAGTAATGTAATAACATCACTGTGTTTCATTTTGAAGGGCAATATTTGGAGAGAAATTACAGAGCTTAGAGAAAAAATACTGATTCGTCTCTGGGTGACGAGTGCAGTGCAGGGCTGGGTAATATTTGAACTTGATATGTACCTACCAATAGCTGTAACTCACTACGCTGTTAGGGGCAGGCAAGTTGCTTACCATCACGCACATGTCATGCTCGTCTCATCGCTCTGTACGTTAAAAAACCGCGGTTAAATAGAAAAGAACCTATATTTCGACGAAGTACCTTTACTCAAACTTAATTTTGTTTCGTTGAGTAAGTTTGAAGTCATAAAGAACCTTCGGTAACCAAGTGAACGTGAAACCAAGTTTGAAACCCGGCTTCACGTCTGAGTAATTTTCTAAGTGCAGAAGCACAATTTAATCATAACTATTGAACGGTGAAGGATAACACGGTGAAGAAACCGTCACGTTTCAAAGAAGACACTCAACACGCAAACAACAGCCACCGAACAAAAACACTGTAAATCCCACTAACATTATAAACAATAAATTGGCATGTTTAGATATTTGTTGCTGAACCATTTCGGAACAGCCGAGCGGATCGTATAATCGTAAAAATTTAGAACACAGGATATAGTCCTGGGGAAGTACCACACCTTTGCCAGTTATACTACCGCCAAGCAGTAATGTGCAAACATTACTGTGTTCCGGTTTGAAGGGAAATGTTTCCAGATACATTACAGGGCTTAGAGATATAACATCTTAGATCTCTGCGTGACGAGCGCAGTGCAGTGCTAGGTAATGATTTGGACTCTTCATGTTCCAGTAGCTGCGTGACACTGTGATGTTATGTGGCAGATATGTTGCTTACCATCAGGCACATGACCTGTTCGTCTTGTCACTCTCTATTTAAAAAAAAAAGTCTTGAATAGCAAATAGGCTACTTTCTATCGCGGGAAAACATCGGGGGAACTATACAGGAAAGACCGTGGGGCGCCGCTAGTTACATGTAATAATTACAAATGAGGACAAATGCCACTTAATTAATTAAACACACAGACAAATTGAACACAAAGTTCAGAACAATAAAACGAAGAAGCCATCATCATCATCATCAACAGCCCACTAAATGTTCCCACTGCTGGGACTCGGGGCCTTCTCTCACAAGGAGAGAGTAAACAAAGAAGCCGTTACTCTACATTCAGTCAAGACAAGAACCAAAAACTTTTCAAATGTGTAAGTAAAGTCAAATTGGTGTCATTCAAAGTGATATAATAATTTTCAACGGTGACGTTAAATTAACTCAAAGAAACAAACTTGATCTTTATTTTGTTATGAAACACAGACATTACAGTACCCGGCGATAAGTATTGCACATCGGCCTTTGGAGGGAGACAGTCGGCTGATTTCGGCTTCGTAGAGCATTATCTCCGTCACACACTACCTATGTGACGTTTTGTCAGTCGTTGTTCAAGTGCGATAGAGTGCGGTCGCGTCCAGTTAAAAAAATATATATAGAGTTGTTAACACCCCCAAATTTAAATAATTTAAAGTTGTACTCTGGCATCTTTAGGAAAAAAAGGGAAACCTTTACGAGGTCAGTCACGCCAAATTATCTACAATGTTTATAAATATTTTCTAACCTTTTCAATATTTTTAAGCTGACAGATTTAAAAAAAATGAAGATAAAACTGCAAGTTGTTATTTTAAGAAGGTTCAAGCGCGAGTTGCAAATGCCACTGGAATTTCAAGAAGAACTTTGAACAATATATTAAACGAAGTCAGTACTGAAACACATTCTACTGAAATTAAGTTTAGCACTCCAAAAAAAGGGAGACCAAAAAAGCAATTTCGTTTGGATATGGACGATTTTGATTATGATGTTGTTCAAAGAATGGTGTATGATTTTCACTTACGATTTAATGAACTGCCAACAATAAAGTCATTAAAAGCTAAATTATGTGAAGCTATTAATTACAATGGGTCTGAAAAGACGTTGAGAAAAATACTTCACGAGATGGGATTTCGGTTTACTAAAATGGAAGACAATCGAAAAGTTTTAATGGAAAAGCACGATGTAAGCCTCAAACGAATGGAATATCTCGATAAAATGCGCAAATTTCGCGAAAGAGGAAAAAATATCGTCTACATGGATGAGTCTTACATACATACATCCCACACTAAAGGGAAATAGACTACAGGCCCGTGAACAAAATTTACGGGTCAAATGAACCAGCAGGAGACCTATGTGGGATGATAGACGGGTACAAAATAATAAGATTCAGCACTATGCCGTCACTTGTAAGCTGTCCAACTGAGTGCAGGTGAGAATTCAAAAGTGCAAGTAGAGTGGGTTTTTTTTTTTTTTTTTTTTTTTTTTTTATTTAATTTAAACACTCCACAGACTCCGGGGTCCGTGACTTTTGTCATTACAATAATCTTTTTTTATTTACATAGTTCTTGGATTAGGAGAAGAAGAGGAAAATAAGGGGGGGAGTAGGGGGGTGGTGAACATTTTAAACGTAATTCTAAAGCTAGTCAGTCCGATTTTGTCTGTTGAGCCGATCACTACCGGTTGGGATTCCGATAGTAATCGACTCGACATCGTCTTTTGCCTAAGCCGCCTCCTCCTGGCCCAGAGCCTCCACTACAGCCGCATTTCTGTCTCTAATGGCCATCTGCAGGTTAAAATCTTGAATGGTCTTTGGTGATGCAGCCAACGCTCGCCGCACGAACCGACCGATGGCGTCGTCGGTGTCGTCAGCGTAGTATGTGAAGGTCCCCGTGTGCCGTGAGATTGCAACAACCGCATGGGACACGCTCTCGTGCAGCTTCATGTTTGACTTAATTTTAATTACGATTACCGACTCGTATGTCAATCCCTGCGCTTCATGAATGGTAAGGATGCGTGACCCGGTGCCTGACCCGTAACCCTGGTTTGTCAGGGTCTCCTTTTCCTCTTGAGTATGCACTAAAAAGAGGGTGTTGGGTTGGGTGCCGGGTATTTGCGCTCCTTTATACCTTCTCTGCTCCAGGGACTTTATACGGGGTACTGAGGAGTACATACCTGAGTATATTTCCCTCAGCGCATATGCAACATCCATCGGGTTGCGATGTGTGCAGAGCAACTCCTGGCTGATCTTTGCTACCAGGTTCGGGCGGTGATACCTCATTTCGAAGAGATTTTCCCTATCGATGTAAGGCAACTGATTGACGTCTCCGATGAGGACTATTTCGCCAACACCAGACAGCCGTGAGACCATCACAATGGCCCCGAAATGGTTCATGAGAGCCTCATCCACCAGGAGGCGGCTGAATTTCTCTTTTCCGAAACCATTTACCAGAGCAGAAGCCATAGTTCGCACCCTGGTTTTGACCAGGTTTCCGATACGGTGCGATAGCTTCTCCCTTAGATCTTTTGCTGCCTCAGTTGTTGTGGTGATGATAGCGTCTTTGTCCACGTCGAAGTGTCTAATCACCCACGTTGTCTTTCCACATCCTGGAACTCCGTTGACCCACTGTATTCTTGGTACCTCCCAGTTTTCCCAACACGCTTTGACGTTTGAGTTCCCTTCAATGGACTTGGCCATCTCGAGGATCCTGTCGTCCAGCATAATCTTGGTGCATCGGGCGGTAACTACAATTGGGTCGTTTAGTGGTGTCGCATAAACAGGCACTCCCGCGCGCTCTGTCTCTATCTCGTTCAGTGTCACGAAGCCATTTTCTGCACTGTAGGCTGCCATATACTGTCCTGTCATGGTTCCCTTGATGACCCGGGATGTGACATTATTGTAAATGGCTGCTTCGGCCTCCTCGAGATTCACCTTTAGGAGGCTTTCACTTCCTAGCCTATAGAACTGCATGATGTTTTCGCAGATC
This sequence comes from Ectropis crepuscularia, assembly GCA_963693475.1. Taxonomy (NCBI): domain Eukaryota; kingdom Metazoa; phylum Arthropoda; class Insecta; order Lepidoptera; family Geometridae; genus Ectropis; species Ectropis crepuscularia. The sequence goes on from OY856358.1 coordinate 15,351,625, forward strand.
TTGAGGTTAACTAGTCTTGTTGCTCTCAGTATGGCTATGAATTCGATGAAGGCGTTACGTGCATGGCTCCGCGGCTCCGAAGCCGTGACATAGCGGGGCGGTTCAACCTGTCCCATGTCGGCTCTCGTTCGGCTCATTTGTTGCTGTGAAGCTGTTTTGAGGGTCCCCGGCGTTAAAAGGGGTGGTGCATGGGATGAGATTCGGAGTACGCTCCTTGCTGCAGTGTTGAAGGCAGCCACGAAGGCCGTGTTGGTGCTTCGGCTGCCGCTTTGATGGGCTGTGGCTTTTTCCGCGGCTGCCCTCTGCTGTGCTCTTTCGGAACCGGTTTGGTTGGTCGAACTAGGAACGGGGTGTCCCCAGCTGTCAGTTGCATTTGTTAGGTCGTGCGAAGGGGCTCTGAGGAAGCTCAGATTTTCTCCCCTATCTTCGTATGCGACAACCTCATGATGTTTAGAGGCTTCAATGCAACCCAGCCGGTCTGCGACTTTCGCTCTTGAATATTCGATTGCCATCGCATCCACGCTTATCACCCGGGGTGTTTCACCCGCATTTCTGCTTAGATGTGCAAGCAGCGCACTTGCCTGTGTGAAAGGCGTCCGACCTTCCGAGTATTCTATTAGTGCAATCGTTTTGTTTCTCGATCGCACTAACCGAAATCGGTGGCCGTCTACCTCGCACACTGGCATAGCGTCGAAGGTTTTCCGCTTCATTGTGACTTTTGCGGTACTCCCATTGAGCAGACAAGACAATCCCGGCGACAAACGGGCGCGTTTACTTTCCCAGGCAAAGCAAAAGCTTATTCCGAATCTCTCTTTGTTGCTATCCATGAAGAGAGCCACTCCGCGGACACGGATCCCCGCCTCTCCTCGGTCTGCGTTCTCCAGTAGTTGTTGGACGGAGATGCTCTTTGAGGAGCTATCTTGGACGGAGATTGCACCCGGCGTGGCGTTCACGGACAGTGGCGTAGGGTGTGGTGGTGAAGGTGGGTGTGTATTAGACAGTGGGGTAGGGTGTGGTGGTGAAGGGGGTTGTGTTTTAGAAAGTGTGGAGTTTCTTTTGGCCGCTATGCGGAATGAACTCTCCATGAAAGCCAGAAGCCGTGGTCTGCTATCTGGATCTGCCAAGACGTTGTGGAGATCTGAGATAACCAGCTTCCTGTCAATCATAGATTCGAGATCATGTCTTGCAGCCATGAATCGGGGACAGTCTACCAGCACGTGCCAGACATTCTCGGATTTTTCAGAGTCACACTCGCATACAGGACTGCTCTTAAGCTTAAATCTGTACAGGTATTCTGCTATTCCTCCGTGTCCCGTCAATGCTTGTACCTGGAAATGAGTCAGTTTCGTAGTTCTCATCAACCGATATGCGTTTGCTATATCAGGGAGGAACGTCTGAGTGACTTTTCCGGTGTCCGAGGTCTCATATCGATCCTGCCACTTCTTGACCGATTCTTCGCGGATTTTGCGTTTGACGTAGGACAAAGGGATCCCCTCGTAGTCCCTGGGCGATTCCGTGAGTGCTGCCGATTTGGCCAGTTCGTCAGCTCTTTCGTTGCCGACGGTGCCTACATGCGCTCTTACCCAGAAAAGACGAAGAGATCTCCCTTCAGCATTTATCTGTCCAATGTTTTCCTTTATGCACTTTGCCAAGGGGTGACTCGTTTTTGGATTACTCAGCAGCTCGAGTGAAGATCTGGAGTCACTCAGGACATTGACTTCTGGGTCCTTGCTCTTTAACACCATTTGAGTTGCCCGGCAAAGAGCATAGAGTTCTGATTGAAAGACTGTGCATTCGGAGTGGAGCTTGAACGTCAAGTTCTTGACCTCTTTGCCATTCTCCCACCATGTTAGAGCAGCTCCAACTTTACCCTCAATCTTACTGCCATCAGTATAAATTTGAGGTCCTTCTGGAAGATTGGAGGTGTCTTCTATGAGCTCGTACTCTACGGATGTCTGCGTGGACGGATGGGGTTTGTCCAAGTAGTTTACGTTCCGCTCGAGTTCCACTTCTGGTGGGAGGTAATCTTGGGAGAGGTTCTTTTTTACTCTGTACAAACTTGCTGCTTCCTGTATCCTGAGATCCAGGGGGAGCAGACCTGAAAGGGCAAGTGCTGATTTTAGAGAAACAGTACGGTACGACTTGCAGATTTTCTGAGCAAAGCCTCTTTGGATCGCGTTTAAGTGCGACTTGTTTTCCTCGAAGTCTACTGCTTGTGCCCATACACTTGAGGCGTACATGATGATAGGTTCCACCACCGCGACGTAAATGGTTCTCGTGATTTCGCCATTTAATCCCCAGGTCACCTTCGCTGCACATGCGAGCTGTCTATAAATGTTCGCCACTTTTTTACATTGGGCGTTCACATGTGCTTTAAAGTTGAGCCGTCGGTCGATCATTAGGCCTAGCAGTTTGACTTCCTCGACCAGATCGAGCCGGACGCCGGACATGACTATGTTTGGAGTTTCGTACTTCAACTTATTTGTGAAAAGCATCGCGTTAGTTTTATGCGCTGCAAAGTTGAGTTTGTTAGTTTTACCCCATTCCACTGTCATGCTCAGCGCCCTGCTCGCTTGCTGTTCGATAATGGTCGGGCTGCCTGTAAATACGAGAACGACGTCGTCCGCGAATGCTTGACAGTATACTCCCTCAGCTTCTAGCATTCGTAGTAATGAGTCTAGGATCACATTCCAAAAGGTTGGTCCACAGATAGACCCTTGGACGCATCCCTTGGTTGTTTCCTTCTCATAGACTGCTCTTGCATAGTTGACCTTGATTTTACGGTCGCTGAGGTAGGAGTTTACCATGTCGTAGAGGTTTGTTGGGCACTTCTTCTTCGCTAATTGATTTTTGAGGGCGGGCCACCAAGCATTGTCGAAGGCGCCTTCTATGTCCAGGGAGATTAGGAGTACGGTGTCTTTACTGTCTACTCCTTCTTTGATGTGCTCTACCAGGTCATAGAGGGCGTCCTCGGTGCCTCTTTGGGGCATGAAGCCGTACTGTTTCCTACTGATGGTTGGGAGGAGATGCCATTGGAGTCGGTTTACCAGAAGCTTTTCAACGATTTTTCCAAGAACGGACAGAAGACCTATGGGGCGGTAAGATTTTGGATGTGTGTAATCTGTCTTGCCGGGTTTGCGTAATATGACCACGTGCGCTTCTTTCCATTGCTTGGGGAAGTATGACAGCGACAAGCATTTGTTTGCTATCGCCAAGAAAACCTCCCATTCGCATCGTATGGCTGCTGCGCAGATATCAGCGGATAGCCCGTCTGTACCGGGGGCTTTTTTCGGATTCAGAGTTCTCAGTACTGATTCCAGTTCCGCTGATGTAAATGATGGGTCATTTTCCGGTAAGTCCATAGGCGTTTCTGTCGTTCGCTCCCGTAGCTCTGTATGGCAAGGTTGGTCTGTGCTCTCAGAGTCGTCGGGATAGAACGTTTTAGCAAGTAGTTCTGCAGATAGCTGGGGGGATAGAGTGTTACCTTCGGTGTCTCTTAGGAGTATTTCTTCCTGTCTTGTCGAAGTTTTTCTCATCACTCTGTAGATCTTGTCCCACATGCTTTCTTTCTCCTGATTCGTGCAGAACTCTTTCCAGCTTACCGTCTGAGCTTCTTTGGCTTTATCCTTGTAGTCTTGCCGAGCAATTTGGTACTGTTCGACTACAAGTTCAACTCTGTCGGGGGCGGCATTCCTAATCCGTCTCTTTCTTCTGAGAACTTCTTTCTTCAGATTATCGAGCGTTTTCGTATACCATGGAGGGGTTGGATTTCCCTTTGGCGAGCTTACCAGTGGAATGGTCTGTTTGCAGGCTTCATGTATACTAGCTGTGTAGCCCGTAATCATTGATTCGAGTTCCAATGGACTTTCACATTTCTCCACTGACTCCGGCGAGAGGTTTCCTTCTTCAAGGGAGGATTTTAACTGTGACATAAAGTTTGACCACTGTGCCTTCTTGGTGTAGTATTTACGAGTTGTTATTGGTCTCTGTTGTTCGAGACCTTTAATTAGACGCAAAGTGAAAGTGATTGCGTTGTGGTCTGATGTTGTTATACTTTTGTCAACCTTCCATCCCTCAATTTTCCCCAGGAGAGACCCACTGCACGTTGTTACATCTACTATGCTTGTGCAGAGTTTGCCTTCCCTGACGATCTCGAAGGTTGGTGTGTCGCCGGAGTTGAGAATAAATAAGTCCATTTCGTTGAAGAAAGAGTTTACGGCTTCTCCTCTCTCATTTTGGGATGTGCTTCCCCACCAGTGGGACCACGCATTCACGTCACCAGCAACAATAAGGTCTTTAGTCGCTAGTTTTTCGCTGAATACTTTGATCCTGCTGAGATAGGGGTCGACTTTTTGATCTCCTTCTAAGTAGACAGAAATCACTCCCAGTTTTAGGCCTGTGCCGACCAACAGGACTGCCGCTTCCGTTTCGGTAACAAGTTGGGGGTCATGGATTACCTCCAGCCTGTCACCGAAGACTATTATGGCTGCCTTGACTGGTTTTTGCCTATTTAAACTGCACTGGATAACGCGAGTTCCAGGATACTGTTTCATTACGCCTTTGTTTCCCACATAGGGTTCTTGAACAAGGGCAACTGAAACTCCCCTTTCTCTTGCGTAGAGTAAGTAGAGTGGGTACATTTTGATCAATTGTTTCTGCACGCCATTCTTACCATCCCATAGATCCGTGAAAAATAATGAGAAAACGCGTAGTGCCGTACAAAAATAGTTATCCACAAAGTCGGAAACATTATTGATAATCCGGAATTTTTGAGGGAAAATTTGGTCATTTGATACTGTACGGCATCGGTTCCATACAGTTGCAATACCTCTTCTAACCCATTATTCCGCGATTATTTACTCGAACCTAAAGCCATCATTTATAGAACACTTATTGGTGTATTTTATACAAAGAATAAAAATAATTATTAAAAGAAGCAAATTAAAATTGTTTTAACAGCTCCTAATAGATACCGCACTGTTTGTATTTCGTGCTACAGAGATGACGATCTACGAAGCCGAAGTTGGCCGATTGTCTCTTTCCAGGTGTCGATGTGCAATATTTATCGCCGGGTACTGTAATATATTTTGTAATGTCTGTGTTTCATACACGGGACTAAGACAGTTAAAATAAAAAACAAAGAAACAAAAGTTTGCCATGTCAATGTTTTAAAGGAATTACATGGCAAAGAGATGAACCATATTATGAAAACTGTGGTAGATGAACGTAGACGAAGTTTCCAAATACAGCGGTGTGCTTTTTTATACCGAGTCATAGAATAGATAACCGAGTGATGGGACGAGCACAACATGTGTCTGAGGGTAAGCAACACACCTGCCCAAAATAACACAAAGTCACGCAACTATTAGAATACGAAGAGTCCAACTACCTAGCACTGCACTGCTTTTTTTTTAATTTAAATTATCCACTCTACAGATTCCGGGGTCCGTGACCTTTGTCATTTCAACTTTTATTTTTTTCACATGTTTCTTGAATTAGGAGAAGAAGAGGAAAATAGGGGTGAGTTGGGAACATTTTAAACCTAATTCTAGTGCTCGTTTGTTAAGCCGATCACTACCGGTTGGGATTCCGCTAGTAATCGACTCGACGTCGTAATTTGCCTAAGCCGCCTCTTCCGGCCCCAGAGCCTCCACTTCGGCCGCATTTCTGTCCCTGATGCCCATCTGTAGGTTGAACTCTCGTATCTTTGGTAATGCAGCCAACGCTCGCCGCACGAACCGACCGATGGCGTCGTCGGTGTCGTCAGCGTAATATATGAATGAAGGAGCTAGCACTGCACTGCTCGTGTCACCCTAAGATATCAGATGATTTATATCTATGTCCTCTAATTTCTCTGGAAACATTTTGTTTCTTTTTGTGCACAAACGCTATTTATCAAGAGACGCTTAAGACAACGTCAAGACGTTAAGATATCGTCTTGTAATTCTATCTAATAAAAAATGATTGCACCTTTGCGTGGTTGCAAGAAAATACAAGAGGCAAGTCCGCTAACGCCTACGTTCTCTCGTGACGTCACGGATTCCGTGACGTCAACGTGTAGAAATACCTGCGTATTCTGTGGATTTACGGAGAAATACGTATGACCCTTTGCAGGACGCTGCCCCGTTTGTCAAAGCGACGCTATCGTGCGATCTGAACCCATCACACATTTACGTTACGTGCTCACTTTCTACGTATTGAGTTCATCTACAACCTACGTGAAATGACGTGTTTTGATTTGAGTAGTCTATATGTTATGTATGTAGATATGTTTTACAAGTATTTGAGCTGGTATACGTGGTACAGTTAGAGGCGGATACCCATTAAATTTAACATAATATCCGTTTAAATGATTTTTAACACTCATTCATTGTTGTTTACTGTATTGTTTTGGTTTAACTAAGTATTCTAATGTTGTCATACTATATTTCAGACATATCATAGGTAAGACCTTATAAATCTTAAAACATTTTTCAAATTGCATCATGTTGTTAGAGACAATAAAAATACTTAGTAAACAATACAGACAAAAAATACTTAGTAAACAATACAGACAACTATTGCTATCAATTATTAAAAAGAAACATGTACCTATTACAAATAAAATAGGTATTTATAGTCACGTTACTCAAATAACTTTACACGTAGCAAAGGATGCCGTAACGCTGGCGTCATTTCCTTGCTGAATGGCTATGGGTAACCGTTGTACCAATTAAAAGCCGAAGCAGGAGACACCACCACACTCCATAATTTAGTTACCAAAGTATTTTACAATTTTTTTACTAAATTAAGAGTAGGTCTCTGATTTTTTTGTTCTTGCAGCCTTATTATAGACTTGAATTGAGTTCAATTTAATATCGTTGACTACGTTAGACAACAATTTGACAATGTGTCAAATCACATGTACCCGAAGATATTAAATTGGACTCACCTTAAGTTTGTAGTAAGGCGGTGTGAAAAAAATACATTTTCCATCCGTTGTTCCGTCGTGAAATGAACAACAAAACATACACATTTTCACATACATAACATTAGTAGAATGAGTTAAACTTTATTTCATTTGTTGCTCAATTACGTCATAGCACTCTAACGGATCTGGTAGAAATGTATGTACGTTGTTAGTTCTTATGATTTCGAATTACGCTTCTAATGTATTTTGAATAAGTGAGCATTTTAATCAGTTCGTAATTAAAAACAAAACAAATGTATAACCATTAAATTAACAATTTCAAAAAGTCAAAGAAACGCCTGAAATAATAAGAACAAAAAAATCATCAATTGCTGAAAAAACACATCAAAATCTATTGAGACACAAAGAAACACGATTTTTACTGGAACACTAGTGTTGTACACTTATTTTTTTACGACGGGGATTAAAATTAGTACTTACTGAAAGAGTTGGAGCGGAATTGCGTGGGTACGGGTGGGCACAGTATATCACTGCCCATGCTGTTGACACTCACTACGTCTCGGAGCTCACCCAGGGAGGATGACCGCAGCGTAGGCAGGGAGAAATTCACTTCTTTAGTCCTGTGAAAGAAAAACATAATTAGCATTTCTGGGAAAATTTCAATTTTTTTATGTAACATCGGTTGTCCCGCTTCTGGGCAAAGGTGCCCCAATTCTTTTTTTTTTTTTTTTAATATAGAGTGACGAGACGAGCAGCACATGCCTGATGGTAAGCAACATGCCTGCCACATAACAGCACAGTAACACGCAGCTATTGGAACATGAAGAGTCCAAATCATTACCTAGGACTGCACTGCGCTCGTCGCCCAGAGATCTAAGATGTTATATCTCTAAGCCGTGTAAATTCCCTGGAAACATTGCCCTTCAAACCGGAACACAGTAATGTTTGCACATTACTGGTTGGCGGTAGAATAACTGGCAAAGGTGTGGTACTTCCCCAGGCGGACTCTGCTAAGAGTCCTACCACTACAAAATTCCCTCCACTTTATCCAGTCCGGAGCTGCCATCATTAAATATTTTTACGGAAGTGAATAATACATGTGGGAAATTAGAAGAACAAGTAGGTAATTACGTGAGTAAAAACTAAACAACATTATTTAATTTTCTTATTTTATATAAAATTCCAATTTAAGCTCAGACATTCGGCTAAATTTCACATTTTTTGTGAAGCGTTCAATTAAGAATGTAGATACATATGATCTTAACGTAAATTTTTCATTGGTAGGACTGTTTGTAGAGTTCACCAAACAAATGCAAAAATTGCTAGTTCCGGTTTAAAAGACAATGTTTGCAAAGAAATTACAGGGCAAAAAGATACATGATCTTTTATATCCTTGTGTTTCTTTAGTTCTAGGCAGTGATTTGGGCGTTTCGTGTGAAATAGTTGTTTACTATCAGGATCATAGCTTGCTCGTACCATTAATCTTTATTTAAAAAAAAATGTCAGTCTTAGGTACTGCCGATAGAAGTGAAAACTTATAACTCAGAATTTAGTTAATTAATTTAAGGTTACTTTGGAAACTACGCGGGTGAAACCGGAGGGCGTGGCCATGAGCATTTGTAGATGGTCAATGGCCGTGGTCCCGAGTTTAACCGAAGATTTCTTACCATTTCCGAGCGTGATGCTAGAATTCAATTCACAGCCCACGAAAAATCTGCTTGTGGCGTGCCTCAAGAAGTTTTCTTTCAAAAACTTCTTTCTTGACCACTGTTTTACTTCTTTGACCAATGGTTTAAAAACTCAACGAAAAAAAACTTACGAAAGAATTGTAATTAAAAAATATATACATATAAATATATTTTACTACGGCACCCCTAAAAAGACGTAGGCGCGTCCATTATAACATAACATTCGGGTTGTGGTTAGCTTTATTTTCAAAGGTCTTGGTCTTCGGTCCTGTCTATTTGTGAACATTATTAAATTTCGAGAACATTTTCAAAGGCCACAGGAATTCAATTTGCAACAAAATTAGGGTTTTCACTTGTACATTTTCATAGATTTAAATAAAGACCTTCAAGATCCGAGTGACCGCTTTTAACATATTAGAGGTTGTCTAGTTCAACACAAACAAATTCATTTTTTTTTTGTAAAAATGAAACAAAAAATCCTCACAAGATTTATGGAAAAAGAGACAAAATTAAGATAAAATCGAGCCGTCACGAAAACTTGTCTCAATTTTATCCAATTTAACATATTAACATCTTCCGCCGTCTTTAGATTTTATGTAGAAGTCACTACGTTCGTAAAACACCTTCGCCTATTAAAACCTCACACTCCCAATAAAACCCCACACCAAAAAACAGTTATTAGCATCCACGCCAAAACTAGGAATAGTTAAAAGAGATCCAGAATAAATGTTAATTAAAATGTATAAAACACTTCCATTAAACCAGGAACCAAGACAGAACAAAATTCTACAACGAGTTAAAAAAGTGATAATAATATTATGCTTTTTTTTTTACTTTTATAAATGGTAAATTTGCGTTTGATAATTAGTAGGCCTCATGATCGAATGCAAATTTGACATAGGGTGCTCACCTAGAAGAAACCGATTCATTCTAAACTGGAAACATTAAAATTGTTACTATCGGGGAAAAAACACTCTCAGGCAACGTATTTTACTGCTTAGACGTTTAATTACGACCATAGAGTTCAATCTCCTTGCTAGATAGAGTCTTTGAAATATCAACCGCTTTTTTGAGCAACGAACAGTACGAGAGAAAAAAAAATGGTTGTCTGTAAAGTCTGTTTACTGACGATAGAACGTGACAACGTCTTAAGAAATCAGTACGCTGATACGCGCGAGTAGTGATACCGCTCGACTCGGCGGGTGGCGCCCTCAGCGCTCAGCTTCGTCCGCATGGCACGGTAGACGAACTAACGGTAACGGCGGAACGTTACAGTTTTGCGGGCGTGCAGCCGGCTTCATCGAATTATAAGACGTTATCACGTCAAAATACCTCCATATTAATTACGAAAAAAACAGCAATTGATGTGTTTAAGACATTCTTGAGTTACGATCGTAATATTTTTAATTACTTCCCGCTATAAGGTCCGCCTCGAGTGGGTGGGAGTCTGTTTTACATTTATTTATTGTCCTCTAAACCAGAAAAGAAATGTAAAAATTATAAATGGTCTCCTAAAATTAGACGACTTTTCGTAAAGATGTTTCCTTTTTCTCTCGTTATGAAACAGACAGGTTCATATTTTTCAGACAGCTACATATTTTTCTCTCTTGAAGGACCAACGAACTCTACATTGTATCTAAAGGTAAGATTTGTTTTAGATATTTGAATTGTATTTTCAAACTTATTGTTCAATTTACATTTCATAATTCACATTAAATAAAACAAAACATTAATTTTGCATGCTTTGAAGTTAAGTAATGGACTGAGTAATGATAATTTACATCGCGTTATTTAATTTATGGCAATTCCCACAGAAATCTAAATAATAAGTATTATTTAGATTTCTGTGGCAATTCCAGATGTTATAATGAAGTGCAAATTATGTTAATGTTACTGTTAATACTAGTAAATTATCTTATTATTTATGAGTGAAAATCTAGTTTACTAGGTTCTTAATTTTAGAGTAGTAGAAGTCTTTGTAGAGTTCGTCTTCAAAGGTACCTTTGCTAGTAATTCCACCGCCAAGTAACTGCAAATGTTACTGTTTTTCGGTTTCAAGAGCAATATTTTCAGAGCAATTGCCAGGCGAAGAGTAACGCTATTTTGGACATGTCCTATATTTCTAATCCTGCTATCTTTTCTTAATGTGAAAGATTAGATGTCTGGATGTTTGTTATTCAATTTGCTGTAATAGCGAAATAAGTCTAGCTCGTCACGTAGCACTATTAAAAAAAGGTGCGATATCGATTAGTTATACTAATTAGGCTTACTACTTTACCACTACAATTTTTATCGATTATTCGTTTGCACTTGATCGCCATCTTGCCTAATGTCAAGCAGCGTTGCAGTTTGCCATGGAACGTGCTAACATGGAAAAAAAATTAATCGACTGGCTCCGTGGCTTAGTTGGTAGTAACTCTGCCTGCGAAGCCGAGGGTCGTGGGTTCCATTCCCAACCAGTGCAAATATTTGTGTGATGATACAAATGTTTGCACTGTGCCTGGGTATTTATATGTAAAATAAGTATGTATTTAAAACTATATTATAAGTATTATATCAACTATCTGGCCGCCATCATACAAGCTTTGCTTAGTTTGGGGTCAGATGGTGTTGTGTGTGAATTGTCCACCAATATTTATTTATTTATATAATTCACTTTAGACCTGAAGGCACTCATATTATATCCATCAGAGAATATCCACTCAGACAACGTATTCAACAGTTTAGTAGTTGTTATCACGAAAGTGGAGTCAAGCCTCTTCTTTCGCCCATGGAACATGAACCATGAAAAGCAGTAGCTTTTTCAAGCTTCGGGCAGAGTGATAGAAAGAATGGGCAAGGTGGTTTTAGATTACACACACTCTACGAAATGTACTACTTATCGCTTTATCTTTAATAAAAAAGAACGCTGACGAGAAAAACCTCACTAAAAGTCCGAATCTCAGAATTAACTCTTTTGCTAGAAATACAATGAGTTTGAAACTAAAGCGAAAACATTGAAATGCCGAGTGAAATAAAAATAAAATGAACAAAATTTTATATTTTAAGATAAAACAGTAAAAACGAAATTAATGTATTATTATAAGTAACACTACTAAAATATCGAGAGAATTTATATTCGTTAAATGATAGGTAAGTACATGCAATATACTCGTAGGAAGACAATAAGACCAGTGGTAAGTTTAAGATATTACACACAAGAATATTATTAGTGTTCATTCCGAAACAGTACTCTCGAGTAAGAGACAAAGTTAAATTATTAATTTTTTTAATGTTTATGCAAGTCCGAAATATGCCTTCTTTCTCTATACAGAAAAAATACCGACTTTAGCTTGGAAATGAAATCACCAAACCAATTATTACAAAATTTGAGAGAGAATAATCCAAAATTCTAACTGGAAAATAGTGATGTTTTCACTTACTGCTTGGCGGTAGAATAACTGGCAAAGGTGTAGGTGGTACTTCCCCAGGTGGACTCTGCAAAGAGTCCTACCACTACATAAAAGAATTACTACTTAAGAACAGCTTCAAAAACTTCCAGTCGAATTCGGATCAAAGGAGACGGCTCATTTCTGCCCCAAGTCCCGGAGACCTAAAAAAGTTATTTAATTAAAATAACATATAATTAAACTAGCTGACCCCGCAAACGTTGTTTTGCCTTAGTGAACAACCCTTGTCACATGTGTGAAAATGTTCGTGAACCTACTTCTTTGACGATTTTTAGTAAAACTTGAAAATATTGAAATACGTAATATGGGAAAACAAAAAAAGGCGTGCGACGCCAAAATAAAAAAAAAGTGAACAAAATTGACACATTATCCGATTCGTTCAAAACTCGATTCCAAAAAGAATGTAAAATATCCTCGATTCGTTCAAAACTCACACATCGCGTTATTTTTTCAACGTTTTAGTTGTTATCTTTTAAACCCCGCTATGCTGAATAAAAACATTAACAGTTCCTCAATACATATTAAAAATCCTATACAATGGTCCAATTTTGGTCGAGTCTCCTGCACTTTTGCTGTGGGGTAAATGCCCATGGAAAATGGGCCGTCTCCTTTAAGCAGAACCATTAGTTGAAAACATGTACTGTTGTAGTGGTAGGACTCTTAGTAGAGTCCGCCTGGGGAAGTACCACACCTTTGTCAATTATTCTACCGCCAAGCGGTAATGTGCAAACATTACTGTGTTCCGGTTTGAAGGGCAATGTTTCCAGAGAAATTACAGGGCTTAGAGATATAACAACTTAGATCTCTGGGCGCAGTGCGGTGCTAGGTAATAATTTTGGCTCTTCATGTTCCAATAGCTGCGTGTCACTGTGCTGTTATGCGGCAGGCATGTTGCTTACCATCAGGCACATGTCCTGCTCGTCTCGTCACTCTTTATTTAAATAAATAATAAAATATGTACATTTTACATGAAAACCACCTTGCATACATTAATAAAAAGTACCTGGGTGACCGAGCTTTGCTCGGTTTAAATACTAAATATACTTAGATACCTACAGATAAAAGACTCCAAGAAATAGATTTTCTTTAAAAAAACGAATTGAAAAAAAGAGAACCCGTCTGGATTCGAACCCGGAGCTACTAATTCGTGACCGCTATGAGCGCCCGACTTCCCGTGTGAGCTAATTATGCTGTCGCGTCATGCGGCGAAATTTACCTTCACATTCTAATGTCTAATGTGACAGTTTTTCATTGTCTAAAAACGCGCATAATATGCGTTTTTTTAAATAAGACCTAGTTAGATCGATTTATCGTCCCCGAAATCCCCTGCATACATAATTTCATGAAAATCCGTCGAGCCGTTTCCGAGATTCAGATTCTATATATATATACATATTTATATAGGTACAAGAATTGCTCGTTTAAAGGTATAAGATAGTAGTGTAAAAATCTAATCTCTAATTTGGACCACTTTTTAATGTAATCGTTCTTGACGTGTATCTTTAGTCATACCTTGTCTTTTGGTATTAAACACAAGGATACTAGACTACCTAGGATTTAAAATGTGTTAGAGTAAGTATTATACTACTAGTCAACCCCTTTCATTTCTTGTGTTGTGAAATAATATTTTGTCCACCATTTTGTGGAGGCCACCATCTTGAATCAATATTAACCAAACATTGCTAAAAACTGGCCTTGAAATGAAATAAAAAACGAAAATCGAAATCAGTCTATCCATTTGAGAGCTACGATGCCACACACTCTCACACCCTGACAGACATCGACGTCAGACTAATTGTAACCCTCTTTTTGGTCGGGTGTTAAAAAGAAGATTGCAAGGCGTATAGAACATGATGGGCGACGGGTTCCGGAGGACCCGTCTTCCGACTAAAGAGTCCCGATAAGACCAGACGGAGGCTGCGGAGAAGTGTGAAAGCGTGCCCGTAGAATAAAAAAGCGTATAGAGCTTGGATAAGCGGTGTTCAGAAAGTTATATGATAATCTTACATCACGACATATGCTACAACTCATAAAAATCGTCTTTTAATCAGTGTGTACTGGAAACTACGATGTATGATGCTGAGACGTGCAAGCTCACACAGAGAAGGATACGCATAAAATCAGAGCCAGAGGAAGTACAGAACCGTGGAAAGATCCATGCTCCATATCAATCCAAGAATCAAAGTTCAGAACGTTGGAATAGCAGTGACAAAACTAAAGTGATAGAACAGATAGTGGAAAATGATGATGATGACAAATTCAATGGGATTGATTGAGCATTTCATCCTTCTTCAAAGTTTTTTGAAAGTGTTAACGTAGAAAGATTTCAGAACCAACAGACTCGAAAGTCAATAGAATCGACAGCAGGTATTCGAAGTCATCAAAGTCTTTGAAATACATATCTAAAGATTCACAAAAAGCAGCTAAATGAAAATGAATGCTTCGAAGCATTACTTCGAAAGAAAACTTTAAAATAACTGTTTCCTTTCTTCAAAAAGACAGCTATAAAAGTTTTTATCTGGAATCTTTTAAAATAGTCGGACGGATATAGGTATTGGTTAAAATCCAAGATAAATTTGGATAGGTATAAACAGAATCTACCTAGCAGCCACAATAAAGGTTAACTGAAATGCCGCAGACAGATAATATATATTTACCTACCTACCTACTTTTTACGAACTTTTAACCGCCGCACCACCGCTGTTTTTCAAACATACTGAAGAAACACGAAGAGTAGGTATAATTTTTTCGAGTCGAAAACAAAGCTTTTTACCCAGAAATTAAATTTATATAGGGAGCCACTTTTTAACTAAACCAACACTGTCTCTAACTAAAATAAATTTATTTAAAGTGACACTTTTTTTAGACGCGTTGGCTTTTTTTCGAGATGGGAAAAAAATGGAATTCGCGACACTGTTACCTTTTACAAATACCGATATTTCTGTGTGTAAAATGATGTACATTTTTTATTGTGCTTTCACTTCTGTCAGCATTCCTGGAGGGCCTCTAGTTTTTTTATTTATTTATTAGCAGTTTTACTCGCGTAGTTCCCGTTCTCGTTATCTTCCAGGGATAAAAAGTAGTAGTTTATTGTGTTTTACCAGATTATACTCTAACTGTGATCCGAATTTCAACCTGATCTGTTCATCCAAATATCTCAACTTTGACATTATCAATATTAGTAGTGTGCATGCATGTGACTATCTGGCGAAATCCAAATGATTAGGCTTACACTAGCCAAAAAAACTGTGGAATTTTCGAGGCTTAGGTTTTAACAGTTTAGAAATGTAGATACAACGTTTATTGTTTATTATATCGAACAAATTCGAAAAGACAAAAACGGACCTGGTTTATATGTATATAATCTTATAACTTTTTCACATAAATGTAATTCCCCAAATAGACCCCGATATTACATAATAAATATATGTAGTATTTAAAAAGTCAATACAGGTATCTGACATCTCATTAAACATTTATAATTCATGACTACATAGTCCAGTAACTTTGTCGCCTGAATGTATGGAGTAGGATGCGTTAAATCCGGTAGATCTGATTTTTTGCAGACTTGTTTATGATGTTGGCCTAATGATTGTCCCAAGTTTGTGACCTTGAGCGACGAACGCAACTTTGTCAAAAATCGAAAAAACCGCGAAAAAATCGTTTATTTTTCAAATTTTGGCGATTATAACCCTAAACGACTAGTTTTTGTAAAAACTTTCTTATGGTGTTTATAAAGTAGACTAAATTTGCTA
Organism: Ectropis crepuscularia; assembly: GCA_963693475.1. Taxonomy (NCBI): domain Eukaryota; kingdom Metazoa; phylum Arthropoda; class Insecta; order Lepidoptera; family Geometridae; genus Ectropis; species Ectropis crepuscularia. Next base: position 15,367,427 of record OY856358.1, read on the forward strand.
CAATATGATACTAGAATTGTCTCTGTACACTCAATAGTTTCTAAGAATAAGTCTTTCAAAGTTTATATTTATTTTCGTACTTCGCACTTTTTAGCAATATTTTAACTCCTACTTGACCACTTCGTGGCACAGTTACGGCGGTTTTTAACCTCCAACCAAAAAAAGAGGTGTTATAAATTTGACGTCGAAGTCTGTCTGTCTACTAGACAGACACACATACAGGTCTGTCGCTATGTGTATCTGCCTGTGTGTGTATCTGTCTATGGCACCGTAGAGCTCAAACGGATGGGCCGATTTCAATGCGGTTTTTTTTATTTGAAGAAACATTTTTGTGTTGATGTTTTGAGCTATTTTTGGTTAATATCGGTTCAAGATAGCCGCCTCCACCAAATGGCAGACCAAATATTTCATCACAATCTACCTCAATATGGGTATCAAATGAAAGGGATTGACTAGTAGAGTACTATACAGTATAACAAATTTAAAATCACAAAATGGCGAACTCCATTTTTTTTTTTCACTAATGCCTTAATATGGGTATCAAATGAAAGGGCTTGACTAGTAGACTACTATGCACTATGACAAATTTCAAATCTATGATGGCCGCAGCCACAAAATGACGAAATACGTTTCTTTTTTCACAACTACCTCGATATGGTATAAATATAAATTGTTCATAGTGTATATTAGTCTACTAGTCAAGCTCTTTCATTTGACACCCATATTAAGGCATTAGTGGAAAAAAAAAATGGAGTTCGCTATTTTGTGATTTGAATTTTGTTATACTGTATAGTACTCTACTAGTCAAACCCTTTCATTTGATACCCATATTGAGGTAGATTGTGATGAAATATTTGGTCTGCCATTTGGTGGAGGCGCCCATCTTGAATCGATATTAACCAAAAATAGCTCAAAACATCAACACAAAAATGTATCTTCAAATAAAAAAAACCGCATCGAAATCGGCCCATCCGTTTGAGCTCTACGGTGCCATAGACAGATACACACACAGGCAGATACACATAGAGACAGACCTGTATGGGTGTCTGTCTTGTAGACAGACAGACTTCGACGTCAAATTTATAACACCTCTTTTTTTGGTCGGGGGTTAAAAACCGCCGTAACTGTGCCACGAAGTGGTCAAGTAGGAGTTAAAATATTGCTAAAAAGTGCGAAGTACGAAAATAAATATAAACTTTGAAAGACTTATTCTCGAGAAACTATTGAGTGTACAGAGACAATTCTAGTATCATATTGTAGCAAATTTAGTCTACTTTATAAACACCATAAGAAAGTTTTTACAAAAACTAGTCGTTTAGGGTTATAATCGCCAAAATTTGAAAAATAAACGATTTTTTCGCGGTTTTTTCGATTTTTGACAAAGTTGCGTTCGTCGCTCGAGGTCACAAACTTGGGACAATCATTAGGCCAACATCATAAACAAGTCTGCAGAAAATCAGATCTACCGGATTTAACGCCTACGGTAATGTTTAAAGTTACTGTACTAACATTACTAATAACCCACCCTGATCAGCTTCCGACGCTAATTGATATCTACTAATATTATTATATTATACTCGTAGATCAATGTTACGTCTTACTGCCTTTTGGTTTAGCATAACATACCATTCTATGTTTTCACTGCTGGAATTTGAAGCAGACACGCAGACAGTCAATTCCTAAAGGTCTGCGCCGATTTATTCGACTCGTCTACCACCCGCCAAAAAATACACGCTAATATGGGCTTTATGCCATGCACGTTAAGATACAGATAACATTGAAACACAAATTAGCTGACCGCTCGCTGACAGCCGTCTGCTAATTTATGTTGCCAATGTAATCTATATCTTATAAGGCATGACATAAAGCCCATATTTGAGTGTATTTTATTTGTCGGGTGGGAGCGGAGTCGTCCAAGTGGGCGCAGACCTTACTTATAATACACCTCGCTGGCGCAGTGCGGGTCACCCGAATGTAACATATCCTTAAAAGACTTCTTTAGAACATTTCAATTTCCTCACAATGTTTTCAACACTCTTAAAATACGCTTTTAAAATACCCAAGAAGTGTAACAGGAGTTTGAAATTGCAACCTCACTCTTTGACAATAAACGGCTTGCCAATGAGTTAGTTACCTATGCTCATAGTACGAGTAGGTAATCTACTATACGGTTACTAAATTAGCTGGATCACTATGTTCTATTATACTGTATTCTCCTTTTTTATCTCCCAAGTTTCATTGGCGATACAAAGTATCAGAAATAGAGCAACTTAGTCCTTAATCCAACTTGATTAAAGTACTATTTCCGAAGTCGTCGCGTGCTGAATTAAAATTGAGACAACTCGTTAAAACTGGAGTATTCGAGATTACCTTATGACTTCACAGTTCAACTTATTTAAAAGTTATGATAGGGGCCATAAAACGCCTTTAGAAATAGGAAATTTTTCTCGATTAAAACTTGCCTTTTGTCAGTTTATTCATTTAGTGTTTTTCTGAGTGATGGTTCAATACACTTTCCGTGGTACAGTGACTTTGGCACAGCGTCTTTTGTGACATTATTGCAAAATAAAATAAGTAGTAAGCAGCCCCCTTACTATGTTTGCACTGTTTCTGTGTGTTTCTATGTATAATAAGTATGTATTTAAAAGTATATAAGTATTAAATTAGCTATCTGGCCGCCATAGGTAAAGCTTTGCTTATATTAATTAGTTTGGGTCAGATGGTGTTGTGTGTGACTTGTCCACCAATATTTACTTACTTACTTACATAGCGCGTTACCACTGAGAGGCCTTTCTCACAAGGAGTCAAGAGCGTCAGGTTACCCAACACACTGGCCAAGTGCGGGTTTCTACATGAAACACATCTTCGAAATTTGTTTTTTTTATTTTATTAAGATTTTTGAAGTGAAAACTTCTTTTGGCTCACCACACACAGATTTTTGTGGGCTCTAAATTGAACTCAAACATCACGCTCGGAAATGAAAGAACTCTTCGGGTGAACTCGGGACCATGACTGCCAAAGCTGATGCATTTCTAGATGGCCATGGCGTGGTGACCATGGTTCATCAACATCATCATCATCAACAGCCCACTAAACGTTCCCACTGCTGGGACTCGGGGCCTTCTCTCGCAAGGAGAGAGTTAAGGCCATAATCCACCACGCTGGCCCAGTGCGGGTTGGTGGATGACACATGACTTCGAAAGATTCTAGGTACATGTCGGTTCCTCACGATGTTTTCCTTCACCGTTTTAAGTTAGCGGCATTACGCAAATGACTTTCGAAAAGACAGTGGTGCGTGTGGGGTTTGAACTCGGGGTCTCCGGATCGGCAGGCGCCGTTCTCCCGATTAGACCACCGTAACTTACGCCATGGTTACAAATTTGCATTTCTAGATGACCATGCTTAGAAGACTTATTTAAACGACAATGCTTTGAAGATTTTTGCAGATTTAACCGCGCTCCGGTTTCACCCGCGTAGTTTCCATAGTGAGCTATCAAATTCTGAGTTATAAGTATACACTTCTATCGGCAGTCCCTATGACTACCATTTCTTTTCTATACCGTTAAAACCAGAGGTGATGACAAACTTGTATATCTGCAGTTAAAAAACACTCAGAGGCGCGAACGGTAGTAGGACCTTCGACCTCAGGATTGTAAAATTGGACGTACTGAGAGTAGAAAATTCAAATTATTATCATATATCAATATTAATTTATTAAATAACAAGAAGAAAAATGTTATAGCTTCCGCGCTTTCCACCATAAGCAGCGAAGGTAGCGTAGCGTCGCGTAGCTTCCACAAACCAGGAAACAGCAAGGTTCCACCTTGAGGAAGTTTCAATCGGTGCGGGCACCACTTTTAGCTTTTTTTTTTTTTTTTTTTTTAACTGTGATAGGTTCGCACTTGACCACCATCTCGCCTGATGTTAAGCGACGATGCGATCTACGATGGAACGTGCTTACCTAGAAGAAACCGATTCACTCTCGATTTGAAGACACCCAGATTGTAACCATCGGGGAAAACCCACTCCGGCAACGCATTCCACAACCTTGACGTTCTTATCACAAACGTGGAGTCAAATCTCTTCGTTCGTGTTTTTGGAACATCAACCATGAAACGATGTCGCTTTTTTGAGATACGAGAATTCCGATAGAAGAAAGGGCAAGGTGGTATTAGATCATGCAGATCAGTTGCACACTCTCCGAAGTGTATCCGATAAAAAACCGATAAGCTAGCAATCTTGCGGCGATGATCAAGACTTTGAAGTCTTTTACGCACAAGAGTGTCATTGCCTATGAGCCTTTTGGCACGTCTCTCAATAGATTCCAGAGTCTCCAGCTGATACTTGGCCGATCCATCCCAAAGGTGCGAACAGTACTCCATACAGGATCGAATCTGTGCTTTGTACAACGTGAGCAACTGCTCAGAGTTGAAGTATCTTCGCACCCTTGAGAGGACACCCAGTTTTTTGGCGGCTAATTTAGCCTTAGACTCAATATACGTGCCAAAGTTGAGCGTCGATGACAAAGAAACGCCCAAAAGCTCGAGATGGTCAGTAACCGGCACGGACACGCCTCGAAAAGTAGGAGCCAGTTCGAATGGACTCCTTTTAGCTGAGAATAAACATGCCTGTGTTTTTCCTTCGTTAAACTTGGCCAAATTGGCATCGCCCCATGTAGAGACTGCCTCAAGGGCCAAGTTCAAACGCTCGACCATACCTTCTCTCAGGAGCTGAGTTTGTTGTCCACTGGCTCTTGCGCTGGATGTATAACTCTCTACGACGGTGCTATCATCTGCGAACCCAACGATACCGGGCTTCAACAGATCATTGATATGTAGCAGGAAGAGAGTCGCAGAGAGTACCGACCCCTGAGGAACTCCGGCATTGATAGCCATTTGATCCGACGAGCAGCCATCAATGACGACTCGTATGGATCGATCCCTCAAGAAGTCCGATATCCACGCAATAAACCCAGGTGACAAACCATAGCCCGAAAGCTTGCTTATAAGGCCATCATGCCAAACCCTGTCGAAAGCCTTCGAGATGTCCAGGGAGACTGCAAGTGCTTCCCCGTGTTTCTCGATAGCTTCACTCCAGATGTGGGTGACATACGCTAGAATGTCCCCGGTGGACCGGTTCCGGCGAAACCCGTATTGCCGGTCACTGAGGAGGTCGTTCGATTCTAGGTATGCCAGGAGCCTGTGGTTTAAGACACGTTCCATAGTCTTACAGAGTATGGACGTGACTGAGATGGGCCTGTAGTTGACAGGGTCAGTACGACTGCCTTTTTTGGGCACAGGTTGCACGTTAGCAAGCTTCCACGACTTCGGCACTTGCCCAGTTTGGAGAGAAAGTCTAAACAGGCGTGTTAGTACTGGAGACAACTCGGGTGCACAAACCCTCAGTACTATGGCTGGAATTCCGTCCGGGCCACTGGCTTTATTCACATCCAGATTGCGTAGCACTTTACGGACCTCCTTCTGGCGAATATGTATTTCAGACATTACAGTCGGACTGCCAGGTGGAGTTGGGGGTATCGCACTACCAGCATCTAGATGTGAAGATTCCGCAAACTGAGACGCAAACAAGTTTGCCTTCTCTATAGCGGTGTGAGCCAGCGTCCCATCAGGTTTAAGCATTGGAGGTAGTGAGGGGCGGCAGAAGTTCGATTCGACTGATTTAGCTAGGGACCAAAACGCTTTGCTGCCCGTAGGGTATGAAGCTAGTTTGTTCCCTATTCGACTAATATGGTCAAATCGAGCCCTCTGTAGAACCTTTTTGCATGCCTTAGCAGCCTTGTTAAACGCTTTCTTCTTCTGGTGTGTGTCCTTTGCTTTACGTTGTCGAGCATCAACCCAAGCTAGGTAAGCCTCATGCTTAAATGCTTCAGCATTTTTACACTGAGGACCAAACCAAGGGCGAGCTTTGCTGGATACTGGGACGTCAGAGTATGGTATAAAATATTCCATAGCCGTTTGGATCACTTCAGTCACAGCATCCACGCAAGTTGAAGGATCACCAGAAGAAAAGCACAATGACTGCCATGGGTAAGACGCAAAAAAAGAACGCATCTCATCCCAATCTGCTAACTTGTATCGCCACAACCGCCGGTTGCCTCTAGGGCTTGGATCGGGCGGATGGTACATTGATACTGACTTCACCAGACAGTGGTCGGAGCTGCCTAACGGCGAAGATACCGCCACGGAATATCGGTCTGGATCAGTTGTTAGCAGAAGGTCTAAACAATAAGGAGTATGCGACTCAACGTCAGGTACCCGAGTGGCCCCTTGAACCAACTGGGTCAGGTCTAACGATAAAGCTAGCTTTCTCGTTTCCTGCCCAGCGTGGTCAGTGTCCCGGTATGGGAACAGCCAATCTTTGTGATGGCCGTTAAAATCCCCCAGCAACACTAGTTGGGCTGATGGGTACTTTTGCTGAGCCGCATCCGCCGCCTCACTCAAATATTCCATGAGCCTAGTTGTCTCCAGATCCCCACTGTGCGACCGATAGACACAGGCATACACAATTTTTTCTAAGCCTGTGTCTATCAACGCCCAAAGAACAGAGAATCTGGTGTCCTCAAGGTTACGGAGACGCCGACAGCAGATATCATCACGGGCGTACAGGCACACTCCAGCACGTGGCTTAAAGTTGTGCTCCAGCGTGTAACCAGGATATGTTAGGTACGCCACGTCCGAAGGACGCCCTATCTGCGTCTCCGTAAGAAAAAACAGTGATGGCTGCTCAGTCTCCAGATGGTGGTGGACTGCTGTGATATTTGAGTGCAGGCCTCGGATGTTCTCGAGGTGCACTTTAAGAATCAAGGAGTGCAGCCGCATATGAACTCTATTTCTGTTTTTTACTTTTTTCATAGTTGTTTGAGGGTGAATTACGGTGGGAACACGGAAGTAGAACGAGGCTACATACTGCTGACCAACGGCCACAACACACAACACGAATACATCTATGGGAAACTAGTCTGGAGACTGCGGGGACGCCCGAGCCCCCCCGGGGATGTCTATCTGGCCTTGATATCCGGTCGCCAACCGGCAGGATAGCGCATCCCGGGATTTTTCGCTAGATGGCGGGGCAGCCTTTCATGAGGGGCTAGCTCACTACTTGGGCCCCCTACTGTCTGCGGTCGGTCGCGGTAACCGTGCCTCGGATCCCGCTACCCTCCACGACTAGCTTTCCGATGCAAAGTATTGTTGTGTGGCATCCGGTCTTGCAGTTATGCAGCAACTGTTCTGACCCGTCTTCCCAAATGGCGTCATCAGACAACATGGCCGGAACACGGCTAGGCCGCTTGGCGGCATGACTTAAGTCTGATGGGTGGTCACCAGCCACGGCCGAGGCCTACCACCGGTATTTTTGTCAGCTGTTTAGCACCACCCAGGGACCACGTGTGAGGTTTCTATTTACAGGTGCTTTCTCACGGACGAAGCTGACACAGTCCCCAAAAACTCCTAAAACCCAACCTTCTAGTCAGGTGAATATGCGGAAACGCATTACTTACATAAACGTACAAAATAGGAAACCGTATACCGAACTATCATAAGCCATGTAAGACTCATAAGTCCACTAATCAGTGTTCTCTAAGCATTTACTCAATATTTACACTAGCAAAAAACCTGTCAAATTTTTGAAGAAATCCAAATTGGTTTAGAAACATTTGACGTCAGTTGTAAAGTCAAATTCATTGAGCTAATAAATACCCCGTTTACATTATTCCAGTCCAGCGACCGAATCCAGCGCTGGATTGCTTACTGGAATAATGTAAACCGGCACTGGAATGCATTGGCACTGGATTGATGCTTGACGGGGTATAAGTTCAAATACGAAAGTCATCATACCAACTATTCTTAGACGATAGTCAGACTACACAAATCTTATTATGGTAGCTTTTAATATCATTTTATCCAAAGAAACAATAAATAATAGATTTTGTAATTTACCAAATTAGGTAAATTACGACGAAACAAAACGACGCGACGATGATATTTTGATAATAAATTCAACGTAACAATGGAACGGTATTCAAGGTAAAATAATAATAGGGGTGTCAACACATCTTGTTAATTAATCATTCTTTTGTATTAAAATATGTCGCTATTATTACCTACCTGGGGCTTAAGAAATGATGTTACACAACATAATTTGTAATATTTGTTGCAAACTCATATATTTGTAATTAAAAATAAAGTGGCCAAGTGCGAGTTGGACTCGCCCATGAAGGGTTCCTTTTTTCGTTGGTAGTTTACATGGTAATGTACATCATATCTTTTTTTTAGATTTTTCATTCTCTTACTATAGAAGTTAGAGGGGGGGACACACATTTTACCACTTTGGAAGTGTGTCTTGCGCAAATTATTCAGTGTAGACGAAAATTGTTTTAGAAACCTCAACATCATTTTTGAAGACCTATCGATAGACACCCCACACGTGTATGATTGATGAAAAAAAAATTTTGAGTTTCAGTTCTCAGTATGGGGGGAAACCCTAATTTTTCTTTTTTTTTAACTTTTTTGTTCAAATCTTAATGCGGTTCACAGAATACATTTACTTACCAAGTTTCAACAGTGTAGTTCTCATAGTTTCGGCAAAAAGTGGCTGTGACATACGGACGGACAGACAGACAGACATGACGAATCTATAAGGGTTCCGTTTTACGGAACCCTAACAAACTAATTGGTCGTAATACAATTTTACATAGGTGCTTGAAAACATATTCATATGCTTAAATTAAATACGACGAATCGGTCATGCAACCGATTTCGCTTTGGCCTTTTTGTTTGTCATAAGTATACTGTTTTAACCGGTTAGATGATATACTTAATACTAATTTACAAATATATTACAAATGACAATGTTTCGATGTTTTTTGTTCAACCATGCCACAACGTACGAACGGATCTGGTTAAAATTAGAAACACCGTCAGATTATAGTCTGGAAAAATACATAAGCCACTTTTTATCCCGGGAAAATAAGGGGAACGGGGACTACGCGCATTAAACCGCTAGACTTCACTTCTCTACTACATTCTATACGTTTGTGATACGTACGTGTATGTGAAGAACGTAGAGACTGTGGAATATGTTGCCTGAGCGGGTTTTCCCCGATGGTTACAATATTTGAGTCTTCAAATCGAGATTGAATCAGTTTCTTCTAGGTAATCACGCTCCGTCGTAGAGCGCAACGTCGCTTAACATCAGGCGAGATGGCGGTCAAGTGGAAACCTATAAAACTTAAAAAAAAGACAGTGCTATTCCTTACACAAGTACTAGTAACAACCCGCGGTTGGACCTACTTGGTCGCTTTTTCGTAGTTTTCCCATGTTAAGCAAAGCTAAAATATATTTTGGTATTAAAATCGATCCAAAATATTTCCACGAAAACACTGGCTGTCCACTGCTTAAGTTCGTCGTCTGAGTATTAACGTGTCAGCTTCAAAGACCGTTATTTCAGCGGTTTGCATCTCATTAATATTAATTAAATTTCCTTTGGCAACTTTCTAATTGTGGTCGCATTATTTCTTTTTCATTTCGTTTGATTTTGTCCGGATTTTAAAATAAATTTAGCTTAACATTGATCAAAGAAACAAAACTTATTAATTACTAATTGTCTCTGTGTTAGTCCTTTGTTTAGATCTCCGTTTAACGTTAATATATACATATAATATCTCTAGGTGACGAGCGCAGTGCAGTGCTAGGTAATGATTTGGACTATCATGTTCCAATAGCTGCGTGTTACTGTGCTGTTATGTGGCAGGCATGTTGCTTACCATCAGGCACATGACCTGCTCGTCTCGTCACTCTGTACTATAAAAAAAAATATATAGAATTAATTGATTGAATATTATTTTTACCCAACTACACAAAAAAAAACAATGTTGTGGTAAGGTTAATGGTTATTTTAAGGTCTGTTTGTAAAAAGACGAGTGTTTTGAGTTTGATATATGTTTTTTTGAAGTGATAACTTCTTTTGGCGCGCCTAGACAGATTTTTCGTAGGCTGTGAAATGAATTCTAGCGTCACGCTCGGATATGATAAGAAATCTTCGGGTAAACTCGGGACCATAGCCATTGGCTATCTAGAAATGCGTCATCCAATGGGAAATACTAAAAGAGCGTGGCCTGCCCATCATGGCATGGCCATCTAGAAATGCGTCAGCCAATGGGAATTGCTGGTGCATTTCTAGATGGTCATGCTATGATGACCAGGCCACACCCTCCGGTTACATCCGTGTAGTTTCCAAAGTAAGCTATCAAATTCTGAGTTATAAGTTTTCACTTCTATCGGCAGTTCCTATGACTGCCAATTTTTTTTTATAGTACAGAGTCACTAGACAAGCAGGACATGTGCCTGATGGTAAGCAACATGCCTGCCCATAACAGCACTATGACACGCAGCTATTGGAACATGAAGAGCCAAATCATTACCTAATACTGCACTGTGCTCGTCATCCGGAGGTAGACATAAGGTATTTTATATCTTAGCTCAGTAATTTCTCTGGACACATTGCCCTTCAAACTCTTTGTTTAAGTTTATCTACATACATGTTGCATCATAAGTCCCTAAACTAGTGAAACAGTTTTGATATGGTTATTTTTGTTAAAGCTGTCATGATCAAAATGATTTTAGCTATGATACAAAATACTTACAGTAGTTCTGTTACAAGTTTTAGTCGTTAAATTATTGTAATAAAATAAAAACACAGGTTTAACAAACAAGTGTTTTTTTTGCTAAGATGGTTTTACAATGGATTGGATTGGGATGGATTCTAGACTTCTTACATCAATTTGGTATTTGTAGCGGGTGAGTGTGGTAAACGATATTTTGTTTAAATCTACTGCTTTCGATTGGGCGTATTTCCATTCTATACAACGCCAGAACGCAGCCATAAAAAGCTGCTGGCGTATATATTGTAATGTCGTTTTAAAATCTGTTATTACAAACCATACAAGAGTTTTGCGTACTGATCGTGTATAGTTTGTAACGTGGATGCTCGCTTCGCATCTTTCCATTCTATACAACGCCAGAACGCAGCCATAGGAAACTGTTCGCGTTCGAGTATATTATATTGTAATGTTGTTTTAAAACTGTTATTACAATGCATACAAGATTTTTCCGTACCGATTGTGTATGTTGTCGATCCGATGAGGGGCTATCACTGAGATTCGACTCTGGGTAGGCTCCCGCCAGAAGCTCTGCGGTCAGCCCTGACCTCCCTTGAGCTTCTGGCTCCCGCATTTTGACGTGACAACGTCTTATAATTCGATCACAAAAGTATGACTCGTTGAGTTACATCTCAAACGTGAAACAAGCAGCTCAAGGCTCAGGTGCAGCTCAAGAACGGTCTGCAGCTTTTTGTAGAAAAGTAAAATGTAACCAAAGTCTATTCAACAGGTCAATCAACGAATCAAAAAAGTTCCAGAACATTTTTTACGATTGAGTCATAGACCATAAAGTAGTCAGATTATCTTTGTATTTGTTTGAGCTGATCTGTGAGCCGGTTCATGGATACAGCTTGAACCGTGAGCTGATCGCAGCTCAAGTATTGCGGGTGAGTTAGTTACCCATGCGTTTCACTTATTATCGCTAAGATCATTCAATATTTCAATGAGGTCTTCAACATAGCAGCAACAAGCAAGTCACTTCATTCCGTTATTTCAAGGAGTAGAGCTATCTTGGTTGAAGGAAATACACAAAATACCCCAAACCGTAGAGCATAACTTTTAGAACTTTTAGAGAAGATTAACTTTAGCTCTCACATACACATTTCTTGATACAGATTTAGTAAGTACAATTTCTAACTTCAGTGTTCTAAAGTTAACACACCTTACAATTCCCAGAACTCTTTGAACCGTTTCGATTAACTATGATTAAAAATATGTTCACTTACATATAGCACGGAGCGGTGATGTCGTGGGGAGGGTAGACGAGTATCGGCGGTGAGGGGACGGGGGAGGGGCTGTTCTTGCGCCGGCGCGCGCAAAACACGCCCGCCATTACGATCAGGAGCACTAAAGCTGCGCTTGCGCCGCCCAACGCCACCAGGACTGCCTCTGTGAAAATAGCACTTATTGAAAAAACCCTAGTAATATTAAGCATGCGAAAGTGCAGATGTTTGTATGTTTGTGGCTCAATCACGTCTGAATTGAACGGAACTGGTTGAAATTTGGAACATAGATTATAGTCTGGAACAACACATAAGCTACTTTCAACCCGGGCAAATAGCGGGACGGGAAAAGCGCGGGTGAAATCGCGGGACACTAGTAATATGTAATTATAGCGAGAAAACACCTTATGTAATAGAAGATTTTTTTGCTGAGGTCGCCTGGAAATGTACCAAACTTTTGCCAGTTATGCTACCGTCGCAGTAATTTACAAACATTTCTATTCTTGGTTTCCGTTTTGAAAAGCAATGTGCATCACTTTTAGTGATACCGAGTTCGACATACCCACCATGTCCCTACACGCCAGACATTTCTCACACACAAAAAAACCGCAAACTTTGTTCGGCCCTATAAAAGATCAACTAAACGAAGTGGGAAACTGACACAACGCTTCATGTAAATAATTTTACAATAATGAACAACGTATATACATCATTTGGATTTTGTTAAATACTTGCTAAATAAAAGTCGATCGAGCCATTTCGAAAGAGTATAAACACAAGCATGACGAGTGTGAAAGAGAGAGAGAGAGAGAACGAGATTTTTCAGTAACTTGTCATTTAGTTACAAAAATTTGTACACCTACTACGATTTGGACCGATGAATTTTCCATGATAAAATAATGCAACATTTTTGTGAATAAAAAAAATGTTGCAATTATATTATTATTTATGAATTATTATAACATTTGCCGTATCTATTGCGACGCACCACTCAATAAAGAACGTTGCAGTCAGTTGAATGCCAGTATTCCAATTTTATTTTGCAATTTACAACATGTCTTTAACAAATGCCTCATTTTTTGCCAAGAAACGAATCATAAAAGTTTGTACAAATAAGCTATTTTATGAACCACTTCTTCCAAGTTCCTGTGGGACAACAAAATACCTTCATTTTCGTACGTTATGTTTGGACGTACCAAGTTTTTGCCTAAGGGATGTAAGTAAACACCTTGAACTTGATAAAAATATTCTTGTTTAAGAAAGTTGTGTCTTGTCACGAAAACTCGTAAACATTTTGGGCTTTTACCGAGGTCGTTCTTCATAAAAACTGCCTTATGTTCAATGAAATTTTGAGTTGCAAATTTTATATACATTTTTAGGAATAATAAACGTTAGAAGTAATACACTGGAAGATGTAACAATAATAGAATTTGCATGTAGTGTACGTGCGAATCATTGAATTGCATTGCGATCTTGAGTTTCCCTCAACTACTGTATATTAAATTCATCTCCCGTCGCTATTTCAATGCAGATTCTCACCACTCCAGTGCATCAAAGTCCGAACGTCTGATTTTCGATAAGTTCTACACTCCCCAATCTCGCCGTTGACGACGATCGAGAGAACTACTAAGTAATCTTGTGACCTTCTTCCTTGCCTATATGTTGAGGTCAGCCCCAGCTCCTGGTAATGGTAAATACGCCGTTTTAATACAAGTGCCGCGTACCAAAGGCGTCAGCCTCGCTGGCGATGAAGATGACTTCTTTCTGAATCTAGCAGTAGATGTTTTAGCTCTTAGCTAATAAGAAGTCAGCAGTTTGCTGCCAGCTCTCGGCATATTTCTTTCAATCCCGCGGCAATATTGAGTCATACAACATCAGATTTAACTTCAATAATCAGTCAGTATCAGATACACCAGTTAGAAATTAAAAATCAGTCGGCCGACACATGTATGGTAAAACAGCAATCATTCAGCTGGCATACTTACTCTTTTGTATCGAATATTCAAATAATAAATCAGCCGATAAAAAATAATATATTAGCTCTACATACCACCAGCAGGTCGATAGGTGTCATATACTCCCTACTAAGCCCGTAGGGTATCCCTTTCAGTGATTGCTAAACAGATTTAGAGAGTACCATCAACAGTTGCAATAGTTTATCTTGCGCTTGTTGTCTATCAAAGGGTCTGCCGCCTCACTGAAACTGTCTTAGTTTTGATATTGGTCTCTTTTGTCTCTTTTCTTTTCGCTTGAAATTACAGAGGCAGCAACAGCAAATCCAAAGCCGATTAATGTAGCAAGGCGGTAGAACGGCGGGACGCAATACCAATACCTACTTATTGAGTACGGCTAGTGAGTATTGTATGGAATGGAATCTATTCAGGTATTTTCTACAGATGTGCATAAAATCCCTGACCCTGTCTGTGCCTTTGATCTGAGTTCAAACCGGTGTGAGCCAGGTTGGTTTCTACCTTTTAATAGTTACAATATTTTAGTATGAAAGGATCAAATATTTTACGCTAGCCCAAAGTTCAGTAAATTATTATTTTATTTAGTTCCAACATTATATACACAACACTGTTTCTACTAGTGCGTTGTAAAGTAAAGTTTATTTTAAATAAAAGTAAATTCGAACTTCAAGCAAAAAAATTTAAATTTTCGATGTTGTGCTAAGCAAACTCAAAAATATAGAATTGTATTTAAGTTATGAATAAGGACACTGAGAATAGTAAGGACCGAGTTTTGTTACAATTTATTTGATGTAAAATTAACTGAAGTTCTCTAGATGAAGTTTTACACCACAGTTTTACACTCTTTACATATATGTGACTAATATTTCGCAAAAACTACCTATTTTGTAACAAAACTCAGTCCTTACTATTCTCAGTATCCTTATTCATAACTTAAATACAATTCTATATTTTTGAGTTTGCTTAGCACCACATCGAAAATTTAATTTTTTTTGCTTGAAGTTCGAATTTACTCTGTTTTTTGTGAGATTTTACATAAAACTGATCAGAATCAACTATTTTTCTTATGAAAACATGAATTTACATATTTATAAAATCAATTTATCGGCAAACAATCTAAAATTGAATTTATCAATTGAGAATTCTTCCAATAATGATTGATATGAAAATCAAAACGATTGTCCTTTATAAGGTTTGTAAGGAAAAATACAATTTATATCAAAATCTCAAGTTTCACAATTTCATCGCTAAGAAGCACTATAAATCGTATTTTAGTCAAGAAATCGCTTTTGTGGAGTTTTCATCAAAGATTCAAAAATTGGCTTTCGTCCTCGGAAACTTTCTTGCGGTCTCCAAAGGCTTACTACGCTGATTGAAGAAAAACATCTCAGTTTAGGCCTCTAAGAATTCTGAGGACGATGATATAATAAAGATAGATATACGTTGAGGAAAACTTTGTTCTATCATAAAATATTAAAGTATTTTTACTTAGTCTGAACATCTTTCGACGAAACAGAATTTATTGTTTGTTTAATTGCACATATACAACATATTAAAAATATTTGTACATAACCTGCATTAAGGGTTAAGGGTGTTGCAAACAGTGGTATCGCTTAAATCTAGGCAATTTAACAAAATTACAGTTGTATAAGAAAATTAAAAATTAAGGTCTTTAAATACTTATTTGGTTTGCATTCCTTATTACAAGAAGTTAAATTAAGTATTCGACTCATTTACAACATAGTTTCTTAGTATTAACAATATAAATCTATTAAATTAGGTATTATTACCCTCAATAACATAAACAAAACAAAGTTAAGTCATCGTGTGTAAATATCATCGTGTGAAAAAAAATCTTTTAAATCATAATTTCTTTTTTGAAGAATGATTTGCAGCTTGTTCGTTGGTTCATATTAGCGATAATGCGAATGCACTTTTTTGCTTTATAACATGAAACTAGCATCACGTAAGTATTTATTATACTCTGAAAAACCAAACAGCCTACTTTAATTTAAAACATTTTCATTCACTTAACAAGTGTATATATCTCAATCTGATTTAGTATCCTCCAATCTGCTCCTCAGACAAAAAAAAAAGTCTAAAACACGTACGAGCAAAAGTAAAACGCACCAATTGAGAAATCTGACATCTGACCGGGATATAATTTTCTCGTCATTTAAAGTTTAAATAATAGCATTTATTTTGAAGTAAGAATAGGTATGTGTATTTATTTGTATTACACAAATGCATAATATGGTCAGGGCTACTAAATGTACAACTAGGTATAATGAAAAAGCGAGGTTTCGGAGTAAAAAAAATCGGCAATGTAAATTTAGATTTTTGTTCATTAGTTAATAATTGATCCACTGATTTTAATAAATTTTAATAAATTTAAATTAAATAGGAATGTATGTTGTCAATATACATTTACAAAATTTCAGAATATGGTTCACCTTTAATGGAAATGATGTATGTTGTCAATATACATTTACAAAATTTCAGAATATGGTTCACATGCATTTTTGTAATCCTCACTTATAGACCTCACCTGATTTAATAACTAATTTTGACTCAAGCCGAAAGAACTCGTTGACAACTGACAACGACACAAAGTTTTGTACACACATATAATTTTGAAAACTATTTTTTACGCCATAAACTCATTTCTTCAATCTTTTACATAGAATGAGATCGGAAAACTATTATTATTGGATTATCACTGTTACAAACGTTTTCTGCACTTTTTGATTATTAAATATTTGGTTTATGAACTCAGATTGTCAGTCATGAGCTTGAATATCTCAGTAATGGCACTCAACTGGTTTGGAAGCTTCATCTTTAGGCATGCGCACTAGCACTGCGCAATCGCACGCCGATGACGTACATATTCGGTATTTAATAACAGCTTATTTAATTACGTATGAAACCTTTAATGGTGTCATCTACGCCATTACCCGTTCATTCAGAGATTCTACGAGACAGTGAATCTCTCGACGGATAAAGTTGTCTTGTTAGACCTAATCTGCGAGATACATTGTCTGTTTACAAATTAGCTGTACTAACACTTTCCAATACTAACACGTAATTTTAGAGTTTTTTTTTCAAATCTGTCTTTGCGGTTAACGACGTATTTTAATGGCGGCAAAATCACTATCAAATAAACTCCAGAATAGACAGAAGAAAAAAAATACTATTACTATTATTGGTCTGTTAAATTAGGCAATATGTAGATATTGTTAAATAGGCACCACAATCACTGAATAAAAATATTACGATTTTTATTCAGAAAACTAAATTACAATGAGAATTACACTATACCCAAAGAAATAAAACAAATTGAAATATATGACTATCTACCTAAATAATTCTAAACACTAATCACGTCCGAATAATTATCATCCATAGATCGAAGAAGACTAAGATTAAAGTTAAATTAAGATGATCAAACCCGCTATCAGTCGAAAGCGTGCCCAACATACTGGTAGCATTACCACACTAAATAGCAATGCATATTTTAGCATTTTGATGACCCGTTATGTCTACCAAGGGCTCGTAGAGGTTTTTGAAAAATGAGAATGAAAATGAGATTAGCTCCCGCGCCCCAAGAGCACAAAGTCCCAAGATCAAATTAATGGTTCAAATATGTAACCAATTCTGAGACTTAATTGTCACTCTAAGATACGCAGATAAACATTTGTGCCATTAGTGGTCACCCGTGATTATACCCTGATCCGTCAAGCTGAATTACTTCGCCACAAATGCCTTAAAGAGGATAGGTCCTTATTTGGTTAGTACACAATGACATTAAAATATCACCGAGATTAAGATGGAGCTTAATGGCGTCGGAAATATGAGATGACGCCATCAAAACGTTTTTATGGACGTCATTAAATCCGGCAATATCTCACATTACGTCGAAGGACCTAGGAACAATGTTTCATATTAAGTGTCAATGTTCATCTTAGAACATGATACGGCACTGTCTTCAAAGACTGTGACAATTAATATGTCAAGAGAATATGATATTGTTTAAAATTTTAGGTTTTGTATAATTTATCTTATAACTAGTTGCACCCCGTGGTTTAACAGTTTTTCACTGTATTTTAGTTTCGCTAAATACGGTTCAGAAGCTAATTTTTACAAACTCTGAATGTCGAAACGATATTTGCAGGATATTAACGATTCGTATCTTACTGTCAAACAACTGCCAGTTAAACGTGCTTAACAAGAAGTAAAATCAAAATTCTGAAACTAAGGTTACTTTAAAAAATAATGTAATTGTTAGGCAATCGTTAAGTTTTCTTAAATTGTATAAGTCTCAAGGCAATTTTTTTATTTTTTATTTACTTATGAAGTGGCTACGAAGGATTATACAACAATGAAAAAACGAATGAAATCGGAAAAGCCTTTCTCAGCGCGTGACCACAAAAAAATTGGGATCATTTTTAAATACACTAATATCGATCATACGTATTTCTTACCAAACATTTATGTATTATACTCAAACAAACTATTAAAATAAAATAAAACCTCAGTCACGTTTTTTTTTAAATCAGCCTAAAATTTTGCCTTTTGACGTGATAACGTCTTATAATTCGATGAAGCCGGCTGCACGCCCACAAAACATGACGTCATGTACCGTTACCGCGTTACCGTCGGTCGTTACCCTCGCCGCATGTTTGTTACAGTTGTATTAATTATTTCGACCAGTAGTTCAAGCGGGGATGTAGCTCAGTGGTAGAGCGTTCGCTTTGCATGTGAAATGCCCCGGGTTCGATCCCCGGCATCTAAAAGCTTTTTGACGTGATAATGTCTTATAATTCGGTGAAGCCGGCTTCACGCCCGCAAAACATGACGTCATGTAATGTTACCGCCGTTACCTCGCCTTATTACTTTTCGCACCACCTAGTGAGTGAAATGTGTATTACGTTCAAAGAGTCTGTCCATGTTTTAGAAAAGCGACGATATGAAGTTAAGAACTTGTGCTAGTACAATGATGTACCCAGAGATGGCGCTTTGAACAGCTTTTCAAAAAGCTTCAGAATGTTTTACCTAGATGGCGCTTAAAACAAATACTAGACGTTGTCACGTTCAACAAACTATCGTCAGTAAACCGACTTTACAGACAACCACTTTTTGCATTGTTTTTTGCATTGTTTTGATTGAAAATGACTAAATTCTACTGATTACTTTTTACATACAAATCTATTAAACAAATGAAATTAAAATTTTCTTTTGAAAAATGCTACCATTCCATCAGTATTTTCTTAAGACGTTGTCACGTTCTATCGTCAGTAAACCGACTTTACAGACAAACATTTTTTAAGGACGTTTGATGTTACTCCATTCGAAAAAAAAAATGTTGAATCGTGTTTTCCCAAAACATTTGCAAAGTTTTCACTCGCATATAACAATATTTTATAGTTTTCACAGACGTAGGTACACATGACCGCCACTTTACCTAATGCCATTAAATGACCGTCCGGGTCTACGAAGGAACATGTTTACCTAAAAGAGATCGATTTCTTGTTGAGTTTATGTAGATTTCAATTTAATTTTCCTTAAATATAATTTTTACTAATACCTAATAATAATCTACTTTTATTTTTTTACTTATATAGTTTTACAGTTGACTTCCATTTCGCCTGATGTTAAGCGACGATGCGGTCTACA
Organism: Ectropis crepuscularia; assembly: GCA_963693475.1. Taxonomy (NCBI): domain Eukaryota; kingdom Metazoa; phylum Arthropoda; class Insecta; order Lepidoptera; family Geometridae; genus Ectropis; species Ectropis crepuscularia. Next base: position 15,386,968 of record OY856358.1, read on the forward strand.
ATGGAGCGTGTATACCTAGAAAAAAAAACAACTAACACATCATGTTAGTTGGTAGGTATACACAAATTTTTGAAATTATCAGTACATTTTTTTTTTATCTGATAGCCCATTTCACGGCAGAAGCTATAAAAAACATAACATCGTCATTAAAACCATGCAGCAAATAAAATATTTTTAGTGCGCGTAAAAATTATTGTGGGGGAAAATATAGTTTCCCAATACGAAGTCAATTTTATTGTTATTTATTTTCGTTGCAAAGCTGTTTCAGACTAACCACCGCACTACAAATCCTGACTTAAACTCAAAGCTCAATTTTGTAAGTTTAAGCTCTTGCCCGCGCGAACTCTACAAATAGTCTTAACAAAACACTGACGGATCCGTCGGAATTAAACAAAAATATGTCCTTAATTAACTGAAGTACCACACCTAGTTATTAAACCGCCAAACAATAGTGTGCCAACATTACTAGGCTCCGGTTTGAAGGCATATGTTTCCAGAGAAATAACTAGAGATAAAACACCTTATATCCCCGGGTGACGAGCACAGTGCGTTGCTAGGTGATGATTTGGATTCTTCATGTTTCAATAGCTGCGTGTCACTGTGCTGTTATGGGGAGGCCTGTTGCTTGCATTTGTTCTGCTCGTCATGTCGCTCTATACCTAGTCCATACTATAAAAAAAAAAGTATTTCATCACCCAACTTCGACTTAATTTGTCATTGTTCTGGGTATAGACCAATAGATATTAATTGTTATTTTAAACAATAAACGACCTTATACACATGGAAATAATCCACTAGCTGTAATTTATGGAAATCACCTGTAAAGGTCTGTGTGGGCTGCGTTTATCGGGCCGTTACAGAGAACTAATGCCGTCCAGGCTGACCTAGCGGTTCGTTGGTCGCAAATGGTTATGGCTTCATTTCATGAACGGAGAGGACGGTAATGATGACTAGTGCAATCAAATAAACTCTTAACTGAAGAAATGTGCTACCAACTTACGAACCTATCCTGGTATTTTTAAGCAGGTGTAGGTATTTTATCACTACATAGTATAAAACAACGTCGCTTTCTCTCTCCCTATATCCCTATGTATGCTTAAATCTTTACGCAACGGATTTTGATGCAATATTTTTTAATGGATATAGTGATTGAAGAGGAAATTTTATATGGATAATAACATACATTAAATAGTGGAGAAATTCTGTTATTTTTAGGTTCTATACCCGTGCGAAGCCGGAGCGGTCCGCTAGTTTTTTAAAAAGAGTGTCGAGACGAGTAAGACATGAGCCTGATGGTAAGCAACGTGCCTGCCACATAACACCCCAGTGACACGCAGCTATTGGAACATAAAGAGTCCAAATCATTACCTAGCACTGCACTGCGCTCGTCACCCAGAGATCTAAGGTGTTATATCTCTAAGCCCAGTAATTTTTCTGGAAACATTGCCCTTCAAACCTGACCACAGTAATGTTTGCACATTACTGCTTGGCCGTAGAATAACTGGCAAAGGTGTGGTACTTCCCCAGGCGGGCTCTGTCAAGATTCCTACCACTAAATTGCAGTATATTAATTTATGCTTGAGTATTTGTAGATAAAACAACTCCCGATACTAAGGGTAATAATTTGCATGATGTGGCTTTTACCAAGGAAAGTACATAAGTACATGCGATCGCTACTCGTTTGGCCAGTGCCAGGCCGTAGAAGGCGGCTGAAACTGAAGTCGAACTGGACCGATGATCCCATACGTGAGTTACCCATTAATTAACTAATAAATGTAACTGTCAATTTGGGTTTCAGAGTACAAGTATTGCATTAAATCTTCCCATTGCTGTCCCATTGTCTGGGCCTTCTACCGCAAGGAGAAGGTCAAGATTATAATCCTATTTTATCCCCGCTATCCCAGTGCGGGTTGGTGGATGACGCATGACATCGAAAGATTTTTGGAACATGCCGGTTACCTCACTATGTTTTCCTTTACCGTTTAAGCCAGTGGTGAAGACAAACTTACACATCTGCACTTGAAAAAATACTTAAAGGTTTAGGTGAGATGCAAACCTACGGCCCCACAATTGGAAATCGCACGGGTTAACTACTAGGCTACCATGGCTTCCGGTTGATTTTCATATAAACATTCAGTAATAATTGATGTTTTCTAGGTCAGAGAGTGGATAGTTCCACCGTCAGAGAAATAGGGTCTTGAACATGATTGACGCAAAGGTAATATAACGATATCTTCAAAGCTTGAATATTTTAGAGAATCAATAAGTATAACATGTTAGTAATAAACGCTCAAAGAATAAGGAGCTCAAATAAGCTTGTAACAAAGATCACAATCAAATAAAATCATAACCAACTGCAAATGAGCGTCCTACATGTTCGAGATGCTATAAAGTTCCTACCATCAATAAATAAGTTAGTACCGACTGTTATTTTAAAGCCAATGTTCTACGTGAGCTACGAAGCGTAGATTCTTATTAAAAAGGCATTTAATGTTCAAAGAAAGTTTATGAAGCATTGTTTTCTAGCTCTACGTGATCTTTCTGCTACGAAAGTTTAATCTTGTTGAAACAACGGCCGAACTAGTTTAAAAAAGATTGTTTTCGGCTCATAATTTTCATAAGCCACTTTGAACGTTTCAAATGAATGTTATATAAAAAAGGCAACTTTCGGTAAACAAATTTAGTATTTTATAGTTTTAGCTTAATTAAATTATGGTAGAAAATTGCACAAGCAAAGGCAATTCAGTAGTAGGCAAAGTCGTTCAACAAATTTTGGTTAGATTGAAAATTAATTTCACTTTTAAATGTGAGATTAAATTGAAAAAATGATAAACCAAATTGGAAATAGGTGATTGTTCTCTTTTAAAAAATAAAAGCTGACTTCAAGTTAAAAATTAAACTCACACATGTCACTGATTTAAAAATAACTAATATATCTTAGATGTATGGATATGTTTTTATTTTTGGTGATATTACTAACACTGATGCATATTTCGATAAAATTTAAATGGGATCACTTCTGAACTATGATCCACCAAACAAAGAAACCATTAAAATCGATTCACAATTGGCGGCGCTATCGCGTAACATCATCGATACAAAAAAAAAACTTTTCCTTTTTTGAAGTCGTTTTTAAAAAAATCATACGAAAATAACCTCACCTCTCAAATTCACAGCATTAGCGAGCGAGAATTCCGACACAGAGTTTGTAGTAGGTCCTTCTTCAAACCTAGGGTTAGGAGTTGTTTCGATCTGGCTGACAGATTCCACGTGTCTGGAGCTCACTGGATCCTCGTACTGACGCTGGTCATAGTATTCTGCAGACTTGTGACCCTGCTGCTCCTCCGGACCGCCGTATTCAGGGTCGTATTCTGAGAAATAAGAAATAAATACACGGATAACTCACGGTTGACCTTGGCGACCTTTTTCAAGGAGAGTGCGCGCACGTGATCGCAACTATTTAAATGATAGAAACTATTTACAATGAAATAACCACGTTAGCTTTCATACTAAAATTCAACTACATTATTTAAAGCCTTTCTGAATATATATACTAGTAGCGCCTGCAGTTTTACGCGCGTAGTTCACGTTCCCGTTATTTTTTCAAGATAAAAAACTAAGTATTTATGTGTTTTTAATCAAATACTCTCGGATATTAAAAAAATAAACTCGTTTAACGCATTCAAAAAGAGACTTACTGCGCATGCACTTAAAATGCAAGTGTAGCTGAAATAGGCACCTAACGACTCTAAATCTGTTTTGTTGAACGTGTATCATTTGTTTATTGTATAGGTTTCTATTATTTAAAACTGTTTTTGTTGTTAGTCCGGTCAATTTAGACATTCGAAGTTACCTAAATTCCCACCAAGCTGAAAATCGGTAAGATTGTTTAAATATCATTAAAAACAAAATTTGAAAGTTCCCCATCTTTCCCCTGTAAGGATTTTTTTTTATTGAAGGTCAAAGGTAAAAAAATGAGTTTATCGCGATTTTCAGCAAAACGGTAAGTTTTATCATAAAAATACTTCAGACAAAAATTGTAGATCATAAAATTTTCCACAAAAAATGTATTTATTAAGTGTTTTATTATGGAGCAAATTGAGGTTTTGTTTAAAAATTGTGAATGATCAGTCAAACATATGAAAAAGATGATAGCTCGCTTGATTTGCAATTTCATATGGGATACACTACGGAAAATGTACCCAGGAATAGCACAATCTAATTCCACAAACAAACTGAAAGGGATAAAGATTGACCTCTAATCAAATTTTGTAATAATACACTTTTGTGGTGGCTAATAAAGTACTCCAGTATCCATTACAACCACAACTGTAACAAAGTGAATAAAAGAGCACAATGCTCAACAGTGACTGAACAGAATCTATCAAAACAAGGTTTATCCTTTGTTTACATTTAACGAACTTCATTAAATGTGCATTTTGATATTTAGCATCCGCTGTCTCATTCATTGTTATTTGTGCCAACAATTTTCCAGGATTATTTTGTGCAGATAACCGTTCTGTATGAAATTTTATCCTAATGGCTGAACAAACAGTCTGTTTGAGACAAAGGAACGTAACCTACATTTCAGTGCCTGTCAGATAAGCTGTGTTGCCCGCTCGAAAGAGTGGCTAGTTATCATCGCATTGCAGAAGGATTTGTTTAAAAGTGGCTTACATTTTTACAGAGCGAGTTAGCCTGTTGATTTATTATCGGAATCAGAATCATTTATTATTATAACAGTAAACAAAAATGATATCTTAATATATATAAATCTCCTGTCACGATGTTTGTCCGGGATGGATTCCTAAACTACTTAACCGATTTTAAATTAAATTAGCACACCGTGAGCAGTCTGGTCCAACTTGAGAGATAGGATAGTTTTTGTTTCGATTAATAGTCTTTAAATGACAATATCCGAGCGCAGCCGGAATGGGCCGCTAGTTAAGCTATAAAATACAACAGCATTAATTGTATATGTCGTAATCAGCCATGACACAGGTAATTGTTGCTGGGCTCATGACTGTGCAGTGTGTAATTAAGTTTAGGGAGGAATAAGGAAAATGCTTTAATTGAATTCTCCATGTTAAGAATCCCAAAATATATCATATAAGTCCAAAAAAATGTTAATTCAAAGCTTTATAAAAGTAAAAGTGTAGTCCTATGAAAATCCATATGTCCACAGTAACTTTTGTACAAACAATTTTGCTGTGTAAAATCATAATATTAAAACTAATCAAAAGGCCGTAGGATTAGGAAAGTCCGCCTGGTGTAGTACCACACCCTTGCCAATTATTCTTCCGTCAAGCAGATATGTACATTGTACAAACATAGGTAAGTATATTGTAGTTTGAATGATGTGGGCAATGTTTTGACATGAATTGCTGGGCAAAGAGATACATTTTGTAATATAATAAAATCGAGGGCGGGGCAGTGCTGGGCAGTATTTTGGACTGTACCTACCTACATATTCAAATAACTGCGTGGAATCGTGTTGTTTATGACAAGGCAACATACTTATCATGAAACGCATAAATTGTTCGTCACGTTAGTCTTTAAAAAAAATGTAATAATATATACATTTATTTTTAATAATGCTACTAAAATCTTTTAATTGAATTGGTTTAGAGTGCCTAACGATATTTTCACACATATTTTCACTTGTGAACGCATCCAGCGACCTCAGTGTCTCACAATTAATGCCAGATTAGATCCTTACTACCTGTCATCGGTCTCGTAAATATTTTAACCTGTTTTAACTGTGATCGCAGTATTTCCTCGAAGTTTGGATCTTGTTTGCTACTGATGTTGTGCACAAATCTTCGCCGTCAGAAGAAAAAGCTTACTCCTCCTCTTCTGATGACACAATTGCGTTCATAGAGTCATCCTCATATTTTAAGCTTTTTACTTTAATTGCACTCTCATTAGCGTCATCACCTGCGCAATCTGTTTCTTTTTTATCCCGTGACCACTCCCATTCATTGTTCAGTTTGGGCTCTGCTGTCTCTGTAGTGTTCTCAAAAACACCGTATTTAACCAGACGAGAAGGTTTAAGCTTCTACTGTTGGTAGTAACTATAGTACAAACATCCTCACCTGCGTAGGCCTCCTGTGACCTCAGTATCTCGTCCGGATCGACAGGCGGGGCATACCACGGCCTCCGCGAGTAGACCTTCTTGCTGTTCACCACTCGCTGCTCGTCAACGTTCCGATAACTCGCCGGAGACAGGTTTAACATCTCTACACATCTGATTGTTCCTGGAATGGAGAATGTTGTTTAGAACTCAAATTTTATTTTAAAATAGATTCCGGGAGTAACGCAGGACATTTTTTGTGTTAAACGTTAAAAATACGTGAGCACGAAAAATCTACCAATCGTCGATGTCACGCTTAAAAACTATTCTGGATCGAGAAGAGAAAAAAATGTAACAAATGTCAGCTGTCTAATGTACCATATATAATCTTAAAATGAGGAAAGTCTTGTATTTTAACAAAATGACAGGCCATCGTCCCCGCATTTAGTAAAGGACAGCCTTTTCCTGATTTCATGATTAAATATGGTATTCAGTTTTAAACTTACATTTAAAATGTTCACCATAAATATCTACGTATGTCTATTTTCCGCGGGATAGTGTGAAACACTCGAAATCACTCACTGTATGTGTATAAGTCTGTACCAGGTCACACAGGTCCCCGCATTTTTTAAATACTGTTGAGTCACACACACACATACACATTAGGTAACTAATGCTCAGTGTTCTGCACTACACCGTTTAAAATAGACGTGACCTTTAAATTTTAAAAATACCCTTCCGTGCTGAAACTTCTGCATCGATTCCTTAAATCTCCAAGGACTTGCGAGTGATTTACTTCTATCCATCAGATATATATAAATCAACCTAATTTTGGCCCGGTACACTTATTTTTACTTCTCCAAATAAAATGTTGCGGCAAAGAGAATTTAGCTTCCCCGAGGGAGGGCCTTGGTTCGTTGATCAACAATATTAACAGAGTGCGGAAAGTGAGTTCGGACTTTTGGACTTTGATACTTCAATCAAAATAAAGATAATTTTATTTCACGACTGACTAAGGTCCAATACTGTACATAAGTTTGCCATGACACAGAATAAAAACGCATAGAAACCGGAACCGCGCAAGAAAAGTGATATGAGGCAAAACATGGTGAGTTAGTGAGCCATATTGGCTCAGTCCCTTCAACAATTGTCAAACTACCATCAATTTCAAGGTTCAGCGCTAGTACATGCGTCTTAGACAATTAACGGTTTGTGTGGTCCTTCACTGTACAGTTTTTTTTTTAATTTATTGAAAGGGCTTTGTCGCTGAGCGACCATTTGACTGTACATACTCCACGACATTAAAGTTTTGTTTGGCAAACTTCACCACATACTGCTTACGCCGAAATCAATATGCTTTCTGGCTCACTTCAGAGGAAGTGTTTGTTTGGAGATTATCGATCTAGGCGTTATTAATCTATGTGCCATGACAACTCTTAAACAGATGAAGTCTATCGATCTCGGCGATAGAGAGACCTACTGACTGATATATTTCGAATATCTACTGAAGGCTTTTGAAAGTCAAACGCTTGTACAGTACCCGGCGATAAGTATTGCACATCGGCCTTTGGAGGGAGACAGTCGGCTGATTTCGGCTTCGTAGAGCATTATCTCCGTCACACACTACCTATGTGACATTTTGTCAGTCGTTGTTCAAGTGCGATAGAGTGCGGTCGCGTCCAGTTAAAAAAATATATATAGAGTTGTTAACACCCCCAAATTTAAATAATTTAAAGTTGTACTATGGCATCTTTAGGAAAAAAAGGGAAACCTTTACGAGGTCAGTCACGCCAAATTATCTACAATGTTTATAAATATTTTCTAACCTTTTTAATATTTTTAAGCTGACAGATTTAAAAAAAATGAAGATAAAACTGTAAGTTGTTATTTTAAGAAGGTTCAACCGCGAGTTGCAAATGCCACTGGAATTTCAAGAAGAACTTTGAACAATATATTAAACGAAGTCAGTACTGACACACATTCTACTGAAATTAAGTTTAGCACTCCAAAAAAAGGGAGACCAAAAAAGCAATTTCGTTTGGATATGGACGATTTTGATTATGATGTTGTTCAAAGAATGGTGTATGATTTTCACTTACGATTTAATGAACTGCCAACAATAAAGTCATTAAAAGCTAAATTATGTGAAGCTATTAATTACAATGGGTCTGAAAAGACGTTGAGAAAAATACTTCACGAGATGGGATTTCGGTTCACTAAAATGGAAGACAATCGAAAAGTTTTAATGGAAAAGCACGATGTAAGTCTCAAACGAATGGAATATCTCGATAAAATGCGCAAATTTCGCGAAAGAGGAAAAAATATCGTCTACATGGATGAGTCTTACATACATACATCCCACACTAAAGGGAAATAGACTACAGGCCCGTGAACAAAATTTACGGGTCAAATGAACCAGCAGGAGACCTATGTGGGATGATAGACGGGTACAAAATAATAAGATTCAGCACTATGCCGTCACTTGTAAGCTGTCCAACTGAGTGCAGGTGAGAATTCAAAAGTGCAAGTAGAGTGGGTACATTTTGATCAATTGTTTCTGCACGACATTCTTACCATCCCATAGATCCGTGAAAAATAATGAAAAAACGCGTAGTGCCGTACAAAAATAGTGATCCACAAAGTCGGAAACATTATTGATAATCCGGAATTTTTGAGGGAAAATTTAGTCATTTGATACTGTACGGCATCGGTTCCATACAGTTACAATACCTCTTCTAACCCATTATTCCGCAACGCCGTACAAAAATAACGGTCCAAGAGAAAATGATCGGGGGTTCAACTTCCTCTTTTCAGTGATCCGGAGAGGTGATTTGACACAACGTAAAATTAATTTATTCCGAAAGTATTTTGTCCATAGATACAAATTTTATACGTGCCGGACATTTTTGTTAGTCCAAAAGTCAGTAAATGGCAAAAAACCTCCAGAACATTGCATATGACGAAATGTACTATTAAAACTTCGATCAAAGTTACAACGAACTACAAGAACTATGTGTACTATGTATGTTATGTTACTTGCTGCAACGGAACCCTTCATGGGCGAGTCCAACTCGCACTTGGCTACTTTTTTATTTTATTTTACTCGAACCTAAAGCCATCACTTATAGAACACTTATTGGTGTATTTTATACAAAGAATAAAAAGAATTATTAAAAGAAGCAAATTAAAATTGTTTTAACAGCTCCTAATAGATACCGCACTGTTTGTATTTCGTGCTACAGAGATGACGCTCTACGAAGCCGAAGTTGGCCGATTGTCTCTTTCCAGGTGTCGATGTGCAATATTTATCGCCGGGTACTGTAAATAAAATTATTTAGAGAAACAATTGTAGTACTGTAGTGAGTGTGTTTTATCGAGATTTACGTTTGAGTTCGACTAACAGTAGTAATCGTCCCAAAAGACTGAGGAAGAGGGTCTTCTTTTTTGTCGGTATCACTCTTGACAGAGTGGTCGTGGTCATCACTTCATATGATATAACATAACAATAGATCCCAACATTAACATTTCACAAACACAATTAATGCATCACGCCTCGTTAATTTTTACCCCATGTAATTTTATACCTGAACTTACTAGCTTTAACTTATTGCATAACAAGGTTGGCTGATGGTCTATGAAATAAAACCAAACAAAGAGGGAAAAGAAGGAGGGAGAAAGAATTCACCTACATTTTGCCGCAATTTTTTTTTTTGTAACTCTATCTGTTCAATAAATTATCTTTATCTTTACATTTGGAAAGTTTTTACAAAGTACCCACTTTTGCAATAACTAGCGGTCTCAATATTAAATTAGCATGTCTGTTGTCTGTAATCTGATTTCCAACAAAATAAGTAAAAGCTTTGTCAAATCTACATATCCATCAGATATATCTGAACAATAAATTCAAACAAATAAACAAGATCGGAATGTAAAATTTGAGTACCATCAAATGAACAGCTTTTCACTAAGTTCAATTGAAAGCACACACGGTAATCTAAGAAAAACACGTATAATTATCTGTCCGACTGTCTGTCTGTTTGTTTCGACACAGCTAAATGGCAATCAATATAATAATTCATACATATTGTAAAAAACGAAAATCTTGAGATATGTTCTACCACGTATTCTAGTGTTGCTAACTATACTATATTTATAATATATACTCACTACGCTCGTCAGCCAGAGACATAAGATGCTGTATTTATATTTATGCTCTGTAGTTTCCCTGGAAACATTACCCTTCAAAACCGAACACTTTACTGCTTGGCAGGTAGACTAACTGGCAAAGGTGTTCTTAAATTGCTACTTTGTTTTAAAGTTTTTGTTTCATTTTGTTGTTTTGTTTTCTAAATAAATGCAATAAAGAGTGTATCTATCTAACTATCTACTTCCCCAGGCGGATGCAAAGGGTTCTACCACTACATTGATTACTTTTTACTATAAATAGTTATTCTCAAAAATGTACTCAACAGAAATAGTATCTTTACGAAACCACAAGTAAGGTAACGAAACCTTTACGAAAACAAGTGCTCAAAAGTAAAAAAATGGTTAACTTAGCTGATTTTGTTCGACACAAACCAAGTTAACCAATTTAATAATATATTATCATAAACCTTTTAAATTTTAATCAGATTCATAAATTTCTATGAAAGTGGGTTTTTTAAGCGAAATTACGCTCAAGAATTTTCACGAACAAACTGTAGGTATAAAACACACCGACAAAATTTAGATATTTCCGTTTTTTAGATTTCCATGCAGGCTTTTACGGGCGTTCATGGGTCGTTACTTCTTTTGATGTTTTAGGAAATGAACAATAAGAATTTCATCAATACCTAAGTGCAAAAATGCTTTGTTAAAAAGATCCACGTTTACACAAAGTAGGCTATACACTTCAATGATGAATAGATAATCTGATGCCCGCGATTTTGTTTCTGTAAATGGACCGAGAATACTCGTAGATCAAATGATCGAAAATCTCTTTACCGAATAAAAATATTCAAAATAAAAAAATAAAAAAAAATAAAAAAATTTAGAAAATATTTCCTGTTTCTGTTTCTATTATATAGGTAACCCTACTATACATCCCTCTCCTAATGTTTATTTTACATATTCAAAACTTTAGCTATCTTAATTTCTTTTTTATGCGTATATTATAAAGCAAAACAGTTTTTTTTCGTATTTTGTTATCTAATATGAGTTAAACTGAAATGACTACACCTACCGTAAACAAATCAAAATTCGAAATAATCATAACAACATTACACATACATAATAATATATATGTCGCAGCCGGATTGTATAATTCACCGTATTACATTACGGCGAGCCGTTTTGAAAAAACAGGGCGGTTTTGTAACGCGATTAGCCGGATTGTCATTCCGATACGTTCTTCAATACGGCGGCCCACGCTTAGCCGCATTGTACTACTGCTTAAATTGTAAGGTGACCATACTAACAAAATAAACAAATGATTTAAATTAAAATTAATTTAATCAGAAAAAGCTGACAGACTACTTCTTAAGATATTCCTCACAATTTTTTATTACAACATTTTACCTCTCAGCTCTAAGATAAAGCTTGAAAGCCCCTAACTTGACATTGGTACACCTAAACATCGTGCACTTACATAGACACGGGTTTATCATTGAGATTTGACTTTGGGTGGGCTCCCGCCAGAAGCTCTGCGGTGCCAGTGTCGCTTCTCCATACTCGGCCTGCGCTCCACTACTTCTGCATTTTTTAATACGCTCTAGGGCTAGTAGCGACTAGACAAGACTAGGGGTGCTCCGAGTCGGATCTGGGTCTTATGTAACCTACCCGGTCTGATTTAGTCTTAACAAGGTGGACGGTGTAAACTAAATAGTTTCCAAGTAACACCCACGTGAGCCGTCTCAAGAAGTGAACGGTGATAAACCACTCCAATAATATTTTGTACGATTCCTCCAAACGCCGGAATCCACAGTCACTTTAGCAATTTAGCAACACACTTACTGTATTCAACGCCACAGTTGTAGTTATGTCAGGCAGCGCCATGAGTGCTAAGAATCGGAACTAAAACTTGTCATAGAGGCGGCTAATCTCTCGCTTTATTACATTACGGCTAGCCGTTTTGAATGACGTATGGCGTCGAATACATTCCGGCTGTTTTTTAATCAGCCGCATTAAATCCGGCTAATCGTTAAACCGCCGCTTCACAAAATGGCCCTACTTTTCAAAACGGCTAGCCGTAATATAATACAGCTGATTATACAATCCGGCTACGACATATACATTATCTAAATATATCTTCTTAATCTTATATATAAAATTCTCGTGTCACAGTGTTTGTTTCCTTACTCCTCCGAAACGGCTTTACTGATTTTAACCAAATTTTATATGCATATTCAGTAGGTCTGAGAATCGGCTACTAGCTATTTTTCATACCCCTAAGTGACAAGGGTTGGTCACCCCATAATTATTTTTTTTAATTTTCGGACAAATTTTTTTGTTTTTATTTTTTTATAATGTGGCGTTAAAAAATACGTACAACCCTAAAAATTTTACCCTTTTATCACCAACCCCTATTTTTTAATAGCCATTTAAGTAATTTAATATTTTTTCATCATTGATAACTGATCAATTATTATCGTTTATCACTAGAAATCACTAGAAATTACCTAGAAATTATTTATATGGCATAACAACGTTTGCCGAGTCAGCTAGTATACATATATAAATCTCCTGTCACGATGTTTGTCCGCGATGGATTCCAAAACTACTTAACCGATTTTAAATTAAATTGGCACAATGTGAGCAGTCTGGTTCAACTTGAGAGATAGGATAGTTTTTATTTCGATTAATAGTCTTTAAATGACAATATCCGAGCGCAGCCGGAATGGGCCGCTAGTATGATATATTTTATTATCTTATTAGACAATAACATTAAATTGTGTAACTCGGCATTCTTCAATTCGTTGACAATTGATACATTCAAAACATTTAAAAATGCTTCTGCCATTTGAGATCACATTATTTACCTTTATCCCCCATACGTGAAAAAAAAGGTACACCAATAAAAAAAAAAAATGACAAATTCGGCACCAAGGAGGTAGAAATAAATAAGCTAGGTTTTGAATACAACTCCGTGCACATGATGTTCTAAATTCAAATTTACTTTACTCTCTAAATCTAGAGGGTAAAAATTACTTTTGAGGTGGTGGGATGAAAATAGTAGGTATGTATCTGTCTACTAAGTATAACACGATCAAACTCTAACGAAAACATTTGATCCATTTCGTAATAAGAACATTTAAACTTTAGAATGCATTGGCTGGAAGTGTATTTCATGTTAGATTTCTGGCTATTAAGGTATTCAAGGCAGGAGTGAATCGGTTTCCCCTGGGTTAGCACGTGCCATCACGGACCGTGGTGGCGGTGCTTAGAAACCTGATAACATTACTAAGCTCAATTGAATGGATAGTAACAAAGTCTTTGTTAACATAATTTTGAAGAAATCGAAAAAATGATTATACAGTCTTTAGTGATGTTATTTCTTGTAACACAAAGCCTTCCCTTTAGTTATAAAGAAAAATTATCATGAACTACAAAGGAAATAAAAAGGTGAAGGTTTTCTATCGCAGCAAAGGTAGCCTTGCTTATTTGCTAGTCGGCCAGGCGATAAATTAGGATTATTTCCCGTCAGAAAAGCTTGCTGAATATTTTGTATTCCCAGAGGTAAAATTTACTTTACGGGTTTTACGTTTCTTTGTTTTCAATCGAGGAATTCGAGCTTCATAACTTTGTTAAGAGTTAATCAAAAAATATTGTTTTTTTAGTACCTATATCTTCACAAACAAATTGTCACATTAGACCAGTTATTTTACTGTTTAATACAACATGATCAAAACTAACTTCTAAGTGAAGTCTGATCGATAAAATATGAATTATTTCATTAACATCTGTAAAATCGTTCCATCAAAAACATCGTCTATTAATTGGACCGGATAAAGTGGAGGAAATTGGGGGAGACCTTTGCCCAGCAGTGGACAATAGAGGTTAAACTAATATATATATAAATATATAAATGAACAAACAATAATCGGTGAAGATGTTTTTAGCATATTGGTCAGAAAATTGTCATTTATGTGTAATTTGGTCCAACTTGAGAGGAAAGAGGATAGTCAATAGCTCAATTTTTGTCCGCAATTATTTTTTAAGTACTGCAGTTTATTAGTTTTTTAAAGTGAATTACCTGAGTGAAACCGGAACGGGCTGCTAGTGAATATATAAACTGAAGTTTACTTTTCATTTAAATAAAACTTTCAACTTAAAATTTTACCATTTGGAGCACAAAAAGCAACAACAGCGTTCATTTCCGGATTACATTTTTCTTAAAACCAGGATTTTTATAAATAAAGGGTAATGTTATGGTTTACAAAATGTTAAAAGCTTTTGTTTCCGGATACCTATAAATAATTCATTGTATTAAATTACACATAATAGGTAAACTGTAGGTGGTGGCACTGTTGATATCTGCTGGTTAAAACCATAACGTGCTGAGTGTTGTCTTAATTGAATGTGTATCATATCCGCACTTTTGGTGGTAATTGATTATTATTATTAGTATTTATTAAGTAAATTATATAAATTCATATTTATGAGGAAATATTTATTATTTTATATAGTTATATAAATTTATTATATTTAGTAGTTAGTATTAATAAATTAATGTTGCTTCCCCCGCCTACGAGTGTGTGTAGGCTTTTTTCCTTGATGCTGGTTGCCTGGAAGAGATTGCTCTCAGGAATACGACCGCCATTTGTGGCGCTAGTTAGTAAGTGTGTTTCTGTAATACTTTAAGTTTTTTGTGTCACAATAAAGAGTATTTATACAGTTCTTTTCAATGTCGGTTGACTGCTAGGCACAAACATCATGGACACTAGAGTCTTGTGTATTAAAATATAAATCCAGCGTCCTGATGTTATACTTAATATCTGTAAAATAAACATAAAATACTAAACTTGGCTCTAATTATATATATCTGTAAAAACATGGGATAAATGTGCATAGATTAAGATGTAATGAGCTTGAATTATTATTTACAGAACAGTCTGAAAGCCTTGACTGACTATTATGTTCGTCACAAATAGTTCACGAGCCCGGTAACACGATGTGAAAAAATGATGGGCTTATCTGATTCTATAAGAACCCTCTGTCTAATATCTACCTACCTATATATGTGATAAGAACGTCTAGGCTGTGGACAATCTTTCTGTCTTCAAATCCAGTGTGACTCGGTTTCTTCTGGGTAAACACGCTCCATCGTAGGCGAGATGGTGGTCAAGTGTAAACCTATAAAAGTTTAAAAAAAAACTCTACAGATATATACACTTAGTTCAGGAGCGTCCCCGAAACTAACATAGCTAAGTAATGTACTTATTTGTAGAATTAATGACCATATAATCTCATCCTCTCAACAACAACATAACTAAAAGCCTGTAATAAAATGTCCGTATAGCCTCATGTTATATTGTGAAAAATGTAGAAGCCATCAGCCATCATTGCATCCTAAAAAACATTAACCCAGTTTCATCCCATCCTTTATCACGTCAATTTGACTCTAAAATAAGAAATTAATGACCCATCAAAATAGCTCCCAGAATAATTACCGAAAATTAAAATCCGACGAGCTCCTAAAGCACCTTATAACGATCCTTTTAGGACTTATTTAGTTAGAAGCACCATTACTTGATTACACCCTTAGGAATTCTATTATTGCCGTACAAAATTTTGTAAAGAAGACCAGCGAAATAGGTTATCTGTTTTCATGTAGTTTTGCATAAAATGTAATGAAAACTGACTTAAAGTTCTGTGTTTTTATTATAATTATATTTTAATCTAAGGCTGAGATACATTTCAAACAGTGTGCGGCTGACCCGTATAATTGAATACCACTTTGCTTTTTTTTACAGAACTTCTATAGTAACTCGAAAAGCAACATCGTTAATGGTTGACGTTCCAAAGACTGGAAAGTAGAGGTTGACTCTACTTTTGTAACACGAACACACAGATTACAAAAGCTAAACGAACATAAAAAACTGTGGAAATCGCATTCTATTTTAGACCCTATAGGCGAGTAGGTAAAGTACAAACTTATTATGCAATTTAAACATTTTTACTAAAAATACTTTCTATTAGCTCCACACATTACCAAATTGAGACGGATATGATACACATCAGTGAATTAGAGTATACTTATGATGATCTTGATGAGGAAAGAAAAATATAACCATATTTTAACAGGTACATTCAGTGAAATAGTTAAATTTCAGAACGTGCACACAAACATCTACTCATAAACACATCTAGTGTGGTCTGGCAAGTTATCTTTATTTTTGTTTTGACCTCGGTATTCCGAATTTAAATAACATTTATAGAATTGGCACGGAGAAAAGAAGTGATAAACCCGGGCCTATTAAGGTTGCCTTCGTGAATGAATGGAAAAAAAAAATGAAATTGAAGAAAATTTTTAAAGACGTATACATTTCAGAAGATTATACTAAAGATGTTCTAGAAAGAAGGAAAATGCTGCAGCCACAACTGATTGAAGAAAGAAAGAAAGGAAACATCGCGTACCTGAAATTCGACAAAATAATAATGAAAGGAAAAAGACAAATAAACAACGATAAACGGAAGAGAGATACATCAACATCTCCTCAAAGAAACACCCAACCTAGAAAACAACACACCTTAATGCCATCGAACACCAAGAGATTATATGCCTATGATTTAATGCGGATTAGAAGCAACTCTATGCCCTCAAACACAATAATAAATAACAACTAATTGTCGGTAAACGGAAACGGAAAAGGAAAACTTTATATTAAAACAAAGTTTTAAAATAAAGAACCAAGTAACAATAAGACATAACACTCCCCCAAGCCGACTGGTCCTCGAGGGGGAAAATGACCACGACCCTCTAAAGGTTAAAAGTAAAACCGAAATGTACAGGAAAAAGAAAACATATGATATCCACATATCAACCACAAACTGTCGATCTCTTAAAATAAATTTTATAAAGAACATAAAAGAAATAACAGGAATCTCAGAACGTATCGCATTTCTTAATATTAAATAAAATGATGAAGAAAATACAAAAGAAGTAAAACAAAATTTAAGAATGCATACTTGACATACAAACTATTGAAGTGGAGATGGACAGGGCATATGACAAGAGAGAACAAAGAAAAGTGGACAAGACTAGTAACCGAATGGCATGACCGAACAGCAAGGAATAGGACAGAATGGAAATCTTTAGAGGAGGCCTTTGTCGAAAGACAAGTTGAAGAGTAATTACCGTTTGCCGATGTATAAATATTGATAAATAGATACAGTATAATAGTTAATAGGATAAATAGTTAATGGTAAAATAATATAACAGTAAATAAGAGAGGTAATTTTGTAATTGAAACTAAATTCAACAATAAAGGCTTTTTATTTATTTATTTATAATTGCTGGAAATCAGGGCTTAAGTTCACAAATGGTAATACCAGGGGGTATTTTTTACACATATACCGTTGGTCAATAATGACGACGATAATGATAGATAAGACAAGATGTGTTTTTTGAAGATGTTTTTTTTTCAGAATATCTCTCTTTCACGACTTTTTATGCAGTGGTAGGACTCTATGGAGAGTCCGTCTGGGTAAATACCACACCTATGCTAGTTATTGTACCTCCCAAACTGTACTGTGTTCCGGTTTGAAGGGCAACATTTTCACAGAAAATACTGCAACAATATACTAGTTTATAAATAAATGTATATTTACATAAACCATGAGCGCAAGACGGTATACATTTGATTTATTCAAAGTTATCTTTACTCTTGTAAAAAATTGCGAGTTGTGAAAATCATTTCCACCTGGGTCCTTTAATGAACTCCTCAAATGATTGTGAATAAAAACTTTCACATGGAATCACACCCGTAACAAACTTTCGACATATTCCTACCTATCTCAAATACAAATTTCCACCCAAAAGTCAGAAAATTTGAAACCGAGAACGTTCCTTTGAAGAGATAACGAAGGTCAGGATAGACATCAATATTATGTTTCTCTTTGTGCCAAAACACGCTCCAGACTAGATAACCCTTTTAGCTTCAATCTACCTATTTCAAATAAATAATGGAAACGTTAACAGCGGGAGAACTCTACTCATAGATGGAGGAAACAGTTATAATCCTTACCCTTACGTTTATGAATACATAAACGTTAAATAACGTCTACATTTTACTCCGGAAATATTTAGTTCAGCTCCCCGAAATACCAAATGAGTCAGTCAAAAGTGAATAAAGATCAATTCAACTAAATCCACCTCGAGTTTATGTATAAGTATTGATAACAAAGTGTAAAAAAAATTGTACACGTATTTTTACTTTTGATTACCAAACAAAAACAGACGAAGACAAATATTTCGCTTAGAAGTTTCGTGTGACGTCACTTCTAAATACAAATTCTACGTAGACGTGACTTCACAATCCCCACTTCGGATGTTTGATAGTCTATATCTATATCGTTTTTAAAAAAATGACAAAAAAAAAAATACGTGTCCCATGTTTTGCCGTAATCTACCTGACAGAGAATTAGAATGGTACTTACATATTATATGTTTGATCCAGTCATCACCCCAATGTCTTCATATCTTTTTATTAACACGCTTTTATTAGCTTCAGTTGTAACCACAGAAATCTAAATAGTACCATAATATTTAGATTTCTGTGGTTGTAACTAACTATGTACATATGTAAGAAAATCTTGGAATCTTAATTTGAGCCACTTCCCGGTCTTCGATTAGGATGAAATTTTGCACACGCTCTGAGTTCTGATGACAATACAAGCTAAGAAACGTCATTACAAATCTAATATGGCGGCCTCCCCAAGATGACGGACTGGTTGTTTGAAATCCACCCCCATGATATGGGTATCAAATGAAAGGGTTTGCTGTCAGGAATATTTTGTAATTTTTAGTGCGTGCTAAAAGCGTGTTTATTACTTTTTTCAAACTATAATTAGTGGTATAAATGCCTATTTTTTTTTTGGGCTAGCCCTGGGAGCGCAGATACCTTCTACCTAAACTAAATAAATGTATTTACGGACATAGCTGTACTCGTGCTTGTCTTTCTTTGTAAAAGAAAAATAATTGGGAATAGGAAACTGCTGATGTCAAAGCAAATGGTAACTATAAGGCTTGAATGCACTACGGATTCTCAAACATCGTATTTTTCCCGATCGATTTAATTTCAGTCTGAAATTGAACAGAATAGCATGACCTAGTGTGACCTTCAGACGGTCAATGAAGACATGTATGTACCTATTATAATTACATGAATACACATGTATTATTTTAACGTGATGAGACAAGAGTTTATAATTTAATCTACAAAAATATAAATTGAGTAATGCTTTAATGTACTGAAAAATGTGGGCTGAATGCTATGGTTATGTTATCGCCTTGCAATCTTCCATAAAGGTTCTTCCCACAAAACTATTTGCAAAGATCGTATCAACGTAGAACTACCGAAAGAACTTTATCTAACGCCCACGTCTAATGGGGAACTTGTAACGAGAGTTTCTGAAATAATATCACTTCCGTTGTTGCATTAATAGTAGTTTCTGAACTAATTCTGTGATCGGAATAGTAATTTCTATTTAATTATCACCACTATGCAATATTAGCTTCAAATCCGGCCTGCGCGTCTGGTTATTTCTTCATGTGCAAATGTTGTACATTTTTCATCTGTCATTATGTGTCATTTTTCATCATCAATGGTGGTGTAGAAAGACGTCTTTTGCGGACATGTAAGAGATGGCCTCGAGTCCCAGTCAAGAGTGTGGGAACATAGCTATCTGGCCGCCATCATACAAGCTTTGCTTAGTTTGGGGTCAGATGGTGTTGTGTGTGAATTGTCCACCAATATTTATTTATTTATTATACGTTGGGTGCTTATACAGTATTAAGCACTCTTGGCAGAGTCCCCCTGGGGAAGTAACCACACCTTTGCCATTTATTCTACCGCCAAGCAGTAATGTGCAAACATTACTGTGTTCCGGTTTGAAGGGCACTGTTTCCAGAGAAATTACTGGGCTTAGAGATATAACGTCTTAGATCTCTGGGTGACGAGCGCAGTGCAGTGCTAGGTAATGATTTGGCCTCTTTATGTTCCAATAGCTGCGTGTCACTGTGCTGTTATGTTTGTGACAGGCGTGTTGCTTACCATCAGGCACATGTCCTGCTCGTCTCGCCACTCAATTTTTTTTTTTTTAAATAGTAATTTGAACTATTGTTGTTTGAAATATCTACTGTTTGGTACTGTGCTATTTTTGAAGTGAACACTTCTTTTGGCGCGCCACAGACAGATTTTTCGTGGGCTGTGAATTGAATTCTAGCGTCACTATCGAGAATGATAATTCATCTTCGGGTAAATTCGGGACCTTGCCCACTGGCCGTTTAGAAATGCGTCAGCATTACCCATTGGCCGTCTAGAAATACGTCAGCATTTCTCGATGGTCAAGCTCATGGCCACGCCCTCCGGTTTCATCCGCGTAGTTTTCAAAGTAAGCTATGAAATTCTGAGTTATAAGTTTTCACTTCTATCTATTTTTTTTATTAGCTATGCTATGCTTGTTTAAACATTCTAGTACATTCTAGTTTAAGTAAGGCAGTGATTTGGACTTTTTGTGTCCAAACAGCTGATTGGCACTTCTCTGTAATAGACACGCGTATTGCTTACCATCGCGCGCCTGTCCTGTTCGTTGCTCTTCCCTTGCAAGACTTTTGTCAGGCAAACAACTGTCAAATTTCAAAGTCTTGTCAGGTAAAGTCAAAGTTTCACCATATGCAACGTCAAACAAACTGAAGGAGACGAAATTGAGCTTAAGTTTTGTTATGATACAGCATTGAAATTTTACAATTACTCTTTGTCTATTTACAATTACTTTTAATTACAATTACTTATTATAGACATAAATTACTTTACTGAGACTCATTACTTAAATGACTGTATTGAAATGTATTAAAAGATTAGAGGGTTAGAACTCTTACCTATAAAAGTAACAAAATTCTCCTGCTCCTAAAATAATTCTGAACACGAAGAGTTCAAATTCTGATTTTGCACTGTACTCGCAACTAGGTAGAACATTTAATATTGTTTATCATTCCTCTAGGGATAAATAAATTGCAAATCTAACTTTTGTTAATTAAATAGTGACCAGGTAGAAGTTGAAGTCGTAGATTTATTTTCAGCTAATATCCGCCTGCAGAGAACAGACTCTCTTGGGAGTACGATGCAGTCACGACAGGTTTCTAAATAGCTTTTATTCGGAATATAAAAGTAAAGGTCATAATAAAACGGTCTTTATTTCGCGACTACAAAGTTTCTTAATGTGTAACCTTTATAAATAAATAACTAACGGCACTCTGCGGTTTTGCTTCCAGAGTATTCAGTTCCGTTATTTTCCAGGATCACAATTAGCATATGTGGTATCTCAATTATTTTCTTTAGTACCAATCTGTACATTACTTTTCATACAAACCCCTTCAGTAGGTTTTACGTGAAAGAACAACAAATATCCATACTCACAAACTGTCGCATATATGATATTAAAAGGGAGTACCTAGGGTATTTGTAAATTATGAAAAAAACACATTCAAGAATGTGTTTTGTCAAAAACAGCATAGGTACTTTATATTCTCACGGCTGGGACTCGGGCCTTCTCTCATAAGAGAGTCAAGGTCATAATCTACCATGCCTACCAAGAGCGGGTTGCCAGATGACCCATATCCTCGAATTACGTATTTTTTGTAACACGATTTCCTGACTATGTTTTACTCCACAATTAAAGCCAGTGACAACAAACTTGTACATCTACACTCTTAAAAGAGACTCCGAGATTAGATCCTGGCATTTAGAGGATTTAATCAAACGTTATCACCACAACGCTACTACGGTTTCACATTCTACAGTTCTACACCCACACGATTGAAATGTATCCTTTATAGGTCATACGTGCATTGCCTTTTGTAATATTGAAAGGCAACGTGGGCGGGAGAGGAAACATAATTTAGGTTCACGTAACTAAATTTACATGCGTCTACCTGACACGAAACTTCGATGTACAAGAATTAATTATATTATCTAAAGGCATTACGATATATAATTCAGTACATTAGCTAGCATGAAAGGAGAGCAGAATCATCATCTGATACACAGTTGAAAAAACATTTGACAAAAAGCAAAACAAAGTCTATAAACTTTATTTTTTTATTTATTTATTTTATTTAAAAGTCTATAAACTGGGTCGCCGCAAAATCGCTTAGCTAGTCACTTTTTTTATCGGATACATTTTGGAAAGTGTGCGATTGATTTGCATGATGTAATCATATCGCTTTTGCTATAGGAATATTCGAAGTACTATTACTTCGAAAAAATTACATCGTTTAGGAGGCAGATCTTCTTACGTTATAAGCGGAGTCGTTTGACTCCACTTTTAACGTCTAGGCTGTGGAATACGTTGTCTGAGTGAATTTTCCCCAATGGATACAAACGTAGTGTCTTCAAGTCGAGAATAAATCGATATCTCTTAGGTGAGCACTCGTCTTGGTAGACCGCATCGTCGCTTAACATCAGGCGATACGACGGCGGCCCCGGCGGTCAAGTGTGAACCCACTAAAGTTAAAAAAAAAGTGTTCTAAAAGTAATTGTTTTGTTATGGAGTTTTTTTTCTTGTTTTCTTGTAAATTATAGACCACATATAAGCAAAAGCATTACACTTTATCTTTTCACGGCTGGGACTTGGGGCCTTCTCAGTACTCTCATCTAGTTAATACACTCTAACATTGCAATTTCTATAAGTGGAATAATTTAAATGTATACTTTGAAATTAATTGAACGAAACGTGAATTTGGCTATAAAAAGATATCTCTGACCTTTGACCTACATAACGAGCAGTGAATCTATTTTAAAATCAACAAGAAATTATGGCGGTCAAGTGCTAATCTATTATCGGTAAAAAAAACTGTGAAAGCTATATCCTCATGCTAAAAGTAGTTAGATTTTGAGGAAACTTTACAGGTATATAGTTAAAAAATGCATGGCCGTATTACCGTGGTAAAAACCGTGGTAACGAGAACGTCCGATATCACAATTTTGTGAAGTAGTAAATTTAGATTCCGTCTGCATTATTTTCCAAAGTGCAGATGACCTGGTTTGTCATCACCACTGGCTTTAACGGTGAAGTAAAACATCGTGATGAAACCGGCGTGTTCCAATAAAGACATTATTCGAGAACATGCCTCAACCGGTACTTGCCCATTTTTGATGAATTAGAGCCGATACGAACAGTGTCCAACAGCTACATTTAGACTTCCAAAAATCATGTGAAAATTAACAGTGCCCCACGGATGCACCCACGTAGTAAGCGATCGCAGTAGTTTTTCGAGATAAAAAGGGACATATTATCTATTTACGTACCAAATTTCATCCAGATTCGTATTGAAGTTTTAGCGTGAAAGAGTATGACACATCCATCCATCCTCACAAAATTTGGCAATTCTAATACGAGTATCAATAAGATTCTAAAACCAATCGAATGAGTTGAAAATACGGTAAAAGCCGTCTTATTTACACATAAGCTTCTAAGGAAAGTTTCGTGAACTAACAAACAACGTTGGTGAGCGGAAATAGCTTAATCTCCAGGTGCGACCTTAACGTCACGTCCCCGGTTTTAATCCGGGTCTGTCTAGAATATTTGAACAGATACTAAAGTGCTTTGTGACCCTCGGACTTTGTAAATAACGTAGTTTATTACTTGGTAGATCAAAAATGTAATCTTTCAAATTCCGAAATGTAACAAAAAAAATTGGCAGTCATAGAAACTGCCGATAGAAGTGAAAACTCATGTTTAATAACACAGAATTTGATAGCTTACTTTGGACGTGTAACCGGAGGGCGTGGCCTAGTCATCATGGCATGGCCATCTAGAAACGCTTAAGCATTTCCCATTGGCTGACGCATTTCTAGGCGGCCAATGGCCATGGTCCCGAGTTTACCCGATTGATTTCATATCATAGGCGAGCGTGACGCTAGAATTCAATTCACACCTCTCGAAAAGTCTGTCTAGGCGCGCCATACGAAGTTTTCACTTCAATAAGTAGAGATTGACGGGATTTGAACCTATGACCTCATGATTGTGATGAAGTACGTTCTTTCTATTTTACTAGTGTTTTTTGACAAATTGCCCAGGATCCCTGGTCCATTTTTGCACTTGATTACTAATCTTTTCAATCTAATTTTCCGTGAGTATCTTAATTTTTATGAGACGCCTAACAATTTTCCGCATGAAACTCTCGATGATGGTAGCTAACAGATGTAGCAAGGATAAAATACATATGTCAATTTGATGATTCTCAAATATTTATTAGGTACAGTCCGCGAGGTATAAGCTGAGCTTTGCATTAGTGTGAGTGATCACCAAAAGTACAGTCAGACGCAGGACGCTGTGACCATGTTCTCTTAATAAGGTGTAAATTTTATATTCAATAAATCGTTGTTTATTATGCAGTATCAATTGTATATTGGTATAAACGATAGGCCTGCCCTGAATACGGTATTCGGAAATTTTAAGTAAATAAGTTATACGTAGGTGACGGATCTCATGCTTTTCCATTAAACATTTTCTGTTATTCTCTGTCCTTGACCATTTGAATCCTAAAAGAGATACTTCTTTTCGCAATGTAGTGGTAGGACTCTTAGCAGAGTCCGCCTGGGGAAGTACCACACCTTTGCCAATTATTCTACCGCCAAGCAGTAATGTGCAAACATTACTGTGTTCCGGTTTGAAGGGCAATGTTTCCAGAGAAATTACAGGGCTTAGAGATATAACAACTTAGATCTCTGGGTGACGAGCGCAGTGCAGTGCTAGGTAATGATTTGGGCTCTCCATGTTCCAATAGCTGCGTGTCATTGTGCTGTTATGTGGCAGGCATGTTGCTTACCATCAGGCACATGTCCTGCTCGTCTCGTCACTCTTTATTTAAAAAAAAAAAAAAAAAAAAAACATATTGATCCTGGATAGTTAATGTCAGCTTGTTGTTTAAGAGTTTGTTGTCTGACTGTACTTTTGGTAATAGATGCGTATGCATGTGATCACTCACACTAATGCAAAGCTCAGCTTATACCTCGCGGACTGTACTTACCGATTTTTTTGTTCAATGTCAAGATGATTATGTAAATCATTCGTTAAAATAGTTATCCTACAAAATACATGATTTGCTCAAAGAGCCCTTCGAACATGTATTGTTAACGGGGTGTCATCATAAATGATTTATGTACCTACTTAGTTAGTATTAACATAATTTAACAGTCATATTATCCTACAAATTGCGTGGTACGTTGTCCCGCTCTTACACTCAGAAATATGTATTTTATCTCTGTTAGCTACCACAATCGAGTTTTTAGAAACGTCTAAATGAAGATACTCACGGAAAATTATCTTGATAGTAATCAAGTGCAAAAATGTACCAAGGATGCAAGTGGAACTCTACGTATTATATTTGAGTAGCTGGCGTACAAAAGCGGACTTGTTCCATTAATCATATTTTACAGTACAGATAAAAAACTGAATGACAAGGATAAACTAGCTAGAGTAGAGGAACCTGTTGTACCTTGACACCCTTTGTACCTAGAGCCACTTAGTTTTTTGAAATAACTACGCCTTTTTTTCGTCTCTTTGTCTATAGTACCTATAGTGAACTTTGACAAGACTAATCAACATGAAGTTAGTTGCAGGCAGCCATTGCATAGAGTTTGCATGGGAGATCACTTTAACGTTGCAAAAAAGTAAAATATTTAATATTTTTCACTTCTTTCATTACTTCTGTTATTTACTACATCATTTTTTTTAAACCATTTGATTTAAACAGGTAGTTTAGCCAAGTTTAGAATGTAGTATGCTTATTTGAGTTAAGTTACATGTGCAAATAAACATAAAAGGGTAGGGGTGTTCTACCTTGACCATAGTGAAACTGTTGTACCTTGCTCATATGGTCAAGGTACCTTCAAAAATACATTCAAATGTATTCTTGTTAATTCTGTTTAGGAACGAGATGCCTCGAAATTCAGATGCTTCAAAAGGGTTTTTATCTTCTGAGGAAGAACCATTAAGGGGGCGCCTAAAGCCAGAAAACGAAAAAAGGACATTTTCGACGCCGCTCACTGAAGTTAAGAAACTAAAAACTATGACAAAAAAAATATTGACGTGTGGGTACAATCAAGAAGAAGCACAATAACCGAATAGAATTTTAAAAATAGATCAGAGTTTTTTACAATAAAAAAAATAAAATGACACCGAAAAAACCCGTTTTAATTCGAGTACTCGAAATTATCAGCGATGACCCCACATTATTTTTTGGTAATAAAATTCCTATTTGTACGTTCTAGTAAAGTAACCGAACACTTTTTTAAATTTATGTTTAGTTATTGAGTAATTAAATAAAACTTGGTCAAAAATGGACTCCTGATTAAATATTGATTTTTCCTCCAAACTGTGTCATGCTATTCTCGACTTTATGTCCATCACATTAAGAAACGCGTCGCGCGGGTGAAATCTGATTTTTCCTGGCTTTAGGCGCACTCTTAAGCTATTATTTTGAAGGAAATAAAGAAAATAGACACGCAAACAATTTTGAAGATGGTGATTACGTTATATACGAAGGAGAATACTTTGTTGGCCAAATAGTCAGTGAAAAGGGTGCTTTTATAAAATCCATGAAGTACTGGCTAAAAAACTGGAAATGGCAAGATAAAGAAGAAAGAAGTATAATTTATACCAATGGTTAGATATTAAGGAAAAACTAAAAAGTCGATAAAAAACCTAATTCCAAGAGGGAATAGATATTACTCAGTTCCTGAAATAAATGAATAAATACTCAGAGGTTATTGATTAATTAAGAAACGCTTAGTTCAAATATTAGTCAGTACGAAGAGAATAAAAATAAAAACTTGTTGCTAATGTGATTAAGTTAGGTGTTACGAAAAATACTGATTGTATTCATATAAATTATGTTAATTGATACGTCATAGACATTAGATAAGCTTATATATCTATCGTTGAAGCTAGAAATAATAAAATATTTGCTATTTGTCGAGATATGTGGATTTTATTTGATGAGTTCGAACTATGACCAAGGTACAACATAGGCGGATCTAGGTACATCACCACTGTTGTACCTTGATCGACATTCCAAACTTTACCGATTTTTTTTTAAATCGTCGAATGAAAAAGTGATCAAGGTACAACAGGTTCCCCTACTAGTAGGCAGCTAGTATCTTTTACGAAAAAAATCCTATTTTGCTAAATAATTAAATAGACATATCTGTTTCTTCTTCAAATCGTTTCTGATGTTCACTGATATGGACCAGCTTTGATCGCCAATCTCTTTAAGAATTTAAAGATTTGTACAATAAAAACTAAAAAATCATTATTCGCCAGCTCTTCATTTGATACATAATATCATCATCATCATCAACAGCCCACTAAACGTTCCCACTGCTGGGACTCGGGGCCTTCTCTCGCAAGGAGAGAGTTAAGGCCATAATCCACCACGCTGGCCCAGTGCGGGTTGGCGGATGACACATGACTTCGAAAGATTCTAGGTACATGTCGGTTTCCTCACGATGTTTTCCTTCACCGTTTTAAGTTAGCGGCATTACGCACATGAGTTCGAAAAGACAGTGGTGCGTGTGGGGTTTGAACCCGGGGTCTCCGGATCGGCAGTCGCCGTTCTCCCGACTAGACCACCGTAACTTATATACATAATATGCGCTCACAGAAATCTAAATAATAAGGTAGGTACTATTATTTACATTTCTGTGTGTACGCTGGACGTATAGAAGGAAGCAAGTTGAACCCACACGACTTGTTATTTCGTGATTCATCTAGTTTCTAACACCAAGTTCGTAGTCAAACACCTTCCGGCGATGTAAATAAAGCTGTACCCATGAGACCGGACGCATTTCAGGATTAAAATTGGTTCAGTCGTGCCACATAGTGCAAATACGTGAAGTGACAGCTGACCTAGTTAGATACCCCAACGAAACTAAAATTGGCTTTCGATATATGCACATGGATGTAACTTTTTCGCAACACGTTTTACTAGAGCGTAGATATAGGAGTCAATGAACAGTGGACATCGTGGAAGTGCTATATTGGCTGACGATTTATTTGTTGTACTCGTATGAGTTTTATAAATAAGATTTTTGAACTGAAAACTTCTTTTGACGTACAACACGCAGATTTTTCGTGGGCTGTGAATTGAAGTCCAAACCGTCACGCTCGTAAATGAAAGAAATCTTCGGGTGAACTCGGGATCTCGGGATGGCTATGCTTCTGACCATGACCATCTAGTCTATATGGCCAATGGCCAGGGTTAGAAGACTTATTTAGAATTTTTTTTTTTTTTTTTTTTTTTTTTTTTTAACTTCTATAGGTTTACACTTGACCGCCATCTCGCCTGATGATAAGCGACGATGCGGTCTACGATGGAACGTGTTTACCTAGAAATAACCGATTCACTCTCGATTTGAAGACACAAAGATTGTAACCATCGGGGAAAACCCACTCAGGCAACGTATTCCACAGCCTAGACGTTCTTATCACAAAAGTAGAGTCAAATCTCTTCGTTCGTGTCTTTGGAACATCAACCATGAAACGATGTCGCTTTTTCGAGCTACGAGCATTCCGATAGAAAAAAGGACAAGGTGGTATCAGATCATGCAAATCAGTCGCACACTCTCCGAAGTGTATCCGATAAAAAACCGATAGGCTAGCAATTTTTCGGCGATGTTCAAGACTTTGAAGTCTTTTTCGCACAAGAGTGTCGTTACCTATGAGCCTTTTGGCACGTCTCTCGATCGATTCCAGAGCCTCCAGCTGATACTTAGCCGATCCATCCCAAAGGTGCGAACAGTACTCCATACAGGAGCGAATCTGTGCTTGATATAATGTAAGCAACTGTTCAGACTTGAAGTACCTTCGCACCTTTGAGAGGACACCTAGTTTTTTGGCAGCAAGTTTGGCCTTGGACTCGATATACGAGCCAAAGTTGAGCGTAGAGGTCAAAGTAACGCCCAAAAGCTCAAGACGGTCAGTAACCGGCACGGATACACCTCTAAAAGTTGGAGTCAGTTGGAAGGGACTCCTTTTAGCGGAAAACAGACACGCCTGCGTTTTATTCTCGTTGAACTTGACCAGATTGGCATCGCCCCATTTAGACACCGCCTCAAGGGTCAAGCTCAAACGTTCAATCAGACTCTCTCTCTGTACCAGAGTTTGCGGCCCAGTGGCTCTCGCGCTAGACATGTAACTCTCTACGACGGTGCTATCGTCTGCGTACCCATAGATACCGGGCTTCAACAGATCGTTAATATGTAGCAGGAAGAGCGTCGCAGAGAGTACCGACCCTTGAGGGACTCCGGCATTGATAGCCATTTGATCCGACGAGCAGCCATCAATGACAACTCGTATGGATCGATCCCTCAAGAAGTCCGATATCCACGCAATGAACCCAGGAGACAAACCATAACTAGAAAGCTTGCTTATAAGGCCATCATGCCAAACCCTGTCAAAAGCATTTGAGATATCCAGGGAGACTGCAAGTGCTTCCCCGTGTTTCTCAATAGCTTCACTCCAGATGTGAGTGACGTACGCTAGAATATCCCCGGTGGACCGGTTTCGGCGAAACCCGTATTGCTGGTCACTGAGGAGGTCGTTCGATTCTAGGTACGTCAGGAGCCTGTGGTTTAAGACACGTTCCATAGTCTTGCAGAGTATGGACGTGACCGAGATGGGCCTGTAGTTGACAGGGTCAGCACGACTTCCCTTTTTGGGCACAGGTTGCACATTAGCAAGCTTCCAAGACTTCGGTACTAGCCCAGTTTGGAGAGAGAGTCTGTATAGGCGCGTCAGTATTGGTGACAACTCAGGCGCACAAGCCTTCAATACTAGAGCAGGAATACCATCTGGGCCACTGGCTTTATTCACGTCCAGATTGCGTAACACTTTACGAACCTCCTTTTGGCGAATGCGTATCTCTGACATAAAAGTCGAACAGCCAGGTGGAGTAGGAGGTGTCGCGCTACCAGCATCTAGACGCGAAAATTCTGCAAACTGAGTAACAAACAAGTTTGCTTTCTCCGTTGCAGTGTGAGCCAGTGTCCCATCAGGTTTCAGCATTGGAGGTAGTGAGGAGCGGGAGAAGTTCGATTCGACCGATTTAGCTAGGGACCAAAACGCTTTGCTGCCCGCAGGGTACGAAGCCAGTTTGTTCCCTATTCGACTAATGTGGTCAAAACGAGCCCTCTGCAGAACCTTTTTGCATGCCTTAGCAGCCTTGTTGAACGCTTTCTTCTTCTGGTGTATGTCCCTTGCCTTACGCTGTCGAGCATCAACCCAGGCTAGGTAGGCCTCATGTTTAAGTGCTTCAGCACTTTTACATTGAGAACCAAACCAAGGGCGAGCTTTGCTGGATAATGGGATGTCGGAGTATGGAATGAAATATTCCATAGCCGTTTGTATTACATTAGTCACAGCATCTGCGCAGACTGAGGGATCACCAGAAGCGAAGCACAATGACTGCCATGGGTAAGACGCAAAGAAAGAACGCATCTCGTCCCAATCTGCTGACTTGTATCGCCACAACCGCCGGTTGCCTCTAGGGCTGGGATCAGGCGGATGGTAGACAGATACAGATTTCACCAGACAGTGGTCGGAACTGCCTAACGGCGAAGACACCGCCACCGAATAACGGTCTGGATCAGTTGTCAGCAGAAGGTCTAAGCAATAAGGTGTATGCGACTCAACGTCGGGTACTCTTGTGGCCTCTTGGACCAGCTGGGTTAAGTCTAACGATAAAGCTAGCTTTCTCGTTTCCTGCCCAGCGTGGTCAGTGTCCCGGTATGGGTACAGCCATTCCTTATGATGGCCGTTGAAATCCCCCAGAAACACTAATTGAGCCGAAGGGTACTTCTGTTGAGCCGCGTCCGCCGCCTCACTTAAATATTCTGTGAGCCTAGTCGTCTCCAGATCTCCGCTGTGCGACCGATACACACAGGCGTAGATAATTTTATCTATGCCTGTGTCCATCAGTGCCCAAAGAACAGAAAATCTAGTGTCCTCAAGGTTACGGAGACGCCGACAGCAGATGTCGTCTCGGGCGTACATGCACACTCCAGCACGAGGCCGGAATTTGTGCTCCAGGGTATAGCCTGGATATGTTAGGTACGCCACGTCCGACGGACAACCTATCTGCGTCTCCGTAAGAAACAAGAGTGTCGGCTGCTCAGTCTCGAGGTGATGGTGGACTGCTGAGAGATTGGAGTGCAGACCTCGAATATTAGTGAGGTGCACTTTTACCGACAAGGCGTGCAGCCGCTCTTTAACCTTGTTTCTTTTGTTGACTTTTTTCATATTTGAGTATCGGAGAGAATCGGTGGAAAAACGGCAGTAGAACGAGGCCGCACACTACTGACCATTGGTCACAACACACAACACGAATACACCAGTGGGGAGCTAGCCTGGAGACTGCGGGGACGCCCGAGCCCCCCCGGGGATGTCTATCTGGCCTTGTCATCCGGTCGCCAACCGGCAGGATAGCGCATCCCGGGATTTTTCGCTAGATGGCGGGGCAGCCTTTCATGAGTGGCTAGCTCACTACTTGGGCCCCCAACTATCTGCGGTCGGTCGCGGCAACCGTGCCTCGGATCCCGCTACCCTCCATGACTAGCTTCCCGATGTACAGTATTGGTGTGTGACAGACCGGTCTTGCAGTTGTGCAGCAACTGTTCTGACCCGTTTTCCCCTAATGGTGTCGCTAGACAACACGACGGAACACGGCTAGGCCGCTTGGCGTCGTGACTTAGTCTAGTGGGTGGTCACCAACCACGGCCGAAGCCTACCACCGGTAATTTGTCACCTGATTAGCACCACCCAGGGACCACGTGTGAGGTTTCAATATATAGGTGCTTCCCCACGGACGAAGGTGACTCGGTCCCCAATGTATAGTATATAGTAACAAGACTAGCATAACATGTGCCTGATATTAAGCAATGTGCCTAATAATAACAGCACAGTACCACACAGCTATTGGAACATGAGGAGACCAAATCATTAGCTAGCATCACACTCGTCACTCGGAGATGTAACATGTGTTATCTCTTAGCCCAGTAATTTCTCTGGAAACATTGCCGTCCAAACCGGAACACATTAGTGTTTGCACACTACTGCTTGGCGGCTGAATAACTAGCAAAGGTGTGGTATCCCCAGTAGGACTCTATAAAGAGTCCTATCACTACAAAAATGGTGCATGAAACTGCACAACCATCAGGATGGTTATTTAATAATACTAACGCAGTAAAAAGCCATAACACCTTAAAACATTGTTTGCATTATCATCATTTTTTTTTTTATAGCATAGAGTGACGAGACGAGCAGGTCATGTGCCTGATGGTAAGCAACATGCCTGCCACATAACAGCACAGTAACACGCAGCTATTGGAACATGATAGTCCAAATCATTACCTAGCACTGCACTGCGCTCGTCACCCAGAGATCTAAGATATTATATCTCTAAGCCCTGTAATTTCTCTGGAATCATTGCCCTTCAAACCGGAACACAGTTATGTTTGCACATTACTGCTTGGCGGTAGAATATTTGGCAAAGGTGTGGTACTTCCCCAGGCGGACTCTGCTAAGAGTCCTACCACTACTAAATCAGCCTGTATTCGTCCACTGCTGGATGTAGGCTTCTCCCATGATACGTCAGTCATCCCGATCATCGGTCTTGGTTTTTAACTTACACGTCACTTTTCCTTTATCGTCCCGTTATGATCAGCCAGAGTCAGTTGGGTTTCTCACTTTACCGTAGCCCGGAAATTCCTGTATTATATACTTATAATATACTAACGGTCCGGCCAGGCTTCGCCCGTGGTACATAATAATAATTTAATAATATACATACAGTGTAGGCACAACGGCAAGCTAAGACAAGTCAAGTCAAGACTTGACGCGCAAACACTGGCTTCGCGGGGGGAAGAATAATAGCGCACTTAGACTTTTTTTGGACAATTTTTTGTGATTCGGATAATCGGCGATTCGGATAGTCGGAGTTCGGATAATTGGAGTTCTACTGTATTATATAGACTATAGCACTCAGGGATCACGTACATATCCAACGGCGAAATAATATTTGACATCCGTCCAGTAGTTACTGAGATTAGCGCGTTCAAATAAAATACCTCTTCAGCTTTATAATATTAGTTTGAAATAAAATCCAGTGTCATGTTTATTCCTACTGAATTTTTCACAAAGTCATGAAAGTTGCGATTTTCTAAAACGAGCAAAACAACAATGGACCGCTAGTACAGTTATATAATAGGTACACAGCGTTCAAAACTAAGCATATAACATGACTTATCTTAATACCCTGTATAATATACTTAGTACTTACAGCTTCAACTTAACTAAAAAGTAAGTACTTTTTTACAGTATGAAGTGATGAATCGAGCCGGACAAGTATCTGATGGTAAGCGACAAGTCCTGCCCATAACAGCACAGTGTCACGCAGCTATTGGAACATGAAGAGTCCAAATCATTACTTATCACTGCACTACGCTCGTTACAATAAGATAGAAGATAAATTAGCTCTATGCCATGTAATTTATCTGGAAACATTGCCCTTTAATCCGGAAGACAACGATGTTTGCCCAGTACTTCATCCAACCTGTGACCTGTAAATCGTTCACATTTCTCTGTTCGTCTCAGCTCAACTTTTATTACTGCGACTCCAAATACGGGTTTATATCTGTTTAGATGACGTGCGTTTGTCTTGGCTATCTCTTTCAAATAAGTAGACCGAATTATGTGGGCTGAAATCTATACATTCTAATTCAACCCACGGTCGCGAATATTTTAAATATTCTGTGTCTCACAGACACAGAATGTAACACAAAAAGCTATTTTGAGCCCAAAAATGATGTTACGTTAGTCGTTTCTACAATTTAGATGACCTAATTTTAAAATGCTTACAATAATGTCAGTTATTACGAATGAACAAAAATGTTAATAGTAGTCCAGTAACTTTATCGCCTGAAAGTATGGAGTATTATGCGTTAAATCCGGTAGATCTGATTTTTTTCAGACTTGTTTATGATGTTGGCCTAATGATTAATCCAAGTTTGTGACCTCGAGCGACGAACGCAACTTTGTCAAAAATCGAAAAAACCGCGAAAAAATCGTTTATTTTTCACATTTTGGCGATTATAACCCTAAACGACTAGATTTTGAAAAAACTTGCTTATGGCGTTTATAAAGTAGACTAAATTTGCTACAATATGATACTAGAATTGTATCTGTACACCCTAGTTTCTGAGAATAAGTCTTTCAAAGCTAATATTTTTTTTCGAACTTCGCAATTTTTTGCATTATTTTAACTCCTACTTGACCACTTTATGGCATAGTTACTGCGGTTTTTAACCCCCGACCAAAACAGTGGTGTTTTAAGTTTGACGTCGACAGACAGACACACATACAGGTCTGTCTCTCTGTGTATCTGTCTATGGCACCGTAGAGCTCAAACGGATGGGCCGATTTCGATGCGGTTTTTTTTACTTTAAGATTAATTTTTGTGTTGTTGTTTTGAGCTATTTTTGGTTAATATAAATTCAAGATGGCCACCTCCACCAAATGACGGACCAAATATTTCATCACAATCTACCTCAATATGGGTATCAAATGAAAGGGCTTGACTAGTAGAGTACTGTACATTATAACAAATTTAAAATCACAAAATGGTGAATTTCATTTTATTTTTTCACTAATGCCTTAATATGGGTTTCAAATGAAAGGGCTTGACTAGTAGACTTACTATACACTGACAAATTTTGAAAAATAAACGATTTTTTCGCGGTTTTTTCGATTTTTGACAAAGTTGCGTTCGCCGCTCGAGGTCACAAACTTGGATTAATCATTAGGCCAACATCATAAACAAGTATGCAAAAAACCTACCGGATTTAACGTATACTGGTAATGTATAAAGTTACTGGACTATAGTAGATTTTCCATGCATTTTTTTATAAGTTCCGAGGTAGTCCACGGTGGTTTATGCTTTTAATGTCATCTTTCTTCTCTGTTTCTGGATACTTTTTAGGGTTCCGTAAAACGTAAAAATGGAACCTGTATATATTCGTCATGTCTGTCTGTCCGTTCGTCCGTATATCACAGCCACTTTTTTCCGAAATTATAAGAAGTATACTGTTGAAACTTGGTAAGTAGGTGTAGTTTGGTTAAGATTTTTACACACAAATATAAAAAAAAACAATAAATTGTGGGGGTGCCCCATGCTTAGAACTCATAAATGTTTTTTTCATAAAATCCATTGGTACGTGTAGGGAGTCTGTGGATAGAGATAGAGATCTTCAAAACTGATTTATTCTATACTGCCAAGTTGGGCCAAGTGCGAGCCCAACTCGCACTTTTATTATAACAGAGAATTCGTCTAGAGTAAGGGGTCGGCAACGTTTTGGGAGCCATTGGCCACATGGTATAAAATTAGATAAAATTTTGTAAATCTCTCCAAAAATCCGCACTTTTGAAATTTTGTAAATCTACCCAGCCCTGCAGAAAAAACTGCGTTCGCGATAAAATAAGTAGCGAATTAATACATTTATTTTATTTAGTTGTATAGGTAGCTGTATAAATTAAAATTTGCAATTTGTAAAATCTATAGGCCATATACACCGTTATTTTTTTTAACTAGCAAAATTTTTACCAAGAGTCCAAATTATTACCTAGCACTGCACTGCGCTAGTCACCCAGAGATCTAAGATATTATATCTCTAACCCCCATAATTTCTCTGGAAACATTGCCCTTCAAACCGGAACACAGTAATGTTCACACATTACTGCTTGGCGGTAGAATAACTGGCAAAGGTGTGGTATTTCCCCAGGCGAACTTTTTTTTTTTTTTTTTTTTTTTTTTTAACTTTTATAGGCTTACACTTGACCGCCATCTCGCCTGTTGTTAAGCGACGATGCGGTCTACGATGGAGCGTGTTTACCTAGAAGAAACCGATTCACTCTCGACTTGAAGACACAAAGATTGTAACCAACAGGGAAAACCCACTCAGGCAACGCATTCCACAGCCTAGACGTTCTTATCACAAAAGTAGAGTCAAATCTCTTCGTTCGCGTCTTTGGAACATCAACCATGAAACGATGTCGCTTTCTCGAGCTACGAGCATTCCGATAGAAAAAAGGGCAAGGTGGTATTAGATCATGTAAATCAGTCGCACACTCTCCGAAGTGTATCCGATAAAAAACCGAAAGACTAGCAACTTTTCGGCGATGTTCAAGACTTTGTAGTCTTTTTCGCACAAGAGTGTCGTTGCCTATGAGCCTTTTGGCACGTCTCTCGATCGATTCCAAGGCCTCCAGCTGATACTTAGCCGAACCATCCCAAAGATGCGAACAGTACTCCATACAAGAACGAATTTGAGCTTGATATAACGTGAGCAACTGCTCAGACTTGAAGTACTTTCGCACCTTGGAGAGGACACCTAGCTTTTTGGCAGCTAATTTAGCCTTGGACTCGATATAAGAACCAAAGTTGAGCGTAGATGTTAATGTAACGCCCAAAAGCTCAAGACGGTCAGAAATCGGCACGGATACACCTCTAAAAGTTGGAGTCAGTTGGAATGGACTCCTTTTAGCGGAGAACAGACACGCCTGCGTCTTACTCTTGTTGAACTTGACCAGATTGGCATCGCCCCATGTAGACACCGCCTCAAGGGTCAAGCTCAAACGCTCGATCAGACTCTCTCTTAGTACCTGAGTTTGCTGCCCACTGGCTCTCGCACTAGATATGTAACTCTCTACAACGGTGCTATCATCTGCGTACCCAAAGATACCGGGCTTCAACAGATCGTTGATATGTAGCAGGAAAAGCGTCGCAGAGAGTACCGACCCTTGAGGGACTCCGGCATTGATAGCCATTTGATCCGACGAGCAGCCATCAATGACGACTCGTAAGGATCGATCCCTCAAAAAGTCCGATATCCACGCAATAAACCCAGGACGCAAACCATAACCAGAAAGCTTGCTTATAAGGCCATCATGCCAAACCCTGTCAAAAGCCTTCGAAATATCCAGGGAGACTGCAAGTGCTTCCCCGTGCTTCTCGATAGCTTCACTCCAGATGTGAGTGACGTACGCTAGAATATCCCCGGTGGACCGGTTTCGGCGAAACCCATATTGCCGGTCACTGAGGAGGTCGTTTGATTCTAGGTACGTCAGAAGCCTGTGGTTTAAGACACGTTCCATAGTCTTGCAGAGTATGGACGTGACTGAGATGGGCCTGTAGTTGGCAGGGTCAGCACGACTACCCTTTTTGGGCACTGGTTGCACATTGGCAAGCTTCCAAGACTTTGGTACCAATCCAGTTTCGAGAGAGAGTCTAAATAGACGTGTCAGTATCGGGGACAACTCAGGCGCACATGCCTTCAACACTAGAGCAGGAATACCATCTGGGCCACTGGCTTTATTCACGTCCAGACTGCGTAGCACTTTGCGAACCTCAATTT
The DNA here is from genome assembly GCA_963693475.1 of Ectropis crepuscularia. Lineage (NCBI taxonomy): Eukaryota > Metazoa > Arthropoda > Insecta > Lepidoptera > Geometridae > Ectropis > Ectropis crepuscularia. Next base: position 15,424,708 of record OY856358.1, read on the forward strand.
GACGAATGTGTACCTCTGACATGAGAGTCGGACAGCCAGGTGGAGTAGGAGGTGTCGCGCTACCAGCATCTAGACGCGAAGATTCCGCAAACTGAGATGCAAACAAGTTTGCTTTCTCCATTGCGGTGTGAGCCAGTGTCCCATCAGGTTTCAGCATTGGAGGTAGTGAGGGGCGGCAGAAGTTCGATTCGACCGATTTAGCTAGGGACCAAAACGCTTTGCTACCTGCAGGGTACGAAGCTAGTTTGTTCCCTATTCGACTAATGTGGTCAAAACGAGCCCTCTGAAGAACCTTTTTGCTTGCCTTAGCAGCCTTGTTGAACGCTTTCTTCTTCTGGTGTATGTCCCTTGCCTTACGCTGTCGAGCATCAACCCAGGCTAGGTAGGCCTCATGTTTAAATGCTTCAGCACTTTTACATTGAGGACCAAACCAAGGGCGAGCTTTGCTGGATAATGGAACGTCGGAGTATGGAATGAAATATTCCATAGCCGTTCGTATTACATTAGTCACAGCATCCGCGCAGACTGAAGGATCACCAGAAGTGAAGCACAATGACTGCCATGGGTAAGATGCAAAGAAAGAGCGCATCTCGTCCCAATCTGCTGACTTGTATCGCCACATCCGCCGGTTGCCTCTGGGGCTGGGATCAGGCGGATGGTAGACGGATACTGACTTCACCAGACAGTGGTCGGAGCTGCCTAACGGCGAAGATACCGCCACGGAATAACGGTCTGGATCGGTTGTCAGCAGAAGGTCTAAGCAATAAGGTGTATGCGACTCAACGTCGGGTACTCTTGTGGCCTCTTGGACCAGCTGGGTTAGGTCTAACGATAAAGCTAGCTTTCTCATTTCCTGCCCAGCGTGGTCAGTGTCCCGGTATGGGAACAGCCATTCCTTATGATGGCCGTTGAAATCCCCCAGTAACACTAATTGGGCCGAAGGATATTTCTGTTGAGCCGCGTCCGCCGCCTCACTTAAATATTCCGTGAGCCTAGTCGTCTCCTGGTCTCCGCTGTGCGACCGATACACACAGGCATAGACAATTTTGTCTATGCCTGTGTCTAGTAGTACCCAAATAACTGAAAATCTAGTGTCCTCAAGGTTACGGAGACGCCGACAGCAGATGTCGTCACGGGCGTACAGGCACACACCAGCACGAGGTCGAAATTTGTGCTCTAAGGTATAACCTGGGTATGTGAGGTACGCCACGTCCGACGGACAACCTATCTGCGTCTCCGTTAGGAACAAAAGTGACGGCTGTTCAGTCTCAAGATGGTGATGGACTGCCGTGAGATTGGAGTGCAATCCTCTGATATTAGTGAGGTGCACTTTGATGGTCAAGGAGTGCAGCCGCTTTAATCCTTTGTTTCCTTTTTTAACTTTTTGCATAATTTTTTTGAGAGAAGATCGGTGGGAAAACGGAAGTAGAACGAGGCAGCATAACACTTACCAATGGTCACAACACACAACACAAATACATGTATGGAAAACTAGTCTGGAGACTGCGGGGACGCCCGAGCCCCCCCGGAGATGTCTATCTGGCCTTGACTTCCGGTCGCCAACCGGCAGGATAGCGCATCCCGGGATTTTTCGCTAGATGGCGGGGCAGCCTTTCATGAGTGGCTAGCTCACTACTTGGGCCCCCAACTATCTGCGGTCGGTCGCGGCAACCGTGCCTCGGATCCCGCTACCCTCCAAGACTAGCCTTCCCATGCAATGTATCAGTGTGTGACAATCTGGTCTCGTAGTTATGCTGCAACTGTTCTGACCCGTTTTCCCTTTATGGCGTCACCAGACAACATGCCGGAACACGGCTGGGCCGCTTGGCGGCACGACTTTGTCTGGTGGGTGGTCACCAGCCACGGCCGAAGCCTACCACCGGTATTTTGTCACCTGATTGGCACCACCCAGGGACTACGTGTGGGGTTTCTATGTACAGGTGCTTCCCCACGGACGTAGGTGACTCGGCCCCCAAACTCTGCCAAGAGTCCTACCACTACTGAACATAATTATGGATCCCGTCGAGCCGTCCCATACGACCCGTCACACGATACAGTGGACAATAAATGTGTACAGTGGAAAATAAGTGGATAAAGTGGATAAATGTTTAGTCACGATTTCTAAGCTTGCGGTAGGTACTCGTACCTCTAATCCTACTATCCTACCCTACTAATATTATAAATGTCAATGTATGGATGTTTGGATATTTGGATGTTTGGATGTTTGTTGCTCAATCACGTCCTAACGTATGAACGGATCGGGCTGAAATTTGGAACACAGATAGAGTATAGTCTGCAAGAACACATAGGCTATTTATCCCGAAAAAACAACGGGAACAACGGCAACGGGAACTTCGCGGGTAACACCGCGGCCACTAAATGTTTTCACTGCTGGGACTCGGAGCCTTCTCTCGCAAGGCCGACCATGCTGGCCCAGTGCGGGTAGATGGAAGATATACCTCGAAAGATTCTGGGAACATATCACTTTCCTCACGATGTGTTCCTTCACCGTATTTTTTTTAAGTGGCATTACCTACATGTCACTAAATTGAGATAAATATATCAAAAGAAAAAAGTAATGATTTTATTTTTTTGGTAAATGAATAATTTTGAGAGGTTATCTAAGAAAACGAATATTTAGATATAAAATTGGTATAAAAAATAAAACAGCAATAATACAAATATTTTCTTGTTTCTTGAATAAACACGAGTCTGTAGCATCCAATCTTATGTTATGTTCTCAGATGGAAAACAAAGAACAATATTATCAAAATAGAAAAATATTTTTTAGTAAAATGTACTAAAACTTTTTTTTTCAATTTTATAGGTTTACACTTGACCGCCATCTTGCCTGATGTTAAACGACGATGGGGTCTACGATGAAGCGTGTTTACCTAGAAAAAAACTGATTCACTCTCGATTTGAAGACATAAAGATTGTAACCATCGGGGAAAACCCACTCAGGCAACGTATTCCACAGCCTAGACGTTCTTATCACAAAAGTAGAGTCAAATCTCTTCGTTCGTGTCTTTGGAACATCAACCATGAAACGATGTCGCCTTTTCGAGCTACGAGCATTCCGATAGAAAAAAGGACAAGGTGGTATTAGATCATGTAAATCAGTGGCACACTCTCCGAAGTGTATCTGATGAAAAACCGATAGACTAGCAATTTTACGGCGATGTTCAAGACTTTGAAGTCTTTTTCGTACAAGCGTGTTGTTGCCTATGAGCCTTTTGGCACGTCTCTCGATCGATTCCAGAGCTTCCAGCTGATACTTATCAAATCAGCTACGCGTATAATGTTAATCCGTTTTTCTAATTTACTGATCAAATCACTTTTTCGCACATAAATGGAAAGGCAAATAAACAGAAGCCTACCTAAATAGAATTCGTTAATATAATTATGTGAAGAACGCGTCTGTTATGTCGAATCGGAGTAGTAACCAGCGACAAGCAGACATTATACATTTATTATGTAGTTATGTACACAAAATACGCCCTTTGGATAACTACGTGTACTCGTCTAATGATATAATTTTGTTTATTTGTCGACATCTTTGTACAATGTTTCCTGAAAATATTTTTCTTTATTTGTATTTCGTACCGAGTTTATCATATGTATGGATGTTTGTCATTATTTCATGCAAAAGCAGTTGAAGACATCTGTATGTATTTGGTAAAAAGGTAGATACTTGTGTAGAACCACAGATTAGAAACCCTGTAGATCGGCGATGTTACGAATTTCGCCTACAAAAAATAGGGACTTTAATCATAACAATATTTGAATGCGAGGGATTCAAAATTAGAATCCTGAGCGTAGCAAGGGAATCAAAAGGGCACAAGGTGAAAAATCTTTGCACTCGAGTGCAACACGTAATTTTTCATCCCACCTTAGCGAGGAAATTACTAGGTAAATGCTTTGCGCATTTTCAGTTTCAGTCAATTCTGTTGGTGTCAAATAAACTTCTTGGTCGCTAGAATCACTTAGGCCAATTGTCCACGTAGCTGCACGACATCCGCACGATTTCGACAATTGTCGGATGCAAGACGAATGCTTGCATCTTGCGTACAAATAATGAAGTCTGTGTCAACGAAACGACAACGACATGACAGCCGCACGTCTTGCGTTTGTTCGTAACATGCATGCATTCGACAAAAGACGCGTGCGTGGACAGTAGGCCTTAGGTATTTCGGATTTTCACTTGTATTCAATTTTCCTATTTTTAACTTTGAGTTTATTTAACCATGGTTTTAACAATAGGTACTTAATAATATGACTTGAAAATTTGGAGAGTTGAGCGATTGAGATAAGGAGTTTCATCTGTGTAGGTATATGAAAAAGTGTCCCGGCGAATAAATGTATTAAATTATTTTAATTATAGTAGCGCTAAGTTAGCGTCAGGGCATATTTTAAAGGAAATAAATAAACATTACCATTTAGAATTCATGAAAAAAAAATAGGCGGTCATAAGCACTGCCTATAGAAGTGAAAACTTGTAGCTTAGAATTTGATTGCTTACTTTGGAAACTACGCGGGTGAAACCAGAAGGCGTGGCTATGAGCATGCCTATTTAGAAATGCTGATGGCCAATGGGACAGGTTGGCGAATTTCTAGATGGCCAATGGCCATGGTCCCCCGTTTACCGAAGATTTATTATCGTTCTCGAGCGAGACGCTAGAATTCAATTGCCAGCCCACGAAAAATCTGTCTTTGGCGTGCCAAAAGAAGTTTTCCCTTCAAAATATTAAGTATATACATGTTTTCTCAAAATAGTAATTATTTATTTGATGTTATATTTACTACATTATTTTGTACTGCACAAGTAATTAAAATTATCTATTAGTTAATATTTTAGTCGTCAATAATATTTAATTATTAAATCGGCATACTTCAATTTGATTACAATTGATTAATTCATAGCATTTTAAAATAACATTCTTTACCTCTGTCCTCCATACGTGAAAAGAAAATTGCGCGCAAAGGATTTAAAAAAAAGTACACCAAGGAGGTTCCGAGTCCGAGTTTTTAACGAATTAAAAAAAAATTATGATGAATTCGGCACCAAGGAGGTAGAAATAAAAGGGTTAAATTATGTTTATACTACACCTGCTCGGAAAGTACCTTGATACTTTATCAGATTTACGGTAGAAAGTATGTCATTGCATATCGAACAAATATGTGGCGAGAAAACGCATCTGAGCGGGAGCGAAGAGTGTATGAAAATCCATTTCTTACGTGGTTTTTCTTTTTTAATTTTGGGTAAGACTATGCGCTGGTAACCTAAATATCAAAAGCCAAAAAGTTTTTACAGTGAGTTTTTAACTCCAAGTTCGCAAAATGACACTGGCCACTAGCTGTGTGTTGGATGGTGTCAAACAATTTGAAAAAAGAACATGTGAAAATTGCAGACACCATTGGCGCCATTTTCAATTTGTGTGTTGTTTGAGGATTCAGTTTTCGTAGAAAAGTAAAATAAAATTTATTTTCTTCGTAGGTGTAGTATAAAGCACTATGTATCACTCGAGAGAAAGTGCGATTCCCGATCTCGGGTGTTTTAAAGCCCTCGCCTACGGCTCGGGCTTCAAACGACACCCTCGACGGTAATCGGTCACTTTCTCCTCTCGGTGAACAATGTACTATTTCGATTTAAAACCTCAGTACACGCGATGTTCTAAATTCAAATTTACTTTACCCTCTAGAGGGTAAAAACAACTTTTGCGCCCTGATATCGAGGAGCAAAAGTACTCTTTCCGAGGTGGTGGGATGAAAAAATAATTAACGGGGGCTCTGTTATTACTTTCTTGTAACAATAAAGTACCCTGATGCTATTTGTGCAATCAGATTTGCTCTAAGTCATATCGGAGCTGAGCTATGGCCTGTCAAAGTTATTTATTTTTTGGATTTTTTGTATGGACAAGTGGCGTCGTTTTTTTTTTTGCGGCCAAAGATCATCTGTGGTCACTTTTTTGAAACATTACCTCATTCCAAGGGTATTTGTACAATTTAAGAAAAACCCTAAAAAAACTTTAAAAGGCGATAACTCAGCCCCGATATGACTTACAACAAATCTGATTGCACGAATACCTTTGACGTAAGGTAATGTTTCAAAAAAGTGACAACAGATCTTTGGCCGCTAACGGAAATGGCCCCACTAGTCCATATAAAAATATCCAAAAAATAACTTTGAAAGGCCATAACTCAGCTCCGATATTACTTACAGCAAAGCTGATTGCACAAATACCCTTGGAGTTAAGTAATGTTTCAAAAAAGTGACAACAGATCTTAAAACAAAACGACGCCACTTGTGGATACAAAAAATCCAAAAAATAAATAACTCTGACAGATCATAACTCAGCTCTGATATGACTTATAGCAAATCTGATTGCACAGATAGCATCAGGGGATTTTATTGTTACAAAAAAAGTGACAACAGATCTGTGGCCGATAAAAAAAAAAACGACGCCAACTTTACCCAAACCCCGTTAAAAAAAACTTGTTTATGAAAGCCATTCTGTGGAAACTGTGATGGTGTATGTATACAGAATTCAAATAAAGCCAGAGGTTTTCGCCGTTTACTTGCTAATGGTACGGAACCCTTCGTGCGGACGGCAGCAAAGTTGCTAGAGCAGAAGACACGTATGTAGCACGTACTCAACTAGTAATATATCCCGTTCTACTTTTGCTGTTAGGATTACGAAAGGGTTTTCAAAGCGCTTCCTGTGCAAACGCGAAACATCTACCAAAAAAAAATACAACGACTTGCCTATTCCGAGTTTAATGTATTTTGAAAATTCAATTAGCTGCAGTGCTTCTACTTACCATGGGATGGAACCTTTATTATTTACGTAGTTAAAACTCTTGGGTAAAGTTTTGTTTATTTAGTCGTTTCAGTCTCAACTTGTTTGCTATACCGAATTATTTCCTTGACTGGCGCTTTGTAGTTTGTTGGTAGTAAGTATGCTTACAGAACCGATGGTCCTGGGTTTGATTCCCATTTGGACAAATATTTGTGTGATGATTATAAATTTAATAGTTTATCAATGTCTGGGTATGTCTATGCATCATAAAATATGCTTAGGTACGCAATTTTGTTTTTTTTATTCTCTGAAAAACGAAATAACCGACTTTAATTTTTTTAGACAGTTTACTAATTTTAGTTGTACTTGTACATAATCGACATGTGTATTATATAATTTTAGTTTTTATTATAAGTATAGAGTTTATAATTTTAATGAAAATTGGTTGAGACAGTGAAAAGTTATGACACAACAAACATAAAAATGCAGTCGCATTAAGAATCTCCTCTATTTTAAAATTGGTTGTAAGTATAATGTTATGTATATGGGAAATGTCAATTAAAATGTAGGTATAAAGAACAAAAAAAATTGTTTTACTCCCAATTACCTTGAATTTGAAATGTCCTTTCATTTGAGGGAGTTGAGAAAAAAACAATGAACTTATTGTGTGGCGACCTTCTTGAATTTGAAATTTATTGGTATGTATAGTATTCGACTAGTCAAGCTCTTTCATTTGATACCCATATTAAGGGAGTTTATGAAAAATTAATTTATGGGGCAGTTTATGGAGGCGGTCATTTTGAATCCATTATAACAAAACATAGCTAAACATCACCGCAAGGAAACTGACTTTCAAACAAAAAAACCGCATCGAAATCGGCCTATCCGTCTGAGAGCTACGGCGTCATAGATAAATAGACACCCAGACCGACAGACATCGAAGTCAAACTTGTGACACTTACTTTTTGGTGGGGGGTTAAAAATATGAATCTACATTTATTTCTTTGACCTATACGGGCTTCAGGATAATCACGTATTTTTCGAGCAATTACACAATACACCTACTATAATAATATAATATAAAACTAAATATATAATAATAAATAATAATATAAAACTATAATATTACCTACATACAGCTACGCCATAGCGTAGCTGTATGTAGGTAATAGATTTATTATTCCTATGGAGTATATGTATATGTTTATCTACAGAACCCACACAAAGTTAACCCGACCCACATGTCAATACAATACGTTTGTTTAAGCATCGATCTGTGAAGTCTGTGTTGGACACATGTCCGTTGAATCGGTGTTTTCAATGAGGTACTTTTACACTAGTTACGTCATAATGGAGAGCCTCTTTAATGTGAAATACCTGAATTAACGAGATTTGCTCGATTTTCCATTGCTTGAAAAAAAAATACAACTAAAACAACGTTTTCTTTAAATTGAAGCTAGCTCGATCGATTTACCGCCCCCGAAATTCCGGGGCAAATTCCATGAAAATCCTTGAAGCCGTTTCTGAGATTTAGATTATATTCAATATACAAGATATATATATATACAAGAATTGCTCGCTTAAAGGTATCCTACTTCCTACTAATATTACAAATGTCAATGTTTACATATTTGTATGTTTGTTGCTTAATCACGTCGTAACGTCTGTACGGATCGGGCTGAAATTTAGAACACAGTAAGATTATAATCAGGACAATCTGGACATACACATATAAAAACGGATAGGCTACTTTTTATCCCGGGAAGGTAACGGAAACGGGTACTATGCAGATAAAACCGCAGGCCGCTGCTAGTTATATTTATTATTTTTAGATTGATATACTAGCAGACTAGCACACAAATGTACAGATCGCTTTTTTTATCGATAATAATAGGTTTGCTCTTGACTGCCATCTCGCCTGATGTTAAGCGATGATGTGGTCTATAACGGAACGTGCCTACTTTGAAAAACAAGATGCACTCTCGACTTCAAGACACAATGATCGTATCCATCGGAAAAAACCCACTCAGGCAACACATTCTTATTACGAAAATGGATTCAAACCTCTTGTTTAAAGTCTTCGGAACGTCGACCATGAAACGATATCATAATAAACGTAAACATCGCTCTCGGCAATAAAAGGCCACCAATTAAAAATACACAGTTATGTTTGTGGCGTTTTAAATGAAGAGCTGTTACGTATTGAACTGAAAAAATATATTTACAGCATTCAAAAACATGTTTACCTTTTTTTAATTAATGGTCGGATTCTGAAACATTTTTTTGTTTCTGCCTTTTGTTGATGGTTAAGTTTCGTGCGTATCGCCGGTATATCTACAAAATAAACCATTCTAATTTTGTATAGACAATGGAAAAGGCAATACATAATTGAAACAAGTACTTACGACAGAACCCTAAGAACCATGAGAAGAAACTCATTTGAAAAACTGAGTGGGTATTGATGGATAGGGGAGTCCTCAAGTGGAGAGTGAATCGGTTTCTTCTAGATAAACCCGTTCCATTGTAAACAGCTTCGTCACTTGACATCATGCGAAATGACAGTGCAATCTATTATTCCACAATATTGATGTAACAGTGGCCCTCACATCACAGCATTTAAAAAGTTGTTAAACCAATCACCTATTACTGAAACGTCATAACACATCAGGGTAATTTGATCTATGGTTGAGGTAAAGTTGTACTGATAAAAATATCAGCAGTATTGGTTAGAAACTATTAATGTTAGATATTGTAGTGGTAGGACTCTTGGCAGAGTCCGCCTGGGGAAGGACCACACCTTTGCCAGTTATTCTACCGCCAAGCAGTAATGTGCAAATATTACTGTGTTCCGGTTTGAAGGGCATTGTTTCCAGAAAAATTACAGGGCTTAGATATATTACAACTTAGATATCTGGGTGACGAGCGCAGTGCAGTGCTAGGTAATGATTTGGATAATCATGTTCCAATAGCTGCGTGTCACTGGGTTGTTATGTGGCAGGCATGTTGCTTACCATCAGGCACATGTCCTGCTCGTCTCGTCACTCTTTACTTTAAAAAAAATATAAAAAAAATAATAGTATCAAAACTACGTCATTTGGGAAAATCTCAACCATCTAACTTTTACGTTTCATGAGATATTACCTGGTGATAGAAGTATAGGCAGACAGACAGAAGGACGGGGTCTTAGTATTAGGGTCCCTTTTTACCCTTTAAGTACAGGGTACGAGAGTCTAAAAAAGCGTCAAAAATAAAAGATATCTACACTTGACATCTACACTTCTACTTATGGCTGAAGAGACTAATAAGCGATTGGCAATGATGGATGATCTTGCAGGGGACCGAACCTTTTTTATCTATATTAAATTTCCACTTGACCGCTATCTCAACTGATGCCAGGGAAGATGCCATATGCGATGGGGTATGCTTACCTAGAAGAAAACCATTGAAGAATAACTTTAATTTAAAAAACCCGACTGCAACAAATCAAACACTTTCTGATACAATTTACTATCTAAGGACACTTGAGTGATTGAAACGAATCTAACGATATCTTAATTGTCAAAACCCATCTAGCCGTTTGGAAGATACGTGGGCAAAAGGAAATTTACAAACATACAAGATACACACGAAAAACATGACCCTTCTTGCAGTCGGGTAGAAATAACACGAGACGCCTTATACACACTCATTTTCACAAACAAATTTTGTGTTGTTTGTAAAAATGTGTATGTTCCATGATAACAGCAACGAACATGATCAATTTTAATGTATTTAATTAAACTGTAAATAATTCGCAAGGTCATGAAACTTCTGTAATTCACTATGGATGCACGGGGCCCTGGGTCGTAAGTAAATAATCATGCCCTTATTGCCGTTGCTTCGAGTTTGGATTCGCTGAACTTTTCGGCTTATTTACTCAACGAAATCAAAGGATGTGACTCTAATTAATTAGAATTTACGTGAAATCATTGCTGTTTGAAATTTACATTTCCTGTTGTTTATGTTTTTCTGAAAGTAGGTACTTACCGTAACGGTAAGTACCTACTTTCAGTATACAGTTACAGTTATAACGGTTATAAGCGGTAACAAACATATTAACAAACCAGTTACAATTCAAAGTCTATATATCTTTTTGGGTCATTTTAGTATGCTTAGTGAAGAAATTAAAAGCTTTTGTCTGTCTGTGGTTTATAATTTTTTAACCGACTTGTAAAAAAAAGCTCTAAGCTCTGAACAAAACAAGTTTTGTTTATAGGTATTTCTTTTCGTCACAGTCCAGAGGTGGTCCCATATAAATCTTATCGAAATCGGTGTGGCGGTTTTGGAAATATGAACACAAAACTAAAATTTGCTTTCATGTACATATTTAGACAATATAGAGATAGATTCTAATGAAATTTTGTCGAGTTTCTGAATTGCCAGTGGATAATGTGAAATGTGTATTTTTAGTTTAGTTATATATGCTACTACAGACAAACTGATTAACACTTTTTATTATGCATACTTAACATAAAAATAAAAATTACTGTAATAATTAAATACGAACTTTTAAGTGTCATGAATAAGACCGTTCTCATGAGATAACCTTATCATATACAACAATTTCTTCCAAGTGTTTTCAAAGAAACTAAATACATGCATCAGTCCTCATCAGTCGTCATCATCAAAATAAAATAATGTTTTTTAGTCAAAAATGTTCGTAACAAGTTCACGATCTTTTAGCAAAAGCGGCGTTGCCGCGCTATTCAACAATACTCCAGCAAAGTTGAATGAAATAACATTACAGTCCAATTTTAGGCGTCAGCAATTTCCTTTGTAATAATTGTACAGTTTTTATTTTTCATTACTGTTGTGATGGAAATATTCGAATGCAAATACATTTCAATAAAAATTTGGCACTAAATTACCGAAATAGAGAATAAAACAGAATGAAAATGCCTCTATCACAGTTTTTTTTTCTTTGATGCAATGGACAGCGCGTTATTTGTTGTTTTTTTAAATTTTCCAGTGTTCATTTAATTTGAATCAAGTAACATGCAAAAAAATTAATCAGGTATTATTTGAATTAATTAATTTTATAAGTACTCATATTGTTTGCAAAAGCAGCCCACTGCTACGAGATCGGCTGGTCTACCGCCTAACTAAACCGGCTATGGCTTTGCTATTGCTGTCTCTATCATTTCAAGCGAAAAGAAAAGAGAGAGCAATATCATAGCTAAGACAGTTTTAGTTAGACGGTAGACCCTCAGGGCATTGTATTCCAAGGAGAGTGTCAAGGCCACAATCCACCACGCTGGCCCAGCGTGGGTTAGATTCTAATTGCGTATCGCTTTTCTAGCGATGTTTTCCTACACCATTTTTAAGGCGGTGGCATTACGGACATGTTACCACTGTCTTTTCGAAGCCATGAAAAAACCGTAGGATTCGAACCAAGGGCTCCGGATTGTCAGTCGCCGTTACAATACAATTCATGCCTTTGTCCACATGAATGCCACTATTGGCTGTGTAATTTTGGTCTGAAGCTAGCTTAACTTTATTTTAGCTTGGTCGTCATTGCAACTTTGGCAGTCAACTTGGCCATAATGCCGACCGCATTTTTAAGGCGATTTTGAGCTGCAGTACTTCGTAGTGCTTTCGGCCATCAATCAGCATGCCCTGCAGCGCACATCTCACGGATGTAACATTAAAAGAAAAACTTAAAAGAGAACAAAACAAGACTCTAGAATCTAGAACAGTCTTCTCGGAACCACGACTGTTGCAACGCTGCCGAAACGTCGTAAGGGAAATAAATCATGATTAGGCTCGCGATTAAGTGTCGGGTATTTTTTTCAATATGAGTTTAAATCGAGAAAATTTAAAAACTATTTTTGCAATGTACCTACTATTATTGGTATTATTTATTATGGGAATGCCTATCAAATGCTTTTACAATTCAAAATTTATTTTTAGACATTGCATTCGCATGAGAGATTGCTCCGCTTTTTACCTATCGTCATTGAGAGAAAACTAGTGAATCTTTTAATATGATTTTCAATGGGATACAATCCTCAAAAAACTAATTAGTCCGTCAATTATGAGACGTACTTCTTAGCATTCCATGGATTCACAGTGCGGGTACCGGGTCCATCGTGTGGCAGAGAGAGAAATCTCGAATAGACCCCAAGACTTGTGACTCGGGCGTAGGTTTAAAAGGGGCCCCTTATATTGACGTACGTCAACACTCACCTTCACTACTCGTATTTCTCTGCCTGCCCAGCCAAACCCATAGCCAATCCAAAATTTGCAAAAAAATATTACACTTTATTACATTTTATTAAATAGTACACGTATTTTTTCTTTTGTTTCACAAACAAAAAATGACGAAGATACAGTGCTTCGAAGTTTCGCGTGACGTCACTCGCAACCCCCGAGAGTCTCGAAGTTTGATGTTCTATATCTCTGTCGATTATTAAAATTTTGAAAAAAAAACAAAAATACGTGTCCCATGTTTTTCCATGACCTAGCTAACGGACTAATTAAAATGGTATATTTTTGACCCAGCCCGATACCTTAGTGCGAAAGTTTAACAAATGTATTTTTAACTAGCGGTCCACCCCGGCTTCGCCCGTGGTATTAATATATTTTATAACCGCACTCAGGGATCACATACATACTTATCTACACAACGGTGAAAGAATTTTTGAAATCGATACAGTAGTTCCTGTGATTAGAGCGTGCACACAAAAAATCTCTTCAGCTTTAAATTGTAAGTACCTATCGATTATATTGGCATATAGATTAAAGGAACACCTCAGTAGACACAATTTCTAAATATCGCGGCTATTTTCATATTTATGTCACCATTGTGTAGAGTTCTCCCAAAGCGATGCTTAACTCAAGTTATATTATACGTACGTACCTTGGTTAACTCCACCAATATGACTTTGAAATTGACTGGCCTTGTGGCTTAGTGGGTAGTAGCTCTGCCTGCGAAGCCGAGGGTCGTGGGTTCGATCCCCACCCAGTGCAAATATTTGTGTGATGAATTCAAATGTTTGCACTGTGTCTGGGTGTTTCTATGTATAATAAGTATGTATTTAAAATTATATAAGTATTATATCAGCTATCTGGCCGCCATCACACAAGCTTTGCTTAGTTTGGGGTCAGATGGTGTTGTGTGAATTGTCCACCAATATTTATTTAAAAAAAATATCTAGCTGGTTTTTTAAACATAATTAAAGAAAATCAAAAACATATTATAAATAGGATGTTACAATGTTATTTATAACGTGGCATGGTTAAATAATTATAAGGGAACCGCTTAAACATAACATACTCGAACAACTATTACAATCACCATACATTATCTATTACAACAAGGTAGGGCCAGACAGAACAACCGTCATGCAACATGGCGATTTGTCAACATGACAACCACACACATTTGTAGACACCGCAAGTAAATCAAGTCGTAAAAATATAAGGGGCCGCATTTTCTATCAGCTTAATTTTGAAAAAATAAATAATTAATGTATTCAAAATTTTTTTTAACGATTTTTTTTATATCTTGTTAGGTATATGTTCTGGGCGGATGAAAGCTAGACCGAAAAAAGTTTAATATGAGTTAAAACGACACTTTTTGCTATAATTACAGCCGTTTATGAACAATATAATATATGTTTGTATGTTGTCGAACACAGTTCTTGCGCGCATCAAAAACCAAAACCAAACTATTTCAATTTTTATTTTTATAATTTATCATAAGCCGTAATTTATTCATCTGGTCTTATCCAAATTTTGGCTTAAAATGTATTATGTATGTACTCACAGTAAGATTTAGTATTATAGTTGGTATTCAGATAGACGTAGAAATTACCAATGTTAAAATCAAGTGATATGTTTTTTTTCTGGCGGTCCGTTTTTATCAAACCTTTTTGATTACTCAAAGGCTCTCACGTAACTGTGCAAAATATAACTTGCATAGATTCACCTGCGATGTCTACCCTAACAACCGTCTGTGATAACAACACGAATCTACAGGTATCAACTTACCTCCGACAAAAGAAATCACACGTACACCTAAGCTTGAAGGAAGTTCAATAGTCTAACACAAACATGCGCTACTTTTAAATGCTTACATATAAACACCCTTTTGTAAGAAATAGGGACTTGGAAAGTCGTACGCGAAATGAAATTAGGGCCAGTACGAAAGCGTACGAGGAGCTCTGATACCGCCAAGCGACTGGACGACCAACCACTGGAGTCGGCAAGGATTTGGTTCGCGCATGTTCCAACTGAAACAAAGTTAGACCACGCTCACACTGTGTCATATTTTGAAGTTGAAAGCTTTTGTTTGGCCATCGCCGAAAGGTTGATAATATTTGCGAGTATACCTAAAGTTATTTTGCATACATAGAGCATGCTGGGTGCAAGAACACACATAATAGACATAACATAACATAATAGACAGTACTTACCCAGTTAAAAAAAAACTAAAAACACGCTTTTACAGATCATCCAACTAAAAAATAAAAAAATAATATTTATGTCAGTATGACAATAATAACATAAATAGTCAGTGAAAGTAAAATGTAAACGAAGTAATTTTAACAATCTTGATGATCGCGGTGAGAATGAATGGTACAATACAATGGTATACTTACAACAAACTTTACAAATTATTGCATTGTCATCAGTCTTTGATAACTGTGCAAAGTTTCAAATAATTTCGTAGTTTAGTAAGTGGTGAAAATTTAAATTAAAAAAAATCATAGTACTTACCATAGATACATACATAACAACCTAATAAAAGCATGTTAAAAAGACAGTACCCAGTCCGTGGTCAAGTGAAATTTTCATAGTTGATAAATTAAAGCTCTTGAAATAATTTGAGATCTATTTTTAAAGGTATTTTTGCATTCTGAAAACGTCTCGTTATGTTATCTGAAATAAAGACAATATAATTCCGATGGTGTAGAATTCAAACAATGAATGCATTCAATGACAAAAATTATACCGGGTCAATTAAGCCAACGTATTTCAAACATTTGCCATACGCCTACCCAAAATCTTGTCATTTTTTAAGTACCTATGGTCAAATGAGAATTTTAGACTTTTAACTGTAAATTTTTATAATATTTTACTATTTATATTAGTTTTATACCAAGTTTAATCCCTATTAAATAGTATTGCTGTCACATTCCACATTTTACCCACAAATTTGCAACTGCAGGAGAGGCTGAAAACCCAAAACATTGGTTGTTTCGCTAATTTACAATTAATAATTAAGCAGTGAGTATGAATATTGTAGTATGAAAGTGACGTCGATTTAAATGCTTTGTGAAATTCCGTCCCATGAAATCGGGTTGAACTTAATTGGGATCGCTAAGGGACGGCCGGATGTGGGTTTTGGGTCAGTTTTGTGATTACCAAGAAACGATACTGTTAATTCTCAAAAGGACAGTTGTGGAACACAATTTGAAGAATTAATGTTGGTTGAAAAGTTTTAGAACTTTAAAGTACATTTTTAAATTAAGAAGCAGGCAACAAACTTTACATTTGCCCTGTTAAGTTCCAAGTTCAGAAGCAAGTGCGTGGTTGCGATCGGGAATTCTGTGTAATTTAAATGGTTTTTACTTAGCTCTTGCTCTATCTTTATTTTGACATCAAACTAAAAACTGGAGCAATCAAAGCCTTATTTTTTTTATTTTAGATATTATTTTAAGTTACGGTTGGTCTAGTCGGAAGAACGGCGCCTGCCGATCCGGAGACCCTAGGTTCAAACCCCACACGCACCACTGTCTTTTCGAAGTCATGTGCGTAATGCCGCTAACTTAAAACGGTAAAGGAAAACATCGTGAGGAAACCGACATGTGCCTAGAATCTTTCGAAGTCATGTGTCATCCACCAACCCGCACTGGGCCAGCGTGGTGGATTATGGCCTCTAATGGCCTTAACTCTCTCCTTGCGAGAGAAGGCCCCGAGTACCAGCAGTGGGAACGTTTAGTGGGCTGTTGATGATGATGATGATTATTTTAAACGCAGCGTTGGCAGGCCCCGCACAAGATGGACCGACGATCTGTTGAAGATCGCCGGAAATCGTTGGATGCGGACGGCGCAAGACCGGTCTTTGTGGAGATCCTTGGGGGAGGCCTTCGTCCAGCAGTGGACGTCCTTCGGATGATATGACGATGATGATGATTATTTTTATAAAGCTATTAATTTAGTAAAGCGGTAAAACCTCCGTTTTGTAACACGTAGCATTACATCACATTCTAGTAAACCTTTGCTTAATCTATACATAAAAAACGAAAGGTCACTCATCAAGGAATCTCAGAAACTACAAATGCTAGGAATCTGAAATTTTGCATGAAGGCCCCTTTTAGCACGTAGGCGCTCGCTAAGACGGCGTTTTGCGAAATTCAACCCCTAAGAGGGTGAAACGATGGATGAACGATTGTATGAAAATTCGTCATTTTCAAAGTTATCAAATTTTGTATCTACTCATGATACGAACCAATTAAATGTTTGTTATATCAATTTTGTAATTTTAAACTGTACGGGGTTGAAATGTCATTATATGGAAGTTCTCAACCATTGAAAATAAAACCATGAAACTCTGTTTACAGACGCTTGACACGAAGCGAACAAATGTTTGTTCTAGCAATTTTGTAATTTCAAACTGTACGGGGATGAAATTGGGGTTGAAATGGGGGATGAATGTCAATATGGAAGTTCCCAATCGTTGCAGATAAAACCATGAAACTCTGTACGCATGCACTTGACATGAATCAAATAAAAATTTATTTTAGCAATTTTGTAATTTCGACCTATATGGGGGTGAAACTGGAGTTGAAATGGGGAACGAATGTCTCTTAAGCTTTCACACCTAAACAATTAACAGAACCGATTTTGATGATATTGTTTAAAATCTTTTTTAAATTTGAGCTGTTTTAGTACCCGTAAATGTGTATGGGTATACAAATTAGTCCTGTCTGAGTGACCTTAGTATTTATTTCGGGCGGACGAAGTCGCAGGTAACAGCTAGTAAATAATAAATGCAATTCACGTAAGTTGTTCACGCAATCTTCAGTCTGGTAAAGTCACTCCGTGGGTAAAGTGTATCGCTACCATCGATATAAATCAATGGATATGCCCTCCCAAACTTTAGCTGCACGGAATTATGTTATCGTTGGGAAGAGTGAGCTTACTCTTTCCATCTTAGTCGATTGTAGGAAGTGGTGAACGCCGGACGTTGATACCTATAGCTATTCGTTGTCAACAACCAAAATAAGGCGAACGGCAACATACCTCACCGCTAGCGATTCTAGGGGTTAAGTAGATTGGTAGTTCTGAACTACACGCACTACACACAGAGATGCAATTTATTAACAATTTCAAAGTGCTCATGACACATCTTTTGATTTATATCTATGATCGCTACATCCTTGAAAGTGTCAAAAAAGTAAGCCTCACATAAAATTTTGACAATCAATTAAATAACAACTTATGCGTAGTGTCAAGAAATGAGACTACATTGTCCTAGAGGCTACATTGGTGATTGGTGATCAGATTTATTTACCCAGATAAGTATCAAGGGTTCATATTCACGTCTCAGAACGTTACAATAATCTGTACCTGATGCCAACTGAAAATGAAAAAAAATAATAAAAAAAATTACTTATCTTAACTACTACTGTTCGAGCAGACACATATTGATATTTAAATTTTCAACGTTTGTTATATCAAAAGAACTCAAAGTCACATAATTCCATTAAAGTCGTCTTTTGTAATAAGTTAGTAAATGGTTATTGTAAGTCCGTACCAAACTCAGCTCATCCACTAGATTGGATACCTGGATACCTCTTACCTGAGTAGAGTATCTAGAGTCAAGGAATAAAAATATTCTAGACTCTAGATGTGTATCAACTTGTAAAATCTACGATGGACTAAGTTCTGAACTTTCAGCTGTCCAAGTTTGCATATTTCCTGGAAGTTAGTCTGACTTCAAGGCTCATTATTCTTGGGTTTAATCTAAGTTCTTAGCTGATTGCAGTCTGCATTTATGATGTTATGATATTGTAGCAAGTACTACTATTTCAGAGGACCCCAAGATATTATGTAGTGGTAGGGCTCTTGGCAGAGTCCGCCTGGGGAAGTACCACACCTTTGCAGTCATTCTACCGCCAAGCAGTAATGTGTAAGCATTACTGTGGTCCGGTTTGAAGGGCAATGTTTCCAGAGAAATTAGAGATATAACACCTCAGATCTCTGGGTGACGAGCGCAGCGCAGTGCTAGGTAATGATTTGGACTCTTCCTGTTCCAATAGCTGTGTGTCACTGTGCTGTTATGTGGCAGGCATGTTGCTTACCAACAGGCACATGGCCTGCTCGTCTCGTCACTCTTTAATATAAAAAAAAGAAATTCTTAACTTCTTATCAGAATAATGTCAATACATATTTTATTTAACATTAGTAAAACCAGCCCAATATACATTTCCACAGTTGGGATTCGGGGGCTCTCATAAAGAGAGTCAATTCCATAATTTTTGCAGTGGTAGGACTCTTTGCAGAGTCCGCCTGAGGGAGTACCACATCTTTGCCGGTTATTCTGCCACCAAGCAGCAGTGTGCTAACATTACTGTGTTCCGGTTTGAAGGGCAATGTTTCCAGAGAAATTATTGGGCCAAGAGATAAAACATCTTCTATCAGTAACAGTAATGTGTAACGTAGCACTTCTCGCGTAGCACTCACCTCCCGGTGCCGAGCGCAGTGCGGTATCTTGACTCTTCACGTTCCAATAGCTACGCGTCGCTGTGCTATTATGGGCAGGCATGAGGCATGTTGCTAACCATCAGCCACATGTCCTGCTCGTCTTGTCACTCTATATTGTAAAAAAATCAAGCTGGGCCAGTGTGGGTTTTTTTTAACGGACAGAGCCTCTTTATTAACAAAACTGTATTCTTATTTACAATAACAACTACACTACCACATATCTACCTAACTACTTACACTAAGCACATCTGAACAACCCAGTGTGAATTGTGAGATGACACATGTTCTCTAAAGTTGTATCCCTGGAATGCGCCTGGCTCCTCACGATGTGTTCCTTCACTGTTAAATCCAGTGCTGATGACAAACTCGTCTGCACTTGAAATAATCTATTTTCTCAAAAAAAAAACGACTTCAATTTACAGTGAAATTCAGACACTCGTCCAAATTTCATAAGAATCTACGTGACTACGTCGCGTCGCGTCGTCTAAATACATAAATGCAAATTTTAGTCTTGTGTTCATATTTCAAAAACCGCCAGACCCATGTCGATTAATAAAAGAATCATCAAAATTGATTCACAACTGGGAGCGCTATAACCTCCTCTTTTTCTGAAGTCGGTTAAAAATCCTCAAAGTTGCAGGTTGCATAAGCAGACCACTAAATGTTCCCACTGCTGGGACTCGGGGCCTTCGCTCGCAAGGAGAGAGTCAAAGCCATAATCCACCATGCTGGCCAAGTGCGGGTTGGTGTATGACACATGACTTCGAAAGATTCTACGTACATGTCGGTTTCTTCACGTTGTTTTCCCTCACCGTTTTCAGTTAGAGGCATTACGCACATGCGCTTGAAAAGACAGTGGTGCGTGTGGGGTTTGAACCCGGGGTCTCCGGATGGGCAGTCGCCGTTCTCCCGACTAGACCAGCCGTAACATAGCCGTAACATCCCAACCAATCCCAACCCAACAACAAAGTTGCAGGTCGGGAGGGTTCAAACTTTACGAATCCGAAGTCAGACGTTCTAACATGCTTGTCTATCATATATGCATACAGACTACGGACTCCGATTTAAGGGTTTTTTAATATTATTATATCTGATGTGATTTAAAACAATGAAACACAATTATCTTTTTTATTCATCCGCACCTAATAGGTTGGTATGCGCTTGACCGCCATCTCGCCTGATGTTCAGCAAAGATTGGGTTTACGATGAAGCGAACTTACTAAGAAAAAGCCGATACACTCTCGATCTGAGGACATCTATATTATATTATCCATCCTGGAAAACCTACTGTACCTAGACAACCCACTCGGGTAGCCAGAAATCTATTCGGCATTTAGCCGAGGGTTTCTTAGAAAAAAAAATGGAGAACTGCCGATAGAAGTGAAAACGTATAACTCAGAATGTGATAGGTTACTTTGGAACCTACGCGGTTGAAACCGGAGGGCGTGGCTATGAATGAGCATGGCTATCTAGAAATGCGGCAGCATTGAGAAATGCTGACGTATTTCTAGATAGTCAATGGCCATGGTCCCGAGTTCACCCGAAGATTTATTATCATTCTCGAGTCTGACGCTAGAATTCAATTTATAGCCCACGAATAATCTGTCTGTAGCGCGCCAAAAGAAGTTTTATCTTCAAAAAAACAAATGACAGTGATAGGGACTGCCGAAAACTTACACGATTAGTTTAGATCTTATGCCGCCTATACATACTGGCCGAGTGGTTGCCAACGTCAGTGTGTGGAGGGTCTTTTTGCCATGACTTGTGATCACTCGCCGTCGCTCGCCTAGCTGGCCGAGTGACGGCAAGTGGTCAGTGTGTATAGGTCTCATTTGCCTCGACTCGTCTCACTCGTGACCGGTGTCGGTTTTTGTGCACAAAACAAAGGCGCTCGTAGCTCGTATTGGCCTGCGCTCGGCCAGTGTGTGGATGCTACCACTCGCCAAGTCCCGTTTTGTCGGCGCTCGCGTTGGCCTGCGCTCGGCCAGTGTGTGGATGGTACCACTCGTCTTGTGCCGTTTTGTCGACGCTCGCGTTGGCCTCCACTCGGCCAGTGTGTATAGGCGGCTTTAAGTAGTAAACCGCACTAATGTTGCACAATGGTATGTCACCTGTAAAGTTACAGAAATGCTACAATTATGCAGATCGGTTATGCGAAAAATTCATTAAATCCATCGAAAAAGCGTCTAACGCGCACATCCCGCGACTCCGCCACCGCCACGACGCTACTCTGTTTCGTCGCTACAACAGCAAGTCGATGACGTAAACCCTACCGAAAAAGGCTTATTGGGATTAAATAATGTAAGCTTCAAAAATACACTTGTGTAATGATCGCTATTCTGAATAACTTGGGCCAAATCTCTCTCGATAATCTCCAGGCACTACCTACACCTGCTTTCTATTGAAGAAAATGCATTCAACGGATATCCGACCGCCGGAAGGAGCGGCATTAAAAAGCTCTTTACCTCGAACGAGAGGTAAGAGCTATACTAATTTATTAATCTTAAGCTGCCGTTGGGTTTTGTAGCGTGTGGCATACTGTAGGTACCTATCTACATACTAGCTTATCTTTACATCATACAAATATGTAATTAAAATTGAAGTGTCTATTTGTAATATTAAAATAACCGCTATTTAGGGTTCTTATCCGGGTCCGCTTATAGATTCGTCATAATATAAAGACAGACAGACGTCTGTCTGTATGTCCGTCCGTAAGTCACAGCCACTTTTTTCCGAAACTATAAGAACAACATTATGGAAACTTGGTAAGTGGATGTATTCTGTGAACCGCATTAAGATTTTTACATAAAAATCATTAGGGTTAGAACTGAAACTCAAAAAAACACTTTTCATCAAACTCATACTTGTGGGGTCTACGGATAGGTCTACAAAAATGATGTTGAGGTTTCTAGTAAGTATTTTTGTTTTTTTATACTGAATAATTTGGGCGAGAGACACTTCCAAAGTTGTAAAATATGAACCCTGTAACTTCTAAAATAAGTGAATAATAAAAACACAACACCTTTTAAACGCGCATGAAACCGCGGGCACGGCTAATAACACCTAATTTTAATTATAGTATGAGTTGTGATTCACTTCTAAAATGGTAAATTCAGACCGAAGTAATTTTCAGCCGAATAGAGCGACCTTTTAAAGAGAGTGGGCGCGCGTGATCGCGTCCCGTTTGGCATTGCGGGCATCGGCGCGACGTGCACTTAGAGTGCACCTAGAAGTCAGCAGCAGCTATGGGGGTTTAGGTTAGGAGCTCAAATCGGGCTGGTTTTTTTGACGTGATAACGTCTTACAATTCGGTGAAGCCGGCTGCACGCCCACAAAACATGACGTCATGTAACGTTACCGTTAGTTCGTCGTCAGTGCCATGCGGACGAAGCTGAGCGCTGAGGGCGCCACCCGCCGAGTCGAGCGGTATCACTACTCGCGCTATCAGCGTACTGATTTCTTAAGACGTTGTCACGTTTAACTATCGTCAGTAAACCGACTTTACAGACAACCATTTTTTTAACATTTATAGGTTTACACTTGACCCCTATCTCGCCTGATGTTAGGCGACGATGCGGTCTAAGATGGAGCCTGCTTACCTAGAAGATACCGATGCATTCTCGATTTGAAGCCACCAAGATTATAACCATCGAGAAAAGCCCACTCAGGCAACTCAATCCACAGTCTAGACGTTCTTTTCACAAAAGTAGAGTCAAACCTCTTCGTTCATGTCTTTGGAACATCAACCATGAAACGATGGCGCTTCTTCGTGTTACGAGAAGTCCGATAGAAAAAAAGGGCTTGGTGGTATTAGATCATGCAGATCAGTTGCACACTCTCCGAAGTCTATCCAAAAAAACCCGATAAGCTAGCAATTTTTCGGCGATGTTCAACACTTTGCACTCTTTTCCATACAAGAGTGTTATTGCCTATGAGCCTTTTAGCACGCCCCTCGATCGATTCCAGAGCCTCAAGCTGATACTTAGCCGGTCCATCCCAAAGGTGCGAACAGTACCTACTCCATACAAAAGCGAATCTGTGCTTTATATAACAAAACCAATTATTCAGACTTGAAGTACTTTCGCACCTTTGAGGGGACACCTAGTTACATGTGAATAACCGACCAATAAATTAAATCGACTGAATTAAAATAAATTTAATCGACCCGATGTGGGCGATGATTTTCTTGCATTTTATTGGCCACCAATCCGCTTAGTCGTCTTAGTCATCAAGTCCACCTGTCATCACTGTGCTTGACAACATTTCCAGATTGCATTTAAGGGAAGTGTTAATCTATTGTAATATGTATTTGAATAGATTAATTCAGTTTTTCTATTATCAATAAGTTTAAGCAAATTAAGTAAAAGAAGGAAAAACCAGCGACCTGCGGTGTCACCCGCGTAATTCCCGATCCGCCGATCCCATTAATTTCTTAGGATAAAATTGCCTATGTGTTATTTCAGACCATTACCTATCTATATACTAAATTTCATATACAGACAAAAATATTCGTAGAGATATGTAAACATAGTGTTATAAGTATGCTTTCAACACAGTTTTTAGGATTATTTGATCTTTAAAATAATTAATAATATTTATCTAAGTGCCTGAATCCAACTTAGTTTTAGGTAGGTACCTAAATAAATTGATTTGACTTCTCTAAGTGCAAATAAGTAAGAGACCGAATATTCCTATTTCAAACTAAAGTGAAAATCTAATTTTCAATAATATTATAAAGGCCTAGAAACGAAATAACAGTCAAATGGAGACTTCCAATTGACTGTTATTTCGTACTACTAACTGAAATAAGCTTTGATATGATTTTTTTATGTAATTAGGTAAATTTTAACACTGTCAAAAAATTAAAGAATTTAACATAATTTATAGGTATAAGTGTGCTGTTTATTCATTAACTGCTGAAGTATAAGCTGTATCGAATTCAAAAATATTTTTATTCCCAAACCAAATTTCCACTTTTAGTATCTAGTTTATTTCAACCAAATTTCATATTGTTCCTGTAGTAGTTTCTGTGTGAAAATATAAACAAACATCAGCATCACACAACAAACATCAACAGTTGAAACAGAGTAGACGTCCAGGACGTCTACTCTATTTCTACGAAAACGTAATTTCGAAATAAAACTCGCGCCTTTCCTGTGCTCGTTCTACTTCGTTTTGTCCGATCCAACATTGTTTGACGTTTAAATATTCCAAGCATACTATAATTAGTGTTAGCTTAGAACATTAAAACCGACAAAATCGACGGGTAGAAGTACCTACAATCGAAGTAGGAAAGTTGCGAGTTTATTTCGAAATTACGTTTTCGTTGAATTAGATAGACGTCCAGGCGCTGAATGGAGTTGAAAGCGCAAAATATGAGGACCGCATTCGGTGTACTATTTTAAACTCAGAAAAGCATGCAAATTATCATTCTGGATATTGCTAGGAAGTGTATTACCTAGTCCATTTTTTTAAAGAGGTTGGCCCTTAAATATTTTAATGAAAACGGGTATTGAGGGTTATCCTTAAGAGATATTTTGTCATGTTTTTTTCTAAAATGGTGTAAAAATGGGCATATATATAATACACCTGTCAACATCCACAATTATACTCTACATGCAATTATAATCCGTACACCGAGTTCGGTCCTCATATTTTGCACACTCAACTCCACTCAGCTCCTCCCGCTCTAATACCGTTTTCTGACGATTCGTTAAGGCCGATTTAAATCAGACGAGCGAATGCTCATTCTATCCCCACTGTATCAAATTCATTTGGTGTAAACAAACGTAAAGCATTTTTTCGTTGTTTTGTTTGCGTTCGCAAAGATTCTATGGAATATATAATATGGAAAACGCTAAGAACGATCTTTCGTTTACACTAAAAGATCGAGAAAGAATGCTCTTGTTCCAGCTCTAGCTCTATGTTCGTTCAGTTTGAATCGGCCTTTACGAATAGGCTTCAGAGACTAATAGACCATGTCTAGGTACAAAATTATCGTATGTGAAAAACTACTAAAAGCTATGGATAGTAAGTTTATCAAACAGCATTTGGCTATTTGGTTCTTATTTACCTTGTGCTGACATCTAGCGAATACTAATGTTGGCCAAAGTATGGCCAAACTTTTGTAAGCATATATTAGAGTGTTTTTTTTCTATTTACAAATTGATTCCAACTGCTACAAAAACAGCATTATCGTTGTGAGTAGGTACCTAGAGTCGCGCCCACCGCATAACACATTATACGCACATTTATTGATTTTTTTTAAATAAAGAGTGACGAGACTATTAGGACATTTGCCTGATGGTAAACAACATACCTGCCACATAACAGCACAGTGACACGCAGCTATTGGAACATGAAGAGTCCAAATCATTACCTAGCACTGCACTGCACTCGTCACCCAGAGATCTAAGATGTTATCTCTAAGCCCTGTAATTTCACTGGAAGCATCGCCCTTCAAATCGGAACACAGTAATGTTTGCACATTACTGCTTGGCGGTAGAATAACTGGCAAAGGTACTTCCCCAGGCGGAGTCTGCTAAGAGTCCTACCACTACAAAATCTTGTAATAATCGTGAATTGTGCGACATCTGCAGTAAATTGGCATTACTTGCTCGGTATCGTGCTCTCACTTAGGTGCTTAAATTTTATTTAGTTACTGAAGATGCCCAGAGATGTCGCTACTAATGCATATTATCTCACAGATTAAATACCTACTCTGTTGATGGGTATACTGCACAGAACAGGGTAGCGATTCTGAAACCATTCGGTTGCATCCGACACGTAATCTCATCTCTCGGTCTTTGTCTTATCTGTTTAGCATGACAAAGACGGAGAGATGAGATTCCGTGTCGGATGCAACCGAATGGTTTCAGAATAGCTACCCAGATATCAAGGTATACTGTCTTTGTATTATCTGATATTTTTTTAACTTTAATGGGTTTACACTACTCGTTTTGAAATTTCAGAAATACCTACTCCCAACTCGCACCTCTCGTAGCTTTACCCTGCGTTACTACGCCACCTGTCGAAAATTCGTTATACCAACTCAGAAACGTTATTTGCTAAAGATCATGATATGTTGAAAACCAACAATAATTATCCTTATCCTATCAATAAAAAAGTGTGTATGTGTATTTGTGTATACTGTATACTCATGTACCCACACAAGAAGTTACACTTCTTTGCCTATAAATGAATTAATTTGTGCTTCTTTGTTTAAGGATTATTGCCAAATGCCAACGATAAGGCGTAACAAAAGCTCCTTCTGCGCTCTGCACTGGTCCGGAAGTTAGCTAGTCATCAGATATCAAACCCAAAAGGTCCCTTGAAAAACATGCAACTAATTTCGGGTTATCGAATATGGGAGTTGTTGTACGTGCACATCGTAGTAAATATTCACTGTGAAGATACAGTTCCAGATTCATGACGTCGTTTTTTTGGTTGTCGGTATGCGCGCACATCGCTGAAAATTAGTTCTCACCATATTTTATTCTAAGGCAGTAGTTGTCCCACCGCACCGCCGAGAAAACGAGTAACTATCGATTATTTTCTTGCTCAAGAAACGTACATTCCGTGTAATTAAAAGAGATATATACAAACAGTTGATCGTTGACTATTCACAATGCCGGCGAGCACTCGCTTCACTAGTTTGTCGCTGAGTAAGAAGAGCTATGAAAGATAAAACTCGCTCAGCGAATAAAACACGCAGAGACCGCTGGCGCTGGTTGCTACCAGCGGTCATTTCTCTATAGTGCGAATCTGAAAGATGTAAGTAATGCGAGTAATCGCTCGCTTCACTCGCACACTCGCATAGAGCCGAGCTACACAACTATCGGAACTACGCACTCGCTCCCGCGGCTCGCCAACTCGTTTCTAATTCTAGCTCTACTCGTTACTCGTTCAGTGTTGCCGGTGAGACAACTAACTGTCTAAAGCGCACGAAAAGAAGTATTTTAAAACAAACAATAAAACCACATTGTTATTTAGTAATAACTATTCGTATATTTCAATAGTATCTCTTATTTAAACTATTTATCTAACGCTCCGCGCTCAATATTTGGTTTAAGTCTACAGAAGACAACAGTTAGTGATTACTCACACGATCAACAGGCAAACAAAATGTCTAAGAGATTACACTTAATTCGAAAAGGGCGTAGAAGATTTTTATCTAAAAGGTTTTAGAAAATAATTATGTTGCATATAATTTTTTCTAGTTGAAATAAGGATTAAATTTCGCCGTCACGATTGCTGTACTTACGTCTTTGTAACAATTCTTTCAATTAAATCACAAAGATATACACACTACCTATTTTTAAATCACATGACTTAAAAGGAATTTGTAAAACAAAGCAAAGTCAGCACTCATAATTTCGACTTTATGTTATGGAATGAAGGTGACTAGTGTTATGTAAGCAGAATTTAAGTATTTTAAACCCCCTCCAGTGTAGTGAAAATAAGCATGTCTCCCCCCCCCCCCCCCTTATTTAAGTAAGCAAACCTATATTTTTTATAAAAAACATTTTGGCAACACTGATATCTTTTATGTAAAAACTGACGTATTCATTATCTGTACTCCCTCCCAACATACGATTATCTTTTTTTATTTAAATCACTCTGTGCTTTTTAATTCTGCTTGCATAACACTTATGTCCCTTTATAGGTAAGCAGAGACTTAAAAAAATGTTCAGTAAAGCATAGCTTGAAGTAACAATTGTATAAATGTACATTTAAAGACAGAAGACCTTTTTTAGATTAACACCATCTTACGCCCTTTTGTAAATGTAAGCCTAGAAATACGTTAGCGTGCTGTGACAACCAAAAACCCATACAAATACTGGTTCACATTAGTTTTACATAAAAAAAAATCTATGCTATTTAGTGGGGAATGTTAACTTTGGTATAAAATATTAACTATTAACAACAAAAACGTATTAACTCAAAGACAATCGAACAACTTATATCGAAGCATAAATTATGAAAAAATACTGTTTAATCGATAGCCTAATCCAGTTAAATATATTTACAATAACTGGAAACTTATTATAAACCAAATAATCGTAGAAAACGTTACTTCACGAAGTTGCGTACTATTTATAAATGTATTTTGTTGAATAATTATGATCTTGGAAACTATAACCATGAGAAAAATAAGCTAACCGTCGTATTTCAAAACTTGACTTAAGCTCAATGTTTGCTTCTTTGACTTTGGTTGAAGTCACAAACATTGCAATACCAATTTGACTTCACTCGAAATTTTGAGTTATTTGGCTTGCGTAAGCCTTGAGCCACTGTTTAGAATACGGCGGTAAGTATATGATACAATAACGTCAAAATATTATACTGGGGTATTTCAAATTGTACCTAATTCCTAATTTTCTATGAAGGTATATGAAATATTTCTTTCGTTTATATTTTGTCTAACGCACCATCGTCTAATAAAGGCTTAAGTTAATAGGTACCGTTAATTTACTAACTTCTAATACAGATAACGTTTTGTTACACAAATAAAAGGTAGTATTTTGAAGGCACGTTCTAAACACAGATTTACCCTCTTCAAAGATAGCTCCAACAGCAGTCTGAAAACATTTACCGATAGATTCGACTGCCAAAGAGCAAAGTTTCAAATTTTCGTTAAAAAGAAACATAAATTATTTTCATTCTGTGACTTATTTTGCGTTGATTTTATGTTTTCGTTTTTATTACTAATTTAAATATATTAATTACGATTAACTGGAATTACAAAGAGGCAGGCATAATCTGATTTTGATTTAGAATGTACCTGCACAATAACCCTACTAACATTGTTAAATATTGCGAGAATGTACCATTTACAATGTTCGTATTTTCTAAATACATAGAGTATCTAAATATTTTACCTACAATTCGGGCCATCAATTTATTTTTTAAAACTAGACCTCTCACTTGCACTACAATGAGTGCAAGAGAGATGACAAGGTTTTTCAATACTTTTTTAAATGGTCCGATTTAAACTGTTAAGATTCATACAAAGATACAAACGTTGCGACTTTTGGGTGTAAAAAATCGTCACGCTTTTTTGTACAAGCCTTGACATTCAGAAATGTTATATTATAACGTGCATACATAAACGTAATCTACCGATTTTTTGCATCTAGAGAAATAGTTTTATTAAATAAGGAATACAAACATCTAATAGAAATCTGTCTATTCACAACATTTAAGCAGATACCTTAATAGATAAGTAAACAGTTTCCATATTGGTATAACAACATATAAAAGATTCGAATCATATTCTCTATAATTAGGTACAATTATAATATAATAGAAATGGTATTATACTAGTGAAGAAGCTTTTCAGTAGTCAGTCAAGCCACAAACTAAATGCTAGAATATAACGTATGCTCTGCGACAGACGTCCTTTGTTTGTCGCAAACTTTATCTATAATGTGTACAAGATCTTAACGGTTTTACTAAATTATACATTTCGCGTAAAATAAATATGTTTATACTTAGAAAATTATAAATAATGTACTATCTATATACCATTTAAGGTATGCGTAGGTATTATTGCTAAGATTTCAAAAGTAAATAAACGATAATGTATGGTTATTTTACCATAAATAATGTAGACATACTATTTGAAACCTTTTATTGCACATAATGCCGATAACTACATATTATTCAAATACCAAAAGCATACCGAATAAAATATGAGTAGATCTTTTTACTGAACAGAAGAATGAACTAATACGTTCTTTGTGCTACAAAACTAAGATTGTTTGCGAGTTTTTTTTTTATATCAATATGTGACAAGACGGGTGAAATATAATTTAGACTTAGTTCCACGTTTTGCGACGACAAAAAAATCGTCCACAAGCTAGGTCGCAGACGACCTACGTTACTACGTTACTAGACATTTTTCTGATTCATGTGTTTTTATAGTAGGTATATTTGCTTTTAATCAGATCTTATTCCAAATATCTACACGTTTTCGGATATTTAAGTTCTGGTTTCATCATATCATCAGCTAAAAAAATAATCTGTACGTAAATTTGAGTTACCATGACTTGATGTTTTTCTTAGATGTTTCATTATTTTGAAAAATTGAAAAGTATTTAAAATAGGTATAAAAAGTACGTCAGCATTGAAGATCTATCTTCTAACATCGATATAATTAACATTACGATAATTCGATTCTATCCACATTGACACCTTAGCCAAATACATTGCGAAGATGAAAAGCTTCGACGTTCATTTCCACAAAATACAACTTTAGTCTGTACAATGTTGTACGTTTAATATAGGAACAAAAAAAAATACTGAAGTCTCTTCAAATAAATGAACTAAAAAGTCTATCTCTCAATATTAACCACAGAGTAGAATGTCCTTGCGAATGAACAGAAAGAAATTGCGCCAATAGTAATTCGCCTAGTCTGTGGTCTTCGACTACAGACTAAAACCGTTCTTTCAAAAATTTGGTTTGAAACACAAGAAATGACGCAAATATCTTAGGTAGTTCAAAGACATATTTAAGCATGCCCCCATAATGATTATTACATTATAGATGTATTCATTAAATCGAGTAGATACACAAAGTTCCTCATAATATTGACAAAACATACAGAACATTCCAAAGCTGTACACTGACACAGACTGCGAATCCTACGTTTCGTTCTCAAAATAAAAATCCAAACAGTAATGTTTGTAGTTACATATTATTTCAAGCTGTGGAGTCGTGTGTGGATGGGTTTGGTATCATTGTGGATTGTTGTTCGCGCAATCTTTTCAAGTCGCGAACTTCTCGTGCCGCCATGGCTAATTCCGCTTGCAACGCCATCTCTCGCTCGCGTAAGCATTTAATTTCGTTCTGCCAAGTCTGGAATTATGAAATCATCACGTTAATCACGTCATATTACAAAATACAGAATTAGTTAGAAGATATCTTTAAAATTTTCTAGAAGAATGTCTTCAAAAGACTTATATTTACAATAATAAAACATTAACAACGCTAAACGAAACCAATAATTATAGAACCTGAATAGTAAAATTTCGCTAAGGACTATCTCATTGCATGGGAGTCCCATGTGACAAAGCAAATAATTTCTTAGATCGTCAGATCAGTAACTATCATCAAATTACATTGGCTTCTGCTGAGCATAATACAAGCTTCTCCCATGACACAGCAATCTCATCTCTCAGTCTCCGTCGATTTAATCCTTGTTTCGGTCGGGTTTTTTTCATTCAGATTGCTCCTAAAATTGTTAACCTTTGATTAAATGACCCTTAGTTTGATTTAATAGGTAAGTAATAAGCCTTATTATGGTTTACGATTCCGTAATACTATGAAAATTCTAATCGGCAATTCGGTTTGTGCATTTAAAACAATACTTACAATATTTTGCTTGAGTAAGTCCAGTTTGTCGTTCTTTAGTCGGCACACTTCCTGCCTAAGTTGATCCGCGTCGCCCCTAGGTTGTGCCGCTTCACCTCTCGTATTCGCCGCTCCCGCTTCCGCCGATGACATCGACTCAAGTCCAGTGTCGCTATCTACGTATACCACACCTGAAAAATAAAACAACATATGAAACACAAGCTATTTGGAACCTTAACGCAATAGAAATATAGATTAACGCCTACCGAACACGGACCCAGCGTCAAATTCGCCGCGTTTTCGCGCGGCCACGTCTGAAAATACGAAACAGCGTGTTTTTGTCTGGACTATAGTGTGCGGTAGACTTTAGAGTGTTTTTAAAATTATTTAATCGATTTGTGCATATTCTCGAAATACAATCTTCAATTGTAAATACGAAAATCAAAAATCAATAAAGTTTACAAGAAAAATATTTAGTGTTGGCATGCTCTCGGATTTAAAATAAAAGAATGAGTTTCTATACGAAATTAAAAGTAAATCATGAAAACAATATATTGTCTAAATGCTAAAAAAATTTGAACTGTACCTAAACCAGAGCAACGGTAACAAATACTACCTAAGTATTCAGTAGTCCATGTTCTAAGTATGAATTGCATGATTATAAAAACAAAAATAGCGTCTAACTACCGGAAAGGACAAAGGACATGTGATACTCAATAAACAATACCACCCGCCATTTTGTATATATGTATACTTTGTAAACATTTACTATATTTACTGTAAAGATTGGTTTTTAACTACCAATCACAGATCAGAACTTTGACATAACATTGATTGTCATTGTCATGAGTCATGTGACATTTTGTCGCTAGTAAACATCATTTTGCAAAATTTCACCACAGGACATCAATAAAAATACTATTTAATACAGCATACGTGTCGGAGAATTAGATTCAAGAAAATACAAATGTCAGCCTTATAAAGGTACGTGTCGCAGATGGAATAGTTCGGTAGAGCTGTATTTAAGAAAATACATCAAATGGTTTTCATGCAACTTCTACCTACGTATTTTTGAAACTAGAATGTATTTTGTAGGAAAATGGTTCATGCTTATTCTACTTCTAATACTAAACATCCATCTAATTATGTGCTACAGGACTAACCTGTCGCGCTTTTACAACTCAGCCAGTCCTTGTCGTCTAATCGAGGGAAAAATAAGTTAAAATATTGACGTTGTTGGAACAAATGGGTACTAATTCTTAATGCATGTCGTGAAGGAATTATTTAGGGTGAATAACTATAATTAGGTTGTATAATTGAATGACACTACATGTACAAAAATAGCACGACACTATCTCACTTTCTCAAATGATTAAACAATTTTATACGTAAAAATAATACGTATATAACTACCATTATGGTTTAGGATATTAATTTATTATTTTTCTAACGTAGTTTTATGTTTTTGCTGTTGTTTCCTACACTAATACATACTATATAGATATTTACCGTGGTTTTTCGGTGGAGAGAATTCCTAGTATTTCGATGCAGTTCCATGTACCATGTGCATGGGTAAACTGAAGATAGCGTGTCAAGCGCAGTCAAGTGGTAGGCTTAAAAGATATCAGGTCTCTCTAGTCTAGTACTGACTGAGTCACTAATAGTGTAATAGTCGTAATGAGTTTCATTACGAGTGACACGTAGTTGTCAACTATGACTTCATGGAAACTCATACAGCGTTTTTATCTTAACTTTAAGGCCAATTTGAGTTCTTTTCGGACGTAAATTAATTTTCCGCCCGCTAATTTCCACCGTCAACGCATCACTTAC
Organism: Ectropis crepuscularia; assembly: GCA_963693475.1. NCBI lineage: Eukaryota > Metazoa > Arthropoda > Insecta > Lepidoptera > Geometridae > Ectropis > Ectropis crepuscularia. The sequence goes on from OY856358.1 coordinate 15,458,446, forward strand.
CGCCAAATTCGAAACATATACTCGTATATTTATTTGGCAGGGTTTGGCTTACGTGAGCCAAACCCTGCCAAATTGTTTAGCAATTTCAAATCGCCATAGAAAATTCGTGTCACCTCCAAAATGGAACAAAAAGAAAAAGAAAGGAGAAAGAACTGCCTCCGCAACGCTGGACGACATCAGACGACACAGAGGCCGAGACTGGACGAATCGGACACAAAACCACTGTCTGTCTGTCTGACTCTCGTGACGTCAAAAGAACTCAAAGACACAAAATTGAGCAGTTTTGTAACACGGAGGTTATTTTTTAAATAGATTTTTTAACAATTGGGTCCAATTTTTACGGCTTTGGTGGTCCAGTTTTTGTCGATTCTAGTATTTCACACCACCTTCGTCTGGATCAACGTGGAGGTCGTTTAGATGTTGGGCCCCAATCAGTGGTAATTTTTGCACTCTGACAATCTGGAAGGAGTGAAGAGAGGCCTTTGCTCAGCCGTGGGACAATTTAGGCTTGTAATAATAATAAAGGTGCTGGCAGACCGGTCTCATGAGGTTACCGCCATGTGGGATGTTGATTCGACGACTCGAAGACTCAAAAGGAAGAAAAATAAAAGGAAGACTCAAGCAACACCAGCGTTTCACTACCCCGCTCCCTACTCCCCTACAAGGTCCGGCCAAGAAGATCTCGTCGAGCGAACGTCGGGATCACGTCGTGTCAGCGCCGAGTCGTCGCCAAGGGCACATCGGGTGTCACTTCGGTGGTCACGTCGGGGGTCACGTCGGTGGTCACGCCGGTGGTCACGCCGGGGGTCACGTCGGTGGTCACGCCGGTGGTCACGCCGTTGGTCACGTCGGTGGTCACGTCGGTGGTCACGCTGGTGGTCACGCTGGTGGTCACGCTGGTGGTCACGCCGGTGGTCACGTCGGTGGTCACGCTGGTGGTCACGCCGGTGGTCACGTTGGGGGTCACACCGGGGGTCATGCCGGGGATCACACCAGACGACAAGGTCAAGTCAAGATCACCCAAGGTCAAGTTCACATCCAGGACGAATTCGAGGATTGTCCCACAGCGGTCGCAAAGTGAACCCAGGGACGAGTCTACCAGCGCCCGTCGGAACGAGAGGGCACGTACTCAAGAGACCTACTTACAACAGGTCTCTCCCCCTCTCGCTGCCGGCAGACCAGGCTCGTCAAACGCATAGCGGTCGGTCACATACGGCCGGTCCGCGACAACTGGTCCTTCGAGCCGGATTCACGCCGTAGCGACCATCGTGGGACTTCATCGAGGAGGTGAAGACTTGAAGACATCTGCGCTTCGACAACGGACGAGGTGATCAAGAAACGAAGATCAAGATGCCCGTTACAAGAAGCCAGAAGGGATGTGATCGACTGGAACGTACGCCGACTGAGAGAGCATCACGTGGCATCACAGTGGAGTCCGGCACGACATCCGGTACCAGAACAGAAGGTACCTTCCCGCCTGGGACGTCGTTCGAGACTACGATTAGGGCCACAACCGAGAAAGTCAGAACACTGGTGGGAAGCACAAGTTCGAAGATCTCCGAGAGGCTACAGAACACACAGGCACCGTCTGTAGCGTCAACAGCCAGAAGGAAAAAAGAGATGGAAGCACGTGTAGAGTTAGCTCGACGGAAGCTAGACCAGGCACGAGCTGCGGCTGAATTGGCAAAGGCAGAACTGGAAATGGTTCAACTGGAAGAAGACGATGACGACTCTGTGATCAGCGTGTCAGTAAACCAGGAAGAGATGGTGCAGAATTGGATCAGCGATTCGACGGAAAGGCTGCCAGGGAAAGTGTCAGAACCGGAGAAGCCCGGCAAAGCACAGGCAGCCACGAAAATCACTGAAGCTTCTGCTGACATCAAGGACATCGCTGAAGCGCTACGGGACGTCGTCAAGTTGTCAACGAGGAATGTAGCAGCCCCTAGCTACATGTTCGATCTCCCACAGTTTGACGGGACCGCTAGCGAGTGGCTAGCCTTCAAGAGGGCATATGAAGATACGGCTGAGAACTTCTCTCCAATCCAGAATATGATAAGGCTGAGGAAGTCCATCAGAGGTGCAGCGCAAGAGTCAGTCAAATGTCTATTGTATTCGGATAATACACCTGAAGACATCATGGAAGCTCTGCGTCGGCAATACGGAAGACCGGATGGACTGGTACTGGCAGAGATGGAGAAACTGAAAAGGCTGCCAAAGATGACGGAGAGCGCTCAAGACGTGTGCGATTTTGCATGTCGAGTGAGCAACATCGTGGCAACAGTGAAGAGTCTGAAAAAGCCTCAGTACCTCCAGTCGCCGGAAATGCTGAAGACCATAGTGGACAAGCTGCCTGCGGTCATACGATTCCGATGGTTCGACTTCACGGCGGATACAGAAGATCCAGACTTACTCCAGCTGAGCAGGTTCTTGAACAGGGAGGCGGACCGGTGCAGTCAATATGCACTACAAGAAGCTGTAACCAAAAGCCAAAGCTGGAAGAGAGAAGTCACACATGCCGCCGTGGAACAAAGGGAAGATAAGGAAAACTGTCCACACTGTCAAGGAAGCCATCGCCTGCACCAATGTAAGAAGTTTACGGAAGCCTCGATCAAGGAACGCTGGAAGATCGCCACTAGTAGCAAGCTATGCTTCAAATGCTTGCTAGGTCGACATCGAAAGCAAGACTGCCAGAAGCCAGGGTGCAGAGTATGCAGAAGATGGCACCATGAGCTACTACATGAAGATCGGCAACCTGAAGGAGTGAAGAAGGAACTGGATGGCAAGGAAGTAACGAACAACGTGCTTCAGGTCAACACGGCGAAAACCAAGAGGGCGTACTTGAAAATGGTACCAGTTGAGATCTACGGGCCAAAAGGAAGCGCCAAGGTTTTGGCTCTGCTGGACGAAGGTTCAACGGTGACACTGATCGACTCATCCGTAGCCGAACAACTGGGGCTACAGGGACCTCGAGAGCAGCTCATCATAGAAACAGTTGGAGGGAAGTTGCTGTCGAACAAGAGATCCATGAAGCTCAACATGAAAGTTCGAGGAGTTCATCAGACACGGAAAAGGACTGTCACCGGGGCAAGAACCATGGGCGAACTTCACCTGACACCTCAAACAGTAGACAAAGAGAAGGTCAAGCTGTACCCTCACTTGCAAAAGATGGCGGATCAACTTTGCTACGAGGAAGAGCGGCCGAAGGTTCTCATCGGGCAAGACAACTGGGAGTTGATTGTCTCCAGGGGAACGCGGAAAGGGAAGAGAAACCAGCCCGTCGCATCCCTCACATACTTAGGGTGGGTGCTACACGGATGCGACTCGGGGGCAACGAAACCTGACGACATTGTTACCTGCGGGCATGTCTTCGCCCGAGAAGAACAAACGTCAAACTTCAAGTCTACGGCGAACCAGTTTAAAGGCAAAAAGAAGAAACTGGACAAAGACGAAAATTTCGAGACGGAAGATCCTATGTGGAAAAGTTCTTCAAGGAAAAAGAAGTCTCAAGATAACTCGATAAAAGAAGCCACAGAGAAGGTTCTTCGAACATTATGCCAGAAAGAGTGCTACAGGGAAGACATCACTGCGCTCACGAAGGGGAGGCCCCCTGAGACATCTAAGTTGAAAGAGATTGACGTGAAAACAGCAAGGTGCATGCCAAATCATGGACATCGCTTAGGAGAACCGCCTTCATCGAGTGCGGTTGTCGGCTACCTTGGCCCCACTGTTGTCAAGGTGGGTCGACGACGTAAGAAGCGAAGGAGAGCTCTGTTTGAACAAGAGGATTGCCTGCAGCGCCTAGAGACATCACCGAGAGGCAAAGAGGTCCGTACCTACACCGGACCTGATGGCAGAACTCCAATCGTCGAGGTCCGCACACATCGCGGGATTCTACGGCAGCCTGGTTCCAAGGCCGCGCTGTTGGTGCCTCCATGGGGCGGCGAGCACGAGGTTCCTGAGTTCGAGACGACGAGCAACGGGCCTCCGACCAGTGAGATCGCCGAGCCAGAGGATGGTGCTAGCGCACGAAGGGGAGGATGTTGGCGATCAACACATGTATATATAGTCTAGTTTTAGTATGTTTTATAATGAGTACGGCAAAATTGTAATTCGGTTAAAATTAATGGATGAATGTTAGGTAAATATGGTTTATTTTGGTTGGAATAGGTAGGGCACACCTAATAAATATGATTGTTGTTTAGTTTTACTCGAATATTAGGCAGGGTGTCCATTCATTTCCTTTAAATTAGGCAAATATTGGAAAATTTGATAGTTTTTACGAAAATACTAAATTGTAAGCTAAGGTACCCCCCTGGATGTTATGTTTATTTATAGACCTGGTCGTGGGCTACATTTCGAGTGGTCATTTGTTAGCCTACGACCAGGAATGGCAAAGCTATGGTGAAAATAGTGTCCATAGCATAGTAAAAATGTACCGAAAAGTAAGCCCAAAATACGGGGCTCTCTTTTAGGTAAAGGTAAGGGGGTACCTTAGCGATCTCGATTTTGTTCGGAGCATGCTCTACTCAGCGGCTCCAGTAAGAAGACTCAAAAGGAAGAAAAATAAAAGGAAGACTCAAGCAACACCAGCGTTTCACTACCCCGCTCCCTACTCCCCTACAAGGTCCGGCCAAGAAGATCTCGTCGAGCGAACGTCGGGATCACGTCGTGTCAGCGCCGAGTCATCGCCAAGGGCACGCCGGGTGTCACGCCGTGTGTCGCGCCGTGTGTCGCGCCGTGTGTCACGCCGAGTGTCACGCCGAGTGTCACGCCGAGTGTCACGCCGAGTGTCACGCCGTGTGTCACGCCGTGTGTCACGCTGAGTGTCACGTCGAGTGTCACGTCGAGTGTCACGTCGAGTGTCACGTCGAGTGTCACGCCGAGTGTCACGCCAGGAGTCACGCCGGGAGTCACGCCGAGTGTCACGCCGAGTGTCACGCCGAGTGTCACGCCGGGAGTCACGCCGGGGGTCAAGTCAAGTCAAGTCAAGTTCACATCCAGGACGAGTTCGAGGATTGTCCCACAGCGGTCGCAAAGTGAACCCAGGGACGAGTCTACCAGCGCCCGTCGGATCGAGAGGGCACGTACCCAAGAGACCTACTTACAACAGGTCTCTCCCCCTCTCGCTGCCGGCAGACCAGGCTCGTCAACGCATAGCGGTCGGTCACATACGGCCGGTCCGCGACAATCATAGTCCCAATCGTCGTGTCGGCAAACGGCCTCATAGCGAAAAGTCTCAACCAACATCTCAAGAGACTTTCACTAGACGGTTGGGTTAAGGGCCAGACCCAGAAGGCGGTCATACTCAACACAGCGCGCATCGTCAGGAGATTCCTCACTCTGCAGCCCTAACCACCAGTAGCTTGGGCACTGCCCCGCTACTGGTGGCTATCTAGATTTAAGTTTTTATAGTGTTTATGTTCTTTTCCATAAACATTGTAAAAACTTAGACTTAAGGAGATAAATAAACACGTAAATAAAAGTATAATTTTATATTATCTTACCGAGTGGGTCCAAATCCACAGAGTTCAGGCTGGAATCGTCGCTATGGTCGTTGAGCGGTGGGCGGGGCGGTGCGGCTCGTGACGTCACGTCTGGGCTAGATTCGCCGGAGCCGCCGGCCGATCGGACGGACACGGCTGACGCTGATGATGATGGGATCGAGGACTTGGAGCGACCGCTCTGGAAGTAGGAGTCCTGTTTTAGGTAATGAAATGGTTGATATAAAACAAAATAGAACATAAAGTGTATAAAAAATAAAACAGATTTAAATCAACATTAGAAAATATTTACGATTAAATAAAATATTAAGTAATAGTCTTTTGTGAAAACAAATGTGTAAATTCAATATTCGAATCATTCTGATGCTTATAGAGTATATTTCTGTACAATTTAATTTGTACTTGTTAACATACGTATCCATGGAGTGTACAGATTATAAACAATATTCAATACGTATAGCTCGCCGCAGCTTTGCCCGTTCTGGTACAGCATTTATTTTCGACATTTATATACAACATTCGACATAAATAGTAGGCTATGAATTATTCCAGACTATAATTTAACCGTGTTCCAAATTTCAATCCGATCCGTTACGTTCCGACGTAGTTGAGCAACAAACATCGAAACTTTCGCATTTATAACATTTGATAATGGAAATATATATAATAATAAATAATGAAAAAAATAAAAACGTATTAAAACGTATGTAGGAATAAAACTAAAAACTACTTACATTAGGCGTGTGTGTTTCGTTAGGAGTAAACTTATTTTTAGAAAGGTGGTTCTTGTTGCTATCGCCCGATAGGTTTGTGTCTACGCTCGGTGATCTGAAAATTATAGAAAAATAAAATTTTAAATACCTACATTAGTAAATATTTATATGGCTTAATTTGTACTGAAATTAGCGATGTTACAAAATAACTTGATCTGCACACCCAAGTGCACCGGAATATTTTGTCACATAAATAGTAATACAGAGAGCATACGACTTCGAGAGGGACTCGTTTTGAGATATTTAAATGTTTTAATAGTATACAATTCTACGTTATAGGTATTTTCTGAGGAATTTATTTTCACATTTCGTTTATTTATATAGCACAATACAATGATCGTACTTTTTTTTTATTTAATGAGTGACGAGACGAGCAGGATATGTGCCTGATGGTAAGCAACATACCTGCCACATAACAGCACAGTGACACGCAGCTATTGGAACATGAAGAGTCCAAATCATTACCTAGCCTAACCTAACCTACCTACACTGCACTGCGCTCGTTATCCAGAGTCATCTAAGTTGTTATATCTCTAAGCCCTGTAATTTCTCTGGAAACATTACCCTTCAAACCTGAACACAGTAATGTTTGCACATTACTGCTTGGCTGTAGAATAACTGGCAAAGGTGCGGTCCTTCCCCAGGCGGACTCTGCCAAGAGTCCTACCACTACAAAATTAAGAAACATTGCTTGGCGGTAAATTAAGAGTTAGATAGAGGTGTATTGCTTTGGTAAGCAAAGAGTTTTACGTAAACTTTGATGCCTAACCTTCTACTTCTTGTAAGAAAAAGACAAAGGACCACCAACTCTAATCTGACTGAAACCGTATTCTAACTTGTCCACAACATATTTCTCGTCCTTAGGTAGCTTGGAAGATATTACTTTTAGGTGATATGGTCGCCAACTGTCCCATAAGCAGGACACTAAATAATGTTCCTACTGTTGGAACTAGGGGCCTTCTTTCGCAAGGAGAGAGTTAAGGCAAAAATCCAGCGCGCTGACCACCTGTGTGTTGGTGGATACATCAAATACTGTCGCAGTAGTTTACAATTGATTGTCATTTATTTTTATCTTCATCATCATCAGCTTGTTTTCGTCTACTGTTGGACATAGACCTCTCCCACAATACGTCACTCAGCCCGATTCTCAGTCTCAACTTTCCAACCGCCACGCCACCAGTAGTAACCAGTAATTTATTTTGTAGTAACAATATAGAGTGTCTATCCAACTCACCTGACTTTATAGATAAGCGCTTTCTTCACAGTATCAATAAACCTAGCGCCCGGTCCGTCTTGCCTCGGCGTCCCTTCTGGCTGAGGGGAAACCGCTCCCGGTTCAATCCTCACCCCCGTACCAAGAAACTCGGTCGTCTTGCTCTTCAACTCTTCAGCCAGATTCTGCAGCAAGGATGCTCGAGTACGGAGCTCTAATTGGGCGAATTTGTCGGCTTTGTAGCAAGCGTTCTCGGCGTTTATGAGCTTGGTGAGGAGGAATTCCTTGAACTCTTTGCCTTTGCGGAAGACGGACGGCTGCGGGAGAGTCGGCCCGAAGAATGGAACGTCTACACGAGCTGTGACGGCCACTTTGTACCTGAAATAATAACATTTTATAATTAAATAAGCTGTTACATTATTCTGTTCTAAAATCAATCGTTTTTAGTAGGGAACGTGGCACAAAACTTAACGTTGAAGTTTTCGTAGAGATACTTAAAAAACGGTGTCTTAGGTTAGCAAGGGATTTCACTGTAGGTACTGGTTATTACGGGATTATTATTACGGAATATTTACGGAATCTTCACTATGTTTATAATATACTGGAGCGAGTAGCCATCGATTAAAAATACAGTCTACATTATCAAGCCATAAGTTATAATGTAGCTGTCTACAATTTATTGAGAAACAGATATATTTAAGCACACTCTAATTCTTTATACATAATCATAAGCATGATAATTTTTATCCAAAGAGTTTTACAAAAAGTAAGTATACAAAACAATTATTTTTTTAAATCCCTTTACTTTTCCAAGACATAAGATTCTACGATGCTACCTAGTATTTGTCCCCATAAAAATCTTCATAATTACTCAGCAGGGAGTCCTTTGCATAACAATGAATGAAACTTCCGTTCCAGAGCCATTTCGAGCGATGCAAATACTACGGTTCGTTGTCAACTAACTTTAACTTTATGTAAACAACTTATTTGGACTTGCATTTAAGTTAGCGAGGGAAATTGAAAAAGAAGTGTATTTTTACGTTTTATCCCGGCTTAGACTTTGTTTTAGAAATATTTTACGTGATAAATGAGATTATCTGAATTAGAGACGAAGTGTTTGCTTTTGCGCAACAGTAGGCGGTTATTTTACTCTTATTACAATAAAATGTAAGTACCTCTATATAGCTACCACTAGCTAGCTGTAAAGTTATCTTCTTGGTCAGTATACATCGTAACCATTAGTGTAATCATGTCATTATCGATCACACCGTTATTTTACCACCCAGCAGCATCATGGTCAAAAGCTAACGAATGTGCGATTGAAAATTTCGCACATTAGTTCTCTTTTTATCAAATATAAAAATAAGTAAAGTACATAAACTTAAAACTGTATTTAAAATCACTAGTACAATGCTTCATATGATTTATCATCCATTAGTGCGTGATTTGAAGAATCGTAATCCGAGGAGTGGTTAGAATTAACATAAACAAAGCATTAAAAGTAAATAAATAAAGTGCATAAAATAAATACATTTAATGGAAGTTTTAAAGGTTTGAGCATACCTGGTCTCCCCGTCGGCTGAGTCGATTGGCGTAACCACGATGAACGCGTGAAGAAAGTGAGATGCGATCATGTCAGGTGTGAATGGAGTCGATTTTTCCTGAAATATACAGATTTACAATGCATAACGAGCAAACAAAAGTAACTTGTTCTACAATTTCTACTAATTTATGGTATATTCAGATGTGACACGGTAAGTTAAGCTTGATTTAGTGTATGAGGAGCAGTGCTTGAATGTAGGCCACATTCTATCTTAGCCCCTCTCACACTCCCCGAAATAGACCGACGAAAGCCATTGAAACTTAAATCGCTCTCATCATATCACATGTGAGTAACCTATCGAGTAACCTATAGTTTAAAAATACATCAGTTTAACCAAAGGAAAGGAGACGCTTTCATCAATCAGTAAAACTAAAATATTTTGTGGCTAGTGGTAGATTCTTTGCAAAGCCCGTCTGGGGAAGTACCACACCGTTGCCAGTTATTCTACCGTATATTCGGGGTTGAAGGGCAGTGTTTCCAGAGTCATTACAGGGCATAGAGATAAATCATCTTATATTTGTGGGTGACGAATGCATTGCTAGTTAGTAAGGTAGTGATTTAGGCTCTGCAAGTTCAAATAGACGTGTGGCACAGTGCCATTATAGGCAGGCGTGTTGCTTACCATCAGGCGCATGGCTTGCTACTCCCGTCGCTCTACATTTATCATTATTAATATTTAGGGCCTGAAATATTCCAATACTGGACAAAGCCTTCCCTGCCCTCTTTCACGATTCACTGTCTGCAATTGTAGAAGCATCAGTACGGTAAAAGGAACAAACCTGAAAGACTATGGCCACGATGTCATTGCCGACGTGGCGTTTGCGTTGCAACTGCTGCGCATCACCCGCTGTATGGGGCAGAAGTGGAGCTACGTGGAACATTATCTCGCGGTTCACAAACTGCTCATACACGGCTTCGGAGCCCGTGTGCCCGTTCATTATGTCCAAACCACCTCGGTACCCTGGAACAGCGATTAATACAATAATACATTTGTTTAAAATTTTTATAGATCGGCGAATAACGATTTTAGTAACCGTAGAATCGTAAAAAAAACATGGGTTAATATGGTGTTCGTGCATACTTCAAGTGAAATACTGATAATCGAGAAAGACTGAGTTTAATCTACGAGTATGTAGAACAAAAGGCGTACGTTTTTTAGTGTCCTGCGCCTTCTGTACTCAGCCTTAGCCTTGTGAACCCTGTGCCTTTTGCGCGCGAAAGTACGTCTGTAGAGACCATTTGAAGCTTACTGCCATAGATCCGTTTAAAATAAGAAAAAGGTGTAAGGATTCCTTATCTGTGTAGTTAATTTAAAACCTCATTATTCAACTTGTAATATCTAAGGAAGAGATTTAATACACTAGTAATATTAATAACAGGATTGCGATGGGGTTGATTATGGAAATTTGCGCTATTCAACCACGGCAAACATACTGAAATAAATAGATAATACCAGTTTGAAGGATCCAAGTCCAACCAACCAACCGCGATTGCTTAAACCAAGAGCTGTCTTTCAATTGCAAACAATCTCAAAGATTGTTTGCAATTGAAAGACATCTCGCTTGACGTGAAGCGATGTAGCCAACTATTCATATGGCTGCTAAATCATATCGATCCAGTTCATCTCAGGATAGACCTACATTAGCGTGCAAAGTTCAAGCTCCAGATTCCGGCAGGGTTGACACACAGGCGCACTGCCAAGTGTCATTCCTGGCAACACTGCCAAACCTCAATTCGGAAGTGCCAATCTAAGCCGCAGCACACACATCTGCGGCAGGACTTAACAAATGTTCGTACGTTCATGCGATAAATCAAAGGTGAGATTAGTTGGGGCAATAACGTAGCAGTTGTACTTGAATCGGTAAGAAATATGGGGATCTATATAGCCGTTTCTAAATTATTACATACTAGTAGCGTACTGCGGGTTTTCCTACGCAGTTCCCGTTCACATTATTTTCCCGGAATAAAAAGCCTATGTATTCTAGACCTATTCTAGACTATGCTCAGACTGTGGTCCAAAGTTCAGCCCATTCCGTCCAGATGTTTAGAAGTAATTGAGCAACAAACATCACAACTTTCGCATTTATAAAATTAGTAGGATTTGTAAGTTATACCGCATTATTTGTTACACTTTTAACCAATTCAATTACTATGTACTATGTGTACTGAAATATCCAGTTGAGTTTTTAAAATTTACAACTTTAGCTATTATCATACCAAAGGGGCATTCTGATAGAAACCGTTTACATTTAAGATGAGATTCTTACATTTTTTTTGTGCGTAGGAATCTTATCCATAATATTTTAAATAGGAATGTATCAACCGTAACTATAAGCAACTGGACTACATAGCCTCAGTTGCTTTTGTTGTGTCGAAGACCACAGCACCATGCTTTGAATGAGATCATCCGCTCTTCTGATCTGTCATGTGGCGCAAACGCGCTCAGTCTCTCTCACTCGCTTCTACAGAAAATGGCTAGGCAGATACACTCTCATTTTTTTTTAAGTAGAGTGTGTGAGAGTGTTTGTAGGCCTAAATGGGACATAGCACGGTCGGAGCAGACATTGAAATAGAAAAAATTCCGGGGAGCGATTTTTTTTTATGAAACGTCGGGGAGGGTTGTTGGAAGTATAAATCTCGATTTTCTAACTAATCTCGGTAGAGGGTTCGCCGCCATCTTGTTTTAAAGTTTTTGTGAAATAACTCGTTCATTTTCAACTTTAGAGCAAAAATGATGGGCACCAAAATTGTTGGAAATTTAATTTCTCACAAGTTTGCTTCATATAAGTTTTACGCTAGGATCAATATTTGCTATACTATCTTAGTTATACTATCAAGTTTATCAAAAAAATCGTAATGGGTGGAATTTTATTTTCTTCAACTTCGGTTCTCGCACTTTTTAAGGTTCCGTACCCAAAGGGTAAAAACGGAACCCTATTACTGAGACTTGGCTGTCCATCCGTCCGTCCGTCCGTCCGTCTGTCACCAGACTGTATCTCAAGAACGGTGATAGCTAGACAGTTGAAATTTTCACAGATGATGTATTTCTATTGCCGCTGTAACAACAAATACTAAAAATGAAATAAGTAAAAAATGTGCGAGAACCAAAGTTGAAGAAAATAAAATTGCACCCATTACGATTTTTTTGATAAACTTGATATTATAACTCTGCAAATATTGATCCTAGCGTAAAAACTATATGAAGCAAACTTGTGAGAAATTAAATTTCCAACAACTTTGGTGACCATCATTTTTGCTCTAAAGTTGAAAATGAACGAGTTATTTCACAAAAACTTTAAAACAAGATGGTGGCGAACCCTCTACCGGGATTAGTTAGAAAACGAAATTTATACTTCCAACAACCCTCTCCGACGTTTCATAAAAAAAAATCGCTCCCCGGATTTTTTTCTATTTCAGGCTAGTTTTATGTCTACGTCGACTGTAGTAACAATAATTGAAAAAATCGGATCGGACAGGACAAAATAATTAAAAAACCGTCTTACTGTGGGATTGTTACCTTTATGATCCTTCAATTTGATCCTCTGCCCAAGCATTTCCAGAAACTCATCAAAGGCTGGTGAAGTCTCGTTATTGCCGAAGAGTTCTTCCTCCGTCGTCTGACCAAACTTCTGGTACAGTACTCCGAACTTGAAACTGTTCACCAAGACATGTTCGTCGTAGGCAGCGATGAGGGAAGATGCGTTCAGGCACATCACGGCCATAAAGTTATCGATGTTCACTTGTTCGTTCACCATCTTCGCCATCTTTAGCGGGGATGGCATCATTCCTGATCCTGGAAAGTTCAGAACAATTATTTTACGTCTGGTAGAGTAAGAAGCATTTCAGTCATTTAATACGCATGGTATGTTAATGGTTGTCTCTAAAAATGGGCAGTTTGCGTTACGCTGCCATTTATGAATTTCAATTTTTCAATTCAATTTCAATTTTTCATTTAATTTAATGTGTTTTAAGTTTATAATATGGATTTTTAATCTGGAATAAATTACTTTCATTTCATTTTATTTCATTTCATTTTCATAAGACTAGCTCATCTAGGTGATCTTCCGTAATCGTTGTAATGTTTGGCACGTATACTTAATAAAATATTTCTGTCTGTTTATCTATCAAAAAAGGCGGACCATCAGTAATGAACGCTAGTAATGACAGAATCAACTAAAAAAATAAACGCAGTTAGCAAAATGCATAATAGCAATTTATCAAATCATCAGGCGACGTGGTGGTCAAACGCGGACTTAAACGCGATAAAAAATAGCTTATTCAAAAAGTATACTGTATTCAATTGAATTATTTTAAATCTTTTGTAAAATTTAAGTAGTCATAGTAAGGTATTATATACATCGACAGTTCACTGATTCATGGAAATTGATGTTTGATGGAAACCTTATAGGAAGCGTCGACTGCAGATATGGTATGCTAAGGCGAATGTCTTCCATTGTAAAAAAAATGGTATTAAAGCATAAATCTTACTGCTGGCCGGTATGAGTCCATGCATCGTCTCGGTGCGGAGCCGTAGTAAAATCCTGGTGCAGTCCTGTCCAGCCACATGCTCGCTCTTGATAGACATTACCACGGGACCCAGGCCCTCGTCTCTGTCGAACCCGACTAGGTTTATGTGTTCCTGGTGACAAAGAAATTGTACTGTTAACTGAGCTCTTTAATTTGTCAGTTTAATAACATTTAGATACAGTGCCAATCTCACAGATTAATCAGATTCACTTGTTCGTATGATTAACTACTACATAGGTGTGAGGTCTGATAATATGAATTGATAATAATTAAGATTAATTATTATAACCTAGTTAGATAACTAGGTTTAAATCATCTAAGTAATACGTAATGAGCATTGAGCACAATTTTTTTAAAGGACCCTATTTGTAAGGTGCTTTACATGTCTGTTGTGTCAAAAATATATTTCTTGGAACACTCCAGTTTCTTCATGATGTTTTCATTCACCGGTAAAACCAGTGTTGATGGACAAACTCATACATGTGCACTTAGAAGGACTCACAGTTAATTGTGAAATGAAACGTTCTAGTCACTGGACTAGTATTCATTAGTATTTTTTCAGCAGAACAGCAAAGTTATGGTATAAATTTAGAGAATTTAAACATGTGACGCATAAATTAAAGAAATATAGTTTCCTGTACTTTAATATAGGGCAATGACATAATTACGGATTTTATAATAAACCATTTAAATGTGTACACGAATAAAACAATTATATCACAAACAATAAAACGTAATTACTGGATATCAATTCTCAACAAATCATTATAATATGTAGGTACTAAACCAGACGTTGGCCACGTGTTTTTCCATGAAACGATAACAATAAATAGGTAACAGGAAAGTCTCTAATTACGAATGCTATAAACAAATATTTTTGCCATCTAAACAATCGTAAAATACCTGTTAGGCCCGCCCATGACAATAAACACGGAATATGATAGGTAGGCTGGCCAAACGACCGGCTACTGTTTGGACTTTCCGAGGTTGGATTATAAGAGTTATGACATTGAATGACGTCATTACCATGGAGTTTTCTATTAATCAAATATCACTAGAAGAGAGGGAGGGATATCGCGTGTATTCTTTTTTCTTTGAACGCGGGGAAACGAAAAAAAAACAAGAAAACCCCTAGATTTTGCAGAGTGAGATATCACGTGGATATGATGAACACGGGGTTTCTAAGTAAAAAAATCGCGTGAGTTTTTGGGGGCTTAAAAAGTACCTAGTTAAAAGCATCACGTGATGAATGGTCTACCGCTAACTTAAAGTAGCCGAAGCCTCATATCTTTTGTTGTCACTGAAAGGCTTAGTATCGACTTCCATCTCGCCTGATATGAAGCGGCCATGCTAAAGTCACATGACAGGATACATATCAAGGATGGAAGTCTTAATCAGTTTCTTTCCCACAAAATTATTGGAGTTTTTTCAAATTATGGTCACAGTATTATGATCTATTTATGGCGAAGGTTATATCTGATTTGATGATGGCTTGATAATGCGTTTTTTATAGCGATCGAAACTGACGGAAGCTATGGTGGTCAATCATTACGAAGGAAACGGGAAAATAATGGTTTACTTCAAAAATATTACTACATTGTAGGAAAATAATATATAATAACAATGGAATATTATGGTGTTACGGTAATCTATACCAACAACAATAAGACAACCAACCCGCACTTGATCAGCGGGGTGGATCATGGCCTCTCAAATAGACTATATGCTATTCCAGACTATAATCTAACTGTGTTTCAAATTTCAACCCGCTCCGTTCAGCCGTTCCAACGTGACTGAGCAATAATTATTCAACCATCCAAATTCAGTACGTATGATAAATAATTTAGATGAAAATTGCTCGCATTGATAAATTATCCCGAATTCGATTCTAATCTATTATTAAAAGGCAAACAAAAATGTCTGCGAATATTATATTGAATTTGTTGAATGAATAACACCCAAGTCCATTAGTACAAATTAGTGACGATGACGGATGTGCCTGACAAAGGAAAGCAGGAGCAATAAGCGAAATGCCTCCTTTCATAACGCTAAATTGGTTTGGGGACAATTTGTTCTACCTAAGGCGAAATGAGTAGAAATTAAAGTACTACCGAGTAGTAGCTACTACCTGCGCGCTACTTCTTTAGTATAAAATTCGAAGTTTACCTGTATTCATGACTTTTTTTCAGGTAAAAAATCAATGTGTAATTCCGAACTTTAATAGACTATTGGTAAGTTTAAAAAGTTCACTTTTACGATGGGATTGAGCAAAATACCCCCACTTTATGTTCCTACTGCTGGGAAGCGGGTTTATTTACCTATGAAATTATGCAATTTCTGTAAACTATGTTACAAACTTTCACATCCTATTAAAATTATAAATGCCGAAAGTTTATATGTACGAATGGAAGTTTGTTAATCTTTCAAGGAGAACTACTGAAGGGATTTAGATGAAATTTGGAATGTAGATAATAGCCTGGATTGAGACATAGGCCACTTTTTTCCTAAGAAAACGACGGGATAGTGAACTACGCGAGTACAACCGGACTACTGGCACTACTCGATTGAAAGTATCTTCGATCAAATCTATTGACTATTTAGATCCATCAATTAAAAAATAATATCTTTTAAACTGCAGAATTTACTAAGCCTTCATTCTGTAATATTCTAAGTAAGATCCAATTAGTTTCCAAATCACCTATTACGAACAGTTCTTAAAAATGACCCACAAACAGACTTGTAACGGAAGCATTTCCAATTGACCTACTTTGGGAGCGCCAAATCATCGATAAAAGGGCATATCCTATCAACAAGAAAAAAATGAAAGGGCATTTCCTATCAGCATGAAAAAAATGTAAGATTTCGTCTCAAATGACGCGATCCATCAGAGAGTTGAGAGGGGCATTAACCCGTCGGCCTTTCAATTACCATCTTTAGCTTTCAATTTTCGTCTTTGGGTCGTCTGAAAAAGGGCATATAATTTGCGATATTTTTGGAGAAGATATCTCGGAGGTGTTTATAGCCACGGCTGTTGGTTGCAATACGTGTATCTGTATATAGATAGTATTTATTTTGCTGAACATAGAGAAATAGATACATAAATGTAGAGTACACTGACTGAACGTATCAAAGACTTCACGGTAATGAGCTACATGTAACATTATAATTATACGGGCGGCTGTAAAATATGTTGAGACCTAGTCTCGTATCTACCAAATACACATAATTTTTTTTGTAGAAAAATCGATCGATTAGTTTTCAAGGACCACGAACACAAAAAAACCTAAAATTATTATTTTTATAAAGTAATTAATTATTTAGTTATTCGTGGTACTTTTAAATAACGATCTCTTTCCCTGCATAACCTTGCATACAATTAAATAAATTACACGTTTTTTTTTCCTGTAGCATCAATTTTTCAATTGAACCAATCAAAGTCTAGTAAACGGAATACAGAAACATTCCCATTTTTCAAGGCATCATTGTCTGCTGTAACAATGGCGCATCCTTCGAAAAGGTCTGCCATGGGAATAAAAAGTGGGATTGACAAGGTTGACGTAACAAAGCCTGTCACTAATTACCATTTACACGGCGTCTGGTACTGTTAATGGTCTATAAGTTGGTTACGTCGTAATTTAGGTGCACCTCGTGTACACATTAACATACAAATACTAAGTGGGGCCTGGGGAGTAATACTTTTGCCTCAGAATAAGTGGTTGTATTAACGAGTCTAGTTACCACAAAATTAGACAATTTAAAACCATTTTCTATTCTGACCAGACTGGACTAGAGTGTTAAGTAGATATTTAAATCTATATGTTAATTTTACCGATCTAATTCTAAGGGTGTACGCACATTTTCAATGATAAAGCGACGAATGTTTCTCACTACAAATCCTAAAAATGACATTGTTCCACTTATCTTGCAGTAATAAAAAATTGTCATAATATTTTTGCCAATGATATCACAAATTGGAGATATTTAGATAAGCTTATAACTACCACTTCTGTACACCATCAGGTGTGTCGTCTGCTTGTTTCTCTTCTTTTTATTTATTAAAAAATAATCATCACTGCTTCAGTTGATAGCATTTTTATTTACTACAAATTCATCACTTTAGCACACTTTTATGGATAAAGCGAAGAATATTTTACTTTACAACCCCTAAAAATGACATTTTTCCACTTATCTTGCAACCATAACGTGCTTTCGAGACTGGTCGTTTATCCAAGCACTTTGATGTAAAGTGATGAGAGTCGTCAATGCGATGGCACTCATCAGTTAGCCAAACCTTCCATTTAAGATCTTCTTCAGACGATGACACATTACGGATCACTTTATCGCATTATTTTAAAAATATTAGGTGAAGTAGGAATGGGATAATAAATAGATATATTTATTTCAATCAACCAATCACAAACTTTTCAATAATATATATTTTTGATCTGTATAGAGCCTCAGATCAACTATGGCTAAATCCTTGAAGGTATAGAGCCGACTTGAGAAGAAACACACGTTCGATTGAAATATTGGAGCCTGTGTGAAATTTTGACGTGAAAATATCTGTCCAGATCTAAGGTTAGGTAATGGCCATCTCAATTGGGCTTTTCGACGAATATTTTAACAAATTACATTCGTCAAACCAATATTTTTTGTTTGTTGCATAATTGATTACATATTTAACACTTATCCCCGAGCTACACGAGGGTAGTTTTTCAAGCTAGGATAGTAGGATATATAAGGGCATTAGGATCGAAACGATCCGTCGGTGGTGTCGCAATCTAAAGAGGTTTCATGCTCGTGTCAACACACCTTTAGTATCGTCTCAACCATCGCAACGTCACATTAATCTGGCCTAACCCTTGCCACAGGCCCATTGAGCTTTTCACGAGTGGCATTACAGCATGAACGGCGATTTGTCTTCGGATACCGAACACTGTTTGCTTAAATAACTTTACAAAATATATTTCTGAAAACCTGAGTTTTAAATCGCTGCTTTAAGGTGAAAAATTAAAAAAGAACTGTTCAATTGAACCATCAATTTCACCCAAAACTGCCATTGTTCTTATAATTTTATGTGTTTGTAAATTGCCAGTGAAACAACAAACATATCATCACTTTGGTTGTTAAACAGGTGTTGAATATTTTTAGGTCTACATGGTTTGCAAAATATTATTATGCAAATTTGTTTACCCTATTTAGCTAACTTTTATGTTTCTGGAAAATGGCGACACCAGACGAACTACGGTATTTATATTGAAATAAGAGGAAATAAAAGTGCTTTCCCGACCCTAACCAGTTGAAAAAGAGCAAGAAGAGAATGAGAGTAACAATGTTAACTATTCGGTATACCATCAGGCGATGGTAAGCGACATGTCAATTACAACATTGAGCACATTTTTTAAATATTTACCTACATCGCTACTCACATGATCATTAACTTAATTGTCAGCCAACTTTGATCAATTGCACGTTATAGGCCATCAATTTTACACGTGCTGTATCACTAATATCACCCTGTATCAATACTATCGCTGAATTTCATGCTATCACTACTCTAACACCGTATGTCTACACAATACAAACTTTAAAATCGATCTTCCTTTATTTTGCGTACTTGGGTCTATTCGAAGTAGACGATTATGTTACGTACTCGAGATCGCTTTTGTGAAACGCAATACTCCCCTTAGGTACCCTCCAAACTAGTTTCATTCTGTGACACGTTTTGTCACTCTATGGGAACTGTGGAGGAAACATAATGTCTTACCAAACCGCTATTAGATGGAGTAGCCTTCACTTCAAAATAGCCAAAGTGTGAGACAAAAACCATAGATCGGTCGTGAGAAAGATTTGGGTTACAAAATTTGTAAACACAAGAAGATAATGCTTTGGTTTGTCCGAAGTTATTTGGGAAACATTGTGGTTGCGATTGCGGTAAATATCAAGGTTACTATCGTGCTTATTATACTCGTTATTAGAGTAATGAAAAAGGATTATTTGAACTAGTACTAGTATGCTGAAGTTTTTTACTAACTATTTTCAGTAGAATTAAAATTAAAAGGTTGTACTTCCACAGACGGGTTCTCACGTACAGTGACAGTATTACAGATTAATCTTGGGTAGTTATCAATCTCAGAATATTATATGACTATAATTATATCGTTTTATTTCTGTTATTATACTACTATCCCAACTTGATATAATGAACACCAGACTTTAAAAAATGAAATAAAAGGAAACATATTTCAGCTTCGCGGTAATTACTTTCTTTGAACCCAACAAAACCGATCGTATCACCCGAACGTAATTAAATTAAAATGAACCAACAGAAAAATATTCATACGTGCATAAAGCTATTTTTCGTAACGCAGTAACGAGATGTCTGATCGGTGGAGATAAGGCGCCGTATACACTGACTTAAATTGCCCCACAATTCCGTAATCGCGAGGATCTACAACGTGATTCGTGAGTGAGAACTCGCCTCAACCGTGAACGTTCCGCGTTGGTAACCCCAGACTACCAGTTCCCTTTAGTTTTGGGGTTCCGCACAGAAATTAATAGAAACCCTGAATCTTACGAACATAACCACAGTTCGCTTTTTTTAGACAAGGACCTATAGCTGTAGGCCTCGAATGACCTTTACTACCGCTTTTCCCGCGATAAAAAGGAGCCTATGTATAGCATAACTGCGTTCTAAATTTCGACCCAATCCGCTCAGCCGTTCCGATGTAATTAAAATATTGAAAAAGACACATACAAACTCTCCCATTCAGAATATTTAATGGGATATGTTTATTTACTAACAGCTGGTTTTGTTCGATTGTTACTGTAACATAAAAATAAGGAAGTTAATTTGTGGACGATGGATTGACAAAGTAGACAGTCACCGTCAAGAACGCTACTCAACACTTACATTACAGTTAACTGCTTATTCCTATGGGAATAACGCGAAAGTAAATAAGTATACACTTATGTATGAACAATTTTTAATTTGCATAATCATTAAACAAAAGAATTTAAATCCGAAACTTAAAATTGAAAATGATAGAAAATGTATTAAGTATAAATAGATTGTAACTAACAAGAGAAATTAGTGTAGCTATGGTCGACTCAAGCGGGTTGATAACAGACTTAAAAAAAGCTTTTTCAGTGTAGTCATTTTATTCTCGACGGAACTCTCCAGTACTAGATATTCGAGTCACACTTGACCAATTTTTATTTTCTTTTTCCCATAATGAGCGAACCCTAAGTAAGCCCTGAGCGTTAATTGGTCGATCTGATTTTAAATTCAGAATTTTATTTCTGAATCATATATTTTGAATATAAATCTTAATTTTATTTATTTCTTTCTTATACATATATTTAACGTCAGTTTAAGTGTAACAGCAGTCTGAGTAGATATTCTCTTTGCATTACAATAAGCTGATTACATGATGTTGAAAGTCTCGCTTTTGTGAGTTCAGTAATATTATTACGTGGATGTGGAAAATTAGAAGTTATTTATCGGTAGTTTTTGTTAATACGTATCGTGTGAATATTCTAATATTATATCTACTGTTTTGTAAATAAATTGAACGAAAATTTATCCAAATTATTTACATAAATTTATAAATGTATGTCCTTTATAGAATCGTAAACTATGCATTTGATCGTGCGCTGACGTTTGGCAGAGTTTTTGTGCATGAACCAAAGAATATTTCTTCTGAGTTGGCACAACCAATTTTCGACAGGTGGCGTAGCAACGCGGACAGGGTACAGCTAGTAAAAAGACGAAAGTTTGTTTTTGTAAAAACATAAGTGTATACGTATCTTTGTAACGGATTTGACATAAAACGTATTGGTAGATATGGAAATTAATGCATTCTGGGTAAATAGAGTACGAAATGGTATACTTACTTAACTTTAATGTGCAACTTTTATCAGACGTCAGTCAAAGTTAAAAGTTAGTTTACATACTATTGGCAATTTGAGCACAAACTGCTGCCTCTAGGCATACCGTTTGCAAACTTCTGCTGTTATGCACTTACCATTAGTTGCAGTAGCTCGTATATGCAAAGTTACAATTGTTTTTGGTTTGGAGCGCGAGTTCTTGAATCAACTGAAATAATTCAAATACACGTAACATCACTAGTAATTAGTTTTTAAGATACATGTTAGAAGTTAGAAAGACATTTATAGAATTGTGGTTACGTTACTTGATCACGACTGACCTGTTATTTCAGTTGTTATTTATTTGAATTTACACAGAATGGGGTGCGCAAAATAAGTAAATTTTTTAAAATATTTTCTTGACGTTTACAAAACATTTCGCAAAAGTATGTAAAACTACCCAAAAAACGTGGTAAATCCGTATTTTTATTGTATTATTTTAAAAAAAAATTGTCTAGGCGCGCCTAAAGAAGTTTTCACTTCAAAAATGTAAGAGAAGACTGACTAATCAAACGAATAAATTCTCAAAAACAAAAACATCGCATCCAATTCTTCGAATGATCTAACAATAATGCCATAAATATCGAACGCGTCGCATGTTAAGAACGGACAATTACGAAGATGCAAAGAAAAAATGCTGAAGAGGCACTCGTGGGTATGGGAAAGTTCACACGTGGCAACACTGGTGCTGATGAGATGGTGGTAAGCGAAGCGAGATAAGCGACGGAGCGGAAACGTAAAACAACTAACTTACTTTATAGCGAGCGTAGAAGATAAAATAAGCTGCTTGAATTAAACTAATTATGCCCATAATTATTACACTAAGCGATGCATTCTAAACATTAGCTCAATGTTTTTATGATCCAAAAATTTTTGGAACTTCCAGTAAGGATAAATCGGTAAAAAAAAAGTTAAATGTTTGTGACGTCACATTAACTAAAAAACAAAATAATACTCAATGAATGTTTTGGAAAATAGAAGTACTCGTAAGGTGGTTGGGGTGGGAGGAAGGCCCAGGTCAAAAAACAAAAGAAAAATGACATCGGTAGCAAAAACAATGTTGAAAAAAGTTGTTTTTTTGGTTAATAAAAAATATATTCCCTAGTAGAATAGAAAAAAATCATTTCCTCTGCATCATAATATAATACGTGGGTTAAACTACGAGGAATTGCTGGTACAGTTTAAAAAAAGTAACTTCATACCCTGATCAAACGTTACAAATAATCGCTTATCCTATTAACATAAACACAGTATGAAAAATATTTATATAGCCATCATACATTATGCTTAGAAATATGGAGCACCATCTTGGCTCCATTGAAGCAAACATTGATACCATAAAGATAATATGAATGATCATGATAGACTTACTTAATTAGGGAAGAAATAGATAAGGCGACGCCAGAATCTAAAACGAACCACTGTGACCTAATTTGACCCTTATTGAATATATTATGCAACAATTGTATTATAAAACAAAAGCTTGAAACTGGAAAAATACTATCAAAATCGTTAGAGTGATTATGATTTAATTATCTAAAATAATTGTATTGACTACACAAACGGAGACAATACGACGAAGTTGTATTCCGATGATTTGCCCATGCAATTGCCGTTTTGTAAATTGCGATCCTGAACTTTATTACTGTGTTTTATGGCTTACAGTCGCAAAACATAAAACGTCGAACGTCATTTGATTCGAACAATCACCGCATAAAAACTCATGGCACACGCCATGAAGTGTAAATATTAGTAGCAATTTACGGTTTAAAATGTTAAGCCGTATAGATCGCAATTTGCGATTTATTGCGTAAAATATTACGAACGCTTTGCTCAATCATTTCTACATTCCCCCTCAAAGTATGCTAGTGGTGCGTGACGAATCTCAATTATTAAACACCTAATAGTTATTTGTAAGAAAAATTACTAGAACTACACAAGAAATTGTTTTTTTATATGTCTTAAGTACGTAAGGGGTCCGTAATAACTTTTAAACGTTCGCGATTTGTACTCATTTTGAAAGCATTTTTTTTTTGTCTTTTTGAGTAACTTCACAATCTACACATTAATATTAACGAGTTATTATTGCATTACATTGGACAAATCGCGGTCAAACTTTTCCCAATCTTAAATTAAAAGCAGATAAACATGACTATGTATGATAATGTACCAATATCAGCTAGTTAATTGATGTAATATAACATTTTCAGTGAAACCTAACAAATTTCAAAAGCTTGGTAAAACTTGTTGATTCGTAGAGGAGCCTTCAGCAGATTTTCTATATGGAATCACATGGAACAAACATTCATCAATCCGTATATTAGTAGCGTATTATGTTATGAAGCAGTGGTAGGACTCTTAGCAGAGTCCGCTGTCCTGCTCGTCTAGTCAATCTATACTTTAAAAAAAAAATGTTTAAACGTTCGCAATTATAACATTTATGTTTAAAAAAATGTCATTTAAATGTAATATTTAATACGTATTTGACTAACACGATAGTTAATTTAATAAAGAGATATTACGTCAGACGTCTAACGTGAACGGAAAGATCTCAAGAACGCTTCCGCAGGAGAGATGGCACACTTAGCCAAGAAATTTGAGACTCCATTGGGACCTTCATAACATCTTTATGTATTGAGGAAACAAATGTATACCTCGAATAGCAAATAAAAGGTAAATAGGTACGGTTACATGAATAATTGCAATAGACTTAGTACCTACCTAGTGGTACAGAATATTTTTTTCTCAAATTGCAACATTTTTCAATTTACAAATAATTGAACTCTGGGGCTCGACTAACGTAAATAAAATTTATGAAACCTAATAATATAACTAACTAAACTAAACTACTCCAATGACAGCGAGATTTTGGAGTAAACGAAAATAACATTGGTCCCATATTAAAAGCTAGATATAACTATAATACCTACAATAAGGACCCATTACGGCTTCACTCAGATATCGTCATTATAAGAACCATTAATCGAAATAAAAACTATCCTTTCTCTTAAATTCGACCAAAATTACACATAAATATGAACTTTCGGAAATATCGGTTGACTTAGAAGAGTTCACTGAGAACATACATTATGACACTGGATTTTATAAATTAAGATAATGATGAAGAGAACGCGATCTTTGGGCTTCGTTTGAAACAGCAATTTTTCCAGCTTACGTAAAAAAAACGAGACATTCCTACAACTTGTAAAGTTTTCTGCAAATTCAAAACTACGGAGAACATAATTGATATTATTATAAATACGGATTCCAATGCACAATTCCAATAATTTATGATGTCGGTGCAGCTCAGACCTTTTTCAGAAGGTTAAGGCTTAAAAGGACAGCGACATTGACGCGACAGAATATTCATATGGTGTCAAGGGAGACGTGATCAAGTGGATATATTCTGGCGCAGACTATTTTTAGAGCCCTCTGGCTCTAGAACAATCAACATACAACATTTTATTCATGATAATAATTTAATTTTCTCCTAAAAACAAAAACCGACTTCAATTTAAAATCAAACTTATTACATTTGTTTTAAATCTACGATTACATGTAAGCAGATTTTAGATTTTTGGTGATATTTCACCCGCCACACCGATTTCGGTAACATTTCTGAGACTACTTCTGAAGTTTTTCTCCCAAACAAAAAATAATCATCAGAATCGATTCACGATTGGAGGAACTATCGCATAATACCCCGTTTACATTATTCCAGTCCAGCGACCGAATCCAGCGCTGGATTGCTTACTGGAATAATGGAAACCGGCACTGGAATGCAAGTGCCAATGCATTCCAGTGCCGGTTTACATTATTCCAGTAAGCAATCCATCGCTGGATTCGGTCGCTGGACTGGAATAATGTAAACGGGGTATAACATAGGTACGTGGTACGTAAAAGAAAACGTACAACTGCATTGAGAAACTCCTCCTTTTTCGACGTCGGTTAAAATAGTCTAAAGTCAATGTATTAAGTACAATGTATAACCCAATGTTTAAAGATACCAACATTGGTTTAAAAAAAACGGATGTCGATATAGTCCTGTTTTATATTATTTCCCATTTTTCTAGGACGCCATTACGACATATATAATCTGTTTATTCTATGAAGATAAAACCACTCTATAGTCGGGTAAAAAGAATTAACGCCGTATTGGCAGAACTTGCGAAAGGCTAAGTTCTGTCTCTTTGAGCTTCATTCAACGTTCGACGTTACAAAAGTTGAACAATTGTATGCCCGCAGCTCAAATGGCGGCATCGTTTCATGGTTGACAAATACACGAGCGAGTTGACTTGACTCCACTAGTAAGCAAAGCTTGGTATGGGAGCTGACTGATACGAGTATGATACTGCTACGACAGTTAGAGATCTGTAAATGTTTGGTTGAACCAATTTTTTTACCACTAAGTAAAATACATGTTTAACAGACGCAATTAATCATGACGTCATGGGAATATAAATAAAGTCATAAATAAACAATTTGATCATATTTAACTAAATAACAGAGAGCTGTATGTTCAAAAATTAAACAACAATTAACAAGTATATATCAATTAAGTTCTGTGCAATGGTTATTTCAATAAAGAGCTACTTTTCAGGCTTTTGCAAATTGAATGGTGGGACGCTCAATTAGCTTTATAAATAAGTTAACTACTTGTAATTTACACATTTTTACATAAACAAGCAAATTGAAGCGCATTGCATACAACATATAATTCTTTATAAGCGTACACAATTGCAGCTTTGAGTATGCTTGTTATTCGCTCACTCATGAACTAAATTGTTGTGCGTTCTCTTTTTTCCACACGCGTAATCAACGCGCAAACCGCATGTCTGGTAGTGGTAGGTATTAGGTATGTACGGAACAGTTGGCAGGGACAGTTTTATTTGCGCGCCACAGCACAGACTGCCTGGCGCGCAAATGCCAGTTGGTATAGGCAATGTAGGTATGTGACGCACGCGTCTTCAATCGAGTAAAGTTATTTTTATAAAAAGACAGGAGAAGAAAACTGCTATTTCCTAAGTTTAGCTACCTAAGGAAGTTACTTAGCAACTAGTAAAGGTAAATATAATCTTTTGAAATTTAGATATTCTAGCACCTATTTACTCATGATCTTCGGAAACCAAAAATCTGTGAAACTTTAGGGTAAAGTCGAATAGATTTATTTAATAGATAAATTTTAGACATTTGTGATCAAACGTATTAAACATACTCAAAAAGATATAGTTGTTTTGACTTTAGCTTCAATTACTTAGTATTTATTTCTAGTTTAAATGCAAGTGTTAAAAGTATTTTGTAAAATTTACTCAATTTACACAGATTAAACAAAATTACGTTGCCAGATCGTAAATTTTGGTGTGCTGTGACAAATTATCCAACCTTTTGAACCCTTTTAACAGTAAGCCTTTGAAGAAACGTTACATTCTTAGTTTTCTTTAAAAGTAGTGCAGATTCAGAAAACTTTGGAAGTAATCATGTCCTCCTTGTCAGAGTAATGTGTGCAACGGAGACCAGAAGATATGCCAAAAAGCGTCCTTTTTAAATCGATTGAAAGAAAGTATACGATGGTCACGAAAGCAATTAAATCGAGGTTCGATTTTTGAATCGCAACTTTACGTCATGTTCTTTTATCGATGGTAGGTACCTTTAACGTGGAACGTGACCGGCCGCACGAAGGTATGGAGGGTTTTGTCCGCAATTTCGTAATGGAAACATGAATGTTTTGAATTGTTGCGTTACTGTATTTGACGGTTTTATTCGGACGCTTTTGAATCTTGAAAATGCCTTTAATAATTTGTTTGGCCTCGTGAATCAGTTGTTAGTGAGTTTGATTACTGAGTCGTTGTGGATTTGTTTCCCGTTCAGAACAAACATTTGTGTTAAATACGGATTTGTCTAGGCTTTTCTATGGTTAATAAGTAGGTACGTATTAAAAACTACACTAAACTATTAGTATCAGCTATCTGGCTACTATAGAAAAGCTTTGCTTAGTTTAGAACTGGATGGCGTTGTGTGAAAAAAATGTTAAAATCTATCTAATTATGTCTGCCTTGTACGAAAAAGGTATTCATTTTCGTAGCTCGTATGGTAATAGGTTTACCTCTGCTACTTGTCATGCGGGGTTCATTTCATCTAGGTATCACAAATGCTAAAGTATTCAAACCTAATTAAGTTCTTTTGAAACTTTGAGTGCGTTTTACGCCTTACTTTGCTCAAAAATTTTGCAAGCTTTTTAATTCGCGTAAGTTTTGAACAAATGTCTAGAATACGAGGGTAAGTAATGGACTAGAAAGACTTCGTGATTAGATTGTAGTTCCTGAAACCGAGGCCTATGTCCAAACGTGGACAAATATACGCTGGTGTTGATGATAGTAGGTAACCCTCGATCGTCTCAATTCAGCTTAGAAACAAGATAAATGTTTCATAATCAAAACACAGATATACACTAGTTTTCTACGTTAAGTTAAAAAAAACAATGAATACTTGAGTTTCGTATAAAATTACTTACTTTGCCAAAGAAAAATCGCCTGTAATACTTGGCAATATCGTCAGTGTCGATGTTGTGTCGCTTGCCGGGTTGACGGGGGGTGCCGGGTTGAGCGCGAGTTTCCACTTCGTCTCCATCAGGCGGGTTGTCGTCCACCCCATCCACCCAATACCCGCCGTTCGGGGGCTGGACTATCGTTGGTGGAGTTCCTGGGAAAAAAAACAGTTTTATCACTTTTTTGTAGAGTACAAAAATACTGACGAGCTCGCAAACAATCGGAAATTAAAAACAAAAGCTTATAAGTTGTTTTAATTGTTATAGGTTTACATTTGACCGCCATGTCACCTGATGTTAAGCGACGATGCAGTCTACGATGGAGCGTGCTTACTTAGAAGAAACTGAGACGCTATAGATTTGAAGACACCAAGATTGACGTTAACCAGGGTCGGAGTTCAATTTCTCTACACATTAAGCCTACGTATACGCATTAAAGAATATTAATTCATTATCTTCTACGATTTTGATTTTTCTAGGAGGAAATAGACTCTTATAAAACTAAATATATCATACTCCTTGCTTTGGACAGATATATAATAGATCCAGATCTAGAACTCCAATTTAAAACAAAAGGTTACCAATGATCGTAATCAGAAGTCAAATATAGCACCGAACAATGACGGAAGAGAACGTATCAAAGCAGCTGCCGTTTTGGAATCAAACATGACAATCATTAAGAATGCTAAGGAATTCATGAAGACAAACAAGAGTAAAGCGATTGAACATTTAGATAATATTTTTATATTAGAAATCAGTAACAGTAAAGTCAATTACATTTTAGCTAGTCAGTTACACATAATAAGCTATGATCAAAAAAACCTTTACAATTTCAAAATCTTCTTCGACGATCTTTGCCGAATTTCAAGTCAAATTAAAAAGAAAGCATTAACAAGGGCATAAGCAATTCTGTAAAGGCAATAGAAGCGATGCTTAAAAGATCACGACAACACCTAACGGCTATCCGCCCTTCGTCTGATAGGTCTTGACATTTTGACACGATCACCTTAAATGCCATTACGATGGAACTAAACACAGAGTAAACAAAAGAAAAATTGCTGCTTTGAACAATGTACTTGAGGAAGTCACGATATTGGCATTTTTGAATTGTAATAAACCTTTGATATTTATTTTTATATTTATTGCAATTGATGAGGTATGGAAAATTCAAGAACGTATTAAAAAATCTGTGAACTCAGATGACTTCTCGCAATGAGCGAAACAAAGCGTGAGTCATTTATTACCGGATACTTAGAAGTTAATTAATGCAAAAAATAGTCTTTAGTTTGGTTAATGATAAGAAAAAATCTCGGTGATTATACATTTTGAATTATTGTTCATTTATAAATTCTGCATACTCATTTTCAACGTGAATTCATGAGTGGTTTATTACTTCGAATATCAGACTGAAACTCGAACCCAAATTTGTATATTGCTTAAATTATACAATAAGCTAAGAAAACTCTTAAAAACCTTTATGTTCATAGTACTGTTAGTGAAATCTACAACAATTAGATTTAGGCTTTAGCAACGACAGTTACACGTCCTAAGTATTTGATAGCATAACATTTTGATGATAGATAATTAATTGCGGATACAATAAATAAAATAACAATTTATTCAAACAGCCTATGCTGATCGTAAATTTGTTTGTGACCTTTCGAATCTGCTTTTGATTCTATACAACAACGCAATCAATAAATTAAAAACATAAATAAATAAATATTGGTGGACAGTTCACACACAACACCATCTGACCCCAAACTAAGCAAAGCTTGTGTGATGGCGGCCAGATAGCTGATAAAATACTTAATTTATATAGTTTTAAATACATACATATTATACATAGAAACACCCAGACACAATATTAGTATTTACGTTACAGACTCGGACTGCCCTCGTGGCTTAGTGGGTAGTAGCTCTGCCTGCGAAGCCGAGGGCCGTGGGTTTGATCCCCACCCAGTGCAAATATTTGTGTGATGAATTCAAATGTTTGCACTGTGTCTGGGTGTTTCTATGTATAATAAGTATGTATTTAAAACTATTTAAGTATTATATCAGCTATCTGGCCGCCATCATACAAGCTTTGCTTAGTTTGGGGTCAGATGGTGTTGTGTGTGAATTGTCCACCAATATTTATTATTATTATTTATTCTCATTACTCAAAAGGCTGTGCGTGTGTGAGGGAAAAGTGGTTTCCAGTCTTTTAGACACTGAAAAAAGAAGCGAATGAAGGTTAGAGTAATACCGACTCAGCATAGGCTACAAGCCATGTTGGTTCCCTAGATTGGTCCAGCTACGCTTTTGTTTGCTGGATGTTTTACTTGCCTTGCAGTATAGGCAAAGAGCTGAGAGTCAAACCAAACTTGTGTCTTTTATGAGTTTAGTAGCTTTGACAATTCTATTATATTATAGTAGTACGTTAGGACACGAACTACATCTGAACTTCCATAAAATTTTAGAAACAAACCTTTTTAATGAATTTTCAATACTTTTTTTTCAATGGAGTGGTTTTCATTCGCTCTTCTTTTATTATCTCTAAGATCTTATCTACAATCCATATTTTGATTTTGGTAAAAAATATTTTTCTAGCTGGTTCTAGAAAATTAATTCACATACGAAAAAGTATTACGAATAGTACAAGATTAGTGCCATGTCAAAACATAGATAAAGAAACATTATTCCTGATTATGTTTAGACAACATAACTAGTATTAAATCATCATCATCATCAACAGCCCACTAAATGTTCCCACTGGTGGGACTCGGAGCTTTCTCTCGCAAATCCACCACGCTGGTCCAGTGCGGGTTGGTGGATGTCACATGACTTCGAAAGATTCTAGGTACATGTCGGTTTCCTCACGATGTTTTCCTTCACCGTTTTAAGTTAGCGGCATTACGCACATGACTTCGTAAAGACAGTGGTGCGTGTGGGGTTTGAACCCGGAGTCTCCGGATCGGCAGGCGTCGTTCTTCCGACTAGACCAGCCGTAACTTAATTATTAATTAATAGTCAACCACTAAACGATTTTTAGTTATCTTATCACATTACACATATAAATTGTAAACGTTTATGTTAGTTATATCCGGTAGAGTAATTGGTTTTAAGACCTGAGTTTACACAATGGGGCGCAGATAGTTCAAAATAACAAAATTTAGGTCCCTGCCTCTTCAGCCTATCGTCCTACAGGATCTATTGTGCACAATGTCCCTTTCAAACCGGTCTGTTAGAATGCACGTAACGTATCGTTCAGACAGGACCAATCGTATCAAAAGGATTTTTCAAAACACTACTCTACTAGCAACATTCACATACAAAATGTATCGTAGGATTATGCCATTTACGTCGCATTACTCAAAGGAAAAAGAACAATATTAATAACCGAAAAAAGTATCTAATAACTTACAACTACTTGCTTTTTTTTATTGTCAAGCATCATACACTAAAATAAGCCGCCTTGAATTGTTCCTGGTGCAAATGTGCCCAAGACACTGGCTGCGTTGCCTCGCTGGATGGCGATGGCTATCCTCTGCCTCAGGAACGAGCCAGAGCGGGAGTCACCACCTTGGTTACGTAAACGACGCCTAATCTCGCGGACTAAATCTTTGGGCTGCTTGACTTGGCTTACTTACTTAGAACATCTCGAATACGACAACATAATATTTTTGAAGTTTTTAGTTTTCAATTCATTAGTTAACATTCTTCATTCTCCCTTTCAATGTTTTGTTAACAAAACTAAAATACAATGAGAGCTACACTACGCTACATACCTAACAACTACTTACACTAAGCACACCTGAATTATCCATAGACCAATGAAGGTCTACAGATAATCAAGATGTTCAAGCCCACAACCAATCAGAAGCGTACCCAGCATGCTGGTGGCATTACCACGCTGAATGGCAATGCTTATGCGTTGGGCCAAATAAACGCCAAATAAACATTGTGCACAATAGATCCTGTTTTGTGAATGTATGGATGTTTGTTTGCTCAATCACGTAACGACTGAACGGACCGGGTTGTAATTTGAAACACAGTTAAATTATACGCTAAATAACACATGGGCTACTTTTAATCACGAAAACTATGCTGGTTAAGCCGCCGCTGCTATCTTTTATAAAATCGTTTAAGTCAAAAATGGTAGTGACAATATTGTACTAAGGAACTCACTAACATTTAGTAAAATACCTACATTATTTTATCTACTGAAGACTTTACATTGTCTAATCATAAAAAGAGTTCATATTACGGAGGTACCTACACTTTACAAAATGATGTCAACATAGAACTTCTCCCAGTTTACTGGGCAATTAGTTCGGCGTACCGGCCTGATTTCCCAAGATATGCGAGCCAGCTAACTAATTTAATTAATGTTTCAATCAGCTAACTAGCAGGCACACGGGACGCTTTACTTACGCTGTGTTAAAATTTTAGTTTGTTACTTATTTGGCATGGATATTCAAGAGACGAAACGAACCAACGTTGGTCCTCTCCCCGGGCATTTAGTTAAATATGAGTCGTTAAGTTTCAAATATTCATGTAAATAAGTTTTATGAAAATCATCATCTTCACACATATTCAATTTTGGAATTTGCGCAAAAGCGCAAGATAGATGGATACTCTTTACTGAGACAACAAATAAAAGGACATACAGGAAAAAAAATAACAATACACTGTAAAGTAGTGTAACAGTGGGCGGCCTCATTCCTGAAAGCGATCTCTTCCAGGCATCCTTTGAGTGGAAAATAATAAACACCAGCAACTAAAAAGAATGCAAGCAAGACCCAATCCGGCAACATATTCTATTGCTTAAAGTAACAAAGTTTAAAAATGTATAGGCGCAAAGTGTTAGTATGGTGAATAATGCAGAATAGATAATATATTATAATAGAGCCATAAATTTCAACCTGACACTTTCACGCCTCTTATTCATTCTCGGTTTCCGCTGCTTTCTCTGCGGCCTAACAATGTGGTTCGTAATATTAGCTCATTTCTAAAGATTTATACTTACCTAACCAGCTTATACCTAACTTGCTCACGTGGACTATACCACAGATCAGAAAATAGTTACTTCGTAAACTATACCGCTTTAGCGACGAGGCCATCAGTAATTGCACTTGTGTTTTATGCCTACTTTGATCTGCTTTCACAGCAATGAATCGATGACATTTTTGATTGGTTTTATCAGGGAATGCTGTAGAATCATCACTCACCTCATTCTGAAATTAATGTGAATATCTGCGTCTCTGTTACAAATCTTCAATGTTTAGTTTAATTGAATGTTTATGTAGATATTTAATGTTTTGAACGAATTATTGTTATCTATAATGGCATACATTGGCAATTTGTCATACTACAAAATTTCAATTTATGTGAATGTTGCATAGCATCGATTGTAGTGGTAGGGCTCTTCTTTGCATAGTCTCCCTGGGCAGGTACCACGCTTTTGGACAGTGATACGACCGCCAAGCAGAAATATGTATAAAAAAATACTGTTACTATTTAGAGGGCAATGTTTAAAAAAATCATAGGGCAAAGAGATGAATTATGGTAAGTACGCTGTACATTACATCATTTGAACTTGCCATACTTCTGCTTATTCTTCGCGTTATTGAAATAGTCTCGTAGCACTGTGATGTCATAGGTAAACGCTTACCATCTGGCGAATATTTTTTCCCCATCTTGTCGCTGTGGTTTTTTCTATAGACGTAGAATTTGGTGTTACGGAACTGAGTCGGAACAAACTTGGAATGAGTGTCCATTTGTTACGTATTCTTGAGAAGTCGATGTACATTTTCGGTAGTTGAGACTTGCGTCAGTGAAAGAAGTCGTCTTTTTAAATTTATGGCGTCATTAATAACACTCGTATGCGGTAACACAGTAATCCTATTGCAAAATTCTAAAGCTATACACTTTCTAAACCAATTCGTATTCGCCAATGTAAATAGAGCACAATGTCTATGTATAATAGTGATCATAATGTTGTTTTTGGACTCCTTAAAACCCACATATATCTTGTAATCTTCGGTATGGTTTAATTTCGTTTTTTTTTGACGTGACAACGTCTTATAAATTGGTTTGCCGGGTGACACTTCAAGAAACTGCGTTACGCTCCGCTCACGTTATGCGCTCACAATGAGAGCGAGTGAGAGGGACGCGTGCCTTTCACTTTTTATGTCTATCTCTCTCGCTCTTAGGCGGGCTAACCATGCCCGAGTCGCCGATTCGCTTTTACCACTCAAAGTCGTTGTCACGTAAAACTTTCGCCCGTATACCGACTTTACAGGCAACCAATTTTTTTTTAGAAATTACGTTTTCGTAGAAATAGAGTAGACGTCTTGTTTTTTCTATATAGTGACGTTTAGATTGTATCCAGGCGAATCTTGATGGTAAACAATACGCATGCCTATAACAGCACAGTGCCACGTGCAAGGCTACCATTAGTGTACGAAAAGGCTGAACTGCGTTCGTCAGCCAGTTTAATCCGATGATTTATCTGGTGATCTCAATAAATTTTGGGGCCTGCAGTCCACTTCTAATACAAAAAGAATTATTCTACTAGGAGTATTGCTATAATACATGAATTGGTTGTATTTGGTTGATTTAATCAAGGGTAAAACGGGGCGGTATAGCTAAAAGCTCCCAGTTTGTAACGCTCAAATTTAATTATTGGAATTAATTTGTTTACATTGCTGCGCGGTAAAATTTTAAATGCAGAAACAACATTTTGTGAAGCAACAGCTGCCAATGAGAAAGGTTTAAAATTTAAAACTAATTTTGTACTGGATGTCTTAAAATTAATAAATAAAGCAACAGAACTAATAGTTGCATTTACTCTTTTGTTTACGGCCTTTTGTTAGTCCACTTTTAGACTTCGGCCCCTAATTAGAGACGGCTCTCCAATTCTAGCGGTCTTGTTCTCGACTAATCCGGTCCGGGCATCGGTGTCGTCAGAAGTCCACCTAGCGAGCCAGTGGAATGTTTTAAGTTTTTAGGGAAATTACTGAAGAGGTCAAGCGATAGTGTTTTTAGCAACCGCCGATTGGGATAGCGCCTGACGAAGATGGTGGGTACACTAGGGCGCCACGCGCGCCCGCACTCGCCTGAAATCGGCAGCACCAGTAGGATGAGTATGTGTTTTAATTTCATGCAAAACACTTGATATTCTAATTGTGTTTTTAAAGGTAACAATAGAAAAGGTGAATTAGATACATACCAGGTCTCCCCAGAGTCTCCTCTAGCAACCGCCGGCTAGCTTGGCACGCAGCAGCGACCTTCCTCTGCGCCAGGGTGGCGCCCGGTGAAGATGGTGGGTCATGGGGCGCCGGGACTCGACCTCCCGCATACGAAATAGGCCGGTCTACCACTGACACGCCGGTGGCACCCACGGACACCGACCGTCTATTCTCTGGTCGGGTGACCTGGGGAAGAGAAATAGTTTATTAGTTGTTTGACCCTCTGTAAATATAGCGTGAATTTACGCCTATATTTATACCTTTTGGCAGAAGTGGACATCATAATTTGAGAAATCTTAAAAAACGGAGACAAAAATAACCAGATAGTAATAAGGACTTAGTTGGTCTTGTAATTATGTGAATAGGTGACAATGATCCAGCAAGGAAGCAAGCTCACGTATTTAGAAAAGCCGATTAGTCAAACGAAATTAAAAGATTAAAACACATAATATGTTAGAATTTATGCATAATAATATATTCCATGACAGGAAACAGTACAGAACAGGAAAAATAACATAACTTATTGTCGGGGGTCAAGAAACAGTCGTTTTATTTATCTGGTCAAAAGCAGTGCGCAAACCATGAATACACGGTTCAAATAACACTGTTGGCATATTTTAATGTTTTGACCAAACAGGATCAGCGACAACAGCCTCTAGACTCTTAAAAAAATTCTAAGAATGTGATTATAACCAGAATTGTTATGTTTATCATTTCAAAGCGTTAATGAATTTACTTCATGACCTGTTTAAATCTTAAACTAAGGAATTATAAGCAGAAACAGACAGTAACGTAACAGTAACTCTGTGTGCAAGCAAAAATGTTGTAAGAGACACATAAACGAAAGAATACATCAGAAATATGTTCATTTCGATCCATATTTTGTCCGAACAAATGTGCAAATCTGCAGATGAAATGTAGCATTTAACAAATCCTGACTGTGACAATGTGTGTAAGTGCAGGCTGTTAAATGCACAATGTTCAGTATATCACCCACATTCTAACACTCATGTTACCAAGTGTGGGGTAGACTCGAGCGGGCTTGACCCGCATTTGACTAGCGATGCTTGAAGCCGACGGTTTGTGGTTTCCTGTACTCTACCGTTTCATTTAGTTTTCTCTTCACAGCCTAATCAAAAACACCAAATTGGACACAACGTTGTTGGCGTTATGGTTTATGCGAGCTAATTAGAAAAGAATGCATTTGAATATGTATACTGAGTCTATTGTCATTGGTAATTTAGAACGAATAAGAATACAAGATGGATTTGCATTTAACCCCGTAATCTATTTCACTGGATATGTAAAAACACACACATTCCATACAAAAATTTCGCTTACAGGAATATAGAAAGAAAGATTGGACTGTGTTAGCCGTTGATAGGGAAAAGTGGAAGGAGGGTAGGGAGGTACAAGATAGACACATGATAAAATAAAATAGGAATATACAGCAGTGTTCAGTAACTTTTAAATGCTATAATTGCTTTTTGGTAGGCATTCCAGTAACATCTTAAAAGAACTTGTTTCCTATTCACTGTTCACCACATACCTACTACTTCCAGGGTAAAAGTTACAAGAAATTGGGTTAATTAAAGTTAATGGGTGATAGTTTTAAGGTTTCTACTTCCTGTTTTTAAATTCATCATATTGATTTAAGGTTGTAATAGTAACTTTATTTTTATAACACGTTACTGTATGGTCAAAAAAGATCTGAAACTCAACAGGCAAATATACATTAAATTATACCAGTTTCATGTAAAAAAGTACTTTTTAACTAAAAGTAAAGTTTACATCATAACATTACAGTTGTAGATTAAGCAATATTTCACGCTAAGGTGCGGATCTTGCGGTGCTAAAGAAACGAATTTTGTTACGGAGTTTTTGCGTATTTTTCGACTGTAGTAAATTCACAGTTAGGCCACACAGCTACTGTGAATTAAAATAAGTTGTAAACTAATCATAACAGTAAAATCAAACGTAATCTGTATACTTTACAGTCGGAAATTTAAAGTTTGTTTTGTGTGGTGTTTTACTGTTTGGTTGGGCCACAATTAAGAGTTAGTTATCTATCTATACTATTATTATAAAGAGACAATTAAAATGTTTGAGAAACTATAAGAATGTGAAACTAAACCTTCAACATGGGAAAAACACGTTAGCCGTCGCATTATGTAGAGACAAACAGGTCACCGAAAAGTTTGCCCATTTGAGAATCAAGGAAGACTTAATCTTCCTTAAATACAAACAACCTGCTAGAAGTATAATATACAACTATGAGAAAAGCGTCCTCACATGTACGAGTATTAACTGTATCTGAACATTTATTGCTAAAACTGGGAATATAAGACATGTGGAGTTCTCACAACAGGGAAAGGCTTCACTGTGGTTGAAATCTATACTAATATTATAAAACTGAAGAGGTATTTTGTTTGAACGGGCTAATCTCGGGAACCACTGGACGAATTTCAAAATTCTTTCAACGTTGTATATTTACGTGACCCTGAGTGCTATATAGCATGTACCACGGGCGCAGCCGCAACGAATCGCTATTTTAATAAAAGAAACCACTCCATCTAAGTACTTGAAGACACTTATCACACTACGAAAAGTGCATTACGTTACCTACGTAATGTACGTTACGTTACATACCACTACATACGTATAGCATGTATTATTGTGTGTCTGGAGAGTACTGTATAATTGATTGACATAATAGTAATTAATAATAATTTGACTTTAACACAATTATGGCATGCACAGAAAGTATGAATAAATGAGTATGAACGATAGCGTACAGCTCATAAATATTGTTAAGATAAATATTGCGAATGCTCTTTATAAAGGCGAAATAACTTTTTTAACTTTTTGTGTAAACTTGTGCGACAAACTCCCCATTTTAAAACAGATGAGCCTACGGCCAAATGACAACAAATGGAGCAAATCAAAACTTCCGAAGAACTTTTTTAAATAATTTGTTACTTATGGGGAGAATGTTTTTCCTAAATTAAATATTTTGGAATAAATCCTGTGTAAACAAAATATGTCTAAATTTTTCCGCAAATTTTAAAAACAAACAAAGATTTCATTAATAAAGGCAACATTTGAAAAACAATTATGGATTTGGATATGGAAAAATATCTATAAGAATTTTTTATTGCACTCCAATCCCCACTAAATATTTTACGCTTAGGTCATCGCCCAGTACTATTTACAGTCCAATTCACTCTTGTGAGTTTCAAAGCGTTATAATTGACTTGTTTATCTTGAAACGTTAATTTTTACTGCTTAGTATTAATTATGGATGCATCTACAGTGGAAATATTTCTTGCTAGATTGTTAGATAAAATCTCTATCATTAACAAATATTATTTTGTAGTTAATTTATTGGGATGTAAACTTTCAATGTGTAGGTATGTCAATATGTTGATTTTATTTGTCCCCCGCGTATTTTCTGTCGTTATAATTTTTCCGCAACAAAAAGTAAGTAGTCTTTATAATATTCCATATTTTAATCTACATACAATCGTAATAAATAATCTAAAAAAAAAATTGGCAATCATAGGAACTGCCGATAGAAGTGAAAACTTATAACTCAGAATTTGATAGCTTACCTTGGAAACTACACGGGTGTAACCGGAGGGCGTGGCCTCGCCATCTTGGCATGGCCATCTAGAAATGCGTCAGCATTTCCCATTGGCTGATGCGTTTCTAGATGGCCATGCCATGTTGGCCTGTCCACGCCCTTTCAGCATTTCCCATTGGCTGACGTATTTCTAGATGGCCAATAGCCATGGTCCCTAGTTTACCCGAAGCTTTCTTATCATACTCGAGCGTGACGAATGAATTCAATTCACAGCCCACAGCAAAAATCTGTCTAGACGCGCCTAAAGAAGTTTCCACTTCAATAATTAACCTAATAAATCTACCAAACTTCATCTAGATCCATTCAGTATTTTTTGCATGAAAGAGTAATTAATATACACACATCGATTTACTAACTGTCGCGGTTATAACAACAGTAGGATTAAAAATTGTAGTTTTCTTTATTATTACCGAAGTCTTAAATTTCACTAAGTTTCGATCACATCTATATAATATGTCACCTTTTTTGGATCAAATCTATATTCAAAACAATACAATGAACAGAAAAACTCGAGAAGCACAATAAAAGATTTGAGAATGTGTATAAAAATGACATAATAACTTTTTATTTTCTCATACAAACTGTTTATATCTGCCAAACAGGATACATTCAGTTTAGATTTTTTTTTATTGGCGGTATCGCTTAGCCAACTAGTACTTCAGTACTTAAATCAAAGTTACCTAATACTATCCGCAACACCTATGTGCGATATTAGTAATTAATGTATTCTACTTACAGCCATTGTCTCGTGGTACCTCAAAAAACATAACTTCTGCCTAACCTAGTATGGCAATGTCTATCTCGAATACAGTCGCAGTCAGTAAGCGTGACGAATCGATCATTGAACTCGCACCGTGGGATTCCGTCATTGTCGATTTTCATTGTAACTGTACAGAAAGAAATTACTTTGCGGTCAATTCGAATTATGGTATCAAGAAGCGATGGTAACCACTGGTAAGGCACATTAGTAAGGCACATTTGCCGTGTGAAAATTCGAATTGAGGTCGGGATGAACAAAATGTGGGAAAACTCTTATGAAAATGAACGAGCAAGTCAGTGATACCATATTACGTAATATTTGACACTTAAATAAATGTGTCTGAGAAAGATACTAGTCAATTACTTTTATTTAGGTTAATATAAGACTCAAACCCCATATTATCGACTAAAATTGTCGAATTTAAACGTAAACTCTTTAGTCGAAATGGCGGTCAAGTACAAGTCAGTCAATCACTCTATAAATAAAACTGTCCAAAAACCAAATCAGCATCGATGCATCAAAACTGCAGGTGTTTAAATTTCGAACGGATATAATCGATTTTGAAATATCCAAGTGCCCTATAAACCGTACTGGCCGTAAACATGATCAGAAGTTTGAATTTGGAACGACGGAAGCATTAGCGGGCCCGTTGACAGGCTTGAGTTAAGTAGCGCGGAAAAGTCGAGCTATTTCCACTTTGATCGAATTAATCTGACGTCACTGACGCCATGTTTGATTTTCAATATAAGATTGCCAGTTCATAAATCGTTGATGTAACGCAGACAATTTAAAAGCTCGTAATGTTAAAATCTATAAAAAATGAATTCGAAAGGGAATAAATTAACTGTAATGATTTCTAATCTCTCTTATCATTTTATTCGAGATTAGATAACATGAATTTCAAGTTAAAGAAATCCTGTATTACGCATTGGTAGCTGCACCGTTGTGTGTAAAATGTTTGTAATGTGGCTTTTATGTATCATGTATCAGAATTTGTTTGGCTTCGTGCGAACACAACTTTTACTGGTTTACTTTTAAGCTGAACAAGTATTTGTTGTTCATTTGAAACATGTAAAGCAGTCTACAAAGGGAAGTATCACACTTTTTCCAGTTATTCTACCGTCAAGCAGTAATTTGCAAACGTCACTATGTTCCGGTTTAAAGGGCAACGATTCCAGAGAAATTACAGAGCATAGAGATAAATCATTTTATTTCTCTGGGTGGAGAGCGCAGTGCAGTGCTAGGTAATGATATAAACATGTTCCAGTAGCTCCATGACACTGTGCTGTTATGTGCAGGCGTGTTGCTTACCATCAGGGCACATGTCGGGCTCGTCCCGTCACTTTAAATTACAAAAAAAATATCAGACAGTAAAATTTACTAAAATGTATAAGTACTACATAAATGGGAATCGAAAAGCCCTTACCGCGACGTTTGTGTTTAAAGAATAAAAATAACCACAAAGCGTACTAAAGTAAAAAAAATACAATAAAGTCAGAATCATCAAACACTAATTACTGTGGCAATATAGTGTAAACGACACGAATAATTTCTTCTCACAGCTCATTAAGCAGCGAGGACTAACGCTACCCCAGACGTCTATTTTAGGACTGCCGACATTTGAAAACAGAATATTGTGTCTTTTAAGGCCAAACATAGCGACACCTGGCGTAACAAATTGGATATATTATTTTTATTACTTATAAAACAAATATATTTGTAACAATAAAAATCAAAAATATGTATAAACTATTTCAAAAACTCAAAAGAAATTACCGAACGATAATAAAAAAGCTTAGGTTTCTCGGCTTAACAAAAGTAGGTAATAAAAAAAACGAAGTTCTATTTTCATAGGAGATGAAAAACAGCAAAAACATTTTACTTGTAACACCCGTGCATAAAAAGGGTAGAAAAACTGTCACGTAGTCCTTGATTCAACGGTACCATTACCGGACTGCCCAGTATCGATAAGGCAACACTGTTTCATGATTTTTCGTTCCTAATGTCAATTTACAAAGGTTTAAAGCCACATTCGTTACAATAACAGTTAACTACGAAATGCGTTACCTATCTGGATTTTTCTTGCCGCATACAATCTAGGTGTCTTCAAAACGAGAATAAATTGATAAACGTTCTATCGCAAACCTCATCGTTGTCTAGATTATCAATAATTAAAAAAAGAACAGTAGGAATATAATGCCATTGAAGACAAAACTAAGAACGATTTTA
Source organism: Ectropis crepuscularia (assembly GCA_963693475.1). Lineage (NCBI taxonomy): Eukaryota > Metazoa > Arthropoda > Insecta > Lepidoptera > Geometridae > Ectropis > Ectropis crepuscularia. The sequence continues at coordinate 15,500,403 of OY856358.1, forward strand.
CGTTGCGCAAAATGATGAAAACTCAAAGCTGAAGAGTTCTCTAAAATATAATTTAGAAAAAAATATATGAAAAAGAATAAAGTGTGAAAGGCAGAATATTTTCGAAACAGTATATTAATTCCAAAAAGCCAAATGGTGGTGTTCACTGGCCACATTACTTCTCTAGATCGTAAAACAACCGAAATGTTTTTCCACCTAGCTCATTCGAGCATCCCTCTGAGTAATTACCAACCAAGCAAGGGTAAATTTGCTTTTAATTAATTACTCTTATTCCAACGCGCATAAGGACTGACGAAACACAGCAACGAAAATGGTGTAACTACTGTTACTTAATATAGTCTGGAGACAAAACTGGTGAATAGTTGCAAGTGGCACGTTAATTTACTAAATAGTATGTTATCTGTTTAATGTCCTTAATCCTTATACTAAGCACATCTGAACTATGGATAGACCGATGAAGATTCAAAGAAAATGTAGATGATCAAGTCGATTACCAATTGGAACCATACCCAGCATGCTGACGGCATTACCCCTCTGAATGACAATGCTTAGACGTTGAGTTAAACAAACGCTAGCAGTAAGTTCTAGAGATTCTAGAGACTTCTAGAGAATAATAATCAAAATTATCAATCTTACTACAAATACATAAATCGTCGTAACTTTTACTATTCAGATGGAAAGAACTGACACTGTACAGTTTTGGGCAAGCGTGTGTCTTACGCGTCAGTCTATGTTACTGCAAAAATATAAATGACAATACCAAATAATAATAACGGAACCTCACTTAGAAGTGTCTTTGATCATCAACATTATTTAATTTATATAATAAGAAAAAAAAACCGTTTATTGTTTTAGTAAAAAAATGCAGGCACGTATGATTCAAAATCAATTTATTTATTAAGATTCTAAAAGGAACATAAAATTCTCGTCCCTCGTTCGCAAGTTTTATGGCTATTTTAAATGAATAATAAAATCGAGCAAAGGAAAACTGGAGAACAAAGTGAGAGTAGAGAAATTTCCAATAAGCTACATACATGACGACGTTTAAATACTGTAAGAGAAGCGGACTATATAATGATAATATTAGATATTTTAGTTGATGAAACAAATTCGATCACATGAATTTTCAGACAAAGAAAATGACATCGGTCGATTCCTTTAGGACATAAATATGTAAGGTGTCACAGAGATTTGAAATATGGAATGTTTCTGAGAAGGCTTTTCCCGATGGCTACAATTTTGGTCGAGTCGAAAACGATTTAGTTTCTTTTTGGCAAATGGGCTTCATCGCAGACCCTGCATGTTCGCATAAGGCGAGATGTCGATCAAACGTAAACTCTACCAATGATTTAAAAAATAATCGCGTTTCATATCACAATTCCTGTTTAATATTGTCAATATACGATATACACACAGGTACACGCACATACGTCCATCTCATAAAACTCCCTTTATATGTCTTACACATCATGTGATCATGTTGTCACCTTTAGTGTCGGAAAATAGATTTTCTAAAATATTTTCTACGCTCTCATCTATATATCATATATGTATTACAAATATATATTTGCCAATTTACAATATCACAGGTAAATTAAAATCTCTAAGCGTCTTCATTCTCTGTAGACCAATATCGGTTTACAGATAATTCAGATGTAAGTGTAGTAGTGAGTTGCGTATTTAGTGTAGTTTTCATTGTAATTTAGTTTTGTTAGTAGACGGATTACACTTATCAAGTTAACAAAGTTACAAAAACTTCAAAAGTAACAATTGGTATTGGCAAAATAAAATTACAAAGAAAAGTAAAGTAACAAAGACTCTGCTTCAAAAATATCTTCATGTTATTTGTTATGATTTAGGACCCGCTTCAGTCCAGTTTATTAGATGAGTCCAAGATAATAACAGACGAAAACGTACATATCTGCCTAATTTTTGTTTTAACTGTTAAGGTTTGTTCAAGTAATTTTTCATTTTACCATTTATATTACTAAACAAATGGAGGCGTATGACAAAACCTAATCATATTAACACATCAGACCAGACACTATAAAGTCAAGCCAAGGACGCCAGACTAGACTCACTGACTTAATACCTACATTACGTCTGGTCGAGCTGTTTGTGTCATTTCTTGTAAGCTTAGGGCTGCATTTTCACCAAAGTTGGACCGGAATTATTGTAGTTTACGAGAAATACAATATTATGAAAACGATGTTACTTATTTTAAAAACACATTAAACGGACATAAAATCGAGTTATTAGGGTAAGAACTCATAGAGCGGTTACCAACCGCGTCGCGCGCGAGCGCTCCGCTCCGGGCCCGCAACTTCTGTAAAATGTAGATATTTAATTTGTAAAAATTGAAATCAAAACTCACGACGCGTATTACGCCCGCGGCTCCCGCTCAAGGGCGAAAATCTCGACCGCAGCGGCTGCGAAACCGCGAAAATCAGCGGTCTCGTGAGTTTTTAATGAAAAAAAACCGTCGCCCGCCGCGATACCGCGCCTACGTGCGGGCGCAGTTGGAAACCACTCCATGAAAACCGGGCCTTATACTTTTGTTCGGACGGAACGACTTCATTCCCACAATTTCTTAAAATACATAATATTGACATAAAACACGTAACTTACGATTACTCTTTGTATGGAGTTACAAGTTCAAAACAGTCCCTGTGTATTTCTATTTTTGACAACCTATTGATTCTCGAATTTTTGCCTTGATATGAATACAGCTTTAGTCAAAGTTTAGAAGTCTCAGCGATAACTTCGGCTTATTCTTTACGATCGTCGGATAAGGTCGTGATGAGCACTGGTAATACAAGGTCAAACCAAAAAGCTACTTATTTTTGTCAATTTGTTTTTCTTCAAATTTTTTATATTTTTCATGTCATACATTAAAAAAAAGACTTGTGGCAATTGGCTTCAAATGGCCAGGCAGTAGACTGCCTACCGAACGAGAGTTCGGATGTCATCTATGCTAATATTTAATAGCTGAAGAGGTTTTTTTGTTTGAACGCGCTTATCTCAGAAACTACTGAACCAATTTCAAAAATTATTTCACCATTGGGTATGTACGTGATCTCCGAGTGGTTATCTTTAATATTATTATGTACCAAGGGCGAATCCGGGTCGGATCGCTAGTATATAAATACATTTATCAGTCTGGTCTTGTAAGTCGGTTATAGTAAGTGACTACTACGCCGTAGGTCGTAGGTCGTATTTGCGACTTTCACCCAAGATAAATATGTGTGTAATGGATACAGATGTATGTTCTTTGTATCATAAATATGTATTTACAATTAAATACATACCAGATATTTCGTTCTCACAGAACAAGCTTTGATTAGTTTGAGATTAGATAGTGTGAGGAATGTCCACTATTGTTTATTACGGATAAACGGTATCCGTGTAAAAAAATAACATGAAGTACAAATCGACATAGTATCGGGGCTACGTGACGGAAAGTCGATGGAGGGTCATTTTCCAAGTGCTGACACGTCGCTACTTGCTTGCTTATTTTTTTTACGCTGACAGGTCAATTTATCCTCAATACGGTATAAAACGTGCAACGCAAGAAAGTCGTCATTCTTTGTTTTTTTTTTTCATCATTATTATAAACCAGAACAATATGCTATATACCTGAGTATAAGTATCAAACCAGATGTAGTATTATACTCTGTGTTAGAACTTGTAAAACAGACTATTTTATTTTGAAAATGTGTCATACAAACTGACGGCTATCTGATGGTAAACGGTAAGTACCGCCTACGCATACATGCAAAACTAGGGGTGTGTCGTAGCTATGAAATATTTGATAATTTTTTTAGTGTTTCCATATTGAATTTATATGGGAAGGTCAAAGGAGGAAAAAATACAGATACGGTCGTAAAAATATACGGCTGGATCGAATAGAGAGGGACTTCTAATTTTGCAAGATGTAGGGATGAGTTTGACAGTGTAGTAGTACTAGGCCGTTAAATCAGATTTATATTTAGAATAATAAATTTATACTAATATTATAGAGCTGAAGAGTTTATTTGTTTGAACGTGCTAATCTCAGGAACTACTGGACCGACTTCAAAAATTCTTTTACCGTTGGATATGTACGTGATCCCTCAGTGCTATAGGTATATTGGCTATATGTATATGCACCAAAGGCGAAGCCGGGGCGGTCCGCTAGTATATTATAAAAAAAAACACATTCGATGGAAATAAAATAAGTGTTCTCTACAATAAACTCAAGAGGGACTATAATTTTGGGTTACAACCGTAAACTAGACCAAAACAAGTGAGCACTGATAAAACAAATGACATCGATGACGTAAGGAATACAATGGGAAATGGGAGTAATGTAACACGGAAAATACACAATAGGACGAGTACCTAAATATAGAGACACTTATTTATGGAAGCAAAAAATAACGTGTATTAATGACGTAGGTTGAAATAATGGCAATACCGTGTCCCTATTACGGTACTTTATAACACGTGTCGCCGGTCAACAGCATTATCTAACAACAAATACGATAACAGAAGAGCTTAACATTCATTACGCTGCACTCAGTTTAGATTAAATGAAAAATCCATACAACACGCATATTGTAGGCAAAAACTAGTAATGGAGACGTTCAAATTACACTCGGTTACACAACTTCTGAATATTCAACTAATTACGTTGATTGGCAGGCACGAATCTATTACGAAGGCACTGACCGAACTCAAGCAAAACCACAGACAATAAACTTTATAACTCATCAATCAGATTCAAACATCGAATGTCTTCACGACAGCATCTTCATTCGAAAATGGAATCCGAGTTCGCGCCTGCATCTCTTTTATTTTTTTAATTTCTGCACCGCCGCGCATTCAGCCAGTGAAATGTGTTTACTTTTTCACAAACTAGAGTTTTCATGCTGTGTTATCGAGCTCTGGATCCGTAACGGGGCTTTCTCGTGTTCATTATACAACAAGGGGTGTCTACTATTGTTCGCAGGCAGATACTAACGATATTGCTGTGCCATTTACTCGTTTCACAGATAAAGGGCGCTTCACACGGCGTGGTATCTGATGGAGGCGTTATTTCAACGTCACATTACACTGACATGTGACTTTAAGATTGGCATACCCCGCGTATAGCATTGTGAAACTCAAGATTTGCTCGAGTAACTCTAGAATGGGTTCTTTTATTAACTTGTCTGGTTGAAATTTAGAAGTCAAGGAAAACACAGACCCTTATCAAATAAGACATTACCATTCAATGGCGACCCTTTTTAAGTTAGATACATGTTTTAGATAAATTCACGGGTAAAATTTGGCGTGTCGATGCTATCTTTGCAGCGATTTCGTTGGAGTTGGGCTCATTAGGGATCGTATGTCTTCATTTTATTCGTATGTAGGTGGGTAATAGCGATCATTTAAGTTTGTCGGAACGTTTTTCTGTTGCCTATTACTGCCTACTAACCTAAATTTTGTAGACCTCTGAAACAATAACAAAAGTTAGGCGGGTAAGATCTAGTTTCACTAGTCTACCGCCTACTTAGGAGCAATTTAATTTTGGGGACATCATGTTTAGACTTTAACCCCGCTCTGTTTTTAGTCACGATAACTTTTTTAACGTCACCAGTGCATCTAGATTGCTAACCAATTTCTTAGTTTAATAGATTAAATAAAAGCTTATAAAAATAGAGACCATCTAAAAGATTCCGAACCCTTTAAATTCCTTTTACATTTTAGCCCTTAAAACACGAAAGTCACTTCCTAGAGACCCGGCGTAAAATAATTGCGTTTATTGGACCGTTAAATGAGCGTTGCAATCTTTAATCATTTTTTTTTCTTTCCGGCTTGTTTGTTTACCAAACGCTTTGTTTTGTGTTTGGATTGTCATTTTCTTTTTTAAATAATCTTGGCTTAGCGTTCTCTTATTTATATTACGTTGTCAATACTCATTTTTTATTGTATTTCCATGATACAAAGTAAATTGAAACTCAATATTTCAATTTAAATTTGATAATTTAATTAAGATAACAAATAAGAGGGGTTACAACGCTTTTTATCGATAGCTCTGTATTAAAAATGTATTGCTTAGGATGCCGTGGAACAATACCATTATGGATACATTAAGTATTTGCATATTGTGATACTTACACTTAGGCCATTGTTGTAAACAAGTGCCATCATCCTAATACCAGTGTAAATTAAGTTATTGATATAAAAAGTCTTAAATTTTCTATTTAAAATATCTGTAATATTAAAGCAATTATTATTATTACACGAAATATTTAGATCACTTTGTTAACAATGTTTTTGTATATTTTTGAATTAGTTTGAATTTCGAACACGCGAACGGGTCATTTCCACTAACTAGCTCGTTCAGTTATTCTGGTAGTTTGACATTAAAGAGTGACGCAAATACATGTAGTTCTTGTCATTACTGAATACCTCCGACGAAAATGTTGTACTATAATACGTTTGTACAACGGTATTCGAGTATCGTTCATAGTAAAAAAACAGTGGCGCCTTCATTAGCGGTCACTAATAGTGGCGTAGTTTCTACGCAGAATGCGCTCATTGTAGCATTGTGTAACCTCTTGCGTGAATGAATCAGTTGAATAAATAATTACGATTGTTATGATTGACAGACGATTAAACATGATACACGACCTTGCCTAACACAGAAATCTAACCATAATTTTATAAATGTGCGTAATAGTCCACCTAATGAAACTAGCTAATCAAAGAAGAACATATAAAATAAATTGGAAAATTAGGAAACCATAAACAATTCCATCTTCCCGCTCAAAAAAAAAACAACACTCGCTTTTTTTCAGCGGGAAGAACGTGACGCATGATACTCAGCCAGTATTTTCCTTTAAAGAGTTTATTAGCCTTAATCTACGCGCTCATTACAGATCTGAAAGCATTCGTAAGCCCATAATGGCATTCAGTAGAAGCGCAGTGCATGCGAAATTAGCACTGCAGAATTTTTGTTCAGCACAATGATGCAATGCCGAGTGCTCAGCAAGCGCTTTGTGAAGCAAATAAGTACCTACCCGCATTCACGATTGTGAACTTTTTGTAGCCAGATTCGCTATAGACAAGGCTATAAAGTCTATAAGCCTCAGTATGAAGCTACGAGTATGTCGTGAGCACAAAAGCGGTTCGTCTAGTAGAATCTATACTGAATGAATGGGACAGGGATTCTATAACTTATGTGAAACATTGACTTTGATGTTTTTGCTGTTGGTTTCTCTTAGTTTTTGAAGTGAAAACTTCTTTAGGCGCGCTATAGACAGAATTTTCGTGGGCTGTGAAATGGATTCATCAATCGTCACGCTTGGATATGATAATAGATCGGATCGGATATGAAATCTTCGGGTAAACTCGGTAAAAACGGCCAGGTACCAGGGCAACAGAAACAGTAAAGAGTTTCGATTACCTACCTCCAACAGCCCAGCGTTTATATCCAGATACCAGGACAACAGAAATATAAAAGAGTTGCGTTTGCCCCTAGGTACCAGTACCAGGGCAACAGCAAATTTTCACTTCTATCGGCAGTTCCTATGACTGCCAATTTTTAGTTTAAATGAGCGTTGCAATCTTTAATAATTTTTTTTTCTTTCCGGCATGAGGCTTGTTTGTTTACCAAACGCTTTGTTTTGTGTTTGGATTGTCATTTTTTTTTTTAAATAATCTTGGCTTAGCGTTCTCTTATTTATATTACGTTGTCAATACTCATTTTTTATTGTATTTCCATGATGCAAAGTAAATTGAAACTCAATATTTCAATTTAAATTTGATAATTTAATTAAGATAACAAATAAGAGGGGTTACAACGCTTTTTATCGATAGCTCTGTATTAAAAATGTATTGCTTAGGATGCCGTGGAACAATACCATTATGGATACATTAAGTATTTGCATATTGTGATACTTACACTTAGGCCATTGTTGTAAACAAGTGCCATCATCCTAATACCAGTGTAAATTAAGTTATTGATATAAAAAGTCTTAAATTTTCTATTTAAAATATCTGTAATATTAAAGCAATTATTATTATTACACGAAATATTTAGATCACTTTGTTAACAATGTTTTTGTATATTTTTGAATTAGTTTGAATTTCGAACACGCGAACGGGTCATTTCCACTAACTAGCTCGTTCAGTTATTCTGGTAGTTTGACATTAAAGAGTGACGCAAATACATGTAGTTCTTGTCATTACTGAATACCTCCGACGAAAATGTTGTACTATAATACGTTTGTACAACGGTATTCGAGTATCGTTCATAGTAAAAAAAACAGTGGCGCCTTCATTAGCGGTCACTAATAGTGGCGTAGTTTCTACGCAGAATGCGCTCATTGTAGCATTGTGTAACCTCTTGCGTGAATGAATCAGTTGAATAAATAATTACGATTGTTATGATTGACAGACGATTAAACATGATACACGACCTTGCCTAACACAGAAATCTAACCATAATTTTATAAATGTGCGTAATAGTCCACCTAATGAAACTAGCTAATCAAAGAAGAACATATAAAATAAATTGGAAAATTAGGAAACCATAAACAATTCCATCTTCCCGCTCAAAAAAAAAACAACACTCGCTTTTTTTCAGCGGGAAGAACGTGACGCATGATACTCAGCCAGTATTTTCCTTTAAAGAGTTTATTAGCCTTAATCTACGCGCTCATTACAGATCTGAAAGCATTCGTAAGCCCATAATGGCATTCAGTAGAAGCGCAGTGCATGCGAAATTAGCACTGCAGAATTTTTGTTCAGCACAATGATGCAATGCCGAGTGCTCAGCAAGCGCTTTGTGAAGAAAAGAAGTACCTACCCGCATTCACGATTGTGAACTTTTTGTAGCCAGATTCGCTATAGACAAGGCTATAAAGTCTATAAGCCTCAGTATGAAGCTACGAGTATGTCGTGAGCACAAAAGCGGTTCGTCTAGTAGAATCTATACTGAATGAATGGGACAGGGATTCTATAACTTATGTGAAACATTGACTTTGATGTTTTTGCTGTTGGTTTCTCTTAGTTTTTGAAGTGAAAACTTCTTTAGGCGCGCTATAGACAGAATTTTCGTGGGCTGTGAAATGGATTCATCAATCGTCACGCTTGGATATGATAATAGATCGGATCGGATATGAAATCTTCGGGTAAACTCGGTAAAAACGGCCAGGTACCAGGGCAACAGAAACAGTAAGGAGTTTCGATTACCTACCTCCAACAGCCCAGCGTTTATATCCAGATACCAGGACAACAGAAATATAAAAGAGTTGCGTTTGCCCCTAGGTACCAGTACCAGGGCAACAGCAAATTTTCACTTCTATCGGCAGTTCCTATGACTGCCAATTTTTTGTTCGACATTGTTAGCCAGATTTGCTATAAGACAAACTATGAATTTTATAAATCTCAGTAATATGTAGGTATGTATATGTGATTCGTTTAGTAGAATCTGTGCTAAATGAACCTCTACCCGCCTAAGTGAAATGGTTATGACTATTTCATTTAAAGGCGGTAGAGGCCCAGGGCCGACATTATAATAACTGTCACTCGCTATTATAACAAGTTGTGTCATTTCGCTCTTGGTAATATGCGCACTCCTACATGTGGGAGCGAGACGACACGATTGCGATTGTCATTTACTTTATTAGGCTCGCAATTCATAAGTGATTCCAAATTCCAATTTTTTAATCGGTATCCTTCTCAAATTATAATGTAACTATTTTAATAAAGAGACAACGATAACTTTATTTCAAATTTAGAATAAAACCTAATGTAACGAAACTTTTTGCCAAATGTTGCGTTCGGCAAAAGTTTGAATGAATTAATTTAAAGTTCGAAAACGAAAAACGTGAACCATGTTCCATATTCAAATTTCGCAAATAGATAAAATAACTTTCAGCGACGAGCAGCGTATTTTTTTAGTAAACGAGTCGACTATGGCGAGTTCGGCATTAAAGTTAAAATCAAATATTTATAATATTCTTTGTAGAAATAACAAATTGTCTAATCTACAGCGTATAACAACATATTGTTACACATCAAAATTAGGTAATCCAAATAAAGATTGTAATATTTAGCCAGCCAGATTACCCGATACAATACCTAAATAACGCGAAATACATACATACTTATAGTAGGTAAATAGAAAAACTTAGACAAAACAAACAAACATCGAAAAGGTGCTTGAGTGAGTCGGAAACGAACTTTAAATTAGGAGAAAAAAAAGACATATATAATTACTCATTTTAATCCTGCTAATATTATAAATGTCGAAGTTAGGAGGTTTGTTGCTCAATCACGGCAGTACGGCTGAACTGGTATGGTTGAAATTTGGAATACTTATTACTCGTATAGTCAGGAATATCAAATGGGTTACTTTTTTTTAACGCGAGATAATACCGGGAACTATGCGGGTGAAATCGCGAGGCGCTGCCAGTATTCAATAATTATGATGAGCCTCACTTCTATTGGATTGCTAAAGAGTTATTTAAATAAAAGTAAACAAAGGATCCACCAAAAATGAAAGTCGTAGTACCAAATGAGTCATGATTTGCCTACTTCGGAACTATAATGCTCACCTTGCCCCGAGCCATTAACAGGTTGTCCACGACGGTTACTGTTATGTGACACACATTAACGTCTCCGAAACCGTGTTTTGACTCGAGCGTTTACAAATAATGTGTAACAGTAGCTCAAAAAAGATTCTCGGATATATAGACAGTGTACGTAAAAAGAAACGGATTTGGCATTAGTACAGAATTCCTAGTTTAACACGTATCTGAAACATAAAAGAAAAAAGTTGCTTTGAATAAGAACCTACGTAAAGTAGGTTCTTCATGTACTATAGTAATTTTAAGAGCCCCAAGTCTTCTGCTCTAGCCTAAAGTTCGGTAGGCAAGAGAAATCTTCCGATGCCAACTGCCTCGATGCCTATTTAAAAAAACCTTTTATTTCAGTAAACATAAAACATTGAATATCCCATACTGGTATTCAAAATTGAAGAGTTTGTTTTCTTTTGTGTCGTTCACGTGGGTGACGTTATCCGGAACTACCAATTGTTTTCAAAAAATACTTTTTAATCGTCTCTTGAGTCGAACAAATATGTATTATTAGCTCCATGGTACATCGATAGTGCAGTAATGTTTTAAAATTGCTCATATAAGAGACCGCCGCAATTTTCTACGGATTCATTGAATAATACGTTTCCATAAATGGTACCTAAACGGTACATGGCCGAGGAGTAATTTAAATAAATGTGAGAATCTGCTTACTCCAGTTACGACAACATAACAAAAACAACGCAAGTCACCGGCAAAGAGAGCATACTACCAACATTATGCGAACGGAACAGGATGCCTCGAGAGAAAGCGCGCGTAAGAAATGATGCGGCAGAATTCGTCCGGTAAAACATGGCAACACACGCGCGATTAGGAAATAATAAGCTGGCAACAAGTCGAGCAAATGCGTGCGCCATTGTTGTCGCTTGCGAGCATTATGTGAACAGAAACGTGTGAGCGACGTGCGTGAATAAGCCGTTCTAAATTTGAAAATGATAGAAAAGTTATGTACCTAAATGCTATTTTGCCGTAGTCCAAGTCGTTCGTTTTCCGAAAAAAAATGTAGAATTATTAAATTATATCATATGAATTTTGATAAAAGTAAATTGAGTTGATCAGTGGACAGCATGGTACGATGGAAAATACATTAAATAAAAAGTAATATATTTATACAAAAGAATAAGCCTTCATATTTTCAATAAGACAGTCATTATTGTGGATTTAAAATTAGTTGTAAATGCGTGCGTCATTGTTTGAATGACAACAACTTGCAATTTTATCGGCCACAACGATATCTTCAATTATTTTAAAAACATAAAAACGAACAATTAGGGAACGAAAAGAAAAACTCTCCAAAAATGACCTCCACTAATTGATGCTTTGAAGAAAGAAACTTGATAATATCGTCATTATAAGGAATCATGTTGTCTCTCAATTTTCATTGAAGCCTCTATTAGATACGCAGTTTAATTATTTTGTAGTCTGAAAAACCTTTCGAGTTACTAGACGGATCTTGTTAGTCAGAAGTAAAAAAGTAACATTTTATCATGAATCTGCGACAAACGAACCCTAGAAAATCAACAATAATTGATTAAAATTAAGTAACCAAAATGTACAAAAAACAAAAAATTGGCAGTCTTAGGAACTGCCGATAGAAGTGAAAACTTATAACTCCGAATTGGATAGCTTACTTTGGAAACGTGGGTGAAACCGGAGGGCGTGGCCTGGCCATGATGGCATGGCCATCTAGAAATGCGTCAGCATTTCCCATTAGCTCGCACATTTCTAAATGGCCATGCCATGATGACCAGGCCATGTCTTTTCAGAATTTCCCATTGGCTGACGCATTTCTAGATGGCCAATGGCCATGATCCCGAGTTTCCCCGAAGATTTCTTATCATACCCGAGCGTGACGCTAGAATTCAATTCACACCCCACGAAAAATCTGTCTAGTCGCGCAAAAGTTTTCACTTCGACTAGAAAAATATTTGAACAAGTATCCACGGCCAAAAACAAATAAAAAAAACATTTACCTAAAAGTCATTTAAAAAAAGTTCGGAACGCCATTTTTGATATGAAGTGACCGAAAGACACAACAGACAAAAGTTATTTTACCACAGATAAATAAAAAAAAACCATACGTAACCAATTTACAGTAGTCAAATTCAGTGGCCAGTTTGAACAAGCCAGGCGTGGCTCTATCAATCCTGTGAATTGTCTAAATCCAATCTAACGCCTGGGTTAGACTGAAAATAAAAAGGTAGCACAGCAGTCTGTTCATTCGACGGGGTAAAACTGTAAAATTCAATTCACGGACAACCGTAATTATATATTTTTTGCAAGTCTTGTATGTCTCTATCACACTACATAAATATGTTCCTACTAGTAACCTACTATTTAATTGTTTTTTTAATTTAAGTGTTTGAAAAATGAAAAATGTTACCATAAACATTTTAAAAACAAACAGCATTTAACAGTCTTTGCACTTGCTTTGTTTTTTTTTTACTTCGGCGTTGGCTTATTTTGCCATACCAGAAAAAAAAAAAATCTTGATTGAGCACGAAAGTTCACCATAGATTAGGTAATTCGGCGTGCATTGTGCCGTGGGAAAGAAGTCTTAATCAAAACGCAAGTGTGAAATTCGTTTCTATTAAATAGAAAATTTATGCATGCAAATTTTATGGACCGCTTCTAATGAACGTCCTACAATTTCCCTATTCCACTTTTACGAGTTTATGAGTAAGTTTTCCGAGTTATGCAACGTTTGGTTATGGATTCAACTTCCGTTACGCATTTCCGAAGTTTTAGCGTGTCGTTCTGCGAAAAATAAGTGGGTTGGTAAATGTACGGAAACAACATTTTTGAAGTGAAAACTTCTTTAGGCGCGCCTAGACAAATTTTTCGTGGGGTGTAAATTGGATTCTACCGTCACGCTCGGGTATGATAAGAAATCTTCGGGTAAACTCGGGACCTTGGCGATTGGGCATCTAGAAATGCGTGAGCCAATGGGAAATGCTGACGCATTTCTAGATGGCCATGCCATGATGGCGAGGCCATGCCCTCAGGTTACACTCGTGTAGTTTCTAAGGTAAGCTATCAAATTCTGAGTTATAAGTTTTCACTTCTATCGGCAGTTCCTATGACTGCTAATATTTTTGAAGTGAAAACTTCTTTAGACGCGCTATGGACAGAATTTTCGTGGGCTGTGAAATGGATTTATGATTACGTGATCATCACGCTCGGATATGATAAGAAATTTCGGGTAAGCTCGGGATGCTAGAGCGAGAAAGATAATGTGGTCAACAAACGTGCCAGACCGAGAAAGATAATTGTTAGAGGAGGACATGGGACAATAGATACTCTCTCTCTCTCTCGCTGCTCGCTACCGGTTACCAGTGTTGACACTTTAGCGACTTTGTCGCTGAAACTGGCGAATTTTTAAAACCTTTTAGCGGATTCAGACGACGTGTTACCGACAAAGGGGAATAAATATACTAGTGTAGTGTAGAAGGTTGGAGAAGGAAAAAGCTTGTGTATTCTTCCAGACTGTTATTCCCTTAATAATTCAATCAAAACCGGCGACTTTGTTTCATAACTATTTGGCGACAAGCTCAAAATCATAGTGGCAACACTGACGGCTACCACCTCCAAAATACTTTTCTTTGGGCGGGAAAACACGACGGGTGCTTTATAATTTTCACAATCAAATTAATTAGTTTTGCTGTGTAAATATTTCGTTTATTTCGTGTAAATATTTAGTTTTGTATATAGTCCATAGTATAAATATATATGAGCGTCGCTAGCGACGGGGGTGACTCCGTCGAACAGACCAGAAAAAGAAAACTATTGAAGCCAAATCCAAGTGAAAATGTTTCTTACAAACTATTTAGAAAACCCCTTTATAAGAGAAAGAGACTATTCTCAAAAAATCGTAGTGGAGAATGTGTAGTGTATGTGGAATCGACGGAACAGGAGAAAGTCGGTAACAAAAATCCTATGACACTCACCAACCTTTTTGCGGACAATGTTAGAGGGGCATCATAGGGGTGCACCGTGTGAATGCATACAAAGTTGGAGTAACTTTTAAAAAGCCAACAACTTTTTGAACATGGACACTTTTTTTACTAACCATAAATGTGTATACAATCTGGGTATACAAATAAGTACTGCCTGAGTAACCTTAGTATTTATTTCGCGCGGACTAAGTCGCGGGTAACAGCTACTTTGTATATAAATAAAATTTCAATAAATATTTACTCTAATTTCTGGCTTGTTTTACTCGTTTATTCAACTAATACGATCCATAATATTTTATTATAATACGACATACCTACCTAATACAAAAATCAGCTAATGAAGTTTTCACTTCTGCCGTGTGGTCTTAAGCACACACCTTTTTTTTTTGTTATGGTAACTTTTTGCTGTAACTTATTTTTTTTTTAATATTACGAAGAAAACGTGGGCAAATGTTTAACTTACGGAAGACAAAACATCTTGATTTTTTTTTTGATGACAAACCTGCGTTCATGATATTTACGTATGAACGCATTGTTTATATTTGTTTTTCTAATCAAACCTTTTTTGATGGATCACGAAACATGTATGTTGTTATTGTGATCTTGTATGCTAAATAATCGAATCAGACCGTCATTCGTAAACATGAAATGAAATTGAGACTATAAGAAGAAAGGAGTCAGATCATTAAAGTATAAATCTACTTTATTGTGGTCACGTGATGAGTGATGCTTTTTGGCGTGGCTACCTACCTATCTGGATTTAGAGCGCTGCGTGCGAAGTGCGAACTATTGTCAAGTTTATATAATATTTATACTATATAAATGAAAATTAATTGCAAAGCTTTATTTGAACACATTTTTGTTTCTTTTGGTCATTTTGACATCCCAAAATATAGACTTTATAAGACTTTAGAATACGGCGGTTATTAGTACTTAAACTCTGCTAAATAGCAGTCGGTTCATCCACAACTGTCTAATCTATCTATATAAATAAGTGCACAGTACTTATTGCAATCTGCATCGCATTGCTCCAGGCGGCTTCGGCGGTTCGGTATCAGGAATCGTATTGCGTTTCAATATAGGTCACAGTAAATATCTCCTTTCAGTACATAAATTGTTGTTATTACGATAGTGGAGTCAAACAGAGTTCGAGTTTTCGGAAAGTCTACCATGAAACGATGACGCTTTTTCAAGCTACCATCAATCTAATATAAAAAGGGTACTTAGATTGTATTAAATGGTGCATATCATCTGCGAAATGTATGCGATGAAGACCAGATAAGCTTCCATCCGCAATCAATCCATTTACGTAAAGTTCATCTACTGTTTCGATCGAGTCGTGAGAACTGAGTGAACTTAGTTCTACAATGGATTCAATCAAAGGTTCGATTCATTATGCGGGCGTTTTGCTCTGGCACTGATTGGACCGTTACTTGTAACCGCTTCATTTTCTTCGATTCTTAGATACTTTATCAGGAGTTTGGTCAACATGCTTTGGACCTACACAAGATAGATAGATAAACTCTTTATTACACTTAACAAGACAACAAAACAATAAAGATATACAGAAATAACACTAACGATAGCTGCTGTAATAATTTGAGGCTATAAGAAGAGCCAAGGATATTCTGAAGGAATCTTGGGTTGCCAGTGGATACATTACCTCGAAATACGAGTATGTTCTTCTTGTAACATGTGTTTTTTTTTCACGAAATATACATTTACCGTTATAGCCTGCGGTAACGTCAAACTTGTATACATACATAAATCTAAAAGTACCTGGGTGATCGAGCTTTGCTCGGTTTAAACATTGAGTTTACTTAGATACCTACAGATAAAGGGTTCCCAGTAATAGATTATCTCAACAAAAAAAATAGAAAGAAAAAAGAAAAGCCATCTGGATTCTATCCCGGGGGTCTATTACTTCATGACCACCCAACTTATCGACTGAGCTATTTATACTGTCGCGCAGTGCCGCGAAGTTTGCCGTCGCATTCTAATGTCATTGGTAACAGTTTTTCATTGTCTAAAAAAAGCGCATAAAATGCGTTTTTTACAAATGAAACTCAGTTAGATCGATTATCGTCCCCAAAACCCCCTGCATACATAATTTCATGAAAATCGCTCAAGCTGTGTCCGAAATTCAGATGCTATATATGTATATATATACAAGAATTGCTCGTTTAAAGGTATAAGATACAAAAATACACACGGGGTACTTGCGTCACTCGAACCCATGACGTCACTAGTAATGTTATGTTTCAAATTTGTCAGGCTAATTAAAAGTAGACGCTATTCGAGGACAACTGCCAGTTGACCTTTAAAAAAGTTACTAGATAACTACCTAAGCAAACCAAACTAAGCAAACTTGAACAAATGCTTAGTAATACTAGGAATACATATTTTTTTTTTTACATTTATAGGTTTACACTTGACCACCATCTCGCCTGATGTTAAGCGACGATGCGGTCTAAGATGGAGCGTGCTTACCTAGAAGAAACCGATTCACTCTCGATTTGAAGACACCAAGATTATAACCATCGGGAAAAACCCACTCAGGCAACTCATTCCACAGTCGAGACGTTCTTATCACAAAAGTAGAGTCAAACTTCTTTGTTCGTGTCTTTGGAACATCAACCATGAAACGATGCCGCTTCTTCGAGTTACGAGAAGTCCGATAGAAAAAAGGGCTAGGTGGTATTAGATCATGCAGATCAGATGCACACTCTCCGAAGTGTATCCGATAATAAACCGATAAGCTAGCAATTTTTCGGCGATGTTCAAGAGTTTGCAGTCTTTTTCGCACAAGAGAATTATTGCCTATGAGCCTTTTAGCACGCCTCATTTTTAGAGAATAACATTCACAAAAGCATTTCATGAGTTAAATTCAGAGAAAATTTCAGTTTGTTACGTTCACACCAAAAGTCGTCTCCATTAAACGAATTCAAAACCTCAAGCCTCTCGTCAGAGCTCTATGACGTCACCTTACAAAATGGCTGCATAAAACCTCTTTGTCATCCAAAAGTCTAGGTGTAACGAGAAGCTCGCAGGTAAGCGGAAGTTATTAGCGGGGGCTTTGACCCCGCCCGCCTATGCCGGCGCCGCCGCCCAAACACTGTCGATAGTGAAATACGTTTTGCGTAATTTGAATGTGTTGACAAAAAAGATGGACGAAGTTTTGTAGTTCCGTTGCACGAGAGGTCGTATTGGTTTCCTAACGTATGTGCGATAACACACCTGTACAGCTTCTGTCTGCTTAAGAGTGTGTGAGTGAGCGAAGAGTTAGATAATAAATTTACCCAAGCAGAATCTTAAGGCCGATTTACATCAGACGAGCGAATGCTCATTCTATCCCCACTGTATCAAATTGATTTGATGTAAACAAACGTAGAACATTATTTCGTTGTTTTGTTTGCGTTCGCAAAGATTCTATGGAATATTTAATATGGAAAACGCTAAGAACGATCTTTCGATCACACTAAAAAATCGAGAAAGAATGCTCTTGTTCCAGCTCTAGCTCTATGTTCGTTTAGTTTAAATCGGCCTTTAGCAGAACCTTATGGACTTTTAGTTTTTAGCTACGTAAATAACAATTAAACCTGGTGTAAATTTATAAAATACGTGTTATAATATTGTATGGTTCGTAAAAGAAATATTTAAGGAATTGAATGACTACGTAGAATTTTGTTGATTACTGCTGTGTGTGGACGCATTGTTTGAACGTGTTTCAGTATTCGTACTTTGATTCCTTGAAATTATTGCATGGTTTGTGAATACTTCATTATGATGAGTTTAGCAGGACTTGTGTTTTATGTTAAATGCAAGATTTATTGATGTTTTAGAAAGTGAATAGAGGACGCTATATTTATATATAAACGTATTTTCTCAGGTTCTATACTCTGCTGCAAATGTCGTTTAAACCAATTCAGTAGCTTATGCCTGCAAGCGTAACAGACAGACAGGCGCGGTTACTTTTTCATTTAAAATATTAGTACACATTTTCACATACCCATTTACAAATATTTTATGATAAGATCCCGCAAATGGAATATAGGTCTGTAAAGCAATGAATTATTATTGAACAATGTGATGTGTGTTTACTATTACTTTCTTAAAACATTATATATTGTAAATACATATTTCAAAGCGATAAGAAAGCAGTAAACACCGATTCGCTGTGCTTTATAATTGATTGCTCATAACTCGTTGAAACTAAACGCTTATAAACCATTTAGATAGCAAACGCAATCATTGTAGACGGGAGTGTACTGGATATTTGATTTACTGATACTGCATTTTAATATTTCTTTAAATTTAAAACGAATTATCTTGCAAATCTTTTTAATTTACACCTGTATTCTATGATACAGAGTAGGACCTAAGGTGAGGAGATCTAGAGTTCAGATTACTTCAAGTTTTTTGCAATTTATGTATCGCATTTTAAGAGAGACGTACTTCTTAGCATTCCATGGATTCACCGTGCGGGTGCCGGGTCCATCGTGTGGCAGAGAGAGAAATATCGAATAGACCCCAAGACTTGTGACTCGGGTAGTAGGTTTAAAAGGGGCCCCTTATATTAACGTACGTCAACACTCACCTTCACTACTCGTATTTCTCTCCCTGCCCAGCCAAATCCGATATGATCCTACTAGTGCAGCTTTAGATACTCGTTCTAGTATAGAACTTACTGCACTTCTGGACAATCCAAGGTCTTTAAGCAGGTTATAGAGAG
The DNA here is from genome assembly GCA_963693475.1 of Ectropis crepuscularia. Classification (NCBI taxonomy): domain Eukaryota; kingdom Metazoa; phylum Arthropoda; class Insecta; order Lepidoptera; family Geometridae; genus Ectropis; species Ectropis crepuscularia. The sequence goes on from OY856358.1 coordinate 15,519,719, forward strand.
ATTTTGCTGGTATACCTCTCGCTCCTACTTCTACAGCGTATAAATTAACTACATAGCCATTTTTTGTTAATTCATTTTGCAGGTCGTAATACTTATTTTGTTTCATCGCGTGGTCTTTAGGTATATTAGTTTCCCACGGTACGGTAAGTTCTACCAGGACTATGCGTTTCGTAGCCCTAGAAAAAAGGAAAATGTCCGGTCTGGATGACGAAACACCCACATCCTCTGGGATTTTGTAGTGCTTTTCATACTTGTCCATTAAAATAGTCCAATCAGGAGCTGAACCCAGGATTGAGTAAGGCTTGTTCTTGGAGTTTGAAGTTGAGCCCTCTTTTACAAAGTTAATTTGTCTTTTGTTTATCGTCAATCCCTTTTGGGCTCTAGCTACCGAAAGGCTTACGGCTTCACGTATGATTTCAAGTACTCTGTCATGGCGCTGTGAGTAATGACCCCTATTAAGGAGCACCTTGCATCCCACCAATATGTGCCTTGCTGTACATATCGCCTCACCACAAGTATAGCAACATTTTTCAGAGGCTTTTCCCCACCTTACCAAGTTACTCTGGTCAGGGAGGGTCATTTGGAAAGCGTTCAGATAAAATTTTAATAAGGCAGGAGACCAGTCATATAGCAAGGTGCGCCACTTCAGAGCTAATGGGATACCAAACTCACCTATGGTTAACCACTCACTTTGCATTTCTAAATTCATAGCGTGCACTTTGTAACTATCATTTTCGTCTTGTTGTAGAAAGGTTTTTACCATGTCTCGGTCTTCCCTTTTCTTACTCGCACCCAACCCAGCTGTATTTACTTGCGCACCTGCCATAAATTGTTTGTGGAATTGAAGTCTAGATTCAAGGTCCGAAGCACTTTTGTCTTTTGGGAGAGATGCAATTAATTCGTCTTTCGACTTTCCCAAAACATGCGTTTTTGTAACTCTTAGGTGTTTGTAGAGTTCAGATGGTTTTTTTAGTTTCAGCCCAAAACTATTGTGATCCCTAAAGAGAGTAGAGGGATCAGCCGGATGTGCCAATCCAAACCATGACTTCAATATCTTTATGACATTAGCATCTAGTTTTGCCAGGAGGGTTTTACCGATGTCATATACTAGGAAAGGCCAAGTGAGACGTGATGTGAGATAGTTGTCATATATCCATGCTTTTTTGATATTGCTGATAGGCTGTTGGTCTACCTTATTGAGGTCGTTCATGAAGTTTCCAACAACTACCTCTAATGATGGTGTACGTCCTTTGTAGTCTATCTTTCTACCAAGAAATTTGAAAGGCACTGCCTCTGCTATTGTGGCAACTCTTTGGCCACTTATGGAGAGTCCCGGATCGTACGAAGTATATTTGGTATCTCGTCTACCCAGACATAAACAATGACATTTACTTGGTTTTGTCCTCATTCCCTCCGTCCATGTACAGAACTCATCAACATCATTCAACAATTCTTGACACTGTTTGGGATTTCGTGTAAGTATTGCAAGGTCGTCCGCAAAGGCTAAAATTGACTCAGTGTACTTATTGTATTATTGTATTATTGTGTACAGTGTATTATTGTAGTGGCATCACATAAATATGGAAGTAAATTAAGTCAATTTAAATTTTACATAAAAGAATATGAAGGTAACTTTTCATTGAATAAAGTAAGTGTAACATAAGACCTTTATATAGAATCATAACATGTATCGTTACAGCTCTGGTTACAGATAATCTTTAAAGTTTTGACACCTATAAATAAACAGATGAAATTGTATTAGGGAGAGAAAATTATCGTAATCGAATAGTTCATTGACTCCACAACTACACTTACCAACTTCACAGACAAGATATCGTATCGCTTAGCCAAGGATCATGGTGTAATTAACAGTACGGAAGAACCGGCGTGCTCTCATCTAGAGCCCACTTGATTACGGAGATTTAAAGTAGAAATAACAGTCCTACCGCTGTTAGAGATCCTACCACTAATAGTGTTTCAAATAGTAGCACTCGCCTTGATTACTGGTGTAACGTTTAACTTTGTTAAAGTTATTTATTGTGTGAGGACGAGTTTAACGGGTGAATAAGGCGTAACTTTGTGATTTCATTTGTTTTTTTCAACTATCCGACTCCGACACTAAGTTGCCAAGTTATCAATGTTTTATCCAGTTTATAATGAAATAAATGCCTAATATCTAAACACAATATATATGTAATAAATATAAACAAATATATGCTATAGTAGCCCACTCGGGGGTAGTAGTAAGATATAGGCAAATTATAAAATAAAATACTGCAAGTAGTAATTTGACCTCAACGGACCTGATAAAAATAAAATTTTAGTACATTTATGTTTTCTTCTACCAGTTCATTTCGTTTTGAAGTACACTAGAAAATAAATCGCCCGGAGACTCATAAGGTATTTCAGTCCAACTCTAAATAAATTTTAATGCAGAATTTGTTAAGGTAGGTATGAATATTGAAGGTAGGATTTGTTAAGTTAGGTATGAAAATTGAGGGTAGGCTGAAAACTTAGCCACCGAACCGCCTACAAGAGCTCTACAGACTCTACACCCAGCCGCAATAATTGACGACGTTATCGGGTTGGGTCTCAAGCGCTTTATGAATCATGCCTAGCGCTTCGAGCGCTGAACTCTACCGAAGCGAACCTTGGCGCCAAGTTAGGGTTGCTATCTAAATTTTTTTAAATTAATACCTTACCAATATTATTATTTTACAATAATTTATTTTGTTTCTGCATTTTTTTAACTTAAATGTGTAACTTAACAACGTGAAAATAAGAGCACATAAAAAGTTAAACTCCGAAGTAAAAACGTAAATGCGTATTACTGCTTGTATTACAAAAAATTACTCAGCGCCGTGAAGCAAAAACATGATACATTTTCAACAAAGTCAAAAGTTATGATATCAAACGAACTCTCAAGCATAACTAATATTTTGTAATACGACGGTTAGTGATGAAACCATTTAATTCATTTAATAGTATGTACTAAAAACATTTGCCTACTCTTACACAAATGTGTTAACTCTATCAGCTATCACTCGTCATTTCAGCAATCACCCCATTTGTTTTCATGTCTATTAATTTCACAATGTAACTAGTTACTCTAATTTTCATCTTCTTTTTATTAGATTGTTGTCATCAAATCATCTATATCTAAGTGAGAATTCGTTTCAAGTTTATTTCAATATGTATATCTATTGGACTAAAACATACAAATATTTATGTAGATGTTTGAAAAATAAAAACATAATGTTATTGTGGCAACCCTAACCTAAACTCCAGTTTTAAACTAGAAATGAGCACGATAGGCAGCCAAGTTTTATAATAACTTTAGTTTCGACGTAAAAGCATTATTTAATTTTGTTATAAATTGCCCTAGGGTGTTACAGTTGCGTGAGAAACTCTTGTTCAATTTTTTTGTTGTAGTTTCCTTAAAAGAACTATTATTTTTATGCACGAAGTGAGTTAAATATTTTGAACATTTTGACCGCAATGCAGTTTTCAGCGACTTATAACCGTGTGGTTATTTTTCTATATACCTACTTGGATTACTTGGACAACATGAATTTTTTTCGTCACTCAATCATATGCAATTTTAATCGCATGTTTCGTTACTTATTATATAATATTTGTTTCTTTTTTTTAAGAAAAATTATGCAATTTTTTAAACATAAACATAGACTTGCGTTACAGGTGCCATCTCGCCTGATGTAACGCGCTTATTCGGTCGGTAAAAAAGATACCCGATCGTATCTATTAAGCATGTTTTTTTTTCAAGCTTCGGGACGTATCATACGAAAAAGGCTAATACTGACAATACACGCGCCGCTATTTTTCCGACTCCTTCGAAAAACTACGTCATGAATTATATAAATAAACCTTCCATAAAAAAAAAACATTATTCCATAAATTTACAAACCTACAAAACACCTAAATTCGCAATCCATTTTCTGTGTTCAACGAAAACAGCACCAGATAAATTAATTGCTTTATACTCTAACGATAAGTGTTTGTACACTGATAAGAGAGTAAGACATATATTGCTGTAGGTAAGTTACAACAGCAAAAAATAATATTATTGAGCACTCAATCATAAAACAGACACAAACAAGAACGAAACAAGTCAGTGACTTATAGACGTATCCATTTCTGGTAAAGTCTCTATGATCTATGAATCATAAAATGTTCATTACTAGCCCTTAGCTTTCGCAATAACAGTACCTAAACGTCTTAGTAACACTTACTATAAATATACTTCCCCACCCTCGTAAGCCTTCCTTCATTAAGCCAGACGAAATGGTGCGTAACTTTAGGCGTAACAAATGAAAGTTCTAATTTCCCCCAAATTACTCAAATGGCTTGATAGTGCTGTTACTAAAAGCCTTGGATTTGCATGACTATTTAGGTCAGACCATTACGTTCTTAGTTGTAGGTTTATGTGGTATTTGTGGACGTAGAAGTACGTGGAACAGTTATTTAACTTTATTTAACGTAGAAATAAGATACGAGCAAAAAATATAAAGTTTTATAAAAGAACATATGGCCGTTGGCCTAACTAAAACTGCACACATACGTAGAACATCATCATCATCATCAGCCGCAAGACTGCCACTGCTGAACATCGGCCTCCCCCCTAGATTTCCACAACGAACGGTCCTGCGCAACCTACAAACAGTGGTTTCCAGCGACCTTTGTGAGGTCATCTATCCATCTAGTGGGAGGCCGTCCAACACAACAACACGTAGAACATACCTAAAAGTAATAAAATATACTCGACGCAATCCCTAAAAGCTTATATATTTACATGCTTACTATACTCATTTATGGTAGTCCGAATAGGCAGAGCATCATGCTTATCACGGCCAGTAATTTCATACGGTAAATGCAAAATAAAAACCATTTGTGTCAACTAAGGATTTATATCCTTAGATGGAATTTTCATTCTAATTCAGAACTCGTTGAATTTTGAGAACCACCACTGCATTAATCACTGTAATTAACGTTTAGTGATCAGATTTACTACGTAGCCAAGAGGAAATATCAAATAAAATAGGTAGTTAAAAGATTTCTACGCCAAAAAGACCGAAGTAAAATAATCTGGTGGCGTATTGAGATATTACAGCACAAAGAAGTAATAAATACGTAAATGGTCTACACACAAGTAAACTGTCCGTTGCATAATGCACTACGGCGCATCACAAGATTGATTGTAGTACTATTATCATTAATTACGCGATGTTTACCGAGGTTACATGAAAACAGGTAGTATAATATTTTTACTGATACTAAGTAGAAAACAATCGTGATAGTTGAATCTTCTAGGTAAAAGCCCTGCGTAGTAAACCTCGTTTTTTTTTTTTTTTTTTTTTTTTTTTTACCTATGATAGGTTCTCACTTGACCACCATCTCGCCTGATGTTAAGCGACGATGCGATCTACGATGGAACGTGCTTACCTAGAAGAAACCGATTCACTCTCGATTTGAAGACACCCAGATTGTAACCATCGGGAAAAACCCACTCAGGCAACGCATTCCACAACCTAGACGTTCTTATCACAAACGTGGAGTCAAATCTCTTCGTTCGTGTTTTTGGAACATCAACCATGAAACGATGTCGCTTTTTTGAGATACGCGAATTCCGATAGAAGAAAGGGCAAGGTGGTATTAAATCATATAGATCAGTTGCACACTCTCCGAAGTGTATCCGATAAAAAACCGATAAGCTAGCAATCTTGCGGCGATGATCGAGACTTTGAAGTCTTTTACGCACAAGAGTGTCATTGCCTATGAGCCTTTTGGCACGTCTCTCAATCGATTCCAGAGTCTCCAGCTGATACTTAGCCGATCCATCCCAAAGGTGCGAACAGTACTCCATACAGGATCTAATCTGTGCTTTGTACAACGTGAGCAACTGCTCAGAGTTGAAGTATCTTCGCACCTTTGAGAGGACACCCAGTTTTTTGGCGGCTAATTTAGCCTTAGACTCAATATACGTGCCAAAGTTGAGCGTCGATGACAAAGAAACGCCCAAAAGCTCGAGATGGTCAGTAACCGGCACGGATACGCCTCGAAAAGTAGGAGCCAGTTCGAATGGACTCCTTTTAGCGGAGAATAAACATGCCTGTGTATTTCCTTCGTTAAACTCGTTCTCGCGAGATGACGGTGGCTAAGCGTAAACCAAGCGTAAGCGTAAAAAGTGTATAAAGTGGAATGTAAATAGGTTATAATCAATATTTTTTTAGGATTTCGCACTTTTTAATGGACTGAAATGACAAGACTAACACCGCCAAAGAACTAAAGTAAAAAAAATAAAAAATAAAATAAAAATAATAAAATAATAAAAATTTTATTGACTAATTACAAACATCACACGTTGTTATAAATCTATGGTAAAACAATAACATTTCACAATAATTCAAGTTAGACAACCTTGGTACCCAAACTAGGTGTAACCTGTATGATGGCATACCAAGGCCCTCCACCGGTTTTACATATAAACAAGATAAAAAGAATTTGTAAAAACAAAACAAATTAATAATAAAAGTAAAAGGCATGCACTCTAAGTAATAAAACAAATCACGCTTGATTAATAATAATAAAAAGAACATCTTAGTTTATAAACGCTTAATTTAACTTAATAAAATAGTCGTTAAATGTTAATTATTTAGGGAAAGGGAGGGGAAGGATACAAAAAAGGAGAGGGAGGGAAAGAAGATATTCTGCTTGTCCGAATGGATTCATAAATTAACTAAGACAGGATAGTAAAAATTGATTCCGTTGCATTATAGTTCATTGAAAGTAACCATTTAGTTAATGAGGTTTTGCAAGAATACCGGTTCATCGAGTAAATTTTTAAAGAAGTGTTGAGTTTATTATAAAGGTAAGCTCGCAGATAGCAAGACTGGTTTCTGGCAAATGTGGTATAAATACGCATTATTTCACAGACATTCGCTTTGGTCGTACGGGATATAGGAAGATCCGTACGAAATTTCACCACTTTATGTTGTAAAAGAACAGCGTGCAATATAAAAAGTTGGCGGACAGTCAGGACTTGGGCTTCCTGATATAAGGATTCAGTAGGGTAACGAAAAGGTCTGGATAACATAACCTTCAGGACGGAGCGCTGGGCTCTTTCTAGTTTAATTAAGTGCGTTTTACATGCCCCGCCCCATACAGACACACAATACCCTAGAACTGATTGACAGATAGCAAAGTAGACAGTTTTAAGCAATGACAGTGGTAAAGTATCTCTTAGGTTTTTAAATACCCAGATAAGTTTCCTGATACGTACCGTCATACTTGCTATATGAGGGACCCATGAGAGGTTTTCGTCTATAACGACTCCGAGATATTTGAGGGAAACCACACGCTCCAAGTACATGCACTTACACGACTTTTTCCCATAGTTATGACAGGTATGAGCCCGTATTTTGAAATTTTCCTTATTGGGTGAATTTTTCTTTTTTATACTAAAAACGACTACCTTACTTTTGGCACAATTTAGGGATAATAAATTAAACTGTAGCCAAGAGATCACATCTCGTAGACCTCTCTCAGCCCGATCCTGAACCTGCTCCCAAGTACAACCTTCAAAAACTAATGCGGTGTCGTCAGCGAAGGTAAAAATTTTACCATTCTCTGGACAAAAACGGCAGAGATCATTAACAAATACAAGAAACAGTGTGGGGCCTAAAAAGGCAGGTAACTTGATAATACTGTAACTGCGAACTTGTTTATGAAATAAATTATGTTCTTGTAGCATGTTGTTTATGAGCAAGACGTGCTCTTAAACTTGTTTACTATGTCTACACACACACAAGTAAACTATAACTCTTTAACACATCTCAAAATCGGTACTTGTAGTATGTTGAATCTTTTTAACATTCCTAATTTTTATAGAAACGACAGCGACTGACCAAATGTTACAGAAACGAATTTTCTAATTTCTCAAGAACGGCTGGGTATTAAAAGAGAGACCTATTTGACCCGTGACATTATTTTTTGAAAGGGAGCTCTAAATATCGAGGCTAGTGGAATGGCGTATAATGTCGGAGTAAAGGCAGAAAATTCGATAGAACAGCTAGACGGTAACACAATGAAGGGCCTTGAAAGTGGCTAAAGCAGTGTAGAGGCTATAGAAACTCGTAAAGTATATAAATTAAAGGCAAGTAGCCCTAAAATAAGGTCATTTGACGGTCTTGTAAGTTATGATCTTACTAATACTAATCTTGCATCATACTAATATTATAAATGTGAAAGTTTCGAGAGTTTGTTACACAGTCAGCACATGCTAGTGTGTTAATATGATACTTACACTATTTTTACCAATTTCACCAATTTTTTTGGTGAAATTTAAATTGAAAACAGTAATGCAATAAAAATAGCAGAAAAGCTTATATTATAAAAGTTTGGACTTGGATTTTGTTTGGATAAGCCCTTATTGTATTTTATTTACTCTTCGTGTTCTGAAAATATTAAAAAACTAACAATATTGAATAAGCGAAGAGTTAAAAAAACATCCAACACGAAATTAACAAATACAAGTGATACATTTTAATTTAATTCAATTTATATTCTTGAAGAATTAAATCGAAGAGTAAACTTAAAACCGTCATCCGATCATCAGAAATGCAATGCGTCCCAAATTGCTATTTCCCATTTCATTTGACGCGACACCCGAGCTACGGTGAGTTACGTACGAAGTGATGGGGAATGTATGGAGCGAAAAACATGAAACAGATTGAGAAACAGTGACTAAGGTACATACAAAGTCATTTGATGCATTTGTAACGAGAACGCCCCATTTCACAATTATGGAGTAGTAGGTTCATATACCGCTTGTTTTTTAAAATGCAGGTTAGTCATCATCACCGGCTTATTATATACCGGCATTATAGTGGTAGGACTCTTGGCAGAGTCTGCCTGGGGAAGCATCACACCTTTGCCAGTTATTCTACCGCCAAGCAGTAATGTGCAAATATTACTGTGTTCCGGTTTGAAGGGCAATGTTCAATTACCGGGCTTATAGATATAATATGTTAGATCTCTGGGTGGCGAGTGCAGTGGAGTGCTAGGTATTGATTTGGACTTTCATGTTCCGATAGATGCGTGTCAATGTGCTGTTATGTGGCAGGCATGTTGGTTACCATCAGCCACATGTCCTGCTCGTCTCGTGACTCTGCTATAAAAAAATCTATGAAAGACATCTTTCAAGGATATGGTTCATCCATGAAACCGCACTTAACAGCGTGGTGGATTTCGGCCTTGTGTCTATTCTAATAAGAGGAGATCTCTAGTCAGTCTAGGCCCAGCTTTTGGAATATAAGGTGGGCTGCTATGCACTTATAGATGTTATTTCAATACATTTTTGTAAGTTTGTGTTATTTGTAAAGAACATCCGCCAGTGGTCGAAATTTGAGCATATTCTTTATTATGGTTTGCTAAAATTAATTCTGCAACACTCAGGCTAGGTGAATTGTTTTTTTTTGTTATATTAAATAACCTAGATAATTATGTGCTTGATAGGTATTGACTAACAACTATTAGACAATTATGGCTCAGGACCAGGAAAAATTGATACAGAAACTTTATTGGTAAAAATAAATTTAAACTAGTCAAAATTTGTTGCGTCTATAATTAATTATATTATTTTTTATTTATATTCGAATAACGCTTGACAGCCATGTCGCCTGATGTTGGGCAATGGTGCGGTTTACGTTTGTATGCTTATCTCGTAGAAATCGATTCAATCTCGATGTTAATTTCGTATTTTTCACCACTTTTTAACGAGTAATACGCAGGAGTTCTTTGAACGCTGTACCTGAGATTGGAGCCACAGAACCTTACATACTGATATTAAACAATATATCTACCTCCCCTTCTCTGTATCTGTTTGCTGCCGCAATCTTCTCGTGAAATAGCTTGCACCTGCACATCGTTTATGAATTTAATCGATCCTAAAAATTGTCTCTTTTTTTATTTTTCTAAGTCATTTGAACTAGGAGTAAAAAGATATAGATTTTAGGGCATTCTTAATCAAATAGAATTTCTTTACAGCATTTCAGAAAATTAGGACATTTTAATACTTTGGCGGTGTAAACCATTCATAAAATAAATAATCGGTATGAAAAGCATCTAAGTTGTGACACATGTTCATTCACCAAAGGATTTAGTCAGGAGTAATATAGTAGGATGATGAGATAGAATCCACCCCATCATTTCACCCATGAATAATCCTTTGATTTCTTTGAAATGTTAAATGATTGTCTTGCTCTAATTGTTACTGCTATTGCTTTGTTAATCAAAACATATTTAAATTTAATTTCCATTGCAAAACTGTCTCTGAAATAATTTCAATTCATACGCGACTAAATAAACGTAGCTCAGTAAAACATTCAAAAAACTTTAATCTTAAAACTTCAGCTCAGAGTTTATATCGTGAAGTGGTAAGCCGTACAAAATGCCGCTAACGTAGAGGTACCAAGTTACGGAGGCTCCATGTTGCAAATGAAAAATGCATCGTCGGTCGACGCATGAATAGAAACCCCGGGTGAAAAGTGAAAAAAATTATACCGAGCGACAGAAAAGCGGTTACCGAACGAAAGAAACGTTTTACATGAAACTGCGACCTTTCATTTTACGCGATATTGCTGGTGCTTTTCAAATAAATGCAGCGTTGGATGTATAAATATAATTTGGATGGTAGGTACAAAACGGATAACGAAGGCTTTTTGAAATTGGAAGTTATAGTTGAATGAAATGAAATGAAATGAAATGAAATGAAATTTATTATTAGCATTAACAAACGTTTGAAATTCACAGGTTAGTACATAGTATCTGTCCTTATTTAATAATTCAGGTTGAGAAGCATTGTTACCCAAGCTAGGATAAATCCTGTGTTATGGCGTAACAATCCCCTCCTCCGGATAGTAACAAACGAAACTTGATTACAAAGCAAAGGTTAATCTAAAGTTAACAAAATAAAAAATTGAATAAGATGAGTTAAATGAAAGAAAAAAATATATAATTAAAGGAACTATGTGTGCGTTTTCCGTGTTATGAATGTTCAAATATGTGCGCACATGCGTGCATGTTCATGTTTGTGTGTGTGGGAGGGTGGGTGTGTGTGCGAGGGTGTATGAGGGTGATTATGTGTGTGGGGGTGTGTGTATGTGTGATTGTGAGATGGTGTATTCATGTGTGTGGTTGTTTGCATGGTGTTGATGTAGTGTCAATATTCCTGTCAAGCATGCTCAGTTAGGATATTTTCGGTCGCCTTATAGTCCAGTTTTAGTAGCCAATCAGTGAGCGTGGTTTTACACTCATGTTTGTTCAGGTCGTGTATCTTAATGTGTTTATTAATTTTATTGTATATTTGAGGACCTCGAGCTTGTGAATGCCTTTGAGCGAAAGTTGTGTTACAACGCCAGATAGGGATAATACATTTTTTACTCGTAGAGCGTTCAGGACGTGTCGTGTGTCTTTCATTTAGCTTTGAATATCTATGCTGAGTTAAGGTAAGATTGAAGATGAAAAGTTGCCTAAAAGTGAGGATTCTACATCTGGAAAAAAGAAGATGTGTAGGGTATCGAGTAGGTTTGAAGGTCATTACTTTTAAAATTAGGCGTTGGGCTCGTTCTAGTTTCATAGTTATAGATTTACATGCACCACCCCACACTGTAATGCAATATCCTATCACAGACTGACAGATAGCAAAATAAACCGTTCGAATCAGATCAAATGAGGTAATTTGACGAAGATTTTTAAAAACCCATATGAGTTTCCTCAGGCGGCCGGATACTGCATCGATTTGGGGAACCCAAGTAAGGTGATCATCGAGAATCACCCCCAGATATCTAATAGAATTTACTTGTTCTAAATGGATGCAGTCACATGTAACAGAACGTGGTAACAATACGTGGTCTTAGGGCGTTAAAGTATTTGTCTACAATGCAACTGCATTGTAGAGAATAGGACAGGACATAACCATAAGCCCTAAGCTATTATGCTAAGTCCTATGACACCAAAAATAAAAAACGTTTGTGAATCTAAGGATATCACCCGACATTAGCTCAAAATACTAAATTATAATGGAACAAGATACTGCAAATATTTTTAAATGTATTTTAGTTTTGTTGACCTACCCCTACTCACAGAAGCCATAATGTTTGGTTTTAACTGTAAACTGTGGACTAACTGAATACGAAACTTATTTAAGTGTTATTATTTCGTTTTCCCGATACAAGCTTGTTTATAGGGAAACCAACAGATACCACTGAGTTTTCAAGAAATCAAGTCGTTTACAAAAAAAACATTTTTCATTTTTCGTGGTGTGATTACGATAGCCAGGTTTTATTGTTGGGAGAATTTTTTTTTAAAGATATTTGTCATTCCATTCAAATAACGTTTTTATGCGTTAGTTTATAAAGGAGGTCGATCTTTTTCAAATAAAAAAAGTTACCTAATTAAAACTTTGAATAAACACGTTAGTTTTCTTAACAAAACAGGTGTTATTTTGATTAATAAAATTAAATCCAAAAAAGCTGTTTAGCATAAACAAAGACCCTAAACTTTACGAATACGTAATCACTGATTACTGATTAGCGTAACCTATTCTTTGTCCCTAAACCTTCAGTTGGAATCTCTTGTTTAAAACATTTCAGGTACCAGGTTATTCAGTCTGACGACTCAATTTGGGGTTGCCAGTTTGTTGATTTTACCCGAGTAGTTAGGGAAAAAATCTTCGCTGCTTTGAAACTATGCGTATGCCAAACTTGATTTTCTTAATGTTATAAAAAACTGTACTATCGTGTAATTATTAAACTATAAGAATGTTTTATAAATATTTTATCAACTATCTGATTCCAATATCAAAAGGATGTCAATAACATAATAAAAATAATCTTTGAAAAATCACTCATAGTAGGATATACAGATTTAAAGTATGGGGAAGTTCGGTGTTGTTAACTTGTTATGAGCAGGTACACAAGTACACGACAAAATGTTTACTCTTGTTTCGCTGTTTTTTTTATTACATCTTCGGTATTTTTGCAGAGATCACATGGCAACCGTGCTCCATCCACGTTTGTCAACTATTTGAAATTCCAACCACTGTTTGAAATTCAACTCGAGTTTTATGTAAATTCTGTTAACGCTTTGAGTTTTCCACGCGCTATCCCTTACCGGCAATTGATTGTCCCAAAATACCTGCAACAAAACGAAAATGGTTAAAATCACACAATTACGATATATGCAAAAATAGGTATTAAGACAATATAGTTAAAGCATAAAATTAAATCTAGTATGTAGCTAAGAAACATATATTGTAGATTTGTAGATCACAATATATGTTGGGTTTTGTAAAAGAGAAATTGGGAAAAAGAAACAAAATTAAGCGTATTTTCACCAGCTACAGGTTCCGGCAGAATGTTTTGAAATGCAAAGGTTAAATTATCATAACAGTAAAATTGTCTGAAATCTTCTTATGCCTAAAAAATTTACAACTTTTTCAAATCCCGAAACAAAAAACTGGGTTGAACCCAGTTTTTTGTGTATACATTATGAAATTGTACCTACTACTCCTCTGAGCGATACTAAAATATGTACACAGTACATCACCATTTAAGAGACGCAGTGTTTACCCCTTCGGACGGGAAAGCAAAACGTTCAAACAGGAATATTTTCATCTCTAGCCTTGAATATCTCTATATCCCCCGCATCTTATCGGCTCAATTTATGCGGGAACATGAATAAATTGAAGAAATAAAGGTGAGGTGGCTTATCTGTGAGAGATATGGGTAATATAAAGTATCTAGACGAAATATGGAATTGTTTCGATGAGTAAGCAACGTAGAAAAACGTACACGTAATTTAAAACAGTGATAAGAGTGAAAAGGTGAAAAAGGGGCTTTTATTTTACTTTCGGGCACTTTGGAGAAAATTATTTGCCTATATTTATTTGCATTGGGACAGTTTATGGACTGAAATTAATCCTACTAATATTGCAAATGAAAATCTCAATGTTTGTATGTTTAGAACTCAACGGATCAAGTTGAAATTTGGAACTTAGATTATAAGAGATAAAAACAAAAAGCGTTATAAAAACGTTACGTTAGCAAAATAACCAAAACTTATTAGAATTAAATGAACGTGAATTTCGTATATCTTTCTTCAATTAAATATTTAACAAATGTCACGTGTACAGTTCATGAATTTTCACGGGCAAGTCATATAATGGCGACTGGGTCCATAATTAAACAGGGTCCTTATAAATACTCACCCGAAATATGCTAATATTGTTCAACTTCATACAAAAGGGAAGGAAGAAACCATAAACAAAAAACTTGGTCCACGACCAACGCACACGTGCCAAGAAAACTTCCCGCTTATAAAGGAATATTGTTATGCAAGATACGACAATAAATATCGAAAATAGAACGTGGAAATACCTAGTTCTAAATTTGGAACTCGTTCAAAATCTTTGGGTCGTTCATAAAATCTATATTGGGGAATAGATTCAAAGTACGAGGGAAACTCCGTCGGTGCTCTCAGGTGAAGTTTATGAACCAATTTTCGTGGGTAATGTTAGAAAATCGTTTTTCATCGTATTAAGTCAATTTCATTGGAGCTTTTGATGGTAGACGAAGATAGGGAACATTAGTAGCTGACGTCACTAGCGATATTTGTGGACCATTGGCGTTAAAAGCCAAGGATTGGGCTTATTAACGTAGAGAACAAACCTATGCCAACAGTAACTAGTTTAACATGACAATTATTATGTTTTTAAGGTACTCTTTATGCAAAAAAATCTGAAAATAATGGTGGGTTCATAGAATGAATGTGAAAACTTATAACTTACAAGTAGTATTAAACAGCACTACTAATATTTCTCAATACGTCACCTGTTTAGCTACAGATATACTGCTATTACGCATCTCGGTGACGCGAAACTATAAGATGTTTAACCTCAACCAAAAAGTGTTAACGAAGAAGAAAATTAATTTCAAAAACCAAGAGATAATAAGTAAATGGCACGTTTATATCACTTTAGATTTGTCGCATGCAAAAGCGCATGCATAACATTCATTGTATCTAATACATCATTATTTAGCGAAATGATAAACGAGTTACGACTCCGAAGTGGGACACGGAAGGTCGGAAATTTGAGAAATTTTTCATGCATAATTTAAATACGTTTTGCATGAAATGGTTGTTAAAAAAAATGTGAACAGAATAAGTTTTAATACTCTTTACCTAATACCGCAAATTTATAACATGGAATGAGAAAGAATGGTAACAATTACTTTCTGATTCTAACGCAGCTTACACCGTTTATTAAAACTAGAAACAGACATAACGTGATAAATCTAATCCAATATATCTCCTCCGCGTTTTATCCCGCATCAATAATGACCAATAACAATTTGTTTTCGTAGATTTTTCCGCCACATTAGCGACCCTCGTAACAAAAGAAAGTAACAATAATATAGATCAGTCTGGTAATCGCAGAGACAAATCTAAGAGTAATCCTTGAAGAACTTCCTCATTCCGATCGTACAAGGTCTATCTGATAACAAATTAGTTTTTGAGTGCTACAGATTTTTGTTATGTAGTAAACATAATATTAAAGAAAAATAACCGCCGTAATCCAGACATTTACTTCAAGCTTACGTGAGCCGAAAAGATAATATCTAATTTTTGAGTTTAGTCAAATCAATCTCCCTCTTTCTTCCTAGGTATTCTAGCTATTCCACATGATTGCACAAGTACAGCATAGTCTAATAGATACAGATATATTTTAAACGATTGTGACGTCATACGAAGTCATAAAAACATAATTGGAACACTACGGAAAGTTTAAGTAAAACTACCTCTCAGATTTTCTCTTTACGCAAATTACAAATAATAATAATTAGAAACTTAGGCATTGATTATTATTGTAAGACAAGAATCCAGTTAACACTGGGGATATAATGTGAGATGAGCGTTTTACTTCAAACAGTAACTAATCACAGAATACAGAAAATCTAAAGCTAATCTTCGAATGAAACGGCAACACCAATTTGAAAGATAGCATCTAAGGACCTTTTAATGTTAATGGGGGAAAGATAACGATTTGCGAGGACAATGAAACTGTGCAAAATATTTTCTTTTTATTGCTCTCGAATGTTAAAGCAAAGCATCTGAGTGTCGTTAAAAATCATGGGCGGTTGTAAAGTAGTAAAATTTTGAAGAAACGGTTTGTTGTGGTGATCTAAAACATTTAGGATACTGAAATTTTAAAGGAGATTCGAAAAGTTTCAGTGTTGGAAACCGACCAAATTCTTATGAATTAAGAAGTTATACCCATAATAAGTAAGTCTATTTACGCCGCTTTCTAAACAAACAGTCAAAAACATGGGGTCAGGCCGTCTTATAAAAATCGGTATAAATGAGTATAACATCCTAAATTTTAATGTAATGTTATTACATTAAAATAATTAGTTAATTGTAGTGGTAGGACTCTTAGCAGAGTCCGCCTGGAGAAGTACCATACCTTTGCCAGATATTGTACCGCCAAGCAGTAATGTACAAACATTACTATGTTCCGGTTTGAAGGGCAATGTTTCCAGAGAAATTACAGGGCATAAGGCAAAATTAAGGGCAGTCATTCTTTATATAAAAAAAACTGTTAAGTCAATCAGTGGGCAAGTGCAAACATGGATTTATCTTTTAAATTCCGAGTTACTTCTTCCATCGAAATTACTAAAACTAACCATTTTAACATACACGTGTATGATTGCAGTACATAATTCTATTTCTAAATAGTTTTGCATAAGATAAGATTGTGTACAGGCGTATTGATTATAATTACCATCCGGTTTGTACCTATGTTTGTATTTTTATAAAACATAGATTTGGATTAAGATGATATAGGTTTACTTAGAAGCATCCAATGCACTCACCCATACTGGAACTCAATAAAAAAGTCTTTACTAATAGAACAACATCATCATCTTGTGACTTAATAAAAATACAGCCAAAAAGTGCAATGTCATAGAATGTACTCGTAATAAGTAAGTGCAGTCTTCGAAAGTGAAATATGACTATTCACAATTGAAAGAGAGTTTGTTTGGCCTTTGATGACGTCATAAATTATATCGCAGACACTATGCCGCTAGGCCACCTTTTATGGATACTAAAACAATGAAACTGGGTTTGAAATGGCAGTGCCAATGCCAAATCTGGTGACAATGGCTTTGAATACAATCTGTTAACTGCAATGAACAGTGACTGCCGACTGAGTATGAGATTATAGTACGACAGAACAGTAGTAGAAGTTTAACAATACTATTAAACATGTATACAGATGATCACACTCCATAACAACTGACACTGACAAAACCACACACAGTCACTTCAAGACATGTGATTGTTTTACGATAATTTCACTTAACCACCATTTTTCTAGGACTTAATTATAATATAATTATTATTATAATAATTATACGCTACGATGTATTCTACGATGGAGCATTCTTACATATAAGAATTTGTAAAACAATTTTAGTGAATTCATGTCTGAAGTCTCGGTCTTCAGACATGAATTCACTAAAATTGTGTCCATAGGCAAAACCCCACTCAGCCAATGTATTTTACAGCCGAGATGTAGATATGATTAATGATAATCGTGATTCCTTTATGTTTCTTTTTTGTAAATCTAAGTAAATTTAAAAAAAATGAGAAATTATGATTGTATTTTGCATGTACGTAATGTTTGGTCTTTCTTGTATTATGTATGTAAGGAAACCTATAGTCAATTTAGTTGTGTTAGCAAATAAAATTTTGGATAATATGTATAGTTTCGTAATTAAAACATCTGAGCTGGATTATGCAAGCAAAATCGGCCAAATTTTTCAGTTCAATCGAAACGGTATAAAAAATGTCGATGTTTTTGACGTCAAACTTGCTCAAAAACACATTGAGAGTAGAATTCGGAATATGTCCAGGGTTTTTAAGACGGCAGCGGCATTCTGTTATAACATAATCTTAGCATTTACAACCAAATCTAAAAAACCTTTTACGTTTACGCGACTGCCATTTTGACCTTCCCTTTGTCTTAAAAAATAAGCAAAGCAAAAGCCAATACACCTCCCCTAGCTACTTACGAAATACTTCAGCCCCTAACAAACTTGTGCATGTTCATCAAAAACAAATCTATCCCCCACCCCTCTAGTAGACAGGAAGAGCCAACCTTAAGTGTCAAGATTTTAAAGAACCTCGTGGATTATTCAGAATTTCATTAAACCGATTTCTCTAGTTTTAACCGGAATATAACCTTTAATGATTCATTACATACATTTTTTTACGAGAGATACTTTTTAAATAAAACTGAATTAATATTAACAATAAGCACATCAGAATTATCCATAGGCCAATGGAGATCTAGGCATCATCAAGATGATCAAGCCAGTTAGAAGCTTACCCAACATCCTAGTGAGATTACAACGCTGAATATACTCGTAATCACATTAATATTATAATAAAAGGCGAAAGTTTATGTGTTTGTAAGTATCCCACACTAATATTATAAATGTCAAAGTATGGATGTTTGGATATTTTGATGTTTGTTGCTCAATCACGCCGTAACGTATGTGAACGGATCAGGCTGAAATTTGGAATACAGTTAGGATTATAGTCTGGAAGAACACAAAGGCTACTTTTTATCCCGGGAAAATAACGGGAACGACGGGAACGGGAACTACGCGGGTAAAACCGCGGGGCACTGGTAGTATACAATATACATATATGTTTGTTCCCACGTATCTCTGTAACGGGTGAATGGTTTGAAACGGAATTAAATACGTAGTAAGAACATTTCCCGAATTAACACATTTGCTATTTCTTATTCAATTAAACTTAGTGGTTGTTAAATACTGTTAAGCCGTAGTGTGCTAGTTGCACAAAATTGTAATATTGACATCTCAATATAAATTATCTGTAGACCTTCATTGATCTATGGATAATTCAGGTGTGCTTAGTGTAAGTAGTTAGTTAGGTTTGTAGCGTAATGTAGTTCTCATTGTATTTTAGTTTTGAATAAAAATTAATTGTATTATTTTGTAATGACCTTTGTATTCTTATTTTACTGATCTGAACTTCGTTGGAACCTTACACACTGTTTAAAACAGTATGACAGTAACTGAAGTCCCTGTGGACCTAGTTGGTTAAATCCCGGCTGTTGCAGTGGCAATTTGAGTACGACTTCATTTGGACGATAACAATATCATTATTAATCTCGTTGTCAAGCAATTATTCGTATTTTAATGTAATTTAAATTATTTTCGTTTGTACTTATAAGCAGGTGCAATATTTTTAAGGATATTTTCAAATAAACTGTTATAGCATGGCATGGTTACTAAAAAACTAATTAGTCCGTCAGTTAGCTTATTAAAAAACATTGTACATGTATTTTTTATTCTTTCAAAAACTAAAAATGACGAAGATATAGTGCTTAGAAGTTTGAATGACGTCACGTCTATATACGATTTTAATGAAGACTTGACGTCACAACCCCCCACTCCGGAAGTTTGATAGTCTATATCTCTGTCACTATATATAATTTGACAGAATAAAAAATACATGTCCCATTTTTTTTAAATCTATCTGACGTACTAATTATGGTATATTTTTGACCCAGGCATCACCACTTCGAATAGACACGAAAAAAAATTACTGAATTTTACTACTCGTTAAGTATGGTGTGTACGTAGTAGGTATATGGAATATTTTCTGGTACCTATGCTTTACGCATGAGCGTTAATAAATATAGTCAGTGGGAGGGACTCTGCGCTTCCTGTCCTTTCTTTTGCATAAAAAAAAAACAAACTGAATTTTACACCAAAATTGCGTGTGAATTTGTTTCAAAATGCGAGTACGTTAAGTAACGATTTGACGATCGTTGCAAGAGATAAGCTAGGAAGTAACTGTGAGTCTGTGAACGAATTTAATAGCTAAAAGCAAATTCAAGTCTGCTTTGGTGTCGTAGGATTTCTAATCACATTCACATGGCATTTACTTCAATGTTAGTCGAGCTTAAACGTCTTCTTTGGATAGTAATTAAATACATTTTCGCATAAACTAGCGAGCAGGTACATAAGATCGCTCTGGGAGACTACACAGATTGCAAAGTAAGATAGATACTGGAGACTCATACCCAGCAGTGGTGAACCTGTCATTCTTTTACTGACAAACAGACAGAAAGCACACAGCAGAAAAATAGCAATGAATACAATAGCAGACCGAGCTAAAGCTCGATATAAATATTTAGACCTAAAAATAGGCGCGTTATCGCGTATAACAAATAATATAGATTAACATAACATATAACTAAAAGGTAACATAACACAAAGATGTTAATCGTCAATTAAGCAACTAACCCACCGAAAATATATTAATCATTTGAATGCCACCCTATCATACATCATAAAACCCCCGCTGTTATGCTTATGGCGTCTTTAGATTTTCCTAACGGTGATTAACATGCTTCACTGAGAAAACTTGATTCTGAATTAGTTATCCCTTCAAATGTCGTCAAAAGTAAATACAATTTGAGTTTATTACAGTAATGTCACAGGCTCATAATAGAGCAAACGGCAGCCTCCCTTACGTTTAACAACTTAAGTCATATTTCACCGGAGCAAAGAAAAGGAAAAATTAAATGAAATTTTCCCATTTCATACCGTTCACGGCTCGGGGAAATGGGGATTCTCAGCTTCACGGTAAGCCGACTTGTCGGTATAAAGCTCAGCATTTTAGTAGTGCGAATCAAATACTGAGGATTTGAAGGATGGGGCCTATCTTTATAAACTGAAAGTACCTACATATTTTTAGTATAATTTCTGCACTATTGAGATTTTAAATAGTTAGTAATTTTAAAAGGTTTTTGTTTGATAAGTCGATAGTGTCGTAGTGTTTTACGCCGTGGTGACAACTCTGCATTTTTAAAGACAAAATAAAAAAATTAAATTGCGACTTAGGCCTTTATAACGTTTTTAATATGAGAAAATTGAAAAGTAGAGTTTGTAGTTTTTCGAAAACCGGTTTTCCTACTTTAAACTAATTAATCGCTATTTATAACTTTTACTGTTTATTGGATTTTTTATTGTTTACGAGGTTTTAATATTAATAATTCCTACTAAAATAACTATACGCACTGCTTGAACTCTCTCCTCCAAATATCAAACAAACAAATGAGCAACGCTCAAGCGTAAAATTACAGGATTTTAGGCACTATCCTAATTAAGAAATCATCAAACATGGCAGCCACTTAAACATTAAAAGGAACTCAAAATGTTAGCGTAAACAAGTGGCATGCATGTGTCAAAGATCAAGCGTAAACGATGAACAAGTCAACAAGTTTACAGATATAATCTTGCGAGAGTGAATGGGACGGGAAATATTTAACTTGGTTAGAGAGACAGAGAGGTGAGGCAGTGTACGTTTCTAATGGCCGTATTACAAAACCTGAGGTATGCTTAATTTTGTCGCTTTAAGTTCGTTTTCATCACTGGCGTCGAAAGTGTGATGTGACTTTACTAAATATTTTGGCAGGTTTCTGGCTCGTTTAAACCTTCAGCAAGTATTTTAAAGTTACAAACTCACAAGTGGCAGGTCACAAGTTCGATCATAAGTTACTATACTAGCTTACTAGTCATAAGCAGCATACTAAATGTACCCACTACTGGGACTTCGGGCTTTTTGTGTGTGGGTTGGCGGAAGACGCATGACTTCTGAAACTGAATGAAATGAAAATATAAAAGATTCTAGATACATGCTGTTTTCCTCACGATATTTTCCTTTACCGATAAAGCCAGAGGTGATGACTTGCACAATGCACATCTGCTTATGGAAAAATATGGAAAAATACTCAGAGGTGCGGACGGCATTCGAATCTACGACCTATCGATTCAAAATCGCAAGCACAAGCCACTACGCCATCACGGCTTCTAAATACCTGGTCAAATAACCCTTAATAGATCGCATGAGACGAAGAGTCAGAGGATTTTATGAAACAGTACTCAAACAAAGTAGAACTTTTATCATGAGTCTGATGAAAATGACGGTAACATTTCATCGAAAAATTAAAAAAATACGAACAGGAAATAAACAAGTTATGTTTATTGGGGGTTCGCAAAATAAACATAGTTTAGGGAAATAACTGAGACCAGTGTTTTTGTAGTGCTCGTTTTATAGTGTTTACGAATGTGAAAATTTTCAGGTATTTGGAATGTTGCGAGAAAAAATTCACTTGGTGCAGAGCGTCGCTCGCTCGGATAAATTTTATTTCAGGTCGCGTATTCGCTCGAGTTTTGTTTCAATTACTTAGGAAAATACAGACACGGTATCATATTATAGTATACTAGCAGCGTTCTCCGGTTTTAATCGCGCATTTCGCGTTCTCATTATTTCCCTGTGATCAAAAGTAGCCTATGTGCTGTTCTAGAGTATAATCTACTTGTGTTCCAAATTTCAACCCAATCCGTTCAGACATTCCGACGTGATTGAGCTACTTTCGTATTTATAATTATTATTAGTAAGTAGGATCTGAATATTTGAACAAGATGATTTAGCACATCTTTCCTGTTGTCATTGAATAAAACAGTATGCTGTCTAATTATTATATATATATTTATGAATGTTATTGATGTAATAATAGACGATTTAACCAGTTAAAACAATAACATACCTTCACAGTTTAATATAACGTTACTGTGTTTGATAATAATATCTTTGGAAAATTGCTGTTTCTAATTTAAATTTGTGACGTACTCGTAAATGGACAAACACGAAATAACAAAAGCTCAATAAATAATGTTTATCTTAATGAAATTCTACAGAGGATTCACTAACGAAGAACTAAATGATCTCATGCCACAGTTGGCAGTAAGTCTATTCACAAAACCGACCGGCGGTCATCGGTTCGATTCCCATCCAATCCACATATATATATATTTGTGTAATTAATACGTTTAATTAATTCTCTGTGTGTGTTTCTATGTATGATTTTATATCAGATTCATAGTTCCTGTAATAGAGGCTATGCTTAGATTGTTGGTTAGGGTGTTATTTCAGACGTTGACCTATTTCTGTTTAAATTTTTAACCATATCCATTCAGTTCCAACTTGGTAGAGCAACTAACAATACATTTTTGAAGTGATAACTTCTTTTCAAAAAAAGCGCGCCGCAGACAGATTTTTCGTAGGCTGTGAATTGGATTCTAGCGTCGCTCTTGGGAATGATAAAAAATCGTGGGGTAAACTCGGGATGGCCATTGGTCATCTAGAAATCCGTCAGCTTTTCTAAATCCCCATGCTCATGGCCACGCCCTCCAGTTTCAACCGTGTAGTTTCCAAAGAAAGCTATTCCATTCTGAGTTATAAGTTTTCGCTTCTATTGGCAGTTCCTATGACTGCCATTTTTTTATATATTACCACAATCCATTCGAATTCAGTCAAGTTTTTGAACAGTTCAGTGCTTCCGATAGATCAAGCAATAAATATTTTAAAAAATCAGATTTCTTCATATTTATCCGGATTTATTTACAAAGTTGAGACGGTGACAGTGTTAGCGTATAACCAATTTCCATTTACAACAAATAAACTACTGAAAGAACATTTAAATACCCACACAATCGATTCAGACCACTTATTAACTATTTTGCGAACACTGAAAGCAAATGTTGTTAATGTAATTGGCAATAGAAGGTCATTATGTACAGGATAATCAGACCAATTCCATTCTTCCGATTCTCAATGCTCCATTTAGTATTGAAGTTTAGTTGAATTGGATAACTTTGTGCAACAGAGTCGTGTTCATTCGTCCGCTACTTTATGTACTGCAATATAATTGTATTATACTGTAGGTAACAGTCACGAAATTTATACCTAGATATACATTTTATATGTTTTGTAGGAAATTACAGTAATAATTTGGTTAGTAATGCGCGCAAGAGAGATGAGCTATAGCGATGTATTTGTCACAGTAAAATTGAAAAAAATCGTTAGATTTCTATCTAACGACGTCAGATAACAATTATCGTCCAATAATAACCTTTATTCATCGGGAAAAACTCACTCAGGCAAAGCAATCCACAGCCTAGACGTTCTTATCACAAAAGTCGAGTCAAACTGAAACCACTTTGTTCGAGTCTTTAGAATTTAGAACGTCAACCATAAAACAATGTCGCTTTTACGTGCAACGATACGCAGTACGCAGTCCTGATAGAAAAAGGGCAAACTCTCCGAAATGTATCCGATAAGCTAGCGATATGGCGATGTTCGAGACTTTGAAGTCTTATGTATATTTGGAGATTTAGTTTGTTGAAATGTACCCACATAATAGAGGTCAAACGCCCGGTCTTATTTTCATTTGGTTGTAAAAAACAGCATTCCATTAATTTAACCGAAGATTATCAGATAATTGTGTAATCATGTCACAAATGATTGAACAACATCACGCTAGTATTTTAGAAAAACCTATAATTAGCCTCGCTGCTTCACTGATCATCGCATGACGTTAACCCATTGTACGATGGCCATTGTCATCAGGACTTGTACGTACCCATACTTGTTGATGCGATCATTTTACCGATCTAATCACGCATCTTGTGCGCCACAAAAATATTATTAGAACTGACCTAAAGACTGAAGAAACAAGCTCCAAAACCGAGTTTGGTGGTTACCCACCGCGTAGTCCCCTTTTATATTCATACTCCTTTATCTGGTAAAGTCTGATTACCTGTGATGGCCTCCTATTTCACGATCGTGAGTACGTGGGTTCAAATCCCGCTTGCACCCCTGATTGTTTTTCCAAGTACACATCTAGCGAAGGAAAATATCGTGAGGAAACGCGTGTTTCAATAATAATAATTAAAGACACCTTTTGAGGACGTCATCCACCAACCCTCATTTGGCCAGCGTGATGGATTATGGCCTTGACTCTCTCCTGAAGAAGACCCTGAGTCCCTTTGAGTCCCTTTGAAGTGTTAGGCTGTATTCTGTGGTAAAACCAATTTAGGTATATGGTATACGTTAGAAACAAATACAGAAGATACGGTAGTCAAATACTTAATGAATAAATAAAATAAAAATAATTAAGTACGGGTCGGATAGTACATAAAAATTTACTAAACCTTGAAATTTAGTATCCACCAATAAGGGTCGCGATCGCCGTGAACGTAATTTTAAGCGTGAGTTGAGTCGTAAAATGATAACAGTAAGAGCCCATGGTTAGGACTCAGTTCAAAGACGTCGACTTGTCAGAATACAAGTCAACGTCACGAGAAGCGATGGAAACGATAACTCGCAACTGCTTTAAAAGAAGTTCAAAGGATGATTCGAGAGACATTATATTTGTGTTTTCTTAAGCTACGCTAAATTAGTATAATATTATAAAGCTGAAGAGTTTATTTGTATGGTATACAGTAATACAATATTGGAAAATCGCGTTCCGAAATAAATGAACGCCTTCTTACGGAATGTTCACTGTGGTGAAATAGTGGAGCGAGTCCCCAATCTTTCGATGCAGCTTCGTGTACCCGGGTAAACACTTAAAATACAAATATATTAATAATACTAGTGTAGGAAACAACCGTAATATGCAAACTCTTAAGACATACATAACTTTATAGGTTTTAAGGAGAAACATACTCGTATTTCGAGAGAATGTCGGTAGTTGCTATATTGACTCAACTGACTTCGATAAAATACGAGTATTTAAATTGGGCCAACTGGGAAGTTATGCACAATTGTCACCAAAAGATCGTCCTAAACGATAACGCCGCCATTTGAAATGTCATATTTATAGTAAGTAGTTTGTTTCTATTGTAAACTTTCTCCTGTGTTGTGGCTTTAAATACAGAATTTAGGTACTTACTTTTTGGATGTTTTATACTCTTTGAAATTAAAATTACCTATAATTTTCCAAATACTCAAGTCATCAACAAATAAGATCCTGACGAATAAATAATCTCCCCCCTTTTGGAATAGTTTAAACATTTGGCAGGTAACAATAATAAAAGTATCGTGGAATTTTTCACTAAGTGATACTTGGTTGTTGGTTCGTAGGAATCAAAGATTTTCAAGTAACTATAACATATAATGTTTATATGTTATAGTTACTTATATATTATATTATATATATTATACTTATATATTATGTTTGTACATTTCGATTCTTACGTTATTAGTAATTAACGAGTATATTTTTCTTGTTTTATTATGTATCTTTGCAAGAACTGAAGCGTGCAATCCAACTCTTTTTATTAGTTCCTCATTAGATATGTATCACGGTTTACGTACCATCGACAAGAAATAACTCTGATTTCTCCTTAATTAACGTTGTCTATGAAATTATGTCTTTATCATTGAAACAGGTGCGTGTTCACCTTATAATGGTAAACAAAGCACGACCAGTAAAGGTAGAAAACTATTCAAACTTAATACATATAAATTATACGTCATGTTGTTTTTCCGCGATAGACTCCTAAACTACTTAACCGATTTTAACAGTATTTGGACACGGTGTGCAATTTGACCCAACAAGAGTTTACATAAATATACTACGTATAGAGTTAGAACAAACGCTTTACACCGAACGCACGGGTCTGATCGCTCTTGTCTTGTCGCTCTTGTGGAAGTGTCATACATTTGTCGCGGCGCATCACTATGTTTCCATAGATAACATACACCTCATCTGCTTACGGTTAGCACAAAGGAACCGTGCGGAAAAACCTAAGGATTTCACGAATTCAATACCCGTCTACAGCGCTCATCTCGCTCCGACGCTACACTAGCATGTCGGTAAAGCGACTCCATTAGATTTATCCCCATCCAAAAAGTACTGAAAGAAGTTTTTACTTCAAAGAAATTGGAGCTTTATTTTTATTGAATTAAGTGTTAGGTTTGGGACGTGTCCAATTAACAATCTGAATCTGAACGACCCCACGTCGCCGTCCTATTTTCTGTGATCATGATTATAGTTAGACCAGCGCAGCGGCCCGTTCCGGTTTCGCTCGGATATCTATACTAATATTATAAAGCTGAAGAATTCTTTTGTTTGAACGCTAGCATCTCGGGAACTATCGGAATTGAAAGTTTTTTTTTGTTGGATTGTCCATTTATCGAATGGCTATAGACTTTATAACGTTACGCTACTATCAATAGGAGCGGAGCATGAATGAAGAATGTAACAAAAACGGGGAAAATATTCCGTTTTGAGAGCTTTCGGTACAAAGGCTCTCAAAACGTGTGCGTTAACGTGACAGCATGAGTATAAGTTTGCGTCATTATAAACCTTTGCTAATCAAATTTCTTCTAAATCTGAGTTGGTACGACCTAATTTCGACAGGTGACGTAGCAGGTAGCTGAAGAGGTTTTTTTAAAATTCTCAGGAATTACTGAACCGATTTCAAAAATTCTTTCACTGTTGAATATGTACGGGTTCCTTGAGTGCTATATGCTATATTTGTACCACGAACGAAGCCAGGGCGGACATGTAGTCTTAATATACAAAAAATCCGCGACACGTTGTTTGTCCGCGATTTGATTAGCATCATCATCATCATATCAGCCGAAGGACGTCCACTGCTGAACGAAGGCCTCCCCCAAGGATCTCCACAAAGTCCGGTCTTGCGCCGCCCGCATCCAACGATTCCCGCTTTCCCGATTCGCGATTGATTAGCATAAATAGGTTTATTTATAATGACGCAACCTTAAAAGATAGACACATGCTGTCACGGACTTCAGCGCACGGAAACGCTCGTAACGAAAGCTCTCAAAACGGCATATTTTCCCCGTTTTTGTTACATTCTTCATTCATGCTCCGCTCCTATTGATAGTAGCGTAACGTTATAAAGTCTATAGCCATTCGATTAAGGACAATTCAACTAAAAAAAATCTTTCAATTCGTACCAGTAGCTCCTAAGATTATCGCGTTCAAACAAACTCTTCAGCTTTATAATATTACAATAATAGATTCAGCTCTCAAGTAGGTCGGTTCACGTTATTCACGGCAGCCGAGTCGCATCGATTGCACCAAGAATGCGGTTCCAAATTTAACCTTGATAGAACACAGATGAACTCGGCTGACTTTAATCTTAGACGTTTTTTACACGAAAACTACGTCAGACTTCAAAGAAGATAAAACTAACTTGATTTTATTAAGAACTACGCAAATAAAAGGCTTTTTGTTCTTATTATTTTTAATTCAAACATTTACTCAAGGGTCACGTGAGTCAAAATTTTAAGTAAAATCTTCGAGTAAAGTCGCATTGGTATAGAATGTATAGGTATATATAGGCCAAATTAAAAAAAAAATGCTTAAGTCAGATTGTACACATTGTCATCATCACTGGCTGAAGAACAACATCGTGAGGAAATATTTTTTGAGACTATACGACTACTTAAGTCGTATTACATTGTATTAAGCTATATAAGCAACGTTATTCACAACGCTAGTATTTTACATTAAGGGACATTAAAATATCGGGCCTCAGTACGATAAATATCCCGTAATTAATAACACTACTCGAGTAGGTAAGTAGTGTTTGGCTTTGTGGCTAGTAAGTAATTTGATGATGAAATCATCTGTTTCATTATACGAAAACCAATTATCCTCAAAACTAATGTAATTATTGAATAAATAAGTACTTACACCATGTATTAATACTTGACTATCCATTTCCAAGCTAAACAGCCAGTTGTACCGTATCAAAACAAAAAAAAACATTCAATTCATAGCTAATACTCGTACTTTTAGACAGTAAAATTAGCGCTTAGCGAGTTCTACAAAAAAAAGTAAATCCAGAGATAAAACAAAGCATTCGATTTTTAAACACTACACACGTTCGACCATTTTAACTTCGGCGCGAAACTGCGAGTAAATTATAAGGAAACGTCAAAATACGTGGAGCGTTGCCTTATTTCAATAACATTGTTAACGTCATGCATGTAGTTAGAGATACAGTGGCTTATCTGACTGAGATCATTTAGCATAAAAAACCCGACTTTATAAACCCACAGAGGGGACTAGGAGCCTTTTCTGACAAGAAGACAAGGAGTCAAGAACGTAATCTACCACACTGAACGCGGGTGCGAGATGAAGGACTGTTTGTAACTCGAAAAAGTGATATCGTTTCGTGGTTGATGTTCCAAATACTTTATTGAAGAGGTTTGGCTTATGAAAGTGGACTGACCATTTTAGTACACTTTTAGACAAAAAACATATTTAATTTATTTTTTATTTATACCTTAATGTGAAAGGATTATTGCTCTCTGAGTAAAAATTCAGTACCTAATAATACATTGTTTGCCGCCGAACATTTGCAATATCTGCTTTGTAACATTAAGTAGGTACTAGTTTTTATTTAAATTGTTCAATCCAAGTAGTATTATTATGTTGGAGATTATTTTTGAAGTTATAATTTTTAGCGCGTTAATGAAAAATGATTAGTAGAGTTTTACGATACTCGCGCTCAACGTCACATTATGTTCAGAAGCAGAATATTTTGTTCAGGAATTACTTTAAAATTTTCAATTCTGTCCTTGCTTCCTCAATATGTTACATGTTTACATGTTTCAATTAACGGAGTTTATTATAAAATCTCAATGTTACTATGTAAACAAAATTAGCGCCGTTTGTTTAGATGCGGACCGGCAGTGGTTTAATTTAACTAACGTTGCGCAGATGCTGTGGAAATTTTCAAGACCAAACACAAGTGTGACGTAAGTAGTTGTATACGAGAAAACGTCAGATTTGTTCCTTAAAGCTCCTCTAGACAAACGGATTGTAATTCATTGCTTGTATTCCGATAGTAGAATAAGAATATTTATGCAATTGACGTACCTATCGATATAATACTTTTATTATTACCTTATTAGTACCCTACCTTATTTTTTTTTTTTTTTAGTGGTAGGACTCTTAGCAGAGTCCGCCTGGGGAAGTACCACACCTTTGTCAATTATTCTACCGCCAAGCAGTAATGTGCAAACATTACTGTGTTCCGGTCTGAAGGGCAATGTTTCCAGAGAAATTACAGGGCTTAGAGATTTAACAACTTAGATCTCTGGGTGACGAGCGCAGTGCGGTGCTAGGTAATGATTTGGGCTCTTCATGTTCCAATAGCTGCGTGTCACTGTGCTGTTATGTGGCAGGCATGTTGCTTAGTGCTTACCATCAGGCATATGTCCTGCTCGACTCGTCACTCTTTATTTAAAAAAAAAAAAATATTTTGTAGATATCAATTTACTCTTTTATTTCATTACTCCCGTCTTTCTATGCTTTAACTCCTTTTTCATACCACGGTTGCCTGGAAGAGATCGCTTTTAGCGATAAGATCGCCATTTGCTACTCTATTTTTAAGATTGTTTGTTTTGTAAGTTTGTTTTGTTAAGTGCAATAAAGAGTTTAACTATCTATAATGTGTGACATAATGAAACCCAATAAATAAACATTGTTGGATGTATTTTACGACATTACGACACAAATGTAATGTAACCCCCAAACTAAACAGAGCTTAGATAATGGGATAATTGATATACGTTTAACAATCTATAATTTATTTTCAAAAGTCTTACTTCTTGACAATTAACGTTATATTTTTTTTATTAAGAAATTTTTGTCCTCCTTTTTACCCCACTCCGAAACAGAAGGATATTCTATATTCGGCTATAGATATATTTGTAAATAAATGCTGCAGCAAAATCTATATCAACAACCCATTATCCTGTTCCACATTAGACATTACAAATACATAATATACAGAGGTGACTGTAATAAATAAATATATTTTACGGGTGTGTTTATATATTATTGTAGAGGTATATGTGTCATCATGCCGGTAGGATTTGACTAATTAATACGATTAAAATAATTAACAATTAATTAGCAAGTTGTGTTTTATCAAAATTCCACTCATTTAATATCCATAATAATGTAATATCGTGAGTTATAAATACCTACTTGTGCTGATTACCGAAGAAAAACATGAGTGCAATTTTTTTACAATTATAATGACTTCTTTCATGCTGGGAATTATAGATTATGAAAAGGAAGGAAAAATAAACTTATTCGAAGTATTCGTATGTATAAAAGTCTCCAAACAATGTCTAGACTAATATTAATAAAATACCTATTACACCGTACCGTATCATACCGTACTGAACTAAAAAAATGTATTGCAATCGAAAGAACGAGATAAAATTATTATTATTAAGTGTATTCAGTGTTTGTAACAGGTTAAAAAGAAAATTCCGTATTGCTCAGGTGACAATCTCATCATTAATAAATTATCATCATGATTTTCAGCCTGTATCACGCGCTGTTAGTTATAGACCTCTCTTCGTAGTAGCTACTTGTTCCCGATCATGGAATAATGTGAACCACGACCTTCTGAATGCCATACGAGGATCGACATGTATCATGTATCAAAACCATCACGTAACAAGCACGGAGCATCCACAATTGTCGGCGCGAAAATCGACACGATCCAATGAAAATACTAGTCTGTATTTTCATCATATTGACGCCGCGCTTGATACGTACAAGTCACGGTCATTGTACGCTACGGTGTAATAGGCAGTCTCATTAAGGATGCAGCAATAATATGAAGGATAGATGCAACAATAACAAATCAATCAAACATTTACATAAAAGAATTTATTGTAAAATCTGTGAAGTGAGTTCACCCCGCCGCGCCGTTCAAATTACCGCCACTATCGCTTTTAATGAAACAATACTATTAATATTTAAAAAAAAGATCTAGTTTGCACATTTTGTCCCATGGCATTTATGTGGATTCAATATTACAATTTTACGATGTACCTACACTGCGTGACGGCATCACTGTCCATTTTGACCAAATAATAGACTAAGTACAACTGTAGTACGAGTATTTCGTCAAAGGCCAGTCGCGTTGGTACAACCTCAAGTTTTGAAATACTAATGAACTCTCTGGGTGGCGGTGACGAGTTGAAAATATTGGCACGGCTACCTTACTGTTCTTTTTTGTTGGTCAAAAGCCAAGTTTTTCTAATACGATTGATTGAATAACAAAGAGGTAATTGTATTGTGAAACAAATATTATCGAATCAGAGGATACACAGCACATTTATGATGGGCGTTTGTTTTCACGCTCTTTCAACTTTTTTTACATGCTCCTGATAGTGAGTAACACGCTTGCCCAGAAAAGCACAGTTCCACTCCGCTATATGGATACAAAAGAGTCCACCACTCACTGGCTAGCATTAAACTGCACTCGTCACTCAAAGATAAAAGACGACTTATCTATTTGATCTGCAATTTCTCTGGGACTATTGCCCTTCAAATCGAAACAGTAATGTTTGTGCTTTACTGATTGACGGTAATGCGACTGGCAAAAGTTTGGTACTTCTCCAGGTACCAATACAGCAAAATAAGGGAATGTTTACCGCAACACATAATGTACTTCTACGCAATGAGCGCAATGTATTTTCTACTCACGAGTTTATATATCACTAATTACTTATGTTACACAAGTAATAGAAACGTAATTATACAATTTTCCTACCTTTGTGATATAACAGAACTCAAAATTGTGCCAAAATAATATTTTTGGAATGAAGAATTTCTCTCAATACTTTTCGACTACATTTCACTTTCCAAGGTACCAAAGACTGGTAAACAATCAGTCAGAAGCTGCTAGAATATGCTAGTGATCCACTCCAAACCGAGACCCTTTCAGACCCCAATATTTCACGTCAAAACCAAACATATTTTCGAAGGTTTCCCTTTTCAGACTCAATTTTGTCTTCGAATAACAAATGAATGTAGAAAAGGTCTGCATTTCGTTGCATTATTCTATTTGCACACAGTTACGGCATTGTATAATTCAAACTGCAATGATTACGTTGTCGAGGTTAGATCACCGATCTTTGTTGGAATTTAGACTTAGCGTTATATAGTTTTAAGGTTTATGAGTTTGTTTGATGTGGTGAAGGCGTGTTGTCTGGTAACAGTGATATCAATACGCTCATGAGTCAGAGATTGGCGTCAATAATATGTACCTGGTGTTGGCCTCTGGGTCCTTTGCGTACGAATAGGATTGGAAATAAAGTTACTTTTCAATCGTGATTCATTTTATCAAAACTCTTACATTGTTGGGATAATTTTATTACGAATATTATATCAATGGCTTTCTGTACAGTAGTGGACGATTTTTCGAATTCGATATGAGCAATACCAACTACCTACCGCTAAGCAATAATATAGGCAAACATTCCAGTTTTGATTTTCTGATTCTGAAGGAGAAACGAGAAAAACGCTCTTTGGGTTACAAGAACGATCCAGTGTCAAACCGTGTATAACACTGGATAGTGCTGTCATGTGGACGATTAAAAAATAATGTGTGATGGCAAAATAATTCACGACCTACTATCAAACCGACCAAATAAATATACAAAGAAAAATGCCTTAAAATCGATGTACGATGAAAAACCGTACTGAGTACGGTCGCAAATAGAGTTACAGACATTATTTTAGAAACAAGATGACTTGATGATCTTAATGATGAACATTATAATACGATACATGGATGGGTAGGCAAAATGTTAAATCAATTAGAGATCGATGTGACAAAGAATCACTTGAAATTAAAGATAAATGTTAACTTAATAAATATGTAATAGTATATAGGTTATTACGAGTACATATAGAACTCTTTAAATAAACAAAAAAAAATTAAGAATATCTTACTTCAAGGAAAAGTTTTAAAGCAAACTTTGGCCTCTAAGCACGGAGATCATTTAGCAAAAACTGGACGATCCACATCGATTTACCGAAAGGGAAACTCGGTGAGTCACTCCACTGACTCATTTAAGTGCCTGCTTTAAGGATTTGGGAAACCTTTTTTTGTTTGAAACATCGGGGGGCCTGATAAAAGGGTTGGGTTCGGCGGTAAGACATACATTTACTAACACAGATTAAATGTTAGTTACGTGTTTTAACAGTACTTTTTACCCGACGACATAAGACGAGGAGCGTTATCAGTTTGACGTGTCAGTCTACAACTCTACATAATATGTATGTCTGTGGTCACAACCTTTCCATATAGCTTAGTACTAAACAGTGCAATGGAAGATTTATTTAAATTAAACCTGTATGATAACGGCTTTTTGTTTAGCCGAAAAGATCGATGGAATCATGGGTATAATTTAAATGAGGTAATTCAACATTGAAATTTAAAATGTTTGCATTTCTTTACGGCGGTAAGCTATCTGGCAATGTAGTGATAATTATACCTATAAGCGACGAGCGCTGTAATGATTAGGACTCTTTCTGATCATTGGATTGAGCTGCCGTGACATTGTACTAATTGTGAGCCCCATACTCGTTCCATCGCTCTATAGTCTGTACTATAAAAAAAACTTCCTCAAGCAGTGTACAGTTTCCAACACTGTCAACAGCACATAGGATTAAAAAAAGCTATTACCTATCAGCCATCCTAGCTTCTATAGCGGTGAACAAAATAACAGCTTTGATTGCACCCACTCGTTCTCTCATTACTGGTACGTAGCGGGCAGTAGACACAGCTTATGCAATAGCCGTACAAATAATAACCCTCTACATTTTAATAGCAGAGTTATTACACTGATTGGCAGTTGCATCGGTTCGTTGACACCGAAGAAATTAATTTGTTTAATGACTAAGAAACTTAACGATGCGGAATATTCAGCATCGCAGTTTTAAGGTTCCACAGGAAGGATTCAATTGTCATATACAAACGGAATATCAAGATCTGATCGGGGAATAGATAGATAGATATACATCAATGACACACCAATACAAAAAGATATAGTTTAACTAATTAGGTAAATAAATAAAAACTTATTCTGATGGCAAGCTCAGATTTTAAATGTGTTATCGTATCTTCTAGAATCTAGAGTGACGACACGTCTATCTAGCAGGACGTATGTCTAATGGTATGATGGGTACTTTCCCACCGTTTGGAACATGAAGAGTCCTAATCATTAACTAACACTTCACTGCTCTCGTTACCCAGAGATTTAAGATGATTTATCTTTATATTTTTCTAAGGAAACATTAAGGAAACAAGCAAATATTCAAACCAGATCGCAGTGATGTTTGTCCACGGTGGAGTTCTTCTCGTATCAGCCATATAGTGACATAGTATATACATGTATACTATAGCGACATTTGTGTAGTGTTTCTGTAGCAGGCAATCAGGTCAGAACACATAGTTTCATTGGAGATCTAACAGCGCTATATTGTATCTCTGTCGAAAATGTGGCAAAGGTGAAGCGATGATATGTTTAGTATATCGTATATAGATTATTTCTGAATAATGTACCTACAGTAGGTACATTATTTAGAAATAGTCTCATCAACATTACTTTATTTTATCATTTCGTTACTCGCCTGTTACGCCTTTTTACAAGTTGTCCAAATAATATTATCTTGGTAAAATTCACAACATCATTTACGGAATATTTCATCATTTTAAATCTGCAGTAGGTGTAGATAGTGCAAGGTTACAGTTTTTGCTTCTAAAAAACATGTTTTTGCTGCTCAGCTATAAGATTTTGAGGCACTTGTTGAGTAGACTCGAAACATTAGATTTATCATAGAAATATATATACCTATGTTAGTTTTCATATCACACACATTTAAATTAGCAAATAATAACATCTTTTCTGGTACGTATAAGCCGCCCAATTTTTGTTCCCATTACTGGGTCTGGGAAACTCCTCTTACAAGAAAAGAGTCAGGAGTTAATCTACTTCGCTAGCCAAGAGCGGGTTGACTAATATGTTGTTGGAATATGTAATTTTCCTCGCGATATTTTCCTCCGCGATTGGTCGGATCAGTGGGCAATGACAACCTTCCACTTTATCACTTGGAAAACTACTCAGAGAAGGGTATTGAACCTATGACCTACGTTTTGCAATCGAATGCTTTCACCACTGCGCTACCAGGGCCAAAGTCTCATCATTAGTACGCACTGCAATTTTCATTACAAAAGAAATGGTATTTTTTACTAATAAACACAAATACTGTCTAAACAGAAATCAACCTTAACTGCAATAACACAGAATACGTTTTCCTAAAATAGCTGCCACCTGAAACAAATTACGCCAGGCACTAATTCAGGAGCCGCAAATTAAATGTTTTAATTCGTTTTTAAACATCCGCAGCGACACACGGGCCGGGTAAAACCGCGGGATTAATATGTTTCTACATTAACATGTTTACTGTTTACGGTTATTTTATTAGAGAGTAATGTAGGCTAAATAAACATTATTATTCAACAGTAGTACAGTGGCCCTTCAACGTGTAAAATTACTTGAATTTAATTTGTTTTTTTTTGGAACACCAAATCTATATTTGATGACTCGAAAATATATTTCCCAAAATCGTCTATAAATGACGGAGATTTTTAAACGTATAGTTTACTTTTTTTTTAATTCAGATCAGATCTTGATGAAGAGTTACATAAGAATCACCAGTTTCCTTATTCTTAGTTCTATATTGGCCTAGTCTTTAGGTACCTATGTTAAATTTACAAAAGATAATTCATTTAATTTAAAAAAGAAAGAAACCGTGCCCTTTGGCTTAGTGGGTAGAACGTGCAATTTACAACTCTGAGGTCGAAGGTTCAAATTCCACCTGCGCCTCTGAATTTTTCCAAATTAAAACGTACAACTTTGTCATCACCACTGAAACTGATAACGGTAAAGGAAAACATCGTGAGAAAACACTGTTTAAACGATACAATTATTTGTTACTGCTATAGTTTCAACGACAATAAATCTGTACACAAATCAATACAACTTATTTTATGATATGCAGAGGAAAGCGCGGTCTCATCGCTAAACGCGATCTCTTCCAGGCAACCTTAGTAAGAATTCATCGTGAAAGATGATGTTAACGATGATAATCACAGCGGTGGTTTGATCGGTCTTCGGTAGTTCAATCGCAATCAAGGCCATTCGTCTATCGAGTATATCAATACAAGTACTCGACTATATTCGTCCTAAGTAAAAAACAGTTTATCGTAAGTACGCGTCACTTGTGTGGACATAGCGCACGTATTTGGCCTTCTCCAAGCTTGTGCAAACAGCGACCGAAAGGCAAACACTATGTACTTGTCGGGTAACGTTGCATTTTTAAGTTTATAAGCTGAAATTATGAAGCATCATAAGCCGCCCACTAAATATTTCTACTTAAGACTTGGGAGTCTACTCGCGCAGGGAAAGATTCTACAACAATGCACCCAGCACGCTTGACGGATGACCTCGAAAGATTCCAAGAACATGCCGGTTTCCTCGCGATGTTGTCTTTCACTGTTAAAGTCAGTGACGACATACTTGTACATATGCACTTGTAAATATACTCAGAAGTGTAGGCGGGACGATTGGGAATACTACTAATGTATTACTAAGCACTAGTAGCCCGTTCTAGCTACTAGTACAAATTCTAAATACCTAAATATTATTACTAACCTGCGCTAAAATGAGGCCGACCGCTAGCATTTGATACAATAATCTTCGACATAAAAATCCTTTTATACACAAATGTTGAATTCGCAGACGTCTCCTGAACATCGGCAAAGGAGACAGCCGATAAGCATGTTCGATGTGTCCTCAGTAAATTCTGATATATACTGACTCCTGATACATCCCGGCTTACTGGCTCGAATGCATTGATGCTGGCAGGAAAATCGACAACAATTTTTACTTACCTACCCGCATATTGCTTACATAAAAGATCACATTTTGAGGGTACATTACAAAATTAGATAAGCAACTAAAATATTTACGCTTGTAGTGTATCACTTTAGTACAGTCACTACTTTATGTTTTTTTTTTCAAACCTGACAATAGGCTCACGTTTGACCTTATTTCATCTTGTCAGAAAAGTTAAATGTTCTTTGATAGTACGAACTGTGGAAAGTAGCTCAAATAAGCTACAAAAATACATGAATCATAAAATGTATAAACACTCGTACAATATGGTGATGACAGTCAAGCGTAACCAAATAACAGGCAAAAAAGAGATATATAGAGATAAGGGCCAGTAAAAAGACAATAAAAACATTGACAATACAAGTAAATTAATGTAAGTAAGTAAATAAAATTTCAAATAATAAAGACGAAATTTCTCGACACAGGAACATAAAATTAAAAGATATAAGTATGTATAATATTGTACAATCAAAGAAATTTTTAATTTCCTCACTGATCATCGGGAATGTCCCTACTGTGTATAATATAGGTACAACATTGTTTTAATTTTACACTACTAATAAATATAGCATTTATTTAAGATGATTGGGCTTTTCCCCCTAGATAATTATGGCTATTTTTTCCCGTAATTAATAAATGTACCGCATCAAAGTTCCTATATTTGACGTCAATTAGGTGGTCATCTTCCTCATGGTATTAATAGGAATATGACTTAGGGACATTCTAACACTGTGGCTATTTACAATTTTACGAGAGTAACAGCCGTGTATTGTTAAATATAAAACTCAAAACATACAAGATTGTCCTTATGTTTTTAAGTTTGTTTGACGCTACGGAGGTCGCGAATTTCTACGATGATTGTACTGTTAAAAATTAACAGGCTTTTGACTTTTTGGCCCAAAGTAGTATATACTCGGAATACGGAAGTAAGAAAGTAGTAAGTGATGCTACTTAGAAACTAGAAGTAACTATTTTCTGATCTGTGCTAGAAGTCCGAGTACTATTTAGAAAACAACTATTCCATGGGAAACTCTGCATATCTTTCGGGATAAGGGTTAGGCTACGTGTTATTTTAGATATACAGACTGATTCGTAAACTTTTTATAGCGTGAATGTGAAATAAACAATGACACTTTCAAGTTTATAATATTAGTAGGAGGATAACACTGATCACTAATATAGTGTTTTAAAACTGATTTAATTTCTATAGAACCAAATTAAATGTTCAGAACTGGATTTTCAGGTATGGTATATATGTAGGTAGTTAGTAGTTATAGGTCAGTATGGCCTTGGACCTTTTGCGCTAGCCCGGAATTCGATAAGCAGAAGTCATAAGACTAACTGCCACAGGACCCTTAAAAAATTAAACCATGAAAGTCTTCTAAATTGAGATACATATTTCCACTGAAAATATTTCTCAACCAAAAGTCCATTTTAATGTGACATGTAAGTAGTATAAGTATGATAAGGTTAAGTCAAGTTTTGTATCATTTTATGCGGCTGGTAATTTGCGAGAAAAAGAGGTTAAGTTAATTAATAGACTCACGTGCCACTTTTCAATTTATATGATTCATAATTTATGCGTTTAGAATTAACTTTTTCCTTTAATTAATAATTTACACACAATGGCTAGTTATTTGCTGGTAACTGTGTCCCATTGATTACACGCACTCGTTTAATTATAGTAATGAGTTAAACTAATGATTGCAGCCTATTTGTTTGTGCAAATAATATCTTTAAATAAAAGGTATTCGATATGATTGTAAGTCAATGATCTTTTGAAGGGTAGAACTAACTTTGCAGAGATGTTTGTTTGACTGACCCCTGGTTTATTTCAAGTTACTTAGATCATTATTCTGTTATACTAGTCTGAGCTCGATAAAAGGACACCGTTTCATGGTTCACGTTTTTTAGACCGTCCAGACATTAGAGAGAATCCAAACGTAATTATTACTAAACTTGTTGCACGGAATACGTATTTTCAAGGTGTCACTTAAAAGAAATAGCGAAAAGTAAAGGACGATTTAAGAAAAAGTAAATTTCATAGCTCTTATAATTAAACCAAATTAAAAGTTACGATTATTATGACCACTCAAGTATAAATCACAATTATGACCCCGTCATATTTATTTTGTGGGACTTTTTGAGTTTTGGTGATATTTTTAGGAACAGTTTGCAATTGTTCTAACATTATAGAAATTATATCATGTCAATGAAAAGTGTGCTGACGTGATTGAGCAACAAATATCCAACTTTAATATTTATAATGTTGATATAATTTAAATTGAATTGAAATTGTAACTTCAGTAAAATGAAGCCACTCAAGTAATGTACAATTATTTGATCTTCTGACTTGGGGTCAAAACGAAGACAAAACGAAGATACAGGCAAAACGAAGACTGCACAAAAACTAACAATTTATACAAACTTTTCTGATTTATTGGTCGATGAGAAGCGATCAAAATCCTAGAATTTATTATTATTCAGTGTAGTGACTCTACCGGCCGTTTGGGAACACTTCTTACTGGTAGTGAGCTTGAACATCTTATCTTCAGACCTTCATCTGTCTATAGATAATTAAAAAGCGCTTAGTGTAAGTTATGAGATATACAGAGTAATTTTAATTGTACTTTGTTAATAAAGGTCCTGCCCATATACATATATCCGTTAAACAATTTCAAAATATTTTCCATCATTCCTCCCACGTGTAGGTTATCAAATAGCGAATGACAGCTGTTACTACACCTGCGCGCACGCAACTGTCGTTACAGCAACGAAATACAATACAACATATGCCCCAGTGTTATTTTATTGCTATCGTTGTAAACGCCATATGACCTTTTTGTACGAAAACTGGTGTTTTGTTATAACATACGTAGATACCGAAATAGATATCCTACTATAAAAATATGTTTGTAGTGGTAGGACTTTTAGCCAATTGCGCCTGGGGTAGTACCACACCTTTGACAGATAATTCTACCGTCAAGCAGATATGTGCAAACGTGTGATGCGATTTGAATGCAATGTTTACAAAGATTTTGTACTAAACAAAGATAAATTATGTCATTAATTTGGGTGACGAGCGCAGTGCAGTGACTGTTTCAGATTTGAACTCTTTGTATAAATGTTTGTTTATACAACTGTGTAGCACTCTCCTATTACGAGCTGGTGTTTCTTACTATCAGGCGCCTGTCTTACTTTATTGTAAGTTCACTAAAAAAATAAGGTTTATATAATTAGACAG
The DNA here is from genome assembly GCA_963693475.1 of Ectropis crepuscularia. NCBI lineage: Eukaryota > Metazoa > Arthropoda > Insecta > Lepidoptera > Geometridae > Ectropis > Ectropis crepuscularia. The sequence continues at coordinate 15,560,748 of OY856358.1, forward strand.
CAAATTCCCCCGTTGCTAGACGACATTACGTAGTTTAAATAGTCAAACTTATTTTGAACGATGCCGTTAAAGTTCCCAAACTGCGTTGACAAAACAAAGTACGTCATTTAAAATGTGGGCCTCACGCACACGCAATAGAAAGGGAAAGTAACCACTTTATTAGGGGACCATGTTTTAACTAAGTTCTGTAGGGAATAAACACGTAACTTGACGGTATAAGTTACAGCATTTAACGACGTACGGTAATTTTTATAGCTGAAGGGAGTTTGAATGGCTGGAAATGTTTAGTCAAAGATATGTATAATCATTTATTCAGCAATGCAGATATATTATGGGATGAATGACGAAAGGCACTGACGTTGGTAACCATGTTATGAGACTCAAGTTTATGAAAAATACGAATAGGTTAATTTTATTGAACTTTGGGCGAGCTTACCCGTCGAACAGCGAAATTGGAGTTTCCCTATCGGCTAACTACAGGTTTTCAATGTAACCTCAATGTAATATCGAATAAGATGTCGATGACAATCAGAATTCATAAGTACGCTTGACTTCCCAGATACAAAACAATAAGATAACATCACACAGTTAACACAATCCAATCCCACAGAACCAGAAACACAATCAAGCAAATCCGGCCGAGCGACCCACAAACAGAACCTAACAATTCTAAAACAATACAACAACAACAATTTTCTAGAACTATCTACAAGGTGAGCAAGCAGTTTTACCTTAAAATGATATCACTGTAACGGTGCCATGTTGACAAAACCAATAGACATGTAAACGCAAGGATTAGGCTCACCCTATTCTGAGTAGGGTTGCCAGTGTTATTGAGTTCGTCTAATCATAGCTACATGAAATTGATCTGGGCTAGATATCTATATTGAGACCGTTTTACCTGAAATAAAACGGTTATTATATACTTACCTTAGTAGAAGCTTATATATATTGAGATAGGCAGCTCCATTTCCCGTTGTAGCAGTTATCTCTTTCTATTGCTATAGCTCTGTCTCTTTCGCACACCCCTCCCCTCTCGCCAGGCGCACGAGGTAGCTGGAGGCTCCGAGCTTGCTCGTCATTGCGTCGAAATATATCACCAGGCAGAGATAAAAAGTAAGCTTCTACTAAGGTAAGTATATAATAACCGTTTTATTTCAGGTAAAACGGTCTCATTATACACTTGACCGTTAGTAGAAGCTTATATATATTGAGACCTGTTTGTTATCGCCTGGTGAGAGGAACGCCAATGTGATATTAGGGGAAGTATACAGTTTGGCAGAAATCACCATATGAACACTAATTCAATAACTGATTATTTATTAATCTGCAATCTTATATCCAAGACCTGGTAGAATTTTATTGTTCCATAATTAGTTATTTGGAGAAATTCTTGTCAAGCTGTATTTGCAAAGGTCAGTAATTATTAATTACTCTTCTATTGCAACAAAATATGTGTGTGATGAAACGCTGATTTGTTATGCTATTTTTGGACTAAATCGTCATCCTTGACAATATAATTATTATTATATGGAATGGTATGAGTACGTTCGAATTTTTATGAACAGAAGGATGGCAGCAAAATTTAGGAGTACATTTCTAATACCCAAATTATATTTTATATAATACACCTTCTGAGCATTAACAGAAATTTGTACAAAGGTTTGTATCCAAAATAAATTAATTGGTATGAAAAGGGTAGAACCGCTTTCAATATCGTTATTAGTGTTATACAAAGAATTAGTCGACACTTCTCCAAAATAATAGGACCTATTTTTTAAAAGTTTTTAAGTATCACTTACTGCCCTTGTCTAAAATTTCGTCTAAAAGGAAGATTGTCAACCGAACTTTTTGAGATTACAGCTGGCCGTACACTTCATGGTGTAGCGCTTGATGCCAGCGGTCTTCAGAAGAGACTTGTACCATCCGGCGATGACGGGACTGAACTCAAGAGACGGAGGACGTCATGAAGCTTTAATAAACTTGAGCTGTTGGAAATACGACGCCATTCGTTTAAAATGGTTATCGTTTCATGTATCCAAAATACCGGACAAAATACAGATTTTGATTCAGTGTTTGCCAACAGTTTTTTTTTTTTTTTTTTTTTTTTTTTTAATCTCTGCATTCTCGTCATCATCTCATTAGCTTAAACCTAATTTGAACCCATAACATAATATGGTAGTCTAATTATCTATAGGTAGATTTATCTTTGTCTACGGTCAAAGTGACAAATCCTAAATTCTGCGGCTTGAACACAGGCACAGAAGGGCAACGGAACCCCTAATAATTTAAAAAACATTAGAAAAATGTTAAGGGCATACTATTTTGCCAGAACATTTTTATCCCAAATAAATGGTTTTCGACCATCTTGCATTTTAGGGCCATGGCTTTTAAACATGTGTCACTTAAACGTTATTCATTAACGTAACCTTGGCCATTAATTCCCTTATTCCGTATAACATCGTGTGGAAACAGCTGATTTGTGAGGAAACATTTGAGAAACCGAAATTGATATAGGGTCACCTAGAAAGAGACCTAAATTCAACCCGTCCGTGTAAATAGGATCTATATTATTTTATTTGGTTCGCGAAAACCAACAGTTTCATGGCGCTTTATTCGTTCTCTGGGTAGAAGGCCGCTACGGTTTGAGTAAATAAAAAGATACTTGACTACCATGCCACGTCTTTGTTTCCTCACCGCCACATCTGGAGGTATGGAGCTTCCAGAAACCATGACTTGGACTTTTGATGCCGATGGTTGCAACACAGTTGTTGTATCGAGTATAAGGTCAAAAGATGAAATCGTTAAAAAGTGAACGGGGCTGTGTGTGACTGACAGCTCTCGTGATTTTAGGTTCGCTCGCCAAAATACCGTCTCCCACGTGAAGCTATTATGAGGTAGGTTCCCGTTGCTCGACTTAGATCACCAATACTCGTCATCAATACACTTAGCATGCGGAATAGTGGCGGGAACACCCATGCCAGATGAACGTTCCAAGACTTGCTGAATGCGTACGACGCATCAACGTGTCGTAATCGTTTTTATCATAATCGTTAATTTTAATATGTTACATTATTAATTACTACCATTGCATAGTACAAGCTTTGCTTAGTTTGGGTGACCCCAAATGGATGGTGTTGTTTGTGAATTGTCCACCATTACACGAATTGCATATTTGGACGCGAAAAATTTTGATCACCGATATGATTATCTTTTTGCAAAAATAATTTTTGTTCATCTCCGAGTTAAGTGCCACTCGGAGGTGTATCTGTGTCTGGACTAACAACCTGCGTGATTGTTTAGGGTCCTGTTATGTGATAAATTTTGAAATGGATCTCGAGGAATGCTCGTCTAAGATCAGCAACATTTTGAACGGCAGGTTCATCAAAGACAGGGACTTGCCCCAATACGTTGCATAAGTAAACTATCGCTGAATGGTCGTCGGATTAAATTAGCACGGAACTTTTTGCCATGCTCGATGCCTGCAGTTGCAATATCCTCAAGATGTCTAACAATTATTTTATATTGCAATGGGAGTGTTCCTCCCCTGGTGCCCAGGACACCAGACATGGTCTGATTATTTAGTTGGCCTCCCTTGGCAAAATCCGAGGCGTTTGTGATTCAAAATGAGTTGGGAGAAGCATATATGATGAATTGCTGAAGACAGATGACGAGCACCGGATGGGGTAAAAATATATCGTTGAGGTTGTGCTGAGAAGGGACAGAAACTTCGGCGACTTAGCCTTCCTCGGAGAACAGCGAAGCTTGCAAAATACATTAATCCACCCGACTTTGTGGTTCTATCAGGGACGTCTGACCCGTTCGAGTATGCCGAGAAAAGTGATATTTTCGCGGGGAGAGAAAGAACTTTATATGCTATCTATGTAGAATCCGAGGATTACCAGCGTTTCCAATATCTACGTAAAACGTAATGAAACGATGTATTTTTATTTTTTATATAATTTGCGTAATCCAAAAAAGAAAAAGAAAAAGAGTAATCTCAAGTTATTCTTTCTTGAAAAGGACGCGTAAAAACCTGTCTGTAAGACTGGCCACCGGCACATTGAAATGAGCTTATGAAAAGACACAGTCACACATTTGCTTCGATCATGGGATTGGAGGAGATCCAGCACACGAAACATATTTATTGATTGAAATCTTTTCTTTAGCACATATCGGTTGAGTGAGGGGAGGGTATTTCGAGTAAGAGCTATCGCTTTTTTATACCGAAAAACAGAGACGACACAAAGTTTTCCGTACTTTTAGTAAGTATCAATTTTTCGTTTTTAGAACGAGTGAGGACATCTTTTCCGACTCCACAGTACAAAAACACTGTCTTTTGAGTCGGGTGTTACTAAAGGAGGTACTTCCAAAAACGGTATGCGGTACCTTTTTATTATCAAAATCTGATGCTGCCATCTTTTTCCACTGATTTATATAACGTGGTATATGGACCGGCCCAAAAAGGCTCCTCGTCATTGTATCTGTCTTTTATAATCTTTGCAGCCTGACGGTCAAGTACAGCATTTACCTTTGTCCACTCTGTGGAGGTCTCGATCCGCGAGATCGAAGATAGAGTACTTCTGTTGCTAAGCTTAAAGCTAAGCCAACGTTATATTGACGTTCTGACGTCTCATTTGTATTGGTAGCCCTGCGTGGGCAGATTATAGAGGTGTTGCTATTCTTATTTACTGTATCATAACCATTGTTCCAGCGCCTGTGCAAAGGCATATTGGGATGTAGGTATTTGCCCCTGCGAGGGGAAACATGTGAAATTATTGCGTTTTCTTCGCAAGGCATTCTTTATTTATCAGCCAATATATATATATATATATGTATATATATATATTTTTCATGTCATTTATAATTTCCTGATGCCGCTAGTTTTATCAAAAAGTGAAACGCTTCCGGTTTGAAAATAAGGGAGTTTGATGGAAGAATTTTATGTATTCAAGGTTACTTTAATTAACGGATCCGTAGTTTGATTTAGAATTGAACTTTCAATATAATAAATGCAGTTTGCGATTCCCTTTTTTGACTTTTTCAGTTAGCGAGTCGCGCCTCACGGGCTTAACATGAATAGCTTTCTAAGGCTATAGGTATCTACCAAATTTTAAAATGTTCAAAGTAATAAATGTATTTGCCAATAACAACAAAGTAGGCATGATGGCGTAGAGTGTCTATGTTACGCCCTAACCTCTTCGTTTGGTTATTTACTTGATTAAAAACATTAAATTTTAAAAAATTTTAGGTTTCAAACTAAATCAAAACAAAAAATCAAACACGTTTTTGGAGGTGTTGCAATCGCGGGTCTTTTAATTAGCCTCGATATCGGATAAAAAATTTCAAACTACCCACAAATTATCGGAAGTGAAGGTTAGCGCCACCTCGTCTGAACTGTTAAGACCGATTTCAGGATATTTGCTGTATGTGTAGATCTTGGCCTACATCTCGAAAGATGAGCTACTCATTATCATTAACACAATTAACAAAAGTGTGTTCATCAAGATTCCAAAGCATGGATTTTTGTTAAATTTCTAACGGTCTAGACAGGTTTTTTTTAAGAAGCCTCTTTTTTCGTTTTCTAGACCGACGGCATTGAGAGTTATTTCTCTTAACCTTTGCTGACGAGTTAAGAGGTCGACGAAGACCTGCTACTATTGTACCAGACGCATATCTAGATGAAGCATGAAGCTTGCGTGAACGCGATTCACGTTTCTTTAATTTGGTACTAGACCCGTTTCAATTTGGCAGTCGGATTCTATAATTTATTTATCTCATTGAAATTTACCTAGGAAATAATAACATACACCTAGGAAAGAAAAACATTCACCTAGGAAAGAAAAAAACATGCACCTCAGAAAGTAACGTAAGGGTTACAAACACATTAGTATTATCTGAGGGTAGTTATGTATTTAAAATCGACAAAAAATTATATGAACAATATAATCTGCACGTAAAAAATTAGAAAAAAGAGACAAAATATATCTCGAAGCAAAAGCAAGCTTCGACAAGCATTATTAGGTTTAAATTTAATCAAAAAAGAAAACGAACGATAATAACGTTTTGCAGAAAATGTGTAAGCACTTACGTGGTTTCCTTTGGAAAATCACAGAATTTAATAAGAGAATTGGGATTCTCTTGATACATGTGAACTGCACGGGAAATGTCACGCCAATGACGAGCAAGCTCGGAGCCTCCAGCTACCTTGTGCGCCTGGCGAGAGGGGAGGGGTGTGCGAAAGAGACAGAGCTATAGCAATAGAAAGAGATAACTGCTACAACGGGAAATGGAGCTGCCTATCTCAATATATATAAGCTTCTACTAACGGTCAAGTGTATAATGAAATCTTCAAAGGTTTGTATTGTACTCAATTTTCTTATATTTCTTTTATTGATTTTCTAGCAGAAATATAAGAAAATCAACCATGATTTTCTATTAATAACATTTCAAAATGCAAGTCAGAGCATTAATCGCTAGCGTTTATTCAAGGCTTATAAAAGTAAAAGTTTTTTATTTCGGTCATATAGAATACGTATGGGTAAAAAGACCGAATTAAGTTGAAGTCAAGTTTTATAATACGATGATCCTCATAAAATATTTATAATTGTACATTTAATCAATCTAGTTTTATAATTTAAATGAAGCAACGCGATACAAAAGTAATATAAAATAGGTAGAGTGTTATATACAAAATATGTGTTTCTAAATACCTTTTAAACGCCAAAAAGTATTTTATAACAGTAAGTGTGAAGGTTACGCCTAATCTAACATTTAACATGTGGTAAAAGTTAATGGCAACCCTGTCAGTACTAAAAGTCCGAAGGTCGAGTGACCTTGTAATACTTCAGAGGTTTGGTGTAGTGGCGATGAACCCGCGTTACTCAGCCTATCGATCGCACTTTTACGAATTACGTTCTATGTCTAGTACATGCGTGATTAACGTGCTACATCTACATAAATAGCGGGAATTCACGTTCTATTTTCGTTTTTTTTTTTTTTTAAATAGAACGTACCTAATTTTAAGAAAACAATCCACATAACTCTATCGATTTATCAAATAATTCTCGACTAACTTTGACTTTATATTTTTGTACAGTCATTTTGCCATATTAATAGCGCAGTGCCGAAAAAAGATGTAAGAATCAGTTGTCACCGTATTGAAAATATAAGCATCAAGCTTACGAGAGCCAAAGACCTGTGAAACTTTTGAGTTAATTCAATTGAATATAGACATGATAATATATAGTCATTATCGAGGTTTGTGACGACAAAATCACTTGAAGAGAGAAAAAATGTCTAGGTTTGAGAATAGTCTAGACGATTTACCTTCAAGTTGTGAAGTAAAATTGCATTTTACCTACATTCCTCAGTCTTGTATGACACCGGGGACATGCCGTGTGCTTAACATTCAAGTTGGTAGTTTTTCACGTCGTTTACATATTTAGGTCGCGATAAGCGCCGGTATACGACCGGTTTTCGCAAGACACGGTATATCCGGCAAAAAAATGCTACTACTAATTTAAACGTCAATTGGTTGCATGGAGAATGTACACACCTAATAAGCATAAACATTACATTACAGAAGGTGAATGCGTTTTTTTTAATTAGTCTGCAATAATAAATCGGTAATTTATCGATAGGAAAGACAAACCATATCCAATTTGCCCATTTCAATTCTTTATAGCCTATTACAAACCCCGCTTTATAACATCTTAAAAAAACCTTTGCATCTAAAGTTGTCTAGAATACTCGTAGTTAATGCTATCGGCAACAAGACCGCCACTTGTGACATTAGTTTGGATTATTATTATGAATATTTTTTTTTTAAATGTTTTTAACAATTGTTATTCAACAGTATGGTATTTATTAGTACGAATAGTATATTTATTTATGGTATTCAGCTATTTAGTTCATGTAGGTTTAAGTATTATTCACAGTAGTTATTGTATGCGTAGTGTATATGTAGGTATATTTTATATAAGTATATATATATGGATATATAGAATAATTTTATTATGAATGTTGATAGGTCAAAGTATAATGTGTTATTTAGATGTTTTTTTATTGTGTGTTTTACTTTTCTGTTTAAAATAGTTTATAAGGGCCATTTTTTTGGTATGCCATCTCCTATTCGTGCACGGTTGCCTGGTAGAGATCGCTCTAAGCGATAAGGCCGCCAATTAAATTGATAGGATATTTTTTTTCTGTTTTGTATCATTTGTTGTATTTCTTATGTTTTATGGCTTTTTAATAAAGAGTTATTGTATTGTATTGTTCTTTTTCTGTCTTATTTGTTTTTATCAATACAATTAAAAGTATCAATCTATCTATATTTCCATATCCATAAAACGTTTAATGCGGACATTTCAGATAAAATGATTTTAAATGATAATAATTCAAATCATTTTACCTACATACCTTCTCGAGTATTCTTGTCAAATTAAACAAGAGTTATGGAACGGTATTTAAAATAAAGCTATACTTACTATAACATGATAATTCAAATATCCAAAAATTGTACGATTTAGTTTAATGTACTTTTCATTACAATTTGGTTTTCACCAAAAACTGGACACTAACCTAAAAAAAAACTGTAAGTGCTAATCCACATTATACCAGCGTTTGCTGATGCTCTCAAGTGAACGGAAACAAATGATCGCAGAAATTTCAGTGTTCACAAAACAAAATTTAAAATTGACTTTTATTTCAATACATATTAAAACAAACAACAAAAACTTCTAAAAAGAAAACAGCTACATCTTAATTTTCAAAATGAAACATGATGATTACTAGGCGGTAGAGCAATTAATTCCCGTTTCCTACGACGTACAAAATAAAAAATTATACACATCATTTTCCGAATGACGGTATTAAAATTAACGAATATTACAACTTCCTTGATATATAATATTTATGTAACTCGCCAAGCGACGCGAGCGCCGGTGGAACGCTTGCCAAGTCGCACATAACTATTAGTAAACAACTGTCCCTTGAATTGATGACTCCATCTTCAGAGTTTCGTCTTCCAAGCGGCCATGCTCAAGTGGGACTGGGCGGATCATATATGTCGTATGCCGGAACAAGTCTAGGCCCACCAAACAATTAATTGGGTTCCACAACATGTACTAGCCAGGCGACTCAGAATGAGGAGGAAGACCGAACTTTTTACACTTTTAGGGACTGTTGCTCAGGACTGTGAAAAGTGGAGGACGAGGAGAGAGGCCTTTGCTCTACAATAAGACAATGCATAAGCTTAGAGGAACCAAAATCTTAGCAATCTTTGAGTATTCATTTGTCTGAGTTAGCAATCAATAATAATAGAGGTACAAACAAAATGAAACCCATTTTTGCCTTAAAATGGATGAGGTTTGCAACTCAGCTCCTGACAATGCGTGCAGTGTCAAGGATTACCGTCATCTAAATATCACCCTTGATCCTATCGTCTAGCGAAACTCTTTTAGACTTTTTGTTATAAGGCCGTTCGCCGATATATTAGGGACTATGATCGTGGAATCAACATCCCACTCAGCGGTAAATTAATTTGCCAAGTCAAGGTACTAGCTTAGCTTGTCTTTCTCGGCTTTCACGAAGTTTTCCTCATGCGGTATGGTGATATTGACGATCACAGCTGAGTACGGTCTACCAGCACGATATCAGGTTTATTGGCGATAATACTCCTGTCCGTGATGATAAATCAGTCGCAGTAGAGCAAAACAGTAAAAAGTATTTATTATTAGTCATGATGCGAAAAAAAGCTGATATCTCCAGGGACAAAGCAGTAAACTTAAGCCACATTACGCAATGAAGGTCCTAACTTTTCTGGTTATCAGATCAATGCACGAGGGTACATTGTAACATGATAAGGCCAAAATCAAGCTCGTAATCAGTCCCTGATAACATTGGCGCAATTTTCAAGGGCGGCTGGAGCTATCCTTTTACGCATTTATATTTACATCGACTATGATAACATCTCTCTATATACTTACATCATAGACAATCATTTGGAAATTAAGTTTATGATGTGTGGAGAATTAGAGTTTGATGGCTGATGTGGCAGAAAATATCCGCGATGGCCTAGAGGCACAGGCGTTTAATTCGACAAAGGCTAAAAGCATTTCATTTGTGAGGTATTTATATTTGTGAGGAGTTCCAGCAGTGGGAAAGAGACTACTAATGCTGGTTGATGTAGAAATTTTGAAAATAATGGTGTTGAACTAAAGTATTTTTAACTTTTATTGATTGACCTCATGGATCCGTTGGTCTGCTCACTGACTCGTAGATTTGGGGTCAATTCGCACCTAGAAATATTTGTTTGATGAACATGGATGGATGTTTGTGTTGTGTCCAAATCATTCTATTAGTACAGTAGTAGACAATTATACAAATATTGTTTCAGCTAAATGGCTTCCATAGGGTAAGATCTCAATTTCTTCTAGACGCACGCTACATCGTAGACCGGATCGTCGCTTAATATAAGCCGTGATGACGATGAAAAAATGCATAGGTATTATCTATACTAATATTATAAAGAGGAAAGATTTGTTTGTTTGTAATGAATAGGCTCCGAAACTACTGGACCGATTTCAAAAATTCTTTCACCTTTGGAAAGCTACATTATTCCCGAGTAACATAGGCTATATTATATTTAAAAAAAATTAGGGATCCTTACTAAAACTCCAATAATGTAACATAAGGTGTAAAAAAATGACCTGAAAAATTCCTTACGTCGCGTGCGGTGCGAAAACTATTGATGATAGAACAAAATCATTTACTACGACTTTGCAGAACTCATTATTATCTACAAAAAGTGTCGCGACAGCATATGTCTAAATATTATAGTTAGGTCACAGTAAGCAGTTTTTTATTCTAAAATATTAATTTATATTTGCCGCCTCTTGAAAAGGCTCTTCATTTGTACCTTGGTATTAATCCTCATCAAAATAAATCTTAATATAGTTTTTGTTTCGATTAATAGTCTTTAAATGACAATATCCGAGCGCAGCCGGAATGGGCCGCTAGTGTATTAAAGCTATTTAGACAAAATAGCAAATAAACTGGTATTTCGTAATTATCATTATCACGATATTTATAGTAACTATGGAACAGGTTTTGTTAGACTTAGTATGCAACTTTAAGACATGCTATCGAAAAATTCCACAAAAACTGTCGCCACGAACATTTATGATTTTAAAATTAATATTAACAAATATAATCTCGTGACCAAAATGCAGGACACTTTAGGCATTGATTAGCCAGTTCTATTCAAAGTGGTAATATGGCTAGCTTCTTGGCCACTCACATACCCCTTTCTCCTTGAAAAAGTTTTTATTTAGACTGTATGAAGTAGTTTTTGTATAATTTTATTGTAAATTTAAATATTATTTATTACACGTATTATTATTATACAATACAAAATAATGTTTCATAGATAATAACGACTCGTTACTATAGTCATGGACAGATACATAATTATGTATGTAGGTGATGTTTACCATCAACAAGCGTGTCTGTTCGCCTAACTCTCTTTGAATTAAAACAATACAAAAATCGAATTTTATTATCATGACATCAGTGCAAACAGTTGCTAAAACTAGACAATATGGTGAAATTTGATATTTGCGTCATACCAAATAGATACGACGCATTGTGTGAAAATAAAAAATGTTTTCATGTGATTTGAACTTCGTACTCGGCTAATAGAAACGTTTTTGCAACGTTAATAAATTAAATTGAGAGATGAGTACTATGAGAATAATATTATTACTAAATACAACTAATATTACCTCGTCTACGAGAGGCGACCCCACAGGTGAACTATTAGAACCTTTTGAACCCCGTCGTTTTGAAATCTTCTCAATCCAAATCGTCAAAGATCTTCTTCTAGGTTGTGCGTACATTTTCACTTATTTTCTCACTCACACTTTCGTATTAATCACTATTCTATCCCATTCTAAAAATAACAACAAAACACGTCCTTCCAGTTGAAAAAAACAACGATAAAATTACTATTAAAACTTTTTAAATTGTCAAGCGTTCGCGCGTCGTGAATTGACAAAGGAAAATGGCACGAAAACACAGTTGCTACGAATGTACTCGTCCGATAGCGAGCTAGTACCAGGAAAATAGGTGATAAAGGGAACATTTGCATATAGACATTCTATTGGCCGGATTTCAGGAGCGAGCTATGTGTGTCTACAATGCTCTCACGCCCTCGAAAATAAATCACTACCGTGCTTCGTATTAGTTGCATTGAGACTGCGTTTGCAAACACTGGGTAGCAAAATTTATCAGGTCAACGACTTTTGCTACGTAATTATCTTTTTTATCTCTCTAGTTTGAGCTCTAATTTCTTTAGTATTTAATGTGAATGACCAGTTCAATGCTACAAAGCTTTCGAGATAACGCTATTCAATGGCGGACCTCCAATGCCTGACTTCATTCATGTCATTCATGATTACATTCATAATATTATTTCCAATGGATATTTCCTGTGCTATGGAATATTTTATAGAGAAAAACATGGTGGAAATTGTTTTATTCAATTCCCATTTCAATCTTAACCTCGGAATGAATGAACAAGATTGTTTAGAGTGAACACAATACGATCTGGTTTCATCGCAGACGTGAAAAGGGGAGCGTACTCATTATATCTTCAATCTAAGCAATCCTACAATCATTGAAAATCTCTCGTACACGAAAATCAACTGTATTTTACTGCAATAGAGTTTAATTTCGAACAAGGTTTAATTGTGAAGTTAAGAGTGTAAACCAAAGGCTACACACGGATTTCCACTTGTCCACGGAAGAAAAGTTAATGAATGGAGGAAAGTCCAACCACGGATGTTATTTGAAACAAAAGACGTTCGAAATAACAATGGGTTTGAACAAAACGACCTCTTGAGAGCTCAGTTAGGAATGCGAACAAAAAGGCAACTGTTTGTTAAAAGAAAGTGCCGAATTTCGTACTTTCTTCGACAAACGCGAGATGATTAATAAGATGGTGATTTGTATCTTAATGGTGGATCTTGTTCTAAAGAAAGTTCTTTGCATTTATCTGTTGTATTTTATGAACCCGTGAGATTTTTACACCACTTAACATGTATTGAATTTATTTCAAAATGATTGTACATTTTTTTTAAATTCACCATAACTACTAATTGAAAAGCTATACTAACCAATTAGAATATTTTATTTTTTGCTGCCTACACACGATAAAATTCAGAGTCAGAAGTGTACCTAAGATGCTAACAGCATAAACCACACAAAGTTACTATAGTATAATAAATCTCTCTACTGTAACTCTACCCTCTTTCCAAAATATTTTTGAAGCGGCATTTCTCAAAGTTCGGACATATCGAGTTCATAATAATAATAATTTTATGAAACATTGTGTTAATAATATACTTATTTACGTAAAATTGTATTTACTTGTTCATAAGACCAGACATGTGGAGTAATTTTTCCTTGAAGCTATGTCATAAATATCAGAAGAGATGTTTTTCAAACTTATTTATGTACTCACTCTGAGTAGATCACTCTAGCGAAGTCAATGAAAAACTTGGCAGCAATATATATTTATACTGGGTCTCACAGAACAGATATACTATGTTATAAACGAAATCTTGTGAATGCATTTAGATACAGATAATTTACTTCATAATAAATAGATAGGTTCAATGCTAGAGTAGTGCAGAAAAAAAAGACTCACATTAATTTCTTCGCATAATTTTCGCATGAGCATATTTTGAGTATAACTCGTAGCATACTCCTACATACTAAAATACGTATCATAATGTAATACGTATTTTTCAGTTTATTCACCTTATCTGCGTCAGCCTCATATCAAATACGCTTAGTAAATAATTATATTTGTATATTTTATCCAATGCATACATTTTCGTCGTAATGAGACAGAATTACCTTTTCACTTGACGGAGGTTTCAGATCAGATAACCCTATCCCTTGTAGGCTTTAGATTCCCTCTGATAGCAGTAACGTCACCGACCCCTGTCAGCAAATTACCTTATCGACAGATAGATGGCGCCATACACAATTTTCGCTTGCACCAACTTTAACCCAAAATAAATCGTTTGACCCTCATAAGTCTTGAAGCTTTGGAAAAGGCGTGAATTCCATTAATATTTATAAGGCTGAGGTAAAAAAGACGGCTGACCTCAGCGTTTTCGAGAAAACGTAAGACCGTCACTTGAGGCCCTTATTCTTAAAGTATTGTTGTGAGGAGCTCTCCGTATAATGGACGTGGATGAATGATTGTGTCGAGGGAATCGTAATAAAAACAAAACGTGCCATGAAACGCTGCCAAGTTGTTCAATCACGTTTTTAGCCCAGATTTTGTTTTAATAGCATTCGTTGCAATCACGAAAATAACTTTTAATTTTAATGAGATATAATAAATCACAGTAAAGGGGTTTGGGTACTTTTGTATGGGCCCGTGGCGTCGTTTTTTTTTTTAGCGGCCAGAGATCTGTTATCATTTTCTTGTAACAATAAAATACCCCGATGCTATCTGTGCAATCGGATTTGCTCTAAGTCATATCGGAGCTGAGTTATAGCCTGTCAAAGTTATTTATTTTTTTGATTTTTTGTATGGGCAAGTGGCGTCGTTTTTTTATTTTAGCGGCCATCGATCAGTTATCACTTTCTTGTAACAATAAAATACCCTGATGCTATCTGTGCAATCAGATTTGCTGTAAGTAATATCGGAGCTGAGTTATGGCCCCTCAAAGTTTTTTTTTTTGGTTTTCTTTGTATGTACTAGTGGCGCCATTTCCTATAGCGGCCAAACATCCGTTAGCACTTTTGTGAAACATTATTTTTACCCTAAGGTACCTGTGTAATCAGATTTGTTGCAAACTATATCGGAGCTGAGTTATGGCCACTTAAAGTTTTTTTTTTGGTTTTCTTTGTATGGACTAGTGGCGCCATTTCCTACAGCGGCCAAACATCCATTAGCACTTTTATGAAACATAATTTTTACCTTAAGGTACCTGTGTAATCAGATTTGTTGCAAACTATATCGGAGCTAAGTTATGGCCCCTCAAAGTTTTTTTTTTGGTTTTCTTTGTATGTACTAGTGGCGCCATTTCCTACAGCGGCCAAACATTCGTTAGCACTTTTATGAAACATAATTTTTACTTAAAGGTACCTGTGTAATCAGATTTGCTGCAAACTATATCGCAGCTGAGTTATGGCCACTCAAAGTTTTTTTTTTGGTTTTCTTTGTATGTACTAGTGGCGCCATTTCCTACAGCGGCCAAACATTCGTTAGCACTTTTATGAAACATTATTTTTACTTAAAGGTACCTGTATAATCAGATTTGCTGCAAACTATATCGGAGCTGAGTTATGGCCCCTCAAAGTTTTTTTTTTTGGTTTTCTTTGTATGTACTAGTGGCGCCATTTCCTACAGCGGCCAAACATCCGTTAGCACTTTTATGAAACATAATTTTTACCTTAAGGTACCTGTGTAATCAGATTTGTTGCAAACTATATCGGAGCTAAGTTATGGCCCCTCAAAGTTTTTTTTTTGGTTTTCTTTGTATGTACTAGTGGCGCCATTTCCTACAGCGGCCAAACATCCGTTAGCACTTTTATGAAACATTATTTTTACTTAAAGGTACCTGTGTAATCAGATTTGCTGCAAACTATATCGCAGCTAAGTTATGGCCACTCAAAGTTTTTTTTTTGGTTTTCTTTGTATGTACTAGTGGCGCCATTTCCTATAGCGGCCAAACATCCGTTAGCACTTTTATGAAACATTATTTTTACCTTGAGGTACTTGTGTAATCAGATTTGTTGCAAACTATATCGGAGCTGAGTTATGGCCACTCAAAGTTTTTTTTTTTGGTTTTCTTTGTATGTACTAGTGGCGCCATTTCCTACAGCGGCCAAACATTCGTTAGCACTTTTATGAAACATTATTTTTACTTAAAGGTACCTGTGTAATCAGATTTGTTGCAAACTATATCGGAGCTGAGTTATGGCCACTCAAAGTTTTTGTTTTGGTTTTCTTTGTATGTACTAGTGGCGCCATTTCCTACAGCGGCCAAACATCCGTTAGCACTTTTATGAAACATTATTTTTACCTTGAGGTACTTGTGTAATCAGATTTGTTGCAAACTATATCGGAGCTGAGTTATGGCCACTCAAAGTTTTTCAGCTCCGATATAGTTTGCAACAAATCTGATTACACAGGTACCTTTAAGTAAAAATAATGTTTCATAAAAGTGCTAACGAATGTTTGGCCGCTGTAGGAAATGGCGCCACTAGTACATACAAAGAAAACCAAAAAAAAAACTTTCAGGGGCCATAACTCAGCTCCGATATTACTTACAGCAAATCTGATTACACAGATAGCATCAGGGTATTTTATTGTTACAAGAAAGTGATAACAGATCTCTGGCCGCTAAAATGAAAAAACGACGCCACTTGCCCATACAAAAAATCCAAAAAATAAATAACTTCGACAGGCTATAACTCAGCTCCGATATGACTTAGAGCAAATCCGATTACACAGATAGCATCAGGGTATTTTATTGTTACAAGAAAGTGATAACAGATCTCTGGCCGCTAAAATGAAAAAACGACGCCACTTGCCCATACAAAAAATCCAAAAAATAAATAAATTCGACAGGCTATAACTCAGCTCCGATATGACTTAGAGCAAATCCGATTGCACAGATAGCATCAGGGTATTTTATTGTTACAAGAAAGTGATAACAGATCTCTGGCCGCTAAAAAAAAAAACGACGCCAACTTTACCCAAACCCCTTTTATCCTGGTATTGCAAATGTTCACTAATTAAATAAATATTTATCCGTAGATTTGTTTAGGTTC
This sequence comes from Ectropis crepuscularia, assembly GCA_963693475.1. Lineage (NCBI taxonomy): Eukaryota > Metazoa > Arthropoda > Insecta > Lepidoptera > Geometridae > Ectropis > Ectropis crepuscularia. The sequence continues at coordinate 15,577,608 of OY856358.1, forward strand.
CATAATTGACCTATAAATACATATTTTTCCTGTATCGTTTCGATACACAACATTCACAGCTAAATTATGTTGTTACTGAAAACTATTAAATATAGGCAGTGAAGCAAAATTGTCCAAGTAGAATTTATTAGACTGTGTATTTAAATTGTTGACGCTGGTCACGTTCCGATGCTCCAATATTTCAGCGGGTAGGAGTAAACATTACTCGTTATTTCGAGAGGTAGGGTTCAAATCGAGACTTGGTATCGGAATAGATATATTTGTAACATTCCTAGGACCAAAACTATAGGTTCTACATGGTAACTGATAATATCACAATGAATATTCAGAATTATAGGATATAGTAGAGTAGGGATTAGATGGACAATGTTTTTAATAAAGTCAAATTTAAAACTAAACTTGATCCATCATTGACCAATTATATAAATGTAAAACAGAGTACTTTATTTTTTTTGCCATTCAATCTAATGATTAAGTTTAAATAACTGGATATTTACATGCTTTGGGATTATAATACGTTATGACACAGATCATTTCTGATGTGCATTAAGAACTCTTTTTTTTATTTATGATTTAATCTGTCAAGATATCTGATGATGGTCTTCATGCAAAGATAATTTTCTGCATTTAGACCTAGTTACTAGCAGAACAACATGTTAAATAAAACGTATTTGTCAAGAACAGAAGTTTCTGAACTGAGAGGGTTCAGTGGCTTGCAGCAGGGAATGGCTCGCGGGTTCAGCAGCCCGCAGGAGGTTCAGCAGGGAAAGGCTCGCGGGTTCAGCAGCCCGCAGCAGGTTCAGCAGGGAATGGCTCGCGGGTTCACCAGCCCGCAGCAGAGAATGGCTCGCGGGTTTAGCAGCCCGCAGCAGATTCAGTAGTCCGCAGCCCATAGCAGAATCAGTAGTCCGCAGCAGGGAATGGCACTTTTGTATCATTTTCTTTGCATCTTTCAAGGTATCTAGATGTTACTCTCTTCGAAGCCAAATGTTGTCTCACCATCTCAGTTTCCTAGATTTTACATGAAAACTTTCAGTGGTTCAAGTCTAGAATAAGAGAACAGTTCATTTTATAATTAGCGGCCAGAGAGAATTAGACCTAAAAACTATACAACCTTATGAAGATGGTAGAGGTTGCTTAGCGATGATTGATGTTTGAAGTATTATGACATGAAGTAAATAAATGGTTATAAATGGTTATATGATGGTTATAAACACCATCATATATCCAATACAAAGTATCGGTATTAGTAGAAAATACTCCATACAGCCTAACTCTAGTTATTGAGAGAGGTTGAGCTCGTGCCAACTTATCGTACGGAGAAAAGCGTCCACCTTTGGGTGTGGTTTACGTAATAATATATAAATCAGGTAATGCGTTTGCATGTCCGCAATTGTATTTATTTTATGACTAAACGGCAGTTCTCTAGCGCGTTATTTATGTAATTTTAGCAACTAAGTATACTTTTAACATAAAGTAATTTTAAAATAGTAAACTATACTCCATAAGTAACATTTTACAACAATGATACACCATTCATTTATTTCCATTTAATTGTGTTTGATGACACACTGAATGAATTTGATAATGCATTATTATTTATTGGTCATATAAACATTAATACGCAAAGCAAAAATTTGCATCTTTTTTTATGAACATTGGACGGACAGTGGAATATGACATTTCACACATTTAAAAATTTTTCCTACAAATAATATAAAGTTTTGATGTTTAGATATTTATTCTCAATCAAGTCGTAACGACGGAACGGATTGGGTTAAAATTGGAACAGGATACGTCTGGAAAAACATACAGGTTACTTTTCCGTAGAAACGACGGGAACGAGAACGAGAACTAAACGGGTGAAACCGCGAGGCGTTGCTAGCAGTTTATAAAAAGAAAGAATGCTGAATGCGAAAATTGGATACAAAATATGCATTATATCAATTTAAAAAAAATACACCGCCATACTTATTTGATACACTCGCATAAATACTATTTTATTAATTGTTTTAAAGTCTGTCGTCAAACTGAGAATAGATCAATACTGTCAATACTTTGGAGTACCTATTTAGATCAATATTGCGATATGGTCAAATTTCGACCACTTGTCTACTACAAGTAAAGACAATTTTATTCTCAATACACGTACATATTTTTATATGTCTCGGTCCCGAACTAGGTTACCTTGCATCTAGACCCGAGTCGACGTCTTTCCGCGAATACAGAAAACTAAAAGATAGAACTTGTAAAATTTTATCGTAACTAGTAGGTATATATTTGTTCTTTTTATAAGACAACCCATCTCGAAACTTCTCAAAGGATTTCTAAATTAATAAACTCATACCTCTTCATCCGTGTCTCAGAAAGAAATAGCTAACGGGTACAGAAGGAAAAGTTTTACCAATAGACATGATAGAAAGAAACGCTTTTGATGATGGTAGCAAGACAAGCGGAAGCATTCCCGTTTTTTATTATCGGTCTTGCAAAGATGTAAGTTACGCCTTCTCGCCATTAATTGGCGCTGATATTAATTTAGACGACAAAGCACAATAAAGATTTTTATAAAAAAAACAGGTTGGTGAGCATTTCATATTATAACATTGTCGTGTTTTAATTTATTTAAGTTTAAAACCGCTTAATATACCTAAAGTAATCTGTACAATAATCCGTACTAGATCGCCTGAAAGACATTGTTTTGAGCAATAAGGAGTGCGTTAGTCAAAAACTTCACCCGATAGATTAATAATTTATTTTCCTAAGTGGTTTTATCATATATAATAGATTATTATTCTTATAGAATTATAGATAATATGAGTATCTAATAGACGTGTAGTAACAATTATACTTTAGCAATTTCTTCTGAAAAACGATGAAGCAAGTAATACTCGCAGATATTATCGTTTGTGATATTGACGTTGCTGTCTTTTATAATCTGCAAGGAAATGCGATAAAGAACGAAGTGCATCGAAGCACTTTGTTTTAAAGGTTTCTGCTTGAAAAGTTTCCGATCGCTACACTTTTGTGGGGGATTTACGCTTTGAGGATATCTTACCGCTGTTTACTAAATGCAGACAACAAAGGGTGAAATAAGGATGAACACCTTAAATTTCAAGTCAATTAGGTTTATATTTGTTTACACTTAATTTTACATTTTCACGCCAATTTTCACGCCAAGTCATAATTTTGCAGAAGATTCAGCAGATATATTTTATTCAATGCTGTTTTACTATTCATGTAACCAATATATAAGAAACTGAGAAACTTTTGGCGGAATAGTTTTTATGTATTGTGTTTAAGTATCTATAATCTTTAAATGTGTGATTGTAATTGATATCAAAGTGTAGTTCAGACAATATTAACAACGTTACAGCAACGCGAAGTTCCAAAGACTTGGAAATAGTGTAAAGACAATGTTGTATAGTTTGGCATCAGATGGCTTGACATTCTGCAATTTAAAGTAGATTATTAAAGTTAGGTATTCACTATTCATTAATGTTTAAGCAAAACTAGTGTCATATAAAAATCTAAATGAATTTCAGTGTTTTGTAGATTTTACAACAAGTAACAAATCACTACCAGTATACTATAAACATATTTATTATACTACAGTAGAAAGTTACTTTCTTTGATCGTTGAGAAAATCGTGATTACAGAATGGCGAAGTCATAAAAGAGATGTTACAGATTTGTGTAATGTATCTCCGATCGCCCGTATGGCTGATAATGTTTGCAAAAGTTTGCTTTCTAATAGTCCAGTAAATTGCACTTTCGCTTCACTGCTTTTGCTGGAGAAAAGTCAAGATAAACATAGCGCATTTTGTTTAGAAAACGTAACCACAAATTATGTGGTTTCGTTCAATTTTCTACGTAACTTATAATTGTTTTCTTCTGCGACAGCGCTGAACAGCCTTAAATAGAAGCTAACAAAGAACTGATTATATTTTTAACTAGCAACTTATTTTCCCGGGATAAAAAGTAGACTATGTGTTATTCCAGCCTAAAATCTTAATATGTTTCGAATTCCAACTCGATCCATTCTACTTCACGTGATTGAGCAACAAATATCCTACCATCTAAATATTAGTTGTAGAACTTGGCTTAGCTTTGGGCTAGATAGCTTCATGAGAAAAATGACCACAAATAAAATTAAAAACCCCAAAAATAACTAGCAACTTGTAACTACAACTTAGATTGTTCAAACAAAGCATAACTCAGTGGCCACATGTAAGACATTAACCGAATACGGCTGACGTAAGTCGACCTTCACCTAGCGAAGCAGTATGACGGAAATAATTGCCCGATCGTGACTATTTCGCTTTAAGATCAGCGGTTTGATACCAGCCTTAGGCAGATAGGCAACATGCCCAGAGCTTGCAAGTGTAATAAAGATTTAAACCGACTTGAGACTGTAGAGAGAAACGCATTAGACAATTTGCTTATTTCTCAGTGAAGTTCTAATTACGTTATCATAAATGGATACAGTTTTTAAACTTTCGCTATTTGAACTTATTTAACACTATCGGTCCGTTCCGGCTTCGCTTGTGTCACAAAACATATAGCTTATAGCTCTCAAGGATCACGTGAAATATTATGTTAAATCGGTCCAGTAGTTGCTGAGCTTACCGCGTTCAAACAAAAAACCATTTCAGCTTTATAATATTAGTATAGATTTACGTAAAAATTGTTAATGGAATGTTCAAATATGTCAATAAAGATTATTCTATTATATTCAATACATAGGACTTCCGATTAAGATCTGTGATATGTTTCAATATCATGGATAGAGGCGAAGACTAATGTAAGGCACTTTTGGTACGACTGACAACCTAACACACTTAGATAGAATAATGTCCAGATAGATCAAAACTTATCGCCTCCGACGTGCATAAGCGTCTAGGCTGTGAAATGCGTTGCCTGAGTGGATTTTCCCCGATGGTTAAGATCTTGATGTCTCCAAATCGAGAGTGAATCGGTTTCTCCTAGGTAAGCACGTTACGTCGTAGATCGCATCGTCGTTTAACATCAGGCTAGATGGCGGTCAAGTGTTAACCTACAAAAGTAAAGGAACAATAAGTAACAAACACTCAAACTTTCACATTTATAATTTAGTGGGATAGTGAATTGTCCGTCTGGCCGTACTCGTAGTGTGGGTCTCTTTTGTGGCTGTCAGACCCACGACTTTTCATTTCCGATTGCAAGCGCCTACCCTCTTTGCAACATCAATGGTGTACCTATTGTGTATCATATGGACTGAAGATTTAAAGTTTACTTAAATTACAATATTCTGTTTTTGAAGTGAAAACTTATTTTGGTGCGCCAGAGATTTTTCGTGGACTGTGAATTGAATTCTAGCGTCACGCACGGGAATGATAAGAAATTTTGAGGTAAACTCAGGACCATGTCCATTGGCACGCCCTCCGGTTTCACCCGCGTAGTTTCCAAAGTAAGCTATCAAATTCTGAGTTATAAGTTTTCACTTCTATCGGCAGTTCCTATGACTGCCAATTATTTTTTTACAGTGCAGCGAATGACGTCAGATGGTAAGCAACACAGCCCAGCAAAGTGCCGTTATTTGAACAAATCACTTCATAGCTCTTCGCTTCGCTCGTTATCCGGATATACGAGTATAAGCTGATTTATCTCTTTGCTGTGCAATTTCTCTATAATCATTGCTCTTCAAACCACACAGTATTGTTTGAACATTACTGCTTGGCGATAAAACAACTGGTAGAGGTGTGGTACTTCTCAGTGGATTTTGCAAAGAGTCATACCAATACAATCGATGCTATGCAACGCAGTCTTAGGTCATTTCAATTTAAATGTTGTTGTAATTATGCCAATTCGCGATAACTTGCGTGCGCATACGTTATAAAATGGCATTGATGTAATTTTGCTTACTTAACTTAAACGTATTTTATTTTGTAATCGTCGTCGTTGGGAATAATAAAACAATAACAATCTCACTGATATTATACCTAAATGTCAACGTTTAGATGTGTCTTGTGTGTGTAGCTTAATCATGTCGGAATAACTAAACGGATGGTTGAAATTTTGCACACATTTAGAATTTTAGTCTGGAATACATAGGCTACTTTTTATAACGGGAACGGGACATACGCGAGTAAAACCGTGGGGCGCTGTTAGTATTTATATTAGGTACCTTATGGTTATTTGTTTTGTCTGGCATATTTTGGTATTACTATTTTTACTACATATAAACTTTTAAAAAAAATTGGCAGTCATAGGAACTGCCGATAGAAGTGAAAACTTTTAACCCAGAATTCGATAGCTTACTTTGTAAACTACACGGGTGTAATTGGAGGGTGTGGCCTGATCATCTTGGCATGACCATCTAGAAATGCGTCAGCATCTCCCATTGGCTGGCGCATTTCTAGATGGCCATGCCATGATGGGAGGCCACGCCCTTTTAGCATTTCCCATTGGTTGACGCACTTCTAGATGGCCAATGGCTATAGTCCCGAGTTTACCCGAAGATTTCTTATCATACCCGAGCGTGACGCTAGAATTCAATTCACAGCCCACGAAAAGTGTGTCTGCGGCGCGCCAAAAGAAGTTTTCACTTCAAAAATATATTATTGTCTATTAACTAAAATACTATTAGTAAATATACTATTGACAAACTCTAATTTTAACCGTGACTGTTTCTATGTTTAGTATTGTACCTATATTGCTTAGCACTGCACCACGCTCGTTAACTTTAGACCTCAAGTGAGACATAAAACAATTTATCTCCATCGCTTTGTCATTTCTGCTCAATAACTTTACTCAAGGTTGCCTCCGTCAATTCGCAATCAACTTGAAGAACATTAGATACTCCTAGCGCCGTACTTCAATTCAAAGGTGGCATTTTGTTCCAATCTCTGAATCACTACTTAGCAACCCATTCTTTGATTTCACTGTTGGGGCCGGGGGTCTAACGCCTAACTGAAATAGCCTAAACACTTTGGTATTGTTCTCGTTTTGGACTGAAATAAAGACCAATAGTAAAGCCAAAACCGTTTTAGTTAGATACAGACGTGCTCATTACTAGCAGAAAAACATGCTTTTATTGAGCAAGATTTCATTAGTAGCACTTGTGTCGCAATATTAAATAAATAAATAAATAAATAAATATTGGTGGACAATTCACACGCAACACCATCTGACCCCAAACTAAGCAAAGCTTGTGTGATGGCGGCCAGATAGCTAGTATAATACTTATATAGTTTTAAATATATACTTATACTTATTATACATATAAACACCCAGACACAGTGCAAACATTTGAATTCATCACACAAATATTTGCACTGGGTGGGGATCGAACCCACGACCCTCGGCTTCGCAGGCAGAGCTACTACCAACTAAGCCACGAGGCCAGACATTAATTATTGCTAATAAGGAGCATATTTTGAGCACGCCAAAAAATTAACCAACTCCAACGTTTGATTTTTGAGCATGCTACCTAAAGCACGGGTAGATGAGGGCGTTCTCTAAGCGAGCCTGGTGCCAAATAGCACGTCTGAGCGTTTGCATTGAGCATGGTTATTTGTGAGTATGCTTAAAAGAAGCATGCTTATTTGCGAGTATGCTTAAAAGAAGCATGCTTATTAGTAGGAAATGCCAATTTAAACAAGCTTATGATCATGATTTTTTGAGCACCTCTGTTAGTAGCTTTAGATGTTTGAAGGTCATCTCTCGCAAGTCTTCGCTAGTGAAAACGAAAATCCGGATTTCAAGTAAAAATGATTTCATGTATGCTCTACCTATGTGCGTAAGTATAGGAAATTAAGGTCAATAGGTCCCTGTGCCATCTGCGCTGGCCCAAAGTTCGGTATGCACAAGAAACTATTCAAGATCGCGTATTTCCAAACTATACAACGCCAGAACGCAGCCATAGAAAACTGCTAAAGTATATATTGTAATGTTGTTTTAAAATCTGTTATTACAAACCATACAAGAGTTTTGCGTACTGATGGTGTATAGTTTGTAACGTGGATGCTCGCGTCGCGTCTTTCCATTCTATACAACGCCAGAACGCAGCCATAGGAAACTGTTCGCGTACGAGTATATTATATTGTAATGTTGTTATAAATCTGTTATTACAATGCATACAATATTTTTTCGTACTGATTGTCTATGTTGTCGATCCGATGCTGAGATTTGGCTCTGGGTGGGCTCCATTTTTTATATACACTCTAGGGGTAGTAGCGACAAGACTAGGTGGAGTCGGGGTGCTCCGAGTCGGATCTGGGAAACCAACATCTACAATAAAGCTTCGCGCGCTTGTTCCAAAACATACACGATTAGTCAGTATGCGTACTGGCGCTGTATATTTTGTAACAGCATAATACTTCTACGTTACTACAAAGTATACGCGAGTATTTGCGTACTGGCCTTGTATGGTTTGGAAGATCTTAGTAAAAAAACTTATTTACAATCTATACGTGATTAGTTTCATACCCTTGCGTTCTGGCCTTGTATAGATTGGAAATACGCTTCAAGATCAATTGCCATAGTTCCCTTTAAAAAAGGCTAACCAAGCTGATTGGCAAATGTCGTATGTATTCGTAAGATAATTTTCACAGCATGTCGGATTCCACGCAACCTTCTTCTTCTTAGTGATGTGTTTTTCTTACGGAGACGCAGATAGGACGTCCGTCGGACGTGGCGTACCTAACATATCCTGGGTACACGCTGGAGCACAACTTTAAGCCACGTGCTGGAGTGTGCCTGTACGCCCGTGACGATATTTGCTGTCGGCGTCTCCGTAACCTTGAGGACACCAGATTCTCTGTTCTTTGGGCGCTGATAGACACAGGCATAGACAAAATTGTGTATGCCTGTGTCTATCGGTCGCACAGTGGGGATCTGGAGACAACTAGGCTCATGGAATATTTGAGTGAGGCGGCGGATGCGGCTCAGCAAAAGTACCCATCAGCCCAACTAGTGTTGCTGGGGGATTTTAACGGCCATCACAAAGATTGGCTGTTCCCATACCGGGACACTGACCACGCTGGACAGGAAACGAGAAAGCTAGCTTTGTCGTTAGACCTGACCCAGCTGGTCCAAGGGGCCACTCGGGTACCTGACGTTGAGTCGCATACTCCTTATTGTTTAGACCTTCTGCTGACAACTGATCCAGATCGATATTCCGTGGCGGTATCTTCGCCGTTAGGCAGCTCCGACCACTGTCTGGTGAAGTCAGTATCAATGTACCATCCGCCCGATCCAAGCCCTAGAGGCAACCGGCGGTTGTGGCGATACAAGTTAGCAGATTGGGATGAGATGCGTTCTTTTTTTGCGTCTTACCCATGGCAGTCATTGTGCTTTTCTTCTGGTGATCCTTCAACTTGCGCGGATGCTGTGACTGAAGTGATCCAAACGGCTATGGAATATTTTATACCATACTCTGACGTTCCAGTATCCAGCAAAGCTTGCCCTTGGTTTGATCCTCAGTGTAAAAATGCTGAAGCATTTAAGCATGAGGCTTACCTAGCTTGGGTTGATGCTCGACAACGTAAGGCAAAGGACACACACCAGAAGAAGAAAGCGTTTAACAAGGCTGCTAAGGCATGCAAAAAGGTTCTACAGAGGGCTCGATTTGACCATATTAGTCGAATAGGGAACAAACTAGCTTCATACCCTACGGGCAGCAAAGCGTTTTGGTCCCTAGCTAAATCAGTCGAATCGAACTTCTGCCGCCCCTCACTACCTCCAATGCTTAAACCTGATGGGACGCTGGCTCACACCGCTATAGAGAAGGCAAACTTGTTTGCGTCTCAGTTTGCGGAATCTTCACATCTAGGTGCTGGTAGTGCGATACCCCCAACTCCACCTAGCAGTCCGACTGTAATGTCTGATATACATATTCGCCAGAAGGAGGTTCGTAAAGTGCTACGCAATCTAGATGTGAATAAAGCCAGTGCCCCGGATGGAATTCCAGCCATAGTACTGAGGGTTTGTGCACCCGAGTTGTCTCCAGTACTAACACGCCTGTTTAGACTTTCTCTCCAAACTGGGCAAGTGCCGAAGTCGTGGAAGCTTGCTAACGTGCAACCTGTGCCCAAAAAAGGCAGTCGTACTGACCCTGTCAACTACAGGCCCATCTCAGTCACGTCCATACTCTGTAAGACTATGGAACGTGTCTTAAATCACAGGCTCCTGGCATACCTAGAATCGAACGACCTCCTCAGTGACCGGCAATACGGGTTTCGCCGGAACCGGTCCACCGGAGACATGCTAGCGTATGTCATCCACATCTGGAGTGAAGCTATCGAGAAACACGGGGAAGCACTTGCAGTCTCCCTGGATATCTCGAAGGCTTTCGACAGGGTTTGGCATGATGGCCTTATAAGCAAGCTTTCGGGCTATGGTTTGTCACCTGGGTTTTTTGCGTGGATATCGGACTTCTTGAGGGATCGATCCATACGAGTCGTCATTGATGGCTGCTCGTCGGATCAAATGGCTATCAATGCCGGAGTTCCTCAGGGGTCGGTACTCTCTGCGACGCTCTTCCTACTACATATCAATGATCTGTTGAAGCCCGGTATCGTTGGGTACGCAGATGATAGCACCGTAGTAGAGAGTTATATATCCAGCGCAAGAGCTAGTGGACAACAAACTCAGCTACCGAGAGAAGGTATGGTCGAGCGTTTGAACTTGGCCCTTGAGGCAGTCTCTACATGGGGCGATGCCAATTTGGCCAAGTTTAACGAAGGAAAAACACAGGCATGTTTATTCTCCGCTAAAAGGAGTCCATTCGAACTGGCTCCTACTTTTCGAGGCGTATCCGTGCCGGTTACTGACCATCTCGAGCTTTTGGGCGTTTCTTTGTCATCGACGCTCAACTTTGGCACGTATATTGAGTCTAAGGCTAAATTAGCCGCCAAAAAACTGGGTGTCCTCTCAAAGGTGCGAAGATACTTCAACTCTGAGCAGTTGCTCACGTTGTACAAAGCACAGATTAGATCCTGTATGGAGTACTGTTCGCACCTTTGGGATGGATCGGCTAAGTATCAGCTGGAGACTCTGGAATCGATTGAGAGACGTGCCAAAAGGCTCATAGGCAATGACACTCTTGTGCGTAAAAGACTTCAAAGTCTCGATCATCGCCGCAAGATTGCTAGCTTATCGGTTTTTTATCGGATACACTTCGGAGAGTGTGCAACTGATCTATATGATTTAATACCACCTTGCCCCTTCTTCTATCGGAATTCGCGTATCTCAAAAAAGCGACATCGTTTCATGGTTGATGTTCCAAAAACACGAACGAAGAGATTTGACTCCACGTTTGTGATAAGAACGTCTAGGTTGTGGAATGCGTTACCTGAGTGGGTTTTTCCCGATGGTTACAATCTGGGTGTCTTCAAATCGAGAGTGAATCGGTTTCTTCTAGGTAAGCACGTTCCATCGTAGATCGCATCGTCGCTTAACATCAGGCGAGATGGTGGTCAAGTGCGAACCTATCATAGGTAAAAAAAAAAAAAAAAAATGTGTTGTTTTCCTTCCATCAAAATTCTAAAATGTAAACATCCTACTAATATTACAAATGTCAATGTTTGGATGTTTGTTGCTCAATCACGTCGTAACGTCTGAACGGCTCTGGTTGAAATTTGTAACACAGTTAGATTATAGCCTGAAATAACACACATGCTTCTTTTTATCCCGGGAAAATAACGGTAATGAGAACTACGCGGGGCCCTGCTAGTAGAAATATTTCCAGAAAAATTGGCAATATTTCGATTTTTACGTATACTACAAAACTGTATCACGTTTTTATGGTCTTATATGCCCATAAAAGTTTATTTTATGCGTGCATAAATTTTGAGAAACGGTTCTACGATGGGATTTTGAATGTTTACAAATATGTGATACTGCAACTATTTAAATAGAATAAAAATACAAGCTATATTTTCATAGAATGTGTTTTTTTTTCCAAATTTATTAGAGTTAAATTTTAAGGTCAATTAAATGGTAGTGGTAGGATTCTTTGCAGAATCCGTCTGAGGAAGTACCACACCTTTGCCAGTTATTCTACCGCCAAGCAGTAATGTGCAAATATTACTGTGTTCTAGTTTGTTTTTCGATTTGTTTGTTTCTTTCCAATGAAATTACAGGGCATAGAGATAAAACATCTTAAATCTCTGGGTGACGAACGCAGTGCAGTGCTAGGTAATGATTTGGACTCTTCATGTTCCAATAGCTGCGTGTCATTTTGACAGGCATATTGGTAACCATCGGGCACATGTCCTGCTCGTCTCACTCTATATTAAAAAAGAACTAGGTACGTAAAAATAATGATATATTTTTCATTACATTTTCTTTTGACTTCATTCATATGAAATGACTTAAATTTTGGGTTTTTAATGCAGATATAATATTTATTACATTAGCATTTTGTATACCTATCTATCTATTCTACATGATTTATAATTTTGATAAAGTTTTGGAAACTTCGTTAATTACAAACCTTTTATGCGGAAAAAAATGAAATAAAATAAAAATTATATTTTTCTACTTACACATTCACTTACTGTGGTTGGCTGACAAAAAAATCTTTTACCTGGAACAAGAAAGATAAAATTAGACGAAATAGCATTAGGAATGAACTATTATTACGTGTGCTATGAAATAATAATGCTATACCAATCGATAAAGCAAATGATGACTGCTATCATGAAATCATTAGTTTAATAATTAACAGTTAATATTTAATCACAAGGAATACGTCGCAATTGAGAACCGGCATGGGACATTGGAAAATAAAAGTCGCGTTTACTAAAAATATATGAATAAAGTAGCACTGAATGAGTTTTCAAAACGGAAAGGAAGTAAAGTTAAGTTGTCACATACAGATACACAGACACGACAAACTTAACCCTATCTTCTTTTGAAATCGCAAATCAAAACAGTATGTAAACAATTGTTTTGTGACTCATAAAAAAATGCTTTATATAAATGTAAGCTTTGTGTTGACGTTGACACTGACATTGACATTTCAGTATGTATCAGGAAAGACAAGAGGAATCCACAACTGCGAAATGATGTAAAAATAACGTTTTCTTTCAAAAGAAGTGATATTACAAATATTCTTTATACTTTAAAACTCAGTTATATTCGTGTATTTGTTTTAATTGAAGGGTGAAGTTATTATTATAGAAAGCAAAGCATGGACATTTAACTGTCGATTCTCTGTTTTAGGTTTGTACTTATTCTATTAGTTGATGTTTGTTATGTAAAAACTAACTTGTATTCATAAATTTAGATGAATCACATTCTTATGTTTTAATAAAAAGAAGATACATCCGATCTTATATAAATTTGAGATTTTGTGGCTTGCGTAAGTCTTGATTAATGTTTGGTATCCGGTAGTTTTGGTTTCCGTACAAGAAACATACTTTTATAGAATTGTGTATATTGAAATTTTGATACAATTTAGATAGAATTGAATAGATAGATGAATAGATAGAATGACTTCAAAGGAAGGACGTGGCTTACTGAACATTTTTTGCCATTTTAATGGCCAGCAAACACTCGTTCACTCCCATACCGCGCACTGATCGCTGAGAACTGTCACATGTCGCATGGCCCTAAATATGTAATTTTAGGCCCAAAGCGGTTGTGCCATTTTGTCGCACCTTTGGCCAGGTCCTTATATATAAGTCTATGTCTAAATCTAACAGCAAATATACTAAGCTAAGTGCGCTTGTATTGTCACTACCACCACTAAACATAGGTAAAGAATGTATTAGTACTTTAGTACCAAACTTGTGTTAAGACATTCCTCCAAGTAGTTTCTCATAGGCGTCTATATATCCATTGCCTTATCGGAAAAGTGATCGATACAAACTTAATTATGGTGCTATCGGTACACCAAATTATTTCGTAGTTTCGTGATACCACACAAAATTACCTATTTTCTCTGAAAATAATGACTGTAACATGTTTTAGTGATGTTATTACTGAAAATTGTGATTACAGGAAAAGATATGCTTTTGGTAAATAGTGCATGACCCAGATAATGTTAATAGTTAGGACGAACTTAGCACTGACGTCATATGTGTTGTGAATGGTTAGATGGTCGTAGTAACTAACTGACTTAGATGAGTAGACAACATCATACGCTTAACATTAGCGATATGGCGGTAAAGCGTAAGCCTAACAATGAATAATAATTAATGTCGATCTTATTCGTATCGCAGGAGAATCGGTCGGTATCAAGAACACAAGCATTTCACTGTTTGCAATGCACGACAAAGGCGACCAACACCAATCTTATCTTATCTTGGACTAACAAGAACGAAGCTTAAAATGTAAGTAAACTCCGATATAAATAAAACTTTAGGATCAACGCGATCATAACAGCATTCAAACCACAGAAATCTAAATAATAAGGTAATTATTATTTCGATTTCTGTGATTCAAACAAACTGTATCAATGTCGGTCCATTTCTTTAGGAGCTACAATGACACAGGCACACATACAAATCATCAAAAGCAAAATGACATTTCATACGTTTATCACCCCTCTTTTAAGGAAAAGAAAAAGACTTCGTGAATTAAAAGTATAGACCAAAAGGTTATTATTTCTTCTGGACGAACAAACAATTATAGATATTAAATCAGGCAAGAAAACGGATGGAACCGATCCACTAAGGTTTTTAAGATATGATTTCATGATTGCCATTATGTTATGAGTTATGACAGCTTTATACATCCCGTAAAATAGATAATTTACTACAGTTATGATCGTAATATACGCTACCACTTTCGTCATGCATCTTCAACTATCGAGATCTCATTGTTTCACTGGCTTTCGCAATACCGCCGTTACTACGGAAACTCGATTAGTAAACTAAGTCGGTGACTAAAATCATTTTAATGATGAGACATTTAGTACAAGTAAATAACTATAAAGTTCTGCTGTAAACAGAAGCAAAACAATGAAAAATATGATTAAATTTCGTTACAACAACAAAAAATTTAAGTGTCAGCACTATGTTAGACAGTTACACTTAGAACAATGACATCATAATAATTATCTTACGTCGTACAAATTCAGTTTTATTGATATTTCTTTCAAAAAGCTCTCTCTTTTTTTTATTTTCAGTCTTGAGCCAATTTACACTGTATAACTATCATTTATATTGTGTAAGTAGTAATCTTAATTTGTTTTGCTGCGCTTCTAAATTCTAATACGTCTGGTTGTATTAAAGTTAGTGTCGACGCGACGATGTAATAAACCCTTAGTTTATTACGTTATTTTTATATTTTTTTTATTTATCAGTATAACAACCTATTTTTTATCATTTCATGGTTTACTTACTTGCAATATAGTCGATTTAGACCGATTCAAGGAGAGAGCACGCGCGCGATTTCTGCCCGTTTTGATAGTAGCCCATGAATTAAAATAAAAAAGCGTGTTAATGTGTAACAACCTCGTTACTTTCCATAACAAAATAAATACTTGTATTTAAAAAAAACTGATTAGGGTTTACCTTGCAAGTACAATTTTTCAGTGTAATCTTGATAATACAGACTGACCTTTTTAAAACAAGATTTTTTCATTGTAATTTAGTGTTAGCATGAGTTCTTATGATACCTTGGTACGGTCTTTAGAGTAACACGCTGTCCCATATTGTGCATGGTAAATTTTACAGTGTTTGTTTTTATGACGAAAGAGGGCCGTGCTCTATGGTATGTAAGCTTGGTTTTATTGTGGGAAGTATGAGAACATGTGGTGGGCTCAGTTTCATATGGGACTCAATTTCTTCTTTTGTTGTTTACATTTTAAAAGGTTCCCAATTTGGATGTATACTTACCTCCGTATTATATAACTCGGTATAAGCTTATCGTTTTGTTTCTTTGTTGGTATAACGTTGATAATTTTATATCGATTTAAATTTATCAGATTCTTTGGCTCATTTTGAGAGCTATAGTATCGATACTTGTGTTTTAGTATTTAGATAATTTGTGTGAGATGCCTGTTCGACCAATTTACGGTTGTATCTTCTTTATTTTTCATTTCAGTTTTTTTTTTCAGACCATAATTTCGTCAACGTCTTGTGTTTCAGCAGGATATTCTTTTGGAATTTGATCGGTATGCAGTTTGAATAGTAGCTCTTGTAGTTGTTCGGTGGGGTGCGATTGTATCTTATGAATTGTAAAATTAACAATACAGACATTGACATTTGACATTGACTTATACCTGTATTTATTGTCATCAATAGCGACCTTATTGACAACGGCGATTTTAATAATAAACATACAACATCTTTAATCCTAAATAGCTTACCGCATATATCAAAACTAGGTTCTTCTCATCATTTCGCAAGCAAGCTGACGTCATCGCACCTGACGTAAGTGGATTGAAGATGGAATGATACATAATAGATGGGAGATTCATTTGGACGGTCTAAAGGGAATGCCAATTTCTTATACAGCAGCCTGGTCAAAGATTAGGGTCGGTTACACAAACTCAGAGGTAATTTTCTTATATAGGTTAGTTAGTGGCCGACCCGATTTCTATGTCACAGTTACCCTAACATTCTTAGCTAGCGATAGCTCTAGATATCCCACGATGTTGTTATTTAGGTCAGATAACATTAATTTAAGGCTGTTTAAAAAGTAAATAAAATTTTATAAATTCAAAATATTAAAAAAATACTTGTAATCAAACAAAGTCTATACTACACACATAGTTTTCAACCATGTTGAACTATGCTAATAAAATTTTTGTTTTGAACTCTTGCACTCAGAAGGTTCAGTCTAGGACAAAGTTCCCAAATCACCTCTCAGTTTTTAGGCTTCAAAGTAAACAGTGAATAATTTATACAAGTTATAAGTAGACCTATGTTATTGTTCAATTTTAGATGAGATACATTATATACATACATAGTAAATAATATAAAATAATTTGGATAAACATGTCCAAAACAGAATTAACTTAAACAAAAGAAAATTGCATCAGATACTATCTTATTCGTAATAATTTGGATTATTCCCGATGGATACAATATTGGTGTCTACGTTGCAAATGAAGAAGGTTGTCTTTAAATAAATGCACTCCATCGTAGACCGCATAGTCGCGACAGTCATGTATAAAGGCCTGTTTTAATTTTGATTAGTACGCGTGCGAGTGAGTAGTGCAGGTGTTGAGTGATTGGTAGCAAACACGTGTAGACACCGATTGATTATTGCGAGTCCATAGTAATCAGTCACTCACACTCGCAATAATCAAAATGCAAACCGGCCTTTAGTCTGTCAATGCTTAAAAGATGCTTAAATCTACTAATGTGACAGAGACAAAGAAATATCGCAGTACCAAGCGACACTAGTCAAATATATAAACCATCTTATCAGAAGTTTTGAGTTATGCAATGATTTAAAACTCTTAATAATCAAAATATTGTATAGCGCTACTCTGTTACCAAAGCTTTCAGCTTACCTTCACATTATCTTAAATGAAAAATTCATACACAAGACTGGATATGCGTGTCTATAAATAGACAATACGCTAATCTACGTTCCTTTATAAATATATTTTTTACTTATTCCATGACTGTACTTTCCAAGTTTTTTAGACTTTCCAAGACTTATTTGATTTTTTCAAGTTTTATTTATAAGAATGCTTTTAGCCTAAAGCTGTCATATACAAAAGAAAATGTTGACTAATGCAATAGATAATATTTCAGCTTCAGATTCCTCGTATTTTGTACGAGAAAGTAAATAGTGAAGAGTTCTTCTAATAAATTACAAGACGCCTGCGCCTGAGGTGGGATTTCACCTCGACCTCTCCTTGATAGAACTCAAACTGGATTGCAGAAATTTAGGTCTTCCAATAGCATTAAAGTATATTGAATTACTTTTACTTTAATTACTGGTCTATGTTTGTGGCATGGTAAAGCAAGTTTTACTTTTGCAGCTATAGATTATTATATTTCCAATAGCATTGTGATAACTGAAGTAGTTTTCCCGTGTTTTTTTTACGTGGCTAATGTATTTTCAATTGCGTTGAATTGTATGTAAAGAATTTATTTTTTATTATGTTTATTGAAAGAATAGGCTTACTTGCTCTCTTTTACAGGTTTTATATCACCCTTAATTGCTCGAATCATCGGATATTTAATTTACTACATTACACAACATTGATCGGTTTTTTTTTCACACACACTACATACCCAAACTTAGCAAAGCTTGTATGGAAGTCAAGTAGGTAATATATTATATTACATTTATAATTTTAAGCATGTATGTACTCATCATACGTAAAATAAGCATGACTTCAGCAGTTTGTACATAAAGTTAATATTATAACAAATGTTTTTCTCAATAAAAACGAAGAAGCGAAATGCATCACAAATTTTTTTTATTTTTTTTTATTGTCTGATTTAGCGAAAAATTCAGCTGTTATCCTGTAAAATTGTTTAGACATGCCATAAAACAAACAAATCGCCCATCACTTAAACTCAAATCGAAATTTCAAAAAACCTTTCAATTTAAATTTATTTCTAAAATAAACCGCTTAAAATATATTTTAGACAATACGTCCTTCAAAGGCCTTCGTCCTCTTGAACTGTTCGTTGAACTTTCGTTGAACTCGGGTTCATATTGTTTCTGTGTTGGAATCATAAACTTTTAGCTGAGTGAAACGGCTGAAGTTTCTGAAGCTATTGCAAAAAGAAAGTACGACTGAGGCTGTAAAATCTGTGAGTAACTGCTGTTTGGGCTAGTATCACAGTTTACTAGCTTCGATTTTCATTTATTTACTGCAGCGAGGTAGAGATGTTTATTGGTGGTATATTTCTGCTACGTGGTGTTCCGACAGGTTCGTAATTTTAACGAAATACAACTCAATTATGAAAGGAATTATGTTTATTTTGTAATACGCAACACGTCAAATTAGTTTAGAAGGGATTCGTTAAAAACATGTATTTAGCAACAAATACTTAATTTTATACGACCTAAGTAGTATGCTTGATTTGCTTGTGTTTTAAATGAGAACGGGGGCTGCTTGAGAATCCGAAAAACTCGTGTGGATCACGGTTCGTCAACTTTTTTTCGATTGGTGTAGGATAGGTGGATTGTGTTTTATTATCATTTAGGTATTGAAAAACTAGCACTTTGTGGTATTACCCGTGTCATCAGTTGCCATATTACATTTATAATTTTCCTGTGACATAAAATCTAGGCTATGAGCTATTCCAGATCATAATTTAATAGTTATTTGTTTTAAAATCGCTATATTTAAATAGCGTGGTGCCTATGTCGCGGAAATAATAAATTCAATCTTGCGCCAAGTTACAACATTGTGCACTGCTCACTAGATCCTACTAATACTGAAAATGAAAGATTGTATGTTCTGATATTCTTTGCTCAATCACGTCGGAAATTTGGAATTAACACAGATTACAGTCCTATAACAGATAAGGTACTTTTCAGAACGGGAAAATATCGGAAACGAAAACTACGCAGATGAAACGACGGGACGTATTATAATAAACCGCTAGTATATTACATTTATTTCAACTAATTGACTTATTAATAAAGTTATTTCAGAACAGCAAGAAATTAAGGTCACACTTAATCGGCGTCATTAATTTCACCATTTCAAGGTGAAAGGTAAGCCATCAAGTTTAACGATACGCACGTACTAGTAAGTAACACGAAATAAGATTAGCATCTCCAATCGTGGACTGAGACCATTAGGCTTCAAGTCTAGGCGGTAAATAATTTTATAGCAATCAATCTTAAACGCTAATCTAAAAGTTAAGATTTCGCTTAAAAATTTAGCTGCCTTGTTTTGCTGAAAGATAGTGACTGCAGTCAATAATAATTACTAATATTACAAAGGTGGAACTTTGTATGTTATCCACGCATTATGAAGAAGGCATTCAAATAAAATAGTAATTACATTATCTGAATAGGCTACTTTTTATCCCGATCAAATAATTGACCCCAATATAAACTCAATAAAATGATTGATTTGGGTGAATCGTATTTGGCGTCAATATTTAATATTAAAATGTTTTTTTCAACCTTTACGTTTAAAGTACATTGACTTTTCAAAGTATTCGAAAATGTTTTCAGTCTAGTGGATAATGAAAATTTTTTAACACTATATTTTTTATTCTTTTTATATTCATTTGCATGTATGTGAATATAACGCCATCTGTCGAGCTTCTTAGACCTTAGATAACAATATTTGTTTTAATATTAAAAGACATGTGGATATGGATACGGCTAATTATTTAGATAAAACCACGAATGCTATGTTTTGTGTACGCCAAATTAAATTGGCAAGTTTTTATTTTATTAATATTATATTTCTCGCAAACGCTCACTCGAAATTAAAACTGTGAATGCACTTCGATATTACATTTTTATTTCAATTCTGGTCTTACAGATGTTTCTATCATAAAAATGGTTTTATTGAACAAATTGAAATAAGTAACGAAATACATTTCATGTAAAACTTAACTCTAATATCCTTTCCGTAATATTATTAAATATTGAATATTTACCGTGGTTGCAGGTTATGGGACAGCGTCGGTACCCGATATTTCGATGCAATTGCATTCGTTTCATTCAGCGACGAAGAGGAAAACGAACACTGGCAACATCCAGAATCATAATTTGCATGCTTTTCTGAGTTCTCAACTCCACCCAGTCCCGATCTATCTATCTTACTAAAACTCGTATTAAAACCTAACCATTTTACAACCAAATGTTTAGAATACTTCAGTTTTCTTGGCAAAGTCGCCGTCGGTAAGTTTGAGGCTTCATATATCAAACTGGTATGCAATTCAAGTCTTACATTAATAATGTCAAATGAACAAAATCAGACAGCAGCACCGAATTATTTATCACTCTAGAATGAGAAAACTCAGCAAAATTAGAAATGACTTGGGAATCCAAATCGAAATCGTGAACTTCGCCGAGCAAAAACTACCCTCATATTTCTCAGCCAGACACGAAGATTAGTCTATTGTGTCTCTAGAGCAGTACAATATACGTACATAAGAAAATTACACTAGAAAATTGTATCCCACGGTGTTTTTAGACGTAAGATTCTCTAATTAGGTTTGCGTTACTGAAACGAGGAGAGACAGAAGCGGTTTTCACAAAGAAAGCGTTGCCATGTGCAAGGTAATTAGTCTACGTATGCAGATGTAATTGCTATAAGAGAAGTAGAAAATTTTGCGCATGTTTATTTACTTTTGAAATGTGTGCAACACTTAAGTATGCAGTAGTCGTTAGGAGCAAAATTTAATATAGGATTACTAGTTATAAATAGCTAGTTTATGTCATGCGCGGTCCGAAGGGAGGGGTCACAGGGGACATGACCCCCCCCCCCCAAAATCGTATACGCTACATTAAAAGTGGGCGCTACTAGTAGTCTTTCTTACTCGATTTATTGTATTTCTACTCGTGACCCCCCCCCCCCAAATCAGAGGTTCTGTACTGGTGACCCCCTTCAAAATTCGACGCTGGTTCGACGACCGCGCCTGGTTTATGTTCTCTCTTATTTTCTCACTTGTGACTTGTGGTAACATATTACACCTTCGTAACCGTACAGTTCTAAAATATAACTTGTTTAGAAATTTGCGAAAGGCCCTAGAATGTAGCTTGAAATTAAACTGAAAAAAAAAACAAATAATAACAAAAAGTGCTTTGAAACATATTTTACACAATGTACATCGTTTCACGGTTGATGTTCCAGAGACACGAACGTTTAGGTTTGACTCTGCTTTTGTGATAATAACGTCTAGGGTGTAGAATGCGTTGCTTGAGTGAATTTTTTCCGATGCTTACAATCTTTGTGTCTTCTTACAATCTTTGTGTCTTCAAATCGAGAGTGAATCGGTTTCTTTTAGGTAAACACGCTCCATCGTAGACCGCATTGTCGCGATGGCCGTCAAGTGTATACCCATAAAAGTAAGAAAAAACTTCTGCTTGTAGGAGTCAAAAGTACCTACTCAACATTTTAGTAGGTTTTTTTTGCTCGAGTGCTCCTAGGCAAATAAACGGTGTCTCGGGAAGAAAAATAGATCATCATTTACTAACAGTCAAAACTAAATTTTAATATATGTATGTGATGTCAAAACAAAACTTTGAACAAAGATGTATTTATCGTGTTTTTCAATATGAAGGTTAGTAAAGTAGCGTGTAGGTACATGTTTCATATATAAAATCAATTATATGGCACAAAATGATCTCCGTATGTCTTATAGCTGAATATAAAGAACACGAACATAAACCTAGATTTCTTTTCTATTACAGCTATATCTTAACAGCTTAATACGACTTTTCTTACCTAGCGTCGTTATCGAGATTGGGCTATTAATTAAAGGTTTCTGTTTCCCACGTAAATGGGTTAGGCACTTGTCCCACTACCGACGACTACGACAGAATAAACTATTTTTATAGCTCAAAAAACGTTATAATACCTATACATAATACATACATGTAAGTTTCACGTCAACAAGAGATACACATTTTTATTAATTGCTGGTTTTTCACTCTATTGGCGAGTACTCTCTCTCCCCTTATGATAAATATATGGCGATTAAAATGCTGACATTGACTGGGTAATAATCTAATACATAATTCTATATAGTAAAGATCCTACTGCTTTTGAAAAACTGCAAACTAATCCGTAAACTAAAGATTTTGAAAAAGCGTAGAAGCAGCAATACCCTAAGTAACCCAAGCATCGGCCACTTATTACAGTGCAAGCTATTTTTCTTCGCTTCTCTATTCGCTTCTTCAATCACTGTACTCGATGTACATATCTTCCATCGCTTCTCGATCTTTGGTGAGACAAAAGCCTTAACAAGATTTATATAACCCTGGAGTTTTCACGTTTGATAGCGAATGTTCTAGTTTCTTATTCGTTTCGTACTAAAACGTGATTAATTTCAAACAAAACTTATTCACTCGCGTGCCACAATATCTTGATGAAGTTAAGCTTCATTTCTCGAATACGTTTTCTTTGGTGTTCAGTGAATTTAAAACTCAATGGCGTGTCTTATCATACAATCAGAATATGTATGGATTCTATTTACCTGGCTTACTTTTTGAAGACCTTGAATAAATTATGAAAATACAATACAACAATATAAAATTAGTATATGTAGATTACACGAAGGGACCATTTCTAATCGTGAAACCAAATACTCTTTTAATACATAATGCCGATTTTATGGTTCGGGTAGAATGAAAAATCTTTCAGCACAACGAATCGCATTTTTTTCGAAAAATACAACGGTTCTTTAACTTAAACAAAAAAGGAAAAACGTTGAAAAAATTTGCTCTTTCGTAAAATGACGATAAAATGATTGATAGCATAAAGTCGAGGTCCCCGAGGTGCGAGGTGGAGGTAGTGTTAAAAACGTCCCCGATTTCACAATTGGGATGACAACAGAGTCCAAAATACACCATTCAAATTAGTTCGTCAGGTAGATTATGGAAAAATTTGGAACACGTATTTTTGTTTTACCAAATTATCAAAAATTTACAGAGATATAGATCATCAAACTTCCGGAGTGGCGGGTTGTGACGTCACTCTATAGTAAAAATCGTACCATAACGTGACGTTACTCGAAACTTCTAAGAACTCTATCTTCGTCATTTTTTATTTGTGAAACTTAGGAAAAAATACGTGTACAATATTTTTTAATGATCTAACTGATGGACTGATGAAGTATTTTTTTTGTTTGTCGTCTCGCCTATTACGATTTCATCGAATTCCTATTGCACCTCGGAGTATTTTTATAAATAATGCAAGTTCGTCATTATCACTATCAATAGCGGTGGAAGAAAACTTCGTGAGGAAACCAGCGGCGTGTTTTGAAAGTTAGATTTTTCGATGACATATAATTTTCCAACCCGCACTTGATCACTTTGATGGTTTATGACCTTTACTCTCTCCTAATGGAAACCCTGAGTCATAGCAAAATAAATATAAAGTGAGCTGTTAATGGTTTTATTATTATGTTTGATAAAATGAAAATGAATTAATGATACATAAAAGTAGGTTAATTAGTTACTTAGTCATAATTAATGATTGTAACTATCCGATAGTCTGTAGACGGATAGATATACATGCAAATGAATCCGTCTGGCCAAATATTATCGTGGATTTGTATGCATGTCTGCATTATGTTATCCTTATCTGATAGCTACTAAATATAAAAATAATATGGGAATATATCAACTTATTTAGCTAAACGAAAGTAGACAATTACTTGTTATAATTATCAAGAGTTGTTTAGAAGAAAAGTAGGTAATAATCATTTCAGGATATTTTGAAAATTGACTAATATCGTCATATAAATTAACAAAACTGTAAGCATTCACTAGTGTGAGCACATTTGTATAAGTTTCTAAAAAGCAGTCGTGAAAGTTTGCGATATCTATATAGAGACGCCAAATAAGACAAAGTTGTGTTAATTTCAAATTTCAAAAAATTTCAAATAAGTTACGTCCATATATATGTTTTTAGGGTTCCGTAAAACGTAAAAACGGAACCCTTATAGATTCGTCATGTCTGTCTGTCTGTCTGTCTGTCTGTCTGTCTGTCCGTCCGTATGTCACAGCCACTTTTTGACGAAACTATGAGAACTACACTGTTGAAACTTGGTAGGTATATGTATTCTGTGAACCGCATTAAGATTTGAACAAAAAAATTAAAAAAAAAGAAAAATTAGGGTTGCCCCCCATACTGAGAACTGAAACTCAAAAAAAATTTTTCCATCATACCTACACGTGTGTGGTGTCTATCGATAGGTCTTCAAAAATGATGTTGAGGTTTCTAAAATTATTTTCGTCTACACTGAATAATTTGCGCGAGAGAGACTTCCAAAGTGGTAAAATGTGTGTCCCCCCCCTCTAACTTCTAAACTAAGAGAATGAAAAATCTAAAAAAAATATATGATGTACATTACCATGTAAACTACCAACGAAAATTGGTTTGAACTCGATCTGATGAGTAGTTTTTTTTTAGTACGTCATAAATACACTATTATTGAAACTTCGATCTAAGTTACAACGAACTACAAGAACTATGTGTACTATGTATATTATGTTACTTGCTGCAACGGAACCCTTCATGGGCGAGTCCAACTCGCACTTGGCCACTTTATTTTAATATTATTTTATAAATAACCACTTTCCATACGGAGTCAAACCTATGTCATTACAATACCTAAAATCTATGTAGATATATAATTATGTGAAGCTACTAGTGACATCATGGATATTTAAATAGCACCTTTGAGATTATTAAATTAATGACAATGAAACCAATATATTCGAGTATTTCTCAAGGACACTTGGCGGTAGGTATAGAATTATAGATTGTAAAGCTGCCTATACACACTGGGCCAGTGCAGGCCAACGCCAGTGTGTGGAGGGTCGTTTTGTGATGACTCGCGTCGCTCGCCTCGCTGGCCGAGTGACGGCAAGTGGCCAGTGTGTATAGGGCTGTTTTGTCTCGACTCGTCTCTCGTGACCGGTGTCGGTTTTTGTGCACAAAACAAAGGCGCTCGGCGAGTACCGTCCTGTTCTCCTATTGGCCTACCTCGTTTTTGTCTGCACTGGGCCAGTGTGTGGATGCTACGTTTTGTCTCGTGCCGCTTTTTTGTCTGCACTGGGCCAGTGTGTGGATGCTACATTTTGTCTCGTGCCGTTTTGTCGGCGCTCGCGTTGGCCTCCACTGGCCCAGTGTGTGGATGCTACGTTTTGTCTCGTGCCGTTTTGTCGACACTCGCGTTGGCCTCCACTGGCCCAGTGTGTATAGGCAGCATAAGGTGTGTCTGTTTTCAATTACTTTATTAGTTACGTATCACACAAACCCACTACGCGGTGGACACCACATGACGCTTCTAGTATAATTATGTATAAGGCTCAGTACACTTGACTAAATTTAGTTACTGAATTTAGAAGCAAGGAGTCGACTGCATCCAGAAGCAAGTAAGAGGCAAGCAATCCTAGGTTCTGAATTTAGTATGCTAACTTACTGAATGGTATTACACTTCACTGAATTCAGTACCGACTAAATTCAGTCGACTTTATTTAGCCTATGTATTAGTAGGAAGTAAGATGAACTGGAAAATGAAATTACTTGGATAGAGGTATAAGTACAAACCAAGTTGAAGAGAGTGATGATAATCAAATTCAATTTCAATGATAACGCTTCGTTTCCCAATTCACAATCTTGGTATAATTTTATGTGGAGAGCCATCAGAAGCCTTGCCAAAACTCAAAGTACTCTTATCAAAACGTTCAATAGAACTTTAAACTAGAATTACGAGTATACAGACTATACAACCGATTGTGAAAGCCTTTGTGCTCAAAGCGGGACATTAGGAACTTTTGACGTCCCGATTGTTAGAAAGTTCCGATGCTTGAAAATAAGTTTTCGGATCGGGATGATTTTAGATGGTAGAAGGGGAGTTTCACTGCAGCTTTGCTTTTATTTAAAACAGTTTGTAACGTTACCTGAGAAATTTACATTTTAAATTATCGTGTAATTGGTCTACCGCTTAGCTAACATTGTCTTGGGTTTGGTATGGCACTCTTAATGTCTTTATTTTCACTTTAAATTAAACAGTGAGCAATTAAGCAATCGAAGGGTGAGGGGCAAGTAAATTTTTGCGTTATTTACTACTTGTGATTTGTTTGCCGGTTGTAGAGTTACATTTTATTGTTTTTTGTAGTGAAAACTACTTTTGGCGCACCGCAGTCAGATTTTTCGTGGGCTGTGATTTGAATTCTAGCGTCACGCTCAGGAATGATAAGAAATTTTCAGGTGAACTCGGGACCATGGCCATTAGCCGTCTAGAAATGCTTCAGAATTTCCCTTTGGCCGTCTAGAAATGCGTCAGATGTTCATGGTCATTGCCGCGCCTTCCGGTTTCAACCGCGTAGTTTCCAAAATGAGCTAAGTATCTTTTTTTCTTCTGTAGATGTATTTTTGCTTAATATGTACAGTAACGAGAATCTATCTACTTTGTTCCTTGAGGAAAGACGATGACAATGTAGAGAAACTGTCGGTGACTGAGTAATGCTTTATTCTTCCCTAACGGCGGCGGCGGTAGCCCTATCTGAGGCCGTATCTGTGATGTTCTTGCGCTAGGCATCCTACGAAATATAGAACTCGTTCAGTACGGTGAGTGAGTATAGCAAGTTTATGGAATTTTTTAGTTATTTCGGTATGACATTTGTACGTAAGTGTAATTAGTTAGCTAGCCCAAAGTTTGGTACGCAGTAAAGGTCGTTTGAGGCCGACTGTCGTAGGTCTCTATAGAAATTAAAACTTGATGCATTGGTCCGCTAGGATTTGATCTACACCATAAACGTCAGTCTATAACGCCTTGTATGTCACTGGTAGTAGAAAAAGGTGAGAAGACACCATTTCAGCAATATACCACTTACATAGAATAGCAAAAGCAGTGTGGTTTACAATCGTATGGCCGCCGCTTAGCTCAAAAAAGTTATTTAAGATTCTGTATATATTAATAATTAACATATTTATGTAAAACTTAACTAACTATTCTTTGAAAACTACAGTTGTATCAATATCGGTCAGTTGTCCGTTAAGCCGGAATTTATGCACGGGTTGTCTTTATAAGGAGAGAAATGGACCATAGCCGATGGTAAGTGGTTCCACTGTGGAGTATCAAGCGTCACGATTTTCGTGCTTCGTGTAATGCAAGGAGCGATTACTATCGTGTACTGAGTATGCTTATTAGATGTGCCGTTACAGATAATTCTTAAACGTTGCGTTGTGTTAGCTAGAGGACATTTCCTACACGTAGTTCCTTCCTAGGATGACATATTTTTTTCCGGGACCTATTATTATAGTTGACGTCATAATGCTTTTATTGACTACCGAACTTTAGGCTAACGTTAAAGGCCCAGGCCTACCCTAATCATTAGAATCCCTTTTAAAACTTTTGAAAGATTTTTAGACTTTTTATAGAACTTTAGAAAACCTAAAGTTTTGAAAGATTTGATAAATAATTCATTAGGACATACGTAGCACCTATGCGATATACATAAAATTACAATGAATGGTGTATGTGTAAGCCTTTTATTCTGGCCCAACAGCAAACACAAGTTTCGTCAAATCCATGTTTTTCCTTGACGGACTAATTATAATGGTCTATTTTAGAGCCAGTCATCATCCGAATTTGCGTATAGGTGGTTTAGAAAGGCTTGAATCTTAGTTTGTATTTTAAAGAGCACATAGGGTCATGATTTTCGTGCTTCGTGTAACGCAAGAAGCTGTTACTGTCGTGTACTGGTTGGTATACGTCTGGGTCAAAATATACATGACAATTTATCGTCAGATCAATCTGCAGATATCTACAGACATGTGAATATGGAATGGCTGCATTGTTCAACGAATTGCATACTTTGCCGTTTAGACTACTATTTATGTAGATTTTTGTATTTCATATCATAGTCCTTGAGCGATAAGGCTGCTAATAAATATTTAATTACCTACTTCTTTAATAGTTTTAAGGTTATGCTAATATTTAGCCTGTGTTTTATGCTCTTCTATTATTATATACATATTTGTTGTATTTTACTATTTTCAGTACAATAGCTAAAATAGAAAATATTTACATTCCAAGTAGAAACGTCTTAAAAATTTACTCGTTGTAAATTAATTATGATTTTCACACACAACACCATCTAACTCCATACTAAGCAGAGCTTGTACTATGGGAGCCAGATAGCTGATAAATTATTGAAGTAGGTATATTATATATTTTGAAATACATACTTAGACGCAGGGCTTAGCTCGAAGACTTGAGGTAGTCTTTGAGCATGTCCAACCCTCACCTCCTCTCACCGAAGTCTTTGATAACTACGACAAAGCAGCCTACGATTTTCCTGGCCTACTGATTTTACTTATTATACGAGTATGTACAATGTAGGTACATAGAAAACACCCAGGCACAGTACAAAGATATGTATTCATCACATAAAAATTTGCACTGGGTGGGGATCGAATGGGACCCTCTAATTAAACAATACAATTATGTACTTAAATGAGGCACTAGGCCTCAAACGGCGGCCTTTTCGTTAATAGCGATTTCGTCAAGGCAACCATTAATACCTGAAAACGCTAGTAGAACAATAATAAAATGAGGAAGTCAGCTATGTATCAAACACGTAGATGACTTCTGAATCTTTTGTTGCAAAAATAATCATACGAAAAAAAAACTATTTAAACAGAAATAAATAATCAGTGTATTCCCATGTGTTCAAGGCGAAGCTAAAAGCTGTTTTTTTTTAGTATTTTGAGTAAAGTCATATCCGTAAAGATTTTTTCAATGTTTATGATGTCTAACTGAAAAAGATAAATTGAGGTTTCAGGTAGGTACATATAATGCAGCTGTTAAACATTAAAGTAATCTAGGTCCTTCCACAATTTAAAAATAATATAAAAATGTAGAGAAATCGCTGAACTTCAGTAGAACAGGATTAATTCACAAATTACTTACTGGGAACATTCCGAAATATATATTCTAGATTGCTTTACCTAAGTCTAACTTAGGGGCCTATCTGAACTTCAAGGAATTTACCTAAATTGCCTTCCAAAACAGGTAATCAAATTACTACCTAATCCCCAGATCCCAAACTTCGGATTAGAATATTACAGAAATATAGCTAGTATTATTTGTGTTTTATACATATTTTGTAATTAGACACGTAAGTAAACCATATGAATTTAAAAATTTAAAATAAAACATATTATTTGCTAGTTATTTTATAAAAAGAGATATAACAATTAGTCACAACATGTTTAAATGCGTATTATTATTCCTATTTTCTATCAATGAAATAGAATTTAAATTTACTAATGAACTTCTGTTGCAAAAAAACGGTCCTGATTCTCATTAATTTCTCATTTGATCGTTTGAAAACACTTTTTGAATAGAAATAAATTTCGCAACCTATCGGATGAAAATAGATTTAACGTCATTTCTTTTTGCTAGCCACACACCGCCATGATTTGCCAAAATATCCGGTTATTGTTCACACGTCAATGATATAATTTATCTTTATAACACAAATTGTATAACTTCTTGAGCAACTTACTTTACATTGTCTAGAAAACGACATATTATTAAAATGAGATAATAATTACAGTAGAAATAAGAAGCACACGTAATCATTACGTTTCCTGGGCTAGGCGAAGATAATGGGAAGTAATCAAATATTGCTCGCTCAATTAGATTTCAAACTATTATATGCATTACATAGATACGGCATCGTATTCTGGGGTAATGGTCGACACGGTCAATAAGAAAACCGATCGAGGTGAAACGTTCTATTTACTACACATAAAGCGTCGTCAAGTCAGGAGCATTCATCATTTCTGTCAATACTATCACAAAGTTTTTATGCTATAGACGCCAGAGCGTTAACCTTTTTGCCAACTTCGTGATTTTACACAGATTTGGAAAGCACAGATGTACAAAAAAGCGGTGTGTAAGTTCATCACCTAACTCAATAATTGAACATAATTTATAAAATTTATCGATTTGAACATAGAGATTATGAAATAACAATTTAATGTTTCTAGTAATTGAATTTTTTTTGTAAAATTTTTCATACGCAACTATCTTAAAAATAAAAAATGGGTAAGCGCTTAATGATGAGCTTTTTTTTTTTTGATATGCAAGTGAAATCGGCGGACGGAAATGAATATTGTATTAAATAAATTTGAACATTCAAAAAGTGGCAAATTGTACGTAAATATGTACAGAACACTTGCTAGATCAACGATAGAATTTCGATAAATTTTATGTATTTTTATTTAATGTAAAAACTACACAACAAATTTATTTCTCGGAGTTACCTAGGTTAACATTTTGTTTCTTTAAAATATTGTCTTAAAATGTAAGTAAGAATACATCGAAAAAAGATAGTTTATCATTAATCAAGTATTTATCGTGTTATGATCATTTCTTCATTTGCCACTTTTTATACAATTTCGTAGAAAGGTATGCTTCTGCGACGTTGTCCGTTCTACACGCATGGTCGACCACACGTGAGAGACGTATGAGACAGTGACTCGGGAAAACTTGAAATACTTTCTGAAGAATCCATTACCAACTTTCTGAACTTAGATGGGAAATTACTGGGTCTTATGATTTAGCATTAAAACTTGGTAACTAAAATATAAGCATTTATTGAATCGTAAGTACCTACGTAATTTTAAGCTCTGTGAAAATGTAATGAAGTAATAGTAGAATAGATTTGATATACATAAGCCGACTACTACTCCCCGAAAGTTTCCTATATTTCGATGCAGTTTCATGCAACATGGTCACTGATAAACACTACAGTAGACACATTAATACTAGAATAGAGAGCAGCGGTGATAACTTAAAATTTATACTCTAATGATAAACAAATATTCAAACTTTGATATTTATAACATGACAAGCATTTAAACGTAAATTTATACTCTTCTCCATCTTACGCAAACGATTTTAAAAGCATTAACATTTATTAAAACACATCATACGAGCACTCCCAAAAGAAGAATGGCGTAATATTTGTCTATTCTAAATTCAAGTCTATTTCAGTCCCGGGAAATGCTTTCAAAATGTCCGAGGAAAGCCCAATTACAAAGTTATTGAGGAAACATAAACTTCAGCCGTCCATAGTAACAATAAAACGGTTCGTTGTGACCGCACTATGTTGTTTTGTGTTAATTGGGTATTTCTTTGTGCACATTACGCTTTGGTGTGGACAGAGGTGCCAATAAAACGCTGAATGTTTCAAACGTGACGAGATTTACGGAGAAGTTTGATCGTAAATTTTTGTTTAAGTGGCGATGGAGGTGTGTCTGTCTGGCAATCATTTATTTATCTATTTAGTATTTATTGCCCAATAACAGATATGACGTACAAACGGAAAGCATAAAGCTAGGACGCATTTTCTACCACCTACCCGATGTGTTAAACATATATGTGCAGCAGACAAATTTGTGCGCTACAAATTGAATCTAAAACACCAAAACAAATCATAAGCATAAGCAGCCTATTAAATGTTCCCATACTTAGGACTCTGGGCATTCTCTCGCAAAAAGAGTCAAGGTCATAATCCACCATGCAGGCTACGGGTTGGTTTGTTGACTCATGATCTTGAAATTTTCTTGTAACATGCCGGTTTCCACACGATGTTTTCCTACACTGTTTTTAATCGCGGCATTACACAGTGTCACGCAGCTATTGGAACATGAAGTTGGAATAGTTGTTCACTGGTCACAAAGGTGAGGTTCCCATGGCAAAAACTACAAAGTGTTAAAATGCAAGCGACGCTAGAATAAATTCACCGGATCAACTAACTACGCAAACTAGTGAAACTACGCTCCGTTTAACTAATAACTTTGCTCTCAAAACCGATTTCTTCCTAGCGCGAAAATAAGGTTCTCCGCATACATACAAATACAATACAAATCGTACTGGATGCAATGGAACTGAAAGATATCGCGAACACGCAGTTATGGCAACTGAGTTTAAAAAATTAGGAGTTATGGAATCATTTACGGGTTTAATAATGGTACCAAAGGGGACATAAATTATCTTGTATCTCTGGATGATGAGCACAATGTAATACAAGTCGGTCAGATTAATTTTCAAATAGCAGCATGGTAGGTGATATTTGGATTTGGACACGCGTGTTGCTTACCATCAGGCATGTCTTGCTAGTTATAGGATTTAATTTGAGGAATGGATGCATTATCTGGAAAATAAACTATTTCATTATGTTTTAAAAAACATAACTGAAGTTTATTAGGAAAAATTGAGACGTAATAAATAATATTTGACATTTTGTCGCTGCCAGTGGAGAGTGTGCGGCGCAGCTGAATGTGCGTGCCGAGTCAGTGACCGAGTTGACATCGGTGGACAAATGCTGTGAAATACTTGACAGAGTGCCAAGTTGCAGAGACAGCTCTTGCTGAACGGAACTGCGGACCATCGGACGTGCCTACAGATTTTTTTATGTAATACTAAGCTTTGGGCGTTGCGGATTAGAGGTCATCTATCATTACGGATAACTTTTAACTGGTAGATAAAGAAAAAAGTGGAAATTTTGGTTTATTTGATGGAGTTCCTCGTTTTTGTGTGATGGTTCTTTCGTGGATGTTAGAAAAGGTAGGATATTGGTGTCGAGGCTAGCATCCTTTACTAGGCGTTAAAATAACATGTAATCAAATACACAACTTGTAAAATAAACCAAGTCTTAGAATTCAGTGCTGTATGTACAGATATGCGTCCGCACTTTAGTGCAATGCTCGTCCTATATGCCATGACTGTTTATGACATGTGAATTTTAAAACAGTAGATCCATGTCAAAATTGGGCCTCATAATACGAAATTATGAGGCCCAACTTTGTGTGGTGTCATGTTTACTATGTTTCTTAAGTGTAAGTATAGTGGTTGATAATGTATTTCTAAGATGTTCTGTAGGAAAAATTAATGTGTTTTTTTTTTTTTTATATTGGTGGACAATTCACACACAACACCATCTGACCCCAAACTAAGCAAAGCTTATGTATGTATTGTTATAAGTACTTATAATAGCACAGAGAAGATGATAAACTTAGATATCTATGGCAGTTGGCTTCAGGTGGTCTCAACTACTTACTAACTTTGAGCTAACGCAAGGCTCTATTAACCTAAACTTTACTACCTACAGTACTTAGACACACATATAGAGCCTACCTGAAAGCATACATGAAGTACATAAGTATAAGCGACAAGAAGCTTTAACACACAGTTCTCAATGCTAAATCCTAATAGCCAACCGACCAAAACACTAGTTCTAAAACTTTTAACCTCAGAGTTGGCACTAAAGCAATGCAGCTCTCGACCACCGCATTGAACGCAGCCATAATGCAGTAGTGCCAACGTGAACTAGAGTAGGTCAATGATTTTGTTATAGCAAAACTCTTAAACGCAGAAAATGCTCTGAAATGTATTTGTGTACTAGCAGCGCCCCGCGTTTTTACCCGCGTAGTTCCCGTTATTTTCCAAGGATAAAAAGCGTAAGTCCCTATGTATTCTTCTAGACTATAATCTAACTGCGTTCCAAATTTCAACCAAATCTATTAAGACGTTACGACAATAAACATCCAAACGTTGAAATTTTTAATGTTAATAAGATTACTAGCTGCGCCCCGCGGTGATACCAGTGGCTTACTTAAACTATAAATAGAGATTTCATCTCCATACAAATTTTAACACATAAGGGTAAAGTTTAAAAAAAATGATTGTCATATTCATCTTATATATAAAATTCTCGTGTCACAGTGTTTGTTTCCTTACTCCTCCGAAACGGCTTTACTGATTTTAACCAAATTTTATATGCATATTCTGTAGGTATGAGAATCGGCTACTAGCTATTTTTCATACCCCTAAGTGACAAGGGTTGTTCACTAAGGCAAAACAACGTTTGCGGGGTCAGCTAGTTTATTTATATAATTACTAGCGGTCCGTTCCGGCTTCGCTCGGACATAACCTAGACACTGTCTGCAGCGCCATCTGCCGTGCATGAAAAATAGCTAGTAGCCGATTCTCAGACCTACTGATTAAGCATATAAAATTTGGTTAAGATCAGTAAAGCCGTTTCGGAGGAGTAAGGAAACAAACACTGTGACACGAGAATTTTATATATAAGATGTAATCAAAAGCCCAGCCTAAAAAGTCAAGAGAAAGAGAGAGAGAGATTCAAGCTACTTAGCTTCAAGAATGACGAAACATCAATCCATACTATTTTAATCTTCATTTCCAACCCCTTTCAACGCTTTTTTCACATAAAGTACGGGTACTTTATGTGAAAAAAGCGTTATCTTCCTATTCAAGTTATAAACTGCTTTAGTTACTTAATGGGTCGAAGGGCATGTCGAATTTCGACGTAATTTTGCCTAATTTGTTTGTTTATAGTAATAAAATATAACCAGCGATCATTTGGAGAACTGTATCTTTGTGCTGGTATAACATTTATTGATGTCGATGCAGTGGTTTGGAAGATAATCTCACATGAATAAGAAGAATGAAGGTTATTATATATCATAGGGCTTAGAGATATAACAACTTAGATCTCTGGGTGACGAGCGCAGTGCAGTGCAGTGCTAGGTAATGATTTGGACTCTTCATGTTCCAATAGCTGCGTGTCACTGTGCTGCAGGCATGTTGCTTACCATCAGGCACATGACCTGCTCGTCTCGTCACTCTTTACTTAAAATTAAAACAGAAACATTTGATGCAAACGACAAAAAATCAAGGAACAATAAACGTTTTGTGTACGACAACCGATCTGTCAGTTGTTGTGTTAGAATAGAATAGAATAGAATATTATTTATTATCATGGTAGTAACATTCACATATATAATTAATTACAAAAAATATAAGTACATAGTATGAACGCCACTACACAGACTCGTCACATTACAATTTGACATTTGATGTACAACATAAAATATGTTTATACTTAGACTTATTCAAATAAGTAGGTACTCCGTTTTTATTTTCGTAATAATAAAAAAATATATATATGGAAGGTAGATACCACCTTAGCAGTTCCACCTACGACATAGGTACATGTTTACATGAGAAATAATTTAATTTAACAAACTGTATAAAGGCTTTGTCTATTTTGTTACTTATTTATGAAACAAGTCAATTTAAATACGATTGGAATTATTATAATATAAATTAAGAATGATTTAATCCTTAAGAATTTTTTTTCTATTAATGCTGCGTATAAGAAAATATTAATTAAGTAAATATGATTGGAATTATTGTAATATAAATTAAGAATAATTTAATCCTTAAGAATTTTTTTCTATTAATGCTGCGTCAAAGAAAATTTTACAGAAAACATACAAATACGACAAAAACAATAACATAACAGTGCATAGGTAGTATATGCCTTCTCAGAATACCTTTCATGTAAGAAAGCGACAATATCATCTTAAATTAAATTCATCAAAATTATTATAATCATTCCTGACACCTTCCGTATAATCTAATGCAGTCAAGACTGTTAAACATACATTTATTAACTAACTTTATTTCCAAAAGGTATGTAATCGGTAAGGTGTAAGTAATTAGCTTTGTTCTGTGTCCATGGATATAAATCACTTTATATTCTAATGATCGTTTGTACATACCGAATTCACAAGAAATTTATTATGTGACTACCCACATTTAAAATATATAATACCAGCACTACTATCTACACAGAATGGGAGTGTCAATTGTATGTTGACACTATTAAGTTATGTTTAGTTCCATCGCAATTCGCAACTTCAAGTGCGAGATATGACTTGCCTCGTGGCTTGGCCAGTGGAGTAGCTCGGCCTGCGAAGCTGAGGGCCGTGGGTTCGATTCCCACCCAGTTCAAATATTTGCACTGTGTCTAGGTGTTTCTATGCATAATAAGTATGTATTTAAAACTATACAAGTATTATATCAGCTATGTGGCCGCCATAGTACAAGCTTTGCTTAGTTTGAGGTCAGATGGCGCCGTGTGCGATGTCCACCCATATTTATTTATTTCTTAACAAAATCACTAATACTGAGCTAGGTGTTATTCATTAGCGCTTATCAATTTATATTGGGTATAATCATTATTTAGATATTCTGAAATCTTATAGATTGATTTCGACAAAAGTAATTTTTTGACATTGGCACGAAATTTGCTTTCAGTTTCTATGTGTTGGATATTGCTTGGAAGTTTATTATATAGTTTCTGTCCCATCACTTTTGGTAATTTTCCAATCATAGTCAACCGATGCTGTATTGGTAACAAAACGTTACTGTTCTTGCAACTTCTAGTTTTCAGTTTACTACTATGCTTTTTATATTCACTAAAATTAGCGCTGTCCGCGCTAATTTTATTTCAATTTAATTTTTATTCAAATTTAATTTTACTTCAACACTTCAAAAATGTAAACAGAAACTGACGTCATTATCCCTAAACTTACGAAGTGCTCCCTGCATGACTCCCTCCATTTACTCTTTGTAAGTACTCTGACAGCACGCTTTTGCATCTTTAAGATACGCTCGTAATTAGTCGAAGAGCCCCAAATGAGTATACCATACGACATTATGGAGTGGACGTATGAAAAATATACCTCTTTTAGCTGTTCTTCTGAGGTGAAAGGTCTCAGCTGTTTGAGAGCATATATTCCCTTGGACATTTTTGCACATGTGACGTTTATATGCTCTTTCCAAGTGAGTGCGGCGTCCAACTCGAAACCTAAAAGTTTTGCTGTGTTAACACTTTGTAGATTTTCATTATTATCCATTGGAATCTGCAAAGTTGTTAGTAAAGGGGACACAGCATTAAAACATATCACATTCGTTTTATTGGTATTTAGCTTCATACCGTTCATTACAAACCACTTGTTTAAGCTTTTCATTATTTTTCTTATACTTTCTAATAGCTTTTCTATAGAATCAGCGGCTACAATTATAGTAGTATCGTCAGCATACTGCACTATGTCTCCCCCGATATCCAAGTGAGCCATGTCATTCATAAATATAATAAACATGACGTTACCGAAAGACGAACCCTGCGGAATACCAATGCTAATCCTTTTTGCTTCTGATCTAATAGGCTTGCCATTTATTTTAACTTCAACAGATTGTTGTCTATCCGTTAAAAATGACTCAATAAGGTCTTTTATTTCATTTTTGATACCGTATACTTCTAGCTTCGCCATAAGTAATCTGTGATCTACTGAATCAAAGGCCTTGGATAAATCCAATAGTACAACGGCTACACGTTGTTTACGTTCAAGACCTTCGCCTATTTTCTCTACTATTCTAAGACATGCCGATGTAGTTGATTTTCCAGCTCTGTATGCAAACTGACAATTTGAAAGCGCCGTATTTTCATTTAAATGTTTCATAATGCCCTCTGATAATATACTTTCTATCAACTTTGATATGGTAGGTACAATAGTTATCGGTCTGTAATTGTGTACATTAGTAATTTCACCCTTACCTTTATAAAGTGGTGTTAAACGTGATATCTTCAGTTCTTTGGGATATGTTTTGGATTTCAGAATGTTATTGATTATGTATGTTAGATGAAAACAAATGAATGGCAAAATTTTATATAAAAAGTTTCCGCTAATATCAAAAATGTTATTAGTGTCCGAATTACGTATCTTATTACCCGCTATTTTTATGAGTTCGTCCGGGTAAATTTGTTGTATTTCAAAAACTGGCAATTCAGAGACATATTTTTTTAAAAATTCTATGGCCGCACTTCTGTTAGGTTTATGATTTCTTTCCAATTCCTGGCCTATCGATATAAAATAGTTGTTAATATAATCAGGAATTTCAAAATTGTCTATTTGTCTATCTGATTCAACATCTTTTAAATCCCAATACCATTCTTGCTTACATTTATTTGTATCTTCTTTAATAACCTGCCAGACCTCTTTTTTTTTGATTTTTTGAATTTTTAATGCGATGATTTATGTAGTCTCTTTTATTTGTAAATAATAAATTATCTCTCATTTCTATTTTCTTTGTTATTATACTTGATTCCAAATATTGGGGAAACTGTCTCTGAAGAGTGTACAAATCATGAATGTCTAGCTGTATTTTTATCAGTTCACCATTTATCCACGGAGCGGTACTTTGACACCTCCTCTTACTGATTATTTTGGGGAACGTTAGTTATAACCTTATAACAGAACCCGGCCAGGTCAGTGATTTCAACTTTTGACAGGAGCAAAGGCCGATTAGGGTCAAGTCTGGATTAGCTTGAATCAGCAAACAGTGAAATCGGGGCTACTTAATTGAGTAAGGATTAGATGAATGTTTGTTTACAGTTTACACGGAATCGGGCCACGGTTTTGATCACGTTATAAATGCATTTAACGTTTTAGCGTTACGTTTTTTTTTATTTACTTTGACTTTTGGGTTGAGTTCAATCGTGATTTTTGGAAATTCAGAAGGCAAAACCTTTACTTCGTATTTCATTTATTATATGGAAAATTGAACTAGAATTTTGAACTACTTGTATATTTTAAAGCTACATTTAAAGACACAACATTTAAAGACACACATTTAAAGGCAAACACAAATATTAGATCGTATCAATCAAATACATGATACTGATATTTATTACGTAACAAATCAAGAAACCCTGCCATAAAAACTATCGTGATTGTTACACTTTTCTTATTAATAAAATCAGTTGATTAAAAGCTTGAAGCTCTAGTAGAAAAAGTTGTAACAATATCTAATAAACAATATTTTCTACTAATGCCATAAACGCAAACACTTCACACAGCGTCCACGGTATCATGTAACTTGTGATGAAAAACTTGAACTCTACTTGTGTCCAACAGTAGAGTAGTAGACTACAACAAAATCAAACCTAATTTACAATTACGATAGTGGCGTCGTGTGCCAAAATACGCATACCATGTTTTCAAAATATTTGTGACGAAATATTTGAACCGAATTATTTAAGGCACCGAGCATCATAAAATTCCCGGATGTGGCGCCTTACGTCAAATATATGAAGGGTTGTGAATATAATACGCGATATGAAGATAGCGAGAGGATTCCGCCGCAATCCCTTGTGCTAATACAATTTCATCGTGTCCCATCCCGTCACATGTATGGTAATAATCCTAGGGTTGACGCGCGATTTGTCTTCTTGACAGGGTATTAACGTTATGATAACTATGCGATAAGGAAAGCCTTCACTTTTGTTTACTATAAAATTGTAAGCAAAAACTGTAAACTAGGAACATGTAGAGTTAGTAACGGATATCATTGAATCATGGGTTATAAAAGGTTGGTAAAAAATGATGAGAATTAAAAATAAGATTTAATAAGAAAAACCGAGGACATGGCTGATTGGCGTATCATGGTACAGATTTAAGTTCAGCAATCAACTATCAACTATAATAAACTGAGAATTCATACGTGAAGCACACTTTGAACCGCTGATTACAATTTCGCAATTATTTTTTTTATTGAGAAAATTTGCGTGAACGAATAA
The DNA here is from genome assembly GCA_963693475.1 of Ectropis crepuscularia. NCBI lineage: Eukaryota > Metazoa > Arthropoda > Insecta > Lepidoptera > Geometridae > Ectropis > Ectropis crepuscularia. Next base: position 15,617,684 of record OY856358.1, read on the forward strand.
AATTTCGCACACTTTAGAGTTTGCACTTTTTATTTAGAAAAAAAAGGAATAATTTCATTACATACATGACACATACTACCATTACTGTATTTGATACACACGCATACATACTCTTTTTTTTGTTGTTAAAGTATTCTGTGGTCAAACTGAGAATTAATACTGCTTTGTGGGCAAATTTCGACCACTTTACGAGCAATAAAAACCTGATATTGATGATTTTAGTTCTAATAAAAAAATCCAAATACCTCATTCCGTGTTTGTATTATAAAAGGTAATCGTGTTTTATCTTATTATTCATAACGTAATCAAATGTGACGATGACAGATAAGACCGTATGAATGGTCGCTAATAAAGGAAATGATAACAATAAATACTTTCTTTCTGTAACGATTGTTATGAGGTAATGTTGGAAATAATAATGGCACAACAACCATTGACACAGTTCGCCTGAAAAGTATTCTGAGTATTTGGAAATAAGCCTTGGAATGTGACAAACAAAATAGTCGCTTAAAACCTTAACGCTTAAGATTATATTGTATTGATTTTATACAATTAAAAAAACAGTTTTGAGATTAACATGATGTACAACCATTCGTTTTCGCTTAATTTAAATGAAAGTGACTAATTGATATGTAATTATTTATTTTTCTACGGACACTTTCTCGACAGCCCTATCGATATCCTCGGTAAGAGTAATTGGAGTGAGAAGTATCCGGGAGATATGCGCTAAGTCGCACGCGATTTTTCTAACGGCCTCCTTCATGCGTCTGAGCCCGCTTATATCTAACAGTGGTTTGGATTACGTTGATTTATTGTAATCCACCGTTTCATTAATGTATCAAGCGTGTAATATACATAAAAACAAGCTTGTTTCCCATGGAGGTGAAGAGGAAAACGTAGGACAAGAAGACAAAGAAATAAATATCCGTTGCCATTTTTCTCTAAGTAGGTACAATAAACTGATCAAAGAAACACTCTTATTAATCACACAAAATTATTGTCTCTGCATCGAAACCACGACTTTCGCAATAGAAGACTGACTCATTACAAATTGAGCCGCCACAAGGCTAATATTTTTTTTTTTTTGTTTTTTTTAAGTTTATACTTGACCGCCATCTCGCACGATGTTAACCTGCGATGCGGTCTACGATGACGCGTGCCTGTCTGGAAGAAACTGATTCACTCTCGACTTGGAAGACACCAAATTGTGTCTTGAAAAAATTAGGAAACCTCCACTCAGGCAGCGAATTCCATAGCCTTTCTTAACACAAAAGTGGAGCCAAATCTCCTAGTTTAGAGTCTTTGGAACGGGAACGTAAACCATGTAACATAGTATAAAATTGACGGTAGCGTTCAATAACGTGTTAAAACACAGTTTATAGTTCGCCCATTTTGTTAGGAACTCTCTGAAGTTGGTTCTTGGACACAGTACTTTGTTGCGAAAAACATCCACAGCGCAAATGCATGCGCGCAGCATGGAGAGGTCTTTCGTAAACGGTCACATTTTTACTTACTCAGAAATGGCAGCATGGAGAGGTCTTCCGTAACCGGTCACATTTTTACTCAGAAATGAAATCTATTTGAGATAAACATGGTTTTCAGTAATAAAAATTGCTCAAATTGATACTTAGTTACGTAAATATTATATTTAACCGTCGGAATTGTGAAATCTGTACAACAAAGTCCATAATGGTTTTGTATCATTTGTACGCGTACTCGCGATAAAGATTTTTAGTGCGATTTGAATTTCACAGTAATCGGACGCATTTGAAAACGATAGTATGACGTAACTTTTTAAAAGATAATACGGATTTGCAATTCTGTGTTGAAAGGAATGTACTCTAGTCACAAATGAAAAAAATGAAAAAAGGTTTATTTGCACAAATACTGAGTTTACATAGGTTGAATGACAAATTTCAAAAAAAATAAAATCTTAGATCTAGACAATAGCACTTATTAAGTACCGATTCCCAGATATCCGTCTTGAGTAGGTTCTGAGAATAGAAACCAATTTACGTTTTAACTTTGCAAAAAAAAAACTACTGTACAAATATATGTCATAAATAACTCAATCCAGAGGAATAGTTTTTTTAGAATGTTGATGGGGTTTTCTAAAGTTAACCCTGTACACGGGATATTAGTATTAGTATATCTACTTCGTAATTCTACTAATATTATAAATATGAAAGTTTAGATGTTTGAATGTTTGTTGCTCAATCACGTCGGAAGTTCTGAACGAATCAGGCTGAATTTTGAAAAGCTGTTGGAATATCGGATAGGCTACTTTTTGATCCAGTAAAATAACAGGAACGGGAACGGGTAAACCCGCGGACGCTGCTGCGGAGTCGTATATATGTAAGTTTTTTTTTTCAATTTATTTATTTTATTCTATGCACCGTTTCTGTGTAACCCTGTAGTAAACTAATTTTGGCTTCCGTAGAATATTGGGTCATCGGGATGGTAGAATGTCATTTTGGCACGGAAAGCGTAATCATTGTTTATGTTATTTGTCTTTGTTGACACAATTTTAATAAGCATTAGTTTTTTAAAAATACGGAAAATTTAAAGAAAGTCTCTCAGACAGTATGACACACAAAACTATAAAAAATATAGTAGGGATGTGCAAAACATGTCAGAATATAATGTTAGAATTTTTTATTCTATCTGGAATCTGCAATAATTCTTTCCATATTCTCATTCTTAATGGCTAGAATCTAGCCTATTTCACATTAATTTATGTATTTTGTATTCCAAATTGTACATTCTACGTAACTGATTGAACTAATTATATAAATGTAAACAAAAGCGTGATCCTTCACTAAAATCCAGACGATATTTATAGAACAGAAGTCGTGAAAATACAAAATCAACGGTCAGTAAACAGAAAGATTTATGTTCTTATATTTTATTTTCATAGTTCGTAGTATTCCTCTCCAGTTAAATTAGCTTATTCTAGCCTAGTTTTAGATGAATCACAGGGATCAAAGCGAGAAAATAATTTAAGATGATAAATGTACATTTCGGATTCTAAGGCACAAAATTAGTACCCTCCTACGACCTACGACAGAGCGACAGACCTACGAATCTGAACAAGCAAAAATCACGACGCAGTGTATATCACGTTGTCTGTAATAATTTGAGCCCAAATCACGCTAAGGTTCTTCGAGAACAGAGATCAATGTATTTTGGGGATCTCAGGAGAGCACCAACATTTATAGACCTGCCATTGCGAAGAGATCTGATGAGGTCTCGGATCAAGTTATGACAGATATCTGTTCGCACTCCAACGCTGATGAGTTTACATACCATGGTACAGGATAACCTTGCTGGCCTTATGCTGATGCTAAGTGTATGTCGAAATAAGATTTGTCATTCAGTTGCATTGCATTTATTTGAATACAATTAAAGAACATTACTCATAATGTATTGTTACATATCACTAGCTGCCCCTCCAGGCTACGCACAGGATTTTTTTTTTTACATAAAAATTCCTAAAACGGCACGGCAAATTTTATTTTCAGTTTTTAAATGAAAAACAAAAGTTATTTTGACTATAATCATTGTTGCATAAATACTATCGAAACATTTACTGTTGGTAATTATGTGTGATACATTTGTGTTCTGTAGTACATAACTCAGTTCTATCATCAATATTTTAAAATAGGTACATACACGATGTGTCGAGTCGAGTTACTCTACTAGAGATACCTACTTAAACTCAACAATATAGTTTTTATTACTCGATAATAATGTAGCATCCTATTAGTGAATTTATTTTGAGATCGGGCATGTAATTCTTGAGTTATTTTTTTACAAACAAAAATACGAACCTCTCATTGTAATATTAATATACAATTTATACATCAATTGTCAAAAAAGGTTTCGTCGCCGCTTGACTTTTGTATCTGAGGGCTTATAGGACTTATGCAACCTAACCTTCGTCACGAATGTTCGGTTTAAATATTATAGTTGTAGATACAATAATATGTATAAGTATATTATCTGTTTGCCGTAGCAATGTTCATATAGAATATCGAGAAGGACGTGAAAACCGCAAAAATGGATATAATGTTACAATTCTCATACCTACTCGAGTGAACAAATGTATCAAGTGTGCTCTGTTACGTAAAGAGAGTTTCTCTAAAGTCATTCTTTAATAAGTATTTTAATTATTCATCCGCACCCAATATCCATTCTTTCAATACACATGGAGAAAAAAATAGTTGACGCTTTTTTCTCATTAGACATTAAATCAGTTATGAAAACTGAAAAATGCGTATAGTACAGTTGTCTCTTTGATTCCGAGACAAAATGATAGAGAGAGAACAATAGGAATGGCATAAAGTAATGTTGATAAACTTTAGACCTCTCGAAGTGAGCCCTGACCGTTGCTACTACCCGTCGTTTTCGAAACATTTATTCAAGGCACATACGATTCCAAAATCTAGCAATACTCGTATTTTAGCAATATACAATAGGCATAGAAAATTAAGAAGAATGTCACGTCTAATAAACTGAAAGAAACTAGATTTAAGATTAAGTTAGACTTACAAAATGGCGTTGAGAGATGAGAATTGATTTTGTGTTACGAGACACAAATAATTAAATTTAAGATATATTGTTGACCGTTCAGCTAGATTATATATTAAATTAGAGCTCTACACACGCTCCCTCGAGAGGCATACCTGGAAGGCATTTAGCTTGGTTCTATCCTGGCCGACAAAGAAGCCAGTGACGAAGGCGAAGAAGAAAAGAAGAGATCACTAAGCCCTCATGCAGCCACCGCGAAGAGGCTCGATAAGGCCAGATAACTGAATCCCTAACTCTCCTGGTGCATTCCAGCAATGAGGCTCGCCTCAATATCAGTTCCTTACCTCCCCAAACAAAGAGAGATGAAGAACGAAGATTGATTAAACCAGACAATAGTCATTATCTCAAAGAAATAAAAACTCTCCAACAAAGCTTTTAACTAGATTTCCCAGGTTTTACTCGACTAATAAAAGAGAATTGCTCCTTATTCCACAATGTAGCCGTACTGAACCGTCAAGTATTACGGGGATTCTAGGTTTTTATTGCATCGTTATATCTCTATTTTTAGTACGAAGTACCGTAATAATGTCTGTTTATAAAATTCTAAGTAAAAAGGTTTACAATATCTATAAAAATAATGATAATGAGTTTTAGTATTTGCGGCATAACAGACGTCATTAGAAGGTTAATTAGTTACCCTAGTATTTAAGTGCGAATGTTTCGATATTTGTTGCTCTTTTGCGTCGGAACGGCAGAATCGATCGGGTTGAAATTTGGAACACATTTAAATCATAGACTGGAATACATAAGCTACTTTTTATCCCAGTAAAATATAGAAACGGGAACGTCGCGGAAAAGCCGTGGGGTGTTGCTTCCACCCCGTGTTGGGTTTGAATAAATACAAACTAAATAATATTTAACGTAAGTAGATATAAAGTAAAATATGGGGCAAATCATTTAACCATTTCATTTTTTGTTTCAATCCATGAGGCGTTATTGTATAATTATTTTGTCTGCTATTTCAGAGATGGTTCATATTAATAGTTGTTTGTATCGAATAGAAAGCTACCTTTTCGGTTAAATACAACTTTTTTTACCGTTCATTGGATCGCGTCAGACTGCAATCTTATTTGACATATAACATAAGTTTGTCAAGTAACCCAACGAAAACGAAATTTGCTCCTAATTGTGAACATAATTTTCAATACAGATAAAAGTATCAACTATCATTTGGCAGACGTTCCGGACTTGACCTAGACCGCACGATTTTCACCATTCGTCATATATTTACATAACAAGATGATTCACGCATAGAACAGGTTTAGGAGACGACCACAGCTGTCACGGCGTTGATAAGCTTAATTTAATGTGTGTATTCTAAGACTGATGTCATCTTACTACGTAACAAACTCGATGGATACATCTTGATGTCATCAAATGAAGATCGGTTAGTTAACCATTTTCTTTTTTTTTACCAGGGATTTTTTTCTTCTATTCATTTTGACTTCTAGCCCAATAGAAGACACGGTGGATGAATGGGACCGTATACCAAATGAGCACTAAAGCCCCTAGATCGCTTAATTTGTACGCCTACACCGGGACACGGAAACGCGCTAACATTCTTCCGCACCCTCGGCGGTGCTGGCATATTGGGACCACTACCAAAGTAGGGGTAAAGCTGGAAAGCCTATACCCCATTTAACTTGAGTGACTCGTGGAATCACCGAACGCGTCATCTCCGTGGCTAGTCTTAGTTAATTAGAACCTTGCGCTAGCTGAAACTTCAATATACCAACACCCAAATACACTGCCTTTTAAAAAAGTCTTCAATTCCAGAGTGAATCGGTTTCTTTAAGATAAACGCGTACCAATCGTCCCTCGACATCAAGCGAGACAGCAGTCTCTAACGACTTTGAGTGATATCTTGTTTAAAAGAAAAGGAATGATTATCAAATACAATAGCTTGGCACATAAAAACCATAATGCCTTTTTTTATATCATTTCCAGATTTGTTAAAAAAAATGCGTCAAATTAGGCTTCATATAGGGAGTATCAGTAATGTTTTGCATCATTCCTGTTTGTTTATTTTCATAATTTTCAATTGGAGTTATCTATACTTACTTTGTTTATTTTGACATGCAACAATGAATAATATATATTGTATCTTTACATATAGGTACGGATGTGAAGAAATGATTACGTTTAATAACGTATTTATATTAACGTATGAAATCTTATACTTCATCCTTGTAAACTCAAATTAGTAATAGCCGCAGATAAAAGCCGATAATAAGAGGACGACAGAACAAATTACTAAGTCAATAACAAAATGATTATTATTCAGAAATAACTAACATTTCACAATAGACATCTACAGTGTTAATTTGTTAATGATAGCAATAAAGAGATTGCCCATTATGAACGTACACCAAAGACTGACCGAGTCGAGTCAAAAGACAACAAAACTTGGTTGAACAAACATAGGAGATAAGATCATCACTGACGTAATATCATACAACGGTTATAGTATTAAACCGACAGCAAAAGAGGATGTAGTTTATTTAATTCCTGGGTATTAAGCAAAACTTGGCACTGTTTATGTGAGAAAGGACAAACGCGAGATTTTTTTAAATATTAATTCTGGTTGTATCCCGTCTCCATCTGGATTGAACATTGAGATATTGTTGTTGGTAGTTGTTAAATCAAAGGTATTTATCTGCAGGTAGCACAGTCGATGTAACTTCCGAGTCAAGTTGATATTTTTAATCACTTAATATCACGAGTCCTAACACAGGCTCGTGATTTTGGGGTCACATACGTTTTAATTTTTTAAAATTAAAAATAATAACTTAAAACTGGAAGGATACAGAAACATATTCGTAAGACAAAATAATAACTAGAAAGACAACAAATTCATTATATTCTTCGTCTAGGTAGGTAATTGGTATTTTTACGAATTTAACGTATTGTTTATATTCATATTTGATCAAATCTATCTAGGGAACTACGCCTTTCAAGTAGTATAAGTTTTTCTGGTTTTGATAGTGCTTCTGGCAGTTACTTCACAAGTATAAAACAAACTGATAAAATCGGTGTTCTCTCTTTACGAATTTTGATTTACATAAAAAAGGTTTGGATATAACCAGAAATTTTGCTTGCTTGATATAAGCATTGCGATTTGACAATGGTTGCGAATATTTAACCCGATTAATTAAGCAAATTCCGAAAAAGGATAGTTCAATTGTATATACATTTATCGTAGTTAAATAGTGGAGCGAACCTCCGATATTTTGATGCAGTTTCATGCACGCTTCACGGGTAAACGGGTACACGTCCTTGTTTTAATAATACATTTGATATAAGCTGAGAATTGATTATATTAAAAATAAATACCTATTATGGTATCAGAAATGTATTGATAAAATTGAACCTTCAGCTACGAATTCGCTAATATGGAAAATCCGGAACGTCACACTAATCTGATGACAAATCCGGTTAACTTTACATGTTTAGGTATTTAGCCTTTAAAATTATACGTTGAAGGTTAAGTAGGTCTCATATCGTAAAAAGGAGGGAAAATAATGCGTCAAACACGATTCCGGTGATCAGTTTTTTTTTTAAATAACTTACAATATTTATAGGTAAACCATAATAACATTATTACACTTCCATACACATACATATTTATACCTATAGTTTTAATTATTTTTGTCACATACCCCAATGTCAAAATTTTTTTAAAATGTCCATTCCAAAGTACAAAGTTGTCTGGAAGTAATTCGTTTCAGCGGTAAGGCGGCTAGTTGTGCCAGTTTGAATTGTTGTGATGGTTCGATAGTTTTTTTTATTATTTTCTTGTTATGTTGTAATAGTTAACGATGTAAATAACAAAAAGTTTCGTCAATCTAATTGGTACACAAAATGTTTTTTTAACGTTTTCGTAATTACTTGTTCTATTAAAAGGCTGGATAATATCGTCGTAATGTTGCAAACAAATTTTTATTATCTACCTTACCTCTTTTTGTTCTGTAGGTGTACTGGTTCTGACCCCTGTGAGGTCCTTCCACCTGAGCACACCCATCACCGCGTGTCGAACCCACGACCCCCGTCTACCAGTCCGTCCGTTCGACAGCTCATCCACCACACCACATAGAACAGAGTTCACAGCCAGTTTCCCAGTTCCATCCTTATCACTTTTCAACGCCACTTCGCTACTTATAGGCAGGGACCTTCTTTCCCTCATAAAGCTAGAAAAAAGTTCACAAATCCTCATAAACTCAACGGTCGGATCGCATCGTAACTACACTATTAATCATCCTCAGATATCGGACTTCAAAGACCAGATAAATCTTCCGGTAAATGTTATTTTTATTTTCGGGTCACAGCTGCGATCTTTCCCATAAACCGCCCCGAACTTTTTCAATTATTTCCTTGGAGAAAATTCTCCTAAAGTTTGATGTCCGAACGTGCAGTTTAAACTTTCACTTCTTTGTCGCCCTGGATGTAGGTTACTTCTCTCGTTGATTTATTCACGACATTTAACGCTTGTCACATTCGAAAATACATATAGTTAGAACTTTATTTCACTCGAACACAGTTCACTGCAGAAATTCCAAGTTTGCATCAGAAACGCGAGTAGGCTAAAGAGTGCGATACTTCGAGACGCTGTCAAACAAAACACGATCGAACCACGACTATTCGAATTTCGAAAATCGAGAGACAGCAGAACGTCCACAGCGGTTTACGTTCGGAAACCGAATGGAGCGGCGCGTGCCACATGCTTTCTGCCGACGAAGGCTTGCTCGGAACCCCGTCTCTTTCTTCAAAGCGATAACGGCACGATAAAGACAAGGACAAGTAGATACGCACACCTTCAGATAAATGGCAGGACAGGTGAATGTAACTACTGGAAAAGACAACAAAAACTTTTCAATCGTTTCTATTACGATTTTCTATTGTTTTTATGCGAAACTAACGCATTTATAAAACATGTCAAGATCAAGCACTGCTCCGGTAAATAATAAAATTTATAAGAAACAACAATGCAGAGGTATTAAGAAATTTAATAAAACCAGATTTGGATAACTGTAAAAAATACTTTTAGAACAAACATCTTCATTAACAGACTCGTTTAAAAGTTATCAGACAAATTATCTCAATTTGCATAGGTAAGAATGCGCTGCCATAACAAAAAAAATAAACAAAAATTAGAACACTCAACTCAAAACCTGTAAAAGCGCATCACAATTATTATAACCGAAATTCAAATTCTGAACCCTCAGAACTTCGAATTCGCGTGGGAACATCCGGCTTACCCGGACCGGGACCAGCGTGTAATAACTGTTACTTATTCTATGGCAATCCGAAACAAAGGGTCCTTCCTCCACACAGGTGCAATCGAACAGCTGCTTCCGAAGCCAATGAGAATTTCCCAAAGTACCTCAAACTTACAATACCCAGTCGAACTTGAAACCGTCTTACGAGGGACGGAAGACGATACCATAGGAGTGAGGAAGGATGTGGCGTCATCGCGTGTACATCAATACGGTAGTGCGCCTTACGGAATAATATTATGCAAATTTAGCTGACTTTGTAAACAATCGCGAATCGTTACGTGTTTTTATCGAATCAAAATCTAAATCGATACAATGTGACAAAATCTTAAAAGGCCTTTAAATAAATAATCTTAGACTCAAATCAATGAAATTTTTGATATGACACTTAATTCATTAGTTATAAGGTTTGCGATTAGTTTCACTTTTTTTTATCAATTCAGACACAATTATTTTTTGTGGACAGATGGACACCTAAGTAAAACAGATATACCTGCAAAGAAAAAAAACATTTGTGTTACAATTGGCGGCCTTATCGCTGAAAGCGATCTCTTCCAGGCAATTGTTTTTTTAGAAACCTTAAATAATTTATTTGTTGCCAAGACACAATATACTACAGGTTTACAATTTTTTTTTGTAGGTACAAACAAAGTGCATTAAATCAATTCCCGTACTAAGGTAACTTTGGCAGTTTGCCCATTGGGTTCTAATTAAACCAGCTAAAGCTATTCATCTAATCTTGAAAAAATAATTAAATGTGCTAGCAGGAATCGCATCTAATACCTCACAGTATTGCAATCGTATGTTCTAGCCACTGAGTCATCACGATTCGTATGTGTTTTGGGCACCCGGTAATGACAATTAAGATTATACATATTTTTAACGCAAATAAGACAAGTGTGACTACGAAAGGTATAAAAAAAAATTGGCAATCATAGGAAATGCCGATAGAAGTGAAAACTTATAACTCAGAATTTGATAGCTTACTTTGGAAACTACGCGGGTGTAACCGGAGGGCGTGGCCTGACCATCATGGCATGGCCATCTAGAAATGCGTCAGCATTTCCCATTGGCTGACGTATTTCTAGATTGCCAATAGCCATGGTCCCGAGTTTACCCGAAGATTTCTTATCATACCCGAGCGTGACGCTAGAATTCAATTCACACCCCACGAAAAATCTGTCTCGGCGCGCCAAAAGAAGTTTTCACTTCAAAAATGTAAATCAAAAGTGTACTAGGAGAGGCGTAAGAAGTTAGTCATTGCTGTCTTTATTCAACGTGCTAAGGAGTTTAAAACTTCAACTATCTTTAGTTATCTAGATATAGATAATATATTCAACGCATGGAGTTTTAAGCTGATGTTAGTTGAAATGTTTATTAAAATTTGAATTGTGAACTAGTAAACCTTAGGGAGATTGTCCTCAAGTTAGCTGAAGTTTTTCATGAAAAATTGTACTCTCATCATTTTCCGTAATGCATCAAAAGATGTATAATTTTAATAAACATTCATAAAATAAACTATAACTTTATATAATTGTGACACTGAAGTGTCCGAGCGATTAAATTAATACAGTCAATATAATTTGTCCACAAAATGAGCTAAAATTATTACAATATGCAACAGACGATAACCAACAGCATTTCTGTCATAAACATTGAGATTTAACCGCAGCACACGAGTAACACCTAAATGGCAATAAAGGCTTTATTTTCTCGTTTATTATGGCAACATAATGTTGAAGCGGAAATTAAATAAATTATATATTCGTTAATTGGCTTCTACTATTTGCTAGGGCCATTTCTGCGTAGTTTGGGCAATATATATATTGTTTGGGGCATTGATTAGGCGAGTAGGGACCTGCGTGCCTACCGCTTACCTTCTGCGATTGCCCAAAGTTCGGTAGGCACGCACTGAGTATTTTGAATAAGAAATGGCAGTCATAAAGACTGCCGAAAGAATCAAAACGAATGACTTAGTATTTTACAATATGCCACCTGTAACGCTATAGGTGACATATCGTGCTATCACGTATGTCGGTGGTCGGTGATACGATCTTCATCATTAATTTCATACAAACTTTTATCCCCTGTTTCAAACCTTCAAAAATAATGTTCTCATTAATAAGCCTATGCCCCTTTTCAGGCTCTAGACTGCGTGTGTAGAGTGACGCGAACTCACAATATTTCCATCTAAAAACGTATATAACGCACACGTCTCGCTTCGGTGCCTTTATATTAGTATGTTGGTGATGTGAATCCATTAGATTTTTCCGGGTCAAAAAATACTCAACGCAACGGCAGTTGGTTATGAGATTAACCGCCTTATTTCCTATTCCAGACTATTATCTATCAATGTGTCAAATTTAATCCAGATCCCTTTAGTAGTGTTTGTGCAAAAGAGTAACAAAAACCCAAACTATAGCATTTATAATATTAGCATGATCACCAAACAAACACACCGTCAAGATCATAGTCAAAGAGACAACGGGACGGGGCCATCCATCTCTACAGTTTGGCAATCTGGGTAGCGATTCTAAATCCATTCGGTTGCATCCGACACGGAATCTTATCTCTCGGTCTTTGTCTTATCTGTTTAGCATGACAGAGACCGAGAGATGAGATTCCGTGTCGGATGCAACCGAATGGATTTAGATTCGCTACCCAGGACAAGACTCGTCAGATTTTAGAGCCCAGAACCCGGATATAATATCAACAATATTTTTTAAACATAATAATCCGTGTTATTAAAACAATTTAAAGTGTTTTAAATCATCTTTTCATCTATTTTCAGACTTTTAGAAATGTAATTTATTTACTTTTTATAATCATTTTGGTAAGAGTTTTGAGGATCGGTTCGTCGGTTGATCGTGGTGTGCAGGCCCAGTGCGTTAACTGTGGGGCTTTAAACTTTTAAATCCGGACTACAAATGAATTCCGGTCCGGACGCTCTCCGGACGCCCTCTAAACTAGGACAAACCCGGGGAAAACTGGACGCATGGCAACACTAGACAGGGTTCCTTAAACGCTAACAGCAATGCTTTTCTGAATCGCCATACTTCTCAGCAAAGTATGAGCTCTGGGTGAGGTGATGACCAGTCGTTTCTAAAGTTACTCCAAACTTTAAAAACTAAATCATAAATTACTCAATCTTAGTTAATCCTGTTGAAATATTCAAACAAATCTCACTCGGAACGATTAAATCATTCATCAGAGTGTTTCGAATCGTACAATTAAAATTCACAATAAACATAACGCGTTTAGAAATTGCATTCGCACAGTAAAATTTCATTTCGCTTTCTGCTAGTATCAGTTGAGATTTATTAGTGACGTTAATGTTAATATACTGAGAGAAATAAATTGTTTTGCGTAATAAATGTAGGTACAATGACTTCCAGGAGACGACATTATAATAAACTTTTTCTTTATTTGTGCACACGGTGCTTTTTCAAGTGGTGTATTTTGAAATTAAATAATTCAAATGTTGATGTTTGAACAAAATCTAAATGAAAAAATATTTAAGTTGTGTTTATTTATATTATCGTTTATATTTTACTAGTTTACCCTGCGGCTTTACCCGTTTTCCCGTTATTTTCCAGCGACAAAAAACCTATGGTATTTGTTATTCCAGACTAGAGGTATCTAATTGTGTTCCAAATTTCAATCCGATCTGTCCAGACGTGATTAAGCAACGAATATTCAAATTTTCGTAATAATTAGATTATATTACTAATGATATTTTCCGAAACTATGTTTATAAAACAAATTTTAACTATGTTCCAAAATTTCAACCCCATTGCGATGTCATTGAACAACAAACTTTCATTAAAATTTATCATATTAGTTTATTTATTGTATTATCAGAAGTTTAACTGTTACTGAAACTTGTTATTCTTTATGTGTGATGAAAGGAGCAAGAATTGTGGCTGATTGCAACTCGCCTACACATAACAGATATATTTATGCGAAATGCCACATGGCTATTTTTCAAACCACTTTCTAGCACTGCACTGGGAAAACATTGAGACGAAACGGACAAGTTCTCAAAAAAACTGAAATGTCAATATGGCAGCTGTCAATACACCCTTGGCCAGATTGGTGAATTTTTAGTATGGAAGTGGCGACAGGAAGCCCATAGTTTCAGGACTTTAGTAGTGGTATTCTAAAGAAGGCATTGATTTTTTCGAGGGAGCTATGGTAGTTGGCTTCGGAAGGCCTGTACTACCTACCAAACTTTAGCAGAAGGAGCAGGGCTCTGTCCATTTATGAAAGCGCCCCGCGGTTTTACCCACGTATTTCCCGTTGTTTTTTTTTTCGGGATAAAAAGTATCTTATGTGTCTTAGTATCTTACATGATGGACCCGGCACCCGCACGGTGAATCCATGGAATGCTAAGAAGTTCGTCTCTCTTCCAGAGTTCAGCATCAAATTCCTAATTTCAGCCTGATCCGTTCATACGTTGCGACGTGATTAATTAAGAAACATAACATCCAATCATTGACATAAATAATATTAATATGATTATTGATTGGTAAATTACTCATATTTTTTTTAATACGTAAAAGATAAAAATGGTTACTGTGGGTTATCTTTAGGAGACAAATAAATATGGTAGTTTAAGGAAACGTTTTTAAATTAAACATGTACAAGTTGGCTGAAACTTAGCTCCGATATCACCAAATAGACACAACTCCAGGTAGTGACGAAAGTATGAAATTTGAGACTTCTACTCGTACATTTAATATATTTGTCACTGACGTGAGTGATTTGACACATTTTGTTAAGTAATGTAAAATGATACTTATTATTCATACAGTGACATGGCATAAGGTAGTATAAAAATTTAAAAATACTAGCTGACCCTGCAAAAGTTCTATTAAATCAATTATTCTCAATTCAATCTATTCTATTACTTATGTAAATGTTAAACCAATATACAAGAATTGTGGTTAAACAATGAAAGTTGTCCTGTAATTAAAATTTATCAAAATTGAATCCCAAACTAATTTTAGAACCTAGCGCCCCCTTCGTACTGGTATTGTAGATATATGTATGTACTTACATATATAAATAGGTATTACATACTTTTTGTATACTGTTAATGCTTACGACTTAGGATACTCGATTAAGTCCACTTGGTGAATTACTCATATTTTTTGTAATACGTAAAAGATAATAACTTTAATTTAAAAAAGCCGACTGCAAAAAAAAACAACTTTTAAAAAACATTAAAAACTATCTAAAGACACTCGGGTGATTGAGACGAATCTAACGAGATCTTAGTTATCCAAAGTCCATCCCGCCGTTTGGAAGATAGGTACGTGGGAATAAAGAAATTTACAAACATACAAGATACGCGCGGAAAACATAACCCTTCTTTCAGTCGGGTAAAAACGGTTACTGTTAGGCGACAAATAAATATACCATCGCGGACATACTAGTAAAATCCTTAAACCATACATAGTTTATATCTATACTAATATTATAAAGCTGAAGAGTTTGTTTGTTTGTTTGAACGCTAGGATCTCGGAAACTACTGGACCGATAGGAAAGATTCTTTTTTTGTTGGATACTCCATTTATCGAGGAAGGCTATACGATTTATAGGTTATATTATCGAGAAGGGTATATAACATTACGCTACTATCAATAGGTACGGAGTATGAGTGAAGAATGTAAAGAAAACGGGGAAAAATATTTCTCTTCGAGAGCTTTAGTTCCGTGAATTTAAATTCTCTTTGGTCGTTGAAGTCTGTGACGGCGTGTGTCTACATTTGAAGTTTGTGTCATTTGAAGTAATCAAATTTGTTCTACAACAATGCATTGTTGCTTATTTACGTATTTTTAGGGTTCCGTAAAACGTAATAAAGTGGCCAGCAATGGATATTTTAGTATGGATTTTCCTCAAATAGACGCGGGTGAAACCGCGGGGCACAGCTAGTTATAAATATGTTTCACACGACGTAAAATATATTTTAATCATTGATTAATCACCACATTTCGTCTGTTGCTAATTGCACAAAATATCTACTCAGGTAAGGCATTCCACAGTCAAATAAACTGTTCCACAACATTTCTTCCTACAATGTTTCGTGAAATTCGAAAGTCCTCAGCCCTTTCATACAAAGCAAATGAACCGTCTACAAATCGTCTACAGTTTTTTATTCAGCTCGTTCCCTGAACAATGAGCTATGCTCGTTTGTTTCATGAAAGTCTGGCACTTGTGCGTACTTTCTAGTGAAAGTTGTGTACTTAGATAAAGTATGTGTACTTTAGGAGTTGTATTCATAAATGTCATTTGCAAAACAATAAGTGGATATAATATGAAACGCTTTCAGGTAAGTTCTACGTGTGTTAACTATAAGATAGTAGGACGTTGCGTCTTGACTGGCCTCGTGGCTTAGTTGGTAGTAGCTCTGCCTGCGAAGCCGAGGGTCGTGAGTTCGATTCCCACCCAGTGCAAATGTTTGTGTGATGAATTCAAATGTTTGCACTGTGTCTGGGTGTTTCTATGTATAATCTTATATATAAAATTCTCGTGTCACAGTGTTTGTTTCCTTACTCCTCCGAAACGGCTTTACTGATTTTAACCAAATTTTATATGCATATTCTGTAGGTATGAGAATCGGCTACTAGCTATTTTTCATACCCCTAAGTGACAAGGGTTGTTCACTAAGGCAAAACAACGTTTGCGGGGTCAGCTAGTAAGTATGTATTTGAAACTATACAAGTATTATATCAGCTATCTGGCCGCCATCACACAAGCTTTGCTTAGTTTGGGGTCAGATGGTGTGGTGTGTGAATTGTCCACCAATATTTATTTATTATTATTACTCTTCGATAGCCTAAAAACCTAAATTACTGTTTTTTTTTATAGTAAAGAGTGACGAGACGAGCAAGGTATGTGCCTGACTGTAAGCAACACGCCTACCAATAACAGCGCAGAATAAATTAAGATTCATGATTTATTTTTGCGAGTTTGTAAGTGTTAGTTTTAATAATTATATTTATAACTCTAATTTATGTTATGATTTGGCAATGTTTATAGGTTTTTGAAGTGAAAACTTCTTTTGCCACTGACTGATTTTTCGTGGGCTGTAAATTTAATTCTAGCGTCACGCTCGGGAATCATAAGACATTTTCGGGTAAACTCGAGACCATGGCCATTGACCATCTAAATGCGAAATGCGTTAGCATTTCTCATTGGGCATGCTCATGGTTTCACCCGAGTAGTTTCCAAAGTAAGCTACCAAATTCTGAGATAAAAGTTTTCACTTCTATCTGCAGTTCCTATTGCAGAACTGGTAATGTTTTTAAATTTAATGTATTAGTAAAAAATGTGACGAAAACAGAAGTGAGGTTAAAGTGTTTTGGATTTCAAAGATTTTCAAAGGACTTAAGGCGCGATAAATCACTTACACAACTATTTGAATGGTCTTCTGAAATGGCCATCTGCAAACGGACTACGGCAATGTAAAAAAAAATAAAAAAACATTGGTTTTGAAATATACAATTAACTAACTGGCCGTAAAACTTAACCAATTAAACAAATGTAAACTGACGTTCACACGCCACACCGTAGGGTTTCGAAAGCCTAACGACCAACTTTTCCGTTACCGTGGTCAAATGACGGAACTAACAAATTCTGTTGAAGATCACAATAATGGCTCCATCAATGATATGTATAGAGAAGTTGGTAATCCAACTTAAATGCTTCAACAATAGATTATAGAGGAATAATAGAACTATTTTAAAAGACACCATTGTATAGAAGAATCGATAGTGGATCCATCGTTGTAAAAAAATCTCACAAGATACTTGACTCTTAATCACTTACAAACCAACATTATAGTAAAGATTTCGACATTTAAATTCACGATCCTCTTACTAAGCTCAGCAAACTGACCTGTATCTGAAGGTCGGCCATTGTGAATCAGAGTTCGGTAGGCCTACAACTTGGTAATTCATTGTACATACAAGCTTACAAGCATACTGGTACCTAAACTACCTGACGATTTTTAAGTCCCTAAGCATAATCAGTCCATTTTATGTTCCCACTTCTCTCACACGGCACCTTCTCTCACAAGGCATTATTGAAGTGAAAACTACTTTGGGCGCACCAGAGACAAATTTTTCGTGGGCTGTGGATTGAAATCTAGCGTCACGCTTGGGAATAATAAAAATCTTCGGGTAAACTCGAGACCATGGCCATTGGTCATCTAGATGGCCATGCTCATGGCACCCGGTTTCACCCGCGTAGTTTCCAAAGTAAGATACCAAGTTCTGAGTTATAAGTTTTCACTTCTATCGGCAGTTCCTATGACTGCCAATTTTTTTTTTTTTTTCGTTTTGACTCACTTTAGACTTGCCGAAGCAGCCCACTAAGTGCTTCCACTCCTGGGACTCGGAGCCTTCTCAGTTCTCACTCATGAGAGAGACAATCCATCGCGCCGGCGAAATACGGATTGGCAGAAGACATTCTCGAATGATGCCTTCGACCTTAACTGCATCGATAACATGATTAAAGGTGGAATGAAATAGGTGCAGTAGGTAGCCCATAAAATATTTAAAAAATAGTGACACTCCGGTAGCGCGGACAGAAATGAAAACTAGAATAAGTAATTGTACGTACTTACACAATATTTATACAAACTTATATATATACAGCGGTGTCGGTAACAATTTATGTGTTTAATTGTTTTCCACATTTCAAAAAATTCCCAACACAAAGAAGTCTTCGCTTCAAAAATAATGCTGGCATTAAATTTGTATACCGAAAAAAAACTAAATTGTTTAGGGAATGGTTCTTTTCCAAAACTGAATAAACTAGTAATAAATAAAATAAGATAAAGTCGAACGTTCACCAGGTTTGATTCGACACCCGATAGAGGAACTCTTGAAATAGATTCTGTCGATTCTATTTTTACAGCTCTGCCGAAGTATTTACAGAATTGTTGAAACGTTGAATTCGTGAACCCACAAAAAATACATTAAAATGTGTATGCGGTTTACTTAGACGGTTACACCTATTATGCTAAAGTGTAAAAACAATTTTACAAAAGTGTCAAATATTTATATACTACTAATGTACTAATGGACCACCTCGGCTTCACTCGTTGTACATAATATCTTAATATCACAGTCTATTAAATCAAACAGTCGTTCGACGAAGGCGTCTATACATTATCGGCGTTTCTCCCAAGATCAAAGGCGACGAACTACTTGTAGTATTTTTTATACTATTTATTTACTATGGTCAGATTCTTAGTCACAACCTTAATCCGTCAGTTGCGACTCATTTTATAACAGATTCTATCACTTAATTGATTTCACTATTTCGTATTTTTTTATACTGCGTTGTGTCAGGAATGTCCAAACAATATTTATTTTTTAATTTATTCGTGGGTTTTTTTTCTGCCTAGATACTACTAATCTGGATAGGTTCGTCACATCTAAATATATCCAAGTGTGAATCGTGTCTCAAAATCTGGTGCAGACAATTATTGGCACAATTAGATTGACCTAGAGTTCGCTTTGCAACTCCTACTCCTTTTCAACCGACTTTAAAAACGTGGCAGCACATTATGGTTGTATTTCTAATTCCAACCAGGACAAACATTTTTGTGTTACACGAATATGTATCTGTTCTGTTCTGTATCTTTGTTTTGTAACAGGGTCTTTCAATGTATCAAATATATTATGTATTTCCAATTATTACATATTTATATAAACATGCCCCGCGGTTTAACCCACGTCATTCCCGTTCTCGTAATGTTCGTTCAATGAAAAGTAGCTTGTCTTTTTCCAGATTACAATTTACGTTTTCCAAATTTCAACCCGATTTATTTTAGCTCTCTGACTTGATTTAGCAACAAACATTCAAACTTACGCGTTTGTAATATTAGTAGGGCATCCGATTTCTGGACTCCATACAACATTCACTGTCCAGCCCTAAAATAGGTAGAGCGTATACTATGGAAGCCAGATATACATATATCTGACTAGCAGCGCCCCGCGGTGTTACCCGCGAAGTTCCCGTTCCCGTTATTTTTTCGGGATAAAAAGTAGCCTATGTGTTCTTCCAGACTATAATCTATCTGTGTTCCAAATTTCAGCCCGATCTGTTCATACGTTAGGACGTGATTGAGCAACAAACATCCAAATATCCATACATTCACATTTATAATTTTAGTAGGATTGTGAGGCAAACTTAAGAACAGGCGGGTTTATCGAATTCAAAAACTACATTTTTTAAACCTTTATTGTCTTACATCTTGGAAAAGTCTCCCCCCCAAACCCAAAGTTTCCAACATTTATAAACATGCTATACTTTAGTTTCTCAGTCGGAGACTTGATAGTTTCTATAATCTACATTTCCGCTTTCCGACATTTTAAAATAAACAATACATCAGAATAAAAATAGATAAAAGCACAAGATATACAGAGTTATTGGTAATCAGCCTGCACCCTTTTAAGGGGATGTTAGGTACATTCAATACGTCAACTTTTGTTCTACAGTTTAAAAAAAATATGTTTTTTTTTTCTTTTACAAAATAAATAAAAAGTGCATTTGCACGGTCTAACAATTCGTAACGAGAGCGCGTACGCTCTTTAACGCGCAAAAAATGATGTACCGAAGTGAATAAACACTAAAAAGTCGCTAACCAGTACAAAAAAGGGCAACAAATACAATTTTTTTTGGGGTTATCTATTAAGTTTTAACGAAAGTTGTAGAACAAAAGTTGTTTGTTTAAATATACAGAACATGCCCTTAAACGGATGCAGGCTGATTACCAGTAACCCTGTATAATTGGAAACTTTGTAGACAGCGATGTGACTCACCCCAACATCTTTAATATTACAAACAGTGGAATTTAATATTAAACCCAAATAAGTAATTTTATGCAACGGAATAATATTCTGTTCATAAATATTTAACTGATGGTAATCGTTGGACACGGGATTATGAAAGTTTATTCTTAAAATTTAACTTATTATTTATTTAAATTTTTGTGCGCAGATGTACATAGAGGCCACAGACAATCACAGACTGCCATGAAATTATATTGGGACGTTGCAAGACGAGACAAAAATTAATAAAAAAATTATACGATAGACGGCACATAAATATGTACCTACCTATATATACTCGTAACTCGTAATGCGACTAAAACATATTCCAAATCTAAGGTTTTGTGAATGTCGATTTGGATGATCGACTTATATTTTGACCAATTCGTTATATTCGTAAACCAACTAACGCATTAATCTTAGTGCCAATTGCTGCTTTATTTTAAGGTTTTTCTGTGTTTATCGACTTCTTTTATTATTTAAATGCAATAAAGAGTTCAGCTATCTAAGTAAGGTGTTTATGGTAAGGTTCCTAACACTACTGTGTTATACTTACCTACCTAACAAAGAGAAGGGTTTTTAGACGCGTGTATTAGGAATTAGTATTTTTGGGACTAATAACTATCAAAGCCTAAGTTAAATTCAGAATTCTAAATTCGTTCGGAATAGGTTACAAATAATAATACGGCGAAGTGATCAGTCAGAGAATCAAGGTTGCAGACATAGCTCAACATAATATTAACAAACTGAAGTGACAATGGCCGTTCATATCTATGGCAGAACCGATAGGAAACTGTTGAGGTTTGATCTTATAGACGTGAAGCGCAGTGAAACCCTCAGACTAGATGGAGTGACGATATACGAACGACAACAGGCAGTGGATGAAAACGTACAGCTGAGAAAACCGCTGAGTAGAGAGCCACGAGAGTGGCTTATGTCCTGCTAGGACTAATATAGGTTGGTGATGATGAATAAGACGCAACAAAAAAGCCCAAACATACCCGTATTGCACTTACCTTACATTGTATTAGAATTGTGTTATAACTGCCATAGATTCTCTAAGATCATTACGCAGCAATATAACAAAGAAATTACAAGCGCAACTTGCATAGTCACTCGCTCCGTCGCTCCTTTCTTTTCCACGCTTGGGTTACCACCCCAGGTGGTTAGAAGCGGCCGGATGGCCGGTCCACACTTTATCGCTTCATCGTACCGGCGGCTTCCGCCGATTATGTTCTAGAGGTAACGAACTTCGTGTCTGCTGACCCTTGAAATGTTGACCTGGTCTATCTACCAGCTAGAGCAAAGACAGGTACACTCAGTTTGGTTTGGTTTTATATTATGAGTTGTGAGCAAGCATTATTTGCAAAAAGTTTTCTAGGTCGAAAAAACAGGGAAGTCTAATTAATATACATCCGATTTTTGTTGTTGCCAATGTAAACCAACACGAATACCAACCTGTTAACATTTTATTTTTGGTAGGTAAATTCCGAATTTGTGAATATAATGCAGTTAGGCTGAAAATTTTGCTTATGGATTTTTTTCTTCATGCATAATAAGTATGTAATTTTATTGAAACCGGATCATTATGTACCTGTGAAGAATTTTTAATACGCTCTACTAAAGTTCTTACCAAATAATATTTTATCGTGTTTCAGCGCCACCTAGCGCTTTTAGTTGAAAATAAAATGATAAAATATGCAGCGCCATCTAGTTCGTTTAAGTCAAACTTTATAGTGAAACAGGAAAAACATACTCATGCTGCTTACGTTTCAAAAGTGTAGGCAATCAGTCACAGATGGCGCTATTATAACTTTACACAATATTAACAAATCGATGTATTTAATCTTAACAAATACCTAATGGAAGTTATAAATAAATTGACAAACCTGAGAAAAATACGGCGGCAGTACAGCTCTCTGGTCATCTAACCGAGAACACTGCACTCGTTCCAGTAGTTCGAATAATTCGTGTTGAGCGCGAGTTCCGCCCGTCGTCGTGGAGCTCCATGGCGCGGACACGTGCTGTCGCCTGCCGGAAAACGAGAGAAGCTTTTGTAAGAAAGGTGAGCATGCGTATCAAAATACTGTCTCAGGTTTCTAACAGATGGCGCTTACATCAATTATAGTCGACTGCTATTATTTTTGCCACATTAGTATTATAAATTGCGCACGGAATGCTTTCAAGTATAATAATAATAATTAAAAAAATTATAAATAAACTAAAGTTGAGATAACAAGTAGTAATGTACAACGGATACAGTTCAATATTACCTAAGTAGTTTAATACAAGCATGGACGTATAAAAAAGTCGGACGTTGTCTCGCTAAAACAAAAACTGTGTCTATAGAGACGGCCACATTTATGCACGGGTCACATACAGGCTGACAGGCTGACACGCACACATACACACATCAGTGGGTCATTACACGCGCAAACTTGTGTGCATGTAAGCGTGTCAGTCTGTCACGTACAGGCCGACACGCACACGTACACAGCGCACTGGCCGACTCTATAGACACAGTTTTTGTTTTATCGAGACTACGTCCGACTTTTTTTTATACGTCCATGCATACAAGTAACATGCTCACAACTTATATGTACCTATACCTATATGTCCCACCCACTAAGTTGGTACCTTACACAATAAAGTTCTTTTTCCTCACGATTCACATCCATCAGTCCTTTCACAGTTCATCAATCAACCTCCTTTACTTTCTATAACTTTATAAAGGCTAGTATTTTCTCTACAATAGAGCTCGTTACGGTCCGTCAAAGAAAAGTCGAGCGAAAACTTTTTGTTCTTTGATAAATACAAAACAACGTTGGAATGTAAATGTTAAGTTCGTTTCTTCTCTGCTTTTTTACATACGATATAACGTAGGTATCATCATCATTAGCCTATTTAAGCTGGAGATAAGTTATCCTCAAGGCTGAGCTCAATGCGGGGACAAAGTAGGGGTAACTATTGACTCCGTAAAAGTTACAGTAGCTTTGATGTTTCTCTCTCTCTTTTTTTTCGTTGGAAATGATAGAGACAGCAAAAGCAAAGCCATAGCCGATTTGGTTAGACGGTAGAAGGGAATGCATTCTCCCTATCCGCGATGGACTCCTAAACTACCTACTAAACCCATAGATCGTAGAACCCAAGACGGGCCCTCCCAAACTTCAGGGCGCACGCAATCATGTCAACGTTGGGTCGTTGGGAATAGTGAGCTCACTCTTTCCGTTCTAGTCGGTTGCAGGACGCGATGGACGCCGGACGTTTTTACCTATCATTATTTGTTGTCAACAACCAAAATAAGTAGAACAACGGCAAATCTCGCCGCTAGCGATTATAGGGGTCAAGTAGATTGGTTGTTTGTAAGCCACTTACGATACACACAGAGACGCGGTTTATTACCGATTTCAAGGCGCTCAGGGCACATCTATTGATTTATATCGATGACTAAACAGATTTCAAACAAATTTACACACCGTGTGCAGTTTGATCCAACTTGAAAGTTAGGATAATGTTTGACAATAACCGAGCGAAAACGGAACGGGCCGCTAGTAATATTATACAAATGGTCACTGGTCACTCAATTGGGAATGTATCAGTGACGGCACTACATTTGATTTCAGTCAAAGAGTTAAAAATAAATAATGCAAGCTGCACGCAAAATATTCAATCAAAACGCCGCCCCAAAAATTAAACAGTCGGTTGACCGTTCAAAATTACGAACAATCAGATTCGAACCATTTAACAGCACGAGACCGACTCAAATTCAATGGCGAGCAATAAACGATGACATTACAACTTAACTTTTCAATTTTCGACTGGTTTTAATAATTTATCGCCAAAAGAATAATGTAATACGTAAACAAAAGTGCGCACGAGTGCATGACCCCTATAGGATGAAAAAGGAACTATAATGGGTTGAGTCTTGATTTATGGAGCAATTAACTGACCATTCAAGCACCCCTCGCTTTCGGACGCTAGGATAAGAAATAATGGATTTACGAATCGGAACTTCCCCATTCCCCTTTACTTTTAGTGGATCAGTGTTGCTAGATTTCACGAATTTGCCAATTACAGCTGAAAATATGATTGTTTAAAAATTTTGAGATGTTTGCTTTTAAAGCCGTGGTGGTTTAGTGGATAGAAAGTGAGGTTGTAGTTTCGAATCTCGGCTGTACCATTGAATATTATTCCAATAGCAGATAAACGATTTTGTCATTGCCATTGGGTTTCACGGTGCAAAAATTCGTCGAAAATCATATTTCAAGGACATGTCATCCGCCAACTTGCAATTGCAAACTTGCAAACTTGCTGGGGCTCCGAATCTGAGTCCCAGCAGTGGGAACATTAAGTGGGCTGGCTGCGTATGCTTTTGAAGTGCACATGATCCAAAACGCATTTCTAACGTAGGTACTCGTATTTCAATAAGGCTTCTTCAGAATGGCAGAAATTGGAATGACGAATAACTATCATTGACAGGTTTTTTGATAATATTAAATTGGTTATCATAGAACAAGCTTTACTTAGTTACTAGTAGTTGTTCTGGCAAGTATGAGAAATGTTCAAATTTATTTATTTATAATTTGGTAAAAACCTTGTATTATTTATTTAACACAAATTTGTATGAGAAACTAATCTGTACCAGACAATTATAGAGTTACGAAAGTCAACACTTAGTACATAGTTGGAAAATCAAAAATTCTGGTTACAATGGCAACTCTATTCCCCCTTTGTAATGATTTGGCAAACGGGTCCGGTATAATCAAGAGTTGTTTGTTTTTCGGCTTTGACTAATTTCGTCGTGTTGAAGGGTAGCATTGTTGATGAGTTGTAATAGGCGATTGGCAGATGTCTATTTAGATGAC
Source organism: Ectropis crepuscularia (assembly GCA_963693475.1). Taxonomy (NCBI): domain Eukaryota; kingdom Metazoa; phylum Arthropoda; class Insecta; order Lepidoptera; family Geometridae; genus Ectropis; species Ectropis crepuscularia. The sequence continues at coordinate 15,643,259 of OY856358.1, forward strand.
GCGTGTTGGTTTTTCATTTACGGACTTCGCATAAAACAAATTAACAAGCAAATACGGTCAGCCATTTTTTTTGCAATATTTTTTGGCAACACATGTGATGAGTTTAGGGTTTAGGGTTTGTGTTATGTTAGCGCAGTTTTTAATCGTAAAATATTTGAAGTGAAATCTGATTTAGGCGCGTTCAGTAGGTACTTCCAGAGTGAGCAAAAATCAAGGAACTTCAGTCTTCGTGACCGAGCGCTTTCCATTATCTTTATGTACTTACTGTTTATATAGATATACATCTGAGCGATATTAAGGATTAAAGTTTAAAGCCAATTAACATTTCTTTACAAACCAAAAATAATTTCAGAAATAATAACTCTAATAGCTCGACGATACAATTCACAAGTTATTTAGTTTTCACTTCTATCGGTACATCGGCAGTCCCCATAGTCTGTCCCGCATGTTTTTTTTACTAAAATATTTCTTTAGTACCATTCGGGTGACTTTAAACCTATTGTAGGTATAAGTGGATATATGTAATATCCTCTATGATGCTCTACTAGGCTGCAGTATTGTAAATACCTATCAGATGAATCGCAGTCAAACCCTAACATATAATGTAAAAAAGTAGGTATTTGTGTACTTAAGAGGGCGCCTAGTGCCAGAAAACGAAAAAAGGACATTTTCGACGCCGCTCACTGAAGTTAAAAAACTAATAACTAAGACAAAAAAAAATATTGACGTGTGGGTACAATCAAGAAGAAGCACGATAACCGAATAGAATTTTAAAAATAGATCAGAGTTTTTTACAATAAAAAAATAAAAATGACACCGAACACCGTTTTAATTTGAGTACTCGAAATTATCAGCGATGACCCCACATTATTTTTTGGTAATAAAATTCTTAATTGTACGTTCTAGTAAAGTAACCGAACACTTCTTTAAATGTATGTTTAATTATTGAGTAATTTAATAAAACTTGGTCAAAAATGGACTCCTGATTTAAAATTGATTTTTCCTCCAAACTGTGTCACGCTATTTTCGACTTTATGTATATTGCATTAAGAAACGCGTCGCGCTGGTGAAAACTGACTTTTCCCTGGCATTAGGCGCACTCTTAAGTGCATACGCAACACTTCTTTATATTCCTATAATTTCGGGATGTCGATTTTCCGAGACGATGTACGCGCGCATTGTTAAAAATTACAATCACCGTTTGTCCCTAATGCCCGAGCTACACGAAGCTAGTTTTTCAAGCTAGGATAGCAAGCTAGTACTTCTAGCTTCGTGTAGACAACGCTACGCAACGCTAGTTTTGTCTACACGAAGCTAGAAGTATGTACTAGCTTACTAACACTAGCTTTTTTTTTTTTTTTTTTTTATTTAAATTTTACAGCTCCACAGACTCCGGGGTCCGTGACCTTTGTCAATCGTTTTCTTTTTTTGTTACATGAATCTTGGATTGGAGAAGAAAAGGAAATAGGGGAGAGTAGGAGAGTAGGTACTAACACTAGCTTGCTATCCTAACTTGAAAACTAGTCTCGTGTAGCTCGGGTATAAAGCGCCAAAAAAGTATAACTTCACAAAACATTTAGTACTAGGATTCTTCCTAGGTCGCAGTATTGCTCAACATCACGCAATTTGCAGACAAACACAAATTATTACCAATAAAAAATACGTGTAAAGTAAATATTTGATATTTTCCTCCCTCGCCATACTTCATACAAAAATCAATAATTAATTAAAGAATGGGAACGAGCAAACACGGAATTTCGCAAACAAATCAATATTTCTGTCGTTTCTGGTGTTCGCAGAAACTGGAGCGTTTCCGCCATGTTTCCTCTCAAATATTTGTATTTTTCCCAGGCCCATCTGCAGGAGGCAGCTAACCTACTTTCATAACTCCATACAAACAAAACAAGCCTTGAGCCTATATTCTGTATAACCAACTCTGCACTAGGTAAGAAAGCGAGTTCCTGTCTGTGGTAATTACCCGACTGCGCGACGCAAAGGAGTGGTATTGTGTTTATTTGTAATTTGAAACATGTATTTTTTTATTTTATTTTTAAATAAAGAGTGACGAGACGAGCAGGACATGTGCCTGATGGTAAGCAACATGCCTGCCACATAACAGCACAGTGACACGTAGCTATTGGAACATGAAGAGCCAAATCATTACCTAGCACCGCACTGCGCTCGTCACCCAGAGATCTAAGTTGTTATATCTTTAAGCCCTGTAATTTCTCTGGAAACATTGCCCTTCAAACCGGAACACAGTAATGTTTGCACATTACTGCTTGGCGGTAGAATAATTAACAAAGGTGTGGTACTTCCCCAGGCGGACTCTGCTAAGAGTCCTACCACTACTAAACTATACATTTGTCATCGTAAAATTGTAAACGATATTTTGACAGATAGAGTTGTAGAGTTAAGTCATCCCAGGACATTTTCTAAGTTAGGATACATTTCAAAATACATAAGGAGATTGGTCAATAACAATGTTTTATAGTATATTTTTGATATGTACCTGATGGTAAGCAACATGCCTGCTACACAACAGAACAGTGACACACAGCTATTAGAACATGAAGAGTCCTGTTCATTACCTAGCATTGTACTCGTCACTCAGAGATCTAAGATGATAGATATATAACATTTAATAACAGCACGTTCAACGTTTTGAGTATGCTGTTAGAGAATAGAGGCCCTATTTGTGCCATCCTGGCGATCCTGCCGCACACGTGTTACTTGCATCTGCGGACTGTTGGCGTATTCAGTGGGTTTACAACTTGGGGTAAAACCGTTTTACTAAATCACTAGTAGCACCCCGCGGTTTTACCCGCGTTGGCGTTCCCGTTATTTACTCTTGATAAAAAGTAACATGTGTGATGTGTGCTATTCCAAACTATAACCTAAATGTATTCTACATAATATAGAATTACACAATTTACGTAATTTATCGTCTCATAACATTTTTTGCTGTTGCTATGGCTCTGCCTTAATTTTTAACCAACTTCAAAATTGAGGTTTTCTTTTCAACTGTATTTTTTATGTTTGTTACCTCTGTTTTGTTACTGGGGGAACCGATTTTCATTTTTATTCAAAAAATATAATTACAAAAAAGATAACTTCCTGATCTTCCGATATATGTATATTTTATCGGAATTGGTTCAACGGTTTTAGTAATTTTAACAGAAACAAAAATAAACAATGATTATTTTAGTTTTTATTGATTCAACTAAAATTAGTGACCTATGTTATTTTTTATTGAGTTCGACTGTTTCGTTTTTCTAAGAAAAATAATGGTCTGAACAAAGTAAGGAACAATGTACAAAAAACACGTAATCTCAGTAGAAAAACGTATATGTCCACTGGCAGCAAAAAATGTATGCAGGATTTTATTTCACGTCCGCTACCAAGCTGTCCTGCACAAACAGACAGTTTCAGGACAATGTGTACAAACTTTTAATCTTCTGAAATGTATAAGTTTTTAACTGTATGTTACATTTTTTGTTTACTTTTTTTAGCTATGTATTACATATAAATATACACTTAACTTAGGCCGTGCGATAAGTCCGTGCTTGTTTTAATTCGTGGCCATTTCGTCTAATGTAAACCATGATGCGGTTTACCACCTTGCCCTTTCTTCTGTCGGACTTCTCGTATCTTAAAAAAGCGACATCGTTTCATGGTTGACTTTCCAAAAACACGAACGAATATAATTGACTCCATGTTTGTGATAGGACCGTCTAGGTTGTGGAATGCTTTGCCTGAGTGAGTTTTCCCCGACAGTTACAATCTCGGTGTCTTCAAATTGAGAGTGAATCGGTTTCTTCTAGGTAAGCACGCTCCATCGTAGATCGCATCGTCGCTTAACATCAGGCGAGATGATGGTCAAGTGCGAAGCTTTAACAGTTAAAAAAACAATCCGTCCGCAAAACTCATCCAATTGGGTGGCCTCGTGGCTTAGTAGGTAGTAGCTCTGCCTGCGAAGCCGAGGGTCGTGGTTTCGATTCCCACCCAGTGCAAATAGTTGTGTGATGAATTCAAATGTTTTCACCGTGTCTGGGTGTTTCTATGTATAATAAGTATGTATTTAAAACTATATAAGTATTATATCAGCTATTTGGCCGCCATCACACAAGCATTTGCTTAGTTTGGGGTCAGATGGTGTTGTGTGTGAATTGTCCACCAATATTTATTTATTTATTTTATTTTATTAAAAACTGATACACTAGCAACTTTATTTAATACATAAAATGCACTTTGACTTTGTAGAATTGAAACAGCAGACTTTTACAAGATTTCAGGATGAGTGCCATAGTACTGTACTACTGTATCTTATTATTTAAATTTATGTGGTAGGTACTACTGTATATTGTATATATCCAACTAGTCGTACCAGTATATATCAAAGCTTAGATGTCTGTTACTCAACCAAGTCGAAACTTCTGAACGGATCTGGTTGAAATTTGGAATACAGTTACATTATTTAATTTATTATTTTTTCTTAGGAAAATAACAGGAACGGGAACTACGCGAGTAAAACCGCGGGTCTCTACCTACATAAAAACAATCTTTTTGATTTTAGTTAATTTATTTGGCATTATGCGTATGTACGTATATGTACAAAGTTTAAACTATTTGCGTTTTTTTTTAACTTCTATAGGTTCACACTTAACCGCCATCTCGCCTGATGTAAAGCGACGATGCGGTCTACGATGAAGCGTGTTTACCTAGAAAAAACCGATTCACTCTCGATTTGAAGACACAAAGATTGTAACCATCGGGGAAAACCCACTCAGGCAACGTATTCCACAGCCTAGACGTTCTTATCACAAAAGTAGAGTCAAATCTCTTCGTTCGTGTCTTTGGAACATCAACCATGAAACGATGTCGCTTTTTAGAGCTACGAGCATTCCGATAGAAAAAAAGGACAAGGTGGTATCAGATCATGCAAATCGGAGAAAATTGCGTGTTTTTTTCATTGCCATATTGAATGGAATATATTTATTTATGATCGTGTTATATTTTTTGCTTGGATGAGTGGTTGCCAAAATCATTGTTCACTCAAGGGTATTGTACAATTTGTTTGCATAGTAAACGCTACATATTATACAAAATTGCAAAGTTTACTTTTCTATTGTAATTATTATGTTTGCGGTTGCGACCGGTTCCGTTCTAATCAGGGGTGAATTTATTAACTTTGTAGCAAATAGTGGGATGATTTTTAAGCCACTGTTGATAGTTGTTCGAATCCAGATCAGATACGACTTTACGGTAGGCAATATGACGGCGGAACGACCTAGACCAACACCAAAATAAATGATACCCGGATATATATTGTATTAAATGAAGAAAAATATAATTCGTTTCGAATCCCGCTTGAACCTTGTAAATAAAGTGGCCAAGTGCGAGTTGGACTCGCCCATGAAGGGTTCCGTTGCAGCAAGTAACATTATATATATAGTACACATATTGCCTTGTAGTTCGTTGTAACTTTGATCGAAGTTTCAATAATAGTGTATTTATGACGTACTAAAAAAAAACTACTCATCAGATCAAGTTCAAACTAATTTTCGTTGGTAGTTTACATGGTAATGTACATCATATATTTTTTTTAGATTTTTCATTCTCTTACTTTAGAAGTTAGAGGGGGGGGGACACACATTTTACCACTTTGGAAGTGTCTCTCGCGCAAATTATTCAGTGTAGACGAAAACGATTTTAGAAACCTCAACATCATTTTTGAAGACCTATCGATAGACACCCCACACGTGTAGGTTTGATGAAAAAAAAATTTTTGAGTTTCAGTTCTCAGTATGGGGGGCAACCCTAATTTTTCTTTTTTTTTAATTTTTATGTTCAAATCTTAATGCCGTTCACAGAATACATCTACTTACCAAGTTTCAATAGTGTAGTTCTCATAGTTTCGGCATAAAGTGGCTGTGACATACGGACGGACAGACAGACAGACAGACAGACAGACAGACAGACAGACAGACAGACATGACGAATCTATAAGGGTTCCGTTTTTACGTTTTACGGAACCCTAAAAAGTATACAGATTTGTCTCATTCTACTAATATTATGAATGTCAATGTTTGGATGTTTGTTGCTCAATCACGTCGGAACAGCTGAACGAATCGCTTTGACATTTGGAACACAAATTATAATTTGGTATCACGTAGATTTACTCTTTATCCCGGAAAAATTACGCGAACAGGAACTACGCGGGTAAAAACGCGGGCGTTGCTAGTAATCTTTAAAAAAAGTATACACAAGTCTGTCATATAATAGCTATAAGAACATATTTGAAAAATAAATAATCGAATATTTTTTTCCGTTTGTCACTCGCACTCATGAAGAGTGCAAGCAAGATCACATGACCTCTCCAACTCTTCTACACCCCATTTTTTGTGTAAACTGATATTATTTACAAAACAAATGAAAAACAACAATGAGACGACCGAGACCGTGAAATAGTTTCTTATCCAAGTATAAATCAAGTTAATTACATCATATCCTACATCTGGTGTGGCGACGTGTGAATCGGTCGACATTTGAGAACAAAGATACGACAGAATAGCAGCCGAAATTTGGTAAGTAGGAGATAGAGAAACAGCAATTTAAAAAATACAATAATCGTGGTCTCGAACCTGGTTCTTCAGGTTCCATTGTAGTTTGAGATCGTGGTTTCTAACAGGTGATAGCTCCTGTGAGTCCGACTTATGAGTATATTTCGTCTTTGGAGGTTCCTCACTAACCCGGTTTTTAACTTACTCAGATACAGGGACTGTCTTTAGACAATATGGCGTTTAGAAAATTTAGATTAAATTATATTAATTAAAAACATATTTTTGAAATAAGCTTCTATTTAAATGCTCTAAAACGAAGACAAGTACCATATTATTGCATTGTCACCGAAGTTACGTAAGAATACCAAATTTTTACCTAATCTAACGACAGGAAGTGATTCTAATTTAACTTGCAATATTTGTCCCATACTAACAGGGCAAGTAGAATAAAAGCTTATAAAACATAGATACGGTAGTGATCTCACTCATCGTCAATATAAGGCCAGCAAAAAATCTGATAATCTAAATCTAAACCAATAAAATTGTTGAAAACCAAGACATTATTATATTCCTTTACAACGATTTATTTCCTTTTTGGCAAGGTTTATTTTCATCTAGCGCGTTGAATCATTTATGTATGTCGTTTACAAAATCTACATCATCAGAAGAAATTGAACCTTTTCACGGTTCCCCTTAAGCGTTCACATTTTTAGTACTACCTAAAGAAAAGACCTAATTTAATTACATGTATAATAAAAAAAATCTACTTTAAGACTCGGTCGAAGAGGTTTGATGACACTTTCCTTGTATGAATATTTCGACTGTAGATTGCGTTTCCTGACTAGGTTTCTCTTAATATGAATAAAATAATCTTGGTGTCGTCAAGTCGGCACTAATCAGCGCAAGCCAAGCAACGTAAAAAAATGCAGCGCGGTAACACTATTTTGTAGTCGTTGACGTGATGTTCCAATTCTGTAATTATTTACTCGTAGATTGCTATCGTATCTTATTGTTTGCTCGAATTTGGAGATATTTGTCAGTAGATTTAATTCCCACTGTAAATGTGTTCTTTTGTTTATGTTATAGGCTATATGCATTCTGCTATGAGAGAGTTTTTATGTTATTTTCACACAATGAACTATAATAGCACCTGATTTGGTTCAAACATGTTAAGTTGTTTTTTTCCGAAAGCAATTAAATTTTATGTTTTATGAGTAACATTATTCTCATTGGCGAAAACGACCGATTTCATATGCGTAAAGTAGGTTTGAATCCCGCCTGCAATTTTTTCACTTAGAAAAATACACTAACCATCATCACTAGGCTGTAAAAAGTGCTTAACGAATAGGGCATGTACCTGATGGTAAGCAACATGCCTGCCACATAACAGCACAGTGACACGCAACTATTGGAACACGAAGAGTCCAAATCATTACCTAGCACTGCACTGCGCTCGTCGCCCAGAGATCTAAGATGTGATATCTCTTAGCCCTGTAATTTCTCTGGAAACATTGCCCTTCAAACCGGAACACAGTAACGTCTGCACATTGCTGCTTGGCGGTAGAATAAGTGGCAAAGGTGTGGTGCTTCCCCAGGCGGACTCTGCTAAGAGTCCTACCACTCCTACCTGCGTAAAGGAGTTATCACTTCAAAACATCAATTATCTTTGGTTTAAACTTGATGCTTCAAAAAGACATCCACTCGTATTTCGTACGGAACCTAAAAACATTTCAGTATCACTTTTTTTAGAGCACCTCGCTTCCCACATTTCTGTAACAAAAATAATCTCCCGCTTGGAACCCTTTACATTTATATGACTTTGTACCTTCTATTATAACACGTGTCAGTTCATGGCTTCCATAACAGAAAAACAAACAAAAATATCTTCCATTTTATTCGAGCAACTTCGACGATTGATGTGGGTCTTTCCAAAACCAATTTAATCTTATTTTGGATCCTATTTTGTTTAGCTAGTTTGTTTTAACTTCTGCTGAAATAATTCATTTATTATGAAGTAACTTTCAAAACTTGCAGCACGTTTGGAGTTTGGTAAAGCAAAGCTGATATATTTTCCGAGTTAATAAAACGAATTAGGAAACGAAATTTTCTGTGTATTTTAGCGTAGCAATCACGAAATTGTGTACTTACAGAAATCGCTTCTACTTATTCTATGTATGAATACAGAAGATGTGTTTGAAAGTTGACATAAGTGAGACTTACTCGTATTTTATAGGTTTGCGTTTGACTGTGAATAGCCTGATGTTAATTGATATTTTAGCCTATGATGTAGCTCGCCTACTTACAAGGAGTTTTTCCCCTAGATTAAACCCCACGCGCTGCGTACTAAAAGGCGTCGCGATGTCGTATTAAAAACCGTGCCCAAATCTGGCCGTCAGGGGGGGACATTGTGATTTAAAAAACAATTGATTGGTAACTTTTAAAAGTCTAGCCTGAGATCCTGATAGACTACAGGCCCGTGAACAAAAGTTACGTAGTAAATGAACCACCAGGAGACCTATGTAGGATGATAGAAGGGTATAAAGTAATAAGATTCAGCACTATGCCGTCACTTGTAAGCTGTCCAACTGAGTACAATCGAAGAGGGGGGGTTGCAACCCCCGATCATTTCTCCATGTCGCATGATTTTTGTATGGCGTTGCGAAATAATGGATTAGGAGAGGTATTAAAACTGTATGGAACCAATGCCATACATAATCAAATGCTCAAATTTAATACTCTGTAAATCGTCGGAAAATCACGAATTTTTACGACAAATTAATAATTAAAAACTTAACATTTATAATTTTTATAGTTTCAATAGCTCTTCTAATCTATTATTCTGCAACGCCGTACAAAAATCATGCGACAAGGAGAAATGATCGAGGGTTGGAACCCCTGTACTCAAGTTCTTCGACTGTACTCAGTTGGACAGCTTACAAGTGACGGCATAGTGCTAAATCTTATTACTTTATACCCTTCTATCATAAATTTTGTTCACGGGCCTGTAGTCTATGAGTAAAATGAGCTTGACTTCATTTCTAGCCAAAATAAAGAGATAGTTAAATCAAAATATAACTTACATGGATCCGAAACACGAACGAACTGACGATGCCGACTGTGCTCGATAGTGGGTTAACTATGATTAGGTACAAATGTATATTTTCTTCTTGTTCATGGTGGTTTGTAAAATTAAGGTTTTAGTCTGGAATATACATACACATTACAAAGGCTATTTTTCGCAGGTAAATTACAGAAACGGGAACTAACCGGGTAAAAATACAGGATGCTGCAAGTTTAATAAATCCTAGTAATATTATAACTGTAAATGTTTTTTTTTTTGTAACTAAAATAGGTTCGCACTTGACCACCATCTCGCCTGATGTTAAGCGAAGATGTTTGGATGTTTAGATGTTTTTTGCTCAATCATATCGTAACGTATAAACGGATCGGGTTGAATTTGGAAAACAGTAGTTAGATTATAGTCTGGAAGAACACATATGCCATTTTTAGCTATTGGGAACGGGAACTACGCGGGTAAAACCGCGGGGGCTGCTAGTATATATCTTTTCCTTGTATTAAATCGGCGAAGATCGAATGACAGATCGATGTCGGTCACACGCTCTTGCGCGTGACTGACACTTGACACGTCCTCACCATCCTGTGACCATACACGTATCTAGCCATTACTAACGATTTTATCATAATATGACCAGCAGTCGGACCTAGCTTCGTACGTCAGGTTAAATAGTTATAGTGACAATCCTACTAATCTAACTAATTACGTCGTAACGTATGAACGGATCGAGCTGAAATTTAGAACACAGATTATAGTTTAGAAGAACACATAGGCTACTTTTTGTCCCGGGAAAGTCATAAAAATAAATGTCAGTGTTTTACTCGTATTTGGATGTTTGTTGCTCAATCACGCCGTATCGTATGAACGGATCGGCTGAAATTCTTAACACAAATAATAATCTGGAAGAACACATAGGCTACTTTTTATTCCGGAAAAATAACGGGAACTAAGCGGATAAAACCGCGCGGGGCACTACTAGTAACATAATATTTTAACTATTGGAGCAAAGATTACAAGATCTTTAAGATTTAGTCATCCCTATCAACGTAGGTATAAGCCAGCTCAATTAATTCTTAGCAATGATCCTGAGAAGTTTCTCACATCAATTACAACACTACAATGTAAAATAAACTGAGTGACTTATGTATTTAAAGACAATATCAGCTATTGTACTCAAATAGGTACATAAATAATAAAGTTATCAGCAGAGTATGTCAATCAAGCGAATGATACGTCATGAACAAGGAAGTAAATATGTTCTAATTAAAAATATCGAACTGAGATCACCATGTTCGATGTAGGAAACACTTATGAACACCCACCCAAAGTATGGTGCATGTACAGTAAAGTGTTGCCAGGGAGGTACTAAGTGGCGAAGCGCATTTTCTACTCTGAACTTCAGGACGGCAAGCGGAAACCAGGGGGACAGTATCTACGTTTAAAGTACGTTCAGAAGACACACATGAAGAATTCCAAGATCGATCCATCCTGTTGGGAGAAGAAAGAAGAAGTTAGGTCGTAAGCGTGATAAGCTCAAGAATAGGCCTCCTTCAAATATTATATACTCGTATTAACGATGGCATGCTAACTTGCCATGAGTGTTTACGAAATTTCACAGCAAAAATAGGCTACATAAGGCATCTGAGAGCACACTAATTACGCTAAATGATATAAATAATAAATAATATTTATGAAAAAACAGGAGCCGTCGCCGTAGCCGAAATCGGCTGGAAGACATCATCATCATCAGTTAGTCAGGGCCTTGCGCCCTCTGCGCTCACTCGAAGAAGGTCGCTTAGTTTTGATGCCAATGACAGCTGTTCATTTTTAGCTTTAATTTAACTAAAATAATATAATAAATGTAATACTTTATACATCAAAGCTTACCTAAGCTTTTCTTAACAACCGTAACTTTTTGTAAACTTTACACTTGCAATTATCTACTAATTTTATACAATCTTAAGTTGATTGTTTTACATAGATAGCCCTGTGCGCCTTGTAAATAGAATATTTCGTTACATTGTACTGCTAGGATTCATAAACTGGTATTTTGTAATATTGTAAATATTTATGAATATAAAGGCTTTTTAAAACAAACAAACAAACACATGAGACCTGTCCAAAGATAGTTCTAAATTTCGCTAAGTGTAGTGCCAATGTTTAATTTTATTGCATTTTTACTAATTGGTGGTAATTATGCAGATATTCTCCACAAATAGTTATTTGTGTTTCATTTTGTGAAAATTCTGTAACAAAATCCGTAAACTTCATAAAACTATACCGAGATGTAGGACGGGAATCTCGCTCCACCTTATAACCACAGTATTTATTCCTTAATTAATGATAGTACTGTAAGGAACAACAAAGTCAAAGTACTTGATTCATATAGTTAGTCACACGTCAATACCGTGACAGCTTGAGAAAATGTTCCAATATCCTCATTTAAGAATTTCTAAACATACGTTCGCATCTTCAGTTGTATCTTTTACAGGCAATCGAGTAGTTCTAATACTAGCAGCGCCACGCGATTTTACCCGCGCAGTTCCCGATTCCGTTATTTTCCCGGGATGAAAAGTAGGCTACGTCTTATTCCAGACTGGTATCTATCTGTGTACCAAATTTCATCCAAATCTCTTCAGAAGTTTTTACGTGAATGAATCACAAACATATGTACTTTCTTACAAACATTCGCGTTTATAATATTAGCCGGATTTTATTCTAAAAATATTATTTTCAACACGAATACTTATTAACTCGACAAAAGCTGTCATTTATGTGTCAAAATTGACATCGAAAAACAACACATCTGATTTTAATTTTGATAATCTTTAGTTCAGCCCTGGTGCGATGACAGACAGCCTCACTTGGTCCACAAAAGCTTTTCAAAAAGTGTCTGGGAAGCCGGCGACGCATGATTCACAACAAAGGGTGCATCATGGTGCATAAACTCGTCCTTTGGTGAAAATGTTTTAAAAAGACTACACGTAATCGAGGATACTGGGTGGTGTATGAAAACTTATATTGAGAAACGTTTCTTTTTTTAATGCAGAATATGTGTGTAAGGACTGGGAAATATATGATGCAGAGCCTCGCGGCTCTACACGCTTTATTTCTGTTATCGTATTTTCCAGTGATAAAAAGTAGTGTATGTGCAGTTTCAGGCTATAATCTAACTGTGTCCCAAATTTCAACACGATCCGTTCAGATATGATAGAGTAAGAAACATCAAAATATTTGCATTTATAAAACAAAGGCTGCATCATGGTGCATAAACTTGTTCTAAGGTCCAAACTGAGTTTCTTGAACTGTAGAGTAAAAATGTTCTTTTTAGTTAGGCATGCTACATCCTAGACCGTGTCATTGCTGCACTGTTATCTATATCTTATATATAAAATTCTCGTGTCACAGTGTTTGTTTCCTTACTCCTCCGAAACGGCTTTACTGATTTTAACCAAAATTTATATGCATATTCAGTAGGTCTGAGAATCGGCTACTAGCTATTTTTCATACCTTTATTTTTATGGCAAAACAACGTTTGCGGGGTCAGCTAGTATATATATATACGAGTATAAAAGCGAAAGGTCACTCATCAAGGAATCTCAGAAACTACAAATGCTAGGAAGCTGAAATTTTGCATGAAGGTCCCTTTTAGCACGTAGGCGCTCGCTAAGACGGGGTTTTGCGAAATTCCACCCCTAAGAGGATGAAACAAGGGATGAACGGTTGTATGAAAATTTTGTATGAAACGTGATTTTCAAAGTTATCAAATTTTGTATCAACACTTGACACGAAGCAATTAAATGCATGTTCTATCAATTTTGTAATTTCGAACTGTACGGGGGTGAAATTGGGGTTGAAATGAGGGATGAATATGGAAATTCCCAACCGTTGAAGATAAAACCATGAAACTCTGTATATAGACACTTGACACGAAGCAAACGAATGTTTGTTCCATCAATTTCGTAATTTCGAACTGTACGAGGGTGAAATTGGGGTTGAAATGGGGGATGAATGTCAACATGGAAGATCCCAACCGTTGAAGATAAAACTATGAAACTCTTTATATAGGCACTTGGCACGAAGCCAAAAAATGTTTGTTCTAGCAATTTTGTAATTTCGAACTATATGGGGATGAAATTGAAGTTGAAATGGGGGACGAATGTCTCTTATGCTTTCACACCTAAACAACTGAACCGATTTTGATGAAATTGTTTTATTTTATAAGCTGTTTTTAGTAAATGTGTCTGGGTATAAAATTAGTTATTGCCTGAGTTACTTACAGTATTTATTTCGCGCGGACGAAGTCGCGGGTAACAGCTAGTTATTTTATATTTGTTAGGTTGGAATGTTGCTTACTATCGGGCTCATGTCAGACGCTGTTAAAAAAATCTATTTTGCATGGAAGACAGACAAAATAGATTTTATTATCAAAATAGGCAAGCCTGAATTTTGATACCCGTGTAAGTTTTTTTTATTTCGCAAGATTGTCAAGCAAGTAGAAACTTACATTATGCAATCAAAAATATGAAACTAGATCGCTGTGGGATTCCCAGCTAAATCAATGATAATTGCAATGGACGACATCAGTTAGAAAGGCATCAATTGATCATGATTAAACTGCAATGAATTCAAACCATAGATATATTTTAGTTGGATGAAGCACGATGTGACATTTACCAATAAATCTATACTTAATATTATAAAGCTGAAGAGTTTGTTTGTTTGAACGCAAGGATCTCGGGAACTACTGGTCCGAATTGAAAGGTTTTTTCTCTGTTGGATAGTCCATTTATCGAGAAAGGCTATAGGCTATTTAACATTACGCTACTATCAACAGGAACGAAGCATGAATGAAAAATGTAACAAAAACGGGAAATAATTTTGTTTTTTGAGAGTTTTCGTTGCGTGACAGCATGTGTCATTCGTCAAAGGTTCGTGAAAGGTTGCGTCATTAGAACCTAAGGTAACCGAATTTGTTCAAAATTTGAATTGGGACGATGCATTTTAGATAGATGGCGTAGCAACGCGCGCGCGATTCAGCTAGTTGTTACATAAGATAACTAGCGGTCCGCCCCAGCTTTGCCCGTGATACACAAAATATAGCTTATAGTACGCAGGTATCACGTAAAAATCCAACAGTGAAATATTTTTTAAAATCGATCCAGCCGTTCTTGAGATTAGCGAGTTCGAACAAAATGCCTCTTCAGCTTTATAATATTAGTAAAGATTTCGTCAGATGTGCAAGTATAGTTAGTAACTTCAGGTTAATAGGACTCAGCGCTTTCTGCACTAGCCAAAATTCGATATATAATCTAAGGTCAGCTATTATAGGATCCTTTATAAAGAAAATAGTTTCCAAATTTTCAATTCTCAAGTTTTATCAGGTCTTGTTCTTGTTGTCTTGTCGGGTCTTCTCCAATTCTTTTTTTAAAACGCGCAGAGCCTTTTAACAAAACTACAATACAATGAGAACTACACCACGGTACATACCTAACTACTTACACTAAGCACGCCTGAATTATCAATAGACCAATTAAGGTCTACAGACTACAGATAATCAAGATGTTAAAGCCCACTACCAGTGTGAAGCGTGTCCAACATGCTGGCGGCATTTACTTGTTTTTGGTGTAAGTTGTCCCGCCTACGCTTTGCTGGCAACGTCTTTTTAGGTCTGGTTTCAACAAACATCATCATCCAACATCCAGCAGGCATGTGTCAAGACCAAGCCATTAACAATTAAACTAAGTAAAATTTACGAAAATCAAACGTCGAAATTGAATATGAAGGACATACATAATGAAATAGTAAATTCTAGAATCCTAGAATTTCAAGTAATCAGCCAAAGTAAAATAGAAAACAGCTTTTCGGATTTAACTTTAAGCAACAGTACGCAAACAGGCTGAGTTCAGAGTTACTAACTGTTCGATAACTTATTTCACGATACTGGGTTAAGTTTCACTTGAACTAACTAAACTAAGCGGTCCCTGAATATTTAACTATTTATTTATACGGGGATTGGTTGAAGTTGCCAACCGGATTTTAAGTTTAATTTCTGTTTGAAATTTACCGCTGTATTTCAAAGTGAGATCGGTGTAGTTTATGTAGTTTGTGACGTCAAATCAACTCAAAGAGACAAAATTGAGCTGAATTGTAGTTGTGGTATGGAGAAGATAGTTTCCTTTATTCAGGGGATTTAAAACGACGGTTTGTGGATCAATCAATTGCAATTGTCAAAAAAGGACATGACGTGTTTATCATGATGTTTCATTTGGATAGGTAACAGACAAGTTTTAACCGACTTCAAAAATGAGGAGGTTCTCAATTCAGTTGTATGATTTTTTTGTACGTCTGTCACGCGATAGCCAATAGTGAATCGATTTTGATCATTTTTGTTTTGTGTGGTAGATCATAGTACATAGATAGCCCCATAAATTATATCAAAATCGGTGAAGCTGTTTCTGAAATATCGTCAAAAATCTAGTGGAGTGTCTAAGTGTAATTTTATATTCAAGACGCTTATTTTCGGAGATTTTTTTTTTCTGAAAACGACTGATACGGCCTCTCATAGTTCAACGTCAAATTATACGTATAATTTTACCAAATATAAGGCGAATACGGAAAAAAATTACACCAACAAAAAATATTCTCCGAAAAATGAAGCTATAGGAATAAAGAATTCAATGAAAATTTTATTTCCATCAATTGTACGCAGAGTAACACGACAAACTGCGAGCAAGATATATTTCACACAATTCTACGTTTCCTTAAAAGGTTTCCGAGGAACAATGGCCCTCACGGCTGTTCATAATTTATACGACGTCTCAATAATGGAGCTGGAGATAGGTGGAGCCAAGGAAATACGATTAACGAGGATGCGGTAAACGAATACGTACGGAGCATCTGCTTCCTTTGAAAAGATTTCAGTCGATTCGGAAGAAGAACAAACTTAGATTTTGCAGTTACTAATTGACCGATCTCAACAACCTAAGCTAGGTTGTTGAGATCGGTCTAGCTTCTTTTCACTAAATAAATAAATAATAATTTATTTTCTAAAACATTACAAATTACAAAAGTTATAAGTACAGTATATGCTACAAGTTCTATCCAATGGTGGCTTAGCAGTTTGTCCAGTGGGCTCTAAAATAGGGCTCTAATATCTCTAATATTTTGGGCACCCGGTAATGACAATTAAAATTGCACAATACTTGGGAAGCTACTAATCTAGGAGCTTTCAAGTCTTAAGTGGATTCTTCTTGGTTTCTTTTAGGTCCGCAAGCTCCATCGTAGACCACATCGTCACCTAACAACAGCCGAGATGGCGGTCAAGTGTGAACCTATAAATTATTTCAACACTTCGCGGAACTAATTAGCGCAAGCAGTCTTCAGTAGCAAGAAATAAAATTAGTTTTTACCTAAACTAGTAAACAGATTCAAAAAATACTATTTTAATGAATAAAATATTTCGATTTCCGCTTCATAATTCTATTGTCAAGATTTTAGAGGAAAAAAAATATACCTTCTCCTTTTATTTCCTATTCCATGGGTAAAACCACGCTATTGAAACATTATTAAGAGATTTACCACCTCACCTGGAAAATACACACTGATTTAAAATAGTGTGGAAGGAAACTATATATTTTTTTATCGCGCGTAGGTCCATGTTTGACCACCAACTCACGCTGATGACGTGATGACGCACGTTGATCAAGAAAATATTAGAATTTTCTTGATAATTTGTTTTATTTGTAATATAGAGCAACAGAACGAGAAAAATATACGCTTGGTTATCAGGACACCTGCCCATAACAGCACAGTACCACTCAACTGTTAAACATGAAAAATCCAAATAGCTGCGTAATACTACACATCGTTCGTCACATAGAGCTATAAAGTGACCTAACTTTTTGTTCTGTAATTAGTCTGGAAACATTGCCCTTGAAACTGGAGCACAGTAATTTTAGGTAAAATAACTAGCGAATGTACTTCCCCAGGAGGACTCATAAGAGTCCTACCACCATCGATATAAACCATTTGATGTGCCCTCCTAAACTTCAGGCACACGGAATTATGTTTGTGATCGTTGGGAAGACTTTTTCCGTTCTAGCCTGCTAGTCGGTGGCAGGAAGAGGTGAACGCCGGACGTTTTTTACCTATCACTATTCATTGTCAACAACCATCATAAGTAGAACCACAGCATACCTCGCCGCTAGCGCTTCTAGGGGTCGAGTAGATTGGTGGTGTGTAAATCACTTACGCTAGACACACATACACACAGTTTATTACCAATTTCAAGGTGCTTAGGGCACATCTAATGATTATATCGATGCCTACCATTACGAAAACGCGCGTCTCGTAAACCTTGAATAAATATTTTGAATAGGACGGCGACGTTGAGAAGTAGAAAAGTAAAATCTAATTTACTCTACCTCGGCATATACAGAGAAGCACAAAAACACGGAATTTAAACGACTATGTGAAAAGCGGGAGTAATCAAATTAGAATCCATTCGCAATACTCGTTCTGAAAGCATTTTTATTATGAAATGTTTTTCGAAATAAGAAGCTACATAATATGAAAATGCCATTATTGTTCGTAGTGAGTTTTAATATTTGTTTTTAATGGGCAGAGTCTTTATTAAAATAAATACTATACTAAACTAAGAGCTACAATAAAGACACTATTAACCTAACTGCTTCCGCACTAAGCACATCCGAATTATCCATAGACCGATGCAGCTTTTAAGATAATCAAGATGATCCAGCTCACTAACATTCAGAAGTGTGCCTAGCATACTGGCGGCATAACCACGATGAATGGCAATGTTTATACGTTGATCCAGATAAACATTATAGTCCGAGATCCCAGAGCTCCCAGACGTCACCTATTTTCTGATAAATGAAATGTGGAGGATTCAGTAGAGTTAGTATGCACTAAGAACACATGCTTACTCGCTAACTTGCTTAGACGGCCAATTTTGAGATATGGGGTAATGAAGGTACATACAAACATTACTTACTTCACGTATTTTCTAATAAGTGATTTTCATATGTTGTAGGCAACATCCTTAAAAACAAGGTTCCAATACTCCCAGACACTTTCCGTCAGCCGTCTTGTTTAACAACTCCAAAATAATAATTTAACTTCACTTAAATTCTCATGCTCCATTTGTAAATATGTTCGTCAGACAACTATTTTGTTGCTTTTACAATAAGATAGACCAATCTAAGGGGGCAATCATCCCCTAAACTCAACTATGTCCTATGGGTAAGAACGGGAGACGGAGTGAGACATTTATTAGGAAATATTGACTTAAAATTGAGTTTAGGGGATGATTGGCCCCTTAGATTGGTCTCTTTTATTGGAAAAAGCTTTAAAATAGTTGTCTGACGAACATATTTACAAATAGAGCATGAGTATTTAAGTGGAGTTAAATTATTATTTTGAGTTGTTAAGTATAACGGCCGACGGAAAGTGTCTGGGAGTATTGGGACCTTAAAGGATATTGCCTACAACATCGTGAAAATCACTTACTAGAAAATACGTGAAGTAAGTAATGTTTGTATGTACCTTCATTACCCCATATCTCAAAATTGGCCGTCTAAGAAAGTTAGCGAGTAAGCATGTGTTCTTAGTACTTACAAACTCTACTGAATCGTCCACATTTCATTCATCAGAAAATAGGTGACGTCTGGGAGCTCTGGGATCTTACTCTATTAGCGCTCAACGGGTAAAACCGTAATAATGGTGAAGTGAACAAACAATCTTAACTAATTTTTAGAGCACTTGTACTTAACTAGCTGTTGTTCCTCACGGTTTCACCTATAAACATGAACACATTATTGAGTAGTATCATAGGTAAGTATGCATTTAAATAATATTAGAATTGTATACAAGTAGGTATTTTATCAAATTATAGCTGGCTCCCATTACACAATCTTTACTTAATTTGGGTTTAGTTAGTGTTCAGAAATATGCAACAATATATATTATTCGGTAGGCAGTACAGGTCTCTTTAAAAAAAACAGTTTTTAGTCATTTCTAGTGGCCACCATATTTTATTAACAGAACCTACCAGTACAAAAAAAAATTGGCAGTCATAGGAACTGCCGATAGAACTGAAAACTTATTACTTAGAATTTGATAGCTTACTTTGGAAACTACGCGGGTAAAACCGGAGGGTGTGGCCATGAGAATGGCCATCTAGAAATGCTGATTTTGAAACGCATTTCTACGTGTCCAATGGGAAATGCTGACGCATTTCTAGATGGCCAATGTATGGCCATGATCGTGAGTTTACCCGAAGATTTCTTATCATTCACGAGCGTGACGCTAGAATTCAATTCACAGCCCACGAAAACTCTGTCTGTGGCGCGCCAAAGGAAGTTTTCACTTCAAAAGTTTTTATTCCGGAATCTCGTTCTACCTCCATGAAGTCAAAAGTTTGCGTGAGTGTAAATTGTATTTAAAGTTATCGTGTTGTAGACGATGCCTTAACCACGTCACCGTAACTTGGATAAGTAGAAACTGTTCTAGATTCGTCTTCATAATCGAATTCGAAGGTTTAGCGTCTAACAACAGGGAAAATCCTACATTTAAAATATTGAATCTATACTAATATTATAAAGAAGAAGAGTTTGTTTGTTTGAACGCAAGGATCTCGGCAATCGGGTCCGAATTGAAAGATTCTTTCTCTATTGGATAGTCCATTTATCGAGGAAGGCTATAGGCTATTTAACATTACGCTACTATAAACAGGAACGGAGCATAAATGAAAAATTTATCAAAAACGAAAAAAAATATTGCTTTTAGAGAGCTTTCGTTGCGTGACAGCATGTATCCATCTATAAAAGGTTGCGTCATTATAACCTAAGACCTAAGGTAACCGAATTTGTTCAAAATTTGAATTGATACGACCAATTTTCGATAGGTGGCGTAGCAACGCGCGCACGGTTCAGTTAGTCCTATTATAATAATATTAACAAATGTTAAATTTTGTATCTTTGTTTCTCAATCACGTCGGAACAGCTGAACGGATCAGGTTCAAATTTGGAATACAGTTAAAGCGTTTGGTCCCTTTTTTTAAACAAAAAGGTAGTTAGTGTTTATGTCGTAATGAAGTGAAAAATCATCTTGCAAATAGTGTATAAAAATACAAAGTATTTTTTTGTTTAATTATTGGTAACTTAAATAAGTTTTAATTATTATTTAATTATTAATTAATATTTATAATTATTAAGTTTCGGGGACCGAGTCACCTCCGTCCGTGGGGAAGCACCTATATATTGAAACCCCACACGTGGTCCCTGGGTGGTGCTAATCGGGTGACAAACTACCGGTGGTAGGCTTCGGCCGTGGTTGGTGACCACCCACTAGACTAAGTCACGACGCCAAGCGGCCTAGCCGTGTTCCGTCGTGTTGTCTAGTGACACCATTAAGGGAAAACGGGTCAGAACAGCTGCTGCATAACTGCAAGACCGGTCTGTCACACACCAATACTGTACATCGGGAAGCTAGTCATGGAGGGTAGCGGGATCCGAGGCACGGTTGCCGCGACCGACCGCAGATAGTTGGGGGCCCAAGTAGTGAGCTAGCCACTCATGAAAGGCTGCCCCGCCATCTAGTGAAAAATCCCGGGATGCGCTATCCTGCCGGTTGGCGACCGGATGACAAGGCCAGATAGACATCCCCGGGGGGGCTCGGGCGTCCCCGCAGTCTCCAGACTAGCTCCCCACTGGTGTATTCGTGTTGTGTGTTGTGGCCAATGGTCAGTAGTGTGCGGCCTCGTTCTACTGCCGTTTTCCCACCGATCCCCTCTCAAAACCAATATGAAAAAAGGAAATTATAGAAACAAGTTTAAAAAGCGGCCGCACGCCTTGTCGGTTAAAGTGCACCTCACTAACATTCGAGGTCTGCACTCAAATCTCACTGCAGTCCACCATCACCTCGAGACTGAGCAGCCGACACTCTTGTTTCTAACGGAGACGCAGATAGGTTGTCCGTCGGACGTGGCGTACCTAACGTATCCAGGCTATACCCTGGAGCACAAATTCCGGCCTCGTGCTGGAGTGTGCCTGTACGCCCGTGACGACATCTGCTGTCGGCGTCTCCGTAACCTTGAGGACACTAGATTTTCGGTTCTTTGGGCACTAATAGACACAGGCATAGACAAAATTATCTACGCCTGTGTGTATCGGTCGCACAGCGGAGATCTGGAGACGACTAGGCTCATGGATTATTTAAGTGAGGCGGCGGACGCGGCTCAACAGAAGTACCCCTCGGCTCAATTAGTGTTACTGGGGGATTTCAACGGCCATCATAAGGAATGGCTGTACCCATACCGGGACACTGACCACGCTGGGCAGGAAACGAGAAAGCTAGCTTTATCGTTAGACCTAACCCAGCTGGTCCAAGAGGCCACAAGAGTACCCGACGTTGAGACGCATACACCTTATTGTTTAGACCTTCTGCTGACAACTGATCCAGACCGTTATTCCGTGGCGGTATCTTCGCCGTTAGGCAGCTCCGACCACTGTCTGGTGAAATCTGTATCTGTCTACCATCCGCCTGATCCCAGCCCTAGAGGCAACCGGCGGATGTGGCGATACAAGTCAGCGGATTGGGACGAGATGCGCTCTTTCTTTGCGTCTTACCCATGGCAGTCATTGTGCTTCGCTTCTGGTGATCCCTCAGTCTGCGCAGATGCTGTGACTAATGTAATACGAACGGCTATGGAATATTTTATTCCATATTCCGACGTCCCATTATCCAGCAAAGCTCGCCCTTGGTTTGGTTCTCAATGCAAAAGTGCTGAAGCATTTAAACATGAGACATACCTAGCCTGGGTTGATGCTCGACAGCGTAAGGCAAGGGACATACATCAGAAGAAGAAAGCGTTCAACAAGGCTGCTAAGGCAAGCAAAAAGGTTCTTCAGAGGGCTCGTTTTGACCACATTAGTCGAATAGGGAACAAACTAGCTTCGTACCCTGCGGGCAGCAAAGCGTTTTGGGCCCTAGCTAAATCGGTCGAATCGAACTTCTGCCGCCCCTCACTGCCTCCAATGCTAAAACCTGATGGGACACTGGCTCACACTGCAACGGAGAAAGCAAACTTGTTTGCAACTCAGTTTGCGGAATCTTCGCGTCTAAATGCTGGTAGCGCGACACCTCCCACTCCACCTGGCTGCTCGACTTTTATGTCAGAGATACGTATTCGCCAAATGGAGGTTCGCAAAGTGCTACGCAATCTGGACGTGAACAAAGCCAGTGGCCCAGATGGTATTCCTGCTCTGGTATTGAAGGCTTGTGCGCCTGAGTTGTCACCGATACTGACGCGCCTATTTAGACTCTCTCTCCAAACTGGGCTAGTACCGAAGTCTTGGAAGCTTGCCAATGTGCAGCCAGTGCCCAAAAAGGGTAGTCGTGCTGACCCTGCCAACTACAGGCCCATCTCGGTCACGTCCATACTCTGCAAGACTATGGAACGTGTCTTAAACCACAGGCTCCTGACGTACCTAGAATCGAACGACCTCCTCAGAGACCAGCAATACGGGTTTCGCCGAAACCGGTCCACCGGGGATATTCTAGCGTACGTCACTCACATCTGGAGTGAAGCTATTGAGAAACACGGGGAAGCACTTGCAGTCTCCCTGGATATCTCGAAGGCTTTCGACAGGGTTTGGCATGATGGCCTTGTAAGCAAGCTTTCTAGTTATGGTTTGTCTCCTGGGTTCATTGCGTGGATATCGGACTTCTTGAGGGATCGATCCATACGAGTCGTAATTGATGGTTGCTCGTCGGATCAAATGGCTATCAATGCCGGAGTCCCTCAAGGGTCGGTACTCTCTGCGACGCTCTTCCTGCTACATATCAACGATCTGTTGAAGCCCGGTATCTTTGGGTACGCAGATGATAGCACCGTTGTAGAGAGTTACATATCTAGCGCGAGAGCCAGCGGACAGCAAACTCAGTTACTGAGAGAGAGTCTGATCGAGCGTTTGAGCTTGACCCTTGAGGCGGTGTCTAAATGGGGCGATGCCAATCTGGTCAAGTTCAACGAGAATAAGACGCAGGCGTGTCTGTTCTCCGCTAAAAGGAGTCCTTTCGAACTGACTCCTACTTTTAGAGGTGTATCCGTGCCGGTTTCTGACCGTCTTGAGCTTTTGGGCGTTACTTTGACCTCTACGCTCAACTTTGGCTCGTATATCGAGTCCAAGGCTAAACTAGCTGCCAAAAAACTAGGTGTCCTCTCAAAGGTGCGAAGGTACTTCAAGTCTGAACAGTTGCTTACATTATATCAAGCACAGATTCGCTCCTGTATGGAGTACTGTTCGCACCTTTGGGATGGATCGGCTAAGTATCAGCTGGAAGCTCTGGAATCGATCGAGAGACGTGCCAAAAGGCTCATAGGGAACGACACTCTTGTGCGAAAAAGACTCCAAAGTCTTGAACATCGCCGAAAAATTGCTAGCCTATCGGTTTTTTATCGGATACACTTCGGAGAGTGTGCGACTGATCTGCATGATCTGATACCACCTTGTCCTTTTTTCTATCGGAATGCTCGTAGCTCGAAAAAGCGACATCGTTTCATGGTTGATGTTCCAAAGACACGAACGAAGAGATTCGACTCAACTTTTGTGATAAGAACGTCTAGGCTATGGAATACGTTGCCTGAGTGGGTTTTCCCCGATAGTTACAATCTATGTGTCTTCAAATCGAGAGTGAATCGGTTTTTTTCTAGGTAAACACGCTCCATCGTAGACCGCATCGTCGCTTAACATCAGGCGAGATGGCGGTCAAGTGTAAACCTATAAAAGTTAAAAAAAAAAAAAAAAAAAAAAGTATTTAATATATTTAAATAAGTGCCCATATCTACTCATGCATAAAATTATCGTAAAGGCAATCTAAATGTTTAGGCCTAGCTCAGCTTCAGTATGCTAATCACTAAGTGTAAGGCTGTTCGTGCACGTAAAGACTGATGAGGCGTTGCAGAAAAGAAAAAAAACTATCTAAATTAGAACAATATTTATATAGATGCGTCACAAGCTAAATTACGGCTAGTCTAGTCGAGAAAACGGCTAGTCGACTGCCGATCCGAACAACGGGTTCAGATCCCACACGCACCACGGTCACTTCGAAGGCATGTGCGTAAAGTCACTAACTTAAAACGTTGAAGGAAAAGATCGTGAGGAAACCGACATGAACCTAGAATTTTTTGAGGTCATATGTCATTCACCAACCCGCACTGGGCCAGCGTAGTAGATTATGGCCTTGAGAGAGAAGGTCACGAATTCCAGCAGTGGGAAAATTTAGTGGGCTGCACAGTGCACAAGCTAAACGCTTGGGCCGATCGTGCCTCTCTATCGTTTGTTTCGCGCTCTCGCTTAGACGCTCGGCTCAGACGGAACACGGAACGTGACACTTTTTCGTGCGTACAACAGTTTATCGATTCATAATGAGGTAATCCCTTCAGAAAAAATATCATAGAGGGCGTCAAACATGACCTGAAAATGTTTTGTCCAAATTTAAGGTTCCGTCAAAGTAAACTAGCAACGCATTTTTCGATATTTTACTTAGAAAAACAAAGTGTTTCTTTCTTGATTCATTTTTAAGTACTTGTTTACACCAAGAAATTTCACGTTACGACTGTTAAAGTAAATAGAGCAATGCAGTTTCATCTTTATCACCATTGTATTATAGTTTCTAGAATTCTAGACCCAAGTTAACGACACGGAGGTATAACGTCTATAAAATAGTGTTGGCTTCTATTGTGCCCTCTCTTTATTTTGACTTGAAACGAAAGAGACAGCAACGACAAAGCCATCAAATTGTTTTAGATAGACTGTCGAAGCCGTTTCCTAGACAAAGATGATTTTTGTCAGCTTAGTAAGGACTTTACGACTACTGCATTAGCCCAAAGTTTCTAAGTCAGTAGAGTATGTCTAGGGCAAACCGTCAAAACAGGTTAAGCTTTTCGACCTAATTCAACCGAAGTCAGTCACCTTGTGCACGAATGACCTAACTAATCGGCAGAATCACCAATAAATGAATACTAAGGAGAAACAGGCTGCGAGTGTAAGCATTTCACCTTTGATCCTTGACACGGCTTAGAGCTCGTACTAATAAGTTACCTGCTATTTGTACTGTTCCGTATAATCGGGCAACATTATATCGGGCCGGCGATTAGCGTGTGTCTGTGGTCGCCGGCTGTCACTTGTACGTTGTCTCTGGCCGCGGGACCGGCATGACATGAGTTTTTTTTGTGGTTACAACTGTGTTAATATTTGCTACGGGAATACATTATTAACGTTAATTACTACTGGATTAGTGCTGGAATATTAATTGTGACGCTACGGGATTAGTGCTGGACTATTTGTGTGTGAAGGGGCTACTGGATTGGCCGTTTCTAGAACGCAGGATCGTTCTAGGAATTTGCGAGATCGTCTGGAAGTTTCTGGTTTGGTATTCCGATTCCCTCTGGTCCCGTTCCTTCTTCCTACCACCAAACTGGATTTTGGACGACGCCGGGAACCCCAGGTAAGTCATTTCTTTGCACTACTCGGTTTGCAATCAGGGAAGTAAATGTTAAAATCGGTATAACGGCATATATAATTGTTTTTATCCTGCTATGGGCCCCAGGACGATATTTCGGGATAAATATTGAACATTTTTTGGTTAGCAGAGTGTAGTTGGCCGTAATTACTCCCTTTTTGTTTTTATTTTCTGGCAAAAAATACCGGGTAAGCCGAATATTTGGGGGTTCCCAGTTTATAATTTCTCCCCAAACTGTCGGGAAATTTACTATTAAGTGGTATCCGGTTTTTTAGGTTGCGGATATATTTGTGACATTGTCCGAACTTTAGGCTAATTTAAAATTTAAATTTAAATTTAAAATGGCTTCGGATTTGGCCAACCAGCTCCGATGGTTCGAATCCTTACAAGGATTGGTCGGCCGGAGAGACCGGGAGGAGGCGCTGCTAAACAGGGCAGAACAGCTCGACAGGCGCCTGGAGGTCGCTGAGAGGAGCGCAGGATCGCTGCGGGATGCAAGGCCGTCTCCACCTGAGGAGCAGATGGAGAGGATCGAGGCGGACATGCGGCGCATCCTGGATGTGTACGACGAGGTCTCCGAAAGGGTTCGCCAGCTGGAGAGGTCTCGTCAGGGAAGGGCGAGCTCGGGACCCGTCATCAGGGATGCGGGCTCGGGTGTAGTGGGACGCCTTCCCACTCTGGACTTGCCCAGGTTTACAGGGAACCTGCGGGAGTGGAGCGGCTTCCGGAGCATGTTCGCCTCTCTCGTAGATTCACGCACGGACTTGACGAGGGCGGAGAAGCTGGCCTATCTCCGCACGTCACTGGAGGGTGAGGCACTCTCCCTGGTCCAGCACCTGGAGCTGGACGACGACAACTTCGGCACGGCGATGGAGTTGCTGGAGACGAGGTTTCAAAATCCTCGGCTCCTCGCCGACGCTCACGTGTCACAAATACTGGGGCTGCCGAAGGTGACTGAGAGGTCTCAGTTGCGGCCACTAATCCTCACGCCCGTGAAGGTGGCGTACAACGCCTTGCGCAGCTTGGGACTGCCAGTAGAACACTGGTCGTTTCTGCTGGTCCACATCCTGCTGGGCAAGGTGCCGCTGGAGTTGCGCGCCCGGTTCGAGCGGGAAAGGGGCCTTCACGCCGACCCGAAGGTCTTCCCCACGTTTGAGGAGCTACTTCGGGTCCTGGAGTGGGAGGCGAGGATGGCAGAGTCGGCGCCTCAGGAGGCGCAGCCCGCCGCGTCAGCTCGTGGCCCTGCCGGAACAGGACCGCGACCTACCAATCCCCGCACTCAGGGTGCGGTGAAGCGGACGGCGACGGTGACGAGTGCGTCGGAGCAGGAGTGCCCGAACTGTGGCCAGCTTCACGCGCTGGTGCAGTGTCCGACCCTGCTTTCGCGGACGACTTCCGAACGACGAGGGATCGTTCGGCGGTTGCGTCGGTGCTATGGGGTGCCTGGGGGGTCATTTGTACAATGACTGCCCCACGGCACGGCCGTGTCCTGGGTGTGGGGGACCACACCATCAGCTCTTGTGCGTCAGGAGCGATGGTGCTGGTCGACAGCCCTCAGGGAGGGGGCCCTCCACGGGCGGGGGCGCTCCCACGCAGAGCCACGCATTGTACAACAATGAAGTGGCTACAGCGTGGAGCACACCCCCTCCACCCCAACCCACGGCAGCACCGGGCAGCCCAACAAGGGGCGTCCTACACGCGGCTCGGTCACCGACCTCACAGCCCGCGCGGACGCGGGCGAACTGGAGAGGTGGAAGGGTGATACCGGAGTCACCACGGGGGCCACCTCCCCAGCGTTATCCTTCTCCGCCGCTGGATCCGCGACCAATAGAATGGAGGGCGTACACGCCTCCCCTCCATGAACATCCGAGGCTGGATTACCACCCGCCCTACTTTAGGTACGGCAGGGCAGCTGGATATGCCCCCCTCCGATGGCCCTTTGCACTCGGCAGCCATACTGGGCTGGGCCCGGTAGTCCGACGGGTTCGGACGGGCCTCGGAGGGATTGACTAGCCTCCGTTCCCTTGGCACAGGATCAACCGGTGGTCCTGCTGCCCACCCTCTGGTTAAGGGTTTGGGGTCCAAGAGGCGACTACGTCCGGATACGAGCGCTCTTGGACACAGGGTCCCAGGGGTGCATTTTAACAACCCGGGTTGCTCATCGCCTGGGCCTGGCTAGGTTTCCGTCACCGACTCCGTTGCGGGGAGTCGGGAACACAGAGGTGCGGTCGGCTGGACAGACCCGCCTCTCCTTCTCGTCCGTACATTCCTATTCGGAAAGGATTGCGGTCAGGGCCACCGTCATGGATTCGGTTGTCGGTTGGCTTCCTCAGGCGGACATAGATCCGGATCTTTTGTCCTGTACTAAGGGTCTCAGGTTGGCGGATCCCCGCTTCGGGATGGTAACCCCCCGCGTCTGGGCCAGTCTCGATTATTGGCCGAGAAAAGGCTCAGGTCCATGGAGCGACGCATGGCTCGAGATCCTGTACTTCGGGAAAAGTACATCGAGTTCATGAGGGAGTATGAGGCACTGGGCCACATGTCTCCGGCTCGCGACGACTGGTCGACCATGGACCACTACTTTTTGCCTCATCACGCCGTTTTGAAGGCGTCGACGGGCAAACTCAGGACGGTGTTCGATGGATCCGCTCCGACTTCGACAGGAGTGTCACTGAACCAGTGCCTCCACGCTGGACCGAAGCTACATCGGGATATTGTAGACATCATCCTGAATTTCCGTAGGCATCAGGTGGTGTTGGGAGCGGACATCCGTATGATGTTCCGACAAACGGTCATACACCCCGAGGACAGGAGGTTCCAGTTGATCCTCTGGCGGGAAAGTCCTCAGGACCCTATGATGGTGTATGAGTTGAACACCAACACCTATGGGTTGAGATCAAGCCCCTTCATTGCGATCCGCTCACTGCTGGAGTTGGCGGAGCAAGAACGGGCTCGGTACCCACGTGCAGCCGCAGTTCTGGAGCGCGACCTGTACGTGGACGACGTTTGCACTGGCGCGCAGACGGTGGAGGAAGCTCTGTTGCTCCGGGATGAGCTTACAGAGCTTCTCGCATCTGGAGGCTATGAGCTTCGGAAATGGCTCTCTAACGACCCCAACGTCCTGGCTGGTATCCCGGACGATCACCAGCAGGATCCGGGGCTCTTCGAGGAAGGTGACGATCCGCACGGGATTGCGGTTCTGGGCATGCAGTATCAACCGGTTGCTGACATCTTCACCTTTCGGGTGGCGCTGGAGGCCACACGCGCGTGGACAAAACGGACGGTTTTGTCCACCATCGCCAGGATGTTTGATCCAAACGGTTGGATCAGTCCGGTTCTGTTCGCAGCCAAGTGTCTGTTACAGCGACTTTGGACTCTGAAGGTCTCCTGGGACGACCCCCTGGTCGGAGACTCGCTTAACACTTGGCTTCGTTTAATATCTGACCTCGAAACGGTCAATCGAGTGGCGTTGCCCCGTCGCATTCTGCCACCAGGCTGTAGCCGGATCAGCCTGCACGGGTTCTGTGATGCGTCCGAGCTGGGCTATGCCGCATCTGTGTACTTGCGTACAGTTGACGCTGGAGGCCACGTCAATGTCACGCTCTTATTGGGGAAGAGCAAGGTAGCTCCTATCAGGACACGACTCACCATTCCGAAACTGGAATTGAGCGGAGCCACATTACTTGCTCGGCTGCTCAAGCATGTATATCAGGAACTGTCCACCTCGATAGACATCCGGAATGTCTATGCGTGGTCAGACAGTCAGGTCGTGCTTGCCTGGTTGAGAGCAGCCCCTCACACTTTGGAGACCTTTGTGGGAAATCGGGTTTCCCAAATCCAAAACATTGGACTGGACATTGTTTGGAGACATGTCCCGGGTGAGTTGAACCCCGCTGACTGTGCTTCGCGCGGCTGTTCCGCGCCGGAGCTAGTTGATCACCCATTATGGTGGGGTCCGGACTGGCTGCGGGAGCCAGAAGCTTCCTGGCCAGCTCTCGGCGCGGACTCGGAGCGAGCGGAGCTGCCCGGAGTCCGCGTGCATGCGATTGTGGCGGAAGTGCCCCCAGACCCTGACTGGTTGACGGGTCGTTACAGCAAGCTGGATAAGTTGTTGGGGGTAACTAGCTGGATTAAACGCTTCATCCACAACTGTCGTCACCCTCGTCAGAGGAGGAGTGACCAGATCGCCACTGTGGAGGAGCGTCGGAGTTCCTTGCTGCACCTCATTCGGCTGGTGCAGGGTGAGAGGTTTCCGACGGAACTTGAGGCGCTGCGCTGCGGACGCGCTCGCTTGAAGGGTGCGGTCGCCAAGTTGAACCCTTTCACAGATCAGGATGGTCTTCTGCGCGTAGGAGGTCGGCTCCGGAAAGCCAACCTGCCGTACGGCAGCAGGCACCCCCTGTTGCTACCGAAAGGAGGTCCTCTGGTGGACCTGCTGATCACCGATCGGCATATCGGTAACGCGCACGCTGGATGTGGCGCGCTTCTCGCTGTGTTGCAGCGTGAATTCTGGATCTTGTCGGCTCGCAGGGCGGTCCGAAAGGTGCTGTTCAGATGTGTCCCTTGTTATAGGCTCAAGGCGTCTACCATGCAGCCCATGATGGGAGATCTTCCTCCGGATAGGATTTCTCCCTCGAGGCCGTTCGACGGGGTCGGAACGGACTTCGCTGGGCCCTTCTCGGTCAAGTCATCGACGTTGCGTAACGCCAAGGTCGTTAAAGCCTACCTGTGCGTCTTTGTGTGTTTGGCCACCAAAGCAGTCCACCTGGAGCTGGTCTCTGCGCTGTCTACGGAGGCCTTTGTCGCGGCGCTGGATCGCTTTGTAGCGCGAAGAGGAGTACCCTCTTTAATACGTTCGGACAATGGCACAAATTATCGAGGGGCGGCGAATTATTTACGCGAAGTTAATGGTTTTTTAAATTCTGGTAATAATAGTTTAAGTCTGGCTCTCGCCCAGCGGGGAATCAGCTGGCAATTTAGTGTGCCGGCCTGTCCTCACTGGGGAGGAATTTTTGAAGCTGCGGTGAAGTCTGCTAAAACCCATCTCCGCCGTGTCATCGGGGAGACCGTGTTAACTTGGGAAGAGTTAGTCACGGTACTATGCCGCGTGGAGGCAGTTCTTAATTCCCGTCCTCTCTGTCCAATCTCGCCTGACCCTAACGATCTAGAAGTCTTGACGCCGGGTCACTTCTTGATCGGTCAGCCTTTAACCGCGTTGCCGGAGTATCCCTGGAAGGATGAGCGCCCCGGACGGCTGTCCCGTTTTCAGTTATTGCAGCAAATAAGTCAAGACTTCTGGAGGCGCTGGTCGGCCGAGTACTTGCATCTGTTGCAACAACGGGTAAAATGGACAGATAGGACGGAGGCCCCTCGGGAAGGGGACTTAGTATTATTAAAGGAGGCAAATTTGGCCCCCCTACTCTGGCGTAGGGGACGTATTTTAAAATTGATATCTGGTACTGATGGCACACCCCGCGTGGCGGAGATTCTGATTTCTGGTTCCAGACTTCAGCGCGCGGTGTCCTCTCTGGCACGCTTGCCCCTTTATTAGATATACGTGTTTTCAAGGTTAAAATTTAATTTAATTTTATTACTATTTTTGGTAAAGTGTTTTTTTTGGTTTGATTTCCACTTTCGGGTCAAAGTTGGGAATTTCGTTTTATTTGGGGTCCGGATACTACTAAATACTAGTTACTAAAATTGACCTGGAGTTCAATTGGTCGGGGGTTTTGTTCCGTATAATCGGGCAACATTATATCGGGCCGGCGATTAGCGTGTGTCTGTGGTCGCCGGCTGTCACTTGTACGTTGTCTCTGGCCGCGGGACCGGCATGACATGAGTTTTTTTTGTGGTTACAACTGTGTTAATATTTGCTACGGGAATACATTATTAACGTTAATTACTACTGGATTAGTGCTGGAATATTAATTGTGACGCTACGGGATTAGTGCTGGACTATTTGTGTGTGAAGGGGCTACTGGATTGGCCGTTTCTAGAACGCAGGATCGTTCTAGGAATTTGCGAGATCGTCTGGAAGTTTCTGGTTTGGTATTCCGATTCCCTCTGGTCCCGTTCCTTCTTCCTACCACCAAACTGGATTTTGGACGACGCCGGGAACCCCAGGTAAGTCATTTCTTTGCACTACTCGGTTTGCAATCAGGGAAGTAAATGTTAAAATCGGTATAACGGCATATATAATTGTTTTTATCCTGCTATGGGCCCCAGGACGATATTTCGGGATAAATATTGAACATGTACCTTATTTTACTTAATTATTCCCTATTTTAAAGCGATTTCAAAAAAGGAGGATGTTTTCAATTCAGTTGTATGTTTTTTACGCGAAAGATCCGCCATTTGTGAACCAATGTTGACGATTCTTTTTTTTGTTTGTTAGATCATACGATCATAGTTAAATAGTTCAGAGGTGGTCCCATATTTCAATTTTATTGAATTCGGTGTGGTGGATTTGGAAATATGATCAAAAGACTAAAATTTACTTTCATATACCTCGATGACATAGTGATTGCATCTTATGGAATTTGGTCGAGTGTCTGAATTGAATTTTAAATTGAAGTGGCTTTTTGTTTTATGGAGAAAATAAATTATGTACTTAGCTATTTATTTTACTATAGCTCTCAAATAAAAAGTACATTTTGACTTTTGGGAAATACTCTAAAATATACCTTGGAACGAAACTGAAGCAAACAATAATATCTACATTAATATGTGAAGCAAGAACTTAAGTACACTTTTTACGAAAATTACGCGAAAATTGAAAGTCTGTGGCTAAATTGAGAAAGGATTAATATTGCTTTATGGTCAAATTTCAGTTAATTGGCGACCGTGGCCTGGCTTAGCGTAATAATTAATTACGTTAAGTGTTTTGAAATATATGTAGGTATATTACCGCGTTAGATAATATCTCATCATCATCAGCAGCCGCAAGACGTCCACTGCTGAACATATGCCTCCCCCCTAGATTTCCACAATGTCCCGAGTTTACCCGAAGATTTCTTATCATATCCGAGCGTGACGCTTGCATCCAATTCAAAGCCCACGAAATGTCTGTCTAGGCGCGCCTAAAGAAGCTTTCACTTAAAAAAAAGTAAATGTATGGATGTTTGTTGCTCAATCACGTCGTAACGTGTGAACGGTTCGGACTGAAATTTGGAACACAATTAGATTATAGTCTGGAAGATTAATTCTACGCAGACGAACAAGCACGTGGTATATAATAACCCTATTATGTATTAATGCTACCCACCATTGATACAGGCCTAACATAATTATTGCGCGTGTATGCAAAAAATCTAGTACTTGCGATATTAAGTCTAAACTTATGCGAACAGACAAAGGACAAAAAGAACAACGCCCTGCAGACCTCGGGAGGATGAAATTGTAATGTATTTAATTCAGAAGCACACGTGCAAAGTCATATACGAAATTAAGCTGTCAATCAAAAGGCTGGATAATAATGAGATAAAAAGTTATTGTTTACTTTGTCGCATATTAGAAGAGGCGCAACGGTCTACCCATACCAGGGTGTCATGATCTGTGACCTATACGACTACATTTAAAAGATTATCGCTCGTAGATCTTAAAAGCTACATCGTTTCATTGTTGATTCATTCAAAGACTTAAAATGAAAAGGGATAAATAAATAGTGGTGGACATTTCACACACAACATTATCTAACCCCAAACTAAGCAAAGCTCTACTTTTGTGATAAGAACGTCTAGGCTGTGGAATGCTTTGCCTGAATGGGTGTTTCCCGATGGTTATAATGGTGTCTTTGTCTTTAAATCGAGAGCGAATTGCTTTCTTCTAGATAAGCACGCTGCATCGTAGACCGCATCGCTTAACATTAGGCGAGATGGCGGTCAAGTGTAAACCTAAAATAGAAAAAAATCGCCATTTTATTTTTCTTCTTCTTCAACCACGGAGAGCTGCTAGGAATATTTACTTAAGTACATCTTTAATATGGCTTAAATAAAATTGTTACTTCTGACAAAGAGATTAACACAAAATTTCAAATGACTGTGTCTCGGCAAAGCGCTTTTAGAGCAACATTCACGGACTCGCTACGCCGGTTCTAGTCTGCGCCACTCCACAATAAACTTAATACGGCAAAAACAACAGAATCCAAATGAGATTTGGTCCTGGGCGAGACATAATAAATCTGGAACGATGAAAAAGCCCAAGTAACGACTTGGCAATGTACGAGTATTGTTTTATCGTTGAACTAAGAAAAAAGATGGACGAAGCTTCCATGTGCAAGCTGAAGCATCAAAATATTGTCGGTAGATTAGACGTCACTATTGCGTTTAGAATTAGTTTTAAATCTTAAAATATACTAGCCGCGGTTTCACGGTTTTTTCATTTATTTTAACAGGGTTCCTGTTTATTTTCCTGCAGTAAAAATACCCTAAGTTATACATTAGAACATTCGTTATCTACTAGATAACGAATGTTCTAATGAAGTGAAGGTTCGGAGTTTCGGAGATTAGCCGGAAAAATCAGACAGACAAAAATTGTTATTTTGATATATTTCCGTCTAAACATTAATATGCATGTATTAAAAGGCAGCTATTTTAAAACAAACACACTTCAATTTACTAATCCGTATAGATAATTGTGTTAAATATAATCGTGTAGAATCTGCCTGTAAGTAAAATTTTAAATCATAAATGTGGAATGTTTACACGTCAATTATTTATTCAATAAAATGAATAAGAAACAATAGCAAGACCATAAAAACAGTACACATTTTAAAAAATTTAAAATAGATATCCCGTTGTTAGTGTACCGAATTCCATCTTTATTCGCCAGTCTATGGTTTCCTCGTTAATTTAAACTTGAACTGTTATAATGCTTTCAAAGGGAACGTTGGCGGAACACCAGGAAAGGCACGACTTGTGTTTAAGTCGTTGTATTTTAGGTTTCGACCAAAGAACGGCTAAAATAGTCAGTACTTAAGTTTTTCCTGAAATAATATTAATTAATTATTATTTTTCTCTGTAAATTTTCTTTATTCAACAAAACTCAAATTCAAACTTAACTAAACATTTCATTTCGGAAAAATTATATTTAGGTAATATCTTTCTAGTTAATGTTTCTCTATTTATTTTTAGGTATAAGTAATTTTCTGTTTTTAGTTTTAATTCATTTCTGGGGTTCATCTCTACATTTTATCATGACCAGATAGGTCATGATAAAATCTTTCTGTCTATAATTTTTTTCCATCCTTCGGTTGCCTGGAAAATACCACTCTCAACGATAAGGTCACCATTTGCTTCACTAACTTCAAAAATGTTTTTTATGTTTGTATTTTTTATATCAAACAGTTTTTATCTACTCAGAGGTGCAGGCGAGATACTAATCTACAACCCACGCTTGTGAAATTAGACGTCTCACCAATGAGCCACAACGGATTTGAGCCATTGCATGCCAACAATGAATAGTTGAAAATCCGGCAACCCGAGAATTGCCAGTTTTGCCTTTATTTATTAGAAATGCTCCTTCGAACATTTTCCTTCGAGGAAAGTAACTTTATCTGTAAAGCTTCGCCAATAAATTATTCTCGAATTGACATGTTTGAAAGTATATTATGTTGTAGGTAATTTCTTTTATGAAGATTGAGCGGTATGCGGTATTTATAAATTGCTGAATACGGCCTTATTTTATCCTACTTCCCGGTAATATATAAATCTACGAGTATCATTGATTAATAAACATCTTTCATTTATATGAATATGTCAATGATACTCGTAGACAAGAATTTGGTTGCTATTTAGCATGATGTCAATGATATGGTATATGATGGATGCTTACCTAGAAGGACCCGATTCATTCATCCACAGCCTTCTCTATCCCACTGCTGGGTATAGGCCTCTCTCTTACTTTGCCATCTGCCTCGGTCCTGTGCCAATCGAGTCCAGGTTCGACCCGCGATATTTACTATATCGTCGACCCATCTTGCTGGTGGACGTCCAACGCTCCGCATTCCCTGCCTCGGCCACCATTCTGTGACAGTTTTGGTCCACCTGTCGTCACACCGTCTAATAATATGCCCTGCCCAACTCCATTTTAACTTTGTCACTGCTTTTCCGACGTCCTGAACTTTGGTTCTTCGTCGGATTTCAGTGTTTCGAACTCGATCTTGTAGTTTGATGCCGAGCATGGACCTTTCCATGGCTCTCTGTGCTACCCTGATCTTATACATAGCTTCGTGTGTGAGCGTCCACGTCTCAGCACCATATGTCATGGTGGGCAGAATGCATTGGTTAAAAAGACGTGTTTTCAGACACTGTGGTATATGTCGGGATGTAAGAATGTCGGCCAGTTTTCGAAACGCTACCCATCCAAGCTGTATACGTCTAGAGATCTCCTTTTTTTGATGTTCTATACCAAAAGACAAGGTATGACCAAGATAGACGTAACTATCGACCATCTCTAGGCTCTCATTCCCAACCGTAATTGTGTTTGAGTTTCCAGAAACGTTCGACATCACCTTGGTCTTGGCCATATTCATCTTTAAGCCCACTGTTAAAGAAACATCCGAAAGTTGTTGGATCATGTTCTGGAGATCGTCTAAATTTTCAGCAAAAACTACAAGGTCATCTGCAAACCTAAGGTGAGACAAATAAACACCATTGATCTTAATACCACATGAATCCCATGGAAGCAGTTTTAAGATGTCTTGTAAGACCGCTGTAAAAAGCTTGGGTGAAATGGTGTCTCCCTGCCTCACCCCCCTCTGGATCGAAATAAGGTTTGTCATGTCATGCAGTTTTACTTGCATCGTTGCTAAAGCATACAATTCTCGGAGCAAATCCACATATCGAACGTCGATGGAACAATGCCCCAGTGAGTCAAACACCACCCAGTGCTCGACAGTGTCGAATGCCTTTTCGTAGTCGACAAAGGCCATACACAAAGGACGGTTAAACTCCTGACTCTTCTCCATAAGTTGTTTTACCGTATGTATATGGTCAATAGTGGAGAAACCGCTCCTAAAACCGGCCTGTTCGATAGGTTGACATTCATCAAGCTGACGACTAATTCTGTTACATAGGACCTTTGCAAACAGTTTGTATATTTGTGAAAGGAGACTAATAGGTCGATAGTTACTTAATTTTGCGGTGTCCCCTTTCTTGTGTATAATGGTAACAATGGCATTTTTCCAAGATTCAGGCGTGTGGCATGTAATCATTACTTCATTAAAAAGTTTTGATAATATTTTTAGAACTGGTTCGCCACCTGCTCGGAGCATCTCTACAGTTATACCATCTTGCCCCGGTGTTCTCTCACTTTTCATTTGTACGAGAGCTTTTCGTATTTCACTTGGTATAATTTTTGGTAGTTGTTCGGTGTCACGGTACTCTTTAGGTCTAGGATTATCTTGAGAGGAGGAAGCGCCAGCTATTTGGGATGTATATAGGTTTGTATAAAAGTCCTCAACCACTTTTAAAATTTCCTGTCGGTCTGTTATTATATATTGATTTTCGTTTTTAAGCTTGAATATTTGATTTTGGCCAGTGCTGAGCTTTCTTTGAAATACCTTTGGTCCTCTAAATTTCTCTATAGTTTTGATAATTGTATCTGCACTGTATCTTCTCAAATCTTTTTTAATAGATTTATTTATCTTTTTATTTGTTGCTAGAATCAATTTATGATCTAATGATGTATTTTGTTTCATATTTCTTCGTTCTTCTATTAGTTTTATTGTTTCTGTCGAAAATCTGTTCCTTTTTTTGTTCTCGCGGCCTAAATGAGTTTTGGTTGTGTCTAGTAGAATATCACATAAATTTTGATTAACTTGGTCTACATCTAAATTAGACTCATCGAGACATTCAAATTTATTTTTCAGTTGGATTTGAAATGAATCATCAAGCATAGCCAGTTCTTGTGCTTCGTATCGTCGCTGTTTTCTTGATATCATCTTAGTTCTTTCTTTCCTGAAGGAGAATTTGAGTGTTGTTCTGATCATTCTATGATCGCTATGTTATTTTTTATGAATTAAATTATGTTTTATGAATTAAAGTTTGTACGTACGTACAAAAACAACAGCTGAATGGATCTGTAAGGGAATTGGTACATCGCATGGTATAGTTACTATCGCTGCGCTACTACTTTATACTTAGTTTCCAGTTACGGACATAAAAATACATCATATCATACTGGTTACATAGAAAGCAAATATTCATCGGTAGCTTGTATCTTGTATCTGACACAGGTCACAGAACACACAGTCCTAAGTCTAGTATTCCAAATTAGACTAATTTTTTACGCGGGCTATATAGCCAATGGGAACTATGGGGGTGAAACCGCTAGCCGCTGCTAGTGTACGAGTATGCTTTTGAAAGAGTATTGAATAACGTATGTAATAAAAACTTTATATTAAATCACTCTCAAAACTCATGTATTTTCTCGAAAGTCGCCCACCCCATCACACCCACATCAGCGAGAATAATTAGGTACTAATTATTATACAAGGTAAAACAGAAATTGTATACGAATTAAAGTTAGTAGTAAGCGAGTCATAACGACCATTCCGGACAGTTACTCAAGGTCAAAAATCACATTTTTAGTTTTACTCGGCAAATCAAAAAAGACAGAATGGAACTTGAGTTCGTATTAACAGGGTATCGCTTATTACCACGGATATCGGGTTATTACCTACAAATAACCGATTCATAGAGAAATATTAGCTACATGTCAACTGACAAAATCAAGCAATGCAGTTTCTACTTTATCGCAGTCGTAATAGAGGTTTTGTTGCTTCATTTTGACAGTCCTTATGTATAGGTTTTAATTTAATGGGAGACTTTTAGATCCCTGTTTGTTTTATATTTTTGAAAGTTTACTGTACATTTATATTTGATGGTTGTGTCATCAAGCCAAGAGTGATGTATATTTTTTTTAAAAACGCACTTTATAGCTCTAGCTTAAGCCTACCAATGAATAAAGAAAATACATTTAGCTGTTTGGTGGGATTAATTGTTATTCTTGGTCAAGTCTTCAGAAAGTATAAAATATTTCCCATTTAGGCTTAATATACACACTTTTTCTGCGTACTCCGTTTTTCATACACACTAGTATTTATATTAAAAGGTATTATAGCACGCAGCCCTAATAGAGAATTAGAAAGGTGTAATCAAGCGAGTAGTATTAAAAGCTGTAATCATAATAATACCATTTATTAGGGGTATATCGAACGGAATCTGCCGTAACCGTGGGTGAATAATCAATTTAAATATAGGATACTTTCTCAAAATACCCCTATTTAGTGCGGGTGCACTAAACATTATAATTATGGTAAGTACGTACTAGGGATGTGTGTTCAGTTCATTAAAAATCTATTTTATTGTAGAACGTCACATCCATGACTTTTACTCATTGGTGATTTTTCACCTAATATGTTCTAAAGAGCTTGTTTAATGTTTACAAAGGTCTTAGAATAGATTCCTGTTGGGAAAATAAAAATGTGAAAATGTCGTTTTCGGGCGTTTTTTCAATCCTCTAGAAAAAATATAAAAATAAGTCCTACAGTTCTGAGAGTCAGAATCACTTGTAGGAAATTTCTTCCTCTCTTTTAATCTTTTTTCAAATTGGAATTATCTCAAACAGTTTTTGACATATTCGCAAATAACGAATCTCGTTTTTTATTTTTACTTAATTGTTTATAACTATTGTAATTTTTGCGAGCGGGCTTACCATTTTCTCAAAAACTATCTAGATGCCATTCCGAATCCAATGACACCTAAATCATAATGTTAGAAACATTCGAAAAAATGTTGGCCTAAAAAGCACTTGTTGACTAGTCTACATTCAGAATAAAACAATAAAAAAATATAATTTAAAAACTCAAAAACCCGACTGCGTAAAAAGTGAACCAAACTACGTACTCGCATACTAAAAAAAACTGAAAAGAATAAAACAAGCATTTAGATTTCTGGTGGTCTAGAATTCTATAATATGTTATTGTATTAATACTATTGAAATAAATACAATATTTTCTAATAAAAGAACATTACAACTGAACAGTCGGGATCCATTGAACAATTACATCGTATGTCGAATAATAATGGATCCCGACTGTTCAGTTGTAATGTTCTTTTGTTAATGTTCACTTTTTACGCAGTCGGGTTTTTGAGTTTTTAAATTATATTTTTTTATTTTATACTTTTTAGTTATGAACAATGTTGTGAATGTTAATATGCTCAACATAATAATATGCATCTTTTGGTTGTTGACCAAATGTCTTCGTTTCTACTGATATAATATGTAGGATTTTCTACTGCATGTAATTCATATTTATAGTTTTGTGTTAGTATAGGTTTTCGATTGACGTTGAGTACCTACTAAATCGTTTGAAGTTGGAGATGGGCGACCGAGGCGGAGCAATCCGAGAGTGGTTCCGTGTTCCCACTATTACGTACCTGCACGTACGAAAAAAAGGTAATCCAATATACCTACTAGCATAGATCGTAGAACCCAAGATGGGCCCCATCCCAAACTTCACGGCGCACGCAATCATGTCAACGTTGGGAAGAGTGAGCTCACTCTTTCCGTTCTAGTCGGTTGCAGGACGCGGTGGACGCCGGACGTTTTTACCTGTCATTATTCGGTGTCAACCACCAAAATAAGTAGAACCACAGCAAATCTCGCCGCTAGCGATTATAGGGGTCAAGTAGATTGGTTGTTTGTAAACCACTTACGATACATACAGAGACGCAGTTTATTACCAATTTCAAGATTCTCAGGGCACATCTATTGATTTATATCGATGCCTACTAGATACATTAGTATATAATGTCCATCCACATTCACACTTACAGTTAGTTATACGAAGTTTTCTGCTACCTAAAAACCTATAAATGTGAGAATGGTTGTTACTCAACTTTAAATCGATATACATCCTAAACGGTCAGTCAAATCGAAAAACATTGAGAGAAAGCTAAACATTATTTTCAAATACCTATTCAACGATACCCCTCTTGACATATTTTGGTGATTTTCATTTTTTTTAATTTGGACAATATGGCGTCCTGAATCCGCCATATTGGATTTACACTAATGTCATGTCTTTAGTGTCACTCGCCAGATTAAGAGGAATCGATTGACGTGTGAATCATAAAAATCGGCTCAGGCGTTTGGTCTGTATAGTGCCTCAAAGGAACATACAAACATACATACATACATAGACTGTTAAACACATTACAACTCCTTTGCGTCGCGCAGTCGGGTAAAAATATGTCATGCATCAAAATAATACAGACAGGTAAATTATTTTTACATTATGCATCATATTATGATCATTCCTCGTATTATTGTGTGGTAATGTCATTGTATATATATTTATATCAGTAGGTTAACTAAACTGGAATGCTATGGCTTTCAGGATAAGCAATAAGTAATACTTGAAATTAAACAACCACCGACCTTAGGTGCTGTTTTGTTTGAATTTTATAAATACATTGAATAAATTGCAAAACTATCATAAAAAACTAAATCGAAAAAACCGATACTTATTATAAACTAGGTGTTACCCGCGACTTCGTCCGCGCGAAATAAATACTAAGGTAACTCAGGCAGTACCTATTTGTATACCCAGATACATTAATGGTTACTAAAAACAGCTTATAATAAAACAATTTCATCGAAATCAGTTCAGTTGTTTAGGTGTAAAAGCGTAAGAAACATTCGTCCCCCCATTTCAATCCCAATTTCATCCCCTTACAGTTCGAAATTACAAAATTGCTAGAACAAACATTTATTTGCTACGTGTCAAGTATCTATATACAGAGTTTCATGGTTTTATCTTCAACGGTTGGAAACTTCCATATTGACATTCATCCCCTTTTTCAAACCCAATTTCATCCCCGTACTGTTCAAAATTACAAAATTGCTAGAACAAACATTCGTTTGCTTCGTGCCAAGTGTCTATATATAGAGTTTCATGGTTTTATCTTCAACGGTTGGGTACTTTCATATTGACATTCATCCCCCATTTCAGCTCCGTACAGTTCGAAATTACAAAATTGAAAGAACAAACATTTAATTGATTCGTGTCAAGAGTCTAGATAAAAAATTTGATAACTTTGAAAATCACGAATTTTCATACAACCGTTCATCCCTTGTTTCACCCTCTTAGGGGTCGAATTTCGCAAAACCCGTCTTAGCGAGCGCCTACGTCACACCCTCGTCACTGGCTAAACGGCGCGAGCTAAGTAACTACTCGTTCGGGTCCTCCCGGGTGTACTAAAATCACAAGGCCGCCGGCCGTTTGCCCGTGTTGACGTGCGAACGAACGCTGAGTGCGCGCATAAATAATGTCGCGGCGTTATTGTATTGTGAATGGCTGCAATCTGCAATAGCAAGAAACTAAAATGTAGAAGTAATTTATCTTATTTTAAATTGCCGAAACAGGAAGCAAGGGAAGTGTTTTTTATTGTTAATATTTATTTTTGAGCTAAATTTTGGTAGGTTTCAAATTTCAATCGAAAGAATATAGAAACAGTAGTGTGTAATATGTATAATATTTATTTTGAATAGATACAGTAGAGGTTATGCATACACATTATTTTGTCTGAAATACCTTTTACCCCATCTTTATTATGTCTCATTAAGTTTAATAAAAATTTTGACGAGATACTTTTTTTAATAGTCATGTACATAATTAATGATACTAATTTGTTCATTTATTCGACGGTATGAAAACAACTTACAACTACCTACATTGTATAACCAAAATAAACTTCAGTATCAATTGACTATAAGACGTACCTACTTAAAAAAAAGCTATAGAATTTTTAACCAAATTCAAAGAACATGCCTGTCACATAACACCACAGTGACACGCAGCTATTGGAACATGAAGAGTCCAAATCATTACCTGGCACTACACTGCGCTCGTCACCCAGAGATCTAAGATGTTATATCTCTAAGCCCTGTAATTTCACTGGAAACATTGCCCTTCAAACCGGAACACAGTAATGTTTGCACATTACTGCTTGGCGGTAGAAGAACTGACAAAGGTGTGGTACTTCCTCAGGCGGACTCTGCTATTAGTCCTACCACTACAGTACTCCATTAGAGAAGCCCATTCATTTGATACCCATATAGAGGTAGGTTGTGAAGAAATATTTTGTCCGCGATTTTGTGGAGGGGGGCATTTTGAATCGATATTAACCAAACATAGCTAAGAACCACCGCACAAAAATATACCTTTTTAAAAAAATCGTCGTCAAACTTAGAACACCCTTTTTTGGTCGGGCGTTAAAAAATGGTTCACAATTAGCTGAGGTATCGCGAAACATACTTACATCCAATAAAAATTAAGCCCAGAACCAAGGGTATATTTTTGTGCGGTGGTTCTTAGCTATGTTTGGTTAATATCGATTCAAAATGCCCCCCTCCACAAAATCGCGGACAAAATATTTCTTCACAACCTACCTCTATATGGGTATCAAATGAATGGGCTTCTCTAATGGAGTACTGTAGTGGTAGGACTAATAGCAAAGTCCGCCTGAGGAAGTACCACACCTTTGTCAGTTCTTCTACCGCCAAGCAGTAATGTGCAAACATTACTGTGTTCCGGTTTGAAGGGCAATGTTTCCAGTGAAATTACAGGGCTTAGAGATATAACATCTTAGATCTCTGGGTGACGAGCGCAGTGTAGTGCCAGGTAATGATTTGGACTCTTCATGTTCCAATAGCTGCGTGTCACTGTGGTGTTATGTGACAGGCATGTTTCTTACCATCAGGCACATGTCCTGCTCGTCTCGTCACTCTTTATTTTAAAAAAACACAGTAACGTTTGCACATTACTGCTTCGCGGTAGAATAACTGGCAAAGGTGTGGTCCTTCCCCAGGCGGACTCTGCCAAGAGTCCTACCACTACTAAAACCTACCACCATTTCGTACAACCCTAGCACGTTTGGTCAATGACGTAAGCAGACGACAAGTCACACGGTGCGCACGGCATTTACAACTCTGCGTGGGTGTGTTAAGGTGTATTTTTGCTTACAAGTAACAGTAGGTAAGTAGTATACGACAGTTTAGGTTATTATCGTGTAGGTATTTGCACTTTTGTA
The DNA here is from genome assembly GCA_963693475.1 of Ectropis crepuscularia. NCBI lineage: Eukaryota > Metazoa > Arthropoda > Insecta > Lepidoptera > Geometridae > Ectropis > Ectropis crepuscularia. The sequence continues at coordinate 15,687,544 of OY856358.1, forward strand.
TGGAAGTGATGCATCTGTTACGAAGTAACTATTTTCTGATCTGTGCCTACGTGCTAAAAGGGACCTCCATGCAAAATTTCAGATTCCTAGCATTTGTAGTTTCTGAGATTCCTTGATGAGTGACCTTTCGCTTTTATATATATAGATTATTGCCTTAGTTCTGTTAGTAGAACTCTATATAATTAGTTATCATTATAAGTAGCATCTATCTATAGGCTATTTTATATCTTTAGTTAACTTAGGGAGATTCTAAAAGAAAAAAATGGATAATAATATAATAATCTATATCGCCCGATGCGATGAAGCGTGCTTACTTAGAAGGAATCAGTTACTCTCGCCATGAAGATACCAAGATTGTGAACATCATGAAAAACCCACTCAGGCACCGTATTAGACAGCCTAGATGTCATTAAATCGAAAATAGAGTAAACTTTTATCGTTAAAATATTTGGATGTTCCAAAGACACGAACGAAGAGGCTTGACTCTACTTTTGTGATAAGAACGTCTAGGCTGTGGAATGCGCTGCCTGAGTGGGGTTTCTCCGATGGTTACAATCTTGGTGTTGTCGCTTAACATCAGGCTAGAAGGCGGTCAAGTGTAAACCTATAAAAGTGAAAAAAAACCCACGTAACATTTCATCCGCCTTCGTCCGCGCATTTTTCTAAAAAGGGTTAGGTACAAAGTGTTTGCTGCACGTATAAATAAAATATTATTAGTAGAAGAACTGACAATGAGTAATTAAAACGCATATCAATATTTAGACAGCAAAGTTCTAGTCGTCCCAATTACGTCTAGATTTCAGACGAAGCAAAGGCGCTACAATCAAAGGCGACTGTTCCGCGAAGCGACAATGATTCGGCGATTCTGTGAAACACAAAGCTCGTAAACTTGTCACTATCCAAAATATCATCGTTACTTTAATTAATTTTGTATTGTTCGTTGTTAGCAAATAATATTTCGCTACGTAAATACAGAGATTTACAGTACTTTGTTTATCCTTGGTATATCTACGAAATAAATTTTATAGGTATACTAGCGGCCCGCTCCAGCTTCGCTCGAATAATAACCTAGATATCAACTGCAGCGCCATCTGCCGGGCTGATTTGTGAATCTAAACCTTCCAGGGCCCTACCCAAACGTATACAAAAAAAAACATTCAAATCGGTCCAGCCGTTTAGGAGGAGTTCAATAACAACGAAAAGTGGAATTGATTTTTATATAAATAGATGGTAGTTTTGTTGTTGGGCGATAACTCCACCCTAACGAATGCCACTGTAGTCGTTAAGGAACTCTACATTTTTCTGTATAAAAGGTATCATCTTAGCATGTATGTACAATTACGTTTACCCGCGTAATTCCCGTTTTTGCGATAGTAAGCTTAAGTGCTATTCCATTCCAGACTATAATCTATGTACATTCCTGATTTCAGACTAATCCGTTCAGTTTTTACAACGTGATTGAACTCCAACTCAGGCAAATTATATTATGGCTAATTACTCAAAGAACAACAAACGTTCCTATATCGAAACTTTGATATCTATTATATTAGTAGGATCAATAAATCAGGTGCTATTTACATAGTTAAAAGATATCTTATGTTAAAATAGAGCTTATTTTTCAATACATTTTTATTTAGTCTCAAAAACGTGTGATAAAAATGAAATATCTTGAAAATAGAAGCATACGTACATTAGTTTCTTCATATATCTTCTTCTCGCTGATAGCAACGTATAAGTTTCTTTCTGCCCCGATGGGAAATATTTCATTTTCACTATTTTCGACTTCATTCGGCTTTTCTGCCTTCACTGTAACTCTACCGTCACTAATCACTAGCTCTACACGCACTCCGGTAGCTGCGTACCCTATAATTAAAGAGAAAGAAGATTCAAGATATATTTACAGAGAGACTACCAGTTACAGCCAGAAGATAATAGACATATTAACCAAAAAAACTTTAAAAAATTCGTCCATCAGTTAGATTATCATCAAAAATATTGCACACGTATCTTTTGTATCAAAAACAAAAAATGACGAAGATATAGTGTGTAGAAGATTTCGAATAACGTCACGTCTATATACGATTTTTATTTAGACGTGATTTCACAATCCCACTCTGAAAGTGTGATAATCTACATAGGTATATCTTTGTCGATTTTTAATTCTTTGATAAAACAAAAAAAAACACGTCCCATATATTTCCATAATCTCACTGACGGATTAATCAGAATGGTATATTTTGCACCCAGTTATTACCCCAATCCATTTACAAAAAGAAGAATAACTATTTACGTTAAGTCGCATGCATCAACAAACAAAACACTACACTGAGAAGAGAATGAATTTACATTGGCAACACATATTTACCTACGTTAAGAATTAAGAAGCACGTATTAACAGCAAGAAGAACACGCATTCACAGAGAGAAGAAGACGTAATTTTAGTAAGAACAATAAATAATTACAAGACACAGGCTATTAAACCAGCAAGTCCAAGCTCCACAACACAAATGGTGTCAAAAAAACCTATTAATTGAATTAGTCATGCCATGCAATAACACTAACAAGGAAAAGTATACGAGTCACAGTTAACAATAAATATAAAATCGGTGAAATACAAAGGAAAATGAGAATCATATTCATCTGTAATGAAACTGGGTAGGAAGGTAGGTACCTACTTTTATAAAATGCGTAGTTGATTTTCTTCAAATTAACCACAAACGTGCGTCAACTTTTAATCTAAGTTACTTCAGGAAATGCAGCTTTCTAACGACGAAAGCATTACTTAAATCTGTTTGGTTTCAGAATTCTATGAACGACCTTCTTTATAGACGATTTTGAAAAAAAAAAACTGGAATCTTCGAATACAAATCAAGTTCGGAGCGTCTACTAGAACCAACATTATTTTACTCTATTGCTATGGTATATACAAATCCTACTAATATTACAAATGCGAAAGTTTGTGTGGATGGATGGATGTTTGTTACTCTTGCACTTACTCTTGCAAATACGGAATACAGTTAGGTTATAGTCTGAAATAGCACATAGGCTACTATTTATCCCGGGAACGAGAACTACAAGAGTGAAACTACAGGATTCTGCTAGTATTAAATAATATATTACGTTAAATGTGTGTGAAATTGAATAAACAAGGTAATGGTTTAATCGCAGCTATTAAACGTTCTGCGGTTTTAATATACCAAGCAATTTAGTTCGAATTCTCATCGAAATACCACAAACGAGCCAAGGAACTGTATTGTTCTGACATTGTGCGTTGGAACGTGTTTTATTTAGCAACGTTTTATTCACTTTAATAAAACACGACTAAAATCTGAACTTATTTGACAAGATCAAAGATGTTGCCTGGAAATTAAATGTCAAGCAAATTTTCTTGGAAACCTAAATAGCCTTTAGATTGAGGGTCAAAGTTGGTGCAAACTGCAAACTTGACATAACTGTGTATTTTGTAATGTAAGTATATTTTTGTCATTGCCTATGGCCTTAACTGCAAGACATATTTACGTTACAGGACATATTAGAGATCATGGATCATCCACCAACTGAGGAGGTTAGTGAATAGCCTTGATTTTCTTCTTGCGAGAGAATGCCCCGAGTCCCAGCAGTGAAGAATATTTAGTATTCAGTTTATGCTTATAATGGCGGGCTGGAATCGATACCCTTTCTCACTAAAACAAACCTCAATTCCACAATAAAGCTGTCCGTTAGTTCTGCTCTACCAGCCCTTGGACAGATAACATTAGATTATCTCCGACGGATGTTGGGGGCGTAATTATCTGCAGGAACATGGTAGGGACTCATTTCGGCGATGTCCGTGTCGTGATAATAATTAATATCGTAGGGCAGAAGGTCAGCACGTGTTTTTACCAGCAAAAGGTCAGACAATAACTGGATTAGGACGTGTGATACCATTGCGAATCACGTAGTAATGAGATACTTACGCTATACATATGCCTCTATCATGCCCGAGCTACACGAGGCTTGTTTTTCAAGCTAGGATATCAAACTACTGTTAGCAAGCTAGTACTTCTAGCTTTTTTTTTTTATATAGATAGCATAGAGTGACGAGACGAGCAGGTCATGTGCCTGATGGTAAGCAACATGCCTGCCAGCCTGCCACATAACAGCATAGTAACACGCAGCTATTGGAACATGCTAGTCCAAATCATTACCTAGCACTGCACTGCGCTCGTCACCCAGAGATCTAAGATATTATGTCTCTAAGCCCAGTAATTTCTCTGGAATCATTGCCCTTCAAACCGGAACACAGTAATGTTTGCACATTACTGCTTGGCGGTAGAATATTTGGCAAAGGTGTGGTACTTCCCCAGGCAGACTCTGCTAAGAGTCCTACCACTACTAAACTTCTAAACTTCTACTAAAGCTTCGTGTACACAACGCTACGCAACGTTAGTTTTGTCTACACGAAGCTAGAAGTACTAGCTTGCTAGCTTACTAACACTAGCTTGCTTTCCTAGCTTGAAAAACTAGCCTCGTATAGCTCGGGCTTGAATGCTTTGTAAAATCTTGAAAAGCAATTATTGACTTTGCTTTGTTATGTGTTTGAAATAATACTTCTTTTGGCACGAGAAAATTGCGAGTACATCTTTACGATGGTGCGCACACCGTTATGAAAAATCGACACCCTAAATTTAGCTTTCAACGTTTTAGTAAACATTGTTACTAGTTTCATGTTCATACTTATTGCGTTAAATTTAATATCTATTATACCTATAGTAGAAGTGTTAAATTGTTAACACGTGTAAAGGACGAAATTATATTAAAAAAAAAACTCCTTAAAACACTTGACAGTAATAAAAAAGAACACACCAGAAACAGTATGTTCTTGCAACATATAAGTATATATTATATTCAGTTTCCAAGCTAACAAGGGCCCATAAATCATTTTTATAAAGCCCAAACATCACACGGGCCTCATAATGTAAATATGTGTTAATTAACTTAAAGAGAACAATAATGATGTAGACAAAAATACAATTACCAGTTTATTTCCATACTTGATGATGAGATTTAGGTGTTTGTATCCAAATTGGTAGTAAAATTACAGTTATAACAAAACAAAGTAGATTGGTGCCGTGAGACGAAGCCTAGAAGACATCGCGCCACGAGACACGACCGCAGTTGATTGGAGCTAGTATCGTATTGTACAAATGATAAACGAAAGCTACAATATTAAAGTAAGTTGGTTCAACAGTTTCGCCACACAACTTCATTGGTAGCGCCGAATATAGAAAATTATCAGTTGACCTTCTAGCGGTTTGTACATGGAAGTGTAGAAATTAAAACCTTGAATTAAGATTAAGACGTAAACATTTGAAAATTAGAGTAGAAAAATCGATTCGTTCAGATAGATTCATATTTTTATTTCAAAATAGTAGTACTCTCAGGCATTTGGTGCTCAAAAACCTTAACACTAAAATGTATCTCGTCCACTTTATATGACATAATTTTCTAAGTCGATTATATTCTGCTATAAAATTCGAAAGGTTTAAGACGATTGGACATCCTACTGATCCTACTAATATAATATAATATAAGTACCTGGGTGACCGAGCTTTGCTCGGTTTATATACAAAATATACTTAGATACCTACAGATAAAAGGCTCCAAGTAATAGATTTTTTTTTTTAATAAGAGAAGCCTTCTGGATTCGAACCCGGAGCTACTAATTCGTGACCGCCATGACCGGCCGACTTCCCGTAGCTATTATGCTAGCTACTTTTTATCCCGGCAAAAAACAGACCGGGAACTACGGTAGTGAAATCGCGGGATGCTACTGGTATATCTGGGTATATACTTATGTATGTGTAGTGTGGACCACGATTTGATTGCCACCTAAACCATCAAACATGGCTACCAAGATTTGTAAACGCTCCCTAATTTCGCAACTTGATTTAAGCTTTCGCCCGATACGTTACAAAAGCGATATCTCAATCTTATATCACGATAATATAATAGGTATTGTAAATCTTTTCAACACCTACTAAGGTACTGGTTTACAAACAACCATAAATTAACGCAAAAACAGGCTATAGTCATTAAAACTATATCTGAATTGAACTACCTATGAGGTGAAATCTTACGAAAATGCATCAAAAATGGCGTAAGATTGAATTAATACAGTGTCAGGCCCATTTTAATCGACTCATAAACTAGTTTACTAATTATATTTCAGTTTTAGTCTTGTCGAAGTAATTTACCAATAAGTGAATTATTAAAACTTAAGCAGCTACCACATAGGTTGAGTAAATAAATAAATATTGGTGGACAATTCACACACAACACTATCTGAACCCAAACTAAGCAAAGCTTGTATGATGGCGACCAGATAGAGTAAACGTTCATTGTTCGAAGTATTATTTATCACTATCATTGACCGAAGTTGACTGACACTATAAAAATATAACCATATTGTTTTATATTAATTACACAAACTACGAGTAACATTAATCCTTACACTGGTGGTCTAATAATGCAGCTTTATGTGATCATTTGTAATGACCACAGGCGTTTCACGTTTATTTATATTTGTATAAAGGCGACAATGCTAACACTTTGTTTGTGTGAATGTGTGTTTCTTTTTTGTAACTATTGTGTTATAACATTGACACTTGTATTCGCATAAAAAAGTTTTTTTTAATTTGATTTTGAGAATGTTACCGCTAAAATAAACCTCTGCGAGGTTTAATGGTGCTGATTGTTTTTCACATTGTTTGTATCTTAGTAAATAACAAATGTTGCAAAAGATTAAAATTGACTAAGATCCTACTATAATATTTGTTTTGTGTGTACGCAAAAGTTTGTGAGTACTTTTGGAAGTTTGTAATTCTTTCTCCCAAAAACTACTGGATGGGATATGGAAGAAATGTGGTATATTAATAATAATAACCTGGGGTCTACCGGCGAACGAAAAATGTCATAGCTTTGATGTTTCTCTCCCTTTTCTTTTCGCTTGAAATGATAGAGACAGCATTAGCAAAGCGATAGCCGATTAGTTAGGCGGTAGAAGCGCAGGAATAAAACATAGGCTATTTTAGTCCCAGGAAAATAACGGAATCGTGAAACAAGCGGGTGAAACCGCGGGCTTTGTTAGTCATCAATAGAATAGTGTAATTTATTAGACTTGAACAAATATTTTTAAACCGTAACTTATTTATTCCTTAGTTATCTAATTATGTAGTTATGTCTTTTTTTCTTTTGGTCGATAATCTTATGAGTATCGTTCACGTATCGCCTACATCCGCCTAAGTGTTAGTATTTAATAATGATCGATGACAGATTGAGCGTGTCAAAGCAAAGTGGTCACTAATTGCGAAGTGGGTTAAAAATTAAAACAAGGCCGTCGCTTTTGTTACGGTGAATTGGACTTGCATCATATCGATTCTCTAGTGAAAGTAGAACTCATTTTAGTTGAATTAAATCGACTGGTTTAAATAATTACTCTCAAATAGATTAACCGTTGTATTCCAAATGTTTATTCCAGGCGATTATGATACGCTATTATACTTGAGCCAAAAATCTGTCAAATTTTTGAGCAAAATCAAATCAGTATGGAAATGTTCAACGTTTGTGACCTGAAATACAAAACTGAGATTAAGTTTGGATCTGTAACACGGCAACAAATACCACGAATACGAGTATGTGACTTAAGAAATAAGAGATAATACTTTGTCTTCTTCTTCTTCTTGATAGTAATAAATAAATAAATAAATATATTGTACAATTCACACACAACACCATCAATTAATATAAATATCAATTTATATAATATATAAAGTATATTTGACTTCCAATCAAAAAGTAGTATCCTCATTACTGAGGGTCGTGACTACCATCGACGTCCTTAACCACATTCCTCCAGGCACTCCTGTCTTGGGCCATCCGTAAGCAAGTTTGGATGTTTGTCCTTGTCTAAATCTGAATACTTTGTACTCGTATTCAAATAGTTTTTGTCGGAAAATAAAAGGGCAGGGTGGATCATGATCATGCAGATCAGTTACACACTCTTCGAAATGAATCCGATAAAAATATAAAACATAAAAGTCATCCGTGGTCATGACTACAATACTCTGTTTTCGGCATAGTACAGTCGTTCTACATTACCCTGTATTCGTGCATTTTAGGCAACGACACTATTAAATTTAGATATCAAAGGGAACCACAAAAACTACTTCGCAAAGTCAATAACATAAATCGCGCTAGAATAGATAACATCTAGATAAAACTTCTTACACAACGCCTGGAATACAAAATTACCCAGGTATTACACAAATATACGTAACTTATGTATTTGCTATTTAAATTCCTGGCATAAGACCCAATCGTATTATTTATACGGTATGTTTTACAATAAATTCATTATCTAACTCACTATCATTGTTATGTGTTATCGTCGGCAGTGTTTGACCCTTTGTTGTTCAGTCAAATTATTCATTTGTTTCACGGACATTCATTCTGATAGACTTCTAATAACCGTATAGAAAAACTGTCTCGAACCCAAAAGTTCGATTCGTGTCACAGATTGTAAATATCCAAAATTGTTATAGCGATTTGAATTAGCTTATTTTTTTACAGTTTACAGGTTTTTGGCTTGCGTAAGCCTTGAGTATATTTTGAGTATCTGAATACATTTTGCTTTCTTTCTTACACGCAAACGCAAAATAATACAGCTTAGCGTTGTTGAACGCTATCATCATATGCGATATTTGACAAATTTAAAATATTTATAAGGTACAGAAGGTGGTTTTGTTCTTTGTGGTCTTTTATTTTAAACTATAGTTTTAGCTAGTTCTGTAAAAAAAAAACAGGGTGTAATTACTAATTTTCTGTCCTTACTAAGCATAGGTATATGTTATTCAATACATACTAAGCATATTTATTGATGTTATAGTAATATAAAGTGTAGGTAGGTACGTCAATAAAATCGCCATGGACGCCATGATTAGATACGTATTAAAATAAAGACATACATATTTTCTCGTATTAAATTTTGCACCGGGCTCAGTGTAAATGTAAAAGACAGTAATTTTTGAAAACATTTATTTTACGACGGTATTTTAACTGCGCAGTGTATAATAATTGCCAATAAATTCTCAACTTATCTAAGAAATGATAAAATGGTAATTACTACTAATAGGTTAGAAGCAGGTGGTTAAAAACTTTATGAAAGCAGTTGTGTAGACGCATACGTTATTTATAGAAAACATTGATCATCATCAGCCTGTTTTCGCCCACTGCTGAACATTAGCTTCTCCCATAAAACATACGCCACAGCCCGATCATCGGTCTTACGTCTCCATCCAGCACCAGCCGTCTTTCTTATATCGTCACTCCATTTAGTATCAAGGCGTCCTACACAAAAGCATTACACAGAAGTTAATCTCACTTTAACAAAAATACTTATTTGCCTCCCGAGGGAACTAAGCCACGAGGGCAGTCATGTTATGTTATGCTATGTTGTTTACTATTAAAATAACTAAAATTATAAAATAGGAGAATATTGCTTGTGTTTTAAACACATATACGAGGGTCAAACTGAAAGTTCTTAGAACTGGCCACTTATAAACAATATAATAAAAAAATAATTCTATAATTTGAAAATAGAACTCTTTGCCAATATTACTGAGTATATTATACTTCATTCATTTGTCATTTGTTTTACGATTTGGCGGCAAATTGAAAATTGTCTGTGTCACGTCAACATGAATTTAACACGAGAAAATTTTCGTGCAATGATTTTTTATGACTTTCGATGTCATTTAAGTCAACAAGAAAGTTATGATAGACTACGATTGGCCTTTCACGATGAAGCCCCATCTCGTGCGACTGTTTACAACTGGTTTAATGAGTTTAAACGTGGTCGCTCTAATCTCACTGATGATTTACGTGAGGGACGGCCTTCTACGGCGACGACTGAAGATAACATCTGTGTTGTGCGGCGTATGATAGAGACTGACAAAAGAGTGACCTATCAGCAGATTCGGACAAGCTTAGGCATCGGTATGAGTCAAGTGCACAAAATCCTACACGAACATTTAGCGCCCGGTGGATACCTCATAATTTGACTGAGGCTCAAAAACTCCATCGTGTGGATTGGTGCCGTAAAATGATTGAAAGATTTAACGGAGGTGACTCAAATGCTGTGTTCGACATACTAACAGGTGACGAAAGCTGGATTTACTGTTATGATCCTGAAACCAAAAGACAATCTGCTCAGTGGGTGTTTCCTTTCGAGGAGTTGCCAACTAAAGTGAAGAGAGATCGAAGTGCGGGGAAAAAAATGGTGGCCTCGTTCTTTGGAAGGATAGGTCATTTCGCAACAATTGTGTTAGAGGATCAAAAAACAGTTTCTGCAGAATGGTACACTACCAATTGTTTGCCACTTGTCTTGGAAAAAGTTCGAGAGAAACGACCTCGCAGTAGGATCCTCCTTCACCACGACAACGCCTCATCGCACACCGCCAAGCGAACGATCGACTATTTGGCGACATCAAACGTTGAATTACTGGGTCACCCGCCGTATAGCCCCGACCTCGCGCCTTGTGATTTTTATTTATTTTCAAAAATTAAAGAAAAACTTAAAGGAAAGCGGTTTATGAATGCTGAAGAAGCGGTGGCTGCGTATCGCGATGCCATTGAAGAGACCCCTAAGGACGAGTGGGCAAAGTGCTTTTCCCAGTGGTTCCATCGCATGCAGCGGTGTATCGACGTAAATGGACAATATTTTGAAAAGATATAATAAAACTAATAACTGGCTAATGTAATCAGTTTTTGATTTTCTAAGAACTTTCAGTTTGACCCTCGTATCCTATAGTATGTTCCTGCTTAGACTGAGATATTGCGTTGCCTGAATTAGCATTTCTTCATGTTTATGATGTGAATGTCTCTAAATAAAGCTTGAATAATATTTTTCAAGTTATCGTGCTCCATTTAACACGTGGTTTTAACATAAGCGAGATAGTTTTGACGTTCAAATCGAAAGTTATTGCTGAAAAAAATTACCTAAACATTCGTTGTTACAACATAGAGTCATTTGCCTGTCTTGTGGGTTACTAGTATCTTCCGCCTTGTGAGAAAATTGTGCTTCACGTCGTTGTAGTAAACACCCCTCCCGAATACCCCTGGAGTGTGAATTTCTAGGCATATTTTTATCGTAATATAGACCTAGGCTTTCGCTCAAGCGACTACCATCTCATGATGTCAGTCCAGCGACTGCCATTTCGCGAATACAAAGAAACGGAACGCGATTACCAAAAATTATTCGATTGACTCAATTTGAACATCCATAACAACTTATTCATTCAATGAACTTTAAAAACATAGTTGGCGAAGAAAATTAATTATTAATTATAACAATTCTCGTCACCAGCGGTGCGCTGGTACTCTTGGATATCTATGAGATTTCGTGACGGCGGAGCGGGTGGAATTTAAATTATAGGAACAAAAACAATAAGAGGGTGGAAGACCCTGGGGTTTGGCCTTTTCTCCAGAAACACAAAAGAAAGGTCCTACCTTAAGAATCCAGCGTCCTCCGGGCGATTGAGCGGCAGTTCTTCTTCCTCAATTATATTTCCTTCAGCAGCTGCCTTTGAATTGTGTGTTGCGAAATAATCTTGTGGTGCGGTGCGGTACAAATCGGTAACTTTAACTGGTGCGAGGCGAACTTTATAAACAGCTGGAGTATAAGTTACTTTTAAGAATGCGCGAAAAGAAGTGACGTGCACCCTCGGCGCGAAATCGGTTAAATACTGCTCCGCGGGACGAGTCACCCGAGAGTGGCGTGAATTGTCAGGCGAGGTACCCTCTAAGTGACTCAGAAAAAAAGAACCATCCCCCCGGCCTTCAGGAGTTGTAGGCTCCTGAACTAAAGGGAAATAGGAATAGGAGACAATACAAATAAGTATTAGATGCGGAAAATATACAAATACATATAGTGTGGATAGGATATAGGTTAAACGGATAAATTGTTTAACTTGCGGGTTGGGTGAATGATGCGGGTAAAATCAATGGTGCGGGTTGGATAAAAATGGTGCGGGTAAAAAACAAGGGTGCGGGTTGGAGCAAGGGTGCGGGTAATAATGCATCCAGTGACTAATCACGGATGTCTGGAATAAATAAATATTAAATACGCATGTAAAAGAGAATGAAAAAAAATAAGAGTGTGAATTAGATTTACACATGCTAAGTAGACATGCGTAAGAGAAAAACAAAAGGTGCGAATTATTGGGAGGGTAAAACACACAGTTTTACCACTGGTCGAATGTAAGTGCCATTTTTTGTGCGTATCTCCACAATACGAGCGATGCCGTCCGAAGAGGATTTAATATCTTCAATTATACCTAATGGCCACTGTAGTGGCGGTGAATTTTCTGTTTTAAGTAAAACTACAGTGCCTTTAGTTACCGGGTTAGTTTTAGTATTCCACTTGACACGAGTTTGGAGCGTGTTGAGGTATTCCCGTCTCCAACGGTTCCAGTATCTCTGAACTATGCTGTCAACTAGACGTTTGTTGCGGATCAAGTCTACGGAATCTATGCGCGGATCGGAATGAAAAGAATCTAATGGACCTTGTGTTAGAAAGTGCGAAGGGGTTAAAGCTTCAGGTTCCGAGGGGTCAGAGCTTAACGTGGTTATAGGTCTTGAGTTAAGGATAGCCTCGACTTGCGTTATTACTGTTAGCATTTCTTCGTACGTGAGGAGAGCGTTTCCTATAGTACGGCGCAGGTGGACCTTTAGAACCCGGATCATACTTTCCCAAGGTCCGCCCATATGGCTAGCGGATGGTGGGTTTAGAACCCAATTTATACCTTGATAAAGGGTTTCTTGTGTAAAGGAATCACCGAATGTTTTGGATTTAAGAAATTTATTAAGTTCATTGAGTTTTGTTTTCGCGCCTATAAAATTTGTTCCGTTGTCGGAGTATAGCGAAAGGACTTTTCCTCGACGTGCTATGAATCTACGAAAGGCGCGAAGAAAGGAAGCTGTTGATAAGTCGACGGAAATCTCTATGTGTACTGCGCGGGTTATCAAACAGGTAAATAGCGAAAAATAACAACGCTCCCTTCGTGCACCACGATAGCGGCTAATGAGAATATCTTGTGGACCCGCATAATCTACGCCCGTCCAAAGAAAGGGCTTTGATGCTTCGTTTACGCGAACAGCGGGAAGAGAAGCCATAAACGGCGTCTCTGTGCGTGGTTTAGCTTTGAAGCAGCTGTTACAAAAATGAAAGCGTTGTTTGACAGTACTGCGTCCGGATATAATCCAGAATTTCTGTCTCAGTAACGACAATAATAACTGTGGCCCTGCGTGTAGGTATTTGCGATGATAATAGTCGATGATAAGATTGACTATATGATCCTTTTTCGGGAGAAGAATTGGATGCTTACTATCGAATTCGAGAGATGAATTATGTAATCGTCCACCGACGCGGAGGATGTCATTTTTCAAAAACGGAGAAAGCGGGAGAAGTTTCTTAGAGGCTGGTTGACCTTTTGAAATAGTTTTCATGTCATTTTGAAAATATTGTCGTTGAAGGGCTTTTATAATCGCAGTCTCAGCAAAGTGTAAATGTGTAAGTTGCATTCTATCAGTGCGGGGAAGTTTCCTAATAAATATATATATATAAACGACGATGCGGAGAAGCTTAGACCAAGAAGAAACGCGCTTAGCTAGAGAACATAGAAAAGGTTCTGGATCATCGGTGACAAGAAAAATGTTTGCCTGCCTTTTAAGCTCTAACAGTTTTTCATCTTGTGCGGGATTAAAAATGAATCTATTAATCGGCCATGTGTGTACTTCATTTAAAGCCCACGGGGGGCCATGTAGCCACAATTTATGGTTTAAAAATTGACCAGGTGTAAGGCCGCGACTTAAACAATCACTAGGATTCAGTGCGCTTTCACAGTGAAAAAAATGGTTTGCGTGAAGATTGTCCTGTATTTGAGAGATACGGTTGGCAACAAAAGTGTCGAATCGATGCGGAGACGAATGAACCCAATGAAGGGCTACTGTCGAATCAGTAAACGCGAAAATTTCATCTATTTGACAGCGGCAAGAAATAGTTTCTATCATAAATCGAAGCAATTTGGATAATAATAATAACGCGCACAGCTCTAAACGAGCTAAAGAGACAATTTTGAGCGGGGCGACCTTGCTCTTTGAGCCTATCAAATGGACCTGGTTATTACCCGAGGTATGTTGAGTGGCAAGGTACACGGAGGCACCCATCGCCTTTTCTGAAGCATCCGCGAACCCTAAGAGTATGACGCGAGTGTTAGGCCTAATACCTACAAAACGGGGTATTTTAAAATTATGTAACGTAGGGAGCTCCGTTAAGAAGCGTTTCCACGCTAAACAAATGTCCAGCGGTGGGGTAGAATCCCAGTCGACGCGTGCCGTCCAAACAGCTTTTATTAATAACTTTGCGTGTAATATAACAGGACCGCAAAACCCGTTAATGTCCCATAATTTCGCGACCGTCGAAAGCATAAGGCGTTTTGTGCATTTTGACTGCGGGTTAAATTTTACGGCAATAGAAAACTCGTCTTCGACTGGAGACCAAATTAGGCCTAAAAGCTTCATATTATCCTCTTTGTCGAATTCGATTTTCGAAGATAAACGATTTTCCAGTGGAATCGCTTTTAACACTTTAGGTGAGTTGCTCACAAATTTAACCAAGTCAAACCCACCACGCTTAAATAACTCGATCAAATCTTGTGCCAGCTGAGCACCTTCCTCAGCGGTAGCTACCGAAGCTCCCAAGTCGTCCATGTATAAATTATTAACAGCGGTTTCCGATGCGTTTGGAAGATCAGTTTCATCTTGAGCGAGTTGTTTGACTGTTTTCATAGCGAGGTACGGCGAGCATCGCAAGCCAAAGCAAACCCGATTAAAGTGATATAGTTTGGTGGTAGAATCGCCGTCAAATTTATATAGAATATTCAAAAAACGACGGTCTTCCTCGCGGATTCCTATTGCTAAAAACATTTGTCTGATGTCAGCGGTCAGTGCGATTGGAAACAATCTAAATTTTAAAATAATCGCGGTTAGATTAGCTTGTAAATTAGGGCCGGAATGTAGACAGTCATTGAGTGAAGCGTTCGTGTCAACACATTTTGCGCTCGCGTTCAATACAATACGTAGCGCTTTGCCCTCCCGGCAGACGCCATGGTGCGGAATAACGTAATAATTTTTATTATTTAGCGGTGGTGCAGGTGATAATATACCCTCACTAATATAATTTTTCAAAACAGTGTCATATTCCATTTTTAAGGCGGTATTTGTTTGGAATTTTCGTTCAAGGGATGAAAAACAGCGAGAGGCTACGGTTAATGAATCACCCAACGTCACGGTTGATTTTATAAATGGTAAAGCCGTAACATACTGTCCAGTAACTTTATTGCGATGCGTGTTTGACGCGTAGAAGTTTTCACATTCTTGATCCCTTTCAGACAAATAAGTTTTAGTGGGTACCGATTCGAGATCCCAGAACTTGGAAACTAAACTTTCAATTGAATTACCCTCACTCGACGAGAAAAATGAGTGATTGTTTTCATTATTGTCTGATCCATTATGAGCCTGTAACGTAGCTATTGATCCTAATATTACGTATCCAAAAGCAGTTTCCAAAAGATCGGGACGCCCTGGTGGACCCAGCAATTTTCCGGGTCGTAATATCTGTAAAAAGGCTTCAGCCCCCAACAAAATATCGATCTCGGCGGGTTTATTAAAATGCGGGTCTGCCAGCTGGAGTTTACCTATATAAGACAGCGGTGAGATGTCAAATTCACAGCTGGGCAAACAACTTGAAATGGTTTTAAGAACGAGAGGTTTAATCCGCAAGTTAACGTTTCTGTCATATTTAGATACCAACGTTACGTCTGTATAGCCTAATATAGACTGGTAGCTGCCACCAATTCCGTTTACGAAACGGTCAGTATCATCGTGAAAGATGTTAATACCTAATTTCCTGCAAGCGAAGCGGGAAATAAAATGATTTTGCGATCCATTGTCCACGAGGACACGAACTTGAATCACGGAACCGTCTCTTTTGCGAACATCAGCAAGAACGGTACCCAACAAAACATTTTGAGTTTTTCGCAAAGATTTTGAATTTGCGTTCATACTACAAAATGAAGCGTCATTATTCGTCGGTTCATTCAAAAATAAATTTGAAGTAGCGTTATTATTCTGAGCAGCCACTACTGGACTACGACTGTTATCACTCGACGGACCGGTTCTACTGTTATCAGCTTGAAAACAGAGTGAAGTGTGGTGCTTTTTTTTACAATTTGCACAAGTTCCCTTAGACCGGCATGCGTTTGAATTATGTTGCGAACTCAAACAGTTAATGCAAGCGCGTAATTGTTTTACATGTTCGTAACGTTCTCGAGCGGTTAAAGTCCTGTACTTTTTACAGGAATACAAGTGGTCGTGTTTGTCATTGCATAATGTACAAATGTTATCGCTTACTAAGAATGCGCGTGAATTATTTTTCGGAATGTAGTTTTCTGACAGCTTGGCTCTCACACAAGTACTTGAGTTTTCACTCGTCCTATTCAAAACCTTAATACGGTCGCGAACAAATTTAGTAATTTTATCAAACGCAGGTATTTCCGAATCGCGGTTATCCATTTCGAATAAACGTGCCGAATCTCTGTCCAGCCGTTGTAATAAAAGGTATGACATGACAAAATCGTACAAGTCGGGTATGTTTAAGTTAATTAATGCGAGATGCGAATTTGAAAATTGGTCGATTAAATATTCTAAGTTATTAGCGGTGGGGGAAACAATGGGCTTCAATGAGAAAATTTGGTTTAAATAAGTACTAGCGAGATTTCTCTTATCTTCGTATTTAGAAACGAGCGCGTTATATATTGTTTCATAGTTTTCTTCACAGGGTACGAATCCAATGTATACTTGTTTCGCTCGACCTTTCAATTTACTAGTGAGATAAAATATTTTTTCCGTTACGGAAAGCGATGAATTTAAATGTACAGCCCTTTGGAAAGTAGCATAAAATAAAGGCCAGTCGTTTGCATTTCCGTCAAATTCCGGTATTTCTATACGAGCTAGCTTAATATTTTGAAATGTTTTATCTGGTTTAACCGTTGGTGTGAGCGCTGTGGTTGTAATAAACTGAGAATGTTTACGTTTAACACGACAATAAAGATCTTCAAATGCGAGCCATTGATTGAAATCCGGAACTGAATCCTTATCAATTTTCAATAATAAAGATTCGATATCTTTCACGCAAATCTGAAAGTTACACCTGATTTCTTGTAAAGTCTCAACCGAGCACAGAAATTCTTCCAATAATTCTGGGTCATTCAAATTAGCACGCGATTTATCGTATATTTGTTGAAGACGCTCGAAATATACTTGTCTTTGACATTCCAATAATTTTAATTTTTGATCATTAGACGACGTCATCGTGATCAAATCCAGACAATAGGTATGATCCAAACTCAAATGTTAAAGTGATCGTACAAAATAACAAAAATGCGAGGTAGGTAAATAAATAATTTCCAACGGCGAACGAGATAATATAATGCGTTGGTAATTATAAGTGATTTATGTAGGTAGTCATTAACAGAATTGAAAACGGTTTATAAAAATTGCGGTGTAAATGCGAAATTCGAGTTTATTAGGCGATGCGGTAACCAAAGGCAATGTTTGACTTTTGAATGTTAAATAATTTAAATAAGCAAATATTATTTATTTAGAGTGACGAGACGGGTAACGACAAATCTGTTCATAAAAGTCAAACGTCACGAAGTTGATTGAACATGAAGAGTCTAAATCACTGTTTGACACTGCACTGCTCGTCACTTTGAGATTTTAGGTGTTATATCTCTTAGCCCAGTCGTATATCTGGAAACTTTGCCCTTCAAACCGTAACACAGTAGGTAACTGCTTGACGGCAGAATAATAGGCAAAGCTGTGGTACTTCCCCAGGCGGGCTTGGCAAGAGCCCTACCACTACAAAACGAACTTGACTTCAAACGAGAGACACACAAAATAGGCGGTAGATAAATAAATTAATAGGAATGGGGTAAATAGCCACGAAATCTCAGGATAAACAAGGCATCCGAGTGACGAAGGACCATTAAATGGCGAAGAAAATTAATTATTAATTATAACAATTCTCGTCACCAGCGGTGCGCTGGTACTCTTGGATATCTATGAGATTTCGTGACGGCGGAGCGGGTGGAATTTAAATTATAGGAACAAAAACAATAAGAGGGTGGAAGACCCTGGGGTTTGGCCTTTTCTCCAGAAACACAAAAGAAAGGTCCTACCTTAAGAATCCAGCGTCCTCCGGGCGATTGAGCGGCAGTTCTTCTTCCTCAATTATATTTCCTTCAGCAGCTGCCTTTGAATTGTGTGTTGCGAAATAATCTTGTGGTGCGGTGCGGTACAAATCGGTAACTTTAACTGGTGCGAGGCGAACTTTATAAACAGCTGGAGTATAAGTTACTTTTAAGAATGCGCGAAAAGAAGTGACGTGCACCCTCGGCGCGAAATCGGTTAAATACTGCTCCGCGGGACGAGTCACCCGAGAGTGGCGTGAATTGTCAGGCGAGGTACCCTCTAAGTGACTCAGAAAAAAAGAACCAATAGTTTAAATTACGAAAACTGAAGTTTTAGTTTATGCTTCTAGTGTATTTAACAAAGAGAAAATAGGAGAATAATAAATGTAGTTGGTTAGAAACTGCTGTTATATGTTCTTAAGTCCAACAGTGTAATGTTGTTTCAGCATAATAATCCATTCAAATACGAAGTTTATGCTCACTATGAACTTTGAACCTTGGTCCGCTACTAAAACTCTGCTATTAGCTTCCAGCTATTACTCCAAGTTACTCAAGATTCCAGTTAAAGCCATTACCTAGTTACTTAATGTAAATGAAGTTGTCAAGTTCAAAGAACAATCGAAAGCGTAGGACGTACATTCGTTATGGTCACAAACCACGGACAGTTATAGGGGTTGACGCCGTAACTGCGTCAACTTCAATGGAAAGCAATATGTACCAAAGACATATATACAGCGTGGCGCTTCGGTCCCGACATTAAATTAACACACAGGTAGGGTTCCTGGCCAGTAATCATACAAAAGGTATAAAAACAATATATTCGCATATTTAAAAAAAAAAAAAATTCTAACAAACTAAATAATTGTATCAGGCAATTGAATCCAAATCATCCTGTGCTCAGATTCTTTCAACAACGTCAATTGTGTGCGTGAGTTGCATTCGGTTTCCGTAGAACTGCAACGTCGCAAAAATTATCCTGTGTACAAGATTCATTCAAATACGTTAGATGTGTGCGTGACTTATGTCACAGAATAAATATTAGTGCACGCCGGCGCCGGTCGAGACGAGTAGGTTACTTACAAATGCGCGATAATTTAGAACGGGGAAGAGAATAGGTATGTACCTACATCACGCCAAAAGCATCAATACTTGGTTTATATCGATGTTCAATACTTATTCATCATTAATAAACCGAATACCTACCAAATAATAAAGATAAGAGATAAACAAAAAGTAAATTGGTAAATGCGTAGGTACCTAGGTAGGTAGGTGTCTATTGTAACTTTGGCGAAACTAAATAATTGATTTGAATTGAAGTAATTCAAAGCAATGATTTATTAAATTATTTAGGTGCGTGTAGTCAGAATCAAGGACACTTCGCATAAACATCTCACCAAATGTTCCCACTGCTGGGACTCAGGGCCTTCTCTCGCAAGAAGAGAGTAAAAGCCATAATCCACCACCCTGGCAAAGTGCAAGTTGGTGAATGGCACTTTGCCAAAAATACGGCTTACGGCTGGTCTAGTAAAAGTTACGGCTGGTCTAGTCGGGAGAACGGCGCGGCGCCTGCCGATCCGGAGAGCCCGGGTTCGAATCCCACACGCACCACTGTTTTTTCGAAGTCATGCGCGTAATGCCGCTAACTTAAAACGGTGAAGGAAAACATCAACAACGTGAGGAAACCGACATGTAAGTACCTAGAATCTTTCAAAGTCATGTGTCATCCACCAACCCGCATTGAGCCAGATGGTGCCAGTGGTGGATTATGGCCTTAACTCCCTCCTTGCGAGAGAAGGCCCCAAGTCCCAGCAGTGGGAACATTTAGTGGGCTTTTGATGATTATGATGACTTCTTGTTCGACGTTCTCCGTTACATCAAGGCCACTTAATACTCGTACTAACACAAAACATTACCTAGCGTGAAAGCTGCTGAACTAGGTAGTAGGTACCTACAACATTTATTAAAATTAAAATAAAAACATCTTCCCACGAATCGATTTCAATTTCGTAAACAATTTAACCAATAAACTCAATTCTAATTCAATGATCTCTTTCAAATGAAAGATATTGTTTTAAGTCAAATTACCTATCGCATAATAGCTAAACTAAGTATAGCGTAATAAAGATTCTAGGTAGGTACTTACATCTTTTCGACTCGAAGCCGTGGTAACTACTTCTCATCTGTGTCGCAGCGATGAGGAACGGCAACGCCTCGTTTCGCGAGTAGCTAAGCGCGCAAAATATTGTAAGACATTTTCGTCGAACTTCCTCAAGTTTGAATTTCTCGTGACTTTGGCCGATCTGTGCTACCTAGGAGCTACTAAAAGGAAGTACAATCGTTCGCGGATGTGTAGGGCACCGCCTTGTATTCTGCGATCTTTGCTTGTATTCCCATATCTTTCGCGATAGGTACATCGTTATTGCAAGGGAACCTATTTCATAGGTTACTGCGTAAACTAAAATCATATCTGCATACTATTCGACATCACCAATTAAATAACTCACACAACAAAATCACAACACAAAAGTAGATATTTACAGTTAATGTTTTAGCGCGAGAGATGTGTCAAGGTCAACGAGTGAACTAGTACTGGTCTACTGGTGTACTGGTAGAGAGACAAGGACAAGAAATTAGAAGAGCACATTTTTTCTGCAGTGCATTACTTCGCACACAAACAAGTGTGTTGTGTCTTATCTCTTTCTTTGTATTTGCCTTTCGCTTTAATTTTCATTGATGAAACATATGGATCTGTGACCTGCGAGCTAATGACCTCTGACTTACATTTTTAGATACAGGTTGCTCTAATTTGGAATTTTTGAAAATTGCAAATAACTCAGTCAATAAAAACGATACAAGAAATTTAATTTTACAGAATGTTTAAAAATATGGTATGTGATATGTGGTTTAATTTAATGTCGCCGCCAAAGCGCCACGCTGTGAAATATACAATATATATATATATGTCTTTGGTACATATTGCTTTCCATTGAAGTTGACGCAGTTACGGCGTCAACCCCTATAACTGTCCGTGGTTTGTGACCATAACGAATGTACGTCCTACGCTTTCGATTGTTCTTTGAACTTGACAACTTCATTTACATTAAGTAACTAGGTAATGGCTTTAACTGGAATCTTGAGTAACTTGGAGTAATAGCTGGAAGCTAATAGCAGAGTTTTAGTAGCGGACCAAGGTTCAAAGTTCATAGTGAGCATAAACTTCGTATTTGAATGGATTATTATGCTGAAACAACATTACACTGTTGGACTTAAGAACATATAACAGCAGTTTCTAACCAACTACATTTATTATTCTCCTATTTTCTCTTTGTTAAATACACTAGAAGCATAAACTAAAACTTCAGTTTTCGTAATTTAAACTATGTTTTTAAAGTTCATTGAATGAATAAGTTGTTATGGATGTTCAAATTGAGTCAATCGAATAATTTTTGGTAATCGCGTTCCGTTTCTTTGTATTCGCGAAATGGCAGTCGCTGGACTGACATCATGAGATGGTAGTCGCTTGAGCGAAAGCCTAGGTCTATATTACGATAAAAATATGCCTAGAAATTCACACTCCAGGGGTATTCGGGAGGGGTGTTTACTACAACGACGTGAAGCACAATTTTCTCACAAGGCGGAAGATACTAGTAACCCACAAGACAGGCAAATGACTCTATGTTGTAACAACGAATGTTTAGGTAATTTTTTTCAGCAATAACTTTCGATTTGAACGTCAAAACTATCTCGCTTATGTTAAAACCACGTGTTAAATGGAGCACGATAACTTGAAAAATATTATTCAAGCTTTATTTAGAGACATTCACATCATAAACATGAAGAAATGCTAATTCAGGCAACGCAATATCTCAGTCTAAGCAGGAACATACTATAGGATACGAGTTTAAAACACTCGTATATGTGTTTAAAACACAAGCAATATTCTCCTATTTTATAATTTTAGTTATTTTAATAGTAAACAACATAGCATAACATAACATGACTGCCCTCGTGGCTTAGTTGGTAGAAGCTCTGCCTGCGAAGCCGAGGGTCGTGGGTTCGATCCCCACCCAGTGTAAATATTTGTGTGAGGAATTCAAATGTTTGCACTGTGTCTGGGTGTTTCTATGTATAATAAGTATGTATTTAAAACTATATAAGTATTATATCAGCTATCTGGCCGCCATCACACAAGCTTTGCTTAGTTTGGGGTCAGATGGTGTTGTGTGTGAATTGTCCACCAATATTTATTTTATTTTATTTATTTATTTATAGTCTCCACTTTTCCAATAATATTAAAAATCAAATATGTACCTTGTCGATTGTTGTTCTCAACACGTATCTGATTATGAATAAACTGACGGATGTAATTACAAAACGAATGATATTATAAATTCGATGCGATTAAAAGCATAATTTCGTATCTGCCCGTTCCCAGATTAATTCGCGAAAAGTAATTAAGCCGAGGCTACGAGTGCGTTGAATATTTCATACGCGAATTCGCCGCATCCGAACCGCTGATACCTTCCTGAAACTTTAACGGATCCATGCAAATGGGGTATTATGCAATAGGGATTTTACTAAGTAAATATCTAGAATAAATAAGTAAATACTTACACATATATCATACTAGCAACTTTGTCTTTTGCATATCACATTCAGATCGCGAGCTTTATTAAAAATCATAATATTTCAAATCAGTTTTAGCCAATAATACGCGTAAGAAAGACATTGCCGTCTTCCAAACATTTGATTAAAACCTCTTCCTTCTTCTGAGAATAAAACTGACAAGACGCCGTCAAATTTTTGAGTAATATCAAATCGGTAAAAAGTCGGTATACATTTTCTAAGTCAGTGACATCAAATACATACACTCAAAGAAACGAAATTGCGCTAAGTCAGGACGTCTACTCTCTTTCTACGAAAAACGTAATTTAAAAATAAACTCTAGACTTTCCTACTCCGGTTCTACTTCAATCCGTCGTTTCGTCCGTTTAAATGTTCGATTGGACGAATCGAAGTTGCACCGGAGTAGGAAAGTCGAGAGTTTATTTCGAAATTACGTTTTTCGTAGCAAGA
The DNA here is from genome assembly GCA_963693475.1 of Ectropis crepuscularia. NCBI lineage: Eukaryota > Metazoa > Arthropoda > Insecta > Lepidoptera > Geometridae > Ectropis > Ectropis crepuscularia. Next base: position 15,710,970 of record OY856358.1, read on the forward strand.
GAGTAGACGTACAGCTCTTGTTATACGGGAAGTAAATAGGATACCTTATCAAATAAATCAGTCCACTTTATATTCTCATAGCTTTGACTCAGAGCCATCGCGCCAAATGAGAGATTTAAGGCTATAACCCACCACGCCTTTCTGGCCAACTGAAGGTATGCATGCGGATGTCGCCAAAAGACAACTTTCTTGGAACATGCCGATTTCCTTACGATGTTTTCTTTTACGTTAAATCTAGTAGTGCTGACAAATTCATACATCTGCACTTGGAGAAAAACGCAGAGGTGCACGCGAGATTCGAACCTGTACTCTCACGATTTTGAGTCGGGCATTTTCTCCAATTTGTCTCCAGCTTACAAATACCCAAAGAGTTTACATATACTACGTATAGAGTATAGAGTTAGAACAAACGCTTTACACTGAAAGCACGGGTCTGATCGCTCTTGTCTTGTCGCTCTAGTGGAAGTATCATTGTTTTGTTGCGGTACATCACTCTGTTGCCATAGCTAACATACACCTCATCTGCTTATGATTGGTACAAAGAAACCGTGCGGAAAACCCTAATCTATTTAGTTATTCTTTATTTAAGCAAATACAGTAAAAGCTCCTTATTCGCGCTTCCTTTTTTCGCGTTTTCTCGATTCGCGGACTAAATAATTGCGACCTAATTCCTGTATTCACGGCTCAAAATTTCGTTATTAATTTGCGGATCTAATCGGTACATAGGTACGTATGTACGTAAAATAGGATTCGGGATAACTTGTCGTATTATCAAATCGTCGTCAAATTTACTAATGAAAAACTAAAATATACCTTATTACACTATACTACTTACTTACTTACTATACTACCAAAATGTCTAAAATATGTTTAGTTAAATGTTAATATGTTGTTCTGAAAAAATTACAGAATGTTTTTTTTAACTATTAAATACAGTCTTACACTTGACCACCATCTCGCCACCGCGACGATGAGGTCCACGATGGACGATGGAAGGTGCTTTACCTATAAGAAACCGTTTCACTCAATTTGTGTAAGTAAAGTAAATTACTGGGCTTAGAGACATAACATCTCAGATCTCTGGGTGGCGAGCGCAGTGTAGTGCTAGGTAATGATTTAGACTCTTCATTCGGTTCCAATAGCTGCGTGTCACTGTGCTGTTATGTGGCAGGCATGTTGCTTACCATCAGGCACATGTCCTGCTCGTCTCGTCACTCTTTATTTAAAAAAAAAATAAAGTAACCTTATAACTTAATGCATTAGGTATAATGTTAATTGTTGCCACATAGACGTTCCGTCTTTTGGTAAGTGCGTTTCATTGTTTTTCTCTCCATTCGTCAATTAATTTGTTAATAAATTAATATGGTCAAAATCTTCAATAAAACAGTTTTTTTGTTTTGTGTTTTTGTTGTTTTTTTGTCATCTAGGAACGCTACCCCTATAATCCCATATAAATTACCACTTCATATTCACGGTTTCTGTATTCGCGGCATATTTATGGAACGTATACCCCGCGAATAAGGAGCTTTTACTGTACTTCATTGCACCACGTAAAAAACCCTAATACCACGAATGCAGGTATAAAAATGACAGTTACATAAACGACATAAATTATATTAACATCATCAATGGTTATGCAAAGCGTTTCCTCGCAGTGAAGTCCTCCGAAGTTTAAACGCAGCAAACAAGTTCCATGCAAATTTGTTCAAACAATTACTTAACAACTGGGAATATTTTAAACAGTGCTTGTACTTAATTTAGTTCTGTTTACGTCTGTTTCAGACTTCACTAAGTAATGTATTTTTGTTTTGTAATGTCTTCGAGAAGAAATAAGCAACTATATAATAGAAATATGGCTAATTGCCACAGATCCGTTTATATGAATGATTTATTTTCTCCATAAGAACGAAAACCGACTTCAATTAAATTTGAACATTCGACCAAAGTTTAAAAAAAACTATATTTTGGAGTAAAAAGAAAAGACCAAATACAGATGCATAGTTTTAAATACAAATGTAAATTATCGACTAGGAAATTTATTCAACAAAATTAACTAATTATTATTCTTGTAAATACATAAAACAAAACGAGCTGTCAAAACTTTTGTAATTCGAATAACTTAAGAAGCGATAGCTATTAATATACGATTAATCAAACGCCGTTACTTCATATACATAATCTATCGACACTGTATTACTTATCTTTACAAACAAAAAAACTTCTAAAATAGCGCCTCACTCGGTATTTCAATAAGTCTACTACAGTGATTTATAAGCGTTTGATTTGTTTCAACAGTTAATTAACTGAAAAGTTAATTGGTCAGTTTGTTCTGATGTCGGATATTGTGTTTATGGATGGTCCGAGTTTATTGCAGTTTCACGAGATGCAGTATTTCAAAGCGTGACGTCATTCGTTGCACTTTATTGGACATGTTTTCGGTTCAAATTGTTCATTTTTTTAAATTACCTACTAAAATTGAACCTTATGATAAGGGCTTAAGTGCCTATATGTTGCTACTATTTTGAACTGTTCCGAAATGTCACAGCTTCTTTTATGTGTTTTACTTACTTTCAATCCATATAAGAGACGTTTTATCAAGAACTATAAATAAGTATAGAATTCTATGCAATAAATACGTCTATTTTTATCAAATGTAGAAGAAACTTGTATAATCTCCAAGACTTATGACTTGAAAGAGCCAGTATTTGATAGCAAAATAGTGAGCAAAGTGCGTCATAACTCATGTGCCATCTTTTGCTAGGGCTGTATTCACTATGACCATGAAACGTGGTGGCTCATTGTCGTCAGATGTCACAATAATGAAGTTTTAAGTTCATACCTCACCGGTATGAACTTAAAGCCACATAACAGCACAGTGACACGCTGCTATTGGAACATGAAGAGTTCAAATCATTACTTATCACTGCACTATGCTCGTCACCTAGAGATCTAAGATATTATATGTCTAAGTCATCAAGTAAACATTGACATTCAAACCGGAACAAAGTAATGTTTGCAAAGAAATTCTCCTCTTGGCAGAGAGTTTGTATGTGTATTTCCTATGCACAAGTTTGTCATTATCAAGTGAAAACATCTTGAGGAAATCGACATGATCCAAGAAAGATTGACCTCGTGGTTCAGTTGGTAGTAAGATCTGACGACGGAGCCATGGGTCGCGGGTTTGATTCCCGGACAAAGAACTGTGTGCTGAATATGTTTTTTTTTTGTATAGGTGTTCCTACGTATGAAAAGTATGTATTTACAATAATTATATTAGTAATTTATAAACATATCGTTAATGAAGCTTTGCTTAGGGCTAAATAGTAGTGTTGTGTGAAAAATGTACAGAATATTTTTTTTTATATTTAGAGGACATGTCAAATTTACCAACCATCATAAATGGCTATCTTGATCGATAAAGTCTCTGTCTCTCTCCTAGTGGTAGAAGGCCTTGAGGCATATTGGGGACATAAAAGTGAGCTATTTATGGTTTATGCTAACAAGCGGAACAAAATCAAGCGCCAGTATAATTTGACCTACGATTACGCAGAATCCCAGCAAGGTACGAAGGTCAAGTTAAGGTGGCAAACACACGTGTTTAGGTTGGTTATTGTAAATCAGGTTGCTGGTTCTATGCGGGAATACCACAAAGAGTTATTTTACTCGTAGAATAGCGCGGTCTTTGTCAAATAGGTCGTAAATAAAGACGGGAAATTTAATTAAAATCCTAATTATAAAACGTATTTACAGAATAAAGCCTGAATAGATTGATGATGATTTGATAGATTGATTGATTTATTGGTTACGCTGACATTATAAACAGTAGTCTATGTCCTTTCTATAATATAATCCTTTGAGACATTAAAACAAAACTATACAAAATCGTTAACTGTAAACTTATTGTAAACATAGAAGTACCCAGAGATATTGGCATCTAGATATCCAATGTTTTTGTAGAGGTCTGTGTTGTCTTTTATTTATTATTTTATTTCACTAAAAATCCTGTTTTAGAACGCGTTTTATACGAACTACAATAGAATGCAATTTGCTAATCAGCAATAAACAATGATTTAACGATAATTCTATTCAATATGAACATTTTTAAAGGCAAGTTTTCACGCTGTATGAATTTATGATCCGATATATTCAATAAACTATTCAGTTCATTGCCATCGTTATGCCCTTTGACATTCTGTAGCGTAAAATGCATATTTAAGACGATTTTGAATATTGTATTATAGAATTAATATATGGGGGAACGTGCATTACATTGTAGTATTCGTGTTGCATAGATTTTAATGACAGAGATTAACATGACGAAACATTTAATTATAATAGGTATTTTATGAAATTAAATCTTGTATGGATAGTTCAGTCATATTCCAAATATTTATTAGCAGCTTTCGGAATCCAAAAACTAAACTAGACAATTTTTGAGCAAAGTCAAATCAGTGTCAAATGTTTGGCATATTTGACGTCAATGAGGCAAAAATGAGTTCGTTTTCCAGTTTTGCACTAAGGCGGTTGAAGTTAAGATACGTTATGATAAAGCTCACTTGGTATTTATATTGTGCGTTAAAATCAATAACCTTATGGTTTAGCGAATAAATCATCGGCCTAAAGGTCTAAAAACCTTTGCCCTCATATAAATTAGAATGAGATGAATCCTAAGAAACTGCGCTAAGGATGTTTGTGATAGAAAGAAATCTGCTAAACAAGACTATAACGTATCTAATTTCCCAGTTTCACCCTGATCTGTTCAGTTCTTCGGATGTAACTGAGTAACAATCATGAAAACTTTCACTATCATTCGTTATCTTAGCCCGTGCTAAGCATAGGCCTAATTTTGTGCACACCACTATATCCCTCTATCACTATATCCCGATCCTATACTTCTCTCATCCAGATGTGACCCGCGACCTTCCAATTGTCGACAACCCGTGCTGTTGAACCTTTCCCCTTTATAATATTAATAAAACATAATGTCAAAGATCCAATCATAAAATACGTTTTGCAAGAGGAGGTAAACAAAAAGAGTTGTCGCAACGGTGTCTCGACATGACGCCCACAAACGTTAGTTAGGTACTTCATTTCGTGGGGCATGACTTGAACTAGGCATGTCTAGACTTGCCAGACGCATAAATAAAAGATCCGGTACTTTTTGCAAAATAAAGTTAGTTTTGAGCGCAGTTTGGTTTAGGCGCTCCCTATTCCCTATATTGATGGTCCGTAGTTTTACCTCGCTTCCCCTGACTCATGGACGTATAAAAAAAGTCGGACATAATCTCGCTAAAACAAAAACACTGTCTAAAGTGTCTATAGAGTCGGCCAGTGCGCTATCACATACAGGCTGACACACATCAGATGGTCATTCCGCGCGTAAACTTGTGTTTATGTGTGCGTGTTAGCCTGACACGTAACATACACAGGGCATTCGCCGGCTCTATAGAAACAGTTTTTGTTTTAGCGAGACTACGTCCATGATATTGATTAGGTAAACGGGTAACTCACGTGTAATGAGGTCGGTCAATCCGACTCGAGTTTCGGCCGCGTCCGGCGGCCTTTTTCAAGGAGAGTGTACGCGCCCGATGGCTTCCCGTTTGGCAGCGAGTTTCGGCCGCGTCCGGCGGCCATTTTCAAGGAGAGTGTACGCGCCCGATGGCTTCCCGTTTGGCAAGACTTGCCAAACGGGAAGCCATCGGGCGTTTACACTCTCCTTGAAAAAGGCTGCCGGACGCGGCCGAAACTCGAGTCGGATTGACCGACCTCATTACACGTGAGTTACCCGTTTACCTAATCAATATGTGTAACAACCACTTTAATTTTAATACTAAAATACGTCCATGATCTATGATTCTAACAGCAATCGTAGTAACTATGAGATAGGCGCTACTAGTTGTCTATAATTCATATCTCATAGTTACTACGATTGCTGTTAGAATCATAGGCTAATCAAACGCTAATCAAACGCCCGATGGCTTCCCGTTTGGCAAGTCTTGCCAAACGGGAAGCCATCGGGCGCGTACACTCTCCTTGAAAAAGGCCGCCGGACGCGGCCGAAACTCGAGTCGGATTGACCGACCTCATTACACGTGAGTTACCCGTTTACCTAATCAATATGTGTAACAACCACGTTAATTTTAATACTAAAATACGTCCATGATCTATGATTCTAACAGCAATCGTAGTAACTATGAGATATGAATTATAGACAACTAGTAGCGCCTCGCGGTGATACCCGCACAGTTCCCGTTCCCGTAATTTTATCGCGAAAATGAAAAGTAGTCTCTGTGTTATTCCAGACAATAAATCTATCTGTGCTCCAAATTTCAAACATTTCCACGTGAATTAGCATCAAACCATATCGTTCCTTCTAATTATTCTTACTTATTATTTTCCCTTTGCCGGTTTGCTTTAGTTCCCCAGAGTCGTTACGAGCACGTCTTGCCTCGGTTTGTAATGTTCTAACTATCTTAGCACATTTTAATTAGGGTACGTCGTCGCTACCTAGCAAGCCTAGTGAGGTCTACACCTAGATTTACGGCAACCGCGTAGGAGCCGTTTGCCTTGTATACGTACCCACTTGCTAACAATAACTCACTACAAAACCTAGTGACGCGTTTGACAAACGATTTATAATGATAGCCTGAGACTCAAATGGCACTTGAATCATTATATCGACAGTACGGAGAATTGTGTCATTTTCATCATCTAGTTTATAATATTTGTATCAGTATAGTCAGAGAAGTGCCATCGATGTATCGATACAAAACTCTGGTAGTTTATTGACTGATTGCAGCATTACATATGAGGATAGAGCGCTGTATAACAAACATTTACTAAGGCTTTATGGTCGCTTACCGCCTTACTCTGTTTACTCAAGAATTATTTGAACTAAAAAGCTGTCAGATATTTGAGTTAAGTCAAATATTCACACATTTATTTGTGTGTTAAGCGCGTGTATCGATTTGTGTAGTGATAAAACTGTTAATTGAAATGATAAAACAGTAAAGTATAGGAATTTGAGCGTGTTGGCTTTTGCTGTGAAATTTTTGGCTTTCGTGACGGCAAGAGAAACTCGAAGATGCAAAAAGATTGGTAAAAGTACAATGTTTTGAAATATTGAACTAACCTACTATCAACTTTTAATTAGATTTTTTATTTATTTCAGTTATTTTTATTAGTAGGTAATACAGTTTTACGTGGAGTGGAAAACTATGTCAGTATCATAAAATAAATAAAGTTTTAAAGACTGGTAGTAACATTGTTTCAATAGAGAAGCACGAGCGCGTGAGGTCAACAGACGGTCAGGCGTGCAGTGTGTATCTTTACACGAACATAGAGTAATGTGCAAACATCACTGTCTTTCGGTTTGAAGGGCAATGATGCCAAATAAATTATTACAAGGAATATAGATAATTCATCTTATATCTCTGGGTGACGAGCGCAATGCAGTGCTAGGTAATGTTTTGGACTTTTCATGTTCGAATAACCGCGTGACACTGTGCTGATACGGGCAGGCGTATTTCTTACCATCAGGCAAATGTCCTGCTCGTCCTGTCTGTGTATACTGTAAAAAAGTAGCTCCCAATGATTTGTATATTTGTACTTTCACCCCATCACTACTCAGGAGCTACTTACTCAATGGATTTTAAATTGTATAACATTAAATTCTACATTTTTGAGACACACACAGAGCCACGTCAAACTTATAACAGCCCGTAATTTTTGCGTCAGGGGTTAAAAAATAAAACAAGTAATTAAAAGATATTTAATCTCGAAGGAAATATAATCTGCTAAGTATTTTAGTATAGCTGTTAGCTAATTATGGGCATCATCCATCAAACGGGCAGCAAGGAACGATGATTGATCAATCTTTTTTCGTCCGTCATTGAATAAGCGAATATTGCACACAATCTCTTCGGGTTTGAACAAATAACTTTTAAATAAGGTCCTTTTTATAAAGCCAATTTCTGAATTGTACGTGGACGAAGTTACGGACAAATAGTAGCACCCCATACATCTGCTAGCGTTTATGCAATGTCAACTGAATTTTGTATTTCGCACACGACTACATTCATAAAGTTAATTAGTTTTTGGTAACTATCTGTCTTTGCAGAGTCCGCCTGGGGAAGTACCACATCTTTACCAGTAAGTACTTCCGGTTTGAAGGGCAATGTTTCCCAGAGAAGTAACAAGGCATAAGATAAATCATTTCATTTCTCTGGGTGACGAACGCTGTGCAGTGCTAGGTTATGGTTTGGACTCTTCATGTTCCAATAGCTGCATGAGACTGTATTGTTATATGCAGGCGTGTTGCTTCGTGTTACTTACCATCAGGCATATGTCATGCTCGTCTCGTCACTCTTTACTGTAAAAAATGCAGCAGAGACGGATTTTAACGGCTGCAATCGCACATGTATGCTAAAGAACTTTATAACATTTTTTTGTGTTTTATATTTGCTCATAATTAATTGGTAACGGGACGGCTTGGATTATTACTGTACCTGACATTCTGATGTTAAATCTTAATTATGTTTTACGTTCAAATATTTTAACAAGTTAACGAGCTCATGACTTGGTTTTAGCAAGAAATTAATCGGCTTTTTAAACCCTAATCATAGAATAGATAATATCCCTAATACAAGTATAAAATTATAAGGAATATTCTTTTATAATATACAGTTCCGGGACGAGCAAGCCATGCGCCTGATGGTGAGGTAAAGATGGTAAGGTGGAAGCTAAGGTCGCTAATAGCTAGCCTTTATGTTTTTATTTTTAATATGTTAATTCTTCATTAAGTGAATAAAGAATTAATATACCTATATATGGTAAACAATACTCCTATCCACAGTAATCCACACCCATAATAGAATAGCATTATTTAAAAATAAAGAGTCCAAATCACTTCCTAGCACTGCACTGAGCACGTCACTCAAATGTTATAAGATAATTTATCTCTTCGCGCTGTAATTTATCTGGAAATATTGCCCTTCAAACCGCAACACACCAACGTTTGCATACAACTCCTTGGCGTTAGAATAACTGGTGTGGTACTTCCCCAGAGGTCTATAAAGAGTACCTACTACCCACTACCACTACTAAATACTACTGATGTAAGTTTAAAGTGTATCTGTACACTAGTACCTACTTATTACTATCTACATAATTACGGAATATTTACTGTGGTTATGTAATGAATTGTGTAAGTTCCCGATATTTCGATGCAGTTGCATGCACCCTATTCACCGATTCCCGAAAGTTTGACAGATTATAGGCAAGTGCTTATAATCTGAAGTGCTTAAATATTCGGATACGGCGATTAAGCACGATTATTTAGTAGTTCAAGGCTGTACGATGTTCTCTTCGGCTGTAAATCTTCTAGCAGTAATCCAGAGCTTGGGAAGGATCAACTCGTGTTACAGCCGTACCAATTATTTCTAGGTTAAGCCACATTAACTGCTATTACACTGGTATTTGTTCATTTAAAAGAAATACGTGCTGTTTGCGAATTAGCAGAAAAAAGCTATTGTAAAAAAAAGCCTTTTAAATTATAAATGCGAAAGTGTCTCTGTTTGTCTGTCTGTCATGCTTTCTCGCCTAAACTACCGAACCGACCGAAATTAAATTTGGTAAAAATAAAGTGGCCAAGTGCGAGTTAGACTCGCCCATGAAGGGTTCCGTTGCAGCAAGTAACATAATATACATAGGTAGTACACATTATATAGTTGTAAATACATACTTATTATACTTACCCGGTGGATAGTTTAGAACCTGAGCAAGGACATAGGGTATTAGTTATTAATGCGAAAATTACTTTTGAACGGTTGAAACAGGGGAGGAAGTTTGTATGGAATTAATGCTGAAGTTAGCGTCACCGACATCCGTAATAGCAGTTTGTCTATAGCTATACAGGACGTCTACTCTCATTCCAGTAGGAAAGTTGCGAGTTTATTTTGAAATTACGTGTTTCGTAGAAAGAGAGTAGACGTATAGAAATATACGTTTTCACGTCCATCGACAGTCCTTGTCACTTCCAATTTTTTTTTTTTTTTTTTTAATGAAACGTCCATTTGTAGTACCTATGTAGTTAAGCCAATACGATTTCAAAGAACTAAAATCCCTAATTCCTTTTTTCCTAATAATCGTGTCTTGAAACGATCATCAGCACAACCGTAGGTGTTCAATGGTCAATTACAAGCAGATATGTAAATTTTATTATGATCACTGAGGCGGAAACTTTGCTCTTCAGAACAGGTTTAAAAGCTGACTATATTTCTTCCCACCACTTAAACCCGAAATCAGCGAGGCGTTACTATCGAATCTATTAATTTATTCAAAAGATATTGTATGAAAATTGTATAGTTCAATTTTTTCTTCACAAGACCTGATTGATGCCGCGGACTCAATATGGGCACACTATTAGTGGAAACACTTCGATTGTCTGCCCAAAGATGAATGGGCTCAATTAAATTGATTGAAGTTCCTGATTCAGCTATATCATTATTGACATGTTCAAGAGTATTAAAGTTTATTGGAGCAAAAACTGGTATGTTTTTGCTCCAATAAACCTTCCTCTAGCTATATACTAATATTTTGAAGAGAAAACCCATTTGAAAATAGAGCAATATGAAGTGCAAAACCATTTCAGGTATACGGTAGACCTCTGGGACGAAATACGGACGGGCTTCTAGTGGGTAATGTTAAAACGAGAGAGCAACTATTTTTGTACAGTTTTTTATACATATGTTTGCTATAATCACACCTTGGCCAGTTATACCAGCAAATTGGCTAACTTCGCCGTGTTCTGGTGTGAAGGTCAATATTTCCACAGACATTACATACCATAAAGATAAATCATTCTATATCTCAGAGTGACTGCAGTGCTGAATGAGTTGTACTTCTCATGTTTTGAGCAGGTGTATTGTTTACCAACAGACACATGCCCTCCTCACTCTATAATACAAAAACAAATCTCTGGAACCAATACAGCTACAGCAAAATAATCTTTCACGAAGTGAAAGGTACATTAGTTTAGATTGTTATAAACCCTATTTTATAGATGTCACTGAAAACTTGAGTTTCCACGACGTAAATAATCCGAACCGGTCGAAGTCGGGACGACAGCTAGCAATTTTAAACTAATTTTAGTTAAGCTTCTAAAATGCTAAAATCTATTGGTTGTATAAATATGAATCTGTTATATTATTCACACTTTGTTTCTGCAATAAGGAAACTAAGAATGATCTATTTATAATAAATTACACACTTAGTTATCCCCATGTTTATCTGAACAATTTACACGTATTTCTGTATTTAGTAACTTGTACAATTTTGTATTTAGTAACTTGTAGAAAGCATCTACTTTACAGAAGCGTAAAGCTTACTTTCAGTCTTGATAACATTTTTAAAATAAATTAAAAAACAACTGATACAAAGTATTACGTATCTTTCCATTACGTGAGTTTTAGAAAACACTGGCCCATTTCAACAAGAACCACGTAAAATAAACATTAAGGGAATAAGATAAGGTTCCTAATCGTTACAAAGAAAGTATGAAAGGGCTTAATCCATATAGATCATATCGATCATGTTGGAAAGCACATGATCGATATGGTATAACAACAGATAAAATCTCCACCAAAATCTGTTAATTCCTTTACGAATTACGATGACACAAATAATACAGATACATAGACACACCGGCAGATGTGTCGAATGTATACATTATTTTTACGCTAAGGATTTAAAAGAAAAACAAAACGTTGAGAGCAAAAACATCAAAACTAAATTAAGAAAAACAAAAATTAAGAAATACACTCCAAATATTTATTCAAACGGCATACGTGTTTATTTGCTTTTGGAACCGCAAGCTGTTCGTACCATCGATATAAACCATAAGATGTGCCGTGAACACCTTGAAATTGGTAATAAACAGCGTCTGTGTGTAAAGCGTAAGTGATTTAACGCCAGAACACCACCGATCTACTTGACCCCTAGAATCGCTAGCGGCGACGTATGCTGTGGTTCTACTTATTTTGGTTGTTGCCAAAGAATAGTGATAGGTAAAAACGTACGGCGTTCACAGCTTCCTGCAATTGACTAGAACGGAAAGAGTGAGCTCACTCTTCCCAATGATAACATAATTCCGTGCGCCTGAAGTTTGGGAGGGCAATCCAGTGGTTTATTTCGATGGCTCGTCCATCTTTGTGTATTTCCTTCATACGGCCTTGCAATTGATCTATATTATAAACAAACGAATGTGTAGCAATAAATTCGTATTAAAATCGATATGGGAATCGATTACAGATTACGATGAGTCACGATTAATCGCGTGGGCATAAGCCTACGGTTGTTGCGAAACTGAGTTAAAATCCGGAACTAATCACTTGTATTAAAACACCATAGTTTATGGCCACGGTAATCGACCGTAGAGATATAATCGGATCGCGATCTAACAAATCGATTGTTCAGAAATCGAATGATAACGGGTTATATTGTTTGAAAAGCCGGAATCGTCGTAAATCATTGAATAGAATTTTACCGGTTTTGGATTCTTTAGGCTCCTGTAGGCTAGCCACTACTTGTCCACGTTTGACAAGCCATTTTATAGTTTAGTAGATGTAGATAACAACAGAACGAGTTTTTGTACTAAAAGGATGTGAAACGAAAGTATGTTATATAGGTACGAACTCGTTTACAGGCCAATGGAATGTAAACATACATCATAAGTCCTGAAACGGTGACGCCTGACCTGAAACGGTTTCCTATAATATAGGCATTAGACCATTACAATCTAAACCACTAAAATTTCCGAGGTTGATGGAAAATGCACTCTACAAAATTTCTTCGCGATGTTATTTTTCAGGCATTCATATAATATTTAAAATATATTAAACTTAAAATGTCTCCAGAGTTGTAATCTCCATGAGCAGGTTTCTTTATAATAATTTCTTGCGTGGATTTATGGAACACAAATATGAACTACATAGAGATAAGTCAACGACTAAACAGTTGCAGCGAAATGATAAGATTCAAAACACCTTGCAGTATTCCAAACATCTGACGTCTACGCGAGCCTAGATGCCAGATTTTTAGTAGTTTAATAAAAAATTTCGACGACGATATCACAAATGATATCAAACGAACTCAAAAGTTAGATACTTTTAAAATAATTTGAGCTTAAATCAAGCTTTGTAACATGGAGTCTAAGTAGTTTACCCGAATCGAGCAGGACGGCATATCATTTGTCCTTGTTTTCCATTCAATGAGTAACGAAATAGATTGCAACATTGTTCACAACAAAGCTAGACGATAGTTACAGAAATACAAATTTATGCGGTCTGGTGGCTAAAATAAACTCACTATGCCAATTTGAAATATCAATCACTAAACGCGATAATAGCGACGCCTGTCATCGGGTCCGATTATAATGTTAGTCAAACAATTGCATAACCAACACAACAGCTGATTGCATTCAGAAAGCTTTAGCCGTCAACGATATAAATCAATGGTTTAAATACAATTGAAACCCCTATTGTATTCCTAAGAAGGTACCGAGAATATTTCACGTGCCAAACGCAAAAACAATAGGTGATGCTTAGGGATTCTTTCAAAGCTAATGGCATTCAGACATCCTGTGGATTTCCTTTGGATTGTTGGTCTAGAAACTAAAATAAAAAAGTGTTGCTTTCTTTTTCGATTTTGCTTATTTTAATGATAAAACGTCTTTACTCACTTCTTTCTAAAACATAACCTTAAACCGTAGAGAATGGAAAGATGTGTATAATGTAGAATTAGTTTTATAATTTTAGCCTTTCCCTAGTTTCAACTTTGGACATTTTGAAGGCTTTCGTGCGAAATGCTAGGTAGGATGAATAAATAATACATGTCACCCATAAACAATGTGTCACAAGGTAAGCTTGCAGTCATTTCACAGTAGAATAACCATAATTCTGAATGAAAATATCTAACATCAACCCATTACACGCCCACTTGGTCTACTAAACGTTACCAAAGCATTATACGGGCTTATCTATGTTAGCATAATTCTACGGTAAGCTCGACGATTTGTCTGTTATGTTGCAGGTTTAGCGGAACATTTTCATCAGTTTGGTAAGAAGCTGTAATTTTGTGAATGAAATTTATAACCGATATAAAAAATTTGGAAGTTCAATTTTCAGCCGTCTGTAATTTGTATAAGTCGATATTTCCGTTAATTGTGAAATTATTCTGATGATGTTTTATGGAACATCAACTTCAAACAGAGGTACTCGTAGAGCATTTAGTAATACGAGTAATTATTATTAAGTTAATATTGGACCAGCCCTTAGAATACCATGAAATTCGTGTCTCTGATTAGTTTTTAAACTAATAAAAATATAACGGTAGGTACTATTTAAATAAATGGTTATAATTTTATTTTTTATCGAAAATAGGTTTGCGCTTGACCACCATCTCACCTGATGTTACGCGACAATACCGTCATGATGAAGCACACGCACCTAAAAAAACCTCACTCAGAACGCATCCCAAAGTTTATAAGTTTTGATTACAAAAAACATATATACCGTCGAATTGAGAAACCTACTTTTTTTGAAGTCGGTTAAAAACAACGATGTATGGGCGAATATGTTTTTTTTTGTAATTTTGTTTATTTATTGCTTAATATATTAGAAATCCAATCCATGTACCTTAGGAGGAGGCCACCGGGCTCCGAAATACAGTTTTTAACTAGTTCGGAGACGGTGGATCCACATTATGATACACAAATTAAGCAATAACAATTAATGTTCTTTAGTTTGAGTTTGAATCAATAATTATTATTATCTTGTAACATTTAGTCTTTTATTACTTAATTACTGATTAACGGGAGTATCTCGCCTGGTCTGATAAATTTCCAACTGTGTGTTGTAGGTCAAATCGCTGGCGTCCTACGATCGGAAGCTTGACCACAATACACTGACCTTTCCGTTACGATTAGATAGCAAAATTACACAAGCCACTTATAAAATGGGTTTCGTAAAGAGAAAGAAAACAACCAACTGATAAGACAATTAATTCGTCTCTTCTGGACCCATCCAATTAAACTCTGCTTCCCTAACTCTGAAGTAAAAATATTTTAATTAAATCAATCAGCTTCGGTATTTATATTAACTGCATTATTTGTCTATAGAGTTGGGAATTTGACGTAAAAAGTTTAATAATCGATTGCCAATAGAATAGAAATGAGTGACTAAGTCTACTACAATGCCATAAATTCAGTTGTAACCAACCGTAAATTAATTACAAAGCGGGATTTGAAAACAAACCTAGAAGAATAGATGCGATTATTCCGATCGAGCTGACTCGAATCGAATTAGATTTTTTATCAATTTGGTACTTCGATCAATCGTTTACCGATAGTACCGTAAGCTGGATTCTGATTTATATCGCGATCTGAATTAGGGCTGCCTCAAGGGATCACGATGGCTGATCTCGGAATGGTTATTACACAAAATTACCTCCCGATCTGTTTTATGGCTAAAGACGTCTATGACTTCTAAGACTTCACTAAACACATTAATTATTATTATTAGTTTTAAAACTTCCGCATTTAAAATAGTAAAAAAAAGTTTTACGATTGGCGTTGAATTGAGATATTTTTGGTATTCAAATACGACTAAATCAAAGTGCATAGTGTAACCATTCATCACTGTGGTTGAAGTTACCCGGCATAGCCGTGGTAAGTCGTAGGTTCGATTCTTACTGAAGACAACACACCTACATGTACATATTATGTACCTTTAGGTATTTAAGTTCTGTCTGGTGATTCCAAATACAGAAACTAAATATTTACAAGTATCCAACTAGCATCATCTCGCGTAGTATAAATCGCGTAATTCCCGATCCCGTTTTTCGATTTTTTCGACATAAAAAGTAGCCTACGTTTTGCTCAGATTATTATCTATCTACGTAGTGATTCCATTAGTAACAAACATCTATAAATGTATATGTTATACAAACCTTCACATCGCATTTATAACATGAGTACGATAGTAAGATTATATGAGCTAACTGGCAAGTGGCAACCCTAATATAATTGTATGGCTTTGTTTGGGGCTAGTTAGTATTTTCTGAGAAATGTCCAACAATCTATACTAATATTATAAAGCAGTTTTTTGTTTGAACTCGTCAATATCATTAAACTACAGGACCGTCTCAAACATTCTTTCACCGTTGGATAATTCACGTAATTAAAAATTATCATCAAAAGCTCATATAGCATCCCTAAGCGCTATAGGTTATATATTATGTACCACGGCCGAATCCGGGGCGGTTCGCTAGTATTTCTTAATTTGTTTATTCAAATAACGTGATTTTCGTGTAGACATCGCGTCGGTAGAAAACTGACGCTGCTGCATTTAATAACGACTTTATTAACAAGTCACGCGATAACTAATCGTAGGATTGAGAATAAACGCATGATTTGTTTAGGTATTTTAATACTACGTTGGCATATAATAGAAGTGGGTTTCTCACGATTAACCGCAGTCCATTGAAAAGCTGAGGTAATTTTAGCAAAAACTTTGACTTTAACTATTTCTAAGATAAAATCCATTTTCATTGTAGTGCTTAGGACACTTTGCAGATACCGCTTAGGGAACTACACCTTTCCCAGTTATTATACCGCCAAGTAGTAATTTGCAAACATGACTCTATTTTATTGGCATTTTCATGGCAATATTTTCAGAGAAAATGCATAACATAGAGGTAAATCACCTTTTATTACGGAGGCACTGAGCCGGGACGAGGCGATTTAGAAAATAAAGAAGCCCTAGAATTAGGTAAATGTTCCTATTTCCTTTTTAGGGTTCCGTAAAACGTAAAAACGGAACCCTTATAGATTCGTCATGTCTGTCTGTCTGTAAGTCTGTCTGTCCGTCCGTATGTCACAGCCACTTTTTGCCGAAACTATGAGAACTACACTGTTGAAACTTGGTAAGTATATGTATTCTATGAACTGCATTAAGATTTCAACAGAAAAAATTAAAAAAAAGAAAAATTAGGGTTGCCCCCCATACTGAGAACTGAAACTCAAATTTTTTTTTTCATCAAACTACACGTGTGGGGTGTTTATCGATAGGTCTTAAAAAATGATGTTGAGGTTTCTAAAATCATTTTCGTCTACACTGAATAATTTGCGCGAGAGACACTTCCAAAGTGGTAAAATGTGTGTCCCCCCCCCTCTAACTTCTAAAGTAAGAGAATTAAAAATCTAAAAAAAATATATGATGTACATTACCATGTAAACTACCAACGAAAATTAGTTTGAACTCGATCTGATAAGTAGTTTTTTTTAGTACGTCATAAATACACTATTATTGAAACTTCGATCAAAGTTACAACGAACTACAAGAACTATGTGTACTATGTATATAATGTTACTTGCTGCAACGGAACCCTTCATGGGCGAGTCCAACTCGCACTTGGCCACTTTATTTTCTCCTAATCCAAGATTCATGTAAAAAAAGAAAACAAATTACAAAGGTCACGGACCCCGGAGTCTGAGGAGTTGCTAAATAAAAATAAAAATAAAGTAGCCAAGTGCGAGTTGGACTCGCCCATGAAGGGTTCCGTTGCAGCAAGTAACATTATATACATAGTACACATAGTTCTTGTAGTTCGTTGTAACTTTGATCGAAGTTTTAATAATAGTGTATTTATGACGTACTAAAAAAAAAACTACTTATCAGATCGAGTTCAAACTAATTTTCGTTGGTAGTTTTCATGGTTATGTACATCATATATTTTTTTTAGTTTTTTCATTCTTTTACTTTAGAAGTTAGAGGGGGGGACACACACATTTTACCACTTTGGAAGCGTCTCTCGCGCAAATTATTCAGTGTAGACAAAAATTATATTAGAAACCTTAACATCATTTTTGAAGACCTATCGATAGACACCCCACACGTGTAGGTTTGATGAAAAAAAAATTTTTGAGTTTCAGGTCTCAGTATGGGGAGCACCCCTAATTTTTGTTTTTTTTAAAAACTTTTGTAAAAATCTTAATGCGGTTCACTGAATACATCTACTTATTAAGTTTCAACAGTGTAGTTCTCATAGTTTCGGCAAAAAGTGGCTGTGACATACGGACGGACAGACAGACAGACAGACATGACGAATCTATAAGGGTTCCGTTTTTACGTTTTACGGAACCCTAAAAACATATTTTATCTCTGGGTGACGAGCGCAATGAAATGCTAGGTAATAATTAATTTGGACTCTTTATGTAACTGTAGCTGCTGCTGCGTGATACTGTGCTGTTATGTTATGTGTTTCTTACCATCAGGCAAATGTCCTGCTCATTCCGTGAACTCTATACTACATTACGGGATTTAAGTAAGATAATCCATTATAACTTGATAATTGATATCTGTAAGAGTGGACATGTAACTTATGTTTACCATGTCCACATTTACAATATAAATATCGATATCAATAAAACACTATGAATGACTAAGTAAAAAGGTAATTATATGTACGTAATATCCTGCTTTTTACTCACGAAGATTAAAAATGGACACAATTTTCGAATAAAAAAGTAGTAACCCAAAAAGAGAACAGTGTTAGTCAGCTGGTTAATTCGGAGTAACGGGCATTTCCAGTCCATTTATCTGTAAATTCAGTCGGTAAACAAGAGCTAGAGCCGAACTAACTGGTGATTATACTGGGGCACGGAGCAGATGACCGGAATGGTCCAAAAAGCTGCCCCATGCCATCACTTAGCTAGGGATGTTAGCTACGATAACTCTCTGTCGATGAGATACCTCCTACATGCATGGACGTATAAAAAAGTTTTACTACTTTTTAGTTATATTTAGTACTTTTTTATACGTCCATGCTAACTAATATTATAAACGCGAAAGTTTGTAAGAATGTATAGATGTATGTTTGTTATTCTTTCACGAAAAAACGATTGAAGGGATTTGAATGAAATGAACGAATTAATGAAAATTCTTTATTGTGCACAACTTAAAATAACACATACATATACTATGGGAAAACAGTAAATCTTGTGAAACAGCTGGCGGCCTTCTTGCTGAAAGCGATTTGGCCGCCAAATTGGATTTGGAAAAAAATTTGGTAGGTACATAAATAAATAACCAGTGTGGTGGATTATGGCTTGGACTCTCACTGCGAAAGAAGGCTCCGATTCCCAATAGTGGGATCCTTTAGTGGACTGTTTATACCTAAGGAAATTTGAGTACCTATTATTTGATGAATAGTAACTAGAATAAAGAAGGTTTTTATCCTGAGTAAATTAATACTCTTACACTGTATTCTATGACGCGTTTTTCTTCTTGCCCTTTCAAATGAATAAAATACGAGGAAATACGCACACGGATAAACACACACACACACACACACACACAAAAGCGCACACGCGGACTTTCTTTTTTAGAACTTTTACAAACGGATCGATTATGCGAGGTATATCATTCAGGCATCAGTCATGTTATGTCAGACAAATACAGTGTTTCAGTTACCGCTAATAAGTATGATATTTATTATAAATAGGTTAAATGTTCTCCAAATTCATTAAAAATTTTTTCAAAGAAAAGTTCACGTTTGGCAGCCATTTCATCTCACGATAATGTTAGCACCTATACCACAGATAAGAAAATAGTTATTTCGTAACTATTTGCTATGTCTGTACTTACGATGGTACGAGCTTACCTAGAAGAACAGATTCACTCTATAGAATTTAAACTTGTTTTGATATTCTAAAGACCATTTATAGACAACAAAATCAACTCTAATTGAGTTTTAATGTCGCATTGTCCTTAACTATCGATAAAGGTTTCTCGACAATCGGAACATCCCTACTCCATATCCCTCCAACAATGACCGCATTCAGGGCAAAACAGCAGATAAAGTATAAACCATAAAATATTCATAATATCAGGATACAATGAAGCCATTACATTAAATATTATAATACGCACACCCCAATGAATAATACGAGTTTTGTTCTGGACAATAACCCTGGAATATTTGATGTTCCGCCATATTTAGCTGATGTTTATTTGAATAAGATTGACCGATTTGACGAGGCGCCGACAAATACTTACTTTAATGAGGTTACTGGAATGGATTTGATATTGTTATGGACAAGGAGGCACCTATGCCACTAATATCCGTACTATAGTAGTGGTAGGAACGCTTTGTAGAGTCCACCAGGCAATTATCACACGTTTGCCAGTTATTCTACCTTCTACCGGCGAGCAATGAATGTGATGTGCAAGCACAAGCACAACTGTGGTCCGGTTGGAAGGATAATATTTCCAGATAAATTACGAGGCATAGAGATAAATCTAGCTCGTGACTAGCGAAGTGCAGTGATAGGAAACGATTTGGACTCTTCATGTTCCAATCGTCGCGTAACACTGTTAAGAGGAAGCGTGTTGCTTACCATCAGGCACATATCCTGCTTGTCCCAAAAATATTGATTGCATAAAAAATATGTGTTATATAGAATAATCTATCTACATTCTAAATTTGAACCCGATCCGTGCAATAGTTCCGACGTTAGCAAGAGACATTCAAACTTTCACATTTTTAACATTAGTATGATTTATGTGTGTTACTTCATGCTCTAATAACAGATTGGTTTATTTATTTTAATACTAGCTGGATGCGACGACTATGTCATCATCATAATAATCAGCCCACATTCGACCACTGCCGGACATAGGCGTCTCGAATAATACACCACTCAGCCCGATCTTCGGCTTCCTTTTCCAACAGCCACCAGCTGCCTTTCGTAAATCTAGTCTCAGGGCGTCCTACACGACGTACGCGTTGACTATGTACGTTATGAAAATTATGAATTGAATTTATTTTGTTGATTATTTTGATTCATTGAAAAATCAATCTTATTTTTACCGCCATTCCTAAGCAGTTTCACTACCTACTGTGGGTATCGTTCTATTATTGGCTGTAATGTTGAGGTTCGGTCAGTTACGTCATAAGAACTGACTTGTTCAGGGAGAAATGTTGAACTCAGGTACAGTCTGGAACAACACACAGGATTTTTATGCTGCAAAAAAAACTGAGTTTATGAAAATAGGCCTATTTTTAACAAACTTCAAAAATTAGGAAGTTCTCAATTCGACTGTTTTTCTTTTGGTTAAGGGTATATATATCCCAATCATATAAATTTAATAAAAATCCGCGCAGCGTTCATAAATTTTGTAACATCCTCACAACACACATCGATGATATATTAGTTTACTTAGTTTACTAGCAACGCCCGCGGTTTCACTCGCGTTATTTCCTTTCTCGTTATTTTCCCCGGATGAAAAGTAGCCTTCATGTTATTCCAGACTATAATCTATCTGTGTTCAAAATGTCAACTAGATCCGTTTATCTATTCAGACGTGGTTGAGCGACAAACATCTAAACATCCAAACTTTCGGATTTATAATATTAGTAGGATTCTTTATTATAGTAAGTGAACAGTATGTGAGTTTAGTTTTAAAATTGAAGTCGGTTGTTTAAAAAATAATCTAATCAAGACGATATTGAGAAACAAGTCCCGTTCTTCGTGATATTTCACCACAGTTTTATTGTATCTTTCACGGATATGTATCTTTCTATTTTTCAATTCCTTAGATTCTCTTGTGAGTCCTGGAAATTTTCAATTTATATTTTACCGCGTATAATTTTTTATTATTATTGCTAACATTCAACAGGTGTTAGATAAACCAATCTACATAAATAAGTTAGTTCAAAATACAGGATGTCGTGCGATAATTCTAATCTAACTAATGAGCAAAATCCCATCCAATAAGCTTTTAATACTGCAATCAGAAGCAAATATAAAAAAAATAACTAGTAAACCAGTAATAGACGATGAGATTTTATAACCATCGACATGTTTCGCCGCTTGCGCGTACGCATTTGATAACAAACATTATCGTATATCTTCTCTTAAATATTAAAGATTACTATTTTTATTTTTAGAATTAATAACATATTAAACTTTGGAGATAAGCAAAGCCGCGTATTCTCAGAATAACAAATTGATCATCCCGAAAACACTTAAGTGGATTCACAGAGCCGTCACTTAAGTTTTTGTAGTGAAAACTTCTTTACACGCGTTTTTTTTGCAAGGTAATATACATGGGTTTATGTCATCGACATGCGTGTATCTATACATACAGGTCCCGTTTTGTGTAACATAAGTGATGTTCAATAATGCTAAAATTCTAAGTTGTACGTTTACACTTTTATGACAGCCAACTTTTTGTAAATGCGAGGCTATTTTATATCGTCTAGTTTAGTTCAAATTTCGTTAACATATCACCAGGGTATCTAAACTATACCTATGGCCCAATGATTTCGGTAGAAGTGTGGTGCTTCAAACCGAACACACATATCGGTTTGATGAAACATACATTTCAGTTTCAAAATTTATTGTTTTTTTATACTTTTGTGTAAAAATCTTAATGTGGTTTACAGAATACATCTACTTATCAAGTTTCAACAGTTATAGTTATAGTATTAGTTTCGGAAAAAAGTGGCTGTGATATACGGACGGACAGACATACAGACAGACATGACGAATCTATAAAGGTTCCGTTTTTACGTTTTACGGAACCCTAAAAATATAGGTACCTAGTCATATAATTTCAGGGCAGTTTCCATTCACGACGCTTCTCATTTTAGACAAAGATCAAAATGTGCGTTAGTAGATAAATATTGATTAGAAGGAAATAGCAACAGGTTCATGTTCAACGATATTATAATTCGAATAACTGATTTATCTTTGTAACGTATTTATAATTAGTGATGAGACAAGATGTAGGTAGTTCAGGTTTGATATAGATCATTAAAAGTACTTAATGATGCGTTTTAAGTCGATATATTGATTTATACACTTTCTAGTTTTTAGGGTTCCGTAAAACGTAAAAACGGAACCCTTATAGATTCGTCATGTCTGTCTGTCTGTCTGTCTGTCTGTCTGTCCGTCCGTATGTCACAGCCACTTTTTGCTGAAACTACGAGAACTACACTGTTGAAACTTGGTAAGTAGATGTATTCTGTGAACCGCATTAAGGTTTGAACAGAAAAATTAAAAAAAAAGAAAAATTTGGGTTGCCCCCCATACTGAGAAATGAAACTCAAAAATTTTTTTTTCATCAAACCTACACGTGTGGGGTGTCTATCGATAGGTCTTCAAAAATGATGTTGAAGTTTCTAAAATCATTTTCGTCTACACTGAATAATTTGCGCGAGAGACACTTCCAAAGTGGTAAAATGTGTGTCCCCCCCCTCTAACTTCTAAAGTAAGATAATGAAAAATCTAAAAAAAATATATGATGTAGATTACCATGTAAACTACCAACGACAATTAGTTTGAACTCGATCCGATGAGTAGTTTTTTTTTAGTACGTCATAAATACACTATTATTGAAACTTCGATCAAAGTTACAACGAACTACAAGAACTATGTGTACTATGTATATTATGTTACTTGCTGCAACGGAACCCTTCATGGGCGAGTCCAACTCGCACTTGCCCACTTTATTTAGATCTGGTATTTTAATGTCGTAAATTTAGAAGACTTTTTTTCAAAGCAAGTTTTATACGTGTTTGCTGAACAGAATTCAATTTTAATAAGGCTGCTACTGATGAAGTATTGGAGTTATTATAGTTCAGCCGATCTTAAAATGAAATGGTCGACGAAGCGACATCGGTCATGACAGAAAGATATATTTCCTAGTATTGTTAAAAAAGTCGGAATGGTAACCTCGTTTGATAACGTCTAAACACTGTAAACTATCAGCAACTAAGATGAACGATAAAACTAACAAAGCAGTCATTGACTGGCATCCCTGACAGATCCCTCTTGACAAAACAACAAACTTCTGTCGTAAACCTTACCCTTACACCAATTTTAGCTCAACCAATAAATAAACTGATCGGATTGTGGGGAGAATTCAATGGACAGAAATCGGAGGATCCAATAACTGTGTTACTTACCCGTGCGCGAAAATACTATTTATTGGCTCGTGTTAATAATAAAACGTAGGTTTTGCACAATGCCCACGTACTGCTAACCTCGTATAGAGCTATGATTGAATATATGACAGATGGTCTTACAATGAAAAGCATTGTTGAACCAATTTCCAATCGATAGTTTAGGGGCATTTTTGCGCATTCATGCGGCGATTATTAAAAGATCAATATTTCATCCGATAATGATGTTCGATTTTAGCACGAGTGGTTTTATGAGAGGAAATTGAAATATAAAAATGTTTGTTATGTTTATTGTATCATATTTTGAATTGAACATACCACAAAAGAAAGCAAATATGTTTGTATTTCATATTAGGTCACAACGTCGCTTTCCACCAGGCAAATTGGTGGCCAAACGTGGACACGTTTGGCCGTTACTTGAGTTTACTTGAATTCAGTAAAAAACTCGAATTAGAGTCAGTGTCCAAAAAAAAACACTATTTGGATCAAATACTAATATAAGTTATAGCTCTATAATTTCTGGATATGTATCTTTTAAAACCAAATAATAATAAATTTGAGACTTCCTATTGAGAGCTAATAAATTATCCAGGTACGCAATTATTTGACAAACAAATTGGGAATACCAGAGTAATAATGTCTGTTGTAATGACGAGAAAAAAACGGTTACCCAATTGCTAGTGGCCGGACTAGTAATGTGAGTAATTAATGGTTTCTCACTTTTACTATTTTATAACTCGGAGGCAGAAAGCATAACTATCTATCTATTCTCAGGGTGAAATCAATGTGAACGAATAGCATGCACTAACACAAGACGAGGCGAGTAGTATTGCGTGATAAGCAAAAACAAGGTTTAGATATATAAGATAGAGCAATATAACTACTAATTATAAGAAAACTAACGATGTTCTGAAGTAATTGACAGATCCGCATTTATAATATGAGAAATATACACAAAAGAAAGAATAAGATAAGTAAAAGTTTCACCACTATTTATTTATCTGAAGAGATCAAACAAGCCTGGGGTTTGTGGATCGAAAGAGAATTGATAAAATTGTTAAAACTATAAAGGAAAAAGTAATAATATAGCAAATATCTGCGTAAAGAAGAAAGTTTTATTGGCACACAAGAAAAACGTGATTAAAATAGGACAGTGAAATAAAATACTACATAATTATAATCGTGAGCAAACAAGTGAATATATCAACCTCAGCAGTAACAAAAAGTTCAGGGAAAGACGTAATAAACACATAAATACAACGGTTTCGCTCGTCGGTTACGAAATACAAAGTCACGCTTGTTGCAATTTGTTCACAGATGAACAGAAATCAATTTCCATTGAGTTGCGTGATAACTATGTTCCCTCGGTAACATAACAGACATATTTGGATGAGCAGATCATTTTGCTACCGGTCTGACGAAAGTTATGAGGTACAAAGTTTTTGATTAATGACTTTGATTTTATTTACCTGCCCGATATTTGCTGACTTTATTAATGCCGCTGAATGAAAATTATGACGATTTTGCTTTGAAATTTTACCAAATATGCTTCAGTCATAAGTTTTAAGGAATTGATAATCATCCAACATAAATCTATGATCACAAAATTACACAAGGCAATTTATATTGGTGGCTTAGATAAGTTTTTTATTTTTGTCAGTCATAATAACAAGAATCTTAAGATTAATTTGCTACTATGTCTCCCTATTTGAAGTTTGTTTTTAAAATAACTGTTGTTATATCAAAGCAGTGACTGTGTTATTAAATTGGCTCAGTTCTCTTAAAGTTAAAAAGAAAGCATATAATTGAATCAGCAACTAGAGGAATAGAGGTTTTAACATTCATAGCCACAAAATAAAGACATTAGCAGTTCAAAATCATAATTCACGGCTCATAATGTAAGTGAAATTATAGTCAGAACTCGATTCCATAATTCATTAGAAGTACGCGGTAGTGAATCTCAATTTGATACTACAACACAAAGGAAAGTCTGACACTTCTGACATAGTTTTTACGGAAATTCTACTATCGCTTTTATGTTTTGTGGTTTATGACTTAAAGAAGACTAGACGCGTTGTAAGGAAACCTCGGGTAGTTAACTAACTGTGAATCGTTGAAAGTGAATGGTATCAAACAGGTAGAGAGATTAACTGCATGCTTTTGAAAATTACTGCAAACAGTTTTGTCACTTTAGAATTTGACCTAGTGATTTAGATTACTGTGAGATTTTTTCATTTGTTACTTTTTTAATGTATATAATGTATAGAAAGTAGAAAGCATACAAAAATAACGACTTACATACATTTCCAGACTCAGACATTCTAGTTAGATAGTGCATGACATTTTATGATAAAACACGTACCTTCATATCGTGACATCAAAGTGAGTTTTAAATTTCAAACAAGAATCTTGACATATTTATCGTAATCGAATGTAACCATTTTATCGAATCATTTTAATTTGACATCCTTGGCCGATAAGTACACACCGAGGTATTTATCATTTAGTTGATTCATCTGGCAGTTCACCGACATCCAAAGAATTGTCTTATCTTAACAATATGGGGCAGGTACATTTTAAATACTTACATCGAAAACAATAACAACTTTCTCATAAAGGTACATAATCCCTAGAGGACGTGCACCTGAATTAGCCGTAGCTCATTATGCAAATGTAACCCGATTCCCCACAATTTTCTATGCAAAACGAGACCGGAACCGGTACCTAAGTAAGCCAGAGCGAAACCTGTTGCATAAAGCGGTATCATCGCATAATTCAAGATCATCGACTTTAATCATACACTTTCAAGTAGTGAAAGTATTTAAATTCGAGCATTAATTGCGGTCTTGATGGTAATGGAGTAAATGGAGATTACGCGGAATCGGGATGGAACTAAGACAAGACGGTAAGTGCTAATTTGCTGGCCGATTATGAATTCAAAATTGACTGGATAGGTGCAGTGAACGACCCCGACGTAACTGCAGCGAGATTTTAATTTGATCTTTATCATTTTGATGTTAGAGCTGATAATATCTCTCGAGACGTGTGATGGGAGCAGTTGCGAGGTAAATATGCCCGTGGGCGAAGACGTGATTCATTGCTTGCAGACGTCCCATCGAAATTAAGCGCACAGGACCACAATGAAACAAAACCTACATTTAATCAAAAGCACAAGCATTAATTTGGAACTTGGTGGAATGGATAAAGTTTATTACACAAAATACTGTTTGTTTTGGTTATTTACGGTACCGTGAGCGTGACCCTTGTGAACTAGAACTATAGATCTTTAGAATTGTTCGTAGTGAAGGCTCAATAGTCAAAATTATGTTATGTTATCGAATACATCTTGTTTAATTTTGTGTTGTAGGAACTAGTGCTACCATGTTTTGTTTAGTGTTTTTTTGTATGCCAGTTTGTCTGGATCGTATGTCGTTTTAAAAAAGTATAGTAGATTTAAAAATTATCGCACATAACAAGCAATTTATGCAAAAGTAGAGTTTATATGCAATAACTCATAATATCATTAAAAATTAATGGGCCATTTCTGAAATAATCGTCGAATACCTAGTAAAAGGCCGTTTTAAAAAATGAAATGCAATATTTATGTGAAGTAATTCTATCGTATTTAGCTGCAGAAGCTTAATAATAAAACGCTTGCAGTTTGCTTTTTTGTGTTGAAACCGTTTATTTGTGCGGTAACCCTTAATTTTAACAAAAGTACTTTACGTAGTTTTCACGTGTTTTAATATTAATCTCTTTCATCTTACAGTAATCTGCGTCCTTACAACAACGCCGTGTCGTGTTTTAAGATCAATATCATGTTGAAACAGTAGCATGACATACTAACGGAAACATGTACTTTAGGTGAACCTATGGACTAAATCTTGTGAAATATCGTAATTTATGTAAGTTTGTGTTTTAAATTGCAAATATTGTTCTGTCATATCGATGGTACAATTTCAAACGAGGCAAACAATCTTCAAAAATATTATAATAATAGACGGCGCCTACCTAACAGCTAACATAGCTTGGACTTATTTTGCCCAAAGCTACGGTTCCATTGTCATTGTTGTCATTTGCTTTGATTTACATACCTATTCTGGCGATTTACGTTCACACTAAACCGACACCTTCGTTATGGTTTAGCTAGCGTTTTTTAATTCTCTATTTACTCACTTATACTTTTCACCCCACATAGACACGGTAAAGCCGGTAGTTAATATAAAAAGTAGGGCAAAAGGATGAAAAATACTTTAGGATGACCTATTTTTATACTTTTCCAAAATTTTAATTTGCCACTCCATGGACTCTAAGAGTCAGTGACCTTTATCATTTGTTTTTTTTTACATTTCTCTTGGATTAGGAGAAGAAAGGGAAGACCTATTCTCACACCTGTGAAATACAGGTAAAAAATATGGTTGAAATGTTTCAAAGCAGTACAAATACAAACGTAACGTCGTCACATGGGCATTTTATGTATAGGAATGAAGAAACGACGCTGGATTGTATTACATTTCGTTATCGTATAATTTTGTTATCTATCTACTCGTAACGAATAGTGGCAAATCAATCATCGAATATTGTTTGTCCTGCCAACGCTAATGGCCTATATCTATGTAACAGATATACTGGGCAAAACGCAAACACTCGGGCGTAGAACAAATAAAACTACACACTCACACAAATATGCGTTCCAAGTAATTTTCATAGTGCATCGATATAATTTTAATAAGAGATAATGTCTCCCTTGATGGACACAATTAATAGAAATGGATACCATGGATACTCAATTCTGTCATAAATACCGCACATACACAGTATTTGTATCTATTTATTTATTCAGCAGCACTTGTACATACATATTCAAAGACCAGTTTCCATTTCGCGTGTGTAATCGGAAACGCATCGGAACTGCCACAAAACTTTTCACTGCCAATCAAATTCAATCTTTAACTCAATGTTGCACTCCTTAATTTTGTGTGCGATAGTAACAACGACGCATTCATTTCTTAATCACTCGAGGAAGTATGAATTTGCATGAGAGAGAGAGGAAATAAAAAGAAGAACTGTTAGAATCATATCGTACGCGATAGAGCGGTATAACATTCTTTAGCGGAAGAAAGTGATGAAACGTTGCGTTAGGAATGACAGGTGCAGTTAAATATTGGTTAGTGAGCTACCGTGTCAAATTGACGAACGTTAGCTGCATTGACGTGTATCACGGCATGGACCACAGATTAAGTACACGTTACGTTAAATGGCAAACTTTTGCGGGAATGTGTTTTAAAAGTTGTTTGAATTTGGGAACTGCGCACGAGTCTCTTTTGGTCCTGCTACCTGCTACTCCTATTTTATATGATGTATAAATAATTAGGCAAATGTCGTAGTTTGCGCATTCAGCAATTGTGTATTTCAGAATACTTGTAGAAATGAAAAACATAACAAAACATAGACGGATCACGCTGATAAGTATTAAACGTTTAAAATAATTAAAATCAACTTAAATATTAGGTAGGTACGTACTTACAATTTCTCTATTCCTACGATAATTGATAGGTTCCTTATGTGGATTGGTTGTCGTGATAGACTGTAACATTTTCTGGTTAGGTTAGGCAGGTGGTAGGTTTCATAATCAAAATTATGAAAGTAATGAAACGTATCTAAAACAATGATTATTCCATGCCCACTGAACCTCACAACTCACAACGATAATAGGTAGAACTTGATAGTTTTATCTTCTGATTTGTAATGCAAAAAAATGTAGCTGCACTGTAAGTAGTATTTATGTAAGTATTATGTCCTAGTAGGTACCTATACAAGTTATGAGACAACTACACTGTTCGTAATTTACCGAGTTCTACTGGTCAATTTGAGATGGTTAGGTATATCGATATTTAGAGTTACACATTGCTATTGTACCTATTACTTGCTTTTTACCAACAGGCGTATTGGTGATCAAATGTAGACTGATATGCACCATACAGGTATTTTTAACAAGGATAAATATTAAAGAGTAATTAAACTTTATTTGCCTCTCTATTAGTTATTAGGTTATTACAATACGTTTACTGACCCAGTGCTCTTCAGCTCTAATAGGTACCTATAAAGATTAAAGAGTGCACATTTTTTTTTTCATAGTAAGAGTGACGAGACGAGTAGGAGTTGTGTCTGATGGTAAGCAACATGTCTGCCCATAACAGCACAGTGCCATGCAGCTATTGGAACATGAAGAGTCCAAATCATTAATGCGCTCTTCACCCGGAGATACAAGATGTTTGATCTCACTGGAAACATTGCCCCTCAAACCGAAACACAGTACCTAGTTTGGACATTACTGCTTGGAGGTAGAATAACTGGTAAAGGTGTGGTACTTCCCCAGACGGATCTGCAAAGAGTCCTACTACTAACAACAAAACTACCTACCAACATTTCTTACATTAGTTAATTATTTTCCTTTTTTTTTTACAATGAAATCACAATGAGTAAAGCGAATGTGTGAAAAGGTTGTGAACAGATATTAGTCATATTAAAGTATTTCTAGTAGGTATTTCTTTGTACTGCCCTAGTACGGTGTACAGTATAGGTACCTACTTACTGTCAATGACAAAATTAACAAGCGAATCACAACGGTCAAATCAAATTGCCGGAGAAACTACAGTTACAAGTACCTAATTTTGTCGTAAATATAAAACATTTTAGTGCTATTTGTTAGTTGCCAAAAACAAAGTTGTGTAGATATTTTACTGTCTAAGAACAACATTACTATAAGCTTTCGGCCAAATAAACAGAAATTTGTGATCTTTGTACGAAATGACAGTTGACATTATTGATCGTCGTGTTTTTTGGCATAAGCTAGCAAAGTCAGTGAGTGATAGAACTAGATCACTGATCACTCGTGCACGTGCAGATTGCAGATCATCGACACACGGTCACATCTCTAAATATTTCAAATTTAGTCGTGTACGGTAGGTTATGTTGTGAAATGCGATGACAATAGAAAATGGTGTGATAAAACTCCCTGAGCATTATCTCCCACCTCCCACAACGATTGATAAATAGAATGGAATATCAATCAATTAAACTAAACATTCACTCAGTGCATTCAGTTTAATATTTTAATTTTTAATCACAAAGGACAAACTGTACCAAACACAATACATGCAAATACAAATCACTCCAAATAAATAAATTCACTGACCTGTTAAAAACGCTGACAATCACCATTGTAAACAATCCAGACAAAAGTCCAAACGGGTAGGTAGTTTAACAATCCATCAACACAATCAAGTAGCAAGAGAAACCAAGCACATTTCCACTAAAATGCACATTTTCCCGATATCGAATTAAAAGACGAATTTTGATATAAAAGTTGAGCCGTTCGGAACACGCGAGCGTGGCACACCGAGCGACGGCACACGACCACACGCGACGAGGCACAGTGAGTAACTGACGCTCTGATTGGCTGATTCCGATTCGATCGCAGAGCAAACGCAAGCGCAGCGGCCGGCGCCGGCGCAGCCCAAAGCGCATCGTATTTTTTATTTTAACCCCTAACACAAAAAGAGGGGTACCGTAACAAGTTTGATGTGCATCAATCATCACATCTATTCCAAACTGATACCTACATCGATTTTGATTAATAGTTGTCCGTAGTTAGGTACACAGTACACACCTATCTATTTGAATTGACCGATTGTTTTATGCTAGGTCATGGACGTATAAAAAAGTATAAAAAATAATTTTTATACGTTCATGTCTTGTCTTGGTATTAAAATTTAAATTCAGCCACTTTCTAGTAAGTAAGTATCCAAAAATATCGGTTTTATAATAAAGATATTGACAAAGTAGAAGGAAAACCTAAACCTAGTACCTACAATCTTTATTTCTATAATCACTTTCCAGAAATTAAAAAAATTATCATTTTTATAGGACGGAGCGATGTGACGTGATTGGTCCTTTGATGATTTAATTGATTTTAATGATTATTTACCCCCCAATACGGTTGGTCACCGCGGGGTTATTGACCAAACCCCCCAAAATACCACATTAAAGATGGAAAATAAAACAATAACGAACAACAAGAAAAGGAAACTCCATATAGCGACATTGAATACAAGATCATTAAAGTCAAAAGAGTGTTTAACCGAACTCGAACATGCGTTAAACAACATTAATTGGGATATTCTTGGAATAAGCGATGTACGGAGATCTCAAGAAAATATCGAAGAGCATAAAGAATATATAATGTACCATAAAAATGAAATACCCGGTATATACGGTGTAGGCTTCTTGATAAAAAAATACCTGAAAAATAATATAATACAATTTAAAGGAGTTTCAGACAGGATAGCAGTCTTAAACATTTTACTTCCTGGTCACAAACACCCAACGTCTATAGTCCAAGTATACGCTCCTACTGAGGTAGCGAAAAAAGAAATTAAAAATAGCTTTTACGAAAACCTAAATGAGACAATGGAGACACTGTATAAAACCATCATAGTGATGGGAGATTTTAACAGTCAAATTGGTCAACGAGGAAAGAACGAAGAAAAAATACTTGGGCCTTACACAAGCGGCAAGCGAAATGAAAACGGACAAAGATTTGTACACTTTGCGTTAGAAAATAACCTACATATCATGAATACTTTTTATAAAAGAAAGCAAAAAAGGAAGTGGACGTGGGAATCTCCCAATGGCAAAGTAAGAAATGAGATCGATTTCATAACTACAAATAAACCGAAGCTTTTCTTAAACGTGGACGTCCTCAACAATTTTAACTATTTTACTGATCACAGATTACTCCGAGGTCAGTTACATCTAATGGAGCCTAAAAATTCTAGAAAATATATACGAAATACTAAGCAACCAATTACACTACCACTACCAAGCCATATTCTTGAGTCCCTAAAAACTCAATTATTACCAATAAGCGAACTAAGAACAGTCCAAGAAAACTATGATACTTTAGAAAAAGAAATAAAAAGAACCAATAAAATACTAGAAACAGACAAACCAGTTAAAGATAAAATGGGATCAGAGGTAAGAGAATTAATAAAACAAAGATCAGTCTTATTTAAGAACAGAAGTAATAATAGACAAAACATAACAGCAATAAGTAAGAAAATAAACACCGAACTTAGAAAGTACAAAAATACCCTAAAAACCAAGTTAATACAACTAAACATAGCCAAATTAGGTGGAATCAAGAGTGCGTGGAAGGAACTCCAAGACCACACAAACTGGATTGTAAATGTAACACATCACAAATCTCAAAAACACAAATCAAAAAGAAGCGAAATATTAAATACAGCAACTGACTTCTATCGTGATCTCTATCATGACGAACCAAGTACATCAATTAAAAGTAACGAAACAATTGTGAATACAAAAGAAGACCCAGTTCCTATTATATTGAAAGATGAGATTACTAAAGCCATCAAAACACAGAAAAAAGGAAAATCACCCGGTGAAGATAACATCTCTAATGAACTTTTAAAAGGTATATCAGAAACTGTTTTGGACACACTAACAAACCTGTTTAACGAAATTATAAAAACTGAATATATACCTCTTCAATGGACCACATCTACAATAACCCTACTTCACAAGAAAGGGAGAACAGATGATATATCGAACTACAGACCCATTTCGCTTATGTCAAATGTCTACAAAATTTTCTCCAAGATTATACTGGACCGGATAACAAAGACGATAGACGAGAATCAGCCAAAAGAACAGGCAGGATTTCGTAGTGGGTTTTCAACCATCGACCACATCCATACCATTAAACAAATGATCCAAAAATGCAATGAATATAGAATGAAGTACTATTTAGCATTTATAGACTATAATAAAGCGTTTGATTCGTTGAAACATGAAAAAATATGGGAAGCTCTTACCGCGCAACGGGTCCACAGTAAATACATTAATATAATAAAAAACATATACACAAATATGACAGCCAAAGTACGCACAGAAAAAGTAGGAGATTGTTTCCCCGTCAGAAAAGGAGTTAGACAGGGAGATCCCTTATCACCCAAACTGTTCTTGGCAACACTGGAACATATATTTCGACAACTGGAGTGGAAGGAATATGGTATAAATGTTAATGGAGTATTACTAAACAATCTAAGATTTGCAGATGATCTTGTATTAATATGTGGTGATCCAAACGTTCTGAAGATTATGATTGAACAACTGATAAGTGAAAGCGAAAAGGTAGGACTATCAATAAATACCAGTAAAACTAAGTTAATGACAAATTATATCAAAACTCCCATTAAACCTGAAAATGCCGCTGAACTAGGATATGTTAACGAATATACATACTTAGGTCAAATAATATCTCCAACTGACACTACAACAAAAGAAATTCAAAATAGAATAAATCTAGGATGGAAGAGATACTGGGCTCTAAAAGACGTTATGAAAAACTCAGATATACCAATAGAGGCTAAAAAGAAAGTATTTAACACATACATTTTACCAAGCATCACCTATGGATGTCAGACATGGAGTTGTACAAAGAAAAATATCAAATCACTAGAAACTTGTCAACACCGAATGGAAAGAAGCATACTCAACATAAAATTAAAAGACAAAATTAGTTTAAAAACAATAAGAAAACAAACCAAGATTATAGATATAAAATATCAAGTTAAACAACTGAAATGGAAGTGGGCAGGACACTTGACAAGGAATAAGACTGAAAAGTGGACAAATGAAGTAACAGAATGGTGCCCTAGATACAAAAAGAGGAGTAAAGGCAGGCAGTATCGAAGATGGGAGGATGATATTAAAGAGGTAGCAGGACCATGCTGGACGAGAATAGCAAGGGACAGATCATTGTAGAGGACATTTGGGGAGGCCTATGCCAAAGAGCAAGACAATCACGAAACCGGTGTCTAATATAAATAAAATATAATTACGTTGCTTTCATACACAACCAAGTTGTATTTTAGTAGTTAGTACATAAATAGTAATAAGATGAAATGTAACATATAAGATTGTTAATAAAGGCTTTTATTATTATCCACTCATTTAATCGTCTTCTTAATCTCTAAGTTTTTTACAATATAAATAAAAAATATATACATTATAAAAAACTTAAAAACTAGGGTGCCGCCAGCAGCGGGGCAGGGCCCAAGCTACCGGTGGTTAGGGCTGCAGAGTGAGGAACCTCCTGACGATGCGCGCTGTGTCAAGGATGACCGCCTTCTGCATCTGACCCTTAATCCAACCGTCTAGCGAAAGTCTCTTGAGATGTTGGTCGAGACTTTTCGCTATAAGGCCGTTTGCCGAAACGACTATTGGGACTATGATCGTGGAATCAACACTCCACATGGCGGTAACCTCGTGAGCCAAGTCAAGGTACTTGCTAAGCTTGTCCTTCTCAGCTTTCACGAGGTTCTCGTCATGTGGTATGGTGATATCGACGATCACAGCCCGGCGTTGAGACCGGTCTACCAGCACGATATCAGGCTTATTGGCGACAATAGTCCTGTCCGTGATGATAGAGCGGTCCCAGTAGAGCAACGCACGACCATTCTCGAGAACTGGCAGAGGTGCGTACTTATAGTACGGCACCTCGGACTCAACAAGGTCATATCGAAGAGCAAGTTGCTGGTGGATGATCCTGGCTACTAGGTTATGCCTGTGCAAGTACTCGCCGTTAGCAAGATGCGAACAACCGGAAATAACATGACGAAGAGATTCACCTGGACGGCGGCATGCCCGACAAATGTCGACCGTACCGTCCTTCATTATGTATTTCCGGTAATTGTTCGTCTTGATAACTTCGTCTGCAATTGCACAGGCAAAGCCCTCGGTTTCTCCGAAGAGGTCCCCGAAGCGCAGCCAGTTCACCGACGCGAGCAGATTCACATCGGGTCCCGTCAGGGCCCGATAGAATCGCCCGTGCAGCTCCTTGCTCTTCCATACTTCCTTGCGATCATCAGTGCTGAGCACCGATGGTTTGCGCCAGTTCTCGTTTGCCATTGAAAGGGGCGTGAGGCTCCTGTCAACTGCCACAACATCGCGATGCATCCCGGACTCGCTGTTGCGGAAATAATCCCTGAGACTGCATACCTCGCGGTTGTGAAGGTTCTTGGCATTTAAAAAGCCTCGACCCCCCCATTTCCGCGGGATATACAGTCTCATAACAGACGAGCGCGGGTGTAGCATGCGGTATGTTGTGAGCAGTTGACGGACCTTTCTATCCAGGGCGTCGAGCTCAGTCTGAGTCCATCTCAGTATGCCAAAGGAGTATATCAGCAGAGGCATTACCCAACCGTTGAAGGCTCGTGCCTTGTTACCGCCTGACAAAAGACTTTTAAGTACTTTTGTCAGCCGGCAAAAGAAGCGCTCCTTCACCGATTTCTTAATGTCATCTGCTGATATACCCAACGACTGTGACATACCGAGATATTTGTAGGTCTCGTCTTCGGAGAGGGATCTGAGAGTTATAGTCTCGGAAAGTTGTAAATTCTCTGAATTTACTACTTTCCCTCGCTGTACATGCATGACCGCACACTTGTCGACACCGAACTCCATCTTGATGGCGTTACTAAAAACCTCTGTGGTTTTTAATAACTCCAACAAGTCTTGGCGTTTCGGTGCAAAAAGTTTGAGGTCGTCCATGTACAGCAAATGAGATATAACCTCACCTCCTCTACGAAGACGATAGCCTAACTCTGAATCTTTCAGCAGAGTGCTGAGAGGATTCAGACTTAGGCACCACCATAGGGAACTCAGACTGTCTCCCTGAAATATTCCCCTTTCAATCTTTATCAAGTCTTCCGAAACAAACGAGCTGTCTACGCTACCTGGTTGACGAAGGACTGTGACCCACTGTCCCATGCATTTGCTTAGAAAATTTTTTATTATTATTTTATTATTACTATTATTATGATCTAAGTTTTTATCTTCTCGAAACTTTCGTAAAAATTTCGGTAATTACCAAACACCACGGGTCTAGACCAAGTGGTGTTCGTGTACTTCCTCTTGCAAAAATTTACGTACGATACGACATGTATTTAGTATTGCAGCCTTCTGCATTGTAATGAATGTATTTTGGGGCAAGTTTAATAATTTGATACCATGATGTAGGTTGTGTGGTATGACCCCTGTACTAGAGAGCACCAACGGCACAATATATACTTTGTCCATCTTCCAAATTCTGACTATTTCTTCCTTGAGTTCTGTGTATTTATGTATTTTTTCGGTTATGGTTTTTTGAATGTTGTGAGTATTAGGAATTGCTATGTCTATTAAATATACTATTTTATTTATTTTATCCGTTAAAGTAATGTCTGGTCTATTATTGTGTATGGTTTTATCGGTTAAAATAGCCCTATCAAAGTACATTTTGTGAGTGTGGCTCTCTAATACAGATTTGGGTGTGTATTGATAGTAGGGTTTAATCGAATCGTCAATGAGTTTGTGTGTTGTTGCAAGTTTTTGGTGAATGATATGTACTACTTGATTGTGCCTATGTGTGTAATCGGTCTGCGTTAGAGTAGCACAGGCGCCTGTTATGTGTTGTATCGTCTCAGCTTGACGATGACACTTTCTGCATTTGTCGTTTTGAGCGTTTGAGTCTTTTATTATGTGTTTCCTGTAATTTTTTGTATTGATAACCTGGTCCTGAATAGCAATAAGAAATCCTTCTGTTTCCGGGAATAGATATCCTACCTTAAGCCATTTGTTTGAAGCTTCTAAATCTATGTGTTCCTGCTCTAGATCATGTATGTGTCTTCCGTGTAATTCTTTGGAGCGCCATCTGTTTAATTTTTTATCTTCATGATCGCTCTGTGTGTCAAACTGTACATCGATATTTGACAAGTTTAAAGGAGTGTATTTGTCATCTATTGATACTATTGCGGCGTGTATGTCACTAGCATTGGCTTTTTTATAAAAAAAGTTTCTTAAATATAGAACTTGTTTCTCCCAAAGTAGTTTCAAATCAATTAGTCCTCTCCCTCCGTTCTGTCTTTTTGTTGAGATTCTTTCGATCGCCGATTTTGGGTGCAGATAATTGTGCTGAGTTAAAGTGGTTCTAGTTTTGATCTCAAGTTTATTTATGTCAGTCTTTGTCCATTTTATGATTCCAAACGAGTATGTTAACACCGGTATGGCAAATGTGTTTATGGCTTTGAATAGGTTTTTCGCCTGTAGCTGTTTTCTACATATAAGATTTAATCTACGTGTGTATTCTGTTTGTGTGTTTAACTCTTTTTTAATTTGTTTATGGTTAATTAGGTTAGATTGAAATATACCCAGGTATTTATAAGTATCTGACGGCTCCATTTCTTCAAAATTATTGTGTTCTGACACATTGGCATCCACTGCTGTCATTTTACCTCTCTGTATCCGTAATGTTCGACATTTTTCAAGGCCAAACACCATGTTGATGTCCTTACTGAATTTAGTTGTTTCATTTAATAGAATATTTAAATCTACTTTCGATGGGGCATAAAGTTTTAGATCATCCATGTAAAGTAGATGTGTTAATGAAGCGCGGGGTGTTATTTTATAACCACATTTGGTGTTATTAAGAATATTAGATAATGGATTCAGAGTGAGGCAGAACCACACAGGGCTGAAAGTTTCTCCCTGAAAGATACCATTTCCGATTGGGATATCATCAGTACCGATGGTAGTGTCATTGATATTTAATTGTAGTGTAGTTCTCCAATCGGCCATGGTACTCTCCAGAAAAGAAATAATTTGGGAATTAATTTTATAGATTTTAAGCACTTTAAGTAACCAGGAGTGAGGAACACTATCAAACGCTTTTTTGTAGTCAATGTATGCTATGTGTAAATTTCGTCTATTTTGGTTGGCGTGTTTAAGTACAGCAGAATCAATTGTCAGTTGTTCTTTGCATCCTTTGTGGCTCTGCCTGCACCCTTTCTGTTCTTCAGCTAAGATATTGTGACGTAAGAGATGCTCGTTAATTCTTCGTGTAATGCATGATGTGATCAACTTATATAATGTTGGTAAGCATGTTATTGGACGGTATTGTGAAGGATTTTTTGTATCGCTGCTTTTCGGCAGCATGTATGTTATGCCTTTTGTGAGAAACTTTGGTATTTCATTTTGTCCGTTAATCAAACCTGTAATGATTTTAGCTAATGTTGCATGCAACTTTACAAACTTTTTGTACCAGAAATTATGTACTCTGTCTATCCCTGCAGCTTTCCAGTTCTTCATTTTTCTAGTTATTTCTGATATGTCTTCTACTGTTAAGTCATTAAATTCCATTTCTTCGATATTGTTCCATCGTCGCTCTTCATCTTGAATCCACTCAGCCTGATCATTGTGATCTTCTCGTTTTTTCCAGATATTGGCCCAGTAATTCTTTAGGTCTTCAGGCTGCGGAGTTTCGGTGATGGTATTTTCAGCACTCCCTTTTTTTGCTCTTAAATTTCTGTAAAAGCTTTTTTCACTATTTGCAAATAATTTGTTATCCTCTTTTCTGTGGTATGATTTTATGTACCTAGCCAATCTTTGAGATTTTAAAGCTAATTTCTGCTTCAAAGTATCCAAATATTCTTCCGGTTTGTTGTTGTTATTTTCGTGACGTGTGTGTACCTTGTGCCTGTCATATATATCTTCCACTTTAGCTATCATATTTGGAGACCTATTCCCTTTAATATACTGCGTTAATCTTCCCAAATCAGCTCTTAATTTTTTGATATTTTCCTCTAACCGTATCTGCCAACTAGGAGTTTTTGTTTTACATCGCTTTTTACTTTGTCCATTAGGAGTGTCTGTTATTGTGTAGCCTAAGGTTTTGCTTATTACCAATGCACTACAGTATGTGAGTGTGTGAATTACATTTATATCGGATTCTGCTGACAAATATCGACTCAAGATGTGTTTGTTGAAAATTTTTATATAATAATATAACTCCCAATTTTCCTTTAGTCTGGGCAGTACAGGTCTTGATGCAGGGTCTGTATTTGAGTATTGGTAAATTGTTGCGTCTAATTGATCTGTAAGTTTCTCTATGATTTCATTTGTTTCTGGTGGTATTGATTGGTTGTCTGATTGTGTGTCTATTATGCCAGCTGACGTTGGTGTGTGAGATGATTGAATTGTGAAGGTTAAGTTGGTGGATCTGATTTGTCTTGTCGGATATATATATGAAGTAGTTTGTTCTGAGTTGTTTGTATTTTCATGGGTTGTGTTTTGTTGTTGTTGACATTGTGAGTGTGATTGGTGTTCTACATCGGTAGGACCTAACATTGACTCTTCACTTTTTTCGCGTTCTATTTGATAAGCTACTTCTTTTTTTATCTCGTCTATAATTGTATCGGATAACAATTTATTTCTAAGTATCGCTCGTCTTTGATCTCCTATCCTCTGTGATGATATATTGTTTAATTCCGGATATTTAGATTTAAATTCGTCGTATAATTTTTTGCAATGCATGGTTCTGTCTGTTTCTAATTTTGTGATATAATAGTACGTGCGCATGATAAATCGATTAATACCATCATTCCACTTCATACGCACTCTTGGTTTTCCAGCTTTGGTGGTCTCAGATTGAGTGGCTACTGCCTCCTGAGAAACATCCTCTGCTGTGCTATCTTCTCTATTAGATGCCTGAGTCCCTACTAAACTTTTGATCGTATTTTCTGGAGCAGTTTTGTTCATACATACGTACGTACGTTGTATGGCTTTATTATATTGATTATTTATTTATTTATGTCATTAGCATAATTTTATATGTATTTATATTAAGGTGCGTCCCCCAGCAAAACGAGTTTTTTGTCCAGTTTTCAGAGCTATCTACTCATTAGCCAAAACATATATCAACTGGTAAAAAATACATTAAATTTCTAAAACTTCTTGGCTTCAAAATGGTAGTTTTATTTTTTTGATAATGGACTTATTGTTTAAATAATCGCCTCAAACGAAGCCATGAAAAAATTAAATAATTGTAGTTATCATGCATCTCCTCGGAAAACCTCCATTATTTTGATTTTGTACTTACACCAACGGATAGATAATTCTATTACGAACATTTTGGTAGTTTTATTTTTTTCAAAAGACCAAAATCGGATTTTATAAAGAGTGTATTCTAAAAATTGAGCGTAAAACAGCGGCAAATCCTACTGTTTCTCTCTTGCTCTTTCTTGCGGTGTGCGATAAGGTAAGAAATACTCAAGGTCATTTGCTCGGGGTACGCCCTTAACTGATTTAGATAGTATTTTGACAGTAAAAAAACACCGATACATTCGGTACCCATGCGGCGTCTAGTGTACCTATCTATGTACATCCTACATACCTAGTACATATACCCCTCAGCGTCGGACTGGCCATATAGATAGGCGAGGTGGCATTTGCCAGCCGGGCCCTAGCCTGCGCGGGCCCCCACGGGCCTGGATGTCTACTATGTTTCAACGAAAACGTAATTTCGAAAAAAAACTCGCGACTTTCCAACTCTCGTTCTACTTCGTTTCGTCCGATACAACATTGTTTGGCGTTTAAATGTTCTAAGCAAACTCTAATTAGAGTAGACTTACAACCATAGCTGGGCACCGTTAATCAAATAGTTAACTTCGTTAATCGTTAATCCGTTACAAAAAAAGTTAACTTCGTTAAACGTTAAAGCGTTACATTTCGTAAGAATTAACGGAAGTTAACGTTAATCGTTAATCCGTTAATATGCATATTGGATTTTTATATAGTTGCGTTAGTGAACTTATGAAACCTATTGGTTTAGGTTCGGGAAGTTAACAGGTTAGGAAAAAACCAAATACTTTTAGAGTTTAATTTTATTATTGAAGTGAAAACTTCTTTAGGCGCGCCGAGACAGATTTTTCGTGGGCTGTGAATTGAATTCTGGCGTCACGCTCGGGTATGATAAGAAATCTTCGGGTAAACTGGGGACAATGGCTATTGGCCATCTAGAAATGCGTCAGCCAATGGGAAATGCTGAAAGGGCGTGGCCTGGCCATCATGGCATGGCCATCTAGAAATGCATTAGCCAATAGAAAATGCTTTTCTAGATGGCCATGCCATGATGACCAGGCCACGCCCTCCGGTTACACCGGTGTAGTTTCCAAGGTAAGCTATCAAATTCTGAGTTATAAGTTTTCACTTCTATCGGCAGTTTCTATGACTGCCAATTTTTTTTATTTAATTTAATTTAATGTGTACATAATTTAATCGTCGGGCATAATGCGCATAGGTATCTATTTCCCCTCATGAACATTAACATGTCGAAGTTATCGTCTGAAAGCGAGGCTTGCTTTGGTGTTAAAATGTCTTTACCCGTGGATAGCAGACGTTCAACTGTAGCGTTTGAGGACTGTTTTCCAAATTTCAACCCAATCCTTTCCCGTTTCCAGACGTTCTGACGTGATGAAACAACAAATATTAAAACATCCAAAAATTACCATTTATAATATTAGTAAGATGTAAAACACTGGAATTTTCATTGTATACCTCCATTTCTTCATTCTTATACATTGATTTATTCATTTTATTTAACTTTTCTTTGGTTAGTTGAAATTAGCTACCACCGATTTTATTAAAAGTTACAATACAGATAAACGATCGAAAAAGTATGATTGAATTTATCGGGGAGTTCCCCACTAGCTATGGATTACTATAATCTACTTGGTTTACTAGGGATGTGTGAAATATTCAACTAAATTGTAAACGTCAGTCGAATTCGAGTATGTCTATGCTCAAATTTTCAGCCAAAAAAACTCGAGATTATCGGAAATATGACTTATGATAACAAAATTATATTTGTTTTCATATAACGTCAACCGATCATGCCCTAGGCTAAAATAATGCCTCAATCTTGCCAAAATTGCAGGAACTCGCCACATATAGTCACACTGCACCCAGCACTTTTCGTTTCATACTTGTCTGAACCTGTTTTTTGCGCCGCGCCGAGGTGCCGTGCGGTAAATAGTAAACATTGGATTAACGATTAACGGACTTCTGCATAATTAACGGAAGTTAACATGTCCGTTAACAGTTTTAGAAGTTAACTTAAAAGTTAATCCGTTAATCAAAATGTTAACTTCGTTAATTAACGATTAACGGATTAACGAGTTAACGCCCAGCTATGCTTACAACATTTAAATGGGCAAAACGACGGATCGAAGTAGAATCGGCGTTGGAAAGTCGCGAGTTTATTTCGAAATTACGTTTTCGTAGAAAGAGAGTAGACGTCCTGGTTTGGGGGGCGTGTAGCAACCGTAGGGTAGGATAAGGTCTCGGGCCCCAGGTTTGTGATCGCCATGGAGCTATCCGGGGCCTTTCGGCCCAGTCCGACCCTGTACATACCTAGGGATACAGAATATAACACTATCTCACTACTCACTAGATACCTCTGAGTCAATTACCTATCAAATTCCGTGAAACAGATGCATGTCTATGTATGGATTCACTTGTTACATTGCACGTGCCAACTAAATCTATCTTTACGAAGCACGTTGAAACATAAAACAATCACAGACACAGTAAGTTACACATAGTAGGCAAAGATGAAGAAGTATCTAATGACGAAAATTATAAAAAATAATTTTAACGTAAAGCAAAGTCTTGATCGATAGAAGACGTTGTGGCCTAGTGGCTAGTACGCATCACTTTACAATCGTAACGTCATGGATTCGAATCCCACCGGCACCTCTGAGTATTTTTCCAAGTGTGGATGTATAAGTTTGTCATCAGCACAGGCATTAAGGGTGAAGAAAGACATCGTGAAGAAACCGGCGCATTTCAAGAAAGGCTTTCTGAACCAACCTGCAGCTCACCAACATGGTGTACGGCAGCTTTGACTCTCGCCTTGGGAGAGAAATACCTGACTTCCAGCTGCGTTTTAACCACAGATATGAGGGTAAATTGTCTTTGGTTTTAACCAAAGAAATACACAAAGACAATAGTGAACATAGTGAGAAAACTTCTAGGATGTATGTCATTAACCAACCCGCACTTGGCCTACTCCTTGGATCAATACTCTCTCCTTGGCAAAAAAGGCTAAGTGCTTGCTGTGGGCTACGTAATACTTATTTACTGGCGTCTGTATGAGTTTCTTTTTTGTTGGTCAGCGTGGATACGGCCGCAGTATATATGTAGTGTAAGCGCAGGCGCATCTTGAATGCAGGAAAGCCTTCCCATCCTACTGCGTATTCTGTGGTCTGTGGCCCGGTATGGCCCGGTCAAGTGTTGCGACGCATACTGATTCGGCTTATCGCAACAAAACAGCACATCAACGTACTATAATGAGGAACTTATGGTTGATAGATACATTACAGTCATTACCTTTTTTTCAAAGACATACCTACCTACAAATTACCTATGACCTATATGCATTTACGGGATATTTACATATAGATAACTATTTGTAGATTACTTGATTAGTAAGAAACTACGGCTGCCTGTAGAAGTGATAACCTATAACTTACTCAGAA
This sequence comes from Ectropis crepuscularia, assembly GCA_963693475.1. Classification (NCBI taxonomy): domain Eukaryota; kingdom Metazoa; phylum Arthropoda; class Insecta; order Lepidoptera; family Geometridae; genus Ectropis; species Ectropis crepuscularia. The sequence continues at coordinate 15,755,438 of OY856358.1, forward strand.
TTGAATGTTGTACAATTATATTTGTATAGCTACAGAAATATTGTTGTTATTGCTATTGTCAGTGACGTGAAATCACAATATTGCACTCCTTCCAAAAAGCGTCTAACGCGGACATTCCATTCCGCTGCTCCGACATCACTCCAACGCTACGCCGCTTTATTAGAAATTTATCATGTCGGTGCTGCGAACCGTAAAATTGTCCCTACTCACAGGTGATCAACGAGCTCAACGCTGCTAAAAAAAATTGGCAGTCATTGGAACTGCCGATATTAGTGAAAACTTATAACTCATAATTTGATAGCTTACCTTGGAAACTACATGGCATGGCCTTCTAGAAATACGTCAGCATTTCCCATTGGCTGCTGCATTTCTAGATGGCCATGCCATGATGGCCAGGCCACGCCCTTTCAGCTTTTCCCATTGGCTGACGCATTTCTAGATGACCAATGGCCATGGTCCCGAGTTTACCCGAAGATTTCTTATCATACCCCAGCGTGACGCTAGAATTCAATTCACAGCCCACAAAAAATCTATCTAGGCGCGCCTAAAGAAGTTTTAACTTCAAAAATCACTTCAATTAATTAAGATTTTTAATAGCTCCAGTACCTATTCTCCACTATCTTCTATTTTTTGTATCGAAGGTTAGCAATACCTAGACTTCCTAAACCAATACTTGTTAATGGAACAAGTTGTGGTAGATCTTTCAGTAGAGCCGTAGGTGGCTGTGGGTTCGATTCCTATTGTTCCACTGTTCACATAATCACCGTTTGGGTGGGTAGGACCCTAGGACCTGCTAATATTATAAATGCGAAAGTTTCTAAGTAGGTTTGAATGTTTGTTACTCGTTCACCTGTATCTGTATGATTTAGTACATAGTTTTTTTTGACACGGGAAAACAATGGGATCGAGAACTAAGCTGGAGAAAACGTGAACCGCTCTTAATACTTTAATAAAATTGTACAGAAGTAAAAACAAAAATATATTGGTGGACAATTCACACACAACACCATCTGACCCCAAACTAAGCAAAGCTTGTACTATGGCGGCCAGATAGCTGATATAATACTTACATAGTTTTTAAAATCCATACTTATTATACATAGAACCACCCAGACACAGTACAACTATTTGAATTCATCACACAAAATATTTGCATTGGGTGGAAATCGAACCCGCGACCGTTGACTTAGCAGGCAGAGTAAAGGCGCAGCCCCACCGCGGTGCATGCTGTGCACGGGCACGCGGCGCATTTTAGCTGCGTGTATTCATTTGTTTGACAACGTGGGTATACGTTTCCACTGGAGTACCTACACGAAGACCCACGACTATGTTTAGCGTGGCACGGCGCACGGAGAGGCTACACACATGCCACTGCAATCTACGGACACGGGCTTCACTGCGGGAGGTGGGACGGGCGGGGAAGCAAGCGAGCGACGCCTGCGCCCAGTCTTGCCAGAAGGTTACTTTTGTAACCTTTTAGGTGATTTTCGAACTGCATTGGTTACTTTTAGGTTACACTAATGAAAAGGATACTTTTAGGTGATTTTTCGGAATTAGTAGAATTATTTTTTTACATAAAAGCAACTTAAAACGGAACGCTCGGTTTAGAATTTTTCATGTTGGTCAGCTTCGTTAGCAGTAGTAGAACTAAAACTATAGATCTAGAACAATCATCATAGGGGATAGGGGTATAGGACTGAAAACTGCTCTGTGATAACCGAGCTGTACATAGTCGTGGGTCTTTTTCGTGTACTCCAGTGGAAACGTAGACCCACGTTGACAGCGTTGAGCTATGTAACCGCCTATTCGAGCAAGCCACGCGTGTATCAATGACGTCAATTCATGCGTAGCCTCTCCGTGGGTTGCAGTGGACACAACCACATACATTTTCTTACAAAGCGAAGCTTAATACACGTGCGTAGCCTCTCCGTGCACCGCGGTAGGCCCGCGCCTTTACTACTCACTAAGCCACGAGACCAGTCGACAATAGTTATCTTTTAAAATAGTAGGTACTGAAACGGTTTCAGTTTTTTTGTACGGATTAAGTAGAAAATACTTTAGGTGCGCAAAACTGTTACTAAACTGGCCAACAGCTGTTGACTATAAATTAACGACGCGGCGTCCTATAACAGCTTCACAAAGTAAACTTTGCCACATTATCTCCTATCACAAACTACAGTAACTAACTAACTTTATCTCTAACTCAAACATCGTAAGTTTTAACCAAACAGTTTATTGTGGCCCCGAACAGAATAGCTACCCTATTCACAAGAACCAATTAATGAAACGCGATCAGTCGCCGGTATAATATGACCTATGTGTGCACAGAAACGTAGTCGGTTTAAGGATCTTGCTTTGCTGTTTATATTTGTGCTTAGGTTATTGGATATAATGAATTAGGCCGCAGGATCCGTTATCAAAAACTCAAACACTAGACTAGGGAATATTTCTCACACAGATAGGGGTTATTTCTAATTGCGTCGCTCGAAAATGAAGAACATATTTTTATTTATGACTATATAGCTTCGCTCTATTTTATAGCCCGCGCCTTTACAGTTTTTCGTAATATTTTTTTTCTGGCAAATATCTACGATTCCAGGGTAGATAGATGAATACATTATTGGACTTATATCACACAATAAAACAAAAATATTGGAAAATCTTCAATAAAGTAGTAATTGGCGACCCTATTGCTAAGAGCGATTTCTTCCAGTCAACCGTAGGACGGTAAAGAAGATGTTAACAATAATAAAAAAAATCTTTTACATAAATGCCTTCAATTTAAAATATTTATTTTTTGTCAATATTTTACAGAACTTCGGTTAAAAGTTAAAACCCACAGATTAAAAATATTGTCTTTGTTAATAATGAGTTTTAAGCTATTATACCTCTGGGCTCTAGGTATTTCCGAATAAAATAATTAAAAAAAATTGATGTGATACCTTAACTGCGCGTAAAAATAAGTTTCAATGAAATTTTGATCTAGTTTTAAGCAATCCCGATATAACAGACATTCCCGAGGGTCAATCATCTAATTTGAAGCATACAGGTTTTGAGACAAAGAGTTTGGAACAATTTAATGAACGGTTCTAGAGTTCAACCTCTGTGCATGTTCCACAAAGGATTGTTATATTTACAAAGAGTCTCTTTTGTGGGCAACGAAATGAGAACGCTTTGGAAACTGGCGTTCGCTTTGATAATTTGGTTATTTTTAATAGCATCATTTTCTCGATTATTTTTACCGCCTAAAGGCCTGTTCCCATTTTGATTAGTTCGAGTGCGAGTGAGTAGTGCAGGTGTTGAGTGATTAGTGGCAAAAACGTGTGGACACCGATTGATTATTGCGAGTGCATAGTAATCAGTCGCGATTATTCACACTCGCACTAATCAAAATGCAAACCGGCCATTATGCAAACCCAAATATTTCTTAAAAGTTTCGATGTTTGTGACTTATGGTAGAGAAACACTGATAATTTCAAAGGTTTCTAATGTGATGGTATCTTGTTATCTCTTATCTACAATATAGTATCGATCTCTTACGGATAACTCACAATATTTAGTATTGGTATTGCGCCCATGCGAATCCGGGGCGGGTTACTAGTAGATCAAAAATAAATAAACGTATTTTGTTCCATCAGCTGAAAGCCACTGTGACCAATGAGATAGACTACGAGTCCTTTACCTTGATAAAAATAACAACAACTCTCCAGACAGTAGTAAGGTCGAAGGTAAATATCCATAACATCCCAAACAACGACCGACTATCACTTATTCTGCGTCCCTACCTCCCTAAATGATCTCTACTTCCTTCCCTGACGTAACTATGCTCCCACGAGACCGAAGTGTCATCTAGGGTTATTCGATTCAATGTGGTAAATTCAGGATGTTTTAGAGTGAAACAAGCTTTCATATTATTCTTGAGTACGAGTACTCATACAACAAATATACAGAATAAAAAATGTTACTAGTAGTGCCCCGCGGTAGTTCCCGTTTCAGTTATTTTACCGAGATAGTAAAATGTAGCCTATGTGTTATTCCAGACTATTATCTAACTCTATTTCTTAATTAATAATGATTCAATTGACAGACGTAATTTCAACCCGCTTCGTTCAGAAGTTTCGAAGTGATTGAGCAACAAACCTCCAAACATCTAAACTGCCAATAGAAGTGAAAACTTTTATAACTCAGATATTTGATAGCTCGCTTTAGAATCTACGCGGGTGAAACCGGAGGGCGTGGCCATGACCATGGTCATCTAGAAATTCTGACGCATTTCGAGATATCCAATGGGAAATGCTGACGCAATTCTACAAGGCCAATGGCTATGGTCCCGAGTTAACCCGAAAATGTATTATAATTTCCGAGCGTGACGCTAGAATTCAATTCACAGCCCACGAAAAATCATTCTGTGGTGCGCCAAAATAAGTTTTCAATTAAAAAAAAACGGTAAACGACATGTTATACAAACAGTGACGTGGGGAAAAAGTCCTGTATCTGATAGTAAGCAACAAGCCTGCCCATGTCATCACAGTGCCATGTTTCTTGGTGTCTGTACATACTGAGTCCAAATCAATGCCTAGCACAATCGCTCGTCATCTGGAGATATAAGACCATTTATTGCTTTTCGGTGTAGTTTCTCTTGAAACAAACGTTACAATCGGACCACCGTAATGTTTGCACATTACTTATCTACTGTTTGGCGGTAGAATAACTGTCAAAGGTGGTACATCTCCAGGCGGACTCAACGAAGGCTGGGGAGCCTTCGTTGCCTACTAAATCCACCTAAACGTGAAACAAAAAGATCTATTGTACTTCCGCGACGAAGTCCTAGTTAATACCGACATACTGATAAACGAGCAGGTTTAGTTCAGCTCAACGAACCAAAACGACCCTCAATAGTTTCCCGGACACTAATAAATGTGGACTTCCCACAAATCAGGTCGTTAGGTTTAAGGTACAAAGCCTGCTTTCCCGATGTCAAATGACCAAAGTGCGTGTATTTGCTGATAAAATTTGACCCTTGAGACTTACTACGGTTCTGTCCAATCGTAGATCAAGTTATACTGGCGATTGTGTTTTAGTTACTGGTTTTTGGGAATTACCACATTCGTGGCCAGGGATAAGGGTCAAATCCGGGTGTATTAATGTTTGTTGTGATGGGGTTGATGAATCGAAAGAACTGAAGCCGAAATAAGCCATGTATTGTTGTAAGTGATATCATTGAACAATCGGATAAGTGACTTTTAAAACTAGTGTCCAACCAAAACAGGACTTTCTATCCTGATCCAAATAATGTCATCGCTTTACTACGCGTGAGAAACAGCACATAAATAAATGTATAATCGCGCAGGACTGACCGACGCGACGATATTCGTTTCCACTTCATATTTAGTTAGATTCGTGACTTGTATTATTTGACAAGAATCTTTCTCCGTAGAATTTGACCGCATTTATACATATAGATAGTAGATAGTTTGACTTTGACAGAAAATGAACACTTGAGTATAATTGGAATGATAATTGCAATGAATATCTTCGGTTAGGCGGAACGTATTATTTATGTTAATGTGTGATCAGGAGACCAGAATGGTATTTTTTTCAACTATCATCATCTAAACACATATATTTGTTACATTATCATATTCATAGGTCACAAATTATTTGTTGCATTTTATCTCAACCATTTTTTGAGCCTGTACCATCATCTGTCTATCTAACATCTTAATATATATAAATCTCCTGTCACGATGTTTGTCCGCGATGGATTCCTAAACTACTTAACCGATTTTAAATTAAATTGGCACAATGTGAGCAGTCTGGTCCAACTTGAGAGATAGGATAGTTTTTATTTTGATTAAGCTAGTAGCTAAATAAATTCTAGTCAATAGTGTGGATTATGTAGCTGCTTAGGTATGTTTGGGTAGACACTTTCCTGTAGACTCTTTAATACAGCCCATAATTATAGCTTTTCCTGCCAGACTGTTCGCAGACCAGCAGGATATTCGTACATTTGCATGTCTGATGTGCTGTGAATCATACTTGCACTTCCAGCCACAGGGTCAGGCTTATGTATGATCGGAACATCTGCTCCCAATCAGAGGGATAATTGAATTTGGAAGCGATGCTTAGTTAGTCATAAGTCATTTACCTTGTTAAAAAAATTAAGTGCCGTTTTCCACACGTTCAAGGCCGGAACCAGACATATCAAAAACCTGTCAAAACATATGAATAAAGTCAAATTAATGTTGATTTTTTTTCAAATAGAATCAACGAGACCAAAATTGTGTTACGTCAATGTTTTGTAATACGAATGTTAAATTGATTTTCTAAAAATAACTTCGAAGAATACTAGTACAAGTATCTTTTTATTACTCAAAATCACCTTGCAAGCTTTATCCCAATGATAAAAAGTACAGTAAAAACCGTCGAGTAATTTTCAATTCATCTTAGTATAATGTATGGTTTTTCACTACCTAACTAAATGATTTATGGTTTTTATTCATGATGATTTTAGCAGAAGATTATCTACAAATTGCAAGTTTGTTCTGAGAAAATATAAGCGCTAAGCATAAATTAGAGAAAGGTAAGCATACTAAAATGTCAGACCATTTGCATAAAAAGTATCATAACATTTAATAACTCTTTCAGAGATTCGCAGTAATATTCCACTGTTACTTAATTTACGTAACTGAAATCGAATCCGAGTATAACTTCCATATCTCTGTAATCTTAAAATCACAAAACGATTTCTTGTTTGCTATGTTTTAATGTATTCGGCGCTAAATATCTCTCAAAAGGACTCAAATTTCGTCGAATCTGCAAATAAAAACAGCGACGTACGTGCAATATTTATCAATGATAAATTCTTGTATTAGTAATTTATTTGACCAAGTTTCAAATTCTGAGAAAAGTTTTGTAATTTAAACATCAGTTCGAAATTAAGAACAAAATACAACCTGCTATATATTATTCAAAAAAAAACTTATATATTTTCCAAACATTTTAATGTCACTCCAACAAATTTTATATATTATGGATTATAAAAAAACAAATGAACTTAAATACAATACTCGTACTGCTGTTTAATCATATTAAATTGAATGCGTAACAGATTTAAGTTTAAAACATAAATCAATGGCAAAATCGACTAGAAAAAGCCAGAGTCTTTTGTTTCTAAGGTCCTGGTAAAGAATCAAAATGTGAGACCTTCGTGAAAAAAACACAGTTTGATTTGATGGGTTGGGATCAAAAACAAAAGTACGCTTTTATTTTCATTCTGTTTTATTATTACGTATATATTGTTTTATTATTATGACCAGCAGTCGAATATGTTCTTGTATCCAATTATTGAGATGCTTCCTGTTTGTTTCCTGGAAAGCGTAAAAATGCCATTTCGAGGAAAACGAGCGCCTCATCATAAACAAACACAACAACGGTTACAATTATATCTAAGTTCTTCAACAAAATTCATCCATGGCTCATAGCTCATAGTATGAACCTAATACGTCCTTGTAGACGTATCTGTAGATAGTCATAACAAGTCCACTACTATACAGGTATTTCTTTTATGTCTCAGGCCATTTATTCTACTGCCTTAGTTTTTCTCTTCCAAGTACAAATCTGGGTTAAATAAATTAATACCATCACCTGTTATCATCATATAGTTTTTGTATAGTGTAGAGAGACGGGGCGAGTAGGACATATGCCTGTTGGTCAGCATTACTTATCAACTCACAACATTACAGCCGTGCTGTTGTGACCAAGTTATTGGAATATGAAGAGTCCTCACCTCACTTCATCACCTAGGGCACTGTAACATTTTCTTATATGTGACTGGACTGCGCTCATCACCCAGACATTTAGGATGATATATCTTTATGCCCTGTTATTTCTCTGAAAACATAGCCATTTAAAACGGAACCGGAACACCGTAATGTTTGCACATTACCTACTGTTTGGCGGTAGAATAACTGGCGAAGGTATGGTGCTTCCCCAGACGGACTCTACATCCTACCACGAACACACTATAGTATGTACACAGCATACTGTAATGTCATGTTCCACGCAGAAGTAAACACAAACGTTTCCAGTCATTAAAGTTTTGTGCTAATTTAGATTGAAGTTATGTAGTTTCAAAATGAATTACGTAACTTAAAATTTTTACTCCGTCGTTAATCATTCTACAAGTGTTCGTATCCAATAAATTCCCACACTTAAAGAACTAAAGTACCCACTAAACACTTTTTCAATACCCCAAGCTTTTGGCAAGGGCTTCGACTGTTATGTATTCTGTGACAAAGGTCAGGGACCTCCGACTTTTTTCTTTGAAGTTCTTGACAAAATGTCCATCTCAAAAGGGTCACTGTATAATTAGCTGCATGTGGAGTCGAATGTTACTCTAATCGCTTTTCTAAAACACTAATTGCATGCTTTGCTGTAATCGCTTTTGGTTTTAATTTTTAGTAAAATAACGTTCCTTTCTCGATTTTTTTATTTGATCTGTTTCACGACTTTGTTGTCCAAGAGTTTCATTTCTAATCTGCGAGTGTGAATTGGACCTTTTTAAAGTGGTTTATCGCTTTGGATAGGATTAGGTACGACTCGACTGACATTGTTCGACGATAGATGATCTGACGTCGAAAAATGACCTACCTACGATGGAGCACGATTACTAGATTCAAGTATTAAATGAAGAATCTCTTCACTCTCTAAGTGAAGACATGTTTTAGTTGTTCGGATGTTTAGGTGTACGGATGTGACGCACTGTAGAAAAGAAAAGAAAAATCTGTAAACATTCGGATGCCTTTAAGTGTCCCCTAGACTTTCATACATTCGTCCTGTCTTTTAACCTCAGTTCTTATTCATTCGGCGTCGTTTTCAACAAAACCACAGGCAGCTAAGAAATTACCTGCAACAAGCAAAAATTTAACATTAGAAAGTGTATAAATGTTATTAACAAGAGAAATCTCTAGATAAGTGGAGCAAGACATTATGGGTTCTAATTGCAGGCACAGGCGTGGCGACCTCACGTATTTCTGTTTATACTACCATGAACAAAACTATAAGGGTCACTACGATGACGACTTGTGTATAATAGAAGAAAAACTGTGAATTAAAGAAGAGAGAAATGAAGCCAAGTACGACGCTGTACTAGCTAAAGCTATGACAAACTTTGTACGATCACTCTGTTAGACTATATTAGGTAAAGTCAACATTGGAATAAATCTGGGGTGTTTGAAGCTTAAGATTACTTAATTTGGATTGCTCGCGGATTTTTTAGAATCCTAGCAACGCTCCACGGTGTTAACCGAGCAGTAACTACCGTTATTTTTCATGGATAAAAGTAGCGTATGTGCTATTCCAGACCATAATCTAAACGGTGTTCCAAATTTCAATCCGATCAACGCTCCATCACACTGGAAAAGTGCGGGTTGGCGAATGATACATGTTCTTGAAGGATGCCTTTATTGAAAAATACCGAACTTGTTTTCCTTACGATGTTTTCCTTTGCCGCTAAAGCTAGTAGTGTGGACGAGCTCGTATAGCTGTTGTAATACTTACCTATATAATAATTTTAAATACGTATTTATGATACACAGAAACACCTAGGCATAGAACAAACATCTGTATTCATCACACAAGAAGTATTTCTCCCGGGTGGGTATCGAACCCATGACACACAGCTCTTTGAGCAGACTTAGGTACTGCCAACTGAGCTATGACCCAAGCCGTATTCTATCGTTTCTATTATAAAATTATTATTTTTAAATATATTGTAGACCAAAATATAAGAATCCTCTTTTCTAATCATTTTCGAATATGTATTTAAAATAAAAATCTGCATAATTATGATTGGATTCTGTTCACTTTTACTTTATACAATATATTACACAAGTTCACATTAGACGCAGAACAGTTGTGTATTATAGCAGAAATATTATGCAAACAGAATTAATTTATTATCTACAATGGATGGCATTAACTGGTTTTCGCAACTGGTCCTGATGACAACACCTGATCTTCAATTGTTATCTCCTCGATGGCCGATGAGAGCGATATCAAGATTATCAAGTTTAGCTGGAATAGTCATTTGCATTTCACTGTCATTGTCATTTTGCTAAATAGGTCCCACCGTGGTTAATCAGGTTTTGATGAGAATTGAACTTCTGCATCACAAATTGCGAAACGCCTGACCTAAGCTCGATTTTGGTTCGTTTTGATAATCATAAACGTAGAAAATATATTTAACAATTTTAATCAATACGTCAGCTTTTTGGCTCGTGTAAGTCTTGTTTAATAATGTCTCTCTGTAATTTATTAATCGTTTTGGTTAAAGAATACAATAAATTATCATAGGTGCAAGTTTTAAATTAGAAACTTAATTTTAACTGGCGCTAAAATTTCTTGTGTCAAAGAATGCGTCGCTACAAATTTGTTTTATTTTCAATGCTGATATTAGACAGACAGAAACGTTTTATTATGCACATCAAAAAATAAACACAGTGAAATCGATACAGAAAATAACTAATACTTTGTAATAGTTATAACAATAAATGGTGGCGTTACAATAATAGATGAATTGTAATCGAATAACTAGTGAGAGGTAAGAAAACAGTCTCAACTATTTTCGAAGGCACTAAACATCAACTTGGGAAATTAGCAAAAACCAAACAGTACCTACACACATACACTCTAGATACCAATCTCAGTGAAATAAAACTACTTAAGCTTGGGACACTTTCCTTATTACTCTTATATTGATCACGTACCATGAACTCTGGTTTCGATACTTTTGCCGCCTATGAAATAAGATGCTTTGCCCCGCAACAGCATGCCATATCATATACCATATAATCGTAATAGTAGCGCAAGAAACTTCGTTTTTTTTTAAATAACGAGTGACGAGACGAGCAGGACATGTGCCTGATGGTAAGCAACATGCCTGCCACATAACAACACAGAGACACGCAACTATTGGAACTTGAAGAGTCCAAATAATTACCTAGCACTGCACTGCGCTCGTCACCCAGAGATCTAAGTTGTTATATCTCTAAACCCTGTAATTTCTCTCGAAACATTGCCCTTCAAACCGGAACACAGTAATGTTTGCACATTACTGCTTGGCGGTAGAATAACCGCCAAAGGTGTGGTCCTTCCCCAGGCGGACTCTGCCAAGAGTCCTACCACTACATACCTATATATAATTTTAGTATCGTGAATTATAGATTTACCGGATATAAATTATCGCGATGAAGATCAGTACGGGCACTGATGCTCATTACGTGCAATACTCGTAACTGGAGATTGAGGTAGGTTAACTGCACTAATAGTGCAGTAAAGGATAACAGGTAACCAATATTGTATGTGACGTGTAAATTGGCTTTACAAAATATTTCTTGTCATACCTAACCATACCAATATTTAAAATTTTTATTTCATTTCGAGTACCTACTTACCTAACACAATAAACATTACTTGCTAACCCTACTTTATGCAAAAATGACATAAAACAAGAATCTGTGACGAATTTACAATAACTTTATGCACCTCTGACGTTTTTCATTTGTTTTTTTATAACATGGGACGAGTTTACTTTGAATGTATGGAGAATACAAATAGTGACGAATTTACTTTAGGACGAATCGCCTATAACCCAAATAAATGAATATGAATATATTGTGTGATGCATAATATCATTATGTAGTGGACTCAATTTAGTGAAAACTAAGTTCGTATCACTGTCAACAAGCGATCAATTCAAAGTTAGTAATTTGGTTACCTATTAAGTGTTTTTGACAGCGTCTTTTAGGGCCTCCTGGGAAAACAGAAATTTTATTACGAGCCGTCTACGTTTGTCTGACTAATTTGGAGCTATAACTTCTGACCCGTACCAGATACATAATTCAGATATTGTGAAAAGTTAAGTTTTACGTAGGTTCGTCTGTTAAGTGGTGTAAATAGGAGGCGTATTTCTCACCGGATATAATGCTTTTAAAATCGGCAAACTTACGCGTTCACATTTTCTAAAATGGAAAGTTTGTGAGGATAGACGATTGACATTTCTTCATACCTACACTGTTGAAGGGATATGGATAAAATTGTATGATGATAAATATGATGGTTAATTTAAAAAAAAAACAAGGAGCGTTATAACATCCGTATAACGCATGAGAAGTGAAAACGTGGAGCATAGGTATTTAGCATAAAATATGAATCGAAAAATGGCTTCACTAAACAAATTGTCTAAGCAAAGTCTTCACAAAAGCAGTACCTAACGCTCATGTTCTCATCGAATGGTGCCCTGAAGAATAATAAAACGGCTTCCTAATAAGCGATCTACGAAAGAGAATTGGACCATAAGCTCAGTAATTACAGCATTATGAAATGCAAAATGGACGAAAGGGAAAGTAGAGTAGATAGGTACTTGTACTTATAGTGGCAACACAGAGTTTCCTATAACGCCTGTATTATGCCGAAAGGAACACGTTCATAATTATGAGGAACGTAATTTCTATTGCTGATAGGTTTGTTATTGATCGCCATCTCTCGTCCATAAGTTAAGCTCGCCGTGTTAAGCTATGATGCGGTTCATGATGGAACCAGAACCAAAGGAACAGACCTAGCCGTTTAGGGTTTCTGACATGCTTGAGCAACAAACATCTAAACAACAATATTTTGGATTTACTCTATTAGTTTAGAATAATATTAAACGAAACGAATCTAAAAGTACAGTATTCAGTAATAAAGTTCCAAAATCCCAATTCACAGCCGTTTCTGGCCACGTAATTTAAGAAACCCTTTGGGCAACTTGTGGCGCCCGATAAAAAGGGGTTAGTTATTTGACTGTTTAATGTCCCTCGACAATAGGCCTCGCATTTTACACACTGACCCAGTGAATTCAAGAAAATGTTCTCACAAAGCCACAATGGCTTGACAAAAGGATGCTGTTATTCACACAGTTAACTCTACTATCATAGACAATGATGTTTTAGAATCCATGTCCTGTGGAAAAGAAGTTGAGATATCACTTGAATGTATAGGGTGATGATGTAAGCGTAAAAAAATTAAGTAAGGATTTAAAGAATTGTAGTGTTAGTTCAAAAATATACTTTACATATTTAGCGATTTAGAGCTCTGTTTAAAGTCGCTTGGGGATATCTCACCTTTACCAGGTATTCCTTGTCTACTAGTAATTTACTAAAGCGTTCTTTTCACTGTCCTAAAAAAAAAGATTAGTGTTAGCTAGCAACCTAACAATTGGTTGTACTAATATTTTAGTCATGTATTATTTCAACAGCACAAAAATGAAACACTAACCGCCGTAAAATCAAATCTAGCCTCAATTTTTTGACTTTGAGTTGTCGTAATTTACCTTATATATTCTAGAGTATAATTTAACTGTGTTACAAATTTTAACCCGACCTGTTCAGCCATTCCGACGTGATTGAGCAACAAACATCTAAACTTTCACATTTATAGTATTGGTTGGATTTTTTTTTACTAATATTTATGATTGAATCAATTATTTTAATAATTTAAAATGGATTTATGACACTATTTTTATTGCTAGGTCAAAATAATTTTGAAAAACAATCCACCCTGTAGCTAAGATCTAGTTTACTAAGCAAGGTGCAAATAAACAAGTGTTACAATGAATACAAAGGACAATGGGATGAAAACAACGTAAGAACATCCCTTTTATCCCAGGCCCTTAGAAAGGTCAGCGCCCTTTCATTCCGCCCAACGCTCGACCGAGTTTCATTGCGTTGTGGTTTGCATGTTGATGCTTGGGACCTTTACTCAGAAGTTCAGAGGAACTTTCTATGAAAACAACGATATTTTCGAGAAAAAGTGACCCAATCTAGAATCCCTTCGACCTTGGAAATCTCTAAATAGGTAATAATCTAATAATCAATCAGAAAATAATATAGGTACTATTGTTTCTTTTGGTTTTATGGATAGGGAAAGTAGATTCAGACAGACAGAAACAATTTATTATGCATATTAGAAAAAAATAACATACAATTAAGAAAAGACTTATGTCTAGTGCCATAAATGGTGGCCGTATCGCTAAAATAGCGATTTCTTCCAAGAAACTATTAATAGCATGAAAAGCAAGTAAATAAGAATAGAGTGAGGATAGAGTGCAAAAGTAACAATAAAAGAAGAAAAGTAATGTGTGACTTGACATTTAAAAATAATATTACTTAACAGTATTATACACATACATTTAAATGTACTTAATAAAAAAATACAATTATAATAAAAAACACAGAAATACACATACCCATAATAGTGAACATACAGAAGAAAAACTAAAGAAAAGAAATATACATTAGCAGCTTAATTCAGAGAGATTGTGCTTCTAAACCTATATTCAATTTGCTTCGTACGAATCTTTCTGAAAGATAAAGAGGTAGAAGTGAGGATTTACGATTAGTCGCATAGCAATAGGGGAAATGTGGAATGAGGTTGCTCCTATAGGAAGGTATGTGTGGTTTATTTCGCCTTTTTTATTATGGAGAGATGGCATGAATATTTTGATGAAAGATTTGATAAACAAGTAGGTATTGCAAAAAATATTGTACACGAATTTTCATTTTCACTTTTGTTTCACAAATAAATAAATGACGAAGAAACAGTGCTTAGATGTTTCGCGTGACGTCACTTGTGTGTACGATTTTTATCCACAAGTAACGTCACGACGCCCCGCTCTGGAAGTTTGATGAACCATATCTTTGTCGATTTTTAATGATGAGATAAAACTAAAATAAGTACGTGCCTCATATTTTCCCATGATCTAGCTGACGGACTAATTAGAATGTTTTATTTTTGTCCTTTTTATTTCCTTTTTATCCTTTTTAATGGTTTATCCAGTCCGCATGTATTGGTTGATTTGGTTCAAGACGATTTAACCTGAGCTATTAAACTACCCTCTTATCACATGACGTTTTGGTGTCCCCTCTCAGGTTTCCGTCTGGGCACATCCAATCATACAAGTTGGCAAATTTGACGAGGAAGGTCCCAACTCTCAATTGCTACGAATGTGGGGTTTGAGGACACTATATTTTATTGATGGATAAAGGGAACGCTTTAAGAGACGCGCGAGAGATTTAACTAGATCGTAATTTGACAGAAGTAGCATCACAAGTATTGTAAGGCAATATTGTTCAGTCCTAAATCCAGTGATGCTGTTATTATGATATACAAACTGACGAATTAGGGCCTAAAGCTAAATTTTTGGTTATTAGTAAAAGTAAAGTTCAAAATTCATAGAAAAAATTGTGAATATGTGATTTAAGTGTCATTTTCGTGTTGGCTTACAGGTTGACGTGATACCTCGGTCACAAAATAGCCCTATAAATAAGTGAAGAAGTACAAAAAATAAAAGTTGTATCGTCAAGCAGAATAGGTACTCATGTATGTATTTAAAACTATATAAGTATTATATCAGCTATCTGGCCGCCATAGTACAAGCTTTGCTTAGTTTGGAGTCTGATGGTGTTGTGTGACTTGTGTGTGAATAAAATTGTCCACCAATATTTATTTATTTTATTCATTTATCGTTATGAAAAACATTGCAAATATAGTGATTAAAATTGACTGTTCCATACATATATTCCAAATCCAAAGTTCGCATTGTAGAAAAACTCGTTGTCTTCCTGAATTCTTCTTCGTTTTAAATTAAGCTCCCCAATCTGATATTATAATTTTTCTCCAGAAAGTGGCGAAAACTTAAAAATTGCAGGTTCTGTGTATTTTTTCTCACAAAATTTTATCTCCTAAGCTTTTAAAAGGTTAGCTCATAATTAATGAATTTTAAACGCCGTGAGTTTATTTTTTCCTATAACCTCCAACACTTTCCTTACATTTAATTTTTTTATCTTTTACCGTAATTTTAACTTTAACTTATTATTTATTTAATGTTTACTGCGAAGCTTTTTGCGCCGTATTTGAAACATTTACTCATTGGCTTATGAGCCTAGAATCTGTATATTTTTTGAGCAAAACTCATAAGTACTCAAAGATACTAAACTGAGCTCAAATAATAAAAAGAGTTAACTGAAATAAAAATAAAAAAAACCTAAAAACATGACTATGAACCGTCATGCCGTCGCTAGTAAAATAAAAGTTTTCCGGGCCATATATTAACTACTACGAAGGTATGTCGCCTACAATTAGAGCATCCATCACCCAACCGCTTAAAATAAAAGTAGGCTAACGAACATGTCCTATAGCTTAGAAGAAGATCCCATACTAGTAAATGTTATGTTACTATAACGGACAGATCCTTCCAACATAAACTCCATTTAAAACTACCAGCGCTCCGTGGTTTTACCCGCGTAATTCCTGTTAATACTTAATAAACATTTTTTAATCTACATTATCAACAATGTATTCTAAATATTATATAAAAGCTCTAGTCACGTCCACGTCACAAGATTACAACACAGAAAAGTGAACCAAATACTTTTAATTGTTTAGCTCAAAAAAACATTGCCATTCAGAGTGCCAATACCTGCAGAATACTGAAAACCCTTCCAACTGGTAGTGGGATTCAGCATTTTGATTATGACTAGACCTCGGGGTATGGACGACTAGTGTGAGTTTGAAATGTAGTGTAGTTTGAATTATAATTTGTGTTTTTAAACTTAGTATTATCATCATCATCACCTTCCTTATAAAATTGATCTTTATTTTTAAGGGTTAAATAATAAAAATAAAATAATAAATATAGGTGGACAATTCACACACAACACAATTTGACCCCAAACTAAGCAAAGCTTGTATGATGGCGGCCAGATAGCTGATATAATACTTATATAGTTTTTAAATACATACTTATTATACATAGAAACACCCAGACACAGTGCAAACATTTGAATTCATCACACAAATATTTGCACTGGGTGGGAATCGAACCCACGACCCCCGGCTTCGCAGGCAGAGCTACTACCAACTAAGCCACGAGGCTAGTCAACCAGCCAGGTTACCTCTTAGTGTGTCATCTGCCTCGGTCCTGTGACAATCGAGTCCAAATTCAACTCATTGATTTAAAAAAGTTATTCTATTTTATATTTTAAATATACTAGACATTACCATTTTTCTAAAAACAAATCTTTTGTTATATTTGTAATTTTCATCGAGCCTGACGAACGAACCGAACAAGTCTGCGATATCAGCTCGCACGTCTAAAACCCCTTAAATTTGAAAGACATTCCTTTCAAAGGTGAAATTGAAGGTACTAAGCCAGACACGATCTCCACAATGGATCTTCTAGCTTTTGTCTGCCCTGAACGCTTCTTTGACAGTCGTGCTGCCTTTATTTGAATGCCAACTGTCACAGTGACTCAAACGCTGGTACCTATTGACATTTATTATGGGATTTCTTATGGCATAAGCCTTATTCTGAGGCATAAGGAGATAATATGGTGTTTATTAAACATTAACAAAGTTTGAAAGAAATTCTCATTGCTGGGGATGATATACGTACCTATGATGTGGTATATTCTTGTCTAGACTCTAGACTGAATCAATTTTTTTTTGGATGACCACGCCCCATTATAACAGGTGAGATAGCGTACGTTCAAGAGATTATTTTTATCCCTAAAACTAAGAAGATTGAGGACATTCATAGCAAATTTATCGCAATAAAATCAATAAGATCTTTTCGATTATAAATATATAATTTTATATGCCACCGTTAAATTAAGAACAAATACTTGTATGGATCATTCAAATATTTGCAATGCGTGGGATTCGAACCGTCGACCCTCGGCTGCTCATCCACACTTAGTACCAACTAAGCCACAAGGTCAGTCAATGTAATATTGGAGTCTAAAATGTTCTTATGTTGAACAAACGCCTACTAACCCTGTTTTCACTTGTGTCTAACTTGAGCGAGACCATCTGTAATAACCTTTGAGGTATTTACCGATATCGTACCGACATCACTTAGTTGGTTTACCGCCAAGTCGTTTGCGATTAGGTTTATGTGTGGACTTGTGATGATTTTAACCTAAAGATCGTCTAGACACGGCGGTAGACCTTTCCCTATTGGGCGAGGAATGTCCATTAATATTTGTTTGTTTATATATGTTACATTGTTACCACATATACGACACATACGTTGCCACAGATACACAAACACATATACAGCCATGTCAAACTTTACAAAACCCTGTCGTTTTTGCGTCGGAGGTTAAAAAAGACAAGGTCTCAGTACAGTCGTTTGTGAAATTATCTGTCCTCATTCAGACCTAGAAAGAGCGTTTGATTAAACCTCTTGATTTCCCGGACGTAGACCAAAATTTTCCGAATTGATTAGAGCACGAATGTAGGCCGAAATGAATCTGGGACTTTTAATTTCGGGGCGAATTTAAAATACGGATCCCAAAAGGCGACTTCCTTTGACAAACCTTAAAAGTTGCGGAAATGAGCAGATTGAAATTTCTTTAATTTTAATTTTGAAGGAAGTTATTCTTAATTAAAGTTAGAGACATCGCTATATTGAAGGAAATATAGTAAATTTTTCGGAAACGATAAAGAAACCAAAGACGTCAAATGTAAAAGACACACAAAGGCTGCTCGGAGACCTGATAAAAAATCATATTTACATGTGTTGGTGACTAGTGTAATGATTCGGATTATAATATCGTCTTGTATCACATTCACGCACAGAACATGCCATAATATAAATAATTTAATAAAATCGTCTGCAATCCAAGGATTAATTAAAAAATACACGATTTTCACCGCGACGAAATCAGGCTGTTACGTTCGGGTATACTAAAATATTGTAATGACGTTACTTCATTCACTTTCTCTTCTTCTCTCGAGCGATTTCCACTTGAAAATGATTTCTCGCTCACTCGCTTTGTTGATCTTTTTGCGTAGCAAAAACAATTCTTTATCTATGAAAGAAACATAAATCATGTGTCGGGTTGCAATGACGTCTATCACTCAAAACGTCCAAAGAAGTGATTAAATAAATATAAATAAATAATAAATATTGGTGGACAATTCACACACAACACCATCTGACCCCAAACTAAGCAAAGCTTGTGTGATGGCGGCCAGATAGCTGATATAATACTTATATAGTTTTAAATACATACTTATTATACATAGAAACACCCAGACACAGTGCAAACATTTGAATTCATCACACAAATATTTGCACTGGGTGGGGATCGAACCCACGGCCCTCGGCTTCGCAGGCAGAGCTACTAACCACTTAGCCACAAGGCCAGTCATTTATTATTTAGCCAGATTATTATAAAGTTAAGTCAAACAAACACTAGCATACACACACTAGCGTACGTACCTATAATATGACTTTTTTAGAGGAAAAAAAAACCTTTGAGTAAGCCTTAATTAAAAGTTAAAAGTGCATAGCTAATGGGATCTCCTTCTTTATTCTCCTTTATATTTTTCAGTTGTCAGCCAAATTAATTATGTAGTTTTTTGGCTGTCGATATGTGCACGCATTTTTGAAAATTCTATTTCATTTTTACCCAAGCGTGCCAAAAAAAGTATAACTTCAGTGATATTATATGTAGATTTAACTAGTACTATTATCTGACGGTTAATATGAGTAACTAATTACACGTCTAAAAAATATATTTATTTAAAATAACGCGTAAGAAGTTGAGCTAATGGAATGTACACAATGGCGCTTCGGTAACTCATTGAAATAATACGATGAATGTGTCCACAAATTCTAGTACCAATTAATTTCCAAATAAAATACCGAAAATGCTCAAACTCAGCACCGTTCTTCACCTTTCGTAGACGAGTTTCAATAAAATGAAGTGTCAAATTACATTGACCACTGCTCTAAAATTTCGAGGGTCCTTTCAAAGTTTAAATTAGAAGGGTTGAAACCCTTCACCGCCGCGTTTTAAATGTGCCGGTACTTCGCAATGTGTTGATAGTATTACCTGTTGTGATATACGTTTAATAGCTAAACCTATCTAAAAAGTAGATACAAAGATAGATAAACTCTTGTTGCATATAAAATAAAAGTATGTAAGTATTAGAAACCGTTAAGATAAAACCTAAAATTATAGCATCAATTCGCTTGCTTATCGCTGAAAGCAATCTGTTTCAAGCAACTTTGAAAGATTTGCATGAAATGGTACATAAATTAATAAATACCATATTTAATTTTGAAGGTATAATTACGTAGAGTACCAACATTTTTAGTTTTTTAATTTAATCGATCAAGTCCACAGTCATCATCTTTAAAACAAAAAATGGATTCAAATTGGATCGTTTTATGCGATTTTGAGAAAACTAACGTCAGAAAAGTAGCTAAATCGAGCTTAAAATATCTACACTGACAACACGGCCATTTCACGTATTAGCTCGTCCTAACAATGCGATATGATGATAAGCCATATGTAGGATTATGAGCATTACAACAGAGTTTTGTGTGATTCTAAAAGAGTGCAGAGATATTCTGTTCTCGTATAATGAGATTACCTTACGTAATGCGAACCTGTAATTTATGTAAATCCAGTCTGAATTCGTTTTTGGTAACTCTACTCGAGTTCCATGTACATTTAAGATTGTAATGCTAAATAGAAGTACATTCACGAGAGCATTTTGTTCTATTATAGGTATTACTATCAGCACCCAGCAGTTTTACCCGAGTAGTTCCTGTTTCCGTAATATTTTCGTGATAAAACAGCGAAATAATAGAAATAGAATATTATAATAGAAATAGATAGGGAAAGGGGCCTCTTAAACCTACACCCGTGTCATAAGTCTCGGGATCTACTCGGGATTTATCTCTCTCTGCCACACGATGGACCCGGCACCCGCACGGTGAATCCATGGAATGCTAAGCAGTTCATCTCTGTGCTATTCTGGACTAATTTCTTTAAACGACTGAATTTTTTTCGGTCGTCACTTAACCTGGCGTTTGACCGTCCTTCAACTACTCTTGTCGAGACGCGGTCTCCACTCCAGAGCCATACCACAAAGGTTATCAATCTGGTAACTCTCCTTTTACATATATGTGGGTTTCAAAGACCTACGAAGAAATATTTTATTTCTCGTTAATTATTCCATAAAATTGTATATTTCATGTTGACGCTATTTTGTTAATTAACGCCAAATAACGTGTATGAATAGCAGAATAGCCACAGGACAAATTGTTTCCAACAGCACGCGTAAAGTTAAATTTAAAATTGAAACTTTAACAATAGCCGTACAACTTTTTTTGACATCGTCCAAGCCTGGGGGCTACGTTTGTTAACATTAGATGTTATTACAAGAATCAGCATAATCGATGCACTCATGTGTAAGAAAGCGAGTTTTATCAAGAACATAGGGGACAAAGGGAGAACTGGCTGCAATTATACTACCTTTGCACCTTATAACGAACGAAATAAGGACTATTTTAGGTATTGTTGGCGATGCAATAGTAATTTTAAAGGGTCAATGGCTCAATCGAGAATTCGCGATCAGATTTTGAGGTGTTAATTTACACAATTTAGATTTTATCGACGATTTGAATGACGTTTTGTGATTTATCTGTGATTACATCGTCAAAGTTTTGAATCGACATATAATAGAAGAAATGAAATGTTATTATTACCTACGAATTTAAGTTAAAGATTTGGAAAAAAAAAACATTTGACCTAATTATAATCTTATTAATAGGAGTTAAACTATTCAAAGTCCGTAACTGCAAAGTTGTAGTCGAGTTGTGGGACAACTATATTTTAATAAGTGAGGGTTCAAAGGAAGAAATTGATTCCAATAAAACTACACGATATTCACTTTATATAAATCAGGTAACTGGCTTATGCAGGTATTCTAGGTATATCACATTTAGACGAGAATTATTTCTCACAAATACATTTATTTCGAGATGGTATTCTTAAATCGCTTTCAAATTTATGGTCTTTTGGCGATTTTGAAAATGGATCAATATTTATGACTTGTGGTCTTGTTACACTATATTAATTTTCTTATTGATTACCTCAAAGTCCATAATCATCGGTTAAACCACCGTATTTCAAATCTTTATTTATAGCGTAAGAACACGACCCAAAAATATGTATTTTATTTAGACATGGAGGAAGGACATTTAAAAAATGTTCCTTGTTTGCGATTTGACAGACATTTCATAGACTCAATTTCATAGACAAAATTGAGCTTAATTCAAGTATTGATGTGCGGTGGTAACTGTATCTACTCATGTTCATACAAATATACCTAGTTCAGCACAGAGCTCTCCAAAAACCACTGAGTGTACCATGTTTAAGACTTCCTTCCTGGAATGGATATCATACAACATTGAAGTACAGTTAATAATCAGTTATTCAAAAATAAACCTTATAGCTCCTCTTTATAACAATTATTATCGACTTTCCTTTTTAACGCGTGCGATTTCCGCAAAAAACACACTCCGGTCATAAAAATAACATCCGAACCATGCGTGTTCTAGTAATAAATATGACAATAATTTTTCTGTACATAATAAAAGTACTGCGCTCAAATTGTGAGAGGGCGACACTTTATAGGGCGATAAAATACGGGACACATCATATTGCTCAAGAGCCGCTCGTTAAAACTATACGGTTTTAATTCTCTATTTTCAACAAGCCGTAAATTTCTAGCAAGCGATGATTGGGGTGGAAATTTTATTGATATTGAACGTATAACGTCTTTTACTGGACAAATTACGTGTAGGTACGTATGCTACAACCCCGTGTTATATAACTACGAGTATATTTTGTTTCATAATTCAAACATTCACGCTAATCTACTCAAAAATGTACTACATTTACTAGGTACTCTAGTGCTAAACGAGCAGCGACCACGCGCGCGCACTTTCCTTGAAATAGATCGCAGAACGTGATCGAAACTTGTGTCGGGCAGGACTGACTATATCAAACGGAAGTTACCCCTGTATTTATTTAAAATATGTAATAACCACGTTAGTTTTCATACAAATATGTACTCAAAGTTTACATGAGCCAAAATACTGCGAAATTTCTTAGTACCTAAGTACCTACTTACTTGCAGTAAAATTAAGGTCATTGACGAGACATAATCGACCTTTTTGACGTCACACGAACTGAATTCCAGAGGTTAGCGCGTTCAGACAAAAAAGCTCTTCAGCTTTATAATCTTTATATTATGTATAACTAGCGACCCACCCCGGCTATTGGTAGAGATGTCTTGATTACTCCGCAAACGAAGTGTTGTAATAACAATTATCAAACGAATGAAATTTCAAAGAGACGTGAGACAACATGTAAAGACAGTCAATAAACTATATTAATTTAAATATTTGCAAATTGCTGATACACAATTAAATGACTCATAAAATGCAATAGTGAAGGTAGGAGAGTGAAAAATAACTTACGATGGACATATTCTGAAACCTAATCGGTAGATACCAAATAAAAATCTACTAAAATTGGTAGACTCGTTTCGAAAGAGTACCAATCATTATAACACGAGGTTTATAGATATTAGAAAATTACGACTGCCAAGTAAATAAACACTCCAAAAATGTGTTGCTAAACTTGTCCGATGGCTACTCTAAGTTTAAGTGACTTTCAGGTTATTATTTGAGGTTTAGGTTCACACGGTCAAATTTCCTGATTAAATATTTTATGACATCCGCAAATTAATCAATTGTAGTTCGATAATCATTTCTTAATTGATTTATTTAGATCTATCCGGAAATTAAGCATCATTAATATATACCTCTCTACCTTTAATCTCTCGTTTACCATTGATGAGTATAATTTGCGATATCCTGTTTAAATTGTGAAAGATGCTGTTCCATTTACCATTTATCAGGTATTTATAAAATTTTACTATCAAAAATTGTTTTAAAATAATCTAAAGTTCAAGAAATGAAATGAGTACTAACGTCTTAGAACGTTCAGCGAGTATAGGTATTTTCTAAGCAGCGTCATCTTCGACCATATCGTAGTTTACCATTAGGCGATTTGCTGGTCAAAACCAGACCTATGCGCGGTAAAAAAAAAAAAACATTCGAACGACTCTCTACATTTGCAACTTGAGAGATTTCAAATGAAAAACATTGACCTTTCGCGTAACCTAAGAATTAGCCCTGCTACAAAACAAGATTTGAATATAATAATACAGTTTTATTCTTTATTCCATCCCACTTCGCAAAAACATACAAATATATCCCAACATTGAACTGCTCGCAAATATCATAACTTACCTAACGAGGGTCCCATTGTAACACGAGAGACCCACTTCAAATTACCCGCTATTGTCACCTTGGTTTCTATCGCATTTGCGACCTTTTTTCAATGTTATAAAAACAAACTTTTTGTTTGTCTTTCTATATGAAACTAGTTCGAGTCCCATTTTTAAATTGCTTTTGGATGAGCGGAGCTACTGTCCAGTTTATACACGATCTTAGGAAGCTGTTGATTCAATGTATTATAGTTCAACATATTAGTCAAAGTATTTCAATCGTGGTGTGGACATAAAAATTAACGTTGAGTGATTTGAAGTGTCATTATTTAATACTATGTAATGTGTACTCTAACTCCCTTGATTTAGATTTCAGTTTTCCAAGTCGCTGGGTAAGGAATCCGATAGCTTTTAGACAAAAAAGTCCCGTGACCAGATGTCGATTCTTCATAATAGGTAATCTTATCAGTGAGGTGATAAATTCATCAGCTGTTAATTGATGCTGTTACTAATGACGTATAGTAATTACCATTATGTTGGAGATCATTGAACTGTGACCATATGTCTATTGTTTTAAGCGACTTAAGAGGTTTTCGCCTCATCAGATAATTTTTGTCTGATGTTATCTGATAAATATTAAATTGTATAATTTACACGTTGAATTAGATTGCGTTGTATATATATGTATATTGATATTATTTAACTTAAACCACCTTTCATTCATATTTTAAAAGTTAGAATAAAACAAATTATATTGCTAAATATTTTGCATTCTTTTCGAAACTTGACCCCTACAAACTTGAGGCAAGTTTGTTTCAAATTGAAGCAAGTGGGTTAAGTTTAATTCCAAATATTCCGTAGCATGTTATCTCTTTATCGCGAATTAGAAGACTAAAAATGAGGGTAGGTAGAAATCGTCTTATTTCCCAATGAGAAAACCGCCGTCTCCGCGTGACTACGGTCGTTGTAATGCTGCCAAAACGTCCAGAGATAATTAAACAATAATAAAATTCAGATCGCCATTAAGTGCTGTATAGTGTTGTAATGTAACGTTATGTTTTCAATGTTGAAGAAAAGATTATGGAATCAATGAACTGCAAACTGGCATTTAGATTTGAACGCAATCTGACTGCTACAAGTACATCCAATAACGCGGCAGTAATAATGAGTCATATTGTTATAATCTTTAATCAATGACCTATTCGTTGCTTTTAATTTGTCCACCAATATTTATTATTTAATTTAAAATGTATTAATTACTTGCAGCGCCCCATAGTTTTAAACCCGTTACCGTTATTTTCCCGCAATAAAAAGTAGCCTATGTGCCTAAAAAGTACCAGACTACAATAAACTATGATCCTTATTCATTAATAGATACGAAACTCCGGGGTGATGGAGCGTATGTCTAACTACTGGTGTTATTAATAGCTATCAAAAAGATCACAATCATAAACTTGAAATGAATTATGGAATGTATTTCACTGACCAGTTTAAACGGATGTTTCACAATTTTATCAAAATCTATTTCAACATTAATTTCTAAGGGCTTTAATAATAATGACAAAGAGCAAAAAAACAATTTTGTAACACCACAGCAACGATTAGATTTCTAAGTGTATATTTTAACATTCGTTTTATTTTTAAACGCGCCTCTTATGACCTTTTTTGGTGCTTCGTAGATTAGAAAAACGCTTCAAGAATATTGCTTTCTTAAAACGAAAAGTTTAATTTTGTTTTTACAGAGTAGCTAGAACAAAATAAGTTTGGGAATTGTGCTTATTACCTACTCGTGTTTTTTTGGATCTTTAATTATCCGACACGACAAATTGCATCCCGTGGTTTCTCTTGTCATCCCATGAGAAGAGTTTTAATTTGTTTTTTTCTTTAACACGGGAATACGTTTGACGACCATCTCAAATAATTCGGTTTTTTCTAGGTAAGCACTGTCGTGTAACGTCAGGTGTAAAACTATAAAAGTTAAAAAGAAAAAGAACTTGCTTGTTGGTAAGCGACAATATGAATGAAAATGAGGCACGTAATCTTAGGAGGTAACATTTTTTCAATAATAAATGTCGATTTTCTCACTGTAATCAAAGGTTCAAGTAAATTTCGAACCTATTGTAGGTAATCTATCTGTAATATGGAAATCACGAAAGAACTCTATGAAAAAGTAATTTTGTGTAGTTACTTTTTGAATAAGGAACATGTAACGTACACGTATACATACAAACATGTATCCGCAGGAGTTGCTCTGCACACATCGCAACCCGATGGATGTTGCATATGCGCTGAGGGAAATATACTCAGGTATGTACTCCTCAGTACCCCGTATAAAGTCCCTGGAGCAGAGAAGGTATAAAGGAGCGCAAATACCCGGCACCCAACCCAACACCCTATTTTTAGTGCATACTCAAGAGGAAAAGGAGACCCTGACAAACCAGGGTTACGGGTCAGGCACCGGGTCACGCATCCTTACCATTCATGAAGCGCAGGGATTGACATACGAGTCGGTAATCGTAATTAAAACTAAGGCAAACATGAAGCTGCACGAGAGCGTGTCCCATGCGGTTGTTGCAATCTCACGGCACACGGGGACCTTCACATACTACGCTGACGACACCGACGACGCCATCGGTCGGTTCGTGCGGCGAGCGTTGGCTGCATCACCAAAGACCATTCAAGATTTCAACCTGCAGATGGCCATTAGAGACAGAAATGCGGCTGTAGTGGAGGCTCTGGGCCAGGAGGAGGCGGCTTAGGCAAAAGACGATGTCGAGGCGATT
Organism: Ectropis crepuscularia; assembly: GCA_963693475.1. NCBI lineage: Eukaryota > Metazoa > Arthropoda > Insecta > Lepidoptera > Geometridae > Ectropis > Ectropis crepuscularia. The sequence continues at coordinate 15,782,422 of OY856358.1, forward strand.
ACTATCGGAATCCCAACCGGTAGTGATCGGCTCAACAGACGAAATCGGACTGACTAGCTTTAGAATTACGCTTAAAATGTTCACCACCCCCCTACTCCCCCCTTTATTTTCCTCTTCTTCTCCTAATCCAAGAACTATGTAAATAAAAAAAGATTAATGTAATGACAAAAGTCACGGACCCCGGAGTCTGTGGAGTGTTTAAATTAAATAAAAAAAAAAAAAAAAAAAAAAAAAAAAAAAACATGTATCCGCACACACGCACGAACATCATTATGCACGCACACAAACATAGCAACCATAACAAAAACTGGGATGAGACTTCCCAATTCGAATTTTGGACTTTCAATTGTAGATCGCGTGCTACCGATAACGTTTTATCATTATTTTATACCGTAAATGTTTTAAATACATCAGTTCTTAATTGGTGGTAGTTTGTATAGCTTAATTGGGGCCATAAATCGTGAGGACGATACGTGTGATGACGGGCAGCTAATGGACGTCACATGGCCGTTCTGGGTACAACGGCACCGTGCAAATCGTGTAATGTATTGCGACACGATATAATTGGGTAAATGAGATTTTTTTTTATAGCATAAAATGACGAGACGAGCATGTCATGTGCCTGATGGTAAGCAACATGCCTGCCACATAACAGCACAGTAACACGTAGCTATTGGAACATGATAGTCCAAATCATTACCTAGCACTGCACTGCGCTTGTCACCCAGAGATCTAAGATATTATGTCTCTAAGCCCTGTAATATCTCTGGAATCATTGCCCTTCAAACCGGAACCGAACCGAACCGGAACCGGAACCGTAATGTTTGCACATTACTGCTTGGCGGTAGAATATTTGGCAACGGTGTGGTACTTCCCCAGGCGGACTCTGCTAAGAGCCCTACCCCTACTGTTTATTTGATTAAACGAAATTTAGTTTACATGATGTTTCTGTCATGTTTCTATGTATGATAAGTATATACTTAAAACAATACAAGTATTAAATCAGCTATCTGGCCACCATAGTATAAAGCTTTGCTTAGTTTGGGGTAAGATGGTGTTGAATTATGTGTGAATTGTCCACCAATATTTGTAGATTTATTCAAATTATATTAAACGAGCGATTCTTGTTAATACGTGTTATATTGTATATACAGAATCTGAATCTCGGAAATGATACGAACGATTTTTATGAAATGACGTATGCAGGGGGTTTCGGGGACGATAAATCGATCTAACTAGGTCTCATTTTAAAAAAACCCATTTATGCACATTTTTAAATAATGAAAAACTGTTACATTAACATCAGAATGCGACGGTAAATTTCCCAATGTTACGCTACACCGCTACAGGATAATAGCTCAAGCGGGAAGCTGGGTGTTTAAACCGAGCAAAGCTCGGTCATCCAGGTACTTTATATGATATAACGACCTAATAAGATCCATAATTACATAGTTTTGGGGTTGAAGGACTTTTTACCCGAAAGAAGCGTTATGGTTTTCGCGCGTATCTTGTATGTTTGTATATTTCTTTATTCCCAAATCTTCCAAACGGCTGGATGGATTTTGATAATTCAGATATCGTTAGATTCCTCGCAATCACTTAAGTATCTTTAGATAGTATACAATCTTTTTACCTGTTGATTTTTGCTGTCAGGTTTTTTAAATTAAAGTTTTTTTTTACTTTTATAGGTAACTTACACTTGACCGCCATATCGCCTAATATTAAGCGACGCGACGATGCGGTCTACGATGGAGCGTGTTTACCTTGAAGAAACCGATTCATTCTCATGTGTCGTTATGTGTCGTAGCATCAGTCAGCCTGAATCTGATCTATTCCAATTTTTGTACTTAGCAAATTGTGTATTAACGTTTGCGTTTTATTCAAGTATTTTCAGCGTCCTGCTGTTTTATCCGCGTAGTTCCGGTTTCCGTTTTATTTGAAAATTCAGAGATTATAATTTATCTGTATTCCAAATTTCAACCCAATCTGTTCAATGGTTCCGACGTGATTATGCAACAAACGTCCAAACTTTCGCATTTAACATTGATATTTGTTGTGTCATATTCGGTTTAGACTTGAACGCCATCTCGCGACTACTACGACGAATGTGTTAAATGTTGCTAAAAACAATCTCTTCTACGCAACTAGGTTAAAGGAAATTCGCCTAGATACGTACAAAGTTAGGCGAGGGGGGATATTAAATATTACAAAATAATAGAAATTACTTAGGCACCTACGTAGAGCTAACGTTAAACCAAGTAAGTCTTGAATAAATGTTTGGAATATTTGTACTTAAAACATTATTGTAGGTCTGAGGTTAAAAATGTTGCCACTTGCTGCGACGTCCCAGCGCACTTTAACCGTAAATGGTTTCTGTTTATGACGGCTCAAAGTCATTAAACGCGTTTATCTACTTAATTTTAATGCTTGGGACATGTTCTTATAAAGCTTATTTTATTAATGATCAATAAAAGTCGAAAGAAATTATCTTCATAAGCGGTCATTCGTAAAAATATGTGTACTGAGCTAATTCTTAAAAAATATAACTAAGCGAATCTTTATTAATATTATACTTACAAAAGCTCAGACAAATTATTTACTATATATACTTTTTATAAGTACAACCTTGGTATAGAGAGATGAACGTAATTTCATGAAGGAGAAGTTCTAGGGACGTGATAATCATTGATCACTATCCTCAGACAAGAAGAAATCTTGCTTATAATTATAATTAAATTGCAAATCTTATTTTGCATATTTATCCCTTTTGGATAAAAAAATCAACTTGGGATTTTTAACCATATTCTTATAAGCACCTGATCGTATATTTTTCTATAACTTTTTTGAGTGCGGAGCCTTTTGAAGACTTTAAACGAAACAAATTACAATAAAACTACACTATACCCGATCATTTCCACTAAACACTTTTGAATTAAATGAACATTGGAGGACCCATTACCTCTAACTACTTGTACAAACAACTAAGCAAAGACTGATAGATAATAATTAATTATTATTCGACTCCTTGACCTCCATCCACTACTCTGGCCAAATACGAGTTCGCAGATGTCTTTATTTCAATTTGTCGCTTTCCTCACGAAGTTTTCCTTAAAAGTAATACCTAGTAGCTAAGCGTAATAACTTTGTAGAACTAGTATAGAGCAAATAAGACTCTAGAACTTACTCTAGACTACAGAATTGGACTCTGGAGCGTACTCTACTCTCAAGATTACTCCAAGAATCCCGGAAAATAATCCAGCAAAATTTTCTACTTTCAAAAGTGCGTAATGCGAAAACTAAGCTAAGGAAAGCCCAAAAACTTTTACAGAACATAATACGTCTGAATGTAGTAGTCTTTTAAAAGGGTTACGTAATTTAGACGGAAAATTCTTTCCTTGTCTAAACAAACACAAGAAAATAAAGAACACAAAAAGCTGAAACATGAGTCTAAAAAATGTAATTGAAAGTTAAAAAGTTACGCGCCACTCGTCACTTTTATATCATGTCAAGAGCCCAACAATCTTAATGAGGCCAATAAAAACAAAATCTCTACAATGTAATAAAAAGACAGTACTTTTCCGTCCGGAGGAAATAATTAAGAAATGTAAAAGTCGTTGGTGTTTAATTAAATCAGGACAAGTAACGAAGCGGAAGGTCAGACGGGGGAGGCAGACGAACCTGTTTTTGTGCTTACATCGTGTGAAATATATGACAAAACCCTCACTCACATGAAAAGCTACATATTATAGTATCTCTTTAAAGAAAATTTATTAAATTTAGTTTGACTTCATTTAGTTTTCAAGCTTTCTGGATTTGAACTCACAAAAAACATTAGACAGGACTTCATCGCAAAACGTCGAAGTAACTAATCTAATCGTTTTCAATATCAATAAGACTTCAATTATACAATCAATCCAATAAACTGATTTTAATACCATTTATAGAATAATCATTTTGATTTAACTTATTTGTTGGGGGAGATCTTGGACTAAAAGTCGGATAACTGAGGTTACTTTAATATTGTATCCTACTAATACAATAAACGCGAAAGTTTGTATGTATGGATGTGTTACTGTTTCTAGAAAAACCACTGAGTGATTTGAATGAAATTTGGTATATAAATAGATAGATAGTCTGAAATAGCACATGGGCTACTTTTTATTGCGAGAAAATGGCGGGAATAGGAACTACTTGGGTAAAACTGTAGAGTGTTGCTTGTTAAAAACTACATGATAATATTATAAAGCTGAAGAGACATTTTGTTTGAACACGCTAATCTCAGGAACTATCGGAGCGATTTCGAAAATTCTTTCACCCTTGGATATGTACGTGATCCTTCAGTGCTATATGAATGAATTCATGAATGAAAATTCTTTATTGTTCACACTATTAAGAGTACATACAATTTAGGAAAAACAGTAACCTTAATATTTATAAATCTCCTGTCACTATGTTTGTCCGCGATGGATTCCTAAACTACTTAACCGATTTTTAATTAAATTGGCACACCGTGAGCAGTCTGGTCCAACTTGAGAGATAGGATAGTTTTTATTTCGATTAATAGTCTTTAAATTACAATATCCGAGCGCAGCCGGAATGGGCCGATAGTACTATTATATATTACTATATATTATGTAACACGGCCTAAACCAGGGCTGTCCGCTAGTGGTTAATAATTATTGAAAGCATTACATTCACGCTCACGAATATAAGCTATTTCTTGTCATATATTCATAAAGCTCCCAAACTTTTTAGGATATGAAAGCCGTAAGTTGGGCTGAACTGTTGAAGTGAAGGCCAAAGTTTTGTTGCTCCTAATGAGGGTTTAGTGAATAGAGTTCAGAACAAACCGCGCCCTCATTGCCTTGACTTTCATGTTGCTTAGTCAGCGTTTCCAATGTGCGTGGAAAAACTACTTTAATGAAACAATTAAGTGTTAACGGTAATTGTGTACTGTAAGTATATGAAATGATTCAGGTTTTGCTCTAAATTCAGTTGGTAAAATTAGGTTAAAATTAGGTCTTAAATAAAGTAGCCAAGTGCGAGTTGGACTCGCCCATGAAGGGTTCCGTTGCAGCAAGTAACATAATATACATAGTACACATAGTTCTTGTAGTTCGTTGTAACTTTGATCGAAGTTTTAATAATAGTGTATTTATGACGTATTAAAAAAAAACTACTCATCAGATCGAGTTCAAACTAATTTTCGTTGGTAGTTTACATGGTAATGTACATCATATATTTTTTTTAGATTTTTCATTTTCTTACTTTAGAAGTTAGAGGGGGGGGGACACACATTTTACCACTTTGGAAGTGTCTCTCGCGCAAATTATTCAGTGTAGACGAAAATGATTTAAGAAACCTTAACATCATTTTTGAAGACCTATTGATAGACACCCCACACGAGTAGGTTTGATGAAAAAAAAATTTTTGAGTTTCAGTTCTCAGTATGGGGGGCAACCCTAATTTTTCTTTTTTTTTAATTTTTTTGTTTAAATCTTAATGCGGTTCACAGAATACATCTACTTACCAAGTTTCAACAGTGTAGTTCTTATAGTTTCGGCAAAAAATGGCTGTGACATACGGACGGACAGACAGACAGACAGACAGACAGACAGACAGACATGACGAATCTATAAGGGTTCCGTTTTTACGTTTTACGGAACCCTAAAAAAGACGCAGGACTGTCGTCTTTTGCGCTAGGCCAAAGATTTTTCTGAGACTTATCTACCAGAAGATCCTTTAAAAACGAAAATACTATTTTATGAGTTTGATTAACTTAACAAACGGACAAAAAAACTGTATTATGCACTTCAAAAAAACATATACAACAATACGTACGTACAATGACTTTGTGCTAGTGACATACAGGGCAGCCATATCTGGTATCATTTGTAGTGGTAGGACTCTTAGCAGAGTCCGCCTGGGGAAGTACCGCACCTTGGCCAGTTATTCTACCGCCAAGCAGTAATGTGCAAACATTACTGTGTTCCGGTTTGAAGGGCAATGTTTCCAGAGAAATTACAGGGCTTAGAGATATAACATCTTAGATCTCTGACGAGCGCAGTTCAGTGCTAGGTAATGATTTGGACTCTTTATGTTCCAATAGCTGCGTGTCACTGTGCTGTTTTGTGGCAGGCATGTTGCTTACCATCAGGCACATGTCCTGCTCGTCTTGTCACTCGTTATTTAAAAAAAAACGCATAAACCGATTTCTTCAAGACTGCCATAAGAAACGTGAGCAGTTAACGCCTTATTTTTATTTAAGTAAGAAACTACAGTTGTGACACTGCTGGGAATAAGTCTTTCGCAATCCCAATTGACTGCTTGTTGGTCGAAAAGGCTATATATACCATGCATTGGAGGTTGGAGGCTTGATGTTTCCAAGATGCAACGAAGAAGTTTGAAGTACCTGTTCTGTGGGCGAATAGATACTATGGAAAGTGTGGAATGTTTTGTCTGAGTTGGTTTTTCCCGGTGTGGACGATTTAAGTGTATTTTGTCTCTTTCTTTAGCGAAAAATGCGTCATCGTAACAGAATGGTTGGTGAACTTCAGACGGTTTACACTAGACCTCCTGATATTAAGCGACGATGTGGTCTACGATGGAGTGTGTTTACCTAAAAGAAACCCATTCATTCTCGATTTGAAGACACTAAAATTGCAAACATCGGGAAAACCCACTCAGGCAACGCATTCCACAGCCTGAACGTTCGTATCACAAAAAAAGAGGAGTGTAACCTCTTCGTTAGAGTCTCTGTAGATTGCAGTCTAAACTACGTACACAGTCCAAAAACACGTGTTCCATCAAAACCGCGTTCGATAAATTCAAATCATTGCCACTTTAGAGCGTTAATGCGCTGTGCATGTCTTATTTTGTGACGTGGAAATCGTCCGTGAAGACACTCACTGAATCTGACAGAGAAACGTGTATTTTTAGGCTCGGGGCTTCAGTCGGGTGTGCATAGAGAACGACTTGTCTTTCAACGTGTGGGAAGGCGTAATTACCTTAGGAAAGGTAATTACAACCTTCACGTAGAGCAAAGGCAATTTTATTTCATGCCGAGGTGAAATTTGTAGCTAGCAAATTTCTGAATAATTAATGTTAAATTATTTTTGCGAGCATTGCAAACACTGAAAAGATGGTTTTGGTTTGAAATTTGGTAAGTTAAGTAATTACATTGCATGAACGTATAAAAAATCGGACTTGGTCTTGCTAAAACAAAAACTGCGTCTAAAGAGTCGGCCACATGTGCACGTGTGTGTTGTCACTGATAGGCTCTGACACGCATACATGCACACAAGTTTGCGCGTGCGTTTTTATAATGACCCACTGATGTGTGGATGTATGCGTGTCAGCCTGTATGTGACAGCGCACACGTGCAAATTATGAGGCCGACTCTATAGACACAGTTTTTGTTTTAGCGAGACTACGTCCGACTTTTTTTTACGTCCATGTGAGATTATAATTCTTTTTCTGTGAATCATGTCGAGATGTGAGCACGTTGGGCGTCTGATAGTAGAGAATAAATATACATGTGGCTAATGAATGAAAACCGCCGCCGCCTGTGTAAACTCTCCGTTATTTTTTATTTAGTTTTATAACACCAATTATGTCAACAAATGGCGGATAGCATGTCGAAATTGTAACAATTTTATTGCAGCGTTGATTTGATTTCATTTTCAGTTCGTTTGTTGCACGAGTAAAATAACGTTGCTTGTCCCTTGATACCTGAAATTGGCAGACAGTTTGGTGCAACTAGAATTGCAGTACTACTTTAGTAAGATAACAGTTAAAATTGCTTATTGAAATCAATTTATTTTTCATCTTATTTTCTAAGTTGTTTTACATTAAATATACAAAATTTAAAGATAAAACAAAAAAAAAATTGGCAGTCATTGGAACTGCCGATGGAAGTGAAAACTTATAATTCAAAATTTGATTACTTACTTTGGAATCTACGCGGGTGAAACCAGAGAGCATGGCCATGAGCATGGTCATGGTTCCGAGTTTACCCGAAGATTTCTTATCATTCCCGATCGTGACGCTAGAATTCAATTCTCACCCCACGAAAAATCTGTCTGTGGCGCGGTAAAAGAAATTTGTCACTTCAACTAGATTGCTGTTGGCACCGAGGTATGACCCGCGCTTCTACCGCCTAACTAAATCGGCTATCGCTTAGCTAATGCTGTCTCTATCATTTCAAGCGAAAAGAAAAGAGGGAGAAACATCAAAGCTATGACATTTTTGGTTCGGCGGTAGACCCCCCGAGCTATCTGTGGCTATGGTGCTATGGCTGCAGATTGAGTACGTAAATTTTTTTTTCATCCTAAATATATAAATAAACTAGCGGTTCGTTCCGGCTTCGCTCGGATTTCGTCATTTAAAGACTATTAATCGAAATAAAAACTATCCTATCTCTCAAGTTGGACCAGACTGCTCGCGGAGTGCCAATTTAATTTAAAATCGGTTAAGTTGTTTAGGAATCCATCGCGGACAAACATCGTAACAGGAGATTTATATATATTAAGATAAATTAATTACTTTCTACCTATGCTCAGTACCTAACATAGGTAGAAAGTAGAATAATTTTGTCATTCTATTCAATTCCACTAAAATTATGTATGTAAAAGTTTGAAGGTTTGTTGCTCAATTACGTTGAATCGGTTTATCGGGTCAGATTTAAATTTGAAACGCAGATGGATTATTATTACAATCTGTATGGTACATAGAGTTCTAAAGAATGCTTACGAATTCCATTAAGTGATTAAACTGATATGATGGATGGATTTGATCAAATGCTTGATTGATTGAAATTATTTACAAGCAGTGTCCTGCGGTTTTACCACCTAGTTCCCGTTCCCGTTTTTGACGTGATAACGTCTTATAATTCGATGAAGCCGGCTGCACGCCCACAAAACATGACGTCATGTACCGTTACCGCGTTACCGTCGGTCGTTACCGTCGGTGGTTACCTCGCCGCATGTTTGTTACAGTTGTATTAATTATTTCGATCAGTAGTTCAAGCGGGGATGTAGCTCAGTGGTAGAGCGTTCGCTTTGCATGTGAAATGCCCCGGGTTCGATCCCGGCATCTAAAAGCTTTTTTGCATTGTTTTGATTGAAAATGACTAAATTCTACTGATTACTTTTTACATACAAATCTATTAAACAAATGAAATTAAAATTTTCTTTTGAAAAATGCTACCATTCCATCAGTATTTTCTTAAGACGTTGTCACGTTCTATCGTCAGTAAACCGACTTTACAGACAACCATTTTTTTTCATGAAATTTGGTACATAGATAGATAATGGTCGGGAATAACAAATAGGCTACTTTTTATCCCGGTAAAATAACGGAAACACGCGAACAACTACGCGGGTAAAACCGCTTTACTTTCTTTTATATATTCTATGCTTTCGTTTGATCCGAAACATCGCTGTTGCATTGGAACATTATATTAATAAATTTTGGTTTCAAATTTTTTAAAATTTTTTGTCGAGTTCTTGATTTTCATTTATATTACCGCTGTTGTTTATTTTATCGGCAAAATTTAATTTATTTACTTAACTAGTGATCTATAAAAGTGTCTAAAATCGACCAAAGGTAGAGTTTATATAGTAGAGTTTTGTGTCCACAAAGTACGTCGTTGTTGCAAATGGTCACTGTCTACTGACAAACGACCGACCACGGCGCGTGTAGCAAATTGCGTCATGTCGATACCATCATTTTACGTGCTGAAAACATGACGGTTTTGTATTTTATTTTCTGCTAAAAATACTGCGTGAATCCTGCCGTTTTTTTTTATAAAAAGACCCAAATAGTATAAAGCTTTGTTTAAACTAGTATTGTCTTTGTAATTGCTCAGCAGTGATAGGTACATCTGAGGTTTAATATTATCTATTATGTAATTCAGGTTAAAAAAAAAATGTATCTGTAAACGTTAGGTATTCTTGTCTACCGGAAAATTTAGCTTACATTGTTTTATCAAATCGTCTATTTTACTGAAAACTTACCCTTCTAATACTGTTTTTTTTTTGTGATAGAGAGATTTGTTAAGTTGTAGCGGTTTCCGATGTGTACAAAGTTATGTTGAAACTGCAAAACAAATTAAGGACAAACCATAGAACAAAATATGAGCGAAATAATCAGCTAGGATTAGCTTTTCACATCATAAACCACACATTGCGATTCTTTGTTATTCACATTAAAAAAACATAAGTATTATGAATAATAAATAATTTTGTTTACAGAATTAAAAAGCCCCAAAGCTAATACAAAAGATATATATAAAGATATTTTTTTTTTTTTTTTTTTTTTTTTTAACTTCTATAGGTTTACACTTGACCGCCATCTCGCCTGATGTTAAGCGACGATACGGTCTACGATGGAGCGTGTTTACCTAGATAAAACCGATTCACTCTCGATTTGAAGACACAAAGATTGTAACCATCGGGGAAAACCCACTCAGGCAACGTATTCCACAGCTTAGACGTTCTTATCACAAAAGTAGAGTCGAATCTCTTCGTTCGTGTCTTTGGAACATCAACCATGAAACGATGTCGCTTTTTCGAGCTACGAGCATTCCGATAGAAAAAAGGAGGAAAAAAGGACATAAGATAAGATATATATCAACTTATCTTTGAAACGGCTGAACACATTTTTATGAACACATCTAAGAACTATCGTCAGAAAAGCTGCTTTCAACTGTAAAAATGGCAGCTAAATCGGTTTACATTTCAGAGATACGGTACCACGGACATACATAAACATTACTCACAGAACGGTTAAACTTATTTCTCCAAACTTTTTTTATATATATGAACCCCGCCTTTTTTGTTGGGATTTAAAAATAAGCCCATCGTGGTATCATCATCCGATATAAGCTGTTTGCGTAACGAACTCTAACACAAAATTGGATCAGGATTATTAATTTTTAATCAAGACAAATGTGACATTCCTACATTGTTATAGAGTTATATGAAAAAGTAGATTATTTACTCAGGCTAAGGTTGTTTGTAAGACACTGTAATTTTGGCAACGCGCCAAAAGCTACCAGACTAGCCCCGACTGAGTTAGTAGACAGTAAAATGACATCGGGGAGATACTTGGCAACATTAGTTACGGGCAACTTGGTACTTACAAAGGGACCGATATGCCTATAAAGTATACTGAGGGAGCCATCGTCGTTGAATTCAAATGATAGTATCAAATTAGATTAATTCTTTAATTTAGTCGAATATTTCAATAAGTCTGTCGTGGTCTGTACAAGTCTCTGCTCGGTTCATAACGTAAGGGTTGCCATACAAAATTAAAACGCAGTCCTTTGTCACCTCGGCGACAATGGCAGCGATTTTTTAATTTCCGAATTCGAGTATCCACATTCAAATTTCGAATACGCGTACGACAAAATTAATTAGTTACATCAATCACTGCTTCAATGCTGTCATTTTTCCACCGGCCCACTGGTTTTGAAAAAGGTAAACTATGACAAAAAAGAACTGTAACGTGATTCGGCTATTGTGGATCAACCCCTTTTATTTTTTAAAATACCTTAGTGAAGTTGAGGCGTGCTAGTGTTGGGGCGTATGAAAATGGGACAATATTTTGAATGTCCCGGGATGTGATAAGTAGAGATTTATTCGTTTGTCGTTTGTTTTGCATGGGTCAACGGCTTGGATACATACGTGTTGGAGCTTTAGGTAGAGGAAAAATTCCTGTGCTGTAATCGTGTTTGCAGGTACGAGTACTATTATTAAACGCACAGTAAAATAATAATAACGCAACTATAATTGGAGGTATTTTAATTAGCTCATGCCCACAAGAATTTATTTACAAATTATGACATATTTTTTTACAGAATAATATGAAGTTATTATTTAAGAGCAGAGCTGTCAAGAGATGGATAATTTGATATAAAAAAAAATATTTACAATGTATAATATTGGCATATCAATTTACTCAGTAGTACAAGCATAACAAATATAGCACAGGCTTAATGTATAAAAGTAAAAAAGTGTGGAACGCTACCGATATTATTATTTATCGACACCCTTCAAACTTTCACCTTTTCCTTTGACAATGCGAAGCACGACCACTGTCGTCCACAAAATTATTCAATACCGATGATGAGCGGCGCTATTATCGTATTATTGTCATAATCGAAAGATATGGCACAAAACATTTTTTTCGTCACAAAGCAGGTGATGCCTTGTATTCTACAGACGTACATTCATCATCGAAATACATTTACATAATATGTTTAGAGAAGTTTCAATATGACAGCAATCTATCATGCGGTGACAATGTGCACGCGCCCTTTTCTTACGCAATATTTAAAAAAATTATGTAGGGTTGATTTTTTTTGTCAAAAAGAATGCATTTGACCATATTCACCGTAGTCGCACCTCATCATTCTAGGGATGATTTCCTAAAGACATTTCGAAGTGTATTATTCTAAACGTAGGTACTTCTAATTTCATAACTACTTTGAATGTATAAAACAAAGACGGTATATTTTAAAAGTTTACTAAACCTCTTTAATATGGTGTACATAGATGCTGGTTTTTAGGGTTCCGTAAAACGTAAAAACGGAACCCTTATAGATTCGTCATGTCTGTCTGTCTGTCTGTCTGTCTGTCTGTCTGTCTGTCCGTCCGTATGTCACAGCCACTTTTTGCCGAAACTATGAGAACTACACTGTTGAAACTTAGTAAGTAGATGTATTCTGTGAACCGCATTAAGATTTTTACAAAAGTTTAAAAAAAAAACAAAAATTAGGGGTGCCCCCCCATACTGAGAATTGAAGCTCAAAAATTTTTTTTTCATCAAACCTACACGTGTGGGGTGTTTATCGATAGGTCTTAAAAAATGATGTTGAGGTTTCTAATATAATTTTTGTCTACACTGAATAACTTGCGCGAGAGACGCTTCCAAAGTGGTAAAATGTGTGTCCCCCCCCCTCTAACTTCTAAAGTAAGAGAATGAAAAAACTAAAAAAAATATATGATGTACATTACCATGAAAACTACCAACGAAAATTAGTTTGAACTCGATCTGATGAGTAGTTTTTTTTTAGTACGTCATAAATACACTATTATTAAAACTTCGATCAAAGTTACAACGAACTACAAGAACTATGTGTACTATGTATATTATGTTACTTGCTGGAACGGAACCCTTCATGGGCGAGTCCAACTCGCACTTGGCTACTTTATTAAATAATTAGGAAACCCAAACGAATAACGGTTTGGATAATTAATATTTTTTAAATTTAAATTTACACACTCCTCTAGCTTTAATAAAATTGCCAATAATATATAGGTATAGGACAAGTAAACGCACTGACCCAGTGAGACAGGAAGGTTTCGGAATAAACGAAAAGATGATCTGTAAAATTTTTTGATTTATGTAAATTATAAAAAATTCGACCGATTTCAATAAAATTTAAATAGGAACACCAGGCAAGAATATAGGGACGCGGGACTTTACACAAGAAACAACATTTTCTAAATCAGTTTAAGCGTGTTCGAGTAATTGGTAAATATGTAGGTATGTGTATGTACCTGTACAAAAAATATTAAATACTTATTGACAACCTCTTTCCTTCCTTAAACTTCATCATCATCATCAACAGCCCACTAAACGTTCCCACTGCTGGGACTCGGGGCCTTCTCTCGCAAGGAGAGAGTTAAGGCCATAATCCACCACGCTGGCCCAGTGCGAGTTGGCGGATGACACATGACTTCGAAAGATTCTAGGCATAGCTGGGCACCGTTAATCAAATAGTTAACTTCGTTAATCGTTAATCCGTTACAAAAAAAGTTAACTTCGTTAAACGTTAAAGCGTTACATTTCGTAAGAATAAACGGAAGTTAACGTTAATCGTTAATCCGTTAATATGCGAATTGGATTTTTATACCGTTGCGTTAGTGAACTTATAAAACCTATTGGTTTAGGTTCTGGAAGTTAACAGATTAGGAAAAAACCAAATACTTGTAGAGTTTAATTTTATTATTGTAGTGAAAACTTCTTTAGGCGCGCCGAGACAGATTTTTCGTGGGCTGTGAATTGAATGCTAGCGTCACGCTCGGGTATGATAAGAAATCTTCGGGTAAACTCGGGACCATGGCTATTGGCCATCTAGAAATGCATCAGCCAATAGGAAAAGCTGCTGCTTTTCTAGATGGCCATGCCATGTTGACCAGGCCACGCCCTCTGGTTACACCCGTGTAGTTTCCAAGGTAGGTATCCAATTCTGAGTTATAAGTTTTCACTTCTTTCGGCAGTTTCTATGACTGCCAAATGGTAAATAAATAAATAATAAATAAATATTGGTGGACAATTCACACACAACACCATCTGACCCCAAACTAAGCAAAGCTTGATATGGCGGCCAGATAGCTGATATAATACTTATTTAGTTTTAAATACATACTCATTATACATAGACACACCCAGACACAGTGGAAATATTTGAATTCATCACACAAATATTTGCACGGGGTGGGAATCGACCCACGACCTCGGCTTCGCAGGCCGAGCTACTACCCACTAAGCCATGAGGCCTGTCGATATCCCCTCATGAGGTATCTATTTCCCCTGATGAACTAACATGTCGAAGTTCTCGTCTGAAAGCGAGGCTCGCTTTGGTGTTAAAATGTCTTTACCCGTGGATTGCAGACGTTTAACTGCAGCGTTTGAGGGCTGTTTTCCAAATTTCAACCCAATCCTTTCCCGTTCCCAGACGTTCTGACGTGATGAAACAACAGACATTACAACATCCAAAAATTGCCATTTATAATATTCGTAAGATGTTAAACACTGGTTTTTTTATTGTATACCTCCATTTCTTCATTCTTATACATTGATTTGTTCATTTTATTTAACTTTTCTTCGGTTAGTTGAAATGAACTACCACCGATTTTATTAAAAGAAAGTTACAATACAGATAAACGATCGAAAAAGTATGATTGAATTTATCGGGGAGTTCCCTACTAGCTATGGATTACTATAATTTACTTGGTTTACTAGGGATGTGTGAAATATTCAACTAAATTGTAAACGTCAGTCAAATTCGAGTATGTCGATCTATGCTCAAATTTTCAGCCAAAAAGAACTCGAGATTATCGGAAATGTGACTTATGATAACAAAATTATATTTGTTTTCATATAACGTCAACCGATCATGCCACAGGCTAAAATGACGCCTCAATCCTGCCAAAATTGTAGGAACCCGCCACATATGGTCACACTGCGCCCAGCACTTTTCGTTTCATACTTGTCTGAACCTGTTTTTTGCGCCGCACCGAGGTGCCGGCGGTAAATAGTAAGCATTGGATTAACGATTAACGGACTTCTGCATAATTAACGGAAGTTAACATGTCCGTTAACATTTTAAAAAGTTAACTTAAAAGTTAATCCGTTAATCAAAATGTTAACTTCGTTAATTAACGATTAACGGATTAACGAGTTAATGCCCAGCTATGATTCTAGGTACACGTCGGTTTCCTCACGATGTTTTCCTTCACCGTTTTAAGTTAGCGGCATTACGCACATGACTTCGAAAAGACAGTGGTACGCACCACTGTCTTGTGGGGTTTGAACCCGGGGTCTCCGGATCGGCAGCCGCCGTTCTCCCGACTAGACCAGCCGTAACTTAAACTTGGTTAACTCATATTTGTGCTGGGAGTAAATCAAAACGATAGAAATTCAAAATACTTAAAGTTACAATTAAATTGGCATAACTATGCCATAAACCAACATTTTATTACATGTTTCTACAATATTAATAAAGTATAACGTAAACATTGAGCCCACAAACATAGAAACCGTTAGTGGCGTTCGTTCATTGCATGAAATGAATGAAATCTGAATAACAATGGTGCGTGTGCGCATCAAATTTGAATAAAGAACAAAAAAATTCGTTTACATTATGACATTTGTTGTTGTCTGAGTGACGTTCGAAAAAAAAGTGTCAATTTGAAAAATATGACTTTATTGTTCAGATAGCTAGAACATGTATGTGCATTTTTGTGATGTAGCAAATCAGTAACATATATTTCATCTTTTCATCATTCTATCTCGTCAACGGAGATAAGAAATAAAATAAATAATTATTTATTCGATTATAATCGAAACATTACTCAATGATTTTGTACTTTTAAAGCGTTCGAAAGACTTATTAACGGTAAGAAATAGAAATTAATCTGTAGTTTAAAGCTATTCGCAGTTTTTTCAGCGATTTATCTATGTTGTTATAAAATCATAGTTTCAAATAACTATTGAACGCGTAACTTTCTTGATACGATCAATCAAGATCAATGAAAAGGTTTTAAAGTCAAATCGTTTTATTAAACTTACAATAAATAAAGTGGCCAAGTGCGAGTTGGACTCGCCCATGAAGGGTTCCGTTGCAGCAAGTAACATAATATACATAGTACACATAGTTTTTTTTAGTTCGTTGTAACTTTGATAGAAGTTTTAATAATAATCTTATTTATGACGTACTAAAAAAACTACTCATCAGATCGAGTTCAAACCAATTTTCGTTGGTAGTTTGCATGGTAATGTACATCATATATTTTTTTTAGTTTTTTTATTCTCTTATTTTAGAAGTTAGAGGGGGGACACACACACACATTTTACCACTTTGGAAGTGTCTCTCGCGCAAATTATTCAGTGTAGTCAAAAACTATATTAGAAACCTCAACATCATTTTTGAAGAACTATCGATAGACATCCCACAAGTGTAGGTTTGATGAAAAAGATTTTTTTGAGTTTCAGTTCTAAGTATGGGGGGCAACCCTAATTTTTCTTTTTTTAATTTTTTTTTATAAAAATCTTATGCGGTTCATACAATGCATCTACTTACTAAGTTTCAATGGTGTAGTTCTCATAGTTTCGGCAAAAAGTGGCTGTGACATACGCACGGACAGACAGACAGACAGACATGACGAATCTATAAGGGTTCCGTTTTTACGTTTTAAAGAACCCTAAAAAGTAGTCACCTGTTATTAAAATAAACGAAATAACTACGTCGGTACAATGACCTTATAACAAAAATCTTTTATAATTTCAACTATTGTTTAGATTGTGAGAAAAACTAACCCCAAATTATCGAGGGAAGGTTTAATTAACACGTTTAATACGAGGATTTACCCTTAAGATTTACCCATTGTTCATAAACTAGTTTTAAAATTTTAATACACTTTGTCACTTTTTGGTTGATGGAAATTGTTTTACAAAATAAAACGTTTGGAACAATTAAATAAAAATACGCCATTGAATCAGCAAGTACATTGTTAGGATTGTTCAAGAGTTATACAGTGCTTTAAATGTATAATGTTATACAAGATACACATTTATCTAAATTAAACACTAGCGACTTGTTCCAGCTTCACTCGGATATTGTCATACAAACACTATGAATCAAAATAAACTATATATCTAACTAGCCTATCTTTGAAGTTGGATCAAGCTACACACGGTGTGCAAATTTGATTGAAATCGCCTCAGTTGTTTAGGGACACAAAACGTAGCACGTAATTTATACAGATATATTAAGATTACATAATTAGACATAATTGTAAATACAAAATGATGACGTAAATACTAATATTTATCACACAAATGTTTGTTAAGGGTCCAGGAATCCACTCCATCGAAAATATGGCAAACGGCTTTGTGAGTAGATTCACTAATTACCCACTAGGTTTGAACAAGTTCCTTGTTGAAATTGATCATGATTACGCAAAGGAAACCTTTGAAAATAGCTGTTGAATTTCAGAAATTACTTTTAAACAACTGGATAATAGACGCTGGGTAATATTAAGCTGTAGAATTTTGAAACAAAAGCTTGAAGTCTAATTAAAAGTTGAAAACGATTATTGATTGTGTTCCAGTCTCCACATAAAACTAAAAGTTTCGATAACTTGTCTAGAAACTTGAAAGCTTAATGAAGTAGCCTAAATTATGCTTAGTTTTATGGTCGAGTTTGCTCGGTGTGACGCATGATTAAACTGCTGGTATTTCTTTAGCTTAAACTATAGATATCACCACGGTGTGGCGTAGTATTTTTTTTACTTTTATATGGTTATTGTTTACACTTGACCGCCATCTCGCCTGATGTTAAGCGACGATGCGGTCTACGATGGAGCGTGTTTGCCTAGAAAAAACCCGATTCACTCTCGATTTCAAGACACAAAGATTGCAAAAGAAAGATTGTAAGAAGTAAAGCCGGCAGCATGATGGACGCGCTTCAAATTGGTATTGGGCTCGGCTAGAGCAAGGGTCAGGGACAGGCGGACCGCGGTCCGTATCCGGACCGCGAAAGGTTCAACCTCGGACCGCCAAATATTGTATTGTATACCAAGTATACATTTTAAAATGTAGATAAGGTACACTGTACCTTTATTAATTGTTACAATATTTTTTTGGCACATAGAATCTAACTTCAACCTACAACCAGTTTTTTCTGGACCTCGTTAAAATTTTCGCCCAGCATCCGGACCGCACCTAAAACTACTTGCCGACTCCTGGGCTAGAGCATCCTAATCATCTCTAGATAGTCCTCGGTCTATGGATAATTGCGCAAGTGTTTTAAAAGATGAAGTAGGTACCTACTCGTTAATTGTACGGGTAAACGAGTGTGATAAATAAATGTCCTTATTAATATCATAAGCGCGTTTCTGTTACGTTACGCATAAACTACTAACGGGATGTAGATTCAATGTGGTACAAATATCAAAGTCATGATGTTTTTTTTTCTCAATATTTTCAAGAACATCTCTCACAGTCTTCCATATCATCACTCACTCATATTTCCTATGATGAGTTTACTTGTTAAAATCGAAAAAAAATCATCAATCTGACTGAAAATAACGAATTAAAACAAATACAAGTTCAGTCTTTGGGTGGGAAATTATACACGCATCCACATACGTTTCGTCGATTCATATATAGATAGAAAAAGATTTGACTAAAAAAATAATGTAGTACATGTTTATTGCAATTTCAGTCTCTGCCAGCTATTCGTTCGAATTGCTTCTACAGCTTTTTCCCTTTTAAGTCGATAACATACGCAACACTAACAAAAATAAAAAAAATCTAATCTCCCACGCATTATATTCACTGCCATGGCTGCCCAAAAAATCAAAGCCCTGCATGTTTTGCGGGATCACGTAAAAGTGACACAAACAGGGACTAATGCGAATAATAGTGAAAAAATATTTGCTCTATTTCCAAATAAATATGATTATGTTTTTGAATACAATACACCATTGATGGGGACTACCTATGAAATTAGTACTGTGTTTTTTTATATAGTAGGTATACGTAGTGACGAGACTAGCAGGACATGTGCTTGATGGTAAGCAACATGCGTAATAATAGCAGCACAGTGTCTCGCAACTATTGTAACATGCAGAGTTCATTCATTACCTAGCACTGCACTGCGTTCGTCCCCAGAGATATAAAATGATCTATGCCCTGTAATTGCTCTTGAAACATGCCTTACAAACCGGAACACAGTGAATATAGTGATGTTTACGCATTAATGCTTGGCGGTAGAATAATTGACAGACAACTTTTCTATTATTGCCGAAACTTATGGTCTAAATACAAATTTCCTTATGGCAATAACGTTGAATTACCAAACGTAATGTCGTAGGTTTAAATCCCGCCCATAGCTACCTCTAAATAGTTTGCCAAGTTCTAAGTTCAATACTAGTCTGGATTTGTTGTGAGTTTCAGAAAAGGATTTTTCAAAAATCTAACTCAGTATTGTGTTGTGCGACCGAAGCTGTGAGCGTACGCTAGATAAACATAAAACTGCGCAATTGTGTATCCTCAAAACATGTAATCTGATTTTATAAATCACACCCAACATGACAGCCCGAGAGTGAAATAAATGTACCGTGAAAATCGCGCGTTACCGTAAATAAAAGAACGTGACAATATCAACAATGCGCTACTCCAGTTAACAATAACGTGACGTTTAAACCCCTTTTTATTGCAAAAAGATATAAAAAATGAATGAATATTTCGTGATTTAAGTTGACTTTCGGAAACAATTACACTCAATTCGATTATGTTGAGTTAAATGACTTCAAGGAATAAATAAAAAGCAACACGACATTTTAGTTGTGAAAAAAGCTTTGAATAAGTATCTACTTTATTTCACTAACACAAGGTTATGAACATACAAAATACCAACCAATGTTGCCAGTGTAAAAGGTATTTATTTTTAGTAAAGGTATTTATAGGTACCTACATTAAGTTTTAGCAATATGACTATTTCAAGAAAGGTTTTTGATTGATACTTGTTTGCTTTGTGTACTGATTTCTTAAAAGCTTCACACATTCAATATGTGTGTGAAATTGTGAAATGTTCGCCAATGTTTTATTTTTATAAAGAAAATATTATTATTATGATCTTGTATCAGAAACTGGATAGGTCATTCGATCTACTCAATACATTTTGGTTCGTTTGTACAGACTCGCATATTGGATTGGATCACCTCTCCGGACTTCACAGCCACGGCAACGTTCAATCTTCGCTACCACTTTGTGAACTCAAAGGGATTTGTTTTCTCGCCACTACATGGACTCAGGCCCCGAAACTTTCAGAAACACACATCATCACTCTACCCCATCTCACATACACACACTCACTTCACAGAATCCATTTTCTCACGCAACGTACACACACACGCTCATATCTACATTTTATCGGTGGTGTATGGATGTTAGTGGGTAAAAATGGATAATCCCAAATTAATGATGGGTAAGCGTACTGCTCGCCCTAAATCTAGCCACACTTGCTAGTTTCTGGTCTAGCCGGGAGAACGGCGACTGCTCTCCTTGCGCGAGAAGGCCCCGAGTCCCAGCTGTGGGAACATCTCGTGGGCTACTTACGTACTGTTAGCCATCACGCACTTGATATGCTTGGTTGTCTTTGCATTCTATTCCTCTTTGACCCTTAGGTGCGTAGATTAAAATTATAAATCACAACTGGGTGTGCTTGACCAACGGAACAGCAAACGAAGCATTCAAATTAAATTCTCCTACATCCTGTTACACCAGAAGTCTCCTACCGTATATAATTATGTTCTATGCTCCTAACAATATTAATAGAACATAACACGTCACAGCTCCTGACCACAGACAATTGGCATCCGACACGTGCCCGTTATTAAATTATAAAGAAAACAAACTGGTAAGGTTAGTTTCTTGTGTTTGGGTTTCAACTGGGCTTGTTTATTGTTTCTTATGAGTTACAGCGGCACTGGTTTACCAGTACCCTTAGAGGATAAATAACTATAACGTATGTATACTCTAAGCCAGTACCTATCGAATATACTCGTATAACAGACTCCGGGGCTTTAGCCGCGCAGTTCCCGTTTACGTTATTTTCACGGGATAAAAAGTAGCCTATGTGTTAATCTAGACTAAGTATAACCTGTGTTCCAAATTTTAACCCAATCCATTCAGACGTTCCGACGTGAGCAATAAGTATGCAAACTTGAATGTAATTAGTTTTGGTAGCATGGCGTCGAAAATAGTGTATAGATTTTGTAGTGGTAGGACTTTTTGCTGAGTCTGTGAAAGTATTGCAAACTATGTTACAGCCAAGTAAAACTGTGGAAACGACTGTGTCCCGCTGTCCCGGTTTTAATGGCAATATGCTCAGAGAAATTGCAGGGCTAAGAGATGTATCTATCATCTTACCTAAAACTCCAAGTGACGAGCACAGTGCAGTGACGAGTATAGTGATTTGTACTAGCTGCGAGTCAGTCAGCTATTGCTATTTTGGGTACCATGCCTACTGTTTACCGCATTTTCTGAGGAGTCTTGAGTGTTTATAGTTTCTCTAATTATATCAGTGAATAAAAGACATTATACATCAGACGACATGACAGTGCCAACAGTCTCAGCGTACGCGCTTGCGAACGTTAAGGATGTCAATGGCGATTAGCATATGCAGCCCCACACTGCTTAGTCTAGATATCTTCTCTCATAAGGAGATACCATTTCTCAAAGACCACGTACAAAATACTTTATTTTAATAAGGCTCATCATCTTAGTTATGTTCGATTTCCTGGAGCGAAAAGAATGCAAACAAAGTAGCAATAACCTTAAGCTATCCTCTAGTTGAAGCTCCACAGGGGCCAGACACCGGAAGGCCCTTACCACGAGGGTGCCCAGGTGGGCGTGATTTTTTACCCCATTTTTTTCCTCGACCCGTGTCGTAAAGGAAATAA
The DNA here is from genome assembly GCA_963693475.1 of Ectropis crepuscularia. Classification (NCBI taxonomy): domain Eukaryota; kingdom Metazoa; phylum Arthropoda; class Insecta; order Lepidoptera; family Geometridae; genus Ectropis; species Ectropis crepuscularia. Next base: position 15,804,684 of record OY856358.1, read on the forward strand.
CCGTAACGGCTGAGCGGCGCTATGTTTTTTCAAGATCGAAGTAATTATTGGATGATGGGTGATTTATCGTGAAGGGGTAGTTTACAGTATTAACGTTTAAAGTTACGCGATTTTAACTAATAATAAGCTTAAAGGATTGAGTTATGTAATTTAATAGTCTATAAAAAAAATGTCTTATTAGATTTAACTAGCCGCTTCAGTTATGTCACTACTGCTGTAGACTCATGCTGGAGACTTTGCTGCCAATGCTCAAATGCATAAACAAACCAGATCAAAACATCGGGGTAAAATTGATTAGACTGTGAAATGTTTATTATGTTAAATGCTCCAGATTTGTAACTATGGCGATATGAATTTCGACAGGAACCAAAATGCCGAGGATCGGTTTGAATGATGTCACCTGGGAAAGGCCTATTTGTGAACGTGGGTGCACTGGAGCCGGATGTTACGGAGCTTCGACTCCGACTCCGATAATTCGGACCTACCGATTCTTATTACACCTTCGGTTCCGACTTCGGTTCCGAAACTTTTAAAACGGAGTTTTTAATCGGAGGTAAGGTGTAGGTATCCCAACCCATTAAACCAATTGCTCGTCAATGTTTATCGTGTCCACGTGTTTGGCAAAAAAATATTTATCCCTAATAAAAATGTCTCCCCTGCCATCACTTCTGATCCTGCCTATGCCTCCTACTTCGGTTCAGACTCCGGTTCCGACTCCGATAAATCAAATTTAAAAACTCCGACTCCGCCTTCGGTTCCGATAAAATGACCTCCGTTACATTCCTGCACTGGAGGTCTAAAAACGCTACTTTAAAGTCGTTTTGGATGTACTGTCGAAAACAGACGAAATAAGTTTTAGTTACCTATTTATCTAAACTGAAATGTATCCTTTTCCATTAGATGATGATAATAAGTGATATGATGATGATAAGTGGTACTTTTGTGAAGATATAATCATTGATCGCAGCTACAAGCTACTACCCGCGAGGAAGCCGACATGTGCCTAGAATCTTTCATGCGTCATCCACCAATCCGCACTACGCCAGCGTGATGGATTAAGGCCCTAACTCTCTCCTTGCGAAAGAAGATCCCGAGTCTCTGCGACTGAGAACATTTAGTGAGTTGGTTATGCTATCCTATGTCCAGCAATGGATGATAACGGGCTGAGGATTATAATGATATGGCAGGCATGAAACAAAAACAAAAATTCACGGTTAATGCTTTCTCAAATGAACCAGTATTATGAAGAACACGATAATACTAATAAAATTTGACAAACGATATCCATTGTCGGAGCAGATGTTGAACAACTTAGGTAATAACTTGAGACAATTTTCTTGTAAGTAAATGACGCATATCGGGTCAATTTCTTTGTTCCATTACTGTGAAGTTAACGATTCGTTCAATTTTATTTATGTTTATTTCGATACGGTAGAGACCCTGAATAAAATTACTTTTACGTTGGATTTAGAATATCTACTTGCATTACTACGTTTATTATTGTAATATATTTATTTTTAGTGTATGTACTTAACTAAAATATTTTTAGTTACGCACCCCGCTTTTAAAAATATTCTTAGTAACCATTTCCATCCTAAGGTTGCCTGGATGAGATCGCTTTTAGCGATAAGGCCGCCGCTTGTAACACTAGTTTTATTGTTATTCTCTCCTGTATACGTGTTTTTTGTTTATGGCGTGTAAAATAAAGAGTATCTATCTATCTATTATTTCGTAAAAAAACTGAACCAGATCGTAGTTTAAAGAACAAAAATGAAATTTATAATTTAACTTATTATTTTACTACTTATAATAATTAAAACTAAGATCAATCGTTATGATCATCGGATTATGACTATATGTTAAAGTACTAACAACACCAACGTACCAAAAATTTATAATCGAATGACATCTGTCAAAATATGCGACAGTCAAACTTATTGGCTCTGAGATAACCTTAGGATCAGGGATAATTCTATATGTGAGTGTGGCTTTGATGAAGGAGATGTGGACCACATATTCTTTGAATGCCCCAAATTAAACTACTCCCTCTACGATATCCTTCCCCCTAGTATCCCTGGGCGTCCTACCTCTATGAAATGCCTATTATCCCTTACCTTTTCCCCCCTAATCAACTCCATAGGTACTATGTAAATTTGTAAATATAAATAAAATTAAACTATAACAATGTGTGTCTCCCCAAACTAAACATTAAGTATTATTGTAATAATATGTAGGTACCTATTATAATATAACTACTAACTCGGTGTTGGGTATTTTGTGTGTTATGTCTGTCTGTTCTAGATTAAACCAACTTATCCAGATCAAATAAGTAAACCCTGGGATATAAAACATAGTACCGTTTACGAAACTCCCAAGAAACGGACATTGGCAGAATTACGACAAAGTCGTATAGCCCAGAAAACAAAGAACTGAACTGAACTGAGATAACCTTACAGAGTGGAGCTGAGTGTGCAAAATATGAGGACCACACTGTGTACGTTTTTGGACTCAGGAAAGAATGCAAATTATAATTCTGGATGTTGCCAGGAGTCCATAAGTTCGGCCGATAAACGATATATCGGCCGAACTTATGGACTTTTCCTTCCTCGATAGACAATCGGTCGGTTGATGAAACTAGCCGTTTCGTTCGATCCGACTCTCATCCGACCTAAGTCTATAACTTCCGACCGAGATGTATCGATCCGAATGTTTTTCGTGGTAGGCTACAGATCCGATTCAGCTGTCGGTCGAATCCGATCATTTGGAGTTTGTTTTCGTAGTAGATCTGCTGATCACATTAATAAAAATGGTTACTGTGGGTTATCCCTAAGAGATAGATGTTTTATAACACCGCAGACTTTTTTGTAGGGGTACAGCCTTAAAAAGTCTGGTTTAAAAAAAATATAAATAATAAATAAATAATATAAAATAATAATGTTGGAAGCTTGCGAACGTCCAACCTGTTCCTAAGAAAGGTAGTCGTGCCGATCCGAACAATCATCGTCCAATCGTCCTATTTCGGTAGCCTCCATCCTTTGCAAACTGATGGAGCGTGTCCTTAATAAGAAGCTCATGGCATATCTAGAAGACAACTCTCTCCTCAGTGATCGACAATACGCTTACCATCAGGCGAGTTGGTGGTCAAATGCGGATCTATACGCGATAAAAAAAAACATGACCCATCCATTCTTACTTAAGAGTAAGTTAATTCCCGGTACATATTATAGTAGATAAATATATTTATGAACATTCCTCACACAACACCAACTAGCGCCAAACTAAGCAAAGCTTGTATAGTGATACTTGATATAGTACTTATATAAATCGTACACATACACACATATCATCCATCTAATTACTCCTCCCGTGCCCCTGTCACCCAGACGTTGTTTCTAAACGAATTACGGACGATACGCTATAGAGGTTTTACACGGATACGCATATAGGGTGTTATACCCAAAGGTGCTGCAACTCGCAGTTTTTTTATCTTTAATAGTCTTGCACTTGACCGCCGTCCTGCTTGGTGTTACTTACGATGGACGAGAATGAAATGGATGACATTTACCCATAACACTCCAGTTTCAGATTAGGTTGTATCTTCAATATCATAAAGAATTATTAATATTTTAATTAAGCAGGGCAGAGCTTTTATTAGCAAAACTAAATCATGAATGAAAACTACATTAAGCACATCGCTACGCTGACGACACCGACGACGACATCGGTTGGTTCATCATACGGCGAGCGTTGGCTGCATCACCGAAGACCATCCGAGAATTGGACTTACAGATGGCTATCAGGGACAGAAACGTGGTGGAGGCTCTAAGCCGGTAGAAAATAGCAAAAACGGACTAAAGAACACTAGAATTAGGTTGAAAATGTTCCATACTCCCTCCTATTTTCCTTTTCCTGTTCTGATCCAAAACATATGAAAAAAAAACCAAATGTCAAAGGGTAAAAACACTAATTACATACATCTGAATTATTCCTGGGCTGCAGAGAGTCTAAAGATAAATTGATGTTCCCAGCAATCTGGCGGTATTACCACCTTGAATGACGATTGAGAACGTAAATGTGAGTTTCGCTTTTCTCAATCACGTAATAAAAACTGAAAGGATCAAGCTGACATTTGGAACTCAAATAGATAATAATCTGGAATAACACATATGCACATTGCTAGTCGTGGTAACGCGTCAGGTACCTACTCACTAAGTGAGCACGCTCCGAGACCACTTGATAGAGAGCATAGCACTCGGTATGTGTGCATGAGTCAGATATTTATCTCTTAGCTAGGACTTAGCTCGATTTTTATTTATCGATCTCGATTTTTATATATGATATATATTATTTATAGTTATCTGATAATTAGCGTAAGTATGGTAGTTTGTAAGTAAGGTTTAGTTTCTTTCGCGTCCTGTGTTGTCTGCACTAATCCAAAGGCACTTGAATCTAACTACTACAGATCTTTCCAAATAAAAAACAAATGTGCATAGATTTCATCTCAAAAAAATGTTGAGCTCCCCACCTCCCCAGGGTACACTCGTTGCTAAATGCTAAGCGGACGAAGTTGCGAGCAGACACTAGTAAAATAATATGTTGCTATCGTTTATGCTAAGCAAAGCTCACAATATAAAACTACCAGTGACAGATATTTAAAGAATATTAGTTTCAACATTTATGACCAAAAAAAATTTCACTTAATCTGAACTCTATTCTGATGACACAGTCCATAATCTATTTTAATTCTTCACCGTCTCTTCTGATTCTTTTCTTAACAATGCACTGCGGTCGTGATCCTAAGGTTTTCGAAAAAAAATACCACATCATGTGTCCCAAATGTTTATTTCCGTCGGTATTTTTTATTTTATTGTTTTGAATTAGTGTCAGTCAAGTACAACCAATCTGCTTCACCTTGCAGTGTACGTAACATGTATACCTAAAACTACCCGACAAAACTAGGATACTGCAATAACGACTGTCACTGGACCAATGACCAATAAGACATGGGTGGTGATTTGGGGAGGAAATACGTACTAATAAGGTTTACGTTAAGTAGGTAAGTACATATAGCAGGAAATGTGTCTTGGTCTCGCTTGGTTAATTTTATTACACAAACATTTATTTTGTAGCAGCGGGCAGCGGCCCGCTGTTTTACCCGCACATAACCAGTTGTCGTTGATTGATGACAAAAAGTGACCTACGATTATTCGAGAGTACCTACAGTCACAGAATAAATATTAGTGGTCCAGTGTAAAATAGCAGTCGTATTGGAGTCGCTTTAGTTTTGGGGTTAATTGTATTGTTTTTGTTCTGTATTCTATTCTTTTGGCGTGTCATTAAAGTATATCTATCTATCTAATTGCGTTTGAACTTTTAATCCGTATATGTTTTAATAATCAAATTATTTCCAAATTACAGGCTGATCCGTTCAATTGTTCCCAGTTCCTACGTGATTGAGCAACAAACATCTGAACGTCCAAACGTTCATATCCTACTAATATTATAAATGTCAATGATTGGATGTTTGTTGCTGAATCACGTCGTAACGTAACGTATGAACGAATTGGCCTGACATCTGGAAGAACACATACGCTATTTTTTATCCCAAAAAAAAAACGCGTACGGGAACTACGCGGGTAACACCGCGGGGCGCTGCTTGTTTGTGATAATAGTAGGATTTCCTTGAGCGACTATGCCTTCATCACAGTTCACATAATTTTTGTTTCACTGATTAGGTTTGTAAATAGGGACGAAAGTAGCCTTAGTAAACAAGAAGTCAATAGTACTTTTCGAAGCGAAAACTTGTTTAGTCGTGTACGGCACTTTTTAGTATGAGAAAATCTTATGAGTTGTATGAATCGTCACCGACATGCTGATATAGCGTAGCATCGGAGCGGCGGCGGTGGAACGGGACGTGCGCGTTAGACGCCTTTTGAAAGTAATATGACATCTTGAAATCTTGAGACTTAGCTATACAGGTGGTAAAATTATTATTGTTGCTTGATATTAATATTAATATTTTGACTACATTTGTATCTAAACAAAATTAAAATGTGACAAATGATCACGTTTTTAGGGATCAATAATATAAAAAATAGTTTTACCTCACTTTTACCTAGATAAAATAATCAAACATTGGTTTTATCTAATAAAATTGTACTTCAATGGCAGTGTCAATACTGCCATCTATTGAGGAATAAAGAACTAAAAAGTAAATAGTGTATCCGCGACATCTAGTCGTTTTTTGCGGTACTAACATGACAGAGTTAAAATACTAACATTTTGATCACATTATCGATCAGCAGCAGATGCTAAATCTACACAATAGATGGCGCTAAAATAAAATAGTGTTCCTGCCAATTTATTACCAGTGGCATGAAAATGTGGGTGTGCTGGACTGTCCGTCATGACTGTAATAGAACTTTCAAAACTAAATTTGGTTTTGCAAGCCATTTAAGAGCTCACAATAGAAGCTAGCAGGTTTAATTGAATGTTATACATATTTATCTAGGATACATAAGATGAAAATTAGAGCTAGGAGCATAGAATAGATAATACAGACTAGGAGCTAAGAAACATATTATTAGAGTTGAACAAGTTAGCTAAGATTCACTAATCTGTGTATAAGTGTTCCTACACTACTGTGTTAAATCATGAGTGGCAGTCACCCATCTTGATTCAATTTCTCAACACCTAGGTACCTATCCGATGTTCGCAAAATTTTGGTAACTTATCTCACTTATCATCACATCAGGTAGATAGTCAAACTTGCTTCATAATAGGACCAGTTGAACAAGCTCTCTGACACAAACTGATCTTCAAACAAATCGAAGAAGTTGAGGGCGCTGGTTATTTTGGTCGTTTTAAGATAATATTTTCTTGTAAGCGATATTTCTTCGGCCTTCGAGACAAAGTGAAGATGATAACGAGGCGTTGTCTTTGACAGGTTATAGCTTTGGTACAGGTGCGTTATTGGCAACGCCTACGCGAATTATGATAATCTTCAGCTGGATACTGTTACGTATCATTTTTTATTAGGAGATCTTTATTATTTTTAGTTTTCGGTTTCACTGTACTCAAGACGTAAAATCATTTATTACTTGAATTTTTTATTATGTAGGAAATATCTTTGTACAAAGATGAGTCTGAACCAACGGACCCCAATAAGGGTACCTGCTGCTTTCGAATAAATACGGATCGGAAGGTTTTATTCCGTACCATGAAATAGATTGGTAATGTCTGTAGTCAAATATGTACTAGCAAGGTATCAAGCATGGATGTTACGGAGCTTCGACTCCGACTCCGTTATGTCGGAAGTTCCGATTAGTTTTACACCTCCGGTTCCGACTCCGGTTCCGAAACTTTTGAATCGGAGGTTAATCGGATGTCGAAGCATAACTTAGCGGCGGCGCCCTGCGCCGACAGTAACGAACAGTTTCGCTGGAACATGTCACGCAGGGAATCTCCCGCGCACGAGTGTAATGAAAAGTATACGAAATGAGCACAACATAGAAAAACGCAAAATTCCAGCACCCTGTATTAAATTTCCGCCAATATTATCGTGTCCACCAGGCTCGGTAGCGAGCGAATACCTTTTTGGTGGCGTCGATTTAATCTACAAGGGGGCGCCTAGTGCCAGAAAACGAAATAAAGTAGCCAAGTGCGAGTTGGACTCGCCCATGAAGGGTTCCGTTCCAGCAAGTAACATAATATACATAGTACACATAGTTCTTGTAGTTCGTTGTAACTTTGATCGAAGTTTTAATAATAGTGTATTTATGACGTACTAAAAAAAAACTACTCATCAGATCGAGTTCAAACTAATTTTCGTTGGTAGTTTTCATGGTAATGTACATCATATATTTTTTTTAGTTTTTTCATTCTCTTACTTTAGAAGTTAGAGGGGGGGGGGGACACACATTTTACCACTTTGGAAGCGTCTCTCGCGCAAGTTATTCAGTGTAGACAAAAATTATCTTAGAAACCTCAACATCATTTTTTAAGACCTATCGATAAACACCCCACACGTGTAGGTTTGGTGAAAAAAAAATTTTTGAGCTTCAGTTCTCAGTATGGGGGGCACCCCTAATTTTTGTTTTTAAAAAAAACTTTTGTAAAAATCTTAATGCGGTTCACAGAATACATCTACTTACCAAGTTTCAATAGTGTAGTTCTCATAGTTTCGGCAAAAAGTGGCTGTGACATACGGACGGACAGACAGACAGACAGACAGACAGACAGACAGACAGACAGACAGACATGACAAATCTATAAGGGTTCCGTTTTTACGTTTTACGGAACCCTAAAAAGGACATTTTCGATGCCGCTCACTGATGTTAAGAAACTAAAAACTATAACAAAAAAAAATATTGACGTGTGGGTACAATAAAGAAAGAGCACAATAACCGAATCAATATAATTATAAAAATAGATCAGATTTTTTTACAGAAAAAAAATTAAAAGGGCACCTGAAAAAACTATTTTAATTCATGTAAGTACTCGAAATTATCAGCGATGACCCCACATAAATTTTTTGATAATACAATTTCTAATTTTACGTTCTATTAAAGTAACCGAACCACAGAATAAATATTAGACCGAACACTTTTTAAATTTATGTTTAATTATTGAGTAATTAAATAAAACTTGGTCAAAAATTGGCTCTTGGTTTAATATTGATTTCCCCTCCAAACTGTGTCATGCTATTCTCGACTTTATGCATATTATCATAATAAGAAGGGCCTCGCGCGGGTGAAATCAGATTTTTTCCTGGCATTAGGCGCACTCTTAAGAAATATCTTAGACTGAGACAGCTTCAAAGCTTATGTTCATGAAGTACATTTACATACTTTTGGTGTCAATGTATTTAATTTAATTTGTTTGAAAGCTTTTGTTCATTTAACATACCTTATATGGCACTTTGGGATTCAATTAATTGATTTTTTTGTTTATTTTTGAATATTCCATATTTTTTTTTTATTTTTTGTGATATTTCATGAAACAAAACAATGAAAAGTTTGAATGAATGTTTTATTTGTCCTAAAATAAAAATCTCTCTCCTACCACTACTTATGACCCTACCTCCGACTCCGGTTCCGACTCCGACTCCGACTCCGATAAATCAAATTTAAAAACTCCGACTCCGACTTCGGTTCCGATAAGATCACCTCCGTTACATCCCTGGTATCAAGTAGCCCAATTTGTGATCCTTCTCTTATTGGCATTCGGGGCCTTCTCTCATCAGAAGGTGAGACCGTAACATTACAAACCACGTTGGTGACTGTGGCCGTGTGGCCAAGAATCGCAGAAACTTGTAATATCGCAGACACAGATTACAGATTATGTAAGTACATACTGGGTTATTTCTTTGATCGTAGTGGTAAGAATTTTTGCAGAGTCCGCTTGGGGAAGTAGGTACCTATCACACCTTCGCCAGTTATTTTACCGCCAAGCAGTAATGTGAAACATCACTGTGTTCCGGTTTTAAGGGCAATGTTTCCAGTGGGCATAGAGATAAGACATCTTATATCTGTGGATTGTGGATGACGAGCGATGCGCACTATGCGCTATGCGCAGTGCTCGGTTTTGACTTGGACTCTTTATGCTCCAATAGCTGGGTGCCACTGTACAGTTATGGGCAGGCATGTTGCTTACCATCAGGCGCATATCCTGCCCCTCTCGTCACTGTATACTTTCAAATATTTTAATCTTAAGTTTAATTACTGTTTATTTTTTGTTTTGTGGTAAAATAAAGTGTTTTGTATTGTATTGTATACTACAAAAAAAAAAAGATGTCCAAAGAGATTTTTACTAAAACACGCTAATTTCCTCACGATGTTTTCCCATAACCGTTAAAGCTCGTAACGATACCTCGTTCATAGTACACGGTGAGAACCAGTAACCCATTTCTTTTAAGACAGCTACTAACGACCTTGCTATCTGGTAAGTTCACTCCATTGTTCCGCAGTTACGTTGCATCGCCATTGATTAGTTTTTCTACCATATCGTTACACGGCTGGTTGCGCTACCAACGGAGTATCTGTCTACCGTTGTTGTGTAACTGAGAAGGACAGGGACCGGATTACGGATCAGTATAGAGGGGCTTTTGTTTTTGCTTGTATATTTAACTATTTTTAGGGTTCCGTAAAACGTAAAAACGGAACCCTTATAGATTCGTCATGTCTGTCTGTCTGTCCGTCCGTATGTCACAGCCACTTTTTGTCGAAACTATGAGAACTACACTGTTGAAACTTGGTAAGTACCTAGATGTATTCTGTGAACCGCATTAAGATTTGAACAAAAAAATTAAAAAAAAGATAAATTAGGGTTGCCCTCCTACTGAGAACTGAAACTCAACAATTTTTTTTTCATCAAACCTACACGTGTGGGGTGTCTATCGATAGGTCTTCAAAAATTAATGATGTTGAGGTTTCATAAATCACGAGTTTTCGTCTACACTGAATAATTTGCGCGAGACACACTTTCAAAGTGGTAAAATGTGTGCCCCCCCCTCTAACTTTTAAAGTAAGAGAATGAAAAATCTAAAAAAAATGTATGATGTACATTACCATGTAAACTACCAACGAAAATTGGTTTGAACTCGATTTGATGAGTAGTTTTTTTTAGTACGTCATAAATACACTATTATTGAAACTTCGATCAAAGTTACAACGACCTACAAGAACTATGTGTACTATGTATATTATGTTACTTGCTGCAACGGAACCCTTCATGGGCGAGTCCAACTCGCACTTGGCCACTTTATTCAGAAGTACATTTTACATATTAAGTTTGCTAGTTATGGCTATAAAGTTAAGGAATACAGCATGAGAAAACTGACTAAAACGGAAGCCACCAGTCACAGTGGCCTTTTTTTTTTAAATTAAGAGTGACGAGACGAGCATGACATGTGCCTGATGGTAAGCAACATGCCTGCCACATAACAACAACAGTGACACGCAGCTATTGGAACATGAAGCGTCCAAATCACTAGCACTGGACTGCGCTCGTCATCCAGAGATCTAAGTTCTTATACCTCTAAGCCCTGTAAATTTTCTGGAAACATTGCCCTTCAAACTGGAACACAGTAATGTTTGCACATTACTGCTTGGCGGTAGAATAACTGACAAAGGTGTGGTCCTTCCCCAGGCGGACTCTGCCAAGAGTACTACCACTACTAGCTTCACTTGGTGGTTTCATAAAGTGGGTTTATGCCAGTACTACTTACTGTTTTTAGCAAAAAACTAACATGGAACCAGCTGTGAAGGTAACCTTTTTGTCGTGTCTCCTGGAAGCACTGCCCCAGAGGAATTCAGTGTCAGGTTGACCAGGTTCCTCTAGCCTCTTCGCGGTCGCCGAGCCAGGGCTTGATGATATCATCTTTTTGTGCGTCTTCCTCTAATGTTTGAGGGCCTCATTATCGTATATTTGTCCCTTGCTTCTAAGTCTGAGGGACGTGTGTGGAGAAAATATAACCTTCATTTTCCACCAAATACAACTGACAAAAAGCTTTATTATTTACTTGCAGCACCCGGAGCTTTAGCCGGGTTTAATTCCCATTCTTGTAATTTTCCCGCGCAAAGTTATACAATAGGAGGAATATAATAGTGGAAAAATTGTGCTATCTTTTTTCCTAAATCCTCTTTTCGTCTGTTTTTACCACGAACTTGTCTAATGTAGTAAGTAGTTAGCGACTCCGACAGCGTGGTAGGCTTATATTCTATGAATTATGTTAGCTCCTAAAGAAACACCTTAGTCCGCCCCTCGTCTCATACTATCTCCATAATTAGAAGATTGCCAAGCAAGCCAATGGCTCAATTCAAATCGCCCATTCCAGTATAACTGATAATATGCAACTATTCTGATTATATACCAATTTAGACGATGGGCATAATATCTACTTTGGCCTAAAAATTTAGCATCCAAAATCAAATGGTTAGAAAGTGTGTTACAATAAGAAAAACAAAAACACTGTAACATGTTATTTTGGCGAGAATGTCTGAATGATATTCGTGACGTTACTGGTTCCGATCCTGCTTGAACCTCTGAGTATTTTTATTTTGTTACCTTTACGGAAAACATCGTGTGGTAACTGATATGTTCATATGTTCCTAGAAACATCTTTCGAGGACACTATTCATCCTCATGGGAGGTCAAATTACAGGTTGGTCGCGGCTAGATGGGTTGATCGTCGATATTATCACTATTCTCGATAACGAGTCGAACTTATACTATAACGATAGTCGAACTTGGCCTGGAGTGGCACAGAACCGAGGTAGATGGCATACTTAGAGAGAGGCCTATCACAACAGTGAGAGAGAAATCATTATAATGATGATGAAGCCACATGTATGGCGTTGCTGATTTATTTTTCGATTTAATTATAAAGTTGGTCACAATGTAGATTAAAGTTATAAATTATGTGCAATACGCGTATTTTGGCTTAGTAGTAGGCTTTGTGCAAAACCCTTTAAGTTGTAGGAGTTTACGAGTTCAAATTTTGACCAAATAAAAGATGATATTAGTAAACCTATATTTCAAATAATCTTTTGATGTAATATTATTACCTAATATTTTATAGCAGAAGAGTTTTTGTTTGAACGCGCTAATCTCAGAAACTACTAGACCGATTTCAAAATTTCTTTGACCTCTGAATTTGTACGTGACTTCTGAATGCTATAGTATAGAGCATAGAGCTGTGGAGTATATACTACAATACATTATGTTGGTATCACGGGCGAAGCCGGGACAGTAAAAGATAAATAAAGATAACTGACAAATAAAAAGATACCCGGGATAAAGTTACAAAGAAATAATTAGTCATAGACCGCATCGTTGCTTAACATTAGGCGAGATGGCGGTCAAGTGTAAACCTATACCACTTTAAAAAAATAATTTTGCAATTATTTTTGTTTAATAACAAAAAACGTAAAAATTACAATTGGTCACAGGGACTGCCGGAAGAAGTGAAGTCTTCTAGGAAAGAATCATAGTATGTCGGGGACTCGAATTTATAAGATATCCCACTACCACGAAATATCTATAAACATACAACAAAAAAACAGGAGCGTAATATATCCTCCTTTTTGGAAGATTGAAAAGTGTTCAACGCGGTTAAATAAGCTTTAATCGTTAACAAGTCAGTCAAATCTAAAATTTTTAGATATACCCTCATTTTCATTTTTCGTCAAGACTATCCTAAATCCTGAATCGCGCAAACGAAATTTTCTCGAGCCCTGACTCCTATATCACATCCATAGTCTACCGACTGGTGTCTGGGTATACACAGGGAGCCAGTTCAGGGTAGCTGGTCTAATTACCTCGTTGCCGATCTCCGGAGAGTGGAGAGGCATTACTTACTATGTAAGTAAGAGGGATCCCACGCCTTCGCGGTAACCCATTGCTGTGCGAACGTTCGGCGCATATTTGTCCTGTATTATAAAAAATATCACTGTCGATACGACTGATGTATACCATTTGACACTCTTTTGAAAACAAATACTTTGAATAATTACAACATAATAAAAAAAAAATGGATTTACAAAACATTTTTTAGATCGCCAGACGTAACTTTTTTTTAAATATCTCCTAAGTTCTAAGTGCAAGTATATAGTAGTTAGCTATTTAGTATTTACAGTATTTTTGGGTTGATAAATTAATGCTAAAATATTTCACGGTCTGGGGTGGCAAGGATTGCAAATACGCCACTTATTATCAAAAGATGTGAGATTTAGGGCTCCTACACAAAACTGCGATGCGACGCCGCATCGGAGGAAAGGCTCCCACACAAAACTGCGATGCGATGCGATGCGACGCCGTTTCGGAGGAAGGGCTCCCACACAAAACTGCGAGCTCTAAATCTCACACATTTTCAGTTCAGTTCAGTGCGGCGTCGCATCGCATCGCATCGCAGTTTTGTGTGGAAGCCCTAAGACCGTAAGAAAAACATAATACGGAAGTTTTTTAATTTTTTTTAATTTAATAATTATTCACCAACCAACTTGGTGACCAATATATTTATTACAATCCAGCCTAATTCGGAAGTGACGCATATATACTGCTTTTTTTTTTTTTTTTTTTTTTTTAATTTATTATATACATGGCTTGGATGCTTGTCCATGAGCCGACATATATACTGCCTGTGACCAGTGTTGCCAACTTTATTTTTCAGATGATCGTACCATAAATATTTTTTATTTTGCAAATTAGGCTGCTTCCATATTATCCGAAGGAACTTCGTTCTTATCTGGACTGCATTGTCGTTTAATATCAGGCGAGATGGCGGTCAGATGCAATTCTACTATCTATTACATAAGTATGTATTTTAAACTATATAAGTATTATATCAGCTCTCTGGCTGCCATCATACAAGCTTTGCTTAGTTTGGGGTCAGATGGTCTTGTGTGTGAATTGTCCACCAATATTTATTTATTATTTATTTAAAAAAAAATTGGCAGTCATAGGAACTGCCGATAGAAGAGAAAACTTATAACTCAGAATTTGATAGCTTACTTTGGAAACTACGCGGGTGTAACCAGACGGCGTGGCCATGATCATGACTATCTAGAAATTATCCCATAACATCACATTTTTTTTTGAATATTATTAGCAGCGCCCCTCGATCTTACCCGCGCAGTTTTCGTTCCCGTTATTTTCCCGTGACAAAAAGTAGCCTATGAGCGGGATTGAGGAACACACATCAAAACTTTCGCTAAGACCTTACAAACTATCCTCATATAAAAACTGAATTTCGAGTCTTGTTTTTTTTTGCAATTTTTGTTTCTGATGTTATATATGCATATGCATTACTTTATTACGACAATAATACTAAAGTGGTTGTGACAAGTTCCAAGCAAGATAAATAATAACTCGCTTACGTAATCGTTGTTAGCATCTAACTCACAACATAACATTAAACACACATTTTCAATCAAACCGTTCGCAGCAAGGAGTGGCGAAAACATCTTTCCATCGTAAAAAGTCAATGAAAAATCCACATGTCGCCGCATCGAGGCGACAACTTGTCGCCTTCGTGCGTGGGCAAAAATAGCTTTTATTGCAAACAGCTAACTTTATGTTCCCACTCCCACTGCTGGGACTCGGGGTCTTCTATCACAAGGTCAAGGCCATGATCGACCACGGTGGCCAAGTGCAAATTGTAGGATGATGCGTGTCGTCGAAAGGTTTTTTTTCCTGGACAATCCGGAGAAAAATGTAGGTCACCGACATAGCTCTTAAAATTAGCAAGTTGAAGTGGCAATGGGCAGGCCATATAGCTCGCAGAACCGATAAGCGCTGGGGAGTAAAAGGTTCTCAAATGGCGACACTACGAAACGGCAGACGCAGTGTAGGACGGCCCCCCACACGATGGACCGATGTTATTGTCTCGGTCGCGGGAAGTCGATAGATGGAGGCGGCACAAGACCGGTCATTGTGGAAATCATTGGGGGAGGGCTATGTCCAGCAGTGGACGTCTGCAGGCTGCAGATGATGATGATTGAAAACAATGAAACATTTTCAGACGAGACAAAAAAAAAAAAATTATAGCTACGTGGTGCTTTTAATCTACAATTTTAAGTACAATTTGGGACAAACAGAGTCCTGGCATGACATGAAAGACCACGATCCACCAAAGGGGTGTGGTAAAAATTTGGACGGGCTTTTCGTAAAATACCCAAAATGCCTCGGCTTTTTATTGTTAAAGCACGCTTGCTTTGAATGGTTCAATTTCCGGCGTTTCATTTAATATGAAAGCGAATGCAATAAAACGAAACATGAGAATTATAATATGGAACAAAAGTTATGATTGTTAAAAGCGACAGAAATTTTATGAATATTTCGGACATCAAATATTACAATCCGATTTGGACAACATATTGTTTTTTTTGTACCTCATCAGTATGTGCAATATTATTACCAGGGATGTTATGGAGCTCCGTAACCGTAACCGAAACTATCGGATATCCGATATGGAAATATATTTCTTAGCCCTGTAATTTCTCTGGAAACATTGCCCTTCAAACCGGAACACAGTAATGTTCGCACGTTACTGCTTGGCGGTAGAATAATTGGCAAACGTGTGGTCCTTCTCCAGGCGGACTCTGCCAAGAGTCCTACCACTACAGTCGTCTCATAAAACTTTTTCATGACAGCAAGTGCAATGCGATTCGCCTCAGTACATTATGTTATACGTAACCTGTATATAAGACCGATCGTCAGTATGTTTGTCCCAATTGTCCCGAACTTGTGACGCTACCAGAGCACAAACAACCATGATGTCTCAATAAAAAGTTATTTGCAAAATTATACGGGCGCCGCGGAGACGCCGAGACCAATCGATAACGGAATGTAGGTGAACTTGGGACCTGGAATAAAATATACGGTGCAACTTAGATACCTATTTTATTGCAAAATAACAAAATGAGTGTTGGACAAGAACAAATTGAGAAATTCAACCTTAAATGATAGAGTAAGATCCCAGAGCTCCCAGACTTCACCTATTTTCTGATGAATGAAATGTGGATGATTGAGTAGAGTTAGTAAGTACTAAGAACACATGCTTACTCGCTAACTTGCTTAGACGACCAATTTTGAGATATGGGGTAATGAAGGTACATACAAACATAACTTACTTCACGTATTTTCTAATAGGTGATTTTCACGTATGTTGTAGGCAATATCCTTAAAAGCAAGGTCCCAAAACTCCCAGACACTTTCCGTCGGCCGTTTTGCTTAACAACTCCGAACTAATAATTCACTTAAATTCTCATGCTCCATTTGTAAATATGTTCGTCAGACAACTATTTTAAAGCTTTTTCCAATAAGATATACCAATGTAAGGGGCCAATAGCTTAACATTTCATCGTCATCTCGCCAGGACGGGGTCTCTGAAGAAGCGATTTTACATAGAAGAAACCGATTCACTCTTTCTTGAAGCCACCAGAAGAATCTTTCTTTATTGTAACCTCTTCGGAACGTCAACCACGGAATGATGACACTTTTTCAAGCTATGAGTAGTCTGAACATAGTGTATTGGGTTGGATACTTACCCATTTTGCGGTTGCTCCTGGTTTTCATCAGCGTCGTTGCTGACGATGGAATCCAGCATCTGAATCTTCAACATGGCGGTCACATGTCACTTCACAAACACTCACACTACACTAGAACAGTAGTCACTGTCACTCCGCCGATGTCGCACTGATCCTATGGTTTGATCTGAAACAAAGAATGTAACTTTAGTGTGAAAACTAACGTGGCTGTCTAAATAAAATATAATTTCATTGATTGAAAATCTATACACAAGTCACGCTATAACTTGAGAACGGCTTTACCGTGTCCCAGCATTGAGAACATACAATACAATAAAATACAATACATAGATAGATAGATAGATAGATTAACTCTTTATTGCACTTAACAAAGTAAACAAAGTTACAAAAACTTAATAAAATAAAGTAACAATTGGCGACCTTATCGCTAAAAGCGATCTCTTCCAGGCAACCGCTGGATGGAAAAGGAGAAATGAAGAATAATAAGACGGGGAAGTACAAACAATGAGTGAAAGATTATAAGTCTATAAATATGAAAATTAACTTTGAAATATTCTAATATAAATACACTACAATACTATTAAACATAAACCTACATATTAATAACAATACATCCTAATACATAAATACGAATGTAATATAAACTAATAAATAAATATCATGATTTACTAAAGGATATATACAATAATATATGAAATTGATAAATTTACAACTTAAATAAGAGTAACGACTTCAACTAAATTATCACGTAGATAGATATACCTGATTTACCAGTTGTTTGAAAACTGCAACTGATGGAGCTTGTCTAATAGTTACAGGCAAAGCATTCCACAGCTCAACGGCCCGAAAAGCGAACGACTTGCCGTAGAAATTTTCGCTGCGTGCCAAAGGCGATTGGAGTGACAAGTTGTTCTTAGACCGGAGAGGCAGAGAGTGCGCATCGCTCCAGAATGTAAAAACATCTTTCAAATAACGCGGTGATGAGGGTTGAAATAAAACATTGTAGAGTAGAGATAAAATATGAGCATTCCGACGAAGGCGAATGGGAAGCCACTTGAGCTGCATACGGAACTGAGATACATGATCATATTTGCGCAAGCCAAATATGAATCTTATGCAATAATTTTGGAGACGCTCAAGTTTATTTAGCTGGTCTTCATTGAGGTCGAGGTAGCAGATATCAGCGTAGTCTAAAATGGGAAGAAGAAGAGATTGTGCAAGCGCAATTTTAGTAGCAGTGGGTAAAAAGTTTCGTAGTCGCCTCAACGATCCCCCAGAAGCGAATAATTTACTACTGACTGCTTTTAGTTGATGTTCCCAGCTTAACGTGCGATCGAAAATCACGCCAAGGTTTTTGACCGATTCGCTGTACGGAATTACTATTCCGTCAAAAACAACTTCTGGAATGGAACCCCAGTCAACTCTAGATATCATGTAAGGACTCCCAATCACTATTACCTGCGTTTTGGTGGGGTTAACGCTCAATCCAAAAGAGTTGCTCCAATGAACAATTTGTCGAAGATCAGCGTTCACGAGTTCAATGGCAACTTTGATATCTGAGAGTCGGGCTTGGGAATAAATTTGGAGATCGTCTGCGTAAAGGTGGTAGGAAGATTTAAGGTTTTGAGAGATTGAGTTTATAAAAATAGCAAAAAGAAGAGGTGATAGCACGCCGCCTTGAGGGACACCGGCATTTGTACTACACCAAGACGATAAAACATCGTCGAGGTGAATACGTTGTCGGCGTCCATACAAGTAACTATGAAACCAATTGATTACCGATGGAGATATGTTAATAGAGCGCAGTGTCGCCAGCAAGATATCGAAATCGACGGCGTTAAAGGCATTACTGAAATCTAACAGGGCTAGAACAGTAAGCCTGCCGTCGTCCATACCTTTGCGAATGTCGTCGGTGATCTTAACAAGGGCGGATACGGTGCTATGCCCTGGACGGAAACCGGATTGGAAAGGGTTTAAGAGGTCTTGCCTGATTAGGAATTGGTTGAGTTGTGAATGGACAAGACGCTCAAGGACTTTGGACATAAAAGGAAGAATAGATATAGGGCGGTATTCGGAAAAGGAAGTAGGATTAGGTTTCTTCGGCAAAGGTATTAAATGTGCATCTTTCCAGATTGTCGGAAAAACACCACATGTGATGGAATTATTGAAGATTGCGCATAGGACGGGAAGGATGGCGTCAAGGATGGGCAATAACATGTTCCTACTGATACTATCACCGCCAACAGCGTTGGAGGAGATCGACACAACACTCTTCTTAACATCACTTTCAGTGAATCGATTGAATTTAAATTGAGAGTAGTCAGGAGATGGGATGGCAGAAAGATGATTTATAGTAGAATTTTTTATCGCTTCCGATATAGATGAAGCAGAGGAAAAATGTTTATTGAGGGCATCTAAGTCTAATTTATTAGGGGTAGAATTTGGACGTGATTTGCCGACTCCCATAGACTTTAGAAATTTCCAGACTTTGCCTGGATTCTCATTATGAACAGATTTGTGAACATGTCGGCGCATTGCATACAAAGAAGGCTGCATAAAAAACAAGAATAATCATACAATATTTAGCGTTTTAATTTAAAAAATAGTCTTTGTAACTGAACCACTGAAAACTTCAAACCGTAAAGTTTAGTTTTCAATTAGCGTCAACAGTAAACCGAATAACAACTCCAACCTAAAACCGTCAAATCGTAACCGCTAACGACTGAAGCTGGGAACTATTTCAATCAATAACGTTCAGTCTTGAAGTTTACAGCGACTGGGACCAAGATCGAGACTATTACTTCGTCGGAATTCTATAATTATTAGCGTTAATGCCTTTTCTACGCTCGTTATTGGTTTGCTTTGAGAAAAGTTTGTAATACAATGTTGGATTTATGTTGGTTTAGGGCCGATTTAACCACTGATTAACTACTGTTGGAAAATAGCTAAACCTGCGAGCACAGTATAAGTCCTTATACATCTTATCATAAGCCTAAGCGATTTTTCAACAGATTTAAATTAGTACCAGACTTAAAAAGACTTTATTCGGAATTCTATAATTATTAGCATTAATGCCTTTTCTTCGCTGGTTATTGGTTTACTTTGAGAAAAGTTTCTAATACAATGTTGGATTTGTGCTGGTTTAGGGCCGATTTAACCACTTTAAAGCTAAAGCTACAAGCACAAATTCGTAAAAGTCTTTATTCGTCTGTTGATCATATGTTTTAACGATTTTAACATCAGATAAAAAGACTTTTTCAAAATTCTAATTATTAGCGTTAATGCCTTTTCTACGTTCGTTATTGGTTTACTTTGAGAAATGTTTGTAAAACAATGTTGGATTTGTGCTGACGAAGTAACTATTTTCTGATGTGTGGTTTAGGGCCGATTTAACCACTTTAAAGCATTAAAGCTCAACCTATGAGCACATAAATTTGTGAAAGTCCTTATCTATACTAATAATAAACGTATAAAGCTGAAAAGTTTATTTGTTTGAACGCGCTAATCTCAAGAATGATTGGACCGATTTTAATTTTTTTTTTACCGTCGGATTGGAACCTATCTCATCTGTGAGCTATATTTTAAATGTACCACACGCAAAGCCGGAGCGGATTGCTAGTACATTATATTGAACATACGCTTACTGCCTAAACGATTTAGGGTTAAATAGATAAACTTTTTCGGAATTGTTAGCGTTAATGCTTTTTCTTCGCTGGTTATTGGTGTAATTTGAGAAAAGTTTGTAAGTTAGATTTCTACTGGTTTAACCATTTTGAAGTTAAACCTACAAGAACAAATTTGAAGTGAGTCCTTATAGGTAAGTACATCTTACCATAAGCCTTGACGATTTCTGTAGCAAATTAAAATCATCAGAGTTTAAAAGATTTACTTCTTCGGAATGGTATAAGTAATTTTATTATTTATTTATTAGCCTTTTCTTCGCTGGTTTGATGACATATCAATACAAATATTATAAAGTTGAAGAGGTTTTTTTTTAAACGCGCTAACATCAGGAACTACTAGACCGATTTCAAAAAATCTTTCATCACCGTTGTATATATGCGTGATCCCTGAGTGCTATAGGGTATATGTATTTTGATATTTACCACGGACGAAGCCGTGTCGGACCACTAGTTCATTATAAATATAATACCCCGTTTACATAATTCCAGTCCAGCGATCGAATGGACTGGATTCCATCGCTGGACTGGAATAATGTAAACGGGGTATAACATATTGTCCGTAAAAGGAAATACATGCAGGCCTGATAACATGGCGATGCTAAGCAAAAGTGACGTCCATAAGAATGACCGTCAAAGATTCTGCAAAATCCAGCTGATCCTTTCAATAATCGTAGATACTTTCAACTTTATCGACATTGCAGAAAAACTGATTTGTTAGAAGCCTTTGCCTAACCGTTTCTCTTTAAAATGATTAAATTGGCCCTGAGTGTTCTATTTCTAAGTTTGTGACTTGACAGTAAAGGGAAGCCTTTACACTTAAATTAGTTTTTTGACCTTTCGAATGAAGTGGGTGCGAGACGAGCGATTGTAACAAGTAACAAAGCTCCTGAATTCTGACATTGTTGCAAGATATAAAAATAACTGAGCTAGGAAATCGTAATAAATCAAAAACATAAAATATTGTTTTGTAGTGTCTTTTGCAGAGTCCGCCTGAGACAAGTACCACACTTTTCCCGGTTATTGTACTGCCAAGCAGTAATGCGTAAACGTTACTGCGTCCCGTGTTGGTGGGCAATGCTTCCAAAGAAATTATAAAGCAAAGAGATTATTCGTCTTGTATTATCTCCGGATAGTGCAGTGCTAGGCCACGATTTGGGCTTTTCGTGTCCAAATGCCTGCGTGCGTGGGATTTTGCTGTTATGGGCTTTTAGATGTTGCTTTCACCACATTATAAAGAAAAAAATACTAATAGGACGACGCCTTTGGACTTGCGGTAAATGCAGACAATGCAAAGGGTTGCCAGAAAGTTTTTTTTTTAATTCGATTACTGTAAATTGCAATTAAATTCAATTATGATGGGTTCCATATTGTCTTAAACCGTAATGATGTTACATGTATTTCCTAGCGTTTACACAATATTAACGGTGACGCTTAAATTTGTGTTGGTACCGCTTATTGCGTTTACTAGTAAAAATGTGTACATTCATGATCCCTTCAGGCTTCAGTAGACCTTAGCGTGAGTTTGTTTGTCAGAAGTTTTGTTTTAATCACCTTTTCTCAAACTGCCTAACTATTTACTAATAACAATGAACCGAAATTTAGGAGAGTTTTATAATTAGAGTTGCTGATTTGTGCAAACATTGCCCTTTAAATTACTAGGACCGCCCCGTAGCTTTACCTGCTTAGTTGTGGTTACCTTTATTTTCCTGCGACAAAAAGTGATATAATATACCTTTACCAGACTATAAAGTAACTGAGTTTTTTTTTATCATTTATAGGTTTACACTTGACCACCATCTCGCCTGATGTTAAGCGACGATGCGGTCTAAGATGGAGCGTGCTTACCTAGAAGAAACCGATTCACTCTCGATTTCAAGACACCAAGATTATAACCATCGGGGAAAAACCCACTCAGGCAACTCATTCCACAGTCTAGACGTTCTTATCACAAAAGTAGAGTCAAACCTCTTTGTTCGTGTCTTTGGAACATCAACCATGAAACGATGCCGCTTCTTCGAGCCACGGGAAGTCCGATAGAAAAAAGGGCTAGGTGGTATTAGATCATGCAGATCAGATGCACACTCTCCGAAGTGTATCCGATAATAAACCGATAAGCTAGCAATTTTTCGGCGACGTTCAAGACTTTGCAGTCTTTTTCGCACAAGAGTGTTATTGCCTAGTTTCAAATTTCAACGATTCGTTCAGCCTTTCCGGCGTGACTGAGCAACAAACATCCAACCACCAAAACACTGTCATTTTTATGATATTAGTAGGATTGGGCTTTGACGTGTTTAAGAGTGACGGATAGAAATAATTGAACGAAAATGAATATAAATAAAGGGGAACGAAAAACATGGCTAACTACTTCAAAATGTTTTATTTTGATTTTTAATTGGTCAAAATTCAAAATATACGACAATCAATTCATCAGTAGTGGTAGGACTCTTAGCAGAGTCCGCCTGGGGAAGTACCACACCTTTGCCAGTTATTCTACCGCCAAGCAGTAATGTGCAAATATTACTGTGTTCCGGTTTGAAGGGCAATGTTTCCAGAGAAATTACAGGGCTTAGAGACATAATATCTTAAATCTCTGGGTGACGAGCGCAGTGCAGTGCTAGGTAATGATTTGGACTATCATGTTCTAATAGCTGCATGTCACTGTGCTGTTATGTGGCTGGCATGTTGCTTACCATCAGGCACATGTGCTGTTCGTCCCGCCACTCTTTATTTTAAAAAAAATCAGGCCATTTGATACCGATCAAATTTAAGACTTAGTCAATATAACATTCAATCCAAACGGACCGCAACCAAAATATGTTCAAGTCATGTTAAGCGTCAAACAGGTGGCATCTTCTCTCGTTTATCTGTTTTTTGGACTCGTCTGAATGTGTCACAGAATTTAATATGTAAAACTCTAAAAGGAAGTCAAAACTTCTACGTCGGTGGGGGTGAGTGTTCAAAACACTCTCTTTCCACATCAACAAGCGCATTGCCAACGATGTTTACGTTCCATATCATTCAATACTTCCCGTCCAGCCAAAGACGAAGCTCGCAAAGAGACCACTTCCCGCGTAGAAACGGACTTCCCTTGATAACTACTCAAAATTTGTAAATTAGTCTAAACTGCAGCTACAACTTCGTTTGTGCGATGCAGAATGCATTTAGAAAAAATCGTGAGAATCCGTAAACCGTAAAA
Organism: Ectropis crepuscularia; assembly: GCA_963693475.1. Taxonomy (NCBI): domain Eukaryota; kingdom Metazoa; phylum Arthropoda; class Insecta; order Lepidoptera; family Geometridae; genus Ectropis; species Ectropis crepuscularia. The sequence goes on from OY856358.1 coordinate 15,828,611, forward strand.
GATGTTTTTTGGGGTAGCTCAGGTAGAGGGTGGTTCGAAGAAACTCATAGAAGCGTGAAGTTGCTATCACTTCGGAGGCACGGGATCGAATCCTGCGCACGTCTATTTTTGTACAAATAGTTTCTAAATGTTGGCATTAAATAATAATCTAAATACATGAAACAAAGTATACATTCACATATTAATATTTAAAAAAAACGGCACGGACATTTATGACCTTTTTTGATTTTGTTCGATGGGTTTGTCTTCGTCCCGAATAGCGAATTATCTGTTAAACCATTCGCAAAAAATCGGGTAAAAATATCCCATAATATGGATTATTCTCGGCTAACTAAATGTAACAAGCTTAATAAATAATTATTCAAAAACAAATATGAGTGATAACGTAGCAAATTATTGTCATCGCCATTTGCTATCAAATTTATCTAACGAAATTAATTGCCAAGTAACACAGGTTAATGGTAAATAACATCTAAACCAAACCACACTATAACCATAGAATAGATAATACCTATAACACTAGAATTAGTTTGAACACGTTTTCATTTTGCATCGCCATTTTCATTTTCTTCTCCGAATCCAAGATACAAAAAAAAACAAAAACGATAATAGTCACGGATCCAAGACCCTGTGGTGTTTCTAAATTAAATAAATAAAGTAGCCAAGTGCGAGTTGGACTCGCCCATGAAGGGTTCCGTTCCAGCAAGTAACATAACATACATAGTACACATAGTTCTTGTAGTTTGTTGTAACTTTGATCGAAGTTTTAATAATAGTGTATTTATGACGTACTAAAAAAAAACTACTCATCAGATCGAGTTCAAACTAATTTTCGTTGGTAGTTTTCATGGTAATGTACATCATATATTTTTTTTAGTTTTTTCATTCTCTTACTTTAGAAGTTAGAGGGGGGGGGGGGACACACATTTTACCACTTTGGAAGCGTTTCTCGCGCAAGTTATTCAGTGTAGACAAAAATTATATTAGAAACCTCAACATCATTTTTTAAGACCTATCGATAGACACCCCACACGTGTAGGGTTGATGAAAAAAAATTTTTTGAGCTTCAGTTCTCAGTATGGGGGGCACCCCTAATTTTTGTTTTTTTTTTAAATGTTTGTAAAAATCTTAATGCGGTTCACAGAATACATCTACTTACCAAGTTTCAACAGTGTAGTTCTCATAGTTTCGGCAAAAAGTGGCTGTGACATACGGACGGACAGACAGACAGACAGACAGACAGACAGACATGACGAATCTATAAGGGTTCCGTTTTTACGTTTTACGGAACCCTAAAAAGTATCACACGCTTGCAGAAGATATAATTTACTCAACATTTACAGGTTTCCAGATTGCAGAAGCACGGTGTGTGTGTGTGCTTATGCGACGAACAAAAGTTGAAGAAAGTAAAATTACAACCATTACGATTTTTTTGATAAACTTGATAGTCATCATCATCATCATCAGCCGCAAGACGTCCACTGCTGAACATAGGCCTCCCCCCTATTCGATTTCCACAACGAACGGTCCCGCGCAACCTGCAACCAGCGGTTTCCAGCGACCTTTGTTAGGTCATCTGTCCATCTAGTGGGAGGCCGTCCAACACTGCGTCTTCCGGTTCGTGGTCGCCACTCGAGAACCTTTCTTCCCCATAGACACAACTTGACACTTCACAACTTGATAGTATAACTCTGCAAATATTGATCCTAGCGTAAAAATTACCTAGACCAAACTTGTTTTTCAACATTTTTGGTTACCATCATTTTTGCTCTAAAGTTGAAAATAAACGAGTTATTTCACAAAAACTTTAAAACAAGATGGCGGCGAACCCTCTACCGGGATTAGTTAGAAAATCGAGATTTAAACTTCCAACCACCGTCTTCGACGTTTAAAAAAATAAATCGCTCCCCGGATTTTTTTTTTCTATTTCAGGCTAAGTAGTTTTATGTCTGCTCCGACTGGACTGTAATGTTTCTATCACGATAAATGAACATGGTAAGTAAGCATACTCACGCGCACCACTATATTTTCAAATTTTATGCGCCACTGCCACTAAGTTGGAACGGTGAAGGAAAACATCGCGAGGAAACCGACATGTACCTAGACTCTTTCGAGGTCATATGTAATAAACCAATCCACTGGGACGCACTGGGCCAGCGTGGTGGATTATGGCTTTGACTCTCTTCTTGCGGGAGAAGGCTCGAGTCTTAGCAGTGGGAACATTCAGTGTGTTGATTATGCTATTCTTAATGCTAAGTAAGCGTACACGAAATATATCTGAAAGCATTTAAGCTGGTTGTATATTTTAAGATATGTTCTATGTATGTGCTTAAGTATAATTAGATAATAAGTTTCGGTTATTAGGACTGCGCCAGCCCAAAGTTTGGTATAGCAGTACATAGATGTAATCTCAGACCAACATTGTCTATCGTCTCTGACATGTTCAATTACATTGTACCATCATTGTATCAAAGCTTTCGAAGCAGTTGTGATTATTTTTCTCAGAAAAACTGACATCAATTTGTGAAAAACATATTGTTAATATAAAAAGAAATGCTGAAGTAATCTATAAATTTGTAATACACATTTGCACGTATATTTTGTTTTTGTTAATTGGGGGAGCTTTCGCAATATAAAAAGATAAAAAAACAAACACAAGCCGAATTGAAAACCACATCCTTTATAGATTTCAGTTAAAAACAATCATAAATAAACAAAAAATCAATTACTTATGTATTTTAGTAATATGGAAGTACCTATGTTTTTCATTTCAAACTCCAATTTAAGGGGGCGCCTAAAGCCAGAAAACGAAAAAAGGACATTTTCGACGCCGGCGCCGCTCACTGAAGTTAAGAAACTAAAAACTATGACAAAAAAAATATTGACGTGTGGGTACAATCAAGAAGAAGCACAATAACCGAATAGAATTTTAAAAATAGATCAGAATTTTTTACAATAAAAAAATAAATATGACACCGAAAAACCCCGTTTTAATTCGAGTACTCGAAATTATCAGCGATGACCCCACATTATTTTTTGGTCATAAAATTCCTATTTGTACGTTCTAGTAAAGTAACCGAAAACTTTTTTAAATTTATGTTTAGTTATTGAGTAATTAAATAAAACTTGGTCAAAAATGGACTCCTGATTAAATATTGATTTTTGCCTCCAAACTGTGTCATGCTATTCTCGACTTTATGTACATCACATTAAGAAACGCGTCGCGCGGGTGAAATCTGATTTTTTCCTGGCTTTAGGCGCACTCTTAAATAAGATCGAATTAACTAGAAAAATATGCAGAAATGAATTTTCTTATCAGTGCTCTAAAACGTTAAAAAGCGACCTAAAATAAACAAAAAAAAATACATATTTTTACAAATACACACATTTTTATTCCGTTCACATCTTGGGGATATTTTAAAATCGCAATCCAAATAACGATACAAGAATCGAACGGATAATTTTCTGTGAAAACAGAAGTTTGTTTTGCTTAGGAAAGCAAAAGCATTGTGTACAAGAGCAAAAGTACTCGTACCAAGGCAGCAAAGATATCTTTTAATCCTCAAACAAAAACAACAATAAATTGTGGATGTTTGTTTGTCTCAGGTGCTTTCTTTAATAACACTTGAATAATACACGAACACCCTTATCTGTGTACACGCCGTGAAACAGTGCCTAAGCTTATATCATTGCGGATCAACAATCTTATCTGGCTCGGGGACCAACACTCAAACTAACCAATCTTTAATGGTTTTAAATAAATTAATCATCAGAAAAGCGATAGTAGCGGCTTTTTCAGCGGCCAAAATAAGTTTGACGCACTCACCGCAAATTGAGGATAATCACACAGATATTGAACCGGAAATGAAATGTCATTTTATACCAGAACGTTTCTCCTCTATTTATATAGTAATTACAGTATTAAGGTTTGTATTTCCCGGCACCTCTAAGTTTTCTTTTCTGAGTGAAAATGTACAAGTTAGTCATCATCCCTTTAGTGGTGGAGGACCACATCATGAAGAAACCGGCGTTTCTTTCTGTACAATAATGCTCTTTCGACTCGTTAAATCTATTAAACCTAAATATACTCGGATTTTTTCTTCATGATTGCAGCGTTTCGTATTTATTTTCAGGTTGTTGAGGACTGAGTCATTCCAGCTTGTAGTATAGGCGTCTTCTGAAATTCCTCATTATAACTAAGATACGTCTCGCGATAGAACTTTAGAAGTCGGAAGAAAGATACTGCTCAAAAGTAAACTGTGCTTTATACACAGAGAGATAAGAACCGTCATTTTACTTCTCTGGGAATGGGAGTTCACGGAATGTTAGGTTTAGGTAGGTATAGCTGCGAAGCCTTTGGTGTAGGTAAAGAAATTACGACCACAATGATAAGTCCCAACTTTTGTCTTTTGGTATCTAAATTACTTGTGCCAATTCCCTATCTATGGAGAATAGACAGAGAGATAAATTCATGTATTCCTTAAATATTTGGGATAAGTATACTGAAGACTGTTGCCTTCCTATTAGGACTCATTAAAGAGCCCAAATGGGGAAGTATCACGCCATTGCCAGTTATTCTTCTGACATACAGTTCAATAAATCACAGAATAAACAGATACCTACGTCAGTTAATTTCTCTGAGCAATGACAGACTTGTTCAAAAAAATCAATGAACCAATCGCTGAAAAGTTGCAAATTTATTTGTTTTTAATCGGATTCATTTCGTAGAGTATGCAGCTAATATCCTATACTATTTTTAGATAGACAAAACTTTAGCAAAACTAAATTAAACTTACTATAATACATTAGTAATTAGTACCTAACTTATTACTTTCACTAAGCATATCCCAGGGATCAATGTTTCAACTCCAAATGGTTCAGATAGTAACAGTTATAATAATACTGCGTATTTTCTGCGTTTAAGACACGCAGCAATAGACACTGCGTCAGACTATCTTTGGATGAACGAAATCAGACCCTACTTCTCTGGCAAAAGAGTCATGTTATCAGGTCCTTTGACATAGTCACGTAATAGACCATTCTGTTTGAGTATATGGCAGTTTCACCTTTTTCCTATTAGCCACGCCGTGGCTCGAAAAAACGATACTTTTTTAACGTTTTTTAAAACTCGAACGAAGTGGTTTGAAATTAAAAAGAATCCCTAAACTGTGAAATGTGTTGCCTAAGTGGGTATTTACTTATGTTGAATACCCAAAATGTTGTAGTGAATAATCTATTAGGTAAACGATCCAACCTTCTATGGTTGCATCATGAAGCACAAACCTACAAATTAATGAAAAAATACTCCATGGCGCCTGCAATGCTGCTTTGTACTCGTATATATTAAATACAAAAATGAGTGTCAACAGCGCTCTTCTGCAGTGGGTGAGAGAACAGTAAACTGAACTCAGGACCAGGTCAGGAGAGAGAGCGTGGCGGAAGTCTCTCTCCTGGACCTTTTTGTCAACTACTCACAACATTCAGACCGCTGGGTGTATTTCGGTAACACATTCATGCACTTTATCTCTATCGTATACAAGATACGATTCCCTGAGAAGAGCTGGACACTCAAGCATTATAAACAATTATTTGTATAAAACCTTACGGTAGGAAAAAAATCGTTTGCGTGATCTAGGTTTCTTAATTATTAATGTTGACTTTAGCAAACACTTCAATTCTTGGTAAATTGTTTATTGACTGGTCCCGTGGCTCCATTGGTAGTGAATCTACCCACTGAGTCCTACCTTCGCCTTCGTCTTGGTGTATCTAGTATTATATTATTTTTTCATAGATAAAAATCAAATTATTAAAGTAAAAAATAATTGTATTAGCTATGAGGCTCCCATAGGTCAAACTTTGGTCAGTTTTGATTAAATAGTGTAAGCATGTGAAAATAATAAATCAAGAATACATATTAAACACAAAACCGTGATCAATGAACAGAAAAATAACTTTTATTTAGAACAAATTGAATACTTTTACTTGTATTAGGTGATTAAGTTATCCAGCCATCTAGCGAATTTATTTTGAACTGATATGGTAAGTGAATAGTAAGTGAGGGTAGTTTGATATTATTTTGTTGGACGCTGGAGATATTCATTTATATCATGTTTGTTTCTGTTATAGTGATTGAGTTGAGTTTTGATTTTACAGATACCATGGAAATGTAAAAAATCATCGATTTTATCAATAAGGAAATCTAAATAAATAAATTTACTATAAGATAAATAATAAACGCAGTGTTGCGAGATCGTGTATCTAGAATCTAGACATAAATAAAGCGGCCAAGTGCGAGTTGGACTCGCCATGAAGGGTCCCGTTGCAGCAAGGAACATAATATACATAGTTTTTTTAGTTCGTTGTAACTTTGATCGAGATTTTAATAATAATGTATTTATGACGTATTAAAAAAAACCACTCAACAGATCGAGTTCAAACTAATTTTAATTTTCGTTGGTAGTTTACATGGTAATGTACATCATATATTTTTTTTAGATTTTTCATTCTCTTACTTTAGAAGTTATATTGGACACATTTTACCACTTTGGAAGTGTGAAGTGTCTCTCGCGCAAATTATTATTATTAGACGAAAATGATTTTAGAAACCTCAACATCATTTTTGAAGACCTATCGATATACATCCCACACGTGTAGGTTTAATGAAAAAAAAATTTGAGTTTCAGTTCTCAGTATGGGGGGCAACCCTATTTTTTATTTTTTTTGTTCAATTCTTAATGCGGTTCACAGAATACGTCTACTTACCAAGTTTCAGCAATGTAGTTCTCATAGTTTCGGCAAAAAGTGGCTGTGACATACGGACGGACAGACAGACAGACAGACAGACATGACGAATCTATAAGGGTTCCGTTTTTACGTTTTACGGAACCCTAAAAATGAGGGAATAACCGCGTTGATAAGTTTTAATTTTGAATTTTCATATATTTTAGTACGCTAATAGGTATCTTACAATATATAGCACTAATACATAATACATAAATTTACTTCGCTCCAGTGCAAACACATTAATTAACAGTCTTTCCAAAATTTAATCTTAAACCATTACAATGTGTGTTTAAATGCGTTTGTGATTATCAACATCAAACCTATTTATGTATCCTTTTAAAAGACCGAGTTTTGAAAAAACAGTGGAAAATTTGGCTTGCTCTTTCAGCTTGCGGTTTCCCTTCCTCGGCCTTCCATCATATATTATTCACCCCCACCTGATTTACGTATTGTTATGGTGTTACGTATATCCTCAAGTTTCCCTTGAACGTGATTAAATATTAATCTTCATGAATTTTAGTTGGGAAGGTGAGCGTAATGTGAGCCAAGCATATTGAGTAATAGTTTCCTGGCAACGTCGAGCCTTGGAAGTTATCTGAAGTTGTACAATTTCAAACGGAGATTATGCTTACTTTTGGTTGGTATGGATTTGTGATTTAAGTTTTAAATGATGTATCGCATTTCATTTCCTACTTTGGAATGATGTTTCCTGTGATTGAGTTATAAAGTTTAAGTTTTGTCTGCAGTATCACCCGGGCGAATCAAATTACTATTATCCATTGATATTGTGACTACGATAAAGAAGAAAATATCATGAAGTTTTTCTTTTACATACCTAAAATTATTAACAAATGCGCCAAAATGCTCAGAATAAAAATTACTGAATTTGGTGGAGCTGCTTCCAGTACCAATTTTTTCATACTTTAGCCATAATAATATTGAAGCAGTGCAAACGAGGTAAAAAATACGCCAAGTACTTGAATTTGATAACTATTGATTAAAGGCTGTTAATTACTACATATAAATGTATGACTGATTAATAAAAACATTAAACTGATTTAATTTAAATGAAGTTTTTTTATATCCCAAAAACAAATAGGTGTTCCATATTTGGTGACGTTCCTTAGCAAATAAAATACATGCATTTACTGATTTTAGTATCGACTTTAAACAAAGACGGCCGTAAGCCGCAACATGGAAAGAAACAAAATTTTTGGAAAACCATTAAAATTACAATAATGGTAAAAAAGTCCTCAAATATCACACAAACATATTCTATTACAAAACGGTCGTCAAAAGTTCTTCATCATTAGGGTTGAGGTGCCAGTCATGCACAAGGTGCTAAATGCCTAGCTTCCATCTTTAGAAATTGTCCACTAATGATTAATAAACCTATGATTTATCATAGGGTTAATAATCATTATGGTCAATAACCCAAGGATTTTTTCCAGATCCTTAATCTGGTTTCATGCGAAGAAACGGACGCCCACCGAACTAAATTTTAGTTTCAACATGAACAAAATTTGGAAAAAAAATCGTTTCCGTGTTTCAGAACGTTCAAACTGTTTCTATTAACTCATTTTATGCCGTTGGAAATGAAGGATATTGGTGCTACGTTATCGGAAATCGATTTGTCCTTTTTTGTTTGATTTGGCTTGAAGAGGCACGAATAGCTCTGAATTTAAATCCCAGACGATTTTAAATTTAAAACAAATAATTTAATTTAGATTACAATTTTACATAATCTGTTTTCAAACAAGGCGAAAAAAAATGATTCAAAAATATTTTAATAGATGGCGCCTAGATTATACTTAACCCACGCATATGTAATGTCAAAGTGTAGGGTTTTGTCAATGTGAATTATATTGATAAAAGTGTATAATGATAAATTTTCTTAATGGCATTATTTTTTAATCTCCAATTACTTTAACGCATCATCACAGATTTTTACTACTTGGGTAAAGTCATGGAACAAAAACAAATTGTTCTCGTGAATTTTAAGTTGACAGTTGTTATAATTTAATAGTTAAAAAAGTGCCAACGCCATCTAGTACGCAGCATGAAACATTTTTGTTTGCGAAAAATAGCTAATTGCAAAGCCGTATGTGATTATTGTGATAATAAATAAATTTTTCGACTTTATCGCTACAGATTTTCCTTGAGATTCAACTAGAACTGTGATTTAAAAAAGATCTTTTATCGAGTCTCTGTTTTTATACTTTTCAGTTTCAAATAGTTAGAAAATCGAATTTAAATTACAATTTGATGGAACATTAACTATAGTGGTGTTGACGTAACATATTATTTTCTATTTTCAATCATTGATTAATTATTTGCTCATAGATCAGATAGCAGCTCCATACTCCGTAGACTGAAATTCTACGAGATTTAAGACAAGGAACTATATAGGGGAAGTATATACATTTTGTTTTATTAGCATGGCCATTGGTACCCAAAATTAATACAAATTTATTTAATTTATTACAAATGAATCCCTCGTCATAGACACAACGTCGTCGCGTTTTAAGTTACACTAACGCCATCTGTGTTGTTTGGGAGCAACTATTTCCTTGTGAATTTAAATTATGAATTCGCTAACTGACTTCCATAATAACATTTTTGCTAGATGGCGTTGTGTTGTGTGTAATGTTGACAAATATTTATTTGTGAAATGCTGCTCTTATGCTCTTTAAAATAATTCACTTATGGGTTATTTCTGAAGTAACTTTAAAATGATTCACTTACTCGTTAGAAATAACGAAACGACCTAGGGTCAAATTACAGAAAGTAGAATTTTCTAAAGCAAAATGGTCGTCAAAAGTTCTTCGGCATGAGGGTTGAGGTGCCAGGCACGCACTTGGTGCCAATTGCCCGGCCTCCATCTATAGAGGTAGTTCACTGGTTAGTGTATAGCTTCGTCATTCGTAAGGTCATTCTCACTCTTAATAAGAAGCTGAACAGCCTTAGGAATTTGGCCAGATCCTTCATCTGGTTCCATGCGATGAAACGGACGCCCACTGAATTAGAAATTAGTTTGTGTACCAGCAGAATCACCAAAAAATGTTGATTCCGTGATCCAGAATGTCTCTACCTGCGTCTATTTATCTATTTTGCAACAATAGAAAAATGTTTGGGACGGCTATTGTTGCTCCGTTATCGGGGATCGATTTACCGTTTTTTGCCGTTGTGAGTTTGGGCAGGGGTAGAAACGAACACCGGGTTCGAATCTCGCCGAGCGTTCTGAATGTTTTTCAAACAGATAGTATTTTATCCGTAGCAGAGCGCAGCACTGGTATTATCATTGGGTATTGGATTAGTGGGTTAACCGCTATTGGTTTTCACTGCGACCTAACTAAAACAATGGTTTGCAAAACGACCGTTTATTGGTTTTCTGTTTTAAAACTTTTCAGCTTGACCAATATGGAGAATCGAATTTAAATGATTGGTTACTATTACAGTTTTGATTGAAAATACATATATATCATATTCAGAAGGGGCGTTTAACACACATAAATTTTGGTCAAAACAGATACGCAGCGCTGTGAAGCCTTGGCGTGGCTTAGTGGGTAGGACCGAGTAGGACGTCCGATCCCATTATCGTGAGACCGAAGGTTCGAATCCCATCTGCTCCTCGTGAGTATTTTTACAAGTAGAAATAACGGCGAAGGGAAACATCGCGAGGAAACTTGTTAAGATAGAAGAAAGACGTTTTTCGAGGATATGCATCACCTACCAACAATTGGCCAGTGGATTATAGCATAGACTCTCTCTTTGGAGAAGGCTCCGAGTCCTAGCAGTGACAATATTAATGGGCTGGATATACAAGTGTACAATATGATATGCAGAAGTGTACATGGTATACAAGTGCTCTTCATTACCTTGAAACAGCATACATATTACATCACGACATAAAAGGAAATGGTATGTTGTAGATACGTTAGAAAACACGTAGGTGTGAAATCGTTTTTCTATGACGAATCCTTAGCAAACGAGCATTGCATTTAATTATCCACTTCCTACGCCTTCTATTTTTGTGAACAATTATTATAAAGCAAACTTGGTATTGATGAATATTAGTTATACGTCAAATACATAGGATTAGGTTTTATTATGTTATATTCATGTACATATAAAAGTTTGTTGCCTTGGTATCTATATGTATGTATATCGGACTATATTTATCGTTATCCTGCAACATGACGAAGGTTTAAAAATTCCATATATTAACTTTTCGAGATTCATTATTAACAAGACCTAAATTGATTCACTCCTCAAATCATTTACTTGTTAAAAAATAACAAAATTATGCCATTCGTCACCGACACAAAAGATTATCGTGATTTAAGTTACATTAACGCCATCTATATTTTTTGATTGGGGTTTCTTATTTAGTGACGGAAACGCAAACAGCACACCTGCCCATAACAGCACAGTGTATGAACTATTTATAAACATGAAAAGGTCAAATCACTGTTAACACATGGCACTGCGCTCGACAACCGGATATAAGGAAATTTAAGAGACCGCGACAGGAACTTGGCATTATGGAAATGTATGGGCGCCAGTTCGCGACGAGACCGCGACCGGAGACCGAGACACGTGTCGCTATCGCGGGACGAACTGGCGCGCATACAAAGCTATAATGTCAAGTGCCTGTCGCGGTCGCGGCGCGCACTGGCGTCCAGACAATTCCATAATGTCAAGTGCCTATCGCAGTCTCCGGTCTCGGTCTCGTGTCGCGGTCGCAGCGCGAATCTGCACCTTCAATTCTATAATGCCAAGTGCCTGTCGCGGTCTCCGGTCGCGGTCTCGTGTCTGTCATGTCAGGTTGTGAAGAAATATTTTGTCCGCCATTTTGTGGCGCGGCCATCTTGAATCGATATTTAACAAACATGCTAAGAACCACAGCACGGAAATTAACCTTCAAATAGAAAAAACATCGAAATCGGTCCATCCGTTTGAGCTCTACAGTGCCACAGACAAACATCGACGTGAAACTTATAACACCCCTTTTTTTGGTCGGGGGTTAAAAATACGAGAATGAAGGTACAGTGTTAGAGGAAAACTGAAGAAACTATGGGTTCACTGTTGAATCCGGTATGGAAAGGGTATGATCGTAAAGGGAGTATGCGATGAGGTAGTGATTGATAGAGATGAATGAAAAAACGTAGATATTGTACTGACCCCATAAAAGTATATAAGGGTAAACCTGATGATGATGACGCCACTATTTCAATTTCAGTGATACTAATACGTTAACGCTCGGCTGGGGTCGTTGATTAAAATGAAATCTCGATGCATCGGCGTGAGGCCAAGCGGAACGGGTCAAGCTCGATATCGCAAAGTTCGTTTATGGATAGCAAATACCTGTCAGTCAAATACCTAAGTAGTATGGCATACCTTGCGTCTTTAAAGTTCTCACAGATACTACTAGACCTATTTATACGACATGTCATATCAGTACGTGAGAAACCAAAGATGTAGATGTGGGTTTTTATAGTTTCGAGTGATGGGACGAGCAGGACATGTACCTACCTGATGGTAAGCAACACACCTCCGAATAACAGCGCAGTATCGCTCAGCTATTGCAACAGAAAGAGTCCGTATCACAGAACAGATATCTGTTCTGTGATCCGTATCATTGCCTAGCACTGCACTGCGCTCATTATCCAGAGATATAAGACGATTTATCTATTTATGTATAGGTATCTAATATCTATATAGATAAATCATCATCAACAACAGCACACTAAATGTTCCCACTGCTGGGACTCGGGGCCTTCTCTCGTAAGGAGAGAGCCATAATCCACCACGCTGGCCCAGTGCGGGTTGGTGACTTCGAAAGACTTCGAAAGATTCTAGGTACATGTCGGTTTCCTCACGATGTTTTCCTTCACCGTTTTAAGTTAGCGGCATTACGCACATGACTTCGAAAAGACAGTGGTGCGTGTGGGGTTTGAACCCAGGGTCTCCGGATCGGCAGGCGCCGCTCTCCCGACTAGACCAGCCGTAACTTATGCGTCGTACGTATTATCTATATGTACTCTATCTCTATTTAAAGTATTTTTCTACAAACATTTCCCGTTAAATCGGAGCACAGTGAATAAGAAAGTTCTAACGCAGCGCAGTAAGCAGCATAATTTACCAGCCGTAAAAATGTCTAATTAAATATTCCCACTACAATTTCCCTATATAAATTTATCCATCAGCGCTTGGAAAACTACATTCAAATTATTAATTATTAATAATTATTAGGATTCAAACCTATGACCTCACAGTTATGATTCGCACGTCCTGGGTACTTCTTTCCTTCTTACTTACTGCCAAAACGCACTGGGCGAGAGTCAATACCATAATCCACCAGGATTATGGTATAGACTCTCCCTTTGTAAGGGTCCGAGTCCTAGCTCTGTATCTATCTCGTCAATGAAATCTAAGCTACGGAAAACGTAGCATCAAGCAGTGGTACGGTTACAGGCTGTCAATGATGAAGACGATACCTACCGTCAGAAAATAAAACTCATTTGTGGAAAAGAACGTGCGTACATTGTCAATTTTATTATCGATGGTATCCTACAAAGTACTCGTATTGAACCAAACAACTTTTATTAAACTTTCCCGATGTACAACGCAGACATTGAATAATGTGAAACATGTATTTTTTTCTCTTTTATCGACTTTAAAAGAAACTTTTCTTTTATATCGGCTTGAACGCCTTTCAGGCTTGTTTGTAAGACGGCATACTGACATACTTTTAAATTTCCAGATAAGCTGTTAAGATTTGGAAAAGTTATGAATTGTTTTTTATCAAGAAAGTGCTTTTTACTTGTAACGCGATTATTTCTTATGCTTGAGTGCTTGTCTATGGTGCTTCGATCCGATTTATTATAAAGTCATTTTTAATTTTAATTCATACTTATTTAAAACTTGCCCTCCAATTTCACTAAGTAAATTTAAATTGAGCCGCTTAGGAAGTATATTATGTAGCTTATGTACTTAGCCTTTAAATCAATAATTTATTATTTTTAGAGGAATCAGTTTCTCTAGTAATCTATTTGGAATATACGTAAAAATCGATACCTACGAATTGAGAAATTCATGAGAAATCCTTATTTTAGCTTCTTTGTTTTTTGAAATCGGTTTAAAATTAAACAAATGAGTCATTTTAGTAGGTGAAATTTGGTTTTTGACTCGGCTTGAATAATATTCAGTACAAACAGGCTAGACTAAAACTGAAACTCAAAGATAGATTTCGCAACTAATCGCCACATAAAAGACAACCATAAATATTTTACGAAGCCCATAACTTCGTAAACTTCATTTTTATAATTCTGCGTCTAAAGTTGTAATTTATGAAGGCGTTATTTTAGCCGTAAAATCGCTACTGGATGAACGTAAAGAATTCAAGGCTGGAAGTTTTTTATTGCATTAGGTATTTCGTTCCTCTGAAAAATTGTTTTACCCTGGTGGTGGCGATTTTCTTTCTAGCGACTTTTTTGCGCCGGACTGTTGCTAGGAGCTGGTTCTGCCCTGCCGTTTTATTTCCCCATTCTACTAATATTAAATATGCGAAAATTTGGACATCGGAGCGTCTGAACAATTCGGGTAGAAATTTGGAACAAAGTTAGATTATTATAGTATGGAATATCACATACCTAGGCCCTAGGCTAAATAGTAAAATAGTAACTAGGCGTGACCAACCGCGGGGCGTTGGTAGTAGTTCATAAATGTTTTACTGCGATCCTTCTGCTACTTTTCATCGCGGGAGACTATTTTTTTTTAATAAAGAGTGACGAGACGAACAGGACATGTGCCTGATGGTAAGCAACATGCCTGCCACATGACAGTATAGTGACACGCAGCTATTGGAACATGAAGAGTCCAAATCTTTACCTAGCACTGCACTGCGCTCGTCACCCAGAGATCTAAGATGTTATATCTCTAAGCCCTGTAATTTCTCTGGAAACATTGCCCTTCAAACCGAAACACAGTAATGTTTGCACATTACTGCTTGGCGGTAGAATAAGTGGCAAAGGTGTGGTACTTCCTCAGGCGGACTCTGCTCCTGAAGAGCAGAGTCCTACCACTACTGAGTTCCCGTAACTTTCCTGCGATAAAAGTAGCCGATATGCTATTCCAGACTGTAACACTAATATAATATATCTGTTTCAATTTTCCAACTCGGTCCATTCAATCGTTCCGACGTGATTGAGCACCAAACATCAGAACTTTGACATTAAAAATAATAGTAGGATTTTTCTTCTATTTTTGTATTTAGACATCAACTTAGGTGTAATAATTTCTAAATCACAACAATTTAGGCTATGTCACCCGATGATCATTTATCATTTCAATTGTGAAACAAATAACCATGGACGTATAAAAAAAGTCGGACGTAGTCTTGCTAAAACAAAAACTGTGTCCATCGAGTCGGCCACATAATATGCACGTGTGCGCTGTCACATACAGGCTGACGCGCACATATCAGTGGGTTACACGCTGCTATTTGTGTATATGTGTGCGTGTCAGTATATCAGTGACAACCTGACAATGCACACGTGCAAATGTGGCCGACTCTTGTGACATAGTTTTTGTTTTAGCGAGACTACGTCCGACTTTTTTATACGTCCATGCAAATAACATAAAAAATTGGCAGTCATAGGAACTGCCGATAGAAGTGAAAACTTTAACTCAGAATTTGATAGTTTACTTTGGAAACTACACGGGAGAAACCGGAGGGTTTGGCCATGAGCATGTATGCATGGGGCCATGGTCCTGAGTTTACCCGAAGATTTCTTATCATTATACTGATAGACCACGAAAAATCTGTCGGTGACGCGCCAAAACTTTTCACTTCAAAAATACTAATGTTCGCACTTTGTAAATATGATCGTAGTCGCAGTACATTGTCATCTATTAGTAAAATTGTTACGTATAATCCATTTAATAGTCTAAATATGAGTCCCAGTACAACCGTTTACAAACACACAATTAAATTAAATTTCCACAAATATTCGACGTTGCCAGTCTGGTCCGCTATCGCAAAAGTTACTTATTTCAAACTGAAATGTAGTTAGATATTTTAAAGTGGTCCCAAGTGAAATGTGGTTTCATTATTTGGTATGGTTTTGTGGTTAGGTATATTTTTGCATAATGGAAGTACCAACCTTTATCTTTTTACCTCGGTACTTAACGCCATGTTTGTTTTTTTGTTAATTTTTTGCCACCACAGATTCAGTACTCTTCGTCAGAATAAACTTTGTATACATGAGCGATATTTAAGATTTTAGAGGCAATGTTGGACTTGGATCTATATCATTAGACCTAGCACGGATCCTGTTTCCATTTTTTTTTCGTTTATTCATAAGTTTATTCATGTGCTATTTCAGACTGTATTCTAAATTACAAACCCATCCCTTCAAAAGTTCAAATGTAATTGAGCAAACTAAAAACCAAACTTTCACATTTATATTATTAGTAGCATATGTGTCCCGCTCCCACAAGCAGCAGTCGTTCACGAGTATGACGCATGAGTCAGCCGTCGCTTTTTTCGTCCGTATTCCAAACATTTGCAAAAGGTTTACGCGACACAATCCTTTTTAAATTTTGAGTTAATGAACAATTATCAAGTACACGGCCTTATCCTTGATGGCTATGACGACGGTGAAGCAACATTGAACTTAAAGTTAGGAACACTTAAGTCCTATATCGCTTGTCTATATAGCGATATTTCATGCCCTTTTCTATCCTCGACTCAACCGCACAAAACAAACTCAAAAACTAAAAACAAGGTTTGGCTTTCTCAGCCTTTAAAACCGACTTATCGAAAACAAGTAAACAGCTACCGCCCTAAAAAGGATTGAAAGCCCAACTGGGCCAAAATTAGATTACAAAACTTGACCCCTTACTTAACGCGTGGAAGTTTACCCAATTCACTCGGTAACTACATTTACTTCGGGGGATTTTGCCCGAATGGTTACCGGGAAATAGGGATGCTACCATGATACGTAGGTTTATCGGAACGGGGATCGAAGACGGAAGTTTTAAATTTGTGTTATCGTTTTCAGTATTGAAAGTGTAATCGCAGTTTGAAATGCAATAGTGGATAGAAGTAACCCTATTAATATTATAATTGTCGAAATTTGCACGTTTGTTGCTCACGTCAAAACGGGTGAACGGGTCGTGTTGAAAATATAGAACTTAGATTATCGTCTGGAATAAGACAAAGATTACTTTTTATCACGGGAAAACAATGGGAATGGGAACTCTGCGTGTAAAACTGTGGGTTGCTAGTATGATTTAAATGACAGTGGGACCTAACCATGACACTCCAAACATTTTAATGAAAGCCCGTGAAGTTTTTGAAAATCAAATCAGTTTACATATTTAAGATGATTGTGAACGTTAGCCAAAGAAAATCTAACCTAATACAATAATGTTTTGTAATACGACAATATAACTTAAAAGTCGAATGATATAATAGAAGACTAAGAAGAGTAATGACTGACTTACCGTAGCTTGGATTTAATTAAAAGACAATACATGAAAACGTTAAGATGAAAGAGAGACCTTTACCCAGTATTAAAAAACCGGAAAATGGCTATGATCGCAGTACTACTAAAAGTTGCTATGTATTTTTGTAGGGGAACGTGACTAGGGACCAACAAGTCCAAAAACAATTCGATCTTTTCGAGTGAGGCGCTTTTAGAATGACAGGTAGTAGATCAACGTTACCTGTGGCGCCTTTGAGAACTATTTTTATAAGCAAGGTTTTTTAATCCTGAAAACTTCTCATTGCAGTTAGAACTAAAGATTTAAAATGAATTGACACCTTTAGCCATTCACAGCGCTTATCATAAAGGAGGAAAAACATGGCTTTAAAAAAAGTTCCGACTTTTCGGTAGCGGAATCGAAAGTTCCGTAACACGATGACATCCCTACAGGGAAGTATTGGTTTTACTGAAAATAACATTGCGGAAAAATGTTTTGTTCAGTTACGGCTCAATATGATTACTCTTTGAAAAGACACCGAAAGTATTTTAGTTATATTGTGCAGTGGACGTGATTCCTAAGTTAGATTGAGGAAAAT
Organism: Ectropis crepuscularia; assembly: GCA_963693475.1. NCBI lineage: Eukaryota > Metazoa > Arthropoda > Insecta > Lepidoptera > Geometridae > Ectropis > Ectropis crepuscularia. Next base: position 15,846,483 of record OY856358.1, read on the forward strand.
AAAATGGTTTATTTACGTTAAACACAGGAGCTATACGGCCCATTGCTGCTTTGTTTTGGTTTATCTATAATTTCGTTTCAAGAGTGATGTTGTAAATAGAGTATAAACAATGTATCTATTATTTAGCTGCAGAGGATGCCGCTGATAAGAAGAAGCGAAAGTATGGTATGTTGGTGTCGCAGTACGAATTTGTACCTGTTGCCGTGGAGACCTTGGGTTGTTGGGGGGCAGAGGCTAAAGGGCTCCTCTCAGAATTGGGGCGCAGGCTCAGGGAGAGTGCGGGTGACTCCCGCTCTGGCGCGTTCCTGGAGCAAAGGTTGGCCATTGCCATTCAGCGTGGGAACGCGGCGAGCATCATGGGCACTTTTGCGCCGGGAACAGTTAGGGGTGGGTTATTCCGAGATTAGTTTTTTTTTAATTATTTCAAATGTATTAAACTATAATAAAGTTCTCCTGGTGGCAAGAGACTCAGACAGCCTGTACCAATTACCAATGACACTTGGTAATACTGAACCAAACACAAATATTAATTATATTATTTTTTATTTATCTATCGATACTGTCCTGGTAGTTCTGGTTAGAAGTATATAAGATTTTTAATACTACTATCTGAATTGCAACGTAACATGCAGGTAACCAACCGCAGTAATCCAAAATTTACTTACACGTGAGCCTTAAACCCGTAAAATTTTGGATCCAAGTCAAATCGGTATGCATCATCATGCAAATGCATCGTCGTTTGCAGCAACAAAAACATTAAAAAACTGAGATTATGATGTGTTTTAAAATAATATTAGCTGTGCCCGTGGTTTCACACGTGTTTTAAGGGTTTTATGTTTATGTTGCGGAACCCTATTTATTTTCAAGTAAGAGTAGCCAAAGGTATCCATTAGAACAATAACTATCTAGTAGAGAAAGTTCCGTCATAATCGGTCTAGCCGTTTCGGAGATTAGCTGGAACAAACAGACAGACAAAAAATGTTATTTTGGTATATGTACCGTCTATACGTTCACAAGCATATATAGCAATCAGTGCTTATTTTTATATCACATACTAGCGGCCCGTTCCGGCTTCGCTCGGATCATAACCTAGACACTGTCTGGAGCGCCATCTGCCGGACTTATTTGTGAATCTAAATCATCCTCGAATCCACTTGTACACACACAAAAAAGTAATTTAAATCGGTCCCGCCGTTCAGGAGGAGTTGACTGTCAAATGATTAAATTACTAAAATGGCTATTAAAAAATAGGGGTTAGTGATAAGAGGGTAAAAATTTAGGTTTTTTGACGCCACATTTAAAAAAAATAAAAACAAAAAATTTTGACCAAAAATTAAAAAAATTTTTTTTGGTGTGAACAACCCTTATCATTTAGGGGCATGAAAAATAGCTAGTAGCCGATTCTCATACCTACTGAATATGCATATAAAATTTGGTAAAAATCAGTAAAGCCGTTTCGGAGGAGTAAGGAAACAAACACTGTGACACGAGAATTTTATATATAAGATAAGATATATCCGTTTTATTTATTTGCAGTTACAGTTATATATTGTACTCTTAGCATAAAATATAAAACGTACACAAACACACTTTGGACATACCAGACCTTTTTTTTAACGACCGCGTCGGACTGTCAACTCGCCTGATAGTAAGCGCCGGTGCGGTCGATGGTGATGCACGCTGACCTAGAATACACCCTGATCTTGAAACTTTCCAAATTACATTTCTCCGGAAATACAAAAACCGATGGTTTATTCCACTCTTTAGCTGTACCAACAAGGAAGGAAGTATCTATATCTAAGTAACTCAAATCGCTTCATATCGTATCGGTCTACGAATTTTGGGGAGATGAATAGTCATTCTACCGTTATATTAACTTTTCTACCTGTTACCAGGAGTAGTTACAAGGAGCAGTGTGCAAACTTTGCTGTATTCCAGTTTGAACGGCAATGTTTCTAGAATAAAATATAGATTGTTTATCTAATATCTTGGGTGTGCATTGCAGTGATTTGGATTATTTAATGCACTGTGCTGTTATCTGCAGGTGTGTTGCCTACCATCACGTTTTGCACGTCCCATGGCTCTATTTTATAAAACAAGTACACAAACAACAGTATTAGTTACACAAATTAATATTAAAATAGCTACGTATGACAACGATGAGCTGAAAATTAATTATTGAATGCAAGCCACGACACGAAATTGCGACACCAATATTAATTAGGTGCCCAAGGTTGAGAGGTGTTTCCACGCGAATGCATCCCAAGGGAGCCTTGGAGTGCTTTGATCCCCTCTTCTAAACATGATTTACCGTATTATACTTTATTTTCAAAACATTAAGGTTCAAGGTGTGGAAGATTTTGTTGACATTCTGAGGTTAAAAGGAGTCTACGTAATGGTAGGTGGTTGATAGTTTATTGCCATATACATTTTTGTGTACGATTTTTTAAAGATTCCAAAAAATTATGCATAGTTTTAATTTGTTTTTGTGATGGTTTTAGCGAGTTTGTGCAAAACTTTGATTATAGCTAGAGTTCTCAAAAATAATAAAATGAGTAAAAAAAAATTTTTAATTACTCAAACGGTTTTGTTGTAAAAGCCCGTTTGACAGATAGTTTTTCAAGACCCTAGAATGTGACTTGGAACGAAACTCAAAGAAACAAAAAAAAGTAAATAACCAAAGAGTAATAAAAAAGAACATAATATGTAGATTTTATGGCGCGTTAAATACTAATTTAACATACGGGATATGGCGAATAGATATTTTTGAAATTACAACACCTGCCTTTTATTTTTCAAGACTATAGTAAAACGTGTTTTTTTTTTAAATAAAGAGTGACAAGACGAGCAAGACAGATGTGCCTGATGGTAACCAACATGCCTGCCACATAATAGCACAGTGACACGCAGCTATTGGAACATGAAGAGTACAAATCATTATCTAGCACGGCACTGCGCTCGTCACCCAGGGATCTAAGATGTTATCTCTAAGCCCTCTAATTTATCTGGCAACATTGCCCTTCAAACCGGAACACATTAGTGGTTGCACATTACTGCTTGGCGGTAGAATAACTGGCAAATGTGTGGTACTTCCCAGGCGGACTCTGCCAAGAGTCCGACGACTACTATAGACGTTATAGGGCTACGAGATAAAGTGCAAGGTAGCGCTCTGGACTCTTCAAGTTCAAATGGCTGCGTGGCAATGTACTGTTATATTATGCAGGTGCGTGTTTTGTTCTTTTTTTATAAGGGCAGAGCCTTTATTAACAAAACTAAAATACAATGAGAACTACACTACGCTACATACCTAACAACTACTTACACTAAGCACACCTGAATTATCCATAGACTAATGAAGGTCTACAGATAATCAAGATGTTCAAGCCCACTACCAATCGGAAGCGTACCCAGCATGCTGGCGGCATTATCACGCTGAATGGCAATGCTTATGCGTTGGGCCAAATTAAAAAAATGAACTGGGCCAGTGCTTCACTGTATTGTCTCGTTACATAGTAAATGTAATCACAGTTCTAGTGTTACAACTTAGTTTTCAATGTAACAGTTTTTATCTATAAAATCATTAAATCGTATTTTCTCATAATTAATGGACTACGACGAACGAATTATATTGTCATTCAATGCAAATTGATGATGCGTTAGAGACATTTATGACCTTGATGTGAGAATCCCCTATTGTTTTCATTGACTTTTTGCCACAATCAGCACGCAAATTTATTATGCTATGCAACTACGATTTTTGTTAGAATCGCATTGGGTACAGTTATTCTTTTTTTTTTTAATAAAGAGTGACGAGACGAGCAGGACATGTGCCTGATAGTAAGCAACATGCCTGCCACATAACAGCACAGTGACACGCAGCTATTGGAACATGAAGAGTCCAAATCATTACCTAGCACTGCACTGCGCTCGTCACCCAGAGATCTAAGTTGTTATATCTCTAAGCCCTGTAATTTCTCTGGAAACATTCACTTTTGACTGGCTGTTTTCTTTATTGTATAGAGTGATGGGACGAGCAGGACATGTGCCTGATGGTATAACAGCACAGGCAGCACAGTGTCACATTTTGTGTGTTTTGAGACATAAAAAGTTCAAATCATTACCTAACACTACACTGCGCTCATCAGCTAGAGGCAAAAGATGATACATCTATCTGCCATCTAAATTAATTAAAAGTTTAGTTCACTACATCAGTTCCATTCTTGTAGGTAAAGTTTAATTGTATCACTAAGATCAACACATTTAAAAAGTTGTTGGCTAGCGTAAGTCATAGAAATGCCTTAATTAACCAAGTGCTTGGGTAGTGGTGGACTTTTAATGACGAAATTTAAGCAGAAGAGACTTGGGAACGCGTTTTTATAATTGAATTCACGAAATAAATAAGGATTTTTAACCGAAAATAGGTTTGCTCCTGGCTGCAATTGGCTCGCCTGATGTAAACGATCATGCGGTCTTGATGGAGCGCTGATCTAAAGGAAACCGATTTACTCTAACTTGAAGACACCCAGAATGAATTCCTCAGACAATATCCACTCAGGCAACGTATTCCAAAGTTTGTTTGATTTAGTTAAGAAAGTGGGGTCAAATTTTTTTCGTTCGAGTCTTTAGAACATCAACTAGGATACACAAGTTTTCAACGATATTCTTGTATGTAACCTTACTTACTTACCAGCGAAAGATCTAACTCGGATGGGCAGCGTTCGGGATACTTCGGCACATCTTTGAGTCCAAAATACCCCAATGCCACAAAAGTCCAGTGCGTGTTGCCAGTGATGGCTTATGGAACTGAGACGTGGTCCTTAACTGTGGGCCTCATAACAAAGTTCAAAGTCACACAGCGAGCTATGGAGAGAGCTATGCTCGGTGTCTCTTTGCGCGATAGAATCCGTAATGAGGATATTCGCAAAAGAACGAAAGTGGACGACATAGCTCAAAGAGTAAGCAAGCTGAAGTGACAATGGGCAGGCCACATCGCTCGCAGAACTGACAACCGATGGGGAAGAAAGGTTCTCGAGTAGCGACCACGAACCGGAAGACGCAGTGTTGGACGGCTTCCCACTAGATGGACAGATGACCTCACAAAAGTCGCTGGAAACCGCTGGTTGCAGGTTGCGCAGGACCGTTCGTTGTGAAAATCTAGGGGGGAGGCCTATGTTCAGCAGTGGACGTCTTGCGGCTGATGATGATGCTGATGAACCTTACTTTATTAAAACAAATTTAACTGTTCTGTTTTCAATACTATAACTTTGTTAATTTTGTGTTTGTTTGTTTCAAACTTTTTATTGATTCGCCGAAGATGACGAGGCGTAATTTTTTATTGAATCGTAAACACCTTTGTTTACTGTCTCATTTTAGATCGGCGTCTGTAATTTAACTGATTTTATTATGGGATGTCCCGATTACGGCCGAGCTATTATTCAATTGAGTTGAAGGTGAATTACGTAGGTTAAGGTCAGATGATTTTATTTATTTGCTATTGTGGTGCTTAGCTAAAATCCTACATCCTACTTATATTATAATTGCGAAAGTTCGGATGTTTAGTGCTCAATCACGTAGGGACGTTTGGACGGATCGGGTTGAAATTTGGAACATATATAGATTATGGTCTGGAATAACAAATATTAGTCCGGAAAAAATTACGGAATTGAGAACGGCGGGATCGTGGGCGGCTGAAACCATGGGACAATATTATCTAGCTAAAGGCATAATTAATTACATTTGGCTAAATTTAGTCACTACCTCTTCTTCGTGTCGATGATGTTTCTTCTTACTCGTATTCCTAATTTTTGTTTCCTTAATACCTATTTTATAACTATACCTAGTATCTAAAAATTATTTTTTTACTTATCTATTTAATTTATATTGTTTTATTTTAATGTAGGTATGTGTATTTTTTATATTTTTTGTAATTGTGTTTTTTTTTTACTTTTATAGGTTTACACTTGACCGCCATCTTACCTGATGTTAAGCGACGATGCGGTCTACGATGGAGCGTGTTTACATAGAAAAAACCGATACACTCTCGATTTGAAGGCACTTAAAGATTGTAACTATTGGGAAATACCCACTCAGGCAACGTATTCCACAGTCTTGCCGTTCTTATCACAAAAGCAGAGGCAAAGCTCTTCGTTCGTGTCTTTGGAACATCAACCATGAAACGATGTCGCTTTTTCGAGCTGCGAGCATTCCGATAGAAAAAAGGGTAAGGTGGTATCAGATCGTGCAAATCAGTCGCACACTCTCCGAAGTGTATCCGATAAAAAACCGATTTTAAGCTAGCAATTTTTCGCACGAGGGTGTCATTTCTAAGAAAATGTAATCATAATTTTTCTAAGAAAATTATGTTTGCTTACAATTATTGTTTTTAAAATTTTAATTTGTGCTGCCCAATGTTCCGCAACTGCAACTCCTGGTAGCGAGGCAGTCACTACTGAATTCAGTGCATACTAAATTCAGAAGCGAGGATTGCTTGCATCCAAACTTGCTAATGAATTCAGTCGACTAAACTTGCTACTACTTTTGTTTCGGTATTCAGTCACTGAATTTAGCAAAGTTGTAATAAGGGCACAATAGTAGCACCCTGTGGTTTTAACCTCGTAGCTACCGTTTCGGAAATTTTCCTTTTTTTTTTAAATCATGTGCTTCCTGACTATAATCTGTGTTACAAATATCAGCGCGATCCGACAGAAATCTAAACGTAATAGTACCCCATTATTCAGATTTCTGTGTGTGCAATAAACCTACTTATCCTAAGTAGGCTTACTACATATCCTACCATATCATAAATGGGCAAGGTTGGGACCTTTCCCATTTATGATATTAGTAGGGTAAAAAAACAATGTTTTTAATATGAATTACGGCAAATCTTTTGCGACAATATAAAACATCTTTACTGTCGAATTTATGTTACTTTCCAACGGTTTTCTAGTAAAATCTGGTTTCTGTTACCGTCTCCCATTACTTACTTTATAGGGTCGCAGTAAACTCGGTAGTAACGTTTTGAAACCTTTTCCGGTCTTAATTTTCCATGGTAAAGTTGTTATTGTGGATATTTCCCTCTGATCTGGACTGTTAACATTATTTCTGCTCCATTTATTTTTATTTGCAATTGAAACTCGGTTTCATCTTACGAGTAAGTATATATTATAGAGGTAGGTATAAATAATAAAATGAAATGGCGAATCAGCTATCTGGCCGCCATCATACAAGCTTTGCTTAGTTTGGGGTCAGATGGTGTTGTGTGTGAATTGTCCACCAATTTTTTTTTTATTATATTAGTTATTAGCAGTGCCCCGCGGTTTTACCCGCGTATTTACCGGTCCCGTTATTTTCCCGGGATAAAAGTAACTTATTTGTTCATTCAGACTATAATCGTATAATCTATCTGTGTTCCAAATTTCAACACTATCCGTTAATATGTTACGATGTGATTGAAACAAACATTCATTTATCCAAACATTGACATTGATTAATTAGTCGTAATTAGTTAATAGGATTAGTTGAATGTGAAAACTTCTACTGGTGGCATTTTTTGAGATCGGAAAAAACAATTCTACTCGCGACACTGCTATCGCTATCGTTACCGACACCTCTGCATTTGTATATGTACAGGGCCTGATTAACCCTTAGGCTAATTAGGCTGCAGCCTAGGGCGCGAGGATCTGGAGGGGCGCGCTGGGTCTGGGATCTGGGTTTGTCGAAGGGACAGTTCAGGTTTCAGAAAGACCTCTCTACGACCGACGCCGTTCGTCCGAAGGTCCGAAGGAAGGTGTGCTCCAGTGGCGGCGTATTGTTTACGGGGGTCTCCTAACATAGTAAACGCGTTCTACATCCTAATCCACCACACCACAACCACAACAGAAATGCTGGAGTGGCCCAATATCTATGGCGCATCGTAAGAGACTACCTCTTTCACAGAGAGGTGATGTCCCCAACATTAGAAAGGGAGGGAGCTTATCCTCATGTCACGTGGGGTTCGACAGGAGTTTGCTCTTACGCTACGAGCACTTCGATTGTTCGGTTACAAATGGGGTCAGATGGTGTTGTGTGTGAATTGTCCACCAATATTTATTTATTTATTTTTATTTTAAATAAGCAGCGCTAACTTTTTTTTCCTATCGCGTGTAGGTCCGCTTTTGACCACCAACTTTCCTGATCGTAAGCGACGGTGTGGTCGAAGATGACGCACGTTAACCTAGAAAGTACCTATTCACTCTGACCTTGAAAAGTTCTAGATTGTATCTCTCAGGGAACAAGGAGGCCGGCAACTTATAGGTATCACTCTAAAGCTGTACGTACGAGAAAAGTGGATTCAAACCGTTTAAACCGTTTTGTACGGATTTTGGGAATATCCACAGTGTATGGGTAGTGGGCATCGGTAGTGGGCCGACTTACGACTTGCAAACTGCGTTGCATCGGTGTCGCTTATTATGGCAACGGCATGCTGGTTATTGTGAGGGGCGGAGGTTTCACGAGATGGCGGTGCTGGCGACAGTGGTAGCCAGGATTAGAGGTGGTTTTTCACAAGTTGGAGGCCATCTATTCTGTTTCCGTGATTTCTGACGGACACCTTCACCTGCACCTGCAAGCTCTAGCCTCTCTGACGAGAGCGAGCCACTATGGCTCGTACCTACGCCATCTCCACTTAGAGAGCCTGAGGTGTCGGACGTTCAATGCCATCCAGCACCCTATTTCAGAAGGTTAGGTGGTGGCCCTCCCGAAAAGCTGACGCTAAAGTACTGCTGGTTTCCGTTGCATGGTTGGTGTGCAAGGGTTCGGTCCCCCGCGACAGGGTCAGTGACAGCTCTACGATAGAGTCAGCGATAAGGTCGCTGTGGAGTGTGAGAGCGCTCTCGCGAATCAGTCACCAAATCACTGCCGGAGAAACCCGGGGTATAGTTTCGAATCCTTTGAGGGTACTGTAGGCTCTTGCGTGCCTCCTCAAAAAAGCCCTGGTATAAATCAGGTTTAAATTTGTACACTAGGAAACAAAGTCAAAACTAATATACTAGGTACTTTTTAGGCCGACCGTAAGATACCTGCCCTTCTACTGCTAAACTAAATCGATTTTGGCTATTGCTATCTCTATAATATCAAACGAAAAGAAAAGAGATAGCAATACCAAAGCTAAGACTTCTAAGAAAGCACTTTCCGTTTGGCGGTAGACCCTCTGGTGGGGGCGCGTCCTCATAATTAGCCTAGGGCGGTCAGAGCTCTTAATCAGGCACTGTATATGTAGGTATATAATTATATTCTGCGTGGACGTTGCCTACATTTCTTTTAGCATTTATAGATTTACACTTGATCGCCATCTTGCCTGATGGTAAGCGACGCAATGTGGTCTACGATGGAGCGTGCTTCCCTAGAAAACCCCAATTTACTCTCGATTTGAAGACACCAAGATTGTAACCATAGGGAAAAACCCACTCAGGCAACATTCCACAGCTTTTCAAGTTTTTATCACAAAAGTAGAGTCAAACCTCATCATTCGCGTCTTTGGAACACACACATTATTGCATTACACATATTCATATTCGCATTTTTTTACATGGGAATGTGTATGTATTAAAGTTTTATTTTGTATTTAATAATTTGAATATTAATTCCTTATTATTTTAATGTAATTAGTTTTAATTTGGGTATTTTTTTTGTTGTACAAGTTTAGGAGTTTATGCTGTTATAAATTAGTGCCACAGTAGATCACTTGTGCTTTTAAATCAATTATAAATACAACTACTTGCATTGCATCAGTAATCGATTAAAAAGTACAACGCGTCACTATGGATATTAAAATTCAATAACCATCGCTTCACAATAGCCGCAGTGGCCCACAATGGTCATGAGTCCATTTAAGTCACGGACCATTAACACGTGTGTCTATGACGTTATTGATACTACTTGTACCAATTAATTTGGGTTCATTGATGATATATGAAGAAAGAAAGTATGTACGTACCTCTATAGTATTGTTATAATACAACAAGAACACAAAAAAATATATTTACCCCCGACTATCTCGGATTTGTAATTTGTACAACATTCTACTAGTCAAGCTCTTCCATTTGATACCCATATATTTAAAATTTGATTAATCGAGGAAGTAGCAGCTATAGCGCCGCAAACTTATGTGCTGAAAGTAAGAGGAACTAACGATATTGATGTTGAAATAAAGTCTAACCGTGATGGAATAGTAACGACATTATTAACCGGGCCAGCTCTTGCCCGCCTAACTAAAGCCTTGGTATTGTCCTATCATTAATTTAAATGGAAATAAAAGAGAGAGAGAGAGAGAGGGCAATATGGTACAGTTTCAGCACGGTAGCTCAGAAGTTAAATAAATAAATATTGGTGGACAATTCACACACAACACCATCTGACCCCAAACTAAGCAAAGCTTGTACGATGGCGGCCAGATAGCTGATATAATACTTATATAATAATATAATTTTAAATACATACTTATTATACATATAAACACCCAGACACAGCGCAAACATTTGAATTCATCACACAAATATTTGCACTGGGTGGGGGGATCGAACCCACAACTCTCGGCTTTGCAGGCAGAGCTACTACCAACTAAGCAACGAGGGTAGTTCGATTGGTTAACGAAATTGCTACTGATATTGCCATGCTTTCTTTATTTTAACTTTAATGAGGGAGAGTGTGAGTGAGCAATAGCAAAGCAATAATCGATTTGTAAGCCTTAAACTATGATACAAATACAAACGCCTTTTCTCTGTTTCTATCAATACCGGCTCAAAGGCACGTAGCGTCCTAAAATTAAAGCGCGATGGCGCGAATCTATTGTTTCGGACATGAATATTCGATGCGTGCGGTGTTAAAATATTTCGATAGAAAGTTTTCAAGGCTGGTCAACCTTTTTATCAGACTAACCGCTGTATTCCAAGCGTATATTCAGGACTACGCGAGCCAATAAACTGTTATTTTTAAACAAAGTCCAGTGATCATATTAATTTCCGACATTTGTCAAGTTAAAAAATTAAAAGTCAAAATTAAGTTTAAGTTAAGTTAAATCATTTGTAAGTACGTATACACTAAACAATTGCGAGTTTACAGTATGTCTATCTGTTCCCATATATCTCCTAAGCCACTAGATTAAATTTGTGTTTTTGTAAGTAATTTGTAATTTTAAGTATTTGTTCCGTATAATCGGGCAACATTAAAAATCATAGCGGATCTATGTTTTTGACAGCCGGCTGTGAAGTGACGTTGTCTGTTTTTCGCTGGAACGAAAAAGAAGCGTTTTTTACTTTGATCTATATAATCTGGTTTAAATCGTTAATATTGTGCGGGAATACGTATTAACGGGAATATATCGCTACGGGATTAGTGCTGGACTATTTGTGTGAAAGTGGGCTACTGGATTTGCCCTTTTCTCCAACGCCGGATCGTGGAACGCGGAATCGTAGTGCCGGTGGACTATTGCTGGGACGGGAAGTCTGGAGCTGTCTGGTTTGGTTTCCTTATTCCCGTGTTTCCGTTCCCTATTCCTAACAACCAAACAGGGCTTTGGACGACGCCGGGAACCCTAGGTAAGTGTCTAACCTGTTAAAGTGTGGGGGTAAAAAAAAATCGGTATAACGGCATTTATAATTGTTTTAATCCTGCTATGGGCCCCAGGACGATATTTCGGGATAAATATTGAACATTTTTTGGTAGACAGAGCGCGGTTAGCCGTAAATACCCCTCTTTTGTTTTTAGTTTTCTGGGAAAAGATATCAGGTAGGCCAGATATTTGGGGGTTCCCAGTTTATAATTTCTCCCCAAACTGTCGGGAAATTAGTATTAAGTGGTATCCGGTTTTTTAGGTTGCGGATATATTTGTTGTGACATTGTCCGAACTTTAGGTTAATTTAAAATTTAAATTTAAATTTAAAATGGCTTTGGATTTGGCCAACCAGCTCCGATGGTTCGAATCCTTACAAAGATTGGTCGGCCGGAGAGACCGGGAGGAGGCGCTGCTAAACAGGGCAGAACAGCTCGACAGGCGCCTGGAGGTCGCTGAGAGGAGCGCAGGATCGCTGCGGGATGCAAGGCCGTCTCCACCTGAGGAGCAGATGGAGAGGATCGAGGCGGACATGCGGCGCATCCTGGATGTGTACGACGAGGTCTCCGAAAGGGTTCGCCAGCTGGAGAGGTCTCGTCAGGGAAGGGCGAGCTCGGGACCCGTCATCAGGGATGCGGGCTCGGGTGTAGTGGGACGCCTTCCCACTCTGGACTTGCCCAGGTTTACAGGGAACCTGCGGGAGTGGAGCGGCTTCCGGAGCATGTTCGCCTCTCTCGTAGATTCACGCACGGACTTGACGAGGGCGGAGAAGCTGGCCTATCTCCGCACGTCACTGGAGGGTGAGGCACTCTCCCTGGTCCAGCACCTGGAGCTGGACGACGACAACTTCGGCACGGCGATGGAGTTGCTGGAGACGAGGTTTCAAAATCCTCGGCTCCTCGCCGAAGCTCACGTGTCACAAATACTGGGGCTGCCGAAGGTGACTGAGAGGTCTCAGTTGCGGCCACTAATCCTCACGCCCGTGAAGGTGGCGTACAACGCCTTGCGCAGCTTGGGACTGCCAGTAGAACACTGGTCGTTTCTGCTGGTCCACATCCTGCTGGGCAAGGTGCCGCTGGAGTTGCGCGCCCGGTTCGAGCGGGAAAGGGGCCTTCACGCCGACCCGAACCGGCCGACCCGGTCTTCCCCACGTTTGAGGAGCTACTTCGGGTCTTGGAGTGGGAGGCGAGGATGGCAGAGTCGGCGCCTCAGGAGGCGCAGCCCGCCGCGTCAGCTCGTGGCCCTGCCGGAACAGGACCGCGACCTACCAATCCCCGCACTCAGGGTGCGGTGAAGCGGACGGCGACGGTGACGAGTGCGTCGGAGCACGAGTGCCCGAACTGTGGCCAGCTTCACGCGCTGGTGCAGTGTCCGGCCCTGCTTGCGCGGACGACTTCCGAACGACGAGGGATCGTTCGGCGGTTGCGTCGGTGCTACGGGTGCCTGGGGGGTCATTTGTACAATGACTGCCCCACGGCACGGCCGTGTCCTGGGTGTGGGGGACCACACCATCAGCTCTTGTGCGTCAGGAGCGATGGTGCTGGTCGACAGCTCTCAGGGAGGGGGGCCCTCCACGGGCGGGGGCGCTCCCACGCAGAGCCACGCATTGTACAACAATGAAGTGGCTACAGCGTGGAGCACACCCCCTCCACCCCAACCCACGGCAGCACCGGGCAGCCCAACAAGGGGCGTCCTACATGTGGCTCGGTCACCGACCTCACAGCCCGCGCGGACGCGGGCGAACTGGAGAGGTGGAGGGGTGATACCGGAGTCACCACGGGGGCCACCTCCCCAGCGTTATCCTTCTCCGCCGCTGGATCCGCGATTAATGCAATGGAGGGCGTACACGCCTCCCCTCCATGAGCATCCGAGGCTGGACTACCACCCGCCCTACAGTCAGTATGGCAGGGCAGCTGGATATGCCCCCCCTCCGATGGCCCTTATGACTCGGCAGCCATATTGGGCTGGACCCTGTAGTCCGACGGGTTCGGACGGGCCTCGGAGGGATTGACTAGCCTCCGTTCCCTTGGCACAGGATCAACCGGTGGTCCTGCTGCCCACCCTCTGGTTAAGGGTTTGGGGTCCAAGAGGCGACTACGTCCGGATACGAGCGCTCTTGGACACAGGGTCCCAGGGGTGCATTTTAACAACCCGGGTTGCTCATCGCCTGGGCCTGGCTAGGTTTCCGTCACCGACTCCGTTGCGAGGAGTCGGGAACTCAGAGGTGCGGTCGGCTGGACAGACCCGCCTCTCCTTCTCGTCCGTACATTCCTATTCGGAAAGGATTGCGGTCAGGGCCACCGTCATGGATTCGGTTGTCGGTTGGCTTCCTCAGGCGGACATAGATCCGGATCTTTTGTCCTGTACTAAGGGTCTCAGGTTGGCGGATCCCCGCTTCGGGATGGCGGGTCCGGTAGACCTTTTGTTGGGTTCTGATGTACTGGGTTACATCATGAACGGCAAGCCTAGACTGCTGGATCAGTCTTCGCTGATGGCGCTGCCCACCATCTACGGGAACGCCATTTTGGGAATGGTGGATGAGTGGCAGCAGTCGAATCAGGGTTTTTTTACGGGAACGGCCCTCGCTCAGACCATGCAGAGGTTCTGGGAGATCGAAGAGCCGCCTACCGTGTCTCGGCTGGATCCCGAGCACGTGGAGTGTGAGAACTTTTATCAGGCTCACACTCGGAGAATGGTTTCTGGGCGATTGGAGACTAGGCTGCCTTTCCGGGATAACCCCCCGCGTCTGGGCCAGTCTCGATCATTGGCCGAGAAAAGGCTCAGGTCCATGGAGCGACGCATGGCTCGAGATCCTGTACTTCGGGAAAAGTACATCGAGTTCATGAGGGAGTATGAGGCACTGGGCCACATGTCTCCGGCTCGCGACGACTGGTCGACCATGGACCACTACTTTTTGCCTCATCACGCTGTTTTGAAAGCGTCGACAGGCAAACTCAGGACGGTGTTCGATGGATCCGCTCCGACTTCGACAGGAGTGTCACTGAACCAGTGCCTCCACGCTGGACCGAAGTTACATCGGGATATTGTAGACATCATCCTGAATTTCCGTAGGCATCAGGTGGTGTTGGGAGCGGACATCCGTATGATGTTCCGACAAACGGTCATACACCCCGAGGACAGGAGGTTCCAGTTGATCCTCTGGCGGGAAAGTCCTCAGGACCCTATGATGGTGTATGAGTTGAACACCAACACCTATGGGTTGAGATCAAGCCCCTTCATTGCGATCCGCTCACTGCTGGAGTTGGCGGAGCAAGAACGGGCTCGGTACCCACGTGCAGCCGCAGTTCTGGAACGCGACCTGTACGTGGACGACGTTTGCACTGGTGCGCAGACGGTGGAGGAAGCTCTGTTGCTCCGGGATGAGCTTACAGAGCTTCTCGCATCTGGAGGCTATGAGCTTCGGAAATGGCTCTCTAACGACCCCAACGTCCTGGCTGGTATCCCGGACGATCACCAGCAGGATCCGGGGCTCTTCGAGGAAGGTGACGATCCGCACGGGATTGCGGTTCTGGGCATGCAGTATCAACCGGTTGCTGACATCTTCACCTTTCGGGTGGCACTGGAAGCCACACGCGCGTGGACAAAACGGACGGTTTTGTCCACCATCGCCAGGATGTTTGATCCAAACGGTTGGATCAGTCCGGTTCTGTTCGCAGCCAAGTGTCTGTTACAGCGACTTTGGACTCTGAAGGTCTCCTGGGACGACCCCCTGGTCGGAGACTCGCTTAACACTTGGATTCGTTTGATATCTGACCTCGAAACGGTCAATAGAGTGGCGTTGCCCCGTCGCATTCTGCCACCAGGCTGTAGCCGGACCAGCCTGCACGGGTTCTGTGATGCGTCCGAGCTGGGCTATGCCGCATCTGTGTACTTGCGTACAGTTGACGCTGGAGGCCACGTCAATGTCACGCTCTTATTGGGGAAGAGCAAGGTAGCTCCTATCAGGACACGACTCACCATTCCGAAACTGGAATTGAGCGGAGCCACATTACTTGCTCGGCTGCTCAAGCATGTATATCAGGAACTGTCCACCTCGATAGACATCCGGAATGTCTATGCGTGGTCAGACAGTCAGGTCGTGCTTGCCTGGTTGAGAGCACCCCCTCACACTTTGGAGACCTTTGTGGGAAATCGGGTTTCCCAAATCCAAAACATTGGACTGGACATTGTTTGGAGACATGTCCCGGGTGAGTTGAACCCCGCTGACTGTGCTTCGCGCGGCTGTTCCGCGCCGGAGCTAGTTGATCACCCCTTATGGTGGGGTCCGGACTGGCTGCGGGAGCCAGAAGCTTCCTGGCCAGCTCTCGGCGCGGACTCGGAGCGAGCGGAGCTGCCCGGAGTCCGCGTGCATGCGATTGTGGCGGAAGTGCCCCCAGACCCTGATTGGTTGACGGGTCGTTACAGCAAGCTGGATAAATTGCTGGGGGTAACTAGCTGGATTAAGCGCTTCATCCACAACTGTCGTCACCCTCGTCAGAGGAGGAGTGACCAGATCGCCACTGTGGAGGAGCGTCGGAGTTCCTTGCTGCACCTCATTCGGCTGGTACAGGGTGAGAGGTTTCCGACGGAACTTGAGGCGCTGCGCTGCGGTCGCGCTCGCTTGAAGGGTGCGGTCGCCAAGTTGAACCCTTTCACAGATCAGGATGGTCTTCTGCGCGTAGGAGGTCGGCTCCGGAAAGCCAACCTGCCGTACGGCAGCAGGCACCCCCTGTTGCTACCGAAAGGAGGTCCTCTGGTGGACCTGCTGATCACCGATCGGCATATCGGTAACGCGCACGCTGGATGTGGCGCGCTTCTCGCTGTGTTGCAGCGTGAATTCTGGATCTTGTCGGCTCGCAGGGCGGTCCGAAAGGTGCTGTTTAGATGTGTCCCTTGTTATAGGCTCAAGGCGTCTACCATGCAGCCCATGATGGGAGATCTTCCTCCGGATAGGATTTCTCCCTCGAGGCCGTTCGACGGGGTCGGAACGGACTTCGCTGGGCCCTTCTCGGTCAAGTCATCAACGTTGCGTAACGCCAAGGTCGTTAAAGCCTACCTGTGCGTCTTTGTGTGTTTGGCCACCAAAGCAGTCCACCTGGAGCTGGTCTCTGCGCTGTCTACGGAGGCCTTTGTCGCGGCGCTGGATCGCTTTGTAGCGCGAAGAGGAGTACCCTCTTTAATACGTTCGGACAATGGCACAAATTATCGAGGGGCGGCGAATTATTTACGCGAAGTTAATAATTTTTTAAATTCTGGTAATAATAGTTTAAGTCTGGCTCTCGCCCAGCGGGGAATCAGCTGGCAATTTAGTGTGCCGGCCTGTCCTCACTGGGGAGGAATTTTTGAGGCTGCGGTGAAGTCTGCTAAAACCCATCTCCGCCGTGTCATCGGGGAGACCGTGTTAACTTGGGAAGAGTTAGTCACGGTACTATGCCGCGTGGAGGCAGTGCTTAATTCCCGTCCTCTCTGTCCAATCTCGCCTGACCCTAACGATCTAGAAGTCTTGACGCCGGGTCACTTCTTGATCGGTCAGCCTTTAACCGCGTTGCCGGAGTATCCCTGGAAGGATGAGCGCCCCGGACGCCTGTCCCGTTTTCAGTTATTGCAGCAAATAAGTCAAGACTTCTGGAGGCGCTGGTCGGCCGAGTACTTGCATCTGTTGCAACAACGGGTAAAATGGACAGATAGGACGGAGACCCCTCGGGAAGGGGACTTAGTATTATTAAAGGAGGCAAATTTGGCCCCCCTACTCTGGCGTAGGGGACGTATTTTAAAATTGATATCTGGTACTGATGGCACACCCCGCGTGGCGGAGATTCTGATTTCTGGTTCCAGACTTCAGCGCGCGGTGTCCTCTCTGGCACGCTTGCCCCTTTATTAGATATACGTGTTTTCAAGGTTAAAATTTAATTTTATTTTATTACTATTTTTGGTAAAGTGTTTTTTTTGGTTTGATTTCCACTTTCGGGTCAAAGTTGGGAATTTCGTTTTATTTGGGGTCCGGATACTACTAAATACTAGTTACTAAATACTGGTTTCTAAAATTGAGCTGGAGTTCAATTGGTCGGGGGTTTTGTTCCGTATAATCGGGCAACATTAAAAATCATAGCGGATCTATGTTTTTGACAGCCGGCTGTGAAGTGACGTTGTCTGTTTTTCGCTGGAACGAAAAAGAAGCGTTTTTTACTTTGATCTATATAATCTGGTTTAAATCGTTAATATTGTGCGGGAATACGTATTAACGGGAATATATCGCTACGGGATTAGTGCTGGACTATTTGTGTGAAAGTGGGCTACTGGATTTGCCCTTTTCTCCAACGCCGGATCGTGGAACGCGGAATCGTAGTGCCGGTGGACTATTGCTGGGACGGGAAGTCTGGAGCTGTCTGGTTTGGTTTCCTTATTCCCGTGTTTCCGTTCCCTATTCCTAACAACCAAACAGGGCTTTGGACGACGCCGGGAACCCTAGGTAAGTGTCTAACCTGTTAAAGTGTGGGGGTAAAAAAAAATCGGTATAACGGCATTTATAATTGTTTTAATCCTGCTATGGGCCCCAGGACGATATTTCGGGATAAATGTTGAACAGTATTTATACAAAATTTATAAAATGTTGAATAATTTCAAAGACGCCCTGAACATTGACAGTTCAGTACTCCAAGACTAGAGAGAGTAGCGATATAGTTATGGAGGGTAGCTGACGAAAGGTAAGACCGCTGACTGACGTATTATGAGGAAGGTGTAAGTGCAGCTGAGAGCGAGAATTGATAAATTAACTATACGCAAAGTTTATCAATCTACTATAACTGCGACATGGCCATTTTTTTATTTAAAGGGCTTTGTTGATCAGCAACCATATAGCCCTTTTTTAATTTAATTTAGCAGTTGACTTACCCTTACTGGATGCTTACAATTAGTCCGCGAGCCACATTTTGGCCTGCGGGCCTGAGTTGAGCAGCCTTGGTATATAAGAAGTTGTTATTCCACGCACGGGTTAAGGGATAGTGACATTGACACGATTTGGGTGAGGTGAGAGTCCATTGAGAGTCTTGATGAAGAGGAGAACTGGAAGTGATCGTTTTAGAACCCACCTTACGTTTTTATTCCCATTACGTGGTGTACCTTTGCCTGATAGAAATTACTCTAAAGCCACAAATATGTGGCGCCCCAATCGCAATACTGAATTGATATTAGTTTATTCTTGGAATTTCACAAAACATCAACGTAGGTATTAATAACATGAGCAATTATGTGGCGTGAGTTCGATTTCCACCCAGAACAACTATTAGCGTGACGAAAACAAATATATGTGTATCTGGGTGTTTCTAAGTGTCATAAGTGTGTTTGCTATGCTTTTGATAACTACTACACTTTACTCAAAAATGTACAGTTGTCTCGTAAACCTTGAGTAAATGTCCGTAACGCGGCTATTCGTTTCCCAAATTTTTATGTTTTGACAATTGAAGACGTACATGCATCGCATTGTCATTTCAAAAGGATATATGTATAAGGCAATGCATGGCGGTCAAGAGCAGGCCTCCTGCCAATGTCAAGTTATCTTCATAGAAATAAAATAAAGACATCGAGCTTAGACAAAGAAATTCGAATTAAATCCGTAAAGCTCAAATGGGTTCGGCGCCAAATATGACCCACGTTGTGAAAAAAAAAATTAATCTGCCCTCAAAAATTTTGAGGTTAGTTTTGACATAACAAAACAAGTGAAGGTTCATCAACTAAAATGTTTTTCGCGGCAGCAGAAAAATAAAAAAACATAAACTTGTGAAATAAATGAATTTAATTTGTCTTAAAATTTGGATTTGGTCACGAGATAAAACATGATACAATATCTGACCAGATTTTTCCAATCATCCATGTTGTAATAATAAACATCTATTTAACTTTTAAAACAAACACCGGGGTCTGTTTTTACACAACGTTATAGCATTGTTCAATAAATGCGATCGGTTCTCACGTCCCAGTATCAGCTATTGTGGATGCCAGGGTTTCGTTGCTTTTTGTAGCCGATGCCATGAAACTGGAGTTTGAGTGACGTATTGCATTTAAATTGTCGTTAATGGGCTTGTTCATAATTGTGAGTTTTGCGGCGCAGTTATTACTTCGATATTATATTTATCAAAAAATGAAACATGAAGTTATAAGACAATAAATTTATGAGTATTTATAACTAAAAACTGCCCACATGTCGTATGTTTCAGAATGAACAAAAATTGACAAAAAACATTTTTTTCTCTACGTTTTCTGTTTACATTTTTAGCTAAACTAAAAGTTTGTGAAATTAGAATATTCATACTTACGGTGACAAGGGGACAATTGAATGCTTTGTGAATATTCTTGCTATAATTCAAAATAATTATTATGCTCTTTAATTGTAAACTAAGCTGTAGAGTTTTAACCACGTTTTAACAAGATGTAGAGATGGCGGTCAAGTGTGAACCTATAAAAGTTAAAAAAAAAAAAAAAAAACAATTATGCCCTGGTTCCACAGAATCATATTAATCAAAATTGTCTGTTTCGTTTTCGATATCGTCTGTTAATAATTGTGAACATCTCGAGTTGTACAAAATAGATACAACTCTAATTTTATAGAAGAGCTATATCAAGTAATAACAGAAAGGAGCTTGTTATCGAACTCAGTACCGAGTTTGCTGTTTCAGAATACATGGCTGACGTGTAATTGCTTCCATAGAACCAGATTGCTTTTAATTTCGGGTTAGATATTGTAACAAACATTTTGCTAAAAATACCATAGAATCACGGCCTGATTGGTCAGGTGTCTTAGTCTGTTTTCGGAATCGGAGGTTGTGGGTTCGAGTCACACCCAGTACAAATAGTTGTGTGAAGAATACTGTTGGGTTTTCTACGTAGAATGAGTTTGTGTTTATTATTATTATTATAACATAGAGTTTTGCTTAGTTTGGGGATATATAGTGTTGTGTGACAAATGCCTTCCAATATTTTTATTTATTTTATTAAAACTCAGTGTAAATAACAGATTTTACCACACATATTATTCATCCTGGGTGGAAATGGACCCCTTGACTTACAGTTCTGTTAGCAGTCTAATAAGCAACTTAACAACAAGGCCAAAATGAAGGTTCTACATTATTACCCACGTACGTGTTCTTCACAAGAAAATTGCCACAAAAAGTGAAATTGGAAACTGTCGACCATGTTAAGAATAATGAAGCTTTTCCACAAGCGGAGTGTAGCTAGCTATAATTGTGGGAAATACTTCGTGTGACATCACTCACCGTGGAAACTGCTTTAATCGTTCAAGCCATCAAGGCCTGTGGGTCTACAGGTTTACTAAATCGGCTTTGGCTTTGCTATTGCTGTCTCTATCATTTCAAGCGAAAAGAAAAGAGAGAGCGATATCAAAGCTAAGACAGTTTTAGTTGAGAGGCGGTTGACTCTCGGGTGTTCGTAATGTGAACTTGAGAGTGTTGTAACTATTTCTCGACAAAATGGTACGAAATTGGGGATCAACTGACTATGTAAAACAGTTTTCAGGGTTCTGTAAATCATAAAAACGGAACCCTTATGAATTCGTCATGTCTGTCTGTCCATCCGTATGTCACGGCCACTTTTTTCCGAAACTATAAGATCTATACTTTAAAACTTGCAACAATTTTTTGAAACTAGGTAACTCTGTGAACCGAAAATTATGTGAAATACAGGTAAGTAGGTATTCTGCTTGCAATGAGCAAATGTTGGTCAGACAGTATAATAAACTTTGCTGATCTGAACTTTGGTATTAGTACTTGGGCTTCGATTAAGACCCATCGGTAGCCGAATTCTGCCCACACGATTGCTCTACTTTGTACCGGTCAGCAGATTGTGAGGAAATGATACCTTCCATTCTATTGTTCCGAGACTTGCCTCTTCGTACACAAGGTGAGGTAAATCTTCGTTATTAAAATGTACCGAATTTGCCAATATCGTTTAGTGTATACATAGTTCGTACACGAGAATTACAATGAAGAGAGAGAGAAAAAAAGTAGTTCACAATCCATTTTCTAAAGTGAATTAATAGTGTGGAAATACAAAACAAAATCCTGTACGATATGTTTGTGCCTCGCTAGTGGCGTCCCACGGTTATACTCGCGCAGTTCCCATCCCACAAAATACAATAGGTGCGCCCCGTGGCAAATCTCGTGTCTTAGCAACCACTTCTTAACTTTAATTCAAAGTCAGAGTTCTTTCTACCTACATAAATGTAAAATTTACACGACAATTAAAAAAAAAAACAAAAGAAAGAGCATACAAAGATACATTCATAAAGTTTAAACTGAACATTCCATTGTACGATAATAATAATTGTACAGAAAAGCGTCAAACATTATATATACCTCTATATGTATTTATTTCAATTGTAATTAACTATGTCAACTTTATTGTGAGTTTACCATCACTCTTTAAAACTCGCTGTAACAATAAAAAGTTTAATCGACAAGCCAGCATTTTAATCGGTTTTTGCTTAGTTTGAGGTCATATGGTGATGGTGTTGTGTGTGAATTGTCCACCAATATTTATTTATTTGAAGCTGCTGAAATTCGGAACTGATTTAACAAGATAATAAGGACTCTATGATTGAATCCAGGTAATGTACCTACAAACTATTTAATTTTGTTCAAAACAATTCAGCTGTTACAAAGATAGCGTAGAACAAATATACACACGCATTTACAAGGCCACAAAATATTATAATATTATCGCTATTATAATATTACTGTGATAATATAATAGCGTAGAGGAACAAGTAACAATAACCAGTGTAAAATAAACAAAAACAAATAAAACACAAATACATAATATTTTGTTTCAGATGTAGAAAGTCTCTAATTCATATTTTGACCCGAATTTTACAACTTTGTATTGTTCTGTAGTTCATTTAACTAAATTCGTCGAGTACCGAAAATATTCGTCTCCTTGTGAACGAAGAGCGGTACCGATATCAAGATATTTAAGTATCGGTAGTAGCATTTGTAAAAGGTAAGGAACCGTTAGTTTTTACGTGGTCACGTATTGTATAAGTATAAATCTGTATATTAATTGCAGAGGGAAAGGTCACAACTGTAATTTTGAGCTTTGATTTTACTTTGGTATGGATTGGTGTGCAAAGGTCTTCCCCAATTCTTGACACTTTTGAAGTGAAAACTTCTTTAGGCGCGCCTAGACAAATTTCTCGTCGGCTGTAAATTGAATTCATTCGTCACGCTCGGGTATGATAAGAGAGCTTCGGGTAAACTCGGGACCATCGCTATTGGCCATCTAGAAATACGTCAGCCAATGGGAAATGCTGAAAGGGCAAGGACAGGCCATCATGGCATGGCCATCTAGAAACGCATCAGCCGATGGGAAATGCAGACGCATTTCTAGATGGCCATGCCAAGATGGCGAGGCCACGCCCTCCGGTTACACCCGTGTAGTTTCCAAGGTAAGCTATCAAATTCTGAGTTATAAGTTTTCACTTCTATCGGCAGTTCCTATGACTGCCATTTTTT
Source organism: Ectropis crepuscularia (assembly GCA_963693475.1). NCBI lineage: Eukaryota > Metazoa > Arthropoda > Insecta > Lepidoptera > Geometridae > Ectropis > Ectropis crepuscularia. The sequence goes on from OY856358.1 coordinate 15,869,592, forward strand.
TTCAATAGTGTTTCTTTTCCGATTGCCGTGGAAGGCAAGGGCGAGGGCAAGGGCAAGGCAAGGGCAAGGCAGGGGCAAGGCAAAGGCAGAGCAAATTCAACTCCAACAAATTTGTTGTTTGCTGACGCTGATAGTTTAGAAAGTGGAACTGCATTGAAACGAACCGGCTAGCCAACTAATTAAATGACAAAGATTTAAGTTCTTTGCCTAGCCGTTTGATCAAATGGCTGAATGTCATTTCAGAAGCTGCTTAACCGTTTAAGCAGCTTCTGAAATGACATTTTAAAATGACGCTTTTTAGTAAAGAGGCTAGGCTAATTGAACGGCTAATTCAGCTCGCTGCGACATATAATTTGAAATGAAACGACCGCAGTAACTGTTGTTGACAAGTTTTGGTACTGCGTCATCAAATACGTTACATGACAATTTAATTTCGTGGAACTACGGCTACATTCGCCCTAAATGCGGTTGCTACTGACATATCCATTTTAGTTTAATAGTTTACGTAAATCCTATTTTCAGATAAACGTGACCTGCAACGTGAAATGATAAAGATGAGGATACACGGTTCTAAACTGCTCAGAACACTGTCATCAAAATATTCAGAGTGAGTATAAGCTTTATTTTGATAGGAAGTACGGCCAATTGTCCACGTAGGTGCACGACATCCGCACGATTTCGACAATTGTCGGATGCAAGACGAATGCTTGCATCTTGCGTACAAATAGTTGCGAAGTCTGTGTCCACGAAGCGACAACGACACGACAGCCGGACGTCTTGCGTTTGTTTGTAGGATGCATGCATTCGACAAAAGACGCGCGCGTGGACAGTAGGCCTAATTTGAAAGAAAAGTTTTACAAAACTGTACGTTGTTAGTGTTCTCAGTTTTTAACATTCATATAACAGATAACTTAAAAATAATTTAGAGTTTTTGAAGAAACTTTTTGGCACTTTTTGAGATTGGAAAACAATCGAACTTGTGATACGGTTACCGTTACCCACTCTCGGTTGCGGTTGCCTGAAAGCGATCACTGTTAGCGATAAGGTCACTGGCATTTTTCTGGATATTATATTTTCGCCAAAAACAGATATGAATAATTCCCTTCAGCTTTTCGTTAGTTTTTGTGACAGGAACGTCATAGACGAGATAAAAATCAGACTGTGTTAATCCAGGTGGCCATGTGTTTAAACTAATTTAAATACGTTCAGCGTTTATATAGATCTCATTTCCTTATGTATTTATAATATAAGTCTCGTTATCAAGAATTCATCATCTTTTCTATTCTACTGTATCTTTTGTCATGCTTTTTTCCATATTCAATACAAGACACTTTTTGGAATTAATTGCAATAAACAAATCTCAACACAATAAAGTGGCCAAGTGCGAGTTGGACTCGCCCATTAAGGGTTCCGTTGCAGCAAGTAACATAATATATATAGTACACATAGTTCTTGTAGTTTGTTGTAACTTTGATCGAAGTTTCAATAATAGTGTATTTATGACGTACTAAAAAAAACTACTCATCAGATCGAGTTCAAACCAATTTTCGTTGGTAGTTTACATGGTAATGTATATCATATATTTTTTTTAGATTTTTCATTCTCTTACTTTAGAAGTTAGAGGGGGGGGGGGACACACATTTTACCACTTTGGAAGTGTCTCTTGCGGAAATTATTCAGTGTAGACGAAAATGATTTTAAAAACCTCAACATCATTTTTGAAGACCTATCGATAGACACCCCACATGTGTAGGTTTGATGGAAAAAAAAAATTTGAATTTATCAGTATGGGGGGCAACCCTATTTTTTCTTTTTTTTTAATTATTTTGTTGAAATCTTAATGCGGTTTACAGAATACATCTACTTACCAAGTTTCAACTGTGTAGTTTTCATAGTTTCGGCAAAAAGTGGCTGTGACATACGGACGGACAGACAGACAGACAGACATGACGAATCTATAAGGGTTCCGTTTTTACGTTTTACGGAACCCTAAAAAACAGGTAGGTTAAATTGTACAGCCTCAATAAAACTGCTTCGCTTTTCCAACAAATTTTCTTATATTTTTCGGTAGGCAGCAGAATGGCCCTTTATTACACCGTTGATTCGATAATATTTCTATGTTCAAAATGCTATTCTCGCAAGGAAGCAAAAATTGTGCGCCGAACATTATCCCGAAGAAACTGGAAACCATCGGATTTCCAACTTTATTGCCCGGTAATAAGGATTTTTATAAAGATTTTTGTTCCTTCCCTAAGGGCCTGCGGATACATTATGTATGAGAACATAACAATTTGCAGGTACGAACTCGAGTCTTACAAAAAAGTATTTGGCTAAGTGAAATGAGCAATTTAGGCTCTTCCTTTGCTTACTTTTCTCGGAGGATGTGCGCTCTGTGCTACCAAGTTACATACATGTGAAGTGGCAAAATGGTTGTACTAAAAGAAGTAAACCCTCGATCATGAAAGCTGTGCCAGTTCTAGGTCAAACGATAGTGCTTCTTTCAATTCACTGGCAGTGTTTAGAAATTGTATTTTCTCTGAAATAAATCAGACGGTAATTCGATTTGGTCTATTAAAATCTGTTTTTGAAATTCTAAATACTTTTAACATATTAATAAAATAATAAAGAACTAGAGATGTAGATAAATAATGCTATATTTTCTTGGCAGAGTCCGCCTGGGGAAGTACCACACCTTTGCGATTTATTTTACCACCAAGCAGTAATGGGCAAACATTATTGTGTTCCGCTTTGAAGGGCAATGTTTCCAGAGAAATGACAGGGCTTAGAGATATAACATCTTAGATCTCTGGGTGACGAGCGCAGTGCAGTGCTAGGTAATGATTTGGACTCTTTATGTTCCAATAGCTGTGTGTCACTGTGCTGTTCTGTGGAAGGCATGTTGCTTACCATCAGGCACAAGTCCTGCTCGTCTCGTCACTCTTAAATAAAAAAAATAACTTCAGATGATATAAATATGATGTTATACTAACAGAAACTGTGCAACGATATTAAATTTACATCAACATCAATATAATTTCCCCGAATCCCACTGCTGGGTCACGTGACCTATGCAATTATGCATACCTATTATATTTTATCAAGTCCAAGTTAATATTGCTAAAAGAACACATCTTACATCATTGACTAAATAAATATTCCCATAATATCTAGTAGCGCCCGGCGGTGCCACTCACTTGATTTCCGTTTTGGTAATTCTCCCACAATAAAAAGTAGCCTGCCTATTGTTACACTAGACTACAATATTTGTACCAAATCTTATGCAGATCTATAGTGAAAAGAAGTAATTAAATATTTATCGTGCGTATTGCACGTAGCGTATTTTACGTGCAAATTTTCGCAGTTAAAATATTTTCAGTAAAAGTACTAATTTCAAAAATCCGTAGTGGCTTAGTGGTTAGAATGTCTGATTTCACTATCGTGAGGTCGCAGATTCGAATCCCTCCTGACCTTAGTAGTAGTAGAACTCTTTGCAGAGTCCGTCTGGGGAAGTACTACATATTTGTCAGTTATTCTACCGCCAAGCAGTAACGTGCAAACATTACTGTGTTTTGTTTGAAGGGCAATGTTTCCAGTGGAATTACAGTGCATAGAATAAAATATTTTATATTTCTGGGTGATAAACGCAGAGCAGTGCTAGGTAATTAATGTGCTAGGCTAGGCAATGATTTGGACTCTTCATGATCCAATAAGTAGCTGCGTATCACTGTGCTGTTAAGGGCAGGCATGTTGTTTACCGTCAGGTACATGTACTACTCGTCTCATCGTTATATGCTTACTATTAAAAAACTTCTGTGCACGTTTCCGAGATAGATAGATAGATACTCTTTATTGTACGCACCAAAACAATACAATAAAAGAAACAGAGCAATAAAAACTAGTGTTACAATAGACGGCCTTATCGCTAAAAGGGATCTCTTCCAGGCAACCTTAGGATGGAAATGTTTTTAGAAGTAATAAAAAGCGGGGTGTGCTATATAGAATTAAAACGAATAAATGTAGTGACATTCAGTAAAAAAAATATATATATACCTATAAATATATATAATAATTAATAAATACATACTAATAGGGATTACATACTAATACATACAATATTTGTAAAATATACTAATAAATATAGAATAAATAAATAAGTAGCTGTTCATAATAAAACAGACCATATCAGCAGAAAAACAAACCTTAACACACGAATTAAAAGCATATAAATATAGCCATATAAGATATATGCCTATCCAATAGAAAAAAAAACAGTGTACCTACGACTTTATCATCACACTTGGCATTTATAGTGAAGGAAAACATAAAAATAAATAGTCAATAGATCCTGGCAACGAGGCCAACAATTTTGATAATAAAATATTGGTTGAAATGTTGAATGTTTAAATATATCATTTATTCAATTCTACACGTGTTTCAAATCACGTGTACATTTATTATATATTTTATTATTTACACCTTCCTATTTCCTCACACGAACTATAAAAAGTAATCGCTAAAATGTGAAAACTGAACCTTATACAAAGCTAGAGAAACATAAAACTGGTTAAAAATCAAAATAATTCAGATCTTTGCAGTGAAACAGCAAACATTCCGTATTTCAGTGTAGGCTATTCACATTCGAATTTTTAGTAGGTTTTAAAATTCATGCACTGAGCGTCAAAGAGAGATTCGTCCAAGTGTAGTGAATGAAAATGCACTATAGGTGCAGCGGATGTTGGATGGACGGGTTTCTTTTAAACATCGAGAGCACAATACTGTTAAAATTTTAATGGACAATAACTATGCGGGTGAAAAATTACGGCTGGTCTAGCAAGTTAAGGCTGGTCTAGTCGGGAGAACGGCGACTGCCGATTCGGGAGCACCCGGGTTCAAATCCCACGCTCACTATTTTCTTTTCTAAGTCATATGCGTAATGCCGCTAACTTAAAAACAGTGAAGGAAAACATCGTGAAGAAATCTACATGTGCCTAGAATCTTTTGAGGTCATGTGTTATCCACCTACCTGCACTGGCCAGCGTGGTGGATTACCTCCTAGACTCTTTCCTTGCAAGAGAAGGGCCTGAGTCCCAGCAGTGGGAACATTTAGTGGGCTGTATATGCTTATGCGGCTTTAGAGATAAACGTTTTAATTGAGGAAGCAAAATGGGGGTGGACAATGTCGGGGCTATATTCAGTTTGTCCCTCCAATTGGCCTATTGGCTAGCACCCTGTAACATTGTCGTATAACTTATATCCTTATCAAGTTCCCCAAACCTGTTTAGTCTGATTTCCTTCATTGGGTTCACCAGATGCTACTAGTGTCGCCACCGAGGTTGGGTTTGGCATCGATAGCGATAAAGACGAAAAACAGGGGAGAATGTTGTATTTCGTGGCGTAGCCGGTTAAGTATCGAGTCATCCAGTAGTTTTATCCGTTGGATTGCCCGCACCTGATAATCGTTAAGCTAACACGGTGACGGTCGGTTCAAGGGTATATCGATTCGATAGACCGTCAAAGACCCTTACTAGGTCATTATAAATATCCATGCTAGTGTTGTGTAGGTTTCTGACTAGAATAGCGATAACATAAACGTTACTTCATTTCGTGAACTGTTAATTAGTCAGTTCACTCCATTCGAAGCACGTATATACCTACACAGAATCAACGCGATGTTTTGCCAACGAATCTCACGTAGTTACTATTTGTATTGTGTGATTTATATTTAGTTCCCATTGTGTAGTAACAAGCAATCGCACGGAAATGGGGCAGCAATGATTGAAAACTGTTAACGTAAATGGAAAGTCAATTTCCTTTGCAATTTCAGCAGATTGTATCTTTTGGCGATGAAATTGAGGATTGCATTTGCTAATACGTCTACATCGATTTGAAAAGTCGTGACGGGCCAGTAGCTAGAACTTCTGATTTCACATATGTATAGTTTTTTTTATCTTTATAGGCTTACACTTGATCACCAAGTCGCCTGATGCTAAGCGCCGATGCGGTCTACGATGGATCGTGTTTACCTAGATGAAACCAATTAACTCTCGATTTGAAGACACTAAGATTATAACCACCGGGAAAAACCCACTCAGGCAACGCATTTCACAGGCTAGACATTCTTGTCACAAAAGGAGAGTCAAACCTCTTCGTTTGGGCCATTGGAACATCAATCATAAAACGACGCTTTTTTGAGATACTTGCAGTCTGATAGAAGAAGGGCAAGGTGATACCAGATCCTGCAGATCAGTCGAACACTCTCCGAAGTGTATCCGATGAAAAACCGATAGCAATTTCGCGGCAATAATCAATGCTTTTAATTCTTTTTCACACAGGAATGTCGTTGCCAATGAGCCTTTTGGCACGTCTCTCGATCGATTCTAGAACCTCCAGCTGATACTTAGCCGATCCATCCCGAAGATGCAAAATACTCCATGCAAGAGCGAATCTGTGCTTGAGTGCTGTGTTGTCGTAGGTTCGATGCACTTGTTATCTGTCACCTGTATTTTTCCAATGGTACTATAAAAGGGGTATGCTTCCCTGTCATACCATTTTGTCACACCAGTGTGACACAGAAGAATTTTTTTCCTCTGTGTCATACCATCTGGTGTGACAGACAATAATCGATTACATCGTATGACTAACCATCACACCAAATATTCAGCAACACAAACAACGAAGTCTAAATTGAAAAACAATCAATATATTTGAAAAGTATGTACAAAAACTAACCGGAAACAAAAGAAAATATTAGTTATTACGAAACTGACAATAAGAAATAACATCACATAAGCGTCGTTACTTCTTAACGTAAATTATTAAGAAAAGTCTCAATTGTTATTCTTTATGTATAAGACGCATTTGGTTGTTTATTATGAGTGAGTCCTTAATTTGATTAACGAATTTTATTAATAGTTTTATAGATAGGTAGAATATCAAAAAAGGTTGAGTATGATTGGTTTTTTTTCATTTACAAATTGCAAAAATTAGTTATTTTCACAAACTCGTTTGCAAGCAACTCAACTTGCAGTATATGTTTATAAGTAACCTAATCGGACCGGTTAGGTTACTTAAGACCCAGATCCGACTCGGGGCACCCCGACTCTACGTAGTCTTGTCGCTACTACCCCTAGAGTGTATATAAAAAATGCGGGAGCCAGAAGCTCAAGGGAGGTCCTGAGTGGAGCGAGCCATGCGAGGCCAAGCGTAGCGAAGGGGGGAGGTGGCGAGCGAAGCGAGTCGGCGACCTCCGTAGTGGAGCGCAGGCCGAGTATGGAGAAGCGACACTCAGGGCTGACTGCAGAGCTTCTGGCGGGAGCCCACCCGGAGTAAAATTTTAGTGATAGACCCTAATCGGGCCGGTTAGATTAAATTGATCCATTTAATTGGTTCTTTTATATAATTATGAGGTTTACATATCTAAATATAATAATATAAATTGGTGGACAATTCACACATAACACTACACACATACATACACACACAATAGTACATTCAATCATCAATCATCAACAGCCCACTAAACGTTCCCACTGCTGGGACTCGGGCCTTCTCTCGCAAGGAGAGAGTTTAGGCCATAATCCACCACACTGGCCCAGTGCGGGTTGGTGGATGACACATGACTTCGAAAGATTCAAGGTACATGTCGGTTTCCTCACGATGTTTTCCTTCACCGTTTTAAGTTAGCGGCATTACGCACATGACTTCGAAAAGACAGTGGTGCGTGTGGGGTTTGAACCCGGGGTCTCCGGATCGGGAGCCGCCATTCTCCCGACTAGACCAGCCGTAACTTATACATTACATTTTTGGAATTATTAATACAAGTATATTTGGACAAGATGGTAGTGTGACTGTGAAGAATTAAATTCTCGCGTGTCACACTAGTGTGACTACGAAGAAAAAAATTCTTCTGTGTCACACTGGTGTGACAAAATGGTGTGACAGGGAAGCATACCCCCTATAAAACTATGTGACCACGTGATCGAGTTATACGACCACGCTTCTTGATATAGGTAGTTATCGAGATAAAACACACACACGAAAATGATTATTAAATTTATGAATTTTGTTATTCTCATAGGTTTATGTTTCACTGGCTTAGTTGGTAGTAACTCTGTCTACGAAGCCGTGGGTTATGGGTTCAATTCCTACCCAGGGCAAATATTTGTCTGATGAATACAAATACTTGTTCTTTTTATACTCGTATAGAAATATAGGTACGTATGTTTTTACAATGATTTAAGTACTTCCAGCCCCCCGCGGTTTTACCCGCATAGTTCCCGAGAGTTTCCCGTATTTTCGGCATAAAAAGTGGCCTAAGTGTCCTTCCAGTTTATAATTTGACTGTGTAACTAACTTCCAAATTTCAACACGATCCGTGCAGAAGTTATGACGTGATTGAGCAACAAAATCAACATCTAAAATCAACGATTTAAAGTATTATAGTAGATCCAACCGTTTATCCTCTTTTTGACAGCACCAATAGAACGTAATTGCGTCATGTTACGCAAAAGTTTACTTTTAAATGCGAGGTTTTAAAAATATGACAACTGCTTAAATTTGCTCCTTGATCCCGTATAATAATCATCTTTCACAAAATGAGTCCATAAGTGCAGTAGTTTTTTTATAAATTCCATAAAATAACAAACGTTTTTAAAAAATTACGTTCTATGGCTATCAACATAGTGATGTTACGAAGTTACGATTGAAATATCGATATTGTTTATGAACTATTTTTACACGGGTGTTTTCCGTTCTCGGCACATAATATCGGATTTATTTTTATGTAAAACCGTTATATTGATCCGCCTCAGGAAAACATACAGCATTATTTGAAGACGTGTTTATCTCCTGGTGTATATCCAAAAAAGAACAAGGTTATGATGACTGAAACATTTGAATATTTATTAAAATAAAGTGTTAAATAACATTTTGTAGTTAGGTAAATTAACAAAGTTTATTTATGTCTGATGTAAACTTTGAAGAACATGATGTACCAGTTTCGTTAATTTCTAAATAAATTAACCTGATATGCTTAATATGTTAAAATATTTCCATATTTGGCTTAATAATGTCTCATCAGTCGGTCACCCAAAGGTTACTGCTGTACCTGATCTACGTCTACTAGTTGTGCGTCTATAGCACTGTTTCAATAGACTGGACATATCTAATTTTTCAATAACAGGATGTTAAGCAACTGCTATAAGTAAAATTTATTTAAAATGACTCGAAATTTATTCGGGTTTTCTTAGATAGGGACTAGTAATATGTGATAGCACACAAATTATCTTCGTTTTCTATGATTATACTACCACCGCAACAATACTTATGTGTATTCGGTCTGTAACATTTAAAAAAGGTAACAAATCTACCCTTATTCTCGGAAATGTATAGGGTATTATCAATACTCGTGAAGATGTTAATGTGATGACATCTTTCAGCGACATGTACAGCGGACCAGCACGGCGGGCCACGGCCTTTCCCCGAGTTCTAGTGGTGGGAACGAGCCAGAAGGCTGGGTATGGGCATTTTTCGCCATTTATGGCATATCCTGGGGTTTGTGCTAGACATAACATAGTATTTACTCATGGTATTTCGGTTGCCTGGAAGAGATCGCTATTAGCGATAATGTCGCCACTTGGTTCACTAGTTCTAGGATAAGTCCCTGTTGTTTAAGTATTATATTGTGGATAATAAAGAGTTTCTATCTTTTTATAGTCTTTTATAATATTAGTTGGCTAGTAGAGAGCCACCACTTTAAACGTCATTGTTGTATAGTTCAAATGTATAGTATGTATTTGTATAGTTTGAAATGGATATTTTGAATCCGTTAATCATTTATCTTCTAGTTTGCTTTCTATTCTCTCTCGCTTCGTCTAATGCTGGCTTTCATTAGACTCAGTATCTGTTTTTTCTTACAAGTACAGAGTTTTTGTCGTCTAACATAACCACAAATAAAACAATTGTTCATTTTAATACAATTCATTAATTTATAATGTTTTTGGCAGAATAACTGAATTTAAGCTTCTTCTAACTCAAAACGTATGAACATAAGAAAAAAAAATTAAACGAAAGTTGTAGGAAATAAACTAGTCTTTAAAAAAGGTCTGATGCGTTTTATTGATGAATCTAATATTTCAAGAGTTATCGGCTGCAATAGAAAAACTGGTTAATTAAATGAGCCATAAATCGTAAACGCTACATGTCACAGAAAAGTTTTCCGGCCACAAAAGATGCAAAATATTATTTTCTACAATAACGACCTCAACAATTTTTGCCCTAAAGTTTATAGTTTCCGAGATATTAGCCAAGCTCGCAGCAATGTTTTACTTTTAAAAATTCGGCAACCGGACTTTAGGACTGATTTTTCGCAGGCAACCCGACAAAATGTCATGTTCTTATTTGCCAAAATAATCTTTAATTTTATTTAATTTCAATTTAATAACCAGACCGTTGCAAAATGCTAGTATCGATGTACCTGTTTATACTTGGTCACAACACTATAACTGACAAATTAGATCTGCCAAAAAGATAATAAATGGTTGGATTCACTATAGTGAGATATAAAACATATTCGGTTCTGATCAATTTCTTAATGTTTATTTTTATGTAATGAATGACAGATGCATTTGATGATTTGTATGACATGACATTCAAAAGGTAAACATTTAAAACGTAGAAACGTAAAGTGTAAAGTTATTATTATTTAAGTTTAATTAATGTAACTAATGGCTTGTCGCACGTGTTGGCGTGGCTGTAAGTGTGACAAGTAATTGAATTATAAATAAATATATCTACGTAAAACGAAAAACACTTCATTTTCTTCTCGTTATAAAAATAACCATATTTTTTGGAATTTTAACCAACAATAACAACACTGACTGTGCCTAGATTATTCCATTCCAGACAAGCACTGGGCCGAGGCTTGAACGCGGAAGCAGAGTTAATATCTGCCTAAAAGGTGCATTTAGTATGCATCAGTACTACGCTCTATCCGGGATTTAAAACTTTTATTTGGACTAGTAAAGTTTTATGATCGCTTGAAACTCCCCACATAAATTGTTTAATTTCGAAGTTACGAGCGGGAGAGAACATGAACTAACACTACATACACGAACGATGGACAGAATCTATTTGTAAATATCTACTTGTAGCACGGTCGAGGCAGACATTGAAATAGAAAAAATTCCGGGGAGCGATTTTTTTTTATGAAACGTCGGGGAGTGTTGTTGGAAGTATAAATCTCGATTTTCGAACTAATCCCGGTAGAGGGTTCGCCGCCATCTTGTTTTAAAGTTTTTGTGAAATAACTCGTTCATTTTCAACTTTAGAGCAAAAATGATAGTTACCAAAATTGTTGGAAATTTAATTTCTCACAAGTTTGCTTTATATAGGTTTTACGCTAGGATCAATATTTGCAGAGTTATACTATCAAGTTTATAAAAAAAATCCTAATGGGTGGAATTTTATTTTCTTCAACTTCGGTCCTCGCACTTTTTAGGGTTCCGTACCCAAAGGGTAAAAACGGAACCCTATTACTGAGACTTGGCTGTCCATCCGTCCGTCCGTCCGTCCGTCTGTCACCAGATTGTATCTCAAGAACGGTGATAGCTAGACAGTTGAAATTTTCACAGATGATGTATTTCTATTGCCGCTGTAACAACAAATACTAAAAATAAAATAAGTAAAAAATGTGCGAGAACCAAAGTTGAAGAAAATAAAATTGCACCCATTACGATTTTTTTGATAAACTTCATAGTATAACTCTGCAAATATTGATCCTAGCGTAAAAACTATTTGAAGCAAACTTGTGAGAAATTAAATTTCCAACAACTTTGTTAACTACCATTTTTGCTCTAAAGTCGAAAATTAACGAGTTATTTAACAAAAACTTTAAAACAAGATGGCGGCGAACCCTCTACCGGGATTAGTTCGAAAATCGAGATTTATACTTCCAACAACCCTCCCCGACGTTTCATAAAAAAAAATCGCTCCCCGGAATTTTTTCTATTTCAGGCTAGTTTTATGTCTACCTCGACTGTACTATTGCGTTTGCGAAGAGTTTTCTTTTTGGTGGTCTGATATAATTATGTTTATTGAATTAATTTGACAAGGCAACGACAAAATTATTCGAATAAGACTTCAAAGTTTTGAACACCGCAGCAAAATTTATAGCTTTTTGGGTTTTTAGCTGTGTATGCAATTGAAATGCATGATCTAATACCTACTACCTTGCCCTTTTTTCTATCGGACTGCTCGTAGTTCGAAAAACGACATCGCTTCTTGGTTGACATTCCATATAGTCGGACGAAGAAGTATGACTCTACTTTTGTGATTAGTACGTCTTCGTTGTGGAATGCGTTGCATGAGTGGGGGTTTCCCGATGGTTACAATATTGATGTCTTCAAGTCGAGGGTGAGTCGGTTTCTTCTAGGTAATTTTACACTCCATTGTAGACGCATCGTCGCAACATGCGAGATGCAGGTCAAGTGTAAACCTGTTATAGTTAAAGAAAACTGTACGCAACTAGTAGGTACCTACTCTGTTTTGCTATATAGTTAGTAGCTTTATTTATAGTATGATGTGACAAGACGAGCAGGACATGTACCTGATGGTAAACAACATGCCTACCCATAACAGCACAGTGACATGTAACTGTTGGAACGTGAAGAGTCCAAATCATTACCTAGCACCGCACTGCGCTCGGATATAAAATATAAGATGTTTTATTTCTCAGCCCAGTAATTTCAGTTATCTGGAAACATTGCCCCTTAAACCGGAACACAGTAATGTTTGCACACTACTGCTTGGCGGCAGAATAATTGTCAAACTGTAACTGGCAAAGGTGTGGTACTTATCCAGGCGGCCTCTGCAAAGAGCCCTACCACTACTAAAGCTTAAGTGATGAGAGCCCGGCCACTTCTGAGCTGGCGTACAGTTTGGTATGCAGTAGAAGCCATTTAAAACCAACTGCCATATATTCCTTAAAAACATAAAAAAACTGAAACAAAAATCAACGGGTAACAGAGAAAACAGAAGAAAATACGAACGAGTATTCAAGTGAATAATGCAACTCACTGAGAGATCTCACTGCTTTCTCTAAACTGCAGCTGTGATGGTAATCGCTGATGTTATCATTATTGCAGTGTTTAAATGTGACTGGGGCTTTGCAAGTTAAATGCAGTCTTGCATTTCTTTACCCTCATTATCTTGATTTCTGTTTGTACGACATTATAAAGAAAATTTGTCTTGAATATGAAAGCTTGAAATATATTTAAAAATATACACCCGTTAGAGTCAGTTAAAGATCTTAGAAAAGAGATTCCTGTTTTCAATGAATTCGAGTATGGTTCAATTCACCTAGGATTTAAACATCTGTGTGGTTACTGATTAAAATGTTTGTTTTCACATGTATTTTAAATGATATAGGTAAGAAATTATATCAGCTATGTGGCTTTCATAGAACAAGTTTTCCATAAATAAACATTCGTCGACACATTTTTAAACTGACAGCTATCAGTAACGTGTAAACTATAGTTAACGCGTTACTCGCTAACAAGGTCGGTACAGTAAGATTTCACAAAATACAAATACAAAAATAATTATTGCTGTTTGCAGGTAAGATAAGATACTAAAAGAACGTTTTAAAAGTTGACCCATACAAACTGACCTCTTCGAGATGCAATTTGTCTGTCTGTCTGGCAAAACAGTTTCTATGTACTCATCTGAATTTATACAATTATAAAAATAGTCAGCTGCTAAGTCTTCTTCTTTTCATTTTTAGATTTTTATTGGTTCTATCATATTTTATGTCAACTGATTCTTCATCTTCTGTTAATCTATAAATTATAATCTAAAATCATTCTTCACTTTACTTTTTTTGACGCATTTGATGACTTTTTCAAAGAAACATTTAAATTAAAAATGTAACAACCTCGTTTTCTTTTTTGCGGTAAAATAATTTTATTTTCCCATGGCTGGGACTCAGACTCTTCTCTCGCAAGGAAAACCATACAATAAGTTCTCATAAGATGTTTTTCCTGGAACACGCTGGTTTCCTCTCGATATTTTCTTTCACCGTTAAAGTGGTGATGACAAACTCGTTCACCTGCAGTTAGAAAATGCTAGAGTTGAAGGCGGATTTGAACCTATGACTACCAAATGAATTGTGATTTTTGCGACTATCCAAAAGAAGTGATCTACTGTCCCGATTTAAACGAAGCTTATGAAAAACATGAAGCACCCGAGCAAATTGCTAGAACACCGCGTGTGGACGACGTAGCAGATTACTTCCATGTCCCAAGTCAGCCATGGGGGTGCCTCAGTGAAAGTGAAGACTTGCCTCAGTAGAACAATAAGATTAAAAATTGATTAAGTTTTGTTTCTATACCTTGGTTCTGATAATTATTTTTCTTCGAAAAACGAAACAATCGACTTTGAAATTTAAAATAAATTTGATTGATGTTGGTTCTACGATCATAGTCCCGATAGTTGTGTCGGCGAACGGACTTACAGTGAAAAGTCTCGACCATCTTAAGAGACTTTTGCTAGACTTTTGGGGCAATCGATCAAGAAAGCGATCATCCTCGATACAGCCCGCATCGTCAGGAGATGCCCCACTCTGTAGACCTAACCTATATCGTCAATGTTTTTTTTTTTTGTTTTTATAAAAAAACCGTTCCACCGATATCGATAAACATAGAGAAATAGTTGAATTGAAAACCTTCTACTTTTTTAAGTCGATTAAAAATCTTCAATACCTCAGCAAAGCTGCTATCTCATCGTCCTTACTAGTACCTACTAGTACCTACTTTTTAAAATGTCGCTCTATCGTACCTCTACTAGCTAATAAAAATACTTTAGACATTCATATTGTGAATCATTTCATCAATTCATATTCGTAGTTACAAAGAGAGACACAGAGATGGAGTTAGAAAGCAATACCATAAACGATTTAGTTAGGCGGGAAACTTTCTCTCTCTTACATGAAGTTTTAAAGATAAGGAGAGAGTGATAGAGCCATAAGCAATAAGACCATAAGCAATTGAATTAGGCATATTGTTTATCTAATACCATATGTATTACCTTCGATATTGCAGAGCGCTAATTGCTATTGAACGTGATTGTTACTAGTTCTTCCCTCGAGCAATCACTCATTACTTTTATTATACGTCGTAGATATTTTCCGACTACAACGGAAGTACAATTATTACTGTGAATTACTGTTACTTGGGTGTCACGAATGTGTCCACACGCAATTTAACGTAATTAATATTTAAATAAGAAGTAATTTACTTTGACACGACTTTATAACACAGGGGGGTAATCTTGACAGTCTGTGTTTTATTAAATAAACAGCAAAAAACACGGATGACCTGTTTGATGTTAAATGGCAATGGTAAAAAATTAGGCTAGATAGAGTTAAGTTAAAAGTAGGAGTATTTGTAGGTATGTGTACACCAGCAAGCTGATGCGCGCGATGCTACGCTACCTATCGGTCGTTCCAGCTCAGGAACCTTTGGCTCATGCACAACAACTTTGCTAATGACACAACAAATCATCACGTGATCAAATGCAAAGTGTACGATTCTATAAAGGATATACAGGCAAACATTATTTTTTATATTTAGATATATTTTTTTAAATAAAGAGTGTCGAGACGAGCAGGACCTGTGCCTGATGGTAAGTAACATACCTGCCACATAACAGCACAGTGACATGCAGCTATTGGAACATGAAGAGTACAAATCATTACCTAGCACTGCACTGCGTTCGTCACCCAGAGATCTAAGATGTTATATCTCTAAGCCTTGTAATTCTCTGGAAACATTGCCCTTCAAACCGGAACACAGTAATGTTTGCACATCACTGCTTGGCGGTAGAATAACTGGCAAAGGTGTGGTACTTTTCCAGGCGGACTCTGCCAAGAGTCCTACCACTACTAAAATATATAGATGCAGGCTGCGTATATGCTTAGAACTCTAATGAGCGCTTAAAAGTATCCTATTTCAGCGACATTGCGTCGTGGGCTGGGATCCATTCCCTCAAATATGATCGAGAAGAACGAAACCTGACAGATACGTCATCTTGAATGGAGCGCCTATCGCCTAACCAAAACGCTCTAGTCTTTGATATTCCCCTCTCTTTATTTTTGTTATTTTTTTTCACACACAAATCTTAGTGGCTTCTTATACCTACTGAAAATACTAACGGTCCGTCCTGACTTTGCCCGTGGTTCATATAAAATATAGCCCATATCACTTAGGGATCACATACATAAGTGATGAAATAACGGCGAAAGAATTTTTGAAATCGGTTCCCTAGTTCCTGAGATTAGCGTGTTATAGTGTAAGATCTCAGAGCTCCCAGACGTCACCTATTTTCTGATGAATGAAATGTGGACGATTGAGTAGAGTTAGTAAGTACTAAGAACATAAACATGCTTACTCGCTAACTTACTTAGACGGCAAATTTTGAGATATGGGGTAATGAAGGTACATACAAACATTACTTACTTCACGTATTTTCTAATAAGTGATTTTCACGTCTGTTGTAGGTAAATTGCCTATATTATGATTGACCCCTTAGATTGGTCTATCTTATTGTAAAAAGCAACAAAATAGTTGCTTTACCAACATATTTACAAATAGAGCATGAGAATTTAAGTGAAGTAAAATTAATAATTTGGAGTTGTTAAGCAAAACGGCTGATGGAAAGTGTCTGGGAGCATTGAAACCTTGTTTTTAAGAATGTTGCCTACAACATACGTGAAAATCACTTATTAGAAAATACGTGAAGTAACGTTTGTATGTACCTTCATTACCCCATATCTCAAAATTGGCCGTCTAAGCAAGTTAGCGAGTAAGCATGTGCTCTTAGTACTTACTAACTCTACTCAATCGTCCACATTTCATTCATCAGAAAATAGGTGACGTCTGGGAGCTCTGGGATCTCGGACTATTATGGATATAAATGTGGTATTAATTTTTAAGAAAAGTAATCGTAAGATGTGTTTTCTGCAAATTTAAAAGTCACAGTTGGTTTGCAAAATGTATCCCAATACACAAATGTTGATCCCTCTCGACGTTGATTGGGCTCCGATGTTGACGGTCGCCGCGTCGAGAGCCCTTCGGTTTGTGATTGCTAGTTAGTTTGCCCCGGGACTTGACCTTTCGGACCGATGATTGTGAATGTAGCTAAATATTGGATTTTCATTTTTATAGTTTATTAAAACTGTTTTGAATTTGAGTTGTGTCGGGTATTCGGGGAAGGAAATTGATGTATTGGGTTAGTCGAGCAAACCAACAAAATAAAATTACGAAAATGTGTGCATGATGAGTATACAATCATTTGCGTCGCTCAAGAGTGTATTAAATTTGTTTGTAATTTTTTGTCTTTAGAGACAATTGAGTAATTATACTAAACTATTATGTTATTTTTATAAATGCTTTATGTAATAGAGACCCAGGACTGTCTACTACTTTATTCAAACATTAACTGCACTCCGCGGTATAGCCCGTAGTTTACCTAATCCATGGTTTTTTATAAATAAAAGTAGCCTTCGTTTTTTTCTTATAACTTTATTTATATGTGTAGATGTACAGAAATATAAATGTTATTATCTAGTGATAGCAGAATCCTGAATCTTGCACTTCCTGAATATGTAACATGATAACTTGAAAAATACGTTTGTTTGTTTTTCGGCGTTAACTCTAGATTTGAGAACAGTCAAACCGAACTGAAACCAGTTACCTGAAGTACCCAAGTTGAAGTTGCTTTTGAGTTACCTGGAAAAAGGAAAAAATATACATTAGAAATATAATGGGAGCTATATGTTACAACACAAGTCGAATAAAACTTAGACAGACAAAGCTCAAATAAGCTCAAAGCTCACATGTTTGGAATGAAGTTGCATGCATAACTGAAAATTAACGAAACTATGAGAACTAACGTGGTTATTACACGTTTTAAATAAATGCCCGGGTAACTAACGTTTGATATAGTCAGTCCAGTCTGACTCTAGTTTCGATCGCGTCCGACGACCTTTGTCAAGGAGAGTGCGCGCGCGTGATCGAATATCGTTTAGCAACTTTTATTACTCACTGACTTATTGTAAATAGTGGAGTGGATACAATGAGGAACTAGCAATACCAAGGTATAAATAAGGCAAATATGCTCTTCGTCGAAACCTCACAGGTACAAGTATTGAATAAAATATGACAATACAAATCACAATGAAAGAAACCTCGACGCTATCACGAGGAATACTTCACAGAATAAAATATTACGTACCAACATGGCGAGCCGGGAATGTGCCGATATTTCAAATGAACGTTTAATAAAACATACCGAAGGAATACCTTCACGCGACCTTTGA
The DNA here is from genome assembly GCA_963693475.1 of Ectropis crepuscularia. Classification (NCBI taxonomy): domain Eukaryota; kingdom Metazoa; phylum Arthropoda; class Insecta; order Lepidoptera; family Geometridae; genus Ectropis; species Ectropis crepuscularia. The sequence goes on from OY856358.1 coordinate 15,887,965, forward strand.
TTTTCGCCCTTCAAAGAATATGCGGAGATGCTTTCGATGCTCGGTTGCGTATTTTATTGATACCAATTGGATATTGTCTAGGAGTGTTGGAAGTGGCTGGGGCAATTTGGTTACGAGATTTTGTTGGGGAAACTGACAAGACAAGTCTGAGACGAATATGAGCACCTTATGGTAATCAACTTGCCTACTTTAGAGCCCACAATACCTGCCTATCGACCGCTTAACTAACACGGATGTGTTTTTTTTGCAGTTTATATCTCTTTCATGCCAAGCGAATTTTAACAGTGTGCAATTTCAATATCGTTATAGATGGGTAGTACAGCCACAGGTAGTATTTTTACGGCAGGTGTTTCTTATCAGACGTATTTCGGAGTGTCCAGCTAAACAGTATGATTGAATACCTATCTAACAATGTTCTATTCATGGTTGACATTCAAAAGACTCGAACGAAGAGGTTTGTTTGACTTCCACTTTCGTAATGATAATGTCTAGGCTGTGGAATGCGTTCCCTTAGTGAAGCTTTCCAAATGTTTACAATCTTGTTGTTTTCTAGTCGAGGTTTCTGAGTATGAACCATCCATCGTAGATCGCATCGTCGCTTAACATAAGGCAATTGTCTCACCGGCAAGGATGAACGAGTAACGAGTAGAGCTAGAATTAGAAACGAGTTGGCGAGCCGCGGGGAACGAGTACGTAGTTCCGATAGTTGTGTAGCTCGGCTATAAGCGAGTGTGCGAGTGAGGCGAGCAATTACTCGCATCACTCGCGCGCGGCTTAAAAACACGTGTACATTCAGATCCGCACTGTAGGGAAATGACCGCTGGTTGCTCTCTCGGCGTACTCTAATCGCTGAGCGAGTGTTATGTTTCATAGCTCGTGGCTCGTGTCGCTCAGCGACAAACTAGTGAAGCGAGTGCTCGGCGGCAGTGTCTATAGTTAGCGTTCAACTTTTTGTATATGCATCTCTTTTATTTACACGGAATAAATATCTATTGTACGTTTCTTGAGCGAGAAAATAGTCAATAGTTATCTCGTTTTCTCGTCGGCGCGGAGGTGAGACAACTGCCTAAGGCGAGACGACATGTCATGATGTCATGTGTAAAAAAAAGCTCAGGGCGTTCTATGTAACCCTGCCTAATATTAATTATTGTCCAAGGTCAAACCATGATTCAATAACTCAATATCCCTTCATTCATGCTGCAAGATAACTCGTAGATCCATTCAATTCAGTAACCTTATTCTAGCAATCGTCCTTAGTTACCGAGATTACCTACGCCCTACTGGGACCGTACTCAATGGATTTGTGTAATCCCTTTTCAATCAAGCGCCTTGGGCTTGCTTAGATGATGACATGGCTTGTGTATTTGTGTTACTATTTATAGACGCCAGAAATAATATCTAATCATTTTACATGTCAAAAAATAAAGTGGCCAAGTGCGAGTTGGACTCGCCCATGAAGGGTTCCGTTGCAGCAAGTAACATTATATACATAGTACACATAGTTCTTGTAGTTCGTTGTAACTTTGATCGAAGTTTCAATAACAGTGTATTTATGACGTACTAAAAAAAAACTACTCATCAGATCGAGTTCAAACCAATTTTCGTTGGTAGTTTACATGGTAATGTACATCATATATTTTTTTTAGATGTTTCATTCTCCTACTTTTGAAGTTAGAGGGGGGGGACACACATTTTACCACTTTGGAAGTGTCTCTCGCGCAAATTATTCAGTGTAGACAAAAATGATTTTAGAAACCTCAACATCATTTTTGAAGACCTATCGATAGACACCCCACACGTGTAGTTTTGATAAAAAAAAATTTTTTGAGTTTCAGTTCTCAGTATGGGGGGCAACCCTAATTTTTCTTTTTTTTTAATTTTTCTGTTGAAATTGTAATGCGGTTTACAGAATACATCTACTTACCAAGTTTCAACTGTGTAGTTCTCATAGTTTCGGCAAAAAGTGGCTGTGACATACGGACGGACAGACAGACAGACATGACGAATCTATAAGGGTTCCGTTTTTACGTTTTACGGAACCCTAAAAAGGTAACGTTGCGTATTATAAAGTGAATTATTATAATGAGAAAGAAAACTGAAAGGGTTCTGTAAATAAATATGGTAGTGTGATCTCTTCATAATAGTATGATAGTTTTGTTTATTAAAAATACTTTTATTGTTATTAAATATATGAGAAGAAGAGGTTTTTTTTTTAAATCAGTTTTTTTTTATGGGACTTTTATGACAAGTCACATGACAGTCCCATTATTTATAACCATTGTAGCTAGGTACTAAAGGCTATTTCAGCATGTAGGATGGTCAGTTGAGGTGAGCCAGATACCTGAACAGGTATCTGGGCGCGTCTGACGCTGGCTCAGCCAGCACTTGGTGAAATGTTCCCACGTCGAGGCTACTCAGCTGGTAGCTCACCTCAAGTAACCGAGAAGAAGAGGTGTCCTGCGGTTTCACCGGAGTAAGTTCACATGACGTGGAAACTACAGTAGTGTGCGTGGGATTCGAAACAAGGACTCCGGATTACCGGATCAGCAGTCGCTTGACCAGCCCTAACTTGAATTGCGATCCGCACTTGGTCAGGTTTGACTCTTTCCTTGTGAGATAAGGGCCCAAGTCCCAGCAGTGGCAACATAAACTGGACTGCTTATACTTTACTATGCAATTAATAAAAAAAAAATTAATGACGGTACAAACCTCTATGAAAGATTTCACACCCACACACTTTAATCGAGTGCAGCGTAACAAGAACTATGACGTCATAGACTTTATGCAAATACATACCTATTTAAGGTGAGGTCAAACTCCGCTATCGACTCGAGCTAGGAATAGCATATTACCCTGGAGAGTAGAGCATGTGTCAAACAGCGAACTATGCACATTACTTAATGCATATGCAACAAGCTTTTAACTACAAAACTGCGTTTCTCATGTTAGCATAGTAAAGTTATATTTAGCGTATGATTTGGGCGTAATTAAATGAGAGATATATGGGAACTCTGAGTTTTACTGTTTTTTGGAGGAACTTTCACATTCTCATTACCCACAAACCCTTTAATAATAGACTAGTATTAAAAGAATAGGTACTGGGTTATCACAGTCTTATGGCCGTCAGATGTTTCACCAGTTTTTTTCACGAAACTGTATCTATCTTTTTAATGGTGAAAGCAACACAGAATCTTAATTCATTCATATTATTAATTACGGATATTTAGCGAAATTAAAGAGTGAAATGAGTTCCCGAAATTTCGATACAGTTTCATGTATTATGCCCACGCGTAAATTGACAAACGGCACGACACACAAGGTTGTTTGTAATTACGAGTAGACTTATTGAAATACCCTCTTTTTCAACCTTTTGGGACGATTACCACTGTTAGGCAAAATGTGTGAAAGTGACATGAATATAAAAGAACTAAACTCAAATTTAACAGATGATAGAGACAAATGGAGGAAACGGACATGTTATTTGTTATCGTGTACAGGGTTACTGGTAATCAGCCTACATCCATTTAAGGGCATCATGTTCATCCATGTTCTGTATATTTAAACAAACAATGCTTTTTCTAAAACTTTTTTCAAATATCAATACATATACCAAAAACTTTTTTTAGTTTTTATTGCCCTGAGTAGCTAGCACTGTTTAGCTCTATCCTAGTCGGCTTTTCTTTTATAGAGTGTTAAAGAGTGCACGCGCTCTTGCCATGAAGAATGCCATGTTTTTAGAAAAAAAAAATATCATTTTTTTTTATTTTGTATGAGATAAAAATATACGATATTTTTAATACGTGTAAATGAATGTTGAATGACAGAAATAAATGAACCCTACAAAAATTTTATTAATTACAAAACTAATTTCCGAATAACCCACCCCTAACTGCTCCCGGCGCAAAAGTGCCCATGATGCTCGCCTCGTTCCCACGCTGAATGGCAATGGCCAACCTATGCTCCAGGAACGCGCCAGAGCGGGAGTCACCCGTATTCTCCCTGAGCCTGCGCCCCAATTCTGAGAGGAACCCTTTAGCCTCTGCCCCCCAACATCCTAAGGTCTCCATGGCACGTACTGCGACACCAACATACCATACTTTCGCTTCTTCTTATCAGCGGCATCCTCTGCCGCGGTTGATGGTGAGTGGATAGTGTGACCTAGGTGGCTGGCGGCGACAGTGCTGACGCAAGTGGCGTCCCAAATTAAGCACTTCCCGTTCTTCCAGGGCACCAGAGTCAATCCATCCGGTCTCTTGCTGTCCGATCTGCATAGGCCCGGGGGCTCAAGTACGCATCAAGCCCGCCGATACTAAGGCTCTCCGAACTACGTCATTGATTTAATATAATTAAATATATAAAAGTTGACATATTTATTTAACAATTAATGTAAGTACATAACATCCCTTACAATAATACATCATTTATTCTTTTAGATTATTTTTCAGTAACCCTGTATAGTGTATCAAAGCATCTCGAGTCCAATTTTGTTATACAAACAACAATTGGGACGTGTAACTTTTGTAGATGATTCCTGACAGACACAAGTATTTTAAAAATAGAAACCTCATTATCACGATAATTTCTTCCCGAAATCACAATATTCTTAAGAGTACAAGCCAATTTCACCGAAACGCCAACAAAATATCCGATTTTCGTTTACGAATAAGGAAGGCCTTAAAACATTAATAAACTTTTTCCATCTCGGTTAAAATACCCATTTCTCGTTTCCTTAGATAGACAGCGAGCGGAGTCGCAGTAAATAATTTATTTAGAAGTTACCTACTGAGTGAAAACTCGATGAGATTATGTAAATCTGCCGCGCGACGGAAACTCATTTTTTACCAAGGACACCTTGGATTATTGCTTGACGGTTGTACCTGTTAGATAAAATTATGTAAAGAAATAAACAAAATTAATTTCATCTGTTTATTACCAGCTTTTTGTAAATAATTGCTCTACACAACAACAATATAAGCGCCCCGCTGTTTTATACGCATAGTATCCGTTGCCCTTATTTTGCCGGGATAAAAAGTAGCTTATGTGCTATTCCAGTTCTGACTTCATTCAGACGTTCCGACGTGATTGAGCAGTTTTATTTTGTGATAAATTTTGTCACGAAAAATGTAAGAGAATAGGAAATGCGCAAGTAAAACCGCAGGCCGCTGCTATATTATAATATTTCTACAAGTTTAGTATATTTTAACGATAATATAGTCAGGTTGAAATTTTCATATTCGATACATGAATATTTACTAACTACTCTTTTTGAGGTATTTTGAAATCAAAATAGCAGAACATTTACATGATTACTGAATTTGCAAAAAAAAATTACATAATATACACAGATTAAATAGCCTGTTGATCGGCAAAGAAACGAATCTCGCTTACATTTACAAGTCACCAGCGAGGGCGCAGGACGAGGTAAAAAGCCGCGCTGAGTGATAAGTCGAATATCCGTGTGACAACGGAAAAGTAGGTAAACATCTAGGACACGGCGAGACATACGTATACAATCAACACAAACAGAATTTAGTAATTTGTCTTTGTAATTTTTTTGGATAAATAGATTGTGTATGTGCTTCGAACACTAGGTAAGAATGTATGGACCACCCACTGCGAATCATACCGTAAAGGTGAACCGCTATGAATTTACTAATGACTCATAATGACACTTGCGGCAAAAGCTGTGGAACAATAATCGAATAAAAAGAAAGAAATATGTACTGCAAAAGTAGGCAGGTTTGTAGTATATTATTCACCACCATTTATGATACATCTTAGACTTAACAATATAATTTAGTTACGACAATAGCCTAGGAACCATCCTAGGCTATTGTCGTTACTAAATTATAATTATAACATATGAAGATAAACAACTAATAATAGAATATTAAAAACAATAGTAAATAATCATGTAATCTCTTAAAAAAAAAAAAAAGATGTTGTGTAAATTACAGATAGGTATATCAAAATGAGAAAAATAACTTAAACAAAACAAACTTTCAGTATGTCATTGAAGTTGTAGAGTGCTTTTTCAAGCCAGTATTCCGAGAGCTGGTAGCAAATTTTGGGTAGGTATTTGAAGGAAGCTGAAAACTTGTCACATAGTTTTATTACCTAATACGGAGGCGCAAACCTGGCTGGTGAGAAGCGGGACAAAATGAATCCATGCACTTTTACATGTAGTTTTATTTTATTTTTCCGCAAAAAATGCGCTTTTTTTTTTTAATAAAAAGTGACGAGACGAGCATGACATGTGCCTGATGGTAAGCAACATGCTTGGAACATAACAGCACAGTGACACGCAGCTGTTGGAACATGAAGAGTCCAAATCATTGCCTAGCACTGCACTGCGCTCATCTCCCAGAGATCTATGTTGTTATATATCTAAGCCCTGTAATTTCTCTGGAAACATTACCCTTCAAACCGGAACACAGTAATGTTTGCACATTACTGCTTGGCGGTAGAATAACTGGCAAAGGTGTGGTACTTCCCCAGGCGGACTCTGCTAAGAGTCCTACCAAGCGCTTGAGGCAATATGCTATTTTGATATGTTGCAGTCACAGAAATCTAAATAATAATGAATTATTATTTAGATTTCTGTGGTTGCAGCTTAATATTTAAAGAGAGCCTTTTAGCTTGCATTAATACACTCCTATAAATGAAGGATACATTACGAACTCGAGCTATATAATTAAATCTTTAATTACCTCAAGAAAAAACGGTCATAGGTACGATAATTAGCCGTAGGTTACTACTATACTTGCTTGGCGACTACATAGAGGTAAAATTAATGCCCTTTTCTAGTTTCAAACACGAATAAAACTAAAAGCGTATATTATCTCGCTGCGACCACGTAACTTGGCATGCAAGGCGAGTACCCACCTGTATTTAGTGCAGTGACTGGCTCATTACTAATTTAAACTTGTCATTTCAATGGCGTAATGAATACGGAGCCAAGTGCACGTACGGACGAACACACTATTGTATTTTAATGTCTGTATTTTATTGATATGGGAGCAACGCTTTTTATGGTACATTGCGTGGACGTATAAGAAATTGTACACGTATTGCTCACGAATCAACTTTGAAATTATAGTTATACCGCAAAGGATTTTCTGAGACAAAAGTTAATTCTCAAGTACCTATTGTATTTCGCTAGTATTTTTGCTAATTTTCTTTGATATCCGGTAAGCGTGAGAAATTTAGATATCGTTTAAATTACACGTTTAAATTATCGTATAAAAATTACACATGCTCCAATATTTATTATCTAAATGCCTGTACCTATGGTCTGTATGGACATTGGCGTGACAATATTACGTAGGATTTAATCGTGATCTTCATATTTTTTTATTATTTCCCGGTGTTTAGATCGCGTTTCAATAGCCAAGGTCACAAGAACACGTAAGTCTTCTTTCTTCTTGTGACCATAGCTGTCGTAAATTTGACCCATTCGATTTGTTGAGAAGTATTTAAAAATCATATAGGTATGTAATCACAATTTGGCTTAGACCGACTAATTAATCTTCAAATGTAATGTTTTCAATATGAGTTAAAACAGCGTTTTTTTACTGTTATCGGTTTGCACTTCACCATCATCTCGTCTTATGTCAAAGGACAATGCGGTTTACGATGGAGCAAACTTACCAACAATAAACCCATTCATTCTGGACTTGAAAACACCAAGATTGCAGCCATCGGGAAAAACAAAAAAAGAAAGTAGGCATGATACGGAAGCTAAAAATAATATCAGTTAATATTCCATGTTAAAGTTTCTATGCTATTCGTCAAATTTATCCAGTAAATCTCTCCAAACCCGTCGGAAAATCGCGACTAGCCAAATAGCATAGTTTTGGCCATGTCCAGTGCGCACTAACCGTTACACTCTGCGTCATCGTAAAGTGGTTTTACAGCGTCTGTATAATCCATAAAGTAGGCAATATCCCTTACAAAGCGTCCATTCAGCTACTATCTGGTCATTTATAGCGCGAGATGAAACAAGGCGCAGTGTAGTGATGGCCGAAGTTAATTTATCGATATCGAACTCATTCTTGCGTTAAAATGTTCGATTAATTGCAGGAATGTTTTAGTGTGAAAATAGTAGGCTAATTTGATAAAGAGGAGACGGGATTGGCGAAAGGGTTTTAGGAACAAATGTATTTTTTAATTAAAAAAAATTGTTTGCTTTGTAGTGAGCAATTGATAGTTTGTTCGCTTATAATCAGAATTGCTGCGATGCAACATCGGAATCGTTGATGATATCTTGATAGATGATTCATTGTACTTCCCCTTTAGAACTGTTTCTTATTAAAATTTATTGATACTTATTTAGGGGAAAGAATTCCATAATCTGATATTTAAATGTAAAGCTAAATTTAGCACAGGTAGCGTACATGAAAAGTTTCTGGTCAATGATACTTGATCAAGGTTTTAAAAACCAAAAAGCTCGATTTAGTCCAAGTGCCTTTGCGATGTTTAAACAACTATGCAAAGTTTATATTTCAAAAGTAACAAGATGCATTATAGATACTAAATTCCAAAAATATTGATACTTACATGAAGTGTCACACTGTTAATTTTTGGTAATAAAATTCGAAACAAGATCTGGTTCTGGTTGATTTTATTAGGCACCGAAGCCTAAATATTTTATTTAGTTTACACACGTATCTTTCTCTGAATACTTTCACGCATTTAGCATACGGGGCGCGTACCTACAAGTTATCGAAAGCATATTTCTATGCGGAAGATAACATTTGTATATTGGATCCAGAACATTCCTGGAAAAAGCTAGGAAAGCTAACCCACGTTTTTGGGTCAACATTATATTATCCACTTCGTTAATAAGAGTTTTGAAAGAACGTATGTTTAGGGAGTAGCTGCGTTCATACATGTTTTAATAATATTGCCATAATTTGATTGCGTAACTTTGTTTATTTACTTAGTTAGCGATGACTAGCAGCATTAGCTCTGCTGATATGCTTATATCACTAATGCTGGGGCCACACTAACGAGAAATGCCATTAATTATCGCGATAATGGACGTTAACTGTAGGTGTATTTTACACCTACGGTTTATGACCATTAGGTGTATTTTACACCAACGGTTAACGTCCATTATCGCGATAATTAATGGCATTTCTCGTTAGTGTGGCCCTAGCATAAAGAGTTGAACAAACTGTAGGTAATAGTCTGTTAAACTGTCATTATCTTTCACTATCCTTTTTATTACAATACAACAATACTTTTATTCAGTTTTCTCTTGAAAGATATATGTACTTACGCTTATCAATATAGTTTTTTCTTCAACCACCAAAATAAATTGTCTGTAAAAATGCTTGTTATACTTACATAATGGGTCATTTTAAAGTCTAAATGACAAAGTTATAATGTGAAACTTTGTCAGAAAAACGTTCTCATATCAATGAACACCTACAATTACCACACAATTCCAAACCTTATGCCACAAAACAATCAATGTACGGAATATGACAGAAGTCTAGATACATACAACGTACGGCCGAGTAACACACTCATAAACATTGCTCACGGATACGATATATCAGAATGATTAGGAACAAAAAAAGTTATGTGTTCCACTTTCAAACAAACATGATACTTGTGCATTAGGCCAATGTTAACATAGTCTTAAAATATTTTCGGTGACTAATTTGTAAAAGGTATGCACTCGTAATGAGATTGCAATTTAATTATTTACCCTAATATTGTTTTTTTTTCATTCTTCTTGTTTTTTTCTCAACGAGTAACCAAACACCCTGATATGAGTGAGTGCCACAACTACGTTTATTTTTTCGGATTAGTTATATCGGTAGAATGGCGACTGCCGATCGGAGGGATCGGAGGGACCGCCTAACTAGAACTGTCTTAGCTTTGATATTGCCCTTTCTTTACTTTCCTCTTGAAATGATAGAGACCGCAATATCAAAGCGAAAGCCGATTTAGTGACGCGGTGGAAGGGCCGGAGCCCCCTGGTTCCCACGCGCACCACTGTCTTTGTCATGAAATCATGTGCGTATTGCTGCTAACTAAAAACGGCGAAGGAAAGCATCGTGACGAAACCGACATGTACCTAGAATCTATCGAGATCATGTGTCATTCACCAACCCGCACTGGGCCAGCGTGGTGGATTATGGCCTTTACTCTCTACGTGCAAGAGAAGGCGCCGAGGTCAAGCAGTGGGAACATTTACTGGGCTGTTTATGCATTTGGGCCACGGCTAAATTCAAGCGTGTTCCTTGCTACCGAAACGGGCACACGGTGCTTTAGTGAGTGAAGTATCTGAGCACTACTTTATCTCGTCGTGTTAACTCAGTATCCGTTTGCATTTCTCTACGCTAAATAAGCCGTAATTTTCCACGTTAATTGATATTTGACACACTTTACTTGTAAGAGCACACCATTACACTGTGTATGAAGCTGGTATGTTCACCATCATCATTGACGGCATATTCAGTTCATGGCAAAGCAAAAGTCATGGAATGAAATACTTATTTATACTAAGTACTATTTTTTGTCGATTTGAAAAAGGCTTCTATTTTACGTATTAAATTAGAACATTTATTATTCACTAGCTGTGCTTCGCGGTGTAACCTGCAGCTTACCTAAACTATCAGTAAAGGTTTTACCTCCTTAATGTATTTTTAACTACATTTTGAAATTAATATTTATTTACGTGTAATATATATTATATTTATTTATTGCGCCCCACGGTTTCACCCGCATGGTTCTCGTTCCCATTATTGTCCTATTTTAAACTACAACCCGATCAGTTTAGACGTATCGACGTGATTGAGCAATAAACATCCCAACGTGTAAACATCCAAACATTCACATTTATAACATTAAATGTATGAATTAAAAACCTAAAAAGTAAGTTTCAAGCTTCTAGCATCAAACATGACAAACTCTTTCAACGTTCAACCCTTTTTTAAAGCCTATTACAAAACCGTTATTTTTGCCATACTCTAGACTAATTTGTCGCAAATTTCATTGAAACTGTTTCAGTAGTTTAGGCATAAAAACGTAATAGACAAAGTATTAACAAGATAAAATTTCGCATTTACAATATTAAGTAGCCATTAATCTGTCGATACTAATCAAACTAACTCTACGTACATCACTAACAACTGCAGTGTCGAAAGGGTGCAGCACTTCAGCTGTCTCGCTGACATCTGACTCGAGAGGGGTCGGCGAACTTCCTCAAACTTATCCGCACTGCCGCACTTTAATGGTGTTTTGATTTAAAAGTAATTAAAAACACGATGAGTGAGAATTTGTTGATTGTGTAGGTTGATTTTGGAGATGCTACGAATCAAAAAGTTTTATGGCTTACGCTTATAGCCCTATTCTGAACATTTAATCATGGATCGCGTCAAAGAGATATTAAAATTTTCAGTGAAGTGAACTCGGTGAATACATTTTCTACTTTGTGATTTCGAAATAACTCAAATTGTCTGAATTGTGAGGAGTTAGATATTGGATTACTGACATTGGGGAACGCCTGTCTACCTTTATCGCGCGTAGCACTATTTTCTAGTAACTACATGAAAATAAACCAAAATCAGCCTAATTTATGTTCACAATGCTAGCACTTGCTACTTGTAGTTAACAAAAATATTAAAAGAATCATTTGTCAAATGATACGTAAAGAATGAATGTTTATCAAATAATTATTTTGTGATATAATCAATTTATTAAATATGTTTTTGAATAATAACCATTTCACTACCCATGAGTTTGTCTAACGTTGGTTATCACATGTCAATTTGTGAAAAAACGTTTATTAAAAGAGCACCGCAAGCAAGAGCATAGCAAGAGGGCACCTTAGACACACTACCGTGTATTTGACACACATGCGCATGTACTTATACTCTTTTATTTATTTACATTAGTGTGACTCAATTTCAATAACAGAGCGACCACCAGAAGTTTTAAAGGTACTTGCTTAGTTTGGGGTTACATGGTGCTGTGTGCGAAATGTCCACCAATATTTATTCATTTCGTTATTAAAAAATGCTTGGAAAACACAACAGTTAATTGAAAAACTTTGTCTACGTGATATAATCCTGTTCACACTTCACATATAAACCTAGGAGTCAATGTAATTCCTTGAAGCCGAAGTTAGTTGGAACCAGTCGAAGTTGCTATTGAGCAAAGCGGAATGAGGTCTCTGAGTTGTCAATATCGATATTTTAAGTTGTTATTTAGTTAGAAAAGCTATGAAAGCCCGGAGCTATGAAAGGTTAGAAATCCCGATTTCATAATTGCTATGTTGTAGTTTTGAATTTTGTGTGCATCATAGACGTATAAAAAGTAAACGCACATGGTCGGCTCCTTTGAGATTTTTTTCAAGTACAAATATATAAGTTTGACATTACCGATGGCTTTAACAGTGAAAGAAAACATCGTAAGGAAAACCAAAATGTTGCATAAAGGTTCTTTCGACATCCAGTGTATTGCGTCAACCTGCATCGACTAGCATGGTGTAATATGGGCTTTACCCATGGCAATATTCTCTCCTTATTAGATAAAGTAAAGGGTTCTAACTGTGATATAAAAATTAGGCAGATTTTGCTTAATTTTTTTCATGTGTGACCAGACAAGAGCTACGCGCGATAAAGATCGACAGACGGCTTTTCCCTATTCTTAGTATTCCAATAAACAACTCTTCACAATTTAGATTATTTGAGTTTGGCATCATTAATAGCTTTAAAGGTGAAGTTGTGAAACCCGGATATTTCTCGAAAGACGGATTTCGAGGACAACGAACCAACCCGCACTTGGCCAGCATTGATGATGGAAGGCGGATTCTGGCTTTGATTCCGTCCTTGTGAGAGAAAGCCCCGAGTTCCAACTGTGGGAACTAAAAATGGGCTGTTTATGCTTCTGACGAGATCTTACATTACGTATATGAGAAATATTTTATTATGTGCTTGGTTATGATTATGAAACAGATGATTTCTCACCATATCCCTTCATGAAGGTACTTTTCAATACAAATAAAATAATACAATTTCCGCTATTGTTTTAGTCGAGAAGGTATTTGAGTCTCATTAACGTTCCGGTTACATTTTGTATGACAAGCTTCAATAGACACGACATCTTGCATTTCATATAATTTTATCGTAAGAGTCATTAAGACATTTTTTTATGTTAACTTATTTCGGCTTAGGAGACTTTAACTCGAAATAATGGCTTTTAAGACAAGCATGTTTCCGAAAAGTTTTTTTTCTACACCCTGAAAACATACGACAATTAGTTTTTTTTTTAAATAAAAAATGACGAGACGAGCAGGACATGTGCCTGATGGTAAGCAACATGCCTGCCACATAACAGCACAGTGACACGCAGCTATTGGAACATAAAGTCCAAATCATTACCTAGCACTGCACTGCGCTCGTCACCCAGAGATCTAAGATATTATATCTGTAAGCCCTGTAATATCTCTGGAAACATTGCCCTTCAAACCGAACCACAATAACGCTTACACATTACTTCTTGGCGGTAGAATAACTGGCAAAGGTGTGGTACTTCCCCAGATGGACTGTGCCAAGAGTCCTCCCACTACAAAACCAAGTTACGCGTCAATTTTCACCATTGGCGAAGCATCAGGTAGTTTTACCAGCGCGGTTAGGAAAATTTTGATACAATTAGTGATATGTATATAAAGATAATGGCATATTTAACCATGCATATTCTCAGTTTTTTTATCGGTTGTACGTTTGCACATAATTGCCACCTTAAACGACGATGCTGTCTACTATGGAGAGCGCTTATCTTGAAAAAACACTCTTGATTGAACACACCAAGATTGTATCTATCGGAAGACTGCTTAGTCAACGCATTCCACAGTATAGACGTTTTTATCACGAAAAAGGAACCAAATCTCTTAGTTGTTGTCTTTATAACACAAATAATGTTTTTGGCAGCTAAAACTAAATAACAAAAATGTTGTAGACTCTGCTTTTAGACTAGTTCATGTAGTACAGCATACTCTGCGGAATTTATCGAATAAAAAACCGACATGGTTTTTTATCTTTCACACAACTTTGTCCAACAATAACAACGATGTTTTTTTTATCGTAGGTATAGAGTAACGAGATGAACTGGACATTCGCCTGGTGGTAAGCAACATGCCTGCCCATAACAGCGCAGTGGCACACAACTATTGATGTTTTGAACTATTGTTGATGACTCATGAGTGATTTTTATGCTCATGTGTTGTCACAAAGCACTGCCTGTATGTTGACGAAGTCTGGTGAGTTTTAGCTCGTGGGAACCCGTTATTAATTAATGTTTTCGTGAACAAATTATAATTGACGGGTGCCATTACTGTCGGGGCGAGTTGTTTCAACGCCCTCGGAAATTTGTTTAATAATAATCTTACATCGTTACCAATTAGTACAGATCGTTTTACGATTACAATTTTGCTTAAGCTGGTAGTTTAGGGAATATTGTTATATTTTTACTTGAAATGATTTTGAATTTGAGCTGGCAAGACATTAGTACAATCGATTTACAAAAACTAGAATAAAACGAATGCTAAAGCAAATTGGTTCTTATTACAATGGAGATAAAACTTAAAAAACCATTGGCTTAACCGACTTTTTAGGGTTCCGTAAAACGTAAAAACGGAACCCTTATAGATTCGTCATGTCTGTCTGTCTGTCTGTCTGTCTGTCTGTCTGTCTGTCTGTCTGTCCGTCCGTATGTCACAGCCGCTTTTTGCCGAAACTGTGAGAACTACACTGTTGAAACTTGGTAAGTAGATGTATTCTGTGAACCGCATTAAGACTTGAACAAAAAAAAAAAAAAAATTAGGGATGCCCCCCATACTGAGAACTGAAACTCAAAAACTTTTTTTTCATCAAACCTACACGTGTGGGGTGTCTATCGATAGGTCTTCAAAAATGATGTTGAGGTTTCTAAGATAATTTTTGTCTATACTGAATAGTTTGCGCGAGAGACACTTCCAAAGTGGTAAAATGTGTGTCCCCCCCCCCTCTAACTTCTAAAGTAAGAGAATGAAAAAACTAAAAAAAATATATATGATGTACATTACCATGTAAACTACCAACGAAAATTAGTTTGAACTCGATCTGATGAGTAGTTTTTTTTTAGTACGTCATAAATACACTATTATTGAAACTTCGATCAAAGTTACAACGAACTACAAGAACTATGTGTACTATGTATATTATGTTACTTGCTGCAACGGAACCCTTCATGGGCGAGTCCAACTCGCACTTGGCCTCTTTATTTCTTTGTTATGTAAGTGCAATAAAGAGTTTATCTATCTATCTATCTATCTATGTTACTTGGTGCAACGGAACCCTTCATGGGCGAGTCCAACTCGCACTTGGCTACTTTATTTTGTGGTAGGACTCTTTGCGAAGTTCACCTGGCGAAGTGTCAAACCTTTGCCAGTTATTGTACCGACAAGCACTTATGTTAAAACATCTACGAAAACGCTCTATTCGAATTATAAATAGGTTAAAGAAAAAGACATCAGCAAGAAAATATTTTAAAGATAACCAAATAATGACAATTATATCACCATATACATACATAAATCACTAATAGAAATACATGCATACAGATACATGCAAGTACCCAAAAAATAAGGATAAATAGTAGTTGTGTCTACCCAAAGCGAGATAAACAAAATAACATAAACAAAATTTAACAAAATTTTGACGTATAATAAAATATGTGTTATATTACTAATTTCTCACTTTTGGATTTTAAGACGAAAATCAAACAGTTCTTTGTTAACAATGTATTTTATAGTCTGAAGGAATTTGTGGAAATGAAACTGAATGAACAATCGTTTAATTGTGTATAATAAATTGCCAATTACATATTATTACTAAGTAATTTATAACTATGGCATGTAAGAAAACATTTTTTTTTTGTTTACAACGCATTTTATAATCTGAAAGGTTTTATGGAAATAACTCAGTTAATTGTGACTATATATTAGTTTTTGATTTTGTCTTGATCAAGTATTGTTTTGTTTTGTGTGGTTTTATTGCTGACATTCTTAATTAATTAATTATACATTTGACTTGTTGTGACAATGTTATATTTTGCATTACTGAATTTTATAACCAATTGTTGACATTTCATTTTATTGTGTTCATAGTTACTCACAGATCTTTTGTGAAAATATTGTATTATACAGCTCACACAAAATTGCTTTGAACAATGTATAGAATATACATTTCCTGTACCGTTTATACATATGTATATGCTTACTTATTTGAAAATATCTCTACCTACTGTATAATGACTTGCCTTGTAGAACCAACATGTTATTTGGCCGATAAAGAGCTGAAATCTGAACATTTCTTTGTTCCGATTTAAGAGACAATGTTTCCAAAGAAATTACAGGGCTAAGAGGCGAATTATTTTATATCCTTGTATGATTTTCCGAAAAAACATGTTTTTGAAGCTAATTAGAAAAAAATGAGATTAGAAAAAAAATATTAGCCATTGTTTTTTTTAGGTAAGGTCTATCTTATTTTGCGATGGCGATCAAACATATTCTACCAACCCGCACTGAGCCAACGGTCAACGTGGTCAATTATGGTCTTTACTTGACATGGCTCCGGGTCCCAGCTCGCCGTAATAAAATTACTACTAAACTGAGCTAGTTCGGAAATAAAATACAATTTCCAATTTGCCGTTTATAAATAACGATTTGCCCATTTCAACTCAAAATTAGGATATTGTAACATTGTGTCTGGGACGCGATTTAACAATCGTAAAGTCTTAGGTATTTAGCCATGAAGAGCCTCACCCGATAGTGTCTAAGTTTGTAGAATTTTCTTGTGTCTATGTGGTCTTTTAACAAAGAGTGTATTATTATTTATATCGGTTCGATTCTCGTCTGTACCTCAGCGTATTATTCCAAGAGCTGACCTACAAGTTTGTAATCATCACTGTCTTTAATTATCGTGACAAAGCCAACATATTCCTATAGTGCTCGCAGTATAAGTCTGCGCGCGACTGGTGGCGTACTTAATGTTGCCAGGTCAAGCTAATAGGTTCCCTTCCCGTTCATTGGGAACTTACAACTTCATAAAACAGGTACGGGAAGGGATTTTTCAGGGAAGCAATATAACTAACCATTTATAAATTATAGGACAACTGAGATTAGAACTAATGTCTCGAAATAATGAACGCCGTTACAGTGCTGGTTCAGTGCAGTTTGGTTCAGTATGACCAAGTATCATTGGTACAGGTTAATGACTGTCTGAGTCTCTTACCACCAGGGAGAACTTTATTTTAGTTAATTACATTATAAAAAATCTGTCATTTTCAAACTACACCAACAACGAAATAATGATAGTATAATTTAAACTTGGAAATCTTTTATTGAGACCATAAATAACACTATTTGAAAATTTGGCGTATGAATGCTCTTTGAAGGATCATCTTATTTTCAATAGGGTTTAGATCACGATGGATCACAGCGGTAACCGCAAAACTTCTTGTCCATGTCCTTTTAACAGTCATTCTACTTAGTATTGTGAGTCTTCTTTGTGCCTCTTTATTAGATACATTGTAGCCTCTTTAGTCTGAGTGCAGTGGTATGATGCGTTGTCCATTACCACGTAATTGTTCGTTCTGAAACGCCTATAATAAAACATACAGTAATTAATACGGAGTAAATGATTACAGGGCATCCAAGCTAAAAAAATTAAGTGAAATTTCTTTTGGCGCACCGCCCACATATTTTCGCTTCGGTGGTAAATGAAGCTGACGCTGTTAGGTGAAAGGGTCGATCGGGTGAACGTAGGACCGTCGAGTGTACCCGAGCGAGAAAGATACAATCAGCTGATCTTTACTGCTGTGTCACTGTGTTTCCTATTTTGATTTGTATGTTATGAAAAAAAAAAAATTTTAATATAACTTGTTTCTCACATTCGGTCTTAAGCACTCACATTTTTTTTCCCACGGTTATTGATTGACATTGGCGATACAACAATCAAACCTCAAAAATAAAGCCTCAGCTTAAAAATCCGCCGATAATAGGTGGAGATTTGATTCCTATGGTATCCCTACATATTATTTGTCAAATAGCTCTGCGTTTGGAAAACTGCACTTTTGGCCTGTTATTGTATCGTTCTTCTTCACAACCACGATTGATTTTCAAGAACTAGCCACGGCCAGTACTTTTAATCACTTTCGGCATAATAAAAGCATATAATTACTTTGGAAATTAATAAATACAACAAACGTAAACAAACTTTTGTCAACTGACGTAAACAAGAAGTTGACGGCCTGTCAATTAGTTCCATATTTTGCTACGCGCAGAGTTATATTGCGAGCACTCTACAATCACATGACATGCACTATCCGTCAACTCGCTCAGGACTTTTTTGAATTCAAAATTTAGCATTTCAACTCCACAGCCTCAGAAGCCCGTGACAAAAAAAAAGGAAAAATAATGAAATATAAATGAACCCCTAACTTAAAAGGTTTTTTTTTAACATATAGGTAGCATTTTAAACATAATTCTAGTGCTCTTTAGTTAGATTTTTCAATTTACCGCACTAAGCTTGAAATTAAGGATTTCATTCTCTCCTTGCGGCAAAAAGCCCCGAGTCTCAGCTGTGGAAACATCCCTCTCGGTTGCTTGTGTTGTGTCTGGGTCACGAAAGTTTTACAGAAGTGACCTGAAATTGCCTTGAATCTACATTTATCAGGTAAAGCAACCTGCCTCTGAAGGCACAGAGGGGCAACTTCGTTAAACTACATATGAAAAACCCTTTCAGTTGATTTCCCGTGAGATGGAACTGGGAAATATACCGAGATCCATGCAAAGTTTGGTATCGGTTCAGACGGAAAGTTTCAAATTCGATGATGCGGAAACCACCATCGAACTGACTTTTTAGGGTTTCGTACTCGAAACAAACGGGATCCTATTACTAAGACACCGCCGTCTGTCCGTCCGTTTGTCACTAGTATTATACTGTATTTTTTTCTAGGTAAACACGTTCTATCGTAGACCGCATCGTCGCTTAACATCAGGCGAGATGGCGGTCAAGTGTAAACCTATCATCATCATCAACAGCCCACTAGAATAATATACAATCCTACCACTACAAGAATTTTACAATAAATTTAGTTGGATGTGTTTTATTTGAATATACATATGTTACCCGATAGCTCCGCCAATAGTGAATCACTTTACGTTACGCTTTTTTTGTTTGGTGGATAATACTTTAGATACAGTACCATATATCACGTATCGGAATCGGTGTAGTTTGAAATATCGATAAAAAACTAAAATTTGCTTGTGTCGATGATATACATAAATATTTATATTCGTTATACCTCGTTCTCTCATTGGTACAGTGTGGTTAATTAATGTGATAAAAAATAGGAAATTCAGTCGATTTTATTTTAAATGAAGGTCAGGTTTTGTTTTTTCAAAGAACGCAATATTATATTTTAAAAGTTGTGCGCATTTTTTTCTTTACTTTCGTTAACCTATTTATCCACATTCACAAAAGCCGCACGTCTGACGTACTGTCCGCATACGGTGAAACGACATCACACAACCCTCGTAGCTTCGTTATTGTAATGAAAATTGTTGGACACTAATTAATTTGGAGCGGACGCAAAATTGTCCTCTTTGTGCAGAGACAGTGAATGAGGTCTACTTTTTTAGGTCTAATTTTATCTGCTGTGACATGTTGCGGAAGGGTTAGGCTAAGAACTCATAGAGCGATTATCACCCGCGCCCGCAGCGGTTGAAGAACTACTAGAGTAAGATCCCAGAGCTCCCAGACGTCACCTATTTTCTGATGAATGAAATGTGGACGATTGAGTAGAGTTAGTAAGTACTAAGAACACATGCTTACTCGCTAACTTGCTAAGACGGCCAATTTTGAGATATGGGGGTAATGAAGGTACATGATTTGGTAGGACTCTTAGCAGAGTCCGCCTGGGGAAGTACCACACCTTTGCCAGTTATTTTACCGCCAAGCAGTAATGTGCAAACATTACAGTGTTCCGGTTTGAAGGGCAATGTTTGCAGAGAAATTACAGGCTTAGAGATATAACAACTTAGATCTCTGGGTGACGGGCGCAGTGCAGTGCTAGGTAATGATTTGGACTTTTCATGTTCCAATAGCTGCGTGTCACTGTGCTGTTATGTGGCAGGCATGTTGTTTACCATCAGACACATGTCCTGCTCGTCTCGTCACTCTTTATACAAACATATCTTTATACAACATACAAACATTGCTTACTTCACGTATTTTCTCATAAGTGATTTTCAGGTATGTTGTAGGCAATATCCTTAAAAACAAGGTGCCAATACTCCCAGACACTTTCCGTCAGCCGTTTTGCTTAACAACTCCAAAATAATAATTTACCTTCACTTAAATTCTCATGCTCCATTTGTAAATATGTTCGTCCCACAAACAATTTTAAAGCTTTTTCCAATAAGACAGACCAATCTAAGGGGCCAATCATCCCCTAAACTCAACTATACGGTTTTATTACTCTATACGGTTTTATAACAAAACTCACGAGACCGCTTATTTTCGCGCTTGTTTGTTTTTGCGGGTGACCGCGGCCCGCGCATTTTTACTAGCTAGAGCCGGTTTTCACGGCGCGGCTGCCAAACGCGCCCGGGCGCGGGCGCGGTAGATTTGTATGTATAATTGAATTCAAAACTTACGACGCGGTTTACGACCGCGGCGGCTGCGGCAGGCGCGCGGCGCCCGCGTGGCTGCGCGCGGTTCTTGCGCAGTAGCTTTCCGCAGTATAAACTGCGAAAACGTGCGGTCTCGTGTGCATTGAAACAAAACCGTCGCCCGCCGCGGTGCCGCGACCGCGCGCGGGCGCGCTTAGAATCCGCCCCGTGAAAATTGGGCCTTACCCACTGGTGCAGCGGGAGCGCGGGCGTAAAACGCGTCGTGAGTTGTGCTTTGTTTTTTAAAATTGAAATTAATCATTACAAGCTTCGGACCCGCAACCACGGCGGTCGCGGGTGAAAATCGCTCCATGAGTCCCTAGCCTAACATTGAATATTTATTTTGCACAGATGTACGTTTGTTTACCACATAACAAAACAACCTGAAATGTCTTACCAAACTGTGGTAGAAGCTAGCGATCGATTTTCTGGTCTTTGACAAAACAACACACTTTTGTTACCTAGTTTCACAGACGAATAAATGTATCATTGAAGTATCACAGGCAAGAGGTACCTTTCTCCATTATTTAAGACCACTATAACAATAAGATTTACCCTGCGCTGTAGTTTTTGCTAACATTTTTCTAAGGCATTTAAAAAGTAATGAATACATTTGACTACTTTTGTATATTTTTCATTTTTAATTAATTGTTATGCTATATAACAGACCACAATAGACAATAAATTATTATTTATACGCAAGACTTACTTTTACTTAATACTTATCATAGTCATATTATTAATGTGCCAAGAATCAAACTGGAAGAGATCGTATTTTTCTGACCGTAATTCTGATGTTTTAGATATCTGGCGGACGCCAGACAACTATTTCAAAGCCTTTTACAAGAAAACAGACCGATCTAAGGGACCAATCATCCCCTAAACGCGCGAGACTGAGTGAGACATGTATTAGGAAATATTGGCTTAAACTGAGTTTAAGGGATGATTGGCCCCTTAGATCGGTCTGATTTCTTGTAAAAGGTTATGAGATAGTTGTCTGCCAAACATATATAAAAATAGAGCATCAGAATTTACCTAAAGCTAAGTAATTATTTTGGGAATTTTAAATCATCTGCAAAGCAAAATGGCACACAGACTGTGTCTGGGAGTACTGGCAACATATTTTTAAGGATAATGCCTATAATAATTTTATTGTTATTGTTATATTATTCAAATGTTTGCACTGTGTCTGGGTGTTCCTATGTATAATAAGTATGTATTTAAAACTATATAAGTATTATATCAGCTATCTGGCCGCCATCATACAAGCTTTGCTTAGTTTGGGGTCAGATGGTGTTGTGTGTGAATTGTCCACCAATATTTATTTATGTATTGTTTCAATGCCTCTTCTAATCCATTATTTCGCAATGCCGTACAAAAATCATGAGACCAGGAGAAATGATCGAGGGTTGCAGGTTGGATCTGCGTAATCCTATTAATACATATTATAAACAACGACTTTTAGTAACATCTTGTAACAAGCACTGGTACTATTTTTTCTTTTTATTTGCCACTCATGTAAAATTGGGCAGTTTGCACTTACTAGCTGTCACATCTAGACGGACGATACACATATATACATACACACACGCACGCACTTACCCACGTAGTTAGCGAGTTACGTTTTAACTGGTTTGTCTGCATGTGACAAAGTTTCCGAGTATTTAAGGTCAGCACGTCCGGACCGAGCTTTTAATTGTCAGACGAGACAGCATAGGGTGAGATGGGTTTATTAATTGAGAATACTTAATTACCACTTTACCGCTTTTGGTAATAATGTAAAAATAATCAATTGGGATGATGGATCAAATATATATATTCAAATTAGTCCTTCAGCTAGATTATAGAAAAATATGGAACCCTTATTTTTTGTTATACCAACATTTTTAAAATCGGCAATGGTAAATATCTTCCAACTTCGGGGGGTCTACCGCCTAACGAAAAACGCTTTGACGCTTTGATGCTTTGGCATTGCCGTCTCTTTCATTTCAAGCTAGAAGAAAAGAGACAGCAATATCAAAGCATCAAAGCGTCAAAGCGTTTTTCGTTAGGCGGTAGAAGCGCCGGAGTGACGAGTACCGGTTGTGACATCACGTTTACATAGAAATCGTACATAGACCTGACGTCACTCGAAACTAATAAGCACTATGTCTTCGTCATGTTTGAAAAGAAAAAATACGTGTACAATATTTTTTTAAATAATTTAACTGACGGACTAATTAGTTCTATCGAAAAATCATAATAGGTAGGCAATCGTTATAGTGGTGCCACTTGCGAATGGTTATGACTTGAGGTGTATTCGCGTCACTACTCTATTTTCCTGTGGAAAATTTTTAGTGTTAGTTTATCGTTGTAGGGATTCTCTGAAATATCGTAGTAGCCACGATAGAGCTGCTGCGTTTTAATGATTCTCCTTTTTTTCTTCGTAGATTCTTAGTAGTGGCATAGGGATTCTGGAAGCTGACTATTGTCCTAATATTATAAATGTGAAATATTTTATTTTTGGATGCTTGTTGAATCATTATATCGTAATAATTGAAGGGATCGAGGTGAAATTTGAAACTAAGGGAAAATATAATCATCCTACAAAAAATTACGAGTTTCTGAGGAATTGGCCATGTTACACTTTACGCATACAAAATTGCAGGCAGATGGTTAGTCTAGCTAGATGGGAAGCTTTATACAGTTATATAAAATTGATTACTATTCGTTAGTTGCTCGCTAAAACTCAAGAATGGCTGACTTGGCGGCTAATTTCGATTTTGAAGTATTTATGGATGTGTGGGGAAGGTTTAATGGGGGTAATTTTAACAACTTCCATTTGTTTCTACATGCCCGCCATCTCCCTCATTTATGGCCTCTTATGTGGAACGAAGTTCCGCGTCACAGAGTTATTAAGTAAGCCTTTGGAATTTCATAATTATCGCGCAATTATCGCTATGTCAGTAATGCTTGTTAATGAGCATGAATGACAGTGTTCGCGTATCTGATAAACTAGCAGTGCCCCGCGGTTTTACCCGCGTAGTTCCCGTTCCAGTCGTTCCCGTTATTTTACCAGGATAAAAAGTAGCTTGTGTGTTCTTCCAGACTATAGTCTAACTGTATTCCAAATTTCAGCCCAATCCGTTCATACGTTACGGCGTGATTGAGCAACAAACATCCAAACATCCATACTTTGACATAATATTATAGTGGGAAGTAGGATTTCTGTGCCTGAATTTCAATTAGACAAATAAATTGATTTCGAAAGCCATCACAGGTCACAGGGCATCACAGTTATTTAGCCGCGTCCAGGTTTCACAGAAACGATGTGGACCGAAGTGGATGAAGTTACTGAATGATCCAAAACATGTTTTTGGTTAATTCCGTGTTCTTCGATGATCATTATTTGTAAATATTTAATAAATTATTAGAATTAAAAAAATACAGAAAGTCTTGTGAAGTGTCATAGAGTTATATCACAAAAAAAAAAACACTGGCACCACGGGAATACCGACAGAAGTGAAAACTTAAACAGTTATTACGGACACACACCATATTTTTAACAGCGGTAAACCCATTATTTACAGTGGTGTTGGCAACGGTTCCAATGTCTCAATTTCAATTGCAGTACATCTAAAAAAATCTCACCGCGCCTCAATGGTGTTTGTCTAAAAGTTTGCCTAAAAGTCCTATGGCAGAGTCCGTCTGGGGAAGTACCACACTTTTGCCAGTTATTCTACCGCCAAGCAGTAATGTGCATAATTACTGTGTTCCGTTTTGAAGGGCAATGTTTCCAGAGAAATTACAGGGCTTAGAGATATAAAACGTCTTAGATCTCTGAGTGATGAACGCAGTGCAGTGCTAGGTAATGATTTGGACTCTTCATGTTCTAATAGCTGCGTGTCCCTGTGCTGTTACGTGGCAGGCATGTTGCTTTCCATCAGGCACATGTCCTGCTCGTCACGTCACACTTTATATAAATAATAAAAATAAATAAAATACGTTTTTATATGAAAAAATCCGCAAAATGATTAAATATTATGCCATAGTACAATCACTTTATTCAGCTATCACAATATTTATGATCACAATGAATATTTACAAGTGCGAAGCCTTTGTACTTGTAAATAATTGACTAACTAACGGCTTGTAAGCCGTTAGTCGCAAACGTAATACCTACTTTGCTTCTAAACTACCCTCGTTTATAGTTTTCCGGAATATGGAACGTTGACAAACTCGTGTAATTCATAAACTGAAAACGATTAACTGGTTATAAAACTGGGTTACATTATGTTCCATCAACTTTCTGATTATACAGTTCCAGAAGTTAAATTGTTTTCCATCAATTTTGGGAATATTTAGCCCTTTCGTACGCAATCTACGCTTGTGTTGAATTTCAATTACACCAACTTAAACGTTGTTCATTATTAATTTCAGCACGAATACGCTTTCAATCGCAGAAGTTGTTTAGTCGACGCCTCCAGTCGAGTGCTTTATGTGATATACTGTCGAAATGACTCGTCAGATATGCCTAATCTGACCTGCGACCTTTACGCGGAGGTTCGAAGTTGGTAAAGGTAACACGGTATCTCACGTAAAGTAATTAAGCGGTATAACATTGGATTTAGGTACTGGTTTTCGTGATGGTATTACTGAAGACGTGGATAATGGAATTGGTGTCCTTAATGTTAGTTGTATATTCTAATAATATATAGATGGAAACGGATGAAAGCGACATAAAATTAAGGAATATTATACGGACTCAAGCATGATTGATTCAATTATTTAATAACCGTTATCGAAGTCTCGTCGTATTTATATTGTGGGAAGCGCCGGGTGCTTACTATTACGACTAGTCGAAGACGATTAAAACGTCAGTAGTGACTACAGGACAGCCGTTGCGTTGTGGGCTAGTGGCTAGAAGGTCTGACTCTCACAATCGTGAGGTTACAGGTTCGAATCCCGCTTGTATCTATTAATAGATATTTTTCCAAGTGCAAATCAACCTACGTGTTTGCTACCAATTATTTTTCAGGTGTCTATGACATTTTTTTTTCTCTTCGGTTTTCTGGCGTTATACTCGGCATGAACTTTGTTTCGACATAGACCATAGATCTTCACACCTTCTGTTTATTACGAATTATTAGGATAGTATAGTTACATGTCTTAGTTTGAGTCCTTGGAACGTCAAAAATGAAACAATGTCGGTTTATTTATTTTAAATAAAGTAGCCAAGTGCGAGTTGGACTCGCCCATGAAGGGTTCCGTTCCAGCAAGTAACATAATATACATAGTACACATAGTTCTTGTAGTTCGTTGTAACTTTGATCGAAGTTTTAATAATAGTGTATATATGACGTACTAAAAAAAAAACTACTCATCAGATCGAGTTCAAACAAATTTTCGTTGGTAGTTTTTATAGTAATGTACATCATACATTTTTTTTAGTTTTTTCATTCTCTTTCTTTAGAAGTTAGAGGGGGAGGTTTACACACATTTTACCACTTTGGAAGCGTCTCTCGCGCAAGTTATTCAGTGTAGACAAAAATTATATTAGAAACCTCAACATCATTTTTGAAGACCTATCGATAGACATACCACACGTGTAGGTTTGATGAAAAAAAAATTTTTGAGCTTCAGTTCTCAGTATGGGCACCCCTAATTTTTGTTTTTTTAAAAAACTTTTGTAAAAATCTTGATGCGGTTCACAGAATACATCTACTTACCAAGTTTCAACAGTGTAGTTCTCATAGTTTCGGCAAAAAGTGGCTGTGACATACGGACGGACAGACAGACAGACAGACAGACAGACAGACAGACAGACAGACAGACAGACAGACATACAGACATGACGAATCTATAAGGGTTCCGTTTTTACGTTTTACGGAACCCTAAAAATACAGGCACACATACCGGTATTTGAACTACAGTATTTTATCTATACCGCTTTTTTCTATCAGATACAAAGTAAATTCATGGGAACCCCGATTTATATCGCCACAAAACAGATTGCGGCCTCTTTCGGCTTTTTTACGGCGTCACTATGTAGATAGGTGTATTGATAATGCCGACGTGATTCCTTAGTAAGGTTTGTTCTTCGTAAGAAGCTTTTTGGCAATCCATTACGTTGCCTTGATGCTATAATCTGCTGTGTCACGAAAGTATTTGTGGTCTCACCGAGCTACAAGCATTGAAATAGGGCTTCCACAGTAAAAACGAATTGATCCTAAATAAACTAAACCATAATGTGCGCTACACTATTTATAAAATCTTGCTTATGTATTGCTGTCCAATATACAGGTCGATGATTTTTAGAACTTACAAACCAACCAATAAAGCAAACCAACTGCACTAGGGTGAAATGGTTTCGATCAAACATTTTTTCAGTTATGCCCTCCCTGAAAAAAACATCTGTTCGCATTGATATAAACACCGTTTTTAAGAGTTCAGTGTCTGTTTGGTACTTTACGCACAGACAGATCGCAATTTTCTATAGAATCACCCACAGTAGCTATAATATTATTTATCTCAGAAAAAACAAAACCGGTCGGTTTTGTTGTTCAATTGAAACATTAAATTCACACACTCAATTTTTTTCAGACTTAGATGATCAAGTTTGTCATCACCACTGGGTTTAATGCGAAGGAAAACAGCTTGAGGAAACCGACCTGTTGCACGAAAAATTATCGAGAGTATACATCATCCACCAACTCGTACTTAGTAAGAAATATGGTGGATCATCATAATATACCATGTTTCTTCAAAGCCATAACTTTGACTTTCTCCTTCTGAGAGAAGACCCGGGGTCCTAAGAGTGAGAACGTAAAATGAACTGCTTATAGATAGTTAAGTCCATAGGCTCACATATGGGTAAATGAGTATGTATTCAAATTATAGCATCTGTTTCGGTAAGTGCGGATTCTGCAAACATTTGCGTAGGTCTTCCATTTAACGGGAAAATTATACGATTATTTAGATTATGTAGTCACGCGTGAGCTTCTTTTAGCGTAGTGTTAGCGCAGTCATGCGTGTCAGACCGCCATTTTGGTTCTTTAGGTTGACTAAACACTAGATCTTTCTATAAATCTATTGATACTAAGAACAGGACTGTTCCAAATATTTAAACTGGCGTGGTGTTTTTATTACCAACACAGTAATTTCTCCTCAAACCATAAAACAATAGTGTTTGCATGTTTCTGTTTAGCTGTAGCTAGGTACTAGCTTTTTGACTACACTGGCACCGAATTTAAATAGATGAGTAAGTAGCGCTTATAATATTTATATCAGTTTAATTTTTTGCTTTTGAGTGTCTATTTGTGGTTTTGAAGTCAGTTTAATTTTTTGTAGAAAATAGTTTATTTAGTTTACATTTGGCCGCCATCTTGCCTGATTTCGCGATAATGCGGTCTACGAGGGAGCGTCGTCTTAACTACCTAGAAGAAAACAATTCACTCTCGATTTGAAGACACAAAGATTGTAACTATTGGGAAAAACCCATTCAGGCAACGGATTCCACAGCTTAGACTTAATTTAAAGTAAGTATGTACATTATTTGGATTAATGCATCGGCTACGTTTTATCCCGTTAAAGTTAGTGGTAGTTAATCTGTTTGTGAGCGCCTCTAGTTTCAAATAAAGTGACTTAAATACACATTTTAGCTTCGAAATAAGCGTCGGTGAAAAGTTCCAGAGGTTCGGAACCCCGGTTATCCCGGATTAGGAACCTTGACCCACATAATAGTTACTGAGAAAACCCACTACCCGAAGTTATTACCTCTCAGACTTCGCGAACTGACGTGAGGAAAACTTAATGTACTTTGGACGAAGTTGTTTTATGATTTTGTGAAATGGACGCGGAGAAATGGAAGAGTGATTAGAAAACTTGGTATAGCTTTCCATTTTAGTAAGATCACACTTTTAGAATTGAAGTGGCTTAATCAAAAAGTCTTGTTTTTTGGTGAACACTAAAACAATGTTTGTGTATAATTTGCTAATTTTTATATTTCGTTTACAACACCTATGGTTATTTTTGTGTGATTTCTTTTTCTGTTTTGATCAGTGTGTGAAACTATAGTTTCGTTATATTTGTTTAAATCTAAGTCTAGTTAAACCACTCCAATTCCAACATGCGACATTTTGTACAAGTTCGTATTCACCAATAGCTTTAACGGTGAACGAAAGCATCATGACGGAACGAGCACGTTAGAATGAACAGCTTTCAAGGGCATACATTTTGTATTGGTAATTGTGTTAATTTTATTGTTTTATGTAAAACACAGCCGTTGCTATGGCATATTGATAGTTGTATACTAGTCGTCGTAGCTAATGCAAATATTTAGTAATATGCATGTATGTATATATGGTTTAAGCTAAATAAAAAGGAGTTTCTACTAAAATCAAACAGGTTTAAACATTTATGAGTTTTGTATTTTAAAATGTCTATGTAAAAGATGTACAGTACTTGCGGTGTAGAGTTTACGGTATGGTTTATACTGTGTAGACTAAAATAAACCTTAAGTCAAAGGCTTTGGTTTTATAAGTCAGCCATGTACATTGTATATTGGTTAATTGTAAAACAAATATACAGTTCACCAATATTTTTCCTTAATCATTTTATTAAATACACAAATACGTTTTTTTTCTTGTACCAATTTAATATAAATATGTATTTTACTTGGGGCTTGACTACTTATAGTTTGATTACTATTTTGCCCCCGTGTCTAAAAATTCTTCAAAATTATTAAAACGTTTTCTCGATAAGTCAGTGACCTTATATTAAATCTTATTTTTTTTAAGAAAACAGTTCTCTGCCTTTTATAAGACTACAACATTTATAAAAATGAAAACCTTAAGACTATAGTGTAAAACACATCTCCGTAAGTTTCTAATAACAGAAGACTTAAAACTGTTGAAATAAACCTTCTTTCCCGTTTAAACAGAAATATCAAAGTGACAATCCAATAAAAAAATCAATAGAACAACAGATTGGCACGACAGAGCTAACTGTAGCCGGTGTAGGAGAGCTTCTAGCATCATCGTGAAGGCTGGTTCCACATAGCATTTCTTAGGATATTTATTTATTTTTCTCTTAACAATTTGGCCTTATTCTAAATTAATATACTTAAAGAAACTAACATGCAGATTATATCTAATTTAACTACAACATCAACCAAATTGTTCATAAATCACATGTAATTATGAGCCCTAAGTCTCACACTAGGGGGAGCCTATGTTGTGAGGCTTGGTGCTTTCTCTTCTTACTGTAGCGTTTTAAGTACACTAACTAACTAAATAAGAATATGAATAAAACTAGGATAACTAAGGTAACAATATGCAGGCTTCTGCTTTGAAAATGATCTCAAAAATAGTCCTGCTCTACAGTTTGGTGGAATGTGAGGAGTGTGGTGAGGAGTAAGGGAGTGTGTATTGATGGTGGGAAAGAATGCTGAGATGAGGGAATGATGTGAGCATAGTTTGTGTAGGTATATTGGTGGGGTCTGTTTCTCGGTTTTCCTTCTGAGCTGCCTTTTGTGCTGCCGATTGGTCATTGAAGTAGTGATAGGAAGCCGAGAGACAGACCCCTTAAGGTTATTTAATAATTGTCAAGAGATTTTCCGTTTCCCCATAATCCAAGGATAAGAGCCAAGATGTTGTATTCCTTTTACATACAAAACCTTACATTCCTTTTACACATATTTATAATAGCTATAATGAATAGCTAAATCAGGAACAAAAGTCAGTTCATTTTTATATAGTTAAGAGTGATTAGACGAGCAGGGCATGTGCTTGATGGTAAGCAACATGCGTATCACATAACAGCACAGTGACACGCAGCTATTGGAACATGAAGAGCCAAAATCATTACCTAGCACCGCACTGCGCTTGTCACCCAGAGATCTAAGTTGTTATATCTCTAAGCCCTGTAATTTCTCTGGAAACCCTTCAAACCGGAACACAGTAATGTTTGCACATTACTGCTTGGCGGTAGAATAATTGACAAAGGTGTGGTACTTCCCTAGGCGGACTCTGCTAAGAGTCCTACCACTACAAAACTTTTCAGCGGCAATAAGGTTTTCCGTGTTCTGGGTATAATTTTAATGCGTTGTATTATTTCGTCCATTTCCCTTATTCTAATATATCAGTGATATACGAATGTTCGACGTAACATGATGCAAGAAGCAGCTTTCTACTAATATATTTAACGTAACATTATCTTCTACTCGTATAAAAAATAATATTTTAGGAAGTAAATAAGATTATTAATAAGTCTAAACATAAATAATGTTTAAAAGAATGCAGTTGAAGTTGTATGTAACCGTCGAATTACAAAAAAAATCTCAAAAGATCTGGCAGCGCTAAAAGTAGAGTCGAACTTTTGAACAAAGCCAAAACGACATACTTGATGTTTGTGACTTCAAAATAATTCAAACGTTTTTGAGTTTTATTTTGGTATATTGAAATGAACCAGAAATCGAATACTACTTTGTTGGTGTATCATTTGATAGCGCTTTTCATTGGTTCAATGACTCGGATTCGAAACATTCTGATTTCTTGTGTACCATCAATCTATAGTCTACCCTTTTTTCGCTGTCCGCAATAGTGTCTATCCCAAAATTAAGCTATCGGTTAGATTACAAATTATAATGTGTGCCCTATGCTTTCCTTTTTTGACGTTATTCCTACCTATGTCTTATAATCTTCCCCGCGTTATCACATAACATATTTTTTAAATAGCAGTAATACGTCACCACTAAAGTTACAGATATACTTCTATTAAACATGTCGGTGACGCGAACTAACATTATTTCACCCATCTAAAAAGCGTCTCACGCTCAACCCGCTCCGCTGCTCAGCCGTCGCTCCAATGCTACGTCGCTAAATTAGCATATCAGCCCGTATTCCCATATTTTTTTCTTGTACTTAAAAATGCTCAACGTTAGAAAAGTTTTCAGTTCAAAAGGCATAGATCCAAATAGAGCACAGTTCTTCATCTTAGCGGCGACAGGGCTGAGACACGGCTGATCTTAGTCCGTAATAACAGAGGCAATATCCACGTAACAAGGGTAATATAGTTCTACCCCAGTCGCAGCGAGGTTCTGTCAACTTGATTTACTTGGTTATATCACGAATGGAACTGCTCGCGTTTCATCTAGGGTTGGCTTTGCCAGTGATAAAAAGTCGGACATATGCAGGGCCTAAAAGCGAAATCACCTCAGTTCCAAGACTTGTAATTAATAGTGGGGAAAAATTAGCTTTTCATTTTATAAATATGTAGCATAGATAGTTTTGATAACTAATAATAACACACTAACGATGAAAAATAAAACATATGTTTTAGCAAAAAAAAACACACACATTAGGCCACTCTATTGTGGTCATGTGAATGAGTGACGCTTCTTGGCGTAGCCATCTAGATTTAGCGCGTTGCGCGAGACTGCTTTATGAAATTAACATTGTCAAGTTTACGAAATTACTCGTAACATCTCATTAATATTATAAAGGTGAAAGCTTCTGTGTTTGTTCAGGTTTAGGCTTTATTAAAAGCAAAATTACAGTTAGATACTTGTTAAAATACAGTGGGTAGTGCAACATTTGCATCTGAACCCTTGGACAGTGGCGCTTTTGCGTTTATCGGTCTCATTTAGGTTTAATAACGAAAAGTCTAAACTTCTTACATATAGCGATAGCTTACCTATCCATTAAACATGAGACAGTAATTTCAAATTAAATTCATTAATTCAAACATACAATCAGCTGCTAATGTAGGTAACTTAAAAAAATACGTCCGACTTTTGGTATCCGATGTCACGTTTTATTGGAGATAATATTTTAGTTTTAAAAAACTTACTGAATGATTGCTTGGAGTTCTCTACTGTAAACTGTCTGTAATATGTACTTTATACTGTCTGTAATAAACTTCTGAGCGTTTCGACCTACGACTTAGAAGAATTCAGTCCATAAGAATTGAGTAGTCATGGAGAAAATACGAGTAAACTATAAAAATATTATGCAATTGCAATAGCTTTAATTTTAACTTAGTAATGGTACCTTTGCAAGTTATTTTATCTACCCCCAATCAGTACCAACCATCATGTGATGTTGTCCCAGAGTTGTTGCAAATGCTTGCAATACAGTGATCAATATAATGCAATGTCTCCAGAGGTATTAATGGACAAATTGTGTTTCTACGTCCATATGCATAATAAGTTTAGTATGTATTTACAACTATACAAGTATTATATCAGCTATCTGGCTGCTATATTACAAGCTTTGCTTAGTTTGGGGTCAGATGGTGTTGTGTGTGAATTGTCCACCAATATTTGTTTATTTATTTAATTTAAATTAATAAATAAAATAATGACTAAATTCATCGACGTTATTAGTGTAGACTCTTTGATTAAATGTGCTTAAAACTATTTATGGAGAACTATTTTGTTTCTAAAAATCAAACATTTGAAAATTTCTGAAGACGTTTCTGTCTTTTCTTGTTATATTCTTTTGTTTTGTTGTTATATGCAGACATCTCAGAATAAGGAATACAATAGCAGACATAGAACTCATTTTAGCAAAGGGCAGTTTATTCTTTATCAACTTTGCTAACTATTCGTTTGATTTATGTATATTACAGCGGATTTTATTACTAACAATGTTTGTAGACTCGATATTACTGATGCTTCATAAAACATTCTAGGCCCAATAGGACCTTATTATGGAAATATATCAAACAACACAAATGTAAACATCAGAAGCAAACAAAATTAGAAAACTACGCTGGGTTTTATTGTGTCTATGTATATTGTATCAGGATAATGTTTTATCGCTAGCTGTTCCGTATGGTTTTATCCGCGTAGTTACTGTTCAGCCCTTTTGACGTGATTGAGCAACAACCATCTAAACTTTCGCATCTCACTATTATTATTTTTTAAATATTGGTGGACAATTCACACACAACACCATTGGACCCCAAACTAAGCAGAGCTTGTATGATGGCGGCCAGATAGCTGATA
The DNA here is from genome assembly GCA_963693475.1 of Ectropis crepuscularia. NCBI lineage: Eukaryota > Metazoa > Arthropoda > Insecta > Lepidoptera > Geometridae > Ectropis > Ectropis crepuscularia. Next base: position 15,921,687 of record OY856358.1, read on the forward strand.
TAATAGTTATGTAGTTTTAAATACATACTTATTATACATTATTATTGCGAAAGTTTGGATATCGATCAATCAAGCGATCAATCATGTCGGAACATTTGAAATGATCGAGTTAAAATTTAGAACTCATTTAAAATATTTTGGAATAGCATATATGCTATTTATTTATTTACGGGAAAATAACGGAAACGAAACGTGAACTGCGCGGGTAATATCTCAAAAGTAAATATTTGATTAATTCCCTCTTATTTCATTAACCCTCATTAAAACAATAAATATTTTTAAAACATTGCATTTTTAAATTGGATTGGATCGGCTTCGTATAGTGTCTATTTTTTGCACAATCGTGTACACTAGAATGTACTAAATGTTTTATTACTATAAAATGAATCATTTCATCATTTCATGAATCATTCGAACGTTTTGTTCCAAAAATCTTTCTATATCTGTTTTCTTAGCTTATCCAGAGTAGCGGGTAGATACTACTCAATTAAATGGAAGGAAACTTATTACATGCACTTGTGATGGTGTAAATTTGGTACTACGGTGAACTACTGTAAAATCAGCTCCGGTTCAATTAGTTATCTAAACTAAGCAGGCAAATGTAATAGTACTGCTGTTATTTTTTTTAACATTGCATAATTACAGCAAAATTATCGCATCACTCTCATTTTTATTCACGTATTCAAGAACGCGGAACGGGATTCCGTTCGTCACGTTCATTATGATGAAATCATATTTTGCACCACAATTTTATCAGCAAAGTTGAAAGAGGGACCTACAAACACATATTCCAAAGAAAATTTACTTCTGTTCCAAACAAACTTTTTAGTTCCACCATTCGGCTAACTCTGTGAATTAGTCTGGTTCGTTGCTGTCACGGAATTCATGGAAGAGAGTCAAAGCCGAGGAGTCATTTTTATATTGTTTTTCGTAAAGCTTATGTTTTTTTCAAAGGATACCATCATTTGATTGAGGTGACAGGAATTTGATTCGTGAGGGAAAATAAGAATTTTGGGTCAGAAAAATCGGTCGCTGGTTTAAGTATGACACCAGGATTCCAAATTCATATCATACTGTTCTAGTGGCTTAGTTGGTAGTCAGTCTGCCCGATAAGTAGGTATCTCTTTTTTTTATAGTAAAGAGTGACGAGACAAGCAGGACATGTGCCTGATGGTAAGTAAGTTTTTTTTTTTTTAATTACCTAGCACCGCACTGCGCTCATCACCCGGAGATCTAAGATACTATATCTCTAAGCCCTGTAATTTCTCTGGAAACATTGCCCTTCAAACCAGAACACAGTAATGTCTACACATTACTGCTTGGCGGTAGAATAACTGATAAAGGTGTGGCACTTCCCCAGGTGGCCTCTGCCAAGAGTCCTACCACTACAAATACCGGTACCGCATATTTATTTGCACGTGTATGCGAAAGACGTGGACGCCGTTGCTATCGCGGCTACCACCCTATGAACACCAGGGTAACAGGAGAAACTAAGCGTAAATTGGCAAAGCTGTCTCATTTTTATTGGCTCCAAAAGAGTGTGGACCTTAAGATGTCTGGCATCAACTTACTAGTTGGTCCCCGAAGTATATCCCGCGTGCTTTGGCTGTTAAAACAATACTACACTATTCGAGTAGCGGGCTCTCTCAGTCCACCAACATAGGACATAGGCACCATTTCCAGGAAATTCCCGGTTTGTAAATTGTGTTTGGAATCTTTGTAATAACAAAACATGTGTACATATGACCAAAATCCAGGGAAACATTTCAATTTGAAAATTTCTTTTCTGAACGAAAACTGAATTTTTCAAATTTATAGATTTTTGAAGACAATTTTTTTTAATGGAATACACAACACACCTCTGTATACGTAGTCAATCATCATCAACAGCCCACTAAATGTTCCCACTGCTGGGGCTCTGGGCCTTCTCTCGCAAGGAGAGAGTTAAGGCCATAATCCACTACGCTGGCCCAGTGCGGGTAGGTGGATGACACATGACTTCGAAAGATTCTAGGTACATGTCGGTTTCCTCGCGATGTTTTCCTTCACCGTTTTAAGTTAGCGGCATTACGCACATGACTTCGAAAAGACAGTGGTGCGTGTGGGGTTTGAACCCGGGGTTTCCGGATCGGCAGGCGCCGTTCTCCCGACTAGACGAGCCGTAACTTTGTAGTAGGTACATATTATGTACCTATTGTGTAGGTATGTACGGAATAATTGTACAAATCATGTCTGTTTGCACTCCCCGATTGCTTTTTAGGGTTCCATACCCAAAGGGTAAAAACGGAACCCTATTACTGTGACTTGGCTGTCCGTCCGTCCGTCCGCCTGTCACCAGGCTGTATCTCAAGAACAAGAAGGTTTATTCTCAAGAAGAAGAATGACTGTCTGCGGAAACTGCGATAATCTACGAGAATGTATACTGAATTCGGAATAAAGCCATAAAGGTTTTCGCCGTTTATTTGCTAATGATACGGAACCCTTCGTGCGGGACTCCCATTCGCACTTGGCCATTTGTATTTTATTTTTTAATTTATCAATATTTAAGTAGACACTTTAATAAAAATAGTATATGCCTATTCTAATTTCGAGTATCCCAACCATAATATAATTATAATTGTATCATTCCTAGATTTTACAAGCCGCAAATCAAATTAGAGTTCATTTTGTAGTAACAACTTAAATCAGTGTGTTAGTTACAAATTGCGCGCTAGATGTAGATTTCACTTCATTTTCTAGATGTTTTGCTTGTGTGCAATACGATCATTACATTGAAGGCCGGGCAGATTACGAGGTACATTCCTTCAACATGTAATATTACTGAACTCTTGTACAATTTAGTTTGGGTTTTTTAAGCTATATACGTTAATATTTTACAAATACAAGATTACCTAGTAGTGGCTTGTGGCAAGCCTTCCTTTGCCAGTCATACTACCGCCAAGCAGTAATGTGTAAGCGTTACTGTGTTCCGGTTTGAAGGATAATGTTTCCAGAGAAATTACTGGGCTTAGAGATATAATATCTTAGATCTCTGGGTGACGAGCGCAGTGCAGTGCTAGGTAATGATTTAGACTCTTCGTGTTCCAATAGCTGTGTGTTACCATCAGGCACATGTCCTGATCGTCTCGTCACTCTTTAACGTTTAGAAAAAAAAATATACAGGCAGTTTTTTTTTTTTTTTAACATTTATAGGTTTACAGTTGACCACCATCTCGCCTGATGTTAAGCGACGATGCGGCATTTAAAGGGAGTCTGTCTCAAGCCGTTGCGTTGTCACAACATCACGTTTTGATTTTAACGTCGCGTCGTATTTGAAACATTTACTCGGATCGGGGGCTCTATCGCCGAACGAAAATTGTCTTAGCTTTGAAGTGTCCCTCTCTTTTCCTTTCGTTTGAAATGATAGAGATGGCAATAGCAAAGCCATAGCCGATTTAGTTAGGCGGTAGAAGGCCGGGTGTTGGGTGGAGTTGAGTGTGTAAAATATGAGAATCGCACTCGGTGTACGGTTTAGAACTCAGAACAGCATGCGAATTATGATTCTGGATGTTGCCAGGAGTTGTATTGTTCCGTTTTTTTACACTCCTTAGAATTTAAGTACTGAACACATTAATAAAAATGGTTATTGTGGGTTATACCTTAGAGCTAGATATTCACCATTGCAGACTTTTTGTATACCTTTTAAGGGGTATAATACTGCAGTACATTATTTTGACCTATCTCGCATGGTTCAGCCAGCGTATGCAATGTAAGCGCAAAAAAATTGTATATACATGACATCACATCAGAAACTTTTAAATTATCAGTGTTTCGCTACTATTTTATGCACGTATTCTACATTTAAATGTAATACTCTATCTAATAAAAAAAACCGCGTGTCACATGCTGTATTTTGGAGAAAATCAAGGTCATAATCGATCACGCTGGCCCAGTGCTTGGTTGCATGGCTCGTGTTCTCGAAAAAATATATCAAAGCCAAGACCATTTTATTCAGGTGCTAGACTCAAAAGATTACCACGCCGAAAATGCCCTTATTAAGGAATGGCTAACGATAGCTCTCATTAGTACCTAATCATTGAAGGTTCAATTGGAAGAGTTGATCATAATTAAACGACTATAAAAGATTTCAAATGTTCTTTAATCAAATTTGTCAAAAATTACGTAGGCCTTACCGTAACACTTACTCTAGTAACACGTACTCTAGTTTATCTTCACAAAGTTTAAATTGTCTTAAAATTAAGGTACAAAAATATATTGCCTAAAATGTAGGTCGTAATATAATACAGCGAATTTTACTAAACGTGCATGCCTTCCTATCATGCTTGTACATATTTTGGAGTAATTAAATCTCTAAGTAACCTCGAAGTTTTTTTTAGAGGACTTTGATAAGCAAACAGCATTAATATAGTAAATGATATGGCATATGTTTTCACCCTTATATATCTGTCTTATTCAACTCATTTCTGTCATTTAGAAAACATCACATTATCAACAGATGACTATGAGTGTAAAACTGAAAGTGGGTTCCAAATAAAAGTTTGCTTTGAGATACAAGTTTAATTTGTTGTAAACGTCAAATACCATCTACACCTGACAGCTAGTAAACATAACCCCTTGAGCCAAAATTTAAGGGCAATTTAAATTAATTAGGAACTTTTTATAAATACAGCCTGATACCTGAGAGATGGTGCTAAACCAGAAACACATTTAAAAATAGCCTAGTATTTTTGCGTTCTAAACAAAAGTTTACTTTGGACAATATTTAATATGATATTTGCCTTTTTTTGTTCAGCCCGCTTTATGTTTCTACAGTTGAGCCCTGGGGAATAATCTCTTATTAAGAGAGTTGACGCCATAACAGAAACTACAGAAAAAACAAGCATTTGATAAGAAAAACCAAAACTCTGAACTATTTTAATTAGTAAATGTATTACTGTCTCACAAGAGACGCCGAATCACAATTCGGCGTGTAATTAAAATCGTTTAATAATTAGAAATGAGCGACTTATAGAATATAATTACTTTAGCTCTCACAGAACATTACTATGTTTAATGGCTGAAATGAAAACGATCGTTCATTTGCTAATATATAGTAAGTATTTGTTTTTTATAGATATAGAATAAAGCCGTTTTCCAAACACTCTCGATGCACGCGACCCGTAAATCTGACAAATCTCTAAAGTTATATTATAATTTTATTCAATTTTTACAACAATATTTGACGTCAAGTAAACTCGACTAGATTAAAATTGTGCTTGGTAAAGTGTCGGAAAACAGACAGACATGTTAGTCTGATCACACAATTTAAATCAAATATTACACTTTTGTAGTATAATTTATAAACTTATTTGACAACAACTAATAGTGGTTTTTAATTGCTAGTTTGTAATAATAACATTTAAAAGATATTATACAAAACATGCATCAATTTCGCGTTAGTTAATATCTTAATACATACATCGTCTCATTTAACATGTACAACAAGGATAAATGTATATTTACAATGTGCAGTGTAAATATATAGCACTCATTTGATATTTAGCACTCAAAAAGTCCGCAAAAAGTAGTTTTTCATAATACAATATCGATCAATAAAATTTCACGTCTATGATAAGAAGAACATCATGGATTTAAGAAAAAAATAAGATAATAGGCAAGCAACAGAGGGTGCGATACTGCCAAAGTCAAAGCAGGAAAATAGATTCTAGAAATACTTTACGGCTACTGAAGTACCGTTGAAACTTCTTTAGTCACTCTTGAGAGACAAATAGGTACATAAGAGGTACATTTTTTTTGTGCAATAATTTTAGTAGGTACAATAAAAATACTTTTTTCGAAGGAAATCAAAAATGACATCTCAAACACTCACGCAAGAAACTATACAAAATAATGTAACCGCCACCATCGCACAAATTTTTGAAAATTCATTAGTTAACAAAATGAAACACAATGTTTATTTCTTGTTTCTTTCTCTATTATACATACCACTTTCGCTTTTTTGCATGTGCAATGTTTCAATTACTAAAAACACTGTATCACAGTTACTTTTTATTTCCAAGTTTGATATTGGCAGATAAAACTGTCAGTGTCATTCTAAGACTTTTCTAGTATGGTTGTTACGACGACAGTTCTTCATCGTCCTCTTCTTTGACATTTACGTCTTCACCATCAACATCGCCAGGAGTTTCCTCATTCATATCCAGAAATAAACTATGAGTGGAATTAGTACTTTTAATCAACTTAAGTTCCGTGTTCGAAAACATTTTCGCCAATTCAATTTTCATCACCGCTTGTTCTCGGGCGGGGAATTTCTTAAACGTCTCTGCATAACTGAGGAACAAGTGATCGATCCCATCATGTTCTTTCTTCTTCAAGTAATGTATCACTTTTCTTACGTCATCGTTTATCGAGTTTTTTGGTAATCTGACGGGATTGTGACGTCGTAATTGACGTTGACTGTATCGTGAATTTGACGTAGTAGGGACAGATAGTTCTTGTGGAGTACTTAATATGTTTGGCGATACCGGGGATATGAAATATTGAGCCAGTTCCGGAGTCATTTGAGGAATTTGGGATGGTGATGCTGGTTTCTCTAGTGCCCGTGTCGTGTTGTAGTCGTCCAAAAAAGTCAGTTGCGACCCCCATACGTAATATGAGCTTTTCTTGTTAACATATGATGACGTCTTCAGTAATTTTTTGTTCTTTGTGTAACCGTCTCGTATAGTTTTCCATTTATTCCGTACAGCTTCGCCTGTCATACAAACATATTATAGTTGAATATAGGCAAAGAATACAAAAATAAAAGCAGTAAAAAAGTCAGTATTCCGTAGCTTTAAACAAGAAAAAGGTAAAGTTCGTTTTCAAAATGTCATATAAATGAAAAAATCTGTCAAAAATATTTTCAACAAAGCGTTTTGAAGATGCAAGTAACCCTTGTTAAAGATAATGCTCAATTTCACCATAGGTGGGGTCAATGTTTAACAGGTTTAATTGCATCTTGAAAACGCCATATTGCACCACAGCAGGCATGTTGTTAAATCAATTTGATAAACATACGTGAATATTATTAATTTGACATATTTTTTCGCACATCCGTCACGAATATAATGTCTGAAATCGCCTAAGTAAAACTATTTAAAAAAATAATTGGTTGTAGTTTGCTTTAATTACAATACTAATGTGACGAAATGATAATAATTAACGTAATGCATTGCGTAGTGAAAGTATTTTTTAACTGTTGTATAAATATAACTAGTGCCATTTCCTGATTTCGTCCAAATTGAAAATAGCCGTGTCTTATTTGTATTTACCCATAAAATAGTTGGAAAAGTGAATCTTTCTAATTGTATTATTAAGTAATTACTAATTGAATTATATTTATTGCTATTGGTGTTGTTGTTCCGAAGATTACCTACATGTGCATACAACTGGTAAAATTGCAGTTAAGCATTTCTTTATATTTTTAGCTCATTTAGTATATTTACTCCAATACTTTATAGATTTACTCCAATTGCAATTTCTCTGTTGTATTTGAATTGTATTTATTGGATATGTGAGTAGGTATTTAATTATCGTATATATTAGTTTATTATTTTTAACTAAATTACTAGTATTATTGTATAAGATTTATGACAGTATCACTCTATAATATATATATTTTTTCATAATTGCTATTTTCATTTCAATATATTTATATGTATGTGTATAATTTTACTAAGTTTAATTCTTATTTGCACACCCCGTATACTTGTCCAAATATTATTATCCATCCTAAGGTTGCCTGGAAGAGATCGCTTTCAGCGATAAGGCCGCCTATTGTCGCACTACTTTAAAATGTATTGTTCTTTATTTTCTGTATTTCTTTTTCTTTGGTGTGTCAATAAAGAGTATATCTATCTATATATTGGTACCACTAATAAAATAATTTTTCATTACTTTATAGTGGTAGGACTCTTTTTTTCTGCCTGTGGAGCAACCACACATGTGCCAGTTTTTCTATCACAAATAACGCTGGGTTTCGGTTTGAAGGGAAATATTTCCATAGAAGTTACTGGCATGAAGATAAATGATTTTATATCTGTGTTCCAATAGCTGCGTGACACTTACTAGATATGCTTTTATGGACAGACGTGTTGCTTATCACCAGACACATCTGTTATTCCCGGCTCTCTTTACCATTACAAAAAAAATCTTTAAAACTTTTAATCGGAGAAACGTATGTAATAGCTTTTTTTTCCTATTTCAGCTTTAATGTCAGAGTACTTACCTAAAAGTACTTATTGCATAATCACAAGTAGAATTACCGAACCTCTTGATTTTGGAGTAATTTAGTGCGCTAGGCTGTCTTCCAAAAAAAATTTAATAATGAACAAACTGAAAAACTGCTGCACCAATTATAAAAAAATATTTTACTATTGTAATCCAATCTTATCACTGAGTAACGTCGTACTTAACAATATAAATGTGGATGTGGGAATGTTTGTTGCTCAATCACGTCGGGACGGATCGGGCTGAAATTTGGAATACAGAGCATTATATGTAGCATACTGGAATATCACATAGGCTACTTTTTATCATGGGAAAATCACGGCAACTGGTATAAGTCGGGTAAATCTACGAAGCGCTGCTAGTAGGACATACCTATAGTCATGGACGTATAAAAAAAGTCGGACGTAGTCTCGCGACAACAAAAAATGTGTATAGAGTCAGGTTACAGGATAGGAGATACAGGTTGACACGCACACATACACACATCAGTGTGTCATTACACGCGCAAACTGGTGTGTGGCCGACTCTATAGACACAGTTTTTGTTTTAGCGAGACTACGTCCGACTTTTTCTATACGTCCATCCCTATATAGTAAATATAATTGAATTCTCTACAAACACTCCATTATTTAAACTATCCGAACAAAGTCGGAGCGGACCACTAGTTATGTATACAGTGGCTAAATACTTTCATTACTTGATTAATATACAGGTATCTATCGGCCTTAACCTTGTACATTAACACATCATTTATGGTTTTATTATTATCAGGTTAAGTGCTTAAATATAAATCGTCTTACATTTATAGTTTCCGATTAGGATTTCCAGCATTAGAGATACAATATCTCACCGAATCGATACCACAATCAACATGCAAATCGGAAGGTCTAAAAAGATCGCTATAATCTTGCGTTGTATTTACTATTTAGGTAATCTTGTGTTGTATTGTATCTGTAACAACCTACCAACACAATAAAGAAGTTACATCTTTATTACGATAGACAGAAAGTCGAAACTATGATGGTTCAATCAAAGAAGTAGGTAACAATGTTGTTCCTAATAGTATCCTTCGAATGGATCAAAGAAGTTTCACATTTATTACAATACTCATAAAGGTGGTACTTTATTGGCTTACAAACAATTTATTTTTTATCTATTGTACACATGGACGTATAAAAAACGTCCATGATTGTACACTAATGTTTTAACAACAAAGGTGTCTGTTTCGAAATCAAATAAAATTCAACTTTATACCGGTAGTGATAGAAGTGAAACTTCAATGGCCTATTTTGACTGAAGATGCATTAGATAGTTTGCAAAAGTTGATCTTTTTAGACCCCAGAATTTATAATGTACAATTTAAAAAATTTGAGCAAAATTAAACTTGTTCAATAAAATTTTAAAAGTAGGTACCATTATCTAAGAACAAGTATAGGTAGGTATTTACTATTTAGGCATAATTATTTAGATAGCAGAAGCTGAAAGATCCATTCTATACCTACAGGAAATGTAACAAAAATAATGTTCTCTTATTAAGGAGATAGGTACTTAGATAAGTTTTTATAATACATACATAGTAATAGTTAAAACGAACAGTGCGACAAAGTTTCAAATGATCAGATCGCTGTCTTGCTCTCTCCCGAACTTTAAAGCGAGATAAAACAAAGGCGCAGTAGCACATTCATTGTCTTGTCGCACTGTACCGATGACAGTGAATGAACGACTCACCTGTCAAATTCAACTCTCTTCCAATCGATTCCCAAACCGAAGCTTTTAGACCGATGTTTTTGTAATCTTTATTCGTCACGTCGTAGAGAAACTCGTGGTTCTTCACTCGTTCTATTAGCAACTCAATGACTTCGTTATCCATGTTTGTTTTAAATGAAATTTTGTAAAAACGATTTCGCGTCCCGCCGGGCGCGACGTGTTCCCTTTTCGTTCTTCGTGGTACTGTTTGTTCATACAAAATGGCGGTCGGCGACGCGTCGAACCCCCGTCCCGCCCCGCCGCGCGACGGTCGCCTCCCCGCCGAGCCCTGGCGTGGCGGCGGCGGTCGCTTGACGCGACGGGAGGGGAATGTGTGTGCGCTGCGCCAAGGCCACTAACGATTATATGCATCGTTCTTTGCTCGTGCAAATTAGGAAAGTTTTATTAAAGATCGCTAAGAGAAATGGGAATTTGATGACTATACTTCTACGGTATTATTTATTTGTCATACTACTTAACATTATAATTATAGTGGAAGCTAGTGAGGACGGATGTTTGTATGTATTTAGGCTTGTATGAGTATGACTATGTATAATATTGCGTGTATGATGTAAGTACCTATAATGATAGAGAAAAAAGAAATTGGTGATAATACAACATCAACAGTAAATAGCAATTCAAAACTAAATTCTATGATACTTACTATCCTATATATCATATGTGTACGTACCTATTTCTTTAATCTAGGTATTAAATTTGATAAATAGTAGATGTAGAGAAGTACCTACTGTTTTGCGTGTGGTGCACAGCTGCACAGTAAAGTGAAATTGATGCATACCTATTAGTTCTTTCTCTATTTACTAGCTGTATTATTTCTGTGGTACTATTTATTTGTCATACTAACCTGATTGAATTTTTGTTATTTTTGTATTGGAAATACAATATAAACAAAAAAAACAAGTTATCTTTAGATGTTTGTTCAACCCGGACGAAGCCAGGATAGGCAGCTAGTTCTTCATAAAACGATCAATAGTCTGAAGAGAGTTCCACATTAAAGGAGGCTGTTTTTTTACTTAAATATACAGAGATAAACACAGGTATCGGTAACGGTAACAATGTTAACAGTGTCGCGAGTTCTATTGTTTTTTCAGCCCTTCTTTTCGATAAGTGGCGTGTTGTTCAATCAAGTTCAAGTTATAATCAATTTAATTAAATCTGAATCTAAGTGGGAACCAAATAGTTCTTTTTTGATGAGATCTTTTTAGTGGGTGGCAATGAGATTTGAATTTGGAATAGCGCGGGAGACTCGCTTTAACAAAAAAAAAAGCGCGCATATTACTTACGTATCTGTTCTTGAATGAACGTGAGAATACTATTTTGATCCCTTGCCATATAATCTACTCATTTTTTTCCTCTCTCAATTGTTTCCCATCATGTTAAACGTGCCTTAGGCTCAGACCAACTAAATCCTCAAAGGTCTTAAGTGGTTCCACTTCAAAAAAACTATATTCGATACCGGATTAGCCGATGTCTCCATAAGTACCTACCTTAGCTGACGTAATACACTTGCAAAAAAGTATTTTTAGGAAAGTAAACCTTACATATTTCTCTCTGAAACAAGTATATTCAAAACCAAATTTTCCTCAAACATTTTTATTGTGAGGAAAACACAATAAAGTAAGGATTCTCGCTCTTTAAACAAGGGTCAAAGTTTCCTCGGCTAAAATAAGAAAAGTTACAAAACGTTTTCGAAGAATCGTTCATACCTACTCTAGCAGGTTCTATTATGTAGCCCCTACACTTATCTTCTACTAAAAATATCATCATAATGAGGCCAAAAAGTAGGCTGTTTACTATGCTGATGATTTATGATTGCTGTTCCCACTGCTGGGACTTGGGGCCTTATCTCTAGGAAACTATATAGGAAAGAACTAAGACCATAATTAAGGTAAATTGTGAGTTGACGGATGATGCATATCGTCGATAAGTTGTTTCTAAATAGATCCAGCTGAAGTTCCGAGAAGATTTTAATATTTTAACCCAAGAAAAAATAAACACATTTTTGCGTAGGATTCTTTATAAACCTATGCGTGGATGAAGTTGTGGATCTTTAACTGTGTAGGTGGGTGGTTACTATTGTCAACTTAAGTGAAAACAAAAAAAAACAAGTAAATTAATTACGTTGTTGAAGAAAGACTGTGACGTAAATTGGCTTTACGTCAATTAAATGATTATAAATATCTGACATTCTGAAATCGCCTCATTCCATTTTCAGGTTTTCGTGAAAGAAAAAACATTTAGAATTCCCAATTGACATATCCATACATCTTTGGCAAAGGACAGCGTTGGCGGAACTGCTAAGGAAACTTCGCCTATAGCGTCCTAAATGACTCTTGAACGAATTGGGCGTCCATTTTTACCCTAATCAGGCTCTCAAAAACTTGTGATAAGGCACGCTTCGGCAATTTTAGAGCCCTAATTGTAAAAGAGCCCTTATAGAGACTTATGATTGCGGATTACCCGGTTACTGTAGTGTGTTATGATAATGAAGCTTCTTTGGCACGTCTTTGAGATAAGTCTTATTATTTCGTTTTTATACTTCTTTTTTACTTTGTAATAAATTTGGTTAACGTTTCTGTGGAGTTGATTAAGCCGCATGATGTTTAAATCTTGAGGCTCAGTCGGCTTCCTACGCCAGGTTTATCTCACCTAAGTTTAGACAGTTTATTTATTAAGGGATTTGAAAGTCCGTAGGTACTATATACCTAGTAGGTATAGTTTTTTGAAGTTATAGAAGAGGCGTAGAAATTCTTGTTTTTATTTTTATTGATACATCAGTTATACTGGTTTTTGAGGCATTTGAATTTTACTTTTTTATCTACATACGAGTATCTATTGATGATGCAATCATCGGAACATAAATTGTTGGCTTTTTAATTTTATTCCGAATGTTTTTGCTGAATAACATACCTGTCGTTAGCACAACGAAGCCTTTTCAGAATTACAGTTATGAGTGATATATTGGTGAAAAAATGTGTTGTATTGTTATTGACTTACGTTTTTCCAATTTCTGTACTAAAATGAAACATTAACGCTCCGCATTTCAGAAGTAGTTTGACAGGTTTTTTGCTTTCTGAAAGTATCCCATTAGTGTTATGCCATTCTTTCTGATAAAATAAATAGAAAAGATGTGCAGATTTTTGTACACACTCTTGTTAGTTCTAACAGCGTTCTGAGGATTTTGATTACAGTGATTATCAGATCTGTCACATTGTTTTACCTTCGTTTTTTTTTTTAATACTAACAGCGACTTGGATTTTATCCGCGTAGTTCGTAGGTAGTCCTATATTTTTTCCTCTAAGAAAAGCAACCTACAAATATGCTATTCCAGACTATGAATTAAATGTGTTCCAAATTTCAGTCCGATCTGTTCAACCGTTGCAATTTTAGATTGTTTCACATTACTAGGATTGGGAATTGAAACGCTTGACATTCCGCCTTACCATACCGTACCATGGCTTCTTAGATTAGTAAAATTATGATTTAAGACATTATAAATTAAAATGCGTAGTCACCTTCCGTTTTTTTAAATTAAAATTGTCTCGGAACAGCATGATCCCCTTCATGACTTTGACCTCCAACCCTTATTAATCGCTCCCCTACCTCTACTAAGTTATGTAAAGTCACACACACATTTCCAACGTAATCTATCTTCCACGGCTGTTCCACGTACCTACAGATCATAAATCGATAGAGGGAAAACTTTGTTGAGTAAGCATAATATTAATAAAACGTTTATTTTTAAATTATATGGGTTTATATACATCAAATTTTCAATTTCTTCGAAAATGTAGAGAAAAAAGGACTATGTATAAGTTGATATACTATTTTCTCTTAACCACTATAATGTCAAACAACACACATATTATAAAAAGTATAAAAAATAATATTTCCATTAAATTAAAACACAATTTTGCTTGTCAGTTAATACTAATGTATGTTTATTTATTAAATTAAATTACACGTCACTGTTACTCTCTGGAATGCTAAATATTTTTAGACCATGATTGACAACAACGATTATGAGTTGTTTTTTTTTTTCGATTAGTTTTACTTAAAGTGGATTTTGTAACTGAACAATGTACGTGACATGACGAACAGTGACGCGTTATTTTTGTAGGATCTTGCCCCTCTGTTATTTTTAATCTGCGTCCTCAACCAACGGTTTAGACTACGATTTATGATCTCACACATCACGTTACTAAACTTGACTCATATTACAACTATAACTATATTTCATGAGTTACCTTTGTTTTAACTTTGAAGTTACGGCTGGTCTAGTTGGAAGAACGGCGACTGCCGATCCAGGGATCACGAGAGAGAAAACCACTTCGAAGTCACATGCATAATGCCGCCAACTTAAAACGGAGAAGGAAAACATCGTGAAGAAACCAACATTTACATAGAATATTTTGAAGTCATGTGTTCATCACCAACCCGGATTGGGCAGCGTGGTGGATTAAGGCCTTGACTATCTCCTTGCGACAGAAGGCCCCGAATCCCAGCAGCGGGAACATTTAGTGAGCTGTTCATGCTGTTTTAACTTGGATCTTTTCGGGAAATTTATTTACCCATGATTAAGTAGTAATACTTAATTTTGTAAAAAATGTACACGTATATGTGACCGTACAATTGTAAAAGCCGTGAGATAATAGTCTAACGACCTTTAATCGGTCCAGTAGTTTCTGAGATTAGTGCGTACAAGGAATATACCTCTTTATGTTTATAATGTTAGAACTTATAGATTAAATTAATTTTGTATGGGGTTTTCCATTCGGTTTAGCCAAATGTTAGCATTTCCTTTTTAAATGTAATTGAAACTGCTTATATAATACGCAGTGCCCCGCGGTTTTAACCGCGTAGTTCCCGTTGTTTCCGTTATTTTGCTGGGTATAAAAGTAGCCTATGTGTTTTTCCAGACTAAAATCTAGCCGTGTTTAAAATTTCAGCCCGATCCGTTTGTACATTACGACGTGATTGAGCAACAAACATCCATACACTGACATTTAAAATATTAGCTGGATTAGTAGAATGTATTTCATTGTAAACTTTAACTAAATAGGCCTATTGCAGTATTTAGAAATCTCAGTGGACTTAGCTTCGTTACTTGGCCAGCCGCGAGGTGCTCTAGAGAATTGCCTAGCCTAGTCTAAATCCGCTAAGACTTCAATTCACATAAATATTTGATTGAAAACGGTTTAAAAAAATTGATAACAAAACTATACCACACTTCATCGCATACTTAAGTAACTACGTACTCTAAGTACATCTTGATTATCCCCGAGAAAACAAATTATCCTCACTTTTGTGCAGCAGGATGAATTCTAGTGCTGTTTTGCAGTCTAAATGTCTTTGCAAAACACACATTACACAAGTACTTGTGGTATTATTTCGAGGGAATTTGTAGTATGTGAATCAGAGGCTTTGTTATCACATTGACCCACAATTTGTAAAAATCAACTTAAATGTTAAGTTTGTTTCCACTTCGTGCGAATAGTTTACATTAAGAGCTGTCTTTCACGACACAGAACCGTCATAGTGTTGGATACCAGAGTTCACATTACATCGAATTTCTTACAATCTTTATAGCACATATCATGATAAAATTTTCAAATATAGTGTTTATATTGCTTCAAACATTTTTGTGTGGCAGAATACCGAATCAGCCAGAAATTTAAAATGTTGATAGACTACTCTAAAATAGCATATAGACTACAGGCCCGTGAACAAAATTTACGGGTCAAATGAACCACCAGGAGACCTATGTAGGATGATAGAAGGGTATAAAGTATTAAGATTCAGCACTATGCCGTCACTTGTAAGCTGTCCAACTGAGTGTGATTGAAGAAGGGGGGTTGCAACCCTCTACCTTTTCTCCTTGTCGCATGATTTTTGTACGGCATTGCGAAATAATGGATTAGAAGAGGTATTGAAACTGTATGGAACCAATGCCGTACTTAATCAAATGACCAAATTTGCTCTGTAAATTACTCGTACTCTGTAAATTTTTCCGGCAAACTAATAATTAAAAAGTTAAAATTTATATTTTTTATAGTTTCAATACCTCTTTTAATCTATTATTCCACAACGCCGTACAAAAATAATGCGACAATGAGAAATTATCGAGGATTGCAACCCCCCCTCTTCAATCACACTCAGTTGGACAGCTTACAAGTGACGGCATAGTGCTGAATCTTAATACTTTACACCCTTCTATCATCCTACATAGGTCTCCTGATGGTTCATTTGACCCGTAAATTTTGTTCACGGGCCTGTAGTCTATTATTGTATAGCCGAAAAAACGCAAAGTTTCTAAGGAAATATTTTTAAAGTGGAAACTTCTTTCCGAGTAGACACTTCTTGAAAGTTTGTGGAACCGACATGCGTAATGACATAGTATTTTTGTAGCTATACTAAATTCTAAGTTTTATTATGACAGTAGTTATTATGACTGCCAATTTTTCTCTCAACTATACACGGTCGAACTCACAGACAAATACTACTATGACGATCCACATAAAGCCATTAATCAGGAGTTCAAGTTGGATTACTGCGAAGATACGAGTATGTTAACGTATTAAAGAAAAAGTAAGCTAAGTGAAAATAAAAATCCTTTTAAAACAAATGACGTACAAGGTAGGGTTCCTCCTTACCCTACATTGATTTTTGTCGAGGAAGAAACGGCGCAGCTCCCACGGGTCTAATTGATGAGGCGTCCGCAGGCTCATGAAATTTAGATGAGCCCCGAGACTCGGGGCCTGGACCGATGAGGTATGACTGATCGTGAGTGTTTTACCATCGTCTGGACAAGTGATAATATAATTCAGGGACACCTAGAAGCATTTTGGAATTTTTGACGCTGTTGCAACATTGTTTCTATCCGAAGTTTCGGGATTGAACCGTTAGGTAAAGTTGTTCATAGTGATGAATAGGACGTCACACACTTCATTTTACGTATGGATAGTAGAGGTAAGGAGAACCATCTCTTTGTGTGAAAATGTGTATCTAAGACAAAGCACTTGATTATTATTGGTACCAACTAACTAAAAGTATAAATTAACTTACAAAGAAAAATTATGTTTTGATACTAATTGAAGTTTTATATAAATACTCAGCACTCTTCACTTA
This sequence comes from Ectropis crepuscularia, assembly GCA_963693475.1. Taxonomy (NCBI): domain Eukaryota; kingdom Metazoa; phylum Arthropoda; class Insecta; order Lepidoptera; family Geometridae; genus Ectropis; species Ectropis crepuscularia. Next base: position 15,938,850 of record OY856358.1, read on the forward strand.
TAACTGCTAAATTCATATCATTGACTACAAATGGAGCACTGAAGTTATGACGATTGACGTCACTCCCAATTTTTTATCCCATAGATTATTTAGTAAAAAATCTAGGGCAAGAAACAAATTACAATTTTATCGATCTTTTCCACAAACAAACAATTATTAAAAAGTAATGAAGAAATTAATGAAAGTTCCCGTTCCCTTTTCCTCAGAAAATGTCACGACAAAATATCAACCTTTGAATTAATAAACCAAGTTTGGCACAACCACATTGACGCGCGCTGATTGACGGAATTGGAAGTAAAGCGGCGACATCGACCAAATGGCCAACCAAAGATTGATGAGTTAACCTCTGGGAATATATAAATAATGTCAGTAAGATGACTTCATGATACAAACATAAATAACCTAAAATTAGCTCTATTTTGTAAGCTATTGGAGCTTGTTTCGCGTAATGGAGTTTTCAACGTTTTTAACCTCAAAAATTGATACAATAAGACATTTCTTGGGTCAATGTATAATTTACTCACGATGTGACTGACTTATAGTTATCTATAGATAACTTGTACTATTTTGTTGCGCAATGCCGCTAACTTAAAAACGGTGAAGGAAAACATCGTGAGGAAATCGACATGTACCTAGACTCTTTCGAAGTCATGTGTCATCCACCAACCCGCACTGGGCCAGCGTGGTGAATTATGGCCTTAACTCTCTCCTTGCGAGAGAAGGCCCCGAGTCCCAGCAGTGGGAACATTTAGAGAGCTGGTGATGATGATGATGACTTTTTTTTTTATGTGCTCTTTTTCATATTTATATTTTTGTAGTTGCGAACTTGTACTAGTTTGCGCTGAGACCACGACACGAGACCGCGACAGGAGACCGCAACCGGAGACCGCGACAGGCACATAACATTAAGGAATTGTATGGGCGCCAGTTCGTGCCGAGACACACACACGAGACACACACGTGTCGCGGTCTCCGGTCGCGGTCTCCTGTCGCGGTTTTAGCGCGAACTTTACCTTTACACAATAAAAATTACTACTCGGCCATACGAACTCTAACGGCTTCGTCGTTGACGGACAAACGAACAGACATATAATAGAGATATGATAATGTAATTTGAATACAGAATCTTAAAAAAAAAACATAGGTATATCTGACTAAAAATACGCATGCACATAAATTTTTACGGATCGGGTTCTTGATTACTCAAATTTCTGTTACAAAATGAAATGTCAACGCGACTTATGGCTCAATTGAGAACTATTTTTGTAAAGTTTTTTTATTTATCTGACATTTTGAAAACGTTCAGTAGAGCGTAAATCCAATATCAAAATTTATGATAAATGAAAAAACTATTATTGTGTCAACGTTTCTTACTGAAAGTACGAAATGAAACTTGAGCCTCGGAGTTTGGCATAAACCGTGGAAATCAACATAATTAAGATTGATGGAGGAGTTGTCACTTTGCAAATAGTTTCTGGAGCAATTCGAGAAGCAAATGCTTCAATTATTGCGAATTGATTTCAATACGGGCTCTGTCAAAACAACCTATGTTTCCTGTTTATATGTAGACATATTCAAGGATTGCAGAACGTGTGTGCCCATTTAAGATGAAAGAAGCGTGTTGTACTGACTATTGTGAACTAATTTTACTTATCAAACCTTTAGTTTGTGTCTTCCTTGTTTGCTATTCCAGGTCATTAGTTACTTTAGTTCCACATTCAAAAACTATCTAACCCCTAGAGTAAGTTTTTTTTCGTTTTTGTTGCTGGTTTTAATAGTAAAATTTGTTCATAAGGATGGTTATAGCTACATGGTTTAAATATGGGTGCCAAGGCTTCAAATATGCTTTTACGTGTTTCATGACACTTAACACAATATATGCAATTTACTTTTTAAACGCTATTTTAAGAACATCAATTTTTGGATTTATTGGACAGAAGTTTCAAATTTTTATGTCTTTAAATCAGACTCCGGATTAGAAAATATCTTGAAAATTCACCTAAGCTGCCACTAAATAAGTACACCTCAATCGATCGTCTTTGGAATCACAGCGACACTCTAAATAAGAAATTACAATCCATTTATAAGGGCCCGCGTAAGCATGGGTCGTAGTATACAAGTATACATACGAGTACAAACCATCAAGTCATGCACAATTGGATAGAATAAGTATATTGCTTGATGAAGGTCAGTGGACATTGGTCTTCAATCCCGTTTCCTGTATTAATATTGTAAGGAAAAAGGAAAATATGTTATGAAAACAGGCAAAGTGGGATTCGTGCGTTTACTTTAACCATAGCTTGGAATGTTTATAAACGACAAATTAGAATTTTAATTCATGTCTATGAATGAAAAAGATTTGTTTATGGCGTTTTTGCTAAAACCCTAGGGGATTTCGCGAAAACACAAATAATTAGATATTGGCTATGACATTTCTGAATCTTAAAGAAAAAATGTCGGATTTTTTAAAATACCAGGTAACTCCCAGGAAAAAAGTTTTTATGTATAAGACACTGGCCATTTGTTTTTATTTTGAAAACTTCGATTATTTAAAAGTAAAAATACATCTGTTCGATTTTCAAATTTTCCTCCGCATTTTTTTGAGAGCTCATTCAAATTTTTTTGTTTCATTAAAAATGGATCTGCGTCGAGAAAATTTTCGTGCTATGATTTTTTACGATTTCAAATGTGGCTTAAAACCTGACGAGTCATTTGATCGACTTCAAATAAATTGGTTTTATGATTGAAGGACTTTCAAAAGCAACCATCTACCGCTGGTATAGCGAGTTCAAACGCGGTCGTTTTACTTTGGGGGATGAACAAAGGAGTGGACGTCCTACGACGGCTATAACCGAAGAAAGTGAGCTGGCAGTAAAAAAAAAAATCAATAAAACAGACGCATTACGTACGAAGAGATTCAGCATACTCTGCAGATGGGTTCAGGAAGTGTTCACAAGATTTTGCACGAGCACATTCGCGTAAGGAAGATAGTTTCCCGCTGGTTGCCGCACAACCTCACCGAAGCTCAGAAACAGGCCCGTGTGGATTGGTGCCGTGATATGATACAAAAATTTGATGGAGGCTCGTCAGGGCGCGTTTACGACATTCTGACAGGTGACGAATCCTGGATTTATCAATACGATCCAGAAACAAAGCGTCAGTCGACAGTTTGGCTGTTTCAAAATGAACCAACACCTACGAAAGTGAAGTGATCGAGGAGCGCAGAGAAAATTTTGATCGCTAGTTTCTTCACTTTGACGGGGTACCTAATTTCAATTCCACTTCGAGACCAAAGCAGTATCAACGCCGAATGGTACAGCATAAAATGCTTGCCAAAAGATTTGTCTGCAATGAGAAACAAGCATCCGAACATCGGGCTCCGCGGGGTCCTTCTTCACCACGACAACGCGCCCGCGCACTCTGCGTTCAAAACGAGGGACTTCCTGGACTCCACACCGGTCAGAGTCTTGGGGCAGAGCTCCTTACAGTCCTGATTTGGCTCCATGTGACTTCTTTTTATTCCCTAAAATTAAAAATCACCTCAAAGGGATACAGTTTTCATCGCCGGAAGACACGCTAACAGCGTTTGAGAAGGCCGTGGAAGAGTGTCTGTGGAGGACTGGAAAAAATGTTTTGTTCAGGTTCAGACGAACCAATTTCACCATGGAATTCACCTGCATGAAACTTTGTATAGAAGCTGGTGGAGAGTTCTTTGAAAAGATTTGGTAATTTTTTTTTTCATACAAGTTAGTTTAGTTTCTCAAAACTTTCTGAGTGTCCCACGATTGAATACAGTGAACTCTAATTGGCTAGATTTTGAGTTACAACGCTCTCAATGGAACAACCCACAGCCTAACGCTGTCGAAGAAGCGAGCATGAGTGCTTAAAAGATAAGTGGAGTCCTCATCCACTTACATAAAAAAACTCTTTCTTAACCTAGTTCTATCTGTGCTGGTTTTTATTAGAATAAATATATAGAGTTGTTATTACTTCTTCGTTTGATGTTGTTATCTTATTATGCGTCACATTCACCTGACTATAGTGTCAGATTTATAGCCCGTATCTAACCGCCTATGACGCCCTAGCAAGGATACAGTGAGGGGACTGAACTAGGTCACCAGTGCTACTAATACCTACTTTCCTACTGCTGTATTTTTTTTCTCCATTTTTTATTAATTGTCTGAGTAATGTACAAAATAAAATTTTGCGGAAACAACTCTAACATGTTTAGTATGAAAACTAACGTGGTTATTACACATTTTAAATAAAGTAAAACCTGGGTGACCGAGCTTTGCTCGGTTTAAACACTGAGATACCTACAGATAAAGGGCTCTATATAGGTTTTCTCCAAAAAAAGAACTTGAATAAAAGAGGATTCGAACCCGGGTCTACTACTTCATGACCCCCAACTTCCCGCCTGAGCTATTATATTGTCGCGCAATGTCGCGAAATTTCCCATCTCATTCGAATATTAATGTAACAGATTTTCATTGTCTAAAAACGCGCATTTTTTTTTTTTAAATGAACCCTAGCTAGATCGATTTATCGTCCCCGAAATCCCCTGCATACATAATTTCATGAAAATCGTTTCCGAGATTCAGATTCTATATATACATGGTTTACATATATACAAGAATTACTCGTTAAAAGGTTTTATAAAATAAGATAAGTTACACGGGTAACTCACGTTTGATAGTAGTTTGATGTACAAAAAGATCGCCATACGCGTTCGAAACTTGAGTCAGACTGGACTGACTATCTATATCAAGCGTGAGTTACCCGTGTATTTATTTAAAACTCTAACATCGTCACGAATGTTATTTATATGGACTTCATGGAAAACATTCCCTTTATAGACATAAAGTAACATTTTATTATACACACAAAGCCAAGGCCATTTGTGACCAGGAGCCATTAATGGCCTTTTCACTTTTAGGAGGTTTTTGTAGTGAGACCTACATATGTAACCTACGTTGTTTTCTCTAATATAAGCAATTACATTACAATACATTATTTTGCATTCTGAAGATTGACCAAGAACATGTTTGCATTCCTGTTCCTATTATACGGTTTGAACAAGTGTTTAATCACCGTCCGTAATAAATAAGAATATTACTTTTGCGTATTTACATTTACAATATTTTTTACTGAAGAAAATATTTAATCGATTTAAAAAAAGGTTCTTAATTCGACTTTTTGTATGTATGTACGTTACGCGATAGCTCCACCAATTTTGAATCGATTTGGTTTAGTAGATCATTCTTCAGAGGTACCCTGTATTTAAAATTTTGTATCATAAAGAGACCTTTGAAACCTCTATAATTATCATAAATCATCGATATTAATCATCAGATGTGCCCAAATATCAGGCGCACTGAATTATGTTGTCGTTGGGAACAGTGAGCTCACTCTTTTCGTTCTAGTCGGTTGCAGGAAGAGGATAACGTCGGACGTTTTTACTTATTACTATTCGTTGTCAACAACCAAAACAAGTAGAACCACAGCATATATCGCCGTTAGCGATTCTGGGGGTCAAGTAGATTGGTTGTGCATAAACCACTTACGATGCACACAGAGACGCAGTTTATTACCAATTTCAAAGTGCTCTGGGCACATCTATTGGTTTACATAGATGTCATAAATATACATATTATATTGATCTGAAAATTGTAAAGATTACCTTGTACTCCGAAACCTCGTTGTCTCATTGGAGTAGTAGGTATTTAGTAATAGTGGCTTACCCATGTTATTTGGTTTTACAAACTTTATTAAAATTCGTGTGACTTTTTTTTTTAAATTAATCTTTTGTTTGGTTTTCAACAGAAAATAATTATTTTGAGATACCTATACTCGTACTTGTAGTATGTACTTCCTTTTCATTATTCATTTTAGCGATAAATTACCTCCACCATTTTATTTCATGAGTGGGTATGCTTGTAATGGTAGTTTGGAAATAAAAGATAATAAAAATTATGGTTGTTTGAATGAATGAAAATTCTTTATTGTTCACAACTTAAAAATAACACATAAATATTTGAAAACAGTAAATTTTGTGAAACAGCTGGCGGCCTTATCGCTGAAAGCGATTTCTTCCAGGCAACCTTGGGGTGGAGAAAATTATAGAAAAACTAAAAGCGTGGTGCGCAACAAAGACTATTTCAGTATTAAACTTAAGTATTTAATCATTTTCTTCCATCTTATCGTTCGTAGACATCATTTTGTTTTCCTAAGTCAACACACACTATCCTGGAAGAGCGGAAAAACTAAGTCATCCATCGTGGCTTCCAATTCATTACAGCTCTAATGTACCCTTGCCCTAAACAAATCCGCCCCAAATCCGGCCCATAGATCCTGAAACTGGGTCTGTATTCTGTAAATTCCCAACTTAAGACTTTCACAGGAAGTATTATAGTGTAATTCGCCCCAGACCTCGTTACGACTTTATGCAATCGAAGGTCTCAATATTATAACAGCATGCATGAAAAAATATCACACATACTCGTAAAAGTAAAAAAAAAGTTGCCAAGTAGTAATGTGAAGAAAATACAGGCTGATTTGAAATGACAACATTTTCAAAGACTTTACAGGATAACCAATAATCCATTTTATATTTCTAGGTGACGTGAACAAAGTTTAAATTTTTTTGATTTAAAATACTGCGCTGCTAGGAGCAGGTGTGTTATTTATTCTCATGCACGTGAATGACAGATATATAGATAGACAAATTCTTTATTTCACTTAATTAGAAAATAAAAACAAATATATACACACACTTTAAAAACTATCTGTTTTAATAACTTTATCTTAACAAATAGATCACGCTATAGTGACATGGATTACATTTTGGGCTTGAGGAAAACTAAAGTGCGCTAGCTACCTAACAATATACACTACGGACAAGTGAACTATTTATTGGTCGGTCGACGAAGGCATAGAGATGACAAAGAAGGTTAAGTCTACGTCGGTTCTGTGTCCAGCGTCGACAGCAGGCTGGGCTGGGCAATGCCACGTTATTTGTCAACTTTTCCACGTTGAGTCTAAGAAACGTCAGAAATATTTGCATCTGACGAATTTATTTGCACCAGACTTGTATACGTTTTGCATTTTAGTTTTTACAGAATATGGGTCCTGCTCGAGTGTAGGACTGTTTACATTTATTTAGGAAATGGCGGATATTGCGAAGTCCGATACGATAGGTACTTGTTGCTAGTGGGTGCGTTTATTTTTAGATGATGGATTTTGGTTCAGCGATCAAAGTGTATTAGAAGGTATACTGATTATTATACGCTGATTGCATACACAGAGTAACATAAAACGATACATTAATCAGGTGTACCTACTAAGCAGATGAGTACAATTTCATTTTGGACATATTTTAGTATGAACCCAACTTTGAACATGAAATATAGAGTTTTGAAATAAAAATTGCAATCAGTACGATTCGCAATGAATTTGAGCGAGGTAGAGTGGGAATGGCAGGCGTGCGCTGACAAGGTGCAGGAGAGTAGGTTGAGATGATATGGAAATGTGAAGAAAATCCGACTACGTAAAAAACTTGACGCTACAACTCTCTACCCCTGGTCGAAGCTCTAAAGACCAACACAAAACAAAGTAGAAGACGTAAAAGGACATAAGTACATATTTCGAGTACACACGTGGTGTGTTATTTAGACCTAACCTCCTTCTGAAGATCCCAAGTCTCAGTTGTAAGTAGGTATAAAAATTGACCTGTTTAATATTCTACATTGATAATCAAAAACTCATGCTATCAATTGATACAGACTAAATATCGATGCGTCAATGTGTTCGTATAAGTATGTTGACGCATTAAACAAGTTTCCAGACTTGGCTTAATGCGTGAAACAGTTCGAATTGAAGATGTCAGACGCCACTATTTGCGAAAATCAATTCATAGAATGACTAAAGCCCACATTATTTTATCTCTGTGAGACGTTCTATCACTAGAAGACAGTGAATAACATAATCTGACATAATAAGAAAATAAAAAACGGGTTAGAGACGGGTTAGGGTTAGGGCACAAGACCAAAAATAAAATTTTTGTAATTTTAAAAATGTTGGTATCCTCGACCATCTTGGATTTGTAATTTGTCGTTATCATCATCAACAGCCCACTAAACGTTCCCACTGCTGGGACTCGGGGCCTTCTCTCGCAAGGAGAGAGTTAAGACCATAATCCACCACGCTGGCTCAGTGCGGGTTGGTGGATGACACATGACTTCGAAAGATTCTAGTTACTCACGATGTTTTCCTTCACCGTTTTAAGTTAGCGGCATTACGCACATGACTTCGAAAAGACAGTGGTCTTTGAAAGAATTTGTCGTACTGTATATTAATCTACTAATCAAGCCCTTTCATCTGATACCAATTAGTATTGTGTTAATGATGGACTAGTGAAAAACAAATGTAATTCGCCATTGTGTAGTTTATCCTACTAATATTACATTTATAATTAATTAATTTTAAATTTGACATTTGTCAAAGTATGAATTTTTGGATATTTGGATGTTTGTTGCTCAATCACGCCGTAACGTATGAACGGATCAGCCTGAAATTTGGAATTCATTTTTAGATTATAGTCTGGAAGAACACTTAGGCTACTTTTTATCCCGGGGAAATAACGGGAACGACGGGAACGGAACTACGCGGGTAAAACCGCGGAAGACTGCTGGTTAATAATGTTTAAAAAATAAAACAAAAAAAAATCCAAAATTATTAAAAACAAAATACAACAATTAAAATTTCAATAAATTAGGTTTAGATTTAGCCAGTCCAAAATTAAATCGCTGACACAACAAAAAGAAGTGGCAGCCATCTTGGATTAAAAAAAAATCCGATTTTGATAAAATATGTGTGGGGCTAATTGGCAAATTAATCTGCTCGAATCGGTATAAATTAGATTATTAACTTAAAGAACACAACCGAAAAATTCGCCTGTGGAAAGATGAAAAATATTTAAAAAAAGACCAAGAAAGTAGGTATCACTTTTCTCATCAAACAAAACACTTCTAATCTTCACTTTAAACAGTTGCACGTTTGTCAACGACAAAAGAAAGTGAGCCGATAGTTTTATAGATACCGTTTACGGTATTCCTTCCACGCATAGCTAGACAAACATGAATGAAACGTGTGAATGATACCAGTGTAGGTACAGCCGATGGACATCACTTATCGTGTATGGGTGGTGTTATGTATCCTATTGTTAAAGAAAGCTATAAATAGACAATTTAACATCAGCGTATGATGAACCTCAAGAGTTCAAATCACATATTACCACCTATATCTAGTTTTCTCAGAATTGTTACCTATATGTAACTATCGCATAAAAAAATTGACTCAAGCTCAATCATATGTTTGAAGATTTTTGACGTCCTTTACTTATTTTGTCTGTATTCAAATGTTTTACATTTTTTGGGTTCCGTACCCAAAGGGTAAAAACGGAACCCTATTACTGAAACTTGGCTGTCCGTCCGTCTGTCACCAGGCTGTATCTCAAGAACGGTGATAGCTAGACAGTTGAAATTTTCACAGATGATGTATTTCTATTGCCGCTATAACAACAAATACGAAAAATAAAATAAAACATTATTTATGGGGGGCTTCCATACAACAAACTTGATTTTTGCTCGATTAGTCCGTCCCAAATAAACTAGATGATGCCACTAGTAAAAATAGAACGCAATATCGTCCGATTCATGATCATGAGCCAAAAATTAATATTTGAATTAAACTCTTTCCCTGTCGGCGGAAATTGCGATGTATAAGAAATTTCGAATACAGCCAAAGGTTTTTTTTTTAAGAAGGAATATGGCTGTTTGACCTAGAACGTGCGAATGAAAAACAGTTTTCATATAAAAAGCTACGGCGTAACAAAAATTAATTACTTATTTTATAAATTTTGCCTTTGACTTTCAATAATTGCATTTAGTTTTCATTCGAGATTATTACTGGACTTTCTGCACAGATGCCACATTTACTGAGTGCCCAATTCTTTTGGCCAAGCCGTTGACCTCCATTTTTCCTGAATATTGACAAAATTATGTTAATTTTCAGGAAGAATGTTAAACGACGCTGTTAAGTAAAGAGGCTAGGCTGTTTATTGAACAGCTGATTAAGCTAGTTGGCTGCGACATATCTATTGTATTCTAATTTCATTACTTTAGACAAAGATTTCATACTATAGTACAATACTAGCTTTCAGTTGATACCGCGACCCATATAACCGCTTATGGTTAATTAGTCGGATAGTCGCTTTTAACCAGCCGTCAACGTCTTCACACGTCCATTAAAAGAGCACCAATTAATAAACTCTATCATAAAAATATTACCTTTTCCCTTAAAATCGGTTGCCAGCGTCCAAAACCACGGATTCCGCTAGTATGAGGGAAGGGAAGGTAAGATGACACACTGTACCGACGTAAGCCGCCCAATTTCATCTTACTCTCTCCGGGTTTCCGGAGGATTTGAAGATTATGCAAGGATTATGCTCATTCACCAAAAAATCGTCCTCCAGTTTCAAGGTCAAATTCTATACGTATGTTTTCACGTCTATTTTTATACTCTAGCTCTAGCCTATGTACACATTTAAATTGTACATCATATTGTCGTAGAAATAAGATAAAATTGTAACTTTCTTAAGTTTAAGGCTTTAAAACTTTCTAAGAATTAAATAAATATAATTGTTCATACAACAATACTACAATTACAAAAAAGATAATAATTAATTATAAAACACTAGTAATTATTACTAATATAATATAATTGCAGAAAAGAAACCGCCTTTTTGCAAGAAAGACATCTTTCGAAAAAATGTCTCTAATCTAGACTTTGGCAGCGTGGTAGATTATGGTCTTCACTCTCTCCTTGTAAGAGGGCCAGTATGGGGAACATAAAGTGAATTAAGTATGTGGCGTACATGCTGGTATGTCACCCGTGCGAATCCAAATCATAAAAGAACAACTTTTTATATTGATTAAAACCGCTATCGTCTATAGCGTGTAGCGCCTCTTTTCTCCATTGGATTCGCAGGTGACATACAGGCCGCGCATGCGAGGAGATCGCGACAGTCGAAAACTCTCTGACGTCTTGCGCTTCTCGCCACTATATTAATATTTCTAAATTAATTCCTTATTTCTGTTAATACTAATCTCATAGTTTATTTCTGTTATTCGTGTTCTGTTAATTATTATTTTGTCTAACATATATTTTCCAAATTTTATATTTCGCATTTAATTTTAACACCCTCTGCACTTCGCGACCTTCTATTCAACAGTGGCTAGCCGTCGGGAGTTCGTGCCTAACTGATTACCTAAGCGACTCCCCAGCTAGACGCCACAAGTATTTTGCGAATAACTAACCTTGTATTTTCTGTCATAATTATTTTATTTAAGATTGTGTCAACTGTGGGTGTCAAAACTTTCCAAGCATTGTACTTCTACTTTTCTCTTAAATTATATCTCTCGGTGAAATGCGGAAAATCATCGAAGCACCTGAAATGGATCTCTTTGTATTGGTGCCTCGTTATCGGGCGCTCTGAGGCGAACGCTCCAATTTTTCTCTCCAAATATCGATGCAAAGACGTATTTAAAATTCACCCTCGTTTAGAGCTGATGCAGATTGGACTGGAAATTCTTTTCAAGCCTTTACGCTTTAATATTTTCAGTCTATTTAATCTCTTTGAGGCATGAATTTAAAAATATCTTTAGTGATCGTCTTTACTGCGCATTTGTCTCAAATTTCATTCTTCTAGACTTGATCGTTTGTTTTTTTTTTCTTGTTTGAATATCTCGGATTTTTTTTAATGGGAAGACACGCTGTCAATAAAAAAAATGTAACCTATTATATCGTACAAGTATAATAGTAGGTATTTAAGAATTAATATGTATTTCAGCGTAAATACATACTTACTCTTAAATAGCAGATGTAGTGTCTGTAATTACAGAGCCCGCTTTTTAACAATATCTAAAACCATTTCCACCCAAATGTTAGCAACGGTGAAATGGCGATCAAAACCGGCGTTTTTTATGATTTATCGTGATCATAATATGTCATCCACCTACCCAAACTTGGCAAGCGGTTGTGGACTATAACTTTGACTCTTCTCTTCGTAAAATAAGACACTGAGACCCAGCAGTGGAAACCTGAGGGGCTGCTTATACACATTCTGTATCATTAATTGATCTAATGATCAGGGGCTGTATCATTAGTTGAAACCGACATGTACCTAGGGTCTTTCAAAGTCATGTGTCATCCACCAACCCGCACTGGGGCAGAGTAGTGTAGAGCCTAGACTCTCTTCTTGCGCGGTAAGGCTCCGGGTCCTAATATACCTAATTTAGAACATGTAGATACTTTGTATTGAATTGGAGAACGCAAATCGGTTAGCATGGTTGATTTCATGATTGATGTTCCAAAGACTCGAACTCGTAGGTTTGACTCTACTTTTGAAAAGAACGTCGAAGCTGTGGAATGCGTTGCCTGAGTGGGTTTTCCGATGGTTACAACCTTGGTGTCTTCAAATCGTGAGTGAATCGGTTTTTTCTAGGTAAGCATGCTCGATCGTAGACCGCATCATCGCTTAACATGTGGCGAGATTGCGGTCGAGTGTAAATAAATAAATAAAAGTTAAAAAAATACGCCATAGTATTCTGTGAGAATTTACTGTTCTTGCAGATTGAAGGATATTGCTACAAATGTATTATTAGACATTTAGACATGTTATAGCATAGTTTCTAAAGTTGACGTGGCCGGTACAGGATTGTCACGATGACTGATCCCCTCTGATCCCAGAGTAAACGACCACTCAGCTGTCTGAGTGACTCAGTGAGTGCACTGGCCATATTCAAACGCTGAAGTAAATACTTGAGATACATTCCTGCGTTCAGTACGAACTCTTCTGTGGAGTTAAAGCTATAGCCATTACAAATAGTTAATCAAGTTTTATAAGAGTCTCGAAATCCGTCAAATTATCGAAAATTATCAAATTGAGACGAAGGTTTTCGAAGGTTTTTCGTCATATCAATTCAAAACAGTAAAATGGTTTGTGAATTGAACACCCCATTCCTAGTGCTAGAATTCGTAAACTTTTTCACATGATAGTCATGCTAGTCAAGCGGTTTACCGAAAGACATTTGTCAAGCGAAAACTTTTATTTGAAAAAGAATCCTAAAAAAATTATTCTGTCATATGTACTTGTACATGGAAAATAACCATCTCCTTGTGATATTTTCCTTCACCGTTAAAGCTCACTAGCTTTATTCTAACTTCAATGAAAAACGTGAACACGGTAATATGACGTGGATGTCTGCATTTTATAAAATAAGTAGAATAAGAAGAACAACTGATAGCCTCGCGATTATCAAACGGACGACAGGTATAGCCATAAAGCCTCCACAGCTTTAAATCTATTGGTAGTAAAACCAAGTCACATGTTTATCAAGTCAGTGTCATTTTAAACTCTTTTGATATGCGATGGTGGGGGAAAATTGCATGTTCGAATACTACGAATTAAATGCGGATAGCGGATCAATCTTCAACACATAAAATTAAGTCACTATTTATTTGTTTCTATTAAATTTAAATCAAACGCGATAAAAATTTGGGTGGAAAATACGAGGGTAAGCACTAATAGTTTGTTCCGTATCTTGAACGCGATCAACTCGTCAGGAACTGGGAATGCTTCCACTGCACTCGTCGGGGCAATATCCGCTCGAGTTCGCCTGTGCTAACCAGTGCCGGACTAAAGGTGCTGTAGATACTCGTAATAATCAATTGCTACTGCCAAAATGCCAGCGGTATAATTGGGATGATAACTGAATTAAAACTATGTAACGCTTGGCCATCTAATTATTTCGTTAAGCAGTTTTTGCAACAGAATAACACAAACCTCTACCTTTGATGCATACGAGTATCAACTAGTTTCTGCTAACTTCCCGGGGATTTTATATGGTTTATCTGTACATTCGTGAACATTACCGTTGAAATTGGGTCACAAATAAGTATTATTATACTATTTTATGTTAAGTGCTGATTGGTAGGAAAACAACTAACTAACTTGTGCTATAATATTTCTGCATTTGGTTTTTGCAGATGACGCGCAGAGAGTAGTGTACGTTGTCGAAGTTAGAATGTGACGTATTGTAAAACTAGTAATGCTAGTAATCAATTTAAAATGTAAGGGGCTATTTTCGAAGTCCGTGACTATGCACATACTTATGCAGCAGAAGGCGATTGTCACTCATATGCATTTTATTTTAATTTTCTATCGGTTGCGCATAGGAACGAGAGGCCGTGATACACGAAAGTCTTATCGATGTTTTATAAACTCTGATTTTCCCTCATTTTCTTTGTTTGAAAATTTTTGTACTGTATTAACTTTACTTATTACTTAATAAATTTGATTTGTGCCTATTTTTTTGCTCGCTTGAGCAAATGTTTGAAAGGGAGCGGTAAATATAAGAACTGATAACACCGTATTTCTATACGTTATTTAGTCACAATAAGTTATCTTTGTGCTGTTTGAGCACAGACATCAAAAATTCCTATGCCAATTTCAATTGAAAAAAAAACAATATTTTTGACTCACGTAAGCCTTGAGCATATATCTGGGGTTAATCCGACCCTGGTTAATATCACAACTACGTTCGTAGTACGCACGTATAGGCCTGCATACTGGGCAAAATTAACTCATCTGCTTCTGTAGGTCAAACATTTATCCTCTTTTACTGGTTCGTTTGTAGGAATCTGTGTTAGTGACAGATAATTTGATATGGAAACTGGCAACTTTATTACAGAACTGCTTAAAAAAATTAAGGCTTGAAAAATTTTGACTTGGGGTCTTTGAAAATGTTTAGTAAAACATCGTAATTTTCAATGTAGTTCAGTTACCTTTATTAGTAAGAAATATGATCTAAGTAATGCCAGCCACAAAAAGGATAGTTGAGACTAAAAACGAAACAGTTTAAACAAAGTATAATACACTTTTTCTTCAAAGAATGCGTTTATGCGTAAGAATGTAATCTTAATTCGCTTCGTGCCTCTTGACCATTGGATTCAATAAAAACTGTGACATTGCATCATGTCAGCGTTGATATATCGCATCATCAATATATTGCAAACAGATAACTAGAGTTTATTTATTATTTATAGTTTATCAAAACACGAACGAAGAGATTTGACTCAACTTTTGTGATAAGAACGTCAAGACTGTGGAATACGTTGCCTGAGTGGGTATTTCCCGTTAGTTATAATCTTTGTGTCTTCAAATCGAGAGTGAATCGGTTTTTTCTAGGTAAAAACGCTCCATCGTAGACCTCATCGTCGCTTAACATCAGGTGAGATGGCGGTCAAGTGTAAACCTATAAAAGTTAAAAAAAAAAAAAGTCGTAGTTCTTTGGTTCGATTCCTACCCAGGACAAACATTTGAGTGATGAATTTGAATGTTTTTCTAATTACCTGATAATAAACAACACGTCTGTCCGTAAAAGTATAGTATCACGCAGTTATGAAAAGTACATTACGCCAGATGCCACCTAGATGATTTGTCTCTTTGCCCAAAAAAAACTCAGGAAACCATTTTCTTTCAAACCGGAACATAGTATTGCTTACACATTAGAGCTTGTCAAAGGAATAACTGGCAAAAGTGTGCTACTTTATAGTAGTACTCTACAATATTCTCCTACTCTATTGGGTTTTCACAATGGTTTCAATCTTGATATTTTTAAGTCGAGGGTGAATTGCTTTCTCTACCAGGCAAGCTTCATCGTAGACCGCATCGTCACTTAACATCGGGCGAGGTGGTGATCAAGGTTAATCCTATAATTGTTTAAAAGCAATGACTTTGTAGCAACTACTTGTCCGCGTTGAATTCCTAAATTACAGAACCGATTTTCATCAAATTTAGCACACTGTGTACGGAATGATCCAACTTGAAAGATAATATGGTTGATAGAACAATACATGACAGAACAAAGTTTACGGGGATATCTAGTAGATGTATAAAATAAAAGTACAACTACTAGTCCAGTCATTTAAGCTTAAATTAGGTAAGAATCTCGGAATTCGAGATACCCAGCTGTAAGTCTGTAAATACTTGTATATTGACACCCTAAAAGTTCTCTCAAAACCTACATATGGTAGACTATACATAGCATTTCTAGAAAAAAAATAGTTCTATGTTCGCACAGTACTTAATGCTTTTCACGTACAAGCCATAATGTTTTGCAAAGTATAATTTTACCTCAACGTCTATCCCAGACCTAGATAAAAAGATAAAACCCTAAAAAAGAGCAAGAAGTTTCTGCGAAAGACCAAAGACGGATTATTTAAATGGCATCAACTCTAGTGTAATGTTAAATTACAAGCTTTTTATGGTACGCACTTCGTCTTCATATTTTTATGCGTTCATAAATTTAGAAAAGTGGTTATAAATCAGGGTTTATAAATACAGTAGTACTGACTGCTATTATTGCCTTCTTTGTAGGCTTTTTAACCCTGTACCACGAGACTTGTCCTGTACTGTGTGATGGTTCAATATTTAGCGATGCGTTGCCGCAAAATCTATTACTGGTCTATAGTTTAGTCATACGGAATGTTGATTGTCATTTATCTCACAAAACCATCAATCAGCTTTAATATATCCACATATTGGGAGCATGCATATATATTTGCTTATTACATACTCGTAAAATGGACTAGCCTCATGGCTTAATTGGTGATATCTGCCTGCAAACCCAAGGGTCGTGGGTTCCATTCTCACATAGTGCAAATATTTGTGTCAAGAAAACAAATACTTGTACTGTGTTTGGGTGTTTATATGTATGATAAGTATGTATTTACAAATATATAAGTAATTAAATCAGCTATCTGGCTTCCATAGTACAACAAGCTTGACTTAGTTTGGATGCAGATGGTGTTGTGTGTGAAATGTTCAAAATTTATTTCTTTATATGTAATTGTTTATTACAGAAATTCCTTTTTTCCTTTCATATTTATGTAATTCAGATTTAAGTTACGACTGGTCTAGTCAAGAGGACGGTAGCTTCCGATGATGAGTCCCTGGTTCGAATCCCACCCGCAGCACGGTATCTTTGAAGCCATTAAAAAGGGCAAGGTGTTACTAGATCGTCCAGACCCGCTGCACACTTTCCGAAATGTATCCGATAAAATACGAGAATCTTGCAAGTCCTCGTCAAGTAGACCAATAGCTAGCACATCTTGTTATGCCATAGGGATAATATGCAATATTTATTAAAATGTGATGAATTAGGACAATCGGAATATTCATGTATAAACGTAAACTATTCTTTTCAGGTATTGTCTGTGGCTGTCAGTAAAAAGCATGAACCTAGATGTTTGTTTTGTGCTACATAAGAAAGAAAAAAAATGAAGATAAAGTATTTTTAATTCACAGTCACAATAAAAGTCGAGTATTTTTGTCGAGACGAAAACATTTTTTTTAGTCTTAAATTATTATTAAAAAAACTTCAAGAATACCACTTTAATACTTAGTTACAATGAAATATTCTAGACGTTCAGACCAAATTCAATTTTCAAAACTTTACTAAACTAAATATTGTTTTATTTCAAATAGTTAACTTAAGAAATGCACAATGAAGTCTCCTTTTAAGCATAATTTTTAATCTATATTACTAAAATAATCACAAAAGCGACTTTATCGCCATGAGTATGGTGTTATAGAAACTTATTTCAAATGGCGAACGCGTGAGATTTTTGAATCGAAATCAGCTGAACCAAGAATGGATTCCGAAGTATAGACATAAGTAATTAATGTTGTCTTAGGAAGATCTTAAACAAGCAATGTTGTTATTACATTAGGCTAGGTACGGAGAATATACGAGTCTAGGGGAAAACGAGAATCTATGTTTGATTACGTAATTAATTTGCGCCTACAATGAAATAATTCCAGTACCCTTGAAGCATAGATGAAAAGTCTACATTATTAGGTTGTGGTTGGAGTGGAAAAGTCTACATTGGACTGGAAGATTCGTCTATTGAGGCAACCTAAATCTATTTAGGTTCTGTTCCCCGTGCCATTAGGCTTTGGTGTCCTGTTGAAAAGAAC
Organism: Ectropis crepuscularia; assembly: GCA_963693475.1. Lineage (NCBI taxonomy): Eukaryota > Metazoa > Arthropoda > Insecta > Lepidoptera > Geometridae > Ectropis > Ectropis crepuscularia. The sequence continues at coordinate 15,956,950 of OY856358.1, forward strand.
GTTTTATTTTATATCAGTAAGATCGTTGTTCCTAATCCCACCTGCACTACAGGATTTTTCCAAGTATAGATGAAAAAGTCTGACATCACAATTTATTTTAACAATGCTAAAAACATTGTAATCGATAGTTTTCAAGAAAAACGTCTTTTGAAATATCTAAATTCATCACACAAATATTTGTTCTAGGTGGGAATCGAGGCCACGACCAACAGTTCTACAGTCATACTTTACTGCCAACTTAGCCACAAGCATAGAATAGGTAATATAGCCACAAGACCACTCAAGCTTAGTGTAAGTAGCTAAGTAGGTATTTAGTGTAGCGTAGTTTTCATTGTTTTATTAATAAAGGCCTATTACAAATAAAAATATAAAAGAAGATATGTTCAAATTGAAACAATGAATTGAAGCTTGTTCTAGTTTTGTTGTGTTAAAAATGCATCGAGTGCTATTTTGGTTCGTGTTGGCGTTATATTTTAACAATATTGATCGAATTCGGGAGCTAATCGACTTTTAATTCGAAATCGAATGACCTAATCGCATTTGCGATTTGCGATAGAGTATTTCAAATAAAACTTGTTTATGGGAGCCAATACCAATAAGTGAACCTAGCTCAGTTTGCCGTCGACTAACACGTCAGGGACGATGTTTATTCGATTTTTTACACTTTCTAATAATATTGCAGTTAAAGTCGTAGTCATATTTTATGTAGGATTTAAAATAAATGCAGGCTTGAATCGGTCAGAGCGCAGTAAACTCTCGGTACCGGCTGTATCTCGCTAATGTTTTTATATGAATGTGGAAGTATGTATGGTTTTTTCTTACTCTTTCACGCAAAAACTACTGAAGGGAACTAGATGAGATTTGATATGGAGATATTTGTCGTTTGGAATAACATTTGAATTATTTTTTTGTATCTGAAACACCATTAGAACGGGAATTACGCGAGAAATACCGCGGAGTCCTACAGGCGTTGCTATAATAATGATGAATGGACAGGAAGACCTTTATTAGATTGACTCATAAGAAGTCTACAAAAAGGTTTTACACTTACATAATTTATAACTAACTTTCAGTTTCTAAATTTAACATTAGGGCAGTTAATCCTTTTAACAGTTTTACCTGAAATTTCAATAAATAATCGTTAAAAATACAAATGTAAAATTACGAAGAAGATATGACGAAAACATTACTTTTTAATATGTAATAATACACATACTATTTTTTATGAAATCGACCGATGTAAGTCGGTTACTTGATAGTAAACATATTTTTTACCTACAGTTTAGATTTTCAGTTCTTATGTACCTATTATTATGATTAAAAAGAGTTACAGCAGCAATCCAACAATAAATTAAAGTGGATCTAAGTTAGTTCGCTAGTAAATATTTTATCTTTTCATGTAAGCTTTGAACGAGTTTCTATTGATGTCCAAAATTTGATATCGCCCTGACGTACCAATAATAACCTTATTGAACCACATAACACAAATGTTGAAATGTAACGACATCATTGTACAATGGCAGTGTTTAATTATACAATGTTTACAAAAGTGGAAGCACATAATATCAATTTGAATTATACTTTTTGTTGCCCGCAAAAAGTAAACAAAAACATTGCTACAGTTGCAATAATTAATTACGTATTAGCGTTTTCGGTCTGTAGGAAACATAACTCCGGTGAAAACGGTAGATAATTACCCACAAAATACCGATAGACTAGTTTTCGAACATGATATGTTATGACACTATACCTGAAAATGTTGCAGCCAAACGCCTGCAGTGCTCACAAAACATCCAAAAACACAATTCACTTTTGTTTTTTTATCACTAATCACTTTTGAGTGCAGAAATATTTGTTAATATCACTCATATATAAGTTTGTTTACATTTGGTATCGGAGTTAAGAGCGACGTAACGGTTAACGAAACGTGGTCCCTCCTTGGCTTTTCATACCGAACTGAGGATGTCGGCTGTAGAGTCTATTATGCCACAGTTTCATTTCCAGTTTCTACTAGCAAGGAAAATGTTTGCTGAACTATGGAAAATGCACTCTTATAGCAAAGGTTAATGTATCTCTTGTACGTAAGATTGTGTTTAGTAACCCATGTAATAAATGCGGCATAATTCCGTTTATGATTCAGTTACGCCATTTTTTTCTAGTTTGTTTTGTTAGATTATCTGTTGGGTGTGTGTTCTAAATTCTTGGTGTCAATACAGTTATTTTGGCTAGTAAACTCGTGAACAAACAAAAGGAGTTTTAAAAGCAGGTGTTGGACAATAACGGGTCTAGTCATTCATTTTGTTGTCACGTTAACGATTCTTTTAGGAATATGTGTTTTGTCTTGAGATTTACATTAAATCTCTATATATAAATAACATAGAATAAACTGAATTAAACTAACACATAAATAGATTATAAGAAATGTAAATTTAACTGGAAATAAAGGTCTTTTTTTTTTTTTTTTTTATATAAAAATCAATGCCATTTTTCGTTGTTAGTAAACTCCTCCTAAACGGCTGAACCGATTTGCATGAATTTTTCTGTGTGCGTTTGGGTAGGGCCCTCGATGGTTTAGATTCACAAATCAGCCCGGCAGATGGCGCTGCAGTTGGTATCTAGGTTATTATCGGAGCGAAGCTGGAATGGGCCGCTAGTCCTGTATAATAATCAGTGTATTGTAGTGGTAGGACTCTTGGCAGAGTCCGCATGGGGAAGTACCACACCTTTGCCAGTTGTTCTACCGCTAAACAGCAATGTGCAAACATGACTGTGTTCCGGTTTGAAGTACAATGTTTCCAGAGAAATTACAGGGCTAAGATATATAACAACTTAGACCTCGGGGTAACGAGCGCAATGCAGTGCTAGGCAATGATTTGGACTCTTCATGTTCCAATAGCTGCGTGTCACTGTGCTGATATGTGGCAGGCATGTTGCTTACCATCAGGCACATGGACTGCTCGTCTCGTCAATCTTTGTTTTAAAAAAGTCACTATTCTTCTTAAAATTATAATAAAAGTATACTTATTTGTAAAGCCTTTTAGTTCGACACAGTATTTTGTGTGTTAGTATATTATTGTGGTCGCATTAATGTACTAAGATGTACAACTATTATTTTGTAGGTATCATATTATTATTAAATTTAGTTCTATTTTTATTTTTTTTATTTTATTTGTATAAATATCTATAACACTTTTTTTGTATTTCCTCCTCTCTCTATTCCAAAATCTCTTATTCTATATCCTAAGGTAGCCTAATAGAGATTATCGCAGAAGAAAAAAAAAAGTTTTGTGATACACAACACATATTAATCTAACACTTAGAATAAGCTACCTACTTTGTGGAACTCGGAGACTTCTCTCACAAGGAGAGACTCACCATGCTGGCCAAGTGCGGGTCATCAAGGATTTAACGTTCTTTTATCGAAAAGCGTATCATTTGACCGATACTTACTAATTATAAACATATAGTATGACCGATACTCGCCTAATATCGACGTACAACGTGGTCTGCGATGCGTTTTCCTAAGAGATAAAGGTTCATTTACGATTTAACGATCCTAGTATCCATCAGGGAATACCCAATCAGGAACGTAATACGCAGTTTAGATGTCCTGATTAGGAAAGTAGAGTAAAGCCTCTGCGTTTGAGTCTCTGGAACGACCACTACGAAACGACGTCACTTTTAAAACTACGACCAGTCCGATACAAAACAAGGATGGCTTAGAATCTTCGAGCATGAGGCAGCACCCGGATATACTCTCTGAAATGTATCCGATAAAATGTGATAAAATTTTAAAATGATTTACGTCGATGTCCAAGACTTTGAAGTTTTTTTCAAATAGGTAAAGAACTCGTTGGCTTTTGGCTATCTCCGATGGAACTTTACGTATCTACATAAGAAACAAATCTTGGAAGCACTTAGTTTTTCATTAATCTAAATGTACCCGGTATACAACAAGCTCAGTACTTTGCATGGGCAGGCAAAGTTAATTCAGTTCCAGTTACCGTAAAGGGGCCAACATAGGGCTTCGATGGAAACTTAACCGCATGACACTCTACCAGAGCGTGACACGGGCTCTACTACGAACGTAAATTGGTTTTATTATTGTAAGAACTTTAAGATCCTTGACTTTATGATAAACTAACAGCGCCCCTCGGTACCAAACGCGTAGTTCTCGTAGTTTATATAAAAATCGCACAAAAGTAGCCTATGTGTTTTTCCAGACTTTAGTCGAACTGTGTTCCAAATTTCAGCCCTATTCGTTCTGACATTACCACGTGATTGAGCAACAACCATCCAAACAATTTAAGGTAGCCTGGAAGAGATCGGTTTCAACGATATGGCCACCCGCTGTCGGACTACTTTACTGTGTTTTGTTTCTTTTTGCTACAAATTCTTTTTTGGTATTTCATTTCATTATAGAGTATCTATTTATCAAACATCCAACCATTGACGTTTATAATTTTAATAGGATTGCTGGCTCGTCTCGTATTTTCTGTGCCGTATGTGTATGTATAAATAACTATGTATCTATGTGCAAGCTCTCAAACTGAATTTATTACCAACTTAGTCGACTAATATGTCTGTCATAACTTTCTCCAATTTCTGTTTGTACTAATTAAATACAGCTAATTACTTTTTGGAGAACTAACTTATTGAAATGATATTGGTAAGTAGTACTAAAGAGTATATACACAACCGCAAAATTAATGTTATTTTTGTATGGAGTACTAGCATGCAGTAGAGTGCGGGGCCTTTCACCAGTTTAGTTTCTTATATGGTCCAGCAATGAAAAGTAGTCTATGTGTTATTCCAAACTATAATCTAAACGTGTTCCAAATTTCAACACGATCCATTCAGCCGTTTTGAGGTGATTGAGCAACAAACATCCAAACTTTTGACGACTGCATTTGATCAACGAGCTGTCATGGTAAGCAAAAGTGTGGCTGATGGCGCTTGGCACGTTAACTTATAAACAAATAATAAAGAAGAAAAATAAAAACTTGCTGTTTCTAAATCTTGCACATTAAACGAAGTTAAAGAAACAGAGTCAAACTTAGGTCATGACTTGTAAAACTATAGTTACTTACTAAAACCACTGAAGTAATTAAAAAAGACACTCTAATATAGTTCGTATCATTCTTATAATACATAGGTACAATTTAGAAAAACAGTAAAACCAGCTAAAATTTTCTTCATCGCTGATACTGATTTCTTTCAGGTCAGGTAACCTTGGTCTGCACGAAATTTGTGGAAAAAATCATAAGGAGGTGAGCAACGACAACTATTGATCCAATAAGAGTATAATTATGTTAGAAATACATCCTAATAGTATTATTAATATACATACAAATACTTACCTAAAATTACGGGAACGAGATCTACGCGGGTAAAAACGCGTGGCGCTACTAGCCATTACATAAACTTACTAATTTGAGAGAGGTTGAATCTATCGGAATACTCGTAGCTCGAAAAAGCGACATCGTTTCATGGTTGATGTTCCAAAGACACGAACGAAGAGATTTGACTCTACTTTTGTGATAAGTGATAAGAACGCCTAGGCCTTGGAATGCGTTGCCTGAGTGGGTTTTCCCTGTTGGTTACAATCTTTGTATCTTCAAATCGAGAGTGAATTGGTTTCTTCTAGGTAAACACGCTCCATCGTAGACCGCATCGTTGCTTAACATCAGGCGAGATGGCGGTCAAGTGTAAACCTATAAAAGTTAAAAAAAAATCCGTGGGTTGAATAAATAAAAATAACTTTACTCCATGAAGTGTCATCAGTTTTTCCCTCAATCGCTGACACGATAGTAGGCATCCTAATATTCGATGCGGCTTCAAACACATCGGAAAATTACTGCTTTTGTTTTATCATTGCAAGTGTTCCGATTGAATGAAGCGGCTGACACGCGGTCGGTGCGTGCACTCGATTTTCTTGTGCAGCAATTTGTATCATCATCATTATCAGTCGATTTTAGTTTGCCCCAAAAAGTCATGATGGCCTAGTAGCTAAAACGTGTAATTCGCAATTCTGAGGCCTTTAATTCAAATCTCTGAGTATTTTTCCAAATGCAGATTTACAGGTTTCTCGACTTTGACTGTGAGGAAATCGGTGTGTTCCTAGATTTTTTCAAAATCATGAGTGCTTTTGTTATGGCGTTGACTCCTTTGTTGTGAGAAAAGGTTCGAGTGCTAGCAGTGGGAATATTTAGTGGGTTGGTTATGCTGATGAAGAGAGATAGATACCGAAAATATTGGTGTTTGTAGAAACTGAGTTATTTCTGCTTGGTGGGATGATAAATGACAACAATAAGTGGTAAGTTTGAGCAAAGTAAAATCGATAAAAAAAATGTTGACGACTTTAACGTCACATGAACTTAGAAAAAAATAAAGTAGCCAAGTGCGAGTTGGACTCGCCCATGAAGGGTTCCGTTCCAGCAAGTAACATAATATACATATTACACATAGTTCTTGTAGTTCGTTGTAACTTTGATCGAAGTTTTAATAATAGTGTATTTATGACGTATTAAAAAAAAACTACTCATCAGATCGAGTTCAAACTAATTTTCGTTGGTAGTTTTCATAATAATGTACATCATATATTTTTTTTAGATTTTTCATTCTCTTACTTTAGAAGTTAGAGGGGGGGGGACACACATTTTACCACTTTGGAAGCGTCTATCGCGCAAGTTATTCAGTATAGACAAAAATTATATTAAAAACCTTAACATCATTTTTTAAGACCTATCGATAGACACCCCACACGTGTAGGTTTGATGAAAAAAAATTTTTTGAGCTTCAGTTCTCAGTATGGGGGGCACCCCTAATTTTTGTTTTTTTTTTTAAACTTTTGTAAAAATCTTGATGCGGTTCACAGAATACATCTACTTACCAAGTTTCAACAGTGTAGTTCTCATAGTTTCGGCAAAAAGTGGCTGTGACATACGGACGGACAGACAGACAGACAGACAGACAGACAGACATGACGAATCTATAAGGGTTCCGTTTTTACGTTTTACGGAACCCTAATTAACTGAGGCCCAAGTGATCACACACACAAGTGGACTAGGAAACAATTCAACTAAAAAAACAATAAATTAAAAAACAAAAGAACTCGAAACAAACGACCTCAAAAACGAATGAACTCTGAAACAATTGAACTAAAATCAAATTTGATAAAACAGCAGTAGGTTAATGTTACAGTTCCAAACGGAATTCACTATTTTAGTTCTATCATTTCAAATGTTCCGATTGACTGAAATAGCTGCTATGCGGCCGGTGCGTGCATTCAATTTTCTTCTATGGAAATAAGTAATATTTCTTTTTCTTTAATTGCTGCGGTAATGAGGAAGCTATTTATATGCCTACCTTATTTGTAAATTAATTGTAATGCTGTCGGTGCTCAGTAGTTTCACCTATACTTATTTAACGAATAATTGGAGCTGTATTGGGATGATGTTAAGAGAGAACGTTCTAGGTTAGTGGTCTAGCCGGGAGAATAGTGACTGCCGATCAGGATCTCCTTTGAATTCCACGCGCACTACAGTATTTTCGAAGTCATGTGTGTAATGCTACTAACTGAGAAAAAAACGATGAAGCGAAGCATAGTGAGGAAACTAGAAATGTTCCAAGATTCTTTGGAGGTCATGCGTCATCCACCAACAACACGCACTGGGCCAGCTTGGAGGATTATGAACTTGACTTTCTGTTTGAGTCCCAACAAATGAAACATTTAGTGGGCTGCTTATGCTGAGAGATAAAGTTAAGGGGGGAAAGCCGTGATGGCCTATGGTTATAAAAATAAAAGATCAGTTTTGACATTTTAAAAAGTACCTAGAATGTAAAGTGGAGCAAAACTAAAAGAATCAATAAAATGATAATTATTTACATTAAGTGTTTTTAATTATTTTGACAATATAATAGAATACTTATGTTGCGATTGCGATTTTTTAAAGACTATAGTAGCTATAACGTCCGATTCATAATCGTGAGCTCGTAGATTCGGTCTATACCTCTGAGTATTTTACGAAATTCCGAAATCGTGACCTAATGCTCACCTTTAAAGGCGACGGAGAACATCGCGAGGAAACTGGCATGTTTTATCCAGTTCATATGCTATCTGCCAACTCGCACTGGGCCAGCGTATTGGATTATGTCCTCCACGTTGAGGAAGGAGAAAAAGAGTCACAGGAGTGGAATCATTCAGTGCGCTGGTTTTATTATTTGCTTTCAAACTGCCCGAATTTAAAATAGTTATGGCACATTCTTAACTTTAATAATATTTTGAATTTTTGTGGCTCCTTGCAGTCGTCCTGCGGACAATTATTTTACAACATAAGCATAAGTACCCCACTAAATGTTCCCACTACTGGGACTCAGGGCTTTCTCTCGCAGGAGAGAGTCAAGGTCATAATCCTTCAACGTGGCCAAGTGCGGGTTGGTGAATGACACATGACCTCAAAAGTTGTTTGATGTCACTCACCAAGTTAGCGGCATTACGCACATGACTTCTAAAATACAGTGGTACTTTAGAACTAATATCTAAAATACAGTGGTACTTTAGTGGTAACCTGGGGCTCGAAATCGGCAGTCGCCGTTGTCCCGACTAGACCAGCCGTAACTTTTTAATCCATAAATATTCGCAAGACGACAGACATTATTTAAAATTTCGTCCACATCACCAACCCATATGCCTACATAATATATAAGTCTATTGTCTGATGGACATAGGTCACTTCTATGTACTTTACTCGAAAAGAAATACAAGAAACAAACCATTCAATTACATATGTATGAGGCAATGTCAATGACTTTTAATAGGGTAAAGTCCTAGAAACAACACCGTATAATACTTTCACTTCCATATTATTCAAAGAAGCATGAAGAATGTAGTAAAATGTAGATTGTAAGAAGATTCCCGTAGAGATTTGTCTACGTCGTAGCGTGCCCTTGAACATTATATTCACGGCTCAAATAAGCTCTACGACATAGGCCAAGAACCAGTGGTAAATATTTGAGAGGTTTTAAAAATTATTTTTTCATCATTCCGAGACCGAAAGTTTGAATTTCTTCTTTTGTTTGCGGGAAGAAAGATGCATATTTCAGACTGACAGTGACAGTTTAAAATTTAGTCTATTAACAAAAGCGTGGGTCGCAAAGTCCTGCTATCCTCCCGTGGCGCGTATACATAGAAAAAAACTTGTGTATAAAAATAAGTGAATACAGCTGTGTAAAAAAAAACCTGACAATGAATTCATCGGATTATTCAAGTGACGACTCTGAAGATGAAGAAGTGCGACGAAACATTGTTGCGGAAGCTGCGGAAATAACTCAAAATTTAGCACCCTCCAAATCGGTACAGCGATATAAAAATTGTTACAATCAATTTATTGCTTGGAAGAAATTGCATCGTATTAATAAAATTGATGAAGACCTTTTATTAGTTCTACTACTTCAAAGATTTATTTGAAAAGTTGGCACCCCCAACAATTTGGAGTTGTTGGTCAATGCTGAGAACAATGCTCAGTATAAACCACAACATAGAAATTAAGCATTTCAACAAGCTAAAATCCATGATAAAAAATTATGCAAAAGGGCATTGCCCGAAAAAGGCCTGGTAGAGGTAGGACTCTTAGCAGAGTCCGCCTGGGGAAGTACCACACCTTTGCCAAATATTCTACCGCCAAGCAGAAATGTGCAAACATTACTGTGTTCCGGTTTGAAGGGCAATGATTCCAGAGAAATTACAGGGCTTAGTGACATAATATCTTAGATCTCTGGGTGACGAGCGCAGTGCAGTGCTAGGTAATGATTTGGACTAGCATGTTCCAATAACTGCGTGTTACTGTGCTGTTATGTGGCAGGCATGTTGCTTACCATCAGGCACATAGACACATGACCTGCTCGTCTCGTCACTCTATGCTATAAAAAAAAAAAAGGTTTTTTCATGGAATGAAATAAAAAATTCATTGATGAAGCACCCGATGCTGTATATTTAATTGAAAAGGTAAGTAAAAAATATTTTATAAAAATGTTTGTTATTGAATATGTTTATATATATACTACATACGTTTCTATACAAATACTTATAAAAATTTTATTCCAGGTTGTCGCAATTTTTGGTATTGCTGGAGCAATGCGAGGCGGAGAATTTCCAGAATTAAGAGTACAAGATATCGAAGATACTGGTAATCAGCTGATCGTGACGATTCAAAAAACAAAAACAGATTATCCTCGCACTTTTGTAATTGGCCCCGAATACCATCAGAAAATTCTTCAGTATAAAGCTCTGCGACCTGAGAACCCAAATACCGATAGGTTTTTCTTACAACTGCACAAGGGTCAATGCGTCCGTCAAGTCATCGGCAAGAACTCATTCGGAAAAATCCCTAAAACAATAGCAACCTACTTGAATTTACCTGATCCCGAGAAATATACCGGTCACAGTTTTCGGCGTACGTCAACAACGTTGTTAGCTGATTCCGGAGCTTCAATGACTACAATCAAGCAACACGGCGGTTGGAGATCCGATACAGTGGCCAGTGGTTACATTGAGAATTCGATTCAAAATAAAAAATAAAAATTATAATAAAATTATGGTCCTTCAATCTCCAGCAACAGTGACTCATACATTAACTTCGACAAGTGAAACGGTTACAAACTCACAAGTTTTAACTCATTTAACGACAGAAACTCCCACTACAATGACAATGACATCGCCCATAAGGAATACAATTACATCCACAACAACTGACACAAACACAGCAACATCAACATCTACCCATACAACAAACTTTACATCTTCACATGATCAACCCGGACCATCAACTTCAAAAATAGACACATTGCCATTTGAAATTGATTCGGCTGTAGCATTAGACTACTTTGCTGATGATTTTCCACTTCCAACCGTGACAAACAAAAATGAAGACCCAAAATCTACTAGACCTAGTACACACTCTACCAACAGTGGACCGTCAGAAGCGAAAAAGAAAAAAAAAATGTGTGATGACAAAATCCAAAATATCTTCAGAAATATTCCGGAAAATTCGAACATCAAATTTGAAAACTGCAAATTTGAGTTCCATTTTCATTATCATAGAGATAATGAAAATTAAAATATAATTATTAAATGACACATTTATAATACAGTATCATTTACTGTTTTAATTACTTATTTTATGTACATATTGTTATTTCCTATTCAATATTCAATGTTTTTTTTTGCGTTCGATAGTAAATACTATTTTCATCCCACCAGCTCGGAAAGAGTACTTTTGCTCCTCGATATCAGGGCGCAAAAGTCGTTTTTACCCTCTAGAGGTTAAAGTAAATTTGAATTTAGAACATCGTGTGTACTGAGGTTTTGAATTCAAAACATAATTTAACCTATTTATTTCTACCTCTTTGGTGCCGAATTAATCATACATTTATTTTTATTTTGTTAAAAACTCATACTCGGAACCTCTTTGGTGTACTTTTTTTTAAATGCTTTGCGCGCAATTTTCTTTTCACGTATGGAGGATAGAGGCAAAGAATGTTATTTCAAATGGCAAAACATTTTGAAATGCTATGAATTAATCAATTGTAATCGAATTGAAGTATGCCGAGTTGCCGAGTTAAATAATTAAATATTATTGACTACTAAAATAGTAACTAATAGATAATTTCAACTACTTGTGCAGTACAAAATAATGTAGTAAATATAACATCAAATAAATAATTACTATTTTGAGAAAACATGTAGGTACAATATATTTTGAAGTATTTTGAAGTCAAAACTTCTTTTGGCGCGCCAAAGACAGATTTTTCGTGGGCTGTCAATTTAATTCTAGCGTCACGCTCGGGAATGATAAGAAATCTTCGGGTAAATTCGGAACCATAGCCAATGACCATCTAGAAATGCCTCAGCCTTTCCCATTGGCCATTTAAAAATGTGTCTGCATTTCTAGATGGCCATGCTCATAGCCACGCCCTCCGGTTTCACACGCGTAGTTTCCAAAGTAAAAATCAAATTCTGAGTATCACTTCTATCGGCAGTGCCTATGACTGCCAATATTTTTCTTTCATGAATTCTGAATAGTACGTTTATTAATTTCCTTTAAAATGTACCCTGATGCAAATTTAGCGCTACTATTATTTAATGCATTTGGGCGGACACTTTTTCATGTACAAATGAAACTCCTTACCTCAATCGGTCAACTCTCCATATTTTCACGTCATATTATTATTGTTAAAACCATGGCTAAATAAACTTAAGTTTAAAATTTATAAAATTGAATACAAGTGAAAAACCGAAATACCATAATAATAAGTGATTCTAGCGACCAAGAAGTTTATTTAACGCCAACAGAATCGACTGAAACTGAAAATGCGCAAAGCGTTTAGTAATTTCCTCGCTAGGGGGGATGAAAAATTACGTGTTACACTCGAGTGCAAAGATTTTTCACCTTGTGCCCTTTTGATTCCCTTGCTACGCTCAGGATTCTAATTTTTGAATCCCTCGCTACGCTCGTGATTCAACTTTAGAATCCTTCGCTTGCTCGGTCATCAAAATTGAGCACGCGGTTAAAAAGCCACTTTGCACTCTTGTATAACAAATAACTATTTTCTCACAAAAAAAATTGAATATTTAATTATGTCGAATATTATTAATAATATCTATTAAGTTTAAGATAATTAAAACTATTAATTTTTGATATTTTTTTTCAACCCCCCACCGGGCTTTAACCCGGACCCCATCGGGGCATCGCCCCGGACCCCATCGGGGATTCGCCCCGAACCCCATCAATGAATAATTTGAACTACATTCGTTTTTCTTATGTACAATGTCATTAAACTTTCGGTCCTGGTATGATCAAAAATAGTATACGCGCCACGGGAGGATAGCAGGACTTTTCGACCCACGCTTTTGTCAATATCGCGCGGGTTGAAATGTCCTACTTTCCTCCCTTGACACGTAATGTACTATTGACTGGTTGAGAATGGATCTACGAATCTGGCATAATAAATGTACAATTCATCACTATATCTATTATTCAGAACTTCTGTGTGAAGTTATTTTTTTTTTGTATTTAGTGACGGGACGAGTAAGACATTTGCCCTTTGGTAAGCTACACGTTATCCCATAACAGCACAGTATCACAAAACTTTTAGAACATGAAGAGTTTAAATCATTATATATCTAGTAATGCACTGCACTCTGGTCACCCTGAGACATATGATGATTTAGCACTAGGGCGTGTATTTCTATGTAAACTTTACCCTTAAAACCGGAATACAGCAATTGATGCCCATTACTGCTTGATTATAGAACAACCGGTTAAGCTATGGTGCTACCATAGGCGGACTCTGCAAGGGGTCCTACAACTACATACAATAAAGTTTTTCTTGTAACTAAATTTATTATAGCGCAGCTCTTTGACTATAACGATGCGTCCGTGTTGACGTTATAGTCTTGGAAAATTCTCAGAGGGGCTTTAATATTTTCCTTGCAACAAAAATTGTTCTTCTGACTTTCTATTATTATATTACTGGGGTCTAGATTCGTCAAGCGGTAGAATCTTTTTATCGAGGATTTGTTAGTCTTTTCGAGATAAAAAGTAATGTATGTATACACTAACTTACTATTAACCATCATTTCAACTGTTGTTTTTTTACTGGTAATATGTTTGCATTCGATGGAGTGCGTGGCTTGGAAACTTGGGCCTGGAACCTCATCCTAGGCATCACACAACAACTTGTCTCGGTGGCATCTTGTTGTGTGTTGGCGAATCCTGGCCGGGGTTGGGAACTTCTGCACGCGCAACTCACCCCCTTGAGCAGTGCGTGTAGAGATTGGGGAGCGGGACTGGAAGACTTGGGAAGGTTACTAGAGTGACATATTAATTCCTAAGTCTTCCAAATGAGGCTCCTCCACGAGCACTCTGATTAGCAGAGTGCTCAGTGGAAGGATAAGGGCTGCGATGCAGCCATAGAGGTGGAACCGCAACTATCTCTAGCCGCGGTGGTGAGGGTGGACTTCTATCGCAAATTGAAGATACCAAGAAGGTTCGTAGTCTTTGCAGGAAAGAGTGATGATCTGATGATCCATACATTCTCATAGTATTTGACATTCATTATTCCTTTCGCCTTGGCTGCGTATTGCCCAATGTGAAGCAATGGCGTAGCCTAGGAACTTATTCTAGATTTTAAGTTTAGAATTGTACCTATTTGGAAACACTGACTCGGGCAGTGTTCAACACCTATTAATAAGATTATTTATAATGTTTGACAGTTATATTTATTTATTACAGCCTGGGGAAGTACCACAACCAGTTATTCTACCGCCAAGCAGTAATCTGCAAATATTACTGTGTTTCGGTTTGAAGGACAAAGTTTCCAGACAAATTACAAGACAATGAGATAAATATTTTTATATATCTGGATGACGAGCATAGTACAGTGCTGCGTAGTGTTATAGAGTCTAAATGTCCAAATAACTGAGTGATACTTTGCTCGCCACTATAAGCAGATGCGTTGGTTGCCATCAGGCACTTGTCATTCTCGTTCCGTCACTGTATTACAAAAAACATCAAAATATGGTAGGTAGAAAAGATGGTAGGTAGATAGATAAGCTCTTTATTGCACTTATTTAGAAAACAAAACAACAAAAACTTAAAAACAAAGATAAGAGCGCTTCAGGCAACCGCAGTATGGAAAAGGAGAAAAGAAGAATAATTTCATAATTCCTTTATTGCGATATGTAGGTAATATAATATAGATGACACTGATTAGGTAGTACAAGCACATATCAAACCTTTCGGCATGCAACAAACACAAAGTAGGCAGACAACAATAAATATTATCCTCGTCATTTTCATTTAAACAGTTGTAAAATTCCCTACACACTACTTACACACTTAACAAATACAATAAGAATTAACTAAGAACATGTCAAGTAAAATGAGTAGATAATGTCAAATATTAAAATAAAGATACAAATTGAAATGTCAAGCAAAAATTCTGTAAAATCAAAACTATTTATTAAATTCAATGTTTGTCAGATATACAGAACATATTATTTTGTGAAGGAATTCCTCCTTCACAGAATAATATGTTTTTTCTATTAGGAAAGATTTTAATTTTCGTTTAAACATATACATTTCCCTAATCTCTAATAACTCATTTGGCAAGTGGTTATATATCATTAGTGCCATACAAATGACACTATTAGCAACCAATGCCGTTTTACGATCAGGTTCTTGTAGTTTATGTTTAAGCCTCTGAGATTTCAATTTTTAAAACATTTTCATTTTATTTTTCATAAACACCCCCCACATTCATAGATATAAAGACACGGTAAGGTAAGTATCTGTAGATCCTTAAAGTGTAATTTGCAGCTATTTCCTTGTCTCAATTTGCAAATGGCTCTTATACATTTTTTCTGCGCTTTAAAAATTCTTTCTTTTGTTATACTGTTCCCCCAAAATATTATGCCATATCGAAGCAAAGATGAGACATTACCATTATAAGATGCCACTACTGTAGTTTTATTTACTGACTTGGACAACAGCGAAAGTGCATACGAATGCTGATTTATTCTCGTACGCAGGTTTTCGGTGTGTGCCTTCCAATTCAAATTACAATCGATAACTAAGCCCAAGAATTTCGTTGTGTTAACAATTTCAATCCGATGTCCATTGATATGAATATTAAGATTGCTTAACTTGTTTATTTTATTACGAAATGTCATTAAATTTGTTTTATTATAATTAATTTTCAAATTATTAAATGTTAGCCAATAATATGTAGACTTAAATGTCTCTGTAATGTCATTTACTACATTTGATTTATCTTTGCCAGAGAACACGACCGTCCTGTCATCAGCGAATAAGACAGTGGGATTTTTCGTAGTGTTAGGGAGATCATTTATATAAATGGTGAATAATAGTGGCCCTAAAACGCTTCCTTGAGGTACTCCACATTTTACTGGTTCATATTCAGAGGCAAATGTCGTTTGTTTTTTAGTCTTTGGACAAATACTTGTTGTCTCCGTGCATTGCTGGCGATTTGATAAATATGATTTAGTTAGATTATAGACATTACCCCTGGCACTATAGGCATTCAGTTTTCGTAGTAGTACTTTGTGATCGACAAAGTCGAACGCTTTGGTCAAGTCCATAAATAACGCACAGATAGGAGTCCCAGCATCCATACTACTCATAACTGCGTTTAGGAAATTGTAGACTGCAAGATTGATGGTCTTTTTTTCCTAAAACCTATCTGCTCTGGCACTAAGAGATTTTTACGTTCAAAAAAGTCATAAATGGAATCATATATTACTCTTTCATAAATTTTGGACAATATTGGAACAAGGGCTATAGGTCTATAGGATTCCATATCAACCTCTTGACCTTTATTTTTAAATAATGGCTTTACTACGGTTTTCTTCTATTTGTCATGGAATACACCGTTAGGTATGCTTAAATTGATAAGATGGCTTAGAACATGCGATATATAATGCGAATAAGAAGAGGGGAAGTACAAATAATGAGTAAAAGATACTTATAATTATATAATTTGGAAAATTAACTACACTACTTATAATATAATATAATTAAACTATAATACCTACTCTCAAAGGATACTACATATACATACATATTAATAACTGTACATTCTAATACAAATATAACATAAGTACAATAATAGATACATAAATATCATGTTTTACCGATGGAGGTTTATGCAATAGGTACATATGTATATGTAGATACGATGTATTGGATGCTCAATTTACATCTTGCTTTTAATAATATTTATCACTAAAAATATTTTATTATCACTGATTTATTACGTTTTTTTTTAAATACATCTAACTGAACTAAGTGATACATTTTTGCGTATAATAAATTTTTATTAAATATGAGAACAAAGAAAATGATTACAAGATAAAGTGATGGATAGGAAACTTTAAATAATTGATCGGCTTTTACTGCTATTTCGTGAAACATCAGAAGATGGATGAAGTTAGAATAATATGTAAAAGTTTTTATTATCACAGTTTGTACCAATGGCTTGACTTGTGTGATAAAACTGTATTCATCACTACATTACGTAGGTATACTAATTTTGCTTCAATTTCCTGTTTTCAAATTGTTTGACGAAGCAAATAGCGCATGCTATACCGATTGACTTTACTCAAAAATTCGACTGTGTATTCGACTAAAAAATTTGTAACATATATTTAATGTTTTTTCTTAAAACTAATTCCATTCAAACGCTGTATTGGACGAAACCTCTGATTATGGTAAAACGTATAAAGTATTTATTCTGAAAAATAAAAGATTAGTTTCATAGTTTCCATGTAAGAATAATTTTATCCTTCGAGGTTCATTAGTTCACCTTAGACTAACATAATTCTGATAATTCGATGTAGCTACTCTCTGTGCACGTCTACGCTTAGTCACTGTAAAATTAATCCAAACCCGATTACTCCACGTGGAAGTGACACCCCTATTCTAGGTCACGCACACACGCACGAGAATGTTAAGCCCGTGCCACCGTCTGTAAAAGGTGAAGCGTAGCGCCACAGTCGGTTATTGAAGCATTAGTATGTCAGAAAGTTTGAGTAACAAATAAATGTAGCATAATTTGGGTATATATATACTTTTATGTGCAAAGAGAAATACTTGGATGTGTAAATAAGCTGTCATCCTCTACTATTATTGTTTTCCCTTTTACTCTATCGCATTCTTTCCACTTGTGGATTCTCGTTACTAAAGGATTCTATAGTCATTTTCACATCGAAAATGAATACTTGTCTTATACTTTGAATATAAATATTTTCTGAATAGCTATAATAATAAAATTTATAAGTAACAAATTATGACTTAACCATCTAACAAAATACTTTGATTATATTACAGTTCCAAAATAAAGTAGCAAAATAAAATAGAACAACAAAGAAAAAAATTTAGAAGGTATTTGTAATGACGCCTATTATATATGCGATACATCACGTAAGGAACAATTTCAGACACAGGTCATAAACCCAGTTAAGGCTCCAAGCATGAAGATATGTTTTTAAACAAAATACTTACGATAAATACACATTAAAGGATTTTAATTTTTTTACGATAGGTTACCAAAATTTTAAAAGGTTACCAGTGTTGAATGGTAAGTTAGTTGTAATATCTTATATATAAAATTCTCGTGTCACAGTGTTTGTTTCCTTACTCCTCCGAAACGGCTTTACTGATTTTAACCAAATTTGATATGCATATTCTGTAGGTATGAGAATCGGCTACTAGCTATTTTTCATACCCCTAAGTGACAAGGGTTGTTCACTAAGGCAAAACAACGTTTGCGGGGTCAGCTAGTCTTATATATAAAATTCTCGTGTCACAGTGTTTGTTTCCTTACTCCTCCGAAACGGCTTTACTGATTTTAACCAAAATTTATATGCATATTCAGTAGGTCTGAGAATCGGCTACTAGCTATTTTTCATACCTTTATTTATATGGCAAAACAACGTTTGCGGGGTCAGCTAGTTAGTATATAAAAAAAGATACCTACCTACCTACAATAAATTTACGAGCTTTTCAAGAATATGTTGAGTATAGTTTATCAGCAATCATCATGACCAATGAATATAGTAGATAGTAGAGTTTAAATTTAATATATTTACAAACTTTAGATAAGCGTAGAAACCGCAGAATGTGGTGAAAAAATTACGCAGGTGAAGTCGTGTTTTAAATTTAATAAACCACAAGTTGCACCTTGAAGCTCCAGTTTCTTGAATAAAAAATCGCCTATTTGTCATTCAAGACTTATAAATAACTAATCTAGCTCGTACCAAATTATATCCAGGTATATTCAGTAGCGTTTGCTAGAAACGGTAACATACATTTATTATTTATCCATCTATTTCAACAGGGTTTCATAATTATATTATTAGAATAATGTAGAAAATGTGTCACGGATCCTGGAATCTATGAAGTGGCTAATTTCTAATAAAAAGGTATATAATATTAGAAGTATACAACAAAAATAGTTCAACGTTTCCGTCACAAGACAATAGTGTTGGCACAAAATGTAATGATTAATAATTAATTAACACGGCAGCCCTGTGAAATTTAAATAACTTGTCACCTGAACACAAGCGGCGGAGGTAAAGTTTGCTTAGCAAAGTTTGGGTAAGTGTAAAGTTCGGTACAGTTTGTTGGTATTTAATGTGTTTGGATAAGGGGTTTATTCATTAATCACTATTTAATTATGTACTAAGTTTCAATAATTTTTTTGGAACTTCTTTTTCTTCGTAGTTTTGTCTAAGCTATTGCTAATAGGTAAACGATTTTTTGTAATTGTTGAAGGAATGTTAAGGTGCAGGGTCGCGCTGAGACCTAGACCGGAGACCGAGACCGGAGACCGCGACCGGAGACTGCGACCGGAGACTGCGACTGGAGACCGCGACTGGAGACTGCAACAGGCACTTGACATTATAGAATTGTATGGGTGCTAGTTCGCGTCTCGACCACGACAGGAGACCGAGACACGTGTCGCGGTCTTAGCGCAAACTGGCGCCCATACAATTCCATAATGTCAAGTGCCTGTCGCGGTCTCCGGTCGCGGTCTCGTCTCGTGGTCTCAGCGTGAACCGCTATTTTATAACTGTTATTAGAGAGTTAAGGCTGGTTTAGTCGCGAAAACGGCAACTGACAATGCGGACCTCATGGTAAGAATACCACGCACATCACTGGATTTTCGAAATCATGTGTGTAATACCACTAACCTAAAAACGGCGAAGGAAAACTTCGTGAGCAAACCGATATGTTTCCTGATCCTTTCGAGGTCATGCATCTTTTGAGGTCGTCCACCAACCCGCACCGAGCCAGCGTGGTGGATTATGGCCTTAACTCTCTACTTGCAAGAGAAAACTCCGAGTCCTAGCTATGGGAACATTTGGTGT
Source organism: Ectropis crepuscularia (assembly GCA_963693475.1). NCBI lineage: Eukaryota > Metazoa > Arthropoda > Insecta > Lepidoptera > Geometridae > Ectropis > Ectropis crepuscularia. The sequence continues at coordinate 15,976,901 of OY856358.1, forward strand.
GCTGTTTAAGTATGCTATGCCGATAAAAAACACCGTGCTTTAAACATTCAAGCAACATAGCCGTGGTGGCTTAGTGGCGAGAGCTTCTGATTTAACAATCGTAGGTTCAAACCCCGCGTACAAAGCTGAGTATTTTTCCCAGTGTAGAGTATTATGCCCACCATGCAGGGACATGGTGGGATATGTCGGGCTCGATAACATGGGAGCGGATATGGTGCTTCTGCCGACTAAAACCCCCAAAAGTTTCTCAGTTATGACCTGGGGTCGGTATATAGACGTAAGGGATTACGGCCTTGAGAAAGATGTCCTTGCTACGCGAGCCAAAAAGCTGTAATTAAAAAAAACAACATGTGTAAAAAAAATGTCGTCATCTGTCTATATTTTTCAGCTTAGCTCAAGTTTTGTAATACGTTGCTAAATCTATCAACAACAAGGTATGAAAATAGCTTATATTCACAAACTCCGGCATCATTAGGTATACGCTTTCCTCTATCATTGTTTTCTTCGACTGTGAGGTTTAGTTAGGTTTGGCGGCTTAATTATTTTTGTTTGAACGTGTATACCTAACTTGAAGTATCAGCCCGACTAAAATAAAAGTCTCTTTGCATCTCATAGTCAATTTCACTGGAATGCTGTAGGCTGGTGTCGAAACATATAACAACAACGAACACAGTACATTAAGAAAAGTGTTTTTGTTTCCGCTGGATCATTTACTTCATAGTATAATTTGAAAATGTTAAAAATGTAACTTTAATAGTTGCAAATTATACTTATTTCAAATTTTTGTTAGAAAGATGTGTTCCAACATTTACTTACGACAGTTACAGTACGAAATAATTATTTTCACTCATAAAAACTATTTATATGTATACCACAAATTCTGTTTTCACGTAAAATTTTTCGAGGTATAAATAAATAAAATAAATATTGGTGGACAATTCACACACAACACCATCTGACCCCAAACTAAGCAAAGCTTGTGTGATGGCGGCCAGATAGCTGATATAATACTTAAACTTATATAGTTTTAAATACATACTTGTTATACATAGAAACACCCAGACACAGTGCAAACATTTGAATTCATCACACAAATATTTGCACTGGGTGGGGATCGAACCCACGACCCTCGGCTTCGCAGGCAGAGCTACTACCCACTAAGCCACAAGGCCAGTCCACTAAGCCATAAGGTAAGCATATCGATCTTTAAATTTCGATTTTAATTTAGTTATAAAAAAGAAGAATGTATTAGATTGTGTTATTCAGATGCGGATGCGGATTCAGGGTTAAATACACTACTTAATCGAATCATCGTGAGATTAATCCTACTAATATTACAAATGTCACTGTTTGGATGTTGGTTGCTCAATCACGTCGTAACGTATGAACGGATCAAGTTGAAATTTGGAACACCGTTAGATTATAGTCTGTAAGAATACATCGGCTACTCTTTATCCCAGTAAAATAACGAGATCGAGAACTACACGAGTGAAAACATAGGATGCTAGTAATTACAAATAAATCTATGTCAGTTACATAGTTCAGTTTTCTAGTTTTTTTTGTTGAGCCTTTATTAAATACTAATAGAAAACTAATATACTAATAACAGAAGTACACTGAGAATCACACTACGCTACATTCCTAACTACTTACTTGTAAGCACGTATAAATTATCCATATACCGATGAAGGTCTAAAGATAATCAAGATGCTCAAGCCCACTACCACTCGTAAGCGTAAATGATGATTTTACTTAAGTCGTCATACATCAATCAACTACTGCAAACAACGTATTGAGTTCACAAAACTTGGTGCTTACCAAGGTTTCCCGAACCAAGTTTGTATAGTCAATTATGTATCTAGCTATTTGTAATCAAAGGGGGAACAAGAACAGAATCAAGGATTATGAATAATTTATAACATGAATGTTAAGCGTACACATACACATCTATATGTACGAGGGTAAGTGTATATAAATTCAAGGTTTTCATTAACGACATGTGAAAAATTAGCTACGCTCTTGTAATAGGAGCAACATACGTTATGTATTTCTTTGTACAAATAATTGCTACAATAATTTATTTTCTCTAAAAAAACCGAGTTCAATTTAAAATTAAATTACTAGAGCAAATTTCGTTACATGACAGCAAATAGTATGTATTTCAAATACCGCCCTACCTATTTCTATGGGAACGCCTTTGAACTAAAACGAAAAAGCGACATTGTTTCATGGTTCCAAAGATACGAACGAAGAGAACAAACTACTTTTGTGATAAGAGCGAGCGTCAAGACTTTGGAATACGTTGCTTGAGTGGGTTTTTCCTGATGGTTACAATCTTTGTGTCTTCAAATCGAGAGTGAATCGGTTTCTTCTAGGTAAACACGCTCCATCGTAGATAGCATCATCGCTTGACATCGAGCGAGATGGCGGTCAAGTTATTAAAGTTAAATAAAAAACTGCTATGCTTTTACATGTAGTTATGTACAGTTTCAGGTATGTTCGTAGGTTGTATTTAATTATTAAGTTTATGTTAGTAGAGCATTGCACCGTCTGCGCTAATCCAATGTTTGGTTGGCAGCAGAGCCCATCTGAAACGAACCACTGTAGGCCTCTAAAAAACAACTGTGCAAGGTCTTGTTAAATACTTTACTTTTGGTATCAGTAAATTACTTCACGCTTTCGCAGCCCTTTTCTCATCATCCATTCCCTTTATAAATATTATTACTGAAAGAAAACCGGACAAAACCTCCAAATTGGACCCTTTTAAGGGGACGTCATTTAGATTTGATTATTCTGTAAAGGTATCCCTTTGAGCACCTAAATTCGTTCAGGGGACGAAACAACGAGCGTACCGGTGCTACGAAGGTCTTTCTTAATTAGGACTCACAGAAAAGTAACAACTGTACTGTATAATTCATGTAGGACTTAATAATTTAAATGTTTATTTTTAACTCCTGAATAATAGTGATGTTAAAAGAATCATAGGTACCTATATAGATATATATATATATATATAAATTTGGAACATAGATAAATAACAGTCGGGAAGAACACATGGGCTACTTTTTATTCCGAAAAATAAAAAAAACAACGGGAAGTGAAGTGAAGGAAGTGAACCCGCGGAGCGCTGCTAGTAGATATACAATATATATGTATATATATATATATATTGTTTACGCCTGCGTAATTATGGAACGCAAGATGCAAGCGCGTCATCATGTTCCAGCGCCAATCCATCCATATAATATATTACAATGTTTATTAGGCACCTTGAGTGCATTCCCATACGTCAACTTGTCGAGTCACTCTCCCTCATCATCCGCTCGTCAAGCAACACGCACAAGAAATTTGTACCTAATTTTTAAACAATATATTTAAGCTGTGAAAATTGGTCGGAGGTTTTATTTCTATTGGATCCAAGCGGATCCATAAAGTGGCGACCGAAAAACAGGACGAATCAACGGACTTGAAAAGAAAGCATTGAAAACGGACGGCGCAGCTTCAAAAAACCATTGACGTGGTCACGTTTGAAATCAAAGATAGCCGCTGTTCCTACAAATAAATATATTATACAAAACTGGAAATTTGAAGAACATCCATTGCAGCCACCGCCGGTCGATCAGCCTAGCGTCGAGCCGCAGCACAGGCCAATGCAGATAAGTTTCTTTCCTAAATTATTTCCGAACATCCATTATACCTATTCAACCTACCAAAATTTCCCATCCATTTTCACCTATTTTTAGCTTATATTGTGCAAATACTTGTGCTAACCATCCTGATCATACACTTTTCTATTAGAAGTAACCATTAAAATCATTAAAAGGCTAGAATTATTGCTAAAATATCGAAAAAATAAGTTTTATATATCTACCCACTATTGGTGCATAAAAAGAAATTGTTCGTAATTTGTTGAAATTATCAAAGATAAGTGCTATTATCTTGTTTTCGATCGATTTAAATCTGTTTAAAACTATTATTTTTTGTTTGAATTGCATATTTCATCGCAACATACCAAGGAACGATTTTTTCACCGCTTATTTTACAATAAGCTGACCCCCATTTGCCGAACATTCCAGTGACGTGGTCATACACGAACCGATCCTGCTGCCACGGAACTCATCCCGACCTGTGACCTGCGGCCTGGAACCGCGTCCAGGGCAGTCAGGGCCGGATTAAGGTGACGCCAAAGTGAAGGAGCGTGAGCGATTTTTAAATATATTTTTCATTAACTTGATTTTATTTTTTGTGCAAGTTTGCCTTTAGCTATAATATTTTGTTGTTATTAATAATTTCTTATCTTTCACAATGGGAGGCGAAACTGGTACAAAGGATATACAAGTTTTACAAGATCTTTTTGTTAAACGTAGCTCGATAAAGGGTCAGATAACTAAGTTTAAAAATTATTTAAATATTGTATGCACCAAGGAAACGATATCTTCAATTGAATTAGCCGAATTAACACTTAAGCTTGGAAAGTTTGAGTCTTTGTCAAATCGCTACGATGACTTGCAAAATCAGATAGATGTTTTAAATTCTGATGATTTAGAAAACGAAATAGACGAGCGAGATGATATTGAACAATTATTTATCTCGAACATAGCCACTGCACAAACTATTTTACAAAAATATAATTCAAGACGGCCAGATGATAGTGTTCATAACGAATTAAATACATCGCACTTGTCATCAGCCCAGTGTAGTGTCGATCATCAAAACCCACTGGGATTTAAATTACCTCAGATACATATTTCTAAATTTGACGGATCCTACTTTCGATGGCTCGAGTTCCGCGACACATTTGTGGCTTTAATACACAACAACGACCGCATCGCGCCCATTCATAAGTTTCATTATTTAATATCCTACTTAACGGGAGACGCGGCGCGCGTTATTTCAAACTACGAAGTTTCCAATAGCAATTATTTAGATGCGTGGAAAATGTTATGTCAACGTTTTGACAACAAGCGACAATTGATAAATCACCATTTAAAATCATTATTAAATGTACAACAAGTAAGTCGCGAGTCACACGGATCCCTAAGATTTATGGTCGATCATATTACTAAAAATCTGCGTGCACTATCTAGCCTCTGCCTTCCCACTGACAAATGGGATGTGTTAATCATACATATTATGAGCTCTAAGTTAGAATCCCAAACACTATTGAAATGGGAAGAATGTCGCGGTGCGTTGGATGATATACCTACACTAGAATGTTTCTATAAATTCTTATCAGATCGTGCCAATATTCTCGAATCAATAAATCGAAACGCAGTCAATAAACCTCATTCAAATAATTATTTACCATCCAGGGTCGATACCAGCACTAATAACCGGGCTAATACAAAGTCATTTACTTGTGCTAGCGACGCTAACGAGTATATTTCTCGCCCAATTCGATGCGTTGTTTGTCATGAAGGGCACCGAATTTATGATTGCCCCACCTTTATTACAAAGTCAGTAGATGAACGCATAGCCGAAGTACGCAAGCTAAACCTATGTTCAAATTGTCTACGGGTCGGTCACAAAGTACAAGCCTGTCGTCTGGGTCCCTGCTTGAAATGCAAAGGGAGACACAATGGTCTCATACACAAATCTACCAACACAATAAACAATAATAATAACAATATTCCCTCTTCCAGTGTTGCCACTACAATATCTGACAACACTGACGATATTACAGCGAATTTTTCCGATCAAAATTCGAGACAAGTTCTTCTATCCACCGCAGTCATTGAGGTTGTCAATACTAAGACGAACCAGACCGAAATGGTTCGTGCTCTTCTTGACTGTGGCAGCCAATCATCTTTTATAAGCCAGTCTCTTAAAAATAAATTATGTTTACTATCTACATCTAACTGTCATATAAATGTCACAGGCATAGGCAATAGTCAGGCTGGTAAAGTCACCGAATCCTGTGTGGCACAATTAAAATCACTAAATACTCCATTCAAGCTCACCTCAGGCTTTTTAGTGTTGCCCCAATTAACGGGACGCATTCCAAAGGTCCCTATTGACCGTGAATTATTAAAAATATCCGAAAATTTTAAACTTGCCGACCCAATGTTTCACCAACCAGCGCCGATTGAGATTCTCATCGGTGCCGATTTATTCTGGGATATTATTGGCCGCGAGCAGCGTTCTCTCGGCCCTAACAATCCAAAACTAGTAAGTTCCCAGTTTGGTTGGATTATTTCCGGTCCTATAATGTCAAGTTTTGTGAATAAAAACATACAATGTAATAATTCCATCATGTCAAGTAAATTGAATGATGACGATAAAATATACAAATCCATCAAGAACTCACTAAGTTTTGGGAGCTGGAAGAGATTCCTCTAAAATCAAAATTTAGTGAAAGCGAGAAGGCCTGCGAATCAAATTTTTTATCTCGCACCTTTCGTCTAGACTCCGGTAGATTCTCTGTCAGCCTACCTCTAAAAGATTCACCAGATTGCCTTGGTGACTCTTATAAATTAGCCAAAAATAGATTAATAAATTAAAAAAAACGATTTCGAAGGCAACCAATTGTCAAACAACAATAATAATGTTGAATTCATGCGTGAATATGAACCTAGGTCATTATCTATTCTAAATACAACAAGCTGTAACAGTATTTTATCAAAGATATAACTTAAGGATATACGAATCAAATTAATTTTCTTCAATAAAATCTATTACCACTAACTCAAATGATCAATTAGTAATTAGCGAATCTACGTCAACTTTAGGCATGGGCTGGAATCCATCTAACGATCAACTTCAAAACTAAAAGACTTTTGTGGCGAACAGAGTTCTAGAGATCAGTGAATTAACTAACTACTTCCTGGCGTTATGTACCGACAGCTGTTAACCCTGCTGATTTGATATCTCGTGGCGTCAACCCGGATCAATTAAACAACATGGATCTATGGTGGTCAGGTCCGCCTTACCTAACAAATCCCGAAAATACATGGCCTATTTTAAACAATGATAAGATAAACATTGAAACTTTACCTGAAACTAAATGCACGATTCTAACTAACTTAACGACTAATGCTGAAACGGTTGTGCAATTTACAAACTATTCAAGCCTGATCAAATTAAAACGCACATTTGCATATTTATTACGGTTTTTACATACCACAAGAAACCCAGAAAGTCGACTTACAGGTCCTTTGTCAGTTGACGAACTACACAGATCATTTTTACATCTCTGCCGTTTATCTCAACAAGAATCATTCCCGATAGAGTATAACTTACTTTCTGACAACAAAACATTAAATCCTAAGTCTCAATTTTTATCTCTTAGTCCATTTTACAGTGATGATAAACTTATTCGTGTAGGTGGTCGTTTAGACGCCTCAGATTTTAATTTTGACAAAAAACATCCAGTCCTATTACATTCAAATCATCATTTTACTAAAATTTTATTTGAACATGAACACAAACATAAATTACATGCTGGACCACAATTATTACTAGCTACAATTCGAGAGTTCGTGTGGCCCGTCAATGGCAGAATGTTGGCTAGACGAACTTTTCGTAACTGTTTCAAATGTAGACGACTTCAAGGAAAAACTATGCAACCAATGATGGGTAACTTACCCGCCGCACGCATCACGCCAAGCTTCCCCTTTCAATCTGTTGGTTTGGATTTTACTGGTGCATTCTATATATTAAACAGAAAAGGTCGTGGTGCCAAACTAGAGAAATGCTATTTAATGATATTTGTTTGCATGCGATATAGATGCGTCCATCTTGAGGCCGTGAGTGACTTATCAAAAAATGCATTTATTATGACGTTTCGCCGATTCGTGGCACGTCGTGGTCGACCTACGGAAGTATTTTCCGACAATGGCAGCAATATAGTATCTGGAGCTAAAGAAATAAATAACTTTTTTAAAGATAATACAAATTTTAAAACTGATTTTGCAAGTAATGAACAAATAAGGTTTAATTTTTCTCCGCCTTACGCCCCTCATTTTGGCGCACCTTTTGAAAGTGTCATAAAAAGCGCCAAATTTCATATAAAACGCGTCATGGGCAATGCTCATTTAACCTTCGAAGAAATTACTACTCTTTTCGCACAAGTAGAGTCAATATTAAACAGCCGTCCGCTATGTCCTTTATCCTCGTCACCTGACGACTTCCTTTGCCTAACTCCCGGAAACTTTCTGATTGGCCGTGCTCTTACTGCTCTACCATCACCAAACATAGAAGATTGCAATCCCAGATACATTCAACGCTACGAGCGAATACAGCAAATTTATCAACATTTTTGGAAGAGATGGCAACACGAATACATAGCGGAATTACAACATCGTCGCAAATGGAAGACCAGCTCTTCAAAACCAAATATTGGAGATTTGGTTCTAATACAAGAAGACAACGTCCCACCTCTCTGTTGGAGACTTGGCCGCATTTCAAAATTATTCTATGGACCCAAAGACGGAATACCCCGAGTCGCTGATGTAAACACCTCTAGAGGATGCATTCGCCGCCCATTAGTCCGCCTGTGTGCCTTGCCTACAGCAGAAGAGTTAGAAGGTTGAAAACCGAAGCTTTCAACGGGGGCAGGATGTTTACGCCTGCGTAATTATGGAACGCAAGATGCAAGCGCGTCATCATGTTCCAGCGCCAATCCATCCATATAATATATTACAATGTTTATTAGGCACCTTGAGTGCATTCCCATACGTCAACTTGTCGAGTCACTCTCCCTCATCATCCGCTCGTCAAGCAACACGCACAAGAAATTTGTACCTAATTTTTAAACAATATATTTAAGCTGTGAAAATTGGTCGGAGGTTTTATTTCTATTGGATCCAAGCGGATCCATATATATATATATATATATATATATATATATATATATATATATATATATTTATATATATATATATATATAAAGTAGGCTATGTTCTATTCCATACAATAATCTAATTTTGTTCCCAGATCGATCTAACCCGCGCTTCTACCGCCTAACTAAATCGGCTATCGCTTTGCTAATGCTGTCTCTATCATTTCAAGCGAAAAGAAAAGAGAGAGAAACATCAAAGCTATGACATTTTTCGTTCGGCGGTAGACCCCCCAATCGATTCAGATTTTCGCATGTATAATATTAGTAGGATGTATTATCTGAGCGACTATTAAGTACCACTTCATTCTAAACATTTACATATGCAATACTCTACGTCATTTGGCTATAGAATTTCGTTATTTTTTAACAGAATGCGCGTAAAAAAAGCGTCAACATGTTCGTGAAGATCACAAATACTTTATTTTCTGTGATAATCCTTGCAAAAATCTTAAAAGAGTTACGTAATACAAATTGTAAGTTGAAAACAAGCTGCCTAGATGAAGTAACGGAACAAGACCCCGAACTCAATTAGCCAAACTTTGCAAATTAAAACTTTATCGGATTCGAAATTCTCAAAATATTATTTTTTGTAGAAAAATATTTCTGGCTTGTTTAACTGAGTCCTTCCTGGCGTTTCGCGTAAGCTTCAGAAAATTTAAAAGACAATTAACGACTGCTATGGTAAAAACTTTTTATGGAAACAGTGCCAGATACCTTTTCACATTACACATATGTACATACTATATATGTATATCAATTGTTAATTGTATTTCTATGTTGAGGAAGGCCAGGGACTCCTAAGACAGGCATATTTTGCCTAAAAAGAATTCTTGGTCGATTTAATTATATGAAATAAATTTGATTATTTATTTATTGATACATTTTTTCCACGCCAACGAGCATATCTCAGAGAGAATTGATCAATCAAGGGTTTATAGTAAGACTGACTTTCAAAACAAGATTTACGTCTATCTAGTCGAGTTGTATAAAAATAATGGGGACTCAAAATTCTGTAGTTTAAAATTTACCCACGGTACGTCTCCCTCAATATGTTCTGAGAACTCGTTCGACTTTGTTATTAGAGTCTAAAGTTGCGCTTTCTTCTTAGAACTCCACTAATTTCCCTCGGGTTCTCAGTTCTTACAAAATATACGAATTTTAAGGATATCTCAAAGTTTTATTTGTACAAAACTTGTTAGTAACTACATTAAGAAACACGAGAAATTTGAAGAAACAAAAAATAAACAGTGTTCTTTTAAATTAATCCTACACAAGTTTTGCAGACTTATTTACCTACTTTTGTCATTTGGATCACTTTTTGGATGTAAAAATGTCAGTGTGTATGAACATATTTATTTTAACACGCTTTTTTAATCCAGCAATCAATCACAACCCTACATTTCTTACATTTACGAAATGAAATGAAAATGAAATGAGGTTTATTTGCGCAAACATATGTAGATAAATTAGGTGTAATTTGTACAATCATGTCCATTATGTTTTCCTCGTGAGAGGTATGCAAAATTTTTTTAAACAATATCAAAATGGTATTTACTAAAAAAAAAAAAGATATATTTTAAACAATGTCAAATTAATTGATAATAAAAAATAATTGAGTCAAAATATTCAATGTCATTGTCAAATTACGCGAGGTTGAGATTTAGAATAGAATACATCACAATAAACTAATACTGATATGTGTAATTATAGTATCAAGTATTTCATATTATTTCGTAGTTTGATTTATTGGAATACCACAGTACACATTCAAATACTCGTCTACCGAATAATAACACCCGTCGAGTAGCCATTTATGCAGATGACGTTTAAAACTGCTCTCAGACATCTCTCTGATTTCACTGGGAAGGGCATTATACAATTTTATGGCCATTTGAAAAACATTTTTTTTTTATATTTCCAGTCTACAGTAAGGAGTTTTAATTATAGGTCCAATTTTAGACCGCATCTGTCTTTTGGATGCCTCCTGTCTTGTTATAAAGATTTCCGGGCTACTCTTGACAAGAAGGCATAAGCTCTTAATGTACATGGACGGTAGTGTGAGTATTCTATATTTTTTGAAAATTGGCTTACAAGAATCCAGGGTAGCGATTCTGAAACCATTCGGTTGCATCCGACACGGAATCTCATCTCTCGGTCCTTGTCTTATCTGTTTAGCATGACAAAGACCGAGATATGAGATTCCGTGTCGGATGCAACCGAATGGTTTCAGAATCGCTACCCTGATCACCAACTCCTCTTATTGCTCTCAAGCATCTCCTTTGTACCAAGAACATCCGGTCAACGTCAGTAGAATTTCCCCATAAAATCAGGCCATATTGGAGAACAGATCCTACAATGCCGTGGTAGGCTTTAAGAGCTGCTTCCACTGATGTGGTTTCTCTGATACGGCGTAACGCGAAGATGAATCGGTTCAGTTTTTTACAGACCTCATCTATGTGGACTTTCCAGTTAGATGAGTTATTCTTACAAAAGTAAGAATAATCATAACGCCACATTTTTTTATAAAGTGCGAAGACGAGCAGAGCATGTGCCTGATGGCAAGTATGTAAGTATCATGCCTACCCATAATAGTCCAGTGACACGCATCTATTCGGTCATGAAGAGTCTAAATGACCCGGACATATTAAGTGTTTTATCTCTTAGCCCAGTAATTTCTCTGGAAACATTGCCCTTAATACCGGAAACACAGTAATATTTGCCTGCATTTTACGCCCACTGGGACACTAGGGACTGCCTATTTATTTTACAAACATCAATTGCACTATTGCATTCGGGATTAACTGGTTATTTGTTTGTAATGAAATATTTATGGGAGTTCGGAATCAATGACATAAATATAAACTATAGTGTTTGATTCTAATTAATACATTTATTTGTATTGTAGAGGAATATTTTTTAACTGATTTATTAAATCACGAGCTAAATCATTTGCTAAGAACTAGATATCATCTCAAAGGTGATGTTACACCAAGTACAAATTCGCAGTTGTATTGAGTACTGTTCACACCTTAAAATTTCGCCCACACATTCTTCTTATGACGTAGGCACCCACTAAGTAAGGATTTTTCGAAATTCAACCCCCTAAGGAGTGAAATAGAGGATGAACGGTTGTATGAAACTTTTTATTCCTTGGGCATATTTGTACGAAATTTCACGAACTGATAGTCCATTGAAATGTTACATTTTTTATGCCTTACCTTGCGTTTTTTAGAGGACGCAATTTTATTTATTTGATGTGTAGGGGGGGTCAGTGTAAAGGTAAAAACAAGTTTGTGGGGTCGCAACCCTTGTCCCACGGCCGCCATCTTGAAAATAGGGGTTGAAATGGTTTCTACGGTATATATCTTAAACTATTTATTTGATAAAAAAAAATTTGTTCACATTTTTTGTTGCAAATTAAATCCTCTAAAACTTTGGTTCAGTAACTTTTTGTCGTAGAACTATAAATAAAAAAGTTATAGGCGATTATATTATTATTAAAGTTATTTTTTCATTCATTCAATAGCTAAGGTTTTACAGCGCTCCGAAATGAGTACTATTTTTCAGTACTCTTAACTATACCTATATTATACGTGAGTACTAATAATATGTAATCAGTTTTTTATTTTAATTTTGGTATTGTAACTTTTTTAATCATAAATTTTGCAATATTATTAAAAATTTATTATTGACTCTTTTTCACTCCATAACAGAATTTAACAATTATTGATTTTTAAAATAATTTTAAATCTGATAGCCGTTACCGAGAATACTGTTCAGGTAGAAAATACCCAAGTGAGTATGAGGGAATAAAAGAACAGCTGCCTGCTATTGTTAGTATTATTCCTAACCTCTGTTATTGTAAGAATAGCTCATAACAGTGTGTTGAAGTTGTCGCTTAACCTATATCTTTTAGTTGTACTACATATTTCTCCACGTGCGGATGTATTTATTCTGTTTTTAATTGTGAAGACGATTTCGAATAATTTTAGATAATATTTAAATAACTATATTCTTTTTATTAGCCATTCGCTTATAACTTTTTTATTTATAGTTCTACGACAAAAAGTTGCTGGACCAAAGTTGTAGAGAATTTAATTTGCAACAAAAAATGTGCACAAATTTTTTTTATCAAATAAATAGTTTAAGAGATATACCGTAGAAACCATTTCAACCTATTTTTAAGATGGCGGCCGTGGGACAAGAGTTGCGACCCCACAAACTTGGTTTTAGCTTAACACTGAAACCCCCCACACATCAAAAAATAAAATTGCGTCCTCTAAAAAACGCAACCCCAAATGTAACTTTTCAATGGACTATGAGTATGGCTAAATTAATGAGTTTCATATTACAGATTACATTTTCCAAAATTACACCCCTAAGGGGGTGAAATAGAGGAGAAAAATTTGGATGAAACTTATTATGCATTAGAACATAATATTTGCATGTAATTTCTAATGAATTGAGTACGGTCCAAATAATGAGTAAATACTTACAGCGTTTCCCAAAATACAATACCAGAGTTTCTAGCTCTTACGGTTTGGGCTGTGCGTTGATACTCGATTCTCGACCTTTGACCTCGAATAAAAAAAAATCAGCCACCGGAATGATTCGGAACTTCCAGAGGTTATTTTTAATTATGGTTTAGACAAGACACTTACAGCTTGTTGTTAATTTATGTACCTTCGAATGTCTAAATAGACCGGACTAATGTGGAAAATCAAATTGTTTTAATACGTTTTTCCCGCCAGTTACCATATTGGCCTTTAAATCGAGAGTAAATTAGTTCTACCATGCCCAAGTCTTTAATAATCAGCATCGTCGCGTAACAAAAATACACAGTAAAAACAGTGCAAATCTAATTAAGTATCCCTAAACAAATAAAGTAATAAATATTAAAACGTTAGACGCAGTACATCCTCAACATAGGATGCGTCAATTGACGGTGGTATGTTACTATGCTACTACACTACAAAAAAAACCTATAATTTGTAGCAAATTATTTACTTCCTGAAAATTCAAATATAAAGAGATTTTCAAATGTTATGCCCTAATCTTCTAATATATATAAATCTCCTGTCACGATGTTTGTCCGCGATGGATTCCTAAACTACTTAACCGATTTTAAATTAAATTAGCACACCGTGAGCAGTCTGGTCCAACTTGAGAGATAGGATAGTTTTTTTTTCGATTAATAGTCCTTATATGACGAAATCCAAGCGAAGCCGGAACGGGCCGCTAGTATTATTATAAAATTGTAACATTTCAACGGACTAAAAAACATTGAATAAGATCTAATAACTCTCACGCACGCTTCAGTCCACCGTACCCAAAGTATAAAATTAATCAGTCGTTAAATCTACCCCTCAACCCAAAACCCACATGGCCCTACAGAGACAGTCATAAACATCTAGTTTTCTATAAACCCAATCAGTTTTATTGAAATGCCAATACGAGGGGTCGGACCCCAGCGGAACCGAATTATCCTGTTAGTCTCGGGATGATCATCGCGCGAAAAGGCCTCGCTTCCTCGCCTCACGGTTGCTGCTATTGATTGATTTTGCGGGTTAATTACGAAAAAAAGTACCTAATAAAAAATTACTTTCTCAGATAAAACAAAAATCGACTTAAATTTGGAAATTATCCGTGTTTAATTTAGAAATTAAGTTTTTACTCGACTGAAAGAAGGATTATGTTTTCGCGGGTATCTTGTATGTTTGTAAATTTCTCTATGCTCACGTATCTTCCAAACGGCTGGATGGATATTGACAATTAAGATATCATTAGATCTGTCTCAATCGCCCAAGTGTCCCTAGATAGTATACATTTAATGTGTTTTACCTGTTGATTATTTGCAGTCAGGTTTTTAAATTAAATTATTATTTTATCACTCGACTAAATTTCTTTTTTTTTTGTGAAATCGACTGAACGAACACACTTGACCAATGAAACAGCGAGATTTTAATAAAAATTGTATAGGACCTTTTGAGTATGATCTGCCAAAAAAAAACCACATCAAAATCGATATTAGATATATACATACTAAAGAAACATATAACCGAATTGAGAACCTCCTCCTATTTTAAAGTCGAATAAAAATTAAGACATCGCATAAGACGAGTCCTTTAGTAATTATTTACTGTGTATTGGTAACGGATAACGACTGTCTTGTAGCTTGTAGGGTGTCGTAAGCACCAAACAGTCCAGTTTACGTCTACAGCTGGGACTCGGGGTCTTCTCTCACAAGGAGAGAGTATAGGCCATAATCCACCACGCTGGCCAAGAGCGATGAGCGATGAGCTTGACAAGTGCGATGAGCCTAGTAAGATGCTTTTTGGAGTGCTGTCATCTTTGGATGACATGACAGTGAAGACTGCGTTGTTGATTTAGGCCAATTGTCCACGTAGCTGCACGACATCCGCACGATTTCGACAATTGTCGGATGTAAGACGAATGCTTGCATCTTGCGTACCTACAAATAATGAAGTCTGTGTCCACGAAACGACAACGACACGACAGCCGCACGTCTTGCGTTTGTTCGTAGGATGCATGCATTCGACAAAAGACGCGTGCGTGGACAGTAGGCCTAAGTTTATGGTACGCAAATAAATGAATTAAAAAAAAAATGGTTTCGTGTCACCAACCTGCTAATGAAGCGGCGTGGCGTCGAAGCCAAGGGCGGATCCGGCTTTGGCTCCAGGGGAGGTTCACATGGCTCTAGGCTCTAGGTCACATAGTATTTCTTTTTTATTTTTACTTTTATAGGTTTACAGTTTACACTTGACCGCCATCTCGCCTGATATTAAATAAAATATAAATAAATATTGGTGGACAATTCACACACAACACCATCTGACCCCAAACTAAGCAAAGTTTGTACTATGGCGGCCAGATAGCTGATATAATACTTATATAGTTTAAAATACATACTTAATATACATAGAAAAACCCAGACACAGTACAAAAATTTAAATTCATCACACACATATTTGCACTGGGTGGGAATCGAACCCACGACCCTCGGCTTCGCAGGCAAAGTTACCCACTAAACTACAAGGCCAGTCAAAAAGCCTAGTTGTTAGCAACGATGCAGACTACGATGTACTACGATGGAGCGTGTTTATCTAGAAGTAACCGATTCACTCTCGATTTGAAGACACCAACATTATAACTATCAGGAAAATCCCACTCCGGCAACTCATTCGACATCCTAGACGTTCTTATCACAAAAGTAAAGTCAAACCTCTTCGTCCTTGTCTTTGGAATATCAACCATGTACCATATGTATACCGTAGCTGAACCATGGTCCAGCTACAAAACTGTGCGATAAGTTAAGTACATGCATGCTTTTGAAATTGTGGTCCACCTAGGTACTGGGCCCAACCACAGGGAGGGCCCTTGATCCCCATGACCCCCCCTGGATCCGCCACTGGTCGAAGCGACGTGGAGCAGCAGAACCAGACGTACGCGTTAGACGCTTTTTAGCTGGGTAAAATAAATCTCGCCAGTTCTGACGCATTTCTAGATGGTCATGCCATGATGACCAGGCCACACCCTCCGGTTACACCCGTGTAGTTTCCAAAGTAAGCTATCAAATTCTAAGTTATAAGTTTTCACTTCTATCGGCAGTTCCTATGACTGCCAATTTTTTTATCCTGCTTTATCTATCAGGGCTTCAACAGGGTCATCATTCCAACGAAAACAAAACTGATCACTATGAAAGCTACACCACAGCTACACATACAAACGACGATAAAAATGAAAACAAATAAAATAAGCTAAACGTTCAATGGCTCATAAAATAGTGTCCGTCCAACAACAATACTCTGATTTCTCAAAATATTACAACTTTTCCACTAATGTTCCCGTTATTTGCACTATTTATAGCGTTTCCGCTTTGGAACTACGATACCGAGTATTCGAGTCCGGAGGACAGGATAGGAAGGACTAGTCCGATAGTCGGTCGGAGCGGAATTCCGGATTCGGATGCAGTTTGCTTGTGGTACAAATGACAAGAAATTCGAATTTAAATTCCTATTTACTCGTCTTCAAATAGATAGAATCAGTTTCTTCTAGGTAAGCAATATGAGGAATATCATAGGTTCTTCTAAAGCCTTGACGAAATATGTTTTACAGCAGTGCTCCGCGTTTCAGCCGCGTAGTATACGATTCCGTTATGTTCCCGATATAAAAAGTTTAGGTAGTATAGTAACATAAGTTTGTTACTACTAATATTTCAAACAATATCTACACAAAGTTTAGTAAGGACCAATTCCTCACGAAAGTAGTTTCCACGTGAAAGCGTAACAAACAGACTTACTTTCGAGTTTATAATAATAGTGGGATGTTATACGTTGTTATTAAACCGATACCTAATCTGAAGATGCATTTAAATGTAAACCTCTACTACTTAATAAGGAATAATATCAATCACTTATTATCTTCTATTGCTTATCATTTATTGCAAAACACAAAGCTGACAATGTACTAGTAAGCTAAGCATTTACCCTGTAAGGGCATGCCAATAGCCGCCTCGCTTTATTTTAAGTAGTTTTGAAGTCAAAACTTCTTTAAATGTTTCTTTTATTATCGACAAGGATATAAATCATCAAACTTCCAGAATGGGAGGTTGTTTGTGACGTCACGTCTTCGTAGAGACATTGACGTCACTCGCAAATTCTAAGCACTGTATCTTAGTCATTTATTGATTATGGAACTGTAAAAAAAAATACTGTACGTACAATATTTTTAAATAACCTGATTGACGATCTAATAAGTCTTTTTTTATGTATTATGCTTATTGCTAATTATTGAACCTCTTTCAGGTTGAAACTTGGACCATACATTAGTTTCACAACAGGTAAGCTGAACTGTTACAAGTTCTCACCGAGTAGAGTTATTACTTTTGATGGAACGGCCTGTTACCGACCTAGTTAAGAAACCCATTGGTAAGTTTCAGAGGTGGGTGGGTTTATTAATTATTGGTTTCAGAGTCTAGATAGGTATGCTTCTTTTGCTGCTTTTACAAATATCCTTATTACGATCGGTGGGCCAGGGTTTCTACAGAGTGGACACCATCGGCCAGTCGACCCCAGGGTCGTCCTCCAACGCGATGGAAGGACGAGCTCGGAGCGTTTAAAAATGATTGGACGATGGTAGCTCAGGACCGGATAAAGTGGAGGGAATTGGGGGAGACCTTTGCCCAGCAGTGGGACAACTGAGGTTAAACTGAAAAAAAAAAAATTAACAAAAAAGAGTAGTAAGTACTTTTTTTTTTCATTCTGTATTTATGTCACCGTAAAATCGCTAACACTGTCAGAGTATAATCTAACGCGTGAGATTATAACCGCGGTTATTATAATAATCTGCGGTTTTTAGTATTTAACGGTAACATTTATGCCCGCCCGGCTTACATTATTCCAGTCAAGCGATCGAATCCAGCGCTGGATTGCTTACTGGAAAAATGTAAACCGGTATTGGATTGATGCTTTCCAGTACTGGTTTCCATTTTTCCAGTAAGCAATCCAGCGCTAGATTCGATCGCTGGAATAATGTAGGTAAATCGGGCATTATATTAACCTGAGGTCGTGAGGTCACCAAGTAACCGAAACTCGACCATAATACCCCGTTTACATGATTCCAGTCCAGCGACCGAATCCAGTGCTGGATTGCTTCCTGGAATAATGTAAACCGGCACTGGAATGCACTGGCACTGGGTTGATGCATTCCAGTGCCGGTTTCCATTATTCCAGTAAACAATCCAGCGCTGGATTCGATCGCTGGACTGGAATAATGTAAACGGGGTATAAAGGAATTTTAATCTATGTATTCTGGAGGACATTGTTCATTTATAAGGGATTTTGTGCTAAACGTGGACATTGACATCATACATTAAACTTGATAGATTCTAGCAGTGGTAATCAGAATACAATAATATCATTTGGTAATAGTAGAAGTGGTAAAAGTGAGTAGATGATTATTCATACTGCTCTACGGAATTATTGTAAATATATATATTATATATTGTTTATTATTTATTCAGTATTAGTAAGTAGATGAAATTTCTTCTCGTGGTGTTGTGAAGTGAAACCAGATGCGATAAAAAACCATTTCACAAAAAGAACACTAAATACAATACACACAAGAAAAACAACTTAAATATGACATTAATTGTTTAATTCACGCAGAATTGTTTTAATGTGACTTGTTTCTATCGATCTAAAGAAATCGATCATTTACGAGAAAAATCGATATTATTCAAAGCTTAATAAAACTGACTATATAATTGGGTGAGAAGTCGAAAACAAGGATTTAAATACTTATTTATAATGAACTTTTAGTTTAATAATCTGGGTACCAAAATAATGCACGATAATTATTTATAATAATAAATCAGTTTTTTAATAAATCAAATTATCAAGAACATGTTGTCCACGGATAGCCCAGTTTGAACAATGTCCTTTGACAGCAAACTTTAACACTAAACAAAAGAGTAGGTATTTATAAATATTCAAATCTCTGTACATGTATAAAAATGATAGCATTCTACTCTCCTTTTCTTTATGAACAATAATATTGTGCTTAATTTCAAACTCTTTCGTCTGCCCATTGTCGTAATATTTAATTTTTATATTTCACAATATTAACACGTACTTTGTATGTGTTAACTGTTAATAAGTGTTATAGATTGTAGTCAAGCATTAGAGTGTAAAAATATCAGTTGATGAAATAAATAGAGGTGGTCCGTCAAATAAAAAACAAAGTCATTTCAAATAAAATATATTGTTTCATTTAATTTTATTAATCCTAGAGATTACAAAAATAATTGTTCTTATTTTATTTTTCATTAAAACATTTAAAATTCATACAATTTTTATCGCCTACCTACACATCAGTTTACTATTGCAATAATAATAATAGCATTATTTAAGTGATGATTATTATTTACAGAAAATTATTTTAATAATAGAAACTTTAGTGGAAGACTTAACAATAGTTTGACTATAAATGTTTTTATACGAATTTATGTCATGATAATGAAATTTAGTGAAATTATAATCAATATTATACTTTTAGTGGCTCTAGTATTTTATTCTAAGATATTTATACAATGTATATAACATTCTATAACTACAAAGCACAACAACATACATAACTACATTAGATGTAAATTATAATGATGTAAGTGGGTTTAAAATTATAGTAATAAATTTTGAGCACCAAGATGAAAAGTTATTAAAAACTTAAGATGTCCTTATAAGAAGTTTTTTACCAACTGGAATCCGTGTCTACAATTTTATTTTAATTTAAAAAAAACGATGGTTTTTGCGACTGTGAGTAGCGAACAAAATAGACTGAACTATTAAATGCATTTTTTATATCTGCTGATTCCGAATAGGGTTATTATTTTTATGTTTTATCACAATAATAAAACAAACTTTTTGATTACAACTAAAAATACACCCTCCAGTTAGTTAAGAACTCTATACTTTTTTTCTCAAAGACCGTCGAGGTGTAGAAGTGTCTTGTGCAACTTATGTGTCAGTTAAATGACATATCATAGTTTACGCACACTAAGACAATATGAACCCGAAACCACAACCTAGATCAAAATCTTTGAAAGATAGAACATCTTAACATTTTCACACAAATTAAAATTAAACACTTAAAAGAATTTTCTCAGAAATGTTTAACTAATGTTGGGCACAAACTGTCGTCTGTATCATTTACAAAAAAGATCAATCAAAGATCTTCGAAAACAATTTAATTTTATTCTTATTTCTGTTATTTGATAAGCTAAGTTTATGTAACAGTAAAATAGTGACAATCGAAATAAAATAAATTGCAAATGAATGTTGTAAAAATAGCGTGGTAACAATGTTTTGGCATTTCATTCATTCAATATGACACAGAAGGTAAACACACAATAAGAATGACAAAAGGATTGCCTATTTTTTTATCTGAGCGAAATGATAAAAAAATTGCTAAAAACAAAAAAATAAAATGATATAAATAGCATTGCACATCTGAGATGAATACAAAATTAATGATTTATGCTTATTTAACGTTTCTTGAGACATACAATTAATAGCTACATTTTCTATTTACATTAACAATAAAACGCTATAATTTAACATTAACAATTTAATTCAAATTTTGTCTTTGAACCAAAATCTATTTTAACTTGTTGGTGTAAAATTGCAATCAGTATACATTTAATAACTAACACAGACTACTAAACAGTATAGAAAAGAGCCTTCTGGTGTTTGCCTAAAGTGGTCGTATAATTGTAGTCTGGCAGATTTAACAGTTGCTATACAACTGGCAAGAGTTTATAACTAAAATAATAATGGCATAGATCCGTTGGTTTGATTGGACCTCACAATTTGTTTTTTTTTTATTCAGTATGCTCGGGATGTGGCATTAAACCATAGAAATTAAGTAAGTATTCCATTTTTACATTACATTTTGTAAAGTTTGTATCAGTGTGTTTTTAACCCCCGACCAAAAATAGGTAACATCCATTTTTGGTCGTGGGTCAGGGTCTGGTTGTATAACTTATTAAAAACATAGGTAAACAGAGAGACTTTCTATTTTCTTCTATTAGAGAGAGTCTCAGTTTAATATAAATGTTTTTTTAAATAACTCGAAATAATGCAGTAAATGTTTTCAAATCAGTTTTGTTTAACCCCGAATATCACATACATTATGTGGTCCAAAAAAACACATCGAGCTGAGAAAATTTTATTCGTCCTATCTACATATATTTGGACGTCTTAATACATTAAGTAATGTTATTACTTGCCTGACAGTTGTCTGTTCGATTGTATATCATACAAGTTGACTACATACATTAAACAGACAACTCTCAAACAATTAGGTTCAAGTAATATTCGTTAGAAAAAAAATCACCTAATCGCTTCGTTGACGTGACGCGTAAGCATAATCTTTGATGAAACGCGCCGCTCACAAAATTATAGCTGTCTCGTTTCTTCCTACGCTTGAAGAGCAGGTTAGAAGGTTGAATCCCAACCTGACAGATCATCTGGAGGTGGTTCGTCGCCGTCTGGTGGATATTGGTCAAAGTTGTGTGTGTCGATGGGTGATTTCACTGTGGGGGTTATTGGCGGTTCTAAAGAACGAGTGGCCAGACCTTCCCAGTTGAAACCATCAAACCATCTGAAAAAACGAACATGGAGATTAGAAAATTGTATTTTTTTTTAATTAAACTGGTTTTACAACCATATTTATTCGCTTTTACGGAAATACTAATGTAACTATCAAAATTTGTCACGTTATAGATGTCGTTGTGCATGTTGCACATAAAACTCGATTTATACTAACAAAGGTACCTATATCAATTCGACACTATGACCAAAATGTAAGCATTGTTAAAAGTTGAAATCACAGAAATTATGTGGTGGTTCTTTTAAATAAACCCCCTTTACAACTAACAAGCTAACAACACAGAAAAACAGAATGAACAATTAAGCTCATATGGACATTTTAGGCAAGATTGTTGTTACTAACTAACTTTCGCATAAAAAAGTCAACTCACTTGTGTTTCTGTATCTCAGTGATTCCACCACGCTGGTAGCCCAACCGCTCGGCAGGGTTGTCGCGACACAGCTTCTTGATCAAGTTGGCCGCGTTCCTGGTAATAGAGCGAGGGAACTCCACCGCGTCGATGCCCTTCAAGATCTTGTTGTAGGTTTTCATCGGGTCGGTGCCGGTGAACGGCGGTGAACCGGTCAGTAACTCGAACATTAACACCCCTGGAATACGTTTATTGTTTCATTATTATCAATACAGAGGATTCATTTAATCAAAGTCAGCCTAAAGGCATTCTAGGGCTGGGTTGTAAAAAATCTTGTGATGTGGTAATATAAGAAAACTTTTTATTGAAAGACAAAACAAAGAAGAACAATAACAAAAGAAAGAAAGACTTTTGAATACAGCCAAGTTTAAAAATATTACTATTTTGCTGTAAGTTATTTATCTATATGATTGAGGTGAAAACCCTGGATAAAACTGATCCAGTAATATAATTTGCGATGAGCCGCAGAACAGCTCTGAATTCTGAAGTTTATTAGAGAAACTAATACCTAAATTTCGCCCGCTACTTAATGGAGGAGTTATTATTGCTAGAGGTACGTGAAGTATGAAATATCCCAGCTACTAGTAACCTCAAGTATTAACCTCATCAGTAGCACACCCCGGACACTCGGCCTAAAATCTATACAGACGGTGCAGTTGACATACCTACACTCACACAACTACGCATATGTCGTTCGAACGCATTTACGCATGTGTGCGTGTCATCTAGGGTTACTAAATTATTTTATGGAATAGCTGTGACCCGTGAGTTCACCTGCCTGTATTAAGTGTTTAAGTGGCCTATAATCTTTTACCTAGTTAGTGTTCGATCTTTAATGTAGGTAAACATAACTTTCATCAACAACCAGAAGGGAGAAGATTTAAAACAAAATAGGAGATAATAAAGGTACCTACCATGGACGAATTGATTTTTAGTTAAGTACACTTACCCAAAGAGAAAACTTTATTCTGACAATATATTAATTAGTCACTCCACATATCGCGTATTTCATTATAGGTAGGCTAGTCACAGAACATTAGATTAGGTACAACAACCACGCACATAAAAGTACAGATAGTCTAATATAGAACCTGTTTCTTTTTTTTGAGTCGGTTGAATGCTAAGAAATAATCACTTATCAATAAATCTGAATAGTAGTAGCAATCTTAGTAAAAAAAAACACTAAATTGGCAACACTAGTGACTAAGCGAACTATACTCCGCGCCATCACTCGACGAACGAGTTTAATAATTTCGTCACAGGACTTCAGTGTTGGCGCGTAGGTACTTCTAAAACCAGTAGCACAGTTTATAAAAATGATTCAATCTTTGTAGAAATTCTTATGAAATCAAAAATCTCTTATTCTTAACTTAAAATTGTGAACTTATCAAAACACAGTAGAAAAACGATTCAATCCTAGTACCTATATTATAGAAATTCTTATGAAATTAAAAATCTGTTATTCTTGTTTCGTTGAACAGATGAAAAAATTGGTACCTAAATTTAAATAACACAGCAACACAGCGTCATGGTCGTATTCTCATAGAAAATTGTCGTCCGATATAACCCTTCGTTGAGTGCTTCTCGCGTTCTTGCGGGGTAGGAAGCTTGAAACTGGCGGGGAGTGGGGAGTGTCCATTCTATCTGTATTATCTATTCTATGTCAGTAGTTAGATTTAAGACTAGTAGTAGTAGCCTATACAGATTTTGTGACATCGGTTCATGATGACTTGAGGCGTGCCGGATTTTTACGACCAACAGACTGTCCGTGTCTTCCGACTTTTATGTAGTTCTCTCACCTAAGTGCTCATTTTAACAAAGTAGGTACTTGTTATTGATATCTAAGTAATAAGTATTAACTCACCTAAGGACCAGTAGTCAGCGCTGATATCGTGTCCTCGATTCATGATCACCTCGGGAGCGACGTATTCCGGCGTGCCACAGAATGTCCATGTCTTCCGGCTAGCCTGCAGTTTCTTCGAGAAACCGAAGTCAACTAGTTTCACGTAGCCTTTCGAGTCGAGTAGTAGGTTCTCGGGTTTCAGATCCCTGGAAACGTAAATATTTTATTATCTTCTATTAAATAAAAATCTCGTGCCACGGTGTTTGTGGTACTACTTCTCCGAAATGGTTATACTTTTTTTTATAGACTAAGTAAAGTAGATAAGAGAACAGCTAGGATCGTATTTTCACTCTCCAGCCCCCTTCAGTTTAAAAGAACAACATTAATTAAATAATTTGTATTGCAAAGAGTTTTGTAAAAATATCAGATGTAATGAAATAACAACATGCTTGACAGAATTAATGCAATTTAATTTTATTTTCAGGATTTATCTGTTGGTCTTATAGGATATTTCCATAAAACACCATTAATCACAATCAGAATAAGATCAATTGATGCGATCAATAGATTCAATTGATCAAATGAGCAATATTTGCTGCCCCCAGGCACAGCACAACGTAAGTAGCAACGTAAGTAGCACATTATCCAAATTCTAACTTTCGTTTAATAATACGAAGGTATGTGAATAGAAAATAATTCTTGAAGGGAAGGCTTACTTTTAGGCTTAAATTAAACAATATTATAAATAAACCGACCTGTAAATTATATTCCTAGAATGTAGATAGTGGAAAGCTTCCACTACACAAGCCGTGTAGAACCTCGTCGTCGCATCATCGAATTGTCCTGAAACACAAAATAATAAAGAAAATACATTAAATTTAGAGCAAGGTTTAGGTAAAGATCATGAAAATGTAATTCGTTGACCTGGGTTTTTGATGATGGAAACAATGCTCTTCAAAGTAGAACACAGTAATGTTAACACATTACGGTAACAAAATAGCTAAGAGATAAGAAAAAAGGAATATTTTTTGGAATAGAATTAGAGTAAATAACCAACTAGTCAATTATGTATTTATAATAATAATGTATTTATAATTAGTAGTAATAATAAATAATTTATTTAATCCGAAAAAAAACAAAAACCCCGACTTCTATTGAACATTTAATTCAGGAACTCTACCAAATTTCATAAAAAGCTATCACTAAGTAGTCCAGATAAGTGAAAGTAAATTTTAGTTTTTTGTTCATATCACTACACCGATTTCGATAAAATTTATGATATGAGACCACCTCTGAACTAGGTATGAACCAAACAAAGAAGGAACGAGAAAAATGTCGGAGCTATCGCGTAATATACATACACTACAAAACACTCTCCTTTTTTGAAGTCGATCAAATAATATATTATGAAGGGATATTAGAGAAAAGAAACAATAGAAAGCGTCCTAAGTAATAATCAGAGAATATTGGAGAGAACCACACTACTAAAAAATTAAGTTTCAGCGCCATCTGTAAACGTCTTTAGAAACTATTTTCACTTAGCTTCTCCACAATAGATGGCGCAACAAGTACAAAAATAAAGGTACGCAATCTCTCTGTCTAGTCTGTGCGCAACATGTATAAATTATTAATATCATTGCCCTAGGACATGATATGCCTATAAGTATATTTTATACATCTTGAAAGCTCGAAACTGTATTTGTCGTCCTATTTTGTATCTTTTTGCAACACCCTAATGAGGTCTTTGCTGGTTCAGTGTAACTTATCTATAAAACATGGTCTAACACAAACTCTATCTATGGTCTAACTACACTGTGTAAGTAAATAAACTATAAATCTTACCTCTATCTCTCAAAATAGTCCACAGTTCTCCTCCCAAACAAGTTTCCATTAGCATATACAGATATTTCCTATCTTTAAACGTTTTATACAGCTTCACTATAAATTCGCAGTTCATTTCAGACATGATTTCTTTCTCTGACATGATGTGTTGTTGCTGCCTTGTTTCAACGATCTGGGCTTTCTTCATTTGTTTCAATGCGAAAGAGCGAGATGGGTCGCCTGAGATTTGAACTAGTTCGACTCGACCGAAACCGCCGATTCCAAGAGTGGCTATGATGCGGAGATCCGATAGACGTAGGTTGGCGAACTCTTCGTTAAGTCTGCAAAAAGATAAACATTGAAATACAATAAGAGGTAATAAACAGACGGTCAATCTAATCTTCCGATAGCTGGCACAACATTTTTGGAAGGTATTTGAGGCGAAAACTTGTCACATATCTACCCCACTTATAGGGATGTTAAAAATGTTTGCTTTTATTTTGAAGATTCACGCTTGTTTATCTACCACAAAAAAAATATTTTGTTAAAAAAATATTAATGTTTTCGATTAGTAAAAAATATCTAATTATAAAGTAATTTTGAATTTCCCCGCTAAAAAAACACCAACTGACATGACGTCACTACCCGCACTACATTGATCGCGAATCATGACTGTATGACCAGTTTATGTGTTTCTTTATATTTATTTGAATACAAACAGTTAAAATCGTCGTCACTAAGATCGCAAACTATAATAAAAATGCAGAGAAGTAAACAGTACAGTCAGTCTTCGACAATTTGTTTTGCGGTTAGTGACGTAATAAGTCATATTGGGGGTTCCAGTCACGTGACAACAGATTAAAAATATAGCATTTTAAATAATTTATTATAAGTTTACCAAGTTATATTAAATAACAAAAATGTGATTTTCGATATTCTAATCATGCAAACTATCATACATTAACACTAAACATTAATCTGTGATTAGTGTTAACTTCCCCATTATGCCCTATCACACGGAGCTGCAAACCTGGCTGGTGAGTAGCGTTGTTATTGTTGGAATAAAATAGGAGAGCTATGTGACAAGTTTTCAGCTTGTCTCAAATACCGACCCAAAAATTGGTGGCAACTCTCGGAATGTATTGGTAATTAGTAGACGCCGATTATGAACGAGTGTAATATCAAATTTGTTGACGTTGTTTTGACCACTGTTTAACCAATACAAAATAGGTATAGGGTCAAAAGCGCACGTAGGTATTTAATTTAAAACTTTTAATAGTTGAAAGAAAGAACAAGATGGAACTGAACTCACTACCTATGCACGATACCCTTATATATCTTGTGTAGAGTTCATTCAGTTCAGTTATCATATATTTTACATTTACCTGCATTATTTCTGTTTGATTTTTTTTATTATTTATTCCGTTCATACCAGTGCGTTATAACTCCCAAGAATTAGTTATGTGATTGCATTGTGTTTTTTCTAGTAATTTTCTTATTGGTGTGAAATTTGTTATAAAATAAAGTCAAATTGGACGTTGCGTTACTAAAATTACTTGACAAAAAAATACTGTGTAAGGTAAGGGTTTTTGTTTAAATTCCAGTTAGATTTTTTTTGGGTTTACTTTAAACATTTTAATGTAATAACTTTTCTCATTAAAGTTACTATACTTTTGTAAGTATCTATATAATATTTATAAAAAATAAGTTATTTCTTTTATTGCACTTTAATTAACTTGTTTAAAATAGATCGGCGATTGTTGAAAATTGGAACAGAAACTTCGAAATTACTCGTAAGTACCTATATCTTTTTACTACGATTGCCCCTTAGAACCACGTCACTATTTAACGGAAAATGAAATCTACAGCAAAGTCATTACACCGCTTCATCGCAAGCAATCGCGTTTAAAAGAAATCTATTTATACATTCCCAATAACACGGTTGCATCTTCAAAGATCTCCGAATGACGACAACACTTTCTCGATCCCACTACAGTCAGCAATTGCAGTAAAAGTTGCTGCGTAAGACAAAATTGATATCTCAATTGAATACTAAGATTTCTACGAAATAGTTTGAAATGGTGTGGAGATTGGACCAATTATAGTTTCCCCGGAAGACATTCAATTCGTGACATACATATCTCAAAATCCTTCCCTCAAAATAATTTAAAATTTTCTGTTCGTAATTATTGTTTTCTTGAAATAATACTATTTTTTGACAAAGAAAACTATTGCAAACATATACATTACAATAACATCGTTTGGAATTACAGTATTATCGTAGAGTATAATAATTGAAAAAGATAAAATATATTATTCTACTTTTGTTATAGTTCAAGTCTTAACGCTGTCTGCGGCATTTCTACTGTCATCTAATACATTTATCACAGTTTTTCTAGCACACGGATCTAATGACAACCCAGGTGCGCCCATTGTTCCAATCGAACTTCACAATAACTTCGCAATCAGGGACAAAAACGCGGGAAAACATAATTGTTTTTGTTTCAATCTTATCGTGACAGACAATTCTATAGGCGCTGATGAAAGTTTGCAATTTACTTCCATCGATTTTTGACATGGATTAGAGAAAGCTATTGACTATCGGTAGTGTATTTTTATCAATACATTTCTTAAGTTTTTCTTTAACACATTCGACATTTTGGAGGAAACGTTTAGCTTCTGAGTTCGTAACTTCATTGAATTTCGTTTGTTTTGCACAGTAATTTTTCACACGATTTTTATGATACTTACCATTGTTTCAAAACCATCCACGTTTGCCAAAACAGAAACAAAAGCATTAGACAGTATAATCACAACATGTTATTTCATTATTCGTTGGCAGTCATACGAAAATGGTCATTGTTTTATTAGGCGAAGAGATAAGTCACACAATGGCAATTGGATTCGAGCGTAGCGTTCGATGCCCTACCTAAATTTCACACATGCAAGTTTTAGGACTTGGTCGAAATCATTATGTTAACAGCTTCAAGTTTTATAGTGATACAGAAGATATAAAAACTTGATTCAATGGTATAAAACACGTTTGTTTGGAGGTAACCATTATACTGTTGCGTGTTTGCGATTCGTTGCGGAATACTTATTGTGAACTTGACACAACGAAAAACAAGAACTTTTCAAATACAAGGCAAGTCGAACAAAAATTTTTAACAATGTGAGAGATTTAAAAAAAATATGTTTTTAAGCAATTATTTGGAACCAATTTGTGAGATGTTAGCGAGTTACTAATTTGCCTTTCTTATATTTTGTCTTTTTGACATTGAAATCTAAATGAACTGGTTTTAAAGTAGTGCCTACATTGGAAGTGCAGTCTTTGCCTTGATCAAATCGAAATTTAAACTATCGAAATTTAATTACATTCAAATATACATTTAGATGCAGAAAACATTATATCCAACTAGTGTCATAAAAATTACGAAAACTGCAAGGATATATTAATATAAATTGCAGTGAACTTCGACCAAGGAAATGTCAGCGATGAGTCAAATTTATAGGGAGAATGCCCCTGACTCACTCAATATGTTACCCTTGAAAACGATTCAGTAGTGCAAACTTATTCTGACGTACGAAATCGCGTCGCTACCACTGCATTCTTCGACTAAGTTTCAAAATAAGCATTGTTGTTTCATCATTTGGTCACAAGGCTCAATAAGTTTGTATCTGGAGTTAATATTGACATATACATAAGTTTCCAAACACAACGGATTATAACTGCATAGCTTATGTGTTAGGAAATACGGATGTTAATGCTTTACCTTGCTCTGCTTTCACCTTCGTCCTTGTATTTGGTTCGGATCTCATCGAGTGTTGATATCAGTTGATTGAAGGTTTCCCTGTCGATGACTAAGCACGTAACACCTTCAGGGGTGTCACAAACGATGTTCGCTGTTCGCAGATCATCCCTGGAAAGTAAAATTGATATTGAAAACTAACCACAGAATTCTATTAACAATAAAAAGTATAGAGGCGTAGATTAATATAACTTATAATGGTTGGTTTTTATTGGAAGTCATAAAATCGCATTTAGAGTTACAACGTTCATAATAAAACTGAATACAATGTCAAGATTACAAAATATCTCAATTCACGAAATTATAAAACTGATTTTATGAGAGTTTGTCAAAAGTTATTGCCCCGATCAAAATTATTGTACAATTTTCTGTGACAGTTAAATCAGCAATGAATATAGCATACTGGAAAGTACAGTTTACGATTATACTACATTTTAAAGCTCAAATTTTATTGTGATAATATGTAATAATAAAAACGTAATAAAATCTCTCGACAGTCGCTCGTAGAAAGCGAGTGTTGTAAAATATGAACTCAAGATATTTAACAATTCAATTCTTTACGATGTTTCAAGATATAACGAACTTTTTCAACATATATTTGTAATGATAGGACTCTTTGGAGAGTCCGTCTGGGGAAGTTTTCGACCGCCAAGCAGTGGTGTGGAATGGTTCAGATTGAACAGTATATTTTAAGAGAAACACAAAAGCACAGGGAAATACAGGGCAAAGAGCTAAAGTATCTTGTATTTCCGAGTGATGAGCACAGTGTAGGTATAACAAGGAAGTTTTTTTTCTTATTAAGGGGCATGACATGCTCCGGACACTTGGGTCCGTGCTTTTTATTAACATATAGTATAAGTTAAAAAAAAAAACATAGAGATAAAAGGTTACGATTTACGATCATACATCTGATTTTTAGAGCTTATTTTTTAAAATATTTTTTGATCTTATTTCCAATTTTTTTAAGCATCCATTTGATTTTAGTATATGGGTTCCAATAAATGAAAGTTAAAGTTCTTACCCTTGTAACGCTTTTTCTCCAAAGAAATCGCCTTTGGTAAGTGTCCTGATGAACTTCTCATCGTTGCTGTTGGGCTGCTTTTGTGTGACTTTGACCTGAAATTCATAATAAGACATGTAATAGTTTGTCATTAATTAATAAATTCTCGCAAACTGCTAATAAATGCCATGGACGAAATACATCTTATGTTCAGAATTCTTTACCTCTAACTCTAGAGTTTAGCACATGACACAACTTTAACTTTTACAGACATCATAAGAACTCAAAGGTTATCTAGAAGAGATCACTATTAACGATAAGATCGCCTTCTGTCCCCAACATATTTTTAATTTTATTTTGGAACAATACAATTAATTTGTTCGTGTAGTAAACTGTTTTAGTATCGTTATGTAGATAAACATCCACTGACTAAATAAGTTCTGTATCATAGCGGAAAATGTTAGGTTTGAAATGTTCCTAACTCCCCACCTATTTCCCTTTTCTTCTCCTAATCCACGAAATATTTAAAAAAAAAAGAAATTAAAAGATCCCGGAGCCTGTGGAGAGATAAAATAAAATAGAATAATAACAAATTATATTATCTATACATACTAATATTAATAAAAATTAAAAAGAGAGAGGAATTTCAAAGCCAAGAACCGTTTTCGTTAGACGGTAGATGATTGACGGCAGGTCGTCAGGTCGTCCCTAGAAAGTCTTAGACAAAGTTGTTTTTCTATTAGTCGTAGAGCAAAGACTATTGAATATTATAGATCTGCATGATAATACTCATTGTTAACTGTTAATGAATGGCTATTCAAAGATGAAACCTTATACATATATTGAATTGGATCAACACCTCATAGATGTAGATGCGGTGTGTATTAAACACTAGATATCTTAGACTGGAATCGTTTAATACCATCTGGAGAGAAAGTACTCTAAACAGTAGAAATATACAACTCAGAAGAAACGGTACCTACATTATATGACAAAAATGCGAACAAAACTTTATCCAAATACCTCCTTATATTTTTAAAACTCTTTGCCACAACACAATGTTAGAATGCAGCTTCTGCTTAAAATTAAGTTTTTTTTTGTCATTCCGTTGAGTGTAATTAAATATTTTCATTATTTAAAGTACTGGTCCATGAGCTTTTAAAAAAATCAGACCTGTTTATTGGGCTTTCAATAAGTACGTCACAATTTATAAAGACACTACGCTTTTACCCGCGACTTCGTCCGCGCAAAATTAATATTAAGGTAACTGAGGCAGTACTTACTTATCCACCTATACAAATTTAAGTTTACTAAAACAGCTTACATTAAAACATTTTCATACAATTTCATCAAAATCAGTTCAAGCATAGTCGACAAACAGACAGAGTTACTTTTACATTTATAATATAAAATAGGATGTATTCCTAGAGTCTAGCTAGTTCCAAAATTTTACGGTTTTATCATCAACATTAACAAACTTCCATTTGAACTTTAATTCCTCATTTTCACCCCTTCAACTCTTTTTCCGTTATATGTAGTTAGTCGCCCTTGTCCTTTCCTGAGTCTAGTCTACCTGTGCAACAAATTGCATCAAAATCGGTTCAGTGGTTTAGACGTTGAAACGTAACATTACATTTAATTAATAACATTATATTAGTAAGGACTAGCAGCGCACCGCGGTGTCACCCGCGTAGTTCCCGTTCCCGCAGTTTTCCGGGATAAAAAGTAGCCTATGTGTTCTTTCAGGCTATAATCTATATGTGTTCCAAATTTCAACCCGTTCCGTTCATACGTTAGGACGTGATTGAGCAACAAACATCCATACATTGACATTTATAATATTAGTAGGATAGTAGGATTTAAGTGTGATTGCACATGAGCTCTAACATATGGCAATAAAGTACAATTTAGGACAAATTACCAGTTCAATTATGGTTTCAAAGCAAAAATTATCATGAAAGACATCAAGTAGTATTACCACAAGAAAACATATAATAAGTGGGTTTCGTGTAAGTGCTTCCTTAATACTGACGGATAGAGTGAAAACTATGTCGAGAGTTTATAAATTTTATGTAACGGCATGTAACGGTTTCAAAATAATTTTAAATCAACACAGACAACTTACAGACTTCAAATTATTTTATAGTTGCAAATACCAAGATATTGGAGTCATACCCAATTTCGTAATAAGAACGCCTAAGCTGTGGAATATGTTGCCTGACTGGGTATTTTTATTATTCATTATTCCAGTTGGATACAATTGTGGTATCCTCAAGTCAAAAGTGAAACGGTTTCTTCTAAGTAAGCATGGGCATACAATGGTGTCATTGCAGAATGCATCGTCGCTAAAGATCGGGTGAAATGTCGATGTAGGGGAGACCGAGGAGTGTTGTGACAATTTTTACTTAGAGCAACATAACTCAATAAAGAAACATACCACAATTATAAACGTTATGCCAAAATGTATCCCAATTATTACTCTTTTAAAAATAGTAATCAAAAGCAATTAAAGTTACATGGTGACTGAGAAAATCCACAAAAACTGAAAATACTCCTATTGTCACAACTCTCCTAACACCGAGGTAAGTTGTAACAGGTACCAAGGTTAGTTGTGACAGCTGCGTACCAAGACTAAATTGGACCGATAAATATATTTTTGTAATTAACAAAACACGTTTTTTGCATAAAAGTACTTTAATTTTCAAAATAATAGTAAGAAACAATAACATGAAGTATTAAACATCAAAATAACAAGTATTAATTATTTTATCAGTAGGTATTTAGTAGTAGTAGGACTCTTGGTTGAGTCCGCCTGGGGAGGTACCACACCTTTGCCAGTTATTCTACCGCCAAACAGTAATGTGCAAACATTGCTGTGTTCCGGTTTGAAAGGCAATGTTTCAGATAAATTACAGGGCTTAGAGATATAATATCTTAGACCTCTGGGTGACGAGAGCAGTGCAGTGCAGTTGGATGAAGAGTCCAATTCATTACCTATAATGATTTGGACTCTTCATGCAGCTGCTTGTCAACGTGATGTTATGTGGCAAGCATCTTGCTTATTATCAGGTACATGTTCTGCTCGTCTCCTCACTCTATACTATAAAAAATAGTTACTTAATGAGATCAAATCTAAAGAATCATAAATCAAAATATAATCTGACAAACAGTTATGACAGATCTATCATAGCTCGCCCCCAGTGCAATCTTCATGAGACCAGTCTTTACATTCCAAGCACTGAACCCACTTCTCATTTGTTCGGCTATAAAATTCCAGCACAAGCAATAATAAGCATTTTTTGCATCTTCTTTGGCATATTCTCCATTTTTCTTGTTGATCTGCTACTTGGCTTTTTTCGGTTTCTTCTTTTCTTCATTTAAAACACGCTTTTTCACACTTTGTATTTTTCTACTGGCTTTTATGACATCTATTTCATCTTCTGTAGGTTTGTCTGTAAGAATAGCTGATTCGATATTGCGTCTATTAGGTTGAGTTTTTTTGTCTTGGTGGAGCCTTTGGCAACAGCTTACTGATTCTGGCAAACACATTCATCTCAAACTAAGGTTGTAAAAATTGACAGAAACAAATGAGCATAAATATTATACAAACAAAAAAAAACATTGTTGAAACTAATTTAAATAAGCTAATTTATATATATTATATTCATAATTCATAAATTAAACTTAAATAGGAGAGTTGTGACAGCGTGTCACAATTCTCCTAGGTGCCAAAAATTGCGAGTTGGTTAGAATAATAATTCATAATTTCAAAACATGATGGAAACATAGGAAGACAATGCCACGATTTGAAACATCAAAAGCCACTCAATACATGGAAAAATAGCCTTATCATGTGAATGCAATATGTCAGTACATATAAACAATCAAAATTTCAATAAAAAACTTACTTTTCGGTTTTTTTTTCATGCAGTCGTCGCACTCGCATAACCGCTTGCCATGAACCTCTGGCGCGTACCGTATCAACTAACGTGTCTCTAAAGAAACAATTGGACCGTATTGCCAACTCGCTAACGGTCATAGGTTTCAAGTAATCGTCTTTGTCACAACTCTCCTCTGTCACAACTCACCTTGGTCTCCCCTACGTCAAGTGCAAATCTATATCTGTTGGATAGTGTTGTGTAAAGTAAAGTAAAGAGTCGCCCAAACCGGTGTATCAAGCGGTTATTATCATTAAAAAATACCTACTTCATAATTAATAATTAATTATATGTAAACCAAAATAATCGCGGACTTACTTTACAGAACGCTATCTACTTATTTCTAGGACGGAATAACAAATATTTAGCTCAATTCTTTTCCTTGAACACCATCCATAAAGGTCATTGGACAAAGGAAAATCAAAATTGATTCACAAGATGACACAACAAGCATGTGTGCGAAAAAAATTCTATTGAATTTTACAGACAAATAAGCAACCTATATTCTCACATCTGGGACTGGGGGCCTCTTCTCATAAGGCGAGAGTCAAGGCTATAAGACACTGCAGGCCGAGTGAGGATTGGATCTCTAAGATATCTTTCATGGAACATGACGATTTTCTCGCGATGTATAAACTCCTTGACTTGGAAAAATACCGAGAGACGCAGACAAGATTCGATCACAGAACCTCACGACTGTGAACGGTCTCGCAGAAATAATTTTAAAAACGCCTAAAATAGAGCATTACAGAAGAAGTAAACCCGTTGTGAACGTAAAGTAACTAATTTGTCGTCCAGATGTAGATAAATGACAACAAAATAGCTCCTGTAGAGTTATGAGACGAAACCAGTCGAGACCGGTCGACGAGTTGGATGTTTATAGTCATTACTGTTGCCATAAAATGTGAAACTTAGGAAACATCGAAAGTTGTCGTTATGGTGCAGATGTGTAACCATTTAGTTCATTCCGTAGTTAAATAAGTAAGTAAATGTCATAATGCTGTCCGCCAATTTTGTTATAATTCACTAAATAATTAATTACTCTTTATCACAATCTTCATAACTGAAAAGTTTGTTTGTTTAGATGAACGCGCTAACGTCGACATTTCAGGAATAAATGGACCGATTTTGAAAAATATTTCTCCGTTGGATATCTATGTGATCCTTGAGTGCTACATGGTATGAGATTTATCCGCGTGTCGTTGCTAGCAATAACATGGATTTATAAGATCAAAAGGTAGGTAAATCTATAAAGCGGAAGAAACGAAAATACTCATTGAAAAAGAAATAAGTAAAAACGTGTTGGGGTTGCTAATCAATCTCAAGGTAAAAGTTCTGATAAATAGTAATAAAAATGACCATGACGCAGTTTGGTAAACAGGTAAGTTACCAAAGCTAAATAACAGCATAAAATTAGGTTTGAAACCAATAACCAGCTCAATACCTAACCAGAAGGTTATTGAAAAAATTTAATTTCCTCAAAAAAAATATTTATGATTCAGAGAATCTGAAGGGATTTTCCAAAGAGATTCAATAAGGAAAAGTGTAAAAAGGTATTTTAAACAACTCTCTGGTTTAGAAATTTAACGTAAGCGTTTCTAATGTTGTAGATAGAGGTAGACATTTCAATTGTTGAGATGTCTATAAGAGACGAAATCTATAATAGTGGTTTTGAAATAAATATTAGTAATATTAAATCTCATAATAATCTCAAAATAAAAACCTCAATTACCTACAAAATCACGAATAATTGTTTTTTTTTTTTTTTTAATTAAAAATCTAAAATGATTTTAATATGCATATATAGTTGCTGAAATATAAATACATATTTAATACACTAATAATAATAAACTTATTGAAATACGCAGTGTCACACAACAACTACAAAAACAGTGAGAATTCCGATGGGAAGTAAACCAATCAGTCACTGACAAAAACTGACCGACTAACAACGAAGTTCAATCATGCATCAACCAAAATAAATGGAAAATAAAACAGTTTTTGTTAGCGCTTCGTTACGAATTTAAACAGTAAATATTCGTCATTCTTTTGTTCTAAGGTGGCAAACACGAGGTTCGAATAAAAGTTTATGGTATAGTAAAAGGTTGTTAACACTTTAAAGCGAGAGTTCTTAGATGCACTGTCTAACATTCCGTTCTGGAACTAAGGAAATTACCTGTTTCGTATAAAAACGAAATTGCCTAAATTTAGACAGAAGTTGAGATGAAAATAGATAAGAGTTAATAGGCAAGTAGCTTAATATTATATATTTTGACTCTGTGCAGAGTCCGCCCGGGGAGGTATCACACTTTTGCCAGTTATTCTACCGGCAACAAAGACCGTCAAACAACAATGTGCACACTTTTTTTGATGCCGGTTTAAAGGTCATCGTTTCTAGAGAAATCACAGGGCAAAGAAATAAATAAGGTTACATTATTAACTCAGTGTTACGCAGTGATTTGGACTCTTCGTGTTCATATAGCTGTGTGACACTGTTATGATTGTATGTGTTACTTACTGTCAGGTGTTTTTAACATGTATCTGTACAATATGCGAAGCAGAAATTCTATATCAAGAGTTAGTGTAGGTACCATATACATGATTTTTAAAATATTGATAGTTTACAAAGACTGAATAAAATACTTACGTGTATTTTGGTTCTTATTAATAAAACCAGTGAAGCCTAAAACGGAGGTCAAAGATCTACAAGTATAGAAAAAGCTTGTTTGCTCAGCAGTGAGATAACAGCGGAAATGGATGAGATAATATACCTTGAAGCAACATTCGTTTACGGTCAAATGATTCGTACAATTTCACAACCCGGCCAATAATTTTAGACACCTTTTTGTGGCTCAAGGTTTGAAACAAGCATTTTAGTGCTAAGTCCAACCAGTTTAGTGCTAAATTGCAATAATAGTTCAGTAATAATTAGAGTGAACAGTAACAGTTGACTAGTTTGTCTCTATACTCACTGTCTATCCTATTTTGTAATTTAAATTATCATTTTGTGTATTACTTAATATAATACTAGCTGTTACCCGCGACTTCGTCCGCGCGAAATAAATACTAACAACAGGCAGTACCTAATTGTATATCTAAGTGTAGTAAACTGTTTTAGTATCGTTATGTAGATAAACATCCACTGACTAAATAAGTTCTGTATCATAGCGGAAAATGTTAGGTTTGAAATGTTCCTAACTCCCCACCTATTTCCCTTTTCTTCTCCTTAATCCACGAAATATTTAAAAAAAAAAGAAATTAAAAGATCCCGGAGCCTGTGGAGAGATAAAATAAAATAGAATAATAACAAATTATATTATCTATACATACTAATATTAATAAAAATTAAAAAGAGAGAGGAATTTCAAAGCCAAGAACCGTTTTCGTTAGACGGTAGATGATTGACGGCAGGTCGTCAGGTCGTCCCTAGAAAGTCTTAGACAAAGTTGTTTTTCTATTGACTTGGAAAAATACCGAGAGACGCAGACAAGATTCGATCACAGAACCTCACGACTGTGAACGGTCTCGCAGAAATAATTTAAAAAAAACGCCTAAAATAGAGCATTACAGAAGAAGTAAACCCGTTATGAACGTAAAGTAACTAATTTGTCGTCCAGATGTAGATAAATGACAACAAAATAGCTCCTGTAGAGTTATGAGACGAAACCAGTCGAGACCGGTCGACGAGTTGGATGTTTATAGTCATTACTGTTGCCATAAAATGTGAAACTTAGGAAACATCGAAAGTTGTCGTTATGGTGCAGATGTGTAACCTTTTAGTTCATTCCGTAGTTAAATAAGTAAGTAGGAAATGTCAAAATGCTCTCCGCCAATTTTGTTATAATTCACTAAATAATTACTCTTTGTCATAATCTACATAACTGAAAAGTTTGTTTGTTTAGAGTTTAGATGAACGTGCTAATGTCAACATTTCAGGAACAATTGGACCGATTTCGAAAAATATTTCGCCGTTGGATATCTATGTGATCCTTGAGTGCTACATGGTATGAGATTTATCCGCGTGTCGTTGCT
Source organism: Ectropis crepuscularia (assembly GCA_963693475.1). Taxonomy (NCBI): domain Eukaryota; kingdom Metazoa; phylum Arthropoda; class Insecta; order Lepidoptera; family Geometridae; genus Ectropis; species Ectropis crepuscularia. The sequence goes on from OY856358.1 coordinate 16,015,780, forward strand.
AGCAATAACATGGATTTATAAGATCAAAAGGTAGGTAAATCTATAAAGCGGAAGAAACGAAAATACTCATTGAAAAAGAAATAAGTAAAAACGTGTTGGGGTTGCTAATCAATCTCAAGGTAAAAGTTCTGATAAATAGTAATAAAAATGACCATGACGCAGTTTGGTAAACAGGTAAGTTACCAAAGCTAAATAACAGCATAAAATTAGGTTTGAAACCAATAACCAGCTCAATACCTAACCAGAAGGTTATTGAAAAAATTTAATTTCCTCAAAAAAAATATTTATGATTCAGAGAATCTGAAGGGATTTTCCAAAGAGATTCAATAAGGAAAAGTGTAAAAAGGTATTTTAAACAACTCTCTGGTTTAGAAATTTAACGTAAGCGTTTCTAATGTTGTAGATAGAGGTAGACATTTCAATTGTTGAGATGTCTATAAGAGACGAAATCTATAATAGTGGTTTTGAAATAAATATTAGTAATATTAAATCTCATAATAATCTCAAAATAAAAACCTCAATTACCTACAAAATCACGAATAATTGTTTTTTTTTTTTTTTTAATTAAAAATCTAAAATGATTTTAATATGCATATATAGTTGCTGAAATATAAATACATATTTAATACACTAATAATAATAAACTTATTGAAATACGCAGTGTCACACAACAACTACAAAAACAGTGAGAATTCCGATGGGAAGTAAACCAATCAGTCACTGACAAAAACTGACCGACTAACAACGAAGTTCAATCATGCATCAACCAAAATAAATGGAAAATAAAACAGTTTTTGTTAGCGCTTCGTTACGAATTTAAACAGTAAATATTCGTCATTCTTTTGTTCTAAGGTGGCAAACACGAGGTTCGAATAAAAGTTTATGGTATAGTAAAAGGTTGTTAACACTTTAAAGCGAGAGTTCTTAGATGCACTGTCTAACATTCCGTTCTGGAACTAAGGAAATTACCTGTTTCGTATAAAAACGAAATTGCCTAAATTTAGACAGAAGTTGAGATGAAAATAGATAAGAGTTAATAGGCAAGTAGCTTAATATTATATATTTTGACTCTGTGCAGAGTCCGCCCGGGGAGGTATCACACTTTTGCCAGTTATTCTACCGGCAACAAAGACCGTCAAACAACAATGTGCACACTTTTTTTGATGCCGGTTTAAAGGTCATCGTTTCTAGAGAAATCACAGGGCAAAGAAATAAATAAGGTTACATTATTAACTCAGTGTTACGCAGTGATTTGGACTCTTCGTGTTCATATAGCTGTGTGACACTGTTATGATTGTATGTGTTACTTACTGTCAGGTGTTTTTAACATGTATCTGTACAATATGCGAAGCAGAAATTCTATATCAAGAGTTAGTGTAGGTACCATATACATGATTTTTAAAATATTGATAGTTTACAAAGACTGAATAAAATACTTACGTGTATTTTGGTTCTTATTAATAAAACCAGTGAAGCCTAAAACGGAGGTCAAAGATCTACAAGTATAGAAAAAGCTTGTTTGCTCAGCAGTGAGATAACAGCGGAAATGGATGAGATAATATACCTTGAAGCAACATTCGTTTACGGTCAAATGATTCGTACAATTTCACAACCCGGCCAATAATTTTAGACACCTTTTTGTGGCTCAAGGTTTGAAACAAGCATTTTAGTGCTAAGTCCAACCAGTTTAGTGCTAAATTGCAATAATAGTTCAGTAATAATTAGAGTGAACAGTAACAGTTGACTAGTTTGTCTCTATACTCACTGTCTATCCTATTTTGTAATTTAAATTATCATTTTGTGTATTACTTAATATAATACTAGCTGTTACCCGCGACTTCGCCCGCGCGAAATAAATACTAACAACAGGCAGTACCTAATTGTATATCCAGACACATTTATGGTAACAAAAAACAGCTTATAATAAAATAATTGTAAACGATTTCATCAAAATTGAATCAGTTGTTTAGATCTGAAAGCGTAAGAGACATTCAGTCCCCAATTCAACTCCAATTTTATTCCCATACAGTTCGAAATTACAAAATTGCAAGAACATACATTCGTTTGCTTCGTGTCAAGTGTCTATATACAGAGTTTCATAGTTTTATCTTCAACAGTTGGGAATTTGCATATTGACATTCATCCCCCATTTCAACCCCAATTTCACCCCCGTACAGTTTGAAATTGATAGAACAAACATTCGTTTGCTTCGTGTCACATGTCTATACACAGAGTTTCATGGTTTTTATCTTCAACGTTTGGGCACTTCCATATTGACATTCATCCCCCATTTCTACCCCAATTTCACCCCCGTACAGTTCGAAATTGATAGAACAAACATTCGTTTGCTTCGTGTCAAGTGTCTATATACAGTTTCATGGTTTTATCTTCAACAGTTGGGAACTTCCATATTGACATTCATCCCCCATTTCAACCGCAATTTCACCCCCGTACAGTTTGAAATTACAAAATTGATAGAACAAACATTTAATTGCTTCGTGTCAAGTGTCTAGATACAAAATTTTATAACTTAAAAAAATTACGAATTTTCATACAACTGTTCATCCCTTGTTTCACCCTCTTAGGGGTCGAATTTCGCAAAACCCCGTCTTAGCGAGCGTCTACGTGGTAAAAGGGTCCTCCATGCAAAATTTCAGATTCCTAGCATTTGTAGTTTCTGAGATTCCTTGATGAGTGACCTTTCGCTTTTATATGCATAAGTAAATAGATTTAGCTTCGTATTTCTCTTTTAATTTTGAGTTTTAATGCCTTGTCTGATTTCACCAGAAAGCGTCTTGCTTTCTGTTGTGTTGGTATAATTATTTTTGTTAAAGATATATAAGTACCCAACTCTTTTACACCCAACTTTATGTTCACACTGGTGGGATTTAGAGCCTTCCCTCATAAGGAGAGTTGAGCCCAAAATTCATTACACTGGACAAGTGCAGATCAACGCATAGGACGTACTCTCGAAAGATATCTTTTTTGTAAGATGCCAGTTTCCCCACTACGTTTTCCATTGCTGATGACAAATTTGGAAAAATAAAAAAGAAGTGATGATAGATGTTCTTTAGAACTCAATGTGCAACAAGGATATGAACTATAACGATGCACAAGTAAGTCACGCAATAACAAATATTGATAATTACCGTCATTAGTTTCTACATAACACAATTTGCAAACCAAAACATTCTCACCAAAGTGAAAACGATCTCGGATTTGCTTCACAATATTGTGAATATTCATGTATATTACAAAACTTTTTAAATGGCTATGCGAATTGCTGAAATAGTTACTTGTGTTGATTGTGCCATCATATCAAATATAGTTTCTTAATTGTATTGTATTCTATACTTGACGAAATATGTTATTGTTCCAAATTATGATGAAAAATCTGTGAAGGATAGTTGTTGATGCAATACAGAATAAGTCTTATGTTATTCTGTTTAAGCTCTGGGAAGGTCGCTTTAACAGATATTATGTCGTCATTTTGAGGTTTTGAAATTTATAACAATAACATAATTCCACTTATAACTTGTTTCATTTATTTCAAATTTACAAATAAGATTATTTCGTGAACAAACATCAATTGAACATGTACTCGTAAAAAGGAAATATACATTTGGTATCACAAAGAGAGTATTGTCGTTTTAACGGACGAAGGAAAACCACACAATCATTTTCCATAAATTTATGCAAAACGTATTTCTACAAGTAACCCAAGAAAATAAAAGCAAATTTTGGCCCATTAGCATCAAAATAAACTTGCATTATTTGTTTTATATTGTTAGAGACTTCTGATGTCATCGAGTTATTTTAAGATATTGTAATGAAATTGTTAAAAATCTGGTTTTAGTCTTTTGTTGGCCATCAGTTCAGTTCCGTACATTGAAACCACATTGTAAATTAAGGTCAGAGGTTGATATTTGCAATAGACTGTTATGCTAATAGCATATATCAAATATATGATGAAATACTATATCTGTCAACGTAAAATTGTAAATACTGTCAAATTATATAGAATCGACGTCAGATTATTGTAAAAACCGGCAGATTATAATCTAGTGACGTCATATTACAAACTAACCCAACCTAACCTACTGTGAGATTGTAATCTCATATTATATTATAACCACTATAACAATTTCACGGCGACATTTAGGTACAAGGTTTTTCTTTGAATAAAAGTTACTAAAGATTGCTTTAATAATTACAAATTTGAACAATTAGAAAATTTTACGATGGAAAATCTTAATTAACCAACTAACGCCGATCTGAATGATTTAGGGAACTGAACTGAAAAATACGATTTTTTATTTCTTGAAATATAAGCATAAAAGAAGTGAAGAAGACAATAGTGAAAATAAATGTTTAAAGAATTTATTTATCACTTAAGACATTTCTGTCGCTTACATGATAAAAATAACTTAAATAACAATTTGTATTATCGTCGTAACACTTTACATACAAAAAATAAAAACCACTTTACATAATAATTTAGTAAAAGAACCTAAACAACCAAGTATAATTATGGTAAATATAAGTGACTCTATATTATAAATTACTGTAAATTAAAAACTGAATGTATTAGGTCCTCTGCCACATAATTATACGATTAGCTAGAATAACTTGACCTTAAAACGCTATGCACAGTATAAGCCTCCCGCATATAAGTACAACAACCTTGTGTACAGTAGCAGACCTCTAGATGTCTACTAAACTCTAAATCATGATTATAAAAATAACCAATCACAACATTTAAAATACGACAAGTGACTAAACTTGTCGTATTTTAAATGTTGTGATGTAGCTACTGATTTACGAACAGCTGATACTATCCAAATGGAATGGGAACATGTTTAATCCTATTAATATCATTAATTTCAATCAAAGTTTGGATGTTTGTTACTCCATCGCGTCGGAACGTCTAACAGAAGGGTTGCCATTTGGAACTGAGATTGATTACAGTCTGGAATAACACAAAGGCTACTTTTTATCAAGGGAAATTAACGGGAATGAGAAATACGCGGGTAAAACCGCGTCGTACCGCTAGTTAGCCCTATACTCGTATGCTAATAAGTGTTATAAATTATTTTAATAATAGTTATGTCTTGTCTGTACTACTAAAAAAATATCATTTCGTTTTGAAAGTTCTTAAGCCAAATATACTACATTTACCGTCTCATTTGAAATGGTCAGAATAACAATCATAGTTCCCAGACACTGAGTTAAATGCCAAGGTGAACTTGCACAGTCACCGCTTTGCTACGAGCATTATACAATTTTAATGCCAACTCCTTATAGGTAGACCTCTTTAGTACTTCAAAAAAGAAATCAAAAGAAGTTCCGTATGAAAAGGTTGACTAAGATGTTATTTCACCAATTTTAAATTATTCAACGACTAGATTTTCTACAGATAAGCGTAATGTAGCATATGGAAGCATTATTTAGTCAAGGGCACCTGATTTGGCACAACAGTAATTGATCTAACAATCAGTTCATGCGTTTACGCCTACGTAATAAAACCGTGGAATCCTAGTCGTAATGGCAAGAACAAGCCATTCATAATCATATGGTAGGTAGGTTCGAAACTATCCTGTACCTCAGGGACTTTTTCGAGTGCTGATAAGTTTACCATCACTACTGGCTTTAACAGTGAAGAAATATAACGTGAGGTAACCAGCTTGTCCCTAGAATTGTGAAGTGTAATGTTACTCTTATTCTCATCACTGTATAAACTACAAACAAGTACACCGGAGTTCCCTTCATCCTTTTTTTTTTTAATAAAGAGTGACGAGACGAGCAGGGCTTGTGCCTGATGATAAGCAACATGCATGCCACATGACAGCACAGTGATACGTAGCTATAGGAACATGAAGAGTCCAAATCATCACCTAGCACTGCACTGCGCTCGTCACCCAGAGATCTAAGATGTTATATCTCTAAGCCCAGTAATTTCTCTGGAAACATTGCCTTTCAAACCGGAACAGAACAAAAACCAAACAAATCAATACACAACCAGACTTTTGCATTATTTTTGTGTGAATTTACAAACTCAACTCAGAACTATTACATGGACTGATTAGGCTATTGTGTTTACAAAACATGGAGGTGCGGCTCACGGTAAAGATGTGCCTCGGAGCGTTTCTCGAAAGTTGAATGAAAGTGAAATTCTGTTTGGTGATCATCTTCATATACTCTTAAGAATCATGGCCAAACAAAACCAAACCCTACCGAGTTACATTACGGTAGATTTTGGGGAAATATGTCTATTGGATGTAAAGTGCAGTAGTATGGAAAAATATACGAAAGTCATCAAAATAAACAAGACGACAAATCGTGTGATTAGTAATACATCATGAGTCGTTTAAGCTAGTACTGTTTTCAACTGGAACACCTGTTTTTAATAACTTTAATTTATTCTAATAGCAGCAGAACTTTGGAAAGGATTCGATCAAAGCCTCGACAAGGTCAAAGCATTACAAATATAGAAGTTTCAAGTAGTTATTTAAACAAACTCGGTGTTGAAGTTCCGGTTATACAATTACATTTGCGTCTAACTCAGTGGTAAAACCTATTTTTGCAAAAAATACTGTTTTTTTTTTGATTTCTTATAATTTTTCGATTCCGTTAACCTTCTTACTGTGTTCCGGTTTGAAGGGCAATGTTTCCAGAGAAATTACAGGGCTTAGAGATATAACAACTTAGATCTCTGGATGACAGCACAGTGCAGTGCTAGGAAATGAGTTGGACTCTTCATGTTCCAATAGCTGCGTGTCATTGTGCTGTTATGTGGCAGGCATGTTGCTTACCATCAGGCACATATCATGCTCGTCTCGTTTCTCTTTATTAAAAAAAACTGCACTGGGTACTTGTTTATTCTTTTAATTGCAGTTGTATGCGTTTGTCATCACTACTGGTTTTAATTTGGAAGGAAAACATCGTGACGAACATGTACCAAGAATCTTTCGAGGTCATGCGTTACCTATCCGCTAACCTGTACTGGTGGATTGTATTGGTAGCCTTGAATCTCTCCTTGCGAGAGAAGGCCCCAAGTTTCAGTAGTAGGAACACTTAGTGGACCGCTTATGTTTACGCATAATATTTATCTCTTTTTTTTTGTTTGCATGATGTTTAGCCGTTATGCATGTAGCATACATTTAATGTGATCAAATCTGTAAGCTGTGATGGCCTAGTGACGAGATTGTTAGATTTTTTTCAATATAGGGTTGTAGGCTCCAATCTCATCCGCAACTTTAAATAATTTCCTAACACAATTCAGCGCTTATGATGGAAGGAAACTTTGAGGAACCATATCGTGAGGAAACAGGCATGGACTGAAAATTGTATTTTTAGCATCGACAAACTAATCAGTAATCATCGTACCATCCAACTGCCCACGCTTGTCAGCGTGGTGGATTATGGCCTGCACTCTCTTCGTGTGAGAGAAAGCTGGGAGCTCCAGACGTAAGAACAAACATACTTAAATAAGCGTTAGACGAAATGGCAGTTAGGTTAAAACTTATAGTAGTTTAAAAAATAAACCGCTTGTGCTCTGAGCACACTTTTGCTGAAATCTATAACGACTGATTGATTTGTCTTTATCTCAACATTCTCAACTGCTTGCTGTAATATTTCTTCAAATAGAAATAAAACATGTTTCTTTAGCTCACCTGCCCTTTGCTGATGATGAAGAAGGTATCTCCTCTCGCTCCTTGTCTGATGATGTAGTCACCGTTCTGGTAATGCGTCTCTTCTAATACATCGGAGATCTTGATTAATGTATCTTCTGGGAGATTTTTGAATATCGGCACACTGTGAACAAAGAATCATAATGTTAGTTCTTCGATATATATATCACGTATCTGGTTACATCTAGAAGTAAATACTTTTATGCTTATTAGCAATGTTCTCGACCGCGTGTTTCTGGATCCCTATAGATTCCCCGGGATAATAGTTAGCCTATGTGTTATCGTAGACCATTATCTTTTAGCAGTGGTAGGACTCTTTGCAGAGTCAGTCTGGAGAAGTACCACACCTTTTCCAGTTATTCTACCGCAAAGCAGTAATGCGCAAACTTTACTGTGTTCCGGTTTGAAGTGCAATGTGTCCAGTGAAATTACAGGGCATAGAGATAGAGCATATTATATATCTGGGTGACGAGCGCAGTGCAGTTCTAGGTAATGATTTGGACTTTTCATGTTCCAATAGCTGCATGTTACTGTGCTGTTATGTGGCAGGCATTTTGCTTACCATCAGGCACATGTCATGCTAGTCTCGTCACTCTATAATAATAAAAAAATAAAAATGTGTGTGTGAAATGTCCACCAATATAATTTATTTATTTCTTACATCTATGAGCGAAATTTCATGCAGTTCCTTGACCTCTATTAAAGGAACCCTCTGTGATTGAGACATATTTTATTTATATCTGGATGTCTGAGACACTAGGTAATTTAAATACTTCTATAATTGAGACTAATTTGCAGGTCCCTTGATGTCTCACTTAACCAGGTTTCACTGTAATTCACAAATTACCTTACTAGCAACTATTGCGTTCACTTGAATATTCGCCATTATTTTCAAACTCTTAACGATCAAAATCAAACGTTCAGAGTTATTTTTATTCAACTTTAAAAAAAGAAAAATTGCAATTTGTTCCAATTAAACTGAATGAATACACAATGAATAAAATGCCGTTGCTAAAATAAAAATTATACAAGTTTTGGATTATGTCACAAAAGTGAGCGGTAAACAAACATTACGCTATATGGATAGAAAGCACCTTTAACGATTATGGAGTTTTTAATAACAAAACATGCGAATAATTTCCATTAGTTTCCTCTAGGTCCTAAGAAATTGATACAAGTTTCTATGTTAGATAATACTTCGTATTTTACTAATATTATAATGCGTGTTGTTATAATGTTCTGTTTTCTATATTTCCGGTTTGACGGGGCCATCGTAGTTATGTAATTTATTAACAGGTTTTTGTTATATAATGGCAATGATGGAAGTAACTTTTTTACAAAGTAAATAATCAGTGGTAAGACACTATCAGTCGGCTTAGGGAAGCACCGGATCTCTGCCAGTTATAGAATAACTGGCATAACCAATAAGCATTAACGGTCAAACATTACTGTATTCTTTGTATCTTTTAAAGGCCAATATGTTTCGACAGTTAACAAGACAAAGGTATAGGTAGATAGCCGAGATATATGTGGAGTATGGTATAAATCTTACATTTGAGGATGATAATCAAAGTGCAGTGTTAGGCAGTCATTTGAGCTAGTCATTTGAGGCTTTGTGCTTTTATAAACAGGCGTGTTACTTACCATCAGGCGCACATATTTCTCATCCTTTTATTGTCCATTATACAAAAAAAAATCAGTGAGTGGAAATTAGCGACAAGACAAAATTAATTTAAACATGATTGTATTTCATTTATTCACATAGGTAATTTTATATCCTTTATTTGCATAACTGCTTAATAAATATTTGCATCATAAATTAAAATACGCTATAATGTCCTCTTAAATAATATTAAATCTAGCGACTGTTAAAAAAATGTGTTTTGTTTTTGACGTTTATGAAAAGTTAAAATGTCTGATTGGCAGTATACTATGCCTGGTATTATTATCAGATGATTCATCTATTAGCCCAATCAATTCTTAACATTGCATTTTCAAACCTAGATACCACACAATTAGTTGACCATACAACTAATGGAAAATACCACACGGTATGTTCCCCAAACTGTCACAGTAAGAAACTTACCACTTATTCAACTTACACAAAGTTACAAACAAGTATTATGAGTAGTAAAACAAAAAATACATATTTTTCTAAATTTTAATTCTGGATTGTGCAACTGATAAATATTTTCCATTGAAGTTTGGAATAGTAAAACATTCAAACTTATGAGAGTTATTTCAAACAGGTGTTTGAATCCCGGTAGCTGTAGTCTCTAGTTTATAAGTCGTATGTCATTTATGTTGTCATAAGTCTATTTCTCATCTAATGTCTTGAAAGGATGACTTATACTGAAAAGGCTGCCACTTGTTACCATCCTATAGTTGCCTGAAAGAAATCGCTCTTTGCGATAAAGTCGCTAATTTATTTTTACCTCCATACTTTATTCCACAGGTTTTTGGTATTTATGTTATAGTTTTAGAGTTTTCTATCTTGTGGCGCTTGTATGTATTCTATTTGTACTACTCGTAAGCAAATATCCGATATTCTGTATTCGATATTCTGTTAGTTTTCGTGTATCACCATAAACAGTTTTCTATCTATAAATAAACACCGGAAATCGGTGCTCTCTCTTTTCTTATTAAAATTCATGTTAATTCAGTTTGTCGTTCAAATAAAACATTAATTAAGCGAAGTACCTATAATGTCGAAAGTCAGTGAGTTAATACCTGATTTGGAAAGGTTTCCCACAGCTACCGCTAAACTTGAACGCGACCAGGAAATGACCAAGGTTAAAAGCTTTAATAAAACTGCTTTAGCATTTGCATTTAACTTAACTATTACTTTAAACGTGATTAGTTGTGTGACTGTCTTCGTTAGTTTGATTTATTTGGGTGTACTGTAATGTAAAATGGCTCCAAAACGCGCTAAATAAAGTTTATTGTGTAACAACTGATTGTTATACAGGTTACTGGTAATCAGCCTGCATCCGTTTAAGGGCATGTTCTGTGTATTTAAACAAACAACTTTTGTTCTACAACTTTCGTTAAAACGTAATTGATAACCCAACAAAAAAATTGTATTTGTTGCCCTTTTTTGTACTGTTTAGCGACTTTTTAGTGTTTATTCACTTCGGTACATCATTATTTGCGCGTTAAAGAGCGTACGCGCTCTCGTTACGAATTGTTACGAAGAGTTCGATACTTTTAGACCGTGCAAATGCACTTTTTATTTATTTTGTAAAAGAAAAAAAACCATTTTTTTTTAAAACTGTGGAACAAAAGTTGACGTATTGAATGTACCTAACATCCCCTTTAAAGGATGCAGGCTGATTACCAATAACCCTGTATTGTCGACCTAATTCACATATGGAGTAAAACAAAACTGGCAATTGCCCGGGAAGCAAAAAAAAGGTCGAACTGGTCAAAAGTTAAAACGAAAGGTTCGACTCTACTTATGTAAGAACGTCTTGTCTATGAAATGTGTTTCTTGTGTGGGTTTTCCCCGAATGATGCAATTTTGGTGTCTTCTAGTCGAGAAAAAATCGGTTTCTTCTAGGTAAGCACTATCGCAGACCGCATCGTCGCTTAACATCACCCGATATCGTGGTTAATATAGTCGGTCATGGACAAAACGGATCTTACTAATACTATGTTTGGAGTTGTATGATAATTTAGCCAGAAATTATCGTCTCGGGGCCCATCAGCAAGACCTTAATACAAATTAAATGCCGTTATGTCGATCTTAACTTTTCACCCCCACAATGTCTATAACATTAACACTTACTTGTGCTTCCCGGCGTCGCTCAAGTCCGGTTTGATCGATGGGAAAACAGGGAACGGAAACACAAGGGAAAATAGGGAATCGCAAACCAGACTAGCTTCCGTAGATCTCTCGTCCGTCCAGACAACGATCCTGCGTTGGAGAAAGGTGGCCGATCCCGCAGCCCGCTTTCACTCTGTGGTCTTCCAGCACCAATCCAGAGTGTTCCAATAATTAATAGCCTCTTCCTGTAGCACTATTACGTTACGTACGTTTTTATCACCAGAAAAACACCAGAATCATATAAAAACGCGTCGTTTCGTTCCAGCGAAAAAACAAGACGTCACAAGTTGACAGCTGTAAACCATAGATCCGCTATGATCTTTTAATGTTGCCCGATTATACGGAACAAAAACCCCCGACCAATTGAACTCCAGGTCAATTTTAGAAAACCAGTATTTAGCAACTAGTATTTAATAACTAGTATTTAGCAGTATCCGGACCTCACATAAACGAAATTCCCAACTTTGACCCGAAAGTGGAAATCAAACCAAAAAAAACTTTACCACAAATAGTAATAAAATAAAATTAAATTTTAACCATGAAAAATACGTATATCTAATAAAGAGGCAAGCGTGCCAGAGAGGACACCGCGCGCTGAAGTCTGGAACCAGAAACCAGAATCTCCGCCACGCGGGGTGTACCATCAGTACCAGATATCAATTTTAAAATACGTCCCCTACGCCAGAGTAGGGGGGCCAAATTTGCCTCCTTTAATAATACTAGGTCCCCTTCCCGAGGGGCCTCCGTCCTATCTGTCCATTTTACCCGTTGTTGCAACAGATGCAAGTACTCGGCCGACCAGCGCCTCCAGAAGTCTTGACTTATTTGCTGCAATAACTGAAAACGGGACAGGCGTCCGGGCCGCTCATCCTTCCAGGGATACTCCGGCAACGCGGTTAAGGGCTGACCGATCAAGAAGTGACCCGGCGTCAAGACTTCTAGATCGTTAGGGCAGGCGAGATTGGACAGAGAGGACGGGAATTAAGCACTGCCTCCACGCGGCATAGTACCGTGACTAACTCTTCCCAAGTTAACACGGTCTCCCCGATGACACGGCGGAGATGGGTTTTAGCAGACTTCACCGCAGCCTCAAAAATTCCTCCCCAGTGAGGACAGGCCGGCACACTAAATTGCCAGCTGATTCCCCGCTGGGCGAGAGCCAGACTTAAACTATTATTACCAGAATTTAAAAAATTATTAACTTCGCGTAAATAATTCGCCGCCCCTCGATAATTTGTGCCATTGTCCGAACGTATTAAAGAGGGTACTCCTCTTCGCGCGACAAAGCGATCCAGCGCCGCGACAAAGGCCTCCGTAGACAGCGCAGAGACCAGCTCCAGGTGGACTGCTTTGGTGGCCAAACACACAAAGACGCACAGGTAGGCTTTAACGACCTTGGCGTTACGCAACGTCGATGACTTGACCGAGAAGGGCCCAGCGAAGTCCGTTCCGACCCCGTCGAACGGCCTCGAGGGAGAAATCCTATCCGGAGGAAGATCTCCCATCATGGGCTGCATGGTAGACGCCTTGAGCCTATAACAAGGGACACATCTAAACAGCACCTTTCGGACCGCCCTGCGAGTCGACAAGATCCAGAATTCACGCTGCAACACAGCGAGAAGCGCGCCACATCCAGCGTGCGCGTTACCGATATGCCGATCGGTGATCAGCAGGTCCACCAGAGGACCTCCTTTCGGTAGCAACAGGGGGTGCCTGCTGCCGTACGGCAGGTTGGCTTTCCGGAGCCGACCTCCTACGCGCAGAAGACCATCCTGATCTGTGAAAGGGTTCAACTTGGCGACCGCACCCTTCAAGCGAGCGCGTCCGCAGCGCAGCGCCTCAAGTTCCGTCGGAAACCTCTCACCCTGCACCAGCCGAATGAGGTGCAGCAAGGAACTCCGACGCTCCTCCACAGTGGCGATCTGGTCACTCCTCCTCTGACGAGGGTGACGACAGTTGTGGATGAAGCGTTTAATCCAGCTAGTTACCCCCAACAACTTATCCAGCTTGCTGTAACGACCCGTCAACCAGTCAGGGTCTGGGGGCACTTCCGCCACAATCGCATGCACGCGGACTCCGGGCAGCTCCGCTCGCTCCGAGTCCGCGCCGAGAGCTGGCCAGGAAGCTTCTGGCTCCCGCAGCCAGTCCGGACCCCACCATAAGGGGTGATCAACTAGCTCCGGCGCGGAACAGCCGCGCGAAGCACAGTCAGCGGGGTTCAACTCACCCGGGACATGTCTCCAAACAATGTCCAGTCCAATGTTTTGGATTTGGGAAACCCGATTTCCCACAAAGGTCTCCAAAGTGTGAGGGGCTGCTCTCAACCAGGCAAGCACGACCTGACTGTCTGACCACGCATAGACATTCCGGATGTCTATCGAGGTGGACAGTTCCTGATATACATGCTTGAGCAGCCGAGCAAGTAATGTGGCTCCGCTCAATTCCAGTTTCGGAATGGTGAGTCGTGTCCTGATAGGAGCTACCTTGCTCTTCCCCAATAAGGGCGTGACATTGACGTGGCCTCCAGCGTCAACTGTACGCAAGTACACAGATGCGGCATAGCCCAGCTCGGACGCATCACAGAACCCGTGCAGGCTGATCCGGCTACAGCCTGGTGGCAGAATGCGACGGGGCAACGCCACTCGATTGACCGTTTCGAGGTCAGATATTAAACGAAGCCAAATGTTAAGCGAGTCTCCGACCAGGGGGTCGTCCCATGAGACCTTCAGAGTCCAAAGTCGCTGTAACAGACACTTGGCTGCGAACAGAACCGGACTGATCCAACCGTTTGGATCAAACATCCTGGCGATGGTGGACAAAACCGTCCGTTTTGTCCACGCGCGTGTGGCTTCCAGTGCCACCCAAAAGGTGAAGATGTCAGCAACCGGTTGATACTGCATGCCCAGAACCGCAATCCCGTGCGGATCGTCACCTTCCTCGAAGAGCCCCGGATCCTGCTGGTGATCGTCCGGGATACCAGCCAGGACGTTGGGGTCGTTAGAGAGCCATTTCCGAAGCTCATAGCCTCCAGATGCGAGAAGCTCTGTAAGCTCATCCCGGAGCAACAGAGCTTCCTCCACCGTCTGCGCACCAGTGCAAACGTCGTCCACGTACAGGTCGCGTTCCAGAACTGCGGCTGCACGTGGGTACCGAGCCCGTTCTTGCTCCGCCAACTCCAGCAGTGAGCGGATCGCAATGAAGGGGCTTGATCTCAACCCATAGGTGTTGGTGTTCAACTCATACACCATCATAGGGTCCTGAGGACTTTCCCGCCAGAGGATCAACTGGAACCTCCTGTCCTCGGGGTGTATGACCGTTTGTCGGAACATCATACGGATGTCCGCTCCCAACACCACCTGATGCCTACGGAAATTCAGGATGATGTCTACAATATCCCGATGTAGCTTCGGTCCAGCGTGGAGGCACTGGTTCAGTGACACTCCTGTCGAAGTCGGAGCGGATCCATCGAACACCGTCCTGAGTTTGCCCGTCGACGCCTTCAAAACGGCGTGATGAGGCAAAAAGTAGTGGTCCATGGTCGACCAGTCGTCGCGAGCCGGAGACATGTGGCCCAGTGCCTCATACTCCCTCATGAACTCGATGTACTTTTCCCGAAGTACAGGATCTCGAGCCATGCGTCGCTCCATGGACCTGAGCCTTTTCTCGGCCAATGATCGAGACTGGCCCAGACGCGGGGGGTTATCCCGGAAAGGCAGCCTAGTCTCCAATCGCCCAGAAACCATTCTCCGAGTGTGAGCCTGATAAAAGTTCTCACACTCCACGTGCTCGGGATCCAGCCGAGACACGGTAGGCGGCTCTTCGATCTCCCAGAACCTCTGCATGATCTGAGCGAGGGCCGTTCCCGTAAAGGAAGCCTGATTCGACTGCTGCCACTCATCCACCATTCCCAAAATGGCGTTCCCGTAGATGGTGGGCAGCGCCATCAGCGAAGACTGGTCCAACAGTCTAGGCTTCCCGTTCATGATGTAACCCAGTACATCAGAACCCAACAAAAGATCTACCGGACCCGCCATCCCGAAGCGGGGATCCGCCAACCTGAGACCCTTAGTACAGGACAAAAGATCCGGATCTATGTCCGCCTGAGGAAGCCAACCGACAACCGAATCCATGACGGTAGCCCTGACCGCAATCCTTTCCGAATAGGAATGTACGGACGAGAAGGAGAGGCGGGTCTGTCCAGCCGACCGCACCTCTGTGTTCCCGACTCCCCGCAACGGAGTCGGTGACGGAAACCTAGCCAGGCCCAGGCGATGAGCAACCCGGGTTGTCAAAATGCACCCCTGGGACCCTGTGTCCAAGAGCGCTCGTATCCGGACGTAGTCGCCTCTTGGACCCCAAACCCTTAACCAGAGGGTGGGCAGCAGGACCACCGGTGGATCCTGTGCCAAGGGAACGGAGGCTAGTCAATCCCTCCGAGGCCCGTCCGAACCCGTCGGACTACAGGGCCCAGCCCAATATGGCTGCCGAGTGCAAAGGGCCATCGGAGGGGGGGCATATCCGGCCGCCCTGCCATACCGAAAGTAGGGCGGGTGGTACTCCAGCCTCGGATGTTCATGGAGGGGAGGCGTGTACGCCCTCCATTCCATCGGTCGCGGATCCAGCGGCGGAGAAGGATAACGCTGGGGAGGTGGCCCCCGTGGTGACTCCTGTATCACCCTTCCACCTCTCCAGTTCGCCCGCGTCCGCGCGGGCTGTGAGGTCGGTGACCGAGCCGCGTGCAGGACGCCCCTTGTTGGGCTGCCCGGTGCTGCCGTGGGTTGGGGTGGAGGGGGTGTGCTCCACGCTGTAGCCACTTCATGGTTGTACAAGGCGTGGCTCTGCGTGGGAGCGCCCCCGCCCGTGGAGGGCCCCCTCCCTGAGGGCTGTCGACCAGCACCATCGCTCCTGACGCACAAGAGCTGATGGTGTGGTCCCCCACACCCAGGACACGGCCGTGCCGTGGGGCAGTCATTGTACAGATGACCCCCCAGGCACCCGTAGCACCGACGCAACCGCCGAACGATCCCTCGTCGTTCGGAGGTCGTCCGCGCAAGCAGGGCCGGACACTGCACCAGCGCGTGAAGCTGGCCACAGTTCGGGCACTCCTGCTCCGACGCACTCGTCACCGTCGCCGTCCGCTTCACCGCACCCTGAGTGCGGGGATTGGTAGGTCGCGGTCCTGTTCCGGCAGGGCCACGAGCTGACGCGGCGGGCTGTGCCTCCTGAGGCGCCGACTCTGCCATCCTCGCCTCCCACTCCAGGACCCGAAGTAGCTCCTCAAACGTGGGGAAGACCTTCGGGTCGCCGTGAAGGCCCCTTTCCCGCTCGAACCGGGCGCGCAACTCCAGCGGCACCTTGCCCAGCAGGATGTGGACCAGCAGGAACGACCAGTGTTCTACTGGCAGTCCCAAGCTGCGCAAGGCGTTGTACGCCACCTTCACGGGCGTGAGGATTAGCGGCCGCAACTGAGACCTCTCAGTCACCTTCGGCAGCCCCA
The DNA here is from genome assembly GCA_963693475.1 of Ectropis crepuscularia. Lineage (NCBI taxonomy): Eukaryota > Metazoa > Arthropoda > Insecta > Lepidoptera > Geometridae > Ectropis > Ectropis crepuscularia. The sequence continues at coordinate 16,032,794 of OY856358.1, forward strand.
GTATTTGGGACACGTGAGCGTCGGCGAGGAGCCGAGGGTTTTGAAACCTCGTTTCCAGCAACTCCATCGCCGTGCCGAAGTTGTCGTCGTCCAGCTCCAGATGCTGGACCAGGGAGAGTGCCTCACCCTCCAGTGACGTGCGGAGATAGGCCAGTTTCTCCGCCTTCGTCAGATCCGTGCGTGAATCCACGAGAGAGGCGAACATACTCCGGAAGCCGCTCCACTCTCGCAGGTTCCCTGTGAACCTGGGCAAGTCCAGGGTGGGAAGGCGTCCCACTACACCCGAACCCGCATTCCTGATGACGGGTCCCGAGTTCGCCCTTCCCTGACGAGACCTCTCCAGCTGGCGAACCCCTTCGGAGACCTCGTCGTAGACATCCAGGATGCGCCGCATGTCCGCCTCGATCCTCTCCATCTGCTCCTCAGGTGGAGACGGCCTTGCATCCCGCAGCGATCCTGCACTCCTCTCAGCGACCTCCAGGCGCCTGTCGAGCTGTTCTGCCCTATTTAGCAGCGCCTCCTCCCGGTCTCTCCGGCCGACCAATCCTTGTAAGGATTCGAACCACCGGAGCTGGTTGGCCAAATCCGAAGCCATTTTTAAATTTAAATTTAAACTTTAAATTAACCTAAGTTCGGACAATGTCACAACAAATATCGAATACAACAATATATCCGCAACCCAAACAACCGGATACCACTTAATACTAATTTCCCGACAGTTTGGGGAGAAATTATACGCTGGTATTACAATATTTAATCTTGGCTGAATGACTCGGTAACCAAGTTCGTGAACTACCAACCTAAGCACACAAAACAATATCTGAACTACTCACTTTTTTTTTTTTCCAGAAAAATGAAAAGTACTAAATATATTATGGGGGTATATTCACGACAACTACGCTCTGCTACCAAAAAATGTATGATAATTTAGCCAGAAATTATCGTCTCGGGGCCCATCAGCAAGACCTTAATACAAATTAAATGCCGTTATGTCGATCTTAACTTTTCACCCCCACAATGTCTATAACATTAACACTTACTTGTGCTTCCCGGCGTCGCTCAAGTCCGGTTTGATCGATGGGAAAACAGGGAACGGAAACACAAGGGAAAATAGGGAATCGCAAACCAGACTAGCTTCCGTAGATCTCTCGTCCGTCCAGACAACGATCCTGCGTTGGAGAAAGGTGGCCGATCCCGCAGCCCGCTTTCACTCTGTGGTCTTCCAGCACCAATCCAGAGTGTTCCAATAATTAATAGCCTCTTCCTGTAGCACTATTACGTTACGTACGTTTTTATCACCAGAAAAACACCAGAATCATATAAAAACGCGTCGTTTCGTTCCAGCGAAAAAACAAGACGTCACAAGTTGACAGCTGTAAACCATAGATCCGCTATGATCTTTTAATGTTGCCCGATTATACGGAACAGGAGTAATACTCTAAATAAAACTAAAAATAATTAATGACACGTGATAAAACAGGTCTACCTTAGATCCTTCGATTTTTTGTAATGACGTGAGTTTCAAATAATGAACTCTATTAATAATGTATTTCTGAGAATTATGAAAAAAACAGCATTTGGACATTTATTTATATAGCTTGTTACATTGATAATGACTTTGACCTTACATCAAATGATTTGTTATTTGATTAATGATTGACTTTTGATGATGTAAATTTAGACGTACCTAGTGCGAGATAGATATTTTATTACAAAAATAATTATTGTAGAGGCAATATTATTACTTTCCAGAATTCAATGTTATCTAGAAAATAGTTACAAAATATAAAAAAGACATGAAGGTCCAGGTTTGGCTGGTTGCACTATGACGTCGACTCTCTCATTGAGAGAGAAGTGACGAGACGAGCAGGACATGTGCCTGATGGTAAGCAATACACCCACCACATAACAGCACAGTGACTCGCAGCTATTGGGACATGAAGAGCCCAAATCATTACCTAGCGTCGCACTGCGCTCGTCACCCAGAGATCTAAGTTATTGTATCTCTAAGCCCTGTAATTTATCTGGTAACATTGCCCTTCAAACCGGAACACAGTAATGTTTGCACACTACTGCTTGGCAGTAGAATAACTGGCAAATGTGTGGTACTTCCCCAGGCGGACACTGCTAAGAGTCCTACCACTACAGGATCATGGTAGAGATGGTGGTTTAGTGTTGGAAGAACTAAAAAAAGTGTTACCCAGTGACAATACAAATAGGGCTTGTAATATCGGAAGGTTTTCAATTCCGGGACCGATTTCCGATACTGGATACTCAATATCGGAATTCCGGAATTGTTCCGATATTGGAAAAAAAAATTTAGCTTCTAGGAAAAAGTTAAAATTTATAAATCAAAACAATTATAGAAATTTATCGATGCTCTAATCAACTTAACCTATACAGACTTATTAATCACATGAACTAAAAGAAACAATCAATTTTTGTTTAAAATACAGTCAACAATACTCAACACTTATAGTTTTTAAAAAAATAGACAAGTTAATGTAACAAATACGTATATACGTACGATTCCATAAATAAAATCAAGAAAATAAATAGCCATAGACTTTTTTGCAAGAGCTGAAATAAAATCGTTTACTGAGATCAAACATTTTTTTTCAATCAATGCTTCAACAATAGTTTTCCACGAACAAATTATATTCGTACGATACGACGAAAAACAAACGAAAAAAAAATTGGCAAGAGCTGACATCAAATTGTTTACTAAGATAATCAAAAACAATAATCATTTTTTCGGGAACGACTCTTCTTGTTCTTGATAGTGCGTTCTCAGGAATAATAAAGCATCATGCATTTGGTCTGAGAGTGAACTACGTATATGGTTACAGAAGTAACCAGCAGAAGAGAATACTCTCTCACTCTCAACACTCGTAGGAAGAATGCACGAAATATAGTTTAAAGCTTCTATTAGATAAACACATCGATTTCCTCCATTATTGTACATGGCTTTCTCTATTTTGACAAACTCTGCGAGGTCAAAATTTGTGAATATGGTCATATTTTTATAAGCTTTTTTTGCACTTATCAAGTTCATTATTTAGCTGTTGTTGTAAGGTAGGCTCATCATCATCGGAAAATAGGGTATGTGACGAGGGATATCACGACAACTGACGGGAAATCTGCCGTGCACGACATTTTTCACGGTCCTGATCGTGGTTCGTGTATGTATGTGTATATGCGTCATGGTTGCGTTTAAAAAGAAGTTAGTCAAAATATCGATTTCGAAATAGCGATATTGAGTGTTTCAATTCCGGAATTGAAATATCGGAAAAATATGTCAGAGATTCCGGAATTACGAAATATCGGAATTCCGGTATACAAGCCCTAAATACAAATGAGATGTTTATACTAAATCGTTTAACAATCTTCAGTGACTCGTTTACTTCTACGTTCATTATTATTTGCTACTAGCAGCGCCCCGCGGTGTTACCCGCGAAGTTCCCGTTCCCGTTGTTTTTCCCGGACAAAAAGCCTATGTGTTCTTCAAGACTATAATCTATCTGTGTTCCAAATTTCAGCCCGATCCGTTCATACGTTAGGACGTGATTGAGCAACAAAAATCCAAATGTCCATACATTGACATCTATACTAATATTATAAAGCTGAAGAGTTTGTTTGTTTGTATGTTTGTTTGTTTGAACGCAAGGATCTCTGGAAGTACTGGTCCGAATTGAAAGGTTCTTTCTTTCCAGGATAGTCCATTTATCGAGGAAGGCTATAGGCTATTTAACATTACGCTACTATCAATAGGAGCCGAGCATGAATGAAAAATGTAACAAAAACGGGAAAAAATATTGCTTATTGAAAGCTTTCGTTGCGTGACAGCATATGTCATATTTTAAAAGGTGCATCATTAGAACCTGAAGTCTCCGAATTTGTTCAAAATTTGAATTGGTACGACCAATTTTCGATAGATGGCGTAGCAACGCGCGCGCGTTCAGCTAGTTTATAATATTAATAGCGGCCCGTTCCAGCTTCGCTCGGATTTTGTAATATAAGGACTATTAATCGAAAAAAAAACTATCCTAGTCAAGTCCTATCTCAAGTTGGACCAGACTGCTCACGGTGTGCCAATTTAATTTAAAATCAGTTAAGTAGTTTAGGAATCCATCGCGGACAAACATCGTGACAGGAAATTTATAAAAATATAATAAGAAGATATAGTAGGATAGGATTTGTTGAGTTGTATTTGTCAGAGCATGTTGTGCCTCACATATCATGGAAAATAACTTAACAGTCAATTAACTCTCGTAAAACAAAACGCAGCCATCAAAACAGTAGAATATTGCTATAACTGTACGTTACAGTATGTGCCAGTGAAAATTGCTGCAATCATTGCAATTTTTACGCCAGATTCCTGAGATTAGGAAAGTAGTATAAAACATATTTTTATTTTTTTTTCAACTTTAATAGAGATACAATATGAGCTCTGTGTATATAAATAGATAAATATATCACAGTAGATATTATATTATAGAGTCTCGGCATGAAGAGTTAAAATTACCGCGCAAGATGAAATTTATGTTAATCCGTAGATTTATATAAATACGTAAAATAAAACTTCTTACCAAAATAGCGCGAACGGAGGAGCATGAAATTTCCCACACGTAATTTTTTTATAGAAAAAGTGTGCATATACATTTTTTTTTAATTGCACTTAAATATACAATATATATTTTTTTAAATAATGTGTGACGGGACAATTAGGACATGTGGCTGATGGTATGCAACATGCTTGCCACATAACAGCACAGTGACACGCAGCTATTGGAACATGAAAAGTCCAAAGTTACCATTATCTTTATTACCTAGCATTATTATTTTTCATTACCTAGCACTGCACTGTGCTCGTCACCCAGAGATCTAAGATGTTATATCTCTAAGCCCTGTGATTTATCTGGAAACATTGCCCTTCAAACCGGAACACAGTAATGTTTGCACATTACTGCTTGGCGGTAGAATAAGCGGCAAAGGTGTGGTACTTCCCCAGACGGACTCTGCAAAGAGTCCTACCAACAAGAGTAATAAAAGCAACACACACACTAGGTGCAATGTATTTGACACACACACGCATATAATTATATATAGCATTTTGTTTATTTAAATTATGGTTGATTTTCGACCTCGGTGAAACCACTAGTTCTTTAATTTTACTAGTTTCAAAAATAAAATACATCAACGCTTGATGATCAAATAACTTCACTAGATCTGTTAAAACATTCAAGCGCTACAGAAACGTATAAACATAATCTACTAATGTTATGGATTTAGTTCTATCTAACACAGGCCCAAGGTTAGTCTAGTTTTCATTGCAATATAAACAATTATTAGGTAACATGTAATAACTATGCAATGTAATAATTGGTTACTACATCGTGCTGTAAGATGCTAATGTGGTAGTAGGTAATCATAATAAGTGTGTCGAGGCAGTAACCACTGCTGTAGTTTAGTAGTTTGATCTCGGGTAGTTTTTTTTTTAATTTTTTAATAAAGATTGACGAGAAGAGCCGGACGTGTGCCTGATGATAAATAACATGATGGTAAGTAACAGTAACAACATAACAGCACAGTGACACGCAGCTATTGGAACATGAAGAGTCCAAATCATTACCTAGCACTGCACTGCGCGCGTCACCCAGAGATCTAAGTTGTTATATCTCTAAGCCCTGTAATTTATCTGGAAACATTGCCCTTCAAACCGGAACACAGACTGATTTGATTTGAATTTGATGATTCAGAAAGAGTACACCTGTACTGATAAATCCTAAAACACTATCACGAAAAACTAATACATAATGTAACGTTAGATCCATTATCTTTTGAGGGAAGCACTAATATAATAATATTGGTAGGTGTTTGTCAAATAAAAATAACCCCAAACCAAGCAAAGTTCGTTCTAATACAATACTTTCATCATCATCATCAACAGCCCACTAAATGTTCGGGAGCCTATTAGAACGCATAACTTTTTGTTCCTAATTTACTTTGTCATAATGAATGTAGCATAATGTATAGTGTCATAATGCAACTTTCGCATAATCATTTTTTGGCGTCATGTGTTTTAAGCATAACAATCTATTGTACTACATTTTATTCGACTATTGATGAGACGCATAATAGTTTTTAAGCATTTTTTTATTTGTTCTATTTTTTTTAAGGTGCCGTTTAAATCGCATAATTTTTTTTTCCTAATTTACTTTGTCATAATGAATGTAGCATAACATATAGTGTCATAATGTAACTTTTGCATAATCGTTTTTTGGCGTTATGTGTTTTAATCATAAAAATCTATTGTGCTACATTCAATTCGACTGTTGCTCAGACGCATTTAGGCATTTTTTAATTATTTGTTGTGCTACGTAATATATAACCAGGTTATATAGGGTCCAAATCCGACTCGGAGCCCCCCGACTCCACCTAGTCTTGTCGCTACTACCCCTAGAGTGTATTTAAAAAATGCGGGAGCCAGAAGCTCAAGGGAGGTCCTGAGTGGAGCAATCCATGCGAGGCCAAGCGTAGCGAAGGGGGGAGGTGGCGAGCGAAGCGAGCCGGCGACCTCCGTAGTGGAGTGCAGGCCGAGTATGGAGAAGCAACACTCAGGGCTGACCGAAGAGCTTCTGGCGGGAGCCCACCCGGAGTCAAAAAGTGCACCATATGTCTTAGGTGTATGTAGGTTTTTAAGTCCGAAAATCGTTATGTCTACATAAATTGGTACAAAAATTGTTATACTACTGCATAGTCCTGCATAGATATTCCATTAAATTAGTAGATACCTACATTACGAATAATAAATATTGTTGTCGAAGTACCCACCCGCATTTCACACACCCACGTATTTTATTTATGTCCGCTCCTTACACTTGTTTTTTAGTTAGGCGTTTAAAGTTTATGCCGTTGATCAGTATGTTTAAGTATTGTTATGCTTTTCTCAATGTGTGCATTTAACCATTATGCTATTTATAGTTATGCGTCGAAACATTATACTAAGTTATCTGTATGCTATATATGGCTATGCGTTTAAACATTATGCTAAGTTATCGTTATGTTATATATGGTTATGCTAGTTAACATTATGCGAAGACAGTTATGCGTTTAGTTGTTATGGTAAATTATCATTAGTCCTAAAAACGTTATGCCTACCTAAAATAGGACAAAAAATGTTATGCCACCCCATATAGACCCAAATGTTCACACTGCTGGGACTCGGGGCCTTCTCTCGCAAGACGAGAGTTAGTTACAATACTTTACTTATGTGTAATTGTAAGAATATGCCTATTATATCTACATAGTAACATCCAGTCACGGGGCAAATTATTAGTCGTAGAATAAAGAAGGATCATTAGATACCTCATGTTAATATATCAGATTTATGACGAAATATGCTTAATCATCACATAGTTTTTAATCCTGGATGGAAATTGAACTCATGACCTATACGGCACACTGGACTGACTTTCTACTACTACTGAAAGAGACACAAGACTAGTCCAGTCAGAATGTAATATTTAAAATGCGAAAGTTTGTATACAAGAATGTTTGTTACTCTTTTAAGCAAATACTACAGAAGTGATCTAGACGAAATTTGGTACATAGATAGAATATAATAAAATAAATAGTCGAGAATAATACCTATTACATAGACTACTTTTAATCCCGTGTAATAACGGGATCGAGAACCAACCAACCCAAACTACGCGACCCAAAATGCGAGATGCTACTTAGTATGTTTAATTAAATATGTTTCACTAAGTATATTTGATGTTTCACGGTTTCAACTTTGTTGTCATTAATAATGTTTAAAAAACAATGATTATATTATGTTAGCATTTCAGTCGTACGATTAACTTGCAAAGGATAATGTTTCAAGAAGATATTTGATGATGAAACTGAGATCGTACGACAGTAAATACCGTTTAGGGGGTACCTTACTACCTACAGATCAGATTCAATTGCTTTTAGACACGCAATTCAGAGTCAAGATATCATAGTATCATAAAATTGATATAGATTCTTATAACGAGAAATAATTGAGACATTTTGATCTTAAAATAGATTAAATACTTAATAGTTTCATTCATAGTTTGTACTACAGATTCTCCATAAATTTAAACGAAAACTGAAACAGTATGAAATAAAAGTCGGTAGTGTAAGTATGTTTTCTACAACTGTTGTTAAGCTACGTTGTTTTATGTCATTGCTAGAGACAAATTTTAAATGAAACCATTCGTACATTATTTTTTGCAAAGAAAGATTCAATATTTGTTTCCTAGTTTGTATTAAATTTATTCACCAATGAGAAACTCCCATACTATCAAAGTACCAATGCAGGATGGTTACTGTTTTGAAACTAAATCATAGATATAAGTATTTTACTCGACGTGGTCACTAGAACGTCCTAAATGATTATTTTATAACACCTGAACCTCCTGAAACCTTTCCGTACCCTACTTATATATCAAATGTGAAAGATTTAACGATTGTTGCTCAATCACGTCTTTAAAACTAAAGAGATCAAGCTGGCATTTGAAACTCAATTAGATTAAAGCCTGGAACAAAACATAAGCTTCTTTACTTTCAATCCCGAAAAAATGCAGAGCTAGAAGAATGGAATGATAGATCATAGAATGGAGAGATAGAAAAATGGTGTGCCTTAGGGAACAGCCTTAGTCTCTATTCTTTGCGGACTAAGACGCGATCAGATGCTAGTGTTGTCAATACGTTTTGAAATCTTGATAGTATTAAAAATTTAAACATGATAGATATGTAAACGTATTAGATTATTAATAACATTAGTATTGATACAGTGATAAGTATAGTGACTGGTCAGTGAAAGGACCACAACCGCGAAATGTCACGAGACCCACGGACGTGACGGCTTGCTTAGTGGCTGTTTCGCAAATTGTGCGCACGAGTGGTTGGGTAACTCCGACTGTGACACTGCACTGTGCACCGATTTCAACAACACCGGCTTTGTTTTAGAAATATATGAAATTCGATCACAAGAACTGTTATCAGTACTTTAGAAAATTTTATCAATTATGTGTATACAAATTGTTGTTATGACATCATAATTTTCTAAAAACATCTAAGTGAAAACAGATTGTATTTGAAACTCGGATTGGTTTTAAAACTGTCTCGAGTCCTACTAATATTATAAACATTACAGTTTGTATATTTGTAGCTCAATCACGTCGAAACTGAACGGGTTCAAATTTGTAACACAGTTTGGAAATACTATGAAATAGCACATAGTCTACTTTTTATTTCGGGAAAATCATAAGAAGGAGAATTACGTGGGTAAAACCGCGGGGCACTATGAATCTAAGGTCAAGGTCTACCTAAAAGTACCTATTGAAACAGTTAATAAACTAAGAAACGCCATATGGGTCATAGATACGGAAATTAAGAATTATCCTAACCCACTAAACTGAACATTAACCGATAAACCGGATAACCGAAGTAGGTAACCGTATTTATTTAACATAACACTAACCATCATCAATAAGCACGATTAAAATGAACCTCTACATATACACGATGATAGACATCAATCTTAATGGTATATCTGAGAAGATGGATCACTGTGTACATATGAAGGACTTGGATCAGATACTCGTGATTTCAAGCGATACTTCTGATATGAAATGACTGGTCTTGTATCATGTTACTTGAGCTAGCAATAAATTCAAGGTATCTTTATCGTGTTACGCAGCTTTCAAAAGTAATATAACACTGTTAAAGGTCATATAAACTTTAACAGCGAATATTTGGAATACCAACGGGTACTTGTCATAACGTCGTATAACAAATATAATAATTTGCCTAATAATATCTATTTATTTTTCTATTCATGTTTCAAAATCAATTGTGTATTTCGACATAGCTATGCCTTTAATGATTTTGACATTTGAGAATTTGAAATATGACCGAATATTTTTTTATTGTTCTCGCATTTATCAGATTTTGTTTGATATTTATCAGATGTTGTTTTGTGGTGGATTATGGCCTTAACTCTCTCCTTGCGAGAGAAGGCCCCGAGTCCCAGCAGTGGGAACGTTTAGTGGGCTGTTGATGATGATGATGATGTTTATATGATTGATAAATTGGCAATATTGAAATAAATAATTCATGTCTCTATGCCAGAAAATAGAAATCGATGTGTCTCAACCTAGTCTTCATAGACCACTATCGATTCCGTTACTCTTCACCGTATTACTATAAATCCCTTGAAGTACGTACGTCAAAAATAATCACACCGATTTGACTTTGACCAAAGATTTGATAGGTTTTGACTCGCGTAAGCTTGGACCAAATGTTTAAAATATGACAGTTAGATGAATATAGGTACATATATACATATGTATATAGAGTGTATACATATGTATATACGTGAGTTATCCAACTCACGTACGACATAGTTAGTCCAGTCCAAACTTAAGTGAGCCAAACAAAAAGAGGTCACGTGCTTGCATTCTCCTTGAAAAATGGTTGTCTGTAAAGTCGGTTTACTGACGATAGAACGTGACCACGTCTTAAGAAAATACTGATGGAATGGTAGCATTTTTCAAAAGAAAATTTTAATTTCATTTGTTTAATAGATTTGTATGTAAAAAGTAATCAGTAGAATTTAGTCATTTTCAATCAAAACAATGCAAAAAAGCTTTTAGATGCCGGGGCTCGAACCCGGGGCATTTCACATGCAAAGCGAACGCTCTACCACTGAGCTACATCCCCGCTTGAACTACTGGTCGAAATAATTAATACAACTGTAACAAACATGCGGCGAGGTAACGACCGACGGTAACGACCGACGGTAACGGTACATGACGTCATGTTTTGTGGGCGTGCAGCCGGCTTCATCGAATTATAAGACGTTATCACGTCAAAAAGGCCGGTGAACGCTGCCGAAACTTAAGTCTGACTGGACTGACTATTTCACACGTGCGTTACCCGTATATTCATTTAAAATATATAACCACGTTATATTTCAAACTACAACGGCGGTCAGACTTCACTAGGTAGCTATAAAACTGGTTGGACGATAGAGTAAAGCAACAGATGAGTGAATCTGGAACTTTGTTACGCGCACAGATGTTCTAATCCTATTAACAAATCGGGTCACAATATTATGACTAGAGATAAACATATTTTTAGTCGATCTTAGAGAGAAGTGATGGATTTATTTTAGTTGGTAATTGAAATAACACTATATGTAGTAATTTTGAATGATATATTTATAATATATATACTTATTATAGTAGATTTTATCTCGGCGACATATTCCAAAAAAATATTTAAGCTTTACGCCTACCCAAAATATATTCTAATCGTTAAGCCTAATACTAAAGAAGGTAAAATTTTGCATTATTGTTACTTATTTACGATATTTTACTATTTCCTTATTTTTAGGTCCAGCTGTACTAACACAAGCTATAGCATTAGAAATAAGTTGTACCTAGTACAATTACCATGTTTCATAACAGCTTTGTACAATATAATAGGTAAATTATATTTATTTTTAAGCCCTATCGATATAAACAATAGGTCAATAGGTTACTTTAAAAAACACAAATACAACATTACGACTTGTTTTTGTCGAACTATCAAAATACCTAAATCCCACTTCTATACTAATACGAGTATAATAAAGCTGAAGAGTTTTTTTGAACACGCTAATCTCAGAAACTCCTGGACCGATTTCAAAAAATATTTAACCGTTGGATTTGTACGTGATTCCTGAGTGATATAGGTCATAAATATATTAAGTATCAGGGGTGAAGCCGGGACGGAACGCTAGTATATTATAAATGTTAAAATCTTGTTTTTTGCACAATTACGGCTGAACGGATTGGGTTGAAATTTGGAACACAGTTAGATTATAGCTAGGAATAGCACATTTGCCCATTGTTCAACGCGGAAAAATCACGGGAACGGGAACAATGCGGGTAAAACCGCGGGGCACTGCTAGTGATAAATATGTATAATGTTTAAGCGTCTACGCAATTAACGCATACATTAAAATTTCTTACAAAACGACATGCGCATAGGCAATCTTTCATATCTCCTCTGTGTATGAGCTGTATCAAGAAACAGTAACGTCATTAAGCGACGTAATTTATACAGCAATATAAAGGTCTACAGCAAGTCTGAGGCCGATGAAAGCAAAAGAATGGGCCATTGCATGCTCCATGCATTTGCATAAGTGTCTTCGAGGTCACTGTCCTTTCATGACTTGGTGAATACGAACATCAACTAACGACCTTTTGGGTTGAGAAACTCTTTGAAAAGATGAGAACCTAAAGAAGTACTTCTATGGAAGTCTTTAACATGAATATTAAAGCTATTAAGTTGTTAGTATTTTATAGTTTGTATCTTTTAAAGGCAGAAGACATTTGCAAATAGCGTGTTCCTTGCAAGTTCTAATTGATCTTTGTGCTAAAACCTTCCGCATTGCACGGCCTATAGTGAAAAACGGAAAAATTCCAATGTTTCTAAGTATTGGAGTTATTGTTCTTTGTTAGCATGTAAATAAAACAAATATAAATATTTGGTGCGTTATACCGCATACAATTCGTGTTGCGTAGTTTGTTTTATCAAATGTATAACAAGACAAATATTTATTAGCAAAAACATACAACGTATCGTTAGTGATCGTGATATTTTTGTTGCAGTTTTTAATAATACATACCAAACCAAAGTTAATAAAGATATTTAACCGACTTCGCCTTAATTTACCTTACGCGATAACGCCGCCAATTGTTTTGTGCCAAATTTTGATATTTTTTTTGTTTCGTAGATAATAGTTCAGAAGTGGCCCCATACACATTTTATCGAAATTGGTTTAGCGGTTTTGAAAAAATGAACAAAAAACTAAACTTTGCTTTCATGTATTTAGACGAAATAGTGCTAAATTCTGATGAAAATTCATCGAGTGTTCGAATTTAAATTCGAGAATCTCATTTAATCCGATTTTAATTTAATACGAAAATTGGTCGAGTTTTTGTTTTTTTGACGATAATCGATTATTTATAATTTTGTTACAACTGCCGTTATACATTTATTCGTCCAATAAGAAAAAAAATATAAATGTCCACCAATATATTTTATATATGTTATGTGATCCTGTCAAACATATAATATGAATCGTTGTAATATCATAGCATATTTTATTTGTTAAATGTAAATAAATAAAGAAATATATATAGGTTATGTTTGATAAAAACTTTATAAATATTTAAAAATACAAGCTGACTTCGCATACGTTTTCCTGCCATATAAATTATCAATTATCAACTATTGGCGTATTAGCAACCGTGTGAAATATCAATGACGTGACTCTTTATGCAAAGGACTTCATATGAATGAATGACAGATAACATATTCATACATTGTTAAAACCAACAACAAAAACACGATTAAACATTAAGGGAGGCAGGAAAGTGAAAAATACTGTACGACCTATTGTTATTCTTAGCAGACATATTCGTACATAACGTAATTCAAATACATCGGCCGAACCGTTTTGGAAGAGTAAAATAAAGTGGCCAAGTGCGAGTCGGACTCGCCCATGAAGGGTTCCGTTGCAGCAAGTAACATAATATACATAGTACACATAGTTCTTGTAGTTCGTTGTAACTTTGATCGAAGTTTCAATAATAGTCTATTTATGACGTACTAAAAAAAAAACTACTTATCCATCAGATCGAGTTCAAACCAATTTTCGTTGGTAGTTGACATGGTAATGTACATCATATATTTTTTTTGATTTACCCACACACACACACTTTACCACTTTGGAAGTGTGTCTCGCGCAAATTATTCAGTGGAGACGAAAATGATATTAGAAACCTCAAAATTATTTTGGAAGACCTATCGAGAAACCCCACACGTGTAGGTTTGATGAAAAAAAAAATTTGAGTTTCAGTTCTCAGTATAGAGGACAACTCTAATTTTTCTTTTTTTTTGTTCAAATCTTAATGCGGTTCACAGAACACATCTACTTACCAAATTTCAACAGTGTAGTTCTCGTAGTTTCGGCAAAAAGTGGCTGTGACATACGGACGGACAGACAGACAGACACGACGAATCTATAAGGGTTCCGTTTTTACGTTTTACGGAACCCTAAAAACAAACGTCGTGACAGGAGATTGTACATTTATGAATTAAGTACTTTGACTTTGTAGGTGAGATTTTTACGTTAAACTAGTAGCGCAAAACAAAACATCTGCCTGATACAAGTTTTCTCAGAAATTATATTAAAATTATAAGTTTGAAAACATTTACAATTTACAAAAACAAGTTCTTCATCAGCTTCTTCAGCCTGTCAAAATAAATGTGCCCATTCTCACAAGTCACTGCACTGAGGTTACTGCCCTCATTATTGTAAACATCGTGTCTTATTAGTCAGGAAATGTATAAATAGCCCTATCCTAAAACTATCGCTATTAAAAAAGCTGATATCGTGCCAACGACTTACTGAATCAAGCAATGCGCATGATCACCTCAATTCAGAAATGATTTGTTTCGTGGAATCGCTATCCAAGTATCATCTCAATTTTGCAGCAATTGGCGGAGAGAACGTTACAGAAACTGGGTTTTATATGAAATTAAGATGACTTGGAAAGTCTAGCGTTTTGTCGCAGTCTACATTTAGTGCGGTGTCACTGAAAGCCATTTTCGTACATAAACGTCTATCTAGGTGATTGAAAAAAAATATGGTTTTTGTTATTGTCAGGTGTTGTGTGTGATCTTCCCTATATTTATTTATTTACAACAACGACCGTAATCACGAGTGAGTATCCTCGCGACCAAGGTCGTAGTAACGCGACCTATGTGACGGGAGGTTATTAAATAATAATTTGGATCATGATTAAATCCTATGTACCTAATGTTTTCAATATGCGTTCGAATCGCAAAAGTTTAAATGCTATATAATATACAAGTTAATTCTTAGTTTTATTTTTAGTATTTTTTTTTATCTAAGTAATCCAAGACAGGTCGGATCTTTAAGTAATTCTGATAGATGGAAGGTAAAAAATGTGACCTATTTAAATTTTCTTACAAGTTTGATAACTTCAGTATCTGACTGAATACACGAAAGCTTTTTAAATAAAGTAAGTACGTAATACGACAGTCTGCAAAACTTAAAACAAACATCAGTCGAATAAAATATACTCGTTGAATTTTATTTCGCATAACACTATCTAGTCCCGCACTAAGCAAAACTTGGAAATCAGATAACTGGTATAACACTTACGTAATTGTATATACATAGTTATGAGACATAGAAAACAAAAAACATCCCTATTCGTCACAAAAATGTTTGTCCTAATTGGGAATCGAAGAATCGAACCCACTATCCACGGCTCAGTGATCTGTCACTACTAACTGAGCCACGGAGCAACTCAGATTTTGAAGTCAGTTTTTTGACTGAATAGTTAGTTCCTGTGATGTTGTTCGGCGATTGTTTTTTTTTTTAATATTTTGACAGCGACGTTTTTGTCGATTTAATTAAACCATATCTAGACTCACAATAATCTGAGTTTTTGCGTATGTTAATGTTTTATAATGCCAGCTATTAAGGTCTGGGTTATGCCGATTACAAAACTTTAAGTTAAGGTTAATACAATGAAAGCCGATTCATTGCGGTCTTGGAAGTATCCGGCGATAAAGTTAATTATGAATGAGCCGTATTTACTATTTCCACTTCAATACAAAGTGTAGTATTACTATAATGTTTACAATGTTGAAGATGAAAATAATTGTTCGTGCAAAAAATGTGTTTACTTTACAAATATTTACAAAACAAAACATTGCATGTCTCTTTTAAGTTATAATAGTGTGTTCATTTGTTTTTTATTTTATATTACAGAGGTGACCAGACGAGCAAGACATATGCCTGATGGTAAGCAACATGCCTGCCACAAAACAGTACAGTGACATGCAGCTATTGAAACATGAAGAGTCCAAATAATTACTTAGCACTGCACTCCGCTCGTCACCCAGAGATATAAGATCTTAGACCTAATAAGAGAGTTTTATGCCTTTGTCGTGTATTTTCACTGGAAACTTTGCCCTTCAAACCGGAACACAGTAATGCTACGTAAATATGAAACTTAAAAGACATAATTAATTGTTCTACTAACCTCTTCAGGAAGTCTGTGTATTCCGCCTGTCGAATCAGCCCCGTTCTCATCATTATGGTCTGGAAGCACTGTCGTTCTATCGCCCATAATCTGCAGTCTGTAGCGGCCTTTATGGTGGCTGTTCTCTTGCAGTTGTACAGGATGGCCAGCTCTCCGAATACCTTTCCTGGTGCCATCGTACTGAGATACTTGTTCTCTCTTGATACCTCCACTCGGCCCTCTGTTGAGAAAATTAAATAATATTTTATGTAGGTTTCATTTCATTTACAACACAATCAAGATATTGAAGGGGCGGTAAGTACTATTTTCAGTACATCTTTTAAAATACGAATGGTATTGCCCTCTCATATTTTTTTTTGTAAAGATGCGTTGTTTTGCTGGGCTTGGCCATTAGAAATGGACAAATACCACAGCATTAAGAGTATGGAACGTAAAATTTATTTGGGTACCCTTTGTCAAATAAGAAAAAAAACAATTTTGATTAGAGTAAGACTAACCTGAAACGCAATAGGGTACCGGACTGGGTCAAAAATACACCATCCTAATTAGTCCGTCAGCTAGATCATGGAAAAATATTGGACACGTATTTTTTGTTTTATTCATAATATTAAAAATCGTCAAAGATATAGACCATCAAACTTCGAGAGTGGGGGGTCGCGACGTCACTCGTGAATAAAAATCGTACTCACAAGTGACGTCATACTAAACTTCGAAGTGCTGTATCTTCGTCATTTTTTGTTTGTGAAACAAAAGAAAAAATACGTGTACAATATTTTTTGGCAATCTAACTAACGGGCTACTTAGTTTTTTTGAGGAGTGTACCCAATATTATGTAACTATAAAATACAAATATTGCGTAAAACGTTTTAATAATTAAATTTATTGGGCGCGTTAAATAATACCCGTAACAGAATATTTTACAAGTATTTCTAAAATGTAACAACGGACATTTTATTTTTTGAATACCATAGTATGGTGAAGGTGCAATTGCGAAATGTAGTTCGCCACACACTGCCTTTCGATAGTTAAGGTCGCAATGGACTTACTTCATTCACCACTCTCGCACTTCAGAATATGAGTATTGTAATAAGGGCAAAAAGTGTAGATGTGTAGATACATAGATCTACATATACCTCTACAGTAACAGCAAATTTGCGGTAAGCTCACTTCTTGAATACTCTACATTCTCATCATCGTAAATTGTATCTACACAGTACGAGATTAAACTCATTCTCGAATGCACTTTTTCTTTGATGGAGCGGTGAGGTACAAATAACAAACTTTATTCTGCCATCTGCGACTTTTATTAAATGCTAAAAAAAAATAACGTACTGGGAAGTGAGATTTATTATTCTTAATTTATTAATAATTGTCTGTTAAGGAGTGATCTTAACTCTTATTATTCAGTCAATTTAGCGTAGTTATAAATGGATAGGGTAGTGTTTACCTCCAGGCCTGCTTTATGATCAATTCATTTAAGATTTCTCTAAATTTAAAACCGGGTAGGAACAGTAACAGGACTTCATGCAGTTCTGGTGCTGAGACAAAGAGTTCGATTGGGGTCAGTTGGGGCGTAGGCTAACTTAAAGCGGTGAAGGAAAACAAAAAAGGAAACCGACATGTGCCTAGAATTTTTCGAAATCATGTGTCATCCACCAACCCGCACTGGCCCAGCGTGGTGGATTTGGGCCTTGACTCTCTCCTTGAAAGAGATGGCCCGGGCCCCAGCAGTGGGAACATTTAGTGGGCTGTTTATTCTGGGGAGTAGGCTAAGGGAGGGCTCTAAGCAACCCCTAACCCTACTCGTACCTCGTAACTGATGAATAGATTGGTCGTAGCTCTACCTATCCAGCACGGCAATGCGGCCCGTGTCATTGACACTTTTATGGCAGGTGGGATTATTCGGGATAGATTACTTAACTAACTTGAATCTATGTACCTATTTCTCTTATTTATTAATCTTAGTTGGACTTGAATAAATAATATTTTTTAAAGTACGGCTGGTCTAATCAGGAGGACGGCGGCTGCCGATTCAGAGCCCCTGGTACGAATTCCACGCGCACCACTGTCTTGACTCTCTTCTTGCGCGAGAAGTCCCTATGTCCCAGCAGTGGGAACATTTAGTGGGCTACTCACGCTTATGCAAATAATATATTTTTTAAATTTAATAACTTTTTTATTTAGTCATAAATATTTATAATATAAGAGGTCAATGTTTTCAATTCTCCACGATCACGTCCATGCCAAACGTGAACGATTAAAAAACCAGTACTGAAGGTATATAAGAGCCGAAAAAGTTAGGTTTTTGTGGCGTCTATGAATGATGCAATTGAATATTTGAGAATACAGATTTATTCGCTTAGACAATAAAATAATATCAAAAGAGATGCGTTCAAAAGTATTGAATATGAATTTGTTTCATTCGGCTAACAAAAGATAAAATAAGTTTTGGTCCAACCCCAAATCGATCACAGAAAATCTGATATTAAAATAATGCCGTTTAAATGTGACTAAAATATTAAATAGCTGTTTTTTTTCGAGATGTTGGGATTGGTCGTAAAGTAAGTATTAGTTAGAAAGTGGTTGCATGCATAATGTGGTTTTGGTTATTTTTCTTCCGCACAATAAATCATATCTGCGTAACTTTGTATGTATGTATAGTTCACACACAAAGCGATCTACTTTACAATATACTTATTACGTGTGACAATCAAATGTCAAAACTTATTTTTATATTATAACACAAGCAGTGCCCCGAGGTTTTACCAGCGTAGTTCCCGTACCCGTTTTTTTCTCGAGATAAAAAGTAGCCTATATGTGTTTCCAGACTATACTCTATCTATGTTTCAAATTTCAGCCCGATCCGTTCAGTAGTTTTTACGTGAAAAAGTAACAAACATCTAAGCCATTAATCCACTTATCCATACATACTTACGTACAACTTTCGTGTGAGATAATATTAGAAGGATTCGACAATATTAGATAAGAGCCTAATTTAAGTAAATATGTAAGTCAAGTAAAATGAAATAAAAACGATAAAGTGGCCAAGTGCGAGTTGGAGTCGCCCATGAATGGTTCCGTTGCAGCAAGTAACATAATATACATAGTACACATAGTTCTTGTAGTTCGTTGTAACTTTGATCGAAGTTTCAATAATAGTGTATTTATGACGTACTAAAAAAAAACTACTTATCAGATCGAGTTCAAACTAATTTTCGTTGGTAGTTTACATGGTAATGTACATCATATATTTTTTTTAGATTTTTCATTCTCTTACTTTAGAAGTTAGAGGGGGGGGGGATACACATTTTACCACTTTGAAAGTGTCTCTCGCGCCAATTATTCAGTGTAGACGAAAATTATATTAAAAACCTCAACATCATTTTTGAAGACCTATCGATAGACACCTCACATGTGTAGGTTTGATGAAAAAAAAGTTTTTGAGTTTCAGTTCTCAGTATGGGGAGCAACCCTAATTTTTCTTTTTTTTTAATTTTTTTGTTCAAATCTTAATGCGGTTCACAGAATACATCTACTTACCAAGTTTCAACAGTGTAGTTTTCATAGTTTCGGCAAAAAGTGGCTGTGACATACGGACGGACAGACAGACAGACAGACAGACATGACGAATCTATAAGGGTTCCGTTTTTACGTTTTACGGAACCCTAAAAATCACGATGATTGAAACATAATCAGCCCATTTCAAGTTCTTACTCCAGGAAGAGAAACAAACGAGGTTTTCTCAAAATAATTAATTTTCTTCTCCAGGCTACATTATCTACCAAGTTCGTGCAGGTTGCCAGATGACACAAATATATTCTCTACTTTTCATTCACGGTTTTCTCACAATTTACCTACATACTTTTTGTGAGTAAAAAGGTAAGTGCGTCGAATTGTATTTTTTTTTTGAGAAAAAAAATTACTCACTACTCTGTAATCGTTAACCGTTGTATGAATTTTGTTTGTATGTTCGTAACAATTGTTTCACTTCTATCAGAGTTGCAATGTATTTTATTTTCTTTATTATTACGTAAAAGTACGATCATTACTGAAAATGATTTAATATAAAAAATTAAAAAAAGATCTAAACGTAAACGCAAGCGGAATTAACAGTGTTCAAAGCATTATTTATATGCTAGTAAATACAACAATCCTACGTAATTGCATGATAACTTAAATAAGAAGCAAGTACTGTAGTAATTAAATTAATGTACGATAATTGAATAATTATATTGTAATACTTTGTAATCGCTGACGTCACAAAATACGCGTTCTACGGACAGTGACGCGATGGATAATCTCAACAGTTGTTATTGTACAAATATATACATAATATGTATGTCGCTATAAAATTGTAAATACCATCAGCCAGTAAGTCCATAATTTAACAGTTTTTATTATAAACTACCGTAGGTTTATAGTCTCGCGTGTTTTATTTTTATTATTAACTGAGTAATATACAACAACTAGCTGACCCCGCAAACGTTGTTTTGCCTTAGTGAACAACCCTTGTCACTTAGGGGTATGAAAAATAGCTAGTAGCCGATTCTCATACCTACAGAATATGCATATAAAATTTGGTTAAAATCAGTAAAGCCGTTTCGGAGGAGTAAGGAAACAAACACTGTGACACGAGAATTTTATATATAAGATAATAACTTTAAACGATTATTTTCAGTAGTGTCCTAAAACAAGCGATGATTACGAGTTAATAAAAAATATTACAGTAGTTTAAATCTAATATAGGCCGACATACTTGTAGATTGCTAACATAGATTATAACACAAATCTATATAAAATATATATAAAAGCGAAAGGTCACTCATCACGAAATCTCAGAAACTATAAATGCTAGGAGTCTGAAATTTTGCATGGAGGTGTCTTTTAGCACGTAGGCGCTCGCTAAGACGGGGTTTTCCAAAATTCAACCCCTAAGAGGGTGAAACAAGGGATGGACGGTTGTATGAAAATTATGTAATTTCCAAAGATATAGGCATGAAATCTACTGAACCGATATTGATTAAATTTTGTTACACATTAGACTACAGCCCAAAAAAGGATAGACATACCTGGACATACCGTATAAACTCAAACTAAGGAAAACGTGATTTAAATTCCTTTACAAACTCTATTTTTTTTAAATAAAAAAGAACCCATTTGTTGTTCCGAATTTTAATCTAGATTTCGAGTACCCAATTTCAGATTGATGCCTTCAATTCATACGACGTGATTGAGCAACAAACATCCAAACTTTTGCGTTTATAATAATAGCGCCTCGCAATTTTACCCGTGCAGTTTTCGTCAAAAAGTAGCCTAAAATGTGCTATTCCAATTTTTTTTCTGTTTTCAAAATTTCAACCCAATTTGTTCAGTATATTTATATGATAGTATTTTTTTGCAATATCTGTCGATCAATTAATTATGTAGTTTAAAGTAATTTTATTTAATTATCCGATTTAAATCTTATACTAATTTATTTATAGTCATTTATGTATAGTAAGTTAGTCCGAAATAAATGTGTTTACTAGCAAATCTAGCAATGGCTTGCAGTTTTACCGCGTATTTTCCGTTCCCGTTATTTTCCCGTTTTAAAAAGCCTATTGTGTTATTCCAAACTATAAACTAATGTTCCAAGTATTAGTTCAATCCGTTCAGACGTTCTGTTGTTATTAACCAACAATAAACATCCAGTCTTTCTTATTCATAATATTACATAGTGCTACGATATCTTAAACAATTAATTGAAGTAAGTATCTGAATTTGATTGAAATATTTAAAAATGTTCTCAGTATTTTTTTATGAAATTGTAAAACATTCTACGAGACAGTACGGCCAATTGTCCACGTAGCTGCACGACATCCGCACGATTTCGAGAATTGTCGGATGCAAGACGAATGCTTGCATCTTGCGTACAAATAATGAAGTCTGTGTCCACGAAACGACAACGACACGACAGCCGCACGTCTTGCGTTTGTTCGTAGGATGCATGCATTCGACAAAAGACGCGTGCGTGGACAGTAGGCCTACGTCCGACTCCAAATGTATGAATTCAAATATGGTGGCATATAAAACAATTGATGATCAACACATACCTTATTTTAGAAACAAACTCGACTATTCAAAGACATTATGCAAGGTTACGCAGTTTGTACTCAACCGAAAATAGCTCATTGTACTCTTCACTATAAGGTACTTTTACTATGACACCAACGAAATCTTTAATAATAAGTCAGATATTCCATAGCAAAAGAAAACCTGATACGTTTGAAAACGTTGTTTATTTTTCGCATCTCAGTATTCATTCATTTAATATTCATTTCAGATAAATCTCTAAGATTCTAAAATATATACTCTTTATTGTACGCAAAAAAAAAATCGGTTGTCTGTAATCTGTAAAGTTACTGACGATAGTTGAACGTGACAACTTCAACTACGCCTCAGAGCGAGGTAACGGCGGTAACGGCGCATGACGTCATGCGGCGAGGTAACGGCGCATGACGTCATGTTTTTTCGTGCGTGCAGCCGGCTTCATCGAATTATAAGACGTTGTCACGTCAAAAAAAACTGCTATAAGCCTGATATACAAATTAAGTATTTACGCTTAACGATGTACATACATACCTACTAATAAAATTTCAATTAATTTATTTTCAAATAATAATACATCCAATTTAATTAAAATTTATTGTTCACAAATTGTTATGCACAACAAAGGAAAATGCATTATATTTATTTTTGATAGTAATGGTATGTGTATATGTACGTACAGTAAGTGAGTTTGGTAAGTATATGGAAAATTTTCATGTATGTGCGTACGTCAAGTTATCCAACCAAGGTTAGCCAACTTCCATAGGTTTCTATAAAAACATTTTTATTTATTATTGTACACACGTAAGAAGTTAAACTTCTTTATTAGGTATAACATATTTTTTTTGAAAAATTAGCTACTATTTACAACTTTACAGAAATTGGTTAAATAAAGCTAAATTAGATAAAATTTAAGCAAACGGCTTTTATTATAGTATATGTAGACATGGATACAAAAATGCAATTATTTCACCTTATTGCCACTAAAATGATTATATGGAAAAATGTGACTAGTGTGGGATCCAGTGCACACTGGCAAAACATTGTAATTTGTCAGTCAACATAGGTAAATCCTATTTTTCTAAATAAACGTTTTCATTTTCTACATATTAATTTTCAAAAATAAAGATGGCGCGTAACAGTAAAACGTTACAATTCTTTTTCATTGCTATAAAATTTCTCCCATACGTGACGATAAAAAAGCTTAACGGCAAATATTTTTTCAAAAAACACAGATAACGCTTCTTTTTGAATACATTATTATTGAATAGACCATAAGCCCGGATATATGTCTATTTGTGTCATTGTCCTGTAACACCTATTGTTGTTAAATTGTCCCGTTATTAACATACCGTACATTGTTAAACGTTAGGACACGTGCGTACGTTTCGTTTTATTAACCAAGGTCTTCGGGCCACCTATGACGTAGTCTGAAAATAACAACTGACAATCAACTTATTTACGTAGATTCCTGAGTAAATTCGTGTAATATTGAATTAATTTGGCTTCTAATTTTGAAATACATCGAAGAAATAATATTTGGTTCGTTGTAAGATAGTCAATAAGTTATGAAGAATATACTTTTTCTTTTTTTAATCTTTTGTTTATTCTAAAATGTTTTATACAGTTCCTTATATCTATTTTATTATTTTCAGACTTAGAAATAGCCTCTGGGTCTGTGAGAGGAAGATACAATCAATGCTCCCACGGATCCGGAGTACCTCAGAGGTACTACATTAAATGTAAGTAATTTATAAAATACTAGTCTAAACATAATATTACAGATAGGTATACAACCTATATTTTTAATGTACAATGTATAAACGTACAATATATTTTGTCCATGACTGAATAGCTGCTTCTTTTAAAATTAGTGTATCTAAGTCATAGGGGCCGAAACGCTCAGAAACCGACACACTTCTTCATGCTCATGTCTGAAAGTAGAGAACTCCGGGCATTGCTAAGTAAGTGTTTAACCTTTTGGATGGAACTGTTATCACATGGACACCTATCCGAGTCGATAATTTTGAAGCGAAACAGATAGAATTTGTGGAAACCATGTCCAGTAATTACTTGTGTTAAGAAGAACATACTTGTTTGCTCTTACTGTATCCTACTAATATTATAAATCCGAAACAACTAAATATTAAAAAATATTTAGTTGTTTGCATGCTTAGTTGTTTGTATGTTTGTTGTCACTTGTCACCAATCACGTCGAAACGCCTGAATGGATCGCGTTGAAATTTAGAACATAGTTAGATTGTAATGTGGAAGAACACATATAGGCTACTTTTTATCATGGTAAAATTACGGTAACGGGTACTACGGTAATACGTGAGTAAAACTGAGTGGCGCAGCTAATCTCTTGTTAGTTGAACTTTTGTCAGTCAAAGTTACTGTACTTATTTATGAATTTAACAACTTTCTTGGTAGTTCATCACAAGAACAATGATTTCAAAGACTAACATTTGATTTTGAAAATAATTCATTGGGCATTGAAATATAATAAATTATAGCACCATTAATATCTTATGGTTTTATACCTATTTAGTCATTATTATTGATTTTAATGCTTTGGAATAGGGAATTTGAATCCGGTTCTATAAATTTAATTAAAAAATTAAACTTACTACATAAATTTATAAAAACATTCAAAATTCGAGTTTGAGTTATTCCGGAATAATAATAATGTAAACAAAAACAAAATGTAAATATTCCAGAATAATAATAAATAACAAACAAAATGTAAATATGTTGTATCACAGAATATGCCACAGTAAGAACCAAAATTAATAATTTAAATATCCATTAAAGTGAATCATTTTAGGATGTACCGCTGACCTAGTTGCTATGTCTCACGGATATTAAACAACCTTTTCCTCCACGTCTTGATGGCAATCCGAAACCAGTTGCAAATGTAGTAGAAATATGGAAAATAGCGAATAAATCTCGTTTTAAAATGCCTTGTATCCATTTGAAGTCGAAACGAACGCAAATTACTTGAGCAACGAAAGTGTTTCAAGGCAACTTAGCTGTTGAACGGTCTTGGCTGTTGCAGGGTTGAAAGTTCAGATGCGTGCTCTGTTTATGACCAATTTATGAGGGTCTACGTATTATTGTCTTGTTATATAATGGTACCGAAATTGTAGGAGTTGATGGTGAGTATATATTAGTGTTGAATAAATCCTACTATATAATAAATGTTAAAGTTTGGTTGTTTGTTGTTCAAACACGTTAGAACGCCTGTACGGATCGGGTTGAAATTTGGAATACAGTTAGATTATAGTCTGGAATAACACATAGACTACTTTTAATTGCGATGAACTAACGGGAACCAAAACTACGCGGGTAAAACAGCAGGGCACTGTTTGTACATAAATATACATGGATAATTTTGAAGTCACATTGCTGACCCAATACGTCAGTATTTAAAGTAATCGTAATCCCATAGTTTTTAAATATAGTTCTTAAGGATTTACAATTGTGACGCAAAAATTTAACTCGCATTTCATATTTCTTCGTTACAAAAAATAACAATGTCAAAATATTTGTATTCATGATATTTTAGCGTATCCTATAAAATTATTAAAGTTATATCTCAGTAGACCAACTATCTAGTTGTCATAGTTTATATGACAAAGTATCATTGAATCATTTACCACCGTATTACTTTTGTAGACTTCATTTTTCGCTTTGTCTTTTGATGTTTGACGGATTTGTGTGTGTGTGTCACTTAATGTGAGTTGCTCTTTGCAGAAACGTTGGGCAAACTTAAAAATCAACACTTAAATTATTCCTAGATGCACAACCATATAAAGAGTATGTAGTAATGTTATCGTTATAACTTCATAAACAAATATTATATATTCATATCAATACCACACAAAAACATAACGCCTCGAAAATTGTGAGCTGTAATAAACAACAATTACCAACACTTGGCTTGGCTGAGACTCACTCTCGAATTGAAACAAAACTAGGCCAAAATGAGCCTTTTAATTGATATGCCGGACTCGTGCGTTTGGCAACCTCTAAGTGGTTCGCAGTGCGCCGAGGCACTTGGTTCTTCTGTCCTAAATGTACTGCTGGCGCAACTGTGTTATGCACCATTAAGCGTTGAGTAAAAACTGATGTTCATGCCTTTAAACTTGATTCCAACAATTTTAATAAATATTAACGAGTTTACACACAATACTTAAAAATAACTGCAAAAAAGTAGGATAGTTTTATTTGCATGTTCAGATCGTACGTCACTACAACCCTAGGACAAATAAATGTCTCAAATTACAACTGTCATACGTTATTATAGCTCAATAAATAAAGACGTGCAGCTATTCCTCCACTAAGCATTGAGTCATCGCCAGTAAAATATATTTTACAGTAAAGCATTACGTCAGTTTAGCTGCCATCCGCAACAAGACCTCGGTATTGCCTCGTATATATATTGTATCCAACCTATCTACATCAATCAACATCAGTGTACCTACACGTGAGATCAAAATAGCATGGAGATAACAATACCCTAAGATAAGAAAATTTGTATTCGCTGAAGTCACATGAATTAGAAAACTAATTTATTGCTATAGTTACCTGCATCGCCATTTCGGTATTTTTCAACTTTGTTGCCTGGATCTTCTAAACGTGTCACGTCCAAAACTATTCCAGCATCCAGAGACGCTTCAGTTGCAGTTGAATCACGTTGACACAGATTTCCTGTTCTTCTCTTTCGCATACCATAAGTATGCACAGGCACTATTAACTTAGGTCTCGGTATCGAAAAATCAGAGTCTGAACCACTAGAAGAACTTTTAGCACTTCGCGAAAATACACCGTTACCATTCGTTACACGTTCTTCACTTATACGATTTTTACCGAAAGACATAATGTCATTGTACCTATCATACCTATCGTCACTTTTCACTCTCACTGTATTGTATAGCTTTCCATACTTATCACGTTTGATTTGTTTCGTAATACCGTTTGTAGTCCGATGGTCACTTTCTTTGTTCAGATCATTGGAGTGTAACCCATTGGTGATCGGCGGTGCGGGTTTGTTTTGACTTCCGTTAAACATTTCATACTGCATTAAAGTCAGCTGTTCGCTCGGCGACAGATTCCTCTTTGGTTGAGTGATCGTGACACCATTATGTGGCGTGCTTTCGGGATGCGTGTCGAGGTATGCTCGAAGAGGAGCTCGTCCTTCACTTTTGATTCGCAATGATTTAGAACGAAAACTAGGTTTAGTTTCTTCAATGCGTCCGTTTCGGCCGTTCGCGGGTTGCGTTGTGTGCTTCGGAAGTGGTTCGCATGTAGATAACGACGGGCTAATAGGCTGCATGTATAAACCTGGGTCTTCCGCTTCACAATCCAGCTCGAGGTTTTTCTTTCCGTTTCTCAATTTTATTGTAGTCAGATCTAAGGTGGCCATGGAATTTATCAATTGATACATAGTGTTACCGTTCGATTTTGACTGATCGGTATAGGAAGGTCTCTCTTTTTTAGTATCTCTATGTATTTGTTTAATCTTATCACTATCGGTGTCATTGTTTTGCTGACTAACTCTCGAGTAGTATTCGTAATATGATTCCGATGATGGGTCAGGAGGAACAGGGCCGGGGTCAGGCAGTGGATAATAATTTTTCTTAGAATCTGCTTTTCTCTGGCGGTGCGCATATTTTAACGAATCCTTACGTTGAGGCGGCGTGGGTGGCTGCTTGCTATTCGATCCGAACGCTTCGATATCCCATTCGGTGAAGTTCCGTCGCTTAACTCGTCTAAGAGTCGATGGTCTGTACCCATTGGGCATGTCCTTAAAACTATAGCTGTGTTTCAATTTATTTTGTGTAATGAGGTTATTTTCAGCTCGTGCTTTTTCCTCTATATCTTGTTGGTATTTAGCTAATTGAGATATTTTGTCATTAGGAACATCATTAGGATAAGCATATCCATTGTCTTCATACGATTTAATTTCGTAATTTTTGTCATTCGTTCTATCGATATCTCTACATGATTTACTTCTTGATATAGAATTGAATTTAACTTTGTCTGAATGGCTATCATCGTATGAACCTAGATTGTTTGCTCCAACCCAATTGGCTGCATAGACTAGGTCCATAGTCCGATCGTTGATAGATAGCCAAGGGTCCTCCATGACCGCTTTTCCTGGATAATGTTTTATTTTCATTTTGTCTTCATGTCTACTTTGCTCTCATTTACTATAATAATTTTTAAGGACACTGTTGTTGTAGCTGACAGCGAAGAACTCATTTTCTTGTTTAATGTTTCTGGCGCAGCTAAATGTGAAAGGTCGTGTAGTGATCAATGTAGATAATCGATGTTATCATTACTTTATTCGACGTGTAACTAATAACAAGTATAAATGTTATTCACAACAAAACTCTGAATTTTTTCACATCTACTTATGAAATAAAAGCAAGAGCGAATGGCTTCATTTTTAATTAATGGTGTTGTAAAATTAATTTCTTACATTACAATAAATTATGTTTAGCTACTATGTGTTAAGTTTCACGCATGGAAACGATATACGAACTCTCTTTGTCTGCCTTTATATTTCTCAGCTTGTTTTGTAGAATAAAATATATGAACATTAGATTTAGATTATATAAAGTGTTTTATATTTTTGACATAGAAAACAAAAATTAAGTAGTTGCTAATAGGAACTCAAAATTCCACGTTCAAGCTATTTACATAAAAAAGAAATAATGTTTGGCAAAATGCCTCAATATAATTTTATCGTTGATAGAATTATGCAATATGCCTTGAGAGATAATATGCAAATTTAATGTATCTTTAACCGCGATCGCAAGACTTTCAAATGGTGAGTACATTACTGCCGGTTCACTCTTAATTCAAATTTGTTATGTTCTCTGTAATAATGACATTTTGACAACTCTAAATACTGTAAAAACGGCGATATTAATAAATCTAAAATAAAAATTATCAAATAATATTTCTGTTCTGTCTTGAAGTTTCTAGTTTTTAAATTACATTACTATAAATGTAAGTTAAGTCGCATTGTGCCGCAACTTCGTAAGAGCGGATGCGTCACGGGAGTTGACCACATTACACAACCCTTGGCACCAACCGCCTTTAACGAGGAAGTCTTGTGTCCATGGAATGCAAAATTACGTTGTGTAATGAATTAGATAACAAAAAAACTGGCTAAGATAATAACAGCATATTCAGAAACATTCAAATCGGTTGAAAGTATTAGATCTTTGTCGAGGTTTAATTTATAAAATTGAAGAGATATAGACACTGAGAGGCAACAAATTATAACAGAATTAAAATCCATTCGTAAAAAAAGTATACATACAAATAATACATTCCATGTTAGATAATACATAGTGGAGATAATATGGACGTAATGAGGGATGCAAACTATAGTCATGGAAATCATAATAGATTACATAACTTCATTAAAAATTGTATTGGGTCTAAAATCGTTACGCAAAAAAATAAAAAAGGTGACAAAGTTAACTCTTTGAAACTGATTTCATTATTAATAAATTAAAGACCTTGACGTCTTCGCCATTATAAGAAATCAAGTAAGTGATTTCCATTGAAAGAAATTACAGTGATCGTTAGATAAATAATAATGTTTTAAGAATTCTGATAATAATGACGATCAAAGAAATCAAATGTGCAAAGTGGGACCAATTAGCAAAGAATCATTAAATGCATGATCGAGTTAGTAGGAAACGTTTTCTAAGACATCAACCGATAGACGGGTGAAACTAGTCCATTGGTCCACATAACCAGTCAGCTGGTCAACGATGGTACGTGAGAAACTTATCCAGGAACTCAAAAAACTCCACATAATTAATCATAATATGCTTTTGATGTACTGTCTCCTGTCTCAGTTTTTTATTTAAATCAGCCGTCTTCTTTACGACACTTTTCACTATATAGTGGATACTGCCGTTGCTATATTTTCATTTCATTGATTTGTATTCCATTCATCAGTAAAAGTCACAAAGTGGTATACTTTACCATAAATGCAATTTGTATTTTAGTATCAATTTGTAAATAACACGGCATGTATGATTAAAATGTATTCAAAGTTTGAAAAAAAACGACTAAAATTTACCTCGTGAGATAAAAAACCATTTTATGGGTAGATAAGGAAAATCTTTAATAGAACATGATATTATTATTCAACTAGTTGATTTTTTTAAAAGATTAAATTTATTATTGGTAATGAAATGTATTTTTCCAAAACTGACGATGAAGAATGCCGCAGTTAAGAAATAAGACATTCAAAATTGCTAAAAAGGAGGTCACTTGAATTTAGGTTACGTTTAGATAGACTATATTGAAATAGATCACACTAAAATTTTGGAGGATCTGAAATCCAAATTGATTTCCATTCATCAATTATACCACAATTTAGTTTATATTTAAAAAAGCATAATGTCGTGTACGATGTTAGTGTTATACACATAGCGCTTCCAGTAGCCACTTTCTCAAACAAGTATGCAAAGTAAGGGCCAAGGTTCTAATTTGATTTTGCTGTTACAGACAGCTTTGATTCCAAGTACGGTAATTCATCATTTGCTGCATGCTCGTAATATTTACAATCTAGGTTGAAACAGTAGCTTTCAATTACATTCATTATGATGAACGCATGTATCCTATTTACATTAACGACGTATCAATCTAGCTACGCACGTTAAATCGAAAACATTACACCTAAGTAAAGGCCAAGTTGCACAACCACGTTAGTGCAGTCTGATTGAAACAGTTCATTGTTGGTGTATAAAGCATTTTTTTCTTTGTCTACTCAAGGTCCAAGGTTAAACTAATTAAAGTCTACCTACTTTGGAATTTTTTTGTCCACGTTTTATATGTCAGTCACAAATGAGAAAAGCGATCTTTTGATGTCGACTTTTACTACATGATTTATGATTGATTATTCAATTGATAGAGTTGACTTGTTTGTCGATTGCTCGTTTACTTTTTCTGACAATGTTTTGCTTTACATTGACTAGTTAGTATTTAAGATGGGTATATTTAGAAGTAATAATGAACAATTCGAACATTTTCGTAATTCTAGTAATGATGATTGCTGATCTCTCACGCACAGTTTTGTCGGTATTAATTTATTTATACCTATTTGTACATTACACAAAACACCTGTTCAAAGCAAAAAGAGTGCATTGGACTCATTATGAACAACTTTTACTAATGAACCCAAAAATTGCGAAAAAAATACCTAATTGTTCCATACTTGACATACTATTGAGTTCTAAATTTAATTTGACATGGCTAAATAGGTATTTTTCCCCGTTTAGATTCAACAAGATAGAAACAAATCATAAATATCTTCCGATAACAAGTTGTTGGAATTATCCGGAGTATATAGCAGACTGATGCTTCTGGCTTATAGGATAGGCGTTTTGCGAAGCCCAGTATGATATGAAATTGTATTGTTATTGGTAAACACGTGAAACTTTCCATGGTCTGTCAACTGCTGTAATGGTATAGAGTTGGTTGTTTCTGGTGACATCGTTAAAAATGGCGCGAGCATAGTCAAGGTTAATTTTACCATCACTGTAGCAAAGTGTTTGTACATTTGAGGTCATCAAAACAAAAGTATTAAATGTTTAATGCATTAATTAATTTGAATAGTCTACAAACAAAATTTAAAGTAGTAGTGGACATGATCATCTCGATTATCTCTAGACGCAACAATAAATCACAATACTCTACAGATTGATATACAGATACTACTTACAGACATTTTCAAATCAAGTAAGATTATGTTTGACAACCGAGATGAAATATGAAGAATAGCTAATAAAACAGAAGAGGAAGTTAATAAACAGCGATAAGCGAATTGAATAACATTTCAAATAAATAGAAAATTATAATTACAGAAAGATGATGATTTATAAAGGGAATTATTAAATTTATTGTAGAACTTTCCCGCAACATAGGTATGTACATTATGGCTACCCCCATAATAATAATGTGTTATGCTGTATTGTTAAACATGCATCAAAGCGTAACAACTGACGTAGATGAGATATTATCAATACTACTTTCTAATCTCAGTTTGAATGGAGAAACGTGACAATATATCACACCAATGCCATCGGTTGACGACTGTCCTATAGATATATTGATAAGTGAATAAGTGAAGTAATTTGACTACAGTGTGAAAGAAAAATCACGTCTTTTATGATATTAGAAATAACAAAAAGTATTTAAACAAAATAAAATATGTTGCTATTAAAAATCAATTGAACCAATAATTAAGTAAATTGACCATTTATATCTGAGTAATCAGTGCGTCAGTTTTAGTACTTTAGTAAAACACGCACTGAATTGAAAACATTGCAACAAACAGTGTGAAACTGGAGCTAACGATTTGGTTCAATACTTTAGATGGCTAATTAATTAAAACTGGTTGCAAAAATATACCAAGAAAGTGTATCAATTCATTCAAATTACGAAACAATTATTTTAGTGGAAGGTTTAATTTTATATTACTCCATCGACCTCCTTTTTACAAATGATGCCATACCGTTTACAGCCAGTTCAATATTTCAATGTGTCTTAAAAGGATCTGTTACAGAGTCACCGAAAGAATCACAACAAGACAATGATGTCATACGATGACCGTACCGTCCACTCGTATCACAAAATCGTCCAAAGGCAGACATAGAAAGCTCGCTCGGACATTAATATGCTAAAATATCTTCGTGAAGACAGTCAAAATACTTTCACAGCACGGGTAGTGCACGCGAAACGACTTGCAAGCCCCACAAGTCACAAGTCTTGCAACCTTGTCAAAGCCTTCGGTTTGGGTACTTTCAATTTGTATAGATAAGGACACTACTTGCATTGAGACTAAATTATTAGTCATCAACAGTACAAACATTTTGAAACTTTACAATTCTTCAAACCTCAACATTATTCAATACAAAACCATAAATTTTGATAGCAAACAAATTCAAAGTTTTGTTGTATCATTCGCGAATCCAAAATCCAGGTGCAATGATCCCACCAAATCCGCGCGCATTTGTTACTACCACAAAAATAATA
Source organism: Ectropis crepuscularia (assembly GCA_963693475.1). Lineage (NCBI taxonomy): Eukaryota > Metazoa > Arthropoda > Insecta > Lepidoptera > Geometridae > Ectropis > Ectropis crepuscularia. Next base: position 16,066,117 of record OY856358.1, read on the forward strand.
ATAAAACGCCTTTTTCACGTCACACACACATTACCATTATTTATGAATTAAGAGAAAAGCATTTAAAAACAAAAGATCAAAACATAATGCACACTGCTTCATTCGTGACGATCGCGACTATTTTAAATTCACGCGACGCATTAGGAACGACCAATCACGAGCGCGTCGCTCCGCTTACTGTCTAGTCTTGCTCGAGTCCACTCCTGCGCAATGCAGCTGTTGACGTGAGAGCGAGAAAAGTTATACGACAGAATAGGACAAAATATACCTACCTGAATAATAAAAGCTTCAAGTTCATATTACAAAAGGTGGGCCAGACGGTGAACCTTCCGATTTTGATCCTAGAGGATACGAACGAACGGTAATGCTCTAGACAAAAAGCGACTTAGAAGTGAAAACGGTCGTTAATTTTTTGCGCTCAACCAAAGGTGATATTTGAACAGCTGAGACTAAAATGTATATTTTGTTCATAATATTGAAGGCCAAAATGCATTACATGTTAATGATACAATTATTCTAATTAATACGGGCTTAAAATTATTATTTATTTATGTTATGTCCAATAATATTTATTTATTTTGGTGTCTATTGCATAGTTGATAAAATATAATGCCTTATATTTGTATAATACTACTAATAAATAAATACCAAACAATACACACGTAAATTAGTAAATTTCGTGTACCAGGAAAATTATCACATTTAAATGAATTGTAGGGAAACTATTTATATTTTATATAGGTTGGTCTCCTCTATTTATATTATAGAAGACCTTATTTCGTGTAACTGAATGATGGACAGAGTCACAGTTAGAGAAAACGGCTAAGTATGGCAACCTAAAATTTTGAGGATATGTTAGTTTAAAATTCACTTAAATAACTATAGAATAGACGTTTCCTGCGTCGATCACATTAAAAATGTACAGCAAATGCCTACAAAACAATGTATTTAAAATAAAAGTCATAGCAAAACCGCAAGTAATGCCCATGACCAAAATGGTAGCAAATTAATCAAATGTTAAAATTAGAAGGTCAACTCACCTTGCTTGACTAGTTTTTATTGAGGCATACCTAAATGATCGAAGCAATTAAACTGAAGAGCTATGTTATCGACTTTTCGATCGATAAAATGATCACGAAGTACTCAACAATAAGTCAATAGATTTAATGGGGAACAGTAAAACCTTTAAAAAAATAAGCTTCACAAAATGCAGGTGTTAGGCTATTCAAATGTTTTTTACAGACGATTATTCACTAAGAATTCTAAGCCCTATCCAACCACATCAGGATAACGTAATACGCATTTGCCTACTTCGTTTATATATAAACATTTCAAATAAACTGTAAATTCCGGGAATATCGTGTCAAATTATAACGCAAACTACTTGTTTACGTTATAAATTCTCGTAAAAAATCTGTAAACAACTTAACGAGATCTCGTTCAATCAATCACCACAAAAAATAGAAAACCGAAATAAAACGAGAAAGTGAAAACATATTAACTGGTGCAACTTTAATCGGAGAAACCACAAGAGTTAATGCTATATCCACTGAAGCGAATGAACACCAATTGATGGAACTAATAAAACGCTCTTCGATATACTACAAGTGAATTCGAAAATGTATATCACGAAAAAAGACATCGATCGGTAAAATTTAAGTTATTCTTAATCGGAGCTATTAAAATTTTATCAGAAACATGAAGACATTTTATCAACGAAATAGCAGGTCAATAAAGTAAAGAAAGTAATGCCTGACCCAAGTACATTATTATGAATACATAACAAAATTTTCACTTGATATAAAACCAGTAACAACGTTCGTATAATACTTCGAAACTGGACTTTGATCTTATTTATTAAATTGTACCTCCATCAATAGAATTTGTTGAGACTATGACTTAAGGCAAGTGTACATAAGGCCACGTTTGTTAATAATTACTTCACTCTAACAATCATAGTAAAACAGAGCACTGACATAAATCAGATACCACAATTAGCTTCATGCTCAGGCGCACAGAAACAACTGCAAAAAATCACCGTTTGGTAGAACATCTTACTGGTATCATGATTTGTGGATCGAAATGGCATAACTGCAAGAATTTTTGAATTGGTGCAAGAAAATCTACCGTTGTGTGTAGCATCACCAATGATATAGGTAGCTCTTAGTGTTTTTGCAATTATTTGTACAAAATATTGACTGTACTCGAAAACAGAATAGTAGGTAGGTACTATTTTAATAAAAGATAAACGGTTTAAGAAGAGTAAGAACATTTTACTTAGATCTTAGTAGGCACGTTTTTGAAGTTGCACTTTTTTTACGCACACCAACAGCAGAAAAACTACAAGATGAAGTTGGCTGACAACTGTCTCGTCAGAATTAATGTTTAGGATGCGCGCAAACACCGACACCCTAATTTTATAGATTAAAGTTAGCTGCGTGTTTTTTTTAATGACCTATGGACCTATGTCAGTTGGTGTCAAGTGGCCTCTACTGCTTAGATAACTTTGAGCTACTGCAGAAGAAGCATAGCGGCGCGCTGACGCGGAAATGTTTCCTAAATTACGAATCAAGTTTGATTTCCTAAACTATATTAGTAAGTTGATGAGTAAATGTTTGAAGCTGCATCGAAATATCAGGGACTCGCTCTATTATATAACCCAGGTAAATATACCGTAACAAATAATACTAGTTACGTTGATATTAAAAACAATAAATTTTACGCAAAGCAAGAATTCAAGAAATAAAATAATAAATACTGCTCGATGAAGACGCAAATGCGTCATCAATTGAAAAAAAAGACCCGCATGCCTATTATTCGTTTGAAATAATCGTTGAGGAGTTACGGCACACGGCTATTCAACAATAAGGGTCGGAATAAAATGAACATTTGTCACGTTACATTATGAAAATATTAATCCGAAAAATAGTAGAGATAGAACTTTTAACAATTTTGATTCAGACTGAAAACATTAAGTATAACTTAAAATTAAGTTAATGTATCCGCGGTCTTCTCGTGATCACGGCTAGGTATATCACGAGTGAAATCAAATAAATATGCGTTCAAATGACGAAAATTGAAAAGTGTAAACAAAGTTATCAACAACTGGATGTTTTGTATCTAAGTAGTAATAGGAACATAGTTCTAAATGCTTCCTGTTTCAATATTCAGTATTCAGCATCACATTCAATGAATGATAAAATTGATCCCGTGTAGAACAAAAATCGAAAAAAAGGAAGATTCCTAAGTGAGTCATACCAAAGAATAATAAGCAATGAAAATGCTAACTATTTTTCTTGTCTCGTAAGAAACAAAAGCATGACGGTTGTTAGTTGTTACACTAGGACAAATATATCATGTACAAGAATACTTCTCGGAATAGTTAAATGGCAGAACAAATCTCTTAAATTCTCTAACAAACGGAGAGAAAAAGATAACGAGCAATAAATAAATAAATAAGAGATAAACAGCGGTAATTCGGAAAACAAAAGAGTTACTATCGGATTTTTCTATTTCAGAGTTCTACTAGAGACGAACGGGTGCCGGGTCCATCGTGTGGCAGAGAGAGAAATCTCGAGTAGATCCCGAGACTTGTGACACGGGCGTAGGTTTAAGGAGCCCCTTTCTGAGGTACATCAACAACACTCACCTTCACTACTCGTGTTCCTCTAAATCCAATGCCAGCCAAATCCAATATGAACCTACTAGTGCAGAATTTACTTTTATTTTTTGTATTATTTATTATTTCACCAGCATTTGCACAACAAATTCAATATGTCAAATGACAAAATTTATGTACACATAAATACTATATTGGCAACGTCAATTTTCATGTGACTAGGTTTGGACGCTTCCCTAACAGCGACCAGTTTAGTAACTGTATTTTTTACAATTTCAGGGTTGTTTTTAACCGCTGTGGAGTGTTTTCACTTAAAAGAAACGGATTCACTCTCTAATTGATGATTATATTCATCAGGAATATTTATTCAATCAATGGCATGAAATATTATGAAACTGTAGTCGTCGGGTTTGCTAAGCTAGATTATTTTAAATCTTAACGAGAATCTAGTTTTTTAATCGCAATCTAAATTATTACTTTTAACTAGAGTCGATCAAACGATCTCATATGGCAGTCAGAATCAACTAATACTGCAAAGCTTTTCACATTTACGTTCTACACTAAAACAGATTCACACAAAGAGACTGTGAGACAGCGCAATCTAACAAAACCTCGCCTTACGAAGAGGCTTAAAAAGACATCGAAATACCAGACGGTCATTAATCAAGCATACACTGTCAAATGTTACGCATATTGTTTAAACTACAGCAACAATTAAACTAATCATAAGACTATTTGTAGATGTTAAATGTGAATTTTAAAACAATTTCCGAAACTCATCCACGAGAGGTTATGTCACAATCGAAATCAGTCAGGAGATCGTGTCTCTCACTTCTACTTTTACCTGAACTTTCGTTCCGTTCTCACTGATTATAATTACAAGGTGCTTTACTAACCTTTCCAATTGGTAGATTATAGTTTGAGAAATTACAGTGTTACTAGTCTTGAAACTTGAATTTTTAGGCTTGGTAACCTTTTCGGGAGTCAAATTTATTTTAATATTAAAAAGTGACGGAACGGGTAGAACATGTGCCTGATGGTAAGCAGCACACCTGTTTATAACATCACAGTATCACGTAGCTAATGGAGCATGAAAAGGTAAAATCACTAAGAAATGTATTTATTATTTTCAGCCTTTATTAACAAAACTAAAATACAATAAGAACTATACTACGCTACATACCTAACTAGCTAGCAACAACATACATAACTAAATTAACTAACATAGACCAATGAAGGTCTACTACTAGATAATCAAGATGTTCCAGCCCACTACCAATCGGAAGCGTACCCAGCATGCTGGCGGCATTACCACGCTGAATGGCAATGCTATGCGTTAGGGCAAAAAAAAATTGTTGGAAAAAAATAGCGTCGACCAAGCGTTTGACGTTCATTTTCATGATTTATGATTTGCAACTTCTCTAGAAACATTACCCTTCAAATCGGAATACAGTGATTTTTGCAAATTACTGTTTCTAATGAAACCAATCTCATAAAAATGCCCAAAGACCTTTTTACTTCAATATTTGTATGTATAATAGTAATTCTAGAATCAAATCTCTTTTTTTGTAAAACTGGCAACACTACAAATGACCACAATTTGGCTTCTGATATAACCGTAATGGCTCAATTAGAAATCGGGAGGGCAATCTCAAAGTTCATTCGAGTCGCCTCTGATAAACGACGTTAGCTGGCATTGTGTCTGAACAATAATACTATTTTGCTTTAATAGAATTGCGTAACATTCAATTTAAAAAAAGTATAACCTTGGAATTATCAAACGTTACATAAACGTAATGTAGAGAAGATCCGTCAACGTCAAAAAAGATCGAAAATTTCTAGCAAGACCAATTTTCCTCAAATAAAGTCATAGATTTTTGGGTCGTTGAAACTATTAGTAAGAGTTCGAAATGTGGAGTTAAATGTGGAAGAATGTTTTTGTATTTTTATGTACATATATATCTCTATGGCTTTCAAAAGAAAGAAGAAACGGAAAGAACTCAAAAAGATGTTTTTTAAATTCAGTGTAATTTATGATTTTCTTCTTGACCTTATAAATCGAATTGTTTTTTTTTATTTCTTAAAATATTAATACTCTGAAATTTTATTTTCAACTTTTACTGACTATACCTATAGATAGATACTATTTATTGTACACACCGAAACAAAACAATACAGTCAAATAATAAAAAATTAAACTAAAACTAGTGTTACAATCGGCGGTCTTATCGCTATGTCTGTTATTGTTCAATTCCATTGTTAATTTCTGTCTATGTCTTATTGATGGGAATCTGTGCCTTCTTTCATCAGGAGAGAGTGCATTACTCTGGCCAAGTCTGCTGTTGGTGGATAACGCATGTCCTCGAAAGATGTATTGGGAGCACGTCGGATTCCTCTATTTTACTTTATAATACATTGGATAATTTAAATAAAAATAGTTATGGTTCGTGGCTTTTTTTTTATTTAAGGGGTTTGGGGCCTTCTCTCTCTCTGTCTCTAGAGAGAGGCAAAGCTTTAAAATACATATAGTACAAACATATATCTTTAGTTACACCGAGTTTCGATCAATTACTATATAAATACACTAAATAATATGACAGTATCCGAACGACGCGACGCGACGCCGGAACGGGCCATTAGTACTTTATAAGTACCCTTCTATTTCTGTACTGAATACCTAAATTATCTACGTTACTATGAAAATTATGAAAAGTAAGTCATAGAAAAAACAACTAATATTAGTATATGACGGCGGTGTTAACCGGCATGCATGCCGGTAGATAGGTGAAATCGTTCCGGATGGTCACTTCGGCAGAATGCACGCTCGAGACAAATGCCGCGACCGATTTGGCATGCACTAGTTAGTTTAGTTAGTGGGGCGGTGGGGCTAGATTTTGCATTTAGTCAACTGTGAAAATACTATAAATATTATAAATGTCAATGTTTGGATATTTGTATATTTTTTGGTCAACAAAGAAGATATCTTTCAAGTGTTTACTGTGAATTCTGTAAGACAATATTTCATTTTTATTTTCACATTAAACAGTGATGGTATGAGCTAGATATGCTCGTTATGGTGTGCACCATAACTTGCCATCAACACAGTCTTATATATTTATTATTATAAAACTGTTCTGGGTCAACTTAGCTGAAATAAATTATATTTTAATTTTTAAATCACTCCCCACCCACTAAAAACTTTAAAGACGTGAACTTTCTACAAAACCTTGCTTATGCGTACATATTAAAATAACTCATAATAAATACATAAATCACGTACTATAAATTAATTACCAGATTTTTCTTTTGCGTAATATGTGCATAGGTACATATTCAATACAGTGAAGATTCAAATTTCAAATTGTATTCACTACTAGCTATGTCTCGCGGTTTCACCTGCCCCTACCATGCAAGTGAGATTCTGAAAGGTGAATGATATGCTCGTTCCAGCTCCTCTATAGTTTCAACCGCTGACCGCGGCTTTTTACAAGATAAATGTGTGTGCGTGCATTAATTATATTATATTATATACTAGCGGCCAGTTCCGGCTTCGCTCGGATTTCGTCATATAAGGACTATTAATCGAAAAAACTATCCTATCTCTCAAGTTGGACCAGACTGCTCACGGTGTGCCAATTTAATTTGCCATCGCGGACAAACATCGTGACAGGAGATTTATATAAATATTATATATAATGTGGGACAACGATTTAAGTCTCCATAAGTAAATATTATTATATAATAATTCATATAATTATAGGTTACAAAATATTGTATTATTCGTGTTTTAAGGGACTAATGACAGTTGATCCTCAATATTTACTTTTACTGACCACCGGACTTAGCGCTAGTGCTGAAGGTCTGGACTTCTACTCTCTTTCTACGAAAACGTAATTTCGAAATAAACTCGCGGCTTTCCTACTCCGATTCTACTTCAGTCCGTCGTGTCGTGTGTGGCTTAAAACATTTAAACGTCAAACAATGTTCGATCGGACGAAACGAAGTAGAACCGGAGTAGGAAAGTCGCGAGTTTATTTCGAAATTACGTTTTTCATTTAATATTAGTTAGAACTAGGTATTCTCCGCCGTAGAAATTAGGTAACCAACTAAACAATATCTCTTTAGAAATGTGCTATCAAATTAAGCAAGAATTTTTCAAATTGGCGTTACTTCGAATTTTAAACAAAATACTATCTAGTTTTATTATACTAGTAGTATCCATTCATAAAATATCATGTTTGTTAAGTATTCACCGTTCACATTCGAAAGCTATTAACTATTCTCACTTTTACTAACATTTTATATTTGCTTCTTACACATCACTACTATGGATATAGCATAAAGTTGCAAATGTTGGCTCACTTATCTCACTTTCTATCGTTAAATGTTATTTCTGAGATGAGTACTTTATGTATACGATTTATGCCATTTGTTTAGTGAAAATCTCTCTTACACTCGAGATTTTGTCTATTTAATCATAATTTTTCTCTAAAAACGTAAGAACCGACTTTAGTTTAAAAATAAAAAGTTTTTCACTAATGTTAATAAAATAAAATATAAACGAGTAAAAATCGTAATTTTTTTATTTTTGTTGATGGTTCAAAAACCATTTATCTATTATTTACCAAAACCATTATCAAAACATATTAGAGGTCTTTCTTTTTAAGTTGGTTGATAATAAATATGCATCACATCGTAGTATGTCCCATAGCAGAGCTGTTCTTGTTCTTTTACAGGGAACTTTTTGAACAGGGAACTTTTGTAGCGGTAGGACTCTTAGCAGAGTCCGCCTGGGGAAGTACCACACCTTTGCCAGTTATTCTACCGCCAAGCAGTGATGTGCAAACATCACTGTGTTCCGGTTTGAAGGGCAATGTTTCCAGAGAAATTACAGGGCTTAGACATATAACATCTTAGATCTCTGGGTGACGAGCGCAGTGCAGTGCTAGGTGATGATTTGGACTCTTCATGTTCTAATAGCTGCGTGTCACTGTTCTGTTATGTGGCAGGCATGTTGCTTACCATCAGGCACATGTCCTGTTCGTCTCGTCACTCTTTATTTAAAAAAAAACTTTGGAAATAAGGCTCAGATACCCTGTAATGCCCAGCTTAGAAAGAATACAACCTATTCAATAGGTATAATTTATGTTTTTAATGTTTGTGACTTCAACTCAAAGAGATAATAGAGTAAACATATGAAATTCGGAAGTTAGTTGTCGATTTAAAATACGAAGTAAATAACGGTCGAGTTGACACAGACTGTTTTATGACATGCAATTAATTAGAATTAAATCAGGGATAAAAAATGGAAAAATACGGCTGTATGGAGAAGCTAGCGGACTTTCTCTTTCATTGTATCTAATAAATCAATTGGCTCCCATAGTACATTTTTGCTTAGTTTGGGGCAAGATCTTGTTGTGTGAGAAATATTATCTTATTTACTCGGAGCGTTCCGCGATATTACCCGCGTTGTTCCCTTATTTTTACATTATATAAAATAGCCTGTGGTATTCAGACTATAATCTAACTATGTTCCAAATTTCAATATTGTCCACCAATATATCCAAACGTTTGCATTAACAATATTAGCACTTTACAACTTGACAAGATTAGGTATTTTTACTTTGGCTGGTATGAAGTTACACCTTGTCTAGTCGGGAGAACGGCGGCTGCCGATCCGGAGCCGCGGTTGTCACATCCCACGTGTACCTTAAGAGTGCGCCTAAAGCCAGGAAAAAATCAGATTTCACCCGCGCGACGCGTTTCTTAATGTGATGTACATAAAGTCGAGAATAGCATGACACAGTTTGGAGGAAAAATCAATATTTAATCAGGCGTCCATTTTTTACCAAGTTTTATTTAATTACTCAAGAACTAAACATACATTTAAAAAAGTGTTCGGTTACTTTACTAGAACGTACAAATAGGAGTTTTATTACCAAAAAATAATGTGGGGTCATCGCTGATAATTTCGAGTACTCGAATTAAAACGGGTTTTTTCGGTGTCATTTTTATTTTTTTATTGTAAAAAACTCTGATCTATTTTTAAAATTCTATTCGGTTATTGTGCTTCTTCTTGATTGTACTCACACGTCAATATTTTTTTTGTCATAGTTTTTAGTTTCTTAACTTCAGTGAGCGGCGTCGAAAATGTCCTTTTTTCGTTTTCTGGCTTTAGGCGCCCCCGCTCAAAGTCACACAGCGAGCTATGGAAAGAGCTATGCTCGGAGTCTCTTTGCGCGACAGAATCCGTAATGAAGATATTCGCAAAAGAACGAAAGTGGCCGACATAGCTCAAAGAGTAAGCAAGCTGAAGTGGCAATGGGCAGGCCCCATCGCTCGAAGAACTGACAACCGATGGGGAAGAAAGGTTCTCGAGTGGCGACCACGAACCGGAAGACGCAGTGTTGGTGGCCTCCCACTAGATGGACAGATGACCTCACAAAGGTCGCTGGAAACCGCTGGTTGCAGGTTGCGCGGGACCGTTCGTTGTGGAAATCTAGGGGAGAGGCCTTTGTGCAGCAGTGGACGTCTTGCGGCTGATGATGATGATGACGTGTACCATGGACTTTTCGCAGTCACATGCGTAATGCTGCTAACTTTAAACGGTGAAGTAAAACATCGTGAGAAAACCGACATGTGCCTAGAATTGTTCGACTTCATGTGTGATTTACCAACCCGCACTGAGCCAGCGTGGTGAATTATGAGCTTGACTCACTCCTTGCGAGAGAAGTCCCCGAGTCCAACATCCAGTGGAATAATTTAGTGCTTTATTTATGCTATATATGCTATACTTTGGCTATAACGATAAGAAGTACCAGTACGACATGACCAGCAATGTAATGGTAGTCCATTACATTACGTTGTCGTATTCTAAAGGTAATTTCTGCAATTGTTAACAATTGCCCAATGTAATGTTCGAATTGCCCAATATAATGTTCGGAGGCATAGTCTGGGCAGAGACCAATTGAAAATTGCGAATTACTGCATTTGCTCCAATGAATTTACAATATAACTCGGTGTGGTAATAATTGGTAACTACAATGAAGGGACTGAAGAAACTAAGTTGTGGTAAATTAATTATTAATCGGTGCTTTCAGGTCAGTATTTCTTTTGTTTGACTGTTATTATTGCAGTATTGCTTACCATCAGTCGCATGTGTTGCTCGTCTATACACTCTATATTTTTATAAAGGAACAACTATAAAATTCAACATTCAATGTAGCTTGTAAAATAATATTTTGACGTGATAACGTCTTATAATTCGATACTCCGTGGCGGTATCTTCGCCGTTAGGCAGCTCCGACCACTGTCTGGTGAAATCAGTATCCGTTTACCATCCGCCTGATCTCAGTCCCAGAGGCAGCCGGCGGCTGTGGCGATACAAGTCAGCAGATTGGGACGAGATGCGCTCTTTCTTTGCATCTTACCCATGGCAGTCACTGTGCTTCTCTTCTGGTGATCCGTCAGCCTGCGCGGATGCTGTGACAGTTGCTATACGTACGGCTATGGAATATTTCATTCCATACTCTGACGTTCCATTGTCCGGCAAAGCTCGCCCATGGTTCGGTCCTCAATGTAAAAGTGCTGAAGCATTTAAACATGAGGCCTACCTAGCCTGGGTTGATGCTCGACAGCGTAAGGCAAGGGACACACACCGGAAGAAAAAGGCGTTTAACAGGGCTGCCAAGGCATGCAAGAGGGTTTTTCAGAGGGCTCGTTTTGACCACATTAGTCGAATAGGGAACAAACTAGCTTCGTACCCTGCGGGCAGCAAAGCTTTTTGGTCCCTAGCTAAATCGGTCGAATCGAACTTCTGCCGCTCCTCACTCCCTCCAATGCTAAAACCTGATGGGGCGCTGGCTCACACCGCAATGGAGAAAGCAAACTTGTTTGCATCTCAGTTTGCGGAATCTTCACGTCTGGATGCTGGTAGTGCGACACCTCCTACTCCTCCTGGCAGTCCGACCTTGATGCCGGAAATACATATTCGCCAAAAGGAGGTTCGTAAAGTGCTACGCAATCTGGATGTGAACAAAGCCAGTGGTCCGGACGGAATTCCTGCCCTAGTGTTGAAGGTTTGTGCACCTGAGTTGTCTCCTGTACTGACCCGCCTGTTTAGGCTCTCTCTCCGTACTGAGCAAGTACCAAAATCATGGAAGCTTGCTAACGTGCAACCTGTGCCCAAAAAAGGTAGTCGTGCTGACCCTGCCAACTACAGGCCCATCTCGGTCACGTCCATACTCTGCAAGACTATGGAACGTGTCTTAAACCACAGGCTCCTGACGTACCTAGAATCTTACGACCTCCTCAGTGACCGGCAATACGGGTTCCGCCGAAATCGGTCCACCGGGGATATTCTAGCGTACGTCACTCACATCTGGAGTGAAGCTATCGAGAAACACGGGGAAGCACTTGCAGTCTCCCTGGATATCTCGAAGGCTTTCGACAGGGTTTGGCATGATGGCCTTATTAGCAAGCTTTCTAGTTATGGTTTGTCTTCTGGGTTTATTGCATGGATATCGGACTTCTTGAGGGATCGATCCATACGAGTTGTCATTGATGGCTGCTCGTCGGATCAAATGGCAATCAATGCCGGAGTCCCTCAAGGGTCGGTACTCTCTGCGACGCTTTTTCTGCTACATATAAACGATCTGTTGAAGCCCGGTATCTTTGGGTACGCGGATGATAGCACTGTTGTAGAGAGTTACATATCGAGCGCGAGAGCCAGTGGACAGCAAACTAAGGTTTTGAGAGAGAGTATGATCGAACGTTTGAACTTGGCCCTTGAGGAAGTCTCTGAATGGGGCGAAACCAATCTGGCCAAGTTTAACGAGGGAAAGACGCAGGCGTGTCTGTTCTCGGCAAAAAGGAGTCCATTTCAACATACTCCTACTTTTCGAGGTGTGTCCGTACCGGTTACTGATCATCTTGAGCTTTTGGGCGTTACCTTGACCTCTACGCTCAACTTTGGCACGTATATCGAGTCTAAGGCAAAATTAGCTGGCAAAAAACTAGGTGTCCTCTCAAAGGTGCGAAAGTACTTCAAATCTGAACAATTACTTCTCTTATACAAAGCACAGATTCGGTCTTGTATGGAGTACTGTTCGCATCTTTGGGATGGATCGGCTAAGTATCAGCTTGAGGCTCTGGAATCGATCGAGAGGCGTGCCAAAAGGCTCATAGGCAAAGACACTCTAGTGCGAAAAAGACTTCAAAGTCTTGAACATCGCCGCAAGATTGCAAGCTTGTCAGTTTTTTATCGGATACACTTCGGAGAGTGTGCGACTGATCTGCATGATCTAATACCACCTTGCCCTTTTTTCTATCGGACTTCTCGTAACTCGAAGAAGCGGCACCGTTTCATGGTTGATGTTCCAAAGACACGGACGAAGAGGTTTGACTCTACTTTTGTGATAAGAACGTCTAGGCTGTGGAATGAGTTGCCAGAGTGGGTTTTCCCTGATAGTTATAACCTTGGTGTCTTCAAATCGAGAGTGAATCGGTTTCTTCTAGGTAAACACGCTCCATCGTAGACCGCATCGTCGCTTAACATCAGGTGAGATGGCGGTCAAGTGTAAACCTATAAAAGTTAAAAAAAAAAAAAAAAAAAAAATGAAGCCGGCTGCACGCCCGCAAAACTGTAACGTTCCGCCGTTATCGTTAGTTCGTCTTCCGTGCCATGCGGACGAAGCTGAGCGCTGAGGGCGCCACCCGCCGAGTCGAGCGGTATCACTACTCGCGCTATCAGCGTACTGATTTCTTAAGACGTTGTCACGTTCTATCGACAGTAAATCGACTTTACAGACAACCATTTTTTTTTAGTGACTTGCCGATTAATTCAGGTGCCTAATAGTGAGAAATGTGCTTGACTAGATATGCACAACTTAGGTATTCTTCTTTCAGTTCGAATGAAGAAACCTCAAATGCAAATCAATTGTCGATAAAAAATATGTATTTCTTTAATTTGACGATACTCAACGATTTGAGAGATTTTGGCTTCTTGCATAAAATTTTATTAAGTTTCACAGTTTCATTCACATTGTACTACAGTTAGTCGTTATGAGTATACCTACTCGGGTAGGTATTTATGAAATACTAGCAGCGGCCCACGGTGTTACCTGCGTAGTTCCCGTTGTTCCCGTTGTTTTTTCGGGGGAAAACGTAGCCTATGTGTTCTTATCTATCTGTGTTCCAAATTTCAGCCTGATCCGTTCATACGTTAGGATGTGATTGAGCAACAAACATCCAAATATCCAAACATCCATACATTGACATTTATAATAATTATTAGTAGGATTTACCGTTTCATATAGTGTTTATCTGTGAACATGGTGTATGAAAGTGTATCGAAATATCTGGATAACTGGCCATTTAGACCACGATAAATAAATATCCAGTATTGCAGTAATTAATGTAGCATCTTTGATGTCGGAATACGATGGTAATTGAACTAAAAGAGATAACATTATTAGGTAAGTAGGTACTTATGTACGAGTAAGAGACCTTTGGATAACCTTACGAAGTGATAAGGAAGATATTTCCTTTTCTTGTTTTCAAATAGTTCTATTAATACCATAAACAAGGTTGATAATAAAACATGTTACTTTAGTGTAAAAAATAAATAATTATGTATAAGACGTTTGTTATAAGGAAGTGACTGATATACGATACTAAGCTTAAACTGTTAATTTTTGGAAATTATCCGCCGTGTAATAAAATCTTGATAGAAATTGTGGAATGGATTGGATTGACTTTTTGGATCCGTTTGTCCCGTCACTGTTTTATAAAAATAAAACCTAACATACTCGTACAAATGTCGAAAATTTCTATACTTATCTGACTGCAATAAGACGGGGTTTGGCTCGCGTAAGCCTAATCGAAGAAATGTTCGGCGTTTACGGTATTTAACATTTATTTATTTATTTGCACAGTGTAAGTACTTACATACATATTATAATGGACCTTATTGCTAAAATATTATATTACGAGTATGTCCTATGTACAAAGACCCTTGACCCGAAGACCTTTCAAGAGTAATGTTTCAGAAATATGTATTTATTTGAATTTCAATACATGAAAAGACAAGCTCTTTAACAGCTCAGCGTCATGCAGTTACTTTAATGATAGATTTAAAAAACTGTCAAACACCGCACAGCGGACGTCATTCTGATATCAAAATAATTTATCTCTGAGCCCTGTAATTCCTCTAGTAGCGTTGCCCTTCAAACCAAAACAGAGTAATCTCTAATCTTAAATCTTTAAAAAAACAATTTAAAATCCACATTAATGTCCAGGTTTCACAAAAAAAAATCATGAACAAGTTAAATCATAAATCCATTCAGATCACATCATACGACATTATTCACACTTCCACAATAAAACCTTATGAAAAGTTTTAAACTATTACACGCATCGTTGGATTTTAACCCTTAATAGGACCCGAGCCTGTGAGTGCTTTTCTTTCAAAGAAACACTGATATCTGGTTAAAAATAGGCCACAGATTACATTTTTCTATATATGGTTTATAGGGGGTGAATTTTAGGGGTAGTTTTTTTGGTGGTAAATAATTTACCATTACCCGTTGACAATTTCAAAAAATTGCGGGGTGGTGGTAAAATTGTTACCATTGCCCCTTCTGATGCATTTTTATTTTAAGACTAGTGGTTTCATCTGTATTTGCCATATTTTTTTTGTTAATTAAATCTATGTACTTACTACCTTATTATTTCATTTGTTAATATTGGCTATACTAATATTGAAAACAAGTAAGATTTATATTTTGGTATATACCTAGAGTGCTACCGGGGTGTTTTGGCTCATGGCATCTCATGACCGAAATGGGAACTAACGCCGCCGCCAAAATACAACGGATTGCTAATGCCCCATTTCATTTCAAAATTCATGGAGAACATAACTACAGCAAAAAATTTGAAGAATTGTTTTTGTTTTAAGCATTAATTTATATTTATTCTCATACAATATTATTGTAGTTCCAAATATTTTTAAATCAGACAAATCTGCTAAATTATCCACTCGGTATGTCTTAAAGTTTTTTAACAAGTAAACAAATACGCCTTCCGTGTTTCTTGTACAAATTGTACTGAATTTGTGTAACAGCAACGAAAAAATGTCCCAATATAAAACTTAAAAAAAATGTAACAAACAAAATGATTTTATATATAGTGATACCGACGATTTTCAGTAAGTATAATCGGGCAATGGTAAATATTTTACCACTTAAATATGATATCGGAAATGTACTAAAAAATTGTTCCTGAAAACTGCTAATACGTAAAACGAAAGAAAACATATACTATTTTATAAATTTGAATCGTAAAATCACTTTCCAGAATTATTGTAGAACAAATTTGCACAAAATCCGCACTCGACCACGAAAACGTTGAATTTTTGCCACCAAAATTCGTTTGGTCAACTTTGACAGTAGCGTAGATTGCCAAATGGCTTTGACAACTTATGAAGTGTTAAAATTATGACAGTAAATGTATTAAAAAATTTAATGTGAACATGGTTTAATATTTAATGTTACCGTTTTTTAAATATCTCAAATTTAGTAGAAAACCAGAAAGTGGTAATATATATACCTTTGCCCTATTAAGGGTTAATGTACATTATTTAACCGCAGGATATTATCATTAAGGAGCCATCACCACTGGCGACGGAAACTCGGCGAACGTATAGAGCAAATGAGTTTACCCATTCATTGTTAATTATTTGCCAAAGATTAATCACATGGAGAACCGTAAAATAAACGCAATTTACTTAAGAATGAAATATATTATTCCCGGAGTACTTTGCGAAAACCTATCAGTGTAAGCGGTGTAGGTGGCGTTGAGCTTCGATCATGTGGTATAATTGGTAAATTATTTTAAACAAATACACGGGTAACTCACGTATAAAATAGTCAGAACAGAACATAACTATTTTATACGTGAGTTACCCGTGTATTTGTTTAAAATGTGTAATAACCACGTTAGTTTTCATGGTAAATTATTGTTTTTAATTTGCATCACCAAATACACACTATTACTTTATCAGGAGATTATGGCATAATCCCATTTTTATTAATTCGCTTCGTCAACCCTTATATCGTGCAATACAAGAATTTTACCAGACCATACAAGAAGTAGGATAACACAAGCAAATGCTAAAACAAGATCCCTAGTTCGTGGTATTTAAAATTCACATACTTGCTAATTTAAATTTCTTAGTAAGCGTTGTTTAGTAAAATAAATACAAAGGGTATTTAATAATTTATTTGTCGTTTTTCTGTGCTATTTTTGTACCTGTAGCGAGAGTGGGTTGATTTTATTATTGGAATGAATGAATACATAGGTATGGTAGAACAACATAACTATCAATCGCATAAAATGTAATAGACAGCTAGTAAAACTAAAGACGCAACTATTTATTACAAGTTTCACATTATATTTGCATATTTGTATAATAAAAAAGCTAGTTTATAACAACAGTCGTAACGCTGTGAGAGACGGCAACTATATGACTTTCACTCCGGATAGTTTAAAATAAGGCACAATCAGAGCACCATGACGTCACCGTTATGAGACCCGGCAAAAAGTCGACAAGGTCTCGAATCCCAAGGTCGACGGTTGATCACGCATTGTGAGAAAAAGTGTCTTTGTTGGTTTCTTAATCCGACGTTGCTTGGTGGGCGTTGTCGGAGTATCCGCTTTTTGTTACGCCAAATACTGCTAACTAAAGACAGGATTACAGAAATAAACCTTGTTGCTGTCACTGTTGTTCTCAAAACTATTATCACTGATCAAGGGGTATTTATTTACTTTTTATTTAAATAAAGATTGACGAGACAAGCAGGTCATGTGCCTGATGGTAAGCAACATGGTTGCCACATAACAACACAGTGACACGCAGCTATTGGAATTTAAAGAGTCCAAATCATTACCTAGCACTGCACTGTACTCGTCACCCAGAGATATAAGATGCTATATCTCTAAGCCCAGTAATTTCTCTGGAAACATTGCCCTTCAACCCGGAACACAGTAATGTTTTCACATTACTGCTTGGCGGTAGAATAACTGGCAAAGGTGTGGTACTTCCCCAGGCGGACTCTGCCAAGAGTCCTACCATTACAAAAACCGATCTACCACTTTCTGATATTTCGGTGCAGTTGCACAGAGTCTATGGTTGAGGGAGCGATCAAGTATTACGTAACGCAATTTTTAAAGATTTTATTCCCCTCGTAGCGCACCCTAACATTTTAAGCACCCTTCCTCTCACTCTCTCTAAACATTACGTGGTATCCAAGGGATTATTTTTACTTAAAAGTCACCAACTAGGAAGATTTTAATTTCCTGGTCATTTTTAAGTAAAAAAATACCTCCATGACGCACCGTAACGTTTCACAAAACACCCCCTCCCCCCAAATTGCGTTACGAAATAATTGAAAGGTCCCTGACCTAGATATCTGATCTCGATTAGGTTTTTTTTTTGTTAAAATAGTCTAGGATTATTTTTTTAACAATTAAAAAAAACAAATTAGTTCCCGCGGTTTTAAAAACACTTACGCTACTTTTTGTTCCAAAAAATAACGGCTACGCTAGTAAAATCGCTGCTACTAGTTTATGTAAAGAAATAATGTACTAATATGTTTTTTTAAATTGTGCATAACAAGTACATTAAATAATAAAAAAAAAACGCATACTACCATGTATTTATCCTCTTTTGTGTATTGTTAGTCTGTGATCAAATAGAGAATCCCACTAATATTATAAATTGACATTTATACACAAATGTCATCAGAAAAAATGAGCAGGTTAAAATCTGGATTACAGTTAGATTATTATAGTCTTGATGTCTAGAACAGCACATTCGCTACTTTTTATCCCAGGAAAATGATCAATCGCTGCTAGTAGATTAATATTAGTTTACGGATATACGATCATTTGGTGACCACAAGTTTATATCTACATTCTACGTTTGATATTGACCCGCTAGCTATTCGCCTCGAACAGAAATAGGCTACTTACATTAAAAACTCAAATATTATTCTGGAATGTCAGAAATAGCACACTTGATAAGAAGTTACACGATGTGTGTTTTCCACTTACAAATATGGGTAAAAACAGATTGATTAAATACTTACTAAGTTTAAATGACGTATGAATACCTACATGACTTATTTATAGATATAGTTACTTATTTAAGACTCGACTCGTAATGTCCTTAATAATCGAAACAGGATTTCTATGCGTTGTGACATGGACGTATAAAAAAAAGATATTCATGGCGTTGACTCAGTGGGATTTTCCCGGTAGATGCAATTTTGTTGTGTTTAAGTTATGGGAGTGAACAAGTTTTTGAAGGTTAAGGTTCAGGTGAAGTAACTATTTTTTCATCTGCGGTTTAGTCATATGTCATATTTTATAATGATAAGTTTCGTGAATATCGGTTGAATTGGTAAAAAGTTCACTGTGAACAAACATAATGACACTGGATTATTATAAATTAATATAATATGTATGTACTTATTACATCAGTTAGGTACCTCTGCTCCTATAGTACCTACATAGGTACATGTATTGTATAAATAACGGCTGGTCTTTTCGGGCGAATGGCGACTGCCGATCCGGAATCCAGGGTACAAATCCCATCACTGTCTTTTCGAAATCATGTGCGTGATGCCACTAACTTAAGTGTACCTAGAATCTTTTGAGGTCATGTGTCATCCACTAAACCACACTTAGTGGGGGTGGTGGATTATGGCCTTGATGACTATTTCCTAGCGAGAAGGCACACAGAGTCACAGCTGTGGGGTATTTAGCGACCTGCTTATGGTCCTATAGTACAAGCTATGCTTATTTTGAGGCTTGATTGATTAAGCGAGCTCGCTTCCCGCGCTCATGTTGTGGCGTTAGGACTTTCCCTCGAATGCTAAAATGCAAAGGCAAGCTGTCGCAGGGTACACGTAACAACTTGTTACGCAAAAACCAATAACCTAATGTTGTATAATATGTTTACACTTCTATTGGCATGGCAGGATCTATCGGAAAATTTGTGTACTTCCGAGTTATATTCGAAAGAATTTAATTTGAGGATTATTATAATAATTACCTACATACAAATGTTGACTCATATACCTACTCGTATGTGCGGAGTAAGATTAGAATAATTTCTCTTATTAAATACATGAAAGTCTATTAGGTGCCGCCAGCGTCAACGTGAAATAATCCAACTATGGAAAACACCCATAGAAGCTATACATACCCATAGTAGGAGGATAGGAGCCATTGGAATTACATCTAATTCAGAGATACTTCTGTATCTCTGAAGAAATTTTATAAGTAATGTTATTCCATTCACGGATAAATTCTATACATCGTCCAAAAGTAGGCCATCTTTACAAAACAACCATCAATAAAATTCTGAAGGACACAATCTTTGTGCGAGAGGGAAGTGAGCTTATCTATTCCATGACTGAGCCACCCCTGCGAAGAGAAGAGAGAACTGAGAGAACCCTGAGGGTATCGGATGGGAGTAAACCGAATCCAGGTCAAGCAGAGGAACAACTCATTTGAAAATCTACTCGTATAATACAGTAGGTAAAGAAAATGATTCAAACCTTACCAGGCACATATAATATGCTGTGGTTTTTCCCGTTTTATTTCTTGCGTTGCAGCTTACCTTAGCTTTGCTTAGCTTAGTTGCTTAGGATAATAATTATGACATTCGATAGCTAAGCAGCTTAGTTATTTAATGTCATAATTATTACAATTTATTTTGGTTGGAACTATTTTTTTCCAAAATGAAAACAATCTAAGCTACTTACTTACTCCTTATAACATTAAAAATTTGCGAGAAAAAATGAGTCCAATTGTCTCAAAGATTACCCGGGACCAACAGAGAAGAACAGACAAACATACAGGGAGAAAATTTCAATATTTTATTAATTTTATGTAGGTATCGTGTAGTATAATTTCACATGTATTCAATGAAAAGCTGTTAATATACAATTTAAATAAAACATTGACATTATTTCTTAATTATGTCCACGTTGGTCCAAGGAGGTCGGATGACTTGGGCCAAATTTGGGACAGACAATCTCTAAGAGCCGATAATTGTTTTTACAATTGAAAATGATTCATCTACAACACAAACACTGTTTACCTTCTAACTTAATTTTATGCTCATATAATTATCATCAAGTTATAGAGTGACAGTGTAAACGGCCACTTTCCCTATACGATTAGAAAATAACTCTTACCTACGGCTAGGTTTATTTGAGAAAGCGGAAAAGCCGCCTGCCGTGACTTTATCAACTTTTCCGCCACATAATTATACAAATGCGCTATAAAACCTGCCTTTTTCTGATATCAATCTTCACCTACGCAGCTACTTTTTGCTAGGAGTGCAAATTGATTTAGGAATGTTACATGTGATTCATGAGAGGTATTTTTTTTAGTATTAGGTAAATATTCTCAAACAAAGTTGTTTACTAATAAAATAGCTTTCTTGACAACACGACAAGTGGCGCCATCTAAAATAAATAATTAATTTGGTACTAAAAGTTTGAGCAAAATCTACTCGCCAATAGATGGCGCTTCCTGAAATTGCAACTCCTGCCATCTAGCGGCGAGTAGGTAACAACTGTTATTTTGACGCCATCTAGCGGAATAGTCGTGAACTATCTCAACATTATCCACTTCCTAAATAGTTTCACTAGATGACTATAGATGTCAGCACTTATACATTATAATATTTTTTTTTACTTACGCTACTCGTCGATAGATGGCAAAACGAATTGTTTGAAAAGGAACATGTCAAAGAATTTTTGCTCAACAATGAAGCGAAAAGAAAATACGTAATTCCAAATTCGCTTACCTTCCATAACATATACAATGCTGCCGACATCGCCCTCCTTGATGATGAGGCTGCCCGCTGCGTATTCCACCGGGTACATGCAGTCCACGATCTCGCGGATCTGCGTCATCTCCAGATTCTTCATGAAGTCATTGTCCAAGATCGCGCCCTTGATCAGCTCCCGTGAACTGGAAAAATAAAAAAAAAATAGTTTTTAATATTTAAGTTTTATCAAAAAAAAATCAATACATTCACGTAAGGATATTGACTTACTATTTCATAGTAATAGTGAGTTAGTTAAGTGTCTACATAAATACGTACCTAACAATTTTCATAATATCTTTATGTTAGATTAAAAAATAACAAGCCTTAACTTTTACCAGTAGGTAATTTGAATACCAGTCATAAGTAATAGATAGAATCATAAATGCTAAGAACCATAGAAATCTGTGAAAAGAATTTAGTCCAATATAATTTTATTAAACATCAAACCTTTTACTTGTTGTTAGAAAAATCTAAGTATAAATACAATTAATTACAGATTAATTTTGATTGCATCGTTATTTTAAACAATATTAATGTTAATTTGACTTTATTTCCAATGTACAGCAGGAGCTTTCCAATTTTCTGGAGACACCTGTGATAATACAAATTCATCCTAAAACTGGTATCTTCACACGGTACGTATCATGTTGCCAATTATGCCCATAAGGAAACTGTTAACATTTGTATCGAAGGCCGTCTGAGACTCCATTGTCAAGTTACAACGACATAATGACAGTAACCTCTAAATTATTACGGAAAATTGGATCCATAAACTACCTTTACTTGATCCCCAGCCCCTAGTTATAAATAAAACTACGAATGACGATAAAACACACACTAATAGTAGTAAAGTGGTTGGACGATTGTTAGAGCTTAGGTATATCTATTATCTACCATTTATGGAACACTGTAGGTAGACGCTTATTTTCTATAAACTTCCAACATATTTCAGTCCCTTTTAAAGACTTATTAAAGATATTTATAGGAAAAGGTACAAAATTGCTGTATCCAACTAAAATAATAGATGCGAACGTTGGATGTTTGTTGCTCAAACAAGTCGGCTGACATTTGGAACAGTTAGATTATGATTTAAGAATAGCACATCGATTTTTTTTCGCTCGAAAATTACAGTAACGAGAATTATACACTAGCAAAGCTACGGATCGATAAGTGCGTCTAACTCAGAGGAAAAAAAAATAAGCCAATAGAAAACAATATCATTCAAATTGGTGTCCTTCGTCTACCGTGACTACGGTAAATCTATGCTCTCAGACCTGTGGTGCGCCATGAATGCATTTGCATGACATGTAGACAAGGAATACACTCTACTTATATTCGTTATTGTTGTTAGTTAGTAAGTTTAGCGCTGCGCCTTGTACGCTTGCCCACAACCCGATATAGGTATGCAGTAGAAGGAAGCCATCTGAGGAAAAACGCCAAAGTTCCTTAAAAAAAAAGTGCCATTCATCTACCGCGTAAAATCCTGGTAAAATACGAGTATACGAATCACTGTCGCCCGAACTTGCATATTTTTCTGGCTTCGACCGAAATTGGAATAAACAAGACGCTGTTACATTTACCCACTTTCCAACGATTATTTATTACACTTATTACTGTCAACTGACTTGAATTTATTTTTACAGATTACGATAAGGTTTAAGAAATTTACGCTATTACGCGACTAAATATGACGCTATCAATGATACATATTCTGGATGCAAATATGATTGTTCTCTATTTCGTAAAATTTTACGCCTATATTTTGTTCTTGTCTTATTCCAGAGATTAAAAGATTTGATCTATTGTATGATTTGTGTAGAATAAATTTTATTTCCTAAAAGACATACGCCGTATTACGAAACTTGACCCCAATTCTGCCTCTTTGAGTCTTTTCAGTAACGTGAAAACATTGTTGTATTCGGTTTGAAGGTCACTGTTTCCAGAGAACTTGCAGGACAAAGAGATGGATTCTTTTAATCTCTTGGCGACTAGAGTGCAGAATTCTTATATTATTTTACCGATCGACAAAAAAAAACTAATACCTACTGCTACAAAATCAAAGCAAAATAAAATTATCTTGCCATATTTTTGGCAGTGTCTTTTATACAAGTACTATGTCACGAAATTTAAGATAGCATCAATTACAAAACACGGTCCAACCTTAATACAACGATCATACATCAAAATTAACTGTGTTTAAAAATAGCAACAAGGCTTAGGAACAAGGTGTTAGACAATATTATATAAATATCATTGTGGCGTTTTTTGCGGGACCACCGTCCATTTTTTGCGGTGACATCATTTCTCTAGTCACGTAGACTTTTTTTATGCTGCCATAACGTACATGTACAAGCCAATACCTATCATATCAATATTTCAAACGAGGATTGTGAAGATAGATTGTAGAACAGTAAAAATAGAATTGAACTTTGCAATAAATTTCCGATCCAAATTTCCTTTTTTATGAGATTTAGGGTCACTTACTGAGAATAAAATCACAAAATGCTGACAGATTCAGGATGAGCTTTAAGCGCCATGTGGCCGATATCTCGGAAACTATCCACTTTAAGGCAAAAAGTATTGAAATTGTTATTGTAGAAAACAAAATTTTTCATCTTTTGATGACGGGAAACTTTACTGTGAAACGTACCGTTTATGATTTTTGGCTCATTTAATGAACCAATATTTCTTTCGCGGCCGATAATTCTTGAAATATTAGATTTATGAATAAAACGCATCTATCATTTTTTAAAGATCAGTTTATTTCCGACAACTTTTGTCTCAAACTTTTTTTTCTAATTTCCTTACGTATTGAGGTGTAATGTGGATGGCAGTGGAAATATTGCTAGACTCTTCCGTTTAAGCGAAGCTTTGATGGACCTCTCATCCGTATAATTCTTTTGACTTCTAGAATTAAACCTCATAAAAAAGGAAATTTGGATCGGAAATTTATTGCAAAGTTGTGCAAAAAAACGTCCATTTTTACTGGCTTATTGGTGGTGGGTTGGCTGTTTCTTACTCTTTTATGCCAAAAGTACAAAACAGACTTGCATAAAACTTTAAAGTAATGTTTCTCTTACATTACAATATCCCTTAGTCAGGTAGGTTGCATTTCTACTAATAATCCCGGTACATTTGGCCGTTGAAACCGAAGTTCATCATCATCATTATAGTCGTCCACTACTGGACTAAGATCTCTCTCATGATACGCCACTCAAGCCGATCCTTTACATTTTCAACTGCCACCACTTTTTTCGTCACTCTATCTAGTCTCACAGAGTTTACACTACGCTTACCGATTTGCGGTTTCCACTCCAGAACTCGTCTACCACAACGGTTATCGGGTCTACGACTGATATATAACGATACTAGCTGTTACCCGCGACTTCGTCCGCGCGAAATAAATACTAAGGTAACTCAGGCAGTACCTATTTTTATACTCACACACATTTACGGTTACTAAAACAGCGTATAATAAAATAATTTCATCAAAATTGGTTCAGTTGTTTAGGTGTGAAAGCGTAAGAGACATTCGTCCCCCATTTCAACTCCAATTTCATCCCCACACAGTTCGAAATTACAAAATTGCTAGAACAAACATTTATTGGCTTCGTGCCAAGTGCCTATATACAGAGGATTTATCTTCAACGGTTGAGATCTTCCATGTTGACCTTCATTCCCCATTTCAACCCCAATTTCACCCCCTACAGTTCGATATTACAAAATTGCTAGAACAAACATTTGTTTGCTTCGTGTCAAGTGTCTATGCACAGAGTCTCATGGTTTTATCTTCAACGGTTGGGAACTTCCATATTGACATTCATCCCCCATTTCAACCCCAATTTCACTTACATACAGTTCGAAAGTACAAAATTGTTAGAAAAAACATGTAATTGCTTCGTGTCAAGTGCCTACATACAAAATTTGATAACTTTGAAAATCACGAATTTTCATCCAACCGTTCATCCCTTGTTTCACCCTCTTAGGGGTTGAATTTCGCAAAAACCCGTCTTAGCGAGCGCCTACGTGCTAAAAGACACCTCCATGCAAAATTTTAGACTTCTAGCATTTGTAGTTTCTGAGATTTTGTGATGAGTGACCTTTCGCTTTTATATATATTATATAGATGATATAATTTGTACATGCGGTGTAGTAGTTTCTGAGATTAGCGCATTCGAACAAATAAACTCTTCAGCCTTACAAAATTAATATAAGTAGGTATATTAATTTATAGCAAACCCCAATCCCTGGTAGAATTCTGGTTAAGCGTTAAGTATTCATATTTTTCCTGTTCCTATAACCGCTATTAGCACATTCAATATTTATCGAAGAAGTTGTACTCATTTTATTGAAATGACAAACATCATCGATTCACATCGTAAAATCACGCACAATGAGACATTTTAGTGCGAAAAAAAAGATTGTCTGTGAAGTGGGGGACGATATTTTTACGTAATAACGTCATTATAACAATACTAGCAGCGCCCCGTAGCTTCACACGCATAGTTGCCGAACCCGTTATTTTTCTCCAGTTAAAATATACAAGGTGCTGCAAAAATCCACCATATAAGATATGTGCTATTCTAGAGCATAATCTATCTGTGTCAAAAATTTCAACCTGATCTGTGCAGGTGTTTCAACGTGATTGAAAAAAATATAAAAATTTCGCATTTGTAATAATAGTACAATATAGACGCGTCGCAAGCCTATGATGGTGTTTTTTTAAAAGACAACAAATCTTTGTCTTTTGTTGATCGATAGATACCACAGAACGGACTGTATTGGTTTAAATATTTAAGTGCCATCTTTTGAAACTTATGACTATTTTTCTAAAACAAACAACCACATTTTGGGAAAACCTATAGTTACATAATAATTGATTAAACTGGCTGTGAAATCCTAGGTGCCTACTATTATGATATATAGGTACAATTATGGAGTGTCACCGAATTTTATTTTTCTAAATTTCTCCAATACAATGGATTCAACCCGTTACAGTTTCATTACTTATAAGGTAAGTATAGATGTTGGAATGGAAATCTACTGCATAGGTAGATTTCCCATTACTCCAGGTGCGACCTGAAACCGTGACAGCCTACGGCGAGGACGCGACTAACATAAAGTTCGATCGTAATTATACCAAATGTGTGCATTTGAAGGTACACTGCACCACAGATTAAATATCAGATTGTATGTAAACTGTGTGTGACAAACTTACCTAACACTAGGCAAAATTAAATTAGAATATGTTTTTATTTTATGTAAGTATGCTAATCATAAAATAAATACGGCTGTTAGAATTCTTTACTATACTAAATTGTACTTCAGTAAAAATGTCTCAAAAAGTTCCGTTTATTTTGATTCCCTTAGGAATGATACTTAAATCATAAGCTGTTCTTCTGTTTCGAAAATGTAATATTAGTTAAAACCATGTGTTCAGGATGAAATAGGAATAAAATAAGTCGTAATAGTATTACTTAAAATAGAGATTTTTTTCTCATTTGCCCTAAAATAATTTACGACGAGTTATACCACCTTGTGGATATATCCGCATACTTCTTGATAACTTTCCCACCATATACCTAACGTAGCCTGAATCTTCTTCCAGAATATAACATTTCTATGTGCCAAATTTCATCGATCCATTACGTAGTTTTTGTATGAAAGAGTAACATTTATCGACACATCCAACCATACAGCCATAAATACATAAAACTTTTGCGTTTACAATATTTGTGAGATAATAAACATTAGTAACAATATGCATGGGCATGATGCACTGAAACTCGACAGCTAAGGTTACTTTAACCAACCAAAAATGGTTCAATTAAAACCCTTAAACAGCCTACTTTCTCACATGATAGGAAAACAGTAGCTCCCCCAATCGACTGTAAAGGTAATTTTGTTATTAAACGTATGCTAACACGATGACCTCGACGAAGCTGAGAAGAAATTCAATGGATTGATCGATGACGTTACAAATGAGCTAGTGCATGTGATCGCGGATTGAGATTCAATGGAAGATTTGACGTTTGTAAACTTGTAAAGGAAGCCTGACAGATATTGTAAGACATTCCTTTTTTGTGGGGGAAATGCTTTTACAAACTGTCCGCCGTGCAAGGGACATGGCGGGTGTGACACCACTAAAATATTTTATTTTCACCAAAAAACAGAAACCTACTTTAATTTAAAATTAAATACAGAGACTCGACTAAATTTCGTAAGAAGCTATCAATCACTACGTCGTTTAGATAAATGAAAGCAAATAATTAGACATTATATTGATAAATTATTTTAAAAACCGCTACACCGATTTCGACAAAAATATGTGGGTCTTAAACAAGCTTCTAAACTATGATCTATCAAACAAAAAATAACCATTAAAATCAATTCACAGTTGGCGGAGCTATCGCGTAAAATACATACAACTCCTCTTTTATAAATCGGTTAAAAATAATGAA
The DNA here is from genome assembly GCA_963693475.1 of Ectropis crepuscularia. NCBI lineage: Eukaryota > Metazoa > Arthropoda > Insecta > Lepidoptera > Geometridae > Ectropis > Ectropis crepuscularia. The sequence continues at coordinate 16,094,102 of OY856358.1, forward strand.
TCCGAATTCTAACACCACACACAAAGGAAATTTAAGTATTTTATGTTAATAAATAAAGATATCAAAATTTCTGGAAAATACGGATGAATATTTACAAAACATAATTTTCAAAACACGCGAACACAAATATTCCCGAATAGCCCAATTAAATTAGTTCTCAATTTGTTTCGCTAAACAAAATGTCTAAGTTTAAAATCAACACGTCAAAACTAATTTAAGAAACTTCGCACATGTGCCTGTACCGTGGAACATTATCTTCTGAATGACAACATTTTCAAACCTAAACAAACAATTTAAAAATAGCAACCTTTTTGATGTTTCATTCTCCTGCTTTATAAAAACGTTATGGCTTTTTAAATATTCTTAAACTACTCACTTGTGACTCTTCGGTATTTTTACAAGCTTCTTTTCATGATCTTTTGTAAGAGAGGACAGAGGTTCAGCTGATATTGCAGTCCTCTTGAGTCTTGGCTCTCCAAGAGGGTACACTCTGGTATTTTCCATACCAGGAGACCGCATCACGAAGCATTCCTCTTCATCCAATCCGTTCTTATGACTGTCAATAATTTGTCTTGTCAGCGGCTTGACCACTTGTCTATATTTATCTATTTCATTCTTCAAATATCGTATCTGAGCATCTTTATCGTCCATTTCATTTTCTAGCAGTGCTATTATTTTGTCTCTTCTTTTCAATTCTTCTGTCTTCTCAAGTACCAGACGTTTCATTTCCAAGTACTTCTTCTCCAACTTGTACGTGTGATCCATTTGGCACTGTTTTGTGTGTGTTTGCGACATTTTTGTGCAGTTTGATTTTCTTCTTTAACATTTGCACCAAATTTACATCACTAATATAATTTTATGTACCTGAAAGACGTTTACCGAAACTATTGTGTAAGTTTAAACTGACATTTATCGTTATCTATAGACCTACCGACGCAGATAGATAAAATTTAGTACTGCTCTTGAAACTTCAAGCCCTAGAGTTTGTTACAATGATTAATAATAAATATTTATGAAAATAACGTAAAATCCTACAGCATTAAATAAAATAATGGGGAAACCAAGCTTGTAACCACAGCAGTATTAATGAATGAATGTCGTCATTAATTGCTTATTGTAGTCATGTAAAAATAATGCAACTACTGGTTCAATGAAAACGGGAGAGGGAAACCACGACTGACAGTGCGTGAGTCAAGTGTCGAATGAGTTGCGTATGCGTTGATACACAATTCAGAGAACGTAGTGTACGCCGACGGCCAGTCTGGTTAGCTTTAATTGGTTTTCATTAAACATGATTAATGTGCCAGATTAATAAACATAGCTGGAACTTTAATTTTAATAGTACTTGTGGTTTGCTGCATCGCCCCGAGCGAGGACGATGTTTGGCCATTTCAACACTCGTAAAATTTATTCCTAAAGGTTAGAGTCATTGACGAAATCTATATACATTTTATTTCCGTATAGCTTCATTTTGTCATCATTAGGAATTCTAATTCATGACACTTTACTGCAATAAAATAATAAAATTATTTCTTCCGTTTTAGTTCACAAAGTTAACATTAATTTTTTTTAACTACTTATAAGAACACAATCTTAACTTTAATCATATTTTGATTCTACATTTATTTTTATTATTTATAAGTACTCTTAGTGGAAATTAATCATGAATGGATAGACAGCCTTTATCATTTACATCACGAAAGTACATAAACAAACAAACATATTCTTATAACCAGACAAGCAAATCAAAATGTGAAATATCACAAGAATAGTGAAACTAATGACAACCTTGTTGCTAAGAGAGATCTCCAGACAACCAAAGCAAGGAGAGATATTAAACAGAAGACGGGGAAGGCTAAATGTGTAGCAAGGTAAATCCTAACAATTATTTTCTGATACTCAAAGATATTGACGTTTCACATAATGAGTTGACAAATATCTATTTGTCCATTAGTTTTTATTAATTTGTGGTAACCTTTTCTTGCTAAGCAGCTGCCTGTGTGATAATTTAATTCAACCTATTACTTAGAAATGTAATCACGCTGTCTGCATCACGTTATTCGTTTGCAAGTGACATTTATTATTCATTTATTGTGTCTACCAGCTCATTAGCACTTCAAATAGCATATGACAAACGTTCAATGGACAATATTAGAGCAAGTCCAACCAGTTGTGTAGGTGAAATTATTTGGTAAAGGTTGAACTAAGTTGATACCTTTCTAAGCTTTGTAAGGTCATGTTAAGATTAATGCGGTATGTACAGGAAATTTGGTTCACGGGCATGTGAGCCATGCATTTGGGAGGTGGGTTTTGTAGCTTCAATGCCAGTATAAACCTGTTTGATAAATTTTCGAGGCTATTGCATTTTGAAAACGTCTGAACTTATTTTTTTTGTACAGTGACGGGACGAGCAAAACTTGTTCCAAATGGTAAGCACACGCTTGCCTGTAATAGAACTGTCCCAAGTAACTAATTTGATAGAAAGAGTCCAAATTAAACAGAATCGAACATTACACTTTAGATCTTGTCTATAGCCTGTGTTTATTGGTAAGCCAGTATAAACTTTAATTTACAAGCCGTGGTAGTGTAGTGGCAAAAATGATCGATTTTACCAGCGTGATGTCGTAGGATGGAATCTCATCTGTACCTCTGAATACCAAGTGTAGATGTATAAGCATGTCATCACTTTAACAGTTCATGCTCCAAAAAAATTGTAGTCAATCGTCATCTGAACCTGCACTGGACCAACGTGGAGGACGATGTATTCGACTCTCTCTTTGTGAGACAAGATCCCGAGTTATAGCAGCAAGAATATTTCGTTGCTGCATAGACACAAGTTCAACTTTGACTGTTATTTATACAACAAAACAGATGTTTTTTCTCTCCCACCATTTGTTCCGGCATCGAAAAAAGTTGCTTTGATGTCTCAAAGTAGCACTGACATACCACAGACTAATTTTATACAAACTGCCAGTTAACCTGATCGTGTCGACGTATCTTTATTAATAGATAAGATACCCGTATCATCGATCACTTTACGGCTCATCAATACTATCTAGATACCTCAACTCGCAGCGTCTGTCATACCATTACGAGCGGAGTGCCATTTAAATTTTGACCTAGACCCGTTTCCATTGAATTTGGACGAAAGCCGAGTACCTACAGACCTACACGTTGATATTAAACCAGATCTCGTTTATAAATTTCAATAACACATTGTTATAATTGCTTCTAATTATGATGCTGTACGATTGAGTAGACGATTACGTGGGTGTCTTCATTAATTAATTCTAAATTCGGCTCATTAGATACAAAGAAAAGATTGTGATGCAATAATTCAGTCATATTGGCGTCGTTTCTGCTGTGCCAACTAAAATTAAATAATTTTGGCTGAAGCAAAATTGTCGGTGTCTATACATATGAATATATTTATATTAATAGATTCTGTGAACCAAAACTTTATAACCCCTTTTATGAAAATTGCGTAGAGGAGTATGTAATTTCGAAGGATCAATTGGGGCCTCCATAGGTGAACATCCCACAAAGTCCTCGAAAAGTATTCAAGGGCGGATCCAGCTTTGGCACCAGCGCTTGATATACCATTTTCGTCCTTACGACATTTTTCTTCACTGTTAAATTGACCAAATTAATTGTGCGTTAAAGTTCAAAATTATCATTTTGCTTACTTAACCAAACTATTTTAAGCCCGCAGTAGTAATCTACTCATTACCATAAATAAAGTATTGGTGACAAAATCCATATAATCCAGCGATATCTTCGTAGCACTGAATAGATACCATTAGTTCTATAGTTTATGTTAGTTTCATGTTATAATTACCATGTGCGAAATGGATACACGCGTTAAGATTTAATATAACAGTTTATATTTATTATTTAATTAGTTGTCTTAGGAGTTAACTAATGCGTTCTGTGTAATTATTCGACATTTTAATTATTTCGAGTGTCATTGGATTGATTGATGTCAAATTACTGTATAATGACCTGTATAACGTAGGTCGGTAGGCGTAAATTTGTAATTGATTATAACGATACTTGAAACCTTATGTTTATAAGAGTCGTTAGAGGAGTTTGAGTACTTTTGCGTGGACTTGTGGCGTCATTTTTTAGCGGACAAAGTATTTTGGTTATTTGCTTGTAACGTTATCAATCAGATTTGTTGTAAGTATAATATCAGAGCAGTATGGCCTTTCAAAGATTTCTATTATTATGTGAAATACAAAGCCAAATATCTTCGTTTCGATTTAATTAGTTTAGAGAAATGTGTCCATAATAACTTTTGCTCACTTTATGCTGTTCTTTCAAAATATCTAAGTTTAATTAATGACCCAAAAATTAAAAAACAACGCTAACTTTACCCAAACATGGCCATCTCCATACCGTACCATTTGAAACTATATTGGCTATAACGGCTATAACGTCTGATATACGATCGTAAGGGCGCAGGTTCAAAACCCACCTGCGCCATAGAGTATTACTTTTCAAAATGCAGATGTATAAGTATCTTAGCACTACTGGTTTTAACAGCGAAGGAAAACATCCTGAGAAAACCGAAATATTCCTAAAATCTTTCATGGTCATGCGTCATCTGCCAACTTGCACTAGCCAGAATACTAGGCTAGGCAGTAGTGGACAACCTTGACTCTCTCCTTGTGATAGAAGGTCTCCAGAGTGGGAATATTTTTTAGGCAGCTTATGCATGCATCACCTTAGATTTTGGGATTTATCGTCAAATTAAGGATAGTCCAAATGTGAATGTGGCATTTTGACTGACTTTTTTAACTTAATCTGGTTTAGTGACAAGCTATACATATAGTTGCGTAGTGGCTACTAGCATAACGTACGATTTTAGAATCCTGTGGTCGTAAGCTCATCTGCACCTCGTGAGTTTTTGAAGGGAAAACTTCTTTTGGCGCGCCTAGACAGATTTTTCGTAGGCTGTGAAATGAATTCTACCGTCACGCTCGGATATGATAAGAAATCTTCGGGCAAACTCGGGACCATAGCCATTGGCTATCTAGAAATGCGTCATCCAATGGGAAATGATAAAAGGGCGTGGCCTGCCCATCATGGCATGGCCATCTAGAAATGCGTCAGCCAATGGGAAATTCTGGTGCATTTCTAGATGGTCATGCCATGATGGGCAGGCCACACCCTCCGGTTACACCCGTGTAATTTCCAAAGTAAGCTATCAAATTCCGAGTTATAAGTTTTCACTTCTGTCGGCAGTTCCTATGACTGCCATTTTTTTTAGAGTGCAGATGTGCAAGTTTATCGTCACCAGTAGCTTTAACAGTGAAGAAAAACATCGATAAAATGGCATGTTCAAAAAAATATACTTTTCGAGAACGTCCGCCAGCCCACAATCGTCCAGAATGGGGGCCTCGACTCCCGTCAGTGGGAACATTAAGTGGGCTGTTTAGTCTGTACATTTTGACTAGCTCAAATAAAAGCATGTATCACCCGGAAATTACTCCCTTGAACCCCAGTTTAAATGAATTCTCTTTAAAATTTACGACTGCCAAAGGCAAATAAAATTGATTGCTTCAACCTTCATAGTTGGCAAATTGAGTACTTACATAAATCTAAATAGATTAGAATTTGCTCGGTAAAAATAATATGTTTAGCGAGTAATAGTATCGTAAAACATGTACACTAAATAGCAACTACATTCGTTTAGTGATGGGGTAATAAAGAACGTTACTCTAATAATACAGAATGACGGGAAAAGATATTTATGCACCTAATGGTAAGATAAGCCACATGCTCGTCCATAACAGTGTCTTGCGTCAAGGCGGATCCAGTACCTAGTTGGACCACTAATCAAAACGCACGGACGAACTTATCGCATAGTCTTGTGACTTGATTACGACTACGTCACCCTTCCTGGCGCCAAAGTTTTTTTTTAACTATAATAGGTTCGCACTTCACCGCCATCTCGCCTGATGTTAAGCGACGATGCGATCTACGATGGAGCGTGTTTACCTAGATGAAACCGATTCACTCTCGATTTGATGATACCAAGATTGTAACCATTGGAGGAAACCCACTCAGGCAACACATTTCACAAGTTGGATCCGCCATTGGTCTTGCGACTATTTAAACATGAAGGGAACAACTCACTAAACTGCGATCATCATCCAGAGATATATTATAAGATGATTTGTCTATGCCCTGCCATATTTGTATTTCACCCGAAACATTATCTTTAAACCGGGTTAAAGTAATGTTTGCAAATTAGTCCGCAGTAGAAAAACAGGCAAGAGTACGATACTTGCCCAAGCTGACTTTATAAAGAGCTAAACCACTGCTAAAATCTCATCCAACGAAAATCTTTAGGTTTGTGAATACTCCACCAATAGCACAACTATTGGTGGAGTGCTTCAACTAGTTTCATTTTTTGTTCCAAAACAAACAATAAAAAGAGTTAGATCGGCCTATGCCGACGGTTCCCATGCTCATAGTTTTTTTCCTATCAGAGCGTTGAACTGAACAGTAAATCCTTTTTATACCGGTTTTAATTTTATCTAAAAACTGGATAATCTCAATCTCTGACGTAACGTTTTTAAGGCAGTTTCAGCCGGAGTGACAGACTAAAGACAAGCGCTGTTTACTGATACTTGTAACACAGTATATTAAATAGTGGTCGGCAAGAGGACGAAATTCATCCGTATTTAAATATTAATATATTCGAACTCTGATCACAGAATTTAACAATAACAAAATGCGTATTATTTCGTGTGTCAAATGTTTGGTAGTAAAAGTCAAAGGTAGTCGTATGTTTTCGTTATTGATTTAGTATAATTTTTATGCAAAACTTTTAAAAGTCAGCGTTCTGCACTCCTTTTCGATATTTATATGTGCGAAATTTCACACAAAATTTTCGTAAAAACGAGTACAAAGTTTTTGCTTTACGTATTAGTATTTAGATAACATAGGTTTGACGTTATCAGTAAAGGCGAAACATGATTGAACTACCGGAACCATTAGTGGATAGAGCTCTGCGGTGATGGCGTTATGACAACTCTATTTTTGGACGCGCTGATTATAATTTTAATATACAGATAAAAATGGGCGTGCAATCGCCAATTTTGAATGTTTTGGTTTTGGATAATGTCGCAAAAAAACCGGTTCGTGTCTGTTTTATTATGAAACTAGTCATTTATTTCGGACCGTATTGAACGGTGCCATCAATTTGACTTCATTCATATATTTTGGCTCCCAAAATAGATTTAAGTTTATTACAATTTTGAATAAATCAACGGCTTCTTGTCAAAAGTGGTTATGTAGAAGAAATCAATTGAATCTTGACTTAAGACACATTATGTCAGTTAATACCAACTTGGGCAACATGCTCCACAGTTCAGATACTCTTTACGAAACTGGAGACAAACCTCTTCAATGGAATCTTTGGAACATCAACCATGGCTTAATTCTAATGTCGCCTTTTCGAACTACTTTAGTAGCCCGATAGAAAAGAGCACAAGGCAGTGTTAGATTATACAGATTTGAAGCACGCTCTCTGAAATATATCTGATGAAAGTCGAAAAACTTACAAAGTGATAAAAGCAACAAATGGCACGATTCTTTTTATAAAGAAATGCGATGATCTCTTTCACATGAAGTATCAAAGTCAAATAAAGTCATAAACCTAATTTAAAACAGCAAAAAAACTACTGAAGGTCAGATTTTATGACCATAGCCTGGATCTTTCCATACACCTGTCTTAGAAGTAGGACGCCACATCAAATTGTATCATATATCCAGTATATTATTTATACGTTAAATGCGATTCTCAATTCCTTTCATCTCACTATTAATCAAATCCTACGAATACATCCAAAGTAAATAAACTCAGCGGGATTTCCTATATTCCGTCCATTCCAACAAAATATTTACGAGTGCAAATCTAGATGTGGCTTCGATGCCACCAGAAGGTCAACTATTATGTTCTCATAAAGGAGTCATAAAATTTTTACAGCTCAGATTTCGAGGGTTTTAAACCGTAGCGCTTAGTTCTCTAATTAGTTGCTGGGACATAGCAATTACAGGACCTTGACACACTCAACAGTTCGAAAAAAATGCACATCTGCTAAAAAATATCAAGAGTTACAGGGAAAAATAGCTTGGTCATTATATTCGTACGATTAGCGTGCTATTTCTGTAACCTTTGGGTCGAGGTGTTCTGGAGATGACAGCTGTCAAAGTTCATTTGAAAAATAGGAATGTGAGGTAATTTTAAACGTTTGGAAACGACGAGCAGTTTCACGTAAACATCTTGTGTATCTTGAATAGATATATGTTACCTTGAAATTGAGTAGAAATTTGTAAAATATATTTGATAAAAATATTATCTGAAACTTTTGAACCAGCTTTTAAAGAATTTTGTTTTCAACAGAGATGCTCTACACGCTGCTGTGAGAACACTAAGACTTTTAGAACTTGGAGGACCATTTAAAATAATGAATAGAACGAATAATACAAATCTAATAGAATAAGTGATGATCCTTTCTCACACAACACAATCAAGTCCCAAACGAAGCATAGCTTGGATGCTGGATGGATGGATAACACATATTCATTTAATATTAAATACATACAAAAACACATGGAAACATCCAGATAAGGAATAAATGTTAATCATCACACAAATGTTTGCTCTGATTGAGAATAGAATCTATTGAAAAAACGAATTGGTGGAAAGGAGTTTATGTTATTGATATTTATAATAACATAGAAAAGGCATACACATAAACATTGAAACAGAAGCAGAGACGTAGTTTATAATGTAATAACTTAACTAAGTACAGAAAAGCAGTAAAAAATAACATGTTTTTTGCTAATGTAAAATGTTCGCTCGCATGTCGACTGTCAACAGAATTCTAATCATAGACATTCCAGGATACTTTATATCGTTGTATAGAAAATGACAACAAAGACGTTGTAAAAAATCAGTTTCCGGAAGGCGTAACAGTATCGAAGGTTGCTCTCAATACACTGAGGCAGGAAGCCATTGATGCGTAACTATGTACTGGATATTAAATCACGTAAATCTCTATAAGTATTATCGGCCCTTGCCAATAAGAAGTCGTAAAAGGCATAATTACATGTTTTGATGTCAGGGATGCATTGTGTGGAATTAAAATGGAATAGTATTTGTTCGTTTCTGTAAGTGATTGAGGCTTTCATTTAAATACATCTTGTTCGTTTTGAATTTTTAAATATTTATGAAGATTCATCGTGTAATTACAGTTGTATCGAGATCAGAACTATTTAAATTATTATTTAAATAATTATTTTTTATGGTGTGTTAAACGATGGGTTTGTTGGATGGCTATTGGCTGATGGATAAAATCTTGTATTTTGGAAACGAAAGTGAATCATCTTTTTTTTCTAGGTAAGCGTACTCCTTCGTAAATGGCATCGTCACTTTACCTAAAGAGAGATGGTGGACAAGTGCAATCTTATTCTCGCTAAAAATATCGATAGATATATATGAATACTAGCTGACCCCGCAAACGTTGTTTTGCCTTAGTGATCAACCCTTGTCACTTAGGGGTATGAAAAATAGCTAGTAGCCGATTCTCATACCTACAGAATGCGCATATAAAATTTGGTTAAAATCAGTAAAGCCGTTTCGGAGGAGTAAGGAAACAAATCGATTTTAAGGTTTTTTTTTTAATTTGATTGACTCGTACTTATAGGTATTTAGCATTGACTGAAAATTACAAATTGCGAAACGACACAGAAATACTACAAAGTTTATAGTAAAACCAAATCTGGTAGCGTGCTTCTTAACTCAAATTAGCACAAGTACGAATGAATCATTATCATTTATTTGGTAACATTATAAAACCAGTTTAAATGATCTAGAGCTTAACGAATGCCAATCCCTGAACTTATAAGAGACTCTCTGTTTCTGAAATTAACCATCTGCATTTGAATAAATCTCTCTTATAAACTGCTGCCATTTTTTAAATCAACAGCTTCTTTATTTGCCAGATGTATTAAATCTCCTATCAAGGTTATTTCAGCTTTTGCTTGCATTTGGAGCTTTTGGCCAAGTATCACATTTTGAATTTTTATCTGATGGTTTCATTGTCAAATGTGATTGTAAAGAAACGTGACTTAAATTTGTAGACAAAAGTCAACCTTCGTTTCAATAAAGATCAAGTAAATTAGAATTTAAACAAAGATATGCAAAAAACTTTATTTCGTTTGCTACAATTTTATATCAATTCGCTAGTGTATGAGTACTTGAGAAGAATGTACAATAGAACAATAAATTAAATGGTTCGATTGAAGCCGTCCTCACAAATGATTGTATGGAAAGAGGCGTGGTGCTTAATAGGTTGAATCAATATTAATTGAGACCAAGAGCAGATTCACTAGATGAAGAATTATCTAGAAATTCAAATAAACAAATACTCTGTGAAATAAAACACTATTTTAAATTTTAAACTAAGTACATAAGTAATCAGTAGGTTTTATCATTAAATCAAAAATTGTAAAATTGCCGGTTTGTCTAGAATTTTTGTATATTTTTTAATAATGATGTAGAAGTTTTCAAATCTATGTACAGCAGATAAACGTAAATGAAGAACCTAAACAAAACTAGAATATTTTCTTTCGGACACTCAAACTGACTCATCACCGTTTCACTTTATAAAAAAAAACGCAACAAAAACACTGGTTGGTTGCAAAAACAAAAAAAAAATAAAGTAGTTTCGGTAAACGTATGACATTTAAAATTCACATTTGATATTCAACTATGTTTTGCGTTCCATATTTAAAATTCGCGTTACGTGTTTAAAAAATTCAGCGTCGCAATGTCCAGTAACGTTTTACCGGCTTGAATGCCGCGGGAGGACTAGTGTTGTGCTCGATCTACCATGGCTGGATGACTATACGAAATGTCCACGCGACTCAATCTGAAGTTTGCTATCGATATAAATGAAGTAACGTTACAGGCAACCTTAGATTTAACCTTTGATTATGTATATCAATGATAGAGACTTATAACAGTCTTTGAAGATCCAACAAAATCCTCAAAGACCAGATTAAAATGATAAGAAACTAACGATAGCAAACAAAAAGCATTTACATAGAATGACGAAATAGATTTAAAAGGATGTAGATTTTTTTGATGTGATGTAATAAAGTATTTTAAAGAAGCATAGTGTCACAAATTTATTTCTAACGTAAATGTACAGTTCCTTCCAGTAGAAAGAAAGTGGGAGAAGGAAACCTACATAATGGGATCAGGGCAGATAGATGAGGATAATTATAAAAATAAGACTATTTCACGATAGAAATATATCAAGTTTCTTTGATCTTATTACGAACGAATTGTTTGCTGTTAAATGCATTTTGCTCATTTTAATAGGAACATATGAATGAGGTCACAATGTGTGAAAATAGAATAACTACTTACATTTTAAAATAAATACTTCATCCCGTGAACTCCTCAAATGTCTTCACATTATCATTTATGTCAATTTTTTATCAATCATTTATGTATACTCATTTTAATAGGACACTAAATTACAGTGAAAACTACAATACACATTCTGCATTTAATTATCTTATTAAAATATATAAATCTCCGTTTGTTTGTCCGCGATGGATTCCTAAACTACTAAACCGATTTTAACCAAATTTGCACACCGTGTGCAGTTTAATCCAACTTGAAAGATAGGATAGTTTTTATTTCGCTTAATAGTCTTTATATGACGATATCCGAGCGAAGCCGGAACGGGCCGCTAGTTGAATAATAATTATTAAATAGCTAAGCACAGGTTTAGTTTTCTAGCAGGAAGATAGGTCAACAGTATCGTCTCTGTTGTGGATCGAACATATAATTCAATGGAATAATGAGTCGATGGTATCGTCACTGTTGTGGGTCAACCCTTGAATTCATTGGAATAAAGGTATTGTGGGTTGGTTCTGGACTTCATTAGAACGATGGGTCTACGGTATCGTGGCTGTTGTGGATAGAACCTGGATAATAACTTATAGGAACGTTGAGTCACAGGTTGACTCGACGATATAGTCTTTTGTGGATTGCACCTGAACTTCATTGGACCTATTGGGTCAAACATATCGTCTATATTGTGGTTCTAGCCTGGAATTCATTGAAACGATATCGTCTCTACTGTGGGTCGCATCTGGGCTCGATTGGAATAGAACCAAGTATATACTTAATCGTAGATTAAAAAAGCCGATGGATTTCGATAACAATATGTTTGTGGTCATGAAATTATTGACATTTAAATAGGGCAGCTATTTCAAACAATGGCGCTACTGCCCGGAGTAATTATTTTTTAATAGCCGTACGTTCTATTTCAGTCTTGGAACCGTAAAATATGACTTTGCTATTGAACTTTCATAACATTTTGCAAGTTCTATGGGAAATAAATATAATGAAATAAGCAAAGACAAAATATATTCAATATTTTCTCAATAATTATTTTATCACTCAAAATCCATATTATGTACATCATAAAAGTAAAATGTTATTATACATTTATGTTGTTATTACACAAGATAATCCCAATTTTGAACAACTAATTAACATATTTTTCCTCTATTCAGTTGCATCTAGAGTCGATTCTTCTAATACCGGGATTACGGGATTATCTACAGCTAATCCCGGGATCCCGGGACAGTCCTGGGATTGTATTAGTAATGGAAAGTGGTAATAATAATTTAATTTCTCCATAAAAACAAAAACCGACTTCAATTTCAAATTAAATTTAGTCAGTCGATCAAATTTCATAAGAATCCATCACACCTAAATCGTGTAGATAAATAAAAGTACATTTAAGGTTTTGGTTTAAATTTCAAAAATCATCACACCTTCATCTATAAAATATTTTTGGGACCACCTCTAAACTATGATTTACCAAGTAAAAAATAACCATCAAAATTGGTACACATGGCATTGGCGGAGCTATCGCGTATCATACACATCTACAAAAAAGTATTGGCAGTCATGAGGACTGCCGATAGAAGGGAAAACTAATAACTCAGAATTTGATAGCTCACTTTGCAAACTACGCGGGTAACACCGGAGGGCGTGACCATAACCATGGCCATCTAGATCATCCGAGTTTAGCCAAAGATTTCTTTCATTTACAAACATGACGTTTGAACTCAATTCACAGCCCACGGAAAATGTGTATGCAGTGCGATAAAATAAGTTTTCACTTATAAAAAAAACGAATCCTCCTTTTTCGAAGTTTGAAGAAAAGATATCTTGTAAAACATATCGAAATTAATGTGTTATTTATCTTTTTTTTTGCACGGACATAGAATACAAGTATTTAAGTTTTAAATCTTCATAAAAGTGGTGGTTGTTGCACAAAATTAATGAAGAAGAGATCAAAACTTACACGGCGTGAAGCGGGATTTTTTATAGTTTTACGCATAATCCGTTATCTTGAGCTGTGTAAATAAGATGGCTGTCAAAAAGTCTAATCAAGGCACGTGTGTTTCGTTACACGCACATTTATTTTGACTTTTAAAAAAAAGCTCGATCCCGAAAATCCCGGGATTCATTTAAATTAATCCCGAGAGTTTCGGGACTGAAATATAACCGGGATCGAATCCTCTAGTTGCATCGCTCTAGAACAAGCGTTAAGTTTGTCTTTTCTTCTATCAGACCAGCCGTTTGCTCTCCGGAAGTCAGTCCATGGTTTGCATGCATTTTTGTCTATAGTTGTTTTTGGATACAACCAGTTAAATCCTGCCCAGTCCCGACTAGTCCAAAACTTGGTAATTCCGGTAAACAGTAAATGGTCGGGTCTAGAAAGACAAGCTTAACACTCACAATAATGGTTAGCTCATAAGAGCTCTCTATACAGGCAGCTGGATGGAGGCAAGTTAAGTACTTTTTCGAAACTGGAACAAGAGGTGATAATGAAACAGGAGAATGTGTCATATGCCTTTATTTCTAACATAAGTTAATGTTTGACCAATTTTTAAACTTTCAATGCCTGTTCTAATCTCCCATTAACACCGTATAAATAAAATGATGCCTACATAAATAAAAGGATTGTATCTTGTAATTCGATGACGCTTTAATATTTATTATAGGTATTTGTGAGACCCTACTACAACAATTAGTTTGAATTAAACTTACAATTAGATACTTTTAATATGTACAAGGAAAGAAACTAAAGAAAACTGAAAGGGGATATCTATAAGGAAAAAATAAGATCTCTGAAGTTTAAATTGTATATACACTAGTTAATGTACCCATGTTATTTATAAGTACATATTGAAATTGTAAATTTATCTGAATAAATATAAATTCATAGAAATGACTTTGATATACCGTCATGAATACAATATCATCAAACAACCTAACAACCTATCATTGACACCTACGCATAATACATGCGAAAATATTCGCAAAAATACTCATTACCAGTCAAAACATTACGTAATTCTCACATTCAAAATAAAACTACCAGTTATATCAAGTTTAAATTCTGTCATTAGTATCCATAACAGGCTACTACCATTCGTGTCTAGTGCTATTTTAGGACACTTGACTCTATTATGACCTCCAAAATGTTGCCATAGAGTCACGTCATTATAACAATTTTGTGACGAAAAAATTCCCCTGCTCAATATTTTTATAGAAACATCCAAGTGTTTTAATACAATCTGATAGTGTTGCCGCTTGTCCAGTGGCTTTAAATAATACTGTGATATTTGGATTTTGACCTACAAGGTTTCGCAAAGTTTAAGTGCTGCCATATATCGTACCAACGCTGCCTATACATTGGGTTTTTCTGATTGGTAGAGAGCTGAAGCAACTGAACTTTGATCTACAGTGTCACTCTGATTCACACCCGTTCTCCCGACGTGTGTACCTGGTATGGAGTAGATTATGCGTGATCAATCCTGATCCACATGATCAATTCCTGGCTGAAACAGACACTAGTGACTAAGATAATTTTAAAGCCGTCCAATAGCCGTAAAATAAAGGTGAAAGAGGCCTGACGTGACCACACTGAAAAACCTGAAGATGGCTTGATAACCGGACCCCTAATTCCCTATGTATAAGAACCGAATCCCTGATAATAGGAATCCTACCCCGGCAAAAAATTTCACCTCAAGGCAAATCATGACATGACATGCTCGTCTCGTAATTCTTTATTTAAAAAAAAAAATGGCGCCAAATCTACCGGACTATGGTTTTAGTAGGTAGCACGGTTTAAGTCTTTCTTTTCCCATAGCATTTGCATTTGTTGCAACATTGATTCGTCACACAAGATATAACTAACCGAAATATGTCAATATTGCTGAAATCTTATTAATTTAGGTAGGTACCTATAATTTTATTAGACCACTATATATAACAATACAGTATTAGACCACTTTGAAACTCATTTATATTTTGGGTAAAGTTTGACATGTCATTATTTGCAACTTTCAAATATTTTAGAGCAGACGGCATAATAAAAGTTTGTTGCCGGTAAAAACAAAGTTTCATTTACATTAGCCTCAAATCTTAAACTGGCCACTAATTACGCTTTTTATATCTGCTTTATAGATCTTTTTTTATATATGCTTGCCATAAATCACGTTTTTATGTATATAAATGCCATGGTAACTTTATGACACCCTCAGAAGAAGGAATACACCCATGCGCGGCCCGAAGGGGGGGGGGGGGGGGTAACAGGGGACTTGACCCCCCCAAAATCATATACGTTACATTAAAATGGGGCGCTACTAGTAATATTTTTTACTCGATTTATTGTATTTGTACTCGTGACCCCCCCCCCCCAAATTCGGAGGTTCTGTACTGGTGACCCCCTCCAAATTTCTATTAGTACGAATATTATAATTTGTTTGATTTTTAACACTTATAGTAATAGGTGTTACATGGTTTCAACCGACAATTTAAACAGGATCAAACATCATGCCAGAAGTCGCGTTATTTTAACTTCATGAACAATTTTAACTGACTTTTAAACCATGACAAAAATGGCTAAAAATATATCTACGAGTACTTACTGTTTCTGTACCTACTTATTGGAATACGAAACATTACTTTAAGCTATCACTATCTACTTGCTACTCGCTATTAGTACCTACCTATTACAAATTACGAGATATTTGCTGGAGCAAGCCCCCGATATTTTGATCCAGTTTCATGCAACAAGTCCATGAGTAAACTTTATGTAATTCCCGAAGTTTTCTAGTCCAGATTATACAAATCCAAACTCCACCCTTTTTTAAAAATGTTATTTAGATATTACAATTAATTTAGTAATTAATTATTTTTCTCTGCGAAAATAAGTAAGTACCTATTTGTCTAGTTATTAAACAATTCTCAATCCAAAAATATATGACACGCACAAGGTAATTTATTAAAATGAGTGTAGTTCAGTAATCTGAGGTTTTATGTGCTCTAACGTTGTAACCATGTTGAAAATAATATTTTACAGAAAGTGCAATTTTCGCTATATAAATACTGAAATGAGCGTTTAGTGCCATCTACTGTAAAACCACGTAACAATGATAAAATGCTACTCGACGCCAGATGGCTCTGTTTTTGGTGATAATCTCTTTGGATAGATGGCGCTATCATCAATTGATGTACTACCAAACATCGCAAGGCAAATAACATTTTAATGATAAATTAGTTGAAGCGGTCAACATATTGGAACAAATACTGTAAAATACACATTATAATAAAATACGGTGTTACAAGATTTATTGATCGTATTCACATACATTTATCTCCCTTTAGTCACGACTTTCCTTCAGAACACGATTTATTATTTAAGTAGATAGGTGTTTTACATTGTTTCATAGATTTTAGATACCTAGGTACCTACTCATATTAATAAAACAGTAGGCAGCAACTTACAATAAAATTTATAAAGAAAATAGCAGCGCCCAACGGTTTTACCCGCTTAGCCAGTTCCCTTCATTTTTCCACTAAGTATAAAAAAGTATCAAATGTGTTATTCCAGGTTATAATTTAATTATATTCCAAATTTCAACCCGTTCTGTTCTGAACTTTCAACGTGATTGAGCAACAAACGTCGAAAAATTCAAACTCTGATATTTTTTTATAATAGTCGTTATAAGTGCGGATAATTTACTCTATTCTGCATAAGTAGTAGGTATTAATTATACTACATTATAAAAAAATTAACAATACTATTTACATAAATATACAAATAAATAAGATTATTATGATTTAGCTCCTTACCTAAATATTTGAGAGACGAGATACAGTTATGAAATAGAAAATAGTCTAAACACACTACAAAATAATGTTACTAGGAAATAAGCAGCCCACGAAATGTTCCCACAGCTGGGATACGAGGCCTTTTCTCCAGATCGGCAGTTGCCGAGTGCTCCATCTAGATCAACTGTAACTGTTTTACTTATACCTACCTACTATTGATATTATAATATACGTTATAGTGTGATGTTTGCTGCTCAATCACGTCGTAAGAACTGAACGGCTTAGGTGAAATTTGGAAAGAAGAGTTTGTAGTCTGGAAAACATCCTAGACAAACTTTTTATTAAAAAAATTGCAACTCCATACCTAGTCTTTTTCTGAATAAGTAGGTAGGTACTACGTGAGCAAAATCAAGGACCAGTTCACTTATATACATATACGTACACCTATCTATATACCATAATAATAAAATGGTTTAATCGTAACGTTTCTATGCTTTTCTTAATTTAAGATGGCAATGTTTCCAGAGAAATTACAGGGCTTAGAGATATAACAACGCAACAGATCTCTGGGTGACGAGCGCAGTACAGTGCTAGGTAATGATTAGGACTCTTCATGTTCCAATAGCTGCGTGTCACTGTGTTGTTATGTGGCAGGCATGTTGCTTACCATCAGGCACATGTCCTGCTCGCCTCGTCACACTTTATAAAAAAAAAACACTCTCATTTTTCCAACATTCTGTTACAACTGGATTCGTCCAAACATCTTAAGTTCAACACGACCATCTCATCTTACGTACGATGTAATAACAGAACTAAAACATCATAGCCATTTATTTTAAAATAAAGTAGCCAAGTGCGAGTTGGACTCGCTCATGAAGGGTTCCGTTGCAGCAAGTAACATTATATACATAGTACACATAGTTCTTGTAGTTCGTTGTAACTTTGATCGAAGTTTTAATAATAGTGTATTTATGACGTACTAAAAAAAAACTACTCATCAGATCGAGTTCAAACTAATTTTCGTTGGTAGTTTTTATAATAATGTACATCATATATTTTATTTAGTTTTTTCACTCTCTTACTTTAGAAGTTAGAGGGGGGGGGGACACACATTTTACCACTTTGGAAGCGTCTCTCGCGCAAATTATTCAGTGTAGACAAAAATTATATTAGAAACCTTAACATCATTTTTGAAGACCTATCGATAGACACCACACACGTGTAGGTTTGGTGAAAAAAAAATTTTTGAGTTTCATTTCTCAGTATGGGGGGCACCCCTAATTTTTGTTTTTTTTTTTAAATTTTGTAAAAATCTTAATGCGGTTCACAGAATACATCTACTTACCAAGTTTCAACAGTGTAGTTCTCATAGTTTCGGCAAAAAGTGGCTGTGACATACGGACGGACAGACAGACAGACAGACAGACAGACAGACAGACAGACATGACGAATCTATAAGGGTTCCGTTTTTACGTTTTACGGAACCCTAAAAACCGACAGAGTTGCCACCACTGTTATGTACCTATGTAGACTGAGTCAAATGCGACAAAGTTACTATACTAGTAGGTGGTCAAATGAGAATAGTAAAGGATTTTAACGTATTTTGACAAAAACAGGACAGTGTCGCTCCCACTCCATTGACGCATAAGTTTGCAATGACCGTATCAGACGGTCACAATAAATTGCCGTTTGAGTGGATGTTCTATTTTTAGTGAACATTGGTCTGTGACGACCACGCAATCAATTTGATCCATTATATTCATTGTTGGACTATTAGGTACGTACTCTTTTGACACCGCACTGCTCTAGTTATATATTTTGTAGGTTGTGGGATCGAACCTTCCAATTCACAGGAAGAGAGAAGAACATGCTAGTCAGCATACTGAACGGAGTTTTTTTTTCAAATAAAGTGTGACGAGACGAGCATGTCATGTGCCTGATGGTAAGCAACATGCCTGCCACAACAGCACAGTGACATGCAGCTATTGGAACATTAAGAGTCAAAATCGTTACCTAGCACTGCACTGCGCTCGTCACCCAGAGATCTAAGATGTTGTATTTTTTAGGCCCTGTAATTTCTCTGGAAACATTGCCCTTCAAACCGGAACACAGTAATGTTTGCACATTACTGCTTGAAGGTAGAATAACTGGCAAAGGCGAGATAAACAATAAATATAAATACCGATGGACCTTTAACACACAACACCATTTAGCCCTTAACTAAGCAAAGCTTGTACTGTGGGAGCCAGATACAATAAATAAATAATAAATAAATAAATATTGGTGGACAATTCACACACAACACCATCTGACCCCAAACTAAGCAAAGCTTGTGTGATTGCGATGTGACAATGCGACAAGAGTTTATGGAGACAATCCTACGTTTTTTTTTTTAACTATAATAGGTTCGCACTTGACCACCATCTCGCCTGATGTTAAACGACGATGCGATCAACGATGGAACGTGTTTACCTAGAAGAAACCGATTCACTCTCGATTTGAAGATACCAAGATTGTAACTATCGGGAAAAACCCACTCGGGCAACGCATTCCACAACCTAGACGTTCTTATCACAAACGTGGAGTCAAATCTCTTCGTTCGTGTTTTTGGAACATCAACCATGAAACGATGTCGCTTTTTTTGAGATACGAGAATTCCGATAGAAGAAAGGGCAAGGTGGTATTAGATCATGCAGATCAGTTGCACACTCTCCGAAGTGTTTCCGATAAAAAACCGATAAGCTAGCAATTTTGCGGCGATGATCAAGACTTTGAAGTCAGTTTACGTCCAGAAGTGGACTGCTGTAGGATGGTAATCATAATCCAAATAGTTGGAGCGAACCTGAACCAAAACTCACCACGTTCGCTAAGTATGGGAGGATGATGCATCTTCTCTGAAGATCTTGGGATACACCGGTATCCTCATACTATTTTCGTTCACCGTTCAAAGCAGTGGTAAACAAACTCGTAGACACTTGGAAATTTATACTCCCGAGTTGCAGGACGTCTACTCTAATTCAACGAAAACGTAATTTCGAAATAAACTCGCGATTTTCCAACCCCGATTCTACTTCGATCCGTCCTTTCGTCCATTTAAATGTTCTAAGCCTACTCTAATTAGAGTATGCTTAGAACATTTAAACGTCAAACAATGTTGTATCGGACGAAACGAAGTAGAACGAGAGAAGGAAAGTCGCGAGTTTTTTTTCGAAATTTCGTTTTCGTAGAAACAGAGTAGACGTCCAGGTGGGTTTCAAATCTTCGTTCTTAAAATTGTGTAATCGGGAGTTCTGGCTCCTAGGCCACCATTCATTTTAAACACCGCTTTTCAGGAAAAATACTAAAATGCGATAATGTATAGTGGATTTGACAACCCTAGTGCCTCTTCACATGGACTGTCAGCGTGTCAGCACACTTATAAAGGGCACATTTACCTACAATGGCCAAGGATCTCCTGTTGTCAATCAATACGTCGAACGGGTTAACGAAATTCTTAAAATCGATATAAAGAATCGACTGGTTTTATTGCTCTTCGATTTCATCGTGCATTTCACTTTTCTTCGAGTGGCATCGTTTCATGGTTGATGTTCCAAATACACGGACGAAGCGGTTTGACTCTACATTTGTGATGAAACCGTCGAGGCTGTGGAATGAGTTGCCTGATTGTGTTTTTCCCGATAGTTATAATCTTGGTGTCTTCAAATGGAGAATGAATCGGTTTCTTCTAGGTAAACCCGCTCCATCGTAGACCTCATTTAAAGGCGTACCCCGAGCAAATGGCCTTGAGTATTTCCTACCTTATCGCACACCGCAAGAAAGAGCAAGAGAGAAACAGTAGGATTTGCCGCTGTTTTACGCTCAATTTTTAGAATACACTCTTTATAAAATCAGATTTAGGTCTATTGAAAAAAATTGGTTGGTGTAAGTCTTCGACCATTTAATCGAAGGGTGTAAGTACAAAATAATGGAGGTTTTCCGAGGAGATGCATGATAACTACAATTATTTAATTCTTTCATGGTTTCGTTGTGAGGCAATTATTTAAACAATAAGTCCATTAACAAAAAAATAAAACTACCATTTTGGAGCCAAGATTGTTGTAGAAATTGAATGTATTTCTTACCAGTTGATATTTGTTTTGGCTAATGAGTAGATAGCTCTGAAAACTGGACAAAAAACTCGTTTTGCTGGGGGACGCACCTTAACATCAGGTGATATGGCAGTCAAGTGTAAGACTACAAAAGTTAAAAAAAATACTCGACAAAAATCGTTTATGTCTCTAAGCAGTCAGTTGAACGCGTAACCCTCATGTGCCATAACAATCATGTCACCCCCTATAATTACCAGCCATTACGTGTGCGTGACTACATTCTTCGGCACGATATCAACGACTGACAATATCATTACCTGGGTTCATTTACTACATATATATTTTATCGATAATAGGTTTGCACTTGACCGCCATCTCACCTGATGTTAAGCGACGATGCGGTCTACCGCTTCGTACCTAGTGCATAATGTTTTAATTTAACGTACCTCTTAAAAGAGATCCATCTAAAGCTTTCTTACACACACCTATATATACAATGCCGATGTTGAGATACTAAGCGCTATAAAAAAATCTTAGTGATCTATCTTTAAATATGCCCGCCCCGTATTTGGATCACAAAATCATTTTTTGTCCCCACACGACAACCAGACTAATAGTATTCAGCAGGTCTACTAAGAAAACAACCTCCGAATAATCGGATCCGACCGACAGGTATCCGAATAGTCGCTATGGTAATTAAATGGTTTCGGAGTAAGATTTACGACACAAAAACTGTCAAATCTATGTCGGTTGGAATTCGGAATGAACGATACGCCCGATCCGATCAACCGACTGTGTTGTGTTTCGTGGTAAGAAACGTCCATAAGTTCGGCCGATATATCGTTTATCGGACTTCGTAGTAGACCTGCAGGTTTGCTGTTGCAAGATACGCCTAAAGTACCTTCCTCGTCTCATACGTCGGGTTGAGTTTTTGAAACGAACGTTACGCAAAATATGACCCTGGTTTTACAAATTAGTGATTTAGGTAATTGTGTCAGTAGTAGGAAGTAAGAACTCAGAGAACTAGGGCATAGAATAGATACTAGGGCTAACGAGGTCTGATTCAGATTTGCTGATAGCGACAGTAAGGACAAGCAACGGGAGAAGTTCCTTATTATTTCTTTCATTTCGCACAAAATTAATTAAAAAAAATAAACATCATCTTTCACAGAGCGTTATCTACTAGGTAAAGGTTTTATTACGGGAGCCAGATTAGTCGCTTCAAAGCCGCAAAATCATCGAGGCGACTATGAATTTTTTTTAAATTAACTTTTCGTTGTAGTTTTTTTACATAATTTTTATGAATTCACGTTTTACAAATTCGCATTTTACAGTGTCTGGTCTCTGGTTTACAAAACTTTTAAAGTGAACAAGTGCTTATCAAAATAATTTCGACATTTAATTTTACTAAAGTGCCGTGATTTATTATAACATTTAAAGTGTAGTAGTTAAATTTAAAAATTCACATGACAAATTAAAACCTGTGTTCAATGAGCTCATATGGGGTAACTGATTCACAAATCAAAGCCGACTTTATTACAATATTATCAAGGTTCAAAGTTGAAGTCGCCGAAATATTGACAGATTAACCGTATAGTCGATAAACCAGGGTACACAAATAAATCACTTTCTGACAAACACGGACAACTTTATAAAAGTGATATTATCTCTTCATGTACAATTTTAATTTTACAGTTATTTAACAACTATTACACAATTCACACCTTTATTGTTAACGAAATAATTGCTATCGTAAAAAATAATGCCGCAAAAGTAAGGTTGCAGGTGAAAATTCGTTAAATTACAGACCACCAAATAAGTTCACTCTCGAGACGATTACTTTCGGAACAAAATAAGATTATACATAATTACAGAAAAGACCCGCGGGTTGTAGTGTTGTATTGATAAAGAAAGATGCAAATAAGATCTGGTTTATTGAATTCTATAATTATGTTAATCTCATTCGAAATTGGAATAATTATTGAAACTAAAATTAAAAGAGTTTGCAAGGTTGTGCATAATTTAGTTCAGGTTTTCTATCCCAGTTTTGGGTGACTAGATCTTTGTTTAACATTTAAACTAATCTATATTATCTGAGAAATTCATATTTTTATAAGGATATAATATATGGCAATTAGCCTTAAATGGTCTTTACTGCCGAAAGCAAGATTCAGTGTCACATTCTACATTCTACATATTTACTCAGCTAACGAGACCCAAAAAACTATACATTTCTGAGTCAAATCAAATGGGTATAGAAATTTTCACTGACAAATACAATCAAAGATACGTTATTCTCTGATTGAAAAACAAACAGCCAACTTCAATAAAAAAAAGAAGTCATACTATCTACTAATTATTTTAATAAAATTCGTAAATCTAAATACTTAAAATGCCGTATAATACTTAAAATCGTAAACCTATTAAAATAACTACTCCAAAAAGACACCAAGATTTTAAGTGGAAACGGAAATAATTGTATCATATATGTATGCAATTATTAGATAATTGTTGATATATTTCAATAACAAGTGTGTATTTAGAAATATAATATGTATTATATCAGCTATCTGGCTGCCATTGCTTACTTCGAGGCTAGATGGTGTTGTATGTTAAATGTCCACCAATATTTATTTCAAAACCGGTCATTGAATTTCTATAAAACTTAAATGAAACCACCTCTTAAATATTTATTACGATCCAGAAAAATAATTATCAAAATCGATTATTTATCAATTGTCACAGAACCATCGCATAACATACCTACATACATAAATGGATTAAAATGTTAACATAACTAAATTTTATAATACCAATACTTAAACAAAAACACCTTCAGCGTAATGTTAGTACAAATTTACAAATTATGTTAATTGTTAACATGAATTTATTTACATTGCTCTGTTTGGCTGTTGAATGAAAATAGTTTACTAAACAAAACTGGCCCCGGAGTTGTTTATCCGGTACTGTCGAAGGAAAGCGAGAGTAAATTAGAGACAGCTATAAACTTGTTCTACATATTTATCAAATAAGTAATTATGGTCTTTTGTTTTCTACAAATTCATGAATGTGGATTACTTAAAGCAAGTTAATAACTTTAAAAAAATGGTGTGATACTTTGTACTGTCGATACCTACCTTTCATTTTAAATTTTAGTATTGAAAAGCACTAATCTTACACTTTACGGCACTATTATTGTTACAGATATACTGGTATTACGTATGTCAATATCGCGAAATCACAAGATTTTTCCCCTAACAAAATGTGATCAAGCCAGCAAAAAAAGATTTTACTTGAAAACATAATCTCCGCCAAAACTATTTCCCGTCGTATAGCATACCTAGTCGTAATTTAGGCACCAAGATCATCTAAACAAGTTTACACATACCTACTTATTTTATTGAATTCTTTGATACACCAAAGTTTGTTTAAGCTAAATAAATATTATCTCTATTACTTTTAGAAACTTTGTGGAATGAAATATACTTTTGTATTCCAGTCTAAATAAAATAGTAAGTATGTATATGCGGTAAGTTTCCACTATTTTATTTCGTTTCAATTTCTGCCATAATATCATACCATATGGCAGTGCGATCTATTTTAAACTCAAATCTAAATTAAACACATGAATTTCCATAATTATACAAATTAAAACATATAAAAAAACAATAGCATAATGGAAAAACACATGACTTTTGCCCAGTAAAGTCCTCTTCTTCTCTCAGTGGCGTTACTGTGTGATACTCAGTAGTTAATGTACATTAAAATGTGGTTCAATATAAGACTTCAGTAACTAAACAGTCTAGCGTAGAGTACATAAAAGGCTTCTTGAGTGCTTAGAAAACAAATCGACCATTTTAAGACATGTTTTCCTACAAGATAAATTCAAACGATAATTGATTTCAAAGAGCAGTTGCATTAAGATAGAAATTCCAGTTTGTCAACAGCATTACGTACAGATTAGATACCAGATCCGAGACCTAGATAAGGTATGAGTATTCGATACAAACACATACGCTTATGCACTCGTGGAGGCAAAATTTCAGTGACAGTTGATAAATAAATTATTGATTTCTTCGTTTCTTAATTTAATATAGAGTATAAGGTGACTAAACGAGCAAGATATGCTCCGAATGGTAAGCAACACGCATGTCCATAGTACAGAGTAACTATTTTCTGATCTGTGGTACAGTGTCGCAAAGCTATTGGAACATTAATAGTCCAATTAAATTACCTTTTACTGTACTGCGCTAGCCACTCGAAAGATATAAGATGATTCGTCTCTATGCCCTGTAATTTCTCTAGAAACATTACTCTTCAAACCGGAAGACAGTGATGTTTATACACTACTGCTTAGTGATAGAGTAACTATATTTTTCGGTTGGCACATTGTAAAAAGTGGGTCATTACAGGACATCAAAATATAGCAAACAACGACCTTTTCTTCGTCTAGGTTAAATAAATATCTATAAGTACATTACATATACTTTTCATTGTAAAAATATATATATTCTTAGAGCTAGTTAAGTGAACGGCGACATTATTGCTAAGTGCGATAATGGAATCTCATCTATTCAATCGAAGGTCGAAGAGAAACAATAAGTGGAATAAGAGATAATAACAATTTATATTATTATAGCCGAGAACAATCGTTATTATTGTAAATTTCAAATCAATTTGAAAAGCTTTCTCAAATACGTAGGTGGTGTGCTTCCAAAGATCAGCTCACTTGTCGGTATTTGTTTAAATGATAAATACATTTTCCTACAGCATTATACAGCCCAAACTAAGTATAGGTAGCTTTAGAAATCTGATGGCTGGTATCTTAAAAGAAAATGATAGGTACTCGTAGCTAGACTATGATGTTTGGGTTAAATTGCATAACTGGAGTTTGCAAAGACAATAGATAACCCCAACTTTAATCTATTAACAATATAATTTATGTTACTCTGCTAGAACAAGTTAGTGTAACGTCGTTTCTTTAGTGCAATAATGTAAAAAATCGTTCCCGTCGTTTTTTTAATTTATTCATCACAATCAAAGATAAAAACCTTCAATCTTTATAATCTTCCATAAATAAAAAAAAATCGTACCACTTTATTTGTCCGCGGTGAATTTCTAAACTACCGAACCGATTTTAATCAACTTTTGCCCACTGTATGCAGTTTGATCCAACTTAAGAGACAGGACAGTTTATTGCTCAATTTAATATGTGAGAAAAAGATTTCCAGGGTCAGGGTCGTTAATATAAATTAGTAATTCAGTAAAAGTTAATTAGTAAAAAGTGGCCAAGTACGAGTGGGACTCCCGCACGAAGGGTTCCGTACTATTAGCAAATAAACGGCAAAAACTTCTTTGGCTTTATTTGAATTCCGTATAAATAAACCATCGCAGTTTCCACAGACATGCTTTCATCTAAATCTTTACTGAAATTTTGATTTTACCTTACGATTTTAACGACGAGGTCGATAGCGCGTTTTAGTGTACTATGTACTGTGGCGCCATCTAGTTTCTTTGGAACGGACTAATCGAGCAAGAAACGGTAAAAAATCCAGTTTGTTGTATCGGAGCCTCCGTTAAATATTTATTTTATTTTATTTTTAGTACCTATTTGTTGTTATAGCGGCAATAGAAATACATCATCTGTGAAAATTTCAACTATTCATTCAACTGATCACCGTTCTTGAGATACAGCCTGGTGACAGACGGACGGACGGACGGACTGCCAAGCCTCAGAATTAGGATCCCGTTTTTACCCTTTGGGTACGGAACCCTAAAAATTGAAACTTTACTAGACTATACCAATTAGATATTTGTATAGACCATAGATTTTTGTAAGAAAACTGAATTGTAAATTTTAAGCATTAGCAACAAAACTAAAATTCAATGAAAACTTCACTAGGTGTACCTAACTACTTCAAGTACATCAGAGAATATATGCCCTAATTCAAAAGTTCATTTAAGACTTGTAAATAATTCATAAGACCTAAAAACTTATCTAACCTACTACACATGACTAACAAAGTATAGAATATAGATTGTCTTCTCGTAATTGAGTCAAACCGGCCTTTTATCAGTACTAACCCAATCATCAAAGTTATTAATCTAATTACTTTGAGAATTAATTTCTCGTTATACTTACTTCAAGCCTAGCCCATTCCACGAATACGACATAAAGTATTGAACATATGAGGTGGAGATAATGCAATAGCAATGTAAATACATTGTATTAAGTAAATCCATAAAAGCTGTAGTGACATAAAGGCAAAACATTAAGTTGAAAAAAAAAATTTTGTTGTTTGAGGTTTAGATGCCGCGTGCACAACTGAATATTTTTCCAAGTGTAGATGCATTGATCCAATTTGATCATCACTAGTAATTTTAATGGCGATATGTTTGTCATAGTTTTTATAATCGGGATAATGTCTGGGTCAAAAACTTACCATTCTAATTAGTCCGTCATGTAGATATGGAAAAAATGGGGCACGTATTATTTGTTTTATCAAATTACTAAAAATAGATTAAGATACAGATCTTCAAATTTCAGAACTGGGCGGTTGTGACGTCATGTCCTAGTAAAAATCCTCCAA
Source organism: Ectropis crepuscularia (assembly GCA_963693475.1). NCBI lineage: Eukaryota > Metazoa > Arthropoda > Insecta > Lepidoptera > Geometridae > Ectropis > Ectropis crepuscularia. The sequence goes on from OY856358.1 coordinate 16,122,013, forward strand.
TGAAGTGACGTCACTCAAAACTGCTAAGCATTAAATCTTCGTCATTTTAAGTTTGCGAAACCAAAGAAAACGTAAACAATAATCAGTTTTTTTTAAACTAATGGACTAATTAGTTTTTTGTATCATCATATCTATTGCCTTTTTTACATTACACCATCGAAATCGAAATGATAATAACACTATAATAAAATAATCCATAATTTGTCATAAATAAGTATGGCTGAGATTGTAGCGATTTGCTTATTACCATGTGACCATAAAAATATATTACAATCGCTTGTATAACGATAAATGCCTATAATATATCATAGTCATAAAACGTGGTTATAGCATACCAAGCTTTTTTTCAATTTTGCACAATAAAAAACTTGTTGGATTAGTATAATATAATATCCAAGTAGGTATATAACATTTTAAAAAGGCTTAGGCAATCCTTATGCTTTTTTCGATATAACAGATTTAATCCGTTTCAAATACTTGTGTTATACCTTATTTTTTATAATTATTACCTATAGTAAGCCTTTATTATAGATAAATTTTCTTAAAAAAAAAATTAATTCACTTTTTACATCATTTTTCTTGTAATCTTCCTGAAGCTTTAACGCTGTAAAGATTATTATAAATACAAGAGTAAAATCACCAGCTTTTTATTTTGTCTAATAATTCTAAAAAAAAAAAAAAAGAGCAACGTTAAAATTAGGAATTGAAATTATTAATTAATACTAAATTTTAAGGAAGGCCTTGGAAATTGATCAGCTGTCAAATTGACCACTTGGATAATTTTAAGTATGTAGTTTGAAATCAACTTGAAATGCTTCATAAAACTTTCACTGCTCGCCAAACATTTTGGTACCTATTCAAGGTAAAAAAGTCGTAAATTTTTTGAATAAAGTCAAATATAGAAATGTTTGACGTTTGTTACATCAGAAGAAACAAAAGAAATAACATTTTGGTTGCCTTATGTATTGGAAAACGGAGGGCAATTCTATTTTGTTTTTCATGTTTGTTTTCTGACAACTCTGACATAAGTTGAATTGAACATTTCTATTTTGTTCAGAAGGCACAGGACAAGTTTTTGTTTTCAAATGATTCAGTAATTCGTTTGTACCAATGTTTATTATTGTAAGCAGTTACCTACCCCACTTCAAAAAGAGTTCCATAATCCTACTAATATTATAATTGTGAATGTATGGATATTTGGATGTTTGTTGCTCAATCACGTCCTAACGTATGTATGGATCGCGCTGAAATTTGGAACGCAGATAGATTGTAGTCTGGAAGAACACATAGGTTACTTTTTATCCCGAAAAAAACAACGGGAACCACGCGGGTAACACCGCGGGGCGCTGCTAGTATTATATATAACAACTTTGAAAAATAAAAGGATTTTTCAAAAATAACTTCAATGTACCTACTGTAATGTCCTACCACTGAACATTGTTGTATTTAGAAAATCCTAATTTTTTTCTGATTCTGTACATTTCCCAATATTCCTGAGTGAATTTCAGTTTGCACAAATATTTTACAATACTTACGTTTTTTATCTATCGATCAATCTATCGCTTGGCCTTAATGACCTCTGCTATCTACCGAGCTTTGAATATACACACTCATGTACATTTTATAATCCTAGCATTCTTCTGTCTTTAATACGTACTAAACACACCCATACTTAAACGAGCCAAACTCCAGAAAATCTTGTCTTACAAATCGATACTAATTCGATGCAAAAAGCTTGCCGAACAAATAATACAGATTCTTTAAATTAATTATCAGTTAGAATTTCACCAAAACAGGCTGATATATGATGCTATAAAAGTTGTTAGTGACATTTTAGAATACTTAAATGGCAGAATCGCAAGAAACATCGAAATAGAAGTTGTACTACTGTTTAAGACTGTACAAATGAAAAGAACGTTGATCGTTTTTGTGTGTACCAATTAGGTACTGTACGTTCCTAACTAGATGTAAAGCACTGAACCGAAAAGGACTATGAACTATTTTTTTTTTCATATATTCAGATAAAATCAATTCGTAGAATTAATATTTGAAACAAAAGAAGTATAAACCGTAAAATTACATATTAACTAAAATAATAATTAAAAAACTAATCTCCGAATAACCCACCTCTAACTGCACCCGGCGCAAAAGTGCCCATTATGCTCGCCGCGTTCCCACGCTGAATGGCAATGGCCAACCTTTGCTCCAGGAAAGCACCAGAGCGGGAGTCACCCGTATTCTCCCTGAGCCTGCGCCCCAATTCTGAGAGGAACCCTTTAGCCTCTGCGCCCCAACAACCCAAGGTCTCCACGGCAACAGGTACAAATTCGTACTGCGACACCAACATACCATACTTTCGCTTCTTCTTATCAGCGGCATCCTCTGCCGCGGCCGATGGTGAGTGGATAGTGCGACCTAGGTGGCTGGCGGCGACTCGTAGAAAATACATGTTTGGTGATATGTTTTGGATCGGTGCGTAAGTAGCAGATCTATTATTATTTAGTATTCAAGAAATGTATTACTATATTACCTATTTAAAACATATCTGAATGTTGTCGAGTGTAAACTAAAAGAATAAATTAAGAAAGTATACGATATTTACCGTGGTGACATGCCGGAAAGAGTTCCTAATTATTCCATACAATTATGTGCACCATCATCACAAGCAAAATTCTCAGATACAACTGATCGCTTAACAAAATTTTCTTCATGTTTCTACTGCTGGAAATCCTGGCATTCGCGTGTTGGAAGATGATACAAGTTCTTGAAAACATGATTCTTGGAACATATAGGTTTCTTCACGACTTTTCCTACGCCGCTAATATCAGTGGTAATGTTTGCTACATCCACATAGCACACATCCGTAAATTTAACATACTTACTAAGTATTTTTGGAACACTCGTATTTGGTATCAATAAAAAACTATAAACTATAATTGACATAATTTCTCATCTTTTTTTAAGGTGGGGCAGAACCTTAATTCAAATGTTTAACCGCTTACGAGTACCACAAAAAATCGATTGATGAATCTTTTTTTTTAAGGATTATAAGTACCTTCCTATAAATCGATTTCTCAGAACGTTTCGACACGCATACAAAAGCCAAAAAATAAAATTACTAATGTAGAATATATTACGTTAACTACAATTTGATAACTTCTCGGAACGAACTAAAGAACTTAATTTTAAAAGGGGTGGAGTTTTAAGTAATATAAAACCGAGCGGTGATTTAAGTTCGTAGTAAAAATACCAGTTTGTCTTGACACGAGCCAATGTTATGTGAATTGTTGTGGTCGGGTCATTTGAGAGGAAGTGAGTGACATTTTAGCGAAACTACCTCATGCATGTAGTTGGAGAAATTCATTAATGCCGATTTGTGTTTTTCTTCATAAATAAACATTTTACAGTGAATCTGCGCAGAGTGCGTCTGAGGAAGTACATCTTTGCCAGTTATTTTACGGCCAAACGGAACATTTCATTGCGTTGCTGTTTGAAATGCATGCAATGTTTGCAGAGAATTTACAGTACAAAGAGATAAATCTTCTATATATATAAAAATCAATGCCACTTTTCGTTGTTAGTGAACTCCTCCTAAACGGCTGAACCGATTTGAATGATTTTTTCTGTATGCGTTTGGGTAGGGTCCTCCATGGTTTAGATTCACAAATCAGCCCGGCAGATGGCGCTGCAATTGATATCTAGGTTATTATTCGAGCGAAGCCGGAGCGGGCCGCTAGTCGTTTTATATATCTGGGTGTCGTACGCAGTAGGGTTACGACCAATTTTCAACCGGTGCCGTAGCAACGCGCGCAGGGTAGATATAGCTAGTAGAGAATGTAGAAAAATAACGATATACTTACAAATTATGTATTAACCTGAATACACTAGTTCTCTCATTAGTTACATTGACCTATCAAATAACGTTCATTTAGTATTCGTCGCCACAAAACTGGACTCGACATTTACAACAGGACTAAAATGTAACAAAAATAAAGCAAAGTGCATCGTATCTTGTCGCATGCAACAATACCAAACTAGAATAACCTGTCGGGACTGGTACAACAGCTTTTTGATTGTCTCGATTGATTTGAAACTGGAACGACTTCGATGCACATTCATTACCAATTGTATTGTGTAAGATTTTTCGAACATGCCCAACGTGTGACAACGATTTTTAAATGTTGAACACACTTACTTACACAAACTTACTTACACACAAGTAGGTACTTAAATATCCGACCAATATTATAAATGGGAATATTAAGAACTAATCACGTTGAAACACTGGATTGATTTCCAAAGATCAAGTATGAATTTGAAACAGTAAAATTATAGTCTTAGTACCTATAGGTTCATCGTGTAAAATTGGAAAAACAAGAATTAAGTGTGTAAAACCGGGGGACGTTGCTAGCATGTTATTACTTATTACGTAGTAGTTCGACTTGAATCTTATTTTCATTTTGTTATTAGTTTATTTATGGGCCGTATGTACTTAGTATGTTTGCATGTACTATGACTGACAAGTGTGTATATTATGTCTATATGTTATTTATACAAATTTCAACCGGATCCGTTCATACGTTACTTCATGGTTGAACAACATACATCCAAACATTGACACCTATAATATTAGTAGGATTATAATTTAATACATGAAGTTAAATATATTGCCCATTAAATATATCTAATATCTATATACATGTATATAGCTACGATTTTCTGTTACCTCCCTATTACTGGAAACTTCCTTTTGCCACCATATCGGATAATATCCCGTAATTAATGATTATAGTTATCATTTAAGTTTTAAAGCACAACCGATATGTTGTATGCTACTTTGAACGGATTACGTATATAAAGGCTTAGTCAATGAGTTTGGAAATCGTATAGTCAAGATTAGTGTTATCGTTTATCTTCTTTAGCAATTAGTAGGTACCCGGTTATTACACTCTTTCACTCTCGTTCTCTCGCAATTAATTGTTCCATTTGTTACTTTATTGATAAGAATCATGAAGTGTCAAGACAAGATACAAACGAGTATACCTATATTAATGAAATATACAACTTGTACAATACAAGGTAAGATGATTGGACCACAACAGTACGTTATACAAATACATACCTATATGAAAATGAACAAATTTTTTGTGACATTTATCTGTTTCCCCTAGACCATATACGTATATTGCATTTAGTTATTAAGGCATTTAAAATACAATACCTACAGTTTAATGTGTAATTTTGAATACTTTCGATCCAACCAGATGGTGTTGTGTGTGAATTGTCCACCAATATTTATTTATTTAACCTTTTTGCAAACTATGTATACCCATAGATATACCATTATCAATGTATACACGTACATTGTATATGTTGCAGCCCCAGGAAAAATCCGTCGCAGCCTTATTAGCTTAACGGCCCTTCAATCAACAGTTTTTTTTATTTTACAATTTATTAAATATCGCCGTTTAACTGGCTTCCTGAACGACATTCACTCATTCGATCTAATTTCCGTGACTCCATATAATACACAGATTAAATATTACGTAATTAACAATATAAGTGAAGTTAACAACTAGGATAGCTAAAATCGGAGATGAAATACCTAATGTTAACATGACAAACCACAAGAGACATTTTCAGTCTTTAAATACAAAAAAAAAAAAAAAAAGTTCGCGTCATGTTTTTTGTCATTGATGAACATTTAAACTACTTAACCGATTTCTATGAAATTTTTGCACACTGTGTGCAGTTTGATACAATTTGAGAAATATTATAACTTGCTCAAAATATGATTGAGCAACGTTTGAGAGTCACCTAGAACATTTATAAAACTAGTTGTTTTGATAAAATCACTATCAAAACTATGAACTTGAAGTATTTGAAAACATTATATTGTATGAAGGTATCCTTAAATAAACCTTCGGAAAACCACTTCACCCTTTCCGAACCCCTTTAACATATGCCAATTGAAGTACGATAATTAAAACGCTTTAAAAACTTCACTTCTTTATCGCCGACCCAATTTAGCCACAATTAGCAATAATAAACCATCTGCAATAAACTCGTAATAATGTAGATATCCTTACAGTTTCATTTAAAGTTACAGCCAAGACGTCCTTCCTCCGCAAGCAACGGAGAAATTTAACCAGTAGCTTGTTTTGCAACGTTTTCTGTTGACTTGATAACTGACAATTTTAGTCTGCTCACCGTATCTTGTACCTTTAAACGAGCAATGCTTGTATACATAATAAAATCTGAATCTCGGAAACGGCTCGAACGATTTTCATGAAATTATGTATGCAGGGGGTTTCCGGGACGATAAGTCGATCTAGCTAGGTTTCATTTTAATTTTTAACGCATTTTTAGACAATAAAACACTGTTACATTAGACATTAGAATGCGACGGTAAATTTTGCCACCACGCGCGTCAGTATAATAGCTCAAGTGGGAAGTCGCGTGGTCACGAAACGGTAGACGGCTGCTTGATTTTTTTTATAAGTTAATTTTTTTTTATATTTTATATATATATTTTATATTGTATTTAAGTTTTTATGAGAAAATCTATTACTGGGAGCCCTTTATCTGTAGGTATCTAAGTATATTCAGTGTTTAAACCGAGCAAAGCTCGGTCACACAGGTACTTACATACCTACCTAAACCTCATTATTTTACGATATCAATCTTAGCTTCGCTAAGCTTCTGAAAGTCTCGCTAATATTATGAACACCAAAGCTTGATTGTTAGAATGTTTAGGTATTTGTTGCTCAATCACGTTGTAAGAAATGAACGAATCAGTCTGAAATTCAGACCTCAGATATAATATAGTCTGGCAGGCTGACACACATAGGCAATTGCACAAAGGCAAAGCTTTTAGGCTAATTTTTGTCCCTAAAAATACAGTTTTTAGTGAGTATTTTTTTAATCGTATGATTACGAAATCGCACCCAAATACTGGACACTACTAAATTTCATTTTGAATAAGTATGTATAAAATAAAATTGCATAGGGTCCAGATTAAATTTGGTACCACGGTCTTTTAAAATCTCATCGAATTTACTATTGATAGATACTTATAAAATTTTATTATGCCTTATAAAACACAATAAAAGCATATCTAAAACCTAAAAGGCATCATGCTTATTAGTGACCTTATTTTTGGTCGTTTAGGGATGCTATTATTTTCACAGACTATGATATAGGTAAAACTGAATTAAACAAAACGGCTGTAGTAAAATAAAACTTAAATTAGCTAGCTAAATCACAAAAAAAATACTACAGCATAGACAGATATTCTGTCTCTTAGTGTGTTAAAGCAATCGTGAAATTAAAGAATAAGATATTGTGTTGCCATTTATATAAAACGATTCACATCTGCAATTGTGTTATTTTTAGAATGGTACATATTTTTTAGATTATTTTCAATTTTCTTAGTATTTCTATAGAAAATTGTATCGACATAGGTAATTCTTTCTATCTGTTTGAAATATTAATACTATGTATTTTTTTTATTTTAAATACAATTATTAATGAAGAATATAAATGTAACAGAATATTTATAAAATAATCATAAAATATTTTATTTGAGTCTCACTTGTAATAAATTGAACTGTATAAGTATAACTGCACCATTCGCAGAATACGGTATGAACGCTATTCTGTCATAACATACATTTACATACGAAATAAATTCAACTGAATGCATCTGCAGTACCATACTTGAACAATAAAACCGATTTCGATAGCCCTTGAGTCGCTTGACATACATTTTTGGAGAAGAGAAACTCCAGATGTCAAGTATTTGAAAAAATAAAATCACAAAATACCAATTGATGGCGTCATATTTACACCCAAAATTTACACAAAGATATTTCTGTAAAGAACGGAATGTCCATTGAAAATACATATACAGTTAATTGTCATTGGAACCTGTGGTTTATTGTCATGATAATATGTTAAGTAAACAAGCAACTGATCGTATTGGGAACGGCCATTTGTATAAATCTACAAATAATAATGTAGATCAAAGCAAGCACTAAACAAAAGATTGTTCATTAGTAGAAATTCTTTTGCAGTATTATAAATTCTAGGCAATAACATTATATTATTCAAGAACATTAGGTAAAATGAAATTTATTTGTCTCATCAAGAAATGAAACTACAAATGCTTATTTATGTGTGTATATACAATAATATAAGTACTATATCAGCTATCTTGCTCCAAGCTTTGGTTAGTTTAGGGTCAGATAGGGTTAGTTAGATAGGTAGGGTGGGTTAGTTGTCTGAGAACTATCCAATATTTATAAAGCGATCAAACAAAATTTCTTTCAGGCCATCAAATTCAGTGCTCCAAAATTATTTTATATTTAGCTTAGTTCATATTTAAGTGTAAAATCTTATTATTTTCAGCCACATTGACTATAAATTACACCACGATTTCAAACTGCTCCAAAGGAACCGATGATAATTATCTGTGATCCAAGATCATGATAATATACTTCGATTTCGGAATTGACTTTAATCAGACAGACAAAGAGGTAATAAATTTCTGCAAGCTTATAAATTTACAAAAACCTGAGAGTTCCACAGGTACGTAAACATTTTGAAATAAACATAAATATTGGTCCAACGTAATTAAGTTCTCAAACATGAAATGGTAAAAAGACTACAGCAAGAATTCAATTAACCTTTAATTATTTCCAACTAGATAAAGTATAAATGTATTGATTGTGAGTTAAACGAGACACTGGATAAATTTAGTAATATTATTATAAAGACAAAACTTTGAGTGTGTATGTTTGTTTCGATGTAGGTATCTCTGTAACGACTGGACATTAAATACGTAAAGTACATTACCCGGATTAATACCTAGGTGTTTAGTGGTTCTCGTGAGATACTAAATAAAATTAATGTCATCAAAAAATAAATTAAGCATTTCGACATTAGTATTCAAAATATATTCTATTAGATACTGATACTATAGATTACTGATACTGAGTAAAAACCCTTCAAAGTAGATAATAATAATTATAGTTATATTGTTTCTTTCAGTTTTCTTTATTATCTACAGAGGGGAGGGATTTTATGTTTTAAAAACTAAAAGTATAAGCGTGAAACGTGTTTTGGCGAACGAAAATTATCGTGAAAAACTGATCAGCACTCGGTTATAGGGCTCCCACACAAAACTGCGATGCGATGCGACGCCGCATCGGAGGAACTTGCGATGACGAATTGCTCCGATGCGGCGTCGCATCGCATCGCAGTTTTGTGTGGGAGCCCATATTGCGGATAGCTCAAAAAAAAACAAGACTTCACTGTTTGAAGTTCGAATACATGACGGTAACACCAAATGAAGGGTCAATTCTGAAAACAAGATTTCTCTCATTGCCTTATTAGGGTTTTGACAAGTGCAAGAAGCTTCCAACTCACTGTTGACTCGACTCATTTGTCATACGCAATGTAAAAGTCTTTAATTCACCTTCGGATATCGTAAATCCTAAAAATTACAGTGTTTAAAGCCGTGAAAAATGATACAATCTTTATAAAAGGCATAATTGCGATGATCAAAATCAATCATTTTTATAAGTCGTTTTTGCCGGATATTTTATCTCATATTTCCGTGAGGCTTGTTGTCTATAATTCATCTTACGATTTACTAATTACCCTGTGATTACGGTACTATATTGTCTTAAATAATAATTATTAATCATTTTATCGTTCATGCTTTAACCATTGAATTAATCATATCGTAGCTGTTAAAAGGTAACGAATTACCATGTTAGTCTATCGTTCACGTCAAATCTAGGCTATTTATTAGCAACACAACTATCTACATATGGAGCTAACAATCTGAATAAGCTCGTTCAAAGGACTGATACAGTGACATAATTCAACGTCCAGTTAGACGATAAGAATGCAAATGTCAGTCCGTAAGATAACATAATACATCAGTAGCCGTTATATGAAACAGACATTCATTGAGACGAGTGACGTTTGACGGAAATTCCAATAATCGTGTTCCGAGTTACACGATGACATTGCCAATCATACGTGTATCTTGTTGCGTATTTTTTCAAAAAACGTAAATAAAAAAAAAACGAGTTTGTGCGAACAAACGTAGTAACTAGATCTTGATTATTAGATCGTTAATTAGTTGAAATGTGCTTACATGTGGTTATTTTTTGTCCAACTAAATATTCCCACACGATGAGATAAGCTTATTTACATAATCTGAGCTCATATTCTGACACCACAACATTACCAAGTATTTAACTAAAATATTAATAATATTATATTACTAGCGACTGACACGACGGAATTTACAATCGTAAGGTCATATTAGTAGGTTTGAATTCCGCCTGCATCTCTGAGTATTTTTCGAAGTACATATGTGCGAGTTTGTCACCGCCATAACAGTTAACAATGAAGGAAACATCCTGAGGAAACCGGCGTGTATATAGCATCACTGTAACACATGCTACAGTTCCGAGAAAGCGATCTTTCGCAGACACGTTCATTCGCCAACTCGCAGTTAGCGTGTGTATTCTTGATTCCTTCATTAGGAGAAAAGGCCCCGAGTCCCAATAGTGGGAAAATAAACTGAACTACTCATGCTAGAATGTTATTAATGACATAAATTATGAACTTAATTCAAAGTAGAAGGGAAATGAAAGAGGTGATGACAGAAAGTTAAATACATCAATGACACTCGTTACAAAGTCACGACTGATACATTAACCTGACAAAGATTTATACACCAAGGCTAAAAGAACCGTAGCAGTGTAAGATCATTGTGATATTTGGAATGAAATTGAGGACTTAACACGCCATAAAGCGGCAAAACATCCTAATTTCGTTGGTGACATTGTCGGAGAACGTTTAGAGCATAAAGCGCGATGGTAAATGACGATAAGGACAATCGTGAAGGTTATCTTATCGCCTTGAACCGCCACGTTTTTTACTTTTTTGATCTGTCAGTAAATAGTGATGAGGAACCCGCAGAAATTTTATCTAAAACGACTCTTCTTTTAATAGAAATGGGAAATGATCTGATCGAAGTATTTTATCGGATCATGCGTTTATTTTTGTTTTTCCCGCCAAAATAAACATTACATCTTCAAATATTTGTACTGTGTCTGGGTGGTTCTATGTAGCACCCTGCGATTTTGCCCGCGTTGTAAAAGTAGCCAATGTGCTAGACTACAACCTGATTTTGTTCAAAATTTTGTACTACACCCGTTCACCCAAATCTAAACTTTGATATTTTTTAGATATAAAAAGATACTTTAAAAGATTCTGATAAGAAGGAAATAGGAAAATAAATGTCCTAACTAACTGACAAGACTGTTTCTATATTAATAAAACAGATTTTACCTTATACTCTTTCTATATATGAATACATTTTAAAACTGACTTAACTTGTTGCGTCAGAGCGATTGTTTGAGTTCTCAGAAATATGTACAATGAAAAATGCCTAAGTTTAAAAGGTTTGGGAATTATTTAAATTCATATCTTACATTAAATGCATTGAACACAATTAAAATGAAAATCAAAATACTCGGAGAGTTAAACCCATTAAGATAATTACTCATAAAAGAAGTAAGAAGAAAGGTATGCCAATTATAATGCATGTTAAAATTATTCATTCTAAGAAATATAGCAGTGTATAATTGAATAACCAAAATTTTTTACGTTTACAAAATCCAACTGGTATTATAGGTCTTATTGGTTTTTCACTGCTCTTATCCATATGATAAATTATTACGCGAAATAAATACTTTGCATACTATAATAATTAACAAAAAGGAGAAGTGCAGAATGCTAATATTGTTTGTATTAGTTATGCACAAAAATACATTAAACTACTAAAAAAACTTTGTTTAAGTCTGTGATCAAATTGAGAATACGTCGACAAAGTCATATCAACTAGAATAATCCACCTCAAACCGTTCCTGGTGCAAATGTACCCAAAACGCCGCGTTGCCATTTGAGAACAGATTAATATTGCATGGTTGAATGTAATATTTACTTATTTATTGTATGGTCGAATTTAAATATTTTAGCTAAAAAGTTTTAAATTAATAGTGAATTCCCGATATTTCGATGCAGTTTGACGCACCATGTTCGTTCCAAAATTCATTAAAAACGATTTCATCATATTAAATATCCCGCAATTCATAATCCTCGTCATTTCCATCCTTTCTCCTTTTACAAAAAAAACTCTTTAGTAAAGTTCAAACGAAACATTGTTGGATTACCGCTTTCATTCATAATGGCACTTGCTAGAATATAAATGAGTGATTAGTTTTAAATTCGTGTCACTAATATATTTAAAAACCATTGTCAATCGTTTTGAGGCATTGACAGGCGAAATATCAGTAGCATACTAATGCTACCTGGAAAATGGTTTGACACCACTGATTCAGTGTTACGTACATAGTAATTGTTTTTGATTTAATGTAGTAAAACTATAATATAGATAGTAATAAAGGTATACCTTTCTTTTGCATTTGCTATAATCATAACATAAGTATCTAAATTGTGCATCGCTTCTTTTATTTTGAATAACGCCGAGTTATAGCGGTGTTTGCTTGCAACAAGGTTTATAGAGTCCAAAAAATTTAACTAATATAGGACTAAAAAGAGATGCCCTGATGGAAAAAAAATATACTGGCAGTCACAGGAACTGCCGATAGAAGTGAAAACTTACAGCTCAGAATGTGATAGCTTACTTTGGAAATTACGCTGATAAACCAGAGGGCGTCGCCATGATGGTCAGGGCCCCGAGTTTACCCGAATTCATTCCCATTCTTATCATTCCCGAGCGTGACGCTAGAATTCAATTCACAGCCCACGAAAAATCTGTCTGTGGCACGCCAAAATATGTTTTTACTTCAAAAACAAGCCCGCCCAATAATACAGCAAAGTGTCACACAGCTATTTGAACATAAAATATGTAGGTATGTTTAAGTCATTGTCTTATCACTGCACCGAGCTTGCCACACAAAAAAAAAAAAAAAATGTCCTGTAATTTCTATGTAAACAATGCTTACATAGGCGGTAATAATTAGCCAGGACCTGGTACGTGGTACCTACTTCTGCAGGTGAATTCTACAAAGAGTCATAAAAACTAACTATAAAACTCTCATAAATCACTCTGAAGCTTGACAAAACAATTAAAAACTTATACCTATCCAGATGTCATACTATGATCCAGTTCCCATTAACATCATTAGCTTTTCGTAGTCCACGGCTGGATATAGACCTCTCCCATCTCTCGCGCAACTTAGCTCACTTAGCTCTATCAGTTGCAGTCATACATTGTTACCCACCATTTCCCAACTCAAGAACCCGTCTAACCTAACAGTTCTAAGATGTTCTGCAGACCCTATAATGGTTTTACATAATCTGTCATTCAACATATCTAAACTTAATTTCTGTCCAAATAAACGATTTTTCATTTTCAATATAGTGCCATACGCCACTTTGGCTAGCTAATTCTGCTATAGTTATCAAATAACTTAATTTTTTCTCTGAAATATTTCCAGTGTTTACACAATAGTTGTCAGACACAATAGATAGGGTTCAACATTTTTAGTAAAATAACGAAGACAAGAAAATAAAGAAAACAATAATCAAGAAAATAATATCTAGTGACGATAATCTTTGCACTAAGAACCACGCTGATCACGCCACCAGTATCTAAACTGAAAAACGTACCAAAATCACGGGCAAACATACCGCTAAATTAGACTCTTTTAACTTTGAAATTTAAAAACGGCAAAAAAAAATCTGATATTGCCTTTCGACAGTAAAATAAAAATCTCAACTGCATTATAAAGGTGAACGCTTGTTAAATATAAAATAAATACGTAGCACCTATTAATTATAGATAAGCACATAGGTTTATTTTTATCCGGTTAAAAGCAGTGTCTGTTAAGTTTAGTGCAAGTTACATCGCGTGGCGAAACTAGTTTCAAAGTTTCAAATATAGTCGACGTAGGAACAACACAAAGATAAATAATATTTCATTCTTTAACGACTTTCTTTTAGATTTTGTCATAAAACATCAACAACTTTAATTTAATTTTAAAACGTAGCTAACGTTTAAAATTAAAATAACGCTCTGATTTATGATAGCGTTAACAGTCTTAATTTTAATGGCTTGATAAAGAATTATATGATATTATAATCTTATTTAATAATAGGTAGAAACTAGCAATAACAGCTAAAAATAGCAGTAGCTGGAAATGAAATATAATCACGTTTAAAGTCATACGTTTTGGTATTGTTCGTTTTTACTCCACTTTTAGAAGGACAATATCAATTCAGATATTATTTTTTAAACTACCGCATTTTTTTGATGTGACATTATTCTATTTGCGCAAAAAGTGTTGTATTGTATCTGTTAAATTACAATAATAGTTACAGTATGGTATAAATAAGCTAGTTCTAAAATTTTAATTACAAGCAGTATAAACCGCCCTTTTTGCTAAAAATTGCTTGACATGTTATGTTATTTTTTTTTTGGTTTATTTAACGTCAAAATTGGATTTGGCTTTATTCAATTTCAGAGGTTTTTGGCAAGCATGGCCTGGCGAGACAAGCAGGTACGATGGATTAAATCCTCGAAATTTCGTTCGCTCGACTAGGTATTTGAGCGGGAAATCGGGATTATTTGATCACGGTATATATCCCATAATAAATGGTAATTGTGTAGTGAACCATGCTGGGATAAATTCTATCAAAATTACAGATATTGTTTTAATAATATCAATATTAAAAGAAATATGATATCGTAATAACATAAGAGTATCATGTCTAGCAGTCATTGATAGGAAAACAACTTTCTAATGACGAATTTTAATTGAAATATTATGAGAATAAATGAGAAATTCACGTTTATTTGTTGAGGAAATTGTTTCTTGATATCAAAGCTGAGATAAAAGCAAGATTAAAAATTGCGACCCAGCTTATGATGTGTCAACATAGTTCTATTTTTAACAAAATGTGTTTTATAATTATCTGATAATGAATAATAAATTTGTGTTTCATAGTTTCACTCGTGTTTCATTGGATTTAATAAGTTCCAGAGATTTTTTGTTCAGAGCATAGTTTTTTTTTCATTAGCTGAGAATTATAAATGAAAGTCGATTACAACATATTTAGAATATTAAATAACAATTACGGCAAAAGGCCATTCGACAAATCTATTTGTTCGTTTGATTTTTTACTGAAAACGTAGACAATTTTCATTAAAAATATTAGTCCAATTTTCTAGGCGATAATTAGTAAGAACAGATAAATTAATTAATTACACCACATTTCTTTGTGAACTAACTGCAAAACCCTTAGGGTGAATTTCGTCTTTTTAATTATGTTAGACGTCACAAAAATCCAAAATTTCCACTGTTGTGACTTTGACCAAACTTTTAAGATGTAACAAGTTATTGGGCCTCTTTGTATAAATTTGGAAAACGGTGATAATACATACAAAAATGAAGTACTAAATTGCTTATATACCGACCAAGGTTCAGACATAATCTGTACGTTCAAACCCAGTATTGTTCGGAAGCGTGCTTCGAATGCTCGCGGCTGTACGATAATAGTCCTAACTGGTCTTAACACTTTACCGATGCATGATTTCAGCTGTCAAGCAATCTCTAAACTCATTCATCTCACATCAGTCAAAGAACATTGTTTTATTTTTATCGATAAATAACCAATCAATGACCGCCATCTCGCCTCTCTTCATGCATTTTATTTTCATTTGGCTACTTTTATCTTTACAGACTCTTTTGCGTACAATTCGTCATCTTATTACCTACGTGGAAAATGTATTGTGTTTTCTGTACTATATGATAAAATACGTAGAATTTTTATCATCCGCATTATTACGTAGTTTAAACATTATTTGATTTTAATAGCTCACAAATGATACTGCGCCTTTTTTGTGTGCACTTAAGTAATAATATGTTATCATGTCTCTTATAGCCGGCAGCTATATGGGGTCTTATAAATGTTGATATTAATTTTAATTCTAACTTTTATATTATGCAAAAAGATCTTATTACTAACCTTGAGTGTAATCGGCTTACGAAACCAGTTTTGAGTTTTTCTGTTCCTGTGAGGATCAATGATTACTCTAAGGCTACCTGCTTCGAATCCAACCTGATTTAGTACTTCCTTTAAAACATTACGAACTTTGTTGCATAAATTACACAGCTGTTTATTTATTAGATCAGAAGCGGTATTTTTGTTATGAAAATAAATTGGTGGCGCAGAAGTAATTTTTGTTTTATCTTATAAAATATTTTACATACATTTTATTGAAAAATTAAGGCGTTATAAGCTTGACGTGTGTGTCTTTCCTGGTGTATTTTTCTACTAATAATAAATATTAGTGGACACTTCTTAAAACAATATCTCGCCAAACTAAGCAAAGTTTCTATGGGAACCATATTGCTAATATAAAACGTATATAAATAATTCTATTTTGAAACGGATTTTTTGCTTGAAATCTGATTAAAATATATAATTCTACGATCATCGTTCTTTATCAATTTTATTTTAGATTTCTTCAATACACAATACCATACGCCACGAAAATACTTCATTGACACGAAGCGAAGGTACGAGTACATATTGAATAAGAGCCACACATTTTGAGAACAAAAGCTGATCCTCATTGTTTTCCTCAGTTGTCATTGTGATGCAATACAAAATGATAATCATTCAATATCATTGCCACGGATATCTCAATAAATATTGGGTATAATTATCAAATATTTGTTTTTGTTGAATATGTTAACACATATACCGTTTCGTTAACGCGTTTCATTTTTGTGTGAATAACTTGAGAAATATGTTGATCACGAGTCTTTAATACTATTTACCATCGTTGTCAATGCTCTTAACAAAATCCTATTGAGTGTTAAGATATGTAAATCTTTGTAGGTCACGTGTAAAATACCATTTTATGATAAATATAATGTGTTAAATGATCTCAAGTTCAGTTTTGTGGCTACTCTTTATCATATTCCATCGAAAATATATTTTATAGCAGCTTCATTTAGTGTTTGAAATTAATATGTATTATGTATATCTATTTTAGTATTTAAAGAATTATATTAGTTTAATTATTATACGTTTAAAATTAACGGATGCTATGACATTTAATGTTATCTTTCATTCATGAAGTGGCGTCAAACTGGCAACTTTTATCGATGTATTATATTAACATATTAGATTTATATCTCGATTTAAATATATTATCTTTTCATCAAATTGAATCGTAAAATCAAGTATTTCTTGTCTGGAAAATGTCATTGATGTTGAAGTTCATAGATAAACAACTCGTGTTTGTGGAATTCTACATTATTAGTCCACTTATATTACGTAACAGTCTGATAACAGAATTGGTCTGTTTTGCCGATATTTTATTCCGTTTTATTTAATGATCTGAATCAATCAGCTACTGAATTATCAGGCTTTTTGGTACAGCAATAAATTTTTAAAGAGAACATGTGATTCTTGCGTCAGTGACGGGTTCATGGCGTCTGACGTACCTGCGTATTATTTTAAATACAGCTTCAGCCGCAACAGGTGTACTTTTCGACCATTAATTTGCCGTCTGTCCGTCTACGATCGTTATTACTTTGGCATGTCAGTGTTTCCTAACTACGCTGCCCAATGTTATTCGACGAAGGGCTTCAAACATCAGTGGCACTTATCTAATTGATTTGTTTGTATAATTAATTGGTACTTACATATCGCTCTTATCGTAGACAGGGAAGGTTTGATGTGCCAGGTCCTGTAGGGATGAGCTGGTCTGAGGTTCAGCCGAGATACCCTGAGCTCTCTGCTTCCTGGGAGCTCGGGATGCTCGCGCGTACTGTTGGTACGGGAATACGCTCTGCAGTTTGTCCAACTGCGAGCGTAATTCCAGCATCTCCTGATCCCGTTGTTTCAGCAACGCCTCCAACTCCCTGATCCTATCGATCAGAGGTTGCATATCGTTCGCCATAGTCGCGTTAGCAACACAATTTTCTGAATCCGCATTCATCGCTGTAGGAGTCCCCATTATACCGTTTAATTCTGTCTCTCTATAAGTCTCGTTTAACGCACGTCTATCACCATTGACCGTGGGAGCCACGGTAAGCGCACCACCACCTGTGTTCACTAAGGCCCTCGGCTCATCGTCAGCAGCTGTACGCTGTGACGATCCAAAGCAGAGGTTGTCGAAACACACGCGCATTCACTCAGTTGAGTAGCACTGGTTGGAATCACTAGGATTACGTTAGGGTTTTGTGGGGTTCACTTGTTTATGTCCACTAGCACTTAGTCGCGTGGGAGGCGGGACAGGATGCCGGGTGCGTGTGGCGCGGCCGCAGACGAGCGAAGTAGTGCAGACGCGCGCCGCTGCTTCGAACCGCTGCCGCTGTCAGCCCCGCGTGTCTCGACGCCGCCCTGCAATTTAAAATTTCCTATTATCAACACATTCTTCCCCAAATCATTTACAAATTCACCTATATTTTTACAAAATATTTTTTTAGTGCTACAACTGCTTTTGCTTTTTATTTAGGTTCAGGAATTATAGTGCAAATAATTGCGGAAGATTTCTGGTTTAAAAACCTGTATCTAATTTTTAACGAGAAATACGATGGTTAAATTATTAGAATGGAAATCCTTTTCACCACACGCAAAGTGTCATAAAAAGTCTATCAATATGTAAATTACGGATGGTAAAACAATTCATCAAACGCTATACCTAATTGAGTCTTGAAGCTGAAGACATTACTTATGGGACAGATTAAAAATGTAAATTGATGTAGATCGGACGTCACATGTCCCAAAATGATGTTATTTATCATTACACCCGCCTACCGCAGATGAAGCGATTATCTATGTTTTGACAGTAGCTTGATTGTATAATAAAGGAAAATTTGGATGAACAGTATTAGTAATATCAAAGAATTAAACGTTTCGGTATACGTTTGAAGTGATTTTACAATGGATAGCTTATCAGGCGGAGGTGGAGAGTTAACGAATGATAAAGTTACTATATCTGTATCTATTTACATCAGAGATCTGCGGTCACCTGATTCGTAAGCGATAACTGCCACATGATCGTCCTATCTAATCGGGCTTATTCTTGACGTGAGACAGTTTTATTTCGTGACTTCTAAAAGGATATTTAAAATGCTACCTCATTGTGGACGTTTCAAGAGTAGTCATAATAACGTCACACGTGGTTGCACAAACTGAACGTTTTAAACTTTGTACTGCCTGTTAAATTCATTGCAGTGTAAAATTATACGTAACTATAGCTGTATGTTTGCCTGTGTCAACTATTGAATAATCTATTTTGAAAAAAATAGGGGTTTCGATTTGATGTTGTACTTAAAACTTTATAAATTTGAAGTTTTTAGGATCAATGGTAAAAACAGATCGTAGATCTAAGTGACTCTTATAGTATTTCATTTGTCTGAGAAGTGACTAAATGATTTTGCTTTTCTAACAAACAAACAAAAAAAAAACAAACATGTAGACATCCAAACTTTCGTATTTATAATGTTAGTAGTATAGTGAAAAAAAAAACATAATTGTGTTAGGCACTTTTTTAGATCAGATTCTTGTCCAAAAGAATTTCTACGAATAATCCCACTGATCCATTTTCGTATAACTAATCTGATGAAACATAGTTAGGCGATTTGTAAAATTTCACACAAGTAGTTTTGAGTTAGACAAATGAGTGGCAGATGAGATGATGTGAAACGTAATATTCATAATGCCAGAGGCCTTGTTACATTTTTCACTTCGAATATAGACTATTCTTTGATCCAAGACAAAGTTTTTGGATATGACAACAAACTACGTATTTCAATTACGCCGGAACCGTTACACCATGCCGAAGTCGACAATAGAAAAAATAGCTGTTTAATTCCGTAAACAACTATTTTTAGATCTTCAATGGCCCGTATTCATCTGTCCTAAATTGTAACTCCGAATGAATGTCTGTGATAAAATTAAAAAATTCAGCAAACAAAGTCGCGAAGACATTCTCAACGATATAAAACTCGTTTAGAAATAAAGAAAATGTGGCTTTAGTAATTATTAAACCGATAATGATAAAAATAACACTGACGGTGTTGACCTTAAAACTAATAGCTTTGCTCGATATAATTCACATGACGTGAAAAAATATCCCGAGTGCTGTAGAAAATTTGTCAAAGAACTGATATTAATATTGAGAAGATTTTGCAAGACTTATTTATAAATCGTACTGATTAAATTAAACTAAATTTAAATCTAATAAATATGGCCATGCATTTCAAATTATGCATATACCAAAATAGAAACAACATAGTCAATTTTTTTAATATCATTTCCGATTATTATGCGCCTGATGAATATACAATCATACTCATACATATTTAGGAAGAAGATGCAATATTTCTAGCGAAACGTGTCATAAATAAATGGATTCAATCATTGTACATATATTGCTAAGTGCTTAGACAAGCGGTAGTCAGTTGTAAGATGGGTCGGATATATCATTTTTGTAAGGGTTGAACCTGGACTCAATTGGCACAGGTCTAAGGAAGATGCCATGATGAAAAAAGGCTTACACTTAACAGTGGGGTACAGAAAGCTGTAGATGCCGTGCTAGTCAGTGATTTCTACTCCTTCAAAATACTGCGTGGCACTTAGAAGTGTTACAGAGAGGTACCAAAATTGCCTGTCTCATGACTATTAACAACGTAAAGATTATAAGAAACAATTTTAGTCACATGACTCTTCAACTGAATAAACAGTAGGTAGAGATGGAAATAAACTTAAATACGATAATGCGAAGGCAGTAAGCCAAAATCAGCTTCAAAACGAAAACGGTATTAATGTAAACATTCTAGAAAAATCCGAAACAGTTCAAGAAGTGGATAATAATCAAGTGATGTTATTCAAATTTTTCTGGATGAAAACAAGACTGAAATAAATTCCAACAACAATGCTCGGTACAAAACCTTACGAAAATAGAAAACACTAGCGGGCTGTCCCGCCTTCGCACGGATTGAACAATGAGATTTACTTATGAAATATAGCCAAATATCTTCGTTTTATAGTGTGACTCGCGGCTTAGCAACAACTGTTTAGTAACGTGTTAAAATAAACCTTTGGGTTAAGGTAGGTAAAGTGTTTCATTCTAAACCTTTCCGTTGTTGAAGAGTGGGAACAAAAACACACACACACAACAACACAAACTTTCGCGTTTAAAATATGAGTGTAGTTCACTTCCTGATAATGTAGGTAAAATTTACAATTTTACATTGGGAAGGGAGGCCTTTGCTCAACTTTGGGACAATACAGGCTAAAATAATAATAATAAAAAAATATTTTTTTTACATATTTTTAAATTACTGCAGTATTTTTTTTAAATCAGATACATAGTCTTTAACTTTATTTAGGTATTACAAAATAAAATACATATATCTATTTACAATATTAATATATGTAGATGAATAAAGAACTTTGTCAGTTATAGATTGCCTCTTTATTACACTTAATTAGGAAAAAAAACAGCAAAGTAAAACACTACGGCAAGTAAATGTACCGTCACAGTATTTTTAAAGCAATTTGGTAAATATTTTAACGGGTAGTGTTGCATAAAGTATCAACGTAGATCATATAGACGCAATAAACGCGTTCTGATTATTTCAGAATGATTCTATGACCTGTTGAATCATAATACAGTTAGGGCATTCACGAAAGAACTTTCCCAGCAGTGGGTGTGGGGCTGTGGGGTTAATCAATAGATGAATTTTATAACAAAATACCGACTGTACAAATGGATTGATGACTGGGTTAAAAATATAACATTCTAATAATTACTCCATCAGGAAAATTTTGGAAAAATATGAGACACGTTTTTTTATTGTATCAAATTATTAAAAATCGGCAAAGATATAGATCATCATGCATTCGGAGCGGGGTTTGTGACGTCACGTCTTCGTGAAATTCGTACCATGATGTAACGTCACTCGAAACTTCTAAGCACTGTATCTGGGTAATTTTTAGACTGTTAAATAAAATAAGTGTACAATACTCGTATTTTCTGATAGTCTAACTGACGGAATAGTTCTCATTAGTTCTTTTCTGTCATCATGTCATATTGTACATGCGCTGCAATACCAAAGCCAACTTCAAACTTCCGAGAGTTGATATCTGTGGCGCCCTTATGTTATTAAACTCTGAAACCACTGGACCAATTTCAAACTTTTTTCACCATTATAATGCTATTTTTCTTCTCTGAGTAACATAGGCTATATAGATGAGTTGTTTAACAATAACGTAGTCGGAGTAAACGCAAGTTTCTAGGTAAATAAAATTAACGTTTTAACGTTTTTTCTTTAAAACAGACAAAGGAGAAAGTGGTAGTCGATAACGCCGTAACTACAGCCTATTTGCTTTCCCCAAGACAATGTCACACTGTAAATGGAATTTTAATGTAAAACAACCTTACTCTAGTTTTAGTCAGCCAATGCTACTACTATTTCCGGTGAAGTAGTTAGGTAAGAAAAGTCATTTGACAAGTTTCATTGTTGATTTTTAACCGGCTTCAAAAAAGAGGAGGGTCTCAATAAGGTTGTACAGTTTTTAAGGTTCCGTAAAACGTAAAACGGAACCCTCACAGATTCGTCATGTCTGTCTGTCTGTCCGTCCGTAAGTCACAGCCAGTTTTTTCCGAAACTATATAAGAACTATACTATTGAAACTTGGTAAGTATATGTATTCTGTAAACGGCATTAAGATTTTGCACAAAAATATTTAAAAAAATACAATAAATTTTGGGGCTGCCCCATACTTGGAATTGAAACTCAATTATTTTTTTCATCAAACCCCTACATACGTGTATGTGTCTATGGATAAGTCTTCTAAAATGATGTTGAGGTTTCTAACATCATCTCTTTCTATACTGAATGATTTGCACGAGAGACACTTCCAAAGTGGTAAAATGTGTCCGGGCCATTGTAATTTCTAAACTAAGAAAATGATAGAACTAAAAAGAAATTATGATGTACATTACCTGATAAATATTTACCTGATTTGAAATCGATCTAGTAAGTAGATTTTTTAGTACGTCATAAATACCCTACTATTAAAACATCAATCAAAGTTACAACGAACTACAAGAACTTATATATTATGTTACTTGCTGCTAAGGAACCCTTCATGGGCGAGTTAGACGCTTCATGGACGGACGGACGGACATACAGACAGACATGACGAATCTATAAGGGTTCAGTTTTTACGTTTCATGGAACCCTAATAAAAATCCAGATACCTACAATAAGTTAGTAATATTTTCATTTTTTTTTAGCTACATTGATAACAAATATTAAATCCCCCAAAGCGTATAATCAATCAAACACCGAGATAGTTATTTCACAACGCATTACACATTAAAGCTGGAGATGACAACTTGAAGACAAATAATACTAACAAATCTCGTATTATGAAGAAAATACGTCACCTAATCCCAGAACACAAAAACAGATATATCTCAATTTTATCAATTTATTTGTGACGGAAAGATTTCCTCATGTAAGTACCCGGGTAAGTAGCTGAGGCAACATAATGATAGAGCTAGTCACAGATTACAGAAAATTTCTGTAATCTGTAGAGCTAGTAATTTAAGTGCGTGTAAATAAGCCTTTGTCTCCTCTGCTGGGTGGGACTCAAATATGTGCCCAAGTGCAGGATATCCCATTTCCCCGAAATATGTATTTTAGATATTTATTCGTTAAAACAAATACATACACTTGATACGGACAGTTGTAGAATTTCTATAATTTTGTCAATGAGATGCGCTGCATCAAATACCAGCCAGAGCGAGGGTCCAGCCCAACCGACGACCCAGTTATCCATGTATCTTTCAGAGATAAACTCGGTACCAATAACGAAGAACGTTGTAGGTCCAACTGCACTTGGAAAAAAAAATTCGTTGACGGGGTTCAAACCTATGACCTCACATTTGAAAGTCATATTTATTGTATTACGAAAATATTAAAGGCAAAAATGAAAAATTACGTAAATTAAAAAAAAACATGAACATATGGTATTTTTTATCAAACTTTGTACACAGGATTAAACAACAATTGCTTGTTGTTGTTTACTGCTATGTCTGTAGATGAAATAGTGGATTTTCCTGTCAAGAGGTAATGATTTTATTTATTTTTTGTTTTTTATTTTATTTTAGAATCCTCAAGCTTCTACCAAATCACCCTATCAAAATATTTAATTAACTCTCTTTTGCACCTTATGTAAGTTTGCGGTCAAATAAAAGTTGTTTTATTGCGCCCAGGTACGATATGATACAATATAAATCAAATTTAAAATCTGTAAATGGAAATATAACAAATAAATCTTTGTTTCTTTATTTTTTCCAGAGAAATTACAGGGCTTAGAGATATAACAACTTAGATCTCTGTGTGACGCAGTGCAGTGCTAGGTAATGATTTGGACTCTTCATGTTCCAATAGCTGCGTGTCACAGTGCTGTTATGTGACAGGCATGTTGCTTACCATCAGGGGCATGACCTGCTCGTCTCGTCACTCTTTACTTAAAGAAAAAAAAAATAGAAGAAGCTAATTATTCTCTCAAAAACTACGAATTGGATATTTTGAAAAAAAGTCTCTTTGTATTCATAGTATGAATCTATTCCGGCAATTTTCCAATAATAAATCTCATCGATCTTTTAGCACAAGTGGACATGACATTGTTTGAAATATCTTTGTATTATATCTGGATAGAAAAATGCTTAGAATAGCTTCTGATCAACCGATATAACCAGTATCGTTTCAGATAAGCTAAAATCTGTGGGTAATTCCATTGTGTTCTAATCTTTTATCTCTTCTATATCTATCTATACTTTTAATAAAACTGTAGCGGGTCGAATTCTGTACATTGAAGATATTTTGAAAAAAAAATATTTGGGGGCACTCCATAGTCGATACTGATGGCGAAACTGTATTTTTTTTCTTTCATGTCTGTCTTTCTGTATAGGGAACTCTCATCACGCCGAAACTACTGATTCAATTCAAATTAAACTTGATACGATTTAAGATCATACTAAGTAGATGGTAGCTGTCTACTTTTAATCCCCAAATTCTGCACGGTTTTCTTGGAGGAATTGGTGTAAGTCAGAATGTGTATTTGTTTGTAACTCATGTTTGCGTTGTTCAATTTCGTTAATTCTTAGCAAAATTTGAACATTATTGGTCGTGTGGTTCGAAAATTACATAGAAATTAAATAATAACGGTAATAATAAGTTCGGTACATACTAACTTCTAAATATACTGTGACACTGTAAACACTAGAGATGTAATGGAGATAATTTTATCAGAACCGATTTCGGAGTCTGAGTTTTAAAATTTGATTTATCGGAGTCGGAACCGAAATTGGAGGCCTAGGCAGGATTAGAAGTGTTGGCAGGAGAAATATTTTTATTGGGTATATTTTTTTTGCCAAACACGTGGAGAAACGGTTAACATTGACGAGCAATTGATTTAGGAAGTTAGGATTTTGTATTTCCATTTACTATCCACCACAATAAGGGATTATCTGCAATATTTTAAATACACCTTAACTCCGATTATAACCTCCATTTTAAAATTTTCGGAACCGAAGTCTCTCGGAATCGAAGGATTAATGGTAATCGGAAGTTCTGACTTATCGGAGCCGGAGTCGAAGCTCATCCCTGGTACACACACACACCGCGCTTAAATCTGTTATCCGTCATCAATATGACATTATCTTTCTAATGTTTTCCACTTTAAGTACAGATGGTAGCTCAGGTACGAAACACGATTATTAGAAAATGTGTAATGTAGTATTTGTTGTTGTAGCGGCAATATAAATTCCAAATACACGCCAGCATTTTGGTCACGCGTTGCGTTGGCAGATCGCTTGGAAAGGCTTTTGAAGATGAGGTGAGCTCCCGGCCTTCACAGGCACTCAACCCCAAAAGGCTTAAATATAAAACCACTAACGAGGGTTGCATATTTCCACCGTTTGAGACGATCAACTGAATTAGCCGCTGCACTAGCCCTACTTTATGTCTCTGGAAGATGTGATGGTGCCAGAGTATCGACGCAAGGTGCGTCCCATGCGTGAATTGTCCACCAGTATCTATTTATCTGGACGACGTAGTCATAGCTTCTTAAATTAGTCGAGTGAACTTTTTACTTGACTAGAAGTTAGTTAGTTGACGTGAAATGATTATAATTGTAGTCGGTTTTTGTTCTTTTGGATATTATTTCAATCCAAATACTGTACTAAATTTAGTGGTCAACAAGCTTCGGTGACCAAAGCAGACCGTTGTTTTTCTAAAATTAAATAAAATGTTATCTTGCTACTAAGTATTATATGTATATTATGTAAAGGTTTAATTTGGTTAAAATTTGAAACACAGATAGTTTATGGTCTCATATACTACCTATCATCTTGGAAAAAGCATGGGCCCTAACGAAACAAATATTAACGACAGAACGACATTACCAATTAGATTGACATTTGAAACAAACATGATCTTAGAGTCTGGCTTAGAGTCAAAATATCACATCGGCTGATAAGTCTATCGCCTACTTAGGCTATCATCCTGTAAAAATGTATAAGTGGGTAAGTATCAGATTGCGCACATCAGCTACAGACTCGTCGTAATGTATCCTATAAAAATCCTACAAACTTAACACTACGGCTTTGTTTGATACACCGCAACCTTACTATGAGGATGTTTGATGTTCCTAAAATTTAAAATATGAAGTTGCTAAACTCGAATAAATATATTTTTGTGTGGAAAAACAAATTCACACGGTTTGTGTAATGGCAACCCATCCAAATATTTTTACGTAAGTACTACTAATGGCAAAAGGCTATAGTACCATAGACCACATCCATACGCTCCGGCAGATTATACAGAAAACAGAGGAGTATAATCGGCCACTATGTACAGCGTATGTGGACTATGAGAAAGCCTTCGATTCCATCGAGGCCTGGGCACTGCTTCAATCTCTCCAGCAATGCCGTATCGACTATCGCTGTATCGAAGTGTTGAAGTGTATCTACAGCAAAGCCACAATGTCTGTCCGATTACAGGACCAGTGCACAAAACATATCCAGCTACAGAAAGGCGTGAGACAGGGAGATGTTATATCTCCGAAACTGTTCACTGCCGCGCTGGAAGACGTTTTCAAGCTACTGGACTGGAACGGATACGGCATCAATATCAACGGCGAATGCATCACTCATCTTCGGTTTGCTGACGACATAGTCATTATGGCGGAGTCGCTGGAGGACCTTGGTGCTATCCTCAGGGACCTCAGTAGAGTATCACAACAGGTAGGTTTGAGAATGAATATGGACAAGACGAAGGTCATGTCAAATGTTCATGTCTCACCTGTACCGGTTAATGTTGGGAATACCACACTTGAAGTTGTTAACGAATACGTCTACCTGGGACAAAAGATCCAATTAGGTAGATCCAAATTCGACAAAGATGTCCAGCGAAGGATCCAACTCGGATGGGCAGCGTTCGGGAAACTTCGGCACATCTTTGAGTCCAAAATACCCTAATGCCTAAAGACAAAAGTCTTTAACCAGTGCGTGTTGCCAGTGATGGCTTATGGAACTGAGACGTGGTCCTTAATTGTGGGCCTTATAACAAAGCTCAAAGTCACACAGCGAGCTATGAAGAGAGCTATGCTCGGAGTCTCTTTGCGCGACAGAATCCGTAATGAGGATATTCGCAAAAGAACGAAAGTGGCCGACAAAGCTCAAAGAGTGAGCAAGCTGAAGTGGCAATGGGCAGGCCACATCGCTCGCAGAACTGACAACCGATGGGGAAGAAAGGTACTCGAGTGGTGACCACGAACCGGAAGACGCAGTGTTGGACGGCCTCCCACTAGATGGATAGATGACCTCACAAAGGTCGCTGAAAACCGCTGGTTGCAGGTTGCGCGGGACCGTTCGTTGTGGAAATCTAGGGGGGAGGCCTTTGTTCAGCAGTGGACGTCTTGCGGCTGATGATGATGATGACTACTAATGTACAAATAAGGTCGCAAGATCAACGTACGCGAACGAAGTAGCGGGTTCAGCTAGTCTTAAATAAGAACGACCTGACTGTGCATCAGAAAAAAGTGGAATCGTAAGTTTGATTGGAAAAGATTCAAAACAAAAATGATCTATGTGTCAGGAAAAAAATTGGTTGCCTGTAAAGTCGGTATACGGGCGAAAGTTTTACGTGACAACGACTTTGAGTGGTAAAAGCGAATCGGCGACTCGGGCATGGTTAGCCCGCCTAAGAGCGAGAGAGACAGACATAAAAAGTGAAAGGCACGCGTCCCTCTCACTCGCTCTCATTGTGAGCGCATAACGTGAGCGGAGCGTAACGCAGTTTCTTGAAGTGTCACCCGGCAAACCAATTTATAAGACGTTGTCACGTCAAAATGGAAGTGTCGGCGATTTAGAAAAGATTTACAAATAGATATTACTAAAAATAGTTACATAACTTTGTCTCAAATTCAAAGAGCAAACGAATTTAGGAGAATTCTAATCTTTTATCTCGTCTAAAACCAAAACGATCTATGTATCAGGAAAAAAATGGAAATGCAAGTGATTCGAAAAAGATTTACAAATAGATACTACTAGAAATAGTTATATAACTTTATCTCAAATTCAAAGACCAAACAAATTTACGAGAATTCTAATCTTTTATCTCTTCTAAACAAGAACGAGATTTTTATGTAGGTACCTATCAGGAAAATGGAACTGTAGGAAAATGTGATTTGAAAAAGATTGACAAATAGATTGTATCTGAAATAGTTTCAAATTGTTGACTAAAATTAAAATATCTAAACAACTCCTTGTTTTCCTCCAAGCAGATTTACGATAGATACAATCTTAAATATTGTAGTCACTCACTTCATGTGTCATGTTTGTGGTCGCACTCTTCCAGAATGACAACCGGTTTAAACACTTTTTTAAAGTGTGTAAGTTAAAGCACTTTTCACCCACCCTCCTGACCTTTATTCTTGAATTGGGATTTTACTACTTTTAATTGAGCCATATCCAAATAATTTTACCGTCAATTATGGCGTGAAGTTATTTACATAAGTGTTGCGTTCATTAAATGGGTCATACCAACATTTGATTTCATTTCTTTGTGATTATTATCAAATAATGAAACTTTCAAAATTCTTTGAAATTTGATTTTATCCTACTTTATTATAAATATCAATGTATGGATGTTTGTTGCTCAATTACGTCATAACGTATGAACGGATCGGGCTGAAATTTGGAGTACAGGTATTCCAAATATAAATTAATAATGATACAGGATTATAGTCTAGAAAAATGTATAGGCTTTTTATTCTGGTAAAATAACGGGGTCTATGTTCCCGCATAGACAAAAGATATATTCCACAAACATTTTTTTAGTGAAGTATCTAGTATTCACACTTGGACTAAGTGGTGGATACTGGCTTTGTCGCTCACATCCAGAGACACCCCCAAGTCCTAGTAGTGGAAACTATAAGTAGTTTCCATATGTTTTGCTAAATACTATCATATAAAATTGTTTACTACATACGAGAACAAGAACATAAAGTAAACTTGTACTGGTTATACTTTATTGGTCAGTAATTGTTTAACCTCCTCTATTTTACGATCGCTATAAAACAAGTTATATAATTGACAAGTTTGCCACGTTTTAAATCTAAGTGTAAACGTAAATCATTTTCATAAAGCGTTTAATAATTATGGCGGTGTGTAGCTTTCTGACTCATTTTTCATATCTGACCAATAGGGCTGCCGCTTACTCAGTGAAAAAACGACAATCACGTGGCATTAACTCTATCTTAAAACCTAACAAAACTATTTATTTCAAACATTTTTTATTTAATCGTTCATAAAATATTTTAAAAGATGGCGCTTATCTCACACTTTACATGATTTAAAACACATCGAAGGTACTATCAATGTCAATTTCAAAAAATAATTGGAGCCTTTAATTACGGTCTGATTCGTTCGGTTAATACTATTACTACTTTAATAGTAAAATTAAAAGGAAAGCTAGCATATATTATGAGAATTGAGAATACAAAAAATATTCAGAAAATTATTAAACTCTTTTAATTACTTTTAAAGTTCCGCTATTCGAACTCATACCGAAAACATTACAAAACTTAATCGCAATCACTAAATTTGTTAACTACTTTTTGGACCAGCAAAATGTCAGGAATTCATTGAACAAAAATACTTCACGGCATTTGCTCTTGGAAAAAAGTGACATACCATCAGGATAAAATTTCAAAACAATATTTTGTTAAGTGGCATCCCTAAATGTTGAAATTTGTTTTTTACTTGTTTCACCGCATACTTATATCAATATTAAGCAGCGTACGTATGGGTAAGTTTTGGTTTTCTGATTACGTTTTAATACTGGGCTACGCAAAACTGCAAGGTTTCATGATACTGCCTCGCACTGGACTACGCTCGAATACTTAATTAAATTTATCTCTTGGCCCGGCGATTTCTCGTAATTTCTCTTCAATCCCGATCACAGTAGATATTTCCACATTACTATTTAGCGGTAGAACAATTGACAACAGTGTGGAACTTCACTAGGCGTACTCTGTATAAAGTCTAACCTAACAAGTGTGGAACATTTGATTTAGTTTTCATGATTTCCCAGTTAACTCTATGGTAAAAGTTGGTCACAATAACGAGTATAGCGTGTTTGGATCATCATTATCATAATCAGCCTATCTTAGTACACTGGTGGACATAGGTCTCTCCCATGGTTCGCCACTCATCCCTATCCTCAGCTTTACGTCTCCATCCACTGCCGTGTTTGGATCAGTACTTACTGTTGTTTTAGTAATTATTTTTTATGTATTGCAAGAGTGTCAAGACGAGCAGGACATGTGCCTGATAGTAAGCAACAAGCCTGCCCATAACAACACAGTGACACGCAGCTATTGGTATACGAAGAGTCCAAATCATTACCTAGCACCGCACTGCGCTCGTCATCCGGAGGTAAAGTAAGGTGTATTACCTCTTAGCCCAGTAATTTCTCTGGAAACATTGCCCTTCAAACCGGAACACAGTAATATTTTCTTAAAATTGACAGCTGAGTTCAATTATATACCTACTGCGTGTATCTGAATATGTAATCAATACCTACTGTACGTTGTGGTCACTGAAAGACTCTTTATATTATGTCGACAATAAGTGTTGGGTCATCGCCCTCTTCCCTAAAATATGATTGAGAAACGCGACGGCCGGCAAATGCGTCACACTCGTCAAAGGTAAAGTGCTGCTTGCATGAGATGGGCTAGTCTTGGCATATAGCGATATTCATTTAAGTTTTTTTTTTTACATAGCATAGAGTGACGAGACGAGCAGGTCATGTGCCTGATGGTAAGCAACATGCTTGCCACATAACAGCACAGTAACATGCAGCTAATGGAACATGATAGTCCAAATCATAACCTAGCACTGCACTGCGCTCGTCACCCAGAGATCTAAGATATTATGTCTCTAAGCCCTGTAATTTCTCTGGAATCATTGCCCTTCAAACCGGAACACAGTACTGTTTGCACATTACTGCTTGGCGGTAGAATATTTGGCAAAGGTGTGGTACTTCCCAGGGCGGACTCTGCTAAGAGTCCTACCACTACAACCTAAGTACGATGAATTACGATTTTATTTTAATATGTTTTGTAATTGTTAATAGAAAGTCCGGACCTAAGCGTTAGTGAAGTGTAATGCCTCACAATAAAAATGTGTGTGTACTGATGTACCCACGCAAAAGTTAATATTTATTTTTATTCCTCGAACTAAGAAGTCTAACTGCAACTGTAGAATCAATAATATCTTCAATACAAGGAGTATTAAACTGAAGTTAGTAACAAAGTTTACTAGTTAACTCCAGGGTGTCGATTTTTCGTAACGGTGTAAGTATTGTAAAAATTTACTCTTCATCATTTTTCCCTGAATTGTCAAAAGAAGGACTATAACTTCAAAAAGTTCAAGGTTTTATCATCATCCTCAGCCTATCTTAATCCACTGTTGGACATATGCCTCTCCCATGGTTCGCCACTCAGGTTTACGCGACCCAAAAAATATAATTATCAAAGTTTTGACCAAAACCAAATCAACTTTTTCACTCATGCATGTAATTCTAGCCTGCACGCGATCTTGAATTTTATTACTTTTGCATATTATGTAATTATCGTAATTTAATAATTGCATATTTATTCAAGCAACTTATTGAGATAAGTACATAATACCAAATAATATTGTAATTATTTATGTTACGCCATTAAATATGCAGTATGAATGCCACCGATGGCGATTAGCGTTCGTGTATTTTATGAAGTGGTACTACCGATGTTGTAGTGCAGGAATATGCAGAAATCCTACACAACGGTGAAAGGAACTCGTTGTAAGAACTCAAAGAAATAAGGTTTACTATGGCTTGAGTCCAAAGGAACATGTTTAAAGTTGTACTTTTGCATTACCCGTTTTCATTATTTCCCACAGTAAAAAGTGGCTTATGTGCCGTTCCATTTCAGACTATATTCGAACTGTACTATAATAGTACTAAACTAGATCAAAAACGGTGAATTCATTTATAAGCAACCACACTTTGGCAAAGAATGGAACATAAGTCAAATTTATTACTAGAAAAAAATAGATATTCTTTGGAATTTTTACGAAAACTAACCCAAGATCCGAAAAAATAGCCATAAAATATCTTTCATCGCATACGCTGCGAAAAGTATTGATGATAGAACATAATAATATTTAACAATATCCATAGAACGTATCAATATCTACAAAAAACTCCGCGAGACGATATGTCCAGCTGTTGTACTTAGTTATGTGACTATAACATTTTTTTTACATTTTATAAGAAACGCCTATTAAAATCAGACCATGTTATCCACACCTTTGTATTATCTTATTCAAGACTATTTCAACACTTGTTGATTATTTTTTGAATAATTGGAATCGGACATCACATTCCAAAGATATTACGAAATTAAAAATCTATGCTAATATATAAAGCTGAAGAGTTTATTTATTTGAACGCCTAATCGCAGGAACTACTGGACTGATTTCAAATATATTTACACCGTGGATATGTACGTGATCCCTGAATGCTATAGTATAGAGAGTATGGACTATAGGCTATATTTTATACATATAGACCACGGGCGGTACACACTATAAATACCCTGTTGATAACTAAAAAACTAAATAAATATAAATACAATATATCCTACTAATATTATAAATGTGAATTTTGTGGATGTTTGGATATTTGGATGGATGTTTGGATGTTGAATACTTTTTATCCCGTAAAAACAACGGGAACAACGGGAACGGGAACTTCGCGGGTAACACCGCGGGGCGCCGCTAGTATTTAATAAATTGCACTTACAAGTACTAAAATAACATAAACTTTAAAAACAATCTGACATAATCGTATAGCTTTATTTGTCATAATTAATTGTAAGCAGCGGTTCAAGAAACATTATAACTGCTTCTAAAATAATTATCATTGTATAAAGAACCACTTTTTGTATGAGCTTAGTTTTAATTAACGAACACGTTTTATTCTCTAAATATCCTTCGTTAGTGTTTTTCTTGGTTCGTTCTACTAATAAACAATTCAACCTACATTGATACGGCTAATTTATGCAGTCGATATTTAACAGTTGCTAATTAGGAATTGTGGTGTGAGGAAAACTGACTACATATATACAACTAGCAGTATCCCGTGGATTTGTACGCGTAGTTGCTGTTCCCTTTTTTTTTTAGCTTATGTGCTATTTTAGATTATATTCTAACTGTATACCAAATTTAACCCCATCTTTTCAGTCATTCTGACGCGATTTAGCAAGACATGTCAAAGTTTACGCATTTATAATTTTAGTAAGATTTTTAAGAACAAGACTGTAAATGAGTGGTGGCTGAGAGAAGGAAAGCGAAGTTTGGGACGTCCAGCCGTAAGATGAATCGACGAACATCGTCTTTATTTAGGGTCGAATCTGGAATAGAATGACACAAGACCGAGGGAAATTGCATGATAAAAGAGCGGATTACCTTTAGAGGAGAACCTTTAAACCCAGCAGTGGAATAAAGAAGAATGTGGATGATTATGAGGCATGAAAACGATTTTTACGCGGCTGTGGAGCGCACTTTGTAGAGTCGGCCACAGAAAGTACCCCACCTTTGTAAATTTTATTCTATCGCCAAACATGTGCAAAATGTGTTACTTGCCTAAGGTAGATATAAATACCAAGAAAGATATAAATTCGCTTTTGAGAGCAAGCATGTTGCTTATCATCAGCCAAACGTATTGCTCGTTGCTCGAAAATACTTATGTATAGAATATAATATTATACATAGAATCAGCAATGAAAAATGGTGCCTAAGTGGGTCTTATCTAATGCATACAAAATCTAGGCGAGTTCAAAAGGAGAATTAATCGGTTTTTACGACCCGCGTTCCATCTTGGAGCGCAATGTCGTTTCACATCGGGCGAGATATCGGCCAAGAGCAAGTTTATTTTCGCAACAAAAGAATTGAAAAAGAAAGACATCGCCTATTTGGTAGGTTTTGAAATAATTTACAAAGAAGAAGAGGTTCTATGTTCGCTTGTAAGTACGTATGTTCATAGATAGTTTCGCCAATTGTGAGCCAATTAAAAAAAAAGTTCTATGGTCATATCCTTTAAACTAGTCAAATGTAGGTACAAGAATTCAGAAAAAAATGCGCTCTAAAGAATAAAAAATTTTTTAAAGCTTAGTATTGACTAAATTTTTTATTTATTGCGCTAGTCTTGAGTAAATGTTTGACTAAAAGCGGACAAACGAAGTACATGTTTTGAATGAAGACAAACCTCAACAATTTGAGCGTTCACAACTCTGTAGCGTCCTTATTATGGTACTATATTTAGATTCCACTCAATTAAATCCAATTCTCTTTTATAGGGTTGTCGCAAGAACAATTATCTGATTTACGAGTCATGGGAATGGCGTTCTAACGATCCGGGACGGACAATAACAGGTCTCCGAACTAGTTAAAAACTGTATTTCGGAGTCCGGTGGACTCCTCCTAAGGTACATGATTTTCCAATTTAAGCAGAAAATAAATAAATTACAAAATAATTAAAATTACAACATTTATATAATAATACTAAAAAATAAAATAAAATTACAATCCAAGTTAAATAAATTAAATTCCAAATAACAAAAAACAAAATACGAAAAATAAAATTAATTTAGTGAATTGATACATAAAATGTAGGGCAAATCAGCCAACCCATGTCAACATGAGATGGCTGCAATTAAAGAAAAGTTTTTAATCTTTCGATGCTGTCACGGAACTACCGTCCAGTCACCAATTTCAATTTAAACAACGTAGTTTCATGAAGCGTAATTTGGTGACGATTTGGACTCTTCATGTTCCAATAGCGGCGTGACGCTTGCTGTTATGGGTAAGCGTGATGCTTACCGTCTGGCACGTGTTCTACCCGTCTTGTCTCTCTATACTACTCGTATATAAAAAATGTCAAAGCTGACAAAAGAGTGTTTCAAAACAATAATATTAAAATCGTTAAACATGTTAGAATAGTTGGCTAATAATATCATCTCAAAACAAAAACCTATAAGATATATCCCTGTATTTGTAATTTGCGTGTAGAAGTTATACAGATTAATTACTAAATGTGATCGTATTAATTTTAAAAAGTTTAAACCCGAATTTTTGCACTATCATCAAAACATACCAGCTTATTGTTTTTCTACGTTCAAGTCTGTACGTATACCTAGTTTGCAGTAATACATCCAATTTTACATTTCGACTTATGTCGTATAAAGAAGAGAAGACACTATCAACTGAGATGCTAGTCAGAATGGCTTGCTTCCGCCGTGGCCCATCATTAAATAATTGGAGCCAGGTTTATGCTACTCAGGAATCCAGGTCGAATTGCTGTGAAGATTGAAACGGTGATAAATTCACCCATGTTTTGACAACCGAAGCAGTATTGCTATCGGCTGAAATCTGGTATTTGCCTAGTTAGATTTATGAATACACAAAATAATATTTTAAATATTTTAGACAACCGAAAGACATATTATTTATTTTCAACACTAGGATTAATATGTGCGTGGATTAGTGGAACGGATTAAATTAGGAATGAGTATGTCCGAGTGTGAAAGTTTCATGTGTAGCCAAGAAATTAATATCTGCTTAACTCTTGATAGTATAGGCATATAAAGAAAAGAGAGGACATTCATATTACAAGCACTAACAGATCGTTAGACCCGGCAGTAAGCGGTTTTTGTCGATACTAGGTTTGCACTTCAACGCCATCCCGCATGTTGCGGTCCATGATGGAACACGCTAAACTAGAAAAAAAAAACGATTTTACTCTACGTTTGAAGACATTTTCATTTCATTTTCATTCCCACTCAGTGCAAATATTTGTGTGATGAATTCAAATGTTTGCACTGTGTCTGGGTGTTTCTATGTGTAATAAGTAGGTATGTATTTAAAACTATATAAGTATTATATCAGTTATCTGGTCGCCATCATACAAGCTTTGCTTAGTTTGGGGTCAGATGGTGTTGTGTGTGAATTGTCCACCAATATTTATTTATTTATTATGACAGTAGGATCAAACCCCGTCGCTCAATTTTTTGACTAATCGGACATGAAACCGTTTCACTTTTTGTAGCTACGAACACATCGATAGAAAAATTGTGAGGTTTGTTGCACAGTCTCCAATATGTATTCGACAAATATTTTCAATTAAATGGCGACGGTCAAGATTTTCATGTCTTTTACGTCCAAAAATATAGCGTGGATGAATTCTGTGAGTAGATATGCGCGCGAAAGAAGTGACGATGACGGATGATAGATTGAAGTGGAAGAGAAGAGAAAGAGAGAAAGAATGATGGAAATAATAACAAAGAAGATGATGACTAGGACTGATAATATGCTTGAATGCTTGACGGTAACCGCCACACATTAGGCACATACTCATGTGTAAATAAATAAAAATATGTGCAACAGTTTTAATTATGTTGTATTGTTCTTTGTTTGATAAAATAAGTGTTTTAATTATTTCATAGTTAACGTGTTTATAACGTGGTTATAAAGGTTATCTAAACGGTGGCGTATTAACCTCAGTTAGTCATCAAATATATATCAGTGACTAGAGTGCAACTAGTCTTTTTGCGGTTTTGCCTAGTTTGGGTGCAGATTCTTCCAGTGTTTGCGGTTTTAAGCAGTATGGTTGAGGTATGCCCAGATTGCATTCAGTATGCTACAACGTCTGACTCCATCACTAAAAACACAAATCGTAACGTAGGTACAAAACCCACCTGTACCTCTTGAGTATTTTCCAAATGCAGACAATTGAGTTTGTTACCACCTCTTGGTTTGACAGTAAATAAAAACATCGTGAGGAAAATAGCATGTTCCAAGAAAAAATGTCTATATCCGAGAATATGCGTCATCCCCCGTCCAGTACTTGGACAGTATGGTGGATGACCTTGTCATGTCCCAAAACCCAGCAGCGGGAAATAGAGTATTGCCTACAATATGCTGTTGCCGATGAAATCTGCAGTAAACTTTAATAAAAACCAGTTGGACTTCATTACATTAGTAAAAAACATTTTCTTAACCTTTACCTACTCTCAACACACAGAGGACAAATAATAATATCTCAATGTATTTTTTCTAGGGCAGCAATTTGGTCTTTTCTTTGATGTCGTGTCACCTTCCAAGACTTGTCGGCGCAATCTCCGACAATACCATAAAATCGAATTAACCACGATGGTTTGCAGTTTAAACAGTACTAACAGGTGTTCTTATTTACTGAGAATTCACTATTTCTCTCATTTTTTTCATTTATTCTGCTAAAGACTTACGCGGACTATTTTTGAGAAAAGTCGAATCTCGAAACGAAGTCGGAAAGACGCAGATTAATTTCCTCGATACTGCATGCACTCCAAATTTCAAATTTCTGCGTTTTACATTTTAGGTGGGCGTCCCTTGTTAGTGAAGCAAATCAATCAATCGCTCTATTCGTGCATGTAAATAAAAATATACATACTCTTAAAAATAAGACGAAAACATGTTTGGTGTTTGGTATTTGTTTGCCGACACTATCATGCTCGTTTCTATTTCCAGATAGTCTACTTGAAGCCTTAGCCATCAAACACATTATATATCATTCTTATTTAGGGCACATGTCAATAGCACAATGGATACAATTGTACGCTAGTTATGTACAATTGTACATTATACAATAGCAACTGTCGGAGAGCATGAAATGTGCGTGACCATTCACATAGACTGTTCAATATGTGCATAACGGTGAATAATTAATTGTATGGGGTTCAGCTATAGTACATACTAGCCCGAAAGAGTTCTTTGCAGATAAATCTTTTTAGAATCAACCCTGACATTAAAAAAATATTTTAATTTAAAGTATGATTTTAATGAGTACCTACTCATTTTATTGTTTGTCATATTGGCAATTTTTTTTTTTTTGTCATATATATGAAGTAGTAAATTATGGTAGAAGATGGGTATGCACTACTTTGGTTCTTTGGTGGTATCTAACTTGTTTTTTCCGAATTTGTCGATTTGGTACTTAACAAGTCCAAAATATTATGTTCATATATCTTATACAACAAAATAAAATGTAATTAAAATGACGAGTCTGTGTAGTGGCATTCATACTAATTAATATTTGTAATTAGGTACAAAATAAATGTGAATGTTACTTCCATGACAATAAATTATATTTTATTCTATTCTCTAAATCTACTAGGCTGGCCAAGTGCGGGTTGGTGCTAGTTGGATACACGTCCTCGAAAGATGAACAAAACATGTAATACGCGTTACGAATGATTGTGTTAAGTTGTATTCTACGACTGTAGTATTAATTATGTACTTAACAATATGAAACTTTAAAACTTTTGTAAGTAGAGTAGTTGTCTAAGTTATAATAGCATTTTAAATGAAGGCATTAAAATGCTTTCTGGAACACGTTTTCATGTTTTTTTTTAAAGAATGAAGTACCTACCGTTGAAGTTTATTGACAGTGCTGAGTCCAATGCAGACTTTCAGCGTAAGACACGCTACGTGCAAGACCCTATTTAATTATTATTTGTTGGAAAACAGTAGAGGTGTCAAGTGATTTATTTATTGGAACTATTATGCAAATGTTTAATAGAATTGTTTACCCAATAATGTCTTGGAAGTTATACCATTATATTGTTCTAAATGTGAAACGTGTTAACATAAATAGCCCACTTTATGTTCCCACAGCTGGGATTCAGGGCTTTGTCTCTCATGAAGAGAGTCAAGGCCATAATCCACCACGCTCGTCAAGTGCGAGTTAGTGGATGACAGCCGTTTTGAAAAGATGGATGTCTAGGAACTTTCCGAATTCCTCACATTTTTTTTGTATGACAACGTTGTGTAAGCACTTGGGCTAATTCTCAGAAGTGATGACGGGGGGTTAAAACATATAATCAAACATAATATATAATGCCATCTGTAATCAAACGTTCTGGCCACCATGGCTTTCGAGATATGTACAAGACTATCTACGTACATATTTATTGTATTTTACCTTTTTTTATTCATCCAAACCAAAATGGCGAGTCTCCGAGGCAGTGGATAGCCATCGCCATTCAGCGAGGCAATGCAGCCAGCGTTTTGGGCACATTAGCACCTGGAACGGTTTTCGTTTCTGATCTTTTTTTTAATGATAAGATTATTAATATTATTATTTATTATCTTGGCATATTCATGATGTTTACTGTTTAAATCTCATTTAAGTCTCATTAGCGTAAGTCGTTTGTTAAAACGATACTAATTAATAAATATAAATATTTGTATGAGCAATGCAGGTGTGTTTAAACTACAAACATACAGTACATGAAAGTCAGGCCATATTCTTTGGCCAGGCGTCCTTCTACAATTTTAACAGCAGTGACAAATACATGTTTGTATTTATAAATATTTAAAATACCACAATAAAACATAAGACAGTAAAACTGGCCGCATACATAAAACATGGCAGGCTATTTATTATGGGTAAACGTAAGGTGTTAAAATCTGGTTCGCAACATTGCAAGGAAAGGTCAGACAAAAGCCAAAAAGCGATGATTGACAGCTCCATACAGCGAGGTGTCAGCACAATCTCTGATAATAACCCAGTCTTACAACGCTTTATACATTTATCTTAAATATTTACAGTGAGATTGATTATCATCATCATAATCATACATAAAAGCAGTATTTGCAAGCAGTAATGTGCAAACATTACTGTGTTCCGGTTTGAAGGGCAATGTTTCCAGAGAAATTACAGGGCTTAGAGATATAACAACTTAGATCTCTGGGTGACAAGCGCAGTGCCGTGCTAGGTAATGATTTGGCTCTTCATGTTCCAATAGCTGCGTGTCACTGTGCTGTTATGTGGCAGGCATGTTGCTTACCATCAGGCACATGTCATGCTCGTCTTGTCACTCTTTATTTAAAAAAAAAAAAAAAAAAACATATCCCATTGACCTAGCTAGGGATTTGCATTTTTGAAGAGACCACTCCTTTTGGAGCATTCGCGTAGTTTTCAAAGTGAGCTATGAAATTCTGAGTAATTTGTAAGTTTTCACTTCTATCAGCAGTCCCTATTGAGACTGCCGATTTATTTATTTTTATATGTTGTGTGTGAACTGTCCACCAATATTTATATTTATTTATGTATTTTGGTATTATTGACTGTTATAGCTGTACGATACATTTTATGCCCGTCATGCAGGGACATGGCGGGGTATGTCGGGCGCGCCATCATGGAAGGACAAGGTGCCCACACTAAAACCCACACAGGTTTCTCTGGCATGGCTTGGTGTCAGAATCTGCACTTGGCAGCTATCTGGGTCCTATCGTACAAGCTCTGGTTAGTTTGGGTTGGACGGTGTTGTGTTTGATATGTCCATCAATATTAGACATCTGTTGTATTGTAACTGATTGTATTCGTAATTCGTAATTGCAATCAGAACTACACTACGCTACACATATCGACCTACTTACACTAATCAAACCTGAATTATCCATAGACCAAAGAAGGTCTACAGATAATCAAAATGCTCAAGCCCACTACCAGTCGGAAGCGTGCCCAGCATACTGGCGGCATTATCACGCTGAATGGCAATGCTTATGCGTTGGGCCAAATAAACGCCAGTAGTTTGGTCACGCGTTGCGTCGCGTCGACCAAGCGCTCGGAAAGGCTTTTGAAGATGAGACGAGCTCCCGGCGCCCACGGGCCCAATGTCTCAACCCCAAAGGTCTCACGATCTCAGGATATGTAACCACTTCCGAGGGTTGCATATTTCCGCCGTTTGAGACGCTCAGCTGAATTACCCGCTGCACCAGCTCTACTATGTGTCTCTATAAGATGTGATAGTGCCAGAGTATCGACGCAATTTGCATCCCATACTAGGGGCTTAGATAAAATTATTTATTTATTTAGTTCCCGGAACAATATTTTCAAAGCAACGCAACGGTCCGTCAAAGTTGCGCTTGCGCCGGTCGGCGGTCGGCGATCGGTGACGCATACGCAGTTTAGCGGCCGGGCTGTAATTGAAACCTCGTGATATTGATACATTATGTACACACATCACTTGTGTACACTGTATATGTGTATCAATTTGTATAAAATTGCTTGTTTATGGTGAGGCATGGGATTAGGATCATGAAACTTGACAAATAATTAGGTAGTTTTTTGTTGTATAAGTGAGAAAAATGTTAAAAACTGTAGAATGTTCTGTAATCAAATGGCCTGTGTTGAATTTTTAACCGACTTAAATAAGTGGAGGATTTCAATTCGGCTGTAGGTTTTTTGTAATAATGATATTATGCGATAGCTACGAGTATGCCAATTGTGAATTATTTTTGATAAATATTTTCTTTGATTGGAAGATCGTCGTACTTCAGAGGTATGGAAATAGGTATATGTACGATTTTACGAAAATCGGTTGAGCGCTTATAGAAATTTCAACAAATAATATCTAAAAAACATATTCATACTTGTAGATGATACAATTAATAACGTTTATTCCGAAACCTCAGTGTCTCATTGGAGTAATGATCACTAGTAGTAGTAGGCTTACCCGTGTTTTATTTGGTTCATTGATTTTTCAGAGAAAAAAAAAATTTAAGTACTTAAAAAAGCAATTCGCATGAATTTATGAAATGTTCGAAAAAAAAAACTTAGTGAGTAAACAAAAGTATAGGTGCATAGCAACTGAGATGTGGCTCAGTTTTTGTACAAAGGGAATTTAATACAGTAGTTCTACGTACTAAGAAAAGGATTAAGACGCACAGATATATATGTACATAAGTAGTGACTAGTAAGTATCGAATCGTAGTAAGAATATTATGTGTTACTACATTGCTCTCACCAAAATAATTTTTGTCCATAACATTTTCATTGAAAATGAAATTATTTTACAGCAAAGAAA
This sequence comes from Ectropis crepuscularia, assembly GCA_963693475.1. Taxonomy (NCBI): domain Eukaryota; kingdom Metazoa; phylum Arthropoda; class Insecta; order Lepidoptera; family Geometridae; genus Ectropis; species Ectropis crepuscularia. The sequence continues at coordinate 16,164,625 of OY856358.1, forward strand.
TACCTAACATACCTACCTAGACCCAACTGTAATTTGAATTTCCTAAATACTGTTATTTTATTTATCTGATTATAGGTTTACACTTGACCGTTAACTGGCCTTATCAAACGATGATGGTTTAATTAACCCCATTCTACATGTAAAAAAATATAGTTTAGAGTAAATTGTACCTATATTAAAACATTCAAAAAAATATTCCCGAACAAAGCACTTACCTACGTGAATAAAAAAGCAGTAAAAAATACGCCAAGGCTGCCTTGAAAAATTAAGATCGTTCTTTTGATAACTGCTTAAAATACTCCATTATATTACAATCAAATTATTCCTTGTACTTTTGTAAGAATAGAATCGGTTATTGTGAATTTATCTAATCCAATTTTATATCGGTCATCGACATACTAAATGAGTTTGTCATTAGGTCTAATTAACGCAGTGATTGATTGTATCTGATATAATACTTAAATACATAAACGTAAACAGCCCATGTTACGTTGCCACTGCTGGGACTTAGGCCTGTTCCCACAAGGAAAGTGTCAAGGCCGTAATACACCTTGCTTGTCATGTGCATGCTGGCCAAATGCTAATGCCGCTAGCATGCTAGGACTTGTAGTGGTAGGACTCTTAGCAGAGTCCGCCTGGGGAAGTACCACACCTTTGCCAGTTATTCTACCGCCAAGCAGTAATATGCAAACATTACTGTGTTCCGGTTTGAAGGGCAATGTTTCCAGAGAAATTACAGGGCTTAGAGATATAACAACTTAGATCTCTAGGTTACGAGCGCAGTGCGGTGCTAGGTAATGATATGGGCTCTTCATGTTCCAATAGCTGCGTGTCACTGTGATGTTACATGGCAGGCATGTTGCTTACCATCAGGCACACGTCCTGCTCGTCTCGTCACTCTTTAAATTTAAAAAAATGCTGGGCATGCTTCCAACCGGTACTGGGCTTAATCATCTTGATTATGTCTATACCTTCATAGGTCTATGGATAATTCTGAAGTGCTAAGTATAAGTATGTAGCTAGGTATGCAATAAAGTGTAATTTTGTGTAAGTTAGTGATTTGAGTTTGTTATTAAAACACTGAAAAAAAGAGAGACGACAAAATATTATGAGACATAATTTCATTCAATTTCATTTTTCAGCCAAATTTATTATACCTAGTCGCTTTAATACATGCGACCTTATTGATTTGATTCTGAATTGCACGTCTATTTTTTCTATATTGTAGTTATTTCACATAAATGTCCTGTGACATTTATTAGTGAGGCATATAGTTCCAATTACGTATCTAAGTAGTTCAGACCGTGTACAACCAAGCTGTACAAACTAAAGCTAAATTCTAGAACAATTGAATGCAATGAGAACACCAGCGATAATTACTATCAATCCATTTTATCATTTTGCCACAGAAAAATTCAATAAATGAACCCACGGTTTTATTTTACCTACAACACGTCTAAATGAAACAGGTTTAAAGTTTACAGCTTATTCAACAACAAAAAAAAAACAATCTTACCCCGAAATGCCAAAAATTGCACTAAAACTCACAGATGCAAAATTTACGTACTATATATATTATAGTTTTCACTTTTTTTCATCGGAAAATTGAAAAATAATCACCAAATCACAATTAGGGCAAGTTTCTCAAAATCTAAACTACACGGAACTAACACAATATCCAGAGTTTTGTACAACGAAACACAAATGTCACTTTTCCGAATTCCGTGCCAAGTCAAGCGTCACTTTTATGAATTCAATTTTCGAATGTCACTTCTTCAAATTACTTGTTTAGAACAATTTCGTTATGTTTCCAAGATATGTCACGATATTTTGGGATATTTCATCAGATATAAAATAGCACAGAATAATAGGTTATTAAACGGAGACGAAACACACGAGACGAAGTCACGAATCACTTCAGCGTACAGAATCCTAGTGCTGAGTACGGTTTCAAAGTGTAGCAATTTCCACAAATCACTTTTTCAATTTGCGTAACAGTTTTCAAGTGTCCGTTTGCTAGCTGCGTGACCAAATTCGTCGGTCGGAAGGGTTTTCATAGATTATCTATTCACACGGGCGTACTTGCTGGTGCCACTTGGACAATAAATTCATATTGAGACAGCGGACAAGTGCAGTCAGATTTACTAGTTATAACCACTCAGCGTGTGGTACAAATGATGAGAGAATGAACGATCTAAATTAGCAGTGAATTCTGTGAATCATGGTGTGAAACAAAGAGGTAGGTAATTTTGAGGAAAAGATAAAGAGATTGTTTATTAAAATGAGTAACGATAAATATTATTACAATACATTCATGTCTTACGAATTTTAGGAACATTATTTTGTCTGTAATAAAATATTGTCGAACAGAAAAACTGTGGTGATCTATGCTATTTTTTTATATGTGTAACTTTATCGTCCTATTGTAAAGAATAATAATTTAATTTTCTCCGAATAACCAAAATCGGACTGCAATTTAAAACTAAACTCAGCATACATTTCATTTTATTGTGAAATCTACGATTACGATGTCCAGGTAAAGGTAAGCAAATTTTCGTTTCTTGTTAATATTTGAATACCCAAAACACCGATTTCGATAAAATGCGATTTATATGGGACCACCTCTAAAAAACCCTATACCCTACAAAAAAAAACAAATCATTAAAATTAATTCACAAGTGGCCGAGATATCGCGTGCTATTTACGAAGAAAAAAAATACCTACTACCGAATTTAGAAGCCGCCTCTGTGTTTGAAGTTTACGTAATACTTATTATTAATATAAAATAATCTATCAATTAGCATAAACTTAACTTTGCTCAGTATTGAAAGTTAATGGAAAATTAACTTTCAAATTTTTTTTCTAATTAAAGTTTATTTATTTATCTGTAATTAAAAATTCCTATCGAACCGAATACAATGTTCAGTTATGAATTTATTATGAAAGAATTCAAGGGTCTAAAATGACTTTTATTTGCCTCGCATAATTCACTGACGTTACTTACTGATTATCTTATGGATTATACCAGCGGCTTCTTTCAGGCGATCTCATACACTTGTCCTGCTATCTGCTATCATTCAATGCGTTTGCGCAACCGATGTCGATACACGCGTCGCGTCCTCACAAATTACCACGTCTTTGTTGCCTAGAAAGAGTCATCGCAAAGGGATACCGCACAGAGGAATGAAAAAAAAAAATAGTCAACAAAATTTATGGTGGTGGTAATTTATTATGCTGATTAATAAACCTATGGTATTTAATTTTTTTTATATAATTGCGTTAAGAGCGCGATAAACTTGAATTAGTTCGAGTACAGAAAAAAAATGTAGTTAACAATTTACGGATTTATCGTGGGATTGAAAAGCTGTAGAAGTAGGAGCGAGAGGTATACCAGCAAAATCTCTCTATAACCTGCTTAAAGACCTTGGATTGTCCAGAAGTGCAGTAAGTTCTATACTAGAACGAGTATCTAAAGCTGCACTAGTAGGATCATATCGGATTTGGCTGGGCAGGGAGAGAAATACGAGTAGTGAAGGTGAGTGTTGACGTACGTCAATATAAGGGGCCCCTTTTAAACCTACAGCCCGAGTCACAAGTCTTGGGGTCTATTCGAGATTTCTCTCTCTGCCACACGATGGACCCGGCACCCGCACGGTGAATCCATGGAATGCTAAGAAGTACGTCTCATAACAGCGAATATACGACCTCCTTCTTTTACGAAATCAGATAAAAATAAAAAGTATTGTTGTATTACAACTCTATAGAAATTATAGTAAAATCCATGAAAACAAATGATATACCTATTTATTTTAAATCTTTTTTTATTCTTCTCACGAATGGACTCTTCTCCTTTACTACTCTAGAAAAAAAATGCAGGTTTGCGTTTATATATTATTAGTTTCTGTCTACAAATTTATCTACATGGCCTTACTGAATTTAGATACGTATAATAATAATTTAATGTTCAACATTTTGTAACGACTGACCACCTGATTGTTTTCATTCATTCATGATTGTTTTTGAAATGCATGAAAAATAACCAAATTCCAGATAGTGCGAAGAAAAAATTAAACTGAAAATTCTCAAATGCATTACGTCTAACATTTTGAATTATATTTTTTTCACCGGAGTACATAATATTATTATGTAGTTTATAATCCAATCACATTACACTTACAAAACAACGAAACTTACAGTTTGTACTGCCATCTACCGTCGAGTAGCTAGACTAAACGACTCACATACAATCCGATAGGTTGCGCTACAGGCCGGTTATTTTCGCCAAGTGATAATATTCTTTTATCATTTTTATCAACGATAAAAATTATACCCGACGGCTACGGAAGCTTTTTTGTGATAGTCAAGATAAAATTCGTCACCTGTCAATAATTTTATCATCGTGGAGCATCAGAATTTTTTAGAGTGCCAGCCCGGCGAAGCACTCTACAAAATCGCCTATGTAAATACCGACTTTTCGTCGTATACGTACTTTCAGATGTTAGGTTGTAATATATTTATCAAATAAGTTCATAGGTATAGACACACTTTATCTTGTACGAGTATGGTAATGTTGCTGAAAACTGCTAAGTTAGTACCGTTTTTGGGCAAAATATATGAATGAAAAATTTGTAAAAATGAATCGAATCTTCGTATGTCGAAATAAATATAATTCGAAAACAATTTTGGGTCATTTTCAGTATTTTTTGACTTCACAAACGTTAAAAATGTTGTCTTTACCGATATAACTTTCCTTCACAATTACAAGGTTTTTGTTCGCGGAACCTTTGTCGAGTGTTTAAAAAATAATGTTACCGAAGCGTCAAAAAAAAAGTATGTTTGTGTATTTGTAAATCTTCCCTTTCGAAATATGTTTATTAATTATATCACAAAACCTGACCTAAATCACAATCTTTGTTCATACGTTTGTCATACCGAACGTTTAAAACGTGTGTATCAATAATAAAATATAAAATATCTAAAATAAGGATATTGTAAGTCTTTGTAATTTAATTACATTACCATGTCAACTTCGTCTTAATTAACCTTAAGGCTAACCACCGGGAAACGTACCTGAAACAGACAATAAATTCACTATAAATACACTATTCTATCTAATTAAAATAGTTTAATTAGAGTTCGTGTTTTGTTGCCATTGTTATTGTTATTCAGTACCTAGTTGTTGTAGTTGCTTCGTGTAAATTAACCAACTAAATGTATTATTTTGTGGCCATAAATCAATAGAGTAGGGTTAATTTTTTCTTTCTCTTTTCAATTAGTAACTATTTATGTGGTGATAAAATGTATTGTGTATATTTAGCTTATATCTTATATTTTTTTATTGTATGTCAAAACATTTCCTATTTTTCTTTCTTCAATGTGAGTTCTGCAATTGTGTAGTGGTAGGACTCTTTGCTGAGTTGGCTTGGTATCTTTTTGCCCGTTATTCTACCGTGAAGCAGTAATGTGAAAACTTTACACTGGGACACACTACTACTATGAGATGTGGTGTCATGGTATACTAGGTAGGAACGAAGTTCCTTCGGATAGTACAGAAGCAACACAATTGGCAGAAAAAAATTTATTTGTTACATAAGAGTGCAAAATCGCTTTTTAGCCGCGAGCTCAATTCTGATGACCGAGCAAAGGAATAATTCTAATTTTCACTAGCGCAATCACTAGCGCAGTGAACGTTCTGAGCATCAGCAAGGGAATCAAAAGAGCACGAGGTAAAACATCTTTGCACTCTAGCAAAGAATACATAATATGCTTTGATAAAATTAAATATATGTAACTTTCATCCCACTTCAGTGAGGAAATGACTAATAATACTTTGCGCATTATTAATTAACGGTTTCAGTCAATTCTGTTGGCGTCAAATAAATTATTCTTATTCTTCGTCCCTAGAATCACTCATTTGTTTTCAAGTTTCTTATTTTTAAGGTAAGGTGCTAACAATACGACTTGAAAAAAAAAGCGCGAAAAGGCAATAAAAAAAATTACAGCAAGGAGGTTCCTAGTCTTAAAAGTATTTGACAAATTATACAAAAAAATGTGTTAGAAATTCGGCACCATGGAGGTAGCAGTAACTAGGTTTAATGATGTTTTGAATTCACAGACTTGGAGCATACGATGTTCTAAATTCAAATTTACTTTATTCTCTAGCGGATAAAAACGTCATTTCCGTTATATACAGGGTTACTGGTAACCAGCCTGCAAACTTTTAAGGGCATGTTCTGTTTTTAAACAATAAAATTTTGTTCAACAACTTTTTTTAAATTCTACATATCCTAAAAAAAAAATAGTGTAGGTAAGAGTTGTTGTCTGTTATGATCTATTTGTGTACCTATGTATTCATGTAAGTGTCATGTTATGTCAATTCAGTTCAATGCTTATGATATATCAGAAATCGTAGGCCAGTAGGTACAGTCTCACCAGCAGAGCCCAGCAGAGGGGTTTTCGTTTTTTTTTAAAAATAAAGAGTGACGTGACGAGCAGGACATGTGCCTGATGGTAAGCAACATGCCTGTCACATAACAGCACAGTGACATTCAGCTATTGGAACATGAAGAGTCCAAATCATTACCTAACACTGCACTGCGCTCGTCACCCAGAGATCTAAGTTGTTATATCTCTAAGCCCTGTACTTTCTCTGGAAACATTGCCCTTCGAACCGGAACACAGTAATGTTTGCACATTACTGCTTGGCGGTAGAATAACTGGCAAAGGTGTGGTACTTCCCCAGGCGGACTCTGCTAAGAGTCCTACCACTACAAAAGTCTAAAAAGTTTCCGTTGTTTCCAAAAGTAGTCTATGCGCTATTTTAGACTATTATAGGGTTCTCTGCCTTTTTGTCGAAAATTGTTTGGCCGGTTATCACTTGCCAAGTAACGATTCGCAGAATCTTATTTCTCCGAATAATCATTAGCCAAACTTATTACACAATTTTGTTTTTTTTTCCAACTTAACTAACTGTACTTTTGGTCTGCCTTTTTTAATGACACTTTTCAAAAGGCCAACTTTCAAGTAGCGAATGTTTCAGTTCGAGTAATATTAATTTAGTTGTATAGTGTTGGTAAGTATGTGTGTTATATAAAAAAAAACTGTTATATGGAGTGTTCGATCAAATTTTCAAGATTTTTATTTACACGGATGCTATTTTCGTTTGGGATAAACTACTCGTATTATATACAGGTTGATGTTGTTATGGGAATATTTTTTACATAATTATTTTTCTAATGAGTATCTAAAGCTGCACTAGTAGGATCATAACGGATTTGGCTGGGCAGGGAGAGAAATACGAGAAGCGAAGGTGAGAGTTGACGTACATCACCAAAAGGGGCTTCTTTTAAACCTACGCCCGAGTCACACGTCTTGGGGTCTATTCGAGATTTCTCTCTCTGCCACACGATGGACCCGGCACCCGCACGGTGAATCCATGGAATGCTAAGAAGTTCGTTTCTGTCTCGTATTCAAGTGCTATATGTACTGAAACGAAAGCGACGATTTGGTTCTGGCTATAAAATTTTAAGTAAAATTCGTTTATTTTTTATCTTATATATAAAATTCTCGTGTCACAGTGTTTGTTTCCTTACTCCTCCGAAACGGCTTTACTGATTTTAACCAAATTTTATATGCATATTCTGTAGGTATGAGAATCGGCTACTAGCTATTTTTCATACCCCTAAGTGACAAGGGTTGTTCACTAAGGCAAAACAACGTTTGCGGGGTCAGCTAGTCATAATATAATTGAACGAAAAGGAAACTGAAACACAGACGAAACGTTATTTGTCTGAAAGTTGTTTGGCGTAGTGAAAGATTTGACAAATGATAAGTGCCCTGAACGTGTTGTGTGATTATAACAATCTGCTGAACAATAATTTTGCCAAATGAAACGTACGTAATACATAAAATTTGACAATCGTTAGTTGTCAAAGTGAAACCAAATAGGTGAACCGTTGGGTGGCAAGTGATAATCGGCCAATCAATTTTCGGCGAAAAGGCAGGATCCTCTATATTATAATCTAACTGTTCCAAATTTCAACCCTATCATTCAGATGTTCTGACATAATTGAGCAACAAACATCTAAACGTTGGCATTTATAATATTAGAAGGAAGTAGGATTAGGGAATCCATTGTATCAACTTTAAACAATGGATTTATAGGTACTATAAAGGATTCGGATAATTACGTACTACGTAGGTACCTACATAAAATTAGCGAGTCATAGGTCTTTTTGTGGTCACATTGTGTCACCAGGATTAAAAGGTACCTATCGATAGATAGGTATAATGACTAGAATAATATTATTACAAGCAAGGGGAAACCCGTTATGGGTGGAGCTAGAATATACAGAGGCGTTGTCAAGAACTAGTTATACCTATTTATTACCTACCGTGGAACGGAACGAAATGAAACCTAGGCGGCGCATCAGTGATTCCAAATATATTTACGTATTGGAAAACAATATAAATTGATTATCTTCTGACTTTAAAATGTCACACATGATTGAAAAGATAGATAGACTTTATTGATACCCACATAAGAATAATGTTTAGAAAGAAGCAATAATAATGTGATGCGCCTGATTAAGAAGGATTGAGGTTTCTCTGCTTTGACCGGCTAGGAGGTCATAAATGTTTCATGTAAATGTTTATACAATTTTATTTTTGATACCACCTATTTTTAATCGATAATAGTAGGTTTGCCGCGGGGCACTGTTAGTATTATTATTAAAATCTGTTAATAGAAAATTTGGAATTAAAAAAGACGATTAAATTTTACTTATGTTTATGTATCTACATAAAGATTTTATTTATTTGATAAAGCATGTATTAATAATGTCGTGAGAATACTTCGCCAAACAAGTACCTAGTATAATAAAGTAGCCAAGTGCGAGTTGGACTCGCCCATGAAGGGTTCCGTTCCAGCAAGTAACATAATATACATAGTACACATAGTTCTTGTAGTTCGTTGTAACTTTGATCGAAGTTTTAATAATAGTGTATTTATGACGTACTAAAAAAAAACTACTCATCAGATCGAGTTCAAACTAATTTTCGTTGGTAGTTTTCATTGTAATGTACATCATATATTTTTTTTAGTTTTTTCATTTTCTTACTTTAGAAGTTAGAGGGGGGGGACACACATTTTACCACTTTGGAAGCGTCTCTCGCGCAAGTTATTCAGTGTAGACAAAAATTATATTAGAAACCTCAACATCATTTTTTAAGACCTATCGATAGACACCCCACACGTGTAGGTTTGAAAAAAAAATTTTTTTTGAACTTCAGTTCTCAGTATGGGGGGCACCCCTAATTTTTGTTTTTTTAAAAAACTTTTGTAAAAATCTTAATGCGGTTCACAGAATACATCTACTTACCAAGTTTCAACAGTGTAGTTCTCATAGCTTCGGCAAAAAGTGGCTGTGACATACGGACGGACAGACAGACAGACAGACAGACAGACATGACGAATCTATAAGGGTTCCGTTTTTACGTTTTATGGAACCCTAAAAATCGAACCTAGTAATAATTTTAAGTCAGAAAATTAGATACTTTTTATAATATCAACTGAACTTGTAAAAAAATATTTATTTTATAAATCCAATTATTTGGCGAATCCAAAGAAACATTTTTGTATGAAACATTTTTTTTAATCAACTTCCAAAAAGGAAGAGGTTCTCAATTCGGTTGTATGTTTTTTTGTATGTATGTTACGCGATACCTCCGCCGCTGTTTAGTATATCATATTTCAGAGATGGTCCCATATAAATTTTATCGAAATCCATGTGGTGGTTTTTGAAATATGAAAAAAAACTGAACTTTTCTTTCGTATACGAGTACCTCGATGACTTAGTGATCGCTTCTTTTGAAATTGGGTCGAGTCTCTGAATTGATTTTTAAATTGATGTCGGTTTCTGTTTTTCTGAGACAATGAATTATTTCAGTTACGTGGGCCTTTATCCAATGTTGTTGAAAACCTTAAGAGATTTTTAATAATTCGATACCAAGATAATAATTAGAGAAAAATGTTCATGTAAGAAGAGTAGAAAACATGACGCTAACACAAAAAGTGTGCTCGCGACAACGATTCGCTCCGTCCACCATTTCATTACTCTAAATCTAAGCCATTAACTAGGTAGATATATAACTATATTCCAGTTAATTAAGCTAAGACAAACAGGTACCAATTTTATCTTGTAGGCCTAATCCCATCAATTATAAAAAGTTTTTATGTCATTACAATTTATTTTATATTATGTAAATTAGTTAATCATTGTAATAAAATATATCTTCAATGAAGGAACTGGTTTGAACTAATTCATACCAACTAACGCTAGTAATGTTCTTTGGTAACTTCTTATACTTTTTTGTATGTAAACTGGTTTTTTTATTATGTAGATTTGGTGAATGAGTCGAGTTTGACCGTGACCAGAAGAAAGCCACGGTAATTCTCGGTCAATGCAACGCAATAAGTTCGCTCAACTCCGTTGTACCTACTTGGTGGCTTAATACATTGTTTCTAAATTAAAAAAATGTTGTTTCTCACTAATTATTATTATTATTGAAGTCTAATCAGTAAAACCCTACTGTTGGGACTCGGGACCTTCTCTCACAAGGAGAGTGCAAAGACATTAATCTACCACGCTAGTCAAGTGCGGATTGGTGGATGATTCTTGTCCTCAAAAACTGTTTGTTTATTCAATTCAATTCAATTCATTTATTCAGACCATAGGATACAGGGTTATCACTTGGTAGCGTCACATAATACAAAATTCAATAACGTAATTACAATCTTAATACGAAGTAATTAAAGGCAATAAAATCAACGGTATCTAATTAAAGCGGCTGTAAAGATGCCTTGTCAAGTATTTCAGCTGTAGAGGGGCTTTGTCAGAAAATGTCTTAAATTAAATATGATACTTACTAGATTATTATGTACTTAATGTAACAATTATTTATGAAGTCAATCAATTGCTCAAATTTGACGCTATTACATCTTGTCTCCATTGTCGTCCGTCTCGAATAAAGTCTTCCGTACAGTAATATGCTTTACTTAATAGACGACTCCTTATGGCATTTTTAAACCTTCTCCCTTTGAGACCTACCAACTGTTTTGGGATTATGTTGAAGAAACGTACACAATTTCCAATAAAAGAAGCATTTGTTTTTTGTAATCTACATCTTGGAAAAACCAATTTGTGTGTGTGGCGAGCATTTGGGTTTAAATCAGACAATTTCTTATAGTTATTTTCATTTTTCTTGGCAAACATAATACATTCATAAATGTATAGACAAGGAACTGTTAAGATTTTGATATTTTTATAAATTTCTCTTAGTGATTCCCTAGTAGGTAAATTATAAATTGCGCGTATTGCCCTTTTTTGCAATACAAAGACAGAATTTATATCAGCACCTGATCCCCATAACAAGATGCCATACGACATAACACTATGGAAATATCCGAAGTACACCACTCTAGCTGTTGCGACATCTGCTATTTTCCTCATTTGACGTACTGCATAGGCCGCTGAGCTAAGTCTATCGGTTAATTTCTTAATATGTAGGTACTGTATTCTTATAACATGCCGGTTTCTTCACTGTGTGTTCCTTCATTGTTAGAGTAGCCAGTGATGATAAGAACTTAAGAACTATGTATAATATAATAGTATCTGAACTTGGAAAAGTAGCCACAGGTACAGGCGGGATTCAGACCTATGATTGTGAAATCAGACTATCTCAAATAATCAATTCAATCAAATAATATGTACTCAATCTAAAAATCAATTAATAAAATCACATTTTTCTCATTGTTAGGTTTATAAATTTACAACAGTTTTAAATTAGTTAATGTTATATCTACAACTTTAAATCATTTTTAGCGTTAAATGGAATAGCTTTTTTAATCTAGAAACCTTTAAGTATGGAGTGAATGGTTTTCATTTAACCAGGCGTGCTCTTTACTCTTTGTTCGTAGCTTAAAATATCAAATATATAAACCTGGTGTTCCACAGGGCTCCGTACTAAAGTCTCTTTTGTTCATTAAATACGTCAACGATCTCTGTGGTGGTGCACACGAAATAGTCATGGTTTTGTTTGCCGACGATATCAGCTTAGCAATTAAAGACAAAATTAAATGGATTTAGTTAAATCTAATATCAGCATCGAAAATATGAAGAGGTGGTTTTCGCCAAATATGCTTGCTGCTAATACGATGGTAGTGGCAAATATGATGCTTTTAAATGTGGACAAGACGCATATTGTCAATTTTATTCTTGCTACAAGTATTCCAGCTTCCTCAAATGATGCAATAGGTAAACGAAACTTTAGATAGTTTTATTCTATGCCTCTCGAAAGAGGTCAAATAGATCCTAGGTATGGTTGGATAAAAAAAATAAAAAAATGTGGACTAGCCACAACAGACTAAAAAACCGTTGTTCCGCAACATTTGCAATAAAGAAAATAAAGCCCAACAGCAGTCTGAACAGTTTATTTTGCTTATTTTCACTCGCTCATCTATTACGGAATACTTTTCTGGGGATAAACTTGTTTGTTTGTTTTATCGATAAAAAAGCATGTTACGTCCTAACTGAACTAAACTGCGTCATTGCTTAACATCAGGCGATATACGGTCTAACATAAACCCATTTGAATGAAAAAAAAACTGACCAACGTATTACATAAACAGTACCTACTGTCTGATAATACCTACGCCTAAAACGATAAGATTAAGTTAAAAAAAACAAGATAAGATAAATTTATAAATAAACGCAATACGTATCATATCAATTGTCAGAATTTAAAATTCAATGCCGTTCTATAATAGGACGCAGAGATACGTTAAGATTGTGCAAAATCCAACAAAAAGTAGTTATAACTCAATAAAATGGTTATCAAGGAGAGGATGGCATTTCTTGCCTTGCTAAATCGGTAAAGATTCAGGCCGATATCCTAAATGCTAGAGCCCAATATTATACTTTTTTTTTTTTTTTTTTAAATAAAGAGTTACGAGACGAGCAGGACATGTGCCTGATGGTAAGCAACATGCCTGCCACATAACAGCACAGTGACACGCAGCTATTGGAACACGAAGAGTCCAAATCATTACCTAGCACTGCACTGCGCTCGTCACCCAGAGATCTAAGTTGTTATATCTCTAAGCCCTTTCCATAACTTTGAAGTCAAATTTAGTTACACAATCGTTTCGCCATTTGTACGAACGAACTCAAAGAAACGATATTGAATTAAATCAGGCCTTTTAAAACTGTAGTGGAAATGCGTAGTGAAAAATGTAAATCACCGAGTGACGAGTGGCAGTATAACTTTAGGCAGTGGACTTAGACGTGTGCATTGCGTTGTGCTGTTCCAGAATGGGTGTGTTGTTTACCATTAAGCAAATGTCTTGCTCGTCCAATTACATGTTATAAAAATATTTAAAGATAAGCAGAAACACTACATACAAAACATATTTTGGCTCTGCTGTGATTAGTAGTGTAGCTAAATAGTTTTTGACATGACTATATTTATCTAACATCTGAGGCCTCGGCCACCAATCTCCTAGTTACAGGCATAAATTTATCTTCAACTGCCATAAAAACTACGCTCTGGGTATTTAAAAAACTATTTGACGATCATCTAATAGATCATCGTCAAACTAGGCTAAATAAATTAGAACTTTATGGCTTTAGCTTTAAAAGTGATAATGAATTAATCCATTCAAAGAACATTCATCATCTTCAAATTCATAAGTCCAAAGGTACTCGTTCACTGCTAGACCGCCACCATCTGAAATGACTTGGACTGTTGCTAGACTAGATATTGGTGGAAATTGCACACAACACCATCTAGCCCTTAACTAAGCAAAGCTTGTATTGTAGAAGCCAGATAGGTGATATAATAATTTTATCATTACATTATTGTGTAGATACATACACACATTACATATCGAAAAACCCAGACACAGTACAAATAATTGTATTCAAGACGCAAATATTTTCTCTGGGTGGGAATCGAATTTAAGACCCATTGTTTCGCACTAGGCCACTGGGCCAGCCAGCCACTAGGCCAGTTATGCCTACCAGATACATTTTTGAGCCCAGTACCGTTCCAAGTCATTCCAGTCTATCAACGACGAACTTCTACGAATGCCCTACGAAGGGTCCTACACATGAAGTCCGTCCTTCTTCGGCCTAGCTATCATAAAACAAGATTCCAACGAGTCAAGTTGTTGTGTGACGTCCAGAGTGCACGTGGATCCATAACCCTTCTGCCTCAACTGTTTTGAGACAGAAACAAATGACCGGTGCACTACCACCTCACTTCCCTAACGCACTGAGCTTCTATCTCCTTACCTCCTGTTACCTTGGTTCTCTGACAGATTACATCATTACAAAAGCAATCCGTCATAAAAAGACTCTCCCAATTTTCAAACGCTGTACGATGGCTAAGTTGCGCTAACATAACTGAATGGAAGACATAAAAAAATGACTGAAAATCCAACATAGCTCTTTCATACCAGAGTATCGACCGTCATCAAATATATTTCATCTTTTTAATTATAAATAGGTATATCAAATCGGAAACATCCATGTTTAGATGTTGGGAAGTTTGGTCCTCAATAACGTCGGAATATCTAAACGGGCCGATCCGTGATTTGAAACTTAGAACACAGATTACAGTAAAGAAGAGCGTATAGGCTACTTTTATCCCGCAGAAATAACGGAAACAGGGACCAGGTAAAACCATGGGGTGCCGCCATTAGGTTTATATCTTCGCAATGTGGTCCACGTCATCAAATACCTAGGCATAGGCTAGTAGCATACGAGTATATACCGGTACATAGATCGGTGAACGTTCACTGATGCGTGTATAATGTAACATTGTAAGTGAAACCAATCGGCTACTTACATTGAAACTGTTAGAACTCCCGACCCGTCAAACCGGTCCGCAGGCTCTGGGCCTGTATTCCCTAATTATCAACAATCATAACGCAAGCCGACATCCGAACAACTAGACTCTTGCACCACCTTACTAAAATGGTTATGAATTAGCTATTACTATTTTTATTTTTATTTGAAGTTAACGAAAAAAAAAGCAAAACCATTTCAGTTTTTATTAGGCAGCAGAAAAATCCAGATTTGTTCTATGAAATATTGTAATTTATTTTTTGTATTTTTCTCTACTTTTCAGCATCACAACAGTTACGCCAGCACCGCACAAAAACCAATCTCCATAGATAGTCAATTAAGAGTAGGTACTCTTGGTGGTTTCATAGTAGACAAAGTCCTCAATATATGGAAGATGTTTCTTAAAAATAAGGCAAAAAAAAACTACAGATGGATGCCTCTAAGTAGAGCATTAAATGTCAAACGACGAGTTAACTACAAGTAACAAAAGATTTTTTTGTTCAGTTGATAATTGAATTGAATACTTCATAATTTGTATGGTTTACAGCGCTATACTACGAACACTATAAAACAAGCCTTTTACGGACTTTTGATTGGCTTCGTTAAGAAGGGATTATGGGTTTTCATCTATAGATATGATCAATATCTCGCCTGCTGTTTTGCGTTTAGGAAGACGCTCAGATAATATTTATTAGGCAATTTCCACTCAGATAACACATTCCACTGTTTAATTTACAGTTTTTGGTTATTTATGTTTATTATCATCTTATTTCGATTTTCATAACGAATCTTGACATTAAGTATAGCGGCTTTCGTTTGCAGTTTGATTTACAGCGTTACGGAATACAGGCTTCAATAATGATAGTGCACACGAAATGCTGTAGGTTTAGTCTAACTGCCTTTACCTCTTTCGTATTTTAGGAAATTACTTAGCGTGTTTCGACGCTGTTTAAGATAAAATTACACTAATATTACAAATATCATAGTAGTAATGTTTATTGCTCCGTCACATTGCAACGACTGAAAGGGTCAGGTTGAAATTTTTTAAATATTTGGAAAATAGAATTTGGCCTGGAATAGCACAACCAACTTTTTATCCCGAAGAAATGACGGGAAGGCGAAGTAAGTATTCGGGTAAATTCGTGGGTCACAGTGAAAAAAAATATCGTAATTTTAGCCCACATTTGTCAACAGCTCATGGCCAAAATGCAAAGAAGTTTATATTTTTCTCATAAAATAATAGTATTGAGTAAAGCAGTAATTCTATAGCTCGTCCCGGTCTTCTATTGGGATATTGCCATCATTATCATATCAAAGGAAAAGAAAAGAGAGAGAAACATCAAAGCTAAGACAGTTTTCGTTCGGCGGTAGACCCCGGGCCGTCCATCGTGTTAAAAAAATTGGCATTTCCCATTTTTTTATGGGGCGTTTATGACAAGACATTTCTAGTCACTGTTCATTGCTTTATATATTAGTAGTCTAAGAGTATCCTACAATACATTCACTGATGTCTGACACCGTGTCTAAAGTAGCATATACAATTCACCTATACGTAGAAAAAAAAATATTTTGTGTGTTTTTCTTTCGCACAAAAGATGACAAACAAGTAAACGGACTGTCTGAAGACGGCGCTACAGACACCTGCAACACTCGGGGTGTCGTTGATACGTTGTGCACGGAACGCAAAGAGATTTTTGAAAGTATTTTCGGAGTGCCTTATTTAACAGCACCCTTGCAGTTAGCTTAAATGCGATTCCTACAAAATATACAGGGCTACCCTAAGATTTACACCTGTACATCTGTAAAATGTATTGGTTGAATAGATTTTTCCCTATAGATACAATCTTGATGTCAGATGAAAAAGATTCGGTATCTACGATGGAACTCGTTTACCTAGAGGAAACGTGTTCCATCGTAGACCGCGCCGTCAGAACATGAGACGAGATGATGGTTAAGCATAAACCTATTATTGATAAAAAGAGCTTATGACATGGCATCAAACTTGAAGAAATCTCGAAAAAAAACAGCTGTTCAATTTCCCACTTTCAATATTTTCACAATAATATAAATGCAAAATTTTGTAAAAAAATATGGATGCGTGAATGTATATTTGTTGCTCTTTCACGAAAAAACTACTGACTGGATTTTGATGAAATTTGGTCACAAGATCGATAAATATGCGAGTGAAACCGTGGGGCGCTGCTCGTATAATACATTATAGTTGTGCAATAACCGATGACGGTGATGACCTGTGATGATGATGATTATGAACACGATCTTTTCGCCTATGTGCACGTGTTCTGCGTAAGCCTGTTTATGTATTCAATAAAGAGTGTTTATTTATTCCTGCACGTTAATATGTTCTATAATATAGGTATGCATTTCCAATGAAATATTCAATATTTATATGTATTTTATTATAAACATTCTATGTGTGGACATCATAATGTATGCAATTGTGCATCGACTTCTTTACTATTCGTAAATTCTGAATGTTTTAACGAAATTTAAATAATTACGCCTGCTAAGGTATGCATATTGAAAAGAATTGTCTGCAATAGTTTTTGTTCGTCTCAGACAAGTCGTAATATTTTGATAGTTTATAACACGAATGTCCATTATTTTTAACGACTAAAACGACATGTACTGTTATTAAATATTACTGGTAAGTGGTAAGTATATAACTTAGTACCGGTTACGAATAATTCTGGGCAATCATGAAGTCGCCAGCATGGTACCATTTTCGGCCACGTAGTTTGTCATACTGTTGACGTATGTCATGGCTCTGACAGTCAGTCGTATCATGACATTCATGACGTTATGGCAACCATGAGCTTAACCGCTATATTACAAAACAATACATAAACACAATTTTTTACCGACTTCCAAAAACGAGGAGGTTATCAATTCGACCACCATATTTTGTTATCACTCGGTAAGTTTCATGTGAGAAATGTCGAAAATGTTTGTACTGAATTAATTTTACTCAAAATTAAATAATTTTGTAGCTTTCGGTGAGCTTGACCACAATTACATTTGAAATGAGGCGATCAATTTGTAACATTGTTTTATTTAAGACTTTTATTTTACTTGATACTTCTATAATCTTCAGATATTTTACGTAATATATGTAAGCTTCAAATTAAGTTTATTTTAATTGGCGGTAAAGTGATCTTTTCATTTTTAATTAAATTTGGTGTATTGACTATCAGTATTAGTGAAATAAACATGATTACTATTATTGTCACTGTTAGCAATAGGTACTCTAATTTCGTACAGCAGACGCTCTGTTTAGCGTTGTTTATTTGCAAAATATTTTCCCTTCACAATTTGCACGGTATCGCAAATGGCCGAGTTATCTGTAAAACGTCTCCGCTACCTAATTATTGCGACAGTGGGCTCTTTAAACTGTCAGGACGTAAATTTTTCCATACCATGAAATAAATCAAGGCCTTTATCTTAGTGTGCACGGATTCTTTCACCGTTCTTTTCATGACTGTTTTGTTTATACACGCTTCGCACATTTTTTGGTGAGTATTTTGGGCAAAATGAACAAACAGTCGTGAACTTGGATTTAACGGATTTAAAAAGCGTATTTTCAAATTGACCAGTTTGGCAAGTCAGTGGTGCACGTGAGATTTGAACTAGGGATACGGATCGGCAGTACTCGTTCTCCCGACTAGACCAGCCGTAACTATCCTTAATTTTCCCTTTATATAAAAAAAGTCCTAAGATCCAATATTAAGTATTTTAAAAATCATTTAGTATGGTTCGCTATGCTATTTTTCAATTAAGTATGCTTCGATTTAGTACAAATAACTATTTATGTTGAACTTGAAAATAAAATAACATCTATATTCATTGTATAACACATTATTATTGCAGTGAATAGTGGGTGCTACGACAAAAAACGTATTCGTTTAGCTATTAACAATATTTTGAATAGCACAGCTGAAAAATTTGATTGTGCATTTGTTAGAATCGTTTTAATATTTATGAATATTTTTTGTATAAACGTATTTTGATTTGAAACCCTCAATCATTATGCAAATGGAGTCAGTGATCAAATTAATTGCAAAGTAATAAACTAGTTTGGTCTAGAGGTTGTTTCGGCTATCTCGTCATATTTTTTTCGAAAAAAAACTAACTCTCTTACATGCATGCCAAGTGAAATTAATATCAAGTTTTTGTTTAATTAATCAAATAAAACTGTCTAATAAAATGTATCCCACAGAAACTAATGTATTTTTAAACTGTATTTAAGCTGGTTCTTGTAATTTTGTTTTTTTTTTGACATCATAATCGACGAAAATATCTATCTATTTTGACCAGTTTTATTTTTCTCCAAATTTAATGTTCACAGCATTCTAAGTAGAGTAAGTACAGCTTATCTGTAGAGTGTAGCGATGGCGGCACAATCGAAAAGTGTTACAAAATGAGACAATTCTTCATTTCTGTGTTCTTTGATACTCGTAGTTCCGCTTTTGGATGTTCTACAAGTAAGTGGCACAGTAAAAAAATGTTTGAAATACGGCAATATCATTGCCGTTACAATATATTACCCAAAATGTTTTTTTTGCATAAACGTATTATACCAAAAAAGCGGCATTTGCACTTTGCTATCCACTTTAAACTTTCTCCACTTTCATTTTACTACCAATTTAAAAAAGAACTGTTTTTTCAAGTATTATAGATAAAAAAAATCGTGTTAAAAAGGAACTTCTGCCATATAACGCTCTAGATAAAAATAATTGTGTAAATCGTGTAATTGTTTGTTTTTTTTTTCTAATGTGCACAATTAATTGTTTCTAACTGTCTGTTTTTTTAATTCCGGTCCTTTAAATCAATTAATTGTCCATATTTCTTCTTAGGATTAATACTCTTTCCGATGTTATATTTTCTTTCTTTTTTACCCAAATAATATAATGTTGATTTATGGAGGAAAACAACTAAGTCATCACTTCACATAAGTTTTACCAGTTTACCAGACTAATTGTAATATATTTTGGTCAGATCTGTATAACTTTTTCTTTGATCACAACGCTACAGGCGCCACATGACTTCTGGTTTATGAATCGGATTTTAGAGTCCAGCTTTTTGTCCGGTTGGCAACCTAACTAGCATTAGATATTAGCACTTATTTTCTATACAAGTCAAGGCTTCTTTCAACTAGTTTGTACTAGTTTTTGAAGTATTTAACTTTACTACAGACGCAATAAAATTTATTATTATAATATTGTTTTTGACTGGGGAGCGTGCGTGGGAATGATGTGACCTTTTTAAGAAACAAAATGTGTGATTAATATTATTCTGATTGGATACCGGCCATAGATGTATTATTTGACGAATTGTTTGGTCTTCTATGCCTATTTTTACGGTAATATTTGCGTAACCGCTACGGTAGAACACAATGTTGATACAAATACGAGATATCTCACTTTAAACGTAATAAAAAATACTGATAACATCTCTGAATAATATCAACATTTATGGACAAGTTTTTATGTAGATTGTCAACGCTCAATTTTTCTAAAGCTTTATGATATGGAAATGAAAATTTTGTTAGTTGTTTTAGTTTTCACTGGTCATTTAATTACTATGTAATATAATAACTGGTCGTTAATTTCCATTGGTAGACTGGAAAATATAATTGTATCTCTCCACTGATTATCTTCCTCGGTCACTTAAGTAAAAGTCAATAAACTGTGTATTGGTATAGTGGTGCAGGATCCCTTTGGTGATTTGGAATCTCTATAAGCCAACATCAACAATGGTAGAGTAACGTTTTCAACCCACTACAACACAGAATACATTTTTATGTTTGGATATCACTTATTAGGTATTTTGAGAATGTACAGCACTAGCGGTAATTGTATAATTACATAGATATATAGGTACTCTTTATTATTCACAGTATAAATATATACAAACGTAAAATACACACTGCTAGTGAAGCTAACGTGAACTTTTTTGAATTATCACTGAGCGCGACTTCTATACTAGGTACTATACAAGACAACATTTACCTAAAGCACATCATTAGCTTTTATACTAACATCATTTACACGTGTTATATCTGAGATACGACACTTTTACGGAATAAAACATTGTCTGACTACTATTCCAATTTATTTTCCATCCATATTAATAACTAGTGTTCTGCCCCGGCTTCACTTGTGGTACATATATAGATATAGCCTATAGCACTCCAAGATCACAGTATCTAAATATCCACAAGTGAAAAAAATTATGAAATCGGTAAAGTATGTCCTGAGATTAGCGCGTTCAAACAAATAAACTTTTCAGCTTAATACTATAAGTATACGAGTACGATATTTATTTGATACTAAACTTGTGTATCAAATAAATATTCGTTCGACCTGATCGATTCAACAACAAGTATCTATTATTAACATTCACTTTAAAATTAGTCGGATTGTAGTAGCACTTATCGATATACCTACAAATATGTAAAGTTATTGATATTATATATTTTGATTTTGAGCTAAGATTTTAATTGAATTCAATTTTTCGTATTGGGTGTCTTGCATGAAATACTAACTGGTCAAATCCAGCTAAGCTATGTGTGGCAGCACAAAGTGTTGCTCGCTCTGTCTATCATATTTATGTATAACATTTATTAATATCAGATAAACATTTTGCGGTTTTGCTCTTGATTATTTTGATTTACTTTCAGGCGCTAGTTTGTCTAGTTACTGATTTTGGATTAAATAATAGTTAATTGTAAGACGTTCCGTGAGAAAAGTGATTTAGATATGTTTAGGAAGTATAAATTAAGTTCAATGCTATTACGTACAAGGCGCTTCCTTTGCAAGGATGTAAAATAACATATAATTTTTCTAACGTCGGTGTCAAACGACACAATTTATCTAATTTCTTACATTCTATTATAAATGCTTCCAGTATTAGAAAATTTCTATTATAGCTACATCAAAAAATATTAGGCAAGTTTTTGAATTTAAAACACGAACTGCCTTTATCCGGATTTTAGACTTTAAAATGTATTTCTATTTTTTTAAACTGTGTTATTCTATCAATCTAAGATTATGTTGCTTGAAGTGAAGAATTTAATGCAAAATATTATCTTTTAACGGTGAGATTATGAGAGTCAAGTCCAGTAGAACTAGTCTGTCTAACTGCCAAAATACTTTTATTCAAGATTTTTTTTCCGTTTATTATTAAAAGCATGGGGCGGTATGCGTGGGAATTACACGACCTTTAAAAATCAAATGACCATTTTATGTTCTCCGTATTATTTGAATACCTGAATAAATTTATCATTTATTCTAATCAATCGCTCAAGCGCCGTGGTTGTGACAATTAGTATTATAATGACTCAATACTAGTTTTTGTGCTATTTTTTCATCTGAACGAATTTGGATTCTTCACCTACTTTGCGAAATGTAGGTGACAAAGATCAACTGTAATTGTTTTTCTTTGCACATGCATAAAATGCGCTAAATGTTATCGATTGGGATATGACGATTTGCGGCCCTGACTTTGCTTCTAATAGACGATCCCGGCAAGTTTGTGACAGGTATCAATTATTTTTAAATTTATACATATACTAGCTGACCCCGCAAACGTTGTTTTGCCATTTAAATAAAGGTATGAAAAATAGCTAGTAGCCGATTCTCAGACCTACTGAATATGCATATAAATTTTGGTTAAAATCAGTAAAGCCGTTTCTGAGGAGTAAGGAAACAAACACTGTGACACGAGAATTTTATATATAAGATATCTATTCTATACTCAACCTCAAAAGATCTATTTTTATAAATGTACTTATGACAGTTGGTTTCAAGTGGTATCTTCTGCATACAAAACTTTGAGGTAGCGCAAAAGGCGCAGGGTTATGCCAGTTATTCTACCGCCAAGCAGTAATGTGCAAATATTACTGCTTGGCGGTAGTAACGTTGTGTTCCAGTTTGAAGGTCAATGTTTCAAGAGAAATTACAGGGCTTAGAGATATAACATCTTAGATCTCTGGGTGACGAGGGCAGTGCAGTGGTAGGTAATGATTTGGACTCTTCATGTTCCAATAGCTGCGTGTCACTGTGCTGTTATGTGGCAGGCATGTTGCTTACCATAAGGCACATGTCGTGCTCGTCTCGTCACTCTTTATTTAAAAAAAGGGCCAACTAACATATTCCTTACTTACATAATTATATATATATACTTACTCACATAGATACGTAGAGTAAACTTTAAATCTTTTTAAAGAGAAAACGGCCATTACAAGACGTCCAACAAATGGTAAATGCACCAAAGGCACTTCAACTTCAATTTTCAGAATGTCAAACGAATCAAAAACCTTCTGTCATGAATAGTTGTTAATGGTATTACAGGTGTTAATCTTTTTTTTTGTTAGAATTTGATTAGCATACGTCAATTTCATTAATTCGATATATTTTTTCATCCAACTGTCACTCGTTTCTGTCATTCTAAAAACGTTTCATTATTACAAAGATAAAATGATTGGTCCGTTTGTTATCGTATTTGCGAAAGGCTTTTAAGAAACTTATGACTTGTCATCTTTATATTGATAGAATTAGAGAAGTTTCTAATGAATGTAGTCAACCGACTTTTGGCTGTTATCTGTCATGCACACGTTGGTTTTTAATATAGTTTAAGGGGATCTAAGGCGGTTGACCTCAGATGACCTCTACTATTCTATACTAACATCTGACATACTAGACGTATACTCGTATCTCAATAGATAGCCCATCTAAGAGCGTCCTTCGACTACTTTGTCGTTTCTCAACAACTAGAATCTGCAAACACAGAGTTACTTAAGAACTTAGATATACGGACCAAAAATAGTACAGATTTTGTTATTTAGAACAAATGCTCGAACGAAGAGGAAGAAAAGATAACTTTTGTACATAATTCCCTGAAACTTAACGAACCTCTCCAATCGATACTCTTGTGATGTCTTAATAGACGAAGTGAATAGAAAAATAAGAAGTAATAGTAATTGATCCCCTTAGGGTTGACAAAGCTAACACTAACGAGATCGATTTAAATGACGTGTATAATGGAATTAATGGAGGCTTTGGTAAAAAGGTTAAATAAATCATCGCAATCATAGAGTTTAAAAACCGGAATGTTTGTAGGATAATGTTTTAATTCAGCCTTCATATTAGAACATTTATGGTCGATAAATGAAATCTCTCCAATTAACCATCTGTGATTCTAGCCGCAAGTGATGTATTTAGACTAATGGTTTGCCAAAATCGTAATAACTAGGTACTCTCTATGGCCAGAGGGGAACACGAAATGCTCGAAACATCGCCAATGATTAGTGATAATGGTTCGAAAGATAAAAACTATTTTTAAATGAGCATTTAATGAAAATTGTAGTGATTTCATTCTCGATCTCAAATTATAATAAAATAATAATCTATGTTTGATTTTAAGATAACAAACTCGGATATTTTTAGCATACATATTTTAATCAAATTGATGTGTAGGTGTGTAAGTATACATAGGAATATTATACATGTCAAGTTTGGATGTCTGTTGCTCGATCACGAATTTTTCAAATCTTCGAATTAGAAAGCTTGATCGGATCCAGGGCCGAGCCGCCCCTGTGTGCGAAGTGTGCGGCGCACACAGGCGCCAAGGCAATAGGGGCGCCAGCGCCGCCACCGATTTTTTTTTACACTTACGCAACACCATGTTCTTTGTAGTTGAGTTTCGTCGATTAGTAAGTAGGTAGAATAGGCAAAACATTTGCCTAGTTAAATAACAATTCATAAGTTCCTATAGTTGAATGTAAGAGTCTCCCAAGATAATGTTTACGTTTCTGGTTTAATTTTACGGTTTGGGTTTAGTTTTACATTCATTACGGTCTCCGCTTTAAAATCAAAAGAACCGCCGCGCCATGAGTTTGTTTATTTAATTGAGATTATAAACGCAACTCGACACGTTGTGTGCGATGCAAGTAGAGTGGCCTCACAAGAGTTCCCTGATTTTAATGAAAGAGTGAGCCAAAATAATGTAACAATCATTATTCGAAAGGGTGTGTGCAAGGTGCAAGTTCGTTTTAAAAATATTTGTGTTTCAAATTTCTACTGAAACCGCTTACCTAGTTGGTCCGATATTACGGTAAATATTTGTCCTCAATAGAATTTTGCACTTTTTTGGGCTAAAAAGTAGTTAATCTTCAATTCCAGACTACTGTGTTTCAAATTTCAACCAAATCTCAAATAACTCGTTCCGATAACATGGATCATATTTGTTCCTTAAGGAACTATGCACTTTTTTGTAATAACAAGTAGTTAATGAGTTATTTTAAACTATCACGTCAGAACAACAACGAATTGGTTTGATATTTGAAACACAGGTGTTTTATAATGTGAAATATCACATAGAATAGGAACTTATTATCCCGGAAAAATGTTTAGTTTCATACGAAACTCATATTATTTATCATACTGAAACACTACGACGTATTTAATTGAAATTTAGTAGGACAAGCAGCGCGTTAAATGTTCCCACTGCCGGGAATCGGCCCTTTCTCTCGTAAGGAGAGAAGTCAAGGCCATAATCCACCACGCTATTCCAGAGCGGGTTGGCGGATGACACATGACTTCAAAAGGTTCCAGGTACATTTCGGTTTCCTCGCGATGTTTTCCTTCATCGTTTTTAATTTAGCGAAATTACGCACATGGCTTCAAAAAGATAGTGGTGCGCGTGGGATTTGAACCTGGGGGTATGGGAAGTCGCTGTTCTCCCGACTAGAGCAGCCGTGCTCTAGAACAGCGTAGAACAGCGACTTCCCCGACTTTACTGATTAAAAGTTGAAGTTTTGATAAAACAGTCATATTCTACACATACTACATCTCAAATTATACGGGGACAAAGTCGTGGGTAACAGCTGGTTTATAATGTTTGTTTCCTAAGGAACTAAGTACTTTTTAGAGATTATTAGTAGCTTATCTGTAGTACATTTTACGTCCAGGTACACGTACCTATTACGTCCAGGCTATAAACTATCTGTGTTTCAAATTTGAAATCAATCCGTTCAGTCGGTCAGACCTCCTAGCATTGACATTTATAATATTAGTTTGATGTTTGGATGCTCGTTGCTCAATCACGTCGGAATATGCGAACGGTCGGGTTTATATTTTAACACAAAATATAGCCTGGAATAGCACATTTGCTATCACGGGAAAATATCAGGAATAGAAGCTGCGCGGGTAAAAGGTAATACCGTGGGGCGCTGCTAGTATAATTGAAGTATGTTTATAGATACTCATGTTTTAGACTCAGATTTTAGACTCATGTTTTGCTAAGCATAGCATACGTCATAGTTCAATCAGTATGCTTCGAAAGAATTACCGTAAAAAAATACCTCCGACTAGCTTGGATTTGAAGTTTGGTAAAGTATTCTGCAAGCCAAGTCCTTTTATTTGATACCTATATTGATAGTTGTGAGGAAAAAATGTAATTCATCATTTTGTGGCGGCGGCGATCTTGGGTTTAAAATTTAATATAGACGAAAATATTTTACTAGCCAAGCCCTTTCATTTGATACCCAAATTGAGGTAGGTTGTGAAGAAATATTTTGTTTGCCGTTTTTGTGGCGGCGGCCATCTTGAATCGATATCAACCAAATATAGCTAAGCGGAAATTAAACTTCAAATAAAAAAATCGCGTCAAAATCGGTTTATCCGTTTGAGCTCTACGGTGCCAGAGACAGACACACACAGAGACACCCTGACATCGATGTCAAACTTATAACACCCCTTTTTTGGTTGGGGGTTAAAAAGGGGCGCCATAAAGGTTTTGCACACAGGCGCTGGTGGAGGTCGGCTCGGCCCTGATCGGATCGGACTGAAATTTGAAACACAAATAGATTATAGTCTGGAATAGGACGTAGGCTTTCAACCCGACAAAAATACGGGAATGCGAATAAAGATTGTCAAACCTATGAATTTAAGAATTTAATATTCTCCGATAAAACTTAATCCGATTTCAATTTAAAAATAAAAAACAAATCACACGCTTGGTTAAATTTCTTAAATTTTGTAAACTAACTGAACACAATGTGAGAGCGAGATTGCAGAGAAAACGAAAACATCATCGCTTTATACAAATTGTAGGTTTCATGTTATTTAGCTACATTATTTTGGATACAATCGAATAGGAAGTGTGAATCCGTAGAGGGAAACCTAGTCTTACGCTAGAATCACGGAAAATTCTATTTTTAGAATAAACATAAATGTAGGTGACCCCGCGAATGTACGTACATAATGACTTTCCTTTTTTTCGATATACATTTGGATAGATCACATAAAAATAATAAAACCATGTATAAAAATACTTTATAACATATTTTCTCGTAAAGGGTCTCTTATTGGACCAATTTCTGTATCGTAATGTATCTTATTACGCACTAGTGCTGTAATGTGTAATGTAAAACGCACGGTTTCAAAATGCTCCGTCCACAGACTAGGTAGAGAGATATGCTCCGTCTAAAACGAACGGAACCTTTTTAAATCTCAGTAAAGAGTTTTTATGTCAGAAAAGTGTGGTCAACATTTTATGAATAAAATTAACTTTGAGAGGTAAAATATAATAAAGAATTATTAAATTCGTTAATTTAATTAATTTAGACCATAAATTACTTTAATTTTTCTGTAACAAAACACAAACATATTAATTTACTTTATTATTAATGGCATAAGGGCTGGTTCTGTGCCGTTGCTTAAAAAAAAAGGCGCCGATGCGCGCGTATTGCTAATCTGTGATCCATAGTGATTATTTACTCTGTGCTGTGATCTGTGATCAAGTAAATATTATTCCGCGCGTTTTTTTTCGCTGTATTGTTTTTATTTGAAAATGTCGTCAGAGTTTTGTTTATTTCCTCGCAAATATGTTATAAAACGTCGTATGACATACGTGCGCTTTGATAATTACAGCCTCTGCTAATTATAGCTCTCGCCTTCGGCTCGAGCTAGCAATAATGCCTCGGCTGTAATTATCAACTTACCGCACTTATATCATAATGTACTATTACGACCTACCAAGTTCACAATAAAAAAACATAAAAATCGGTGGAGCCGTAACCTGAGATTTTTGTATATAAATCCAGTGACACATTGCAGGGAATGTATATTAGTATTCCATTTAGTAATACCTAACATAATTAGGCATACCCATGTTTGTTATGCAAATTATTACGTAATAGGATATTCTATATTCATTAGGGCTATAAATAGACACTAGGGTCACGTTTATAAATACCAACCCAAGAAGGAAATGTTCATTAAATACATCATAGCAATTAAAATAAGGAAACTAGGCGAGTATTTTAATGAATGTACGCAAAAGTGGATTCGAAATTCTGTTCATCAGGTAGTTTATCAGTCCTGATGTTTTAAATGTGCATGTTTGGAGTGTTTGTTGTTGAGGTCTAACTAATGCAATCAAGCTGAAATTTTGAACTCAATTCCTTCCCGAAAACATCCCGATAAAATGTAAAGATTCTTAGGGAATAGTAATTTTCAAAACTTAAATCAACGATCTGGAGTGCAGTTAGATATTGGTTGATAATATTATGTTTTATGCAGGAAGATTTAAGATTTGGAAATTACTTACATTACTTTTAGACTTACATTACATTACTTTTTTAGACTTTTCATGCATACAATTTGGCATTCTCGCAACTAGGCCCCATTGCTTTTACGTACTCGTACAAGTAGGCGAAACAAAAATTTGTGTTTCGGATAGCGTCGCGTAAACCTTAGAAAATATATGAACAATACGGTTCATTCTACCACAGAATAAATATTAGTACAAGGTTCTACGCTAGGAGCGCATTTCTGATTTTTAACACATATACGCGATGTAGCAGGGATTACTTTTTTTTTAAATAAAGAGTGACGAGACGAGGACATGTGCCTGGTGGTAAGCAACATGCGTGCCATGCAACAGCAAAGTGGCACGCAGTTATTGGAACATGAAGAGTCCAAATCATTACCTAGCACTGCACTGCGCTCGTCACCCCGATATCTAAGATGTTATATCTCTAAGCCCTGTAATTTCTCTGGAAACATTGCCCTTCAAACCGGAACACAGCAATGTTTGCACATTACTGGTTGGCGGCAGAATAACTAAAAAAAAAAATGGACTAATTGTTTTTTTCTTCCGCGATCCGATGGCGTTACTTAGTTTTTAAACCTAATTTTTTTATCTTTGTCACCTACCAACTGTTTAATATATTATACATTATACACTCACTGGCGCAATTAACCGCCCACTCTGTATTTCTTCCTCTTTGTAAATATAGTTAAGTTTAAAGAATATTTGAGATAGAAGGCACGTTGAATCGAGCAATAAAAACAAATAAAGATATTGAAGAAATAAACGGTTTATTAAAAATAATCGCACATACATACGTGATTTTGCTAAAAATATCAGAGTAAAGAAAGATATAGGTAGGTGGGTGGTTAATTGCGCTTGTGAGCATAAATAAATACATGTATTAATTTGTTGGCTTTCGTTAACTAGCAGTATTCTAACTTTATCTATTGGTCTCCCTAAATAATTGTTTTGTTTATATCTAACTGCTAGTTGATTACAAGGTTAAGCAAGGTTGTTTCTTTTTTTGTGATTTCTCCTCAATTAAACGTCCGGCCATGGTCACTATTCATGCGTAATATAATGATTATAAAGATGTGTACACATCGGAGCCGACGCTGGCTCGCCGATTCCATCCAACAATTAAAAGCCGTTAGTTTTAACTTCGCGGCAATGTTCAAGGCGTTTCTCGAACAAGGGTGTAGATATTATAGGTATTTATCTTATATATAAAATTCTCGTGTCACAATGTTAGTTACCTTACTCCTCCGAAACGGCTTAACTGATTTTTACCAAATTTTATATACATATTCAGTATGTCTGAGAATTGGCTACTATCTATTTTTCATACCCCTAAGTGATAAGGGTTGTTCAGCCCCAAATTTTTTTAACAAATGTTTGAACATCATTTTTTGTTTTTATTTTTGTATAATGTGGTACTTAAAAATACATACAACCCTACATTTTTACCCTTTTATCACCAACCCCTATTTTTTAATAACCATTTTAGTAATTTAATCATTTTTCACCCCGCTCGATAACTGATCAATTATCGTCTTTTTGTAAATGTCACTTTATTTCGATTTAAATTTCCCGGAGTTTATGGCAAATCTAAAATTGTTTTACAAAAATAAACATCTATTTTTATTATTAAAGTTTAGGGTTGCCATGGATGGTTTAGATTCACAAACCAGCCTGGCAGATGTCGCTGCATTTGGTATCTAGGTTATTATCTGAGCGAAGCCGGAACGGGCCGCTAGTACATATATATTTTTTAACTGTTATAGGTTTGCACTTGACCACCATCTTGCCTGATGTTTAGCGACGATCCGATCTACGATGGAGCGTGCTTACCAAAAGAAACCGATTCACTCTCGATTTGAAGACACCAATATTGTAACTATCGGTAAAAACCCACACAGGCAAAGCATTCGACAATCTAGACGTTCTTATCACAAACGTGGTATATAGGTATAGGTTATGTATAGGTTAGATCATTTCCATCTTCCCTCATTAAAGCAACATTGACCACGCTAGGCGTTTTGCCATAGAGCAATATTGTATTGTGAGTAAGGCTGTAGTGGCTTAGTGCTGGTTGCTTTAACAGTCGTGAGGTCAAATTCGAGCATTTTTTTAAAGTGCAGAATATACCTAGGTAAATAAATAATAATAATAAACATTGGTGGACAAATCACACACAACCTATACTCGTATTATAAGTTTATTATCACCAATTATTAGCAAAGTGAAATACCATATCGTGAGGGAACCGGTTTGTTCCAAGAAATTCATCTTCATTCGAGATCATGCGTCGCCGTCGTCCAACTCAAACTTGGCCAGTGTTGTGAATCATGGTCTTAACTCTCTCAAAGTGAGAGAAAATTCCGAGTCCCAGCAGTGGAACATAAAATGGGTGGCTTACGCATATCGGATTGAAGAGATCGCTTCCACATTTAAAAGCAAACCATATTATAAAATAATTCTAAAAGAAGACAATTAACGTTTCGATTAAATCCTTTACTGCCCAATACCAATTAATAAAGTCAAACTATTATTAGGTCCACCGAGAAGACGTAATAAGAAGCTAATTACGATTCCGCATCAATGTCTAAAGAGGTTTCGTTTTTTACTTGGTTTTTTGTTACCCTTAGTTCTGCATATAATAATCAGGACTTGGCTGGATCCATTAAAGTCTAGCTAAATTGGAAAGTTAGCGTGGGATCTGTGTGACATTTTAAAAATAAACAAATGAGTTTTTTTCTTCGGGTTGGCGTAAAAAATGAGAATACATTAGACTGCTAAGTATTAATGTTTCGTACAATAGTTGACAACGAAACGTTTTACCCGTTTTGATTTGCTTAGACGGCATAACACTACTGCATCCGACCCGGTGATTTTGCACTCTACGTATTATAAGATTTTTTTTTTAAACAGACAACTGACTTTAATTTGTAAAACATTTTACTGAAGTACCTATACCATAAACTGATAGGTGTATTTGCCCATATATTTTGTTTTTGTGATTTTTTTCAATTGCGGTACACCAATTCCGATAAAATTAATGTGGGCCACCACTGAACTATGATCTACCAAACATAAAAGAATCATTGAATCAATCATTGAATCAATCAATGAATCAACAGATTCAAAATTGGCGGATTTATGACGTAACATACGGATTGAGAAGTCGGAAGAAATAATAATCATGTTTTTGTTTCAGTTGTTTTTTGATGTATTTATTACTTTCACTTCCTGTCTCACCAATTAAGGAATTTTGCCAAAGGTGGAATTTAAATGGCGAAATTAACACCCTAAATACGCTTGTTTGGCATCAATGTTTTATTTAGTGATTTTTTCCAAACAAAATTAAACACTGACGCTACTTTTAGCGCAATTGAGAACTATCTTTCACAGTACTTACACCTGTGATAGGTTACAACCTGAATCCGAGAATGACACATTCTATCAATAGTTTTAGTATAAATAAATAAATAAATATTGGTGGGAAATTCACACACAACACCATCTGACCCCAAACTAAGCAAAGCTTGTGTGATGGCGGCCAGATAGCTGATATAATACTTATATAGTTTTAAATACATACTTATTATACATAGAAACACCCAGACACAGTGCAAACATTTGAATTCATCACACAAATATTTGCACTGGGTGGGGATCGAACCCACGACCCTCGGCTTCGCAGGCAGAGCTACTACCAACTAAGCCACGAGGCAATTCAAAAGTAGTAAATTATTAGTATTACTAGTAAAGTAATTATTACTAGTAAAGTATTATTTGCCTCCGTATTTCAAAACCTGACTTAACGTCAATTCGTCTGGTTAAGTTCATTTAATATTACCACAATTGAAACTTCTAAACATTATTCATTACTATCATAATCAGGCCGTATTCTTCACCCTCTACTAGACATAGGCCTCTCATATAATACGCTGACTTAGGATCGGGCTGGGTGAACATCGGACTCACTAATCCTTTGCATCTCCTTTCTGCTTTAAGTTTCCAACAGCCACTGTTACCTTTCATTAAATTGTCATTCCATCTAGTTAGGATGTGCCACACTATGATTGCCGATTCGCGGTCTCCACTCCAGAACCCGTCTACCCGACCAGTTATCGATTGTGCGACAGGTATGGTCTTCAAACTGCCACTTCATCTAAACCTATTTGACTATACACAAAAACCAGACAGGATTTTGGCTCACAAGCCTTAGTAAATGTTTTGAACACAGCGTTCGATTTATTCAAATATTTTGATTTAATTTGATGACATGGACATATTTTAATAAAACCCTAAATAAAGATTTAAAAGAACTTACGTAATTCTAATCAATACGTTACATAGTATAAGTTGTTACTATCGAAAACGGAGGATTGTTATTTGCCATGTCAATCTAAATTCAAAATGGCGGACATTATTGAAAGTCAAAAAAAATAAAATAACGGTGTGTGGTTGGAACAAAATTATTCAACAGTATTTTTGATTTGAATATCTAAATTTTTATAAAAATAAGATGAAAGCTGAACATTACAAATCTACAGTTCAATAGGAAGATACAGTGTGAAATGCAGAGTTGTGACCTATATTTTGTTTATTTATAAGTATTTGTTGGCAAAATGCATACATTAGCCGAATTTTAAGCTATATCGGTGACCATAAATCTCTTACTACCTTGAGATTGTCTACGACGCTGAGTGAGTCACTACACATTTTTTTAAGAAGTGGACATAACCTAAAACTTTAATGGAATAAATGTGAATAAACAATAAGCAATTTTTATTGATATATACATATTCCTACAAATATTATATTTATTGAAAAATTACGTTTCGTAAATTGATCGCTAGTATATGAAAAAATAAAATGATGTAAAAGTTTTACTCACAATAATATACATAAAAATAAACCCAATGCTACAGTTACACATCTGTCGTAACAATACCAACTATTTATTGCCTCAAAAAAATAATCTTTTCACAATAACGAAAAAGACAAGATGTTCTTATGTAGGTAGTTCGCCAATGGGCTATGACAGCCCAAAGTCGCATTTTTAACACCAAATGTTCAAATTACTTCTTACAAATACCTACTTACCTATTACTTCCTTGCTGTTGCGAGTTCACTTGTCATCCGGAGGCATAGGATGTATACAGAAATAAAATAAATATATGTAGATACAGAAATAGAATAAATAATAGATACAGTGGTGTTGAAATAATAAGATGAGTTGAGTGAACGCGGAACTTAAGTAGGACTAGAGAGGCTTTTTTTGAGGAGGAAATCCACCTGATGGAAACAATCGGGTTAAGTTAAGGTCGGACACGATACCACGAGTGGTGCCCCTACTGACTAGAACTTCCACGAGCGAATCCCTTTGCCGATTACGACGGGAATACACGGACGATCACGCATTCTTCCGTGAACCTGATGCAGATTGCTTGTCAACAGGAGGTGTGCCTGGGCCACACCCTTGTCACCGGCGCACCTGAACCCAAGATTGACCATCAGCCGGTCATTTTTTTTTTTTTTTTATTTTTTTATTTATTATATACATGGCTTGGATGCTTGTCCATGAGCCGATCAGCCGGTCAAAAAGTTGGTAGTTGCCAGACTCCCCTGCGACCTAGGTATACATTTTAAAATTAATTTAAATTATTTAACTCACATCATCATAGCTATGTATAATATTTTTTGACTAAAATCATATTATAATAGGTACTAATTAAGCCGACGAATGCTGTCAAGCCATGTTCATTTTATCAACACGCAGACTACCACGACATTTCATTTAAATGTCTTTACATCAACAATCGAGTTTTAAATTATTTTGAAACTAGTAGTAAATCAATTTTGACTCAAAAATGAAAAATAGGAGTACAAGGAGGAGGGTGAAAAATGCTGTACATATGTCCTATATTTTCATAACAACAAACAAACACAAAAAAAAGGTCAATCCGTTTCGAGACCAATATTGTGATATGAAAATAGTATTTATTCAATAAGAATAGTTTATACAATAAAACAACCTCGTTATAAGTTTTTTTATCGTTATAAAATAATTCGGAACCATCTAAAGATTTACACACACTTAGCCGTACTTTTTCAAGCGCACCAAAAACTATCATCTGATTCACTTGTAATACAAGTTCTTTGACGTGTGAATAGACAAGTACTGTGCTTATTTTTTATCGAATGGATGTTTCTCACATGAATTAGCCGTGAGTTTTTTATAGTATTAACTAACGTATGTAGATTATAATGATAGGTGTACTAACTACAGTTAATAACTTGAACGACATAAAGAGGTTTGAGCGGCGCCAATTTTTACAAGTATACTTATAATAAGTACTCTAATGATACAAATTGTCTGTTGCAATGAACAAGATATTTTAACGACATGGTTAGAGTAAAAAAGTTTTATAAGTGCGAATAAGTACCTAGATACATATTTGTTTCTTATATTCATTGAAAAAAATATGTTTTTTTAGACATTACATGACATTACTTACATATTACTTTGACCTCTTTAGACTTTAAATTGCCGTATTCCAAATATTGACTCAAATTACAAAACTATCAAATTGATAAAAAACTAAAGTCAATTTATACTTTTTCGACGGATCTGACGTCAAACAAAAGAAACAATACAGTTTTTTTAATACATCTATCTTTTATACAACAGGCAAACTAACGCTTTTTCTTTTACCAACCGCGACGCCGGAACCGTTTTTTTTTGTAAAGGTTAGATTTTCCAGGTCTCTCTAATTTTATCTAAATGAATAATTGGAATAATCCACAAAATATGAAAGTTATAAGCATCGATTTCGTTTACTTTGAAATCTCGCAGTGTTATTGGAATAGTGCGTTGGACGTTACTTTATTACATTTTATTATTTAGTTACACGTTGTGGGTTAATTTTTTATTCGAAGTCTGTTTTTAGTTTTCAGAGAAAAATAACTGAGTTATTTATTGAACTAACAAATTAAACAACATATATTTAAAATCTTACATGCAAGAAAAAATCCCAATAGAAGACAGTTTACATTAATTCGTTGTTGAAATTGTAATAACTCGTGTTGACAACTTTATTGTTGGACAAAGTCCAGGATAAATATTGGACTTTATAACAATACAATTAAAGAAACAGAACACGTTTCAAATTTCAGCCTTAAGCAGCAGAAATAAGGTACAAAATAAAATTAGACTTTGCAGTAACAGTTGCAGTAGTAACTCTTATTTAATCGATGCAAATCTAAGTGACCTAACCAGCCGAGCCAGGACAGCCAGTTAAGAAATAAGCATGAATTTGAACCTAAATGTGTATAACACAGAGATGATTTCCAAATGAAGTGCAATTTCAGTTCTATATTAAACAGCCAAGCAACAGATGTCTTAAATTACCCAGTAGAATTCTTTGCGGAATTAGTTGGTACTACAGCTCAGTACTATTACCAGTCCGCTTTATTTTTCCACTGTTTGGACTTAGAGTCTTACAAGGAGAGAGCAAGAGAGAGTTTACAAGTCATAATCAAGAACACCCGCACTTCTATCGCTTAACTAAATCGGTTTTGACTTTGTTATTGCTGTCTTTATAATTTCAAGCGAAAAGAAAAGAGAAAGCAATATTAAAACGACAATATTAATACTGTTTAGTTCGACGATAGACACTTCTAGAACAAACTTTACGTTGAGGCTCTACCCTCACACTATCTATAGTGTTGTGTGAAAACTGTCGACCAACATTTTATTTATTAAAGTCTGGAATAGGACATAGGGTTATTATCCGACATTATTAGGGATAATCGTTGATTAATTTCTACGCAGATGAAAAGACTAGTGTCCGCCTGGGGAAGTACCACACCTTTGCCAGTTATTCTACCACCAAGCAGTAATGTGTAAGCGTTACTGTATTCCAGTTTGAAGGGCAATGTTTTCAGAGAAATTACTAGGTTTAGATATATAATATCTTAGATCTCAGGGTGACGAGCGCAGTGCAGTGCTAGGTAATGATTTGGACTCTTCATGTTCCAATAGCTGTGTGTCACTGTGCTGTTATGTGGCAGGCATGTTCCTTACCATCAGGCACATGTCCTGCTCGTCTCGTCACTCTCTAATATAAGAAAAGACAAAATCTTTGATGTTTGTTTTGCTTAATCACGTCGGAACAACTGAACGGATCGGGTTTAAATTCGGAACACATTTAGATTAGTCTAGAATAAATAAATAAATAAAATATTGGTGGACAATTCACACAACACCATCTGACCCCAAACTAAGCAATGGCACATTCTTTGCTACTACTTTTTACCCTAGGAAAATTGGCAGAACGAGAAATACGCGTGTAAGTCCGCTGGGCGTTGCTGGTTAAGTATCAAACTAATATTATAAATTCACATGTTTGGATGTTTGTTGCTCAATTACATTGGAAAGTCTGCACGAATCAGGTTGAAATTTGGAACACAGGTTAGGTTATATAGTCTGTAACAACACATATGCTACTTTTTATTATGGGAAAAACAATGGGAACGGGTAATGCACGGGTAAACCTGTGCCTTACTGGTTAAATGTATAAAATACTAGCGGCCCGCTCCGGCTTCGCTCGAATAATAACCTAGATATCAATTGCAGCGCCATCTGCCGGGCTGATTTGTGAATCTAAACCTTCCAGGGCCCTACCCAAACGTATACAAAAAAAATCATTCAAATCGGTCCAGCCGTTCAGGAGGAGTTTAATAACAACGAAAAGTGGCATTGATTTTTATATATTTATACGAGGTAAAGACATTGTTACTCATTGAGGTTAATGGTGTAATAACATTCAGTCTCCAAATTGGGAATCACAAAGCACTCTTAGTTATTAAGGGCTCTAAATATCTCCTTTTGGTCATTACTGAGTCCTATATCGAAAACCCTGGCTAAGACTATAACTCTATTTAAATAAGGTTAACAAGGCCGTCTACTTTGATATACATAAATGAGTTTTGTGGCGTTATTTCACTTTTTAACCGTCTTCAAAAACGGAAGAGGTTCGCAATTCGGTTGTATGTTTTTTATTTGTACGTATGTTACGCGATGGGAATCAATTTTGATGGATCTTTTTTCTGAGGGATCTATCAAACAGAGCATAATAGTTCAGAAGATCATAATTTTCAAGGAAATTGGTTTAGTAGTTTTTGAAATATGAACAAAAAATAAAGTGGCCAAGTGCGAGTTGGACTTGCCCATGAAGGGTTCCGTTGCAGCAAGTAACATAATATACGTAGTACACATAGTTTTTTTAGTTCGTTGTAACGTTGATCGAAGTTTTAAATAATAATGTATTTATGCCGTACTAAAAAAAACTACTCATCAGAGTAGTTTTTTGATTCGATCGAGTTCAAACCTATTTTCGTTGGTAGTTTGTAGGGTAATGTACATCATATATTTTTTTTAGTTTTTTCATTCTCTTATTTTAGAAGTTAGAGGGGGTGTCCCCCCTTTTACCCCACACACATTTTACCACTTTGGAAGTGTCTCTCGCGCAAATTATTCAGTGTAGACAAAAATTGTATTAGAAACCTCAACATAATTTTTGAAGACCTATCGATAAACATCCCACACGTGTAGGTTTGATGAAAA
The DNA here is from genome assembly GCA_963693475.1 of Ectropis crepuscularia. Classification (NCBI taxonomy): domain Eukaryota; kingdom Metazoa; phylum Arthropoda; class Insecta; order Lepidoptera; family Geometridae; genus Ectropis; species Ectropis crepuscularia. The sequence continues at coordinate 16,202,782 of OY856358.1, forward strand.
AAAAGTTTTGAGTTTCAGTTCTAAGTATGGGGGGCAACCCTAATTTTTCGTTTTTTGAATTTTTTTTTGTAAAAATCTTAATGCGGTTCACAGAATACATCTACTTACCAAGTTTCAATAGTGTAGTTCTCATAGTTTCGGCAAAAAGTGGCTGTGACATACGAACGGACAGACAGACAGACAGACATGACGAATCTATAAGGGTTCCGTTTTTACGTTTTACGGAACCCTAAAAAGTAAAATTTACTTTCCTTACCTCGAAGACTTTTATTGTAATTTGTATTGTATTGTATTGTATTTGTATTGTAATTGTATTATTGGCGATTATTGTGCTTGTTATGATATTTGGTAGAATACCTGATTTAATTTTATTTGATAATTAAATTGAAGTCAGGTTTTGTTTTCTTGGAGTAAATAAATTATGTTATCTGCTCTGCATCGAAAACTACCAGCGCTCCGCGGTTTCAGCCGCGTTATTAACAATCACGTCTATTTCCCGGGATACAAAATAATTTATGTGTAATTCAAAACTATTATCTATCTCTATACTAACTTTTAATCCAGATCACTTCAATAGTATTTGCGTGAAAGAGTAAAAACATACACAAACACTCACAAACTTTCGTGTATAAAATATTAGTTCGCACATTTAGTTGAGCTGATTTTTTGTTACGTTATTAATAAACATTACTAGAATTTGAGAGTTAATTTCCATTTTATTGCAGTTAAATATGATGATATTAATAAAATTTAACCGCCTGATTTATTGCTAAGCGTAAAATTCGAGATGATGAATTGAAATTGCTAGTTTTATGCAATAATTATAATTTAGGTGGTTTACACAGTCTGATTGAATTATTGGAGAAATAACACGAATAAGTAGCGTTATGAAACTTTGTAATTTAATTATATAGCGTGACGGGTGTAGCAGGACATGTGCCTGATGGTAAGCAACACGTCTGCCCATAACAGCGCAGTGTCACGCAGCAATTTGACGTTTTATATTTAACTAGCTGTAGGTACCTTGCGCGTGTTGCTACGATACCTGTCGAAAATTAGACGTGCCAACTCAGACACCTTCTTTGACACAATCACTTTGTCAAAGATCGTCACGTGATCAAATGCATAGTTTACAATTCTATAAAGAACATACAGACAAACATGTTTTTTTAATATGTAGATGAAGAGTACAAATCATTACATTTAGATACGAGTATAAGCGTGTATGTCTGTCTATGTAGAGCCTTCTGCTCTAGGTATCTATCTTTCCTTACTTTTCCTAAAAATGGATACAGCAACCTTTACGCATACAACGGCGAGAGAGTGTATTATCTTTTCATAATTACGATCTAAATGCGATAAAAGCATAGTATGTATATCCTTTTTAGTGGCAAAATAGGACAACGCTAAATATCAACGTGAAATATTACATTTGTCACGTACTACCGCCACCCGACACAAATCTTCTAGTTAAAATAAGTATTTTAATATCTTTAACACGAACTTACCAAAACGCGATAATTAGGTAGATCAAACAACAAAGAAGAGTTCGTTACACCCAACCGCTACATAATATTTAGGCAAATATTAATATTATGTTTTATGTCCGTAGCATCAGAAAACGTGTATAAGTGTCAAGGACTTAGTACAACACGTGTAAGATGTACCTATTTAGTTTACAAAAATATTACAATTATGATTACTCAAAATCAGTTTGAAACCTACATCTGTACGTTAATAAGTTTTACATGCAGTTAATTGAGGTAAATCCAGGGCCATACCATAGAGCGATTGTGAGGGAAAGAGTTATTTGCCGTATTTTTTTTTTTTTTACTTTCCTGTTATTCGAGGACCGCTGACATTTCTTTACTTCAATTAAATATCTATGTCTCTTTTTAGCTATCGAACCGATCGATGGGAACTCAAAAAAGCGACATCGTTTCATGATTGATGTTCCAAAGAGGTTTGACTCTACTTTTGTGACAAGGACGTCTAGGCTGTGAAATACGTTGTCTGATTGGGTTTTCCCCAGTATTTTCAATCTTGATGTCTTCAAATTGAGAGTGAATCGGTTTCTTCTAAGTATGTATGATCCATTGTAGACCGCATCGTCACTTAACGTGAAGTGATATATCGGTAAACCTATAATATTAAAAAAAAACAATACAATGAATCCTTTCATATGATGGCGTGAAAAGTTGCGGGAGGTCACGTTATTCTTAGGATAGTGCATGTTGTATTGACATGTCAGGGACAGTTAGTTGTATTGACATTGCGCCGCGGTATGCACCTGTATCCAGCGAGAGGCAAGTTAAAGAAATTTGAAGCCAGTAGCCAATTCAATATTCGATTATCGAGTAGAATAAGAAATCTAAAAACCATAAAAGACACGAAATTTCAACTTCGATTTTGGTGATAAATCTCTTCTTATACGTGACATATATTTTAAAAATCTATCATTGAATAACGTAACATGTGTACAATGTATATTATCATTATCTCATATAACTATTGCCGCGACAGGACACGACCGCCTACATTTTGAGTTAGCTATAAATAAACTCAAATGCAGTCCAAAGTAAGTAGACCCTTTGCTGTATAAATATGACTCCTATTGGAGTCCAAGCGATAACCGTAAATGGTTGCGGAGTGTCCATTTAAATGGGCACTTGTGACTAAACGGCCTATAAATAGAAATCCAGGGATGGTGTCGAGATAACTGGTCAAACTCTGACAACTGGACACGTATTTTTAAAACTTGGACAAGAATAGATCAGTTTTTCTTTTCTCGTCTAACGAGTAACTACTATAACGAATGTAAAGAGTTTATTAATACACTTTTAATTCGTTTGAAACCGTATTAACCGTTTTAAAAGATCCTTTACACCTGTGTAAAGGATCTTTTAAAACGGTTAATACGATTGTCTTCATTTTGTTTTGTTCCACTTTTAAGCGAGATAATTTCCAAATTTCCGCCAGAAAAAAGTTAAATAGAATTGAATAATATTTAACTAAAATGAGGTTGTGACTGCCGTATTAAAAACTAGACTTAACTTTTTTTCCTATTTGAATTCGTCGAAACAGTTGATAAAACGATTGGACTTTTCTAAAACAATTTAAAATTTAAAGTTTTGGATTTCTCAAGTCTTGTGTCAATTTTAATAATTATGAACACAAGGATGTTATGTTATTGAAAATAGCAGTTACTTATTTAGTTTATGATATGATTAGTTAATCATATTATGTTTTAATTTCGTTCATGTGAGTAATTCGGAACGATCCTATTTATACCGAATTATCCACTTTTTTTTTTTTATTTTTTTTTTATTTAAATTTTACAGCTCCACAGACTCCGGGGTCCGTGACCTTTGTCAATGGTTTTCTTTTTTTGTTACATGAATCTTGGATTGGAGAAGAAAAGGAAATAGGGGAGAGTAGGGAACATTTTCTTGCTAATTCTAGGACTATTTTATTTTCTAAGTCGCCTCCTCCCGGCTCAGCGCCTCCACCACGACTGCATTTCTGTCCTTGATGGCCATCTGCAAATTGAACTCTCGGATGGTCTTCGGTGTTGCAGACAACGCTCGCCGCACGAACCGACCGATGGCGTCGTCGGTGTCGTCAGCGTAATATGTGAAGGTCCCCGTGTGCCGTGAGATTGCGACGACCGCATGAGGCACGCTCTCGTGCAGCTTCGTGTTTGCCTTAGTTTTTATTGCGATTACCGACTCGTATGTTAGTCCCTGAGCTTCATGGATGGTAAGGATGCGTGACCCGGTGCCTGAACCATAACCCTGGTTTGTCAGGGTCTCCTTCTCCTCTTGAGTGTGAACTAAAAAGAGGGTGTTTGGTTGGGTGTTGGGTATTTGCGCTCCCTTATACCTTCTCTGCTCTAGGGACTTTATGCGAGGCGCCGAGGAATACATACCCGAGTATATTTCCCTCAGCGCATATGCGACGTCCATTGGGTTTCGATGTGTGCAGAGCAACTCCTGGCTGATCTTTGTTACCAGGTTCGGGCGGTGATACCTCATTTCGAAGAGATTTTCCCTATCGATATAAGGCAGTTGATTGACATCTCCGATGAGGACAATTTCGCCAGCACCAGACAGGCGTGAGACCATTACAATGGCTCCGAAATGGTTCATGAGGGCTTCATCCACCATGAGGCGACTGAAACTCTCTTTTCCGAATCCATTTACGAGAGTAGAAGCCATAGTTCGCACCCTGGTTTTGACCAGGTTTCCATGACTTGATGACCCGAGAAGTAACATTGTTGTAAATGGCTGCTTCGGCCTCCTCGAGTTTCGCCTTTAATAGGCTTTCACTTCCCAGCCTATAGAACTGCATGATGTTTTCGCAGGTCTTGAGGTTGACTTGTCTTGTCGCTCTCAGTGTGGCTGTGAATTCGATAAAGGCGTTACGTGCATGACTCCGCGGCTCCGAGGCCGTGACATAACGGGGCGGTTCCACCAGTCCCATGTCGGCTCTGGTTCGGCTAATTAGTTGCTGTGAAGCTGCTTTGAGGGTCTTTGACGTCAAGGGGTTTGATGATGATGAAGGGGATAAGATTCGGAGTACGCTCCTTGCTGCTGCGTTAAAGGCCGCCACGAAAGTCGTGTTGGTTCCTCGGCTGCTGCTTTGATTGGCTGCGGCTTTTTCCGCCGCCGCCCTCTGCTGTGCTCTTTCGGAGCCGGTTTGGGCGGTCGAACTTGGAACAGGATGTCCCCAGCTGTCAGTTGCATTAGTTAGGTCGTGCGAAGGGACTCTGAGGAAGCTCAGATTTTCTCCTCTATCTTCGTATACGACAACCTCGTGATGTTTAGAGGCCTCAATGCAACCCAGCCGGTCTGCGACCCTCGCTCTTGAGTATTCAATCGCCATCGCATCCACGCTTATCACCCGGGGTGTGTCACCCGCATTTCTGCTCAGATGTGCGAGCAGCGCACTTGCCTGTGTGAAAGGCGTCCGACCTTCCGAGTACTCTATTAGTGCAATCGTTTTGTTTTTCGATCGCACCAACCGAAATCGGTGAATTATCCACATTTAATCGGTCGACCAATTTCAAGAATGGCGAGATCAATTATGTAGATAATTTAAACTTAATTACTACACTAATAAATACAAAGATTTTATAGATCAAAGTATTACAAGTTTAATAGATAGTATCCAAGTTAATTTAACTTGATTAATTAAAAAATATATCAAATACAATAATTCTATACCACTTTAAGAGTGATCATATACGAGTCAGTGGATGAATATTGAATAAAGCCTACGTAATTATTATAATTATCAGAAAATGGTAAACGTAGATCTAAATCAAGAATCTCTTCATAATAATCATTGACCTTACTATTATTATATATAATTCTATTGTTGGGCCACTATAAAGAAATCGACTAACTAATAAAACACAAAAGCACTAAACTTTACACCTAGATTATATTTTATTTGAACCTAAAATCCATAAAACTAATTAGTTAATCAGATAAAAGCATAACCATAAAATATAACGAGTAACAGATAATTTGAAAATATTACGTTTTACTTTGAGACAAATCCCATAAATATGACGGCTATAGCTTGGGCAAGTCGAAAACCAGTTCAGTTGTAACTAAAGTTAGATTAATAAAAAAAATCCTTTACAAACTTAATATACAGGGTTATTGGTAATCAGCCTGCATCCTTTTAAGGGGATGTTAGGTACATTCAATACGTCAACTTTTGTTCTACAGTTAAAAAAAATGTTTTTTTTTCTTTTACAAAATAAATAAAAAGTGCATTTGCACGGTCTAAAAGTATCGAACTCTTCCTAACAATTCGTAACGAGAGCGCGTACGCTCTTTAACGCGCAAAAAATGATGTACCGAAGTGAATAAACACTAAAAAGTACAAAAAAGGGCAACAAATACAATTTTTTTTTGGGTTATCTATTAAAGTTTTAACGAAAGTTATAGAACAAAATATCCAGAACATTTATTAAACGGATGCAGGCTGATTACCAGTAACCCTGTATAAAAAACTAAACGCATTTCTAGCAATTGGTGATCTTATCGCTAAAGCGATAACATTCCAGGCAACTGTAAAGCAATTCAGAAATCTAAGAAATTTCAACGTTTGCATAGTAAAGAACTCATTTAAATCAACATAATATGTAATTTAAACGTTTATAAAGTAAAAATAACTCAATTAAATCAGCCTTAGTGATTTAAACGTTTTTAAAGTAAAAATAACTCAATTAAATCAGCGTAGGAAATATTACCGTTTCTAAAGTAATAATAACTCAATTAAATCAGCGTAGGAAATATTACCGTTTCTAAAGTAATAATAACTCAATTAAAGCTGTCTAGGAATCGACGTTTGTGCCGTCAATATGACTAAATTAAGTCGGCCTAGGAAATTTCAACTTTTGTGACCTCAAAATGACTCAATAAAGTCAGTCTAAGATATATCAGTATTTGTGACGTCAACATGATTCAATGAGCATAAATTGAATTAACGTAATGTTCTAGAATATGGAGGTTAAACTCGTAAAGTAATATTTTTGCAAAATTTAATAACTCGTATTTATATAACTCACATCATCCAGCGGTGTTTCTCCGTTTCACAGTTTCAATTATCAGGGTTATTTAATTCAGAAAAGTGCTTTTATATGTGCTCAAATGTTTCATATATGGTATTTTATTAGTAGCGATAAAATGCGATTGTAAGTGGATCCGGGCGCTAAAGGCTCCTTTCAAATCCTCCGATCAACCTTCCCAAAACCTCTTACGTTTTCATTGCATCCACGTCATCGCCAGCCATTATTTAAAAGCAATTCATGTTTTACGATTATTTTTTATATTCATTGCCTCGATTTATAATGTAGGTCTGTCAATTTATTAGCATTTATGTTCACATTTGCAAAAATAGCGTGTAGGCGTTAACACGTAATGTTTCTATCGTAAACTCAGCGGGGTTCTTTTCTCTATAGGCCTTTGCTCCAAATTTACTTATACGTTTATTTATACCATCGATTACATTTTCTACCTTATTGTGCTGTCTTCAAGTCTAACCACATTTTGATAAAATATTTTGGCTGTTTAAAAGCTGTTACATTTTTTTTAAATAAATAGTGACAAGACGAGCTGGACAGATGTGCCTGATGGTAAGCAACATGTCTGCCACATAACAGCACAGTGACACGCAGCTATTGGAACATGAAGAGTCCAAATCATTACCTAGCACTGCACTACGCTCGTCAGAGATCTAAGATGTTATATCTCTAAGCCCTGGAATTTCTCTAGCAACATTGCCCTTTAAACCTGAATACAGTAATGTTTGCACATTACTGCTTGGCGGTAGAATAACTGGCAAAGGTGTGGTAATTCCCCAGGCGGACTCTGCCAAGAGTCCTATCACTACATAAGGAGTAAGTAGGTACATGCAACACGTCTTGGTACCATATACATCTAAAAATAAGGTCTGGTATTTCAGTGCTTCGTACACAGCAATTCTCCCACTGTCGGTAGCCAAGCCGAGGTCGTACTATCTGAAGTACCTTTCCACTATTCGCCGTACGACATGTGGTGCTCATTGAGTTTACAAAGAGTAAAGAGTCGATTAGTAGTGCCTTGCGCCTTCTATGCTAACCCTACGCTCAGTAGGCACAACCCGCACAACCTAAGGGCTTACTTGCCTAAGTAGAGACCACTTGAAGCCAATTGCCTTCTACGTCTCTTTAAAAAAAAAAGCATGTCTTTGAAAGTACTTCAAATTTATTATACAGAGACGAGAAGAACATGCACTTGATAGTAACCATCTGCCTATAACAGCACATACACGATCCGTTCCGAATTACCTATTGGTGTGATTAATTAGCAAACCAAATTTTGACATTTTTAATATTAGTAGAATTTATAAGATTAGCAGCATAAAGGTATGCGATCACTAAGCCCTTGCAGCGTAGTACCTAAAAGTAATCCCTACAGCTACTCGTATAATATTATGCTTGAGCAATATTGTTGTCATACGCCGATGTTGTGCATATAAAATTTACGGCTGTTAACCTTAAACTGATGAGTTAATTCTATTTATAGAATCTTTGAAATCGAATACTTATTGATTATAAATTGTTATTTTCACTTACTTGAGTATTTGACCGTTGTTTTATTGAACTCTGAAAACTATTCAGAAGTGGAAGTGAGATTCAAACCTACAAACTCACGTCTGATATCGTGGGTTCTCAGTACTAAGACCACAATAATTACACACCTAAAAATATAATAAAAAAAATAACGCAAACAGATAGAAATTGAGCTTAGGTCTATATTTTATCTTCTTACTTTAAAAAAGGGGTTCTCAATTCGGTTGTACGTTTTTTTAAAATGGATGTTGTGAATAAATTTTGGTGTTTTTTTTTGTTTAATAAAAAATACTTCAGAGGTACTTCAGATGTACCCATATAAATGTTATCGGAATTGGTGAAGCGGTTTATGAAATATCAAAAAAAATACTAAAATTTGCTTACATTTATATGGACTACTACTTAGTCATAATATCTTATGAAATTTAATCACATAACTGAATTTAATTTTAAATTGTAGTCGGCTTTTCGGAGTAAATATAATTATGTTTGAAATCGTAAACAACGATTTACATAATATTAAAAACTAGTCCGGTTTTCGGTTGTGCACACATTGGTGACCTAGTAGCTAGAACACGTGATCTTCACAATTGTGAGGTCATAAGTGCCAATCTCATCTGCACCTCTACATATTTTTGTAAATGCAGAAATCCAAGTTTATCATAAGCACTGACATTGACGCTGAAGGAAAACGTGACGAAACCAGCATTTTCAAAAAATACAGCTTTCCGATTCCGTTATCAAAAAACCTGCCCTTGGCGAACATAGTGGATTATGGTCCTGCGGTCAGTATAGGGTACGGTAGGGTACGTACGTAGTAGTACGGTACGACTGCCCAGGGCGCCGAATATGAAAGGGCGCCACGCCAAAAGCGCAGGTGATTTTTAATGTTCGGCCAGAAACTAGGCAAGGCGAGAAAAAAAATCTCGCCTAGGGCGCTGATAGTGCTAAAACCGGCACTGCCTGTGCACCTGGCCAATTTAGTAGATTTTGACCTTGTGATCTTGAGTCTCTCCTTGTGACAGAAGGCTCGGAATCATAGCAGTTGGAACAAAAAAAAGGATAAGTACGTATAAAGCCAAGACTTAATAAATATGACGGCTAATCTCTAAGCTCCTTGACATCAGCGCTCAACATTTACTATTTTATTTTAAAACAGGTGTCGTAAATAGAGATTAATCTTATGATATTATAACACCTTTGCGTACAATTTCTGAATAGATAAGATTTATAACGTATAGAGTTCAACACACTTTTTATAGCGTAGGCGTATCTGTTCGTATCTATCACGAGCTAAAAGCTGGGTTTGTGTAGTTTTAGGATTAACAAACAAATGGATTCAATACTCAACACGTGCAGTACCGTCAATTTCTTAACAATCAAAAATATTTACAAAAATAAATTAGTCATAGCTTCCTATGACTTGAAGTAAAAACTTATATATTTGTTGTTCAATCATCCAAACATTGACATCCTACAAATACTATAAATGTGAATGTTTGGATGTTTGTTGCTCAATGACGTCGTAACTTATGAACGGATCGGGCTGTTTGAAACATTGTTAGAAATATTATGAAAGAACACATAGGCTACTCATTATCCCGGGAATACAACGGGAACGGGAACTATTCTGGTAAAACCGCGGGGCGCTGTTAGTATAATATATAATGTACATATGTACAACAAAGTCTAAATAAACGTAATTAAACTGTACCTAGTATTAGTGGCAGTCTAAACACTAAAATAGTGAATTGGACAAAATTTTACTGGCATCTGATTTTACATAAATATATGTAATTGTAGGTGTACCTATATTATCTATTTTATGCCTATACCGAGAAGTTACGGCTGGTCTAGTCGGGAGAACGGCGCCTGCCGATCCGGAGACCCCGGGTTCAAATTCCACACGCACCACTGTATTTTCGAAGTCATGTGCGTAATGCTTACTTGAAACGGTGAAGGAAAACATCGTGAGGAAACCGACAATGTACCTAGAATCTTTCGAAGTCATGTGTCATCCACCAACCCGCACTGGGCCAGCGTGGTGGATTATGGCCTTAACTCTCTCTCCTGGCGAGAGTCCCCCCGAGTCCCAGCAGTGGGAACATTTAGTCGGCTGTTGATGATGATGTAGGTGTATACATACACATAAATATGTTCTGTTATGATATGCATTTACGAGTATATTGCGTCTAAAGGTAGATGCAGTCGCAACCTGCATTTCTAGCCAAGAATGTGAACATGTAATCGGAGTCCAACATAAACTGGCTTTGTTTCTTGGAATCGACAATTTTACGGTACTTCTAATGTTAAAAGTCAAGGTATTTTAGTACTTACCACACAAACCTGACACTTTGACTTCATATTTCACAAAGACTACGTTAGAAATATCATTCAGGCCGTTAGTTAAACACTGTTTATTAAAAAGACTAGGCTGTTGATAAAACTAGTTTTGCGACAAATACACTAGCAGTGCTTAGCGGTTTTACCTGCATAATACCCGTTCCCGTAATTTTTATACGATAAAAAGTAGCATATGTGTTCTTCCAGACTCTAATGTGTGTTCCAAATATCAACCCGATCCATTGATACGATCCGACGTGATTGAACAACAAACATCCAAACATCTAAACCGCCAAGCAGTAATGTGCAAACATTACTGTGTTCCGGTTTGAAGGGCAATGTTTCCAGATAAATTACAGGGCTTAGAGATAGAAGAACTTAGATCTCTAGGTGACGGTGACAAGCGCAGTGCAGTGCTAGGTAATGATTTGTACTCTTCATGTTCCAATAGCTGCGTGTCACTGTGCTGTTATGTGGTAGGTATGTTGCTTACAATCAGGCACATGTCCTGCTCGTCTCGTCACTCTTTATTAAAAATAAAAAAAGAACCTCCAAACATTGGCATTGGTATTAGTAGGATGTCAATGTTTGTGTGTTTGTTCAACCACGTCGTATCGTTTGAACGGAGTTGAAATTCGGAGCACAGTTAGATTATAGCTTGAATATAGGCACCTTTAATCCCGGGAAAATAACGGAAACGGGAACTAGGTACGTGGATGAAAACGCGGGGTGTTTGCTAATTTAAAATATTTTGTAATTTTTTTTAAATAAAGTGTGACGAGACGAGCAGGGCATGTGCCTGATGATAAGCAACATGCCTGCCACATAACAGCACAGTGACACGCAGCTATTGTAACATGAAGAATCCAAATCATTACCTAGCACTGCACTGCGCTCGCCACCCAGAGATCTAAGTTGTTATATCTCTAAGCCCTGTAATTTCTCTGGAAACATTGCCCTTCAAACCGGAGCACAGTAATGTTTGCACATTACTGCTTGGCGGTAGAATAACTGGCAAAGGTGGGGTCCTTCCCCAGGCGAACTCTGCCAAGAGTCCTACCACTACAAAAATATTAGTAATGTTAGTAGGATAGTACCTTACTGAATGTCATTTCTCGTTCTTAAAGACGCATTACGCGGCAATAGGCTAAATCCAGGCTAAATCTATTTGCATCGTAACAGCCGTTTCAAATGTTTGTTGATGCAAACTTTACTATCGAGAGAACATTCGAGAGTGTTTACGTTGTAGTACTAACGTCAGGTTATAGAGACAAGGAACTTTTATTGCTCTATGTCTTAATTAACGCTAATTTTATTGATGTGAAAACTTTTTAGTATTCATAGTAGTATACATAATATATATTAGTACTGGCGGCCCGTTCCGGCTTCGCTCGGATCATAACCTAGACACTGTCTGCAGCGCTATCTGCCGGGCTTATTTGTGAATCTAAACCATCCTCGAATCCAAATGTACACACATAAAAAAATCAGTCAAGTCGGTCCCGCCGCCCGCCGTTTAAGAGGAGTTGACTGTCAAATGATTTAATTACTAAAATGGCTATTAAAAAATAGGGGTTGGTGATAAAAGGGGCATTTAGGGTTGTATGTATTTTTTAATGCCACATTATAAAAAAATAAAAACAAAAACTTTTGTCCAAAAATTCAAAAAAAAATTAGGGGTGCACAACCCTTATCACTTAGGGGTATGAAAAATAGCTAGTAGCCGATTATCAGACCTACTGAATATGTGTATAAAATTTGGTAAAAATCAGTAAAGCCGTTTCGGAGGAGTAAGGTAAAACTAACACTGTGACACGAGAAGTTTATATATAAGATATATCTATTAGTTTATTTATTTATAGCGTGTACTGCACTGATACCAAACTGGTGCAAGCGCAGTGGCCTGGGTACATACTTATACATCAGATATGTTTACGTATACAATTGTAACAACACATCGTATGTTGAGTACACATCGTATCGTATGTTGACACTTTTCGGATGGCCGAAATCTTGTGAGTGATAGCAGCAGATAGTTTATATATACTTACGACGTATTGAGTTAGAACAAACGCAACAACATCGAAAGCAACAAATGCTTTAGGGATACTGAAGACACGGCTCTGTTCGCTCTTCTCTTGTCGCTCTTGTGGAAATGTCATACTGTTGTCGCGGCACATCACTATGTCGCCATAGCTAATATACACCTCATCTGCTTACGATTGGTACAAAGGAACCGTGCGGAAAAATTTGATCAATTTACTTATTCTTTATCTAAGGATAGCAGTATTTGTGTAGCTGGTATTTTTGTGGTCTAGTACCTAGCAGGTGACTTATTATTGTGTACTATTAGTTTAATACTATAATTCGAAATGTTCACTTCTATTGGCAGGGATATGACTGCTAACTTTTTAACCGACTTAAAAAAATGAGGTGACACTCCATTCGGTTGTATGTATTTTTCTGTATGTAGAATACGCGATAGCGCCACCAACTGTTTTTTTTTTAGTAAAAATATTATCGAAACCGGTATAGCGATTTTTGATTTATGAACAAAAACCTAAAATTTGCTATCATTTATTTAGAAGACGTGTGATAGTTTTTGTTTTTAATTTGGTCGAGTTTAATTTTAAATTGTAGCCGGTTTTTGTTTTTTCGGAGATAATAAATGATATGAAGCTTGCTTTAACTAAAATTACTTACTTAAGCAATAAAGACCAAAAAGGACATCTAGATTATCAAAGTAAAGACATGAAAACGCAAATTTATGTAATATGATAATTAGTTTGACGTGTAAATTTTTGCTAAAGTAGCTCTTACAACAGTTCTCAATTAAGACAACAAAAACGACAAAAATAAAAGCAGCACTTTGTTATCTGAGCCTCTAAGGAAAGTGCTGTTAAGAGTGACAGTTATAATCAACATACGACGAAAGAAAAAGTAAGGTAAATAAACATTTTCGAGTTACGCAGTATGTTTCGATGTACCTAAAAGCAATTTACGTATTATATTTGGTTTGACTCCACTTTTGTGATGAGACCATCTGAACTGTGGAATACGTTGCCTGGGTGGGTATCCCCTAAGAAATGTAACCAGACTGAAGTTAAGTGAAAAATGAATCTTCAATGATACCATACTACATCGTAGACTGGCAAGGTGACGATCAAGTGAAAACCTGACGTCTAAATCCTACAATTACAAATGTCAACGGTTGGATGTTTGTTGCCCAATCACGTCAGACTGAACGGATCGGATCGAAATTCAGAACATAGATTACAGTCTAGAATAGAATTAAAATAGTTTGAAATATTTTATTAATAAATATTAATTAAAATTAATAAATATTAGTATAAATTGTTAATTTATGAATAAAGAACTTTGATATAGGCTACTTTTTATCGACAATAACGAAAACGGGAACTACACGTGTAATACGACCGGGCACTGCTAGTATATTATTTACATGACTTACGCCAAACTTAGACATTTGTATTACTGGTAAGATAAAGGATACAATCGTATTTACGATGGCAAATTAAAACAAAACAGAAACTGAAAACTTTTGAGATGTAAAAACTAAAATATGGTTCGAGTTTATAACCTTCTTACGTGGTTAAATGTTTACAGAAACGTCTAAGCTTCCCTAATATTCGTTTAAAATCTCATCAAACTAAATCATCCAGTTTGTTTATCACATTACCGTTCTATATAAATAAATTCAACCGAGTCTCTAGTTTATGGCCTCTTCAATGTTGGATTAAATTGCTCTTTTAGTTTGTTATATCCGTAAATATTGGTAATCTATTGGTTTCGTTCAACGTTTTTTCTTCAATGCACGTACGATTTAATGTATCTGATCTGTGGGTTTAGTAATGGTAAGAATCATTCCAGAGGCCACCTGGGGATGTACACCTTTGCCAGTCATTCTAGCGCCAAAACGTAACGAGCAAACATTAATTGTATTCTGGTCCGGAGGACAATGTTTCAATTATCTTATTTCTTTAAAAAGCTGGGTGCTGTTATGTTTGCCTTGTTGCTTACTATCAACATCAACACAAACTTATGTACGTACGAACGCGAGAAGCTAACATTTAACACTTCTTCTCTTTATTACTCGTGCTAAGAAGTCTACTTTCAACCGTATAACATCCCATATCTTCAACGTTAGAAGAATTAATCTGAAGCTAGTTACGCTGTTTACTATAATGTTGACTAATTAACTTTAGGGTATCGGTTTTGCGGGTTTTTCTATTGTTTTGGCAGTTTTTGTGTGAATGCGCATCGTAAAAATGTAAACTCACCATTTTGTATGTCCTGTAATGCGCCAAAATAAGTATCTTCATAAAACAAAAACGAATCGTTGCAAAATGTATGGTTGAATAATATAATATGCTGAGTTGTTGCACGCCACATTTGCGTGCATGATTTCCGACAGTCTTCCGAGAAATAGATAACGAAGTGAAAACAAATTCAGACGAAAATAAAATATCAAAAATTGTGAAAGTTATTGAAACAGAAACGGTGTCGCAAATTATGAGATCAGATAAATATTGACGGGGTAGTTTACATTTTAATGACGAATTACGGATTTGTGGAAACGGCAAGTTATTGAACAAAATTAAAAAAAAAAAGGTTTTGTTTTAAATTTAATGTGAGTGTTTCTTTTATCATGTTGTACATTTATAAGATGGTATAAAACAATTAATTTTGCGACATCGTTACCATTACCAACATCTCTGAATATAAATATTTCAACTGTTTTAGTGTCGGCAATCCCGGCGCGCAAGTTTTTTTAGCATTATTATTTGTACTATGGTTATTGTTTTATTATTGTTAAAACTATTTAAATTTATCGCAACTTGACAAACTGAACTCATATTAATTATCTCCAAATAAAAATAACCTAACATTTCTGAAATTTCTTCTCTGAAGAGTTTCCAAAAGTTACAGGAAAGTAAGTATGTCCTGCTTATATTACCTATAGTGCGTTCCAGTAAGGTGTGTAGAAAACCAAAACAAACCAAAAAAAAGGTGATACCATAACACAAACATTGTTTAATCTTAGTATTTTTATGAAATTGCCTTAAAATATTTTTCACAAATAGGATTCGACTTTATTGCGATCTTAAATACCATATACTTAGATTTGTATTGATCAAACAATTCTATACTATCTTATTTTAAAAGTTATAGAAAGTAATGGTATGATGATAGAAATATGATTTTAAGTACTAGCAATTTGATCTGTGTTTCTCAAACTCTCAATGTTGCATTCAAGACATTTATACTTCTTTTCATCAAATTATTCTTATTAAGGACGCGCCTATTTTTCTAACATACCCCTCTCATGCCCATGTTGTGAAAATGCCCATTTCCATTATATTCAAGTATGGATTAATTTTACTCTATTTATTTTTGTCATTAATTTGGATTTTTTTATTGTAATGTAATTTGATTTTAATGTAATGTATTATTTGATTTTTATTGTAATGGGATCTTAAATTGACGTCTGTTTTTTTTAATTATTGACTTGTATTGGTAATATTTGAATATCTTGAATATTATGACATGTAACTACTCGTTATCCATAAAAGAGTAAGAGTATGACTAAAGAACTCCGAGAAAAAGGTTTCTTGTGTCGTAATGAGTTGAGAGAAAATCGCAAACCTCTAAATACGTGTTCCAAATTACGCTGTTTACTATCAAAAGCTTGTTTAATTTTCACTCTAATGCCATAAATTTTGTGTTATTTTGATCGAAACTTTTGTATGTGTTTCCAGAATATTACATCATAGTGTTATGATCAGTTTTGGGTAATACGAGGACAATTTGAACGAGATTTAATTATTGTTAAAAATTAAATGAACGGTTTCATATAAGGAAACATCTAAATTACTTTTCTAAGTCACTGGTTCTAGTGTTACGAGTACATTCTTCTCCGAACTCAAATGCTTTGCCTTTCCTGTTTTTACGTGGGGGAAATAAATGTACGTATGCCCGCCATACTCTCATTATGAAATGAGAGGAGATCTCCATCTACCCTTATTTGGGCTTTAAAATCGCTAACACTACACACAACACTAACCATATCAGGTTTCTCCAAACTCAGTGCGCTATGCACACATTTATTTATTAGAGGATTCCGCGACGCCGATAACCGTAAACCGGGTAGTTTTCGGTTATTGGCATCGTGGTCATCGCGTCGCTTTAGTTGAAATGTATAGATATATACCAATGTTTTTTATTTTCCAATGCTTCCCGAACCATTCTTGCGTAGTAATGACATTCGGTAGATAGAACCTTCGGGTCGTGGATCTCGATCCAATGACCAGTTTTAGCATCAATCAAATGTTCAGCAATTGCAGATTCTTGTGTCTGACGATTTTTTACAGCGGCAATGTGTTGATTGTTCCGAGCCCCAGCAGTGGGAACATATATTTGGGTGTTTATGATATGCATACATATATATTTAGCATTGTTTTGCGACGAAAATTTAAAAGGGCAAGCAATGAAAGGTACTACAAACTAACTTGTAAAATAATGGTTGAGAAATGCTGGTCTGTCATATTGAGAGTGACATTGGTTTGTTTACCTTTTATTCACAGAGATTTGGAATGAGGTATAAGTGAAATTTTGGATCTTTAGATGTGTTTTGCTCAATCACGTTTTTTTTATAGCATAGAGTGACGAGACGAGCAGGACATGTGCCTTATGATAAACAGCACGCCTGCCACAATTTCTCTGAAAACATTGCCCTTCAAACCGGAACACAGTAATATTTGTACCATTACTGCTTGGCGGTAGAATAACTAGCAAAGGTGTGGTACTTCCCCAGGCGGACTCTACCAAGAGTCCTACCACTACAACGTACCGACAACACAAAGAATCAGGCTGAAATTCAAAAGTCATTTAGATTATAATCTGGTATAGCAAATGCACTACTATTTATAAATACATTTTTTTTATAAGATAGAGTGTACGAGGAACACAGATCCCTGATAGTAAGCAACACCTTTGCCCATAACAGTACATTGCGACGGAGATTTGTAAATGAAAAGTAAAGGTGCTACCCTGTACTGTACCTACTAGAGGTAGATGTACTGACATAGATGTTAGTACTTCTTAGCTTAGCTTTTTTTTTTTAAATAAAGAGTGACGAGACGAGCAGGACATGTGCCTGATGGAAAGCAACATGCCTGCCACATAACAGCACAGTGACACGCAGCTATTGGAACATGAAAAGTCCAAATCATTACCTAGCACTGCACTGCGCTCGTCACTTTATCGTAATTTCTCTGGAAACGTTGCCCTCAAACCGGGCAATTCAACCATTCATTAGTGTTTGTACTTCAGACGAACTCAGCAAAGAGTCCTACCACTACAAAATTCCTCAGGAAATATTCGTTCACTAAATTCTACTGCACGAAGTCGAGATTATAATAGTTTCAACACAACTTACTTAAGCTCTTTAGTGCTAACAATAACAGTAAATTCTAGTAAAAAGGTTAAGTAAAGATAAACATTGTTTTAAACTTTCCCTTCACTTTTATTTACTACACTATTTCCATTACGGCTTATTTACCGATGTTATATAGACATTCGACAGTTTACCCTTCAACATAGTGCATGAAGCTTGACTTATCGAAATATCGGAAACTCATGGTACCTCTGTAAATATCCCGTAATTAGTGACGTTAATGACAAGTGAATGTGGCCAGATTATTTGGTCGTGGTTTAGCTTTATTTCATAGAATATGAAATTATTTATTTAAGATTCTAGACTGCGGCAGGGCCAATATAAACAGGTAGAGTAAACCAAATAGTCTGATTGGCAACAGGCCATACACCGCACGTGTATGAAGGTGTGGTGATTATATATACATTTAATTTCGTACTGTATAAAATTTTCCAACAGAATGATATATACAGTAAGTATGTACACTCTTTTGTAGAGGTAGGACTCCTTGCAAAGTCCGCCTGAGAAAGTAGAACCTTTGTCAGGTATTCTACTGCCAAGTACTAATGTGTTATTACTTTTGTGTTCCGGTTTGAAGGGAATTGTTTCCAGAGAAGTTATAGAGCATAGAGAAAAACATTTTATCTTTTTTCTATAGTACAGAATGACGAGCAGGATATATGCCTGATGGTAAGCAACATGCCTGCCACATAACAGTACAGTGACACGCAGCTATTGGAACATTAAGAGTCCAAATCATTACCTTTCACTGCACTGCGCTTTTCACCCAGAGATATAAGACGTTTTATCTCTATGCCCTGTAATTTCACTGGAAACATTGCCCTTCAAACCGGAACACAGTAATATTTGCACATTACTGCTTGGCGGTAGAATAACTAACAAATGTGTGGCATTTTCCCAGGCGGACTTTGCAAGGAGTTCTACCACTACAAAGGAGAGTATTTATTATCTATGGGCGACTAGCGCAGTGCTAGTTAATGATTTGGGCTCTTCATGTGTCAATAGCTGCGTGGCACTGTACTGTTATGAGCAAGTGTGTTTTGCTCACTATCATATGAATGTCGTGCTCGTCCTGTCACTCCAGATTTTCATATGGAATTTTGATCAACACTAATCTGACACTATCCACTATGAAACGAGTACTTTTAACGAATGTGCTAATTAACCTGTCATCACTTAGGCACAGACAGACAGACAGCAATCAAATTGAAATGTAATATGATAATTCAATAATCTGCCATTACTACTGATTGTGTATGCATTAACGCCTCTAAGAAGATCTGTCAGATCCACACCTACTTAGCAGACGTTGTAATTAACACTAATAAGAAATGCAAAAAAATAATCCCCTCAAACCTATTCGACAATTCTAACTGCACCCGAAGCTATGTTTTTGCTATCTAAATGTATCATAATTTTAAAGCAACAAATATGTCAAATGCTAAAACCTTGATCCCAAAACTAAATTTACAGCTAAAACTTGTAATAATACTTGCAGTTTACGATCTTTGAAATGGTAAGCTTCAGTGCAATTTACGTTCCAATTAAATTCGGTTTCTACTTTATAGATTTGGTTAAGAAAATCTTTAGCATTGTACACTTACATAGATTCGAAAGGTAACAACAGGCTTTATCGAATTTACGAACAATTTTAGGTGCGGAGCTCATAGCTGAGTTAGCTAGTCATAATACTATATTTACAAAAAAATCTTCCGTAAGATAATTCCTGAATATGTATACATAAACAGCCCACTAAATAGTCCTACTACTGGGACTCAGGGCTCTCTCTTGCAAAGAGAGACTAAGGTCATAAGTCACCTCCCTGGTGCAGTCTAGATTGGCGGATGACACGTCATCCGCCAATCTGGAATCAATGAATTTGAAAAAATCTTGGAACATTCCGAATGGTTGGTTTGAATGGTCTGATAGTGATGAAAAGCTTGTACCTACATCTGTTCTTAGACAAATACTCAAAGGTGCAAGCAGGATTTGAACTTACGATCCCATATTTTGGAATCGCATATTGTAGCCACTGAGCTATCACAGGTTGAATGGGTGTACACATTCGTGATGTGTACAATGTACATTCATTCGAATTAATATTTCATTTCAAATCATTTCATTACCTTAATCATCTATAGTTCTGTAGCCTTCCTTTTCACACTGCTGGTTATATGTATACCTCTTTCTTACTCTGCCATCTGTCAGTTGCGACTCGCGATAGTTACAATATCGTCATTCCATCTTGCTGGCAGGTGACCGACGCTCCGTTTGCGAAGTAAATTCGGCCACCATTCCGTCAAATGCTTTATTGAATGCCAATTACTAGCTGGTTACAAAAACATGTTACCATGTGTAGTTTCATAAGTGAGCATGTCCGAAATTCCATCTATTATGCATGCTATTTATCACCTAGACGAAATAGGACTACAAAAGATGACACTAGGTTCGTGATCGCTTAGAGTTGAGAAATGCGTTCGTGACTGGAGTTTTACTAAGTGGATGGCATAAAAACATTGGTTGGTCGTGTCCACACCAATGTCGTCAATCGTGATAATCCGGAGTTAAAGGTTTAATATTCGACGAAGTAACCCGTTTACCGGATTATGACATAAAAACTGTATTAATGCCTGGTTTTTGAACATTTCAGAAAATTACGTGTTTTATTGTTTAGTAAATCTGTTATCTATGCTACTTGTAATAGAGAATTGTTTGTTAAATTAACCACGTGAAGCTTGGGAAAGACCAGACTCATATGATTTTTTTAACCGAGTAGGTTACATAGATAATATTATCATTGATTATTTTACCCTTTGTTTGTGACACAAACTATATATTTGTAACTAGTACTATTACCAGAGCAGTCTGTCCAACTATCCTTGCGGAAATGACGACAATGGAATAATTCGAACGATACGCATCTTATTATCTATTAGAGACGAACGATTACTTTATGAAATGAATAAGCATACTTATTTTTAATTATAATGCTCGATATTTATTCAATAGTTTGTAAATATTGTGGTGCAATACTAAAAATCTCCACCCACTTTAAATTCTTCACGTGATTGCCCCTCGAGTGAATCCTATTTACCCCAGTCACGTGTACTGACGAAGTAATACATTAAATGTTTTGCATACTTGCATTATTCATACCATACCAACTTATGTGGTACTATCCGAAAGAAAAATTAGGTTGTTTTATCACTTGACGCACAAGGAAAGTTAAGTAGTCTGGAATCTAAAATAGCATCATATTTTTTAAAAGTGGCTATCAACCTAGACGTTAAATGCGCGACGTTGCGAATTAAAATAAATATACTAGAATAATACCGTGAGAAAGATCAGAAAGAGCGGACCGGATTTTAATGCAAACATCTGCTAAACTTACGTTATCAATATTTTTGTCAATCAAACGCCCACAAAAAGGATTGGCCACCAATAGCCGTCAAAAAGACATTGATGACAAGGAGGGGTTTTTGTTAAACATTGGGTCATAATGTGCAGAAATAAAAATAGTATTAAAATAAATATTGGTCCATAAGTACCGTATATATTTTCATATGTATTCAGCGAAAAGCTGACGATATTGAATTACAAAAACACAGTTCTAATTTATTTTTATGTTTAGATCTTTCGATAAATACTTTATTTTTTAATTTCACAACACTCATTCCGCTACCTACATATATTAAAAAAAACCTTACTTACAACAGATAGTATTTTTAGCGTATTTAACGATACAAACGTCAAAAATTTCTATATGAATTTGTTTTAGTCAAAACATTTAACTAGTATTTGTCTTGCCTTAGTAATAGTTTGGAATACGGCTGTTAGCATCCAAACAAATAACTGTATAATAATAAGCAATCTAAATAGTAAGTAGAATCCTAGAATGTATTAATTTTATAACTGCGGATAAACAAAAATAAGAAGAAAAAAGCAATAGAACTCGACTAAGCTAAATATAACAGCAGTAACCGAGTAACAGACCTTGGAGCCGGTTGGAAAAGCTATTTTTAAATTCAATATCAGCAGTTATAGCAATGGAGATGACCTTACGGTCTCAATAACTAGATTCATAATAAATTAAAGGTATCTTCCAGTGAAACCTATGATACTAAATACAACTAAGAAGAAATATTATTAAAAGAAATATTATTGAGAAGCTTGTTATTATTTATTCTTTAAAAAAATTGTACAATATATTTGAATTGTTTTGAATTCCTAATGTTCAAATAAATACGTGCATGCCTTTTAGGGTTCCGTAAAACATAAAAACGGAACCCTTATAAATTCGTCAAGTTTGTCTGTCTGTCCGTCCGTATGTCACAGTCACTTTTTGCCGAAACTAGGAGTAACGTTCTTCTTCAGAACTAACGTTCTTGGAATGAAAACGAACAGGATTTTAAATTTTATAGGGATTTATACATGAAAAAGATATGCGCATGACGGTAAAGACCACACCTGTCCATAAAATCACACAGCTATTTGTAAGTACATGAAAAGTGCAAGTAACTGTGCATCACTATGAGATAAAATATGATTCCTTTCCTTGTCCCGAACTTTCTTTGGAAACGTTGCCTTTAAAACCAGAACGCAGTAATATTTGTACATTATAGCTGAGCAGAAAAATAGTTTTAAAGGCCCTTTTCCAAGCTTTGATTGATTACCTCTGCATCTCTGGAGATGGTCAAGTAGACTCCTCTGGTAATGGATTTGATCATCCTGATTTACTCTACATCTTCATCTACGGTAACAGATGTGCCTAGAGATCCAGAGTTATATTTGTAGTGAAGTGTAGTTTTCATTGTAATTTAGTTTTGTTTATAAGGACTATCAAGTCCAATAATGAGTTGACTCGCAAATGGCAGAGCCTCTATTAACACAACTAAAACACAAAGATACGAGTATCTAAACTACACCCCTGAGTACTTACATTAACACATTAAAGATAATCAAGATGATCTAGCCCAGTCCCAAAGTCGGAAGGGTGCCCAGTACCCAGTACCTAGTCAGGTGGCATTACCACGCTGAATGGCAATGCTTATACGTTGGGCCAAATTAACGCTAGCATTTTGGTCAAGTTTGGATTGGCATCGACCAACCGCTCGGAAAGGCTTTTGAAAATGAGATAAGATTGAACATGATCCCGGTCCCACTGTATCATCTCGCTATTAATGATGTGATGATGATGAAACATGATCACCATCAACATAACTAGCCCAGTGTTGTCCACTTCTCGACACATGCCTAATTAATAATCCGCCACTCAGCTCGATCCTCAGCATTACACATCCAACCGCCACTAGCCTTTCGTAAATCGTTACTCCATCTAGTCCCAGGATGTCCTACACCACATTGGCCGATTTGAGGTCTCCACTCCAGAACCAGTCTACCCCAACACCCCAACAGTAACTGGTTCTGGGATTGATATGAGCTACCTACTGTAACTTAAGCTTGCTAATGCGTTGAGCTATATCGGGGATTTTATTTTTCCGGCGGCTTATTTCATTACAAATAAGAAGGAAATCCAAGCATAGCTCTTTCTATATTGCTCGCTGAGCGACTTATACGCTGAACGACTTACAGGCATCGATATGATAATTATTTTTTTCACATACTGTTTTAACTTTTTACTAAGTAACTTAATTCAGGATTCACTTCTATTTTTAACTCAAGATTATGCAATTATACCTATTATACAAAAGACTGATAAATTACCACATGCTCTGAAATCGAGACAAGAACGATTTGTTATTTTATTCGATCTCTTTATTCTCATAATGAAGCTTTATGTGTTTCATTGTTACTTTCAAACTCATGTTTCATCTCCTTAGTAAGTATGTAGGTACCGAGTTACTACAGCTTTGAATAGGCTTTCAAATCCAGACAAAAACATATTATGAGTCGTATATAACGGTATAACGGTTAAAACGTATGTACTTACTAGCATCTGCTCTAGCTCTACTCAACAGTTAAACTTTATGTACTAACTATTCTCACGAACTCTGCGTTTCTGCGAGATCAAAAGGCTATTATATGGTATTCCAGATAATAATCTATTTTAATTCTACATTTCAAGATGATCCTTTCCGTCCTTCTGACGTGATTGAGCAACAAACTAAAAGATGTTTAGAATATCGAACATTTCACATTCATAACATACTAGTCTATCTGCCTGCAATTTCGTCCGCGCAGAATTTAGAAAATGATTATTGCAAATGGAAGTGTACACTGTTTTGAAGCGAAAAGTTTTATGTGTATCAAGTTTCAAATTTAAGCATGATTACTTCAGTTTTTACCATGCAATTGAGTAACAAATACCCAAACTTTCAGATTTTATAGTATTAATAGGATACAGATGGCTTAATAGAATCTAAAGATGGCTAGAAACCTAAAGAAGGCTTGTTAAAACGTGACATCAAGATATCCTTTTTTGAAAATCACATGTAGTGATCATACCATCCAAGAATACCTTGCAAAGCTGTGTTGCATGACAATAGAATGATTGATGGCCCATCAATAATTTATAAATTATTAACGATTGAAGATAAAAGGAATCCTGATGAGGAATAAAACATTTGATTAGTTTGACGTATTTTTTATAGAGATTAGCTGATGTCTGAATTGATTATGATGGTACATTCGTGAAGTGACAGTAAGAACTAGTTCGGTTGGTGAGTATGATTGCTTTTGTCTGGAGTTAAACGCTTCGTTGCTTCAAATTAAACGATAATTATCAAAAGTTATCAAATAAATAAAATGGCGGCAAAAAATATTTGTGCCACTTTAATGTTACTTGATAAAAACTTATCTATTAATTGAATCATGTCAATGCTGTCATATGAGAACTACCAAAATAATTTGAATAAATTTCTTAACACCACCATAATTTTAAATTTAACTGCTTTAATGATCTATTTATTACATCCCGCTTTTTTAAATCTTTAGTAATACTATTTCTGCCGTCACCTAGAAGACATTGCTTGCAGCTATAATGTCGTTTATTTTACCCCTATTTTGTTTTCTTTATTTTTTATTTAAGTGTTAATTTTGATGTTACTTAAACATTGCAAAATTGTTTTTGAAGTCTTAAATAATGTATATTCTCTGATAGGCGGATACTTTGCAATGTCCACTAAAGGCTTTTGTTCTACCGAGTAGAAATGTCCAGTTCTTCTGCATTAGTGTCTTCCGGTTTGAAGACAATGTTTCCAGATAAATTACAGGGCAAAAAGATTAATTATCTTTTACCTCTGCTAGCAATGTGCAGTACTTACTAAGCAGTGATTGGGAATATCCATATTTAAATAGCTGATTGGAATTGTGATGTTATGAGCAGGCATGTTGCTTCCGACCAGGCGCATGAGTTGTCATTCTGCATTGTAAAAAAATATTAAAATAAACACGCTGAGCACGCTTCTGATAGTAGGCTTGATCATCTTGGTTACCTTTAGACCTTCATTGATCTATGGATAATTCAGATGTGCTTAGTGTAAGTACTTAGTTAGGTATGTAGCGTAGTGTTGTTCGCATTGTATTTTAGTTTTGTTAATAAAGGTTATGCCCGTTGAAAATATGTATTAAATAAATATTAATGTTGAAAGGAAAATAAAAGTACCTAATGATGCAATATCTATTTGATAATAAACTTCTAACCAAAGTGTTTACTTCACAGTTGCAACACGCAATATTCAATGCGGTGGAGCGACCTCGCTTTCCTGACAAATTTTGTTTATGATACTAAAATTTATTAGCCGGAACGCCTCTTCAAGTAATTTATCGATTCATTTTTCATTTGGCACATCATTTTCAAATAAACTAGCGGAAAATCGTTATTTACAATTTACGTCAGTATTACCCAGTAGAAGAGTCATATTGAATATTACCTAGGAAATGGTTCCTACATAACTAATTGCAAGGTTACAAAACCTGTATGATAGGTTTCTATGAGTAAGTTGATTATTTATTTTCGTTTTGTCTGCATTATTTTCCTCGTTTTGTATGGAACAGCAAGCAAATATGTTGTTAACACAAATAGGGTGTAGACATACACAGGTAGAGTGTATGGGAGAGTCTTATATTAGTATCAGATACCTGATACTTCGATCTAGTGTCATGCACCACATACACGGGTAAACTGACTTGACTTTATTTGACTAAAGGACTTGAATGATGATTTATCAGCTCACACATGAGCATAGCACGTGAAACTACGAAAAATAAGAGACACGCTCCACCATACAGACATTCACTGTTAATATGGATCGTGAATAAAATTAAAACAATGTTCAGCTATGGTTTTAGTATTGTTTTACCTATGACTATTATTATTGTTGTTTTTTATTTATTTTTATTGTTGTATAGTCTAAAAACAAATCGTTTCATAAAGTAAAAATAATATTAATATAAGTAATTTAATCGACTTTCTTCTTGACTTCTGTAAAATAGATACAAAATCATCATCGTAATAGATATATAAGAAAAAATATATTGGGTCTGTCTGGATGTATTTATTTATGACAATTAGTTACGTATTGAGAATTACAAAAGAATTCTTTATTTATTGCATACTAACAGTTCACCCCGGCTTTGCCCGTGGTTCTTATATAGCCAATAGCACTCTGGAATTACGAGCCATTCCAACGGTGAAATTATTAATATCGGTCCAGTAGTCCCAGAGATTAGCTCATTTAAACAAATAAGCTCTTCATGTTTATACTATTAGTATTGACATGTCACCGTAAAAAATCTAAAAATATGACGTCGTTACATTATAATCTGATGGTGTAGACAATTTTATGGTGACAGATACAAATATTCTTTAGTGTATATCCTG
Source organism: Ectropis crepuscularia (assembly GCA_963693475.1). Lineage (NCBI taxonomy): Eukaryota > Metazoa > Arthropoda > Insecta > Lepidoptera > Geometridae > Ectropis > Ectropis crepuscularia. The sequence goes on from OY856358.1 coordinate 16,229,572, forward strand.
CATAGAGGGTATAAATGTGACATTAGTCGACTAAACCTGGTTTTACGAAACTCAATTTTCTTACGATGTCGATAAGGCTGAGGTTGACAACGTTCCAATTTTGTACAACTGGTCAACTGTTAATATCAGTGTGAGATTCTTAAGAACATGACCATGCAATAATCTGTTTCTTTTTATTACATTATTTATAGTATTATATCAGCTATTTGGCCGCCATATTACAAGCTTTGCTTAGTTTGGGGTCAGATGGTGTTGTGTGTGAATTGTCCACCAATATTTATTTACTTATTATTTTATGTTTATTTTTCATGCAACGCAACTCTACTTATAAAAACAGCTTGTAGCGTTAAACTTGATAAAATCGCATTCATTTAAACTACATTTGGCGATAATAATAACACAAAAACTAACCGAGTCAAACAAACAAAATATTCTCATCTCTACCCCCATAATCAAGAAAATGTAATACTCTTAGTTACTACTCTTGTTTAGTTATAATTGATTATGCTATATAGATACCATTGCATAGCAGAAGCAATCCAATTTTTATTTCCACTGCTGGGACTCTGAGTCTCTTCTCTCATAAAGACAAAGTCAACTCATAATCTTGTACTTCTTTTAAATCCTCAAATTCCCCTAAATAACTTTTCAAAATTGTAAAAAGCAAGTAAAATCAGTGGCATAAATTAATATTCGAAAAAATAATAAAATATCAAAGTTTACATAGATATTATTATCATATTCATTGAACGAATCAGTTCTATCGGTCTTTTGATTACATTTCACTATCTAACGTTTTGCTTACGTACCGTTTTATCTTTACCGAAATTACAGATAGGACATTTTTTAAATACGTTATTAGTTTACGTTGCTCATCGATTCAATAAACAACTCAACCTTTTTTTTGTTGCCATGTATTTCTCCGCAATTTTTTCTTGACAATTATAGGTTTGTACTTTTCCGCTATCTAGCATGATGGCGAACATACCTAGAAGAAACCGATTCTCGCTCAATTTGAAGATACTAAGATTGGACAATTGGATTAAGAAGACATCGTGGAAAACGCATTCGGGCAATCAGACAACCCATTCCACAGTCTACATAGTTGTTCTTATAGGTGCCGATAGTGGAGTCAAACTTCTTCGTCCGTGTCTATGGAACGATGTCGATCTGTAAATTCCTTTCTTCTGTGCACACTTTACGAACATGTTCATCATTGATGATGTTATACCTGATTAATTTTTTATTCTTCACCAAATCTAAAACTTTTGGCAGTATTTTGGGATAATAAAATATGAGTTTGTGTATACAAAATATGTGTGAACAAAATATGAGTAAACCTATCCAGCAAAGACAAAGCTGTCTCCCTGTGGAAGTATTACACTTTTGGCAATTCTTCTACCGTTATGCTAGCTAGTGATTGGTGCTTGGAACGCATTTTCGTAATATTTTATATGATTATGGACTAGACGAGCTAGATGTGAGCCTAAAAGACTACGCCCGCACAAAGCAGTACAGTGTCACACAGCTATTTGAACACAAAGGGTTCAATCCTAGCAATGCAGAGGGTTATCACCAGCAGAAATTAGATGATAAATTGAAGCACTTTTTGCCCGCTAACGTATCGTAAAATATCGCAATTCCAACTTTACAGGAACCCTAGTAATGTATGTACGTAACAACTAGGTGGTAAAATAACTGGCAAAGATGTGGTAATTCACCAGGCGAGCTCTACAACCCTACCATTATGAAAATTGGGAGCGTTCTTCGAACAATCTTCAAGTTTAAATTATTTAGATCTAGATAATTTTACTAATATTAATTAAGAATGTCTGTGTGTTACTCTTACGAGCAAAAACTATTTTATGGCTTTGGATGAAATTTGTTACCTACATAGACAGATAATAATGGTCTGGAATTACACAAAGGGTATTTTTTTATCCCGGGAAATCAACGGAGTAAGGAACAAGGCGGATAAAACTGCGGGTAGCTGCTAGTTTATGATAAACCTATGATCTAGAAGATTCGTAACAAGTTCAGAGGTATATTGCTGATTGCTGAAGCGAGTTGGTTTTCAAAGCCAGTGTAGAGTTCACTCTGACGGCTCAGTTTGTACCTTATGTTTGGTTATCAATTTAATGATACAGTAGCTTCAGTCAGTGCATTGTCTGTTAATATCATGTACTAACGTATTTCTTATATTTGTTCAAGGTTAACGAAAAACCAAAGCCGATCAAATTTTTGAGTAGAAAATTTCGATGTGTCTGAAGTCAAACCAAAGAGACAATATTGAGTTTAAACAATCCATTTAGTGGTGTGAAATTTTTTAAAAAGATTGTATATAACTTACGTTTACGTTAATATTGATTCATTTCTCAGTACTATCGGTTTCTAAATCAGTACCGCGTACCGCCGCGTCGCAAATTCCAAACTACTTAATTTACCGAAATCGTTCGCAACTCTCAGTGAGAGAGAGTACCGCCAGCAGAATACGGACAGGAAAATATTTTCATTTTTAAATTTGCTGAAATCATGAGTCATGTGGAGGTGAAAGACATGGAGCAAGCGAAATAATAGGTTTGTAAAATGTATGCCTTTGTCGTCATCTCGCCCTGTTAAATGACGATATGGTCTACAATAGACGAATTGCATCCAGCACGAACTTTATTATTTTTCGAATTTGAATTTTGATATTTTATCCAATGTTATCAAAAATGTTAACATCTAACATTTATTTACGTTGTTTTTTCTTTTAGAACGCTCTGGTTTAACAGATTTTCGAAATAAGAAAACGGAAATGAGAATTTACATTAATCCAATAATATAAATGTGAAATTTTGTCGAAACCACCGAATATAATAACTTAACAACATTTGATTTTATTCTCAAAGGTGAATCTGGAATAAATATGCATTTCTGCAAACACATTTAAAATTTATATATTTTAATAATATTGTAATTTGCAAGTTAAACTTAATTATATATTGAACAATACTATAAAAGATATAAATAGGTAGATCGATATAAAACGATATTGTGATTTAATTGCAATTAATGTCAAATTACATTAAAAAAACTAATAAATAAGTTAAATATTAGTCTCAGTCAGTTCTTCCATTTCTAAAAAAAACATTTAACTAATCTGAAATATCGCCATAATTTCTTTCATTTCATTAATCATTTTCATTAATCATTTGACCCCATCTAATCAAGAAATATTAAGATATTTTGGTATAAAAAACAATTTAACATCGTTTTTAACAAAAGCAGTTTTTTATGAATATTTTAGATCAGGTGAAATTAAGAAAATGTTTCCTGTTTTTCTTATTTTGTAGAGGTTGATTAATTTGCGTTTCTAAATCTCACATAACTAAAATTAACAAAATTATGTATAATAACAATTACTATATCCAACATTTAGTAAGCTTTAAGTGACTGTAAATGTTATTTACATTACAAATTAAATAACAAAATTATTGTCTTCTGAAAATTATTTTATCTTTGAACTCAATAAAATCAATGAAACTTTTAGTTTTTTTTTTACGCGATTTCTTTTTTGATCTTAAATTAAAATATTTCATAATAACTTGTTGGTTTTTTATTCAGCAGTCATAAGAAAAGTGTAATGTTTTAAAGTATTTTGACGTGATAACGTCTTATAATTCGATGAAGCCGGCTGCACGCCCACAAAACATGACGTCATGTACCGTTACCGTCGGTCGTTACCTCGCCGCATGTTTGTTACAGTTGTATTAATTATTTCGACCAGTAGTTCAAGCGGGGATGTAGCTCAGTGGTAGAGCGTTCGCTTTGCATGTGAAATGCTCCGGGTTCGATCCCTAAAGCTTTTTTGCATTGTTTTTTGCATTGTTTTGATTGAAAATGACTAAATTCTACTGATTACTTTTTACATACAAATCTATTAAACAAATGAAATTAAAATTTTCTTTTGAAAAATGCTACCATTCCATCAGTATTTTCTTAAGACGTTGTCACGTTCTATCGTCAGTAAACCGACTTTACAGACAAACATTTTTTTTCACAACAAAATACGTTTTGAATGTATTCAGGTTCCGCAGAAAAGACGTGTTTACTGACAGGTTTTTTTTAGTAAAGTAATTTTTCCTTATGACAGCAGTGTCGGCAGTACCGGCGTTTTATCCTACTCCGTATTTATGAATATGTCATAATGACGATTTGTCATTTCGATTTTTTCTTTAAATACGAAGAATATGAATTAATTAACTATTTTACATACAGATTAACGTAACTCGGGCACTCCTAAATACCATCTCTACCCACGCTAACATTTCTTAAAGTTGATGATCAATGTATCTATGTGTGCCTTCTGTCATCGCATGTTGTCCGTTATACTACTTCTTTATCTATGCCACATCTGATGCCTGTGGGCTATCGTGGGACACTAAATTATATTTCTTAGTAGCCGTTGGGAGAAGGAAAATGGTAGATAGCTTACCGCTTTAAATGAGTTTCAATTTGATCTCAATCTATGGACAGGATAGTGTAAGAAAAAAATGTTGTTATATTTTTTTGTAACGTTATACTTACTTTCTTTTAATTTTAGCGCTCATCTTCTACATTTACAAATTTTTGTTAAACTTTCTTAATTCCGGGCCAGATTGTGTTATGTGTAAAATGACCATCATTTTTATTAACTATTATTTTATCGAGAATTTCGTATGGAATATTCTAATTCGTACAAAATCTACTGTGTATAATGGCATTCTTTAAAGAGATTTTAAACAATAATAATGACCTCGATTTTATTATAGATCCTGGCTAGATAATGATGTGACACGTGTAAATTTTGCATTCATTTAGAGTTTTCAAGACTGTTTTAAGAGTATTCTAAATATAGTGTGGTTACATTATAAGTGCCATAATAGGTATCATCTTCATTATCACCTTTATTACATTTTTCCTCGTCGTTTACTTTTATTTTATCGCTTTGGAGTTCTTTTCAAAACCATTTCTTCTGTCTATAATATGTATTGTAAATGAGTAAAATATGATATATGCCTACATCTATACATAAAATTGTAATGAAAATTACAAGAAATGTTACGATTGAGCGTTATTTTGGTAGATTTACACCGAGAAGTGTGTTGTCTTTACTGAGTGAATGGGAATGCGGCTTGCTTAGAAATACCGTGCATAATACACGTAAGGAATGTAATTATTCTCTATTTTAGCAAATGAGGTCCCTAGCAAAGAAACTAAGCAAGCAATGCATGTTGGTAGGCCTTTAATCTGTTTATCACGTTTGTTTACGCGCAGTTCAAATGAACAGCGTATCGCATGCACGAAATCCATGCATGATTGTAGGAAACAGTGGCGGTAAACACAGCGACCGCCACGAAATACCAGCAAATAGGGCTCGAACCAAGAGTAAACTGCTGATTAACCGCCATTACAGAGCGTTCTATTTATAGAATTGCGCCGAGATCACGTCTTTGTCTGTTGTAATGTAAACGAATGTCTCCGAACGCTATGCGCCGGCAATCAAAACAACACTTTCATTATATAACCTAAAACCCTTAAACGTCAAACTTACCGTGCGATGGATGTGGCCTCGTCATTTTGTCGACGTTATTGTTTGCACAAAAGTGTATTTTCACCGTGTGAGGTTAAGAGCACGTCATTTTGACAGGTGATTTTGTCACAGGTTGTGGAATGGCGGATGATGGTGGAGTTACGGGAACGGCATAGTTGGGAAGGTAAGGAGCGTTGGGTCGGGTCGCGGCCAATGAACGAGCGGGACGCGCGACCAAGGTCAAACGCAGCGGAGGGACGCACGAGCGGTGACTCCGCTGCCCGTATGGCAACTAACAACTAACTCTGCTGAGTCTCTACTTGTCCGCGGAGCGCGGCTGCGATGTGCCGATAAGCGGTATTATGGAATAAATAAAAACTCGATGCGGTGTGAATATGAATGAATGCAGCCATCTTTACGTCATTTGCTCATTGTTCACTATGGCATAAAATTACATTTAGTAAAACATTTCTGTTTACAATTAATTACTCTACAATTTCTTCTAGAGTAATGTAAACTTAGTAAAATTTTCCACATTGCTGTTGATTTCGTACTTTATACAACTGCATGTTGTTGAATAAATCAGTATCTTGTTTTATTTGAATTACAATCATATAAGCCTACTTCAATTCTAATAAAAGAAACTGGTTTCAAACTGTAAAGCCATGCCTAAATATTCAAATTTAAATAAAATCAGAATATTCAATTCGTAACGTCAACGTAAAAAAATGTTTGATACACATAACATAGCCATACTTGTAACTAACGATGTCCCACGTCTACATCCGCTGATGTCACATAGCTTTTAGCATTCCTGAAGAACTGGTCTATCAAATGCAAGAAAATAATTCAAATTCGATTGGCAGTTCCAGAGATTAATGCCTCAAAATATGTGATGATAAACATTATTTGGCTAAATTAAGTGTCTTTATTATTTACTCCGAATCGGAAGGCTCCGAGTCCCAGCAGTGGGAACACATAGTGGACTGTTGATGATGTTGATGATGACTATTTACTCGTCTTTTAATATTTATGGTAGATCTTTTACATTGTACTTAATATTATTATTTGATTAGGTCCTTACATGACGACGCTTGAGGTTAATTCACAGCCCACGAAAAATCAATATGTGGTACGTCAAAATAAGTTTTCACTTCAATAGAGAAATTACAGGGGTTAGAGATAAAACATCTTAGATCTCTGGGTGAAGAGCGCAGTGCAGTGCTAGGTAATGATTTGAACTCATCATGTTCCAATAGCTGCGTGTCGCTGTGCTGTTATGTAGTAGGCATTTTTTTACCATCAGGCACATGTCCTGTTCGTCTCGTCACTCTTAAGTAAAAAAAAACGGTTTCTGTAAACATAAATTCGAAATTGGAATTCTTAACCAAAGAGGAAATATTTGAGATGAAAGTGACCAGTATGACAAAATACTGATTTCATAATATGTAAGGACCTAAAATTTATAGCCTCTAATAACTACATACTTTAATCGTAGTGTAAGGCAAAAATGTCTTCTTTCATTCTATTGACGGCTTTTGTATGCATATCTTATTGTAGGTACCTTTGGTCGTACAGTTCATAAATTTTACCGTTACTTTTTGAATGTAGTAAGTAGGTAAATGGGGTATTTTCGGGTATTCAACGAGTATACTTCATGTATTTCAGGTAAACTCTACGTATGTACAATTAATAAATTAATGTAGGTCAGCAATACTCTACATTGTCTGTGCTAAACCAAACAACGGTAAACAGTAGATCCCTTTAAAAAATTGTTAATTATTTCATCTACATACAACTAGCTTCGTGGCTTAGTGGGTAGAAGCTCTGCCCGCGAAGCCGAGGGTCGTGGGTTCGATTCCCACCCAGTGCAAATATTTGTGTGATGAATTCAAATGTTTACACTGTGTCTGGGTATTTCTATGTATAATAAGTAAATATTTAAAACTATTTCAGTATTAGATCAGCTATCTGGCTGCCATAGTACAAAGCTTTGTTTAGTTTGGGGTCAGATGGTGTTGTGTGTGAGTTGCCCACCAATACATAATATGAACATAAAATATCATCATGTCGTGAATAATCAAAAGGAATACTATTTTAATATTATAAGCAGTAAAATAACTAAAAGTTATTAAAGTGTCGGCCGTTTTGCTTAACAACTCCAAAAGAATAACTTAACTTAACTTAAATTCTCATACTTCATTTGTAAATAAACAACTATTTTAAAGCTCTTTCCAATAAGACAGACCGATATAAGGGGCCAATCATCCCCTAAACTCAATTTTAAGTCAATATTTCCTACTAAATGTCTCACTCAGACTCGCGCTCTTACCCATGGAGGCATAGTTGAGTTTAGGGGATGATTGCCCCCTTAGATTGGTCTATCTTATTGAAATAAGCTTCAAAATAGTTGTCTGACGAACATATTTATAATCGAGCATGAGAATGTAAGTGAGGTTAAATTATTATTTTGGAGTTGTTAAGCAAAACGGCCAACGGAAAGTGTCTGGCAGGATCGGGGCCCTGTTTTTAAGGATGTTGCCTACAACACACGTTAAAATCACTTATTAGGAAATACGTGAAATAAGTAATGTTTGTATGTACCTTCATTACCCCGTATGTCAAAATTGGCCGTCTAAGCAAGTTAGCGAGTAAGCATGTGTTCTTAGTACTTACTAGCTCTACTCAATCGTCCACATTTCATTCATCAGAAAATAGGTGACGTCTGGCAGCTCTGGGATCTTACTCTATATGGCTTTTTTTATCCCGTAAAGAAATTTAATTTCCCGTAAAAATAGCCGTGATTTTTTTTTTCTAATAAAGAGTGACAAGACGAGCATGTCATGTACCTGATGGTAAGCAACATGCTTGCCACTTAACAGCACAGTGACACGCAGCTATTGGAACATGAAGAGTCCAAATCATTACCTAGCACTGCACTGCGCTCGTCACCCAGAGATCTAAGATGCTATATATCTAAGCCCAGTAAATATCTCTGGAAACATTGCCCTTCAAACCGGAACACAGTAATGTTTGCAGATTACTGCTTGGCGGTAGAATAACTAGCAAAGGTATATATTACGATTGGCGAATTTTTTCAACGTCGTTGTCTAAACAATATTTGAAAGCAAGCGATTTTAGAGCGTGTAATTTCCTCATAAATAGCTACACTCTTTGAATGCATCAAGTCATTGCAAAAAAATAACAAAAAAAACATTATATTGGTATAAAAAACAGGAAATCTTCAACACCAATTGTAGGTTCTGACCGATAGATTCTTAGCTCAAGGCGGAAGTTACTGACATTAATCGGATTTCATTTCAAATCGTTAGAGCTAACTTTTTGCTTCAACTAGTATAGGTATAATTTAAACTAATTTATATTCAAAGAGCAGTATCATCACTTCTAAGGCCTTGTCAATAAGTGTGCTAAGAGTAAGCATATTGAAAAAACTTTCATGTGTTAATTGAACTTTGAAGTGGAATTATCCTCTAGTTTTTTAATCTACAGTGAATTACTAAACTATCAGGGCCAGAGTTTTGCTTTTCATTCGTGATTTCTGTTTTCAAAATCGTCTCGTCTCTAAATTGTTTAAAGACGAGACGAACAGGACATGTGCCTGATGATAATCAGCACGCCTGGCCATAACAGCGAAGTGTCACGCATCTATTGGAATATGAAAAGTCCAAATCATTCCCTAGCACTGGACTGCGCTCGACACCCAGATTTACATATACGATGATTTACGTCTATGCACTGTAATTTCTTTAGAAACATTACCAAATAGGGTACAATCCTCAAAAAAACTGAGTAGCCCGTTAGTTAGATTGCCAAAAAATATTGTACACGTATTTTTTCTTTTGTTTCACAAACAAAAAATGACGAAGATACAGCGCTTCGAAGTTTCATGTGACGTCACTTGTGAGTACGATTTTTACTCACGAGTGACGTCGCGACCCCCCACTCTCGAAGTTTGATGGTCTATATCTTTGACGATTTTTAATATTATGAAAAAACAAAAAATACGTGTCCAATATTTTTCCATGGGGTGTAAGGGGGAAGCACTAAACATCTAGCTTCCCCAAATGTCAACCTCTCCTGCGCGTGGTACACCCTGCTGCCAACTAACGAGGCTCTGACGACCGAACCAATGGCGGTATAACCATTTAAAAGCCAGTCCTAAATTGACCAGACCGGTGACGGGCAGCGGCGTCATCGGTGCAAAGGGCTGGCTCCGCGGTCACCAACCCGCCTGCCAAGCGTGGTGACTATGGCAAATACCCCCCCTATGAAGAACACAATAAAGAAACGGCCCCTAGTCCCCGGCGGCTCTGCTATTCCAGGCGCTGGTGGCAGCCTTGGTTCCGGTGGAGCATGGGGTGCGAAGAATCCCCGGCAGACGCCCCGCCACCAAACCCAACGACTCGACCTGGCAACGTTTAACGCACGGACTTTGAGGGCTGACGAAAAGATTGTGGAGCTGGAAGAAGAAGTGGACAAGTTGCGCTGGGATATCATAGGGTTATCCGAAGTCCGTAGACAGGGCGAGGACAGGATAACCCTCGAATCCGGCAACTTGTTCTACTACCGGGAGGGAGATCAACAATCCCAAGGGGGTGTCGGGTTTTTAGTCCGCAAGTCTCTCGTCAACAACGTGATAATGATCGAGAGTGTGTCGAGCAGGGTCGTGTACCTTGTACTTAAAATTACCGACCGGTATTCATTGAAGGTCATACAGGTGTACGCACCGACCTCGACACATCCCGACGAAGAGGTTGAGACCATGTATGAGGACATCTCCAAAGCCATACATGTCTCGCCAACACATTTCACGGTTGTGATGGGAGACTTCAACGCGAAACTGGGCAAACGTAGCGGTGATGAGTTGAGAGTGGGACAATTCGGATATGGGCAGAGGAACCCAAGAGGGCAACGTCTAGCTGATTTCTTGGAAAGGGAGAGCCTCTTTATGATGAACTCCTTTTTCAAGAAACAGCCACAACGAAAATGGACATGGATTAGCCCAGATGGTTCCACAAAAAATGAGATCGACTTCATTATGACGACTAAACGGCAAATATTCAGCGATGTCTCTGTGATCAGTAGGGTTAAGACCGGCAGCGATCACCGTATTGTAAGAGGCACGCTGAATCTAAACATTAAGTTCGAAAGATCACGTCTGATGAAGTCCACGCTCCGACCAAATTGTGCTCAAATCGAAGATCCCGATAACTTTCAACTCGAACTTCAAAATCGCTTCGAAGCCTTAGATGAATGCGTAACGGCGGACGAAATAAACGACAGGCTGGTGGAAACTGTTCAAGCAGTTGGCAGGAAATTTTATAAGAGCCGACGCCAAAATAGAACCCAAAAGCTCTCCGATCATACTCTAAATCTCATGGCAGTTAGGCGAGATATGCGGTTGCAGTCTTCGGTCGACATGACGGTATACAGACGGCTCAATAGACGGATCTCTACTTGTGTGCGACGCGACATACGTTGCTTCAATACTTCGTGTATTGAAGAAGCGATCAAGCGGAACCAAGGCTCGAAAGTGTTCGCAAGAAATCTGTCTCTTGGGCAAAGTCAGCTGGCCAAACTGAAGACCGATAGCGGTAACGTAGTCTCGTCGAAGCCCGAGATTTTGGAGGAGATTGAGAAGTTCTATGAACAGTTATACACCTCTACACAAGCACAACCTGTCGTTAGCATGGCAAAAGACCCCAGAGCCAAGCTGACCCGGCACTTTACCGAAGATATCCCGGAAGTCAGCCTGTATGAGATTAGGATGGCCCTCAAACAACTTAAAAACAACAAAGCACCTGGCGATGACGGAATTACGACTGAGCTTCTGAGAGCGGGTGGAAAACCGGTACTTAAAGTCCTCCAGAAGCTGTTCGACTCCGTCATACTTGACGGTAATACGCCAGAAGCGTGGAGCAGAAGTGTGGTGGTGCTCTTCTTCAAAAAAGGTGACAACACCTTGTTGAAGAATTACAGACCCATCTCACTTCTGAGCCACGTTTATAAGTTGTTTTCGAGGGTAATCACGAATCGTCTCGCACGCAGGTTTGACGACTTTCAGCCACCCGAACAAGCCGGTTTCCGAAAAGGCTATAGTACCATAGACCACATACATACGCTCCGGCAGATTATACAGAAAACTGAGGAGTATAATCGGCCACTATGTATAGCGTATGTGGACTATGAGAAAGCCTTCGATTCCATCGAGACCTGGGCAGTGCTTCAGTCTCTCCAGCGATGCCGCATCGACTATCGCTATATCGAAGTGTTGAAGTGTATCTACAGCAAAGCCACAATGTCTGTCCGATTACAGGACCAGTGCACAAAACATATCCAGCTACAGAAAGGCGTGAGACAGGGAGATGTTATATCTCCGAAACTGTTCACTGCTGCGCTGGAAGACGTTTTCAAGCTACTGGACTGGAACGGACATGGCATCAATATCAACGGCGAATTCATCACTCACCTTCGGTTTGCCGACGACATAGTCATTGTGGCGGAGTCGCTGGAGGATCTCGGTGCAATGCTCAGGGACCTCAGTAGAGTATCCCAACAGGTTGGTTTGAGGATGAACATGGACAAGACGAAGGTCATGTCAAATGTGCATGTCTCACCTGTACCGGTTATTGTTGGGAATACCACACTCGAAGTTGTTGACGAATACGTCTACCTGGGTCAAAAGATCCAATTAGGTAGATCCAACTTCGACAAAGAGGTCCAGCGAAGGATCCAACTCGGATGGGCAGCGTTCGGGAAACTTCGACACATCTTTGAGTCCAAAATACCCCAATGCCTAAAGACAAAAGTCTTTAACCAGTGCGTGTTGCCAGTGATGGCTTATGGAACTGAGACGTGGTCCTTAACTGTGGGCCTCATAACAAAGCTCAAAGTCACACAGCGAGCTATGGAGAGAGCTATGCTCGGAGTCTCTTTGCGCGACAGAATCCGTAATGAAGATATTCGCAAAAGAACTAAAGTGGCCGACATAGCTCAACGAGTAAGCAAGCTGAAGTGGCAATGGGCAGGCCACATCGCTCGAAGAACTGACAACCGATGGGGAAGAAAGGTTCTCGAGTGGCGACCACGAACCGGAAGACGCAGTGTTGGACGGCCTCCCACTAGATGGACAGATGACCTCACAAAGGTCGCTGGAAACCGCTGGTTGCAGGTTGCGCGGGACCGTTCGTTGTGGAAATCTAGGGGGGAGGCCTTTGTTCAGCAGTGGACGTCTTGCGGCTGATGATGATGATGATGATGATTTTTCCATGATCTAACTGACTGACTAATTAGGATGGTGTATTTTTGACCCAGTCCGGTACCCTATTGGAACACTGTGTTGTTTGCACAGTACTCCTTGGCGGTAGAACGACACATAAAGATGTGCTACTTCTCCTAGCAGACTCTGCTACCACCACCATAAAAATCTATAACCTCAGTATGATTTAAGTGTGATAAAAATATCTTTCTTTGGATTGGCATTGAATCAAATGGTATTTGATTTGCTAAAACTATTTTTATAACTATCCACTCTATAAACGATACATTTTTTGTTTCATTTTTAGGGTACCGTAAAACGTACAAACGGAACCCTTCTAGATTCGTCGTGTCTATCTGTCTGTCTGTCTGTCTGTCCGTCCGTATGTCACAGCCACTTTTTGCCGAAACTATGAGAACTACACTGTTTAAACTTAGTAAGTAGATATATTCTGTAAACCGCATTACTATTTGAACAAAAAAATATTAAAAAAAGAAAAATTATGGTTGCCCTCCATACTGAGAACTGAAACTCAAAAAAATGTTTTTCATCAAACCTACACGTGTGGGTTGTCTATCGATAGGTCTTCAAAAACGATGTTGAGGTTTCTAAAATCATTTTCGTATACACTGAATAGTTTGCGACAGAGACACTTCCAAAGTGGTAAAATGTGTGCACGGGATAATCTTCTATGAAAAAATGCTCAAAAAAAAGATAAAAAGAAAAATACTTCTGATACAATAAATAAAATTATTCCTCAACGAAGTACCCCCCCCCTAAAGCTCTCTAGCTCTACTCTAGCTTCTAAAGTGAGAGAATGAAAAATCTAAAAAAAATGTATGATGTACATTACCATGTAAACTACCAACGAAAATTGGTTTGAACTCGATCTGATGAGCAGTTTTTTTAGTACGTCATAAATACACTATTATTGAAACTTCGATCAAAGTTACAACGAACTACAAGAACTATGTGTACTATGTACATTGTGTTACTTGCTACAACGGAACCCAGTCATGTCATGGGCGAGTCCAACTCGCTCTTGGCCACTTTTTTATATTCTCGAATAGTATTAGATTCGAATACATTTAATATGTTCAGATTTAAGTAATTATACTGTCTTGCGCTTAACGGTGTGTCCCGTTCAGCCCACTGCGCATCAGGTTTCCCTTCCTGCCATAGGAGTAGTGCGTGTGGTCTAACACCTTATCAAGATCGTTATCAGGTCGATTCTTTGCCACAATCCATTGCTGGACTGTTACCTCCTTTCACATTTCTCGTGTATTAGGTTTCATGGTGATGCGGTCGTCACTATTTTTATTACCAATTCTAGTCTACGGTTTGTAATTCCGATTACTAACAACCAAATCACATACATTTGATACTATTTGTATTACCATTTTAGTCTATTCCGATGACCAACAACAAAATCACATAGGTTTGCCGTTATATGAGTAAGTAAACTCCAGGGCTCATTGAAATGCTTCACAGTCGTAGACTATGTTTAAGAAGTTTTTTTTGTAGGATAGAGTGACGAGATGACCAGGACATGTGCCTGATGATAAGCAACATGCCTGCCACATAATAGCACAGTGACACGTACATAGTTATTGGAACATAAAAAGTCCGAATCATTACCTAGAACTGCACTGCGCTCATCACCCAGGGTTATAAGATGTTTTCTGCTGATCTCTATGCCCTGTCATTTCACTGAAAATATTTTCCTGTAAACAGGAACACAGTTAGGTACGATTGCACATTACTGTTTGGCGGTATAATAGCTGGCAAAGGTGTGGTACTTCCCCAGACGAACTCTGCAAAAGTCATACCAGTACCTACAATAAGAAGTTTTAGGCAACATAGAGTCGTTCAAACATACATACAAGATAATAATATCCTATATTTCAATTGACTACTAGACTTAAGGAGATACTGTATGTAATATATATAATCCAGTTCTTCTTAAAAGGTATAAAATTAAATACACACATACTAGAAGTTCGAACTTTCTGGGTGGTTGAGAGCTTGAGAGCTAGTTTCCGCCTTGAAACGATATTTATTCTGTGGATGGGTGTTTCTGACTGTCATAATAATGTAGTTTACAAGTAAATGAGTATTATATCTACAATCTGGTTTCATTAGTACAATCATAATAGTTTTGAGTTAGGTAGTGTTGTGTATGTGTTTACATTTGTTGTGCAACGTCGTTTGTCGACACCATCTAGTTCCAGACTGAAAAAAACTGTACCTACAGTCCTCTTGAAATCAGATGGTTGATATAATATTTAGGGGGGGGGTTATTATAGGATATTATTTGTTAACCACCTAGAGCCTAGAATATTCCTGAACCGCAAACATTTGTTTCGTATTTACAATCAATAGACCATCTATGACGAATATTAACAAAACAAAAAAACATTAGGTTAAACCTATTGGGACACAAAATCATAGTTCGAAAACAAAAACTTGCCCAATGAACAGAAATGTAAAGTGTAACGTATTTTATGAGGGGGAAAAAACACATTTACTGCAGGAGCTTTGGTTATTAGATGTAATAAAATTTAATTGACATTTTTAAACCCTAGCAAATAATTACTCGACTCATTCATTAACCCGTTACAGCTGCCGCCGAATTGAGAAACTAGATTTAAGCTCAATAGTCAGCACCGCTAACACTAAGCAAAAACTACTAAGCTCAAATGTAGGTACACATATGTAGTCTAGTTTTAAGCTCGAGAAAGCAAACTTTTGAAATAAAGTAGTAAGTCGCGAGAATGTCAGATTGTACAAAAGTGAAGTCATAGACTCGAAACACGTCTGCATTAAATCAAGAAAAATACCGTTCAATATACTCGTATAAATTAAATAATAGTACAAATACCGTTAAAATGTTATCTTGAATTCTACGTTTTATATTTATTATTGTATGGAGTATTTTTGTATGGAGAGAAGGCCCGAAGTCACAATAGAATGAATGTGAAATGAACTGTATATGCTACTAATTCTCCCCTGATACTTAGAAGATCAAACAACAACGTCGGGCTGCTAGTCAATTATTTCAACTCATATTATATAACTTATTATATAACTCATATTGACATGCAAAAATGTATGATAGTTACTGTTTTATTTTTATTTTCTAATAAAACTAAGTTTTTGACAATGTTATTAATTCAATTGTGATCATTGCTAGTAATGTACTAATTGCCTATGACATGTAAATAACATTTATGAATAAATGAATATGAATATAATATGAATATGAATAATTGCAGTAAGTGTAGCGAGATTCATAGATTGCTTTCTACATTTTATAAGTAAGATGAATAAATTACACCTTACTTTGGAGTTAAGTTGCCGGCCTCATTGTTCCCTGAGAGATACAATCTAGTACTTTTCAAGGTCAGAGTGAATAGGTACTTACTAGGTCAACGTGCGTCATCCTCGACCACACCATCAGGCGAGTTGGTGGTCAACGCGGACCTATACGCGATTTAAAAAAAGGCGCGGTAGGCTAAGGGTGGCTTCCACTCCGGCTCGTTCCTGGAGCAAAGGTTGGTCATTGCTACTCTACGTGGGAAAGCAGCGAGCATCATGGGCACCTTTACGCCGGAAGCAGTTCCGGGTGGGTTATTCGGGGGTTAGTTTTAAAGGGGGAAATTGATTGACAAATTGGTAATGACGTAGAGTCTTAAATCAAAAAAAAAAATAATTCTGAGACACTGTTTCTATTATTGTTTGAAATATTTAATTCCTAAATTACACCTTAAACTGTCAATAAACGGATCAATTACATAATTTAGATAAATAATTAACTGGTGCCAATCCTGATTAAACCCACACATTAGACACAAACCTAATTACCTACCTCAGTAATAATTGGACTTGTTAAATTATTCTGTAACACAAATTGGGATTGTCGTGATGATCCAATAAAATTAAATATTTTATTGTTTAATGACCCCTACGTTTAAATCTGCGTCGTTAGTTTTATTGATCTCGCCTGGCCAATTAGACAGTCGCCACTTTAATCTGGAATGAAAATTAGGCGTTCAAAATTACATGGCATAAGCAGTTCACAAAATGTTTCCATAGTTGGGACTTGGGGCCTTAACAAGAAGACATTTTAGGCGCTGGCCCAGTACGGATTGACGGATGACGTATGACTTCGAAAGATTCTAGAAACATTTTGCTTTTCTCACGATATTTTGTTCGTTTAGGTGGCGAGGACAAACTTTTCAAAAAATATCTAATAGGTCGGCGCTTGAAAAAAATGACAGTGGTGCAAGCGAGCTTACGACCTCACAACTGTCGCTGCCGCTGCGCTAGCTACTCGCAACCACCCAGCTAAAATAAAATTATGCACACGGCACGGCAAATTTACACAATTATTATCTATTACAGGATATTTAACGTGTACGTATATAATAGATACTGAGATTATACGTGAACTTGGTACATGAAACTGCGTAGACGTTTTTAGTGAAACTGATGCGGCCGCGAGACAGTCGCTAGGCGCAGGTGGCACCGGTGCGACTGAGGCAAGTCGCGATGCTTGGCGATGGTCATCTTGGAGAGCAGAGGAGAGACCATGGCGGGAGAGTACTACCGGTATTACGGTGCGCCGTTCTCCCTGCTCGCCGCCGCCTTGCGTGATTATCAACATGCAATAGCGCACGCGGTGGGGCTGCAAGGGAAGAGGAGTGCCGTTATTGCGGTGCGCCGCGCTTCCCTATCCTCTGCAGCCGAAAAGGGGTATGCGGCAGGACCACAGACCTGACCCTTCACGGGGACCAAGGGTGGTCTCCCGTCTGGTGTATCCTGAGTTCAGGGGCGTCGGCGACGGGGTTGTGCCACATAAGAGGGCCCGGAGACGTACAAGCCGCAGCGGGTTTCGTTGAGTAATGCAAGACCGGTCCCGCATTCCCGCCGCAAACGGCAGAGTTGGAACCCCGAGCAGATTTTAGTAGGTAGGGGCACCAAGTCCATCCATGGTGTCGAGTCCTACATAAGCGGACCGTCTCCCCAGGCGGTATATGCATTTCCTTCACGAAAAAAAGGTGTGGTACTTCCCCAGCCGGACTCTGCACTGTCCTATCTTTCTTTACCTTTATAAAAAGAATTATGTAAGCGATATACATATTCATTTATTTCCAAAAAAATCTTGGAGGATTAAAAACATAAATACAAAATCGGTAAAAGATTGTTTCGCTATTTATACATTAACAAAAACCGATTACAACTCGTGCCCGCTCTAAATCGATTTTTTTTCGACTACAACACATAGTAACTTTTTAATCTGTGGCGCTTTTATTTGCTGTATATCTTTAGATCATTAGCGCTTCCGGTCTCGTTATCTTAAGATTCACTAACAAAAAATATTCTAAAATAATATATATGACAGGTTTTGTATGTTTAATTAGATGTTCAGATGTTTGTTGGTCAATCACAGCGGAAGAACTGATGAGATCGAGTTTAAATTTTGTGTGACTTTCAAAAGTCAGATAGATTGTAATTCGGATTAGAAAGAGATTCGGACACATCGGAGAGTTCCAAAGAAAATAAAAATTTTTGTAGGTAGAACATAAAGGTACCACGGGCATTGGCTCTTATTTTAATACAAGTTACACCAGACGTTCCCAACCTTTTTCTTTTAACTTCGGTACCTCTATGTGATATCTCGTTTTAAAAACTGCACTAAGAGTTATTATTTAATCTTAAACACGTTATTATATAATTATTAAATCAGGAACATTTTTTGTGATTATGTTAAAAAAATAAACATTTACGTCACGCCACATTATAAGTCAACCCTTATTAAAAGGCATAAAACAAAAGGGGATTAGTTTGAAGTGGCAAATCTGCCCCTCAAAGCCTTTTGTATACATACAATAATAATAAATAGTCTTAAGGCCGATTTACATCAGACCAGCGAATGCTCATTCCCCACTGAATAATATTCATTTGGTGTAAACAAACGTAGAACATTCTTTCGTTGTTTTGTTTGCGTTCGCAAAGATTCTATGGAATTTTTAAAATGGAAAACGCTAAGAACGATCTTTCGTTTACACTAAAAGATCGAGAAAGAATGCTCTTGTTCCAGCTTTAGCTCTATGTTCGTTCAGTTTAAATCGGCCTTTATGTAATTGACGCTCCAAATGCTCTCCATGGCCGATGGCAACATATAAGATCCTAATTTACATAACATAATAAATAAGGCTCTAAGTCTCTGATAAGCATTTACAAGATTGGATAATAGGTACTAATGCTTTTATAACATGTTGCTTGCTGGTCCATACTTACTTACGAAAAAAAAATTGTTTATTATTATTTTTACAAGAATGTTGGAATGAAACAATTTAATCTTCAGTTTGTAGGTACATGTTGATAGTTCAAAATGCAAAATATGAGGATTGGGACATCATTACTTCACTGGCTTATTATAAGACTCATGGAGTTACAAAAACTATTCTGCCGTGCAGGTTTTAAAACGCAGTATGAGCAAAAACACAGTTTTGAATAAACAGCGAAAAACTTTTTGATTCGTTTTTTTGTCATGTTACAAAGTTTTATGGTGGGTGTTATGATAGCCATTTGACGCATCTGATATCTAAAAATGACTTCACGGATTAAAATACGTATTTAGATGATATTTCCATAAAGAAAAACGATTTTGAAAAAAGTATGCCGAAAAACGAGCAGTTACTGCGCTTAAAATTTTGTCAAATAGCCTCGCATAATCAGATTAAAATGCAGTAATTTGACTTTGTACTGCAAAATTATCCGTGACATGTGCTACTTTAGTATTTAAAATGCAGTATTAGATTTATTTTACTGCAGTTTAATGTGTGTTTTGATTTAAATGTAGAAGCAGTATGTAAACAATTATTGGCTAAATTAGTACACTACTTATTTTGTGGAGTAAAAAAATAGACAATGACTCACAGAATATGGTAATTAAAACTAAATTAATTATAAACTTTTATAGTTTCTATTTTGTTAGTAAAACTAATGAGATCTTTCAATAGAATTGCACAGACATATTCACTTAAATTAATATCTAAGAACAAAAATCGTATGCTAAAAAACAAACTAATTTTTAATGCTCTCCTTCAGCATGTTTTAATAAATTATCTGTAAGTAATAACAACACAGTGACACGCAGCTATTGGAACACGAAGAGTCCAAATCATTACCTAGCACTTCGCTGGGCTCGTCACCCAGAGATCTAAGATATTATATCTCTTAGCCCTGTATTTTTTTCTGGAAACATTGCCCTTTAAACCGGAACACAGTAATATTTACAAATTACTACTTGGTGGTAGAATAACTGGCAAAAGTGTGGTACTTCCCCAGGCGGACTCTGCCGAGAGTAGTACCACTACTAATTACTTTACCACTTACCACTTACCACTACCATAACTACTACTACTAATTTATCTAAGTATATAAAGATTTAATCGTACATTCAATCGTAAAAGTACATATTTTAAAATCTACTTTATAGAACTGACGGTCTTCATAGACCGCCAGTCCTCAATTATGATTGTTATTTTCTTTTTAAAGACACTGTACGGCTACATCCAAATGGAAATACTATTTTTTTATAAATTATTAAAATTTACCAGTTTCTGACTTTTCCCTTTGTGTGCACCCAATTACCTATCTGGATACCAAATTTGAACTTTATATATCATCTGGAACTGGATAAAACCTTTTATGTCTATAGCTTAATTAGTGATAAAAATGACGATTTTAGGACGTTAATATCTAAATAACTGTTTGAGGTACGTTTATGAAATTTGGAGCACATATTGATATCCTGCAAGTCTCAACGTGTGGCCGATTTCACAAGTTAACGTGCAATAGTTTTTTAGTTATGAGGAGGACAAAAGTAGCTCTAAATGTTTCGTGTAATATTACACATGGTGCGCCTCGCCAGTTTACTTGACTGAACTTGGCTGGCACACTGCCGTGTATCTATATAGGTTAAGTCGTATTTTTGTGTGTTATTGTAAGAATGGCTTAATTCAAATAATGTAGTGTTTTCAATGTTTTTCCATCTAGGTGTTTTATTTTTATAGTTTTGCGATCGTCATCTTTGTTGGGACGCAACTGACCGAGCGACGAATCCTAGTTAGAATGTAGTAAACTACTCCAAAAAAGAAGTAGAATATTAGAAAATGGTCAAACTACCAACTATCATGCAGTAAAAACTACTTTTACTGCATTTAAGGGTGAATGTATTATTATTTAATTGTCAAAAAATATTGATTATACTGCAGTAAATACCTCAAATACTGCAATTTAATTAGTGACATTCACAACAAAAAGCAACTTAAGATAAAGATAAAGGACAGTTTTATCAATTTTACTGCATTTTACTTTGTTTTACCCATGTATAAAAACTAAGTAATGCTTTCTAAAACATCGCATCCTAGTATCTTACTGCATACTAGCCTGTAATTCATTTCGAATAATAATTTAAGCCAACTTTGCAGTATTCATATTTTCAGTACATTAGCTATTTACTGTATTTTAGTTTATGTGGTCACTACGTTTTTAAGATGTAGTTAACCGATTTTTTGTAGTGATGATAACATTTACTGCGTTTTACTTAGAAAGACACGGAGTCATGGCAGACGTAATTGCTATTACTGTATTTTAGATAGTTTTACGTTACAGTTTGCACAAAATATAACTAGTTACTGCGTTGAGGAAGTTGTTTTTTTCTATCTTGTAGTCGGAAAATTCCAAAATCGATTTTATCATTCGATTCCTTATGACGTGCCCATTACGGTTCAATATTAAACTCAATATCGTCAAAATGTCGAATACTGCGTTTTAAGTACTGCACGGCAGTATTGGTGTCTAGATATTATGGAACAAGAATATAATTTAAGGTATATACAGAGTAATTGGTAATCAGCCAGCATCCTTTTATTAAGGGGATGTTAAGTACATTAAATACGACAACTTTTGTTCTACATTTAAAATAAAAAACATGCATGTTTTTTTCCCACACAAGATTTAAAAAAAAATGCCCGTCCTAAAGCTTCGAACTCTTCGTAACAATTCCTAAAAAGAACGCGCGCGCGTTTTAACACTCGATAAATTACGTATGTGCCGAAATGAATAAACACTAAACAATGCATTAGAAATGCCAACAAACACATTGTTTTTTGGGTTATATACGGAATAAATTGTTAGGTTTGAATGGCAATATTTCCAGCGAAATAACAGGGCATAGAGATAAATCATCTTATATCTCTGGGTGACGAGCGCAGTACAGTACTTACTAAGTACCTAATCATTTGAACTCTTCGTGTTCCTATAGCTGCGTGACACTGAGCTGTTCTGAACAGACGTGCTACCAACCTTCACACATAAATAGAGGTCTTAGACCAGGCCCTGCGGGGCTAGCACGGGCAGTGGACTAATAGTCTTTCCACCATTTTTATCCACCTGTCAGTGGATATAATAATCATTTCCACCTTGCATAGCATGGCAACAGGGGAAAGGGATAAAATGTTTCATGGATGGAGTTGAGTGTGCAAAATATGAAAACCGCACTAGGTGTACGTACGGTTTTGTACTCAGAAAAGCATGCAAACTATGACTTTGGATGTTGCCAGGAGGTGTATTGGTCCATTTTTTTATTAAATTTAAAAAACAAATTCTAATCATGAGATTAGAGCTATAAAATGGCTATAAGTAGGTACATACCAGATACTTACTTTAAAAAACGCACTAGACTGTATTTACAAAGATTGGGAATTAAACGAGAATAAGCAAGTCATGGACGATTAACAGTAAGCTGTGTTGTTCTTGAATGAACGCATAACATGAAAAGGGTCATAGAATGATTGTTGTGGCAGTTAGCGCCATCTAGCGGGGAGTAGCAGAACTAAACCTATAAAAAAGAAAAAAAAAGATTGACAAAATCGTGTGACCAAAGTGTTTGTATCTACTTAACTTGACTTTTCATTTGTAAACGCTAGTTAATTGATTATTTATATTTACTGCCCACACTTAGCGTCTTCGCATAATGTCATTTAAACCCAAAAAAAAATTGTAGGTTCCATTCGCATCCGCTAGTGGCACAGCTCCATACATTTTGTAGCGTTTCCACGACGTGTACCTACAGAGACGCTGTTTTTTTTTTGTGTAGTTTAGTGACGAGACGAGCAGCACATGACCTGATGTCAAATTAGTCAATGGCACTAATTGTAGTTATAACTTCCTAACCTAGATCCCTATTAAATATAAAATCGGCCAAGTGAGAGTGGGACTCCCGCACGAAGGATTCCGTACCATTAGACATACATAGACTATCGCAGTTTCCGCGGACAGGCTTTCACCCAAAAAGCTTTACTAAAATTTTGATTTTACGTTATGGTTCTAACGACGAATTCGATATCGCGTTTTAGTCTTCTAGTGGCGCCATCTACATAGTTTACTTGGGACGGACTAAACGAGCAGGAAACGGTAAAAAATCAAGTTTGTGGTATGGGTAAGGGGCCCCTTAAATATTCATTTTATTTTATTATTGGTATTTGTTGTTATAGCGGCAATAGAAATACATCTGTGAAAATTTCAACTGTCTAGCTATCACCGTATCGACGGACGGACGGACAGCCAAGTCTCAGTAATAGGATCCCGTTTTTACCCTATGGGTACGGAACCATAAAAATCACCTTATCTACCTACACCTTTGACTAAGATTAGTTGGTATGAGACCAACACGATGGAATGAATATCTTAGAGGTACCTACATAGATAGAAAACGATTTTTGTGACACTTACAAATAAATTAGGTATATAGCAGTTAAATCAGGCTCGAATTTTGGGGGGGGTCACCAGTACGCAGCCTCAGTTTTGGGGGGGGGGGGCACGAGTAGAAATACAATAAATCGAGTAAAAAAGACTTTACTAGTAAGAGCGCCCCACGATTTTACCCATGTAGCTGATGCTCCAGTTGTTTTCCCGCGTTGTTTAAAAATAGTTTATGTACTACTAGACATTTTGATTTTTTTTAGATTTTTAATCTAATGTACATGGGACACTCAGAAAGTTTTGGGAAACTAAAAATCTAACTATAATGAAAAAAAAAATTTACTAAATCTTTTCAAAGAACTCTCCACCAGCCTCTATACAAAGTTTCATGCGTCTGAACCAATTTTCAAAACATTTTTTCCAGTCCTCCGCAGACACCTCTTCCACGGCCTTCTCAAACGATGTTAGCGCGTCTACCGGCGATGAAAACTGTATCCCTTTGAGCTGATTTTTAATTTTAGGGAATAAAGAAAAATCACACAGAGCCAAATCAGGACTGTAAGGAGGGTGCCCCAAGAACTTGACCGGTGTGGAGTCCAGGAAGTCCCTCGTTTTGATCGCAGAGTGCGCGGGCGCGTTGTCGTGGTGAAGAAGGACCCAGCGGAGCCCGGTGTTCGGTCGCTTGTTTCTCATTGCAGAAAAAACTTCTGGCAAGCATTTTATGCTGGACCATTCGGCGTTGATACTGCTTTGGTCTCGAAGTGGAATTGAAATTAGGTACCCCGTCAAAGTGAAGAAACTAGCGATCAAAATTTTCCTTGCGCTTCTCGATCGCTTCACTTTCGTAGGTGTTGGTTCATTTTGAAACAGCCAAACTGTCGACTCCTTTGTTTCTGGATCGTACTGATAAATCCAGCATTCGTCACCTGTCACAATGTCGTAAGCGCGCCGTGACGAGCCTGCATTAAATTTTTGTATCATATACGGCACCAATCCACACGGGCCTGCTTCTGCGCTTAGGTGAGGTTGTGCGGCACCCAGCGGGAAACTATCCTCCTTACGCGAAGGTGCTCGTGCAAAATCTTGTGAACACTTCCTGAACCAATCTGCAGAGTATGCTGAATCTCTTCGTACGTAATGCGTCTGTTTTCTTGAATTATTTTTTTACTGCCAGCACACTTTCTTCGGTGACAGCCGTCGTAGAACGACTACTCCTTTGTTCATCCCCCAAAGTAAAACGACCGCGTTTGAACTCGTTATACCAGCGGTAGATGGTTGCTTTTGAAAGTCCTTCATCCGTAAAACCAATTCGAAGTCGATCAAATGACTCGTCAGATTTTAAGCCACATTTGAAATCGTAAAAAATCATAACACGAAAATGTTTTCGATGCAGATCCATTTTTTTATAAAACAAAAAAAAATTGGCTCTCAAAAAAATGCGGAGGGAAATTTGAAAATCGAACAGTTGTATTTATACTTTTAAATAATCGAAGTTTTCAAAATAATTACAAGTGTCTTATACATAAAAACTTTTTTTTGCAAAACTTTCTGAGTGGCCTGGTATATAATTTTGGGGGGGGGGGGGTCATGTCCCCCGTGACCCCCCCCCCCCCCCCCCCCTGGAGCCGCGCATGAGTTAAATACTTATGACCTAGCGCCACACAAAACCAGCAAACGAAGGAACGAACAAAAATGAAATGAAATCACGATAAATTTTGTGTATTTTTATTTAAAAATAAATTATGTAGTACAACTTGCACCAATAACAACAAAATTTTGGTTTGAACAACATGAAACCTTAACTTTCGCTCAAAGCAACTTAAAAGGTATTTGCAAATGTACCTATTACTGAATATAAAATTATAGACTACGGTGCGATAGGGCCTAGGTTTATGTCTAATATAATTAATTTTAACCTATTATTCATTTAAAACTCGCAAATGTAACTCACAACAACACAAAACTTCATAAGCCAACAGGATTTCGGTACCTACCAATATACCTCTACTATAAAATACGTAAAAGAATACGAAAAAAACTGTATAATCCTACAATGAAACTCGCTTAGGTGTCTGAACTGACAGCTTTTTAGGGTCATTTATGCAGGAAGTTCACCTTTACGCAAACTGTTTTATAGAATACTTGAATGGTACATTGTAGATGATCAAAATTAGAACTCATAAAAAGAAGAACTCGTTAATTCAACTGCATATTTTGAAGGAATGTCCGTAAAAGGACTAATCTAGGTTTGTATGACGTATGGTAATTTCTTTGAGACAAAATATCAAATTGATTGAATTGTTTAGAGCCAGACGAGCAGTGTACTGTGTCTGTCACGACGCGACGATACAGTAGTGTTAAATAATAACATATTCGTATTGACAAACAATCTACGTTTTAGTGAAAGTAAAGAGCCACTACTGCAAAAAAATAGTCTGTCTGTTAGATTATTGAAAAACATTGAACACGTATTTCTACACTGTTACTCGTTGCAAGTTCTCTGCTAGTTTATATTCCCATCGAGTCACACTGTTACGCTAGTGTGACTCGTTGGGAAAAAAAATACCAACGAGTCACAGTGTGACTCGTTTGGTGTTACTCGTTGGGAACCCACCTATAAATATCTTTGTAATTTTTGATAATTAGATGAAACAAAAAATATGTGTCCCATATATTTTTATAATCTACCTGAAAAACATGGTATCTTTTTGACCCTGTCGTCATCGACATTTTTTTTTTCGTCATGACTTCCATTCGGTAATGCTACTGTAATTTCGCCAGCGTCTAACGTTTGAACATTCAGAGTGTCTTTGATCTATATATCGCGATTCTTCTGGCTACATTAATTTACTACGTTGCTATGTCCATTTCAGACTATTCTATCGCTGTACCGTATGTCAATAGTGAGAAAGATGTGAAAGCGTTACTTACCTACTTTCACAATAATAATAATTTAATAATAGTTAGTATTTTGCAATTTTCAGATCAATCTTACATTGGCAACTGATGAAACAGAGATTTACGACAACAGTGGAAAAATAGTGACGGACTAATATAAATTTTAACTGACATACCTACGTCTGTTAAGGTATGAGGTTTTGCCAATTTGTGATCTCTTAAATATGAGTCTTATGTTCATGTTTGATGAAATTCCCTTAAAGCAAATGTATATTCAAAATTTAAATTGGTCTTTATTTCATTTTCAATGTCCCGAGCTAGGGAGTGCAGTGCGGGATGATTGTCATTTTTAGCTAGGCATTATTTTCATTGAATTTCCCGCACTGAATGATACTCGTACGATTGTAATTTATTTGTGAAACAAATATGCTTAAACTAATTTAAGGTTTAATTTTCAATATGAAATTGCAACCCCGATAGGACGGTGATAATTACTAGTGCTCTTTCAACAACAAACGTTTGGTAGTATTTCGATAGCGAGCTTCACTCACCATGTAAAATGCAGCACAGTAACGATAGTAATAACCAAAGTAAAGCTTTTTAAAATGGTATTGTAAAAACGTGTAACAGTTGATAATCGCATGCTATTTTTGTAAAAAGGCACGGCGTATGATACTAAAAGTTCACTTACTCTACGGTATTCATCATCATAGAGAACAAAACGAAATTGGTCCGGCATGTCATGTTATTAAATTAGGAACCCTTAATCTGCGAATAACCAGATTTTTTTGCAAAATAAAGACTTTTTACGATATAGCATCTCGATAAAATCATTAAAAGTTGCCGTTACTAGTCCTAGTTCCGTCCTATTTTAAAAATTTGCGCTACTTTTTCACTTACATTTTGCATCTAAGAACAGGTAGAGAAATTTGCTGTGTTGTCTTAAAAATGTACTAATTCTATGAAATGTAGATTTACA
The DNA here is from genome assembly GCA_963693475.1 of Ectropis crepuscularia. Lineage (NCBI taxonomy): Eukaryota > Metazoa > Arthropoda > Insecta > Lepidoptera > Geometridae > Ectropis > Ectropis crepuscularia. The sequence continues at coordinate 16,257,058 of OY856358.1, forward strand.
CTACGCATTTGCATTATTATAAAAAGTGGCTATACACAATTCCTTTACAGGGCTTTAATTTATTAGGTTTAGAAAAAATGCTATCTTTATTTTCTGTGGGTAGGTACTATAATTTTCGAGTATCAAAAGTGATACCTACATAAATATATTAGGGTGTAAAAGATCGATTTCAAATCCAATTGGACTGTGGTATACTAGGTACTCATTATAATGCCTACATTTTGCAATCGACAAGCCGTGTAAAAAAAAACAACTGACCCAAACAACAAATATTTTTCAACATAATATTGTTTTAATTATGTTGCGATGTCAAATAGATAGGAGTATACATATATGGTTCCATAGTAAAAGTTCATTATTGTGACACACAAAATTGTAAATTATACATTAACCTTTCGGCTTCGAAACAATTATTTTGCGGCACGAAATTTTACGTAACTTCTTTTAGCATAATTGTAATTGATTTAATAAAGCTTTTAATTTTATTGATAAAATAAATTCAATTGTTATGACACCTAAAGAAGTCTATGATTAAGAGTCTTACAAGTATCTAAGTTATAAATTACAAAATGAAGCAAAATGCGTTTTCAGGAATTTACCTATAATTGACCACGAAACAATGTTTCCATTTTATTGCCATCGTTAAAGAATACGTAGAATTAACTCGTATAGAATATTAATGTATGCACAAATTGCATCAAATATTCAAAGACAATGCTTAATTTGAAGTACCCTATGGAGAGCATATTAATTTTGGTCTTTAGCACAATTTACTTTCTTCTTACTTTAAATTTTTCAACCAAAATTCTATGCAAGTTCCTAATATACCTTACTATAATGTCTCGAAAAGTTTGTGGAGGTTGAAAAATTCAGCTAAAATTTAGAAATAAAATCAGTTAAGTCACAGTATGAAATGTTTAAGTACTTATCTAGTAGTCTGCATTGAGCTAAGTACAAATATGTTAAACTTCGAATATAAATTCTAACTACTGGAGGAATATAATTTAAAATACAAAGTGCTCTAAATGACATTATGGAACTTGCACAGTTAGTACTAGAAGGGCGTAAACTACGTTATTCGTGAAGAAACTTAGATCTATTGAATTATGTGTATAAATGTTGTTTCTGCCAAATAGTGTTTTGTGAGTTTAGCTATTATTCTTAAGAAGTGTGAACTGGAAGGCAGTAGTAAAACAGACAAACTTTCGATTATCCACTCATAACAAACTTTATTACCTTTCAGCATAAGTATAAAATTAATAAAAAATAATACAAACACTCATTAGAGTCATTTAAAGTTTATTTAAATTCAGCGTAAAACAATCTGTCTTCTTTTAAATATAAGTACAATAATACGTTTCTCCGAGAATAAAAAAAAAAAGAAAATAAAAAATACTGATCACTCACACTTTCGATGGAAACATGTATTTTTCATTTCAATGCAAAAATACTTATCTTCACAAAACACGAGGATAAGTATTTCAACTATAATAATTGTCAATTTCAAGCTTAGACTAATTGCAGCTAAAGTTTTACAGGCGTTTTAAATATTGGTGAAAATGATACGTTCATGAAAATTGTCATTCATTCATTCACTTATACACTTCAAAGATGCAAATAGGCTGCTGCATTTGAGTCCATTTGCGTTTAAAAAAGATATAGCTGTAAAACGACAGCTATAAATGTTTCGGTCACAGTTTGATCGCACAACTATTGCGTTTGTCCCCTCAATCAAAAATCAACCATCAGCAAGGCGCTTTATGGATGTAAATAGACCTGGCAACGATAGTCGGCAATATTACCAACTGTGGCCAACGTTTCTTTTAACAAAACTTCTTCAACAAAAACATTGTCGCCATCTATGGCGTAAATGAGAACTATCTTTGACAGGTCAATTTGGATCTTAAAAAAAAAAAAAAAAAATATACGGTCGAATTGAGAAACCTACTTTTTTTTAAAGTCGGTTAAAAACCCTTTATTACCCATATATTTAAGGTTGATATTTGAGTGAAACTATTCATGCATTGCTATGCGATGAAACTTGACAGCAAACGTAATCAGGCCTGCGTTGACCGCGAGTGTGGTGCGTTACCGTTATTCGAGGTGTTTGTACATGTCTTCTATTTGCGGTTTGAAGTAATTTCTGATTTCAGGTCGCTTCGCCTTCATGGTGGGAGTGAGTAAGCCATTTTGTACTGAGAACGGGTCCGGATGGAGATAGATGTCCTTCACCTATGGAGCAGAAATAAATAAAATAAATACTGGTGGACATTACTGATACAAAAATCTTTATTGCTGTTTGCAGGTAATATAAGATGTTACAAAACATTTTATAAGTTGACATATTTCTCCAGAAATTTAGAATTTCTCTCAAAGCATCTAGCCGCAAACTACGCAAAGGTTGGACTATCGGAGCCTTACCTTATCGGACTACTTAATATAAAATTTATATAATTGTAAATACATAGACTACTTATACTAGATGCTTACAAAAAATAATTTAATTCATTACACAAATATTTGCACTGGTAATAAGTTTGGACGTGGATTTGATATTCACACCGACTATAAATATTTTTGTGATGAATAAAAGTATTTGTTTTATAGTATATTTTATCTGGGTGTTTCTATATAGCTACTTATCATCAGTGTTTACAATTTTAGAAGTATTATAGCAAGCTTAAGCAAGTTAGCTTATCTTTAGTTTGGGGCGAGTATTTTACTAAGCAGAATTTTTTTTTTAGTATTGAGTGATAAGATGAGCAGGACATGTGCCTGATGGTAAGCAACATGCCTGTCCATAACAGCACAGTGACACGCAGCTTTTGGAACATTAAACTATAGCCGGGAGAAAGACCAAAGTTTGGCCTAACGTTCTCGACGGAATCTCATATCCTTATTTTAGAAGATCAGTGCTAGGTAAATAAATGGTTTTTGCAGGGATGATTACTATCCATACAGTATCCATACAAAAACAAGACTTGAGCAACAACCTTGACAGCAAGCCACTGGCATACTATGTCTTTTGCAGGGATGATTTGTCAGTAAATCACTACCACCCAAAATACACTTCTTTGTGTCTTCAAATCGAGAGCGAATCGGTTTCTTCTAGGTAAACACGCTCCATCGTAGACCGCATCATCGCTTAACACCAGGCGAGATGGCGATCAATCGTAACCCCCAAAAATAAAAGTTAAAAAAAGGTCAAGTAACAATATTTGTCAGTCACCTGTTCAAAAGTCTTCAGTCCCGCGTTCTTGCCCCAGTTGAGCATGTCGTCAATAATCATCGCCTTGACCTTCGGGTCCTCGCAGAGGTTGGTGAACGTGCCCTTGATGCCGTGCTCCAGCGCCCAGCACTTGATGACGTCCACGTCGGGCACCACCACCGCTACTATGCACGACTGTAACGGAAAATGGAATTGATGAATTGGCAGGCGCGTTCTCAAGGGAGTCTCAGGGATGACCTACCCGAAATCGTATAAAAATCTAAAAATTTTCAAAATATCGAATATGACACAAGCTATATTTTTTACCCCGCAAAAACAAATGGGACACCAACTACAAGGGTAAAATTACGAAGCGCTTTTTTTACTCGACATATTGTAATATTTTTGAAACGCATTGGCGACCCACCTCAAAATTTGAGGCTGCGACCGCTTCTGTGACTTGGTGGACGGAATTGCATCGAAATTTCGAGAAACATCTTTTTTCGTGGATGAATTAATGGCTTTGACTCTCTCGTTACGAGAGAAGGTTCCGACTCCCAGGTGTGGAAACATTTAGCAGGCTGTTAAGGCTACGCTTGTGAATGCTTACGATGTTAGCCGGTAAATGTGTATCCCATAGCACAGACGCGAAAATAGTTAGGTACTACGTAATCCACAGTCCGTATAACCCAATACTACGCGAAGACGAGGACTTCCTCTAGTAGTAGGTATCTTTTAAGTCTTTACCTGTAGTAGGTATCTTTTTTATTTTCACTATAAATGGAAATGCCAATCATTTTTCGTCGCGCGCCTTTTAAAAATCAACATGTTAGCTCATCGTAAGACAGTGCTATAATAAATTCAACAGTAATTATTAGTACCAAGCATGTTTTATAATGTTAGATTTTATATCGGCTTTTTTCTGTTAAAAAAATTTAAAAGGTTTGAAATTTAAAACAAGTGAGGCTTAGAATGTAGAATAAGTGAGGAAGCAAAGTAGATATTCCATTATACAATATAGGGATTTTCAAGACTGAAGTAGGTAAATAGAGCGTATTTGCTTGATATCATCAGGCGTGATGTCGGTCAAACGCAAACCTAGTATCGATAAAAAATCATGTTTACCTATTTAGAGTTACACAAACTACTGCTTAGCAAGAAAATCGTATTCCACGACTATTGTGATAAATTTTTACTATCTTGCCTTCTTACTTGCCTTCTTTCACCAAACCATAGTCGTGAGAAACATAGGTACATTTATAATTTTCTATTGTCTAAAAAAACTATGTTTGACGTGATAACGTCTTATAATTTACTGGACGAAAGAAAAGTGTCACGTTCCGCCTGAGCCGACCGTGCAAGCGAGTGCGCGGAAGAAGCGACAGAGGCACGATCGGCCTAAGCGTTCGGCTTGTGACGCATCTACCATACATTATATCACGTTACCTATCACGTAAAATGTATCGTCTGTAAACAGACTTTACAGACAAGTATTTTTTTTTTATATCATTAGTAAACACAAAATGGGACACCACTGGGGAGTAAAGGTTCTCGAATGGGGACCGCGAACCGGCAGACGCAGTGTAGGACGGCTCACACGATGGACCGATGATTATTGTCTCGGTCGCGGGAAGTCGGTGGATGGAGGCGACACAAAACCGGTCATTGTGGAAATATTTGGGAGGCCTATGTCCAGCAGTGCACGTCTGAAGGCTGCAGATAATGATGATGATGATGATGTTGATGAAACAAAAAAATAAAGTCCATACCTTCAAAGATTCGCCATGTACGAAGACCTGTTCGACATACTGACTCCGTATGTAACAGTTTTCAATTTTCTCAGGAACTATGTATTCGCCTTGCGACAGTTTGAAGATGTGTTTTCTTCGGTCGATGATCTTCAGCGTGCCATTCTGAAAATTGAAATAAATGGACTATAATAACATTATCAAAATGAAATTCTTCAGGTATGTAGAATATTGTGAATGCCTAAATATTCCTAAAAATACTATAAATGCCAAAGTTTGGGTGTTTAGATGTTTGGATGTTTGTTGCTCAATCACGTCGGATTGTTTTGAAATTTATAACACAGACTATTACTCTGGTATAGCACATAGGCTACTTTTTATCTCAGGAAAATAACGAGAACGGGAACTGCGCGAGTAAAATCGCGGGATGCTGCTAATGTTTATAGTAAATGTACAATTTAGAGTCAAAATGTCTTTGATTACTCCAGAGTATAGAAGTAAACCTTTTTTTTTGCGGTCGCGGAAAAGATTGCATCTTTTTCATGTGACATCACATGTAAAATTATGTTTTTTATGTTGACCTACGTATTTCAACTCGATGCGTCTACGTTTTCAAACTCCAATTTGCCAATTTGTTTTAAAACACTTCTGGATTAGCAATTGATTGTCCATCTCTCCTGATGCGACGAAGCGGTCTACAATGGGTACAGTCCGCGAGGTATAAGCTGAGCTTTGCATTAGTGTGAGTGATCACATGCATACGCATCTATTACCAAAAGTACAGTCAGACAACAAACTCTTAAACAACAAGCTGACATTAACTATCCAGGATCAATATGGTCATTGCGAAAAGAAGTATCTCTTTTAGGATTCAAATGGTCAAGGACAGAGAATAACAGAAAATTTTTAATGGATAAGCATGAGATCCATCACCTACGTATAACTTATTTACTTAAAATTTCTGAATACCGTATTCAGGGCAGGCCTATCGTTTATACCGATGAAACATTATATTGACACCACTCACACTTCATCAAAATCATATTCAGATGGCAGCACTTCTGGTTTGAAGAAACACCTTATTAAGAGAACATGGTCACAGCGTCCTGCGTCTGACTGTATTTTTGGTGATCACTCACACTAATGCAAAGCTCAGCTTATACCTCGCGGACTGTACCCCACCCAGAAAATAAACAGATTTGCTCACGACTTAAAGACACCAATACAAATTGTAGGTAATTGGTACCGAAATAAATTTTATTTAATTTACTAGTTGTTAGTGTTATCCTAACTTTTTAAATAATAAATTATAATTAGTATTATTTAGTATAATTAGTATTGTTGTTGTTTTTTTTGTTGTTTTATGTCTAAAACAAATATAATTTATTTAAAAAGTAAATTAAATCAAAGATGTTATATTACCTCTGTACTATTAAATATACCTCTATGCATCAAAAATAGATTTAAAAGTGTTGACTACATTTTTGTGCCGCAGAATACGGTATTGAGAAAAAAAATAGTTAGGTACATCAAAGACGTAAAATACGGTATTCCTGATTAAGTGATTGTGCCTATGGATTTGGTAAAAACCCACCAATGGGGAAACCCGAGTGATTGCGGTATAATCAATAGACCGCGTAGCACAAGTTTGAGCCGACGATGGTTGTGAGCAGAATGGGTTCAAGAAACCTTTTGCGGTAATAAAAAAAATTGGCAGCCATAAGGACTGCTCATAGAACTTCATAGAAGTGAAAACGTATAACTCAGAATTTGATAGCTCACTTTGGACTATACGCGGGTAAAACCAGAGGGCAATGCTAGTCTGGAATAAATCTTCAAAGCATTAGAATGCGTGCGTAGAAATAAGTTTTCTAAGCATGGTCATTTAGAAATGGGTGGCATGGCCATATCCCAAGTGAAAGATGTCCCGAGTTCACCTGAAGATTTTTTCATTTACGAGCGTGACGCTTGAGCTTTATTCACCGCCCACGAAAAATCTGTGTGTAGTGCGCCAAAAGAACAAATCACCCTATTTAAACATTTTATAAAAAAAATACATTACTTTTATCGTGGCTTGTACTTTTGCAGGTGAAGGAAGATCAAGACTGAACCTATATCGAGCGCAATAAATTACCATGTACAACTGAATACTAACAGGTAGCCATTTGCCGACGTCCCCGGTGTGGTGCCAGCCGTCCTGATCGATGACCTCTCGAGTCTTCTCGGGTTCCTTGAAGTAGCCCTTGAACACGTTCGCGCCCATCACGCACACTTCACCCTGTCCCTGCGACGCGTAGTACTCCATTTCGGGGACGTCCACTAACTGAAAACAAAAACAGGTTTTATGAAGGAGGAGCCAGTTAGGCATAATCAAAGAGTTTACATATACTACGTATATAGTTAGAACAAACGCTTTACACCGAAAGCACGGGTCTGATCGCTGTTGTCTTGTCGCTCTTGTGGAAGTTTCATACTTTTGTCGCGGCACATCACTATGTCGCCATAGATAAACATACACCTCACCTGCTTACGATTTGTATAAAATAACCGTGCGGAAAAACCTGATCTATTTACTTATTCTTTATCTAAGGGCATAATATGCCGAGAGCTGGTAGCAAATTTTGGGTAGGTATTTGAGGCAAGCTGAAAACTTGTCACATAACTCTCATATTTCTTCCAAACACGGAGGTGCAAACCTGGCTGGCGAGTAGCAGGGCAAAATTAATCCCTCAATTTAGATCACCTGGGAGGTAGAAGCCCCACCAAATTGATATGTTTTTTGAGAATCCTTATTTTTAATTTTAATAAATTTGCTACCAGCTCTCGGCATATAAGCATCTGCCGGTAAGCAACACGACACCCTCTGAATAGCACAGTAGCACGAAACTATAGTAATTCAGACATGAACAAATTTTTGCTACTACACGGTAGACGTTGAAGGACATATCAGGTCAACTATCAGAACATTAAAAAAATATGGCTAGCTAGGTCTATGCGGCCTATTATTGCATAATAAATGCTACTCTTTGTGCTCAATTATAGTGATTTTGCTAAAACATTGCCTATTGGTGCAGAGCAAGGAAAGAAAAATAGATGGTATTTCCTTGAATAGACATTTGGAAATAAAAAAAAATTAATAGCTTGGAAAGCGTCTAGAAAAAAAATGAGAGTTCCCTTATGCGTCGCCGAAACGATTGGGGTAATAATAATAATCTACTTTGTGTAAATTGAACTAGTACATTATATGTACATGAATATCAATTTAATAAAGTCAGCGGGTAACTGCAGGGTAAGGCCGCCGGACGCCGCCGAAACTTAAGTCGGATTATATCACGCGTGAGTTACCCTTTGAATTAATTAAATATGTGTAACAACCACGTTAATTTTTATTAGTACCAATTCGACAACTTTTTTAAATTTTGTTAGTTCAAATATGGAAAATACTATATTGACTTTATTTTGCTACCTACACACATGTATGTATAAAAAGTGTTATTCGTTAATTCCAGATCTTTTTAATAAGTTTCTCAAAGTACTTTGGAATTGTCGATTTTGAAAGATCAAGGCAAACGTCATGACATATTACACCACATTTTATGAGCGCTTTCAATGCGGACGGAAAGCGGATGCTATAAATTTACATTAAAAGCCACATTGAATATAAATCTTCGTACGTTAAAATAACACATAATATTTAAGCAACTCAATCTGCTCCCATGACCAAATGTCATCACTATTACAGAGAAGACTGAAAAAGAAACAAAACAGCTGTGTGAAACTGCAGATGACTATCTAAAAATATATGAACATCATATTAAAATAACTGCTGATATAATAAGAACTCTTGGGGTTTCTACTATTCCAAATATAAGTTCACGCAGTAACGATAGTCCAAAGACTCATGACACACGTTAATATCATTTCAAATTGAACGTTTCGGATTTCAATACCTACGTTATTATTATTTTTTTAGTATAAATTTTAGTATATAGCAAATTAGTATAGTATTAGTATATAGTAAGTTTTATATTATAGTAATTTTTCCACTATCTGTATATAAAACTAAATTTGTAAATGTAAGTTAGACACATTATTTACAGTTTAAACTCCCCAAAAGATCTATGTGTGAAGGCTGTTAATCTAAACTAGGCTTATAATCGTGAATTATTAAGCTCAAGAATGGGTCATTCTTAATAGATAGTAGCCAATTTTGTTATGCCGAACAGAATTGAATCGGATCCAGATTTAAGACGAATGGAGGCAGCATAAAATAAAGCAATCAAGACCCTTTTATTACTATCATTTGTCATCATTATTGACGTATTTGTTTTGGCAACTGTAAATAAATTTAATATCTACGCAGCAGGTGCAAAGTTACTATTTAGTCGTATCAATCGACACTATTTTAAAATTATTATTTATTGGTGAACGATAGACATTTATCTCAAAACCATTAATAATACACGTTTGTCAGCTTAGTAAACGGAGGTGTTTATAAAAATAACGATATGATTTTTTTTTAAACTGTTATAGTTTTACATTTAAGCGTCATCTCGCATGCGACGATGGGGTCTACGATGGAGTGCTCACTGTTCACCTACACTCATTTCGGCTTTGCACTATACGAAGGTATCACAATGCACAGTTTTTACGAACATATTCGAAAAAATAGTACCTAACTTTTAACATCCATTACAAAAGGACTTAAGAGCAAACAGTGAACGATTGTTATACATTACATATGTAAATGTTAATACTAAACCTTTGGAATAATTGGGTCGTTTCCGGGTGATATTTTCGACCTGGATGCATCAGGCTGCATCTCAGACTATTCTAGGAACATACATACCGCCAAAATATAGGCGATGCAACTACGATAACCGGTTTGTTACGACATCAACACAAAACGTCCGTACTATTCTCAATGCTCAAGTGCATTTATCCTACCTTCACTTTGCAACAAGCGACGGGAGGCCCGACATGTTCAGGGACGTGGTCTCCCTGAACGGTGAGAGTGACCGGCGCAGTGCACTCCGTCTGCCCGTATCCTTCCACGATCTGAAACAGAATAAACAACTAGATTAAAAACACGATACGCTAATGGACTCAAATTATATGAAAACAGTAAATTTAAAAATCCCCCCAACGTAATTGGTTGAAATTTTAGGTCAAACGTATGTTTGGGATTCATGCGTCTAAGATTCCTACCGCAGCTTTAAAAAAAGTTGATAGATTTTAAACGGTTGAACTGATTTTGATAAACATACCTAAGCACACTTTCGACTAATTCACCTTTCAAACGGTGCAAAAGCAAAATCAAAATCAGTTTATCTATTCGGTAGCTACGATGTCACATAATATGTACAGACATACAAACACACATGTCGAACTTATCAACTTGTCTTTTTTTTCGTTGAGGGTAAAAATAAGAATATTATAATATTACACACTATGGTCACATTTAATTTAATTATCAAAAAAATGGTCTAAATACTATAGACGATATTATGAAGGTTTATGGAGAATGCCGGTAGTCTAGTTACGGGTCCTACTTATTTTTCACGGGTAAATGCTTGAATTAGGAAATGGTTATGTATGCTAATCAGGAAACGTTATCACAAAGGTGTCATAGGGTTCAATCTTAAAATCATGTATGTACTTAGCTGAAAAGATCTCTAATTACATTGAAAACTGAAATCAAAATTGCAACAATAAATACCTACACTTTATGCCGTTTCTGATGATAAATTGTGTCAAAGTAAATATTCAACCAAAATAATAAAATCTTAAAAATATATCCAAGACAAGTGACTTTCATTTTATTAATATTTATTTAGTTGATTCAGAATATTAAATATTTCTCACAAGGTTTTTGACACTGCTGTGGGCGTGACGATGAAGACACCAAATTAAGACATGACACCGTTACCTTGGTAACATAAAGAAGTGAACCTCGACAATGGATTAGTCATATTACAGCGATCATATTTATTCTGTAACACGGGTGATTGAACGCATTCTACGCTGCAGCAGTTTTTGCAAATGAAGCTTATTCGAATCAATTCGAATTTTCTAAGAATGGAAGCTTCTAAGAATGGATCAATTTCCTGTGGAATAATATTTCAAAACACACGATGCATTTCCTGTTACAAATAACTACGAATCGCGACTCAAGCGAAAAATAGGTATGATTATAAATGAAGCAGCAGCAGTATTTCAAATTGAATCTTCTGACCTAAATATCGCCAAAAACCGGTTACCGCCTAATCACAGTTGAGTGAACATCATCTACATAATTCAACTGGTTCTGACCCCAAGGGAGTAGCTCATAACAATAATGAAATATTCATTTATGATAAAATATTCAGTCGAGACAGATTCGGCAAGCGATACATGAGATAAGCTATTGAATTAAGATAGTGTAGATACTAGGGGCAACGACATTGAATTTAAAGATATTGTCGTAACCGCTAAAATATAAAACATGACTGTAATGATTAAATGGTATAAACAGGAATTTAGTTTTAGATATTTTAAGAGTTGTTTCTAGTCTAAATGTTTGAATAGATGAACATTTAAGAAAACAAATAAAAGTTTATATACAATAGAATAAACGTTTGATCTCTAAAACTAAATGGCAAATATTTATTATTAATAATTGAATTTTAACTCTTAATTTTAAAATATGTATTTGAGATATGTGCATTTTATTAATTCAAACAAAAACAAATAATTAATAATAAAATTAAAAAACAAACACACGAACACATACTAAATTCCAGATAATTCAGTCAAAGAGTCAATGGCAAATATATTTAGTATTACAACAAAATAATATTGATACTGTAGTATGAATGATTCTTTTTAACCAAAAAACTAATACTAAATCAACTCAAAATAATAGATGAATACAAAACATAAATGTAATAATAATGTTGATAGATATAAATATAGTCTACACATACAGCATACAATAAATCAGTGAATAGCAAGATAATACAGAAACAAGGATAATGATAAGGTTTTATATAAGCTGCTTAGACACGGAATTGACATCAAACTATGTAGAGTATAATCATTTGACCTCGAGTAAATATGATTATGATATAAAATGTACCTACTCACAATTTTACTAGCAGCGATCCTAAAATATCAACGTAGCATTTGGCGGTATTCCATCTGCTGGATACAATTTAATAGTCTTATATGCTGAGTAGATATAGGAGCAATAAATTTTAAGGGTTCTGCAACTTCTGCATGGTGAGTTGGTAAACGTAATTAATTGGCGTGTTTACATTTTGAAATTTCTGAGATATTGAAGCAGTTGATGCAATGTTCCGTCTAGTGTTTGATGTCAAAATTATTGTTGAAGCGATCTCGTTCTAATTTTAGATGATTGTAGCTACAGTTGTTTTTGATTTATGTTTGAGTTGATTTACCAAATTAGAAATTCTGCTCGATTTCTATCTTATCACCATCATTGCCAAATAGCTTCTTGTATTCATGAGATTTTTTGCTACAGATTTTGCTTTTTCCTTAGTCTAATATGTTTTACTGTTGACTAAAGCGGAAAAGTATGTTTATGCCTCGTAGTTCAGTAAGATGCCTATCATAATAGTGCCCTGAACAACGTTTGTAATGATGATCATCATTATTCGCCTACCATTATCACGCTTTAGGTGGGGTCGGTACAACATGTACTTTTCCTCCATTCATCTCTATCATTCATCAGATCTACTAAGCTTACTCCTTTCCTATTCATGTCGTCTATTATGATGATAATGATTTCAAAGCAAAGAGTATTATTCTAACCAGGCATCCAAGAGCGCATCTCGCGAAGGTGAGAACGTTTCCGGCGAGTGGCGCAGAACCGACGACCATTATACGCAGGCGTCCGCCCATGCCCTCGCGTACCTTGCGGAACACTAGCTTGTCCCAGATCGAATCACTGCGGACGATGCCTCTGGAAATTCAAATAAATAATATTTAAAATAGATAATTTCAAAAATCGTACACAACGATTTTAACTTTTAGGCGCAATTCAATTCAATGTATTTCTTCGAACCATTATTTTACGAACAAAACTTGGTTACGTCAATTACAAAAAAAAAAAATTCAGTTTAAATACATAAACAACAGTGACAATATTTATCACTAAGCAAGTTTTTGAAATATACTCTTCCAAACTTTGGCATACCTTTTAAGCTCCGACTCTTTCGCTGAGAGAGCCATATTGAATAACAGCTTCTTGATCTTTGAGCTGGAAATCTCTGATTGCGCTTTATCGTACAGTCTGTTCAGTAGCCTTGGAACGGCTGGCATCATCGTTGGCTTCAACGCACTGAGGTCATCGGCTAGCCGCCTGATGTCCCCGGAATAAAATCCTACTGCACCACCCACCATATAGAGAGCATTCTGAAAATAAAAAAAACATTATACAGTAACAGAGTTTATCGAAATAAATGATTCACACTCACTAAATTCGCATTTTAATATTTTCTCCGATGACAACCATCGATGTGAATTATAGGTATATTCTAGCATATTTTAATTCGCTTAGACTACCAAACCACTTCACGATTCTATCGTGAGTAACAACGATGCTAATGGAGATGGAATGATAAACATTTTATGAAGCCAGCCCAAAATAATTTTGGTCAATAATATCGTATGGATGGACTGCAATTATAATGGCTTTGAGCCAGAAATGACCTAATAAAATAAACGAACGACTGGAAGTGTCGATTTCAACGGAAACACAATCAACCGCGCATCCGAGATTTTACGACTAACAGTTATGTGGTTTTCCACTACCTAACCGCAGAATGTGACGATGACCACGATTTTGCACGCATGCCTAGACGAATGATAATCAGTTTAAAATATATTGTGACTTTGGCGATAAATACACTTTACAATTTCATATTGTCGAACTTGTAATTTTGTCATTGTTTTTTTTACATTGTGCAAATGCCCTATTTTAGTTCCACATTAGATCAGATGACGTTCACCGTAACCTTTACAGTCATCTTATTGTAATATGGTACAAGTTTCAGAAAATAAATACTAACCTCGCAACATCGCTCAAGCATGTGAGCTAAGGGCAGGAAAGAAATCATGACGTCATGCTTCATAGGCCTGTGTTCTCCCAATTGCATAATGACGCTGCACATAGAAGCAACGACATTTTCATGTGTCAGCATCACTCCTTTGGGCATGCCAGTTGTTCCTGATGTATAACAGATTGTGCAAAGACTTTCTGGTCTGGGTGGCTGAAAGAGGAGAGGAAAAGAAAAGGGTTAATTTAGAATAAATACGTGTATCATATTTATTCTACTTTTTGTCCAGATTTTTCTTAGATCCATTATTAGTAAAAAAATATCAAATAATAGGATCCAAAATTATTCAGTTCAATATTCAATTACGTTCAAACTGTATCAGTTTCGTGGGTTAATCAATAAAAAGTCGAAGAATGTTTTGACATTTTGTCAATAATCTGGTTGAAGGGAGTATCATGAGATAGAACCATGTCTAGTAGACAGTAGTAGAATCATTAAAAAAATGTTTTACATCGATTATGTTTTAATAAGTTTCTAAGGATTTAACATCTATTCTAATTTTACTAAGCAGAAATATTTGTACATATAAAAATATCTAAACTAAGTATAATCTAATCAACTAAATTCACATTAAATGTCAAAAAAAAATTAAACAGTCCCGCGATCGTCAGATCCCCGCCCAAAAGTACCCATTAAACTTGCGGCGTTCCCACGCTGGATCGCCAGGGAGACATTCTGAACCAAAAAACGACCGGACCGGGGATCACACCCCTTATCTCTCAGGAGTCGACCCAACGCATACACAAAATCCTTTGCCTCCGCACCCCATGGGCCCGCCGTTTCCACCGCAAACGGAACAAACTCATATGCAGACTCCAATGCGGAATACTTCAGGTGTTTACCTCTAGCGGCCGCTTCTGCACCCGCACCTGCAACCCGCTGAGTTGCAGGTAGATGGCAAGACGCAAAAGTCCTTACGCACGTGGCGTCCCAAATGAGGCAGCGACCACGTTGCCAAGGGATTAACGTGAGTCCGTCCGGTCGTTTTCCGTCCGACCGGGAGATGCCGGGAGGCTCGAGGACACAGGGTATGTCGGCTGAAACGAGCGCTCTGCGGATAATGTCGTTTAAGGCGTGGTGTCGCGGTCTTCGTCCTGCACAACGAGAACAGCTGAGACTATGCAATCCAGTTGCGTCCACCATCGCACCGCAAATGCAAACATGTGTTTCGCATATAGCGCAGCCGAGCCAGAAACCCGTCGCTACCCTAATAGAGTCGTCGTCAAGGAGCGTGCCCAATTGTGGGGAAGGTAGGGCATGCAACCAAGCACCGGACTCCGGCTGAGAGGCAGCATTGAGTCGAGCCAATCCGACTCCCGATGTTTCGCTTCGTAACTGTGCCAGAATATGTGCTCCTAACAGGTTATCCCAGTTTCTCTGTATCTCAGGCTTTTCAGGGAGAACACCCTCGGGATACAACGAAGACCACGCGGTGAGAGCATCTTCTTGAAAAGGTACGCACATTGCGTCTCCGAAGCTCGGCAGCATAGTGGCAACCAATCCGGCAGCCCCATGCGAAGAAGCAAGAAAAGCGATGGGGCCAGTCTCGTGCAACCGCCGCAGCCCCAAACCACCAAAATGGACTGGCAGACTAGCCTGGCACCACTGCGTCTCACTCATGTTGATATTCAACATCTCTTCCGCGATCCTTTTTAAAGTGTCGTCAAACATTTTCACTTCTTTACCAAAACTCCACGTCGGGGCTGTCCGAATGATGTAAGTCATTTTGGGCAATGCGAAGCAAGCCCGCAAAAGAAGCAATGAAACGTGTGCGGGAAGATGCTGAAAATGACTCGCGAGCGATGCCAGTGACTGAGTTTTAGAAACAATGGCGTCTCCGGTACCGTCCGCGAAAATTGGAGCACCCAACAAGTGCAAGGATCTTCGGTCCATTATCCGGAGACCGGGTATAAGAGACGCAAATTCAGTGCTTGATTCTGCAGCTATCGCGGAACACGAGTAAAATTCACACTTAGATGTGTTAACTTCCAAACCCAGTGCACGCAATGCAGGAAAAAGCAACCCCACGTCTCTTTTCACCATATCTGGTTCACCGCCCAAAGTCCCGTCATCCAAGTACCAGATGTTCAAGGGTGACTCCAGAGACTTTATTGCCTTGTGGATTGCCAAACTAAAAATGAGTGACCCCAAGGGATCGCCCTGCTGAGCTCCTGTTTGGGACAGGATATACTCTCCATTAAAGGCAAGGTTGCTCGGAGCTGAGTAGCATTGGTACAGGAAAGGGAAGATAGAGGGAGTGAGATCTTTGACCTCCGAAAGCAATGGTACCCTGTCTACGCTATTGAAAGCATTTCGGATGTCCAACTTCAATAGGACGTCATTGCTACCCTCACGCATAACAAAAAATCTAGCAGCATGTATGGCTGCCTCGCACCCAAGAGGTGTACCCACTCCCACCTGGTGGGGACAGAGATAAGAGGTAACATCCTGTCTAACAGCGCGGCAGCACAACTTCGCCACCGAACGACGGAAGCAGTTTCCAACCGCTATCGGCCTAATACAACCATCCTTCTTCTTGAGTGCACAGAGGGAAGCACCGTAGAAAAAAGGACAAATTTCAGGATTCAACTTCCCCTTCAGCAAAAAATTTGTACATTGAAATACTTCCATCGATTAGACTAAAAAGCGAATAAATTTTCAAAACTTCTTTCAGCATTATATATTATCTATTCTATGGCATTATGCTACATTATTCCCTAGTAAGCTAGGTTATAAAGCTATATAATATACGAGTTATTCAACCCGAACGAGCGTGGGGCGAGCCGCTAGTAAATTGCACCTTGATACTAAAATGATAAGATGTAACCACTGATCATATAAATTACAAAAGAAAAACTATGTAATCAATTATAGATATCAGTGGCTAGAAAACCAGTCTAGAAACAAGAGATGAAGCGATAAAGTAAGCTCAATATTTAACATTTACAACTTTATGAAGATGGAAACCTGTAAGATAATAAAAGCTCACTATGATATACTCGTAATTCATGCCACGGTTAATATTGATATCAATTTAAATTATCAGCAATTATCCAGGGCTTTATAATTACTTCATTTAATATGACAGCGTATAATCTTATTGCGGAAAAATAATTATGATTGATTTATTATTTCATACATGGCAATTAATTCAAATAATACATATTTTACTAAATCAACATTCTTACTAAGGTCTAAACCGTTGACTTTGTACAGCAATTTAAAATTCTGGGTGTTTCTCTGTATAATATGTATTTAGAACTGTATAATTATTATATCATAAAAAATCTATCTGGCCACCATAGTACAAGTTTGCTAAGTTTGGAGTCAGATGGTGTTGTGTTGTCCAGCAGTATTGAATATTTATTTAATTCCAATAGAATGTTTTCAAATTAAACAAGTTTGTTTAAAATATGTATATTGTTTAGATCTATTATCCTCATCGATCAAAATCTCCAGTCAGTTGAGACTCATTTTAAGATAAATTCTATTAATTGATTTCACTAGTTCATAGTTTTTTTTTCATACTGCTGCCGCAAAAATGTTTAGATGATAAAGCTTCACTTATGATTTGCTTTGTCAAAACTAACCTCAAAATTCTTAAGTGTAGATTCCATGTTTTTTACATGATGAGTCATATCCGGCGCCGAGTCCATATGGGCTCCCTGCCGCTTGACGGGTTAGGGATGCCCGTTACGATACGATATATCGGAATATCGATACTATACGATAATATACGATATAGCGATATTCGATGCGATATTTTGACCATACGATACGCTTCGATATATCGCATTACCGTATCGTATCAAACTATGTCGGTGATTAATTTGTATAATTTTAAAGTTCCTATTACATCATCACTAAACGATAATAGACAGTGCCATTGAATATATTGTTATTAGTAATAAGAGAATGATAACGTCGACAAAATTGTTTATGGAACAAGAACAGCCGGCTTTTGTTTAGACTTGGAGGTAGATTTAAATAAATCTTTGGACTTTGTAGTACCGTCAAATATAATTAATAAATAAATAGTTTATGTTCTCCTTTTTCATTCTGTTCGAGTACGAGCAACAAAACTTTTATTTCAAAATCATTACAATGGCACCGCCAGTAAAGTCAACTGTGTGGATTTTTTTTATCAAATCAGATAACAGTAGAGAGTGTAAATTATGTCATATGTTTGTAAAGACTAAAAATAATACTACGAATTTACAAACTCATTTAAAGAGACATCATCAAAGTGCATTGGATGGCGGTCATACTTCTCGATCAGTATCAACGTCGTCACAACAAGATATGCGGGTAAGTAGTTCTTTGCCGTCTTTTCACAAATTTAAATCAATCTCATTTGATAAAAATTGGTTTACACTTTTAATATTATTGTTAACTGTTGATTTCAGACTTGGAACTGCGTTATTTATCAGTTGTCGCTATTTCTGAACGCCTGTTTTCTTTAGCTGGACACACACACACACTTTCCGAAAGCCGTAATAGGTTAAATCCACAGCGCTTATCAAAATTATTATTTTTGCGTTGTTTAAGTGCTGATCAATGGCAATTGTGATTTTTTTTGTTGAATAAAACTATTTTAAATACATATCATTATTTGTTTCTTTTAAAAAAAATAAAAGAATATGGTAAAACTACTAAAAAGATAACCCTTTGCACGATATATACACATTATATCGCATATTAATTGAAAGGCATGCGATACGGTTACGATACGATATATCGATACATAGGAAATCGATAATATCGCGTATCGATACAACCAAGTTCGATACAGTTACGATGCGATATATCGATACAATACACATTTTTGGGCATCCCTAAATCTCCTGCAAGTTTTGAAACTTCGAAAATACTCGATCCTATTTCTAATATTTTCCGTAATAAAACAAGTAATGGTTAAAGAAGTGACTTTAAAACTTACAACACAAGGATGATCTTTATGAGCACCCATTATTTCCACATCAGTGAATTTCAGAATTTCTACGCCTCGGCTCTTTGCCCTTTGATGCGTCGAAGGCGACACTTCCTTGATTGTGACCAGTTTTCTTAGACATCTTGGTGACTGGTCGAGAAGAAGATTTGCTTTCTTATCGTCTTCACAAATAACTACTGTCATTTCAGCTGAAATAATAAAGTTTAGACTATAAGATATGTATCAAAAAAATTATTGAAATAAAAACGTCGACAGGAGCATCAATGAATTTTAAATAGAAACCGTATTCAAAGTAATGTATGAAAGAAGATAAAATGCAAAATGGACTAGACAATTTATTGTCAAAGATTATGCAGAACTATAGACAAAACGGACGTTGGATTATGAATAAACATTATAATATATGTACATACTTTGATTTACAATGAAGGCACATGCGTTCGCTCCTAACGTATCGTACAATGGTACAATGACCATTGAATAGCAGTATGCAGCTTGCTCTGTCAATATCCATTCTGGACAATTCTGTGCATATATACCTGTAAAATAAAAAAACAACATATTAAATATTATCATATATTATAAGACATATCCGCAGTTATAGCGGAAATGTGAAGCCGACAAACTTACCGATAAAAGTGTTTTGACCAGGTGTGAGGCCTTGACATATGAGGCCCGATCCAAAGTTCTTGGCTCTCAGGAGGGTCTCATTATATGTCTGCCACACGTAGGGTTTGTTTGGTCCCTCACGCCATCCAAGACAATTACCATTATCTGTGAACAAAAAAATACATGTATTATTTATTTGAAGTATATTATCATCGCCACATAATATGCATAATAAGATACATGTAGCAAAAATGCACTACAAATAATGTTACACATTACACCCCGTAGTTAGGGTGTCGCGAATAGAATTATCCACATTAATATCGATTTGCTCTCTAAATTGTCACAAGCTTCCATCAACATACATTTTATTTTTATAAAACGATCTAAACCAGGTAAAACTATAAGTACGTGAAGCTTAACTCTAATTATTATTGGATTATTTTGTTTTTATTCAAGTTCCAAGCGTTGTCGCCGTAAGACCGGAGCAAAAAACCCAAGTGTCCCGACTACTCTAGTGGCACAAATTACACTTAACTGTGCTCTGCGAACCAGTTTCTGTATAATGTTAACAATATTTTGTAATACACGGGCATTATCGTGTTTATCGTTAACGAGCGGAAATGTAGAGGGAAATGAGGTGCGCCTAGAATTGTGCCTTAAGGCACTCCTTGGTTGCAATTGTGTGTGAACCATTTGCAACTACAGCTGCGGGTAATAAATGTATGTAAATAACAGTGGTAGCAAGACTACGTGAAGTCGTAACAGCTTCGTATCATAAATCATCACGAATTGCTTACACGAAGGAAAACGACTTGCGAAATGCGTCTGAAGTGTACTAATTTGTAATTGACTTACTTGATTCTTTGACGCCTCGTCTGAATGTTTCGTAGAGTGTGCGCGTGTCTTCGTGTAGGAAACGTAGAAACCGACCATTTTTTGCTTCTTTGTAGAATTTTGATACTCGAACCATTTCAGGTCCCTGTAAAAGAAACATTAAATGAAATTAGTAAAAAACATACCACGAAACCCCTATCTACTATATTCGTAATACTAATTCGTTTATCGTAATCTGTTTAATTAAAACGAATTAACAATTTCTGTATAATTTACAGTAAACATTTTGCAAAAGGTATGCGGTCATTGCAGTGAAACCTTTCATAACCCAGGAACCTAATAGCTGTAAGCTCATTACCGTATACCTAGCAACTAATTATTAGTAGAGTTGTACAGTTACATGAACATCGTAAGGGCTTAGTAAAAATAGGCAAACTAATGTGTCTTACTCGGTAGTCAAGACTTAATGAAGAGAAATGTAGAGAGACAACAAAAACTGTATGTTAATTAGCGATGTTACGGTCAAACGTAAATTCACTCGCGATAAAAATTCTAATTGGTGAACGACGCAATGAAGCATTTTGTTTGTTTTTGTAGATTTTCGATATTCATTCTGTAATAGGAATCAGGATAATACTAAGATACTAACAAAAATCAATCAACCAAAATTCATGGAAGTCATCCATACTAATATAAATATATAAAGCTAATATGTTTTTTGTTTGAACGCGCAAATCTCCGGAGCTACTAGACCGATTTCAAAAACTAATTCACCGTTGGGTATATACTTGATCCCAGAGTCCACAAGCATGGACGTAAAGACTATACATTTATTATGTAACACGGACGAAGCCGAGACGGACCGCTAATTTTAAGATAAAAAAAAAACACACACGAGTGCATAAACATTCAGTCAATTATTTAAATGTGTTCTAATGCGTATTATGTATAGCCTCAAATGAAAACCAAAACAACTGCAGCGAAACATCATCTGTTTGTATAAAATATCACCTACACTCGGACACAAAATACCTAGGTAATGCATTGGCCTGTATTCTCAAAGCAAGTAGCATAGCCGGAGCCAAGTTTCGCGCAGTCACTAACATCTCATGCAAATACGTTCTCCGTTAACCTAATGACATAGTTGGCCCACTAACTCCGAATCTTGGCTTCAAGCATGGTACTCTTACATTACGGTATAATATTATTGCGGTTTGCACAACGGATAAAAATGGGACAATGTACGGGTCAAAGTCACCGCTGCAAACAGCGGCGGTGCATCCAATCATGACATTATGTCATGCTTGAATTTTATTTGATATAAATAATGAACAGGTTTAGTTCGACACTAAATTGGTTGTTTTGAATATTATGATAAATGTATTCTATACTCTGCAGTTTACGACGTGATTAAGTGGTTTCTATTAGATATAATGATATATAATCTGTAGAGTGATATGTGTTTCATCATTATAGCAGTTAAAATATAGCCCCGTCATAAAACCCGAATAAGTTTCCTAATTTATTTTACCACACAATTTATAAATAATCATAATGTGAGTTATGAAATACAACTCTTTATTAATGGGTCTGTCACTGAAAATGAAATGGAACAAGCTGAAAAACAAAACGTGGTAAAAATCATCAAACACTCTGATCTTGGTTTTCGTATGCAAGGTCGAGAGGAAGTTGGTCACAGCGTCACACGTCGGTCAAGTCACGCGGGTCGTACCAATGAAAAACACCAGTTGTACGACTGTATATTTATAACAAAAAGTTCGCGATCGGATCGTTGTCCACGCTATTTTCGTTTCGACCACTGTCACGTAGTTTTAGACACACGCCATCTACAAATTTGACTTTGATCGTCCCGTTGAACGTTAACACTACGCGTTCATTGAAGAAAGACTTTATGAGCCCTTCATTGTTGTACGCGTGAATCATCTTTATAGTTATCAAGATAATGATTCTCGTAGTAACGAACTCGGTAGTTTCATTAACTCCGATGAAATGGCGAAATTAATGTCGGACATGTGGTTGGGTAGGACGGTTAATAAGATGCGTCATTTTCACCAGGAATTTTCTATTAATACATTAGGAAAGCCCTGAAGAGAGCGTTGCTGGAGACGATGGGAAGCTCTTGGCAGCAAAACATCCATGTCGCCGAAATAGTTGACATTGTCGCTTCGTTTGGCTGGCGACTATTTCCGCGTAAACTGTTCTTGAAAACAAACTTTAACGGGGTGTGGACTACAAATTGTTCAGCGTGAAATTTTCAAAGTAAACACGTGTAGGAGACACACAATACGGTTTCCTTGAGAGCTGAAGTTTAACGTGTAATATCATGTCAAAATGAATATTTTTTATACCAATGGTTTTTATTTTTACAAAATTAGTGTCTGAATTTGAAAATGTTTATGGGTAAGTAACGAGATCACCCAAGTACTTTACGTATATACATCTTTAACAGTGTTTGTACAAGTAATTTCTTGTTAATCAAAATGTTTATTTAACAACGCGCACAGAATAACGAGCTTCACGAAGCTGGACAGTGATTTATATCACGTATTAGTATCAGAGACGCTAATTAGAAAACTGTTATTAAGTCAGTGTGTATTAGTATTCACCATGATCAAGTTATTATTTTATGAGTATTAGGAAAACATGTAGCCAGATAAATATTTAGGGTGATCTTAAAATTCAATTCTAAAAACAATCCGATTAGACGATGCAATTATTGCGCAATATTTGTAATTTGACCCGTTTTATGTAATTTTACTACAAACAAGAGCCTATTGCCCCTGCCTCCGTTAATAAAAGTTATCAGAAATACGTACTAATACGCAATAGATTTTAGTTGACCCAGCAAATATTATGTATCTAGGAGAAACTACGCGTAAACATTACTTTATATCTGCATGCCTCACCAAGTACTCCAAGTTGAATCATGACATGGTTTACAGTCAATTACCCCATGACGTCACGGCAACCGTGAACCTAAACCTGATTGTATTAAAACTTGAAAACTGGCTTGTCGAACAGCCTTTCTAGGGCTTTAAGGAATTTTATAATATTAAAGTCCAATTAAAAAAACAATCAGATTAAACAATGTAACTACTTCGAAATATCACTCTTCATTTGACTTCTTTAATGTAAAATATCTATAATTGTATGTCAATAATAATAAGTAATCTGGCAACGTCAAACAAGAGGACATTGCCCCTATTTGTAAAAGTAATCAGAAATATGCACCAACACAATACTAAATTTTAGTTGGCCTAGCAAATATTTATTATGTATCTAGAAGAAAATACGGGTACATGTTAATTTATGTATATTAATTAATATCGCTTATTAAGTCATCCCATGCATGACATAGTTCCGATGGTCTACAATCAGTTGTCCCATGATTTCACCTGTTACCTAATACTAAAACTTTTTGTTGTTTCGAAGTCTGGGAATAGTTAATGACGTGGTTTGTCGTGCTGGGCACGACTCCGACTAGTAGTAGGCTTGTTCATGTTGATTAATAAGTATAACCAATGAGGGGCTAAAGATATAGTATGGATAATTCAGACGTGCTTAGTAAGTAGTAAGGTGTGTACTATACTATAGTTCTAATTGTAATTTTGTTTTGATAGAAAAGGGTTTGCCCGTTTTTTATTTAAATATAATTATATTAAAACAGAAAAAAATAGATACTTGACGAGCAGCATTTCTAGGATTCGAAGGATTTGCTATCATAAGCAGTATGCGTCTGATTTTATTTTTTAAACAAATAATAATTAATAGTGTGTTCAGCCTAAATCTCACTTTTGGGAAAGACTGAAATTAAAGATATATTGATTAATTATTATAATTCGTCATAATTTACACTCGATATCATTTATGTTTTTACGTTTAAAATGATGGTTGTATTTTTGACAGATAAAATAACAGATAATCAGGTCAATCAGGTTCGGCTAAGTATCAGCTAGAGGCCTTGGAATCGATCGAGAGACGTGCCAAAAGGCTCATAGGCAACGACACTCTTGTGCGAAAAAGACTACAAAGTCTTGAACATCGTCGAAAAGTTGCTACCCTTTCGGGTTTTTATCGAATACACTTCGGAGAGTGTGCGACTGATGTACATGATCTAATACCACCTTGCCCTTTTTTCTATCGGAATGCTCGTAGCTCGAAAAATCGACATCGTTTCATGGTTGATGTTCCAAAGACGCGAACGAAGAGATTTGACTCTACTTTTGTGATAAGAACGTCAAGGCTGTGGAATGCGTTGCCTGAGTGGGTTTTCCCTGTTGATTACAATCTTTGTGTCTTCAAATCGAGAGTGAATCGGTTTCTTCTAGGTAAACACGCCCCATCGTAGACCGCATCGTCGCTTAACATCAGGTGAGATGGCGGTCAAGTGTAAGCCTATAAAAGTTTTAAAAAAAAGATCTCATAGTCACAGTCACAGTTCGAGGCGAACGACCAGTGATGATGGACGCAGCGAACGCCTCTTGGCTAAACATGACCTTTGAAACAAGCCACGTCAATTTACTATTCCCAGACTTTGGAACAACAAATTAATGAAACACCTTACAAAGTGTATATTTATAATGTTAGTAGCATCAGTTGACGTGTATCACTCGTCGACGATTATGAGAGACGAGACGGGGTTTCTGGCGTGTAGTCAAATATGTCACGCGACAATACCTTATCAGGTGACTGTTCTGTTGACA
This sequence comes from Ectropis crepuscularia, assembly GCA_963693475.1. Taxonomy (NCBI): domain Eukaryota; kingdom Metazoa; phylum Arthropoda; class Insecta; order Lepidoptera; family Geometridae; genus Ectropis; species Ectropis crepuscularia. The sequence goes on from OY856358.1 coordinate 16,282,254, forward strand.
AAATATTTATTGTCAACACTAATCAATGGAAGATACAAAACAATGTATTGGTAACGGTATGCGTCGTTACGAGAGCATTCTGAAATCGCAGAAGATTAATGAGCTTGCATTCATTTTTGACATTTGCTATTTTATTCATTGGTGTGCCACAATATAACGAATATAACTGCAAACAATAATATTAATAATAATAATAATTGCCTAATTTTATCACTACAGTTACCAAACATTCAAATGAAAATGTCAATTTAAAACATTTCTTCAAATATGGTTTAATTTTGGTGTAAAATGTTCAATAGTGTTCGTTATAATAAGTATTGTATTAAAGGATTTAATCAACTCTTGAATGATTTTATTGTAACTAAAAACAGTTTCAGAACTTTCCACTGTACAACATGTGATTGTATAACAGAAAACAATTTTGAATTGACGTAAAATGATTGATTCGAAAATAGCAAACAATTAGGATTTAAACCAACATCTGCACAGATTCAGCGCTGTCAATCATAACTCGTCGAAAGCTGTCTAAACAGAATGGATCTCATGTTGGAACACAATACATCATAGTCACGAATCAACGCATACCTATTCAATGAAGTATACGATCATGTTTTGTAAAATTATCATTATCATAGTCTACCGTTTTCGTTTTGTTTTTACTTAGAAGAGACCAATGTCTTTTCCAATTTCTTTGGTTTACTTTAAACAAAATTACGTGTTTAATAGATTTTCCAACCGATGTTCTATCATTAGGTTATTTTAAATATCAGTCGGCCTAAAAATTAAATTTTAAATATTCACGTGGTATCGCTATAACATTTTATATCTAAAGCCGTAACTATTTCCTTCATTGTCGCTTACATAAAATTAGATACTAGACATTCTGACAATAGATTCTTTCGATATATTCAATTCATTTACGCCTGCCGTCTGGTTACTTTGCCAAAAATTTAGGAAAATGTCACGAGTTGAATTATTATATTTACTGTTGTCATTCTATTGTAAATTATCTTTAAACTTTGGGATATTTTCGTGTCTATTCTACTATTCTTAGGTTGTTACTAGGTACTTATGTATTTCTACGAGTTATGAGTTTCATCGCTCCAATTTATATTCGTGTATGATTTTCATCATCGGACATTTATACCCATTTATTATGTTCACTGTCTCAACGAATCTTTTTTGTTTATGTCTATTTATTTGTTCGTAGATAGGTTCAATTTGTTTTATGTGTTGTAATATTTGATTTGATTCGAATCTTTCTTATTTCATAATTAAATTATTAGTCAATGAAATTAGTGGCATATTATTACATCAATTTTAAAAAAAAAAAAATTACAGAAAAAAAAAACAATTAACAAATCTTCCACTTAGTTACAACTAGCAGCGTCCCACGGTGTTACCCGCGAAGTTCCCATTCCCGTTGTTCCCGTTGTTTTTCCGGGGTAAAAAGTAGCCTATGCGTTCTTCCAGACTATAATCTATCTGTGTTCCAAATTTCAGCCCGATCCGTTCATACGTTAGGACGTGATTGAGCAACAAACGTCAAAATTTCCAAACATCCAAACATCCATACATTGACATTTTTAGTATTATTAGTAGGATTACTCAAAAAATTTGAAGCAAGAAAAATAAGAAACAAATTGGGATAATGCTACAGACATGGGATGGGCAGCAGCCGGCAAAATAAGGAAGCCAAGGGACATAAAAAACATCGAATTACAATATGATTTGAAGGTATTGCCAATGTAATAGGCCAAATCTATAGTAGGTTAGGTAGGCTATTGACGTGGACAAAAAAAGGACCTGAAACTAATAGAGAAATAATAGACGGATTGGATAACACAACACATCCACAATGAAATGCAAAGTATCTACCGTTCTGCATTCATTCTCGTTTATCTTGTTTGCCTACTTTTTTTCAAAATGTGTCCTCTCGCTCTATATTTTAAAATCTGAAAGTATTTAGAAATTTTTTGAAAGATACCAAATCAAAGAGCGTAAGAACATGTCTTTTTAGAAGCTTCAGGCGTTTTGATATGAATGCATGTACTTTGAACTATTGAGACACATCAATCTAGCCTAGCATGTGATGTTACTGTACAGAAACCAAAATGTCGTCCTTGGTTGAAGATACATTCATAATTATGTACGCAAATTAATTAGTAACGGCTGAATCTTCTCAGCGTCTCAAACGGTGGACATATGCGAAGCGGTTACATATTTTATTTGAGCCGTATGGTGTTGAGACATTGTGTCCTTGGGGACGCAAAGCTCATCTTATTTTCAAAAACCTGTCTGTGTGCTTGGTCGACGCGTAAAATTTCCAAAAAATCTTCTCTTCTCTCTCTTCTGCAAAAAACTGCAGGCTCGATATTTTGTTTGGCTTCGTTCATTTAGCGTGGTAATGCAGTAATGCAGTAATGCGGTAAGCTTTCCTAACTCACTTTCAACTGGTAGTGATCTTGAGCATCTTAATTACGAGTAACTGTTAGACATTCATTGGTATTTGAATAATTTAAACAAAATAATTTGAATGAGCAGTACATAATAAACTACATACGTAGTTACATTTGTAGTACGAGTATTATAGTGTAGTTTTGTCTCGTCATCTCATCTCATCTCATTACGATAAAATTAAGTTAATAAAGACTCTGCCCGTTAAAACATTTGTTTTTAAATATAATGCAAATATCAGGAATATTTAGTTACTACATAAATAGTAATATTTTATTATTTAAGTACAAAAAGGCTTCATAATATATCAAAATTCATTATAATTTGTATAACGTGCTCTGCGAACTGTCAGTATTTTTGTATTGTAGTATTGTAGATGTATTACACTAAGTATAAGTACCTAGTACAACAATTACAAATAAAACAAGTTATCAACATTGTTCTACAATTGTGTAACGTAACATATCTAATGTATTCTGTTGAATGAAAATTGAGATTGAATTTTCGAATCATCTAGAATTGAATCAGTCTATTTCAACACAACATTGGTATCTCAACAGTGGGACTTTAAATGATCCGAGTACAAATACTGCGCGATCTCTGCCAAATGACGATGCATGAGTAACCAGAAACAATGTGGTGGCCTTTACTGTGATTGTTATTTACGCAATAGACAGTATACATGATAAAATACTACATACAAGTAAAGGGCATTATCCTCTTGAACTCAATAGTTTTAATTACATCCAAACTACTCAAACGTCTTTATCATTATTTCCTGTTTATATTGATAACTGAATAAAAGCACTTATTTCATCTATTGAAAAACTAACACGCTTATAGGAGGCAACTTTGACAATGAAATGAGATACAGCAATACTTTTCTTTCAATGAAACTTTTTCAAATAAATTAGAATCGTAAAGTGAACAAAGTAATAAAATAAAGTGAACTGTTTTCAGATAGATCATGATCTTGACCGCTTTGTCTCTCATTTTTCTGTGTCAATGTAACGCCATTCGTTTGTTTTACTATAGTTCAGAACGCAGAAGACCGTTTTAATTACGAGTACAATTACCTATATTAAAACTTACTCGTAGTGATTCAGACTGGTCGCTGACCAGTATCGGAGGTCGAATCGGAGAGACCCCGATACAGCAGTCGCAACACGCCATTTTCAATGATTAAATCACACCACAAGTCACTAAAACCACCGTTACTTTCAAATTCTATTACGTCGTTGCGCAACCGGCGCCATTTGGAAACTTCACTGATTTATTAATCACTGTTCAGAATCCTTGAACGATGGTTGAGTTCAGGTGTTCGCTCTTGAAACGTAGAGTTTTTGGCGGAGTTTTCAATATTCTCGTCACTTTCGATAGAGACCGTCGTATGACAGGAGAGCTACAAGCAGGGCAGCCCGTGGTATAATGAGTTAAAAATATCGCTCGAAGATGCGCTCTGCCAACTCTAGATCGTCGGCTGTTTGGGGATTAGGACATCTCGAACTTTGATACCGCATTAAAAAGGAATTCCTTTTTGACGTAAATAGTTTTACAGGTTGTGTAAGTGCGTCGTTCCAGCATGACTGTTTTCAGCGTTCTTTTTAAGTAGCCCCAAGGCTATATGACTGTGCTAGAATGTATTCTATGTTTGCCCTTAAACTTCAGAACCGCTTCGGTAGAACTTAAACCCACTTGTCACGAACGAGTCGTATTAGAGAGTAAAAATATTTTTAGTGGTTATTACCGGCTTTGTATAGACCGGCTTTACGCAGTAAATTGAGTTAAATGTTCCCGAATCGAGTCAAATGCTACTAGGTGTATTAATAACAGGATCAGGTAGTTGTAGTGGTAGGACTCTTAGCAGAGTCCGCCTGGGGAAGTACTACACCTTTGTCAGTTATTCTACCGTCAACCAGTAATGTGCAAGCATTACTGTGTTCCGGTTTGAGGGGCAATGTTTCCAGAGAAATTACAGGGCTTATATAAAATCTTAGATCTCTGGGTGACGAGCGCAGTGCGGTGCTAGGTAATGATTTGGACTCTTCATGTTCCTATAACCGCGTGTCACTGTGCAGTTACGTGACAGGCATGTTGCTTACCATCAGGCACATGTCCTGCACGCCTCTTCACTCTTTATTAAAAAAAAAAAAGGTAGTTGTTGTTATAGTAATAAGTAGATAAGAAAATCAACATAAACTGATTTACTGCATGGTAGCGCCCAAGTTTTAAAACTTTCTGGTTACGATAGATCACCTATCCTAGGTGTTTTACGCGACAATACCTAATCACCTACATATATTGGATGCACGTTCCTAACCGAAATATTGGAGTAGAGGGATTTCGACCAAACTAAAAAAATGTGAGACTAAAACCATAAGAATATAAATAAAACGGAAGTGACGCTTAAAATTGCCCATGACCAGTGATGCCAACTTTATTTTTCAGATGCGTACCATACATCTTTTTTTTTTCTTGTTTATTATCAGAGGGAACTTCTTCCCTAACCGGTGTCTTTATCTAATTTGTGTTTTATCTAATTTTTGTTAAAGAAATCAACTTACATAATTTGGCTTTGGGATTTCTATTGGATATAATATATTCTAAAGAACGTATTATGTCGTTGATTCTAGACATTCAGAGTTGGGACTTCTTGAAAACCTCGATCAATTACAATTAAAAGAAAAGAATTGATCCTGTTTAAATATATGTAATAAGGTGATTTATAAAAAAAATGCATCAAGCGAGTCATGTCAGGTGTTTTGTAAGTTATTTTCCTTTATCGTTCACTGACTCTGTCGAAATATGTACATATATATCGGACAAAACAATGTTATCGTTTATTTTTAATTCAAATTGTAATATTTTCCTTGTATGTACCTATACCAAAGTAGTTTTGTTTCTCCTCATTTTCTCAATAACATTGTTCGGAGAACCTTTGTATCATACAATTTAGAGGCAGAACCATCAGACCTTAGTAGATTTGATGGCAAAAGGCCGGATGGAATAACATTGGTGCCGTGGGAAAATGGCTCTTATATGTCTTGTATGACCAATGGCATGCACATAGCGTTCATTTGCGACAACGCTGTTGCTTCAACTTGGTCAACTTCCCAATCCAACTTGGTCGTTCCATCCTTACTCTGGCGGTAGCTGCGAAGGATGCTGCGAGGATGAGAGGCTCTAATACTCGGCGTTAGAATCTCAATACGATTTTTCCCCAATTAATGTGGAGACTTTGGGTAGTTGAGTACAGTCCGCGAGGTATAAGCTGAGCTTTGCATTAGTGTGAGTGATCACCAAAAGTACAGTCAGACGCAGGACGCTGTGACCATGTTCTCTTAATAAGGTGTTTCTTCAAACCAGAAGTGCTGCCATCTGAATATGATTTTGATGAAGTGTGAGTGGTGTCAATATATGTTTCATCGGTATAAACGATAGGCCTGCCCTGAATACGGTATTCGGAAATTTTAAGTAAACAAGTTATACGTAGGTGACGGATCTCATGCTTTTCCATTAAAATTTTTCTGTTATTCTCTGTCCTTGACCATTTGAATCCTAAAAGAGATACTTCTTTTCCCAATGACCATATTGATCCTGGATAGTTAATGTCACCTTGTTGTTTAAGAGTTTGTTGTCTGACTGTACTTTTGGTAATAGATGCGTATGCATGTGATCACTCACACTAATGCAAAGCTCAGCTTATACCTCGCGGACTGTACCTGGGACAAGAGCTCGGTCACCGATTCGGGGCGTAGACATAGAGAGTTTTTAGGTGCTCCCGGTTCTATTAACACCTAGTGCAAAGTTAGGTCATAACTATTCATCATGGCAAACCAGCTATGTCAAAGGTTTGTTAACCTTAACGCCAACCAATAAAAAAAAACGGTGAAAAACGATTGACATACAATATCTTTCAAAAGGGACAACTGAAGGAATTGTAGATAGGCTTATTATTAGGCCAACGATCAACACGTTGGGACAAAACTGACTAAATTAATAACCAATTCTGCTCGTTTTCTTATCTTCTCTATATATTGACGTCGTTGTAAATGACTTACATCGTCAGTCAACTATTTCAAGTTCATTAATCAAATAAGTTTACTGTTGTTTATAGAGTATGCTTTGTACTCACCGTTTCCAAGAGACTCTGCTCGTGAAGTGTGACCAGGGGCTTCTCGGGCTTCGGTCTTGTGCTCAGGTAAAACGCAGACGCGGCGGCGACTCCGGTAAGTGCCAGCGCCCCCGCTGATCCACCAACCATCCACAGGTACTGGTCGATTTCACTCACTGGAAACCACATTTATTTTCTTTATTAGTCAAAGAAGAATGGTGTCATCGTTGTTACACTAAGAGACTACAACGAACATTTGAAGAATTTTACGATTAGAGGGATCTTGAATGAAACGGATTTTCAAAATCTTCTGTATTCTGTAAGTAAACATTACGCTAAGCAAATTAATTATTACCAAAAGGAACGGGTTCTACTCATCATCGGTCTTAAAGGCATTCACTATGGTACCAACCCTGAAATTGCTATTCCGTGTAAAATGAATTTGAAAATGTATAGAATAGCTGATTTTAATCCCGTTTACTTGATAATACTATACGTATGTATTAATTTAAAAAATAAGTTATTAATATTTTGTATAATAGGCCTCTTTTTGTTAAGGACGCCCATTCTGCGTAAACCTATTAATATTTTAACATTCTAAAACCTCTCTTTTGCTAATTTTCTTTTGTAATTACAAAGCGTTTTACTAAATTTGTAATTATGCTATGAAAAGCCAAGTGAAATATGTAGTACCAAATCTTAAAATTAAGTGATAAAGACATTTACACATTTAAGCAGGATACATTTTTAGGATGGCAAAGTGACAGCTGATATAAAATAAATCGTCATCGCCACCAAATAAGGCAACACAATCAATATGGGAACCAGTCCAGCCAAAGAGGTTTATCTCCATGCAGTCTGTACAGGATATGGGGCACTTCGATAATGATCTGTTATGAATGACCTCCCCTGTCATTCGCACTAGTTGATGAAGATTGAGAATTATAAACTGCATTCGAATGCTTTTACAATTCCCCATAATAATCTCAGTTCATCAGCTGCTTCACAAAATTTATGATCTTGTCGAATGGTTTTATAAATCGTGTGAGATTATGAATTTGAGTTATTTATTTATTGTCGTTGTTATGTCTTATCGAGAATTATCGAATACATGCGTCCATTATCAAACAAAAGATAACTATCCAAGGTTTGTACTATGACACCTAATTATTGTAATTGTTTTTATTGCTCAACTTGTTTGTTTTGCTCACATAATAAACTATTAGAAATTGTAAACAAAATACTTAGTAGACATTATTATTAAAAATTTATTGAGTCAAAATAACTGATTCGCCGACATCGTCAAAATAGTAATGACAAAACTATGTATAAAGGTGGTAAATAGTAATATGTCTTCCTATTGTTCGTTTCTCCTTTTCCATCCAGGAATCCATGAAAATCATAGCGATAATGCAACTTTATTTTTAAGGTTTTGTTTATTTTATTTTCTAAATAAATGCAATAAAGAGTTAATCTATTTATACATCTACAAAATTGCAAAAAGAACTCAAAACAAAAGACTGAGCACAGAGACCATTGCCACCTAAGAGAGGAAGTAACAGTCCTTCCTGCTTGCTCTAATGCAGATATCATCTTCGAATCTCGTGTCACGGAAATGTCAATAAGGCGACTTTCGTGCAACACTGCACGATGCAGTTCCTGAACCATAAACCGTTCGCGCGGCTCGGCCAGTTTAGAAAGTGGAAACTCAGAGCATGCGCAGACAGACATTAGCGGATAGATTTCTCGGGAATCTCTCGCGCTTTCCATTGACATACTTTTACAATGCGCCACATCCATAAATGGCGTATGTTGTAACGCTTGTTTGAGTTTGTTTTCAAAACTATGTCAGCATTGTGCTAATGCAGCGATATAGGGGCTAACGTTTTTGGCTCACACTTATGTCAACAGCGTACGGCTTCTGTGTTTGACCTAACGTCAAGCATAACATACCTACTGTTACTATTTCATATTCCTAACATCATTTAAGTTTTAAATTAAAATTTTGTAATTTAAATAGTTACACCGATTACGCTACGAAGGGCACCAAGGTCAGACCTCTCAAAGAAATCAAGTACAGGTACAGGTTAACCAAATCGCAAAACAAAAGTCAATGTTGTAATCGACATTTTGATCGTTAGAAGGGCTTCATAGAGTTTGAAGGCGACGTTTAAGGTCGTATTGACCTCGATACTTTAAGGTACTGGTTGATTTCAAAAGTTAGAACCTTGGTGATCTAATTTCCCCTCATTGTGCATTCAAAGGGCGTAACGAGCATGACGGCCCTTGAAGGGCCTCTTGGTCTTCCAATACAACTTTTTCTTACATTTTTTAAGCATTGAATGAATTTCGTTAAGGTTGTCCTAAGTACCGTAAGCCAGTGGTTACTTTGCTCTTAAAACTCCCAGAGACTCAAGTAATTATTCAAATCAGAAGTGAAAAGATTAGAAGAGTACTTATGCATTATTAAACAGCTAAATATGTCATGTTATACTAGGTTACAAGTAAGTACCTAGTCATTATAAAGTTTCAATATTACGTATTACAATATTATTCTTTGCGGTAGTCAATCCTTGATCCATATTCTATCTATTAAGAATATATACACCTACCTATTAATTTTATTGTTCAAACACAATTATGCAGTTTTATTACTTAAAAGTAAAACTTACAGCTGTTACATTGGTTCCACCAAATAGTCTTCTCCGGTGTTTCTTCAGTCTTCTTTTTCTCAGTCTTTTTTAACTTCTTCTGTATTTTGTGACATGTTTCCTTAACACTAAACTCAGTCTTGACTGCTGTCGCTTGCTGTTGCACTTTGTCCTTTTTCGCGGTAAAACTGAACTTTCCGCTTCCCATTTTGATATTTTGTTTTTAATTTAACTTGACGTATATAATTTCATTTTCATCGCCTAGGGCATGATTCTCGACGGCTGTCTGACTTAAAATGTTGAAAATATTGTAAGTGCAAGTTTGTCGTTACGCTGCTGAGATATTCGATATCGTAGGTATAATTTTGTTGCGAAATAAAACGGAATCTATAAAACTAAAAGGTTTTATAGAGTTATCTGGATGAGGCTTTGGCCTTGTGGGGTTCAATAACATCAGTCGATAACTGAAACGTAATCTAGCGACTGATTCTGAGTTCTTATCTGTTTTACAAGACGTGTCCACTGTCCAATGAACTGAATAGGTAATAGGAATTGAATTATTAGTAATGGATTAATAAACACAAGTGATAGTGATGGCTGCAGTAGTTTATCTGGTAAGGAAGTATTACTCTATGATAAGACAATATGTTTTGTACATTATTAGTCGTGTTGTTGTATAGTACCTCAACAAATAAAATGTCTCCTACGTTTTTTTAGTAATTACGAGTAGGTAAGGAAAAATCGAGATATTATTAATTGAGACGGATAAAAACGCGGAAGAAGCCGTTCTAGATTTAAGATTTTTATCAAGATATAATTACATGTGTAATATCATGCCAAATAAACAAAAAATCATGTGATATCTTTTTCATGTCCGAACTTAAAAGTTACACATAAGTTTGTGTTTTTTTAATTTAGTCCTATATAAATTTTAATACTTAGTAGGATTTCTTAAGTAATGATAAACTGGGCTTTTCACCTAATTTCTGAATTAAGTATATTATAATAAAATTATTGTTACCAGTTACACTCTAGGGTCTTTCTTTCTAAAATACCTATCGAACCGGTTATTTTAATTTAAATAACTATAATGTGTAGGGTATTAGCGATAGGGTCACAAGGTTATAAATAAAGAGATCGGCATCCGTCTATTTATCTTTCATTTCAAAATATTTAAGTAAGATTGACTGACTAGCCACTAACAAAATGACCCCATAGGTAGTTAAAATTATTATAATTACTACCATTTCCTCGAATAATATAACTGAAAATATTATAGCGTAGGGATCATTATATTCTTTAATAGCTTTAGTTCGACGTGCAAAGGGAACGTATCATTACTAGCGATAAATATTTAGTAGTACTATATCAAGAACTGTCTATTGGCATTTTAATTTAAGCAAGAACCATAATTACTACTACGTATTAGGAATAACTCATAATCTTGAACAATCACAAGTCACAAGGGCATGATTGAAAACGGTTACTGAAATAGTTATTCTTACTTTGTAATGGAAATTTAAAAATACGAAATTGGTACATGGTTGACGATCCGTTTAAAAAGTTTAAGTAATTTTAGAGTTTATTAGTAAAAGTACACGATTGAATTTACTTTGCTCCAATCACGTATATCGTCGTTTTATGTGGAAGTATGTCAAAATCGACTTAGAACAAAGACGTGGTCTTTCCGGCCACTGGACTCAATTCTCACACAATAATCCTTACATTAAAAGCAGTACTAATCCTCTTACCGAATGCGAAACTCCGCTTTGCCCCAATAACTCGAAAGGAACTACTTATAATGAATCACGGCGCTTTTGTACGTATTCAGTTTTAAAAGATTCCGGAACATTCTGAATGGACTATTTGCAATAGAAATTCTGAGCTACTCAATAAAACTTTTGTTATTTTCGTATTTGCTTGGCAATATGGTTTCGTTTTAAAGCTGCACAAAAAAAGAAATCACAGTATACCTAGTAAATATTTTCTTTATTTAATTCTCCTAGATTCTGTGGATAATTTTCTAAATATTAGTTGATAAATTGTAAAGTTTTTGGCTGTGGGTGGTAAACCTAAGCTTTGGTACACAACGAGGGTTATTAATGGGCCTGTTGAATTTGTACCACCTCAGGGCAATAATTCAAATGCAGAAACTGAACTAACACCAGTAATAATAGTAGCCCCTGCCATTATTTGGCTTGGGAAATTTGTTATTGTTTCGTAGTATTCTGAAATTGAAGTTATGATTCGTATACAGTAGATCTATAATATCGAAATATTTTCCATTAAATTAGTGGTGATACTTCGAAATCATGAAAAAAATGACGATTGTTATGATTCACAAAAATTTGGACTCTTTCAAGTGTATATTGCTGCGTGACACTGAGGTGTTATGGCTGTTATGCTATATTATAAAAAATAGTGTCATGAAGCAACGAACGGTTTTTTTTTTAATTTAAATTAGCCACTCCACTGACTCCAGGGGCCGTGACCTTTGTAATTTCAATTTTTTTTGTACATATTTCTTGGATTAGGAAAAGAAGCGGAAAAAACAACGAAGGGTGGTACGCGATTTGTTAGCAGAAGCATATTTTGATCTAAACCTACAAACAATCCATGGCGCACTTCAATATGCAAAATAAGTAAACAACGCAGTGCTTTGAAAAAATATGTTTAAACAAATAACTGTCTTTGTATCTATATATGGTACCTTAGATATATGAAAAACACATAATTTGACAACATACCCGTAATTTAAAATTGCGTTTCAGACGAAAATAAACTCAAAACCTGTTTCCAGTACCGTTGTTAACTTATGTTTGTGAACAAAATGAACATCATCACGTGAATGTTCTAGTAAAAATATTTCTATGTTAGTAACAAGTAGGCCGAGTTGTAATCTGATACTGCCGACAGTCAGAATTACAGTATGAGCTGCGGAAGCGTAGGGACTAATGAAACTGACGAGTGTTTCCGCCTTCGGAACATTCACACCTAACGGTGGTTCAGATGTTTCGATTTGGTTCACGAAACAATAATACCACCGTGGTCATGTCACAAAACTCGTTCTATACTCGATTGTAATTGAGCGTCATTGTTGAACGGCTAAACTGGCAGATTGATATTAAATTGAGGCTTTTTGTGAATTACCAACTGACCAACTTTTAGTGTCCGTTAGGATCGAGGCTCGAGTCATCACCCTCTAGGTGTATCATACAATCCTGATGTCATCGAGCCTGTTCAAAGCATTAACCAATAAATGTAATCGTGAATTCATTGAGCCGCATTGCATTCTGAATTGTAACTGCCTATACAATTATCTACAACCTCTATCGCTGATGTTTTAAGAACCAAGATAAAGCAACGGGTCGACAAACTTTTGACATGCGTGTTTAGGATAATAACAGCCACTGTTTTGTTTCTTTTCACGAAATTGCAGTTTGTGTACAGTTAAAGGCACATTACACAGCGGGGCCGTTTTAATTACTTCATAGTCACGTCGTAGTAAAAATGTACCGTTAATGGAAAGTGATATTCATGACATGCCGGACGCCGGCTCTTTATTGTGGCTCTCTGGTTTTTATGTCCATTTTTAAGTTAACATAACCGGTGCAGTTCATCAAACTTTGCGAAATTTCAGAACCCGTTGTGTCTATCTGTAGCATAGTCTCATTAAGTTTCGTCCAAAATTAAAACAAACATTTAGCGTGTGTTTGCAATAAAATAAATTTATTTGATTTTTATGATATCTAAGAATTCTACGAAATTCTATGAAAACGGTTATTCTAGAAACGTGTTTGCTTCCTAATATGTAAAAACTTGATCTCTAAAAAGATTATTACCAGATGCATGCGTGTAAAAATGCCATTTCACTAAAATTATGGGAACTGCGTTACATGACTACCATAACATTTTTACTTCTAGTGTATAACATCTTGTTTTCAACTAAATGCCTACCATTTCCGTATTTTCACATCATTAACTTTTTCGTCCTCTTGCAAAGTATGGGCATCTTTTTATGCCATCTTATTTGGCCCTTTGTTGCCAACTCACTACAAACATTACTACGTACCAGGTAACGTCCCGAATTACGTTGCGAATTTTGGTAAGATAAATACGTAACCCATTATCGTAGACACACTAATAACAATAACAAATGGAATATGAACTGGAAAATCGATGGGTGCTAACAAAAAGTAACATTACGCAAGCACGCTCCTTGCTTGTAATCGAATGCACTTCCTAGCGGTTGCGGGCGCGCATGCAAAGCGGGACGCCTACGTTTGTCGAGTCACGTCAGAAGACCACTACGCAAAACTCTTTGTTTTTGATAACTTGATCATCTTTTAACTGTTATACTCTATCGGAATGTAACGAAATACATTTAAATAGAACAGAAAAATAACAATACCTAAATTCCATCAAAATGTTATTGTTTAAATCAACACAATTCTACCAATAGCTCAACTTTTTCGTCTCTGGGTCAAATTTACATTTTAGAAATCTAATTAAGCAACGAGTTGGCATATTTCAATTTCTAATACTTAAAAGCATTGAAGTACTTAAAAGTTTGATTAGAAGTGACTCGATTAAAATTAATAATAACTGAAAGTAAAAGACATTTATTATTAAGATATATTATTTTTCATCCGATAGATTTGCTTATGGATAGATTTATACGTTTTCATAGTGACACGTGATAATAACGAAAAAGCGAACATCAATAATAAGCAAGTGTCATAGTATTATGTGGCGGTCGTACCACTAAAACCAATTTCAAATGTAAACTTGTAAACACAGACAAACTTCTACAAATGAAAAACTACACTACACGACTATCAATGCAACCAACGCTAGCGCCATGTCTATCAGAGGCAAACACGAAGGAAATAAAGTAAAAGCAAATTGCACATTTTGTACAAATAACCAATAAAATATTCCGACTACATCTCAAACCGTAGTTCAAACACTGAACTTAGTACTGTAACAGACCACAACATTGTATGCGAATGGGACGATAACTAAGTTTATTGAGGAGACGTCATCGTTCTGCTGACAGCCTATGTGTCTACGAGGATGTCTTTACAGCTTCGAGGAATAATATATCTGCTTTGGCACAACTTAAATGATACTTACACGTTTTTAGCTGGAAGAACTGTTTTATGAAATTTATGGCTCACAGATTAACAGACACGTACTTTATTATATTTATCGAAGCAAAATTGTGAGAATTTTCGAGAATACCCCTTTTATTTTTAAAATCGATAAGATGAAGAGTTAAAAATCGAAAGAACAGGTTTTTAGTAACAAAGTTTTTTCTGTTTTGGGTGTTTTTAATTAAGCTATTTGGCTCTCATAATACAAGCTCTGCTGAGTTTGGAGCTAGTTAATTTTGTGTCAGAGATATCACAATAATATAATATGTGGAGACTATGGGCAGCCTCTTGGGGAGCGGGTGCCAAAGATTTAGTCCGCGAGATTGGACGTCGTTTGCGAAACCAAGGTGGTGACTCCCGTTCTGGCTCTTTTCTGGGGCAGAGGATAGCCATCGCCATCCAGCGAGGGAGCGTTTTGGGTACGTTTGCATCAGGAACGATTTAGAGGGTTTTTATTTAGTTTGAGACTTTGTACGTGACGTGTGTTACGAGTATGATATGTCTGAATTTCATTTGTATCTATGACAATACAATATGTTTATTTATTTATAATAATCATTGTTCCATAATCCTACTAATATTATCAATGTCAATGTTTGGATGTTTGTTGCTCAATCACGTCCTGTGAACGGATTGGGCTGAAACTTGGAACACAGTTACATAGATTTTAGTCTGGAAGATAAGGAATAGGCTAATTTTTATTACGCGGGTAAAACCGCGGTGCGCTGCTAATCAGAAATATTTTTCAGAATTTTGAATCCTTCTAATCACTGTGCTATAAAATTGTTCTTTGTGGAAAGAAAAGTTACATTTTCGAATCGATTTTGTTGTTTAAAATCAGCTGTAAACAAAAGTATCTGGCCGCAGTCAAAGTAATCAAAAGTTTAAGGCCAGCCATCAACTGTCAAGTGCTGAACGAGAAAAGGGTACTTTTTGTGCCCGTCCCTTTGATTTGTTCGACCTTCGAGTCTTTCCAAGGTGACGTGCTATCATTAATCTTTTCAACCGCGATAGTAATCTCGACTGCAGTTTCTTTGGCTCATGCTCAAGGCTCTGCAACTATTGCTTTGTCAATACGAAGTGTGTTTCTTTTTTTTTTATTCAATTGTAGACATAAGTTTAATGTAATTTTTCTCCAAAATGTTAGGTCTACCCATAGAATTACCTACACGATAGTTTGAGAATGTTAAATTATCACATCAAACGACTTTTAAGTTTTAAAATCACAAAAACCGGCTTCAATTTATTTTTATTTAATCTAATATCAAGTCATCCAGCTATTTTATAGCACATCAAATTTAATTATTAGTTCATATTTTAAATATGTAAATTTTTGTGTAGACACCAATTTAGGTAGGACTAGTTAGTATTTTTAAGGATTGTACACATTTATACCACACATTTTGATCATGAATTAATACTATTAATACTATTATTTTGACATAATTATCCATAATGTTCTTTGTTTAACTTTAATTTAAGTCTCGTTAGTGTAAGTCGTTATTTATAACGGTGCTAATTGATTTCAAATAAATAAATAAATAAATGAATGTACCAGAGAACAAGAGACGCTAATCCTCATAATAAACTTATTAACTTCAAATAAATTATCAATAACACGACTAAACCAAATTAACGGTGATTTAACGAATCAACTGAAATAGGAGAAGTTGATTAACAAGGCAATTAAAATACGTAATATTTGCACGAACTATAGGAATTTACACCACTAGGCTTTTAAAATTACATGTCATTAAATTTGATTCGTATGCTTTTTACGATATTTGACATTTTGTAGGGCTGGTGACCCAGTTAGTGATACCTAAATTCGATTATAATGCATAATTAAATACAATCAGTAGGTAAACGTATTTAAATACTAATAGATTGTGCAAATTAATGATGATAATAATTTGCACAGTTAATAATTTTGTCATATTTTTTGCATCACAAATTCAAAAGCCTTTTCAATTTTCAAAAGGATTTCAAGAACTCCACAGAGTCAAATAAAATTTGATAGGTTCTATCCGATTTTAATCAAATAAAATCTATTCCCGTAGTAGAGAATAAAACTATAAAACACGGTTAGGTATCTCAAAATGTACATTTATAAAAGATTTTAGTTTTATTTTCCTTATATGGCTACTTGGAAAGGCAGGTGTGCTACGTTAAGTCCCGGCCTGTGCCTGGTGCTTACTATCTTCTTAACTATCTCACATTTAAATAGCGCAATAACAAGGAACTAGTCGGGGATAATATAAAGCCATAATATACATTACATAATATATACAACTATACAAGTACGTGGTATGCGAGAAGTATGAACAACCTATGCGAACCTAAAATAGAACGATGGACTATTTGGACTAATGGACTTCACATTATAAATATCTAATACAACTCTAAAACTCACGACAGAAAGATCTGTTGTCCCACACGATTTCGATCCTAATGCGTTTTTTTTTCGCAAACTTAGGGTTGGTTCCACAGAAATATTTATTAAATAATTATTCATAACTATCTTTACTTCCCGTTTGATTTAGCATAGGTTTGCGTAATCCTGTATAATACTAAAACTGTGATTAGGTAATGGATTTTTACATAAATAAATATTTGTCAACATTTTTTCTCCCGCCCTCTACTATTCTATCTAGCCTCGAAACTTAGCAAAGGTTGTACTTAACAGGTGATAAAATATAAATATAATTTTATGTGGAACATTTACCTATTTTCTAATTCAAAATATTTGTTTACCTACCTACCTTATTTCACAAAAATCTACGTAGGTAGCTAGTATTTACTATGTTTTGCTTATCCAAACAGAAACGTACGGAATTTATATAACAATAATAATGTTTCCACAATAACTTTAATGCCTACAAAATGTCTAGTGTTGTAACTTCTGACAAACAAATGATGTAATATATCTAGAATGTACATTTTTTACAATGTTATCACGGCATATATATTTTGATAATTATGTATACAAATTAATGATTTCAAAATATTTCATTCCATTATTATACCAATGCAATATTAAGAAAATGTACCTCCGCATTCCGAAATACAATGTTGTTTCTTTATTTTTAAGCCACAAACGTTGAACATTCATTAATTATAAATTTCGTTTTTTTTTTTTAATTTAACAATATTTTAACACAGATGTATCTCGTAAAATGTTTATCTCAATTATTAATAGTGTCCATTTCCAGTGACGAATCGATTCTAAGTTCAATTACTTACGACCTAGGGCGATCAGACTTTAGGGATAGCCAATCATCGCAAAAATACACAAATGCAACAGTTTTTTCTTATGATGCAAGCCAGAGAAAGAAGCGTTCTAACTATAAGGCCTAGGGCAGTCCGGACTGCAAATCCGTTAATGTCCATTTCCATATAAAGCTTGGTGCAGGATAGTTATCGTGAACTCAACACTGCAATTTCCTTGCAGAAATCATTCGTCTTTTTGCTATGCTTGAGGAAAATATGAACAATATTGTTGATATTCTGTACTCTTTTCAATTTCTCTCAATTCCAATTTCAATCTCTCAATTTTATTATTGTTAGCTGAAGATTAGAATATTATTCATATGCATTTGTATGTATATATTTGTATATATAAACATGCGATTGTATATATACAATCGCATGTTTTAATGTTTGGAATTTTTGGCACTAAGCACTTCAAATATATCACAGCTTGACATCTGAAGCTCGTTTTTATGTTTTTTAATGTTATTGCCTAAGTTTCAATATTGTTATTTTTAACCGGGTCCCATGAACTTTAGGAACTAAGTTATGTTAGTAAAATAAACCGCTAATAAGAATATGAATAATATATTAAGTTGCGTGAAACTCTATTATAAAATTTATACCGATATTCGATAACATTATCATAATCACTAAGTCGTCATAAACGAATAAAAGGTCATTGAACTTGACTCCACTTGTAAACACGAACATGAAGTTTATTTTTAATTTCAATTAGTAAGTATATTTCGCGTATTAGTGGATTAAGGTTATGACAAAATTACTAAAAGCACGAAACGCTTCTTTTTCGAAAACGAAACTCTGTGGAGTTCTTGAAATCCTTTTGAAAATTGACAAGGCTTTTGAATTTTGTGATGCAAAAAATATGATAAAATTATTAATTGTGCAAATTATTATCATCATTAATTTGCACAATCTATTAGTATTTAAATACGTTTACCTACTGATTGTATTTATTTATGCATTATAATCGAATTTAGGTATCACTAACAGGGTCACCAGTCCTACAAAATGTCGAATATCGTAAAAAGCATACGAATCAAATTTAATGACATGTAATTTTAAAAGCCTAGTGGTGTAAATTCCTGTCGTTCGTGCAAATATTACGTATTTTAATTGCCTTGTTAATAAACTTCTCCTATTTGAGTTGATTCGTTAAATCACCGTTAATTTGGTTTAGTCGTGTTAATAAGTACATAATATAATATCGGCTCATATGCCTAACGCAAATAGTGTTTGTTTACCGTAGGTATTCCACAGAGTCCTCACCTCCTACCCATTACAGTGTACTTAGAATTATGAACAAGACTACAAATCACTTCTGAGCATCGTACTGCACTCTTATTTCAAATACATATATTATGTGTGTTGTATATTCGTTGAAGATTTATGTACATAACTAGCTAACTATACTGTTAGCATTTTATTATAGACTAGCAGTGCCCCGCGGTTTTACCCGCGTACTTCACGTTCCCGTTATTTTCCCGGGATAAAAAGTATTCCTATGTATTCTTCTAGACTATAATCTAACTGTATTCCAAATTTCAGCCTGATCCATTCATACGTTACGGCGTGATTGGGCAACAAACATCCAAATATCCATACTTTGACATTTATAATATTAGTGGGATTTTTGAAGTTATTTTTATTTCGGCGTGCACGGAAAAAACATACCTACAAGAGTAAATTTTAACAATACGCACGCACATTGACCCCAAATTTATTGTTAGTAATTCTTCTTAAAAATGTAAAAAGTATAATTTCTTGCATGCGCCTACACACACACTTTTTTATACTGAATGGAACATTTATGCGAACTTGATCAAGCAATACATAGCTTATGCCTTGTGTAAAAAACCTAAGATGTAAGTAAGTCACTTGCCTAAACGACACATATTGGGTATACCAGTTGGCAAAGGTGTACATAATAGTTTTCTAAACATTTCACAAAATAGTCCAAATACTACAAAATCAAGAATTGTTCGCTTCAGATGCCGACGATAATATTTACAACTAAAATGTTACACAGTAAACCTTTCATCAGTGTAACCAAGATCGCGCAAAATGTATACATTACGCTGCTATGTACAATAGAATGTTCCAGTACCGAATAACCTGTTCAAACAAAAATCAATGCCCTTCCAAAGTGCATTGGTAGACGATTTAATATAATTGTTCCCTGTTTATCACGCGTGTCACAGCCATACAAAGGCTATCAAATATCCACTGCAAAGAGCTAAGTCGTGATCTCCTTAGGCACGATCTGCTATTGCTTTTTGTGCAATAGCCCATTAAAATAATGGAGCCCTTTAGCTGGGCCATTGAAGCAATACGCCTCAAGCTAACGGCTTAGAGGCAAAGGCACTGTGACTGGAGAAACGAATCGATTGATATTAACAAAGATCTAACAATAAATGATGCAGTTTTAATAATTTCCCGTTTAGATAGGAAGCAAAATGCTGTTCCTTTTTCTGCACTATAAAAATCAGTGATAGGTGCAATGGTTTTGGTGTTCGCTAAGTGTTGGAATGTTGAACTGTAGTCACTATTAATAAGTGAACGAAATAATAAGTGGACACTGTTTATCTTGGTTTGGTCCTTTATTTTTTTTTTGAATACTCTTTTTAATAATGTTTTTTTAAACATTTACAGAAAATTTCAATATCTAGCAACAAAGCACAAAGTTGAAAGTGCAATCCATTTAAAAATATATTATGTACATTTTACACAGAAGGATACTATTTATATCCTGACTAATGTTATTGGAAGGAAAAATGTGAAAACAAATACATATTTGGAAGTTTCAGCCCACAAACAAACTGACCTTCATCAAAACGAAGAGGTCAATGACCCTATGGCACAACGGATCAAACTGAAAGTAATCTAAAGATCCCTCATATTTCAATGACAACAAACTGTTTTGCGTGTTTAGACTAACACTAGGATGGATATGGCATACTACATTTCGGAAAATTAATTCGTTCGAATTAGGTAAATAAGATTCATAATTTCATAAATTCATCCATACCTAATACCATAAATTTAAAACGCGTGCCACGGACACGGTTTTCAAGTTAATTTTTGTCACATTAGAAGAAAACTAAATTAAAAACATATCAACAAGAACTATTTTAAATATGTATGTATTGCATGGTTGTTTATCCGTAAACGTTGTGCATGAAACTGCCCTAAAATACCGAAGACTCACTCCAACAGATAGTCACGACAAATATCCTTTAATTAAAAATGCTGGTTACCAAAAACATAGTCAGTCGTAAACAGCTTTACAAAGAATCCAAAACCACAACAAAATCACGTGCCCTGATTATTAAATCAAACAGAGAACTAGACCACTTACTTGCCATTCAATAGTGCAGTAGCGAAGGAACCACATTATGAGATAATAGGCAATTAATTGTGAGTAGCATTTTCACACGTGTGCAATTTAATAGTATTTCAATGTTTCTGCGTTTATTGCATCCGAAGGTAGCAACAAAATCAATTGGTATTAGTGAATCGCGGTTAGATAGAAATAATTTATCACCCGCCTGTACGTATAAACTTATTTATTTTGCAGTAAGAATAATATTCTTTCGCTGCGAAAAAAAAAAAAAAAAACTTATAGTACTTAAGTTGTACAACAAAATTTTGTATGTCATTTTTATGGAGTGTCGGTAAAACCTAAACTTGGATTTATGACAAAAACTTACTTCGACAATAATGATAATTTTATTATAATTATTAATTTGATTTAAACTCAGAATCTAAACAAAATATCAATGAAAACTGAAGCCCCACGAAAATATTCCAAATATATACCAACCGTATAAAAGTCACTAAACGCAGTTTAAGTGCTCGCTAGATGGAATGTTAATTAAGGAACGTGTCGCGTCAATTGTTTACTATCAACAAAACAATAAACAAAGCTTCAACCAATTCCATTTTCATCACTTAAATTCCCTTATAAAACTCAATGTACAATGGACATTATGTTATTCTCTTATAAATAAAAAAATAAATAATAAGTCATCGAAATATACACACGATATCGTCAATATCTCAGACAAACTAACGAGCACTATCTCCAGCACTCGCCGTAAAACTGCGTACACAATAGTTACGTACAGCGTACGTATCGACACTTTCAGAGTTTATCGATAGGTTCGTCACAGGTATGTCGATGAGTTCGTCACTAGTTTATCGTAAACGCGCGCGCAGGGTCCGTGCGGCCGATACTCCGGCCGGTCGATGCGACAATGCGCCTCCATGGCTGCCTCCCCCAGTCACCATTTGACTAGCCACCTCTCTCTTTTGACGGACCGCAACGGTTCGCAATCCAGCTTTTACAAGCGTAAGAACAAGCCGGTTGCTAGCCAAGATATCGAAGAACTTATTTTATCTTCAACCTGCTTTCAAATTCACTGAACCCATTTTCAGCAAAAGTTAGAATTTCTTACATAATAATTATTGTATTTATTACCGGAGTAAAGAATTTAAAGTCATTACACTTAATATAATTATTTAGGGATATTTCTATAGTGTTTTACTTTTTTACCGATGTAAAACATTTCAGAATAAATAGAAGATAACAAATATCTAAAGTCGCACCATTAACTGAAAATTTGGAACACGAAATACGAAATTCATTTCACTCGTAAAGTTCAAAAAGAAATATGAAGAGACGTTATTACCATTTCAAAGTAAAGCTTCCGAAGTAGTGTAAACGACCGGGCTGTGAATTTCACAAACGATTAAAACAATAGAGCCTTAACTGAAGGATACTGCAATATTACAATACTGTGAACTTTAAAATTAATGAGAAACCAATTGTGAGCAACAAAGGGTGATGATGATATGACGTTCGTACTTTAAACGTACATTATAAAGTTGTATTGCTGATGATCTTGGAATAAATACGATAAGAGTAAAGAAAACGTTGAACTAAGGATGAAATGAGTATGGTATATATTTAGAATGCTTTTAGATGCGTTTCCAGGTACGTTCTATGACTTCTACGTTTATGCGTAATTTTGTAGGGTCAGTCTTCTCATCACCACTGGCTTTGACGGTGAAGAAAAAGCATCGTAAAAAAACCTGCATGTTCTAAGAATATTTCGAGGTCAAATGTCATCCGCCAACCCGCACTGGGCCAGCTTGGTTGATTATGGCCTTGATTCTCTTCTTGGGAGAGAAGGCCCCGAGTCCACGAAGGGGAACATTTAGTAGGCTACTTATGCTTATAATTATTAGTAAGTTTAGATAACTAGTAGGACTCTGCTTATTCTGCACTAGCTCTAGGTTTGGGTACTTTTGTATGGACTAGTGGCGTAATTTTTTTTAGCGGCCAAATATCTGTTATCACTTGCTTGTAGCAATAAATTACCTTGATGTTATTTATGCAATCAGATTTGCTCTAAGTCATATCGGAGTTGAGTTATGTTATGGCCTATCAAAGTAACTTTTTTTTGGATTTTTGTATGGACTAGTGGCGTCGTTTTTTTTTTAAGCGGCCAAAGATCTGTTGACACTTTTTTAAATCATTACCTTATCTTAAGGATATTTGTGCAATCAGATTTGCTGTAAGTCATATCGGAGCTGAGAAATGGCATTTCAAAGTTTTTTTTGGGTATTTTTATAAGGACTAGTGGAGCCATTTCTTTTAGCGGCCAAAGATGTCACTTTTATGGAACATTACTTAACCTCAAGTGTATTTCACTACACTACTACTTGTTTGCAACTCAGCTTGCGGAATCTTCGCGTCTAGATGCTGGTAGCGCGACACCTCCTACTCTACCTAGCTGTCCGACTTTTATGTCAGATACACATTCGCCAAATGGAGGTTCGCAAAGTGCTACGCAATCTGGACGTGAATAAAGCCAGTGGCCCAGATGGAATTCCTGGCCTGGTGTTGAAGGCTTGTGCCTAGTCTAAATAGGCGCTTTAGTATGGGAAACAACTCAGGCGAGTTGTTTCCCATACTAAGGCGCCTATTTAGACTCTCTCCAAATTGGACTAGTACCGAAGTCTTGGAAGCTTGCCAATGTGCAACCAGTGCCCAAAAAAGGTAGTCGTGCTGACCCTGCCAATTTCAGGCCCCTCTCGGTCACGTCCATACTCTGCAAGACTATGGAACGTGTCTTAAACCACAGGCTCCTTACGTACCTAGAATCGAACGACCTTCTCAGTGGCCGGCAATACGGATTTCGCCAAAACCGGTCCCCCGGGGATATTCTAGCGTACGTTACTCACATCTGGAGTGAGGCTATTGAGAAACATGGGAAAGCACTTGCAGTCTCCCTGGATATCTCGAAGGCTTTCGACAGGGTTTGGCATGATGGCCTTATAAGCAAGCTTTCTAGTTATGGTTGGTCTCCCGGGTTTATTGCATGGATATCGGACTTTTTGAGGGATCGATCCATACGAGTCGTCATTGATGGCTGCTCGTTGGATCAAATGGCTAGCTAAATACAAAACCCAGTATCTTTGGGTATGCAGATAATAACACCGTTGCAGAAAGTTACATATCTAGCGCGAGAGCCAGTGGGCAACAAACTCAGGTACTGAGAGAGAGAGTTTGATCGAGCGTTTGAGCTTGACCCTTAAGGTGGTGGGCAGTGGTAAATGGGGCGATGCCAATCTGGTCAAGTTCAACGAGAGCAAAACGCAGGCGTGTCTGTTCTCCGCTAGAAGGAGTCCTTTGCAACTGACTCCAACTTTTAGAGGTGTATCCGTGCCGGTTTCCGACCGTCTTGAGCTTTTGGGCGTTACGCGTTGACCTCTACGCTCAAATTTGGCTCGTATATCGAGTTCAAGGTTAAATTAGCTGCCAAAAAACTAGGTGTCCTCTCAAAGGTGCGAAGGTTTTTCAAGTCTGGACAGTTGCTTACATTATGTCAAGGACAGATTCGCTCCTGTATGGTGTATTGTTCGCACCTTTGGAATGGACCGGCTAAGTATCAGCTAGAGGCTCTAGAATCGATCGAGAGACGTGCCAAAAGGCTCATAGGCAACGACACTCTTGTGCGAAAAAGGCTTCAACATAGCCGAAAAATTGCTAGTCTATCGGTTTTTTATCGGATACAGTGGGAGTGTGCAACTGATTTGTATGATATAATACCACCTTGTCCGTTTTTCTATCGGTATGCTCGTAGCTCGAAATAGCGGCATCGTTTCATAGTTGATGTTCCAAAGACACGAACAAAGAGCTTTACTCTACTTTTGTGATAAGAACGTCTAGGCTGTGGAATACGTTGCCTGAGTGGGTTTTCCGTGATAGTTACAATCTTTGTGTCTTCAAATCGAGAGTGAATCGGATTATTTCTAGGTAAACACACTCCATACTCCATATCGTCGCTTAACATCAGGCGAGATGGCGGTCAAGTGTTAACTGTAAACCTATACAACTTAAAAAAACTGTGCTATCAGATTTGCTGTAGGTAAGTCAAACCGGAGCTCAGTTATGGCCATTTTAAAAATATGGCTGCTAGAGAAACTGGCGCCAATAGTTCATATTAAAATACCAAAAAAAACAAATTTTGACAAAATTTTACAAATACCCCTTAAGCTAATTAATGTTTCGAAAAAATGCCCACAGATCTTTGGCATCTAAAGAAAATGGCGCCACTAGTCCACTAAAAAAAAAACCTTTGAAAGGCCATAACTCAGCTCAAATATGACTTATAGCAAATCTGATTGCACAATTACCCTTTAGGTTATGTTGTGTTTCAAAACAGTGGCAACAGAACATTAGCCGCTTAAAAAAATGGCGCCACTAATCCATACAAAAATAACCAAAAAAACTTTGAAAGGCAAAAAACTCAGCTCCGATATGACTTACAACAAATCTGATTGCACAAATACTCTTGAGGTAGGTTTCATAAAAATGACAACGGATCTTTGGTCGCAAAAGGAAATGGCGCCACTAAGCCCATATTAAAATACTCAAAAAAACTTTGAAAGACCATACCTCAGCTCCGAAATGACTTACAGCAAATCTGATTGCACAAGTACCCTTTTAAGAGACAGCAGATTTTTGACCGCTAAAAAAAACGACGCTACTAGCCCATACAAAAAATCCAAAAAATAAATAACTTTGATAGGCCATAACTCAGCTCCAAAATGACTTAGAGCAAATCTGATTGCACAAATAACATAAAGGTAATTATTATTGTTACAAGTAAGTGAAAACATATCTTGGGCTGCTAAAAAAAAAATCAAATATTATTCGGAATCCCGTATACATCGCAATTTCCGCAGACAGGCAAAAATTCTTATAAAAATTTTGATTTTTGCCTCATGATTCTGACAATGAATTCGATATCGCGTTTTATTTTTACTAGTGGCGCCATTTAGTTTACTTGGGACGGACTAATCGAGCAAGAAACGGTAAATAATCAAGTTTGTTGTATGGGAGCCCCCCTTAAACATTATTTTTACTCTATTTTTAGTAACTGTAAACTATTGTAAGACTAGATAAAGACAGAAATTAAACAAGGGGATCTAATACATCGCTTACACTCGGTTAAAAAAATGAAAATCCAACTTTTCTGTCAAAAGGGGAACGTTTTCCTCATTGTGTTCAACAATAAAAGTACTTGAAAAGATATGTTTACTATAGTTACACTAGAGTTACTGACCTGCAATAAATATTGTCGCTTCTTTAACAATGCTAATGTGGCTGAATACGCAATCCTTACGAAATCCATCCATATATTGACAGAAAGACTCCATGCCAATACAGTCACTCACACACACAAACAATAGAAACTATTAATGACACTGTGGCCAGGGCGACGCTCGTAAAGGTTGCTGGCACTGAAGTAATACTTTTAATTACAAATTTGCATTAAGTCTCAGTGAACGTAATTGCAACTAAAAGTGCATCTAGACTCATCGGACCAAAGCATTTTTATAAGGAAACTTAAGATTTGCCAGATAGATACCATTGGTCGGTTTGTCGCAATACTATCGTCTGAGGCACCGTGCCAATAGCAATATTGACTAAAAATAGAAAAACATTTATAACATAATGTTTAATGTTCCTAGTTAAAAACAAGAGACAATGACATTGATAGTAGCTAGTTAAAATACCTCGACTCTTTTACCTCATTAAATTGGTAAGATTATTAATTAATATTGACAATTAAGAAAACATTGTATTAATTGGTCACAAGCGATTTATTCCCCTTTGAAAAAAAGACAATATAAAAAAAAAAACATCCGTTCGGAGGCTACAATGTCATGTTACCTAAACCGCTAGCGATAGAAACAACATAATGTGTGTCCTTAGATTTTTTAATAAGCATAACCAAAAAAACGGGTTCTAAATTACACTTTACGAGACTTTATGTAGATCTCAGTTATCCTTAACGTGTATATCAGGACCAGCCCTAATGACAATCCAAAGTAGTTCCTCGGGGCCGAAACGCGCAAATAAACCGCAAATATTCTATGTAAACAGTTTGATGCAACGATGCACCGCGATGCAATAAGGTCAGAGTGAACGGACACGTTCAAAGAACCGATTTACTTCAATTCTACATTTACCCAGAAGTTAAGCACCGCAGGCATTTTCAATGCTTAGTGTGTTCCGCAAAGATTTTTATGAATCGTGTCGTGCGGTATCCTGTTTCAGAGATAATATTAATTGTTCGCAGAAACACCGAAGTCACCAACTTGTTGGACTTAATTTCTAATACTATTAATGAACCAATTTTGATTGATACTGACGATGTCAAACAAAGTAACATTAAAATCAGTACACAGGCAAAGAAGATAGAAGACAAACATATGTAGGTACATCTGAAAACAGTTTATTAGAGCTTATTCAAAGGTAAAAACTTTAAGTGTAATTAATGGGAATGATTGCGAATATAGAGAGATCAACGTGTACATAAATAAGATTAACTAAATATGCCACATTCACCATGAACGCGAGATATAAAGAACGTCGATCAGGTTCCTAAGCCTAACGCTGCGCGGCGCGCCCATAATCTTCAATTATCCAACCGTCACGGCCCAGCGAGCGGCCGCCTATCAACTTGCAATAAGCTGCAGCCTGCAGGAACCGTACCACGAACCACGAGTTCTTATTGTGATGGCTTTGCGAGAAAACACACTCTCAACGTTTCGTGCATCGCGACCGCAAACTTTAACACCAGGTGAAAAGGTTCACAGTCGCTGTGCGAGACATACGGAACGTCATATGGTTTGCAGAATCATAATAAAAAGAGCTCATGGTACAGGCCCAGACCAGCCCACAGGTGGCTGCGAAAAACGAACGACGAAAACCACTCACCACAATGCTGTCATTAATCCTTTATGAGTTCCCCGACCTCGGTGCGGAGTGATAGACAATGGTGGTAGTCGCGTTTGTGAGCTGAATTAATGCGTATGCGCACAGATGTATCGTAGCCAGGGTTTGGTCAACGGGGCAAGGCATTATAGGACCTCCCCTCAAAACAAATATTCTTTGGGCGAAAAAGGAAAAAAAGCAATCGAATATGTCAACAGGTTTCATGTAATAATTGCTAAGATTACGCTTGACCGTCGTATCTTCGGGTACAACCATGCCGTCTACGACTAAATAATAAGACACAAAACGATTGTAGATTGTAGAAAGGTTGTAGAAAACACATTGAGCCTAATTTCTTGATCTAATTTGTCGTCAACAATTCGAACAGTTCATGTATGTGAATCATAAGATAGAAGCTGTTAGCTAGTGCGTCATTTCAAAGATGGAAACAATACTAGGGCTTAGGTTAAGATTTTATTACCATTGCCGGAGCTAAATAATAAAAATAAATCTTTTACACGCAACAGCGGTTGGATGTTGTGGTCAGTTAAAAACTGCAATGATAGTCATTTAAGTACAGACCGAACGAAAAAAAAACTCCTCACATTATTGTGTTTAGCTGCAGATGTAGTTAAATAAAGGGGCATTTCCCCCACTGCAATTTAAACTTGACTACATCCGTGGGTATGCACATGCAATGGGAAGCGGGAATCGACCAGCCTTGAACTTGCGCATGCGGCTCTATGCGCCGATGAATGCGAAAGCAGTCGCCATTTCTAGCCACACGTCACATTACGTGTACATGCTGTGTTACATGTTTTGCAGTTCAACTTTTAATTCGTAGACGCAGTCTGAGTTAATCTGATTTAATCTGATTTCTAGTGTTAACGAAGTTTATGCTCAAACTACGAATTTCTACAAATTTTCTTTCTTTTTTGTGTAGAGTGACGGGACGATGAGGACATGTCATGGTAAGCAACACACCACCCATAACAGCACAGCGTCACGTAGTTAATAGAACTTGAAGAGCCCAAATCATTACCTAGCTGTAACACTGCATGTTAATGTACTACAATATTAGATACTACAATATTTACACTTAAGTATATTGATATGCGCATGGCGCATGTAGGATTATTATACACTCGCATATCGCATAACATTTTATTGTCTAAAACCCATTTGGCGAAGGGTAAAATGAACTACATTCCGCTGTTAAGATCTCGTCGAGACTGAAATATGTTAATTAAGCATAGATGACGCCGTATCTAAGTGCGTTTGCACCACAGACTAATGACAGACAGATGCATCTACATGAGATTTAAAGCGAGCGTTTGGATTTTTGGATAATTTGGTGAGTGAATGTGTGTAGTTGAATCACGCCGGAACGTTCGAACGGGTCGAGTTGAAATTTGAAATACGGTTAGATTATAGTCCGGAATAGCACAAAGACTTTACGTATCGCGAAAATTACAGGAACGGGAACTGCGTCGGTAAAACTGCGTTGTGCAGCTGGTACAATCTGTTCATAGAGTTTTAAAATATGTTTAATTACCGATGCTACGTCTTGAATGCGAAAGTCGAACAAAGCCGTTTGGTTCAAATTTCATAATATATATCATTTTACAGTAAAGGAATGGAATATGCTTCCCGAGATCTTCAATCTGGGTGTCTTAAAATAGAGTGATCGGTTTGTCTTGGCAAGCGCGATCCATCGGAATCGTCGCTGTGCATCGGGCGAGATGACAGCAACAGCGCTTGACCGGCATTTTTCAAGCCTATTTTTGGTTTAAAAAAATTATTGCTTCTGTGCTTACCCATTCTGCGCTCGAACGTACCTGCCATTTACTCTACGAGTTGCTGTCCCCTGGAATTACAGTGCTTTGTCACGTTGAATGAGTGCATATTGGTACCGCTCACGGCGGGGAATGTTGCTATCATTTGATCGCAATGATAGTTTGGTTTTGTTTATTTTAGTTTATTGGGTAAGTGGTTTTAAATTATACATCAAACTATTTCATTACTACATTCGGAACATGAGGCGTATCAGAGAGTAGAAAGTTTACTGTCAGAATATACTTAGATACTGTCACGTCAGTGAACCTATGAGGTTTAGATGGGAGAGGTAGATGAAGGGGCAATAATAAGATGTTCACAATTACAAGTATATTAAAAGAAATAAAGATAAAAGGGAAAGTAAAAAAGAGTAAAGTGATATTAAAAGAATGTAAAAGAACAAAAATAAAAAAGGGGCTTAAGTGAGGACTTCCATCAGGGAATGGCTCGCAGGTTCAGCAGCCTGGAGCAGGTACAGCGTTCAGCATCCCACAGCAGGGCATGGCTCGCAGATTCAGCAGCCTGGAGCAGGTACAGCGTTCAGCATCCCACAGCAGGGCATGGCTCGCAGGTTCAGCAGCCTGGAGCAGGTACAGCGTTCAGCATCCCACAGCAGGGCATGGCTCGCAGGTTCACGGTAGAGTTCACATCCGGCAGTCAGGAATGGCTTCAGACCTTCAAGGTTTACTGGTGGTGTTGATCACTTTGAAGTTCACTGTTCTTTAGTATTTCCCTGTTGGAAGCCGAATTCTCACTGCCCATCTCAGCCGAATTGATTTATAATGAAAACTTTTAATGATTCAAATCTGGAGAAAATAAACTTTATTTTAATATTAATAATTCAAAGAGGATTAGTTCTAAAAACTATACAACCTTATGAAAAAGGGTAGAGGTTGCTAAGCGACGAATGATGTTTGGAGTATTGACATAATTATTTTATGTAAACAAAAAGGATTTTAGAAAAACGTAAATATTACCGGTTTAAGTGAGATATATAATTCCAGAACAATATCATAATGATGAGAAAATTATTCTTTGTCGTATGGACAATATTAAAAGGAAATTAGTGATATGAAAATTTGGTATGTAAATAAACGCATCTCTCCTATAAAAGTGGTTTTCATTTTCATTCCAAAATCACCACTTTTATAGGAGAGATGCGTTTATTTACATACCAAATTTTCATATCACTAATTTCCTTTTAATTGTGTCCATACGACAAAGAATAATTTTCTCATCATTATGATATTGTTCTGGAATTATATATCTCACTTAAACCGGTAATATTTACGTTTTTCTAAAATCCTTTTTGTTTACATAATTTAATTATGTCAATACTCCAAACATCATTCGTCGCTTAGCAACCTCTACCCTTTTTCATAAGGTTGTATAGTTTTTAGAACTAATCCTCTTTGAATTAGTAATATTAAAATAAAGTTTATTTTCTCCAGATTTGAATCATTAAAAGTTTTCATTATAAATCAATTCGGCTGAGATGGGCAGTGAGAATTCGGCTTCCAACAGGGAAATACTAAAGAACAGTGAACTTCAAAGTGATCAACATCACCAGTAAACCTTGAAGGTCTGAAGCCATTCCTGACTGCCGGATGTGAACTCTACCGTGAACCTGCGAGCCATGCCCTGCTGTGGGATGCTGAACGCTGTACCTGCTCCAGGCTGCTGAACCTGCGAGCCATGCCCTGCTGTGGGATGCTGAACATTTGAATCATTAAAAGTTTTCATTATAAATCAATTCGGCTGAGATGGGCAGTGAGAATTCGGCTTCCAACAGGGAAATACTAAAGAACAGTGAACTTCAAAGTGATCAACATCACCAGTAAACCTTGAAGGTCTGAAGCCATTCCTGACTGCCGGATGTGAACTCTACCGTGAACCTGCGAGCCATGCCCTGCTGTGGGATGCTGAACGCTGTACCTGCTCCAGGCTGCTGAACCTGCGAGCCATGCCCTGCTGTGGGATGCTGAACGCTGTACCTGCTCCAGGCTGCTGAATCTGCGAGCCATTCCCTGCTGTGGGATGCTGAACGCTGTACCTGCTCCAGGCTGCTGAACCTGCGAGCCATTCCCTGATGGAAGTCCTCACTTAAGCCCCTTTTTTTATTTTTGTTCTTTTACATTCTTTTAATATCACTTTACTTTTTTTACCTTCCCTTTCATCTTTATTTCTTTTAATATACTTGTAATTGTGAACATCTTATTATTGCCCCTTCATCTACCTCTCCCATCTAAACCTCATAGGTTCACAAACGTGACATTTTTATGTAACGTTACAATACGTGCTGATGAGATGTACTTAAGTATCTAATGTAATAATACATTCCAATTGTATTGTTTAAAAGTTTAAGACACACTATCATGTGTTTGTGATGTTCTTATTGTTTTAATATATTTTTATGCACAATCAAAAAAAAAATTGCATTTAGTATCTACTCCTTTTGTACATAAACTATACCTAATTATACAAACATCATATCCCTTCCACACAGTTTTCGTAAAAAGTGTAGAAAGTTTTGCTTCATGTATTAATTTAATTATGTATAGATTACCACGCGTTTTAAATTACTTCATTCTAATTACAATGAAGAAAATTTTGATTCATACTACAGTCAATAATTCTAGCCACACGTGTTAAAACACCAGTAAATACAAACGAATAGTAGCCTCCGAGAGCCGTTTAAAAATAAAACATTGGCTAAATGCTCGATGGTTATACTAATGCTCGCGAGCGCGTAAAAGTCAACGTCAAAGTAAAATATAGCCGAGAGCAAGAGATAGTCGAAGATAGTAATTTCACTCCACTCCGTTTAACAAAACAAATAATACAAGTAATTTTGCGTCTATGCATAAAGGTTGAACTGCACTAAACTTCTTTCGTAGGCAGAATTTAGAAGTAGAAAGAAGGCAGAATAATTTATAGTTCCTCCAAAAAGAAATAGAAATAAGCGGACTTTTTATTTATTTGCCCCGCTACTCACGACCCACGTCTGCACCTCCGTGTTGGGGTATATAATAGGAGAAATATGTGACAAGTTTCTAGCTTGGCTCAAATAACTAGCCAAAATTCTTCGCCAGCTCTCAGAATATTGCCGACTAGAAATTCGAAGAACTGTCCACATACCATTTTAAGGTATTAGGTATTTACAATATAACGACGGCCAAGACACTACATATATTTAAAAACTTTGTATGCCTCTGAAAAGAAACGCTAGCTATGGGAAAGAGTATATAGAGTATAGAGATTGTATGTAAAACCGCAGTGTTCGCTAGAAACGATTCATAACATAACGTTGACAATAATGTTGCCACTTCGATTGTCAATAAAGGCCTTCGATTTACTTTGTTGCAATACAATTGCCCTCTGATACCTTTTTAAGTATTTACCAATCGCGACACTTGAACTCATATCGCACTTAAATATATTCCGACAATAGACGAAAATGGGTCACATTTCAATCCATCAACGTCCCACAATTGAGATTTTACCTCCTCTTTCTCTTCCTGTATCTCAATTTTGTTTTGAATAAGTAACTGGAGTTCAATAAATGTTCCCTACGAAGCTTTCTTTGTTTTTTTTTACAGATAAAGTGACTTGAAAACAAAATTTGCGCCTGATAGTGAGCAACATAGAATATCTGCATTACAGCAGAATGCTAAGCGACAAGCTTTCAGCTGGTCTCAAATGCTTATCCCAAATTTGTTGCCAGTTCTCGGAATACCAGGAGTCTACGTCCAACTAAAATGGTCTTGGCTTTGATAATGTTCTCTTTTTATTTTCGCTGGAAATTGTATAGACGACAATAGCAAAGCCTTAACCGGTTTTAGTTAGGCAAGCGAAGATCCAGTGCCTTTTAAACGAGAGTTTACTTTTTGAGCTACGATGTTCGTAGTTCAACAAATAAACTAAAAAAATAAGATTTTTTACAGAGTTTTTACTGACATTTTTAAGTACCTACCTACAGCTATCAAAAGAATTTCAAATGATTTCACAAACAAACAATGACGAAAGATACAGTGCTTCACTTCACTTGTGAGTATGATTTTTACCCACGAGTGACGTCACGACGACTCTAGAAGTTTGATGATCTATATTTATCTTTGCCGGTTTTTAGGGTTCCGTAAAACGTAAAAACGGAACCCTTATAGATTCGTCATGTCTGTCTGTCTGTCTATCCGTCCGTATGTCACAGCCACTTTTTGCCGAAACTATGAGGATTACACTGTTGAAACTTGGTATGTAGATGTATTCTGTGAACCGCATTAAGATTTTTACAAAAAAAATTAAAAAAAAGAAAAATTAGGGTTGCCCCTCATACTAAGAACTGAAACTCAAAAATTTTTTTTTTCATCAAACCTACTACACGTGTGGGTGTCTATCGATAGCTCTTTAAAAATGATGTTAAGGTTTCTAATATAGTTTTTGTCTACACTGAATAATTTGCGCTACACTTCCAAAGTGGTAAAATGTGTGTCCCCCCCCCCCTCTAACTTCTAAAGTAAGAGAACGATAAATCTAAAAAAAATATATGATGTACATTACCGTGTAAACTACTAACGAAAATTAGTTTGAACTCGATCTGATGAGTAGTTTTTTTTTAGTACGTCATAAATACACTATTATTAAAACTTCGATCAAAGTTACAATGAACTACAAGAACTATGTGTACTATGTATATTATGTTACTTGCTGCAACGGAACCCTTCATGGGCGAGTCCAACTCGCACTTGACCACTTTATTTTTAATAATTTGATTATTAGATAATATTTGGCCCTCAGCTATACGATAATTATTACCGTACAATGAAATTAACATTTTTTAAACTATGAAAATGTAACGTACTTGTATTTGTATGATCTTATTGTTATGTATTCATCGTTTTATTCACCAACAGACGGGTAAATTATGCATTTATGAATGAAATACTTTGACTTTGGGTTTCGTTTCTTATTCGTTTTAAGTACGGAACGCAAAAAAATCGCCTAGTCGCAGTATTCGAAAGTTATTAGACCGGCCTAATAGAGTATTTCAACGCATAGACAAAATTAGATTTTCAATCAGACATTCCGGCTGAAAATAACTTGGGTAAGACAACCGCGTTGAGTAACTCAACGTAACAGCGAATAAAAGACAATGATTCAAAAATAATAAGAAGAAAGAAATCGGCTTTCAAAACGGAGAAGCGGGCATTGGTGCGTGTTCGAGTGTCTTTTGTCAACCTGAAAGCCTCCAGTAGAATAAATTATTCTGATCGTAGCAACGTAATCACTATTGTAAGGCTATTAGAAATACAAAGCTACAATGAAATGTGTAATTATTTGCTGTTTAAAACATTTTGAAACAGATTAAATCTTTATTAGACTAAATTTAAAAACAAAATAGGCACGCTTACAAAATAGAGAAATATATTGGTCCGACCGTTTTGACTGCGGGTTTACAACAAAAAAATTACATAAAAATAATTCTTAGACAACGAAGATAGCGAGCTGGTTACCAGTCAGTCTTGTTTATCCCGTCATTCTTTATTGTAAAAAGACATCGATGAACATTAATATTTATTGTTTAGAAAGTAAACGTCACCGTAAAATTGTAAAAACCGTCAAATCATAATCTAAAGACGTTAGATTACAAACTTACCTAACTCACCGTAAGATTATAATGTCACGTGTTTATAATCTGACGGTGTTGACAATTTTACTGTGACGTATATAAACTGAAGAGGTGCCATGTGATCCAATTTTCAATGTGATCCTTATTGTACGATGGTAGAAATACTTACAAGGATTGTAATTCCAAATTCAGCACGATCGTAGTAAAAAAAATGACAGAATTAGACGGTGCCTGTTTACCGATTTTCCAAGCCGTGATGGGGGCGCTATATTCGTATTTTTTATGATTTTGCCAGGGTGCGTTCTGTCAACTCACAATTGTCAGTTTTGCGTAACTGACATCTTCAATTTCAACATGCATCGCATTTAAAAAATCATGGCTAAAGTAAAAGATGTTTCTGGTAACCTAGTGCAGTTGTATCCTAAGCGTACGAGTATAATGAATGTGGAAGCATTAAACTGAAGCGTAAATGGTCTAAGTTTAACGTATGTTCGTGCTATGTTTAAAGAACGTATTATTTATAAGTAAAACAGAAATAGTGCTTTTACTGAATCGTGGCGCCGCAATACAAGTTATTTCGGACTTTTAGTTCTTACAAGAGTTTATCTTTACTAATATTCCTGATAGAAAATATATTTTTATTGAGTAATCCCAAATCCTGCTGGGCTTTTACTTTTATATTCACTTAAAGAATTAAATCACGTTAGTAAGTAAATCACGAATAAGATTTCCACTTTCAATCAATTTTACTTATATATCTCTACAAAAACTCTTCAAAAATACGCCGTTTTTTTTCATTATCAAAATTTTAACGTACAAATTTTTTGAAGCGTTGTCTACTCCCGTTACTGAACACAACAAACTGAAAAACAACCGAATACCAGATGAAAAAAAAAACACGGATATTATTCGACTTGTGGTCACTGACACGCATGAGTTTTGTGGTATCTGTATCAGTGCTATTTATTTATTTACATATTATTCATGGTCAAGATAACGTCAAAGTCACGACCGTGATTCCGTAATTTACACCTCCCTTCCCACCCTCAAGTTACTTAAAGAACAAATGTAATAATCACTTGCATTTTTTTAGTTACGTGGCGATCACAGTCAAGGTCAGTTGATGATAGAGTGTGCGGTAAAAATACTAGTGAAACGTTACAGGTGTAGTGATCTTTTTTTTGAGAGTGAATTAAAACGCCGTGTTTACTTTGATGAATTGGGCACTGCACAAGTCTTATAACGAAGTGAGGTGCCAGAGTATTGTGCCTGGTTGAAAAGACGAGTGTGGTGTGTGTGTGTATCGATTATGGTGGTGGACTAAATAACTGTAAGTACAAATAGTTTAGTACATTAGTGATAGTTGGCAGTAGCTGTTTACAACTTTTTGCATATTTATGTCAAAAACACGTTATTTTTTAACTCTATATAGCGTGTCAAGATTAAACTAACTAAATTGAATGTAATTGAGCCGGTTCAGGCCCATGAAATTATGAAGGAAAATTATTACGTAATTTGAATTTATACAAAGTAAGTAGTTTTGTAAGGCAGGCGCGCGGTTGTCGTAAGTACTGGGCGAAAAACAGCCGCAGGTAGGCCAGAACAGAACAGAGGGAGAGAGAAGCAAATAGCTGTGCAAAAGAGAATACAACGATGTAATTTTTCACTAATAATGACGTCGTGGTTTTTTCTTTTGTGTACAAACATGACCAATTGACCATACTTTTGTAAATTTCAACTAGTCACAGATATCCCAAAAAATGGTAGTCAGTGTTTGCCCGAGCAAAGCTAGGACGAGTCGCTAGTTTTAATCAATTTAAGGAAAAAAAAACCATTTGCATGCCAATTTCCGATATTTTACATAGGTAGATTTGATCTCTATTATATTTGATTGAATAGCTATGTCATGAAAATGTGCCGCACATGCTAAGCTTTGTAAGAAAAGTGTTTGCAAACTTTTTCATTGCACTACAACACTAGCCTGTGTATTCCCAGTGCTGGGCAATCGTCTCTCCCCACGACTTCCTCGCCTCGAGATCTTGAAACAAAATAAACTGTTAAACACACTGTTAGTATTGTTTGGGTAACTTATATCTATTTGGACCAATACGTATATTCTAATACGGATATTACTTACGTATTAGAAAATGTTGAAATAAAACTAAGTATCAGTCCTAATAATTATGATACGGCGCGAACCATCAGGAGGTTCCTTAGTCTACAGACCTAGGTACTGGTAGTTTGGACCTTACCCTGGTGCCGGCAGCACTCCTGAGGGTCTACCGCCTATCTAGAACTGTCTTAGCTTTGATAATTCTCTCTCATTTCTTTCCGCTTGAAATGATAGAGACCACAATAGCAAAGCGAAAGCCGGAAACAGGAAACAATAGTTTTAAAGTTTAATAAATAGGCTGTAGGTACATAGAACGTAGGTCACATGAATTACAGTGGAACTTAATCCCCGCTATAAAGGCGACTCTCTTCAAAAATGTCAGGTCGATTCCTGAATGTCCCTGTAGACGACAGTAGGTACAAGCTATGGTCGTACCGTCACAGTTCTAAACTAGTAACGTTCAGGTAAAAATTGATTATCATAAAATTCAGTCGCATGAGTTGAGACATGCTTCAAAAGCTAGCTCAAAAATATAGGTAGCGTGGAACTAAACATACTACCAACTAATTGTGATCAAACAGTGAAATTCCTAAGCCTAATTCCCTATTGACTATTCTAAGAAATATTTTACAATAGTCCCCTAAGAAAACACTGGCAATATAAATAGAATTCTAATCTGAAAATCCGACAGATAAAACATATCTCACTTAATTTATTGTATCCTTGTCCAACTGTCTACTCAGCGTCCAAACACCGTAGCATTTGAAATAAATTCGTGGGCGCCAACAATAAACACAGCTTTTGTATTGTAAATTCTATTCTTGACATCTTGACAATCTATAAAGTATTCCAATTAAGTAGGCAGCATTCACTCAAGCTCAAAGCTCAAGAACCTTACATTGTTGCAGAATCACAAGTAAACATAATAAAACACTTAGTGATAAAGTAAAAAACACGATAACTGTAGGTAATTCGTGAATACCTGGATAATTTACTTATAATAATAGCTCGTTTAAATAAATGAGTAGTTACAAGAGCATTGTCCTTTTTATGTGTCACAGAATGAACAGCCTTCTGTTGGTTTTATCAGATTTAGGTTATTTATTAAAATCGTAATCGTAAGTAACAATAATTGTGCATGTACTACACAAGCACATTCGAATACTAAACAGTAATAGTAAAATTCGGCACTTGGCCAAAAACAACTATGAAATTGAATTGCGAAATCGTCCACGTATCATACCTACCGGACAATCTGATGAATCTGCAGGACAATTTGTTTTCAGCTTTCCAGTGACTTTGTATGACTCTACAATAAAACTTTGCTTCTCCATGGCTGAGCTTATATTTTGAGCAATGGGAAGAAAGAGGAAGAAAATAGAATTACCATAATGCTGCCATAATTTTTTTTATTAATTAATTGCTGCTTTTATTGCTGCTATTAATTAATTCATTATTTTGTGTTTTCGAATTATCTCTCAGGTTTTAATTGATATGAATAAAGATCATGTTCCTCCGTATTTTAATTTCTGAATTTAGTATTTATAATATTAAATAAATATTATCATATATTTTGTGTGATGAATTCAAATGTTTGCACTGTGTCTGGGTGTTTCTATGTATTATAAGTATGTATTTAAAACTATGTAAGTATTATATCAGCTATCTGGCCGCCATCACACAAGCTTTGCTTAGTTTGGGGTCAGATGGTGTTGTGTGTGAATTGACCACCAATATTTATTTATTATTATTATATATTTACGAGTATTAACTCGTAAATAGAGAGCCAGACGAGATAAGTAAATCTTACTGATGTTCGCAAAGCATTTGCCAAATGGACACAGAATCATTACACAATTATTGTCAAAATCGATTTGTATTTTACAAACCAATCCTTTGGACGCATTACTTCAGGTCCGATATGTTTAGTTACTAAGAACAGAGCTACCATTTTGTTCCGCGACATAGAAGTCTAACATTCGCAGAGCACATCTTAGGTCTAAGATTGCGATACCCAGGGTGAGTAGAGACAGAGAGTAGGTTGAAGGTTCAACGACCGGCCAACCGGTCGGGCCAAAGCTTCGCCAAGCGAACATAGTGAGACAAACTTGGCCCACTTTTCGACTGTATTGCAAGTACTATACATAAGACGATAACTGGTAACAAGCACGCACTTAATAATGGTATAGTGTTATCCCTATTGTGGTTTTAGTCAAATTGGACGTTAAGCTTACGGTTCGAGTTGTTAATTATTAAGAAATGTATACAATTTTGTTTCCGAATTAATTGTCGTGGTAAAATACATTTATGAATGGATTGATTTAAAAATTCTTGTCGATAATATTAAGTTATTTAAACCTGACAGGGGCAACGAATAATAGAAAGACCAGTTTAACAGATGGTAGTCATATTTCTTACAAATGTTAAGTTGGTTGTTCTACGGGAACAATCATCGAGCAATCCAGGTGTACCGTGTACAATATCATTTGTGGTGTACAGTCATCAATATCACTAGATATGTTTATTAAATTTTGATATTAAATGTTAACACTAACAAATATAATTAAGAATTCGCTCAATATCAAGAATTAGTAAAATAGGGATATTTGTGAAATAATGAAACCAACGACGACACATTTTTTAATGTGGTGAGAAACGTAAAAACAACATCTTTATGACAAATTTTCTATCCTTGAAAACCATTTCCTGTCTTTTTGTAATGATGATTATTAAAACATTCATAAATAAAGATGCTAGACATCACAACATCCTAGTTCCGCGATCCCGAATCGTCAAAGTCATTTAGTTTATTTAACATTGAACTGATTCCAACATTATAAATAGAGTGTCAAACGTTTTGTACAATAAGTGTTTGCAGTTTTAATGGTGACGCAAAAATCAGATTACCTACATCAGAATATACTGGAAAAGAGAGTACAATGGAATCAAGCCGTTCATTTATATAAACTACACAAATAATTATGATCATTCTTAGTGATTCCACGGTTGGATATAGCTCGATCGCTCAGTTACTTTGACATTTGCTTTAGTCCTAAGCAAATCGAGTCCAGGTTTCACTTGCCATAGTGCCTTCGTAAACTACTATAAATTTCGCTCTTACTAATATTACACATGCGAAAGTTTGGATGTTTGCATGTTTGTTGCTCAATCACGTCGGAACATCTGAAAGGATCGGGTTGAAATTTGGAACACAGATTCAAGTCTGTTACAACACATAGGACATTCCAGACTTCTGATTTTTAGATACCTATATTTATCACGTGACAACGACGGGAACGGTAACTGCGCGGGCAAACCCGCGGGGCCCTGCTAATAAGAAATACTAATTGTATAAGAAAGAACCTAATCCCAACCCTATAGGTCATGAGGATATGAACATACAATTTTCAGAAATCTTCCACAGTTACTGCGAGTATAAGGAAAAATGTATACGTTACCTAGACGGAGAAGCATATATAGTAGCGGAAGTCAATTTAAAACCTAACCACATAATTTGTCGAAGAAAAATAAAGCTGTACCTACATAAAAGGGTAAAACCCGCTGAGATGGTGGTCTTGATAGCAGAAAATGGTAGTAATTTGTTTGTAATTGAAGGTTGGTTTATTGATTTCATATAATTACTGAAAAAAGGTAATTATTGATAATTTTTCCACATCGTTTAGTCACCGTAATTGACTTTCAATTAACTTAAATCCATATAATATAAATGAAATAATATTCCGTAAATGCGGAGCGTTGGACGTCCACCAGCAAGATGGGTCGACGACATTGTAAATATCGCGGGTCGAACCTGGACGCGATTGGCACAGGACCGAGGCAGATGGCAAAGTAAGAGAGAGGCCTATACCCAGCAGTGGGCTAGAGAAGGCTGTGGATGATGATAATGATGATTAAAACAGTATGAAAATTTTAGTCTTTTGTTCTAAGATTTATGAAAATGATCGCTTATAACATCCTACTAATCTAGACACACGGCAGTATGGTCAGCCAAGTTCATTCAAGTAAACTGGCGAGCCGCATATTATAAACGCGAAAGTCTCTAAGTATGGATGGATGGATGTTTCTTACTCTTTCATAAGCATAACAGAGGAATACTAAGATACCGGCCCGGCCGAGTTTGGGTTCTACTTCCTATTTGTTAAAATTTAATTGTCAAACATGTAAACTGAATAAAGATTTATCTTATCTTTCACGTAAAAACGATTGAATGGATCGGGGTGATATTTGAAACATAGATAAATTATGGTCTGGAAGAAAACATAAGCTGATTTTTATCCTGAAAAAA
Organism: Ectropis crepuscularia; assembly: GCA_963693475.1. NCBI lineage: Eukaryota > Metazoa > Arthropoda > Insecta > Lepidoptera > Geometridae > Ectropis > Ectropis crepuscularia. The sequence continues at coordinate 16,324,077 of OY856358.1, forward strand.
AAAACGGGGACTACGCGGGAAAAACGCGGGGTTCTGCTGGTAGACTAAATAAAAGAGTCCCATAAGTGCCTAATTCTCAATATCTCGTACAAACCGGAATTTATTAAATGGATAAGGATGCATTGAATACGCGATTGACGATATTGCTTTGGCTCGAGACCGAGCACTATAACATAAGTTGGGATTTGCTTGACATATAACTAAGGAAGCTTTTCTTTTCTTTTCAACCATACTTGCTCTATACATACCTTATATCATTGACATAAAATCGTGGTTTTAAATGTGGCCTAATTGAGCACTGTTACTTACGTATTTATATTGTTTTTATCAAACACCTTTGAATGTGCTCTTTTTATGAATACCTATATTTTATGGAATTGGATTTACAATTGATATCTCCTAAGATTAAAATTTACAATTAAAAGCTTACAATATTTAAAAAAAAAATCAAGATTAAAAAACGTAAGTCTAAATTAATTAATGATGTAAAAGAGGCGTGATATGCAAGTATCGTGTTTGTGTGTATCCGTGAATCCAATTCACCAATGTTTCTTTATTTAAAAGCTAACATGATCGAGATTGTCTCAGCTTCAATTTATTTAGAGAATTACTAAAAAAATATGTATGAAGTACTTTATTATTGGTTATTCCATTCAAATGATTACATTTCGAGGTAAGAATAATGATTCTGTTGGTGAATATTTCTCCAACAACAGCATCTAGCCCCAAACTAAGTAAAGCATGTAGCTAGTAAGGGAGCCAAAGAGCTGATATAATACTTATGTCATTGTAAATAGATATTCATAATACATAGAATCACCCAGACAGAGCCAAAGCTGTGTGAAAATAACTGGAACTGAACATCCTACTAATATTATAAACGTGAAAGTTTGTAAGTAATGGATGGATTGATGTTTGTAACTCTTTTACGTAAAAACTACTGTAGGGATATGGATGAAATTTGGTACATAGATAGGTAATGGTCTGGAATAACACATAGGCTACTTTTTATCTCGGGAAAATAACGGGATCGGGAACTACGCGGGTGAAACCACGGGGCGCTTCTAGTATGATATGATTTTGTTATATGATAATAATCGCGTTAGACAGTGTTGTTTGAAAAATGTTCACCATCAATATATATTTATTCTAGAGACTACGTCTATCTAAATTTCCCTTGCCCTACGCCAAGGCAAGTCCGCCATTAATCTCGAGCTTCCCGGTTACTGTGTCAAGTAACGGTACCAGCAGATGGAGCCAGTCTCGCCTACACTACCGGCGGCACCAAAGAACAACTCACAGAGGAGGCTTTCTTCATGGGCTACCCAAAAATACCACACATTTATAAACTTTCCTTAAATATGAGTAACTAATCGCTCACAGGTAAACTACAATCGATCTGCTACCGTATAGATTTCATGACGTTAAATTTTTAAAATTATTATCTGCTTCTCACATGAATCATATTTGTACGTCTTTAGGCTGTGCGCTAAATTATGAGTAATTATGAAGTCAATTTATGAATCGAACAGTCATGAAATGGAAACTATGGTAAAAAAATAAAAGGCTTGCTTGATCTTCGATTCGTTTTCTTTTTTTTTTGGAACACATCTTTTATTTATTTTTTTAATTTCTGTTTTGCAGAAATCTAATAATCTGTTTCTTTTTGTTCTAATACTAATCGTAATTGATGTAACATAATCTCTAAATATGTCGTCATGGCAACCTTTTTACCCATATTTCCACAAAACTCTCAAAGTGAATGTAATAAGTACAATAAACGAATAAAACAAACATGTCCGCGAATTAATAGTGAATGTGATGACACACGAACACTACACAGTATGAAAATAATTTCTAACTGCACGTGATAAATGGGAGACGATAACTTTGAAAAATATAAAAGCAATTCCGTGTTCTTTACATTTCCAACAAATCAAAAGTTGTCTATGCACCTACGTGTTGTAACGTCATGAATAAGATCCGTATTAATAAACGTCGTCTTGAGCTTTTGAGCTTGCATCTAAACTAGAATGTTCCAAAGTCTAGAGATGATGAATAGGATTTAACATTCATATTCATTTATGATTCACGTAGGTATTCACCATTTTGTGTGAACTGCATTCAACATTATCTGAAACATTTATTTGTGAGTATTTAACGTCAATCATCAAATTCAAATTCTAAGTGACACACATACACACACACAAGTAGGAGCGTTTGTTAAAATATAGCAGCGAGCAACACGGAAGGGAGTAGCCTTAGCTAAAAAATATTGTTCAAATCTTTCTGTCATTTCTTGCGGGAGGGGAAGTTGCACACTAGCGCAAAGCCGCACTATTACATACAAAACATACCTGTACCGATCCATTGCCGATCATACTCACACAACCAAATCACTAACACATAAAAAATAAAGCACCATTCACAAATCTAGCCCCGCCCTCACGCCACAGTATATTATCAAACTCCATGGTCCACGCGGACTTGTACTTTGACAGAGGGGAAACGCTGTGTATGCCTACTCCCTTCCGTGTTGCTCGCTGAAATATAGATAGAATGTTCATGTTCATGGAAATCTCAAGTATATATTCATTTGTATCCTCTCCCGGTAAAGTAATTGGTAGACGACGCGGAGAAATTACATTTTTTTCCATATTGTTAAATGATCTATCTTTAGTAGTACGTGTGTGGTATTCTTCTTTATTCTCTAACTTTCAACGCAATAGTACTTATATTCATTTCGGACACAACATACATAATATAGATCGGAGATATAGAATCGGAGTGATTATTTCGTTAAAACATAATTATTTTTCCCCAAACACAAAAACAATACCAAATTGACTTCTAGAGTTATTAAACAAATTAGACGTTTTGATGAAATTTTTCGAACCCTCTAAATTTTTTCAAATTCTCACCCCAAAAAACGTATTTACTGTAAGTATATTACAGAAGTGGTTATTTTAGTTTCAACGCTTTATTAGGTAAAAGAATCAAATCTATCTACCCATCAAAGTTCAAAAGATATAACTCCAAATGGGCCGTTCAAATACTGTAGACAAATTGAAGTTTAATTTTTTAGACTTTAAACGCTCCAAATTCGATTCCAAATATGTTACTTGGTAACTCAAATGATGTTGTATTTTGTAATGATAGTTTGAAAATTTTCATCAATGAAGATAGGAACAACTTGAAATAGAACTAGTTCGAATAGGTATAGAAAAAAATATTCAATATCGTTTTACAACGGTCGGGATTATCGACGGTCACAAAGATATACCTCTACAGATGGCCGTAACAAATACCCTCCCGTTTTTTTGAAGTAGATGAATCATAATTTTAGAACGATTACAGAATCCCCTCTTCTTTTATTCTTCTCTATTTTTGTATAATATTTTTGTTACTTCTTCGGTGGTTTGACCCCTTTGATTTTTATTTAATCTATGTCCCCCGTTGCCGAAGTATTGAACTTGAGTTGTATTGTGTCATGCGCAGTTATGTGACGCTTGTGACCGACATTTCGGTAATTGAGCAAAAAATATAAATTGTCCATTGTTCACTCTTCCATTACACGGTGTTATTCGACGGATACGAATTTTTTGTTCCTCTGTTTAAGCATAAAACGGTAATACTTCACGTAATTAATTGCACGATAGTGTTAATTAATGTTCCTTTACCGTATTTCTTTACCGTGGGTGTATAATTAATTTGGTATTGTATTTGTTCCGGCTGTTTAACCTTTTCTTCTCTAAGTTATTATTTGCGTATTTAATTTGTAAAGCAAATTTTTATAACTCAAAAACCTTGCAACAGATTACTCATTTCCGTATTCTTCATTATTCAAAGCATCTGAATTGTCCATCTGTTGTTACCTTCACAGAGTGGGGTCGTTGCACTCCTTGTGCAATTATTTCAGAGGCATTGTGAACTCTCGCAAAAAAAAAGTTTCCTTCAAAATCGAAAAATGCGAAGCACGACTTCTTTCGACAACGTCAATAGGGTTGAGTTTGGCGTCATCTTTGATTTTGTTGTATAACGTTTTCCCTCATTTCCTCCGCTTTTGTAGTCTCATCAGCGTCGCCTGCCTTTGATTGCCTTCGAAGATTGCCGGCCGTTGCACTTTCTGCCATTTTGAGCAGCGGATGAGGTTTCTGTGCCACCACAACCGGACTTGCCTTGAGGCTGTATTAAGCACTAAGAAAAATAGCGAACAGCTTTTATTGGTTTGAGGTTTAATCTACAACTGAATAGAATGACTGTCGGCAATGAAACTTCTGTCGATACATTTTTGAAAAATTGCCGATGAGATTATCTCACTATAAATGGGCTTCTAATAATGAAAATCAAAATGTCTTCGAAAAGTAGCCAAAGATTACTAACGAAATTTTACCTCCGTATAATTATGTTTAAAATAAATATAATATGCTGGTTCAAACTACCAACCGGTATCAGCCACTAAGTAATCATGACTTGCAGAACGTACACCTAAGATTTATACGCCAATGCGGATTTTTCGGTGCACGAAAATTATTATTCTCCGTTGTTGTCTCAGTTGTGTTAAGACATCCGATGTAATTCTATTCCTGCTACTATCCTACTAACTACTAATGTTATAAATAAACCATTCATTTCAAAAATATACCATTCTCAATAGTCTGGCAGGTAGGCGGGAGGCAGGTATTGAAAAATATGGGACATGTATTTTTTGTTATGTCAAATTTTTATTAATTACCGGTAATAATGTTCTGGAACATCAAAGTTCTGGAGTGCCCACACTCTAGAAGTTGTGATGTCATGTCTACATAAAAGTCGTATATAGAGTCACTCGAAACTTGTAGGCACTGTACACATCTTGGTCATTTTTTTTTGTGATGCAAACGAAAAAATATGCGTACAATTTTTTTTAATAATAATCTAACTGACGGGCTTGTTAGTTTTTTTCAGTCGCCATGGCTATTATTTCTCTGTCGCAAAGCAATCACATTTTTAATAAAATTTGCTTGTTTAATTTAATTTCAATAAAACAAGTTTTAATTTCTCTAAATTTGAATTTCTTCAATGCTTTAATTTCTTCCTGAACGGGTGTCGGAAACTTTTTATTTGTGTTCTTTTTTGGGAAAACAAGCACTGTGCTTGCTCATCTCTTTGTTTCATCTTCAACTTCAGTGACGCTAACCAATAGGCGAGTGGTGGTCTAACGCGATGTTAATCGAATTAAAAAAGTATTCTACTTCTAAAACACTTTACGGATAATCTAGAATAATCTTCAAACAGCTAATACTTAGAAATCTGCCAATTTTTTTGTACGAAAATCAGAGACGATGACCGTTTTATTCAATCTACGTGATCGTGACGAAGCAGCGAAATTAATGATGATTGGTTTCGGGGCTTTGAACTCTACATTACGGGGTTTTTCACTTTCGCTAGTTTCAAGATGGAGGAACGCAGAGATCTAAATTTGAAGAATTAAAATATATAGAAAATAACAAAATATATTGTTTTGTTTCAAAAACAACTTTATGCACATGAATTTAACTTAAAAAAATTGATACGGTACAAATCAAAAGTTTTTTTCCCCTTATTTAATCAATGTAAATGTTTTAATAAAATATTTTTTTTTTTAACACACTATTTATACACATCTAAAAAGTATGTTTTAAAAACTAAATCTATGGCAATTTCGTACATCTGATGTACATCGATTTGTTTTTCTTCGTTCGCAGAACAACAATTTATTTCCAATACTCTAATTTAATGCAAGATATACTTAGGATTGTGTATTATTCTAGTTTTGAATGATATATTTAGTATTATAATACTAAATATATCAGACTATCACTCGACTTTAGAATGCTTTGAATCGTTTTCAAATCGCTTCTTCTGTAAATAGTAGTGGTAGGACTCTTGGCAGAGTCCGCCTGGGGAAGTACCACACCTTTGTCAGTTATTCTACCGCCAAGCAGTAATGTGCAAACATTACTGCGTTCCGGTTTGAAGGGCAATATTTCCAGAGAAATTACAGGGCTTAGAGATATAACAAATTAGATCTCTGGGTGACGAGCGCAGTGTAGTGCTAGGTAATGATTTGGACTTTTGATGAATGATTTCTTCATGGTCCAATAGCTGCGTCTCTGTGCTGTTATGTGGCAGGCATTTTGCTTACCATCAGGCACATGTCCTGCTCGTCTCGTCACGTTTTATCTAAAATTGTCAAATATCAAATTGGTTCTTAAAATTTTCTACTTCACATTTAAAAGTGAATTAAAAACGGTCTCCTTCAATTGCAACGCTACCTTTAAACTCTTCAAACTTCTCCGCAATCTAGTTTCTAAATTGTCTTATTAATGTCTAATTCAGGCCTCGTGCCGTAAATGGTTTTACAACAGTTCGTAGACGTCGAAATTTAACCATCTGCCACATCAAGTTTTTCTAATTCTATTTAGCAAAAAAAAAACACGAGATGCAAGCGGTTGTTGACCTCAGCCGGTCCTGCCTCAAAGATATGTTTCGATAGATAACTGTATATATAGATTCGTTTTTTATGCCCACCATATTTGGGTTATGCATTTGAAACGTGATGAAACTTTTTTTTTATGTTTGCAAATGGTTTGTAACTGTTTTGATGTTTGATGACGTATCCATCAAGTTTAATACATTCTGTGCTGGTCTGGTGGCTAAACGTTGAAGCCGTGGGTTCGAATCCTATTATACCACATTACTGTGTTCCGGTTTGAAGGGCAATGTTTCCAGAGAAATTACAGGGCTTAAAGCCGGGTCACACAGAGGCGATCCGATAGCGATAGCGATCCGATAGCGAGACGATATTTTTTGTAATGTTCGAATTTGTATGGAACCTGACACACAGCAAGCGGGCGCGATCCCATACTCGGTATCGGATCGCTATCGCTATCGGATCGCTATCGCTACCGGATCGCTTCTGTGTGACCCGGCCTTTAGAGATATAACATCTTAGATCTCTGGGTGACGAGCGCAGTGCATTGCTAGGTAATTATTTGGACTCTTCATGTTCCAATAGCATGTCACTGTGCTGTTATGTGGCAGGCATGTTGCTTACCATCAGGCACATAACCTGCTCGTCTCGTCACTCTTTAATTTAAAAAAAAAAGTGTGTGTGCTTAAGACCGCACGGCAGAAGTGAAAACTTAATTTTCTGATTATTGTATTAGGTAGATATGTCGTATGATGCCCGGTTAACATTATTCCAGTTCAGCGCTCGTATCCAGCGCTGGATTGCTTATTGAAAAAATGTAAACCGGCACTGGAAAGCATGAAACAAGCCAGAAATTAAAGGTAATTTTTACTTCAATTCTATTTATTATTACAAATGAATTATTTTCGTTCATATTACCTTTCTCGGTCTGGCACGTTTGTTGACCACATTATCTTTCTCGCTCTAGCATCCCGAGTTTACCCGAAATTTCTTATCATATCCGAGCGTGATGATCACGTGATCATGAATCCATTTCACAGCCCACGAAAATTCTGTCTATAGCGCGCCTAAAGAAGTTTTCACTTCAAAAAAACCTGAGAGCTTTGAGTAATTTTCCAAGTGTAGATGTACGAGATCTTCACCGCCATTGGTTCTAACGGTGATAGAAAACATGGTGAGGAAACTTGCGTTCAACTTTTAAGATATCTCTAGACGACATGCGTTTTCTGCCAACCCGCACTTGGCAAGCTACAGTTCCTTTTAAATCTGTTTTAATTAACCCCTGACGTAAAAACGACAGGGTGTTAGTTATACGTTTGATGTGTCTGTGTGAGTGCGTGTGTCTGCCTGTGGCGCCGTAACTCTCGAACGGATGAATCGACTTCGATTTCGTTTCGTTTTTTAGGGTTCCGTAAAACGTAAAAACGGAACCCTTATAGATTCGTTACGTCTGTCTGTCTGTCCGTCCGTATGTCATAGCCACTTTTTGCCGAAACTATGAGAACCACACTGTTGAAACTTGGTAAGTATTGTGTGAAACGCATTATTTTTACAAAAAAGTTTTAAAAAAAAGTAGTAAATATATGATGTACATTACCATGCAAACTACCAACGAAAATTGGTTTGAACTCGATCTGATGAGTAGTTTTTTTAGTACGTCATAAATACACTATTATTAAAACATCGATCAAAGTTACACCGAACCACAAGAACTTATTTATTATGCTACTTGCTGCTACGGAACCCTTCATGGGCGAGTCCAAATCGCACTAGGCCGCTTTTTGTTTGAAATGAATTAATCGACATTGTTAGTGAAGCTTTGTTTTATCAAAATATGTATTGTCGTATCAAAGTTACCATTTCTTTTATTAGAATCTTCATGTACAAGAAATCACACAAATGACATGATAGAATGCCAATGGGTATTTGTTTTATTTTTAATTTGTAACTATCTTGCATTAAGAACCGATTTAATAATTTTTGGGTGTCATTTACTTTCATACAAATCTGACATCGAATACCGTTCAGTAGGCAAAGCTCTAATGATAATGCGACATCCAATGTAAAAGTTATAAATCAGAAACACCTGGACGTAAAGTATTTGTACCGCAATACCATAATATCAGAGTTAATAAAATATTCTTGGTATACGGCCGGCTTCCAAGGGCAAAGTAAATCGAAGTTTGAGCCACATGCCGACTCCCTTCTTTATGCATGAACGAGTTGAGAATTATAATTATGTATTTATATTTGAGGGTTAAATTTTTTTTACGGATATAGAGGTACTAGCTGTGCCCCGCGGTTTCACCCGCGTCTATTTGAGGAAAATCCATACTAAAATCTCCATTGCTGGCCACTTTATTACGTTTTACGGAACCCTAAAAATACGTAAATAAGCAACAATGCATTGTTGTAGAACAAATTTGATTACTTCAAATGACACAAACTTCAAATGTAGACACGCGCCGTCACAGACTTCAGCGACCAAAGAGAATTTAAATTCACGGAACTAAAGCTCTCGAAGAGAAATATTTTCTCCGTTTTCTTTACATTCTTCACTCATACTCCGTTCCTATTGATAGTAGCGTAATGTTATATACCCTATAGCCTTCCTCGATAAATGGAGTATCCAACAAAAAAAGAATCTTTCGTATCGTTCCAGTAGTTTCCGAGATCCTAGCGTTCAAACAAACAAACAAACAAACTCTTCAGCTTTATAATATTAGTATAGATACCACGAAGAAAGAGGATCGGCATTATGTATACCTACATATATTTGTCTGTGTATAGTCCGTATAGTCCGTTTTTTCTTCATTGATTCAATGTTAACAGACCTGAAACTTTTCTGTGGGTTCATAACCTTTCAGTGAAATAACAGGGCACAGAAATCTTACGTCTCTGGGTGTCAAGCGCAGTGCAGTGTTAGGGAATGGTTTGGATTCTTCTTGTTCCCATAGCTACGTGCCACTGTGGTGTTATGGGCAGGTATATAGCTTACCATCAGGCACATGCTCCAGTCCAGCTCGTTTCGGCGTCTCGTCACTATCTAAATGTTGTATTAACAGGTACAGCTGATTTAAAGACTAACATATAAACGCAGGGCCTAAATTATAAGAGTTAGAAACTTGAAATTTTGCAAAGGGGTTCGTTCTATATGGCTGCACGCCTTGTCGGTTAAAGTGCACCTCACTAATATTCGGGGTCTGCACTCCAATCTCTCAGCAGTCCACCATCACCTCGAGACTGAGCAGCCGACACTCTTGTTTTTTACGGAGACGCAGATAGGCAGGGACGTCAGACGTGGCGTACCTAACGTATCCAGGCTATACCTTGGAGCAAAATTCTGGCCTCGTGCTGGAGTGTGCCTGTATGCCCGTGACGACATCTGCTGTCGGCGTCTCCGTAACCTTGAGGACACTAGATTTTCTGTTCTTTGGGCACTAATAGATACAGGCATAGACAAAATTATCTACGCCTGTGTGTATCGGTCGCACAGCGGAGATCTGGAGACGACTAGGCTCACGGAGTATTTAAGTGAGGCGGCGAACGCGGCTCAACAGAAGTACCCTTCGGCCCAATTAGTGTTACTAGGGAATTTCAATGGCCATCATAAGGAATGGCTGTACCCATACCGGGACACTGACCACGCTTAAGGAACGCAGGAAACGAGAAAGCTAGCTTTATCGTTAGACCTAACCCAGCTGGTCCAAGAGGCCACAAGAGTACCCGACGTCGAGTCGCATACACCTTATTGCTTAGACCTTCTGCTGACAACTGATCCAGACCGTTATTCGGTGTCGGTATCGTCGCCGTTAGGCAGCTCCGACCACTGTCTGGTGAAATCTGTATCTGTCTACCATCCGCCTGATCTCAGCCCTAGAGGCAATCAGCGGTTGTCGCGATACAAGTCAGCAGATTGGGACGAGATGCGCTCTTTCTTTGCGTCTTACCCATGGCAGTCATTGTGCTTCGCTTCTGGTGATCCCTCAGTCTTCGCGGATGCTGTGACTAATGTAATACGCTCGGCTATGGAATATTTCATTCCATACTCCGACGTCTCATCATCCAGCAAAGCTCGCCCTTGGTTTGGTCCTCAATGTAAAAGTGCTGAAGCATTTAAACATGAGGCCTACCTAGCCTGGGTTGATGCTCGACAGCGTAAGGCAAATGACATACACCAGAATAAGAAAGCGTTCAACAAGGCTGCTAAGTCATGCAAAAAGGTTCTTCAGAGGGCTCGGTTTGACCACATTAGTCAAATAAACAACAAACTAGCTTCGTACCCAGCGGGCAGCAAAGCGTTTTGGTCCCTAGCTAAATCGGTCGAATCGGACTTCTGCCGCTCCTCACTACATCCAATGCTGAAACCTGATGGGACACTGGCTCACACTGCAACGGAGAAAGCAAACTTGTTTGCAACTCAGTTTGCGGAATCTTCGCGTCTAGATGCTGGTAGCGCGACACCTCCTACTCCACCTGGCTGTTCGACTTTTATGTCAGAGATACGCATTCGCCAAAAGGAGGTTCGCAAAGTGCTACGCAATCTGGATGTGAATAAAGCCAGTGGCCCTGATGGTATTCCTGCTCTAGTATTGAAGGCTTGTGTGCCTGAGTTGTCACCGATATTGACACGCCTATTTAGACTCTCTCAAACTGGGCTAGTACCGAAGTCTTGGAAGCTTGCCAATGTGCAAACTGTGCCCAAAAAAGGTAGTCGTGCTGACCCTGTCAACGACAGGCCCATCTCGGTCACCATACCATACTCTGCAAGACTATGGAACGTGTCTTAAACCACAGGCTCCTGACGTACCTAGAATCGAACGACCTCCTCAGTGATCAGCAATACGGGTTTCGCCGAAACCGGTCCACCGGGGATATTCTAGCGTACGTCACTCTCATCTGGAGTGAAGCTATTGAGAAACACGGGGAAGCACTTGCAGTTTCCATGGATATCTCGAAGGCTTTCGACAGGGTTTGGCATAATGGCCTTATAAACAAGTTTTCTAGTTATGGTTTGTATTCTGGGTTTTGCGTGGATATCGGACTTCTTGAGGGATCGATCCATACGAGTCGTCATTGATGGCTGCTCGTCGGATCAAATGGCTATCAATGCCGGAGTCCCTAAAGGGTCGGTACTCTCAGCGACGTTCTTCCTGCTACATATCAACGATCTGTTGAAGCCTTTCTTTGAATCTTTGGGTACGCAGATGATAGCACCGTTGTAGAGAGTTACATATCTAGCGCGAGAGCCACTGGGCAGCAAACTCAGGTACTGAGAGTGAGTCTGATCGAGCGTTTGACCTTGACCCTTGAGGCGGTGTCCAAATCGGGCGATGCCAATCTGGTCAAGTTCAACGAGAGTAAGACGTAGGCTTGTCTGTTCTCCGATAAAAGGAGTCCTTTCCAACTGGCTCCAACTTTTAGAGGTGTATCCGTGCCGGTCTCTGACCGTCTTGAACTTTTGGGCGTAACTTTGACCTCTACGCTCAACTTTGGCTCTTATATCGAGTCCAAGGCTAAACTTGCTGCCAGAAAACTTGGTGTCCTCTCAAAGGTGCGCAGGTATTTCAAGTCTGAACAGTTGCTTATATTATATCAAGCACAGATTCGCTCTTGTGTGGAGTACTATTCGTACCTTTGGGATGGATCGGCTAAGTATCAGCCGGAGGCTCTGGAATCGATCTAGAGACGTGCCAAAAGGCTCATAGGCAACGACACTCTTGTGCGAAAAAGACTTCAAAGTCTTGAACATCGCCAAAAAATTGCTAGCCTATCGGTTTTTAGGGTTCCGTAAAACGTAAAAACGGAACCCTTATAGATTCGTCATGTCTGTCTGTCTGTCCGTCCGTATGTCACAGCCACTTTTTGCCGAAACTATGAGAACTACGCTGTTGAAACTTGGTCAGCAGATGTATTCTTTGAACCGCATTAAGATTTTTACAAAAAGTTAAAAACTTTTAAAAATTAGGGTTGCCCCCCATAGAACTGAAACTTAAAATTTTTTTTTCATCAAACCTATACGTATGGGGTGTCTATCGATAGGTCTTCAAAAATGATGTTGAGGTTTCTAATATCATTTTTCTCTACACTGAATAATTTGCGCGAGAGACACTTCCAAAGTGGTAAAATGTGTCCCCCCCCCCTCTAACTTCTAAAATAAGAGAATGAAAAAACTTTAAAAAAATATATGATGAACATTACCATGCAAACTACCAACGAAAATTGGTTTGAGCTCGATCTGATGAGTAGTTTTATTTTAATACGTCATAAATATACTGATATTAAAACTTCGATCAAAGTTACAACGAACTACAAGAACTATGTATATTATGTTACTTGCTGCAACGGACTGATTTGCATGATCTGATACCACCTTGTCCTTTTTTCTATCGGAATGCTCGTAGATCGAAAAAGCGACATGGTTTCATGGTTGATGTTCCAAAGACACGAACAAAGAGATTCGACTCTACTTTTGTGATAAGAACGTCTAAGCTGTGGAATGCGTTGCCTGAGTGGGTTTTCCCCGATGGTTACAATCTTTGTGTCTTCAAATCGAGAGTGAATCGGTTTTTTCTAGGTAAACACGCTCCATCGTAGACCGGCGCATCGTCGCTTAACATCAGGCGAGATGGCGGTCAAGTGTACACCTATAGAAGGTAAAAAAATATATCTATATATAACGTAGATGGTCAAATGGACCACCAGGAGACCTATGTAAGATGATAGAAATGATAGAAGGGTATAAAGTAATAAGATTCAACACTATGCCGTCACTTGTAAGCTGTCCAACTGAGTGCAGTTGAAGAGGGGGGGGGGGGTTAAAACCCTCGCATGATTTTTGTATGGCGTTGTGTAATAATAAATTAGAAGAGGTATTGAAACTGTATGGCACCAATGCCGAACATAAATTGCTAATAACTAAAGCAAGGAAACATGCTTTCACATAAAAAAAAAACACATTGAAATTGACCCACCTGTTTGAGAGCTACGGAGCTGTTGCACCGTGTGTCTTTTGACAGACACAGACAGACAGACAGACATCGACGTCAAACTTATGATACCTCTCTTTTTGTTTGAGGTTAAAAAAACTTGCCTTATGTACGAATGAAACAGCTTAACGTTTATTGCGATTCATTTAAAATAAATACTACTTAATAGAAAGATATTGCTTTGAAAACAGAACCTTTTAAATTCAATTCAAGTCCCCAAATACTCTGAATGGTTGTAAGTCTCCTTGATGTTTCAACGACAGCTTATACAATGCTCTTGGGAAACCTACCAAATTACTAAGTATTTCAATCGATACCTACCAACTCCCAACTCCCCTAGTTTCCGCACCTACAAATTAAGTAAATTGGAGCCGATACGACCAGGCGATACAATGAATCACGTTGAAGTTGAACCAGTGCCACGTCCACAGAGCTAAAATACAAAGGACGTGGGTCGCCTTTGGGGCTCGTCTTATAATGAAATGGCTTAAAAATGACCGTTATAGGGAATCCCGATAGAAGTGAAAACTTATGACTTGTAATTAATAATAAACTAGAATAAGAAGAATAAGAATAAGAATAATTTATTTACCAACACAAGGTTAAACACTTTAACAAAATTAAACATTAGTATAGACAAAACAAAACATTTGTTGATTAGCAGTGAGCTCCAAACTAAGTGCAAGACTTGTATCTTGGAGATAAACTAAACAACAAGATCTAATAGCTTTGAAACGGCTGGACCGATTTCGATAAACATAGCTAAGAACAGTATCGACTAATTCACCTTTCAAACAAAATCGTTCCGAGGGCTACGATGCCACATGCCACAGAGATTGTTCCGTTGGGTATTGAAAATATCCAATAACTGAGCAGAAGTTCACTACACACTATTTCCCGTACTTCGATACACTTTTCCACTAACTTTCCCATTAACACGTTCCCCTATATTGTCTGTTTCGTGGCCATGACCACCATACCGAGGGGTGAACTAAACTGTTCTAATCTGTAATTTTACCGGATATATACCGTTGTTACTCTGTGATACTTATGTCCCTTTATAGTTATTGTATTGACTTAAATGGGTAGACATCATATGAGTTTTTCACTTTTAAGTGAACATTTTTTTACGAATTTATTAAAAAGCGAAATGTATAGTATTCTATTAAGTGAATCATGAAAAAATTATTAAGACTAAGGACTGACCAACAATGCAAGCAGTGAATCTATTTTTAGCAACTTTATTGATTAAACGCATCATTTTCAGCGTTTTTTCAAAGGGACCTGTTGTTGGACCAATTTAACGAATTTTAAACATATAATCTATTTTCTTTTCTTATCTATATACAGGGTTATTGGTATCAGCCTGCATGCGTTTAAGGGCATGTTCTGTATATTTAAACAAACAACTTTTGTTCTACAACTTTCGTTAAAACTCAATAGATAACCCAAAAAAAAATAGTGTTTGTTGCCCTTTTTTGTACTGTTTAGCGACTTTTTAGTGTTTATTCACTTCGGCACATATTTTTTTGCGCGTTAAATAGCGTACGCGCTCTTGTTACGAATTGTTACGAAGAGTTCGATGCTTTTAGACCGTGCAAATATTTTTTAATTTTTTTTTGTATAAGAAAAAAAAACATTTTTTTTTAAAACTGTAGAACAAAAGTTGACGTATTGAATGTACCTAACATCCCCTCAAAAGGATGCAAGCTGATTACCAATAACCCTGTATATGTATATAACAGAAAGTCGTGTTAGTTAGGTACACTATTTATAGGTAACTCAAGAACCGCTGAACCGATTTGGCTGAAAATTGGTGGGGTGTCTAACCGCTAGTCAAGGACGTTTAAAAAGGTATATTTTTTATTTAAATTGTGCCTTAGGTCCAATTTTCACGGCGCGGTTTCAAAACGCGCCAGCGCGCGGGCGCGGCACCGCGCCGCGCGACGGTTTTGTTTCAATACTCACGAGACCGCAGGTTTTGGCGGTTTTTACTTTGCAAAGCCACTGCGCAAGAACCGCGCGCAATCACGCGGGCGCCGCGCGGCTGCCGCAGCCGCCGCGGCCGTAAGCCGCGTCGTGAGTTTTGAATTCAATTTTACATACAAATATGCCGCGACCGCGCGCTGGCGCGGTTGGCAACCGCTCCGTGAAAACCGGCTTTAAACGTCCTTGCCGCTAGTAGACAAAATTAGACTTTGGGAAACAGCAAGAGACGTAAGTATTACCTAGGTACGTTGCGACATTTTAGTTACAACACACTAGGTAGGTACTTATTTAAATAAATTGAATTGTCTTCCTTCTACTTATTAGACGTAATAGTCTATAGTTATGACCGATAATGAGCTTGGTGTCTTTACTTAGTTTGGGACTAGATAATGTTGTGTCAGTAATGCCCAAAATACAAACAGTACAAAGTAAATTTTATATTGATTATTTTATCGCTGTTCTGAAACAAATAACAAGAAATTAATAATGTCATTAAAAGCATCCTACACCAAACATCCCGAGACAAAATAGTTTTTGTCCTTATAGGTATTTCCAAGGGCAAAATTTATACTAAAAAGGTTCATGCTTCCTACCAACTTCTTCTAAAATAAACTACCAGTTTTATTTGAAGAGCACTATACGCTGGATTGGTGTTGCTCTGATTATTCAGTCAGGAGTTTTTATTTAAAATCTACTCGAAGTTTTTTGAAAACCTGAACTCACAAATAAACTCACACTCTCAGCGACTCAGGTAAAATCAATAAAATTTCTGAAAATAAATTGTAGTAACAGTAAACAACCATTTTATCAATTTAGGTATGTGTAGTACTTTAAAGCTGCTTGGCAAATTTCGATAAAATTGAAGTGGGATCCTGGTAAGTAAACTCGTTGAATCAAAAAATGTTCACTAATAATTGAGAAAAAGGAATTAGATGTACCTACAAACACTTTACAGTCAGAAGATCACTGAAGATCTGATAATTGTTATTTTTGGTAAAGTGATTGTATGTAACTAAGTAAGCCATAGATTATTTTACCTGGACTTGTAATACTACCAACGGTTAAACTCTCTTTGGGGTAAGACTCGCTGTGATCCGGTGTAATGATTGGTCAAGTAATTCAAACGTGTGTTCGCGTTTTGGTGAATGTTTGTTACCACTGTCCAGCAGAAGAAAGACAATCTCAACACTTTGTAAAAATGTGTTGACAAACAATCACTGAAGTTGTATAAAATGTTTGCCTTCAAACATTATATTGTTTATAATGTGGACGGTACCAACCTGAATAGATACCGGTAAATCGATTTCGTTATTGGACATGGCCTTCAACCGTGGAGCTTATAGCTGTCAATAAATAATGAAGATGGTCGTCCAGACAGCGATGAAACAACAAACGATGGATCGGATGTAATTTAAGTTCAGTTCTAATGTAGTAAAATTATCGAATATAAAATGCAAAAAGTAATCTCATGTACCCACTATTATAATTGCATAATGTTTATTTCTCTTTCTTGTTAAAAAAATCTAAATAAAGGTGTTAAGTATGGATAGATTATAAAGTGGAATAACACATAGATAACTTTTAATGGCAAAAACTTACGGGAACGGGGAAGATGTCGCAATTACCTAAGTAGCAGCTCATTGAGGTGGGTGTTGTAACGGAAGGTAAAGTTTCGACTATCAGTTCAGATTCTGTCCAACTGCTTATACATTATTGTTTTTATTTATATAACTGCTTATACCCTATTGTTTTTAAACTTACTAGACAAGACTGACCACGAACTCTGTGACTGTCATCTTCTTGTGAACACGGCGGTTGCAACGCTGCCGAAATGTCCAGGTAATTAAATAATAATTTGGAACGTGATTAAGTCTCGTACAGCGTTTCCATATTATCGTATATTTTTTAGTACGGATATAATCAGATTGTACTTTCAGTAGTCAATATTGTATGTGACAATGTGCTGTAGCGAGTAACGTGTTGCTACAATCGGATGACGAGCTCGTGTTGTCCAACTATTACAATCACACTATCAGCCATTACACTCCTCGGTACTGCAGAGGAAAGGCGCCTACATTTATTTTAATGGCAACAAGCATAAGGTTCGCCTGTTGTCGTATAATGGTAGGGATAGGCGTCGGTTATAAACATCTGCAACATCAGCGACGCAGACGACATTTTACCAGCCCGGAGAGGTGTTTATAGATATTATCCTTTTAAACTTGTCGAAGCTCGTTGGAAATACCATCGGAGGAAAGATATTCAACAGCCTGCAGATCCGCGATAGAAATGATCGGGAGAACGGGACGTTTCGCAGGATATGAGCGTGTGGTTTTTTAGTACCTATCGAGTTGTGTGATATGGTACTATGGTACTTCAAACTTACTGGATGGTTCATAGAAACACATCCAGGTTAAATCCTGAATTGTAATCATGGACTAGTATAGATTGATGTCGATGTTATCTAGCCATGTTTTTAGAGGCTTTCCGGGGCGTCGGGTATTCTGTAGAATCCTGAAATCTGTGACCTTAGCTCAGAATGGATTGTGCATACGACCCGAATCTATAAATAATAAAGTGGCCAAGTGCGAGTTGGACTCGCCCATGAAGGGTTCCGTTGCAGCAAGTAACATTATATACATAGTACACATAGTTCTTGTAGTTCGTTGTAACTTTGATCGAAGTTTCAATAATAGTGTATTTATGACGTACTAAAAAAAACTACTCATCAGATCGAGTTCAAACTAATTTTCGTTGGTAGTTTACATGGTAATGTACATCATACATTTTTTTTAGATTTTTCATTCTCTTACTTTAGAAGTTAGAGGGGGGGGGACACACATTTTACCACTTTGGAAGTGTCTCTCGCGCAAATTATTCAGTGTAGACGAAAATGATTTTAGAAACCTCAACATCATTTTTGAAGACCTATCGATAGACAACCCACACGTGTAGGTTTGATGGAAAAAAAAATTTTGAGTTTCATTTCTCAGTAAGGGGGGCAACACTAATTTTTCTTTTTTTAAAATTTTTCTGTTGAAATCTTAATGCGGTTCACAGAATACATCTACTTACCAAGTTTCAACAGTGTAGTTCTCATAGTTTCGGCAAAAAGTGGCTGTGACATACGGACGGACAGACAGACAGACAGACAGACAGACAGACAGACAGACAGACATGACGAATCTGTAAGGGTTCCGTTTTTACGTTTTACCTAATCCTTGATGGTTTTGGTGAATAAGGAATATTGTTTTAAATTATCAAATTCCGATACGTTAAGTTTGCGTATTCGAAAAATTGCTTTTAAGTCTAACACATAACATTCGCAAGTACTTATTCGATAAGAGGTTGTATTCTTCGATAAGTAATGTAGAACAGTAATTAATTGTACTGTCTCTACATATAATGATTATTATTGTTTTGACATACCTACGTATCGTAGCATACTTCAATTATATTTCCATCATCGATTAATGTTATATCTAAGTACTTTTTTTCTGAATAGGCGTACCTATGACCTTGACATACCAATTAAGTGAAGTTGGTATGTCTATGGTCAGTACTGATATCTGTGTATCCAAAACTATTTGTACCAATAGTCAATATACGAGTAGAAATTATATTCTCATTTACACAAAATACGAAGAAGGAGTTGCTATTTTGCATTCGGAGTTTTACAGATAACCTACCTAGTTCAAGTCCGAAAAAAGTCAAACAATACTTATTCCAACAATATCATAAATCATAACAATCTAAATGTAGAAAAAGAATAGACTAAATATTGTTACCTAAAAACATAGATCTCGCCATTCAACATTTTATTAGCCGGCGAGCCGGCCTGTATATTATACTTATGCAGAAGTCGATTTTTTCGATTACTTAGAACATTTTGATAATTTGATAGATCTAAATTAATGGACAATGGAACATCGGAACTAAAACCTTAATAGGAAACGCGAGTTCTAGTTAGATAACGAAATTATCTGTTTTACGAGCGTTTACTGTATGTGTAATTTTTTGTTGTTATCAAAATGTTCTATTTTCCTTGATAAAAGATAGCAATCATATCGTTCTAGCCAGATTGTAAAGCGGTAGGACCCCCATTCAGAGTCGGTTTGCGTAAGTACTACATCTTTGCCTATTATTCTACCGCCCAGTAGGAATGTGGAAATATCAATGTTTGAAGGGCAATGTTTCCAGAGAAATCACAGGGCAAAGATGTACCTACCTAAATCATCTAACATATAAGAGCGACGAGTGATGTGCAATATAAGTTATTTGGTCGTTGGTCTGTTTTGTCAGTTTAGCTTACTATCAGGCGCATGCCTTGCTCGGCCCGTCACCGTATAGGCGTATATACCTACACTAAAACAAAACAACCCAACACCAAAAAAAGCATCCTCTTAGAGGTCGCAAAATTTATGTAAGACGAAAGACTTATGTACGCAAAGTATGGAATCGACCAAAACCCACGCGATTTAACCGATTTCATTTAACCAAGCATTGTCGAATTTGAGGCAGTGAGCTATTATAAACAAAGAATATTTCTGGATATCCATGTAAGTATTTTAATACCTACTTATATATAACTGGTACAAATATTAATTTTAAATATTGACAAAAAAAATCTTAAAAACTCAAAAACTTGTCATCAGTATGACAATTAAGATAAGAAAAATATATTAGTACAGATTTTTTTTAAATTAAAGAGTGACGAGACGAGCAGGACACGTGCATGATGGTAAGCAACATGCCTGCCACATGACAGCACAGTGACACGCAGTTATTGTAATATGAAAAGTCCAAATCATTACCTAGCACTGCACTGCGCTCGCTACCCAGAGATCTAAGTTGTTATATCTCTAAGCCCTGTAATTGCTCTGGAAACATTGCCCTTCAAACCGGAACACAGTAATGTTTGCCCATTACTGTTTGGCGGTAGAATAATTGACAAAGGTGTGGTCCTTCCCAGGCGGACTCTGTCAAGAGTCCTACCACTACAAACTTACATCTAAACACACGTAACCTGGATAAATCATCATCATCATCCACTGTCTTCTCAATCCATCGGTTGGGTATTAGCCTCTCTCTTTACTTTGCCATTTGTTTTCGCTCTGTGCCAGTCTAGTTCAGATTCAATCCGCAATAATTACGATTTCGTCAACCATAACGATTTGGTTACGATTTGCCATACCATTTAGTTAAGCATACCAATAAAAGATATTATGAACGCGATAAATCAAACAGTATTTTCTTTAACTTAACATAAATAATTATTGAGCGAAAAGTCTCGACTTAGACTAGACGGTTGTATCAAGGGTCAGATGCAGAAGGCGGTCATCCTTGATGCATCACAGCATGCATCGTCAGGAGGTTCCTCACTCTGCAGCCCTAACCACCGGTAGCTTGGGCCCTGCGCTGCTGCTGGCGGTGCTCTAGTTTTTGAGATTTTTATAATGTTTGTATTTTTTTATTTGTGGTAAAGAACTTAGAAATTAAGAAAAGAAGAAATAAATAGCCAAATAATAATTCTTGAATTTTTACTTTCCACCACCGGTTTGGTAGATTTTATCTCGTGGCCAGTGGCACCTTAGATTATGAGTTTTTGCATAAATATTACAAAACCTTGAAAATTAATCGAATAGAAGAATAATACAGACATAACATTAAACATTTATACTTAAACTAAGAAAATCTTGATGAAAAAGATCTATCACAGTTTTGTTAAATTCTACAAGTTAAAATATCACCACTTACGTTTCGACATTGTCCAGATCTGGATTCCGTGCACTGCTTTGGACCTTCAAGAAGAACAAATATACATATTTAACAGTATAACAAGCGAGAAGATACAAGATAATAGGCTACTTTAGTAATGTATGTAAACACGACCGAGTCAAACAAACTATTTAGTACAAATGATAACAATGTTTCCACTAGTTATTGTAATGAGATTTAAATGTATAAAATCGGTGTTTTCTAACCATTCAAGGTTATTTTAAAATAATTATGTATGTTTAACGATGTTTGTAATTCGATGTTATCGTGGAAAAATATATTTTAGAAACTATCATATCTGGTCATTTAGAAAGAATTTCAAGTTCAATTCAATCATTTTGGCATCAGACTATAACTGTTTAATTTTGTAAATAATATTTCTACTCTGATATTTTTTAATAACTATAGACTTTAATGCGCTGCTTTGGGTAACTTATTAATATGCATTTCGTAATTTAAGTATTGGAGTTCAACGGAAACAAAAGTAGCTGGTCACCCAGTGCAAATATTTATACTGTACCTGGGCTGTTTCTAAGCATAATACTCGTTAAGTATGTTTAAACATACATATATTAATATTATATCATCTATCTGGCTGCCATAGCACAAACTTTGCTTAGATCGGGGTCAGATGATGTTGTGCGTAAAAAAATCTTCTATACCACAGATACGTAATACACATACATTCATACATATTATATCCACATCCACATCATACCAAGCATGTTACAAAATGGAATAGCGAAATTTTGAGAGGTCATAGTTTTAAAACATCACACCGTTGTAATATGTATGTATGTCTTGACATACCATAATATTTTATAATAGTCCTACATTATAGTGACTGTACGTACATCTCAGCAGATGCTCTGCTTCATAAAATTTGGCTTAAAAACATACCTTTTTAAATGTAAACATTACTTCGTGTACTTTTCAGTAAAGTTTCCGAGTGGTTTATGAAGAAGTGACACTTTTTACTGTAAAGAACTCGTATTGCAGATTGCAAATATACATTGAGTTGAGTCTTTTTAATACATCGTGGGAAATTATATGTTGTGTCCATTTGTGACTTTTTTCTTTTGCTTTAGAAGACGCCATAATGGAACATCTTTGTTTTTTTTAATTAGCCAGCATCCTGCGTAAAACCTCTGTTTTGTTTGAAAGAGTTTTGTTTGTCATTCTTCAACATGTTAGTGACATAATCGAAAGATAACTTGCTTGGCAAAATAAATAAATACTACTATAGCCAAAACTATAGCTATACGTTATAGAGTAAGATCCCAGAGCTCCCAGACGTCAGGTGTCAAGGAAAGTGTCTGGGAGTATTGGGACATTGTTTTTAAGGATATTGCCTACAACATACGTGAAAATCACTTAATAGAAAATACGTGAAGTAAGTAATGTTTGTATGTACCTTCATTACCCCATATCTCAAAATTGGCCGTCTAAGCAAGTTAGCGAGTAAGCATGTGTTCTTAGTACTTACTAAATCTATTCAATCGTCCACATTTCATTCATCAGAAAATGGGTGACGTCTGGGAGCTCTGGGATCTCGGACTATTACGCCTACACGTTACTACAGCCTATCGGTGGGATTTTTTTTGACCGCAACTTAATATAGAGTTAAATAACTTTTAAGACGAAACATACATATCCAGATTCATACATATTTCTCACAATCAGCGCCTCGCGGTTTGACTCGTGTTTTCCTTATTCCGTAGTTTTTGAAATAGAAATTAATCTATTAGTTATTCCAGGTTGTTTTCTATTCTATATCTTAAAGGACAATGCCCACGTCCCA
Organism: Ectropis crepuscularia; assembly: GCA_963693475.1. Taxonomy (NCBI): domain Eukaryota; kingdom Metazoa; phylum Arthropoda; class Insecta; order Lepidoptera; family Geometridae; genus Ectropis; species Ectropis crepuscularia. The sequence goes on from OY856358.1 coordinate 16,347,088, forward strand.
TACATTGAAAACCCTGTCAAACTTTTTTTGATACTGAAAGTGCATAGAGATGAATAGTGTCTAATTAGGATTGTTCATGCTTCTTAAAACGTCTGCTGTTGGTGTTTTTTATTTTCCAAATACCAAAAATGAGTTACAGTTAAACCAAAAGTAAGGTTATGTTTACTGTCAAAATACATTAGAATTATGTTTTCTTTCGGATTAGAAGAGAAGAAGAGAAAGATGGTATTATCTTTCAAAACATATTTCTTATCAGAATAAATAGGAATAATAGTACTGCTCAATACCAACTGATTACCATACATATGAACACTTCATTTGCATATAAATATTGTCACAGAAGGGAATATCTTAATTGTGATATAAATATCTCATTATTTTGATATTCGAGTTAGAGGTTTCCATCAGACAACACAAGCATATATGGTTTTATGTAATTATTACCACAATTATGTACCTAATTAATAAGGAGCACTGAATCACATAATTCCCAGTTTTGTTAAAACCTATATAAATTCCGTCACAAAAACTGAATGAGTTGTCGTTGACGTCCGATTAGGAATTAATAATATTCTTCTAATTCCTAATATTTCTCTACGCACTGCAAAGAAGCTCAAAAAATCTTCCTGGAGCAATCTCTTTTGAACAATCGGAATAATTTTACTGTGTCTGAAATCCGACATTGAAACATTGGTAATCGGAGTTTGTTGTGGTGAATAATGCATAAATATTACACCGCTTAGAAAACACGAAGAAAACTATAATATAGGACGAAAACAATAATTCATTTTGCTTGTTTACTTTTTGATTTGACAACTTGTCAATTTGACATTAATCAAACACAGAAAATTGTTTTACCTCTTTGTTTGACCAATTTGGTTTGGTGAAAACGTTTCGTTTCACAATTGCATGCCAACTTCTTTCTCGTTTACATTGCTATAAAATGCAATGATATTTTTTTTGTCGCCGTAATTACATATATCGTTATTTAAATATGTAAAAGTAGTAAGTAAACGACATTGTGAAAGAAATTGACATACATAACATCTACATTCAATCTCAATCTAACGCGGATCAATAAAACGAAACGCAAGTACCGATTCGTTATTGCAATATTTTCCAAGTCAGCTTTGTTGGAAAATGGTAGGTTTAATTTAAAGAAATGCAAATTATTTTATTTTGTAATGTTAGAAAGTTATATAACTTCGCACACGAGTACAACAAAAAAATCACCGATTTTTTAATATATAACTCATATGTCTACACGACAAATATTTTGGCGAGTCAAAAATGGACATTGTCCTTTCATCCTGGTCGCTTCAGTAGTTTTTCCGTGAAAGAGTAACAAACATCCATACATACTCACAAAGTTTCACGTGGATATATTAGTAGGTTTGTATATATATTAGTAGGATATATTAGTGTAAGTTACGGTGGTCTAGTCGGGAGAACGGCGGCTGCCGATCCGGAGACCCCGGTTTCAAGCCCCACACGCAACACTGTCTTTTCGAAGTCATGTGCGTAATGCCGCTAACTTAAAACGGTGAAGGAAAACATCGTGAGGAAACCGACATGTACCTAGAATATTTCGAAGTGTCATGTGTCATCCGCCAACCCGCACTGGGCCAGCGTGGTGGATTATGGCCTTAACTCTCTCCTTGCGAGAGAAGGCCCCGAGTCCCAGCAGTGGGAACGTTTAGTGGGCTGTTGATGTTGATGTTGTTGATATTAGTAGGATTTTATCGAACGCACATTTGCGTTTAATCACCATCACTTTTGATGGAAAGCGACAGTTTGGCGTATGGTGTGGCACGGTGGCCTACAAGATACCTTAAAATCTGATCATAATGACATTTTATAAGTGTATTACATTCAATGTTCCTGTGATCTTTAGGGTTCCGTAAAACGTCCGTCTGTCTGTCCGTCTGTCTGTGTGACGTCTGTCCGTCCGTATGTCGCGAGCCATTTTTTCCGAAACAATAAGAGCTATACCGTTGAAACTTAGCAAGTAGATGTATTCCGTGAACCGCATTCAGATTTTTATACAAAAATATAAAAAACAAGAAATTTTGGAGGTGCCCGCCCCCACACATAGAACTGAAACTCAAATTACTTGTTTCATTAAACCCATTGGTGTGGTGTTTCTATGGATAGGTCTTTAAAAATGATGTTGAGAACATAATATTATGTATCATGTTACTTTCTGCTGCGGAACCCTTCATGGGCGAATCCGACTCGCACTTGACCGCTTTATTTAATAGTAGGTACATACTAATAGTGTGACGTGATGGCTAAGTCTGATGATATATATCTTTATCCTATAATTTATCTGGAAACATTGCCCTTCGAACCAGAACACAGTGTAATTTGCACATTACTGTCTGGTGGTAGAATAGCTCGCAAAGGAATGATACTTCCCTAAGCTAGAGTTCTCTTGAGACTTATGCTAACAAAAATAAAATATATTTTTTTTTACTAGCATATTGTCTAAAAACAAGTACGCCCCATAAAAAACTTGTATACGTAAATATATAAGACTTCCCGCCGTTTTCCAAACATCCACTAATTACACAATCATACTACGATATAACTGACTATTATTACTAAGACACCGTCAAATGTTTTAGTGAATTCTAATCGCTAGGTATAAATTTTCGATATTTTTGTAAATTCAAACGTATTCAAAGAGAGACAATATAGAGCGAGTCAGGGTTTGACACATTGGTTTATATACCTACTGGAAATTGAATGAATCACGCATGTATTCCTTCCGAAATAGGCTCAAAAAATAGAAACCATTTTTTTTCTTGCATAGGTATTATGTACATTGTACGTTGATACTTTACGTAAGAATATATTTTAGAAACTATCATATCTGGTCATTTAGAAAGAATTTCAAGTTCAATTCAATCATTTTGGCATCAGACTATAACTGTTTAATTTTGTAAATAATATTTCTACTCTGATATTTTTTAATAACTATAGACTTTAATGCGCTGCTTTGGGTAACTTATTAATATGCATTTCGTAATTTAAGTATTGGAGTTCAACGGAAACAAAAGTAGCTGGTCACCCAGTGCAAATATTTATACTGTACCTGGGCTGTTTCTAAGCATAATACTCGTTAAGTATGTTTAAACATACATATATTAATATTATATCATCTATCTGGCTGCCATAGCACAAACTTTGCTTAGATCGGGGTCAGATGATGTTGTGCGTAAAAAAATCTTCTATACCACAGATACGTAATACACATACATTCATACATATTATATCCACATCCACATCATACCAAGCATGTTACAAAATGGAATAGCGAAATTTTGAGAGGTCATAGTTTTAAAACATCACACCGTTGTAATATGTATGTATGTCTTGACATACCATAATATTTTATAATAGTCCTACATTATAGTGACTGTACGTACATCTCAGCAGATGCTCTGCTTCATAAAATTTGGCTTAAAAACATACCTTTTTAAATGTAAACATTACTTCGTGTACTTTTCAGTAAAGTTTCCGAGTGGTTTATGAAGAAGTGACACTTTTTACTGTAAAGAACTCGTATTGCAGATTGCAAATATACATTGAGTTGAGTCTTTTTAATACATCGTGGGAAATTATATGTTGTGTCCATTTGTGACTTTTTTCTTTTGCTTTAGAAGACGCCATAATGGAACATCTTTGTTTTTTTTAATTAGCCAGCATCCTGCGTAAAACCTCTGTTTTGTTTGAAAGAGTTTTGTTTGTCATTCTTCAACATGTTAGTGACATAATCGAAAGATAACTTGCTTGGCAAAATAAATAAATACTACTATAGCCAAAACTATAGCTATACGTTATAGAGTAAGATCCCAGAGCTCCCAGACGTCAGGTGTCAAGGAAAGTGTCTGGGAGTATTGGGACATTGTTTTTAAGGATATTGCCTACAACATACGTGAAAATCACTTAATAGAAAATACGTGAAGTAAGTAATGTTTGTATGTACCTTCATTACCCCATATCTCAAAATTGGCCGTCTAAGCAAGTTAGCGAGTAAGCATGTGTTCTTAGTACTTACTAAATCTATTCAATCGTCCACATTTCATTCATCAGAAAATGGGTGACGTCTGGGAGCTCTGGGATCTCGGACTATTACGCCTACACGTTACTACAGCCTATCGGTGGGATTTTTTTTGACCGCAACTTAATATAGAGTTAAATAACTTTTAAGACGAAACATACATATCCAGATTCATACATATTTCTCACAATCAGCGCCTCGCGGTTTGACTCGTGTTTTCCTTATTCCGTAGTTTTTGAAATAGAAATTAATCTATTAGTTATTCCAGGTTGTTTTCTATTCTATATCTTAAAGGACAATGCCCACGTCCCATACATTGAAAACCCTGTCAAACTTTTTTTGATACTGAAAGTGCATAGAGATGAATAGTGTCTAATTAGGATTGTTCATGCTTCTTAAAACGTCTGCTGTTGGTGTTTTTTATTTTCCAAATACCAAAAATGAGTTACAGTTAAACCAAAAGTAAGGTTATGTTTACTGTCAAAATACATTAGAATTATGTTTTCTTTCGGATTAGAAGAGAAGAAGAGAAAGATGGTATTATCTTTCAAAACATATTTCTTATCAGAATAAATAGGAATAATAGTACTGCTCAATACCAACTGATTACCATACATATGAACACTTCATTTGCATATAAATATTGTCACAGAAGGGAATATCTTAATTGTGATATAAATATCTCATTATTTTGATATTCGAGTTAGAGGTTTCCATCAGACAACACAAGCATATATGGTTTTATGTAATTATTACCACAATTATGTACCTAATTAATAAGGAGCACTGAATCACATAATTCCCAGTTTTGTTAAAACCTATATAAATTCCGTCACAAAAACTGAATGAGTTGTCGTTGACGTCCGATTAGGAATTAATAATATTCTTCTAATTCCTAATATTTCTCTACGCACTGCAAAGAAGCTCAAAAAATCTTCCTGGAGCAATCTCTTTTGAACAATCGGAATAATTTTACTGTGTCTGAAATCCGACATTGAAACATTGGTAATCGGAGTTTGTTGTGGTGAATAATGCATAAATATTACACCGCTTAGAAAACACGAAGAAAACTATAATATAGGACGAAAACAATAATTCATTTTGCTTGTTTACTTTTTGACTTGACAACTTGTCTATTTGACATTAATCAAACACAGAAAATTGTTTTACCTCTTTGTTTGACCAATTTGGTTTGGTGAAAACGTTTCGTTTCACAATTGCATGCCAACTTCTTTCTCGTTTACATTGCTATAAAATGCAATGATATTTTTTTTGTCGCCGTAATTACATATATCGTTATTTAAATATGTAAAAGTAGTAAGTAAACGACATTGTGAAAGAAATTGACATACATAACATCTACATTCAATCTCAATCTAACGCGGATCAATAAAACGAAACGCAAGTACCGATTCGTTATTGCAATATTTTCCAAGTCAGCTTTGTTGGAAAATGGTAGGTTTAATTTAAAGAAATGCAAATTATTTTATTTTGTAATGTTAGAAAGTTATATAACTTCGCACACGAGTACAACAAAAAAATCACCGATTTTTTAATATATAACTCATATGTCTACACGACAAATATTTTGGCGAGTCAAAAATGGACATTGTCCTTTCATCCTGGTCGCTTCAGTAGTTTTTCCGTGAAAGAGTAACAAACATCCATACATACTCACAAAGTTTCACGTGGATATATTAGTAGGTTTGTATATATATTAGTAGGATATATTAGTGTAAGTTACGGTGGTCTAGTCGGGAGAACGGCGGCTGCCGATCCGGAGACCCCGGTTTCAAGCCCCACACGCAACACTGTCTTTTCGAAGTCATGTGCGTAATGCCGCTAACTTAAAACGGTGAAGGAAAACATCGTGAGGAAACCGACATGTACCTAGAATATTTCGAAGTGTCATGTGTCATCCGCCAACCCGCACTGGGCCAGCGTGGTGGATTATGGCCTTAACTCTCTCCTTGCGAGAGAAGGCCCCGAGTCCCAGCAGTGGGAACGTTTAGTGGGCTGTTGATGTTGATGTTGTTGATATTAGTAGGATTTTATCGAACGCACATTTGCGTTTAATCACCATCACTTTTGATGGAAAGCGACAGTTTGGCGTATGGTGTGGCACGGTGGCCTACAAGATACCTTAAAATCTGATCATAATGACATTTTATAAGTGTATTACATTCAATGTTCCTGTGATCTTTAGGGTTCCGTAAAACGTCCGTCTGTCTGTCCGTCTGTCTGTGTGACGTCTGTCCGTCCGTATGTCGCGAGCCATTTTTTCCGAAACAATAAGAGCTATACCGTTGAAACTTAGCAAGTAGATGTATTCCGTGAACCGCATTCAGATTTTTATACAAAAATATAAAAAACAAGAAATTTTGGAGGTGCCCGCCCCCACACATAGAACTGAAACTCAAATTACTTGTTTCATTAAACCCATTGGTGTGGTGTTTCTATGGATAGGTCTTTAAAAATGATGTTGAGAACATAATATTATGTATCATGTTACTTTCTGCTGCGGAACCCTTCATGGGCGAATCCGACTCGCACTTGACCGCTTTATTTAATAGTAGGTACATACTAATAGTGTGACGTGATGGCTAAGTCTGATGATATATATCTTTATCCTATAATTTATCTGGAAACATTGCCCTTCGAACCAGAACACAGTGTAATTTGCACATTACTGTCTGGTGGTAGAATAGCTCGCAAAGGAATGATACTTCCCTAAGCTAGAGTTCTCTTGAGACTTATGCTAACAAAAATAAAATATATTTTTTTTTACTAGCATATTGTCTAAAAACAAGTACGCCCCATAAAAAACTTGTATACGTAAATATATAAGACTTCCCGCCGTTTTCCAAACATCCACTAATTACACAATCATACTACGATATAACTGACTATTATTACTAAGACACCGTCAAATGTTTTAGTGAATTCTAATCGCTAGGTATAAATTTTCGATATTTTTGTAAATTCAAACGTATTCAAAGAGAGACAATATAGAGCGAGTCAGGGTTTGACACATTGGTTTATATACCTACTGGAAATTGAATGAATCACGCATGTATTCCTTCCGAAATAGGCTCAAAAAATAGAAACCATTTTTTTTCTTGCATAGGTATTATGTACATTGTACGTTGATACTTTACGTAAGTATTTGAGGTTGTTTGGCTTTGCCTCATTGCAGCTAAATATCGATCAGGCGTCTGATAACGTTACAATAAAAACTACAATTTGATAATATGTTTTTGTTTTGTTAAATACATTTTCTTAAAACCTTTGCTTTACATACATTTAGATTTCATAAACTTGTTATAACCACATGACGAATGTCTGTCTAGGTTAAAATGGGGAAGTAACGTACCCACTTCAAGTTAGTACACATAAATACGTATATAAGTTGTGGATACTTACAATATTAAATAAGAATGGATAGAAATATCCAATAATTGCTATTATATCACAACACTAGATATCATCACTGATTTTTCTATTGACTTCACTAATTATTTTTCTATTTACACTAATAATTTCATTACATAAAATTGATGCTAAGTTTACGTCTGATTTGGTTCAAACAAAACAAATTTAACTATAAATAATTTACTTATATAACATTTCACTATTTTTATGGTCACCGCATTTCCCCTGCACAGAATGCCCGATCGCTGGGAAAGCCACGAGCATTTTTTCTTATACTGCGATCTACGCATGCGTCAAAATAACGCAGGTTATTGTGCATCTCTATTCTGTTTTCACTGAAGAGAGAGAGACGGATAAAGTCGAAGGTGACATGCGCAGTGTTATTGATATAATTTTTGGCGGGAAAAGTGGTGGCCAGTGATTGGATACGCGGCTATCAGGTGATAGGTTTGTTTTTGCGCAAGCATGTAACAGCTGATCTATGTGTAATTGTGTATGGTCTCTTTAGCGTTCATTCATCATAGTGTATTTTTAGGAAAGAGATTGCTAATCATAAGTTACGCCAATTATCACGTCTCGGTAAAAATAAATCCATACCCGAAGTTGTACAGTACACTCAAAGTTCTTAGCCATACTTATTTTAACTCGCAGCGCCGCGGTTTCAACCGCGTAGTTGCCGATCCCGTTAATTTCCCGAGATAATAAATAAATAGCTTATGTGTTATTTCTTGGTTATTTCAGACCATTATCTGCCTATTTTTTAAATACCTTCAGTTGTTTTTGCGCAAAGAGTATCAAACATACATAGGTATTTATATAGATTGTCAAAATAAAGTATGTACTAAAACATTACTACATTATAAGCTGAAAGTATTAGTTAAATAAATTACATTATGTTTGGTGGCAGGCGGGAGCCATACCTTTTCTAACGATTAAAAACAATTTACAATTGGGTGCCGCCGAACATAATGTAATTTTTTAACTTATACTTTCAGCTTATAATGTAGTAATGTTTTAGTACATACTTCATTTTGACAATCTTGTTTCGGTCTTTTTCTTATCTGTTGATTTTAGTCAGGTTTTATAATTTTTTTAATTATTTATTTTATTGTTTATTTAATTAAGTATTTTATATAATATATTTTATTTATGTTACATGAAATCTCTTTTAAAAATGTAATTTTAGGATGAATAGAACATGGGCTGAATCCGTAAAACTATCGCAGCACTACCCTTATCTAGTGGAATATTTTCTTTATGGCAATACCTTTTGAGTATTGAATTGAAATTGAAAGAACGAGAAGCACTACCTATAGTAATCAGGAACTTTGGACTTTATTCCTGTTTCTGAGCTCTAGAGGGTAAAAACGACTTTTGCGCCCTGATATCGAGGAGCAAAAGTACTCTTTCCGAGGTGGTGAGATGTAAAAGTCATCTTTACCCTCTAGACTAGAGAGTAAAGTAAATTTGTATTTAGAACATCGTGTGCACTAAGTTTTTGAATTCTAAACATAATTAAACCTATTCATTTCTAACTCCTTGGTGCTGAATTAATCTTTTATTTTTATTTTGTTAAAAACTCAGACTTGGAACCTCTTTGGAGTACTATTTTTTAAATCCTTTGCGCGCAATTTTGTTTTCATGTATGGAGAATAGAGGCAAGGAATATTATCTCAAGTGGCAGAACATAAAACGCTATGAATGAATCAATTGTAAACGAATTGAAGTATGCCAAGTTAAATCTTATATATAAAATTCTCGTGTCACAGTGTTTGTTTCCTTACTCCTCCGAAACGGCTTAACTGATTTTAACCAAAATTTATATGCATATTCAGTAGGTCTGAGAATCGGCTACTAGCTATTTTTCATACCTTTATTTATATGGCAAAACAACGTTTGCGGGGTCAGCTAGTAATTTTATATTATTGTTTACTAAAATAGTTATCTAGACAATTTCAACTACTTACGTACCTAATACAAAATAATGTAGTGAATATAACATAAAATAATTACCATTTTGACCAAACATGTATCTATAGACTAGAGAACATCAAAACATCTCGAATGGTTTTTTCATTAATTCTGAATAGTACGTTTATTTATTTCCTTTAAAATTTACCCTGATGCTAATTTAGGGCTACCATAATTTAATGCATTTGGTCGGACAATCTTTAATGAGCACAGATTACACTCCTTACCCCAACCGGTCAACTCTCTATATTTTCACGTAATATTGTTACTGTTAAACCCATGGGTAGATAAACACAAAGTGAAAAACCTTAGGTTAACAACAAGACAATTGAGTACAAGTGAAAAAACCAAAATAAGTAATTCTACCGACCACGAAGTTCAGTCAATTCTGTTGGCGTCAAATACCAACAGAATTGACTGAAACTGTTGATTATGCGCAGAGCATTTAGTAATTTCTTCGCTAAGGTTGAATGAAAAATTACGTGTTGCACTCCGGTGCAAAGATTTTTCACCTTGTGCCCTTTGGATTTCCTTGCCTCGCTCAGGATCCTAATTGTTAGAATCCTTCGCTTGTTCAGTCATCAAAATTGATCACGCGGTTAAAAAGCAACTTTGCACTCTTGTGCAAACCTTGTAGTGACACCTTGCTTAAATTTATTATTCTGTGCGTGTAATTAATGCCTATTTTCCAGCAATAAAGATAATTTCGATGTTGATTTTGTACAACAAATAATCATAATCATAATTTAATTATTCATAACATATTGTTACAAGTCATTATTACATCATCATAAATTAATATTAATTACAGTCTTAATTCAATTAACAATAATAATTTACTAAATATATAAATGCAATTTGAATTTAAAAATAAAACAATTAAAAATAATTCACAAAGATACAGTTAATCAACATCAATGTCGAAACAGCTATTATTATGTGAAAAAAACCTTTGCCACGTAGCGTAGGTACATTTGTACATTACTTTACATTCTTACTATTTAAATTATTTATAAATTCAATGAAGCTGTAGAATGTTTGCTCGACAAGATAGTGGGAGACGAGGTGATGCTCTCTGGGAGTTTATTATAAACCATCGGACCCATAACATCCATCGAATTGGCCGACCTCTCCAGCGTGCGGTGCACCTACGTGAGCCTGCCCCTGTGGCGGGAGCTGACCAATGTCTTGTAGGAAGCCTGATTCAATCTTGCGTTAACCGCTATTTGGAATATGAGCAACGCTAGCACTGTTATTATTCCAAATTTTTTAAAATATGGGCGTCCTGACGCGTCCTGTGGCACCCTAGCGATGGCTCATACAGCGAACTATTTCGAATAAAAAATAGTTTAAAAAGGTGCATCATCACAATATATCTCCGAATCCGATGCGCAGTACCTACAGTGCTAAGCCCAAATGTCCATATTTTCATTCTACTATACTCGTAAGTAACGATAAAGTGATTAGCGTGAACGGTAATCCGTTATGTCATGTGCAGATGTCTAGTGCACGCCACTCTTGTCTTGTTACTCTACATCATAGATGAAGAATTTTTTTTGCTACGCAAAAAGATCAACAAAGCGAGTGAGCGAGAAATCATTTTCAAGTGGAAATCGCTCGAGAGAAGAAGAGAAAGTGAATGAAGTAACGTCATTACAATATTTTAGTATACCCGAACGTAACAGTCTGATTTCGTCGCGGTGAAAATCGTGTATTTTTTAATTAATCCTTGGATTGCAGACGATTTTATTAAATTATTTATGTTATGACATGATCTGTGCGTGAATGTGATACAAGACGATGTTATAATCCGAATCATTACACTAGTCACCAACACATGTAAATATGATTTTTTATCAGGTCTCCGAGCAGCCTTTGTGTGTCTTTTACATTTGACGTCTTTGCTCTACATATCTCAGTTTTTAAGAGACTTATAATGTTTTTGCATCAGATGGATCGTGTTCCAAACCTTTACTAAAAAATAAGTTGTTCACAGAATGACTCGAGTCGCAGCAGTGGTAACATACATCTTGTTTCTTATTAGTGATAACTAAAGGCCTGTTTTCATTTTGATTAGTACGCGTGCGAGTGAGTAGTGCAGGTGTGGAGTGATTGGTAGCAAACACGTGTGGACACCGATTGATTATTGCGAGTGCATAGTAATCAGTCACTCGCACTCGCAATCGCACTCGCACTCACACTCGCAATAATCAAAATGCAAACCGGCCTTATTGCAGAGACTTGCAATGCTAGAAATCGTTAAAAAATCCATTGGTGACGTCAAGCGAATCATCAAGGTCTATTTCTCATCGCTGCTCAAATTTCATGGTCACACAGTTATGTTTTGTAAACAAACGTTGATAATTGGTAAATAAAACATTTATTAAACTACAAGATATATTACAGTGAGTGAGTGAGTGAGATCCCTGAACGCTATGAGCGAAATAATACGTATTATGTACCACTGGCAAAATTGGGGTGGACCGCTAGTTCAATAAACAAGATTGAGGTTGACTCTAGTCAAGTTTTGTTAAACGGCGGTGAGTTTTCAGTATGCATCAAGTTCGATAATGCCCGAGCTATACGAGAGTAGTTTTTCAAGCTAGGATAGCAAGCTAGTCTTAACATTTTAGTAGTTCTAGCTTCGTGTAGACAAAACTAGCGTTGTATGTTGCGTAGCGTTGTCTACACGAAGCTAGAAGTATAATAACTTGCTGACTGTAGCTTGTTACAGTCCGCGAGGTATAAGCTGAGCTTTGCATTAGTGTGAGTGATCACATGCATACGCATCTATTACCAAAAGTACAGTCAGACAACAAACTCTTAAACAACAAGCTGACATTAACTATCCAGGATCAATTGATCATAATTGATCAGGACCAATATGGTCATTGCGAAAAGAAGTATCTCTTTTAGGATTCAAATGGTCAAGGACAGAGAATAACAGAAAATATTTAATGGAAAAGCATGAGATCCGTCACCTACGTATAACTTATTTACTTAAAATTTCCGAATACCGTATTCAGGGCAGGCCTATTGTTTATACCGATGAAACATATATTGACAGATTGACACCACTCACACTTCATCAAAATCATATTCAGATGGCAGCACTTCTGGTTTGAAGAAACACCTTATTAAGAGAACATATGGTCACAGCGTCCTGCGTCTGACTGTACTTTTGGTGATCACTCACACTAATGCAAAGCTCAGCTTATACCTCGCGGACTGTATCCTAGTTTAAAAAACTAAGCTGATGTAGCTCGGGCATTAGGCTGGAATTAATTGTCAATGAAAGACGATATTATACATACGCTGCGCACTATATGTTCCCTCAACTGGGACTCCGGGCCTTCTCTGACAAAGAGAGCCAAAGCCATAATTCACCACGTTGGCCAAGTGCAAGAAGCGTGTTTGCGAAATATGTATTTTTTACACATATCCATTTTCTCACAATGTCACTGTCAAACCCAGTAGTGATGACAAACTTGTGGATCTGTATTTACGAAAATACTCGAAGGTAGTGGAATTTGAAGCGATGACCTCACGATTGTCGAATTCAATTCATTTGAGTATCGTAAGGATGATAAGATACCTCTATCATTCTGCAAGTGGTGATTATGACCATTTTGAACACTTTAGGTACACTTAGAAAACAGAATACATAGTCACTGTTTGTTAGCTATGATGACTTGCCGTATTTGTAACTCGATTAATAATAAAACTAAATAATAATACTATCAGGTGTATAATCTAATCTATTATGTTGTATATCTACATTAAGTCATTGTACTAAATATGTATGACATCATTTGGTTACGAGCAGATTCCCGCGGTTTCACCCGCGTAGTTTCCGATCCCGTTATTTTTGTGGGATAAAAAGTAGCCTATGTGCAATTCCAGACCATTATCTGTGTATGTACCAAACTTTATCCGTTCAGTAAAATCAGTTCAGTAGTTTTAACGTGAATGAGTAACAAACATCCGTCCATCCATACTTACAAACTTTCGCGTAAAAATATTAGTGGGATCTCTTTAGAATTAAAACAAATACTTGAAATTAAAACGAAAAAAATAGCAATGCCATGGCCGTTTTAATTAACGGTCAACATAGAGCGGAATAGTATAAAAAATAATCAAGACAAATTGAACATTATTTGAGCATCATATAAAGAAATAATTATGTATATAGGGTCCGTATGTATACATTTAATGTTCGTAATGTCCGTACATTTGCAAATGTCATTCGACGATAACGGTGACCAGGGCCTGATTCACCCTTAGGCTAATTAGGCTGCAGCTTAGGGCGCGAGGATCCGGGGGGCGCGCGCTGAAATTGTGTCTTTGCATGCACAATAATTAATCTAGCATCATTGCATCTATTTTACACATTACAACTAGACCGATACAAAACACTGTAACTAAATGCGTTGTGAACTGAAAAAGCTTCGGAGTTCCTGATTTTGAGTTTTCAGATGGCCATGCTCATGGTGAATGGCCGCAAAGACTAAGGCTGCCTGTCCATAAGAGCGGGGCGAGCCGGCGGTTCGGAGCGAACGAGTATTGCGGAGCGGAGTTACGTGCTGTGTACGTCCATTGACACAGGGCAAGGCAGCCGAGCAGAGCGAGCAACCATTGCGGAGCGGACTTCGAACGGACGGCGAACAAAACACACGCACGTACTGGTCGAACATTGGTGGCATACTAACATTCCACGCCGGCTCGCTCCGCTGCCCTGCTCGCAAATCTGAGCCGAGTTTTTATGCAATCCTGTTGGTTAATATTTCTCCGTTTCTCCGCTCTGCAAGCTCGCTCCGCTTCAATGGACAGGCAGCCAACTAGATGTGAATAAAGCCAAGACGGTTTTCTGCTAGTATTGAAGGCTTGTGCGTCAGAGTTGTCGTCTGTACCTGCATGCTGCGCTTGTTTAGACTCTCTCCCAAAACAAGGCAAGAACCAAAGTCGTGAAAGCTTGCTAAAGTGCAACTTGGTTTCGACCGACTTTGGTACGATATACTTATAGGTAAGCAAGCTTTCTGTTTATGGTTTGTTGGTTTTATGGATCCACACCAACGGACTTCCTGAGAGATCGATCCATGCGAGTGCTCATAGATGCTTGTCGGATCAAATTGCAATCAACGTCGGAGTCCCTCAATGGGGTGCTCTCTGCGGCGCCCTTTCTGTTGCATACCGTCGATCTGTTGACTGATGTCTTTGTGTACGGAGATGACAGCACCGTCGTAAAAAGTCACAAATCTAGCGCGAAAGCCGGTGGCCAACAAAGTCAGACACTGGGAGAGAGCATCTGAACTAGACCCTAGTAGCAGTCTCTGAATGGGGTGATGTCAATCTGGCCAAGTTTAACGAGGAAAAGAAACAGGCGTGCGTGTGGTCCGCAAAAAAGAGTCCACTTCATCTAAGTCCTACTTTACGAGGTAAGTATATGTACCTATCTGTTTTGGTTACTGACTCTGACTCTTTCATCGAGTCCAACACTAAACTAGTTACCAAAAAACCAGGTGTCCTCTCAAATGTGCGAAGGTACTTCAAGTTTGAACAGTTGCTCTTGCTCATGTTGTACCAAGCAGTGATTCGTTCTTGTATTGGCTTGGCTAAGTACCAGCCTGAGGCGCTGCGCTGAGGCCATGGAATCGATCGAGAGACGTACCCAAAAAGACCCAAATCGTTTGCCACCAAAATTTTGAACATCATAGCAAAATTGCTAGCTTATTGATTTTTTAATTAATACACTTCAGAGAATATGCAACTGATTTGCATGATCTAATACCACCTTGCTTTTTGAAGTGAAAACTTCCTTTGGCGCACCAGACACAGATTTTTCGTGAGCTGTGAATAAAGCTCAGCGCTACGCTCGGAAATGAAAGAAATGTTCGGGTAAACTCGGGACCGCCGAGTGTGCCAGAGCAAGAAAGCTATTCAGCTGCTGCTGTCTGTGAGCTGTCCCTGTCTTTTTTATTTATTCTTATCCATGGATGCTAGTCTTTCAGCAGCATTTGTCACTGTTGTGTCGCTGTGTTTCCTATATTAAATGTATTTGTAATGGTTTTTATGTTTAATTATTAAATTTATTCAACAGTTTTTTTTATTTTAGTTTTCACTTCTGCCGTGCTGTCTTGAGCACATCGTTTCTTGGTTGACGTTTCAAGAACTCTAACGAAAATGTTTGACCTTAATTTTGTGATAATAACGGCTAGGGTGTAGATTACTTTGTCCGAGTGGGGTTTCCCCGATGGTTACTATCTTTTATAGGTACTTGGTATGAACTACCTATGTTAAAACTTTCACACTAAGAAACAAAGTCAAAACTATTACTACTTTTTAAGCTGACCTGGCCGACCTGGGGGCGCGTCCCCATAGTTAGCCTAGGGCGGTCGGAACTCTTAATCAGGCGCTGACGGTGACACCAGTGCACCCTCACTCGCTCAAGGTCGCGCGGTTTTAGCCTACCGCTAGACCGTTCCTTCCAGGAAACAAGTTACAGTCGGTTGTCGGACGCGCGGCTGAGCGCTCGCGCAAAACGTTTCCCGCGCATATTGTTATTAGATATGTCGTAAACCCTCCGCGCTAGACAGGGACAGAGTTACGCGTTAGAAAGAGCGCAAATGTTAATTTGAAAATCGCGACAGGTATTGCGAGCTGAATTGAACTTTGTTGTGTCCCAGCAAGAGTCGCTATTTATATAATTGTTTTTGGTAAGTGTGGCTTCTGTACTAATATTTATTCTGTGGTGACACTACGCATTCGTACTCCTACCTACCACAAAGTTAGTCTTACGAAGTCATAAGTAACAGATATAATAAATATATAATTAATATTTATCCTACTTCATACCAATATTATTAATGCGAATGTTGAGATGTTCGGATGTACCTACGATGTACGGAAGTTTGTTGCTCTTACACGTCGCAATGTCTACACGGATCGGGCAGAAACTTGGAACATCGTTAAATTATATCACGGGAAAGTAACAGGAATTAGGTCCAAACTATTACAAGTACTTCATCGGGATACCTAACGGCTTTTGCCATAAATATTTATTAGAAAATGACATCTCAGTATGCAAAAGCGAAATCTTTAAAAGGTTTTTAAGCGAATGTGTCTGAATATGAATTTATGTACTCGTATGCGTGTGTTTGTGTGTCTGTGACTGTGGAGTGTTTATAATAAACTAGCTGTTACCCGCGACTTTGTCCGCGCGAAATAAATACTAAGGTAACTCAGGCAGTAGGTACCTACCTATTTTTATACCCAGACACATTTACGGGTACTAAAAACATCTTATAATAAAACAATTTCATAAAAATCGGTTCAGGTGTTTAGGTGTGAAAGCGAAGAGACATTAATCCTCCATTTTAACTCCAATTTCATCCCCATACAGTTCGAAATTACAAAATTGCTAGAAAAAACATTTATTTGCTTCGTGTCAAGTGCCTATAATATACAGAGTTTCATGCTTTTATCTTCAACGATTAGAGGCTTCCATGTATTCTATCATCCCTATACAGTTCAAAATTACAAAATTGCTAGGACAAATATTCGTTTGCTTCGTGTCAAGTGTCTATATTCAGAGTTTCATGGTTTTTTCTTCAACGGTTGGGAACTTTCATATTAACATTCATCCCCCATTTCAACCCCAATTTCACTCCTGTACAGTTCGAAATTACAAAATTGCTAGAACACACATTCGTTTGCTTCGTGTCAAGTGTCTATATACAGAGTTTCATATTTTATCTTCAACGGTTGGGAATTTTCATATTGACATTCATGCCCCATTTCAGCCTTAATTTCACCCCCGTACAGTTCGAAATTACACAATTGCTAGAACAAACATTCGTTTGCTTCGTGTCAAGTGTCCATATTCAGAGATTCATCGTTTTATCTTCAACGGTTGGGAACTTTCATATTGACATTCATCCCCCATTTCAACCCCAATTTCACCCCCGTACCGTTCGACATTACAAAATTCATAGAACAAACATTTAATTGCTTCATTACCAGTGTCTAGATACAAAATTTGATTACTTTGAAAATCACGAATTTTCATACAACCGTTCATCCCTTGTTTCACCCTCTTAGGGGTTAAATTTCGCAAAACCCCGTCTTAGCGAGCGCCTACGTGCTAAAAGGGACCTCCATGCAAAATTTCAGATTCCTAGCATTTGTAGTTTCTGAGATTCCTTGATGAGTGACCTTTCGCTTTTATATGTAAACTAGCTGTCACCCGCGACTTCGTCCGCGCGAAATAAATACTAAGGTAACTCAGGCAGTACCTATTTGTATACCCAGACACATTTACGGTTACTAAAAACAGCTTATAATAAAACAACTGTATACTATTTCATCAAAATCGGTTCAGTTTTTTAGATCTGAAAGCGTAGAGACTTTCATCCCCCATTTCAACCCCAATTTCACCCCCGTACAGTTTGAAATGAGGAAATTGCTTGAACAAACATTTGTTTGCTTCATGCCAAGAACCTATATACAGAGTTTCATGGTTTTATCTTCAATGGTTGGGAACTTCCATATTGACATTCATCCCCCATTCAACCCCAATTTCACCCCCGTGCAGTTTGAAATTACGAAATTGCTAGAATAAACATTTGTTTGCTTTGTGTCAAGTGCCTATATACAGAGTTTCATGGTTTTATCTTCAACAGTTGGGAACTTCCATATTGACATTCATCCTCCATTTCAACCCCAATTTCACCCCCGTACAGTTAGAAATTACGAAATTGATAGAACAAACATTCGTTTGCTTCGTATCAAGTGTCTATGTACAGAGTTTCATGGTTTTATCTTCAACGGTTGGGATGTTCCATATTGACATTCATCCCCCATTTCAACCCCAATTTCACCCCCGTACAGTTTGAAATTACAAAATTACTAAAACAAACATTCTTTTGCTTCGTGTCAAGTGCCTATATACAGAGTTTCGTGGTTTTATCTGCAATGCTTAGGAACTTCCATATTGACATTCATCCCCCATTTCAACCCTAATTTCACCCCCGTACAGTTTAAAATTACGATATTGCTAGAACAAACATTTGTTTGCTTCATGTCAAGTGCCTATAATACAGAGTTTCATGGTTTTATCTGCAACGGTTGGGAACTTCCATATTGACATTCAACCCCCATTTCAACCCCAATTTCACCCCTGTACAGTTCAAATGACAAAATTGATAGAAAACATGTAATTGCTTCGTGTCAAGTGTCTAGATACAAAATATGATAACTTTGAAAACGACGAATTTTCATACAACCGTTCATCCCTTTTTTCACCCTCTTAGGGGTTGAATTTTGCAAAACCCCGTCTTAGTGAGCGCCTACGTGCTAAAAGGAACCTCCATGCAAAATTTCAGATTCCTAGCATTAGTAGTTTCTGAGATTCCTTGATGAGTGACCTTTCGCTTTTATATATAGATAGATATGATTATGTGTGCACATTATCATGATATTCTGTGCAGTACAGAACGAACTACTTCGCACCAGTTGTATAGCTAAATAGTGTATTTGTTACGGACCAAGCACAAATATAGTCATTTTTCGTAATGCCCGCACATTATGTTTGATAACAGCAGACTTGGAGTATACTAATAATAAAAAAATCCTTCTAATCACATTATCTCGACATTATGAGTATTGCTATGTGGTTTTTCATCAATCTGTTAGTTCACAAACACGCACGAAGTATTGGAAGAAATTAAATAAGTGAACCGCGTTATTCAATCAAACGTTTATGTTGTGTAAATCATTTATTGTTTAAGTTTGCCTCTGAATTATAAGGCTATGTATTATGTATGGTACAGTTACTTGTAACTGTAAATGTTGTGTGTAAAAAGAAAAAAAATGTTTAATAAATAAATACTGAACTAAGCAGAGCTTGTAGGTACGAGCTCGTACTATGTAAGCCAGATAGTTGATAGTTGAGTTGACGATTTTTAATATTATGAAAAAACAAAAAATACGTGTCCAATATTTTTCCATGATCTAGCTGACGGACTAATTAGGTGGGTGTATTTTTGACCCAGTCCGGTACCCGGTATTATTTGTATTGACCCGGTATACGGTATTATTTGTTGAACGTTTGAAATAAAAATAACACTTGGTAATAAAACCTAGTTTGAATTATACGCCTCATCAGAAGTTGCGTTATAAAAAAATATTTTTCATCCCACCTGCTCGGAAAGATTACTTTTGCTCCTCGATATCAGGGCGCAAAAGTCGTTTTTACCCTCTAGAGGGTAAAGTAAATTTGAATTTAGAACATCGTGTGTACTGAGGTTTTGAATTCAAAACATAATTTAACCTATTTATTTTTACCTCCTTTGTGCCGAATTCATCATATATTTATTTTTAATTTGTTAAAAACTCGTACTCGGAACCTCTTCGATCGATGATCGGTGTACTTTTTTTTAAATGCTTAGCGCGCAATTTTCGTTTCACGTATGGAGGATAGAGATAAAGAATATTATCTCAAGAATAAATGGCAGAACATTTAAAAATGCTATAAATGATGTAATTGAATTGAAGTATGCCGAGTTAAATAATTACATATTATTGACTACTAGTAACTAATAGATAATTTCAACTACTTGTGCAGTACAAAATAATGTAGTAAATATAACATCAAATAAATAATTACTACTTTGAGAAAACATGTAGGTACAATATATTTCGAAGTCAAAACTTCTTTTGGCGCGCCAAAGACAGATTTTTCGTGGGCCGTCAATTAAATTCTAGCGTCACGCTCGGGAATGATAAGAAATCTTCGGGTAAACTCGGGACCATAGCCATTGGCCATCTAGAAATGCCTTCGCCTTTCCCATGGGCCATTTAAAAATGCGTAAATGCGTCAGTATTTCTAGATGGCCATGCTCATAGCCACGCCCTCCGGTTTCACCCGCGTAGTTTTCAAAGTAAGCAATCAAATTCTGAGTTATTAGTTACCACTTCTATCGGCAGTGCCTATGATTGGCAATATTTTTTTTCATGAATTCTGTTTAGTACGTTTATTTATTTTCTTTAAAATGTACCCTGTTGCAAGTTTAGCGCTACTATAATTTAATGCATTTGGGCGGACATTTTTTCATGTACACATATAAAACTCCTTACCTCAATCGGTCAACTCTCCATATTTTCACGTCA
Source organism: Ectropis crepuscularia (assembly GCA_963693475.1). Classification (NCBI taxonomy): domain Eukaryota; kingdom Metazoa; phylum Arthropoda; class Insecta; order Lepidoptera; family Geometridae; genus Ectropis; species Ectropis crepuscularia. The sequence goes on from OY856358.1 coordinate 16,367,723, forward strand.
TATTGTTATTGTTAAAACCATGGCAAAATTAACTTAAAGTTTAAAACTTAGGTTAAAACAGTAAAATTGAATACAAGTGAAAACCCGAAATACAATAATAATAAGTGATTCTAGCGACCAAGAAGTTTATTTGACGCCAACAGAATTGGCTGAAACTGAAAATGCGCAAAGCGTTTAGTAATTTCCTCGCTAAGGTGGGATAAAAATTACGTGTTGCACTCGAGTGCAAAGATTTTTCACCTTGTGCCCTTTTGATTCCCTTGCTACGCTCAGGATTCTAATTTTAGAATCCCTCGCTACGCTCGTGATTCAACTTGAATTCGCTTGCTCGGTCATCAAAATTGAGCACGCGGTTAAAAAGCTACTTTGCACTCTTGTAGGTACAACAAATAACTATTAATAGATACAAATTGACGGGCATTTTAAATAATGTCATATCACATGGCACCTGGTTTATACCTATGCATTATGAAAAGCATTTTTAATAGGCAAACATCGATAAACAACGATAAGATACACAGATATGTATTAAAGTGATGTCATTTTTAAGGACTGTAGGTAATGATGCAATATCAATCAATCATAGCAGGTGTAATTATCCCCTGCTGTTTATTAAAAAGCCTTCGTTTACTTCGTCATACCGTAGACCCAGATTTGGTATAAAATTGTAGAGCTTTTAAAATAAGTTTTTTGTCATTGTAATGTCAACACACGCAAAAAAAATCCATGCGATCGATTGATTTTTCTCAAAGCTTTAGCTCTATTTATATATATATCTTCTCTATCTCTCATAAAACAGAAGATAAAGCAAAGTGCAAAAAAATGCAGGCTTTTATCTATACAGGGGCCACATAACAAGCGTAGAAGAAAAAACAAAACCGTACTTCAAGATAATTATAAAAAAAAAAATGTGGAAAATAAAGCATAATAATATACGTATTTAAAACACCTGGTCATTTTACCCCAGAGTAAGATTAAAGAATTATGTATTTTGGAATTTTAAAACTACATATTTTCATTTTTAATTGGTGTTAACAACATAGCTAAAGAAAAATAACGCCAACGTATTAATACCTAGAACTAACTTATATTTACCAGAACCCGATAGAATATGTTTTATCCAACTTTAAGCGATTAATATAGAACACTGTCATTAAGCCCTGAAGCAGGATCTAATGATAATGATGTTTGTGAAAATTAAAAACATTTTAATTACCTATATCATGATGGTAGCAAAGCTGATAAATCTTTTTTTCAACACATTTACTCATAAAGTAAACTTATTTCACCGCAATAAGGCATGTAATGACACATATAATCAAACTGTGACTTAATTACTAATACTCACAAGAAAGTTATAGAGTTTTTTTTATTGGTTGAGTTGCTTTGTTCTAAAAAAAATTGATACTACGTTAATAAAGATCATGTTCAATAGAACAAATGAATTAATGCATAAATGAAATAATTGCTCGCAACTTCGTCTTTAAATAAATAATTTAAAATAAAGAAAAAAATGAATTCCACATTTTGTAAGTGGCTAAAAAACGCTATCTACGGAAAGCAAAATAAAACTTATTTTTTAGTCTGTAGCTTAGTTGCGGGCGTGTAATATGACAACTGATTATTTTTTCCCGCCAAAACGAAACATTTTTCTAGCTCTTTTTAGCGTCGTCGGAGTCCTCGTCGTCATCGTTTAAGAGAGGTTAAGGCCCTCGCCTTCGGCTCAGGTCTTAATGGCGCCTCGGCGGTAATCACCAACTTTACACACTTGTAGCATACTACTTTCTGTAAGGGAGCTAATATTGAATAGTTCGAAAATTAGCTCACATTTACCAGATCCCGATTCAGTTATATTCTCCGAAGTCCTCGACTTGAACCCATGAAGAAAGAGCCGGTGATAAATTATAGAATCTAGATATTTATGGCGACGTTATGTGGTAATGTCACACACTGTCACACACAATGTGTGTGAACACTGCAGCGTTACATAGAATGGTGCATTAGTAGCCCTTTTATGTTACCGCAGCTGAGACTCAGGACCTTTTCGCACAAGAAGAGAATCAAGGTCATATTCTATCACGCTGATCAAATGCAGTTTGATGAATGTCGTATGTCTTGGAAAGATATCTTTCTTGGAATATGCCGTTTTCCTCGCGATTTTCTTACCCTATAAATATCGCTAAATTTGGTCCCAATTTACACTTGAAGTCAGAAAGACAGCGGTAGAAAAGCTTTATATCAATTGTCTTACCATTATACGGTAGTAGCTCGGTAAAACGAATCCCCAAATTTAGATCACCTGGTAGGTAGAAAGTCCCACCAAATGTAAATAAAACAGTATTTTTGGGAATCCCTATTTTTTAGTAATAAACTAATAAATAATACCCAATTAAAATTTAATGTTCCCTCAAATACATTTTCTATATTTTTCGCAAAACATTTTAACACGCGCCTGGCAATGATAAAACCCCGACTAAATAATCTGGCTTTTCTTTAAATCTTTAAACATTAAACATTACACTACAACAAAAAATATATAAATTGCATATTGCCTCAAACATGTTAACTATTTTTTTTTTAATGAATGGATTTATTTTGCACCGCTGCTTACCACCCAGGTCTGCACCTCCGTGTTGAGGTATAATAGGAGAACTAAGCGACAAGTTTTCAGTTTGCCTAAGTATTTACCTATCAAAAATTTGCTACCAGCTCTCGGAATGCAATAGAATTAAAATTCAGCAATTACAAAAAATGTTCAAATCTCTGTAAGTAACAGGTTTCCAAGCACTAAAGTTTACTTGAAGGAAATTTTTCACCCACAATAATATATTTATTTTTTTAATTAATAAATCGACTTTCTAATATTTTATGATTCTATAGTTTATGCCTAAGAATAAAATTATATATATTATTATGTATATATTACAACTTCAATAAAATTATATTAGGTTTTAAAACAAGTTTCCATGTGTAAAAACTGTTTATGAAAAGAATAATTGAAAAAGGCCGCAAAATGCGGTTGAAACTAAATGTACAAGTGAATAGTTCGATCATTTATAACAAAAAATCAGCCAGTCAGTAAAGTATATTCGTCAGATGATAAGCAGACCCAAATTAGTTTTTTTTTTTTAATATTGGTGGACAATTCACACACCACACCATCTGACCTCTGAGGTTGAATTTTGCTTGTTATAATTATGTCGCTTACCATCAGGCATTTGGGTCTTACTCTCACTTTATTTTATAAAAAATTGTAGTCTAATAAAAGACACGATGCTTTCTTCTCAAACGTACAGAGGAGAATGACTGACGATAATGTTTGAAAATATGACTGTGTTGTCACGTTAAGTATGATTGATTCATTTTAGAGTTACTTTGCAATTTTAGAATTTGTGTTTATGTTCTTTCAACTGTTTTCATCCAAGATAAGATAGCAATGTATATAAAATATGTTGAATCATATTAAACTATCTAAATAATTTAACTCAATAGCCTTTCCAATGAGGTTTTTAATACGAAAACAACCTATTCACGTGACTAATAAATAGTTCTAGAATAAGTTATAAGTTATTTATTAATATCATTAAGGATACATGTCATTTTCACACATTTAAATTGAATTACTATATTACATAGTACTACTTGCAATTGATTCAATTATTAATATACAAATAAATTATTTAGTCAGAAGGACAGATACAATACAACTAAGACATAATTAAATGTCACAGAATAAAACAATAAATAATAAGTACCTATATTACTTTACATTAGCATTGGTCAGATCAGAGTACTTGTAAAATACCTGTTCGATTAGCCAATTTTTTAGTTTGAGCTTATATGAACCTCTTGTGGCCGCATCCCTAATTTCGTGCGGCAGCCGGTTATACACTTTTGTTGCCCCCACGTGTACCAGTTTGTCCGACTTGGCCAGCCGGTGCGGCACCGCGCGCAGCCGGTGCGCGTGCCGCGTCGTGTCGCGTGTCTCCGACGTATGAGTACTCTTCGGGGTGGTCCCTGGCGTACAGCGCCGCCTGGAGACACACTAGACCCGTTACTGTCAGTATTCTCATGGACCGGAAATACGATGCCATTGGTGTATCCTGAGGCACTCGTAAAATTGCTCGTACGGGTCTTTTTTGCATTCTAAAGACGCCCATTCCCATTCGGGAGCACGCCCCCAAATATCAACACCGTATTGGAGCAGCAAGTGCACAGATGCAAAGTAACATTGCCGGACCATGGGGTACGGTAGAATGGCCGATACGCGGCCCAGAGCAAAATAGGCACTGCCAATTTTACCACACAGCTTATCAATGTGGCTTTCCCAAGTCAGAGCGCTGTCCAGTTCAAAACCCAGGAAAGGAACAGAGTATACTTGATCGATCCTAATATTACCTATCTCGACTGTTAGGTTTCTATACTCTTTTTAGTTAGGGCCCTTACTCTTTAATTACATGGTCAACGATCTTCCAGCAGTTATAGAGCACTCCGAGTGTCTACTTTATGCGGACGATTTCAAAATATTCCGAGAAATCAATACGCCAGCGGACTGTTTGAAGCTGCAGGAGGATATTGATTCCACTCACGGATGGAGTTCTAAGAACGAGATGGAAGTAAACTGCTCAAAGTGTTACGTCATGACTTTCGGTCGAATGCGACACCCAATCGAGTTCCAATACAAGCTAGGCCAGCAAGCAATTGCTCGGGTAACTGCGGTTAAAGATTTGGGTGTGGTATTCGACCGACAGCTGACGTTTAATGACCATATAGTTACGGTGGCAAGAGAGTCATACAAACGTCTCGGTTTTGTGTTGCGTAGCTCTGGAGATATGCTCAATATCGACGCTGTTAAGCTTGTTTTTAGTGCGCTAGTGCGTAGTAAACTCGAAGCAAGCGCTTGCGTCTGGCATCCGCATGAGAGTAAGTATACCCTTTTGTTGGAGAAGGTTCAAAAGGCTTTCCTCAGGTATTTGTACAAGCGTTTGTATGGGTATTATCCGTTTATGTATCCTATAAAATTCTTGCTGGGATCACTGGGATATAACTCATTAGAAGTTAGACGATCTTATGACCAGCTGGCAACAATGTGCAAAATACTTCGAGGAAGAATTGATGCACCGGAGCTCTGTAGCCAGCTATCCTCCTTGTTTGTTCCCGATAAGTACCTCCGGGGTAGAGGGCACAAGCTGTTTGCTCTCCCTAGGTGCAGAACCGTAGCGCATGCTACGTCACCGGTGCCGCGATCTCTTGGTGCGCTCAACGACATGCTAAACGCACAGCCAAAGTGCGATGTATTTGACGACGACTGGAGGGTATTGATGTCTGAGTGCTTACACTTTTGTGAGAAAATGTATAATGAATAGTAACTACTCATAACCCTCCTTTAATATATTAATTGACTTTCATGTTTTCGTTCATGTATCGCTTTGGTAATTGTTATTTTTGTGTACTTTTTATAATCTATTTTTGACATCTAATTCTATTTTTATCATTGTAATTTGATTAACTTTTGACTTATTTTTTGTAATTATCATAACATAACATCTTTATCTTGTCATATATTGACATACATGACATAAATTGACTACATTTTACTGTTATTACAATTTGTTAGAAAATGAATGTTATATCATTAGTATAATTGGCGTTATGCCGTTCTAATTGAATAAATAAATAAATAAATATATAATCGACCGGATAAATTAAAATGGCGGAACTGGGTTTTACTAGCGTTCAACATCAGCCCATTGATAATGAACCATTTGGACAAGTGGTCTGCTATGAGGTTCAGCTTCCTTTCCAACTCGTCTATTGACTGCGCTGTGACAATGACAGCGACATGGTCAGCATACATGAAGACGTGCCCATTGGCAATATTATCTGGTAGGTTATTCAGTAGAAAGGAGAACATTATATTGGAGAGCGAGGAACCTTGTGCCACTCCAATCACCGTCTCTAACGGCTGGGACCTCGCTCTGCCTCCATTTCCTACGACGACTTGACTTCGATTGGACATCAAGTCCGTCAGTAGTTTTAGGGCGGCATTTCTAATCCCATAATGGCACATTTTGGCTGCCAGGACACTATGATCGGACACAGGAATACATTGTATACCTGGTGTTTCGACAGATAGACCTCGTAGTAATGTAAATTTTGTAGTGGCATGCCTCTTTATAGTCCACTTGGGGATGTTCCTACCACATATTACCCAGTTATTGTACCGGTTTCAGGTTGAAGAGAAATGTGTCCAAAATGATATTATATGCCTGGTGACGAGCGCACTGCAGTGTCATACAGTGAACGTTTTATGTTTAAATTACTTCACTGTGCAATTATGGGGAGGCGTGCCACTTACCATTAGGAGTACATCTTGCCCATTCCACCATAACTGCGCTCTATCTGAAATAAAAAGTGCGCAAATTTTAAGGTAAAGCTCGATTATTTATGAAGGTAGTCTCTGGAACTACCGCCATAATTCACAATTGCAAAAGCATATTATTACAGACAGTCATTTTTACACCAAATCGGGGGAAATCTACTACTATTTATATTTTTAGCCATACCAATACATCATCTGACAGAAATAGTTTATTACTTAAGAGATACAAGGAGCCCTGCGTATCCAAGTGGCTGACTAATTTTAGTAAATTATACTCGTAGTACAAAGGTAGTTCGATACAAGCTCTTTAAATTATTTAATCAAAGACTGCTTCAATTTGTTGAGCCTTTATTAAACACATCTAATAGAGAACGAAAGAGAGTAGGTACATGAAAGTTATATTTACTAACTAGCGGCCCGTTCCGGCTTCGCTCGGACATAACCTAGACACTGTCTGCAGGGCCATCTGCCGGGCTTATTTGTGAATTTAAACCATCTATTTAAACACACAAAAAAAAAACATTCAAATCGGTCCCGTCGTTTACGAGTTCAGTGTCAAATGATTAAATTACTAAAATGGCTATAAAAAAACAGGGGTTGGTGATAAAATGATAAAAATTTAAGGTTGTATGTATTTTTTAACGCCACATTATAAAAAAATAAAAACAAAAAAAAATTACCAAAAATTAAAAAAAAAATGTTTGGGGTGAACAACCCTTAACACTTAGGGGTATGAAAAATAGCTAGTAGCCGATTCTCAGACCTACTGAATATGCATATAAAATTTGGTAAAAATCAGTAAAGCCGTTTCGGAGGAGTAAGGAAACAAACACTGTGACACGAGAATTTTATATTTACTAATAATATTAATGCGAAAGTTTGTGAGTACGTATGGATGTTTGTTATTTTTCCACGCAGATACTACTGAAGTAATCTGGATGAAATTTAATACATAAAAAAATCATAGTATGGAATAACCAACAGCCTAATTTATATTCCGGGAAAATGATGGGATCGGGAAATAAGTGGGTGAAACCCGCGCTAGTAATTTTGTATTTACAAAAATAAACAAACACAGGATCTCAATTCTCATTAGAGGTCTGACATTTCTCTGTGGTGCCTCGGGTAAGACGATACCGATGTGTTCCAAAGAAGATTCCAGTGTCTTCTCTTAAAGTCACCAACATAGTTTTGGCGAGTAAGAATTGACATAACTACATTAAACCCTCTAATTGTAGTAGTGGTAGTGGGTAGGACTCTTAGCAGAGTCCGCCTGGGGAAGTACCACACCTTTGCCAGTTATCCGCTTAATACACTTTGGTAACTATATTACACCGAATGACGAAAAAATACAAAATTAAGTTTGCGGTTGGCGGGAAAAATTTTTTTTATGTTTTTATTTGGGAACGTATACCGACAAATTAGTGTTTAACGGCGTCTACTTGAACTGGTCTTTATTTTGATATAATTCACATTAACGTTAGAGTTCATATACATATAGGTTACATAGAAAAATCGTAAAATTTAAAAAAAAAAATAATTGGCGGGAGTATGTTCCCGAAGTATTGAAAAAAAATAATTAAAACAATTGTACTATCGAATGCAGTTATTTTTAGTTCTTCGAATTTGTTATTTTGTATACAACACATTTAAGCCATAAAACCACTGTCTCTTTTATACATTACTAGCTGACCACGCAAACGTTGTTTTGCCTTAGTGAACAACCCTTGTCACTTAGGGGTATGAAAAATAGCTAGTAGCCGATTCTCATACCTACAGAATATGCATATAAAATTTGGTTAAAATCAGTAAAGCCGTTTCGGAGGAGTAAGGAAACAAACACTGTGACACGAGAATTTTATATATAAGAAGATTAATATAATATCTGATCGACTACTTGAGAAATCGCAAAAAAAAATCTCAAGTGTCAAAAATGTTAGTTTACATTTTAAGTACATTAATTATAAACAAAAGATATCGCTAGAATCGTCTTGATCTTGAAACGCTCTTGAGAATAATGGGCTTAAATACGTACAAGTAACGGGGCTCTTCATATGCCGAAGCGTAAACAAACGCACTTAGGTAACCTGACACCCGTCTTCCCGCCAAAATTGTAAAATCAAGTCTCCAAAAGTGAAGCAAGCGGTTATTCTGCCGCCAAGCAGTAATGTGCAAACATTACTGTGTTCCGGTTTGAAGGGAAAATGTTTCCAGAGAAACTAGAGGGCTTAGAGATATAACATCTTAGATCTCAGGGTGACGAGCGCAGTGCAGTGCTAGGTAATGATTTGGACTCTTCATGTTCCAATAGCTGAGTGTCACTGTGCTGTTATGTGGCAGGCATGTTGATTACCATCAGGCACATGTCCTATTCGTCTCGTCACTCTTTATTGAAAAAACACCCAATAACGTCAGATTGGTGTCTATAAATATTCAAGTTGAAAAATTAATTTTAAACTATTAAAGTAAATAAATGTCACCAAAAAATTTAAAATGTGAGAACAGAGTTCACGGAAGCGATGTAAATATATTATACTAGCAGTGCCCCGCGGTTTTACCCGCGTAGTTCCCGTTCCCGTTATTTTCCCGGGATAAAACTAGCCTATGTATTCTTCCAGGCTATAATCTAAATTTCAGCCTGATCCGTTCATACGTTACGGCGTGATTGAGCAACAAACAACCAAACATCCAAATATCTAAACATCTATACTTTGACATTTATAGGTAATAGTAGTGGGATTATGTTATGCGATTATTATTCTATGACAAAATGACTCTGTAGTCGAAATTATCGCATTCGAAAATCGGCAGTTTTGGTTTGAGGTAAAATGGTCATCAATCTATCGCCAACATTACCTGGCATTTTTATTACATTATTGTTTACTTATTAATTAATCTTCTTTATTTTACTGTTTTTTACAATCCGTATAAAAATAAAAACAAAACAAATAAAACATATATAAAAAACTATGGAGTAGGTATATACATTTATATAACTTAAAAACTATGGAGTCGCCAGCAGCGTGACAGGGCCCAAGCTACCGATGGTTAGTGCTGCAGAGTAAGAAACCTCCTGAGGATGCGCGCTGTGACGAGGATGACATCTGCACCTGACCCTTAATCCAACCCTTATTTTATTATGCAACCCTTATTTTATTATCTAATACTTATTTTATTATTACCAAAATTTGCAATTAGTTACTAAAACAGTATGTACCCACGAATATGGCACACTCTTTGGATTTTATATATCCACAGTCCATCAATATAATTAACTTTATATACTTACCTCTTGCGTTTGTTTGGAGCTATAGCGAGTTGTTTATTTCTTCAGTGGAATCAAGCCTAGTCATAAGCAAGTAATGTAATTTAACGCTTTTGTTTTAATATAGGTACCTACATAGGAGTACAATGCACCGCGTCACTTGTGCGAATGAAGGTAGTTAAAATATAATTTTTTTTTTTCGTTCATTTTTCTGATATTATTCTGTATGTAGATTTATAGATATCAGATCCATTGACTGCTTTATCTTTATAATTGTTTATTGATGACATAATGATTCGTCCAGGATGTGATGAATCATACCGTAGATTGTTATATCATGGTGTTATCTGCACTATCATGGCAAGATTTTGATATAAATTGAGCTGAATTTAAGTTCTTCTCATTCTGTCAGATTCCGTTAACATAATCGGGCGAAATGAGTCTTAAAAACAAAGTAGCAATCGTAACTGGTGGCAGCTCGGGAATCGGTGCTGCTACAGCCATCAAATTAGCTCAAGAAGGAGCTAAAGTTGTAATCGTTGGGAGAAACAGAGAAAAGCTTAAGAATATTTCTGCAGCTTGCGAGAAAGTCGGTACAAAGCCGTTGACTATCATCGCGGACGTTACCAAAGAATATGAAGCAACCAACATTATTACAGAAACGGTTGGATTCTTCGGAAAGATCGATATTCTGGTCAACAATGCTGGAATTGGTGCACATCTCAGCATATTAGACAGTAACGCTATGGAAATATACGAAAACGTAATGTCTACTAATCTTCACTCGGCCGTACGTTTGACGCATTTAGCGGCAAAACATCTTGTCGAAACTAAAGGAACTATTGTGAATATATCAAGTGTTGCTGCTCAAATGATTTTAAAAAATTCTTTCCCATATTGCACATCGAAGGCTGCCTTAGATCATTTTACCAGAGCCATCGCCTTGGAACTGGCGCCAAAAGGAGTTAGAGTGAATAACATCAATCCTGGACCTGTGAGAACTGACATTTTTGAAGCGTCGGGTATGGATGCCAAACAAGCAGGACAAGTATGGGAAGGACTGAAGAAAGCAACATTATTAGACAGAGTATCAGATTCTGAAGAAATAGCAGAATTAGTGGCATTTGTGGTTAGCGACAAAGGAAAAAGTATAACAGGCGCAAGCCTCGTAATAGATAATGGTATGGTTTTGAAGGGACCTGTGGACATTGAAATGTAAGAAAAGTGAAGTGCCTATTAATTTTCACGCTAATAGCTACACCATTAAGTATAACAATAAAATTATTGTTTTAATAGTTAATTCCAGTTTAGTTATTATAATGGCGTCTAGAATAATAACCGCGCAAGGGGATGATTTACAAGTTGGCGCTGCGACCGCGACGCGAGACCGCGACCGGAGACCGCGACTGGAGACCGCGACCGGAGACCGCGACCGGAGACCGCGACCGGAGACCAAGACAGGCACTTGACACTATGGAATTGTATGGGCGCCAGTTCGCGCCGCGACCGCGATCGCGACCTGTCTCGGTCTCCTGTCGCGGTCTCAGCGCGAACTGGCGTCCATACAATTCCATAGTGTCAAGTGCCTGTCGCGGTCTCCGGTCTCGGTCTCCTGTCGCGGTCTCGTGTCGCGGTCTCCGCGCGAACTTGTACCTTTACATTTGTGATGATGATGAGTCCTGAGCTTTAATTTCAATCAAAAGCGTATGCGTATGTCATTGCTATTTTGAAATACTCCGTCATCATAAGTAATCTGGTTACTTAATTAGCATAGCTGTGTTATCGTTTACCATATCTGCCTACATGCCTACATTCACACATCCCTTGCTATCATTGCGTTCTATCGATCAATCAGTTTGTTGTGTTATCTCGCCTTAAAATTGTCAACACTTTCAGATTATAATCTAATGAGTGAGATTATAATCTTACGCTAGATTAGGGTAGTTTGTAATCTGACGGTTTTTACAATTTTACGGTGACGTAAATTTATTGTAATAAATAATAAACGTGTATGATATATATATGAGATATATTATGGGTGTATTTCCCAATAACCTTTTACAGATTTTTCAATAAAATGTACATCCAACATTGGTGTTTTAAGATTTAACTATTTCGTCCACAATATTATTATTTTATACTTTTTTAATGTAATTTAACACTTAACTATGTTTTGTGGCATTCATTATCTATTAACATATTTATATTTTTACTGTTTGATTGATAATATTAATAAAAACATTTATTATATACGTTACTAGCTGTTACCTGCGACTTTGTCCGCGCGAAATAAATACTAAGGTAACTCGGGCATTACCATCTATTTGTCTACCCTATTTGACACATTTACGGTTACTAAAACAGCTTATAATAAAACAATTGAATACAGTTTCATCAAAATCGGTTCAGTTGTTTAGATTTGAAAGCGTAAGATACATTTATCCCCCATTTCAACCCCAATTTCACCCCTATACAGTTCGAAATTACGAAATGGATAGAACAAACATTCGTTTGCTTCGTGCTTATATACAGAGTTTCATGGTTTTATCTTCAACGGTTGGGAACTTCCATTTTGACATTCATCCCCCATTTCAACCCCAATTTCACACCCGTACAATTTGGAATTACAAAATTGATAGAACAAACATTCGTTTGCTTTGTGTCAAGTGTTTCATGGTTTCACACAGAGTTCACACAGAGTTTCATGGTTTTATCTTCAACGGTTGGGAACTTTCATATTGACATTCATCCCCCATTTCAACCCCAATGTCACCCCCGTACAGTTTGAAATTACAAAATTGATAGAAAAATATTTAGTTGCTTCGTGTCTAGTGATGACATACAAAATTTGATTAGATACAACATTTTATAACTTAAAATGACGAATTTTCATACAACCGTTCAACCCTTGTTTCACATAGGGGTTGAATTTCGCAAAACCCCGTTTTAGCGAGCGCCTACGTGCTAAAAGGGATCTCCATGAAAATTTTTAGATTCCTAGCATTTATAGTTTCTGAGATTCCTTGATGATCTTTTGCTTTTATATATTTATGTATATAGATAGATGATGATTACATGCTTGTCACAATTAATACTGAAAGTTCGTCTGATAATATGGTTCTACTGGAATGTACAAAACAGAAAGCTACATTTTTTCGTATTGTATAGTGACGAGACGAGGAGGACATGTGCCTGATGGTAAGCAACATGCCTGCCACCATGGACGTATAAATAAAACCGGCCGGTTTTGTGCGAGTGGGACTCCCGCAGGAAGGGTTCCGTACCATTAGCAAGTAAACGGCAAAAACCTCTTTGGCTTTATTCAAAATTTCTTATACATCGCAATTTCCGCAGACAGGCAAAGAGTTTCACTAAAATATTGATTTTTCGTTCATGATTCTGACGATGAATTCATATCGCGTTCTATTTTTACTAGTGGCGCCATCTAGTTTATTTGGGACGGACTAATCGAGCAAAAATCTAGTTTGTTGTATGGGAGCCCAATAAATAATGTTTTTATTTTATTTTTAGTATTTGTTGTTATAGCGGCAATAGAACTACATCATCTGTAAAAAAAATCAACTGTCTTGCTATCACCGTTCTTGAGATATAGCCTGGTGACAGACGGACGGACGGACGGACAGCCAAGTTTTAGTAATAGGGTTCCGTTTTTACCCTTTGGGTACGGAACCCTAAAAAAGTCGGACACATAGAGGCTGGCACGCACACAGTCGCACACCAGTCGGCCATTGCGCGCGCAAAATTCAGCCAGCCAACACGTTTCGCGATAAAAACAAATTTTAACACATAATTAGAATGTCTCGCGTGGTGAAATCTTGTAAAAACTGTAATGACCGACGCAATAGACCTCCAGGAATCATGTTTCATAAGTGATTCAATAATCCAATTACTTATTTCCCCATTTTAAATATTAAAACAAATCTCTATTCGCAAAAACAAAATAGTGCATCACAAGACCAGTGTTGCCAAAATTAGCGCTTGCTAACTTACCCAAAATATATGGATTTTTTTTACCTTAGCTTAGCATATCACAAGCAGCCCACTAAATTTTCCCATAACTGGGACTCGGGATCGTCTCTCGCAAGCAGAGAGTCAAGGTCATAATCCACCAAGCCGGCCCAGTGTGGGTAGGTGTATTATACATGACCTCGAAATATTCTCGGTAAATACATATCGTTTTCCTCACGATGTTTTCCTTCACCGTTTTTAAGTAAGCGTTATGCTTTATGCATATAAGCATTATGCATTCGACTTCGGATCGGCAGTCGCCGACTAGACCAGCCGTAACTTATTAATCTATAACCATCATCATCATCATCATAATCAGCCCACATTCGTCCACTGCTGGACATAGGCCTCTCCAATGATACGCCACTTAGCCCGATCCTCGGCTTTTCGTTTCCAACTGCCACCAGCTGCCTTTCGTAAATCGTTACTTCACCTAGAGTCTCAGGGCGTCCTACACTACGTTTGCAGAGTCGCGGTCTCCACTCCAGAACTCGTCTACCCCAAGGGTCATCGGTTCTGCAACAGATATGACTAGCCCACTGCCACTTCAGCTTGCTGATACGCTCAGCTATGTCGGTGACTTGGTTCTCTGACGGATGACTTCATTACGAATACAATCCCTCAGAGAAACTCGCAGTATAGCTCTTTCCATAGCTCGCTGAGCGACTTTGAATTTTCGAGCTGCTTTTACAGTTAGTGTCCACATTTCAGCACCGTAGGTCATGACTGGTAGGATCCACTGATTATACACTTCTGTCTTCAGACATTGTAGGATGGATGACGAGAAGACTCGACCAAGTTTACCGAACGCTGCCCAACCCAGCTGAATTCCCTCATGGCCTCACTCTCAAAGCTATTTTTACCAAGTTCGAGCGTCTGCCCTAGGTAAACATATCTTCGATCAATCTCTTAGAGTGATTCCATTTACGGCAATCGGTCCCGGAGCAACGACCTCGTTGCACATGACTTTGGTTTTGTCAAAGTTCATCCGGAGACCGATGCGTTGAGAAGAGTTGGCCAAGCTGTCCAGCATCCGTTGCAAGTCTTCCAGCGATTCAACCATCATGACAATATTCTCGGCAAATCTTAGGTAAGAGATGCATTTGCCATAGATGTTGATACCACGTCTAGCCCAATCCAGTGTCTTAAACATATTAAATATCCTCTAGTACGGTGAAGAACAATTTCGGGGAAATTACATCCTCAATCTTGTCTCACGCCGCGATGAAGAGGGATATGTTTTGTCTGATGGTTTTGAACTGTTCATGCGTCCAAAACGCCTGCTTAAATTTAATAGCCAAGTGGTCACGTTTTAACGTTGCAGTATTGAAAATAATAAAAATGTCTTCTCTTTTGACGACACTACCGAACCAGGACGTCTACTACTCTATTTATTTCTCCAAAAACGAAATTTCGAAAAAAAACTCGCGACTTTCCTACGCTCGTTCAATTTCGTTTCATCCGATACAACATTGTTTGACGTTTAAATGTTCTAAGCATACCCTTTTTAGAGTAGGGTTAGAACATTTAAACGGATAAAACGACGGATCGAAGTAGAATCGGAGTTGGAAAGTCGCGAGTTTATTTCGAAATTACGTTTTCGTAGAAAGAGAGTAGACGTCCTGTTGTGTTTTCTTCATATTTCCGTTTTTAAATTCTAAACATTGGTCCTTCGAGCCGGATGCTGAAAATTACAGAAAACCTCTTCCTGGGCGTCAACAACTGTTTTCTGCATTTAGAAACGTGATTTAGTGGAATTATATATGAACACAATACTAAAGTATTGTGATTGCTGCATTGTTAGAAGACTCCATACGAAATACAAAAGAATTTGGTTCAAATATTATAAGAAGACAGTGTTAAGCTCAAAACAATAAATAGTTTCACCCAACACTCTTATTCAGGTAGTATTAGGTTTTAATTACACGGAGTTTAGGGTAGTGTTCGTTATATTATAACTAGCAGCCCGATCCGGCTTCGCTCGGATAATAACCTAGATACCAACTGCAGCGCAACCTGCCGGGCTGGTTTGTGAATCTAAATGGCAACCCTAAACTTTAATAGTAAAAATAAATGTTTATTTTTATAAAACAACTGAATTCTCTGGAATTTAGTGTGTGTTCGTGTGTTTGTTTTTTAGAATGTCTATTATTATATTCAGAAATTAGATACATCTAAGATACAAATCTATTAAACAAAAAAAATATATAGTTTAGATTTAAATGAAGAAATGTTGTTTCGTTTTTTATGCTAAGTGGTAATTTATTAAAAACTTATTTTAGCTTTGCCATAAGCTCCGGGAAATTTAAATCGAAATAGAGTGAAAAACATTTACAAAAAAGACGATTGATCGATCAGTTATCGAGCGGGGTGAAAACTGATTAAATTACTAAAATGGCTATCAAAAAATAGGGGTTGGTGATAAAAGGGTAAAAATTTAGGGTTGTATGTATGTTTTAATGGCACATAAAAAAATACAAACAAAAAATGTTGTTCAAAAATTAAAAATATGTTTTTAGGGGTGAACAACCCTTATCACTTAGGGGTATGAAAAATAGATAGAAGTCGATTCTTAGACCTACTGAATATGCATTTAAAATTTGGTAAAAATCGGTACCTAAAGCCGTTTCGGAGGAGTAAGGTAACTAACATTGTGATACGAGAATTTTATACAAAAGACTAGCGACCCGCCCCAGCTTCGCACGGGTGCAATGCTGATACTAAGTAAGGTACTAACTAAACTAAAATAACCTAACTACTTAACTGAAAGCGTGACGCTAGAATGCAATTCACAGCCCACGAAAAATCTGTCTAGGCGCGCCAAAAGAAGGTTTCACTTCAAAAACGTATATACTCTTTGATTAAAACTATATATTAAACTATTTGAATAAACTCTCGAAAACAAAATATGTTTGATCGGCAACGTCAAATATTTCACTGGAAATAATGTCTTCGCAAGTTTTCAATATTTTCTTACAGTTTAAACCTTCCGTTAGCTACGATAAACATTTTAAAACCAAAATCACCCAAATCGCCCCAGCCGTTGTCGAGTTTTAGGAAACCCACGAACAGCAATTCATTTTTATATATATAGATATACTAGCTGTTACCCGCGACTTCGTCCGCGCAAAATAAATACCAAGGTAACTCGGGCAGTACCTATTTTTATACCCAGACACATATACGGTTACTAAAAACAGCGTATAATAAAAATAATTTCATACAATTTCATCAAAATCGGTTCAGTTGTTTAGGTGTGAAAGCGTAAGATACAGTCGTCCCCCATTTCAACTCCAATTTCATCCCCATACAGTTCGAAATTACAAAATTGCTAGAACAAACATTTATTGGCTTTGTGCCAATTAATTGCCTATACAAAAAGATTCATGATTTTGTCTTCAACATTTGGGATCTTCCATGTTTAAATTTATTTCCCATTTCAACCCCAATTTTATTTATTTATTTGCACAGTGTACATACACATATATGAGATAGATCTTATAGCTAAAATCTATAACTATGTGTACAAAGACCCTGTTAGGGTGTTGCAAAGCAGGACGACAACACAGTTTCGTCCCAAGTGTATTAACATTTATATGAGGCTATACAAAAAATTGTTCTAGAAAAGGTCTAGAATCAAAATGTCCTATTTATACATCACATACATTAAACATTTTACCATCTATCTTCCATAAACTCTTGTATGTTGTAGTAACCTTTTTCAATAAGTTTGGACTTTATTTCTTTTTTAAATATGCTGTTTTCATTGATATTTTTAAGAGTTTTAGGTAATTTGTTGTAAATTCTGACGCAGCGGTAGTCAGGACTGGATTTGAATAGTTCGAGGTTGGGAACAGGTAGAGCTAGTTTCGATTGGCGGCGTTCATTTCTGTCGAAGTTAAAAAGTTTTAAATTTTTAATTTTTTACCCCCCGTACAGTTCAAAATTACAAAATTGCTAGAACACACATTCGTTTGCTTCGTGTCTATATACAGAGTTGCATGGTTTTATCTTCAACGGTTGGGAACTTTCATATTGACAGTCATCCCCCATTTCAACCCCAATTTCAACCCCGTACAGTTCGAAATTACGAAATTGATAGATTCGTTTGCTTAGTATCAAGTGTCTATTTTCAGAGATTCGTGGTTTTATCTTCAACAGTTGGGATCTTCCATGTTGACATACATCCCCCATTTCAACCCCAATTTCACCCCCGTACAGTTCGAAATTACAAAATTGCTAGAACCAACGTTTGTTTGCTTCAAATCAAGTGTCTATATACAGAGTTTCATGGTTTTTATCTTTAACGGTTGGGAACTTTCATATTGGCATTCATCCCCTATTTCAACTTCAATTTCACCCCCGTACAGTTAAAAATTACGAAATTGATAGAACAAACATTTGTTTGCTTTATGTCAAGTGTCTAAAAACAGAGTTTCATGGTTTTATCTTCAACGGTTGGGAACTTTAATATTGACGTTCATCCCCCATTTCAACCCCAATTTCAGCCCCATACAGTTCGAAATTACAAAATTGATAGAACAAACATTTAATTGCTTCGTGTCAAGTGTCTAGATACAAAATTTGATAACTTTGAAAATCACGAATTTCCATACAACCGTTCATCCCTTGTTTCACCCCCTTAGGGGTTGAATTTCGCAAAACCCCGTCTTAGCGAACGCCTACGTGATAAAAAGGACCTCCATGCAAAATTTCAGATTCCTAGCATTTGTAGTTTCTGCGATTCCTTGATGAGTGACCTTTCGCTTTTATATAATATATATTATATATATATATATAGATTATATAATATATTATATAGATAGATTTTATTGTCATTAAGTTTCTTTCAACCATTTGGATTGTGAATATAAGTTGAAAGTTTACGTTTTATAATTATCAATATTAATACGTATTATAGTATAGGATACTGCTAGTGTTAAAACTACATTAATTAACTATTTTCACTTTGTAAACGTATAACTATTACAATAAAATTCACTTGTAAATTATACTTGGCAAAGTGAATAATCATAAAATATGTATTTACCCACACTTATTAACTTAAAATAATTGTTACTTTGTTAAAATTCATTCAAGTTAGTGACTTTGAAATTTAATGCTATTTCTTTCTGAATTCAACTAAAGTAGTAAAATAAAATAATGCAAGTGATAGTAACCTATCGAACGTTAATTACGTAGCTTGGAGTTGATAGTACCTACCATTTATAGTACGAAAGGTACCTAAATACCTACCTACTGGTACATTATTGTATAAAATATCACAATTAATTTGTATTGATTATTTTATTGTATAACATTCCAGGTTGACATTAATAAACGTCACCCAGGACTGCCGAAATGAGCGGGGAAAACGAGTTGATTAAAACAGCGTGGCAGTTATAAAGGTCGTTTATCGAATTTCACAAAGAAGGAGTCTTCGTTAGACGCGTTTAGTGCCGGTGAACTGCAGTTGCGTATTGATAAGATGGATTCCTTATATGATGATTTTGATGAGGTACAATTAAAGTTAGAAACTATTGAAATTGAACGAACGCAAACGTTTTGAATATTTTCAGTAGTTAGCCATAGCACAAACCATGTTAACTCAATTTAGCAAAGCTGATAGCTCTAACGCTAGTCAAAAATCATCGCATTTGAGCAATCATAAGCTTGTTAAGCTCCCTACGATCCAACTACCAAAGTTTGGTGGCTCACATGAAACTAGGTTGGAGTATCGTGACATTTTCTCTAGTCTCATCCACTCAAATGATGAAATAGACTCAATAAACAATTTCATTATTTACGGTCCTCCTTAAAAGGTACCGCGGCTGAGGTAATTAATTCGGTTGAGTTTTCTGCTAAAAACCACGACATAGCATGGGATCTTTTATGTGATAGATTTAATAACAAGCGTATTTTAATCCAAAATTCAATCTTGAAAATGTTACTAAAGAATCCTCAAATATTTTAAAACGGATGATTGATCACCTCAATAGAAATCTTAGAGCTTTCCGGTCACTAGGTGAACCTGTTGATCATTGGGACACTATTTTAACATATATTGTGACACACAAGTTAGACCAGAAAACGTTTCGAGAATGGGAAGAAGTCAAAGGTCGATTAAGTAAAAATAATCATTTATTGAGTTTCTAAAAAATCGTGCAGATTTACTTGAATCTTTAGAAACCACGCGAAATGGAAATTATTATAACAAAAATAATTCAAAAATAAAAACTATGGTCTCTGTTGACAGTCCTAATAAAAGTATCACTTTCCAGCCTTCAGATTCAGTGTCTAAAGCGTGCCCAAATTGCAATGGTGAGCATAGCATAAATAATTGTCCTCAGTTTTTGGCATTGAGTAATAATGCTCGGTTACAATTATTACAGAGCTATAAGATTTGTTTTAATTGTTTTAAAGCTGGACACTATGCCAACCATTGTAAAAAGGTAGGTTGTAAAATATGCAAGCGCTAGCATAATAGGTACGCTTGTTCACGTGAGTGATAGGAAACCGAAGCCTCATGTAGATACCGCTATAGATGCTAAAACAGAGTCTAACAGTACCGATAATAGTTCTAATACCGCAGGTATATCTCTCTCGGCTAGCATTAGTTCAACTAGTAATAGTTTTTTTTTTAAATAAAGAGTGACGAGACGAACAGGACATGTGCCTGATGGTAAGCGACATGCCTGCCACATAACAGCACAGTGACACGCAGCTATTGGAACGTGAAGAATCCAAATAATTACCTAGCACTGCACTGTCTCGCCACCCAGAGATCTAAGTTGTTAGATATACCTGTAATCCCTGTAATTTCTCTGGAAACATTGCCTTTCAAACCGGAACACAGTAATGTTTGCACATTACTGCTTGGTGGTAGAATAAATGGCAAAGGTGTGGTCCTTCTCCAGGCGGACTCTGCCAAGAATCCTAACACTACATGTGTTTCATGATTTTTGTATGGCATTGCGGAATAATGGATTACTAAATAATACCTCTTCTAACAAGGATAAATGATCGAGGGTTGCAACCCCCTATCTTCACCTGCACTCAGTTGGACAGCTTACAAGTGACGGCATAGTGCTGAATCTTATTATTTTATACCCTTCTATTATCCTACATAGATCACCTGGTGGTTCATACATTTTGTTGACCCGTACGCGTACATGACCCATACATTTTGTTCACGGGCCTGTAGTCTATTAGGTTTTTATAACATAGCTTATGAATGCGAGAATTTTTTTTTATAGTATTAAGTGACGAGACAAGCAGGGCATGTGCCTGATAGTAAGCAACATGCCTGCTCATAATACCCCGTTTACATGATTCCAGTCCAGCGACCGAATCCAGCGCTGGATTGCTTACTGGAATAATGGAAACCGGCACTGGAATGCATCAATCCAGTGCCAATGCAATCCAGCGCTGGATTGCTTACTGGAATAATGGAAACCGGCACTGGAATGTATCAATCCAGTCCCATTGCATTCCAGTGCCGGTTTACATTATTCCAGTATGCAATCCAGCGCTGGATTCGGTCGCTGGACTGGAATCATGTAAACGGGGTATAATGGAGACCGGCACTGGAATGCACTGGCACTGGATTGATGCATTCCAGTGCCGGTCTCCATTATTCCAGTAAGCAATCCAGCGCTGGATTCGGTCACTGGACTGGAATAATGTAAACGGGGTATTACTGCCCATTATACCGTTATGTTACTTAACTTTAATGATGTTCATCTGTCATTACGCCGAGGTACGTAATACCGCGAGATCTACTATACCCATAGTGTTGCATGCGCAAAAGAGTTGGGTGAAAGATTTTAGGTATATTTTAGGTTATAAAAACGTTGTTTTCTGTTATCGATTTATTTTAGGCGGAGCTATCACAACATATTTATAAATAAAAATGTAAAATTTTACATTTACGTGATAGCGCTGCCTGTTAAATCGATTTTGATGTTTTTTTTTGTTTGGTAGATCATAGTTCAGAGGAGAGAGAGAAAATTTATGTGGGACCACCCACATAAATTTTATCGAAATCGGTGTGGTGGTGTTTGAAATATGAACAAAAAACTAAAATTTGCTTTCATGTGTATAAAGGTTTAGACGATATAATGATTGTAAGCAATCTGCATCAGAAGATTGGGAGAGTGAAGCAAACGATATACCATTACAACATTTAATATAATCTTAATAACAGCCATAATCAATTAGTCAGACAAAGACACGAAAGCAAGCACTGTACGTCCGCCGTGGGCGCTGTCTGGAGCCAAAGTATCCCTCCTCCGTCGCCAGGCCCCGCCACCTCAAGTCGCACGATGTTGCCACCCCTTGCGCCTTAAAACGGGGTTGCCAACATGATAGATTCTTATGTTCTTGTTTTGTTCTTTGAATATCATGTTTTTTCGGAGAAATTACGAGTAAATTTTACGTCTTCAGTGTCAGTAGCCTATCATCAAGAGTCAAGCTAAAAAAATATGTGCTAACTTGGGATCAAATAGCTCTAATGAAAATAATGGCTTCAGTTAGCTGACAGTTTCATATGGGAGTTTTTAACAATTTAGAATGCTACCTGGCAGAACGCCTGTTCATTTAATAGCAAAATGTAGAATAAAAACTTTATTGTGAATTGTCAGAAAAAATATATTGTTCTTAAAACAAATTCTAGATGGCGTGATGTGTTTTCTAGATCGCGCTATCGTTTGTAAAATGATTTAGGGTAAGTATTTTGATGAATAAATGCTCTTCACTCTTTGCACGTATTTACATTCTCTTTGCTTTGCACTACCAATGTGATTGTTTTAATTACAAGCAACTTGAGTCAGGAGTCAGGAGCTATCGAACAACGCCGATATTTGGGGTATCACCGGTATTTAGACGCTGAAAATACCATTGACTCTTAACAAATTATCTACGACCCCCTCCGGCTACGACTACGTCATTCGTGTAACACCAAACGCCTGATTTTTTTTAAGAGCAGTCTAATCAATAACCCTTTGTTTCGTTGCTATATCAAGAAAAGCAGCGATGCGTCTCTCACTTTTATTGATATACTAGCTGTGCCCCGCGGTTTCACCCGCGTCTATTTGAGGAAAATCCGTCCGAAAATGAGGCGTTACCCCGCTCTAAGGCGTAGTTGAAGTTGTCACGTTCAACTATCGTCAGTAAACCGACTTTACAGACAACCATTTTTTTTTAGTCTAGTAGTTACGGCTGGTCTAGTCGGGAGAACGGCGCCTGCCGATCCGGAGACCCCGGGTTCAAACCCCACATGCACTACTGTCTTTTCGAAGTAATGTGCGTAATGCCGCTAACTTAAAACGGTTAAGGAAAACATCGCGCGGAAACCGACATGTACCTAGAATTTTTCGAAGTCATGTGTCATCCACCAACCCGCACTGGGCCAGCGTGGTGGATTATGGCTCTCCTTGCGAGAGAAGGCCCCGAGTCTCAGCAGTGGGAACGTTAAGTGGGCTGTTGATGATGATTGATGATGATGATGATGATGATGTTCGACTTTGTTGATATATCAAAAACCACCCAGCCGATTTCAATAAAATTTATATGGGACCATTCGGGAAGCACACCCATTCGAACACAAAAATTATCGATTTGGGCGTTCTCGAGAAATCAGATATTATTTTACCTGACCGTATAAAAAAATTAAAATATATGGTGGCCGAATTGATAACCTCCTCCTCTTTGGAAGTCGGTTAAAAATTGTTTATTCAGAGAAAAGTCTCTCCACCAAGTCACCGAGGTATATAAAACTAAATTTTAGTTGTTTATTATTCAAGAAAAAACACCTTAAATTAAACTTAAATACTAAAAATCGAAAACCACTATTCCGATTTCAATAAAACTTATATGGAAACACCTACAACCTATGATGTTATTACTAAATAAATAACTTAATAAAGTAGCCAAGTGCGAGTTGGACTCGCCCATGAAGGGTTCCGTTGCAGCAAGTAACATAATATACATAGTTCTTGTAGTTCGTAGTAACTTTGATCGAAGTTTTAATAATAGTGTATTTATGACGTACTAAAAAAAACTACTCATCAGATCGAGTTCAAACTAATTTTCGTTGGTAGTTTTCATGGTGATGTACATCATATATTTTTTTTAGTTTTTTCATTCTCTTACTTTAGAAGTTAGAGGGGGGGGGACACACATTTTACCACTTTGGAAGCTTCTCTCGCGCAAATTATTCAGTGTAGACAAAAATTATATTAGAAACCTCAACATCATTTTTAAAGACCTATTGATAGACACCCCACACGTGTAGGTTTGATGAAAAAAAAATTTTTGAGTTTCAGTTCTCAGTATGGGGGGCACCCCTAATTTTTGTTTCTTTAAAAAACTTTTGTAAAAATCTTAATGCGGTTCACAGAATACATCTACTTACCAAGTTTCAACAGTGTAGTTCTCATAGTTTCGGCAAAAAGTGGCTGTGACATACGGACGGACAGACAGACAGACAGACAGACAGACAGACAGACAGACAGACAGACATGACGAATCTATAAGGATTCCGTTTTTACGTTTTACGGAACCCTAAAAATCAATACAGACTAAAGAAAAACATGCAACCGAATTGAGAACCTCCTCCTTTATGGAAGTCGGTTAAAAAGCCTACTCGAAAAGTATCTCCGTCGAATAAATAGACCCGAATGAAGTTTAATTTTGCTTGCCGCTTACTAGTCCAGTGCAATTACGTAAATAAATAAATAAATAAACATAAAATTATGTAGTTTGGGGATTATGAAGGATCGATAGGGTGGTGTACTCCGAGCATATATTCCAATATGAGAGATTCTGGCGAGGTCAGCTCAAGGTTATTTCGATGAAAACGCGTTCAATCAAATATCTCGAGAACTGTTAGTGTTAGGCAAAAACTTGGTGACTTTTTCTCTTCTAAATTAATTTTACTAACTTTTTTATCTTAAACTATTTTTTCGTCAATATTTTTCAATTTATTGCTTCCGAAAGAATTCTCTCTTTTTTATGTTTCGCTATTTTCTCCCCAACCGTTCAATTTTATGAAACTTTACCGATGGTCTAAAGTGTAGATCTTTTAATAATGAACAACTTTTTTCTGTAATGACAATATCTTCAGAGTTATATGCTACTTTATCGAGCGAAATCCGCGCCACTGCTACACCTCCATGACACTACGACAAATCCGCGACACCTCCGGACTTAGAGCTGAACCCAAAATTAATTGTTGTTGACAACAACGTTACCTACTCCGACATATGCCAGAAATACGTAACGTAGTTAAAAAAACACTACGTAACAGACGTGGTAATTGTATTCTATGGCTATCCCGAAGGTATTTCCAACTTTGGCACCAATTCTGCCATACGGCTGCGCCGATCCCAGCTGAAGCCATGTGCGGATATCATTTTCACCGACAATATGACCGTCACCACAACTCCAGATAAGTTTTTAGGCAACGAGAGCAATAAGACTAGATTCATCTCACTACTGAAAACTGTTCTCATCAAATCAGACATAGAAGTGGAGCGAGCCATACCTCTATGGCTCGCTCGCTCGCTCGCTCGCATGCGGATGGTCTGATTATCAGTACGGCTAAGAGAATTTTGACGGACTCTACGGCTTGCTCCACCTCTATGTCTGATTTGAAGAGAACAGTTTTCAGTAGTGAGATGAAGCTGGTCTTATTGCTCTTGTTGCCTAAAATCTGGTCATATGTAGAAGAAATCCACCGACACAATCCAACAGTAAATTTTGGGTTCAGCCCTAAGTCTCCGGACTTGTCTCCTGTGTCGCGGATTTGTCGTAGTGTCGCGGAGGTGACGCAGTGGCGTGGACTTCGCTAGGTAAAGTAACATATAACTCTGAAGGTATTGTCATTACAGAAAAAAGTTCAAGAAAAAAATTGTTCATTATTAAAAGATCTACACTTTAAATCATCGGTAAAGTTTCATAAAATTGAACGGTTGAGGAAAAAATGGCGAAACATACAATAAAGGAGGAATAAAAGTAAAATGTTTGCCTTTCGGAAGCAATAAATTGAAAAATATTAATGAAAAAAAAGTTGTAGATAAACAAGTTAGATAATTTAATTTAGCAGAGAAAAGGTTTCCACAATTTTTTGCCTAACACTAACAGTTCTCAAGATATCGAATTAAAGGCGTTTTCATCGAAATGGCGTTGAGTTGACCTTACCAGAATCCCTCGAATTGGAATATACGCTCAAAATACACCCTCCTATTGATCCTTCACTATCCCCAAACTACATAATTTAAAGTTTATTTTTCAATTTTTTTCCGTAATTGCACTAGACTTTACCAACGGGTGTTTGGGTCATTTATTAAAAAAAATAGTAGCGTAACAAAAGACTATGTTTTCTTTTCAATCGTACAGAGGGAAATGGCTGTCGACAGTGTTAGAAAATATGCGTTGTCATATTAGGTATGATTGATTCATACGTTGTAATGCTGAAAGATTTTATTCCTTTACCTGATTTCGTCTGTTACCATATCAGTATAGTTATCATTTTAAAATACGTCGAACTAAATAACGTTATCTAAATAATTTAGCTTTCTTAATGAGGTTGTAAACACCTGACTCTACAATAGAGTGTACTAGCAGCGCCCGCGGTTTTACCCGAACTGTTTCCGTTTCCTTTCTCGTCCCTGGATGAAAACGCCTATTAATAACTTATTTTCTCCAAAAAAAAACAAAAACCGACTTTAATTTAAAAAAAATGTTTGCCTGTAAAGTCGGTTTACTGACGATAGAACTTGACAACGTCTTAAGAAAATACTGATGGAATGGTAGCATTTTTCAAAAGAAAATTTTAATTTCATTTGTATAATAGATTTGTATGTAAAAAGTAATCAGTAGAATTTAGTCATTTTCAATCAAAACAATGCAAAAAAGCTTTTAGATGCCGGGGATCGAACCCGGGGCATTTCACATGCAAAGCGAACGCTCTACCTTTGCTTGCTCGCTCTACCTGCTTTACTCCCTTGGTGAATAATCTACTATCTACTATTAAATCATAGTTACGCTCGATAATTATTTCGATTGAATAGTAAAGCCATCGATTTTTTACTCATCGTGAAATAGTTCTGTAAACTTATTGTTTTAATCACTTGAGCCCCAAGAGGCCAAATTTGGGCAAAACCGGTTTTAGGACTTTAAAACCTTATTTTTTCATGATAAACATACTCGATTATTAGTTTATTTTGATGCCTAAGAGATAGGTGATAATATTTATCAGTACATTGTCGTTTACAGACACACAAAATTTGGTTTCATTTTTTAGTTATGATTTTTTGTGTGACGTCACGACGCCGGCCGCGTCGCGAGTCGGGCTTAATAGGTTAATTTTGTCAATTATAGCATAACCTACAATCGCTGCACTAGCGGACCGATGCTATTCATTTTAATGATGAAAGCACGAATATTCGACAATATATCACTGAATATATAATTAATATCGACAGAATCATTACCTTTATCGCTGTAATTATCGTTGCTTCACTTTTCACTTTTCACTGCACTTGATTTCATATTCAGTGAAATCATAATGTTTTTGTTTTATTATTTTCATGATCTATCATCTATCATTTCAACCGAATAAAAAAAATCTGGTAATACAATTCATAATCTGCATCTGCCATCTATCGCATTAGAACAACGGAAGTAAGCTCCGCGCCATCACTGAAGTCCTATGGCGAAATTATTGAACTAAGCCATTATAATATCATAGGTTTCATCTGTCATTGTAGAATACGACAGTGGCTCCTTTCGCCAACGGTCATGAGTGGTGGCGCGGACTCTATAATATGATGTCATCCAGCGGCAAGTAGCTGGTAAACTACTGCCGCTAGATGGCATTATCATATTTGAAAATAAAATGTTCTCTGGATAAATTCTAATCATATAATTTCATATACATTTTTCATATAAATCATTCCGTGTTTATTATTCGCAAAAAACAGACGCGCCTTGTAATTCGCGCGCAACCAGTGCAGTGTCCGCTGACAAATCAAAACAACGACGGTCGTCGCCCGCGCGTCATGTGAGTCAAATATGGCCTAGATACTTGCATGCGATTTACATGCGATGCCTATCGCGGCAAGCCTTGACTAGTTTTATTAAGGCGAAGTTAAATCTACATAACTAATAATGGACAGCTCAAAAAATAGCCCAATAAAATTAAAAACAGAAAATGAACATCTGTTATATAAACATTACCGAGAAGAAAAAGCAGAACGGGAAAAATTAGAAAGGGTCTTAAAAACCCTTCAAAAAGAAATAGAAAACCTCCAAGAACAAGTCCAGGTTTTAAAAAATGAGAAAGTCCTATTCCAGACAGATACGAAAGAAAGTTCTGCTCAACCCGTGGACTACTGCACGGATGACGATGAACTAGCCAGAGAAACAGAGTGGATCAGAGAGAAGTCCAGGAAAAAAAGGAAAATTAACACGTCACCCACTCCAGTCACTCCATCTCCGCAAGGAAAAAACTGCATCAGAGCAGATCCAGAAAAGGTAGCAAAAAAGGTCCCACAGCCACCACCTATAATAATCGATGACGTCACAAATTATCAAATTTTTTCGATGACCTATCAGAAAATCAACCAGGGAAGACATTCCAAGTTAAAATGATGAACGGAGATAGCGTTAAAATAAATGCAGCTAACGAAGATGCATATAGAGCCATAATTAAATTCTTGAATGAAAAAAAATGGCTATGGCACTCCTTTGAGAATAAACAAGAAAGACCCATAAGAGTTATGGCCAAAAAACTACACTCAACATGCAAGCCAGATAGGGTTGTAGAAGATCTAAAGCATCAAGGTTTTAAGATTGAAAGTGCAACAAATAAACTGAGATGGAAGAACAAGGAACCACTCAACATGTTCGTACTAACATTCTCAAAAGACGAAAATATTAACAAAATATACGGAATTAAAACCGTATTGGGATGTAAAGTTGAAATACAACCTTTAAGAACCATGAAACTTGTCCCACAGTGCAAAAAATGCCAAGCGTATGGGCATACACAAAAATACTGTGCTAGAGAGCCCAGATGCGTCAAATGCACTGGAAAGCACCTAACAAGAGACTGCGATAAACCAGCAGAAGCAAAACCGAAGTGCATACACTGCGGTGCACCTCATCCCGCCAGTTACAGAGGATGCATAGTAGCTAAGGAATTCCAAAACCTTAAAAATAAGACATTGAAAAAGTCTCATATTATCAACCCTAGTCAGCAACGACTACCTAATAAAAGCTGTACTGCTAACAAATCAACCGTCTCAATGAGCCGACCCATAAATAAAGAGGTAACATATGCACAAGCTACAGTTACAAATATCAACAATCCTAAGAATATAAATAGTGATAGCAAATTAGATCAGATTCTTGCATTAATGAGCTCGTTTGATGGCCGTCTAAAAAAACTAGAGAACAGCAAAAATCCAGCTGTTTATAGAAATAATAAGTAATGCATAACTTAATTATTATGGCTTGGAATTCTAATGGACTACTTCAACATCAAAAAGAGTTGCAAGTTGTTCTAGATACAAAAAAGATTGACATTTGCTTGATTTCGGAGACGCACTTCACCGAACAATCCTATATCACATTCAAAGGTTACAAAGTATATCATGCGCTCCATCCTGATAATACAGCCATGGGTGGCAGTGCAGTAATAGTAAAAGAAAACCTATACCAATATGAAGAATTCAAATATGAAGAAAAAGAGATACAGTCAGTGGCTGTTTGTATCAAAACAAAAATGTATACGCTCACGATTGCGTCTGTCTACTGCCCACCAAAACATGCTTTAAAAAGAGAACAATATTTAGACTTCTTTAAGCAATACAGAGACAAGTTTATTGTTGGAGGAGATTTTAATGCGAAAAATGTATATTGGGGCTCCCGACTCACTAACACAAAAGGGAAGGAGCTTCTATCTGCAATTAAACAAATTAAAGGAGACTCTATCTCTACAGGTCAACCAACTTACTGGCCAACTGATCCGAAAAAAATACCTGATCTTATAGACTTTTTTGTTTATAGGAACATATCAAGAGCTTATTTAGACATAAAACCATCATTTAATATGAGCTCAGATCACTCCCCTATATTTTTATCGATATGTGACAAATTTATATACAAAGATAGTAAATTAAGTCTAGTAAATAAGCACACAGACTGGGAAAGCTTCCAGATAGACTTAGATTGCATAATAGATCTTAACGTTTCACTTAAGACACCGGAAGAATTAGACAAAGAGACTGAAATTTTTGTAGAAAACATACAACAGACAGCCTGGGAAAATACACCACCCATGAAAAAAAGGGCCAGTGGTACTAACTACCCTCATGAAATTATGCAGCTACTAGCTACAAAGAGAAAACAACGAAAAACATGGCATCATACCCGCTGTCCAAATGACAAAAATTTGCTGAACCAACTCACTAAAAAACTTCTAAGAGCAATAAAAAAGTATCAGGACAACTCCATGAAAACCTACCTTCAACAGTTGTCTTGTGACAGCAGTACTAATTACTCACTTTGGAAAGCAACTAAAACATGAAAAGACCAACTACCCATATTCCCCCTATAAAAGAGGTGGATGGAAAGTGGGTCATTAGCAATGAACAAAAAGCCCAAAGATTTGCTCAACACTTGGAAAAAATCTTCCAACCTAACGAAAGAGCCGAAACAGCTGTTAATCTAGCTAATCTAGATCAAACAACACAAGATGATCTGGAGATAAAGTTAGTTACTCCCAAAGAAGTACTCAATGAGATAAAATTAAGAATAAGACCGAAGAAATCACCCGGATATGATCTAATTACGGGACACATCATACGACATCTACCACGTAAAGCCATAGTTAAACTTACCGTACTTATCAATGCTGCTTTCAGACTGAGGTATGTGCCTGACTTATGGAAAGTAGCTGAAGTGATAATGATAGCAAAACCTAGCAAGCCTCCTCATGAAGCAGCGTCATATAGGCCCATATCTCTGTTGCCTATCATTTCAAAACTCTTTGAAAAACTTTTACTCAAGAGACTGAAGCCAATAATAGAACACAAAAACTTGATACCAGATCATCAGTTTGGATTCAGACAAAAACATTCTACGATAGATCAGGTTCATAGAATCACTAAAACCATAGAGCAAACCCTTGAAGAAAAAAAAGTGTGCTCTACAATACTTTTAGATGTAGCGCAAGCATTTGACAAAGTGTGGCATGAAGGGCTAACACACAAACTAAAATTACTGTTACCTAAACAATTTTCTGATATCTTAACATCATATATTTCGAACAGATTATTTAGAATTAAACAAGAAGACTCATATTCGTCGCTAAAAGAAATTAAAGCTGGAGTACCACAAGGAAGTGTACTTGGGCCTGTACTGTACTTGTTGTATACTAGTGATATCCCAGCTTTAGACAACAGCACTATCGCAACCTTCGCAGATGACACTGCTATCCTGGCAATAGGTGACACCCACGCAGAAGCCACAGAGAGGGTGCAAATAGCAGTTAATAAAATACATGACTGGACAAAAATGTGGCGTATTAAGCTAAATGAGTCCAAAACTGTTCACATAGACTTCACAAACAAGAAAAAACAATATCATCCAGTATTCATAAATGGACAATGTATACCATACGAAAATAAAGCCAAATATTTAGGCATGACTCTAGATGCGAAGTTACGCTGGAAAACTCACGTCAAAAAAAAGAGAGAGGAACTAGCTATACGCTACAAAAACATGTATTGGTTACTTGGTAGAAACTCTGTGCTGTCAATACATAACAAAATATTATTATATAAACAAGTCCTAATGCCAGTGTGGACTTATGGTATACAGTTGTGGGGCTGTACCAAAAATAGCAACATCGAGATAATACAACGTTTCCAAAATAAAGTACTCAGGGATATTGTCAATGCACCCTGGTATGTGAGAAATGCCGACATTCATCGAGATCTTGGAATGGATCTTGTCGGCAAAGTAATAAAGAAGTACGCAGAAGCACATGAACTGAGGCTTCATCATCATGTGAATGTCGAGGCTATCCAGCTCCTTGATAACACGGACACAGTGAGAAGACTTAAAAGAACAAAACCTTTTGAGTTAGTATAGTGCAGTGGCAGTGCAATATAATATTAAACAATTAAATGTGCTAAGTCAAGTGAAAGAAGTGACTTCCCCTTAACAGTGTCAATAAGAAAAGTGCTGATGGGCACCTTCTTATGTATAAACTATGTAGCAATTTAAGTTAGATATAAATTACTCATTAGCCTAGACTTTTTAATTAGGCTAGATTGTAATAAGTATTAGGATCCAAGGTGACTTGGTGAATAATATTAGAAAAAAAAAAAAAAAAAAATTTAAACTGTCTTCCATTTCAATGCATTTAAAATATAATATACGTATATTTCCTAGCTAATAGACACTTTCCTGTGTGTCAAAAATAGCTCCTATTCGCCGGCAATCAACGCAACATGCGATGGAAGTTTCATACAATGTTGTTACGACCGATACAGTATAGATGGCGCTAAAACAATATTTTTAAATCACTCATATCTTCGATTGATGTTTAAAACAAATTGTTACATACTAAAATAATTAACTGTTGTTTTTTTTCAGATATTTGTTAGACAACGCGATCATTATAAAAGGCCGCCGTGTTTTAGACATCGGAGCCGTCTTTTATTCCGCTTTTATTGATAGTCGTTGTCAAATTGTCCTGTATTTAAAATTGTTTTGCTTTACAAAAAGTAATCAGTAGAATTTAGTCACTTTTAATCAAAACAATGCAAAAAACAATGCAAAAAGAAAATTTTAATTTAATTTGTTTAATAGATTTGTATGTAAAAAGTAATCAGTAGAATTTAGTAATTTTCAATCAAAACAATGCAAAAAAGCTTTTAGATGCCGGGGATCGAACCCGGGGCATTTCACATACAAAGCGAACGCTCTACCACTGAGCTACATCCTCGCTTGAACTACTGGTCGAAATAATTAATACAACTGTAACAACCGACGGTCGTTACCTTCCAAGGTAACGCTACATGACGTCATGTTTTGCGGGCGTGCAGCCAGCTTCATCGAATTATAAGACGTTATCACGTCAAAAATTAAATTCACGCATTCCACCTAATTTCCTAGGAAGCACTTACTAAGTCATCGAAGTATACGCTAGTAAATTTTATTTGTGTTTTGTTCATCTTTCAAAAACTACCTCACCGATAAAAAGTTAAGGGACTACCTCTGAACATTGAAGATTTGAGCCTCACTATGAACTATCATCTATCAAACAGAAAAATGACCTTCAAAATATATTCATAGTCCATTGAAATGTTACATGAGCTTAACATCTTTAGAGGACGGAATTTTATTTTTGGAATATGTGTGGGGGTCAATAGAAGCTTACCCCAAGTTTGTGGGGTTGTCACCCTTGTCCCACGGCCGCCATCTTTGAAAACGTCCATATCAAAATATCTTTCAAACTAGAAACCCTACAAAAAAGTATATACCGCGGGGCAGTATATTTTTTTAAGTTTATAACTACTTCGATGACAACATAACTTTGATCCACTAGAGAATGCACAGATCATTGTGGAATCGGCAGTCATGGTTTGATGTAACATGGTTCTCAGTCTAACGCCTGCATTTCACTATATACCAACAGGCCATGGAATTTGTTACTAATTCGTACTATTCATACTAATATTCATACTTTTATACTAATAATATATACACCGTTATATTTTTTGTATTAGCAAAATTTTAACTTAATTTTTTTTAGTCTAGTAGTTACGGCTGGTCTAGTCAGGAGAACGGCGCCTGCCGATTCGGAGACCCCGGGTTCAAACCCCACATGTACTACTGTCTTTTCTTAAAAAAAACGACCGGAACAACGGAAACGGGAACTACTCGGGTAACACCGCAGGGCGCTGCTAGTCCTTCCTACTATATCCCACTAATCCCACTAATATTATAAATGTCAAAGTATGGATGTTTGGATATTTGGATGTTTGTTGCTCAATCACGTCCTAACGTATGAAGGGATAGGACTGAAATTTGGAACACAGATATATTATAGTCTGGAAGAACACATAGACTACTTTTTATTCCGGAAAAACAACGGGAACAACGGGAACGGGAACCTCAAAATATTATAAATGTCAAAGTATGGATGTTTGGATCTTTGTTGCTCAATCACGCCGTAACGTATGAACGGATCAGGCTGAAATTTGGAGTACTTTTAGATTTTAGTCTGGAAGAACACATAGGCTACTTTTTATCTCGGGAAAATAACGGGAACGATGAGAACGGGAACTACGCGGGTAAAACCGCGGGGCACTGCTAGTTTAATATACGTAATAATCAGTCGTCAGAAAATAAGATAAGCAAGCAGTTTTATGTACCTTCATTGCCCCAATCTCAAAATCAGCCGTCTAAGCAAGTTAGCGAGTAAGCATGTGTTCTTAGTACGTACTAACTCTACGCAATCCTTCACATTTCATCAGAAAAAACGTGACGTCTGGCGGCCCTGGGATCTTACTTTATGAGGGTAGGCGGGAGTGACGGTGATCGTGACTCGTGTGACCTTTACCATGAATAACGTGTTGTGAATACCACGATACGATACGAATACTACAAAACACATGCGTCTCAGTGACCATAAATTGGATTATTTCCGTGAATTTTTTTTTTCATCAGATTTTCGGTTGTTTTTCAGCTTATTGTGTTCATTAACAGCAATAGATAAAGCTGTTATAATTTTGCAAATTAAAAAAAAATAACGATGTTTGATGTCTGTCCGTCTTTACCTTCTAAACCACTGAACAAATTTTGATGAAATTGGGTAAATAGATAGAATTTATCCCGAAAAAGGACATATAGTCCCTGGCCAAATTATTAGACGCACTGCAGTTTTTTTTGGAATTCAAAGTTTTTACGACTCTACGTATCGTAATTTTATATTTTAGCTTAGTTTTTATGGATTTTTATACAGGATATTAAATGTAATCTATGTTTTTGCAATTATTTTTAATGTTCAACGACACAATGCTAGCTAAATGATACACAAACGGAAACAAGTACAAATTTAATTTGATTGCGCTCGCGGTTGTTTCAGTTGCGGATGTATTTTTGTGACTTTTTGCACTATTTTTATTTGTTTTATGGTTTTTGCTATGCTATTATTTGTTTATTTGTGTCTGCAGCGTTAAAATAGTCAATTGAAACATTTGAACCCTTGGTAAAAAGGTGACCCCTTTCACAGCCCATAAAAGCCGAAACGAAAACTGAAAACCTGTTTTAAACCGAAAAATATCACGAAAATTGGAGATTTCTGAGATAAGTGTACGACGTATGAAGAAAAAAGTTGATTCTGGGGATGATTTGAGTCCGAATCGAAGGAAAAATGGTGCACAAAAAAGATTTTCACTCCGAGGGTCGAGATATTTTTAAGGAAAATTTGTATGTGAAACGCTTTTGCTACCACAATTTTGGTACAATCGCTACTCCAAGATGCTAACGTCAATGTTTTTGAACATACTGTTCTAAGAAAGTTCAATGAATTAGGTTTGAAAGCCTGCTGCCCACCAAGGAGCCCAAGTTAACAGCAGCATTGAAGACAATTCGGTTGAATTGGTTCAAACAGTGGCGCGAATGAGACGTAACTTTCTGGAGATCAGTATAATACCACAATTTCATCACGATTGAAGCGTTAGATATTGTTTTTAAAGGAAAGAAGCTAATTAGTACAGCATTTCCAAGTATTTCTTCCATTTTTAACAGGTCTGCGTTAGTAAAGGAAACACATTCGAAATTTAGCAGAGCAAGGCTTTGTTTGTGCGTCGTTGTCACGGAGAAAAGTTGCATTCTGGCCTTATCGTTCAGACTGTTAAACACTTTACAGCAGTGATCGTATGATCAGTCATCAGTGGAAAGGATACTGGATGTTTGTACTTGGTAAAATGATGATGCGACAAGAACAATCCAAAAAAGTCTTTAAAAAACCGGTTGATTTTCCAGGTCAGACTGGTTCCCCAATGGAGAACCATTAATTTTTATGCAAGATAGAGCTCTCTGTTACACAGTACAATCTAGTAAAGCTTTTGTGAATTAGCAAAATATTACTGTGTCGGATTGGCCAAGTAAACTTTCGACATCAACCCAATTGAAAAATAATGGGAGCTGATAACAGGAGAAGTGGCTAAAGATGTTACTACAAACAAAATTTAGCTATTGGAAAAGGACATTCAAGTACGGAATTGTCATGCTCCAATGTAGGAGACAGTACAGTCTAGCATTGACAGCATGCCACGCAGAATTAAAGCTCTTATAGAGGCTTAACGTGACTCTACAAAGTGTTCATGTTAAATTGCAATATCGCCATTACTTTTTCAAAAGTGAATAAATATATTTTTTCTCATAATTATCATGTGTTATCTGTGTTAAATAATAGACAATGAAGTAGAGAATGGTAAAAAATACATTACATCGAATAAAAAACAATTTAGATGCACAATGTCCGCTGATAAATAACAATTTGTCGAAAATGTTACGGTGCGTCTAATAATATGGCCAGGGACTGTATGCTACTTTTTACCACAAAAAAGAAGATAAACTAGAGGTTGAAATCGGGGATGTAAGTCTATTTGGAAGTTCGTTAATGTTGGAGATGAAACCATGAAACTTTGTATCTAGACCCTTGAAACGGAGCCAATAAATGTTTGATCTAGCAATTTTGTAATTTCGAACTGACCGGGGGTGAAATTGGGGTTGAAATGGAAGATAAAAGTCTATATGGAAATTCGTCATTGTTGAAGATCAAAGCCATGTAACTTTGTATTTAAATACTTGACACGAAGCCAATAAATGTTTGTTCTAACAATTTTGTAATTTTAAACTGTTTGGCGGTGAAATAGGGGTTTAAATGGGTGATGAAAGTTTATCATATGGAAGTTTGCCATTGTTGAAGGTAAACCCTGTTTTGTGACACGGCAAAGGCTTTTGACACGGTAGCTTGGCCTATTTTACTAAGGAAACTGGAACTGGGTAGAGTTCGTGGAACTGCACTGAACTGGTTCTATTCCTACCTCAGCGACAGGAAACAAAGGGTTCGAATATGTAATCAGGTCAGTGAGTATACATCTGTGTTTTTGGAGTGCCTCAGGGAAGTGTACTTGGACCTACCCTTTTCCTTATCTACATTAATGAACTGTGTGATTTGAAACTTAATAATGGAAGTATTTTCACTTTTGCTGATGACACTGTTCTTGTGTTCCATGGTAACAGCTGGGATGAAGTCATTAATGTTATTAAAAGTACATGGCGTTTAAAGTTTCTCGGAAATCTAATCCGGAGGCTATGAAGCTCAAACTGCACTCTTGTGGCCAACACACGGAACTGTCTTGTAATTGCCCTGAGCTTGAGTGTGTGGAAAGCATAAGATACCTTAGAGTAATGATTGATCACAGGCTTACATTTGATTGCCAGATAAACAATCTACGGTGCCGGCTGCGTAAGATTCTACATGTTTTTAGACGTCTTGGTACTGTAGCCGACCCCAAAACGTTGCGTATTGTTTATTTGGCTCTGTGTCAGTCTGTGACAAACTACTCCATCGTCTGTTGGGGTTCTGCAAGTAAAATGTAAACGTTTTATCCACCTAGAAAGAAGCGAACCTAGAAGAGCGCAGTTTTGAAAGTTGCCTACAAAAAACTATTCCGGTACCCCACTAACATACTCCATAGTGACTGTGAATTTCTGACAGTACGGCAGTTGTGTGTGTTGTCCGTTATCATGCGGTTCCATAGGAGTGCAGTTTTTACTGCGATTCATACAAAAAAGGATAAAAACCGACGGAACACCTGGGCCTTACCTAGAATGAGAACGGCCTTCGCCCAAAATTCGTTTTCATTCTATGGGCCATACCTTTATCAGAACATTGATAAAAAATTAGACATACTATATTTGTCTCGTTTTATGACAAAGAAGACAGTAACTTCATGGTTGTTGACCCTAGAATACGTGAAAACGGAGAGGTTGTTAATAATTGAAAAGTGATAGCATCGGGTTCACCTATATTGTCACCGATGTTTTGGTTTTTATCCGGAAAATTCATCCACACATTCATTGGGTTCCACACATTCATTGGTTCATTGGGACATTATGTCCCAATGTTAATTTTTCCATGCCAAAATGCAATGTTATTTTATTGTTTTCACACAATTAGAAAGTATTTATTAACAAAACTAAAATACAATGAGAACTATACTACGCTACATACCTAACAACTACTTACACTAAGCACACCTGAATTATCCATAAACCAATGAAGGTCTACAGATAATCAAGATGTTCAAGCCCACTACCAATCGGAAGCGTACCCAGCATGCTGGCGGCATTACCACGCTGAATGGCAATGCTTATGCGTTGGGCCAAATAAACGCCAGCATTTTGGTCACGCGTCGCATCGACCAAGCGTTCGGAAAGGCTTTTGAAGATGAGGTGAGCTCCCGGCCCCCACGGACCCAATGTCTCAACCCCAAAGGGCTCAAATATGTAACCTCTTCCTCTTCCGAAAGTATTTGGATAAAATAACGTAATACATAGAAAACCTACTTAGATACAACGCAAAAAAAAAATACTTTTTTTTACTAAAATTCAACTGTCGTTTAACACGTGCTCTTGTTTATATGACCACAGACTATAAACTAATGTTTCCACACTAAAACTACCAACTTTAAATTATAAATCGTTAACTACCGAACCGTTTGGGACTGACAGTCCTATTTATAAGGTAAAAACTAAGCTGCAGTCCTGTGGTGAATTTATATGGGACATAAATTATGGTATTATAACCTGGCAACCCTGGCCATGTAAACAAGTTCAAGCAAAGCTTCGCGTAATTATTTACAAAAAAATTGTCAAGAAAAGGATTTCAGTAACTTAGGGTTCACAAATCAAAAGCAAAATAACCAACAAACATCCTCTGACATTGGACACCCAGGCACACCCTCGTCACTGGCTAAACGGCACGAGCTTAGTACCTACTCGTTCGCGTCCTCCCGGGTGTACTAAAATCACAAGGTCGCCGGCCGTTTGCCTGAGTTGACGTGTGAACGAACGCCGAGTGCGCGCATAAATAATGTCGCGGCGTTATTGTATTGTGAATGGCTGCAATAGCAAGAAACTGAAATGTAGTAGTAATTTACCCCATTTTTATTATGTCGCATTAAGTTTAATAAAAAATTTGACGAGATACTTTTTTTAATATTCATATACATAGGTAATTAATGATACTAATTTGGTAATTTTTTTATTTATTCGACGGTATGAAAACAACTTACAACTACCTACATTGTATAACCAAAATAAACTTCAGTATCAATTGACTATAAAACGTACCTACTTAAAAAAAAGCTATAAAATTTTTAACCGAATTCAAAGAAGGAGGCGGTTCTGGGCTTAATTTTTATTGGATGTAAGTATGTTTCGCGATAGCTCAGCTAATTGTGAACCATTTTTTAACCCCCGACCAAAAAAGGGTGTTATAAGTTTGACGTCGACTTTTATAAAAAGGTATATTTTTGTGCGGTGGTTCTTAGCTATGTTTGGTTAATATCAATTCAAAATGCCCCCCTCCACAAAATCGCGGACAAAATATTTCTTCACAACCTACCTCTATATGGGTATCAAATTAATGGGCTTGTCTAATGGAGTACTGTAGTGGTAGGACTATTAGCAGAGTCCGCCTGAGGAAGTACCACACCTTTGTCAGTTCTACTACCGCCAAGCAGTAATGTGCAAACATTACTGTGTTCCGGTTTGAAGGGCAATGTTTCCAGTGAAATTACAGGGCTTAGAGATATAACATCTTAGATCTTTGGGTGACGAGCGCAGTGCAGTGCTAGGTAATGATTTGGACTCTTCATGTTCCAATAACTGCGTGTCACTGTGCTGTTATGTGATAGGCATGTTTCTTACCATCAGGCACATGTCCTGCTCGTCTCGTCACTCTTTATTTAAAAAAACATAGTAACGTTTGCACATTACTGCTTCGCGGTAGAATAACTGGCAAAGGTGTGGTCCTTCCCCAGGCGGACTCTGTCAAGAGTCCTAGCACTACTACCACCTACGACCATTTCGTACAACCCTAGCACGTTTGGTCAATGACGTAAGCAGACGACAAGTCACACGGTGCGCACGGCATTTACAACTCTGCGTGGGTGTGTTAAGGTGTATTTTTGCTTACAAGTAACAGTAGGTAAGTAATATACGACAGTTTAGGTTATTATCGTGTAGGTATTTGCACTTTTGTATGGAAGTGATGCATCTGTTACGAAGTAACTATTTTCTGATCTGTGACCCAGGTGAGATGAACAACAATTGATATTTTTCGTCATTTTGTTACTTCATAATAACTTTCACATTTCAGATATACCGTTAATTAGTTTGAAAAGTGGTCAGATTTCACTAAATTTGCGTTTTGACAATTATTTATATATATTATTCATAAATTAACTTGTGATTGTGGGTAATAAAGAGATTGAACTATTGAACTGATTCTGTGACAAGTGACATTTGACGTTGTTGAAATCACTGTTTCTGACAAGTGACATTGATATTTCTACATTGAAATATCCGGACTTATATTTTCATAGACAAAATAAAGGGTCTTCTACACGGCCTGATTTATTAGTTGCACAATGGAATCTGAAAATATTACATTTCGACCATTACAAACAAAGTCCAGTTCTATGAACAATATTTCTACCGGTACTATGTTCGATAACACGGTATTGAGTTTACCTGATAACACTCTAAACGAGAGTCATACGCATACGAATTTAAATCAACAAATTGAGAAATTAACTTTAGAATTGCAGTCCGCACACCAAGAAATAGATAATCTTTGCCATGAAGTTTACCAGTTACAGACTGAAAATAGTAATTTCAAAAAAATCGTTGATAGATACAAGCAGATTGGACTTGTAGGCAGTCCAATTACAACTAGGAAAATATCTCGTTTGCAAAAAAAGAAAGGTCAAAATAGTTCAAATATTGCTCCAACACAACTACATCCAATGAAGGAAAGCAAGATAGTATTAGATGTTACAGAGACAGAAACGCAATTAAATATGGAAACATCATCAAAAATCTCAAAGACACAAATAACTACACCTGAAAAAAATATAGCGAAAAAAAAAGGCATCACAAGTTTCAAAAACCTCGGACATCACAAAAAACAAGAAAACATACGCAAATAAACTTAAAACTTGTGGTATAAAAGCAACAGAAAACGTGGTCACAAATACGAATACATCTATTGCTCAAACAAACGAAGGCAGTCAAAATCATGATTCGAAAATCATTGATGAAGAAATTAACAATAACACTTTTACTCTCAAAAATAAGAAGAAGAGAATTTTGGTTCTGGCTGATGACCAAGGACAACATGTTCGAAACACTCTACAAAAATTGTTAGGAGATGATTTTGAAGTGAAGAGTCAGTGGAAGCCAGGGGCCCGACTGAGCGACGTACTTTGTGGAGGTGACATCACAGACTACACTAAAGACGATTGTGTTATTATTTTGGCAGGTACTAATGAGTGTTTTCCATACGAATTTATATCTTGTCTTCATACATGGCTTAGGTCGGCTACACATACTAACATTTTTATTCCTGAAATACTGTATAATAAACACTTAAATGAGCCGAAACTAAATTACGAATTAAAACTTATATGCAATCAATATAGCAATCTTAAATATATAGATATGTATTACGGTACTTTAAAACTATATAGACAAGAGTTCTGT
Organism: Ectropis crepuscularia; assembly: GCA_963693475.1. NCBI lineage: Eukaryota > Metazoa > Arthropoda > Insecta > Lepidoptera > Geometridae > Ectropis > Ectropis crepuscularia. Next base: position 16,409,263 of record OY856358.1, read on the forward strand.
ATTAATCTATGTCGAAGTATATTGAAAGAAATTTTGCATGTAGATTACAAAAACAGTTTGTGTCGCTACAAACATCTTAGGCAACATAATGGCAATGTTGTCAAAACACAAACATTACGTATTTCTGGCAAAAATAACGATAGCGTCACGGTCAAAAAGACTAGTCAGCGTAGCCAGATTAATGATGGGCCACATGGAAGCAGTGATGGGACTGCCAGTGCAGGTAATGTTGATAGGTTTTTTCGTTTACAATAAACTACAAATAATGCATCAAAATATGGCGGGTCTATTGAGTAAAGAGAATTTGGTTACTGTGAATTTAGATACCTTGGAAAAGGATAATAATATTTTAGTAGATGTTCTTTGCATTACCGAGCATAACATGAAAAATGAAGACAGAAAACTGTTAAATGTTCCTAACTTTTCTATTGGCTCATCCTACTGCAGAAAAAACCGTCGTGGTGGTGCATGCATATTGGTTCGTAATAAGCATAATTTCAAACAAATCAGTGGTTTGCAAAAACACAGCGTGGAAGGCATTATCGAGTGTTCTGGTATAGAACTCGTTGATCACAAACTCGTAATCTTATGTATCTATAGACCACCAAGGTCGCTAGTAAAACATCTAGATATGTTTTTTAATAATTTGAACTCCCTTCTACAGGAAACAAGTTTGGGTAACAAAAAGGTCATCTTATGTGGGGACTTTAATATAGACTTATTAAAGGGGAGTAAAACTGTCAGTTTGTTCAAAGAATTAACGACAACATATAACCTTAAGTGTATGATTAACGAGCCCACTCGACTAGTAAGTGGTACGTGCCTTGACCACATGTTGTGCAATATACGGGGATGTCAGAGCAAGGTGATTGAGCTTGCTTTGTCTGACCATACATCACAATTACTCTCCTGCCCTATTAAGCCAACCTCTTGTCTCAAATATTGGTACGTTGAAAAACGAGATTACTCACAGGATAATATGGATAAATTTAATGATTGTTTAAAATCATTGACATTTGATGACATTTATCAGGAAAATTACCCAAATGAGGCTTTTAATAAATTTCATGATATATTTTTATTATTTTATAATTTGTGCTTTCCAATTAGTAAAGTGAAAATGACAACCAGGAAACGACCAAGGTGGCTAACCACTGGTATCCGACTATGTTGCAAGCGAAAGAGATCTTTACTCTGGGCTTACCGAAAAAATCGTAGCCGAGAAAACAAACGTTACTTCAAAGAACTGTCGCTGAGACTTAACAAAATCATTCATCTGACACAAAGATCTCTGAATGACAATTTTATCAGAAATGCTCCAAATAAGAACAAGGCAACATGGCAAATAATTAATGGTACAAAGAATATTCTACCAAGGGAAGCTATAACACTGAAAGTCAATGGTAATTACATAAAAGAACCCCTTGGAGTAGCCAGTACTTTCAATAGGTTTTTTGGAAACCATGTACCGGAACGAACTGTAAAACCAAAAACATTTACTAAATCGAGATGTACTAAATCTCTGTTTATGACGCCAACGGTACCGCAAGATATTCATAGAATCATAATGAATCTTAAAAATACAAAAAGTTCTGGATATGACGGTATAACTACACAAGTAATTAAGCACGTTTCAGGTACCATTTCCCACGTACTTAGCTACATAGTCAATGCGAGCATATCACAAGGTGTTTTTCCGGAAAGACTTAAAAAAACAATAATTAAACCTATTTTCAAAAAAGGTGACGAGCTTGATTTGAATTGTTACAGGCCGATAGCTTTAATCCCTATTTTCTCTAAAATTTTTGAAAAGACCATGTATGAAAATATTTACAGTTATTTTGAACAGAACAAGTTATTCGCCTCCGAGCAATTAGGCTTCAGAAAGAAGAAAGGTATTAATTTAGCAATTTACAGTTTTATAGAAACTATTTTAACTAATTTAGATGCTAAATTACCAGTATGCGCGCTTTATATGGATCTTACTAAAGCGTTTGATTTTGTCGATCACAGTATATTATTAGACAAACTAGAGGCGTACGGTATTAGAGGCAATGTGCACGACCTTATGAGATCTTATTTATCAAACCGTCAACAGAGCACACAAATATGCAAAATTTGCTCCGATTCAAAACGGGAGATCACATATACGTCGAAATACGAAAAAGTTAAATATGGTGTACCACAGGGCAGCGTGTTAGGCCCGCTACTTTTCTTAATTTACATTAATGATCTGCCAAAGGTAACGAAACACCCGACTGTATTATTTGCGGATGATAGTACGGTATTATTCATTGGTACGAATATTTCATCCGTTGAAAATGAAATTAGGAAGGCTCTAGACAGTATCCTGAATTGTTTAGAAATTAATAATTTAAAAATAAATCTTAACAAAACAAAACTAATGACATTCAGGAATAGAATTAACAAATTAGATAAACTTGATGTTATTTATTCCGGAAATAAAATCGAAACAATAGACGCAACGAAATTCCTAGGTTTACATCTTGATTGTAACTTAAACTGGAAAAATCAGGTCGAAAGCGTATGTTCAAGGCTAAATCAATATTCATACGCACTCCATATGTTATCAAGGAGAGCAAGTAAACCTACTTTATTATCAGCCTATAATGGAAATGTCTCGTCGCTGCTTCGATATGGTATTATATTTTGGGGCAATAGCTCAGAAAGGCATATGGTTTTCAGATCACAAAAGAAATGTGTCCGGGCTATCAGCAAACTGCGTCAAAGGCAATCGTGTAGACCTCATTTCCGCAAATTACAAATTTTAACGTTGCCTTCCTTATATATATATGAATGTGTAATGTTTGTGCGGAACAATTTGTCATTATTTCAAAATCTAAAGAGTGAGCGTCATAAACATAAAATTAGAATTCCTGTGCATAGCACAACATTATTAGGAAACAGTGCACTTTGCATGGCTCCTATGATGTACAACCACTTGCCAGAAAGTTTGTTGAGTATAAAAGAAATATATTTATTTAAAAATAAATTAAAATACCTTCTGACAGAGAAGGCATATTATACAGTTAATGAGTTTCTGACTGATAAATTAGATTCAGATTTGTTATGATTTGTAAGCTTTTATTTATTTGTGGACATTGGAATCATAGCTAAATTAATTACTATAATGCTTTTATTGTTATTACTTTGTTATAAATAAATAAACAATTTTATGATTATGTGAATAGTTCATAATAAGGAATTTGCAGCCCTTGAATGGTGCAAATCCACAGTATCTAGTAACACGATTTTTTGAGCTTTTAATTTGGTCATTGGTATTTGGTATAATTGTTTTTTATTAATGTAAACAATAATAATGAAATTGGTAGTCCTTGAATAGACCGTTTAGAATGGTAAATTAAGAAAAATTTAATGTTTTTTAGCAAATTGTCATAGACAACCTGATATTTGCATGCCGTAAGGTTGATTATGGAGTTCTCAATGTAAACATATTATAAGATCTTATTGTAATTACCCATTTTCGCAAATAAAGAAATTTATTTATTTATTTATTTATTTATAATGTCCCACCAGTCCTGAACTGTATGGGACATATTATGCATACCAGCAGGTCTGAAAGGGGTTTTTAGGAAATACTATTATTTTGCAAAACAAATAAAAAAACACTCGACACACTGCTCGACTTATCTTAACATGAAATATTTATTTTGCGAGGACGAAGTCACGTGTAAAAGCTAGTTTAGTATACCCGAGAATATGACACATTTTTTAGATATCCCCCGTCCAGTGTAAATTTAATTAAATAAATAAATACCCCTTGCGTTTCTTCGGCGTTATGGTATTGTTTGTTTTTTTTGTTTTATTCGATTAAGAAGGCATAAGCAAGGGATGTAGGTAATTTAACGCTTTTGTGTGAGTAGGTGTATCGATTGATAACATTATTGTTCGTCCCAGAAATGATAAATCAAAAATAACAGTGCTCTGTCATGCTGTTATCTTCACTATCATGAAAATTTTAATATAAATTTAATTTAATTCACCATTCTGATAAATTCAGTTAAGGACAGCAGACGAAATGAGTCTTAAAAATAAAGTAGCTATCGTAACCGGTGGTGGCTCAGGCATCGGTGCAGCCATAGCCATCAAATTTACTCAAGAAGGAGCAAAAGTTGTAATCGTCGGGAGAAATAGAGAAAAGCTGAAGAATATTTCTGCAGCTTGCGAGAAAGTTGGGACAAAACCGTTGATCATCAGCGCTGACATTACAAAAGAATATGAAGCAACCAACATTATTACAGAAACAATCGAATTCTTCGGAAAAATTAATATTTTGGTCAACAATGCTAGTATTGAAGCCAATGTGAGCATATTAGACAGTAATGCTATGGAAAAATACGAAAACATAATGTCTACTAATCTTCACTCGGCCGTACGCTTGACGCATTTAGCGGCAAAACATCTTGTGGAAACCAAGGGAAATATTTTGAATATATCAAGTGTTGGAGCTAAAGTGGCTTTCAAAAATATGTTTCCCCATTGCACATCAAAGGCAGGCTTAGACCATTTTGCTAGAGCCATCGCTTTGGAACTGGCGCCAAAAGGAGTTAGAGTGAACAACATCAATCCTGGACCTGTGAGAACTGACTTCTTAGAAGCATCGGGTATGGGTGCCGAAAAAATAAGGCAGTATTGGGAAGGAATGAAGAAATTTACATTATTAGACAGAGTATCCGATTCTGAAGAAATAGCAGAATTAGTTTCTTTTGTAGTTAGCAACAAAGGAAGAAGTATAACAGGAGCAAGCCTCGTAATCGATAATGGTATGATTTTTAAGGGACTAGGGGATGCCGAAATATAAGAAAAGTGAAATAGCTATTTATTTTTACACAGAGAGCTATCCAATTATTACTTTAGTTGTTATATTGGACCCCAGAATTAATTTATGACGCAAATGTATGATTAGCTATCTAACATTTCTGATGACGATGAGACCTGAGCTTAGTTCCATTTAAACTCGTACACTATCGTTAAACTATTGATAATAATTGATAGCTAGCAGTTCGTCTAATCCTATTAATTTAATTCCTATCGGTTTCTCTAGTTAAACACGCTCCATCGTAGACCGCCTCATCGCTTAACATAAGGCGAGATGGCGGCCAAGTGTAAACCTTTAAAAGTTAATAAAGAAAAAATACTATTATAAACGTTTCAGTGGTTGTTGATCACAGTTGACAAATGTTCCCTGCGCCTCCTGGGTTCGCCGATTTTAGATGAGTCGTTACCACCTTTTGTCGAGGAAAAAATTCAAAATGTCACGAGAGCCTCCGATAGGCTACTCAAAGTAAACGCCCATATGGCTTTACAATTATTCGGCAATGTCTCTTTGTTCCGAAATTTATGTACGCTTTACGATGCAGTCCACTGTGGAAACATGATGAGCTCCTTGGGAGCTTAGACAATGTCGTAAAGGAATCTCTAATATCGGTGTTGAATGTGGATCTGAGTGGAAGGGCCTGGTCACAAGCCTCACTACCCATACGGTTGGGAGGCCTAGGGGTCCGCCAAATTTCATGTGTAGCTTTACCGGCATTCTTGTCCTCAGTTCAGTACTCAAAATATAATAGACAAAATTCTCGCACCCTCTTTAGGCCATTCGGAATATTCTGATGTAGTAGTAGCTAATTTTTGCGAGGCTAAGAATGCTTGGAGGCTGGCTTGTCCAAACAACGATTTCCCCAGATGTCTGTCATCTCAGAGACAGTGGGATCGACCGGTCTGCGATCTAGCACGGAACTCTCTTCTTGATACGTGTCCTGGTATCGCGGATCGTGCTCGTATCCTTGCTGTGTCTGTGTGGGAATCGGGCCTTTGGTTACAAGCTTTGCCATCTTTCAATACCGGTTGCCTATTAGATCCAACTGCATTTCGCCTAGCTGTTAGCTTGCGCTTGCGTGCGAGGTGCTATGAAACCCATCGCTGCCATTGTGGTACTGCCGTCGACCAACTCGGTCACCACGGTCTCTCTTGCTCGAAAAGCGCGGGTCGTATTGGCCGCCACGCCAGCCTGAACGACATTTTACGCCGGGCTTTTTCCACCGCCAATGTCCCAGCAATACTCGAACCGAGTGGGCTTGCGCGTGACGATGGCAAAAGACCTGACGGCATGACTGTTGTGCCTTGGAAGTTGGGTCGGCCCCTAGTGTGGGACGCAAATTGCGTCGATACTCTGGCACCTCACATCTTCCAGAGACACATTGTAGGGCTGGTGCAGCGGCTAATTTAGCTGAGCGACTCAACCGCCGCAAATATGCAACCCTCGGAAGAGGTTACATATTTGAGCCCTTTGGGGTTGAGACATTCGGTCCGTGGGGGCCGGGAGCTCACCTCATCTTCAAAAGCCTTTCCGAGCGCTTGGTCGACGCGACGCATGACCAAAATGCTGGCAGTTATTTGGCCCAACGCATAAGCATTGCCATTCAGCGTGGTAATGCCGACAGCATGCTGGGTACGCTTCCGATTGGTAGTGGGCTTGAACATCTTGATTATCTGTAGACCTTCATTGGTCTATAGATAATTCAGGTGTGCTTAGTGTAAGTAGTTGTTAGGTATGTAGCGTAGTGTAGTTCTCATTGTATTTTAGTTTTGTTAATAATTACTTCATAACTTCTGAATTAAGTTGTAATTTGCATATTTTTCCCCGATAAGTAAACGTAAAGTTTCTTAGGGAAGAGCCGTTGGTAGCTTTTTTGGTGAACGACAAAGCTAGCAGTATAACCGGTATACAATAAAGTGGCGAGTTGGACTTGCCCATGAAGGGCTCCGTTGCAGCAAGTAACATGATATTACACATAGTTCTTGTAGTTTGTTGTAACTTTGATCGAAGTTTTATAATAGTGTATTTATGACGTACTAAAAAAAACTACTAATCAAATCAAGTTCAAACCAATTTTCGTTGGTAGTTTGCATGGTAATGTACATCATATATTTTTTTTAGTTTTTTCATTCTCTTACTTTAGAAGTGTCCCCCCCCCGGACACACATTTTACAACTTTGGAAGTGCCTCTCGCGCAAATTATTCAGTGTAGACAAAAAATATATTAAAAACTTCAATATCATTTTTGAAGACCTATCGATAGTCACGTGTAAGTTTGATGAAAAAAAAAATTAAGTTTCAGTTCTCAGTATGGAGAGCAACCCAATTTTTTTTTTTTTTTCAATTTTTTTGTAAAAATCTTAATGCGGTTCACAGAATAATACATCTACTTACCAAGTTTCAACAGTGTAGTTCTCATAGTTTCGGCAAAAAGTGGCTGTGACATACGGACGGACAAACAGACAGACATGACGAATCTATAAGGGTTCCGTTTTTACGTTTTACGGACACCTAAAAACAACATAATATATTTCTTTGTGGATAGGATTTGTATAGGTCTGTCTGCGAAGCGTTGGATCATAGCGTCGGTGCAGAAGTAAACTTGTCAATCTGCAAATGTCAAATTGTTGAGGAGGCGGGTTTTTATATAAAAACATATGCTGAAAATCAGGGGGTTTATAGAAACTATTCAAGTAAGTGAATTAGTGAGTCAAAGATTAATATCTTGTATGATATTTTATTAAAATACCAAATTTTTTGCTTGTGATGAAGTTATAGCAGATTGGTGAATTTACTACGGTATGTTAAAAGATTTGAAAAGTTTGAGACAGTGCTAAAGTAGCTAATGTGGTAGTTTGGTAAGTATACCATCGTACTATTCACCACATTCAGTAAAGGTATTCACTGTTAACTATTTAAACTACAATGGAATATCTTTTATTAATTCATAAAATGTATAGCTAGATGAATATTATTAAAAAATTAAAACTCATTGGTAGTAGGAAATAATATTAATTAGTTACATAAGCTTTTACAAGTTACAAGCGAATAAAATTTTTGTTAACCTTTAAGTAGTGGCGTTGGTGTCTCACAGACGTCCGCGATGCAAAAAACAGTCGCGTGCCGTTATTTTTTTAAAGACGCTCCCGCTCCTCTCGGTACCTTCGGGTTTCGGTAGCGTGATCGATGAGCCGAGTGATTGCTCTCGTGGCAGCAACATCTGCACCGGTACTACCGTTTAGTGCCCCTGAGACGTGAGGTCAGTATTTGCGTAGGTATTTGATTTATTAGACGTCACCACAGTATTAGTGTATATTTTTCTAAGGGTCTCTTATGCGTCACCTCACTGTGTACGTTATTATTATAAATGAATCAACCTGGACTTTCAGGAAACATTATTTTTAAAGGACAGTTATGATAAAATAGAACCCTTTGTAGCCTTAGAAGAAAAGAGGGAAGGTCCAATCCTATTCTGTTCCAGCATACAAAGAGAGATTTAAAGTATCATCACTGAAAAAGAGAGATCTCTTAAAACTGTGCATTGACATGCAAATTCCAAGGATATACCACAATTTTTATACAAATCTGCCCTGTTCAGAGATGACAAGGGACTCACTCCCTGAGCCAGATGCTGACGAAACCGAATAGCTGATGTTGATTTGTCACGTTGATCTTCACCACGTTGATGTTGGTTTAACCTTTAGGTAGTGACGTGGTTTGGATGGCTCATAAATGGTGACGTGACGTTTTATAGACGTTTGCGCAATTTAGATCAATAGTATGCATTTTATTAATTCTTCTGTAATGTTGTGGCGGTAAATCTTCGCCAAGAAACCATTTAATTGTCAGTCTTAGCTCTTTTGGAAGACGGTCATTGTAGACTCGGCGTTGTAATTGTGGCAAAACGAATTATCAAGCAAGATCCTGTAAGAATCATCCTCTTGGTATATCTGATACGTCAGCACACTGCCTATAAAGCACGAAGGCATTTATTCCTCTCAAGTCTAGCAATCTGAAAAAAATTGTCCACGGCCATCTGCGAGTGCGGCGGCTACAGGAATAGTTTGAACATTTTTTTTCAACTTCCTCAACCCTTTATCTTATTGTACTCCATAATGATGACTGGTTTCTATGTATCAGTTTCAATTTCAGACGTGTGTTGCACGGACGAAATAAGTAAAACTTCTTTGAATTTCTTGAGAACATAGTTATATTATTATCACTATCTGTAACACAATGAAAACATAAAATAGCTGTAACACAATTAATGTATTTTGCAAAAATTCACTAACACAAAAATATTAGAAAAAGCTAGTTCAGTTAAGCAATTTAAATTGAAACCTAAAACCCGACCTGGGTTTAGGTTATCCGTGCATTGCCTTATAGTCACATTACGCGATCTCAACATTAAGCTCGAAGCACACAGAAACCGGAACACACATAGAAGCCAGAACACTTGTAAATTAGCAAATTTATTAAAATAATTAATCTACTGTTAGTTGACAAAAACTAACTTTTATAGGTTATAAAAACTTTTCTCTTACCTGTTTCGTCTACTCCAGTAACTTTATACATTACAGTATGCGATATGCGTTAAATCCGGTAGTTCTGTTTTTTGCAGACTTGTTTATGATGTTGGCTTAATGATTATCCCAAGTTTGTGACCTCGAGCGACGAACGCAAATTAGTCAAAAATCGAAAAAACCGCGAGAAAATCGTTTATCTTCCATATTTTGGTGATTATAACCCTAAACGACTAGTTTTTGAAAAAACTTTCTTGTGCCGTTTATAAAGTAGACTAAATTTACTACAATATGATACTAGAATTGTCTCTGTACACTCAATAGTTTCTGAGAATAAGTCTTTCAAAGCTTATAATTTTTTTCGAACTTCACAATTTTTTGCAATATTTTAACTCCTACTTGACCACTTTATGGCACAGTTACTGCTGTTTTTAACCCCCGACCAAAAAAAGAGGTGTTATAAGTTTGACGTCGAAGTCTGTCTGTCTATCAGACAGACACACATACAGGTCTGTCTCCCTGTGTATCTGGCTGAGTGTGTATCTGTCTATGGCACCGTAGACCTCAAACGGATGGGCCGATTTCGATGCGGTTTTTTTTATTTGAAGATTAATTTTTGTGTTCATGTTTTCAGCTATTTTTTGGCGAATATCGATTCAAGATGGCCGCCTCCACCAAACGGCGGACCAAATATTTCATCACAATCTACCTCAAATAAATTGAATTTATTTTAATTCATAAATTGAATAATAACGTTAACGTTTAATAAGATAACCGTGTCTCAATCAAATTAAGTATTCATTCATCTAATAGTTTGAAGAGTTTAAACCCCTTCTGAGATAATAAAACTATTACTTTATTAATTATTTGTTAGTTTGTAGCTGCTTTAATTACTTTTTTTTAACCAAAACCATATTATATGCACCACTTTAATGAGTTAACCATGGGCTTTTCATGATTTAAATTACGTACCGTATTACGTAAACCGAGGAAACGTATTCAATCTGCCACTTAGATCAGTTGATTACTGTATATTTACATACTTTGAGCTCTTTCGGAACCGAGGTAAAGTTTTGAATCTGCTACTTAGACTAGTTTCCCATTCTAATTATATAATATAAACGATATTTAAACCAGGTCAAATATTCAATCTGTAGATTGAATACTCAGATTGATGTAGATATCATTTCAAATATCATTGTAAGAAAATCAACGGGAAGTTAGTTTAAGTGGCAACTTAGACTAGGTTTCCATTGATTTTATGCGATTTAAATGATATCTGAACCAAAGTAAAGTTTTCACTTAGACTATTTTCCCATTGTGGTTTTTGTGATTTAAACGATATCTGAACCAAGGTAAAGTATTCAATCTGACACTTAGACTAGTTTCGCGATTTAAATGATATCTGAACCAAAGTAAAGTTTTCACTTAGACTATTTTCCCATTGTGGTTTTTGTGATTTATACGATATCTGAACCAAGGTAAAGTATTCAATCTGACACTTAGACTAGTTTCACCTTATTGGTTTTGTGATTTAAACGATATCTGAACCAAAGTAAAGTATTCAATCTGGCACTTAGGTTAGTTTCCCATAGTAGTTTTGTGATTTAATTTATGTCTGAACAAAGGTAAAGTATTCAATCTGGCACTTCGGCTAGTTGAAAACTGTAATATTTTTGAAGTGTCTTATTTTTCGACCATGATATACTTGTCTATAATAACATAGATTAGTTCAGCTTTGTATAAATTGCAACTTGTTCAGATATGGTAAAAAACAATTGTAAATATCTTATGTATTTGTAATGTCACAGATACAATATTTTGCCACATTGTGCGCTGCAATGAAATGTAGATGTCGATTTATTTAAGTCAAAACTACAAAAAATTCAGATTGGCGAGTTTACTATTGGACCGACGATAGGTTCGATCCCTACCCAGTGCTAAAAAATCTGCCAACCCGCACTTGGACAGCAAGGTGCACTGTAGCCTTAATTCTCTTGTTATGAGAAATGGGCGCGAATCCAATCAGTGGGAACATGAAGAAAGCTGATTAAACAAACTAAAATCTTGCTGCTAAATATCTAGTCAAAACCGACTAAGTGTGAGTTAGACTCGTGCACGAAGGGTGCCGTACCATTATATTAAAATCATATCTCTTCTAACAATATTTTCTTAATGAGACCGAGGAAACATGCAACTTTCGCCAGCATAAACTGTCGGCCGACAAAAACTAGGCATAAGCATAAGCAGCCCACTAAATGTTTCCACAGCTGGGACAAGACCCTGAGTCTCGCAAAGAGAGCGTCAAGGCCATAAACTAGGCGCTTAGCAATAATTATCAAAAGCGTAGATAATTAATAAGATAATTATCAATAATTATCAAAAATTGCGTACGCAAGCGAATAATTCATTTTAGCCGATTGTACAGTTTAATCACTTTAACATGACATTAAGTTCATGTCATAGAAGGACTTCTAACTTGTTTTATAACTTTAAGTGCTTCGTGAAAATCAACGTGGGAATAGTTATTGCATCTCGTTGCAATACCTACATATATTTGTAGCGTTGCCGAATAATATACATCCTTATCAAACACGAGATTCGGATGTGGTGACGGGATCAATGGTGGCAGGGGCGACTATAGCGGCGCGCGCGCAGCTAAACCGACTCCTGAAAGAGCTTCAGTAGCGGCCGCCGGCCGCAGAGGTGGCAAGACATCGATGACAGTTTACTTAAATCCCGAATCAAAGTGCTTTGCCTTGTCATAGAGTTGCTAGCTTTTCGGTTTTTGGATTGGATGAATTTCGGAGAATGTGCCCGAGAATTACATACTTTACATTCCTCCTTTTGATTTTTTTTTGTTGTACGATTAGGTAAATTAAACCCGACCGTCATCGGTACATAGTAGATATTTCCAAAATTCGTATTAGGCGCTATGATAATCATACGCACTGCTTAACTATGGACTTCTCAGCCCGATTCTATGTTCCCCGATAAGTGTTTTAAGTAGTAGTTTGTAAATGAGCGTTTTAATATCTAAAGTTATCAGGTATTATGTAAACGTGTCACATCCTAGGCCGTGACGTTGCTTAACAACCAACAAACTGTGGTTACTATTTATATCATCAACAGCCCACTAAACGTTCCCACGGCTGGGACTCGGGGCCTTCTCTCGCAAGGAGTTAAGGCCATAATCCACGCTGGCACAGTGCGGGTTGGTGGATGACACATGACTTCGAAATATTCTAGGTACATGTCGGTTTCCTCACGATGTTTTCCTTCACCGTTTTAAGTTAGCGGCATTACGTACATGACTTCGAAAAGACAGTGGTGCGTGTGGGGTTTGAACCCGGGGTCTCCGGATCAGCAGGCGCCGTTCTCCCGACTAGACCAGCCGTAACTTAATAGTACTATTTATCTAAAATACAGAAACATATAGGTTTCGTCACGATGCCTCATTCACCGCCAAAGAGCTGATGACAAACTTGCACAAACTTTGTTATCACATCAAACTTGTATATCTGTACTAGGAAAATAAATAATCAGTAGTCAGGAAGAATTCGAACCACAGAACAGATAATTCGAACCAACGCGATGTCTTCGCGATTGTTCTAGTTCAGTCAGTACCGTTGAGTATTGTAAGGACGATAAGACACCTTTACGAGTATGATTCTGCAATTTAATTACCAGGTGGCGATTCTGGCAATTTAACAATTTATCATTGTAAAAAAAACAAATTACCAAGTGACTTATCGTTAGCTATCATGACTTGCGTTATGTGTAGTTCGATTAGTAATACCATAATGTGCGTAATGTAATCTTTTTTTTGTAATCTATCTGCATTAAGTTACGACATTTTGCTTTTAACTGTCGAGGGGTCCACACTTGATCACCATCCCGCCCGATGATAAAAGCCGATGCGGTCTACGATAAGGCATGCTTACCCAGAAGAAACCAATTCGCTCTCGATTTGAAGCTACCAAGATCGTAACTATCGGGAAAAACCCAACCCAGACGTTCATAGCACAAAAGTAGAGTCAACCCTCTTCGTTCAAGTTTTCGGAACGTCAACCCTTCAGGGTTTCAACCCTTCTTTGAGCTACAAGTAGTCCGACAGAAAAAGAGACAAGATGGTATTAGATCGTGTAGATCAGTTGCACAATCTCCGAAGTGTATCCGATAAATAACCTAAAACTCTTTCAAACAAGGATATCGTTGTCTAGGATCTTTTTGATATGGCTGTCGGTTGGTTCCAGTGCCTTCAGCTGGTACTAAGCTGACCCAAAGGTGCGCAAGGAGTGCTTTCTATACAAGACTTTAGTAGTGGTAGGACTCTTAGCAGGGTCCGCCTGGGGGAGTACCACACCTTTGCCAGTTATTCCACCGCCAAGCATTAATGTGCAAACATTACACGGATCAGTAGTTCCCGAGATCCTAGCATTCAAACAAACAAACTCTTCAGCTTTATAATATTAGTAAGTATAATAATTATAGATGTCATATTAATAACTTGCTCTATAACACATTCATTACTAGCCGCTCCCCAGCTCCGGCTCCAGCTTTTAGCGATAAGCCCGCCAACTTGACGCACTAGTCTTTAAGTTTATTGTTAATTGTGTATCATATTCTTTTGGTGTGTCAATAAAGTGTAAATATATCTATCTACACAGTGTTATTGGTAATCAGCCTGCATCCTTTTAAAGGGAAGTTAAGTAGGTACATTAAATACCTCAACTTTAATTGTACGATTTAAAAAAAATCGTTTTTTTTGAACACACAATTTAAAAATATGGCAGTCATAGGAACAATACCTTAATACCTTACTTTGATAACTGCGCGGGTGAAACCGAAGGACGTGACCATGAGCATAGCCACTTGAAATGCTGACGCATTTCTAGTTGACCAATGGGTAAAGCTGATGCATTTCTAGATGGCCTATGGCCATATGGTCCCGAGTTTACCCGAAGATTTCTTATAATTCCCGAGCGTGACGCTAGAATTCAATTCACAGCCCAGAAAAATTCTGTCTATGGCGGGCCAAAATAAATTTTCACTTTAAAAATATATTTACCCTGTCTAAAAGTATCGAACTCTTCGTAACAAGAGCGCGCGCGCTCATGAACGCTCGATAAATGTTGTATACTAAACAAGCGCTAAAAAGTGCTAGAGAGGACAAAAAACACGTTCCGACATGATTGAGCAACAAACATTCCAACATTGACATTTCTAATATCAATAGGATGATAAAGCATAATATTTATTCGCTTGTTATTCATGCGTACTTATTGGATAGGTAAACATTGATTAACAACGATAAGATAAGTGGTGATAATCAATTGATGGTATGTTTGATGACAGTAGATTTAATGCAGTATCGATCAATAATTACGGGTGAATTTATCCCTTGTCTTTTTTGACTAATTTAGCTGAAACTTAAGCGCTATTGTCCCTGACGTTAGCAGACGACGTTTCCTAACGTTTTGGTTTAGGGTCACCTAGATAGACAAGGACAGACTTGACCGTGTACCTACCAAGATCTGGTGCATAACTTCAAAACCTTAAAAACATTTTCATTAGGATGTCATAACAAAGTAGTAGAGCTTTTATTTATTAATAATAGGGAACATGAGGAACTGGCTTATAATAGTACATTATGATAAAAGTGCGCTAAGTTGATAATTACAGCTGAGGCGTTATTGCTAGCACGAGCCGAAGGCGAGAGCTATAATTAGCAGAGGCTGTAATTATCAAAGCGCACGTATGTCTTACGACGTTTTATGACACATTTGCGAGGAAATAAACAAAATTCTGACGACATTTTCAAACAAAAACAATACAGCGGAAAAAAGGCGCGAAATAATTTCTACTTGTTCACACGTTCACAGATTAACAATATAGCAATGCGCGCGCATCGGCGCCTTTTTTTAAAGCAACGGCATAGAACCAGCCAGTATGCCATTAGTAATAATGTAAATTAATATTTTTGTGTTTTGTTACAGATAAATTGTTGTAATTTATTTTGTTATTTATTTTAATATATATTGTACCTCCCAAAGTTTCACAATTTTAGTAATGAAAGGTTGACCACTTTTCTGACATAAAAACTCTTTACTAAGATTTAAAAAGGTACCGTTCGTTTTAGACGGAACATTTTGAAACCGTGCGTTTAACATTATACATTACCGCACGAGTACGTATGAAATACATTACGATACAGAAATTGGTGCAATAGGAGACGCTTAATGAGCAAATGTGTTATAATAGTACATTATGATATAAGTGCGCTAAGTTCGCGCGCTCGTTCGTGCGCTCGAGCCGAAAGCGAGAGCTATAATTAGCAGAGACTGTAATTATCAAAGCGCACGTATGTCATACCTTATTTTATAACATATTTGCGAGGAAATAAATCAAAATTCTGATGACATTTTCAAATGAAAAAAATTGATAGCTTACTTTGGAAACTACACGGGTGTAACTGGAGGGCGTGGCCTGGCCATCATGGCATGGCCATCTAGAAATGCGTCAGCATTTCCCATTGGCGCACGCATTTCTAGTTGGCAATGTCATGATGGTTGGGCCACGCGCTTTCAGCATTTCCCAATGGCTGACGAATTTCTTGTTCTCACGCGCATCAGCGCTTTTTTTAAAAGCAAAGGCACAGAACCAGCCAGTATGACTTTACTACATTAGTAATAAAGTACCTAAATTAATATTTTAAAGTTTTGTTATAGATAAATTGTTGTAATTTATGGTCAAAATTAATTAAACAATCAAATTAAATAATTCTAATTTTATTTTATCTCTCATAGTTAATTTTATTCACAAAAATGTTTACCACTTTTCTGACATAAAACCTCTTTACTAAGATTTAAAAAAGGTACCGTTCGTTTTAGACGGAGCATTTTGAAACCGGGCGTTTTACATTACATTACCGCACAAGTACGTAATAAGATACATTACGATACAGAAATTGGTGCAATAAGATACCCTTTACGAGCAAATATGTTATAATAGTACATTATGATATAAGTGCGGTAAGTTGATAATTACAGCCGAGGCTTTATTGATAGCTCGAGCCGAAGGCGAGAGCTATAATTAGCAGAGGCTGTAATTATCAAAGCGCACGTATGTCATACGACGTTTTATAACATATTTGCGAGGAAATAAACAAAACTCTGACGACATTTTCAAATAAAAACAATACAGCGAAAAAAAACGCGCGGAATAATATTTACTTGATCACAGGTCACACGTCACAGCACAGAGTAAGTAATCACTATGAATCACAGATTAGCAATGCGCGCGCATCGGCGCCTTTTTTTTTTAAGCAACGGCACAGAACCAGCCGGTATGCCTTACTTACTTTATTGCCGGTACTTTATTATTAATGAATAATAAAGTAAATTAATATTTTTGTGTTTTGTTACAGAAAGATTATTTATGGTCTAAATTAATTAAATTAACGAATTTAATAATTCTTTATTATATTTTACCTCTCAAAGTTAATTTTATTCATAAAATGTTGACCACACTTTTCTGACATAAAAACTCTTTACTAAGATTAAAAAAGGTACCGTTCGTTTTAGACGGAGCATGTCTCTCTACCTAGTCTGTATATAATAGTACATTATGATATAAGTGCGGTAAGTTGATAATTACAGCCGAGGCTTTATTGCTAGCTCGAGCCGAAGGCGAGAGCTATAATTAGCAGAGGCTGTAATTATCAAAGCGCACGTATGTCATACGACGTTTTATAACATATTTGCGAGGAAATCAACAAAACTCTGACGACATTTTCAAATAAAAACAATACAGCGAAAAAAAACGCGCGGAATAATATTTACTTGATCACAGATCACAGCACAGAGTAAATAATCACTATGGATCACAGATTAGCAATGCGCGCGCATCGGCGCCCTTTTTTTTTTTAAGCAACGGCACGGAACCAGCCGGTACGCCATTATTAATAAAGTAAATTAATATTTTTATGTTTTGTTATAGAAAAATTAAAGTAATTTATGGTCTAAATTAATTAAATTAACGAATTTAATAATTCTTTATTATATTTTACCTCTCAAAGTTAATTTTATTCATAAAATGTTGACCACACTTTTCTGACATAAAAACTCTTTACTAAGATTTAAAAAGGTACCGTTCGTTTTAGACGGAGCATGTCTCTCTACCTAGTCTGTATATAATAGTACATTATGATATAAGTGCGGTAAGTTGATAATTACAGCCGAGGCTTTATTGCTAGCTCGAGCCGAAGGCGAGAGCTATAATTAGCAGAGGCTGTAATTATCAAAGCGCACGTATGTCATACGACGTTTTATAACATATTTGCGAGGAAATCAACAAAACTCTGACGACATTTTCAAATAAAAACAATACAGCGAAAAAAAAACGCGCGGAATAATATTTACTTGATCACAGATCACAGCACAGAGTAAATAATCACTATGGATCACAGATTAGCAATGCGCGCGCATCGGCGCCCTTTTTTTTTTTAAGCAACGGCACAGAACCAGCCGGTACGCCATTAATAATAAAGTAAATTAATATTTTTATGTTTTGTTATAGAAAAATTAAAGTAATTTATGGTCTAAATTAATTAAATTAACGAATTTAATAATTCTTTATTATATTTTACCTCCCAAAGTTAATTTTATTCATAAAATGTTGACCACACTTTTCTGACATAATATGTTATAAATACAATTTATAGCAAATATGTTATAAATTGTATTTATAATATATTATTTGCTCGTAAAGGGTCTCTTATTGGATCAATTTCTGTATCGTAATGTATCTTATTACGCACTAGTGCTGTAATGTGTAATGTAAAACGCACGGTTTCAAAATGCTCCGTCCACAGACTAGGTAGAGAGATATGCTCCGTCTAAAACGAACGGTACCTTTTTAAATCTTAGTAAAGAGTTTTTATGTCAGAAAAGTGTGGTCAACATTTTATGAATAAAATTAACTTTGAGAGGTAAAATATAATAAAGAATTATTAAATTCGTTAATTTCATTAATTTAGACCATAAATTACTTTAATTTTTCTGTAACAAAACACAAAAATATTAATTTACTTTATTATTAATGGCATAACGGCTGGTTCTGTGCCGTTGCTTAAAAAAAAAAGGCGCCGATGCGCGCGCATTGCTAATCTGTGATCCATAGTGATTACTTACTCTGTGCTGTGATAGAGTATCTCTCTACCTAGTCTGTGGCTGTTATCTGTGATCAAGTAAATATTATTCCGCGCGTTTTTTTTCGCTGTATTGTTTTTATTTGAAAATGTCGTCAGAGTTTTGTTTATTTCCTCGCAAATATGTTATAAAACGTCGTATGACATACGTGCGCTTTGATAATTACAGCCTCTGCTAATTATAGCTCTCGCCTTCGGCTCGAGCTAGCAATAAAGCCTCGGCTGTAATTATCAACTTACCGCACTTATATCATAATGTACTATTACCTACCAGAACTCACCTAATTTTACGCTTCCTAAAGTCTTAGTGAGAGATCAAGATCACATAGTGATTCTCACTATGATGACAATACAGAGACCAAGATCTGGTGAATAATTTAAAAAAAAACAAATATTTCTTAAATGTCAGTTAAACGAAGGTGATCTTATTTAACAGTTACTAACAACAATAATATTAGTAACAGTTACTAATGGCGGTGTCGTTTACTACAGCTTTCTTAAATCTGGCCAGTTTAATAACAATATTTACATAAAAAACTAATTTCATATGTAAGGACCTAATATTTAATTCAGCAGTAGATCCCGACTAGAAATGGATTTGAGCAATTATAAAAAAAACTTACTGTAACAAGTTCGCGAGCATCAAAATGTTTACCTAATAAACATACTTACACTTTTATTTGATTAACAAATTAATACTAACTAGGTATTTTTTGTAATGAAAATTGTGTACTTTATCTGAGGTATGATTCTTTAATTTATGTCGAATAATATTTGGCATTTTAACAAATACTATAATGCTTTAATACACGAATTCTAAAAACACAATATATTTAGCATTAAAATAAATCTAATCGTTACTATTTTATACAGATTTAAAATTTTCAAAGTGTGTGTGAAAATTACACATTTTTGATGAATTAAAAGTAATTATTATCGTTGAAAAAGGCAAACGAAGACGGATGAAGGTCAGGCTAAACCGACCATATCATAGGTACTTGAAGAGTTTATTCATTAATTACAGATCGTACACGTAAAGTGTGTCCGTCGGAGAAATAGCAACCCCAATAAATTTTAATATTGCTTGTAATTTATTTATATTCCGACAGCTGGCACCAATTTCTGGGTAGGTATTTGAGGCAACCTAAAAACTTGTTAAAATACCTATCCTATTATGCCCCAACACCCTAAAAACTTGTTAAATACCTCTACTATTATGCCCCAACACCCTAAAAACTTGTTAAATACCTCTCCTATTATGCCCCAACACCCTAAAAACTTGTTAAATACCTCTACTATTATGCCCCAACACGGAGGTACAGAGACCTGCCTGGTGAGTAGCGGGGCAAAATTAATCTTTCCGTTTATAAGGTTAGATCAACTGGCAGGTAGAAAGTCCCACCAAAATGGTTTGGAATTTTGAGAGTTTTAGCTTTTAGTTATAAATAAATCCTTATTTAAATTTCAAATTGCCTGAGATTTTAAATTATATGTTATATATTTTTTGCAAAATACTTTTGCACGGGTCTGGCAATGTTAAAACCCTGACTAAATCGTCTGGCTATTTTTTTATTGTTTAAACATTAAACTACAACATATGAAAAATGCATATTACTTACCTGAAATATGTTTATTGAAAAACGTATGGATTAATTTTGCCCTGCTACTCACCAGCCGAGCCTGCACCTCCGTGTTGGAGTGTAAAGGCCGATTTAAACTGAACGAACATAGAGCTAGAGCTGGAACAAGAGCATTCTTTCTCGATCTTTTAGTGTAAATGAAAGATCGTTTTTAGCGTTTTCCATATTAGATATTCCATATAATCTTTGCGAACGCAAACAAAACAACGAAATAATGTTCTACGTTTGTTTACACCAAATGAATTTGATACAGTGGGGATAGAATGAGCATTCGCTCGTCTGATGTAAATCGGCCTTAATAGGAGAGCTGAATGACAAGTATTCAGAATGGCTCATATACCTACTCAAATTTTGCAACCAGCTCTCGGAATATTACCTACGTGTCGCTTACCAGTGGGCTCATAGCTTTTATACTCAACTTCCTTCAACTTATTTAGTAAAAATAAAAGCGTGCTAAAAGACACGATGTTTTCTTTCTAAGCGTACAGAGTGGAATGGCTGAATACTAGAATTGAAAATACGTACCGTCATGTTAGGTATGATTCATTTTAGGGTTACATTGCAATTCTAGTTTCGTTATGTTACTTAATCTATTTTCGTCCAAATAAGACTGTTATCAATCCTACTTCCTACAAATATTAAAAATGGCAAAGTATGTATGTGTGGATTGTGGATATTTGTTACTTTTGCAAGCGAAACAATTTTATAAATAATATTAATATGGTCCGGAATAACAAATAGGCTAGTTTTAAAAATCAAATCAAAATAACGAAATAGCGAAAAACGCGAGACCACGGGATGTTACAAATTAAAAATATGTTGAAACAAAATTCATTTTGTAAAATCGTGTAACGTTTTATAATGAGTATTTACGAGTAGGTATATTCCAAAATACTTTTTCGTCTGACTGGGCGTTTGCATATCGTGTAGACAGACAAAACTCGTAATTTGTTGTGGTAAACACGAATGCAAAGTTAACTTAGGAAGTACCTCAGACAGTTATTACACATTTGCCAGCTATTTTACCGGTTTGGGTTTGAATAGAAATATACCCAGAATAATAATCTATACTAATATTATAAAGCTGAAGAGTTTGTTTGTTTGTATGTATGTTTGTTTGTTTGTTTGAACGCAAGGATCTCTGGAACTACTGGTCCGAATTGAAAGATTCTTTCTTTGTAGGATAGTCCATTTATCGAGGAAGGCTATAGGGTATTTAACATTACGCTACTATTAACAAGAGCCGAGCATGAATGAAAAATGTAACAAAAACGGGGAAAAAATATTGCTTTTAGAGAGCTTTTGTTGCGTGACAGCATTTGTCACATGTTAAAGGTTGCGTCATTAGTCATTAGAACCTAAAGTAACCGAATTTGAACAAAATTTGAATTGGTACGACCAATTTTTGATAGATGGCGTAGCGACGCGCGCGCGTTCAGCTAGTAACAAGATAAATCGATAAAGTCTCTGGTGACGAACACAATGCCGTGTTAGCCAGTGAATTCTTCATTTTTAAATTATTTGCAGTCCATCAATGTAATTAATAATGTATTTGTACATACTTCAAATGTATCGTTTTTTCGGCTTATGGTAAATCTACGTTTAAACTGTTTTCCATAATAATAAAGACGACTATAACAAGTAAATATTTAATTAATATAATTATTAGGAAAATTCATTACACAAATCTTCACGTCACTTATCGACTAACCGACCCCGAATAGCCTGTCCAAAAGTGCCCATTATGCCAGCAGCATAGCCTTGCTGGCTTCCTATGGCCAGTCTTTGCACTAGGTACGAGCCGGAGCGGGAGTCGCCGGATTTTTCTCGAGTACTTATTACGCCCCAACTCGGTCACCAAACTTTTGACCTCAGTACCTCAGTTCAAAGAACGAAAGTGGCCGACATAGCTCAAAGAGTAAGCAAGCTGAAGTGACAATGGGCAGGCCACATCGCTCGCAGAACTGACAACCAATGGGGAAGAAAGGTTCTCGAGTGGCGACCACGAACCGGAAGACGCAGTGTTGGACGGCCTCCCACTAGATGGACAGATGACCTAACAAAAGTCGCTGGAAACCACTGGTTGCAGGTTGCGCGGGACCGTTCGTTGTGGAAATCTAGGGGGGAGGCCTATGTTCAACAGTGGACGTCTTGCGGTTGATGATGATGATGATGATGACCTCAGTTGCTGTTACTCAAGATCTCCACAGTAAAGTCATATTATGCATCCAACATCGTATATTTCAGCCTTTTGTTCCTTGCAGCGTCTTTTGCACCAGCTGCCGGTGCCAGAATGAACCGACTAAGATGACTGGGAGCCATAGAACATACTCAAGTAGCATCCCACACCTGCCATTCTTCCTGGGCACCAAAGTCATCCCGTCACGTCTCTTACCATCAGACCTGCTATGGTCCGGTTCAAGCACGCACGGGACGTTGGGCGGTAAGGCGATGAAAAGGTTCTCCGAACAATGTCGTTAAATGCCTGGTGGCACGAGAATCTGCTTGTGCAGTGACGATAACTCAAAACAATAATATAGTAAATTGTTTGTAAATAAACACACAACCACGTATTTGACACACGCTTTATTAATATAATTTATAACATATTTGCTCGTCTCTTATTGGACCAATTTCTGTATCGTAATGTATCTTATTACGCACTAGTGCTGTAATGTGTAATGTAAAACGCACGGTTTCAAAATGCTCCGTCCACAGACTAGGTAGAGAGATATGCTCCGTCTAAAACGAACGGTACCTTTTTAAATCTTAGTAAAGAGTTTTTATGTCAGAAAAGTGTGGTCAACATTTTATGAATAAAATTAACTTTGAGAGGTAAAATATAATAAAGAATTATTAAATTCGTTAATTTAATTAATTTAGACCATAAATTACTTTAATTTTTCTGTAACAAAACACAAAAATATTAATTTACTTTATTATTAATGGGATACCGGCTGGTTCTGTGCCGTTGCTTAAAAAAAAGGCGCCGATGCGCGCGCATTGCTAATCTGTGATCCATAGTGATTACTTACTCTGTGCTGTGATCTGTGATCAAGTAAATATTATTCCGCGCGTTTTTTTTCGCTGTATTGTTTTTATTTGAAAATGTCGTCAGAGTTTTGTTTATTTCCTCGCAAATCTATATATATAAAAGCGAAAGGTCACTCATCAAGGAATCTCAGAAACTACAAATGCTAGGAATCTGAAATTTTGCATAGAGGTCCCTTTTAGGACGTAGGCGCTCGCTAAGACGGGGTTTTGCGAAATTCAACCCCTAAGAGGGTGAAACAAGGGATGAACGGTTGTATGAAAATTCGCCATTTTCAAAGTTATCAAATTTTGTATCTAGACACTTGACACGAAGCAATTAAATGTTTTTTTTATCAATTATGTAATTTCGAACTGTACGGGGGTGAAGTTGGGGTTGAAATGGGGGATGAATGTTAATATGGAAATTCGCGACCGTTGAAAATAAAACCATGAAACTGTGTATAAAGACACTTGACACAAAGCAAACGAATGTTTGTTCTATGAGTTTCGTAATTTCGAACTGAACGGGGGTAAAATTAGGGTTGAAATGGGGGATGAATATCAATAAAGTTCCCAACCGTTGAAGACAAAACCATGAAACTCTGTATATAGACACTTGACACGAAGCAAACGAATGTTTGTTCTAGCAATTTTGTAATTGCTAACTGTACGGGGATGAAATGAGGGTTGAAATGGGGGATGAAAGTGTATATTTAAGTAAGTTCGTAATTGTTGAAGGTAAAACCATGAAACTTCGTATCCAGACACTTGAAACGAATCAAATAAATGTTTGTTCTAGCAATTTTGTAATTTCTAACTGTACGGGGATGAAATGAGGGTTGAAATGGGGGATGAAAGTGTATTATGGAAGTTTGTAATTATTGAAGATAAAACCATGAAGCTTCGTATCTAGACACTTGAAACGAAGCAAATAAATGTTTGTTCTAGCAATTTTGCAATTTCAAACTCTACGGGGATAAAATAGGGGTTGAAATGAGGAACGAAAGTTTGTATGGAAGTTCGTAATTGTTGAAGATAAAACCATGAAACTTCATATACTAGGCACTTGACACAAACCAAATAAATGTTTGTTCTAACAATTTTGTAATTTCGAAATTTACGGGGATGAAATGGGAGATGAAAATGTACCTATATAGAAGTACCTATGCACGTCATTGTTGAAGATAAAACCCTACCAAACCAACAAAGTTTTGCAACTAGACGCTTGATATCCATATACTAATATTATAAACATAAAAGTAACTCTGTAGGTCTGTTACGATTTAATGACTTAACCACTGAACAAGTTTGATTAAATTTGGTACACAGATAGACTAGGCTCAGGAAAAGACAAGAGCTACTATTTATCACAGAAAAAAAGTTGAACGGGTGATTTGCATCAGGAATGATTGTTTACATGGAAGTTCGTCAATGTTGAAGACAAAACCGTAAAATTTTGCAACTAGACGCTTGAAATCCATTCTAATATAAATTATTATAAATTCTCTCTGTTACGCTTTATCACGTAAACCAACTGAACCGATTTTGATGAAATTGTGTAAAAATGTTTTAATGTAAGCTGTTTTTTGTAAACGTAATTTGATATTGTGTACACATACCTACTGCCTGAGTTACCTTAATATTTATTTTGCGCGGACGAAGTCGCGGGTAAAAGCTAGTATGTTATAAAACGTCGTATGACATACGTGCGCTTTGATTATTACAGCCTCTGCTAATTATAGCTCTCGCCTTCGGCTCGAGCTAGCAATAAAGCCTCGGCTGTAATTATCAACTTACCGCACTTATATCATAATGTACTATTACATCATACTCTTTTGTTTATTGTTAAAGTCTATGGTGAAATTGAGAATATGTACATTAATATTATTGTTTGTATTTAATGCTATTTGTCTTTAGTCTTACCGAATTTCAAATATAATCGTAATATATTAAAGTTATAAATGAAATAACGAATTTACGAATAAAAACAATAATTCGAATTTAAATCAATTATGATTAAATTTCTACCACTGGACAACCACTACTAGTCTTTATAATTGCGCAATTATGACACAACATATTTGTCCAGGATATGATGAATCAAATTTTAATCTTTATCTGCAGTATTAAAGCAGCATTTTCATATAAATATATTATAAGGGCAACGTTATTATAAATATATTAACGTTGCCCTTGATGAACGTCAATGGTCACAGGCAGCTCTCCCAATTCGGTTTGGGGGTCTAGGAGTGCGTTGTGCGCGAGATGTCGGCCTGCCTGCTTTCCTTGCGTCGGTGCATGGGGTTGCTGATCTTGCCGCTACTATTCTAAATTCAAATGGTGGCGAGGAAAGGTTACCTTATGCTTCTGATGCTTTGATGGTCTGGAGTGCCCTCAACTCCGGCGAGTCAACTCCCGTAGAGTCTCAAAGCCAACGGGCGTGGGATGCTATTGGGGTCAAGCGGGTCCAAGCAGAACTTTGGGCATGTGCCTCGGGAGCGGATATGGCCAGACTCCGGGCCGTCTCGCAGCCTGAATCTGGGGCTTGGTTGCAGGCGCTACCTTCTCCTCACCTAGGCACCTTATTGGATAACAACTCGTTGCGCGTTGCGGTGGCTCTTCGCCTGGGCTGCAAGGTGTGTGAACCCCACGTATGCACCTGCGGCTCCCTGGTAGAAGCCAATGGCCATCACGCTTTGAGTTGCCGACGGTGTGCAGGAAGGTTCTCGCGACACCATGCACTCAATGACATAGTTCGGAGAGCCTTAGTGTCGGCGGGAGTTCCATGCGTACTTGAGCCCCCGGGCCTATGCAGATCGGACGGCAAGAGACCGGATGGGTTGACTCTGGTGCCCTGGAAGAACGGGAAGTGCTTAATTTGGGACGCCACTTGCGTCAGCACTGTCGCCGCCAGCCACCTAGGTCGCACTATCCACTCACCATCGGCCGCGGCAGAGGATGCCGCTGATAAGAAGAAGCGAAAGTATGGTATGTTGGTGTCGCAGTACGAATTTGTACCTGTTGCCGTGGAGACCTTGGGTTGTTGGGGCGCAGAGGCTAAAGGGTTCCTCTCAGAATTGGGGCGCAGGCTCAGGGAGAATACGGGTGACTCCCGCTCTGGTGCTTTCCTGGAGCAAAGGTTGGCCATTGCCATTCAGCGTGGGAACGCGGCGAGCATAATGGGCACTTTTGCGCCGGGTGCAGTTAGAGGTGGGTTATTCGGAGATTAGTTTTTTAATTATTATTTTAGTTAATATGTAATTTTACGGTTTATATTCAAATGAGTGATACTTTTTCTCCTCATTAGTAATATATTCAGATATTAAATTAAATTCATCATCATTCCGCTACATTCCGTTAGCGACATCGGACGACATGAGTCTTAAAAGCAAAGTAGCTATCGTGACTGGTGGCAGCTCGGGTATCGGTGCAGCCATAGCCATCAAATTAACTGAAGAAGGAGCAAAAGTTGCAATCGTCGGCAGAAATAGCGACAGGCTTAAGAAAATTTCTGCGGCTTGCGAGAAAGTCGGTACAAAGCCGTTGACCATCGTTGCAGATATTTCTAAAGAATATGAAGCAACCAACATTATAACAGAAACGATCAAATTCTTTGGAAAGATTGATATTCTGGTCAACAATGCTGCATCTGGTGCCATTATGAGCATATTAGACAGTAACGCTATCGAATTGTACGAACGCATAATGTCTACTAATCTTCACGCGGCCGTACGCTTGACGCATTTCGCAGCTAAACATCTTATTGAAACTAAGGGAAATATTGTTAATATATCAAGTGTGACTTCTCAACTAGCTATGAAAGATAGTTTTGCATATTGTACATCGAAGGCAGCCTTAGATCACTTTTCCAGATCTATCGCGGCGGAACTGGCACCAAAAGGAATTAGAGTAAACATTATCAGTCCGGGACCAGTGAGAACTGGCGTTTTTGAAGCATTGGGTATGGATGCCAATCAGCAAGAAAAAGGTTGGGAAACACTAAGGAAAGCAACTTTGCTAGATAGAGTATCGGATTCTGCAGAAGTATCAGAATTAGTTGCTTTTATGGTTAGTGACAAAGGAAAAAGTATCACTGGAGCAAACTTTGTAATTGATAATGGTATGCTTTTGAAGGGACCTATGGAATCTTCTGAACTATTGTAAAAGTGAGATACCAATTTGTATTTACGCCCAAATATACACAGTTACTATAATTTTTTTTTTTGTATATTAACATTTAAGTCATTAGGATGGGGTCCAGATACTTTACTGCGCAGAGGAGTGATTAACTACCTAACATTTTGATTATGTTGAGTTCTGAGTTTTGATTTCATCTAAACTCATATCATCGTTGTGGTTTTAAAATACTGCGTCGTTAATTAATATCTTTACGTACCATAGTTGTGTTATAGTTCACCATATCTACCCTGCATCCTTTCACACATTCCCTGAGAACCTGGCTTTCTATCGATTAGTCAATTTGATTTTCCAATGAAATGTACATTACAAATAACGTTAACTTACCCTGAAGCATAGAATAGATAATATAGATAGAACGGACACTCCCCACCCCCCGCCAATTTCAAGCTTCCTCCCCCTCGCGGACGCGAGGCGGACTCAACGAAGGGTTATTATATCGGACGATAATTTTCTATGAGAATACGACCATGATGCTGTATTATTTAACAAAATGGTACCAAATTGTTCGTCTATTATACGAAACAAGAATAAGAGATTTTTAATTTCATAAGAATTTCTACAAAGATTGAATCATTTTTATAAACTGTGTTAAGATATTCTGGTTAGAAGTACGCGCCAACACTGAAGTCCTGTGACGAAATTATTAAACTCGTTGTATTTAAACTGCGGCTTTCGTTGTCAGAATTGAATTGTCAGAATACACTTACCCAAAGAGAAATCTTTGGGTAAGTGTACTTAACTAAAAATCAATTCGTCCATGGTACCTTTATTATCTCCTATTTTGTTTTAAATCTTCTCCCTTCTGGTTATTGATGAAAGTTATATTTACCTACATTAAAGATCGAACACTAACTAGGTAAGATTATAGGCCACTCACAGGCAGGTGAACTCACGGGTCACAGCTATTCCATAAAATAATTTAGTAACCCTAGATGACACGCACACATGCGTAAATGTGTTCGAACGACATATGCGTAGTTGTGTGAGTGTAGGTATGTCGACTTCACCGTTTGTTTGGAGTTTAGGCCGAGTGTCCGGGGTGTGCCTGAAGTTTATATCTTATCCTGTTACCTTTAGATTTAATAAATCAACTTATTTTTGTCACGGGTTTTATGTTATCTGATTATGTAGGTATATACAATATTTTATGTGGGTGTGTTTTCTGACATAGAATATTGATCTACTGTCTTATATTTTAACCTTTGATTTTATGTAACTGATAATAAACATTTAAGTGTTACAATTTTTCTATTTTTTTATCATGCAAATGTGTCCAAGCAAAAAAAAGGTTCATACAATCGTTCAACCCGTGCCTGTAGTCTATAAGAACTTTCCACGAAGTATTAGAATATGCATAAAAAAGATGATTCATTGGACATGATGGTTCATTTTTATTTATGTATATGCCACCGGCCAAACTCGAGTTCAGGACAACCTAGTTTTGCCTAGGCTAAAGTAGTTCTTCCTATACGCGATAGGATTAACTAGTATAGCCTACTCCAAACTAATTTGTACTAAGCCCGATAGGATAAACCAGTTTAGCCTAGGCCAAACTAGTTTAGGTTGGGGTGGCTTGGGAACCTCCACATGGTGCGCCCTGGGCATCACACAACAACTTGCCTTGGTGGCATCTTGTTGTGTGATGGCAAATTCCGGCCGGGGCTGGGAACTTCTACACGCGCTCCTCACCCCCTTGAGCAGTGCGTGTAGAAGTTGGGGAGAGGGACTGGAAGACTTGGGAAGGTTACTCAGCTGACATATCGGCTAGTAAAATTCCTAAGTCTTCCAGATGAAGATCCTCCACGAGCACTTTGATTAGCAGAGTGCTCAGTGTCAGAGGCCGCCGTGCGGCCACAGAGGCGGAACCGCGGCTATCCCTGGCCGCAGTGGTGAGGGCGGATCTCTCGCTCACGACCATCTTCGCCGTGGTGTAACTATTTTCTGATCTGTGCCGTGGTGCTAAAAAAATATTTATTTTAATTAATTATTGGCTATGGATACTGGTCCTTCAGCCGAGAGAGTATCTCTCTACTTAGTCTGGGGATACAATATTGTCAGTGTTGCTATTTATATATTATTTGAATTTTCCTTCTACTTTGGCTTAGTTGGTGTCTACTGCATTGGGAGTTTTAATGATTTTTACTGAAAATCGATTGTGATGGTCAACTTAATTGGCTATTTTTATTCCCAATATTTTAAGAGTTTAACACAAAAGGTAAGCAGAATCTTAATCTTGCTGAATCTACAATATCGCCTATCGCCATCTAGTGCGTACGGTGGAACTATGTTTGTCTCGTCGGAAAACCCCTCATTGGCATCTGAAAAACACCTCATGTTACACATATTAACGGATTAACGATTAACGTTAACTTGCGTTAATTCTTCTGAATAACGCTTTAACGTTTAACGAGGGTAACTTTTTTGTAGCGGATTAACGATTAACGAAGTTAACTATTTGATTAACGGTGCCCAACGGTACATAAAATGTGAATCTCTGATAAGATCACATCTTATATCCGAACTTATACATAGTATTTGTATTTTAGTGTCTAGGGCTGCACCCAGATATGTACATAACGACGATAATGCTGCCATGTAGGTTGCACGGTGTATTAACATCGGCGCAACTGAGGTGGGCTGCATTGTTGGAGGGCAGGCATCGTGGGTGTGGGGTGGAGGCTACGGCGAAAGGGCCTAAAGAGTAAGAGCTAGTTGTTAGTACTTCCATATTCCAACAGACACTACCATAACTCACCCAACTCCACGGACATTGAACGATACACTGTCAACAAATAATTCTTCATCATCAATACTCCGCCCAGAATCCATCTAACCGGTACCTATAGGTATCTGCGAATACATCATTAGCGTTCATGTAAAAAAATGTGTTAATCGTGGTGCCATTATTTTTACCACCTTTAAAAAAGGAGGAGGTACTGTGTTCGACTGTATTTTGTTTTAGTATGTTCACTGTTGTGTAGCACTGTAGCATTTACTTGTTTATTTTTCAGTATTATAGGTATAGATGATAGATGTAAACGGCAGTCTTTGAGTTTTATCTTGAAAATAATGTTTTGTAAGGTTGTCGTGAAAGTAGATTTGTTAGTACAAGAAAGAGAATAGGCAGAAGCGTGATTACCCAGTAGTGACCGGATGCAAGGGAATGGCAGTAGATTGGAGCTACACGCTTGGACGATGCAGCAGAGTAGTCGGATACGTGATTTTATGGAATAATGGATTTTCAGGGCAGCATTACATACAAATATTTTTTTCTTCTTCTTCAAGTGCTTCTGGTTGGCCGTCAGCTTCTTGAATTTGTCTCTGTCCATTGCCATTCGGAAAAGCTGCTCGACAGAGTTAATGCCCGTCCACTCCCGGAGCCATGATTTTTTTCCGGCGTCTCGCGTGTCGTTTTCCCTCCACTTTCCCCATCATTATTAGTTGAAGCAACTCATAAGTATATATCATGCCTAAACACGTGACCGAGATATTCAATTTTGCGCTTCTTGATGGTGGGAATAATTTTTCGGGGCATGAAGACGCGCTGTAATACAGTTTCATTTGTGACCTTTTGTGTCCAGCTAATGCGTAACATGCGAGGGTATAACCACATCTCAAAAGCTTGTAGACGCTTCGTAGTGTCTTCTTTTAAGGTCCACGTTTCGCAGCCATACATGACAATATACCAGATATAGCATATAAGTACCGCTCCGCACTCGGAGCTTTATGTTAAGTTGACGACAGCACAAAACCTTCTTAATTTTGTTAAAGGATACTGGGGCAATTTTTATTCGGGCCTTGATTTCTTTATCAGATTCCCATGCTTCATACACCCAAGTCCCAAGATATTTGTACTGTCATACCTGCTCAAGTTGTTTACCAGCCACATATACATATGTTAGAATTAAGGTCGAGAAGTTTCTTGAGATTATCATGAATTTGGTCTTGCTGGTATTTATAGACAATCCACTATTCTCGCTGTTTTCATTGACTTTATCTAACATTATTTGTAAGTCACTTTCTGTAGATGCAATAAGTAGAGTGTCATCCGCATATCGCAAGAGCCATCGACATTACAGCTTCTGAGTAGATATTAAAGAGGAGCGGAGAAATAATACATCTCTGGCGGACTCCACGACAGATCTTGATTTCATTTGTCTCCTCATCGTCAACTCTTATGGTAGCTACCTGATTATCATAGAGATTGCGAATAATTCTGCCGTCCCTAGCATCCAAACCGATGTCGACTAAAAGGCTTAAAAGCTGCTCGTGTCTAACTCGATCAAAAGCCTTTTCATAGTCAACAAAGCACAACAGTACGTCAATTTGCATGTCTCTACATTTCTGCACGAGAACATTGAGGGCAAAAAGAGCTTCTCTAGTTCCGACACCCGATCGAATCCCGATCTGGCTAAGTCCCAGGTGTTCGTCACACTTAGGTCTTATTCTGTTTTGTATGATGTTTAAAAATACTTCTAAGACGTGACTCATTAAAGTAATCATACGATACTCCCCACCAGGGCCGGATTTAGAGGTGTGGAGGCCCCGGGGCAGAGCTTCTTTGGGGACGTTGAAATACTCCCCCTTCCCTAGATTCAGATTTCTCAAGAAAAAACCCGGACTACAAATGGTTAACATTACTGTTGAAATTAGATTTTGTTTTCCGAAGTGTCTGTTGTGGAGGCCCCCCGTTTGTGGAGGCCCCGGGGCGGATGCCCCGTTTGCCCTCCCCTAAATCCGGCCCTGCTCCCCACATTTCTTAGCGTTTTGCTTTTTGGGTAAGGGGATGAAGGTAGATTTCAGCCAGTCGCTTGGGAAGATGCCAGTCTTGTTAATGTTATAAAGATTTTTGTAAGTGCATCTAGCTGATCGGCTTCGAGTAATTTAAAGACCTCGATAGGCACGTTGTCAGGTTCTGGTGCTTTATCTGATTTTACCTTTACCTATTTTCAAGGCCCGTAAGACTTCAGATTCCAATATAGAAGGACCCGTGTCGTCACCGTGCCGACAAGGGGATGTTTCTCGACGAATCTGAGAACATATCAGCAACACAGTCACACCACATCGTCTTCTTAGTATCGGGGTCTAAAATGAGATTACCGTCCGTGTCAGTGAGAGTGTTTACAGCTTTGCGTTTTTGACCTACCATTTCCTTGATATGTTTATGGGCATTGAAACTATCATGTTAACGAAGGAGGTTTTCTAAGTGCGAACATTTATCACTATAGTATATGTTCTTGGCCTTCCTAATCTCGCTTCGAATGATAAACTTCGAATGACTTGCTTGTACCAATCTGGATCTGTACCTTTAAATTGTCTCCGCTTCTCCAGCAGCTGCAAAATGGAGTCCGTCATCCAGTCTTGTTTTTGTGATTGAGGCAGATGTTCGTGACATATGTCCTTTACCTTTGGTTTAAGGCTTGTCCACGAGTCAAAACTGGAATCAGTCGATTTAGCACGAATCATCGCGCTAAATTGACTCGGCCATAAACCACTGGGCCGCCGTGATCGGCGGCCCAGTGGACGTATGGACTTTTGCCCGTGTATCGTGTTCAACAAGCATGCGAACGTTGTCGGCTGTACTTTCTTCAGCTTACATCGGATGTCTACTACAACCGGGTTAAGGTCCGATCTAATATCAGCGCCGGGGTATGTTTGCGCTTTCTTGATACTGTTACGGTATCGACTGTTGATCATCACATAATCTATCTGATTCTTTACTATGTGATCAGCTGTGTGACTTGGATATGTCCACTTAAATAGGCGACGTGGAGGTATCTTAAAGAGGGTGTTAGTGATGACAAAATTGTTTTCTTCACAAAACTCTATTAGTGTATCACCTCTATCGTTTCTACTACCCAGGCCGTATCCCCCTGTCACACCCGAAACAATACCTGATCCCACCTTAGTATTCATGTCGCCCATCACAACAACAACTTCATGGCTTTTGTGGTTCTCAGAAAGGTATCATTATCTTTATACAAGTCTTCCACTTCAGTTATAATCTTATCTGCAGTGGGCACATAAACTTAAATCAGGTTGATGTTGTACGGTTTGGCTTCTAGTTTGATCAGCATGGCTCAGTTTGATAATGGAATAAAGTTAGTCACAGATTTGGAGATTTTTTTAGTGAGAAGAATGCACACACCATATTGTTCTTTTGGTCCATCGCAACCCGAATCAAATCAAATCAAATCAAATCAAATCAAATTTATATATATAGAATCGAATAAGACATGGTCATTATGTGTATAATATCTGTCCTATTATGGCATTTTAGTGTCACTTATACCAAGGATGTCCACCTGCAATCGTTTAATTTCCTTTATTACATTAATTTGGGAGTTTTCTATTTTGTTTAAACTTCTCACGTTCCAAGTTCCTAATCTTAATGATTTCCATTCGGGGATTCTTAGCACTCCTGTCCCATCTGAGAGACGCCGGGCACTCGTGGCCTGGGCTATGTGTGACTTTTCCATAAAGCTAACCACTAGGGAGATTAGTACTGTGCTTTCCCGTTGCCTTCTACATCAGACCTTTTAGAGACGATTAAAATCTCAAGGTTCCTGAATCCTCTTCCTGGCTTTTCTTGGCAGGGTGTATTGTTATACCGCCATTGCTCGGTCGCCAGAGCCTCGTCTGTTATCTAGCAGGGAGAACCACGCCAGCCCGAACACTGGCGCTGCCAGCTATTCTAAAAGAACCACCGGCGCGAGCAGGTGAGGTTGACATTAGGGTCGGATAGATGATGTGCTCCGTTCTCCCCCTACTCACCTCCTACAAATATTTTACTTGAGACGAACTTCTTAGCATTCTATTGATTCACCGTGCGGGTGCCTGGTCCATCGTGTGGCAGAGAGAGAAATCTCGAGTAGACCCCAAGACTTGTGACTTGGGCGTAGGTTTAAAAGGGGCCCCTTAGTGACGTACGTCAACACTCACCTTCACTGCTCGTATTTCTCTCCCTGCCCAGCCAAATCCGATATGATCCTCATAGT
This sequence comes from Ectropis crepuscularia, assembly GCA_963693475.1. NCBI lineage: Eukaryota > Metazoa > Arthropoda > Insecta > Lepidoptera > Geometridae > Ectropis > Ectropis crepuscularia. Next base: position 16,443,726 of record OY856358.1, read on the forward strand.
GCAGCTTTAGATACTCGTTCTAGTATAGAACTTACTACACTTCTGGACAAGCCAAGGTCTTTAAGCAGGTTATAGAGAGATTTTGCTGGTATACCTCTCGCTCCTACTTCTACAGCGTATAACTTAACTACATAGCCATTTTTTGTTAATTCGTTTTGAAGGTCGTAATACTTATTTTGTTTCATCACGTGGTCTATAAGTATATTTGTTTCCCACGGTACGGTAAGTTCCACAAGGACTAGGTACGCGTTTTGTAGCTCTAGAAAAAAGGAAAATGTCCCGTCTGGATGACGAAACCCCCACATCCTCTGGGATTTTATAGTGCTTTTCATACGTGTCCATTAAAATAGTCCAATCAGGTGCTGAACCCAGGATTGAGTAAGGGTTGTTCTTGGAGTTTGAAGTTGAGTCCTCTTTTACAAAGTTAATTTGTCTTTTGTTTGTCGTCAATCCCTTTTGGGCTCTAGCTACCGAAAGGCTTATGGCTTCACATATGATTTCAAGTACTCTGTCATGGCGCTGTGAGTAATGACCTGTGAGCACCTTGCATCCCACCAATATGTGCCTTGCTGTACATATCGCCTCACCACAAGTATAGCAACATTTTTCAGAGGCTTTTCCCCACCTTACCAAGTTACTCTGGTCAGGGAGGGTCATTTGGAAAGCGTTTTCATACAATTTTAATAAGGCAGGAGACCATACAACAAGGTGCGCCACTTCAGTGCTAATGGGATACAAAACTCACCTATGGTTAACCACTCACTTTGCATTTCTAAATTCATAGCGTTTCATTCTTAAAATTTCAAATGTAGCGTAAAATAAGTAGATCTATATGAAAAGGTTTACGTTGTGCACTCTATGTGTTCACGAAGGTGGTTGAGGCAGAACGCGCTCACATTATTGAATTACAGACTTGCAAAGAGCTAGCTTGCATTTGCATCAAGAGTAGTAAGGCAGCGCAATCTCTTAGATTTTTCGTAATGTGAATTAGTTTGTGGCGGACGGCTAGGAAGACTAGACCCAAGCGTCATCGGTACATCAAAATTCTCAATATTTGCATCAAACGTTTCGAATCTTCGATAATTGTACGCACTACAAGACAGTGAACTCTACCCGATACTGCGACTTAGGTACAATCTGGGTGTCACGTGTGTTGCATCCTTAGATAAAGAATAAGTAAATAGATCAGGTTTTTCTGCACGGTTCCTTTGTACCAATCGCAAGCAGATGAGTATGTATGTGCTAGCTATGGCGACATCGTGATGTGCCGCGACAAAATTATGACACTTCCACAAGAGCGACAAGACAAGAGCGATCAGACCCGTGCGTTTGGTGTAAAGCGTTTGTTCTAACTCTATACGTATAGTATATCCCACCAAAAACATTCTGTAAAAAACTAGCCAAGTCTCGATGAAGATGCATATTTATCTCTAAAAAGTAATGAAATCTAGACAAAGCCGTGCCAAGTCTAAGGTTCCTTACTGCGATTTCTTTATTATTATAGTTAATGTTGTGTGAATTGGCCGTTGAAGGGTACACAAGTGTACAAAACCAGGTGCTCCATGACACCATTGCACCAATCTGTCGCCAGAACCGCTACCATTGACTATGGAAAATGGCCACTTGGAAAACGTTGATTGAATAACCAGTCAATTGTTTTTGTCTTACTATTTTCCCTAAATTGTATGTGTCCTATATGGTGTGAACAATAAAGAATTTAAATAATACTTATGTGTGGGCGAGCCGGAAACAAACAGTTTAAAAAAAATATTTCCAGTCCAGAGGGACTTCTATTTATTGATAGAAGTCCGTCTGTACGTCTATTTTATGTGGTCGATTTGACGCTCCAAAACAAAAATAGAACAGAAGTCAGCATTCGATGCTGAACGCAGGTGTTGCTATTGAATGCATGTATGTGTTGTTGTTGATTAACAACAGCCTAATATGAGACACTAGCGTCCAATTACCAATACCAGTATAGGGTATTATCTCGCTTAACAAACATAAGTAGTTACAACTGATACAACATAACGTGTAAACAAATTTGACTTGTATCCACTAACGGACTAACGTATAAAGAATGTTCAACGGCCAAGTCACACAACATTAACTATAATAATAAAGAAATCGCAGTAAGGAACCTTAGACTTGGCACGGCTTTGTCTAGATTTCATTACTTTTTAGAGATAAATATGCATCTTCATCGAGACTTGGCTAGTTTTTTACAGAATGTTTTTGGTGGGATTTCACTTCTTTTTGTAGAAACGTGGACTTATTGATTTATTATATTAGATGTATTATTTGACACATATTTTTTTTTTCCGGTTCTGATTCTTGTACAGTAGCAACATTTGCCCAGTAGTGGGAAGCATTAGGCTAGATTAAATTAGAAGATGTGTCCCACTATGCTGGATTTTTGCAATGACAGTCGATTTTTTTGTGTACCAATAGTAGAATGGGGCTTTACTATAAATATCTCTTATACAGCTGGGACAAGCTGAGGGTTCTTCATCAGATACTTCAGACCTTCGATTTTTGACATCAAATGAAGAGGCAAACAAAGTTGAATATTATTTGTAAAGGCTTGTTTTCAAATAACCAGGTATACCACCATGTACCCCAGATTTTCGATATTCCTAGTTTTTATAGTTTTACCTTTATGTGGCCATTAAACCCTAAGTTTGTACCAAATTTCAGCTCTCTGAGTTTATGGGAAGTACTAGTTCTATTTTGATGATCATGAGTGAGTGAGTGAGTGAGTGTCATAAATGCGAAACTTTGCTTTCGCTTAACTTCGGAACTAAATGACGTACAAACTTGAAATTTTGGATTTTTACTACGTGATTATAGTTTACTAGATGACAAAAGTTTCAGCGTTCTGGTCATATCCAAAGGTTCTCAAATAGAGGCCTGAAAATGCGGCGAAATGGTTCCAGTAAAGGATGGTACGGCAGTGTTTGCTTCGCGCTCGACTTGGCGGGGGCACTGCCGTGCCCCCAGATTTACTTGTATCCACTAACGGACTAACGTATAAGAATGTTCAACGGCCAAGTCACAAAACATTAACTATATTAATAAAGAAACCGCAGTAAGGTACCTTAGACTTGGCACAGCTTTGTCTAGATTTCATTACTTTTTAGAGATAAATATGCAGCTTCATCGAGACTTGGCTAGTTTTTTACAGAATGTTTTTGGTGGGATTTCACTTCTTTTTGTAGAAACGTGGACTTATTGATTTATTATATTAGATGTATTATTTGACACATATTATTTTTGCCGGTTCTGATTCTTGTATATTAGCAACATTCGCCCAGTAGTGGGAAGCAATAGGCTAGATTAAATTAGAAGATGTGTCCCACTATGCTGGATTTTTGCAATCACAGTCGATTTTTTTGTGTACCAATAGTAGAAAGGGGCATTACTATATCTCTTATACAGCTGGGACAAGTTGAGGGTTCTTCATCAGATACTTCAGACCTTCGATTTTTGACATCAATTGAAGAGGCAAACAAAGTTATTTTTTTTTTGTAAAGGCGTGTTTTCAAATAACCAGGTATACCACAAGGTACCCCAGATTTTCGATATTCCTAGTTTTTATAGTTTTCCCTTTATGTGGTCATTATACCCTAAGTCTGTACCAAATTTCAGCTCTCTGAGTTTATGGGAAGTACTAGTTCTATTTTGATGATCATGAGTGAGTGAATGAGTGTCGTAAATGCGAAACTTTGCTTTCGCTTAACTTCGGAACTAAATGACGTACAGACTTGAAATTTTGGATTTTGAGTATGCGATTATAGCTTACTAGATGCCGAAAATTTCAGCGTTCTGGTCTTATCTAGAGGTTCTCAAATAGGGGCCTGAAAATCTGGCGAAATGGTTCCAGTAAAGGATGGTACGGCAGTGTTTGCTTCGCGCTCGACTTGGCGGGGGCATTGCCGTGCCCCCAGATGTACGTAAATTCTTTGGTTGCATCGTAGGTCGTGACATTTCATAACCAGCAAACAATGGTGAAACGTAGACGGACTATGGTAAAAAATTCTTCACGATCATTGTTTCAATAATTGTTAAAGCCAGAGCTCATGCTACGAGTAAACTTGTACATCTTCTGTACCTACTTGGCTAAATAATTCAGAGGTGCAGGCGGGATCCGACCCGAAATCGGAAATGAGTAGGTATAGTACGAATGATAAGACACCTCTATGATTCTGCAGTTTAGCTATCTAGTGACGATTCTGATTATTTTGTCTTTATATTTTAAAAATGTACAAAGTCACTTGGCGTTAGCTAGGATGACTTGTGGTATTCGTAGCTCGATAGGTAGGTATTAGTGTGCGATCTAATCCCGGACATATTAGGTTTGATGACAATACATTTAGGTGCAATATAATTAACTATCATCCTAGTAATCATTCGGTCGATGACGATATGTTCATTACGATAAAGCATATTGAATAAGTAAATATCGATAAACAACGATAAGATAAGTACTGACACTAAATTGATAGCATATTTGAAGACAGTAGGTAATGATGCAATATTAATCAATCTGTGTGAATTGTCCTTTACCTACTTTGTTTGTTTAACTATATTGGCTCAAACCTAATGAACGATTGAACCTAATGAACCCGACTAAATTTATTTAAATCTTCATTTAGGGATAGACTAGATAGACAGGTACAGACCGCGGGCAAAGGTCTAGTGCAAAATTTTAGAACCTTGCATATTTTCATTGTGATGTGCTAAGCTCGCATTTAAGACGCTGGAGTGACTAAAGCATGCATTGTGCCGCCGTGGCATGCCATCGCACTGGGAAATAGAAAACCCCGACCGCAGGTAACACTGCGGTCAACCACAGGCGCTAGCAATGGAATTAGACTTCAGCAATTATAAATAACTAGCGGCCCGCTCCGGCTTCGCTCGAATAATAATCTAGATATCAATTGCAGCGCCATCTGCCGGGCTGATTTGTGAATCTAAACCTTCCAGGGCCCTACCCAAACGTATACAAAAAAAAACATTCAAATCGGTCCAGCCGTTCAGGAGGACTTCAATAACAACGAAAAGTGGCATTGATTTTTATATATATAGATGTATTTCTCCGAAAAAACAAAAACCGACTTCATTTGAAAATGAAGTTCGGACACTCGACCAAATTTCATTTTTCATCAACGTCACAATTTGTCAATGAAAAATTAAAAAGTAACAAACATACATCCATACGCTTACACTTTCGCGTAATATTAGTCAGATTTAAATTTAATATACTTAGATACTTACTTACTATTATTACCACACTTTTTTTTTTTTTTTTATTAACTTAATTAGGTTTACACTTGACCGCCATCTCACCTGATGTTAAGCGACGATGCGGTCTACGATGGAGCGTGTTTACCTAGAAAAAACCGATTCACTCTCGATTTGAAGACATCAAGGTTATAACTATCAGGGAAAACCCACTCTGGCAACTCATTCCACAGCCTAGACGTTCTTATCACAAAAGTAGAGTCAAACCTCTTCGTCCGTGTCTTTGGAACATCAACCATGAAACGGTGCCGCTTCTTCGAGTTCTAATAAAAACATACCCAACCAAATTGTTAAAAGCATCCGATCTTTTCTCTTTAGCATTACAAAGTTTGAGAACCACAAAATCATACGTTTTTTGTATCTAACATCGGATGTCTAAATCTAAGTCTAATCTAGTCTAATCGATCTAAGCAATAGAAGTCACTATGGATTGCAATCCGAACTTACCCCTTGTTGGTAAACATCATAACTGAATCATAAAAAGTAAAGTTTGTTTTTGAAAACGTATAAAACAAAAACTATTAAGTCTATAGAACAGACAAAATTCACGCCTATACTATGTTTATCCAATGAGACTTGTAGCTATATTTTGACGACCTCACATGAATTGATGTCCAGAAAATAAATAAATCGCAAGACTTGGCTAACTAGTCGTAACTTCGTCCGATCTTACCCCAACGCACCTTACATAAACACTTGATGGTACTTTTTGCATATCTAAGTAACCACATCGGAACGATTAGGTTACTTAGGAACCAAATCCGACTCGGAGCACCCCGACTCCACCTAGTCTTGTCGCTGCTACCCCTAGAGTGTATATAAAAATGCGGGAGCCAGAAGCTCAAGGGAGGTGCTGAGTGGAGAAGCGACACTCAGGGCTGACCGCAGAGCTTCTGAAGTCAAATCTCAGTGTTAGACCCTAATCGGAGCGGTAGTTAAAAGTCAATGACAGAACCAAATCAGAATTGATAGTTTACATAAGCAATTTATCGGATACTTTTAAAATATTTGTTGCGTAAATATTCTATTTTGGTAAATGCTAAATTTGTTAAATGAATAATTTATGAAATGAAAAATGTACAAAACACAAAATGTCATTCGATATATTGTCTATATTCATCATATTCATTTTACTTGTAGCATAATCTATTTATATCTATATTAATAAAAGCGAAAGGTCGCTCATCAAGGAATCTCAGAAACTACAAATGCTAAAAATCTGAAATTTTGTATGGAGGTCCCTTTTAGCACGTAGGCGCTCGCTAAGACGGGGTTTTGGGAAATTCAACCACTAAGAGGGTGAGGGTTAAAAAAAAAAGTTGTATGAAAATTCGTGATTTTCAAAGTTATCAAATTTTGCGCTTCTTACCCGTGGTACTACCGGTGGTACTACTGGTAGTACCACGGGAAATGTTTTTTGCCCGTAGTACTACTAAACAATCTAGTAGTACCACGGGAGATTTATTTTACCTCTGGCACTATTTACTTATAAGTCGAAACAATATTAAGCGTTAGTCCCGATCGGGCCACCGCACCGGAAATAAACCACTATTCTTATTTCAAGTAACTATTGTATTAGAATCTTTTTTCAAATAACTGAAAATAAAACTGCGAATTCAATTGTTTAGAAGAAAGTTAATTTTGAATTTGTCAATAACAATAAATACATGGCGTCCTTTCTCTAAGCGTACACGAGTTTAAAATTGTTTATAGTTTTGTTTAATGTGCCCCATTCATTAACTAGGTAAGATAACAAAGGTGAATAGGTCATTCGGGTTATTATTTTCCATTAAGTATGTGAGTGCATTTTCCAGATTATCGAGTTTTAGTTTATTTTACAGCCATGTGTGATGCAGTTGCTACAGAAATTAATTATATACAGAGAAAAGGAGGCACTGTGCTCCTTAGTGGCGGCTATCAATATTATAAGTTAAAAGAGTACGTAAATGGATCTGTCATTTGGAGATGTGCATTGTACAAAAAACAAAAGTGTACTGGAAGTGTAACGATAAAAGTGAGTTTTTTATTCATATTTAAGAGATGCTGTTATATTATATTGTCTTATGTTTAGTCGAAACAGATAAATTTTAAGATAAAAAATGTATATTTCAGGATAAAACCATTTTAAAAGATGTTATTCCGCAAGAACATAAGTGTCAATCTGATTATGGAAAAAACCAAATCGCGATGACTATTTCAAATTTAAAGCAGAAGGTTACGGAATCTAACAAACCAATAGAAAGACTATACAAAAAAGCATTTAAAAAGATTAAAGATGATGGCTACAATCTGGTTACAAATGTGCCACTTTTTACCAGTGTGCAACATAGCTTGTACGACATGCGCAACAGATCAGCAAATGTAAAAAAACTGTATTCAAGAACGTTGAAGATGTACATGTGCCTGTTAATCACTACTCATTTATTCTTGCCGATTATTACTATGAAGGAAACCGTATATTGATCTTCTGTAGTCATGCTGGTAAAGCCAGAATGTCAGAATTTTCAGAATTTTTCGGTGATGCCACCTTTTATGCATGTCCACCCCCATTCACCCAGTTGTATAGCATCCTTGGAGATGCCGGAAGTACCACAGAAACAACTAAAGTCGTTCCATTGATCTTTGCTCTCCTAATGAATAAAAAACAAAGTACGTATGAAGTTATGTTCGAGTTAATAAAAACACGACTCCCAACTTTTGTGGCAAAACATTTTCACTGTGACTTTGAGGTTGCTGCGATTAATGCAATTTTAAGTGTTTTCCCAGGAGTCAGTATCATTGGATGTTATTATCACTGGCACAGATGTGTCATGAGAAAAGGAAAAGCACTTAAATGTGACAAAAAGCCCGAAAACCGCATTGTTGCATTAGTTGCAGCATTAGCATTATTACCAGCTGAAAGAATAATGGAAGGATACGATTACGTAAAGACTGAGAGCGAGTTCTTCGAAGTAAAGAAATTGCTACAGTATGTAGAACGGACGTGGATGAAAGGACACATGACAGGAATAATAAGTGTGTTTGGTAAACGCCACCGAACGAATAATGTTATTGAATCATGGCATTCTAAAATAAACAAAATTTTGAAAAAAAGTCCGGTGACACTTTTGAGACTACTAGAAACCTTAGAAGACCAGTCAACGACAAAAGTTTTATCCAAATTCTCAAGTAAAAGAAGAATGCAGTATATTAAAATTGACGACTGTATCAGACGGATACAAATGCAACTTATAAATAACGATGTTTCATTGGAGCTAGCATTAGAAAAATTGCGTAGTTTTTAATTTTCCAAAATTAGATGTGATTTATTTTATTTCTTTGAGATTTTTTTGGGATTTTGTTACTTACCAATAGTAACTAGAAATGAAATAAACATTGTTCGCTTAATATTGATAGTGTTTCGACTCTTAAGTAAGTAGTGCCAGAGGTAAAATAAATCTCCCGTGGTACTACTAGATTGTTTAGTAGTACTACGGGCAAAAAACATTTCCCGTGGTACTACCAGTAGTACCACCGGTAGTACCACGGGTAAGAAGCGAAATTTTGTACATAGACACTAAACTTGACACGAAGCAAACGAATGTTTGTGCTATCAATTTCGTAATTATAACTGTACGGGGGTGAAATTGGTGTTGAAATGGGGGATGAATGTCAATATGAAAGTTCCCAACCGTTGAAGATAAAACCATGAAACTCTGTATTTAGACACTTAACACGAAGCAAACGAACGTTTGTTCTAGCAATTTTGTAATTTCGAACTGTACGGATTTGACAAATTCGTGATTTTCAAAGTTATCAAATTTTGTATATAGACACTAAACTTGACACGAAGCAAACGAATGTTTGTGCTATCAATTTCGTAATTTCGAACTGTACGGGGGTGAAATTGGTGTTGAAATGGGAGGTGAATGTCAACATGGAAGATCCCAACCGTTGAAGATAAAACCATGAAACTCTGAATATAGGTACTTGGCACGAAGCCAATAAGTGTTTTTTCTAGCAATTTTGTAATTTAGAACTGTTTGGGGATGAAATTGGAGTTGAAATGGGTGACAAATGTCTCTTACGCTTTCACACCTAAACAACTGAACCAATTTTGATGAAATTGTTTTATTATAAGCTGTTTTAGTAACCGTAAATGTGTATGAGTATAAAAATAGGTACTGCCTTAGTATTATTTTTTATTATTTAATGCCTTATTTATTTCGCGCGGACGAAGTCGCGGGTAACAGCTAGTAATATATAAAAGCGAAAGATCACTCATCAAGGAACCTCAGAAACTACAAATGCTAGGAATCTGAAATTTTGCATGAAAGTGCCTTTTCGCACGTAGGCGCTCGCTAAGACGGGGTTTTGCGAAATTCAACCCCTAAGAGGGTGAAACAAGGTATGAACGGTTGTATGAAAATCCGTCATTTTCAAAGTTATCAAATTTTGTACGAGTATCTAGACACTTGACATGAAGCAATTAAATGTTTGTTCTATCAATTTTGTAATTTCGAACTGTACGGGGATGAAATTGTGGTTGAAATGGGAGATGAATGTCAATTTGGAAGTTACTAATCGTTGAAGATAAAACTATGAAACTCTTTATTTAGGCACTTGACACAAACCCAATAAATGTTTGTTCTAGCAATTTTGTCCTTTCAAACTGTATGGGGATGAAATTGGAGTTGAAATGGGGGCAAATGGTTGAAATTAAATGGGACGAATATCTCTTGCGCTTTCACAGCTAAACAGCTGAATCAATTTTGATGAAATTGTTTTATTATAAGCTGTTTTTAGTAACTATAAAGATTCTGAAACCATTCGGGTCGGGCTGAGCCACGGAAACTGGCCTCTACCGAATGGATTTGTGCAATTTGCGATTCTGAACGCTAATTCCGATTATTTTTGACGTTTGCAACCGACTACCAGCTGTTTTCTAATCGGTTGGGATTCGGACAGCTTTTTTGTCGTGGATAGCCAAATCCGATTTTCAGATTATTGTATTTACTTGATTTTTCTTTGTTTTTCTCAATATTTCAGTAAGATTATGGACAGTTAACGAGTTTTTATTAACTTTAGTGTGTTATATGTGTTTAGTTTTTGGAAGTTTTGGGTTTTGAAATTTTCAAAGTTGGCAGTTTGTGCTCAAAAGAATTGCTAGAAATGGATTATTGCCATATATGATTTGTTATTGTTTAATTTTTGAGATCACAAGAATTAAATATGTTTGTTGTTTGAACAAAAAGGCAAGAAACCACAAAGAAACATTGGAGATACGAGACATCACGTCAAACAACGATATAACAGCGGATAGAGCGGATACAGCTTTGGGCCCAGTGGTAGTCCCAAACATAGTCGGGGCTAAGTAAGGAGAAGACCGTGTAAACTTGTGATAAGTGCGTGCGTCTTTTACTAAGTGGTGATAGTGGTGGTCCACATATGTACTGGAACCAGCCCAATAGGGGTCATGACTCCACGACCCCCGAACGACACGACGAATTTTAAGTTAAATGAGCTTACTAGCTCCTTGAATTGAGTAACTTTGTTAGTGGCTTTCTTTAAACTAATATTAAAATCACCACAATGTATGACTACCACTACGCCCTCACTATACTCCAGAGACTGTAAATTCGATGTTATCAAGTCTGCTTTTCCAATTAAACCAGCTTATTCTGATGCAAGACCCGAATTTCTTTAGAGAAGAAAAAATTTACATTTTGCTGGAGAGGATGTTTCATCACCACTCAGATCTGACACCCTGTCACAAGTTTGGGTACTCTTGTGAACTGTAGGACTAGTAAACAGGTCCTGGCAATTCGGCGAGCGCTCATGTATGCTGTGCAACGATTGAGCGTTAAGTAATTTACGACGTACATGCATTTCATTTTGGTAAGCATTATAGTCATTTTTATAGGAAATATGCAAAACCTCTTTTAAAACACTTCTACAAATGTTTGTACAGATTTCATACCGTCGTGGCCGAAAACTACTATAACACATGTTTATGTAAGTTACATGCGTGCATTGTTTACAAATGAGTCTCAGCTCATAGTTGAGTTTTTCCTCCCTAAGATACTTGTTGTAAAAAAATGCGGGTATTAAAATGTTAGTGTGTGCAACTGATCTTAACCAATAATGTAGACAATCTTGAAATTCATACGGCACAAGCTCATTTGTTCCCGTTAGTAGGACTACACAGTCTTCTTTTGTGTAGCTATCGACTTCTTGTTTACAGGTACTTATTATGTCATGAAGTCGAGCACCTGGTTTCCAGAACCTTTTTACTTGATATCTGTCTCCCAGTAGTTGTTGAAGTATACAGCGTATGTGTTAACTTTGATCATCTCCTAATACTCCGAATAATGGATTTTCAGGACAGCATTAGGTACATACAAATATTTAAGTTAATCTTAAAATTTCAAATTTGGCGTAAAATAGATCTATATGTATAATAAGGTTTATGTTGTGCACTCTATGTGTTCACGAAGATGGTTTAGGCAGAACGCGCTCATATTATTGAACTACATACTCGCAAAGAGGTACATTTGCTTCAAGAGTAGCTAAGGCTGCGCAATCTCTTAGATTTTGTTTATATTCTTAGATAATAATAAATAATAAATATTAGTGTACAATTCACACACAACACCATCTGACCCCAAACTAAGCAAAGCTTGTATGATGGCGGCCAGATAGCTGATATAATACTTATATAGTTTTAAATACATACTTATTATACATAGAAACACCCAGACACAGTGCAAACATTTGAATTCATCACACAAATATTTGCACTGGGTGGGAATCGAACCCACGACCCTCGGCTTCGCAGGCAGAGCTACTAACCATTAAGCCACAAGGCCAGTCAGTGTGATATGTGGATTAGTTTGGTGGGGGAACACCAGGTAGTCTAGACCCTAGCGTTATCGATACACTGATCGGTACATCGATATTCCCAATATTCGCATCAAACGTTTCGATTCTTCGATAATTGTACGCACTGCAAGTCTGTGAACTCTGCCCAATTCTGCGATTTATGTACAATCTGGGTGTCATGTATGTTGTGTTGTTGTGTTTTGCATAACCAGCAAACTATAGTGAAACGTAGACGTATGGTAAAAAGTTCAGTATCTTGTATAAAATACAAAACATTTCGGCTTCCTCACGATAATTTAATTCATTGTGAAAGCCAGAGGTTATAATAAACTTGTACATGTTTATATACATTTGTTGGCTATATATTCTGAAGTGCGGGCGGGATTCAACCCGCTCTTCTACCGCCTAACTAAATTGGCTTTGGAGTTGCTATTGCTATCTCTATTATTTCAAGCAAAAAAAAAGCGAAAGAAATATCAAAGCTAAGTTAGTAAGTTAGGCGATAGACCCTCCGAAATCGAAAATGAGTAGGTATAGTACGAATGATAAGACACCTCTATGATTCTGCAGTTTAGTTATCTAGTGACGATTCTGACTATTTTGTATCTTTACTAAGTCACTTGTTAGCTAGGATGACTTGTGGTATTCGTAGCTCTATAGGTAGGTATTGATGTGCGATCTAATCTATTTTTGTTGTCTATCTGCATTAAGTCACCACGCTACATGTAAAACGTTATATTATTGACTAGCAGCGCCTCGCGGTGTTACCCGCGAAGTTCCCGTTCCCGTTGTTCCCGTTGTTTTTCCGGGATAAAAAGTAACCTATGTTTTCTTCAAGACTATAATCTATCTGTGTTCCAAATTTCAGCCTGATCCGTTCATACGTTAGGACGTGATTGAGCAACAAACATCCAAATATCCAAACATCCAATCAGTATGGATACATTGACATTTATAATATTAGTAGGATAGGATACTGTGTTAGAGGGTGCATGCGTGTGTGTTAGGGTGAATGTGCCTGTGGGTGAGACCGGTGAGAGAGGGTATGTGTGTGCCCCTACGTGCGCATGTGTGTGTGTACCTACTTGCGTGCACATATAAATGGTGTCATTTTTCCATTGATTTCTACGATGGCAATGCAAAATCAGGTGACGTCTCCTGATTGAGTCTCAGTCGCAACATGAGCTTCAAGTTGAGTGGACGTTCACTGACAATGCAAAAAAATCCGATATAAGCCGTAATAACGCCTTATTGTGCTTTTACAAGGTGCACAAACAGTTCAAAGACCAAGAACAAGTTCCATGGTATCACTTTTCATGTGTAAGTACACAAAATCATTAATTATTTCCATAACAGTTCAATCATTATTTGTCGAAAATATCTGGCAACTAAATACTGCCTTAGAGCGCAATCCTAGGCTAAAAATATTACAATAGGGGCATTTCACGCCAAGCGGACAACCAAAAAAATATGAGGTCGTGAATTTTGTTTATATTCTGGTCAGTTATACTTCTAGTAGACGTGGGTGTGTAGGCACAATTTTTTTTTTCGTATGATGCTTTATTCCCGAGTTATGAGCTTTTAAAAATGTACTAAAAATTAAATTATAAATTTTTGTATGCTCCTTATTTGTATCAATTTATTATTTAAAAAAATAAAAAAATATTGTTTCTAATAGTTAAAAAGTTGTTCTTTTTAGTTATTTTGTCGAGTTCGAAATTTGAATTTTTTTGTGTATTGTGAACCGCTTGGCGTGAAATGCCCCAATAAGCAGGTTGGACTATTTCATAAATTTAAAATTAACAAAATTGAAGAAGTGGCCTTTACTCTTATCAGTTTATAATGAGACAAAGATAGAAAAGATTAATAATAATTATCCTTTACATAATTAAATATGTTGTCTCTGAATACTTGGATTTGTAATATAGACATGAGTTTCATACAAACCAAAATAGAAAACATAGAAGAACCAAAAAAGAACTATGATAATATAATTTTAAAATGTAGAACACTGCACATGTTAGTATAAAATACAATGTGTCACACCTTTTTTTTTAGCGCAAAACGGAACGCGGAATTGTCTTTGGAAGCGCGGTGGGAAAAGCCCATCCCTAGCCCCTAGCCGATCTAGTTTGTTTGATTACATCATCAACAATACAAGTACGAAAAAAATTATAAACTTTGAAAGACTTATTCTCAGAAACTATTGGGTGTACAGAGACAATATTTTTTTTTTTGGTCTTCTTTATAAACGCCATAAGAAAGTTTTTACAAAAACTAGTCGTTTAGGGTTATAATCGCCAAAATTTGAAAAATAAACGATTTTTTCGCGATTTTTTCGATTTTTGACAAAGTTGCGTTCGTCGCTCGAGGTCACAAACTTGGGACAATTATTAGGCCAACATCATAAACATGTCTGCAAAAAATCAGATCCACCGGATTTAACGTATAAAGTTACTGCACTATTACGCAGGGAGAGATGTCACGATGAGGTGTCATGAAATGTTTGGGCCCGGGGTTTGATCTCGACGGCAATCGACGTCACGTCGACACGTGTCACGTTCCCGCCGAGACTCCCAGTGCTTTAGTGTCAGTGGTCAGTGGTAGATGCAGTAGGGTAGTGACGAAGCCATGTGGCCGCACTAGGTTAAGTACTATTATAAGGGTGTAGTGTCTTTTTATAGGATGTCGAAGGTGTAACTTTCTTTACTTGACAGGAACGAGTTGTTTCACAATGTTTACCTACCTCTAATGATCCTAGGTCATCGACCTGGTCTAATCTTTATAACCCTTTTAATTCTCATGTAATGCTATACGTCATCGACCTGATGTTAAATCTAGGCCCATCTCCTGTCGAACAACACCTTCCTTTGTATTCACCAAACCTATATAAACTATAATTATAAAATACTTACCATACCTACTTAAATAACGTAACATAGTTTTACTTTTAAAATGTGCTTCAGTATTATTGGGATGTTACTGTAGTCCATTTAAACCTTTTGCTTTCTTCGGGAAGATGATATATTATTACCCAACCCGCTACCTGTTATTGTTAGTTGAATCCAGACTTACATATACCGTGTAAGGACATGATTGTTTTTATGATTTAACTACATACATAATGAATCAGGGAGAAATTGAGTTTGTTATCAATTGAGTTTGAACCAATTGAATAAATGTAAGAATTTATATTGACAGCTCTTCGATCTTTCCCATATAAAATTTCACAAAGGAATGCTCTTCAACGGCTTAGCTCCATCTACTTATAGCGCCAACCCCGCTATAACTCTTTTGAGATGGCGGGTAGAAGTGAATGGTATCCCACCGGCGCCCTCTACACTAAATAACACATATTTAGACTCAAATCCCAGTGTTAAATATAATACTATAGTGAAATACACGGTAAACAAAATACAGGTGATAACACGGCCCTCCTGCGCACGCTGCCAACCTTGGCAGTGTCACAGTCTGGTGTAGTTGCTGCGAACAAAATTCACAATTTATTAATTTTATCAAAGTTAATTTTACTCTTCCAGTAATATCCACATAATAAGATGAGTAACTTTCCCAAGCAGTTGCGCTGTCACATTGTCGCAACTCAAGGTACGTCATTACATTACCACATTCTCCACAAATCCACTTAAGATGAGTAATGAATAGCTTTCCCAAGCAGTTGCGCTGCCA
Organism: Ectropis crepuscularia; assembly: GCA_963693475.1. Taxonomy (NCBI): domain Eukaryota; kingdom Metazoa; phylum Arthropoda; class Insecta; order Lepidoptera; family Geometridae; genus Ectropis; species Ectropis crepuscularia. The sequence continues at coordinate 16,459,578 of OY856358.1, forward strand.
CATTGTCGCAACTCGAGGTACGTCACTACATTACCCACATTCTCCATAAATCTCAAACATACACCTTTCCCTAGCTGCCGCCTGGTAACTCAAAGTTAAAACGGTATTTATAACAATGGGTTTCCCCTGTTAACAATGAACATTAGTTAGAAGACACAGGTGAATCTAAACCGTTTAGTACAGATAGAAAACAACTGTGTAACCAAAAACCATTTTGCAAATTTGAAAGTACCTAGCCAAGCCTAGTATGAAGCTATAAACCTATAAATGAATAAATATGACGTCTATTTGAAATTAAATGAATAGACATAACTAAAATGAATAAAAAAACAAAAAAAACACTTGTTTAAAACATTTTGAACTGTTTGTTTTATAAAATTAAAAAAAACTGTTTTTTTCCAACCCTGATCAAAGCTAAGACAGTTTTAGTTAGGTGGCAAACCCGCCGAAATCGGAAATACATAAGTAGGTATTGTACGAATGATAAGACACCGCTATGATTCCGCAGTTTAGTTATTTTGTGGCAATTCTGACTATTGACTATTGTCTTTATACATTAAAAACATGTCTACAAAGTCATTTATCGTTAGCTAGGATGACTTGTGGTATTCGTAGCTCGATAGGTAGATAATATTGGTATGCGATCTATTCTATGCCGATATATTCGATAAACAACGATGAGATAAGTACTGACACTAAACTGATAGCATATTTGAAGACAGTACCTACTTTTACTCTACCTACTTTTTTGTTTAAACTACTCGTTTATTGGCTTAAACTTTAACAACATTGTCCGTAATGAACGCGACTACATTTGACTTGAAATCTTCGTTTAGGGATAGACTAGATAGGTACAGACCGTGGACCAAGGTCTAGTGCAAAATTTTTAGAACCTTAAATATTTTCATAGTGATTTGCTAAGCTCGTATTTAAGGCACTGGAGGGACTAAAGCATGCATTGTGCCGCCGCGGCTCGCCACCGCACTGGGAAATAGAAAAACCGCGACCGCAGGCAACACTGTCGTCTAAATCGGGGGTCGGCACCACGCGACCCGCGACCTACTTCCTTGCGGCCTTGTTTATTTATTTTTTAATTATGTTTTGTTTTATTTAATTTAGCCACTCCAGGGTCCGTGACCTTTGTCATTTCTGTTAAAAATATAAATAATTAATTTATTCCCGGCATGAAAAACCTATATATATATCACACATATCTATTCAGGATTTAATGTAACAGGTTTCGGGATCAAGTCTCACAATTGCAAATATTTATATCAAGTTTGGTACGGGGGGAGTGCAAATAAATTACAAGCTTTCAGAAGTGCGGCACACAATTTGGCCCATGGCTCCAAAGCTCCAATGGCTAAACCATGATCTACCTGCTGATCGCTAACGCTTAGGCGTTAACGATTGTAGATAGAGAATAGATTGAAATCACTTGTAACTTGGCTAAGCCACCTGGCATAAAATAACCATCAAAATTTACTCACAATGGGCGGTGCTGTAAAAAGGAAATATATCTGTAACAGGTTCACAAGCATCAAAGTTTATATGAATTACATAAAAGTTACATTAAATACATATGACACTTGAGTAGTTTGTTAATTACATTACGTGTCCATCGGGTTAGCTGACACCGAATAAGGTTCAACTTTGCTTGTGATTGCGTGTCGCTTACCATCGGAGTCTTGGCTTTTATTCTTAGCTTATTTAATAAAATAAAAGCGTGCTAAAAGACGCGATGTTTTTTTCCTGAACGAACAGAATGAAATGACCAACGGCAAGAAATGAAAATATGTGATGTCATGATAGCTATGATTAATTTTAGGGTTACATTGCATTTTTTTCAAATTTTATTATGTTTGTTTCGTTAAGTCCTTAATCTGGTGTTATTCATTCTAAGACTGTTATCAATTCTACTTCCTACAAACATCGTAAATGCGGAAGTATGTATGTATGGATGTTTTTTACTCTTTGAAGCAAATCTACTGAAGGGATTTTTTTAGTGTGAAAACTCTAACGTACGTACTTGCTTACTAGCTTTTACCCGCGACTTCGTCCGCGCGAAATAAATATCAAGGTAACCGGGACAGTATTTTATCACCCATACAAATGTATATATTATATTAAAACATATACATTTATATTGCTGATGCTGTTCAGGAGGCCATTATATCTCGTACGAGGCTTCTTCTCGGCACTCGTGAACGCCTTAAAAACATTTCCGCGCACGTGGCGATAGTGTTATTGCGAATGTGCTTCGCCGTTCCTAAAATAACATACTTGTTGCGGACGGCCCCCACCTGGAAATATCCGGCTGAAGTGTCTGCGTTTGACGAGGCTCTGAAATCGGTGGTTGAGTCTATTCTTAACGTTGCCCTTGATGAACGTCAATGGTCACAGGCAGCTCTTCCAATTCGGTTTGGGGGTCTAGGAGTGCGTTGTGCGCGAGATGTCGGCCTGCCTGCTTTCCTTGCGTCGGTGCATGGGGTTGCTGATCTTGCCGCTACTATTCTAAATTCAAATGGTGGCGAGGAAAGGTTACCTTATGCTTCTGACGCTTTGATGGTCTGGAGTGCCCTCAACTCCGGCGAGTCAACTCCCGTAGAGTCTCAAAGCCAACGGGCGTGGGATGCTATTGGGGTCAAGCGGGTCCAAGCACAACTTTGGGCATTTGCCTCGGGAGCAGATATGGCCAGACTCCGGGCCGTCTCGCAGCCTGAATCTGGGGCTTGGTTGCAGGCGCTACCTTCTCCTCACCTAGGCACCTTATTGGATAACAACTCGTTGCGCGTTGCGGTGGCTCTTCGCCTGGGCTGCAAGGTGTGTGAACCCCACGTATGCACCTGCGGCTCCCTGGTAGAAGCCAATGGCCATCACGCTTTGAGTTGCCGACGGTGTGCAGGAAGGTTCTCGCGACACCATGCACTCAATGACATAGTTCGGAGAGCCTTAGTGTCGGCGGGAGTTCCATGCGTACTTGAGCCCCCGGGCCTATGCAGATCGGACGGCAAGAGACCGGATGGGTTGACTCTGGTGCCCTGGAAGAACGGGAAGTGCTTAATTTGGGACGCCACTTGCGTCAGCACTGTCGCCGCCAGCCACCTAGGTCGCACTATCCACTCACCATCGGCCGCGGCAGAGGATGCCGCTGATAAGAAGAAGCGAAAGTATGGTATGTTGGTGTCGCAGTACGAATTTGTACCTGTTGCCGTGGAGACCTTGGGTTGTTGGGGCGCAGGCTCAGGGAGAATACGGGTGACTCCCGCTCTGGTGCTTTCCTGGAGCAAAGGTTGGCCATTGCCATTCAGCGTGGGAACGCGGCGAGCATAATGGGCACTTTTGCGCCGGGTGCAGTTAGAGGTGGGTTATTCGGAGATTAGTTTTTTAATTATTATTTTAGTTAATATGTAATTTTACGGTATTAAAACATTTCCGTACAATTTCATCAAAATTGATTTATTGGTTTGGGCGTTACAGCGTAACAGATAGAGTTACTTAGACATTTAAAATAGAATAGTATAGATTTTAAGTGTCTAGTTTAAATTTAACTGTTTCATTTTTAGCGAACTTCCGCGTAAACAATCATTCTTCATTTCCATCTCTTCAACTTTTTTTCTGTAATAACCCTTGTCCTTTCCTGAGTCTAGTCTATCTGTGCACCAAATTTCATCAAAATCGGTTCAGTGGTGTTGGCGTTGAAGCGTAACAGACATACATAGTTACTTTCTTATTTATTTATAAGATTAGTATGGATATCAAGTGTCTATTTGCAAACTTTAATGGTTTTATTTTCAACAATAAGTGGGTCAGGGTTGTTGACGGCAGTGCGAAAAGTGACCCTTTGACCATGCAGGAGAAATCTGTGGGGGTTTTAGTCGGACCTGCCGTGTTTTTCCACGGTGGACGGTGCGTAAAGGCATTTTCCCTACAAAAAAAGCTAAATCCAGAACATTCTACAGCAATTACTAAATAGTTTGAGATACAAAGTAGCATATATGTATATTAGTGGTGGATTATGGCCTTGACTCTCTCCTTGCGAGAGAAGGCCCCGAGGCCCACCAGTGGGAAGATTTAGCGGGCTTATGCAGGCTACTGAGAAATTTACGGTTTATCAAAACGCTGCGTCTAAAACGAACGGTCCTTTTTTAAATCTTAGCAAAGAGTTTTTGTGTTAGTGGTCAACATCATCTAATGAATAAATAAACTTTCGATGATAAAATGTAATATATAAACATTTAATTGTTTCATTTAGTTAATTTTGACCATCCATTTTTACAACAATGTATCTATCTATATAAAAGCGAAAGGTGGCATCAAGGAAACTACAAATGCAATCTGAAATTTTGCATGGAGGTCCCATTTAGCTCGCTAAGATGGGGTTTTGCAAAATTCAACCCCTAAGAGGGTGAACAAGGGATGAACGGTTGCATGAAAATTCGTCATTTCAAACAAACTCTGTTTCCCACACTAGGTCGGTCCTGTGCCGTGGGAGACAGCGCTTAAAAATATGTTTTATACAATATTAAAATAAACTTAAAATTAGTGGTTTTACAATTTGTGGGTAGAAATGAAACAAGGCGATTAGGGCCTGTGTTTCAGAATAACAATTAGATTTCACAAATTGTGGGTAAATACGATAAACAGGCCGGGCAGGGCCTGTGTTTCAAAAATACAAGTTTCCTCGAATGTCACAAGTACTTGTTGAATGCGAAATTGTGCGTGTGTGAAAGAGTGCGTGTGTGAAAGTGTGTGCTTGTGTTGTGTAATGTAATCCTTCTAATATTTTATTTGTAAATGTATGGATGTTTTGATCTTTGTTGCTCGATTATGTCGTAACGTTCGTATGACCGGATTCGGCTGAAATTCGGAAATTTGCTTTTATATAGGTACTACGCGGGTAACACCGCGGGTGCTGAAGTTATAAGTTTTGCTGGATCTTTGTAGAGATCGTAGGGCACCATTAGTATGTAGAAAAGTAATATTGTAGTCGGAAGTTCAGATATTAGATTTCGTTTCTCAATCACATCGCATCGCCCAAACGTCGGAATAGTCCAAAAAGAAGTAAGTACAGGGACCTGATTGGATAAATTGGAGTTGAAATGGGGGATGAATGTCAATATGGAAGTTTCCAACCGTTAAAGATAAAAACATGGAACTCTGTATGTCGACACTTGACACGAAGCAAACGAATGTTTGTTCTAGCAATTTTGTAATTTTGAACTGTACGGGGATGAACTTGGAGTTGAATTGGGGGACAAATATCTCTTACGATTTCACACATAAACAAATGAACAATTTTGATGAAATTGTATAAAATTGTTTTATTATAAGCTGGTTTTAGAAACCGTAAATGTGTATGGGTATATAAATAGGTACTGCCTGAATTACCTTGGTGTTTATTTTGCGCGGACGAAGTTGCATTACAGCCTTTGCAAAAGCAAAAATGCTTTTGCAATATCGCCTTGGCTGTAATTTTAGTGCAGTAATGCACAAATATCAAAATGTACCTACTTATTATATTATGTACTAGCTGTTACCCGCGACTTCGTCCGCGGGCAATAAATACTAAGGTAACTCAGGCAGTACCTATTTGTATACCCAGACATATTTACGGTTACTTAAAACAGCTTATAAAGTCAAAGTTCTTTATTCATAAATGTACAATTTACACGTCAATAATAAAACAATTTTGTACAATTTTATCAAAATAGGTTCAGTTGTTTAGGTGTGAAAGAGACATTCGTCCCCCATTTCAACTCCAATTTAATCCCCATACAGTTTGAAATTACAAAATTGCTAGAACAAACATTTATTTGCTTCGTATCTAGTGAGTATATACAGAGTTTCATGAGTTATCTTCAACGATTGGAAAATTCCATATTGATATTCATCCCCCATTTCAACCACAATTTCATCCACGTACAGTTCGAAATTACAAAATTGCTAGAACAAACATGCGTTTGCCAAGTGTCTATTTACAGAGTTTCATGGTTTTATCTTCAACGGTTGGGAACTTCTATATTGCCATTCATCCCCCCATTTCAACCCCAATTTCATCCATATACAGTTCGAAATTACAAAATTGCCAGAACAAACATTCGTTTGCTTCGTGTCAAGTGGCTATATACAGAGGTTCATGGTTTTATCTTCAATGGTTGAGAACTTCCATATTGACATTCATCCCTTTTTTTTTTTTTTTTTTTTTAACATTTATAGGTTTACACTTGACCACCATCTCGCCTGATGTTAAGCGACGATGCGGTCTAAGATGGAGCGTGCTTACCTAGAAGAAACCGATTCACTCTCGATTTGAAGACACCAAGATTATAACCATCGGGAAAAACCCACTCAGGCAACTCATTCCACAGTCGAGACGTTCTTATCACAAAAGTAGAGTCAAACCTCTTTGTTCGTGTCTTTGGAACATCAACCATGAAACGATGCCGCTTCTTCGAGTTACGAGAAGTCCGATAGAAAAAAGGGCTAGGTGGTATTAGATCATGCAGATCAGATGCACACTCTCCGAAGTGTATCCGATAATAAACCGATAAGCTAGCAATTTTCCGGCGATGTTCAAGAGTTTGCAGTCTTTTTCGCACAAGAGAATTATCCCCCATTTCAACCCCAATTTGATCCCTGTACAGCTCGAAATTACAAAATTGCTAGAAGAAACATTCGTTAGCTTCGTGTCAAGTGTCTATATACAGAGTTTCATGGTTTTATCTTCAACGGTTGAGAACTTTCATATTGACATTCATCCCCCATTTCAACCCCAATTGTACCCCCGTACAGTTCGAAATTAAAAAATTGATACAACAAACATTTAATTGCTTCGTTTCAAGTGTCTAGATACAAAATTTGATAACTTTGAAAATGAATTTTCATACAACCGTTCATCCCTTGTTTCACCCTCTCAGGGGTTGAATTTCGCAAAACCCCGTCTTAGCGAGCGTCTACGTGCTAAAAGGGACCTCCATGCAAAATTTCAGATTCCTAGCATTTGTAGTTTCTGAGATTCGTTGATGAGTGACCTTTCCCTTTTATATATATAGATTTGACAAAACGCTGCTTTAATTTGTGGAGCATTTAACAAACACATTAAATTACCAGAGTTTTGCTGAGTATTTAAAAGTAGTATACAAAGGGAGTTTGAAAACGATCTAATATAACTTGGTTGAACCCTTATGAAATCGGGTATATGCACGAGTTTTTTTCCCCTATCATCAAAACAAGAGCACAACGAGCTGGTGAATCGGCAGTTTTGGTTTAAAGTTAAATGGATATCAATAGCGGGCCTTGCCTGCAATTCATTTCAACCTTAAATTTTGTAAGTGATGCAGATTACCCGAGAAGACGGTGCATTTTATCCCCAGTCTATCAATGTAACTAATAATGTACCTACTTACTTCAACATCCTGCGTTTTTTTTTTTGTCGCTGTTGGTATAGTAATTACTTTTTTTATTGGATTTAATTTTCATCAAGCATATCCACAGGGAAGTCATGTAATATTCATTTCTTTATATTTTTCATTGCGTAATCATGACACATTATTAATATTTATAATCATAATCATTTTTTTAAGGATGTGACGAATCAAATCGTTAATTGTTCTATCATCGTTTTATCTACAGTACTAAAGCAAAATTTTAATATAAATATATTGTAATATTCAATCGAATTCATCATCATTCTACTAGATTCCGTTAGCAACGTCAGACAACATGAGTCTTAAAAGCAAAGTAGCTATCGTGACTGGCGGCAGCTCCGGCATCGGTGCAGCCATAGCCATCAAATTGACTGAAGAAGGAGCAAAAGTTGCAATCGTCGGCAGAAATAGAGAGAGGCTTAAGACAATTTCTGCGGCTTGCGAGAAAGTCGGTACAAAGCCGTTGACCATCATCGCAGATATTTCTAAAGAATATGAAACAACCAACATCATAACAGAAACGATCGGATTCTTTGGAAAGATTGATATTCTGGTCAACAATGCTGCATCTGGTGCCATTATGAGCGTATTAGACAGTAACGCTATCGAACTGTACGAAAGCACAATGTCTACTAATCTTCACGCGGCTGTACGCTTGACGCATTTAGCAGCAAAACATCTTGTTGAAACTAAGGGAAATATTGTGAATATATCAAGTGTGGCTTCTCAAATAGTCCTGAATGATAGTTTTCCATATTGTACGTCGAAGGCAGCCTTAGATCACTTTTCCAGAGCTATCGCAGCGGAACTGGCACCAAAAGGAATTAGAGTGAACATTATCAGTCCGGGACCAGTGAAAACCGGCGCTTTTGAAGCTTTGGGTATGGACGCCAATCAGCAAGAAAAAGCATGGGAAACACTAAGGAAAGCAACTTTGCTAGATAGAGTATCGGATTCTGCAGAAATAGCAGAATTAGTTGCTTTTGTAGTTAGTGACAAAGGAAAAAGTATCACTGGAGCAAACTTTGTAATTGATAATGGTATGCTTTTGAAGGGACCTGTGGAATCATCAAAACTATTGTAAAAGTGAGATAACAATTTGTATTTACGCCTAAATATACACAGTTATTTCTTATTTTTTTGTTTTTTAACATATAAGTCATTATTATGGGGTCTAGATACTTTACTGCGAAGAGAGGTGATAACTATCTAACATCATTTACATTTTGATTATGTTGAGTTCTGAGCTTTGATTTCATTCGAAACAAGGGGGTGAGGGGCGCGTGCAGAAGTTCCCAGCCCCGGCTGGAATTCGCCATCACACAACAAGATGCCAACGAGGCAAGTTGTTGTGTGATGTCCAGGATGCACCGCGTGGAGGTTCCCGAGCCACCGCACCCCACGTTAACTTACCCTGAAGTTCATATCTTATCCTGCTAAACCTTAAGAATTAACTGTTTCGTAAATCACCTAGTTTTTGTCTTGTTTTATGTAATCTAATTATATATATATATATAATATTTTATGTGTATATGTTTTCTGACATCGAATTTATATTCAACTGTCATATTTTTTAACCTTCGAATTTATATAATTGATAATAAACATTTGAGCGTTACGATTGTTATATTTTTTTATCAGAATTAATTTATACCTACTCGAACTTAGCTAAGTGGGGTTTTATTGAAAATGTACAAAGCATACAACACATATCACAAACTCTCCTGGTAGACCAAGCAAACATGAAAAAGGAATTTTAAATCCTCCTGTTTCAATAATGATGTTATTGTAACTTGGCAGAGATTTTACTTTTGTAGGGTTCCGTACCCAAAGGGTGAAAACGTTCACCAGGCTGTATCTCAAGAACGGTGATAACTAGACAGTTGAAATTTTCACAGATGATGTATTTCTATTGCCGCTATAACAACAAATAACTAAAAATAAAATAAACACTGCACACAGCAAACTTGATTTTTGCTCGATTAGTCCGTCTCAAATAAACTAGATGGCGTCACTAGTAAAAATAGAACGCGATATCGAATTCATCCTCATATATGATCTATATCTGAATAAAACTTTTTGCCTGTCTGCGGAAATTACGAAATATAAGAAATTTCGAAGAAAGCCAAAAGAGATTTTCGCCGTTTATTTGCTAATGGTACGAAACCCTTCGTGCGGGTGTCCCACTCGCACTTGGTTTTTATCCCTTTCTAGCTACGCCCTATGGTTTCGACCGCGTCAATTTGAGAGAAAACCCTACTAAAATTAACCTGCCGGCTATCTTTACCCTCAGAGTTACTCTTGTTTGAACCCACAACTTAGCTGTTTAACAGTAAGGGACAGTTTGTACATTATAAATATTGATGAAAAATTTGTAAACAATATTAAGAACTGGCTTTAAACCGCGGCTTCGTTCGCGTTCTATTAGTTTCTTATGGCACGTTCCCACTTTGATAAGTACCACGACTGTCGAATAGCCTTTGAGGTTTACTCCTTGTGTTTATGTTTCATCCAAACTTCATAACATAGCTTCCTTCATATTTTGCCATTTAGGGATTGAATTTAAAAAACGCTATAATACGTTACTAATTATTTGGACTGTACTCAATTCATTCGAAATTACATGCAAATATGTATGTATGTCTAAAGGCATAAAAAGTTTGGTACAAACTTTTCTCCTCTATTTCACCACCATAGGGGTGTAATTTTGGAAAATGGGTGTAATGTTGTAGTATGGAACTCTTTATTTTAGCCGTACTCAATTCGTACAAAATTTCATGTAAAAGTATGTAGAACCAAAAAGTTTCATACAAACATTTATCTCATATTGCACCTGTTGATTTATGTAAAACTTTTAATTATACGCTATTTTACACTCTTAGAGGTTGAACTTGAAATTTATTGGAAATATGTCCAAGGAATAAAAAGTTTCATTCAATCGTTCATACCCACCCTATTTCACCCCCTTGGGGCGAACCCCAATTTTTTGAAATTCGACAATTTCAAAAAATTCTTTCTTAGTGAATGCCTACGTCATAAGAAAGAAACTGTAGATATGCGAAATTTCAAGTTTCTAGCTCTTACGGCTTGGGTTGTGCGTTGATCTATCAGTCAATCACCTTTGCCTTTTGTAGACATCTATATCCATACTTATAATAAAACTGTAACGAGTCGAATTCTGTACATTAATTATATGTTGAAAATTTTTTTTGGGAGCACTCCATTGTCGATACTGAAGTAAAAACTGCAATTTTTTTTCTTTCATGTCTGTCTATCTGTCTGTCCTTCTGTATGTGGAAAATGCATCACGCTGAAACTACTAATTCAATTCAGATGAAACTTGGCATGATTTAAGATCATACCAAGGAGATGGTAGCTGGCTACTTTTAATCCCCAAACTCTGCACTGTTTTCTTGCAGTAGGGCAAGAATTCAGTTGGAAAAAAGCACTCCCTCAGAATAGATAAAGGGATCAGATAGGGTGACCCCCTATCTCCGAAACTGTTCTCCGCAGTGCTAGAATCAATCTTTAGAAGACCAAATTAGGAACATCGAGAGTTAAACATAGACGGTGCATTGATGTCACATTTGAGATTTGCCGATGATATAGTGCTACTGGCAAAAACACCTAAAGACTTAAACAAAATGATTAAAAAACTTGCAACAGAAACTGAGAGAGTGGGATTGACACTGAATCCGATAAAACTAGAGTTATGACAAATGGAACCAAATAGACCATAGAATTAGAACACTAAAATTTAATATACCGATGAGTACATCTATCTTGGACAGCTTATAACTCAAAAAGAACCCATGCAAAAAGAAGTTGAGAAAAGAAATGCAAATGGTTGTTAGTTGGTTCCGTATAGCTATGTGTGATAAAATATTTATTAAGGCAAAGTCTGATAATATTTCTAATGTTGATATATTTATGATAACCGATTTAAAAAAAAATACGTTCGGTTTAATTCTGCTGAAGTTCGAGGTGCCGAGGCATCTAGGTAGTCTGTAAAAAAATAATATATTAAACGAAAACATTTAATTCCTAATTAATTAATGTATTTGTTCTCCTCGAAATTAAATATAATTATTTATTTCATAAATTGTAGAGCATGGCGTGAGAGTTACGGCGACAAAGGTTATGTTCAACTAAGTCGTAAAATAATATTTGTATTGTAAAAGGACGAGTATGTCCAGAGCACCGAGTTTAAAGTAAAGCTTATTCAGTTACTTTAACTACTATTAATGAAAAACTGGGTGTCTTCTCTAAGGTGCAAAGGTATTTCAAGTCTGAACAGTTGCTTACGTTATACCAAGCACAGATTCGCTCCTGTATGGAATACTGTTCGCACCTTTGGGATGGGTCGGCTAAGCTGGAGGATTTGAAATCGATCGAGAAACGTGCCAAAAGGCTCATAGGCAATGACAAATGACAATGACAATGGACAATGGCCCTCGTTCGAAAAAGACTGCAAGGTCTCGAATATTACCGAAAAATTTGCTAACTTATCGGTTTTTATCGGATACACTTCGGAGACTGTGCGACTGATTTGCACGATCTGATAGGTACCACCTTGCCCTTTTTTCTATCGAAATGCTCGCAGCTCGAAAAAGCCACCTCGTTTCATGGTTGATGTTCCAAAGACACGAACGAAGAGATTTGACTCTGTGTTTGTGATAAGAACGTCAAGGCTGTGGAATACGTTGCTTGAATGGTTATTTCCCGGTAGTTACAATCTTTGTGTCTTCAAATCAAGAGTGAATCGGTTTTTTTTAGATAAACACGCTCCATCGCATCCGCATCGTCGCTTAACATCAGGCGAGATGGCGGTCAAGTGTAAACCTATAAAAGTTTTTAAAAAAAGTTAAGAAAAATTCAGGATGTTCAATGCCATGACTGACTGAGGTTCAGCAGGTAATTTGTACTCCTATTAAGTTTAAGTTATAAGCAACTATGTTTTACCAGTGACTTCGTTCGCACGAAATAGATGAGTATTTATGTAACTGGGGCAGTATTTGCACACCCATACAAATTTACATTTACTAGAAGAAAGAATCAGTTTATATTAAAACATGTTTCTACAATTTAATCAAAATGATCTTTTCAAAATCATTCAGTGTTTTAGACGTTAAAGCGTAACAGACAGACAGTGTTACTTTTACATATATAATACAGCTAGCAGCGGCCCGCGGTTTCTCCCGCGTAATTCCCGTTCCTGTTATTTTCCCGGTATAAAAAGCTTATGTGTTCTTCCAAACTACAATCTTATTGTATGCCAAATTTTAGCCCGATCCGTTCATACGTTATGACGTGATTGAGCAACAAACACCCAAATATTCATACATTGACATTCATAATATTAGTAGGATAGTATGGATTTCAAGTGTCTAGTCAAATTCAAGTCAAAATTTTACGGTTTTACCTTCAACATTGACGAACTTCCATCCTCAAGCTTGCATCCCCCGTTTCAATCCCTATTTTGTCCCCATGGAGTTTGAAATTACAAAATTGCTAGAATAAACATTTAATAGCTTTGCATCAAGTGTTTAGAAATGAAGTCTCCTGGTTTTATCTTCAACAATTGGGAACTTTCATAAAAACTTGCATCCCCCTTTTCAACCCCAATATTGTCCCCATACAATTCGAAATTACAAAATTGCTAGAACAAACGTTTATTTGCTTTGTGTCTAGTTACACATACAATGCTTTATCTACAACAATTACGAACTTCCAAATAAACTTTCATGCCCCCTTTTAACCCCTTCAACCCTTTTTCTGTAATCAAAAGTGGTCTATGTCCTTTTTTAGGATCTAGTCTATATAGACTAGATGTAACAAAATTTAATTCATATCAGTTCAGTGGATTTCATGCTTATAACTTTGGAAATGGCAGATTTTTTAATACAACCGTTCATCCCTTGTTTCACACTTTGCGAAATTCCTTCGCAAAACCCCGTCTTAGCGAGCGCCTACGTGCTAAAATACACCTCCATGCAAAATTTCAGACTCCTAGCATTTATAGATTCTGAGATTTCGTGATGAGTGAGACCTTTCGCTTTTATATAACATATAGATAGATAATAATATTTTATATTGTGTCTACAGGTGGTTGCAAACATGCATAATAATAAATAAACTTAGTAATAATCTTGGTGTCTTCAAGTTGAGAGTTAATTGGTTTCTTCTAGGTACTGGAAAAAATCTCGATTATCAGTTATAAAATATATTAGTTGTGTGTGAATTGTCCACCAATATTTATGATTATTATTGAAACAGAAAAACTGACAGAAAAACCTCTGCTACTCCTGCGGAAAATTAATAACAATGGTATTAAGAAATACCTACTTACATCGAAACGATCTTCACAATTAAAAATAAATCGATTTTCTTTTGGAATTATCACGGTTTTATTTCGACGTTTGTCATCTTCGGGAATTTTTAAAAACTTTGTCAGGAGTTGTTTTTGTAGTATTCGTAAATAATGGCACCAATCCATGGCACAAAACAAGAATGATGACTTTTGAGGTTCAACATTTTTTAACAATGACAAAAAAATTAAATAGACTAAAAAACACTGTCGGCGTGTCTGCGGTACTTACTGGATTCAAAAATTAAATTTTATTTTTAAATAACTTTTGAACTATTGCGAAAATTAAAAAAATAAAACTATTTTTGTTTTAAAACTTATAAATGATCTTTCTATTTATTTATCACAAAAAAAACCCAATTGTACGCACTGCAAGACTACCCGATTCTGCAATTTAAGTAGTTACAACCTGGGTGTCATGTGTGTTGCATTCTTATATAAATAAAGAATAAGTAAATGAATCGTGCTTTGGTGTAAACCGTTTGTTCTCACTTTATACGTAGTATAAGTAAACTCTTTGGGTTGCATCCTAATAGCCCGAGATCCCAGAGCTCCCAGACGTCACCTATTTCCTGATGAATGAAATGCGGACGATTGAGTAGAGTTAGTAAGTACTAAGAAATCATGCTTACTCGCTAACTTGCTTAGACGGCCAATTTTGAGATATGGAGTTTTTTTTTTTTTTACTATTATAGGTTCGCACTTGACCACCATTTAAGCGATGATGCGATTTACGATGGAGCGTGCTTACCTAGAAGAAACCGATTCTCGATTTGAAGACACCAAGATTGTAACTATCGGGGAAAACCCAATCAGGCAACGCATTCCACAACCTAGACGTTCTAATCACAAACGTGGAATCAAATCTCTTCGTTCGTGTCTTTGGAACATCAACCATGAAACGATGTTGCTTTTTTGAGATGCGAGAAGTCCGATAGAAGAAAGGGCTAGGTGGTATTAGATCATTCAGATCAGTTGCACACTCTCCGAAGTGTATCCGATAAATAACCGACAAGCTGGCAATTTTGCGGCGATGTTCAAGACTTTGTTTGAAGTCTTTTACGCACAAGAGTGTCATTACCTATGAGCCTTTTGGCACGTCTCTCAATCGATTCCAGAGTCTCCAGCTGATACTTAGCCGATCCATCCCAAAGGTGCGAACAGTACTCCATACAGGAGCGAATCTGTGCTTGGTACAAAGTGAGCAACTGTTCAGAATTGAAGTATCTTCGCATCTTTGAGAGGACACCTAGTTTTTAGGCGGCAAATTTAGCCTTAGACTCAATGTACGTGCCAAAGTTGAGCGTAGATGTCAAAGAAACGCCCAAAAGCTCGAGATGGTCAGTATTATACTATAAAAAAAAAATACCCGGCACGGATACACCTCGAAAAGTAGGAGTCAGTTGAAATGGACTCCTTTTAGCGGAGAATAAACACGCCTGTGTCTTTCCTTCGTTAAACCTGGCCAAATTGGCATCGCCCCATTTAGAGACTGCCTCAAAGGCCAAATTCAAACGCTCGATCATACCTTCTCTCATTAGCTGAGTTTGTTGCCCAATGGCTCTTGCGCTAGATATATAACTCTCTACGACGGTGCTATCATCTGCGTACCCAAAGATACCGGGCTTCAACAGATCGTTGATATGTAGCAGGAAGAGCGTCGCAGAGAGAACCGACCCCTGAGGAACTCCGGCGTTAATGGCCATTTGATCTGACAAACAGCCATCAATGACGACTCGTATGGATCGATCCCTCAAGAAGTCCGATTTCCACGCAATAAATCCAGTAGATAAACCATAGCCAGAAAGCTTGCTTATAAGGCCACCATGCCAAACCCTGTCGAAAGGCTTCGAGATATCTAGGGTGACTGCAAGCGCTTCTCCGTGTTTCTCGATAGCTTCGCTCCAGATGTGGGTAACGTACGCAAGAATGTCCCGGGTAGACCGGTTCTAGCGAAATCCATATTGCCGGTCACTGAGGAGATCGTTCGATTCTAGGTACGGCAGGAGCCTTAGGACGCGGTTTAGGACGCGGTTTATGAGGTAGGAGGAGGTTTAGGACGCGTTCCATAGTCTTACAGAGTATGGACATGACTGAGATTATAGTTGGCCTGTAGTTGACAGGGTCAGCACGACTACCTTTTTTGGGCACAGGTTGCACGTTAGCAAGCTTCCACGAATTCGGCACTTGTCCAGTTCGGAGAGAAAGCCTAAACAGGCGCGTTAGTACTGGAGACAACTCGGGTGCACAAACCCTCAGTACTATGGCAGGAATTCCGTCCGGGCCACTGGTTTTATTCACATCTAGATTGCGTAGCACTTTACTAACCTCCTTTTGCCGAATATGTATTTCAGACATTACAGTCTGACTGCCAGGTGGATTAGGAGGTATCGCACTACCAGCGTCTAGGCGTGATGATTCCGCAAACTGAAATGCAAACAAGTTTGCCTTCTCCATTACGGTATGAGCCAGCGTCCCATCAGGTTTTAGCATTGGAGGTAGTAAGGGGCGGCAGAAGTTCGATTCGACCGACTTAGTTAGGGACCAAAACGCTTTGCTGCCCGCAGGGTATGAAGCTAGTTTGTTCCCTATTCGACTAATATGGTCAAAACGAGCCCTCTGTAGAACCTTTTTGCATGCCTTAGCAGCCTTGTTAAACGCTTTCTTCTTCTGGTGTGTATCCTTTGCCTTACGTTGTCGAGCATCAACCCAAGCCAGGTAAGCTTCATGCTTAAATGCTTCAGCATTTTTACACCGAGGACCAAACTAAGGGCGAGCTTTACTGGATACTGGAACGTCAGAGTATATAAAAATTCCATAAAGGTATAAAATATTCTATAGCCGTTTGTATCACTTCAGTCACAGCATCTGCGCAGGTTTAAGGATCACCAGAAGAGAAGCACAATGACTGCCATGGGTAAGACGCAAAAAAAGAACGCATCCCATCCCAATCTGCTAACTTATATCGCCACATCCGCCGGTTGCCTCTAGCGATCGGGCGGATGGTACATTGATATTGACTTCACCAGACAGTGGTCGGAGCTGCCTAACGCCGAAGATACCGCCACGGAATATCGGTCTGGATCAGTAGTCAGCAGAAGGTCTAAGCAATAAGGAGTATGCGACTCAACGTCAGGTACCCGTGTGGCCCCTTGGACCAGCTGGGTCAGGTCTAACAATAAAGCTAGCTTTCTCGTTTCCTGTCCAGCGTGGTCAGTGTCCCGGTATGGGAACAGCCAATCCTTGTGATGGCCGTTAAAATCCCCCAGCAACACTAGTTGGGCTAATGGGTACTTTTTCTGAGCCGCGTCCGCCGCCTCACTCAAATATTCCATGAGCCTAGTTATCTCCAAATCCCCACTGTGCAACCGATAGACACAGGCATATACAATTTTGTCTATGCCTGTGTCTATCAGCGCCCAAAAAACAGAGAATCTGGTGTCCTCAAGGTTACGGAGACGCCGACAGCAGATATCGTACAGGCGTACAGGCATACTCCAGCACGTAACTTAAAGTTGTGCCCTAGCGTGTACCCAGGATATGTTAGGTACGCCACGTCCGATGGACGTCCTATCTGCGTCTTCGTAAGAAAAAACAGTGATGGCTGCTCAGTCTCCAGGTGGTGGTAAACTGCTGTGATATTGGAGTAATGAAGGTTTGAAGGTACATACAAAACATTACTTACTTCACGTATTTTCTAATAAGTGATTTTCACGTATGTTAAAGGCAATATCCTTAAAAACAAGGTCCCAATACTCCCAGACACTTTCCGTCAGCCGTTTTGCTTAACAACTCCAGAATAATAATTTAACTTCACTTAAATTCTCATGCTCCATTTGTAAATATGTTCGCCAGACAACTATTTTGTTGCTTTTTCCAATAACCTAGACCAATCTAAGAGGGCAATCATCCCCTAAACTCAACTATGTACTATGGGTAAGAGCGGGAGACTGAGTGAGACATTTATTAGGAAATATTGACTTAAAATTGAGTTTAGGGGATGATTGGCCCCTTAGATTGGTCTGTCTAATTGGAAGAAGCTTTAGCTCTGGGATCTTACTCTATAAGTCGTGACAATGCACAAAAGTAAACTATGGTGAAACGTAGACGTATGGTAAAAAGTTCAATGTCTTGTACAAAATACAAAAACATATCGGCTTCCTCACGATAATTTCGTTCACTGTTAATTGTCCAGTAACTTTATACATTACTGTATGCGTTAAATCCGGTAGATCTGATTGTTTGCAGAGTTGTTTATGATATTGGCCTAATGATTAATCCAAGTTTGTGACCTCGAGCGTCGAACGCAACTTTGTCAAAAGTCGAAAACCCCGCGAAAAAATAATTTATTTTTTAAATTTTGGCGATTCTAACCCTAAGCGACTAGTTTTTAAAAAACTTTCTTATGACGCGTATAAAGTAGACTAAATCTTCTACAATATGATGCTAAAATTGTCTCTGCACTCTCAATAGTTTCTGAGAATAAGTCTTTCAAAGTCGCTTTTTTTGCAATATTTGAACTCCTTGTTGACCATTTTATGGCACAGTTACTGCGTTTTTTAACCCCCGACCAAAAAGGGGGTTTTATAAGTTGACGTTGAAGTCTGTCTGTCTGCAGAAAGACAGACATACAAGTCTGTTTCTCTGTCGGTCTGTCTATTTTTTTTTTTATGTGGGGGAAATATTTTTGGGTATGCCCACCATGCAGGGAAATGACCCCCACAGATTTCTCCTGCATGGCCAGGGGTCAGGGCCGCGGGGTCACTTTTCGCACTCCTACGACGACCCTGACCTACCTGCCACTGTCCTTGCGGACCTGCCTCGCAGGGGGCGTTAGTACCCCCGCATTTGGCTCTAGTGACGCACCGGAAATCAGCGGCGCGTCACCTCCTCGAAGACCTATCCCAAGGTGGGGCGTCGGACGGCCCTAAGCATCCAACACCCCAGGCCTTCAAAGTTCAAAAAAAGTTATAAACTTTGAAAGACTTATTCTCAGAAACTGGGTGTACAGAGACAATTGTGGTATGATATTGTAGCAAATTTAGTCTACTTTATAAACGCCATGAGATTTTTTTTAAAACTAGTCGTTTATGGTTATAATCACCAAAATTTTAAGAAAAAAAACTATTTTTTCGCGGTTTTTTAGTTTTTTGACAAATTTGCGTTCGGCGCTCGAGGTCACAAACTTGGATTAATCACAAGGCCAACATCATAAACAAGTCTGCAAAAAATCAGGTCTACCAGATTTAACGCATACTACTCTATACTTTCAGGACTACAAAGAAGAAAAGAAGTTACTGGACTACAAAGTCATGACAAACAAACTTGTCCATCTGTACTTGACTAAAGTGGTTGATTCAAATTCAGAGGTGCAGGTGAGATTCGACCTGAAATCGGAAATGAGTAGGTATAGTACGAATGATGAGACACCTCTTTGATTCTGCAGTTTAGTTATCTAGTGGCGATTCTGCCCATTTTGTCTTTATACATTAACAATGTACAAAGTCACGGTAGCTATGTCAGCGGATGACTTGTGGTATTCGTAGCTCTATAGGTAGGTATTGGTGTGCGATCTAATCTATTTTGTTGTCTATCTGCATTAAATCACTACACTACATGTAAAACTTTATAATCATAACACAATAGCAAAGCCACAGCCGTTATAATTATGCGCTCGAAGGGCGGGATAGAAAATAACCAACACAAATTGTTCAATTGTTCATTGCTTGAAATTAAAGTAATTATCCTCACAGGCGTAAAAAGAAATGTGTGTGTGTGTGTGTGTGTGTGTATGTGTGTGTGTGTGTGTGTGTGTGTGTGTGGGTGAGAGAGGGTTTGTGTGCGTGTGCGTGCGATGCCTGTATGTGTGAATTCATGCACTTAGCATTAGGCATTTTTCATAATACTCGCACATTATGTTTGACGACAATACATTTGGGTGCAATATAATTTATTATCATCCTAGTAATCACTCGGTCCATGATGATATATTCAGTATGATGATGCATATTGAATAAGTAAATATCGATAAACAACGATAAGTTAAGTACTGACACTACATTGATAGCATATTTGAAGACAGTACGTAATGATGCAACATTAATCAATCAGTGTGATGTATCCTTTACCTACTATATTGGTTTAAACTTTAACGTCATTGCCCCTAATGAACCTTACTATTATTTTTGTTTTGAAAAGGTCTTTATTTAATATGAAGTTATTATGTACAATTACCAGTATACATATATTAACTTAAGCCTAGTAGTACAAAGCCTTTATTAAATTTGAGCCCTTTGGGGTTGAGACATTGGGTCCGTGGGGACCGGGAGCTCACCTCATTTTCAAAGGCCTTTCCGAGCGCTTGGTCGACACGACGCGTGACCAAAATGCTGGCGTTTATTTGGCCCAACGCATAAGCATTGCCATTCAGCGTGGTAATGCCGCCAGCATGCTGGGTACGCTTCCGATTGGTAGTGGGCTTGAAAATCTTGATTATCGGTAGACCTTCATTGGTCTATGGATAATTCAGGTGTGCTTAGTGTAAGTAGTTGTTAGGTATGTAGCGTAGAGTAGTAGGTACAATGAATTGGTTTACAAAACGTTTTTCAAGTCTAAGATAACTTGTGTAAAACTTATACAATGTGACTTACAAGATTAGAAAAAATGTTTATATCTAATGATGAAACTAGTCATAATAAGAAGTAAAAAGATTATGCAAGCTTTAGTTGCAGCTAGGCTAGCTAGTATATTTAAAAGTGCTAGTGAAAAGTGAAATCTATATATATAAAAGCGAAAGGTCACTCATCAAGGTATCTCAGAAACTACAAATGCTAGGAATCTGAAAATTTGCATGGAGGTCCCTTTTAGCACGTAGGCGCTCGCTAAGACGGGGTTTTGCGAAATTCAACCCCTAAGAGGGTGAAACAAGGGATGAACGGTTGTACCTATGAAAATTCGTGATTTTCAAAGTTTTCAATGTTTTTAAATGTTCTATCAATTTTGTAATTTCGAACTGTACGGGGGTGAAATTGGGGTTGAAATGGGGGATGAATGTCAATATGGAAGTTGCCAACCGTTGAAGATAATACCAAGAAACTCTGTATTAGACACTTGACACGAAGCAAACGAATGTTGGTCCTAGCGATTTTGTAATTTCGAACTGTACGGGGGGGAAATTGGGGTTGAAATGGGGGATGAATGTCAACATGGAAGATCCCAACCGTTGAAGATAAAACCATGAAACTCTGAATATAGTCACTTGACACGAACCAAACGAATATTTGTTCTAGCAATTTTGTAATTTCGAACTGTATAGGGATGAAATTGGGATTGAAATGGGGGATGAAAGGATACATGGAAGCTTCCAATCATTGAAGATAAAAACATGAAACTCTGTTGGCATAGGCACTTGACACGAACCAAATAAATGTTTTTTCTAGCAATTTTGTAATTTCGAAGTGTACGGGGATGAAATTGGGGTTGAAATGGGGAATTAATGTCAATATAGAAGTTCCCAATCCTTGAAGATAAAATTATGAAACTCTTTAAATAGGCACTTGGCAGGAAGCCAATAAATGTTTGTTCTAGCATTTTTGTAATTTCGAACTGTATAGGGATGAAATTGGAGTTGAAATGGGGTACGAATGTCTCTTACGCTTTCACAGCTAAACAACTGAACCGATTTTGATGAAATTGTTTTATTATAAGCTGTTTTTAGTAACCGTAAATGTGTCTGGGTGTAAAAATAGGTACTGCCTGAGTTACTTTAGTATTTATTTCGCGCGAACGAAGTCGCGGGTAAAAGCTAGTAAATAATGAACAAAAGTTATTGAAATCTTCGTTGAGGGATAGACTAGACAGGTACAAACCGTGGACCAAGGTCTAGTGCAAAATTTTAGAACGTTAAATATTTTCATTGTGATGTGCTTAGCTCGTATTTAAGGCACTAACTAAGACAGTAATGCTATGTAACTTTACGAAAAAAAAATATGTCTACAAATCTTCACTCTGCCGTACGTTTGACACATCTTGCTGCCAAACACCTCGTGGAATGCAAGGGAAACATTGTAAATATATCAAGTGTTGATGCTAAAATTGTAGTAAAGAATGCTTTTCCATATTGTGCATCGAAGACGGCTGTAGATCAGTTCACCAGGAGCATTGCTTTGGAACTAGCACCTAAGGGAGTCAGGGTGAACAGTGTCAATCGAGGACCAGTAAGGGCTGACATTCTTGAACCAACAGGTGGATGCTGATAAAAGAGAAGAAATATGGTAAGCAATGAAGAAATCAACATTATTAGACTAGTCCATTGAAATGTTACATTTTTTAGGCCTTACCTTGCGTTTTTTAGCGGACGCAATTTTATTTATTTGATGTGTAGGGGGGGTCAGTGTAAAGCTAAAAACAAGTTTGTGGAGTCGCAACCCTTGTGCCACGGCCGCCATCTTGAAAATAGGGGTTGAAATGGTTTCTACGGTATATCTCTTAAACTATTTATTTGATAAAAAAAATTGTTGCCATTTTTTGTTGCAAATTGAATTCTCTACAACTTTGGTTCAGTAACTTTTGGTCGTAGAACTATAAATAAAAAGTTATAAAATAATAATATTAATTTGAGATATAACTGTTTTTATGATTTTAAGTACTAGCAATTTGATCTGTATTTCTCAAACTCAAAATTTTTTTTTTTTTTAAATATAGAGTGACGAGACGAGCAGGTCATGTGCCTGATGGTAAGCAACATGCCTGCCACATAACAACACAAGACAACTCAACAACTCAATGTTGCATTCAAGACATTTAAACTTCTTTTCATCAAATTATTCTTATTAACCCTATACTTGGCAAAGAATTATTTTCCTAAAATATTCATAAATTATTGTTTTTCTGTGTTTTAGGTATGTTTAAATTACAGAAAAAATACAAAAAAAAATAGTTTTTAATTTAGGATTTATTGAATGTATCAAATATGGTACATTGCCAGACTCTTAACGATCTACCTTAGAAAATTTATGTATCATATATACGTAATAAAAATTGGTGCGGGGTCAAAGGACTAACATCAATACATTGTGGACCGTTGCTGATGCATTTGGTGTTAAAATTGATGGAAACTGCCTGCATTGACGGCGATAATTGTTGATTTGGCGTCAAAAATGTTACCCCTTTGGCTGCAATCATTTTCGTCGTCTGACAAAAGATGTAAATTTTCCATGAAGATGAAATTAAGAAGGTAAGATGGTGAGGAACCGTCGTCCAAATATGCTGGGCGAAAACAGTACTGAAGCTCATTCTTACATGAATTTCTTTCGTCCAAATCAGATTTGCCCCTGATTTGAAAACAGACGCTAAGATTTTTTGAGCTCTCTTCTTGTCTTGTTGTTGTTAGTTAAACTAATTTAGCACAGACCTGTTATAGAAAAATAAATTAAAAAAGTGTTTTTAGAAACTCAAAAATGTAAAATTTTAAAAATATAATTACACTTCAGAACGTTAGCTATCCGGCAACGTGTCATATTTGATACATTCGAAAAAAACATCGTATAACATATATTTACTACACTTTTTTGAATTCGAAAACAGATTCTTTGACTAATTGGTATTGTATTCTATGTAAAACAAACTGTAAATGTAGTAAATTAGATCAAAATATAATAAAAATAATATATTCTTATTTTGCGTTGCGCAGACGTTTTCAATCGGTCTGCTATTTTGCATCAAATTATTATTTTAATGTTATCAATAACACAAAAATAATGTTTGGTGTAATAAGTACAATATTTCTGATCATTCTATATCATTAAAAAACCTAAAGTATGTTTTGGGACTTTTCAATATTTTTCGAAAGTTCTATGTATAAAATTGTACACCATGTCAAGAATAGGGTTAAGGACGCGCCTATTTTTCTAACATACCCCTCTCATGCCCATATTGTGAAAATGCCCATTTCCATTCGTGATTTCCAATAGTAACTCTACTCGACAAGAAATTATTACTAACGGCATTCGCTTTCTTGACAACGGAAAAGTGTGCATTTTTTGACGATTACAACTTTGTGAATCGTTATATCTCAAAAACGAAGGCACGTAGAAAAAAAAGTGTATACACATTTTTTGTAGATGATTTTATGATCTACAATTTTTATCTGAAGTATTTTTATGATAATACTTACCGTTTTGCTGAAAATCGCGATAAACTCATTTTTTTACCTTTGACCTTGAATTTTTTTTTTCCTTACAGGGGAAAGATGGGGATTTTTCCAATTTTTTTTTAATGATATTTTAAACAATCTTAACGATTTTCAGCTTGGTGGGAATTTAGATAACTTCGAATGTCTAAATTGACCGGACTATATGGAACGTACAAAAATCATGCGACAAGGAGAATTGATCGAGGGTTGCAACCCCCCCTCTTCGACTGTACTCAGTTGGACAGCTTACAAGTGACGGCATAGTGCTGAATCTTATTACTTTACACCCTTCTAACATCCTACATAGGTTTCCTGGTGGTTCATTTACTACGTATATTTTGTTCAAATTAAAAGTTCAAATTTTGTATCTAGATACAAAATTTGATAACTTTGAAAATGACGAATATTCATACAACCGTTCATCCCTTGTTTCACCCTCTTAGGGGTTGAATTTCCCTAAACCCTGTCTTAGCGAGCGCTTACGTGCTAAAAGGGACCTCCATGCAAAATTTCAGATTCCTAGCATTTGTAGTTTCTGAGATTCCTTGATGAGTGACCTTTCGCTTTTATAAATGTAAAATAATATATAGATAGAATTAGAACAAACGCTTTACATCAACAGCACGGGTCAGATCGCTCTTGTCTTGTCGCTCTTGTGGCAGTGTCATACTTTTGTCGCGGCACATTACTATGTCGCCATAGCTAACACATACACCTCATCTGCTTGCGATAGGTAGGTACAAAGGAACCGTGCGGAAAACCCTGATCTATTTACTTATTTTTTATCTAGGGATGCAACACACATGGCACCCAGACTGTACCTAAATCGCAGAATCGGGTAGAGTTCACAGTCGTGTAGTGCGTACAATTATCGAAGATCCGAAACGTTTGATGTCTAATCTACCTGGCCGTCCGCCACCAAACTAATCCACATTACGAAAAATCTAAGAGATTGCGCTGCCTTACTACTCTTGAAGCAAATGTAAGCTAGCTCTTTGCGAGTCTGTAATTCATTAATGTGAGCGCGTTCTGCCTCAACCATCTTCGTGAACACATAGAGTGCACAACGTAAAACTTTTTATGTACATCTATTTTACGCCAAATTTGAAATTTAAAGATAAACTTAAATATTTGTATGTAATGCTGTCCTAAAAATCCATTATTCCCTAAAATCATGCATCGACTACTCTGCTGCGTCGCCCAAGCGAGCTCCAATCTACTGCCATTCCCTTGCACCCGGTCACTACTGGGAATTCACGCTTCTGCCTACTCTCTTTCTTGCGTCTACAAATCGACTTTCACGACAACCTTACAAAACATACTTTTCAAGATAAAACTCAAAGACTGACTTTTACATCTATCATACAATGAGACTGAAATCCTAATCCAATGGGGATATAAAGAGTAGCTATGATGGATTATTATCTACAGTAGGTATACGAATTAACAATTGATAATCGTAACATTTTAGTATCTCTGTAATCTCGCACTTGAGCCCAAAAAAGCTTTTCGTAAGCTTTGCTTGGTTTGGTTTGATTCATTGATAAACGTTTTTCAGTCTATAGTGATTTGAACTTGTATATTCTACCCATTCAGACAACACACCCACAGTTAGTCTGGCTATTATGTCTAAGTGATTTACTTGTTTATTTATTTCATCGTATTCACTGTGTTTGGTCTCACACTTCTAAAACTAAAGAAGAAGCGATGGCGGTCCGTTTTTAGTGCAATGCAAAATAATTTTCAAATATAATAGTGAAAAATATACAAAAAAATGCTACAGTGCTACCTCTACACAACAGTGAACATACAAAAAAGTACAGTCGAACACTTCCTCCTGTTTTAAAGTCGGTAAAATAAGATTATCACATTTTTTAAAAAAACGATCACGATGTATTCGCCGATACCAAAACGTACCGGTTCGATGGATTGTGGGCGGAGTATTGATGATGAAGAATTATCTGTTGACAGTGTATCGTTCATTGTCCGTAGAGTTAGGTGAGCTATGGTTGTGTCTGTTTTACAAGTACTAACAAGTAGCTCTAACTCTTTAGCTCTATAATATTAGTATAAGTTACACAAAACCACAGATTTGATCCCATAGACATTGAAATGACGATTAGTTTGTTATTCAACTTGCGTGGCATACCTACTATACCTTTTTTTACGTGTAGGTATGCATTTATGCATACCCTTTCGTCTGGGGGAGACGGTCAGAAGATATCGGACTCGATACCACGGACGCACATTGTGTACCGACTAGAACCTCAACAAAATTGCACCTTGGACGCTTATGACGGGAACCCGGTGCGCCTTGCCCGTCTCCAGGCCCTCTCTCGCTGCGGCCTCCACCCCACAGCCACGATGCCTGCCCCCCAACATTGCGGCCTACCTCAGTTGCGCCGATGTTAATACACCGTGCAACCTACGTGGCTGCATCATTTATGTATCTGGGTGCAGCCTAGCAGCACTAAAATACAAATACTATTTTTTTGTATGAAAATCGTAATGCGGTTCAAGCTACTTACCAAGTCCCAATAGTATAGTTCTTATAGTTTCGGAGAAAAGTGGATGTGACATACGGACGGACAAACAGACAGACAGACATGACGAATCTATAAGGGTTCCGTTTTTTGCCATTTGGCTACGGAACCCTAAAAACCAAGACGAAAATTAGGTGATATAGGAAACGGCCCCATAATAATGGCTTAAATATATAATAGTAATACAGGGTTGCGACTCGTGGTCCCACTGGGATTGTACCACTATTACTCGTGGTCCCACTATCCCTGATATCATGGGTTCGTGGTCCCACTGCTTAGTGGGACTACAAGTCGTAGTTAAAATCGTAGGTTCGTGGCCCCACTGCATCAAATTTATACGTAGACTTGTATTATACGTACTTCACTCCCAAGCCTTTTTATCAGCTAATGGTGATACATGGAGACACGGGGAGTACTACTGACAAGACAAAAGTTGCTCCATTATTTTTTGCTCTCATGAGTGACAAAAAAGAAAACTCATACTTCGCATTATTTGACATCATTAAGACACGATTTCCAGAAAGGAATCCTATAAAAATTCACGCCGATTTCGAAATTGCTCCTACCAATGCTTTGGATGTAATATTTTCTGAATGTCCTACCGTAATTATTAAAAGATGCTACGCCCATTTCGTGCGGAGCCTTTACAAGAAAGCTAAAACGTTAGGTCTGAAAGCAAAAATCTATTAAAGAATAGTTGGATTATATTCTGCTCTTCCCCTTTTGCCGCAAGAGTTCATTCAAGAAGGTTTGGAATACATCAATTAACTGAATGTATGAACATGGAGAAAATGAACGTGTTTATGGCATACTTTGATAAATATTATGTCAAATCTGAAAAATTTGTAAGGGAATGGTGTGTATCTAGCGAAAGACATCAATCACACTAATAACGTTTGCGAAAGTTGGAATTCAAAACTCAATAAAAGTATAAATAAAAATTATGTTACTGTTTTGAAACTACTGCATACACTTAAAGAAGATTTTACTGCAAAAAATACTTTCGAAAAGAAAAGAGATCGGTTGCTACTATTAAAAGACGACTTAATAATACAGTCACAAATGTAGCTGATAAACAAGGAGATCACAGTTGGTTATTTTTTAGAAAAGTAAAGATAAAAATTAAAATAAGTTTAAAGAGAACAAACTCTAAGTTTTGTTCATTAAGTTCATTGTTGAGAAAAAAAAAAATTTTGCTTCACGTTTTTATGCTGGCCTTTTTATTTTCGGCTTATTCCTGTTTTGAATCCCCCCCCTTAGGCGGAAAAACTTTAATAATAAAATAAAATAATTTAATAATAAATTCCACTTTTCTGTTCATTTCACAAAAATATTTTTGTTATAGCCCTTATGACCAAATCAGTGGGACCACGAGCGACTGCATTACGTTGACTGATGGTCCCACCAAACAGTGGGACCACGAGCCCATTAAATCGACACACTGTCCCACCAGTGGGTCAAATTAGTGGGACCACGAGTCATTGATCGTAATACAAAAGTAATTTATTAAAATAACTGTATAATGTATATATTTAAGCATATACAAATCGGTATCTCACTTTTACAACTGTTTAGAACCCACAGGAGGTCCCTTCAAAAGCATACCATTATCAATTACAAAGTTTGCTCCAGTGATACTTTTTCCTTTATCACTAACCACAAAAGCAACTAATTCTGCTATTTCTTCAGAATCCGATATTCTATCTAGCAATGTTGATTTCCTTAGTGTTTCATGTGCTTTTTCTTGCTGATTGGCATCCATACCCATTACTTCAGTGAAAGTGTTAGTTTTCACTGGTCCCGGACTGATAACGTTCACTCTAACTCCTTTTGGCGCCAGTTCCGCTGCCATAGTTCTGGAAAAGTGATCTAAAGCTGCCTTCGATGTACAATGTGGAAAACACTCTATCATGGCTAATTGAGAAGCAACACTTGAGATATTCACAATATTTCCCTTAGTTTCAATAAGATATTTTGCTGCTAAATGCGTCAAGCGTACGGGCGCGTGAAGATTAGTAGCCATTACGTTTTCGTACAATTCGATAGCGTTACTGTCTAATACGCTCAGAATGGCAGCAGCTGCAGCATTGTTGACCAGAATATCAATCTTTCCAAAGAATCCGATGGTTTCTGTTATGATTTTGGTTGCTTCATATTCTTTGGAAATATCTGCGACGATGGTCAACGGCTTTGTACCGACTTTCTCACAAGCCGCAGAAATGTTCTTAAGCCTCTCTTTATTTCTGCCGATGATCGCAACTTTTGCTCCTTCTTCAGTTAATTTGATGGCTATGGCAGCACCGATACCCGAGCTGGCACCAGTCACGATAGCTACTTTGCTTTTAAGACTCATGTCGTCCGATGTCGCTAACGGAATCTAGTAGAATGATGATGAATTTAATTTAATATTTGAGTAAACTCGTATTTAT
Source organism: Ectropis crepuscularia (assembly GCA_963693475.1). Lineage (NCBI taxonomy): Eukaryota > Metazoa > Arthropoda > Insecta > Lepidoptera > Geometridae > Ectropis > Ectropis crepuscularia. The sequence continues at coordinate 16,488,539 of OY856358.1, forward strand.
ATTAAAATTTTGCTTTATAATAGTACTGTTGATAAAACGATGACAGAACAATTTACGATTTGATTCCTCACATTCTTTACGAAAAGTTGTGTCATCATTACGCTATTACAAATATAAAGAAATTAATCCCACTAATATTATAAATGTCATTGTATGGATGTTTGTTGCTCTTATTTTTTTTATTTTTTTTTTAAATAAAGAGGGACGAGACGAGCAGGACATGTGCCTGATGGTAAGCAACATGCCTGCCACATAACAGCACAGTGACACGCAGCTATTGGAACATGAAGAGCCAAAATCATTACCTAGCACCGCACTGAGCTCGTCACCCAGAGATCTAAGTTGTTATATCTCTAAGCCCTGTAATTTCTCTGGAAACATTGCCCTTCAAACCGGAACACAGTAATGTTTGCACATTACTGCTTGGCGGTAGAATAATTGACAAAGGTGTGGTACTTCCCCAGGCGGACTCTGTTAAGAGTCCTACCACTACAAAATATACCTACTAGTATCTATCTATATATATAAAAGCGAAAGGTCTCTCATCAAGGAATCTCCGAAACTATAAATGCTAGGAATCTGAAATTTTGCATGCAGGTCCCTTTTAGCACGTAGGCGCTCGCTAAGACGGGGTTTTGCAAAATTCATTCCCTAAGAGGGTCAAACAAGGGATGAACGGTTGTATTAAAATTCGTCATTTTTAAACTTATCAAATGTTGTATCTAGACGATTTAAACGAATGAATTAAATGTTTGTTCTATTATTTTTTTTATTTCAAACTGTACGGGGGTGAAATTGGGGATGAATGTCAATATGAAAGTTCCCAATCGTAGAAGATAAAACCATGAAACTCTGTATATAGACAATTGACACGAAGCAAACGAATGTTTGTTCTATCAATTTCGTAGTTTCGAACTATACAGGGGTGAAATTGGGGTTGAAATGGGGGATGAATGTGAATAAGAAAGTTCCCAACCGTTGAAGATAAAACCATGAAACTCTGTGTATAGACACTTGACACGAAGCAAACGAATATTTGTTCGAGCACTTTTGTAATTTCAAACTGTACGGGGGTGAAATTAGGGTTGAAATGGGGGAAGAATGTCAATATGGAAGTTTCCAACCGTTGAAGATAAACCATGAAACTCTGTATATAGGCACTTGACACGAGGCTAAGTAATGTTTGTTCTATCAATTTCGTAATTTCGAACTGTTCGGGGGAGAAATTGGGGTTGAAATGGGGTATGAATGTCAATAAGAAAGTTCGCAACGCTTGAAGATATAACCATGAAACTGTATATAAACACTTGACACGAATGTTTGTTCTAGCAATTTTGTAATTTCAAGCTATATGGTGATGAAATTGGGGATGAATTTCAATATGGAAGTTCCCAACCGTTGAAGATAAAACCATGAAACTCTGTAAACAGGCACTTGACACGAAGCAAACGAATGTTGGTTCTAGCAATTTCGAACTGTATGGGGGGCCGAATGAATCATACGCTTTCAGATCTAAACAACTTAACCGATTTTAATGAAATTGTATACAATTGTTTTGTTATAAGCTGTTTTAGTAACCGCAAATGTGTCTGGGTATACAAATATGTACTGCCTGAGTTACCTCAGTATTTATTTAGCGCGGACGAAGTCGCGGGTAACAGCTAGTATAATTATAAACACTAGTGGTTGTCCAGTGGTAGAAATTTAATCATAATTTATAAAAAAATCGAATTATTGTTTATATTCGTGAATTCGATATTTCATTTATAACTTTAATATATTACAGTTATATTTGAAATTCGGTAAGACTAAAGACAAATAGCATCAAATACAAACAATATTAATTTATTCTCAATTTGACCACAGACTTTAACAATATACAAAAGAGTATAATGTATATTATATTATTAAAGCGTGTGTCAAATACGTGGTAGTGTGCGAAATGTTTTTTTAAATTGATATAATAAACTAACTATTGAGTTAATGTTTAAACAATAAAACATGCAATTTACCATTTTTGTTGAGTTATCGTCACTGCACAAGCAGATTCTCGTGTCACCACGCATTGAACGACATTATTCGGAGAACCTTTTCATCGCGCTATCGCCCTTCGTCCCATGCGTGCTTGAACCGGACCTTAGCAGGTCTGATGGTATGAGACGTGAAGGGATGACTTTGATGTCCAGGAAGAATGGCAGGTGTGGGATGCTACTTGAGTACGTTCTGTGGCTCCCAGTCATCTTAGTCGGTTCATTCTGGCACCGGCAGCAAGCTGGTGCAAAGTACGCCGCAAGAAACAAAAGGCTGAAATATACAAGGTTGGATGCATATGACTTTGTCTGTGGAGACTTTGAACAGCTCAAACTGCGGAACTGAGCCGAACTGAGGCGAAAAGTTTGGTGAACGAGTTGGGGCGTAATCCTCGAGAAAAATCGGGCGACTCCCGCTCCGGCTTGGTGCAAAGGCTGGCCATCGCAAGACAGCAAGCCAATGCGGCCGGCATAATGGACACTTTTGGACAGGCTATTCGGGGTCGGTTAGTCGATAAGTGACGAGTAGATTTGTGGAATGAATTTTCATAATTATTATTTAAGTAAAATATTTACTTGTTATAGTAGTTGTCTTTATTATTGTGGAAAACAGTTTAAACATAGATTTACCATAAGCCGATAAAACGAAATAGTTAAAGTGCAAATAAATAATTAAAACTTCATTGATGAAATGCAATTAATTTGAAAATGAAGCCACAGATTATAGAAATAAAACACAGATGGAACCTTCGTGAACAACACTGTGAGGCCCGTAATTAGTCATGTTGACGTAAAATTGTCAAATCAACGTTCCAAATTACTTGTATAATGTTGTCAGTCTTAAGAAAAAAGTCCCACTATTGTTGTCTTAGCATGGGAAATCTTTACGTATAATAAACAAATCAATTGATATTTTAAAATATTAATATTATTACACCGATTATGCAAGGATTTCTTGTTACTACTATTTCCATTCTATGAAGAAAAGAATTTTGATTTTGCATGCAACTAGAAATTAACTTGAATCGCAAATAATAAAATTTTAGTGTAATTTACTCGCTTAGATAGGTTAAACAAAAATTAAAACAACCATCTTTACCACCAAACTATTTTTGATAAAATGCATATAGGCTACCTGTATGTTATAGGCCGAAACAACAAACAAAAAAAAAACTAACAAAATAATCATTTTAACAGTTCACTTATTATTCACCTTTTTTTGACAAAACAAGACTTTAAAATCAAGTAACCGTATAATATTAAAAAACTTTACAATTTAAAAATATTTCATTTTACAAACAACGTTATGCATAATATTAACTTCAAAAATATCTTCCTTCAACAAATGTTTTATTTTATAAACCATCATTTTATAACCAATTATATTTAGCCACCGTTTCACTTAGATAATAAATATATCGAATGACATTACAATACAATACAAAACACTTTATTGGCACCATAAACAAAGTTGACAAGAAGTAACACACATAATAACAAAACAAAATGGGCACTAAAGGCGATCTTGTCGCTAAAAGCGATCTCTTCCATATAACCTTTTGATTCATGAGGAAACAAAATTTGCAATATTTTGGGCAGTGGTGCAACTAACGAAATAAATAAATACACAAACAAATTGTATGATGTATTAATGATTTTGTTTTTTGTAAATTTTATGTCATAAATTACTCATTTTATAAATTTAACATTTACTAAAATTAAATTTGATATTCAATTAAATTGAATAATACAATGCCTATCAATAATTTGGTCTACGAGTATCTAAAAAAATATATAATCTATATTTTACCCTAAATTCAGGGAAAATAATTTACATTTAGTATCGCCACACTAACCTATTTTCGTTGAGGTGTTGTGTTCCATTCAACACCAAAATGAAATCGCCTAAATTATATAAATAACAGTAAAAATATTCAAATTTTCCTATGAAATTATATTCCTCTTTCCTTTTTTTGTTTTTTGGGAACATTGTTTGCAATGTTTGAAGACACAAGACGGCATATTTTAAAACAAAACTTAAAATCACACGGGACTCCCGTACAACACGGAAGTCCGTTTCATACTGACTGGAGTTTGTATTTGCTTCGGCGTTTGTATTTCCTTTGTCTGCTTCAGTAGCTCTGTTCTGCGCGCTCCATCTGGTTTTATTTCTGTAATCTGTGAATGAAGCGTTCATGTCAAACACGGCATTGTGATCGTTACCAAATAATTTATCTTGTTATTATTCTAAGCAGATTTCGATTAGTAAGTCCGAAGTACCACACCTTTGCCAAATATTCTACCGCCGAGCGGTAATGTGCAGACTTTACTGTGTTCCGGTTTGAAGGGCAATGATTCCAGAGAAATTACAGGGCTTAGAGACATAATATCGTAGATCTCTGGGTGACGAGCGCGGTGCGGTGCTGGGTAATGATTTGGACTATCATGTTCCAATGGCTGCGTGTTACTGTGCTGTTATGTGGCAGGCATGTTGCTTACCATCAGGCACATGACCTGCTGGTCTCGTCACTCTATGCTATAAAAAAGAAAAAAAACATTCCAGTACAAACATTCATGATATCCAATCAAAAACTTAAATGTAAAATGAGAGCCAAGTTCAATACTCTAATATATGGCTTGACTGTTGACTTCAACAACAAAAGAAGTGAGATGTAAACGGGTGCGAAGTTCAATGATTAGTCCTGCAATTGATTAAAACAGCATAGAATGTTTTGTAAGAACTTAAAATTTATTGTTTTCTTATAACTTAACATAACATATTAAAGCCTCAGATCTTACTCGGCTAGTTTTCGCATACGAGCCCCAAGCGGCCAGATTTAGGCAAAACCGGTTTTGGGACTTTAAACCCTTATTTTTTCATGATATACATACTCGATTATTAGTTTACTAGCTGTTACCCGCAACTTCGTCCGCGCGAAATAAATAAATACTAAGGTAACAGACAGTAACAATTTTTTTATACCCAGACACATTTTTAGTAACTATAAACAGCTTATAATAAAACAATTTAATCAAAATCGATTCAGTTGTTTAGGTGTGAAAGCGCAAGAGACATTCGTCCTGGGGGACGAATTCAACCCCAATTTCATCCCCATACAGTTTGAAATTACAAAATTGCTAGAACGAACATTTATTGACTTCGTGCCAAGTACCTATATAAAGAGTTTCATAGTTTTCTCTTCAACGATTGGTAACTTTCAAATTGACATTCATCCCCTATTTCAACCCCAATTTCATCCTCGTACAGTTCGAAATTACGAAATTGCTAGAACAAACATTTATTTTCTTCGTGTCAAGTGTCTATATTCAGAGTTTCATGGTTTTATCTTCAACGGTTGGGATCTTCCATGTTGACATTCATCCCCAATTTCACCCCCATACAGTTCGAAAATACAAAATTGCAAGAACAAACATTCGTCTACGTCGTGTCAAGTGTCTATATTATACAGACTTTTATGGTTTTATCTTCAACGGTTGGGAACTTCCATGTTGACATTCATACCCCATTTCAACCCCAATTTCACCCCCGTACAGTGCGAAATTACAAAATTGGTAGAACAAACATTTAATTGCTTCATGTGAAGTGCCTATATTCAGAGTTTCATGGTTTTATCTTCAACAGCTGGGATCTTCCATGTTGATATTCATCCCCCATTTCAACCCCGTACAGTTCGAAATTAAAAAATTGCCAGAACAAACATTTGTTTGCTTCGTGTCAAGTGTCTTTATATACAGAGTTTCATGGGTTTATCTTCAACGGTTGGGAACTTCCATATTGACATTCATACCCCATTTCAACCTCAATTTCACCCCCGTACAGTTCGAAAATACAAAATTGCAAGAACAAACATTTGTCTACCTAAGAGGGTGAAACAAGGGATGAACGGTTGTATGAAAATTCGTGATTTTCAAAGTTATCAAATTTTGTATCTAGACACTTGACATGAAGCAATTAAATGTTTGTTATATCAATTTTGTAATTTCGCACTGTACGGGGGTGAAATTGGGGTTGAAATGGGGTATGAATGTCAATATGGAAGTTCCCAACCGTTGAAGATAAAACCATAAAAGTCTGTATATAGACACTTGACACGACGTAGACAAATGTTTGTTCTTGCAATTTTGTATTTTCGAACTGTACGGGGGTGAAATTGGGGTTGAAATGGGGTATGAATGTCAATATGGAAGTTCCCAACCGTTGAAGATAAAACCATAAAAGTCTGTATATAGACACTTGACACGACGTAGACAAATGTTTGTTCTTGCAATTTTGTATTTTCGAACTGTACGGGGGTGAAATTGAGGTTGAAATGGGGTATGAATGTCAATATGGAAGTTCCCAACCGTTGAAGATAAACCCATGAAACTCTGTATATAAAGACACTTGACACGAAGCAAACAAATGTTTGTTCTGGCAATTTTTTAATTTCGAACTGTACGGGGTTGAAATGGGGGATGAATATCAACATGGAAGATCCCAGCTGTTGAAGATAAAACCATGAAACTCTGAATATAGGCACTTCACATGAAGCAATTAAATGTTTGTTCTACCAATTTTGTAATTTCGCACTGTACGGGGGTGAAATTGGGGTTGAAATGGGGTATGAATGTCAACATGGAAGTTCCCAACCGTTGAAGATAAAACCATAAAAGTCTGTATAATATAGACACTTGACACGACGTAGACGAATGTTTGTTCTTGCAATTTTGTATTTTCGAACTGTATGGGGGTGAAATTGGGGATGAATGTCAACATGGAAGATCCCAACCGTTGAAGATAAAACCATGAAACTCTGAATATAGACACTTGACACGAAGAAAATAAATGTTTGTTCTAGCAATTTCGTAATTTCGAACTGTACGAGGATGAAATTGGGGTTGAAATAGGGGATGAATGTCAATTTGAAAGTTACCAATCGTTGAAGAGAAAACTATGAAACTCTTTATATAGGTACTCGGCACGAAGTCAATAAATGTTCGTTCTAGCAATTTTGTAATTTCAAACTGTATGGGGATGAAATTGGGGTTGAATTCGTCCCCCAGGACGAATGTCTCTTGCGCTTTCACACCTAAACAACTGAATCGATTTTGATTAAATTGTTTTATTATAAGCTGTTTATAGTTACTAAAAATGTGTCTGGGTATAAAAAAATTGTTACTGTCTGTTACCTTAGTATTTATTTATTTCGCGCGGACGAAGTTGCGGGTAACAGCTAGTAAACTAATAATCGAGTATGTATATCATGAAAAAATAAGGGTTTAAAGTCCCAAAACCGGTTTTGCCTAAATCTGGCCGCTTGGGGCTCGTATGCGAAAACTAGCCGAGTAAGATCTGAGGCTTTAATATGTTATGTTAAGTTATAAGAAAACAATAAATTTTAAGTTCTTACAAAACATTCTATGCTGTTTTAATCAATTGCAGGACTAATCATTGAACTTCGCACCCGTTTACATCTCACTTCTTTTGTTGTTGAAGTCAACAGTCAAGCCATATATTAGAGTATTGAACTTGGCTCTCATTTTACATTTAAGTTTTTGATTGGATATCATGAATGTTTGTACTGGAATGTTTTTTTTCTTTTTTATAGCATAGAGTGACGAGACCAGCAGGTCATGTGCCTGATGGTAAGCAACATGCCTGCCACATAACAGCACAGTAACACGCAGCCATTGGAACATGATAGTCCAAATCATTACCCAGCACCGCACCGCGCTCGTCACCCAGAGATCTACGATATTATGTCTCTAAGCCCTGTAATTTCTCTGGAATCATTGCCCTTCAAACCGGAACACAGTAAAGTCTGCACATTACCGCTCGGCGGTAGAATATTTGGCAAAGGTGTGGTACTTCGGACTTACTAATCGAAATCTGCTTAGAATAATAACAAGATAAATTATTTGGTAACGATCACAATGCCGTGTTTGACATGAACGCTTCATTCACAGATTACAGAAATAAAACCAGATGGAGCGCGCAGAACAGAGCTACTGAAGCAGACAAAGGAAATACAAACGCCGAAGCAAATACAAACTCCAGTCAGTATGAAACGGACTTCCGTGTTGTACGGGAGTCCCGTGTGATTTTAAGTTTTGTTTTAAAATATGCCGTCTTGTGTCTTCAAACATTGCAAACAATGTTCCCAAAAAACAAAAAAAGGAAAGAGGAATATAATTTCATAGGAAAATTTGAATATTTTTACTGTTATTTATATAATTTAGGCGATTTCATTTTGGTGTTGAATGGAACACAACACCTCAACGAAAATAGGTTAGTGTGGCGATACTAAATGTAAATTATTTTCCCTGAATTTAGGGTAAAATATAGATTATATATTTTTTTAGATACTCGTAGACCAAATTATTGATAGGCATTGTATTATTCAATTTAATTGAATATCAAATTTAATTTTAGTAAATGTTAAATTTATAAAATGAGTAATTTATGACATAAAATTTACAAAAAACAAAATCATTAATACATCATACAATTTGTTTGTGTATTTATTTATTTCGTTAGTTGCACCACTGCCCAAAATATTGCAAATTTTGTTTCCTCATGAATCAAAAGGTTATATGGAAGAGATCGCTTTTAGCGACAAGATCGCCTTTAGTGCCCATTTTGTTTTGTTATTATGTGTGTTACTTCTTGTCAACTTTGTTTATGGTGCCAATAAAGTGTTTTGTATTGTATTGTAATGTCATTCGATATATTTATTATCTAAGTGAAACGGTGGCTAAATATAATTGGTTATAAAATGATGGTTTATAAAATAAAACATTTGTTGAAGGAAGATATTTTTGAAGTTAATATTATGCATAACGTTGTTTGTAAAATGAAATATTTTTAAATTGTAAAGTTTTTTAATATTATACGGTTACTTGATTTTAAAGTCTTGTTTTGTCAAAAAAAGGTGAATAATAAGTGAACTGTTAAAATGATTATTTTGTTAGTTTTTTTTTTGTTTGTTGTTTCGGCCTATAACATACAGGTAGCCTATATGCATTTTATCAAAAATAGTTTGGTGGTAAAGATGGTTGTTTTAATTTTTGTTTAACCTATCTAAGCGAGTAAATTACACTAAAATTTTATTATTTGCGATTCAAGTTAATTTCTAGTTGCATGCAAAATCAAAATTCTTTTCTTCATAGAATGGAAATAGTAGTAACAAGAAATCCTTGCATAATCGGTGTAATAATATTAATATTTTAAAATATCAATTGATTTGTTTATTATACGTAAAGATTTCCCATGCTAAGACAACAATAGTGGGACTTTTTTCTTAAGACTGACAACATTATACAAGTAATTTGGAACGTTGATTTGACAATTTTACGTCAACATGACTAATTACGGGCCTCACAGTGTTGTTCACGAAGGTTCCATCTGTGTTTTATTTCTATAATCTGTGGCTTCATTTTCAAATTAATTGCATTTCATCAATGAAGTTTTAATTATTTATTTGCACTTTAACTATTTCGTTTTATCGGCTTATGGTAAATCTATGTTTAAACTGTTTTCCACAATAATAAAGACAACTACTATAACAAGTAAATATTTTACTTAAATAATAATTATGAAAATTCATTCCACAAATCTACTCGTCACTTATCGACTAACCGACCCCGAATAGCCTGTCCAAAAGTGTCCATTATGCCGGCCGCATTGGCTTGCTGTCTTGCGATGGCCAGCCTTTGCACCAAGCCGGAGCGGGAGTCGCCCGATTTTTCTCGAGGATTACGCCCCAACTCGTTCACCAAACTTTTCGCCTCAGTTCGGCTCAGTTCCGCAGTTTGAGCTGTTCAAAGTCTCCACAGACAAAGTCATATGCATCCAACCTTGTATATTTCAGCCTTTTGTTTCTTGCGGCGTACTTTGCACCAGCTTGCTGCCGGTGCCAGAATGAACCGACTAAGATGACTGGGAGCCACAGAACGTACTCAAGTAGCATCCCACACCTGCCATTCTTCCTGGACATCAAAGTCATCCCTTCACGTCTCATACCATCAGACCTGCTAAGGTCCGGTTCAAGCACGCATGGGACGAAGGGCGATAGCGCGATGAAAAGGTTCTCCGAATAATGTCGTTCAATGCGTGGTGACACGAGAATCTGCTTGTGCAGTGACGATAACTCAACAAAAATGGTAAATTGCATGTTTTATTGTTTAAACATTAACTCAATAGTTAGTTTATTAAATCAATTTAAAAAAACATTTCGCACACTACCACGTATTTGACACACGCTTTAATAATATAATATACATTATACTCTTTTGTATATTGTTAAAGTCTGTGGTCAAATTGAGAATAAATTAATATTGTTTGTATTTGATGCTATTTGTCTTTAGTCTTACCGAATTTCAAATATAACTGTAATATATTAAAGTTATAAATGAAATATCGAATTCACGAATATAAACAATAATTCGATTTTTTTATAAATTATGATTAAATTTCTACCACTGGACAACCACTAGTGTTTATAATTATACTAGCTGTTACCCGCGACTTCGTCCGCGCTAAATAAATACTGAGGTAACTCAGGCAGTACATATTTGTATACCCAGACACATTTGCGGTTACTAAAACAGCTTATAACAAAACAATTGTATACAATTTCATTAAAATCGGTTAAGTTGTTTAGATCTGAAAGCGTATGATTCATTCGGCCCCCCATACAGTTCGAAATTGCTAGAACCAACATTCGTTTGCTTCGTGTCAAGTGCCTGTTTACAGAGTTTCATGGTTTTATCTTCAACGGTTGGGAACTTCCATATTGAAATTCATCCCCAATTTCATCACCATATAGCTTGAAATTACAAAATTGCTAGAACAAACATTCGTGTCAAGTGTTTATATACAGTTTCATGGTTATATCTTCAAGCGTTGCGAACTTTCTTATTGACATTCATACCCCATTTCAACCCCAATTTCTCCCCCGAACAGTTCGAAATTACGAAATTGATAGAACAAACATTACTTAGCCTCGTGTCAAGTGCCTATATACAGAGTTTCATGGTTTATCTTCAACGGTTGGAAACTTCCATATTGACATTCTTCCCCCATTTCAACCCTAATTTCACCCCCGTACAGTTTGAAATTACAAAAGTGCTCGAACAAATATTCGTTTGCTTCGTGTCAAGTGTCTATACACAGAGTTTCATGGTTTTATCTTCAACGGTTGGGAACTTTCTTATTCACATTCATCCCCCATTTCAACCCCAATTTCACCCCTGTATAGTTCGAAACTACGAAATTGATAGAACAAACATTCGTTTGCTTCGTGTCAATTGTCTATATACAGAGTTTCATGGTTTTATCTTCTACGATTGGGAACTTTCATATTGACATTCATCCCCAATTTCACCCCCGTACAGTTTGAAATAAAAAAAATAATAGAACAAACATTTAATTCATTCGTTTAAATCGTCTAGATACAACATTTGATAAGTTTAAAAATGACGAATTTTAATACAACCGTTCATCCCTTGTTTGACCCTCTTAGGGAATGAATTTTGCAAAACCCCGTCTTAGCGAGCGCCTACGTGCTAAAAGGGACCTGCATGCAAAATTTCAGATTCCTAGCATTTATAGTTTCGGAGATTCCTTGATGAGAGACCTTTCGCTTTTATATATATAGATAGATACTAGTAGGTATATTTTGTAGTGGTAGGACTCTTAACAGAGTCCGCCTGGGGAAGTACCACACCTTTGTCAATTATTCTACCGCCAAGCAGTAATGTGCAAACATTACTGTGTTCCGGTTTGAAGGGCAATGTTTCCAGAGAAATTACAGGGCTTAGAGATATAACAACTTAGATCGCTGGGTGACGAGCTCAGTGCGGTGCTAGGTAATGATTTTGGCTCTTCATGTTCCAATAGCTGCGTGTCACTGTGCTGTTATGTGGCAGGCATGTTGCTTACCATCAGGCACATGTCCTGCTCGTCTCGTCCCTCTTTATTTAAAAAAAAAATAAAAAAAATAAGAGCAACAAACATCCATACAATGACATTTATAATGATGATGACGATGATGACGATGGTCAACGGCTTTGTACCGACTTTCTCGCAAGCCGCAGAAATGTTCTTAAGCCTCTCTTTATTTCTGCCGATGATCGCAACTTTTGCTCCTTCTGATTTATGTATCTGGGTGCAGCCTAGCAGCACTAAAATACAAATACTATTTTTTTGTATGAAAATCGTAATGCGGTTCAAGCTACTTACCAAGTCCCAATAGTATAGTTCTTATAGTTTCGGAGAAAAGTGGATGTGACATACGGACGGACAAACAGACAGACAGACATGACGAATCTATAAGGGTTCCGTTTTTTGCCATTTGGCTACGGAACCCTAAAAACCAAGACGAAAATTAAGTGATATAGGAAACGGCCCCATAATAATGGCTTAAATATATAATAGTAATACAAAAGTAATTTATTAAAATAACTGTATATATTTGAGCATATACAAATCGGTATCTCACTCTAACAACTGTTTAGAATGCACAGGAGGTCCCTTCAAAAGCATACCATTATCAATTACAAAGTTTGCTCCAGTGATACTTTTTCCTTTATCACTAACCACAAAAGCAACTAATTCTGCTATTTCTGTAGAATCCGATATTCTATCTAGCAATGTTGATTTCCTTAGTGTTTCATGTGCTTTTTCTTGCTGATTGGCATCCATACCCATTACTTCAGTGAAAGTGTTAGTTCTCACTGGTCCCGGACTGATAACGTTCACTCTAACTCCTTTTGGCGCCAGTTCCGCTGCCATAGTTCTGGAAAAGTGATCTAAAGCTGCCTTCGATGTACAATGTGGAAAACACTCTATCATGGCTAATTGAGAAGCAACACTTGAGATATTCACAATATTTCCCTTAGTTTCAATAAGATATTTTACTGCTAAATGCGTCAAACGTACGGGCGCGTGAAGATTAGTAGCCATTACGTTTTCGTACAATTCGATAGCGTTACTGTCTAATACGCTCAGAATGGCACCAGCTGCAGCATTGTTGACCAGAATATCAATCTTTCCAAAGAATCCGATGGTTTCTGTTATGATTTTGGTTGCTTCATATTCTTTGGAAATATCTGCGACGATGGTCAACGGCTTTGTACCGACTTTCTCGCAAGCCGCAGAAATGTTCTTAAGCCTCTCTTTATTGCTGCCGATGATCGCAACTTTTGCTCCTTCTTCAGTTAATTTGATGGCTATGGCAGCACCGATACCCGAGCTGGCACCAGTCACGATAGCTACTTTGCTTTTAAGACTCATGTCGTCCGATGTCGCTAACGGAATCTAGTAGAATGATGATGAATTTAATTTGATATTTGAATAAACTCGTATTTATATTAAAATTTTGCTTGAGTACTGTTGATAAAACGATGACAGAACAATTTACAATTCGTAAAGAATGTGAATGATTCGTCACATTCTTTACGAAAAGTTGTGTCATCATTACGCAATTACAAATATAAAGAAATGAATCCCACTTACCCACTAATTTTATAAATGTCATTGTATGGATGTTTGGATGTTTGTTGCTCTTATATTTTTTTATTTTTTTTTTAAATAAAGAGTGACGAGACGAGCAGGGCATGTACCTGAGGGTAAGCAACATGCCTGCCACATAACAGCACAGTGACACGCAGCTATTGGAACATTAAGAGCCAAAATCATTACCTAGCACCGCACTGAGCTCGTCACCCAGAGATCTAAGTTGTTATATCTCTAAGCCCTGTAATTTCTCTGGAAACATTGCCCTTCAAACCGGAACACAGTAATGTTTGCACATTACTGCTTGGCGGTAGAATAATTGACAAAGGTGTGGTACTTCCCCAGGCGGACTCTGTTAAGAGTCCTACCACTACAAAATATACCTACTAGTATCTATCTATCTATCTATATATATAAAAGCGAAAGGTCACTCATCAAGGAATCTCCGAAACTATAAATGCTAGGAATCTGAAATTTTGCATGCAGGTCCCTTTTAGCACGTAGGCGTAAAAAAAGTGTATAAAATACGGACATAATATACCTAAGACGGGGTTTTGCAAAATTCAACCCCTAAGAGGGTCAACCAAGGAATGAACGGTTGTATTAAAATTCGTCATTTTTAAACTTATCAAATGTTTGTATCTAGACGATTTAAACGAATGAATTAAATGTTTGTTCTATTAATTTTTTAATTTCAAACTGTACGGGGGTGAAATTGGGGATGAATGTCAATATGAAAGTTCCCAATCGTAGAAGATAAAACCATGAAACTCTGTATATAGACAATTGACACGAAGCAAACGAATGTTTGTTCTATCAATTTCGTAATTTCGAACTATACAGGAGTGAAATTGGGGTTGAAATGGGGGATGAATGTGAATAAGAAAGTTCCCAACCGTTGAAGATAAAACCATGAAACTCTGTGTATAGACACTTGACACGAAGCAAACGAATATTTGTTCGAGCACTTTTGTAATTTCAAACTGTACGGGGGTGAAATTAGGGTTGAAATGGGGGAAGAATGTCAATATGGAAGTTTCCAACCGTTGAAGATAAACCATGAAACTCTGTATATAGGCACTTGGCACGAGGCTAAGTAATGTTTGTTCTATCAATTTCGTAATTTCGAACTGTTCGGGGGAGAAATTGGGGTTGAAATGGGGTATGAATGTCAATAAGAAAGTTCGCAACGCTTGAAGATATAACCATGAAACTGTATATAAACACTTGACACGAATGTTTGTTCTAGCAATTTTGTAATTTCAAGCTATATGGTGATGAAATTGGGGATGCATTTCAATATGGAAGTTCCCAACCGTTGAAGATAAAACCATGAAACTCTGTAAACAGGCACTTGACACGAAGCAAACGAATGTTGGTTCTAGCAATTTCGAACTGTATGGGGGGCCGAATGAATCATACGCTTTCAGATCTAAACAACTTAACCGATTTTAATGAAATTGTAAACAATTGTTTTGTTATAAGCTGTTTCAGTAACCGCAAATGTGTCTGGGTATACAAATATGTACTGCCTGAGTTACCTCAGTATTTATTTAGCGCGGACGAAGTCGCGGGTAACAGCTAGTATAATTATAAACACTAGTGGTTGTCCAGTGGTAGAAATTTAATCATAATTTATAAAAAAATCGAATTATTGTTTATATTCGTGAATTCGATATTTCATTTATAACTTTAATATATTACAGTTATATTTGAAATTCGGTAAGACTAAAGACAAATAGCATCAAATACAAACAATATATAACTACAAAAATGAATTGATGAACAAAAGATGATGAACAAAAGATGATTTTATGATCTACAATTTTTGTCTGAAGTATTTTTATGATAAAACGTACCGTTTTGCTGAAAATCGCGATAAACTCTTTTTTTTACCTTTGACCTTGATTTTTTTTTTCCTTACAGGGGAAAGATGGGGAAGTTTCCAATTTTTTTTTAATGATATTTTAAACAATCTTACCGATTTTCAGCTTGGTGGGAATTTAGGTAACTTCGAATGTCTAAATTGACCGGACTATATGGAACCAATGCTGTACATAATCAAATGCCCAAATTTAATCTGTAAATCGTCGGAAAATCACGGAATTTTCCGACAAACTAATAATTAAAAACTTGAAATATATATTTTCTATTGTTTCAATACCTCACCTCATCTATTATTTCGCAATGCCGTACAAAAATCATGCGACAAGGAGAATTGATCGAGGGTTGCAACCCCCCATCTTCGACTGTACTCAGTTGGACAGCTTACAAGTGACGGCATAGTGCTGAATCTTATTACTTTACACCCTTCTATCATCCTACATAGGTCTCCTGGTGGTTCATTTACTACGTAAATGTTGTTCAAATTAAAAGTTATCAAATTTTGTATCTAGATAAAAAATTTAATAACTTTGAAAATGACGAATATTCATACAACCGTTCATCCCTTGTTTCACCCTCTTAGGGGTTGAATTTCGCTAAACCCCGTCTTAGCGAGCGCTTACGTGCTAAAAGGGACCTCCATGCAAAATTTCAGATTCCTAGCATTTGTAGTTTCTGAGATTCCTTGATGAGTGACCTCTCGCTTTTATATATGTAAGATAATATATAGATAGAATTAGAACAAACGCTTTACATCAACAGCACGGGTCAGATCGCTCTTGTCTTGTCGCTCTTGTGGCAGTGTCATACTTTTGTCGCGGCACATTACTATGTCGCCATAGCTAACACATACACCTCATCTTGTTGCGATAGGTAGGTACAAAGGAACCGTGCGGAAAAACCTGATCTATTTACTTATTTTTTATCTAGGGATGCAACACACATGGCACCCAGACTGTACCTAAATCGCAGAATCGGGTAGAGTTCACAGTCGTGTAGTGCGTACAATTATCGTAGATCCGAAACGTTTGATGTCTAATCTACCTGGCCGTCCGCCACCAAACTAATCCACATTACGAAAAATCTAAGAGATTGCGCTGCCTTACTACTCTTGAAGCAAATGTAAGCTAGCTCTTTGCGAGTCTGTAATTCATTAATGTGAGCGCGTTCTGCCTCAACCATCTTCGTGAACACATAGAGTGCACAACGTAAAACTTTTTATGTACATCTATTTTACGCCAAATTTGAAATTTTAAGATTAACTTAAATATTTGTATGTACTGCTGTCCTAAAAATCCATTATTCCCTAAAACCATGCATCGACTACTCTGCTGCATCGCCCAAGCGAGCTCCAATCTACTGTCATTCCCTTGCAGTGGTCACTACTGGGAATTCACGCTTCTGCCTACTCTCTTTCTTGCGTCTACAAATCGACTTTCACGACAACCTTACAAAACATACTTTTCAAGATAAAACTCAAAGACTGACTTTTACATCTATCATACAATGAGACTGAAATCCTAATATAAAGAGTAGCTATGATGGATTATTATCTACAGTAGGTATACGAATTAACAATTGATAATCGTAACATTTTTGTATCTCTGTAATCTCGCACTTGAGCCCAAAAAAGCTTTTCGTAAGCTTTGCTTGGTTTGGTTTGATTCATTGATAAACGTTTTTCAGTCTATAGTGATTTGAACTTGTATATTCTACCCATTCAGACAACACACCCACAGTTAGTCTGGCTATTATGTCTAAGTGATTTACTTGTTTATTTATTTCATCGTATTCACTGTGTTAGGTCTCACACTTCTAAAACTAAAGAAGAAGCGATGGCGGTCCGTTTTTAGTGCAATGCAATATAATTTTCAAATATAATAGTGAAAAATATACAAAAAAATGCTACAGTGCTACCTCTACGCAACAGTGAACATACAAAAAAGTGCAGTCGAACACTTCCTCCTGTTTTAAAGTCGGTAAAAATAATAATACCACGATTATCACATTTTTTAATAAAGTAGCCAAGTGCGAGTTGGACTCGCCCATGAAAGGTTCCGTTGCAGCAAGTAACATAATATACATAGTACACATAGTTCTTGTAGTTCGTTGTAACTTTGATCGAAGTTTTAATAATAGTGTATTTATGACGTACTAAAAAAAACTACTCATCAGATCGAGTTCAAACTAATTTTCGTTGGTAGTTTACATGGTAATGTACATCATATATTTTTTTTAGTTTTTTCATTTTCTTACTTTAGAAGTTAGAGGGGGGGGGACACACATTTTACCACTTTGGAAGCGTCTCTCGCGCAAATTATTCAGTGTAGACAAAAATTATATTAGAAACCTCAACATCATTTTTGAAGACCTATCGATAGACACCCCACACGTGTAGGTTTGATGAAAAAAAATTTTTTGAGTTTCAGTTCTCAGTATGGGGGGCACCCCTAATTTTTGTTTTTTTAAAAAACTTTTGTAAAAATCTTAATGCGGTTCACAGAATACATCTACTTACCAAGTTTCAACAGTGTAGTTCCACAGATTTGATTCCATAGACATTGAAATGACGATTAGTTTGTTATTCAACTTGCGTGCCATACCTACTATACCTTTTTTTACGTGTAGGTATGCATTTATGCATACCCTTTCGCCTGGGGGAGACGGTCAGATTATATCGGACTCGATACCACGGACGCACATTGTGTACCGACTAGAACCTCAACAAAATTGCACCTTGGACGCTTATGACGGGAACCCGGTGCGCCTTGCCCGTCTCCAGGCCCTCTCTCGCTGCGGCCTACCCCACCCCACAGCCACGATGCCTGCCCCCCAACATTGCGGCCTACCTCAGTTGCGCCGATGTTAATACACCGTGCAACCTACGTGGCTGCATCATAGTCGTTATGTATCTGGGTGCAGCCTAGCAGCACTAAAATACAAATACTATTTTTTTGTATGAAAATCGTAATGCGGTTCAAGCTACTTACCAAGTTCCTATAGTATAGTTCTTATAGTTTCGGAGAAAAGTGGCTGTGATATACGGACGGACAGACATGACGAATCTATAAGGGTTCCGTTTTTTGCCATTTGGCTACGGAACCCTAAAAACCAAGACGAAAATTAGGTTACATAGGAAACGGCCCCATAATAATGGCTTAAATATATAATAGTAATACAAAAGTAATTTACTAAAATAACTGTATATATTTAAGCATATACAAATCGGTATCTCACTCTAACAACTGTTTAGAATGCACAGGAGGTCCCTTCAAAAGCATACCATTATCAATTACAAAGTTTGCTCCAGTGATACTTTTTCCTTTATCACTAACCACAAAAGCAACTAATTCTGCTATTTCTTCAGAATCCGATATTCTATCTAGCAATGTTGATTTCCTTAGTGTTTCATGTGCTTTTTCTTGCTGATTGGCATCCATACCCATTACTTCAGTGAAAGTGTTAGTTTTCACTGGTCCCGGACTGATAACGTTCACTCTAACTCCTTTTGGCGCCAGTTCCGCTGCCATAGTTCTGGAAAAGTGATCTAAAGCTGCCTTCGATGTACAATGTGGGAAACACTCTATCATGGCTAATTGAGAAGCAACACTTGAGATATTCACAATATTCCCCTTAGTTTCAATAAGATATTTTGCTGCTAAATGCGTCAAGCGTACGGGCGCGTGAAGATTAGTAGCCATTACGTTTTCGTACAATTCGATAGCGTTACTGTCTAATACGCTCAGAATGGCACCAGCTGCAGCATTGTTGACCAGAATATCAATCTTTCCAAAGAATCCGATGGTTTCTGTTATGATTTTGGTTGCTTCATATTCTTTGGAAATATCTGCGACGATGGTCAGCGGCTTTGTACCGACTTTCTCGCAAGCCGCAGAAATGTTCTTAAGCCTCTCTTTATTTCTGCCGATGATCGCAACTTTTGCTCCTTCTTCAGTTAATTTGATGGCTATGGCAGCACCGATACCCGAGCTGGCACCAGTCACGATAGCTACTTTGCTTTTAAGACTCATGGCGTCCGATGTCGCTAACGGAATCTAGTAGAATGATGATGAATTTAATTTAATATTTGAGTAAACTCGTATTTATATTAAAATTTTGCTTTATAATAGTACTGTTGATAAAACGATGACAGAACAATTTACGATTTGATTCCTCACATTCTTTACGAAAAGTTGTGTCATCATTACGCTATTACAAATATAAAGAAATTAATCCCACTAATATTATAAATGTCATTGTATGGATGTTTGTTGCTCTTATTATTATTATTTTTTTTAAATAAAGAGGGACGAGACGAGCAGGACATGTGCCTGATGGTAAGCAACATGCCTGCCACATAACAGCACAGTGACACGCAGCTATTGGAACATGAAGAGCCAAAATCATTACCTAGCACCGCACTGAGCTCGTCACCCAGAGATCTAAGTTGTTATATCTCTAAGCCCTGTAATTTCTCTGGAAACATTGCCCTTCAAACCGGAACACAGTAATGTTTGCACATTACTGCTTGGCGGTAGAATAATTGACAAAGGTGTGGTACTTCCCCAGGCGGACTCTGAAGAGTCCTACCACTACAAAATATACCTACTAGTATCTATCTATCTATCTATATATATAAAAGCGAAAGGTCACTCATCAAGGAATCTCCGAAACTATAAATGCTAGAAATCTGAAATTTTGCATGCAGGTCCCTTTTAGCACGTAGGCGCTCGCTAAGACGGGGTTTTGCAAAATTCATTCCCTAAGAGGGTCAAACAAGGGATGAACGGTTGTATTAAAATTCGTCATTTTTAAACTTATCAAATGTTGCATCTAGACGATTTAAACGAATGAATTAAATGTTTGTTCTATTAATTTTTTAATTTCAAACTGTACGGGGGTGAAATTGGGGATGAATGTCAATATGAAAGTTCCCAATCGTAGAAGATAAAACCATGAAACTCTGTATATAGACAATTGACACGAAGCAAACGAATGTTTGTTCTATCAATTTCGTAATTTCGAAATATACAGGGGTGAAATTGGGGTTGAAATGGGGGATAAATGTGAATAAGAAAGTTCCCAACCGTTGAAGATAAAACCATGAAACTCTGTGTATAGACACTTGACACGAAGCAAACGAATATTTGTTCGAGCACTTTTGTAATTTCAAACTGTACGGGGGTGAAATTAGGGTTGAAATGGGGGAAGAATGTCAATATGGAAGTTTCCAACCGTTGAAGATAAACCATGAAACTCTGTATATAGGCACTTGACACGAGGCTAAGTAATGTTTGTTCTATCAATTTCGTAATTTCGAACTGTTCGGGGGAGAAATTGGGGTATGAATGTCAATAAGAAAGTTCGCAACGCTTGAAGATATAACCATGAAACTGTATATAAACACTTGACACGAATGTTTGTTCTAGCAATTTTGTAATTTCAAGCTATATGGTGATGAAATTGGGGATGAATTTCAATATGGAAGTTCCCAACCGTTGAAGATAAAACCATGAAACTCTGTAAACAGGCACTTGACACGAAGCAAACGAATGTTGGTTCTAGCAATTTCGAACTGTATGGGGGGCCGAATGAATCATACGCTTTCAGATCTAAACAACTTAACCGATTTTAATGAAATTGTATACAATTGTTTTGTTATAAGCTGTTTTAGTAACCGCAAATGTGTCTGGGTATACAAATATGTACTGCCTGAGTTACCCCAGTATTTATTTAGCGCGGACGAAGTCGCGGGTAACAGCTAGTATAATTATAAACACTAGTGGTTGTCCAGTGGTAGAAATTTAATCATAATTTATAAAAAAATCGAATTATTGTTTATATTCGTGAATTCGATATTTCATTTATAACTTTAATATATTACAGTTATATTTGAAATTCGGTAAGACTAAAGACAAATAGCATCAAATACAAACAATATTAATTTATTCTCAATTTGACCACAGACTTTAACAATATACAAAAGAGTATAATGTATATTATATTATTAAAGCGTGTGTCAAATACGTGGTAGTGTGCGAAATGTTTTTTTAAATTGATTTAATAAACTAACTATTGAGTTAATGTTTAAACAATAAAACATGCAATTTACCATTTTTGTTGAGTTATCGTCACTGCACAAGCAGATTCTCGTGTCACCACGCATTGAACGACATTATTCGGAGAACCTTTTCATCGCGCTATCGCCCTTCGTCCCATGCGTGCTTGAACCGGACCTTAGCAGGTCTGATGGTATGAGACGTGACGGGATGACTTTGATGTCCAGGAAGAATGGCAGGTGTGGGATGCTACTTGAGTACGTTCTGTGGCTCCCAGTCATCTTAGTCGGTTCATTCTGGCACCGGCAGCAAGCTGGTGCAAAGTACGCCGCAAGAAACAAAAGGCTGAAATATACAAGGTTGGATGCATATGACTTTGTCCCATTTACTGTGGAGACTTTGAACAGCTCAAACTGCGGAACTGAGCCGAACTGAGGCGAAAAGTTAGGTGAACGAGTTGGGGCGTAATCCTCGAGAAAAATCGGGCGACTCCCGCTCCGGCCTGGTGCAAAGGCTGGCCATCGCAAGACAGCAAGCCAATGCGGCCGGCATAATGGACACTTTTGGACAGGCTATTCGGGGTCGGTTAGTCGATAAGTGACGAGTAGATTTGTGGAATGAATTTTCATAATTATTATTTAAGTAAAATATTTACTTGTTATAGTTGTCTTTATTATTGTGGAAAACAGTTTAAACATAGATTTACCATAAGCCGATAAAACGAAATAGTTAAAGTGCAAATAAATAATTAAAACTTCATTGATGAAATGCAATTAATTTGAAAATGAAGCGTTCATGTCAAACACGGCATTGTGATCGTTACCAAATAATTTATCTTGTTATTATTCTAAGCAGATTTCGATTAGTAAGTCCGAAGTACCACACCTTTGCCAAATATTCTACCGCCGAGCAGTAATGTGCAGGCTTTACTGTGTTCCGGTTTGAAGGGCAATGATTCCAGAGAAATTACAGGGCTAAGAGACATAATATCGTAGATCTCTGGGTGACGAGCGCGGTGCGGTGCTGGGTAATGATTTGGACTATCATGTTCCAATGGCTGCGTGTTACTGTGCTGTTATGTGGCAGGCATGTTGCTTACCATCAGGCACATGACCTGCTGGTCTCGTCAATCTATGCTATAAAAAAAAAAACATTCCAGTACAAACATTAATGATATCCCATCAAAAACTTAAATGTAAAATGAGAGCCAAGTTCAATACTCTGATATATGGCTTGACTGTTGACTTCAACAACAAAAGAAGTGAGATGTAAACGGGTGCGAAGTTCAATGATTAGTCCTGCAATTGATTAAAACAGCATAGAATGTTTTGTAAGAACTTAAAATTTATTGTTTTCTTATAACTTAACATAACATATTAAAGCCTCAGATCTTACTCGGCTAGTTTTCGCATACGAGCCCCAAGCGGCCAGATTTAGGCAAATCGGTTTTGGGACTTTAACCCCTTATTTTTTCATGATATACATACTCGATTATTACTTTATTTTGATGCCTAAGAGATAGGCGATAATATTAATTAGTACATTGTCGTTTACAGACACACAAAAGGAGACGGCTCATTTCTGCCCCAAATCGTTTCAAGTTTAGGTACTAAATTAGCCCCGGAAACCTAAACAAGTTATTTAATTAAAATAACATATAATTAAATAATTCAAACTGTACATTCAATACTAACCTGCCAAGCGGGGATTGCAAATTGGTGATTTAAAAGTACCTGAATGACTATGTATAAGTAATTTTGTATTAAGATACTGTAGTTCCATAAAACCAAACTAGATGGCGTTGTACGGCGCTAAAACACGCTTGCGAAGTTTTTGTGAATTTAAATAAGCCTGTTAAGGTTTAGTTAGTAATTTGTCTTCGGGTCAGTACTCAGTACCCAATTTGAACATTCTTATTAATTGTACCTAAGTGTACAGATTATAGTCAAAGTCAGCCATGTTTTTCTCTTTTATTGTTTAGTTGAAGTATACGTACAGTAAGAATTCGTTCGAAAATCGATTCGCTCGAAACTCACACAACACATGGAATTTCTTTAATTTTCCAAAGGTTTCGTATTTTTTTTGTGGTTTGGCCGAATCTCCGGTCCTTCTCTGTGTTGAGTCGACATTATTTTGAGCACAGTACCTAAGTCGCAAAGTAATGAATTTACTACCTTCTTTTAGTAGTAAGTACATAATTACGTTCTTGATTACCTACTTGCGGCGTTATTTTTTTTTCAATGTTTTATTTGATATCTTTCAAACCTCGCTATGCAGGATAAAAACATAAACGGTTCCTCAATATATATTAAAAATCCTATACAATGATCCAATTTTGGTCAAGTCTCTTGCACTTTTTCTGTGGGGCAAATGCCCATGGAAAATGGGCCGTCTCCTTTGGTTTCATTTTTGAGTAATGATTTTTTGTGTGATGTGTTGCGTTTGGGCTAGATAGATTAAATTATAAGACATAATAAGTTTAAGTTTTTACAAAATATTCTTTGCTCTATTACAATCAATTGCAGGACTGATCATTGAACTTGGCACCCATCTTCATCTAACTTATATTGTTGTTGAAGTCAACAATCAAGCCATATATCATTGTATTGAACTTGGCTCTCATTTTACATTTATGTTTTTGATGCGATAACGTTTAACATGTAGTGTAGTGACTTAATGCAGATAGACAACAAAAATATATTAAATCGCACACCAATACCTACCTATCGAGCTACGAATACCACAAGTCATCCTAGCTAACGAAAAGTGACTTTGTATGTTTTTAATGTATAAAGACAAAATCTCGCTCGCAGAACTGACAACCGATGGGAAAGAAAAGATCTCGAGTGGCGACCACGAACCGGAAGACGCAGTGTTGAACGGTCTCCCACTAGATGGACAGATGACCTCACAAAGGTCGCTGGAAACCGCTGGTTGCAGGTTGCGCAGGACCGTTCGTTGTGGAAATCTAGGGGGAAGGCCTATATTCAGCAGCGGACGTCTGGCGGCTGATGATGATGATGATCAAGACAAAATAGTCAGAATCGCCACTAGATAGCTAAACTGCAGAATCATAGAGGTGTCTTATTATTCGTACTATACCTACTCATTTCCGATTTAGGGTCGGATCCCGCCTGTACCTCTAAAATATTTAGCCAAGTACAGATGTACAAGTTTACTCGTAGCATGTCCTCTGGCTTTAACAATTAATGAAACAATGATAGTGAAGAACTTTTTACCATAGTACGTCTACGTTTCACCATAGTTTGCTGGTTATGCAATGTCACGACCTAGGATGAAGCCAAAGAGTTTACATATACTACGTACTAGCTGTTTGTTACCCGCGACTTCGTCCGCGCGAAATAAATACTGAGGTAACTGAGGCAGTACCTATTTGTATACCCAGACACATACACGGTTACTAAAAACAGCTTATAATAAAACAATTTCATGAAAATCGGTTTAGTTGTTTAGGTTTGAAAGCGTAAGAGACATTCGTCCCCCATTCCAACTCCAATTTCATCCCCATACAGTTCGAAATTACAAAATTGCTAGAACAAACATTTATTTTCTTCTAGACTACTGGCCCGTGAACAAAATTTACGTAGTAAATGAATCACCAGGAGACCTATGTAGGATGATAGAAGGGTATAAAGTAATAAGATTCAGCACTATGCCGTCACTTGTAAGCTGTCTAACTGAGTACAATCCAAGAGAGGGGGTTGCAACCCTCGATCATTTCTCCTTGTCGCTTGATTTTTGTACGGCATTGCGAAATAATGGATTAGGAGAGGTATTGAAACTCTATGGAACCAATGCTGTACATAATCAAATGCCCAAATTTAATCTGTAAATCGTCGGAAAATCACGAAATTTTCCGACAAACTAATAATTAAAAACTTGAAATATATATTTTCTATTGTTTCAATACCTCACCTCATCCATTATTTCGCAATGCCGTACAAAAATCATGCGACAAGGAGAATTGATCGAGGGTTGCAACCCCCCTTCTTCGACTGTACTCAGTTGGACAGCTTACAAGTGACGGCATAGTGCTGAATCTTATTACTTTACACCCTTGTATCATCCTACATAGGTCTCCTGGTGATTCATTTACTACGTAAATTTTGTTCACGGGCCTGTAGTCTATTCGTGTCAAGTGCCTATATACAGAGTTGCATGGTTTTATCTTCAACGATTGGGAACTTTCACATTGACATTCATCCCCCATTTCAACCACAATTCCATCCCCGTACAGTTTGAAAGTACAAAATTGCTAGAACAAACATTCGTTTGCTTCGTATCAAGTGTCTATATACAGAGTTTTATGGTTTTATCTTCAACGGTTGAGAACTTCCATAATAATATTGACATTCATCCCCCATTTCAACCCCAATTTTACCCCGTACAGTTCGAAATTACAAAATTGATGGAACAAACATTCAATTGCTCTTTGCGAGTCTGTAATTCATTAATGTGAGCGCGTTGTGCCTCAACCATCTTCGTGAACACATAGAGTGCACAACGTAAACCTTTTTATGTACATCTATTTTACGCCAAATTTAAAATTTTAAGATTAACTTAAATATTTGTATCTAATGCTCTCCTAAAAATCCATTATTCCCTAAAATCATGCATCGACTACTCTGCTGCGTCGCCCAAGCGTATAGCAAGCTCCAATCTACTGCCATTCCCTTGCACCCGGTCACTACTGGGCATTCACGCTTCTGCCTACTCTCTTTCTTGCATCTACAAATCGACTTTCACGACAACCTTACAAAACATACTTTTCAAGATAAAACTCAAAGACTGACTTTTACAGATGTAAAATCTAATTGTGTGATAGATATCATACAATGAGACTGAAATCCTAATCCAAAGGGGATATAAAGAGTAGTAGTAGTACAGTCGAACACTTCCTCCTGTTTTAAAGTCGGTAAAATAAGATTATCACATTTTTTAAAAAAACGATCACGATGTATTCGCCGATACCAAAACGTACCGGTTCGATGGATTGTGGGCGGAGTATTGATGATGAAGAATTATTTGTTGACAGTGTATCGTTCATTGTCCGTAGAGTTAGGTGAGCTATGGTTGTGTCTGTTTTACAAGTACTAACAAGTAGCTCTAACTCTTTAGCTCTATAATATTAGTATAAGTTACACAAAACCACAGATTTGATCCCATAGACATTGAAATGACGATTAGTTTGTTATTCAACTTGCGTGGCATACCTACTATACCTTTTTTTACGTGTAGGTATGCATTTATGCATACCCTTTCGTCTGGGGGAGACGGTCAGAAGATATCGGACTCGATACCACGGACGCACATTGTGTACCGACTAGAACCTCAACAAAATTGCACCTTGGACGCTTATGACGGGAACCCGGTGCGCCTTGCCCGTCTCCAGGCCCTCTCTCGCTGCGGCCTCCACCCCACAGCCACGATGCCTGCCCCCCAACATTGCGGCCTACCTCAGTTGCGCCGATGTTAATACACCGTGCAACCTACGTGGCTGCATCATTTATGTATCTGGGTGCAGCCTAGCAGCACTAAAATACAAATACTATTTTTTTGTATGAAAATCGTAATGCGGTTCAAGCTACTTACCAAGTCCCAATAGTATAGTTCTTATAGTTTCGGAGAAAAGTGGATGTGACATACGGACGGACAAACAGACAGACAGACATGACGAATCTATAAGGGTTCCGTTTTTTGCCATTTGGCTACGGAACCCTAAAAACCAAGACGAAAATTAGGTGATATAGGAAACGGCCCCATAATAATGGCTTAAATATATAATAGTAATACAAAAGTAATTTATTAAAATAACTGTATAATGTATATATTTAAGCATATACAAATCGGTATCTCACTTTTACAACTGTTTAGAACCCACAGGAGGTCCCTTCAAAAGCATACCATTATCAATTACAAAGTTTGCTCCAGTGATACTTTTTCCTTTATCACTAACCACAAAAGCAACTAATTCTGCTATTTCTTCAGAATCCGATATTCTATCTAGCAATGTTGATTTCCTTAGTGTTTCATGTGCTTTTTCTTGCTGATTGGCATCCATACCCATTACTTCAGTGAAAGTGTTAGTTTTCACTGGTCCCGGACTGATAACGTTCACTCTAACTCCTTTTGGCGCCAGTTCCGCTGCCATAGTTCTGGAAAAGTGATCTAAAGCTGCCTTCGATGTACAATGTGGAAAACACTCTATCATGGCTAATTGAGAAGCAACACTTGAGATATTCACAATATTTCCCTTAGTTTCAATAAGATATTTTGCTGCTAAATGCGTCAAGCGTACGGGCGCGTGAAGATTAGTAGCCATTACGTTTTCGTACAATTCGATAGCGTTACTGTCTAATACGCTCAGAATGGCAGCAGCTGCAGCATTGTTGACCAGAATATCAATCTTTCCAAAGAATCCGATCGTTTCTGTAATGATTTTGGATGCTTCATATTCTTTGGAAATATCTGCGACGATGGTCAACGGCTTTGTACCGACTTTCTCGCAAGCCGCAGAAATGTTCTTAAGCCTCTCTTTATTTCTGCCGATGATCGCAACTTTTGCTCCTTCTTCAGTTAATTTGATGGCTATGGCAGCACCGATACCCGAGCTGGCACCAGTCACGATAGCTACTTTGCTTTTAAGACTCATGTCGTCCAATGTCGCTAACGGAATCTAGTAGAATGATGATGAATTTAATTTAATATTTGAGTAAACTCGTATTTATATTAAAATTTTGCTTTATAATAGTACTGTTGATAAAACGATTACAGAACAATTTACGATTCCTCACATTCTTTACAAAAAGTTGTGTCATCATTACGCTATTACAAATATAAAGAAATTAGTCCCACTAATATTATAAATGTCATTGTATGGATGTTTGTTGCTCTTATTTTTTATATTTTTTTTTAAATAAAGAGGGACGAGACGAGCAGGACATGTGCCTGATGGTAAGCAACATGCCTGCCACATAACAGCACAGTGACACGCAGCTATTGGAACATGAAGAGCCAAAATCATTACCTAGCACCGCACTGAGCTCGTCACCCAGAGATCTAAGTTGCTATATCTCTAAGCCCTGTAATTTCTCTGGAAACATTGCCATTCAAACCGGAACACAGTAGGTAATGTTTGCACATTACTGCTTGGCGGTAGAATAATTGACAAAGGTGTAGTACTTCCCCAGGCGGACTCTGTTAAGAGTCCTACCACTACACAATATACCTACTAGTATCTTCTATCTATATATATAAAAGCGAAAGGTCACTCATCAAGGAATCTCAGAAACTATAAATGCTAGGAATCTGAAATTTTGCATGCAGGTCCCTTTTAGCACGTAGGCGCTCGCTAAGACGGGGTTTTGCAAAATTCAACCCCTAAGAGGGTCAAACAAGGGATGAACGGTTGTATTAAAATTCGTCATTTTTAAACTTAATAAATGTTGTATCTAGACGATTTAAACGAATAAATTAAATGTTTGTTCTATCAATTTTTTTATTTCAAACTGTACGGGGGTGAAATTGGGGATGAATGTCAATATGAAAGTTCCCAATCGTAGAAGATAAAACCATGAAACTCTGTATATAGACAATTGACACGAAGCAAACGAATGTTTGTTCTATCAATTTCGTAATTTCGAACTGTACAGGGGTGAAATTGGGGTTGAAATGGGGGATGAATGTCAATAAGAAAGTTCCCAACCGTTGAAGATAAAACCATGAAACTCTGTGTATAGACACTTGACACGAAGCAAACGAATATTTGTTCGAGCACTTTTGTAATTTCAAACTGTACGGGGGTGAAATTAGGGTTGAAATGGGGGTGAATGTCAATATGGAAGTTTCCAACCGTTGAAGATAAACCATGAAACTCTGTATATAGGCACTTGACACGAGGCTAAGTAATGTTTGTTCTATCAGTTTCGTAATTTCGAACTGTTCGGGGGAGAAATTGGGGTTGAAATGGGGTATGAATGTCAATAAGAAAGTTCGCAACGCTTGAAGATATAACCATGAAACTGTATATAAGCACTAGACACGAATGTTTGTTCTAGCAATTTTGTAATTTCAAGCTATATGGTGGTGAAATTGGTGATGAATTTCAATATGGAATTTCCCAACCGTTGAATGTATCATACGCTTTCAGATCTAAACAACTTAACCGATTTTGATGAAATTGTATACAATTGTTTTGTTATAAGCTGTTTTAGTAACCGCAAATGTGTCTGGGTACACAAATATGTACTGCTTGAGTTACCTTAGTATTTATTTAGCGCGGACGAAGTCGCGGGTAACAGCTAGTATAATTATAAACACTAGTGGTTGTCCAGTGGTAGAAATTTAATCATAATTTATTAAATATTCGAATTATTGTTTATATTCGTGAATTCGATATTTCATTTATAACTTTAATATATTACGGTTATATTTGAAATTCGGTAAGACTAAAGACAAATAGCATCAAATACAAACAATATTAATTTATTCTCAATTTGACCACAGACTTTAACAATAAACAAAAGAGTATAATGTATATTATATTATTAAAGCGTGTGTCAAATACGTGGTAGAGTGCGAAATGTTTTTTTAAATTGATTTAATATTGTTTAAACAATAAAACATGCAATTTACCATTTTTGTTGAGTTATCGTCACTGCACAAGCAGATTCTCGTGTCACCACGCATTGAACGACATTATTCGGAGAACCTTTTCATCGCGCTATCGCCCTTCGTCCCATGCGTGCTTGAACCGGACCTTAGCAGGTCTGATGGTATGAGACGTGACGGGATGACTTTGGTGTCCAGGAAGAATGGCAGGTGTGGGATGCTACTTGAGTACGATCTGTGGCTCCCAGTCATCTTAGTCGGTTCATTCTGGCACCGGCAGCAAGCTGGTGCAAAGTACGCCGCAAGAAACAAAAGGCTGAAATATACAAGGTTGGATGCATATGACTTTGTCCCATTTACTGTGGAGACTTTAAACAGCTCAAACTGCGGAACTGAGCCGAACTGAGGCGAAAAGTTTGGTGAACGAGTTGGGGCGTAATCCTCGAGAAAAATCCGGCGACTCTCACTCCGGCCTGGTGCAAAGGCTGGCCATCGCAAGACAGCAAGCCAATGCGGCCGGCATAATGGACACTTTTGGACAGGCTATTCGGGGTCGGTTAGTCGATAAGTGACGAGTAGACTTGTGGAATGAATTCTCATAATTATTATTTTAGTAAAATATTTACTTGTTATAGTTGTCTTTATTATTGTGGAAAACAGTTTAAACATAGTTTACCATAAGCCGATAAAACGAAATAGTTAAAGTGCAAATAAATAATTAAAACTTCATTGATGAAATGCAATTAATTTGAAAATGAAGCGTTCATGTCAAACACGGGATTGTGTTCGTTACCAGATAATTTATCTTGTTATTATTCTAAGCAGATTTCTGTTCAAACCCAAAGCGGTACAGTAGCTGGCAAATAGTACCTATGTAATAACTGGCTGAGGTACTTCCTAAGTAAACTTTGCATTCAAGTTTACCACAACACAAGTAGCCACGAGATTTGTCTGTCTACACAATATGCAAACGACCAGTCAGACAAAAAAGTATATTTGCTATATTTACTAAATACTCATTATCAAACTTACACGCTTTTACAAAATGCATTTTGGTTCAACATTTTTTAACTTATAACATGCCGCAGTCTCGCGTTGGTCGCTATTTCGTTATTTTGATTTGATTTTAAAAACTAGCCTATTACCCATTATTGTTATTGCAGACTATCTACCATTTTTTATATATATATTTTCAGTCGTTTTTGGTTGCAAAAGTAACAAATATGCATGCATACATACTTTGGAATTTTTGATATTTGTAGGAAGTAGGATTGATAACAGTCTTATTACGACGAAAACAGATTAAGGAACATAACGAAACTAGAATTGCAATGTAACCCTAAAATTAATCATAGCTATTATTACACCACATATTTTCAATTCTTGTCTTCAGACATTCCACTCTGTCCGCTTAGAAAGATAACATCGTGTCCAGTAGCACGCTTTTATTTTATTTAATAAGTTGAAGTAAGTTTTGTATAAAAATAATAAAAAATAGTGGAAAGCGCACGTAATATTCCGAAAGCTGGCACCAAACTTCGGTGAGGTATTGAGGCAAGCTGAAAACTTGTTTTTTTTTAAACTTTTATAGGTTGAAACGAGAAGTCGCCCATTCTTATATTAATAAATGAAAGTATAGGCGAACTGTTCAACAAATTTTTTTGTGGGTCGAAAAAGCCAAAGGTCACACTATAGTAAGTCCGCTTTCATGTGTTGGTTAGAGGCACTCCCCTGATGCTCGTAGTAGGCAGATCCAGCGGGGGCGCGAAGCGGGCGTTGAGGCGGTCGGGATGGAGATAGTAATCCACCCCTCTGAGACTTCGCAGTGGTGAGAGAAGTGGGTGCCGATGCTGTCGCGATGAAGTTCAGAGTTAGCCCTGACCTTTGGATCCTGAATCTCGGAGCCTGAACTTAGGACCCCAATCTTCCGAGGCAAAAGATCTACAATTTTTGATTCAACACTTTCTTCACATAACCTCAAAGTTTATGTGAAACATTAAAATATAACTAAGTTTTTGGTTATAAATTTCTATCTCATCAAAAATTATACACAAAATTTCGTGAAAACTTATCTGTTTATGTCTCAAATACACTGTATTTATTTTTATTTTAAATGCTTATTTTTTTCAGCTTACATTGATTTAACATCGAAAAAGCGCACCCTAATAAGCAATCGAAAAATCTCACGCATTAGCTTTTTAAAAGTCGGTGGGCTTTTTGTTCGTTGAAAATCTCTTCTTTCTGGTAATACTGGTAGTCTAGTCAACAAGTTCAAAAATAGAAATAAAGCTCCTAGAAATATGTGCGATACCTCCATTCGATTCGGAATGACGTCTAGAAAAAGATCCTGAAAGAGGAGAAAATTTCCAATATAAAGTGTTAATTCCTAGAACTCTATCTTATAATTCTTCTCTATCTATTAATTCTTGTACCTATATAAATATGTATATATACATAGAATCTGAATCTTGGAGACGGCTCGACTGATTTTCATGAAATTATGTATGCGGGGTATTTCGGGGACGATAAATCGATCTAACTAGGTCTTATTTAAAAAAAAACGCATATTATTTGCGTTTTTAGACAATGAAAAACTGTCACATTAGACATTAGAATGTGAAGGTAAATTTCGCCGCGAGACGCGACAGCATAATTAGCTCAGACGGGAAGTCGGGCGCTCATAGCGGTCACGAATTAGTAGCTCCGGGTTCGAATTCAGACGGGTTCTCTTATTTTTTCAATTCGTTTTTTTTAAGAAAACATATTTCTTGGAGTCTTTTATCTGTAGGTACCTAAGTATATTTAGTATTTAAACCGAGCAAAGCTCGGTCAACCAGGTACTCTTTATTATTTATACACTTTTTAACGTTGAATGTAGAGCTGCGCGAGGTTGCTACAGCATAGACAGGCCGTCTAAAAGCCGGGTCACACAGAGGCGATCCGATAGCGATAGCGACCTGATAGCGATAGCTATCCGATAGCGATAGCGATCCGATACCGAGTATGGGATCGCGCCCGCTTGCTGTGTGTCAGGTTGCATACAAATTCGAACATTACAAAAAATCCCGTCTCGGATCGCTATCGCTATCGCTATTTACAACAGTTTACAAATTTAAAAAATAAAGTGTGATCTAGATACGCGAGGAAAATTTTGATCGTTAGTTTCTTCACTTTGACGGGTACCTAATTTCAATTCCACTTAGAGACAAAAGCAGTGTCAACGCAGACAGCATAAAATGCTTGCCAGAAGTTTTTTCTGCAATGAGAAACAAGCGACCGAACACCGGGCTCCGCGGGGTCCTTCTTCACCACGACAACGCGCCCGCGCACTCTGCGATCAAAACGAGGGACTTCCTGGACTCCACACCGGTCAGTCTTGGTCACCCTCCTTACAGTCCTGATTTGGCTCCGTGTGACTTCTTTTCATTCCCTAAAATTAAAAATCAGCTCAAAGGGATACAGTTTTCATCGCCGTTAAGATATAAGACAAGAAACAAGTTTAATATAAGCTTGTTTTGCCAACTATTAGATTAGCTAAGACTGGCTGCCGGACCAATCATGACTGTAGACAGGAAAGACCGAGGCTGCAAGTTATTAAAGGCCTACATTTGTGTATTCG
Source organism: Ectropis crepuscularia (assembly GCA_963693475.1). NCBI lineage: Eukaryota > Metazoa > Arthropoda > Insecta > Lepidoptera > Geometridae > Ectropis > Ectropis crepuscularia. Next base: position 16,522,280 of record OY856358.1, read on the forward strand.
TTTGTATCTTTAATGTACCTAATTTAATTTAATTTGTTTTATATAGTATTTAATTACTAGTATTGGGAAAAATGTCACCTCGCTTCGCCTAACCATGTATGTAGGCGAATTTCCTTTAAGCTGGTTGCCTGGAAAAGATTGCTCTAAGCAATAAGGCCGCCATTTGTGGTGCTAGTTCGTAAGTGTTTTACTGTAATATTTCTGTTTTTGTGTCACAATAAAGAGTTATCTATCTATCTATTTTTAACCGACTTCCAAAAAGGAGGAGGTTATCAATTCGACCACCATTTTTTTTAGTAGATAGATACTACTTCCCTATGTCTACTTACTACGTACATAGTATATCTATCTACTAGCTTTATGACTCGACTGACACCGACTTCAAATAGATTAATCAGCCAATAAGAGCAGTAGTGTCAAAGGAAATAAACGGAGCGCTTGAGTAGCGCTTATAATGATTAAATTAACTTATATTTCGCTATTGAGTGCCTATTTGTGGTTTTGAAGTCGGTTTAATGTTTCGTATAAAAAGAGTTTATATTATAAATGGTATTGTAATGTAATGGTAATGGTAATAATGACATCTACTTATCGAACTTTGCGGTAACGGAGTTAGCACGACTCTGCATGTATCTTGTCTAAGAATTCAGTCATCATTATTATATCAATGGTTGTCTTCCGCATTGTTCGGAGTAGTGCGATATTTTATTCAATAATAAAGTTTGCCCGTTATGCAGGCAGCCAGTAAGGCCAATTGTCCACGTAGCTGCACGACATCCGCACGATTTCTACAATTGTCGGATGCAAGACGAATGCTTGCATCTTGCGTACAAACGATGAAGTGAGTGTCCACAAAGCGACAACGACACGACAGCCGCACGTCTTGTGTTTGTTTGTAGGATGCATGTATTCGACAAAAGACGCGTGCGTGGACAGTAGGCCTTAGTTAGCCAATGAGATACGCATTCCGGTTGAAAATCACAACGTAGAAAAGGAGTTCATAAGACTAAGACAATTAGACTTTTAAACTGCATATCAGAAGGCATAATTTATGCCAATGTGAATTAAATTAAATTAATTATGTATAACGGTGAAATTAATAAAACCAGAAAAATCTATTTCAAAATTTGTTTATTTTAATCATAAATAAATAACATTTTTGTTTGGAACAAAAACAACCTCCATTATTATTCACACACCATACAGCTCCTCGTTTCATGAAATACAATTATCATCTAATTACTCTCTAATAATACTTACAGCAATCTTAAAAAATAATTACTTGTACATCATATTTTTACCACAATTAATTTGAGATTTTTTTCATCGTGTAAATATGTCTAATGATCATAGAGAGAATTGTTCCAATTATTTAAAAACTCTGTAGAAATTTAATTGGAGAATAAAGTTTTAATTGATCAATTAAGTTTTAGAAAAGATTTACACAATCACAGAGCAAAGATAGTTACCGTAAGTCTCTTTAAATTAATAAATCCTAAATATATTTCAATTCTGATCAGAATCGGCATCAAAAAGCTATTATTATTTGGCTGATGGATAGACTTGACAACATAAAATGTATTTTAGAACCACAGACAACAGTAATGTTTTAGATTTTAATATAACTAATATAAATATAACATATCAGGGAAAACTGTTGACTTCAAAATATTTTTTTTGTCCTCATTTTTTCACATAACCATATAAGTAATTACAAACTAAGCCAATTTTGTACAATAGAAGCCAAATAGCAGATTGTGGCTAGTTGAATCATATAGCTTTCAATTTAAGTTTGAATTTAGCAGGTTTTTGTAATTACTTTACAAAAAATATGACCACAAATTGCGTTGTCCATCTATTGTCGAATAGACGAAATAAAAATCAAAAGTACAATACTTACAAGCACTTTACCCTACTCTGTGATCTGAAAGTATAACGTCTTGATATTAATGTATTCAATAACTTAATGGTAATACCTATTTGAGTAGCATTTTAAAACTGTGAAGATATATACATAGAATTACGTGAAAAAAATGCAATTACAATAATTTTTCGAAAGTTGGAAGAGTTCTCAGAATAGTTTAGACTTAGTTAGCTAAGTCTAAGCTGAAGCTAAGGCCGGTAAAAGTTTAATTATATTAAAAATAGCCCAGCAAAACTACGTAGCATCACAAATTAGTAAACTACTTACAAGAATTTGGACACATTAAAATCAAGACATTATTTTAGAGTTTAAACAGTTAGGAAAGTTATCGCATTTGGAAGGGTTAAAACAGTTTCTAATAGCTTTAATTTCGTACAGATTGTCTTTCAGTATATGCATATTCTTAATGCAATAATATTATTGTATTAGGATGCTTTTACAAACGAGGTTATTTTTCAAGCACGCTAAAATGACCAACCATTACATTACTAGACATTCAAAAATAATTTTACCTTTTTAGAAACAGAAACGAGTACAAATAATATTGAACGTATTACAAGGGGCTTATAAAAAAGATGCCTAAAAATTATATTTGTAAGGATTCTGAAATGTCGCTTCTCTTTTTGTGTTCCCGACCAAACTGTGAAAATAAAAAACGTCATCCAGGAATTAAAAAACAAACCGCTTTAATAGCTAGTACGAAGTCTCCAGAGTCGAGTGGTCAGACTCGAGCATGCCCGAATAAATGCCCATAGTATTGTAAAAACACCCCATACAATCCATTTCTATACAATTACGATTATTTATTTAATTTGAATTGATAACTTTGAAATGTATAAAAATATTCAACATCTCTTTTTTTCAGAATTATTTTACAAACAACAATCTTTAGTCAAAGAGAATGTAATTGACGTTTTATTCTAAAAAGGGACAGCACAAAACTAGACCGAAAATGATAAAATCACATGGAATGGATAGATCCTGGCGCCGTAACTGTCTTATACAAAGAAAAAAACTATAGCGAGGACACGGTTCCTACACTTAGAAATTATAGTAATAATATAATTGAACCCGAATTGTTTTTTATAGTAAGTACTTACCAAGTTACAATTAAATTATAATGTTAGTACTCAATTTATTTACAAATTTCACACGCAATACAGGGTGCGTACTAAACCTTACACACTCTCATTAACAACTAATGAATCCAAACAAACATACGATAAGTAATACGCTTATAATTTTTGGTATTTTGATCATACAATAAAAATATTTCATGACAGTTAGGCCCTGCTTAGAAGTCCAGAGTATTTTTAAAGCAGATTTTCATTAATATTCATTGGTTACATTTCTGTAGTTATTCCAGTTTGAAAATGGAACGCCCCGTCATCAAAGTCTATATTACCACTTTAATTATCTGATGAAAACCTTTACCATTTATAAACAAACACTTTTTAAAATCAGGCAAAATTGCGACAGTAGCGCTACGCGTTAACAAACAAGACTGAAACAAGGACTCCACATAATAATTTGTGTCTAGTATGAGCATCGCTCAGTGCGTTTACATAGTTGATCTAGCTAACGTTATCAGTTACAAGTCACACGAAATTGGTAGTACTTATGCCCAAAACTCACGCATTCATTGAAGCGATCTGGCGAAATTGTTGTACTTTCTTTTAGTACAATGATTATCATTTAATATTGTAGAATGCAATAGTGGCATCAACCGTCAACGATTATATGATGTGGTAGCGCGAAATCTACTGCCAAAACTTGAGATACTGCCGTTGGCGTTGGCGCATACTTGGCGTTGTTCATGTTTCATACAAACTTAGTTTACGCTAACGTGATCAAGTAATTAGTCGTAAGTGGAAAGACTCACACTAGACACTTTGTACCTTATTTCGACATGTTAGAGTTTGTTTCGTAAAGATGACGATTGCGGCAAGCATTTTTAAACTGGTTTAGCTCTACATTGCTTATATAGCGATACACAGGTTCACAGTAAGCTCACAATAAAATTAGGATTTCGTACACAAATAAAACTACAACGTACTTTTTTGCTCACCATGAGCGGTTACAAATACGTAAAAACGAATTATTTTTGTTTTAACAGATATTATAGCTTCTTTACAATTGTACTGAAAAAAAATGTGACTCTGTATACAGTCTTACAGATATCGTCAGGTTCTGTGAAGTCTGTGTACCACAGTTATTTCAAAAGGAACGTATCGTAAATGATACCAAAACTATCAACACACGAAACAATTCATGTACAAGGTAGGAATAGACGAATGAGGTAAAATTTAAAACGAAACACATACCTAGTTGTAAAACTCTTATAGGTAAATTAATGTAAAGCTAAGTTATTAATTTTACAAAAATAGTGCTGCGACAATGGTCGGTGAAACTATCGATATATCGATATATTTTTACGCCATGCGTTAAGTTTTGAAATTCGACTATATCGTTTATTTATCTAAACGAATATCACACACTCAGCGCACGCGAGCCATCTCCTTTACATAAAAATGTCTCACATTTCAGACCAATAGGAACGTGATATGAATGTGTATCAAAATGGACATGATTATTGACAATGGTGAATATTAGATACTAAAATGCAACAAAACTGTACAACATACTCGATATTTATAGTGTCTCATCGTTACATATCGATTCTTCGGATGCAGTGCTTTGTACACAAATTTAATTTACAAGCACATTGTCAAATACTATCGATATATTGTAACGATGTCAGCACAACACTATAACTCTTCAATTGTGCAACGCTAAAACTAATGTTTATATATTAGGACGATGTTCGTCTATTGGCCTCTATTAGCTCAGTTCAAATCGTTAATAGGACTAAATTTTTGATCCCTCAGTGCTAAGACATTGTTGGATAGAAGTCCAACGACAGGGTTCTCAAGGTTTTCGTATTTGGAGTTGGTTTCGGAGGATAGACTCACGGTGCCGCTGCTGTCGCCTTCGTAGGTGTTTTCGGTGTCGTCGACGTTTTGCGAGCTGATGCTGGATTTGTCGTGTCTGTCGTTGTGGGTGAAGTGTTCCTTGTCGTAGTTGTCGTTGTTGGAGAGCTCGATCCAGTGCGCTCGGTTGCTCTTAACTCGATCGAGCATCGGTTGCAGTGAGCTCGATAGCACGGCGAACGCCTGAAATATGGAATACATTGAACTGTTTGTTGAATTCGTTAATAATGCCGCCAGCATGCTGAGCACACTTTCGACTGGACTGGATCTGTCATTGGTCTACGGATAATTCAGATGTGCTTAATGTACGTAGTTAGATATGTAGCATAGTATAGTTCTCATTGTTAAAATTGGGAGAGTAAGTTGTACATTTCTGATAAAATACTTTGACTTGATTCAATTTTTTTCTGGCTGTTTGGCTAACTAAGTCTTTAGCTAGTTTGCCCTGCCTAAGGTAGTTGATTAACCTTGCCTTAGGTAGTTGATTAAATTGCTTTACAGAACAAATCAATATGTGATTATTATGGATGCTATAACAGTAAATTTGTTCCCTTAATGCATACTTTATCTAATCCAAATTAGATAAAACATACATTACCCACTCTTGTATCATATGTATTATGGATAAGATAGTATTGTGTATGAAATGTCCACCAATATTTTAGGTCCGCCTAGTCCACCTGGGGAAGTACAATATCTTCTACTGCCAAGCAGTGATGTAGAAACATCACTGTGTTCCGATTTGGAGGGCAATATTTCCAGGAAAATTACAGGACATTGAGATAATTCATCTTATATCTCTAGGTGACGAGCGTAGTGCAGTGCTAGGTAATGATTTGGACTCTTCATGTTCCAATAGCGGTGTAAAACGGTGTTGTAATGGGCAGGCGTGTTACTTACCATCAGGAACACGTCCTGCTCGTCTCGTTACTCTATACTGAATGCCTTGAAGTTATTAAAATAAAAGACAAAAGTATTAAAATATGAAGATAATCTAACCTCATAAATAGGCATGCAGATTGTATCGATGAACTTGACTTGCATCGCGGGTAGCTCATCTTCTTTATCTCTGTTCATGATGTCCTGAAAACAGACAAGTAAGTATATTAATTAATAACTCTACTCAGATATGAAATTTATGAATAACCAGGGGTTTTTTGTGGGAAAACGCGGGGGCACTCAGTGCGATGCGAGCGATGGCATACCGAGATCTCTAATAAATTATAGAGTTACAACTTTCGAGAATTAGCGTGTCCCCAAAAAAAATATCCAAAAAAGAGCTGTGAATAACCATCATCATTGTCATAATCTCTGCACACTCGTCCACTGCTGCACATAGGTAGGTTCTCTGTTTTACGTTTCCAATCGTCACCAGCTAGCTGGCTTTCGTAAATTGTCACACCGTATAGTCTTAGGGCGTCTTACACTATGTTTATCGATTCACACCCAACGGTGTGAAGAACCCACGTTGTTGTGAACTGTTTCCTTAGCGACATTGGCATTGCACGTCACGATGCATTTTTATAATTAACCTTAAGGTACAAGTTCGCGCCGCGACCGCGACGCGAGACCGCGACCGGAGATCGCGACCGGAGACCGCGACCGGATACCGCGACCGGAGACCAAGACAGGCACTTGACACTATGGAATTGTATGGGCGCCAGTTCGCGCCGCGACCGCGACCGCGACCTGTCTCGGTCTCCTGTCGCGGTCTCGGCGCGAACTTGCGCCCATACAATTCCATAGTGTCAAGTGCCTGTCTTGGTCTCCGGTCGCGGTCTCCGGTCGCGGTCTCGCGTCGCGGTCGCGGCGCGAACTTGTACCTTTAGTTGTCACAATTAGTTTTAGCTGCACAATTTCCTCTCTCAAACTTCCTTGACTTAATTGAATCCTGAGCTTCATCATCCTTTCTTTTCTGTGGGCCGCGAATTCTATTATTTCATTTTAAGAAGGACTAGCGACTTTCGTGGACTAGCAGCTTCCCGCTGTTTTACCTGAGTAGTTCCCTTCCCGGGATATAGCCTGTACATAATTATGTTCTTCCAGGCCATAATCTAACTATGTTCCCAATTTCAATCAAATCCGTTCATACGTTACGACGTGATTGAGCAACAAACATCTAAACATCCAAATATTAACATTTATACTATTAATATGAAGAACTAGTAGGATTATGGCATCGAACCTCTTGAGGAACATTGAGGAAGGTATGAGAGGCCCAGCTATCTATACTAATATTATAAAGTGTAGAGTTTCTTTGTGTAACGCGCTAATCTCAAGAGCTAATGGATCGATTTAGAAAAAAGATCTTTTGTATGTACGTGATCCCCAAAGAGTTTACATATGTTACGTACAGAGTCAGAACAAAAGATTTACATAGTAAGCACGGGTTCGATCGCTCTTGTCTTGTCGTTCTTGTGGAAGTGTCATATTTTTGTAGCGGCACATCACTCTGCTGCCATAGCTAACATACACATCATCTGCTTACGATTGGTACAAAGTAACCGTGCAGAAAAGCCTGATCTATTTACTAATTCTTTAGCTAAGGTGATCCCTGAGTGCTACATATTATGTCCCATGGGCGAAGCCGGGGCGTACTGCTAGTAAGAATATAAAGTGAGTTGCTTATGTACTTACAATAGGGGTCAAATTCAAGTTCTGTTCACAGAGGCGTCACTACGCGGTCTGCCTGCGGCCTTAGCACCTTATGCACTTACAATAGAGGTCAAATTCAAGTTCTGTTCACAGAGGCGTCACTACGCGGTCTGCCTGCGGCCTTAGCACCTTATGCACTTACAATAGGGGTCAGATTCAAGTTCTGCCGCTCTAGGCCGCCCTGCCTGAAGAACTCGCCGGCGACCAACGCCGCGACCCGCCGCTCGACCGGCCACGGCTTGGTGATGGCCGCGAGGTCGCACGCCGTCATCAGCATCGCTCGCAGCAAGCCGCGTCGCTCCTCGCACTCGCCCCACAGAGGCGTCGCTACTTCTACGGCCTTAGCACCTTATGTACTTACAATAGGGGTCAGATTCAAGTTCTGTTCACAGAGGCATCACTGCGCGGTCTGCGGCCTTACCACCTTATGCACTTACAATAGGGGTCAAATTCAAGTTCTGCCGTAGCACCTTATGCACTTACAATAGGGGTCAGATTCAAGTTCTGCCGCTCTAGGTCGCCCTGCCTGAAGAACTCGCCGGCGACCAACGCCGCGACCCGCCGCTCGACCGGCCACGGCTTGGTGATGGCCGCGAGGTCGCACGCCGTCATCAGCATCGCTCGCAGCAAGCCGCGTCGCTCCTCGCACTCGCCCCACAGAGGCGTCGCTACTTCTACGGCCTTAGCACCTTATGTACTTACAATAGGGGTCAGATTCAAGTTCTGTTCACAGAGGCATCACTGCGCGGTCTGCGGCCTTACCACCTTATGCACTTACAATAGGGGTCAAATTCAAGTTCTGCCGTAGCACCTTATGCACTTACAATAGGGGTCAGATTCAAGTTCTGCCGCTCTAGGCCGCCCTGCCTGAAGAACTCGCCGGCGACCAACGCCGCGACCCGCCGCTCGACCGGCCACGGCTTGGTGATGGCCGCGAGGTCGCACGCCGTCATCAGCATCGCTCGCAGCAAGCCGCGTCGCTCCTCGCACTCGCCCCACAGAGGCGTCGCTACTTCTACGGCCTTAGCACCTTATGTACTTACAATAGGGGTCAGATTCAAGTTCTGTTCACAGAGGCATCACTGCGCGGTCTGCGGCCTTACCACCTTATGCACTTACAATAGGGGTCAAATTCAAGTTCTGCCGTAGCACCTTATGCACTTACAATAGGGGTCAGATTCAAGTTCTGCCGCTCTAGGTCGCCCTGCCTGAAGAACTCGCCGGCGACCAACGCCGCGACCCGCCGCTCGACCGGCCACGGCTTGGTGATGGCCGCGAGGTCGCACGCCGTCATCAGCATCGCTCGCAGCAAGCCGCGTCTTTCTTCGCACTCGCCCCACAGAGGCGTCACCACGCGGTCCGCGCTTACTAGGTCGATGAAACCGTTGCGTTTGCTGAAACGGAAAATAAAACGGTTGAAGTATTGTTATTAAAATGTTGGTTTCTACGCAAGTTTAGTGTACACGGTTATAAAGCTAAATAGTTTGTTTAGTTGAACGTGCTTATCTCTGGAACTACTCATCATCATCAACAGCCCACTAAACGTTCCCACTGCTGGGACTCGGGGCCTTCTCTCGCAAGGAGAGAGTTAAGGCCATAATCCACCACGCTGGCCCAGTGCGGGTTGGTGGATGACACATGACTTCGAAAGATTCTAGGTACATGTCGGTTTCCTCACGATGTTTTCCTTCACCGTTTTAAGTTAGTTATGCACATGACTTCGAAAAGACAGTACTGGACTAGATTAATCTCGAAAATTCTTTCATAGTTGTTTATAAACGTGATCCCTGAGCACTGTATATGCATCACGGGCGAAACCGGGCGGATCGTTAGTTCTGTAAGTCTGTATTATGATTTAATTACTGTAAATATGTTAAATGAACGAAAAAGTTCCTAAAATCAACTAGATATCTGGGACAGTCACAGGACAATAAGAAACAATTGATTTTGAATGTTGTGTGTGTGTGTGTGTGTGTGAATTGTCCACCAATAGGTATTTATTAATTTTATTAAATTTACTGTTTTTGTGCCGCACTTTGCATATTGTGATTTGTACTTTCCTCAGAAAATTAATTTGCCATTCAAAAGTATGTATATGCCACTAGCGGCCTGTTCCGGCTTTGCTCGGAGCCTATGACACTCAGCAATAATGTGGCTTTCTATTGGTGAAAGAATTTTTTAAATCGGTTCAGTATATCCCGAGATTACCCCTTACAATTTAACAAACACACAAACTTTACTTCTTTATAATATTAGTATAGATACCTACCTACTGTAAACAGAGTCCTTCAAACGCGTATAGAACAGTAGGTTTTGCTTCTGACTAAAAAAGTAAATTAGTTTAATGAAGCTATAACTATTTTGTATACAAATAGGTATGGGAAACGACGAATGATCTGGATAGAATTTTAAAAATGAAAAAAGTTTTATTTTTTAAGTTTATTTTACCATAAATTTGAATTTTACAACAGCTTTATAGCATTAAAAGCGTGTTACGTACAAAAAAATAACAAGAATAATAATCCACTTTCCAAAAAAGTTGATTCATAAGACAAGCTCTGTCGGTCCAGATATTAATTAAGGTATTTTTTTAAAACATTTAAATTAGTACCTGAAGTAAACAGCCAAATCAGTAGACAGAATAGCGTCTTCGAGCACCTTGACGACCTTCTCGTAATCATCGGAGGAGAGATTGACCAAGATCTGGTTCCCGGGGGAGTTGAGGATCATCAGGCACTGGTCGAAGTGATGATGCTCCATCGTCGACGTGGAATACAGCTGGGCGAGAGGTGATGACGCCCTGAAAATTAGCATTAATATTGCTACACTATCAACAATTTTGGAGTTAACACATACCTAATACTACTGCATGTAGAGTCAGAATTCGCAACAAAATAATAAAATAGGCTACCAGACTGGGTCAAAAATACACCATCCTAATTAGTCCGTCAGCTAGATCATGGAAAAATATTGGAAACGTATTTTTTGTTTTTTTATAATATTAAAAATCGTCAAAGATATAGACCATCAAACTTCGAGAGTACTCACGAGTGATGTCACACGAAATTTCGAAGCGCTGTATCTTCGTCATTTTTTGTTTGTGAAACAAAAGAAAAATACGTGTACAATATTTTTTGGCAATCTAACTAACGGGCTACTTAGTTTTTTTGAGGATTGTACCCTATTGTGTCATGTATTCGATTCAAACTTTTAAGTTGTCGCTTCTGGTTAAGTTTCTGGCAAGGGCCAGATTTGTTCGTTTGGCTTAGTTGGTAGTAGTTCTGCCTGCGAAGCCGAGGGTCGTGGGTTCGATTCCCACCCAGTGCAAATATTTGTGTGATGAATTCAAATGTTTGCACTGTGTCTGGGTGTTTCTATGTATAATAAGTATGTATTTATATAAGTATTATATAAGCTATCTGGCCGCCATCATACAAGCTTTGCTTAGTTTGGGGTCAGATGGTGTTGTGTGTGAATTGTCCACCAATGTCCACCAATGTTTTCATTGGAGCTAAACTTTTTTTTTTTAATCAGCTGTTTCATGCACAATTTACCTTGGGACACAACAAAACATAGGTATCTAACAGCCGTTTTGTTTTGTCACAGAATCGGGATGGAATCACCTATAGTAAAATTGTTCACATCATGAGTGCATTGCGTCATTGTTTGCATACAAGCGTAGCTTTGTATTTAAGTAGTAATACTAACTTGATCTGAAACGAGTTGTTGGTCCCCCGATGGTCAAGGTCATGGCAAAGGCAGCCGATAATGAGCGCCAGACATTCCAGTTCCCCGAATATCTTCCACCACCGCGTCTCCTGAACAACACATAATATATATATATTTAAATTGATTGCATTGTATTAGGAATTATCAACTTTCTAACTTGAATGCCAACGGACAGATATGCGACAAGAATAGATCAATGCCGGTCAAAGTCACTAATGCAACATTCATAAATTAGTCACATAATAAACTATTTCATTCATAACTCAAACGATGTCACGAAACTTTAACACTTTTAGCACAATTGCATCACATAGCCAATCGAAATACGAATTTTGTTGAATTAACTTGAATAGCTTATAGTATGTATTACGAACTCACAGTCAAAATAGCGAACATCATCTGTGCTACGTTGAACGCGTGTCTCCAGTTGTGGTACGTCACATTGCGGTAGTTCTTCTTAACGCTGAGCAGCCATCGGCAAAGGACCCCGTAATCTATATGAAACCGCTCCACAAAGTCGAGGTCCAGGAACATGCGAAGACACGCAGTGAGGGTCTCGTCATCCGACATATCGATATCATCGAACGTCAGTTCGTGCAGGTTGAAGTTCACTGATGACGGTACCCGCAAGGTCTGAAATAAGAAGGACTTTATAAAAGTCTAGATGTACTTTTTTCTAGGCATTAAAACGATTATATCCTTATACTAGCTTATATCATAGATGTAAAGAAAGATAACGGATTTCATGTTTTTCTAAATTTTGAATGGGAACACCGAAATCAATTACAATTCGACTTTTTTTATATTTAGGGACTTGTAGCTGTTGCGCCCTGAGATCGCCTCTACTGCTTAGTACCTACATACTTTAGGGTAGCGCAGAACACATACATACGCAGAGCAAACAATTTAGAATGTTGCCTTGTTTTGTACGTAAAAAAATGTCTAAAATTTAGAAAAAAAAATAGGTAATTAAAAGAATTAACCTGGATAACTTAACAAATATTTTAAATTCATATAACATGACAGGCAGAAGTTGGAGAACTACAATATACTTTCTGTTCTATTTTGTATGGAATCAGATTTAGTCCGAGTTTAAACTTTTCCTAGATTTTCAACAGCCACTGAATACTAAATAGACGCAAAAACTCAACGCCTCTAAAAATAGCATACAGTTTTGAACTCAATTTGCATAATATCAACATACAACAAACGATTGCGATGAATGCGGTAGAATTCTATAAATAAATAAACAAAACCATTTCAACTCCGTTCTTTTTAAAAGGAAAATTGTTAACAAACATTTATGTGTTAATCCATAATGAATTGCCATAATCTACTGTTGTGAAACAACTGACACACAAAAAAATACCTAAATCTGATGAGCTATAGAGTTAAAATAAAATCAAATGCAAATACACAGCTTTAAGTTTTAAATTTTGATGGTGTTTTGAAACAAAAAACAAAATTTACAAAATATCTCCATAACTATGCGAAATTATTGCGTAAACCTGATACTCTGCATAGTTAAAATAGCAAATCCAAATACATACCATAAAAATTTCGATTTTATAGGTAATTTTGGAGGGATTTTAAAACAAAATTTACAAAATCTCTCCATAACTATGAGATCAATTTTTTGATATGGTCTAACATTTCTAGACCCATATCGCCGTATAAGTCACATTTTTTTTAAAATATGCAAATACCGTTTAATACAACAGAAACTTAAAATTGTATCGTTTAATCAAAAAATCTAGAAAGATCTACTTATATCGAGATTGAAATCGTTAATACGGCATCTAGATTTGACTGTCCTGGTATTTTAATAAAATGCATATATTTCAACTCGTTGTCTTTCAAAAGTATTTTTAGTCTGATGTCGCAGTAAAGGATTTTCTACTTTTCTTTCCGTTTCGAAATAAGTGTGTCGATAAACTTATGTGACATGTCCATGACTTGTTTAAAATAATGTTTCATTAGCGTTCTGTGTTCGTCACATTCTGTGCACAAAAAAATCCTGGGCCTATGGCAAAACCAAGATTGATTTGTGATATTTAATCACGAATCAAGTGTTTAAGTTCTTTTCAGTAGAAGCAACGATGCGATCTACGATGGACTGGACTGAGTTAGCTTCTTTCCTATTCACATGAATGATTTATTGCAACAAAAAAAAATCCAGGTTAATGTAGATTTTGAAGCTTACCCGTAACCGTTGAGCGTCGTCCAACGAAGCCGACGCGTGGTAACTTAATACCTGAAAAACATTGTTCAACCTGAATTAATGGTAAGTTCAAAAGTAGATTAATTAATCTTTTACTACACCAACAAAGAGTAATAAATGCGGTCTGAATTTCAATCTTAATTGAAGCGCTAACTTATGTGGACACTATCGAAAAAGTATTAATGAAATGTTTTATAACGTTACGTTTTAATCTTCTTATGTAATTTATGACTATGCTTACTTTCCACCTTCAAAGATATTATGACAACACTTATTATATGACCAATATTTGTTCGTAACACAAATTTTTGTCCTCTGTGGGAATCGAACCACGAACTTTTAGGCTCTGCTATATAGCAGACTTACTACCAACTAAGTCACTAGGCCAGTAGGCGAAGTATTTTAAGCACCCCCTATCAGACTAACATCGAACCAATTCTATACTAATACTAGTGCTTCGTTTTGGCTTCGCTCGGATTTTGTCATATAAAAACTATTTATTAATCGAAATAAAAACTATTCTATCTTTCAAGTTGGATCAAACTGCACACGGTGTGCAAATTTGTTTAAAATCGATTAAGTAATACCATTTTTTTTTTATCATTTATAGGTTTACACTTGACCGCCATCTCGCCTGATGTTAAGCGACGATGCGGCCTAAGATGGAGCGTGTTTCCCTAGAAGAAACCGATTCACTCTCGATTTGAAGACACCAAGATTATAACCATCAGGAAAACCCACTCAGGCAACTCATTCCACAGTCGAGACGTTCTTATCACAAAAGTAGAATCAAACCTTCGTTCGTGTCTTTGGAACATCAACCATGAAACGATACCGCTTCTTCGAGCTACGAGAAGTCCGATAGAATTTCATTCCAATCATTCTTTTCAAATCATAATTTAAAATCATTTTATTTTATTTCGTTGGTTATATGTATATGTGATCCCAGAGTGCTATAGGCTATATATGTACCGCAGGTGAAGCCGCGGCGGACTGCTACTTTTCCATACATTACCTAGCGTTTACAGGTTAACACGATAGTATTTGTAATTCATCTGCAGTACTTACATCTAGAACCACTCAACGAGCAATGGAGAGAAGTATGTTAAGAGTAAAAAAACAAGATAAAATAAGACACTTAAAAATTAGGGAAAAAACTAATATAACTGATGCTCTCACACACATACTCAATCAAAAGTGGAAATGGGCCGGCCATGTTGCTCGGATGTCTGATAATAGATGGACAAAAAGAACTACTACTTGGCGAGGACCAGATGGCAAAAAAAATGTTGGAAGACCTTACAAGCGATGGGTAGATGACATAATACACGTAGCAGGCAAACATTGGGAAAAGATAGGAAAAGACAGAGAGGAATGGTTGAAATCGGAGGAGGCCTTCACCCAAAGAGGGATCCATGATACTTAACACAACTAATATAAAATAAGTTAAATCATATTAACAATACTAACATCATTTAAATCATTTGAATTGTAAAAATGAATTATGGAATAAAAAAGGCTTATTATTATTTACTTACATCTAGAGTGACGCTCTGTTTCGCCATCGCGGTGATGGCTTTCTCGTACATGTGAGTGTTGTGGATCCCCATGCCGCAGAAAATCGCGAACGCTTCGACGAAGTTCTCGTCGTTCTTCGTGAACAACAGACCGTCGAATTTGTTTACTAACTGTAAATAAATAGAAATATCGTGTGAAAAAATGGATATAAGTATAATTGTCAAAAAGTTGAAAGACCCACCCATTGCAAATACTTGTGTGATGAATACAAGTATTTGTTCTGTGTCAGGATGTTTCTACGTTTAATAAGTATGGAAATATTTAAAATTATTTAAGTATTATATCAGTTATATGGTTTTCGTAGTACAAGCTTTGCTTAGTTTGGGGTCAGGTGGTGTTTTGTGTGAAGTGTCCACCAATAATTAACTTACAATACGTATATCCTATGTCATTTCGTTTGAATTATATGGTGCTGAACATTGAACTATTGTTTTTGTGAGTATCTCTGCAATGGTCAGAGATTTTTTGATACATACAGAAACGAAATTACAATAATAAATGGATTGTTTTGTCGCAATGCGCAAACATTTCAAAGTTCTTAATTAAAAAGAGCGTGCTCAAGCTGTCTACAAAAGCTTTCTACATTTTTAAAAAGATAAGTTCGAAATTTTCAAACGAACGGACGGAACGCCTAGGGAATTTTAATTTTAAAATATAGACAGACGTACACAGTGATACAAATATTTAATGCCGATTTTAATTAATTCAACCTCAGCCTGTTTTTAGGGTTCCGTAAAACGTAAAAACGGAACCCTTATAGATTCGTCATGTCTGTCTGTCTGTCTGTCTGTCTGTCTGTCCGTCCGTATGTCACAGCCACTTTTTGCCGAAACTATGAGAACTACACTGTTGAAACTTGGTAAGTAGATGTATTCTGTGAACCGCATTAAGATTTTTACAAAAGTTTAAAAAAAAATAAAAAATTAGGGGTGCCCCCATACTGAAGCTCAAAAATATTTTTTTTCATCAAACCTACACGTGTGGGGTATCTATCGATAGGTCTTAAAAAATGATGTTGAGGTTTCTAATATAATTTTTGTCTACACTGAATAACTTGCGCGAGAGACGCTTCCAAAGTGGTAAAATGTGTGTCCCCCCCCCTCTAACTTCTAAAGTAAGAGAATGAAAAAACTAAAAAAAATATATGATGTACATTACCATGAAAACTACCAACGAAAATTAGTTTGAACTCGATCTGATGAGTAGTTTTTTTTAGTACGTCTTAAATACACTATTACTAAAACTTCGATCAAAGTTACAACGAACTACAAGAACTATGTGTACTATGTATATTATGTTACTTGCTGCAACGGAACCCTTCATGGGCGAGTCCAACTCGCACTTGGCTACTTTTTTTTAAATATCACCTACAATTTTTTGTCATTGTCGGTATGGTAGAAAACGCAAGATATTGAATGCGGCATTCACATCGTATTATAAATGTCAAAGTATGAATATTTGGATATTTAGATGTTTGTTGCTCGATCATGCCGTAACGTTTTTGTAGTGGTAGGACTCTTAGCAGAGTCCGCCTGGGGAAGTACCACACCTTTGCCAGTTATTCTACCCCCAAGCAGTAATGGGCAAATATTACTGTGTTCCGGTTTGAAGGGCAATGTTTCCAGTGAAATTACAGGGCTTAATCTCTGGGTGACGAGCGCAGTGCAGTGCTATGTAAATGATTTGTACTCTTCATGTTCCACTCATTATTTAAATTTTTTTTTGAATAATGAGCATAGTTTTTTTTCAGGCTGAAATTTAGAATAGTCAGGACGGGAACGAGGAACTACAGGGTAAAACCACGGGGCACTGCTGGTATTGCATAACTGTCAAAATTTAACAAAACCATGTTATATTTCTTTGAAACAATTCCTCAGTTTCAATAATATATATCAGCATTTAAGTAATAGCAAGTAAATATAGTCGTTAAAATTATAAACACAACTTTGCTATCTAACGTTCATCTCTGTCTTATCATCTCATACTTTCGTTAACCATAAGTTGATGTCTATAAATAAGACAAATTAGAATAAATTTCCCTCTTTTAAAACTAATTACCATCGACTCGCATTTCGATCAAAATCATTTCAAAGGCTTTCATCTCATTTCATACCTGGCTCCTTTCAAATCACGACGTTAATCGAAGTTTAATTCTAGATAAGCTAAGATTAAATTCCGAAGTCAAATTTCTCAGGTAAGCGAGCGAAATAAAAACGAGCAAGCTAAACAAGCTTTTGAGATCGCAACTTCCATTTATACTAATGGTACGCTTAAATCTAGGCGGAGTTTTGAGAATTTTGCGCTCAGATTTGCAGTTGTTAATTTGTGAAACGTTTCAGAGTGGAATGCGTTGAGCCGGGCCGTCCCATTAAAAATTCGCACAACCGCCTAATGTAGTGTTCCTGTTGTTTCGCTTTTGGCGCATTCAGCCGCACTGCGCTGTACAACAATAGAATCTAGATTGAAGAACACAAAAGCACTGTTTGAATTACATGAATATTCTAATTGTGTTTTACATGATGTAAAAATCAGGTAATTATAAAATAAATAAGATTTCATTAGCAATATGGAACTTAAGTACCTAGATTGACTTAAGTTTTTTTTTTAGCTATTGGAACATGAAAGTCCAAATCACTACCTAGCACTGCACTGCGCTCGTCACCCAGAGATCTATGTTGTTATGTACGTGTTAGTTTCTCTAAGCCCTGTAATTTCACTGGAAACACTAGTTTGTTGTTGGTCTGGTTTTGCAATATATTTATTTAATTCAAAACAAAATAATTCTATTACACATCATTTTAGACCACACTAAATACTTTGTGAAATGATGTAAATCTTTCAGTCGGCTAATTTACAACAGTTTTACTTTTTTATGCAGCATTACAAATTACACGTTCCAATTCAGCTTCGCAAAACACGAAGAAAATTTTTCGCCCGTGCAAAACCAACTAACCTTTATGCTTATAAAAGTTTCATAGGATGGTGCACAAACTGATATTTGAAGCTCAATTCTGCGCTCTTCTATAATATGGGAACACTGCGGTCTACTTTACTATTTAAGAGTTTTTTTTACAGGAAGGACATTATTGTGATAATAAATACATTATTTGAGGTTTTTCAATATAACAGTATTATTATCTGCGAGACATTCACCATAGTAATATGTTTGATACGAGTCACATACGAGTATAACCACCACTATAAAACTACGGTAAATATCTTATTATCTAACATTAGTGTTGTAATTTGTGTGATTTACAACACAATAACTACTGTAAAATATGTATTGATACATGTATCTTGATAAAGTTTTGAAGATTTACTAACAAGTTACCTATACCACTTTTTCGACCAATCCTGGCTAAAAGGACTACAATTTAAGCCGGTTATAACTAATCAGGTCTTGTTAATTTTTTTAACACATACCCCTATCTGGGGCCAACAGTCGAGGGCCGTGTTCGTCGCATAATGTAATTAATTTCGGGAAGCCGTTCACTGCCATACCGACTACCAGCCTTCTCCTTTGTAGTCTAGGCTTTCAAGTTTATTTTCTCAACTAATTGGTTTTGCTAGCGTTTCAGAGGATGAATTGTTGGGTGCCAACTGGCAACATATTGCTAATTGGAAGTGACGGCTAGTTCGAGTTTTCTCAGCTGTTATTTTTCTGCTGCGTTGAATGAAAATATTTTGAAGCTAAGAGGGAAAATCAAACAGAAATAGCTTTAAATTAACTTTGAGGGTCCCATACTATATGTTGTATATAAACAGTACAATGGTGCTTAAATATCTAAAGTTAAGGAGATGGAGAACCATATACCTTATCTCTACGTTTCACAGAAATTGGAAAGCAAAGAGACAACATCATCTTATTTTTTCTAAGTGACGACTAGGGTTTACTCCTGGGTGGTGATGTAGACTCGTCATGTTCAAAAAGCTGCGTGGCTATGTGCTGATATCAGTGTACGTATCCCATACCGTCAAGTGCAAGACGTATTCGTCCCATCATTGTATGTAATACAAAAATCAACTTTGCTATGTTCCAAATGAAAATGTTGTTTGTTTGTGTTATCGTCTATTGTCAAAGATTTTTTTTTTCAAAGTTTGGTATTCAGTATTTAAGTTTTCATAATAAAGATCTTAGTTCATCTTTAAGATCCAAAGTGTCGCCTATTTATGCCAATTCGCCAGACTTTAATCTCTCCTTGGCTAACTAGCCCAAATGTGTTGTATCATTTTAAGTAGTGTGAACAACATAGAATATTTTAATTCATTTTCATTCGTCCATTCATTTTGTATCTTCGGTAGCGTAGTAATAAAAATCTCGATCTTTTAGCAAAAAAATTTAACAACTTAGTGCTAATTGGCCAACTATATAATAATTAGTGATTTGATGAGGAAACACCACCTTGTTAACATTTATTTGTTAATATTTTTAAAACATCTTGTGAACGTGACATTTAAATAAAATTATCTCGCTCCACTAATAGGATAATAAACTTGTTATTCACAATAGAAATAGATTATAGATACTGACCCACCCAACCGCTTGCATGTGAGAATTTCGAAATTAATCTACAAATAGAAATGATCGACCGCCAAATTTTAGCGCCATGGACTTTGCAGTATACCTGCCAAAACAAGGTTATACAGTACTGCACTACGCTGAAAGGTTCACGTTCTATACTTATAGTTAGAAACTTTACCCATGCAATCAATTTTGAAATAAATAATAAAGTGGCCAAGTGCGAGTTGGACTCGCCCATGAAGGGTTCCGTTGCAGCAAGTAATATAATATACATAGTACACATAGTTCTTGTAGTTCGTTGTTTGACTTAACTTTTAACTTTGATCGAAGTTTCAATAATAGTGTATTTATGACGTACTAAAAAAACTACTCATCGGATCGAGTTCAAACCAATTTTCGTTGATAGTTTACGTGGTAATGTACATCAAATATTTTTTTTTGATTTTTCATTCTCTTACTTTAGAAGCTAGAGGGGGGGGGGGGGACACACACATTTTACCACTTTGGAAGTGTGTCTCGCGCAAATTATTCAGTGTAGACGAAAATAATTTTAGAAACCTCTATATCATTTTTGAAGACCTATCGATAGACACCCCACACGTGTAGGTTTGATGAAAAAAAAGTTGTTGAGTTTCAGTTCTCAGTATGGGGGGCAACCCTAATTTTTCTTTTTTTTAATTTTTCTGTTCAAATCTTAATGCGGTTCACAGAATACATCTACTTACTAAGTTTCAACAGTGTAGTTCTCATAGTTTCGGCAAAAAGTGGCTGTGACATACGGACGGACAGACAGACAGACAGACAGACATGACGAATCTATAAGGGTTCCGTTTTTACGTTTTACGGAACCCTAAAAATGCTTATACTACGGCCGTTATAGACAAAAATGGTTGTTTGTGAAGTTGGTGCACAGATAATTCTACTTGATACCGTTATAAGAAAACACTGTTGAAAAATTCCATACTTTTATGAATTGATCTGAATTATTATCACTATATTCGGAGAGCTGGCGCCCATTTTTGTGTAAGTATTAGTGGCAAGCTGAAAACTTATCACAAACCTCTCCTATTATATGCAAAATTGGCAAAATGAATCCCTAGACTTAGATCACCACCTGGTAGGTAGAAAGTTCCACCAGTGAGGCTCCGACTCGAGGCGAACCTCCTTGGGGCTGGGCCTCTGCGGACACTTAACCAGGACCTCAGGGGGAGTGAGATGTGAGTATTATCCTAGCGCTAACCATACGAGCTAAGGTATGTACACTCTATCAACTTTTGCATCATACTAATTGGATACCTAGCTCTTCGCGTCTTGTGAATGGCGCGATCTGTTGATATCTCGACTATAATAATGTTTCCACACTTAAAATCTATCTCAATTTTTTAACTTTTTCACTGAGAGAAACTCCGAACACAGCTCGATCTATATATAGGTAGCGCCGGGCGCGGCTTTAAATTGGACACTGACATTTAATACCATCTACAGTAAATACCAGCGTCTAAGTTTCGACACCCTAAGTCAAGTCTAATTTACTATTACTATCTATTATACAGGTGAAGAGTTTGTTTGAATCGTACCTGAATAACTCCAATAATTCTGCCCTCCGAGTTCTTGATGGCCATGCAGAGTATCGTGTTGTGTTTGAAGCCGGTGCCCTCGTCCACGGACGGGTCGAAGCGAGAGTCCAGGTATGCATCCGCGATGTTCACCGTCTGGAATATACATAAGTAAAAATAATATTTAAATTTTACTGAGTATCCTACTAATATTATACATGGCAACGTTTGGATGTTCGTGGCTCAATCACGTCGTAACGTTTGAACGGATCGGGTTGAACTTTGGAACATAGATTATAGTCTGGAAGAACATAGGCAATTTTTTATCCCGGTAAAATAATGGAAACTGGAACTGGCAGCAAAACCGTAGGGCGCTACTAATAATTATTAATTTTTGACAACTTTTCGTTATTACAAAGCTGATTTTCTAGTAATCGTCATTCATAAAGATAAGTAGCATAATGATAGCAATATAAAACCCTTTTGACTTAGCAAAATTTTATTGCGCAACCCTACGAATAAAGAGCGTGGGGCGCCATAAGTAAATTGTCATCCATATTATTCTTTGAGAAATAAAAAATGTAACAGATGGTAATGTTAATAATCATATGATTGATCGTGACGCTTCTAAGAAGCTTCTTAGAAGCGAAGAATGATGTCAAAATAATAAGAATACAATTATTCAACCTTACATTCAAACGAATATAAATAATTAAGTACGAAAACAGGATTTACCTATAAATGTAAATAAGACGAATTGCCAAAGGATCACTATATTCCAACATTTTCGTCTGAAGAAAACCACCTACATGAATAACATTAAAAGTATATATAAAAATAGCTTTGTATATTTTTATTCATTAACGTAAACAAATACCAAAACGAGTTTAAAACTATTTGATATTGGGGAAGATATAACGACAGAGAAGGTTTATAATAGGTAATTAACAACGTAATGTGTATAGATGACGGAGACATTATGTGTATGTAGTTGTAGGTAGTAGGCAATAGAGGCCATCCGAGGCAAACTGCCATAAGTGCCCATATAAATAAAAATATCAGTCATAGGAACTGCCGATAGAAGTGAAAACTTAAAACTCAGAATTTGATAGCTTACCTTGGAAACTACACGGGTGTCACCGGAGGGCGTGGCCTCGCCATCTTGGCATGACCATCTAGATATGCGTCAGCATTTCCCATTGGCTCACGCATTTCTAGATGGCCATGCCATGATGGCGAGCCCACGCCCTTTCAGTATTTCCCATTGGCTGACGTATTTCTAGATGCCCAATCGCCAAGGTCCCGAGTTTAACCGAAGTTTTCTTATCATACCCGAGCGTGATGCTAGAAATCAATTTACACCCCACAAAAATTTGTCTAGGCGCGCCTAAAGAAGTTTTCACTTCAAAAATATATAGGATACTATCAGCGCCCCACGGTTATACCCGCGTAGTTCCCGTTCTTCTTTTTCTTCGACCCTTTGCAGTCTAGTTAGTTATAAAACCGCTATTTGGTATGTGATTTTTTTTCTGTCTTCTAGTTTGAAGGCCAATGTTTTCAGCGAAATAACGGTGCAAAGAAATTAATCATATCAAATACGTGGGTGACGAAATCAGTGCAGTGTCAGGTTGTGAGTCATATACGAGTAGACAAGCGCGTTGCTTACAATTGGGCATATAAAATATCTGGCTTGCCCTATCATCCTGTATTACAAAACAATAACTCTGAATTAAGATTATATAGGGACTCAGATAACACTCTGATCGTCGATAAAGCCATAAAATAAAATCTTCTTTAAAAATACAATGCTGTTGTTTCTCTATTCACAACATATCAGTGAGGTAAGTAGAAGCACCGAGGGATTTGCAGAGAACAGGAGATAAGCGAGAATCGTGTGGCATTCCCTCGGGCTGTTATAAGAAAAGGTAACGTGTTTATTATAAATGATGTATGATCGCTAAGCTTCCAAATTATGTGTTAATGTTTTCGTCAAGGGTACGGCGAGGACGTCTTTTATTTTCATTTTATGCGAACTTTTCGCTCAGTTTTCATTTTATGGTTTAGTTTCAGTTTCGCTTGTGTTTTTTTTTCTATAGCAGAAATTGGATGAGTTTTTTTACCACTATAAATTAGGTTTAAACTTGACCGCTACCTTTCCCAATGTTAAACGATGATGCTGTCTAAGATGGAGCGTGCTTACCTAGAATAATCCGATTCAATCACGACTTAAAGGTACGACGCGACGATTATATGTCTGTCTGTCGGTCAGTCGAAGTAGTCATTATGAACAACTTTTGCTAATACAACTCTTACAACGAGTTAATTGTAAATTAAAAGCTGTTCATCGTAATCGAGAAAAAAATGGGCGTTCCATTACTTTTGTACCTACAAGTTTAAATATGATAATTCGTTACGTATTCAATGTGTAAACGTAAACATAGGGCAAAGAACTGCATCGAAATATCAGGACTAGCTCTACCACATAATCATGATAGGTATTTCGTAATTATTAATACTACGGTAGTGAACAATATTCTATGTAATCCTGAATAGGGGGAATTGGGAGAACGTTTTATTTTGACACTGTGCCAATTGTTAAAGCACGGAGAGGCTCTTTTTTGTTCTTATTTCCGATTTGTGGTAAATTCTCTATTTTCAGCACGGCTTAGTGGTAAGCGACGAAGTCGTTAAGCCTTCGACGCTTTAATGGAACTATCTCAATCTATGTAAAAAAAAAATTTTGTTTTTCCAATAAAATACATGATATTTACAAAATGTATTTATTGCAAATAGGTCAGATGGTAACATTTGACCGCCATCTTGCCTGATGTTAAATGAATGACGTTCCGGTCTACGATAGAGCGAGCTTGCCTTGAAGAAACCGATTGACTCGAGACTTGAAAAACTAGAGTTCTAGAGTATACCCATCAGGGAATAAATACAACGCAATTTAACAGTTCAGACTTTTTATGAAATCGGTCAAATGTAAAAAATGTTAGACCCAGCGAAACAATATTTGCACGCGATTTTTGTTCCGGAGTTTTTACATTTTTAAAATATTCTGTTTGTTTGTTCCTTGTCCTGAATTTTTCATTTTAGTTTTACCGTAGGTAAACATAATAATATATTATCATCAATTATTTTATTACGACAAGTTATTTTATTGTCTGGCATGTTTTATTATATTCTCACCATCAAAATAAATAAATTGATATTAATTGAGTTATAATATCGAAAACTGATACATCAATTTTATTTAAATTTAAAATTAGAAACACGATTCGTTAAATATTATGTAAATATTAGAATCTACCGTCAAGGACATTTTAATCTAATATTTAACATTTTTAGGACATAAATTCATTGAGTAATGATATCGAAAAATCATACATCAATTTTATTTGTATTTAAAATTTGAAATACTTTTAGTTAAATATTATGCAAACTCTACCTTATACAGACTCTACCATAAATATATTTTAATGTAATATTTAACATTTTTAGGACATATTCATTGAGTAATGGTATCGAAAAATCATACATCAATTTTATTTAGATTTACAATTAGAAATACTATGCTCTACTAATCAATCGTTCAGAACGTTTGAGTCTGACGTTTAAATATTTTTAGTAAAATTGATGTTTGATTTTTCGATATCATAACTCAATGAATTTAGGTATATTAAAAATGTTAAAACTCGAGACCGAAAAATAGCGAGCAAGATTAGAGGTCTTAATCTATTGGTTCAAGTCTCGCTGGGCCTATTAAACGTAGAAGCTGTAATGTGTACACTTTTAGCCTTGACATTCTTTGTGAAAACGCACAATCTTAACGTTTCTACTGAGAATATGAACAAACCATTAAAACAATTTATAACAGTTTGTACTCGTTAGTGGTAGGACTCGTATAGTACTCGCACACTTGGGGTACCACACTTTTTCTAATTACTCTACCGCCAACCGATGATGTGCATACTGTGTTCCGGTTTACAGTGCAAATATTTCCAGATAAATTAAAAGAGAAGATTTATTTATAAATCATCTTATATCTCCGAGTGACGAGCGCAGTACAGTAGTAAGTAGTGTTTTGGAGTCTTTATGTTCCAATAGTTTAATGGCATTGTGATGTATCTATGCTGAAACTCTACTGGCCAATATGGAAGAGAAAAATGTTCTATTTTGAGTGTATTTCCACATATTCAACATATAATTATGTAAACTGAAATATTTGATTTATGTGCAAGCACGATGCAAATGATATCTTCCACGCAGCTCTCGTATTGGTTTATAGAGTCGAATAAGAAAGTTTCTACGGGTGCTGCTTACATTTTCCTTCCGTCATGTATCTTATCAAACGTGTTTCGTTCATCATAGTACGGTTTGAACGGTAATGTTTCCAGAGAACTTACAAGGCAAAGGGTCAATCATTATATGTCTCTGGGTGACGATGAAATGCTAGGCAGTGATTTTATTTTTTAATATTTAAACAGCTGCGTGTCACCGTTCTGCTATGGGCAGGCATGTTGATTACTTACTATCAGGCGCATGTCTTGCAAGATCATTTACTCGATATTCCAAAAAAATTGTAAAACATTTTCACGCCTATTTTATATTTAGCACTGTATTTTACCCATCGATCTTCGGTCAAATTTGTTGTGGCCCTCAAAATACATTATCGGACGAACTGACCAACTTTTCAGAAGAATCCATCAACATCAATAACAAACTTTCAACGATATCAACTTTTCTTTAAAATAAAAAAGTAAACCCGACACTTTCTTAAGCAAATTTTAATATCAGCATTAAGTAAATACAAGAAAAAATTAATTATTTTAAAGGTTCAAAAGATATACGACGATTAATCAAAGATATCAGACTTTTATTTTTTTATCCTACTTTTTACATTATCTTACATTGGATGTCTAGTTGTTGTTATAAATTTTTGTCTGTAAATTGTATTCTGGTTTATACGAGTGTTTCCAAAAAAGTTACGGGGAAAGAGATACATAGTTTTACATTTCCGGGTAACGAGCAAAGTGCAGTACTAGACAGTGACTTGCACCGAAGTGACAATCAACTATCGTAATTTTTAACGTTCTGTTGCAATCACAAATTTTATTTTGTATTGTCTCAAATTCTTTTATGTTTTTTTCATTCCTTTCTTGTACCGATCGCAACTCTCACCTTATGTTAAGCGATGCGGTCAACTAAAGATTACACGAACATAGAAAAAACCCATTTTTCAATTTTTTTATTATTTCTCAACACAGTCAACTTCTAAACAAAACACAACTAAAGATTTAATTCCCAACCACCACAGGCTGTCTCCCGTTTACCGTCACTCCATCGAGTTGCTAAATTGAAAAAGCACTCTAAAACTTGGTAACCGCCGCATATCTCGCAGTAATTAAGTTTCGGCGAGGCACTATTAATCTTGCAAGTTTGTTTGATTAGCTTGACAACTACAGCGTCGGGGTTGACGAAGGCTTTAGGCGATGACTCTCGGGAAAACTGCGCTGAGCTTGTATCACGTTGTTGGCAAACTAGAACAGTAACTGCTCTATTACTTTTTTGTTTGTAGCCAATATATTTTTGTAGCTGATAAATATTTTTTTTTGGTTACACTTGACCGCCATCTCGCCTGATGTTAGGCGACGATACGATCTAAAAACTATACTATTATTTTACAGGACCAAACGTTTCGAAGTCTCGTAGTTTTAAAACACCGTAGCTATGTACGGTTGTCAGATATCTCTTAACACTACTTGTGACGCCTTATGTACATTATTCCTTTTTAAGGCAATACACTATTGACTGCTCATTAAACTAAGACTTTGTGACAAAATAAATACTAAAATCAATATCTTATTAGCACACCCCACTAGCTTTTTTATTATGTAAAACTGTATCCGTCCAAAGGGCGGTCTTATGGCCAATGACGGGTCTATGTTATGCAAGTATTCATCATCATCATCATCATCAACAGCCCACTAAACGTTCCCACTGCTGGGACTCGGGGCCTTCTCTCGCAAGGAGAGAGTTAAGGCCATAATCCACCACACTGGCCCAGTGCGGATTGATGATTGGTTGATGACTTCGAAAGATTCTTGGTACATGTCGGTTTCCTCACGATGTTTTCCTTCGCCGTTTTAAGTTAGCGGCATTACGCACATGACTTCGAAAAGACAGTGGTGCGTGTGGGGTTTGAACCCGGGGTCTCCGGATCGGCAGTCGCCGTTCTCCCGACTAGACCAGCCGTAACTATGCAAGTATTACTGTAAGATTAATGCGTAGTGATATCAAAGTAGTTGCGTTTACAGAGTTAGAATAAACTTTTGTACAATTCCAGTGTTGTAGTTACGAGTTCAAAGCGATTAAGATAATGCAATCGCCGCAAGCGTTGCTTTGACTAGACTATTCATTTACTAAGGAAGATAACTTGTCTTAATTTGCTTCAATGCAGTACAACTAACATTTGTTTTTTGTTTGTAGGGAATTATGTGACAAAAACGAAAAAATATATGCAGGATCGATCATCACCTTTGACCTGTAATAGCTAAGGACGCTCATACGTTTGCATATTAAGTAACTTTCGAGGGAATACAATCGGTAGTCATTGGGACTGCTGATAGACAGGAAAACTTGTAACTTGGAATTTTAGTATTAAAGAGCACTAATGTTGCAGAATACGTCACCTATATAGCTACAGATATACTCCTATTACGTGTGTTGGTGACGCGACCTCACGAGATATCATCCATTCAAAAAGCGTCTAACGCAAAGTCTAAGGATTCGCCGTTGACAAAGACGTAGAGGAGGACGAAAGAATAGGATACTCGTAGTCCAATCCTACTAATATTATAAAACCGAAACTTTGTAAGAATGTATGTTTGTTACCTCTTTCACGTAAAAACTACTGAATGGATTTGTATGAAATTTGGTACATAATTAGATAGATAATGATCTGGAATAAGACATTGGCTATTTTTAATCCCGGGAAAATAACGGGACAGGTGAAACTGCACGGCGCTGTTAGTAATAATTATAATTGTATCTTCACAAAAATAGCGTCTGCCGTTTCGTAGCAGTGTAGGACGGTCCACCAATGATATGTCTCGGTCGGGGGAAGTTGGTGGATGGAGGCAACACAAGACCGGTCATTGCGCGAGGGGAAATCTTTGGGGGAGCCAGTGGACGTCTACAGGCTGCAGATGATTATGATGACAATGATAGCATGCTTCTTTCAGCTTAGTCCAACCGTTCTATGTAATTCTATTCTTTTAGTCAATAGAATAAGAGAAAAAGAACCGAGGTATAGTCTCTAGATCCTGTCTACTAACCTCGCCTGTGGTGGCGACATATCCCGTGATGCCCACGTTGATGGGGAACCGACTCTCGTAGGGGGACGCGCGCTGTGAACTGATATCCGTGTCGTCGCCGGCTTCCAGGTCGAAGACGCGTGAGAAACTGCCCTTTGATGCCTCGTGCACAAGCAACACCTGAAATAGAAACAACATTTTTTAGTCCGCCTGGGAAAGTACCACACCTTTGCCAGTTATTCTACTGTCAAGATTGCCAGTTACTGAAATTGAGTTGAATAAGTTGGTTAAATGAGGAAGAAGTGCAGGTTCTCCAACCTTGAGCGCTTCGGTTGTAATACCATCTTCCCCGGGACTTTTGCTATATTTCATGCTGCAAAGAGCGCAATGAACTTCATAGCCACTTATTGGCACGATCGATTCGGAGCATGAATATTGTCCTAACGGTTCGTTGGAGACACCCGGTATGTCGTTATATAATTGACTATAGAAGTTCGTGCAAATATTTATTATAATATTTCTGTCTGTTAAGTATCTGCCGTTATTGTCCTTTAGGCGAGTTATGCCAGTTTTCCCGTGCGATATGCCTTGTTTTGCTTTTTTCAGGGATTTGTTGTTTTCTAACGCATTTTTTACCCAAATCTAAGTTGTAGTTTCTAATGTCTTTTCGTATATTTCGTTTTACTAATCGGTCTATCTTAGAGTATTCTGTTGTGCGAAATGGTGTGTTTAGTCGTTGTTCAATTAGTAACTTTGTGTTAGTAGCGAGTTTGTTTAGTTTTGAATATCTAATATTTTAAAACTGTTGCGTAGCTCGAGCTGAAAAGCATCTTTATTCGCTGTAGCAGACCTAAGTGTGATAAAAAAAGAAGCAGACCGAGATGCCAGCTTTTTTAAGTATGAAACATGAAACCTTTAGACAATTTCAATAAATATGTAGACCTGGGCGAAATTGGTACGAGTAAACCTTTTTTTTACTCTTATTCTAAATTATAAAAAAAAACATTTTTTTAGGTTATGTATTCAAGGACGTATTACATACATAAGTACTACCTGTTATTTAATCAAAGTTGGTACATTCAAGAAATCGAGGCATAAGTGGGTTGAAAGTACACAAAAATTATGTTAATTAAATCTTACTTTAACTTAGTATTTGCTCAGTCAAAGAAGCTAACTTAATTAAATAATCCGATTGAGCAAGTTCTGTTTCAGGATTCATCGAAAACAGCCTTTGATAATAAGAGTAGATAATTGAAAACGGCCTTCAGTTGCCCACTTACAGAACAAACAAAGATCTTCGAGTAGATTACGAAAAATTTTAATTTGCTCCCGTCAACAGCGAAGCTTAAAGTAACCAAACTGAAATTAAACTTCAATATTGTCTTACAAACAGCGGTGTAATTGGTATGAAGCGAAACATTACTCGCTCTGCCCTGTTTACTGAATTTTAACTGATTCTGGAACTCTATTTCAATGCTAATTTTATTGTTGATTTTATCGTTTGAAAGTGATTGTGCTGACATTAGGTGTACTGGAACACACCTGGGGTGGGTCGTTCAATTTTGTGGAGCAATTGTCGTTTCGCTGGTCCATTTAGTTGGTCAGCCAATTTGCTCACAGTATTCGTGATGAGTCTGTTTATACATGAATTGTAATTTACTTTTGAAATCGAATACCTCGATTATATGTCCGTGTATATCATAATTCTGATCGAAGTTGTTTTATTTTAGAAGTTTAAACTGCTTTAGCCGTGTTGGTGAACATTTTGCTGAAAAAAAGGCTAGTATGCTGAGAAGCGCACTATGTAATCTGAAAACCATTGAATTTGCTGATGTTTATTCGAAGACAAGTGTTGGTAAAGTTATTTCTCGAAATACGCAAATATTTTAGTTGAGGTATCAAATCTTCCACATTTTTCGTAATAGGCATCAGAAAAAGGTATCTTCGAACCTATTACGGCGGGAACAAACGAATTTTCTATTAAGGTAGGGTAGAGTACAGAGTTATTTCTACCGCAACAATCGAGTTTTCCTTGGAAACGATCCAATAAAGCATTGCCGAAGGGGATTTGGCGACATTACGACTTGAAAGGACATACGCCATTGCGTACACCCTATACGATCATCAAATACACACCCACGCTGAACAAGCAGTGTAAAACGATCAGAATTGTATTTTCATTGACAATAGAAATCAGAAGTGGTTTTTTTTGTGAATTGGTAGTGGTGATAAAGAAAATGCCTTTGAAACAACATAACACTCATTATAAATGTTTAGGTACGTAACAAAAAAAAAGTTTAAACCATGGCCAACTTGTACGCCTACGTGTAAATATATAAATATAGAATACTAGAAGCGTCCCACAGCTTTTCCTGCGTAATTCCCGCTGTAGTGATTTTCCGTGACAAAAGATAGCCTATATGCTATTTCAGGCTATAATTTACGTGATTTTCAAATTTGAACCAGATCCATTCAGCCGTTCCGACGCGATTGAGCAACAAACGTTTAAATAAAACAACATCCAACAACTTTTACATTTTAGTAAAATAATAATGTATATGAAATAACCAGCAGTACTATACGGACACAAAACGAATATGTTTTATTACAACAAACCAAAATAACCTTATAAAAGCAACGGAAAACTATTTTGTTATTGAATAAGTCAGTATTATCGCCAATTTTTGTAATAAGAGACAAACATATCTACACAAGTGACAAACAAGAAAATATTTCTTCCACTAGAGAGACTTCTCGATATTGAAATAACAAAAACGAAATTGGGCAACTATTTGCCGTTAATATTGGCTTCGAAAATGTGGTCGCCTCTTGACTGCGTAAAACCTTTTCCAAGAATTTCCCAAGGGGTGAGAATTTCGGGACCAAGGCTGTCGTTTTCCATTCTCATTAGATACTAGCATGCTTTTATACTTTGATTATAGTATTTTATAACATGCGACATGGATGTAAATTATATCAAAACACTGATGTCTTTGTGAACATTTCCTGTAGTGGTAGTACTCTATCCAGAACCCGTCTGGGGGAGTACCACGCCTTTGGCAGTTATTATACCAGTAATAGGAAACATCGCTTTGTTCCGGTTTGAAGGGCAATGTTTCCAGTCAAATCACAGGGCATACAAATAAAACATCTAACACAACTAGTGCAGTGCTAGGTAATTATTTGGAGCCTTCATGTTCCAATAGCTGCGTGTCATCGTGTCACTGTGCTATTATGGGTAGGCATATCTACTCTCATGTAAAATGTATGTTACCAAGAACGTAACTCGATGATAAACAGCATGGCGACCTTTCTCAAGAATGGTTATTTTAATTATGTAAAAATCATAAATATTATTTTAAAATAAACTTAGTTCTATATTCGTCACACAACAATACTCGTAACTAGCCCCAAACTAAGCAAAGCTTTTTTTTATTAGGTAGTTTTTTTTTTACTTTTTTTTTATAGCATAGAGTGACGAGACGAGCAGGTCATGTGCCTGATGGTAAGCAACATGCCTGCCACATAACAGCACAGTAAAACGCAGCTATTGGAACATGATAGTCCAAATCATTACCTAGCACTGCACTGCGCTCGTCACCCAGAGATCTAAGATATTATGTCTCTAAGCCCTGTAATTTCTCTGGAATCATTGCCCTTCAAACCGGAACACAGTAATGTTTGCACATTACTGCTTGGCGGTAGAATATTTGGCAAAGGTGTGGTACTTCCCCAGGCGGACTCTGCTTAGAGTCCTACCACTACTAAATTTAATTTATATGGATTTTACTCATAACATAACAATATACTATGTAAGCTCAAAAAGAGTTCAATTCACTTCGTACTCAATACATCTCACGTCTAATTAACACAGTCTTCAAAGAAATAATAAAAGCGTTAAGAGAGAATTCACTCTACTCTTTTAATATATTTGCAGCAGAATTCGGCACCTGACTGATGGTGATGAGGCCAATCCATCAAGCAAGTGTTCTTATTCATCTCGAACCTTCGTTATATCTCGATGTTTGACGAATGATATGGCGTGAATTATGGGGACATACAAGATCGTATTCTCGATATTATGAAAATGATAACGGACTCTACGAGGATTTTGTGTTGTGGCTTTTCTAGCTATGAGTCTAATTTATGTATGGAAAAAATAATAATACGTCAAAGAACGGTTAATCGTCGTTTCATCCCTTTAATATAGAATTGATATTATAATGAGAAGAAAGCAAGTATTTATACACTACTAGCATCTGCGTCTGTCCGCGTGGAATACAGAAAATGCCTGTTTTCTGAGACACTCTACTCTATTCTTGTCATTTTTGTGGGATGAAAAGTAGCCTATGCCATATTCTAGACTACGGTCTATCCCAGTTAAAATGTTCTTTTAATTTTTATATATTTGCATTCAAAATCTCAGCTTGATCTCTTCAGTTTGTAGATTCGTGATTTAAATACATATACATATACAATCCAAACGTTCACATATCTATACTAATATTATAAAGTTGAAGAGTTTATATATTTGAACGCGCTAATTTCAGGAACTACTGGACCAATTTCAAAAATTCTTTCACCGTTGGATAATTACGTGATCCCCGAGTGATTTCGGTCATATATTATTTATCACGGGTGGAACCGGGGCGGACTGCTAGTCCAAGTAAAGCTAAGACAGCTAAGCTAAATACACAAATTAGATGAAGTAAGCAACTTACAAAGCTAGTTCGCTAATTTTGTTCGTAAGTACATAGGTATATAGCCTATAGCAGAGATCACGTAAAAATCCAAGTGTGAATGAATTTTTGAAATCGATCCGGTAGTTCCTGGGTTCAAACAAACAAATTCTTCAGCTTAATGAATTCAGTTAATACTTGATTCATACATTCGCAACACTGTTATTTTTTGGTACAATAATACTCGTTCAATAAATAAACGATGGTTATCAACAAAAAAAACTCTTGGCACTCAGGGCAATTGTCTGATATCATTTGTTTCGATGTTTGGAACGTTTTCCGACCATATATCGGCTTATTGGACACATGCCAGCGGGTCCAAAAGTTCCAAATTAGGTTGACGGTACTAACGTTATCGTAATAATATCGTAAATACTAAAATATGTCTAGTTTATATAAAGTACCTGGGTGAACGAGCTTTGCTCGGTTTAAATACTAAATATACTTAGATACCTACAGATAAAAGATTCCAAGAAATAGATTTTCATAAAAAAAACGAATTGAAAAAAAAAGAGAACCCGTCTGGATTCGAACCCGGAGCTACTAATTCGTGACCGCTATGAGCGCCCGACTTTCCGTCTGAGCTAATTATGCTGTCGCGTCACGCGGCGAAATTTACCTTCACATTCTAATGTCTAATGTGACAGTTTTTCATTGTCTAAAAACGCGCATAATATGCGTTTTTTAAATAAAACCTAGTTAGATCGATTTATCGTCCCCGAAAACCCCTGCATACATAATTTCATGCAAATCCGTCGAGCCGTTTCCGAGATTCAGATTATATATCTTACATATAAAATTCTCGTGTCACAGTGTTTGTTTCCTTACTCCTCCGAAACGGCTTTACTGATTTTAACCAAATTTTATATGCATATTCTGTAGGTATGAGAATCGGCTACTAGCTATTTTTCATACCCCTAAGTGACAAGGGTTGTTCACTAAGGCAAAACAACGTTTGCGGGGTCAGCTAGTATAAATATATATACATATTTATATAGGTACAAGAATTGCTCGTTTAAAGGTATAAGATATGCACAGCTGTATTCAGATCTAAAATAATTCTAGCTTAAACATATATGAATACTAGAAGAGTGTTTTAGTTTTATGGGCGTATACGTTCCGTTTCAGTGTCGTCTTGATGCGTAGTATAAGCTGGGTTGCAAAGATTTACATATTTATCGAACATTACGCCCGGTGAAGGGGTTTCAATGTTAAGATAGAGGAACTTACTCCTAGCTGAGTCCTTAGGATTCTCGTCATATCAATCTACTTTGATCTGAAGCACCCTTTGTAAGTGGCGCGAACTTACATATTCACATCAATGTAAGCTCAGCTGGCCACTAATCAAATCAAGCCGATACGATTTTCATCGAACAAGGGAACTAAGCTTTTGTGGTCCGAAAAGCACTCATGCATATGAAAATATAAAGTTACGGCTGGTCTAGTCGGGAGAACGGCGACTGCCGATCCGGAGACCCCGGGTTCAAACCCCACGCGCACCACTGTCTTTTCGAAGTCATGTGCGGAATGCCACTAACTTAAAACCGTGAAGGAAAACATCGTGAGGAAACCGACATGTACCTAGAATCTTTCGAAGTCACGTGTCATCCACCAACCCGCACTGGGCCAGCGTGGTGGATTATGGCCTAAACTCTCTCCTTGCGAGAGAAGGCCCCGAGTCCCAGCAGTGGGAACGTTTAGTGGCCTGTTGATGATGTTGATGTATATGAAAATATTTGGCATTTTTATTCATTACTACTAAGGATTCGGTGTCCATATTTTTTTTTATCTATAAGAATGATCCTTTAAATGTAACTATGAGTAATATATTTATATTATACTGGCGGTCTGCTCCGGCTATGTCCATGGTACATAAAAAATATAGCCTACAGCATTCAGGGAACAACGGTGAAATATTTTTGAAATCAGTCCAGTAGTCCCAGATATTAATTAGCCCGTGCAAACAAAAAACCTCTTTTGCTTGATAATATTACTAGATATATTTATAGATCAAATCAACAATGATATACATTTATAGATCCTCAATCATTCGGAATTGGGTGTGTGACGTCACGTCTCAGTAAATATCGTACAATGAAGTGACGTCACTCGAAACTTCTAGACGCTGCATCTTCGTCTTTTGTTTATGAAGCAAGAAAACAAATACATGATGTATACAATTTTTTTGTATATAATCTAACTGACGATGACGAACTAATTGTTATTTTTTAGTCATCATGCCTATTATTGAAAACAATAATTGCATATCCGCACCCCGTAAAATC
This sequence comes from Ectropis crepuscularia, assembly GCA_963693475.1. Classification (NCBI taxonomy): domain Eukaryota; kingdom Metazoa; phylum Arthropoda; class Insecta; order Lepidoptera; family Geometridae; genus Ectropis; species Ectropis crepuscularia. The sequence continues at coordinate 16,557,801 of OY856358.1, forward strand.
TACGTCCAAAACGTTTTTTTTTTTATCTAACCTAGAACTTTGACGTAACGAAAATTGCGTTTCCGAAATGGAAAATCTCACAGCGGACACAGCCAGCTTAATTAAAATGCACAGTCACGACACTAATCGGGCAGCAAAAAACCTAGTCGACTAAAAGGTCCGTCCTTGCGCATTGTGGATTTTAGATCGTAACAAGAAACTCGAACCAGTCATGAGCTGTCATAAGTACATCCTGTAAGGATTTGCGTACACAACAGTGCGAGTTAAAGTAGTTACGTTAGAAAGTAAGAAATCCGTTTTAAATACAAGCTATATTCTTTTTTACCCGACTGAAAGAAGGGTTATGTTTTTAGCGCGTATCTTGTATGTTTGTAAATTTCTTTATTCCCACGTATCTTCCAAACGGCTGGACGGATTTTGACGATTCAGATATCGTTACATTTGTCTCAATTACCCAAGTGTCCTTAGATAGGTATTAAATAAAAAAAATCAATATAGCCGATTTTTGAGGCCAAATTGTGAGTAGTTGAAAAAAAAAATGTTATCTAGCATATCGAGTAGGGTATCAAAATACAGAGAATTTAAAGAGCATTACAAATATGTAAATATATTGTGTAGTTAAATTCCATTTGGAATAATTTCAAGCATTTTAATTCAATCAACAGTGTTTTTCTTACGTGTTGTTTTTTAGTCGGGTTTTATAATTTTTTAAATTATTCTTGTTATTTATTGCCATCTATCTGAAAGGTAAGAGATAACGTGTGTTTGTTTCAAAATATACTACCATGTCCGGCCATGTCTACCGCCTAAAGAAAACTGCCTTAGCTTTGATATTGCTCCCTCTTTTATTTTTGTTTGAAATTATACAGAGGCACCGATAGTAAAGCCAAAACCAATTTAGTTAAGCCGTAGAAACGACAAAAATCCATTAGAATTAAAAACATAATTATCGCTGAATGTAAACGCTGAATGTATCTTATATATAAAATTCTCGTGTCACAGTGTTAGTTACCTTACTCCTCCGAAACGGCTTTACTGATCTTTACCAAATTTTATACGCATATTCAGTAGGTCTGAGAATCGGCTACTATCTATTTTTCATACCCCTAAGTGATAAGAGTTGTTCAACCTTATTTTTTTTTTAAATAATTTTTGGACAAAAAATTTTGTTTTTATTTTTTTATAATGTGGCATTAAAAAAAACATACTACCCAAAATGTTTACCCTTTTATCACCAACCCCTATTTTTAATAGCCATTTTAGTATTTTAATCATTTGACACTGAACTCCTCCTAAGCCTCCTCCGATTTGAATGATTTTTTTGGGTGTGTACAAGTGGATTCCAGGATGATTTAAATTCACAAATAAGCCCGGCAGATGGCGCTGCAGACAGTGTCTAGGTTATGATCCGAGCGAAGCCTGAACGGGCCGCTAGTATTACGATAAAAAAATCTTCAAAACGTAAGTAATAAAATCTAATATTTATCCTCTTTGTGGACCTGTCTTATTCTAATACAAAATCAGCTTCCAGTTTACTTTGTATTGGATATCGGTCACTCTCATGATGCATTACTAGTCCTCTCGAACAGTGTTTCTCTTTAAGCCACCCCTGCATTGTGTCTATATGTTTAGCTAGTATTGTCCTGCGACTTTGTCCGCGTACAATTTCAATTTCAAAAGTAGCTAATATGCTTTTATTACATTATAATCTATTTGAGTTCCAAATTTCAAACTTACTGATTCAGTTCTTACAATTCGGAGCACGTTTACAACGGTTATCGGTTCGGTAACACATACAACCACAGTTCACAGACATAGTCTAAGATTCTCAGTTAAGTAATAGGGATTACAGTTGACGAATAAAATATACCTAGTTATTGAGGTAGTTTCATTTGTATACCCGACGCCTTAGCCAACCTAGATGCTTGATTAACAGAACCACGTTCTCGCGATGTTGGTCTGAGATAAGTACGCGTGGCGCCTGTTGTAGCCCTCAATCATAATTATGTACACGCCTAGTCGTGTTGACGTCACACAGTCGACGGACTAACACCTAATAGTATAATTGATTCTCTGAGACAGCTCTGAAGCTCTTGAACTTATCTTCTCAACACATATTAAATGCCACGATTTTTAATAATTATTATAAAAAAGTAAGAGTGTAGAAATTAATAGCAAAAGCGAACCATTTCTATTAGTCTGCCTACACGTCTGATATTGATCTGTAATTGTTTTCCATATAATTTAAACTCCATAACGTCGGAACGTCTGAACCGATCGGGCAGAAATTTGGAACACCGATTATAATCTGGGACCATAGATATAGGTATTGTTTTAAGCTTTTTAAAATAACAAAAACGGGAACTGCGCGAATAAAACCGCAGCACTTTGCTAGTTTTTTTTTGGACATAAAAAGGCATTAACGTCGTTTTGAATTTGGTTGGAGTAGGACGCATGCTAGAACCAACTCTTTACTGTTTAGTCACAAGTTCGTAAAAAAATGATCTGAAGTACTTCGTAGCCGCCCCGCGCACAGTTCCTGATAGTTTTTTCCGTACACAGACGTACTGTAGAGTAACAAATGATCTCACAGGGTTTTCCCTTTGGATTATCTAATGATATCAACAGTATTAACCAGTTAGGTATTACTTGCAATGACGCACACTACGTAACAAGAATTAATTGATATTTTAATGAAGTTTGATTAATACTTTACGTATGTACGTTCACGCTCATTTATAAAAACTATGTAGGTATGTATATTATGGGTGTTTTTGGTATTGTAAGTATGTATTTACAATTACAAATTTGAGTGTTATCCCAGATATTTGTGCATTGATTTCCATTGTACAAGTTCTGTTTGTTTGCGGTTAGATATTCAATAACTTGACAATTCCTTGCTCGTATAATGTACTTAGATTTTTCGGCTTTCAAAATAAACGAAATAAAAATATTTCGAAAACTAAAAGCTTACCGCCTAGCCTTAACTAAAATGATCTTAGCTTTGGCATTGCTCTCTTTATTTTCACTTGAAATAAATAAACAAAACATCAGCAAAGCCTTCAGTTAGGCGTAAAAGTAGCGTTTCATCTCGAATCATCTATTTATAAAAATATAGGGTGGGCAAATTTGAGGTTAGGAAGTAAATTGGCTGACAAAAAAATGATGAAATGTCCAGAACTGAGCTGTCATTCTTTGACTATTGTTTAATAAAAAGTTGTGAAATTTTAACAATCTTTTACAAAGAATTTTAATTGTAAAAATTTGTATATTGGGAAAAGTTATTGCATGAGAAATTTCCTCGTCGAGTAATATCTCGATTCAGCGATATCAATGGGCCGCCTCGTTCTTATGATTTAACGCTGCTGGATTATTTTCTCTGGGGCCATTTGAAAGACCAGACTTACACAACTTCACTTAGGTGAACAAACCTGTTAGGTGATGTACTCAAAGTTGAAATTCGGCGCTGCATTGACGAGATAAGCAGTTTTATTGCAAATACTGGCAAAGAGTGGGTCCGGGACAGTGCTAGAGGTCGACATTTGCCCGATGACATAGTTCACTATTAATAACCATATTTATACTTTACATTGGTATCAATAAAATTCAATTTCTCAAAAAAAGGGTGTTTTTAAGCCAATTTACTTTCTGACTTGCCCACCGTATAGTAGCGTTTTATTTCTTATCATCTATTAGGGTGAAAAGTTAAGTTAATAATACACTGATTAGGATATAACTTAGTGTAAATTCAAATCAAACAAGCAAGAACATAGTAGCAGGCCGTGTAACTACACAAAGCCGTCACGCCAGTTGCTAGTTATTTCGCTCTAATCAATCCTGTTCGACAATACCAAAACTATCTCGAAATCGAGTCACTCAGCAAATATAATAATATAATGCGAGCACAAATAAAGTCTCGAGATAGAATTCGGCTTGTATTACAATCAAAATTAATAGATTTTTTTAATAAATAGTTATCTTGTATCTAGTTATGGGCTCCTACACAAAACTGCGATGCGATGCGACGCAACGCCGCATAACGAATAACAGATACTGCAGATTAACACATAGGTAACATTTTATTTCGTTTATAGGGCGCCTACACAAAACTGCGATACGATGCGACGCGACGCCGCGCCGCATCGGAGGAAAGGCTCGAACACAAAATTGCGACGCAATGCGGTGCGATGCAAATTGCTCGATGCGGCGTCGCATCGCATCGCAGTTTTGTGTAGGAGCCCTATAAACGAAATAAAATGTTACCTATGTGTTAATCTGCGGTATCTGTTATGCCTTTTCATTTACCTAATTCTAATTTATAGTAGTTACTTCTTGCAGAGACCCCCTCCGGAAGCCACAGAGAGTATCATATCTTTACCAGTTTTTTCCACTGCTATGCAGTATTGTACAAACAGTACTGTGTGGTAACAGGGCAATATTTCCAGAAAATTTTCTGGGCATAAACAAAAATTATCTTATAAGTATACATGTGTCCCGGTGACACACATAGTGTAGTGCTAGGCAGTGATTTTAACTCCTCGTATTCAAATAGCTACGCCACACTGTGTTGTTATGAACTATTGTACTTACCTACCGTCATTTTGTTTTTTAGTAAAAAAAATAACCATCACAACATGAAGCGCGTGGACTATCTACATCCAACAATACTCGTATAATTGTCTTGATAAGTACACTCAAGTAATTTAAAATAAAGTGGCCAAGTGCGAGTTGGACTCGCCCATGAAGGGTTCCGTTGCAGCAAGTAACATAATATACATACATACCTAGTACACATAGTTTTTTTCGTTCGTTGTAACTTTGATCGAAGTTTTAATAATAATGTATTTATGACGTATTAAAAAAAACTGCTCATCAGATCGAGTTTAAACCCATTTTCGTTGGTAGTTTGCATGGTAATGTACGTCATATATTTTTTTTAGTTTTTTCATTCTCTTATTTTAGAAGTTAGAGGGGGGGGGGACACATTTTACCACTTTGGAAGTGTCTCTCGCGCAAATTATTCAGTGTAGACAAAAACTATATTAGAAACCTCAACATCATTTTTGTAGACCTATCGATAGACATCCCATACGTGTAGGTTTGATGAAAAAAAAATAGTTGAGTTTCAGTTCTAAGTATGGGGGGCAACCCTAATTTTTCTTTTTTTTCTTTTTTTTTGTAAAAATCTTAATGCGGTTTATAGTTTTGCAACTTACCAAGTTTCAATAGTGTAGTTTTCATAGTTTCGGCAAAAAGTGGCTGTGAAAAAACATACGGACGGACAGACAGACAGACAGACATGACGAATCTATAAGGGTTCCGTTTTTACGTTTTACGGAACCCTAAAAATAGGTATAAAATAAGTACATAATATGTACATCAGCATATATTCGTATTTCAATCTTTAAGGGGAAATTTGTAAACTTTACTGAAACGAATTTCCAATATAAATTTTGTTTCCACGAAACTATGAATATAATTTCCTTTCTAAGCGGATGTTTAAGCCAGTAGACAGACTAATATAAAAAAATAAAAATAGCTCCTATACTGAAGACATCCTTTCATAATCAGATTCAATAAACCTAAAACAACAGATTATGCAAACGAAATCGGAGATCAATACTAGTTGTACATAGTTTCAATACAACACTACTCTAAATGCTATATAACTTTTATATGGGCCTGCCAACAACCATTCAGAACTGAAGACATTAAAGCTTAGATATAAATATACATTTACCGTTTCCGTCTATTCGAATATATTCGAATGTAATAACTTCTAAGCGGTCCATTAACCATGAATCGTAAATGAATGCTAAAATATTCCATCGAATACAAATAATAAATTAATTTGAAAACTATTTCATCCCTTCAATTTGGTCAAGTTATTCGCATTTTCGGTAATAACACATATATTAACAATCCATGTTTGATTAGGACATTCTACCGATATGAATATTACAGATATTAAGAGGGTACCCAGAAAGGTGGTTTCAGTTTCAGTAATGTTTTGTTTATCGTCGGCTTGTGCCTACAATCAGGCGCATCGTATGCTCAATGACACTATTTGCTATAAAAACAAAAAATATAAGAAATGCTAACAATTTTGCTAACAATTCATTCCATAAAATTTAAAATAACCAAACTCCAAAACCATGTTATCACAGGCGTTCCACACAATTTAATAAATGATTAAATTGTTTTCGATTTCATAAAAGTTCCACATTAAGATTGCGTCTACCGTCTTTTGCTAAGTGTAAGAGAGGATAAAACCAGCCTTAAAATACACCTACAACGTTAACTAAGTCAAGTTACTCAACACCTTACACCCTTATGGTGTGAGGATTTGATATTGACAAGTTACCAAGACCTACATACACCTTTTTAGGGTGACGAAACAAACAAATTGTTCACTACACTTACGCCGTCACAAAGGATAGGGGACTACTGGACCTAAACAAGCTGTTCCCTACACACGCCTACACCTTATATGTTTATAGGATGATGATTTGACATGAACAAATTTTCAGCAACACCTACACCCTTACAGCAAAATGACATTTTGTAGAGGGACGATTTGATTTAAAAAATGTTGTTACCTATTCCCTAATGAAGTAACGATTGCGCATTCCTTTTGGCACAATACACGTGATCTGCAAAACCTTAAATTACTGCTGTAGGTACATTATAGATAGGTAAGTACAATTTCGTGTGGAGGTTGTGATTTTCCTCGCTCGATTTAACATGTAATGTTGAACGAAAGAACAAAGAGAGTGTTTGTTGACTGCGAATACATAAAAATTTGAAAAGCAAAAAATACTCGTACTTCAACGAATACAAAATGACAACGCCCATCACTAGGTATAAAACGCGTTATTTTAGTGAACGACATGCTGACAGATTTTTTTTCTACAATTCTATTTGATGTTAAGCAATGATAAGCGATGACGCGGTGATTAAAGTCGTTTTCAGTAGAAAAAACAATAGATCTAATCTTCGTATAGCATAGCCGTAGTGGGGTTTTAGTACCTCCTACATCGCTACGACCACTTTTTATTTGAAATTTTGTATAATAAAGAATTTTGCTTACAAAATTAAAAAAATCAATAACGCAATAACAAAAGGTCTGATAACTTTAAAACGAATTTTGATTAAAGGTATCTAGAAGTAATTTCTTGAAAACCTTCTTTAAAATAAAATAACCACATCAAATCGGTACAACCGTTTCAGAGATACGGTGCCACGGACAGACATACACACACAAAGCGGTCATTTTTGCGTCAAGAGATAAAACACATAAAAAACATTAGCATGAATTAGTTTACAATTTATAATTACATCAAATTACTTCAACAAATAAATCAGTTTGCAGCGTAAAAACTAAACAAATATGCATGTCTTGATTTGATCTCACTAATGTAGAACCAAACGCAAACAAAACTTAAAAACTTCGGGCTCATAATGAAGCAATAAGTATTTTACATGTTTAATTAACTAAGTCGACTAATTATAAAAATAAAATTCAGAAATTGATAATTTAATGAATCGATGATGAAAAGTTACCGAACTTTTCATTTGACTTCCAAGGGCGAAACAGATGGAAAATACGTACAAAGCACAAAGAGGGTAGAAAATTGTTTAGATATCTCTAAAGAGTAATTAAATTCGATATCTTACAAAGAGATAATTGATACGTGATAACTTTGAGGGTAGGCTTCAAAGCAAGCTAGCGGAGTATCTAAGAGGAAAATTCATTTTACGTGATGTAATTATACTGTTCGGAATTGTGTTTTAATTCGAATACTTAGAAAAATTACAAATTATTTTATATTCACAAAATTTTCTTCCAAATGAAATTATAATTGAAAACACAACGGAAATTTTGATAATTATAGAAAAACAACGAAATATTACAACGTAAAGATCGAAACGTAATTAAGCTTAGGTAAACTCTCTCTACGTTGGACCGTACCATCGTTTTTCATCGCCGGAGATTCGGCGTTCAAGTGCCAACCTTTTGATATTAACAGAGAGATTTTATACTTTTTACATGTCGACCTGTGACCAATTTCGATGCGTTTTTTATGTTTTTTTAGAGCTAGCGTGAACAAGATAGTTGTTAGCTTTAATTAGTGGAATAGGACATCACTCAGAATGTCTTTTTTATAATATAGCATAGAGTGATGGGACGAACAGGAATCGCGCATGATGGTAAACAATACGCATATGTCCATAACAGCACAGAGCCACGCAGCTATTTGAATATAAAGAGCTCAAATCATTGCCTAACACAAAGTCTAAGTCAACATTTCCCTATAAACCGAAGCACAGTTATGTTTGCACATTACACCTTAGGTGTAGAATACCGGGAAAACGTGTGAAACTTTCCCGTGTTCAACATTGTCCTTGTTAAACATGACTTTTTTTAAATTAATTGCCTAAAGTCTTGGAATACAGAGTGAACTGTCACCCTTTTAGACACTTTTTAGAAAAGGGGTACACTTTTATGATAATCTACTTTTTAAAGTTAGTTTAAGTTTTATTGGCTTAGGTGATTTTAGAATGTAGTTTCGTTTTTATATTTGAAATATTTGTAAGTTAATAATTTATGAAACTAAAGTCTTCCTAAACGTGAAAAATAAATAAATCAAGTTCTGCTAATTTATGACTCCTCTACATAAGATATATGATAGTTAGGCTATTGACTATAAGTCAAAATGTGTGCCTGATACATACATAATATGCTTATATTATTTAAAACTTGCTAGCGTTTAATGTTATAAAATTTGTTAAAATATATCGATAAAAATAATCTTTGTTAAGTTTGTATTATTCATGCAATTATTAGTATCAAGATTCTGATGTTTTTTTTTCTAGATGTTAAGTATCTTCCGGTCGTATGTAATTAAAAATTAAAGCCTTATTACTTGATTATATGGCTTCAGTAGAGCGACATCGCTTTACTGAAGCAAAAATATCAATTAAAGAGGCCTACTTTCATATCATACATCAAATAATGTAACATTGGATAAGAAGCAGATAATAATCTGGACTCACTTATTAGAGGGTAATTTGATGGCTTGTCAAAACACTGGTACAGTCCGCGAGGTATAAGCTGAGCTTTGCATTAGTGTGAGTGATCACCAAAAGTACAGTCAGACGCAGGACGCTGTGACCATGTTCTCTTAATAAGGTGTTTCTTCAAACCAGAAGTGCTGCCATCTGAATATGATTTTGATGAAGTGTGAGTGGTGTCAATATATGTTTCATGGGTATAAACGATAGGCCTGCCCTGAATACGGTATTCGGAAATTTTAAGTAAATAAGTTATACGTAGGTGACGGATCTCATGCTTTTCCATTAAAATTTCTCTGTTATTCTCTGTCCTTGACCATTTGAATCCTAAAAGAGATACTTCTTTTCGCAATGACCATATTGATCCTGGATAGTTAATGTCAGCTTGTTGTTTAAGAGTTTGTTGTCTGACTGTACTTTTGGTAATAGATGCGTATGCATGTGATCACTCACACTAATGCAAAGCTCAGCTTATACCTCGCGGACTGTAAGATATTCGATCATTCCGACATCAACATCCGGTCGATAACACAAAACGAAGCTAATTGAAGCATATAAAATTAATCCTCATTAAACTTTAAACTGGCACCTTTTAACACATAAATATCTATATAACTTGTATAGCATGTCCAGCGTGTCTGATAAATTGCCCAAGCTGCAAAGGTGGATTCACTTACACCAGCCAGGAACCGTGCCGTGATGTGACCGTGATATGATTTTACGTTATAAATGGAATACTACATTTGTAATGGAATATTTAAATCGTACAGGAATATATATAGTTGTTAACTGATGCATTGGCAACTACAGTCGATATTAGTAAATTACCACACGTGTTTAATAAAAAGTGTGTTAAGTACAGACACATATGTACCTATTCAAACTTCGCGTAAAATTGCATAAAACAGCATTACATATTATAATATCGTCACTCAGGAGCGCCGAAGTTACAGTTATGCCAGTTTTGAATGTAAAAGAAAGTTTAAAGACTGTGTTATCGATAGTACGACAATGATAATATAAAGAAGGTAGGTGAGTATGTAAGAGTCCAACTAAATATATTAAATGTAATAAACTGCAGAAAGCGGCCCGCTACGTCATTGTAGAAAATAAACCGCTTATTTTAGAAGCAAATCATAACGACTTAGTTGATTTTATAATTTACGCAAATATGTACATTTTATAACATTTTTAGGGTTCCGTAAAACGTAAAAACGGAACCCTTATAGATTCGTCATGTCTGTCTGTCTGTCTGTCTGTCTGTCCGTCCGTATGTCACAGCCACTTTTTGACGAAACTATGAGAACTACACTGTTGAAACTTGGTAGGTATATGTATTCTGTGAACCGCATTAAGAATTGAACAAAAAAATTTAAAAAAAAGAAAAATTAGGGTTGCCCCATACTGAGAACTGAAATTCAAAAAAATTTTTTTCATCAAACCTACACGTGTGAGGTGTCTATCGATAGGTCTTCAAAAATGATGTTGAGGTTTCTAAAATAATTTTCGTCTACACTGAATAATTTGCGCGAGAGAGACTTCCAAAGTGGTAAAATGTGTGTCCCCCCCCCCCCCCTCTAACTTCTAAAGTAAGAGAATGAAAAATCTAAAAAAAAAATATGATGTACATTACCATGTAAACTACCAACAAAAATTAGTTTGAACTCGATCTGATGAGTAGTTTTTTTTTTAGTACGTCATAAATACACTATTATTGAAACTTCGATCTAAGTTACAACGAACTACAAGAACTATGTGTACTATGTATATTATGTTACTTGCTGCAACGGAACCCTTCATGGGTGAGTCCAACTCGCACTTGGCCACTTTATTTTGATTAGACTTTTTCGGAAATTAATGCTCTACGAAAATCTAACAGCTCCCAATTTTGTGACTGTTTTGTCAAAAAATAGTTTAAATCAGGGTTTATTAATGAAGACATGAGACAAATGTCCGCTTGGAGAAGAATCACATTTTTGTTAGGTATTTTATCGAAAACAGCAATTTGAATACATTATTGTGTTGTGATTTGAAGAACAATGTTTCAAGTGAATATACAAGGCAAAGAGATAAATCATTTTTTCAGGTATGAATGCTTACCAATCGGGCGCTCGTATTACTCGTCCCGTCACTGCATACGATAAGAATAAAACATACTTTCGATAATCTCGTCACGGCTCGGTCCGATGTCAACCAACTCTGCCTCGAGGCTTGGTTTACCGCTCGACAGGTGACAATATTCCACGCCCCGTCAATGTTTACGCGCGTACGAGTTGACACTTCTATGCAGATTAATAACACCAATAACCAGTTATTATTATAATAGATGACTGAGCGCACTATTCTCCTATCGACAACATTAATCATAGCTAAGAATCAATTACAAAGGTGTTAGAAACGTGTGATATATGCGATATGAATCATGCATCTGATTACGTGAAATTTGTAAAACATTTTTTGATTTTTGAGCAGCATTTTTTCATGGGTCATAAATTGCATCAAATATATTTTCCGTTAGATATATGAGTGGGGGTTTTAAACATTTAATATTTATTTGAGTCGAATTATTCTAACTAATTCGACTCATGTTTTCATAATGGTCGTAGGTGCCATAAATCAGTAATGTAAGCTAATAGATTGCGTCCACCGTTCTTCATATTTAATGTAAAACTTTTCAGATAATAATTTTAATGAACACTAAATTAATCGGTATCTTAAAAAAAAAAAGTAGCCAAGTGCGAGTTGGACTCGCCCATGAAGGGTTCCGTTCCAGCAAGTAACATAATTAACATAGTACACATAGTTCTTGTAGTTCGTTGTAACTTTGATCGAAGTTTTAATAATAGTGTATTTTTGACGTACTAAAAAAAAACTACTCATCACATCGAGTTCAAACTAATTTTCGTTGGTAGTTTTCATGGTAATGTACATCATATATTTTTTTTAGTTTTTTCATTCTCTTACTTTAGAAGTTAGAGGGGGGGGGACACACATTTTACCACTTTGGAAGCGTCTCTCGCGCAAGTTATTCAGTGTAGACAAAAATTATGTTAGAAACCTCAACATCATTTTTTAAGACCTATCGATAGACACCCCACACGTGTAGGTTTGATGAAAAAAAAATTTTTGAGCTTCAGTTCTCAGTATGGTACCCCTAATTTTTGTTTTTTTTTTAAACTTTTGTAAAAATCTTAATGCGGTTCACAGAATACATCTACTTACCAAGTTTCAACAGTGTAGTTCTCATAGTTTCGGCAAAAAGTGGCTGTGACATACGGACGGACAGACAGACAGACAGACATGACGAATCTATAAGGGTTCCGTTTTTACGTTTTACGGAACCCTAAAAATGAGAACATCTCATAAGAAAAAAAATGCTCACTTTACATAGGTAGATAACGCAACGTTATGAAAGTAAACAACTCTGAAGTAGCAAAATAGTTTCAGGAAACTGGCAGCAATGCTACAACTGTTCTCAAACTTGACGGAAGTGTTCAACCAGATATCATACAAAAAGTAAGAGTTCTTACAACGCTAACGCTGGCTCACTGTAGGTCACTACTGGACATAAGACTTTCCCATGACACGGCATAACACAATTTCTCCAATCTCTTGTTGATGACCTACGCCATTCTAGTCTTTTCGTTATTCTACATTTTGTGGGTTCGTGGATACTAATCCAAGCCAGAACACGTACATTCCAGCGGTTATCGGTTCAGCGACAGATATGTGCAGTCTACTGTCATTACTGCCATTTGTGGCGCTTAGGGCTCTCCCATACAAAGCACTCGCCAAACACATATTTTTTACACGAAGCAATTCGCCATCGCAAGTTCCTCCGATGCGGCGTCGCATCGCATTGCAGTTTTGTGTGGGAGCCCTAAGTCAGAAGGGTTTTACTGTAATATTTCTGTTTCTTTTGTGTCACAACGAAGAGATATCCATCTATCTACAGCTTGCTGATGCGTTTAATTGTATCAAAAACCTACATTAGTTCTCTATATATTATTAATGATTGACTAACCTGAACCCGTTGACACCGAATGAGGCTCTGAGTGTGGGTCAATATCCTGAGCACCATGTGTTCTATCGTGCTCTGCTCTTCGAAGACCATCCTCGCCAGGTCTAACAGCACCTGATTCCTCTTCACCTCCAACTGTGATCGCTCGTACAACTGCGCGTTTCTGAGCCCGATTCCGCAGAACTGAAGGTAGGCCGAGAATACTTTCTCGTCGTATGACGTGAAGGGGCCGTCGCTTTGTTTGTTTATCACCTGCAATCAAATTATACAAAAAACATTGCTCCATATCTATCATCAATAGCCCACTAAATGTTTCCACTGCTGGGACTCGAGGCCTCGGAAGGAGAGAGTTAAGGCTATAATCCACCACGCCGGCCCAGTGGGGGTTGGTAGATGACACATGACTTCGAAAGATTCTAGGTACATGTCGGTTTCGTCACGATGTTTTCCTTCACCGTTTTAAGTTAGCGGCATTACGCACATGACTTCGAAAAGACAGTGGTGTGTGTGGGGTTTGAACCCAGGGTCTCCGGATCGGCAGGCGCCGTTCTCGCGGCTAGACCAGCCGTAACTTATCTCCTCCATATCTATAGTAAACTTAATTGAATGACATACTAGGATAGGTTGCACAGAATTCCAATCATTTGGGACGTAGGTCTTAATTATAAGAATACTAGCTGACCCCGCAAACGTTGTTTTGCCTTAGTGAACAACCCTTGTCACTTAGGGGTATGAAAAATAGCTAGTAGCCGATTCTCATACCTACAGAATATGCATATAAAATTTGGTTAAAATCAGTAAAGCCGTTTCGGAGGAGTAAGGAAACAAACACTGTGACACGAAAATTTTATATATAAGAAGATTGTCAAAATATTGTCAATTTTTGTTGTGTTTACACCGCACATATCGCTGATTTTATGTCAAATAGTCCGAGAATGTAAGGTGTTGATAAATAATTTACCTGTTTCGAATTATTGAACGTTTATTACTCAACGATTTAGTTTTATACCCATTAATTATTCCTAATTTTAATCGTTAATAAATTTGCAATTCTTGCGAGAGTAGTAAAATCCTTGCGAATCGGTAAAGCCTTAAATAGACCCCTGTTTTGATATTATAATTAAAACCGTAGAGAAACAAACAGGCTAAGCTGTCGCTATAAATTTTAGTACGTGGGTGCGAAAAATTCAAGTTCAAATTAATTAATTTCGGAACACGAAGAAATAAATGTTAGTTTTAATGCCGCATTCAATAAAGTCCATTATTGCTGCAATTAATTATAATAATGAATAGTGGATTTTAGAGATACGAAGAGACGAAATAATCAATATTTCGAATTTCGTCAATCTTCCTAAACGATGTTTAATTAATTCCTATTTAGTCAAGCTTTTATTACTATTTTATCTTTTTATTACTCAAGACAGGAAATAGATCTAGATATAACTGCATTCTATGCTAAAGAATAATTCAGCAGAAACGCAGTCTGAATACGTATAACTGTAAGAATAACTGTGCTAAATGATTAGACAATCCAGTCATGCCACGCAGGCGCGGTCTAATTAAATACAAAAGATGTAGTGGTAGGACTCTTAGCAGAGTCCGCCTGGGGTAGTACCACACCTGTGCCAGTTATTCTACCGCCAAGCAGTAATGTGCAAACATTGCTGTGTTACGGCTTGAAGGGCAATGTTTCCAGAGCAATTACAGGGCTTAGAGAAATAACATCTTAGATCTCTGGGTGACGAGTCCAGTGCAGTGCTAGGTAATGATTTGGACTCTTCATGTTCCAATAGCTGCGTGTCACTGTGCTGTTATATGGCATTACCATTAGGCACATGCCCTGTTCGTCTCGTCACTAAATAAATTATGTCTTATTTACGAGCAAATGATTACCGCTCTAAATCTTCTTCATTATTTAAAAAAAAAGTAATTAAGTTATAATGCAACAAAACTACTGGGATCTAAAATAGTCACTTTAAGTGTAATTTATGGATATTCTGGAAAAATAGAAACTCAAACTTAATGACAATGACTTTCTTGACATTATTATTCAATAATTCCACATCTAAATTGTACCAAAGAAGTTTTATCTCCAATATAATACTCATAAAGCTGAAATATCTACATCTAACTCGCAATTTCAAATGCGTATTATAATTTTAGTGATATCCATAAAACGACCTTTTTAATCCTTTAGTTTTGGACGACATCAAGATCTATTTCTCACTTGACTACGTCAGTAAACACACGGATCCCTCACGCACTCTTTTTTCGGCACGATTTTGCTGCGACAGATATCGACTGTAGTTTTATTTTTACCATTTCGACAGTAAATTGGAACTCCTTTTCGATTTCTTTTACGGAAATATATCTCATTCGAGTATTTGAGTATTTGCCGGGATAGCTTTCATTAAGTGGATAACTAATATACATATAAGAGCAGAGTTTTTTTTGATTCCACACGCCTTCTTTCTGGGCTACCAAACGGAATTTTGTCATTTAAGTCACGGGGAAGGCTAAATGAAATCGTGAGGAATAAGATAATATTACATTTGTGTGCTTTGTATGATAAATAATAATGTTATATTTTGTATGTTATGTATTTTCCAAGTTTAACGTAGGTCATCTTCTACCTCACCATCGCTTACCATCAGGCTAGTTGGCGGTCAAACGCAGACACATGCATGATTAAACCCCTACTTATTTAATAACAGTAGTCCCGGTACTTAGAACTGACATTGAAAAAATTTGTTTGGTTTCATTTAAATTTAAATTTCTTGTGCGTTCTTTAGAAGTTTTAGAACGGTAATAATTTGCTCATAAATAAGACATAATTTATTTAGTGACGACGTATGTATAAAAATATTAGAAACATTGATTTACGATCATTTTAAATAGGCTTTAAGTTCACTGCCAACTCGACGAAATAATCCAAAACTTGAGTACCATTATTCATCTAGACATGTGAGGCTGTTTTCTAAAATATCCTTGAGATTTTTGAATTCGATTTCTTGTGTTAAATTTTTATTGCAATTTTGGCATTCAAAATTTCAACTTGACATTGCCCTCGTCTGATTCCGGTTTTGTAAATTGGATTTTAAATTCAACTAGCATAATTTTCAAATTCGAACATTTGAATTTTATTATACCTACTTTCATTATAATAGCTTCAATATGACAATACTTGCATTGTAGAGTTAGCAAATGTTATTTATTAACGCCGCATTATCTACTAAAAAATAATGTTCAAATTTTTTTTATTTTTCTGTTTTTAATAAATAAGTTATAAATGAATTTAATTTTTTTTTCAATAAATTCACTAACATGTTATTTAGTATGTGGGTGGTCTAGTCAGACTTAAATTGTCCGATGGTATTTTCCACTCAATACTAAACAATCACTCATTACTTAAGTAAGTCTGAACCTACCATATGTATAAGGCGTGAGTTACCCGTGTATTAACAAAAATGTGTTAGAAGCACTTTACTATTATTAATAACCCTAAAAAATTATTAAATAAAATAAATGAAAATAATGAGATAAAAATAAATTATTTTATATGATTTTATGTGAAAAGCGCGGAGTTTAAATTCATATAATTCAGCGAATACTAAATAACATTGTAATAGACATACTAACACGCATGTCAACAAGGATCCATAGTGAATGTCAAGTACGAACAAGAAAAAAAAAACGGTTCTGCTACATAAATCTCTTTTAAAAATTCCAAGTCGATATCGAAGCGAATCAATAAATATGTAACAAGAATTCTCCATGGCCTAACTCAACACGTTATTTATTGAGTTGCATCACATATGGGTCCCGTTTAAGACGTTGCCGACAACTTTATACAGTTGGAGACACTGGTTTGTGCTGATTTTAATATGTGATAATATTTAAAAGGTGCGACTGTCGCAATAATAGTTATTTGTGGAAACTTGTGCAGTCGCACCCTGCTAACCTCGTGGCTGACACTTGCAGCCAAGATCGACGATCCTTACAAAAACTTGACGAAATCGTTCGCATAGAAAAAAAAATCAAACAATAATGCATCCCACCAATAAAATAAACCAACAGCGCCCCGCGGTTTTACCTGCGAAGTTCCCGTTAGTTTTCCGAAATAAAAAGAATGCTTTGTGTTCTTGCACTATATTCTATAATGTGTTCCAAATTTCAACCCGATTCGTTCATACATTGCGACGTAATTCAGCAACAAACATCAAAATTTCGACACTTATTAAATTAATGGGATGTTAAAGTTTGATACTCTTTCAAGCAAAAACTAATGAAGAGATCTGAATGAAACTTGGTACCTACATAAGAAGCTGATGAGAAGAGGCCTCGTCTGTCGCTTAGGCTATTTTTACCTCGGGAAAACAAAAGGGATCGGAAACTACGCGGATGAAACCACGTGAGGGTACATAATTATATAGTATTTAATAAACAGTTATTTAAAAACAAATTTAAACCACGTTTAAAAACCTGATAAATTACATTGTGCTTCTGAAAGCTATATACACATATACATTAATTATATACATTAATTTATGTATAATAAGTAAGTATTTAAAACTAGTATTATATCAGCTATCTGGCCGCCATAGTACAAGCTTTGCTTAATTTGGGGTCAGATGGTGTTGTGTGTGAATTATTCACCAATATTTATTAGTTAATAGTATTCACCTGAGCAACGCCAATCACTTCTCCGTTGATGTCCTTGATGGGCATGCAGAGCAGCGACCGCGTCTTATACCCCGTCTGCTGATCGATGTCGTGGTTAAACCTCTCATCCTAAAAAAAATAAAAATAAACCTGTTAGATATCCCAAACACAGAAAAAAAACTTAAAAAGAAATGACATAAAACATCAATTAATTACGAACTCAGTAGGCGATCTATTTAGGTGTATTTGTCAATGGTAGATGAAGTAAAAAGGTCGAGTAGGTGTATTGTATATATACATACATTATACTTGTACTAGCACGAAAATAAATTAGCGTTTTGTAGTGAATTAAACTACGACATAATTAATTACTTCTGAAATGAATTGTTACGATACTTTTGTCAATATAACTTGTTACGTTCTTCCTATGCTAATTTTAACATGGCGAATGTACTCGTATACCTAACAAAACTCAATGGCTAGTATTAACCTTTGGTTTCAAACGTCGGTTTTAAAGAATAGAATAGAAATATATTTATTGATTCAAAGAAAGTATGTAACTACAGTTATGTTATTTTAATAAATTGGATATCATAAAAACTCATATAGATAAATATGAATTACAACGGGCCCCGAACTAGGTAAAGCCTGTATTTTGGGCGCCCTGCAAAGGTAAGTATTTTTTCACGCTGATCCTACGCATAGATTGTTATGCAGTGCTGTTAGAACAATTACACATAACAGTATTAAATTAATAATGAATAGCCAAACAATCACAATTTGAATGAAAAAGTACTTTTCCGTCAAAAATTCTACGCATACAATTTGACTTTCGGCTTTACTAGGATGAAGTAAATGATAAAAACAATTGAACCGTATACCGATCAAAATTATTTAGGCCTTCTGATCTCATCAATCATCATCATCAACAGCCCACTAAACGTTCCCACTGCTGGGACTCGGGGCCTTCTCTCGCAAGGAGAGAGTTAAGGCCATAATCCACCACGCTGGCCCAGTGCGGGTTGGCGGATGACACATGACTTCGAAAGATTCTAGGTACATGTCGGTTTCCTCACGATGTTTTCCTTCACCGTTTTAAGTTAGCGGCATTACGCACATGACTTCGAAAAGACAGTGGTGCGTGTGGGGTTTGAACCCGGGGTCTCCGGATCGGCAGCCGCCGTTCTCCCGACTAGACCACCGTAACTTCTGATCTATACACTGATTAACATAATAACATTCATCGAAATTGGTGTCCATCGAAAGACCGGATTTTTCATGTAAATACTCCTATGTACCGCGATTAAAAAGAAAATAACTGATTAAGACTCTTGTAAAATCGATTAAAATCTACTTTCCACATAGTCAATCGTACTCGTTTGCTAATTTAAACCCCATAATCTAAGAGCTCTCTTGCTCTCAAGAGCACTGAGTTTGAGCGTTCATTAGTCGCAGCCCCACTTCTAATTGCGCTATTATTAACAACCCCGAAGAGTGGGGACTCCGGACAGTCGCATAATAGGAAGTAGGCCGGGGAGTAATCAGGCGACGACCGCAGACCGCGACATCCTCGGTCGAGGTACGAATATAGCTACTTCAACTCAATTGAATAGGGAAACTGATTTATTTATTTTAGACATATGTAGTAAATCCAATTAGTGAAATTAAATAACAGAAAGATGTTGGAGACGTAGACAACATCAATAGCGTTTATTTTGTAGTTCCTACCTAGTTCCAATGCCAACAACAAACGTGGCAACGTGTGTACTTTTCAGAATCTAAAATACACTTTTGGTAGTTCGAAAACTACGGTTCAAACCGGAATGAAAATAAACTGCAAAAATTAGCAAAACTCAAACATCGTATACAACTTTACGGTTTCCACAACATGAAGATTTATTAGCTAAAACATAAAACAAAACATGACGCAAATACAAGTTATACGCGACATTGGAACTGTTCCATGTAATCATTTCACAAAAAGCATAAACAAACAGCGTACGTTTCAAGAATCGCAACTTTGGGGAAACGGTTGCATTTTGTTATTTATGATCCAATACTAGACTTGCGGTGGTCGATATACTCCGCTGACATATTTGAGAACCGCATACAAGCAAGCGTGTGGCTGAAAGCCAAGAGCAAAACCGAAAACCACTCTTTATGTTTGCGCCGGTTAAGTTCTGTCTATAGCTAATGATAAATATTTTTTTTATCAGATCAACATGTTATGGTCCAACGCAGTGACTAAATGAACGTAATGTTACTTATTAGATTTAAACCAAAATCAGCTAAACTGGAACGTTTCAGCCAGTGTTCTATTTCATACAAACTACAATCCATAATTGTACCATCACGCACATCACGATTGCCTACGTTTCACTTATGTTTATTTTGAACAGCAGCTCACAATTGGATTAGACCAGTTGGATATTGCGAATGTAAACATTATATGTGAACACAAAAATCCATATTTATTAAACCGAAAAAACGTAGTTTTATATGCAGGGAATTTGCAGTACCAAATTCTTATACCAGTTTTGGCACGAAGACAAAATTGCTACTGCCCATTTAATACCCACGAGGTTATAGTTTAAACACGTTCATTGTGAGAAACGCAATGCAGTAGTGTTTATATTAAGTGTCCATTCTCTAGACACATAGAATAAAATATTGTTGTATGAGCCGGAGACAAGGAACGGACTTACGGTTGGATTATTGATTGATGATGGTATAATAATGATCCTGGAAGGTAGCTCCATGGTGCCGTGGCTCTTCTTGTTCGCTGAGATCAATTGGCTCGTGTTCGAGAGGTCGCTTTTTTAGGATGGTAGCGAAACGCGCGCGAGTTGTTCTTTTGACGGCTAGTGTAAGAGTGAATGATGGATAGGAACGGAGAAGCTTTCAAAGACATGCCGCTTCCTTTCGTGGCGTAGCAATTTTTTATTTTTTTATTTTTTATTCGTAATTTAGCTGGGCCTCGCGTTCTACATAACGGTGTCAAAATAGCTTCAAAATTCCCTCGTAAATTACGCTATCAGAAGCAAATATAATATTTAAAATTCGACAAGCAGTCGCAGATATCAGCGCGCTCGAATTTACAAACCATCACTTTAAGACTTGACTTATATTTGTTTCAGCAGATGTCTTCTCGCCAAGAAGTTGAAACTTACAAAATAAATAAGCCGCCTCAAATTTTAAAGGAAAGAGGATAATCAATTCGACCCAGTTCTGAATTTTATTCAAGGTTTATATTCCGTAAAGGCGATCTGGGTGTTGGTTATGGCAACCACATTCGTATTTATAATCATTTGACCCCAGAACTCGTTACATATCGAGTGCGTATTCTATATCCATAATTTGAGATTTCTTTATATTACAGACCACAAAGGTGCGAGATGGATGATCTCGTTGGCGTTAAGCGCTAAGTAGTTGATAAATAAAATTCGTTTTGACTTTTCGTAAAGGACTTTTGTGATGTTGACAAAATTGTTGTAATTGTCAAGAGTTCCCTCCCTCAAGTTCTCGGATCATTTAATACCAGTGCATGTTAAGCGCTTAAGCGTTTAAATTGTGCTATTACAAAAAACAGATAAGTGAAAACAAGTAATTTCGATAAAACAACAGCATCGAGAAAGTTTAAAAATCTCTAAATAAACTTAAAGATATCCAAGCTAAGAAATTGTTTCTCAGAAAGGTCTGTCGCCTCGTAGAAATAGTAGATTAATTGCTGCGTTTTCAATAACATTTAGTTGAAGATAGCTCACAATTTTTTTTAATACTTTGTAATTAGACCTAGGAATTTAATTACAAAAATACGGATTTGAGTTAAAATAAAACTAAATAACAAAACCAATACAATATAAAAAAAAACAAAATCAGTTCACGATTCGTGGATTCATCATTACAATCGTACATAATAAATGGCAAAAAGATAAATCATCCTCGAGCGACGACCTCGAGGATGAGAGTACCGAGAGTAGTGCTAGATAGAGATTTAAACTCTTCATGTTCAAATAGTTGCGCGACACTGTGCTGTTCGTCTCGTCACCACCACACATTTTAAAAGAAATAATAAAAATAGTTCATCTATTCCAGCACTTCGTGGAAATTATAATCTTATTTTACATTTTAAATGCACAACAAGATGTAAACTGCAGAAGTTAGTACGGACAGCAGCAGAAAAACTCATTTGTAAAAATAAAAATTCAGAGCCAAAACACGTAGAAGCTCTCCAGCAAGCGAACGTGTGGAATCCTCATAATTTGTAGTTTCTGTCTGCAAAATTGCATGAGAGAAGCATTCCAACGGCATAAGACTTAAAATGAATAAGCATTTCTACAAACTGCAAGCTGTAAAGTCGGCAGCATTCCTATTTATAAGGTTGCTAAGAAAGGGACGACTAAATCATAAGGACATCGTGATTAACAGGACATAATTAATGATTTAATTACCTCAACGTTTCCACCGGAAGAATGATTTTAATTTATTGGAGTCGTAAAATCCTGACATAAATAAATGTACGAGTATGCATTGCGGAGTGAGTTTGGATAAAATTGGCGATAAGGTTAGTTTTGTGTGTCGTGGCGGCAACCCTGCTATTTTTAAAGCTAAATAAAGGTAGATGGAGATCTCCTCAGAAACAACCCGCAATTTCTTCACTGCTTGTGACCACGGCAGCTGCCAGAACGTGGAGGTGATTAAATATTAATTTAGATCATGATAATATCTATCTATTTACGAGTACGATTTATATGTAGACGTGACATCATATCACCCCTGTCCTGACGTTTGATGGTCTACGAGTATATTTAATTGTAGATTTTGAATATTTTGATAAAACAAAAAATGCTTGTCCCATATTTTTCCATAATCAACCTAACGGACAAATAAAATTATAATAGTACATTTTTGACCCCGTCACCATCCCAATTTCAGGCTTGGTCTCATATTGAAACTTGTTCGTAATGAGAGCCCTTTCGGTTTGGTAGTTTCTGCAAAGCCCCGAATACTTTCCATTACATATAAGCATCTGGGGGGAAAATACGGTTGGTAGTGTACGCTGTACGCTCCACAGCAGGGATTTCCGTGAAACGTGTAACAAGCCATGTAACATTAAAGTTTTAGCTCAAACTTTAATGTTTCACACGCGATACTGACGCCAACTAGTGCTTCAATGAGAAACTTTGCGCTTCATTGTTACAGACAAACTCTAATATCCTCAATTAAAATAATATTACAAAAACTATGTAGTACGTAATAGTACCTAGGACTGTTTAAGATGTTTTACTGACAAAATACATTTGATGATTGTAATAAAAATTTACTAAATGTATATAAGGATAAGAGTTTACTACCTGTTAAATAATGTATTCGAATGAAATTACTCATATACTCGTAATATTGATCGAACTTCATTTAGAAGTTTGTTTCATCATCTATTATATTTATGCTACCGCAATTTTGAACCATTTTAGGAGAGCTCGCCCAAAATGGCGGAACTGTTATGGAACACACTTTACACATAGCTTTTTTTTGCAATTATATTTTGAGAGCTGGCAGCAAATTTTGGGTGGGTATTTGAGGCAAGCTGAAAACTTGTCACATCGTTCTCCTATTATTATACCACAACATGGAGGTCCAGACTTGGCTGGTGAGTAGCAGGACAAAATGCATCCCTCAATATCTGGCCTCGTGGCTAAGTTGGTAGTAGCTCTGCCTGCGAAGCCGAGGGTCGTGGGTTCGATTCCCACCCAGTGCAAATATTTGTGTGATGAATTCAAATGTTTGCACTGTGTCTGGGTGTTTCTATGTATAATAAGTATGTATTTAAAACTATATAAGTATTATATCAGCTATCTGGCCGCCATCACACAAGCTTTGTTTAGTTTGGGGTCAGATAGAGTTGTGTGTGAATTGTCCACCAATATTTATTTATTTATTTATTCATTTATTTAATATAGGTCACTTGGCAGGTAGTAAGTCCCATCAACATGATCTGTCTTTTTAAAATTACATTTTTTTGTAGTCATACCCAATTAAAATTTTAAATTGGCTCAAATACATTTTTTAAGTTTTTTGCAAAATATTTTTGCACGCGCCCACTTGTAGCTATGTTAAAAGCTCGACAAAATCGTCTGAAATATTTTATAAATTAAAAAAAAAACGTTGCCTCAAACATATTTATGGACCAACAAATTATTTTTTCATGTATGTCATGGATATTAGCTCTATATTAAAGAAGATTTACCATCAGTAATGACCGTAGCGTAGCGTTATTATCTTGTATCAAATAGTTTTTGTTTACAAATGGGTAGTTCAAGATTTACGCCTCAAAACGTGAATGATGGCGCTGATTCCAGACAAAAGCATATGTCATTTGGTTTAGCAAGTGACCCCCGAACTGAGAGACGTTCGTCAATTCTCTATACCTCGACGCCCATGAACTAAAACACTTCCTGTGACCGTCTCACTTCAATAGTGTTATTGTAATTCGCATGCCTACCTCAATAACATAAAGCATTCATCGATTAGCATCGAAATTTTACGAGGCGCATAAATGCTCCACGACATCGATACAGATACCGATATGGAATACTGAATACGTTTAAAGTGTAACCGGTTTTGAATAGCATTATGCAAATGTAATAAACAAATGGGATGTAAAATCGTCGCTGAACATGCGAATATATTACATTTGAGTTCATTAGAACCGTTTATAAAGCAATCTTGCAATGAAATAGGGCGTGTGATAGAAAAGGGCAGAGCGTTTAGCGGGCCGGTGTTAATTTTCCAGTCAGCTTGGTACATAACACGTATGTCATTGTCAACGGCGCAATATTAGCACCCCATCGCTATCAGAATATAAGGCAAGTTCAACGAGCGATTTACGCACAGAATTACTATCATCTATAACATTTAGCACTTTTTTTTTTCTTTGAACACAGACTTCAGGAAAGTTCAGAATTCGCCTGTGCTCTTTTCTGTTAGACAATATTGTTACTATGGTGGTATAGTAGGCCAGAACGTTCGGATTCATAATAGTGAGGTTGTAGGTTCAAATCCCGGCTATGTTTCTGAGTATTTATTTGAGTATAAATGTTCAAGTTTGCCATGACCACTGCATACACTCAAGGAATAACATCTTGAGGAAGCCAGCATGTTCCAAGATGTACATATTTCTAGGATATTATGTGACATCGGCTAATCTACACTTGGAGCGCGTGGTGGATTATAGCCTTGACTCTCTTTGTTTTAGAGAAAACTGAGTACCAGCAGTGGGGACACAAAGTAGGCTGTTTATATGCTTCTGCACGCAGCTATTCAAACACGTAGAATCTAAATTACTACCTAGCACAGCACTCCGTTAGTCACTCAACGATTAGATGATTAATTTCTTTATCCTCTCATTTCTTTAGAAACGTGTGACTACAAATTAATAAACGTAGTTTTCCTTCGTTAAAATTTGTAGGCCCGTGTTGGCACATTAGTGCTTGGCGGTAGAAGATCGGGCAAAGCTGTTGTATTTTCCTAGACAAATTCTGCAAACTAACTTACCACTACATGTGAGAGACGTAGGTCTAATTTGTAAGTAGTATCGAGAGATATTTAGAGGTAGAGGAAGCCTAGTTATGTCATAAGTCGATCAACCTCCACAAAAGACATATCTAAGTATTCAAAACATTAGTCTTCCAGATATTCCTAGACCGAACATCACTTAAACGCCATAACACTTATCATAGTGTGGCATTGCTCTATTTCATATCTCGTAAAAAAAGCGTTCCGAATAAATTTCGATTGCCAAGTGAAACCAGGGCTGGATTAGACAACATTGTAGAGGCCCATAGGCATTGAATAAATATATCTTCTCTATTATTTGTATTGATCCAATGGCACTGAACTTAACTAACAGAAAATCATGTTTCAAATTCAAGTACATACATAATATGTGACGTTATAAAAATAATGGGAACATAAACACATAAAACGCAGTTTTCTTCAAATATTATTTTGTGAAGCATAATTTAAAATATATTTATTTTGAAGAATAAATTTACTTTAAGCCGCTAGGCAACACGCTTGGAGGAAAACTTAAATTTTAGGTCTAATTAAAACATGTTTGTCTAATTTCCAGCATCTTCTAAAAGCCTTCGCCGAGTTCTGTAAACTACAGAGGTATTGGAATCCTTATAGGTATTATCATAATGTCACGGCTACTATATTAATATATGCAATCTCATTGAAATTTTGAAAAATACGAAATATTAAAAAAATCTAGCTAGAACTTGATGTGACCATGAAATTAGAATTCTGAAGCGGAAACTTTTTAAAAAATCTGCCTACATTTTACTATCACCGTCTCGATCTTGATACGAGATCTCAATAACGAAACGATCATTAAATAGGAAATAATTAACTATTGGAAACAGTAATTTTTGTATTCATCGCGACAATATACATAATAAAATATGTAGTTATCAAATTTACTCGTTGTGTTGCGTTTTCAAATCTACACAATATCATCGCTAATTTCACAAAAAAATAAAGTCTTTTAACTACAAAAATCCAATTTTAAACTAACACGGTTGTTCACTGCGGGATATTTACCTTGATTATATCTACGGTTAGTTAGCCATACATGGTGTATCACATAGCATCGCAATATCGCGGACGACACAGACACTATTTGATAAATATACCGTGATTACTGATATATGAATAGTGCATAAAAAAATATTGAACACTAGCAGTGCCCCGCGGATTCCCGCTCCCGTTATTTTCTCGCGATAAAAAAGTTGCATATGTGTTCTTTCAAACTATAATCTAAGTATGTTCTAAATTTCAACCCGAGCCGTACATACGACGTGTTTGAGCCAAAACATCCAAATAACCAAACATTGACATTTATAATATTAGAAGGATATTCATAGGGCTCCTAAATATAGTATACTAGCGGCCCATTCCGGCTGCGCTCGGATATTGTCATTAAAAGACTATTAATCGAAATAAAAACTATCTTATCTCTCAAGTTGGACCAGACTGCTCACGGTGTGCCAATTTAATTTAAAATCGGTTAAGTAGTTTAAGAATCCATCGCGGACAAACATCGTGACAGGAGATTTATATATATTAAGAAGATATATTCCAGTTTCATTAAATTCTAACTATAATTATTATACTCGTTTAAAATGCATCGAAGACAGCTAACTGCTTCGAAGTTTACACAATTTTAATCAATGCAGTTGTATGTTATGATGCGAGAGCACAAAAGCGCCCCGGGGCCCAAGCCACATATCCTTTTATGGATAATACGAGTCTGAGTAAAAGGTCGGAGTCCCATTACACGATGGCATCTCTCATCCTGGCCACCGTCCAAGGCCTTGAGGCCTTGACCTTGAAGTGAAGTGGCTGACGCTTGTTCACGCACGATGTTTGTGAAAACAATTCACATGTAAATGTCTACTCGTACGGGACCGTAACAAATGATGAACACTACTGGAGATTAGTTTTGGGACTACCCTCTGCGTAAATTATAATAGGTCTAGCGGGTAAAGTGTAGTTGGAACTTTTAAGTGAATGGAAAATAAACGGGCCTCAATTCGATTTTGGCACGTATGCTAACACATTTCCCAAAGGATTGGTCGCAAATTAAAATGGTTATTTTTTCTCTAGGTAATAAATAGAAAGAAGAGAAAATGTGGTAGTCAAATTCAAAATTATGTCATAAAATTTAAAACACTTAAACCATTTCATTTAAAATATATTATCTTGAAATATCACTCGACGCTATAACTATGGATAATAGATTAGAATAGTTGTCAATTTATTTGTTATTACCAAGACCACACAGAAAAATAATCTAATAGGTATTTAGTAGATCGCGTAGACCGTAAATCTTAGGTTTTTGAAGTAAAAACTTCTTTTGGCGCGCCGCCGCCGGGACAGATTTTTCGTGGGATGTGAATTGAATTCTAGCGTCACGCTCGGGTATGATAAGAAATCTTCGGGTAAACTCGGGACCGTGGCCATCTAAAAATGCGTCAGCCAATGGGAAATGCTGAAAGGGCGTGGCCTGCCCATCATGGAATGGCAATCTAGAAATGCGTGAACCAATGGGAAATGCTGACGCATTTCTAGATGGCCATGCCATGATAGCCAGGCCACGCCCTCCGGTTACACCCGTGTAGTTTCCCAAATTAGGTATCAAATTCTGAGTTATAAGTTTTCACTTCTAACGGCAGTTCCTATGACTACCAATTTTTTTTATTAGACGCTGCGTTTTGAAATATTAATTTACAACGGGGCTTATACTCGTATATTCTTACTTGTATATTCATAACATACGATACATGACTGAAAATGAAATTTGAATGATTTCAACATCCTCTGCGTGATAAAAATCAAATATGTAGACTTCATGTAGACTCGTTTTACTGAATAACGAAATGGGTCACACATGGGCTCGTGTCAGGGTTGCCAGGTCAAAGTGACAACATTACAGAATATCGGCTAATATTATGTTATCAGACGAATTCAGTAGCAGTTATATCTCTGTGAAACAGTGACAGCGCAGTGAAGCATAATAGACCAGGGTCGATAATTTTTGAAACGGAAAAAAAATTACAGTAAGTTAACCCATAAGAAAAGGAAGATAATATGACAAAAATGAAAGGAAAAATAAATTACGGTCGATCCGAGTTCGGGAAAAGGGAGGGGGTGAGTTTTAAGGGTAAAAATGGTTTATCTTGGTTTTCGGCAAAACTACAAGTCCTACGGAACAAAGTTAAATTGGCAAAGTTGTAGGTAATAAAAAATCTACAACTTTTGTTTTACAATTTTTCACATAACCTCAAAATATAGGTGAAAAGTTTTTGGTTTTTTTATTTTAAAAAAAAAATGTTTGTACGAAATTTTGTGAAAACTTACCTTGTTATGTCCCAAATATTTATTTATTTGATTTCATATATTTATTTTTTCGCCTTATTTTAACTTAATATCAAAAAAGCACCCTAATTTTCAATCGAAAATTCTCGCGTCAAAATATCAGCTTTTTCCAAGAAGTCTAAAGGCTTAAATACATTACTAAAGTAATGTTCAATATCTCAGCAGACAACCTTGGCTGATAAAGAAATATATAGTGCGTAAAACTGAATTGATCCTGAAAGCCACATTTGCCGAGGTTTTCTATGGAACGAAACTTTCAACAGGAAATAAAAATTCAAAGATGGATCAAGATTTATTACTGTAAAGGTCTGCCTGAACTGATCGCTACTAAGTATACATATATGTATGTATCTTGCTCTTCTCGTTTCTCTATGCACACAAAAAAAACATCAATACTAAATGAATATTACTAATACTAAGAACGTGAAAGTTCGAATGTTCTTTGCTAAATCACGTCGAAACGGGTTGAAAACAGATTGGCTTGAAATTCGGAACACAGATTAAAGTTTTGAATGACACATAGACTAGGTACGTAATTTTTTATAAATAATACAAATTATATCGCGGGAAAAGACGTTAACTATGCGAGTATAACCGCAGGACGCTGTTAGTCTTACATTATGTAGGTTCAACAAAAGAACTACTTTGAAATTGGTCGACCGATTTACATGATATACGTTATTTTTGTGCGTTTGCTAGGTACGATAATGTCTTTGAAGTATTTTTCACCCTCTTAACCCGACATGTTGATTTAATCAGCGGTTATATTATTTTCGTATGAACAATATCTAAATAGTGTAAACGTCGTTCATTGTCATGGAGGCATTTAGAAGTGTCGCGTCACTTTGGTATTTTAATATAAACTTATATTCAAATTTGTTGCACTGTGTCTTGGGTGTTTCTATGTATAATAAGTATGTATTTAAAACTATATATGTATTATATCAGCTATCTGGCCGCCATCCGACAAGCTTGGCTTAGTTTGGGGTCAGATGGTGTTGTGTGTGAATTGTCCACCAATATTTATTTATTATATGACAGAACAAATTTAGCAGGGTCATTGTATTAAATAAATTTAGTTACTACAGAATTAAATCATTTAACTATTTAATTTAGTTACTACAGAATAGAAATAGAGTTTCCACATCACAAAAATTAAATGTTTTATTGTAACATACTCGTAGTAAAAACAAACGAATCTATTACACAATTATTTATTAGAATATATTAACTTTTACGAGCCGTAACTATTTACTTATACATGGAATGAAATAAGAGAGTTGAGTAATTCGGTCTGTAATACTATTAAGTATTCCTAACACTTTTATTGTCTGTTGGCAATGTATCAATGTACGCTACATTTATTCCATTTAATACAAAAAAGTAGTAATAAAACCAGAGTTGGCAGCATGTTTGAAACATAAATATCCAATGAAAGCATTACTCACTTGAATGGGTCTGTGAAAAAACTTCATTGATTATAGTTTAGTCGTTTATGCCTGCATCGGTTAGGCTTGTATCAAATGTATAAGTTTGTCATTATAATTTGCGTTTACGGTGTTAGAAAAACATCGTCGGGAAATCGACACGTAACAAGAAAAGCATCTTTCGAGGCCATGTGTCATCTACCCACACTTAGACATCGTAGTGGATTAAGGCCTCTCCTTGAGAGAGTCTGCGCCCAGTCCTATGAAGTGCTTTACATACAGTAGATTTTTATGTTTAGACTATGCGTAATTAGCTAATCGTGATTTTAATGTAGGTATCTTTGTAATAGCCCAATTGTATAAATGCTCAAAAACTATCTGTCAACAGAACAACAAACAGGTACTCCGTCGCCTGATTGCAGACGATAAACTCAAAAAATATTCTAAATTTGCTGAAATTAACCAGATGGGGTTTAAGTTTAAACTAATTATAATATTTAGATTTGTATGTATTTTTGGAAAAGATACATCCCAATGCCTCTTTTTTTAGTACGGGTAGGCAGAACACTCAGAGCCGAATGATGCTTTGCTTATGCTAGTAATTTGCAGTAGAGAAAAGAACAGCGAATATTTGAATTCTTGTATATATACTAGGTGGAACTGTGTTATTATGGACGTGTTGATTACCATCAGACGATCAACTAGTTCGTCCAACCACGCATTTTGTAACAAAAAAACTATGGAAGATCTCACAACTACTTATTTCGCAATTCACTGAACAAAGCTACTTCGCTTATTCATAAAAAATCGAGCGTCGGAAAAGTTCCAGCATTCTGTTCTCATTGATCGCTTATCCCTACATTCCCTATATCAAATTCCTTTGTCTTCGAATTTGTATTTGGATCCAGATAGTCGGAGATTTATTGCAAGGAACAGTCTGAGAACGGTGTTGAATTGGTAATCTTGGCTGCGTCTCGTACAGAGTTGGATTAAGGACTGAAAAGATTGGGGTAGGTTCTCAATTTTACGAGAATTTATGTAGTGTTGATTGGGTTAAACATTATTTGACTATCTCAATAATCCTTTCATCACGAACGTCAGTATTTTCTTTAAGTGGTATATATTTACAATTTACCACCGTCTCGTCTGATGTAAAGCGACGATGCAGTCTACGATGAAGCGTGTTTACTTAGAAGAATAGAAGAAATCGATACACTCACGATTTGAAGCCGCCAAAATTGTACCACAATCACGAAAAACTCACTCAGTAAACGCATTCCACAATATATTGACAATCAAAAGTAGAGTCCTCTTCGTTCGTGTCTTAACTGGTAGGAACCTTGAAACAATGTCGCTTTGTAGAGCTACGAGCAGTCCGATAGACAAGGTGATATTAGATCAAGAAGATCAGTCGCACACTCTCCGTAGTGTTTTTTTTTATAATAATCAATAGGTTTTCACTTGATCACTAATCTAGACTGATCTGACTGATTTGACAAGAGTATCCGATAAAACCCGATAAGCTAACTTGCGACAACTTTGCGACGATGTGCAAGAATTTGATTTTCGAGTCAGAAACAAATCTGATATCAGAAAAAAAAAGCATTTTTTTCAGTGAAGCAAGTTTAAAGTGACTACTCAAGTAATGATGCTCTTTTGCGACATGAACAGGCGCAAATTATAGAGATTACAAAAAAGTTGTAATAACTTTTCTGTCTAGGTCTCTTTAGAAAGGAGTCTAAACTTACTGATAATGATGATGATATCAGTAGTACCTAATAACTCTGAGATTATCCTATCACAGTCTATGACAAAGTTAAGTATTTTGAAAAATAGATCTTATCAGTTTTCTATTTTGATTTAACACTACGATCTAAAGGTACAAGTTCGCCCTGAGACCGCGACGCGAGACCGCGACACGAGACCGCGACCGGAGACCGTGACAGGCACTTGACACTATGGAGTTGTATGGGTGTCAGTTCGCCCCGCGACCGCGACAGGAGACCGAGACAGGTCGCGGTCGCGGTCTCGACGCGAACTGGCACCCATACAATTTCATAGTGTCAAGTGCCTGTCTTGGTCTCCGGTCGCGGTCTCCGGTCGCGGTCGCGGCGCGAACTTGTACCTCAAAACTTGTTTTCTCAGATTGCAGGTAATTTATTTACGTCAAAGTTAAACGTAAAATTGTATTATTGCTAATTGTTCATTAACACTCATTAAGAATCAAGAGCTACCTTAATAACATTTCGATTTTAGATTCACTGTCAGCACTAAAACGATGATAAAAAACAATTTAGCCTCCCCTTAAGGCACCACCTCCTTATCTCGCCTTAGTGCTTGTCTACCCACCCCCAACTCCCGTCTTTCCGCTCGGCACAACATTATCCCGCGTTCGAGCAGCATAAGTTTTATTCATTCGTGTCAATTTTTTATTCATTCAACGACATAGGACAAATTCTCATTCATAAACTGAACTTCACTGAACTGAACAGATTTTCAGCAAGCTTGTGAAGATAACTTCTTAACTGCGGTAGCGTTTTTAGGGTTCTGTAAAACGTAAAAACGGAACCCTTATAGATTCGTCATGTCTGTCTGTCTGTATGTCTGTCTGTCTGTCTGTCTGTCCGTCCGTATGTCACAGCCACTTTTTACCGAAACTATGAAAACTACACTGTTGAAACTTGGTAAGTAGATGTATTCTGTGAACCGCATTAAAATTTTTAGAAAAGTTTTAAGAAAAAAACAAAAATTAGGGGTGCCCCCCATACTGAGAACTGAAACTCAAAAATTTTTTTTTCATCAAACCTACACGTCTATCGATAGGTCTTCAAAAATGATATTGAGGTTTCTAATATAATTTTTGTCTACACTGAATAATTTGCGCGAGAGACGCTTCCAAAGTGGTAAAATGTGTGTCCCCCCCCTCTAACTTCTAAAGTAAGAGAATGAAAAAACTAAAAAAAAAATATGATGTACATTACCATGAAAACTACCAACGAAAATTAGTTTGAACTCGATCTGATGAGTAGTTTTTTTTTAGTACGTCATAAATACACTATTATTAAAACTTCGATCAAAGTTACAACGAACTACAAGAAAGAGCTATGTGTACTATGTATATGATGTTACTTGCTGCAACGGAACCCTTCATGGGTGAGTCCAACTCGCACTTGGCTACTTTATTTTACTTAGGCCAATTGTCCACGTAGCTGCACGACATCCGCACAATTTCGACAATTGTCGGATGCAAGACGAATGCTTGCATCTTGCGTACAAATAATGAAGTCTGTGTCCACGAAACGACAACAACACGACAGCCGCACGTCTTGCGTTTGTTCGTAGGATGCATGCATTCGACAAAAGACGCGTGCGTGGACAGTAGGCCTTACTCGTTAGCTGTGCAAAGTAAGTGAGTAAATAAATGTCATATTTAAGGGAAGTTTTAAATATTGCTGAATAAAATCGATCACCAAACATTTGACCTTGCCTTGTTTATATAGGTAGGTATCAATTGAAACCGTTAAAGAATAGAATAATCCTATTTTAAGCTATCTTAACTAGTTAGTACTCGTATGTATAATTAAATACCAGATGCTTAACCAGGAATATGGCACTTGAAATTTCATTGAAGTATCTGGGGGTCTACCGCCTAACGAAAAAACGATTTGACGCTTTGGCGCTTTGACATTGGCGTCTCTTTCATTTCAAGCGAGAAGAAAAGAGACAGCAATGTCAATAAAGCATCAAAGCGTCAAAGCATTTTTCGTTAGGCGGTAGACCGGCTGGTGTTCGTTTCACCGTATAACCACCGGAAACAATCGAAATTAATTACACTAGTGATTCTATTTCCACAACCGCAGTTAGATACTTAATTCAAGACATTGAGTCAGGAAGACATTCTGCGTATTGAAATTAAATGATTCCTCGGGAGTTTTGCCAAGAAGATTATTTTTCAATCAAATTAATTACAGGGCTTGAAATGAATATACTCCCAAAACAAATTACTTTTCTTGGGCTATTTTAAGCGGGCGTATTTCTAATATGTACTGATTAATGCATGAAAATTTAAGAAAACTAAACATTATCACGCAAGTTTTTATTGAAAAGTGTGCCGGAAGATATTGCTTTTGGCATTAATACCACTAAGAGTAGCACTTGTTTCTAGATATTCTCTATTTGATATTTTGTTCAAAGGAGCCCAATAGTTTTCTATATATACCGTCTCTCAAAACAATCTCGGCGAGATCCCTTCTCACAAGAGACTGAAGATAGAAAGTTACAGTCACGAACCGAAAATGACGCATATAAAAAGATACGACAATTTGACAAAATCCCACTGTTCGCAGTCACTATAAATACAGAGCACTTTACCCAGTTATATCTCAATCCCGCATCACCGAGACATTCGTTCGAACAATTCCAGCCTCGTTGGGATCTACGAGCGCGGTTTCCCACGTCGCAAATGTCGTTTTTACGAACTAACAATGCCGAAAACATGAGGAATACGTTGACGTGACAAATCTTTTACTAGCCTCCAAAGACATTGAGATTCGAGGCGAAAGAAAATAAATTATTCGTAACCACAACTGAATGAATAGTCCGGTTTGAAATGTTTACAAGCTTTTTTTAGAAGAAATAAATATCGATGGCTAACGGCCAAAAAGGGATAAGCGCCACTGGATGAATTTTAGAGGAGAGTGATTTAAAGTTAAAATAAAATAAAAAAAATATTAAAAGTTAAAGTATAGCTTCCGAAAGTCTAGAAATTTGTATACATAACATAAAACACACTAGCTATTAAGTGACATTGTTATGTTTTTAATTTTCAGCCTGTAAACACTATTTTCTGTCGCTTATCCTCAAATGACTTTTTTTTACAAACAGCCAAAATGTCGTAAATGAAACTGCAATATGAATCAGTTTCAGTTAAAATGATATAACTACGTCTTAAACTTTATTTAAGTTGACGCAAAATAGCACTAGTATGAGTTTTTGGGAAATAAAATTGGGGAAATATGGTATAACCAGCTGTGGAATGAAAATTGACTGAACGGAAAATTGTATCAAGTTCCAATTTAAAAATATCACGCCTATTCGTTTGATTATTTTCATGATGTATTTTGATGTGTTAATATTTTGAACATTATGTACGTATCTTGACAGATTGAGAGAAGATTTTGAGTTAGGCCTAGAGTTCTAAGTAAGGAAAAATGTATACTTGTAAGAATCAAATCAGTTTTTATTTGCCATAAAAATTTAACACACTTATATAAACACAGTACTTAAGTATTACTTATTAATAACTGCTCGTATTAACTAAATTAATAACAGTTTCAGTATAAAGTATCTGAGATCAAGTTGATTTAATGTATTATAAAATTATGAAACGGAGATCTATGATTTATTAATGCGCGACAACTTACTTCCGCAAACTCAATAAATACGATTCTATCGGATCACTAAGCTGTACGTAGAGTAGTGAAATTTGCTCATTCAACGCCCGCACAACTCACTCGCCGCACGCGTGATTTCTCGCAAAATAACCTGTCAAACTTCTATTGACAGTATAGATTGGTCCGAGGTAAGCGAGAGAAACATAACCGCTCAAACATTTGTGGTTGC
This sequence comes from Ectropis crepuscularia, assembly GCA_963693475.1. Lineage (NCBI taxonomy): Eukaryota > Metazoa > Arthropoda > Insecta > Lepidoptera > Geometridae > Ectropis > Ectropis crepuscularia. Next base: position 16,593,549 of record OY856358.1, read on the forward strand.
CCTGATGGATATTTTAGCAAATAAGTATGATACTTGTTTCCCGATAAAACGAACACCAAATAACAACTGTGACGCGTCGTGAGTTACACCTGACACACTTGATCTAAAATCGTTGTTGTTTGATATTACAAAATTAGTTAACCAATTTCCTGAGGAAGAGAACTTGGTAGTTATATTTGACGATCTCAACAGGAAATACATTTCAACTTTGAATATTTCTAAAACAAATCATTTTAGTAGTATAATACACGGTAGTACGAATCCATCTAAAGCTATATGGGGAATCGTGAACACGGAGAGGGGGAAAAACAATACCCTTAGGTTGAACTGCTCCGAGATCGTAAAAAATTGTAACGGCAGTAAGTTTAGTTCGCCAAAAGATGCCGTAAATGCTATGAATGTTCGGTTTTTAAATGCAGCTGCTGCCTGTGGGGCACCTAATCACCTAAAGCTGATGTTGCTACTGTACTTAAAATATTAGTATCAGCACGTCAAGCATCTGACTGTTCCCTCAGACTAACAAGTTTCTCGGCTGATGAGGTATTCCGTATAGTTTCTTCCAGAATACCCTCAAAAAAGTCAAAGGACATTTACGGTGTATCGATGGAGCTAATTGAATTATCAATTCTGCCTCTAGCTCCGGTTCTTGCCACACTGTTTAGTAAGTGTCTTAGAGAAGGCTCGTACCAGTCGTTGCTGAAAATATCGCAAATGCCTCCGATATTTAAAGGCAAAGGGAAAAGGGACGATATTGATGGATATAGACCAGTATCGATTATACCAACAATAGCCAAAGTGTTTGAAAACGGCTTGAGTTCGTGATTAGTGGCCTACCTATCGGAAACCGAGGCGCTGTGTGAACAACAATACGCATACCGCGAAGGGAGGTCTACGATTTCTCTAACGCGTGAAGTGATTCGTAGTGTGTTGGCTGCCCGTGAACGTAAAAAGCAAGTAGCTGTCTTATGCTGTGACTTATCGAAGGCCTGCGATGTCGCAAACCACGAAACCTTAGCTTTAAAGCTGAAACACTATGGCATAGCTGGGAAATCATACGAGGTATTGACTGACATGTTACGAGGCCGCTTTCAGGTAGTGGATGCTGGCGATGGCGATAATAAATCAGAAACTCTGATTATAGACACTTGACATGAAGCAAATAAATGTTTGTTCGAGCAATTTTGTAATTTCGAACTGTATAGGGATGAAATTGGGATTGTAATGGGGGATCAAAGTATACATGAAAGCTTCCCATAGCCCATAGACGAAGGCAGCGGGCCTTCATCCCTATACAGTTCGAAATTACAAAATTGCTCGAACAAACATTTATTTGTTTCATGTCAAGTGTCTATAATCAGAGTTTCATGGTGTTATCTTCAACGGTTGGGATCTTCTATGTTGACATTGATCCCTCATTTCAACCCAAATTTCACCCCCGTACAGTTCGAAATGACGAAATCGATAGAACAAACATTCGTTTGCTTCGTGTCAAGTGTCTATATACAGAGTTTCATGGTTTTATCTTCAACGGTTGTGAACTTTCAAATTGACAATCATCCCCCATTTCAACCCCGATTTCCACCCCGTACAGATCGAAATTACAAAATTGATAGAACAAACATTTAATTGCTTCTTGTCAAGTGTCTAGATACAAAATTTGATAACTTTGAAAATCACGAATTTTCATACAACCGTTCATCCCTTGTTTCACCCTTTTAGGGGTTGAATTTCGCAAAACCCCGTCTTAGCAAGTGCCTACGTGCTAAAAGGAGCCTCCATGCAAAATTTCAGAATCCTAGCTTCCTAGCATTTGTAGTTTCTGAGATTCCTTGATGAGTGACCTTTCGCTTTTATATATATAGATTTATAAGTAAAAGATCGTTCTATCACACTTCATATAGGCTTGCCCAGATTGCCTCAGTTTTTGTCTGTTTTGCTTTTTATTCTTACGTTGTTTCTTAAATGCATTCTCTCCCACTATATCAGATTCTAATTGCCCTTGTAATGATGTTATGTTCTTAGTACCTTTGACAGTCGTCTTAGATTTTTTTCTATTAAAATTGTTACAAGCAATATTTGAGTCAGATTCTTCAAAATCTGAAGTAGGTGTATATGTATCCGAATCAATGCCACCTCCAAAAATAGTAGTATAATCTTCTTCATCCGATAAATAGTAGTCAAAATATTGCTTGTTTTGATTTACTTTACGTCTAGTTTTTTGTTTGACTGGCCTTGTGGCTAAGTGGTTAGTAGCTCTGCCTGCGAAGCCGAGGGTCGTGGGTTCGATCCCCACCCAGTGCAAATATTTGTGTGATGAATTCAAATGTTTGCACTGTGTCTGGGTGTTTCTATGTATAATAAGTATGTATTTCAAACTATATAAGTATTATATCAGCTATCTGGCCGCCATCACACAAGCTTTGCTTAGTTTGGGGTCAGACGGTGTTGTGTGTGAATTGTTCACCAATATTTATTTATTTAGTTTTAGTGCGCAATGTGTCATTCTTATTATTTGGTTTTAGTTCAGATGCTGATGTTGGCGTTTGAACCCGAAACTTCAAGAGAACGATACCGGCAACCGACATTTTCAATTGTTTTTGAATACGTAAACGACATTTTCACTTAAAATGAATTGTTATAAAGATATCTTTTAATTTTGCTTTTTTATCTAAGCGCCAGAACTGTTTTAAGTATCGGCAGCAAAAAATGACTAAGCGACAATACATTAATAATTATTCAAAGGGGCAAAATGTAGTAACCGCCATTTTGCTATCAAGTTATCAACAACGAAATTTATTTATTTATTTATTTATTTATTTAACAACTAAAACGATTTATAAATAAACCAATTACATTAGTTGTCAACAATACAATATGTTATCAACAAAACAAACAAGATTTTTATAATGAGACTAACATACACGTTTCATATTATTGAATTAATAAATGTCAAGTGATTGTAAATCATTGGACCTCTAGGTCTAATCAAAATTATAGCAAAACATAAAATAAATTAGATTTATATGTCAAAGATACAATAGTGTACAAAAAATAATAATAATAATGTCAATATTTAGATACAAAATGTCAAAATTAAAAAGCTTGTCTAATTTAGAGTTCATCATTCTCACTAATCTTGCGCGCCCTCATCTCACAGTACTTCAAACACTCGGACAATATACTCTTCCAGTCATCCGCAAACACGTCACACTCAGGTGTCCCAACCAGGAGAGCATTGAAGCTAGTAAGAGTGCAATGAATGGGGGACTGTCCGTGCGCTATGGTTCTAGCCGGAGGGACCGCGAACAGCGAGTGCTGCCCGCGACGCGGAAAACTACCCGGATCTGGTACGAACAGTCGAGAAAACTTATTCAGCAGGTTCGGTGCATCGATCCTACCATGAAGAATCTTACACATCATAACCATCTGGTTACGTTGCCGCCGGACTTCTAAGGAGTTGTACCCCAAACAGCCTAGGAGAAAGTCGGTTGGGTACATATAGGGGTAGTAACCAAATCTCTGCTTATATAGAAAACGTAGAAACGCTTTCTGTACCTTCTCTATCATGTTTGTGTAAGATTCCTCATGCGGACTCCATACACTAGAACCAGCCTCAAGCTTACTCCGGACAAGTGCTTCAAAGAGTAATTGAGCTACGCGGGTTCCTTTAAAATCTTTACAGTTTCTCAAGACAAACCCTAGTCTTCTGTAAGACTCTGCCGCAACTGTAGCAATGTGTTCGTTGAAAGTTAGCTTACGATCAAAGATAATAACCAAATCCTTAACACTCGTGGACCTACTAATTTCATAAGATTCTAAGAAGTATTTGTGTTCGATTGGGTTACGCTTTCTCCCGTAAGACATAGCATGGCATTTTTGTGGATTGAACTCCATTTCACTCAGAAGACTCCAAGCATTAACAGCATCTACGTCCTCTTGCAAGAGCAGGCAGTCTTTTTCAGATTTTACTTCGATAGCTATATAGATAGCGATAGAAATAAATACTAAACACCAAAATAAACTCTAATGAATATGACCTAATTGTAATAACCGACAAATATGGTTCATAAAATAATGGGCATAAGAGACTAAATGGAATTCTGTAAATAATTATTTATGACCAAATTACCTAAACGCATTTTTCTAAATATTTGTTAACAGCTAAAAAAGGTTAACGATTAAATAACAAAGGTTTATAGAAAGGAAGAAAAGGCTAAGTGAAATATTTTAAAATATTCGTCGATCAACCACCAAAATTAAAAATCCCTCAAAAATTTGGTCGCTTATAACAAAAAAAATGGTTCCGTCGCCAGATTTTACTACTGCCTAAGCGACAAAAAGTTTCACTTAGAAGCATGTAACCCAGACCAAACGACGCAGAAAAAAAAGCCGATTCTAACCATATATATAAGTCCATATCTCAAAAAATGGCGCTTATCCCTTTTTGGCCGTTAGCCATCGATATTTAGATTTTTTTTTTTTAATACCTACATATCATAAATTCTATATACCGGTTAACTAGATGCTGCTCAATTTAGGTTGTTATGTATGACTAGGAGTGACTAGTTTTAGGAATGGACCTATTATTCAATCAACGGTTTAGGGAATAGAGATTTGAGCTGATAATTGGTAGTTCTCTAGCTCAAATGAATTAATGAATTTTAATATTGAAGTCACACTGAACTCAATTAAAATACTTAGAATAATCAATGACATTTATTATATACCGAATATTATAAAGCTGAAGAGTTTGTTTGTTTGTTTGTTTGAACGCTAGGATCTCTGAAACTACTGGACCGATAGGAAAGATTCTTTTTTTGTTGGATACTCCATTTATCGAGGAAGGCTATAGGGTATATAACATTACGCTACTATCAATAGGCACAGAGTATGAGTGAAGAATGTAAAGAAAACGGGGAAAAATATTTCTCTTCGAGAGCTTTAGTTCCGTGAATTTAAATTCTCTTTGGTCGTTGAAGTCTGTGACGGCGCGTGTCTACATTTGAAGTTTGTGTCATTTGAAGTAATCAAATTTTTCTACAACAATGCATTGTTGCTTATTTACGTATTTTTAGGGTTCCGTAAAACGTAATAAAGTGGCCAGCAATGGATATTTTAGTATGGATTTTCCTCAAATAAACGCGGGTGAAACCGCGGGGCACAGCTAGTTTATTATATACCGATTAATGTATTATATGATGTTTCTTTATCATAATTTGAATATGAATAACTTATAAAAACATTATCATAACATTTTGAAATTGATACAAACCAATATTCGATACGCGGTTATGATATACTCTTTTGCTATTTCTATGATAAATCTAATCGTTACAATTTGCAAAATCTATAATTTTATGTATATTATGAATTAAGCGTGCATTACATAAGCAAGCTCCGTTAAATTTGCCAAAATTACATTTGTCATATTTTTGCTTTAAATGGCTTGTCGCAAGGGTTGTAATTGTTGTCGTATTATTAACGTATGTATTTCTTATATTAGGCGTATGTTTTCACAATGTTTTTATATCAAACAACATCAAACCCTAAACCTAGATCACCACAGACAACAAGGCAGTGCCCAAGCTACTGGTGGTTAGTGCTGCAGAGTGACGGGCCTTCTTGTTATTTTATTGTTATGATATTATTTAACAGATGCTTTTAGTAGTGTCTCATTTATTAATTTAAGGCTACAAGGTAAGGTCTCTTGTTTGAGATACTACTTAACGCTTTTCTGAGGAACCCAATACAAACCCGTAGTAGTGACCGTAAAGTGGACACATATGTATGTTCGTTGAAGGCACTGAATTTTTTGCAACAATCCTACTATCCTACTAATATAATAAATGACAATGTTTGGATATTTGTTGCTCAATCATGTCGTAACCTATGAACAGTTTGGGACAAAATTTGGAAAACAGATTATAATTTGGACACGGGATACATAATAAGGTACCGGACTGAGTTAAAAATACACCATCCTAATTAGTACGTCAGCTAGATCATGGAAAAATATTGAACACGTATTTTTTGTATATTATTGTACATAATATTAAAAATCGTCAAAGATATATACCATCAAACTTCGAGAGTCACTTCAACTTCGGGGGTCGCGACGTCACTCGTGAGTAAAAATCGTACTCACAAGTGACGTCACACGAAATTTCGAAGCGCTGTATCTTCGTAATTTCTTGTTTGTGAAACAAAAGAAAAAATACGTGTACAATATTTTTTGGCAATTTAACTAACGGGTTACTTAGTTTTTCTGAGGATAGTACCCTATTTTAATCCCGGGAAAACGCGGAGAACAGGAACTACGCGGGTAAAACCGCGGGGCTCTGCTAGGTACTTCTAATAATCGACGTAAATGGTGGAGGAATTACTGGACAGATTCCAAAAATGCCGTTAGATATGTACGTTCTGTACGTGGTCCCTAAGTGCTAAAAGCTATACAATATTAGGTACCAAGAGCGGTGAAGCCGGGGGGGACTGCTAGTCTGTGTATAAATGTTGATCAAGAGACGATAACCACCAATTACAAAACTTTACTCAATTTTATTGCGTTGAGTAACACCAATTTGACTTGGCAGCAAAATTTCGAATTTTTGGCTCGCGTAAGGGTTTATCCTACTAGTAAAGCTGAAACTTTTGGAACATTTTATCATATAAATACAACTATATCAACCGCAAATAATATTCGTAGACAAATGTTTCACAAAAGTTGTATAATTATTTCTGTCGGCACGAATGGCTATCGAATACAAATGGATCTTAATGAACCATTTCTGTATCCCAATTTAGTACAGATTCAGTTCGATAAATAGCTTATCAAGAATGATTTACTTACTTCGGCTTCTTCCAAATTAAGGATAATAGATGCGGATTTTCGTCGATAAATGACAGGTCTTTAACATAGCTATCTTTAACGGATCTATTAAGGATAGGCTTGATGATTTCCGTTATTATCATCAACAAACAACTTTCATTTTTCATATGCCAGTTAACTTACAAAAACATTTTTACTATTCCAAGTTAATTCAAAGCTTAATAAAAAAAATTGGTTGCCTGTAAAGTCGGTATACGGGCGAAAGTTTTACGTGACAACGACTTTGAGTGGTAAAATAATTTTAATGTGAATATTCATTCGTATAGTAGGAAGAAGGATGAAATAATAGTAACAATTTAAAACATTTATTTATACAAAGAATTATATTTAACGAACGCAACGAAACGTGTAAACTTGTATGCAGGCGCCTAAGCGAATCGGCGACTCGGGCATGGTTAGCTCGCCTAAGAGCGAGAGAGACAGACATAAAAAGTGAAAGGCACGCGTCCCTCTCACTCGCTCTCATTGTGAGCGCATAACGCGAGCGGAGCGTAACGCAGTTTCTTGAAGTGTCACCCGGCAAACCAATTTATAAGACGTTGTCACGTCAAAAATATCCGAACCGGTTTCTGTTTGAAGGGTTATGTTTTCAGATACATTTTGGAGAGCATATAAAATATATCACCTTATACATGACGAGTACAGTGCAGTGCTAAGTAATGATTTGGACTCGTCGCTGCTCGACCAGCCACACTACGAAAAAAAACAGCGTTGCTTGCTAAATAATAAATATATTGATTAAGTAAACGGGTAACACAATCAATATGTGTAACAACCACGTTAATTTTAATACTAAAGTAGTAGTAAAAATAACAAATAGATAGATATCATAGATGGATAGATTAACTGTTTATTGCACTTAATTTAAAAATAACCAGTCACATAATATACAAGAAATAAAGCAAATCAATCTTTAGGTTTACTATGAAAACGTAACTCACGTTGAGTCCTAAGAAAAATAAAAATACAATTTAATTTTTCAGACATGTATTAAAAGATATATTACCACAAAAGTAATAAGAAATTATATTTATAAAATAATTCCTACGAATCGAACATTCCACAGAACCGTCTTTTATTATAATTCATTATTCTTCGCCACAAAATTAAATAAAACACGAACATTTAAATGTGTTCTTTAAGAGTATTTCATTTAAGTAATATGAAAGTAAATCGAGGTAGTGATTGAGATCGCTTACGAGTAAACTTAATACAGCTTAAACCGCTGTATTAAAGTCAGTGACCGTAGTCATTATTAGCTTACAAAAGATCGTCAACATGTCATGTCGCTTTTGAAGTTAAATATTATTAATAATATATATTTAATTTCAAATATCCTATAAAAGTTTAAAAAAAAAAAAGACTAGCCAAGCCCTTGCATAGGATACCCATATTGAGGGGTATAGTGAAAATATATGTAAGAAATCGGCCATTTTTATCAAACATACATAGTTCACCTCGAATCACTCCCGAATAATTAACCTTCATAACAAACATGTCAAATTTATAACACTTTGTCGTTTTGCGTCGGGGGTTAAAACGCCTCAATGAGTGTGTGAGGAAAATTGCTATTCAATCTCAGCATAAAACATTAAGCGACAACCCGGCCGGTGGAAAAGTTTACTTACACAAACGTAAGCTGCTCTCACCCCTGGCTTTTGCGTTGAACAGAAACAGTTTGTGTTTATCACCGCACTATATAGAACAGTATCTAAACTCTTAGAAAACGAACGACGACCGAACAAGTACGTAATATGTACCTTCAAAAATTTGATGATACATTTATCGTTTGATTGAACATTTAGAATAGACACTGGGAAGTTCACGTGGTTCGATTGATCGAACTACGCTGTCGAACCACGTGGCCTGGAGGGAAGATTTAGTAAATGGACATATTTGACAGACGTTAAACTATTTTACTTGGGTGTCTATCTGCAATAATAGGAAACTGAATTTTGACATTACCTTATTCTACTACGGAGAAGACTAAATCAAGAGAGCACAGGATATAAGGAACCTTTAAAAATATATTGAATCTGTACGTTCTTCGACTAGTTTATGCTGTTCTGAAATAAATTAAAATAATTACCAACACATCACGCATCACGACACAAGAAATCCTGCACTTTATTTTACACACACACAACAAACACTAAAAAATCCATGGATAACAAATCTGTATTTTTATCAGATTAAAAAAACGGTGAAACGAATTAATGTTATTATAAGGGTTCCAAATATTTCGTGAATTTCAACGCGCTGTTTTGAGAAAATAAAATAGTTCAAAACTCAAAATTACGATACAAACAAGCGTATTTGAGTGTGATGAAACGTAAAGAAAGGGAGAAACAAAAAGTACGCTAGCCACGCCATGACTAAAAATGTCTGTTCAACAAATACAATATGTTCTAATACACGACAATTGTAGTTCGTATCAATGTTGGTTGGTCATTAACCCTATAGATATTAATAGAAGAACCTTCGAGTTGTGAACATATCAATCAGGATGAATTAGATTTTTGTTTAGTTTGAAGCCTGCTCATTAAAATATTAAAACATACATCCGTTTCTAATTTTAAAATTGTACTAAGTTTATGTACTGGCTGAAAACCTAGTATCCAACGTGGGACTGTTAAGCCTGGCGCTGTCATTGTTTAATGACCAGTTGTAAAGGGGTATTACCGTTTCATTTTTTGCCAGCCAAGTTCATATTTTGCGGCACGAAATGATCATGATATTACTCGCAAGCCACAATTTCCTCTTGCATAGTTATTTTTTTCCGTTACAGATTTCGAATATTACTTCTTCTTGATATGTTTGCTTTATTATGTCCGCCGATGTGATATTTTGTTTTCAGAGTAATACACGGATTTTATTTGGTTATTAAATGTTTACTTAAAAGGAACAAGTTATTGTTACAACACAGTTATATAATATTTATAGTTGCTTGTATTTGTTTCTAACTTTGAAAAGTGTGGATAAGCTCTTAAAAGTAAACAAATAATTTAATTTTCTCCGAAAAATACTAAAACCAACTTCAATTTAAATTCAAACTCAACCAAATTTCATACTACTTGACATAAACATCAATTGAAGATGAAATACGTCCAGACCTTTTGACGGTGGGAATAAAATTTTAGACGCTTAATGTTTTAGATAATTTGAACGAATTGCTTTCGGAAGTAACAATTAGGTAGAAAATTCTAACCGTGTCTTAAAGATAAATGATAAAAATCTAATGTATAAAATTTTTATCGCGTCTTTCTATGAAATTAAAGAGTTTCTGATCGATGTAGGTTAATTAAGTAGTAAACTTTCAATTTGTACAGTTAAATATACATCACTGATAAAGATTCGGTCAGATAAGATCAATGACCGATAGTTTATATGAAGCCGGAACATGACAATGAGGTTAATTCACGAAATTTCGGTTTCTCAATATAGATACCCCGTTAAAATGTAAGTATTAAAATTCAATTTTGAAGCCGATCAAAATTAAGATAAGGACCAACGTTGTTTTTCAAAGTGCAGACTCGTATTTGTATAACTTTAGAAAGGCCAAATTAATGATACTATATGAAATTTGATAGTATATTTATACATTCGTGATCTTATCACCGGGCTTATAATAGTACAGGGTGTATTTTGAAAAGAGCATTAGTGACGGAAGATCTCAATTTCCATCAGTGATGATAATCTGTTATTTTATGGTAATAGACATGGAGACTGTTATGGGAACTTTGAATAGACACATTTTTAAATTTTGAGGCATTGATGTGACATGCATTTCAATCAGTGTGTATAGAGCTGATACATTTGATACGTACAGAAGGAACAACACGATTCTAAGTATCATCCTGTATACGTTATCTCAAACCGAGACAGTTATGGAATCTATATTTTGATCCTTATCGAGACGCAGATAAAAATTATTTATGGCCGTCACCTTAATAATAATGTATTCATCGACTATTTATAAATCGATACTTGTTACGTATTAATCAAAAGTTGGATCTTTTTTTTATTATGAAAGTTGTACATTAAAATTATTTATAGCATCGCCCATTCACGAATATGTGGTATGTGCCAGCCATCGCTTTTTTCGATCATATTTTTGGGAAGAATGGCACATTTCAGCTAATCGGATATCTACTTGGTGACTTTGGATTTGTTTTCACTTGTAACTAGTTTTGTTTTTTTTAGTAATTCCTGAAAAATAATTCAATAAAGGTTCTACCCTGTAAAACTATTTTCTAAAGTAGGGCCAATATATAAATGCTTCCGCTTAGATAGATATAAATATGCTCAACACATGAAATAAGTCCTGACATGATCCAACCCAGCACAATAAGATAGTGACCTAACCGATTTAATGATCTTAATATATATAAATCTCCTGTCACGATGTTTGTCCGCGATGGATTCCTAAACTACTTAACCGATTTTAAATTAAATTGGCACACCTTGAGCAGTCTGGTCCAACTAGAGAGATAGGATAGTTTTTATTTCGATTAATAGTCTTTAAATAACAATATCCGAGCGCAACCGGAATGGGCCGCTAGTCTTCTTAATATATATAAATCTCCTATCACGATGTTTGTCCGCGATGGATTCCTAAACTACTTAACCGATTTTAAATTAAATTGGCACACCGTGAGCAGTCTGGTGGAACTTGAGAGATAGGATAGTTTTTATTTCGATTAATAGCCTTTAAATAACAATATCCGAGCGCAGCCGGAATGGGCCGCTAGTATTCTATAAATTTGTATCCATGTCCGTTCACTGTTTTAGCGTAAAAAACATCAATCCATCCAAACATCAATCCTCACACAGTTAGACAGTTACAATATCAGTAAAAACTAACAAGGCTTATTACAAAACCTGATTTAAGTTCAATCTTGCCTCTTAGATTGATTTTGACGTTGCAAACACCCATCTTTTAAACTATTTAAACGTTTGACTACCAACTCGCTTGATTAACTATGATAATAAGATGACAAACGACAGTGTGTCTGATTTGATTTTGCTTCAAAACCTTTGTTGACAGGTTTTTGAGTTCTCGTCAGCCTTGACTAAATGGTATTAGACTACAGTCCCGTGAACAAAATTTACGTAGTAAATGAACCACCAGGAGACTTATGTAGGATGATAGAAGAGTATAAAGTAATAAGATTCAGCACTATGCCGTCACTTGTAAGCTGTCCAACTGAGTACAGTCGAAGAGAGGGGATTGCAACCCTCGATCATTTCTCCTTGTCGCATGATTTTTGTACGGCGTTGCAGAATAATAGATTAGAAGAGGTATTAATACCCCGTTTACATGATTCCAGTCCAGCGACCGAATCAAGCGCTGGATTGCTTACTGGAATAATGGAAACCGGCACTGGAATGCATCAATCCAGTGCCAATGCATTCCAGTGCCGGTTTACATTATTCCAGTAAGCAATCCAGCGCTGGATTCGGTCGCTGGACTGGAATAATGTAAACGGGGTATAAAACTATAAAAATCATACATTTTAAGTTTTTAATTATTAGTTTGTCGGAAAAATTCGTGATTTTCCGACGATTTACAGATTAAATTTGGGCATTTGATTATGTACGGTATTGGTTCCATACAGTTTCAATACCTCTCCTAATCCATTATTTCGCAATGCCGTACAAAAATCATGCGACAAGGAGAAATAATCGAGGGTTGCAACCCCCCATCTTCGAATGTACTCAGTTGGACAGCTTACAAGTGACGGCATAGTGCTGAATCTTATTACTTTATACCCTTCTATCATCCTACATAGGTCTCCTGGTGGTTCATTTACTACGTAAATTTTGTTCACGGGCCTGTAGTCTATATAGTACCTACTCATATTATGTAAAGTAAGGTATTATGGTGGTAATATATTTACGTTACGAATGTCGCTCGGAGTATCGTAAAAACGTAGGATCAAGTACTGCCTCTCTGCCAGAGACCTCTGGCATCAAGTAGAAATAAATAAATTAATATTGGTGAATATTCGTCCGAACTGTCGGTCTTTTTATCGCCGCAGCGTAAAAACACCCAATGCCTGTGGACTTTTAATTATTTTGTTTGTAGTTTGGTGCAAGTTTAGTAGCGGTAGGACTCTAGGCACGCCCGCTTGGGGAAGTACCACACGTTTGCCAGTTATTCTACCGCCAAGTAGTAATGTGCAAACATTACTGTGTTCCAGTTTGAACGGCAATGTTTCCAAAGAAATAATATGTAGGGCTTAGAGATATAACATCTAAGATCTCCGGGCGACGAGCGCAGTGCAATACTAGGTAATGATTTGGATTCTTCATGTTCCAATAGCTGCGTGTCACTGTGCTGTTGATATGTGGCAGGCATGTTGCTCACCATCAGGTACACCTCCTGCTCGTCTCGTCACTCTTTACTGTATACGAACTGACGAGTGCCGGTGTCGTTATCACCGCAGTGTAAATCCGCCCAATGGCTGTTTACTTTGCGCTAATTTGCTTGGAATCTGGTGCAAGTTTAGGATAGTAGCTCACCTTATACGCATCAGGGATGTTGACAGGTTCCCCGCTCTCGGCGACGTAGCCGACGATGCCGCTACCCCAGGGTATCCTGATCTCCTCCAGCGTCTCCATCTGCTCCGGCGTCGACTTCGAACAGACGTCGAACAGCTTCGACACCAGACATCTGAGGACAATTCAACAACTTTGTTTACTAACAAGTCCATGACTTGAAGTTGAAAAAAAATTGGCAGTCGCAGTGACTGCCGATTGAAGTGAAAACTTTTAGCTTAAAATGTTAGTATTAGATAGCATTGGTGTTGTACAATACGTCAATTGTATAGCTACAGATGTTTAGCTATTACGCGTGTCGGTGACGCGAAATAACAAAATTTCCTACCAAAACGGCTAACGCGGCTAAAGTTTGAGTGACTGCATTATTTTCCATCAAAATTAAAGCAGAAAGTAATAATAAAGCCTCGAAAACCATTTTAGTTGGTAGATAGAGGCCTAGTTTCATCATTGCCTTCTACACTAGTTTAATTAATCAGGTACATAATATTAACCGGGGTTAGGGACTCAACCACACAAAACTGCGATGCGATGCGATGCGACGCCGCATCGGACCAATTTGCATCGCATCGTATCGCATCGCAGTTTTGTGTGGGAGCCCTTTCTCCGATGGCGTCGCATCGCATCGCAGTTTTATGTGGGAGCCCTTAAATATGAGGTGACTCAGGTTCCCGATATTTCGATACAGTTTCATATGCCACGTCGACGGGTAGACATCGACGCATGAGTAACCACGTGAAACATTCCGTAATTAATAATACTAGTATGATGGACAACTAGGTCTAATGAGTAAATCACTGCGTTGACTAAATCGTTAGTCAGGTAATTCCGTCTTCTTAGATGAAGTCAATTTCATTCAATTGATAGACTGCCGCAGACTGGCGTAAATAAAGAGGCGGAAACGCCAAGAGACGTTTTCACCGGTATCCACGCTACAAGCAAACGAGACAGACGCGCGACAGCCGTAATCGAATTCCCGGCGGCCAAGGAATTTTCCAATCCTCTGTACTGTCTGTACTGCGGAGTAGGAACAAGGATCCTTTTAATAAAAGCTACTACCTACTTCAGCTATTGACACGTGTTCGTTTGCCACAGTAAATGGTCCGAATTGAAAGCGATAAATATTGTTTACACGGTTAAAGTGTTTCAGTTATGGCAAATACGATTTTTGGACGCGAATTGATCAAAAAAAGAAAAAGATGGTTAGTGTATCACTGAGTGAAAGAAGCCTAGTATGGCAAAGAGATGGAACGACATTATTTGTAAGGCAAACAGCAGTGTCTGGAATCGTACCTAAAGGGTTGAGTTAAGAGTGAATCACACGATGAGATGATGCGAAGCCTGATGTACTTAGACACTATGGGATGGGATAGGATTCAATGTAGACGAGATTTGCAAGGCAAAGAGCGCTGTTTGGAATCACAAAGGTTAGGAAGTCTGGGAAAGGTTTAGATTTAGCATAGGTGGGCTAATATGATAGTCATGGCAGAAACGGGGCTATAGCAGCGGAACTACAGTAAAAGAATAATTAACATGGCATGGGTTAGTTAGACTGTTAGATATGTTTACTTATAATTAGTCTACTTTAAATTTGACAATATTTACGTCGTGCCTAACAGAAAACTCAGGCTTGAATAACGTTCCAGAGTCTTGCAGTTCGTATTTTAGAAGGGACTTTATTTAAGAAAATTTAATTTGTTTAAAAACAAAGTTTCTATGATAAATTTCTGTAGGTTTTATTATTTTTAAAGTGACATGGGTAAGACGAATATGTTTACTTTTTAAAAATAATAACGAATAAAATAATGTTGAAATTGGTTCAACATCCAAAGATAAGTACCTATTTTCAACGCTAATCCGAGGGCAATATCAAAATATTATGTCAAAAGTAGGTAAGTACCTAAAATAAATAAAAATTCTATTTCTCCTGAAATAAATAAAAAATTGGTCCACTTTTTTCAAACACGACTTCAGAATCAGTCTAATTTCTGTTTCAGGAAGTGGTTAATTAAAATCGACATCTTAGAAATTGCGTATTTATTTCTCTCGATGAATGGTCCAATTAATGAAATAGAATTCAAACACTGAACAAAAAGAGGGCATCCTTTTCGTTTAAAAAATGGCAAATTAATTTCCGTTTTCCTAAGGCAAACTCAATTTACATGACAATGTAGTTAAAAATAGCTCACGAAATAAGAACATCAGAAGATTTATAGTAGGAATAAAGGCGATGAATGAAACGGTATAAGAACATCCACAATCGAAAGAACCTTTTCTGATCCTTACTATTTATTATTATTCAAACGAGGGATTCCAGAATTTCCACATTGAGGTCACCTGCTTTGGTCATATTTTGCTACAACATATTTGGAGAAAGGCTTCGATTGGAAAATAATACGGATTTAGCCGGGTCTTCTTGCCGAATTCTGTTCTTATTACGAGCTATATCTGTGTTATACACGACGATGTCTAGGTAAATATGTTTCCTATACGTATTCGAGTGATTTTATAACTATACCTATCTAACCTTATAAACTTGCACAATTTTAAGTGTAGGTGTTTAAATTAGGATATTGGGGATACTTTATGACAACACGGCCTTTTGGTTTTTTCTTCGGATTTTCAAGTGTTTTCTAAAAGAAAATTTGTTGAGTTTATTTTTTTCACTTTAAAAATCATATAATTTCTTTCTCTATCAAAATATCTAACACAAACAGCAAACAATAATGCGTTATCGGTAAATGGAAATATTTGTAAAATTCATACAAATCGTTCCATAAATGCATAGTTACCCGGGAGATCCGTACTCAGCCGAGTGTGTCGCAGTTTACTCTGTAATTTATTTGGCAACATTGCCCCTCAAACCTGAACATAATACGATTTGCGTAACTGTTTGGCGCTATAACAATATGGTACGTTACTTTCTTGGACGGACTTTGCAACGCTCCTCTACAAATTTTCGCGGTTTTAGGGTTGATGTCACACAACTATTGTTTAAAAGTTGTTAATTTTTATAGTTAAAAAAGTAAAATATACAGATTATACAAGCGGTTTTTGTGGAGCGTTGACTTGGTAAGTCGAGTATATATTTTTAGACTGGCGCGACAAAAATATATACATATTCTAAAACACTCCTCCGCGTCTTGAGAGCACACTCAAATTCAATAAGATCACATCAGCGCTAGGCGTAAGTGACGCGACACACGCTAACTCCATTTCCTTTCAATGGAAGCGAACAGCTGAATAGATGTACATTTTCCTAACCGAATAACTAAATATTTGCGGAGAACATCTCGCCATTCTAAAAATAAATCGTTTAGTTGAATTATCGCATTACCATCTAACAGACGGAATGAAAGAGTTATTTCGAAATCTGATATAGAGTATATAGACTACAGGCCCGTGAACAAAATTTACGGGTCAAATGAACCAGCAGGAGACCTATGTAGGATGATAGACAGGTACAAAATAATAAGATTCAGCACTATGCCGTCACTTGTAAGCTGTCCAACTGAGTGCAGGTGAGAATTCAAAAGTGCAAGTAGAGTGGGTACATTTTGGTCATTTGTTTCTGTACGGCATTCTTACCATCCAATAGATCCATGAAAAATAATGAGAAAACGCGTAGTGCCGTACAAAAATAGTGGTCCACGAAGTCAGAAACATTATTGATAATCCGGAAATTTTGAGGGAAAATTTGGTCATTTGATACAGTACGGCATCGATTCCATACAGTTGCAATACCTCTTCTAACCCATTATTCCGCAACGCCGTACAAAAATAATGGTCCAAGAGGAAATGATCTGGGGTTCAACTTCCTCTTTTCAGTGATCCGGAGGGGTGATTTGAAAAAGTACGGCATCGGTTCCAAATGATTATCTAGCACTCAAACGAACAATTAAAAATAATGCCGTCTAAAAATTACTGTTCATTTGAATGTTTACCGATAATTACCTTAATTTCATCGTATACTTCATTTATACAGGTGGTAGGTCATTTGATCCTGTACGGCGCCTTATTTTTCTACAGGACATTGCTAAAAACTATTGTTGTATAATAATGCCGTACAAAAGAAAGTGTTCTAAAAAAAGTTACAGAGGAATACAAAACATGCAAGTTTTCATTTATTTGAATAACCATAGATTAATTAACTATAGCAAAGTTCAACATATTATCATTGTTTTAAATAGTATTCAAGTAAATAAATTTGAAAAAAATAATGCCGTACATTTTAACCCTTAATCAAACAAAATATGTACCACTTAGTTAGAAACTTGGAAACTCAGAAACTATGTACTTTAGGGCAAAAATTATTGAGCTAACTATTGTAGAAAATAAAATTTTACACTTTTTGTGCCGAGAAAACTTTTTTGTGAAACGTACCGTTTGCGATTTATGACCCATTTAAAATACCGATTTTTCTGTCACGGCCGATAACTCTTGAAATATTTGATTAATCAATAAAACGCATTGAACTATTCTTAAAGATCAGTTTATTTTCTACAACTTTAGTAAAGCGCTTTTTTTGTAATGACCATACGTTTTGATTTATAAGACGTTCAAAATCTGTTATTCCGCCAAAAATATTATAAATCGTATTAAAATAAACAATAGTTTTGTTTGTGGTGGGTTATTAGACGATGAAAACTTTGATAAAGAATAAGTAAATAAATAGATCAGGCTTTTCATGCAGATGAGGTGTATGTTAGCTATGGCAATATAGTGATGCGTTCAACATTAAACTTCTTATAACTCAAAAAGCACAGACTTTAAAAAAACAATTTTGGCAAAAGTTGCAGAGAATAAAATGGTCTTTAAACATGGATTGATGCGTCTTATTTATCTAAATATCTCAAGAGTTATCGGCATATCGGCGATAGAAAACCCGGTTCACTAAATGAGCCGTAAACGGTAGGTACTTTTAACAAATAAGTTTTGGGCAACAAAAGGTGTAAAATTATATTTTCTACAATAATGACTTCAATAATTTTTGCCCTAAAGTACATAGTGCCCGAGACAACGTTTTTTCAAGATGACGCTTAAAGATCCACCTGAACCTGTCAACATTTCGTGATTTTATGCTCAGTAAGTGATCATACTTGAAAATTTAAAAGTTAAATTCTATTTTTACGGGCCTTTAATATGAACTTTCAGATTTGTACGGCATTAACTTTTCTTAGACATATATTAAATTCAAATAAATTATCAGAATGCCGTTAAAAAATCGTACCAACTATCACCCTAAAGTACATTTCGTCATATGCAATGTTCTGGAGGTTCATTGCCATTTACTGACTATTGGACTAACAAAAATGTACGGCACGTATAAAATTTGTATCTATGCACAAAATACTTTCGGAATAAATTAATTTTACGTTGTGTCAAATCACCCCTCCGGATCACTGAAAAGAGGAAGTTGAACCCCCGATCATTTCCTCTTGGACCATTATTTTTGTACGGCGTTGCGGAATAATGGGTTAAAAGAGGTATTGCAACTGTATGGAATCGATGCCGTACTGTATCAAATGACCAAATTTTCCCTCAAAATTTCCGGATTATCAATAATGTTTCCGACTTCGTGGACCACTATTTTTGTACGGCACTACGCGTTTTCTCATTATTTTTCATGGATCTATTGGATGGTAAGAATGCCGTACAGAAACAAATGACCAAAATGTACCCACTCTACTTGCACTTTTGAATTCTCACCTGCACTCAGTTGGACAGCTTACAAGTGACGGCATAGTGCTGAATCTTATTATTTTGTACCCGTCTATCATCCTACATAGGTCTCCTGCTGGTTCATTTGACCCGTAAATTTTGTTCACGGGCCTGTAGTCTAATAGGTATACGAGAAATTTGTGCAACGGCTAGACGAGATAACTTGTTTGATTAAATCACGGTAGTGTGTTTACACGTGTGTGATATAGATATCAAAGCAAGGTTACGCAGACAGCAAATAACCTGAAAGGCGCACTTGAAACTAAAGTAAATGTCTCTTGTTACGATGTTTGTGGTCGTACTCATTCACAACGGCTTTTTTTTTTTGAAGTGAAAACTTCTTTTGGCGCGCCTAGACAGATTTTTCGTGGGCAGTGAATTGAATTCCAGCGTCACGCTCGGGTATGATAAGAAATCTTCGGGTAAACTCGGGACCATAGCCATTGGCCATCTAGAAGTGCGTCAGCCAAAGGGAAAAGCTAAAAGGGTATGGCCTGCCCATCATGACATGGCCATCTAGAAATGCGTCAGCCAATGGGAAATGCTGACGCATTTCTAGATGGTCATGCCATAATGACCAGGCCACACCCTCTAGTTACACCCGTGTAGTTTCCAAAGTAAGCTACCAAATTCAGAGTTATAAGTTTACACTTCTATCGGCAGTTCCTATGACTGCCAATTTTTATTGTATGTTAATATACTCTATTGTACACCTTCCTCAATCGCAATTTTAGTATTTTTATCTGGACAATATCCAATTATTAATCGTCGCTTATTTGGATGTTTGTAGCTCAATCACGTCCTAACGTATGAACGGACAGGGCTGAAATTTGCAACACAGTTAGAATATAGTCTGGAAGAACACATAGGCTACTTTTTATCCCGAAAAAACTACGGGAACGGGAAATACGCGGGTAACACCGCGGGGCGCTGCTAGTAGAGCTATAAATTTATCTCAAACTAGCAGTGCCCCGCGGTTTTACTCGCGTAGTCCCCTTCCCTTTGTTTTTTCGGGATAAAAAGTAGCCGTTATATACGTTAGGACGTGATTGAGCAACAAACATCCATACATTGACATTTATAATATTAGTAGGATTTATATAGTGGTATTTATGTAGTGGTAGGACTCTTAGCAGAGTCCGCCTGGGGAGGTACCACACCTTTGCCAATTATTCTACCGCCTAGCAGTAATGTGCAAACATTACTGTGTTCCGGTTTGAAGGGCAATGTTTCCAGAGAAATTTCAGAGCTTAGAGATATAACAACTTAGATCTCTGGGTGACAAGCGCAGAGGAGTGCTAGGTAATGATTTGGACTCTTCATGTTCCAATAGCTGTGTGTCACTGTGCTGTTATGTGGCAGGCATGTTGCTTATCATCAGGCACATGTCCTGCTCGTCTCGTCACACTTTATTTAAAAAAAAAATGTTTTTTTTGCCTTAGTGTAAAACTGTAACAATAACGCAATAGTTCGAAATGAATAATACATTTCACTGTTTTCTCTATAAACAAAAAACATATAGAAACTTGTATAGCGACACAATTATCGCCTTTCATTACACATCGTGTTCAATCGATTGTATTAATCGTCAACGCATCGATGCTCGATTATGCCCACCTCGATATGCAATTCTGCGAGAATATTTATACCTATTCAAGGACAATTTGTATTTTATGTGGCACTTCGATAACATTAATGAGTTGTTCGCATCCCACTCCGAGTTGGCAATAACCTTGGCGACCTTAACCCGCAGTTTCCATGGGAACAGCGAACATCGAAGAGTAATGAAAGAATTTCTCGATCAGCGCGAAAGTTTGGAGTGTCATTCTTCATTTACGATTCGCCCGTTTTTGGGATAGCGACAAGATTTCCAGCGACCAGCTGCCGATATTTTTTACACCGTCTAGAGCTCGGCTTGATTTGTTTTTACAGCTTACGAAATGTCGTCACGTGATGAATGAAACATTCTTAGGGAGCGATTCATTAATTTTGATTATTTTGTGTTTAAATATTTGTGATTCTAATAAAGATTTAAGCCAAGCAAGCGTTTCGGGTACTGTTAACGCTACAGCAGCGGTGCGAAATTTTAATCGTAGTAACGGAATGGCGGGTCTAAATTCTCTCTTATTGTTAAATAGCCCTAACCCTTGACCTTGGCTCAATACGCAATAGTAATTTGTATTGTGTCAGAGCGTTTCGCAAACTGATTCATTTAACAGTTTCTGTAGGTCAGAACCGCAATAAATAATGTGGCGACGTCATGTGCGAGTGATGTATTGAGGAGAGATTCTGGGCATGGAACGTGACGTAGAGGCTACATTTTCGACTTTAAACGATGTCGAAACGATTTCGAAAATGTAGCGAGGAATTATTCAAATATTCTGAAGGGTTAATGAAGAAGGTTTTTCGGTGGACACACAGTAATTGTGATAATGATAAATCAATTAGTAATAGAATTCCGATAGAAGTCTGATTATTATCATCATTATCATTGAATTAGTCATTAAATGACAGTAGCTGAATTCAAGATAACCAATAAATGCATCACAAGCAAACATCGGCATAACTTGACTTGTGATTCTGTTAATCATATCTGGTCTAAGGAATAAAATAAATTATACCTATCGGAAAACAGACGTGTTTAGGTTAATGGCCATTGTGAATCAAGCCAAAAGGCCGCAATTTCTGCTGCACAATAACTACCACGCACGGCCGGTATAATTTTACCTACAATATAGAAACGCAGTCAGAAATCCAAATGAAATTGAAAAAAACAGACGCCACCATGAGGCATACAGGATATGTTGTTTCGTAATTCTTCCGTTTTCCCACAAGAAATATTTAAAAGCTTGCATGCTACGTCATAAATAAATAAATAAATAAATATTGGTGGACAATTCACACAACACCATCTGACCCCAAACTAAGCAAAGCTTGTGTGATGGCGGCCAGATAGCTGATATAACACTTATATATTTTTAAATACATACTTATTATACATAGAATCGATAATACGTCTAAACACTACAAAAAACTTTTTTGATGTATGAACAAATTTTAAAATCACTAACATTTATGTAGCGTAGCATTTTCTAAAAATCTCGTACATCAT
Source organism: Ectropis crepuscularia (assembly GCA_963693475.1). Lineage (NCBI taxonomy): Eukaryota > Metazoa > Arthropoda > Insecta > Lepidoptera > Geometridae > Ectropis > Ectropis crepuscularia. The sequence continues at coordinate 16,615,829 of OY856358.1, forward strand.
CCATATTCTATCTGGTTTAACTTATCATCCATCACCAAGCGTATGATAAAATTGCATCTTTCAAGTAGTTTCATCATGCTTCAAGTAGCACTACAGACGAGAAATATACACTTCCGCAGGTTTGTAACCAGACCAATACAAAATCTGCAACAGTAGCCGCAAAGTTTAAATACATAATTATATATAGTAAGTTGTAAGATACCACAGAAATGGGTAAAACTGTCTACAGTACGTATAATTTTCACCCCAGAGGTGTGTGTTTATAGTTGCCCGATTCGTCTTTTTTATGGATGAATTTTGTAAGCAACTACACAATAATCTGGTCCAGGTAACGAAGATAAAGAAATTATGGGGCCCGTTCAGAAAAATAATAATTAAAGAATGGAAATTATATCTTTTTTTTTACATTATAACTCCGATTGGGAAGGAGGGGATTTCGACTACCTACTCAGGTTATTAATATAAATAATCGTGGCACCGAAGCCCCACTACCAAATAAGAAAAAGGGTGTGTAATTTTCTAAGAGAGTGAGATACAGGCTTGGTCATCGTATCGTTATAATAGACTAACCAACCATGAAATCTAAGACATATTGTTCGGTACATACGTATTGCTCAGCCTGCCCTTTCTTCCAAAGGCCAAGAGACATACCGCCTACTATAAAAGATACGTTACACGGCTTGGCGATGTTCCAAGAGTCGAATAAATGCCATACGTACAAAAATGAAATATGCCACGAGATTGATCTTACCACGATATATGAATGGATAAGACCATAGGACGATGGCCAAGGAATAAAAATAATGACATTAATTTTCGGACAATTGGACTTGGTAAGTGGTTATAAGCTGATGAATTAAGATGGAGAAAGCATATGATAACAGCTTGTTATTACATCGATTGAAAATACATTCACGTTATAGAGATATGAATAAGTCAGTTAATGAATATTCCAATCTCGCCTGAGAATATTTTCAAATAGAATGAAGGATTTTACAATCGTGAGATCGTAGGTTCAAGGTGCAGCTGGGAACCTGCACCGCTTTAAATTTTTCTAAGTTCACATGCACAAGTTTGTCACCATTATTGGTTTTAACGGTGAAGCAAAACGTTACGACAAAACCGGTGGGTTCCAAGAACGACATATGTATGTATTTCGAGGACTGTGTCATCCACCAACACGACTAGGCCAGTGAAGTTGATTATGGCTTTGGCTCTTTTCTTGCGACAGGAGACTTTGAGTTCCAGCCGTGGACAATACACATGGAGTAAACAAAATCGCGAAACCGATAACAATTTTACTTATTAAAGTCTCATTACAGTCATTCGTAACTCTCTACCCTTTGCTGTTCTTGGTTAAATATGTAAGTAAATTTTAAACTATGACAAAAAGAAATCACAAGATTGATCAGAGTTGTTCTTTAAAAAATGGAATCCTTAAATGATAAAATTTTACATTTACATGTTAAAATTCCTCACAGATTAAGTGATACGTTTTTAAAATCAGTAAACTTGATCAAGGAGTTCTTCATCAATAAATTCAACTTAACACTTGCTCAAATTATGAGTTCGTAAACTTTTCAAACATAGCATAATTTCTTTTGAAAAGCTGTTTTTAGAGCTAGGTGAAGATTTGAGTTTGCCACGTTCATCTCATTCTCACACACATGAATTTTGGAACTGGGGATGTTATGTGACCTATATGCCCTGGTCTCTTAGTTCAATCAGTGCTAGTCTGGTGCGAGTCTGCTAATTGAGCGGCAGAGGTGGTGGGTTTGATTCCCACCCATGACTAACATTTGTGTGATGAAGACGGATGTTTGTTTTGTGTCTGTATGTATTTCTATGTAGTCCAAATTCCTAACTATCTGGCTTTCACAGTAAAAGTTGTGTATCCGTAATTTGGGACTAGATGGTATAGTGTGAAATGTATCGATCTATATGCATTTTATTTATTTGTGTATCTGTGTTTTTCGTTATGCTATAACAACACATTATTATAATTAAACGATAATTTAAAGCGGTGAAATTGCCCAAACGTGCATTTAATGTAATTCAACATGATATTCTGATGATCTCACAAAGCTTAGAAATAAGACCACAAAAAAATCATGCAAGACATAATACTGGCTGATTATTTAATCCGTATTAGTCATTCAATATGACATCGGGGCGACATTTCACGAGTTCGTTCAAATCCCTCCGAGGATACTTGTACAGTTCCGAACGTCGTCATGTCGAGTCGGTGTCTTTGCAGGGCCGTAGTTAGAATCAATTTTAGGGGCAACACTGATTAAAGTATAATATTTTTGCTACGTATGGAATTCAACAACATCCACTGCCCCTTCCAAAAATAAATAATAATAAAAAAAATCGTATGAGTATGCAAAAAAAAATCTATCGCCAGCGAAAGTTTTGACCCGCTACTTGTTGAGGGTACCTCCTCTCTTTTACAGCCGTTTTCTTTATCTTCTTTTTGTTCGTCGAGGCAATGTATTTACACATACCCCTCTATCTGGAGGAAACGATCGAGTTATGAGGAATTCGACACCGAGAGGTGCTGATTAAAAAAAATTGGCAGTCATAGGAACTGCCGATAGAAGTGAAAACTTATACCTAACTCAGAATTTGATAGCTTACTTTGGAAACTACACGTGTGTAACCGGAGGGGGTGGCCTGGGCATCATGGCATGGCCATCTAGAAATGCGTCAGCATTTCCCCTATTGGCTAATGCATTTCTAGATGGCCATGCCATGATGCTGAGGCCACGCCCTTTCAGCATTTGCCATTGGTTAACGCATTTCTAAATGGCCAATAGCCATGGTCCCGAGTTTACTCGAAGATTTCTTATCATAGCCGAGCGTGATGCTAGAATCCAATTCACAGCCTACGAATGATCTGTCTAGGCGCGCCAGAAGTTCTCACTTCAAAAACTGTTTTACAGCCTTCTCACTGCTGAATATTCATGCCTTGCTGATTAAGTTAAAAATAAATAAATATTTCTCAATGTTTTTTTTCAAATGAATAAAGGTTTATGTTTTAGCGTCTTACAATAAATTAACATGAATATTAAATGTGTTTTTTTATTTATTTTACAAACAACTTACTTCGCGAATGTTTATAAACCCTGAGCTACGGCCCTGTGCCTCTGCCTCGAGGGAGGGTAACGGGGCCTCAAACTATGTATCCACTTTGTATCCTCCGTTGTAACTCTGACGAAATGCTGTAGGATACGTTTTATCGGAACAAGAGTAGATATAGTGTACTTGTGTTAGGATTGATGCTTAATTTTATTGTCATTTAGTGAAAAAAAATTAAGGAAAAAATCTACACTTTGGTATTTTTATTTCAAACAAAGGTACCATTTACTCCTCAACGGTAATGCCATTTTCTAAATGTATGTTTCTACAACGAACATTAAAAAAAAAAAAATAGCTATTCTGTTCACATTAATACTGTTCACGTTAGAATAGTCGAATAGTTATTCAGTAAAGTATTATCACAATATCACAATTATTATATTTATGAAGTATATATTATATATTCACAATAATTTGTACATTATTTTGTTTTATATTTTCACAATTAATTTGTTTTATGAAGAAAGAAGTTATTTAAAACTTTTGTATCGTATCTTTCTTAACACTAATCTCCTTAAAATGTTACACCTTTATCAAGACTGTAGAGTGTAAACAGTAGCTGTTGATAACAAGGATGTTGGAGTGAAACATCCTTGTTATCAACAGCTACAGCTAAGGATACACAGAGGTGCAACGCAAAATGCTTTCTTATCATGCAAATCTGGATTCAAATTCTTTGTTTTTATGTAATACTGTGACGTTACCTAAAAAAAAACACAGCAACACGCCAGTATTGTCGATAACAATTATATACGTATCACCGTAAAAATTATATGATTTGAGTAGTTAAAACAACCAACTTCACTATATCTTTAAACGCTAAAACCCATACGAATAATTGAAGATCATGTCATCATCAATACATGTCTTGTAGTGTTTTTTCTGTGTTTATTAGTAAAACAACTCAATCAGTCATAAATGGCCTCAGTCCAATCATTTCGTGTAATTCTGTGACAAATCCCAAATCCAAGTTTATGTAGATGGCGGCGTTTGAAGTTTAACGACTCGTATCGCTTAGTGACACAATCTACTATGGAACATCGAAACCGACTTACACGACATCATCAGAAATCCACGAAACCGTCCAATTACGAACCGTGACGTGCGACACAAAGCCACGATTGAGGTAAAGCTAATCAAATGCCTACACTCGAAATACATATGTACCCGAAAACCGCCATTTGCCAACGATAGGTACGAATTTGCGTACGTTCAATGGAAATGGCTATTAATAAATCGAGCCCACGCTGGTGACTGCGGAGCTTATGTCGATCAGTTCTGCCCTGATTTATGGCTTAATGAAAGGCAAATTGGGATTAAGGGTGCAATACACTCTTGCTACTCTCTCTCTCTCTCTCTGCGGTGGAATTTTGTTTCTAGATCGGATAGATACATAAATGTGGATGAGGATAATTACAGTTTTGAAGTGAACACTTTTTTGTTTTGAAGTGAACACTTTTTTTTTTATAGCATAGAGTGACGAGACGAGCAGGTCATGTGCCTGATGGTAAGCAACATACCTGCCACATAACAGCACAGTAACACGCAGCTATTGGAACATGATAGTCCAAATCATTACCTAGCACTGCACTGCACTCGTCACCCAGAGATCTAAGATATTATGTCTCCAAGCCCTGTAATTTCTCTGGAATCATTGCCCTTCAAACCGGAACACAGTAACATTACTGCTTGGCGGTAGAATATTTGGCAAATATTTGGAATTTTTGGCGCATCACAGACAGATTTTTCGTGGGCTGTGAATTGACCTCAAGCGTCACGTTCGTAAATGAAAGAAATCGTCGGGTAAAGTCGGTATTATGGCCATGGTTATGGCCACGCCTCCTGTTTTCACCCGCGTAGTTTCCAGATTGAGCTATCAAATTCTGATTTATAAGTTTTCACTTATATCGGCAGTCCCTATTTGCCAATGATTGCCAATTTTTGACGTGATAACGTCTTATAATTCGATGAAGCCGGCTGCACGCCCTCAAAACATGACGTCATGTACCGTTACCGTCGGTCGTTACCTCGCCGCATGTTTGTTACAGTTGTATTAATTATTTCGACCAGTAGTTCAAGCGGGGATGTAGCTTAGTGGTAAAGCGTTCGCTTTGCATGTGAAATGCCCCGGGTTCGATCCCCGGCGTCTAAAAGTCTTCTTTTTGCATTGTTTTTTGCATTATTTTGATTGAAAATGACTAAATTCTACTGATTACTTTTTACATACAAATCTATTAAACAAATGAAATTAAAATTTTCTTTTGAAAAATGCTACCATTCCATCAGTATTTTCTTAAGACGTTGTCACGTTCTATCGTCAGTAAACCGACTTTACAGACAAACATTTTTTTTTTATTGATTAATGAGTAAGATTTCGTCACTTACATACAAAACCAAAAACATTACACTATTAATGATAATATAAACTAAAGTACCTACATTTTTTGAAATTAAAAGTAGTTTCAGCAAATTAGACTATTTTTAGAAACCCTTACAACGGAGGGAGATTGGTAAAGTCGATCAACGCTCTTATAATGAAAAAACCAATATGAAAATGGATTGGTAGATACCATTTACATTGAATCTACAAGCAATTTGTTCATATCATCAAATTTGATTACAGACGAAGATAATTCTAGACAATTATCCTCTTATCTTCTTTTGATGTCTGCCGAATTTCGATATTTATTCGCTGCCTATCGGGAAGGATAAAAATATCGGTTATCGTAAAAATCAATACCCAAAGCTTTACGGATACCTTTATTATTTGTATGGGACATCGTTTGTTCCGCTTACACATATCCGCGATATTAGTATATCTATTTATGATTCTCGAAAATCAAATCATATTTTTTTTAACTATTATAGTTTTCCATTTGACCGCCATCTCGCCAGATGTTAAGCGTCGTAATACGGGCTTCTACGTTAAGTACTACATTAAATACATTAACTTTTCATTCATTACAAACAACTTAACATTCTACAGATCATTAAAATTCGTATATTTTTCTTCCATACAAAATAAAAAAAACTGTATTTGGCCGGTCTAAAACGATGCTTTTATTATTAATATTTTTTTCTTTAATTCTTCGTAACAAGAGCGCGTGCGGTCTTTAACCCTCGATAAATAAATAATGTGCATGAACTCGAAGTGCACAAACACAAAAAAGCCGCAAAATAGTGCTAGAAAAAGGCAACACTCTATTTTTTTTTTAAAACCTATGTCTGAGTTGAGTTTTAACAAAAATAGTTTGTTTAAATATACAGAAAATGTCCATAAACGGATGCAGGGCGATTACCAGTAACCCTGTATCGTAAATATCAGCTATCTGGGTTCCATAGTACAAGCTTTGCTTAGTTTGGAGTAAGGCGGTGGTGGGTAAAAAAAATGTCGACCAAAATACCTTAATTCAATATTTACCTGCATCTGCCTGCGTCTTTGTTCGCGAAGAATTTAGAAAACTCGTATGTAAAAAAAGTAAAAAGCTCGCATGTGCTATTCTAGAATTTAATAAATCTATGCTTTAAATTTCAGAATGATACGTTCAGTAACGTGAGTGAAAAAGAAATTTAAACTTTCGCATTAATTAAATTAGTCTGATATTTGTTTGCACCTACGCAACGTGTCATAATATAAATGTTGTATACCGAAATTAAAGCAGCTGTTTACGTGAAGATACTAAGTTTAATTTGCCCTTACCGCAGACCACCGTAAGGATGAAAACCGCGCTCTTTAATTAAAACTTTACACAACAAGCAAGCACTGTTTTACTTATTGTAAGTTATTTTACACATAGTTTTGAACTGCACAAAGGCTTATTTTAATTATCAGACGAAATAGTTCAAATTTTCACCGCTCACCACATTATTAATATGTTTATGGTTCTTTCATCGCGTTGCGGTTACTGAACAACATTTAAGTTAAATAGTTTGTTGTTTTGGGGTTTAAATTTTAGATTAACGTTGTACTACGAGATTATTTTTAACATAATATTTTATTTCAAAAAATTGGATTTGTCTGTTTCGGTACAGAACCTTCTGGAGACTTTCGCCTGCTCAAATTTGTAAATAAGTATTGATAGACATTACCCTTATAGTGCTATTTATTCCCAAACTAAGCACAGCTTACACTACGAGAAACAGATAAAGGAATCTGTATTTGTTAACTTCTGTGGAGGAAGGGCCTAGCGAGAGGGAATGTGACTCGAGATGAACTACCAGCTGCGTAGCCTCAACGTGAGGAGACTCCATCGGTGATGCACAATAGCACAATATAACAAAAGGCCAAAAGCAGGAAGCAAAAGCAAGATCCCTTAAAATCCCGCTTCAGAGACTCGGGGCCTAGTTTCACAAGGAGAGAGACATGGTTATAATTCACCACACTTGCTACGTACGGATTGGTAAACGACAAAGATCCTTCCTAGAAAATGACGATTCGATTTTAAGATGTTTTCTTTAGCCCTTAAGCCAGTTGCGATTCAACTTGTAAATAAAATACCCAGAAATACAGCCGGAATTCAAACCCTCATGTTCGTGAAATAAGATTTTCTCGCCCCTGGCCACTACGGCATATGGTAGTTTCTTATTTACTTATTGAAATAGACTTTTTTGGGTAGGTACGTAGCTCATAATTCTTATACTTGGAGAATATACTTTATACTTTCACTAAGCCTATCTATCAAAAACAATCTAATCAGATACTACGGGACTGTCCTGTGAAACTTAGACTTAGTCCTGTAAATTTAGAGTGCTGAAGTTTTATAAATAGAATCACGTGTAAACCTACGCATTCAATGTTCATCACAAAAATTTACAAAGAACATAACTGAACGAAATATTGCGTTTTAACGAAATCATTATATTAGGAAAACTGACCTTTACGGGTTTTCTGCTCCGTTATATCACAGAATAAGTTTTAAATAAGCTTCATTTTAAACATTTATGCGGTCCTGCATTGCGCATTGTTGTGCTTGCGTATTGGAAATTAGTTTTGAATTACTGCACGCGACCGAATGGCGACCAAACATTGGCTACTGGTAAGAGCCAACACTTGTTTTTTGTTAATACTATAAATGTTTATGTAATACAATTTAATAAAAATCGTTGGAGCCGGTTTTGCGATTCAGATTCTATACTTAAATAATAAATATGTACATGAATTGCTCGTTTAAAGGTATTGGATATGTGGCACTTTTTATTAAGAAATAGGTATACCTATTTTATACAAAATATTGATTCCGGGGACGTCCTCCAACATGCTGGAAAGGCGAGCTCGGAGCGTTTAAAAAAGATTGGACGAAGGAAGATCAGGACGGAAGTGGATAAAATTGGGGGAGACAACTAAGTGTCTCCAGCTGTCCAGCAGTGGGACAAATTATATTATTTAAAAAAATATAAAATATTAAATTGATGAAAGTCATTGGTCGCGAATCCGCGATAAGTGTGGTGACTCCGGCCCTCCGATCGGCTATGGCTTTGCTAATACTCTATAATTTCAAACGAAAATAAAGAGATACCAACATAAAAGACAAGACTCATTTCAGTTAGACGCTAGATCTCAGGTTTATGGTGCAGAACACAGCTATGTCATTCACTCACAGGGATAATGTTGTCAGCATTTTAAGCTCCTATGCGCAGGAAATGGCGCGGCGCAGGTTATTTTATTAAATTAGACATGTCATTTAAATTACATTAAACTATGAAAATATTTACATCAAATTCTTACTGCAATAAATATAAATACATATATTGTTTTTCAGGAGCACTACTTAGCTGAAGAATAAAAATATTTTTAACTATATTGTTTTCATTTCATACTTTTTTAAACCTAAAATAATTATGTCAATCCGAGACAGCTACTCAATAGTCCAGGTTTAAATTAACTACGAAAAGCAATTCATGATTTAGTTTTGGTGTTCCACAAGGCTTTGTCTGTTAGTCACAGGAAAGACGCCGATTACAGGCCAATTCCGATTAGCAAGTCAAAATTGAAAGCCATAGAATTCACTAGCAGTCCAGCGTAGTATTTCAATGCATTGGCTAACGGTATTCATGAATTCTGCAGTCACATTATGACTTTAATAGCGTATAACGAAAGAATTATTATCTTTTAACTAATCTGTTTTTTTAACATTTTTTTACATATTTATCATGAAATGTTCGTATAACTCTCATTAGGATGTAATTATATTAATTATTGCTAATTTATTGAGTTATTTTTCTGTATACCTCTAGATACGCAGTTTCAATTTTTTTGCGCGAATGGTACTCACGTCGATAATAGTGAATTGATAGGATTAACGCAATGATCAAGAAGGTATAATAAAACATTTTCTTAAATCATAATGCTTACGGTTTAAGGCGTCTTTTATTTACGTACTAGCGGCCCGTTCCGGCTCCGCTCGGATATTGTCATTTAAAGACTATTAATCGAAACAAAAACTATCCTATCTCTCAAGTTGGACCAGACTGCTCACGGTGTGCTAATTTAATTTAAAATCGGTTAAGTAGTTTAGGAATCCATCCCGGACAAACATCGTGACAGGAGATTTATATATATTAAGATTTATTTTGATGAGGGTTAATACCAAGGTACAAATGAAGAGCCTTTTCAAGAGGCGGCATATATAAATTAATATTTTAGAATAAAAAACTGCTTACTGTGACATAACTATAATATTTAGACATATGCTGTCGCGACACTTTTTGTAGATAATAATGAGTTCTGCAAAGTCGTAGTAAATGATTTTGTTCTATCATCAATAGTTTTCGCAGCGCACACGACGTAAGGAATTTTTCAGGTCATTTTTTTACACCTCATGTTACATTATTGGAGTTTTAGTAAGGATCCCTAATTTTTTTTTTATATAATATAGCCTATGTTACTGGGGAATAATGTAGCTTTCCAAAGGTGAAAGAATTTTTGAAATCGGTCCAGTAGTTTCGGAGCCTATTCATTACAAACAAACAAACAAATCTTTCCTCTTTATAATATTAGTATAGATAAAAGTGCGTTAACAATCTACCTACAAATGACGGAATTTTATTTGAGAGTTATTTTAAGACGAGAAATGTTTGTACATAAATAAAATGTTTTCCTCCTAAGTTAGAGAGGAAATTTTTCAGAAGTCAAAGGCTTTTCGCAATCTCATATGAACATGTTTTCAAATGGAAATTGCAAACTTTCAATGATTAAGATAAAGACGTCTTAATAGTAGGACTAACGCCTTGCTAATTTAGTAATGGGTCCTGGTTAGGATTATAGATTAAAATAATACCTAAAACTATATTTTTTACACTTTCAATGCGTCTTCTAATCCATTTATTCAGCAACGCCGTACAAAAATCATACGACAAGGGAAAAAGATCGATCCTGCACTCAGTTGGACGGCTAAACTGACGGTATAGTGCTGAATCTTATTATTTAATACCCTTCTATCTTTCTACATAGGTACCCTGGTGGTTTAAGTGACCCATCAAATTTCGACACGGGCCAGTAGTGCAATAACACTTAAATACATACTGACATTGAATTTTTGGGTTCGACTGAGACAAATTTAAAATAGTCACTGTCTAATAAAAAAAAAGTTCAATTCGTTTAGCAGCTCTGTTGCAACAGACACAGAGACACAGAAGAGCGATAAGTAGAACTAAAATCCCTATTTTTGAGCCAGTGCTTCAATGTTTGAGATCAGAAGGCAAGATATAGGACGGTAGAGAAACCACGCTATAAAAACGCTCTACTAAAAAGCCTTTAAAAGTAAATAAAACAAGAGCGTGTTAACATTGCCCTTCTATTACATACTGCCATAGACAGTGGCCTGTTGGAGTGTGTAAAGAATAATGACACACATGTATCTAACACTTCTAAACCATAGTAATAAAAAAAGTTATAATTAATATTATCAATAAAGAACATTAAAAATAAATTAAACAAATATAAAAATGATTACTTCTGCTTTATCACAGCAATTCGAAGATTTTAGATCGAAAATCGACCACTGTCCTGGAATACTGATTTGTTCTCTACATGACTAGGACTAGGCAAAGCCGCAGGTAAACTTTAGATGCAGCTAAGTTTGTTTTAAAATTTCAAAAGCAAAACCGTACTCACAGCTGCTACATTTTCTTGTTCAGACGTTTAAAAAAGCTCATAAAACATTTTGCATGATTCCAACAACGGTATCAAATAAAGGTGTACATTTTTGAAAAGTCGGAGAACTTCTGACCCATTGAGGTTTTTCCCGCTCGGAATTTGTTTTAGAATTTCATTTTCAAACATTTAGGAACGTGCCGTGGGATAACGCGAATAATTCCAGTTCAATTATATTTTAACGTTTCTATAGTATGGACTATCTGGTTTTTATGGGTATTCGTTTGAGTATTAACTCTTATGATACGCGTTAGTTTATAATGTGACGGTATTTATAAATTGACGGTCACATATTCATTATGACTATGGCTAACTTAAAAAATGATATTCTTAAATTCTTATGTATGTACTTACAGATTACAGATACTATTATACGGATATTATAACTGTGAAAGTTAGGAATGTTTGTTTCTCACATAGGTCAGAAGAACTATGAATAGATAATAATAAATAGATAATAAATTGATGGGCAATTCACACACAATACCATCTGACCCCAAACTAAGCAAAGCTTGTAATGAGATTTAGAGATTTTATTTACTAGACCTGGCTGAAATTTGGAACGCAGATAGATTTTTATTGTGAAACGACATATTGTTGTCGTTCAATTTAACCAAAAAAAATAATTGAGAATGGTAAATAAGCCTTGTCTAATAAATACACACACCTAAATATAAACTGAGTGCATTCTCAACAGGTATATTTATTTTGTCTATATATAGAAGTCCATTAACTGAAGTGAAAAAATATATCCAGAAAAGTTATTTCACTCAATATCCTTATCAAAGATAATGAAACAATTTTTCCCCCAATAATAACTCGATTGTGCCGTCCCTACAAAGATTTCGCGTCACGAAAAGTCGTAATGAAATGAAATTTGATTTCGATTCAATTGATTTGTCAATCATTTCAATGGACTTATCGCGAATGGTTCAACAATTTGATCTAATATTCATTTTGCAAGGTCGAAAGTTAATTTGCCAATTGAAACTGTATTCAGTTGCATTACAGCAGAACATGTCTATTTACGAGAATATTTTGTTGTCTGTGTAATTGATTTCTTTGTTCTTGACGTATTTGTACATTGTACAACCATATTTTATAAACTCTATATTTTTTAGTGAACAGTTTTCGTTAAATACTAATTGTAATAAATATTCCATTACACTCCTTTTTTTAATGTTACCAAGGTGACACAAAATGGATCTCGGAACTTGTCGGCTCTACTGGCGACATGTCCCGAGGTCCATATCAAAGACATCGATATAGACGAGGTGCTTATCATTGTGTTCTAAGCGTTAACTTTGATGTCTGAATTCAAAAACAAAAGTGAGTTATTTTCTTATTACAATCATATTTATATTAGTCTCCCTAGCACAAGGTTGAAGAAATAGTCCAGTGCAATTACGGAAATAAATAAACATTAAATTGTGTAGTTTGGGGACTATGAAGGATCGATAGTGGGGTGTATCCTGAGCATATATTCCAATTTGAGGGATTCTGGCGTGGTCAGCTCATGGTTATTTCAATAAAAACGCGTTTAATTCGATATCTCGAGAACTGTTAGTGTTAGGCAAAAAATTGTTGAGATCTTTTCTCTTCTAAACTAACTTTTACATCAACAACTTTTCTTTTTTTCATCAATACTTTTCAAGTTACTGCTTCCGAAAGTCAAAAATTTTATTTTTTTCCTCCCTTTTTTTATGTTTCGCCATTTTCTCCCCAACCGATAAATTTTATGAAACTTTACCAATAATTAAAAGTGTAGATCTTTTAATAATATACAACTTTTTCCTTGCACTTTTTTCTGTAATGACAATACATTCAGAGTTATGTTACTTTACCGAGCGAAATCCGCGCCACTGCGACACCTCCGCGACACTGCAAAAAATCCGCGACACCTCCGGTCTTAGGGCTGAACCCAAAATTCATTGTTGGATTGTGTCGGTGGGTTTCTTCCACACAGGGTTATGTGGGACAACAACGTTACCTACTCCGATATATGCCAGAAATATATCGATCCTTCATAATCCCCAAACTACATAATTTAATGGTTTTTTTTTCAATTTTTTTGCGTAATTGCACTGGACTAAAATGTTGTGTTAAGTTTGGGTGGGATTTGAGACAGTGCGGGTTTTAGCTACAGCACTTCTGTTGATTTTTTTAAAGCATCCTTGTCAAATTCAATGCAAATAAAGAAACGTCGCTTCCCTAACAATTGAAACGTATACTGAGGACTAGGGCAAAACAAGTTAAAGGATTCTCGTAAACTCGAAGTGAACCGGTACAGAACGGTACTTGTTCGATCATATCTACTGAATAAATACGTCGAAACAAAAATACGTATGTTTTGACTGATCGAAATTCTGGAAATGTTTGGGGAAAGGTTTTCCCTGTAAATGTAAACATAAACACGTATATATGTACAATATTACTTAGACTTCTGCGAGTGATAGCACACAGGGCGATGTAGGCCGACGACCGGAGGCTTTCCTCTTTGGCCACCAGACCGTGTCGTGAGGGAAAGAGTCGGAAGTACTGTGTGACGCAGTGACTGATCTCTAGCGTTAGGGGTCTAAGAAATCTACTTTAATACGTAACTAACTAATAATATAATACTAACCTAACTAATAATACGGAACTAGCAGCGCCCCGCGGTTTAAACCATTCTCGTTATTTTCCTGCGATCTAAAGTATTCCAAATTTCAACCCGATCCGTTCAGATGAATATCTAGAATGATAGATATAAGCTGAAGAGGATTTTCGTTTGAACGCACTAATCTCAGGAACTATTGGACGATTAAAAAAAATCCCTTTTGGATATGTACGTGATCTCCCTGAGGCACAGATAAGAGTAAACAGCTGGCGGATGGCGGCCCAGTAATCTTGACACTGCCGGGAAGCTCGGAAAGAGTAGATACAAAACTCGCGCCATTGCGCCAGTGACGGAGGCCTGCCTGAGGCTATTATTTACTACGGGCGAAGCCGGGGTGGACAGCTACTCAAATTCATGTAACACTATAAACACAAAGCCATACTGATCTCAATCAGATAATATAATTTTAACCGCATAACTTTCCTACCCAATCGGGAGATAGGTCACTGTCAGTGTTCGGTCTAGAGCGTCTTACGCTCACGAACCGCGGTCATACAATACTAGGAACTACTTTCATTTGCGCTATTGTCTGAAACCGTGAACCGTTGGTTTGCGCCATTGTGCTTATATGAACCGAAAAATTATTTCGTTGACGCTTTTTGATTATGCAATTCAACGGTTTTCTTTCTATTTGAAGTTAGTTCTAGCCTGAATTTGTAAAAGTTCTGGTTTGCATCGACTTTTAAATAGATATTATATAGGTTGCAGATTTAACAATTGGACTGAGTTCGTTTCAGTTTTAATGTTTTTTTTTTTGATTTAACATTTTCAAAAAAATAATGTTTAAATACTACACACTTGGACAATCGGGAAGGAGGTGACTTTGGTAATATTTTATTGATTTTCAATGATACCAAGATTACCAAGGCCAGTACTAGTATTTTACAGAAATAAGTGCGCTCAGCGGTACCACCCACCATGCTGTAGGATTAAGCACATTGTTCGAAACAAAAGTCACCTATGGTGTGAAATTCTGCTATAAATAAGAATATATTTATTATTACTGTTTCTAATATTATTATGATATACTAACTTAAACTACAAGTCAAGAATTGGTAATAATACATAGTTATTTTAAATACTACTATCAAATACTTTGTTCGTGGTAAGCCTTAACACGCTAAGAAATTTATAGGTATTACCGACAATGTAGACAATGTAGTCGCTGTAGTACGGATTTCACAAGCCACTGACGCCCTTAATGGCTTTCGGTAAAAGCGGAAGCGGATGCAAGCGCGGTCATCTAGCCAGCCATATAGACCTATACGGAAAGGGTATACAAATCCAATAGAGTTACACTTTTAAAGTTAAAACTTGTTTAGCGATTATCACTTTTTGGTACAGGAATATCTTATAAGTTCGCGTCACCGACATGTTAATAATTTAACAGCGTAGTGCTGGGGCGACGACGAAGTAGCGCGGGACGCTTTTTGGACGGATGAAATCTTGTAGGCACTGTAAGTGAACGATATGCGTAATCTGTAGCGACACAGGTGAGGTATTTTGCAACAAAACGGGCTGTTCAAAAGTAACTTAAAAATATTACAGATACGAACGAGCAAAATAACCGATCAAAATCGACAAAGTTCGTTTAAGTACTACGAGTAGATACTGTTTACAGATACATCAAACTTATGCCACCTCTTTCTAAATATCAGATTAACTCACTTTGAATATACACTCTAGCACTCTTTCTGTATAGCCTTGGATTCACACTCCCTATGGACCTTCTGGGCTAATGTGAAATACAGCTTCCTAAAGTATTCACATGACCTTCACAGCGTTTTAGGAACAATGCTAACTTAAAATCATGAACCGTAAATCCGTGTAAGAACCAAGTGTCGTGGCTCGGGAAAATGCCATTTTTAACAGTGAGTGTAGGTACTACTCTCGACTATAATGTACCTTCTAATTTTGTACTATTGTATATTCTGTGTCTAGGTTTTTTCACAGAATACAGACAGTATCGTAACTACCGGTTTTTGGTTTTTTTTTTGCGCTTGCTGAGTGCGTTGGACACTACAAACAGTCTGGATATGCGAGGCAGATTAAGGGGGCGCCTAGTAGAGCCAGAAAACGAAAAAAGGACATTTTCGACGCCGCTCACTGATGATAAGAAACTAAAAACTGTAACAAAAAAAAATTACGTGTAGGTACAACCAAGAAGAAGCACAATAACCGAATAGAAGTTAAAAAATAGATACATTTTTTTTAAATAAAAGAAATTATAATGACACCGAAAAAAACTATTTTAATTCATGTACTCGACATTATCAGCGATGACCTCACATTATTTTTTGTCAATAAAGTTTCTAATTGTACCGAACACTTTTTAAAATGTTTAATTATTGAGTAATTAAATAAAACTTGGTCAAAAATTGACTCCTGATTTAATATTGATTTTCCCTCCAAACTGTGTCATGCTATTCTCGACTTTATTATGTATACCACATTAAGAAGCGCGTCGCGCGGGTGAAATCTGTTTTTTTCCTGGCACTAGGCGCACTCTTAAAATATACACCAATCATTTCCCTTAGGGCAATGTCCTTAGGCGCCCAGTTCCGATAAAGAGTTTTGCCTCGACATCGGTACCTTTAATTGAGGAAGGAAAAATCCAAAATGATGTTAATAGAGTACAAAAATAAAGTTTTTCTTTTGGTGAAAATTTACATCGCCTTATCGCATATCGTTAGCTGTCTTGTATATACTAACTGAACTCTTAGGTTGTATCAATGTCCTTTTTCAGTTTAAAACATGTAAGGTTGAAAACATGATCCTGATCTGGTCATTTCTGCAACCGTGCCTAAGGCGACTATTTACAAAGTTTGTGTGTGTGTTCACACACACAAACTTGCAAGCGTACATTAAAAATAAACAAAGATTGTTACACAATTCCGTAATGATGGCGCGATCCGCACTTGCTTATTTATAAAAAAGAAAGGTTAAGTGCGTAATAAAAGACAGAAATGCATGCGACCTTCTCGAGGGTTAGCTTTTTGCTTTTAACGTTGAACGAGAGACGTAAAAACACGCAAATGTGAGCCGAGATGTTAACGAAACAAACAAAGCGAGTTTGTAAGAGCCTCTTGAGAACGTTCCTTATGAATGGAGCTGTTGTTAAGGTCTGTTCAGACTTGAAAAATAAGGTAGTTAGTTTACCGTCAATTCTTCATTGTACACCCAATCAATTTTATTGCTACTATGGGAGCTACTTGAATTGCGGGATGATGGATGCCATTTAGCTCTAGCCACACTCAAAACAAACTCAAAAATATGGACGTGTCTTTCTTGAAATATGATTTTGCTCTAGCCACGTGACGTAATTATTATAGTCCCGTTTTGTACCCAGGAGTTCTCGTTGAAGACTTTCGTGTGCGCAATGTACGACTTTGTTAGAGGCGGTTGCGTTTATCAACGAATTGTTTCTTAGATTCTTAGAAAGTATGACTTTTGGGACAAAGAAAGAAAATATTTGAGACTTCGCATAGGTATATAGCCTTTACTATATTTTTGTTGTCTAATACGAAGTTCAAAAAACGAATTATTTACTAAATGTATGTTGCTTTAACTGCGAAACTTCATAAACTAAACTACCAGCGGTACTGAATAAAGCTCTGTATGTTGCTTGAACTGCGAAACTTCATAAACTAAACTACCAGCGGTACTGAATAAAGCTCAAGTCTGAACCGGCCTTTACGCGTGTTGAAGACGTAGATTACTCTTCAAGCTTGTATTCAAACGCGAAACAACTTCAACGGGTGCGAATAAGTCATTCACATTCAAGCGTTGTTCAGCGCGAACTCAAATTAACTAAATGTTAAAGTTTCAGTAGTGGAACCGACATTGGAGTATTGTTTGAGGCAAAATTCGTTTCTAAATGGGCTTCAGTTAAACTCCAGTGTTACTGTACTGTTCTCGCCGTACTCATTTAGCACAAAAATGTTTTGTTTTCTAGCGAAACAATGCCATTGAGATAAAAGTTAACCAACCGTCGTTTAACCAAAATGAGCTAATTAAATCTTAAATAAGGAACATTAAAACGGTTTTTAAGACTACAAATAATAATGGGTAAGAATTACCTACGTCAATGCAACGCTAACTTTTCAAGAGACAAATGCTATTATATAATCTGTTTCTATTTTTTAGAAAGTGATTATTCTCATATACCTCTACTGACTATCAAACTTTAGGCTAGAGGTGATTATGATTTTACTAACCTAAACTTCCTAACAATACTTACGCACATCGATCAGTAGAGTATACAATGGGTAGCACAAATAAAAAAAAGAACTGTATATATAAATTTCTAAGAACTAAAAAAATAAATAAAAAAAAGAAGTTTAGTAACAAAAAAATTAGGTGTTCTAGAATATTAATAAATATTTAGGTATAGCATCATCGACACGAAGAAGAGTATACTTGAAAGCATTTCGTATCTTTACTCTTTTTCAAACTGGCTTTCGTAACGAGTAAGAAGGTGGGTTAAGGTTATCTCATGACCGGCAGTGCGCTGAATTAAACCACCATAATGGGTACGACGATGCTCGTATTTGGCATGCAACCATTAAACCTATTTGCAGAAGGTCATAATCCTCTTAATATAACTTTTAACAACCTCATCAAATTAGCGTGATTACGAAGCAAAAGTCCCTAAAACCACGCATCATTTCGGCCCACAGACTATTCGGATTCACTCATAATCGTTAGGTTTCTGGATATAAAACGGCAATAAAGTTTATAACTTTCACATGCTGTGACGCCGGTAGTCTCGGGTTCAATAACAGGGGGTCGTTGGCTAGAGTCAGCTGCGTAAATGAATATTTCAAATTAAATTGTGATCCTTTAGAGGCCGATCCGTGTCTAGACGCTCAAGATGCAATTACTGTTGGAAGGCTACCTCAGTACTTTGACGCGCGATTCTTTGAGGTTTGCACCTGCCGGAGGGAGAGGGAGTTCTTTTTACATTTATATGAAAAGAGCGTCTGAAAATGCAACTAATTTGTTTACGGCTTTGAACAAAGTAAAAAGAAGAAAATCGTAATAACGTTTTACGCCGCGACGGTAAGTATTCTTGTACAATAATTGATGTTTTGTTTATATGTCATCGTAAATATAATAACAGATTATACTCTGACGAGTAAGATTGTAATCGTACGGTGGGTTAATTCAATTTATAATCTGACGTGGTTAGATTACAATCTGATGGTATTTAGAATTTTACGTGACAAACTATACTACAGAAGTTGATTTTCATAATTATACTCACTTTATCAATCAATAAATGTACGAGTACATTAAAGGTTATTATCATTTTTTCAAAATTAGACCCACTTTTAGAAAGTTCATTAAAAATTACCGACAAAAACATCAAAGATTTTGCATGAAAGATGTCTTCTTCGAAACTAACCGTAAATCAAACGACATCAAAAAGTGCAGTTCTTTTAAACCGTCTGTACCTCTGGATAGTTTAAATTACACAAAGCATTCGTCTGGAGGCCGGCAGAAACTCATTCCTATCGCAATAAATTGTGATTACAAACGGGTCGACTGCATTCAAGTGCAAATTGTCATCTGGATTTCCACTATTTTATTGGAAAAAACGCTGTATTTCCACGACTTCTGTTTTGCATTGTTGTGGGTTCCATAATTATTGAGGAGTGTAAAATGGCGTAACAGCGATTCGTTCAACCATTACAGTCTCGGGAACTATTATTCCATTCTCCAGTGGACGATAACACCGCAAATGACTCCGTAATTTTAACGTAATCTCAATTTTTGCTGGAAATGTTTGTTTCTCGAACAATGTTAATCTGTAGCGAAGTAACAAAAGGTAATCGTGAACAAGAATATGGTACAGAATTTACTGTAAAAAAATAAGTTTTACGATTTTAACAATCACGCACGTTCCGTGGGAATGATCAACGTAATTTCGAAAACTTTTATTCAAATGTACATATTTTCACCGTTATGTCAGATAAAAATACAATCATTCATAGTACATGGTAACACAGCTTTAAGGTTCGATAGATAGTAGAAGCCATCTGAGGTCAACTGTCATAGATCGCGTAACGATATGAATTGAAAATTCAATTGAAAGAATGTATTTTGAAAATTGTCCTATCAATATTTCAAGATCATCGGTTTGGTAGTTTTTTTTTTAAATAAAGAGTGACGAGATGAGCAGGACATCTGCCTGACGGTAAGCGACATGCCTGCCACATAACAGCACAGTGACACGCAGATATTGGAACATGAAGAGTCCAAATCATTACCTAGCACTGCACTGCGCTACACAGTAATGTTTGCACATTACTGCTTGGGGGTAAAATAATTGGCAAAGGCTTACTTCGCCAAGCGGACTCTGCTAAGAGTCCTACCACTACTAAAGGTAGTTAAGATATTACAGACATACTACAGTCGAGATAGACATAAAACTAGCCTGAAATAGAAAAAATTCCGGGGAGCGATTTTTTTTTATGAAACGTCGGGGAGGGTGGTTGGAAGTATAAATCTCGATTTTCTAACTAATCCCGCTAGAGGGTTCGCAGCTATCTTGTTTTAAAGTTTTTGTGAAATAACTCGTTAATTTTCAACTTTAGAGCAGAAATGATAGTTACCAAAGTTGTTGGAAATTTAATTTCTCACAAGTTTGCTTCATATAGTTTTTACGCTAGGATCAATATTTGCAGAGTTATACTATCAAGTTTATCAAAAAAATCGTAATGGGTGCAATTTCATTTTCTTCAACTTTGGTTCTCGCACTTTGTTTCCTTATTTTATTTTTAGTATTTGTTGTTACAGCAGCAATAGAAATACATCATCTGTGAAAATTTCAACTGTCTAGCTATCACCGTTCTTGAGATACAGTCTGGTGATAAACGGACGGACGGACGGACGGATGGACAGCCAAGTCTCAGTAATAGGGTTCCGTTTTTACCCTTTGGGTACGGAACCCTAAAAAGTGCGAGAACCGAAGTTAAAGTAAATAAAATTGCACCCATTACGATTTTTTTGATAAACTTGATAGTATAACTCTGCAAATATTGATCCTAGCGTAAAAACTATATGAAGCAAACTTGTGAGAAATTAAATTTCCAACAACTTTGGTAACCATCATTTCTGCTCTAAAGTTGAAAATTAACGAGTTATTTCACAAAAACTTTAAAACAAGATGGCGGCGAACCCTCTAGCGGGATTAGTTAGAAAATCGAAATTTATACTTCCAACAACCCTCCCCGACGTTTCATAAAAAAAAATCGCTCCCCGAAATTTTTTCTATTTCAATGTCTGCCTCTACTGCGCTAACATAGAATTATAAAGACTCGCGATGATCGGTACATCATAAATGCTAAGTATTCTGTGATATACGCAGAGAATCTCGTGTGATCGTGAATGATGAAAAATTGATTTTAAATTTACTCTCATTTTATTACTTCATTGTAGATATATTAGTTATTAAGTCTGCGTCTATCGGTCTATTATTTTTAAAACTTTAATACGTTTAATAAAATTGCAGAATATTTACGCGTTGTTATGGTTAAGGTAAAAGAGAGATTTAACTAACAAAAAATAAGAGAAACTAATTTAGGGAAATACTTTTAATAGGTTTTGTCATGTTACTTGGCTTACTTTAATTTATAGATAGTACTTAACAAATATATTCTAACAAATTGTTGAAAAAAACATACTTCTCGCGATGTTCTCAAGCGCTGACCGGAATGAAGGTAGTTTAACTTCGGAAATCGAATGAAGGAATGATATTCGGGGTTTTCATCAAACTCACTTGGAGTTTATAAAAATAACATAACAAAAACAAAAATAACATTTATAAAAAATATAAAACATTTTTAGCCAGTGTTATTCTATGAAACAATAGTTAAAACACATGAACAATGAACCGAACCGTAACTTTACGTGGATAAACACAACGAATTCAGGTTGGCACTGAATTCGAATGTATCAATAGGCAGTGAATATAACAGTATTACTAAATTATTTCAACGTTTCAGTGTTTACTTAAGTTTTGAAAGTTAGTTTTCGAATTTTCATGTTAAATTTTTGTTTCACCATTTTAATGTTACTTTTTACAACAAAAAATACTTTACTTTTTATAAATCTATGTATATGAAAAACTACTGATCGCCGCGTTATAGCAAAACTCAAAAAAATATCAACTGTTTTCACATAAAACTGGTACGAATGATAAATCCTGTTAATATTATAAATGTGAAAGCTTGTGAGGATGGACCCATGAATGTTTGTTATTGTTACCCTTTCATGCAAAAACTACTGAAGATATCTGGATGAAATTTGGTAGGTAGGTACATATGTAGATAGAGAATAGTCTAGAATGACACATATACCATTCTACAGTACATTTATGTCATCAACTTTGTCATTCGAGTTCTTTTTTTTACATATACATATCTTGGATTAGGAGACATATATATATATAACATATATGCGACCTTATATAAAGCATAAGTAAGTAGAGATCAGGGTTTTCCGCACGGTTCCTTTATGTCAATTGTAAGCAGATGAGGCGTATATTAGCTATGGAAATAAAGTGATTTGCCGCGACAAAAGTATAACACTTCCACAAGAGCGAGAAGGAAAGAACGATCAGACCCGTGCTTTCGGTGTAAAGCGTTTGTTCTGACTCTATACGTAGTACATGTAAACTTTTTGCATTTAACCTACAACCATCCACTCTAACCGAACCTACAAGATCTACCTACGAGGACGAAATAGCGCATTCAGTAAGACAATATTTATGTTTCTACATTTGCACAGCGAGAGAAAAACAAAAGCCCTCATTACACTTTCATTCCTCCGCAGGAAATTGCCATCCTGTCACGCAATCCTGGCAACACTGTAGCGAACCCACGATCAAACACACCTTACACTCTTGTTTACAGAACACGGTATTAATGTCTACATACTCAAAACCCAAGGATCTTTTTGATAAAGGAAGCGGAAAGACATTTGAATAAATCCCCAAAGGATGCGCGGTCGCTTTAGTCTTAACGCGAAATACAGAGTAAAAATAGACTTGTTCCGTGCTTTTTGTGACACCCGCGAAATAGTTGAATGTGTGGTTTGTTACATTACTTGAGATTACTATTTAATGGTTTGCGACAACGAACTCAAATTACCCAGTTAATTTTACTTTTATTTTCCCAGTTTTGTAATCGACAAGTTAATTTTATAATTGAGTACGTTATTTGCTTTTGTCTTACTTGTTTATCTTTTCTAACATTTTCGAATGCATTTCGAAAAGTGTGGAATATTAATGCAGTTTAATGATAATATTCTAAGTTTTCACTTCTATGTCCCTGTATTGTGTGACTGTAATTTTTTTGTTGTTGAAAGTTGAAATTTAAATTCTTCGTCTCTAACTCTTTAAAGACGGTAAAAAGGCTGTCTCCCATTTGGCTTGTGCTCGGAACGCAAACAAGTGCAGTCAGGTCTGAACTCAACTCAAAACTAACTTCGAAAGCACAACTTCGCAACTAGTGCCGAGGCTAACTTTGCGCCTGTCAGGTTCATTCAGAGCCGGCAACACAAAGTTGCCCGTGCAAAACCTGGGTCACCCACTCACGACGGATTATTGTTTAGCGGTGAGTATAGGTACATTAATTCAACTATTTTTAAACAAAAAGTATTTTATCTTAACTGTCATTTCCTTTTTTGTTTGTAAGTACGTAATGTTAAAACAAAAATAGTTAAAACTTAATCGAATTTTATTTTGCGGAAAATAGCGGAGTGTATAGGCATAATTTTTGGTTAGCTATTTGAAGCACTCTGAAAACTTGTCACATGCCTCTCCTATTATACTCCAAAACGAAGGTGCAGACCTGACTGGTGAGTGAAGTGGGGCAAAATTACTTGAAAAAAAAATGGCAGTCATAGGAACTGCCGATAGAAGTGAAAACTTGCTGTTGCCCTGGTACTGGTACCTAGGGGCAAACGCAACTCTTTTATATTTCTGTTGTCCTGGTGTCTGGAGATAAACGCTGGGCTGTTGGAGGTAGGTAATCGAAACTCTATACTGTTTCTGTTGCCCTGGTAACAACTACCTGGCCGTTTTTACCGAGTTTACCCGAAGATTTCATATCCGATCCGATCCATTATCATATCCAAGCGTGACGATTGATGAATCCATTTCACAGCCCACGAAAATTCTGTCTATAGAGCGCCTAAAGAAGTTTTCACTTCAAAAATTAAACCTGAAGGTGAAGAGCACGTCTGCCTAATAAACAGCACAGTGCTATATGAACATGAAGAGTTCAAATCACTACTTAGCCTTGCGTTCGTCACCCGTATACATACACATAAGACTATTTATCTATTTGTCTTGTAAGTTATCAATAACATTGCCCTTTGAACTGGAATCTTTAACTGGCAGTACCTACTGCTTGGCAGGTAGGATAATTGGCAAGGGTCCGCACCCTTCAAATACACTTGTTACTTCAAATATTATTCAAAAAGGGTTTTATATTTGTAACCAGGGATAAAACTCATCAAGTAATTTCAGAAAACGGTCTATTTTTGTACTCATTCTCCATGGTTCATCGCTTCCCATCTTGTTTATCACCAAAAGTTTACCAGAGACAACAACTTAATACTCTGTCGATCAATATGGCTTAGAGAGTTCAAAAGTTTAATATTGAGTTGCCTCCATAATTCAGAGTCAAACACAGATGGATGGGATAAAAGCATCGTAAGTAATTTTAATTACCGACATTCAAGACAATCGGGAGATTTGGTTTGAAAACAGAAGGCGTCAGATTGTTAACGAATAGGAAATTCGTAAGCCTCTTAAGCAAATTACGGGTTTCTAAACAAAGACATATTGTTCAAACGTTTTACGAGTATAATTTGTGGAATGAATATAATGTTACAGAGAATCGCTGACTTTGCTTTCAACGCATGACTAGACTAAACTTAAATAATTAAATTAAAACAAAATAAAAATTGTAAACCGGTACAAAGTATAGCTACAATCAATTTTGATCAAGTTAGTTTTAAAACAAAACAAAAACGCATCAAATTTGCTCTTTACTCAAAAACATATGGAATTCACGTTCATAACTTTTAAAATGACAAAATTAAAACAATATTTTCGTAAGTTTCACAATCATTCTCTTGCATCGCACAAATATTTTAGCCGTAAAATGTTAAATGTATGTAAACCCTCCCTTTTTTCGTCGAGGTTACTCTTGTTGTCGGGCAAGGGAATTGAATAAAAAAAGGAATATTTTCAGTCCCGATAAATTTCATTAAATTGTCCAGCAGAGTTGTTTTCATTCCAAACAAAAATAAAATGGACAAGTGCGAGTTGGACTCGCCCATGAAGGGTTCCGTTGCAGCAAGTAACATAATATACATAGTACACATAGTTCTTGTAGTTCGTTGTAACTGTGATCGAAGTTTCAATAATCGTGTATTTATGACGTACTAAAAAAAACTACTCATCAGATCGAGTTCAAACTAATTTTCGTTGGTAGTTTACATGGTAATGTACATCATATATTTTTTTTAGATTTTTCATTTTCTTACTTTAGAAGTTAGAGGGGGGGGGACACACATTTTACCACTTTGGAAGTGTCTCTCGCGCAAATTATTCAGTGTAGACGAAAATGATTTCAGAAACCTGAACATCATTTTTGAAGACCTATCGATAGACACCACACACGTGTAGGTTTGATGAAAAAAAAATTTTTGAGTTTCAGTTCTCAGTATGGGGGGCAACCCTAATTTTTCTTTTTTTAATTTTTTTTTGTTCAAATCTTAATGCGGTTCACAGAATACATCTACTTACCAAGTTTCAACAGTGTGGTTCTCATAGTTTCGGCAAAAAGTGGCTGTGACATACGGACGGACAGACAGACAGACAGACAGACAGACAGACAGACATGACGAATCTATAAGGGTTCCGTTTTTACGTTTTACGGAACCCTAACTAGCTACCTTTCCAACTAACCTAAAATTTAAAACTAAAAATAAAATTTGATTACATCATTACCATAATGAGAAAAAAAATCTGGAATCAGCGAATAGAAAAAAAACTACAAGTTATGTTCTGTTAGCGAAAAGTACAACTACGCAACTTTTGCTGAAAGTGTTTGAATTTTAGATATGTTGCGTTACTCTTCAGATCAACATTAGTGTAAGCGTTTATGTAGCGCCATATACGCACAAAGCAGTACGATATTATGTAACTAGGGTACAATCCTCAAAAAACTAAGTAGCCCGTTAGATAGATTGCCAAAAAATATTGCACACGTATTTTTTCTTTTGTTTCACAAACAAAAAATTACGAAGATACAACGCTTCGAAGTTTCGTGTGACGTCACTTGTGAGTACGACTTTTACTCACGAGTGACGTCGGGACCCACTCTCGAAGTTTGATGGTCTAGATCTTTGACGATTTTTAATATTATGAAAAAAACAAAAATAAACGTGTCCAATATTTTTCCGTGATCTAGCTGACGGACTAATTAGGATGGTGTATTTTTGACCCAGTCCGGTACCCTATTGTATAATTTTCTTTGACGTGTTCATCAACGCACGCGGCTATTTTTTCGGTCGAGAACTTGTAAATGGCTCACAAGTCCTACATAAGAAATTCAAAATCACACATTATCCAGAAAAGAAAATAGACAAGCATTCTTTTAGAAAATGTTGCAACTGACCTGCCGTTCTGTGGTGAAGGTGAGGCAGCTCTCTCTCCCTGCACCAGGAACAGAGAGCCCCGGTCAGCGTCAAGCAGGATGGAGACGTTCTGCAAGATCTTGTGGCATAGCACTCGCACCTCGAGCTCGTTGCAGATGTCTTTCACCTGAAACAATTAGGATTCAATCGAATAATTTGCCTTTACGAAGAGAAACAGATGACTCGCACGTATTTCTCTCGGTAACCAACATGATCGATCTTGATCGATAACGGAGCCATGAAATGCCAGCCTTTATGGTAACTTGATTATTTTCTGAACAGTAGTAGTGGTAGGACTCTTGGCAGAGTCCGCCTGGGGAAGTACCACACTTTTGCCAAGCAGTAATCTGCAAACATTACTGTGTTCCGGTTTGAAGGGCAATATTTCCAGAGAAATTACATAGGACCTAAGCCCTCTCTAAAAGATGTTATATCTCTAAAGATATAACATCTGAAATCTCTGGATGACGAGCGCAGTACAGTGATTTGAACTCTTCATGTTCCAATAGCTGCGTGTCACTGTGTTGTTATGTGGCAGGCATGTTGCTTACCATTAGGCACATGTCCTGCTCGTCTCGTCACTCTTTATTTAAATAAATACATAAATAAATAACAACACCTCGATGTGCCGAATTTTAAGTTATTATTTACGGTAACGACTGATACAACTCGTGCTCATAACTCACTCCTGAGTAGGTACATGCCACACATCGTGTACGACATTTGTGCCGACCTAATGCTATTGTTGTTCAAGTGTATCTTATACACAAATATCATTCTTATGTACTATAAATATATAACCGGTAAATATGAACTGTGGAATGGTATGGTAATGGATATATTACGAAACTATACATTTGTATTTTTAGTTGTACCAGAATATTAATTGAAGTAATGACTAATAGTAAAAAGGAATAGTGTATAGAATTCTTGTTTTTTATCCTGAAAGAGTAGCATTAACGAATTTATTATTCGATTTGAACAACTTTTCCTCAAATTTCGTTACGCGCTGTCCGGTATTGGCGCTTTCTTTCACGCAATTCTTTATCTACTTTTGAATCATTTAGTAACGCGGAATTGATAGAGGTTGTTGGACTTTCGAAATATCTCGAATTGATAGCTAATGCGTCTGAATAGAAAGTTGGTTGCGATAAAACGACGAAAAGTTTGTAAAATAATAAAACAAATACTTTCAATGGAGTTTTCACTCCATTCTTTGCACGCTTTCGGCAAAGTTTTCAGTTTAAACGAAATTGTAGTATAGAGACAAAGTTCAAGGGACTGTATTATTCCAACATTCAAAGTGTCGCAGACATCGAGACGTCCAGTCTTTGATGAGACACCGAATTCATGGCCATTCATATTTAAATGACATCGGTGCGACAACGAATATTTGAAGAGTGCAAACGCCCAACGATACCGCTCGAAAATGTAAACAGAAAATATTTTCTAAAATATAGAGAAGGTTTCAAAAACTACAGACATCAAATTTGTTTAATCATTTATAAGCATAACCGCCATACTGTTTCCATTAGTATTTTAAGTACAATCAAATTGCCATTAAGGAAGCCCTCTAAATCTTATACCTATAAACGAGCAATTCTTGTACCTATACAAATATGTACATATATATAGAATCTGAATCTCGGACACGGCTCGACGGATTTTCATGAAATTATGTATGCAGGGGATTTCGGGGACGATAAATCGATCTAACTAGGTCTTATTTTAAAAAAAACCGCATATTATGCGCGTTTTTAGACAGTGAAAAACTGTCACATTAGACATTAGAATGTGAAGGTAAATTTCGCCGCGTGACGCGACAGCATAATTAGCTCAGACGGGAAGTCGGGCGCTCATAGCGGTCACGAATTAGTAGCTCCGGGTTCGAATCCAGACGGGTTCTCTTTTTTTTTCAATTCGTTTTTTTTTAAGAAAATCTATTTCTTGTAGTCTTTTATCTGTAGGTATCTAAGTATATTTAGTATTTAAACCGAGCAAAGCTCGGTCACCCAGGTACTTCGAATAAAATACGCCTCTGCCGATATTGGCAAAAATATTTAGGAAAACAGCCCTGAGATATGAATTAGATAACTGACTAATATCGACGATCATAAATCAATTGACATGTATATTTAGAATAGAGAGCTGATCTTTAGAAAATGCTGTACCCAATAGATATGAATCACCTATCTTGTGATCTTGAAACGTGAATAAAATTTTAAAACCTCATTTCCGATCAAGAAATTAGAAATCAGAAATCTCAGTCACATAAACTGTGTAGGATATTTGGAAAATTAAATGCATCATCAAAAATTTTAAAAAATAAGTTTACAAAATTTTTGATGAGACTACTGTATATTTATAGCATTACACTAAACTAATTTAACTCTATCTACAAGTATACTCTGAACAAAAACAGAAAACTAAGAAAAAAAATTGGTTGCCTGTAAAGTCGGTATACGGGCGAAAGTTTTACGTGACAACGACTTTGAGTGGTAAAATAATTTTACTAAAATAAACTACCTTCACATTATCACTACACAATCGTTTTACAATTAACTGGCAACGTGTAAACTTGTATGCAGGCGCCTAAGCGAATCGGCGACTCGGGCATGGTTAGCCCGCCTAAGAGCGAGAGAGACAGACATAAAAAGTGAAAGGCACGCGTCCCTCTCACTCGCTCTCATTGTGAGCGCATAACGTGAGCGGAGCGTAACGCAGTTTCTTGAAGTGTCACCCGGCAAACCAATTTATAAGACGTTGTCACGTCAAAAAGATTTGAGTGAAATGATAAAAATAATTAACTTAAAGTAATTGAAAAGCTAAGTTATTTGAACGAAAAACTAACTAACGTTAGTTGTTAATTTTTAGTAAAAGATAGACTATTAAGTCTATTCCTAAAAAAAAACAATAAACTCATTCGTACCAGTTTTAGTATTGCTACCATAAGTTTCCATCGTCAACACAAGACCCTTTCCATCAAGCAACGTTGGTATCCAAATTGATCTACTTTTAAAAATTATTCGACATACAATGTTGTCTGAAATTAAAATTCATCATTTTGTAAGAAGAAATAAAACCAATCACGGTATTTCCTGCGAGTAAATATTAGTAGGTAAGTTTATTTACCGCCAGTATTAAAATATATCGTACAGGCAGGCGTCAGCCCGCGACTAACGTTTCCGAACTAATTTCCTGCAAAATCATACTCCTCCCATTTACTGAAATGACATGGCATACTTGTACCTATGGACTACACAGTACGAGTATGTATCTGTAAATAGCGAAATTACTAGAACATTCCTTACGTAGACATGTACATCCTACTATCCTACTAATATTATAAATGTCAATGTATGGATATTTGTTGCTCAATGACGTTCTAACGTATGAACAGATCGAGCTGAAATTTGGAACACAGATAGATTATAGTCTGGAAGAACACATTGGCGATTACTTTTAATCCCGGAAAAACAACGGGAACAACTGGAACGGGAACTTCGCGGGTAACACCGCGAGGCGGTGCTAGTTTGAGATAAATTTATAGCTCTACTAGCAGCGCCCCGCGGTTTTACCCGCGTATTTCCCGTTCCCGTTGTTTTATCGGGATAAAAAGTAGCCTATATGTTCTTCCAGACTGTAATCTAACTGTGTTGCAAATTTCACCCCAATCCGTTCATACGTGAGGACGTGATTGAGCAACAAACATCCAAACATACAAATATCCAAACATTGACATTTATAAAAGTAGTAGGAAGTAGGATTAGTAAGATGAAGCCCTGAAGTGATGATGATAGAGCACTCAGAATGCAACTTTTGTTGCACCCTGACCCGTAAAAAACGTTGTATAAAAAAATTACTCCTGTCTTTTGACGTGTTCTTTAAAGAATAAATGGGATGTATGATTTATGTGCGCATGGTCAAGTGATTTTATGTAATTACCAATCAATTTATCACATTTTCTCGTATCATATTTTATAAAACTAAAGCAATATTTGCAAACGCGCAATCGACGGTGAGTCATCATTGACTCATGTGCGATCAGTACTGAAGTCATCACACTACCTAGGTATCATATTATATGTATTTACCAACAATGTTTCCAGAGAAATTACTGGGCTTAGAAATATAGCATCTTAGATCTCTGGGTGACGAGCGCAGTGCAGTGCTAGGTTATGATTTGGACTCTTCGTGTTCCAACAGCTGTGTGTCACTGTGCTGTTAAGTGGCAAGCATGTTCCTTACCATCAGGCTCATGACATGCTCGTCTCGTCACTCGTTATTTTAAAAAATTAAAAAATATTACCGTATAGCATGTCTTAATGTCAAGTATAAAATGGAAAGCTTTCTCGTTTAATTGGATACGTAATTAGAATTTATTATTATAGCAGTTACGATTTTACGAATATTCATAAATATGCGTTTATTTTAGCGAAATGGCTCTAATAAAGAGTTTCCACGCGAGATAAATTATTAATTACAAACGTATACGCATGTGAAATATTTTCTGAATTCATAATGTACGCGTGGAGAGTAATTGACTCACTTTCGCATTTCAATGATACCGAGTACGCGGTATTTATGTATCATAGGAGTTAAAAATATGCGTAGCATTAACATTTTATCTTTAACATTAAAATATAAGACCTAACAAAAGTACAAGAGACAGAGACGAACTTCTTAGCATTCCATGGATTCACCGTGCGGGTGCCGGGTCCATCGTGTGGCAGAGAGAGAAATCTCAAATAGACCCCAAGACTTGTGACTCGGGCGTAGGTTTAAAAGGGGCCCCTTTTGGTGACGTACGTCAACACTCACCTTCACTATTCGTATTTCTCTCCCTGCCCAGCCAAATCCGACATGATCCTACTAGTGCAGCTTTAGATACTCGTTCTAGTATAGAACTTCTATCTAAATAAAGCCGTTACATTGCGAAATATATTTAAATAATGAGAAATAAGAAATAACGTCCGAAAATGTTTGACGAAGATTTAAACAACTACCATCGCTACCAAAACATAAACATCACTTGGCGTAGAAAAACTTCACGTGGCGTAGACACGTGAAATCATTATAATAATTCATTATACCAAGTTATCTCAGTGCAAACCGGTGGTTTGATCGCATGGTGGAGGTTAGTTTTTTCACAAAGATTATGTTTGGCATCGTAGGCATAATGTGAAGCCATCATAAGGCATCGTAGACATAATGCGAAAGCATAAGGTATCGTAGACATAATGTAAGGTTGTAAGGCATCGTAGAACGAGTCTAAAACTTGAACTACGATTTATATGGCTTCCTTAAAGTTCCTTCCTCTTATAAGTTATCGCAGGCAGTAGTAGTTTAGAACGTAATCGATGAGGTCAGATTGTTCAAATAAAAAATGGTTGTCTGTAAAGTCGGTTTACTGACGATAGTTGAACGTGACAACGTCTTTTCATTTTAATGTGGTCATAGTATTTGTGTTAAGCGCCATCTAGGTAAAACATTCTGAAGCTTTTTGAAAAGCTGTTCAAAGCGCCATCTCTGGGTACATCATTGTACTAGCACAAGTTCTTAACTTCTTATCGTCGCTTTTCTAAAACATGGACAGACTCCTTGAACGTAATACACATTTCACTCACTAGATGGTGCGAAAAGTAATAAGGCGAGGTAACGGCGGTAACGGCACATGACGTCATGTTTTGCGTACGTGCAGCCGGCTTCATCGAATAAGACGTTATCACGTCAAAAAGTTACCACGATACTCAGTTACGAGAAACCTATTCTAAGTACCTACCCGAAAATGTCATAACATTATATCCGTCACCGAGACGCATCTACACTTTAGTAAACTCCGTTCCCCGTTAATCTAAGACGCTATGATTAATTATCGAAGATTCGGGTCGAACCCGATGCCCCAGTAAACCGAGAAGACTCCGAACATTTAGGACGCGGTTTACGTCGTCGAGCAACTTAATCAATCAATAGGGTTTAGCGGAGGAAACCTCATAGCAACACCTCGGTAACGGTTTCCTGATACGAGTATCTACGCGAGTTACAGGTAACTTGAGGCGATACGGATCGCTTAAGCAGTTGTCCCACCGGCACCGCCGACGAGAAAACGAGCAACTAACGACTATTTTCTCGCTCAAGAAACGTACAATAGATATAAATTTCGTGTAAATAAAACAGATGCATACACAAACAGTTGATCGCTGACTGTCCTGACAAGAGCTATGAAAGATAACACTCGCCCAGCGATACTCGCTAAGCGATTAGAACACGGCGAGAGAGCAACCAGTGGTCGTTTCTCTACAGTGCATTTTTTGTTTTTTAAATAAAGAGTGATAAGACGAGCAGGACATGTGCCTGATGGTAAGCAACATACCTGCCGCACAGCACAGTGACACCCAGCTATAGGAACATGAAGAGTCCAGTCACCTAGCACTGCACTGCGCTCGTCACCCAGAGATCTAAGATGTTATATCTCTAAGCCCTGTAATTTCTCTGGAAACATTACCCTTCAAACCGGAACACAGTAATGTTTGCACATTACTGATTGACGGTAGAATAACTGGCAAATGTGTGGTACTTCCCCAGGCGGATTCTGCTAAGAGTCCTACCACTACAAAATTGCTACCACCACCATTGCAACCACTACAAGATGCGAGTAATCGCTCGCCTCACTCGCATACTCGCTTATAGCCGAGCTACACAACTAACGGAACTACGCACTCGCCTCTCGCCAACTAATTTCTAATTCTAGCGCTACTAAATACTCGTTCATCGTTGCCGGTGAGACAACTGCCTTAGGCGTACGGATCAGAATCGTTCACAACCAGTCGCCAAAGACTTCGATTGTTACATTATCACTGAACTAGCAGCGCTCCGCGATGTCACCCGCGTAGTTCCCGATCCTTTTATATTCTCGGGATAAAAAATAGCCTATGATTTATTCCAGACCATTATCTGTCTATGTACCAAATCCTTTTTGTAGTTTTTGCGTGAAAGAGTAACAAACATACATCCCTTCAAATTTTTGCAAACTTTCGCGTTCATAATACTATTAGGGTATTTTGTTATGGCTCGTCTACGAGTTCAAGAGTGCAAGTCAGGCGTCTTCGTTTACTGTGTTACCACCGTATGTAACATCACATAACGGTCGATTAATAACTCAGTTCATTTGACAAAGTACGTGTCAAAGAATATAAATAAGAAATCGAGTAAAACTATAATTCGAGTGACTGGCTTAGATTAGACGCAATATCTGTATAAAATTACTTCATTAGTTAATGCCTTCGCAAGAACCAATCTAATCATATAAAACTTTTAGTAAAATTGAATTTTAGTTATCTGCTTAATAACTATAATATAAAATATATTTGGAATAGAGGCTTCGGTTTATTATGTAGTTAAAGTTTACGTTTGTTGTTTTATGAATATTTGTAATTAAGTTTATTTAATAAAGTCATATTTGTGGAAGGGTTTGTGGCCTTTTATTGCTGGTAATAAAAAGTCAGTCGTCTGATACTCTACTTTAGTAATATCTAATTAGCACGGTCGGGGCAGACATTGAAATAGAAAAAATTCCGGGGAGCGATTTTTTTTTATGAAACGTCGGGGAGGGTTGTTGGAAGTATAAATCTCGATTTTCTAACTAATCTCGGTAGAGGGTTCGCCGCCATCTTGTTTTAAAGTTTTTGTGAAATAACTCGTTCATTTTCAACTTTAGAGCAAAAATGATGGTTACCAAAATTGTTGGAAATTTAATTTCTCACAAGTTTTCTTCATATAAGTTTTACGCTAGGATCAATATTTGCAGAGTTATACTATCAAGTTTATCAAAAAAATCGTAATGGGTGGAATTTTATTTTCTTTAACTTCGGTTCTCGCACTTTTTAGGGTTCCGTACCCAAAGGGTAAAAACGGAACCCTATTACTGAGACTTGGCTGTCCATCCGTCCGTCCGTCCGTCCGTCCGTCCGTCTGTCACCAGACTGTATCTCAAGAACGGTGATAGCTAGACAGTTGAAATTTTCACAGATGATATTGCCGCTGTAACAACAAATACTAAAAATAAAATAAGTAAAAAATGTGCGAGAACCAAAGTTGAAGAAAATAAAATTGCACCCATTACGATTTTTTTGATAAACTTGATAGTATAACTCTGCAAATATTGATCCTAGCGTAAAAACTACATGAAGCGAACTTGTGAAAAATTAAATTTCCAACAACTTTGGTGACCATCATTTTTGCTCTAAAGTTGAAAATGAACGAGTTATTTCACAAAAACTTTAAAACAAGATGGTGGCGAACCCTCTACCGGGATTAGTTAGAAAATCGAAATTTATACTTCCAACAACCCTCTCCGACGTTTCATAAAAAAAAATCGCTCCCCGGATTTTTTTCTATTTCAGGCTAGTTTTATGTCTACCTCGACTGTACTAAATGGATTAAAAACGGAATATATGTAAAAATGAGACAACAAAGAGCATCGGTGGACAGTTGGGACATAAGATCACCACTTGTGGTGTCGAGGCTAACATAACCCGTCCGTCACCCTAGCGGAGCGTATTCGTAAATGCATTTCTGTACAAAAACGAAAACAAACAAGAAAAAAACAAAATCAAAATCGGTTCAATCGTTCGGGAGCTACGATGCAACACACAGACAGATAAAATATACCTACACACAGAGAGAGAGAAAGACATATAGAGAAAGGGACACATAAACAGATACACATATCACCCTGTCGTTTTTGCGTAATTGGTTAAAAACAGTACTAGACGAGCGCGCATAGCCAAGTACTGTTTTTTTAACTATATAAAGTGATACAAATATTTCCACAGAATAGGTACCAACGATAATGTTATGATGTTACTCGTAATGTTGAATTTTCAACGTACCTTTTATATCAGTCTGGGAGCGAAACGTAATTTTCGTTTTTCCGTTTCGCTTTTTATCTAACTACAAAGATAACAACGATTTCTGCAAAATATACCACGAATATTAGCTTTTAAAGAGAAAATGAGCAAACTTGTGTTTTATTCATGTTATTTCTTTAACGAAATTATTCAGTCAGTCAGTTCAGTTTCAGTCTTTATTATTATTATAAACAAAACATAAACTACAATGTATCTACTACATACCTATAACTACTTAGGGTTAGGAGCTTTAGGACTAAATCTCGATATGACTAGATAGCGGGTCTGACTAAATAGGTTTAAGACTAAATCTCGATATGACTAGAACGCGTTAGGGCTAAGTAGCTGTGTGACCACATATCTCTCCGCCTTTTTATCAGATTGGCTTAATATCGATATGACGTACAATGACATTAAAAAGTGGTACATTAGTTCAACCTCACATTTCAGCATAATATACGTTACTGGAAATGTAGGAATTGTATACAACTCCCAGGGAACGTATACGATTCCGAAGCTATTTAGGATAAGTGTAATATATGGTTTTAATAATTATTAAAGACATAAATAGAGGAAATATATACATTTCCAAGGTACACAATTCCAATATCACATTAGGAAACGTATAAAAATAACGCCTTTTGTAATAAAACACGTTTTGTAACAATGTACAATTGGGGTCTATCATTGAAATTTGATTCCGGGTTGGCTCCCACCAGAAGCTCTGCGGTCTGCCCTAAGTATCGCTTCTCCATACTCGCTCTACTCAGAACCTCTCTTGTGCTTTTGGCTCCCGCATTTTTTTTTAAACATTCTAGGGGTAGTAGCGAGAAGACTAGGTGGAGTAGGGGTGGTCCGAGTCGAGCAATCTTGAACGTTTTGCTATATTTCCGATGGCCAGTTAAGAAGTGTATATATTTCCTGTGAAATTTATCTAATATAATTTATTTCCGACATATCCGGGGATTTTAAGAATTATATAAATTCCCTGCCTTTGTCCAACTCGGATGGGCAGCGTTCGAGAAACTTCGGCACATTTTGAGTCCAACAAACACTAATGCCTGAAGACGAAAGTCTTCAATCAGTGCGTGTTGCCAGAACGAGCTATGGAGAGAGCTATGCTCGGAGTATCTTTGTGCGACGCAATCCATAATGAGGACATTTGCAGTGGCAAGGAAGCTGAAGTGGCAATGGGCAGGCCACATAGATCACAACGATCGCTGGAAACCGCTGGTTGCAGGTTATCTCCCGGGATCGTTCTTTGTGGAAATCTAGGGGGAAGGCCTGTTCAGCAGTGGACGTCTTATGGCTGATGATGGTGATGATGGTGATACATTTTCTAGGAATTGTATACAATGACGGATTGCATACATTTACGTTAATGACTACGTATGTAGATATTTTTTTTGTATTCATATGTACTTCTTGGACAAAATAACAATAAATAAATAAAAAAATATTGGTGGACAATTCACACACAACACCATCTGACCCCAAACTAAGCAAAGCTTGTGTGATGGCGGCCAGATAGCTGATATAATACTTATATAGTTTTAAATATATACTTATTATACATAGAAACACCCAGACACAGTGCAAACATTTGAATTCATCACACAAATATTTGCACTGGGTGGGGATCGAACCCACGACCCTCGGCTTCGCAGGCAGAGCTACTACCCACTAAGCCACAAGGCCAGTCAATCTGCATACCATGCAGTTCCCAAACCCAGAATAATTTTAAATAATTTTATTGACACTTTCATGTTCAAAAATATTATTTAACTTTAATACAAGAAACTATTTCGAAAAAACTACATTGTTCTGACTTACCAACGTAACTGTACTTTAGAAAACAAACGACAACTTAGTCGTTACACTATCTGGTCATTTCGAGATCTAGTTCAAAAGCGATGTGGACCTAACGCGATGTAGTCATATCGAGATTTAGTCTTAAATCTATTTAGTCAAATCCGCTATCTAGTCATATCGAGATATAGTCCTAAAGCTTCTAACCCACTACTTACACTAAGTACGTCTGAATTATGGATATTCCTATGAAGGACTAAATATAATCAAGATCTGCCAGTCGGGAGGAGCGTGCCCGGTATGCTGGCGGCATTACCACGATGAATGGAATTGTTTATACGCCGAGTCAAACAAACGCCAGCATTTTAGTTCCACGGGTCACATCGTCTAAGCGGGCAGAAGGTTTGTAATGATCTATTTTCTCAAAAAAAAAAAACGACTGCAATTTAAAATCATATTCGGACATTAGACCAAATTTCATAAGAATCTATGACTACCTATATCGTCCAAATACGTGAAAGCAATTTTTTTTTTAAGCAAATGTTTTTGTCACTCCGATTTCGATAAAATTTATATGGGATGACCTCTGAACTATGATCTACCAAACAAAAAAAGAACTATCAAAATGGGTTCACAAGTGGCGGCGCAATCGCGTAACATACACACAACAAAAAACATACAACCGTATTGATAATCTCCTTTTTTGAAGTCTGTTAAAAATGAAATGAGCTTCTGACCCTCACGGGCCAATGGGGTGTCTCAACACTAAACAGATCAAACACGTCACAACTATTGCCTGAACACATTAGTAAATGTTTTATGTAGGTACCTACATATTTATAAAACATAGAACAAAAACCCTTTTATCCCTTGTTAAAAGGGACATAGAAAAGTGTACATATCCTTTTGCCGAACAACTTTTACTGTAGGTCCTCAAAATCCCGATCCTACTGATGTTGTAAATGTGAAAGTTTGAATGTTTGTTGCTCAATCACCTCGGAACAGCTAAACGAGGTCGGGTTGAAATTTAGAACAAAAACAAGTAGCATGGCCAGGAGTAGAATTTAGGATATTTGATATTTCAAAATTATATATATCTACCTATGTACCTATTTACATCTAGATAATAACTAATCCTATAATAAAGATAATAAACAATCAAGTTTTGTATCAATTATTATTATTGGTACTTATTTTAACTTTTAACTATTACAACAAAATTTTCATAGTAGTACTTCCTCGATGTCTTTGAAACGTCAACAATGAACGCTTTTCGAGCTACGAGTAGTCCGATAGAAGAAGGGCAAGGTGGTAGGTATATATGTATAGTTCGTGCAGATTAGTTGCACACACTCAGAAATATAACCGACCCAAACCCGATAAAATAGCAATTCTGCGGCGATGTTCAAGAATAGTAATAAGTGTTTCTATTTTAGCTTAAATGGAAATTATTTTCGTCCAGAAATTCGGAACGTTCGCTCATGAACTCGCGTAGGTGTCGATTGTGTAATACTGTCAAACTTTTCATTAACTTCCTAATTGAAAGAATCCAATAATAAAGTTTTCGTTTTCGTGTAGAAACTTAGTGCCGCGCCGTTAAAAGGAACTTCTACGTAATAACCTGTTGTATCGTATGTTCTGCATCACACAATATTTGTGATAAGGTCGATTTTCTTTATCATAATGAAATCAATTTCAAAACGAAATTGTACCAAAATATTTAAAAAGTTTCACATTGGCCTAATGAAGAAAATATTGTAGATGTCGTGTACAACATTTGGAAAAGAACATTTAGATGGTTTAGTTTGGTACAAGTAGCCGAATTAAACCTGGTGGAAGCAGAGTGCAAGAGACAATAGTTGCAGTACAATAATAATGCAAAGGAAAATATGACCAGTCTAAGACCGCAGAAAAAACTTGATGCTATGCGCAATTATCATAGAAATACACCACTTTCTTTCTCCAAAATGACGCAGACAGCCTTGACTTAGCTACCAGTAAGTCGGTACAAAGAGCTGGATGGACGTCGTGGGTTCCAGTCACAGAACAAACATTTGTGTAAACATTACCTTACACACGTAATTTTAAAGCAAAACCTCATTTACTCCCAGAAATCTGGAAATCCACAAGAACATTGTCGAAAATAAGATAAACTGATGAGTAGCAGCTAGGCATCCATTTCGTCAAAGACAACAAAGAATACCTAAGTAAGCCATATTAAAGGACATCTGCCTCAAATAGGTTCTCTTAGTAATGCGTAAGACGTGATCTGGGAACTTTCTCGTAAAAAAAAACAATAGCTAGAGACAAAAAGTAATGTTTTATTTGGCTCAACAGTACTTAGTACTTCTAGGTTGTGAGGACGAACCACAAGAATTTCTGTGTAAGTGACAGAAAACAAAACAGTCCTGTGTTATACCCATACCTACAGAATAATTAAATTAATTCAGCTAAGTGGGGTTCTAGACAGACGTGCAACAAAATATGTACCTACTAAGGATTATAGAATTTTTGTATAACCTCATTGTACCCACACCAATTTCTGTTGTTAGGAAATGGTTTCTCATTTGCTCTGGAAAAGTCATTCCGTTTTTAACCTTAAATCAACACTAGGAATGGCCAATAGTAATAATCCATGTAAGCTTCATTGTTCTATGAAAAAATTCCTATTTTTAGCACCGATTCAAAACAAATGATCTGCTGCGAAACTGAAACCGCACAATTCGATACAAGTTCAAAACTATTCAACCAACAATCCAATGAAGTTTAAGCGATTTTGGATGCTAACAAAGTTTCAGCAATACTAACTCCATTTAGAGCAATACCCGAGAATGGAAATAGTTGGGATCACAGAAATAATTATTCTACAATAGGAATTCGCAGAATCACACGATCATAAAAGTTTACGATTGTTCAAGCGTTTGTTTCTATTTTCAAGCGTAATAAGGCTTTTTTTATATTTTATATGGTAAGTTACGGCTGGTCTAGCAAGTTACGGCTGCTCTAGTAAGTTACGGCTGGTCTAGTCGGAAGAACGGCACCTGCCGATCCGGAGACCCCGGGTTCAAACCCCACACACACCACTGTCTTTTCGAAGTCATGTGCGTAATGCCGCTAACTTAAAACGGTGAAGGAAAACATCGTGAGGACACCGATATGTACCTAGAATATTTCGAAGTCATGACTGTGTCATCCGCCAACCCACACTGGGCCAGCGTGGTGGATTATGGCCTTTGCTCTCTCCTTGCGAGAGAAGGCCCCGAGTCCCAGCAGTGGGAACGTTTAGTGGGCTGTTGAAGATGATGATGATGATATTTTAAAATATGTATATTAATTTAGAATTAACCTTAGACACTCAATAAATTTTTAAACAATCCAATATGTTGATATATCAACAAAAATATAAAATTTGCAAACCTAT
This sequence comes from Ectropis crepuscularia, assembly GCA_963693475.1. Taxonomy (NCBI): domain Eukaryota; kingdom Metazoa; phylum Arthropoda; class Insecta; order Lepidoptera; family Geometridae; genus Ectropis; species Ectropis crepuscularia. The sequence goes on from OY856358.1 coordinate 16,656,634, forward strand.
CAACAACCAAAAACACAACTTAATTGAGAACCTCCTCATTTTTTTAAGTCGGTTAATAAGCAAACAAGCAAGGAACCAGCTGATGGTAATTGGTCACCGCCGCCTATGGACGTCTGCAAACCCAAAGGTAATCGCAGGGCGTTGTTTTCCAAAGAGCTTCAAATACCTATTATTTGAAGCAATCCAAATCGTATACGATTCGGCACCAACTTCAAATAGATAAGTGAGTAGCGCTTCTAATAATTATATTAATTTATTTTTGCTTTGGGTGCCCATTTGTGGTTTTGAAGACGGTTTAATTTTTAGGGTTCCGTAAAACGTAAAAACGGAACCCTTATAGATTCGTCATGTCTGTCTGTCTGTCTGTCTGTCTGTCTGTCTGTCTGTCTGTCTGTCTGTCCGTCCGTATGTCACAGCCACTTTTTGCCGAAACTATGAGAACTACACTGTTGAAACTTGGTAAGTAGATGTATTCTGTGAACCGCATTAAGATTTTTACAAAAGTTTTTTAAAAAAACAAAAATTAGGGGTGCCCCCCATACTGAGAACTGAAGCTCAAAAATTTTTTTTTCATCAATCCTACACGTGTGTGGTGTCTATCGATAGGTCTTAAAAAATGATGTTGAGGTTTCTAATATAATTTTTGTCTACACTGAATAACTTGCGCGAGAGACGCTTCCAAAGTGGTAAAATGTGTGTCCCCCCCCCTCTAACTTCTAAAGTAAGAGAATGAAAAAACTAAAAAAAATATATGATGTACATTACCATGAAAACTACCAACGAAAATTAGTTTGAACTCGATCTGATGAGTAGTTTTTTTTTAGTACGTCATAAATACACTATTATTAAAACTTCGATCAAAGTTACAACGAACTACAAGAACTATGTGTACTATGTATATTATGTTACTTGCTGGAACGGAACCCTTCATGGGCGAGTCCAACTCGCACTTGGCTACTTTATTTTGTATCAAAATAGTTTATTTATATCTGTCGGTTCGGGCGAAAAAGGAAGGAATTTAAGATTTCAACGAAAAGTTCATGTTGACTAAATTCAGTATCATAGCAGAAATTCAACCCTAGCCACGATAAATAATAACGCCTGAGAGAAAGCGACACAACCAAGTAGTATCTTCTGTAAATCTGTACACCAAACACGACGATATAAATAAGTCTAAGAAACTTTGAAGTTAAATTGCTACTGGGTACTACTGTAGAACAATCTAAAGTGTAAATCACACATGAGTAATGAAACACATTATCGCGACACTCAAAACAAAATAATAAGCGTGGGCGTACGTACGGCCAACTTTGCCGTTTACGTAAGCTGAATTGTTTACAAAATTATCTGTTTCACGGTTTATTCATTCAAATGTAATACGTAGTGATCAAGGCAATTAGTCTATACTAATATTATAAAGCTGAAGAGTTTTTGACGTGAAAACGTCTTATAAATTGGTTTGCCGGGTGACACTTCAAGAAACTGCGTTACGCTCCGCTCACGTTATACGCTCACAATGAGAGCGAGTGAGAGGGACGCGTGCCTTTCACTTTTTATGTCTGTCTCTCTCGCTCTTAGGCGGGCTAACCATGCCCGAGTCGCCGATTCGCTTAGGCGCCTGCATACAAGTTTACACGTTGCCAGTTAATTGTAAAACGATTGTGTAGTGATAATGTGACAGACTACGAATGAATATTCACATTAAAATTATTTTATAACATATTTGTTCGTAAAGGGTCTCTTATTGGACCAATTTCTGTATCGTAATGTATCTTATTACGCACTAGTGCTGTAATGTGTAATGTAAAACGCACGGTTTCAAAATGCTCCGTCCACAGACTAGGTAGAGAGATAAGTTCTGTCTAAAACGAACGGTACCTTTTTAAATCTCAGTAAAGAGTTTTTATGTCAGAAAAGTGTGGTCAACATTTTATGAATAAAATTAACTTTGAGAGGTAAAATATAAAAGAGAATTATTTAATTCGTTAATTTAATTAATTTAGACCATAAATTACTTTAATTTTTCTGTAACAAAACACAAAAATATTAATTTACTTTATTATTAATGGCATATCAGCTGGTTCTGTGCCGTTGCTTAAAAAAAAAGGCGCCGATGCGCGCGCATTGCTAATCTGTGATCCCTAGTGATTATTTACTCTGTGCTGTGATCTGTGATCAAGTAAATATTATTCCGCGCGTTTTTTTTCGCTGTATTGTTTTTATTTGAAAATGTCGTCAGAGTTTTGTTTATTTCCTCGCAAATATGTTATAAAACGTCGTATGACATACGTGCGCTTTGATAATTACAGCCTCTGCTAATTATAGCTCTCGCCTTCGGCTCGAGCTAGCAATAAAGCCTCGGCTGTAATTATCAACTTACCGCACTTATATCATAATGTACTATTACCACTCAAAGTCGTTGTCACGTAAAACTTTCGCCCGTATACCGACTTTACAGGCAACAAATTTTTTTTTGAACGCGCCAATCTCAGTAACTACTTGACATATTTCAAAAATTCTTTCACAGTTCGATATGTAGGTGATTTCTGAGTGATACCCTACTAATATTATAAATGTCAATGTATGGATGTTTGTTGCTCAATCACGTCCTAACGTATGAACGCATTGGGCTGAAATTTGGAGTCATGTGACTCCAAATTTCATTAGAGAATAGATTATTATAGTCTGGAAGAACACATAGGCTACTTTTTATCCCGGAAAACAACGGGAACGGGAACTTTGCGGGTAACACCGCGGGGCGCTGCTAGTAGACTATATACTATGCACCAGCGAACTATGGGCGAAGCCAGGGCGGACCGCTAGTCATAAATAATAGACGGGCATCGGATATTGAAAAAGAAGTTCACTCTAATTTATATCATGTGTTTTGTGGTCTCAACGGCCATAAGAGGTTGTTATATTGTGTTTTACTGTTCAGTGTCAAATTAACTATCCCTAGCATCTTATAGAATGTTATATTAACTCCGAGTACAGCACTAACTGGCAGACTAACATAGGTCATATTGTTAATCGAATTAAGTAAGGGATCCATAAGGAAACACAAATTATGTAACTCAACCCCAACGAAGTGGGAGCGAGCTCTAATGGCGAATATTATAACACTATAGCATATATTTATATGCTATAAATATGCTATATAATATGGTAAATTACATCACTATTAATAATATGTATTTAGTAGTGGTAGGACTCTTAGCAGAGTCCGCCTGGAAAAGTAAGTCAAAGTCAAAGTTCTTTAACTTTGACTTTGACTTACTTCCCCAGGTGGACCACACGAAGTACCACCCACACCTTTACCAGTTATTCCACCGCCAAGCAGTAATGTGCAAACATTACTGTGTTCCGGTTTAAAGGGAAATGTTTCCAGAGAAATTACAGGGCTTAGAAATATAACATCTCTTAGATCTCTGGGTGACGAGCGCAGTGCAGTGCTGCGTAATGATATGGACTCTTCATGTTCCTATAGCTGCGTGTCACTGTGCTGTCATATGGCAGGCATGTTGCTTACCATCAGGTACATGTCCTGCTCGTCTCGTCACTCTTTATCTAAAAAAAAATAAAAAAATATATATTACGTCACTAGCAGCACGCAGCAGTTTTACCTGCGTCGTTCCCGTTACTGTAAGTTTTCCGTGATAAAAAGTAGTCATGTGTGCTATTGCAGACTATAATCTACGTAGGTACAAAATTTCAATCCAACCCGTTCAGGCGTCCCAACGTGATCGTACAATAAACATGCAAACTTTCACATTTATAAAATTAGTAGAATTACAAATCATAAAGCATGTAAATGGCAAGGTCGCGGTCCAGGCCTTGATGAGATTAGATCAGGATTGGGACGAGTGGCTCACTCGAGGAGAGGCCTATAGTCAACAATAGGCGATAACAGGCTGTGAATTATGATGATAACAAAAAACAAACAAAAACATCAGGCACATTTAGACACGTATTTTATCACAACTGGCTACATCATACTACTAATATTATAAACGCAATTGTAAGTTTGTTTGTAACTGTTTCACGTATAACTAGATCATCATGACACTTTGTATACAATACATATTATTGGAGGTATTAGACGTAACATAGGCTTTTTTTTATTCCGGGAACTTAAATAATAACACTACGCGGGTGTAACCGCTGGGCACTGCTAGTTGATGATAAAAAAGGCGCCGTACAGCACAGAGGTGCTTTTCAGCCGAAATTTCATTTTTATTCAATTTCACGTGAACAGAGATAAGACTTTTTTGCAGTAATTTGGTTTGCACTTGACCGCCATTGCATACTAATACTCTTACTAAGCAACGATGCCTTCAATGCGATTTGAAGAAAGCTTTCAAATCGCTACCTAGCATTGGACTGCGTTCATCACCCTGACATACACGATGATTTATCTCTTAGTAGAGTCAACTCTTCGCGTTCAAATATTTGGAACGTCAACCATGAAATGATGTCGCTTTTTCGAGCTACTAGCAGTCCTCTAGTTTACATACGTAATTTTAATAGTAGACTAGGACGTAGTAGGTACTACGTGCTAGTTGTGGTAGCGAACAACCCAAGCCCCCGTGCATTATTGCCAGAGTCGAGGGCAAACAAATAAAGCCTCTCCTTTATATTGTTACAAATAGTGCGCGGTTGCGGTCTCCCGGACCCTCTGCCCAGGCGATATAGTGCACGGTGACTCTAGCTGGACGCAACTACTGAAATACATTATCTAAGTTTATTGTTGAGGCCACAATGAGAGTAACAAGGACAAAATCAAAAATTTTGATTTACTCCCGGCTACCTCGGATTTGTAATTTGTCAAACACTCTACAAGTAATTTCTTTAATTTGTGGTAGCGGCCATCTTCTAGGATTTGAAATTTTAATTAGTGTATAGTATTCTCCTAGACAGACACTTTCGTTTGATACCCATACTGAGGGATATTGTGAATAAAAAAATCTAATTCGACACATTGTGGTGGCGGCCATCTTGGATTTGAAAATTGTCATAATGTTTCATATTTTACTAGCCAAGCCCTTTCATTTGATACCCATGTTAAGGGATGTTGTGAAAAAATATTTTCTCCGCCATTTTGTGGAGGCGGCAATCTTGAATCGATATTAACCAAACATGCCAAAGAACCACCACAAGGAAACTAACCTTCAAATAAAAAAAAAACCGTATCGAAATCCGTTCATCCGTTTGAGCTCTACGGTGCCACAGACAGACACACACAGACAGGCATCGACGTCAAATTTATAACACTCCTTTTTTGGACGGGGGTTAAAAATGTGAAAACCTGTAATTTTTTTTTTATTTTGTGATTTGAACTCTTTTATTAAAATTAGTTTAATTTAATATTATACATTGTATTTATTAGAAATATACTCCATGTTATGTATAGGTAATAAAATCTGTGAACCAGTTTTGTTTTATATAAACTTACAACCAAATAGAAAACCTCTTCCGTTTTGCACTCAGTTAAAAAACCAATTGAAATCCTGTTACTTTGCAAATTCAGCTAAAAAATAAAATATACTAATGCAAAAAACCCAGTGGAAATAGTAATCGGGACAAAATAATCAAAAGCAATGATTTTCTTAACGATTATCATAACAGACCTGTTTCCCATCAATGCTAAAAATATCTAACGTACCTAATAGTAGAGGTAAATAATACGAATGTACTGTTAAGACGATAGTTAAGAAATTGAGAGTTAGGACAAAATTAACTCAGTAGCAGACGTCTCAGGCCTAACTCGACAGTAAAAGCTAACTCATTTAAGAAAATAGACGAAAGTACCATCCATTTGATCCCTCAGTGGTCGACATCTTGGTTTGGTAAAAAATAAGGCACTTTTGCGAAAAGCTCCCCCTCAAGGTCGTTAGAATATCGAAAATAGCTCGAGGTTACATAAACGTTCCTTTAAGCGGCGGTAAAATTTTAAGGTTTTTTCGTGGCTACAAAATCGACTTGAAACTCTTTAAGGTGGTATTTGCTTCAAACTTAACGATTAGTCCTTAGTAAAGTCACTTTATTTAAAAATGTATATGAACCAAGAGGAATAAATTTTAGATATTACGTGTGAGGGACCTAATTGTCGACAAACATGTGTCGTGTCTGCCATCTTAAAATAAAGTGGCCAAGTGCGAGTTGGACTCGCCCATGAAGGGTTCCGTTGCAGCAAGTAACATAATATACATATTACACATAATTCTTGTAGTTCGTTGTAACTTTGATCGAAGTTTCAATAATAGTTATTTATGACGTACTAAAAAAAACTACTCATCAGATCGAGTTCAAACTAATTTTCGTTGGTAGTTTATATGGTAATGTACATCATATATTTTTTTTAGATTTTTCATTCTCTTAGTTTAGAAGTTAGAGGGGGGGGGACACACATTTTCTCACTTTGGAAGTGTCTCTCGCGCAAATTATTCAGTGTAGACGAAAATTATTTTAGAAACCTCAACATCATTTTTGAAGACCTATCGATAGACACCTCACACGTGTAGGTTTGATGAAAAAAAAAATTTTGAGTTTCAGTTCTCAGTATGGGGGGCAACCCTAATTATTCTTTTTTTTATTTTTTTTTGTTCAAATCTTAATGCGATTCACAGAATACATCTACTTACCGAGTTTCAACAGTGTAGTTCTCATAGTTTCGGCAAAAAGTGGCTGTGACATACGGACAGACAGACAGACAGACAGACATGACGAATCTATAAGGGTTCCGTTTTTACGTTTTACGGAACCCTAAAAACATCAATTACAGTTTTTTTGACAATAACTCGGTTCTCTTTTCGGAATACTTTTGTGTTGTTTTTTTATGATCTACGAGTACAATAATAAATAATAAAAAAAAAAAAAAAAAAAAAAAAAAAAGCCGCTGTCTCTGCAAGTCATTCCTTTTATACCGAGTTGAATTTTATTGAGTTTTATCCTTTTATTTTAGTTTTATACCCACTATTTACGAAGAACTCGCAAGGAAAACCCGAAGCAATACAGAACTTATTTAAAAATAACCGTATAAAACCTAATTTTCCATAAAAATAACCAACATGCATTTTGACAATAGGCTGTCAACCAAAAATCCACAAAAACATTTACATAATAGCCAAACAACTCAAGAAATGGATAAAATACAATGATTACAAGGTCGAGAGGAAGACATGGAGCGGAACCACCAAACGCACGTTCGTCACCAGTTCGTGTCCCGTCGCCGTCGAGTTCGTCAGAGGATGAAGTTTTTGTGACTCCCCCCGACACGAGCGCCTCGACGAGCGACGAGGACGCGCCGCGGACCCCGCCGCCCACAAGATCAGGACGTCGTGGCCGTCCGCCGCTGCCGGCACGCTTGGGGCCTGTGAGGCATTCTGTCTCGCGCCCGGCCCCCGCTACCGGTGGTGTAGTGCGTCGCATGCGATGGACTCAGCAAATGAATGAGAACTGCATGCGCGCCTATTACAGGGCTACAGAGGGAGGAACCCACCTGACCGCGTACTGTGCCAGGATGCTGCGTCTGTTTCAGGCCCTCGAACCGACCGTCGCCGTGTCCGCACAACGACTGTCCGATCAAGTGAGAGCAATCTGGCGGTGCAAACTGATGGATGCCTCGGCACTTGATCGGCTACGCCTGGAGGAACAACATACTCGCCCAGCTTCTGCCTCGTCCCGGGATCCGCCCGCCGCGTCGTCGACCCGGACACTGGCCTCGGTGCCAGCGTCAGTGGCGACACTTGTGGCGCCGGTCGACCCCGACAACGAGGAGGAAGACTCAGCGAGTAGTAATGTATCCGACCAGGTAACAGAGCAACTAAGGAGCACTCTGGAAGACGTAATCTTCCGATATAGATTCACACCAAACTCTAGGCCGCGCATACCACGTTTGCCTACACATAGACGAAATTTAGCTTTGATGGGAGCCTTGAATACTTTGCTAGTTCCGTACCTAGGAACTAGCAAAGATTTGACTGATACCCATTCTATTCTATACTGCGGTGCTATTACGGCGTGTCGCGTTGCACGCGTTAAGTTTCCAGACACTAACCGTACAACGCGAACCGCTGGAAATATACCTGCATGGCAAGTACGAATAGAACGGCGTATCAGCATATTCAGGGCTCTTATTGCAAAGCTAATCTGCTTCAGTCAGGGGAACAGTCGTCCCCGAGTCATGCGTTTCGTAACACAGGCATTTGCTGGGACGGGTATCAGTCCCCAGCACTATCTAGCCAATGTTACGGAACGTATTGACTATCTGAAGCAGAAAGTTTATGCGTGGGCAAACCGTATTCGCCGTTACAGAGAGCGTGTGAATCGATATCGACAAAATCGCGACTTCCAGAGTGATCAAAGGAAGGTGTACCGAAGCTGGGAAGAGAATAGTCCACGTGTGAACGATGGGCAACTACCGGATGCCAACGCTGTGAAAAACTTCTGGCGCGGCATCTGGTCGGTGTCTGTCGAGCACACGGAGGGAGCTTGGATGCGTGTTATCGAACGTGCATGTGAACATATCGAACCCATGGAGTCTGTTTCGGTAGACTCTATGGACGTTAGTTGTGCCATCCGGACGGCTCAGAACTGGAAAAGTCTTGGGCCGGACGGATTGCACAACTTTTGGATAAAGTGGTTTCGATGCTCACATGAACGTTTGGCAACACAATTCCAAGAAGCCCTCGAGACCGGTTCTCTTCCTAGTTTCTTGACCACCGGAGTCACCTTCCTGCTCCATAAGTCTGGTAGTACCATGGAACCAAAGAACTACAGACCCATTACGTGCTTACCTACCATCTATAAGCTGCTTACATCCATTCTGAGAGCAAAAATTTACACGCATATTGTCGCGAATAACGTTTTGGCCTCCTCTCAGAATGGATGTAAGATTGGGTCCCGTGGTACTAAGGAGCTGCTCCTTATTGACACGACCATTTGCCATCAAGTCAAACGAAACAAAGGCGCCCTCTCCACTGCCTGGATTGACTATAAGAAGGCCTATGATGCAATGCCCCATTCGTGGTTGGAAAAGGTTTTAGGGTTATACAAAATAGATCCAACCTTAAAATCTTTTCTACGCAAATGCATGGGACAGTGGGTCACAGTCCTTCGTCAACCAGGTAGCGTAGACAGCTCGTTTGTTTCGGAGGACTTGATAAAGATTGAAAGGGGAATATTTCAGGGAGACAGTCTGAGTTCCCTATGGTGGTGCCTAAGTCTGAATCCTCTCAGCACTCTGCTGAAAGATTCAGAGTTAGGCTATCGTCTTCGTAGAGGAGGTGAGGTTATATCTCATTTGCTGTACATGGACGACCTCAAACTTTTTGCACCGAAACGCCAAGACTTGTTGGAGCTATTAAAAACCACAGAGGTTTTTAGTAACGCCATCAAGATGGAGTTCGGTGTCGACAAGTGTGCGGTCATGCATGTACAGCGAGGGAAAGTAGTAAGTTCAGAGAATTTACAACTTTCCGAGACTATAACTCTCAGATCCCTCTCCGAAGACGAGACCTACAAATATCTCGGTATGTCACAGTCGTTGGGTATATTAGCAGATGACATTAAGAAATCGGTGAAGGAGCGCTTCTTTTGCCGGCTGACAAAAGTACTTAAAAGTCTTTTGTCAGGCGGTAACAAGGCGCGAGCCTTCAACGGTTGGGTAATGCCTCTGCTGATGTACTCCTTTGGCATACTGAGATGGACTCAGACTGAGCTCGACGCCCTGGACAGAAAGGTCCGTCAACTGCTCACAACACACCGCATGCTACACCCGCGCTCGTCTGTTATGAGACTGTATATCCCGCGGAAGTTGGGGGGTCGAGGCTTTTTAAATGCCAAGAACCTTCACAACCGCGAGGTATGCAGTCTCAGGGATTATTTCCGCAACAGTGAGTCCGGGATGCATCGCGATGTTGTGGCAGTTGACAGGAGCTTCACGCCTCTTTCAATGGCAAACGAGAACTGGCGCAAACCATCGGTGCTCAGCACTGATGATCGCAAGGAGGTATGGAAGAGCAAGGAGCTACACGGGCGGTTCTATCGGGCCCTGACGGGACCTGATGTGAATCTACTCGCGTCGGTGAACTGGCTGCGCTTCGGGGACCTCTTCGGAGAAACCGAGGGTTTTGCCTGTGCAATTGCAGACGAAGTTATCAAGACGAACAATTACCGGAAATACATAATGAAGGACGGTACGGTCGACATTTGTCGGGCATGCCGCCGTCCAGGCGAATCACTTCGTCATGTTATTTCCGGTTGTTCGCATCTTGCTAACGGCGAGTACTTGCACAGACATAACCTAGTAGCCAGGATCATCCACCAGCAACTTGCTCTTCGATACTGCCTTGTCGAGTCCGAGGTGCCGTACTATAAGTACGCACCTCTGCCAGTTCTCGAGAATGGTCGTGCGTTGCTCTACTGGGACCGCTCTATCATCACGGACAGGACTATTGTCGCCAATAAGCCTGATATCGTGCTGGTAGACCGGTCTCAGCGCCGGACTGTGATCATCGATATCACCGTACCACATGACGAGAACCTCGTGAAAGCCGAGAAGGACAAGCTTAGCAAGTACCTTGACTTGGCTCATGAGGTTACCGCCATGTGGGATGTTGATTCGACGATCATAGTCCCAATAGTCGTGTCGGCAAACGGCCTTATAGCGAAAAGCCTCGACCAACATCTCAAGAGGCTTTCGCTAGACGGTTGGATCAAGGGTCAGATACAGAAGGCAGTCATCCTAGACACAGCGCGCATCGTTAGGAGGTTCCTCTCTCTGCAGCCCTAACCACCGGTAGCTTGGGCCCTGCCCCGCTGCTGGCGGCACCCTAGTTTTTAAGTTTTTTATAATGTTTATTTTATATATATATTGTAAAAAACTTTAAAATTAAGAAGATCAATAAATGAGTGAATAATAATAATAAATAATAAATAAATATTGGTGGACAATTCACACACAACACCATCTGACCCCAAACTAAGCAAAGCTTGTGTGATGGCGGCCAGATAGCTGATATAATACTTGTATAGTTTTAAATACATAATTATTATACATAATTGTACTGTGTCTTAATTATTAAGACATGTACATTTTCCACCGATTGTTATCTTGAAACAGCCAAAACTTTCGGGAGATTTATATATATTTAAATATATAATTGTGATTTCAATCCACAGAATAAAATCCTTCTAGTAAAACGACGATGAATAAATTAAGTCCATCAAGTTTTAATCGAAGTTAATAGTTTGATAAAAAAAAATATACACAATATCGTCTTCGTAGAGGAGGTGAGGTTATATCTCATTTGCTGTACATGGACGACCTCAAACTTTTTGCACCGAAACGCCAAGACTTGTTGGAGCTATTAAAAACCACAGAGGTTTTTAGTAACGCCATCAAGATGGAGTTCGGTGTCGACAAGTGTGCGGTCATGCATGTACAGCGAGGGAAAGTAGTAAGTTCAGAGAATTTACAACTTTCCGAGACTATAACTCTCAGATCCCTCTCCGAAGACGAGACCTACAAATATCTCGGTATGTCACAGTCGTTGGGTATATTAGCAGATGACATTAAGAAATCGGTGAAGGAGCGCTTCTTTTGCCGGCTGACAAAAGTACTTAAAAGTCTTTTGTCAGGCGGTAACAAGGCGCGAGCCTTCAACGGTTGGGTAATGCCTCTGCTGATGTACTCCTTTGGCATACTGAGATGGACTCAGACTGAGCTCGACGCCCTGGACAGAAAGGTCCGTCAACTGCTCACAACACACCGCATGCTACACCCGCGCTCGTCTGTTATGAGACTGTATATCCCGCGGAAGTTGGGGGGTCGAGGCTTTTTAAATGCCAAGAACCTTCACAACCGCGAGGTATGCAGTCTCAGGGATTATTTCCGCAACAGTGAGTCCGGGATGCATCGCGATGTTGTGGCAGTTGACAGGAGCTTCACGCCTCTTTCAATGGCAAACGAGAACTGGCGCAAACCATCGGTGCTCAGCACTGATGATCGCAAGGAGGTATGGAAGAGCAAGGAGCTACACGGGCGGTTCTATCGGGCCCTGACGGGACCTGATGTGAATCTACTCGCGTCGGTGAACTGGCTGCGCTTCGGGGACCTCTTCGGAGAAACCGAGGGTTTTGCCTGTGCAATTGCAGACGAAGTTATCAAGACGAACAATTACCGGAAATACATAATGAAGGACGGTACGGTCGACATTTGTCGGGCATGCCGCCGTCCAGGCGAATCACTTCGTCATGTTATTTCCGGTTGTTCGCATCTTGCTAACGGCGAGTACTTGCACAGACATAACCTAGTAGCCAGGATCATCCACCAGCAACTTGCTCTTCGATACTGCCTTGTCGAGTCCGAGGTGCCGTACTATAAGTACGCACCTCTGCCAGTTCTCGAGAATGGTCGTGCGTTGCTCTACTGGGACCGCTCTATCATCACGGACAGGACTATTGTCGCCAATAAGCCTGATATCGTGCTGGTAGACCGGTCTCAGCGCCGGACTGTGATCATCGATATCACCGTACCACATGACGAGAACCTCGTGAAAGCCGAGAAGGACAAGCTTAGCAAGTACCTTGACTTGGCTCATGAGGTTACCGCCATGTGGGATGTTGATTCGACGATCATAGTCCCAATAGTCGTGTCGGCAAACGGCCTTATAGCGAAAAGCCTCGACCAACATCTCAAGAGGCTTTCGCTAGACGGTTGGATCAAGGGTCAGATACAGAAGGCAGTCATCCTAGACACAGCGCGCATCGTTAGGAGGTTCCTCTCTCTGCAGCCCTAACCACCGGTAGCTTGGGCCCTGCCCCGCTGCTGGCGGCACCCTAGTTTTTAAGTTTTTTATAATGTTTATTTTATATATATATTGTAAAAAACTTTAAAATTAAGAAGATCAATAAATGAGTGAATAATAATAATAAATAATAAATAAATATTGGTGGACAATTCACACACAACACCATCTGACCCCAAACTAAGCAAAGCTTGTGTGATGGCGGCCAGATAGCTGATATAATACTTGTATAGTTTTAAATACATAATTATTATACATAATTGTACTGTGTCTTAATTATTAAGACATGTACATTTTCCACCGATTGTTATCTTGAAACAGCCAAAACTTTCGGGAGATTTATATATATTTAAATATATAATTGTGATTTCAATCCACAGAATAAAATCCTTCTAGTAAAACGACGATGAATAAATTAAGTCCATCAAGTTTTAATCGAAGTTAATAGTTTGATAAAAAAAAATATACACAATACAAACGACAAAACTCTCAAGTAAGCTCAGAATTTCATAGATACGCGTACCTTGAAAATGCTGCATTGCTATGCCTCCCGTACGCCAATTACGTTAGGTTTGCCACAAAGGTATCATACCTTACGTTAGGAACCTTTGTGCTACAGAGACTGAAACTTTGCTTTCTCGCTTTTGCTTTTCAGCATTTGTTAAGAGGTGTGAGCCGAAACGTGGACACTTCGGTAAAGCTGATCCACATGTTTAAAGTCGCTCGAGCTAAACGCTAAAGAGAAGATCTATAGTCGGTTTCATTGCCCGATAAAACTAAAAAACTCAAATAAAATAATTAGCACAAACAACAAAAGAATAATAAATAATACAAAGTTAGCAGATTGAGTGACGAATAGTTTTCTGTACGAAACTGTTTGTATTGAAATAAATAATTAATATTGACTATTAATTTAAATGCATAATTCGGAACGAAGTTATCCAACACAGAACCAAAGTCCCCGACTTAGCGTAGAAAATTAGCAAAAGGTGGCAATAGGCGGCCATATAATAACAGGTACGAGCGTGCATCCTTTTAAGGGGATGTTAAGTTCATTAAATACGTCAACTTTGGTTCTACAGTTTTTAAAAAACTCTTCGTAACAACAGCGCGCGCGATCTTTAAACACTTGAAAGAAGATGTGCCGAAGAACACTCAACACCCGCTAAACAGTCCAGTGCTACAGAGGACTTTTTTTTGGGAGATGTATTGATTTTAACAAAAGTTGTAGAAAAAAAGTTGTATGTTTAAACATACAGTACATGTCCTTAAACGGATAACGGGTGCAGGCTGATTTGCTGATTACCAGTAACCTTGTAACTACCGTTGGGATAGATTCGTTTTGGAGTTGATAATGCGTTTAGGCAAGCGAACTGTAGCGGGAACAAAATTGAGAAAATGTGTGGGCGACCAAGGTATCAAGCTCAGCGGCGTTCATTAAGAGAGAGCTACGTTCAGCAGCGAAAAACTATGGGCTGATGATGATGATTAAGATATAAAAATTACTAATTGACGTTATCGGAAAATGAAGCGTCAAATTGATACTAAATAAATAACCGATTTATTGGTTTTATCTATTTAGTGACTAATCCGACTCAGCTCAATGACTAAACAGTCATTAGATCTACTTTATACCATTTAAATGTAAAGTCCGGATTTCTTTACTCGAGATGGGAATTTGATCGTCTGACCGCAGCATCACTATCAATGACTCGTCTGGCGCCTAAGAGCTGCATATCAAGTTAATAATCGCGACCTAAATACGTCGCTACATTTATTTAATTAGTGTGTCTGTCATGTATTCGATATCTAGATGTCTCGATAGCTGACCGAACAATTGAGGTTCAAAAACTATTGTGTATATGTTAAAATTTTAATTGGTTTAATCTACATACATATAAACGAATCGGCTAATGTGTTGCTAAGCGCAAAACTCGAAAATTACTTGACCGATTTGTGTTTTTTTTTTCACTTTTTCGTTAAACCCAGTGGAAGGTTCATTTGGACAGAGAGAAACGTAATTATTGAAGAGAAATTTAAAAGGAAAGAAAAACAACACTGTTATTTTCCCTAAGAAAAAAATAACTACCGAGTAAATTAAAATGCCTATCCCTGACTGTCCAACAGCTTTCATGTCAATCAATGTTTTCTGTTTGACTGGGACAGCCTGATTGTCAAAACAAAGTCTGTCGGAGCAGTTGTAAATATGTATTTATGTCATTATCAATATTCAACTATTACCGTCTTTTCCTTTTTTAGGGTTCCGTAAAATGTAAAAACGGAATACATATAACTGTTCCATACTGAGAACTGAAACTCAACATTTTTTTTCATCAAACCTACACGTATGGGGTGTCTATCGATAGGTCTTCAAAAATAATGTTGAGGTTTCTAAAATCATTTTCGTCTACACTGAATAATTTGCGCGAGAGAAAAATCCAAAGTCGTAAAATGTGTGTGTCCCTCCCCCCTCTAACTTCTAAAGTAAGAGAATGAAAAATATAAAAAAAATATATGATGTACATTACCATGTAAACTACCAACGAAAATTGGTTTGAACTCGATCTGATGAGTAGTTTTTTTTTAGTACGTCATAAATACACTATTATTGAAACTTCGATCAAAGTTACAACGAACTACAAGAACTATGTGTACTATGTTACTTGCTGCAACGGAACCCTTCATGGGCGAGTCCAACTCGCACTTGGCCACTTTATTCCTTCTTTATTAAACGAATCATTTGTAATAAAAATATTGCAACATTATATTGAACTATAAAATATCCTATCATTTCTATTATCTCGCTTTCCATGTAACAAGAAAGAATTTTAAATTTTGGGCATTGCTCACACAATACTAACAGCCATATACTATTTACATCTGTTTTTATTTCTAAGCAAAAGTGTATATTATGTGTTCAGAAAGTAATTCATTTACAAGTTTTTTTACAGAATTCTCATAAGCAACATAGCTCAGTTTAACAATCTCTAAAAAAGAATACAAATTCAAAACCCCAATTAAATAAACAATTACAATACATAATTAAGCTTTCTGATAACACTGTCTAACAAATGTTTCATTTCAAAGAATAATATCTCGAAAGCGATCTCATTTATAAGACTTTTCTCATTTAATGAAACGTTAAAGTCGCGGAAAAATATTTTTACTCTCTTAAGTAAATTACTGCGGCGGGGAAGGAAATTCAAGGACATAAATCAATTTACAACAGTCCTTTTAAAATATAACAAAGTAAGGTTTTGTTGCTCATTACAAACTTAATTAAACGAGATACTAAAAATAATTGTCTTACTTAAAATGTCTAAACGTCTACCGTAAAGATGGGTGGGTGGACGACACAGTCGCTGCCGAGGGTCGAACCTGGACTCTATTGGCACTCCACCTCGGAAGATGGCATACTAGCCAGAAAAGTCAATACCAAGCAGTGGTATTAAAAAGGATGCGGATGATAATGGTTTATGAAATGTTTGAAGTTGGCATCAAATATTGTTCTTCAAATTTCTATTGAATCAAACTCAATGCCATAATAACGTGCATTGATAATTATAATACCTAGATATCGCTTCGTCTCGGTCGCACACAATCACACATGGATTCATTGATGTGAGTGCGAAAGTGCCAGAACCACGGCTACCAGTCCACAGGTGCCAGATCACATCTCTACTACGGGCGTAGCACAACCCCTTCGACGGTGCCAAGTCGATCCTATATACATTCCTTACACATGGCACTCGAAGCCGAGATCATAGTCTGAGGTACACTTGCTCTGGTCGTAACGAGATGAACGACTCGTTGAATACGATAACTGAGTATGATAAGAATATGGGACGCTTCAGTTTATACCAGAAATTAATCAAAATAAATTAATAAATTTACAGTGACAGCATTATACGAATGTTCCAAAAATTCACTGCATTAATGATATAATACCCTTTCCCTCTCATGCCATCTGTACAAAAATGTGGGAAAATTTAAGGAAAGCATTTGAACGAAACAAAATCAAATGCCACATGTAGGTTTTCACTTCACCGCCATCTCGCCTGATATAAAGCGACGATGCGGTCTGCGATGGAGCGTGCTTACCTAGAAGAAACCGTTTCACTCTCGATTTGAAGACATCATATTTGCGCGCATGAGGTAGCTTCCATTTTTAAATTTTGAACTATAGCCTTACTATAGTGCACTCATTTTGTGATTATATACTTGAAACTTTTTACAATGTTGTGTGTATTGGAATTTTTGTAAATAAGGTTCATTTCAATATGCAAAAAAATTAAGTTTTGCATCTGACTCACTAATAGTGTTCACTTAACTTACAATATTATATTTAACCTTAGTCAACCTTTTCAATTCTATTCAAAACGCGTGAACTATTTGAGCATATTCATCACAAAACTCGCCTCATTTGCGAAAAGCGTAAATGTAGCGCGTAATTTCACCCAAAGAACGTAAATTGACGATAAAATTACTGTCGCCTACTTTGAGATAAATAGCTAAGACATTGAACGTTCAGAAAATTGCAGAATGTAACGTAGATATTACTTGCATTCTGGATATTTGAGACAATACGAAGTTTCATTTTAGTTTATCTAAAGTATACCTAGTCGTTACTTGTGTATCTTGGAAAAATACTCTTGACGTGCGGACAAAATTCGAAGCTACCTCATGTGCACGCAAATATGAAGTCTTCAAATCGATAGTGAAAAAGTTTCTCCTAAGTAGGTAAGCACGTTCCATCGCAGACTGCATCGTCGCTTTATATCAGTCGAAATGGCGGTAAAATGAAAACCTATTATAATAGTATTAAAAAAACGTATTTCTCGCCTCTGGACGAGTTTGTCTCATAATGCTATCTCGAACTATAGAAAATGTATCAAATAATTTTTTTTAAAGAGGTTATTTATATTTATTATTTTAAAAGTTTACAGTTTAGCGCTATCTGAGTTGGCCGAAGGTCTCACAAATTCTTAAACAATAATATCGCCCGGAATGAAACTCAACTCGACAGCTGTCTCCTGCCCGCCTACACATACAGAGTGTTCGTTACAAGAGCCTGGGATATTTAAAAAAAAATGTTCAATGAGACATTTTAAGAGCGAACTTATTACGCAAGTAAATAGTTCCTAACTAGGTGGCAGTAGTGAGTTTTTTAATACTTCATTTCAACCATAAACTCTTCATCTATATATATAAAAATCAATGCCACTTTTCGTTGTTAATAAACTCCTCCTAAACGGCTGGGCCGATTTGAATGATTTTTTTTGTACACATTTAGGTAGGGCCTTGGATGGTTTAGATTCACAAATCAGCCCGGCAGATGGCGCTTTAGTTGGTATCTAGGTTATTATCCTAGCGAAGACGGCACGGGCCGCTAGTATTTTTATGTAAATAAATAAATATAAATTTCACGGGAACAACAGATTGTTCCAAAATGTGTGGATGAGACGATAGAGAATCAATCAACAAAAACGCCATGCCATAACGAAAATTTTGAATGAATGTAATTTGTCAAAATATATCAGTGAACCCAATTCACACCGCACTGGCCCAGAGTGGTGGATTATGGCCTTGACTCTCTTCTTGCGAGAGAAGGCCCCGATTCCCAGCAGTGGAAACATTTAGTGGGTAGTTTATATATGTAACATTTGAACATTAAACTTTTCTTTGGGCAAATTATGATGAACTGTTTACGGTTGCATGCATTATTTTTTGCAGAAAAGAGTACATAGCTGACATACATAAAAAAATTCACAAATATAATTTTTCGAAGGTGCAAACTACTGACATTGAAAAAAATCCTAATAATGCCTGGTGTATAAACGTTTTAGGTTATTGCATAAATATAAATTATTGTATTTAGGAGCATTGAGGTTATTATTACGGCATTTCACGGAACACCCAGTACACAATAGATACCGTAAATTCTCCAGTGGCTAAACGAAAAACCTGGTGACTCGGACTAATTAAAATCTTTCCAGGTCGCTACCGATTCTGATGGTAGGTAGCTGTTGTAATAAGAACTTTTTAATATAATATTGAGGTAACAAGCAATATTTTAGCTTTTTGTTCGGTTATTAAAATTTCAGACTGGAGAGGGCGCACAAATTATAAAAACAACAATGCTTTTGAATATTTCAGTAATTCAGAGAATGTGGTGCGAAGCTGCGAAGCAATATATGTAAGCAATGACAAACCCTAAAAATATGAACTCCTTGTTAATAGAAACATGACTATAAAACTGAAAACTTAAGAAAAATCGTGATTTTTTTTTTATAACACATAGTCCTACAGAAGATGTGGTATAGGTAAATCCAAAAACTTCTGGACAAAAGTGGGCTGTTTCATTTTTATGGTATAGAACTACGAGACGACCAGAACATGTGCCTGATGGTGAGCAACACTCCGGCCCGTAACAGCAGGGTCACGTAACTATACTTTGTAATTTCTCTGGAAATTATTCTGTATTTTATCCGGTAGTCCTACCACGATAAAACGAACATTTCCCATCACGTTGCAATTAAGCTATGTAAACGACAGTTCTTTCTCGTCTTGCATTTTAGTGAGCTCATAGAATCGTTTGCAAAGAGTACTGATCAGACTTACCAATTCGAATATAAGTTCTTTCTCATCCAACTGTCGCAGCTCATGCCGCGATCGCCGCTGCGGCCGCGACGGCGTCGCGTGCGGTTGGTCGCCGAGGAAGGTGGGAGTGCCATCCACAGTCGTCACTAGCGGCTTTAGCAGACCACCGCGCTCGAACTCATGCGCTGAGATCTTCCTGAGAACCAACACTGAATGTTAGATGGCAAATAACGACACTTCTTCACGTATACTGCCAGATCACAGATACTGTTATTCATTGTTTTATAGGCTACAAACTCTAGACTATTGTATCCATCTAAATGATTCAGTTTATACGAAGACAAACAAGAGGCTATGGGTATTGGAACCGTTCACCTTACAAAGAGGTCGCGCGAGTGTTTTCATGTTGCAATATGTCGCTTGATTTGCGAAGTATCGAAAATTCTGGACAATTTCAAATATTATTGAGAATGCTCCAAAAAATATTTTCGTTTTAAACAAATTCATTCATGTTACATGTTCTTGTACAAGTACGAATATATGTGCATAGAAATGTGTTACTATTCACCAAATGATGTAAGTGAAAATGTGAATTTTTTCCACGTAAATATAACAATGGTACCTACATGGTTAGTTAATCTTTCACGACAAAACTACTCAATGAAGTTGAATGAAATAAAATAATGTTACTGTAACACTAACATTATTTACATCAAAATATCATAAATCGTTTCATTCCAAAATTACAATCCTATAGTACAGCGAGCAACCAGCATGCTGCATGTTATTTAAACGCACCTTATTCGGCTTTTGTAACAATTTCCATAATTACCTACTAAACACAATACTAGTACTCAAAACTTAATAAAATTAGACAATATCTGTAAGAGAGAGAGAGTAAGCTAAATTTACTTAACTTTATTTCGACCCAAAAAATGTTTGTGATTTCTGTAAAAAGAGACGATAAGAACAGGGTCCATAAAGTTTTCAGTGTTTACAGCCTACTTTGCGGACTAGTGGGGTAATTACAAAGTTACCCTGGAATAAAGGCAGTCTCTTAGGGAAATGTTTAATTAAGAAGCCAGTTCTCACTCTTCGCCCTAAAACGAGCAAAACTTGCTCGGATATTTAGGTTAAGTAGTAAGTGCGAATTTATAGATTTTCTCGGAAAATTTTCCAATTACCAGGACGTGAAACTCATCTGAATAAATTAAATGAATATTTTACTACTATAATTATGTTCTATGCTAGAGAAATGGGAATAGAAATTGAAGCTCTCTACGGTCAAATGCGTGCTTGAAATCTTTACCGCGACGCAAAAATAAAAATGTGTGTTGATGGAAATTTTCTAGAAAATACGAACATTTTTTAAGTCGTAACTCATGATACAATTTGACAATATGTAAAAAAAAACATCGCTGAATGCACCTATCGGTGGACCGATTATATATAACATTATATATACCGATTTATATATAAGCAAGCAAATATTTTGAGCACGCTTCGACATAAGTAAATACAATGATATTCAATAGTTTGTGTAAGTACAGGCTAGTTTTCTTTATTTTATTGTCTTTGTAGTATGTAGAATATTTTGACTCTACCATAGTTTAAGATTCTGATAATGATATGGAATACAGTAATTACTGCTTGCCGATAGAATAATTGATAAAGCTATGGTATGCTGCTATAAAAAAAACCTAAAAGTAATCCAGTTATAGTTTACAGCACTGGTTTTAATTCTACCTAATCTATCGCACACAGAGAGAGCGAAGCGCTTTAGTGCATTATCCCCAGATGTATGTCTTCGCAACAAGATGACAAAAGATTGATGGTGGCTCTAAAACAAACTGCTTCCGTGCTGGAACTGAGCTGGATTTATTACTTCTGCAAGCTTTTAAAGCGACTATATGCTTTATGCAGTTTCAAAGTTATAAATTTGCTACAATAATCTACAATAATTGGTGGTGTTGGGTAAATCAAGACTAAGTCAAAAGGAAGACCTACTAAAGAACAGCATAACAATTTTAAGTTATGTTCCATCTGGTCACGTCTAATTTTCGAAAATACTATAAAATTGTTTCAGTAATTTGCGTGCTTAGATGTCATAAACACGAAAAATATATGTAGGTAATTGTTTGCATTTACATAGATAGATCTTCTACATCTATACTATTTCTATACGAAGCTGATTTCATCCACGTAACCCTTGCGATGGGTCTGAAGTCATCGACCCTTCTGGCCTGGCGCTTTTTAAACGTAAATTGTAATAGAAATATCTAATATTTATCGTTAAAATTTACACTAACATAAAACTGACAATGTAAGACCATTATATCCAGCAAATACGTGAAAAAGAATAGTGAAACTGAATCGTATGAGATGTCTACGTATCACCAAAATAATAAGGAACCTTCTTACAATGGTGTTCTAGTTCATACTAAAATTTCGTTTTGTAAGGATATACAGAATTTACGACAGTGCTGCTGTTTCTTAATGGCACACGATCAATGCCTAAAGCATAACTGTCTCAATATAGCCTGAGTTACAATACAAAATCTCATATCGTTGACTATAAATAAACGTACCAAGGGTATTGCAGTAGAACTTTGGTGCAGGGGTAAGTAAAGCTCTTCAGCACTTTGCTGCGCGCCAACGCACTAGTTATTCATTCCATAATACATTTCAATCATTCCAAATCCATTCTGGGCAACTATTTATTATTTATCATGCTAATAGCGGTCCGCCCCGGCTTCGCCCGTTATACATAATATATAGCAAATATATACATAAATCACTTATGGATTATGTACATATCCAACTGTGAAATAATGTTTGAAACCTGTCCTGTATTTCCAGACATTAGCGGGTTCAAACAAAAAACCTTGTCTACTTTATAATATTAGCATAGCATAGTTTTATTATGCTACTAGCGGCCCGTTCCGGCTTTGCTCGGCCTATGACACTCAGCAATAGTGTGGCTTTCTATTGGTGAAAGAATTTTTAAAATCGGTTCAGTAGATCCCGAGATTACCCCTTACAATTTAACAAACACACAAACTTTACTTCTTTATAATATTAGTATAGAAGTATAGATATTCCGGTCTACAATAGTTCGGGCTTTGAGACAACTTTTCCGACCCTAAACTCTATAAAATAAGCCACAACATTATACCCCAAAAATCCAATATTTGCGATCAATGTGTCCCTTAAATATCACAGTTTCAAAAGTACACAAGCCAGTTTGCTTGGCGAGCTTGTTTCGAAGCCTAAACAAACGGATCGGATGCTGCCTCAGCGGTAAGCACGTGCCACTAATAGTCTATTTGGAAAGGGTACAAATAACCCTTGTTGTTAATTAATTCGGTATCATTGAGTTTAGACAACGTGTACTTAATGAGAAAATACAGTCTCTCTTAACAGTGGCGAGAGACACGTGTGAAAATTACTTAGTTAACAAGCTCTTCGGTGTTGTTTTTGTTTTAGTAAGATTCACTCAAGTACTTTTCTACATTATCAAACCGCAGTTTTATTAGATTTAAAAAATAAATAGGTTTTATGTGTGATTTTAACATTGTGAAGTTACATGTGACCCCCTCAAAAGACGTTGAGTTATATTCCAGACTATGAGAGAAGCGCGCATTCCTCGAAGAAATCCGATTAAAGACACCTAAAACGACCGATAGCATATCGTACTGTGGGGTACCCCAAAGTACTGTAGGGCAGCAATATTATTTTAGTTATTGATCTGAAGGTTCGGATATTATGTGCACAGATTCACAAAGTTTGAGACGCCTAGTGCAATGTAGAGGCTAAGGTTCAATGCATGTATCATTGCCCCTTTTACAAAGTATGATGACAGTCACCTCATTATTTCCGTGATCATAAGAGTTTTAATGTAAATAAAGTTCATAATAACCTGACAGGTGTAGTGGCCCCAGATCCGGAACCCGCCCGGGACGGCGATGCTAGCTCAGCGCTGGGTGGAGTAGCGTGGGATACCAGCCACGCATCCACAACTTGCCGCGTCGCCTTCCTGTCAACAAGGATAATTATTACAACAAAATAAACACATACATTCATTTGGTCAACTAGATACATTAAATACAAATATTATGCAAAATGCTAAAAACAGCACAAAAAAATACTAAGATTTATTTACAGCCCAGAGTAGGGTTGTTACCACATGTTACGTGTGACTCTTCGTCTTCATTGCCTAAGCCGTAAACACAAAATACGGGTAAAATTGGTGATTTACAAGGCAAATGCGCCGTTTCATACACAGCTGAGGATCTATGAGGAGAGATCGCTAGAAAAAAGTGTAATCCGCGATTCTTTTTAAAATTTAAGACTTAGTCGCAGCAAAATTGACAAACATTGGGTATCTTAGTTCTTAAACTTTCGCGATTTGAACTGATTTTGAAAACGTTGAGATCTGGTTTTTTTAATATAGTATAGCGTGACGGGCATGCAGAACATGTATCTGACGGTAAGCGAGACGCATGCCCATAACAGCACAGCGTCACGCAGTTATTAGAACATGTACGTCTAAATTATTACCTAACACTGCACTGAGCTCGTCAGCTAGATTATAATATTAGATTTAAATCCTATGTAACATTTTCAATATTTTATGAAAATGCCAAATTTGCTATTTATAATACCCCGTGTTGAAGATCGTAAACTCCTAACTACCATCTTCTCACAACTAAAGCAAGCAATAACAGCAATAATGCCCGAGGTTTGTTTTTCAAGATAGTATAGCAAGCCAGTACTTCTAGGTTCGTGCAGACAACGCTACGCAGCGCTAGTTTTGTCTACACGAAGCGAGAAGTACTAACTTGATAGCTTGCTAACACTAGCTTGAAAAACTAGCCTCGTGTTACTCGGGCATAAGATAGGTTGTGTGTAAAGTAACGTTAGTTATGTAGTTAAGAGGGCGCCTAGTGCCAGAAAACGAAAAAAGGACATTTTCGACGCCGCTCACTGAAGTTAAGAAACTAAAAACTACGACAAAAAAAAATTGACGTGTGGGTACAATCAAGAAGAAGCACGATAACTGAATAGAATTTTTAAAATAGACCCGAGTTTTTTACAATAAAAAAATAAAAATGACACCGAAAAAACCCGTTTTAATTCGAGTACTCGAAATTATCAGCGATGACCCCACATTTTTATTTGGTAATAAAATTCCTAATTGTACGTTCTAGTAAAGTAACCGAACACTTTTTTAAATTTATGTTTAATTGTTGAGTAACTAAATAAAACTTGGTCAAAAATGGACTCCTGATTTAATATTGATTTTTCCTCCAAACTGTGTCATGCTATTCTCGACTTTTTGTAAATCGCATTAAGAAACGCGTCGCGCGGGTGAAAACTGATTTTTCCCTGGCATTAGGCGCACTCTTAACGTACGTTCATTTGCGTTTAACGTTTCACACGACCTACTTCGAACAATTAAAACCCGAGGAGGTCTTTGTTTCTTGGATTTGCATAGCATCAGACCGGTTAGACAAATCGTAACAGGTAGTTTATTCTACCTAGTAATACTGCATATGGTAATACTAGTAGATACGCTTCAAGGTTTTATATTTTGTGTAGGTTAGGGTTCAAAACAATGTTATGCTATTATTATTATTTTCTATTTGGGGATTACATAACAACTTAGATAAAGAATAAGTAAATAGATCAGGTTTTTCCGCACGGTTCCTTTGTACAAATCGTAAGCAGATGAGGTGTATGTTAGCTATGGCGACATAGTGATTAGTGATGTGCTGCGACAAAAGTATGACACTTCCACAAGAGCGACAAGACAAGAGCGATCAGACCTGTGCTTTTGGTATAGAGCGTTTGTTCTAACTCTATACGTAGTATATGTAAACTGTTTGCATAACAAGATGTAGGAAGCAAGCTATCAATATTTCTGTTAGTCCATTAAAACGAAAATGGATCTTTTTCATGACTAAAGTTTTAGACCCAGATTAATTAGTTTGTCGTCTTATTTCACTTGTCTATAATTTTCTTATCCTGTTTTATACAGAACTAATCACATTAATATTAAACAGGCGAAAATTGTATGTTTTAATATTTCCTTCCACATGTATAAAACGACTGAACCAATATAAGTAAAATTAAATACGCAGTGAGAAAATTAATTAATAAATTAATTTGTAGCGGTATGGCTCTTAGCAGAGTCTGCCTGGGGAAGTACCACACCTTTGCCAGTTATTCTACCGCCAAGCAGTAATGTGCAAACATTATTGTGTTCCGGTTTGAAGGGCAATGTTTCCAGTGAAATTACAGGGCTTAGAGATATAACATCTTAGATCTCTGGGTGACGAGCGCAGTGCAGTGCTAGATAATGATTTGGACTTCATGTTCCAATAGCTGCGTGTCACTGTGCTGTTATGTGGTAGGCATGTTGCTTACCATCAGGCAAATGTCTTGCTCGTCTTGTCATTCTTCATTTAAAAAAAACTATTTTAAGCCAATTAAAGGCTAGCCAAGACTAGGTTTTACTTTTGATTCCGTTAAAGTTACTGGTTTACAAATTTTGTAATTGTATTACCAAATACATCTCTTATCGCTACTTTCATTTATTTATTGTAAAAAATATTGTCGTTTAAAAGTCCCACTTGTTCTATGCTCATGTAGCTTTAACTTTTCTATCATCTACCAATTGCGTACCATCTTCTTTAGTAGTGGTAGGCCTCTCAGCAGAGTCCTCCTGGGGAAGTACCACACCACCACAGCTTTGCCAGCTATTCTACCGCCAACCAGTAAAGCGTGTACTGTGTTCCGGTTTGAAAGGTAATGTTTCCAGAGAAATTACAGGGCTCAGAGATATAATATCTTAGATCTCTGGGTGACGAGCGAAGTGCAGTGCTAGGCAATGATTTGGACTCTTCGTGTTCCAATAGCTGTGTGTCACTGTGCTGTTTTGTGGCAGGCATGTTGCTTACCATCAGGCACATGTCATGCTCGTCTCGTCACTCTATACTAAAAATGTACCTATATAGATAACACGCTTTTGGCACTTTTTGCAGTCTCCTTCTGTTATTAGGTTTCTATTTTTTGCGCGAGTAATAAAGAGTGTTCTGTCTACTCTAGGTACTACAAGTAGAGTATTTATAGATCCTACATGTTTTTCTATTTTTTAGAGCGCATCGTTCTACGTAAAAAAGTTTTAGCTTATAATACAGAACATAACTTGTTATCTAGTTCTGACATCAATAGCAACATTCTTTAGTAATAACGAAAACACAATTCCACCTATCCATTAGTCGAAGTGGTCGTGTAATAACATGTGATCCCCACGTTCATAGATTCCAATACACGAAGGTTAGTGTCAGCGCCGCTAATGTAGGTTTAGCATGCGTCACAGCCATTACCCAACAAATGTACAGTTATCGCTTGCAACCATGTCACTGACCTCGCCATTGTAAAAAGAAGTGAGGTACTAAACTGGTAGTCATTTGTTTTATTTTTTAACATATAAGAGGAGGCGGAGAATAACTTTGCCGCGTTTCGCTCTCTGTCTCTTCATCTTTGTCTGAAAGTTTATACAAGGTTTGTAAGTATCTTTGCAGAGTCCGAGTGCAGGGGAAGTACCGAGTAGCATAACTTTGTCAGTCATTACATCAACAGTAGTATGCAAACATAACTGAGTTCCGATTGAACTGAATTATAACACTATATTTTTATCAATGTTGGTATGTGCAACAGAATTTGGTCTTTTTATCTGCTCTAACGCTCAGGAACTTTCGGCTCTATCGACTCAGCTCGATCGCGGTGAACTAAATAGGTAAATTACTGTACTGAAGCTGCACTAGGAAAGAAAGAACTAAATGCAACTAAAACAGTCCATTTTAAATATTAATTCTCGAATTACTCAAGATTATCTTTATTTGTAGTGATATTTCCAGAGTTCGCCTGGGGAAGCATCACATCTTTGTCAGTTACTATTTTTATCTGGGTGATGAACGTAGTGCGTTTTAATTAAGCAATGATTTGGAACATCCATGTTCAAATACGTAAGTACATAAGCAGCCCACTAAATGTTTCCACTGCTTCACTCTGGTCCTTCAAGGAGAGAGTCAAACAACATCCACCACTGACGACGACTGGACGAGTACGGGTCGGTGGGTGACCCATGACCTCGAAAGAAACACGGTGTACGTGTCTGTTTGCTCACGATGATTTCCTATGCCATTTTTAAGTTAGCGCTTACGCACATGCCTTGGAAAATACGCTCACCATCAGGCATATGATGACAGGGACCAAAGGCAGTTGAACTCTAGTGACCTTCAATGCCTACCAAAAAATAATGTAGTAGCGCGCCAGTGTGTACAGTACAAAACGTGTTAAAGCACGTGACGTAAACAGTAGTGAGCACACGTGATGGACCGCGCTTGCCAAAACCAACCGTAACACTGTCATCTTGATTTCTTGGACTAGTTTCAAAATGTTCAGTCTTTTCATTATTCTTCCATCAGTCATACTATGAAATTTACAACAACGCGGACTGGTCAACCGTAGTATTGTTACGCCTGACATGATTACTTATGAAAAAATGTGCAGAAGTCATAATGCAAAACCTGCTCTCTTTTTAAGATATTAGTAGATAAGTAGATATACATATATCTTTCAAATGGACTGATTCTTTAACCTCAATATAAATCTCATCATCTAAATTATCCATGAACAATTGAAAGTCCAGAGATAGTCATCATAGTCGTACTACCAATCATACTACCAGTTGAAAGCTTGCCCAGCAAGAGGGGCTGAGAGCGCCAACATTACTACGCTTAGAACAGATTGTTTAAATTACAACAATTGCCATTGTTGTAATTTAAACAATCAAAAAATATATTTCATTAATGGATGTCCAAAAATTTGGTGGCGACAAAGAGTACGCAGTCAATTTCATGTTCTCACGTCTGGGACTCAGGACCTTCTTTCCCAAGGGGACACATTCAAAGCCATTATCCATCAGGCAACAGGAGTTGGCAGATAACACAAGTCTACGAATTATGTATGTCTTAGACCACGCCGGTTTTCCCACGATGAAAGAAAACTCATTCACCCTTAAAGCCAACTGTGATGAAAAACTTTTACAACACTTAATTATTCGAATTTGGAGGCGGAATTCAAACCTATGATGACCTCAAGATTGTGAAATCGAGCTTTTTAACCGCTACGACTTTTATATTGTTGGAAGCTTGGTGGAAACTGATCTTCAAATCCATGGTCACAAGGTGTAACCTTTGCAAGACCTGGTTTCCCAGGCGAAGAAAATTACTAATAATAAAATACTACGAGAGTAAGGGTTACAAATCTCACACGACAAGACAATAGCGCAGTTCATCGCATAGTAGTGACGTCACCACAATCCTTTACATATCAACCTTTCGATCGAATAGGACGAGAGCCCGTGACTGTCAGACTTTCGTTATTTTACAAAAGTAAGCGCACACTTCCATCCACAGGCAGAAAAATACGGGACGCTATGTTATTGACTCATAGTGGTTTTAACTATTACAGAACAATAAATTATGTGGCGCCAATGTAAGACGAGGTACGAAAGTTATGTTTAAAAAACCTGTTGACATATCCGGGTTTTGGGCTCTAAAATCAGGAAAATCCGGGGGTTTCAGGAGGCTTGTCCTGGTTCCCAAACTTTAGAGATGGCAACCCTAAGCATACGCCATTTTTTTTGTAAGATAATAGTTTTGCACTTCACCGTCATCTCGCAATGTGGATTGCCATCTTACGAGGATGCGGTCTAGGCATTCATTCTTTCGATTCATAATCAACACCATCCGGCGACTTTGGTGGTAAATCATGGACCTATCTATACTAATACTGATATTATAAATATATAATGTTTTTTTGTTTGAAAGCGCTAATCTCAGGAACTACTGGATCGATATCAAAAATTATACGAGGGTCAAACTGAAAGTTCTTAGAACTGGCCACTTATAAACAATATAATAAAAAAATAATTCCATAATTTGAAAATAGAACTCTTTGCCAATATTACTGAGTATATACTTCATTCATTTGTCATTTGTTTTACGATTTGGCGGCAAATTGAAAATTGTCTGTGTCACGTCAACATGAATTTAACACGAGAAAATTTTCGTGCAATGATTTTTGAAGTGAAAACTTCTTTAGGCGCGCTATGGACAGAATTTTCGTGGGCTGTGAAATGGATTTATGATCACGTGATCATCACGCTCGGATATGATAAGAAATTTCGGGTAAACTCGGGATGCTAGAGCGAGAAAGATAATGTGGTCAACAAACGTGCCAGACCGAGAAAGATAATTGTTAGAGGAGGACATGGGACAATAGATACTCTCTCTCTCTCGCTGCTCGCTACCAGCAACCAGTGTTGACACCTTAGCGACTTTGTCGCTGAAACTGGCGAATTTTAAAACCTTTTAGCGGATTTAGACGACGTGTTACCGACAAAGGGGAATATACTAGTGTACCTAGTGTAGAAGATTGGAGAAGGAAAAACACAAGGTCATTGGGAGTCAGATCATATTTATAAGGAAATTAACTCATTCTCTCAAACATAAACAACATAGAAGTCTAGCATAAACTCTACTTCTATACATACAGATAAATATACGCACATTAAGTATAGCAGGAACTTTCCCAATTATATTATTAACATTTTATTCAATCATTTGTATTTTCGTTTGAATCTTACATGATAATAATGTTAATTATTGCCTTAAGTTATTCCTTTTCCCTTTTTTCCTTTTAATTTAAATTGCTTAACATTGTAGGTACTTAGACCAGTGCCATTTTATATTCTTACTAGCAGCTATATTTCCGGGATAAAAATAGCTTATGTATTCTTCCAGACTGTTATTCCCTTAATATTTCAATCAAAACCGGCGACTTTGTTTCATAACTATTTGGCGACAAGCTCAAAATCATAGTGGCAACACTGACGGCTTGACACAACTCCAAAAGACTTTTCTTTGGGCGGGAAAACACGACGGGTGCTTTAAAATTTTCACAATCAAATTAATTAGTTTTGCTGTGTAAATATTTCGTTTCTTTCGTGTAAATATTTAATTTTGTATATAGTCAATAGTATAAATATGAGCGTCGGTAGCGACGGGGGTGACCCCGTCGAACAGACCAGAAAAAGAAAACTATGGAAGCCAAATCCAAGTGAAAATGTTTCTTACAAACTATTTAGAAAACCCCTTTATAAGAGAAAGAGACTATTCCCAGAAAATCTTAGTGGAGACTGTGTAGTGTATGTGGAATCGACGGAACCGGAGAAAGTCGGTAACAAAAATCCTATTACACTCACCAACCTTTTTGCGGACAATGTTAGGGGCATCATAGGGGTGCACCGTGTGAATGCATACAAAATTAGAGTAACTTTTAAAAAGCCGGCCCCGGCCAACAACTTTTTGAACATGGTCACTTTTTTTACTAACCATAAATGTGTATACAATCTGGGTATACAAATAAGTACTGCCTGAGTAACCATAGTATTTATTTCGCGCGGACTAAGTCGCGGGTAACAGCTACTTTGTATTTGTATATAAATAAAATTTCAATAAATATTTACTTTAATTTCTGGCTTGTTTTACTCGTTTATTCAACTAATACGATCCATAATATTTTATTATAATACGACATACCTACCTAATACAAAAATCAGCTAATGAAGTTTTCACTTCGGCCGTGTGGTCTTAAGCACACACCTTTTTTTATGACTTTCGATGTCATATAAGTCAACAAGAAAGTTATGATAGACTACGATTGGCCTTTCACGATGAAGCCCCATCTCGTGCGACTGTTTACAACTGGTTTAATGAGTTTAAACGTGGTCGCACTAATCTCACTGATGATTTACGTGAGGGACGACCTTCTACGGCGACGACTGAAGATAACATCTGTGTTGTGCGGCGTATGATAGAGACTGACAAAAGAGTGACCTATCAGCAGATTCGGACAAGCTTAGACATCGGTATGAGTCAAGTGCACAAAATCCTACACGAACATTTAGCGGTCAGGAAGCTTTGCGCCCGGTGGACACCTCATAATTTGACTGAGGCTCAAAAACTCCATCGTGTGGATTGGTGCCGTAAAATGATTGAAAGATTTAACGGAGGTGACTCAAATGCTGTGTTCGACATACTAACAAGTGACGAAAGCTGGATTTACTGTTATGATCCTGAAACCAAAAGACAATCTGCTAAGTGGGTGTTTCCTTTCGAGGAGTTGCCAACTAAAGTGAAGAGAGATCGAAGTGCGGGGAAAAAAATGGTGGCCTCGTTCTTTGGAAGGATAGGTCATTTCGCAACAATTGTGTTAGAGGATCAAAAAACAGTTTCTGCAGAATGGTACACTACCAATTGTTTGCCACTTGTCTTGGAAAAAGTTCGAGAGAAACGACCTCGCAGTAGGATCCTCCTTCACCACGACAACGCCTCATCGCACACCGCCAAGCGAACGATCGACTATTTGGCGACATCAAACGTTGAATTACTGGGTCACCCGCCGTATAGCCCCGACCTCGCGCCTTGTGATTTTTATTTATTTTCAAAAATTAAAGAAAAACTTAAAGGAAAGCGGTTTATGAATGCTGAAGAAGCGGTGGCTGCGTATCGCGATGCCATTGAAGAGACCCCTAAGGACGAGTGGGCAAAGTGCTTTTCCCAGTGGTTCCATCGCATGCAGCGGTGTATTGACGTGAATGGACAATATTTTGAAAAGATATAATAAAACTAATAACTGGCTAATGTAATCAGTTTTTGATTTTCTAAGAACTTTCAGTTTGACCCTCGTATCACCGTGATCCGTGAGTTCTAAAGGATATATATTTTGTATCACGAGTGAAGGCGGAGCGGATCGCTAGTGAGCAATAAAAAAATATATAATCGACTGTATAGTACGACCGAAGGTTTGGCATCCACGGCCTCTCAGACCATAATCGAGCACACCGCTGCGCAGCTCGTTAACGTAACAATTCATTCATAAAAACAAATGAGTGTGTTTATGATTATTGCTCCGTTATGACTCGCGCACGCAACCTTTTGTTATCGCCGCCATAACTTACAAGATTCTAGATCGGTTCAGATTGAACCCACAGTCGTCAGACTTTTATTTATAAACCCCAACGTGTTTAAGTGAGACGTGTCTACCGTCTGGGTATTCGATGTCTCTTGCTATCTTCACATATGTACATATGTGTACATGAATGGACCGGTTTCGACTGATTTTCATATAATCCCATAACACGATTTACAATACAATACAATAATTCTTTATTAAAAAGCCCCAAACAAAGCAAAACAGAACATAAAATTACAAAACAAAGAATAATACTACAGCAATTTAATTGGCGGCCTTATCGCTTAGAGCGATCTCTACCAGGCAACCGTGAAAGGACAGGAAATGGCATACCAAATATGGCCCTTAAAAATTAATCTAAACAGTAATAAGTAAAACACATTTATAGGAACTAGGAAAAATAATAATACATAAATATGATAATAACAAATACATTGACACATTAACAAATATAATATAATGTATATATATATACTTACAAATAAAAAAAAACACTATGAATAATATTTAAACCTACATAAACTAAATTATAATTTACCATAAACAAATATAACAATAAACTATATAAACTACGAGTATGTACAAATAAATACCATACAACGTACATTTGAATAACAATTGCAATAAAATATACAAAAATATGCAGAGGCAGCTTTATATACCCTAAGTGCAGGTCTGCAGGTAATAATCTTTTACCCTAAGCTTGAAGACTTCAAGCGACTGGGCACGTCTTATTTCCACGGGCAGTTCATTCCACAGCTTGACAGATTTCACAGTAAAGGAGGAAGAGTAGAAACATGTGCTGTGCTGAGGAATATCAAGTGTCAGATTTTCTGATGTTCTAAGGTTCCTAGTAAGGAGAGAATGGCGAAACTGGAACCGTTCCTGAAGATAACGAGGAGAAGGAGGATAGAACAGAATATTAAAAAGAAGGGAAAGTACGTGAGCATCCCGGCGACGACCATTACCACGACGGCGATTTACCAGTTTTTTTTAATCTCGACGGACTTCGGGGGCACACCCCCTTTTATTTTAAGTTTATACTGGTTTTGATAGGATTTGGCATGGAAGAAGACGTAAAGACTATAGATATTTGTATTTTACTATCACTACACTATATGTATTATGTGTATAATGAACCGGTTTCGACTGATTTTCATATAATTCCATAACACGATTACTAGTTTTTTGAAATCTCGACGGACTCCGGGGGCACACCCCCTTTTATTTTAAGTTTATACTGGTTTTTATAGGATTTGGCATGGAGGAAGACGTAAAGACTATATATATTTGTATTTTACTATCACTACACTATATTATGTGTATAATGGACCGGTTTCGACTGATTTTCATATAATTCCATAACACGATTACTAGTTTTTTGAAATCTCGACGGACTTCGGGGGCACACCCTCTTTTATTTTAAGATTATTTTGTTTTAGATAGGATTTGGCATGGAGGAAGACGTTAAGACTATACATATTTGTATTTTACTATCACTACACTATATTATGTGTATATCAAGTTATCAAGCAGACCCAAACAGCATGTCAACTAATGACGAGTTAAATGGATGCAACAGCCATTTCTCTCTTTCATCAAATTCAAGGGAAGAGAACAACTCGCCATACGACGCTGCCGCGAACGGCCTTCGTTGGTGAGTATAGTCATAGTTGTACTTATTAGAGAAAATATTTATATCTATTACGTTTTACCTTATAAAACAGAAAAAAATAATTGTTTTGATGCTGTTTACAAATTTGGAAGCTAACGCTATTACAATAGTTCTTAATAATCTATTAAGTAACCGCCCTGTATCGTAGACTCGTCGACAGCGTAAATCTTTCCACGTTAAAAAAGTTATCCCACTTTTATTTTGACATGGACTGACAAAGATTTATTAAAATAATATTATAATAATATTCATGTAAGCCGCATTAGTGATAAAGACGATTTCATTAGTAAATATAATCCACAGAGATAAGCAATTCAAAATGTCAAAATTCATTATCCAAATTTTACGTCCCAAACTGGATCTAGTTTTTTTTATATCTTTTGATGATTTGATTACTCGTTTGCGTAGGCAAGATTTGTTCTTGAATTCATTAGTATCGGTATAATAAGTCGTATTTAATAAGTATGTATGTATGTGCGATACATAAATAACTACGAGTAAATTACATGTGAGATAGGTAAAAACCAAAATGTCGAAATGCTACCACGATACTTTACGACTTGATATATGTAAACAACGATATTTTCCAAAAAAAAAACGTTGGGATTTTATTTATTTTTATAGACATTTTTGACGTATATAGTTTTATTATTCAAATTCTATTTGCTATTTAGATTAAGTTTATAACTAAGGATTTAAAAAAAAAGTTTTTGAAACTAATAAAATATACAAATGATACGAACGTTTTCTGAATTCGCCTTTGTCAAATGTTTCTCTAGACAAAATGATTAAAGTAAATGAAAAAACGAGTATATAATTAAATGTTTACCTATAATTTCATACTCCATACAAATACAGATAATTTATTAGCAAACCACATGGCACCATTAGGCATGGTGACTAAAAACAGACTAATTAGTCCGTCAGTTAGATTATTAAAAAATATTGTATACGTATTTCTTCTTTTGTTTCAAAAACAACAAAAATAAAGTAGCCAAGTGCGAGTTGGACTCGCCCATGAAGGGTTCCGTTCCAGCAAGTAACATAATATACATAGTACACATAGTTCTTGTAGTTCGTTGTAACTTTGATCGAAGTTTTAATAATAGTGTATTTATGACGTACTAAAAAAAAACTACTCATCAGATCGAGTTCAAACTAATTTTCGTTGGTAGTTTTTATGGTAATGTACATCATATATTTTTTTTAGTTTTTTCACTCTCTTACTTTAGAAGTTAGAGGGGGGGGGGACACACATTTTACCACTTTGGAAGCGTCTCTCGCGCAAGTTATTCAGTGTAGACAAAAATTATATTAGAAACCTCAACTTCATTTTTTAAGACCTATCGATAGACACCCCACACGTGTAGGTTTGATGAAAAAAAAATTTTTGAGCTTCAGTTCTCAGTATGGGGGGCACCCCTAATTTTTGTTTTTTTAAAAAACTTTTGTAAAAATCTTAATGCGGTTCACAGAATACATCTACTTACCAAGTTTCAACAGTGTAGTTCTCATAGTTTCGGCAAAAAGTGGCTGTGACATACGGACGGACAGACAGACAGACAGACAGACAGACAGACAGACAGACAGACAGACAGACATGACGAATCTATAAGGGTTCCGTTTTTACGTTTTACGGAACCCTAAAAATACGAAGATAAAGTGCTTAGAACTTAGAAGTTTCGACTGACGTCACGTCACGTCACAACCCCCACTGCGGAAGTTTGATGGTCTATGAGTCTATACTCGTATCTTTGTCGATATTTAATGATTTAATAAAACAAAAAATACGTGTCCCATATTTTTTCAAAATCAACCTGACGGACTACCTACTTAAAATGGCATTATGACAATGTGACCCAGTTATCATCCGGCATCCCTGTTTTACGACTGCTAGGATCATAACGGTATTGAGTAACCTAATCTCCTTTTCCCAATATTCTAGGTCATGACATGCGAAATGAAAAGCAAAAAACCAATCACTTCAATAATTAAGATAGCCATGCAAATACGTGTCATAAAATATACCTACCAATTGATACGAAAAGAGCTAATTTTCCATTTCGGGCCTACAACTTGCCTAGTATTATTAGTACATTATAATCTAGTATGCATAATCTACGTATCGCTCGGAAAATAAAATTAAAAAATACTAATGCCGCTACAATTGCAAATTCTTTTGAAAATCGACCGCGTCAAATTAATTGCATCAAAATTTTGAGTACTTAGTTAAGTTATTAAATTGATTGTCGGGTAGCTGTACCATTTATCTTTAAGATTTAGATCAGACCGGTAAACTATTTTGAGTTGTTTTTACCAAGTTTGAATGCACAGATTAATATTTGCTAAAAATAATAAAATATGTTTTATGTTAACACTGCCATATATGTCAAGCAATAATTTGTATCACTAATATAGTCTTTTTCACAAATTGAGCTCCCGTCGTAGATAATTTATAATACTAATAGCTTACTTTTCGGATAAAATATACTATTGATATTGATTTAGTAATGAATTGTTCCCTGGTTGGTTTATGTAGATTATCAAAACCGTTTCAATATAAAAAATCAGCATTGGAAACTGCATAAGATATATTATAATTATTAAATTAAGCTAAACCCACAATAAAACAGTGAAAAATAGCCTGAAATCATTTCTAATTTAGTGTATCAATAAAGTATAACTATTTTCGACTTTAATGGATACTTCACCGTTTTTTATTTTAGCTCGACCGGCAAAACCAGATACCATTTTTATAAATTCTCAAAATATCGCTTTCTATTTTAGATTTTCGAAAAAAGCACTAGATGTTATCGTATTTCTAAACTGGGTTTGTCTAAGACGCCGCGCAAACACAGACACTTTTGTTGCCAAGGCGATCACGCGGGTATTATAAATATTAACGGTATCAATTAAAGTCGAAAATAGGTAGACTTTTTGGACACATTAAGACCGTAGTCTGTGAGCGTGGGAAAATAAAATTGCATAACTACATTGACAACATTACTCACACAGATATAGCACTATTCGTATTCTGATAGGCGCCCACAGACAGAGCCATAGTTTCTACGAAACGGGGATTTCGGAGCAGGTGCGAACTGCTACATATTCCATGTTAAGTTACTGTTACGTATTCAATATCATACACCATTTAGGAATATTAGACTTTAGTGTGCTCTGTTGTAAGTTGCATTTCGATTTGGAATGTGACAATAACAAACGGCTATAATCTCAATGTTCCAAACTGTCATTCAGCAAAACACATCCACATAA
Source organism: Ectropis crepuscularia (assembly GCA_963693475.1). Classification (NCBI taxonomy): domain Eukaryota; kingdom Metazoa; phylum Arthropoda; class Insecta; order Lepidoptera; family Geometridae; genus Ectropis; species Ectropis crepuscularia. Next base: position 16,694,101 of record OY856358.1, read on the forward strand.
TATCCAAACATTGACTTTCATAATAGGTACTAATAGGATATTTATCTCTACAGGGTTACTGTAACGAACGTGCAGGAAGGACAAAGTGCAGGGTTAGATAGAAAAAGTGTTTTACATAAGTGTTTTTTTAGGTTAAGCCATTAATTTCATATGAAGTAAAAAAAATCGCCGAAAAATTACTAGCTTACCGGTTTTTTATCGGATACACTTCGGAGAGCCGAGAGTCGTGGGTTCGATTCCCACCCAGTGCAAATATTTGTACTGTGTCTAGGTGTTCATATCTATAATGAGTATGTATTTCCTACTATATAAGTATTATATCAGCTATCTGGTTGCCATATTACAAGGTTGCTTAATTTTGGTTCAGATGGTGTTGAGTGCGAATTGTCCACCAATATATATAAGTATTATTTATAATATTACCGTGAAATAGTTTTCCAAGCTTTGAGCAACACATTTGCTAACATTCAAACATTTACATACATTTGTAAAGACCAGCAGCTCCGCTCGGTTTTACGGTTTTAGGGTCTATATGGGGTGGCATAACATTTTTTGTCCTATTTTAGGTAGGCATAACGTTTTTAGGACTAATGATAATTTACCATAACAACTAAACGCATAACTGACTTCGCATAATGTTAACTAGCATAACCATATATGACATAACGATAACTTAGCATAATGTTTAACCGCATAGCCATATATAGCATACAGATAACTTAGTATAAAGTTTCGACGCATAACCATAAATAGCATAATGTTTAAAGGCACACATTGAGAAAAGCATAACTATACTTAAACATAATGATCGACGCTATAAACTTTAAACGCCTAACTAAAAAACAAGTCAAATGCGGGTGGGTACTTATAGTATCTGTCATTATCGCATTCGTGTTATCATACTGTTGCTGTGAAATTATTTAGTATATTTTGAGGATTAAGAATCGTTGGTCTGAGAATAACACCATAATTTTTTTTATGGTAAACACCATTTTTATGGTAGGTACTATAAACGGTATTTATGCAGTAGTATAGCAATGTTTGTACTAATTTGTGTAGACAACATTTTTAGGACTTAAAAACCTACATACACCTAAGACAAATGGTGCACTTTTTGACTCCGGGTGGGCTCCCGCCAGAAGCTCTGCGGTCAGCCCTGAGTGTTGCTTCTCCATACTCGGCCTGCGCTCCACTACAGAGGTCGCTCGCCTTCGCTACGCTTGGCCTCGCATGGATCGCTCCACTCAGGACCTCCCTTGAGCTTCTGGCTCCCGCATTTTTTAAATACACTCTAGGGGTAGTAGCGACAAGACTAGGTGAAGTCGGGGTGCTCCGAATCGGATCTGGGTCCTATGTAACTTGGTTATTTATTATGTAGCACAACAAATAATTAAAAAATGTCTAAATGCGTCTGAGCAACGGTCAAATCAAATGTAGTACAATAGATTTTTATGATTAAAACACATTACGCCACAAAACGACTGTGCAAAAGTTACATTATGACACTATATATTATGCTATATTCATTATGACAAAGCAAATTAGGTGAAAAATAATATGCGATTTAAAAGGCACCTTAAAAAAAATGAGATCAAATAAAAAAATGCCTAAAAACTATTATGCGTCTCATCAATAGTCGAATTAAATGTAGTACAATAGATTGTTATGCTTAAAACACATAACGCAAAAAAACTATTATGCGAAAGTTGCATTATGACACCATACATTATGCTACATTCATTATGACAAAGTAAATTAGGAACAAAAAATTATGCGTTCTAATAGGCTCCCACGGTTTTACCTGCGTAATTCCTGTTCCCGTATTTTTCTGGGATACCTATATCCTATGAGTTCCTCCAGGCTATAATCTAACTGTGTTCTAAATTTCAGCCCGATCCGTTCTCACTTTACCATGTAATTGACCAACAGATATCCAAACATTGACATTAGGAAATTTACCTCTACAGGGTTACTGTGACAAACGTACAGGAAGGACAAATGCAGTGTTAGAAAAAATGTTTTACACAAGACTAAGTATTAGTTCATTAATTTCATATGAAGTAAACCTGTTTTTATTCATTTCTTGGCTAGATAATTTCAAATTCGCCTGAGTAGGTACCTAAAATCAATATTCACAAAAATCGATCAATTGTTATTGGTTTAAAAAAATTAATCTGATGTTGTAAGATTATAACCCTACCATTGCTTTACGATTGTGAGTCATCTTCTTCTTTAAACTTTTTTAAAAATCATCATTCTGGTCATCTCATTTCAAATCATACATTGTCACTACATAGTATAAAACAAAGTTACTTCCCACTTCTGTCTGTCCCTATGCTTGCTTAGATCTTTAAAACTACCAAACAGATTTTGATGCGGATTTTAATATATAGAGTTATTTAAGAGAATAATAAAAAACTCTTTATTAAAAGACCACACAAGGAAAAAAACTATAAATAACTTATAAAATAACGGATGACACTTTTAATGACCTAAATAAAAATAATTAAGCTTAGGAACCCGCTCCAAAGAGAAACAAGTAAAGCCGCAGTTGCTTTTTTGCTTCCTGTGATGATGATGAAGGCAAAATACCATTAAACTCTCCAACATTGGTGTTTTGTACAAAAAGACTCTGACGGAGCACTTCGTTTCGGACGTACTCCGTCAAAATATGTTAGACATCCTCTATCACATCTCACATCACATTCTGAACACTCTTTGGGCTAAACCAACTCCCGTAGTTCGGCATAATGTGACATTGTCATCTATCGGAACCAACAAGACTCTTTCATGAAGAAATTGCCATCTGAAATCTGAAATCTGATCCCACTTCCAAACCATCCAATACTTGCAAGAGACTTGTTATATTATTGACGTTGATGTAGGCGCTTTCTATGTCTAGTGTCTACAAAACAACCTGTAGTTGGATAACTTTCTGTGTGACCAATCTGAATATATGACCTAGCTAAATTATCAAGGCATGATCTAGACCGCCTAAAACCGACAGTTTCCTCTGAAAATCAGGTCTTTTTCTCAAGAAACCAATCAAGTCTACGAGTAAGTATAGCTTGTAAAATTTTAGTATGGACAGCTGACGTTGGCCGGTTTTCATTTCATGTTTTTGGTATAGGAACTATCTTAACTTTCTGCCATTGTTTGGAAACAAAATTAGTACTCCAAAATCGATTGTATAAAGAAACTAGATTACCTATATCTGGAAGGTTTTTAACCATAAAGTACGAAATATTGTCCATGCCGGGAGCTGTATCTGATCGTTTAATGCAGTTTGATAGTTCCTCTATCGAAATTTGATTGGATAAATTCTGATTACATTACATAAATTGGGCCATTTCTGGGGATGCAAAATCTGGTGTCAAACTATATAGGGGCTGTTCATTAATCACGTGATGTTTTTTTTAAAATTTTTAACCCCTCTTTTTTTTTAAATACCGGTATAAAGTAGAATCTAATCCTATTCTAGGCGCGCGAGGTCTTCGTTCGTTACCTTAACGGGGAGTCAAGGTTTACACTACACGTCGATTTTCGATTTAAAATCACGCGGTTGACGAAAAATAAATACACGTGATATCTTACTATCACGGAAATGTCTATTTTGTATATGTTTAACTCTTGCTGAATTACCGTCTTGTTAAATTGTGTTGTATTCAAAGATTCGGAAATAAATTATTAATTTATTATTTATTTTAAGAATACACCACAGCCCCCGTATCCAAGTGACTTTGAAGCCATCTGTGCATCCTTACTTTTCTGCTGCCACAGCTATATTTTGATTTTGCAATAATTTGGATATTGTATATAAACATATTGTTATGTTTATGGGTGCCTCAAGAAGTGTTATTTCTTTCAGAATCCGTTGCAGTTTTTTTTAGTGTCGTGTTTCTATGTTTGTTCTTAGTTTTAGGGTATATGCCTTTACGATTAAACTAGCTGTTGCCCGCGGCTTAGTCCACGAGAAATACAAATTAAATATTAAGGCAACTCGAACAGAATTTTCTCAATATTCCCAAATCCGTACTAAACGGTTTGAGTCCACTTTTCTCGTACGTACAGATTTAGAGTGGAATAAGTTGTCGGCCTCCTTGTTCTCTGAAAGATACAATTTAGAACTTTTCAAGGTCAGAGTGAATACGTTCTTACTAGGTCAACGTGCGTCATCTTCGACCACACCGTCGCTTACCATCAGGCGAGTTGGTGGTCAAAAGAGGACATATACGCGATAAAAAAAAACTCACTGTCTTTATAGTAACCCTGTACTGCCGTCCGCAAGCTTAAATGCCGTTATCTAACATCGGGTCGATTTGGACATTTAAATGGCACTACAATCAGAAAAAAAATATCTATCGATCTGTGTAACCCGTGTTTCTCTAGGTATGTTAGTTTTTAAGATACCAAAACTAAAAATGCCGTTATGTCATTTTATTTTGTATAGTTCCAACGCTAAAACGCAGTTAAATAACAATACTTACCTAAAAAGCCGCTAAGGTATTTTAACGTTACCTTTGGCTGAAATTTTCTTTGATTTTCCATTACTTAATTGCCGTTAACTGACTTTTGTACGCTATAGTGCCGTTAAAGCACTTAAATGTTTTTAAACAAAGCTTCATTTATAATTTATATTGTATTTGTCCAACGCTATAAAGCCGTTATGCTTGAATACAACACAAAAATGCAGTTAAACATACTTAACGGCTTTTTAGACTAGTAAATACGTATCCGATTTTGTAAACTTAAAACGGAAAATATCACAAAGCTACCTTAACTATGTGATATACATTATTTATTTTTTACAATACTAGACTAAAACGCAGCTATGCCACATTACTTAACTAAAATGCCGTTACAGGTTCTTGCGTATGCTGTACGATTGTATGAGAAGGAAATCAACTGCAGATGCTTTCGATGCTTTCCAACTTGTTACGATGGCTTAAAACACATCTAGATGAATCAAACTAGATCTTGTATAGAAAAAAACGGAAATGATCCTTATGTTACATCTTGTTCCGACTCTTCCAGTGTCATTGATACATTTTGGGACGTATAAATTATGTTACAGTACTCGTCTTTCTTTAGATTTAATTGAAATCACAAATCTATCTAATTAAACTTCATCAAGTTTTAATAGACTTACAAGGAAAGTAAAGTAATTCTCTACAAAATCATCAAAACAAACATTCAGTTTGAAGAGTTAACATAAAATATTACAGCCAGATGTTGATAGCACCATACCGTATCTGTTGAAGTTTTAAACTTCACAATCAAGTTTACAGTGTGATTTCAATTCAGATGACCTGCACGTTATAAAGATTTTAAGATAGCTGATTGAAGTGAAAATTTTAGTAACTATTTTCAAGAAATCCATTAAGCATAAGTTTAAACGTAACCATAAGTCTGACTTTAAGAACCACAACATCATTAAATACCTACAGAAAACTAGCTTAAAAACGGTACCATTTAACGTTGTATAAAACATTGTCAATGCCGTTATACAGAATACAGAAAAACAAACCGAAGGCTGGTTGGAAAAGCGTAGAAGCTCAATTAATGAACCTCAAAAACCGGTCAGTATTCTCATCTCTCTGTCAAACGCGGAGACACGTGATAGAAATTGGTGAATATCAGAACCTGTCTACTTTAATGTTTATGCAACGACCACAAAGCAGTTGACAGTTTGGAAAATAAAAATTATGACTGAATCGAAGAGAAAGATCTGATGGATACAATTGGGTTGTCAACAGTGCAATGCAGTTGCAGTGCACAAAATAAAATTGACTACCTATCATGTTCACTTCTTCTCAGTGTCATTTATTTACTAAATGCATTTATTTACTAAAGCAAAATCATCTGCAGTGCACAAAATAAAATTGACTACCTATTATGTTCACTTCTTCTCAGTGTCATTTATTTACTAAATGCATTTATTTACTAAAGCAAAATCATCTACATATAACAAATTACGCTTTATTATTTCAAATCTGAACACAGTTTCATGAGTTGCGAACAAGAAGATCATAAAGTAAAGTTAGAAATGCAATAAAGGTAAGTTATATGATTTTGACCATTTTGATGAGACAGTATGAGTTAGCAACTCAAAAGTAAATATGAAGTTTATAGCACCAAATAATTTCGTTATTGTACCAAGTTACGCTTCAGAAAGAAGAATTCAAATTAAGCCCCTGAGTTAATCTCAAAAATATGTCGCACATGTGGATTTACTCTGATTCTGAGTTTTATTGTAATAGTTTGTAGGTACAAAAATTATTGCCAGAAAGATTATTTATATTATTTTGCTTTCTTCAATGGCAAATACTTAAAATACCAGAAATTATAAAACTTCGTTTCAAGTCAAAAGCAAAATGCAGAAATACCAAGCGGAAGATTAATTTAGTTCAATTCATAGAGCAACATAGCGTCAACACATAAGCTATTGTTTTGAAAGAACTTGTCGACCGACGACAAAGAATGATAATGCTAGTAAAGCAATAATTAGACTCAAGAAAAATATTGGAGTCTTAGTATTATAAATTATTGGAGTATTATTAATTATAATTATTTTGTAGGAATATTTATCCAAAAGTTTAAGTGATTGTGACAAAAATAAAACAAAAACAATTGATATCTATTGTAGATTCTTGAAAATCTGTTGTAAATAAGGGCAATAAAAGTAGTATTTTAATTTTAAATTTAAAATTTTGTAATTTTACCTTGTAATTTTGCCTTGTTATTTTAAATTTTAACTCTTGAGAAATTTTATTTTTAGATACTTAGGCTTGTATTCGAAAAAGATTAACAAAAAATGCTGTTTGTTATTTTTTAATGCTAATAAATATCTAGTTTTTAATGTCATTTTTTGTTCACTTATTTCACATAAATCACCACTTTTATTGTATTTTCTTAAATATCTTGTGAGTCATGCTTAGCTTAATTGCAGTTAAAGGTAAAGGTTTTGCATTTAATCGCATTTTAGTGTTGTAAAATGCTCTGAAATAACCGATTAGAACAAATTTATGAAGTTTGCTAGTTTTAAATGCGGTTAAATGACTTTAACCGCATTGTAATCTAGGATGTTTCATGATATAACGGCATTTTAGTTTTGGAATGATTTCAAATTCTATAGTCAAGTACCATCCAATGAAATTAAAGAAAAAAACAAGCTAAAATGCCGTTAAACTATACATAACGGCATTTTAGTGGTGATTTTGAAAAGATTTTAAGACAAAATTACAAGACTAGAATGCAAAAACGCTTATAACTCTTATTTCGCACACTTTAACATCTTAAAAATACTATCATTTCAAAGTGTTTTCTCAGCTCTATATAAAGGTATCAAAATTATGGAAATATGTATTCCACTTATCAAATGGCATAATTTTAAAATTTAGAAACAGTTTTCCCGCGATATCTCGAAACTACATTTTGGTACTTAACGGCATTGTAGTTTGCGGACGGCAGTGTATACGTGTTTAAGAACAGTACCCACCTTTTGAAGAAGTCTAACCACCGATAGATGCAGCCGAACAAAACAACGTATAATTTTTATCACAAACGCGAAGCTTGTGATGAAAAAAAAACATTATGAACGTTTGTTCATAACCACTTACTGTGCCCGCCCGTTTTGAGGGTTTTCTTTTTCTAATTATTTTCCTCAAGTAAGAGTAACCTGTCATGCCTTAGGAAATCTTTAGTATTGGTAGGACTCTTGGCAGTGCCCGCCTGGGGAAGTACCACACCTTTGCCAGTAATTCTACCGCCAATCAGTAATATGCTAACATTACCGTGTTCCGCTTTGAAGGGCAATGTTTTCAGAGGAATTACAGGGCCGAGAGATATAATATCTTAGATCTCTGGGTGACGAGCGCAGTGCTAAGTGAGGATTTGGACTCTTCATGTTCCAATAGTTGCGTGTCACTGTGCTGTTATGTGACAGGCATGTTGCTTACCATCAGGCATATGTCCTGCTCGTAAAAAAAGAGATCAGCTACCTATGTGATAGTGCAAGTCATGTCATAATCGGTCCAACCTTTTCGGAGATTAGCCGGCACAAACAAAGAGATAGACAAAAAATAGTTTTTAGGTATAGGTACCGTAGGTATGTAGTTTCATTGGAGCTAAGTGAAAAACTGTTAATTTGATATTACAAACAGACGACCCAATTTTATTTATTTGTATAGGTATGTATAGATAATATTTTTATAATTTTATTACATTGCATTTAACAGATTATAGCAATCAATCAATACCTAGTATGTGAGAATTCTATATCGCACATCGGCAATCAGTTTCTACCTAGGTGTACGCGAAAAAAATATTGAAATGCACCTCTACATGTAGGTATAAATACATACCTATATCAACTCTTTCGAAACATAGCAAACGTAAGTACAAAATGAGCGAGCAACCAAACAGTGGCTGTTATTATGTATTCTATGGCTGGTATGGCACAGATTATGATAATAGTTAGTACTGTGAATAACGTGGCCGAGCAACTACAAAAACGCCTGTTGTTTGAGTGATAGCAAATACATCTGTGCAACATCGTTCGTTCCACAGATGTATTCAGGAGGCTTTTTTAAAAAACTTTCAAAAACTATCCCTGGCTATCTGCTGATTAATAAGTAGATTGGCATACAAGATCTAACCCATATATGTATCTACATAAAAGTTAGAATCTTTAAAAAAACGGTTTTCATATAATTTTTTCACATCAAAATTACGGGTGAAAACAAATTTGGCCAAACCAATTTCATAGTTTCAAGAGACAAGAAGCATATGCAACGATTTTTAAAAGTTCAGTTTGAAATTCAGGATATGTGTAATAGTATGTATTAATTTCACACTTCCACATAATGTATTATGGCCATGAATTGGCTACAAAAACACATCGATTTCGTTAAAATCGCAGACTCGCCCCTTAAATTAAAAATGATTTCAGTTTCTATTTCAATACTTTACTGTTGGTTTAACTTAACATACCATTATTGCCTCACGCAGTATCCATTATATATATTTTGTTTATATTCAGACGGAATATTTATTCTTAACTAAACTACATGAACCATCAAATGAAACCGTATTTGTTGTTTTTGTACGAAAACTAACGTGGTTGTGGTACATTTTTAGCTAATTCACAGATAACTTACGTGTGATATGGTCGATCCAGTCCGACTTGAAGTTTCAGCCGCTTCTGGCGGCCTACACAAGAAGAGCTCACGAGAGCAACCGCTTCTCGTTTGGCTCATTTAAAAATAAATAAGACATATTTGTTGTGTCCGGTAGCGGCAATCAGAAGTACGTTGCTCTTTGTGTCCTAACAGTTAAAATGGCGCGCCACAAAATTGTAGACCAATTAGTAAATGTCGCTGGTCAATTAAATAACTTCTTTTTATTTCCTGATACAAGTTTTTAAGGTAAATAAGTACTTATTAATTATTTTGTCTCAAGTGAAAGACTGAACACTAAAAGTGTCGGCGTCTGCGTAGGGACTACTTGATTTATATTAACCATCTATATGATAAAACATCCATTCCGTATCTTGAATCCAACAAATTGTCGTATCCGTCTTTGTGTATCCGACTAACAGTGTAGTTCTCATAGTTTCGGCAAAAGTGGCTGTGACATACGGACGGACAGACAGACAGACAGACAGACATGACGAATCTATAAGGGTTCCGTTTTTACGTTTTACGGAACCCTAAAAAGAACGATGCAAGCAATTTACGACCCTATCCCCAAGTTAAATTACATTGAACAGATAGCTATAGGTATTGAATGATGAATTCAACTCAAATCTGATAGAAACAAATGCAAAGCGCTGTCTCCGCCCAAAACCTTTTGTAAATGGTAAAACAACTGAATTTTCGGTACCTCGTGTAAATGTCGTTGGTGGAATACCCAACCTAAAGTTTTGTAATAAAGCACGAGCTTAAAACAAGGCCATAACAATTAATAGGGCTAAATGAAAGTCGTTTAGGTAAACCGCTTAGGTTTAAACTGGGATTAGGTGTACAGCAGAGTCGTACAAAAATAACTCCCCAGATTTAGTATGATTTATTACTGTCGAATCTGGAACGATGAACTCGTGTGTCTGTACTTTCATAATAATTACAAATACATGAAACTAACTAACTATATATGTTTTAGATGACTTATCTCTTTACAATGCAATTTTTTTTAAACTTGTTGCTGGTTTTCACTTGACGGTCATCTCGCCTGACGTTAAGGCACGATACGATCTACGACAGAGTGTAAAAACAACAAGATCTAGGATTCATAGGTCTACAAAACAAATTTTAGCATATCTTTGATTTGCCCATTACTGCTTGACGATGGAATGCAAGATCTGGTAATTCTTGCAAGTGGACTCAGAACAAAAAAAAACTTTTGAACTGCTGTGTTTTTGTATGATGGGCTTACGATTTGAATGCTATTTCGTATTTTGTTAAGTTACGATAGAGGGCGTTGCCTTGTAAGAATGCGATTTACTGTTGTCCTATCTAATTTAGTTCATGTTTTCTTGAAACCTCCAAAACGTTAATCTATCGAATATTCATAAAATCAAAGCGTTTAATCAACCGTGAACAATATAATCAATAATAAACCGTTCAAAGAATAAACAGTCGTAAAAACGAAAATGAAGAGTGCAAATTTTAACTTCACAAACAGAAGTTCGAATTGATTGGACAAATTCCACACCAGTGCTTCATTCCGAAGTCACTCGGAAACTGCCGACTCAGTTCAGTTAACATCCTATTTGCTCTCCATAACCAATTAGGCCCAATTTTCACGGAGCTGATTCCAACCGCAACCGCGCGCGGGCACGGCACCGCGGCGGTCGACGGTTTTGTTTCAATACTCAATTACTCACGAGACCGCAGGTTTTCGCGGTTTCTACTGCGGAAAGCTACTGCGCAAGAACCGCGCGCAGCCGCGCGGCGCCCGCGTGGCTGAGAAACAATTTGTTTTTACGAAAGTGAAGTAAACCTCTTCGTTCGAGTCTTTAGAACATCAACCATGAAACGATGTCGGTGGAGCCACCGGCACTCAAACAGTATCTACGCGCGGGCAAAAACGCGGGACGCTACGAGTATCATTTTGATTTAAAAATATAACATTTCTAAGTAAGACCCAATTTTCACGGAGCGGATTCCAACCGCGCCAGCGCGCGGGCGCGGCAGTTTTGTGTGTAAAATTAAATTCAAAACTCACGACGCGGTTTACGGCCGCGGCGGCTGCGGCAGCCGCGCGGCACGGCGCGGTTGGAATCCGCTCCGTGAAAATTGGGCCTTACTTAGAAATGTTATATTTTTAAATCAAAATTATACTCGTGGCGTCCCGCGTTTTTGCCCGCGCGTAGATACTATTTGAGTGCCGGTGGCTCCACCGACATCGTTTCATGGTTGATGTTCTAAAGACTCGAACGAAGAGGTTTTACTTCACTTTCGTAAAAACAAATTCTTTCTCAGCGAATAAGTTTAGATAAACTTAGGAATGCGTTGCTTGAGGGGAAATTTCCTGATGGATAAATTTCACTGTCTTCTACCCTGGTTACTTCTAGGTTAGCGGGTTCCATCATGGTCCGCATCGTCGTTTAACATCAAGCACGATGGCGGTCAAGTGCAAACCTATTATCAAATAATCAGTGGTAACGACAAACATACATATCTGCACTTAAAAAATACTCAAGAGATGTGGGCGGGACTCGAACCTACTCCCCGTCACAGTGATTAATTGTAAGTTGCACTTTCTATCCACTATGCAACCACGGATGCTCTGTTTGAACCAAGATAGCAAGAGGCACCATAGTAATAGTCAACCATAAAGATGACAACAAAGTGCCCCTTTCGGATTAGACGTCTATGTGTAACCTTTCTAAGAAGTATAAGCTATAGTCCCCAAAAAACAAAACTACTTCCAGTGTTTATTAAGTACTTAAGAAAACAAAAAGGTGCTGGACCTAATTTTTTATTTGTATAGCAGTCACGTACGAGGTGAAGTTCCGTAAGAGAAATTATATCACGAAGGCGTATTTTACTCGTGCGACAAGAAAAAGAAAGTAAGTTCTCAGGGTTCAAGTGTACAAGATAAGTATGTATCTGTTTTCCGTAAATGAATACTATAAATAATAATAAATAAATAAACATTGGTGGACAATTCACACACGACACCATCTGACCCCAAACTAAGCAAAGCTTGTACGATGGTGGCCAGATAGCTGATATAATACTTATATAGTTTTAAATACATACTTAGTATACATAGAAACACACAGACACCGAGCAAACATTTGAATTCATCGCACAAATATTTGCACTGGGTGGGAATCGAACCCACGACCCTCGGCTTCGCAGGCAGAGCTACTAACCACGTAGCAACAAGGCCACTATATAATTACAAATAAGTATGTTGACAATATGTTGTCTGGGTGTTTCTATGTATAATAAGCATGTATTTAAAACTATATAAGTATTATATCAGCTATCTGACGGCCATCACACAAGCTTTGCTTAGTTTGGGGTCAGATGGTGTTTTGTGTGAATTGTCCACCAATATTTATTTATTTAATATGATTTAATTTTATAAAGAAAAACAAAAATTTACAGCTCACAAAACTCACGCAATATTTCAATACAAAAAACAGATTTTCTCATTAGAACTCTTAGAGACTCTTCTTAAGCTACAAGTACAAGAACAATAATAAAACAAATGACGGCGTATTTAAATTAGACTCTTTCCCATACAAAGGAAAGCAAAAACAAAAGTTTCTTGGCGAGAACATACAACGGAAATTTGTGTTAATTAAGACTCATCAACAATCTTGCGTAACCCATTCATCATCAGGCATAACGCTGCGCAGCAAAATTCACACAAACATTTAAGGCGTAGACACATCTAGTACTTTGTCGCAGCAAGAACTAATCTTATGTCATATTATTTTAGTAATATATATTTAGTAGTGTTATTTAAATTAACGTCGCTCCCCCTGCCTGTATTTGTATGTAGGCTATTTTCCTTGAGCTGGTTGCCTGGAAGAGATCGCTATCAGCAATAAGGCCGCCACTTGTGATGCTAGTTCTTAAGTTTGTCACTGTAGTTATTTAGATTTGTTGTATCACAATAAAGAGTTTTCTATCTATATATCTATCTAATATTCCATGCACCTTGGACACTGGAACCATAACTATAGTAATATACTAAACTAAAACTATCTTAGCTAACATATTGCTCTGTTTTATTTTCGTTTGAAATGATAGATACAGCAATAGCAAAGCCAAAGCTAATTTAGTTAGGCGGTAAGTAGAAGGTTCGTAACTTCCTACATTAGTACCAATACGCGTGGAGTAGCAGTAGTGGAGAGCGAATCGGTTTCTTTTCGATATGCACGCTTCATCATAGACCGCATAGCCGCTTAACATCAGACAAGATGGCACTGATGGCAGTCCAGTGCTAACCTATTATTATCGTTGAAAAAGGCGACCAAAATTTCAATTCTGCGATTTTAATGTTACTTTATCACTGTCAACATTGTTTTGGCTTTTTGTTTTGTCCACACGTATTTGCTACTAATCACTCAACACCTGCACTACTCACTCGCACTCGTACTAATCAAAATGAAAACAGGCCTTTATTAGTGCAGCTGTTATGCGTTTATACAAGTAAAATGAATACAAGATACATAGTGTTTGTTAAGTAGCACAAAAAATATTATTATAGCTGATAGTTGGGTTGGAGGCACTGTGACAAGGTCCTATGAAGTAAGAACTCTAACCTGATCATAATAGGACTATTTGTTGACTCGACAAATTATTCTAGTTATCATTAATTCTAGGAAAATCCGATGTCATATGACTGGTAGCGTGTTATTTCACGGGCAATCCCTGTTTACACAATAAATTAAAAGATATGCGTAACACGTTGTTATTGATAACAAGTACTTGGTTAAAACAATATAATTGAACATGACTAGCTAGCAGTTACGTTGTTAGCATAAAACGTAGCCTATTTGTTATTTCGAGGTTTATATGTATGTATGTTCCTATAACGTTGCAGTTGCAGCTTGCAGCCATGTCCGGTTCATGATGTTTGCGTTATATATGTATATGTGTAATAAACATACTAGTATCCAACCACTGATACTCATTAACTTTCATATTTATAAGATTAGTATGACGTATTTTACATATATCGCACCCTTATGAATGGTTTTAGCCTTGAACCCCTGTGCCTCTTGAGTATTTTTAAACAAGTTAGCCACTGGCTTTAAATGTAAAAGAAAACAATACGAGAAAATATATACATATGTTCCAGGAAATTTACATATATATATTTTTAGTAAAGAGTGACGGTAGGAGCAGAGCTTGTGCCTGATGGTAAGAAACACGCCCGAAATGTTTTCACATTATTGCCTGGCGGTAGAATAACTGCCAAAAGTGTGGTACTTCCCCAGGCGGGCTCTGTAAGGAGTCTTACCACTACGTCTTTGAAAGAGATTCACAAACCTTTTGTAAGAACAACCAGAGTCCCTGCAGTGTGAACGTTAAGTGGGCAGTATGAATATGTAAGTTTCAGCAGTGAGGAAAAAATAATTACACCATATTTTTTCCTCACTTCATTGTGTAACGTTTCCATTTATTTCTTCGTTGGTTCATGTTTTTAACAATTCCCCGCTGATTTCTAGTAAAAACAACCGATACGCAAGAGCGAATCGATCGAAGTTGATGAATCGCATCAACACACATACATACTCCTATATCCTTTTAAGTTCTCATCCACTCGACGCTATATATCTTTTTTTGTACTATAAGGACTTACGCTTGATGTTGCTTTACCAATTAATACAAGGCGTAGACAAGATCCAGTATGTAACGACCGTGGACGAGTCGATACAATAATCTTCTTCAACACAAATACTCTACATACTTTTAAGTTCTCATCCACTCGACGTTATATTTTTTTTTTGTATTATAAGGTCTTACGCTTGATCTTGCTTTACCAATTAATACAGAACGTAAACAAGATCTAATATGTAACAACTGTATATGAATCGATACAATAATCTCCTGTTATAGTACATTATGATATAAGTGCGGTAAGTTGATAATTACAGCCGAGGCTTTATTGCTAGCTCGAGCCAAAGGCGAGAGCTATAATTAGCAGAGGCTGTAATTATCAAAGCGCACGTATGTCATACGACGTTTTATAACATATTTGCGAGGAAATAAACAAAACTCTGACGACATTTTCAAATAAAAACAATACAGCGAAAAAAAACGCGCAAAATAATATTTACTTGATCACACATCACAGCACAGAGTAAGTAATCACTATGGATCACAGATTAGCAATGCGCGCGCATCGGCGCCTTTTTTTTTAAGCAACGGCACAGAACCAGCCAGTATGCCATTAATAATAAAGTAAATTAATATTTTTGTGTTTTGTTACAGAAAAATTAAAGTAATTTATGGTCTAAATTAATTAAATTAACGAATTTAATAATTCTTTATTATATTTTACCTCTCAAAGTTAATTTTATTCATAAAATGTTGACCACACTTTTCTGACATAAAAACTCTTTACTAAGATTTAAAAAGGTACCGTTCGTTTTAGACGGAGCATATCTCTCTACCTAGTCTGTGGACGGAGCATTTTGAAACCGTGCGTTTTACATTACACATTACAGCACTAGTGCGTAATAAGATACATTACGATACAGAAATTGGTCCAATAAGAGACCCTTTACGAGCAAATATGTTATAAAATACATAACATGGCAAATTGATATGTTTTTTCAGATATATTCCAACATGTCCGTAACACATGAGCTTATATTACAGCGAAGTCTAAAAAGGTCTTTACGGACACACGAAATATACGAGGGAGTAAACCTTTTTATGTCACCTCTCGACGTTCATGTCAATCCGTATCTCGATACCACAGAACAGGAAGATCAGTAGAGAAATGAAGACATTCGTATTCGATCGACGGTCTCACCTTTCGACTCCGCTCTGGTCAGGTACCTGCGCAAGTTTTCTTTCAAGTGGAAAATTATACTAAGGACCGACATCGTCGAAACTTAATTCCGACTTAATGTTTTACTTCTAAAATGGTAGTAAATTGCTTACTAGAAAGAATTCAAATTCTAGTTGGAATTGTAATTGGATATTGAGACTCGACGGAGTGATGATAAAAGGTGACATTTGGGAATGTAAGGTTGTAAGGCCAACGATCGGACTGAGTACCAAATTATAGTAGATGGCTTCGTTAAACAATAGGCTTGTATTTATTGATAATTATGAATATTTTACACGTTATTTAGAAGGCATCTAAATAAATGGAACTAAAAAAAAATTAAGGCAATAAATGAAAATGGCGCCCATGCAACTTCTCACGTATAAATGTTAGAGTTTAGCGCGCGTATTCCAAAAGTTACATGATTAGTCCGTATGCGTACTGGCGCTGGATATTATGGAACAACATAATACTTCTACGTTACTACACGTTACAAACTATACACGATCAGTACGCAAAGTTCTTGTATGGTTTGTAATAACAGATTTTAAGACAATATTACAATATACACGCGAGAAGTTTACAATGCTGCTGAGGCTGCCTTCTGGCGTTGTATAGAATGGAAAGACTTAGAAAGACAAGAAAGCATAATAGTCATCAGGCGAGATGACAGTCAAGTACAAACCGATTATCGCTAAAAAAAGAAATCAACGCGGTAGGTTATCCATCGCTGTAGGTACACTTCAATTAACTAGTAACAATGAAGACGTACATGGACGTTAGTGTCTATAAAACGCACGCTGTGTTGACGACGGAACGTGTGTGCCGAGAGAGTTTCCCAACCACTGGTTCATTGTGTTTTGTGAATAATGTTATTTGTTTACTGTATTTGATTCCATTGAAATGCATAATTACATATTTTATATGGTAGAGATTTTATTACTGAACACTGTAGTGACATTATCTGTACGCTGCCTAAGGCGCAGGTCACACTTAAATGGCGCCGAGGCACGGACATGGCATGAGCGGCTTCCTATCACTACTCATCCTACAAATAACTTTAATTCAAAAAACCCGACTGCAAAAAATTACTGGTAAAAAAACATTATGTAATAGAAAATACTATCTAAGGGAACTTGGGTCATTGAGACGAATCTAACGATATCTTAATTGTTGTAATCCATCAAGCCGTTTGGAAGATATGTGGGAATAAAGAAATTTACAAACATACAAGATACGCGCGAAAAACATAACCCTTCTTTCAGTCGGGTAAAAACAAACGCTACTGCATCACACCGCAACCAATGAATAAAATGGAACAAACCACAGCTAGGTCCTTCCTAAAACTGTTCAGTTTCGCACTAAATCTAGTTAGTAAATGGTGTTTCTTGTCGGCGTTTTCTGTGCCAACGTCTGCGTCGCGGGCTAAGTCGTCGACCTGCTTGGCAGATACAAATGTCTCGACACACCCCGCTGTTCATTCTTCTTCATCCATCTGTCATCTCCTTGCCTCCGCGATTATTCACGTGCAAAAACAACACTCACGCCGTTACTAGATCTATTTTTTGTACCAATTTGTGGAGCATATCTTTACAAGTATATCGAAAACTAGACTAGACAATTTTTTTGTGGATTTTGACTTTGTATTGTAACTACGAGTATACATTTAGTATTTGGAATGGATTCCACTCGATTATTATATTAAAATAGGGAGAGAAAATAATGAAAATTTTGTAACGAACTTAAGTGTATTTTACAAGATCTTGAGCTAACTACAAAAAGCATTAAAGTCTTTTTAAAACCTAATTTAAATTATGACCGTGGTTTTACATTTTCTAATTTGAGTGGTGGCCAGGCACAGGGCTCGTGAGCCCTGACGGAGTACAAAATAATGTCAGATTAAATTTTGCTAAAATTCGCAACGTACACATAGTTTTAAGCGGAATGGTACATAGGCAGTCGCCTAATAGTATACCGTAATGAGTATAATTCTTTTCCGAAATAGTAGAATTACCGTTTTAAAAACCCTACACGAACGAATGAAATCGCCCATTGACTAGCGATACAAATACACATAAAAATCAAACTTTTAATCAATAAGTAATGACAGGAATACTACTTACAAATCTGCTATTTAACATAATATAACCTTTGCTTCATCGCCTAGTCATCTCAAACAACTTGAAAAACCGAATCCATTCACGTAGCGAAAAAACCTGTTCTAAAAAGCGGTGAGGTTTATTCATACGAGTTGGCGCCGCGGCGCCAAGTTAAAACCCGAAGCATAATCTAACTTACATTTGATACTTAATTATAATGTCATAAATTATACAAAAATGACTTGATTAGATTTAGATCAACTTTCTACTCGAGAGATAATACACAATTTAATGTTACTTCTAAGGAATTAATTTGAATAAACTTCCGACTACGCTCCGGGAACTTATTTAGGTAATTATTTACAAAGGGATTATACGAAACCCTTTAGTAAAATTGCTCTTGAAAATTCGAAACCCTTTGAAAGTGTGTCATTTCAAAGCTAATAAATTACTGTATTAATTAGAAATTGTTTAAAATTTCAAATTATTCTTGAGATAAAGATTAATCATATTAAACATTAACAAGGCGTCTACAAAATTACATTGGGGGCAACGTCACTTCTATATTTTAAGGATATATCTAAAACGCTACGAATTATACGTTTGCCATTTTGGATAGAATATAATATGGGCTTTTATTAACCCAACTAAATTACAACGAAAACTAACCTAACCAAATGCTTAGCCAGCACGTTTGAATTGTACATAGGATCGAAAAATAATCAAGATAATATAGCCAGTTGGAAGCTTACATGCTGGCATTACCACGCTAAACGGATAAGCTTATGTATTGATTCAAAGAACGCCAACATTATGATCAATGGTCGTGTCGGCATTATACTCGGAAATGTTAAAAAATGAGATCAGCCCCAAAAGATCCCAATAAGTGTACAGTTAGCACAACGTACACAATGGAGATATAATGAAAAATAATGTATTACGTAGAATTTTGTAACAACTTTCCGCTTATATACCTACCCACGTGAAATATTTCAAAAATTTCGTGATAATTATGTGTTAATTCTGAGTTTTGTGTTTTAACGTCTAAAGAGCAGCGTTCGCGCGCGAGCACTCTTCTTGACAAATGCGAATGCGGTAGTCGGATGCGGCTGAAAATTAAGTCGGCTTGGACAAACTATAACACTCGTGATATCGTGATCGTGATTATAGCCGTGAATAAATTTAAAACGCAGCATTCCGTTATAATTCTCGTAGTTATTTATATTTTTTATTTCACTGAGCGTAAATATTTAAAAATGTGCAATAAATTTTTGAACGTAGATATTCAAATTATTTTAAACCAATATTTACATAAATATCAAGTATATTGATGGGGATTAGTGAAAACTAGCGTTTTAGTGCAAAAAACAAAGATATAAATAAACCACTCTATTTAAAATATGTTAAATTTGTATGTGAACAACATCATCATTTATTTTGTTAATATCTTCAGTTCATACAGTTTATTACCTTTAAAACACTCTAAATTGGCGAGCGATACAATCAAGTTAACTTTAATGGAGCCATTGGAGCGCGCTCTATACTACGAACATTAATTCAAATACATAAATATTAGTCGACCCTTTCTCACACAACACAATCTAGCTCTAAGCATGTATATATGAAAGGAAGGTAGAAAGATACATCTGATCCAATTGGCCATAGCTATCGGTTTAAAAAACTTTTAAAAAGCCCACACACAATTAGGAACACGTGAGTTATCACTTAACAAAAAAACGTGTTATATAAACACGTCAATTTAATTGTTAAAAAGTGTCGCTAGTTAGACAACCAGTAAGTTCTCTACCTTTTAGGTACGTAATATATATATATAATAATATGTAAATTTTTACTCTTATTACATTCATAAAAGTCACAACGTTTTGACAATGACCTCTTTGAGAGAATCGCCCAATACATATTTTTTTTTATTACGTCGGCGCTTTGGACTTTAATTTTATTTCCATGTTTATTTTCGCAGTAAAGCAAAACCAAAAAAAAATGCTTCAAAATATTCAAGAATAAATAAATTATTCAGGAGCTGTTCTCGTTTTCCACAACAAGACAAAAACCTAATTCGAATTCTGTAAAGCGAAATCTCGGTAACTAAACATAAACGCGGAAACACAATGTTTCATTTGCAAAAAAAATATCTAATTCTTCGAATTTCGGCAAAGAATTATAAGATTTTTTGGAGGTAAAAACGTCCTTGAACGTGGACCTTCCGAGGTTTTCATTTTAATAAGAATTGCGTAAAGAAACTGGTTGTCAAACTGTTGTTTCATTTGTCAACTATTTAATGAGGGCTTTTTGTTCGTGAATGTAGAAAAAAATATTGCTTTTTTGTGGTATTCCATAGGTAATCACTATGGAATAGATATTAACAAGAATACATTAAATTAAAAACTTTAAAAATTCCCAACGGATTTTTTTCAAGCTTCAGGTCACACGTACCTATGTTTATAGTAAAGCGAATACGCATTATAGTAATAACTTCGAAACGGCTGTTAAGATGAAGTGAAGGAACGAGCAGGACATATACCTGATGGTAAGCATCATGCCTGAAAACACCGCACAATAACACGCACCTATTGGACCAGGTAGAGTCCAAATCATTACTCGTACCTAGCACCGCACTGCACTGCGCTCGTCACCAGAGATATTAGATTTTATCTCTGTGTGCTGTAATTTTAATGGAAACATTTCCCTTCAAACCGGAACGTAGTGATATTTTCCCATTACTGATTAACGGTAGAATAACTGGCAAATGCGTGGTACTTCCCCAGAGTTCTACCAATGCTTTGTCAAGATTACCGAGACATTTGAAGATATCTTTTGAACGTGCACTTAAAAGATCAGGCATTCCACTGAACTCCTTGTAGAAAAAACTTAAGACAGATTTCTTAGCTCGAAAAAGCGACATCGTTCCATGGTTGATGTTCCAAAGGCACGATCGAACGAATAAAACTTAGAATTGGATAGCTTACTTTGAAAACCACACGGGTGTAACCGGAGGGCGTGGCCATCACCTTAACCATATAGATACGCTGACGCATTTCTAGATGGCTAATGTTCATGGTCCAGAGTTTACCCGAAATTTTCTTATCATTCCTGAGCGTGATTCTAGCGAATTCAATTAACAGCCCACAAAAAATCTGTGCGTGGCGAGCCAAATAAAAGAAGTGTTCATTAAAAAAATAGAATGCCCTTTTATTTTTAAAATTTGGTTCTTACCTTAGAAAGTAATCATGGACGAACTCTTGGTTTTCATCGAGCCACGCCTCGGTGCGCGCGCACTCGGCGTCATAGCAGGTCGGCGCGGGCAGGGCGCCGCCCGCGCCGACCGGCGGTTCTTCTATGCTCCGCAACTGAAGGCCTGCAACAATGGAGACGACATTCAGCCTTGCGGAACTGTGATAAGGTTCTATTTTAAATGACTGATGAACATTTATGAAAGCTGAAACTAGCTAAGTAACAATGGAGACGATATTCAGCTTTGCGGAACTGTGATAAGGTTATATTTTAAATGACTGAAGGACGTCGATGAGGTTCTATTTTTAATGACTGATGAACATTTATGAAAGCTGAAACTAGCTAACTGAAACATTTTGCTTTGACTAAAAACAACTGAAGGCCTGTAACAATAGAGACGATATTCAGCCTTGCATAACTGTCATAAGGTTCTATTTTAAATGACTGATGAACATTTATGAAAGCTGAAACTAGCTAACTGAAAAATTTAGCTTTGGCTAAAAACTACCTGAGACAGGATGATGACTGCGAAGATTGAAATGTAACATAGTATAATTGATCAATGGACACGAAACTCAGCCTTGCAGGCCCGCGATAAGGTTCTATTTTTAATGAATAATGAAAATCTATGAAAGCCAAGGCTTTCGCTATTTGAAAAATGTTGCTTTGGCTAAAACTGCCTGTGATAAGATCCTCCCTGCATAATCAAAATGTACCGTACAATTGATCAATTACATAGGATGGAAGAAACTTATTTGTGATTAAAATGTTTAAGCTATGTTTGACGAAAATTTCAGTAGTTGTGGTGTGAAAGAATACAAAAGATTACAACAACAAATATCTATCATATCGAGAACTATTCTTACAATATTAGTTTTAATCTATAGTGATATAGGAAGAAGATAAATATGAGGTTAAAGTCCAGAGTCCACAACAGGTATTGGCTCACAATAGCTTTCGATAGAGACCATTGGAAAGAGGGAAGACAGACATTTGCTCAACGTAGGGACAAGATAGGCCAATATAATGTAATAATGTACCAGGAACGATGGGCGCTGATTTCCACCATTCGCAACACAAGTTCAAATCCATTAAAAATTAATAATATTTCAGCCACGGAAAATAATTACATAACAACATAGACTAGGTATTCTAGAGAGCATAACAACAGTTTGTTTGACTTGCAACTTCATATTTTATGTCAAAAAAGTAAATCAAAATAAAGTAAGTTCTGAAAAGAGATTGGCTTTGAAACATGAAGGTAACGTAATAAACTTTGACCACCTACAAATCGACCAACATCACTGTTTCGTGCCGACAAATTTTGCGACAAATTAACGAACTACCCTTGTTCGTTCATTTCTCGTGTCTTAAAATCTCGGCGTATGTAAGCATATAAGACCTAGAGGCCGAAGTCCCAAACGATGGTCAGATCAGATACCCGAGCATCTGGAAATACCAGTAAGCGCTGCACTACACCAGGCAAATGAGCGCAACCGATGGAGACAGCTCATTGACAAAGTCAAAGGGAGTCACGATCCTCAGCATTGAGGGAACGATTTTGAAGAAGAGATGTAAGCATATAAGCAAAGCTTCTATGTTAGCCATATTCATCGTTGGACATGTAGAAAAGACACCGATCTTACTAATATAACAGTTTGGATGTTTGCACGTTTGTTGCTCAGTCACGTCGAAACGGCTGAACGCAACGGGTTGAAATTTGCAACATAGTTAAAATATAGTCTAAAATAGCACATGGGCAACTTTTTTTCGCGGGAAAATAACGAGAACGGGAACTACGCAGATAAAACTGCGGGGCGCTGCTAGTATGAAGAAATGAAAATATCTATGTTTTTTTTTATTTTATTTTCTTAACTTTTATAGACTTACACTTGACCGCCATCTCGCCTGATGTTAAGCGACGATGCGGTCTACGATGAAGCGTGTTTACCTAGAAGAAACCGATTCACTCTCGATTTAAAGACACAAAGATTGTAACCAACAGGGAAAACCCACTCAGGCAACGCATTCCAAAGCCTAGACGTTCTTATCACAAAAGTAGAGTCAAATCTCTTCTTTCGTGTCTTTGGAACATCAACCATGAGACGATGTCGCTTTTTCGAGCTACGAGCATTCCGATAGAAAAAAGGGCAAGGTGGTATTAGATTATGTAAATCAGTCGCACACACTCCTAAGTGTATTCGATAATAACCCGAAAGGCTAGCAACTTTTCGGCGATGTTCAAGATCAGCAATTCCCAAAAAAAAAAAATACACTCCAATTGCGTTCGTGTAAAAGCAGAGGATTACGTACCTACACCATGTTTCAGGCATACGTGATTACTCGCACGATTTACAGCTCACCTGTTGAGTTGTTTGTTCAAGAATTCTACAAGTAGTAAACGGTCCGTTCCGATATAGCCGAAGGTTTCCAAACTTACTTCCAGTGCGCCTGAAACCCTTGTTATTGTTATTTCTCAGCCTTTCCTCGGACACGTACGAATCGCGATTTCCCAGTGGAATTATTATTTTGTACGAAAATACAGCTCTTATTCGCTATATATAGGGTACGCAGAAAAACTGTCTTTTCATTTTTTGCAAAATAACGTGCTCTACTCAACACTGGCTCGTACTGACGACTATGCTTGCGTGATAGATAGATTTGTTTTCACAATGTAGAGTGACGGGACGAACAAGCATGCGCCTGATGGTAAGTAACACGCTCATAGCGTTCCCAGCAGTGGGGGCATGGTGTGAGCTGATTAAACTATGATGCATAATCATAATCATAATCATAGCTTTGCTTTGTTTGGGGTTAGATGACATTGTGTGTGAAAAGTCCACCATTATTTATTTATTTATATCTAACCGTAAAACACAGTGCGGCTGTAAAATCTGTATTATAAAAAAATAATTAAAATTACTACATTATTTAACGATCACACTATCGGTTATCTTTGTATGTATATTTGAAACTATTCCACAATAACACGAACATCAAAACAAGAACTGAATTCCAGAAATAAAACTACGGATAATATTATGCATAGAACAGAATACAAAGCACTAAAGTTTATCTCGAATAAATACAAATCTGGATTCCCTGGACGGAACTTCGGTTTATGGAGAAGAATCTCGAAGCAAAACTACTCTCCGTTCCTCAGAGGTTACTCGAAGCTGGATTTTAGGTCGAGATTAAAGAATGATTGTCAAATTCAATGTTTCTGTGTAGTACATTGTAGTAGTAGATCATTTTATAACTCGTTTCGAGGCTTGAATTTTTTGTAGTATAAATTATAGTCATCATCAGGTGGCATTTTATGAATATTTTAAAAACGACTCTAATATATCGGGATGAAATAATTCTATTTTATCCGAAACCCCAAATATTGACTTCAATTAAAATTAAACTCAAACACTGGACAAAACTTCATATTTTTTGTGTAATCAACTGAACAACACTACTCTAGTGAGACAGTTTTCGGTGAATGAGAGGTTACGCAGAAAATAAATATATCATCGAAGTAGACAAATCTTTTTTTTTTTTGTTTTATATTTCAAAAATCTCTCCACCGATTTTGATACGTTTATATGGGACCTCTGGATGTACCAAATAAAATAAGAACCATCGAAATCGATTCACAATTATTGTCCGGAGGGCTATCGCGTAATATATCTACATATAAAAAAACAAATACTACCGAATTGGGAACTTCTTTTTTTTAAAGCCGTATAAGACGCTAAAATTACCGTAATGAAGTAGGTCATAGCCCCACCGCAGGTGGCACGCTTGATGACAAGTGATCAACTATCGCGGCGATGACTCATTGTTATGAAATGGACGAGACTACATTAGTGGCGACACAATCTATTGTTTTTCCAACACAATCGATCAATCAAATTCGTTTATGGACGATTTGTTACACTTATATTAATTTATTTTATAAAACTCGATTGAAGTTGGTCGTTCGATAGTATGTAACAAGGTTGAAGGTAGTCAATGTGATATGTTTAAAGTGGTGATTGATCATGCAGTCCTCTTCTTATAGTAGCTTTTTGAGACCCACTGTCAATTTCACAGGAAATATTGGTTAAACCAAGGCCAAGGCAAAGTTTGTTGGTGGCGATGATGTCTTCTAATATGTACCACGCTATCCTATGATGAACCTATTATATAGAAAATACCCAGGGTACTCGTAATTTTGAAGAAACTCGTGCTGTATTGTTCAGGAAACAGCGAAGTTCAGAAAACATTTCATTATAGTTGAGACAAATATATAGGTTGAGTTCCAAATTTCGTCAAACATTTAAAAAAAAAGGAAAGAAATATAAATTCATAAGACTTGACTTGACAATGGTCAAGATCGATGCGTTATTCAAAAGTAGAAAGTACTAGGTAGTATATTTGTGATCTGTACTAAGTACAAAATTCTGGTAATAATCTAAATATATTTTTAAATATTATCTTATACCTTTAAACGAGCAATTCTTGTACCTATATAAATATGTATATATATTTAGAATCTGAATCTCGGAAACGGCTCGACGGAAATTATGTATGCAGGGGATTTCGGGGACGATAAATCGATCTAACTAGGTTTTATTTAAAAAAAACGCATATTATGCGCGTTTTTTGATAATGAAAAACTGTCACATTAAACATTAGAATGCAAAAGTAAATTTCGCCGCGTGACGCGACAGCATAATTAGCTCAGACGGGAAGTCGGGCGCTCATAACGGTCACGAATTAGTAGCTCCGGGTTCGAATCCAGACGGGTTCTCTTTTTTTTTTCAATTCGTTTTTTTAAGAAAATCTATTTCTTAGAGTCTTTTATCTGTAGGTATCTAAATATATTTAGTATTTAAACCGAGCAAAGCTCGGGCACCCAGGTACTGTAATATTGTGTTTTCAGTGATAGCAATAATATCAATTACCAGTCTGACTTACGGAAAACGTATTTCGAAATCATAAGTAGTATCCAACATGTATAATACAGAACATGTATAACAGAATAACAGTATAATACATGTACCTACAAGGAAACACTATACGGTGCGATTTGCCATACATTTGTAAATATGCCGTTTGTAAATACAAATTACACGAAGTACATAAATTAACCGTCAACGAATATCAACGTTGTATTAATTAATGATACTGCTAATGGGAAACGTTAACGCTAATTGATTATACGGCCTATTTACAATATGTAACAGCTTGACAAAACACTTAAGATTTATTAGTCCAATATCAAAAGATGTTGTAAAATAATATCAGAAAATTTATAAAACATATCATACATTTTAATATTTATAACTTTTATATATTAATACAGACTCTTGACGGTAATAAATTGAAATAAAATATTAAATAACCCATAAAAGCAATAATAGTTACATTAAATAAAAATAAATGACCACATAACTTTGTTGAAGCGACCATCGTGGCGCGTACGAGGTTTATATTACGTGATAACTAATTATCATTTAACTGATTTTATCTCGATTTCACAGGAAACTTTAAATGAAAGTATCAAGATTATTCCTATTTTATTTAATATCTATGGAATAACTACATAATATAATCAGACCACCGGTAACTCAATTCATAAATCTATGCTTAATAGTGTGAAGAAAAGATGTTTGTTGAAATTTTTGAGATAATATGAGACTTACTTGAAATATGCTTAATTTTGACAGGCTTACATTCTTAGTTGTGCAACCAGAACATAATCGAGACGGGCAGTAACTTGTGACTATCTAATATTATACTACCAATATTATAAATATACATAACGCAATATTATAAGCTATATTTTATAAATAATTAATTATAAATACAAATTCCTCTTACACCACTGATACTCGAAAGTGTAAATATAACCTATCAAAATGTAAAAGTATTGTAATATGGTTGCTGTACTCTAACAATAATAATACTATGTATAGTGATGTCATAAAATCCCGAAGGCTCCGAGGGAAAGCAATATCAACAAAATTTACATATCTACTACACTATTTTCCACATTTTATCAACGACACCCGATTTGCATGGAAATGATTTATTTAAAACGGTTCGTATACGACGATGATTAAAGTTTATCGAGTTTGGCTTTACACAAGCATCTACAAATAATGTATGATTAAGGGCCCAAGGGTCAATGTCTAATACCCAAACGTAATAATGAAGCTATTGCATAGAATTACAAAAAATAAGTGTTTTTTTTACTGTATACATTAATTTTTGTATACAATAATTACTTAAATTCAGCCTTTTTTTTACGTGTATTATATGTACTATTTCAGACTATAGTACAAGTTTTGCTTAGTTTAGGGTCAGATGGCGTTTTGTGTGAAGTGTCCACAAATGTACATTTACATTTATTAATTATTATTTAAAGCAAGCAGTAATGTGCAAACATTACTGTGCTCCGGTTTGAAGAGCAATGTTTCCAGTGAAATCAGTCCAGTGACGCCCTGTAGGCTTAGAGATATAATATCTTAAGATCTCTGAGTGACGACCGCAGTGCAGTGCTAGGTAATGATTTGGACTTTCATGTTCTAATAGCCGCGTATCACAACGTTGTTATGTGGCAGGCGTGTTGCTTACCATCAGGCACATGTCCTGCTCGTCTCGTCATTCTATGCTATAAAAAAAAATCTAACAGTGTTCCAAATTTTAACCCGATGCGTTCTGACGTGACTAAGCAACACACAAACACTATTTTATTATCCTAAATGCAAGTTTTGTCATGCCATGGTTTTAACGGAACAGGGTGCAGGGAAACATTATGAGGATACCGACATAGTACAAGAACGATATCTTTCAATGGCACGAATCATTTGCCTGTACTTGTTCGGATGGATTATGGCCCGGATTCTTTCCTAACAGAAGATACCAATACCCAAAAGTAGGGACTAAAAGTGCGGGCTGTAAATGTAAATACATTTTATTATCATATTTTCATTTTATTATCTATGTAACATTGTAAACCGCAACATAAGTTACGTCATAGCAGAGTTCCGACATTGTTATAGCGTCTAGGGAAGTAAAACCATCCTTTAAACGGCTATAAATATGAGAATATCTTTGCGAATACGCCAACAATATCTATTGATCGTAAAAATCCTACATACTTGCATAATAGGACGTTTTAAACTTGCCCCATGAAACGCTAGCTTTGTAATCCCGTTTCTTTTCACATTTAAATTTTGCAATTACTATTCATTTCATCGCGTCTTCAAAAGTCTGATCACAAACTAAGTAGAGAGTGAGTCTGATCTTTTTATCTGAGTGTGTTATTTTGTTGTTTTATATTTAATAATATTAGTGATTGTCAGGAGGTTACTCACTCTGCAGCCCTAACCACCGTTAGCTTAGGTCCTGCCCCGCTGCTGGCAGCTATCTAGGTTATTTTTTTTATAATGTTTTATGTTGTATTTTATATATTAATATTGTAAAAACATAACTTAAGATAATTGAATAAAAAATTATCAACTATATATATAGGTAACAACACTAGTTTATTTTGTGTCAATTCCCTTCAGTTCTAACAACGTGATTGAGCAACAAGTATTCAAACACCCAAACATCCAAACTTTCTCTGTAATAACATTAGTAGGACAAGGTGATGTTAATCAGTCTTCAGCACCGCGCTACCGTAAATATATTTTTAACGTAACCACACATTAACACAGGAAAGCGTAAAGTTGTACCTGATTACGGCAATTGATTTTTGACTCATGATTTTTAAACATCTTTCCAAAAAAACCCGAACTTGCTATGTCCACAGTGCTGTACAATAGTGTACATACAATTTCTGGATCAAGGCATATAAGTCGCCACGTTTGCACAGCATCTTAATAATTATTAGATTATTAAGATACATTAAACATTATCTTAGTTTGGGGTCAGATGGTGTTGTGTGAATTGTCCACGATTATAAAAAAAAAAAGCAACGAAGTCCTTTGAAGTAGCCAGAAAAAATGTAATGTTTTATTTACAAAGTTAGCCGAGATGAAAGCTTCGTCTAAATAACAGGGCAAGGGTTTGTAACAGCAACTTTTTCAGAGTCACATTTAGGGAGAAAATTATGGTATTTCCTAACAGTGCACTAAAATACTGATGATTGAGATAATTTTTGTTTCCTTGTATAGAAAAGGATTACAAATTATCAATCGTGTTTCAATCAATACCTGTTGTAGGCAAGGCGACCAAAATGCAATACATGAGCATTATAAATATTTATTTGCCAACAGGGAAATTCAATAGATGAACTTTTTATTTTAATCAAGTAAGAATTTTGACCCCACTCAGATCTTGAAGCGAATACGACACAAAATAGAAATACACTGTTTTTTCACTATTCCGTTATAGCCTTAGTTCGGTACTGGACCCTATTAAAGTGTTTTATAACAAAGGCGGGATAAAAAGAAAAGGGGAAAATGTGATTTGTTTTCTATTAACGCAATAAAGTGAAGAAATAACGGAATCAACATCTCGTAACAAAAACATTTACGTTAAGAGGGTCATGAAAATACAAAACAGATAGTCGTGCGTAATTTTATTATTGACACTGACACAATAAGAAATTTTGCTAGAGCATTATTAATGGTGGAGCAAAACCCAATATCTCGATTTAGTTGTACCATGTACTCCCGTCATTTTAACAGTGTACAAGTGGTGCAAGAAACTGCGTCTAAATATCGGGGAGTCACTCCATCATGTAGCCAAGGTAAACCTCTTAGTAATCTTAGCCTTTTCCAACTAAGTGAGGTCGGCACTGCAAGTTTTCTTTTCCACTTCAATCTATCATCCGTCATCTCATCGCTCACTCCTATCCATGGCAAAATCACTTAATTAATGACACTATTGAAGTGAAGTGCTTGATAGTGTGATAGATAAACACATAAACAGTCTTTATATAGTGAACATTTTAAGTGAAACACCGAAAAGATGAGTGCAGTTGAGCTTTCAATGTTACAAGGAAAGTGATAGCGTTTAACGTTTTAAAACGTCACATAAGTTATCTTAATGACCTCAACAAAGATTGGAGGTGTCGCGCTGATAATTATAATTGTAAATTATGTCTAAAGTGACCATTGATAAGATATAAGACACGTGGTAACTGACAAAAGATGCGGAAAACCGAACGCCATTACTGACGCAGAGCTTAAGATTAATACAGTGTAGGTACTTCCTTTAGTGTGAGAAAAAATATAGAACCAATATTTAAGTATGAAAACAGAACCAGTGATCGAAAGGTTAAAAAAGATATTTTGAAATAATTCGTGACGTTATAAGGTAAAGTTTGGCAAGACTAGGTTTACTTTAACTAGGTTACCGTTTGCCAATGCCTTACGCTAACAAGCTTACAAGTGTTACATCGAACATTATACAATTTCTCCAATCCCTTCACACCTTCGACCTATTTTCTTCGCGAGCTAAACATAAATAACAAGTTATAAATGGTATCAAATAAATAATATCTAGCTGACCCGCAAGAGTCCTATCAAATTCTATTTCACTACACATTTAAAGGTGGAAATTTAGATTTTCGACTTTTTTCAGGAAATTTTTCCATTTTTTCTCTTCATAAGAACCTTTTAGGAAGAGCAAGATACATGTATTTGAAGAAATTGAATACATTATTATTGTTTCAGTCCTGATCAAATATACCTCAAATTAGTGACGGGAATTTATTTATTTTTGAATCATCTCAATTAATGTTCCCTACACCTGTAATTCAGGGCCTTCTCTCACAAGGAGAGGGTCAAGGCCATTATTCACTATACTGGCCAACTGCAGGTAAGGCACGACGCGTGTCTTCGAAAAATACCTTTCTTTGAACAGACCAGTTTTTTTTCTTCATATTTACAGCCTGTGATGAGATGATGAAGAAGTCAAATTTGTACTCCATTTGTCAATATACTCAAACATAGTATAGTGGAAAATAAATCCTTGCAGGACATATTTTCCACTGGCTCTTAAAAAAGAAAAGAAGAAGCTCATAGCACATATGTACTACATGATAGTAATAAAATAAAACATGTCTTCTAACTCGCACCCACCTAATTGCACAAGAGAGAGGACGAGAACTCCCAAAATTCATATTCCGAAAAAAGAAATAACTTTGAACCTTTGTTTAAATTATCAACAGTGTTAATGGACTGTCGCTACGCTAACTTCTAAGCTCTAAATTAGCATTTTCATTCAATTTTTTCTCAACCAATTATGTCTGTTACAGCGTAAAGAAAACGATATTCAACCAAATAACAGAATACAAGGCCATTGCCTCTCGTTTTTTTTTTGGTCTTTTAAATAAAAGAGCCATTTATATGCCCGTGCTTGAATACTACGTGTTTACTAAAACGTACTAGCATTACAAATTATCAGTATACAAAACACGAAAATTCAACATGAATGAGTACGACTTTTCAGCTAAATGAATACGCCCACGAAACTGTACGAGAATAAAGTAAATAGATAAATCAAAATCTATTTAAAAAAATGAAGACTTTAAACAAGAGCTTGCTAATTTCTCTGCTTTGCACTCCACGGTAACCAATATACCATAAAACATGGACAACTTTTTCGGGATAAAAAGTAGTCACATTTAACATCCATCTGCGTACTTTCACGTCTATAATATTAGTTTGATTACCACTAAAAATTGTAGGAAAATCGTTCAGACTTCGTTCATTAAACAATAACCTAATATTCATTTCAAAAGAAACGGTAAAATAATAAACATGGTTATGTATATTTAACTTCTCTGTATTTATAGTCATAAAACGTCGCAGAATTTATTTATACAACTGCATTACCTACCTACTTTCGAACATTCTATCTACGTATAAAAACAAATGGCTATATCCTTGATTTCTTTATAATATTAGAGTAGATGTGTAACACTGCAATCATGTAGAGTGACTAATAAATAACAATTTGTCAAGGACAGACACTAAAACGTTTTTCCTGTTCGTCAAACCTACTACTGTTTTGATTTGTGCCGCGACGCAATGCAAAGCAGAGTATTATAAACTACCTGATCCTTGCGCGCGTTGCTACGAACGATTTTGAACAAATTCGGTTACCTTAGGTTCTAATGACGCAACCTTTAAAAGATAGACACATGCTGTCACGCAACGAAAGCTCTCAAAAAGCAATATTTTATCTCGTTTTTGTTACATTTTTCATTCATGATCCGCTCCTGTTGATAGTAGCGTAATGTTAAATATCCTATAATAGCCTTCCTCGATAAATGTACTATGCAACAGAGAAAGACTCTTTCAATTCGGACCAGTAGTTCTCGAGATCCTTGCGTTCAAACAAACAAACTCTTTAGCTTTGTAATATTAGTATAGTTTTGACGCCTTGAATACTTTGTCTGTTGAGACTGTAAATCTGTCTGCACCATCGTAGCTGCATGAAGCAATGAGATACGACAGCGGGTTTTTGGTTTCTGTGTTAGCGTTGTATAGTGTCCAAGAAATGTGCGGTTAGCGGTGTAATAACGATATACGTCTGGTAGAACTGGTAGGTAGGTCTGGTAGAACGACTCAGATCGTTACAGCTTTCTTACGCGTTTGTGCAACACACTGCTTCCTCGCATAGATCTGACAGATCAGACTGGACATTGAGATGGATGGAAAACATAGTTCCTTTCAGGTATGATCTCGATGTGTTAGCTTAGGGCCTTGAGCCTTCTATGCTAGCTCTAAGTTCGGTATCCGGATCATTGGAGGCCAACTGCCCTTGATAAAAAAGAACCGAAAAGGTGCATTTTGCTGTTCAACTCTAGCTTTGATTCTCTAACAATCTTAAGCTTCTTAATTCAACGAAACAAAATACGCACCATAAAGTAATCATAGCATGTTTGCTCAGCAAACAGACTTCTTTCATAATTCGCGTAAAACAACAAAAAACTTCTGTTTCACCGATAACAGAAACAAAACAAATATCATTCTGTTCAAGTGCTATTATAACTTTTTTGATCATGTTACGGCACGCGAACGCATACAACGATAATATTGATTCCAAACAGAGCAGCAAGATAACCCCGCCAAAATATATAGCATCGTAAAATGAAGCTTGTTTTTATTCATCATAAAAAACCCGTTCAATAGAGGAAATTAACTTGACCATAAAATACGGATCCCGCACCAATGCACGGGAGCTCTTCAAGGGCGTTTCAGTCCGCTCGTACAGACTGCGTATTATTGCCTCGTAAAAATTGATAAATACAGGTATTTTGACGCACTTAAAGGATTTGTACTATGCGGAAGAGGTTCACACATAGATGGTGATTAAATGGAAAGGTTGCGATGATGCCTGTGTTCATGTTGCATGAATTACGATAACGACTTTCGAAATTGCGATGTGTATTCACTGCATTATAAAAATCAATGGCAAATAAAAATTATACAAACAAACAGAGTATACATTTATGTAAGCACGCCAGAAGTTAAGTAATAATAAATACCTATTACATACTACATAATTATGTATAAGAAAAACGTATTTTACCTCAAAAATATCAGGTAGTATTGTTAGAATTGTCTACTAATGCTTTTTTCATTACTTAATAATTTAGTATATAATAACTAAATACATTTTTTGTCTTTACGGTTTAGTTTATTTCCATTCTATCTCGAAGAAAAATATTAACACATCACGCTTTTTGGGAGCGGAAATGGGTGTGAAGCGTTAGCAAGTCTCGAGCTTAATAGGAATGCCGGTTTTGCTCGAAATACGTATAATAGGACGTGGCTAATATGTATAATTATTTATCTATAAAATATTTAATATTTCTCAGATAATTTGATAAAATCAAGAAACTATAACTGGAAATACACAGGTATTATTTTTAACCACATCCTCGTTTATTTGCTTAAATTTAAATGATAGAGTTTAGAAAACGTTTTAAAATAAATGTCTCTAACGATTGGAAAACATCCATAAAAATCACACGAATTAATGTGTAAAAAAATATGTGCAATAAAAAATAAATCGATAGAGTTCGAATTAACAAATAGAGTTCGAATATTTTTTGCTTAAACGCGTTAATCCCGGGATCTTACAAATTGGATTACAACAAAAATTTAGTATCTACTAGTCCAATTAATAACGAAGACTAAATAGACTATATATAACTATATGCGGCATCTAACCCACATCACAGCAACGGGTCAAGTTCAACTTTTATTTTTGGCTTCTGTATGCAGCGCCGAAAGGACTAACAGCGACCTTAGCTAGTGAAAATTAAAGACGGGCGTAGTGTCACTTATAATATGGACGGAAGTTGCCACTATTATATACCGGCATAAAACCAACGCGTGTTGCCAGCTCTGTACCAACGTTACAAACAAACAAAGACCTAACAAAACAGCTAGAAAAAAAATTTCTATTTCCTTTGAACAAGCCAATGTAAAGTTACATACGTTGCACAATGTATTCAAATATTCATCTATTCATAGTTCCATATTCCCTTTGTTTGATGCAGAAATCTTTAAAGGTTACTGCGATCTCAGCAGTCATCGTAATATAAAGTTAAGAGCACACAGCAGTAATTTCATTTATTTGAGTGCAGCGGAAAATGAAGTTTACTGTTGAAATGGAAATATACCGATAGCAAGCGATGCAAGCTTCAGTTTATGATGGCAGTTCGAAGCTTCTAGTATTTTATAAATAACACTAGGTAGAGCGGAATTTAAAACACAGTAGGAAATTGAATCTAAACGTTCTATGTGGATATTATTCTGGTTAGAA
The DNA here is from genome assembly GCA_963693475.1 of Ectropis crepuscularia. Lineage (NCBI taxonomy): Eukaryota > Metazoa > Arthropoda > Insecta > Lepidoptera > Geometridae > Ectropis > Ectropis crepuscularia. Next base: position 16,729,245 of record OY856358.1, read on the forward strand.
ACGCTCTGTCTAGGAATACGGAAGATGTATTTCATCCTTATTAGCATAGTGACTCCATCAGATTCTAGAATTAGATACTACCAGCGATAGCATCTCCGTTTATCTCGTTAGTTCGAACATTTCGAACTAGGGTAAAACATTTTTTTATGAGCGTGTACATGTATGTACACTGCCTAAATACAAGATTGTGCTAACACAAAAGTTGGAGTGAAGTAGCTGTGTCGTTACCACTCGCCAAAATACAAGAACAATAATAAAACATACCATCTTGTTTTCACCAGGCTTACAAAAGGAGTCAGTAACACGACGTAGAGAGTTTTTAAAATATTACACTGGATATTATCGCGATCTAGATTATTATTTAACTATCAACCAACTTCAATGACCAAGACTTCAAGCAATAGCTGTAAATAGCCTCTACAATGTCGGATGTGTAGTTCTATCCGACCTACGTCGTAGCACCAGCAGTCCTCCGTTCTTAAATAACATCGTCAAATAACACATGTCGTTTATGTATTTCTGGCATCATTGGCCAGTTGGCCACCCCTAAATACACCTATTAGCCACGGCCTAAGGGCTTAGAGCAAATTCGCTGCTGCCTTTAAACGTAATAAAATGTGACTATAAAAAACCTGTTTCGAGCACCTAGCTATACAAGAAAATATCATGTTCATAAGTATGGATGTATAATCGAATAAAACACGAGGTATAATCTGCAAATTACAAGAATCAATTCATGTTAACAAACGATTCTAAGAACATTCTGTGTTATGTTTATTTTATGGTGCTCATAGTCTCCATGGGAGGCCTTCAGTTGTGGAGTATTATTGCTTATGTTACAATGATGTCGTGCAGTGCTAACCACAATTACATTTCCTTGAGGCGTCCTGTTACCAGCTAGTGTTATAACCAAACGGTTACAATACTTGTCCTGTACTTGTACTTCCAAATGTCTTGTGGTAAGGTTCTTATTTAATCTTCTCTTAGTTTTTCGAACGTGATGGAGAGTATATACATTATAAACTCTCCAGTCTTCAGGGTCTAATATCATCGTCAGAACATGACGAATTAAATCACTGTTTAGGTTTTTTTTGTGCTTAGGTAGCACTACCATCACGTTGACGTTTAATTTCTGGACTCTGAAAAGACTAAATAATCTACCAATACTACCAATAGTTTCTATCTACCTAACCAATAATCTACCAAAAGTAATTCAGAAGTACCACAAGATGTTTTATCTATAATCTATTTACCGTGTGAAGGTTTATAGCATACCTGCCAAGATCGAACTTTTAAAGCACTAGACTGACAATGGTTTTATGACAAAATCTGCCGAAATTCGGGCACACAATAGGTCATAAATAAGATCCCTACCGTTAAGTTGCCCTAGTGCTGATAAAAACGACGTTTAGAAGCGAATAGATTGATTTTTTTTATTTAAAAATTACATAACCTACTCGTTCAGTTTCTAATATTATCTCAGTTAATTTATTTTTACCGACAAACATAATTTTTAAACTTTCGCGGTTGGAGCTCACATTGAAAACATTATACTTAATCAGTCCAAATTATTTTTTTATTATCTCGACGTTGCTGAAACGTCGAAGTAATCTTATAAATAAATCTTATAAATCCGAAAGTTTGGAAATTTGTCACTCAATCATGTAGGAACGCCTAAACGGATCAGGATGAAATTTTTGACACGGTTACGGTACAGAACTGCACGGGTAAAACCGCGGAGCGCTGTTTATTAGTAAATAGCCGAAGGAGATTGCAAAGTAAGAGAGAGAGAGTAAATTATACCTAGCAAAGAGATAATACATTCTACGGATGATTATCTCTAAATATATATATAGGTTATTTTACTGTACGTGTGTATGTCACTGAAACCCCAATACTTACTGAATATGTTTTTTTTTTATATAAAGAGTGACGAGACGAACAGGACATGTGCCTGATGGTAAACAACATGCCTGCCACATAACAGCACAGAGACACGCAGCTATTGGACCATCAAGAAATCATTCATCAAAAGTCCAAATCATTACCTACCACTACACTGCGCTCGTCACCCAGAGATCTAAGTTGTTATATCTCTAAGCCCTGTAATTTCTCTGGAAACATTACCCTTCAAACCGGAACACAGTAATGTTTGCACATTACTGCTTGTCGGTAGAATAACTGGCAAAGGTGTGGTACTTCCCCAGGCGGACTCTGCTAAGAGTCCTACCACTACAAATTTGCGACATTAAACGGTGTCGTAACTTTAGGTCCTAGCTAACTTCACAAAATAATTATAACTAAACAACAACAAAGACAAAAACGAAAGAGAATTAAAAATGTTTGTAAAACATTTGTAAATTTACTTACGAATCTAAAATAAATCGTTTAAACGTTGCTGAACAATAAAATAACTATAAGTATTCGACAAAATAGAATAACAGAACGCTCCATTGAACGCGGTTTTTTACCAGTTCGTTGTATTTTCTTTATCGGCGATGCCCTATACGTGTCATCGACCTCCATTTACCCGCTCAAATGGCGAAGTAAACAAATCTCAGAAATTCGTGTGTACGAATTCGATGCTAGATTGATTTTCAAGCGATTTGTAGCTCAAGTTTAAATTACTTTGTGGCTTCTCAGCTTCGAAACAGGTGGGAGCCATCATCTAACTTTCTGATTAGGACCGAAATAGCAACAATGTACCCGATAAGCGGCAAATCGGAATTTGAATTATAACTCGCTAAACGATAACTTTGGGCCACAAATAAACAATATGATAAATAATTTCCTTGTTCAATTTAATTTATTCATTAATATTAACTTTTTAGTGAATTTTATTGGATTTGTAATGTTTAATACTTTAACAATTTTTATCCTCATAGGATTTTATTTCATCATCTAGTATCCTTAAAATCCTTTTGTAAAGCGACCTTGCTTTCTTTATGTACGCTTCTCGGTATTATCTAAATTTGTGCGTAAGTATAGTTAGTTTAGTAAAAGCTTGCAGCTTCTGCGCTAACCTAATATTTCGGGTAGTAGAAACCAACCTGAGGCCAACTTCGTATAGGCGAAGATAGGTTTACGAAAAAAAATCTAATGTTTCATAATTTTACACGCTATATTTTAAGAAAACAATTAAAAGTCATATGTAATAAAATATTGGCAATAGTCGCGTAAAATAATGAAATGTAGGTAGACCCTAGACTGAAGGTGGAGAGATAGATTCTCGTATAAAGTGTAGTAGGGGTTAAGCGGTCCTTAGCTTCAGCGATCTCTATTATTGCTTTCCAATTCTATTACCACTAATGAGATATATATAACGTTCAAACAATACTAATTACGTAGAGAATTGTTGAGATTTCTGAGTTTAGTTTAGTCGTAGATATCATTAAAACTTCAGTGGAGGTTCAGTTGTTCTAAACTATGTATAATATACTGTATATTTATACAGTATACTATACATAGATACATTTTAGATTAGACCGACAGTTTTAGAAGTGAACCGATGGTTAAGACATACGGAATTTATGTAAATTGATTTTGATTATACACAACAGTAAAAGGATATAGCACATTTATTGGAAAAGTAAATTGACAATACGATCATCCAGCAGCTCTCAAGGATAATGCCAGTCAGAATTTTCATTTAAGTTGTATTCCAACTAAAAAATCTTAACACACTCGTGTGTGTCACAGCTGTCACCACACTGAATTTATTATTATCAAGTACTCATATTTATTTATTTATTTTATTTAAGTAGGTATATTATTATCAATATATATATTAGTTTATTATTGTAGGTTAAGTATAGGTATTCCAAGTATTAGCATGTATTTATGATTATTATTGATATGTACATATGTTTATGTGATACCTTTAGTCACACTTTACCCTAACCCCGTCTATTTCTACTTCATGTTTCTCACCATCCTTCGGTAGCCTGGAAGAGATCGCTTTTAGCGATAAGGTCGCCACTTGATCACTAGTTCTAGGCTAAGTATTGTTGTTATTTAACTTGTATATTGTGAACAATAAAGAGTTTATCTATACTAATATTATAAAGAGGAAAGATTTGTTTGTTTGTTTGTTTGTTTGTTTGTTTGTAATGAATAGGCTCCGAAACTACTGGACCGATTTCAAAAATTCTTTCACCTTTGGAAAGCTACATTATTCCCGAGTAACATAGGCTACGGCAGATGGCGCTGCAGTTGATATCTAGGTTATTATTCGAGCGAAGCCGGAGCGGGCCGCTAGTCTATCTATATAAGTACCTATATCTACTAATCAACACTTTTTCAAACAACATCATCTAGGCCTGAACTAAGCAAAGCCTGTGTATGGAGGTCAAATAGATGATATAATTATGTTTTATACATCACTTAATAAGAATTGTGACACATAGGAACAACCAGACATACAATGAACATTCATATTCATCACACCAATGTGTGTATTACGTGGAAATGGAACCTGCAACCTAAGGTTCAGTGAGCCGACTCACTGCTGGCCAAGCCAGAGGCCAGTCAAAACATACATGTATGTATCAACGCAGCAGAGCATCTCTGCGTATTTAAATGAGTATTACATTGCCTAACAAAGAAAATGTAATTTAACAACAATGAAATCTAATAGGCGCTAAGTTACAAGCATTCGTTTTCAAAAACATTTGCACGCAAAAAAATATTCAAATATCAAAGAAATTCTGAAGAGATTTTACTAAATACATTTTATTTCGGCGTTTCGGTAAATAGCGTGCCTCATGACGTCAACATTACTATAGCTATTAAAGCGGAAAGGCGGAAAATTTCCGCGGCGCCAGTTCCGTTTCAATGAAATAAAGTAGCCAAGTGCGAGTTGGACTCGCCCATGAAGGGTTCCGTTCCAGCAAGTAACATAATATACATAGTACACATAGTTCTTGCAGTTCGTTGTAACTTTGATCGAAGTTTTAATAATAGTGTATTTATGACGTACTAAAAAAAAACTACTCGTCAGATCGAGTTCAAACTAATTTTCGTTGGTAGTTTTCATGGTAATGTACATCATATATTTTTTTTAGTTTTTTCATTCTCTTACTTTAGAAGTTAGAGGGGGGGGGACACACATTTTACCACTTTGGAAGCGTCTCTCGCGCAAGTTATTCAGTGTAGACAAAAATTATATTAGAAACCTCAACATCATTTTTTAAGACCTATCGATAGACACCCCACACGTGTAGGTTTGATGAAAAAAAAATTTTTGAGCTTCAGTTCTCAGTATGGGGGGCACCCCTAATTTTTGTTTTTTTAAAAAACTTTTGTAAAAATCTTAATGCGGTTCACAGAATACATCTACTAACCAAGTTTCAACAGTGTAGTTCTCATAGTTTCGGCAAAAAGTGGCTGTGACATACGGACGGACAGACAGACAGACAGACAGACAGACAGACAGACATGACGAATCTATAAGGGTTCCGTTTTTACGTTTTACGGAACCCTAAAAACGAATACCGCGAACACAAATGGAGGACGGTCGTACAAAGCAAATCACCAAAAGCGGTACGACAAAAAGCGGTAAAGGCGTGAAATTAACAGATAAAAACACAATAACCGCAAGCTCAAATAAAAAGTCAACAACCGAAACGTGAACAGAATTGAAACGTAAACAAATGTTTAAAAAAAAAAATGTGTGCGCTTAAAACCGCACGGCAGAAGTGAAAACTAAAATAAGAAATACTTAACTATATAAAGACTACTAAATAATTTTAATTTAAAACTTTTACGGCTGAATGATTAGTATCCATGGCCAAGAATAAATTAAAAAAAAATAATTACGCGGGTCGAAAATGCCGTTCGAAGCCGTTTCGCTCACAAGTTTTTAGCTTTTTAGTGTTTGCTATTTAGTTATGTCATATTTATCTATTTCGCTAAAAATGCATAAATATGTTGTGTTATAGTGTATTTGTGTAAGCACTTTCTTATGAAAATGGGTATCATTTTGTGTGTTTACGTAGTGTGAGTGTTGTGATAAAATATTACAACCATAACTTTTTTGCAATGGACGTGAAATGCAAATTTAACATTTCGTGACAGGTTCAATTGATGTGGTAAGTACCTAGAAGTTAATGTCGTGATAAAAAAGTTTAAAAATTCGCCAGTTTCAGCGAGAAAGTCGCTAAGGTGTCAGTCAACACTGGTAGTGAGCAGCGAGAGAGAGTAAGAGTACGTATTGTCCCATGTCCTCCTCTAACAATTATCTTTCTCGGTCTGGCACGTTTGTTGACCACATTATCTTTCTCGCTCTAGCATCCCGAGTTTACCCGAAATTTCTTATCATATCCGAGCGTGATGATCACGTGATCATAAATCCATTTCACAGCCCACGAAAATTCTGTCTATAACGCGCCTAAAGAAGTTTTCACTTCAAAAATATTTTAACTACGAGAATAAAATATTAAGACATAACTGACAAATGGAATAATTGAAACGAAGCGACGAGCGAAATAATTATTCAGTGGGTATTAACTTTCTTGTGAACTCCAGCGATACTAATTAGCTTTGACAGGTTCTTCAGATCCTAAATACATTTTCCTCGCGAAATTGAGGCGACAATGGAGAACAAAAATATTTCGTAAAAATGAAAGAGCTTTTAAATTAAATAATATATTGAACAACTTGGTTAAAGATTCATCACATGAATCTTGTTAATTTTATGCTTTTATGGCCGTTATTACAAACATTAGCACGAAACGCTCTATTACAAATAACGTATGACCGCCCAGAGAACAATTCATACCCGGCACCAGTTTAAACCGCACTCTGACCGCATCGTGTCTCATAAATTGCCGAATATGGGAACCAATATCGTTGCTATAATGATCGGTAGTAAATTCGTTTTATCGATCACGTTTTACTATCCAGTTAACTAGATCTACGCAGGTGTTGCTACGGTGATACAATTCGAAATGTTTGAACATAACAGCGAATATATCATAACTATTACATCGGTAAAGACGAAATAAATAAAGTTGCTTTTATTAACACAGCGAATCACATCACATGTCTACAATAAGATACGAGGGCGGGCTACCGGATTATTTTCTGACGTAACCTCATTGTTCCCGAAAAAAGGTACATTCGAAAGCAGATATTATTGCAGAGATTTGACAAAAGAATAGCAACAATAGGTCGAGTAATAAATCCGACCATCTGTCTTCAGACATCAACGGAAAGATTTGTGGTTTTGGAAATGGCCAAGAGATAGATTAGTATTTATTTACAATATTCACAATATTTATTTATTTTTCAGCGAGTATTAGGTAGGCCAGAAGTACGCGTTATTGAAGCCGCAGTACTATTACGTACCATTATATGGGATATCTATGGTAGTTAGATAGTCGAAGGCAAAGGACTTAGTCTAAGAGATTGACTACGAAATTTGTGGAAACAGCGGTTGACTCGCGGTTAGTTTCCGGTACAGAGGATTGCAATTGGCATTAAGCGAGGTAATCCAATAGATTTGACTTTCTTTTCGCCAGGAACAGTATGGGTTGGTTTAGCAAATTTAATTAATTTAGAGTTATTTTAAGCGACACTATGTTACTCACTATGCCCACAATAAAATATACACGAAATCAATTCGTTTTACTTGCTTATCTTCTAAAACTAATTAAAAGGCGATACTAATACGTAGATAACGATAATCTTACAGTATCATGCAGCCTTTATTAACTAATGTTTCAAAGATGTTAATTTAGCAGTTAACATCAACGTATCAAATTGTAAGCATTTAAATACAACAAACGAACTCTAAAAGATAATAAGCATAGCATCGTTTAAAGCCAAATTGAGTACAATTCATTTCAATCAAGAAGGTCAAAAGGATAATTTAGTAGATTATCATTTTGTGCGTGGCCAAAGGAAGGATGTAATTCTAGTTTTTAGCAGTACATACTAGACTAAAATGCAAAATAGCGAAGTTATAAATCTTGTAATATTATTAAAATTAATATTCAATCCCGAAGCAAAAAAATTACAAATTCATAACAGCTTCGTAGATAACGGAAATGACGTTAAATCATTTGCAGGAAGCGTAATAAAAGAGACATTATCTCGAGCGAAAACTTGGCTACTGATACCGTCGACTGAAAATATTCAAGGCCAACTTTTCTGGAATAAATGAAGTTTTTATGTTATGATAGATGATCGACGATCCGCGCCAAGACATGAGATATCACTCTCGTTTCTGTATTTTATCAGACTATTTGTCTTTTTAATGTTATTTTTTCTGAGTTATTGGTAGTGAATAAGAGATTTGACTTTTTACAATGATCGTGAAATTGTGAGTAATTAATTTATCTTAATCGTTATTTATTTATGTTGTGGTTAAAAATCAATTAAAGATCGAATTTGCTAATATCTGTTAAAGTTAGTATGTTGTCTAAATGATAGCTCCAGATAGCAATATAGAGGGACGAGACGAGCAAGACATATATCTGATGGTCAGCAACACGCCCGCCATTACAGCACAATACCACGCAACTACTTGACCACGAACAATCAAAATTACTGAGCCCGAGCCCACAGATATAAGCAGATTTATCTATTTGCTTTGTAATTTCTCTAGAAACATTGCACTTCGAACCGGAACACAGCAATATCTGCCCATTACTGCTTGCCCGAGCGGACTTTACAAAGCGACACACAAATTAAACGTATGCGAAGACGAAGTCTTGACGGGACTCTAATTAAAAATAATAACAGGAATAAAAATAATCCTGTGTCCATTATAATTTAAGTGTAAACAGATTAATTATTTCCCCATTGTATTTCTTTTCCGGCAGTAATGGTACAACTTTTTCATTTAGATTCATTATTACGAAGTAATTCTTTCATCAATCATTTCATATTACTTTAGCATTTATTCTCGGACCTCGCAAAACTTTCTCTTTAACCTTAGAAAGTTAATCTTTGTGAGAACAAAATAATCGTTTCGCGGCCAATACTGTTCGAATCACCTCTGTAGTTAACTGCTAATAACTATCATTAATATTAGTGAAAAGAACATATAAAGATAATTAGTAAGTACCAAAAAAGCAATGTACTAATTTATTGTTGTATTGCTAAGTAAAATCGAAGGTTCCTTTGCTGAATCCGCCTGGTACCACACAAATGCCAGTTGTTCTATCACTTTTATATAAAATCAAACATTATTGAGTTGCAGATTGAAGGGTAATAATTCAAACACAACTCACGAACAAAGTGATAAATCATTGAGCTGTCTTAAGTAACCAGTGACTTGAAATATTTTTGTTTAAAATATTGGCGTTTTGTTGTCATTGGCCGGGCGTCTTGCTTACCATCAAATATTGACTAGCTCATCTCGACACTCTATTATACTAAAAAATCTTAACCTTACCTTACACTAAGTATTCATACTGAAAATGAGTCATTGCAAAAAGTGTTTCAGTAGGTCGCAAAATGAACCTGAAACGAGGATGCTTTCACGAAAAAATAAACCGAAAATGGATGTAGTGAGCTCCCACCACTAAGTAAGTGGAAATTTTATCGATATTTCGTTTAACATTGAGGCATTAATAAATAGTCAATTCTCACATTCAACACAAGTCACTATGGACAAACATTTAGTAGTAATTGATCATGTTGATAATAATAAATAAATAAATAAATATTGGTGGACAATTCACACACAACACCATCTGACCCCAAACTAAGCAAAGCTTGTGTGATGGCTAATGTAAATAGATTTTAACATTACAATAGAAATATCAAATTGATAGCCGGCTCAACAAATTAGCGTTATGTCATTTGTGGTAATCTACCTAGGCACTCACGTGGTTTTACCATGTTTGCTAACTATTAATAGACATTTTGGCACTCAATAAAGCCTTGTCGGTAAAAGAAATTAGTGCCAATAAAAAATCTAACGACTCCGAGTACGAAAATAGGCAAGGATCAGAAGATAATCGCTCAGGTCGAGTGACGTAGCAGTTGAATGCCTTGCCGTTTATGAACATACACTATTAAGTTTACACAACTACAAATTATTATGGTAAACACACATTACGCTCCGAAAAATTATAATTTCATTAAAATGTGAATATGAAACTAGTACTAATAATAACCAAAGAATAAATTCACTGACATTTATGTATGTAGATTACAAAACCTGAACAAAAATAATATCAACAAAATCTCACCACAAGAAATAATATTACATTTAATCAATGGGTAAATAGAAAAAACTCACATGTTGTCACCAGTAAAAACCGCTGGTTGCTGTAAAACACAAATCGCGAGAACCGGCTTTTAATACGTCAGTTTTTTTAAATTTCATTTTAAAAGAGTGCTGAATGACAAGTTAGCAATCAAAATTATAAACGTAATAAATGCTACAATACTTTGGCATGCATTGCTATAACTAATGTGCAAATATAAAAAAGATACCTTAGTACGAATAAATACGTACTTTTCTTGTGATGAAGACATGATCCGTTGAGGCGGCACATGCTCGCCGTTTGCCCCATGCGGGCGCTACCTCGCTCTACCCTCCATCGGCGCCTCTCGACTTACATATCGACGTCACTTTTCAAATGCTATCGAAATCGACACTCCATTTTTCACTTCACTATTGTCAACTACGTCTTGGTTTCACTAAAAGCACCCGATTGATTTACAGTACTGACTCGTTTGGACGACACGTTCAGTGGATCGTGACTCATTAAACTGAAGAGTTTTAGTAGGATACTGGAAAGATGTACAAACTACAAACTATATTCGTTCACTACAATGATTTTCACTTCTACGTTATGTATGTTTTCTAGGGTAGGTAGTAAGTACATACTATATTGGGTAGACTGTAGTATGGTTATCACTAGCTTGTTACTTGTAGGTACCTACATATTAATGTAACACAGTAATTTTCCAATTTTACCAAATCCTGTTTTTTTAGTGATAACTTATTTGCCCCGTTGAGCACTTTGTGCTAGGAGAAAATCTGATATTGGTTTCCGTCACCTACATGATAATGTAACGGCGTAGCGCCGGTCGAGCAGCGGAGCAGAAAGCGTGAGCTTATATGCTTTTTTGGGACTAGAATACTTGTAAGTTGGCGTCAACGACATGCGCAATAGAAGTATATCTTTAACTATGCAGGTGACGTATTGTGCAATATTGGTGCTGTTTTTTAATATTAAGATTCCAATATGTAGGTATAAGTTGTCACTTCTATCGCCAATCCTTATGACCAACATTTTTCTTTTTGATAACGTCTATATTTAAATCATGGGATCAAATACGTTTGTGTTTGCTATTTATAGTTTTTAAATGAAAAATATGTCAGTAGGTTTTTGCAAAAATAAAAGTCCATTCATTTTATTATTGTCGAAACCTACAAACACGTTTTTTTTTTATTTTAAGGATATAAACTCTGCAGACGAATATCAATTATCAATTTTATTTGCTAGTAAAACATATAAGTTAGTGGTGTAGTAAATCATTACATACCGCTACGTATATCCTGTCATATCCGCAAGCTTATGTAGGTAGCGGTAACATATGTAGGTTTTAATCATATTAAAAGGATCATAAACGAATAAAATATAAAACAAGCGAAAGTATTAAAGTTATAAAACGTAGAAGTTTATGTGTGCTCTTGACTTGAGTCTGAGTTGAACGAGCATTCAAATATGTACCTACTCGGCTTCAGCCAGCCGCCGGCTTTAGTAAGCTAGATTTATGTAAAATTTATGCAAAGATACCGTCAACGTGTAAAAGCAGTGGTCCATTCACTGAAAATGGTAATTTTAACATTCTCTTAAAAATACAGTTATCCGTGTGTTTAATGCAAGCAAGTGCAATCAAAACACAGCATAAGTATACAATCATTATCATAACCTCTACGTAGTGTTTTAGAAATACAATTACTGTACATACTACAGTAACTACTTTGAATTCTATACATTTTTCGCTTTGAGAAAGTGTTACCTTCAATAGAAAACAAATGAATGCCCGCTTTAAATAAACGTTCAACGCGCTTCGTTATTATCGAAACTCATTTATGTCTACTACTTTGTACCGACAATGAACCTTAAAATACATCATATAAAGAGCTGTATAATATTCCAACCATTTAAAAAGATAAACTGAGGGCAGCGTTTAAGTAGATAACCAAAACAAAACACGACAGAGTTTAGTCGTTGCTACAAAAACGAATGGCACCGAAATATAAAATGTCATTGATAAATGGACGAGGCACGTTCGGGACTGAACGGAGCGGTCATGAATGAGAGTTGTTGTAAATCATTGTCGAACTGTTCCCTACTCGGATCACAACCTTCTTCTGTGTTGAAGGACTTACCTTGGTTTCAAGGCTTATGGAAAATATCTCCTTCAAAGCTACGCTAATCTGAATTGAATCCCAGATGATATATGGATATAGCATTATATTTCATTCTTACATCATATGATTGTCATTATCTGCTAAACCTTATCAATTAATACTGTTGCTTATTCAGTAACAATGTAAAATGTATCATTCTAAGCCCCTGGTTCGAATCCCACGTCCACCTGTCTTGTCGAAGGTCATGTAACTTAAAAACGGTGAATGAAAACATCATGGAAAAAATGACATGTTCTTATAATCATTCTAGGTCCTGCGTCATACATCAACCCGAATTTGGTGGATTATGGCCTTTACTCTCTCCTTGCGAGAGAAGGCCCCGCAACCTTTTACCTGGGCGCCGCGAGACGTCGTACTAATATCCGTGACCAGATCTAGCCATTGGGGGTATTCGGGGTTAACTTCTATATTATGCTATTAATATTCATATCCTCATTTAAACAGTTTATCCATACTTTCCTTGGCATTCTTTACCACCGTTTCATCCACTCACACCATCTCATGCCTGTCAAGTATTATTGTAGGTATTCCTCGGCATTTTGCTGTCTTTTGCATCCTATCACTACGAGGCCACCTTCAGTTCCTCGGATTTCAGGGCCAGAACGGAAAACCTTCATGAATTTGCGGTCTCCCGTAATATCTAGAATCAACGGTTATCGGCTCTACGTTCCTATGCACAACTCGCATATTCCTGTACTGCGAACGCGTTGTTCTAAATCATTTCGTAAAATATATACAATATGGGTATTTCATAATAAATTTCGTCAATCAGTTATGAAGTATAAAACAATGTAAAAAAAGGGATTCTAAAATTAACAGCAAGCAAACAGTTACATTTTAGATATTATTAATATTAGGTACCTACTATTTGGACCGCACGATTACCAAGTCCGCACATTTGTAATAAATTATTTTATTAAAGTCTCATTCATATGTTTTACATAGAGCCGGTATTCATTTGCTTAAGTATAAATGAATAATTCCAAAACAACAGATTTAAATACCTAACTAAGCAAAGGTTGCTCGTGTCGAATACAAACTAAGTATAAAACAAATATTTTTTCACACATTGTTTTAGCTATCACGGTTGTTTACTTCACTATTATCATTATTTACGGGATATATACAGTGTTCATTAGTGTTATGTCTCAGTTTACCCGTGAATATGTTGCATGAAATTGCATCAAAATATCGGGACTAGCTCCACCACAAAGCCGTGGTCAGCAAATACTTTTCAGTCTGTCTTTTAAGTTATTTAAAAGTAATAAATTTTTCGTACAATAAGCGTGTTTTTAAGATGTAAGTGTGTAGAATATTTAAAAAACGTAATAAACCGTACTGTTACGCACATTACGCAAATCATGTGTGCCATTCGCCAATAGTAACAACTCTCTATGGCAACAGTCTCCACGTAGTGGGTTCACAGATCGTCCTCCAACTAGCTAGAAGAACACAGTTTTCAAAAAAGATTGGTCGATAGAATCCCACGATCGGAAAAATCGAGGCAATCGAAGAAGACCTTTATCATGTAACGTTACTAAAAACAATGTATAAATATAGTCTTATAGTCAATATACGTAGAAGCAGTAGCTGTGTCGCCTATTGGAATTTTAACCAACATGCCAAAGAATCAATTTCCTAGGGTCCACAACTTCCCTGCGTAGGTGTTTAAGGTTATGTACAAAGGACATTGGAAACCCAAAAAGGTGATCTTTTTGTTTCACAATAAACAATTTAAAGAAAAACTGATAAAAGGAAAATTAAGTTCGTTTGACATGCATTCATTGTAAAAGCTCACGCTTATTTTTCATCTACTTCGTCACTCAAGAAGGATACTGGGAGTTAATTCATGCATTTGTTTTATTTTTACATTCAGGTGGTGATATAGTAATGGTAGCAAGAATGTTTGGTTTTTGAAGGATGCCACTGGTCGGCCTTAACTCGTGGTAGTACCTAAATATAATTATCTAAGAGGTCAGTCCCAGCGGTGGGAACAGAATACTGATTGTTTGGCCTACAGATTTTTACAACTCATTTGATACCAAGCTTTTTAAGAAACACGTTATTTCAACGCGAATATAAAAGCAATTTGAACTAATTCTCTTACGAGTTTAACGGCTAATTTACGTATTTGTTACGATTGTATTGGTACCACAACAAATGTATAATCATGAGTACACCATATCCCTTACAATGTACATCCTGCGGAACCCCATTTAATACAATTCGCAAGGCATTCTGTCAAAGACAACTTCTCGCCCGACCAGAATGTCGATCGATTAGCCGCTGGGGCTAACAGAAAATTGAATTACCTCAAGCATTATAGTGGGTTAAACAGAGCACCAGTATTGAGTCGAAAGAAAGTATTGTATTAAATTTTAAGAATCAGTTTGACTGTGGCGCAGTTGTTGAAGTTACCTTCTGCAACCACTTCCTAATGATTTAGGTATGTCGTCACTCCATCGATCAGTCGATTTTCAGTAAAATAAATGGAACAAACATTTTTATTAACCGTGTCAGAGCGGGCTGAAGTTTTCAAATCTAAGAGAAAACACGAGTCTTTCGTTTTTTATACCCTTTTTGCTTAACCTCTATAATATACTATGTGTAGGAGTAAATGTTGAATGCACTTCAACCCTAAACTACGAAAAGTTTAGTATGAAACTATTTTTGAGTTTGCGACTAGTTATTTATCGTGTGGGAGGACCGTGAGCATATTTGTGTGACTACAATTTTGTTAAAGGTTACAGCTAGTTTCAAAAATTTTTCAAACAATTTTAGTTCAGTATTTGGTACAGTGCACTTGGTCATTCGGTGTCAAATTTAGCGCTGACGAGGCACAAAATAATAAGCATTAATTAAACAAGATAACAAGATAAAAATAAAATTTTAGAATAGGGCCTACAATATTACAGTCATGCGCCCACACTTCTATTGATAAAACGCCGCCGTAATATACTGCCGAAACTTATGTAAGTCAGGTTATATTCTGACCACATCGCACTCGAATAACCTGTTAATGGATTCTAAATGTATAAAAAATCATCTTAGTTTTTATTGCAAACAGATCATTTCTGTTAGTATGTGAATGTACATATATATATCCCTTATCTCAGTGATGTAAAAATTATAAGAGCTCGTGATGTGGCCTCAGTCCACAAAAATTGTGTCAAAGGAAAATTGCAAGATTGTTTTACTTTCATTAAAAGAATAGAAATCGTTTTCAAATAAAAATCTGTCCAATTATTTTTTAGAAAATCCAAAACGTATCAAAGAGATAAATTTCTTTTCAACTCAATAAATATTAATAATAATTTAAGCCTGACATTAATTGCTGTCCAACTCAGTAAAAAACGTTTTGAAAAATAAACTCTTCTCGCTCCCTCGCATTTGGCAGAAGCGAGAAGACGGGATACTTAAAAGTTTACGTTTATGGAACAAGTCATATCTGCCTTGATTTATTCCTAACCAACCGAGATGAAAAGCCTCGGGACAATGTTCGACAAAAAAAACGGGATTGTTAGGGTTGAAAACATTTGTTTTCCTGCCAGCTTGCTGTAAAAGGATTCCGGGACCCCTTTTTTTAATAAGACTACAAATATTTTGAGAGTCAAACAAACTAGGGGTAAAATCAATTTACACAATTTATTGCTCATCGACTTTATGTTGGTATAAAAAATCCAATAAAGATAACAAACCCAAAATTTTGTTCCATAACGCTGTTTAGCAAATTTTTTCTTGTTTCTGTATTCATTTGAGAAACTTAAAAAAAAAATGATTCGACTTATCTCCGGATAACGAGTCTAGTGTAATGGTAGGCGGTGATTTGAAACGTCTAGTTCGATCAGATGCTACGCATCATTCTTTTATGGGCAAGCGAGCTGCTTACCATCAGCCGCAGGCCTTGCAAGTCCCGTCGCTCTCAATCCCACTTCCAACTAATACTATAAATGTCAATATTTTGATGTTTGCTGCTCAATCACGTCGGAACGTCTGAACGGATCGGGCTGAAATTTGGAACTCGAGATGGATTACAGCCTGGAACAACACAGGCTTTTTATAACGGGAACGGGAATTGCGCGGGTAAAACTGCGGGGCGATACCTGTTATGTTTTTTTTTTTAAATGGTTTTTCGCTCGTGGCAACATTGAGTAAATGTTTGAGATACGTCTGGTAAGTTTGTTTTGTTTCACGGAACGCGCTTGTTTCTAAAGCAGTTTAAAAAATTGTAACTTTTGTAAAAATTAAAAATGTATTTGATAATTTACGAGGAAAGCTAACCGCAGAGTACATACAGTTAGCGACTATGCAGAGAAATACATTGCTTTATTTCTGTAAAAAATCTGTTATCCAGGTAATCTACAGCCGTAAACGCCTGGTTAACTTAGGTTATTCAGGACAAACGGAGCAAGGCGTGGGCCTAAGTACCATTACGTCTGTCTTCGTGACTGTGAGGCCAATTGTAATTAATGACTCTATAGGACGCTTAACAAGTCTGTTTCGACCTACGCGATTCTGTGTTGTTAATTGAAAGCAACGAACTGGTAGATAAGAATATTGACAGTTGCTGACGCAGGTTATTTAACAGTTTTCGATTCGTTTCTACGGGTCTATAGCGGAATTACTCATAGCATTGCTGTTGTTACTTCTCTAATTTAGAGGTTCAAAATGTACATAGTATATACCAGCCAGTATATATACAATAGACCAGCTGGTCTATGTTCAGCAGTTGTTGATAACGAATTGAAAATGACAATGAATGCTGTTGCACAGGATAACCAGTTCTACTCAACTGGATTAAGGCTCCTTATCGACAGAAACATCTTGTGGATCTGGTGGTGGTGGATGAATACCGGATCACATTCGAAATATAATTATTGTTTCGTCGTTATTTGGTACCTTGTACTTTATTTTATCTAAGGAATGAGGTACATTCGATACGTATATAGGTATATACACATATGTAATCTTAACTGACGTTCGTCAACGGACTTAATCGGCGGTTTAAAAACAGCTTATTCAGCTGGATTTTATTGACACCTAAACCTAATTAAAACGCAATAAATTTCTAAAAACATTAAAGCATGTAAAAGATGAAAATCAATGCTACCTAATGGACTTCATAATAAACGGCGCTCAAAATCAATCCCAACACGCAATAATCGTAAAATTAAACTATCACAAGAACAGTAATTTAATAGATTTCAAGTCAATATAATATTAATAAATATTTAAAACACCTTTACGTTTGATAGAACTAGTCAAATAATTCAACGGATATCATAAATTTGTTATTGATTGATTTTATTGGAGATCGTGCGGTCTCGTTACTCCATTTTTTTTTATTTTCATTCAGTGATTTTACCTAATTCTTTAAAAATGTTAAAAGGCATTATCGGAATAACAATTTAGAAGAATTTTCCGAAACTTTCACGATTTGCAGTCATAAAATTATTAAATAAATATTGGTGGACATTTCACACACAACACCATCTAGCCCCAAACTAAGCAAAAATTATACTAAGGGAGCCAGATAGCAGATATAATACTCATATATTTATAAATACATACTTATTATACACAGAAAACGCCCAGGAAGAGTACAAATGTCTGTATTCATCACACAAATATTTGCACTAGGTGGAGATCGAACCCACGACCCACGGCTTCGCAGGCAGACTTACTACTAAATAAACCACCAAGCCAGCCAAAATAAGTGTTTGATATAACTTCCGTCGGCGTCGTTACGTCGCCGACGCGACGTTACAACGATCGTTGCGACTAAAACGCCAGAATTTGAACCACGAACTACCTAGCAAGCACATTTCAATTGAGAAATCGTCCAAATAGAAAATTAAACGTAGACAGCCTGTTTTTTTTTTTCATTTAACATAAAACACACCACAGATGGTGTTATTGCTTCAATTGAAAAGAAACTTAAAAATTATAAATCAAAGTTGATGATTTTATATATTTTTGAGCCATTTGTAGTTCAAATCAGTCATTTCCAAAGTGATCCATCGATAATTCAAAATTAACTATTCATATGTTTTAAATTTTTGTAGTGTTAGGAATAAATCGTTATGTACACTATTACATGATGTGATCTATTAGATATCACTAAAGCGACGAAATAACAGTATTATGGAAAAGTGTAAGAAACTAGTCACTTCCCATAATTATTACGGCTCATATGACATCGCATTTGTCCCAATCAAACAAGTAGTGTGTGCCAAACAAAAGCTACTCAGGTGTGTGAATAAAAGTATATCTGTTCTTTTGACTAGCCCTAAAGAACAATACTGAAGTGTGTTCATTGTGACAAATTTGGTATGATTTAACCCCTTGAATAACTAAGAGTTTTATAGTTTTGATTATTTTTAAATGTTTTTGATGATTTAACCTAGCCATAAGTAATTTAATTTAATTTGCTGTAAATTTAAAAAACAGGTAAATTTCAAAACTATGTCAAAATAAAATATGCAATACTTAAGGTGAAAATCGAATTTGCATACATTTGATGACGATAAGACCCTCACTGAAGCAAAAACTTGATTTATAGTAATGCAGCCCGGCTATTTGGTTATTAAAATAATTTACTTGTTAACCTAAAATTTTTGATGAAATCAAGCAATAAATTTCTCAATCATATCGACAAATTAACTAACCTATCATCATAAAAATGTGTGGAGAAGATCAGAGATTAAATTGTTAAATGCTTAAAAGTGTTTCAGATTGAATATTGAATAACATAATACTAAAACTTGAATAAAAAATAATATTACTTGAATATTTTTTAGATGAATAGTTCCTTGTGTGTTTTATTTTATTTAAGTTTTTTTCTAGTCTAGTAATATTGGAAATAAGGATTAAATTTATTAAATTATCTTTAATAGAGGAATGCAAAACCTTTTTAAGATTCGGCAACGCTGCGCAAAATTGTACTTATTACGCTACACACAATCTGGACGTCTACTCTTTTTCTACGAAAACGTAATTTCGAAATAAACTCGCAACTTTCCAACTCAATTTTACTTCGATCCGTCGTTTTGACCGTTTAAATGTTCTAAATCTACTCTAATTAGAGTATGCTTAGAACATTTAAACGTCAAACAATATTGTATCGGACGAAACGAAGTAGAATGAGAGTAGGAAAGTCGCGAGTTTTTTTTCGAAATTACGTTTTCGTAGAAATAGAGTAGACGACCAGGGCCTCTACCACCTAACGAAAAACGCTTTGACGCTTTGACGTTGCTGTCTCTTTTCTTCTCGCTTGAAATGAAAGAGACGGCAATGCCAAAGCATCAAAGCATCAAAGCGTTTTTCGTTAGGCGGTAGAGGCCCAGGTCATAGAAAAGATAAGGCCTCCTAGCTATTGTGGTATTAAAAGTGGAGTAATAAACTAATAATACTTCTTGGCTAGAGTGTCATTGTAAAACTTGTTCATAAGAATTAGCAGACCTTTCGGCTTAGTAGTTACTGGTTATCCCATGAAGCTAGTAGTGTTGGATAATGTACATTTCTAATGATTACAAAGTATTCTATAATTTCAAAGTTGTAGAATTGTAATGTTCATATAAGCAACAAATATTTCCTCTTCATGTTACGTTTAGACAGCATAAGTACAAGTTTTATTTCATTTACGACGGCATAAAACAGTTCGTAATGTAACACGAGACAAGTAACAAGTTAACCAGTCGATCGCCGCATGCATCATTGATTGAGTGAATGATTGCGCCAACCATCAACATGACGAACAGGGCAACATTGTTGCTCCGTACTACGGCCGTAGAATAAATGATAACAGTACGTGTAGAATGGACACGCCATCATCATTGTTGGATTCGTTTTACCTGCAGATAATGATTGAGAATTGTACAGATGATGTTATCCTCTTAACCTGAAGCGCCGGTTCCAGAGGATATAATTTGTGCTACTCCTGTTAACCTTTTGACCGCCAGGACTAAATTGCATTTCCGTGCCTTGTACGCCAAGCGTACGTCATAGAACAAAATTTAAAAAAATCACAGCACCCATGGTTTTAGCGACTAGTTTCGTACATTTACACGTTGCTTTGCTGGGATTTTCTATTTAAGGACAAGTTAAGTAAAAAAAATATCAGTACTAATTTGTGGTTACTATTTTGGTATAGTGCGTTTTTAGGGTTCCGTAAAACGTAAAAACGGAACCCGTCTATAGATTCGTCATGTCTGTCTGTCTGTCTGTCTGTCCGTCCGTATGTCACAGCCACTTTTTGCCGAAACTATGAGAACTACACTTTTGAAACTTGGTAAGTAGATGTATTCTGTGAACCGCATTAAGATTTTTACAAAAGTTTAAAAAAAAAAACAAAAATTAGGGGTGCCCCCCATACTGAGAACTGAAGCTCAAAAATTTTTTTTTCATCAAACCTACACGTGTGTGGTGTCTATCGAGAGGTCTTAAAAAATGATGTTAAGGTTTCTAATTTAATTTTTGTCTACACTGAATAACTTGCGCGAGAGACGCTTCCAAAGTGGTAAAATGTGTGCCCCCCCCCCCCCCTCTAACTTCTAAAGTAAGAGAATGAAAAAACTAAAAAAAATATATGATGTACTAAAAAAAAACTACTCATCAGATCGAGTTCAAACTAATTTTCGTTGGTAGTTTTCATTACCATGAAAACTACGTCTACTACTACTACGTCATAAATACACTATTATTAAAACTTCGATCAAAGTTACAACGAACTACAAGAACTAGGTGTACTATGTATATTATGTTACTTGCTGGAACGGAACCCTTCATGGGCGAGTCCAACTCGCACTTGGCTACTTTATATTTAATTTTAGTCGACTATAGACGTCGTTGGCGCTCAGTGCTCGCTAGCGCTTGTCTATAGGTGACTCTGGCGGTCAAAAGGTGTCAAAAAGTGACGTGCACTGTTTTTTATAGTGACATATGACAGTTGGGCTTCTCCGCCCACCGAGATTTGGTATAGCGCTGAAAGAACAAGACCCTACTAACTTAATCTTCATGTACTCAGACCATACCGTTACGTGCGTTGTAAAACTATTAATGATTGAACAGAATAATATACTACAGCTTCGCAGAATACATCATTATCACAATAATCCTGCTGATATTATGAATGCGAAAGTTTGAATGTTTGGATTGAAAATTGAAACACAGTTACATTATAGTCTGAAATAACACACAGGCCAGTCCATTTTTTATCGCAGAAAAATAGCAGTAAAGGAAGCTGCGCGGGCAAAACAGCAGGGCACTACTGGTATTAATAAAATAAGTGTTTCCCCGAGCAAAGCCGTGGCAGGCCGCTAGTAATTAGCTCTTTGGAAACTTGGGTCCAGTGTAACCACAGTATAACAAATAATGGTCTTGTTACTAAGCGGAAATCTCCAGGAACTCTACCATTATTTAGGAGTGAGCACGTCAGAGATTATCTCATCAAATTCCAGGCAATTTAAGGTCTATCTAGCTGTACAGTGGACGTAATTTGGTCTGTTTAAGAAGGACAATTAGGTATGTTTGTTTTTTGGTTTAAGAATAAATAGCAGGTTTATTAATGTAATGTAACAATTAGTATTTTAACTAATACGAGTAGTAATTAATTTAGTACCTAGTAACTAGCAATCAAATATGTATCTCCTGAATATGACCGTTGTTCGAAACATATTTCGAGTCGACAAAGGCTAATGATGATGAAAGGAAAATCTTTCTAGTACCCAAAATACAAAGTTTGCTAAGTTAGGGTTTTCAAAAAATTTTAAAAAAAAATGACTTAACAGTGCAACGTTAATAAACATTTTAAGCATAGACAAAATTTTGCAATGTAAACTTGTCGTTGGGGTAACCCCCAACGATGTCGTTGGGGGTTATGAAATTATATTTTGTTACGTAGGATAAAGTGTACCGTACATATTTTAAATAAAGCAAAACTTTCGGATGTGGTTCGGATGATGTGGGGTTTTATGTGCGTTTCATAACTATATTTTCTCACAATACGAGACACATTTAAAAATAAATTTACGTAAAATTTTACTTCGGCTTTGGTCATAGTACGTGGTCAAGCTATTGTTTTAAAAATCGGCGCCAAGAATTTCATAGCTTCAGCGATCAATCACCGCAGGCGTGGCGGTGGCTGCAAACTCGTTCAGGTTTTCTATCGTGACTCATACACAGGTGATTAAATTATTAGGGATGCATAAGAGCAAAAATATCGATATCGATACACCACGATATAATTTCTGTGTCATTATCTCTCGTCTGCGTCTAAATTTTCAGTAATTTATTTTTACAGTTCCAAAATATATGTTTTTCGCCAGAATCGATTTATATACTGGCCTAAATAAAATCACAATTCATTTGGCGTATCTCTCGTGTTTTTTTTCAATTTACTGTTTGTCGCAATATTTACATATGTTGTTGGTATTTATTTAAATGAAGTGGCATCACTGAACAGCAATAGTCAACTTACAAGGAGATAAATAATTAATTAAGTTGACCAATGCCTGCTAGATAAATACATATGTACTGTGAACTTGCACCATGAATAATAACAATTATTTACAGTAACTAACTATATGAAAAATATTTAGAACGATAATGCAGAATTCGAGAATAAAATGTTATGCAATTCAGTTCCACTGAAACATTTTATTACACATCGTATTTTATTATTGTAGTAGACATTGTTTTGTAATCTTTATCGCAACATATTTTATATTTTACAATTTTATAATCTTCTGGTCAATCACTGGAACTGGTCTGAATCGGTTTGAGACTTAACATTTTTATTTATTTAGTTATTTAATAATATTTTGATTATTTGTTTTGTTTAGTTGAATTCAGTTTCCTTATCGATGTCTATGTTGAGATGTTTATTTGTGAATGAGCGAGTTAGTCGACTAGTTCATTCAATAACGTTAGTGGTGTACACACACACCAATGAAAAACGACATCCAATTAAAGTAGAGATAGCTATTTTTTTTAATTAAAGCCAATCTCTAAGTCTGAGATAATTAAATTGCGTAGGGTTTTAATTGTAAATATTAGTGTTTAGGCACCGGTTAAAGAAGTAACTAATAATGTCCTTATTGTTAATTGTCAAGCAAGCGATCTGGTACATAAATATGTATATCCTAACATTTTTAAATCGTTTAAAAAAATATTACTAATACAGGGTTATTGGCATAAATTAGTAAGGTGAAGTAAAGAAATACTAGGACTATTTTAGTAACTGAAAAAAGTTAACGAAATATCGACATCGATGGCTATCCCGACGGTATCTCTAGCGACATATCTACGAACGGCCTTGCTGGCAGCAGCAAACCCGCTCAAAGTACTAGTGGGTACTGACCTATGGGAAAACATTTCTGACAGTATCACGTGGATGGATCATAACATGTTTACTATGAAACCTACACTATTGATTTGATCAACACGAGAATATGGTTATCAACAAGTTTTAAGTAGGTACATCAAATCACCTTTTCAATGGGTTTTATTTACAATTTGATGTGCGTTATCAATAGGAGGATGAGTACTTTCGCTGGCGATAGTTTTTTCGATCCAATCTGTGATTTGTTTTCCATTTCGTAACTTATATTTTTGTAGCTTTTAGCTTATATTTTTGGAAAGGTAAGGGAAGATATCCAAAAGATTTGTGGTGATTTATGTTTATTGATATTGAAAGTGTATAGTGAAATTTCGTTGAAATATTGCATCAGATACAACATACACACGTGAAGAAATTTTACTCATAATTATTCAAAAGGTCGGAACGACAGTACTACCTGACGTAGGGAATGTGTGTCGATTTTCCGTTGAGTCCATGGATGAGTTACGGCTAGCTTGCGCTCGCGGCTTCTTTATGATACATAAATGATTAAATTAAACACCTCTACGAAGTTTAAATCTATGGAGTAACACAAATACAAATATAGACATTAACTTACTGTGAAAACCAAGGTGGTCTTTACACATTTTTATTTAATTAATACAAGTAGCTTAATTTTTTTTCAACGCGACTTATCCGTTCTTGTCACACATAAGTAGCCTGAAAATATATTTTTTTACTACATGGGATACAATGCTAATGTAGTTTTTTTTATCAGACGCGTAATATTGATTTAGTATCTGGTCAAAGATCACTTCAATATTTTTGTAGAACCAAACTTAAATAAAATTTTCCCAATTCACATATGTACATATTTCATAAAAAAAGGGTCCAACAACAACAGTATACGCGGATTCACAAACAAAGCCTTTATAAAACAAAAGTAAGTATGACTTTTACTCTGCTTTTAAAACTTTTAGTACACTAATAAAGACTGCATTTTCTTCCGCAATGATAATGGCATTTTTACATCGACAGCTTCGTATATTTCTTTTATTTCAGGAAAAGTTTACAACATAAACTTGGAATGGTACAGTTTTATCTAGAGGCGTGAATTATTAAATTAATCTTTATTTTCATTTATGGCACACATTGCAAAAAATGCTTAAATGTAACTATTTTAAATTGTATGGTTTATTCCATTAAATTGTTAAATTAAAAATTTCAACATCATTTGGTTTTGGATAAAAAACCGAGAGGAAAATAAGGTCTATCTCGTTTTTTATGACACTATTTAGTTAGTGTCATCCATATATTAATTAACTACATTTCCACTCAAAATTACAGAATTTTGTAAAATGAATTCAGGTAGTAGCTGCGATTGTTACTATTTTGCTCTTATCTTGTCGGTGGACGTCATAATTATGTCACTGTCACTATGTATATATTTTATTCCATTTTTCTTTTTTTTTAACTTAAATAATTTGTAATTTCGCACTTGAACCGCCATCTCGCCTGATGTTAAGCGACGATGCGGTCTACGATGGAGTGTACTTATCTAGAAGCAACCGATTCACTCTCGATTTAAAGACACTGAGATTATAACCTTTGGGAAAAACCATCACTTTACCTAGTGACGTGTCCTGTCCAACTCCAGTTTAGTTTTGATACCGTAAATCCAACGTCCCTTCAAGAACAGAGAATTCAATTAACGTATTTATAATATGCTCAGAACACTGCAATATGCAATGTGCCCCTCGAGGCGACAAGGTAACGCAATCTGGAGGGCTTTAGCAGAATACTAAGCAAGTTTAATGTATTCGTAAGGAAAAATCGAGGCTTCCAGCAGGTGTGTCACTAATTTGATATTGGGAATATGAGACGTATTGTTTTCGGTAAGGCATTGTAGGTCGAGGTTAGGATCCTGTTGCGAATTGAAATAAGTGTCATCATATCTATTACGTAATTCTTCGACCGACCGAGAAAGAGGTATTTTATTCGTTTCTTTTTTATGATATTGAGTGAGGCGACGAGGTAATAATGTGCTTAATGGCAATACGCCTGCCCATGACAGTACAGCGGCTATTTGAAATGTCCAAATCACTGCGTAACATTGCACTGCGCTCTTCACTCATTAATATAACAAGAATCTCTCTTTGCCCTGTAATTTCTCGTATAGAATTGCATAGCTATAGTACGACGTATATGTCTGCGGCGTCCTAATCGAATAGACTCATTTTGATGCATTTTTTTCTTTTTTAGATACTGACGTTACGGTTCTTGGCTGTTTTAAGTTTAATGTTTAATCTTATCATCGCTGGATAGCTTTCCACCACCTCGCTTGATGAGATAATAATATTTATATTTAACAATTAATACTCCTTTTAGGATTCGGGTTAACCTATATCTACTTCTAGAATAACTGAATTCTGAAACAAAACGTCGTCAACGTCTCTGAAGTTTTATATGTACATAACCAATGGCTACCGTTTATCTTGTATTCCTTACTCTAAGCGTTTATCAGACAAATCGTTAGCTTATTTCCAACGTCGTATATAAAAAATCCTATAGAAAGGTACATAGATATCCAAATAAGACAAAAATATGACTAAGATCAAGCCCAAATACATTAGTTAACCCATCAATACATACGGAACATGTAGGGAGTGACAAAATATTCAAAACCGAACGTCGAGACAGGAAATCGTAAACTACAGGCGCCATAAAAACCGGCCAGATCCCTAGCATTAAAGACTCGGGCAGGATACGTAAGCCCTGAAGCCACAGATTAAACAACAGTTACCACGTCAATAATAACACAAACATGTAATCTGGATGAAGTGGAGTCACGACAGAAAACCAATTTCCTCTTAGTATTTGCCATGTCGGAATGGGAACTCATCTAATGGACAAACAGTTAGCCGTGAGGTTTACGTAAATGGATAAGATGTTGGCACAGATGGAGTAGTAGTTGATAGGGACCCAGGGACTGTAATTTGTAGCGGCGGTTTTTGTAGTACTTACCTAACCTTACCCATTGGTTACGTATTACAATATACAAATAGAAACAGCTAGGTTACGAACTACCAAATTTTGGATATTTAAAATTAAATTCATTGTTTCCAACAAATTGTAATCTTATGACTACAATATTTATGTATTCCAAAACATCCGACAGTTGCTACAACTTCAAAAGAATTATTGTTTCTCTCCCTGAGTAATTAATTGATTGATTGACCCTAACAATTTTAGCGCATGAAAAAGACATCAAAAGAAGACATATCGTATGTAAACTAGAAATAAATAAAAATCCTGTTTAACAAAACACTGAAAAAAACGTTTTATGCATTCGAAAATTTGTAAACTGACAGCAATTTCATCAAAACATACAACCTGTCTACAAATCAGCATAGTAGTAAATCCGATAGATAGCGATCCTGGCGCCAGTGGTACAGTAATAAATTTCGCGAGTGAAAACATTAAAAACTCGTTAAAACATTTTCCAACCATCGGTATTCTAATCCAGTGACTGCAGCCAACTAACTGCAAGAGACAATCCTACTATTATTTAAAATGCGAAACTTTGTTTTTAGGGTTCCGTAAAACGTAAAAACGGAACCCTTATAGATTCGTCATGTCTGTCTGTCTGTCTGTCTGTCTGTCCGTCCGTATGTCACAGCCACTTTTTGCCGAAACTATGAGAACTACACTGTTGAAACTTGGTAAGTTGGTGTATTCTGTGAACCGCATTAAGATTTTTACAAAAGTTTTATAAAAAAACAAAAATTAGGGGTACCCCCCATACTGAGAACTGAAGCTCAAAAGTTTTTTTTTCATCAAACCTACACGTGTGGGGTGTCTATCGATAGGTCTTCAAAAATGATGTTGAGGTTTCTAATATAATTTTTGTCTACACTGAATAACTTGCGCGAGAGACGCTTCCAAAGTGGTAAAATGTGTGTCCCCCCCCCCCCCTCTAACTTCTAAAGTAAGAGAATGAAAAAACTAAAAAAAATATATGATGTACATTACCATGAAAACTACCAACGAAAATTAGTTTGAACTCGATCTGATGAGTAGTTTTTTTTAGTACGTCATAAATATACTATTATTAAAACTTCGATCAAATTTACAACAAACTACAAGAACTATGTGTACTATGTATGTTAGTTGCTGCAACGGAACCCTTCATGAGCGAGTCCAACTCGCACTTGGCTACTTTATTTTAAATGTTTATTAACTCTTTCAAGCAAAAACCACTGATGAGGTTTGGATGAAATTTGGTTTATGGATAGCTAATAACATATAAGCATTTTTTACATCGGAAAATAGCGGGATAGGGAATGTTGTGGGTGAAATCGGGGGATCCTACTAGTGCTTTATAAAATCATCTCGGGAGGGATAATCTCATAAATTGGTTAATGCGTTAAATTGCCCACTTTAAGCCAGTAAATGCCTCAGTTATGTTCATTTATTCGACCGAACACACGCATTAATAATTTAGCCAGGAATATGCTTATAAAGGGCAATTATGGTACACAATGTTGTGATTAAAAATACATATGTAATTTAGTCTTACATATTAATTCACTAGCTGTGCCGTGGTTTGACCCGCCTTTGAAGGGTGTTTATGTTTTTTCACGGAACCCTAACAATAACCCTTAAGTAAAGAGTAGCTTAAGTTATGTCTTAAAACACAGCTATCTATTAGTGAAAGTCCCGTTCATAATCGGTTTAGCCGCCTTGGAGAATAGATGTTTGTATGTCTGTTTAGACATACAAACATTAAAAAAAATAGCTATTTAGAAATAGGTGCCGTAATACTTTCAATTGAACTTAGTGCGATATGTTAATTTGATTTCACATTGATTTTTTTAAATAAGTCAGCCTGGATACACTAAAAATTTCGAAACGACTGATTTTTACGGTTAAAACTATGTAAGCATAGATAATTATGTAAATAGTTCGCAGGCGACAGTAGAAACAAAGTTGCCAGAAAGCAACAAGTGATTCCACTCAATTGAACATTCAACCTGTTGTTTTGCTAATCTTGCAAACAGCCATGAAAGGAACCACCAGACTTTACAGTTACGTTTTCCAAAATTAGTTCTGCTTTTTGACTCAAGACTTAGTTCAAGCAGTCCATCTAGAAAAGATTATCCCTTTATAGTTATGAAGTTAACATACAATGGTAAAGAGAGTTCCATTGATTGGATACTTTTGTGTGAACTGCCGGCGTTCGTCAGTTTACACTTGAACATGATGCATGAAACTGTACCGAAATACCATTTAACGACGGTAAATATCCCGTAACTAATAGTACTAGTGATAATAATATTTTTAACACGTAATGGAAATGCTATTGTGGATCAATGTCGGTACTCTTTGTGTTTTATAGTTTATCTATCTATATTATACTGATCTAAACTTTTTTAAATAATTTAAATTAGTGTTTTCCCGGCCAAAGCGGGAATTTCACTTAATTTGTGGTTTTAACCCACTCAAAAAAGAAGTGTTTTTCTACAGATTTCAGGAGAATATTAGTTAATAGTTCAGTACAGTACAAGTATAAACATTGTAATTTTAGGATTTATATTCGAAACTTTTCTATTTCTTGGTATTGTAGGATCGAATATGTGTTTCGAGTTGACTTTCGAATTGCCTTAAATCAAATCACATGAATATTGGATCTGGAAATTTATTTTGAATTCCTTTGAATTCGACAAACGGTAATGAGTTTTTGCTTAACCTAATGCAACGAGAGTGTGAAAAGGGAAAAGTCTTTCCAGTAAAGGAAAACAAAAATGAAAAATTCATCACCACGTTTCGAGGCAGGGCCTTCGAGACAATCGCTGTTACCGACGCCCATAACAATTTAAAGTTGTTTATTTTCCTTGGCACTGACCCGACGGCCGTCCTTGCTGGAACAATCAATCATAACAATCGTGGTGACCATTTGCAGTACATTATTGGAATCGTGAAGGTGATTCAGGAAGGATGGCGCAATTCGATTAGCGATTGAGGACACCAACGAATAAGGCGCGGTTAATCAGTTTTTGAATGGGACTCTTAATTGTAATACTACGTGCACCTAAACACTCGAAGCATTGCTGGGTCCTTGAACAAAATTTTGAATAGCTTACAACCAACGATTGATATCAGTCACAACATTCCCAACACCTTACTATACAACGTCGCTTTTCACCATTTTTCTTTGAAGGCCAAACGCAGATCTATTAAAAGAAAACAAAGTAAACTTTACCAATACAACAACGTTACACAACTCGACAATTTCTCAACGAATTTTTACATTTAAAGTGGACTTGGAATCCATCGACTTGTAAACACTTAGGTTGCAATCATCGCCATGGCGAGACGGGCATAGGATAGTTAATTAGGTTAGTCAATACAAGACCAGACTAGGGGAAATTGAGGGAATCCATTTGCAAACTACTAAAGTATAGTGCATTGACCTCAAATATACATTCTATGGTACGGTATCAGCCACAGATGGGAAGTTCAGTGTTGTTCATCGACCTAGTATCTACGACTACAACGAATAGCTGTTGCATTAAAGCAAATGATAATCACCTGTAGAATTTAACAGTTCGTAATAATGCCTTACCAAAAAACTGTTATCCACAGATGCTTAAATTTCAAAATGTATTCAAAGTAGCAGAAACTGCAGTATGTCACCATCAGTTAATCGATAAAGTAAGACGGAGATACCTACACCCGGTTAGGCATAAATGCACAGATTGACTGAATACAATCTTACTAAAATTATAAATGCGAAGAATTTGGATGTTTGTTGCTCAAACACAACGAAACGGCTCAATGGATCAGGTTTAATTTTGAACTACAAATATATTACAGTCTGGAAAACACCCAGTCATTCCATAGCGAGAAAATAACAGGAACCGGAACTATGCGGGTGAAACAGCGGGGTAGTTGCTAGTGAAATCATAAAGATGATAAAGCCTCCAGAAAGCTAAAAGTTCTAAAATAGATCTCCAAAAGATCCTAAACTAAAGCGATTGGGAACTTTCACAAAAATCCAGGTAAGTGTACAAATCTTTCTCGCCATTTGGTTAGCCGACTCGGAGATTCGTATCAATCCAACTTTCGTACTCCTTATGGCCCAATCCATCTGCCTCAGGAGTTCGCAAACTTTGACCTGAATTCGACCCAACTTTGTTCAATGATCTTCTTTTGATAAGAAGATTATGTTAAACAATATCTGCAACCTTTTTGATCTTTGGGGGAATCTTTTTCATAAAGAATAAATCAAACGAAGGAAATAAATGTTTGTTATAAGTAATATTATGTTTGTAATATAATGTAAACACTATCGGTGAACGGAATAAAACAAAACTATCAGTAACAGAATATTCAGAATCGTTTAGTAAAAAGTGAAATAAACTTACGCATAACGAGCAATGTCTCGCGTCATTAAAACATTATGATATGTTAAATCATAGTTCTTGTCATTATTTTGTCGTAGTAATATTTTCAAGCTATCGCCGTTCAAGCGATGGATACGTTCTGTTGACAGTACCTATCTCCAAAAAAATAAATTAATGTTTGTAATGCGAAATTATTGGAGACCCAGTACAGTAGCGGTAAGTAGTTTATCGAGACCGCCTGGGGAAGTAACACATCTTTACTATAATATAAATCTGAATGTAGTATAAATCTGAATGACGAGCGCAATGTAGTGCTTGGTCATGATTTGGACTCTACATGTTCAAATAACTCCGTGACACTGTACTGTTATGGGAATGTGTGGTGCATACAATCAAAGATACGTCTTGCTCGGCTTGTCCCTCTGTATTAAACAAAAAAAAACTGGGAGCCACAGGGATTGCCGATAGAAGTCAAAACGTGTAATTATAACTTACAATTTTAGTATGAAACAGCACAAATTTTGCACAATATGCACGTTGTCACCTACAGCTACAGATATTTCGTGCAAATTTAACCCATTTATAAAGAATCTAAGGGGTCGTTCAAGTATTACGTGAGCACTATATGTGTTTTGCTTATTTTTCATTATTATGAGGGGGTCAATAACTGCAAAAAAATCTGCTTACGTAATACTTGAACGGCCCCTAACGTGCACGTCCCGCTCTATTAGGCCTACTGTCCACGCACGCGTCTTTTGTCGAATGCATGCATCCTACGAACAAACGCAAGACGTGCGGCTGTCGTGTCGTTGTCGTTTCGTGGACACAGACTTCATTATTTGTACGCAAGATGCAAGCATTCGTCTTGCATCCGACAATTGTTGAAATCGTGCGGATGTCGTGCAGCTACGTGGACAATTGGCCTTACTCCCCGCTTCAACGTTATGCCGCTGCATATGCATGTGGGTGTTGCGAAACCACAAGATTTTCCTCTACCAAAAAAATCACAACGCGGCTACAGAAGCTCAAAAACATCATTGATCAGATATCAGCGAAAATGTACGAATGAATTATGATGCCATTTGAATAACCTGTTAAATATGGAATGAGGCCAACGATGATAAGGATTTCATGACCGTGGGATTAGTGATTATAGATTTAGCGTTTTTTTAAAATCACTTATGTTTTATACACATTTTGAAAAGTAAATGTTTGGAAGATTCGAATAGATAAAACATGTCTAAAATTCGAAACCGTTACATCACAATTAGCCTAATTAACTGAGCGAAATATAAAACGCCATTTGTATAGATAAACTTGATTTATACAGAGATCATGAGATCTTCTATGTAGATAATACGTATTGACTTTTAAATCTATTTAATGAGTGTAGCTTGAAATGTTATCAATAAAATATCACGCTTCCAGTTATTAACATAAAAACGTTTGTGACACACTGATCGGGTTCGACTTGAGCATATTTTTACAAGTAATCAATTTACAAAAACAAACCTACCAAATAATGAATATTTATTACATTGTTAATTTATAAAAATGTATACAAGTACTACACTAACGATTATATCAACGATAATCATTCCCAAATCTAAAACTACCTTCATCCAACTAATGCTATCCTACTAACACTCGTATTATATAAAGGCTAAAATGTTGATGTGCAACAATGCTCAATCACGTCGGATCGTCTAAACGGATCGGGTTGAAATTTGGAACACAGTTAGATTATAGTCTGGAATAACACATAGACTTTAAACACGGGAAAATAACGAGAACGAAAACTACGCGAGTAAAACCGCGGGGCGCTACTAATATGAAATAGTTGTGCCAACGCCTTCGTTAATACGTAACAAAAGCTCTAAAAAACAGAAAAAAAATAATAAAATACTATACCAAAACATTTCCTAACGAGTGGGCAATTCATCAAGTACTTCCAGGGCGTGTGGGGGGCTTGTTTTTTCTTCTTGCACCTTCTATGCGAAGGATGGGTGCACCGCTCTGCGGGCTTGCCGTGCTTCGTAAACATGCCGAGACCCAGATGCATCCATAGACTGTCACATCACTGCCACTTGATCAACACAAACAACTCACTGGAAACACCAGGCTCACTGATCACAACAAACCACTACTACAAGGTCATCCGTAGCCATCACAGTCCGTGGCAAACACAACTAGGGCCCACGGTATTGCAACTGAAAAGAAAAAAAAAAGAAAAACTGTAATTCGGCCCCTCGAAGAGGCAAACAAAAATTGAACAAAACAAAACAGAAAAAAAACTTGTACAGGAAATGTCTACCAAATTAATGTATTCATAGACTGGATTTTTAATGTTTCATAGATTCTGATGTTATTATTGTTATACTTTTAGTAAAGTTTTAAAACATAAGCATGGGCCACTCTATGAACTCTAGAACTCCCACTGGTGGGACTCAATGCGTTCACTCTAAAGGAGAGAATCCAGCCAATGTCTTCAAAATGTTTTTTTTTAACATTGATAGACACACGTTTGACCATCTAACCTGATTTTATACGCGGTCTATCTTAACCTAACCTCAACATACAACAGACTAAATAAATCAATCCTTATCAAGAAATTAAGTTGACCATTGATGGTTATCTTTAGTGGTCAACAAATACGACGAATACTGATCCTATGTTTACAGCCATTTTATGAAAGCGGAATGTCCATTGATTTGTAATTTAATTGATAAAACGAGTTTGTACTTTATCTTTTGAATCTAAACAAGTATCGACCGTTCGACAGATTGGAATCGAGGACATTTCGGCAACCGGTATTATGTGACATTTATGTGAGATTTTTCATTTCAAGTTCATTTCAGACAATGTAGAAACTCCGCGTGAGCATTAAGAATTAAATATTTGACGCTGGGCAGACGTACAACAGAATCCAGTTTCAGAATCGTTTATTTTGTATCGCGAACCTTCGAGGTCGATTTATTGAATGAAACCGATGAAAACAAGATTAACATCTGAATAACAGATGTAGGATATAAATTGACAACTAAGCGAATAGATCTTAATAGTGATGTGACTTTCTATGAACTCGTAGATGGAAAGCAGTAAACAGTTACAGCAAATGTCGAATGAAATCGATGATTCATAGAATTGTCACTGCAGAGAATTCAATCTATAGAATTATGCGTATCTCGTGTATTATAAGTATGTACATCTCATTGATGTTTCTTTTAAAGTAGCGCCGTGATGGGCTATCTGTACTTGAAAAAATCCTCCAGAGGATTTCGAATCTACGACACTAAATAAATTAAAAAATTAAATATTTGGATAGCCATGGATCGCCATGCGATCAACCAAGCTTTTATCGGATACATTTACGAAAGTGTGCAACTGATCTGCAAGATCTAATTTCACTTTGCTCTTTTTTTTCTATCAGACTGCTCGAATCTCGTAGCTCGAATAAGCCACATCGTTTCAGAGTTGACCTTCCAAAGATTCAAACGAGGAGGTTTAAGTCTACTTTTGCAATAGCAGCCAGACCACACTAGCTACTTTTAGTAGCGGCGACAGGCGTCTAGTCGCTGCATCTCGCTTCAAAAAGTAGCATATGTGGTCGGGGCCTAAGAACGTCTCTAGGCTGTGGAACTCGTTGTCTTGGTGTCTTGAACTCGAGAGCGAATCGGTTACTTTCATCGTAAACCGCATCGTCCTGTAACATCAGGCGAGTTGGCGTTCAAGTGTACGATTAAACCTATAACAGTTAAAACAAACTTGTCTGGTCTCGCAAAATCTCTTTACACCTTTCTTTGAAGCCATCGCAAAATCACCTGGACATGTTTAATTCCATCCAAGGATGGGATAAAATAGTATTTTAAGCAAATCAATCGAATCACTAGACAGTTTGCGGTCGAAGACCGGGTGCGGAAGGTCAAGGTGCGCTCACATACGCACTCAGGTATGTACATACATAAATCCACACATACATAGGCACGTATCTAAACAAGGACAAGCTTATCGCTCTTCCGTTTACTTTATGAAAGCGGCGTGTCGCTAACATGTGACTATGAAACGTGGGAGATGTAAATTGTTATTCCAAGTTTTTTTTTTTACTTTTATAGATTTACACTTGACCGCCCATCTCGCCTGATGTTAAGCGACAATGCGGTCTACGATGGAGCGTGTTTACCTAGAAAAAACCGAGTCACTCTCGATTTGAAGACACCAAGACTGTAACCATCGGGGGAAACCCACTCAGGCAGCGCATTCCACGGCCTAGACGTTCTTATTACAAAAGTAGAGCCAAACCTCTTCGTTCATCAACCATGAAACGATGTCGCTTTTTCGAGCTACGAGCACTTTTAAATCTGATTAATATTGAATAGATACATTATTAGAATTCCATACTTAGAAAAATAAAAATTACGCAACACACGAGAAAGGGTGACATAACTACGTATAATACGATACGTAATACTATAACAAAAATACGTATAACATTGAATTTACCAATTTATTGTTAGACTAAGTAATCGTCTTTGGATGGAACTATCGAGATTAGAAGATATTGTGCTACGTACAGATGCTGTTACTGCTCCTACTTATTTTGTTTGGTAAAGAATGCGTTTTTTCCAGTTCCTCATAATTGCATCAATTTTGTTCGAAAAAGACGAAATCTTGAACATCGCTGCAAAATGCTTAGTTATTTGGATTTTTATCGGATACATTTCGGCGAGAGTGCAAATGATCTGTATTATCTAACACGGTGGCTTTTTCTATCGAACTACTCGTACCTATAAAAAGCGACGTCGTTTCATGATTAACGTTCTAAAGACTTAAACGAGGCGGTTTGACTCTATCTTTGTGATAAGAAGATAGTCTGAGAAGTGTGGAATGCGTTGCCTGAGAGTGTTTTTCCCCAATGGTTACGATATTAACCTGAAACCTGACACACAGGTTTAACCTGAAACACAGGTTCTACCTAGTTCAGGCTAACAAAATAATCTACCTGTTTAAAGAAGTAAGAAAATATACAATATTTTCTTAAGATTTTCTTCTTAAGATTCTTAAGATTTAGTTAAGATCTATTTTATTGAAATTTTGAAAAAATTGGTGTCTTCAAATCGAGGATGAATCGGTTTCTTCTAGGTAAGCTTTAACGTAGACCGCATCGTTGCTTGACATCAGGAGAGATTGTGGTCAAGTGTAAGTATATAATAGTTACATTTTCATTCACATCCTCTTCTTCTTGGCTAAGTCATAAATTGTTCGGTCATTGTGCGTTTTTATTTGTGCGTTCATCACATTTCTTCGTTTTCATGTAAATTATTATCTTATTTATTACGTTCTACGAGAAATTTGATTGAAAAATAAATAATTTTAATGTTTTCTTCGCTTCGTGTCCTCGCTATTTTGATTCATTGTAAGAGGTTAGAGTTATTTAAAATGACATAAAAGTTTTATGACATTTTGATACATAATTATGTTATTCGAAAAGTTTCGGTCATTCTCACGCCTCTAATAATATATAGTGTTATCGTTTATTAATTTATTTTAATATTCAAATCTATCGATCGATTGTTTTTCGATGGATAAATAAAATAGACACCCTGCTGTTTATATAATCATATTTTCAAAATGTCAATGGCATTAACGGGAAACATTTTCAATATCCATGGTAGATTTCAATTTATTAAGATTTTTTTAATGGGATATAGGCATGCACTTGACCGTTATTTCGCCTGATGGAGCGCACTAACCTAGAAGAAACCGATTCAATCTAGACTTGAAGGCAGCCAGATTAAAACAGGAAATACCAATTCGGGGCAACATAAAACATGCAACTCTTGCCTCCTATACTTACACAAATACAAATATTATTAAAATAGAATATAGATGTCGTTAATTTATCTCTTCCTTTTCTCATCGAGCGGAAATATACGTGAGATTATCTTCCGATACAATCACAAATAATTGAAAAATAACACCATCTCAATTAGTTAGTCGAACGCTTACGTATTTTGTGTAACCTACAACATGTTTAAATTATTGATAGATAATATTATTTTGTAAATATTACTTTCTGATGTTCGATCAACGCACAGCCTTGAAAAGATCATAAATTCGTGGCCGTTATCTCGTTACAAATTAATCTGCTACTGCATAGAAACAAGTGTTCTTTATAAGGTCCAGAGAAAAAAGTAAACATATTTCTATTAAGAAAAAAGTTTTGTAATGTTTTCTTCGCTGCGAGATACAGCCGTTTTAAGGATGTCCCAAGTCAAGGTTCCAGTATTGTGTGTCCTTTATGAAGAGAAAGTTACGTTACAGAGCTCAATAGAATTTTAAATAGTGTTAGAAGATTCGACATGTTTAATTATGGACTTCACTTTTATAACATCGCTTTTGCTTTTGCCCAGGGAAACTAATATATAAATGCCATCCAATCCGGAGGCAATGGGGTGTAGGATAGAGTAGTAGTCATTGTCAGCTTGTACCAATCCACTGCGGGATTTACATATGAGTATTCCTCAACAACCTTGTATCACAGTGATACAAGAGAGTTGAGGACTGCAGAAATCAGTGACTGTTCTCTATATTTCTGAGATATCCAAACTCACGCATGTCGCGATACAACTTAACTAGCAGCATTGCGCAGTTTTACCCGCATAGTTACCGTTCTCCGTTATTT
Organism: Ectropis crepuscularia; assembly: GCA_963693475.1. Taxonomy (NCBI): domain Eukaryota; kingdom Metazoa; phylum Arthropoda; class Insecta; order Lepidoptera; family Geometridae; genus Ectropis; species Ectropis crepuscularia. The sequence continues at coordinate 16,767,074 of OY856358.1, forward strand.
CCCGCGACAATAACCTAAATGTTCTATTCCAGTCTACAATCTATGTTACAAATTACAACCCGGTCCGCACAGACATTACAACATAATTTAAAAACATCGAAACTTCTTTCACATTTTTATACTATTATAATAGAGGCGCCCCACGGCTTTGTCTGCGTTTTTCGCGCCTGTTTCCGCTCCTGATAATATTCCCGCAGTAAGTAGCCTATTTTTTAATCCAGACTATCATCTAACTGTGACGTCAATGAAAAAGAAACATCGAAACATCCAAAGTTTCGCATTCATAATATTAGTAAGATTAGGATTACACATTATTTTATATCCATACTAGCTGTTACCCGCGACTTAGTCCGCGCTAAATAAATAAGGTAAGGGGGCGTCCATAAATTACGTGAGGTGTTTAAGGGGGGGAGGGGGTCGAGTCAAATCTCATCTAATCTTACGTTGGAGAGGGGGGGGGGCTCGGCAAATATCACGTAATTTATTTTCCGTGAAACGAAAAAAAAATTTTGGTAAATTTAATCCAGATTGCTTAAGATTTGATCTTAAACGTAATCGTAATACGAACGCCCCTCGGGCTGAATCGACGCCGACAGCGCCGCGACGACACACAAGAAAAATACATTACCTACTCAACAACGAAACCATATTGTATGTGTCTGTAAACGACAATGTACTAATTGATATATCTCCTATATCTCAGGCATCAAAATAAACTAATTATTGAGTATTTTTATTTGTTTCATATATATGTTCAGACTTTGAAACCCATTTGTGGGTCGAGAAACAAAAAAATAAATGAATATTTAAATAGAACACAAAGAATAAAACAATCTAACGTGTTTACGTAAGAAACCCACATCTTGAAAAATCTCACGTGAGATTGGGGGATGGGGGAGGAGGGGTTGCATAAAATCTCACGACATCTCACCATTACAGAAAATGTAAAAAAATACCTCACGTAATTTATGGACGCCCCCTAACTCAGGCAGTTCCTATTTTTATACCCAGACACATTTACGGTTATTAAAAACAGCTTATAATAAAACAATTTCATCAAAATTGGTTCAGTTGTTTAGGTGTAAAAGCGTAAGAGACATTCATCCCCCCTTTCAACCCCAATTTCACCCCTGTACAGTTCGAAATTACAAAATTGATAGACCAAACATTTATGTGCTTTTTGCCAAGTGTCTAACAAACTTAAATACAAAATTTAATAACATTGATAATTACTAATTTTCATACAAACGTTCATCCCTTGTTTCACCCACTTAGGGGTTGAATTTCGCAAAGCCCTGTCTTAGCGAGCGCCTACGTGCTAAAAGGAACCTCCATGCCAAATTTCAGATTCCTAGCATTTGTAGTTTCTGAGATTCCTTGATGAGTGACCTTTCGCTTTTATATATATATATAGATTTTTATTTCTATTACTAACATCTCCTGCTATTAATGCTTGTCTATAAAAATCGCTTTTCATGTAAGGCCACCATTTTTTTATCTTGTCTAACTGTATTTTTTTCTGGTGTGCACACATTGTGTTTCTGTCAGTCTGTATATTATATATCAAAGGTTGTGTTTACAACATAACCTTTGAAATATACTTAGCATTAAGGAAAACAGCCCGGTGTATATTTTTATGTTAATTTATGCATATAGAATTGTTTAAACGAAATTGTAAAATTATACCAATTTTGGTGTTACGTACAATGGTGAAATAATTTTCTAGAACTAGAAAATCTAGAATATTTTTCCCGACACTTCTGGCAATAGTTTTTAAAGTTATGCGATTTGAACTCATTACACAGGGCTTACAATTACACATAGCATATAATATAATAAGTATAAACAGCTCACTATATTATGTTCCCACTGCTGGGACTCGGGGCCTTCTCTCGCAAGGAGAGAATCAAGCCATCATCTACCACGCTGGCCCAGTGCTTTTTGGTGGATGACACATGACTTCGAAAGATTCTAGGTACATGTCGGTTTCCTCACGATGTTTTCCTTCACCGTCTTAAGCTAGCGGCATTACGCACATGACTTCGAAAAGACAGTGGTGCGCGTGATTTTGAACCCGGGGTCCCCATTCTCCCGACTAGACCAGCCGTAACAATTACACATACATTACAAGAACTCAATAATTATTTGGTTACGTCGACGTTTGGAAGCGTTACAAATTACAACTCCGTGGTTTAATTATAAATTACAACACTAATTTCAGTCACAATAAATACTTCTTGCTATTTACAGCCGTGTATGAACTTTATTACGACCGGCGCTTCTACCGCCTAACTAAATCAGCTATCGCTTTGCTAATGCTGTCTCTATCATTTCAAGCGAAAAGAAAAGAGAGAGAAACATCAAAGCTATGACATTTTTCGTTCGGCGGTAGACCTCCGGGCTTCCATAGACCACTAACGACTTTTTATCGATAATAAATTCGCGCTTGACTAATATACCGCTTGATTTTAAGCGACGATGCCCTCAAATTATTGTCATATTACGCTAACAAAAATATTTTAAGACACTATGTAGATTGACCTTGTCAATATAAACTAAATACCAATTAGTTTATCGAAGTTCACAAACTATAACAAAAAAAAAACGATTTATAAAACAAAAATCGTTTAATTTACATAATGAAGTAAAGAATTAGATACACAAAAGGTCATATTACGCGATTACAAGTCAGGTCGTAAAACTAGTTTTCATTTCGATCGCTCATATACGAGTTTTACGAATATGTACTACTACATCCACTTCTAAGAAAAACACTAGGGAAACATATGTTTGTGAGATGTCTTTCAAAACCAGGTTACAGATCTTGTGTCTGGATGCCGGTCGCTGCTCCGTGTCGCTGGATAATACGTTTGTTTGCTGGATAATACGTTAACATATGTTTTAAACAACTATTTATTTATATAGTTTCATTAGATTCAAACTATATAGATAGAATAAACGTATTTATACGTATATATATACGTATTTAAACGTATTAAATACATATTTAAAAAAAAAATGTATTGCGTTAATCCACTCAGATGGTTGTTTGATTTTACAACATAACCATACAAACTTACCAAACGTATATAATGTTAATATAACGACATTAATGACGTCGCAATTTTCTATTTATGCATTGTATACTTACATACATATGTATGTATATTAGCCTCACACTGCACTAAAAATACTAAGCCGTAAGTATTTTCATTCATATCACAAAAATTCATGAACTGCTTTGATTAAACTTACACTTTTGAAAACATTATGTTGCATAAAAGTTGTGTCATGAAGGAATATTTTCGGATAATTTTGTCGATTAACCTCTATACAAACTTCTAAAATTTGTGCATTTCTCGCTTTGGAACCCCCAATAGATTTTGTTTATAGATAAATAATATTCCTTACAGTTAATTTAATCAAATTAATGGTATTGCAGAATTTTTCATGTTATTATCGTAACTCTTTCCAATTTACATTTTTTTATAATGATTAAAAATTTATTGTATATGGTAATAGTAATTTCTATTTTTTTATAATACATTTTGATGATTTTAATCGTAATTTTTTTCTTGTGTAGTTTGATATTTATATTTGAGATTTTTCTTTATTTATTGATATATCAAATCATGAAACTTATTATGGTTATGACTAAACTACCGTGGCTATATTATAATTGTAACGACATTTAATATATTCTGCGTATTGGGACGCTTAAATTTCCACATTTGTGAAATGTTTGATTAATTTTGTGTAAACATTAAGCCAAAACACAAACGAGTAAGCGAGAGAGAGCACACTTCAATGTGTCTGGCGCAATGACAGATGAGTCAGCCGGGAGGTTATTGAGTGTTCATCTATCAAAGTATGGCTATAATATATCCCGGTTCATCTTTCAGAATATCGATTGAGTTCTCCTTAAACCGGCCGGCCTCGTAAGGTAGCATCGCAACAGTTATCCGAGCCTTCTGTGCACTAGCTGCTATACTAGTTGGTGACTCACAGTTCTCCCAATATGGAACTTGACCAAGACCCCAAAGGACTGGTGCATCGGCCGATGATCTGCACACGGTTTTTACTATTCGCATCCTTAACCACAAATTAAAACGATCCTTACTTTAAATCAATATTATATTCGAGATATATGTACAAATGTCGGTAGGATAAATATTCGAGTGATCTGCTGTCATGCCACATGGCAAATGAAAATAATCATAGATCCTATATACAGGTAGAATATTTTCTTACGAATTTAAATTTAAAGTCACAGAAGTTACCTATTATCCCGAGAAGGGGGAAAGTTTTTGTGTATGAATAAATAAATATGATTGTTGAAGGGAGTTCTAAGAATAATGTAAGCTAATGGCCAGTTTGCGGAGTCAACGTTAAGTTCATCGGTAGAACATTTTGAATCAAGTTGATAATTCGTTAGTAAAAAGTACGTTATTTATAAAAAACAATGTTTATAGTAAAGCCAACTATTTCCCATCAAACCCAAATTGGAGCTTCAAAAGATTGATCGCATTCAACATAGCCAGACCGAGACCACGTGAAACGGCAAAGAAGAAGAATCTAATAGAGATTGATTACTAACGAAAACCTTGAAGGACGAACTACGGTTTACCCAGAAGGGACTCAAAGATTCTACATTAGACCGAGGTTCGAATTAAACGCGTCCTAGCCACTGACGTCACCGATACTTTCGATGGTCCGTGGAGATCCGTTCAATGCAATTATGTGGCGATTCCCTAAAGGTCAGTCTGCTCCACTCCGTTATTACAGGCACGAAAATTGAGTTTGATCTCATACGGCGTCAATTTCACTCGGTATTTCAAAATATATAAGACTAGAAACAGAATCGTTTATATAACAGAATTTTATCTATGGTAAAATGGTGTAAAAAACTACATATTTCTGAGAGAAATCTAATCTACTAATCATATACAGAAAAAAAAACCGGTAGTGATAATGAGTGTGAGAGACAAACGGATACGTTGATAAGCCATATCTGTTTTGACTGCATTATTAGACATCCTCGTTTGTATATATCTGACCAGTCTAGGGGGGGAGACTATGAAACTGTCGAGGGTAGGGGTTACTCAGGGGAATGTTCATTCATCTGAGGCGTGACGTCACGACCGAGGTCATGCCCTCGCGCGGGTACCGAGTGAAGGTGGCGACAAAAACTCTTAATATTCTTACTTACCCTAGGTATACTTTCTCTTACATAATATGTACGTAAAATTTTCAATATTATGTTGTAGTGGTATCTTTAAAGTATCAGTAATTTGGAGTTGTTATAAGGATGTATGATAAGATAAGAAACGATAAAACACCTATATCCTGCAGTGGGATAAAAAAGATCGCGCGTGACTTGAGTGAAGACATTGAACTTAAGTACTTATAGAATCAAACATCATTAAGCTGGTTTAGTTGGGACTACGGCAAATCCAATCGGGTGCTTCAGATTTGAATCCCACGCGCACCATTATCTTTTCGAAGTCATGTTCGTAATCCAGCTAACTTAAAAACCGTGAAGGAAAACATCGTGAGGAAACCGCATGTTTCAAAAATCTTTTGAGGTCATGCATAAACCCACTGGCTCTGGGTCAGCGTGGTGGATATGGCCCTGATTCTCCACTTCCGAGAGAAGGCCCCGAGTCAGCAATGGGAACATTTAGTGGGCTGCTTATGGTAACTTAAACATACATTTATTTTCTCATTTATATTACAAACTAAACAACTATGAAACAAAAATTGGCAAAAAAATCGTCCTAAAAACAATTCAGTAAAGTAAAAGTGACGAGTACACTACACTATTTTCTTCATACATCGCATTATATCACTATAATGCACTATGATCAAGGTTTGATTTCGCGCGGTATCAAAATATATGTCGAACTAATCAATCATCATTGAAACGGATGCCCACTCAAAATATTGCTTGGTAACCAGGTATCGCCACGTCACTTTGGAGGGGTTCGCCCCCTCTTTTATGATCGCTTTCCCGATACTGACGCCGGCGACAAGAGGACCCGAGGATTAGTATTCCAGCTTCGTTGCAGGACAAAATATAAATGGCGTTAATATCGCAAAAGGTCAAAAAGTAAAGGTATGAAAAGAAATAAAGTGTTCCCGGGGCTCGAGTTAATGCATTTATAATGTTCTTTAAATGCAGGTGTTGCTGAAGTTTGTAATTTATGTGTTTAAGTGTGAACAGTTTATAGGTTAGCATTGCTATAATAAACTGGGTACTGAGCATCCAAGAATAAGGTAGGTTAAATATATTAGTCGCCGGATATTCCTCATGGATGATTGGAGCTACCGATCGATCTATAAGCGTAAATTGGGAAAATACCGTGTCCAGCACTGCAGTGGACGATGAAGAATCAGTTTGAGGAAATCACCAAGAGGATATTAAACGCAAGCCTATCAATCTTCTTCTTAACAAACCATCTCCTATCAGAGTTCGTCGAGGGGGACTAGCATGGGTTTTTTACATTGAACTCTTAAAACACTAAGAAGCGGCACGCGCTCATCTACGATCACAATGTAAAATCAGGTGACGTCTCCTGATTGAGTCTCAGTCGCAACAAGAGCCACAAGTTGAGTGGACGTTCGCTAACAATTCAAAAAAATCCGATATGAGCCGTAATAATGTCTTATTCTGCTTTTGCAAGGTGCGCAAACAGTTCAAAGACCAAGAACAAGTTCCATGGTATCACTTTTCATGCGTAAGTACACAAAATCTTTAATTATTTCCATAACAGTTCAATGATTATTACATCTAAAATTATTTTTCTGTTGGAAACAATTTTACAATTGGCCATTTCTAAAAAGAGACAGATATACATACAGCGTAAGAGTGCAACACGACCGGCGATATGTTAGTTGCGGCGATTTTGTCTCTTTCACGCCAGTGCATTTGTATGTCTTTCTATTCTTGTCGAAAAAAATATCTAAACAAATGTGATGTATAGCTATCTCATTTCCACCTACTGCCTACTTGTCATGATGTCTTTGTCATTCATTCAAACGTCTCTCACGATGCAAGTGAAGCTGTGTGCACATTGCGTATACTTGTGTGAGATTTTCGTTACATTATGCTGTCTTTATATTAGAGCGTACCTTATCTTCGTTTACTTAGTTTCATCAAAGGTTTTTTAACTCAATTTAGGCTCAAATTACCTGATCTTAAGAAATATCACTCCCTAGGATGCAAATGTACCCAGAAGATTCAAAATTTACTGTAAATTTAAAGACACCCCGATTACCTATCGAGAAATACAAATTGAGGTAGAATATTCCATAGTGTTACAGAGCGGATGATAAAAGAGGATAGAGCGTTTTTGAAGTGAAAACTAGTTAAGGCGCGCCTAGACAGATATTTCGTGGGTTGTGAATTGGATTCTAGCGTCACGCTCGGATATGATATGAAATCTTCGGGTAAACTCGGGACCATGGCTATTGACCATTTAGAAATGCGTCAGCCAATGGGAAATGCTGAAAAGGCGTGGCCTCGGCATCAGTGCATGGCCATCTAGAAATGCATCAGCCAATAGGAAATGCTGACGCATTTCGAGATGACCATGCCATGATGCCCAGACCACGCCTTCCGGTTACACACGTGTAGTTTCCAAAGTAAGCTATCAAATTCTGAGTTAAAAGTTTTCACTTCTATCGGCAGTTCCTACGACTGCCAATTTTTTTTCTATCCTAATTTTGAACACCGGTACACGAAACAAGGATCATGTGCTCAGTTTGAAGCAGGTCATTATATAATTCAGCGACAAAGTACAGCTCCTTCCAGGGGGATTTTTTCCTTATATCTTCCCTAGCTTTATCTGTACCTACGAGATCATACATTAATCATTAAGCTTAGCAATGATTTAAATTAAAACTAAGACTTAGGTTTATAACAGTGTACATTTGATGGTAGTAGACATATTATGTACATCGATCATCGTATTAATGAGTAAATAAAACAATAGTAACGCTTGTGGCGCAGAATTTAGTAAAACTAGTTGAACTGTTTATGGTTTCTTCGTCAAGAAATTAATTTATGAGCGCCTGTCCAGCTAAGATACACATCAGAACTTAACCGGTCTTCAGAGCAATAAAGTAGTTGTATGGCGTTGTATGGTGCCAGTAATGTTTTAGTGAGGGCGTATCGATTGCATTAATGAGATGTGGGCGCACGTGTGGTCGTGCCGGGAATAGTGTATGTTGCAAACGTTCAAGTTATCGCTATAAGGACGCTTTATGGCCCGTTTATGATTTAGAAACAATGGGGGCTGATCTTTTGTAACTCTTTATGGCGGTTTGAATGTGGCCATTTCACAGGTTTTTAAACAGACTATGAAAATGGAAGTTGTCTTTGTGAGCCGATAAAAAACTCAGTAGCTTTCTTACGGTCTATGTAGCTAGTCTTTAGGGTACCTAGACCAAAATTCAAGCTCAAAGTATATTATTAAAAATCGTTATCTTTAATAGCGTCTCCAATAAGTGTGTATCTATGTATACATCATATATGTACGCACTTCTAATGGGTTTGTATGTAATTATTACGTAAATTCGGACAGTTATAATTAATTATTTAACATTCAATTATTGTTAGAGAAAATTAATAGCAAATTAGAGGTATTCAGATTCTCAAGAAACTATCAAGATTTTCTTGAAAATCTGAAATAAGAGGAAAATTGTACGTGTTCATTAAGAAACCTATCTATACTAATATTATAAAGCTGAAGAGTTTGTTTGTTTGTTTGTTTGAACGCTAGGATCTCGGAAACTACTGGACCGATACGAAAGATTCTTTTTTTGTTGGATACTCCATTTATCGAGGAAGGCTATTATAGGGTATATAACATTACGCTACTATCAATAGGTACGGAGTATGAGTGAAGAATGTAAAGAAAACGGGGAAAAATATTTCTCTTCGAGAGCTTTAGTTCCGTGAATTTAAATTCTCTTTGGTCGCTGAAGTCTGTGACGGTGCGTGTCTACATTTGAAGTTTGTGTCATTTGAAGTAACCAAATTTGTTCTACAACAATGCATTGTTGCTTATTTACGTATTTTTAGGGTTCCGTAAAACGTAATGAAGTGGCCAGCAATGGATATTTTAGTATGGATTTTCCTCAAATAGACGCGGGTGAAACCGCGGGGCACAGCTAATAATAATATATAATGATAATATTTCTTGTCTACAATTCCTAAGAAAATCTCATAAAATTCATGAGTCATATAATGTGTCATATGAAACGAAAACAGATGACGAAAAAAGTTGATGAGAATTTACCTGTAAGTACTTAATTTTAATTAATTCATTCTTTACCCAATTCGTGCGTTAAAGCTGAAAATAATTTGTCTGTCGATGGCGTACTGAATGTATGTCGGATTTAGCCTCGCAGTTGATGGGACCGTTGTCCTTCTGATCCCCAGGAGATTTAACACCGCAGGTAAATAGACCTGTCGCAAAACAAATTCCTTCTCCGAAGGTAACAGGAATGTCGTGGATTTCCACAAGTTGCGAAGGATCTAGCCATCTGAAGAAAAATGTAGACGGTTTATTGCTCAACTCCGCCTACGTTATCCTACAAATATTGGAAATGTGAATGTTGGGATTTTTACATGTTTCGATGTGTCTTAATTAATAAAACCGTATGAACAGAATTAGGAGCTGACAATTGAAGCAGCTACACCTCTCAAGAAGACCTCGTGAAGCCCTGGGGCTTCACTATTTGAATCGGCAAGATCTCCTGAGGTCACTAATTTGTGGTGCCCTAGGCAGGATCAGTTAAAAGGTTGGTAGAAAATCTTTCCATCTTTCATTGCCGTTTTATACCGTACCGTACAGTCTTTTGTTGGTTGGATTAAATAAGTTAGATTTTAGTCTGCAAGAACACTAGGCTATTTATAAAACCAAAAAATATAGAGTACCTTAAGAATAGCTAGTTCTAAGTACTACCTGCAGAAGAAGTCGCAAGCTGACGCTAGTAATAGCAAAAAGCTATCAAAAATTAAATAAGTCCGTTTTCTCACCATTTTTATATATTTTAGAAATTATCGCAATCAAAATTATTTACAGCTTTATTATACTAGTAAGTGTTTACGTTAAAGTTAAGCAAAATTAAACCAGGTTAGATTTTTATCTTTAAATATCGCTAGATCAGCAATAAATTAAGATTCAAATATGCAATTGATATAATTTGCAACACAATTTCTAACCAAAACACTTTTTTGAATATTATGTTAAACACTTTGTTGCTATATTATGAGTGATGTTCTTATTAAATGACACTGCAAAACAAGAAAACTGGTTATTTTATATTCAAGTTATTAGCATTGATATGACAGTTGAATGAATTAACTGTTAATCAAATACAAAACATCGTTTTAAACTTTCTAGAACCAAAGTTTTATTTTATACCCTTTCTAACCACTCTCATCATCAATTATCATGCTTTGACAAAGATAATTCAAAATAGCATATGTACTGAAATATCTTACAAACCTATTTAAATAATGACATTTTATCACATACAAATTGTCAAAGGGAAAATGAGCTGCGGTTCTGTAACGTTATTTCTACGGTAAAACATGACTTCGTTATATAAACACTATTTACGTACTTATATAATATACCTAGCGATGACGGTGGAGGCTTGCCACGATAGTACGAGGTCAAACATACAATACATGTACAGTAAAACGTTGTATTCCACGGTAAACTACTTCATATCCAGTTTAATAATGCTACGTTATGTGTGTGTATTCTTGACACAATATCATCGACACAAACCACTAAGAACATCGTAAACTAATTACTCGACCAGTTTTACGTTATATTCAATACTTAACATCTGTCCCCGACTTCGTTGGCACACAATTTAAAAGTAAAGCTGATTTAAGCACTAAATTTTTCGATATATGATATCATTTATATAATAACAATAGCAGTAATGACAGTAGCGTATATGATATCATTTCGGACTATACCCGAAGTTCAAAATTTCAGACAGATCCGAGGGTCTACCGCCTAAATAGAACTGTTTTAGCTTTGATATTGCTCGCTCTTTTCTTTCCGCTTGAAATGATAGAGACCGCAATAGCAAATCGAAAGCCGATTTAGATAGGCGGTAGAAGGGTCGTTCAGTTTTTATAACGTGATTAACCAATAAATATCCAAACATTCAGATTATTTATTATTTATAATATTAGTAGGATCCACGACAAAATACAGGAAAAGGATGTAATAATGTCGTAAAGCACTATGTTATAATAATAATCGTTCCAAGATATATTGTGAAGGCAATTTGGTCATTGACACAAAACAGATCGTGGTTTGATGCTTGAAAGCAACAATAATGATTACTATGCCAGACGAAACGTCTTCAAGAACGAAGGTTATTCACCCATGAGGAATTAATGGCTCGTCTTACTAGTACTTTAGTAGCTCTTAACCTCGGTCCTTGGGGACTTCACGTAAACATTAAAACGCCTTTGTCATAATTAGAATTAACACGGAATGCGAAATATGCGAATGATATGAAATTCGAAACTTGTGTTGGAATATTTGTGGTCTAGTCAATTTGCTTTGTCGGTACGACAACGTTTAATCATTTTTAATCGAATTGATTTCCTATAAATCGTACCTAATACTCATACTAACGTTAAAAACTGATTATAACTTAAGCAGCCCTCTTTGGGTTTTAACAGGTGGAACTCAGATCTTTCTCTCACAAGGATAGATAGAGTCGAGTCCACTATCCAACACATTGGCAAGTGCGGATGTTCTTGTGCCAAAAAATTTTTTTTGGTACATGTTTCTCTCACTATGTTTTCCTTCACCGTCAAAGGTATTGGTGACAACAAACTTGTATCTGCATTTCGAAAAAAACTCACAGGTACAGGCGGTACTGCAACCTATACCCTCACCATTGCGAAGCGGACATTGTCTCCACTTGGCCACTACAGCTTGTTAACTTAACATATAACATTTTTTTAATAGTATTAGTAATTAAATTACGGGATGTTTCTTTAAAAGATAAAAGTAATTATTTGATTAAAAATATGATTCCTAAAACTATTCCGAAATGTATAGTGTGTTTGTTTAACAAAATAAATACACCATAGTAAATATTTCGTAATCAATCATGTCGTAGTGAACAACAGTGGCAACATGAAACTGTATTAACACTTCTTGTTTTCAAATTTAAATACCTTTAAAGATTAGCATCGCAAAGGTTATTAGTGACAATGTTATCGATCGTACCTATCACGTTATATAACAAGTTTTGTATCACGTTTTATTTCCTGTCTTCGTCACGTTTGTTGTCAGTATCGACACGTGGGTATCATTTGTTTATGCTGTAAAACTTTTCTACTCTCTCTATGACATACAAATGAAATGTATCAGCTAAAGTTTTGGTTGTAATCGCATTGTTATAAAGGGCTAATCGCGGTTCTAGATTGTTCTAAATGTCCGCATAATTGTGTTTGAATTCTGTACTTCCTAATGTAACATACCCCCAAGGCATGGCAGTTTCCGCGTGACAAGTAAGACTTTATCTCCGAGAACAACAAACACGTGCTCTATCAGGCGCGTGTAACAGTAAGGAAAATTGAGGTCTGCGAGTGGAAAAAGGTACGAACACAGATTTGTAGTATGTTATTTTAACAATAACATCGACAAAAAGAAAAACGTGTATAAATTTGTAAATTAAACAGTTATACAACCTACACTGTTATTACAACCGGAGGCCTATTCGGCATGATTTTTATATTTGAGGTTTGAGGTAATCTCTGTAACCAAAATTTAAAAGGTATAAAAAACTATTAAAAATTAATAATAAAAGGTACATTATTCCATTTAGTTATTGGCAACACATAAAGTTATGATGGATGACGTTCGTGTATCAGGTCGGCAAAAAGTGTCGCTGCGAGAATTTCCGCGGCATAGATAATATTCAACCCAGACGAAATCGGTACGGCTCGTTATGTATAATTTGGTAAGCATAATATATTCGCAATCATAAACATTGTGATGTCAAGCGCCGTATTACCAATCTGATACCCTTTTACAAGCGGTCGCGATAATATCCATATATCTGACTGCTACACTCCACCGCGTATCTAAGTAGTGAGACGGGAGGCGGGGCGAGATAGCAGCCAGATAATAATTATAATTGTTAGGCTGTAGCAATTATGAGGCGCCATGGATGAGATAGACGGCCTAACATTGCTGGAGGCACAGAATAGTAGCGAGTTATTATGGACAGTGGACACGTCTCGACGTAGTAATTCTACTCGGATAATTATGTAGAATCCTTCTTGACACTTTTGTAATAGGAACCCGCCTGCAATTTATATGCAGGGTAATATACGCTTTGACTCTACTTTCGTGATAAGAACAGGTAATAAAGAAATTCTATAGCCTAAGAAACAAGTGCGCTTATCTCTTTGTATGTTCTTACTTCCTCGTTTTTAGGGATGTAGACTCCCGGTCTGAGGCAAATTTTAGATTTTTTTCGTAAACTACTTCCGAAATGATGGTAAAAAAGTCCATTTAAAATGTAGGTAGAACATGTGTATTTACTATTAGATATTGCTAGTGTTTTTGGACACATGAATGACGTGGAAATTCTGTGTGTATAGTAATTTTGTAGTCGTCTTGACACATTTATAAGAAAACGTCTTCAATGTGAACTGCGCAGAATACTGCATCATTATTATGTGTAGTACTTTTATATTATTACTTAGGTCTTTGTGTGCGAGATGAACGAGAATATTTTACTTACTAGCGGTTCGTCCCCGCTTTGCACGGGTAAACATCTTACAATACAAAATGTCGCCTAGATACACTTTATATTAAGTTTAAAAAACATTGTTTATTATTATTAGTATTTTTTTTGTATAAACATTTTTTTTACATATTGTAAAATATTTTAGTTTGTAACAACCATATTTTTGTAGTGTAATTAATTCACTATAAAAACACCCGTTCAATATTGTCTTTATCTCACTTTCGCAGAGCTCTATTTTTTATAAAATAAAACTAGCCTACGTTACTCATTATAAAACCAGCTATATGCCAGTGAAAATCACGTTAAAAAAGAGGCAGTTCTTAATTCGGCTGTATGTTTTTTTTGTATGTTTGTTACGCGATCGCTCCGCCAATTCTGAATCGATTTTAACTTTACTTTTTTTGCTTGGTAAGTATATCACTCAGGGGCGGTCTCATATACATTTTAATTTTTTTTTTTTTTTTTTTTTAACATTTATAGGTTTACACTTGACCACCATCTCGCCTGATGTTAAGCGACGATGCGGTCTAAGATGGAGCGTGCTTACCTAGAAGAAACCGATTCACTCTCGATTTGAAGACACCAAGATTATAACCATCGGGAAAAACCCACTCAGGCAACTCATTCCACAGTCGAGACGTTCTTATCACAAAAGTAGAGTCAAACCTCTTTGTTCGTGTCTTTGGAACATCAACCATGAAACGATGCCGCTTCTTCGAGTTACGAGAAGTCCGATAGAAAAAAGGGCTAGGTGGTATTAGATCATGCAGATCAGATGCACACTCTCCGAAGTGTATCCGATAATAAACCGATAAGCTAGCAATTTTCCGGCGATGTTCAAGAGTTTGCAGTCTTTTTCGCACAAGAGAATTATTGCCTATGAGCCTTTTAGCCCGCCTCTCGATCGATTCCAGAGCCTCAAGCTGATACTTAGCCGATCCATCCCAAAGGTGCGAACAGTACTCCATACAAGAGCGAATCTGTGCTTTATATAATAAAAGCAATTGTTCAGACTTGAAGTACTTTCGCACCTTTGAGAGGACACCTAGTTTTTTTGCAGCTAATTTAGCCTTGGACTCGATATATGAGCCAAAGTTGAGTGTAGATGTCAGGGTAACACCCAAAAGCTCAAGATGATCAGTAACCGGCACGGATACACCTCGAAAAGTAGGAGTCTGTAGAAATTGACTCCTTTTTGCGGAGAACAGACACGCCTGCGTCTTTCCTTCATTAAACTTGGCCAGATTGGTTTCGCCCCATTCAGAGACTGCCTCAAGGGCCAAGTTCAAACGCTCGACCATACTCTCTCTCAATACCTTAGTTTGTTGACCGCTGGCTCTCGCGCTAGACATGTAACTCTCCACAACGGTGCTATCATCTGCGTACCCAAAGATACCGGGCTTCAGCAGATCGTTGATATGTAGCAGAAAAAGCGTCGCAGAGAGTACCGACCCTTGAGGGACTCCGGCATTGATACCCATTTGGTCCGACGAGCAGCCATCAATGACAACTCGTATGGACCGATCTCTCAAGAAGTCCGATATCCACGCAATAAAACCTGGAGACAAACCATAACTAGAAAGCTTGCTAATAAGGCCATCATGCCAAACCCTGTCAAAAGCCTTCGAGATATCCAGGGAGACTGCAAGTGCTTCCCCGTGTTTCTCGATAGCTTCACTCCAGATGTGAGTGACATACGCCAGAATATCCCCAGTCGACCGGTTTCGGCGAAACCCGTATTGCCGGTCACTGAGGAGGTCGTTAGATTCTAGGTATGCCAGGAGCCTGCGGTTTAAGACACGTTCCATAGTCTTGCAGAGTATGGACGTGACCGAGATGGGCCTGTAGTTGGCAGGGTCAGCACGACTACCCTTTTTGGGCACAGGTTGCACGTTAGCAAGCTTCCACGATTTCGGTACTTGCCCAGTTTGGAGAGAGAGTCTATACAGGCGCGTTAGTACAGGAGACAACTTAATTATTTAAATCGGAGAAATTAAATCGATTTAACACTTTTGGAGAACGGTATTAAATATAAATGCAACACAATGTTGAAAACTATGCGAGTTTAATTTCTAAATTGAAACGGTTGTTGGGGTTTGCAGAGAAAAATAAATGTTGTCCATCACCCTATACATATTTGGCAGCGCATGTGACATAGGAAATTGTATAATACTTTAAGCTATATTATTAGAGATGTTGTAGGCGGGAACCCTAACTTAATACTTTTAAAATATAGTCTTTAGTAGCCAGACACAAAAACCTATTCTAAAGATCTTTTCACGGGTGGTTTTTGCGTTTATTCGGTACAAACAAATACAAATTTTCTCTCTACAATATTAGAATTCATTTGAGTATAACAATGTACGTCTACTTCTTCATAACTTCAAAGCAATATCTCATCTTGAAATGGAAATGAAACAACATTCGTCCACCGTTTTATAGCAACTTTCACGATTCACTTTGTACTGTAAGTTTGTGTCGTAGATGGCCTGATTTCGTTGGGTTAACTGAAAATATCAACAGAACCGCTTTCGAGGCACGTGCGCATTTGCACTTGGGAAGTTTGCTCTACGAAGTTGAAATATTGGATCCGTCCGTACTCGTATCAAGTCAAACTTTGGTTTTTCGACACGTGGTACATGAAGTTCATTATACCCAACAATGTTTCGTCTTATTTACATATTATTTTAAGTACGTATATGGCGTGGCACATATTAAGCTTTTTGAAGTGAAAACTTCTTTAGTCGCGCCTAGACAGATTTTTGGTGGGCTGTGAAATGGATTCTACCGTCACGCTCGGATATGATAAGAAATGTTCGGGTAAACTCGGGACCACAGCCATTGGCTATCTAGAAATGCGTCATCCAATGGGAAATGCTAAAAGGGCGTGGCCTGCCCATCATGGTATGGCCATCTAGAAATTCGTCAGCCAATGGGAAACGCTGGTGCATTTCTAGATGGTCATGCCATTATGGGCAGGCCACACCCTCCGGTTACACCCGTGAAAATTCCAAAGTAAGCTATCAAATTCCGAGTTATAAGTTTTCACTTCTATCGGCAGTTCCTATGACTGCAATTTTTTTTTTGTAACTAGAGAGTATTCGTCAATTTGACAATAGTCAGGTTGATTAAAACTTTCCTTCTTCGTTTCTGACATTGTTTTTATTTGCGTGGTAAGTAGATAGACTAGACTGTAGGAAAACTGTAAATGTAGCCTGTTTTTAATAAATGTAGCCTGTGTTGAAAGGCAATTTGTCCAGAGCAATTACAGGACAAAGGGATAAATCGTCTGGGCGAGCAGCGCAGTGCAGTGTAGTGCAATGCTAGGGATTGACTTAGTTACGAGTCCAAATAACTGCTTAAATCGGTGGTATTATGGGCAGGGATATTGTTGACCATCAACTGTATGTTTTGTTTATCGCGTCACTCTTTATTACAAAAAAACCGCATACCCAACAACTGGAAAAGGGCAATTACTATCTATCTACTCTGTCTCCATCTAGTATCCAATTACTATACCTACATCTCCATTTTTGTTTTTTGAAGTAACAAAACATTGATAGTATACATTGTATATTGACGTAACAATGGGTTAAACTGAAATAATACAACGGTTGTATTTCTTTCGGAGCCCATCCTTTCATCAATATATTATAAATATCTGTTCTCTTAATGGAATTGGAATACATCGTATGTGTTCTTTTTCCAAGTCACTTATCCCGCTCTCATCACTCACAGTAGCCAAGTTCTTCACGAAATAAACATTTTTCTGCAATGGAAAACTACGAACTATTGTTAGTGAGTTGCATTTGCGTGACTTGCCATCATTTACTGTACGGAGTCAGAAGTGTTCTACGTTATTAAATAGAAAACGTGGCGACAACACAAGCTCACTCGAACACACCGCGGGGAAAGCTAGTATTTTAAAATGATTAACGATTCTATGAATTTAATATGTGGAATGGCTGTGAAAAAGCTGTTCTGTGAAATGCACGTAGAGTATTAAATGTTTATATGGCTTATTTCCAATTAAACGATAATAAGCCGTGATAAAGGCTTGATATTGCACGGTAGAAACGAAAAGTTAAAACCTCGTTTGCAATCATCGAAATCAAATTAGCACCTTTACGAGAATATCGTTCGAGAAAAGAAACGTAACGCCGCAAACGCCATCAAAAATCGCTTAGGACTAATATCGAAATCATCAACGCAATATTACCCGGAAATGTACAGTATTTGTATCAATATTTACACAGCGATATCCAATTGACAATAAAACTTAATCGTTGAGACAATTATGTCGGTCTTGGGCTCTTGGGTCAAATTGACAATTATCGTGCTGGCTGCGTTGTTGGGAACAATTTGAGGACTAGACTTGGTCCACTCGTAATTGCTATTCCAATATGGCAGTTAGATTCCTTTTATTAGCAGACTTGTCCAACCATTAACTTAGGGCTTTCACTTCATTTTGATTACTTTAGTGTAATTTTGGTTTGTTTATTTTCATTTCAATGGAAATATTTGTCTTTCTTGCGCTGTTTCTCTGTCCATCAGTCGTTATTGCTTGATGTTATCGTCCATTCTATTAGTCGAAACGTCGGCTCACAATGAAGCTATTTCTTCATTAAATGTATTTTTCCATTAATCGGTAGTCGTTGTTATAGCTAATAGCACTACTTTATGCAAATTGTACAGGTCTTATCGCTAATTGGTTTCGCTGTGTGAATGGACTGTGGCGCTCTCAATTTAGGATTATGTACGTGAAAGAGCTCATTGTAATCCCAGATCAATCATTCTTGCTCATTCGTGGCCAAATGACAGATTGTGTCCAGATAAAGACCGCCGCATAAAACATTTAAAAAAAAATGCCTCATTTGACCACGCAAGATTATGTAGATCATTTATTTAATGCACACTTGATATTTTTATTGTGTTCATTAATAAGATTTTAGTATGTGTAGATACCGTAACCATGAATACATATAATATTAGAGTATAATAGTAGAGGACGACGGAAGAAAGTTTTTTTTTTTGTCACAATATTTGTACTAATAAAATCCAACTGCCGAGAATTCTGTGATTTTATCTTTGACATCGACACCCATTTTATTTCATTGCTCAATTTAAGCATTTTTCTGGCCATAATTTTTTCTTCATGCTTTCTGTTCTAATAGAATTCTTGTATCACGATATTCTTATGGGCTCTATTTAACTTTGGACCATTTCGTAAGGGAGCACATTCCTATGTATATCATATTTGTCAATTCAAATCCATATTCTGAGTGGTTTCATTACGAATGCAATATGCAGCGTAGATCGGCTTTGTTATACATATTTGAGATAAGCGCATCATACCCGATTGTATGAAACACTAGTCTTGTCATGAATTATTGAGATTATATCGTTAATACATTCCAAGGAATAAAGTCTGATGTCACGTCGCATTTTAGTATTCACGTGACAATTTACGACTGAACTTTACAACGTTTGTAAGTAATTCAAGACCTCTGCCCTAGATTACATTAATGCATGACACCATTCTGAGCTCGAAACATCTATACTAATATTATAAAGCTGAAGACTTTGTTTGTTTGTTTGAACGCAAGGATCTCTGGAACTACTGGTTCGAATCGAAAGATTCTTTCTTTGTAGGATAGTCCATTTATCGAGGAAGGCTATAGGGTATTTAACATTACGCTACTATCAACAGGAGCCGAGCATGAATGAAAAATGTAACAAAAACAGGGAAAAAATATTGCTTTTAGAGAGCTTTCGTTGCGTGACAGCATTTGTCATATGTTAAAGGTTGCGTCATTAGAACCTAAAGTAACCGAATTTCAACAAAATTTGAATTGGTACGACCAATTTTCGATAGATGGCGTAGCAACGCGCGCGCGTTCAGCTAGTATTTAATAATAATCAATACCCGCAGCTTCGTTTCTATTATAGAGCCCAGTGCAATGCGAGGTCCTTTAAATAAAATAAAAACTTTAAATGGTTTGTGTAGTGGTGTAGTGTGGTAGGACTCTTAGCAGAGTCCGCCTGGGGAACTACCACACCTTTGCCAGTTATTCTACCGCCAAGCAGTAATGGGCAAACATCACTGTGTTCCGGTTTGAAGGGTAATGTTTCCAGAGAAATTACATGGCTTAGAGATATAATATCTTAGATCTCTGGGTGACGAGCGCAGTGCAGTGCTAGGTAATGATTTGGACTCTTCATGATCCAATAGCTGCATGGCACTGTGCTGTTATGTGGTAGGCGTGTTGCTTACCACCAGGCACATGTCCTGCTCGTCTCGTCACTCTATACTATAAAAAAAACTTGTACAAAATACGGATTGTGTTACCGAAAACATTGATAAGTGTAAATTATTATAGTATTATTTGGTAATTTAGTTTTTGTTTCTGTTTTATTTTTTTAATTGTGGATGTCTGTAATATAAGTATCAACCACTCCTTTTTTTGTCCTTCCCCTCCTCCATACTTTCAAATCTCCCATTCCATCCTATGGTTGCCTGGAAGAGATCGCTTTTAGTGATAAGGTCGCCAATTGCTACTTTATTTTGTTTTGTTATAAGTGACTTTTTTTTTTTAGTTAAGTTCAATAAAGAGTTTATCTATCTATAAGTACCGGCTGCATTAGTGTGTGGGGCAACAAATAAAATTATCAGTACTTATTTAACTTAAATTTTGGCGAGTATTATTCTAGTATCCGATTACTTTTTGAAGTCTGTATTATACATATTATATAGTCTGAAGTGCAATACATTTGTTTTGAACGTATTATTTATAAGAACACTCTTTGTACAGTTATAAGTTTTATATAATATTCTCTTTTTGTTATTATGGACAGTTGCTAATCTTTCTATTGTCATTGTTTTAGTGAGATATTCTATTTAAGTTATTAAAGGCAGACCCTCGATTTAAAACCCAAAAATGTATTTTTATAAGTACTATTTCGAGCACAAACATTGGACTAAAAATTAAAAGCGTGTTAATGACTTATGAGTTTTAGATGTGACGGAATAATTTTTATTTAAATCAGTTCAGGTCAATGTTCGACTTTATTATCATCGCTATACGATTTCAAATGACCGGGCAAGTACCTGAAAACATCTGTTCGAAACTGTTTCATCAAGACACTCATTCATGCCGATGCTGAACAATATCTGTGACACGGTTGACCTCCAAGGGAGGCAGGGTCCATCCAATCATTACATGCGTACTCACACAGCGAGGTATGCATGTGTGGGGGTGTTGTTGTGTAATGCCATACACGATTGATAAACCGCGAAACAACGTTAGAATGGAATTGTTTGGGTTTAGGACCGACATCATGTTTAATAGTATATATATGTGTATATGTACAGCGTCATTAACTTATCACATTATCTACCTACTCGTGTTTATGATAATATTTGTTATTATACATCGCTTGTGTAACGTATTTTGATAGTGAAGTAAATGTTGTGGGGTTCAATAAGGTTACTTCGTGATTATATTAGCTATCTCGCGTCTACGATCTTCTCTCTTCCTTTTGTTGTGATACAATAAGACACCAATGGTTGGTTACTCCTAGTTTATTTATGACAAATGACAAAAGATTTATTGTGCCAAAAACTTAACCTTATGTATATTAAAATTATCGTTGAACCCCAGTCTGAAACATGATAGAAAATTACCTACCTTCTGACTACTGTTAACATCACTCTTAGCACTTGAACGTGGATTGTCTGATGATTATAATTTACCTAGACGGAGCTTGTTAACCTAAGACTATTTCTTTAGCGCTTCTCTTCTTCGAGCAACTTCCAAATTTCTTTTAATATGTATTAGGTATAAGAACGTTCTGCCCGAGTTTGATCTCCGATAACATTCTGTGAGTCTTCAAAATATGTATATGGAGTGGGTTCCATTTTAAATACGGGTCTCCTTAGACTTCGTAATTGCAAAATCAATAAGTGTAATACAAATACTGATGTGATCGTTTGATTCTGGTAAACACTAGCAAATGTATGGAACATTCAAATCCGTTAGCCGACGTAATACGACGTATTTTCTAATATTTTTACCAGCGTTCATGTTTGAAAACTGTTTTTTTAAAGTTTATTTTGTAAATTTGTTTAAGCTAAGAATAACAAATAGCTACTCATATTAGGGAAACAAACTTAAGGTAAATAAATGTAACTGTGTTTAAATATTACTTATTTTCCCTCCTATTGATTCACTTTTAAATTGTTGCATTTTCAACTCATAGGTACTTACCGAATTTGAACAATACAAGTAAAATACTGTTAAGGCCGATTTACATCAGACGAGCGAATGCTCATTCTATCGCCACTGTATCAAATTCATTTGGTATAAACAAACGTAGAGCATTCTTTCGTTGTTTTGTTTGCGTTCGCAAAGATTCTATGGAATATATAATATGGAAAACGCTAAGAACGATCTTTCATTTACACTAAAAGATCGAGAAAGAATGCTCTTGATGTTCGTTCAGTTTAAATCGGCTTTTAGAAAACGAAATCTTGTTTCTAGAAGAAACACTACTTAACGCGTGTTAATTTGATCCTTGAGTTCTAATTATTTCCAAGGGAAATCTGCAATAGTGGGATCTATATAAACCCGAATTAAAAATAGCATATTAAGTTACATAATCCGCTTCCATGTCGCCATTAAGATGTTTATTCAAAAATGTAAATCGTAATTTTGAAGTCTTGCAAAATATCCGCATAAAATTGAATACTTAACCAACCTGATCGCCATTTTCGAAATTATATGAGCCAAAATAAATATATAATAAGACTAGAGTCTATATTTAAAAATTATTTAAGATGTATACAATGTGTTTTCTACGCGCATTCTATTAGTATACCGTAGTGAATAAGGTATGCTTATTTGCTTATAGGGTTCCGATATTAGTATACGTACCGTATCTGTATCTGAGAATTGTATTATCATATTACTTGTGCTATTATGTTAAACTGTAAACAAATATTATGTTTTCAACGCGGAAGAGCAACGAACTAGGTATGAAAACAATTTGTTTAATCAGGAAAAATAATGTATTATTATGTTCATATAATTTGCAACAAATTATACACACCATACACATATATATATAACCAACGGTTGCCCCCGGCGATGTTATATGAGACTTGTATTCAACTCCATACGGCTAAGCTATAAGAGGCAATAAAATAAGTTTCCTGCCTATTTAATGTTTGGTTCCCAAAATCAGTGAGCCGGTACTAAAAATACTCAAAATAGCGAGTCATCGGCTTTATATTTCGGAGCATATAATATATGGATAACATTTAATTTGTATACTACTATAATATATAGAGCTATCCACGGGAGCTATCTAACTTCGAATAGTTTATCAGATTGATCTGAAATGCAACGCATTGTCTTTTTATAAAATTAAAATTAATGCTGATGTATATTATCATAAGCCATTAATTATATATGTTTGCAGTTTGTTGAATCTAGACCCAGTCAAGATTTTGAATTTATCAATTACATAACATGCATTCTTATGCATGAGAACGACAAAAACAAAACTAAATTAAATTAATGGTAAATGAGTAAATATGAGTGTAGAGCAGGTATACGTTTAGCGAACTGAATGTTCTACCTAGCATGTAGAGTTATACACATACGTATGTGTATGCATGATAATGTACGTTTGTGTGCATATACGCTGTCACACTTGCGAGTTTACTCTAAGTACCAGTACCACACGATACGAACGGTCGAGTTTTGTGTTTTTACATCTACTAAAACAGCCTCTTCCAATTTACATTGGCTTGTTGATATTCGATTTTAACCACAAATAAATTAAGGTTACGTCGCATATTAGGCGCCAGATTCATAAATGACTACACACAACGATACACCGAGACCTAAAGTCACTTAAGCCAGTATTGTAAATCAACCGGGGTCATACTTACAGATAACGTTTCTCGGGCACAACTGTGGAGGTTAATAACAAAAATCCGTCAACAAAACACAAGAGACGTGATGCAGGCGTACTGCATACAGTGCGGCCGTTAACCCGGCACCAGTGTACTGCGTTTCGAAAACTTCACGTCGACGAAGCGTTTAGAGAATATTCAAAAATAGACCGACCGATTCGTTCAAACGCGCATCAGTGGTCGCTCGCACGATTAACTCTACGGCTCGACTCGAAATTCGAAACGAAAACGATGCCCGGCCATCTGATCCGTGCTGAGTCGGTAGGAAAAGTTTCCAGTGCACAAAGTTAGTGGGATCGAGAGTTCGGGTGAACACGGCGAGAGCGCGGCAACCCCGTGGCGCTCCGAACAGAACTGGCGCCGAGCGATCCACCGCCTGACGGCGCGACACAGGATCACGCACACATCCGCGCCGCCGCACACATGCGCAGCCTCGTCCGCACGCTCTACAAGCACTCCCACACGCTCAAACCAAAACTGATAAACACAACAGGCAAGGAAGAAATACAGGACTGATTGACGCAAAACAACGTAATGCAACTGCACATTTAAACTGTTTTCCTGCTGCGATGACTAGCAAGGGATAAGACGACGATACTGCAAATTCTGGGGGACACTAAGAATCCGTGGCTAAACACGATGTTGCAAATGAAACTGCGAAACTGGTTTCGTATGATCATAATGGGCACTCAGAGTCAGAAATGTCGTAGGTCGGACACGGCAAGGAATGGCATATTGGATACAGACAGAGCAGGAAAATGCAGGCTGGAAACGGAGAGGTCGAGACGCTTCTACACATAAATGTAGAGCATTGGAAAACTTTTTGTCAATAGCACACAAGAAATTCGTTTAAATACCCATTTTATTACCCATTGACAGCTGATTTGTAGCAAATACTTAGTTGATAAAATTCACTCCATATAAAAGTTACGAACGTTTGGTGTAAATTACGTCATAATCAATACATGAATGGTAGAGGAAATATAATCATGTTATATCGAGGTATAAAACCATTGGACATTTCGATAACCTACGTAGTCCTTGATAATGATAAAATAATTAATTAATTAACGATAGGTATATCAAGATTAAAGTAACAGATAATGGATTATAACAAATAAAGACAAAACCAATGAGTTTCTCAGCATGTAATGAAATGATAATGAATGCATAATCATCGAACATGAATGACATAATATTCATCAATCAAGAAGATACTCACGCATATAATATCCGCCTTGCTGACCATTGGTAAAGATATTACCTGAAATTAAAGATAAAAGATCTAAAGATAAAAAACTTAATAATAATAAAAAATAAGTAGGTAATTAGAAAAACATGAAAGGCATTTAGTGGATCGACAGACATTTTTATAAAAAGTTTACGCTGTACCACTGTCTCACCTAAAGATAAGCGACGCGACGGTGTGGTCTACGACGGAGAACATTTAATATTTCTAAAAGAAACTGATTCATAAGAGATTTAAAGACACCAAGATTGTATATATCAGGAAAAATACCCTCAGGCAACGTATTCCACATTCTAACTCTACATATAAAGTGGCCTTAAACTTCTTCATACGGAATACGGATCATAGAAACGTCAACCACAAACTAGTCTCTCTTTTCAAGCTCCGATCAGACTGACAGAAAAATTATTAGAGCTCCGTGAAATTTAATGATCTTAAAGATCTGATATTTATAAAGTAAAAAATAATTCTGTGGAATCAGTCAGATCAATTTTACCAACATAACTTTAAACTTTTGCGATGTTAACTCACTTTACTTAGGATTCGAACGAATAGGTTTGACTCTACTTTTGTGATAAGAATGTTTATAGGCTATGGAATGCGTGGTCTGAGTGGATTTTTCCCGGTAGTTATAATATCTATATTTTGGTGTCTTCAAATCGAGAGTGAATGGGTTTCTTCTAGGTAACCACGCTCCATCGTAGACCGCATTATCACTTAACATCAGTCAAGAGATGGCGGGCACGTGTAAACATACATTAATTTTAATAATAGTCAGTATGAGAATATGAGATCTCATTTCTACATCAAGAGATTCTCACTACTACAGTCAATCTCCTCGTGACCACGACTCGGCTCGTTGTAACTCTACAAAAAATGTCAAATATTTTGGTATGTAATAGGGTACCGGACTGGGTGAAAACTACACCATCTTAACTAGTACGTCAGCTAGATCAAGGAAAAATATTGGACACGTATTTTTTGATTTTTCATAATACTAAAAATCGTCAAAGATATAGACCATCAAACTTCGAGAGTGGGACGGCGGGGGGGTCGCGACGTCACTCGTGACCTCGTAAGTAAAAATCGTACTCACAAGTGACGTCACACGAAACTTCGAAGCGCTGTATCTTCGTCATTTTTTGTTTTTGAAACAAAAGAAAAAATACGTGTACAATATTTTTTGGCAAACTAACGGGCTACTTAGTTTTTTTGAGGATTGTACCCTATTAAACATAAATGATAATTTGGATCGCAATTAGTACTTTGCAATTATACATCCATGGATGACCTCCGTGTTGATGAATTAGATGACCTCCGTGTTACAGTATAATAGGATAGTTACCTATAGGACAAGTTTTCAGCTTGCCTCAAATATCTACCCAAAATTTGCTGCCAACTCTGCTCAGCTCTCGGTATACAAGCTTGGTTTTATCCTATTAATTTGCCGGGGGGTCTACCGCCGAACGAAAAATGTCATCGCTTTGATGTGTCTCTCTCTTTTCTTTTCGCTTGAAATGATAGAGACAGCATTAGCAAAGCGATAGCCGATTTAGTTAGGCGGTATGTTCCTACTCACTACTAAATATTAGTGTTTTTATGTTAGGTATCATTATATTCTATTTTTAAATTCTTTTTAAATAATTTTTGTGGTACCTACTTACTACTTGCACACCGTTATTATGTATCGTCCACATTATTTTCCATCCTATGATAGCCTGAAATGGCTCACTTTCAGTAATAAAGTTGTCGCACTGTTTTAAAATTATAAATAAAATAAATATAAATATTGGTGGACAATTCACACACTACACCATCTGACCCCAAACTAAGCAAAGCTTGTATGATGGCGGCCAGATAGCTGATATAATACGTATATAGATTGATTGCTAATATTAAATGTGTAGTTTTTTTTATGTGTCAATAAGGAGTTGCTTTCATTGTATCTATCTACCCACAACTTATTGGCAAAATCCCTTTAAATATTAGCTTTTATATACAACTCTATCTAGCCTCATTTAAACAAAGCCAGATAACTGATTTAACAAATAACAACGACTCACACATATATATATTTATTTAAATATCTTTCTCTATTATGTATATCAAAATATATAATTTTGGTGTGCATAGTAGACTTTAAATCTGCTAGTTTTGTCATCATGTCAAAAAAATTGTCAGTCATAGGGACTGCCGATAAAAGTGAAAACTACTTTAAAATTTGATGGGAGCTATCAAATTTAAATAAATATATATATTTGGAAACTACGCGGGTGAAACCGGAGGCCGTGGCCAGAACCATGGCTATCTAGATCATCCGAGTTTACCCGAAGATTTCTTTCATTTACGAACGTGACGCTTGAGTTCAATTCACAGCCCACGGACAATCTGTATGTTATGTGGTGCGTAAAAAGAATTTTTCACTTCAAAAACAAAACTAAGATCGTCACAGTTACAAATTTCTAGGTACACACGTGTTTATACCACCAAAAAAATTGATCGAACTTTCCCTTTCCGTTGGTCACGTTTTCGGTCCCGATAAGTCTGCGATCAACGCCACCGATACTACATCTATTGAATAACAAATGAGCCGAATTTGCGAAGTCGATACCCTCCCTTCCCTTTGGAAAGAGGCAAGGAAGAAATACAGGACTGGTTGTCTACTCTATCACCAGAATGCACATCAACTGTATTCAGACATTCGCGGACAAAATGTCATCTTATTCGCTCTAATATTTAAAATTATCGGTGCCTTGGAACAGAGTAGGTAGCACGCCTGCCTACTCATATTGTGTGACAACACAGTCTCACGCAGCTATTTGAACATACAGAATCCAAATTACTATTACACACTGCACTGCGCTCGTCACCTCGATATTTAAGATGATATAATGGCATTTGCTTTTTTTTTTTAAATAAAGAGTCACAAGACGAGCAGGACATGTGCCTGATGGTAAGCAACATACCTGCTACATGACAGCATAGTGACACGCAGCTATTGGAACATGAAGAGTCCAAATCATCACCTAGCACTGCACTGCGCTCGTCACCCAGAGATCTAAGATGTTATATTATCTCTAAGCCCTGTAATTTCTCTGGAAACATTACCCTTGAAACCGGAACACAGTAATGTTTGCACATTACTGTTTGGCGGTAGAATGACTGGCAAAGGTGTGGTACTTCCCCAGGCGGACTCTGCTAAGAGTCCTACCACTACAATACAACAACAATAAATATACCTTAATATCACAATACAACACAGTGCCACGCAGCTATTTTACTATAAAATATTCAAATTACTGTCTACATTTTCCTCGAATCATTGCCCTTCAAACCACAACATAGTAGTTGTGTTTGCAATTTACTGGTTGGTGATACGATGGCTGATAAAAGTAGTACCTCTCTCAGGCAAACCATCACAAAATGTACTGCTCTAATAATGTTCTAATACTCTAAGTTTTATTTCTGTAATCTGTGTACTCTACTATGCCACACTAAGTACCCCGTATTTTCAATACTACTTTTATAGAACTACTGCATACGATGGCCAAAAAATAATATTAAAATGAGTTACAATTTTAGGGTTGGATTTCCGTTCACAAATCTATAAATATAAAAGCGAAAGGTCACTCATCAAGGAATCTCAGAAACTACAAATGCTAGGAATCTGAAATTTTGCATGGAGGTCTCTTTTAGCACGTAGGCGCTCGCTAAGACGGGGTTTTGCGAAACTCAACCCCTAAGAGGGTGAAACAAGGGATGAACGGTTGTATGAAAATTCGTCGTTTTCAAAGTTATCAATTTTGTATCTAGACACTTGAGACGAAGCAATTAAATATATGTTATATCAATTTTGTAATTTCGAACTGTATGGGGGTGAAATTGTGGTTGAAATGGGGGATGAATGTCAGTATGGAAGTTCCCAACCGTTGAATACAAAACCATGAAACTCAGTATATAAACACTTGACACGAAGCAAACGAATGTTTGTTCTAGCAGTTTCGTAATTTCGAACTGTATGGGGATGAAATTGAGGACGAATGTTTCATTTCGCTTTCACACCTAAACAAATGAAACGATTTTGCTGAAATTGTCTTATCATAAGCTGTTTTTAGTAACAGTTAATGTGTCTGGGTAGTGGGTACACAAATAGGTACTGCCTGAGTTACCTTAGTATTTATTTCGCGCGCACGAAGTCGCGGGTAACAGCTAGTACGTTATAAAATTGTATAACCCAGGTTTTTGTAAGTTTGAGCCATCACGTCAAAATTGAAAAAATCTTAAAAGACATGATCCTGTAATAAATAAATAAATAGTACTTATATAATTGTCACTATAACCGCGATGACCATGCTGTAATAGACTATTTCTAGAAAGTGGATTTATTCATATCCATATATTACTTACTAAATATAAACTCGAAATAATTCAGTCTGTACGTGTCATTGTGTAATATAATAAAATGTTACTAATGTTACAGAATACTAATAATAAACAAATATGATGCATTTCATTAGTAAAAATATAATCAGACTGACTGCCGGAATTACTAATAGACTCGCGTATCGAAGATTCAAACGTATTACACTATCTGATTTTTTTAAATCTATTTATTTTTATCACAGATTACAGAAATAAACACAGATGGAACCTTCGTGAACAACACTGTGAGGCCCGTAATTAGTCATGTTGACGTAACATTGTCAAATCAACGTTCCAAATTACTTGTATAATGTTGTCAGTCTTAAGAAAAAAGTCCCACTACTGTTGTCTTAGCTTGGGAAATCTCCACGTATAATAAACACATCAATTGATATTTTAAAATATTAAAATTATTACACCGATTATGCAAGGATTTCTTGTTACTACTATTTCCATTCTATGAAGAAAATAATTTTGATTTTGCATGCAACTAGAAATTAACTTGAATCGCAAATAATAAAATTAGTGTAATTTACTCGCTTTAACCTATCTAGGTTAAACAAAAATTAAAACAACCATCTTTACCACCAAGCTATTTTTGATAAAATGCATATAGGCTACTAAAATTTGTAATATTTTGGGCAGTGGTGCAACTAACGAAATAAATAAATACACAAACAAATTTTATGATGTATTAATGATTTTGTGTTTTGTACATTTTTATGTCATAAATTACTCATTTTACAAATTTAACATTTACCAAAATTAAATTTGAAATTAAATTAAATTGAATAATACAATGCCCATCAATAATTTGGTGTACGAGTATCTAAAAAATATATAATCTATATTTTACCCTAAATTCAGGGAAAATAATTTCCATTTAGTATCGCCACACTAACCTATTTTTGTTGAGGTGTTGTGTTCCATTCATCACCAAAATGAAATCGCCTAAATTATATAAATAACAATAAAAATATTCAATTTTTCCTATGAAATTATATTCCTCTTTCCTTTTTTTGTTTTTGGGAACATTGTTTGCAATGTTTGAAGACACAAGACGGCATATTTTAAAACAAAACTTAAAATCACACGGGACGCCCGTACAACACGGAAGTCCGTTTCATACTGACTGGAGTTTGTATTTGCTTCGGCGTTTGTATTTCCTTTGTCTGCTTCAGTAGCTCTGTTCTGCGTGCTCCATCTGGTTTTATTTCTGTAATCTGTGATTTTTATATGGCCTATACTACCTACCGCACGTCTTACCATCAAATATCTTAGCATAACCCACAGCAAAGAATAACCAAATTTCAGTCTTTAAATAGGATTTTCCATCTAAATAAAACTTTACCCAACTCTGTTAAGTCGAGGGCGTCAAAGAATTAACAATACAACGCTCACGTTTTAGGCTTTCTAATATGAGTGTGATTAGGCAAAATGTTTACGCCCCCCCCCCCCTACTCCCCCCTCTTATTTTCCTCTTCTTCTCCTAATTCAAGAACTATGTAAATAAAAAAAGATTATTGTAATTACAAAGATCACGGACCCCGGAGTGGAGTGTGGAGTGTTTTAGAGAGTAAATTATATAAAAATTAAAAAGTGTGATTAGGCAATATTAACACATAGAAATATTCAGTACACGGATGCTGAAAGTGCGGAGGCATGTAGCGGTATCGCATCAATCATTGTTTACTGATGAGCGAACCGATATGAAATATTTAGCGTGATTAATGGGGAGGTGGATCAATATATCATCAAAACAACAGGTTCAAAATCTGTTAATTAATATTGCCTATTTTCGTAGACGGATAAAAGCTAAAATAATTTTGTAGAACAAAATTAGAAAATTTGCTACGGGAGGCAATGTTTTTAGCCACATTAGTAGTAAGCTGCATGGTTTTATGGTGTAGAAGCAGAGTCCCCGATATTTCAAGGCATTTCAATTCTTCATGTTCATAGATAAGCTAAATAAAACGGCCAAGTGCGAGTGGGACTCACGCACGAAGGGATATGTACCATTATCTGTAACCAAGCGTCTATCTGTCACCGTTATTAGTATCAAGCAAGAAACGGTTATAAATCAAGTTTGTTGTATGGGAGCCCCCCTTAAATATTTATTTTATTTTTAGTATTTGTTGTTATAGCGGCAATAGAAATACATCTTCTGCGAAAATTTCAACTGTCTAGCTGTCATCGTTCTTGAGATACAGCCTGGTGACGGACGGACGGACGGACGGACGGACAGCGAAGTTTCAGTAATAGGGTCCCGTTTTTACCCTTTGGTTACGGAACCCTAAAAACGGAGAGAGTTGCGCAAAAGTTTCTAACCACGGCCAGACGTATGGAATTACACTCATGCACAGCAATGTGCTAATAATAATAATACTGTGTTTCGGCTGGACAACGTTTCCAGAGAAATTACAGCACAGGATAGAACATTTCATATTTTTGGGTGACGAGCGCAGTGCAGTGTTAGGCAGCGATAGCTCTTCAATTTCAAACAGCTGTGCTTGCTTTGGCCAGGTGTGTTGCTTACCATCAGGTGCATGTCTTGTTCGTCTTGTCACTCAAAAGTAAAGTAGTACTCTTGGGAATAATTTGATAGATATATTGTCTATTGACACACCAAAAAAGGATACGATACATACAAAGAATTTAAAATAAACCCTAAAACTACTGTGACAGTTTACATTCTTATCGTCAAAAGTGATATCTTCCAGGCAACCTACCAACCAAGATGGAAAATAATATATGTACAGTGTACACATCAAATTAGTGGTAGGACTTTTGGCAGAGTCCACCTGGGGCAGTACCACACATTTGCCAGTTATTCTACCGCCAAGCAGTAATGTGCAAACATTACTGAGTTCCGGTTTGAAGGGCAATGTTTCCTGAGAAATTATAGGGCTTAGAGATATAATATCTTAGATCTCTGGGTGAGGAGCGCAGTGCAGTGCTAGGTAATGATTTGGGCTCTTCGTGTTCCAATAGCTGCGTGTCACTGAGCTTGTTATGTGGCAGGCATGTTGCTTACCATCAGGCACATGTTCTGCTCGTCTCGTCACTGTATACTTAAAAAAAATACGGGGTGCGCAAATAAGAATTATTAAAAAACAGAGTAAGAAAATCATAAAATATAAGAAAATGGTACTGTGATCATGCCTCACATGAAAATACTAATACTTAAATATTCAAATAAACATACATACGAAAATTAATATGTACTTGCACTAGTAGTAAATCGACAAAACAACAAGCCAACAATTTAAACAAATATGTATGTAGCAAATATTACTGCTATTATTCGAACTTAAACGTTCATCTCTCAAAATCTTCGGCTTATGTTCAATCTTGCGGTTAGGTTCTGAACATCGATATAAACCAATGGATGTGCCCGAGCACCTTGAAATTGGTAATAAACTGCGTCTCTGTGTGTATCGAAAGTGGTTTACAAACAACCAATCTACTTGACCCCTAGAATCGCTAGCGACGTTTTGGTTACGTTTTTGGACGTTTTGACTATTTTGGTTGATGACAACGAATAGGTAAAAACGTCCGGCGTCCACCGCTTCCTGCAACCGACTAGAACGGAAAGAGTGAGCTAGCACTCTTCCCAACGATAACATAATTCCGTGCGCCTTGAAGTTCGGGAGGGCACATATTTGTATATAGATCGTTGGTTCTGAATCCAACAGAAGCTCTGTACTTCAGTTCAGGACGTCTACTCTATTTCTACGAAAACGTAATTTCGAAAAAAAAACTCGCTACTTTCCTGTTGTTCTACTTCGTTTCGTCCGATACAACATGATTTGACGTTTAAATGTTTTAAGCATACTCTAATTAGTGTAGGCTTAGAACATATAAACGGACAAAATGACGGATTCCAGTAGAATCGGAGTTAGAAAGTCGCGAGTTTATTTCGAAATTACGTTTTCGTAGAAATAGAGTAGACGTCCTGTTTACTCGTAAACATCGTGCATGAAACTGCACTGAAATACGAAAGCTCCGCGATAACGATAAATATTCCGCAATTAACAACACCCCTGGTATTATTCGCCACCGAGATTATATTCCACCATTTCGTCGCGGTAAATATCCCGTAACACTAGGGTGGTAAACAAACGTGTTACCTTAAACAATGCTCCTTTTATGGCTATTTTTAAGCCCCGACCAAAGAGACAAACAGAGGGGTGAAAGTTTGACGTCGATGTTTGTCTGTCTGCTTGTGTGTGTCTGTCTGTGGCACCGTAGCTCTCAAACGGATGGACCGATTTCGATGCTGTTTTTATGTATTTGAAAGCCTATTTCTTTGCGGTAGTTTTTAGCTATGTTTGGTTAATATGGATTCGAAATGGGCTCCACAAAATGGCGGATGAAATATTTCACAACCTCCCTCAATATGGGTATCAAATGAAAGGGCTTGAGTAAAAGAATACTATAACAAATTTCAAATCCACGGTAATCGGGGGGGTAAATTTTTTTTTTTTAATTTTGTACTTTTTAGTGGACTTACGGCCTTTGTTTGGCATTAGTTCAGGACGTCTACTCTCTTTCTACGAAAAACGTAATTTCGAAATAAACTTGCGACTTTACCACTCCGGTTCTACTTCTGTCCGTCGTTTCGTTTTCTACTCTAATAAAATTAGAGTAGGCTCAGAACACTTAAACGTCAAACAATAGATAGACGAAGTAGAACCGGAGTAGGGAAGTCGCGTGTTTAATTCGAAAATACGTTTTTCATCCCACGTCGGAAAGAGTACTTTGCTCCTCGATATCAGGGGCAAAAGTCGTTTTTACCCTCTAGAGAGTAAAGTAAATTTGAATTTAGAACATCGTGTGCACTAACTTTTTGAATTCAAAACATAATTAAACCTATTCATTTCTACCTTCTTGGTGCCGAATTCATTATACATTTTTTTAATTTGTGAAAACCCTAGACTCTGGACCTCTTTGGTGTATTTTTTTTAAACTTTTTACGCAGGATTTTCTTTTCACGTATAGAGGATAGAAGTACGGAATGTTATCTCAAATGGCCTAGTATTCTATTGCAAAAAAGTAAATTTGCAATAAAATATTGTTTTATATCGCGGAACAGAACTAACGTATTACACAACAATGTATTTATTTATGTGCGTGGTCTGTCACATTGTTCCTATTTGATAGAAACTGAATTTGTTACTTCGAAGAAATATAACTTGTTTCCTTTATACGTTAAGGTGCTTACAAAGTTGTTTTATTACTGTAATAGCTTTTGCCAACAGCTCTTTTCGCTACGTCTCGATTTGTATTATTTCTTGTTATTTGTGGAGCTGGCATACAGTCCAGTTTTAGATCATACTATTAAATTCCCGAGTTTTCTGCGCGTAGACTTTATGGAGAGACATATTCCCTAAGAAATTCTGCATTATTTCGTATAGGTATGGCGATGATGCGGTCTGCTAAGATGGAGCGTGCTACTGTATCGTTCTCACTAGCGTTTTTTTTTAATTTTGCGATGACCTAACATGAGGGTAGTTCCAAGACACAGCTCTCTCTCTCTCGCTCGCTCTCTAAACAGCTGTCAAGCACCGACTCGGTGGAAGTAAGCAGAAGCTATTCTCATAAAT
Source organism: Ectropis crepuscularia (assembly GCA_963693475.1). NCBI lineage: Eukaryota > Metazoa > Arthropoda > Insecta > Lepidoptera > Geometridae > Ectropis > Ectropis crepuscularia. The sequence goes on from OY856358.1 coordinate 16,802,139, forward strand.
CGTATTCGTCGACGCCTTTTCATCAATGTGATAACTCGTGTCAACTGCAATAAGAAAAACAACCAAAGGAAACGTATACTCGTATACCGAATGTACGAACTGGAAGTGAGCGCAGCCTATCGATTCGAGCATCGGAGAGACGAGCAGTCCCAGGTACGTTGTGCTTGAATTTTGCTCTCTCTTGATCATGGACATCGTTATTTTAATATTTAACACATTACCCCGAGTGTGTACAGAAAACCACCTATGGGTGCGAGCGTACACCTACATAGAAGAAACCGATTCACTTTCGATTTGAAAACACCAATATCAACAAACCATGTTAAGAATAAACAGTTTTAATAACGCAGTTTTGTCACTTGAAATTACTATTGATTGCATTCAAAATTTAATTTCTTCGTTTGTTTAAAAACAAATCGATGATTTTTTTTAAATTTTAGATTTTGCTCGTTTCCGGTTTGATTTTGGAGTTTTCTTTCTCCTGGACAGGTGCAAACCAACGCTACCGACACCCATCTCACCGATTTCTATAAAACTTCGTAACTCCAGAGAGTTCTTGAGAATTCACCTTTAGATCCTGGATATCACGTAAAACAAGAGTGCTTGTCAAGACTATTTAAACGAGTCCAAACTCGACGATTTTATCTTGTTTAGTTTAGGAGTTCTTATAGTCACCTTCAGACGCCGTCTTGCGACCGCCGTTGTCATGTAGCACAAGAGTGCTGGTCAAACTCAAACGAGTCGAAATTCGATAGATTTATATTGTTTAGTTTAGGAGTTCGTATGGCCACCTTCCGAGTCCATCTTGGGATCAGCTTCATGAAATCCATATTGTCATGGAAGTTACGTAAGTAAACCGAATTTCAACATAATCTAACGACAGGAAGTGGTTCTAATTTAACTCGCAATATGTGTCCCATACTAACAGGGCAAGTTAAATAAAAGCTTGTAAAATACCCGTGCTAGGCAGCACAATATTCATATATTCATGTATATCCTCTTACGTCTTACTAAGTAACTTTTGCACTACCTTTTGTATTTTTTCTCGTAGACGATTAATTTTAGCTGGCTCTTGGCAAGGAAGCGAGGAAAATCAGTCTTCAGTTACAAATGTGGGTCAGCCAACTTATGGGATACGGGAACGTTTTCTTGGTGTTTTATCTCTGAGAAACGTAAATGAAACATACAACGTGTTGGTATAGTTATTATTTTGTTAGATCATTGAGATGTTAAGAACAACACTCTACCATTATTACCGTTGTTACGCCTACTGCAGTCGTAAGTACGTATAATAGTGGTGACGTATAGTGGCTAATACCCGCACTGGGCCAGCATGGTGGATTATGGCCTTAACTCTCTCCTTGCGAGAGAAGGTACCCGAGTACCAACAGTGGGAACACTTAACGAGCTATTTAAGCTACACCTACAGTGATGATTTCAAGTTAATGTTATTGTCATGGTAGGGACTCTGAGGGATTGCATTCGTAATGAAGTAATTCGTCAGAGAACTAAAGTCACCGACATAGCTCAGCGTATTAGCAAACTGAAGTGGCAATGGGCCGGTCACATCTGTCGCAGACCCGATAACCGTTGGGGTAGACGGGTTTTGGAGTGGAGACCGCGAATCGGCAAACGTAGTGTAGGACGCCCTGAGACCAGATGGAGTGACGATATACGAAAGATGGCTGGTGGCAGTTGGAAACGTAAGACCGAGGATCGGGCTGAGTGGCGTATTATAGGAGAGGCCTATGTCCAGCAGTGGACGAACACAGGCTGATGATGGTGATGATGAGGGACTCTTTGCAGAGTCTGTTTAGGTAATTACCATACCTTTGCCAGTTATTCAACGTCTAAGCAGTTATGTGCGAACATTACTGTTGCAATTATTGTTCCAATTTGACGGGCATTGTTTGCAGTGAAATTACTAAATCAGTGGGCGACGAGAACAGTCCAGTGCTGGCCAGTGATATGGTTGTTGTTGTTGAGTTGTATTTTCATGCACAAATAGCTGCGGGGCATTGTAGTATTACCGGCCTTGCTAATCCAAGAAATATGTAAAAATATATAAGATATGAAATGACAAAAGTCACTGACCCTGTGGAGTGGCAAATTTAAATTTTAAAAAAATGTCTTTTCGGCAAGCGTGCTACTTACCATCAAGTGCATGGTCTTCTCGTCACTCTAGATTGGTAAAAAAACCTGATGGTCCGCACAAGTTTTGAGCAAAATTATAGAACACAGCGGCAAATGGAAAATTGATAAAAAAAACATGCATTAATACTATTAATTGCTTTACACTGTGTATTTACATTGCATTTCTTTTCATAACTTTGCTCCTAAAATATGACGCCACTACTACTCAGAAAGAAACAATTACAATAATACGAGTATGTAAATCATGTTTGTCAACTCAATCACACATTTGTTTGTTACCTTGCGGAAATAAAACACATTAAATAAATAATACCTAATGCTATGTAAACTCAAAAATCTTAATAGTCCAAGATCCCAGAGCTGCCAGACGTCACCTATTTTCCTTGACCTTGTTTTTAAGGATATTGCCTACTACATACGTGAAAATCACTTATTAGAAAATACGTGAAGTAAGTAATGTTTGTATGTACCTTCATTACCCCATATCTCAAAATTGGCCGTCTAAGCAAGTTAGCGAGTAAGCATGTGTTCTTAGTACTTACTAACTCTACTCAATCGTCCACATTTCATTCATCAGAAAATAGGTGAAGTCTGGCAGCTCTGGCATCTTACCTACTCTATAAAGAAAATCATCAAATTCTTGAATCGATTATTCTTGAATAGTCACTTTATTCAATGTAACTTGTTAACAAGTTTACATATCGATGTTACAGCATAATTCTGGTTATGTGAGCATAGCCATAATTATACCGCCAAGTCAGATTGGAACAATATCAAATTATATTGTAGACACGTGTACAATATCGTTGTTGCGAAGTTAAACGATTTTTTTTTTTTTTTTTTTTTTTTTTTTTATAGCATAGAGTGACGAGACGAGCAGGTCATGTGCCTGATGGTAAGCAACATGCCTGCCACATAACAGCACAGTAACACGTAGCGATTGAAATATGATAGTCCAAATCATTACCTAGCACTGCACTGCGCTCGTCACCCAGAGATCTAAGATATTATGTCTCTAAGCCCTGTAATTTCTCTGGAATCATTGCCCTTCAAACCGGAACACAGTAATGTTTGCACATTACTGCTTGGCGATAGAATATTTGGCAAAGGTGTGGTACTTCCCCAGGCGGACTCTGCTAAGAGTCCTACCACTACAAAAATATTTAAGATTTTATATAAGATTTTGTCGATATCAAGCTGGCATTACCTTTTAGGTTGTTACTTTTAAACGAAAAACGTGTTTACTAACCATAGTTAGTAAGTTTGAGTTCTTTTGACAATTTATAATTGTACAATTCATTAGTCTATGATGAAGTATTATACATTACTAGCTGATCCGTGCGCGCGTTGCTACGCCATCTATCGAAAATTGGTCATACCAATTCAAATCTAGAACAAATTTGGATACCTTTAGGCCTACTGTCCACGCACGCGTCTTTTGTCGAATGCATGCATCCTACGAACAAACGCAAGACGTGCGGCTGTCGTGTCGTTGTCGTTTCGTGGACACAGACTTCATTATTTGTACGCAAGATGCAAGCATTCGTCTTGCATCCGACAATTGTCGAAATCGTGCGGATGTCGTGCAGCTACGTGGACAATTGGCCTAAGGTAACCAAATTTGTTCTAGATTTGAATTGGTTGCTACGCCATCTATCGAAAATTGGTCGTACCAATTCAAATGGACTATCCAACAAAGAAAAAATCTTTAAATTCGGACCAGTAGTTCCCGAGATCCTTGCGTTCAAACAAATAAACAAACTCTTCAGCTTTATAATATTAGTATAGCTGTCACAGCAAAATTGTCAACACCGTCAGGTTATAATCTAACGCGTCAGATTATAATCTCACAGTAGGTTAGATTACTTTATAATCTGACGTCGTTAGAGTATAATCTGACGAATTTTACAATTTTATGGTGACATAATATATATAGTAAGTTATGGTTAACTACAATATTACACCTGGTCTAATCAGGAAAACGGAAATTATCGATCCGAAGCCCCTCGGTCGAATCCCACGTACATCACTGTTTTTTTTTTTCAAAGTTATGTTCGCAATGCTGCTAGCTTAAAAACGGTGACGGAAAGCATCGTGAAGAAACCGACATGTTCCTAAAATCTTTCGAGGTCATCTGTCATTCATCAACCGACACTGGGCAAGCGTGGTAGATTATGGTTAGACTCTCTTGCAAGAAAAGGTCCCGAGTCCCAGCATTGGGGACATTTAGTGGGCTATCTTTACAAAGTTGTTAAATAAACCAATGTTCTCAAACAATTTTCTAATATTTATCACAATCTCAATGTACGGAAGCAACAATATTAAAGTCACGGGCATCGAAAATTTCTTCAATTCTTTAAAATAATTCCCTTTATTGATAAACATAATAGGCACACATAGTAAATATAAGTCGGCCTTGAATAAATACTCGGAAAATAGCAGCAAAAATCTGACTTTTCCGATATTCATTTCAAATACATGTTTCAAATCATTTTGCAAAATAATTCAAGAATCTCAAAAATCATAGAAACAAATATTCGACGACGTGATAATTTCGTGAAGGTTTTTTTCCACCAAAACCATCACAAGACCCCCTGAAATCTCTTCGAAAAACATGCTTTGATAACCGAATTCCTCCGCCGCCTATAGGATTTCTCGGCAAATTCCCGACATTCCATCTACGATATTTAATAAGGGTCTGAGATAAATAACGACTGCGTTCTACTCGTCTTTCAAGAGTCAGACTCTCTTTGGAAATGTTATCGTTTTAAATAAATTAGTGTCATTTATCCCGGCCAAGTCACAAGTCTTCGTTGGAACTAAATAAATGATCTTTGAGGATATTTTCTCGAGTTACGTTATTAAGCAACCGGTTTTGATGGAAAAGAAGTAAGATTTTTTTAATGGGTACTGGTTTCTACAGTCTGTTTGTAATTTGGGCCAGGAATAATGAGCTTGAAAAATGACTAGCTGTTTTCAAAACTGTTTCAGCAACACCTTACAAAATACATTTATAGTCTGCAAATAAATGTCTACAAAAAAAATTACCCATGTAATTAATTGAAAGTTTATGTTTGTCATATTTTTTTTTTCGAGTAACGTTACTATATAAAAATGTTCATTATATTATTTACTACGTAGATATAAGGTTTAAGATTCAACTTTTTAAAAAATAATTCTCAAAACGCACGCACGCTCTACCTAATTTAAGCTCCAAATTCAACCTGAATTTATATCTGTGGCAATTAAAAATATGACAAAAATTTCAACTTTTTTTTAATTGCGGAATATGACATAAAAAAAGAAATTTTCTCACAATCTGCCCAACATTCCGAACCTAACCTAGGCTATAATCTAGCTGTATTTCCATTTCCAACCCGATCCGTTCAGCCGTTTCGACGTGATTGAGTAACAAACACCAAACATCCAAACTTCCAGATTTATAATATGAGTAAGATAGGATAATGTAACCGTCCCTCAGTGGCGTGTGTGTGGGATCATTTTGAATTTTATTTCAGTTGATAATGTATATGGTAGAATAAGGTTTACCGGTTCAGCTGGTATCATTTATGTATATTAACACGTGTAGTACAAACTTTTTACAACAATTGTGTAGACGGAGGAGACAGACATTTCCTACACTTATAGGGGTACTGCGCGGGTAGAACCGTGAGGGCTGCTAATAATAACATATAATCAACCTGAATGAAAATTTCTAAAAAGCTGTACACAAAGTATAATTACCTCGTCCGGACAAAGATTTTCATAATAAATGTTCATAGAATAAAAACGACTACTAAGCCAAACTACACAAAATGTATATGGAACCAAAGGGCAGTTATTTTGCATCAAATTAGAGAAGAATCATGTAAATCGGATCATTAATCACAGAGTAATCGATGTATGTACATACATTGACCATTAACAAACCGACCGCATTAATAACTTCGTTTGTCCTGTTTGAACTCTGTTAAAATACATTAAATCAGTAAAAAAACACACACTACCATGTATTTTGACACACAAATGTCTATAGTAGAGTCGGACTGTACTGACTATATTATACGTGAGTCACACCCGTGTATTTGTTTTAAAATGTCTATAGCATATTGCATAAATAATTATTTTGGTTACTCTCATAAGTGATTTGACCACAGAGGTCAAATTGAGAATACTAACTGAATATCTTATGTCCAAACTTATGAATTTTTAACTTTTTTTTATCGGGCAGAGCCTTTTAACAAAACTAAAATCAGTATCAGAAAAACAATTAATTTAATTAATTTTTTGGTCGAATTTCGGCCATTGGGCGACCACTAGTTATACAAATTGTTAGAAATAAACATTTGAAAGCACGAACCATATTTATTATGTTTCAAATGTTTTCAATGGTAGTAGTACTATGTCTGGCGTCAATGTGGATGGCACCATTCCTTAGCGAGCGCCAAGCCAAAAATACATTCTTGAATGAACAAAACTTGCCGATTTTGAAGGCAACGTGGAAAGTTTCAATTCTGGAAATTTATTTAAACTTACTAGCAGCGCCCCGCGGTTCTACCCGCCCAGTTCCGGTTCCTATTATTTTCCCGTGATAAAAATGTATTCTATGTTATTCCAGACTATGATAACTTGTGTTCCTTATTTCAACCCGATTCGTTTAGACGTTCCGAAGTGATTTAGCAACAAACATACCAACTTTAGGGTACATGTATACACTATACTATGACAGCCAATTTTTGTTTTGTGATGTCCGTTTTGACATTTCAGGAAGACTCTAGAATTTAAATTGGGACGAAATTGAACGAAACAACAAAATACAAATACACAAGGTGTTTTAAAAAAACAAGACATTTTTGGCGCGTTGGATAATATAAAAATATACTCGTATTGAGAGTATTTGTCCAAGGTCAGAACAAGCCTGTATAAGCAAATCCAGGTGGTAGGATAGGAGTATATATTTATTACACTTCCTGATCGGGCTATCGTGCCTTTTATTGTATGACACCAATGATATTAAAAGAAATGACACCACCCATGACGACGATTCTGATTCTAAATCTTTATTTCATGGAAAATACGAGTACATAGGTGTTCACTTGGTTGTCTTAATAGAGGAAACTGATTCGCACTCGCCTTGAAGGCACTCATATTATTATATATTCATCAGGTATTCATGTGGAATATGCACATATGTATTTTCCACAACTTAGCTTTTTTACATTTTTATACATACATATATGTACGAGCGTATTGCGTACATGCTGTGAGCAGTCAAACTCCTGCCAAAACCTATTCCCATCTTGACAAACATAATATATCTTATACCTTTAAACGAGCAATTCTTGTACCTATATAAATATGTATATATATATATAGAATCTGAATCTCGGAAACGGCTCGACGGATTTTCATGAAATTATGTATGCAGGGGATTTTGGGGACGATAAATCGATCTAACTAGGTTTCATTAAAAAAAACGCATATTATGCGCATTTTTAGACAATGAAAAACTGTCACATTAGACATTAGAATGCGAAGGTAAATTTCGCCGCGTGGTGCGACAGCATAGTTAGCTCAGACGGGAAGTTGAATTAGTAGCTCCGGGTTCGAATCCAGTCGGGTTCTCTTATCTTTTCAATTCTTTTTTTTTAGGAAAATCTATTTCTTGGAATCTTTTATCTGTAGAGGTATCTAAGTATATTTCGTATTTAAACCGAGCATAGCTCGGTCACCCAGGTACTTAACATTTAATGGATCAATTGATACAGGTTTACAAGTGGAGGTTTTATATGCAGTATTTACGTACTGTGTATGTTTCATTATATTATGTTCATATTATGATTAGGTAGGGGAGTAGTGGATTCGACCCGCGAATGCAAACAGACATGATCGATTTCGGTCGCCGATATCACGGACACCGATCTTGGGCTACACATCATCCTTCAGACATGTGGGTATCAGTTCCGGTTTATGATGAGAAATAAGGATACTTATATGTCAATGACAGTATGCATGGACGATTTTGTAACTTCGTGTTTGGAAAAAAGGCATCATTTCCCAAGGGCGGTTTACATCCCATCTATTTATTCATCGAACGTCTCAAATGCATGTCTGACGACTTTGTATGAAAGTAACGTATTTTCTACTTTAAAGTAGAGTTGGTGGCAACAAGAGTAGATAACACTACCCAGTGTTGATTCTATCCGAGCAAATATACGATTTTCCATTATTTAGATAAAAATGTTATCGAAATCCCGAAGCATTTTAATTTCATACACCTATCAAGTTTGCTATGCATAAGTGTTTTAAAATATTTTTCTTTCATTTTAACCGTAAACTGTTGTTTGTTACTACAAATTTTAAGTGACGTTATTAAAAAAAAATATTTTAAACGACTGAGTTAGTTGCCTCTGTTATAGTCAGTCCAGTAACTTCAGTCCGACTGAAGACTCATATCAAACGTGAGTTACTGTGTACCTGTGTACTTGTTTAAAATGTGTAATAACCACGTTAGTTTTCATACTAAAACTGGGTTATGGTTTTCATGACGCTAGCAACAAATAACAACAAAACAATAAGTTAATTCAGTCCATCAGTAAAAGGTTTAATACAATAAATTGGAAATAGTGTGTGATACCTTTACACCTACAACGCCAAAAAATTGGTTTTCCGTCACGTTACGGGCGGCCGGCCTACCCCCTATCTCTAACCTTTAAGTCGCCTTCATTTGAACTATTACCTAAGATTAAAATTACGTAAGTCAACAACTGCATAAAACATACGAACTGTGTCGGTGCCAGAGCCACAAACCCATAAAAACAGCTGGAAGACTAAAAACTGTGACGGTCACGAGTTTAAGTACCTCATGTGCAATCCAATGTTTCGCTGAGTTCAAAGCTCCTTCTAGTTTAATCCACGCCACTTGCTAGAAGTGGTTTCATTTCAAAATACGAGAGGAATTCTTCGATGGTTTATGTTTGGATTGCGACGAGAACTAACCCAATTAGATAGTTGGGGTTGCTGGTAGGAGAATCCTTCGAGATATGTAGCGACAATCATAAAATTGAGGGATTTGGTCAGTGAACCTCGGTTTTACGACTACAAGCGGTGGTTCCCAATTAGATTTTTCAAAGAATGTTGTGAATTAAAGAGATCTCATTGACCTAGAACACAGTTTTCGTAATCTTCTTGATATGTTAGTGTTCCTAATTATTTTTCTTATTCATTTTATTTTAAACTTTAACCACTCTATAGACTCGAGCATCCGTTCTTTTTGGCAATTTTTGGAATCTTAGGCCGACGTTTTAATTTCTAAGGAGCATATTAGCTATGAGCAGTCCAATTCCCAAGCTAATAAGCAGTATCTGTTTACGTGCATAACACATAATATGTCTTCCTCTCCTTCGCTCTATTGGACGAAATTTCAGCATGACGACACCGTCGCAATAAGAAGTCTTTAAAGTGGGCCTAGCCAAATAGACAGTTCCTACCTCTTTGCAAAAAAATACACATTTTGCGTGCTTTTGCTGATTGTGATTTCCTCTTGTTATCTTATTTATTTATCTGTCGTTATCTTATTTATTTCATCTATCACCGCCGCATTTATGTCTTTGAAGGCCATCTGCTTATTATAACCCCAAATGTATATGGATAACGCAGACGTTGCACGCTGTACCAACTGACTGATGGCACCTACCTGATCGTTAGCGTAGTATCTTTAAGTATTGTTGTTGCCCAAAACCCTAAAAAAGCTGTCATGCAGTTTCAACTTCTCCTTGGTCCTGATGACGATCACTACGACATTCATCTACGCGTCATGACTCTTTTACTTTGATCCTGTTAAAAGAACCCTCAATGCACAATAATATTAATTAAGTTTAGAGGAGTGCTTGTGTACCTATGGAATGAAAGCTCCCCATCTCCCCAACTAATAAATCTAGTTTATTCTTGGCTTTATTAACAACAAGCTGTTCAACCGTGAAAGTTATAAACTCTTTTTTAGTCGATTAGAAACTTCTTCAGCTCTGAGTGATTCATAATTTGATATAAGTTTGAAGAAACTTTGGCTCTTTGACCGATCTTGGTAACAACTACGTTACGCTTAGAAAATCATTGTAGTGAACTCTTTGCATATTCCGCCTGGAGAAGTATCACAGCTATGCCAGTAATTCTAGTGCCTAGCTTTAATGTGCAAACATTACTGTGTCCTGGTATAAATGGCAATGTTTCCAGAAACTACATATCCACCAGATAAACTATCTTGCTCTTGCTCCTCGCGTCTCTCTGAGATATTACATGAAAATAATTGGATTCACTAGCCACACAGAAATCCGTACACATCACGTTATGTTGAGGTGATATTTATAACAAACAGAAAGAGATTATAATAGCCACCATTTGAAGGTCTAAAAACGCGCCTTAGTTAAGCATTAGCAGCAGCAAATGTTAAAATAGTGAGACGTTATTGGTACGTTTTAACGTCAACAGCTGCATTTGTCAAAATTGACCAAAGAGTACTCTAGTTACTACTATAATAGCCACAACCTTCTAGATTTTACATTATCTTCCAGAAATAATTTTAAACCGTATTCAATTATCTTTTAATTGCATCTAAACTTCTACAGTTGCAAAAAAAAACGAAATGTATCTGTCTTAACTGAATATCTCTCCGTTGCACTGAATATCTCACCGTTGCAAAATCAATTACAATATTTTTAATGATAAATGATGACAAGTACACAGATATGTATCTCTCTACCGATCTAGTATTTAGTCTGGCAATGTTAGTTACCTACAATATAACTAACGGTATTTTAGAAAGTTCTTCACTAGCCGACCATGTCCTTCAGACAGGACGTCACTGGCATCCCAGTAACAGAGGTGTTGCCATAAATTAATTCAGATAACTACATTTGTACTGTTAAAAAGAACTGAATTAAAATGTATTATGTCGTAAATCGTGCTCAAAAGGAGTTGCTATTTCTTTATAGAACTTTGTAAAATTTCAGGGTTGAAGAATTCAAAAGAATAAAATTTCAGAGAGATACTGGTACATTTTAGAGACTATAAAGCGGCTTGTGTTTTTTTAAGAGAAAACTTCTTTATATTATTGTATTGAGCACTTTTCAACTGGTAAAAAATACATTAAATTTCTACAACTTTCTGGCTTCAAAATGGTAGTTTAATTTTGTTTGATAATGAACTTATTGTTTAAATAATTGCCTCACAACGAAACCATGAAAAACTTAAATAATTATAGTTATCACGCATCTCCTCGGAAAACCTCCATTATTTTGATTTTGTACTTACACCAACGGATAGACAATAGGGTACCGGACTGGGTCAAAAATCACTATTCTAATTAGTCTGTCAGCTAGATCATGGAAAAATATGGGACACGTATTTTTTGTTTCTTCAAAATATTAAAAATCGGTAAAGATATAGACCATCAAACTTCGAGAGTGGGGGGTCGCGACGTCACTCGTGAGTAAAAATCGTAGGCACGAGTGACGTCACGCGAAACTTCTAAGCGCTGTATCTTCGTAATTTTTTGATGGTGAAACAAAAGAAAAAATACGTGTACAATATTTTTTTGCAATCTAACTGACGGACTAATTAGTTTTTTTTAGGATTGTACCCTATTCCATTACGAACATTTTGGTAAAAATATTTATTTCAAAATACCAAAATCTGATTTTATAAAGAGTGTATTCTAAAAATTGAGCGTAAAACAGCGGCAAATCCTACTGTTTCTCTCTTGCTCTTTCTTGCGGTGTGCGATAAGGTAAGAAATACTGAAGGTCATTTGTTCGGGGTACGCCCTTAATACCCTGTTTACATGATTCCAGTCCAGCGACCGAATCCAGCGCTGGATTGCTTACTGGAATAATGGAAACCGGCACTGGAATGCATCTATCCAGTGCCAATGCATTCCAGTGCCGGTTTACATTATTCCAGTAAGCAATCCAGCGCTGGATTCGATCGCTGGACTGGAATAATGTAAACGGGGTATAACATCAGGCGAGATGGCGGTCAAGTGTAAACCTATAAGAGTTAAAAAAAAAGAAAAATGGGCGACCTGGCATCCCCGAGATCATCCTACGCATCGATATAAATCAAAAGATGTGCCCTGAGCACCTTGAAATTGTTAACAAACTTCGTCTGTGTGGTGTAGCGTGAGTGGTTTACAACTACCAATCTACTTGACCCCTAGAATCGCTAGCGGCGAGGTACTACTATGTTGTGGTTCTACATATTTTGGTTGTTGACAACGAGTAGTGATAAGAAAAAGTCCGGCGTTCACCGTTTCCTTCAACCTACTAGAACGGAAAGAGTGAGCTCACTCTTCCCAACGATAACATATTTCCGTGCGCCTGAAGTTTGGGAGGGCACATCCATTGATTTATATCGATGGTTCTAGAGCCTTAGCGAGTAGCATCTAGCACCTGCCGTCTTATAGCCCGTATGTAGAGCTAATATACATTTTTTATAGTATCTTATGTCGCCTGCCTTATAATTTGGGCTTTGCATTATAAAAGACTAGCACCACTCCGCGGTTTTTTATTCGCCTAGTTCCCGTTCCCGTTATTTTTCAGGGATAAAAAGTAGCCTATTTGTTACTCCGGACAATAATCTATTAGTGTTCTAAATCTCAAAACGATCTAATTATTAAGTAAGTTAAGTATAGCCTTAAAAAATCTGCTAAAAGGTATCCGAGATATTTATTACAGGCCAAGATAGAAATAATCGCCGCTTTTATCACCATATGACAACCACAGTGTAGTGCTTAGCAGTGATTAGAACTCATTTTTACGTGGTCAGTTTTGAGCTTGGTCGTCATTTCGGTGTGTGTAAGCTACAATTGAGCGCAGTTCCTTACCATCAGACACCCGTCTGCTCATTCAATCTTTCGTATTAAAACATTGATAACAATGTCTCAATGCCAACAAAAACCGACGAATACGAGAAAAACTAAAACATAAAACTCCAGCACGAGTAATAAATACTCAATGAAAACGCTCTGACAAGGTTAAAGCTTCATAACAAATGTTAATGAAATATTAAACGGCAATTTACTATTAATTATGCAACCAGTTACCGTGTTTCGACCAGTCCATTCAGAACTAAGAACCAGTTTAATAAGACGATGGTCAATATACACGTGATTGTTGATAAATAAGTTGTAGGTATATACGCGTGAACAAGATTACGTCGAGATAGGGTTAGGCAGATCCAGTTTACTAAGTGGAAAGAGATATGTTACAAACATTTTTTTTATTTAACCTCAGTTGTCTCAGTGCTGGACAAAGGTCTCCCCGAATTCCTTCCACTTAATCCGGTTCTAAGCTTCCATCGTCTAAACTAGAAACAACTATTATATATCCGTGACCATTATAACGGAGAAATTTTACTAATCACGAAAGACATTAGGGTCTAATCAATGATTTTGTTCGTTATTGTCGGATTATTGAGCAATTTTATCAAGTTACTGCCTGGGGCAGTACCATAGCTTTGTTAGTTATTCTACCGTCAAGCTGTAATGAGGCAAGAATGCTGTGTTCCGGTTACCAAATATGAATTACAGTTATTTTACTACTAGACTACAGGCCCGTGAACAAAATTTACGTAGTAAATGAAACACCAGGAGACCTATGTAGGATGATAAAAGGGTATAAAGTAAAAAGTTTCTGCACTATGCCGTCACTTGTGAGCTGTCCACCTGAGTACAGTCGAAGAGGGGGGGTTCCAACCATCGATCATCGACTCCTTGTCGCATAATTTTTGTACGGCGTTGCAGAAAAATACATTAGAAGAGGTATTGAAACTATAAAAATTATAAATGTTAAGTTTTTAATTATTAGTTTGTCGGAAAAAATCGTAATTTTCCGACGATTTACAGATTAAATTTGGGCATTTGATTATGTACGGCATTGGTTCCATACAGTTTCAATGTCTCTCCTAATCCATTATTTCGCAATGCCGTACAAAAATCATGCGACAAGGAGAAATGATAGAGGGTTGTATACCCCCCTCTTCGACTGTACTCAGTTGGATAGCTTACAAGTGACGGCATAGTGCTGAATCTTATTACTTTATACCCTTCTATAATCCTACATATTATGTCTCCTGGTTGTTCATTTACTACGTAAATTTTGTTCACGGGCCTGTAGCCTATACAATTATATTTTGAAATTGTCAGATAAAAAAGTTTTAAGCTTATTTGTCAACTGTTAGACTTGAAGACTTGTTTGGCAACCTATACAAAAACTCGAAACGCTATTGGTTCAAGATTGCCATTACGAAAACTCCTACTAATAGGATTAAACTACTGTCATGATAGTAACATCTAAAATCTAAAGTAAGGAATGTGTTGCCGAAATATAAGGAGATATTTAAGTCGTGTAAGATAATGATAAGTATTGAAAGATCCCTGAGCCGAAGGTTCAGTTATAAATAATACAACCAGCGCAATATTCACTCCTAAATGTATATTTGAACTTTGAACATCAGGGATACATCAGACATCACAGACTGTTACATTATTCATCATAATTTATAGATCCATAAACAAAACAACAAAAGCTAAAAATTAAACGCATAAACAAAGCCTGGAACAAAAGCTTGAGTTTAGAATAACCAAGAAGAAAAATGTTCACATATCATAATTCAAAACACTGCCAAGTCTACAGCTTCAGAGGTTTAGAATAGCAGAACGGAACATAAATTATAGAATATTCTAGATCGTAAGTGCGCGCTTATAAATTATCTTTCGCGCGGCAGCTTCAGCCGTCACTTAGGAAAAGCGTCTCGTATTTTATATTCAAAGGGTACCCAACAATACCACGGCTTAAATGGATTTTCTTTCATGTATTCTAACGCACGAATCACAGGGTAGAGTGAGACAGAAGCTTTGATACATACAAATTTGTTTTTGGATTTATTTCGGACTCATTTTCGGGTCTTTATACATTACACGTGTTTTTAACTACTACTAAAATAATTTTAACAAATATTTTTACGCAGTTATGTAGCATACTGGGGTATCAGCATCCCATGTATTTACCACACTTACTTGCAGTATTCAATGAAAATTACCTCTTCTCGTACATCGACTAACGCAAGGAAACCCCAGACGATCAATTTTACCTGATTGTTTTGTGATGTTACTCTCTCTCTCTCTCTAATCTATGATTTTATCGAAACTTCCTCGATCCGTTGCTTCATTACAGCTTAAAAGCGGAACTTTACAAACGGACATAATTTGCAACATACTAGTAATGTTTCTACTCCGCAAAACTGCGATATTGTTTGATACAACGTGAAGAACTACCCACTGCCCAAAAAGGAGTGCTATTTACTGTTAGGCCCAACGCTTATCATGTTGTTTGGCTCTATTTAGCGATCTACGTTTACAACGCCACTTAAACTTTAGGGTCTAAATATGTCTCAATCTTAGGAAGTTTGATCAGAGTCCTCCAGAGATAAATAACTACCGAAATCCATACTTCTCGTAATACAATTCAAATTTTGAGTTTGTCTTTTTATGTGATCTGATTTTAGTTACTGCGATTGTGTCGTACTGTCGATCAAGCGTCACGAGTAGTTTTGTGGATAGCGGACCCGCGAAGCAAAAGCTGATTTGAAATAAATCCTGACCCTTACGTTTTATAGAGAGAGCAATACTAAAAGGGTTCACGACATGTGTCTCGCTGCTTTTGTTATGCAACCTTTCTCTAACCCCAACTTTAACGCCGCTTTGGTTTAACTAACTGGAAGCAAGAGAAAAATATGAACTATAGTACTGGATACTACTTAATTGCTCCAAAATAAATGTTTGGGAGACGAATATAATACAATGAAACACGCCACGACTATAAATTAGCTATTTTGCATACAAGTACTACATCATCGTTGGCGATATGAATACGACAGGTTCTCAAAATTAAGTCTTTGTTCTACAATCTTATTACCTTTTGTTCCGAGTTCGTTCGCAATTTGCCACCCTGAAAATAAGTGAAGTCCATTTCGGAACTCAAACAAACACAACAGTATTGTGTTTATTACATTCATTTATTAGGAGAATTGCGGAAACTTTTATCCCGGACAGTTACAGTGGAACAAAGAAATGCTGTGAAAAATTTCAATCAAAATGGAACAACAAAGTTAAACGTTTCAACTGTTTGTGGGTTATGAATTTGAACAAAAGAATGTACGATTACAGGCCCCGCATGGATTACGCTTTTAAACACCACTCGGAAACTGGTAATTTTTAAAGGAGAGACTGTTATCCTTCGTGTTTAAATAGGCAGAAATTTTATTCATTCTTAAAAAATAATTTCATAATCCAAAAGTTTTATGTACTCGTATCTACGGTTTTATGAAATTCGGTTGGAGTTTTATGAAAAATAGACGATCTTCATGTATCTAAGTGATAATGACAGCATTGGTACATTTGCAACATCAGAAAATTATACTTTGGCAACCCGCCTATCGACCTTGATCTTGTGTAGAATTGGACAAATATATTATAGTTACCGTATATAGACCACCAGGGGGTAACTGTGAACTGTGAAGTTTTCGAAAATGTTACTGATGAGGTTTTAATTAAGGTATGTAACAAGTCTAAACAGGTAATAGTGATGGGTGATTTCAATATTGATTTGCTCAAGGAGTCAAAGTGTAGAAATAGCTTTCTCACTCTGTTTCAGAGTTACAACTTATATCCCCAATTTAACGAACCTACAAGAATTACTGGTTCCACTGCTACTTGTATTGATAATATTTTCTGTGAACATAAACCTCTGTATAAATCTATTTTTAAATGCCTGCCCTCAGATCATACTGGCCAAGCTATTACTGTACCGCTAAATAGAATAAATACTAAAGTTGACATCCAAAATAGGCACTTCACAAAAGAAAAGGTGATTCAATTCAAGAATGTTGTTGAATATGACTTGTTAACAAATTTAGACATGACCGATAATCCTAATGAATGTTATAATAATATATTCCAATTATTGCTACAAAAATTTAATCTGACTTTCCCGAGAGTTTGCAAAAAATTGGACGTCAAACTGGTTTTTAATCAGTGGGCGACTACGGGTATAAAAATTAGCCGTGAAAAAATGTACGATCTTTATAACAAAAAATCAGGAAGCCATGATGTTCATTTGATTAACTACGTAAGAACTTACAGTAAAATATTTAAAAAGGTGTGTAAGTACGCAAAAACTCAGTACATTCTTGACAAGATAAAAAAATCCAAAAACATGTCAAAAACAGTTTGGTCCATTATAAAAACCGAAACTGGTAAAACAGGTATATCTCATTACCAATACAAACTTAAAAAAAACGAACAAATAATTACAAACAAAAAAGAAATAGCGAATCAATTTGTAGAGTTTTTTAAGGATATACCTTATAAGACTACTGAGTCACTGTCTACAAGCGTTACAGAGGCAACTCGGCTGCTTGTAGAAAATGTGGAGGCTTGCACAAAATCTTTCAAATTTCATAAAGTTTCAAGTGCTACAGTTATAAAAACATTCAGGTCGATAAAAGCCAAGAAATCGGAGGATCTTTGGGGAATGTCTGTTCGTTTTATTGCTGAGATTATTGACAGCTTAGCCCCATTTCTTGCTCACGTGTTTAATTCCTGTGTTGACAATAATGAGTTTCCCAATTTGATGAAATGTAGCAAAATAATCCCGTTGTTTAAAAGTGGTAGTAAAAATGATCCTAGTAATTTCAGACCAATCTCTATACTCCCAAGTTTGAGTAAAATTTTTGAGAAAATTATGCTTAACCAATTAGTTTATTTCTTTAACGTTAATAAGTTGTTGTATAGTAAGCAATTTGGTTTCTCTAAGGGTTGTTCTACAATTGACGCAGCAACCAATCTTATTGAGAGCATATACAATTCATGGGAGTCTCGTCATGACTCTTTGGGTATATTTTGTGATTTGTCCAAGGCGTTCGACTGCGTAAACCACGAGATTCTTCTCTATAAGCTATCACACTACGGTGTGAGAGACGACGCCTTGAAACTGATGAAATCGTACCTATCTAATAGAACTCAAAATGTTGATATAAATGGTGTCAGATCAAAAACTACGAATGTGTCTGTTGGCGTACCACAGGGTTCTATTTTAGGCCCATTTCTCTTTTTGGTTTACGTGAATGATCTGCCTTTCTTAGCGCGTCGTCATTGTGAGATTACCTTGTTTGCTGATGACACATCCTTATTATTTGGAATAGATAGAAAAAAGTATAGTACGACTGAAGTTAACATGTGTCTGAACATTGTTAATAAGTGGTTTAACATAAACAATTTAAAACTTAACGCCAAAAAAACAAATTGTGTAAAGTTTACCTTAACAAACAATACTGCCTTGCCAAGTATAATGATAAACAATGATGAACTAACTCTTTCAAACACCACTAAGTTTCTTGGACTCACTTTAGATAGCAAACTGCAATGGGGCGCTCATATCGATGAATTAGCGAGTAGACTTAGTTCGGCTGTTTATGCAGTTCGCAAAATAAGAGAGTTATCTGACATAAACACTGCAAGAATTGTATATTTCAGTTATTTCCACTCGGTCATGTCATACGGTTTGTTGCTTTGGGGCCACTCAGCCGATGTAAATAGAATATTTGTTTTACAGAAGCGTGCTGTAAGGGCTATTTATAGGCTCGGCAGTAGGCAGTCTCTCCGAGAGGTTTTTATGCGGGTGAAAATTCTGACATTGCCTTGTTTGTACATTTATTTGAATATCATGCATGTACGTAAAAATATTAATAATTACAAGAAAATATGTGACACCTACAATTGTAAAACAAGAAACAAGTTCAAGCTTGTTTTGCCTACTATTAGATTAGCTAAAACTGGCAACTCTTTTGTAATGAACGGCATCGTATTTTATAATCTGCTACCAAAAAACCTTGTAAACAAAGATGACACAATATTTAAGAAAATATTAAGGGATTTTTTAATTGAAAAGGCGTATTATAAAATTAATGATTTCTTATGTGATAAATCCTCTTTGCGTAATTTGAATTTAAGTTTGGACTGTAATTGAAACATCATTTACTGCAAGTCATACCTATATTTTACATTAAGTAATACTATATTTTCTTTGTATTGACTTTCATAAGTGTGCATGTAATGTACCCATATTGAAGAAAATAAATGAATTGAAAAATGAATTGAATTGACCGCCCAACTAAAATGATTAGGGTTTTTCTGTTACTCTCTTTAGTTTCAACCGAAAGTAAAGTGATAGTAATATCAAAGTCAATACCACTTTTTTCATCGGGGCAGAGCCTTTATTAACAAAACTAATTACAATGAGAACTTACTTTTTGTAGCGGTAGGACTCTTGGCAGAGTCCGCCTGGGGAAGTACCACACCTTTGCCAGTTATTCTACCGCCAAGCAGTAATGTGCAAACATTACTGTGTTCCGGTGTGAACGGCAATGTTTCCAGAGCAATTAATTACAGGGCTTACAGATATAACATCTTAGATCTCTGGGTGACGAGTGCAGTGCTAGGTAATGATTTGGACTCTGCATGTTTCAATAGCTGCGTGTCACTGTGCTGTTATGTGGCAGGCATGTTGCTTACCATCAGGCACATTTATATATATCAAGCACAGATTCGCTCCTGTATGGAGTACTGTTCGCACCTTTGGGATGGTTCGGCTAAGTATCAGCTGGAAGCTCTGGAATCGATCGAGAGACGTGCCAAAAGGCTAATAGGCAACAACACTCTTGTGCGAAAAAGACTTCAAAGTCTTGAACATCGCCGTTAAATTACTAGTCTATCGGTTTTTTATCGGATACACTTCGGAGAGTGTGCGACTGATTTACATGATCTAATACCACCTTGTCCTTTTTTCTATCGGAATGCTCGTAGCTCGAAAAAGCGACATCGTTTCATGGTTGATGTTCCAAAGACACGAACGAAGAGATTTGACTCTACTTTTGTGATAAGGAATGTGAGGATAAGGCTGTGGAATACGTTGCCTGAGTGGGTTTTCCCCGATGGTTACAATCTTTGTGTCTTCAAATCGAGAGTGAATCGGTTTTGTCAAGGTAAACACGCTTCATCGTAGACCGCATCGTCGCTTAACATCAGGCGAGATGGTGGTCAAGTGTAAACCTATAAAAGTTAAAAAAAAAAAACATGTCCTGCTCGTCTTGTCACTGTTTATTTATAAAAAAACTACACTACGCTACATACCTAACTACTTACTCTATAAACACATCCGAATTATCTACAGACCCATGAAGGTCTTAAATATAATCAAAACGATTAAGGCGCACCACCATTCAAAAACGTGGTCATCGTGCTGGCGAGCACGTGGCATTACCAAGCTGATTAGCAACAATTATTAAACACTTAAAACGCTTAACAAACACATGTTAGGATTTTGGTCACGCGTTGCATCGACCAATTGCTAGGAAAGATTTGAGATTCATACATTCATAGCGCCACACACCCAAGCGCAGGCTAACCAACAGCTAGACGAACTGCAGTTGGATCTAATAGCCTGCCGCTATTGAAAAATGACAAAGTTTGTAACCAAAGGCCTGCTTCAAACACAGAAATAACAAGGCCACGAGCACCATCCGCGATACTAGGGCACGTATATGTTCCGTGCTAGATCACAGATCAGTCGATCTCACTGTCTCACTGAAATGACAAACATCTAGGGAAATCGGTGCTCGAACAAGTCAGCCTCCAAGAATTCTAAGCCTCGCACAAATTAGCTATTACTACTACATCGGAATGGCCTAATGAGAGCGCGAATATAGACCATTTTAGTTAGTCGGTAGATCGCCTGAAATAGTGCTTGAACATACTCATAATGCAATGTTACGTAATAAAAATTGTCGGGAAAGGATTTATTTTGTTTTTCAATCTCTTTTCATTAATTTTCAGTAAACTCAGCCTTGACTGTTGACTGGAATGTACGTCACAAATCAGGAGCCAGTTTTGACGTTACTAATAACTATAAGAATATTAACATAATAGAATGAATCTTAGTTTTGGCTTTCATTATTTTACGTCGTCCTAATTAACTTGATCAAAATAACGTAAGTTTTTCTTGTTGTCACATTGCATAGGTACTGAAAAAAGAATTTATACTACACCTGCTCGGAAAGTACCTTGATACTTTATCAAATTTACGGTAGAAAGTACGTCATTGCATATCGAACAAATATGCGGCAAGAAAACGCATCTGAGCGGGATAGAAAAGTGTATGAAAATCCATTTCTTACGTGGTTTTTCTTTTTTAATTTTGGGTAAGACTATGCGCTGGTAACCTAAATATCAAAAGCCAAAAAGTTTTTACAGTGAGTTTTTATCTCCAAGTTCGCAAAATGACACTGGCCACTAGCTGTGTGTTGGATGGTGTCAAACAATTTGAAAAAAGAACATGTGAAAATTGCAGACGCCATTGGCGCCATTTTCAATTTGTGTGTTGTTTGAGGATTCAGTTTTCGTAGAAAAGTAAAATAAAACTATCAAAATGATAAGTAGTGATAGTGATGATGAAGATTTTTTAACTCCGCCGCAGTTGAAGGAAACAGCAAAAAGTGTTACATTAAGCTTCACTAACTGCAACAATTTCAATATAAATTTCAATTAGTAAAGATTTAGTTTTTTATTTTCCTCGTAGGTGTAGTATAAAGCACTATGTATCACTCGAGAGAAAGTGCGATTCCCGATCTCGGGTGTTTTAAAGCCCTCGCCTACGGCTCGGGCTTCAAACGACACCCTCGACGGTAATCGGTCACTTTCTCCTCTCGGTGAACAATGTACTATTCCAATAGTAAAGATTCCCATTAGTTAATAACAGCTAATATAGTAAACAGCGTAAACGTAGATAGAGTCTACCTATGCTCATCATAACACCTACTTAACAAACATAATCCGAAGTTGATTTGCAAATTCCAGAAACAAAACATTGTTAAGAAATCTAGTGGACGTTTTGTGTCATTCCCCAAACGGTTTTATGGTTCCGAATTCAAATTCCTACGAAATGGGTTATAATTTTAACTGAGCTTTACGTCTAACCGCAGCCAAGTATCGGCTCTAAATAAGTCGGCTACTGATCGCCGGCTCGTCTACAGAATGTTTTCGTTGGACGCGACTCTCGCCTGCGTCAGACGCACCTGCAACTCGAACGCTAAAGAAAATTGCTTATGGCTATTGTTATCTCGTTCGTTTCGCCTCAAAATTGAAGAAATAGCAATAGTAACGGCATAACGACGACGGTAGAGACGTTGGAATACTACCGAAACAAACAGCCCTTCCTCGCCATGTGGTCGCGGCGTGACAGCCATTCATAGAAAATTTTCGGCAGTTTGGTAGAGGTGAATGATCGATGGAAAAACTTGGAACCAGAACGATAGGTACTGGTAATCCCTTACATAATATTTGACTATGAAACATTATGAGAATAAAATTAGTAGAGTTCAAACAGATTTAGTTCTACGATTTTAAGTAGTACACACTAACTTCTTACTGGAACGGGAAGTTAACCAAATTTAGACTCCACCAACAGGCATTTAGATTTAAATTAACAGGTTAAGCCCGCCGGTGGGCTCATGCTTCGTGAGGGGTTATTACCTACACCACCAGTCAACATGAACGCACACCAGTTTCAAGTTTTTATGCGACACAACCATGCTAATTTATAATTAGTGATTAAAGTATGAACGCAAGCAATCATTATCAGTTAAAAAATACCTGAAATTAGCTTTATGGATGACTAGCAGAGTGCCCGCGGCTTGCCCACCTAGTACCCGTTATTTTTCCGGGATGAAAAGTAGCATATTATGTGGTATTCAAGACTATAATCTGTATTTCAAATTTCAACCCGATCCGTTGAAGCGGTCTGACGTGATCGAACAACAAACATACAAAGTTACGCATTTTTAATTTTAGTAGGATTATTCCATGAGTGAGTTAAAGATAAATATCAAATTATATCACATAAAAAGATCCCAGAGAAATATAAACGTTGACACACGAATGAGACCTTGAAAGGAAATGAGGAGGCAGTGAAAGGGCTTAAAATAAACCTTTATGAATCTTTCTAAAAATAACCGTCTCTTCGCATTTTCTCAGAGTTCCCGTGAGGCTCAGAAATATACACGTTTATGTTCTACCAGTGTTACCTCAAATGAAATACTCCCTAGCAACAAAATAACTGACAAACACTTATTCTATGGTAGCACCGAGAAACCCATACAAATTCTTGCATAATCTACGGCATTTTGCTGAGATTTCTTATAGTAACTTCCAGTAGTTCTGTGGATTCGTCCGAAATGTAAAACTCCGTAAATGAACTTGTCCTACACAGAATTTACACTGTCTATATTTCCTGCGAGACAATTTGGGGGGATGCCCTTGCTAAATGAAATTCCCAAAGCTGGAATTCGGTGAGACTCAATTTACAAGCTTACTTGGAGTTATGTTTTACTTTTATTTTTAGAGGATTTATGTTCCGCAATATTTACGGGGAAAACAACGAAGAATACGAAATTTGATACGAGTCAGAAAACAGGTTCGGCAAAATATAAAAGCAGCATAAAAATCTCGAGTATAAACATTCGCGAAGTGATGCATTTTTCAAGGCGACCGAAGCTAAGCCGAGTTGAGCCAAAGAATAAAGCCGCCAAGATACTCAAAAGCGAAATAAACAATTCGTCTAACAGAAAGCTTAATATATTAGTTACTCCGGTCGCAGCTCGATAGCCACGCTTCGCTTCAGTGGATGGTTGGCGTTAGTCTCCAGATTATCCCAACCATGCGACCCCGGAAAATGCTTTACTTTAAAGCTGACAGCGAAGAATATGACAAACATTAGACTCTTTCCTGCGAAGCTAGCTCGGAGATAAGAACTATGACAAATTTTAGCCTCTACTTTATACGAGTGTTTTATGAAGCTAGTAGTTTAAAGATTTTAAGTAAGCGTGAGTCAGTTGTAAGTTACGGTTAGTATAGTCGGGAGAACGGCAACTACCGATCCGGAGACCTTGGTTCGAATCCCACGTGCACCAGCACTGTCTTTTCGAAGTCATGTGCGTAATACCGCTAACTAAAAACGGCGAAGGTAATCTTTCATGGTCATGTGTCATCCAACAGCCGAGTCATAGCAGTGGTAACATTTAGTGGACTGGTATGTGAGTCAGTTAATATTGACGGTTCGGATTATTTTGTTAGTACAACAGCAGCTGCTTAGTAAATTTAGAAGCCTCAGATAGGCACTACGACAAAATACTGTGATTATAATGTCTGGAAAATACATTTTTAAGTGACTTTAAAAGGGAGGAGCTTGAAGAACCTAGAGGCGAGAAAATCTGATTTCAGCATCATGAGGTTGTAGGTGTCTGGTTTTAACTGTATAATAAGACATCATGAGGAAACCGCCATGATCCAAGAAAAACATCTTCTGAAGAAATGTGCTATCCGCTAAAATTGGCAAGCGTAGTGGATTACGGCCTTAACTCTCTTCTTGTGAGAGAAGACCTCGAGTACTAGCAGTGGGAACACAAAGTGGGTTACTTGTAAGTGACTTAAAAAGAAGGCTTTCTAAAATGTTTATTATATTAATTCATCATCATCAGCCGCAAGACGTCCACTGCTGAACATAGGCCTCCCCCCTAGATTTTCACAACGAACGGTCCTGCGCTACCTGCAACCAGCGGTTTCCCGCGACCTTTGTGAGGTCATCTGTCTATCTAGTGCAGGGGTTCCCTTCATAGCGCCCCCCCCCCCTTTTCACATACTTAAAACCACTATAACTTCAAATTAAATTAGTTAATTATTGCGAGCTATGTTAGCAGAGATTAAACATTCATTCTAAACGACTTTTACTATAACTCGCAAGAGTTAACTTGTTGACCTATGCCCGGTAGATAGTACACAACGGACTTCAAGCCTCTACACAACACTCCCATTTTTTTCTGTGTCTCTTACAGCCCCCCTTTAGGCTTGCAGCGCCCATAAGGAGGAGTTATCGCCAACTTTGGGAAAGGCTGATCTAGTGGGAGGCCGTCCAACACTGCGTCTCCCGGTTCGTAGTCGCCACTCGAGAACCTTTATTATATAGATTATAATATATTACAATAGATTGACTACATTTTTTTTCAAGGAAACACTGTAAAACACAATTTTATCATAATCGGTTCGGTACTGTAATTTTCCAAAGTTTTACAGTGACGTGATGAATATTGAACTGCAAACAGTTATTTACCTGAGTGTGCGTTTGCGTTCTAAACCGCCCTATTCCAAAAACAAACAAACGCATTGAACATTGCGCATAACTTTTCTTTGACCAACGAAAATGGAGAGATATTCAAGACGATCAGCCCATTGCCATTCGGAAATAAGCCCAGTATACTGGTCGCATTACCACGCTGAATACGACAACCGAAATAAAAGTCAGTATTTGGAAGACTTTTGAAGTAAGATTAAGAACCGCTCAGAAAGTAATAACATAAATTACTCTATAAATAAATAAATCTCTACAAGAAATGAAAACAAATAACAAGTCCTAAATATACTCGTCAGTTGCCATTCAAATTCCGAATCCAATCCAATTAGACCACGACGCGGGGTAATCCGATGACAAGTACACCGAAATCCGTTTAAAGAAACCACAAATTAAGAATACTTCCCGGAAACCAATCTGTTTTTCTCCCCTCGGATCTTGAACCTTTCCAATGATTTGGGGGCAAGGGTTTAGTAAACGGTTTTGAGATGGATCCGAGTTGGATAAAACCTATAATTTAACTGTCTCGGAATCGCATTGGGAATAGTTTTTTTAGAAGTTGTAGGACAGCATTTTAAAAAAATGGCAGATAAACGGATTGTCGATAGAGGTGAAAACTTCTAATTTCGAATTTAAGTATTAAACATCACTAATATTGCACAATGTAACACCTGTATAGCTACAGATATACCGCTATTATGCATTATCGGTGACGCGAACTAACAAGATTTCACCAATACAAAAAAAAATGTCCACGCGGCTGAATAAGTTTTCACTTCAAAAAGTACTGGCGGGTAGGAGGTCCGCGAAGCAAGCAACAACCTCTGTGATTATTTACTTTTTAAAAAGTATATACAGCGATTTTTTGAATTTCCTACGATTGTTTTAACTCATCGGCCTGCAGATATTCCGAGTGGTTGTTTTCTTCAAGCCTGACATCAAGGAAAGAAAATAAGAAGAGGAAATACGGAGACAAACTACCCATGAAATTCCACTTTTGTTCCTGTGTTGTTTTGAGTGAAATGTGTACCGGCTAAGTCCTATAGGGTCTTTGAAGTACTGGGACGGTGGTAGTTATAATTACGAGTGTTAGCTACGGTACGTAATATCACGTTAAACACCTTTAATCAGTGCTTAGACTAGACACTCAGCGCCACCTTCTGGATTTGCGAGGTCCTACTCGCTGTTTTAACCCGGACTCAATGTTAATCGTCTTTGTAACTCACTAGCGATAACACAGATGGTATAACATATACTGCAAAAGTGAAAGGAAGTTTTCAACGTGTTATTACCCGTTACTAATTTGACTAGAGGCGCCATCTCTGGACACCAAGGGGTGGTACGTCAGTGCTGCAGGTTCATTGATCGGAATATTTTACTTATTGCACTTCTTGGAGGCTAACTAATTGGGGTCGGCGATAATAGATGGAGTCACCTGTACGCCGAAACTTGGAGAAAATTAAATAGTAATGCTGATTTCTTTTTATGACTTGCTGCATTCCGTTGTAAACAGTTGACATTGTTCATTTAACTATTTGTTATTGTTTTTGATTATTTTGACTCGTGTTTGAAATTACTTTGTTAAGGGTGTCGAAATATTATAATTGTGTATGTTACGTATGTTTAAATATTGTAATTTTGGAATTTTGCTGACATTCTTCTAACGTTCATTTATGGGACACTCAATTTATTTAATTTATTAATTGATGTAATAGTATTGTTGTTCAGATTGTTTTCTCTGTCTCGTCTGTGTAACGTAGTCAGTGACTTGTGATTAATTCTTATTGTAATAATTTTGTACGGAATCTGTATTGTATATATAGGTATTTGTTTTCTTTTTTTTTTCTTCTTTGTAACTTCACGATGACTACTCCCGCGCTCGTCATGTGTCCTCACTGCCCAGGCTCCACGAGACTCTTCTCGACGAGGGGTTTAAGGATACACATTGGGAAAATGCATAAGCAATTTCCTGCATTAACTCCATCATTCCCTACGCCTACGCCTACGCCTCAAACCACACCGGGCCTCGACGGGGAAATCAGTAATACCGCTTTTGGCTTGAATGACCTGTCGTCTCTCAAAGCCCAGGTTAGAGTTCTTAGGCACGTGCCTAAAGGTGCAAGATGTATGGCAGCGGGCAAATTGGTGTCCCTTATCGAGTCTTCGTTAAACACTAACGATACAAGTGACTGGCTGGCCTTGCTCTGTTTTGCTTTTACGGCTCTGAAGGTCACGGAAGGAACAAGAACATGATAAGAGGTCTTTGACATCTAGGGTTAAGGATAATATCGAACAGTCTCGTCTGAGTCTGCCGACCGCGACCGCTTTCCTTGGCTCACCTTCACTGTATAAATCGGTCCAGGCCAAGGTTTTTGAAGGAGACTTGAGAGGCGCCTCGCGCCTTCTTACTTCCGAGTGTAGTTTTGCTCCCCCTGACGCTGTTACTCTTGCTTCGCTTAAGGAAAAGCATCCCGCTCCGGTCCGTCCCCCCGATTTTTCTAACATACAGGATACCTCGACTACAGCCCTAGAAGTTAGAATCGATGATGTCACTAGTGCACTACACTCATTCTTTCGGGGATCCGCAGCTGGCTTAGATGGTTTGCGGCCGGACCACCTGAAGGAGCTCACGTCCCTTTCGGCCGGAGATAATGGAAAAAGACTGTTAGAATCCTTGACTCGTTTATGTAATTTTTTGCTGAAGGGGAAGTTGAATCCTGAAATTTGTCCTTTTTTCTACGGGGCTTCCCTCTGTGCACTCAAGAAGAAGGATGGTGGTATTAGGTCGATAGCGGTTGGAAACTGCTTCCGTCGTTTGGTAGCGAAGTTGTGCTGCCGCGCTGTTAGACAGGATGTTACCTCTTATCTCTGTCCCCACCAGGTGGGAGTGGGTACACCTCTTGGGTGCGAGGCAGCCATACATGCTGCTAGATTTTTTGTTATGCGTGAGGGTAGCAATGACGTCCTATTGAAGTTGGATATCCGAAATGCTTTCAATAGCGTAGACAGGGTACCATTGCTTTCGGAGGTCAAAGATATCACTCCCTCTATCTTCCCTTTCCTGTACCAATGCTACTCAGCTCCGAGCAACCTTGCCTTTAACGGAGAGTATATCCTGTCCCAAACAGGAGCTCAGCAGGGCGATCCCTTGGGGTCACTCATATTTAGTTTGGCAATCCACAAGGCAATAAAGTCTCTGGAGTCACCCTTGAACATCTGGTACTTGGATGACGGGACTTTGGGCGGTGAACCAGATATGGTGAAAAGAGACGTGGGGTTGCTTTTTCCTGCATTGCGTGCACTGGGTTTGGAAGTTAACACATCTAAGTGTGAATTTTACCCGTGTTCCGCGATAGCTGCAGAATCGAGCACTGAATTTGCGTCTCTTATACCCGGTCTCCGGATAATGGACCGAAGATCCTTGCACTTGTTGGGTGCTCCAATTTTCGCGGACGGTACCGGAGACGCCATTGTGTCTAAAACTCAGTCACTGGCATCGCTCGCGAGTCATTTTCAGCATCTTCCCGCACACGTTTCATTGCTTCTTTTGCGGGCTTGCTTCGCATTGCCCAAAATGACTTGCATCATTCGGACAGCCCCGACGTGGAGTTTTAGTAATGAAGTGAAAATGTTTGACGACACTTTAAAAAGGATCGCAGAAGAGATGTTGAATGTCAACATGAGTGAGACGCAGTGGTGCCAGGCTAGTCTGCCAGTCCGTTTTGGCGGTTCGGGGCTGCGGCGGTTGCACGAAACTGGCCCCATCGCTATTCTTGCTTCTTCGCATGGGGCTGCTGGATTGGTTGCCAATATGCTGCCGAGCTTCGGAGACGCAATGTGCGTACCTTTTCAAGAAGATGCTCTCACCGCGTGGTCCTCGTTGTATCCCGAGGGTGTTCTCCCTGAAAAGCCTGAGATACAGAGAAACTGGGATAACCTGTTAGGAGCACACATTCTGGCACAGTTACGAAGCGAAACATCGGGATTCGGATTGGCTCGACTCAATGCTGCCTCTCAGCCGGAGTCCGGTGCTTGGTTGCATAACCCTACCTTCCCCACAATTGGGCACGCTCCTTGACGACGACTCTATTAGGGTAGCGACGGGTTTCCGGCTCGGCTGCGCTATATATATGCGAAACACACGTTTGCATTTGCGGTGCGATGGTGGACGCAACTGGACTGCATAGTCTCAGCTGTTCTCGCTGTGCAGGACGAAGACCGCGACACCACGCTTTAAACGATATTATCCGCAGAGCGCTCGTTTCAGCCGACATGCCCTGTGTCCTCGAGCCTCCCGGCCTCTCCCGGTCGGACGGAAAACGACCGGACGCACTCACGTTAATCCCTTGGCAACGTGGTCGCTGCCTCATTTGGGACGCCACGTGCGTAAGCACTTTTGCGTCTTGCCATCTCCCTGCAACTCAGCGGGTTGCAGGTGCGGGTGCAGAAGCGGCCGCTAGAGGTAAACACCTGAAGTATTCCGCATTGGAGTCTGCATATGAGTTTGTTCCGTTCGCGGTAGAAACGGCGGGCCCATGGGGTGCGGAGGCCAAGGATTTTGTGTATGCGTTGGGTCGACTCCTGAGAGATAAGGGGTGTGATCCCCGGTCTGGTCGTTTTCTGGGTCAGAATGTCTCCCTGGCGATCCAGCGTGGGAACGCCGCAAGTTTTATGGGCTAACCAAATACTTTTGGGCGGGGATCTGACGATCGCGGGACTGTTTAATTTTTTTTGACTTGTTTTAGTTGATTGACATGGTATTATATTAGTATGTATAAATAAATGATATGAATTAATCTAGCAAAAAAAAAAGTACTTTCTGATACAAATTATAGCTGAGAACAATTTGAATGTCTTTCGATCACAAACAGTAATGTGCAAATATTACCGTGTTCCGGTTCGAAGGGAAATGTTTCCAGAGAAATTACATACATGGCTTAGAGATATAACATCTTAGATCTCTGGGTGCCGTGCTAGGTAATGATTTGGACTCGTCATATTCCAATAGCTGCGTATCACTGTGCTGTTGTGTGCTTATCAATGTGGCAAGCATGTTGCTTACCATCAGGCACATGTCC
The DNA here is from genome assembly GCA_963693475.1 of Ectropis crepuscularia. Classification (NCBI taxonomy): domain Eukaryota; kingdom Metazoa; phylum Arthropoda; class Insecta; order Lepidoptera; family Geometridae; genus Ectropis; species Ectropis crepuscularia. The sequence continues at coordinate 16,832,662 of OY856358.1, forward strand.
TGCTCGTCTCGTCACTTTTTATTTTAAAAAAAGGTCCCAATAGTAAAGTTGTTAGTTAGTTAGTAGTTAAATAAGGTGAGCTGTTTATGCTTCATGATATTCACGATGCGACGCGGATATATATGACAACCATACCGATGTTTGATCAGCCCGGGAAGTCTTTGGAAATATTCTAGAACTTTGTAATAAAATACTCGTAGACGTTTGTGTAAAATTTTCCACATGACCTTAAATATGATATACTGTATGTGTAATAAATGTGGTATCAATGTCAAAAAACAAGGAACTAATCATGTTTTTTTAACAAAATGTTTTACAATTGAACGCCATCTGGTCAGATGTTAAGAGACGATGCGGTCTATGATAGAGCGTGCTTTCCTAGCACCATTTCGGAAAATCATAGTGCACCTTAGGGATAGGTACTCTACTATGAGAAAACCCCACTCAGGTATTCGACAGCTTAAACATTCTTACCACAAAAGTGGAGTCATACCTCCTCGTTCGGGGATGATGAATAGGTTTGTACTAAAGTAACTATTATGATAGATAGATAAACTATTTATGGCACTTAAACCTTGATAAAACAGGAAAATTTTTAAAATGCTTTGTTTTGGCCATTGGCAAATTTGCTATCAATCAGTAACACAAAACATCATAAAATACAAGTCCACGTGAGATAAAACAGGGGATGAAAATCCCATCAGATATACTTAAGGCTCGTAAACAATATAGGTACAGTAAATTATAAGTGACATCAACGGTCCAGGTGCATCAGTAATCACCCACACAGAAATCACACAATAATCCTGGCAATAAATAAAATTTTACGGTTTCTGCACTGTGATTCTAGATGACATGTAACCTTAACGCTACACCAGTATCACTAGGTCTACAATTGCTCAGAGTCACAGCGAATATTAAGGTCCAAGTTATACTGGCAAACATTCGCGTTATGATTATTAGCCATAAGGAATACATGTTCCGTACGGAGAGGAAATCGGCTATGTATTTCACGGGAACGTTTATGACGTCACCGGTTCGCGGGAATCGTAAAATGAATCAGTTTTACAACGTTAACGATTAAATACGTTTTTCTTTCTGATTGTGTGGGAACTACAGGAAAGTACGGCTTCTATTCTGTATGTTTCTCGGGATTTTAAAGTTATATATATATATATATTTTGGTGCGTTATGGAAAATGACGAGAGTAAATTTTTACGATGTCGAACACGGTCACGAAAAACCTACACCCAGAAGTTAGGACAATATTTGACTGAAGATTGTGACTAGAGTCTAGTTAATACTTCTTGCGTTAAAGACATTATCTATTTTATGGTTGAAGTTGGAGTTCTCAACACGAAGAATAAAGATAAGTATTAACTTCTTTTGCGCGTAAATAAGTAGACACTTTTTTTTTTTGTTTGAATGAATTTATACCATAAAACCGAAAGGTATATTAGGTACTTAAATAGAGCCTCGCGGGTTTTCCTGTCGTTTCTAATTTCTCAAATCCAAGAGCTTGTTTAGTATCCAAATTTAACGCGTTTAGCACAAAAAAAGGGACAGTGCTTACAACGTATACGAATATGTTCGTAAAAAAATCAAAAAAAGTTCAAAATATAATAACTCAAGCGCATTCAGCTTCAAGTTAAGATTGTTTTGCCTTATAAAAATCTTGTTTCAAATAGACATGGGTTTGACACAAAACAATAGCAGAGAAATAAAGAGTGTCAATTATCCAAATTTTCTGTCAAAACAATTGATAGATTCATATTGTAAGCAGAATCGTATACATATCCAAAACTATATCGATAAATTAATAGATGTGCTCTGAGCACCTTGAAATTGTTAACAAATTGCGTCTTTGTGTGTAGCATGAGTGGTTTATAATTACCAATCTACTTGACTCCTAGAATCGCTAGCAGCGAGGTATGTTGCGGTTCTACTTATTTTGGTTGTTGACAACGAATAGCGATAGGCGATAAGTATAAACGTCCGGCGTTCACCGCTTCCTACAATCGACTAAAACGGAAAGTGTGCGCTCACACTTCCCAACGATAACATAATTCCGTGCGCCTGAAGTTTGGCAGGGCACATGCATTGATTTATATCGATGATCCGAAAGCAATCTCACATGAACGGCACAACACCTTAATTTACTGACTGAATGCAGTTTAATGTTTGCGATTGCGAGATGCAGTATAATGGCACGGGACATTTAGTACCTCTGAGAGACTATATGAGATCATCAATCATCATCATCAACAGCCCACTAAACGTTCCCACTGCTGGGACTCGGGGCCTTCTCTCGCAAGGAGAGAGTTTAGGCCATAATCCACCACGCTGGCCCAGTGCGGGTTGGCGGATGACACATGACTTCGAAAGATTCTAGGTACATGTCGGTTTCCTCACGATGTTTTCCTTCACCGTTTTAAGTTAGCGGCATTACGCACATGACTTCGAAAAGACAGTGGTGCGTGTGGGGTTTGAACCCGGGGTCTCCGGATCGGCAGCCGCCGTTCTCCCGACTAGACCACCGTAACTTACTAACGTAACTATATGAGATACGAGACCCCAACTCCCACTTCATCATTATTTAAAAGCCGTTTATAAACGTAAGATGACTCGGTTTTCACCGTATCTACGTTAGCAAAATACAGATGCACGTAGGTGTTAAAACATGTGACTTGCGTAAGGAAACGTAAATAGCATTCCTCGGTTCATTCATTAGAGCTGAGATCATCGAGGATTCATTATATTACAACAACGCCTTGTACTGCTACTTGATCTTTATCTATCGATATATCCCTCTATATTTATGTACTGATAACTACGATTGATACGTAATATTTCGGAAAGGTATGCGTAAATGCATTTCCTACACATAACAAAAATAAAACCGGCTAAGTGCGAGTAGGACTCCCGCACGAAGGGTTCCGTACTATTAGCAAATAAACGGCGAAAACCTCTTTGGCTATATTCCGAATTCCGTATAGATAGACTATCGCAGTTTCCGCAGACAGGCTTTCATACAAAAAGTTTTACTAAATTTTTGATTTTAGCTTATGATTCAAACGACGAAATCGATAGCGCGTTTTATTATTAGTGGTTTGCTTTGGAGGGACTAATCGAACAAGAAACGGTAAAACATTTAGTTTGTTGTATGGGAGCCCCTTAAATATTCTTTTTATTTTATTTTTAGGGTTCCGTAAAACGTAAAAACGGAACCCTTATAAATTCGTCATGTCTGTCTGTCTGTCTGTCTGTCTGTCTGTCTGTCCGTCCGTATGTCACAGCCACTTTTTGCCCAAACTATGAGAACTACACTGTTGAAACTTGGTAAGTAGATGTATTCTGTGAACCGCATTAAGATTTGAACAAAAAAAATTTAAAAAAAGAAAAATTAGGGTTGCCCCCCATACTGAGAACTGAAACTCAAAAATATTTTTTTCATCTAACCTACACGTGTGGGGTGTATATCGATAGGTCTTCAAAAATGATGTTGAGGTTTCTAAAACCATTTTCGTCTACACTGAATAATTTGCGCGAGAGACACTTCCAAAGTGGTAAAATGTATGTCCCCCCCCCCCCCTCTAACTTCTAAAGTAAGAGAATGAAAAATCTAAAAATAATATATGATGTACATTACCATGTAAACTACCAACGATTAGTTTGAACTTGATCTGATGAGTAGTTTTTTTTTAGTACGTCATAAATACACTATTATTGAAACTTCGATCAAAGTTACAACGAACTACAAGAACTATGTGTACTATGTATATTATGTTACTTACTGCAACGGAACCCTTCATGGGCGAGTCCAACTCGCACTTGGCCACTTTATTAGTATTTGTTGTTATAGCGGCAATAGAAATTTGAAAATCGGTTTTGGGAATATAAACAAAAAACTAAAATTTGCTTTCTTAATATTTAGAAGATATAGTGATATATTCTTATGAAAGGTCGAGTGTCTGAATTAAATTTTAAATTGAAGTCGGTTTGTGTGTTTTTGAAGAAAATAGATTATGTAGTAATGCTGATGTTAGCCGTCGGTTCGATGCCCTAACGAGACGTAAAATCTAGAGCGCAAGTAAGTAGATCTATTAAAGGTTCTGAGAGATTTTTTTCAAGTAAACTAGTGTAATGCATTTTTAAACCCTCGTTAACAATAACAATTCTGAATATTCGTGAATGCAATTTTTTGAATATTTACCTAGTTGGAGTAAGTGGCGCGTCTAAAACATCTGTTTGAACTCATCAATCACTTGAAGCCCACCTAATCAGGGCATGGATTCACTAAGATCATGTAAAAAAGAATACGATAACTTGAAAACGTATCAAGTGAAAAATGTTAAAAAAATTACTTACACCGAAAACAAACTGATAATAAGAAATAATAATAAATATGTGTATCAGTTTGAAGAGCACTGTTTCCAGTGAAATTACAGGACATTGAGGTAAATCATCTTATATTCTTTGAGCGGCGAGCGCTGTGCAGTGCTAGGTAATGATTTGGAATCTTCATGTACCAATAATTTCCACCATATGGCTTACCATCAGATACATGACCTGTCCATTACTCTATACTATAAAAAGGTAGTATAATTTAAGTTGGCATGGCCCTACTACTATTGCGCCTTCTGCACTCAACCTCAGCAGGTACTTCAGTAGAAGCCATCATAGGCAAACTGCCGTAAGTCACTTCTAAAGAAAAACAGGTAGTAGGCAGATTCGCAGTGTTTTTACAAGGCATATCGTGTGTTGTGAGTTGTGAATAGAGAATACGGGTCTTCATCCAGTTCTGATTGAGGTGAACAGCGATGCTGTGTAGTATTGGGATTGTAAATGTTTACAATAAAAAACGGTATTCAGAACATTGGCAGGTGTTGTGTTTAATACTCGTACTTTTATTTTCGTTACTCATTCAATTTATCACGAATCATAGAAATTCGTAGTAGAGTACATAAGAGTATGTCGAAGAATTTAAAATTCTATATTTTCAGGAACTATTTTTTAAATTCTAAGACAGCATCTTAAATTAACATTTTTACCTACACTCTTTGTATTTCATAGACATATTAGTAGGTATTTATATTACAGGATAGAATTGAAAATGATTATAAATGTTTGTTCTGTGTCTGGGTTTTCATACATATCATAGTATATTTACGATTATACTTATGAGTATTACATCAACTGTCTGGCTCCCATAATGCAAGCTTTGCGGGCTAATTAGTATTGTGAGTGAATGTCGACATTATTGAAAAAGATTACTTTAAGAAAACATAGTTTTTATACTTTTGCGATTCGAACTCAAATTGAATCGAACACAAAAACTTAAACATACTACAGGATTTCTGTATGTTTACAATAAAAAATTCAAATACCGATTCATGAAATACTTTCAAAATATCTCGATCTAATCAGCTTTCAATAAAAACAACAGCATCAAAATCGGTATATCGTTTACTAGGCTACTATATCACAGATGTGCGAGTTACATCGCATAAGCTTATTAATGACTAACGGTCCGGGATCCCGTACATATCCAATCGTGAGAGATTTTTTTAAATCGGTCCAGTAATACCTGAGATTATCGCGTTCAAACAAAAAACCTCTTCAGCTTTATAATATTAGTATAGATTAAAAGAGACAAATACATAGACAGACACATCAAACATACACGTATAATAAAACAAAAGAGAGGCTTTGACGTGAAGGCTTCAAAATAATGATAGTAACATGTCAAGAGTAAGGGTAGAGTGCTACCAACTTACGTGTAGAACGGCCAAATGCGTTACTACTGACACCATTTTTAAAACGTCATGGTCAAGGTGGCAACACTTTTCAATCGTGGCGCCATCGATACATTCTAGAGATAAGTTGGTCGTCGGTCGTAGGTACTATACTGTTATTTAAAATACTTGTTGGTATATCGGCTTATGTCCATTTCGGACAGATTGTTTGGACAACAATTTTGATTTAATGTTATAGACCAACTCACCTAGTCAATCAAGATCAAGCCTTGAGAATTATAGGCCGAGGCATGTTTTTCAAATTGTTTTTGAAACTAATATGCCAAGTCGAGTTTTTATGTTTGCTCTATTATAGAGTTATGTTGAAAGGGTGTTTTAAGTCGAAAGACTTATATTTTAACTTATACATATAATGGCGATCGTGATGGTATCTGTTGTGACCACTTTTATTTGTTAGGCCAACCCTAACTAAAGTCGCGAACACAAATAAGCAGTTCCAGTAAAAAAAACTGGCAGTCATAGGGACTCCCGACAGAAGTGAAAACTAATAATTCAGACTTTGACAGCTCACTTTGGAAACTACGCGGGTAGAACCGGAGGACGCTGCTAGTCTGAAATAAATCTTCAAAGCCTTGACGTCTAAATAAGTCTCTAGAGTCTAAAGTCTCTAGACATTTTCAACTCATATAATTATGGCTATTTAATTTTATATTGATAACTCTATAGAACCCATTCCACAAGCGTCTAACGCGCGCTTCTCGTGTCGCTGCTCCACCGACGCTCCGACGATACGCCGCTACATGAGCATGTCCGTGAGGCGAACCCATAAGATTAACTCAAAAGTTCGTGAATAATGAAGTTCGCATAAGTAATGAAGATTTCACTTCAAAATCTTTTTTTGTAGTGAAATCAAGCAGGGCTCAAGCGTCACGGTCGTAAATGATAGATATCTGCGGGTGAACTCGGGACCATGGTCATCTAGAAATGGCGTGTTACCATGGTCACTTGGTTACCATTACACATTTACACATCTAATCATGACCATCTAGATGGTAAAAAAAGATTTTGAAGTGAAATCTTCATTACTTTTGCGAACTTCATTATTCGCGAACTTTTGAGTTAATCTTATGGGTTCGCCTCACCGATATGCTCATGTAGCGGCGTAGCGTCGGAGCGTCGGTGGAGCAGCGAAACGAGAAGCGCGCGTTAGACGCTTATGGAATGGTTTCTATAGAGTTATTAATGTAAAATATCTTAATTAGCCATAATTATATGACTTGAAAATTTCTTGTGAACATTTTATCCAAGAAACCAAACAAAAGATAGTTAAAATAATTTTAGACATTCTCAGGACAGAACGTGACCAAGGGATACGTATTTATTTTTATATGAATATACTTATTTGCTCTTGGTGTACTCATTCTGCGTAGCCTGATATAATACTTTTTTTTTTCGTTGTGCCTAATATTTGTTCGAATCCGTTATAATAATTTGAATAGCGTTTTTTTAGATGTAATTTATGTAATGGCTAGGCTTATTTAAATAGAATCTAAGTCCATGACTACTAGGAGAAATGTTTTAATATTCAGATTATATGATACACGTGATTCTATATTGGAACGGTATACTTTATACATAGGTACATATCGACGCTTGAAATGCAGAAATAACTAAGCGCCATGATGGGCGATATTGATTTATATACATAATTGAAATCAGTAAAAATATGTGCATCGATTGGTTTAACTCTCGTCTCGCTAGTAGCTATCAGTTTTATCAATGTCACTTTGTAACCTAACAAAAAAAATCGCAGTTTTCGCAGCAAGCGACTAGAAATTTACCGATTTATGAATAAGTTTTATTTAGCCGGTCCCAATTTGGTTTGGCAAAAGAATCAAGTAATTATGACTAATGGACTATTTTTTTATGATTTTTTTTCTATAAATACGCATAAACTTAAAACTGCTCTACTGTAAATTTGTCAAAGTGTCGCTTGGTAATTTCTGCCTTTCAAGCTTCGATATAATATTCTTATTAAGAACGAAGATTGTTCAAACCCAAATCATATCTTTTAGTCTTTCATTTTTTTTTTCTGGCCTTTCCTTATCCCGTTTTATGCAGGACTGGTACAACATGTCCGCTTCCTCCACTAGTCAGATCTGGGTTTATGTCTAGCATAAGTTACCTTTAAATTTCTTTTGTGATTTTGTTTTTTGTTTGTATGTGTGTGGCTTTTTAACACAGAAATCTAAATAATAATTATTTAGATTTCTGTGCTTTTTAATAAAGAGTTTTCTATTCTATTCTATGTCTTTCCTATACAAGCTTTACGGTAAAGGACGATATTTTGAGGAAACCGATATTTATGTTCCAAGAAAAACATGTAGTTGCTTACCATCAGGCACATGTCCGACTCCTGCCGTCACTGAAATCTATAAATAACTTACATATTATCTGAGTAACGAGCGCAGTCCAGTGCTGGACAAAAATTTGGAATCTTCGTGTTACATTATATTCTGAGAGCTGGCACCAAATTTTGGGTGGGTATTTTGAAGCAAGCTGAAAACTTGTCAGATGACTCTTCTATTATACCCCCCAACACAGGGGTGCACACCTGGCTGGTGAGTAGCGGGGCAAAATGAATCCCTCAGTTTAGATGACCTAGCAGGTAGAAAGTGTTGTGTCGTAAATAATACCCAATTAAAATTTAAAATTGCCTCAAAATATTTTATTTTTTGCAAAACATTTTTGCACGCGTATGGCATATTTAAAACCCCGACTAAAACGTATGTCTTATATTTTTTTAATTATTTAAACATTAAACTACAACATAATTTTATATAATAACTAGCGGCCCGTCCCGGCTTCGCACGGGGTCAATATTTTTTGTTAAGTAGGTATGCTAAATGAAACGTACATGACCAAATTTTTCCAAATTATCAAAATTAGAAACCAAAACTTTAAAGAGTAAAAACATTAAACTGGCTGGCCTGGTGGCTTAGTTGGTTGAGGGCCGTTTTGTAAAGCGGCGGTTTAACGATCAGCCGGATTGAATACGGCTGATTAAAAAACCGCCGGAATGAATTCGACGCCATACGTCATTCAACACGGCTAGCCGTTAAGTAATAAAGCGAGAGATTAGCCGCCTCTTTCACAATTTTTAGTTCCGATTCTTAACACTCATGGCACTGCCTGACATAACAACAACTATGGCATTGAATAGGTACTGCAAGTGTGTTGCTAAATTGCTAAAGTGACAGTGGATTCTGGAGTTCGGAGGGATTGTACACAATATTATTGGAGTGTCACTTGTCACCCTGGGTGTTACTTGGAAACTATTTCGTTTCCACCGTCCACCTTGTTAAGACTAAATCGGACCGGGTTGGTTACATGAGACCCAGATCCGACTCGGAGCACACCGACTCCATATAGTCTTGGCGCTACTACCTCTGGAGTGTATTAAAAAATGCGGGAGCCAGAAGCTCAAGGGAGGTCCTGAGTGGAGCAAGCCATGCAAGTAGCCGTAGTGTATCGCAGGCCGAGTATGGAGAAGCGACACTCAGGGCTGACCGCAGAGCTTCTGGCGGGAGCCCACCCGGAGTCAAATCTGGATGATAGACCCTTGTCTATGGAAGTGCACCATGTTTCTTAGGTGTACCGTCACCGATATCAATTTATGGGCTTTCAAACTTTATGAGAGAGGTAAAATGTTGTAAAAAAATATTAAGGAATACCGTAAGTAATCATAAATAAATATTGGTGGTGGACAATTCACACACAACACCATCTGACCCCAAACTAAGCAAAGCTTGTGTGATGGCGGCCAGATAGCTGATATAATACTTATATAGTTTTAAATACATACTTATTATATATAGAAACACCCAGACACAGTGCAAACATTTGAATTCATCACACAAATATTTGCACTGGGTGGGGATCGAACCCACGACCCTCGGCTTCGCAGGCAGAGCTACTAACCACTTAGCCACAAGGTCAGTCAAGTTCATCAATCATTCAATCGGTCAGTTTTTTCGGATGAATGAAATTAATTTTGATTTTGTTTATTTAAATTATGTTTTTTTAAATTTGGTCACCCTATAATATAAGCAGTAATACAATACGGCTGAACGTGGGCCGCCTTATTGAAGAACGTATCGCAATGACAATGCGGCTAATCGTTGAACCGCCGCATTACAAAAAGGCACTATTTTTCAAAACGGCTAGCTGTAATGTAATACGGCGGAAACAAAATAATAATATTACCATAAATCGTAGAACCTAAAATAGGCCCTACCAAACTTCAGGGCGCACGCAATCATGTCAACGTTGGGAAGAGTGAGCTCACTCTTTCCGTTCTAGTCGGTTGCAGGACGCGGTGGACGCCGGACGTTTTTACCTATCATTATTCGTTGTCAATAACCAAAATAAGTAGCACCACAGCAAATCTCGCCGCTAGCGATTGTACGGGTCAAGTAGATTGGTTTTATGTAAACCAGATACGATACACACAGAGACGCAGTTTATTACCGATGTCAAGGTGCTCTGGGCACATCTGTTGATTTATATCGATGAATATTACCACAAACAACTCTCAGCCTCAACGGACACCGGGAAATTGAAGCTTCTCTCAAAGGGATTTCCCATTGGCTATAATTTTGTAACAAACCCCCGTCTCGGCATGCGGCTTGGTAAGTTTCTTTTACACGATTTTAAAGTCTTGGAACCATGTACCAACGCGGTACATGATAAAAAAGTATTCTGAGATAACAACACTCTGACTGGGAAGGATGAACGCTGTACACTCTTCCTAATTCTACATCTACCATAGATCGTAGAACCCAAGATTGGCCTTCCCAAACTTCAGAGCGCACGTAATCATGTCAAAGTTGGGATGAGTGAGCTCACTCTTTCCGTTCTAGTCGGTTGCAGGACGCGGTGGACGCCGGACGTTTTTACCTATCATTATTCGTTGTCAACAACCAAAATAAGTAGAACCACAGCAAATCTCGCCGCTAGCGATTATAGGGGTCAAGTAGATTGGTTGTTTGTAAACCACTTACGATACACACGAGAGACGCAATTTATTACCAATTTCAAGGTTCTCAGGGCACATCCATTGATTTGTATCGCTGGCATTGTACTGCCACGTTGCGCCGCGCCGCGCTACAGTCAGCGCGTCGCGCCGGCCCGTCGCGTCGATAATTATTATTTCGACAGGATGGAATTTTTTAACTTCGTAATATCTTTTGAATGCAATGTCCGATTTTAATAATTCAAAAAGGAATCAGTAGGTATTAAAGCAATCTTGAATACGAAATAGTTTATTTGGATAAGAATTAATACAAATGTATGGATAACATGGTCTGAATTTGATCGGCATTTTTATCTGCTTTTAAAATATAAAAAAACAGTTGTAGCGACGTAATTACAGTAGTTAGACATATGGTCTCGCGAGGTTTTTTGTAGATTTTAATACGTTTTATAATATTGTAGAACATTGTTTTGTTCTATCATTGGTACTTTCCGCAGCGTATGCGATGAAAGCCATTTTATGGCTGTTTTTTTTATACCTTGCGTTGGTTTTAGTAAAGAAATGAAAGTAATTCTAATTTTTTCTCGTAATAAAAGTAGCCTATGTTACTCAGTGATAATGTAGCTCTCTTTTGGTAAAAGAATTTTTGAAATCGGTTCAGTAGTTTTTGAGTTTATTACATACATACAAAAATACAAAAATACAAATCTTTCCTCTTTATAATATTAGTATAGATAGCGTTTTATGGATATCAGGAGTTTTATGCCTCGCCCTTATAAATCAAAATTTTTTTTTTTATAATTTTACTAACTGACATTTATTATTATGGTTACATAAATAACTTATTATTGTATTGACATCGTATTGAAATTGGAATTATAATTTATTTGACATTGTATTGTGCAAAGATACCTATTGTATGCCGAATTTTGTTTTATAGTTTGTGTACACTCACAATTTCTGACATGTAAATTGATTTTATGAAATAAATGATTATGATCATGATTATGATTATAAATTGCATGTTGCCTTAAACATGTTTATTTAATAAAAAAAATATTGGCAGTCATAGGAACTGCCGATAGAAGTGAAAACGTATAACTCAGAATTTAATAGCTTACCTTGGAAACTACACGGGTGTAACCGGAGGGCGTGGCCTGGTCATCATGGCATGGCCATCTAGAAATGCGTCAGCATTACCCATTGGCTGATGCATTTCTAGATGACCATGCCATGATAGCTAGGCCACGCGCCCTATCAGCATTTGCCCATTGGCTGACGCATTTATAAATGGCCAATGGTAATGATCCCGAGTTTACCCGAAGATTTCTTATCATACCCGACCGTGACGCTAGAATTCAATTTATACCCTACGAAAAATCTGTCTAGGCGCGCCTAAAGAAGTTTTCACTTCAAAAAATATTATGGATTAATTTTGCCCCGCTAGCTGCCAGCTGCGCAGGTCTACAGCTCTGCATAGGGGTATACTAGAAGAGTCTTGTGATAAGTTTTCAGCTTGTCTCAAATACCTACCCAAAAATTTGGTGCCGGCTCTCGGAATATTAGCTGCATGACATTGTGTTGTCATGAACAAAAAGTGTTGCTTACAATCAGGCCATGTCTTACTAATAGCGCCATGTCTTGCTATAGCCCCATGTCTTACAAATAGAACTGTCTTACTAATAGCGACATGTCTTGCTAATAGCACCATGTGTCGCTAATAGCACTATGTCTTACTAATAGCGCCATGTCTTGCTAATAGCACTATGTCTTACTAATAGCGACATGTCTTGATAAATATTATAAAAAAGTAGATAGATACCTGGTTTTCTCCTCATCCGCCAGTGCACCGGCGGCGGCGCCGGGCTACCGGAGCCCGACGATGCCAGCTTGCTGCCAGTTACCTGAAACGACAAGACAGACATCAGAACTGAGGCATTTCTACATGTTGTTTAAAGATATTACTAGATTGTGCATGTAGATTAGAATTTATGGCTGGACCAGTCGTAGTCGGGAGAACGGCAACTGCCGATCCGTAGCAACCGGGTTCAAATATGTCGCACCACTGTCATTTCGAAGTCATGTGCGTAATACCGCTATGACTTAAAAACGGTGCAGGAAAACATCATGAGGAAACCGACATGTGCCTAGAATCTTTCGAGGTCATGTGTCATACGCCAAACCGTACTGGGCCAGCGTGGCGCATTATGGCCTTGACTCTCTCTTTGCGAGAGAAGGCTCCGAGTCCCAGCAGTGGGAACATTTAGTGGGCTGCTTAGATTTTTATTTTATTACTAGCAGCGCTTCGCGGTTTTGTCTGCCAGTTCCCGTTCCCGTTATTTTCATGTGATCAAAATGTGTTTATGATACCTACTATTCCAGACTATAACTTAACTGTGTATCAATTTTCAACCTGATCCGATCAGATATTCCAACGTGATTTAGCAACAAAAATCCTAACTTTGACATTTATAACATTAGTAGGATATGCACCTCCAAAGAATACTAAGCCAAATCTAAAATGAAAGTGTTTTCGTAAATTTCAATACATTTTTCCGTTCACGCAACTTAACGGTGATGCTAATTTTGGAAGTCTGCCTACAGTTTTCAGGTGCATGTCAAGACAACGCAGTTTCTGAAATTCGAAAATGTTTTTAATTTCGTAAAACCCCAACTTAGTATATGTCTTCTGATTTTGAAAAGTTAATATAATGTAGTGAATTCTAGCCCCAATTTCAATTTTCAATAGACTACAATTTCTAAAATCTCAAAATACTCTCAAAACTGGTAGCGACATCTTTCGATTTCCAACCGCACTACCAAGCAATTGAAGCCAAAGCCATGAAATTTGAATTATGTTCGTGGAATCGTCTGCTTACGTCCTTAGTTACGGCGTAGTTTCAGCATAATCCGCTAGGTGGCAGCAGTTATAAGCGTTACACTGTCGCTTCTCTGGTGAAATTTTAATAATGTCCTAACTTTTATAAGTTTGTACGAAAGTTAAAAATTTAGCTTTCACTTGAATTTTTTTTATAATATTCACAAAGTCAGGAAATTTCTTACGGGGCCAAGTTTATTTATGACGTATTTTTTCCGTTTTTAGGCATAGGTTCGTTGACTTCGTTGTGCAAATGCAAAGCTTAATAATCAGCCTAATTTATTTTCTTTTCTCACAAGTCCAGGCTATCCACCAATCTGTCCAACTGCGAGTTGGAAGATGGCACATGCCCTTGAAACATGTCTTTCTTGGGATACTCAGGTTTCTTCACGATGTACCAATTTCCCTATAGTTAAAACGAGCGATAATGACAAATTCATGCAACTGGTTGGAAAAATAACCAAAGCTGAATGCCGGATTCGAAACCACGATCTCATGATAGTGAAAATGAACGTCCTAGCTACTAAGCCAACGCGGCATTTCAGGCTTCCTTTTTTTTCGGTATCGTAGTGCGTACCTACCTTCTTGAAAATAATCCAAATTGCATTTACCTCGTAAGTTGGCACGTATGAGTGTATTTTAGGGATTCAAGACACAGGTTCATTGATGAGCGCTTCCTGTGCCGGTAACGCGCGCCGAATAAAGAATACTTATAAATTGGCAGGAAAACTGCCTTTTCTTTGGGAGAATACACCTACGGCACTCCTTAAGGTTTGTGTTTTCGGTTGAACTCGTTATCAAAAGTAACTGCCTCCAATCATGTAGGCTGAATTGTGACAAAGGGCGTAAATTGCACAAGATGGGCGAAAAAAGGTTTACATTTTGTGATACATATTTTCTTCTTCTTAAAATAGGGGATATGTAAGTAAGAACAGGTGGAAGGATTAAGAGCTACGGTCTTGTTTATGTAAGTATGTTAAGGATCTCTTTTCACGAAATGCAAAACAAAAGTTTTATTCTAAAAAACATGTTTTTTAAAATTGACGAAGACCATTTGGACTATTCAAAATCAAAACATGCTAAACATGCATGCATGCAGCTGGTACCTCGTTTAATTTATTGTATCAGTGTGGAGTTTGTTTATAATATAGAGTAAGGTGATGATTAGAACAATACAGTGCCAAGCACATATTTGAAAATGAAAAGGCCCAAACCATTGCCGACCGAGCATTGCGCTGCGCTTCTTAATACCCAGAGATATAAAGTAATTTATCTCTTGGTCTAGCCATGTTTATGGGAACATTGACCTTCAAACCGGAACACATTAATGTTTGCACACTACCGTTTTTGAACATCAGCAGTGTTTTAGCTGACAAACACACAAAAGTATCCTACCACTGCACAAATAAGACGTACATACATATAATTTTTCGTTTAGCTACTGAAAACCTTGTTAGCTCTTGTTAGTTCTATACTCAATGAAAAAGTCACTATTAGAGGCGTCTCGTCTCTCGCGGGAGCTGCAAAAAGCATTTCACTTCTTTCTAGCGATCCCTCCCTAACAAGATGTCTCTGCGGGAAATTACAAATAGCATTTCAATGTTTGTGAAATCACGTTAAAGAAGATACACGTATATATTTTGCTTTAGTGAAAAACGTCTGTGTTTACGAAGAATTCTAGAAAAAACTCTCGAATGTTTTGATACAATGTAATAACAATTGACTGGAAACTGTAAATCTAAATACACCCACGTTATACGTATCGAAAGACACAAGCTAAGGTAGAGTTTCGCAGTATCGTAATGCGAATGATAAATCTTAATTCATTTGTTCATAATTTTCGGAAATTCCATCAAGAACCAGAGGCCCTTGGGTCTTGTTTGCTTCCAGATTCACATTCGTTTGACTTTAACAAAACCCGAAGGAAAACAACATTCCGCGATTGAAAAGGTATCAACCCAGTGGGCACAAAAACATACAAATCAAAGTTCTTTGATCCCAAAGTAAATCACGTGTAACACAAACATATATTTCCCTTCAAATTTACTTTTTAATCCAGCTAAAAGCATCCCTTCCCGGTTTAATTGTGTTAAGTCGTACTTAATGAGCACCGTAGAGTTGATTACGAATCGTGGCTTAGCCCGAGCCAATATTATCCGTAAGTACTGAAAGCTTTTGCATATTAGAATCCCAGGAAACTTTGGGTATGTGAGTAGGTTGTTTTTAGCCGAGTTTCTTTTAATTAGGCAGAAGTGAAGCGAATAACCACCGCATTGCAAACAGTTGCTCTAAGGTTTACCTGATTGAAAAACATCTGAGATTTCTGAGCAACAATATATTGGTAAAGAACTTATCGATGTGTATCTCTAGCGATCTTAAAGAGAAAAAAATAAACTTTAGTCAACTAAGGAAAATAAAAGGAAATACTTACATAAATAATGTATCATTTGTACTTCTTTTCAATCCACACTCATAAATTCCGTGTTGGACAAACACACAAGCAATTAATAAAACACCATGCTTTTAAAGAAAGTTCGTTCTATAAACTATTTATAGTTTAGAATTAGATTAGTTTAAAATTAGATATATCTAATTTTGTGATGTCTGCTATGTTTTTGTTGGACAAGCTAGAACAGATTTAAATTACTTAATCCAAAGGAACTATAACATCAGCGCTGAATTTGATTTTAGGTAAACGAAGGAAAACTGTTAGTAAAAATAACAGCTTTCCGAAGTATACCTAAAGTTGGATCAGAAAGTTTTAGGGCTAACTTAAGATAGGACCGCATGTTTGTTGCCAGTTCCGAACGAATTAAAGATTTTTACAATACTTTAGTGTTGTAAAAATCAGATACTGGACAATTTCCGTAGATAACTTGTGGAGTGAGGCTCCAATATTTTAATGCAATTCCATTACTTACCATGTTCACGAAGTAACTGAGCAAGGAATTAAAACAGAAGTTTCTAATCAATAACAGACATATTTAACGGCCTTAAAACTATCCCGTAATTTGTTTTGTAGTGTAGAACTATAGCCCGTGACAAAACACAAATTTTAATAATACCCCATTTACATTATTCCAGTCCAGCGGTCGAATCCAGTGCTAGATTGCTTACTGGAATAATGTAAACCGGCACTGGAAAGCATCAATCCAGTGCCAATGCATTCCAGTGCCCGTTTCCATTATTCCAGTAAGCAATCCAGCGCTGGATTCGACCGCTAGACTGGAATAATGTAAACGGGGTATAAGACAAATTCTATTCATTTATTTCACTAGTTTATATTTTTTTTTCTACTGCCGCGAAAATTATTAGTTGATAAACCTTCACTTATGATTTGTGTTGTCAAAACTAACCTCAGAATTTTCGAGATTCAGTTTTTTTATTTTATTTTTTTCACATGATGAGTCATATCCGGCGCTGATCCGATAATGGGTTCCGCGCCGCTTTACGGGTAAATCGATTTTGTGACTTGGATCGACTTCATATTTAAGTAATAATTTACTTTCTGCTAAAAAACAAGAACGGACTTAAAATTCAAAATGATTACCAATAATAATCATTAACGCTTCCTTTAAGTCGATCTAGCTATCTACCTACACATAATATGATACTGATCAGAGTTAGTTGAACAGTGTAAAATATAATTTTATATCTCGGAAGTGTAAATTAAGCATCCATTTGTAAGATTTTATGAGAAATTATCACATACCTCTACCTACTATTAAAATGTAGATGATTATCAGAATAATTTTATAAAATTCATTGAATAATTTGTAAATCTTTGCAATTATTAATGTTGAAAGACATGTTTAAAGCATGAGTAATAATAATCGTATGCTATACAACAAATTTAAAGTGAAATTTATTGTAGTTAATATTTATAATAATATGATGTATTCATGTAAATGTAAATGGGATTTTGTGCGTTTTGGTGTATGCTGTGATCAAGGAAAGCATTCGTATTTTAGGTAAATATACCAGCTAAGCTTATTTAACGTTTTATGGGTGTGCTAGTGAGTTTTTCGGCTGGTAGGTACAGTCATGGCATACGCCTTACCTGTCAATCTTATGTAAAAATATCTTCTTATGAACTTGTAGGTCCCGACTTCAGAGGATTGAAACAAAAATACTTTTTCGACTTATTATACATTGATTAATAGCCGATTCGCACTTTTAACACCAGAGTTTCAACAAATTTCAGAAGAAGCTACGTCGCGTCGTCTAGATAAATTACACTTTTAGTTACTTACCTATTTTGATACAATTTATATGGGATCACATCTGAATTATTTTCTACCATAACATCAAAATCGATTCACAATTGGGGATCGCGTTACATACATAAAAAAACATTATACCTAACCGAATTAAGAACTTTTTTCAAGACGGGATAAAAATAAGTAGTAAGTAGGCAAAAATATCACGGTAGTGAAGCCCAAAAGATTTACGGTAGATATTAATAGATTTACCAGTTTTAACGGTAATAAAAACTAATTAACTTTTAAGTATCTAGTTTCTACAATTTTAGAAAAAATTTGCCAGTTGACAGTTGAACTAAAAGATTGCTATAAAGATTGGATTATATATCAAAGAATAAGTAACGTCGAACGTAAGAACTCAACGAATCAGGCTCAAATTCAGAGGATCCTACTACTTAATATCACACTAAAATTATAAAGGAGAAAGTTTGTGAGTGTGTATGTTTTTGGAGCTGACACCATGGATTAACAAACACATAGGATACTTTTTATCCTGAAAAAAAATGAGGGATAAAAAGTATTGGGAACAACGGGAACTACGTGGGTAAAACTGCAGGGCGTTGCTAGTTATCTATAAATACGAAAGTTTGGATGTTAGTTGCTCAATTGCGTCGGAACGTCGTTGAAATTTGGAACACTGTTTAGGCACAAACATGTCCTGCCTCCATACCGTAAAAAAATTACCTACAATAGAAGAGATATAATGGTTACACGGATAAAATTTTCTAGACGAAAAGATAGAAGACTTTCCGATTCGAAGCGATCCGATTCACTTAGAAGTTGAAGACGCATATAGATATTGTTTGTTTGTTTATTCTCTTGATAAACAAATCAAGTAGACCAAATAGTAATATAATAGTAGCATCAACAAAAAGAGTAAATAGAAGGCAATAACATCAACATTTAAGCAGTTTTTGTACCACAATAACATGGAAATACTATTAGGATGCCGCCAAATATAGTCATAGCGAAACTTTAGGGTAAATGATACTGGCTTCGTAAATAGGACTTTATACAAGTTCGGCAGAGTAACAAGTTACTTATCGAGTGACCATAGATAGAAAGTAATTGCGAATAAGCGAAATGTTTTCAGAATGTCGACTGATTTTCGTGGACACCAATTTGTTGGGGACAGAAGAAAAACTTTGTTATCCCAGTGGTGTTTCATCTTTTGTCATTGAAATAAACGCTCGTTAGGTCTTCTCAACCCGAATTAGTAATAGAAATGCGTACAAGGTGTAAGGTTAGATATTTTTTTCATCGTGAATATTTCAACGTTCGACAACTCATTCGCCGTAAGACGACGATGCGACGTAACAAACTTAACACAATTAATAGTTTAAGATATCGATAATTAAACGTATACAAACCATACAATAAACATCTGCAATTATAAATGAGTAACCAGAAAAAAGTAACGTTTAGACTCATTGAACTCTTAAAACACTAAAGGCGGAATTACATTACGAAATTAGTGGCATGAAATTAATTTCGCGACATTAGTTTTAACAACAGTTTCACATGTAATTTAATACTTTCGTAATGCATGCATTAATTTCACGAATGCAAATGAGTTTCGTGCCCTGCGCGATTTTTAGGTGAAATTAGTGTCATGCAACTAATTTCATAGTGTAGATGCGACGTGAAACTAGTGTCGCGAAAGCACCTGTTCTGTGCGGACGTGTGTAGTTTTATCATTGCGCGCGCTTTAAGCGTTAAAAATGGCAAACCAAACATGGAGTACAGATAAAAATATACAATTCATCAATGAATATCAGCGACAAGAGTGTCCCTGGGACCCGAAATAGTTTTTATAGCTCTCAGGATCTTCACCTGCTAATTCAGAGACTAACTTCATTGCACCCAAATGCTTTCTTGTTAACCATCCTCGAATCCACCAACGTCTTTTTTTTCTTGATAGTCTTTTTTTAAGTTTATATAGAAGCATTTCTTTAACTACATTGAATATAGCTTTGATGCTGATGGGGCCATGGTTATTGCGATACTGTGGGTTTCACGACACTTTTTATTTCACGAAATTACTTTCGCATATATCGAAACTACTTTCGTGAAACTGATTTCAACATGCATGACACTAATTTCGTAATGTAATTCCGCCTTAAGAAGCGGCAAGCGCTCATCTACGATCTCAATGTAAAATCAGGTGACGTCTCCTGATTGAGTCTCAGTCGCAACAGGAGCCACAAGCTGAGTGGACGTTCGCTAACAATTCAAAAAAATCCGATATGAGCCGTAATAATGTCTTATTCGGCTTTTGCAAGGTGAACAAACAATTCAAAGAAGTTCAAGTTCCATGGTATCACTTTTCATGCGTAAGTACACAAAATCTTTAATTATTTCCATAACAGTTCAATTATTATTACATCTAAAATTATTTTTCTGTGGTAAACAATTTTACAATTGGCCATTTCTAAAAAGAGACAGATATACATACAGCGTAAGAGTGCAACACGACCGGCGATATGTTAGTTGCGGCTATTTTGTCTCTTTCACGCCAGTGCATTTGTATGTCTTTCTATTCTTGTCGAAAAAAATATCTAAACAAATGTGATGTATAGCTATCTCATTTGCACCTACTGCCTACTTGTCATGATGTCTTTGTCATTCATTCAAACGTCTCTCACGATGCGAGTGAAGCTGTGTGCACATTGCGTATACTTGTGTGAGATTTTCGGCACATTATGCTGTCTTTATATTAGAGCGTACCTTATCTTCGTTTACTTAGTTTCATCAAAGTTTAGACTGGGCCAAAATAGAAGTAAGTTTCATAATTCGAGCAAGCGAGCGATTCAAAGAGCGAGGTTTCAGAGTTAACGAAAGTGTCATCGTATACATATTTAAATATGTAATCTTTAGATTTTTTTAAACCACTCGAGCGATCGATAAAATTTTAATGCAATGTCTTTGGAAGTATATGGCCTTTGAATAAGATTTTTTTCTTTAATTGATTCGAATCTTCTTCAGTCGTCTTCGATTAATCGGTGAACATACATACATACATAAAGATGACGATTTGAGACCTGTTCTTTGCAATAGTTTACAATTTTAAAAAATGTATTACAGTCCTTTTTCTAAAAAAAACCCATATTTAATATGCACAGAACCCGGTTATCGTATAAACATGCATACTGATTGTTTGTCGTTGCTTTCATTATGAGAACCACTCTGGTTAAATCCATAAAATATTGATAAAATATGACTGATGATTTATTTTTAAAACTTTGAAATTTTCAAAAAAATCTCGCTAAAACCAAGAAATTCATTATTTAATTCAATTAACTTTCAATACAATTCATACAAATTATAGATGAGTACTTCGATTGATTTAGTCGTCGTCGCTTACCCCAACACCCTGTAGGTACGTACTGTAGATGTAACAAATTATTACGAAGTTAGATATTAACTTATTAAAGTTGTACAGCGTTTGTGGTCCCGTGGTTGCGAACAACAGTTACGTAAGTAGGTGTGAGCTTCAGTTCTTGTCAGAACAATTTTACCAACTTATTGTGGTCTCACAACTTTATTATTTTCTCTTTATATTATTTCATTTTATCTCATTTAGTTGTTTAGATTGTCAATTATTAAAAGTTTACTATGTGAAGCTCTCAAGTTTAGTAATTTAATAGTTCATAATATTAAAGATAGAACCTCCTCGCAGAGTACGACTCTAGGGTAGGACCATTACCCTGAGAACCTCTTCCTTTTGAACCGTTTTTTATCGATAATAGGATTGCACTTGATCGTCATCTCGTTTCTCGTAGTCTACGATGGTGTGCGCTTACCCTGGAAGATTGGCCGATTCACTGTATCGAATTAAATACTCCCAGATAATGTCCCATACAGGCAACCTATTCCTTGAGGTAGATACTCAATTCAGTTGATTTTTTTAAATAGGTCCAGGTATATTTATTATATCGCCCTATCAGATTTATTTTATTTATTACCTTTACAAACGATAGGTACTTTACCGTCCAATGTCATAAAGCAAATACAGCAAAGCATAGAACCTTTCTTCTTTTGAACCTGGCAAAATGCCCAATCGTATTAGTGAACTTAACCAAATAAGTACAGATAAACATTAGTAGCAAGCGAGGGGTCATTTAACGAGAATCCCGGTTCCCGAATGAAACGATCCCGGCTCGGTCCCGGCCCGGTGATTGCTGCTCGGACGGGAAATTAAACGGACCGGACGTGCCGACGAGAAACACGGAAATTAGATTTATTTGCAATGTTGGTTATTTTACTAACAAACGTACACAAAAATTGTACAAGCCGGAAAGGATTCTTCCTGAAAGATCTTTAACAATCTACATTTCTAAATTTACCTACAGTTAGGAAGAAAGACAGATTTCTCTCTTCCTAGATAGAAATCATAAATTGATGTGTCCCTCACGTTAGCCTTCATCCTACTACTTTTGCTTCTCCACTTCGCTCTATCCTTGACAACTTTTCAAAGTCAAGTTCATTAATTTTCCTACCCATTCCATGCCCTTGCTATTTCTATCTCTTTAACTTTGAGATAAAATAAAGAGAAGAGCTATAGCCACCGTGATTCGGTTTCAGCTACACAGTTCCCTGTATCCTCGTTGGTCAATGGTCGCAAGTATTCCGGTATTACTTGACCCCAAATCTTGTTGCGATTATTCGCAATCATAGGTCAAGTTATACTAGGCATAGTGTACGTCTTCAATGGACATCTATTTATCAAACGATGGCAACGGTTGAAGCGGCTATTCTAGACCTAAAGTACATAAACCAAAATAAACTTATAATTGAACGTTTCGCGTTCGTACTACAACAGAGAGAGACTACAGTATACTCGTAGTAGAGTTTACTTAACTAGTTTTAGCTTTGAGAGTAAACTTTGCTAAGTAAATAAAACAAGACCTAAAGGTCCCGAATTTAAGTTCAGTGAAGTGGACAAGTTTGTCTAGCTCATAAAATATTATGTAAGGAAGAGCCTGCCGGAATAAACAGCGGAACTAGGTTACCCTTAGCAATGTGGGTTACTGTAGTTTATCTAATGCGCTAAGGTTTGAGTAGATGCGAACTTTTATATAATTCTGAACAGGAAAACCGACTGTAAGTACCAGATCTTCTCTAGTATATTGATAGCATCTTGTACTAGAAAAATGTTATCAGTCTATTCAATATTCGTCAACTGATGGACGTAGTCTTCTCGTAACTAAGGCCTACTGTCCACGCACGCGTCTTTTGTCGAATGCATGCATCCTACGAACAAACGCAAGACGTGCGGCTGTCGTGTCGTTGTCTTTTCGTGGACACAGACTTCATTATTTGTACGCAAGATGCAAGCATTCGTCTTGCATCCGACAATTGTCGAAATCGGATGCGGATGTCGTGCAGCTACGTGGACAATTGGCCTAACGCTACAAGATACTGTCTTCTGCATTACATATCCACTTTTGACCACCACCTTTCCCTTTCCCAGCCCTTTTCCACCTTTCCCAGGGTATCCTACTTCTTCGCTTTTCGGTACGCGGTCTCTACGACTAGAATCTTTCTACCTCAGCGGTTGTCAGGTCATTTACAAAAATTGATAGCCCGTTGCCACTTCAGCTTGCTAATTGGGATCTGACTTTTAATTGGGAATGACTGGGTCCGAGACAGGAGACCGAGACACACACGTGTCGCGGTCTCGGCGCGAACTGGCACCCATAGAATTCTAGTGTCACGTGCCTGTCGCGGTCTCCTGTCGCGGTCTCAGCGCGAACTTGTACCTTTTGGTATATAGAGGTGCATATAGAGAAAGAGTGC
The DNA here is from genome assembly GCA_963693475.1 of Ectropis crepuscularia. NCBI lineage: Eukaryota > Metazoa > Arthropoda > Insecta > Lepidoptera > Geometridae > Ectropis > Ectropis crepuscularia. The sequence continues at coordinate 16,856,392 of OY856358.1, forward strand.
AGAATGCTAATATATAAAAAAAAAAGTTTAAAAATACATTACACACACTACCATGTATTTGACATATACGCATATTTATGTAGGCCTATATACTATTTCGTTTAATGTAAATGTAAATAGTCTGTGGTCATATTGAGAATAGATTAATGAGAATTGCTAGTCGTGTTTCGGTCACTTGGCGACCACAACTCATAATAATATGGTTACTGCGTGTTTGTTTTGTTATAATAATACCTTCGATCACTGAATGTACTTTAGTCAAAAGGTGCAATAAACAAGATTATTTTGAACGCACGCCTCATAAAGTGAAAACTTAATGGTGGATTTACGTACGAGGCTACCAATCACGGTATCAGATAAGTAGGTGAGTAACTGATACGCCATATTGATTGACATGGCACTGTCCACTGGTTAAACGAATAGGATTTCCTAATAATCCAGGGGTTTAATGACGTCATTAAAATGCGTCATAAGCTACACTCAAAAGGCCATTCGAATCCATGGAGATTTAAAGCTTTAGAGATAAGATAATAGATGATTGAGAATTCCAAAGCCAAGTCTTCGAAAATGTCGTATTTTACATAATTATTCAAAGACGTAAAAGTAATCCTTATTAAAATATCTTTAAATGTCAGAACGGATTTTAACAATGGTAATAAAAAAGAAATTTTAATGACTTTTGAGATTTTGCAAATAGATTTACCGATCAATAAATTAAAATTGAACTGGCAGGCTGATAACAGTTTTACTCGTAACTAACTCGTTTTTTTAACTTGGCTGTGGCTGGCATACATTTCCTTACATATGCTTACATCCAGAGAAATTACAGGGCTTAGAGATATAACAACTTAGATCTCTAAGTGACGAGCGCAGTGCAGTGGTTAGGTAATGATTTGGACGCCTCATGTTCCAATACCTGCATGTCACTGTGCTGTTATGTGGCAGGCATGTTGCTTACCATCAGGCACAGTCATGTCCTGCTCGTCTCGTCACTCTTTATGTAAAAAAATATTACACAACACAAATACATTTGTATTAGAACCATTTTAAAGACCACTCTTTTAAGGTTACACATACATTACATACAGTACATTAATTGTCAAGGATCTGGTGAAGACTGGATATATCCACAGCACAAGTATTAAACCTAATGTTTGTGTTCAGAATTTTAGGTATATATACATTCCTAACATATTTTTTTAGAATATTCTAGTAATAGGTCTCATTACTCATTCTCATACATCAATGTATGTATAATAAAAAAATAGGATTATTATATAATAGCAGCGCCCCGCGGGTTTACCCGCGTGGTTCCCGTTTCCGTTATTTTTCTGGAATAAAAAGTAGCCATCTATGTGTTCTTCCAGACTATTCTACTATTATACCGGTGGTCCAAAGTGCCCCCCGATCCGTTCATACGTTACAACGTGAATGAGCAACAAGCATCCAAATATCCAAACATCCATACATTGACATTTATAATATTAGTAGGATAGTACGATTTGCCAAAAAACTCATTCCAGTTTCCGGAAAACGCTTTGCTCGTTGTACCTGTTTCAGTATTACAGAAGTATAATTTGAAGTCCGGTTTGAAAGGCAATGTTTCGAGAGAAATTACAGAGCTTAGAGATATAACATCTTGGATCTCTGGGTGACGAGCGCAGTGCAGTGCTAGGTAATGATTTGGACTCTTCGTGTCCCAATAGCTGCGTGTCACTGTGCTGTTATGTGGCAGACATGTTGCTTACCATCAGGCACATGCTCCAGCTCGCCTCGTCGCTCTTTATTTAAAAAAAATAATAATTAAGGATCTATCTACTACGTATTCATTCTCCGCCGTCTTTTTACATCCAGATCTTTTCTGTCCTACGCTTGCTTGAAAGAAATTGCTCTTAGGTATAACGTCCGTCACCATTTGATTTTTTTTCTGATTTTTTAATTCTTAAAGTGCAATGAAAAGTTTAATAAAATAATAATAAATAAATATTGGTTGACATTTCACACATAACACAATCTGAGCCCAAACTAAACAAAGCTCTGCTATGAAAGTCAGATGACTGATAAATAATGCTATCCTATATATTTTTAAATACATACATAGAGGCATAGTATATCTATGTATCTGTCCTCTCTCGCTGGCTGTCCCTATCCCTCGCAACCGACTCCTATAGGTTTATTTAGACTATATTACTACACACGGCAGACAGATGTACCGCAAGTGAAAAATCCCGTTGGCTGCACCTAAATGCTTTCTTTTGAGTGCTTGCCAGATATGATCTGAGAATTTCATATCACACCAAGCTAGACGGGAACTGTTGCCAAATAATTTAGTTAGGTATACATATACTCTATTTAATAACAGTCCACAAAACATTTAAGATTTAACAGTGCAAATATTTGTGTGATGAATTCAAATGTTTGCACTCTGTCTGGGTGTTTCTATGTGTAATAAGTATGTATTTAAAACTATATAAGTATTATATCAACTCTCTGGCCGCCATCATACAAGCTTTGCTTAGTTTGGGGTCAGATGGTGTTGTGTGAATTGTCCACCAATATTTATTATTTATTTATTTATTATTATTATTTATTTAAAGTATTTTTATGCGTTTTACGTTGACAGAGCCATGATTGCACACTCGTTTCGAAATATGGGACAGAACAAAACCTATGCAAGAATACAATCTATTTACAACGTCTATTAAACTCATTATGTCATCATGTCTTATCTTCCTGACAGATTTTAACAAATCAGTTATGATTAATCAAACGAGACTGACCTTTTGATTTTGATTTTCCAAACATTAAATCAACGGTTACACAAACTTATGCAAACCAAAAGCCTATCTATATTTACAAAAAAAAAAAAAAATACGGTCGAATTGAGAAACCTACTTTTTTTTAAAGTCGGTTAAAAAGTATGATGAAACCTAACAAAAAAATAAAGTAAAATGTAATATAATTTATATTTTTAGATAGTAGGTATGTTGTAGACAATGTTGAGACAAACAAAAATTACTTTTAAATGCACATTGTTCCGTATAATCGGGCAACATTATATCGGCCATCGAAAATATAGCGGATCTATGTTGACAGCCGGCTGTCACTTGTACGTTGTCTCTGGTCGCGGGAACGACAATGACTGGTTTTTTTGTTAGTTCTTTCTAATCTGGTTTTTCTGGATAAAAGCTTTAATATTGTGCGGGAACACGTTATTAACATTAATTGTGACTACTGGATTAGTGCTGGACTATTATTTGTGAAGTGCGCTACTGGATTGGCCCCTTCTACAACGCAGGATCGTTCTGGAACGGGAAGTCTACGGAACTACTGTCTGGTTTGGTTTCCTTATTCCCGTGTTCCGTTCCCTATTCCTAATAACCAAACAGGGCTTTGGACGACGCCGGGAACCCTACGTAAGTGATTTCTTTTCGGTACCTTGTTTGCAATTAGGGGGTAAATATTAAAATCGGTATAAAAGCAAAACAATAATGTTCTAGACTTGTGTAACGGTGTTCCATTCCACCGTTCCCTTAAAGTAATCAAAAATAGACTTGCCGTCTTAGGAAACCTTTAAATCGTAAAACGGCCGTAGATGGTAAAACGGAACGGTGTCGCGGACCAATCGGGACGCGACAAATTCAAATCGCCCAATGGCGAGAGACGACGCCGAGGGACATAAAATTATAAAAGAGAAGCTGACTTGAGGCAGAAGCCATTTTACAAATAATTTTTCTAATAACTATAAAAAGTGAAATAAAACTAAATGCTGTCCGAAAGCTTAAAAGTTATAAGTGCAACGAAAACCCCGTAGGGTAAGTGTTCCAATTTGCATTATGTATCGCTGTTGCATCACTGTTCATATTGCGTGTACAATTGTGTAAAACATATGGTGTATGAATTGTGCTACTTTTACTGCTCATCGAATTTGTCTGCCGATGATTTACGGGAGACCCCGCGACAGAACGATGTTCGTTTGGATTCAGCAAATTACATTATGACAATCGAACACGGGGTCAACGGCCGGCGAGTTCGATAAGTCGGAATCAAGGGTCATTGACCTACCCGTGTCTAGAAAAGTGAATGACGGTTGATTTTCTTTCGACCGTTATAAACTTTCCTGCTATTTCTCATACTTATGCTTCTTTATGTAAGTGTGATTTACTCAGTGTACAGCCAAAATGTAAAGATAACTGCCTCATCATGATTATCAATCACGAGCGGACCACTTTGGGTCCTGTTCCGCCTCGACGAAGCAAGCCGCGGATGTCGCAGTTATCTTCGTATTGGGGGACGGCATTCTAATGGTCACCTTCGACCAATTCCAGGGTTCCAGCACCGGGTTGAGTCCCTAACGGCCACTCTTACGGCTGGCTGATGCACAGAGGGAACTATCAATCTTGAAGTAGTAGCCTGCACACCCTTCGGACGAGACAGAGGAGCTACCCCGTGTAGGACACAAGGAGCACCATCGCCATGTCCAGCTGCCACCACTGAACCCCCCAGAAGGACTGCGACCCGACCCTCCGCGGCTTACACAGGCCAGTGTGTCCCACCTAGATTACCATATGAATCACACGATTTGCAAACGAACCCTTACTACTTTTTTTTTTTTTTTTTTTTTTTTTTTTATTTAAAATTGCTACTCCACAGACTCCGGGGTCCGTGACTTTTGTCATTTAAAATCTTATTTATTTTTACATGTTTCTTGGATAATCAGAAGAAGAGGAAAATAAGGGGGGAGTTGGGAACATTTTAAACCTAATACTAGTTAGTGCTCGTCTGTTGAGCCGATCACTACCGGTTGGGATTCCGCTAGTAATCGACTCGACATCGATTCTTTGCCTTATTGCCATTTGCCTAAGCCGCCTCCTCCCGGCCGAGAGCCTCCACTACGGCTGCATTTCTGTCCCTGATGGACCCTTACTACTTGTGGATCTATATCCAGACTAAATTTGGCCATCCAGCCATGGGAACCAAGGTTTCACTTGCTATGGGCCCCAAGTCGGTATTTCTGGCATAAATACTATACATTTTTTGGTAGACAGAGCGTGGTTAACCGTAAATACCCCTTTTTTGTTTTTATTTTTCTGGGAAAATATATCGGGTAGGCCAGATATTTGGGGGTTCCCAGTTTATAATTTCTCCCCAAACTGTCGGGAAATTGGTATTAAGTGGTATCCGGTTTAATAGGTTGCGGATATATTTGTTGTGACATTGTCCGAACTTTAGGTTAATTTAAAATTTAAATTTAAATTTAAAATGGCTTCGGATTTGGCCAACCAGCTCCGGTGGTTTGAATCCTTACAAGGATTGGTCGGCAGGAGAGACCGGGAGGAGGCGCTATTAAACAGGGCAGAACACCTCGACAGGCGCCTGGAGATCGCTGAGAGGAGCACAGGATTGCTGCGGGATGCAAGGCCGCCTCCACCTGAGGAGCAGATGGAGAGGATCGACGCGGACATGCGGCGCATCCTGGATTTGTACGACGAGGTCTCCGAAGGGGTTCGCCAGCTGGAGAGGTCTCGTCAGGGAAGGGCGAACTCGGGACCCGTCATCAGGAATGCGGGTTCGGGTGTAGTGGGACGCCTTCCCACCCTGGACTTGCCCAGGTTCACAGGTAACCTGCGAGAGTGGAGCGGCTTCCGGAGTATGTTCGCCTCTCTCGTAGATTCACGCACCGACTTGACGAGGGCGGAGAAACTGGCGTATCTCCGCACGTCACTGGAGGGTGAGGCACTCTCCCTGATCCAGCACCTGGAGCTGGACGACGACAACTTTGGCACGGCGATGGAGTTGCTGGAGACGAGGTTCCAAAACCCTCGGCTCCTCGCCGACGCTCACGTGTTCCAAATACTGGGGCTGCCGAAGGTGACTGAGAGGTCTCAGTTGAGGCCGCTAATCCTCACGCCCGTGAAGGTGGCGTACAACGCCTTGCGCAGCTTGGGACTGCCAGTAGAACACTGATCGTTTCTGCTGGTCCACATTCTGCTGGGCAAGGTGCCGCTGGAGTTGCGCGCCCGGTTCGAGCGGGAAAGGGGCCTTCACGGCGACCCGAAGGTCTTCCCCACGTTTGAGGAGCTGCTTCGGGTCCTGGAGTGGGAGGCGAGGATGGTCGAGTCGGCGCCGTAGGAGGCGCAGCCCGCCGCTTCAGCTCGTGGCCCTGCCGGAACAGGACCGCGACCTACCAACCCCCGCACTCAGGGTGGGGTAAAGCGGACGGCGACGGTGACGAGTGCGTCGGAGCAGGAGTGCCCGAACTGTGGCCAGCTTCACGCGCTGGTGCAGTGTCCGGCCCTGCTTGCGAGGACGACTTCCGACCGACGAGGCATCGTTCGGAGGTTGCGTCGGTGCTACGGGTGCCTGGGGGGTCATTTGTTCAATGACTGCCCCACGGCACGGCCGTGTCCTGGGTGTGGGGGACCACACCACCAGCTCTTGTGCGTCAGGAGCGATGGTGCTGGTCGACAGCCCTCGGGGAGGGGGCCCTCCACGGGCGGGGGTGCTCCCACGCAGAGCCACGCATTGTACAACAATGAAGTGGCTACAGCGTGGAGCACACCCCCTCCACCCCAACTCCCGGCAGCGCCGGGCAGCCCAACAAGGGGCGTCCTACACGTGGCTCGGTCACCGACCTCACAGCCCGCGCGGACGCGGGCGAACTGGAGAGGTGGAGGGGTGATACCGGAGTCACCACGGGGGCCACCTCCCCAGCGTTATCCTTCTCCGCCGCTGGATCCGCGATTAATGCAATGGAGGGCGTACACGCCTCCCCTCCATGAGCATCCGAGGCTGGACTACCACCCGCCCTACTTTAGGTACGGCAGGGCAGCTGGATATGCCCCCCCTCCGATGGCCCTTTGCACTCGGCAGCCATACTGGGCTGGGCCCGGTAGTCCGACGGGTTCGGACGGGCCTCGGAGGGATTGACTAGCCTCCGTTCCCTTGGCACAGGATCAACCGGTGGTCCTGCTGCCCACCCTCTGGTTAAGGGTTTGGGGTCCAAGAGGCGACTACGTCCGGATACGAGCGCTCTTGGACACAGGGTCCCAGGGGTGCATTTTAACAACCCGGGTTGCTCATCGCCTGGGCCTGGCTAGGTTTCCGTCACCGACTCCGTTGCGAGGAGTCGGGAACACAGAGGTGCGGTTGGCTGGACAGACCCGCCTCTCCTTCTCGTCCGTACATTCATATTCGGAAAGGATTGCGGTCAGGGCCACCGTCATGGATTCGGTTGTCGGTTGGCTTCCTCAGGCGGACATAGATCCGGATCTTTTGTCCTGTACTAAGGGTCTCAGGTTGGCGGATCCCCGCTTCGGGATGGCGGGTCCGGTAGACCTTTTGTTGGGTTCTGATGTACTGGGTTACATCATGAACGGCAAGCCTAGACTGCTGGATCAGTCTTCGCTGATGGCGCTGCCCACCATCTACGGGAACGCCATTTTGGGAATGGTGGATGAGTGGCAGCAGTCGAATCAGGCTTCTTTTACGGGAACGGCCCTCGCTCAGATCATGCAGAGGTTCTGGGAGATCGAAGAGCCGCCTACCGTGTCTCGGCTGGATCCCGAGCACGTGGAGTGTGAGAACTTTTATCAGGCTCACACTCGGAGAATGGTTTCTGGGCGATTGGAGAATAGGCTGCCTTTCCGGGATAACCCCCCGCGTCTGGGCCAGTCTCGATCATTGGCCGAGAAAAGGCTCAGGTCCATGGAGCGACGCATGGCTCGAGATCCTGTACTTCGGGAAAAGTACATCGAGTTCATGAGGGAGTATGAGGCACTGGGCCACATGTCTCCGGCTCGCGACGACTGGTCGACCATGGACCACTACTTTTTCCTCATCACGCTGTTTTGAAAGCGTCGACAGGCAAACTCAGGACGGTGTTCGATGGATCCACTCCGACTTCGACAGGAGTGTCACTGAACCAGTGCCTCCACGCTGGACCGAAGTTACATCGGGATATTGTAGACATCATCCTGAATTTCCGTAGGCATCAGGTGGTGTTGGGAGCGGACATCCGTATGATGTTCCGACAAACGGTCATACACCCCGAGGACAGGAGGTTCCAGTTGATCCTCTGGCGGGAAAGTCCTCAGGACCCTATGATGGTGTATGAGTTGAACACCAACACCTATGGGTTGAGATCAAGCCCCTTCATTGCGATCCGCTCACTGCTGGAGTTGGCGGAGCAAGAACGGGCTCGGTACCCACGTGCAGCCGCAGTTCTGGAACGCGACCTGTACGTGGACGACGTTTGCACTGGTGCGCAGACGGTGGAGGAAGCTCTGTTGCTCCGGGATGAGCTTACAGAGCTTCTCGCATCTGGAGGCTATGAGCTTCGGAAATGGCTCTCTAACGACCCCAACGTCCTGGCTGGTATCCCGGACGATCACCAGCAGGATCCGGGGCTCTTCGAGGAAGGTGACGATCCGCACGGGATTGCGGTTCTGGGCATGCAGTATCAACCGGTTGCTGACATCTTCACCTTTCGGGTGGCACTGGAAGCCACACGCGCGTGGACAAAACGGACGGTTTTGTCCACCATCGCCAGGATGTTTGATCCAAACGGTTGGATCAGTCCGGTTCTGTTCGCAGCCAAGTGTCTGTTACAGCGACTTTGGACTCTGAAGGTCTCATGGGACGACCCCCTGGTTGGAGACTCGCTTAACATTTGGCTTCGTTTAATATCTGACCTCGAAACGGTCAATCGAGTGGCGTTGCCCCGTCGCATTCTGCCACCAGGCTGTAGCCGGATCAGCCTGCACGGGTTCTGTGATGCGTCCGAGCTGGGCTATGCCGCATCTGTGTACTTGCGTACAGTTGACGCTGGAGGCCACGTCAATGTCACGCTCTTATTGGGGAAGAGCAAGGTAGCTCCTATCAGGACACGACTCACTATTCCGAAACTGGAATTGAGCGGAGCCACATTACTTGCTCGGCTGCTTAAGCACGTATATCAGGAACTGTCCACCTCGATAGACATCCGGAAGGTCTATGCGTGGTCAGACAGTCAGGTCGTACTTGCCTGGTTACGAGCAGCCCCTCACACCTTGGAGACTTTTGTGGGAAATCGGGTTTCCCAAATCCAAAACATTGGACTGGACATGGTTTGGAGACATGTCCCGGGTGAGTTGAACCCCGCTGACTGTGCTTCGCGCGGCTGTTCCGCGCCGGAGCTAGTTGATCACCCCTTATGGTGGGGTCCGGACTGGCTGCGGGAGCCAGAAGCTTCCTGGCCAGCTCTCGGCGCGGACTCGGAGCGAGCGGAGCTGCCCGGAGTCCGCGTGCATGCGATTGTGGCGGAAGTGTCCCCAGACCCTGATTGGTTGACGGGTCGTTACAGCAAGCTGGATAAACTGTTGGGGGTAACTAGCTGGATTAAGCGCTTCATCCACAACTGTCGTCACCCTCGTCAGAAGATGTGTGACCAGATCGCCACTGTGGAGGAGCGTCGGAGTTCCTTGCTGCACCTCATTCGGCTGGTGCAGGGTGAGAGGTTTCCGACGGAACTTGAGGCGCTGCGCTGCGGTCGCGCTCGCTTGAAGGGTGCGGTCGCTAAGTTGAACCCTTTCACAGATCAGGATGGTCTTCTGCGCGTAGGAGGTCGGCTCCGGAAAGCCAACCTGCCGTACGGCAGCAGGCACCCCCTGTTGCTACCTAAAGGAGGTCCTCTGGTGGACCTGCTGATCTCCGATCGGCATCTCGGTAACGCGCACGCTGGATGTGGCGCGCTTCTCGCTGTGTTGCAGCGTGAATTCTGTATCTTGTCGGCTCGCAGTGCGGTCCGAAAGGTGCTGTTTAGATGTGTCCCTTGTTATAGGCTCAAGGCGTCTACCATGCAGCCCATGATGGGAGATCTTCCTCCGGATAGGATTTCTCCCTCGAGGCCGTTCGACGGGGTCGGAACGGACTTCGCTGGGCCCTTCTCGGTCAAGTCATCGACGTTGCGTAACGCCAAGGTCGTTAAAGCCTACCTGTGCGTCTTTGTGTGTTTGGCCACCAAAGCAGTCCACCTGGAGCTGGTCTCTGCGCTGTCTACGGAGGCCTTTGTCGCGGCGCTGGATCGCTTTGTAGCGCGAAGAGGAGTACCCTCTTTAATACGTTCGGACAATGGCACAAATTATCGAGGGGCGGCGAATTATTTACGCGAAGTTAATAATTTTTTAAATTCTGGTAATAATAGTTTAAGTCTGACTCTCGCCCAGCGGGGAATCAGCTGGCAATTTAGTGTGCCGGCCTGTCCTCACTGGGGAGGAATTTTTGAGGCTGCGGTGAAGTCTGCTAAAACCCATCTCCGCCGTGTCATCGGGGAGACCGTGTTAACTTGGGAAGAGTTAGTCACGGTACTATGCCGCGTGGAGGCAGTGCTTAATTCCCGTCCTCTCTGTCCAATCTCGCCTGACCCTAACGATCTAGAAGTCTTGACGCCGGGTCACTTCTTGATCGGTCAGCCTTTAACCGCGTTGCCGGAGTATCCCTGGAAGGATGAGCGCCCCGGACGCCTGTCCCGTTTTCAGTTATTGCAGCAAATAAGTCAAGACTTCTGGAGGCGCTGGTCGGCCGAGTACTTGCATCTGTTGCAACAACGGGTAAAATGGACAGATAGGACGGAGGCCCCTCGGGAAGGGGACTTAGTATTATTAAAAGAGGCAAATTTGGCCCCCCTACTCTGGCGTAGGGGACGTATTTTAAAATTGATATCTGGTACTGATGGCACACCCCGCGTGGCGGAGATTCTGGTTTCTGGTTCCAGACTTCAGCGCGCGGTGTCCTCTCTGGCACGCTTGCCTCTTTATTAGATATACGTATTTTTCATGGTTAAAAATTTATTTAATTTTATTGCTATTTTTGGTAAAGTTTTTTTTTTCTTTTTTTGGTTTGATTTCCACTTTCGGGTCAAAGTTGGGAATTTCGTTTTATTTGGGGTCCGGATACTACTAAATACTGGTTTCTAAAATTGAGCTGGAGTTCAATTGGTCGGGGGTTTTGTTCCGTATAATCGGGCAACATTATATCGGCCATCGAAAATATAGCGGATCTATGTTGACAGCCGGCTGTCACTTGTACGTTGTCTCTGGTCGCGGGAACGACAATGACTGGTTTTTTTGTTAGTTCTTTCTAACCTGGTTTTTCTGGATAAAAGCTTTAATATTGTGCGGGAACACGTTATTAACATTAATTGTGACTACTGGATTAGTGCTGGACTATTATTTGTGAAGTGTGCTACTGGATTGGCCCCTTCTACAACGCATCCTGCGTTCTGGAACGGGAAGTCTACGGAACTACTGTCTGGTCCGTGTTCCGTTCCCTATTCCTAATATCCAAACAGGGCTTTGGACGACGCCGGGAACCCTACGTAAGTGATTTCTTTTCGGTACCTTGTTTGCAATTAGGGGGTAAATATTAAAATCGGTATAAAAGCAAAACAATAATGTTCTAGACTTGCTATGGGCCCCAAGTCGGTATTTCTGGCATAAATACTATACACACATAATATACATATTTAATACATATATTTATGTAGGTATGTTTATTTCGCCATCGGCGTCGTTCGTAAAGCGTGAAATCATTTACACAAAGTGTAACGTCACTTCACATTTATTTCGGTTTCTTGTATAAAACGTTAAAATATACTGTATGAGGTCAGCTTGCAATCCATAAAAATGAACTGATGATAGATGATCTGATCCATCCTTTTGCAAGTGCCTATTATAAGCGGAGACGAACCATATCCATTTAAAATATTATTGTGAAAATTATACTATTTGCTTTTCAATTTTGTTTAATGACTAATGTATTTACTCTTTTATATTTTAATTAGTTTTTTTTTTTTATATACGATTTTAACTAATTTACCATGTTTAACTGAATTTTAAGTATAATTGGCATTGTGGGCATACTTATTATTAGACAATAAATAAATAAAAAATATAGTTGCTTTGTCGCTATTTTCGTAAAAAGATTTGAAATGAAATCCAGTATACAGATAGGTACACCCCAGTAAGTCCATAAATCCAGTCTACGCCACAGCGGGCCCAATTATTCGCATATGGTAACCAATTATGTGCACCCATCTCGAAGCTATTAGGTTTGGCTTGGGAGATTGAGTCGTTAATGAGATGAACTGCGCTTAATAGTACAACATATACAAAATTTGCAACGTATCATTTGTTTTTTAGTATAGATAAACTTTGAATTATTCTTAATATTAGAAAAACTACTATTTTACTAGCTTCTATTGTAAAAAATAATCTTGATGATGCAAGCATATTTCTGCGTAAGGCCCCAAGGCCTTACATAAAGAATGTCCCATCCCATCCCATTTTGGTTGAACTTTGTAATTATATAATAGAATCAAGTCATAAGGAATCAAGACATTAATCGCGATTGTTAATATCAGGCTTAACATCAGGCGATAAATATGGCGGTCAAGTGTAAACAATAAAAATGTAAATGTAAATAAAAGTAAAAAAAAAGGTAACTTTGTGAGCAAATATAATAATTTCCTGTAAGGGGGTGCAAATGAATTACAAGCTTTCAGAAGTACAGCCCGCTTTTATCTACTATTTTCACCTTGTGGCCCATGGCTCCTGAAACGTTGCCGACCCTTGCTCTATACTCTAAAAAACATATGTGTAAATCTGTAAATCGCTTGACAATGAAACATTATGATGACATGGTGCTAATCCGCTGATGGAGCTGGAAGATGGTCAAATAAACTTCGCAAGTAAACGACACAACCTCATCTTGGGGTCATTTGATTCGTCTTGAGGAGTAGTTTGGTTCTAGATGGTAGAGAGTCTGATGATGGAGCTGAAAGATGGTTATAGGAAGTCATTAATTAAACCACATAACCCCATCGAATTTGGGCTCGCTTGATTCGACTTGAAGAGTAGGTAGTTTGATGCTAGATGTAACCAGGGTCTGATGATGGAGTTGGAAGACGCCCATTAACTTTTAGCTTTAGTACAGGTAATGAAAGCTTGTTTTTGAAACTCAAACTTTATTCTCAAATCTCTCTTTCCATCCTATGGTTGACTGGAAGAGATCGTTTTTAGTGATAAGGTCGCCAATTGCTACTTTATTTGGTTTTGTTATAAGTAACTTTTTTTTTTTGAGTGCAATAAAGAGTTAATCTATCTATCCTTACTAACCGAAGAGCTGTTTGTTTGAACGCGCTAATCTCAGGTACTACTGGACCGATTTAAAAAATATTTCACCGTTGGACCTTGATCCCTGAGTGATTTAGGCTATATATATACTAATATTATAAAGAGGTAAAGTTTGGATGTTTGTATGTATGTAGGGGGGTAATCTCTGAATCTACTAAACCGATTTTAAAAATTCTTTCACCGTTGGATATGTACCCAACTGAGTGAAATAGGCTATAATATATATATTACTGGCGAAGCCGGGGCGGACCGCTAGATTAAAATAAAGATTGTTTTATAATATAAGTGCGTCAATTAGCCTAATTGACATTGTCAGAACCTCCGATTAAACAAAAACTCTCTAGTCATGTAAGGCGTCAGATAGGCGCCATCTATATTTTTTTTGCTCGTTGAAAAAGTCTCATTACCTCTTGCTACGATTAATTTGCAATACTTTAAATCGAAGTCGTAATAAGTACGCATGATTCGGACCAGGTTTTTAAGCACGCTTATTAAACTAGTAATCTAGTATTTATGTTAATATTTTGTTGAAAAAATCTAGCAATGAATGATTTGCATGCAGTTAAAACGTGAAAAATCCGATGTATACTAGTTAATATGATAAAAGTTGTGAATAATCAAGTTACTGTTGATTAATACTGCGATGTTTATACACACAATTATATACACAATGTATATATATACACAATTCCTCAAGGATGACTGTTATTTGGTTTAATAAAACTAGATTTTATGATTTTAGTATGAAAACTAACGTGGTTATTACACATTTTAAACAAATACACATACAAATACATACACATACATACGATTAGCACTCAATCGAGCTGCGAACATGCGCGCGCACTCGCCTTGAAGAAGATCGCCGGACGCGATCGAAACTCGAGTCGGACTGTTCTGGCTATTTTATACGTGATTTACCCGTGTATTTGTTTAAAAAGATTTTATGATTTCACTGTTAATTTGTTATATGCGTTATTTGTAGTCGTAGGACTTTTTGCAGAGTCCACGTAAGGAAATACAACACCTTAGCCAGTTATTCTACCGCTGAGAATATGGAAACATCGAAATGTTCTGGTTTAAAGGGCAATGTTTCCATTGGGCTTAGAGATGAATCAGCCTATACATCTGGATGACCAGCGCAGTTTAGTGTTAGGTAATGACTTGGACTCTTCATGTATCAATAGCTGCGTGACACTATGATGCTACTGACAAGCATGTTACTTACCATTAGGCACATATCCTGCTTGCCCCGTCACACTACAGGTACTATAAAAAATCGTGTAGGTAGTACTGTTGCCATTTCGATGTTGTTGAATCAGATACAACAAATATTTTTTTAAATACGACTGGAAGTTACTGAGGTCACCGCGATGAAACAAAAATAACGTAGTGATTCAGTGGTAAGAATGTCCAACTTCACAGGCTTGTGAGATCATAGGTTCGCACCCCGTCTACACCTATGAGTATTTTTCCAATAACAGATGTATCATTTTGTCATTAGCAGTGCTTTGATTTTTTAATGTCGAATTGCATTTATAAGAATATTATATTTTTACAATGACGGAACGAGCAGGACTGTTAGACAGTGTTTGTTTTAAAGCGTATTGTGGTATTTACCATAGGTTTAACACAAAAGTGGTAGATAACAAAAGTTTTTTGTAGTGGTAGGACTCTTGGCAGAGTACGCCTGGGGAAGTACCACACCTTTACCAGTTATTCTACCGTCAAGTGGTAATGTGCAAACATTACTGTATTCCGGTTTGAAGGGCAATGTTTCCAGTGAAATTACAGCGCTTAGAGATATAACATCTTAGATATCTGGGAGACGAGCGCAGTGCAGTGCAGTGCTAGGTAGGTAGGTACTCTTCATTTGGACTCTTCATTTTCCAATAGCTGCGTGTCACTGTGCTGTTATGTAGCAGGCATGTTGCTTACCATCAGGCAACTGTCCTGCTCGGCTCGCCACTCTTTATTTAATAAAAAAAAAACAATACCACTAGAGCAAATCTTTTTTCAAATCATTGACAGGTTCATGATTTGCGATCAAAATTATACCCTATATCATAAGATAAAATAACCACTGTTATATACGAGTACATACATCATACATATACCACAGCGAGGCAGAAAGGCAGCTGGTGGTGGTTAGAGACGCAAGCTCGGCCTGAGTGGCGTATTATGAGAGAGGCCTAGAGTCCAGCCGCGGACGAACACAGACCGATGATGATATATCACAGCAATAAAATTGATTTACCTTACACTTGGACCTTCGCCACAAAGGCGACTTATGCAAATGTTAAACTGAAATATGACGATAATAAATATTTATGCGTAAATTAAATGAAGGTCGCGTTATTTATCTTAATTTTATTATATTTAATAATTATTCATCGTTATTAATGCCGACGTTTAAGAAATTAAACTCCGTAATTGACAAAATATAAAAATGTTTAAGTCGAAGATATAGAAAATGTCCCGAAAATTTACTAAATTTTACATTGCAATCTGGGAAAAAATTGAGCCCGTAATGTACATCTTTGTAATGCATAAGATAGATATTTGTCACACTATACATCTGCACACAGAAAAATCTCAGAGGCACATTCTCTGAGCAGTATTCCAACTTTTTAAAATCATCTCTGGCTTACCTAAACTCTTGAATGTCGCAGAACACTATATTTTTCTAAAAATGAAAGAAGTTTAAGTTACCTACTATTTATAACATCAACTATCAACCAGCGAAAGTTCCGTTAAAATCGGATCAGATTAGCCAGACAAAAAATATTAAATCTATGGCCTGACATGAAAGATATTTTTGCTACTACAAATACTTTCGTATTCATTTAATGAAAAGCTGCTAATTTGTAATTACAAAATCATAACCCTTCTCGGAGTCGGGCAAAAATACGCTTAAATTTTATTTATATTCATAAATATGTCCACTTATATGCTATCTCTAATGTTTCAACTAAGTTAGCAATAATAATAGAAGTTTTGCCTTAGACCAGTAACAAAATCCTTCAAGAGCCCCCCGCCCCACCCCATATTTTAGGCTAGTAACAGTGGTAGCTACGCCCCTCTAAAATATTTGTGTTTTTTTATAGAGTGACACGACTAGCAAAACATATGCATTGGATGCTTACCATAAGCAATACACTTGAAAGTAAAAAGTACCGAAATAAGAATGACGGTCTGGCGTTGCACTGTGCACCCAGACAGACCGAGACAGTTTTCTTTGAGACGTATTTTGTCTGCAAACGTTCCCTTTCAAACCGGAACACGGTAATATATATATTTACATTACACAATAATATATATTTACATATCATTGCTTGACGACGTAGAACTGGCGTGGCGTGGTACGTATCCAAGCGGACTCTACAAAGAATCCTACCACTACAAAGCTATAAATATGCAGGTACTGTTCACATGGACAGAAGCAGGAAACCCACAGTTCACGAATCATAGACATAAATTGTTATAATTATGATAATTAGAACTATTAGCGGTGTAAATATGTTGAGTAAATAAATAGTAAGTCACATGCTATAAGACGTCACCAACACAAGCCCGTGCAAATGGGCGTAACGGCATTTGCGCTATTCTTGTTTGTTTCCGTAGTTAGCTCCCGCGTGCTTTACAAGTAATTTTTTTTATCGGAAATGGGGTTTTAAATTGAATAAATTTGATATTTAAATATTGATGGAAATTCTTCACATTACACTGACTAGCCCCAAACTGAGCAAAGCGTGTAGTTTGAGAGTACACAGTACATAATTATAATACAAAGAAAAACCTAGACACTGAACAAATCATCCAAACCAAACATCCATGTTAATCGCATGTTTCACTTGGGCTTTAAATGGGAATCGAACACACGACCTGTGCTCAGTAAGCAGACTGACTACCACTTGAAACTTGTTAATGCGGGTAAAACCGACAGAATCCCACACCAACACTAATAAGTACTACTTAATTACCATAAGCTAGCATTCCAAAATTATTTACAAGCGATGCAGTGGCAATTGGTTTAAACAACATCTTTGTTAGGTGGAAAATCAAATGACAATGATCCACTAGCATGACGTAAACGATATTGTAACTATCGCGGATCAAACCTGAATTGGATTGGCACAGGACCAATCCAAGCCAGGAAAGAAGCCTATACTTAGCTATGGGATAGAGAAGACTGTGAATTGTAGGTAATTGTAGGTACACTTCGGAGAGTGTGCAACTGATCTCCATGATCTAATACCACTTTGCCCTTTCTTCTATCGGATTTCTCGTATCTCAAAAAAGAGACATCGTTTCATGGTTGATGCTCCAAAAACACGAACGAAGAGATTTGACTCCAAGTTTTGTGATAACAACGTCAAGGTTGTGGAATGCGTTGCCTGAGTGGGTTTTTACCGATAGTTACAATCTTGGTGTCTTCAAATCGAGAGTGAATCGGTTTCTTCTAGGTAAGCACGCTCCATTGTAGATCGCATTGTCGCTTAACATCAGGCGAGATGGTGGTCAAGTGCGAACCTATTATGGTTAAAAAAAATGAAATAAGTCACAAATGTTAAATTAATATCTTCCGCAAGTACTCGACCACATTAATACTAAAAAAAACACCGGCCGAATTGATAACCTCGTCCTGTTGAACTCTGTTAAAAAAGCGAATGTTAAAGTGAATTTGTTTCCACGTATCTCTGTAACAACTGAAAGGATGCGAATGAAATTAAATGCTCAGTAAGCATGTTACTTGTATTAACACTTAATATTTATAAATAGGCTACATTATTTCCCGTTAAAGTTAATCGCAAAGCCACGGGTTAAGACGCATCTAGTAAGTAAATATTCATAGGAAGGTAACTTTGTGAATTAATAACTAGGCACATGTGTTTCATTTTAGGAAGCAACAATGGTATACCTCGAGTTCGTCACTTTATCGACAACTGGTTTATAAAATGAACCTGCATGAGTCACTCGCTAAAAACAGGTTATATGTAGTTCTCAGTCAAACAACATAGATAAATAAAAGCTAAGTCAATCAGGACACGAAGCGTAGATCGTAAAGTATCTACCGGAGTAATCTGGATGTTTTTCAGTCGATGTTTGGCGTTTGGAAAATATAAAGGTACTAATCGGAAGTAAGAATAGAGTTAAGAAAAAGAAAGCTAGCTAGCTTTAGTATTTATTGCTTGGCAGTAGCCATATAGGCTGAGTCCAGACGAGCGTCATGTTTCAAGTTGTGAATCGACCTTTTTTGGATGCGAAGTAAATAATTTATCTTATCTTATACCTTTAAACGAGCAATTCTTGTATATATGAACTTGAATGTCGGAAACGGCTGGAACGATTTTCCTGAAATTATGTATGCAGGGGGTTTCGGGGACGATAAATCGATCTAGCTAAGTTTTATTTTCTAAAAACGTCATTTTATGCGCATTATTAGATAATGAAAAACTGGTACATTGACATTAGAATGCGACGGTAAATTTCGCAACGTTGCGCGGCAGTATGATAGCTCAAGAGAAGAAGAAGCGAGGGGCGGTCACGAATTAGTAGGTCCGGGTTCGAACCCAGATGGCTCCTCTTTTTTTTCAAGTTCCATCTTTTTTTTTAAGTTCATCTTTTATTTTTTGAGAAAATCTATTACTCCTTTTGTCTGTAGGTATTTACGTATACTCAGTGTTTAAACCGAGCAAAGCTCGGTCACCCAGGTACTCTTCTTTATTTCAAGCAATTTTATGTCATTCCAAGACATTGTGTCTTGGAATGCAATTATGCGACTCATTTTACACGATACAAAACTTAATGGAGTGCTCGATTGTCTGCATCCATAACAGTCTTACAGTCGTCAGTCTTTAGACACCAATAATCTGGTATTGAAAATATCTAAGTAATGGTTCCAATTGTGCAGAAAAAGTTTGAAGTTGAGATATTACCGACATTATCACATTCACTGTAATCAGAAAAGACGGCGATGGTTTGAACTCCGTTTTAAACCAAGTCCTTAGAAATCAGGTCATTCATCTTATTAGTTTGTGCCCATTAGCGTATGTCACTTTCAATATACGTTTTAAAACATTTGATCTCATATTGAAATCATTAAACAAATCATCGCCTAGGAATACAGGGTCGAGTTAAAATACAGCAATAAAAGATACTGCATAAAGCAACTAGACTAAATGGTTTGGGTCTGGCGAATACAGAACACATAACGGTGACCGTCTCGTCATAGCGTTTAGCATAACCGAAATTGTATAAATCATGTTTACGTACATACATTTCATATGATATATGACTAGAAGTAATTATGTAATTAAGATGTCCAAGTTGTAGTATTGCAACACTATAATATTCGTCTGTTACACTTTATAAAAGACGAAACAGTGGCTTTGTAGAGGTAGGACTATTTACAGAGTGAGCCCGGGGAAGTACCATACCTTTGTCAGTTACTCTTTCGCCAAGCAGTAATATGCAATCATCACTGTGTCCCGGTTAGAAGGGCATTGTTTCCAGAGAAATTACAGGGCAGAGATAAATCAACGTATATCTTTAGGCGACGAGCGCAGTGCAGTACTAGGTAATGGTTTGGACTCTTCATGTTCCAGTAGCTTAATAACACAGTATTGTTATGAGCAGGCGTATTGCTTATCATCTACACAATGCACATGCCCAGGTCGTGTACTCACAATTTACTATAAAAAAACAGGTTGAATATTATTCTTATGTCATGGAAATAATAGGTTGTCGCATAAAAAGATCCGAAATTTCCCTTCCTTTGACCCTGTCTCTAGGGATGGGCGGAAAGGTTGTTAAGAGTTCTTTTGCGTTTATCGTTTCTCAATACACAAGATGCGCACCAAGCGTCTATAAAGCTTTGCGTATTGCTGGGACTATAAAATTTATTGAATTTATCTATTTACTAGCAGCGCCCGCAGTTTTAGCCGTGTAGTTCCAGTGTCCCTTATTTTTCTGCAATTAAAAGTAGCCTACCTTTTATTAGTATTGCAAACTATAACCTAGCGGTGTTCCAAATTTCAACCCGAGCCGTTCAGCCGTTGCGACGTGATTAAGCAGCAAACATTTAAAATTCCAGTTAATAAAATTAGTAGGATAGTAGTATATAAAATCCAAGTAACAGGGGGGAGTTTGGATCTATAGCTTCGAGACTACAAAATGCTCATGCTCGACATTTGAACTTCTATTGCAAAATAAATATAGCACAATACGCAAGACTTTTTTTATACTTTGTTAGTGGTTGGACTCTTTGAAGAGTACGCCTGGGGTAGTATCACACCTTTGCCAGTTATTCTACCGCCAAGCAGTAATGTGAAAACATTACTGTGTTCCTGTTTGAAGGGCAATGTTTCCAGTGAAATTACAGGGCATAGAGATAAAACATCTTAAATCTCTGGGTGACGAGCGCAATGTAGTGCTAGGATTGGGACTCTTCCTGCTCCAATAGCTGCATGTCACTGTACTGTTAAGGGCAAGCTTGTTGCTCACCAATAGGCGCGTGTATAGCTCGTCTTATCACGCTGTTATAAAAAAAAACAAGTCAGGTAAAAAAACAAGTTGACAACGGTACGGTACGGCATTGACGTATTTTAGAAATTTTTATAACAAATATTTCTAAAAATAATGAGTTCTCAATTGCACTACCTACAAGTGATGTTCATAACATAGTTTTTTTTTTTTTTTTTCAATTCATCTGACGTTCTGAAAAGACCTCAATGAAAATAACAGACAATACTGAAGCTGTAGAAATCAAGAAATACAATGATCGACGAGAGCAGCCAAACGAAACTAAAGCCCGCATCTCAACAAATATCCATTGACTTGAAGAGGCACCATCGCAGTTCTTAATACTTGAAAGATTTTCAAAGTACATTATACAAGTAATTCTCGTATTCCGTCAAGTGTCCTGAAATAGTGTTGCCAAATCGTAACTTCGAACCACTTGTAATGTATCAGAAAATATAAATAAGTATGTACGGAAAATGCCGAATAATGTTATGAGGACGTTGTCCTAAAAATGACGTCAATTTGTCTACTCATATTTATTACTTCTGTAACTATTGTCTCATCTGTGCCCTTGGTATCTGTTGTATTGCTCATAATAACTGATTTTATTGCGATAGTTACTGATGAAAATAGTTAATGACTGTGGGTCAAGACTATATTTTTTTCCATGAAAAAGATCGCTGTCAATGTTTCGTTAGAACAAAAACCATTTTATTTTGTCACACAGATTTTTTATTTCCCATTTTATTTTAAATTTCAGTTTGTTTTTGCAACACCGTGAGAAGTTCCAATGCAATGCGATGTGTGATGGGCAGTAGATGTTTTTTTTTTAATTTACCTCTGGAATGTGTAAACTGTATATCTGTACTTATATATGCCCTGAAATATCGAGAACCAATTTCAAAGAGATCATCGCGAAACGGCTGAACTATAATACTTTGTAAAAATGCCTCATCACCCCAGAATTAGCGGGCCAAAAAAACTATCACATCCAGAGACACAAGAAGTTCCTTCCAAGAAAGAAGTACTGCTCTCTGAGGGATATGTACTTCTGGAATGGAACTCTGACATCATGGCAGTACAGGCGTTTGCATAATGCATAGCTCCATCATCGAGAGTCGAATCGGAAGCTGAAAGAGAGCCAAGAACGCCAAAAATAAGGCTTTTTCTTTCGAACTGTAAAGCTAAGCTGTCATCCGGCTTACGATTTGCTGGTAATGTTGAGCGGAAAAAAAAAACTTCGAAGGCTATGTGGCAAAGGATTAATTAAAACATCCTATAACCAAAATGGTGCCTCACCAGCTTATCGCAATTCTACTAACGTGTCGTTTTTGGCTTGATTAGTAATCCCAAGAGGATTACTAATCAAGAAGCTCCAGCATCAAACATTTTAAATCCTTTTTTTTTACTCGTTCGGTTGATCATTGGTTAACACCACAGAAATCTAAATAATAAGGTACTAGAAGTCGCATGACCGCGTGACATTGTCGCCGCACAGGTGACTTGTAGGCCACCAGTGCTCGAGTTGTAGTTTAGTCTTCTTCGAACCGGCTGGCGTGAATCATCTTTAAAACTTGTGTTATGCAGCATAAACAACTGTGGAAGTTCTTCCACAACTTGCAATTATACCAATAATGAGATTATATTTCACTGATAGGTATTTTATTTTATTTTAATTGTATTTTTTACTAAAATAAACGGAGCCCAATGATTCACTATGATGGTTATTCATTTTTGGTGTTATCGTCGTTTTGCATACTATTGCTGCGTACATTAATTAACATCTAGAGTGGTACAAGCATAAACAGCAATGTAATGTAAAATTAAAGAAATCGTCATAACCTCTAATCTTCCATGGTACAACCGCAGGTAGCGGTCGTGAGCTAGAGCTGTGACGGCTCAATTTTACTTGGCCAAAAATAAACGATGAAAATTGTATTTAAAATTTTACCTTTTTTATCGATAAATTAACATAAAATATCGATAAAAAATTGTACACAGTTAAAACCCATACGAAATATCTTTTAATTCGCGGTAAACATTACTTCATAATTCATAAATTATTAACAAAAGTATATACATACTAGCTATAACGCGCGATTGTTCATCCGTGCAAAATAAATACTAAGGTAACAGAGGCAGTATTTAGCTATTGTAAGCATTTATTTTTAAGACTTTATTAGTTTTCATACAAAATCAGCGAACAACACGGAAGGGAGTAGGCATACACAGCGTCAACCTCTGTCAAAGTGCAAGTTCGCGGAGTTTGATAATATACCGTGGCGTGGAATACACTGAGGGCGGGGCTAGATTTGTGAATGGTGCTTTATTTTTTATGTGTTAGTGATTTGGCTGCGTGAGTATGGTCGGTAATGGATCGGTTCAGGTATGTTTTGTATGTAATATTGCGGCTTTGCGCTAGTGTGCAACTTTCCCCTCCCGCAAGAAATGACAAAGATTTGCACAATATTTTTAGCTAAGGCTACTTCCCTTCCGTGCTTGCGCGGAAGATCGAGTTGCTCGATGTACAAAATATACAACAACCTTTGTTCTTCAACTATACCTAAGCCCATATGGTGTCAGAATTACATAGTTCAGTTTTCGAAACAATAGTATACCCCGTGTGACTCACTTATTTTAGAAGCATATTGACTTTGTTGTAGTGTAATACACCTAATTAATGAAATCAATAATAAAGTTTATTGAATGTTAAAATTGGACCGTACTTTGAAATATCGATATGTTTTAATTTTTGTCAAGCACTAGCGTAAATGTGAAAAATTGTTTATTTTTCAATGTGTTAGTAGGTTCACTGATAAGCGATTATGGATGTGTGTGGTGCAATCACAGACCTAGTTTGTTAATGTGCAGCTGTTCGTGTGTGAGTGAATTTGTATTGGAATAGTACGCGCATGTAGTAGTGACCGCGGGGGTAGGGGAAATGTGGCGACAAGCGTTTTGCAAGTAATTTGAGAGTTATGCCATTTCTATTACCTTATTATTTAGATTTCTGTTTGATTAGAATGCAGTGATAAAACATTATTTATCACTGCATTCCTTCCTATCATAGACCGTCTTCCTCTGTATCATAGACCGTAGACGACGAGAAAAGTCAAAGATATCATTTAGAGAAAGAAATAATCCAAATAATCAGTGATTAAATTACGACCAAAATATTACTGGATGCTTCTGCAGGAACTGGTACTGGTTTATTGGTATCAACAAAATATAATTTTGAATTTATGTGTTTCCATTTTCCAGCTTTCACCACTTAGCGAGAAGGACACGCCGACATTTAAGTCCAAAATCGTTAATTCACTTAATTCTGTCACCACAGATAATATTCTTCACATAATTGTCAGCGTTTATTATGAAATAAAATTATCAAATTGATTGCCTTTTAGGCCGCATTAACATGTTTCTAGATGGTTATTTCGTAACTACCCGAATTAATTTAACAGCAATCGAGTTAAAACGCTTGATGGTGTTTTAATTACTTCACAAACAGATCCAGGGCCCCAGGGGGAGGATTTCAAACAGTCGTTTAGACAGTAATGTTGGAGTAACCGTATAAACTCGATCGGCCTATGTAAATCCCGTTATACTTACGTGCTTGTTCATTTTGTTTTCTTGTGTGTGTGTGTTTTTTTTTTTGTAGAATTACCGGCCTGGATACTTTTTTTAGGTGTTTTGATTCTCAGTGCGTTTTTTTTTAGGGTTCCGTAAAACGTAAAAACGGAACCCTTATAGATTCGTCATGTCTGTCTGTCTGTCCGTCCGTATGTCACAGCCACTTTTTGCCGAAACTATGAGAACTACACTATTGAAACTTGGTAAATAGATGTATTCTGTGAACCGCATTAAGATTTTTACAAAAGTTTTTTGTAAAAATCTTAATCCCTTATTGCCCCCCATACTGAGAACTGAAACTCAAAAATGTTTATTTCATCAAACCTACACGTGTGGGGTGTCTATCAATAGGTCTTCAAAAATGATGTTGAGGTTTCTAATATAATTTTTGTCTACACTGAATAATTTGCGCGAGAGACGCTTCCTAAGTGGTAAAATGTGTCCCCCCCCCCCCCTCTAACTTCTAAAGTAAGAGAATGAAAAATCTAAAAAAAATATATGATGTACATTACCATGAAAACTACCAACGAAAATTAGTTTGAACTCGATCTGATAAGTAGTTTTTTTTAGTACGTCATAAATACACTGTTATTAAAACTTCTATCAAAGTTACAACGAACTACAAGAACTATGTGTACTATGTATATTATGTTACTTGCTGCAACGGAACCCTTCATGGGCGAGTCCAACTCGCACTTGGCTACTTTATTGTGCGACTGCTGTCATACATAGCGAAGCTGATCATGCCGACTTTTTTAAAAGAAAAAACAGCTTTCTGTAGTTTCCGATAGTCGACGCTATATAAGAACAACGTACGTAATATAATTTATAACATATTTGCTCGTAAAGGGTCTCTTATTGGACCAATTTCTGTATCGTAATGTATCTTATTACGCACTAGTGCTGTAATGTGTAATGTAAAACGCACGGTTTCAAAATGCTCCGTCCACAGACTAGGTAGAGAGATATGCTCCGTCTAAAACGAACGGTACCTTTTTAAATCTTAGTAAAGAGTTTTTATGTCAGAAAAGTGTGGTCAACATTTTATGAATAAAATTAACTTTTAGAGGTAAAATATAATAAAGAATTATTAAATTCGTTAATTTAATTAATTTAGACCATAAATTACTTTAATTTTTCTGTAACAAAACACAAACATATTAATTTACTTTATTATTAATGGCATACCGGCTGGTTCTGTGCCGTTGCTTAAAAAAAAGGCGCCGATGCGCGCGCATTGCTAATCTGTGATCCATAGTGATTACTTACTCTGTGCTGTGATCTGTGATCAAGTAAATATTATTCCGCGCGTTTTTTTTCGCTGTATTGTTTTTATTTGAAAATGTCGTCAGAGTTTTGTTTATTTCCTCGCAAATATGTTATAAAACGTCGTATGACATACGTGCGCTTTGATAATTACAGCCTCTGCTAATTATAGCTCTCGCCTTCGGCTCGAGCTAGCAATAAAGCCTCGTCTGTAATTATCAACTTACCGCACTTATATCATAATGTACTATTAAGTAAAATAAATATTGTCCAAAGGTTTACAATTTTAAAACTATTTTTTAAAAGTTGACCCCCCTTAGCTAAACTACTACTGCTACTACTCTATATATATACTACTTAGCTAAACTACTGTAAATCCATGCATCAGTTCTACTCTTCCCATTAGATGGTAATTGAGGACAATTGAATGAAGTGCTTTTTAGGGTTCCGTAAAACGTAAAAACGGAACCCTTATAGATTCGTCATGTCTGTCTGTCTGTCCGTCCGTATGTAACAGCCACTTTTTGCCGAAACTATGAGAACTACAGTGTTGAAACTTGGTAAGTAGATGTATTCTGAGAACCGCATTAAGATTTGAACAAAAAAAAAAAAAAAATGAGGTTTGCCCCCCATACTAAGAACTGAAACTCAAAAAATTTTTTTCATCAAACCTACACGTGTGGAGTGTCTATCGATAGGTCTTCAAAAATGATGTTGAGGTTTCTAAAATCATTTTCGTATACACTGAATAGTTTGCGCGAGACACACTTCCAAAGTGGTAAAATGTGTGTCCCCCCCCCCTCTAACTTCTAAAGTAAGACAATGAAAAATCTAAAAAAATATATGATGTACATTACCATGTAAACTACCAACGAAAATTAGTTTGAACTCGATCTGATGAGTAGTTTTTTTTTAGTACGTCATAAATACACTATTATTGAAACTTCGATCAAAGTTACAACGAACTACAAGAACTATGTGTACTACGTATATTATGTTACTTGCTGCAACGGAACCCTTCATGGGCGAGTCCAACTCGCACTTGGCAACTTTATTTCATTAAGAGCTTCTCCTAAATGTGTTCACAAATAAACAAATGTTGCCTTTATTATAACAGTATAGATTAATTACTAAGTAATTTACGAACAATACGCCCTCAAGCGGCAAACAAACTTGCATTCAGGTTCATTTAATTTCTACTCACGCAACAAACTTCGCGTTTGAGACTGTTTGCCTTAGCCTGTATTTACAATGGCCTTAACTACTTCATAGTAAACAATATGCTGTATTTACTTTGAAATTCAAAGGGGTTTGTACCAGTTTACTGACTTATAATATAGGGTTACGCAAAAACCATTACAAAAGCCTTTAAAAACTACAAAGGTACAAGTTCGCGCTGAGACCGCGACAGGAGCCCGCGACAGGCACTTGACACTATGGAATTGTATGGGCGCCTGTTCGCGCCGAGACCGCGACAGGAGACCGAGACACACACGTGCCGCGGTCTCAGCGCGAACTGGCGCCCATACAATTCCATAATGTTATGTGCCTGTCGCAGTCTCCAGTCGCGGTCTCCTGTCGCGGTCTCAGCGCGAACTTGTAGGTACCTTAAGTATTTTTTTCCACCCTCGTTTTTTTTTCTGTGCACAGCTAAGGATAAACCTCTTTACGTATAGGTCACTTGTCCCGATCCTGTATAATGAGTGCCACCTAATCCCCGATTACGTTACGTTACGGCTATTACTAAAATCTCAAATTAAACCCTAAGTGCATTGTGATCTGTCTGCCTGTGTATCTGATTGTATTTGCACTTGTTTCACTGTTTATTTGTGTGTCTGCGCCATCGAAATTCCTATGTAGCTTTGATGACACAGACTCGCTCGTCACCCAGATATCTAAGTTGTCGTATCTCTAAGCCCTGTGGAAACATTGCCCTTCAAACTGAAACACATAAATGTGTAGAATAACTGGCAAAGGTGTGGTCTTTCCCCAGGCGGATTCTGCCAAGAGTCCTACCACTACAATATACAATATATCTTCATGTAATTAAATAGTTTATCACATGCCTTTTGGTTTAGTACACGTTCCGGTAGAACCTGGTTACCCCTACCTACTAAATTTACATATCTAAGTTGGTACAGACACTTAGTTGATAACTTTGGAATTGAACTTTGTAATGTTAGAATATTAATATTATGAAATTATAATAACCGAAAATAAATACGGCAAAATGCATGTAGAACTTTTAGTAAGACTGGACCTTCTGCAGTAGGCCAAAGTTTGGCAAGCAATAGAAAGGCCATCTGTGACCTGTGACCAACTGCCATAAGTTCCCTTAAAAATTCCATTTACAAGAATTCATTGCACAAAAAACAAGTTTTCCTTATTTATTTATTTCAATTTAAACATATAATTTACAGTTAAAAAATAAACAACACATTATATGCTTGAGCTGAGATAGTTAGGGCTGCACTTGTACTAGACTGTTACTTTTCAATATTGACTATTTTAATCATAGAAAGCTTAAAAATGTTTACTCTTATATATTAGACTAGCGGTCAGCCCCAGCTTCACCCCTGGTACATACATATAAACCTATATATATATATATATAATTGGGTAAACGGGAAACTCACGTGTAATATGGTCGGTCAATCCGACTCGAGTTTCGGCCGCGTCCGGCGGCCTTTTTCAAGGTGAGTGCACGCGCGCACCTACATATATCTTAGCTTATGGCACTCAGAGATCCCGTACGAAAACGGTTCAGTGATTCCAGAGATTATCGCGTTCAACAATAATTTCTTCAGCTTTATAATATTAGTAGGAATGTATATCGAGTGAAATCCACGCGATTTACAAAGAGACCTTTATACGTGATACGTGTACTGTCTAAAAATAACCCTTCCCTGTGTAGTTAAGTAACCATATAGAGCAATTGACAAATTAGTGAGCTTCCATTCTAGAGAAGGCGAACGAGTGATAAACAGTTTAATTACTATTACGCAGTATTGTGGCTTAGCTTACTAATTTTCCAGTGGACACAAACTGAAACACAATTATTTGTAACAACGAATAACGTTGTTAAACTCGTGGTTTAGTGCCAACGGTTTTATGTTAAATTCGCAAAAAGATGCATTTCATCCACTTTTGTCTGTCGGGCCACCATACAAAACCGTTAATAGTCTCGGTAAGCTCGGCTGTCCAAAATCAAAACCTAGTAAGAGCATTGAGCAAATTTTATAGGAGAAGGAAAAGAAACATTTTCTTTGACCATTCAGAATACAACATCCTTTTTATACTGCTTTCATTTTGAAATTGATAAATATAGTTTGCTTTACATAATAAACTAGTTTAACTCAATTTATGTCTATCTGTAAAAGTTGTATGTGCCTTACTTAAGTTTGATTTAGGAAATCCAATATAGGTATCACATGAAATCCAAAATAAAAACCTAGTAGGTAAGGTAGTTACTAGGTGTTTGAATTGTTTTATCAACAAATCAAAATTATCATTGTCCATTTACGAAAATAAATCATATTCGGCTTGTCTTGCTCGCGAGTGTAATAGGTGCTAAATATGTCACTATGACTAAAAACTCTTTATAATTATAATAGACAATAATTTTCAAAATCACCTATCTTCAGTAATAAAATTGTACTATTTGTGGAACTTTCCCATAGCACGCGAGCAAAACCGCTGCCTAATGTAAATATGCATGTTCGCGGCTTGAAGGAAAACAAGGAAGAACACTAAACGACTATTATATGAAATCAATATTATACTATTTGGACTAATGTTCAAATAGTAAAGCTGCGTAACGATAACGCTAATGCGTTATCGTTGTTGTATCAATGTAATGTCATTGGAAACAAAAAAAAAGTTAACAGAAATTATACAAAACGAATATTATATATGAAATATGAAACGTTGTTTGTCCAGGTAAAATTACATTTAAAGTTGTCAGCAGAATCAGTCTGTATGGATAGTTTAAATACGCATTTGGTCTCCCTCCCCACCTCTCTCCTACCCCGCGCACTAACTTCTCAGTTCACACTGACTGGCTATAATTTACTATAAGTAGGATAATTGGAAATTTCGTTGCATACTTCACTGGTTTTATAAACCAAAACCTCATCAATCATCAACAGCCCACTAAACGTTCCCACTGCTGGGACTCGGGGCCTTCTCTCGCAAGGAGAGAGTTTAGGCCATAATCCACCACGCTGGCCCAGTGCGGGTTGACATGATGACACATGACTTCGAAAGATTCTAGGTACATGTCGGTTTCCTCACGATGTTTTCCTTCACCGTTTTAAGTTAGCAGCATTACGCACATGACTTCGAAAAGACAGTGGTGCGTGTGGGGTTTGAACCCGGGGTCTCCGGATCGGCAGTCGCCGTTCTCCCGACTAGACCAGTCGTAACCAAAACCTAGTATGACATAATTCCAAGTTCAAAAACCTAGCGTAAGGCTTATCCCAAATTCATAAATCTAGTAAGTCTACTTTACAAATTCAAAAACCTAGTAAGTACCGTAGTTAATAGGGTTTTGGATTTGGAAATGTTAGTTGCTAGATTTTTGACTTTGTTATACCGGACTAAGACGTGCACTTGCTAGGTTTGGCATTTTCATAACTATAGTTCTAATGGCGATATAAATATGGTTGTTTTTGCATTAGATGCAGCTCAATTTTTTGTGTAGATTGGTTTAAAAAAAAGTATTTTGCCAAAAATGTCCCTTGCTAGGTTTTGATTTTGAACAGCCGAGCTGTGTTAGGATTGAGCAGGTACAGAACACTACATTTTTGGGGTTCGAGAGTGATCGCAGCATGACGTGGAAACACCACATCGACAAGATGTGTGCTCAAGTTAGCAGTGCGTGCTTTGCGCTAAGACGAGTATCCCTAAGTGGTGTATGCGGATGTTTCGCGTGCGTGTTACTTCGCCACGGTGCATTCTCGGTTACAGTACGGCGTCGAGCTATGCGCGCGCGCTGCCGACTGGGAGCGTGCGTTCCGCGCCCAAAAACGTGCCGTATGTACGTGTCATCGTTGGCGTCTCGCAATGCACATCCATCAGACCGTTTTTCAAAGAACTTGGTATACTTCCGTTACCTGCTATCCTGATCTACAAAGTGGCTGTATAATATGTCAGAAATAATCTAGAATCATACTATAAAGTTCCTATAAAAATTACATTTATAAGTACAATTGTATTTTAAACATATTTATTATACTCGTATAATGAATGCTTGACAGTTTTCTGTACGATAATTAATAATTGTTATTATAATACAGTGAAGTGATAATTTCAAACTTTGAAAATGTATACAATTTGTATGCCCTTTCTTTTGTTTAATTTTTTTATGAATTGACGTGTAAATTGTACATTGATCAATAAAGAACTTTGACTGTGACGTTTTTAGTAACGCAGCAGCAGCAGCATAAGAGTGGGCCTAGTGCCAGGAAAAAATCAAATTTCACCCGCGCGTCGCCCTTCCCCTCTCCAATACGTCGCGTCGCCGCGAGTAAGATAGAAGCTACGATCACTCAAGGTCATCGTTCCCCGAAATCCAGTATATGAAAACATTCAGATTAATCATAGATGTTTTTAAAAAAATACATCAATTTGTTTTTTATTGTCTATATACACAATAAACCATTTATTGAAAAACAGTCGAATGAAAGAAATGAAAACTAAATATGACTGAATCACAAGATTTAGTTATTTAGTTATTTAATATGTAGTCGTGTTTTATAATTAAATAAATGCGTGTTTTACGATATCAAATATAAAAAGGGCATCAGTCTATTGCTTAAAAAAAATGTGTGCACTTAGACCGCACAGTAGAAGTGAACACTTTATTAGGAGTTTTATTTATTTATTCTGTAATAATATAATATGTAACCGCAACTTTGATATATTTTGTAATACTAAATAGCATTAATTAGTAGGATAAATAGAAAAAAGACATTAATCAAACTTTGTATTTTTAAAATTAAATATAAATCAAAATAGCACAGCGACACTGCAGTGAAGAGCAGCTGTATCTTTTTCATTCGGGTACCCTTGGCCACAGTAAATACATAACAGTAGGTTATCTAAGGCCGCCCGCCGAGTTTTTAGCCTACTCTTGCGTTCATCCCCAGGGTTGTCACTTTTACTTTTAGTTAATATTTTCGAACAAGCAGCACTTGATCTAAATTTATGCAACAAAAAGCATATTATGATTGAATATTTTACCAATTTATACATTTAGTAAAAATAAAAAGCCTTTATTCACGTAACATTTATTAGAGAGACGAACTTCTTAGCATTCCATGGATTCACCGTGCGGGTGCCGGGTCAGAATCAGAATCAGATACAAAACTCACCTATGGTTAAACTATGGTCACTCACTTTGCATTTCTAAATTCATGGCGTGCACTTTGTAACTATCATTTTCGTCTTGTTGTAGAAAGGTTTTTACCATGTCTCGGTCTTCCCTTTTCTTTCTCGCACCCAACCCAGCTGTATTTACTTGCGCACCTGCCATAAATTGTTCGTGGAATTGAATGGTCCATCTATAGGTACTCTATTCAAATAAATAAGTAACTTAATCATTTTTGTAGTGGCAGGACTCTTGGCAGAGTCTACCTGGGGAAGTACCACACCTTTGCCAGTTATTCTACCGCCAAGCAGTAATGTACAGACATTACATTGTTCCGGATTGAAGGGCAATGATTCCAGAGAAATTACGGGGCTTAGAGATACAAAATCTTAGATTTTCGTCCATGTGTACAGATATTACTGTGTTCCGGTTTGAAGGGGAATGTTTCCAGAAAAATCACAGGGCTTAGAGATTTAACATCTTAGATCTCTGGGTGACGACCGCAGTGCAGTGCTAGGTAATGATTTGGACTCTTCATGTTCCAATAGCTGCGTGTCACTGTGCTGCTATGTGGCAGGCATGTTGCTTAAGGGGGCGCCTAAAGCCAGAAAACGAAAAAAGGACATTTTCGACGCCGCTCACTGAAGTTAAGAAACTAAAAACTATGACAAAAAAAATATTGACGTGTGGGTACAATCAAGAACAAGCACAATAACCGAATAGAATTTAAAAAATAGATCAGAGTTTTTTACAATAAAAAAATGAAAATGACACCGAAAAACCCCGTTTTAATTCGAGTACTCGAAATTATCAGCGATGACCCCACATTATTTTTTGGTAATAAAATTCCTATTTGTACGTTCTAGTAAAGTAACCGAACACTTTTTTAAATTTATGTTTAGTTATTGAGTAATTAAATAAAACTTGGTCAAAAATGGACTCCTGATTAAATATTGATTTTTCCTCCAAACTGTGTCATGCTATTCTCGACTTTATGTACATCACATTAAGAAACGCGTCGCACTGGTGAAATCTGATTTTTTCCTGGCTTTAGGCGCACTCTTAACATCAGGCACATGCCCTGCTCGTTGACTCGGCTACGCTATTAATAAAGCAAATAAACTGTGAAATAAACAATAATACAATACCTACCACATTTTCTAATAAGATTTAAGTATAAGTAGGTACTTACATTTCTGTTTCAGTAGAAACCATTAAGAATGATAAATCCAGGTTTGCGAAATCGTTATTGAGGCACCCGAAAACACCACAATATCTTTTTCCCCTTTTTGAAGTCATGATACTCGTTATAATTATTAATATTATGGTAATTGGCCGGCGAGAGTTGACGAACGCGAGCGGTCATGTAACTTACGGACGTGCTCACAGTCGCGCTGCACGGCCCCTACTGTCGCCGCCATAGCGCGCCATATATTATGCTAGCGTGTGCGTGAAATCGCGTGCCGACACGGCGCGCGGCGCGCACGCACACATTCAAGCCGAGAGCGGCACGTTTGTATGAAGATGTTTTACTGTTCTTTACTGTGCCTTGGCGGTCCCTAGTTCACCCGATGGAGCCTTTCATCTTGGATCGCAACAGATCAGCTTCACTTACAGCTCCCGGAAAAAAATCTGGCGCACCGCCAAAAGTAGTTTTCATTCCGAAAAAAGGAATGGATTTCATCCCCACGTCACTCTTCTTCCGCCGCGTTAGCGCTAATAGAAAGATACGAGCTAAGCTCACCTTAGGTCATAATATAACTAAGTACAGTAAGTACACGTAACATTACGATAAATCACAGATACTGTAAGAGTTACTAATGAATGCGCATGTGGGTAAAATTATTAAGTTTCTATTTTTACATAGTATCTAAATTGAGAACAAAGAACGAAAGATGTTGAAAGAAAGAACGGGTGGACTGATATTAATGAGTTTAGATAAATATGTATACTAGGTTTCTGATTAACATGTACTCTGCATTTATTTTTGGATAATTCAGGTAACATTGTATGTGGATGCTAGAACTAATAATTATTAGGTAGAGAAATATTTAATAATAATAAAAAATAAAAAAAATTATTTCGACACAATTTACAATTTGTTTTAAAAATATGTGACCCATCAGCTCCCGAACTAGTCATAGACTGTGCATCGGGTGCCAATGGCTTCTCTCAAGTATCAACAATTGCGAAATATATTAATTAAAATATCTTGTTTAAATTTACAAACTCAAAAACAAAAAAAAAACATGTAAATAAATAAACCCATACAATGAAATAAACATACTTAATAAAAACAATAAATTTTAGAATTCAGAACTCAACAAATATATATCACATCAGAATAATTAAATAATATTTATACAAATGCACACTCAACGCCACAAAATTGTTTTTACTGAAATTTGGAATAATTATGTTAGAACATAAAACTAAATATAAAATGCAAAAAAAAAAAAAAAACAGCAATTAATTCTTATCACTTTTTTTTCCTTTTTGTCGTCCTGTGTATAGGTTATCTAATAAATCCTCAATACCCTGATAGTCAAAGCATTGCAACCAACAAGTTATAATTTTCTTTATTTTGTTATTGTTACAGTTTTTTGCATTACATTCCCTATTTAGTTTGGTGTACAGAAGAGGGGCGATGGTACTGAATCTTTTCTGCGCAAATCTTGTTTTCGTAGGCGGTATAGGAAACAACTCGACTCTCTTGTTTTTCTTAGTGAAATTTACATAATTATGTAAGTAATATTTTTCTATTTAACAACCGCCAAACAAACAAACACCTCAGTTCAAAATACCAGAAATCAAATTACCTAATGGTTGTTTCACTTAATGTTGTTGTTATTGGTTTAAATATATTTAAACTAGGTAGGTATTAGTATTTGTAATCATTGTACATAATATTTTGTTGTTTTTTAAAAGCACAAACATGTAGATTATTTACCAATCTATTTACCCAAAAATACGTTTCGTTTTCAAGTATAGACAATATGTGATTGTGTCGGTTTCCATCTGTGTAAAAAATAAAATAAAGTGGCCAAGTGCGAGTTGGACTCGCCCATGAAGGGTTCCGTTGCAGCAAGTAACATAATATACATAGTACATATTTTTTTTAGATTTTTCATTCTCTTTAGAAGTTAGAGGGGGGGACACACACATTTTACCACTTTGGAAGTGTATCTCGCGCAAACTATTCACTGTATAAGAAAATGATTTTAGAAACCTCAACATCATTTTTGAAGACCTATTGATAGACACCCCAAACGTGTAGGTCTGATGAAAAAAAAATTGTTGAGTTTCAATTCTCAGTATGGGGGGCAACCCTAATTTTTCTTTTTTTTAATTTTTTTGTTCAAATCTTAATGCGGTTTACAGAATACATCTACTTACCAAGTTTCAACAGTGTAGTTCTCATAGTTTCGGCAAAAAGTGGCTGTGACATACGGACGGACAGACAGACAGACATGACGAATCTATAAGGGTTCCGTTTTTACGTTTTACGGAACCCTAAAAAAGTATTGCTGAAGTAATTACCATCTAGACACACCGATCCCCATGTCATCAAAAATAAGTAAAACTTGAAGCCCACCCGCCCACTATAGTGATAACATTATATATGTAAATAGAAAACATCTGTAAAAGTATAAACGTCACGTGTCAGAAAACACTTTTCAAACAATCTCGATTTAGGAAAGGATTCTTAACATGATTTTAATTTCCAGATAGCTAATGTTACGTATAACTTAACTACCCATTGATATTGATATCGAAAAATACAAATATGTCTAAGAGAAAATAAAACCAATGAGAAAGTGAACAAATTCACAGGCAACAGCTTGCTAGTATTATTTATAATTTTAAACCAACAATTTTATAAACAGGAAAGATCACATTGTTTGTAAGGAGTAACCTTCAAAACTACTGGACTTATTTCTTTCTTCATTATATTACTACGTTATTCTTAATTACCGTAGCACCATTAGCCCTTCACGTGCTTTATGCAAAGCATAGTTGCGTAAGCAAAGCTCTCTATTGGAAGACGGATTGTGACATGTATAGGTACGTTTTAACACGTTATAATGTTGGTACTAGCCTGTTCGGAATTTCAATTACGCGAAATTTACCACTATTACAATGGAAATAAAGGAGACGGCTCATTTTTGCCCCACGTCGTTTCAAGTTTAGGTACTTAATTAGCCCGGAGACCTAAAAAAGTTAATTAAGTAAATTAACATTTAATTAAATAATGCAAACTGTACATACAAAACTAACGTGCCAAGCGGGGATTGCAAATTGGTGTGATTAAAAGTACTTTAATGACTGTACCTAAAGCCAACCATGTTTTTTCTCTTTTTTTCTTTTGACGTTTACGTAAAGTGAACGTGCTTATGTCATTTTGCCCGGATTGCGACATTCTAGTTTTGGCGCCAACGTGAAAAAAA
This sequence comes from Ectropis crepuscularia, assembly GCA_963693475.1. NCBI lineage: Eukaryota > Metazoa > Arthropoda > Insecta > Lepidoptera > Geometridae > Ectropis > Ectropis crepuscularia. The sequence goes on from OY856358.1 coordinate 16,892,802, forward strand.
CATGTCGCCTCGTTGTATTATTTTCTTTAACTTGTGTATTTTCGAGTGGCAATGTGCAATATAATTATTAGGTGGGTTATTACAAATTACTATTTCATGTTCGTGAACGTACTTCTTTGACGGTTTTTAGTAAAACTTGAAAATATTGAAATACGTAATATGGGAAAACACAAAAGGCGTGCGACGCCAAAATAAAAAAAAGTGAACAAAATTGATACAACATCCGATTCGTTCGAAACTCGACTCCAACAAGAATGTAAAATATGCTCGATTCGTTCGAAACTCTCACATCGCGTTTTTTTTTTCAACGTTTTAGTTGATATCTTTTAAACCCCGCTATGCAGAATAAAAACATTAACAGTTCCTCAATATAATTATATTTAAAATCCTATACAATGATCCAATTTTGGTCGAGTCTCCTGCACTTTTGCTGTGGGGCAAATGCCCATGGAAAATGGGCCGTCTCTTTTCATTTGGCCTAAAAAAATAAAAAATACGAATGGTACTCCGCCATTTCTGTGTCGCGATCGTCCGACGCCATTTTGCCCCACGAAAAAGAACATTTTTTTTAAACCGAAAAATGTGAATACGGTTTTTATTTTATTGTAATCTACTAAAAAAACTATGCAATGCAAATAATAGGCAAACGTGGTAAAGTTAATATTATTTATAACATATTTGCTCGTAAAGGGTCTCTTATTGCACCAATTTCTGTATCGTAATGTATCTTATTACGTACTTGTGCGGTAATGTAATGTAAAACGCAAGTTTCAAAATGCTCCGTCTAAAACGAACGGTACCTTTTTAAATCTTAGTAAAGAGTTTTTATGTGAGAAAAGTTGTAAAACTTTTCTCACATAAATTTATACTTTACTAATACATTTTATGTATAAAACTAACTAAGTATGAGAAATAAAATACAATGAGAAATATTTAATTTATCAATTTAATTAATTTTGACCATAACTCACAACAATTTATTTATAACAAAACACAAAAATATTCAATTACTTTATTACTAATGTCTTAATGTCATACTAGCTGGATCAGTGCCCTTGCTTTAAAAAAAAGCGCTGATGCGCGCGCATTGTTAATCGGTGAACAAGAAATATGCCAGCCAATGGGAAATGCTGAAAGGGCCTAGCCTCTGCTAATTATAGCTCTCGCCTACGGCTCGAGCTAGCAATATCGCCTCGGCTGTAATTATCAACTTAGCGCACTTATATCATAATGTACTATTGTGTGTTGTGTTCTTTTATTAGTGCTGTGAAATCCAAAACTTTTTTACAACGGGCGTAATATGTAAACTTTGCATTTCGTGATAGGATTATTTAATGTAGTAAGTACCTAGAAATTAATATAATAGTAAACTATATTTCAAGGGCTTTCTGGTGATATATACATATAGATATATAATAATACAAATAAATAATAATAAAACAAATATATAATATCATATTTAATAAACACTGTGAATATATAATAAGAATATGTGATAATGATCTAGCCGGCACGTACGGACCGTTCCACGAGTTTTCTTCAAACGCGTGCAGGGTTAACCAAAAATATATACATCAAGACACATGCTGGAAAGTTTACCATGAAATATACATTCTCCTTTCTCCCTATTTTAATAGATCCAATGCTCAGCAGACGTGCCACGATGGATCGTCTGCTGATAAACATATTCATCAAGTTTGCATTTCTTTAATCTGAAACGTTTATGTTAAAAAAATACTTAAAACATTATTTTCCGCAGACTTCAATTCATAAATATTTTCTGATCGTTTGTTTCAATTGTCACTAAAACTTAAAGCTATGAATTTATTCATCATACAAAATTTATTATGTACACAATGACTTGTTTGGGTTTTTGCATGTACTACCACAGATTGCTCTTTTATTAAATTGAATTTTTAAAATTTATTAAATTTATTAAAAACAATGTTGGTAAACTTATTTTTTTAACAATAATAGATACCTACCTACTTTTTTACCTATTATTGTACATACTACAAACCTATTTCAAAACAAAATTTGACTTACCTAACTAAAACATACATTAAGTACCTGACTAAAATTCCAAAATGTTTACGTTTAGTTCTCTTTTTTCGCAGAAAACTTATTTATCGCATTATCCTTTCATCCCATTTTTTTAATTCACGCACGCATTTGCCTGACAGAGCGTCCGTAAACAACCTTCCACATCGAGCGTTGCCCGACAACTGACCAGGACCCAAAGGTCTATTTAATATCTAACCTGGTACGCATAAAGTCGAGAATAGCATGACACAGTTTAGAGTGGAAATTAATTTGAATTCGGGAGTCAGTTTTTGACCAAGTTTTATTTAATTACGCAAAAATTGAACATACATTCAAAAAACTATTCGGTTACTTAAGTAGAGCGTAAAATTAGACATTTTATTAGGGAAAAATAATGTGGGGTCATCGCTGATAATTTCGAGTACTCGAATTAAAATGGGTTTTTTCGGTGTCATTTTTATTTTTTTATTGTAAAAAAATCTGATCTATTTTTAAAATTCTATTCGGTCATTGTGCTTCTCCTTGGTTGTACCCACACGTCAATATTTTTATTGTTATAGTTTTATCTTTCTTAACGACAGTGAGGGGCGTCGAAAATGACCTTTTTTGCGTTTTCTGTCTTTAGGCGCGCTTAATGAATGCTTGACAGTTTTCTGTACGATAATTAATAATTGTTATTATAATACAGTGAAGTGATAATTTCAAACTTTGAAAATGTATACAATTTGTATGCCCTTTCTTTTGTTTAATTTTTTTATGAATTGACGTGTAAATTGTACATTGATCAATAAAGAACTTTGACTGTGACGTTTTTAGTAACGCAGCAGCAGCAGCATAAGCAGCCCACTAAATGTTCCCAACAGCTGGGACACTGGGCTTTCTCTCGCAAGGAGAGAGTCAAGGCCATAATCCACCACGCTGGCCCAGCGCATTTTGCTGGATAACACATGCCGTCGAAAAGATTCTAGGTACATTTGGTTGGTTTCCTCACGATTTTTTCCTTCATCGTTTTAAGTTAGCGGCATTACGCACATGGCTTCGAAAAGACAGCGGTGCGCGTGGGATTTGAACTTGCGGGTCCGCATCGGCAGTCACCGTTCTCCCGACTAGAACGCCGTAACTTTAGTACCTACTGCAGTAATATTTTGTCCGAAATATAACTAAGGAACAAAATAATATTTTACGCTTGAGCTCAGCAAGGTGTGTTTAAGGGTTAATAAAAGCTAGAATATCCGATATTGGAGTTCACGGATAAACGAGCAGAAGGCAATTTGCCGCTAGACGGTAGATAAAACAATAATGACTATGTTTTAACGAAGTTTTAGCTAGTAGCATCTAGTAGCGTACTAGCTGATGCGCCCAAGACTTCGTTTGTGTTGCAATATTTTACACTGAACTCTAAAGCGTATTTTAATATTTTAAATCTAGTAAAAATCTAAAAATTTAGTCATTTTTAACGTGTTATATAATTAATTGTGTATAAGTTTGCTTTTTTAGGCGACGAAGTCAATTTTCGAATAAGCTAAATTAAAATCGGACCACGTATTTGGAAGGTTGGCACAAGCCAGCGATGAGCGAGTCAGATTTACTTTAGCGGATAGAAGAGTTGAGCTATGGTAGGTATTTCTAAACAATGGTTATTAGGGTTCCGTAACACGTAAAAACGGAACCCTTATAGATTCGTCCTGTCTGTCTGTCCGTCCGTATGTAACAGCCATTTTTTGCCGAAACTATGAAAGCTACACTGTTGAAACTTGGTAGGTAGATGTATTCTGTGAACCGCATTAAGATTTTTACAAAAAAAGTTAAAAAAAATAAAAATTAGGGTTGCCCCCATACTGAGAACTGAAACTAAAAAAAAAATATATTCATCAAACCTACACGTGTAGGGTGTCTATCGATAGGTCTTCAAAAATGATGTTGAGGTTTCTAATTTAATTTTTGTCTACACTGAATAATTTGCGCGAGAGACACTTCCAAAGTGGTAAAATGTGTCCCCCCCCCCCCCCTCTAACTTCTAAAGTAACAGAATGAAAAAACTAAAAAAATATATGATGTACCTACATTACCATGCAAACTACCAACGAGAATTAGTTTGAACTCGATCTGATGTAGTTTTTTTTAGTACGTCATAAATACACTACTATTAAAACTTCGATCAAAGTTACAACGAACTACAAGAACTATGTGTACCTACTATGTATATTATGTTACTTGCTGCAACGGAACCCTTCATGGGCGAGTCCAACTCGCCCTTGGCCACATTTTTTTTTCAATTTCTTAGAACTTTCCGATGATACTGCCGTTCAGCAATGATCAAGACTGTTTGCACAGACTCTCATTGCAATTCACATCTCGCTACACCACAATCTAGAATTAACAATGGCTAACTATGACATCAGTTTTTACGTTTTTTCATCTTGTATTAAAACAGGTTAAAATAAGGTTTACAATCGTCTGACTGCCACAGCTGTTTAAGAAATGTGGTATTCAACGTGAGTGCTACATATGTACATGCAAAATAATTGATTAAATATTTAATTCCATACTTGAAACCTTACTGTGAGTTTTTACTGCGATAATTTTTCAATTCAATATACGCTACAGGCAGCGGGTATGGCGAATGACCTTAGGCGTTGGACGGGCTAATTGAGGCACCTTTTCATCAAAACTTAAATGAGAGAGAACACACCAGCAGTTTGACAGCAAGGTGCCATGTTAGAACTTATGCCGATCTCCATAGACGATATGTAAGAGCGGTTCAATTGTTTTATCACAGAATAATAATATGGCATTTTCTGAAGTATTATAATTTTATTAGCTGAACCGTGCGCGCGTTGCTACGCCAGCTATCAAAAATTGGTCGTACCTATTCAAATTTTGAACAAATTCGGTTACCTTAGGTTCTAATGACGTAACCTTTAAAAGATAGACAAGTGCTGACACGCAACGAAAGATCTCAAAAAGCAATATTTTTCCCGTTTTTGTTACATTTTTCACTCATGCTCCGCTCATGTTGATAATTAGAGATGGGCCGAGTACTCGGTTGATACTCGGTACTCGGCATACTGCGCGGGTTTTTTGATACTCGTAGGTACTCGGCCTCGGTACTCGGTTTGAATGCCGAGTATACTCGGTTTAAGAAAAGCAATATATTTAGGTAGGGTTATCTGCCTTTTCGCCGAAATTTATTTACAGGGATGCCATTTTCATTTGGAATAAATATTATACAGGTTGATGGAATTATTGGAGTATTTTTTCATAATTGTTTTTCTCATGTTTGTGCTCTGTGTACTGAAACAAAAGCGATTTGGTTCTGGCACTTCGCCGGCCGCTGCCGCGGAATGCTCGCTTCGCTCGCTTGGCTTGTGCCTTGTTGGTCACAGTTCTAAGGTTCTAACCTAACCAAACCGATTCCTTTCTATTTCACCTTAACTTCATTCCGAACTTTGAAATTTTGCAAATGTGTACATATGTTGGAGATTTCTGTGGTTATAATATTACATGTAAAAATAATGTATTTTCTAATATAATATAAATATACAAAAGGGAACTGATACACAGACGAAACGTTATTTGTCTAAATGTTGTTTGACGTAGTGAAATATTTGACAAATGATAAGTGACTTGAACGTATTGAGTCATTATAAAAATCTGTTTAACAAAAATTCTGCCAAATGAAACGTTGCCATACAAAAAGTTGATAATCGTTAGTTGTCAAAGTGAAACATAGACGAACCGTTGATTGGCCAGTGATCATCATCATCATCATCATCATTTTCGGCGAAAAGGCAGTATCCCATATGGGTAGATATAATTAAGCCAACAGTTAATCAAAAAGTATTTTTTACTCATTTAGGAAAGCTTTGATAATATCAATCAATAAAATCAAAATTATCCTAATGAATGAGTAGTAATAGTAACCTCTTTGTACTTGTTCACGCGCGCGAAATGGGAATTAGATTGAACCGAGTTACTCGGCCGAGTACTCGGTTGAATAAAAACTCGGTACTCGTTACTCGGCAAAAGTGTAACTCGGCGCATCTCTATTGATAATAGCCTTCTTCGATAAATGGACTATGCAACAGAGAAATAATCTTTCAATTCGGACCAGTAACCCGAGATCCTTGCGTTCAAACAGACAATCAAACTCCTCAGCTTTTTAATATTAGTATAGATTTAGCATTTTGTATTTTGGAGAGTTATTTATTACAGATTCTCTTCAGTTATATTGTCATTATATAAATAGAAACACTGAGAAACAGACGATATAAATATGTACGTTTATATCACATTAACATACCTATATGTTCTGAGTGGGAATGAGACATGCAACTTCACAGAACAGATATCATCTGTTATGTGTGCAACTTAGTAGCAGCTAAATTGCATGTGTCGTAAATAACTACAGAGCTACAGAGGGTATATCGCCTATTTAAAACTATTTTAGCTTTGATATAGCTCTCTCTTTTCTTTTCGCTTGAAATTATTGAGATAGCAATAAACCCAAAACCGATTTCGTTATAACGGTAGAAGGGCAGGAATAGAAAAAATAATGACAATTAATTTACCGAGTTACAGATAAACAAAATGCACAAACATATAGCTGTTACCTGCCAGATTGTACGTTCGCCAGTGGTGCAGCTTGCAAGTTGCAAGTACTGGAGTACTAGTATGCCAGTGTATTTAATGTAAACAATTAGAGCCTAATGCTATTTGGTTAGCAATAACTCATAAGTAACTTTGTATAATGTTAAGCCAAAAACACGTGAAATTTTATTGCACACTAGCGGCCCGTTCCGGCTTTGCTCGGAGCCTATGACACTCAGCAATAATGTGGCTTTCTATTGGTGAAAGAATTTTTAAAATCGGTTCAGTAGATCCCGAGATTACCCCTTACAATTTAACAAACACACAAACTTTACTTCTTTATAATATTAGTATAGATCACAAATCAGAGATAAACAATACCTACGAACTATATCAAGAAGTGTAACAATAATAATCATTGTTTAATTTTTTGCTCCTTGGTTATTTAGTACTAATGCCCGAGTATTAAGTAGCAGCCTAGCAGCCACCGACATAAATTTGTCGTAGAATATTACCTCTTGGGGATATTAATCTCCTCTACTTTATTTTATTTACAATAAACCAAAAAGACACCTCGTTTGATTCGTTATCGCATTGCGATAAGGTTCGTTATTATAGCACAAAAAACATAGTACCTACCTAAATTATAATATGGTAATAAATTATTATGGTACGGGTCCTGAAGTTGAAGACAATAGAAGATTATCATGCCGTTATGATAATACAGTGAATACACAGTCTGTTTTGGTAGGAAGCACACGTGAACTCAATTCGTTTCGATCACGTTTGTACATTGAAATGAGGCAAGCGTGATTTTACGATCAGTGGACACAAATTATCAAAAGCTGTATCAGCCAATACCTAGGTCATTAGCGCTACCCAATTATGTACGGAATTGCATTGCAAGTCCACAGGGAGAGAGTTTCTATAATAATTCAAAATAGGTTCTTCAGAGTCACGGACTGAACGTTTCGTAATGTGCATCCATGTGATGAGATACTCTACAGGAAACGCAGACCACTGAGTTTTGTCCTTTGAAATCCATACAATAGCTATTCTATTAGAGACTCTAATAGAGACTCTATTGTACAGAATGAAATACTGATGATGCAGATGAATCGAAGTGATACTTACAACTAAAAACTGGGACTCTCTCTTGAGCTCGTTTGTTTCTTAAGAGTTGAGACAGATTGAAATTAAATTAAAATTTAAGAGTGATTGAAACATATTTTCATGTAGTCATTTTAATGTTAGCAAAAGCAGTTTTAAAAAGCATCGATATAAACCAATTGATGTACCTTCCCAAACTTCAGGCGCACGGAATTATGGCATCGTTGGGAACAGTGAGCTCACTCATTCCGTTCTAATCGGTTGCAGGAAGCGGTGAACGCCAGACGTTTTACCTATCACTATTCGTTGTCAACAACCAAAATAAGTAGACCCACAGCATATCTCGTCGCTCGCGATTCTAGGGGTCAAGTAGAGTGGTGGAACTACATACGCTTTAATACACACAGACACAAACATAGTTATTACCCATTTCAAGTGCTCAGAGCACATCTTATGGTTTATATCGATGTTAAAAAACTCGTCGTGCTTTTGGCGGCACTTACGAGATACTAGATTCGAACACACTTACACCTCTGGGTATATTTTCAAGTGCGAATGAGTTTGTCATCACCATTGGCTCTCCAACGCTGAAAGAAAACTTCGTGAAGAAACCGGAGAGTTCCAAGAAAGATATTTTTCGAGGACACAGTTAATCCGCCAACCCGCACCTGGTCATCGTAGTGGATTATGACTTTAAATCTATCCTTGTAGCAGAAGATAGCCCCAGCAGTGGGAACATAAAGAAAGCTGCTCAAGCTGCTCTTATTAAAAATAGCTCTTAAAAAGGAGCGAGCCCTTTTCAGCTAGCTGTACTCTTTCTGTGTGCGATGAAATGAGTTTCATATGAGAGGTTAAATTGGATTCTACTCGACGAACTTCAACAAAGTTAGCGTAGGACTGATGAAGATGGCATACTACAGTAGGTAATACATATGTATACCTACTCGTACAAACGTATCTTACTCCCCCGCATTTAAGTTCGATTCGCAATAAGTCAATTACTCAAAATAAGTCCAAAATACGTATATTATTTACAAATTCATTCAATTATGTTATTATCTGAATCTAGATTGTAAATCACACCAACCTACGACGGTCGTAAACGTATGAAACGAAATGCGCGCTTCATATAAAATTTCCGCAAACTGAGACTCCCTTACCATGCCAACTGCGAAGACCCGTTCATTCTACTAGGATTACAAAAATACTAAACCTAGCTAAGAATAGGCGCTTTCTAGGCCAATGAGCAAAAGGAGGTGTTCAGCATGCAGTGGTTAAATAAGAAACTTTTAGAATAGGCCTAAGTGACGTTTCGAGAGAATGGTCTGTGTCCAGGGGGTCTACCGCCTAACGAAAACGCTTTGACATTGCTGTCTCTTTTCTTCTTGCTTGAAATGAAAGAGACGGCAATGCCAAAGCGTCAAAGCGTTTTCGTTAGGCGGTAGACCCCCAGGAGTGAAGATTATTGATATATTGATGAAATTAGTGAGCATCACCTTCAATCAAATCGTCATTTACCGTTATGGACCTATGTCCGAAATAATCTAGCCCTCTACAAAATTACACAGTGCCGATCGACACCGTGCAGAGGGGTAAAGAAGGTCCCGGACGATTGGGACGATCCTTGGATAGTATCTTTCAAAGTCCACAATAGTTCGGTAAAGGCTAACTACCCTAGTACAGTCCGCGAGGTATAAGCTCAGCTTTGCATTAGTGTGAGTGATCACCAAAAGTACAGTCAGACGCAGGACGCTGTGACCATGTTCTCTTAATAAGGTGTCAATTTTATATTCAATAAATCGTTGTTTATTATGCAGTATCAATTGTATATTGGTATAAACGATAGGCCTGCCCTGAATACGGTATTCGGAAATTTTAAGTAAATAAGTTATACGTAGGTGACGGATCTCATGCTTTTCCATTAAAATTTTTCTGTTATTCTCTGTCCTTGACCATTTGAATCCTAAAAGAGATACTTCTTTTCGCAATGACCATATTGATCCTGGATAGTTAATGTCAGCTTGTTGTTTAAGAGTTTGTTGTCTGACTGTACTTTTGGTAATAGATGCGTATGCATGTGATCACTCACACTAATGCAAAGCTCAGCTTATACCTCGTGGACTGTACCCTATATATAAAAAGAAGTACATATATAGCTACTATAGGTATACATACAGTGGGAGCCGCAAACAGTCCGCATAGCTCCTACATTAAATGACATTCCTCCTTCGTGTCTTCAGTTATTAGACGCTAGATGCCCTAGTCTAGATAACTAAGAAATAGGGTTGTGTAATATATTTTTAAAAGAAAACTAAGTTCGATGTGTTTTTAGAAAACGTGTAAATATTGCGCTTTCCTTCTCCTTCATTGTCACGTGTGGTTTTATGAGAATCTGCAGTGACGCCTCCGTCTCAACCTCTATTTTTTGTTGACGGCGCGGCGGGGTTATATAATAAGATCTTATAGGTACACTAAACACCACATTTGGTGGTCTACATTACATCAGTATCCTGATTCAAGAGGAAGGTTTATATGTATAATACATGCATAAACTAGTAGCGAAACACGTATATTAACTCATTCATAGTTATGCATACTCAACTCCACTCAGCCTCCGCTTTATTATGTAAATAATATAGTTTTCGCGAACTTTCATTCATTTGATAATTTCTATGACCGAACAACGATTACAGAATAAGCTAGTTTTAGCAACAACAACAAAATTAAAAATTTTGATTTACCCCCGACTACCTCGGATTTGTAAGCTGTACACACCATTCTACTAGTCAAGCCCTTTCATTTGATAACCATATTGAGGTAGTAGGGAAAAAAATGTAATTCGCCATTTTGTGGTGGCGGCCATCTTGGATTTGAAATGTATCATATCATAGTGTATTAGTATTTTACTAGACAAGCCCTTTCATTTGATACCCATATTGAGGTAGGTTGTGAAGAAATATTATGTCTGCCATCTTGTGCAGGCGGCCATTTTGAATCGATATTAACCAAACATAGCTAAGAACCACCACACGGAAATTAACCTTCAAATAAAAAAACACATTGAAATCGGTCTACCCGTTTGAGTTCTACGGTGTCACACACACACACACACACACACACACACACACACACACACACACACACACACACACACACACACACACACACACACACACACACACACAGAGACAGACGTCGACGTCAAACTTATAACACCCTTTTTTTGGTCGGGGGTAAAAAAATACGTACTAAACATCACAATAAAGAAGCAGCCCTACCTAGATTAAAAGTTGTAGGTAGTTAAGTACGTAGGAGCCACCTCTGACCTAATTGTAGTAAAGTGTTTAACTCTAACGGACGACGTTGCACCTCACTATATTACCTACGTCTATTTAAAGGGATCTCGTGCTTAGGTCACTACTTTATTTCACGTTTGTTTACTTGAAATGGACAGGCAAAAAAGCATGAAACAGGAATTTTCAGAAGCCACTACTCTACCGCCTACGTATAAGGTTTTGATATTTTAGTTTAAAATTAAAAAGCGAACAAAAAAAAAAGCCATAACCACTTTAGTTAGGCGGTCCTCTCGGGGCGTCACCGTCGTAAAACCGTATGATGATAGATAATAATTCTTGTGTTTGAGTCTCAATGCAGTTACAGATTCATCGATTCATTCGCCATTCAAAGAACTCAGAGTCAAGCAGTTCCTGTCTTCCACCATTCAAGTTTCTCACGCTCCTTGGGTGTGATTTCGGTGAAAATCCAACTACAAATGTCAAATTTTAGATGATTGTTGCTCAATCAAGTGCCTTGAGTAAGTAGTTTCAGTTCAAGTTATTTTCTAACTTTGCTCCAAATTTCATCGCGATTTAATAATAGTTTAATTATTTATTGTTTCTGCAATTATTTTACAAGGCATTTATTAACACTGCCTCGTGGCTTAGTTCGTAGTAGCTCTGCCTGCGAAGCCGAGGTTCGATTCCCACCCAGTGCAAATATTTGTTGATGAATTCAAATGTTTGCACTGTGGGTGTTTCTATGTATAATAAGTATGTATTTAATGATTCTGTGTAGTGCATTGCGGTTGAATAGTAGTCACACGGTAGTCTTCCACCATTGCGTTGGACCGACCAAATGAGAGAATGTGCTAAAAGTCTCATGCGACGAATGGTGCAGGATAGTGAAGCAACCAATTACTCAACGGCCATTGACTGAGAAGAAGTTGACACTCATCAGCGCCCATTCAAGCAACACACGTTACATAATACATGTATTCGGGAAAAAGCATCGAGAAGTGTGTTGTAATGGTTTCTATGCTTTTGTAACAAATTTCTAATAGAGAAAATAATATTGTGGAATCAAGACATCTGGAAACATAGCTATTAACACAAAACCTAAAAACAAACAATTATACTTCGATATTGAAAGGAATCATCATATATTCAGATAAATCAACGATCAAGCCAAAATACCTGAACGAAAAGGGTATAATTCGTTTAATTATATGTTAATTCAATATAAATATTTCGTGAGTTGATTCTTTGTATTATGTTTTGTTTACAAAGTACTCCAAAGTTGAAATAAAATCATCTCGTGTTTATAATGCAAATACCATTAAAAATTAATATGCCAAAAGCATAGATCAGACTTACAATTCCGTCAATTTGAATACAAATTACTTTTGTAAAATTTTAATCTTTTCCCGCGATCTCTTATGTTGCCAAATTAGCAGTTCATTGGCAGATTAACAGGTTGTTAATAATGTACTAATTATTAATACCACGCTTAATACGAGTAACACCTGTGTAGGTTGACTCTGTAACAGTAAACAGGTGACGTCAAAACGTGCGAGCGACCCTATATAAATCCAGCTCACGTTAATTCGGGCATGTGTGTAGCATAGTAGAAACAGAGAATCCCAAAGGCACACACAAAATGTACGGTTTCACTTCGATAGGTTATAATCTACTGAAATAAATTTATTTTAAATTTTTTATGAAAGAAACTAATTTGTATAATGCGTTAAATTGTAAATTGTATGTGACGGTTCTCAATATTTTGACAGATCACAATCTCGCTAATGAGATTGTAATGTAACGGTGTTTACAATCTTACGGTGCAATACCTTTTATATTACAAACCACTTTTACTTGTAGTTCATTATATTTATTCGACCACTGTTTTTTTTCGCAGTTATGTGCGTAATGTCGCCAACTTACAAACATAAGGAAAAACATCATGAGGAAACCGGCATGGTCCTAAAATCTTTCGAGGCCATGTGTCACCCACCAAGCGGCAATGGGCCAGCGTGGTGGATTATGGGCTTGGTTCTTTCCTAGCGAGAGAAGGCCCCGACTCTTTGCAAAGTCCGCCTGGGGAACTACCACACTTTTGTCCGTTATGCTGCCGTCACACAATGTCCAAACATTACTCTATTCCGGTTTGAAGGGCAAAAGTCTTGTCTAGCTCGCATCACTCTTTATTATAAAAATATTTCAGTCGTCATTTCATGTATTTTTTTCGCGTAACCCTTTTACTCTATAAATGGAGTTACAACTTTTGTTGTACCTATCGCCCCGTTTACAGCTTGAATTATTTTTTTAAATAGTGATGCGACGAGCAAAACGACCGCTGGATCGTACCACCAGACGGTTATGAAACTCATATATTATGATTACAAGATTACAACATTGTCGGAGAAAACAGGTACAAAATTTACTGAAATTTACGCGACCGAAGCCACAAACAAACCTAGCGATTACTATAATTCTACGAACATGTCATTCGAGTTAGTGGATCATGTGATCAAACTTAGTGGAAAGATAAATTTGCATCAATTATAAACACTGGAGGCGTGTGTTAGTTTAGTGACCACACACTTTTATGCTCGTGATGTGTTTCTATTGTTAAAATCAAGGTCAGAGATAAGCGTGGTAAAATGGCTTGCATGACAGATTTCTGAATCGTTTGTTCATAGGTTCGAAACACACCTACACCTGTGAGTATTTTTCCATGTGCAGACGTGGATGAGGTATCACTACTAGCTTTAACGGTGAAGGAAATCATTGTAAGGAATTCGGCGTGTTCCAAGAAAGACATATTACGAAGACTTGGGTCATCCTACCTGCACTGAGCCAGCGTGATAGATAATGGGATTGACTCTTCCTTGTGTAAGGCCCAAGTTCAAACAGTGGGAATTTGAGGCGGGCAGCTTTTGCAGAGCTAAAATACTAAAAATAGTACAGTAACAGTATTCTGTGGCTACGCTATATTTTTAAAATCCGGTGTAAAATGAGAGCTGCTATAAGTTTGACGTCTTTGACTCTGTGTGTTTATTTATACATTTATGTATAAACACACAGACAGTCAGATTCGTTTGGGAGCTACGAAGCTGTAGCAAACGAATGAACCAATTTTATGTTTTTTTTTTCTAATTTGAAAGCCGATCTGATTGCGATAATTCTTATCCACAGCAAGTGAGTGTAGTAAGTTTATGTGCGTGTGAGTGTATGTGTATTGACGTGACTGTGTCTTTATGTATGTGCTTTTATTAAGTACTGCCCTTGCCAATGGCCCAATAATAAGGTAGCGGTTCGCGCCGCGATCGCGACGCGAGACCGCGACCGGAGACCGCGACCGGAGACTAAGACAGGCACTTGACACTATAGAATTGTATGGACGCCAGTTCGCGCCGAGACCGCGACAGGAGACCGAGACAGGTCGCGGTCGCGGTCGCAGCGCAAACTGGCGCCCATACGATTCCATAGTGTCAAGTGCCTGTCTTGGTCTCCGGTCGCGGTCTCCGGTCGCGGTCTCGCGTCGCGATCGCGGCGCGAACCGCTACCTTGAAATAGGGCCATTGGCAAGGGCAGTACTTAATAAAAGCACACACATAAAGACACAGTCACGTCAATACACATACACTCATACGCACATGAGATGCATGTGTTTGAGTGTTAAATGCTCCACTTTCTCTTCTTCTAACTTTCGGACAATGTTTTCTTACCCCAAGGTGTAGTTGTGGTGGTTAGTAGGTAGTGGTAGGACTATTGGCAGAGTTCGCCTGGGGAAGTACCACAACTTTGCCAGTTATTCTACCGCCAAGCAGTAATGTCCAAACATTACTTTGTTCCGGTTTGAAGGGCAATGTTTCCAGAGAAATTACAGGGCTTAGAGATATAACATCTAAGATCTCTGGGTGACGAGCGCAGTGCAGTGATTAGGTAGTGCTAGGTAATGATTTGGACTCTTCATCTTCCAATGGCTGCGTGTCACTGTGCTGTTATGTGGAAGGCATGTTGCTTACCATCAGCACATGTCCTGCTCGTCTTGTCTTACCTTATAAAAAATTGGCAGTCATAGGAACTGCCGATAGAAGTGAAAACTTATAACTTAGAATTTGATAGCTTACCTTGGAAACTACACGGCTGTAACCGGAGGGCGTGGCCTAGCCATCATGGCATGGCCATCTAGAAATGCGTCAGCGTTTCCCATTGGCTGACGCATTTCTAGATGGCCAATGGGCATGGTCCCGAGTTTACCCGAAGATTTCTTATCATACCCGAGCGTGACGCTAGAATTCAATTCACAGCCCACAAAAATTGTCTAAGAAGCAGTAGTTTTCACTTTTTGAAAAAAAAGGTTTTTTGGTGCTAGATTAGAGATCGATTAAAGACAAAAGCGTAGCGATTCTGAACCCAGTCGGATTGAAGTCGACACGGAATCAAATCTGTTCTTTGTCTTATCCTTTTACAATGAGACAAGGATTGTCATTCCGAATATGAGTCGTTCGGATTGCGTTTAGAATCGGTACTAACTAACGCCAGTTCTCGCACTTTTCTTTCAAATAGTCATTGTTTTCTCTACCTCAATGAATTTTATTTTGGATGTTCAAAAATATTATAAATTTCTGTTAGTATACAAATACATAAAATCCATACATGATTTTGTGTGGTTTTTACCGGATATAGGTTTTTACTGAAGTATGCAGGGCCGGATTTAGGGGTGGGCAAACGGGGCATACGCCCCGGGGCCTCCACAAACAGGGGGGCCTCCACAACAGACACTTCGGTAAAAAACGCCTCCACACCTCTAAATCCGGCCCTAGAAGCATGAATGAGGTGATTTGCTGTTATAAGAAAATGTGTGAAACTTAGCAGTAAATCAATTAACCGTCAATTACAGAAGCCAATTAACTAGGTTCTTAGCGCTATGGCGCGGCGGCACATTCTATTTTTAATTACGATGTACCTAAGAAGATTGATTGATCTTTCCGACATTTCTGCTACTTAAAAAATGTATGTCCTAGCTCCTGCCAGTAAGTATGATATTAATTTATTATATTGTTACTGGAAAGTGATTCTTTGAGGACGAATAATTTTATTTTACAAAGAGACTGGCGTTTTGTCGTTAATAAATATGCTTAGTTTGAATAGCCGATCTATATATATCGTTACAGCGGTATAATTATTTGATCATGTTTATGAATAATTTTGTTCCCTATAATCTTCTCACAACACGAGTGATATAATATTACAGAGTGTTTTATATTATAGATAAATATAAAATACAGGAGTATGTACTGGAAACGTTCTTAAATATAGGAGTCGGAACTAGAAACGTTCTCTTATACCTACCCAGATTCTAAAATATAATGTGATACTACTCCGACCAAAAATGTATTTTGAATTTTTTAATGATTAATTCTACGATTTTACAATTTGCTGAAAAAGATTACAGCGAGCTACATAGCCACCCATTTTCAGCGTCTTTTTATCTATTGAAATTACCTAGCCAGGTATATGTCGAGCTTTTGTTTTGAAGGAAAGTGAAGGACGATAGCAAGTTCCTCAGACATCCAAGATGAAAATATAGGTGGAAAAACATAGTCGTAAAGAACAGACGTGGCACAAAAGGTAACTGTAACATTGTTTGGACTGAAAATTGTGACGATATTGTAATTGATATTTTACAATATTCAACGACGAGTCAGGTGTATAGCTTATTAACATTCCCACAGCTGGGACTCATGGCCGTCTCTAACAAGGAGAGATTCAAGGACATAATCCACGCTGGGTAATGTGTTGTGTTGTGCTGGGTTGGCGCACGACTCAATAATATTCTTAGAACATGCCAGTTTTCTCACTATGTTTATCTTCACCGTTAAAGCCAGCGGTGACGATAAACTTATACATTCATTTGGAAAAATAGGTGCAGGCGGTATTTGACCCTACGACTTCACAAGTGCGATTCCCACACACTCAGCCACTACGGCTTACGAAACGATTACCTAATTATTTAATGGATATTTTGTCAAAGATGGGTTTACGCTTGACCGTCATCTCACCTGATGCAAAACGACGATGTAGTCTACGACAAAACGTGCTTACCTGAAAACAAAAGATTATCTCATTAGGTAACGCGTTCGGTACTGGTAAATATAATATAATGGTTTATTTACATCGCTTGTATATCGCATCCTTGCATATTATACAGTGACGCAACGATTAAGAGTTAGAGTCTAAACCTATGCAGTGGCGTATGCGCATAAATACTTGGATGCCATTGTATTTCTCAGCAAGGCTTCACCGGATTAAGTCTGAAAGAACTTCACCACTATAATAAATCTCGCCGACCATGTTTACCTGTCCGTAATACCGAATAATTTATATGGTATAATAAATTATTGTAAACCAAAACGAAATATCAAAAAGATGGGGCACTTCATAACTCAATGACCTCTATATTTCACTTTATTTAAAATTCAAATTTTAAATTTTGCAAAAAATTACTAATACAATTTGGAGCAATGAACGACGATTAAATTATTTGGGTATTGTTCACACAAAAATACTAACTTCGTACGTTAATAAGAATTTGAAGATGAAGATAGGGAGCTGAAAAATACTATTCGACCTTATTTTATTACCAACCAAATATACAAATAAAAATTCAATTCAATCGGTCGAGCCGTTTAGGAGTACACTGACAAAAACCATGACACGAAATTTTTATGCAATTATAGATTATGTATGGCCAAGTAGTGTTGCGAAACAGTCTGAGTCACAGAACAGATATCTGTTCTGTGGTCTGAGTAGCGAGAAATTAAAGAAAAAAATCTTGTATTAGACTAGTACCTATAGATTAAAAATAATAACCATGTGTGGAGTCGATTTATACGTTATTGAGAGGTACCTAGATGTTTTTAAGAGAAAGACAAAGTTTCTTTGTTCAAAGTTGAGGTTGAGGATCAAGAAATTAGTGAATTATGTACAGATAATATATGTCCGGTATATTGTTATTAAAATGTGCTCTATATTAAAGCGATGATACAAATTCCTCTTTTTTTTTCAAAGTTCGAGTAGGTTCACACTTCATGGAACCAACCACATGAAGGGAAAATGTTAGGTACTTATCAGTATTAAGTAACATATTCCTAACCGCAATGTTGTTGTAATTAATCTTAAGATAGTGTAGTGTTTGTATATTTATATAGGTCTCAATGACCTATATTTCAATTTATTTATAATTTTTCCTTTTATTCATAATGCTTTAATACAAACCAAACAGAATGAAGTAATTCGAATCGCGGGTTACGTAACATTTTAAATTTTGTACTTGTTTCAGTTTCATTTAATCATGACGCGAAACACAAACAAAAGTTAATTTAAATTTAATTGTAACTTTTATAACACTCGAAGATTTCATCCGGCTTAAGTCTTTCGCTTATGAGATGAGACGGAGATGGAGATTAAATTTAATCCTTCGAAAAGGAAAGTAACATATTATTAGTTTTATTTCGGGAAAATACACTCAACTGCAGACCCCCGCCCGGGGCGAGGTTCCTCTTCATAAAGAATTTATTTATCCATGGCAAACATAAACTTCTTTATTAATTCCACTCTCAACAGACAGAGGTAGTAGGGAATACTGGCGATATGTAAGTCATGTAACAGAATTATATCGATATCGATTGGGACACGTCAAGATCCGTAGGTACTTGCCCTGATATCATTATAGAAGATATGCCCTAATGCTTTCAGGGCAGTTCCTACATTTTATCAAATGAAAACCAGTATTTGTCACATAAGTAGGACTCTCCACCGATTGGTGACCTAGCTACTTACCCACTGAACAAAACCCTGAGGTGTTTTATTTGGGTTATTCTGTGCCAGAGCTACGGGAACGCTTTCGCATTCCCAGGCAGCGTTGTTCCCCTAGGATCCTTTTTCATGGTAGAGGTGCAGCCAGAGAACTTTAACGTCTCTTTTTTGGAGTCGCGCAGAAATAATATAGCGCATGCCACTTCAGGAGATTCGCTCGTCGAGCAACCAAGACTCAACCAAGTCCATCAACCAAGGAAATTCGTAGAAGTTGTAGTAGAGCATGGAGAGATTCCCAATCTAAACCAGTAATCCCAGAAAGAAGACTCGTACTACTATAACTTTTCAACAGATTTGAAAACATCTGAAAGTAGTATATTTTTAATCCGTTTTAATGTTTTTTGAGCACCATAAAACTGTTGAGACCACGGGCTGAGCCCGAGCTCAGCACCGAACCGAATATTCATATCATACGAGTATCATCAAAATCGGTCAAGTTACTTAATAACTAGCAGTCAGCTAAGTTTTGTGGAACATTCGGTGTTGATTTCAGCATGAAACTCTTGTATATTTTGATGTCATTTTATTTTTTGTATGTATAATTTTCCTAGTCAATATTACAAAACTTACTTTAGCATTATTTAATAATATTCTGTGTTGTTCTTGTTCTTTACCGCAATTACAATACGAGTCGAAACCTTCATTGTGGCCTAAAAGTTGCAAAAAATACTAGGGCAGTTCCAAGTAACGAACAAACCTTAACTTCGCGACGCCTACGTGAGAGGAATTTGTCTCGCTACCAGACGTTCAGATCATTAGTCTTAGGACCTTAACTTCGGAAAGGTATGTCAGGTTTAAAGGGAGCTATGCGATACATTTTACTACCCAGTTTTTTTTTACCTTTTATATTTTAACACTTGACCGCCATCTCGCCTGATGTTAAGCGACGATGCGCTCTACGATGGACCGTGTTTACCTAGAAAACACCGATCCACTCTCGATTTGAAGACACAAAGATTGTAACCATAGGGAAAAACCTATTCAGGCAACGCATTCCACAACCTCGTTCTTATCACAGTAGCCAAATCAAACGATGTCGCTTTTTTAAGCTACGAGCATTCTGATAGAAAAAACGGCAAGGTGGTATTAGATTATGCAGATCAGTGGCACACTCTCCGAAGTGTTTCCGATAAAAAAACCGGTAAGCTATAAATTTTGCGACGATGTTCAAGGCTCTAAAGTCTTTTTCGCACAAGAGTGTCGTTGCCTATGAGCTTTTTAGCACGTCTTTCGATCAATTCCAGAATGGTTAAATACCAGCTGGAGGTCCAGCTGGTATTTAACCATTTTGTGGTGGCGGCCATCTTGGATTTGAAATTTGTGATAGTGTATAGTATTTTACTAGTCAAGATCTTTCATTTGATAGCCATATTGAGATAGGTTGTGAAGAAATATTTTGTCCGCCATTTTGTGGAGGCGACCATCTTGAATCGATATTAACTAAACATAGTTAAGAACCACCGCACGGAAAATAACCTTCAAATAAAAAAATACACATTGAAATCGGTTTATCCATTTGAGCTTTACGTTGCCATAGACAGACACACACAGAGACAGACAGACATCGACGTCAAACTTATAGCACCCCTTTTTTTGGTCGGGGTTTAAAAAGTAATATTTCGAACTTTGGAACTTTTTTCGGCGCAGTAGAAATGCGCATTACTATCTCTGATTTTTATAAACTTATTTGGCACATTTTTTTTAATTTTGTGACAGGACGAGCATTATAATGTGCTCTTTGAAGATACTAAGATATCTCAGGAAACAAAGAAACTGGCAGTTAGTGCCAGTCTGTATTGGCTGTACGAATAATGAAGGAAGAATCAATCCACTTCGTACGATTCTTTTGGAAAATCAACAATGAAGGCTTGCTTAGTTACGAAACATGCCGAGTTACGAATAAAATTATTCTGAAAAAAACAATGGCACCAGATAAGACGCATATTGAATAACATCCATCCGAAACAAACAAACAGGCAAGGAGGCAACTCATGTGTATTTTAGTCAGGTTTTAGTTTGTCGGAAGTTTCATTACGGATTTGTAACGGAAGGCCTGATTAGGTTTCATTTATGTTTAGTCATTCTTAAACTACACTGGACCGTTAGGTTTAGTGCCGTTCAAAAAGAGGCTTATTACTTCGGTGCCTGTCTGTCTGTCAGATACATATATTATGTTCTGATACATATCTTCGCCATCCGTCCAAAAAAAAACGAGTTTTTTGGCGATTTATTTAATACACAGGAAAAACGCAAACTGGCAAAAGTTTGACACTTGGTATCATTATTAAATCATGCCTTCGTGAACAATAGAAACATAAGGAGAAGCGAAACCGTGCATACTGTATGAATTTCGAACAAAATCCTTTCGATATCGATTTTTGTGGTGACTTCAATTCGAAGACTCGTACTTGCCCTGATATTAAAAAGAAGACATGCCCTGAGGTCTTCAGGACATATCCTATATTTTACCAAAAGAAAATCAGACTTTGTATGCTCAATATCTTTCCGATACAAATCGGTCCAACCGTTCAACCGTGAAAACCAAGATACAAAGAGAACAATAATACCAATAGACAAAGAGAAAGCGGTATTTCGCTCTCACGGGGCCCGTACCATGAACTTTTATTGCAATGTCTTTGCGAAGCAATTGACGCTTAACGTTTAGTGCATTGTGGCCACAAACTTTATTGACTGGCATTACGAGTATGATTCGAAGTCACGGTGCATAAAGTGTTCTACGTTATTTGACTCGAACAACTATAGCAGTAAGAAGTCATAGAACTCTCGGTTGTATTACGTGTTAGTAGCATGACTACTAACAGATAGATAGATAGCGATAGCGATACGATACGATGTAAATAAAATTGGCCAAGTGCGAGTGGGACTCCCACACGAAGTGTTCCGTACCATTAACAAATAAACGGCGAAAACCTTTATTTGAATTCCGTATACGTCAACCATCGCAGTTTCCACAGAAAGGCTTTCAACTTCAAGTTTTTCAAAAATTTAGTTTAGCTTCGTCATGTCTGTCTGTCTGTCTGTCCGTCCGTATGTCACAGCCACTTTTTGCCGAAACTATGAAAACTACACTGTTGAAACTTGGTAAGTAGATACTGTATTCTGTGAAACGCATTAAGATTTTTACAATAAAAAAAAAAATTAGGGTTGCCCTCCATACTGAGAACTGAAACTCAAATTTTTTTTTCATCAAACCTACACGTGTAGTGTGTCTATCGACAGGTATTCAAAAATGATGTTGAGATTTCTAATATAATTTTTGTCTACACTGAATAATTTGCGCGCGAGACACTTCCAAAGTGTCCCCCTACCTCTAACTTCTCTTTAGAAGTCTCTCTTTCTTTAGATTCTCTTTAGAATGAAAAAACTAAAAAAAATATGATGTACATTACCATGCAAACTACCAACGAAAATTGGTTTGAACTCGATCTGATGAGTAGTTTTTTTTAGTACGTCATAAATACACTACTATTTAAACTTCGGTCAAAGTTACAACGAACTACAAGAACTATGTGTACTATATACATAATATGTATATGTTACGGGCAACGTGATTAACTGGGCATTATTAATAAGTACCGGTCATTATTAATAATGCTCAAGAGCGATGGACAAAGTGATTAATTTATCACTTTGACCGGCCATTATTAATAATGCCCGACGGCCCGTGGTCCATGTGATAAGTCGGTGTTTAAGATAGCTTGAATTTATCACTTGGACTGGGCAGTATGAATAATTCTAAAGCTAAGCTAAAATATCACTTGATAACCAAGCCGAAAAAATGTTGATGTGTTCAAATGCAAAATTTCCTGTTGCAGAAATAGGAGCCAAGACGAATAGTCGTAATATAATTGCTATTATTATATCTGTCGAAAAAGAAAAACTTTACAAACTTGGAACTAAACACGGTATTTTAAACCAACTGTACTGTGTGTAAAGAAAAGTTCATTTTGATCGACGATTGACTACTATTTCAATAGTTTATTTTTTGTTAACTTTTCATGACAATTTTGTAAGTTTAATTTCATTTAGTAAACAAAACCACTACAGTTCGCCTATTTTATTACTTTGCCCTAGATAGGGTGGGAAAAGTGATTAATCATGCTGTTTTAATCACATTGTCCAATTGAGTCGGGCATTATGAATACAGACCGGTCATTATTAATAGTGCCCGGACTTATCAAATAGCCCGTAACATATATATATCATGTTACTTGCTACAACGGAACCCTTCATGGGCGAGTCCAAGTCGCACTTGGCCACTTTATTTTTTAATACTTCAAAAAACCCTAAACTATGGTGTATGGCAGCACAAATACGAAAACTTAATGATGCGATCACAGTCATGATGTCATCAATATCGCTAATGTGAACCGTCATGCACGATAATGAAGGAAAACGTACGAGACTCATTGTTTTTGCTCATGATAAATGACTGTTTTTTCAGATCAGCTTCGCTTCAGTGGATACGAAGCCTTAGACCTTGAAGGGAACAAGGAATGACTAAAACGATTTAGTGCGACCTTAGGAAGGTAAGTGTCCTTGGTTAGCAAGATACTTGAAGTAGCTGAGTTTTAAAAGCTTCTTTGCTAGTGTACAATTGCTAGTCTTGGGGTAAGTTTCGTTTCTTAAATGTTGAAGATTTATTTATTTGTGAAAAGAAGTTCCTTTACTACGATTAACAGAATTGAACAAAATATATCGCCCAATCGTCCCCAACTACGAATTTAGGTTAGCACCGACTTGAAAGACACAATTAGATAGCGGATACAACAGTAATGGATACCTAAATACTACTTTTTAATGTTTCTTTAAGTTTCTAAAGAAAAATAACACAAACATATAAGCGAGCAATACAGGTAACTTCCTCCATTTTCTAAGTCAGTCATCATACTCATATATACATATATGTATATATGCTAGTATATAATATAGTCAAATGTATTACACTGGTTGCCTGAAATTGATTTCTAAAGTTTATAAATGTTTTAACTGTAATATTTTTACTTGTAGCAATCAATACTAATATTATAACTTTATCTCTTTAAAGATAAAATTTGTGATGTTGTAGAGTATGTAGAGGGTAATCTCTGGATGAACTGAAACGATTTTGAAAATTGTTTTCCAATAAAAGTCACATTATCTGTGATTGTTCTAGGCTATGTCATCTAACTAATTTACTCGTAATAAACGTTTGGATGTATGTTGCTCAAAGACATCGGAATGGCTGAACGGATCGGGGTAATTTTTTTTAACACAGTTAGACGAATAGACTGGAATTACCACACACAGGCTACTTTCTATTATTATTAATTTTTTTTTAATAAAGAGTGACGAGACGAGCAGGACATGTGCCTGATGGTAAGCACCATGCCTGCCACATAACAGCACTAGTGACACGCAGCTATTGGAACATGAAGAGTCCAAATCATTACCTAGCACTGCACTGCACTCGTCACCCAGAGATCTAAGTTGTTATGTATCTAAGCCCTGTAATTTCTCTGGAAATATCGCCCTTCAAACCGGAACACAGTAATGTTTGCACATTACTGCTTGGCGGTAGAATAATTGACAAAGGTGTAGTCCTTCCCCAGGCGGACTCTGCCAAGAGTCCTACCACTACCAAATTATATACATTATATTTTTTAAATATAAAAAATACTGCAACGGGAACTAAACGTGTAAACCACGAGGTGATGCTAGTGTAAAATAAAATCTATCTAATATTCCAAATTCCAGTAAAAAGTCGTTAAAACTGCGTAGGTCTTTACATCTTCTCGAATAGCGTTTAGAGTAGTATCGTTTCGTCGAAAAATCTGTTGAGAAAGGCAATAAATACAGATCGTAAATAAGTCCAGCACTCCATAAATAACTCGGATAGCGACCGCTCAGCTAATTTCATTTATTTCTCAGACAAAGAGATTAATCTACTTCGGGTTGATAGTATTCGAAAGATAGGTTTGAAAACGGACGAAATGCAATGTGACGGCATTATAAATAGTTGCGAAAATGATCGCTGTTTTATTAATGTTGAAATGTTTATTGAGATATTCGCCTTCGTCAGTTAACCAAATTGGGAGTAAATCTGTTTATTCTAGGCAAAACGCATAATATTTAGTACCTGGGTGCCCGAGCTTTGCTCGGTAAATAATATAATACTATAAATACTTAGATACCTACAGATAAGAGACTCCGAGAAATAGATTTTCTTAAAAAAAATGAATTGAAATAAAAGAGAACCCGTCTGGATTCGAACCCGGAGCTACTAATTCGTGACCGCTATGAGCGCCCGACTTCCCGTCTGAGCTAATTATGCTGTCGCGTCACGCGGCGAAATTTACCTTCACATTCTAATGTCTAATGTGACAGTTTTTCATTGTCTAAAAACGCGCATAATATGCGTTTTTTTTAAATAAGACCTAGTTAGATCGATTTATCGTCCCCGAAATCCCTGCATACATAATTTCATGAAAATCCGTCGCGCCGTTTCCGAGATTCAGATTATATATATATACTAGCTGACCCCGCAAACGTTGTTTTGCCTTAGTGAACAACCCTTGTCACTTAGGGGTATGAAAAATAGCTAGTAGCCGATTCTCATACCTACAGAATATGCATATAAAATTTGGTTAAAATCAGTAAAGCCGTTTCGGAGGAGTAAGGAAACAAACACTGTGACACGAGAATTTTATATATAAGATATACATATTTATATAGGTACAAGAATTGCTCGTTTAAAGGTATAAGATTCTGGGTGGGAATCGAACCTACACCCTTCGGCTATGTATGTAGACAGACTTACTACCTGGGGCCAGTCAGTCAGTTAATTTCTCCAAATGTTTCAAACAGTTTTAAGCAACGTGTAAAATTCATTTGGCCTAATTTAATTGAAACCGCCCCGTTTGAGTTTCCCGAAAGTTCCTATGTTTAACTTCTGACAGTCGCTCAATCAAGAACTTTCAAACTTCTAAGCTTTCTTTGGATATGAAAAAGTTGGGAGTTTAAATCGTAGGCTGGAAACAGTTGGAGATCGGCGTTGGTGTTATTGTTTAATTTTAAACATGATTAATTTTAACGGTCAAATGTTCATAGAACGTATACGTATATTTTTATAGTATACTAGCTGACCCCGCAAACGTTGTTTTGCCTTAGTGAACAACCCTTGTCACTTAGGGGTATGAAAAATAGCTAGTAGCCGATTCTCATACCTACGGAATATGCATATAAAATTTGGTTAAAATCAGTAAAGCCGTTTCGGAGGAGTAAGGAAACAAACACTGTGACACGAGAATTTTATATATAAGATGTAGATTGACGAGAAGACCAAGACATGTGCCTGGTGAGCAACATGCCTGCCACATGACACCACACGCAGATATTGGAACATGAAGAGTCCCAATATTACCACTGCACTGCGGTCGTCATCCCGAGATATAAGATGTTTTGAGATGTTCCAGAGGTGGCGCCCATGTTTTATTTTGTTAAGAGAAATTTCACAAAAAAATCAACAGTGGTGCGACACTTGGCAATATTTAGAAAACTATCTTTGATAAGTAAATTTGCATCTGAAAAACAGCTCATTGTATGGGAAAAGCTGAATTTTTCGCGATTTCAGGATTAGGCCCGCAGTACTAAAAGTGACACTACTAGCCTTGAGGGCTTGAATTGAACTCTACATGTAATTCTAATTGATCACTCTGACGTGATGAGGTGAATGGAACCTTTTATCTTAGTAGCAACGTTGTTGTGTGTGACCTTGTATGTATTCTAAAAACTTAGCAGCAATCTATAGACAAATTTCGGATTATTTGCATACAATACCTTATTAAGTTCATACGTGTACGTAAATTTTGTATTGTTAAAATATACTCATGGACATTTCCCAGACTGTCACATGTTTCGTAGATTTATAGCTTTTAATACCACACATGCGACGTGCATAAAATATGGTTTTAATATAGCTTTCACATGTTCTACGGATATTTACAGCAACAAACACGTACAATGGATGAAATTATACATTTTGGCTCACATTTAGGTATCGTTATTGAATTAACAACCGTAGGACAGTTACGCAGTAGGGAAAATATAAAAACAGCTGGAGAATGAATTACAAAGATTTTTAAGTATAAGAATAGGCATGATTACAAAAAAATACTAAATAGTCCGTTAGTTAGGTTATTAAAAAATATTATACACGTTTTTTTATCTTTTGTTTTACAAACAAAACTTGACGAAGTTATCAGTGCTTAGAAGTTCCGCGTGACGTCACTTTATTACACGATTTTACGAAGACGTGACGTCACTATCCCCCACTTCGGAAGTTTGGTGATCAATATCTTTGATCATTTTAAATAATTTGATAAAACAAAAATATGCGTCCCATACTTTTCTATAATCTATCTCACGGACTAATTGGGAACGTATATCTTTGACTCAGTCATTGGCTATGTTACAACAATTAATTGGTTAGAAAGAATTTGTGAATAATTGGTTGAAGTTAGAAGAACATAGGTTATTTATGACGCCTGATATTAAAGCGGTACAGACAACAAGGAAGCTGCAATTTCCAGTGTATTTAAAAATTTCCAATTTAATTAAATTTCTTGCACAAACTTTCACACAAACACTCATGCTTAACACACTTATGACAATGGTATTGTTCGAAGAACGAGAAGTGCAAATAGAAGTTATCTCCCCGGTCGGGATTATCCATCAGACAACAAGATATCACCGAGGCAAGTCTGATGCCCAGGATGCATCACGTGGAAGTTCCCGAACCTGGCACCTCTTTGTGGCTATTTCTCGCACAACACCATCAGCTTGAAGCTAGGCAAAGTTTGTACAATGGGAGCCAGATAGTTGATGTCATACTTTTATAGGTTGTAACTACATACTTATTTTACATATACATATGTATAATATGACAATGACTGAGCCATTCAGTTACGCGGTAGACAAAATTGCTAATTCCGATACAATATACAATAGGTATAAGCGTCGTATTTGGAAACCCAGACATTGAATCGCTTCTGACGTATAACAATTAAAATCGGCTGCGTCAATCTCATTAACATGAGGTTTTGGAGGACATTTCCGTTTGTTCGTCTGGACGTGTCTAGATTGATGCTATAGCAACTATTTGAAGTACATTTTAGAGTTTGGTAGCAATATAATACTTGTTAAGTTCCAAATATTATGTCTTATCCAATTTGTAACCATGAGACCCGAACGATGTCACATATATGTATCATAACTTAGAACGTTTTTACTAACCAACTAAGACTATCAAGAAATGGACAGTAATTTACTAGAAACATTTAACCGAAGTGCAAACATGACGCGTTAGAAAATTGAACGCATTATCAGAGGTTCGTAAATTGCCTTTCGTGTTTTGTTATCTTTAATTAATGTGCATGTGTAACACTCAAATAGTTTTAGATAAAAAAATACTTTCTTAATTAACACGTGGATTAAACGCATTAACAACAGTGACAGCCAATATTGAGAGCTATTTAGATAAAATGTCAAACCACGGATGTCATCCATGATAAACGACATCACTGTCAAACATGTTACATTTATCTAAAAAGCGTTTTCTGAAATGTCCAAACGAGAGATACGACTAATTGGAGTTTCGCTTACATAAATTATGATTAAAGCAATAAATATTAATACAAGTTGATGTCGGCATAGAAAACATGAGGAAGCAATTTGCGCGTTCAAATATGCCATCAAGATTTCAACTGGTGTTTATACTGTGATCTGAGTAGGCGATGTTATCTGTGGGTTTTGTTATGGGTTCTACGGCATCACGGCCTTCAATAATTGTATTGGAGTGCGGTCTTTGTACTCGCTACTCCATCGCTACCGGATAGAGCCTTTACCTTGCTATCTCGGCTCTATGCCAATCGAGTTTAGTTTCGTTCCGCGATAGTGCCTACATCGAGGTATTTTGCCAACGCATACATTACAATCCTACTGATATGTAGTATAATTGCGCAATTTTGCATGATTTTTTTTTGTGTTTTCGACCCTTTTATTCAATTAAATTCTGAATGGATTGTGCTACCTACTTTTTAACGCGGGATAATTACGGGAACCGGAACTACGCAAGTAAAACCGTAGGACTACAAAAAGAAAACTTTTTATTAGCACCACGAACAACAATTAACAAAAAAACATATGAATATCAAAGATATGAAAGTTCGGATGTTTGTTGATCATTTATGTTGTAAAAACGTAATTACTGAACGAATATGAAAGTGGGAACTTGGATTACACCACAAGATTAATTAGTCCGGAATAGAACATAAACTATGTACCTATTCAGTTTTGTTCCAAAAAATTTAGTATTACTCACTCCTTAGTAAAACATAAAATACCATCAAATTATACACATAACAGGCAATTTCATACCTTTGAATGTTATCCAGGTAACCTTTTCAATCTTAAGGAAAATATTAAGAACTAGTTTTTTTCCTGCGTCTTTGTTTGAGGATTTCTAAGAACTGAGTAATATAGTCTATGCCCTAAAGGTTTCTATATTTTTTTCGCAGTATAAAGTAGCCTAAACTATAAATAATTTATGTGTCAATTACTGTTTAATCGATCTAGTAACTATCAATGATGCTAATAAATGCCCAAACTTCAAACCGATTTGATTCGTTGTTACAACGTAATTTAACAATACACGTCCAATAATAAATTCCGAACATTCTGACCTTTGTATTATATTTACAATATTAGTAGGATTATTACTAGGAATCTTAGTCTTTAACTAGTATCAACATCAAACAACACACTAACGCGTTACTTGTTACAAGAGCTTTTAGTATCTTTTACTGTTACGCATTAAATATCAGGTTGATATATTATAAATCCCAAAAATAATGTGATAGATTCAGAGAATTATAGGCTGACTTTTAAGATGCTAAATTGAGTCAATGTAACCTGATATACTTTTATTGAGATACAAACTATATATATTTTGTAAAATAATAAGTCAATGGAAATTTATTGTCACCTTCACAAAAGATTATCTGCTAAAAATCAAACTTCGCAATAACGGCCCCAGATGTCTACGATAGACGATTTATGTATGTAGATCGCTTATCTACCAGCCTTTCTACAGAGATCCTGCTGATGTCCGTGCCATATGCATGTGGACACGGCAAACAACTATCTAGAGGTACACGGCAGAAATAGGGAGAACCTGTGCAGATGGGTTAACAGATCGCTGTGGAACCGTTGTGGAAATATAGTAAGATTTAGTCACTATGTTAACAGCGATTACATCTTAACGCCATCATGTGCATTTCATGTATGCTTCAGGAATACTCTATATTGTCTAAATTAATATGATCTGCGTAAGAATAGTTGGTGAGTTAATGAGTTTAGGTCAGCAAGGCTCTGCGCCTTCAGCGCTAGCTCAAAGTGAGGTTGTCAATATTTATGCCGATTGAGGCCAACTGAATAAGTGCCTCTTCTGAATAGGTCTTCTGTTTTTAGATACGGATTTCTATAAACGCTGGACTATGAGCAAATACTCTGGTGTAGATGTGTAGAAAATTTAGTTATATACTGTATAAATTAGCGAATATTTATGCTAATTATAAAACTTAAACTAATTAACTTAACTTCTAATTTTCGGATTAAAAAAACTATTTGCATCTTATCGTCATTGCATTATAGATTAGAAACTCAATGAGAATAGTATTTAGGGACGACTTAGAAGATTATTAAAATTATTTAACATCGACGGGGGCACGGTTTGTACTCGTATCTTTACAAGACTAGATAGATGTCAATGTTCATTTTTTCACAGTAAAATCCATAAAAAAAATTGCTTCGTGTTTCGTAGGAGCAATTTGTTCAAAAATAATTAACATCATAGTTATGTTACTACCTACTTCAGACAAGCGAGTTCACGAGGTACAAAGAAAAACAAAAACATTATCTCCTTTGTCGAGAAAACCCTTGTTTGCGAAAGGTGCTCTTCCATTATTATTATGCAAACGCTGTTATAAGACAAGTTCGAAGAATCGCTAAGATATTTGTCACAGACAGGTTTATCAACAAGGTTTTTAGGTTTGTGTTTCACAAAAATATTTCGTTTAAGGAAACACTGGATGAATTTTATGCAAGAAGTTTTGTGAACCCCTCGTTAAAAATTAATGACGAGATGATTTTTTAAGCAACTCCAACAAAGATCCTTAATAAAAATCGCCTAGATTTTCGTAATAGTATACTATGATAGTAAATCACAGCAGATCAGCAATGTCTGTAGTGATACGTGTTGTGTGACTAATAATACCTACTGCCGTTTTAGAAAACCAAATGAGGGAGGGTACTTGGTTTTCAAAAACGACAGTAGGTATCAATATCAGATGGCAATCCTCTCATTTCCCAATGAAATTACCCACATATTCTTCAGTCATCTTGTGAGCAAAGCCGTTGCAACAAAACTGAAAAGTTGGTAAAATAATTAAAAGAAGCATCTAGATCGCTATTAAATCTGGAATGAAGTAAAGGTATACAGTGCCTGTCGGGTTCTTAAAAGTTTACCTATTCCCATCACACGTACGTGTGGACACAAACCATCTTTTAATGTGATATAATATTTTTTTTAAACTCTTCTAAACTGAACACAAAATACACAATTCCAACACAAATTACAAGGCAGTGGGTATTGTGCAGAATAAATGGTTCATCATCATCATCAGCCACAAGACGTCCACTGCTGAACATAGGCCTCCCTCCTAGATTTCCACAACGAACGTGGAAATAAAAGGTTATGACAAAATTGTACAAATGTTTTACATCATAATATTTTGTCGACAATATTGAAACGAAAAAACGGTAATCCTCTTCAAAGTCTGTCAAGTCATCGTGAAATTTATTAAATAGAGGTTTAGGCAAAACGGGTGTACTAAACTGAAATAGATTAAGGTGCTGACAACACATAAATGAAATTCCTAAATTCAAATTTAAGCCACGCCTCTTCAAAACTTCGATAAGACAGCGCCCCCACATGCAAACCGCGTTCAGCCGACGACATTATTAGTTAGTATTGATGGAAACAAAAAGCTACCGCGCGAAGATCATAGATGGCGCTTTTTAAAATATTTTGTAATTTCATTCAATATCTTTTTGCACTTTTTCAGATTGTGAAGAACATTATCGAAATTTTATGAGTAAAGCCTATAAATAATAACTAACTTTCCACCGCTTACAGACATAATGAGATTTCTTTTCGCCAGATTGTCTAATTTTTGTCTAATGATTTTAGTGAATGTACGGTATACAATTACAATAATACACAATTACTAATTAATTTATTTTATACACAAAATTAAACCGACTTCGAAATCACCAATAGGCACTCGAAAAATAAATTAATTTAATTATTATAAGCGCTACTCACTCATCTATTTGAAGTCAAATAGATTTATTCGACACGAACATTAATTGCATAAAAGTAGCTACAGCAAAAAGCCAACATTACATAGTGTTCCCATTCCCAGGCGGTCACCCATCTAAGTACTGACTACGCCGGCCGTTGCTTAACTTCGGTGATCGACGAAAGCTAGTGTTTTCAACGCGCTATGAACGTTGTCAATCATTAAATACGTACCTATGTATATTGTATAATAGTTATCATCATCATCAATAGAGGAGCCCGCGAGTTAATAATCCACAACTATTGCTCATTACAACACGAAAAACAAGATTTTACAACAATACCATTTTGCTGCTTTGTAACGAAAGGTCCACAAACAAAATTTTACAAAATTATTTTTATTTCAAAAGTTATTATTATGTTTTAAAAATGTAAAACATGCGAAACGTTTGTACAATGAAACATTTATAAACTGTAATGGAAGAGGTTTTGGAATAGGCTTTTGTACTAAATTTAAAAAATTGGTTAATAATATAGCTTAATGTTGATAGTATTCCGAAACATCTATATTTTTGAAAAAAACTTACATTTACAATAATATGTGTTTTGCATTTCAAAAAAGCAAACAAATTTCTGCACAAAAACGCTCCAGACTGTTATGGCGTCTTGAATGATGTCACGCCGGGGCAAACATATGTGTTTGTGTAAGGACTTAGTCAACGTTTTTAATTTAAAATGAATCCCTCGTATTACAAGAACTGCATAGTGCCCCAGTTTACAAGCACAAGTATAAATACGCCAAACAAATTATTCATCTATGTTCCAAACGATCCACAAATGCGAAAAAAGTGGCAAACGCTTGCGAGGAGGAATGATGGCCACTAAATCAAGAATGTATTTTTGTGAAGATCATTTTGATGAAAGCATTTGACACAGTATATATAATCTTAGTAATGTAAATGTTAAAAAAACTGTCACTTTTCCTCAAGAATAGTGGTAAAACAATAACAAACTAGTTCAGTTAAGCGGCTGAAGATCTAGTATCCATGGCGAAGAATAAATAAAAATAAAAAATAATAATATTAGTACTATAAAAATGTCAACAACATTAGTAATGTCTAGTGATGTTTAGTACGGTGTGACGTCACATTTTCTGATTGGTGTTAACTGTCACGTGACTCAATGCCTATTTTTTCAGATTTTTTTTACTAAAAATATTAATAATCTTTACTTATTTTGATAAACTGTTTTATTTTGTTAAATCTCTATATCTTAATCAATAGTAAGAACCTCTAATCCATCCAATTAATTCTTAGTGGAAACAAGCCTATTTATATCATGCAAATGTCTTTGTTTTAAATGGTTTTAAAATGTCAAATAACAATGTAGATATTAAAATTTCAGCTGTAAAGGAGTCTCGTCAATTACAACAACATTTGTAAAAAGGCTTTGTGAAAGTCAAAGTAACAAAAAATAATAATTACATTCAGTATACATACATATCCTACATGAGTATAAATTCGTTTTATATAAAATTTAATATATCACTATTACAAACGAATTTTGGACGCAGTGGTCTGCGTCCAAAATGCGTGATACTTTGAAAACGTGAAAAAATATCTGTTCAATATACATTTAGACCTAATCGTAATTAAAGCGTATTTTGACGACTTTAGGGCAAGTTGTTCATTAGGATAGTACTAGGACACGCTTTTCGTTTTTGTTTTAATTTACAAATTATTTGCGAATGGCTCAAATTAGTATATAATATTTTGAGCAATACTGCGGCCTATGATGTCGCACGGTTACCTAGAATATATCCGTTTATAAACACCCAGATTGTACAATGTACATATAGCGACAAACAGTCTCTGTAGCTCCACAGTTCTGCAGTACGAATGATAAATATTTGCATTTAGATGTTAGCATTTGTGTGGCTTTTCAGTGGACCTCATTACTTTACATCCAACGAGATAGGAGTCGAGCTTAAACGTATTTGTAGTAATATCGTAGAGAGAAAGAAGTTTAAATGATTGTTTGTTTTGTCTATGTTCGTGTTATCTTCGGAATCAATGTACTTCGATAGGCTTTTCACAATTAAGAATGTATGATTGTATGTACATCTAAATTCCCGGTTATATATTATATAGTATTTTGTTAACGGCTATAATAATACGTTAGCTGTCCGATCCGAGCGAGTCGCTATTCTATAATAAAAAAAGTATAGTTGGACGCAGTGGTCTGCGTCCAAAATTCGTTTGTAATAGTGATTATCTATTTCAGTTTAGTACACCCGTTTTACCTAAACCTCTATTTAATAAAAAAGTATAGTATAATCATCTAAACCTGAAGCTTATGATAACTTATGATCCCCCCTAAAGTCTGACATCAAATTCGAACTGACCTTTTTAGGAAAGCGATCGGAAAATCGATCATCATTGACCTGACAGATAATTTACGCCTACTCTACGAGGATGAACCTTCCATCTCAAAGTGAGCTAAACCAGACGACTTCTTTCTTTTACCTTTCTTGACATTTTCCTGCCGGCTGAGGCCTGTACATCCAAATAAACATGTGTGATGTCACACATCTTTTTTTGATATGAAACAGTGTGAGTGCAAAAAAAAATCACATTAAGTTAAGTAAGTAAATGCGGTGTGATTGTGTTTCGATTATTGATTATTTTTAACTATTACAGTTTTATACTTGACCGTCATCTCACCGGGTGTTAACCGACAATGTGGTCTACTGTGAAGCATGTTTACTTAGAAGAAACCAAATCACTCTCGACTTGAAGACACTTAGATTGTCCATTGGGAAAGTATCACTCAGGCAACGCATTCCACAGCCTAGACGTCCTAATGTACGATATTGCGATCTACAATCGTTGAAAATGTCGGATTCAAACTTTTAGAGTGAAAAACTTAGAGAGTAAAAATTTTACTAGGCTCTAAGATTTAGGTAAGATTTATTCTAGTTGTTCTAGTTATTTTTAACCGACTTCCAAAAAGGAGTAGGTTATTAATTCGACTACCATTTTTAATAATATGTTACTTGATTTCGCGAGAACGCCCAAATCGAATAAAAAAAAATGTGTACGGATGGGTAAGCTTCCCGAATATCCCATATAAATTTTATATATATTTTTCAATTATGAAGAAAATACTAAAATTTGCCTACAATTTTTACCTGGATGACGTAGTTGTCGATTTCACAAGAGTTTTGAAATTCGATCCTGTCAACGTGTCGACACGAAATTGTAAACTTGTTTTACACTAAAAAGGTTAAAATAAACTATTTTCTACAAAAAATTAAACCGACTTCAAAACCACAAATAGGCACTAAGTAAAACTATTTTCTACAAAAATTTAACCGATTTCAAAACCACAAATAGACACTCAAAAGCGAAAAATAAACTGATATAGTTATTAAAAGCGCTACTTACTCATGTTTTTGAATTCGGTGCCAGTCTAGTCAAAGCTAGTGGACAGATACGATATGCAGGTACGTAGTAAGGTAGCAAGTAGTCATAGGTAAGTAGTATCTATCTACTACCTGTTAGACTTAGCTGGCACCTACTTCAAATAGATGAGTGAGTAACGCTTATAATAATTATATCAGTTTATTTTTCGCTTTTTAAGCCACTCATACTGCGTTCCATTACAGGTGTAACAGATGTAGGATACAGATCTGCCAAACTTAAATGGGAATGGGCGGGTCATGTAAGCAGAATGCACCCCGATAGGTGGCCCATAGCGGCTACAGAGTGGGCACCATCGGCTAATCGACCCCAGGGCCGTCCTCCAACGCGCTGGAAAGACGAGCTCGGAGCATTTAATAAAGGTTGGGCGATGGAAGCTCTGGACCGGACTAAATGGAGATAATTGGGGGAGACCTTTGCCCAGCAGTGGGACAAAAGAGGTTAATAAAAAAAAACCGACTTCCAAAAAGGAGGAGGTAAATTTGGAAAAAAAATTAGAAAATAGTTGGTGTCGTTTCATCTGTAATACTGTTTATCAGTAGATGATGTGCTTTCTTATCTTTCCTCCATTAAATTCCTACTAATATTATACATAAATACTGTGAAATATAGGGTGTTTGTTGCTCAATAACGTCGGTACGGATCGGGTGGAAAAAAAAATCCAATGGAACACACTAAATAAATAAAATATTACAGTCTGAAATATCACAAAGGCTTTTCATCACGGTAAAATATAAGGCAACTACGCAGGTATAACCAACGGTGCTGCTAGTGTGCTAGGTGTGTAAAAATTGAGCTTTTATAGTTCAACAGTTTGAGATTAAATTGTATACGTTTTCAGTAACGTGTTACCTATTGAAACAACCTTTCTAACTTCATAGGCGATTATCATTGAGAATAGGTATTAGGGACAGACATAGGTAACCTTATTCTTTTTCACACCCTAGGTAGCGGTTCGCGCCGCGACCGCGACGCGAGACCAACCATCGCAGTTCGCGCCGAGACCGCGACCGCGACCTGTCTCGGTCTCCTGTCGCGGTCTCGGCGCGAACTGGCACCCATACATAGTGCCAAGTGCCTGTCGCGGTCTCCGGTCGCGGTCTCAGCGCGAACTTGTACCTTTTAGGTTGCCTGGAACAGATTGCTAGTATAGCGCCACTATTTGTCGCGCTAGTTTAAGTGTTTATATAAATAAATAAATAAATAAATATTGGTGGACAATTCACACACAACACCATCTGACCCCAAACTAAGCAAAGCTTGTGTGATGGCGGCCAGATAGCTGATATAATACTTGTATAGTTTTAAATACATACTTATTATACATATAAACACCCATACATATGGTTTCAACTTGTGAATTATTTTTATTTAGCGCGTTCAATAAACTATAACATTATCTATAAACAAAGTTTCATACTTTTTTTACTGATCATCATAGATATTTTAGTTACAATACATTGAGTTTTGTTTTCATCTGGGATAGAAACAATCTCCGCGAAATCAGTTTAATCCATAGATGAAAAATTTTTTTTGCTACGCAATAATTTTTTCTCGAGTTCCGTGTGTCACAAACATTACTTAGAAATTATATACTGTTTCAACTTTGCTTAAATTTTTGTCATATTTTTGACTCTCGTAAGCGTTGAGTAAATGCTTGGAATATGATGGTTAGTCTCCATTACGATTGTTTACACCACATGTTCACCAGAAACAAGACCCTAACTACTGTAAATACAGCGTATTTTAAAACAAAATAGTTTTATTTTTCATTCTTCGGTAAATTACACATCTTAATCCAAGGCCTGGTGAACTCGGAGAAAAAATGGTAATAAACAAATGATCATAAATATTTTATTATACCAAAGGGATCGAAATAAAATGGCCTACATGCGATCAAAAAAGGACGCAGTAAAATTTGTATTATTTTTATTAAAATATTCAGAACAAATTGTTAACAGACCTTGAGCTGGGATTCTGATATGGTTATTATTCTCGTACGGTGAGAGCATGATAAATGACATAGAAATGGAACCTGATCGGGAAGGTAACGGAATAAGGTTCCAATGGAATGAACAGAAAAGAAAACGGAACGACTTGATCCTATTAATAATATAAAAGAAATGGATGTTTGGTGTTCACTCACGTCGTAACGTACCTATGAACGGATTAGGTTGAAATTCGGAACACAAATTATAGTCTGCAATGACACATAGGCTATATTATATCATACCTAAATTAGTATAATATACCATTCTGGTACTTAGAAACATAAATACATTTAGAAGAAAATACCAAATTCTAAAGTCTTTTGAGGCATTTACACAGTTAACTTGGCTCAATGAAACTGACACGAAAAGAAGACACTCTTTTCTGTATTGAGTTTTTTTCTGGCATAATCCAGAGATTTGAAGCTCGCATACGTCTTTTTCTACTTAGTCTTTTTCTGGCTTTCCGTTACAAGAACACGCGAAGATGTCGGAGGTACTATCTATTTACAGAGTTACATAAGTTAAATAGAAAAGAATTTGAACTGTGCAATTTAAAGTGTTTTGGCAACATATTATTCGTAGCAATTTAGTTAATACATATTTCAGTTTTGCGAGCTGTTCGTCACGCTTGGCTTTGTTTCTTTGCAAATGCGAACGTGACCATGAAAGTCTTTCAAGATAATGAGCACGACGCCGCTAATGTTCGTTTTCGGTGATAATACGTACACTACCCATTTAAGGAAAGTCTATAGACAACTGTCGTAGGTATTGACGCGTCGTTAGAATCTAGAACATTTACAATTCTGTATTGCTATTTACGTACACATAATTATTCAACTTGACGTTAAAATATTATGCCTCCAAATTTTGGATGGGAGCGTGTCGGTCGATAACAGTAAAAGTACGAATATCTACGTGATAAAGCGATGTATGTACTTAGTTTACATACCTTAAATTTTAACGAATTGTAGATCCTGATCCTGACAATGTATCTTATATATATATATTGACACGTAAAACAATAACTTTGTACGCCTTTTTGCGCGGACGGAGGAGTATGAAATTTCATACACTTATAGTTTATGTAGAGAAGGAGTGCAGAAAGCTAATGTATTTTAAGTATGCATAAAAAATATATTAAAACGATAAAAAACTACATACACATTATTATATTACACACACACTTTTGTTCATTGTTAAGGTCTGGTCAAATGGAGAATGAATTAAAATTGTTAATTCGAATCTCGACTTCTTGACCGTAGTAAGTAACTATTTTCTTATCTGTGGTCGATATCTCGTCTTTTTTGTGTGGGATTTATCGTAACTCTAAAAAGCGTGAAGTCTTTCACTGTTAGTTACAGAAATGCCGTCCGCTGAAATCAAACGTTTGGATTATGATTATTATTATTTTATCGTCTACGGAGTGTATTTTGTACAAGATATTTTTTGTTTTGCTTCAGAAGTGTCATACACACCAACATTTTGTGACTGAACAGGCAAATTCGAATCAATGTTCGTTGATTTGAATGCACCTCGATCAAATGTGAAGTAGTAAAAACAAAATCGTGTTCTGAATTTAAAAGTATTTTTAGAATCGTACGACGATTGGCCGTGAATAAAAATCAGTTCGGCGAGTTTCCTTTAACTTCTCCATTGAAAACTAATATACGCTTCAAGCTTTGAAGGCGTAGGAAAACGGCAACTATTCAATTTAACGTTTGTTACAATAATATTTGTCCTTTAAGTATGGTTGTAGTATGCATCATGTATGTTATTAGGTGCACTCTATAACTGTGCGTAACCTGTAGCTGGTTAGTGAGATTTTGATAATACAAAAAATTGGGCTTTTTTTTGTCGCGTTTCGATCCGCGTTTGACCCCCAACTCGCCTGATGGTGTAATGATAACCTAACGGTACGGTGACGATAACTGTTGGCGGTTTATTTTGTGAGTGACATATTATAGTGGAAGATGATCTGAGTGGCTTAGATTGTTCATACTCGTCCACTATGACATCGTTTATACACCGCGTATTATAGTAGACGAGTATTAACGAGTGAAGTCTAATGACAACAATCAAGAAGCAACTTGGAAGACAAATTAAAAATTTGATCTTTGATTTATTATTTCATGAAGTACTACGTCGGCGTCGGTACGGAGTACCAAAAACATAGGGATAGTTTAAAAATTATGTTTCATTAAAAGAAAAACTTCAAGGAAGTCGGAACCAGCGTAAACGGTTCAAAGAAAATGAAGTATCAAGATGGCCACCCGACGTGGGCCGACGCGAACCGAGAATTACCGAGAATCACTCAGAGAAAAAGGATTGTTTTGTCGACTTCGAGAAGTGACATTCTGTTTAAATATCTGATACAGAAAGGTAGCATAAGCATTACTCCCTCTTATGTCTCCATTGGAGAGCATCCAAGCCATAATTCATCGCTCCATCGTAGATCGCATCGTCGCTTAACATCTGGCGAGATAGTGGTCAAGTGCGAACCTATAATAGTAAAAAAAATTGGTTGCCTGTAAAGTCGGTATACGGGCGAAAGTTTTACGTGACAACGACTTTGAGTGGTAAAAGCGAATCGGCGACTCGGGCATGGTTAGCCCGCCTAAGAGCGAGAGAGACAGACATAAAAAGTGAAAGGCACGCGTCCCTCTCACTCGCTCTCATTGTGAGCGCATAACGTGAGCGGAGCGTAACGCAGTTTCTTGAAGTGTCACCCGGCAAACCAATTTATAAGACGTTGTCACGTCAAAAAATACTTCAACACCCTGGCCAAGGGCGGGTAGTTGACGAATAGTTTAAAAAGATGTCTTCCTTGTAACGTACCAGTTTTCATTGTACAGATTGTACATGGAAGTATATCTGTACTTGGAAAAATATGATTCAACAACCGCAGTCGGGATTTGAACCTACGATCTCACGATAGTGACTCAGACGTTTTTGTCACTAGGCCACAATAGATTACATAGGTGAATACTTTCATTTCAAAAAATCTTTTGAAGAACACAGATTCAGATATGTTTAAAGTTAAAGTATAGGTCCCTACTTCAAATTTCTCGTACTAAACTCGTAAGTAGGTATGCTCTAGCAAAAAGTTCAGTAGACCCTGAGGCCATCTAAAGCTAAATTCCATAGGTCGACCAACATTTAAACAAAAAACAAATAACCTAGTCCAATTCATAAGCTCTTATGATATGTTTTTCAATGCACACGTGCTAGATTTAATCAAATAACAAGAATCTAGTGAGATCATCTTATTGATAAATTTATATCTGCATAAGTTTAGAGGTAGGTATATTATATATAATATATAGTATTACTACATACGCTATAAGGCCAAGGCAAATAAAACACAGAATATATTACAATAGCCAATTTGGCCAAGTCCGATCTCGGGTTTTTAACCTTGATTAAGATCTATGTAAATTATAACATGTAATATTGATTAAGGTGTATATGGCGCTCCAGGTCTGATGTCATTGTAAA
Organism: Ectropis crepuscularia; assembly: GCA_963693475.1. Classification (NCBI taxonomy): domain Eukaryota; kingdom Metazoa; phylum Arthropoda; class Insecta; order Lepidoptera; family Geometridae; genus Ectropis; species Ectropis crepuscularia. The sequence continues at coordinate 16,934,095 of OY856358.1, forward strand.
ATGAGTCGGATCTGTCGTTATGTTATGTACAGTATACGTAAATAGAACATTTCATTAGTCATTAAACGACAAAATTAAAATATTGTGATGATGGTGGTAGTGGTTTGCAGAGTTTACCTGGGAAAATACCACACCTTTGCCAGTTATTCTGCCGCCAAGCAGTAGTGTGAAAACATTACTGTGTTAACATTACAGTACACTAGCTGAACCATGCGCGCGTTGCTACGCCATCTATCGAACATTCGTAGCAATTCAAATTTTGAACAAATCAGGTTACCTTAGGTTCTAGGTTCTAATGACGCAACCTTTAGAAGATGCTGTCACACATGCTATGTATGACACATGCTGTCACGCAACGAAAGCCCTCAAAATGGAATATTTTTTTCTCATTTTATTTTTTCATTCATGCTCCGCTTCTGTATAAGCGTAATGTTAAATAAGCCTTATAGCCTTCCTAGATAAATGGACTATACAACAGAGAAAGAATCGTTCAACTCGGACCAGTAGTTCTCGAGATCCTTGCATTCATTCGAGATTACCTGTAATCTGTAATTGGCTTTTAGCCGACTTCAAAAAAGGAGGTTTCTCAATTTAACCGTATATATTTTTTTTATCTCGCTAAATTGATAGGTTACCGTGAGATACTTATGGATGCATAATCCGTATTTGGCGAAAATAAATTGTCATAAAAAACTGTTGAGCCGAGTCGTAGCTCGCTGTTTTAGTACTACCTAATATTTAGAGTCTAATACTAATTCAGACTAGAGGTGAATGGCCTGTACTGACGCCCCGCTGCGTATTGTGCATTTCTTCCGACCAACCTTCCCAAACCAGTCGACCTCCTTAAAATATACATACATCATTATAGTATATATAGGTAATTAATGAAAACTAAGAAATAATGTATGTTTGTTGTGTTATTGGTCCGTATTCACGGTTATAAAATGATGTTTTTGAAGTGAAAACTTACTATGGTACAGTTTAAACAAATACTACCAGTAGTTCATCGCCTTTGATCTTTGGAGAAACGCCGATAATATTTAGACACGGGTAGGGTTGTGGCAATTTTAAAAACGTGGCACCAAAATAAAATTTAAACATACGGAAGACGTCAGCCCTGAGCCGCGGTCCTGCAATACTAACATTGTAATGTAGGCAATGCAGGAGCGCGCTTCCCGCGTCTCACCTCGCACGCCCCGCACGATCGCCCCGTCTAGACGACTTCGTCGAACGACTGCATGATTTAATAGACTGTGTTATGGGTGCGGTAGTATTTTGCGGGGAAAAACAATTGAACTCGCAACACTACCCGTTACCGATACACATATACATCATGTACATCATTGTGTATGTACGAGTACGTACTAATTATCAAAGTTTTCACTTCTGTCTATTCTCTATGATATTATAATATATGCTTATTATACTCGTAATATCTTAGTAATATAATATAAAAATCCAATGTCATAATTCTTGTTCCCAGTGAACTCTTCATAATCATAAAGTCATTCAGTCATGCATTCAGGAAAGCTGGTAATAATAAAGTAACTTGGTCCAACTTAAGAAACAGGAGATTTTATTTCGATTATTGGTCTTTATCGAGGCGATGAAACGGACCGCTCGTATTATATTATTTGGGTAAATATGTATAATACCAAAGAAAATAAATCAGAATAACCGTATCTAAAACACCTCGATAACGATCTACATATAAAATGGTAATATAATTCATAATATGGAGAACGGAGATAATAATAATATATTACTTATGTGGCGTTCAGATTGTGACGTTACTACGTTACATTGTAATTTATTCGTATTTAACACGTAAAAAAGCCATAGATTAAATCACTGCTGCTACATCGCCGGGGCTAGAGTTAAAGGCTTATTACACTCGGCTAAACTTAGTCGCTACTGAATTCAGTGAAGCGTAATGGCATTCAGCAAGCTAGCTAGAAGAACACATAGGCTACTTTTTATCCCAGCAAAACAACAGGAACCGGAACTACGCGGGTAAAACCGCGGAGCGCTGCTAGTACATAATATATTATCAAATGGTGTTGTGTGGGGATTGTCAACCAATACTTATTTTGTTTTTATTTTAATATTAGCTCTACATACCGGCTACAAATCAGCAAGTGCTAGATTCTCCCAGAGGGCGTAGGATACCCCCTTCGGGGATGTCCTGCAAAGTCTTTCCTTGATCTTCACTTACGACAATAGCCCAAGCCGAAGTCGTACCGTGTCGAATAGTGTATCTTGTAGAATTGTAGACTACAATAATTGAGTATTGTAAATGTACGAAACGGTTTGCGGTATACTCTACGTATATGATTAGGTTAGTGGGATCCTGCGCCTTCCGCGCTAATCCAAAATTCGGTAGGTAGGTTATAGAGACCATATGAACCAACCGCCAAAATGTCCCTTTAAAAAATAAAAATGGTTGTCTGTAAAGTCGGTTTACTGACGATAGTTGAACGTAACAACTTCAACTACGCCTTAGAGCGAGGTAACGCCGCATGACGTCATGCGGCGAGGTAAAACGACGTTAACGGCACATGACGTCATGTTTTGCGGGCGTGCAGCCGGCTTCATCGAATTATAAGACGTTGTCACGTCAAAAAAGGTAGCCACTCGCACACACTAAATATCGGTGTGCGTTTATATAGACGCCACGCTTTGTGTCGGGATGAATCAGAGCACGTATGAAGATAAAAAAGGCAGAGATCAATCAAAAATCATGCAATAATGCAATGTAGTTTAACTAGGACCGCTACAATCACATAGCTAAGTGTGTTTTGTTCTATAATCCAGTGATGTTAGGATACAAGACGTAGATATAACAGACTGTGACCTCACACAACCTTGATTTTGATCCATACTGAATATTTCTAAACAAATGACGACCTCGAATATGATGGCGTCATATTGCATATCTCGCGTCAATACGAATAGTTATGCGATATCGTACGATTTCACTTCATTGCACGCACTAAACGAGTAGAAGTTTCCTAGTTCCTAGAGGTACTGACAGAGACATTTTTTTTCTGACGAGCCTTTTTACTAATAAAACTAATCTCTTATTAGCATAAACAGCCCACTAAATGTTCCCACTGCTGGGACTCGGGGTCTTTTCTCCCAAGGGGAGAGTCAAGGCCATAATACCACGCAGGGGATGATTTCCCCCTTAGATTGGTCTATCTTATTGGAAAAAGCTTCAAAATAGTTGTCTGACGAACATATTTACAAATGGAGCATGAGAATTTAAGTGAAGTTAAACTGGGAGTATTGGGACCTTGTTTTTAAGGATATTGGCCACGACATACGTGAAAATCACTTATTAGAAAATACGTGAAGCAAGTAATGTTTGTATGTACCTTCATTACCCCATATCTCAAAATTGGCCGTCTAAGCACGTTAGCGAGTAAGCATGTGTTCTTAGTACTTAATAACTATACTCAATCGTCCACACATTTCATTCATCAGAAAATAGGTGACGTCTGGCAGCTCTGGGATCTTGGACTACTGTAGGTAGATACTGAATCCCATTTGTCATACAAAGATTTTATGTGGCGTAAACTGTTTATCTGTAAAAGTTGCCAGTGAAATGAGAATACATAACTTAAAAACTATTTTTACTGAAAAAAAAACTCTATGATATGACGACGAATGCGTGACGGTCCTTGCTCAGTCAAATTCGTAAAAACATCATTAATTAAGATTTTTTTGTGTTCATTAAACTCGTACTGATGAATATTAAAACAAGATACCTATTAATCAAAATAACCTACGCATCGGTTTTTGATAAATAATTTATTAATTCAAAAGGACACTAATGTCAACAACATTAAAAAAAAACAAAAAACCAAATGACAACAGGTATATATCTGTAAGCCATAAAATTAGGCTCGACTAAGTTTATTAACATAATTATACTTTATCTAAATGGAAACAAGATTTAAAATGTTAACATACCCGTTACCGAGAAGCAGTATCACGCTTTTTACAATAGAATGGCATAGTACACAAAAAATATGTATGTTTAGCATAAAAAAATATGGCCTCAAACTTGCATACGGGTACGAAAATGTCAAAGGTTACTTACTTAACAAGGAACGGTAAAAAACACGCAAATAAAACGGCGGTTAAACTTAGTTTATAAGGGGACACGATATTAGACTACACTACAATTATTAATTTCGGAATGAATTGATCATTTGCAATGTTTAATTAATTGGAGCTAGTCCCCGATATTTCTATTTAGTTTCATGTTCCGACCATAACTATAACCGCGCAAAAATATCTCTAATTTTACAATACTAGGCAAAGTTTTAAATTGGGCAAATGGGCAATGCTAAACTAGTGAACAACCGTGATGGGTAAACAATGTTTGATATTAAATTTATGGAGGGCTTTTTGGTGTATGTACATTGTACACACTTCTTTCAGGACTCGAAAGAAGAGGTTTGAGCCCATTCTCGTAATAAAAACATACCTATAAAATTTGGAATGCGTTGTCTGAGAGGGTATTTCCTGATTGACACAATTTGAATGTTTCTGTGTAACTTGACTTCAAATGTAGAGTTAATCGGTTTCTTTTAATTTAGCGCGCTCCATCATGAGAGCATCGTCGGTTAACATCAGGCGAGATAGCGGTCAAGTGAAAAAAAGATCTAAAATCGCGGAAAAAAATAAGAAGTGGATAACTTAAAATTTCGAGTTTTAGTCGTAAGATTTTGAATTTGTAGTCTATTTTGAAGGCCCATTAAAATTACGTAATAGACGCTTCGTATTACGGTAGATGATGAAGAAAGAGTCCAAAATATAATATTCCAATTTCAAAGTTTTGTTTAACCGTCTCGTCAATAACTATCTATGGACAAGCGAAGAGATACCTTATGTATATTGAATAATTTTGTTACTAATCTTAAAGATTAAATTGGGGAGTTTGATTTCAGAAAACAAAAGAAAAATAAACGCTTCAGAAGCAACCAACACAACACAAAAGCACATACTTGGCACCAAAAATTTTAATTGAATTGACAGTCTCTGATGTTTTGGACAAAACCAAATCTTACAGACGTCGTCGTTAGCTCAGCCACGAGATGTACCTACAGATAAATATTATGTTATGAGCTATCTGGCTTCTAGTACAAGCTTTGCTGGGTAGATGGTATTGTTTTCATTCTCGTGCAGCGCTTCTTGTGTACGCACGTATTCTAAAACGTCCACCTCTTCTTATAAACAAGTTTAAATATTATAGTGATGGATCAAAAAGTTATTGTAAATCTATCGATAATATGGACAAGTTCCTAAATAGATCGTCTTCGAATCCTAACTTAGCTGGCAAAAGGCCGCGAGAAGAAGAAACTCCTGCCAACTCTGAACAGTGGTACTTTCCTAAGAAGTTTGCAAGCTCCAAGGGCGCCAGCAATGTTAAAGGTACCGTAACAAGTAATAGCTTCAATGGATTGCAAATAGACAAAGATAAATCTGAGTCGTTTAAGAAAGCCACAAAACAGATAAAATCTAACCGGATCCCAATAATCCTAATTGAGTTATTGGGTGATTGGACACATAAAAACGTCAAGGATGTTATTGAAAAGTACTACAAAGGTTTTCATTTACAATTCAAGGGCCGTAATAATGTAAAAGTTCAATGTTACTCAACCGAAGGACATCAACTGGTCAAAGAAGGCCTACTAAAAGAAAACGTTTTGTTTCACACCTTTACTCGGAAAGATGAGAAGCTTCCAAAAGCGGTACTAAAAGGACTACCAAAGTTTCTTCAGGATACGTTGACTGCTGAGTTGGCAGCGATCGGATTTGCTGGAGCTACCGTAATCGAGCTAAGAACGCTACATCCTACAGAGTGTCCACCTCTGCTTGTGCAGCTCCCGACAGGAACGGATATGGGCAAGTTCAAGCAAATTAAATACATTTCTAGCTGCGTCATCAGCATCGAAAAGTACAAGACTAGCAACAAAACTGGAACCCAATGTTTTCGTTGTCAAGCCTTTGGACATGCTTCCAGGAATTGTAACAGACTTGCTAGATGTGTTAAATGTGCAGAAGCACATCCCACATGGGAGTGCCCGAAGAAAGGTAGAGATGAACCTGCACGATGCTGTAATTGCCAGAAGGATCATCCCGCTAACTACTCAAAATGCTCTGAGAGATTGGAATACCTAAATCGGATTCAGATTAAGAAAAATCACCCAAATAAGATGACGAAACCAGCATCTAGAGTGAATGCAGAACAATCTACATGTGCCCAAGGAACTAGTACCAGCAAGCGTAACCATAATTTTCCAGTTGTTAAAGACGGCGAACAAAGCTTACAGCAATTGCCTAATTCAACCAAGCAGCAAAGCTCACAAAACTTTATAGACCTTACCCACGCCGAGCAACAGCCCTCAAATTCACCATCTGCCTTGAAGTCAAAAACTCAAGATTCAGCAATTGCAGAGATTCTAGAGATAATTAATGTTATTAAGTCTATCAGAAACGAATTTATAATTTGCAAAACTTTCGTCGAGAAAGTTACTTTGATTCTCACTCACCTAGGTCACTATGTTTAATAGTGCTCTAGGATTCCGAATTCTATTTTGGAATGCCGATGGTATCCACAGGAAGCAGCAGGAACTCACAGAGCTTGCAGTAAGTGAACTTAACATAGATGTAATTGCCATCTGCGAAACACGATTAACTAAACGTCTTAATTTAAACATTCCTGGGTTTGCATGTTACCGCATGGACAAGCATAGTACCGGGACTGGACAGGGAGTGGCGTTGCTCGTTCGAGTAGATATCCCACACAGTTCTATAATTACACCTATCACTCAAAATATTGAAGCCATAGGAGTTTCTCTCTCATTACCAAATTATACTGTAGTTATATTCTCTGCCTACCAGTCACCTAATAAACCTCTCCTTAGAGATGATTTAGATATACTTTTGGAATATAACACTAGAGTTTTAATAATGGGCGACCTGAACGCTAAGCACCCTTACTGGTCCCCTGGGCTTCCTAATGATCGCGGCAAAGTCCTGTATAACCACATGATGAACAGTGATCTTATCGTCCATGCTCCTCTTGACTCTACTCTAGTTCACTATCGCACAGATCTGAAACCATGTATTCCTGATGTTCTATTGTCCAAAAATTTTGATCATGTTGATAACATAGTAACTATACCAGCATTATCATCAAACCACTTCCCTGTTTTTGTAAACATTCAATTAAATCTTTGTCGCAAAACATTTACAAAATTCAACTTCTTAAAAGCAAATTGGCCCAAATACCGACAACAACTAAATAGCAATGTCCACCTATCTTCACTTACTTTTGAAAATGCAGATCAGATTGATGCCTCAGTCCAAAATCTACATCAGTTAATTATCGAAGCCAGAAACGAATGTGTCCCAACTACCGAACTCAAACCCTGGAACCCAGCCGTTTTGCCACGGCGTATCAAGCGACTCATTAAAACAAAAAATCGGCTTCGCCGTTATGCCGCTACTGAACCTATCACCACAGAACGAGTGCAGCTAAACAATCAAATTAGGAATCTACAGTTTCAAATAAAGCACGCTTTAAAGTCTTTCCGGGATAAGGAATGGAATAAAAAGTTAAAGAGGGTTGACAATCCTAACGCTGACTTGTGGCGCATTGTCAAAGGACTACGGTCCAAATCGCATCCTATCCCTCCGCTTGTAAGTGGAACTGGTGACTTAACAGCCAACCAGCAGGAACAGTGTGAGACTCTTGCAGATTCGTTTCTTGGTAACATGAGACTAACTTACGATTGGAAAAGCGACAACGAAGCAGCTGTAAATTCTTCGGTCACTGCACTAAATAATCATAAAGATAGTTCTGATGTACCTTGTTTTCTGGTCCGACCTTTTGAGGTAAAAAAATTTATTCATAATCTAAAAAGCCGTAAAGCTCCGGGTCCTGATGACATTTCGAACCTTCTTATCAAAAATCTACCCCAAAAGTGTATAGTACTACTCACCAAAATGTTCAATGCATGCCTGCTGCACAAATACTTCCCACAAGTCTGGAAGACAGCTAAGGTTATTGCTGTACACAAACCTGGGAAGGTAACCTCAGATCCCTCATCCTACCGCCCCATCAGCCTACTACCGTGCTTGGGTAAACTTTTTGAGAGGATTATCTGTGTAAGGTTGTCTCGGGCCACTGAACCACTGCTAATTGATGAACAGTTCGGTTTCCGTGAGGGCCATTCAACGGTACAACAACTAGCCAGAGTAGCTGAAACCATTTCACACAACCTGAACGAGAAAAAATCAACTGGCATGATCCTACTTGACATTGAGAAAGCTTTTGACTCAGTTTGGCACGATGCCCTGCTGCACAAATTAATCAGCCTCAATGTTCCCATGGCGTTAGTAAGCCTGATGAAGTCATATCTCTCGAATAGAGCATTTCGTGTTCATATAAATGATTTGTCTTCCAACCTTAAACCAGTACCGGCTGGAGTGCCTCAGGGATCTATTTTGGGACCTAAATTATTCGTGATCTTCATAAACGACATTCCCATACAAACACGAACAAGTATAGCATGTTTTGCAGATGATACTGCTGCCTACACTTCCTCAGAAGACGTAGACTTGATAATAAGCAGGCTTCAATTAGCCATACAAGGATTTATCACCTTCTTCCAAAACTGGAAACTAAAAATAAATGCTTCAAAAACTGAAGCTATTGTTTTTACAGGCCATCGTAGTCTTCCTGCTCGTAAGTTAGAGATAGATGGCTACAATATACCCTGGAGTACTACTGTTAAATATCTGGGCACAATTTTGGACAGTAAACTGAATTGGACAGCAAATACATCCCATCTATGTCTGAAGGGGCTAAAATCTCTCAACGCCCTGAGTCCTGTACTCAACAAACGGTCTTGCCTAAGTAGCCACACTAAACTCGGTATTTACCGCGCTCTGGTCCGTCCCTGCATTACTTATGCGTGCCCAGTTTGGAGCAGCACTTGCCATACTAATTTAAATAAATTACAAATTATTCAAAATAAAGCATTAAAATATTCCCTTAATACTCCCATGTATACAAACCTAATAAAAAAACATGAAGAAATAGGCTTACCAACTATTTATAAATACATTTACAAATTATCAAAAAAATTCTATCTTCATTCAAATCCTAATAATAAAAATAAAATTATTAATATTATTTGCAAAACAAGAAAACTTGACTTACATTATATCGATAAATATAATCGATACAAACTACCTCATCACTTGTTCCTCGATGAATAGTAATAACCGACCCCTCAATACACGATGAATAGGTACAGTTGACCGCGCGGGCGCGTCGCTGACGGCCGGCGGCCTGCGCGCGAAGATAACCTTTATTGGCTATGTATGTACGGTACGGATCGGCGCGCGCGCCTACGAGCCGCTCTGAGTGCGCTTGCGCGTTCTGACTGTATGACGCATCTTGTGCCGAGTTCCTACTGCGACCTGTGGATTGCGCTCGGCCGCATCTTTGCGAGTACTAACTATAACTACCCTCTAACTAAGATTAAAATTAATCCGATAGCAACTAAAAATCATTTAAATAAACTTACATATTGGTACCTAAATATGTTGTATGTATATTTTAAATACCAGTTTTAAATGTAACGCCGTTTCGATGCTTACATATTGTAATTTGCTAATGATTCTCTGTATTCTGTTATGATTTCTGTTATGCCAAAAACAATACAATGTATAATAAATAAGTTTTAATAAGCGCATATGATTAATTAGCTTGTAGAACGTATATTTATATAATATTTTTTGTCACTTCTAGGATAATAATTCACACTAGAAATGTTCATCTTACAATAATTATGATTAATAAAGATATTTTTAAATTGTAATTGTATTGTTTGAAATATTTCGACCAATATCTATGTTTTCTTTTAGTACAGACTGACGAAACGAGCTGGACATGCGCCTGATGGTAAGCAACAAGCCGGCCACATAACAGGCTGTTGTAAACAGCACAGTAACCTTTGCAGATTACTGCTTGGCGGTAGAATAACCGGCAAAGGTGTGGTACTTCCCCAGGCGAACTCTACAAACAGTCCTACCACTGATTTATTTGAACGTGCGCTAATCTAAGCTACTACTGGAACGATTTCGGAAAATATTTTACCGTTGGATTACGTATGTCATACCTGAGTGCTAGACTATCTATACTAATACGAGGGTCAAACTGAAAGTTCTTAGAACTGGCCACTTATAAACAATATAATAAAAAAATAATTCTATAATTTGAAAATAGAACTCTTTGCCAATATTACTGAGTATATACTTCATTCATTTGTCATTTGTTTTACGATTTGGCGGCAAATTGAAAATTGTCTGTGTCACGTCAACATGAATTTAACACGAGAAAATTTTCGTGCAATGATTTTTTATGACTTTCGATGTCATTTAAGTCAACAAGAAAGTTATGATAGACTACGATTGGCCTTTCACGATGAAGCCCCATCTCGTGCGACTGTTTACAACTGGTTTAATGAGTTTAAACGTGGTCGCACTAATCTCACTGATGATTTACGTGAGGGACGGCCTTCTACGGCGACGACTGAAGATAACATCTGTGTTGTGCGGCGTATGATAGAGACTGACAAAAGAGTGACCTATCAGCAGATTCGGACAAGCTTAGGCATCGGTATGAGTCAAGTGCACAAAATCCTACACGAACATTTAGCGGTCAGGAAGCTTTGCGCCCGGTGGATACCTCATAATTTGACTGAGGCTCAAAAACTCCATCGTGTGGATTGGTGCCGTAAAATGATTGAAAGATTTAACGGAGGTGACTCAAATGCTGTGTTCGACATACTAACAGGTGACGAAAGCTGGATTTACTGTTATGATCCTGAAACCAAAAGACAATCTGCTCAGTGGGTGTTTCCTTTCGAGGAGTTGCCAACTAAAGTGAAGAGAGATCGAAGTGCGGGGAAAAAAATGGTGGCCTCGTTCTTTGGAAGGATAGGTCATTTCGCAACAATTGTGTTAGAGGATCAAAAAACAGTTTCTGCAGAATGGTACACTACCAATTGTTTGCCACTTGTCTTGGAAAAAGTTCGAGAGAAACGACCTCGCAGTAGGATCCTCCTTCACCACGACAACGCCTCATCGCACACCGCCAAGCGAACGATCGACTATTTGGCGACATCAAACGTTGAATTACTGGGTCACCCGCCGTATAGCCCCGACCTCGCGCCTTGTGATTTTTATTTATTTTCAAAAATTAAAGAAAAACTTAAAGGAAAGCGGTTTATGAATGCTGAAGAAGCGGTGGCTGCGTATCGCGATGCCATTGAAGAGACCCCTAAGGACGAGTGGGCAAAGTGCTTTTCCCAGTGGTTCCATCGCATGCAGCGGTGTATTGACGTGAATGGACAATATTTTGAAAAGATATAATAAAACTAATAACTGGCTAATGTAATCAGTTTTTGATTTTCTAAGAACTTTCAGTTTGACCCTCGTATTATAAAGCTGGAGAGTTTGTTTGTTTGTTTGAACGCTAGGATCTCGGGAACTACTGGTCCGAATTGAAAGATTATTTTTCTGTTGGATAGTCAATTTATCGAAGAAGGCTATATTTTTTTTAGTACATACTCTATAGGCTATATATAACATTTCGCTAACATAAATAGGAGCGGAGCATGAATGAAGAATGTAACAAAAACGAGAAAACATATTTTTTAGAGCTTTCGTTGCGCGCGCTGACGTTCGCCGATGTGTCTATCGGACCCTAAAGTCTTTAGAATCTAAACTAACCAAATTTGTTCTATAAAATATCTGAGTTAGTACGACCAATAGGTGGCGATAGGTGGCGTAGCAATACACGCACGGTTCAGCTAGTATTTTATAAATGTACAGTGTACACGACCGAAGCCGGGGTGGATCGGTTTTTGTATAAATTTACCTCAAAATGTTTGAAAAAAAAGAGCATTATCAAAAAATAATAGCAGATAAGAGTTCCTCCGCTTTTGTTCGTTTGTTTTTCAGAACCAACAATAATTATTGTGCGAGCGCTTCATTTGAATATGAAATTTACATTTTCACTTTTAATAATTCTATGTAAAACCTTCTTGCTTTATTAGTATTGTATAAAATATTATTGAAGCTGTATCAAGCGTTAATAACACATTTGTTTTTGGGTTCTCTACTGTTTGTTATGGACCGTTGGAAGGACGGTAGGCTGACCTTATCGGTCGGTTAGCGCGAAGGTGTGAAGGTGTGGTATTTCTGGAAAGGATACGGAGTTCTACGCACCTAATTATATATTATGCATAATATGTGATCGTTATAATTGAAATACTTTAACTATTTATCAAGAAACGAAACAGACTGAAATAAATAATAGCCTATTATTTTCGTTTAAAATAATAATAATAATTATTATAGTATGGCGTGACGAGACGTGCAAGACATGTGCCTAAGTAAGCAATATGTCTGCCACATGACAGCGCAGTGACACGCAGCTATTGGAATATGAAGAGTCCAAATCATTACCTAGCACTGCACTGCGCTCGCTACCCAGAGATCTAAGTTGTTATATCTCTAAGCCCTGTAATTTCTCTGGAAACATCGCCCTTCAATTCGGACTTAAATAAATAATAAAAAATGTTGCTATACTTGTGGTGAGGCGATATGTACAGCAAGGCACATATTGGTGGGATGCAAGGTGCTCCTTAATAGGGGTCATTACTCACAGCGCCATGACAGAGTACTTGAAATCATACGTGAAGCCGTAAGCCTTTCGGTAGCTAGAGCCCAAAAGGGATTGACGATGAACAAAAGACAAATTAACTTTGTAAAAGAGGGCTCAACTTCAAACTCCAAGAACAAGCCTTACTCAATCCTGGGTTCAGCACCTGATTGGACTATTTTAATGGACACGTATGAAAAGCACTACAAAATCCCAGAGGATGTGGGTGTTTCGTCATCCAGACCGGACATTTTCCTTTTTTCTAGGGCTACGAAACGCATAGTCCTGGTAGAACTTACCGTACCGTGGGAAACTAATATACCTAAAGACCACGTGATGAAACAAAATAAGTATTACGACCTACAAAATAAATTAACAAAAAATGGCTATGTAGTTAATTTATACGCTGTAGAAGTAGGAGCGAGAGGTATACCAGCAAAATCTCTCTATAACCTGCTTAAAGACCATGGATTGTCCAGAAGTGCAGTAAGTTCTATACTAGAACGAGTATCTAAAGCTGCACTAGTAGGATCATATCGGATTTGGCTGGGCAGGGAGAGAAATACGAGTAGTGAAGGTGAGTGTTGACGTACGTCAATATAAGGGGCCCCTTTTAAACCTACGCCCGAGTCACAAGTCTTGGGGTCTACTCGAGATTTCTCTCTCTGTCACACGATGGACCCGGCACCCGCACGGTGAATCCATGGAATGCTAAGAAGTACGTCTCTTATTTTCGTTTAATAAATATTATTCCCACTAATGTTATGAACTAACAGTGACCCGCGGTATTATTGCTCGTATATCCGTTCTTGTAATTTTTCCGCGATAAAAAGTAGCATATGAGCAATTCTACACTGTTGCACAGAATAAATATTAGTAACTGTTGTCTGACAGTGTTCTAAATTTTAACCCGATCCGTTCACCCGTTCCGGCGTGATTGAGCAAAAAAATCGAGACATCCAAACTTTCGCATTATAGTATTAGGATACGAAAGTTTGTGTGTTTGTAAAATTGTTACTATTTAAAGAAAAACACTTCTGAATGGATCTGGATGAGATTGGCTACATAGATAGATAATAACACATAAGGGTACCTACTTTTTATCCCGTGGTAAATAATGCGATCCAGAACCACGCGAATGCAACTGAGGGATGATACTAGTATTAGATAACATAAATTTAGACCATACTTGAAATTTGATAAAGTAGTCAAAATGAGTTAATTTCATATTGTCCATTTATTATTTAAATAACATAGATAAATGTTTTCCTCACTCACAATTCATACAATATACATTTTATTAAAAGTCCATTCTTGAATCTTTAATATTTATTAGGTATATATTTCATTTTATACATCAAAAAGATATTTCATTTTAAATGACGCTTTAAATCAAATCACTCATTCAACATTCAAATCGCATAAATGCACCATATCATACTAATATTAAAATAGTCAACATTTTGATTTTTGTTTAAGTTCTAACAAAATGAAAATTAATATAATGAAAATTAACTAATAAATGAAAAAAAAAAATGTTTAAGTTCTAATAAATGAATGGACCAAGATCAGGATTTCAAATTTATATTATGAATACATCGAAATTGTAGTCTATAATAACATATTACAGACTATTTTTTCTGTAAAAACGCAGTTTCTGAGTTTTCTAACTTCTATACCTACCGGTAAATGCTTGTACATGTTTTATTACCCGATTGAAAGAAGAGTTATGTTTTTTACGCGTATCTTGTATGTTTATAAATGTATTTATTCCCGCGTATCTTCCAAACGGCTGGATGGATCTTGACAATTTAGATATCGTTAAATTTGTCTCAATCACCCAAGTGCCTTTAGATAGTAAATATCGTAACTAGAGAAGAGTCCTTTTATTCCACACGATCAAATTTGCGGACATATTATATGTATCATAATCCATACACCGTGTTATCAACATACATGCATTATACAATATACAATGTATATTATATTGGTCTTTCCGCGCGTAGCCTTAATTATCAAAACTAATATACAATCAGAACTACAACACGCTACATTTCTTACTTCAGATACAAAATGTATCTGAATTATCCATCCATAGACCAATGAAGGTCTAAAGGTATTCAACATACCTAATTATATAATTTTATTATAAGTAGGAGGCCTACTAAACGCACTGGTCTAATAAGACCGACGACGAGACGAGGTTTCGGAGTAAACAAAAATATCATCCACTTTAAATTTTATTAGATTTTTGTTGATTTTTCAAAAAACCACTCGATCGATTTCGATAAAAGAAGACAGGACCACCTGGCAAGTATACATATAAGTAATATATTTATATCCTTAAAAACAAAAAAAATATAGAATATTTTGTTGAATTTTTATAGATAGAATTGAGTGTTCGAAACGGCAAATACCTACTAATATTATAAACGCGAAAGATTTTATGTATTAAATGGATAGATGTTTGTTACTCTTTCACGTAAAAACTATTGAAGGGATTTGGATGAAATTTGATACATAGATAGATAATGGTCTAGAATAACACTTTTTAGGGTTCCGTAAAACGTAAAAACGGAACCCTTATAGATTCGTCATGTCTGTCTGTCTGTCCGTCCGTATGTCACAGCCACTTTTTGCCGAAACTATGAGAACTACACTGTTGAAACTTGGTAAGTAGATGTATTCTGTGAACCGCATTAAGATTTCAACAGAAAAATTAAAAAAAAAGGAAAATTAGGGTTGCCCCTCATACTGAGAACTGAAACTCAACATTTTTTTTTTCATCAAACCTACACGTGTGGGATATCTATCGATAGGTCTTCAAAAATGATGTTGAGGTTTCTAAAATCATTTTCGTCTACACTGATTAATTTGCGCGAGAGACACTTCCAAAGTGGTAAAATGTGTGTCCCCCCCCCCCCCTCTAACTTCTAAAGTAAGAGAATGAAAAATCTAAAAAAAGTATATGATGTACATTACCATGTAAACTACCAACGAAAATTAGTTTGAACTCGATCTGATGAGTAGTTTTTTTTTAGTACGTCATAAATACACTATTATTGAAACTTCGATCAAAGTTACAACGAACTACAAGAACTATGTGTACTATGTATATAATGTTACTTGCTGCAACGGAACCCTTCATGGGCGAGTCCAACTCGCACTTGACCACTTTGTTTTTTTTATTGTCGTGTTGAGGGCTCCTCCTTTTTGAAGTCGATAAAAAAATTAAGAAAACAATTTCCTTGCGTTGGCATGGATAGTAAATAATACTTTCATAAAATATATTTGAATACTATTTATTTCTAATATTATTAATAATTAAAAATAAAAATGTAATAGATATTTATATACTTAGATACATTTTTGTTGAGTCAATATTATATCAATATAATAAATCTTTTTCCTAACATTTTGTTAAATAATTAATTTACTTAGTAATAAATAACAAGTTTTAAATCATTTATCCTTTTCTTGAACGTTTTGGCCTTTTATTTATTTTTACATATTCTTTTATTTTCACGTCGTAAAAGTTAGACTTTATTATGTTGAAAATAAATTTAAGTTATTTGCATAGTTTTTAGTTAAATAACAGGTCAATTATTCGCGAGCTACTGTTAATAAAAAAAATATATTTAAGTATTTTAATTTATAATCTATTGTATAAATTTACTTATAACTTATATTAAGCTTAATAAAATCCAAAAATGTTTGTGAAAAAGTGAATTTACAAATATAATCGAACTATTCTAACTGCCTATTAATACTTTTAATTTTAGTAATTAGGTATTCCAAACATTTTGCTCAGGCTCAAGGGCAAAATCCTGTCAAATGTTTGAGTAAAAATGATATTATTATAGTAATTTGGGGCGTATGAGACGCCAAACGTTTTTTAACACTTTGTATTACAGCGATTACTTTATACAAAGTTACGAATTCAATTTATAGCATTTTCAATTATTTGATTAACTAAATGAGGGTTTAAACTTTGTACGCTTGTCACTATTCATAGAGTACCACAGTCCTTAGAATTTAATTACAAAAGAAAATTTACAATTATATATATGAATATATTATTTTTCTAATATTTTGTTTTTCAATGTGTATGTGTTAAGCTAATGTAAATTTAAGTTACAATTAATGTAAATTTCTAAATTAAGAATACAATAAGTTCATAGATACAGATATCAGTTAGTGTACTATTACACAGGATGCCCATTATTATGAGTATGATCTTGTTATGTATTTTCTTCTTGAATTGTATTTATTTTGATATTAAAAACTCCAGAGTGCCTATTTACAGAGAAAAAAAAATACCCCAAACTAAATTGGACATAATGAAGTATTTTAACTGAATTCAGTACAGAAGTTACACAAATTTATTCATAAATAGGCATGGTTATTAAAATTAATTTTATGACATGGTGAACTTAATTTGAATATTTTGTTTTTAAAAACGTACTACTTATAACAAGTTTCTACAAAATCTAGGTTTTAAATATGCATACCATCATTTATTAATTTATTATTTGGAATTTCGTATAATATTTCGTTAAGAACAGGAAACTTTTTACGAAAAAAAAAAAAGTATTAAAACAGTTCATTTGCAAAAAATAAAACGAACAAAAACCAAATCTTAATTCGTTATCAAATCTTGAGGCTTGATATCAGTATCATAATGACCTTTTCTGTATCTCCCGTTATCTTTATTGCTATAGAAATGCTTCTACATCGCCGTCGATGCCTTATTTTTGAAAATCATTCGATGTGATTCTTTATCGGTGTCATGCAAATCGCACGGAAACGAACACTGGTCGAAATGACATTGTCGTAAGCGATTAGAGTACGGTAAGATTAGGTTAGAAGGGCTTTGTACGTTCCGAGATAGCCCAAAGTTCGGTAGGCCGGTAGGTAAAGTGAGTAAGTTAGTAGTTAAGACCAACCACTTAAGACCAACTATCACAGGTCCTTTTACAAAAAAAAACAATTGCCACGAGAAAACGCCCCACGTGCGACAAGGGTAGATCAATACCCGTACCATTTGTGATGTCTACATCGAAGACAACTAGAATCAGCCATTCAATCAACAGCCTAGTCTCTTTACTCAACAGCGCCGTTTAACCAGCTTCCTGAATGATATTCAGCGTATCGTTACATTTAATAAACCTGCTGCCTAATGATCAGGCCATTCGTACAGTAGAGTGAAGAAGTTATGTATTTGATCTCTCTCCATGTGAGAGAAAGCCCCCAGTGAAGATTCCCAACAGTTATGAGGCTGCTAATACTTCTACTGCCAAGCTAAGAGTTACAACCATCTTAGTTTGGTAGAATCATCAGTAGAAGCATAAGTTTGTTATTGGTTTCTTTATTTTCGAGAGAAATTAAGGAGTCAACAATAGCGGTTGAATCACAAACTCGCACGTTTTCGATCATTTGTACGGCAATGTGGCTATGCTTGTCACACGCTCGGCTAGAGGTTTGAGCTCGATTGGGTGTGTACGCTAGATCGAATCTTGCGTCACATAATTAATTCAATAGCCACACAGAGTCCAACGTGTGAGTTCAAAAATAGAGCACCTGGGGGTCTACCGCCTAACGAAAAACGCTTTGACGCTTTGGCATTGCCGTCTCTTTCATTTCAAGCGAGAAGAAAAGAGACAGCAATGTCAAAGCATCAAAGCGTTTTTCGCTAGGCGGTAGAAGCGCTGGACTAAAAAGAAATGCGCTCCTGCAATCTCGATAAAGATCTCAGTTAGTCAGGTGTTGTAATGTCCAGGTTTACAGCTGCATAATTTATTTTATCACTGGCTTAAAACAGATTCGAATAATGACATACTTAAAGTAAATTTGGCTGTCTTGTAGATCCATTTGAGAAATCCTTGTTTGCTAATACTACGTTGACTTCCGTATAACAAGAGAAGTTTTTTTTTTAATTCTTACAAAAATATACATATTCTTCTCCTTTTTAGGGTTCCGTACCTCGAAAGGAAAAAGTGGAACACACTTTGTTGTCCGTCCGTCTGTCAAGACCATTTTTCTCAGAAACGCGTGGTTCAAGCTGGAATTTATTTCAAATACTCCAGCACATCTTTTTTACATAGCTAAAGCATAGCATAAGCAACCCACTATATATATGTTTCCAATTCTGGGACTATAGTCGGATGATAGTCAAGGCCATAATCCACAAAACTGGTCCAGTGCGAATTGGCGGATGACGCACTAAGGAGTATACCATGTCTCATTATTTTCAAAGTGAATTTAGATTTCCGTATTCTATACCCACGTAACACGTAACACACCTATTTTGGTACCAAATGAAACCTTAGATTGTCAAACGACCTCACATCCACGGAGCAAGCCGCAAAGCAATTAAGGAGAACGATGGTTCCCTACATACGCCTCCCTCTCCTGTTTCTAATTAAAAACAATATTTGCATAACATCATGCAAATCAACACAAGAATAATCCCAAATAATACGCTAATCTCCACAACGGTGCATTTTAGCTTACTCAAAACCGGATTCAAAATACATTAAAAGTTTTTGAAATATAGAAATTGCGGTGAAATTTTCGAAACATCAAAATAGACAGTTTTGAGATGTTATTTATGGAGGGAAGTTGTCAATGTTATTTTAGGATATAAGTGGGGTAAATGTTTTTAGATTTTTATGCTACCGGCACGTGTAAGAGGCGAAACGAAATATCGGACGTCGAGTTTAAAATGAAAGATTTGGTTCGATTATTTTCTAGCTCGTATTCGCGACTTTATTATCGTAAAATTTAGAAAATTGAATTAGATTGTGTTTTTTTACCGCGATATAAAGTAGCATACATGCTCAACGAGATTATTGTTTTACTTTGTTCCAATTTTTTTAAGAATTATATTTTGCGTACATATGTAATGTGTTGACTGACCAATAAAAACTACGTTACTTACTTAGTTATTGCACCGCGCCTTCTTGGCAACCCGAAGGTTTAGAAGACAGTATCACATGAAGTTCCTAAAATATATAAAAGCGCCAAAACTATGAATGGCTTCAAAATAATCAAGTGATTGCTTTAAAGAAAATGATAGTACTGCAAGCAACGCACTTTACTGTCCCACAGCTGGGACTTGATTCCTTCTCTCACAAGGAGATAGCCAAGGCCATAATCTACCACGCCAGCCCGGTGCAGGTTATATTAACAGAAAGCGCATGTCCTGAAACGGTATTTCTAGGAACATCCCGGTTTCCTCACGATGTTTACTTTCACCAAATTAAAACCACAACAAACATGACAACTAGTACGACTACCCTGGGAAGAAGTATTTAGAGGCGCAGACGGGAATCGAACCTACACTACAATTGCGAAATCTGACGTTCTTGCCACTACGCCAACATAGCCTAAAACTTTAGTGAATACTTTTTGATGATTAATTACTGACAAAAAAAAGCATTCATAAAATTCTATATTTAAGATTCTATTTTATTCTTTGGGTAAAATGTAAACGAGATAATAAAAAACATATATTGTGCGACGTTTTAAGAGTTTTAAATAAATTACATGAAGAAAAAATATTTTAAGTCTATTGCTGTATTTTAAATTTAACATAATATATACCTAAAGGTGAAGAAACGATATGTGTGAACACAAATTCAATCGAAATTGAATAAAAATTAGGTTGTTATTGGCTTGTCCATTCTTTATTTTACATAATGATTAGGTTTACGTTCGACTTCTGTTACCATGTACCTAATGTCGAATTTGGACCAGTTTGCTGAGTGTGAGTTTTGTCGAGAAAAAAACGCATCTACCGTGAGCGCGTAAACATTACATTTGTATGAAGAAATGTATTTTGTTATAGACAAAACTCGTACTCAACATACAGAGGTCCACCGTCGAACTAAAATGGTATCTGGCTTTAAAATTGCTCTCGTCTTAAAGACAAAGTAATAGAAAAGCCATGGACACCCTTGGTCGATACCAACGGTGCGACCGCGTGCGAGCGACCAGGACTTCTACTCTGTTTCTACGAAAACTAATTTTCGAAAAAAAACTCGTGACTTTCCTACCCTCGTTCTACTTCGTTTCGTCCGATACAACATTGTTGAACGCTTAAATGTTCTAAGCATACTCTAATTAGAGTAGGCTTAGAACATTTAAACGGACAAAACGACGGATCGAAGTAGAATCAGAGTTGGAAAATCGCGAGTTTATTTCGAAATTACGTTTTCGTTGAATTAGAGTAGACGTCCAGTAGTGTCAGACACTCACCACTACGCTTACAGGCGAGTGTCTGACACTACTGGCTTTAGCAGTGAAGGAAAACATCTCGAGAAAACCTAGGTATATGTTCCAAGTGCGACATCCGTCTTTTGACATGTGACATCTTTTGAGAACATGCGTCATCCTACCTGCACTTGGCTAGCGAGGTAGATTAGCCTTCACTCTCTCATTGTGAGAGAAAGTGCTGAGTCCCAGTAGTGGGCACATAAAATGTGCTGCTTGTGCTAATAGCAAAGACACAACCATTTTAATTAGGCGGTCGAAAAGCAGAAAATATCAACTCAATTTAAGCAACTAAATTTAATATGCATATTAACTATAAACAGTCAAAGTACAATTTAAAATACAATATGTATTATAGTTAAAATGTCAAATGACAGAGCTATACATACATATAAACACAAGTTTGGAATCATTAATTCAGTGTCCGCGCTGGTTAAATCCCTGACCGAAAGAGCCCATCAGACTGGCGGCATTTCCACGCTGTATGACTAAGGCAATATGTAGTTTGGGCCAGATGCAGACCTAAGCGTTTTGAGCCAGATAAAGAGCTGAGCACTCTGGACCAGATAGATACCTGAGCGTTGAGCGTACTGGATGGTTCTGGGCCACATAGACCTATTAAGCGGTATAGAGCCAAGTAGAGACCTGAACGAATTTCAATTAAATACTTAGTAATTTGCTCTAACAATAATAAGACAATTCCTTACGCATATATATATCTCCATAACGACACGTAACACAACGATAACACGGTAACAAAATTAACATGCATATATTATGAACGCATACGGCTATGAGTCAATATACGTTCGCATACATTATTTATTTAAAATCGATACATTTTTCTTGCGGCAATTTAGTTTAAAATAATAATTTACCAGTTTACAACGTTCGGTAAGCAAAAGAGGCCATCTGAAACCAAAACAATTTTTTTCATTTTTCTTTTAGTAAAAATTAATTCTTTAAATTATAACGAGCAACACCCGCGGTTTTACCAGCAGAATCCCTGTTTTCGTAACTTTCTCGCAATAAAAACCCCTATGTATATATTGTATATGCTATTCCATACTATTAAACCATATTTATAAAATTCAACCAGAATCGTTCAAAAACCAAAAAAAAACAGATTAATAATATTAGTAGGATTACCATTGAATACGAGTACGTAAAGTTCCTATTGTTAATAAATAACATTGCGAAATGATTAGGAAGTAAATTCAATATCATCATTTATTACCTTGACTTAATAATCTTATCTGAACATCGACTCATTGATCGATTTGAACAACGTGATGACCGGTTTTTATCACTATAAATCTTCTGCTGAACCTGTTAAGACTGAGTTAGCAAAATTATGGTAAACTCAGTTAAATTGTATAAGCCACTAAGTACAAGTTAGATAAGAGATAACCCAGTTACGCAATTGTAAACATTTTATTTTTTATAGCGATTGTTATAATCGTAGGTATTCCGATCTGATATTCGAATTCAAGCGGTTTTATCGATGATGGGTTACTTATTATAGGGTTGCCTGATTTTTATGCAAGTATCTAACAAATCGGATATCCAAAATACACAGTAAGTATCTATGGCTGGATAACATGTAAGCGTGCGTCAGCACATACACATCAGTGAGTCATTGCACGCGCCAACTTGTGCGTTTCAGCCTATCAGTGACAACGCACACGTGCATATGTGGCCGATTCTATAGACACAGTTTTTGTTTTACCGAGACTACGTCCAACTTTTTTTATACTGCCATGAATATGAAGTACTTTTGTCTTAAATTGCAAGTCAGAAGTTTTTAAAATGTTTAGCAACTTAAAGATCAAAGGTTTTAAGCAACGAAATAAATGTATAAACGGTATTACAAGTAATCGAGAACCCTATATCTCTGTGTGGGTTAATGTTAAACACGTGGTTTGATACGTGTAACGGAGGACCGATAAGATTGCCTTGTCCTTGATATTCGTGGTCGTTCACTTTGAGTCGCTAAAGACGGCGAATTTGCAAAACAAAACAAGTCACAAGTTTGACTAAACCTTTTCCGTGTGCCTTCTTTATGTATTCACATTATGATCCTTACTTTTAATAGCTAATAAACTGATTTTTGTGGTACTTTTGTCGGACTGGTTTTCTTATCTACTCTTTCTTCTTATTCTTATGTTGTTTAATACTAAAGTAGAAATAAATATTTTCAGAACGAAAAAATCGAAATCTGGCCAGGACTAGCCGTACAGTTCTACAAAAGTACAAAAAAAACAGTCGAAACGATAACGAATCGGCGCGGTAATACAGCTAGTGTTAATCACATTGCCCCAAGATTCCTTACTATTGTAGTTAGATTATTTTGAGTTTAACATAAACAATAGCAAACACTAGTACTATTATTTATGGGATATTTAACGTGATTAGATATATGACGCAAGAGTTCCCAATATAGTGATACAGTTTCATGCACTATGTTCATGATTCATGACGAAGGTTGAGGACAACGAAGGAAGTTGATCATTCTAATCAAGGGCAGTCATATGAAACTACCCTCCATCTCGATCCTTTTAATGGTAGTCGACCTATAACTTTAATCTAGATAAAATATACTTAATATATCACTCTTTTATTATTTGGAATACTTTTAGAGATTTTGTTTTTTAAATAAATAAACAATGAAATGAATACAGTGAAGGTGCAGATTAATAATCATAGTCTCATGGAATTCACAGGCACTGATTTCGTTTCCTGAGACGTGGGATTTATTTAGAATGACCAATGACCATAGAGACGTTTTCCATGGGTGACTGAGCTAACGAAGGATTATTATAAGTTGAGGAAACAAAAAGCTTAATTGGTCGTTCAAAACGCGTCGATAATTTTTTTTTATTTCGACAGTTCGAAATCTATGTCTAGGTAGTTATTTAACCCACTTTCAAAAGGTGACCTCGCGGGCGTAATCAAGGCTTAAGTTTCAAATTCTGTATTTTGATACACGTGTTGGTGTTTTGTATGTATTGCGTATTTTCGCCGTTTGCGATCGAATTTTTGTGGAATTAAACCAATGTCTGTTTTTGGATGCTGTTGAGACGAGCAGTCCGCCACCTGGTCAATAGATTTGCTCTATTAAATGATTTCGCTATCTATCCTTCGTTAGCTATCTATGTTGTGTGAATTATCCACCACTTTATTTACTATTTATTTATTTATATCTTTGATTTCGTCTGATAATAAACACAATAACAACGACATACACAATTTAGTAAGGCGGTAGAACTCCCAGATTCGACGCCTGCCTATTACGAGTAATGAAAACAACTGAACATATAATTTGAACTTACAAGTCTACCCCCCGTATTCCAAACAATTTACTCAGGACTTAGGTACGTGTCCCAAAAAGTTACCAAATTTTTGGAGCAAGTCAAAGTCGGTACATAAACTTTCGATGTTAGTGACGTCAAACAATGAGACAAGATTATGCTTGTAGTACGGTAACTGCATTTACCTATTCGGTATTTGGCACAATCGGACGACGCAAGCGTCAATGTGCCCTAGTCGTGCAAGGGATAACACGCAATTTGTTTAGGTTATGATAAGCTTAGCTGAATGTCCTTATCGTATGTTTTGTGCGAGACCAATAACCCTTATTATATTATAAGGAAGTAATAAAACAGCTATAGATGATTTGCAGAAATGTGACCTCTGCGCAGAACAGCACAACATAAATGGTTCAAACCGCTGCACTCCATTCGTACAGGCAGACAGACAGTCTTTATTACGAGTATGTACAATAATTTCGCGGGAGACATCACTCTGCACATCTGTATCTTCCAGCGAGCAACACGGAAGGGAGTAGCCTTAGCTAAAAAATATTGTTCAAATCTTTCTGTCATTTCTTGCGGGAGGGGAAGTTGCACACTAGCGCAAAGCCGCCCTAATACATACAAAACATACCTGTACCGATCCATTGCCGACTATCACACAGCCAAATCACCAAAGATTATTGTCTTTGCAAATCACTAACACATAAAAAATAAAGCACCATTCACAAATCTAGCCGCCCTCACGCCACAGTATATTATCAAACTCCATGGTCCACGCGGACTTGTACTTTGACAGAGGGGAAACGCTGTGTATGCCTACTCCCTTCCGTGTTGCTCGCTGGTATCTTCATATTAGTTTGAGGTGCCCTTGCGCTAGTCCTACGAGATATGATACTCATTGAACATGGTAAGTAAGTATGCTATTTGAATGGAATTACTTCTTGTATGTTTTAGGTATGTTCGACGCATATATTATGTATTATGAGTAAGTTAGTAGAACTCGACTCATTCTGCGTGAGTCTGTGGCGAAAAGCCATAGGACCCTTACTTTACTTACATTTCATTAAACAGTAAAGTAGGTATGTACATAATTGTTAAGCGGTTGAATAATTGTCAAACCGGCCTGCTACCCAATATCCCATGGCTCTACAAAGGAAATCCACCATAATAAATTAAATCCAATTGTACATTCCGTACCCGTGTAAGACATATTAGGACAAGGTTGTTTACTCGCCCCAACGGCAGATAAGCGAGGCAACTGACCCGAAGATAAGGGCTAGCTTATGAGATCTCTGATCAAACTATATACCTATACCTACTACAAGTTCCTTGTCTATTGCATAGGTTCCGCATGCCTAATCTGCAAGGCTGGACCATTTCACTGTTTCAGAGATATCAAGGCTTAACTTTGCTTTAGTTATCAGACAAAATGTAGCTTTTAATTTTGATGGTTTTAACATTTTGATCATAACCTTTTTTTATAATATAGAGTGACGAGACGAGAAGTATCTGCCTGATGGTAAGCAACATGCCTGACACATAACATCACAGTGACACGCAGCTATTGGAACATGAAGAGTCCAAATCATTAGCTAGGACTACACTGCGCTCATCACCCAGACATATTTATATAAGATATTTACCTCTACGCCCTGTAATTCCACTGTAAACATTGCCCTTCAAACCGGAACAGTAATATTTGCACATTACTGCTTGGTGGTAGAATAACTGGGAATGTTCTGGTACTTCCCCATGCGGACTCTGCAAAGAGTCCAACAACCTTAGTCCTATAACTTTATTAACTGCACTATATAAAAACTATGAAAACTACACTACTACATACCTAAGAACTAACTATTTATATTTAGCACATCTGAATTATCCAAACACTGCCGAAGGTCTACAGATAATCAAGATGATTAAGAACACTCCAGTCGCAAGCGTAATAACTTTATTGTACCTATCACAAGAATATTGGTGGACAATTCACACACAGCACCATCTGACCCCAAACTAAGCAAAGCTTGTGATATGGCGGCCAAATGGGTGATATAATACTTATAATATTATAGTATTATATCATGAATGAAAACGATGACTTTCGTATCTTTAAGTTGATAGAAAATTGGCAGCTCTCTGTCGTAATTCCATAAACCTTTGTAGAGATCACAATACTCCAAAAAGTGTGTTTGTTGGTTAGCATATTTATTATAGCTCTAAAACAGCTGAACAAATATTGAATGAAATGAATAGGAAGTAAGTACATTGCCTAGACTAACATTTAGGTTAATTTTTATTTCGTTTTTAAGTTAGTTGTTGTTAAGACGCGGCACGCAGCTAGTGTACTATTTTTTTAATGGGTCGCAGTTAGAATCAAGAAACCCTAAATGTACCTACCTATCTACTGCATAATAGTTTTCTCAAGTATCTATAGTTTTACAGACATAACCATTCCTATAAGATCGATCCAACGCTAAAGGTTAAACGCTTAGTAAAAGTCTATTTAAGTATCTTATCCTTTCGTTTACAAAGTTTCCTTGTTAGCGCGACTTTTCCGCTTCAGGGGTTTTAGATCTTATTATTATTTATTATTAAGAGCCCATTGTGTCCCAGTGTTGAGCAAAGGCCTCCCTACCCTCCTTCCATTTTTGTCTGTCTTGAGTCAAAGTAGTCCAGTCTTTAAGGTGTTTGTCAAGATCGTCCCGCCATCGCCTTTTGGGTCTCCCGCATCGTCGTTTCCCATTTGGCTGCCACTGGGTGGTGATCTTAGCCCAGCGATCGTCTGACATTCGATAGACATGTCCAGCCCAGTTCCACTTTAAATTGCTGGCCTTTTGGGTCACATCAGCTATTCGTGTCTTTGAACGCAGTATGGTGTTTCTTATGCGATCGGTGAGCTTTACTCCCAATATACTGCGTTCCATAGCTCGTTGGCAAACCGCGAGGTCGGACCTTAGACTCTCTGTCAAAGACCAATTCTGCGCTCCGTAAGTTAAGATAGGGAGAATGCATACGTCCATGAGCCTGCGTTTGAGGGATAGTGACATGTTGCCCTTCATAAGATCTTTCATAGACCAATAGCTCTTCCAGGCATTTTCAATACGGCGTTTAACTTCTCGTTCTTGCCTTGCCTGGAATGAGACTAATTGGCCTAGATACACATACTCATTCACATATGCAATCTCTACGTTATCAACTAGAATTTTGCGCTTTGTGTTGTTGGTCATCAGATTGGTCTTCGACATATTCATCTTCAGTCCCACATCACGGCTTACTTTGCTGAGATCTTGCAGCATATGACCCAATTCGGAAGCTGAGGAAGAGAAAAGGACGATATCGTCAGCAAAGCGGAGATTAGTTAGTTTTTTATCTCCGATGAGAATCCCTTTCTCTTCCCAGCCCGGCAACAATTTTTGAAAAACTTCTTCTAGTGTGGCTGTAAAAAGTTTTGGCGACAGCGGATCGCCTTGTTTAACTCCCTTCTCTATAGGAAAGCAAGGACCTGTGGTATCTAGTTTTATTGCAGCTGTACTATTTTTGTAGATGTTTTGTAGCAGATGTATATATGATTCGGGAATGTCTTGATTTTTTAATGACTTAAAAATGGCAGAATGGCTAATACTATCAAACGCTTTAGAATAATCTACGAATGCTAAGTATAGAGGCATGTCAAATTCGGTATATTTTTCAATTATCTGATTGATGGAGTGTAAGTGATCAGCGGTAGAGAGGCCTTTGCGGATTTAGATCTTACCCTTTGTAAAATACTTTAAGTAGTTTAGTAAACCCACGTTTGCTTTTTATTTGTTGTACTACTGGAAATGCTTTCTGGACAAATATATAATACGTAAGTCAATAAGAAGAAAAAAGAGACGATTTTGGTTAGTGATAGACATTTGGGATTTGAGGTGATACGGAATAAGTACAAAATAATCGAATTGTCGTGATCTCAAATGTATAATATAATGTGTGTGTAAAATTATGACTTATTATTAAATATGACTTAACTTACAGGACAAGATAACTATTACAAAAGATAGACAGATTATCTTTTTATTGCACGTTATTCGAAAATAAAATACACAAACCTTAAAAATTAAGTAGTTATTGACGATGTAATCATTACATTCAGATTAAGATTTTTTTCCAATACAAATAAAGGAATAATATAATGATAATAATAATTACCAGTTAAAAATCATTTTTTGCAACGTCAATCAAGACACAAAATAATATCATTTTCGTGTGTAAATTGATTGCATTCAATTATAAAAATATTACGCAGTAAAAAAAACACAAATAGAAAACAAAATATTTGTCAAACGTTTAGACAACAACATAAATTTGGGAATCATCTGTCTTAGATGGAACAAGGTATTTTTGTATTTTGTGTTGCAGTGACTATGGCACTATAATTACAAATCCCATAGACATCAAGTGATGTCGTACTAAGCTTCAAGAATGTACATATGGAAGTCTACATTTTATGGAAAAATTAGTTACCTAAACATAAAAAGTTATCTCTTTTAAAAAAAAGAGAACATAAAGAACAGAAAGAAGAAAGAACAGAAGAGAACAGAAAGTCTACATTTTATGGAAAAATTAGTTACCTAAACATAAAAAGTTATCTCTTTTAATAAAAGAGATAACTTTTTATGTTTAGGTAACTAATTTTTCCATAAAATGTAGACTTCCATATGTACATTCTTGAAGCTTAGTACGACATCACTTGATGTCTATGGGATTTGTTATTATAGTGCCATAGTAACTGCAACACAAAATACAAAAATACCTTGTTCCATCTAAGACTGTATGC
Organism: Ectropis crepuscularia; assembly: GCA_963693475.1. NCBI lineage: Eukaryota > Metazoa > Arthropoda > Insecta > Lepidoptera > Geometridae > Ectropis > Ectropis crepuscularia. Next base: position 16,963,253 of record OY856358.1, read on the forward strand.
TCTTGTGATGGAACTTCGCTTCACGTAAGAGTTTTCAACGAAACCTTCCATAAACAATTGAAGATTTAAAAAAACGCTCAAATGGTACCAAAACTAAATTGATAGTATCGAGTATCGCAAAAATCACCACATTCAAAAAAAATACACAGCACCAGGTAGGTACTGGTTTCAACAAGGTATGTACCTTGCGAAACTCCGTAACTGGTTTTGGGGTACTTGCCTTATACAGGAAGGTTTGAGTGCCCGGTGCCATTAGGTATTTAATTGATACATGAACGTTGTTAAGATATCTTAAATGCACAGTAAAATTATGACAATGGAATTAATAAAGTAAAGTAAGGTTCAATAATTCAGCCTTTCTCAATAAGCGAGATAATTCGAGGGTCTGAGATGTCCATCTATTGATAATCCGCCAAAAACGGACCAATGGATTTTCACGTTTATTTCAAACTAGCGGCCCGCTCCGGCTTCGCTCGAATAATAACCTAGATATCAACTGCAGCGCCATCTGCCGTAGCCTATGTTACTCGGGAATAATGTAGCTTTCCAAAGGTGAAAGAATTTTTGAAATCGGTCCAGTAGTTTCGGAGCCTATTCATTACAAACAAACAAACAAATATTTCCTCTTTATAATATTAGTATAGATGTCATAAGAGTGAAACTCACTAGATCAGCCTTTTCAGACTCTAGGACAAAGCAGTAAAATAGACATGCTTTGTCAAATTGTGTTTAAACATACAGTCATATTACAAGACCTAAGTTAAGCTAAATTCTGACTCGTTCAGTGTGTCACAAACGTAGAGAGCTTCTATGCCGATTTGACTGCACTCACAAGTTGTAATAATGTTTTGCCTTAAGTAAGTTTTGAGTATATGCTTGGAATACGGCAGACAAACTTGTGAATTCAAACTTAAATGTGGTGCTTATTAGGCTTCCGACCTGGGAGGTCTACCGCCTAATTAAATAGTTTATGACATTATTATTGCTTTGTCTTCATTATAAAGCTAAATAATTGGGAAAGCAATATCCACGACGTATAATACAGCGAGTAATCGAGTTAAGCGGAATGCCTCTCTGTGCGCAAGCCTTAGCAAATATTTGAAACACGGCGGGTACTCTGACAATAAACAGTACCATTCAAAATAACCATTTTCGTAAAGGAATTCTGCAATTCACGTAACGGCATTCTATCCTAACAGTTCACTGTATTATGTTGGTATCTCTTTGATTGCTTTCTATTACAGAGGCTATTAATTCGCACCCGCCCTAACACCATCGCCCAGGGCCAAAGCTTCACAGTAGGGCGATGTTCTAGTTTAAAAATTTCGTCAATATTTTTGATAGGACAGCTTCATTGATAAAATTAAGCTAGAGACTTACTAGGTCATAAAGTAACTGAGAATAATGATCGTCAAATATAATCTAAATTCCCAAGACCAGTATTTCCCGATGCATGGCATCATACTGGCTGTTACTACAGCGAATTGTATTATTACTTTATAAATTGGTTTCCTTCGTTAAAATAGCCACTAGTATTTTGGCCACAAGACACGCGGTTTTTGAAAAAAAAAATATATACAACTGAGGGGACATTGAATCGGCACTCGGACGTGGAATCTATAAACAGATCACTTTTATGCGGTCTTTTTAGTCTGATCGTTTCAGTCACATGTCAGTTTTAAATTAAGAGTTTTACGCTCAGAATGCTCAATAAGCTGTCAAAAATAGTGCTCCATTTTGCCAAAGGTGGCGGCATTGTTTAATTTTGTTAAGGATATTTACTAACATATCCTGTCAATAATTTGGCATAGGTTTATTTTCACATATTTTTCACTTATTTTATATGTTTTTCTAAAAGCATCTTATTAAAGTGTTATCTTGGTCCTGGACTACGACGGTAAAGTCTTAGCTTTCACTGCCCTAGTTGCCCTGCCTTAAATTCAGCCCTACCTCCGGCCCTGCAATCGTCCCACTCGGTGGGTTATGAGCTATAAACCGGGCACACTTTGGTTACTTCCTACGTGTTCTTCCGCCATCGACATTCTAAATGTAACAGCAGTAAAACAGAAACGCTGTATTGAACCAAAAGGAACACTCTTCACAATTTATTTAGTTAACATTTTCAACAAGTTTTACGGTAGGACTGCCATCAAACGTCGATATGAAACAAATACTCGTATATTAAAAATATCTAAATCCGAAGAATTTCGCTAAGATTTAAAATTTACTCTGGGCATTATCGGATTTCTTCTTTATTCACCCTGGACACTATTAAAAACTTTGCCCAGACGTTCCTTGTCACACCGTCCCCAAACCGAGACAAATTTCGGTTGGGAGTTCTACTTTTTAGGGTTCCGTAAAACGTAAAAACGGAACCCTTATACATTCGTCATGTCTGTCTGTCTGTCTGTCTGTCTGTCTGTCTGTCCGTCCGTATGTCACAGCCACTTTTTGCCGAAACTATGAGAACTACACTGTTGAAACTTGGAAAGTAGATGTATTCTGTGAACCGCATTAAGATTTCAACAGAAAAAAAATCAAAAAAGAAAAATTAGGGTTGCCCCCCATACTGAGAACTGAAACTCAAAAAATTTTTTTTCATCAAACCCACACGTGTGGGCTGTCTATCGATAGGTCTTCAAAAATGATGTTGAGGTTTCTAAAATTATTTTCGTCTACACTGAATAATTTGCGCGAGAGACACTTCCAAAGTGGTAAAATGTGTGTCCCCCCCCCTCTAACTTCTAAAGTAAGAGAATGAAAAATATAAAAAAAATATATGATGTACATTACCATGTAAACTACCAACGAAAATTAGTTTGAACTCGATCTGATGAGTAGTTTTTTTTTAGTACGTCATAAATACACTATTATTATTACACCGAAGGTAACACTCTATCCCCGCAGCTATCTGCAGAACTACTTGCCAAAACTTTCTATCCCGACGACTCTGAGAGCACAGACCAACCGTGTCATACAGAGCTACGGGAGCGAACCACGGAAACACCTATGGACTTACCGGAAAATGATCCACCTTTCACATCAGCGGAACTGGAATCAGTATTGAGAACTCTGAATCCAAAAAAAGCTCCTGGTACGGACGGGCTAACCGCTGATATATGCGCCGCAGCTATACGTTGCGAATGGGAGGTTTTCTTGGCGATAGCAAATAAATGCTTGTCGTTAAAACACTTCCCCAAGCAATGGAAAGAGGCGCACGTGGTCATATTACGCAAACCCGGTAAGACAGATTACACACACCCAAAATCTTACCGCCCCATAGGTCTTCTGTCCGTTCCCGGAAAAATCGTCGAAAAGCTTTTGGTAAACCGACTCCAATGGCATCTCCTCCCAACCATCAGTAGGAAACAGTACGGCTTCATGCCTCAAAGAGGCACCGAGGACGCCCTCTATGACCTGGTAGAGCACATCAAAAAAGGAGTTGACAGTAAAGACACCGTACTCCTAATCTCCCTGGATATAGAGGGTGCCTTCGACAATGCATGGTGGCCCGCCCTCAAAAATCAATTAGCGAAGAAGAGGTGCCCAACAAACCTCTACGACATCGTAAACTCTTACCTCAGCGACCGTAAAATCAAGGTCAACTATGCAAGAGCAGTCTATGAGAAGGAAACAACCAAAGGATGCGTCCAAGGGTCCATCTGTGGACCAACCTTTTGGAATGTGATTCTAGACTCATTACTACGAATGCTGGAAGCGGAGGGAGTATACTGTCAAGCATTTGCGGACGACGTCGCTCTCGTGTTTACAGGCAGCCCGAACATCATCGAACAGCAAGCGGGCAGGGCGTTGAGCATGACAGTGGAATGGGGTAAAATTAACAAACTCAACTTTGCAGCGCATAAAACCAACGCTATGCTTTTTACAAAAAAGTTGAAGTACGAACCTCCAAACATAGTCATGTCCGGCGTCCGGCTTGATCTGGTCGAGGAAGTCAAACTGCTAGGCCTACTAATCGACCGACGGCTCAACTTTAAAGCACATGTGACCGCCCAATGTAAAAAAGTGGCGAACATTTATAGACAGCTAGCATATGCAGCGAAGGTGACCTGGGGATTGAATGGCGAAATCACGAGAACTATATACGTCGCTGTGGCGGAACCTATAATCATGTATGCCTCAAGTGTATGGGCACAAGCGGCAGACCTCGAGGAAAACAAGTCTCACTTGAACGCAATCCAAAGAGGTTTTGCCCAGAAAATCTGTAAGTCATACCGTACTGTCTCCCTGAAATCAGCACTTGCACTCTCCGGTTTGCTCCCCCTGGATCTGAGGATACAGGAAGCAGCTAATTTGTACAGAGTAAAAAAGAACCTCTCCCAAGACTACCTCCCACCAGAAGTGGAACTCGAACGGAACGTTAACTACTTGGACCAATCCCATCCGTCCACGCTGGTACCCGTAGAATACGAGCTCCTAGAAGACACCTCCAATCTTCCAGAAGGACCTCAAATTTATACTGATGGCAGTAAGGTTAAAGGTAAAGTTGGAGCTGCTCTAACATGGTGGGAGAACGGCAAAGAGGTTAAGAACTCGACCTTCAAGCTCCACTCCGAATGCACAGTCTTTCAATCGGAACTCTATGCTCTTTGCCGGGCAACTCAAATGGCGTTAGAAAGCAAGGACCCAGAAGTCAATGTCCTGAGTGACTCCAGATCTTCACTCGAACTGCTAAGTAACCCGAAAACGAGTCACCCCCTGGCAAAGTGCATAAAGGAAAACATTGGACAGATAAATGCTGAAGGGAGATCTCTTCGTCTTTTCTGGGTGAGAGCGCATGTGGGCACCGTTGGCAATGAAAGAGCTGACGAACTAGCCAAATTGGCAGCTCTCACGGAATCACCCAGGGATTACGAGGGGATCCCTTGGTCCTACGTCAAACGCAAAATCCGCGAAGAATCGGTCAAGAAATGGCAAGATCGATATGAGACCTCGGACACTGGAAAAGTCACCCAGACGTTCCTCCCCGATATAGCAAACGCATATCGAATGTTGAGAACCATAAAATTGACTCCCTTCCAAGTACAAGCGTTGACGGGACACGGAGGAATAGCAGAATACCTGTACAGATTTAAGCTCAAGAGCGGTCCTGCATGCGAGTGTGACCCCGACCAACCCGAAACGGTCTGGCACGTGCTAATCGATTGTCCCCGATTCATGGTCGCAAGACATGAACTCGAATCTATGATCGACAGGAAGCTGGTTGTCTCGGATCTCCATAACATCTTAGCAGATCCAGACAACAGAACACGGCTCCTGTCCTTCATGGAGAGCTCATTTCGCATAGCGGCCAAGAGAAACTCCACAATATCAAATACACGCCTCCCCTCGCCAACACACCCTGACCCGCTGCCCGTGGACGCCACGCGGAATGTGGTTCCCGCCCAACCTCTCAATAGTTCCTCGAAAAGTACCTCCATCCAACAACTACTGGAGAACGCAGACCGAGGAGAGGCAGGGATCCGTATCCGCGGAGTGGCTCTCTTCATGGACAGCAACAAAGAAAGATTCGGAATAAGCTTTTGCTTTGCCTGGGAACGGAAACGAGCCCGTTTGTCACCTGGATTGTCTTGCCTGCTCAATGGGAGTACCGCAAAAGTCACAATGAAGCGGAAAACATATGACGCCATGCCAGTGTGCGAGGTGGACGGCCACCGATTTCGGTTGGTGCGATCGAAAAACAAAACGATTGCACTAATAGAGTACTCGGAAGGTCGGACCCCTTTCACACAGGCAAGTGCGCTGCTCGAACATCTGAGCAGAAATGCAGGTGAAACACCCCGGGTGATAAGCGTGGATGCGATGGCAATCGAATACTCAAGAGCGCGAGTCGCAGACCGGCTGGGTTGCATTGAGGCCTCTAAACATCATGAGGTAGTCGTATATGAAGACAGGGGAGAAAATCTGAGCTTCCTCAGAGCCCCTTCACACGACCAAACACATGCAACTGACAGCTGGGGACATCCTGTTCCTAGTTCGACCATCCAAACCGGCTCCGAAAGAGCACAGCAGAGGGCAGCCACGGAAAAAGCCGCAGCCAATCAAAGCGGCAGCCGAGGCACCAACACGACCTTCGTGACTGCCTTCAATGCAGCAGCAAGGAGCATACTCCGAATCTCATCCCACTCATCACCCCCCTTGACGTCAAGGACCCCCAACGTAACTTCACAGCAACAAACGAGCCGAACGAGAGCCGACATGGGACAGGTTGAACCGCCCCGCTATGTCATGGCTTCGGAGCCGCGGAGTCATGCACGTAACGCCTTCATCGAATTCCTAGCCACACTGAGAGCGACAAGACAAGTCAACCTCAAGACCTGCGAAAACATCATGCAGTCCTATAGGCTAGGAAGTGAAAGCCTCTTAAAGGCGAAACTCGAGGAGGCCGAAGCAGCCATTTACAATAATGTCACTTCCCGGGTCATCAAGGGAACCATGACAGGAAAGTATATGGCAGCTTACAGTGTAGAAAATGGCTTCGTGACACTGAACGAGAAAGAGACAGAGCGCGCGGGAATGCCAGTTTATGCGACACCACCAAACGACCCAATCGTAGTTACCGCCCGATGCACCAAGATTATGCTGGACGATAGGATCCTCGAGATGGCCAAAACCATCGAAGGGAACTCAAACGTCAAAGCGGGTTGGGAAAACTGGGAGGTACCGCGAATACAGTGGGTCAACGGAGTTCCAGGATGTGGAAAGACAACATGGGTAATTAGACACTTTGATGTGGACAAGGACGCTATCATCACTACAACAACTGAGGCAGCAAAAGATCTAAGAGAAAAGCTATCGCACCGTATCGGAAACCTGGTCAAAACCAGAGTGCGAACCATGGCTTCTGCTCTGGTAAATGGTTTCGGAAGAGAAAGTTTCAGTCGCCTCATGGTGGACGAAGCTCTCATGAACCATTTTGGAGCCATTGTGATGGCTTCAAGGCTGTCTGATGTTGGTGAAATTGTCCTCATCGGAGACGTCAATCAGTTGCCTTATATCGACAGGGAAAATCTCTTCGAAATGAGGTATCACCGCCCAAACCTGGTAACAAAGATCAGCCAGGAGTTGCTCTGCACACATCGCAATCCGATGGATGTCGCATATGCGCTGAGGGAAATATACTCAGGTATGTACTCCTCAGCATCCCGTATAAAGTCCCTAGAGCAGAAAAGGTACAAGGGAGCGCAAATACCCAACACCCTACCAAACACCCTCTTCTTAGTTCACACTCAAGAGGAGAAAGAGACCCTGACAAACCAGGGTTATGGGTCAGGCACAGGGTCACGTATCCTCACCATTCATGAAGCTCAGGGACTGACATATGAGTCGGTAATCGCAATAAAAACAAAGGCAAACATGAAGCTGCACGAGAGCGTGCCCCATGCGGTTGTTGCAATCTCACGGCACACGGGGACCTTCACGTACTACGCTGACGACACCGACGACGCCATCGGTCGGTTCGTGCGGCGAGCGTTGGCTGCATCACCGAAGACCATCCGAGAGTTCAACCTACAGATGGCCATCAGGGACAGAAATGCAGCCGTAGTGGAGGCTCTCGGCCGGGAGGAGGCGGCTTAGGCAAATGGCAATAAGGCAAAGAATCGATGTCGAGTCGATTACTAGCGGAATCCCAACCGGTAGTGATCGGCTCAACAGACGAGCACTAACTAGTATTAGGTTTAAAATGTTCCCAACTCCCCCCTTATTTTCCTCTTCTTCTGATTATCCAAGAAACATGTAAATATAAATAAGATTTTAAATGACAAAAGTCACGGACCCCGGAGTCTGTGGAGTAGCAATTTTAAATAAAAAAAAAAAAAAAAAAAAAAAAAATACACTATTATTGAAACTTCGATCAAAGTTACAACGAACTACAAGAACTATGTGTACTATGTATACTATGTTATTTGCTGCAACGGAACCCTTCATGGGCGAGTCCAACTCGCACTTGGCCACTTTATTTAATATCTTAGAGTTGACAGTGTATTGCCTGTACGATTACATAGAAAGAATATGTTTTAAACCTTTTACTATGCGACCAACTTTGTAATCACAAAAAAAAGGCCATAAATGTGGTATTATCTATAGGCTATTAGGCTAATCCGATCGCTAAAAAAGGTAAATTGTTTTGGAGTAGGTACCTATTACACCAAAATTGTGTTACGTGAGTATGGCATAGTAAAAGTTGTTAATATTATAGAGTACGGTCAGTCTCTTCCGGTTTAGTTTGGATTCCTGTGTAACCCCGCATACACAGTGGAAAAACACTTTTGATTAAGGCGGGTGAGTTAATAGCATTTTCGGTGGTTATTAATCAGACGATATTGTTGATCGAGTTATTATGGTGTTTGGCAATTTGGGACAATGTGTTGTTGATGTTTTTCGGAATGTCGAATGTAACAATGTTTTTCGAAATGTCGAACGTAGTGACGAGTCAAACATAACTTTAGTGTTTACTTTGAGACCGTCTTATAAAAATAGTCTTTGATATTATATTTACTTTCATCACTATCACTATGTGACCAACTTTGTAATCACAATAAAAACAAATAGTCCATAAATGTTGTATAGATATTAGGCTAATCCGATCGCTAAAAAAGGTAGATTGTTTTGGAGTATTGCATCAAAATTGTGTTAGGTACGTGAGTATGGCATAGTAAAAGTTGTTCATATTATAGAGTACGGTCTGTCTCTTCCGGTTTATTTTGGATTCCTGTGTAACCCTGCATACACAGTGGAAAAACACTTTTGATTAAGGCGGGTGAGTTAATAGCATTTTCGGTGGTTATTAATCAGACGATATTGTTGATCGAGTTATTATGGTTTTTTATATTATGCTTTGAGACCGTCTTATAAAGATGGTCTTACTTTGATATTATATTTACTTTCATGATATTGAAATTGTAGCAAACCAATTAATGTCGTGTATTAAAGGCTACATTTATTTACCCCCTGTTACCCATTATATTATACGAGTACTTACATTTAAACAGTAGTAGCACGACATCGGTACAATATGCAGGGTCACATAATGAAAAACTAAGTTACACCAAAACTACAAGATCATCTTAACCTATAATATGATACTTTTTTTTCAAATGCATAGTTTCATAGATATTTTAATTTTAGAAATACATGTTCGCGATGGCGCTACTGCCTACCTACCGAACTTTGCGCTAGCGCAGAAAGAGAAAGCTACTAATCTAAACTTATTAATAATACTAACTATATAGTAAGTATAATAGTTAGTTACTAAGCTAGCATATATATATATGTATTTACATAAAGCATACCTACTCGAAGTGTAACTAAAAGCATTCCATATACTGCACGTACTCAACAAGTATAATGACGACCATGCGGTATAAGATGCAATGTGCTCACCTGGGTGAAACCAATTCGCTCTGGATGTGAAGATTCCCAGATTGTAGACATTGTGAAGTCCCACTCAATCCGCCCACAGCATTCCATAGTTTAGTGTTATTAAACAAAGCGGAGTTACAACAGCTCGGTTCATTTGTTCGGAACATCGACTTTACCATTATTAAAGTAATATTCCGAGAGCTGACAGCAAATTTTGGGTTGGTATTTGAGGCAAGCTGAAAACAAAACTTGTCAGATACCTCTCCTATTAATCCCCAACACGGAGGTACAGACTACAGAGCTGGCTGATGAGCAGCGGGGCAAAATGAATATAACCAACAACAGTTGTGGTACGGCTCTTAGCAGAGTCCGCCTGGGGAAGTACCACACCTTTGCCATTTATTCTCCCGCTAACCAGGGCCACACTAACGAGAAATGCCATTAATTATCGCGATAATGGACGTTAACTGTTAGTGTAAAATACACCTAATGGACATAAGCAGTAGGTGTAAAATACACCTACAGTTAAAGTCCATTATCGCGATAATTAATGGCATTTCTCGTTAGTGTGGCCCCAGCATAATAAATGTGCAAACATTACTGTGTTCCGGTTTGAAGGGCAATGTTTCTAGAGAAATTACAGGGCTTAGAGGTATAACATCTTAGATCTCTGGGTGACGAGCCCAGTGCAGTGCTAGGTAATGATTTGGACTCTTTATGTTCCAATATGGGTGTTATGTGGCAGGCATGTGGCGTACCATCAGGCACATGTCCTGCTCGTCTCGTCATTCTTTATTTAAAAATTAATAAAAAATGACTGACCTCGTGTCAGTACTTCTGCTCAAGAAACGTTAGATCGTGGAATCGATCTTCCCACAAAACAAACGTGTGTGACGAATACGCATGTTTGTTCTGTGTTTGGGTGTTTCTCTGAATTACAAGTCGGTATGTGTTTACAATTATTTTTAAATGCAATTATTATGGTATTAAAACCCAAGTGGTTTGCAAAATGGTTATTGCACATTTTTCACTAAATGTTAAAAAAATTGGCAGTCATAGGAACTGCCGATAGAAGTGAAAACTTGCTGTTGCCCTGGTACTGGTACCTAAGGGCAAACGCAACTCTTTTATATTTCTGTTGTCCTGGTATCTGGAGATAAACGCTGGGCTGTTGGAGGTAGGTAGTCGATACTCTTTACTGTTTCTGTTGATCTGGTACCTACCTGGCCGTTTTTACCGAGTTTACCCGAAGATTTCATATCCGATCCGATCCATTATCATATCCAAGCGTGACGATTGATGAATCCATTTCACAGCCCACGAAAATTCTGTCTATAGCGCGCCTAAAGAAGTTTTCACTTCAATAAATAAATATTGCAGCGGTCATGCTTCTGGCTCGTGCACTCTCCTTGAAAAAGGTCGCTGGATGCGGTTGAACACAAATCACTGGACCGACCATATCACGCGGGAATTACCCGTGAATTTATTAAACATATGTTTTTTTTGACCTTGCTTGGTATCTAATCTAATAATGATAATAACAATTTCTTCGGTACCCGGCAGACGCCAACGATACACGTGTTAGCGTTTACATAACTAGGTAAACATAACCCAGTTCATGTTTAAACTTTTTTGTGTGACTAAGCAAAGATACATTTGAGCTAAGAATTCGAAACGATTACTATTAAGTATTAACTATTAAGATAGAATTTAGTTTCAATATCATTTTGTTTGTATGTTCATCAGTATTCTGAGTATTCTCCTCCAACCTCCAACACAGAATCAGAGTTTATAATCACAAATAAGATTGTGTCAATCTTTACATTCTCACAAATTTACTTCCTAGGGAATGCGAAAGTTTGAACGTTTGTTGCTAATTCACGTCGGAACGTGAACCATAGATTTAATATTTTGTCTGAACGTATTAGGTTGAACGTATTTGGAACACAGTTAGATTATAATCTGGACTAACACAAAGGTTTTTTTATCGTGTCAGAATAACGGGAACGGGAACTATACGCGGTTAAAACAGCGGGTCGCTGTTAGTTTTTTATATAATTTTATCTATATATTTAGTTTTTATATATTTTTATAGGTATTAGTAAAATACAATACTCTCGTCTCGTGAGATTAAGCCATTTTTTTTAATGTAAGGTCACAGTATCCTTTGTTCGTAGGGCCGAATAACTTTCCGTTAAAGTAGTGTCCGCTTACGAATACAACGCAACAGTCACATTTCTATTCGGCCCTACGAACAAAGGATACTCTGTGCAACATAATTGTAGAAGTAAAAAATATGCTACTTGCGCCATCACGTGAACTGGAGTTGGGACCTTGCCCTATGCACTTAAAATACATATCAAAACTAAATCTTTCTCATATCCACCATTAACTTCCATATTCCGAGTCTCATTCGCAAACAGCACAGGCCCACGTCTCCGTAAAGCGTAACATCAAGCAAAAAGTAAATAACAATTCTCTTCTGCAAATAATATTTCAACTGTGCTGTCCACTGGAGTATGATATCACATCCATCTCACTGAAAGGTTTTAGACAGTCTTAAATGCGGGTCGGTCCCTTTTTCAGCAAAACCGGGACAAAACACTCGATCAAATATAATATAATAGTACGAACCTTTTATAACTACGAAATAAGATGATTATGTCTAACTGGGATTATTATGAAATCCCGCATTTGTGTGTTTTGGACCCTTTTATAATCTATGGATTAAACGGTATTAAATGGCGTCCTTGTTTTTGTTTCTTAATCACTTTATCTAGGTAAATATGTAAGTAAAATGGTAGGTAATAATTACAAGCAATTATACATACACGAGCGTAGAATTTAAATAAATAAATAAAATAAATAAATATTGGTGGACAATTCACACACAACACCATCTGACCCCAAACTAAGCAAAGCTTGTGTGATGGCGGCCCGATAGCTGATATAATACTTATATAGTTTTAAATACATACTTAATATACATAGAAACACCCAGACACAGTGCAAACATTTGAATTCATCACACAAATATTTGCACTGGGTGGGGATCGAACCCACGACCCTCGGCTTCGCAGGCAGAGCTACTAACCACTTAGCCACAAGGCCAGTCAAATGACTGATTGCACAGCGGTTTTTTAGGGTTCCGTAAAACGTAAAAACGGAACCCTTATAGATTCGTCATGTCTGTCTGTCTGTCTGTCTGTCTGTCTGTCTGTCCGTCCGTATGTCACAGCCACTTTTTGCCGAAACTATGAGAACTACACTGTTGAAACTTGGTAAGTAGATGTATTCTGTGAACCGCATTAAGATTTTTACAAAAGTTTTAAAAAAAAACAAAAATTAGGGGTGCCTCCCATACTGAGAACTGAAGCTCAAAAATTTTTTTTTCATCAAACCTACACGTGTGGGGTGTCTATCGACAGGTCTTCAAAAATGATGTTGAGGTTTCTAATATAATTTTTGTCTACACTGAATAATTTGCGCGAGAGACGCTTCCAAAGTGGTAAAATTTGTGTCCCCCCCCCTCTAACTTCTAAAGTAAGAGAATGAAAAAACTAAAAAAAATATATGATGTACATTACCATGAAAACTACCAACGAAAATTAGTTTGAACTCGATCTGATAAGTAGTTTTTTTTTAGTACGTCATAATTACACTATTATTAAAACTTCGATCAAAGTTACAACGAACTACAAGAACTATGTGTACTATGTGTACTATGTGTACTATGTATATTATGTTACTTGCTGGAACGGAACCCTTCATGGGCGAGTCCAACTCGCACTTGGCTACTTTATTTATCATGTAGAATTGTAGACCACGATTGATGCGAGAGCCGGACAGCCGCTGAAAGTGAGCTTTTCCAGACGAAAACTTCAATATCCTATAAATTAGACGTTATAAATTGAATCGATATTATATATACAACATTCTAAATAGTTTCGTCATAGATTCGTAATAGATCTTCAGATTTTACAATCACCAGACGAATCGGTATAATTTCTTCTAATCCGGATTATAATAATATTTTTATTACGAACTATTATCTGCTCACGATTTTACACGCGTATAATAAATTAATAAAATACATTTATTTTTATTTCATTTTATAAACATTTTGTATGATAATGTTTATCGTGTTCTTCCCTGAGACGGCAGGATACTAGACAGCAATCAATCTTTTATTTCAGAATACCGCATCATTCCATATTAATTACAATAATACAACAAATACTAAAAAAATATGTCATATATTAATAATAATCATTATTAATGATTATAAACTATTAAGAAAAATAAACAAAAAACAAGTTTTTCTTCATTTCATAGAGCTTTTGTTGCTGTCTTGAGACGTGTTTTTAAGGAGAGAGGCGAGATAGCGAGCATAGCTAGCCCAATTTCCTTGGGCAAACAGCGTGGAAATGTCGCCAAGTTGATGGAAGCTGATGGTCAATTTTTTGGGGCGGGGCTTCCACCCTTTCGAATCGTTAAAGTTAAAGACTCCAGACTTGTTTTTATTTGCACATATGTATGTCATTCGATATGTTACTATGGATATTTGTATGTTGTATATTATTATCATATTATTATTAAATAATAATAAATACTGGTGGACAATTCACACACAACACCATCTGACGTCAAACTTGTAATAATATGTAACTTGAAGCTTGTAATATGGCGGCCAAATAGCTGAAATAATACTTATATAGTTGTAAATACATACCTATTATACACATAGAAACACCCAGACACCAACACCTTTTTAATTTGTTGTAGTATAACATTGTTATTTGACATGTTTACTTACTAATACATTAAAATCTAGATAATATTATTGCATTATCATTCAATTTGCATTATTTTAGAAAAAAATACCAGCTTCTAATGTGTTAATTTCTCAAACATTGTAAAATAAGATTACTCCCTAAGGTGCAATAAAAAGCTAAAATAACTAAAACCTATTAACCTTCCCAACTTTAAAGTGATCGAACAAACGTCTAACTTTCACATTAATTTATAGTATTAGTAGGACTGATGCAGTGACGTAAAACTATTATGAGGAAAACATTTTATGACATGCATATTAGAATTTTTTTACAAACTATAACGATACGAACACCTTTTTATTCGTTAGGTACTAAATCAAAATTAAATGAACTGATATTATAATTAAGAAGGTGGCTTAGTGTTAGTTGGCAGTGAGCTAGTGAGCTTGCCCGCGAAGCCGGAGATTGTTCGATTCTCATCCAGTGCAAATATTTGTAGGATGATAATAGTACATTATGATATAAGTGCGGTAAGTTGATAATTACAGCCGAGGCTTTATTGCTAGCTCGAGCCGAAGGCGAGAGCTATAATTAGCAGAGGCTGTACCTAATTATCAAAGCGCACGTATGTCATACGACGTTTTATAACATATTTGCGAGGAAATAAACAAAATTCTGACGACATTTTCAAATAAAAACAATACAGCGAAAAAAACGCGCGGAATAATATTTACTTGATCACAGATCACAGCACAGAGTAAGTAATCACTATGGATCACAGATTAGCAATACGCGCGCATCGGCGCCTTTTTTTTAAGCAACGGCACAGAACCAGCCGGTATGCCATTAATAATAAAGTAAATTAATATTTTTGTGTTTTGTTACAGAAAAATTAAAGTAATTTATGGTCTAAATTAATTAAATTAACGAATTTAATAATTCTTTGTTATAACCTCACAAAGTTAATTTTATTCATAAAATGTTGACCACACTTTTCTGACATAAAAACTCTTTACTAAGATTTAAAAAGATACCGTTCGTTTTAGACGGAGCATATCTCTCTACCTAGTCTGTGGACGGAGCATTTTGAAACCGTGCGTTTTACATTACACATTACAGCACTAGTGCGTAATAAGATACATTACGATACAGAAATTGGTCCAATAAGAGACCCTTTACGAGCAAATATGTTATAAATATACATTATTTGTTCTGTGTCTAGGTGTTCTTGACTGATCATAGCGGTTCCTCATAAAATCGGTTCATCAGTTTGGAAGCTACGGTCGCACAGACAGACACACAGATTGAGACATCAAACTTGTAACACCTCGTCTTTTTGCGCACATGACTGAGATTTCTATAATAAAGTGGCCAAGTGCGAGTTGGACTCGCCCATGAAGGGTTCCGTTGCAGCAAGTAACATTATATACATAGTACACATAGTTCTTGTCGTTCGTTGTAACTTTGATCGAAGTTTCAATAATAGTGTATTTATGACGTACTAAAAAAAACTACTCATCAGATCGAGTTCAAACCAATTTTCGTTGGTAGTTTACATTAATGTACATCATATATTATTTTTAGATTTCTCATTCTCTTACTTTAGAAGTTAGAGGGGGGGACACACATTTTACCACTTTGGAAGTGTCTCTCGCGCAAATTATTCAGTGTAGACGAAAATGATTTTAGAAACCTCAACATCATTTTTGAAGACGTATCGATAGATACCCCACACGTGGAGGTTTGATGAAAAAAAAATGTTGAGTTTCAGTTCTCAGTATGGGGGGCAACCATAATTTTTCTTTTTTGTAATTTTTTCTGTTCAAATCTTAATGCGGTTCACAGAATACATCTACTTACCAAGTTTCAACAGTGTAGTTCTCATAGTTTCAGCAAAAAGTGGCTGTGACATACGGACGGACAGACAGACAAACATGACGAATCTATAAGGGTTCCGTTTTTACATTTTACGGAACCCTATAAACGTAATAATATTCCGATTCGATTACGGAATTCGTAAAATATAATACAATACAAATATACCTTCTCCATTCTGCTCCATGAATGGGCAGAAAAGCAAACATGGCGACCAGTTACCAATCACAACTCGCAACAACGTGACCTTGACTTGACGGTAAAGGTAAATGACGTCATTGATCACCATTGCGTCAGTGTTGTTTGATAGCTGTCAGATCAGATGATTTGTTGGCAGATAAGAAAAAACATACTATGCTACTGTTTTTATGAAGTTTCAGTTTTAAACACATTTCCGCAATACGCCAATATGTGTCGATTTTCGGGTAAGACTGTACTATTGTGAGCGATTGGAAATAGGACGTCGACGCGTATGATGTCAGCATCGGAAATAAACTGTAAGTGTAGTACTAATACCAGCGTCTTCGTTGAAATCGCGAATGTACGGGAAAATGCGGTTCCATTTACGTCGCTAGGTGCGTTGTTATTTTCTTTTTCAGTAGGTACGTACGCTCTTATGTGTGCGTAAGTATATTTTAAGTTTAGACTAGGGGGGACCCAGTGTTTTGATTCGTATTTCCGCAGGCAATAAAGACCAACATTACAGTCATACCTATGACCTTTTTAAAAAAATGATACTTTCCATATTTTTGCTAGCGATTACGCGACTTTTGCAGAAAGTCTAGTAAGTATTCGTACGCTAAACAAAAGAGTCTAGACGCGGGGTTGTCTGACGCACATTTACTTTGGTCCCCGAGGTGGTCACGACGTATCCTGGGTTCGGATGCGTCGGTGACTGGGGTATGCCCCATAGGAGGGTCCGAGGGTCTACCGCCTAACTAGAACTGTCTTAGCTTTGATATTGCTATCTCTTTTCTTTCCGCTTGAAATGATAGTGACCGCAAAAGCAAAGCGAAAGCCGATTTAGTTAGGCGGTAGAAGACCCCCGGAGATGGGCAAGCCGCGGCGGGTTTCATTGAGGAATGCGTGAGGGGACCCGCGTTCCCGCCGCAAAGAGCAGAATTGGAACCCCGTGGAGGTTTTAGTCGGTAGGGGCACCAAGTACATCCGTGGTGTCGACTCCGACATAACCCGACCGTCTCCCCCAGGCGGTAAGTACGCGTAAAGGCATTTCCTCCACGACAAAATAAAAGTATGACGCACCTTCTGCTCTGAACCAAAACATTATCTATTCTATGCTCAAAGTTCGACAGGCAGTAGAGACCACGTGAGGCCAACTGTGTCACAGGCCCCTTTTAAATAAAAAAAACACACTGTTAAGTATCGAGTTTATGGGTTATTATTATTACTGTTAGTGACGAGATAAGAAGCTTACCATAACCGGTAGTATAATCATTTACTGGCAATGAGTACATAGTTTTTACGTAACTGCTACTGATATCTGGTTGTCTTTCACTTCGATAAAAAATACATACCTACTAAATATTCACAAGAGATACGTTTTGAAAATGTTCTTTTTACCCTTGACTTAAATACTGGAGTGATATAATTTGACGTGCCAGCATTGTAACAATCAACGTAAAGAAGTCGAGCTCAAGTACTTATGTGCAATATTTCCACCATCGTTATTCGCTCTAGGGTTATCAACTCTTGACTTTTAGAAAACTGTAACGGTGGTCACACGCGTACCTAGTAGTCTTATTGTTAATTCAAAATAGAACAAGAAACTAAAAAAAATAAAATATAATGAATTCACATAAAATCATTTTAATGTCCTAATCATTTTATGCCTACTGTAAATTAGTCACAGGTCACAGAATATAATATCTTGAGAGATGATTTCAACATTTACATAATACACTCTGATTATGTTTATTATATTATAATAGGTATTTTAAAGTGTAATAAATTCGTAACGGCAAGATGCTTATCCAATAGGATAACCTAAAAAGTGGGACACAAATTACGTTGCGCGTTAATGAATACAACACAGTTTATACTACACATTATATTGTTTTTAAACTTTCGCGATTTGAAAATATATACTTACTTAATATGTTTAAAAAAAAGTGTATCTGGTTAAAACAAAATAAATAATTTCAATTCCAAGATTTGGTAAGAAAAATAATTTAAATCCACTATAAACTTGATTAAATGGAACAATAAAACAGCAACCATTTGGTTTGCTGACGTATTTCCATATTTTTGGTTTAATGTTATTTGAAATAAAAACCTATATTACCTACATACTTAGTTGAACATTTTTTTTTTCGGAATTGCTTTGTATAACTGCTACTTGAGTAATAATAGTATTCATTTATTACAAGAATGAATAACATCATACAAATAAAATTATTATATTTTTATCTTTCTTCTTATATATAAAATTCTCGTGTCGGGTCATTCCATCGTTTCGGGTGTTACATTCGTACAACAAAAGTATAATTTTTTTTGTACTTTTCAATAATATTTTAACAATAAAAGTGTTTTAATCTATGCGTTTTTAGTTGTTTTATCTAAATTGTAAAATGATTATAGTTTAGCACATCGAAACATGGCTTTTTAAGTCGACAAGTGTGCGTTTCGGGTGTTACACGATTGTTCTCTATGTTCTGAGTATTTTTACATTTGTTGAAAAATCTGCGAATTTTCTTAGGGAACCATTCCTAAAACTTTCAGGCCTGCAAAAGTATAATATTTACTAACCATATATGACATAATCATTTTCACAAACAACGTTTACTATTATTTTTTTATATTATTATTTGTTTCGGGTGTTACCGCGGTTTCGTTTCGGGTGTTACGAGTACGAAAATTAATATTTTATGGGGTGTTTTTTAAGCTTCTAGATACTACAAATTAAAAAAAAATACAAATAGAGATAATTACAATGAATTCTGAGTTATCAAAACTTAAAAAGTTTCTTAAAAAGAGACGAGGAACAAATAAACGTAACTACTAAAAGTCTTCTGTTATTTAACTGCTAAATCACAAACTTCTTTAAAAAAATGTAGTAATACTCCAAAAAACTAAAATAAAATCTTTTTATACATATCTACTCATACATATAATATACTCTGTTTCAGTACGTTATAATTTGGAATGTTATTTCTTCAAATTTAGTGCAAAAAGAAGATTTTTTTTTTTCGCCTTGAGTAGCGTTTCTCATGGAATGATCCTGTCACATTGTTTGTTTCCTTACTCCTCCGAAACGGCTTTACTGATTTTTACCAAATTTTATATGCATATTCAGTAGGTCTGAGAATCGGCTACTAGCTATTTTTCACACCCCTAAGTGTTAGGGGTTGTTCACCCCAAACATTTTTTTTTTAATTTTTGGTCAAATTTTTTCGTTTTAATTTTTTTATAATGTGGCGTTAAAAAATACGTACAACCCTAAATTTTTACCCTTTTATCACCAACCCCTGTTTTTTTATAGCCATTTTAGTAATTTAATCATTTGACAGTGAACTCCTAAACGACGGGACCGATTTGAATGTTTTTTTTTTGTGTGTGTATTCGAAGATGGCTTAAATTCACAAATAAGCCCGGCAGATGGCGCTGCAGACAGTGTCTAGGTTATGTCCGAGCGAAGCCGGAACAGGCCGCTAGTTATAATATATATAAGTATGCTATTGTATAATATTACTAGAGTAAAATTAATCCATACTATATCAACTTAATTTTAAAATAATAATTAAAAAACTAAAAATAAAATTAAAATAATAATAAAATATAATTAAAATAATAATAAAAAATTTATTATTGTCTAAAAAACAATATTATAATCTGCATCAAGGTTTCTCAAACTTTTTCAAATTGAGATGAACGAACAGACTTGGGATTATGTGATTATCTTGTCTAGTATTTATATTATTTCTAAGAGACAACCAACACCAACGGTAACAAGTAAAAAAATATTTACCTGGAATGTGTATTCTATAATCTCCAGAAACTAGAAATTATTAATTACTTATATTATAGTATTCACAACATACGTTTTTTTTGTATTAGGGTTTAATTACGGGATCTAATAATAAGAATAATAATATAATAAATCGGAAGGCTTGTGTTCGTTTGCGTCCTTTTTTCGTACATTCATATTATAACGAATGTACGAAAAAAGGACGCAAACGAACACAAGCCTTCCGATTTATTATATATGTTTAACCGACTTCCAAAAAGGAGCTTATCAATTCGACCACCATATTTTTTTGTATGTATGATAGATAGGTACCTGATTTCTCGAGAACGCCCCAACCGATTTCGATGTTTATTTTCTTTTGTTCGGATGGGTGTGCTTTCAGAATGGTCCCATATTAAATTTTATCGAAATCGGCCAAGTGGTTTTTTAAATATGAACAAAAAACTAAAATTTGCCTACAATTTTGTCTGGATGACATGGTTGTAGATTTCACAAAAGTTATGAAACTCGATTCTGTCCACGCGAAATTGTGTAAATGCATTGTTGAAAACTTGTTTTGCACTAAAAAGGGTAATATAAACTCTTATTCAAAAAATAAAACCGACTTCACAAAGCTACAAATAGGCACTCAAAAGCGAAAAATAAGTTAACGTTATTATTATAAGGGCTAGTACTAACTCAACTTATTGAAGTCGGTGCCAGCCAACTCTAACAGGTAGTATAATAGATACTACTTACCTATGTCTACTTACTACGTACATGGCATCTATCTACCTATAATAGCTTTTTGACTTGACTGGCACCGGCTTCAAATAGACGAGTGAGTAGCACTTATAATTTATATAATTATATGATTATATTAACTTATTTTTCGCTTTTTAGTGCCTATTTGTGGTTTTAAAGTCGGTTTAATTTTTTGTATAAAAAGAGTTTATTCTTATGACTAGACGCGAAGTGTAGTAAGTAATCTATTCTCGATTTGACCAAAGGCTTTAAACAATAAACAAAATGGTATTTATCCGTATGTATCGAATAGATGGTAGTGTGTGTAGTGTTATTTTTATTGATATAATGTATTTTTATGCACAATTCTCTCTACATAAACTAGTGTGCGGAATTGTACACCCAACCGTCCGCGCCGTTTTTGTTAAAAGGGATAATAAATACAAAGTTTTTAATGCGTTGGGTGAACGTGAACTGTGAACGTGGTGCAAAACGCTGTTAAATATTGGGTACTCGATTTTCAGAATAGCCACTGTATTTGTCGAAATTCTCCGTAATAATTATCAATAGCTGTTACAACCTAGGTTTCAAGACAACCTTACAAGTTGTGGTACCCTTGGGGCTTTGTTTACTCTCGCCAGCTCACGTTCGATGCCCTAGGGCGCTACGGTGCATTGTTTGAGAACCTCTGATCTACGCTGTGATGTGTACAGTACGTTGTTGGTTGCGATCCAAATCTAATCCCAATGCGGGCCTTGAACGTGAACTCACAATCGTAAAGTTACTTTTGAATTAGAATTGAACGACCTAAATTTATACCATCTTATATATAAAATTCTCGTGTCACAGTGTTTGTTTCCTTACTCCTCCGAAACGGCTTTACTGATTTTAACCAAATTTTATATGCATATTCTGTAGGTATGAGAATCGGCTACTAGCTATTTTTCATACCCCTAAGTGACAAGGGTTGTTCACTAAGGCAAAACAACGTTTGCGGGGTCAGCTAGTATTATATATTAATATGAATTTAACTTGTTTCATACTTTAACTGATAAATATTTGAACTAGCATCATCCCGCGGTTTCACCCGCTTAGTTCCCGATCCCGTTATTTTCCCGGGATAAAAAGTAGCCTATGTGTTATTCTAGACCATTATCTATCTATGTACCAAATTTGACCCAATTCCCTTTAGTAGTTTATACGTGAAAGACTAACACATCCATCCATCCATAAAAACTTTGGCATTTATAATATTAAAAGAAGGATAGGCTACTCCAGACTATAATCTTACTATTACGTCCCAAATTTCAACAAGATTCGTTCAGCCGTACCGAATGGAGCAATAACATCCAAACTTACGGATTTATAATAATAGTAGCATAGCATTACACGACCGTAGGATAAGCTTCTTATATCTATAGCTGGAACTCGAGGGACTTCCTTGTTTGATGTTTGTATCATAACATAGAGCGAGAGAACGTGCGAAACATGTGTCTGATGGTAAACATTACGCCTGCCCATAACATGTGCCAACGAGGATTTATCTAAAAAATAGTATTGTGGCGAGTTTACTTTGTGGCGAATCGCCTATAACCCCAAATAGCTCACAGCAACGGCACCCTCGTTCGAAAAAAAATGCAAGTCTCGAACATCGCCGCAAAGTTGCTAGCTTATCGGTTTTTTATTTGGATGTATTTCGTAGTGTGCAGCTGATCTGCTTTCTAATACCACTTGTACTTTTTTATCGGACTGCTAGTAGCTCGAAAAAGCGACATCGTTTCATGGTTAACGTCAAAAGACTAAAAGATTTGACTTCACTTTCTAATAAGATCGTCAACAAATATTCCAACAGACTAGGCTGTTGGAATGATTTGTGTCGTGGTTTGGCCAATATGAAATCCTCAATGCGAAAGTTTGCAAGTTGCTCAATCACGTCGGAGCTGCTGAACGGATGGGGTTTAAATTTGGAACACAGATAGCTTTTTCATCCTGGTATAATATATGGATACGCGAGCGGGATCTACCTACGCGGGTGAAACGCCGGGCCAATGCTAGTAACTCCTAAACCTATTCACAATCCTAAATACCTGCCTGATTCCCTCAGGTAGGTTTCAAGATTCCTTTATCAATAGTGATCGTATTTATCAAGGACCGAAGGTAGCCTTACGTCGTCACGTATTTCTACGTGTCTCCATTTACAACCACCCTCCGTTGCCGTGTGTAGCGTTCCTTTCGATTTACTGTCCCATGTTGGAAGTTGGAAACCCCTAAAAGCCTATTGTTTAAGAATGCGTACTTAAAATTTTTCGCCACAGGAACTGAACGGTGGTATACTCGAAAAGTCTTTTAGAATTTGCTACCTGCATATATTGGTATAAATAAACTTATGTGCTTTTTCATACGGACATTTTTGTAGTGCTCTTTGCAGAGTCCGCCTGGGGAAGTACCACACCTTTGCCAGTTATTCTGCCGCCAAGCCGTACTCCTCAATCATCTCCTAAACTCAATTTTAAGTCAATATTTTCTAAGACATGTCTCACTCTCTCACTCAGTCTCGCGCTCTTACCCATAGAGACATAGTGGAGTTTAGGGGATGAATAACCTTAGATTGGTCTGTCTTATTGGAAAAAGCTTCAAAATCGTTGTGTGACGAACATATTTACAAATGGAGTATGAGAATTTAAGTGAAGTTGAGTTATTATTTTGTAGTTGTTAAGCAAAACGGCCGACGGAAAGTGTCTGGGAGTATTGGGGAGTATTTTTAAGGATATTGCCTACAACATACGTGAAAATCACTTATTAGACAATACGTAAAGTAAGTATCTAATGTTTGTATGTACCTTCATTAGGTACCCCATATCTGAATATTTTCAGATATGGGGCCTTAGACGGCCTATTGGCCATCTAAGCAAATTAGCGAGTAAGCATGTGGTCTTAGTACGTACTAACTCCACTCAATCGTCCACATTTAATTCATGACAAAATACGTGACGTCTGGCAGCTCTGGGATCTTGGACTAGTACGATACAGGAAGAATTTGGGTCTAAAACGATAAAGTTAAAGGGTGAAAAATCATCTATGAACCAAATAAATGTCAAAACGGAACAACGACGTTGCACTCCACGATCTCAAAACAAAGA
The DNA here is from genome assembly GCA_963693475.1 of Ectropis crepuscularia. Lineage (NCBI taxonomy): Eukaryota > Metazoa > Arthropoda > Insecta > Lepidoptera > Geometridae > Ectropis > Ectropis crepuscularia. The sequence goes on from OY856358.1 coordinate 16,987,135, forward strand.
TACCTATGCCCTCCCAAACTTCAGGGCGCACGGAATCATGTTATCGTTGGGAAGAGTGAGCTCACTCTTTCCGTTCACATCCATTGCCTTTTATCGATGGTTGCACTATTTTTAACGTTGGACCAAAAAAAAAAACACTTTGTCAAAGACACCTTCAATCAGTTGACCACTGATATCGCCTTCAGACCTTCAGAGGCGAAGTATAATGCCGAGACAAGCTCAGGCCGTTTAAAAAATGCACCTATTGGACGGTGGAAACTCAGGATCGCAAAAAGTGGAGGAAATGGCCCAGTTATATTATGGACCAGCTAAAATTAGGCAAAAAAAGGAAAATGTACCTTTCACGCAACAACGAGACTAAGTAGCAAGTTTATGGACTACAAAATATATCCGAAAAGTGTTAAGTACTTGTAAAATAGGTAAAAATAGGTCAAAAGTTCTAAAAATTAAGTAAGTAGCAAGTTTATGGACTACAAAATATATCCGAAAAGTGTTAAGTACTTGTAAAATAGGTAAAATAGGTCAAAAGTTCTAAAAATCTTTCTCCAAAAATTGTGGTTACAAATAAGGTCTTAAAATAATATGGTTTGGTGCTGCACAATTTCAGCCTAAAAGGCATGCGAAATTTTAAAAATGTGTTAAACACATTTATGAAATTGTCAAAACACCTTAATTTACAATAACAATTTTTATATTAAGGTTAACACTTTACGGCTTCCTTATACCCCACATGTTACAATTTTTTCTACTTTAGTTTACCTACTTTAATTAATTACGAATTGTTTTTCGCTACGTACCTATGTATAATTGTATATTTTGTAAACGACAGATTACACGTACACATCACACATCTTAGAAAATACCCACTTCACTAAAATGCGCAAATTCATATTAGGAACTTGCAAGAGATCAAGAGAACTCATAAATATTTAAACTGAACTATGTACCTACCTAGCAAGATGTAGCGACGTCATTCGCTTATCTCATCTCAACCAAAACACAATCAGGAAACAATATGCCATTATCCAACAAAGATTAGGAGGTAGGTGTAACTCTTTATCGGCGGCAGATAGCTAAATACGTACCACGTACCTACATACATGTAGGTACAAACTACGTATGGCGATAACGGTAATTCCGAAGTACGCAAAGATCACTGCAAAACCAGTAACAAAAATTGTTTACGTTATTCGTTTGTAAAAAATGCAACAGTTGAACTTACCTCACAGGCGCAGATCCAAGCAACAAGTTAGATGAAAAGAACAAAACTTAACTGAACTCACTAACAAACAATATAAAACTGTAAACACTACACACGCGGAGACTCGCCAAAAAATTGGCGCGAGCGTAACACTCGACACAGAGCCTACTTAGGTCCAAGATAAACGTGAAACACCGCAGCAAGGAAGTTGCAAGTGAAAGTTTGCGCGATAACAACTCGAGAAGAGAAGGTTATGTTATTGTTGTGATAATTTCGCGAGCATCGGCACATGCACGGCACAAGCACGTCTCTACCGCCACACGAACTATTATGAACTGAATGATTTGAACGAACAACGAATGTAAACGAATGATTCCGCGCGGCCTTGCCAGATTAAGGATCGTAGCTGCCGAAGTTACATTAATTTTACAAGAGCAACTGCAATTATTAGCTTATGGTTAACTGCAATAGGTAGTACATGAATTTATTTCGGTAACGTACACATTTTTAAACCACTCGATAATGGTTTTGGATCCAATAGCGTTAATTCAAATAAGAATTAAATTCAAATGGATCCAATTAATCCAATGAGACTGTGTGGCATATAAACAGAATTATGTACGCAAAATAGATAAATTGCTCACAATAATGAGGTCATGTGATGGAAACAATGATAGGGCCCCCTCCAATTCTCCTCGAAGAGGTTTGATTCCTCTTCCGCGGTAAAAAAAACTTCTAAACTGGAATGCAGAATCACTATAGTAAGTACTTGCTGACAGCTATTATAATTATGTATGCAGTAGGCACAAGTGTTTTCAGACCTAGAATGATTCAATTTCTTCTGAATAAGCGGACTGAAACGTAAATCACATCGTCGCTTAATATGGGACGAACTGCATATCTGTTGTCTATTACAAAAATCTTATTTGAGGAAAGATTAGAAAAGTAGCACAAGTTTTACCTACATTTTCGATTTTTGAAATAATTTGTGATTTGTATGATTTAAATCCTGCCTGCCGATCCGGAGACCCCGGGTTCAAACCCCACACGCACCACTGTCTTTTCGAAGTCATGTGCGTAATGCCGCTAACTTAAAACGGTGAAGGAACACATCGTGAGGAAACCGACATGTACCTAGAATCTTTCGAAGTCATGTTTGTGTCATCCGCCATCCCACACTGGGTGGCAGCGTGGTGGATTATGGCCTTAACTCTCTTCTTGCGAGAGAAGGCTCCGAGTCCCAGCAGTAGGAACGTTTAGTGGGCTGTTGATGATTTAAATAGAAAAGGACTTTGACAATTTTCAGTTTTTATGCAAGAGCGTGGTAAGGTTACTTTACTACATCAGATAGGTTTGTCTATTGAAACATGTACATATTGGTATACACTTTCCCAATTCATTAAATCACGTAGTCCAAAAAGTGACTTTTGAGAAAAAGAAGTTTTAACGTTTCGATTGCGTATAAAATAACATGATAGGACATACTAAATAAAGCAAAAAAATACATTTAAGGACGAAACAAGGTGTTTTATTTACTGAAAGAAAAAAATCAATTAACATTATAGGAGATTTACGAAGTGTTTTTTTAAAATAATGGACACACGATGGACCCGGCACCCGCACGGTGCGGAATCCATGGAATGCTAAGAAGTTCACCTCTCTTAGCTTGTAACGCTGAAAGGCTTGTAACCCTAAAAGGGTTACAAGCTAATATAGGTAAACATAGGGTTTTTTTATTGCCAGTGTTGGACTTAGTGAATTTGTTTCGGTACCTAGTACAGCGTCCAAACAAAATCTGGTTTTCATTCAATTTCTTCAACAAAATTTCAGGAGTTCATCCAAAATAATAATAATACGTTGTTTGAGTTGAGATTACTTTTTTTTTGTTTTTTTCCCTCGTTCGTTTCTTGAAATTCGTTTTTTACCGATTGGAGACAAAATTGTGTGTTAGGATCAGTTTTTTTAGTTTCAAATAAAACTGTTTCAAGATTTAAGATCTTTAAGTATCATCTTCAAAATCTAAAGTTAATCCTATGTCCGACTCAAACAAACCACTTTCTTCATTGAGCTTCATTGGTTATGGCAAAGTCCCGGAAACTGAGGGTAGTTGCAATAAATTTGACACTGGTCACGTCTGAGAAGAATAATGCTATGTATGAAGCATAAGACCACTTACTTGCAATAATCTGGGACACAATCATCACAAAACTATAAAATTATTAAGTAAGAAATTGTACCATTGCAAAACTCCTTAACAATTATTGTTAAAAAATAGTGACTAACCTTTGCAGTTTGTCATCAGGATCCATAGTTGATTATTTGCACAGATCATGTTTTAACTATAACAGTCACACGTTATAATATTAAATCTGCAAATATGAAACAATATTGTTAAATAAAGTGGCCAAGTGCGAGTTGGACTCGCCCATGAAGGGTTCCGTTGCAGCAAGTAACGTAATACACATAGTACACGTAGTTCTTGTAGTTCGTTGTAACTTTGATCGAAGTTTCAATAATAGTCTATTTATGACGTACTAAAAAAAAACTACTCATCAAATCGAATTCAAACTAATTTTCGTTGGTAGTTTACATGGTAATGTACATCATATATTTTTTTTAGATTTTTCATACTCTTACTTTAGAAGTTAGAGGGGGGGGGACACACATTTTACCACTTTGGAAGTGTCTCTCGCGCAAATTATTCAGTGTAGACGAAATTGATTTTAGAAACCTCAACATCATTTTTAAAGACCTATCGATAGACACCCGACACGTGTAGGTTTGATGAAAAAAAAATTTTTGAGTTTCCGTTCTCAGTATGGGGGGCAACCCTAATTTTTCTTTTTTTTAATTTTTTTTGTTCAAATCTTAATGCGGTTCACAGAATACCAAGTTTCAACAGTGTAGTTTTCATAGTTTCGGCAAAAAGTGGCTGTGACCTACGGACGGACAGACAGACAGACAGACAGACAGACAGACAGACATGACGAATCTATAAGGGTTCCGTTTTTACGTTTTACAGAACCCTAAAAACCGATGGAAAGATTTGACACTATGTTAACAAGCAAAAACAACAACTCCAAAATTAAATCACTGACTAAGTGATTTTTTGAAGTGAAAACTTCTTTAGGCGCGCTATAGACAGAATTTTCGTGGGCTGTGAAATGGATTCATCAATCGTCACGCTTGGATATGATAATGGATCGGATCGGATATGAAATCTTCGGGTAAACTCGGTAAAAACGGCCAGGTAGGTACCAGGGCAACAGAAACAGTAAAGAGTTTCGATTACCTACCTCCAACAGCCCAGCGTTCATCTCCAGATACCAGGACAACAGAAATATAAAAGAGTTGCGTTTGCCCCTAGGTACCAGTACCAGGGCAACAGCAAGTTTTCACTTCTATCGGCAGTTCCTATGACTGCCAATTTTTTTTCCAAAAGTTTTCTTTTAAAATGTTCTGACTTAGAAATTTCTTGGACTTAGTTTTGTATGAGTTGAAATCGATCATTTTTTATTATAAAATATTGTGAATCTGATATACACTTAGGAATTTTGCCCTAAAACTTCAAATAAAAAAATGTGTGCGCTTAAAACCGCACGGCAGAAGTGAAAACTAAAATAAGAAATACTTAACTATATAATGACTACTAAATAATTTTAATTTAAAACTTTTACGGCTGAATGATTAGTATCCATGGCCAAGAACAAATTTAAAAAAAAAAATACCCGAGTCGAAAATGCCGTTTAATAACTTGCAAGTTTTTAGTGTTTGCTATTTAGTTATGTCATATTTATGTATTTCGCTAAAAATGCATAAATATGTTGTGTTATAGTGTATTTGTGTAAGCACCTTCTTATGAAAATGGGTATCATTTTGTGTGTTTACGTAGTGTAAGTGCTGTGATAAAATATTACAACTTTTTTGCAATGGACGTGAAATGCAAATTTAACATTTCGTGACAGGTTCAATTGATGTGGTAAGTACCTAGAAGTTAATGTCGTGATAAAAAAGTTTAAAAATTCGCCAGTTTCAGCGAGAAAGTCGCTAAAGTGTCAACTCTGGTAGTGAGCAGCGAGAGGGAGTAAGAGTATGTATTGTCCCATGTCCTCCTCTAACAATTATCTTTCTCGGTCTGGCACGTTTGTTGACCACATTATCTTTCTCGCTCTAGCATCCCGAGTTTACCCGAAATTTCTTATCATATCCGAGCGTGATGATCACGTGATCATCAATCCATTTCACAGCCCACGAAAATTCTGTCTATAGCGCGCCTAAAGAAGTTTTCACTTCAAAAAAATTGGTTGCCTGTAAAGTCGGTATACGGGCGAAAGTTTTACGTGACAACGACTTTGAGTGGTAAAATAATTTTAATGTGAATATTCATTCGTAGTCTGTCACATTATCACTACACAATCGTTTTACAATTAACTGGCAACGTGTAAACTTGTATGCAGGCGCCTAAGCGAATCGGCGACACGGGCTTGGTTAGCCCGCCTAAGAGCGAGAGAGACAGACATAAAAAGTGAAAGGCACGCGTCCCTCTCACTCGCTCTCATTGTGAGCGCATAACGTGAGCGAAGCGTAACGCAGTTTCTTGAAGTGTCACCCGGCAAACCAATTTATAAGACGTTGTCACGTCTAAATTCAAAAGAGGATAGATGATAAAATTGCAAACAAGCCAATGTTGCTAACTCAAAACTCTAAAAAATGGCTTAGTGGTTTTATGAATTGGCCCATCCAAATCCAAGGATGGCGTGCGAATAAAAAAAATACTTACTTAATGCAATTTTTTACCAATATAACCTGAACCTTACACGGAAAGTCTACACGTGAGTTACGCCCAAGCAAATCTACTCCACATTACCTACCAGTTTACATATTCTTAAACCTGTATTGGAGAGCGCCATAAGAACTGTTACCAATAGCTGCAATTTTGTATACATGCTGCATAGTCCAAAATTTCTGTAGGAAAATCTCAATAGTCAACCTATTACAGATCATGAAGCTCACTGGGCTTAGGCCAGAGACTCAACAATAACTAGCAAAGTTTCACAAAGACTGAGACAAAAAAATTGGCAGTCACAGGAACTGCCGATAACGTGAAAACTTATAACTCAGAATCTGGGTAGCGATTCTGAAACCATTCGGTTGCATCCAACACGGAATCTCATCTCTCGGTCTTTGTCTTATCTGTTTAGCATGACAAAGACCGAGAGATGAGATTCCGTGTCGGATGCAACCGAATGGTTTCAGAATCGCTACCCTGAAAGCGTACTTTAGAAACTACGCGGGTAATATTCAGGGACTATACCTTTTCTAGCAACACTAAAAGGAACGAAACAAGACTAGAGTTTTGGCGGAAAGCGGGAACTTGTAGTTTGCAATAAAAATAACTCCCTATTTGTGGCACGGTTTCCATTTTCCACAGATGTTGTATAAATTTTCATAACTTGTGTTGTTCATGGTGTCATTTTAATAAATTTTGTTCAATGAAATTCACTTCTGCGCAGTGAAGTGATTTTATATGGGTACCTATGAGGTGTTTCCAATAAGTACTTATATGGACTTTTCAAATTGAGAATTGTCTTTGACAGGGTCCGTGTTTGTTGTTTGGTGTTTCGTGTTTTCTGGCCACCATGATCAATTTTAGTTTTATGAATAATGGGCTAACCATTATTTCATGATCATGTTATCGTTTACCTAATAACGTAATAACACAAATACCAAACTGTAATTTTTAGACTTTTATTTGACGTTTACAGATAAAACAGTCAGACCCCCATTTTGAAATTCTTTGCCAAGTTGTACCGGTCTTAACGTTCTTGGTTCGTTCGTCCGTCTTGTTCGAACCATATTCGTGGTGAGCACGTACCATATTCGAGCATTTGCCTTTCTCCTTCTTGTCTAAGAAAGAGGAAGACATTCTTGTCACAGTAATGTTGGCTGTCTATCGCCAGTATTTATTTACTTAGCAATCTTAGCATGCGTAACGTTGGAGGTTCATGAAGTATCCAATCGAATGGTCCAAGTGTGAGGTATGTAATTGTTTGAATGAGTGATTAGAGTGCTCGCAATATAACTCTGCGCGTAGCAAAATTTGGAACTAATTGACAGGCCGTCAACTAAGTCAACTTCTTGTTTACGTCAGTTGAGACAAAAGTTTGTTTACGTTTGGTGTATTTATTAATTTCCAAAGTAATTATTAGCTTTTATTATGCCGAAAGTGATTAAAAGTGCTGGCCGTGGCTGGTTCTTGAAAATCAATGGTGGTTGTGAAGAAGAACGATACAATAACAGGCCAAAAGTGCTGTTTTCCAAACGCAGAGCTATTTGACAACTAATATGTAGGGATACCATAGCAATCAAATCTCCACCAATTATCGGCGTATTTTTAAGCTGAAGCTTTATTTTTGAGGTTTGATTATTTTATCGCCAATGTTAATCAATAACCGTGGGAAAAAATGTGAGTGCTTAAGACCGAATGTGAGAAACAAGTAATATTTAATTATTTTTTTTCATAACATACAAATCAAAATAGGAAACACAGTGACACAGCAGTAAAGATCAGCTGATTGTATCTTTCTCGCTCGGGTACACTCGGCGGTCCTACGTTCACCCGATCGACCCTTTCACCTAACAGCGTCAGCTTCATTTACCACCGAAGCGAATATAGGTGGGCGGTGCGCCAAAAGAAATTTCACTTATTTTTTTTAGCTGGGATGCTCTGTAATCATTTACTCCGTATTAATTACTGTATGTTTTATTATAGGCGTTTCAGAACGTACAATTACGTGGTAATGGACAACGCATCATACCACTGCACTCAGACTAAAGAGGCTACAATGTATCTAATAAAGAGGCACAAAGAAGACCCACAATACTAAGTAGAATTACTGTTAAAAGGACATGGACAAGAAGTTTTGCGGTTACCGCTGTGATCCATCGTGATCTAAACCAAACCGTATTGAAAAATAAAATGATCCTTCAAAGAGCATTCATACGCCAAATTTTCAAATAGTGTTATTTATGGTCTCAATAAAAGATTTCCAAGTTTAAATTAAATTATCATTATTTCGTTGTTGGTGTAGGTTGAAAATGACAGATTTTTTGTAATGTAATTAACTAAAATAAAGTACTCCTGGTGGTAAGAGACTCAGACAGTCATTAACCTGTACCAATGATACTTGGTCATACTGAACCAAACTGCACTGAACCAGCACTGTAACGGCGTTCATTATTTCGAGACATTCATTCTAATCTCAGTTGTCCTATAATTTATAAATAGTTAGTTATATTGCTTCCCTGAAAAATCTCTTCCCGTACCTGTTTTATGAAGTTGTACGTTCCCAATGAACGGGAAGGGAACCTATTAGCTTGACCTGGCAACATTAAGTACGCCACCAGTCGCGCGCAGACTTATACTGCGAGCACTATACCATCGTATCCACTAATTTGATTATGTATTCAAACTAAATATACATTCGGCTGTCACTGTCAATGTCAAAACCGCAGTAGCAGCCTAACGCCAAACGAGTTTGAAAAACTGGAATTCAAAACAAACGGATTGTTGTTTGGTTTGCGTGTATACATTTTCATTAATTTTATCAAAAATGATAAAAACAGAAACGTGGATCGGTGGCACTGACGAGGAATACGAGACACAGCACTTTGGATTTGGGTCACAGCGTTTTAAAATAGCAGTGCGACAAATGGTAGAGCAGAAAATTACGAACGGCGTTAAAGAATTGGAATCGTCTCTACATGAATCCTTACAGCTAAACGATACGGACAAGGCTACGATGACACACTCTAGTAATAAATTGATGCAATTATATTTCGAGAGGGCAGGTCCTTCACTTGAGGTAATAGATAAGAAAATCGAACAAATTATGAAAATCCCATCAAACGTTTTGCTGCCTGGTGATGAATGTCAGCTGAAACAGATCTCAGATTCAGAGTATGAAGATTTAAAGAACGAAGTAGCTGCGTTGAGAAAGAGGGTCGAAAGAGGAGCTCTCATGGAAGCATTACTTACTGCAGAGGCCGAGGAATTGTCAACATTGGAAAAAGTTTGTGAAACAGCTAAAAAAGACATGGAAGTGTTTGACTTTATGAGCAGTGAAAGTAGTATTAAAACAACACTGAGTGATACCATGTTCTTGTGTGCTAGCGCTAATCTTAAGGACAAGAGTAACTGTGACATTTTTGAATAGTTTTTTTACTGGTATTTCATCTGAGGACTTTGTTTACTTTGTGCGGCAAGCAAAGGTTTATGATTTGTAGGATTGTAGCACTGTCTTCAAATTAATCATAGTTTAGCTTTAATTTAATAGCATCTATTGTAGAATAGAGGATTGGTCATGTTTAATTATTCAAACATGTATCCTTATTGGATTAATCCTACATTAATTTTATGATTTAAGTAGTGCCTCGGATTGTTATTTGTGGCTTTATGTGTTTGTATTTCATTCCAATGCAGAGATATTTCACAACTATCATACATAATTATTTACAAACCCATATAACTTTTTCGATTTTCCCATTGGGACAATCATTCATTGTATTAAGCTACTATCATAATTGTTCACTACACAAGTGATTTTATCTATACTAATATTATAAAGCTGAAGAGTTTGTTTGAATGCAAGGATCTCGGGAACTACTGGTCTGAATTTAAAGATTCTTTCTCTGTTGGATAGTCCATTTATCGAGGAAGGCAATACGCTATTTAACATTACGCTACTATCAACAGGAGCAGAGCATGAATGAAAAATGTAACAAAAATGGGAAAAAATATTGCTATTTGAGAGCTTTTGTTATGTGACAGCATGTGTCCATCTTTTAAAAGGCTGCGTCAATAGAATCTTAGGTAACCAAATTTGTTCTAGATTTGAATTGGGACGACCAATTTTCGATAGATGGGGTAGCAACACGCGCACAAATCAGTTAGTTTATGTTATATTTACTGTGGTAAAATGGTTTGAGGAAGTCCCTTATAATTATACAATTCCAGGCTAAGGGTAAACTGTTGAAATTTAGGGTCTCCACTATTTAACCACAATAAACATAGCTATTTTGATAGATTAACCTTTCGATCAGGGGTTGGCAACGTTTCGGGAGCCATGGGCCACATTGGTAAAAAAGTACATAAAAGCGGGCTTCATTTTTGGAAATTTTGTAATTAATCACTGACAAATACTGCACATCACATCCTCAGCAACAGAGTGGTTTACAACTGGAACAGGTTGCCTGAGGATGTTATTTCAGCAAAGTCATTAAACTCTTTCAAGAACAGATTGGACAAATGGATAGTTAAAGACAAAATCATTTTAACAGACAATTACCTGTAATTTGTTATTTCAACACTGAGATATAGGCATATCAGCTAATGCTGCTCGCCTATTATTCAATAAATAAATAAAATAATTCTCCTCCTGTGCGAAATAAAACTGCATTCCCATTTATTTACTTGTTAAGTTACGGCAGGTCTATTCGGGCACGTTTGCCCGGCAGGCGCCGTTGCGCATGTCGTCACGGAGACCCTGGGTTCACACCCCACATGTACCACTGACCACTGTCTTTTCGAAGTTGTGTCTGTCACTATCTTTTTGCATGCACCTGGCAATGTTAAACCCCCTGACTAAATCATCTGGCTTATTATTATTTTTATTCTTTAAACATATACATAGATATTGATTCAAACATATTTAGTGCATAAAAAACTACATTAAAAAAAGTGTATGGATCCATTTTGGCCCGTCTCTCATCAGCCAGGTCTGCACCTCCATGTTGGGGTATATATAATAGAGTTATATGACAAGTTTTCAGCTTGCCTCAAAACCTACCCAAAATTTGCGAGCAGCTCTCGGAACATTTGTTTAATGAAATGTGACTTTAAGACTACTAAAAATATTGCAAAGTTATAGTGCACTTTAGTACATGACTGTAGTGGGCAAGTGGCAAGAATATCAAATCAAAAGTATGGTTCTAGGTTAGAATCTTCCTTTATGAGTATTTTTCAAAATGCAAAGTTCATCAAATTTAATTCAGCCATCACCATTTTTAATAAATGTTAAGGAAAACATTGTGAGTACACTGGCATGTTCCAAGAAAGAAATTCGTGGAAGATATGATGTATCATTTGCCAAACCCCATGGTTGACCGGTGGTGGATTGTAGCTTAGACCTTTGTGAGATGGAGTCTAGTCCCAAAAGTGGGAATATACAGTGGGTTGCTTATTCTACAGTGTGCAGTTAGAAGGGTATAAATAAATAAAACAAAACTTCAACAATCATTTGATTTTATTGTAAAAACAGAACCTTTACAGACATTTCACCTATAATCAAGTATCAAGGAATAACAATACTTATGGACTATTACACCGATTCTATATTAAAACACCAATCTTACATTTTATACTTTCTATAAAAATGTTAACTATGGAAAACATTCATTGTACAAAACTGGATAACTATAGCAATATTCAAGTCAAAAATACATTTTCAAAATTGTATTGGCACATAGAATTTAATGGATCAAAATGATTATGATTTTAAAACTAACAATACTATTACAGTCAAAGTAACAACATCTATTTGGTATCACATTTATAACGCACAATTCTAGACATATTTAGTGATAAACAAAGTGTAAATTTGCTGACATCAAGTGAACTGCAACATAACTTCTATGGTAGCACTTACGGTGACTGCAAGTGTGAAAATCTTAGGTTTATAGAGATTCAGAATGTATTAAGTTTAAAATATGCACACCTATACAATAATACGGCAAATAATATCAGAATAAATCATATCGGATTTGGCTGGGCAGGGAGAGAAATACGAGTATTGAAGGTGAGTGTTGACGTACGTCAATATAAGGGGCCCCTTTTAAACCTACGCCCGAGTCACAAGTCTTGGGGTCTACTCGAGATTTCTCTCTCTGTCACACGATGGACCCGGCACCCGCACAGTGAATCCATGGAATGCTAAGAAGTACGTCTCTGTCATTTGACTCGTGATTGAAGCTATAATGTATTTGCTTGTTAACCTGGCATGTTAGTTACGACGACCCTTGTGGAGAAATAACCGATTACATATGTTCATTTCATTAGTATAAAATGTCAAAATTAATATTTTTTATAATTGTATCTGGAATAAATTATTATCTGTAATTATCCAGGTAGGGGTGAATGCACTACATCTAATAATATTAGTGAACCATTGTGTTCAAATTTAGTTACTAACTTAGTTCCATAATTTTAATTCACAATATCTGTGCAGTTTATTTTTTATCAGATATTTTACAATAATAACAAATATTACTTGTACTGGAGTATTTAAAGTATATAATACAATAATAATGATAGAAAGTCTCCTTACAATGATAGTAGAATTTATAGTATCATTCATAGCTTATATAAAAAGAATGTTCAGAAAGTTTACATACTACAAAATTTTCCAAATTCGAAAGTAGAATGGATTATTCTCTCATAGTAAAGTCCACCTAGCATTAAAATAAAAATAATATATAGCTAAAACGATTAAATACCAGCAAAGATTCAAGTATGAGAAGAAAGTTTAAAAATCATACATGTACTAGTTAATGCACACACTTTTTTAAATCTAACACGTATATAATATGGTAATCATGTCCCTATTTTTTATTACTTTACAGCTATGGCACAATTCTACAATTATAATATTAATAAACAACAAATTTTATAATAAAACTATGTTTATAGAGATTCTCCAAATACTCTTTATATTGCACAACATTAATAATTGATAAATACTGTATTTTATCACAGATAAAGAAAACAAAATTAAATGTAATCTAATGAGTTTATGTACAATAATTTAGAATTTATGCTTCATTTTGATTCATATTTACATTTTGTTACGTCTAAATTATTATAAAGTCGAATATGTTTCACAAATAACAATATTTATAAGTAATACATTTGTTTATGTATTTGTAATAATTTTTCAGACGAATACAATACCTAAATTTCCAAATATTTAGCATGTTTTATTGTCTGCCCTAACATGGACACGATTTTATGTCCTACTACACGCTTCTCATATAAGGTTTTTTAATGCACATTAGTAATAAAGTAAATTAAATAATGTTAATTGTTGTAATTTATGGTCAAAATAAATTAAATTAATAACTTAAATAATTATTTTATTACATTTTATTTCTCAAAGTTAATTTTATTCACAAAATGTTGACCACTTTTCTGAAAAACTATTTACTAAGATTTAAAAAGGTACTGTTCGCTTTAGACGGAGCATTTTGATAAACCATGCTTTTTACATTACCGCACAATTACGTAATGACATACATTACGATACAGAAATTGGTGCAATAGGAGACCCTTTATGAGCAAATGTGTTATAAAATATAATAATTACGAACCTGCTTTGTTCCCACAGCTGGGACTAGGGACCTTCTCTCACAAGGAGAGCAGCAAAACCATAATGTAACGCGGATCAAGCGCGGTGTGACATGACCTCGAAAATAACTTTTTTGGAACATGCTGATTTTCTCACGATGTTTTCCTTTACCGTTAATGCAAGTGGTGGTGATAAACTTGTACTTTTTTTTTCACTATCAAAAATCAAAGGTGCATTCTGGTCATGTCTCTTTTGAATACTTTCATTGAATAACTTAGGATTTAAGTTATCAACACTATCATAAACTACTCTTACCAACCACACCGAGGAAAAATGAGTGTAAGAGCTTCAGCGTAAATATGTTTTCTGTTTATAAACAGTGATGGGATGAGCAAGAAATATAATGGTAAGCAACTCACCTGCCCTTAACAGCACAGGGCGAGCTCTTATTTGGATCAAAATCACTGCCTAGCCCTGTCCAGAGATATAAGATTTTTTATCTCTTGGCCCTGTAATTTCTTTGGAAATATTGTCTATCACACATAGTAATGTTTGGACATTAGTACTTGATGGTGGAATAATTGGTGTAGTAAGTATCCAGACAGACGCTGTGGTGGAGTTATTAAGACATACTTTTGGAAATAATTCAATTCTATATTTCAGTTCTGAATAGCGGAATTTTTGATGCATAATTAACTGTCGATTCTGATACAACTCCATTTCGATTTTTGTAGAGATAGAATTGTTTATTTATCATACTGATATGAGAAGCGCGTTAGAGTAGAAGTATTATACATATTAAATTTCACAAAATATAGCATTTTACTTCACTTACGACTAAACCTAGTGTATGGGAGACTAGCATGATCAATGGAGTCATTATGACATACATATTGATAGCTTAACTCACGAAGATGCACCAATTACTTTCTCCATTTCTTGACTAACTTTGGGTTTTTTTAGCGATAATAGGCTTGCACTTGACTTTATTTCGCCTAGAACTAAGCGACAATGCGGTCTATGATGGATGTGGAAAAGGATTCTATTTTATTGTGATACATTACACTCCACAGACACCTGTGGAGTAGAGCTAGTAAAAAGTTTACATGTATAGCACAGACAAAAATAGACTCTCACACACTTAGTTCTGAGTGTTTTCTTCAATTTTTTGACAATATTTTTCTTCATTATTTTGGCAGCCTGTTACAATTATGGACTTTTATAAATTGTAGTCACAGTTTAAACTTTTCAGTAACATACAATTTGAAGTCTGGATATTTTTCGATAACTTTTGATGGATATTACTATTGTTTCATGCAATTTCGAAAACCCTTTGTCCAGAACTGATTTGTGATTTCCTTGATCTGTCTAGTAAATGGTATATCTTCGTTAATCAAATTATCTCCATATATAATACATTAAATTAACAGACTAACTTATCTAATTATTTCTAACAGCACATTTATTAACGGAATGTAGCATTCTCTCCATATTTATACGAACACAGATATGACACTGGACTGTTAAGTCTCATCTAAGCACACAAGCTTCAATATCTATCTTATTTAGAGGTACATATTTAAGTCTTATTTTCAAACTAAACCTATGTTATCTACTACATTGCAATTAACTTATTATAAGAAGCAAAATCTTTAGTCTAACTAAAGAATTTTAATGTGATTTAACTAAGACTAATACAATTATGATAATTTAAATTACAACAATGAAGTAAAATTAGATTATTGTGTCTTTTTATGAGCGCTGGTTCTTCAGGCATCGTTGGAATACTTTGTGATAGCAGATCATTTAGTGTGGTGTAATCAAAATAGTGACTCATTTCGCAGTAGCCAGTAGCAACATGGCACTTTCAATATAACCAAAGTCAAGTATCAACATATTATTTTCTAATTATGCAGTCAAGAGACTGAATACAACACAATGCTTTAATAGTCACCAGAATAGAAACCAACATTTTCAGAGTAATCAAGTTAAGAGTCAAGCACACCTGACATTGGTTGCTTGTATTGCTAATACAAGCAACCAATGTCAGGTAAGAACACTTCATTTTCTAAGTATACAGTCAACTATTAGTAGTGGCTAAAAGCATTTCAACAGTAACCAAAGTCCGGCCGGGCTAGCGCCACCCGCTGTCGCTGAGAGGATCTACCACAACACAGTATATGCTGACATAAACAACAAAAGGCAATGCATCGCATTGCCAAAGTGACTAAACCAGCTACCCAGCAACTCATGGTATTTTCACGGTAACCAATTGCACAATAACCAAAGTCAATTAGCACAACACAGTAAGTATGTTGACAGTGATGAAATAACATTATGTAGTCGAATATCAAGGCAACACAACCCATTACCAAACTGACCAAATCAGATACCCAGCAACTCAACGTGTTTTCACGGTAACCAATTCAATTGCACAATAACCAAAGTCAATTATCACATTTACATGGTAACCAATTCAATTGCACAATAACCAAAGTCAATTAGCTCAACACATTGTAACGAAACTCACGCAGCAACGTAATCGAACGTCCAAAGTAAATCAGACGAAGGCGGGCGGGCGCGGGTCCACGGCCGTGAGGACCTGCCGCGCGGCCGGCCCGGGCCAGCGCCACCCGCTGTCGCTGAGAGCCACCAGTCACACCGGCCCGCTCCACTCGGTACTCTCCTGGGGAACATTATATTAACATTTTATGACTGGCCCTTTGGCTTAATGGGTAGTAACTCTGCCTGCGAAACCGAGGTTTCGATTCCCACCCAGAGCAAATATTTGTGTGATGAATTCAAATATTTGTACTGTGTCTGGGTGTTTCTATATATAATAAGTATGTATTTGAAACTATATAAGTATTATATAGATAGTGCAATCCACGAAGACGCGCCCCACCAATTCGCGCTCCGAGCGTTAGTCGCGAACCATTCACCAGTCATTGTAGTGTGCGTGTGCATTCATAAGTAATTAGTGTGTACCGATAACACTCAAACATTGACGGAAGCTTGCACACATATACTATAAACGGTTAGGAGGAATAGTGGGGCGCGTCTTCGTGGATTGCACTATCTGTACCAGCTATCTGGCCGCCATAGTACAAGCTTTGCTTAGTTTGGCGTTAGCGTTTTATTAGCATAATTGCACAAGCGTCATCGTTTCATGGTTGATGTTCCAAAGACACGAACAAAGAGGTTTGACTCTACTTTTGTGATAAGAACATCTAGGCTGTGGAATGAGCTACCTGAGTGGATTTTCCCCGATAGTTATAATCTTGGTGTCTTCAAGTCGATAGTGAATCGGTTTCTTCTAGGTAAGCACGCTTCATCGTAGGCCGCATCGTCGCTTTACATCAGGCGAGATGGCGGTCAAGTGTAAACCTATTATAGTTTAAAAAAAACTACATCTATTACGAGTTCGGTCAGTCAGGCTTTTGATTCCGACGAAAGAGTGCTGGCAAAAAAAAACCGTAAAAAAATATAAAATATGAGTTCATCTCAGTGAAATGGTGCGGAAAGAATACCAGGACATCCAGCTTTACAAAGGACGGTATATTATTTCACAAATAAGTAATTTAATGCAATAAGAAAAACATACCATCATCAATCTACAAAAATATAACGAACATTAAAAAAAAAAACGATTGATGTCTTTCTTTGCATCCTGCTGTCCTTTGAAGTTTGTTATAACTCTATCTCGTTTTGTTTGATCATTCATGGAAAGTAGTGCATGTTACACGGATATTCGGCTAATCACGTAGCATATTACTTTGTTCTGCGCGCCCGCTGGTGAGTGAATGAAGAAGAAGTTATGAATTGAAGCGAGATTCGTTTCATCGCCGATCAACACGGTATCTAATCTGTGTTCACAGCCGAAAAGAAATTTTCACTTCAAAAACCCTTAAAACGAGCGTGAAACCGCAGGCACAGCTGAAAATCATGTAAAGGTAGTGAATCAAGTAGACTCTTGGCAGAGTCCGGCTGGGGAAGGACCACACCTTTGCCAGTTATTCTACCGCCAAGCAGTAATGTGAATACATAACTGTGTTCCGGTTTGAAGGGCAATGTTTCCAGTGATATTAGGGATTAGAGATAAAACAACTTGGATCTCTGGGTGACGAGCGCAGTGCAGTACTAGGTAATGATTTGGACTCTTCATGTTCCAATAGCTGCGTGTCTCTGTGTTGTTATGTGGCAGGCATGTTACTTACCATCAGGCGCATGTCCAGCTCGTCTCGTCACTCTTTATTTAAAAAAAATATGTAAACAAAAATTTTATATGGGATGGGTAATAAAAACATATTACTTATTATAATACAGTAAAGTAGTCATTTCAAACTTTGAAAATGTATCCAATTTGTATGCTCTTTCTTTTGTTTATACTTTTTATTAATTGTATTTTTTTTTAATTTTAATAGACTACAGTTGAGAAAATACAAAATAATAAATTGTACATTTATGAATAAAGTACTTTTGACTTCATTCACAGCCCAAAATAAGTTTTCACTTCAAAAACCCATAAAAAAAAGACCGTAAAAAAGCAGGCACAGCTGGTAATCATGTAAGGGTACGCACTTGTGTGACGTGTTGGGAGGGTGGCGCGTGCGCGGGGCTCTGCGGCGCGCCGGAGAAGTAGCCGCCGGGTCGCGGCCGCAGGTGCCGGTTGTGCAACTCCATCTGCACTATCTTCATGAACTCGATCTGCGCGGCCAGCTTCTGGACCTCCTCCTGGAAACATTCATCAGGATACGATTAGCGAAATTATAAAATAATTCACGTCAAGTCACGGCTAAGTTACGGCTGGTCTAGCCGGGAGTAGAATGCCGATTAAGTGCTCCAGGTTAAAATCCCACGAATTCGAAGTTTTCGACAATTGCGCGACAACGGTAAGATTGTTAACGATTATTTGAGGTCCAACCAACACCAACCAACTGCAGAACGTGCAGGCGCTACCCGTCGAGTCTCAGGCCGACCACAGCTCACGCGGTAGCCACGCGCGCCGCAGTCGTAAACACGGCGTGAGTTGTGCCTTATTTTTTTTACAAAATAGGTATATATATATACAACTATATCTGCATTCTACTGAAGCTACGGTCCCGCAACCGCGGCGGTCGCAGGTGAAAATAGCTTCATGAATTGTTAGCCTTAGCACAGAATAAATATTAGTATAGAAGCCACACTCACCAAAAACAATTAAATAAATAGCGACTCTAGCTGGGACACAACAAAGTTCAATTCAGCTCGCAATACCTGTCGCGATTTTCAAATAAACATGTGCGCTCTTTCTAACGCGTAACTCTGTCCCGGTCTAGCGCGGAGGGTTTACGACATATCTAATAACAATATGCGCGGGAAACGTTTTGCGCGAGCGCTCAGCCGTGCGTCCGATAACCGACTGTCACTTGTTTCCTGGAAGGAACGGTCTAGCGGTAGGCTAAAACCGCGCGACCTTGAGCGAGTGAGGGTGCACTGGCCTTAGTCCTCACGCCTGTTACCTTAAGTTCCTCGTTCTCCTGGTGGTCTGGCGGATCGTCCTGCACGAGACCGATGCCGTTGAAGAAAGAGCCCAGCAACTAATAATGTTTTCACGGTAACCAATTCAATTGCACAATCACCAAAAGTCAATTATGCAAAAAGTCAAAAAATACGTGTTTAATTATTTTTTAAACGTAACTGAAAACGTAATTACTTTTTTTGTAGTCATCATGGCTGTTACCTTGAGTTCGTTCTCTTGGTAATAGGTTAGGCGGCTCGTCCTGTACAATGCCAATGCCGTTGAGGGATGAACCCAGCTACTAATAGTGTTTCACGGTAACCATTTCAATTGGACACTAACCAAACTCAATTACCTAACAAAAAAAAAAAATGTTTGTCTGTAAAGTCGGTTTACTAACGATAGAACGTGACAACGTCTTAAGAAAATACTGATGGAATGGTAGCATTTTTCAAAAGAAAATTTTAATTTCATTTGTTTAATAGATTTGTATGTAAAAAGTAATCAGTAGAATTTAGTCATTTTCAATCAAAACAATGCAAAAAAGCTTTTAGATGCCGGGGATCGAACCCGGGGCATTTCACATGCAAAGCGAACGCTCTACCACTGAGCTACATCCCCGCTTGAACTACTGGTCGAAATAATTAATACAACTGTAACAAACATGCGGCGAGGTAACGACCGACGGTAACGCGGTAACGGTACATGACGTCATGTTTTGTGGGCGTGCAGCCGGCTTCATCGAATTATAAGACGTTATCACGTCAAAAAAAACGTGTTCGAATTTTTTTTACAATCTAACCGTAATTAGTTTATCAATGGAGTAATTAGTTTTAGAAATCATGCCTGTTACCTTGAGTTCCTCGTTCTCCTGGTATAGGTCAGGCGGCTCGTCGGGCACGAGGCCGATGCCGTTGAGCGACGACGACGCGGGCAGCGCGGCGCCGCGGCCGCGCGCGCGCGCGTCCCACGTGTCGCCCGTACCTCTTACTACCCGCACCACCTGATATTACAAATAGAATAGAAATAATTCATTTTGCACGCAGAACATCACAAGTAATTAGAAAAAGATGACAAAAGTTATAATAACAATAGGTGTTTGTGTACATAAAAGACATGTAGCGGGCCTCAAACTAAGCACAGAGCGTGTATCTTGAGGGCCTGGTGCAAAGTAGCACAAATCTTACTGGGATGAAGGCCGAAGACTGAGGTGCAAGAAAAAATTTGACAAATTATGCATTATCACTTGTAACAAGAATATAATTAAAAATGTTAATTTATCCCCGACAATTCAAAACAATAACTCTTTACTAAAGTGCACAAAAAAAACAAAACAAAGAAAAATATTTAGCAAATTAATTTAATTTAGTGATCTCTACCAGGTAACTGTGCATGGACAGGAGATGGCATACTAAAGTGATATGCAGACATCGACGTTAAACTTTTAACCTACGACGCAAAAAGAGGGTTTTGCGTCATGTGTTAAAAAAAAAGTATGAATATGAATAAGTAACAAACCTTTGGAGCGAAAACTAGGACCACAGTAGTGGTAGTAGATAGTTGCGTGCGCAGAAACCCGAGTAGATATTTGACATCCGGCCCGGCGCGCGGTAAGATTAGCAAACTGGAAAACACAAAAGAATGAGATTGACGAAATTAAAAATTATTTTTGAACAGATAATTTTTTTATCTGTGTTTAGCAATTTTTGGTAGGAAGGTTAGGTAGGGAAACCTTATGGGTTTGGCGTCACCGGCTAATGTAGCGGCGTAGCGTCGGAGCGGCGGTGGAACAGCGGAGCGGAATGTGTGCGTTAGACGTTTTTTGGATGGGTGAAATCTTGTGAGTTCAAGTCTCCGACACGCTTTACGCTGAATAGCTGCAAATATACTGGTAAGTATACATATTTGCAGGTATTCAGGTGACATATTAAGCAGCACTAGTTTAGTTTTCGCAACAATCCTATCTTTTTCAGTGCGAGAAATGCCAAAGTCATTGTATTATTAGTATTATCCGTGTTTTCGCGAAATTCCCAGGATTTCTGCGAACATTCGGTTCATGAAATTATCCTAAGCCATGTACAATGTACATATATTAGAAAAACATTGCCACCATCCTCACGATGTTTCCTTCACCGTTTTAAGTTAGCGGCATTACGACACATGACTTCGAAAAGACAGTGGTGCGTGTGGGTTTTGAACCCGGGGTCTCCGGATCGGCAGGCGCCGTTCTCCCGACTAGACCAGCCGTAACTTATATAGTATAAGTAGTATATATAAGCATAATATGGTAAGCAACACGCCTGCCCATAATAGCACAGTGTCGCTATTATGGGCATCGCAGCTATTGGAATATTGGATTGCATATTGCATCTAGCATATTTTTTAAACAAAAAATTTAAAAGATGTGAATACGTCATATAATTCGATGAAGCCGGCTGCACGCCCGCAAAACATGACGTCATGTAACGTTACCGCCATAGAATAGATAATATTTACCACCGTTACCTCGCCTTATTACTTTTCGCACCATCTAGTGAGTGAAATGTGTATTACGTTCAAGGAGTCTGTCCATGTTTTAGAAAAGCGACGATATGAAGTTAAGAACTTGTGCTAGTACAATGATGTACCCAGAGATGGCGCTTTGAACAGCTTTTCAAAAAGCTTTAGAATGTTTTACCTAGATGGCGCTTAACACAATCAGTATTTTCTTAACGACGTTGTCACGTTCAACTATCGTCAGTAAACCGACTTTACAGACCATTTTTTTTTAACTTTTATAGGTTTACACTTGTTTGCCATCTCGCTGATGTTAAGCGTGCTGATGTTAAGGGCAAGGTGGTATTAGATCATGTAAATCAGTCGCACACTCTCCGAAGTGTGTCCGATAAAAAAACGATAGGCTAGCAACTTTTCGGCGATGTTCAAGACTTTGAAGTCTTTTCTCAAAGGTTCTCTTTGATTGGTGCAAGCTCTCGGAATATCTGTACAATATGTAAGACAAAGGGTACTCACTGAAACGCTATCATGACCGAGTTGACGGTGAATATGTTGTAGATGGCGTAGGAGATGAGCCTCGCCTCGTTGTAGAGGCTCTCCGCGTGCCGCACGCGGTAACACACGCGGACGCCCCATAGCAGGAATAATATCTCACCTGGGGGAGCAAATTTTCACATCAAATAATATTAGATCCTCACATATGAAATAGGTGTTTCGTCGTACTGGCCACTTTGATCTCAAATATCTCAATACTCAATCATTTATTGCGTCATTATGTTACAGATAAAAGTTTATTACAAGGTAAAAAGTAATTTGATTTAGGACAAAATTAAGTCGTAACACAACGTACGCCAACCGGGCATTGCAATTTAAGTGACAGTATCTCCTCTTTGGTTAGGAATTCTAATTTCATATTAAACTGCCATTACTCATGCTTATGTGTCTTCAAAACCGTAATTCAGTAATTCATTTGTTTTTTCCTCTATTGTTTTTTTCCGTCGGTTACTCAGTTTACAAAATGGAAAACTTGAAATATCGGGTTATTTACGAGTACAACTTCTTCCAGCGTGGCACTAATGCTGAAGAAACGGCTCAAAGGATTAATGATCTGTATGGAGGCGGTGTCGCGAAAGAAAACACAGTGCGTTTTTAGTTCCAACGTTTCCGTTCTGCAAATATAGGTTATGGCTGGCCATTTAAACAAATACAGTCAGTCACAAAACTTACCTATAGCTAAACTGTGATCCCACCAGTTGTAAGTGCACTGCTTGAATTTTAGTCCTAAGTTGTCTGTAATCTGAAATATATTCACACAATATTAGAAGATAAATACAATGTTAGCAACGGGAATAGCAGATATTTATTATTGGGGGATAGAGGGACATTTATCTAGCCCCATGTCATAAATGACTTTGAAATACCTTTACAAGGCTGATATTTATAAGATGGGGAGTCATAAGAGTTAAAAGCACAATATCAGCATCGAGAGAAGCAGTTACAGTTATAATTGCAAAGGAAGTAGTGATATTTATGATGGTGGATGGTGATGTATGAATTAATTACTCCACAGGGTACAGCAAAATCAGACTAAAGAGCAGATATCTTTTTTACATATATCTTGGATTAGGAGAGAAAAAAAAGAGAATTAGGGGTAGGACAATTTTAACTTAATTCTAGTGCGCTTTACTTCGATTTTGCTACTAGAACAGGTTTAATGTTTCAACACGCAAATCTCAGGAACTACTGGACCATATTTATTCTTTCTTTCATTAATTTATTTCATTGTTGGATATGTGATATTTACAATGTCAGCGTCGGGCGGCGCGGAGAGCGTCCAAGTCCCGAGGTAGACGAGCATGATGAGCAGAATGGGCGCCATCCACTGCAGTAGCTGTTTGTCAGTCAGTTTCAGCTTGTGCGCCGATTTCACTCGGTACGTTAGCGATACCCTGAAACATTAATTCATTTTGTCTTGAAAAGGAGGAGGAGGTATTTAATTCGTTTTTTTTTTCGTACGTACATATATTATGTTAAGCGATAGCTCCGCCAATTGTGAATCAATTTTGATGGTTATTTTATTAATCGTAGTTCAGAAGTAGAAAAAATAAATTTAAGAATTATAAATTTAAATTTAATAGAAACCGACGCCGTGGTTTTTGAAATACGAACATTCAAACTAAAATTTACTTTCATATTTTGCTATAATTTGCCTGGCCTTGTGGCTTAGGGAGCAGCTCTGCCTGCGAAGCCGAGGGTTCGATTCCCACCCAGTGCAAATATTTGTGTGATGAATTCAAATGTTTGCACTGTGTCTGGGTGTTTCTATGTATAATAAGTATGTATTTAAAACTATACAAGTATTATATCAGCTATCTGGCCGCCATCGTACAAGCTTTGCTTAGTTTGGGGTCAGATGGTGTTCTGTGTGAATTGTCCACCAATATTTATTTATTATTTATATGCGTCGATGATTTAGTGATGACTTCTCATGAATGTTGGTTGAGTATTTAATTTTTTTAGGCGCATTGCAAAGATGTTGGCAAAAAAGATTCGAAATCTATGGCGCTTTGTGCACTTTTTAGGGTGAACCTAAAATTATGGAACTCACGTCAACGTTACCACACAGCAGCTATTATACCGTGTATATTACATGTAGATTTTTTTTATAGTATAGTGTGACGAGACAAGCAGGATAAGCAACATGCCTGTCACATAACAGCACAGTGACACGCAGCTATTGGAACACAAAGAGTCTAAATCATTACCTAGCACTGCACTGCGCTGGTCACCTAGAAATCTAAGATATTATATCTCCTTCAGCAGAGTGAACAGCGCGATGAGACCTGTGCTATAAGCCCTGTAATTTATCTGGAAACATTGCCCTTCAAACCAGAACACAGTAATGTGTGCACATTACTTCTTGGCAGTAGAATAACTGGCAAAAGTGTGGTACTTCCCCAGGCGGACTCTGCCATAAGTCCTACCACTACTAAAATAGAGATAAATATTTCTCTGAAGAAATCTTTTCCTGAAGACCATTGTTGTTGTTGTTGTGTGGTAACAAATCCATTAGATATTTCTCAACCAAAAACTGCTCAATGAGGCTAACATTTTCAGTTCAAAAACTACATTATAATGAATTCTTGGCTTCATTAATTTGTCAAATTTACCTCCAAGTTTTCATTAGTAGCGCTGTGTATGTGATGCAGAAACCCATGTGACGAGTCCATTTTGTTGCAATGCAGAAGTATCTATCCAGGACGGGAAATATGGCTGCCATCTGAAAATATCACAAGCAAAAGGTTAACAATAACAAACATTTTGAGTTATATGCTTGTTAGTTTCAACAGTATTCTCCAATCCCTTTTTCCTGTAACTTATATTCTGCTAAATGTGTATTCTATTTCGATGAAACTTGTGGTCTTAATGTATTTCTTGTATTATGTATTTATTAACCGACTTAAAAAAAAGGAGGTTTCTCAATTCGACCCTATATATCTTTTTTTTGTAGATATAAGTATGTATTTACAACCATATTAGTATTATATCATTTATCTGGCCACATTATTACAAGCTTTCCTTAGTTTGGGGTCAGATAGTGTTGTGTGTGAATCGTCCACCAATATTTATTTATTTATTGTTAGGCACAGGACCGAGGCAGATGGCAAAGTTACACAGAGGCGTATACCCAGCAGTGGGATAGAGAAGGCTGTGGATGGTGATGATGAGGTGTAATAGACATCAGTAGAATACTTATCACTTGCATATTGAAGAACATGAATCGGAATATTCTTTCTATGTGAAATAGTATAATTTTTTATATTTAATACAATAAGAACCAATATTATTTTTACAAATATATTTAGATGAGTGCAGTTCCGGATACACTCACAAAACCAGCTTTCTCTCTATTCACCGAGCTGTTGAAAGAACAACAAATCACCTAATAGTAACATACCTCCATATACATGATGACACAGCCACAAAGTGTGATAGACAGGAAGACAGGGCTTGCCACTCGGAACACCTTCACTCGTCGGTGGTGGCGAGTATAACACATGAGACAGATGCTCATCATTACACACGTGATGGAAATCACTAGGAGTGTTATCCTGAAAATATTTGTTTATTTTATTATGAACAGTTTAACGCATGCTGATATTCCACAACTAACAACTAAATAAAATGCAAAGAGAGCATCAAATAAGTTGTATGAACTCAATTGAATAATTGCTAGGGCAACTTTTAGCTTCTTGATAAGTTTTAGAACAAATTTTAGTAGGATGTTCAAAGACGTTAGTGGAGTAATAAGAAATTTGTTGTCTATCTACCTCATTAAAGCCTTGACGAGTAGTGTTAATATTAAAATTCATAAGATATTTGAAAGCTTATAATATAACAAAAGTAGATATTACCGGAAGGGCCAGTTGTAAGTGGCGAGACATGGCTCTGGGCCGCGGCAGGTTTCGCAGCCCGGCTGACACTGGAGACATTCGTATGGCTCGTTCCAATTTTCTACACCGTGTTCTTCGAATTCTTGGTATGCGACTGAAACAGATGGTTATTTCGTACTGAAGTTATGGGTTTAAGATCTTTATTTTCTATTATGTTTCTTATGCAGATATACGATTCATTACGCTTACGTGAACAGAAATAAACGAACCGAATATAATTATGTCAATGGCATGTAAAAATGCAAATACATATACGTACATTTCTATTTGAAAAATAGTTTTTTTACCTTGTTGAAAGAATCAGCCTGGACAGAATGTTTCGCAAAGACTTTGCAGAACAGAATTTAATTTGTGATTGAGTATAGATTGCACATATTTATTATTTATCAAGGTATAGAAATCTTCTTTCTCAAAATTCCAAATTTCAAACAACAACAACAACAAACCCCAAACACAGAGCCTGGAGCTTGAGTAATATTGTTCTGTGGCCTGGAGCCACAGACTATAACTAAGTTTGCCACAGACTAAGCCACACGTCACATGTCACAGACTAAGTAAAGAGATACCAGGTAAGAATTTTTGTTTCTACCAATTACCGATTCACAAGACAAACCACAGCCTATGGGACCTATGGGTAGAGCACAGACTAAGATAAGTAGGGATAACCGATTAGGTATGATAACTCATATTAGTCTATTCCATTTAGTCCTCACTCAGACTACTTTCTAACTATATTACTTTCGAACTATTGAGGTAAAATGATACTAAATATTAATGTAAATTTGTTTATTGTACTGTATGTATTAATTATTTGGATAATTTGATTTTTCACAATCACAAAGTATTTTTACAGCTGCACCTAAATGATAAGGCCCCTTTACAGCTGATTATTTTTTAATTGACATCATATTCTTTGGTATTATTTTATTATGTATACAGATTAATGATTATTTATGTATAATTTTATTGCAAGTGACGTTACCAAGTGTTCTGTTGAATTAATGGTTCGAATAAATAAATTGAATATTATAATGTTTATATTATATGTGTTCAAATCGTGAAAGTTTAAAAACAATTATACACAACTATAGGCTGAAAATCCAAAATCCAGTATTAAATCATAAAATGAAGACTAACGTCACTTCACGTGTATCCGAACTAAAATATTTCGGTTCAACGTTTCCGGTTTCGGGAGTCATTTCACTTGAGCCCCAAGAGGCCAAATTTGGGCAAAACCGGTTTTGAGACTTTAAAACCTTATTTTTTCATGATAAACATACTCGATTATTAGTTTATTTTGATGCCTAAGAGATAGGTGATAATATTTATCAGTACATTGTCGTTTACAGACACACAAAATTTAGTTTCATTTTTTAGTTATGATTTTTTGTGTGACGTCACGACGCCGGCCGCGTCGCGAGTCGGGCTTAATAGGTTTTGAAAATTTAAACTACACCGAGATACACGAGGCTACTTTTTCAAGCCAGGATAGCAAGCTAATACTTCTAGCTTCGTGTGGACAACGCTATGGAACGCTAGTTTTGTCTACACCAAGCTAGCTTGCTAGCTTACTAACACTAGCTTGCTATCCTAGCTTGTAGCCTCGTGTAGCTCAGGCATAACGTCTAGACGACTTACTTTCAACTAGAGATCCATTGAATCCTTCGGGATGGTGTATGGAGTAGAAGCCGGGACGACATCTGCAAATGTAGGAGCCTCTGCCCCAGCCGGTGTAACGAGAAGCCATTTCTCTATTCGGCTTGTAGTCACACTGAAATTTGAGGCTTAGATAGAATACCTAGATAGTAAATAATAGTACACGTAAAGGGCATAGGATTACACATAACATAATATCCATTTGAAGTAAACTTGACTAAGTTACGACTGGTTAACCTTTTGACCGCCAGAGTTACCTATACTTGACAAGCGCTAGCGAGCACTGAGCGCCAACGACTTCCATAGTTGACTAAAAATAAAAAACGCACTATACCAACATATTAATTAAAAATGTATAGTTACTGGTTTTTTTTTACTTAACTTGTCCTTAAATAGAAAATCCCAGCAAAACAACGTGTAAATGTACGACACTAGTCGCTGAAAATCATGGATGCTGAGATTTTTTAAATTTTGTGCTATGACGTACGCTTAGCGTACAGGGCACGGAAATGCAATTTAGTCCTGGCGGTCAAAAGGTTAAATCGGGAGAACGGCGACTCCTGGTCCGGAGCCCCAGGTTCAAATCCCACGCGCACCACTGTCTTTTCGAAGTATCTAATGTGCGTAATGCCGCTAATTTAAAAACAGTGATGTAAAACATCGCGAGGAAACTGACATGTACCTAGAATCTTTCGAGGCCATGTGTGATCCACCAACCCGCACCGGGCCAGCGTGGAGGATTATTATGGCCTTGCGAGAGAAGGCCCTTAGCCCTCAGGGAACTTTGTAGAAGAAGCTTTCTCTGCGTGGTAACGTTAGTACTCGTAATATACCTATGTCCTTTTAAAAATGAAGGAAGCTTAACTCTTTCCCTTCGTAGGTAAAACATAAGTAGGTACAACACACACACACATTGTACACTTTTTTCATACAAATATATTAGCGTTTACGCTACGTTAAAGGTTAACGAAAAGTTGGTATTCTATTTTTAAGCTTATGTATGTTACTTACGTATGTGGTCTCGTTTGGGCATTTATGGGTACCATGAAAGGAGTAGATTTGGTTCTCGCTGTAGTCGCTAAGGTCTGCCTCGCACTGGTTTATTTCCAAGTTCGATATGTCTATGTCCAGTGACACAAGACCCTTTAGCCTGAAACAAGCAAATCAATAACACCTTTTAGAATGTAATAATTTCTAAACACTTTAAAAACGAAGAAGGTATCAATGGGGGATTTTTAAAGTTACACTTTCACGATTTGTAGGTAGAGTAAGATCCCAGGGCCGCCAGACGTCACGTATTTGACGAACGAAATGTGGACAATTGAGTGGTGTTAGTAAGTACTAAGAACTTGAAGTTGAAAAATTGAGTTTAGGGGATGATTGACCCCTTAGATCGGTTTTATTGTAAAAGGTTTTGAAATAGTAGTAATTGTATTTTTTTAATTTACGGAGAAGTCGCGTGCAATAGTCTATTATAATGAAGCCTTACCCGCGTATTGTGGATACTGGAACAGTGTAAGAAAGTAGCCAGCGCTTCGCTTCACAGCTGTAGTAGGGGTAGGTCCACCATCCTTGCAGGGTAGCTTGTGAGGGAGACGGCATGAACTTTGGCGAGCGCAGCGTGTCGCTTTCTTGAGCTGATTCATACCTGCAACATTAAAAAAAGTGAATGTGAACTTATGTACGGAAGCAAGAAGTTAAAACTTATCTTTATTGCTCGTGCTAAGAAGGCTAACTTCAACCATATTGGCGCTATAGGTAATATCTTCAACCGTCAAGTCAAGTCGTATAAAGTTACTCCATTATTTTTCACCAGCGCGCCAAAATAAGTAGCTCTATAAGTTCAATAATTTTAATAAAATAATATTTTAAGTTAACGACATTACGCACATGACTTCGAAAAGACAGTGGTGCGTGTGGGGTTTGAACCCGGGGTCTCCGGATCAGCAGGCGCCGTTCTCCCAACTAGACCATGACCAGACTAAACGATCCATGGTGCTTGGAAAACATCGCTAGTTTATGTTTAAATATTTTTGAATATTATAGTACTGGAACAAATTGCTAAGTAATTAGGTAATTTGAGATACAATTTTATTGCAAAATGTATGAATGGATCAACTACAAGTGTTAAAATGTCTACAGGGTCACCAAAACAGAGGCCTAACCTAAGCTTACTTAGCATAAATTTGGTTGAACACATTGTACCTACCCCACGTCAGTGGAATAAGTGTAAGCAGATTATGATAAACTGACAGTGCCCCACAAATTCATCCCTGTAGTTCCCGATCCCGTTATTTTCCCTTTTGCATGAAAGAGACACAACCATACGTCCATCCATCCATACACTCAAACTGTTGCAATTACAATATTAGCAAGAGAAACATACCAAGGGTATTCAGGGTCAGGCGTGCAGGATAGGCTCTCCGTTCCCGTATCGCTCCCAGGACACGGCGCTGTGGACGATCCCATCAGCCCTGAGGGCGAAGACGGGATCGCCCATCGCGAGCTCATACTCCATCCATACACTCAAACATTTCCAATTACAATATTAGCAAGATAAACATACCAAGGGTATTGAGGGTCAGGCTTCTC
The DNA here is from genome assembly GCA_963693475.1 of Ectropis crepuscularia. NCBI lineage: Eukaryota > Metazoa > Arthropoda > Insecta > Lepidoptera > Geometridae > Ectropis > Ectropis crepuscularia. The sequence goes on from OY856358.1 coordinate 17,017,435, forward strand.
GAGCACAGGAGACGAGACCGGGACAGGCTCTCCGTTCCCGTATCGCTCCCAGGATACGGCGCTGTGGACGATCCCATCAGCCCTGAGGGGGAAGGCGGGATCGCCCATCCCGAGCACATACTCCATCCATCAGTCCAACTTTCGCAACTACTATATTAGAAAGATGAACATACCAAGGGTATTCAGGGTCAGGCGGCTTCTCGAGTACAGGAGACGGGACCGGGATAGGCTCTCCATTCCCGTACCGTTCCCAGCACACGGCGCTGTTGACGACCCCGTCAGCCCTGAGGGCGAGGGCGCGGGCTCCCACCGCGCGTTCAGACGGCATCGCCCCTAGCACCAGACCTTGGGATACTGCCATCAGGACCTCTGAAGAAGAGAAATATAAATTTAACTGCATCATTTGTGAACGTAGTAGCTAACATATGACCATGTAACCATGTCATCCATAAATGTACCCATGCTACGCAAATAAATAATTACTTTACTTTACTTTACTTTACATATTTGTAGTAGTACGAGATCTGGCTGCAGTAATTCTGCAGCCTAGTATTAGTAGCCCTATAAATATGCCCACTGCTGGGACTCGCGGCCTTCTTTTGCAAGGGAGAGTCAAGGCCGTAATCCACCACGCTGGGTCAGTTTAGGTTGCCTGTTATTTTTTTTTTTAAATAAAGATTGACGAGACGAGCAGGACATGTGCCTGATGGTAAGCAACATGCCTGCCACATAACAGCACAGTGACACGCAGCTATTGGAATATGAAGAGCCAAAATCATTACCTAGCACCGCACTGCGCTCGTCACCCAGAGATCTAAGTTGTTATATCTCGAAGCCCTGTAATTTCTTTAGAAACATTGCCCTTCAAACCGAAACACAGTAATGTTTGCACATTACTGCTTGGCGGTAGAATAACTGACAAAGGTGTGGTACTTCCCCAGGCGGACTCTGCTAAGAGTCCTACCACTACAACTTGACTTGACTGGCACCGACTGCAAATAGATGAGTGAGTAGCGCTAATAATAATTTTATTAACTTATTATTATTTGCTTTTGAGTGCCTATTTGTGATTTTGAAGTCGGTTACATTTTTTGTATAAAAAGCGGTTATTAAAATGTAGTTTCAAGCTTTTGGAATAATAAAGACCAATGATATCGTTTTTCCGAGTTACGACCAGCCCAAAATAAAAAGGTCAAGGCGGTATTAGCTTAAGCTCAGCTGTGCAGTCTCCGAAGTGTAACAGATTAGAACCCACTTTACTGCAACTTTTATAAGTTATGGCTGGTCCAGTCGGGAGAACGGCACCTCCCGATCCGGAAGCCCCGGATTCTAATCCCACCCGCACCACTGTATTTTCGAAGTCATGTGCATAATACCGCTAACACATAGGTACGTTTAACTAGCGTTAAAACGGTGTTAGCGGTATTATGCAAAACATCGCGATTAAGGAAAACATCGCGATTAAGGAAAACATCGCGAAGAAACTGATATGTACCTTGAATCTTTCGAGGGCATGTGTCATCCACCAATCTGCACTGAGCTAGCCTGGTGGATTATGGCCTTGACTCTCTCTTTGCGAGAGACGGCCCCGAGTCCCAGCAGTGGGAACATTTAGTGGACTGTTTATGCTTACTGCAACTTAGGGGCGATTTAAGATAGTGAAATCTTTTTCGAATTTGGATCGTCTCTTTATTGATTGAGGTATTCTACGTAACGATTTATATCTACATTTTCCATTTAAATCTTATCTACTTACTCCCCGATTTTTATAGTAATTACCTACCTACGTACATGCGCAGTCCCTCCCAAAATCATATTTGTTACATTAAAATGGAGTGCTACTCGATACTATTCGAATCCTTTTTACTCGATTTATAGTATTTCTACTCGTGACCCCCCCAAAATCTGAGGCTGTGTACTGGTGACCCCCTCCAAAATTCAAGCCTGGGACCGCGCCTGCCTACGTACGCCCTGAGGTATAATCCCCAGCTTAAAAAACACTAACTTCAACGGAGTAAAACATAACCTTTGTTTTAAACCAGGTAATTTACTTACTAAATGTTCTATTTCATTTAAATCCGTCGAGCCGTTACAGAGATACGTGTGAATTAACGTACACCCTTACAACACACACAAATATTCGCCTTTGTACAACAACAGTGAGATTTTGCGTGTTAACCGACCGTATACTATTCATACATCATAAATAACCGAAACAAATATCTTCAAACCCGAAACAAATTACATCCGAGTCGTTCTTATTATGTTCCGCAGACATTTTGAAAGCTCTACAAATCTCGGAAGATAGACTTCATTATTTAGATTAAACCGAGTCGGGTTCCAGGAAGAAATCTCCGGTAACCGAGCTCAATTTACTCTTAGTACCTTTACTTATATACCTGTAAATGTCTACACGGTCTAGTCTAGTACCTGACGAGAGTTTTAAACGCCTGAAGGGGCGTGGAAGTCGTGTTGGTTCGTGGAAGTTTTATAATATCGCGCCGGAGTTCGTGTGGGGAGTGTTGTTGGGTGCTAATATTTTTAAAGTCGTTAAAAGTGCTTTGGACATTGAAAATTGTGAACAGCTAGATACACTTGTCGTTGTACCCATGGTTCTATGGGTAATGTTTTCATGGGTATGCTACAATAGGCTTGCTGACTAAAACCGTCAGTCAGATAATAAAAAACATTGTACATGTCAAAGAGTTTAATTATATTTTAGCTATGGTTTATTAGCCCAATGCAATTACGCAAAAAAATCGAATAAAAAACATTAAGTTATGTAGTTTGGGGACTATAAAGGATCGATAGGGGGGTGCATTCTGAGCATATATTCCAATTTGAGGGATTCTGGCATGGTCAACTCAAGGTCATTTCGATGAAAACGTGTTTAATTCGATATCTCGAGAACTGTTAGTGTTAGGAAAAAAAATGTTGGGACCTTTTCTCTTCTAAATTAAATTTACTAACTTGTATTGGAACCATTTTTGTTTCTTGCATCAATATTTTTCAAGTTATTGCTTCCGAAAGGCAAATTTTTTTCCTCCCTTTTGCCATTTTCTCCCCAACCGTTCAATTTTATGAAACTTTACCGATAATCAAAAGTGTAGATCTTTTAATAATGAACAACTTTTTTCTTGAACTTTTTTCAGTAATGACAATACCTTCAGAGTTATGTTACTTTACCGAGCGAAATCCGCGCCACTGCGACACCTCCGCGACACTGCAAAAAATCCGCGACACCTCCGGTCTTAGGGTTGAACCCAAAATTCATTATTGGATTGTGTCGGTGGGTTTCTTCTACACAGGGTTATGTGGGACAACAACGTTACCTACTTCGACATATGCCAGAAATACGTAACATACATAAAAAACACTACGGTACAGACGTGGTAATTGTATTCGATGGCTATCCCAAAGGTATTTCCAACTTTGGCACCAATTCTGCCAAACGGCTGCGCCGATCCCAGCTGAAGCCATGTGCGGATATCATTTTCATCTACAATATGACCGTCACCACAACTCAAGATAACTCAAGATAAGGCAACGAGAGCAATAAGACCAGATTTATCTCACTACTGAAAACTTTTCTCATCAAATCAGACATAGAGGTGGAGCAAGCCGTAGAGTCCGGCAAAATTCTCTTAGCCGTACTGATAATCAGACCATCCGCATCCTCTACGGCTCGCTCCACCTCTATGTCTGATTGAGTGTATCTGAGTGTATTTCTGGCATATGTCGAAGTAGGTAACGTTGTTGTCCCACATAACCCTATGTAGAAGAAACCCACCGACACAATCCAACAATGAATTTTGGGTTCAGCCCTAAGACCGGAGGTGTCGCGGATTTTTTGCAGTGTCGCGGAGGTGTCGCAGTGGCGCGGATTTCGCTCGGTAAAGTAACATAACTGAAGGTATTGTCATTACTGAAAAAAGTCCAAGAAAAAAGTTGTTCATTATTAAAAGATCTACACTTTTGATTATCGGTAAAGTTTCATAAAATTTAACGGTTGGGAAGGAAATGGCGAAAGGGAAGAAAAAAAGTAAAATTTTTGCCTTTCGGAAGCAATAACTTGAAAAATATTGATGAAAGAAAGAAAAATGGTTCATATACAAGTTAGTAAATTTAATTTAGAAGAGAAAAGATCTCAACAATTTTTTGCCTAACACTAACAGTTCTCGAGATATCGAATTAAACGCGTTTTCATCGAAATGACCTTGAGCTGACCATGCCAGAATCCCTCAAATTGGATTGCATTTTGAGCATATATATGCTCAAAATGCACCCCCCTATCGATCCTTTATAGTCCCCAAACTACATAATTTAATGTATATTTATTTCCGTAATCGCACTGGGTTATATGTATTTTTTCAATTGTTTCTCAAACAAAAAAGAACGAAGATACAGTGGTTAGAAGTAATGAGTGACGTCATGTCATTGTACGATTTTTAAGAAGACGTGACGTCATAACCCCTCACCCCGGAAGTTTGATGATCCATATATCTTTGTCGATTGTAGGTATTTAATTTGATAAAAAATACATCATACACATTACCTATCCCACATTTTTCCATAATCTACCAGACGGGCTAATTATAATTAGGGATACCTATTTTAGACTCTGTCGTCATCTCAAATTTGTGTTCAAAATATGACCTAATTTGTGGAAATATTACTGCTTCTACTACTGTCGGACACGTAGCTAAGTTGACGTCATGCAGAGAATCTCTCTACCTAGTCTGTGTCATGCAGGTGGCTGGTGAGAGAGAAAGTCACAAAAACAAAGATATTTGGAAAGCTCTAGATGGGACTGAGGGGGCTCTAATAACGATGAATGAGATTTACAGCATCATTTTAATTGGGTAAGCACAATAAATAATTATTATATCTAATTAAAATGATTTAACGTTGCATTGGATGGCGAAGCGACGAGTTTGCGAGTATGAATGAATGATTGTTACGCTGTTTACGAAACACCACCCCTCCGGGTGTTTCGAAACTCTGCCCCGGGGCCGCTACACCTCTAAATCCTGCCCTGCTTACAAGCCTAGTTGTTTACCAAGACCTACCTATGTCTACCTACATATGTACCTATCTACCTATGTACCAAATTTCAGCCAGATCGCTTCTGTAGTTTTTGCATTAAAGATTAAAGCGTAACAATCATTCATTCATACTCGCAAACTTATTACTACTTTGCCCTCCCCTAAATCCGGCCCTGCTTGTATTTCATGAAAATAACTGAATCGAGAACCACGCGAGTTAAAACGCGGGAAGTGAGATGTATATAAAAAAGTTTACAATTGTAACATTTCACTTCTATATTTTTACTAATCAATAAATAACTTTGGCTTTCTGTTTTGACTTCGACGAATCCTTTCAACAACGGGCTGTAAATGATAATGATGCCGCTGTTTTACGACAATTCCTCTTGCACTAACCTTTATGGCACTAGTTTCACGATTCGCTACTTTTAACGAGCTAGTTCAAGGAATATCGCCATACATATGTACGTCGGTACTAGGAAAGCAGGAGAGCACAATTAGTTTGAAGTTTGAACGGGCAGTTCAAATAAAGCTGAACGCTTGATGCATTTATGGATGAGCGTCGATACGATGGGTCTCTCTGATGTTTATTTATTCTAGCATCTACTGTACCTACTGTTCGTTTTAGTTATGTATGGAACATAGAAAAGGTTTATTATTTCAGCCACCACAAAGATATGTTAAATTATTTTCGTGTTCAGTGAAAAAGGAAATTATGTACTACCTACTAGCGGACCTGATAGATGCTGTCCTGTAAACACGTCTTAATCACAAAAAAATGTTAATCTAAACCGGTCTCGAATCCACTACAAACACTAAAAACACAAACGCTTCAGCAAAATCGGCCCAGCCGTTTAGGAGAAGTTTAATTACAAAAACACACCTAGAAGATTTATAGTCGTACTAGCGGTCCGTTCCGGCTTCGCTCGGATTTCGTCATAAATATAAGGACTATTAATCGAAAAAAAAACTATCCTATCTCTCAAGTTGGGCCAGACTGCTCACGGTGTGCCAATTTAATTTAAAATCGGTTAAGTAGTTTAGGAATGCATCGCGGACAAACATCGTGACAGGAGATTTATATATATATATTAAGAAGATACTAGCGGCCCATTCCGGCTTCGCTCGGATTTCGTCATTTAAGGACTATTAATCGAAAAAAAAAACTATCCTATATCGTGACAGGAGATTTATATATATTAAGATTTATTTATTTATGTCATAGCTACTTAACATACTCACAGTCAACCCAATACGTATGTCAAGCCATTAATTAAAAAACATGAATTACATTAAATTAAACTTAAATTAAATTAATGTCAAAACAAAATATAAAATAAAAATTAAATGTCAAATTAAAAATTGTCAGTCACGTTTAAAATAATAAAAAAAATAATGAAAAAAAAATATCATGATTCATTACATATTTCAAATAAAACAGCTCTTTTAAAATCTGCAATCGAACAAATGAACAAGTCAATTCTATCTGCAACTCGATTTAGCGTTCGTAGCCCCCGCACCAGCGGCGCCCGCTCCAGCAGGCAGGTTCGCGCGCGTGGCACCGCGAGCAGCCGCGGCCGACGGCGGCGCAACACGTACTCATCTGGCACGCATAGCCGCATACCTTCCAGTATGTCTGGGTCCCACAAAACCCCCCTTAACACTCTCAGCATATAATAAACGAGAGCCCACTCCCTCCTTACTTCCAATCTATTATATCCTACCATACCCAAAACGAATAAGGTAGGATACATGAGAGGATAGGATGTTATATTTAATCTCATTTAACGTTATCATTGAATTTTAAGTAAGGTTATTCTAGTTGGTAGAACGGCAAAGACTGCCAATCCGGATGCCCCTGGTTCAAACCCCATGCGCACCATGTCTTTGCGAAGTCCTATCCGTAATATTGTTAACGTACAAGTACATACGTTGAAGGCACGTCCTGAGGAAACCGACATGTTGCTTGATTCTTTCGAGGTCATGTGCCACCCTGTCATCCACCAAACCGCGTTGGGCCAGCGCAGTGGATTACAGCCTTGAAACTCTCCATGCGAGAGAAGGCCCCGTTTCCTAGCAGTGGGAACATTTAAGGGACATCCCCGAGCAAAACGAGTTTTTTGTATAGTTTTCAGAGCTATCTACTCTTTATTCTTTAAAATGGTAGTTTCCTTTTTTTATAACTGAAAATATTGTTTAAATAATTTTAAAATATTTTTTTAAAAGATCAAAATCTGGTTTTATCTAGAGTTTATTCTAAAATTAGAACTTAATTAGATTATTAACGTAAAACAGTGACAAATCCTATTGTTTCTCCCTTGCGGTGTGCGATGAGGTACGAAACGCTCAAGGTCAGGCTCAGGGTAGGCTTTTAAGTTGTTTATGAAGTGTGAACGTACCAGTGGTCTCCAGCCCCAGCTGATGTAGCAGGTTGGCCGCCAAGTCAGCCTGCGCCCGCGCCGTGTCCCACCGCGTCGTGTGCAGCGGCGACCGCAGTCTGCCGTAGCGGTGCGTGACGCATAGCGCCCCGGTTGCACCCGTCGCTACGGCGTGGACTAGGAGTAGGGACGACTCTATCTTTTCCTAAAAAAAAGTAAAATAAGACACATTAGCTCTACAGACACACATAATAAGTCTACGTTTCTCACCCGTAAAGCCAAAGAACGGAACAAATTGTCGGCTAGCTACCTATAACCTGCGTATTCAATATTAATGCCTTCTAAGCCTAAGCATCATCTTCCGCCACATCGGCGCTTACCAACAGGTTAGTTGTATGAAAACTAACGTGCTTATTTACATATTTTAAATGAATACACACACACACAATAACTCACGTGATTTATAGTTAGTCTAGTCCGACTTAAGTTTCGGCCGCGTCCGGCGGCCTTTTTCAAGGAACCTGCTAAACGAGCAGCGGTCACGCACGTGCACTTGAAAAAGGCCGCCGATCGCGGCCGAAACTTCAGCCGAACTATAAATCACGTGAGTTACTCGTATTTTCATGTAAGAAGATAAGTTGTTGGTACATCGTAATTTTTTACTGTTTGAAAATATTGTACTTCAAATCGGAACACAATCATGTTTGAAGATTACCTATTTCCTAGATCTTATTGATAGAATAACCGACAAAGGTATGGTCTTGTCCAAGCGGGCGCTGCAAAACAGTCCGACCCCCACAAAAAAAAACCTGTATAAACATCCAGTGTCCGTACACAAAGAAATTCGATTTTAATTAAGTCGTTTCTCTTTGTCCTTTAGACGTAACGCACGTTGCATGCACGAGAAGGCAATATTCCTTTATATTATTCATATCCTTTGTGCACATACCTGCGCTTCTATTTTCCGTTTAATGAGATTGGAAAGGGTCCTGAATCATGAAAATTGCGAGATTTTTATGGTATCGGATAATTCCTTTGTGAAAGTTAACAATGGCTGAACCCTATTTATCGGAACGACTATCCGTCTTTGCTATTATGTAGGCGTGTTGGCGTTGGGACTATTAATAAAACATTTTTGTAGATGAAAGTAATGCAGCACTGTTGATATTTGCTGGTTTCAATTGCATCGTTGTTATTCTTGTTGTCATTTGATGTACAAAATGTCTACGCATTTATTAGCAATTCGTTATAATTCCTGAATTCCTACTTATTAGTAGGAACCGAACGTTAACAAGTTGAGAAACAAACATCAAACATACTAACTACATTTTTTAATATTTAATATTTAATATTTATTGTTGTCAGCAAACAAGGCGCCAGTGGTGACGCTAGTTTATAAGTGTTTTACTGTTATATTTCTGTCTTTATAAATTTTTTTTTAATAAAGAGGGACGAGACGAACAGGACATGTGCCTGATGGTAAGCAATTTGCCTGCCACATAACAGCCCAGTGACACGCAGCTATTGGAACATGAAGAGTCCAAATCATTACATAGCACTGCACTGCGCTCGTCACCCAGATATCTAAGATGTTATGTCTCTAAGCCACAGTAACACAGTAATGTTTGCACATTACTGCTTGGCGGTAGAATGACTGGCAAATAGAACAATAGAACAAAGGTGTGGTACTTCCCCAGGCGGACTCTGCTAAGAGTCCTACCACTACAAAACACATATTTGTGCATGTTTATGCCACAATAAACAGTTTTGTATCTAAGCACATCTGAATTATCCATAGACAATGTCTCAAGATAATCAAGATGCTTAAGTCAAGTTTTAGTTCTATTTTAAAACTTCTTTTGTCAGGCGTACTTATTTCTCATATTTAATTTGTATAATATCGTAATTTATATTTGAAGCCCAATTCATTTTACGGAAAATTGATCCTACTGAATACCTATGTAGGTACTTACTCGGTATCTAATTCCTAAAAAGTAAGATATCATATTCGTTCGTTCTCACAAGCGGCCACGCAGAATGCTTCAAATCATCCTCGAAATAGCGCTTCGGATCTCAATAATACAGCTTTCCCGAGCTCAACTTGAAATATTCAAGACGAGCTACGGTTCGAGGTATTCTTGACGGGAATGGAATATAATTAAAATATTTTATCCAGAATCAAATCAACCTGGATGAAGTGTGTTCCTTTGACGGTGTGTACTTTTTTAGGGTTCCGTAAAACGTAAAAACGGAACTCTTATAGATTCGTCATGTCTGTCTGTCTGTCTGTCTGTCTGTCCGTCCGTATGTCACAGCCATTTTTTGCCGAAACTATGAGAAGTACACTGTTGAAACTTGGTAAGTAGATGTATTCTGTGAACCGCATTCAGATTTGTACAAAAAAAATAAAAAAAATGAGGGTTGCCCCCCATACTGAGAAATGAAACTCAATAAAATTTTTTTCATCAAACCTACACGTGTGGTGTATGTATCGACAGGTCTTTAAAAATGATGTTGAGGTTTCTAAAATCATTTTCGTCTACACTGAATAATTTGCGCGAGAGACACTTCCAAAGTGGTAAAATGTGTGTCCCTCTAACTTCTAAAGTAAGAGAATAAAAAATCTAAAAAATATATATGATGTACATTACCATGTAAACTACCAACGAAAATTAGTTTGAACTCGATCTGATGAGTAGTTTTTTTTTAGTACGTCATAAATACATTATTATTAAAACTTCGATCAAAGTTACAACGAACTAAAAAAACTATGTGTACTATGTATATTATGTTACTTACTGCAACGGCAACCCTTCATGGGCGAGTCAAACTCGCACTTGGCCACTTTATTGTGACCTAAGTAACTCTAAAATTGTTGTAGTGTTTGGTATTGATTGGTAAGTTACGGCTGGTCTAGTCGGGAGAACGGCGACTGCCGATCCGGAGTACCCGGGTTCAAATCCCACACGCACCACTGTATTTTGGAAGTAATGTGCGTACTGCCGCTAACTTTAAAACGGCGAAGGAAAATATCGCGAGGAAACCGACATGTACCTAGAATGTTTCGAGGTCATTTGTCATCCACCAACCCGCACTGGGCCCGCGTAGTGGATTATAGCTTTGAATCTCTCCTTGTGAAAGAAGGCCTCGAGTTCCAGCAGTGGGAATACTTTGTGGCCTGTTTGTGTTTGTGCTTGTGCAGTGGTATTGAAGTAAAGTAAGTTGCGAATGGGCTCCGTGGCTATATTTTATAGTATAGATTTAAGAGACGAGCAGAAACGCGCCTGATGATAAGCAACACGCTTGCCCACAACAGTACAGTGTCACGCACCTATTGGTACATGAGGAGTCCGAATCATTACCTAGCGCTGCACTGTGCTCGTTAGCCAGAGTTATCTAGCCGCTCTATGCCCTGTTATATCTTTGGAAATATTGCTCTTCAAAGCAGAACACAGTCAAACCACAGGTATAGACAAGTTTTTTTTTAAATCTACTAATAAAATTAATGAGAAAGTTGTTTAGATGATTACATATCAGTAGCGTCTGTAAGACTTAATGGGTCGAGTTGAAAGTTGGAATAGAGTTAAGATTGTAGCCCGGAATAGCATATACCTATATTTTTTACTATTTATTGCGCGAAAATTGCGGTAATGGGTACTATGCGGGTTTAACCGCGCAGTAGGTACTGCTAGTAGACTCATAAATATAGTGTCTTACTTTGCGTCGTGCCCATTCAGTATTTCAGTCCTAAATATCAACTTTCTATGAGAGTCTATAGATAAACGTAAAAAACTCATACTTCCCTACTTTATACACAAGCAAATTACTTTACTGTCGGACAAACATCCCACATTTTCTTGAATTTTCAGTCCCTTTACCCAAAATGGCGGTTACGAGATGTGACCGAGCTGCCTCCATGACGGCGTAAATGCCAGCAATACAGGCCATGTGTGAAAATGTGAAAATGCACGCGAAATTGAGGTTTTGCCCGAGATATTCACGATGACAAGTTTTGCGGTCGTTCTCACAAAATTTAAACGAATTTCACTTTGCAACAATTGAAATTATGCATGCTTAAAGTTCACAATTGCTTGCGTTAATGAGATATCTCGTTACTTATCTGGGTACCATTGTCGCCTTAATGATGTATCATATCATTTATCTGGGTATTATTATCTTTGTGTGTGAAATGTCGACCAATATTTATTCACCAATAATTATTGTCGTGGTAGTACTTTTTAGTCCGTCTGGGGAAGTACCGTACTTTTACCAGTTATTCTACTGCCAAGCAGTAATGTGCAAACATTACTGTGTTCCGGTTTGAAGGACAATATTTCCAGAGAAATTACACGGCATAGAGACAAACACCTTTTATTTCCGTGTGACGCGCTCATATTTCAATAGCTGTTATGAGCAGGCATGTTGCTTACCATCAGGCACATGTCATACTCTATACTATAAAAAATGTCCTGTTAGTCTCGTCACTTAAAACCTACTAAATATATATACACTGTAGTACCTATATCAAATTTTAATTATTTATGCGTGGAATGTTTGTCTAAGTAGGTACAATGTAACGTTAAGTATCTTACTTCCTACTAAAATTATTAACTAATATCAATCCATGACTGCATCCGAAAATCCTTGAAAATGGCTGTTCCCTAATGAACTGCATTTTTAGGGATAAAAAGTAGCTTTTGTTTTATAACCGATTATGTATATGTATTCTGATAATATGATTGTGTTCCAAATTTCATCTTTCTCCTTTCCGTTGTTAAAACGTGATTGAGCAGCAAACATCACAAATACAATGTTTCACATTGATAAAATTAGAAGAATGCGAAAGTTTGGGTCTTTAGATGTTTGGATGTTCGTTGATCAATCATGTCGTAAGAACAATCAAATATACAGATAAAACAGAAATTTGGAACTCAAATATTCTGCATATTCTGAAAGAAAAAAAAGGTTATTTTTAATCTTGAAAAACTGCAGTTTCTGTAAAATTGTCATTTTTAAATTTTAAGAAAGATTTTGATGGCCATTTTTAGGGTTTCCGTAAAACGTAACCCTTATAGATTCGTCATGTCTGTCTGTCTGTCCATCCGTATGTCACAGCCCCTTTTTTCCGAAACTATAAGAACTATACTGTTGAAACTTGGTAAGGATATTTATTCTGCGAACCGCATTAAGTTTTTTTACAAAATATAAAAAGATAACAAAATATTTTGGGGGTGCCCCATACTTAGAACTGAAAATCATTTTTTTTTATATCGAACCCATACCCACACGTATAGACACCCCAGTTGGATAGGTCTTCAAAAATGATATCGAGATTTCAAAGATTTTTTTTTCTACACCTATACTGAATTATTTGCGCGAGAGACACTTCCAAAGTGGTAAAATGTGGGGACACATTGTGTAACTTCTGTAACTTCTAAACTGTAACTGTAACGTCCAAAATAAGATAATGATAAAACTTAAACAAATATACGATGTACAGTTACCATGCAAACTTCCACCGAAAATTGGTTTAAACTTTATCTAGTAAGTAGTTTTTTTTAGTTCGTCATAAATACATCGATCAAAGTTACAACGAACTACAAGAACTTATGTATTACTAGCAGCGCAGCGCCCCGCGGTGTTCCCGTTGATTTTCCGGGATAAAAAATAGCCTATGTGTTCTTCCAGACTATATCCAAATTTCAGCCCGATCCGTTCATACGTTAGGACGTATTTGAGCAACAAACATCCAAATATCCAAACATCCATACATTGACATTTATAATATTAGTAGGATGTTACTTGCTGCTTCGGAACCCTTCAAGGGCGAGTCGACTCGCACATGGCTTTTATTTTGGTTGGTAAGTGATCCCACATACATTTTATCGAAATGGGTGTTTTGAAAAAAAATTGCTTAGATGTATTTAGACGACTCGACGTAGTGATAGAGATTCTTATGAAATCGAAGGTCTGAATTTAATATTGAAAGTGAAATCAGTTTTTGTCTGGAAAATAAATTATTTACTAAATTATTTTGAACTAGCTGAGACCCGCGGTTTCACCCGCGTCTATTTGAGGAAAATCCCTACTAAAATTTACATTGCTTTAAAAAGCTATGATCACTAAGAGAACCATAGAAAATAATGAAGGAACGTTAGGTAAACGTACTGGGATACACTAAAATGTGTTTTATAGTACAGGTATTTTAAAGTAGTTCTGTGTATATTATGATATTTTTAGTTTTTTATTTCTTACGGTAGAATAACAAATTGGTTATATCTGTTACCTGATGATCTTGATAAGTCGTAGGTGGTAGTATGGTTGTCCACAGCCGTCTGTAACGTTGTATTACTCTGTCTTCGTCCCTGTTGCATGGGTCATTAACAAATAGTCTTTACATTTATATAGGTTGTAGTAGGTTTAAAATTGCTAGCATTTTCTGTGTATTGAGCTCATTAGTCTAATAAATATATATATTAATCTGTTTTGTGTTAAGGTAGTATAAGTAGTAGTATTAAGGAAAGCGTCACATCGCCTCGCCTAACAATGTTCTAGGCGATTTTCCTTTAAGCTGGTTGCCTGGAAGAGATTGCTCTCAGCAATAAGGCCGCCATTTGTGGAGCTAGTTTATATAGTGTTTTTCTGTATTTTTTTCCTTTCTTTGTGTCACAATAAAGAGTTATCTATCTATCTATCTTGATAACGCAACAGATATCTAAGTAGTTGTCCGTATGAAAAACCGTCTTGGCGTGAATCGATTCCTAGGCGCTTAAATGTTTGCCCCTGTGCTTTAGTAATAGTTACAGTAAACGACTCCTTAGCGGGAAATTGTATTATTTTGAAATTAAAAAGCAAATGGTGCCATTTTATGTGGAGGCAGTGCATTATACCATTCCGCTTGAAGGGAATGGTCGATTTGTGTCAGATTCGACATGAGTGGTACCGACTAAAACCTTTGTCGTGGACACGGGTATGCTCTCGCACTCTTCTGCAAGCCCGCCGCAGGATAATGCACGCCGTGATCACCTCGGTAACCAACTGCCTCGTCGGTGCCAGACATCCTCACGTCTAGACACCCTTTGCATCAGGCGGCGGGACTAATGCCTACCATCATCCGGCTGAAGAGGACGGGAGCAGCAGCTCACCGATATATCGGCACTCTTCATCCCCTACAGCCTCACCGCATCCACCATCATACGTTAACGACAACGGAAGGCCGCAGTGGGCAAGGAGAGCGGCGCACCGTTATACCGGTATTCCTCTTCAGCCGGGGTCTCTCCTCTACGGCCACGGTTCATCGCGGCACGTCTAAGTCGCGCCGGCATCATTTACGCCGCGCAACTCCCCCCTGACCGAATTGCTTGGACCGCAAGTTTTGGAGCTCATGGTCACGCATTGACATAGTGGGATACGTCGGGATCGATATTACATACGGACATGGCAACCTTACCGATCAAAACCCATACCTACGACAGGTTTTTCAGCCGTGGGTTGGCAGCAGTCTCGGGACCGCTATCGCATTCGACTGTGACTCGATCTGCCATTGCCGCCGCCTTTTGCGGGGACACCTCATGGGAGACGTCCGAACCACCGCATTTGGTTCCAGTGATGCATTAAAAACCCGCGACGCGTCACGACCTCGGGAAATGATATCCCTAGGTGCGGTGCCGGAGCGCCCTAAGCGTCCGACACTCCAGACTCTCCAGGGGAAACAGGATGCGAGTCAAGTGCGTCTTTAAGATTGCTCCCATGTCCACTTTCACGTCATTGGATGAGTGACAGGTAATGGCCTCCTTTCGTTTTTCCAATTCACATGACCTCTCATTGGTGAGCGTCTTGGCTAAGATCGTCGAGTGCGAGAGGTTCGCCCTCACGACCGCGGCTAGTGATGGCCGCGGTTCCGCCTCTGTGGCTACATCGTGTCGAGGAACTCTCTCAGCTGGTCAGAAGGTCAGCTGGAAGAGAACGCTAAGAAACATCATTGGACCACGTGTCCACAATAAAGTGGTCTATTATTTTGTTACGGAGTTGTTTAAAACTACGATATTTCCTAAAATATTCATTAAAATCAAAAAACATCAGGAGCAATTTTGTTCAAAATATATATTTGTGATAAATAATGTATATGTTCAGATACATATTAACATCATGTTTATAAAACAACCTCCTCCAACAATGCATTCTTCTCTCGTTCTTTTTTCTTATGGCTTCCATTCGGGAATAGAAGGTACGTACCACAGCAATTTTGCCAACATCCAGCGTTTGAACATTGAGAGCATTATTCTATATGCACAGATTATAGAAATAAAACGGCATATTTTAAAACAAAACTTAAAATCACACGGGACGCCCGTACAACACGGAAGTCCATTTAGTACTTGACTGGAGTTTGTATTTGCTTCGGCGTTTGTATTTGCTTTGTCTGCTTCAGGTTCTCTGTTCTGCGTGTTCCATCTGGTTTTATTTCTGTAATCTGTGTCTATATGCTACTCATTGGAATATGATTCTTCATTCAGTTGATCAGTCTTCTTTAGATAATCTTGGGCTTGATCACAGATTACAGTCTGTAATCTGTGGGCTTGATTATCGAAAACCGCTTTGGTGTAAAATCGAGGCAGCATATTTCTTTCTTCAAGTACTTCTAATGTACGATTGTATGTGAATAGTTATGTTGGTGTAGAGAATTTAATATAAACAATATTACACAATATAATATTAGAGATATTTTTAATTTACACGTAAAAATGTAACAATGCATGTTTGCATAAAATGACGCAACCTTTAAATCTGTGACACGTGTCTTCAAAAGTCTGTGACACGTGCTGTCACAGACTTCAACTCACACCAAGGAGAATGGCACACGCAGCTAAAGCTCTCAAAGAGAAATATTTTTCCCCGTTTTCGTTACATTGTTCAACCCCAACCCTTTCTCCGCAATAAAAAGTAGCCTATGCTGTTTCTCGGAGTCTAGTCTATCTGTATACCAAATTTCATCAAAATCGGTTCACTGGTTTAGACGGGAACGCGTAGCAGACAGACAGACAGAGTTACTTTCGCATTTATAATATTAGTAAGGATGATTAAATTATATTATTTACACTTATTTTTACAAGGACGGTAATTAAAAAAATAGCAAGAGAAATTGTGACGATACGCACGTACATGATAAAGATGGCTGACAACTGTCCCTTCAGAGTGATTTTTTACGCGTACTTCAACACCTAAATACGATAGACTGAAGGTTTATAAAAGACGTCATGGCAGTTATATTTACTGACTAGCCAACTTTGCGCTAGCGTAGAAGAAGCGGTAATTGATCTTTAGCGTTACTTACACTTCTTAAAAAATAGAGAAGTATAATTTCTTGCGGGCGTACACATATAAAAGTGTGTGTAAATGTGTATAGATACACATTTACACACACTTTTATATGTGTATATATACATACACATACATACTATAATCTATAATAAACTATAATATAATCAGTAAGATTTACCTTTTTATAAAAGTACTTACAACAAATCATCGACACGTCGGGCTGATAAGCACCTACACTACAAATTAATTTACCTTGTTTCCGGGTAACAAGCACCCGAGGGTCTACCTCCTAATCTTATTATATCCGAGCAAAATTAAAGAGAGCAATTGCAAACCCAAAACCATTATAGTTAGGCGGTAAAGTAATTTGTTGACGGAATATGTAACATTTAATCAGTTTTCTTCATTTACCTTTTTGGACTTAGTTAATATATTATAATTATAACATATGTTGTCAATATTGTCGTACACATCATACTAAGTAAATGAAAAACTTTTTTGTTTGTTTTTCTAAATTTTGTTTTGTTTTTTATGAGCATAGATACTTCGAATAATAATTTTGACATTGCATAAGGTTAATGTACGTTTTGAGTTATGACAATCAGTCACCCTGCTCGACCACCCAGACCTGGTATAATTTTTTATACCAGGCCTTTTTCTTGTTCTCTCAGTTCACTAATTTCTGATTTGTGTCTCAGTCGCGACTCGCTCGGGACCCCTCATAAGAAGAGAGCGTCGACGACGCTGGTCAAATACGGGTTGGCATATTGCACATGTCCTCGAAATATGCCTTTCTTGGAACACGTCTGTTTCCTCACGACATTTTCTTTTATCGTTAAAGCCTTTTTGTTAGGATTTTATGACAAATTCACACATCTGCACTTGGAAAATTACTCAAAAGTGTAAGTACGCTGGCTAACCTACAACTTCACGATTGCAAAATTGGACGTTCTAACCGCTAAGCCACCATGCCTTCTCTTCAAATAGCCCAACTTCACCCTTGTACAGTATCAATAATATCCCAATCAACCTTGTAAACAAATAGGTAGGTTTAAAACTCTTGTAAAATATTTAGGTCAACCAACCGCAATTTTCTATTCAACGAGAAGCCAAGTCGATTCCCGTCTTAATTGAGATGCCGTATTTGTTAATTAAGGCGGCATTAGTGGCTGGGCCACATTAACTAACGATCCCAGAGTGATTCACCCGTTTCAAGCGTTTAATTTATATGCTTTTGATATTACAGCTGTTTGGATATTATTTGGCAACCGTGTGAATAATATTTGATAAGGTGATGGTAAATCAAATAAACTAGTGGTCGCGAAGTGGTCGAAATTTGAACGTTAAGCGATATAATCTATTCTCAATTTGGCCACAGATTCTTAACATTAAAGGAAACGATATTTATGCGTGTGTGCCAAATACACGGTAGTGCGTGTAATGTATTTTTATGCCAAATTAAGTGTGGGAAATTTCGTATTCTTGTCTTCCGTACGCACAATTTTTGTTCCAAGTTTTTGGTACAAACTATCTAGGGATACCTTACCTTTTGTAGGGCTAACTATCACTTTAGAAACATTTTTTTTATCAATAATGGTATATTTATTGAAAAATTACATTCCACAAACTAAAATAACCCACCCTGAATCGTTCCTGGTGCGAATGTGCCCAAAGCACTGGCTGCGTTGCCTCGCTGAATAGCGATAGCTATTCTCTGCCTCAGGAACGACCCAGAGCGAGAGTCACCACTTTGGTTGCGTAGACGACGCCCAATCTCTCGGATTAAATTCTTTGCATCGGCTCCCCAATTGCCCATGGTCTCCACGGCCACCGGAACAAAAAAGTACTGCGGCTCCATAGCCGCGTACTTCTGGCGTTTCCCAAATTTTATTTGGCCTTTTTTCAGTCCCTTGATTTTGTCATATGTTTAGATGTAGAGCTAGCTATGCATAATTCGTTAAAGCGCTGAATGCACTAGTGTAAGATGTTCCGGTACCTTGTAATCGAAGTTCTGTATTTTTTTTAAATGATGACAAAAAATATGTACAGACCTGCGATAGCGCAGTCATGCCAATTTCTAACTTACAGTAAATTATGTAGTTTGTACTAAAACCAGATCGTGTTGGCCTTATTGTCACTGTTTACACCACGTTTACACAATGTTTTCACAATTTTATTTGTCACTGCTGACACCACACTGAAATTATTCTTATCAAATATTCATATTTATTTTAGTAGGTATGTATATTATTATTTATGTATTTATTAGTATACTGTATTATTGTAGGTTCTAAGTATTCCATGTATTAGAATGTATGGTTATTAATATGTAAGTTTATATAAAACCTTAAGTCACAGTACCCTAACCCCGTCTAACTCTATTTCATCTTTTTTTCCAGCCTTCAGTTGCCTGGAAGAGATCGCTTTTAGCGGTAAGGTCACCATTTGTTTCACTAGCTTTAAGGATATGTCATTATGTGTTTTGTTTTTTTGTATTGTGGACAATAAGAGTTGTAGTGGTAGGACTCTTAGCAGAGTCCGTCTGAGGAAGTTTGCCAGAAGTTGAACCACACATTTGCCAGTTATTCTACCGCCAAGCAGAAACGGGCAAACATTACTGTGTTCCGGTTTGAAGGCCAATGTTTCCAGTGAAATTACAGGGCTTAGAGATTTAACATCATAGATCTCTGGGTGACGAGCGCAGTGCAGTGCTAGGTAATGATTTGGACTCTTCATGTTCCAATAGCTGCATTTCACTGTGCTGTTCCACCATCAGGGAAATGTAATGCTCGCCTCGTCACTCTTTATTTAAAAAATAAAATCTATCTATTATTTCAAATTGATGCTTGGTTTAATTCTCATAAATCCTAACCCAACATTAATTAAATAAAATGGCTAAGGTAGTGACGAAATGGTGTCCGAGAAAATAAAGCGTCGAACGTCTCGAATGAACGACGATCAGTATCGATGATAGAATTTGCGGTTTCCCTTCTGACAAAATTACTTCTGACTTTACAATTACTCTCAATAACATTTTACTCGAAATTACAAAGCGAATTCATTAGCGAAGCCTAGGTGCAATTTTTCTGGGCGGCAGAAACACGTGACTCGATAGGCTCATGACCGAGGTAGATGAGAAAATAACAGAAATAATTAGGAAGGCTGTTACTGATGTTTTTTAATCGATGGTCTGAGTTTGACTACTAATTCAGATGATGGTAAGCGACAGTGTAGTAGAAGTACCTAACTGAGAGAACTGACCCAAAAAAACCTTTTTACCCGACTGAAAGAAGGGTTATGTTTTTCGCGCGTATCTTGTATGTTTGTAAATTTCTTTATTCGAACGTAAGTATCTTGCAAACGGCTGGACGGATTTTGACGATTCAGATATCGTTACATTTGTCTCAATTACCCAAATGTCCTCAGATAGGTATTAAATAAAAAAATCAATATAGCCGATTTTTGAGGCAAAATTGTGAGTAGTTGAAAAAAAAAATGTTATCTAGCATATCGAGTAGGGTATCAAAATACAGAGAATTTAAAGAACATTACAAATATGTAAATATGTTGTGTAGTTAAATGCCATTTGGAATAATTTCAAGCATTTTAATTCAATCAACAGTGTTTTTCTTACGTGTTGTTTTTTAGTCGGGTTTTATAATTTTTTAAATTATTTTGTTTATTTAACTAATTTAGGTTCGCACTCGACCACCATCTCACATGGCGACGATGCGATCTACGATGGAGCGTGCTTACCTAGAAAAAACCGATCCATTCTCGATTTGAAGACACCAAGATTGTAACTATCGGGGAAAATCCACTCAGGCAACGCATTCCACAATCTAGACGTTGTTATCACAAACGTGGAGTCAAATCTCTTCGTTCGTGGTTTAGGAACATCAACCATGAAACGATGTCGCTTTTTTGAGATACGAGAAGTCTGATTGAAGAAAGGGGAAAGTGGTATTAGATCATGCAGATCAGTTTCTCACTCTCCGAAGTGTACCCAATAAAAAACCGATAAGCTAGCAATTTTGCGCCGATTCGATGTTCAAAACCTTATTTACCTTGAAAGTTTGCAGGCGGTATTATGCATTCAGACAATATTAAACACAAACATTTTACACAATTTTTAACCTAAAATAAGGTAAAATAGGTAAGTACAGATACCTACACACATACATCCCCGGGTACATCCTTAAATATTCACAGCACCGCAACTTCCCTGTCCTATTTAGACTCATTAAAGTCCCAAGTCCGCAAAAATGTCGAACAAAAGTCTTCTCAAACAATTTTAGCTGAAATTAAAACTTGCCCTTCCTCAAACATTTGCAGAGGTTTCACTAAATTTCGTAGGATAACGATAATTGTTTCATTTCATTGCGTTATACATTCCTTTATAGGGTATCTTAACTGAGAAGCCTTAAACTTTACAATTTCTAAATTGAACGGTTTGTCGGCTTCCTTTTAATAAGTACAAATGTTTTTGATCTCAGTAATTAGAATCGGCAAGGACGGTTGGCCGTTATTAGATCGTTACTCAACCAATGACTATTCGAATGCCACAAGTATTTGTACCTACCTACTTACGTATCGAAATAAGTCCAATAAAATACTGAAAAAGTTTTAATTTATGTTGTTCACGGTTTCGATTTAATATCTGAGATATACAAAAGAACGGCAGACATTTTGTCCGTTTGCGTGCGTGATTGCGTGCGTGCCTACATACATCTATGCGTGCTCTTGTGTGTTAGAATTTGTCAGTGTGAGTGTCCGTGAGGCTTTAGCTACTACTATAGTCTCTAGTCTCTAGTCAACAAGTTCAAAAACGTGCAAAATAGACATAAAGCTCATAATGTAAGAAACATGTTTGTGTGATACCTCATTCCATTCGGAATGACGTCTAGAAGTTTTTTTTAAGGGTTTAGCACATAAAAATTGCAATAGTAATGAACAAAATAAGATTACAAAATGAAGGATAAGAATATTTAGTTATTCCTTAATAACTTCGTAACTAATGATATTTAAGATATTTTGAAAGAAGAGGAAATTTCCAACATAAAGGTTTAACTCGTAGAACTCTACCTTTATTATTTATACACTTTTTTTAACGCTTAAAGTAGAGCTCCGGCATAGACACGGCGTCTAAAAAACCGGGATATAATCTAAAATATTGATTTTACAGTATTCAATATCAATTTAAAAAAATTCTCCTAGAAACACATGTTTCTAGGAGCTTCATGTCTACTTTGCATGTTTTTGAACTTGTTGACAAGACTACTTATCTATCCACAAAAGTTATATAGAGCCATCCTGGAACCCATTGTAAAATACATTTACATACCATTGGGTCTAACTGTTTATAAGAAGTTAAGGGATAAACATATCCTACTAATGTTATAAATGTCAATCATTGGACGTTTGTTGCTCAATCACGTCCTAACGTATGAACGGATTGGGCTGAAATTTGGAACACAGTTAGATTATAGTCTGGAAGAACACATGGACTTTTTACCTCGATATAACGAGAGCTACGCGGGTAAAACCGCGGGGTGCTGCTAGTACAATATATAAATAAACTAGCAGCGCTCCACGGTGTTACCCGCGAAGTTCCCGTTCCCGTTGTTTTTTCGAGATAAAAAGTAGCCTATGTGTTCTTCCAGACTATAATCTATCTGTGTTCCAAATTTCAGCCCGATCCGTTCATACGTTAGGACATGATTGAGCAACAAACATCCAAACATCCAAAAAAATTAAGTGTGATTCTATTTTTAATTTATAATACTTCAGCAAGGACCTCTCTACAAGAAAAGCTCTACAAGAATCCATTTTAAACCGTTTTTAACTTTTAGACTACCAAAATTTCATCATTTTCAAATTACAAATCAAAATGGGCAACATTTTTTTTACAGAAGATTTTTTTTTTAAAATTAATCATTTGCTTTCCTAAATGTATTAAAACTCAACTGTTGTGGGATCTAATTCCCATCCCATGAGAATAATTTTCTTTCTACCCAACATCAAATGGCTTACCGACTAAGCCACCAGTCCTTTCAGGTGGATAACCCGAGGAAAATCAATTTGGCTACCAATTTTTCACCAATTCTCAGTGATAGGATTAGGCAAGTGCTTAGAAAAATAAGCCTTATTTTGGGCTACCTAGCAACTCGTCCTAAAAGGCTTGATTAGATTTTATTAAATCAATCGGTATAATGTTTTGTGGAGGAAAGATTGTAATTAGTATGATGACTGGATCAAAAATATACTTGTCTAATTAATCCGTCAGGTACATTATGGAAAAATATGGGCCATGTATTTTTTGTTACAAGGTTAAATTATGAATTATTAAAAACCAACAAAGATATTATTAATAATCGACCAAGATATAATATCAACAAAATACTCACCACGTCTTCGTCGAAAAATTACAATGCAGTGACATCACTCGCAACTTCTAAGCACTGTCTGTATGATCGGCATTTTTGTTGTGAAACAAAATATTTTTGAAGTGAAAACGCGCTTTAGGCGCGCCTAGATAGATTTTTCGTGGGCTGTGAATTGAATTCATTCGTCACGCTCGGGTATGATAAGAAAGCTTCGGGTAAACTCGGGACCATGGCTATTGGGCATCTAGAAATACGTCAGCCAATGGGAAATGCTGAAAGGGCGTGGCCAGGCCATCATGGCATGGTCATCTAGAAACGCATCAGCCACTGGGAAACGCTGACGCATTTCTAGATGGCCATGCCAAGATGGCGAGGCCACGCCCTCCGATTACACCCGTGTAGTTTCCAAGGTAAGCTATCAAATTCTGAGTTATAAATTTTCACTTCTATCGGCAGTTCCTATGACTGCCAATTTTTTGTTTCGTTTACAATTTTTAAAACAGTCAGACGTAGTACTAATTCGTAATTTTTTAGTCATAATACCTATTATAATATAATTACTTCTATTAGGTATTAATTACTATTAGGTATTTTTATTTATATGTCTTGGTATATTGTTTCTTTGTTATCGCATCATATATAAATTTGTGCTATAAAGGTAGGTAGTTTAATTATGGACGTAAATCCATTGAAGCATCGCAGGTTTGCGGCTAATTGTGTAGGCTATCGGTGAGGTGCGTGCTATTTAAGTACCCTCATCCCTAGTACGTCAGTAATTCAGCATAAACGCTGCATAACTAATCATTACAGTTGATGGATGGCGGCACTATAGTATTCTATGATAATAAATGAGAGCCTATATAGAATATTAAGGTAGGACAACGATTTCGCCTTAGTACGAAATTGTTGGTTTATAGTGGCACGTACTGATTAATGAGGGTAGTACGTAGTACGTAAGCAATATCGAAGTGCAGCTTAGCACATGTGGCGAGGAATAGATTAGTCATAGTTCGCTGATTGAGCACCATCAAATCATATGCTAAAATAAATAAATCAATGTCAGTCTCTTAATTAAATAAACACTGATTGATTAACTGAAGCAAATATAGCACAATATTACTCATATCTATCTGCCCTGTGACTGGCGCTGGCGAGACTAAAAAACAGTTACGCTCCTATTGAATTTCACCGACATATTAAAGCAATAATGATTAAAGGATAATTTTAGTTAGGCGGGTACAATAAGTGGACGTCTTGGTACATAAATATATACAATACATAGTAGCGTAAAAAAAAATACGTGTACCTACGATATTTTTTAATAGTCTAACCACGATCTAACGGACGGACTAATTATTTTTTTTAGTCACTATGCTTATTGTATCGTATTATATTGTGTTGTGTTGTATCTTATATTTAAAATTCTCGTGTCACAATGTTAGTTATACAGTAACTATTTTCTGATCTGTGGTTATACCTTACTCCTCCGAAATGGCTTTACTGATTTTTACCTAATTTTATATGCATATTCACTAGGTATGAGAATCGGCTACTATCTATTTTTCATACCCCAAATTTTTTTTTAAATTTTTGGACTTTTTTTTTTGTTTTTTTTTTTTTATATTTTTATAATGTGGCATAAAAATACATACAACTCTACATTTTTAACCATTTATCAATAAACTCCTATTTTTTAATAGCCATTTTTAGTAATTTAATCATTTGCCAGTGAACTCCTCCTAAACGGCGGGACTGATTAGATTTTTTTTTTGTGTGTGACAAGTGGATTCGAAGATGGCTTAGATTCACAAATAAGCCCGGCATGTAGCGCTGCAGACAGTGTCTAGGTTATGATCCGAGCGAAGCCGGAACGGGTCGCTAGTTATTTTGTAATAAGTTTAGTGTTGGGACGTGGTACATACGCGATAGGTGGTGGTGTTAGCGGCATGCGCTGGCGGCAGGGAGAGCAGTGCGATGGGTAGCAGCAGCGCACTGGACATGCGCCGCGGCCCACCCATCACTGCGCACCATTCGCGTCGACACGCGCCTTCCTGCAGACAAAAAAGAAATTGGTTGTCTGTAAAGTCGGTTTATGGACGATAGTTTAACGTGAAAACGTTAAAACAAACCATTGCTGAAAAAAATGACTATGTAACGGGACAATGAGCGTAACGGGACAATGAGTCATCCTTTTTTGTGCATGCAGCCAGCGTTCATCAATTTATTAGACGTTGTCACATCAAAAATAAAAAATGGTTGTCTGTAAAGTAGTTTTACGGACGATAGTTTAACGTGACAGCGTCATAACAAAACATTGCTAGATGCGGCGCAAGCGTACAATGAGCGTAACGGGACATAACGGCACACTTTTTCGTGCATGCAGTCAGTGTTCACCGATTTATTAGACGTTGTCACGTCAAAAAAAATGGTTGTCTGTAAAGTCGGTTTACCAACGATAGTTTAACGTGACAGCGTCATAACAAAACATTGCGTAATGGAACAATGAGCGTAACGGGACAATGAGTCATCCTTTTTCGTGCATGCAGTCGGCGTTCATAGATTTGTTAGACGTTGTCACGTCAAAAAAAAATGGTTGTCTGTAAAGTCGGTTTACGGATGATAGTTTAATGTGACAACGTCATAATAAAACATTGCTGAAGAGATTGACAATGTAACGGGACAATGAGCGAAACGGGATAATGAGTCATCCTTTTCGTGCATGCGATTTATTTGGAATGAAGTTTCTTATCTCCAAGGCAGGGATTTTGATGCGCGACCGAACTGAAAACAATGTGAGACTAAAACAGTAAAAAATAAGTAATAAAGTGACGCGTAATAACTGCTTTTTTATTATCTATTATTAGGATAATAGGATTTATTATTTATGTATATTTATAGGATACGTAACTATTTTTTGATCAGTGATAATACAATCATTATGTATGGTTCGATCATCTGAAAAATAATAGTCACGGGCAGTTTTTACACATCAACAGCCCACTAAACGTTCCCACTGCTGGGACTCAGGGCCTTCTCTCGCAAGGAGAGAGTTTAGGCCATAATCCACCACGCTGGCCCAGTGCGAGTTGGTGAATGACACATGACTTCGAAAGATTCTAGGTACATGTCGGTTTCTTCACGATGTTTTCTTTCACCGTTTTTAAGTTAGCGGCATTACGCACATGACTTCGAAATAACAGTGGTGCGTGAGGGGTTTGAACCCGGGGTCTCCGGATCGGCAGTCGCCGTTCTCCCGACTAGACCAGCCGTAACTTACACTAAATTATTTTACCGTGATAAAAATATGTGTTATTCCAGACTATAATCTTACTAAGTATGTATGTTCTAAATTTCAGCCCGAGCCGTTCAGACGATGTGACGTGATTGAACAACAAACATCCAAACTTTTGCATTCATAATATTAGGAGGATACCTACGATTATTGTAGGTATTTTTTAAAAAGTACCAATGAAAAACGTAGGTAACACGTAAAGGCAGAGCCACACACTTTATTGTACGATTCAACAATCAATAAAGTTATCTGTATCTACATCTAGATTGTGTAGAACCAATCTTTCCCCTTTCTCAACTCGATTCTCATTTCCATGAAATAAATATCGCGGTGATATTTTCGCTTGTATCAAAACATTAGTATTTTTTAACCAAGTTTTGTACGTGACTGATGTGTACATAATATATCTTACTTATCAACCATTTGGTAAATGATAATAATTATTAAAATAAATGCTATATGTAGATGGGTACACTTTATTGAAACACAAAAACAAAAATAATATATAGGTACATAAAAAGAGTTAACGATACGGTTTCAAACTAGTGCGACAAGTTGGCGGCTGTATCGCTAAAGGCGATCTTTTCCAGACAACCTCAGGATGGAAAATAATGCTTGAACAAGTCATTAGAAAACGGAGTGCAAAACAAGATGTAGAAAAACCGTCAAAAACAGAAAAAAAAAACTTAAATAGGTATAAAACCGTAATGAAACCTAATATAATATACTAGTATTTAGGTATTAAAATATACGAAATACGAGTATAATATGTGAGCGTGCTAAGCCTGAATTTACATATATTGGAGTCAAACTCCAGAGAATAGGTACATGAATCGATCTCAAAAAGTCTCGTATATATTTTCTAGCGCCGCGCCGTTCGTTCTCACAAATCTACCTAATACTATAAATCACACCCAGAAAATCAGTACACATATGTATATATCTCCATTACAAAAATTAGGTAGGCGGTACCCATTTACGGTGGCATTTCATGACAGGGTCACGAATTCATATCTGCTATATTCGTAGAGATGTTTTCTGCTTCGAGCATCTGAGAATATACCCAAGTTTCATTTCCAATGAAATAAGAACGGGGGAAATACAATTTTCCGTATGTGGCTCTCCATTTTCTTAGTACGGGAGACTGATTTTGACAGCGTTATGAAGTTTGGAGTGTTTGTTACTTGGATAGTCAGCTTGGTAATGTACACATTGTCCATTCACACTTAATTACCTACATGATTGTATTCCGTGTGATATGAAGGAACAGTAGCTGACATGGGATTATGACTGGATAGGTATAGGATAGGATAGGTATAGTGCCTTGAGACCTTTACATAGCAGAGTATAAGATCAAACTTCTGCGAGGCTCAACAGGTCTGCTTTTATATCACTTTGATTAAGTATAGTTTACAAAAAAAACATAAAAAAGTAGTCAAACACGATTTCTCTCGTCGATATCATGTAGTTTATAAATAAATATATCCACGGAATTGACTAATGGACGCAAAAATATTTTTTTCTAATTTAAGATTCAGCAAACTTGTACTACAGTTACGAATATAGGTACTGAAATGGAGATTTCATTAAACTTGTTTCGTGTAAGTATTTGTAAGAAATATCTACCTAATTGTTTTGTTTTTGAAGTGTAAAGTTCCCTTCAATTAAATTACCTTATTAATTAAATAAGCACTGTTATTTCACCGGAAACAATGCCCTTTAAACCGAAACACAGTAATGTTTGCACATTAGCCGTAGAATAACTGGAAAATGTGTGGTACTTCCCCAGACGGACTATGGAAAGAGTCTTACCACTACAAAAGTTACAGTACAGTTTGTGTTTTTGCGTAGTCTTGTAGAGTAAACAGAGAGATAATTTATTTTACAGTTGCGACACGTAGAACACCTACTAATCTAATTGTGTTTATTGGGTCAATGTAAATTAATGTGCAATTCGGCGAGCTAATAGCATCAGCTTGGAAGGTACGGATCAGTCTGGCAGTGACAGAGTGAGTTGGCCTACAGGTACTTCTGTCGCTTAGTAATTCAATGTAACGGTTTAGGTTTAGTTTAATTGTACTTGTATTTTAATTTAGTAATATAAGTTTGTCATAAAAAAGAGGGAGTAGCTCTTAGTATTTTTCCAACAACGGATGAACAACTTTGTGGTCACTATTGCCTTTAACAGCAAAGGACAGGATTGTCAGGAAACAGACAATGATCCAAGAAAAGTATGGATCAAATATCTATTATATTAATATAATTTGGTAAAAAATACAAATTATAAATATAATTTGGGCATCTGCCAACCCAGATTTAGTCAGCATGGTGGAATAATCCACCATAACTCTTGACATGATGGAAAAGGATGGACTGTTTATGACTTTGATATGGCTCAGTACTCAGATGTATACAATAATAACCAAATGATCAGAAGGCCCAACCTCTAAGGTCTACCTTGCAGTTTTGAATCTCGGCTGTACATCTATTTGTTTGTTTTATTTTGAAAGTGGTTTTTCGTGTATTATTCTTATTTAAATGTGTAGTATTTTTTGACTAATAGACGAGTAAATTGTATTGTCTATAAATAAACAACTTTGACTTTTACTTTGCGAGAGTGACTCCGTCTATACGTCTGTCTGTTTGTCTGTTACGCTTTACCTACGCATTAACTACTAAGCCGATTTAAACGAAGTTTTGTAACGTTAGTCTATGCTCTACAGCCTCAGAAAGGGCATAGGCTACTTTTTAATGCAAAAAGTTAGAGCCCTTTTTGCATAAAAAAGTAGCCTATGCTCTAGGGCTGAAAAGAGGGATGAAAATTTGTACTGAATTATCTTAATGCACGTTTGAATATTTTTCCAGCTGAATCTGTTGAAGTTTGGCATCGTCACCTTCTTTAACGATAGAGGAAAATATGTGAAGAAATCAACATAATATTCCAAACCTCGTGACATCTTCCGACCCACACACGATGAGATTGCTGAATTACGATCTCAAAAATATGAACAAAACTCGACATTATGATAATGAGGAGTTGAGGACCCAGGGGCAACAACGAAAGTACTAGAAAAACGAATTTAAAAACAGGGTTTGTTATAACAGCGAAAAGTTATCCAACCTCAAATTAGGTACGCTCGCTATAAAAGACATTCGAGTTAAATCCCCACACATGGTACCCCCATTTGCCTCTGGCACAGCCGACCCCTATAATTAGAAACGTTCCTCTGTGTCCTAAAACACGCGATTAGCCATTGTAACGTGCTCGGAGTTAAATCCGTTAACAAGTTGTGTGAATAGGGCTATAAATTAAAAAGGGTACGTTTGTGAGAGGTATTAATGTTATAAAACGTCTATATACGTCTATATTCTATATACGCTGACGGCACAGGTGATAAGCGTGGCTAGCTTTACACCTAAATTCGCTAACAAAATTGCAGACGGTTTGTAGTTCGAAAATCTTTCTCAGTGGCGCTGGTGTAGACAAAGAATATGGTAATGAAATGTAGCAATAGGTGACTAATAAAACTAATTAGTTCGACAGTTAGATTATTTAAAAATATTGAACCAGCATTTTTTCATTCGTTTAAAAAACAAAAACTGACAAATATATGTATAGTGCTTAGAAATTTCGACTGACGTCACATCTATATACGATTTTTATGTAAAGTACTCCGGAAGTTTGATGGGCTATAATATATTTGTAGATTTGCAATAATTTGAAACAATAAAAAATACGTGTACTATATTTTTTCGACGGACTAATTAGAATGATATATTTTTGACACAGTCATCATCGCTATTGTACAGGAATTGAAATTATATAATTCAATATTATATATGAAGTATGCATATATAATATTGTCGACTAAAAGGTTACTTTAAAAAAAAAATGGAAGTCATCAGAACTTACTGCCGATAGAAGTGAAAGTTATAACTCAGAATATAACATATTACTTTAGATACTACGCGGGGGGCTACCAGAGGTCGTGACCATGAAAATCTAGAATCTAGCTAGAAACACTGACGCATTTCTAGATGACCAATGGAAAGTGCTGACGCATTTCTAGATGTCCAATGAGAAATGCTTACTCATTTCTAGATGGATAATGGCCATGGTCCTGAGTTTACCCGAAGATTTCTTATAATTCTCGAGCGTGAGGCTAGAATTCAATTCACAGCCCACAAAAAATCTGTCTGTGGAGCGCTAAAAGAAGTTTTCATTTCAAAAATGGTATCTACTCTCATAGTACAATACTACTGGCATAGTAATGTAGTAAATACAACCTTCAATAATTATTTATTATCAGAAAACGTGTAGCAATAGTGATTTTATTTCGTGAACTGTAAATAGTACGTTTATTGATTTCCTTTAAAAATTAACCTGATTGTAATGTGGCGCCCCCCTAATTTAATGCATTTGAACGGACACGTTTTGAAGTACACAGATGATACTCCTTGCTCTACCCTACATATCATGGTTTTGCTATTGATTTATGTATATGTCATTGACCCGAGATCAAAGAATTTACATATACATACTTACTACCCGAGATACATAAGTTATAATATCGCCGACGTCTTGTTAGTGGATAGTTGTCGGTGGCTTTTTGATCTACAACAGATGTTTCAAAGGTAAAAGTAAAAGCTGAAAAGAGAGCTGAAACTTAAGTCATACTAGACCAACCATATCACACATAATTATATCATACATGATTTACCCGTAATGAATTGGATATTATTAGATCTATTTATGCAAACCGTTCGAAAATTCAAAGTCGCTCAGCGAGCTATAAATAATAAATAAGTATTGGTGGACAATTCACACACAACACCATCTGACCCCAAAGCCCAAACTAAGCAAAGCTTGTATGATGGCGGCCAGATAGCTGATGTAATACTTATATAGTTTTAAATACGTACTTATTATACATATAAACACCCAGACACAGTGCAAACATTTGAATTCATCACACAAATATTTGCACTGGGTGGGGATCGAACCCACGACCCTCGGCTTCGCAGGCAGAGCTACTACCCACTAAGCCACGAGGCCAGTCAAATCAGTCAAAGCTATGGAAAGAACTATGCTTGGAGTTTCTCTGAAGGATTGTATTCGTAATGAAGTCAACCTTCAGATAACCAAACCTACACGCACACAACATACCTCAGCTCAGCGCATCAGCAAGCTGAAGTGGCAGTTGACTGGTCATATCTGTTGCAGAACCGATAACCGTTTGGGTAGACAGACGAGTTCTGGATCGGAGGCCACGAATTGGCAAACGTAGTGTAGGGTGCCCTGAGACTAAGTGGAATGACGATTTATGAAAGGCAGCTGATGGTGTTGGAAATGTAAAGCCGAGGATCGGGCCGGGGGGAGTATTATTGGAGAGGCCTTGCCAGCAGTGGACAAATGTGGGCTGATTATGATGATGCTGCAAAGTGTTATATGGAATTTTGGCGTCCAATTTGAGTTTGAGGTTTTTTTTCAGAATCTACAAAAAAGACTATACCTAGGTAGTTACGCAGTAAAAAACGTAAATTAAATATGGACGTACATGAATAAGGATTCCTAATAGTCTGAAAAGCAGTGCTTCTGGTAAGAAACTTAATGAGATTGTTACTCGTTTTAATAATACCAGTCAGAAACATCCGGGATTAGGCGAGATTTTTGCTGCTTTCACAGTATCAAAATGTGTAATAAGCTCATTTCAGTTTAAATGTTCTTTTTGAACTTTTGTCAGATGGGAATATTGCATTACGAGCAAAAAATTAAACATTTTCACTCAAGTGTCGCACAAAAACAATTTGGTTCACTCAAATCTAACAGCGAGAGCGTATATAGGTAGTTAGCTATACGAAAATATATATAAATTAACATCTCAGTTAAAATGTGAATTTTTGTGTGTTGTTAGTATGATTACTTGTTCACACGTATCTCTGTGATGGCTGCACAGATATGACTGAAATTATTTACGTACTAAGTACAATACCTGGACTAATACATGAGTTTTTTAACCCCTTGAAGTTACAGGTTCTTATTGCGTGGGTTAACCCACAGTGCGCAGCTAGTCAAATACATAGCCTTTCTTCTTTTCTTAGAGAAAAATGTTACTACGGTTGTATAAAATAATCAAAATATTTCTTATCAACTTGCTTGTTATTTGACGTTAGTTTTTCCGTGGCATAGCAGCAATATACAAGAGTAAACATAATCTTTTGTTCCGTCCCTAAGCAGACTCTACCCCCGCACTATTTCAAGCCAGGCCCGAGCCGAGGGGTCTAGTGTTGTCAGGCCTTCCCTACGTAAATATCGTGACGGGGAAATAGAATCGACATTTTGTTTTGCAACAATCACGTCACACATTTGACTCGCAAGTTATTGCCTCCCTTAGATATATATACTACGCTGTACCACATAAAGAAAAACTACTTTAATAGACTGTGGCTTTACTATACAATATTAACTTACTGTTGTTTACTTTTATGGTTTCCCTAAGAATTTGCCCTATTTACAATTTGGGTTATCATTAGTTACTTGTTATTGTACACATGTGACCATCCAGTTTAATTAGATGTAACATTCTGTTTATTCCTGGGATATATTGTACATTTATTTAAAATTATTTTTGTATAATATCAGGTATCTGGGGTCAGCTAGTAGGTAGTATACGGTCATAACAGAACAGTAACTTAACTTATCTTTTTTTTATAGCATAGAGTGACGAGACGAACAGGTCATGTGCCTGATGGTAAGCAACATGCTTGCCACATAACAGCACAGTAACACGCAGCTATTGGAACATGATAATCCAAATCATTACCTAGCACTGCACTGCGCTCGTTACCCAGAGATCTAAGATATTATGTCTCTAAGCCCTGTAATTTCTCTGGAATCATTGTCCTTCAGACCGGAACACAGTATTGTTTGCACATTACTGCTTGGCGGTAGAATATTTGGCAAAGGTGTGGTACTTCCCCAGGCGGACTCTGCTAAGAGTCCTACCACTACTAAAAATAAATAAAAAATAAATGTAAAGTCTGATGTAAATAAATAAAATATAAAATAAATAAAAAATATTAATATTTAAACGAACACTTCTCTACTACGGTTATCAGCGTCGTGGAATCTTGTCATAAATAAATATGTGCATCACGGAGTGAGTTTAGAGAACCTTGCTGACATGGTTAGTTTTATGTGTCGTGGTTACAATCCTGCGATATTTAAATACCAGATGAAGATCTCTTCATTTCCCAACGAGAGGAACTTTTTCAGTCTTCTCGTGGCCACGGCCGCAGCAATACCACCAAAACGTCGAAGTAAATATATAATAATATACCTAGATATCATAGATCGCGATTACGTCATGTGTAATGTTATAAAATAAATAAATAATAAAAAAAATATTGTTTATTCAGAAAATGAAAATATGAGAGTTATTATGAGAAAATAATTTAACTAACAGATTAAAATAAAATAAGAATAAAATAAAATTTTTAATAACCCAAAAAGAGCTCGTTTTGAATTGTGTTCTACATTTTACTACATCGGGAAGTTACACAAAAAGTGGCACTCCTGGCAACTCTAGGCGCAAGTACAAGCCCGGGCCGTCGCAAGTCCCTAATGGTAGGCTCAGGTCTCGGAGAATCAATTTACATCGTTGTTTGCTCTCGTGCGACTTGGAACACAGCACTTCAGCTATAATGAGCCCGAGATTGCTTCGCTATTTACTTAAATATGACAAGTGAAGCATGCGTTGCTTTCTACAGTTATGAAATTGCTTTGGGCTCGGGTTGACTGTTGTTTACGACTGCGTACGACCTATGTAGTTGTAGTTTACGGTCGTACGAGTTTTCATTGTGAGATTGTGCTGTCTGAATAGCCCTTTGTTGACGGGATGCGGACAGGCGAATTATTGTCTCTGTCAAAGACAGATTTGCGTGGAACGTTGAAATAATGAGAACAATTCAGCAGTTTAATAGTAACATTAAGTCACATTGACTGATTAGTGGTTAGAGACAGATATAATTTAAATTTAGTTTTATCACATAGAACAAGTATACAAGTTCATCATTACTACTGGCTTAAAGGTAGTAATACGTCGTAATATTCCGAGAGCTGGCAACAAATTTTGGGTACGTATTTGAGGCATGCTGAAAACTTGTCACATGCCTCTCTTATTATTATACCAACACGGAGGTGCAGACCTGGCTGGTGAGTAGCTGAGGAAAATGAATACCTCAATTTAGATCACCTAGCAGGAGAATCCCTATTTTTTTTTTAGTTTTAAATAATACCCAATTTAAATTTCAAAATTACTTAAAAATCCTGAAATCCATTTTTAGGGTTCCGTTAAACGTAAAAACGGCACCCTTTTAGATTCGTCATGTCTGTTTGCCCGTCCGTATGACACAGCCAGTTTTTTCCGAAACTATATGAACTATACTGTTGAAACTTAGTAAATAGATGTATTCTGTGAACCGCATTAAGATTTTTACACAAATATATATAAAAAAATAATTGCGGGTACCCCATACTTAGAACTGAAACTTAATAAATTTTTTTAACTAACCCATACGTGTAGGGTGTCTATAGATAGATGTTCAAAAATGATGTTGAGGTTTTTAATGTATATTTTTTTTATTCGTAGACCGCATCGTCGCTTTTCATCAGGCGAGATGGCGGTCAAGTGTAAACAAACCTACATAAGTAAAAAAATAATAATTGTCAATTCAATAATTTGCGCGAGAGACACATCCAAAGTGGTAAAATGTGTCCCGCTTGTAACTTCTAAAGTAAGAGAATGACAAAAGTAAAAAAAATATATGATTTACATTACCATGCAAAGTTCCACCGAAAATTGGTTTGAACTCGATTCGAATTTTAATACGTCATAAATACACTGTTATTAAAACATCAATCAAAGTTACAACAAACTACAAGAACTCATGTATTATGTTACTTGCTGCTACGGAACCCTTCATGGGCGACTCCGACTCGAACTTGAACGCTTTTATTTATATTTATTACAAAACATTTTTGTACGCGCGGCGCCTGGCAATATTAAATCCCCGACCAAATCATCTTCTGGCTTCTGGCTTATTGTTTTTTTAATTCTATAAACATAAAATAAAACATGTAAAAATTGCGTATTGACTCAAACATATTCACTGAAAAAATAAATAAAATAAGAATTAAACAAATATGTGGATCCATTTTACCCCGCTAAAGGCTACTTTTAATTTCAAGAATATTACGGGACCACGAACCGCGGGGCATTGCTAGTTTATAATACTACTCACAAGTAGGATTCAGAGTTTTTTGTAGGTATTTAACTAACCTTACAGCCAAAGGCACCTATTTGAAATTCAAGCGGAACATAAAAGGGAAGCTATCCGTTATTTTCCTTACTAATTGACTAGTGATCTAAAATACTAATTGGTTCTTACTTCCCTCTCAGTCCATGGATACCTATACTAAGTAACAGAAGCTACAAAAAAAAACCTTTTAAAAAACTTGGCAACACATTTCAAGTTCATTTAAGTTTCTTCATTAAGTTTAGGCAACGAAAAACATTCTCAATTTTCCTGGTATTTTCCATAAAGTGGAAATTAAAGGGAACGTGATCAAGGAAACTTAATCTGCTGGAAAAAATGTTCTCATAGTATTCAGTAGGTTAACTGGCCCAGATATTTCAGTTGGTAACGTTGTAAAAACAAATACACTAATATTTCAAAGGAGTTTGTAAGCAAGTATGTTTGAATTTTTGTTACTACGTATCACACGTATTACAATAGTAACGGGTCGAAGGATTTGATTGAAATAAAACATAATAAACACAAATTAGTCAGCAAAATTTGTCTTTTAAATGCATTTAACTTGAAATATACAAAAAATGTAGTAATAAAGTTTGAATTGAAATTGGTTGTCATCATCATCAACAGCCCACTAAACGTTCCCACTGCGGGGATTCGGGGCCTTCTCTCGCAAGGAGAGAGTTAAGGCCATAATCCACCACGCTGGCCCAGTGCGGGTTGGCGGATGACACATGACTTCGAAATATTCTAGGTACATGTCGGTTTCCTCACGATGTTTTCCTTCACCGTTTTAAGATGTCGGCATTACGCACATGACTTCGAAAAGACAGTGGTGCGTGTGGGGTTGGAACCCGGGGTCTCCGGATCGCCAGGCGCCGTTCTCCCGACTAGACTAGCCGTAAATTTGGAGTTTAAGCTAAAATTCAGTTTCAATTGGAGATTTTATCACTAAGAGCGATTTCTTCCAGGCATAGGATATAAGAAACAGGTTTGTAATAATAGCAATGTCCGTGTTCATCACACATATGTATATAAATATGTTCTAGGAAGAAATTAAACTATACTTCGAAGACCTACGCGTACAGCTTAGTGGCAGATTCACGACCAGCCGACTCTTGAGACAAGGCGTGTCACCTAATAAGTACCTACTCTATTACTTGGAGACCTCTGACCTATTCAAGAATACCGAACTAAATTCATTTGAAATACTATCTCCAAGTCGCCCACGTCTAAGTTGAGTCATTGAAGACGAACAAGACAAGCGAGTAAGCTCTACATAGTTAAACATTTGTATGTGTTGCCAGGTGAAAAGGAAGAACTGTCAGTTGCCGCGACCCTACTCAGCAGTTTGCAGTGCCAGTTGAACACAGTATTTAAAGTCAACGCGAGTTATCGCACATTTGTAAATACGAGTAAGACACATTGAAATCGTTAAGTAAAGGGTTAATGTAGAAAATGCTATCAGAAGACGTGTTTGCAACTGGGTTAATTTGTAATAAGTACTAAACATCGAACATTTCTTTGCTGATTTGATCTAAAGCTAAGGTTTTACAGCTTTTTAGCTTGTTTTAGTCCTAGGTAAAGTATAATAACCGCCACTCGGTATGTTAGTACTGGCAACATCCAGTTGAGTTTCGAGATTATGTTATCGCCTGAGTATCTGGAAATCTAGATCTTCAACGTTGGATGGTAATTCAATTTAAGATGTAAGATGTAATTCAATCGAGTTTAGGATAGGTTGTTAGTTTTAATTTCAGTTTGGATTTTGGACAGATTTTAAATCACGCCAATTCGGTTGGATTACTATGGTAAGTTTCACAATATTAGTTTTGTGGCCACAACCATGAAACCACAGTCACCTATTGCACGGTTACGTTCGTGCTACGAGATACGTAGCAGATAGACTACACAACAAAACACCAGGACGTCTACTCTATTTCTACGAAAACGTAATTTCGAAAAAAAACTCGCGACTTTCCTACTTTCATTCTACTTCGTTTAGTTCGATACAACATTGTTTGACGTTTAAATGTTCTAAGCATACTCTAATTAAAGTAGGCTTAGAATATTTAAACGGACAAAACGACGGATCGAAGTAGAATAGGAGTTGGAAAATCGCGAGTTTATTTCGAAATTACGTTTTCGTTGAATTAGAGTAGACGCCCTGGACGTCTACTCTATTTCTACGAATACGTAATTTTGAAAAAAAAACTCGCAACTTTCCTTCTCTCGTTCTACTTAGTTTCGTCCGATACAACATTGTTTGACGTTTAAATGTTCTAAGCATACTCTAATTAGAGTAACTTAGAACATTTAGACGGACAAAACGACGGATCGAAGTAAAATCGGAGTTGGAAAGTCGCGAGTTCATTTCAAAATTCCGCTTTCGTAGAAAGAGAGTAGACGTCCTGATTTTATTTGTGTTACGACTATTAGTAAGTTTTGTAGGTCTGATAGTATGTTATGTAGAGAGGAGACACACTCACAGTATCGATGACGTCATATCAGCAGGTCTACTACGAAAACAAACTCCGAATGATCGGATCCGACCGACAGCTGAATCGGATCTGTAGCCTACCACCAAAAACATTCGGATCGATACATATCGGTCGTAAGTTATATAGACTTAGGTCGGATGAGGGTCGGATCGAACGAAACGGCCGATTCGATCAACCGACCGATTGTCTATCGAGGTTGGAAAAGTCCATAAGTTCGGCCGATATATCGTTTATCGGACTTCGTAGTAGACCTGCAGTACTCTGCTTCGCTCCTTTTAGAAGAACATATGTCTTATGGAATACGTAATTACTAATTGTTACTTTTGATTCTAAGAAAAGTATTAGTTTTGAAATCAGGTTATTTTTATAATGGCTAGAACTTCAAGGAAACTCAATTATACAATCAAAACTACTCTACATACCTCACTAAGTAACTACTTACACTGTGAACATTTGAATTATTCAAGACCGACGAATGTCTAGAGATAATTATGATGCTAAAGCTCACTACGACCACTTGTTTTTACTTCACGTGGCATCCTAAAGTAATTTTGTACTTATATGTAAAAAAAGTTAAAGTATAAAAATAAATAGAACCCACGGACGGATAAAAGGATTATTCATACTCCGCAGTATCTCAACTGTTTTGTGCATCCAATGTGTGAATCAATTACTTAGTTCTGGTCTGTGCATCTCTCTGCTTCATCATAATCGTAGGTCAAATCCCACCTGCGCCTTTGACCAACCTTACATTAAAGTTTGGCTTTAACTGTGAAGGCAAACATAGCGATGAAACCGGCATATAACTAGAATCTTTCGTGATCAGTCGCGATCCGCAAACCTAAACTGAGCCAGCCTGTTCATTGTTCACCCTGCTTACGAAAAAAGCATGAAGCAAGCAAGCCCCTGAATCCCAGCAATAAGAACATTTAGTGGGCAGGTTTTTACAGCCACTGCACAGCGTGAACAATTTGTTAAAATGTAACAAACATTACCAATAAATGTTTGGAATATTTAAATAATAAGCTGTGTGGGTAGTAAGGAGGCCTTCAGTAGCTGAATACATTGTGTCCAACTTTGAAAGTGTCAAAAGTTTCATTACTGTTCCAGCACATTTTAGAATGTCACTAACTTATCTATAGAACGGCCAGAAGCGGAACTACTGAGTTACGAATATTAAAGAACACAGAAGTTATCTAATTTTGTGCCACTTTTCGAACGTGGCGCCATGGTTAGATTCTACAGTAAAGTTAGTCGTACTGTAGGCAAAGGGCTCGAGTTTTGACATTTCTATCGCGGTCTGTGACGAGCTTATTCTATTCTCGCAATCAGAGAAATGGCACAAACTCTCACACCTCATTTCTCTTTACTTTAAACTAGCGGCGATCCACGGTTTTACCCGTGTAGCTTCTATTCCATTTATTTTTCCGCTATAAAATGCAGTTTATTTGATATTTCAGATCATAAACAAATTGTGTTACAAATTTCAACCCGATACGTTGACCCGTTTGGTGTGACTGAGTAACAAAACATTCAAACTTCAGCATTCATAATATTAGTAGGTTTACCAACCTACTGTTTAGCAACAGTCGCGATTTAAAGCCTTCAAATCGCGACTGTTGCTACACGAAATTGGCGCGCCCAAACGAAAATATAAATTGCTGTCTGAAGAAAACTCCACAGCTATTAGTCTAACTTTATGTTTGTAACTAAACTAATTTGGACTAATTAAGTATGATAACTATTCTCCTACTACTAGCCTTATCCTGCAAATCACACTAATAATATAAAAATATATGTTTGTGTGTTTGTGAGTGTGTATGTTTGCCGCGTATGTCTGTAGCGGCTGAACAGATTTAACAAAATTAAATACTTGGTAATTACATTACATGAATTAAAACATAGGCTAATTTTTATCTCGTTAAAGTTAGTGGTTGAGAAAAGTGATACAGGTTAATAATGGTTTCCTTTAATACGATTACACGAGATAAGAAACACACGAGAGTATAAATACGTTAATATTTCAAACAATGCTTTATTGTACTTATGTAATTTGTACCTACATTGTAAGAAAATTGTGACAGTGCTAGCATATTTATTAGCTTTCAAACCTTTCAAACGAAGGGATGACTTTGATGCGCTTTCTTGCAGAGATGTGACAGTTAAAGTCACAGCGCGCGCCATTCATCAAGAAGTTGAAGTTGATGCGCTTTCTTATTGTTTGTCTACTGTCGTAATAAAGACGTAGCTATTATTTTTCAGGAGGCACTGAAAAATAATACTTAACGCTTACTTTACTCTTGTGTAATGAGCAGTGTAAAAAATAAGTTTTCAGTCATGTTTACAAAGCTATAAAGTTTCAAATACCGAATCAAAGTGAACAATTCCGGCCGGTGTTAATCATCGGATAACGAAGGCGGAAAGTTTATCATTACTTCTTTGTCAAGAAGGAAACTCTGTTTTGATGAACGTTATTAGATTTATGAATATAATCACGCCAGGGTATCGTCCTTTTGAAGGAAATTTCATTAGTGAAATTGGCTTTGTTATTCCGCATCCGTGTAGGATGTTGCCCGCTGGCAAGTTTGAAAAAAAGACAATAAAACTTAATTAAGGAAAGATAAGCAAAACGTGAAAATGGGCCGTCCATTTTTAGATGTTGTGTGCTATTTTGTTTTCGGCTAACGATTGTTATTGAGCAGCATCTCAAATGTTTTAAGGAAAATAGGTTATTGACCGTCATCTCGGGTGAGGTTAAGCGACGAGTGTGGCGGTACGCGATGAAACCTACCTAGAAGAAATCGATTCACTTTCGAGTTCCAGACATAAAGATTGTATCTATCGAGGAAACCCACTCAGCGAACGCGTTCAGCCTAGATGATGTTATTCTGAAAGTCGGGGCAAACCTCTTATAGACTCTATTTCATTGCTTTTTTTAAATTATAGTCTTCTTACCTTAATACTTACTCTTCAGTCTAACCCGCCAAGTATGTTAAAGATTTGTACGTACCTTTGAGGTTTGCGAGTACCTACAGTAAATTCAGTTAGAAATTTTCGAAATTTGTGACGTCAAGTTTTTTAATACAGTAGTCTATCTACGAAAATTTTTTCGATAATGTGTTAAATTATATGTACTCGTATCTTATCGTGAAAATTGCATGATATTTCTAAAATAGTTTTGTAGTTTGTACTACTTATTAATTATTTATTAGTCCCGAATTCCCGTTTGTAATTTTCTGTTATTGATGATTCAAATATAGTGCAATGAGGTCACAGTAGAGTTTACGAACTTATATTGTATCCTGTAAGTAGATGAATTATATATAATAGTATTATTACGAGTAATCTTAAGAAACTGTAGGTATCAAGCACCAATGCAGCTTTTAATCTAAGGCATCTAGACTATAATACGTAATCACGTTTGTCTAATCACCAAGTGCGGTTTGGTAGACATAGCTGATTTTCGAATAATGGTTTTTGGAATATGTTGGTTTTTGTACGATAGTTTTCTTCATCAAATGTTCAAGCTAATAATAAACAA
The DNA here is from genome assembly GCA_963693475.1 of Ectropis crepuscularia. Taxonomy (NCBI): domain Eukaryota; kingdom Metazoa; phylum Arthropoda; class Insecta; order Lepidoptera; family Geometridae; genus Ectropis; species Ectropis crepuscularia. The sequence continues at coordinate 17,059,214 of OY856358.1, forward strand.
AAGCTCGATATTACGTGGCACAAAAAATCATTTCGAACGACAAGAAATAAAGTAACTTGGAAATAAACCGCTTATCGCTAAATACTGCGAGTACCACCTCAGTATGAGCCAATTTAATAGCGTCATAAATATGATCAAATCCTGCCATATCTATCGTACGTATACAGCCTGGAGCTTAAAACCTCCAAAACGCAGCATAAATGCACACATTTGGGCAGAATGCCTGCCATTCTGTCATTATCAGGCCTGCCTAATTACTCAATTAGACTAGTATTACTGTGGAACTGCACCGCTTGGGGCCAACTTTCTCGGCTCGGCACGTTTCCAGCAAAGTTGCCACGGGATGTATCCGCCATTTTGGGCCGTTAGCTAAATGCACTGTGAGGGTAGTTGAAGTTTTAGACGTCAGTGATTTGTGTAATGAATTTCTTAATACGGAACTTTAAGGAAATTTAAGTTGTACATCGTAGGGCCATGATACTTTTGAAGAGTCCGAGGAAGTACTGCCTTCGTTATTGATTCTACTGCAAAACAGTAATGTGCAAAACTTATGTAGGTACTATGTTCTGCTTGGAAGGAAAACTCTTCCAAATAAATTGTTGGGTAGAAGAAGAAGAACAAGAAGTCAATGGTATATTAAACCGCGCTGGCCGAGTGCGAGTTGGTGTAAGACATATGCCAACGAAAGACATATTTCTTGGAACATCCCGGTTTCTTTCACCGTTAAAGCCAGTGGTGAAGATGATTTCCTACATCTGTATAGATACTTAGAAAAATACTCAGTGGTTCAGACGGGATTCGAGTCGATGACCTCATAATGGTGAAATCAGACGTTCTAGCGACCACGCTTAGTCTCTTAATTTTTTCCTATAAAAAGAGCTTTAAACCGTGATTAAACCATAAATTTCCCCTTGAACCCCATTTATCACCTGTCCATGGTGGGCTTACAGTGTACTCTGTCACTTAGCTAATTGCCGGATTATAAATGTTACACAAATGTATACGTATTGTGCTATTAGCTAGATTGAAAAGCTATGTCAACTTAGGTACTACGGGGACTAGTGGGACTGCGGTCTAAAATTTATTGAAGTAAACTTGTCAAGCGCGGGTCTAACTTTCACATCGAAGGTTTCGCACCACAACAATTATAGGAAGAAAGGACGTTTATTTTTTAAATGAATATCATGCTTTTGATGTATTTTGCCTTTTATTACATCTGTGCTGCAGAGCGAATAAAAAACATACTAAAACACTAGTTTGATGTGATCAATTTAGGCCAAAAATTATATCTCCTTCGCCACAATGAAGAGAAATGTTGCGTATGCTGGTTTTGAACTTGGACCGCTATCATAGTGGCGTCATTTTGATACCTCATCACTTCAATGATTCGCCTGTTAGCATGAAAGACGCTGAAAGGACTTCAGAAGACTTCAGAACAGCCCAGGTTTCGACGGAATCGAACACCTTCTTGTAGTCCACAAACGCTAAGTATAGAGGCCGATTGTACTCTTTGATCTTCTACAATCTACTGCGCCGTGTAGATGTGTTCAATCGTGCTTTACCCACTTCGAGGCCTAACCTATCAAGGGGCTGAAAATTGTGGAGTCTTGGGATGAGACGGTACGTGATGACTCTCGAAAACAACTTGTAGTCATGGCTCAGAGGAGACACTGTTCGATAGTTCTTTAAAAAGTATTGTCAAACTTTTTGAGCAATAGGACCACTACACTTTTGGGCCACGCCTTTGGAGTTCTCCCAATTAAGAGAACACTATATAGTTATTTGAGTTTTATAAGTGAAGCTCCACGGATCTTTAAAAGTTCTGTAGTAATTCCGTCCTCACCCGCAGATGTTTCATTTTCTAGTTGGCTAAAAGCTATCATGATTTCGTCTAGACTAATTTCAGGTAAGTAGTTTTGTTATTTACACGGAACCCTAAATGAGATTCCATGTTGGTTAAAGTATTCGTTTGTGACATTTCAACATTTCTGTTTTAAATATTGTTGTGACTTTTTTCAGCTCATCATCACCTTAAAAAGAAAAACAAAGTAACGTAAAGTTACTTAGAAGGCTGGTCTTTTCGAGAAAACGGCGCCTGCCGATCCAGAAGCCCCGGGTTCAAATCCCACGCACACAACTATCTTTTCAAAGTCATGTGCGTAATGCGGCTAACTTAACCTACACTAACTAACTAACTTAAACCGACATGTACCTAAAATCTTTCGAGGGCATGTGTCATCTACCAATCCGCACTGGACCAGCGTGGTGGCTTATGGCCTTGACTCTTTCCTTGTGAGAGAAGGCCCGGAGTTCCAGCAGTGGAAACATTTAGTAGGCTGTTTATGTATCATCACGTTATCTGAGGACCACTGCAAAGGATCTCGTTTTAAAAAAATTAGATAATGATGTATTCAATAGCCATCAAATGTCATACCTATCCATCACCAAATCTCGTATCCATTTTTTGAAATGTTAATTTCAGCATGAACATGATTTTTAAAAAGTTTTAACGCTAAACAATTACGGTTAATCAGAAATTGTTACGGCAAGTGGTATTTGTGGCAAGTTTAAATGAAACTTTCGTGTTTCCTGACAACAAACTTACATTATGCCATATGATGTAAATTACATAAATACGATATGTTCATGTTTGATATGTAAAATTTACGAAAAAACTAAATTCCAAACGAATTGAGGTCTTCATTAATTTAGAAGACCTTTGTAAAATTGGAAAAACAGGTACGCAAATAGGATAAATATTACATAACATTATTATTGAAGATACAACGAAATTTGAGAAGGATACGTCGGTATTCAATGTTTATTCTTATTGTGTTTCCGAGAGCAAGCGAGGTTTGTGGGGAATTCGTTCGCACGTGTAAATTTTCGAAGGTTCCATAAATACTGAAGGGCGAAGTAAGCGAATTAATGAAACTTCGTTAAAGCGTAACAAACTCCGTACATAATTATTTCAATTTAGAAATTCACAACTTTTTAAAAAACTCAGAAAGTACAGTTATATTCGGTGCTATAATGAACTCTGCTAATAGCTTTAAAACATTTCGAGCTTAACAGAGCGGTACTAAATCTTTGGAATTACAAGTACCTACTTACCTACAATAAGATATTATCATTTATTTTTCCTATGCTGGGACTAAGGATCTTCTCTTACAAGGTCAATGGCCAATTCAACTCACTAGCCAAATGCAGGTTGTCGGATGACACATATTTTCGTAGATGTATTTGGCTATTTCTCATCGTTGGTCAAATTTCATGGTCACACAGTTATATTTTATAAACGGTATCAGTTAGAAACAAATGTTGATAATTGGTGAATGAAACATTTATTATACTACAATGCATATTCAGCTTGTTTCAATAGAAGTAATTATTTATATGAAAAATTAACTTAAACGGTCAAAATCGGGGTAATTTTTCGCATTGTCATCGCGTCACACTTCCCGGCGCAAAGGTTTTGCTATGGGTTTTAAAACAAATACACGGGTAACTCAGGTATAAAATAGTCAGAACAGTGCTAATCGAGCTGCGAACATGCGCGCGCACTCGCCTTGAAGAAGATCGCCGGACACGATCGAAACTCGAGTTGGACTGTTCTGACTATTTTATACGTGAGTTACCCGTGTATTTTTTTAAAATGTGTAATAACCACGTTAGTTTTCATACTTTTGCTATGGGGGCCAGATAGCTGATATAATTACTTATATAGTTTCAAATACATACTTATTATACATATATGTATATTTGTATATTAATTATATATATTTTAGATTACATTATAGGATTCTATAATAAAAATAAACATATGTGCGCCCATTAATTTGTATCATACCTAGGTAATATAAAAACATGCTGACAAAAACATAAACTATAGGAAATTGTAAAACTAACTGTAGTTTATAGTCAAATTCGTTTTATAAAATTAAAATTCATACATTTCAAGTTAATAAATATTGGTGGACATTTCACACACAACACACAACACCATCTGACCCCAAACTAACCAATGCTTGTAGGTACTATGGAAGCAAGATAACTGATAATTATATATATGTAGACATACTTATTATACATCAAAAACACCCAGGCACAATCCAAATATTTGTATTCATCACACAAATATTTGCACTGGGTGGGGATTAAACCCACGACCCACGAAACTTCGCAGGTAGACTTAGGTACTACCAACTAAACTACCAGGCCAGCCAGCAATAGTATGTAACTGGATTTGGGGAGTCTAGTTCTGTTCTAGTCTAGTCTGATGTTAGTTCTCGAAATAGTAGCATAGCTAGGCCTATTTTTGGTCCATATTAAGTTACAAAAACTACTTACTGCGTAGCTTCTTACGCATAGCCCTAAAATACCTATGATCACCGTACCTACTTTATGTATTCTTTACACCCTATAAACCATTGTTAAACTATCACCGTACCTACTTTATGTATTCTTTACACCCTATAAACCATTGTTAAACATTGAAAAACTATTTTTATTTCCAGTATTTTTCAGCGGCCTGGAATGAAATCTTTTGAGGCCTCTCTTGACAGTTTTTAGCTAAAAAACCTTATTCAGTCTTCTTTGGTAACCGTCTAAGTAAAAGTTTTATACAACTCAATTAGGTCTCACGCTATAAAGCTTCAGAAAAATTGTAATGATTTCTGGAAGGTTCAATGGATCTTAGAAAAAAATTGGCAGTCATAGGAACTGCCGATAGAAGTGAAAACTTATAACTCAGAATTTGATAGCTTACTTTGGAATCTACACGGGTGTAACCGGAGGGCGTGGCCTGGGCATCATGGCATGGCCATCTCGAAATGCGTCAGCATTTCCTATTGGCTGATGCATTTCTAGATGGCCATGGCATGATGCCGACGACACGCCCTTTCAGCATTTCCCATTGGCTGACGCATTTCTAAATGGCCAATAGCCATGGTCCCGAGTTTACCCGAAGACTTCTTATCATATCCGTGACGCTAGAATCCAATTCACAGCCCACGAAATATCTGTCTAGGCGCGCCTAAAGAAGTTTCACTTCAAAAAGTCAACGAAGTCCAGACTCATATCGTTTTCAAAATTCTTCTTTTAAATGTATATTTTTACAATCTTGAAGATTTGATTTTTATATCAGAAATTTACCTAAATATTCCAATTCAAAATGTAATCAAACAAAAATATTAATGGGATCAGATACTGTTACGTTATTAGTAAATATACTCAGGTATGTACTCCTCAGTACCCCGTATAAAGTCCCTGGAGCAGAGAATATAAAGGAGCACAAATACCCGGCACCCAACCCAACACCCTCTTTTTAGTGCATACTCAAGAGGAAAAGGAGACCCTGACAAACCAGGGTTACGGGTCAGGCACCGGGTCACGCATCCTTACCATTCATGAAGCGCAGGGATTGACATACGAGTCGGTAATCGTAATTAAAACTAAGTCAAACATGAAGCTGCACGAGAGCGTGTCCCATGCGGTTATTCCAATCTCACGGCACACGGGGACCTTCACATACTACGCTGACGACACCGACGACGCCATCGGTCGGTTCGTGCGGCGAGCGTTGGCTGCATCACCAAAGACCATTCAAGATTTCAACCTGCAGATGGCCATTAGAGACAGAAATGCGGCTGTAGTGGAGGCTCTGTGCCAGGAGGAGGCGGCTTAGGCAAAAGACGATGTCGAGTCGATTACTATCGGAATCCCAACCGGTAGTGATCGGCTCAACAGACGAAATCGGACTGACTAGCTTTAGAATTACGTTTAAAATGTTCACCACCCCCCTACTCCCCCCCTTATTATCCTCTTCTTCTCCTAATCCAAGAACTATGTAAATAAAAAAAGATTATTGTAATGACAAAAGTCACGGACCCCGGAGTCTGTGGAGTGTTTAAATTAAATAAAAAAAAAAAAAAAAATGATACTGTTACGTTATGAAACATCATCATAAATTCCATTAAATCTAACAATAGGCACCTAATAAGAAAACAATCCAAAACTTGTAGTTGCTATCATTGAACTCTTAAAACACGTTTACTTAGTTTCAACAAAGGTTGCTATATACTTAATTGAAATATTCGTATATTATTTTATTGTAATTCCTATATTTTATGTACTAATTTAAGGTGTGAACAATAAAGAGTTACAATTCATTAAATCATTCATATTCCGAAAATTTTCATAAAACCTACGTGGCTCGAAAATTAAAAGAATTAAATAAAGTCAAGTCACTACAGCCGACTGCCAGGTTTGAGACGTCAAACAAGTCAAAAAACAAAATTGTGCAATTCACATTTTGATCAAAGAAGGTGAACGTTCTCAAAATTAATAATAATAATTATTATATTCATAACTTTACTCAGCAGCGCGATCTTCGTATTCCGCTAAAACACTTCCCGCCAAATCTCTCATTAGCCAGCCAGTAATCAATGTCAATAAAACCACTTCATTGTTATTGCCAGTAATAATTTATCTTTGATGACAGCTAACGGATCGTCAGCTTGTTTATACACAGTAAACTCCGTATGACAAAGTTGCGCGCGAAATTGATCTCCTTAATGAAAAGCCAGTGTTGACTAGACAAACACGAAGGCGTCTAATATAGTTTAAGTTACACAATAATGTGCCTTCACTACGGTATAAAACTATCCCGGCTTTTATCGTGTGTGCTCGAAACTAACAGTCTGCAGTAGAGGACTATACTAAAATAAGGTTTGTTTTGTTTTGTGGTCTGAGCCTCGTATAATGTTTTACAAAACTATACCCCGTTTACATTATTCCAGTCCAGCGACCGAATCCAGCGCTGGATTGCTTACTGGAATATTGTAAGCCGGCACTGGAATGTATTGGCACTGGATTGATGCATTCCAGTGCCGGTTTCCATTATTCAAGTAAGCAAAAGCAGATTTACTAAGGGTTGCCATAGTTTAAAATCCCGATATCGGTAAACGAATTTCTAAAATCCCGAACATTCTTTCAACATACGGGTAAATTACATATTTAGACAATAACCGCCTTTTTGAAGAGCTTTGCAATTGCTATCCCTTTAATTCAACACGAAAATAAAAATATTAGTGTGGCCGCTATTCGTGTTCACGTGGCTTATATTATGTATTCAATTTTTTTTGTCACTGGATAAATTTCTCCGTTTCCTATCCAGACGCCATTTATAAACCCACCCGGACGTAAACAAATCTAATAATCTAATACAAATCTGGGAAAAATTGAACCGACCCTACGTTTGTCTGACGTCAAAACTAGTTTCAGAGTACATAGATGTGTAGAGTGCTCTGCTGTAAGGATATTAGGTATATTTTCACAAATAAGCAACCTATTCTTAGTTCCTATGGCTACGCTTTTTCTCACATGTGGTGATCATCGTAAAGATATTTTTCATAGAACAGGACGTCTACTCTCTTTCTACGAAAACGTAATTTCGAAATAAACTGGTGACTTTCCTACTCCGATTCTACTTCAATCCGTCGCTTTGTCCGATTAAATTTGCTGAGCCTACTCTAAGAACTAGGTACTAATCTAGAACTAATCTAAGAAGAGAAGTAGGCTTAGAACATTTAAATGTCGAACAATCTTCTATCGGACGAAACGAAGTAGAACGAGAGTAGGAAAGTCGCGAGTTTTTTTCGAAATTTCGTTTTCGTAGAAACAGAGTAGACGTCCAGGTTCTGATCTCCTCACGTAGTTTTCCGTTTAAGCCAGTGGCGATCACAAAGTTGTATACATATACAGAGTATTTTAAAAAATACTCTGAGATCCGTTCAATAGATGCGCTCTATTGTCTATCACCACAGACACATAACACATCGGTTAAGAGTATGAATCCTACTAATCCATAAATTATAAACTAATATTATAAATATGTGAAACTTTGGATGTTGAAATGTTAGAATGTTTGTTGCTCAATCACGGTACGGTATCGGTCTCGGTACGGCTGAAATTCGGAACATATTTTTTTTTTGTCTAGAATTACACATACTTTAATATAACTGGCCTCGTGGCTTAGTGGGTAATAGCTCTGCCTGCGAAGCCGAGGGTCGTGGGTTCGATTCCCATCCAGGGCAAATATTTGTGTGATGAATTCAAATGTTTGCACTGTGTCTGGGTGTTTCTAAGTATAATAAGTATGTATTTAAAACTATATAAGTATTATATCAGCTATCTGACCGCCATCGTACAAGCTTTGCTTAGTTTGGGGTCAGATGGTGTTGTGTGTGAATTGTCTACAAAATATTTACTTAGGTATAAACTTTAAAAACACTTTTGAAACGAGAATCACGTGGGTAAAACACCGAGACACTGCTTGTGTAATGTAAACTAAGGTAATGGTTGATAAATAAATCTATACTAATATTATAAAGAGGAAAGATTTGTATTTTTGTATTTTTGTATTTTTGTATGTATGTAATAAACTCAAAAACTACTGAACCGATTTCAAAAATTCTTTTACCAAAAGAGAGCTACATTATCACTGAGTAACATAGGCTACTTTTATTACGAGAAAAAATTAGAATTACTTTCATTTCTTTACTAAAACCAACGCAAGGTATAAAAAAAACAGCCATAAAATGGCTTTCATCGCATACGCTGCGGAAAGTACCAATGATAGAACAAAACAATGTTCTACAATATTATAAAACGTATTAAAATCTACAAAAAACCTCGCGAGACCATATGTCTAACTACTGTAATTACGTCGCTACAACTGTTTTTTTATATTTTAAAAGAAGATAAAAATGCCGATCAAATTCAGACCATGTTATCCATACATTTGTATTAATTCTTATCCAAATAAACTATTTCGTATTCAAGATTGCTTTAATACCTACTGATTCCTTTTTGAATTATTAAAATCGGACATTGCATTCAAAAGATATTACGAAGTTAAAAAATTCCATCCTGTCGAAATAATAATTATCGACGCGACGGGCCGGCGCGGCGCGCCGACTGTAGCGCGGCGCGGCGCAACGTGGCGGTACAATGCCAGCGATACAAATCAATGGATGTGCCCTGAGAACCTTGAAATTGGTAATAAATTGCGTCTCTGTGTGTATCGTAAGTGGTTTACAAACAACCAATCTACTTGACCCCTATAATCGCTAGCGGCGAGATTTGCTGTGGTTCTACTTATTTTGGTTGTTGACAACGAATAATGATAGGTAAAAACGTCCGGCGTCCACCGCGTCCTGCAACCGACTAGAACGGAAAGAGTGAGCTCACTCTTCCCAACTTTGACATGATTACGTGCGCTCTGAAGTTTGGGAAGGCCAATCTTGGGTTCTACGATCTATGGTAGATATAGAATAAGGAAGAGTGTACAGCGTTCATCCTTCCCAGTCAGAGTGTTGTTATCTCAGAATACTTTTTTATCATGTACCGCGTTGGTACATGGTTCCAAGACTTTAAAATCGTGTAAAAGAAACTTACCAAGCCGCATGCCGAGACGGGGGTTTGTTACAAAATTATAGCCAATGGGAAATCCCTTTGAGAGAAGCTTCAATTTCCCGGTGTCCGTTGAGGCTGAGAGTTGTTTGTGGTAATATTCATCGATATAAATCAATAGATGTGCCCAGAGCACCTTGACATCGGTAATAAACTGCGTCTCTGTGTGTATCGTATCTGGTTTACATAAAACCAATCTACTTGACCCGTACAATCGCTAGCGGCGAGATTTGCTGTGGTGCTACTTATTTTGGTTATTGACAACGGATAATGATAGGTAAAAACGTCCGGCGTCCACCGCGTCCTGCAACCGACTAGAACGGAAAGAGTGAGCTCACTCTTCCCAACGTTGACATGATTGCGTGCGCCCTGAAGTTTGGTAGGGCCTATCTTAGGTTCTACGATTTATGGTAATATTATTATTTTGTTTCCGCCGTATTACATTACAGCTAGCCGTTTTGAAAAATAGTGCCTTTTTGTAATGCGGCGGTTCAACGATTAGCCGCATTGTCATTGCGATACGTTCTTCAATAAGGCGGCCCACGTTCAGCCATATTGTATTACTGATTATATTATAGGGTGACCAAATTTAAAAAAACATAATTTAAATAAACAAAATCAAAATTAATTTCATTCATCCGAAAAAACTGACCGATTACTTACGGTATTCCTTAATATTTTTTTACAACATTTTACCTCTCACATAAAGTTTGAAAGCCCATAAATTGATATCGGTGACGGTACACCTAAGAAACATGGTGCACTTCCATAGACAAGGGTCTATCATCCAGATTTGACTCCGGGTGGGCTCCCGCCAGAAGCTCTGCGGTCAGCCCTGAGTGTCGCTTCTCCATACTCGGCCTGCGATACACTACGGCTACTTGCATGGCTTGCTCCATTCAGGACCTCCCTTGAGCTTCTGGCTCCCGCATTTTTTTAATATACTCCAGAGGTAGTAGCGCCAAGACTATATGGAGTCGGTGTGCTCCGAGTCGGATCTGGGTCTCATGTAACCAACCCGGTCCGATTTAGTCTTAACAAGGTGGACGGTGGAAACGAAATAGTTTCCAAGTAACACCCAGGGTGACAAGTGACACTCCAATAATATTGTGTACAATCCCTCCGAACTCCAGAATCCACTGTCACTTTAGCAATTTAGCAACACACTTGCAGTACCTATTCAATGCCATAGTTGTTGTTATGTCAGGCAGTGCCATGAGTGTTAAGAATCGGAACTAAAAATTGTGAAAGAGGCGGCTAATCTCTCGCTTTATTACTTAACGGCTAGCCGTGTTGAATGACGTATGGCGTCGAATACATTCCGGTTTTTTAATCAGCCGTATTCAATCCGGCTGATCGTTAAACCGCCGCTTTACAAAACGGCCCTCAACCAACTAAGCCACCAGGCCAGCCAGTTTAATGTTTTTACTCTTTAAAGTTTTGGTTTCTAATTTTGATAATTTGGAAAAATTTGGTCATGTACGTTTCATTTAGCATACCTACTTAACAAAAAATATTGACCCCGTGCGAAGCCGGGACGGGCCGCTAGTGTTTAGATAAATAAATAAAAAATTGTAGATAAAAATGGTAGGTAAATACTTACATGATAATTTTGTTTTTGTGCAAATGAAAATTCTTTATTGCCATTTTCCATCATCAAACAGAACTACTTCAATTAAGCAGTTCCTTTGAACTTCAATTAGAACGCTCTCTGTCAGTCAACGGCTTCTCCTAAATACCTACCTACTATTTTATTAAGTAAACAATTATTAATTTCAAACCAATGCAAATACGTTGGTAAAATAATGACAAGGGAATGGTTGTTAACTCAGTTTACTGCAATAACAAATTCTGTGAAATTCTATCCAAGTATCTATATAACTATTTACAAATGACATAAACGAAGGACGAGAGGACAAATTAAAATGCCTCTAGGCAGTCGTGAGATAGTTGTGAGTAGGTGACGATGATGAAGAAATAATTATAAAAACGTAAGTTCGAATTTAAGTCCTACCATACCTTTGCCAGTTATTTTACCGCCAAGCAGTAATGTGCTAATATCAGTGTGTTCCGGTTTGAAGAGCAAAGTTTCCAGAGAAATTACAGGGCTAAAAGATAAATCATCTTACAACTCTGGATGACGAGTGCAGTACAATGCTAGGTAGCGGTTTGGACCCTTCAAGTTCAAATAGCTGCATGGCACTGTCCTATTATGGGCAGGCGTGTTGCTTATCAGGAACATGTCCTGTTTGTCCTGTCACTCTATACAATAAAAAAGTTTTAAGTTCTAATTATCGTCATTGGCGAAGTTATCAGACTGACAATATTGAAAATGACTATGTAGAAAGATTTTTCACTGTATTAAATTTTCGTTGATAGTGCATTCTGACTTTCATTCGGTAACGTTACCGTAATTTCGCCAATATATATCTAGCGATTCATCTGAATTTGATGTAAAAGTGCCGACCACCAAAGAAGTTTTCACTTCAAAAATAATACCAAAACTTTATCATGTAGGTAGGTCGTTTCGTTACTTATTGCCTGTGTGGCCACAACTCACAGCTTAACAACGGCAGTCCAATCATGATAAGTAATTTTGTGCATAAGTAATTGAACACAGAAAAGTGGGACGAATTTAACTTGCAAGAATTTATAACAGACCTACCTACAGATTATTCTTTAGTAGTGGTAGGTCTATATAGTCAGCATGGGAAGTACCACACCTTTGCCAGTTATTCTACCGCCAATCAGTAGTGTGTAAACATCACTGTGTTCCGGTTTACGGCAATGTTTCCAGTGAAAGTACAGGGCTGTGAGATAAAGCATCTTATATTATCTCTAGGTGACGAGTGCAGTGCTAGGCAACGATTTGTGCTCTTCATGTTCCAGTAGCTCGTCTCTGTACTCTATAGCATAACAAAAAATACGCCGAGGCAGTTCTTTTGAGTCAACGCTCAAGTACTGTGCTTTTATTTTGGTAACTTTGCGACAGATTTGAATTACTCATATTTTTTTTACACAATATCTCGCCGTAACTTGATGTTTTCTATGAAAGACGTATTTCACAGAGCGAAATGGTTTGTTATTAATGTTAGTACGTGGTTGGATGTTATTTTGGAGGTTTGACTCCACTTTCGTAACAAGAACTACCTATTTAGGCTGTAGAATGCGTGCTGAGACATCGGTCAGAGAGTCAAGACCATAACCCAAATTGGCCCTTGAGGCAGTCTCTGAATGGGGCAAAACCAATTTGGGCAAGTTTAACGAGGGAAAAACGCAGGCGTGTTTGTTCTCCGCAAAAAGAGAGAGCAAAGAGCAAATTCGATTGAGATTTGACTCTACTTTTGTGATAAGAACGTCTAGGCCAGACCGTATCGTCGCTTTACATCAGGCGAGATGGCGATCAGGTGTAAACCAATAAAAATTAAAAAAAAAAACACCACGCTGGCCCAGTGTGGGTTAGTGGATGACGCATGACCTCGAAAGATTCTAGTAACGTGTTGTTTTTTCCACAATGTTTTCTTTGACTGTTTTTAAGTTAGCAGCGTTATGTACCTACTATACTTTAAAAAGACAGTGGTGCACGTGGGATTGGAACCAGGGGCCCCGGATCGGCAGTTGCCGTACTCCCGACTAGACCAGTCGTAGTTTAGCTATATAGTTTTCAATAATGTATATTACTTATAGGTAAGTACATAAATAATTCAAACCTTTCCATCTCCTCTGCTAATATTCATAACGGAAGCACGAGACGGGTAAATAAATGGGAAGTATGTAAATACGTCCTAAATATGGGCGTGATGAAAGGGGCTCAATTAAAGGTTTTTAACCGCATCGTACCTATTTGATTTTATTTTTGTCCATTTTTGGATTGTTCGCAGCCTTTTATTTATCAAAGGGCCCTTATTGAATAATGTACATCAATTTGGTGTTAATAAAGTTTTCATGAAACGTATAAAACATTTTTATTTCATTTTTTTACATTTTGTTTTTATATACCACAGATTACTTTCAATGAATTATGATTATTGAATTAAAGAACATGATTGGATGAAACATGATTAATGAATTTCAGTAATCTGTGTAATATTATATACTTTTAGGATGATAAGTATTGGTGGCTTTTTCTCACACGACACTAAAATGTTATACTTAAATGAAGTAAAGCTTGCATTATATTCCAAGAGCTGAGCTGTAGGTAGATAGATTACAATTACAATTACAAATTTATTTATTGATTAAAAACTTCTTACAAAACATCAAAATTCTTACTTACTAAATTCAAAGAAATACTTAATATATTATGTTAGTAGTCCATTAGCAGCCGTGCTAGGTTGGAGACCTGTGTTACAGCTGCTAAGATTCCCACCTCCGGCGCTCACTCGATCACGTAAACCTTTTTTTTTACATAACGTGACAGATATTACCAATTATTTTATTGGACTGTGGGTATTTATGGTTCCATTTAATAAAAACGTAAGTTATCATTTTTTATGTGGGTATTTTAGTTTTAAGTTAATGATCTTGTTGTATGGTCCAAGTTAGGAGAGAGCGCCTTAGATGTTCAACATCAGTTTCATAGCATGTTAGTACAAATATACTTATCTTGTATTATCACAATATTACAAGATAAGTATATAATAATAGATATTTGCAGCAAGTTGAAAACTTGTCACATACATCTCCTATTGTACCCCAACACGGATGTGGAGACCTGGCTGGTGAGTTGTGGTAATGTGTTATTTCAGACTATAATCTCCGAACCATTCCGAATTTCAACCTGATCTGTTAAGCCGTTCCAACACGATTGAGCAACAAACATCCAGACATTCAAACTTTCGCAACCTACTGACATTAAAATGACAAAGTTTAGATGTTTGGTACTCAATCACGTCGGAACAGCTGAACTGATCGGGTTGCATTTTGGGATTTATTTAGCATATACATAGTGTGATACGTACATATGCTACTTTTTAGGGCTCCCACACAAAACTGCGATGCGATCCGATGCGATGCGACGCCGCATCAGAGGAACTTGCGATGGCGGATTGCTCCGATGCGGCGTCGCATCGCATCACATCGCAGTTTTGTGTGAGAGCCCTTATAGCAAGAAAGCAACAGAAACGGGAGCTACAAAGTTAAAACCGTGGGGCGCAACTAGTCCTGGTAATAATATAAATTTCAATGTTTGGATGTTCGTTGCTCAATCACGTCGTAACGTATGAACGGATCGGGCTGAAATTAACAATACAGTTATATTGTAGGCTGGAAGAATACATAGGCTACTTTTAATCCCGGAAAACCGCGGGAACAGGTAAAACTGCGGGACGCTGCTAATATAGGAATACTTGTAGAACTTTTTAAACGATTGGTTTTAGAAAAGTCAATGTAGCGACGTACAGAAGGCGCAAAAGTCGATCGATCACCGGCGACGTTTTAACAGGCGTTTTAATGGAGGTTCTGCTCGTTCTATAATCTCACGTTACCTTTCCAATAAAGCCGTGCAAGCCAAGGCAAACAAATTAGCTAGGCAGCTCACCTCCGAACAATAATGGATCCTCTCTATATTTAATTCCTATATACGGTTATTGGAGCTCGAGGATCGGGCTGAGTGGCGTATCGTTGGAGATACCTATGTCTAGCAGTGGACGAATTATGATGATGAGTTTAGTTCAGTGATCGTAGTAGGTCTTTTCGGATGCCGGTGACGTTGTTTCTTTCGTTGCATTTCGTCTTTTGGTAGTTGTCATAAATTCTTTGTTTTATGAAGTGAAAATGAGAGAATGAATGAGAAAACCTTTAGGTAAACAAGAAATTATTTAGTTAAAATATTAAATTAAAAAATAATTAAAAGGTTTTAACTTTTATAGTTTTACACTTGACCGCTATCTCGCCTGATGTTAAGCGACGATTCGGTATACGATGGGGCGTGTTTGCCTATTAAATACCGATCCACATTTTTTTTCCTAAGATAAAACTATACGGGAGTTGTTATCTATACTAATATTATTAAGCTGAACAGTTCGTTTGTCTATTTGAACTCAAGAATCTCGGGAACTGGTACGAATCGAAAGATTATTTTTCTGTTGGATAGTCCATTTATCGAGAAAGGCTATTTAACATTACGCTACTATGAACAGGAGCGGAGTATGAATGAAAAATGTAACAAAAACGGGAAAAATTTTTGCTTTTTGAGAGCTTTCCGTTCTCGACAGCATTTTTCTATCTTTTAAAAGGTTGCGTCATTAGCATCTAAGTTTGTTCTAAATTAGAATTGGTACGACCAATTTTCGATAGATGGCGTAGCAACGCGCGCACGATTCAGCTAGTATCCTATAAGAACTTACGCTTCCACCTACCCGCTATTATACCCCAAGATGTGCAAATAATTGATTGATATTGGATGCGGCATTCCTCGACATTCGACGCTTATTTCCTGCTCTCGAGTACTCAATTCCCTCAATTTAACGGAGGCTTCATGGACGTGCCTCCCGTGGCGTTACGAGAGACTTATTCTGTTATAGTATCGCACAGATTGGAACTGGATTACGAATTTATTTGTAGAGATATTCTCGCCCATAGAAAGAATGCGATTCGAAGGGGGCGTAATACTCATATTTTGAAGTGAAATCTTTTTTGGCCGAAACGAGCACATTTCAAAGGGAAATTTTATGGGTTTGTGCTAACAACATGTTAAAGTTGGACGACGGTGGCGGCGGCATTGCGACGTAGTGTCGGAGCGTAGCAAGAGCAAGAGGAGCGAGCTTAGAAAAAGTCCTTTACAGGACACACAGGAGTCCTACAACTGGGACTTTTCAGGACTTTTTCTGGTCTTTCTGGTCTAATGGGCTGTTTATGTTATTCGTGAAATTGATTTACAACTATTTTTTTCTCACAATTTCAAAGCTCACCGAGTTATAGAAGGTTTTCTTAATGGTGGGTAGAATACGACCGTCATGGCTTAGCGCAGAGTTGACGCCTCAGTAAAACTTGTTATTAATGATAGAACGTGGAGGTTAGATGTTATTTATGGAGGTTTGACCCCACTTTTGTAGTAAGTACGTCTAGGCTGTGAAATACGTTGCCCGAGTGAGTAAAAATCATTCTAGGTAAGCACACACCATTGTAAACGTTACCAATCATCATGCAAGATGGCGGTCTAGTTTAAATCTATAACTGTAAAAAAAGATATTAGCAGTCATAGGGACTGCCGATAGAAGTGAAAACTTATGTCGCACAATAGGTATATCTATATATATAAAAGCGAAAGGTCACTCATCAAGGAATCTCAGAAACTACAAATGCTAGGAATCTGAAATTTTGCATGGAGGTCCCTTTTAGCACGTAGGCGCTCGCTAAGATGGGGTTTTGCGAAATTCAACCCCTAAGAGGGTGAAGCAAGAGATGAACGGTTGTATGAAAATTCGTCATTTTTAAAGTTATCAAATTTTGCATCTACACTTGATACAAAGCAACTAATGTGTGTTTTATCAGTTTCGTAATTTCAAACTCTACAGGGGTGAAATAGGGGTTAAAATGGGAGATAAATGTCAAAATGAAAGTACCCAACCGTTGAAGATAAAACCATGAAACTCTGTATGTAGACACTTGACACGAAGCAAACGAATGTTTGTTCTATCAGTTTTGTAATTTCGTAAAAAAAAAAACTGTACGAGGGTGCAATTGGGGTTGAAATGGGGGATGAATGTCAATATGAAAGTACCCAACCGTTGAAGATAAAACCATGAAACTGTATATTATAGACACTTGACACGAAGCAAATAAATGTCTGTTCTAGCAATTTTGGAATTTCGAACTGTATGGGGATGAAATTGGAGTTGAAATGGGGGACGAATGTCTTTTACCCTTGCACACTTAAACAACTGAACCGATTTTGATGAAATTGTATAAAATTGTTTTATTATAAGCTGTTTTTAGTAACCGTAAATGTGTCTGGGTATCCAAATAGGTACTGCCTGAGTTACCTTAGTATTTATTCCGCGCGGACGAAGTCGCGGGTAACAGCTAGTATATTTATATTTTGCACACAGATATACATCTTTTGCTATTACGCAAATTAGACCTTATCCTTTTTTGAGTTGTCCACACATAACTTTTTTTTTTTACTTTTACTGGTTTATACTTAAACGCCATCTCGCATGATATAAGCGACTATGCGGTCAACTTGTCCCTTTTAAAGTTTATCATTAATTATTTTTGTGTGTCCTATACTTTTGGTGTATCAATAAGTGTATCTTTATATTGCTGACACGAGCTCACAAGAATTCATCCGCCCAAAAAGCGGCTAACGCAGCTGTTACGTCTCTACACCGCTACGCTGCTGTTCCGCTACATACGATTTTCTCCTACCCAAAAAAATCTCAATGCGCCTAAATGAGTTTTTTCGCATCAAAAATAGTATAACAAAGTGAAGGCACATTCCTGTTAGCGTAGCGTATGTTTTCACTTCAAAAATACTATCTACCTACATATAACAAAGTGAAGACAAATCCCTGTCAGCGTAGCATTTATTTTCTGCTGAATATTGCATGTTCTCTGGAGATACTATAAAAAATCGCCTTCGAGCAGTTTGCTCGGCTTCTGTTTCCAGGACCGTAACTGCATCGGTCTCAGTCGATTGCATTCTCAGATTCTAATGAAATGGCCAGCCAGGTGGAAAGAGATTGAAGAGCTCTATTCTTCCGACATTTTCAGTAAATGTATTATAGATTTGTAGTGGTAGGATTCTATGCAAAGTACGTCTTGGGAAGTACCACACCTTTTCCAGTTATTTTACCGCCAAGCAATGTGCAAACATTACTGTAGTCCAGTTTAAAGGGAAATGTATCCAGTGAAATTACAGGGACTGTAGATAAAACATCTTATATTTATAGGTAATGATCGCAGTGAAGTGCTAGGTAATGATTTGAACTTTCATGTTCCAAAAGTAGCGTAACGCTGTGCTGTTATGGGCAGGCGTGTTGCTATTTTTTGTCAGGCAAATATCCTGCTTATTCCGTCACTGAATACTATAAAAAGAAGAACATCTCAATTTTTTGGCAAAAAATCACTGGTTTTTGAACAATTACAAAACTCGCACAGAGTATTTCAAACTGCACAAGTGCCAATACGTGTGAAGTATTCGAGACACCCTCATGCAGCGTCGAACAAAGATTGAAACTAAGGTTTGAGTTTTCCAGTTTTGCTATCAAGTCTTTTGAAGTGAAAACTTCTTTTGGCGCGCCTAGACAGATTTTTCATGGGCTGTGAATTGAATTCTAGCGTCACGCTCGGGTATGATAAGAAATCTTCGGGTAAACTCGGGACCATGGCCATTGGCCATCTAGAAATGCCTCAGCCAATGGAAAATGCTGAAAGGGCGTGGCCTGCGGATCATGGCATGGCCATCTAGAAATACTTGAGCCAATGGGAAATGCTGACGCATTTCTAGATGGCCATGCTATGATGCCCTCCGGTACGCCCTCCGGTTTCACCCGCGTATTTTCCAAATTAAGCTATAAAATTCCGAGTTATAAGTTTTCACTTCTATCGGCCGTTCCCATGACTGCCAATTTTTTTTACAATAAAAATACTAATTTTGCGGATTTGAAGTACTATAAATATACGAAGTATTACCTACATAGCATCAGCATAAAGCATAAGCAGCGGACTTCGTCCCACGGCTGGGACCCAAGGCCTTCTGTTACAAGGCGCGAGGTGATATCCACTACGCTGCCCAAGTGTGGGTTGGAGGATGACACATGTCCTCGAAAGATTCTCGGAACATGCCGGTTTTCTGACGATGTTTTACTTCACCATAAAAACCAGTGGTGATGACAAACTTTTACAGGTACATGACCCTTCGTCGTGTAACTGCGATCATGCGGTGTACAATGTAGTGCGTTTACCTAACAAAAACCAGTTCACTTTTGACAAGAAGACCAATATTGTACCCATAGCAAAAAATCCACTCAAGGTACGCTCAACAGTGTAGTTTCTTATAGATAGATATTATAAGATATGTCGTACTTCCCCATGCGAACTCTGCAAGAAAGGTTTCAACTACATATCAGTAGCTTTACTGAAAATGTCGGTAAAATAGAGGCTCTTCAATCTCTTTCTGTAGAATCTACACAGTCCAACGGTTATTACAACGAAAGCAGCTTCAACCTCGTCGTTTGGATCTTATATAGAAACGTCAATCTTAAAACGGTATCGCTTTATCAAACTCCGAGCACGTAAAAATTTTTGGTTCATTTTTGACAGTTTATCGTTGGATGCATCTTAAAATATTAAAACAGCTATTTTAATGCCCGGTTTTTAAGCACCAGTCAACGTTACCATAAAAATAAAACATTTATCGCAACTGAACCCAATCGCAAAATTTTAACAATAAAATCAAAAGCAACGGTTCTACTCAAACTCGACGTCCCACTGCACACTCATAACATAAAATAAAAAGCTTGTAAAAATTTGATTGAATTCTTTGAGTTGTGAACCTTTAAAACAGAAGGTACATTGCAATATCCATCTACTCGATAGTACTGACTGATGGTCGAGCTACACGACGCCTTTTTATAGTAAGCTAGCAAGCTAGTACTTCTTGCTTCGTGTAGACAAAACTAGCGTTGCGTAGCGTTATCTTTTTTTTTTTTTAAATTAAGAGTGACGAGACGCGCATGTCATTCGCCTGATGGTAAGCAACATGCCTGCCACATAACAGCACAGTGACACGCAGCTATTGGAACATGATAATCCAAATCTTTACCTAGCACTGCACTGCGCTCGTCACCCAGAGATCTAAGATGTTTTATCTCTAAGCCCTGTAATTTCACTGGAAACATTGCCCTTCAAACCGGAACACAGTAATGTTTGCACATTACTGCTTGGCGGTAGAATAATTGGCAAAGGTGTGGTACTTCCCCAGGCGGACTCTGCTAAGAGTCCTACCACTACAAAATCCAATACTAAAATGCAATATCCATCTACTCGATAGTACTGACTGATGGCCGAGCTACACGTCGCCTCTTTATAGTAAGCTAGCAAGCTAGTACCTACTTCTTGCTTCGTGTAGACAAAACTAGCGTTGCGTAGCGTTATCTACACGAAGCTAGAAGTACTAGCTTGCTATCTTAGCTTGAAAAACTAGCCTCGTGTAGTTCGGCCATGAACGAGGCCACATGATAACCGCGCCATATTGCTGCGTTGGCAAGTCCTTGCTCATACTGTCATACTTCCAGAAACTCAAACACCAATATTCTTACTTGCTACTAAAACTTATATAGATACTAGCAACGCTCCACGGTTTTACCCGCGTAGGTCCCGTTCCCGTTGTTTTATCGGGATAAAAATGTAGCCTATGTGTTCTTCCAGACTTTAATTAACTGTGTTCCAAATTAAAACCCAATCTGTTCATACGTTAGGACGTGATTAAGCAACGAACATCCAGACATTGACATTTATAGTATTAGTAGGATTCGAAGTTAAAAATCCTTAGTCGTGTTAAGCACTTTTTGGTAAAGAAAAATCATTTAGGCTCGCGGCGCCGCCGTCCTAGCACTGCACCGCGTTCGTCAGTCAAAGATGGTGTATGTGTAATGGTATATCTCTTAGGCATGTAATATATCAGGAATATTGTTTGCCTAATCGGAACACAGTTATGTTTTAAAATGTTTTGGCTGACTGACTGGCAAAGGGATGGGACAATTCCCCTCACTCACCAAAAGTGTTTCATCATTGCAACCACATATCCAGCCATTATAACGAAAACAGAAATATCTTTGGACGAAAATACGATATCCATCAACATTTTGCCTCGATGGTACATCATGTTCTTGACTATCTCCTCACGAGAAAAGATTCTAAGAGTGCTAGCTGAGCTTCTGATATTTCAACGTTTTAAAGACATTTTGAGGATGAGGTTAATACGACGTAGGATGCGGTAAAAATGCGACGCATAGTATTCTTATCATTTCGATCAGTGGGAGAGCTCTTTAGCTCTGATTTTTATCGTCGGACCGACAGCGCAGAGAGGGTTGGATAAATTGTGGGATAAATTGGAATAAATTCTCGTGTTTATTTTGTTTACCTACTTCATGAATAGAGGAATTGATTTTCTTTAGTTAATTGAGAGTATTGTTTTTTTGAAAAGGAAATATAAGAAGGAAGTTTAGTATTTGCATTGAATATTTTGTTTTGAATGTCTCGATGTCTCCCACGTGTTGTTGTTTGTACCTATCTCCAAAATCGTGATTTTATAGGAAAGCATTCCAAAGATAATAATTGCATTTAAATTGTATTTTTTTGTTATATTTACGTAAAATTTGGGGGAAAAAGAACAAATTACACCAAATTTTACAAAAATATAACAAGAAGTTATGATGATGCCATGTTTTGTCTTTGGAACGTTCTCCTGTAAAATCACGATTTCGGATACGACAACTTACGTTGGAGGCATCGGTCTATATACCAACGTTAGATTGCAAATACCGTCAAATTACAATTTAACAACGTTACATTATAAACTAATGTAACCTTATCTACTGTAGGATTATAAACTCCCGAGTTTTATTAAACACCAACGATATTTACAATTTTACATTTGCACGATGTTTGTCGTTCACTTCTCACGATGTATTTTCAGGTTGTGAATAGATTTCGATTATCTTTTAAGCAGTTAGATATTTTGTTGGAGTTCTGAAGCTCTTTAGAAAATTGCTAAACATCTAAAATGTAATCGCCTTGGTAACATTATTATTGTTTGGTTCATTCAGTCTGTGCGATGTATTCGCAGTCTGAGAATACATACGATTCTCAGGCAGTACATATTTCAATTACTTTTTTGAGCAGTTAGATATTTTGCAGGTCCACTAAACCGTAGTTCTTTAGACAATTGTTAAAAATTCGATATGTATTAACAAATGATCTAAGCAACATTATTATTGTTTCTTTGTTTCTTTGATCGGTTCAAATATTACAACCATATTCTCTGTTGCTATCCGTTACCTGCCTATCGTTTGTCATCTTACATTTGTTTCATCTGGCTGATTTCCCTAGTCAAATGGGGATGTTTTTGTAGGTTTGTATGTTATTATCTTGTATTTTATTTATTTATTGGTATGTTTATGTGTATTTTAAGTTTTTATTTGATGTACTGATATAGTGCAATGATATTATCTATGTTGTACACCACCTTTATTAGGTTTGCGAGATTTTCGTCTCTGCCAAGGTTGTCTGTAAGAAATCGCTTTTAACGGAGAGGGCGCGTGTTGTTTCACTAGTGTTATTCCTTTCCTAGATGTATAGTTTTCTTAGTAAGTTCTTAGTTTCTTATTTCATGGTGTGACTAATGAAAAAAACAATTTTATTGTTGTGCTAGGTCTCTTTGCAGAGTCCGCCTGGGTAAATATCTACCATCAAGCAGTAATGTGCAAACATCACTGTGTTCTGGTTTGAAAAGTGATATTTACAGATATTCTTTACTACAAAAAATATGTATATCGAAAGGAAATATAAATATGGAGAGTCAAGCAGAAAGCAACGTCAATACACGTATTGACATTTACACAGCTATGATAGGTTTATTCAGATCTCAGCGCAGTTTACAAAGTGCAGGATGTCTACTCTCTTGATACGAATAACGTAATTTCGAAATCTCGCGTCTTTTCTACTCCGGTTCTACTTCGCTTCGGCTGATCGAACATTGTTTGACGTTTAAATGTTCTAAGCGTACTCAAATTAGAGTAGGGTTAGAACATTTAAACATACGAAACGACGGATCGAAGTAGAATCGGAGTAGGAAAGTCGTGAGCTTATTTCGACATTACGTTTTTGTAGAAAGAGTCTTCGTCCAGGAGTGCACCTGGAACGAAGGCTGCGTTTTATACCTATTATAAACGATTTTGTTACAGACTCTATAGATTTTTATACATTGAATGGACAAGCAAGACACGTACCTGATGGTATGCGATACGCCTGTCTATTACAGTGCCACGCAGCTATTTGAACAAAATAGTCCAAATTACTACCCAGCACCGTAGTGATCGTCACCCTGATATAAGATGATTTATATCTTAGCCCTGTAATATGTATGGAAACATTGCCCTTCAAACCGTAGCATAGTTCCGTTTGCACATTTCTGCTTGGCGGTAGAATAACTGGCAAAGGTGTGGTACTTCCCCTGATTCTACAGATTCTGTAAAGAGCCTATAATTACTTGTGATGTTTGACTGGCCTCGTGGCTTAGTGGGGTAGTAACTCTGCCTGCGAAGCCGAGGGTCGTGGGCTCGATTCCCACCCAGCGCAAATATTTGTGTAATGAATTCAAAAATTTGTACTGTGTCTGGGTGTTTTTATGTATAATAAGTATGTATTTAAGACATATTACAGGCTTTGCTTAGTTTGGGGTCAGTTTTGTGTGAATTGTCCACCGATATTCAGGGCTCCCACACAAAACTGCGATGCGACGCCGCATCGTAGCAATTTGCCATCGCAAGTTCTTCCGATGCGGCTTCGCATCGCATCGCAGTTTTGTGTGGGAGCCCTTATTATTTTAATATTATCATATTAAGTAATACTATCATAGTATTATAGTGAAGTGTGGTATCGCAGAAGGATAAAGAAGGCTGTGAGTGATGATGTAGAATATAATAGCATCTCGTCCCTTTCACTGTTAATATTCAACTGCGAAACATTTTACATGTATACGATGAAAGGGAAAATCGAAATCAATAAACTGAATTTCGCAATCCGAACTTACAAGGACACCGGTATTCGTTTTGGAGCAAAGTTGAAACTTTCCTTCAAAATGAAACCCGGAAATTAACAAAACGTAAGTTAAACGTCAAAAGCATTTGTGAAATTAATATTATAACACGTTAAATGTTTTACCAACCTATGTACATTACTTTTTGACTTGGTTTGGAAATTAAATGAGGGGGCTATTCAAATAATCCTACTAATTTTATAATTGAGAAAGTTGGGAAGTTTATTGCTAAATCACGCCGCATCTGAGCACCTGAACAGATCGAGTTGAAATGTTGAACAAACACATTCTGGTTAGATGTTTGATGGTTAGCGCGAGATTATTATCTTACGACAGGTTAGGTTAGTGTTTAATATAACTGCGTTGGATTATAATATGACGGTTTTTATAATTTTATGGTAATATACCCAGGCGCGGTCCCAGCGTCGAATTTCGGAATTCGTAAATATAAATATAATAAATCAAGTAAAAAAGACTACTAGTAGCGCCCCATTTTCATGTAACGTATACGATTGGGGGGGGGGAGGGGGTCATGTCCCCTGTGACCCCCCCTCCCCGTCCAAGCACGCTCCATCGTAGATCGCATCGTCGCTTAACATCAGGCGAGATGGTAGTAAAGTACGAACCTATAACAGTTAAAAAAAAACCTATACACCAAAAATGTAAGGAAACATTTCATAACAGGAAAATTATAGGAACAGAAACTAGGAGGTTAAAACCAAGGGCACTGCTATTGCTAGTAACTTAAAAATATTGTACTTATGGTAAATAGTAAAATTAAAAATACATATATAGTGATGTGCAAATCTCGCTCTGTTCCAGAGAAATTACAGCGCATAGAGATACCTTTTACTGATATCTCTGGGTGACGAGCGCGGTACTGTGCTAGTCTGAACTCTTCATGTTCCGATGTCTGCGTAACACCTTGCAGTTACGGGCAGGCTTGTTGCTTACTGCATTACTATAAAAAAGGCGTAACTTTGTGAGTTTGTAGGTGTACATGTTTGTACTCGTACTCACGTATCTATGTGACAGTTGCATAGATTTATTTCTTTATTTTCGCAACGCGAAAAAGCGAATAAAAGATTTAAGAAAGTACAATTTGTGAAGTACGAATAACAGCGTCTCGGTTAATGCCACGTAAACGCTTGCAAATTTAAAGAAAATTAAAACAAAGTCTTAAGGGGGCGCCTAAAGCCAGAAAACGAAAAAAGGACATTTTCGACGCCGCTCACTGAAGTTAAGAAACTAAAAACTATGACAAAAAAATATTGACGTGTGGGTACAATCAAGAAGAAGCACAATAACCGAATAGAATTTTAAAAATAGATCAGAGTTTTTTACAATAAAAAAATAAAAATGACACCGAAAAACCCCGTTTTAATTCGAGTAGGTACTCGAAATTATCAGCGATGACCCCACATTATTTTTTGGTAATAAAATTCCTATTTGTACGTTCAAGTAAAGTAACCGAACACTTTTTTAAATGTATGTTTAGTTATTGAGTAATTAAATAAAACTTGGTCAAAAATGCACGCCTGATTAAATATTGATTTTTCCTCCAAACTGTGTCATGCTATTCTCGACTTTATGTACATCACATTAAGAAACGCGTCGCGCGGGTGAAATCTGTTTTTTTCCTGGCTTTACTCTTAAGTCTCTCTTAAGTCACCATGAAAAGAACCCTAATCTTTTCACAGTTTAAAGTTGTTCTCGTTAACGAAGACGCAATTAATAGCTGTCCTTGTATATCACTGGGTGTGAGATGAGTACCTATGTGACCATTGCTTATTAATCTATAGATTGTGGCTTTGATTCCCACCCAGTACATACGTTTTTTGGATATGGATCTGTTCTGTGGCTTAGTTTTATATGTGTAATGTAGATGTGCATTATACAAGTATTTTAACAGATACCTATCTGATATAATAATATAGCATCAGAAATTCCTTGCAAACTTTTTTTTTGTACGGGTCTAGACAGTGTTATGTGAAAATTGTCCATCAGTATTTATAATATTTCTATTTACCGATTCGCTCGACCCACGATAGAGACTGCCTACTCCAATAAGTATTTGCGATAATAGAGCTATCACCATGGACGTATAAAAAAGTCGGACGTAGTCTCGTTAAAACAAAAACTGTGTCACTAGAGTCGGCCACATTTGCACGTGTGCGTTGTCAGGTTGTCACTGATAGGCTGACACGCACACATATATACACGCTGCGCGTGTAATGACTCACTGATGTGTGCGTGTCAGCCTGTATGTAGCAGCGCACACGTGCATATTATGTGGCCGACTCGATGGACACAGTTTTTGTTTTAGCGAGACTACGTCCGACTTTTTTATACGTCCATGGCTATCACAAATAGTTTCTGTACTTGTAGACACTCCAGTTTTCGTTCCAGTTCAACTTTCCAGATATCAGATGAAGATAAACATCTTCCTGTTATTGTTGGGCCATAGTGGAGTTACCTCTCATTTTAGTTGACAGCTTGATGCTAGATAGCGGTTCCTGTCAACGGCGTGAAATGAACGGCACGAAGTTAATGACAACTTGTGGGCGAAATAGACTTTACCTAGCAGTTATATCTTATACCTTTAAACGAGCAATTCTTGTACCTATATAAATATGTATATATATATATATAGAATCTGAATCTCTGAAACGGCTCGACGGATTTTCATGAAATTATGTATGCAGGGTATTTCGGGGATGATAAATCGATCTAACTAGGTCTTATTTAAAAAAACGCATATTATGCGCGTTTTTAGACAATGAAAAACTGTCACATTAGACATTAGAATGTGAAAGTAAATTTCGCCGCGTGACGCGACAGCATAATTAGCTCAGACGGGAAGTCGGACGCTCATAGCGGTCACGAATTAGTAGCTCCGGGTTCGAATCCAGACGGGTTCTCTTTTTTTCAATTCGTTTTTTTTAAGAAAATCTATTTCTTGGAGTCTTTTATCTGTAGGTATCTAAGTATATTTAGTATTTAAACCGAGCAAAGCTCGGTCACCCAGGTACTTTGTGTTTAAACGTTTTATTGTGCCTAGTAACAGTCACAGTTTTAAGATTTAAAGCAGCTATCTCCGTCTAAAGCTTTAAGTATTGTTCCGTCGGATTTTTAAGATACATTCCCTTTTTTATAAATATACTAGCTGTTACCCGCGACTTCGTCCGCGCGAAATAAATATTAAGGTAACTCGGCCAATACCTATTTTTATACCCAGACACATTGACGGTTACTAAAAATAGCTTATAATAAAACAATTTCATACAATGTCATCAAAATCGATTCAGTTGTTTAGGTGTGAAAGCGTAAGAGATTTTCGTCCCCCGTTTCAACTCCAATTTCATCCCCATACAGTTCAAAATTACAAAATTGCTAGAACAAACATGTATTGTATTGGCATCGTGCCAAGTGTCTATTTAAAATAGTTTCATAGTTTTATCTTCAACGATTGGGCACTTCCATATTGACATTCATCCCCCATTTCAACCCCGTACAGTTCGAAATTACGAAATTGATAGAACAAACATTCATTTGCTTCGTGTCAAGTGTCTATAAACAGAGTTTCATGACTTTATCTTCAACGGTTGGAAACTTCCATATTGACAGACATCCCTCATTTCAACCCCAACTTCAACCCCGTACAGTTCGAAATTACAAAATTGATAGATCAAACATTTAATTGCTGCGTGTCAAGTGTCTAGATATAAAATTTGGTAACTTTGAAAATCACGAATTTTCATACAACCGTTCATCCCTTGTTTCACCCTCTTAGGGGTTGAATTTCGCAAAACCCCATCTTAGCGAGCGCCTACGCGCTAAAAGAGATCTCCATGCAAAATTTCAGATTCCTAGCATTTATAGTTTCCGAGATTCCTTGATGAGTGACCTTTCGCTTTTATATAATTATTAATTATATATAAAGATGAAAAATTAGCGCCAGAAGATTTCTACTGCATATAGAACTAGAGTTAGCGTAGAAGGCGCATGGGTGAACTCACTGATCTCTTTCTGCGACAGTCTCTTCAGTCGCAGAGGGAGGGAGAGTGCGGAGAGAGAGAAGGAGATAGATCCTCTCGTTCCTCCACAGAGAAGGAAGTGGACACGGGGGCGAGCCACTCTAGCTTACGCCTCGTCTCCACTTGGAGACCCTGAGGTGTTGGCCGTTTTACCCACGATGACCATAAATACACCGCAGTTAAACGTAGACTTTTCAATAACATTTGTAGTCTGTGTGCCAGTGGACCTGGAGGTCGTGGGTTCGATTTCCAGCCAGGACAAATATTTATGTGACAAATACAAACATTTATTGTAGCCTGGTTGTTTATTATACGTATCATAAGCATTGCTTTTTTGTGAAGGCACGTGGAGGCACGCGGTGCTCCCAAAGGTGCACCAAGTAGCATATCGAGTTCTCCAACATACTATAATAGACTTGCAATTTTCGAGAATTAGCGTGCCCCCAAACAATAATTGACAAAAATGCCTGATCGTAAGTATGTATTAACCTACTATTATCTAAGTATTATATCAGATATCTGGCTCTATAATAATAAAGGTTTTGCTTAATTTGGGACTAGTTATAGACTACAGGCCCGTGAACAAAATTTACGGGTCAAATGAACCACCAGGAGACCTATGTAGGATGATAGAAGGGTATAAAGTAATAAGATTCAGCACTATGCCGTCACTTGTAAGCTGTCCAACTGAGTGCAATTGAAGAGGGGGGGTTGCAATCCTCGATCATTTCTCCTTGTCGCATTATTTTTGTACGGCGTTGCGGAATAATAGATTAAAAGAGGTATTGAAACTATAAAAAATATAAATTTTAACTTTTTAATTATTAGTTTGCCGGAAAAATTTACAGAGTACGAGTAATTTACAGAGCAAATTTGGTCATTTGAATAAGTATGGCATTGGTTCCATACAGTTTAAATACCTCTTCTAATCCATTATTTCTCAATGCCGTACTAAAATCATGCGACAAGGAGAAATGGTAGAGGGTTGGAACCCCCCCTCTTCAATCACACTCAGTTGGACAGCTTACAAGTGACGGCATAGTGCTCAATCTTAATACTTTATACCCTTCTATCATCCTACATAGGTCTCCTGGTGGTTCATTTAAAAAAAAAAAAAAAAAAAAAAAAATGTTGTTCACGGGCCTGTAGTCTATTAGTATTGTCTGAAGAATGCTGAAACAATATTTATTTACAAAACAATATATATACCGTATTCCGTTTTCGATCAGTTCTGTGAAAGTCACGAAATCCTATTACTAAATAAGTAGTTACCTAGTCGTAAGTAAGTAATAAATGTAGAGAATTTCTCACGAGACATCAGCAATATCCAACGGTATTATCTCGAATCTCCATAACTTTATTTGCGCGTTCCTTTGTGCCTATTACGCGGAGAATACCTATAGCCTTCCACTCAAGGCTGCAGCCAAGGCCCACAACAATAATATGCAAAAATAACAACGGACCTATTGTTATGCAGGCGGCAAGCGCGGTCAGGGCGTAATGCCTTGTTTCACAATCATATACCACTTGAAAACTACATAACTTTCGCTGGAATGTCGCTTCATAGTGAATAGAAATGATTGTCTTGATACTCTTTTGTACGTCACCGTAAAATTTTAAATACTGTCCGTTTGTAATAAAACGCGTGAGATTATACACATACGGGTGGTTAGGTTAGTTCATAATCTAACAACATTACATTATAAGCTGACAGTATATTTATATAGTATATATAAACTGTATAGTGACATCTACATACATTAATCTTCTGTGCGTGTGTAATTCAACTCCTCCGGGTAGATATTTGTGGAGGTGGATTTTTTGTGTGTTCTACTGGATTTGAGAATGATAAGATCACAAAATTTGTGTATTAAAAGTCTGCCAAATACTCGTGTCAGTCATTGTAACCAAACTCCTCCGAAACGGATGTCGGATTCTTATGATTTTTTGTGTGTGTTTGGTAGGTCTGAGGATACGTTATAAACTATTTTCAGACCTACAGTAATAAGGAGCCACTCAAAACACTTTTTGTTTGGACGTAATTTTTTTTTTTTGATGATTTAACACTAACAATGTACATACACAAATAACCCTTAATTATTACCGTCCTATCATCCATCATACCAAATCCCATGTTTAATACGTAATTACCGCGACAATACGACAGTGGTCCACGTACGAGTGTAATGTGCAGGAAATGGATTTAAATGTTATACATGTCATAGTTTAGATATTGTTGCTCAATTAAATGTTGAAATTTGTAACACCGAATGTAGCCTGGAATAGCACATAAGCTTTTTATCACAGAAAATTACGGGTAGATCCGCGTGGTGATGCTAGTTAGACATGTATAAGTGAGCTTTGCACCTTTTATACCCAAAATAAAAACAAATTTAACATGTTGTATCAAGGGCAACTAACACTGTTGTTCATAAATGAATTGTGACTAATAGACTTTCCAGAAATTAGGTATGATATAAATGAAATTGCAGACATTTTCCTAGTAGTTAGAGGTTAGTCTTATATAAAATAAGGAAATGTTAGTGTGGTTTTCCTGTACTCATAAATTCAAATGCATTGGGTAATTTTAAATTAAAAATAATAATGCGAAGTGCAAATAATGCTATATTTAAATGCTTTAAGTATATATAGCTTAAATTAAATCATGCAACCAAAACCTTAGTGTTATCTTTCTAATATTTGCCGTGGCAGTGATTTTTCGGGATAAAATGTAGCCTAAGTATGAGTTCTTGCAGACTACAATTTAACTGTGTTTAATTATTTTTTTTCACTGTATTTACACATATTATCGCATTTTCATCTATTTTGTTCGGACATTATGACGTGGTTGTGACGTGACATTAGTAGGATACGATGAAGACGTTTGTTGCTCACGCACGTCAAAATGGCTAAACATATAAGGCTGAGATTTGGAGCACAGTTAGGTTGTAGTCAGGAATAAGTACATATACTACATTTTATTCCGAGAATATTACTGGAACTGGAACTACGCAGGCGAAACCGTGGAACGCTGCTAGTGCCTAGATATTTATTTATACCAGGTGAACGTCGATGTAAGTAGGTAGTATAATGTTACAAAAAGAGAAAATATCCGGCGAATCGACTCACCGTTACAGCTCGCATCTGAAGGACTGAAAAACCGAAACCACAGAAAACCTTGAAACTAAGATGGAGACGAAAATAGAATACCACTACAAGAACTTTCACTAAACGAGACGAAATCCAGGTTGTACGAAAAACTTTTAACGTTTGGTAGACAGTACAGGCCACTTTAGAACTTGAGACTGTGTGTCATAGGTCTTCAATACTGAAAACTTTCTTTTCTCTCTAATTGATTGTAATTATAAGCGTGTCACCAGTTTACTACACAAACGGTTCACCGCGACTAGCTCTAGAAATTATTTAGGTTCTGCATAAGCATTAGGTAGTACCGAAATAGTTTTCGCTATCATTATCCTAGGGATTAATATTTATTCCTCGTGCATCGTATCCGGAGGTGTTTATTGTATCGTCGCTTGTAATTCGGCCTTAACTATAATATTAGCATATTTCCGGTACTATTGTAACCACGGATTGTAACTGATGTTAGGCGTAACAGTGACTATTTTACTTCGTTCCCAAATTATGTAGTATGATTCCGTTTCATATCATTATTCTTAAGTGAAATTTGCCACCCAATGTGTGGAAAGATTTAGGTCTTAAATTATTTTCTAGAAAGTGTTTTATTTCCAAAAACATTTCGTTAATTTGTTTTTTGCTTATGTAACGTGATCCAGTGACTATAATATCTGCGAAGTAATAAGTGTTCAATACGAATGTCTTTAATGTAGAAATGTGTTGAAAATAACAAATACTTGCAAGTGTTTGTTATTTTCAATATATTAACACCAAACTCAACTATTACTTTGACTGGCCTCGTGGCTTAGTGGGTAGTAGCTCTGCCTGCGAAGCCGAGAGTCGTGGGTTCGATTCCCACCCAGTGCGAATATTTGTGTGATGAATTCAAATGTTTGCACTGTGTCTGGGTGTTTCTATGTATAATAAGTATATATTTAAAACTACGTATTATATTATAAGTATTATATCAGCTATTTGGCCGCCATAGTACAAGCTTTGCTTAGTTTGCGGTTGGATAGTGTTGTGTGTGAATTTTTATTATTTCACTGACATGGACGAATGACGATGATGGCATTAAAATGTTTATTGCTTACTAGCCGCGCCCCGCGGTACACCCCGGAGTTTATCACTTTTTCACGAAAATTTATTTCAATACTATTCAATGGCAAAACTTTTACAATGGGGTTTGGGTACTTTTGTATGCACTATATATACAGTCAATCTTATTAGGGGCACTCAACAGTAATCAAAATGATGGCCAATCTCAGGGAAAGTATTTACTTGCTCAAAAATGTACCTGATTTTTTTATTTTTTTTAATTATTCTTAACAATTTTTCAATGTTAACCAGACATACATAATATGATATTGTGTAATTTGTATCATGACGTGATTAAATATTGGATAGGCTAGCTGACCTCTGATTCAGCGTGAATTAAGTAAAACAGCAAAAGGGTTTTAGTCGCGTATTACTAAAGGAAAAACGTCTCCAAAACATTATTCTTAGCTATCTTATAGCAAAGTGCCTATATCGTTAAGGAAAACGAGTCTAAAATCCTCGGAAGGTCTCATTTCATCCGACCATTGCGGTGATATTTTTGTACGAAATACGATAGGATTCGTGGCTATAGAATCAAAAGAATCTTTAGGAAATCTTCGGTAAAGATTCCCTTGTAAGTAGCTTAAGTTTGATCCGAAACAATAATGCAAACTAAGCTCATGCTTAGGAATCCGTTAACGAAACATTGAATCGTACTCCTATTCTGTATTTGCGCTATAAGTATTGTTGAGATGGCTTAGAGAGATGACGTCACGATCAGGATTTTGTCGAAATTTCGAGAAAATTACGCTTTCGATTCGATTACTGAAATCTGTGTACTGAATCTGTGAACTATTCATAAATTTTGTTTTAAAAACATTATTTTGCATGCCGAAAGATGGATTATGGAGTTCTCGGTATAACACTAGCAGTGGCCCGTGGTTTTACCCGCGTAGTTCCCGTTCCCATAATTTTTCGCGATTAAAAGTACCCTTTGTGTCATTCCAAACTATAATCTACATTCGTACAATTTCATCCAGATTCAATTAGTAATTGTTACAAGAAATAGTAACATATCCATGCATAAAAACATTGGTTGGTTACCCACTTCGTCTAGGGAAGTACCATCTCATCAAGTTATTTACAGCCAAGCAGTAATGTGCAGACATTGACGTGTTTTGAACGCCCAAAGAAATTACAGGGCACCAAAATCGTCTGATATCTTTGGGTGACGAGCGCAGTGCAACGTTTAAATAGATGCGTAGCTGTGATGCTACGGCCAGACCTGACGTTCTGCTTATCATCAAGCGTATGTCTTGCTCGTGCCGTCACTCTCCATATACATTTGTAAAATGCATTTTTTTTTTCGGAAATAAGTAGGATTGTGCCAATCACTGTCTATCAATCACAATATGCTTCATGCTATAAATCCAATGTATGCTTCTAAGTAAACACTATTACTACTGCTACTTAAATTTCTGACTTGCGCGTTTTATATCCGTATAAAATTCCAAACAAACATCATAAAGTTTCGTAATCACCGTTCCAAGTAATGGAATGGCTTCCACCCAATAAGTAAGACCGCGTAATATAATGGAATTTATCGTATACGGGACCCTGCGCAAGTGCTCAATATTTACAACTTGTGTTTGCATTTTTTCATACGCAGAGAGGAACCTCCCTTTAAAAAAATATTCCACTGTTCATCATCACATCTGTTGGCATGATATGACCTCTGCCTACCGAACTTTGGGCTAGCGCAAGTTACGGCTGGTCTAGTCAGGAGAACGGTCGATCCGGAGCCCCCGGGTTGAAGCCCCACGTGTACCACTGTCTTTTTAAAGTCATTTGCGTAATGCCGCTAACTTAAAACGGTGAAGGGAAGCATCGTGAGAAAACTGGCATGTTCCTAAAATCTTTCAAGGTCATGTGTCATCCACGAACACGCACTGGGCCAGCTTGGTAGATTATGGCATTGACACATTTCGAGAGAAGGCTCCGAATGCTAGCAGTGCTAACATTTAGTGGGCTGCTTATGTTATAGGTACCATAAACAGATAAGAACATAAGAAAATAAGATAATTACAGATATAAGAAGCGTTTCCTTGTGATCGTTTAAGGCCGGGTCACACAGAGGTGATCCGGTAGCGATAGCGATCCGATAGCGATAGCGATCCGATACCGAGTATGGGATCGCGCCCGCTTGCTGTGTGTCAGGTTGCATACAAATTCGAACATTACAAAAAATATCGTCTCGCTATCGGATCGCTATCGCTATCGGATCGCCTCTGTGTGACCCGGCTTTTAATCGGAATACATAGAAAAGTTATGCCCAACAGTGGATTATACTAGGCTGATATTGAAGACTGATGTTTGCGTATACTGCGTTCACGTAATTTAATCGAACGTATCGTATACGAGCCTTACGCATTACGTACAAGTTTCACTTGGCGTGTTTTTGTTTCTGTTTTCCGCCGAGCTTCGGATAACCTCATTTCCTCCGCCTGTCTTCACCTCTCATCCCGTGACGGTCGCGATATAAATATTATATTTTAGCAAAAATGGATCTAGCCTCAGTCACTTTGAACGATGCTGAGTGCCTTTTTCCTTTGAGATATTTAGGACAACGAAATCATATGGTACCGAGGCACTTGCTTATGGCCAAAAGCTTCGCTTACGAACTATGAGAAGTAAACTTTAATATTCAGTTTGACCGAAAAGGGACAGACTTCGGAACACAGTTGATAAACTTGGAAGCGAATATATTATGTACTAATATATGACTCCGTCCGCGAAAGGATTCGCATTTTTTATACAATATAGAATAATAGTAGCGTTTGTTCTATTCCACATTATAATCTTTCGGAGTTCCAAATTTTTGTCCGATCTGTTTTATATAGAGCAAAAAACATAAAATTTCAGATAAGACTAAATATTAAAAAACAGATCCTCTGGCATTAGACAGTCCGTTTTACTATTTTATCGGATTTTGTTTGTGTACCTATCTACTTGTATCCTATCAGATCGGAATTGAGAATGTGTGAGTACATTCTCAGTTCCGATCTTATAGGATCTAATGATCTCATCCACACTCCATGCCTTTTCAAAATACAATTTATTTATTGCAAACTAGCTGACCTAACAGGTGCCGCCCTATTTAAGTTGTGGAATGCGCTGCCTAGGTAGCTTTTTCCCGATGGATATAATATACGTGTTTTTAAGACGACAGTGAACCCGTTTCTTTGGGCGCGCTCCATTATACATCGCGTCATTGCTTAACATCAAATAAAATGGCAGTCAAGTGAAAACCTATAATTATAAACCATGGGTACCTACTTAATTTTGTTTCAGCTAAACAAGTCCTTTATTTCGGGAAATTCATGAAACCCACTCAAACGTATAATAATAAGATAGTCACGAACTTTATCCCGGGATCTCAGAACTGTTGCAAGAAAGAAAATCACAGAGTGATGGCGACAGCTCAAAGTTCTTGCAAACGGAGAAGTTTGATTAATCTACCCGCCTCGGGTCCCGGAAGATAAATTTAGCCTGTAAAAGGGGAAAGGCAAGTGATTTTTTATATTAAACGGTTTTTATTAGCGACAAACTGTCACTGACAGGGAAATGATGAAAACGGTATTGAGATACCTACTAAAGTTAAGTCAGTAGTTAATATTAGCAAGTGCATAATTTCAATATTCAACTAAGTTTGTGTTTGAGATACCTTAACGTCAGTACATAGTACCTACTCGTTGAGATACGGTAAGTGAGTATGCTAAGTATGTGGAATGCTTTCATGTATGTTTTAGGTATGCTCTACGACACTCTACGTATATAAGAATCTCAGTCGTGTAATCCCTTGCGCGTGGAAATAAGACGAGCTCAATCACAGTATTTAAGGTACTTGTAAGAAAACATTAATTGCCCAAGATCTGCTGAAATCTGATATGAAACTTTATTTTTCTTCATATTCGTATTTGTAGTTGCTTATGTATTAGTATATGAAATAAGGTTTTTAAGTACTAGGATGTATTATCATGACCCCTTGGATCCGCCCTTGAGTCCAAGGCAGTAAATCGATTCTTCGCGTTCAGCTATCTGCGTGGAAGTGCAGGTCATACGTGTTGCTAACTATCAAGCTCCTCGTGCCTTGCTTTATCCTTCAATCACCTGCAACTACACACAAGATACTGGCGAAGTTCCGGGCACGCCGCATATAGAAGCCAAAGATAACAGAAGAAGAAGAAGATCCTTCCATTTTTAATGTAAAAAAAATTGTACTCAGGTTAGTAGGGCCCTGCGACTTCTGCGCAAGCCCAAAGTTCGGTGAGCAATAGAATCCACCTCAAACCAATTATCATAGGTCCCTTTTTCAATAAATTACTGTTATTTGTAGCATTAATTAGTACTACGGTTTAATTTATTTCACTGTCTATAGCAGAATAGGCGATGCTAATGAATAATTGTTACTTACTGCAAATATAAGACCGCTTTTGAGAACCATCGTCATTTTTACTCTAGGTAAAACAAACTGTGTAACCCTACCTTGACTTAAACTATGAATTGTATAAAAAATGTTGTGGTGTCATGGGATACTACGTAGGTAGGATAGCACGAATTTCTTTCGGTAGAACCAAACAATTTACAAAAATATCACTTATTTTTATATTATTTATGGTACGATCATCTGAAAAGCAAAGTTGGCAACACTGGTCACGGGCAGTTGTTACGCGTCATATATCATATATTCCGTTAAATATTTTTCTTAGTTTTTTGAGCACGGTCGCGTAGCAAAATCCCTTTCTGCTCCAAACCTACCGTAAATAACATAGTTCCAAAAAACTTTGAATTGTAAATAGATTTTTTTAATTACAAAATCCAGGTGCAATACTAAAAAGACAGAAACGGTTTTGATATCGGTGTTAATACCCATGACAAAAACTACAATTGCGCCAATTTTATTCATAACCTTTTCAGTTTCGCAAATATAACATGCTCGTCTCGTGGAGGTATTGCGTCAGAATTTGAAAATAACTTACAAAAAAAGATAAAAAGTTATGCTATCTTGATGGCTCTCTTGAACACTATTTTATCATAATAACTCACCTTCACCTTAAATCGTTCATTGTCCTAATTTTTCTGCAATTTATCATTTTTGATATCCCTTGATATGATAGAAAAATCAATGTCATTTGACAGTTTGAGCTTCTAACAAGTTTAAAATATTGAATATCAACGATATGATACAAGTGTTTTGATACGAAGGTTTTCTACTATCAGGTCCCGTGCAAATTTTGAATTTAATCATAATCAAATTTTTACTTTACTTATCATATTTTTTTGAAAAGCGAACTGTGATAATGAAATAACTCGTTTTGTATCCTATGCATTTAAGATTTCAATTTTTTTTACATTTATGTATTTTGAAAAACATAAATGTATTGAGATGTTTTCATAGTGCCAGATATAAGCTTATCAAATGTCACAAACAAAATGAACCATTAACGGCATAGGTGTCGTCATTGAGAACTTTATTTGACCGGTATAATGATTCTTCTGACTTTCTGGAAATGGATCAAATTGCTGGTTTCTTGTTAGGCACATCTTTCTTGTACATTAAGAATGCAATTTAACATGCCTATGAGGCCAGCATTTTGGGGTTGACCCTGTCTGGTACCGTCAGGTCTTACAAACTGCAACTCGTACTGGTCTTGTATACAAAGTTTCTGTGTACATTGTATTTACTAGGTTTTAAATAATTTCAAGTAGGTAGCTTTAAATACTTATTACTTTGGCAGCATATTTCGTTGAATAGGTACTCATCAAAAAGTTCTATAGGTAGGTACTACATAATTGTAGTTCTAAACATTATTTTAAGCCACTTTTTTCATAGAAAACCCATTATCAACTTATTGGTATTATTTTTGAAGTCTTTTCTTTTTTCTTTATTCATAAATGTACAATTTACACGTCAATTTTAAAAAACAAAAAAAGAACATACGAAGAGGATACATTTTTGAAATTTCAATTTAACATTTTATTGTACGATAATAAGTATCGTACAAATAAGTGTCAACCATTAAAATGTAATATGTATTTATGACAATTGTAGTGAACAATGTCATTTTTTTTACAATTTTGTTGTGAGTTTACCATCACTCTTTAAAAAACCGCTGTAACTATACCAGCTTTTTAATCGGTTCTTGAAGCTGCCCAAACTCGCGGCTGATTTAATTATTTTAGGAAGAGTGTCATAAACTTACGGTACCATAATGTGAGTCAGCTTTTCCGATCTTGTGAGGGAGTGTGGTATACTATCCAGCTTGTCAGCGTTGCGTATATTGCAAGAATGTCTCTCTCCTCGCCTGTTGTATGAATCTAAGTTATTTCTGACATACACAGCCACTTGGTAAATCAAGATTGCAGGCGACGTAAGTATGCCAAGCTCTTTGAAATATGGTCTAACGGATGTGCATTGCGACACGCCCACGATGGCACGTACGGCACGTTTTTGGGCGCGGAACGCACGTTCCCAGTCGGCAGCGCGCGCGTATAGTTCGCCGCCGTACTGTAACCGGGAATGCACCGCGGCGA
This sequence comes from Ectropis crepuscularia, assembly GCA_963693475.1. Lineage (NCBI taxonomy): Eukaryota > Metazoa > Arthropoda > Insecta > Lepidoptera > Geometridae > Ectropis > Ectropis crepuscularia. The sequence goes on from OY856358.1 coordinate 17,098,259, forward strand.
AGTAACACGAACGAGACACCACTCCGGACACCCGTCTTAGTGCAAAGCACGCACTGCTTACTTTAGCACACATCTTTGTTTTGTTTGTTGTCATTCAGGTCAATAAATGTAATTTGTAAGTTGTCGGTTATAAAGCGACAGGTGCATTAAATTTGGACTAACATTTTCTATTAAAATGATGCTAATTAAATGGGGCGTTTGGATGAAAGAGGAGCGGCCAAAGAGGATAAACTTATACTTTATCTAAGGGAGCGGCCAAATCTACGATGCAGATAGCTTCGAAATAACGTGATACACAATGCCTTGTAGTTGTGCTAGGATTCTTTACTAAGTCTGGCTTTAGTAGCCTTTTGGGAAGACTTTACGATACCTTTACCACCAATAACCAATGTCAAACATCATTTTGTTCCCGTTCGAAGGGAATATTTTCAAAGAAATTAGAGGGCATAGAGATGAATCATATTACCTACCTATCTACCTTATATATCTGGGTGACGACTGCAGTGCAGCGCAGTGCTAGGTAATAATTTGAACTCTTCGTGTTCATCGCTGCATGATACTATTATGTTATAGGGAGGCATGTTGCGTACCACTAGACACATATCCTGCTCACCCCGGCACTCAATATAATAAAAATAAAAAAATACCTCAATTTTGTTGGCCAAATATCTCTAGATTTCGATGAACAATTACAAACCTCGCACCGAGTATTTCAAACTGCACAAGTGCCAATACGTGTGAAGTGTTCGAGAGGCCCTCGTGCAGTCCCGAACGTTAGATTGGAACCAAGTTTCCAGTTTTCCAGTTTGACTATTGGTTTTACGAAGAATTGAGGTGTGTACATTGTACGTGAGCTGCGAGGAATAGAAGTAAAAGTTTTTATTTAGAGCATCTGCTCTGGAAAATCGACTTCTATTCAACCTATTATATTAGGTGTTTCTAAGAGAATAATGCTACTAATATTATAAATGCGTAATGTTTGTGTTTGTTTGTTTCTTTCAGCACTTGGTAGGGGTAAAAGTCTTTGCAGAGTCCGCCTGGGGAAGTACCACATCTTTGCCAGTTATTCTACCAAGCAGTTATGTGCAAACAGTACTGTGTTTTGGCTTGAAGGGCCAATGTTTACAGTGAAATTACAGGGCATACTTACAGTGCTAGGTAATGATTAGGACTCTTCATGTTGCAATAGCTGCGTGTCACTGTGCTGTTGGGCAGGCATACTGCTTGTCATCAGGCACATGTCCTGCTCCTCTCATCACTCTAAACTATAAAAACGCAGACACTACTACAACGGCCCGGATGAAATTTGGTTCATAGATGGATAATAAATAAGCCTGGAGTAAAACAGGCTACTTTTTGATCCCAGGATAACGCGATCCAAAACTACTCGGGTAAACCGTGAGGCTGATACCAGCGTATTGAAAGATAAAATCTAAAGAAAATTAGTGATAAGTATTTGTTACTATTCTTCAGTATGGGTAATTTAAGTGAGTGTCTGGACAAAGACTTGCCCTTACAACATGTGTTACAAAACCCTAGCCCTACAAAATGTACTACAAAAATGTTTGGGTTGCTCAGTCTCTGTGAAGTGTTTTATACCGTGGAAAAGGTTTCGCAGGTCCGTCTGTTCATTATTATTCACGGAAATCGTTATCAGCTCGCCCAGAGATTGTGACCCTTTTATCTACATCCAATTTGTTTTTCGCAATACAAAATAAATGTTTTCACATTTTGTGTAGAGACATTTCGGAACGTTTCATCTTACGGGGCCCATTTTGTTGTCGATGTTTGCATTTAAGCATTACATTTTCTATAAATTGCATAAGTTATATTATTGCTGTTATGCGCAGGCACGGTTTACTAAGTTATGGCTGGTGTAGTCGAGAGAACGGCGACTGCCGATCCGGAGCCCCGGGTTCAAATCCCACGCGTACCACTGTCTTTTCGAAGTCATGTGCGTAATGTGGCCTTGACTCTCTGCTTGCGAGTGAAAGCCTCGAGTTTCAGCAGTGGGAACATAAAGTGGGGTGCTTATGTTTATGACATTGTTGAAGTGAAAAGTTCTTTTCACGCGCCACAGACAGATTTTTCGTGGGGTGTGAATTCAATTCTAGCGTCACGCTCGAGAATGATAAGAAATAATTCGGGTAAACTCGGGACCATGCCCATTGGCCATTTAGAAATGCTGACGCATTTGATGATGGCTGATGACCATACTCATGGCCACTCCCTCTGGTTTCACCTGCGTATTTTCCAAAGTAAGCTATCAAATTCTGAGTTATAAGTGTTCACTTCTATTGGCAGTTCCTATGACTGGCAATTTTTTTTTTGTGGTAGAAAATCTTATGGATTTGCGTCACCGTCATGGACATTTCGTGAGGCCGCGGCGGCGACGGTAACGGAGGCGGAAACGTCGGACAGGGAAGGTCCTCAAATGGCCTCAGATTTTTTGGGTCACCAGTAGAAATAGAATAAATCGAGTAAAATAACATCGGTGTGGGACGGGCGCATGAGACACTTTTTGAATGAATTTGGATGGGTGAAATCTTGTGAATTTGCGTCACTGGCCTGCTTAAGTGCTTATACATATATGTACTATGTCCGTAATGTTACAGGTGACGTTTTGCGCCACGTTTGTGCTGATTTTTCTGTGCGAAAATTCTAAGTTTCCACTTCTACCGGCGATACCTATGATTGCCATTTTTTTCATGACTTACCAGGTAAATGCCAACCTAAATCAGTCCATTATTTGGAGGATAGTATAAAAACAAAAGTCATTACTGGTAAAAACTATTACAAACCAAAGACGTCAAATGTAAAAGACACACAAAGGCTGCTCGGAGACCTGATAAAAAATCATATTTACATGTGTTGGTGACTAGTGTAATGATTCGGATTATAATATCGTCTTGTATCACATTCACGCACAGAACATGCCATAATATAAATAATTTAATAAAATCGTTTGCAATCCAAGGATTAATTAAAAAATACACGATTTTCACCGCGACGAAATCAGACTGTTACGTTCGGGTATACTAAAATATTGTAATGACGTTACTTCATTCACTTTTCCTTCTTCTCTCGAGCGATTTCCACTTGAAAATGATTTCTCGCTCACTCGCTTTGTTGATCTTTTTGCGTAGCAAAAAAAATTCTTCATCTATGATACAAACAGTATAGAACTTCAGTTTCTAAAATTGACATAATATTACGTAAGTACTCAACTGTTTCAACGAAACGGTCTGATTTCTTGCTACTTAGTAACTTTGCAGCCATTTGAAACCAAGCGTTAAGAATATTACAAAGATGGGATTTATTTCAAAGAAAATGCACTCGCTATTCCTGTTTCAGTGAAATTTCATGGTAGATTTAACATGGTAAGAGGTTTGTTAAACTACCGACTAAAAACTTTGCACAAAAGCTTTGTTTTAAAAGTTAAAAGCTCGAAAATTAATACTGGGAAAGTTGAACATTTTGACTGCATTTTCTTTATGAGAATCGAAAACAGAACTGCCGGCGTATGATCAAATGACCTAAAACCTATTATTTTTATTATTGAACTAGCGACCCGCCCCGGCTTCGCATGGGTGCAATGCGGATACTAAATAAACCACTAAAAATTAAATAACTAAACTTACTACTAAATCATAGCCGAGCGTGACGCTAGAATTCAATTAGCCTACGAAAAATCTGTCTAGGCGCGCCAAAAGAAGTTTTCACTTAAACTTATATACTCTTTGTATTATACGCTTTGATTAAAACTATATATTAAACTCTTTGATTAAAACTCTCGAAAAAAAATGTTTGATCGGCAATGTCAAATGTTTGACTGGAAATTATGAAGAATAGTTTAAATGAGAAAATGAAATTGTTGTTTTTTACTATCTTTTTCGCGACTTGTCAATATTGGCTCACCGTTTAAACATTCCCTTAACTACCAACAAACATTTCGAAACCAAAATCAGCCAAATCGGCCCAGCCGTTGTCGAGTTTTAGCGGACCGACGAACAGCAGTTCATTTATATAAAAAATATAGATTACGGTAAACATTGAGTAAACTTCTATTACCTCTAAAGAGGTAATGCAGAACGGTTTTAAATTAAACAAATGATCTGCATGATCATTTAAATCATGCATGATCATTTAAATGATCGTTTCAATTTAACATATGTGGATCTAATACCACCTTGCTTATTTTTTTACCGAAATGCTCGTGGCTCGAAAAAGCGGGATCGTTTCATGGTTGATGTTCCAAATATACGAACGAAGATGTTTGACTATACTTTTGTGATAAGTACGTCTAGACTGTGGAATGCACTGCCTCAGTGGGTTTTCCCCGATGGTTACAATCTTGGTGTCTTTAAATCGAGTGTAAATCGGTTTCTTCTAGGACTCTAGGTAAACACGCTCCATCGTATACTCCATCTTCGCTTAACGTCAGGCGAGATCGCGGTCAAGAGTAAACCTATGAAAGTTAAAAAAACATATAAATGATTAAATACTAATTTGTACATTTAATACAAATGTTTAGTGACACTCCATTTTTTTATAAATGTACTTACCTACTGCTGAATTCTAAACCTTTTAAATTTTTATACATATTTAATTTAAATTTATAACCGTCTTAACCGTAATCGGGCGTTCGTTCTGTCATAAAACCACAGTTTTAGTAGGTACATACATATTTTGTTTCTTCTATCTTCATACGTGTTTTACATGTAGACGTGGAATTTCTTACTTATTCTTATTCATATCTGGTAGCCTTCAGAAGGCTAAGTATGAATCCGTTTCGTTAATATAGGCTGGGTAAATGCTAGCAAACGAAAAATATGATTTTTTTTTTGCTTTTACTCCTGATTCGGAAACTAATTCAACTATCCATACAAGTTTTAGCGTTTAGGAGTCACAAGCTTCCATCTAATAAGTACCTACCTAATACGTCACAGTGAGTAGTGCTTACAAAATGCGTAATGTACAAATTTTTCTATTTCCAGATAAACTACAGACCGAAGGAATAAGGCATCTAATATCTCCAAGTGATGAGCAGAAAGCAATCATTAGACATGAATAGATCAATAAATAGATAAATTGCTATAATAATATAATAAATAAATAAATATTGGTGGACAATTCACACACAACACCCTCTGACCCCAAACTAAGCTAAGCTTGTACGATGGCGGCCAGATAGCTGATATAATACTTAATATAGTTTTAAATATTTATTTAATAACTATGTAGTTATTATACGTAGAAACACCCAGACACAGTGCAAACATTTGAATTCATCACACGAATATTTGCACTGGGTAGAAATCGAATCCACGACCCAGAAGAGAGATAAATAGCTAGTTCTATGTTGTTATGAGCAAGCGTGTTACTTTACCATCAAGCGAACGTCTTGCTCGCCTCGTTACACTTTCTTACAAATAATAATTTTTCAATTATTATATAAACAATTTCATTTCGTAATCTTGAACCGTCGGAATATAAAACCGCCTCAATTTACGCAAAACCACCCCCGAAGAGTTTTGTGGAATTAAGGGGCGTTACTCGTAAACCAGCGCTTCCTCTTACATTAAAATGTTCTCCACAAAACTCTTGACTCTAGAACAAAATCGACAAAGCGATTTCACTTTACGCCAAAATTTAATCACAATCCTATTATTAAACGAGTGTTTTCGGTAAAGGCGACGAGACGGCCGGATGTCTCATTGTAAGCATACATACTCTACATATCTACAAAATAAGTACCTACATAAGAAAATAGTAATAATTTTAATTTTTTTTAAACATTTAAGGTTTACAACAAGCTTTTTTCGTTGTCTCGGTACTCTCGGTACGCAAGTTTGTATGGAGGGAATAGGTCTCCAAAGCTATAAATGTTTACTATATTTTCGAGACGACAGTATCATTGTTTGAATCAAGGGTACATTGAAAAAATAAATAAGTAACAAAAAGGGGGAAAATGTAACAAAAATTCAAAATGAACTAAAAAGATCGAAAATTAAAATACATGCAAAAAAATTTGAATGGCTTCTGTTTTATCAAAATTATGTAAGCGTTTAAAGCCAGTCACGTATTTATTGTTTTGATTTATTTATTCAGTGCTTTGATTTTACTTTTTTCTTAGATCACAGAACTACGAGTATATAACAGTATTGTAGAAATAGTCATGCGCAAAACTACAAAAAGTTGGCCAAAACTAGCTAGCTAGGCAAATTGACTGCCGGCAAAAATATTTTGTAGACTCAGCTATCAACAGCTGAGCTGTATGTACTCAAGTCAAGTCAGAAATAACTTATGTGATCTTATTACAGAGTGTAAAATGTTTTATTGACTTACGCTCAGCACTTCAGTAGATACACAATAATCTTGGTACAAGCTAGTTGTTAGGTTGTTACGTACCTGAACCTGAATGGTTTTCGAAGCATAACTTTCAAGACAAATGTTTGAGCTATCTCAACTTGTTGCAGATGTTTGGTAGTAGGTATTGCCCCAGCAATGACTTATACTAACCCGTGAACCCGACGAGCGACACCGCCGCCGGCGTCGCGACGTCACACAAAAAAAATCATTACTCAAAAATGAAACTAAATTTTGTGTGTCTGTAAACGACAATGTACTAATTAATATAATCGCCTATCTCTTAGGCATCAAAATAAACTAATCATCGAGTATGTATATCATGTAAAAATAAGGTTTTAAAGTCCCAATGCCCGTTTTGGCCAAATTTGGCCACTTGGGGCATAAGTAAAGTAGTTAAAGATATAAAAGAATGACATAATGCGTCACACATTTCTATTTTTTCAAACTTTTCATTATTATTTATACCAATAGTTTTCCTGTTCTGTCTTGATAAAGTGACGATATGGGTTTTAAAACTTGAGGTTTTCGTCAATATGAACCCCGATCTACTTTAGAACTTTGAAAGATAATGTTTTGCAGCAAATAATAGACTAGAAGTGCAATTTGTAGTATGCATTTTTATTTTGGTAGTTGTGTCTGGTGATAGGGCAGCTGTCTATTGCAGGTAAGTAGTCTTCTTCGTGTTAAGCGAAAAAAGATTCGGTCGTAACTAGTGTGAGATGTCGGCGATTCAATTTCAGGAGAAAAGCTAAGATATCTGCTTCCTGCTTCGCATTGTTAACAGATTCTTGTTCTTCTATGAAACGTATGTAGTTGGTAGACATTTTTATTAATGTTTTAACTGGTTAGGCCCTCACGTGTGAAGAGGTCAGTCCCTATTTTGGCTTAAGTCACGTCCCGCACCTCTACCGCCTAACTAAATCGGCTATCGCTTTTCTAATCCTGTCTCTTATCATTTCAAGCGAAAGGAAAAGAGAGAGAAACATCAAAGCGATGACATGTTTCGTTCGGCGGTAGACCCCCCGTTTGGCACCGCGGGCGACTACTGCTAAAACAAAACGTTACACATAGTTTAGTTTAGTTTGACGGGGCTGTTTCCGCACTTAGCCTCTCAAGATGGGCCATTGTGCGTGGCTCATACTTCCCTATCACTCCAACCATCCCAGGCTATCCCAGAAGGCAAGCAACCTATTCAGGTTGTTGAAGGCCTCCGGGACTGCTGCTGGGGAGTGGAGGAATTCTGCCCGTTGATCCGCCACGCTCCTGCATTCCACAATCACATGCTGTGGCGTTTCTTCTTCCTCCATGCATCCTCTGCACAGAGGGCTATCTGTCACACCTAAATTAAATAAGTGTTTGTTAAGGGGACAGTGGCCAGTCATAGTACCTATGATTTTACGGATCCTATCCCTGCTCAGTCTGATAAGGTTGCGGGCAAGTTTTTTTGTTGCTACCGGAACAGCAATTTTCGTTTGCCTGCAACCTTCAATGCCTCTCCATTCCATTGAATGTGCTTTTTCGGTATTTTCCTGCAGCCATAACTTTATTTGGGCCTGAGGTATAGGCATTAAAGGTTCCGGACCGTATGTTATTGCCTTTGCTCCTCTCTTGGCCAGTTCGTCTGCTGCATCATTACCTAGTGAGTCGCTGTGTCCTTTAATCCATTGCAGGGTTACTCTGTTCGTCCCTGTTATGGATTGGAGTGCATTGTGACATTCCAGTATAAGGACAGAGGTTATAGTGTTGTTTTTTAGGGCTTGAAGCACTGACGCGCTGTCGGAGACAATTTTGATGTTTAAGTCCCCGACATCTCTGGCTGCGATCGCCTGTGCCGCCCTGGTGATACCGATACATTCGGCTTGAAAGATTGTGTTTAACTTACTTAGTGATGTTGATATTTTTATGTTTAAATCATTTGAGAAGACACCGGCTCCTGTACCTTGTGAGGTTTTGGAGCCGTCTGTGTATATCCTTACTTCTCTGCTACCAGAGCTATCTTTTAATTCTGCATTGAGTTGGATATTGTATCTTCGATCAAAGACATGTTGGCATATTGTTCTATCCATGGGTGCCTCAAGAAGTGGTATTTCTTTCAGCACCCGTTTCAGAACTTTTGTGTGTTCTGTTTCTGTACCCTGTTTCCACAGTCCGTGAGCTCTTAGTCGCAGGGCGGCTGCAGTGGCCTCCTCTTGTATGACTAAGTGTAGAGGTCTCAAATTTAAGAGATACTCCAAAGCGGCTGATGGTGTGGTTTTCATGCATCCAGTGGCTGCTAGGCTTGCCAGGCGTTGCAGACTTTGGAGTTTGGCTTTTATTGTGGTCAGTTGTGTTCTGGGCCACCACACAACTGATCCGTAGGTCAGAGAGGGTCTAATCACTGAAGTGTACAACGTTACACATATTCGGAGAGCTGGTAGCAAAATTTGGGTAGGTATTTGAGGCAAGCTGAAAACTTGTCACATGGTTCTCCTCTTATATCCCTACACGGAGGTCCCGACCTGGCTGGTGAGTAGCGGGGCAAAAGGAATCCCTCAATTTAGCTCAACTGGCAGATAGATAATCCCTCCAAAATGATCTCTATTTATGAGAAACCTTATTTTTTAGTTATCTATAACACCCAATTTAGATTTAATTTCTTAAAACCCCGACCAAATCGTCTGGCTTATTATTTTTTTAATTCTTGAAACATTTAACTACAACATATTAATTTTATATTTGCATATTGCCTCAAACATATTCAATGAATAAAAAAAAAATTAAATTAAAAAAAATTATGCATCTATTTTGCCCCGCCTCTCACCAGCCAGGTCTGCACCTCCGTGTGACAAGTTTTCAGCTTGCCTCAAATACCTACCCAAAATTTGCTAGTAGCTCTCGGAATATTATGGCTTGAACAGTATTAAGTACATGGAATTAATTAAGGGTAGTCCGTGGAACTTGAACATACCGTTCGTCATATTCCATACAATTACCTATTCCAGATGAGCCAAAAAAATGGCGTATACCTAGATCGTATTAGTAGATTCCAAACACAATAACAGCCGCAAGCCAAACAAAGCTTTTGGAGCCAGATACATTATACAATACCTACTATAATAATCAAACTTACAATTATGGAACGTACAAACCCAGACACAGAACAAACATCTGAATTCATCACACAAATATTTACCAGACTTACTACTAATTGAACCATAATGCCGATCAAAATATTTGAGTAAAGCAAATCTGTAAAAAAATCGACGCATTACAATGTCAATCGCACTCAAAGAGATAAAGTAATGTTGTGGAATACAGAGGTGAAACCTTTGTACATTCGTCGATTCATCATGTCAAATCATCTTTGCACATGCTATTGAACTTTTGAATTTCCATCGGTTCATTTCAAGTTAAAATGAATTTAAAAATATTAATGTTTAAACATAACGCTGATAAGGGGAGCGGGAAAAGAAAAACAAATCCATTGCTTTGGTCTGATTAATTACTTATTGTTCAGATTTTTAGGGTTCCGTAAAACGTAAAAACGGAACCCTTATAGATTCGTCATGTCTGTCTGTCTGTCTGTCTGTCTGTCTGTCTGTCCGTCCGTATGTCACAGCCACTTTTTGCCGAAACTATGAGAACTACACTGTTGAAACTTGGTAAGTAGATGTATTCTGTAAACCGCATTAAGATTTTTACAAAAGTTTTTTAAAAAAACAAAAATTAGGGGTGTCCCCCATACTGAGAACTGAAGCTCAAAAATTTTTTTTTCATCAAACCTCCACGTGTGGGGTGTTTATCGATAGGTCTTCAAAAATGATGTTGAGGTTTCTAACATAATTTTTGTCTACACTGAATAACTTGCGCGAGAGACGCTTCCAAAGTGGTAAAATGTGTGCCCCCCCCCTCTAACTTCTAAAGTAAGAGAATGAAAAATCTAAAAAAAATATATGATGTACATTACCATGAAAACTATCAACGAAAATTAGTTTGAACTCGATCTGATGAGTAGTTTTTTTTTAGTACGTCATAAATACACTATTATTAAAACTTCGATCAAAGTTACAACGAACTACAAGAACTATGTGTACTATGTATATTATGTTACTTGCTGGAACGGAACCCTTCATGGGCGAGTCTAACTCGCACTTGGCTACTTTATTATTACTTGAAAGAATAAATCGAAGCTTATAAAAACATGGTTCGGTGAAAGATTACGGCGTCTTAAAGAATTTTACACCGCCTTTTTAGAACCAATTAAAACTTTTAAGTAGACCTTTAAGGTGATTATTTATATTTTTTACATTTAAGGGGTTTTGTAGATAAACGCACTCTATCTTAGACCGCACTCGCAAACCATGCTATAAAAATGTACCTCTTTTACAAATTTAACCTCTTTCTTTTACAAATGTTCTGCTTTGAGTGCCTGTGTCTCCAACTAGGGGAGTCAACTAGTTGTGGTCTGACTATTGTAGAAAACAATAACGCCAATATAAAGATACGAACAACTTTAGTAAGCAGACATTTTTAAGTATTCAGTTTAATGGGATACTTGGGTGGGATACAAAATAGGCTATTATATATTATTTTAAATCGCAGTATTACCTGAGACGAAAAGTGGATCCTGTACAATAATCGGAAACGCTCATCGCAATGGCAGCACCCTGGTGAATCAGCCAAAACCTGCCCCAAGCGAAACTTGACTAAATAAAATACAAAAAAAAAACAATGGAGGAAAAAACCAATGAATTAAGGTTTATAAAACACAAAAGCTGTATAAATTTGAAATTAGAATTCCTAACCAAAAAGGAGATATTTGAGAGCAAAGTGGCCAGTACGACAAAACACCATTTAATATGTTCACTCGTTACCAAATTACAAACTTACGCACTTACAAACCCACAAACTTTCGTGTTTGTAAAATTAGTGTGATGTGCGGAATGTGTGACGTCAGATAGGTAAGCCCCAAGGGTTCTAACAGTGTCGCGCTAAGTCCCGACCGCTTGTCATGATTGCTCTTTACATTACGTCTTGCTATCCCTGTTCTATCATTTTCCTTTTTAATAATAAAAAGAAAACAATGACAATTCCCAATGCAATCATCTTAACAGAGTTAGTATCTCTTATTACTTTAGTGTACAATTTAAGTTATAAACTTTAGTTAGGTGGTCGAGGCGCCGACCAAGCCAAGTCATAGAAAGCAGGACATGAGACTAATCCCGACCACAATATGCATAGATAAAGAAGATACATTAAGTTATTGTACCAGGCTACCATGGCTTATTCCATAATTCTACTACACCTTATTTTTCATCGTAATTGAAGATAAAAGAAGCCGCAGTTATATTTTTTCCCCTTATTCAATAGGTACTAGCGTTTAAACGTGGCTTCGTACACGTGGCCGTATTTCCAGTATTTTTCCTATGTTTATTTATTTCTTTTGCTATAAATCCAATAATTCACAATAATCATTATAGACGTTAGAACGTACGATGCCACAATAATAATAGTACGTCGTAGGTTCCAATCATACCAGCAATTCTTCTACACGTTTACGGTTCAAGTTTGTAGTGACTCCTGGTTTTAACGGTGAAGTAAATCATTGTGAAGAAACCGCTATAATCCAAGAAACTCATCTTTCAAGGGCTCGCATCATATGTTAACCCCACACTTGGCCGGCGAGGTGGATTATGACCTGGACTTTCTTTTTGTGATAATGAGATTATAGTAAACATAAAACTTTGTTAAAAAAACATGAATACAACTCACCAAAATCGTTCAAATCATTTTCGTTTGCAATCTGAAAAGAGAAAAAATTGTTTCATAAATACAAATAAAACGAATTCAAGTATATTTCGTCAGTTACGCAACTTCTCCGAAAAGCAAATAAACTTCGTAAAGGGATCACGAAGTTTCGAAGCTATGCTATTAACATACACATCTCAAAAATACGGGGTGGATTCAATGGGATTTGAACTCAGAACATTGGGAAAAGAAGTCTTATTGGTCTCTCATCTGCCACAATGTATCCTAACTTAGCCTCTCCCTGACATTAGTCAGAGATCAGTGAGATGTTCCCGTTTCAAATCCCGCTTTCAGGTTGTCTGTCTGGAGGTTTAAACGCCTAAAAAAAGATTTTGACTTTGATTTTGATCTCTTTTTTAAATGTTTCAAGCAAATTTAATTTAATTTAATTAAAGTGAGACAGCACTGTTATTTAACAGTGCTCAACCGTTTTAGTTGAGCGGTTGAAGGGACATAGTACCAAGCGAAAGCACAGGATTATGCAAAACGAAATTGCCATAGCTAAGCGTCATAGGTGCCTCTACCTGAAACCTCCACGAGGTCCGTCCGTAGTGTCGAGTATGACATAAGCCGACCGTCTCTCCTAGGCGATAGGGTATACATTTCCTTTACGTAAAAAACCTAAATAAGGTAGTTTACAAAGGGTTGCCAGGTCGCAGCCGAACAGACCAGTCAGTTTGGCCGTACATTTGAGTAAAATTGCTGTCTCTAAATTAATAGATATCTGCGACAAAAAAGGATAAACACTACTAACGTACTAACTGTGAACGTCGCCGAGAGCAGTCGACTCGCGTGCTCTTGGCCACGCTAGGTGCTCGCGCGTTCGCGAAAAGTAAATAAATATAACAAAAGCCGGACAAGCCGGTCACGGCCGGTTTCTTTGGCCGGATACGCAATCCAAGAACCTAACTGTGTTTGGCTTTATCCAGACACCTGGCAACGCTAGTTTTACAGACATTTTATAAACATAATAATGTAGGTAAGTGTCTGTAGTTGTAAACAAGCTCCTTCGTAACAGCTTGACTGAATTCTATGATTTTTTCTTGCATATTTGGTAATGCCGATAAAAATAGGTCCTTAAATATTTTTCGTATCTCGTAAATGTATGGTGGCACACCCCAATATGTTGTTTTTATGCGTAGGTAGGTATATGGTACATTTCGTGGTGGTAGGACTCTTTGCAGAGTCCGGCTGGGGATGTAACCTCTGCCAGTGATTGTACCGCAAAACAGTAATCTGCAACATTCCTGTTTTCAGGTTTAAAGGACAATGTTTATAGTTAAATTACAGAGCATAAAAATATTTAAAACATCTCATATTTTTGTGCGACGAGCGCAGTGCAGTGCTAGTTAATGATATGAGCTTTCCATGTTCCAATAGCTGCGTGACACTGCTAAAAAAGCGTTTGCAAACATTTACAAAAAAGAAACATTAAAAGTAAGATTTCCTAAGCACTGAAAACAGCCCACTTTGATATATATAAGCAGTCATGACAGATAAATACACTAGTTACATGGCGGACCCACCATACCACTAGCCCTACCCCTGGTGGTAGGGTGGGTCCCAAACCATACCACCATAAGGATGTGACAAAATACTCAATTACCAATATATCCCTGTCTTATGTCTGGTAAATACTGTTTTTAACGTTTACAAACTAACGTAATCAGGTTGTGCGAAAGTTACAAACCAAGATTCCGCCCCCATACGTTTCACTGTTGATTGGTATATTTCATCACTTTACCCCCGGAATTCCGCGGGGTATCGGATTTGATAAAGTTACCAGAATCTGTATTCTGTAACACCAGACAGTCTGGTAAAACTCAAGTCAAAGATCAACTGGGGTCAATATAATTTGGTTCATTTTATTACTGAGGTTATAAATTTAATATTATGCTATTGCTATGCTATTTAAATGTAATCATCATCATCAGCCTGTATTCGTACACTGCTGGAAATATGCCTAATTGTAATCATCAGGGATCAAAATAATAATCCAATGAAGATACATTTATAAGACAATTGTAGTCGAGATTGTGTTAGTCTATTTTGAGACATAGTATCTAGATTCCCTAACCTTTAAAGCAGCCTATTAAGCCCTTGCCAAGTGAAGTGAGAATGAAAGTAACATTATTGAAACGCCTTTGTTTGTAAAAACACTAATAACTACGAATAGCTTTGCTATCACGGACAATCCAAGTACGTTTAAAACGAGTTAAAAAAAAAAGTTTTTTTAAACGTCCTTGGTTATGTCTAACCATTATTTGTTTCCAATGAGGCGTTCGTGAGGCGAAAAACTATCAACATGAACTTATATCTTTATACATATATCTTTAGGTAAACGAGCCACTAAACGTCACCTGCGGCGTAATTGAAAACTGTTTTGAATAAGTATTTCTATTCGTCTGACGTTCTGAAAACATCATAATAGGTACTACCGGAACTTAGAACCCCGTCTCATTTATGTGGTAGGGACCAAGTTACACCGGACCATGTTCTGTGGTTTTTGTTTTATTCTCACAAAACCCGTAAATCCCTTGAGTGGATGTTAGTGAACTTGGTTCATTAGCGATCGCAAGTTTAGTGAACACGATACCATGGATTACTTGACGGCGTTGGCTTTAGGAAACTTAACTTCAGTTTGGTAGAGTTACAGCAATCGATCTAATTATAATTAATTTCACTATATTCGTTTCTATTTTTAGAACGTTTCTATGTTATGCGTTGGGATGAAGACCACATAACCAAAAGAGTTTTGAATATGACTGTAGATGGATGCCATGGGAGAGGCCGACCAAAACAAGCGTACGCACGCTTTTTTGTGGTCGACCTCTCCCTATGGGATTGTGTGAAGGACGATATGAGTAGGAAAGGAGTGAGCTTAGGTCTGACGAATGACAGAGATGAATGGAGGAAACGTACATGTTGAACTGACCCCACCTAAAGTGGGCTAAGGGTAGGCGAATGATGATATTCGTTTTTACTTTTACACAATTTTACGAGTATTATATTATGTTACTGCAAAATGGTAATAATCGTCAGTTTATAAAACACATGATTAAGTTTAAATCTAAAGTCGCGTCGCATCGTTTAGATTGCAAACAAGCATTGTGTTTCAAAAATACATAAATCTACTTGAAAGAATTTTATTTTTTCTTCTTATTGGTGCTGGCTTATTCTTAGTCCAAGCCGGCGCGGCGGTTAAAACTGCAAAGCATTGTATTTAGTATTTTCTACCCATTTTTGTATCTGGTCTTTGACTCTACTTCGTAGCTAATCCCTCTGAATGTGATTCAGGTAGACTATTGGCTTCTTATTTATCAACAAGGTTTTCTTTTCGATAAAAGGTTTGCATTAGACCACCATCTCGCCTGATGTTAAGCAAAGAAACTCGCCTGATGTGGTTCTACAATGCAGTACGCTTAATTAGAAGAAACGGATTCATTCCAGGGCTACGCAAAACAGCAGTACTAAGTCCAAAGTGTCACACATTTCACTATGAAACCAACACTGAAATAATAAAAAGGAACAGTCCAGCCCACTCCCGGTCGAAAGCGGGCTCAGCATGCTGGCAACATTACTACGACGAGTTGCAATACCAAATAAACACCACTATTATATCGGCATGTGACGATGCACAGCATCTATAGTGAGATTGCGCTGTTCTTCTTTCTGGCAACACACAGGAAATACGTCACACTTCTGGTAACTTTAGTCTATGAAAATGGCATGATGCTACCTGATTTCCGGTTCTGGTCACCCGAGCTCGAGCTAAGGCGATGTACCCTCATAGCGTCGTATTCTTTCGTTGAAGCAACAACTCAAGTCGAAACTCTCACCGATTCTGAGAAAATTTCGGTAATTCGAATAGTTTAATCTGATTATGGTCATTTATTTGTCTAGTGTGTCGCGCGAGTGCTATACTAAAGTGAAAATAACTGATCAAGCGTTAAGTGCAATTAGTGATTTCAATTATAGTGATTGAAACGGGTACCTAGTGGTACCGGTAAGAAATAGATTGTCCTCGCCCGCCTTGGAAATGGGTTCTCGAGGATGAGCGAGTGTCACACACTCCCTAACGGCAGGCTTCGTCCGAGGACAAGTCGTGGCCGGAGTAAACGGCAGGGTTTATCGTACGATGAACCACCGCCGCGTGGTCACAAGTGGCTGGCTTCATCAAACTATTATGAAAGAGCAGAGGTAAAGAAGAGAAGCAGGTAAGTGAGATGCACAGCGGTTTTTTGTAAATTTCTTGATGAAGTACGAGCGATTCCGGAGTTTTTGTGGATTAGTGAACGGATGGTACCTGCTATCTTTTCTGAACAGTAACTTTTTCTACCACAAAGTCCGAGATCGTTTGTGCTATGGAACAGACCAGACAACAATCGAGACATTCTTTCGAAACTCGATGTAGGTTTTACTGGACTGAACCGCCTACAAAATCTGAAATAATTTGAGAGAATAATAAATAATAAATCTTTCTCGATGTCGGGTACACCTATGACCAAAGTCTTTTTTTCAAAAACTTTTGCTACCCCCAGTTTTATCAACATCGAATTTAACGACCGACTTTGTCAACTTTTAAAGGCTAGAGATTGCCCAGATTCTAAGAAAAAGGCGTTAGTAAGAATGTATAATGCCTCTCTAAAGGTGACATTCGGATCACGGCAGTCGCGACCTGGCAGTGGCGGCTAACTGCCGCGGCCCATTGTCGCTGCTGTGCGGCGCTGCCAGAAGCTTTCGGATAGCAGCGTCCGCGACCCGGGCAGCGACTGCCACGCGCAGTAGCCAAACAAGAGTCAGTGCGAGCGGTTGTGCATTCCAGTCGTGTATCGAACATTAACTATGTCTGACAATTTAAATAAACAAAAGCGAGATCTCGTGAAGAAACTGCTAGAGGATGAGGAAGAGAATGATGAAATAATGTTGCTCTTACTTTCATCAAAGAGGAATAAAATTGATTCATTATACAAGTCCAGAATCGATGAAGGCAGCCATCAAATCCTGATAAAACGACACTTAAATTTAAAGGAACCGAAATTCAGGAAGTACTGCAGACTAAATAAAACTGCGGGCAGCGCGACCGTACTGCCTCCGGAGCGGCTCGGCGGCGCTGCCAAGGTCGCGCGTAGGCCACGCCTCCCGGCCACGCTGCTCGGTCGCTTGCGTCGGAAACTAGCGCCTATAAATCCCTACAAAGCAGTGCGGCGCGACCACGGCTGCGGCTGCAGGGCCGCGGCTGCCGTGCCGCTACTGCCGTGATCCGAATGCTACCTTAACACTTAATAACATTTTCAACACTGTTTACCGATTAATCCTTACTTCAAAGTTTCACAAAACTAGCGAGGAAGTTGTAAATGTCGTTTGCAGAAAACGAGCCGATTGCAATGAAATTCGTCAAGAGTGAATCCTGATGGAAATCACCATCAAAACTCTTCAGGAAGGTTTGCATAAAATCTCAGCATCCTTTCATTTTAGAATTTTTACAATATTTTACAACAGTGTCACACAATGTATGTGTATTTAGACTGTGTTCACAACTGTTAAGCTTCACATCAAAGTATTTCAAAATTTGTGAGGAAGTCGTGCAGACTATTTGCGGAAAACTGTTGCTGAAAATGATATGCTTATAAATATCATGATAGAAATTACCACCAAAACCCTTTGAGAATATCTGCGTAAAATTCCCCCGAGTACTAAGCATCTTGTCAATGACAGACTTACTTGAAAAACGTAGGTAGTATTGACGGGCGGATTTGGCTGTGGTTTAGCCGAAAACAAGGACCTAAGAAGTTCCGGTCAAGGCCCAAGACTTAAATTTACTGCTTTTCTTGACAAAAACAGTTCTTCACTTCAAAACCCTGACACAGCGCGCCCCAAAACCGTTGAGCGCGACTTATAACTTCCCTGTCAAGAACGCTGCAAAGGACGGAGAATCCGTCAGGAAAGAAAGGGCATGACCGCAAATGAATAGCACATCCTCACACGGAATTTTGAAGGAGGCTGTCTCTGAGCGTATCGGTGACAGTGGCAGACGCCTCGGGCTCCGTAGGCCCTACTGCAGGCGTCTACCATTTACCTCCAAGCCTGTGCCTGTATAACCCCACACACAATTTTCAAGGAGGTTGTCCTCTCGATCTTATCAGAGGCAGTGGCTCCGGGCTCCGTAGGCCCCTCAGCAAGCGTTAAATGCTATTATCTCCAAGCCTGTGCTTGTTCAACTAATTATGCCACTGGATCACTCATGGCAGAGGCCCACCGGAAGTTTCTTCGGCTGATACACAAGCACGAGGTTCTGCAAATGACCAGCTTTCCATTCGGACTGTCATATGCGCCAAAAGCACTTCGCCGCTCTCTCAAATCGGACGGCGCCGTTTCTTCGGAACAGAAGTATGCGGGTACTGTGTGTGTAGTGGGTCTATAAACTATGAGAAATCGGTCCTGCGACCATCTCGATTCCTGAAATCCGAATACCTCGATCTGGTTTAGGACACGTGTCAAAATACCAAACCGGTCCCTGTACGGACTATCGTACAAAGGTGAAATTATGTGCTGCAAAGGGACAAATCGTCTCTGAAAGAAAGCCAGATTCGGAAGAGCTTTTGAAACACCCCGGCTGCACTGTCGTCACATGCAAAAACTGGGGAGGAGGCGCTTAGATCCCAAGCACAAATCTGCCCTGCAGCAGATGCAGATTCCACCAGCAGTAAGAACGGATCTATAATGGTGAATTAATGTAGCCGAACAATCGCTTAGAACAGATTTTGTATCAATCTTGGCCGCCGATGCAGCAGACAACGGTTAAAAGCTCTCTGATATACGGTAGGTGAGACCAGTCTCAACTCCATTGGTGTTGCATAATATCGCACTTCATACACAAATTGAATGTAAGGTAAGGTAAGAATGTCATGTAATTCTATAGACAGACAAGCAAACGATTGCGGCGTAGGGATGGGAGGAAGCCCGTTGCTCTACAAGACCTAACCTACCAACTGATCCACCTTCTAGAGAGATTGAGTGTAACTCTCTTGGCCACCTGGAGAGTAACCTACCAGGCAGATTAAACTTAGTTGCCGACGGGTTGTCCCGAGGGAAATATATATATCAGAATGGCAATTACTATGGCCAGCTCTAGTTTCAGCGTCTCTGAAGTTCAATGTACATCAACCAAAATTGTGAGCGATTATGTCACCAAAAATCACTCTGACAAAACAGCAGTGTTTCATAATGCGCGTGTATTTCTTCCACCGTATCGGACTCTCCACGTCGGAGAACATTACTTGAAGTCTGCGAAAAATACGTACCGTGCCAGCACACACCGCCGCCGAGTTCTCACAATCTGGCCGAACCCTTATTATTGGTCTGCCCCGCCTATTTTAAGTCCTAGTAGACGTGGATCATCCGCCAACCCGCACTGGGCCAGCGTGGTGGATTATGGCCTTAACTCTCTCCTTGCGAGAGAAGGCCCCGAGTCCCAGCAGTGGGAACGTTTAGTGGGCTGTTGATGATGTTGATGATGAGATGTAGATTGTAGAAGTGGACTCTTCCACATATACTTATAGAATTACAGAATGTTGGCGATGAACTAACTTACTAGTCTAGGTCCACCGTATAATGAAACCTACTTAAGAGCGAGATGGCGAGATTCAACTCCTAAAACTTATGTACCAGCTTATGACCTTTGCATAGAGTAGTGAGCAGCTATTAATTTCAACTATAATTATAAACTCGCGGATCTAAACTCGTTGGGAAGGTATCTAGCACAATTGCTTAGCCAGTCACAACACTCTGATCTGGGTGCTCATTTGCTAAACAAACATGTTTTATGAGGAAAAGTTTTGAAATTTATTTTCTTAATAGATAGAAGGAAAAACTCTTAGCTAGCCTAGATAGCTTGACAAAAGTCTTTTGCGACACAACTTTAGTTGGAACCCAAATGACATGTTCACATAGTGATACAATGATCTATCGTGTATCATTACTCTGTTTGAAGTATCGCATGCATAGTTGTATAATTTTTCAGCATCGGGCACCGGGTCATACACACGTATGTGACTCTATTTGTTTAATGCATGACCTTACTCTTTTTAGAATATCTTCAAAACAGAGAGACGAGACGAACTTCTTAGCATTCCATGGATTCACCGTGCGGGTGCCGGGTCCATCGTGTGGCAGAGAGAGAAATCTCGAATAGACCCCAAGACTTGTGTGTTGGGATGGGGATGGGTAAGGCCGTAACATCATGGCCAGTTTTTTGGTTCAAAGACTGACACCGATACATGTATATTCAATCAGGTTGGGAAACTTTTGGAACATCCCAATTCTGTCAAAGACGTCTGTCCTATTTTGGAATAAGAAAGTTTGAATTGAGAAAGATAGACACACAGCTGATGATAATCATTCCCTTTTCGTGTCAATTTGCCGGTAACTGGGTAATGATAATTTATTCAGATGCCAATATGAAGGCTTCTCGTGGAAGTTTTAGTTTAACGGTAGCGCCTCCTAACTATTTCATCTGAGTGAATACCGAATCATTTGATTCGAGAAATTCCTGGTTTCTAATATATACATGATTTTCAATTATTAATAGTTATAATGCAAAGTTAACATTTTATTCTGTTTGTAAAATGAATTATAACCTAACCTAACTTATTTTTTACTCTTTTCTACACATAGCGTCGTCGTGGTCACCAGGAGCTAATAAACACATCTCTCACTATAGATGCTGTGCATCGTCACATGCCGATATAATAGTCAAGTTTTACATTAAATAAAACTTGTATTATTGAGCAGAGACGATGCACAGCATCCCTTTCAGGCCTCCTGTTGAGTGAGATACTTCTATGAGGGTACATCGCCTTAGCTCGAGCTCGGGTGACCAGAACCGGAAATCAGGTAGCATCATGCCATTTTCATAGACTAAAGTTACCAGAAGTGTGACGTATTTCCTGTGTGTTGCCAGAAAGAAGAACAGCGCAATCTCACTATAGATGCTGTGCATCGTCTCTGCTCAATAATACAAGTTTTATTAAATGTAAAACTTGACTATTTTGTACTAATTTCGGACCGGGTAAATATACCGTTTTATTTTCATAAGCAAAATTTTAACAGCGTTCGTTATCTACGGCGGAACACAACAAGCTGAAAAAAAACAGAAAAAACCATGAAAGAATTTTTCACGCGAGTCACCTGTACTTACCTATCTTCAATAATCACTTCGACGGTGGAAAGGAGAAACACTTGAAGCGACACGTTGGTCGAAAATGAGTTGTATACATATTTGAAATCAGCGATTTTTTCTGCGTCGTTTGGGCTTGGTTTTGTAGCGATCTGACCACTTTGATGTCGCTTCAAGTAATAGCCTTTTCGGGCTGAATTTGTTTGGACGCCAAATGAAGTGACATGAAATTACAGAAATTTTGGTCCATTTACCGCTTGAAGTACCGACTGAATGGTCAGATTGTTGTTTCATGTGTTTTTCCTTTTCTGTTTCGAATAGTATAGGTTCCTTAAATTGTTTCTCTTCGTCACAGAAAATACCAGTGAATACACTTAATGTGTTTTTGCTTACTCCTGTTGCGTGTGTGTCCAGTCGCTACACTCTTTTTTCCTTGCTTACCTTTCAACTATATGATGGAGTTGAGGTGTTTTTCCTATTTGCTTGTTATAGGATGTTATGGATTTCAATTGTTTTGACAAACACTGGAAAAAGCAGTGGTGTCGGTTAAAATAAACACGTCCAAAAAACCCACATAAATATTTAAATTAAACGACATCATTTTTTGTTTTCGAAATGTCGATTCATTTACTTTTGCTGACTTCACAAATGAAGACGATAGTCGGTTAGAGTAATAATTGTTTATGACATAGTGTATTTAAATTGTTAATTATAAACAAGACTTGACGCTACAAGTAATGAATTTACGTAATTTTTATGTAAGTGGCGTCACTCATGTATGGAAATGTCAAGTGTCGTGGCGCTTCATTCATCGGTGAACCATCGTTCAGACACATCAGGTTTCATTGCATTGCAAAATAAGTTATCGGAAATTGACTCAGATACCTGAAATACTTTTTTTTTGTTTATTTATAATTTGGTATGTACAAATTTACTTATTAGGTACAAACAATTAAAATACAATACAAGTTGCCTTAGTGCAGGTACCGGTGAACATTTGTCTTAATTCCTTTGTGAACATTATGTAGATAATAACCTGCTTTTTTAAGTAATTGTGTTTATGAACCAAATTAATTTCATTTCACAACGCAAAGTATAATAATATAGTCGTAATTTTTTTACATTTAATATGAAGTAACGGGACGAGTAAGACATGTGTCTGATGATAGACAACACGCTTGGCCACAACAACACAATGCCAAGTCGTTACCAGCAACATCATGTTACCCAATTCTGAAGAACTTACTTAAGAAATTTCAGCACGATCCGTTCATACGTTAGGGCGTGATTGAGCAACAAATATCCAAATATCCAAACATCCATACATTGGCATTTATAATATTAGTAGGATTACCCCACATCATTGGTGGCGATACGTTAGCATAAACAGATATTGAGGATGTTTGTTGCGATTTACTCGTGTATCACAAGAAGCAACTTCAAATCATCTGAAACTTACGTTTTGATAGTACCTATCTGAGTTTAGTGTTTCTATTAATCATTTAATTATACTTTTGTTTTGAAGATTTCGGTCAAGTGTTTGTCAAGTTGATTACCTAAGTCATAAGACTGAAATGGGTATTCATGATTAGAAATATTTCATACAAAATTCATTGATAGTTGTTAAAGTCTCTAATATTGAAGTTGGAATTAAGTTTAAAGTAAGTTTGCAATACAGAAAGAAAGCTTGATTGTTCTATGTTAACATTAAACAGGACTTAATCAAGATCTAAACATTTTTTAATTACTTTGACGTTTCAGCAGCGTCACAACCGTCACGAGAAGACTGAAACAATTGCGGGTAGTTTCATTATGATATGAGTTGATCTCTATCTACCCTCATTTGGTCTTTAAAAATCGCAGAGCTACTACCACGACACACAAAACTGATCGTATCACCACCTTTCTATAAACTCATTCTGCGATGCATAGATTTATTTGTGACAGGACGACGATGCACGACGCCGATAACGGAAAACCATCCTCGTTAAAATTACAATATTTTTATTTTATTTTTGAGGCTTCCGAAAATATTCTTGCGTACTAATGACGTTCGGTGGAAAGAACTGGTCTAGTCTGTTTTTATTTTACAGTGGCCATGTATTCGTTGATTCTTTCAGCAATTGTACGCTCTGTTTGACCGATACCTATAAGAACAGCTGCAATCTACCTCATACACACCTAGAGTCTGAAATTAATGACGTCTTTCGGCATCCTGATATATGTCTCGTCATCTTGAATAAGGGAGTATAAAGGTATACACACTACACAGTTTTAAGAATACTCATTTAACAATGTCCTCACCTTATCCGTCATAGAGGGTGTTCGTTCTATCGAGATCTCTACTCTAGAGAAAAAAGATCTCTACACCGACTGTAATTGACAAAGGTGGTGGTGATGTGACGTAGCGTGCATATACCGGTCAGTGTGCGTGAGTTTTCTATGGACAGAGTGAGACCACCAACTATCAGATTTAACTGTCACTCTCACGTCCAAGAACGGTAGAGATCAATCTACCTCGAAATAAAATGTTAACCTAATGTTGACATCTATCAAGTTGAGATGCTCCAAAAACAAGTTTTTTGTCTGTCTCGTTTTAAGATACCGAAAACATTGTCCATGTGTCTTATCCACATGTAAACTGCTGCTGATTAAAAGTTTGCATTTTTTCCCTAGACTCTGTCCAAATTTTGGTTAACACTGGTAACTATCACATGTTAGCAATATTAGTAATGTATGTAAGTTCTTATTGAAAGAATAGTAAGAATATCGAAATGCACTCTATGGCAACCCTACAATTCCGGGTATGGTTGGTATATAGTCTGTGGCTTGATCGTTTTGGCGGGAAACAATCAAGCTCTTGTTTTTTGCTCGTAAAACAGGTTAATAAGAAAATATTATGCAGCAGCAAGTCCAAGCGAAAGGTTTAAATTAAAAGTACTAGTAAACCGATAAACATCTAAATAAAAGTGATAATTGTACATCTGTTACTGAATTTAAGGTACTGTAAAGCGTTTTCTTCAATTTTGTAATATTTTACAAAATTTACTACTTCAGCTGCACAAGGCAGCTGTGAATAAGTTGGTATGATGAAGGATTGATTTCGAAATATAATGCCGTATACTGATCATAGCTGTTTTATTTATGGACTAATTGTCTTCTTAATGTAGAGTAAATTAGGTACTTAACAATTCAGAATTGGGATCGGCGGACAAGAAGACTATAATATATTATAATCGATAATAGAAAATTATATAATTGTCCGTTGATCCCGCCCATGATATATATATTTTTCTTTTCAATGTTTTTTTTCTCTCCACACTTATCATGTGCTTGTTAATGTCACTCAATACGAAAAATCTATGATCAGTATTTAATTTGTTATAAAATGTACGGTTTAATGAAACGATCTAATTTGGTTTACTGAGTTGCAGAGTGAACCATCGATATAAACCAACAGATGTACCCTGAGCACCTTGAAATTGGTAATAAACTGCGTCTCTATGTGTTTGGTAAGTAGTTTACACACAACCAATCTACTTGACCCTAGAATCGCTAGCGGCGCGATATGCTGTGGTTCTACTTATTGTGGTTGTTGACAACGAATAGTGACAAACGACTAGAACGGAAGGAGTGAGCTCACTCTTCCCAACGAAGACATGATTCCGTGCGCCCTGAAGTTTGGGAGGGCACATTTGTGTATTGAGATCGTTGGAGTGAACAATATCACTTAAGTGGATTTTGTCCGAATAGGTACTTACCATTTTTGAATTTTTCACGCAATGCGGTCCTCACTATCTCTATTACTGGAATAAGTCAAGTAGACTGCAACCTATACCGCATTATCGAGATGTTCAAAATACAAACATAGTCTGGCTATAATTGTGCAAACAGCCAAGCCAGTTATTTGTTATTATCTTATATATAAAATTCTCGTGTCACAGTGTTTGTTTCCTTACTCCTCCGAAACGGCTTTACTGATTTTAACCAAAATTTATATGCATATTCAGTAGGTCTGAGAATCGGCTACTAGCTATTTTTCATACCTTTATTTAAATGGCAAAACAACGTTTGCGGGGTCAGCTAGTTTTCATATAAAAAACAAAATATATCCGTCTAATTGTGCACACAATATTACACATTATATTAATGTGTAAATGACGGCTATTCATATTTTCTATGCGATTTAAAAAGGGTATGCCATTTTACAAAGATTCTCTTTCATTATTACAGTTTTCGAAAGTCATATAACCCTTAATTTGGCAGATTTTTTTTATTTTGATTTTGTATAAAAAAACATAATCCACCTATTTATTTATCTTTAGGGAAGCCTGAAAAAATAATTTAAAAAATATTGATTTTGTAAATACGCCAAAATCATATGTATCCTATTATACACGTTGCCAAATAATGAGAGAAGTATTGACTTTTGAATCTGTATCCTCATAGATACACTGTCAAAGAAAGGGTAAGTATTATAAATAATCAAAAACAGTTTCAATTTTATTTTTTATTGTGGAAATCGTAAAAACAGTTCCTATTTTTTGTGAGACACAAGCGAACTCTACACTTAACGCAACAAATGCTGGCCTGTCCTGTTTTGCACATACGGCAACGACCTTTCTCATCAAAAATAGGCAGGTGACCCATTCTGTCGTACCTTATATCATCAATGGGTCTTTCCACTATCGGTCTTTTTATTTTTTGGCTCAAGTCAGGCACCGGTACCTCATTTGTTTGTACAGTTTGTTTGGCTATCAGTGATTGAAAAATCTGGCAGCGAAATTCTTTTAGAGCTAGTGCCTTCTTGCTTTTCTGCGCATAATGTCTTCTGTACAGTATCCACCCATTATTGATACATATATCTAAAATTTGAGCAAAAATACCTAGGTACCACCTTCTCGATTTAATTTGAGTCCGATATAGGGCTATCAGCATATCGGATAAGTCTACGCCTCCCATATGCGTATTATAATGTTTTACGACTTGTGGACAGTCAACATCCACTCTCAATTTTCGCTCTTTGGAATACCGTTTCACTTTTGACACCGGGTAAGCATCAGAAAATGAGCATGCTAAAGTAACTGGTTTGTTGTCCATCCACTTCACAACAGCAACTTGATTACTGTTACACACTATTTGGGAAAAAGAACCCCGACCTTTCTTTTTCAAATCTTTGTCTGATGGCAGTTTATTTTGACTTCCACGTAGGCGGTTAGCTTTTATAGTTCCGAGACTAAATATTCCCAATTCTTTTCTCAAATACACCACTAGCTCTAGTGAGGTGTAATAGTTGTCAAAATAGACAAAACACGGTCTATTTTTAATTGTCTGACAGAGAGCTAACACAACCTTGGCGCCAAAACCCATCGATTCCTCTTCTGAAGAAAATGTTATATTGCGGAATGTGTCTTCTCCCCCGTACAATATGAAATCATATACATAACCAGATACCCCCGATCTCACAAAAGCTTTAAAGCCCCACTTTTTTGGCTTTTTTGCATTATATTGTCGTCTACTTCCAGCCTTTGTTCCTTTGTAAGGAAGAGTCATCTCATCAATGCTATGTTTATTCTCTTCATCTGCAGCGGCTAAGCAATTTCGCCGAACTTTTTCAACTACTGGGCGCACTTTTTGAAATCTATCAGTAGTTATTTCATTGTTATCTGCAAAATGAATAAATCTTCGTACTAGTTGGTATTTCTTCAAGGACATTATATCTGCAACCGGCGCATATCGGAATTTTATGCTCCAGTAATCCAAATAGCTCGGCATTTTCACAATTCCCATGAGTATGTGAATGGCTACGAAGTTTTCAATATCTTTTTTAGTTATACTGATACAGCGACCAGTTTTTTCCACAGCATACATGTTAGTTTGATTTACAATGTCATGAAAAATTTCATCAGTGAAGAACATAGCAAAGTACTGCCGTGGTGTCATAACTTCGGTAGGTGGATCCGGTAACGAGATCTCTTCAACCGTCGCATTGTGCGCAAATGGTGTATTTTTTTTCCATTTAAAATCTATTTGCACACGTTTAGCTCGCTTTACTACTAAAGAAAGAGCCTTATCCTGACGTCTCTTTGATCTTGTATGACTTGTCCTTGGTGTATTGTGCAGGCTAGCAGGTGATTGAATAGCTGGTGATGGCAATAAGGGAATCGAACTGATAGAAGGTATGGAGTTGTAATTGGTTTCAGTAATTGAAGGAAACACTTCTTGGAATACAGCAGAAAAGGCTTCGTCTGAAATTACTGGGGAGGGAGGCACAGTCTGAGTCTTAGAAGAAAGCGTCGC
The DNA here is from genome assembly GCA_963693475.1 of Ectropis crepuscularia. Taxonomy (NCBI): domain Eukaryota; kingdom Metazoa; phylum Arthropoda; class Insecta; order Lepidoptera; family Geometridae; genus Ectropis; species Ectropis crepuscularia. The sequence continues at coordinate 17,125,896 of OY856358.1, forward strand.
AGTTGGAGTTGCAGGGTCAACTGGAATTACAGATCTGGTTTCGTCTTCGGAGATATTATCGCTATCGAGTAGATTTAATCTTTCAAAGGACGAATCCAGAGTAGGCGGACTAGAGCTGATATAACTCTCATCCAGTGGTCGAGCTAATTCTTCATCATCATCTGATGGCTCACTACCATCTGAAGGGGCATTTCTTCCAGGTACTAATGCTAATATGCTATTAGCCCTAGCACGCTGAAGCACCTATGGACAACAACAAAACAAGATGCAACCAAAACCAAACCCAAGCAGAAATAAAATAAGAAAAAAATGTCAAGCATAGATAAAAATGGGCTTAGGCTACAGGCAAATAATCAAAAAAGTAACCAAAACAATACGTTAATATAAAGTAATATTAAAAAGACATACAGAACCCTTAATGAGAAGCGATACCTCATATACTTGACCTCATTTTTATTTTTTAGTAGAAATGAAAACTAAGCAATCATTTACAATAATATTTTCTAAGCATTTGGTAATGTATCTCTCAGGATACAAGTTCGAAATATAGTATGTTTCCGGGCTCTTGGCAACGTATCTATGAGGATACAATAAGGTTATAAAGCTTGCCACTTGATAGTAAACACATTTCCATGCTGGGTTATTGTCGAAATTGTTAGTTTGTTTCAATATCATTAGGATTCTATAAAAATTCGTTACCACAAGTTACAAAAATAGGCAAAATTAATTTAACTTACATTTATGTTGTTGACGCGTCGCGGCATGTCGACTGATTGACATAAATAGGGATGGGCAATGATCGAATATGAAATCGAGAAATATATTTTAGTGAAGTGAAATATATTTACTCACATTTAGAATCGATAGATTTATAAAAAAATATCTATTAAGGACTACACATTTTTTCAAAAATGTTGTATCTGACAGAGCACAAAACCAAATTAAGGGATAAATATGTATGTAACACCAATAACCGCAATGTCAGTAATTCTGGACAAACCATTAACGTTACTTTGAGGTTTATTAAAGCGTTATTTTTGAAACTCTGGTCGCCTAGTTGTGAGAACGTTCGATTTACACGAGGTTCGAATTCCGACCGCATGTTTGAGTATTTTTCCATGTTCTGTTAGCGAAACTTTGTCATGACCACTAAAGTCATATTATGATGATGCCTGATGACACATGTCCTGTAAGTCACAAGGGACCGGTATGGACCTAGAACGATATCTTTCAGGGAATCGTTATCGGTCCATCGGCACTTTGCTAGAGTGATGGATAATGACGTTTGTCTTCTTTTAAGAGAAGTACCTTTTTAGTCCCAGCCGTGGGAATAAAAATAGTGACTCAATAGACATGCATGTCAGATCATGGGTCAGACGTTGAAGCTGTATGTACAAACCGTATCACACATCATAATAAAATATCCTCAGATTACTATGAAATATAATATGTCATTCGCTTTTGCCTTCTTGGTACTATGTTTACAACTTACATGGAGATCCGGACAGAGTAAAGATTGTCTTTGTCTAGTCGTTTTAGCGATTAATTCAATTTGAGAGATAATCTTTTGCACGTAGAATATTTTAAAGAAACTGTATTTAACTGCTGAGTCAGATAACCATGGGCATGTGACGTATATTAAATTAAACTCCACTTTTCTACCAATAGCTATGAACTAAATTGACATTGCCAGTAATTTGATCTTAAGTCACAGCATGTACCATTCTTTGAGAATGGGGTTGAGCTGTGAACTGCGACTGAGGTGGCTATTGTTCAGCCAAGATGTAACTCAATGTGTGTATGTACAAAATGTAAAGAGTTAAACTTTTATAGATTGTACATTTGTTGTTGATTGTACAAACGGGTTGAAACTAGAGTCACACGTGCCTAGTATTATCAAGGTAGAAAGTAGGTACCAGAGCTTCTCATTGCAGTTTAGCAGTGTTCTAAACTAAAGTGATCTGATGAAAGTACTTGCTCATATATGAGAAAGATGGAGTTAAAAGTAGGTTGAGCAATTATTAATGACTTTATTGGAAGTTCCAGATTATGGTTAGACTGTACCAAGGCCGCAAAGATTAGAAGAAAGTTGCGACATGGAAAGTGAACCTGAAGTCGAGCGCTGCAAAGGGCGCGCTCAGATAACGAGTATTCCACCGATTGACAAGGACCGGAACGAGGGAGTGGAAGGGAGTCTGAATGACAGGCAAATCCACAAGCGTTCTAATTTAAATTTGTTCAGTAATGTGTAAATTGATACTGAAATCCGCAGCCAGGAAGTGGAAGGGAGTCTGGATAACAGGCAAGTCCACAAGCGCTCTAATTTGAATTTGTTTAAGTAATGGTGTAAATTGACACGGTTTAGAACCAAGGCGAGGATGTGAAAGGTAGTCTGGATTTTAACAGGCAAGTCCACAGCCGCACATAAATATATAGATTCGATTTATGGTGTAAATTTGACGTGGTTTAACGAAGAGTTATTTAGCGACGCATTAAGTTATTTATAAAAAGTTTGTTTTACTCTTTGCAATATCACTTCTATCCATCGCATTTTGAACCAAAATGATTTGAGTTACAAAGTAATGTGTCAAAATTTACGAATGGGACGAAAAGGAAATAGTCCACTTTGCTTTACACAATAACCAGGCATTGCAAAATCTCAGAAACGTTACTCTAATAGCTGGGCCGAATGGATAACAAAGCTTAGCTAGCCATTCTCCCGCGGCCGCTGAGACAACCATGCCGGATTACTATTATTATTAGGCTTTAAAGCTTGCGAAACTTGAAAGACATGGTCTCATGAAGGCAATATTGTTACTTAAAAGCATACACAAGAAGAATATCGCAGATGTAGAGAGAGATACGGAAGGTAGCAGACTGTTAATTACACAAAATTGACGATCGATTAAGAGCATCAAATTGCAAACCATTAGACCCAATGCTCAAAGTGAACGTAGACATAAAAGCTTGTATCAGAAAATGTCGACATTTATATTGTCGAGGATCAGTTTTGAATGGATTAGTTGATCACGGTTTAACTGAACAAAAACTAGAACTCGCTATTCCTAATAATGTTAATGTTACTTTGTGTTTTATAAAATAGCTTATAATATAATACTCTGGTATTATCGAATGATGGTGTAAAATTGGCATGTACTAGTTGTATTAAGAATTTAATATGGAAATAACAAATACACCAGATGACCTCTTTTCGAAAATACTTAGGTCTGAACCAAGAGTTTTTCTTAAGTTGAATAATGAAGTTGTTATTGGTCCGGAGCGAGCAATACATACTGTTCCAATAAAATCACAAGTATAAAGAGGCAATCTAAACAAACCGTTCAATTCATAAATGTAGCTCTAAAATAAATCTTGACATACACAAATTACGTGTTACGTTGTTTGTCCGCGACGGACTCCGCGATTGTAGTCTGGTTTGCGCATCGTGTAAGGCTTGATCCAATTTGAAAGTTTGTCTTTGTATGGAGGTTTCCGAGCGAAGTTGAAGCGGGCCCCTAGTATCTATATCATTATATTACTGCATTGATGCCTTCCTAATTCACACTTGATGATGGTCAGGGAAATGTTATCCGAAATCTCGTTGAAGCGAAGATTCGGTTTAGAACAGTACTTTAGTAAATCGAGTTATACCTACAAGTTATAATGAGTGATATCTTTAGTAAATCGAGTTATACCTACAAGTTATATTTAGTCCCGTGGCATTTGATAATAAATGGCACTTCTTCAATTGTGACTAGCAGCCAAAATTAAAAAAATAAAAATATCGTAACTACATAATTTGCTCGTTGAATAAAGCGATTGATTCTTGTCGGAAAAATAAAAAGATTTGGGAGTTTGCCACAATTGATGACATGAAGGATATGAAGCCAGCAATATACGAGTACAAGACGTATCGTATGTCTCATGACAAAAAAAAACGGGTAAAGCCGAAGTAAAGTATCGAAGTGGCATTTCTTTCACGCTACAACTTAACAGACTCCCCCTGGGGTTTGGCGTCAGTATTACCGGTTTAAAGCCTGGACTTGAAGGCGGTTTCGAAGTAGGTACTCTAAGTACATCGAAGAACCAACTGGGCTTAAACAGTTTTCCATGTTTGCGGGCCGTTTGGCCGGTCCACACAGATTCAACTAAGTACGGCGTGGCAAGTATTCTTGGGTCCTTAGGACAGTCTCTTTTAACAGTAAAAAGACAAAGAGGAGCAAAAGCTCCACTCGTTCGAACCTGAAACCCTCTCATTATCATCCTCTTTTGGTAAATTTAGAGTTAACCTTCAGAGTATGCAACTTAAAATATTGTCAGACCGCAATGCGCCGAGAACCACACTCACTAACAGAGATCTAGTACCGTGTATTGTTCGTTGAAGGGTGTAGTTCCAAGAATTCAATTGCGACATCGAATATCGAGCTGTCAACCCACGTTTGGATGCTTTAGAATAGGAGTCCCAAGGAGAAGTTATGGATTCATATCCTAGACTTTATTAGAGTATTCTTAAGATTGTATAGAAAACAATACAATGTAATACAAAATACTTTATTGTATCACGAAACAATACAAAAAAGTGAGTAAACTTGTGATTAAAATGTCGTACACAAAAGTCTATCCTATCGCTAATAGAGATCTCTTCTAGATGACCTTTTGGTTGCTAGGACAAGGTAACAAGTAAAGGTATGGGTGTGGTATCCATGATATAGGTACTTACGTACATAAATAATTACACAAATAGAATACATATAATTTAAAAGTAAATGCGTTAAACAGATATGGTACATATATATTGCTATACCTACTTTATACTAATATTATAAAGATATAGATTTTGTTTGTTGAACGCACTAATCTCTGGAACCACCAGGCTGATTTTAGTTATTACACTGTTGGATATGTGCGTGGCCTTCGAGGGATTTAGGCTATAAATATACCTACCGCAAGCGAAGCTGGGGTGGGTGGCTAATAAATAATATAATGCATGAACATAATACATTAAAATATACTTACATATAAGCACACTTCATAACATAGAATACCTACGCGTAAAGGACAATACGCACATGTTTATGAAACGAGGCTGAAAAGATATCTACTGTTCAGAAAATAATCCGAAAGTAGTAATAATTGAATGTTGTATAAATAATAAATATAGTATAAGAAGTATATATCGTCAAAATTAAGATATCATCTATAGAGTAATGAATGACAATGATCAGATCCGAAACATACGTGCATACTTCATCAATAAGGTTCAACGACTAGGGTTTAGTGAGAATGTAAGGCGCGGAACGCCAAGTAATAATACAATTGGCTATTAAATTTCAAGGCCTGTAAATAAACTTTGACAAATATTAAAAATCTGATTGATGATATGCCTTTAATAGCCACGGTTGATATGAAGACGTGGTAGCCGCAGATAAACTCAAGTCATCGATGATGTTGATGATTCAATAGAGATTATCAGATTGTTGAGCACGAAACAATCAAGAATTCCGTATAAGTACCTATAAGTAAAAAATATTTAATCGCCCATATGAAACAGGTTATAATGCTAAATGATTAGATACGCTAAAATAATTACATTGCCTAGTAGATAAATCATTGACGTGATTCATCATCATTAATTTGTGAGTAAATTATTACTTTGGTTTATGTTCAACGACTAAAACTTTTAGTAAAGTTATTACAACTAAGACCAAAAACTGTTGTAAACAATTGTTACGTTACTTAATTATTGAAATGAAATGAAATTTGAAATGAAATGAAATGAAATTTGAAATGAAATGAAATTTGAAATGAAATGAAATTTGAAATGAAATGAAATTTGAAATGAAATGAAATTTGAAATGAAATGAAATGAAATTTGAAATGAAATGAAATGAAATTTGAAATGAAATGAAATGAAATTTGAAATGAAATGAAATGAAATTTGAAATGAAATGAAATGAAATTTGAAATGAAATGAAATGAAATTTAAATTAAATGAAATTTGAAATGAAATGAAATTTATAAGGCATTAACAAACATTTGAAGTTCACAAATTAGTACAGATTATCTATCCTCGATTGGTAATGCAGATTGAGAAGCATTGTTACCCAAGCTAGGGTTAAACTTGTGTTATGGCGTAACAATATTATATATTAGGTATAAAATATGAATAATTCGGTTATAATTGTTTTGTTTCTTATGAAATGCAGGTTATTTTTTGACTGCAAAGTATGGATAAATAAATAAATATTGGTGGACAATTCACACACAACACTATATGTTAAATAAATAAAGTAGATATGTTATCGTATATGACTGAAATTAGAGATATGTATATTTCTAATTATAATTTTAATGTGATAATTGTCAGAAATTAAAACATAATAATATATCAAGGTTGTTCCTACCGTTGATTCGCTGATTCGGTATTTTGAATGGAATACTATTGTTAAATAAAGCTAGCCCATATTTTTGTAGTACAATTATTTCACAAAATGGACACATGGTAAACAGGTGACTAGATAAAGGCTTAGGCCTAGTTTGAGATTTATTGACAGAAGCTTAATTTATTATGCAACAATAATACCTACTATGTTCTTGTCGTACAATCTTATTATTGTGAACTGTAAATATAAATATAATAAACATGGTTAAACTGTGTGTGTCAATAAAGCATGATTTGATTTGATAATGTAACCACGAAAATATTTTCCTTGTTAAGTAAAGTGACACATTTAAAGAAACTTATAGTGACTGATGATGCCATGTGCTCAATTTTATTTGTTTTCTTTCGAACATTACTAATAAATTATGTTCCTTAATTTGAAACACAAATTGTAACTACTTGTAACGTACATATTATTTAAAATATAGATAGAAACTAAATGATAATGGATACGGGCTATAACGTACTTATTACATTATGGCTGTCAAACCTGAGCGACCAACAATACCCACATAAGAAAATTAAAAACATCTCAAAATGCCATGGAAAAGTGTATGATGGGAAAAAGGCTATCTGATAAAATAAGAACAACAACTTTAAGAGCAAAATCAAAAAGAAATGATGTTACAATAACTGTTAGAAAGCTTAAATGGAAATGAATACATAATAATTAGATGAAAAGAAATCGTGGCAGACCACTCAGAAGATGGGTCGATGACATAGAAGCGATAGCAGGTGCTACATGGACCACAAAAGCTTACGTTTGGGATGAAGTTGGAAGAAGTTTGATGGCAAGTTGGAGGAGGCCTTTGTCAATAAGTAAACAGACGGTGCGATGACAATCTAAATTTAAGAATTTTAAATTGTATTAACAATGAAAAATTGTAAGCATTACCTGAATAGAGGCTATTATTATTATTATTACTATAGAAATAGAACAGAAGTACTCGTATAATTTAGTCAAGATATGTGAAATAAACTTAAAATCCTTCAACATGTATACAATTAACAATATATTATTAAAGCGCGAGGACTCGTTTCTGCAGGATGGCCGAGCTGTTAGCAATATTAGTAATGTATGTAAGTTCTTATTGAAAGAATAGTAAGAATATCGAAATGCACTCTATGGCAACCCTACAATTCCGGGTATGGTTGGTATATAGTCTGTGGCTTGATCGTTTTGGCGGGAAACAATCAAGCTCTTGTTTTTTGCTCGTAAAACAGGTTAATAAGAAAATATTATGCAGCAGCAAGTCCAAGCGAAAGGTTTAAATTAAAAGTACTAGTAAACCGATAAACATCTAAATAAAAGTGATAATTGTACATCTGTTACTGAATTTAAGGTACTGTAAAGCGTTTTCTTCAATTTTGTAATATTTTACAAAATTTACTACTTCAGCTGCACAAGGCAGCTGTGAATAAGTTGGTATGATGAAGGATTGATTTCGAAATATAATGCCGTATACTGATCATAGCTGTTTTATTTATGGACTAATTGTCTTCTTAATGTAGAGTAAATTAGGTACTTAACACACAGGACTTCCCATAGCTACGCCATCTATTTGTAGGTTAAGCTGCCCACGGTAAAAAATAGTTTCCATCTCAGCAATTTCTCAACAAAACTATCATGTTTTCCGGTAAGTAGGTAGTTCTCCTTCAGAAGCAGCTTTTTGCCGACTTAGAAACATTTGTTTACTGGAACTTTGGTGAAAAAAGATTCCACATCAAAACTCATTTGTAAGTGGTAAGTAAGCTTACAAAACAATAAAAAAACACTAATTCTATCTTAAAATTTTTGTTTCTGTTTGGTGTCTTTGAGAAACAAAGCAGGGGCTTAACTTAAAATATAACATTGCATTAATACATCGCTATCGCTTATCGTGTTCTTCCATTAAAGGTAGCGGTTCGCGCCGCGACCGCGACGCGAGACCGCGACCGGAGACCGCGACCCGAGACCAAGACAGGCACTTGACACTATGGAATTGTATGGGCGCCAGTTCGCGCCGCGACCGCGACACGAGACCGCGACGCGAGACCGAGACGCGAGACCGCGACAGGCACTTGACATTATGGAATTGTATGGACCCCAGTTCGCGCGCGCGACCGCGACACGAGACCGAGACCGGAGACCGAGACGCGAGACCGCGACAAGCACTTGACATTATGGAATTGTATGGGCGCCAGTTCGCGCCGCGACCGCGACACGAGACCGCGACCGGAGACCGCGACAGGCACTTGACACTATGGAATTGTATGGGCGCCAGTTCGCGCCGCGACCGCGACACGAGACCGAGACCGGAGACCGCGACCGGAGACCACAACAGGCACTTGACATTATGGAATTGTATGGGCGCCAGTTCGCACGCGCGACCGAGACCGGAGACCGAGACGCGAGACCGGAGACATCGAGACGGTCGCCGCCCCGGTCAAGTAGTGTCTCGTGTCGCGCTGGAAAAGCATGCGTGTTATATCCAGTCGATACACCGCTGATTACGCTAGGACAAAAGCTTATTAAAAATACTTTTTGTCAACGTCGCATCGTCAGAGGCATATTTTTAACCGACTTCCTAAAAGGAGGAGGTTATACATTCGACCACCGTTTTTAGTGTTCCGTACCCAAAGAGTAAAAACGGAACCCTATTACTGAGACTTGGCTGTCCGTCCGTCTGTCTGTCCGTCTGTCACCAAGACTGTCTGTTTGTATCTCAAGAACGGTGATAGCTAGACAGTTGAAATTTTCACAGATGATGTATTTCTATTGCCGCTATAACAATAAATACTAAAAATAAAATAAAATAAATATTTAACGGGGGCCATACAACAATTAATTTGTTTTTTTTTTTACAGTTTCTTGCTCGATTAGTCCGTTCCAAAATAAACTAGATGGCGCCACTAGTACACCAAAACACGCATTCGACCTCGTCGTTAAAATCGTAAGCTAAAATCAAAATTTTAGAAAAACTTTTGCATGAAAGCCTGTCTGTAGTAACTGCGATGATTTATGTATACGGAATTCAAATAAACGGCGAAAACCTCTGGCTTTTGAAAGTACCTACGTTTCCCGCCAAAACTTAGCTTCCCGCCAAACCGCATAAATAAGTTTGGTGGTTTTCAATTATGTGCTTGAGTCAAAGTCCAAAGGATCAGTGAGCTTCAAGCTTAGACTTATCGAGCAGTTACTAAAAATGACTAGTTTTTCTAACGAAAATTGTAAAGCGCCGATTGAGCTAATCAGACAGCACCCCTTGATATACGATTCACAACTAGACTCCCACAGGGACGAAAATCTGAAGGACAATATTTGGAGGAGTATAGGTGAAAAATCTAAAAAAAATATGTGATGTACATTACCATAGAAACTACCAACGAAAATTAGTTTGAACTCGATCTGATAAGTAGTTTTTTTTTTAATTCGTCATAAATACACTATTATTGAAACTTCGATCAAAGCTATAACGAACTACAAGAACTATGTGTACTATGTATATTATGTTACTTGCTGCAAGGGAACCCTTCATGGGCGAGTCCAACTCGCATTTGGCCACGTTATTTTTTTTCGTTTTTTTTATGTACCTATGTATGTATCCTTAGATCTTTCAAACTACGTAACGAATTTTAATGCATTTCTTAAATTGTATCTGCCTAAATATAATTTCAAAAAACCGAGCAAAGCTCGGTCAACCAGGTACTTAAACATTACGTAGTGAACATAGCGACACGACAGTGACAGATGCGGCAGAAGGACTAATATCCACGGCCAAGAATAAATTAAAAAAGAAGATAGTGACAGCAGCCAGACAGCAGCAGCAGCTGTTTCTCTCTCGCTCTAGTACATTCGGTGGGTCTATATGGGGTGGCATAACATTTTTGTCCTATTTTAGGTAGGAATAACGTTTTTAGGATTAATGATAATTTACCATATTAACTAAACGCATAACTGTCTTCGCATAATTTTAACTAGCATAACCATATATGACATAACGATAACTTAGCATAATGTTTAAACGCATATCCATATATAGCATACAGATAACTTAGTATAATGTTTCGACGCATAACTATAAATAGCATAATATTTAAAGGCACACATTGAGAAAAACATAACAATACTTAAACATAATGATCAAAGGCATAAACTTTAAACACCTAACTAAAAAACAAGTGCAAAGAGCGGACTGTAGCAACATTATTTAAATAAAATACGTGGGTGTGTGAAATGCGGGTGGGTACTTTGACAACAATATTTATTATTCGTAATGTAGGTATCTACTAATTTAATGGAATATCTATGCAGGACTATGCAGTAGAATAACAATTTTTGTACTAATTTATGTAGACATAACGTTTTTAAGACTTAAAAACCTACATACACCTAAGACATATGGTGCACTTTTTGACTCCGGGTGGGCTCCCGCCAGAAGCTCTGCAGTCAGCCCTGAGCTTCTGGCTCCCGCATTTTTAAATACACTCTAGGGGTTGTAGCGACAAGACTAGGTGGAGTCGGGGTGCTCCGAGTCAGATCTGGACCCTATATAACCTGGTTATATATTACGTAGCACAACAAATAATTAAAAAATGCCTAAATGCGTCTGAGCAACAGTCGAATTGAATGTAGTACAATACATTTTTATGATTAAAACACATTACGCCAAAAAACAATTATGCAAAAGTTACATTATGACACTATATTTATGTTATGCTACATTCATTATGACAAAGTAAATTAGGGAAAAAAAATTATGCGATTTAAACGGAACCTTAAAAAAAATTTAACAAACAAAAAAATGCCTAAATACTATTAGGAAAAAAAATATGCGATTTAAACGGCACCTTAAAAAAATAATTAACAAACAATAAAATGCCTAAATACTATTATGCATCTCATCAATAGTCGAATTAAATGTAGTACAATAGATTGTTATGCTTAAAACACATGACGCCAAAAAATGATTATGCGAAAGTTGCATTATGACACTATACATTATGCTACATTCATTATGACAAAGTAAATTAGGAACAAAAAGTTATGCGTTTTAATAGGCTCCCCATTCGGCGGTCTCGAGTTCACCCGAACATTTCTTTCACTTCCGAGCGTGACGATGATCTTCATTCACGAAAATTCAGTGTGTGTAAATTGTACTAAAAATGTTTTCACATATAAAGTGTCGAAATTTGCGGCATAGACCGCTGTATCTTTTGATTGCATTGTCTTAAAAGTTTGATTTTGTCACGGTTTCAAGGGACAAAAAATTTGAGTGCACGATATAAATTGCAACTTCTTACGTTTACGTGTTTCTGAGAAAAAAAATCTTGACAGGCAGACGAACGGACGGACAACAAAGTGATCCTGTAAGGGTTCCGTTTTTTCCTTTCGAGATACTGAACCCTTAAAATATTAAAAGTACTACAAACAATTGCCTTTATTATTATACATTACAGATTCCGAATGTCGTAAGAAATTTAGTTTTAATTTTTGTGAGAGTTAGTGCTAATTTTTCTTTCATCAATATTTTTCCTTTTTCAGGCATTGTTTTTTTCAATAAATTTAATATATAATCAAACTAACAAAAATCAAACTGTGTTTTATTCAGCCGAAAATACTTCCTGAATATAATTATTGTCATCAAACATTAGGTGTTTCTTGACTAATAGCGAAAATGATCCTTCTTAGCCTCTACTTATATGTAATTCCCTAATAGGTAATCTTCTTTTAGTTTTATATTTGTAATAATAATATAAGAGCAAATCATCGTATTCTTCCTCCTCCAATAGAAGTTCTACAACTTGGTTTTCCATTGTGATCCACAAAACACAACTGACTCTATCGACAGACTCCCCATACTGAAGCAGCCGTGACACTTGTCGCGGTCTCCGGTCTCGGTCTCGTGTCGCGGTCGCGGCGCGAACTGGCGCCCATACAATTTCATAATGTCAAGTGCCTGTCTTGGTCTCCGGTCGCGGTCTCCGGTCTCGGTCTCGTGTCGCGGTCGCGGCGCGAACCGACACCTCAGAGACCGAGACATGTGTCGCGGTCTCCGGTCTCGGTCTCCGGTCTCGGTCTCGCGTCGCGGTCGCGGCGCGACCGCGACGCGAGACCGCGACCGGAGACCGCGACCCGAGACCAAGACAGGCACTTGACACTATGGAATTGTATGGGCGCCAGTTCGCGCCGCGACCGCGACACGAGACCGCGACGCGAGACCGAGACGCGAGACCGCGACAGGCACTTGACATTATGGAATTGTATGGACCCCAGTTCGCGCGCGCGACCGCGACACGAGACCGAGACCGGAGACCGAGACGCGAGACCGCGACAGGCACTTGACATTATGGAATTGTATGGGCGCCAGTTCGCGCCGCGACCGCGACACGAGACCGAGACCGGAGACCACGACAGCACTTGACATTATAGCTTTGTATGGGTGCCAGTTCGCACCGCGACAGCGACACGAGACCGCGACACGAGACCGCAACCGGAGACCGCGACAGGCACTTGACACTATGGAATTGTATGGGCGCCAGTTCGCGCCGCGACCGCGACACGAGACCGAGACCGGAGACCGCGACCGGAGACCACAACAGGCACTTAACATTATGGAATTGTATGGGGGCCAGTTCGCACGCGCGACCGAGACCGGAGACCGAGACGCGAGACCGGAGACATCGAGACGGTCGCCGCCCCGGTCAAGTAGTGTCTCGTGTCGCGCTGGAAAAGCATGCGTGTTATATCCAGTCGATACACCGCTGATCTATGGATTACGCTAGGACAAAAGCTTATTAAAAATACTTTTTGTCAACGTCGCTTCGTCAGAGTCATATTTTTAACCGACTTCCTAAAAGGAGGAGGTTATCCATTCGACCACCGCATTTTAGGGTTCCGTACCTAAAGGGTAAAAACGGAACGCTATTACTGAGACTTGGCTGTCCGTTCGTCCGTCCGTCTGTCACCAAGACTGTCTGTCGGTATCTCAAGAACGGTGATAGCTAGACAATAGAAATGTTCACAGATGATGTATTTCTATTGCCGCTATACCAACAAATACTAAAAATAAAATAAAATAAATATTAAACGGGGGCTCCCATACAACAATTAATTTGATTTTTTTACAGTGTCTTGCTCGATTACTCCGTTCCAAAATAAACTAGACGGCGCAACTAGTACACTAAAACACGCATTCGACCTCGTCGTAAAAATCGTAAGTTAAAATCAAAATTTTAGAAAAACTTTTGTATGAAAGCCTGTCTGTAGTAATTGCGATGGTTTATCTATACGGAATTCAAATAAAACCAGAGGTTTTCGCCGTTTATTTGCTAAAGGTATGGAACCCTTCGTGCGGGAGTCCCACTCGCACTTGGTCACTTTTATTTTAATGTAAGCCTTATTACCTACATAAATATGATACCTTATTTCTCGAGAACGCTCGAACAGATTTCAAAGTTTCTTTTTTGGTTCGGATGGGTATGCTTCCCGAATGGTCCCATATTAGAAGTCGGTGCTACTTTTATCCTCCTCATAACTCAAAAACTATTTCTCGTTAACTTGACAAACTGCTGATAGGTACATTGAGACTTGCTCCTAGTTTCATGAATATACTTCAAATGGTTATTTAGATATTAACGTCCTAAAATCGTCATTATTAACACTGACTGAAGTGAAAGTCTGGAGTTCATATGAACATTTCTTTCATTTACCAGCGTGTCGATGAGCTTCATTCACAGCCGTGGGGCTGAAAAATCTCTGAGTGGATGCGCCCAACCATTTCAAAAGGACACACAATCTATACTAATATTATAAAGCTGAAGAGTTTGTTTGTTTGTTTGAACGCTAGGATCTCGGAAACTACTGGACCGATACGAAAGATTCTTTTTTTGTTGGATACTCCATTTATCGAGAAAGGCTATAGGGTATATATAACATTACGCTACTATCAATAGGTACGGAGTATGAGTGAAGAATGTAAAGAAAACGGGGAAAAATATTTCTCTTCGAGAGCTTTAGTTCCGTGAATTTAAATTCTCTTTGGTCGCTGAAGTTTGTGACGGCGCCTGTCTACATTTGAAGTTTGTGCCATTTGAAGTAATCAAATTTGTTCTACAACAATGCATTGTTGCTTATTTACGTATTTTTAGGGTTCCGTAAAACGTAATAAAGTGGCCAGCAATGGATATTTTAGTATGGATTTTCCTCAAATAGACGCGGGTGAAACCGCGGGGCACAGCTAGTAATTTTATAAGTACTAAGTCAACGGGTGCACCAAAATAAGTTTTTATTTAAAACAATAATTATACTAAATAAAGCATTGTATTAAAAGCCTTGTAATTATTACATTTTCCAAAGTGCATAGTGCGCCGCAAAAGCGCGGTAATTTGGTAGGTGAACAAAATCGTATTTCTGAGCGACGAAATTTTGCTAACTTTTTTGTTTACCTGCCGATAGCGCTGAAATTTGGTGGGTGGTAGGAACGTGGCCTGCGTAGCCCGTTTTATTAATAAGAATTGTATATTTAAGGAAACTGTAGACATTATAGTGGTTTTTCCTGTTTTTTTTGACGAAATTTAGTTTTACGGCCCTGTTTTGCGGGTAAAATTATGTACTAGTGCGCTGATGCATTTAAATGTTAGAACTAACCTGTCAAGTACAGGAGCATAATTTATTAGAACATTTACACACACAAACACACAAATATACACACTTGTACAAACGCAAAACTCAAAAATTCACATTCTACACACATTTACTTTGAAACACGTACCGATACATACACTACATACAATACATTATACTACGCAAATTACAGACAGACACACACTTTCACACACAAATTTTTATTTTAACCAGGTTGTTCTCTTTTTATCTACTCTATCGACATTCGGCAAGATTACACACGCCATCTATTACATACCAAAGGAACTAAATAGACTTTAGGTCAATATATCGCCACACAAGAACAGAGTGGCTTTTGGGGTTGGAACTAGGAGAAATAGTTCATAAACGATTAAAGAGGGCGCCAGTAATTTTACAATGAACGAATCTATGATAGAAATGTTGAATGCGTTACGAGAACAAATAAAGGAAGACACAGAAAAATGCCTAAAACAAGTTGAAGAAAATATTACCCAAACAATTAATAAAAAAATAGATGAAAAATTTACCAGGATAGAGTCAGATATCGAAGATATTCAAAAAGTTCAAGAGGAGCACGGAAAAAAAATAGAATATTTTGAACGGAAACTAAGGCAAAGAAACTTAATTTTTTTCGGAATAGCAGAAGAGGAGAACAATTATGTCGAACTTGTTGATATAGTGCTTCAGATTATACACTTGAAAATGGAATTACAATGTGACAAAAGCGAAATAGAGTTTATTGGAAGGATGGGAAGAAAAAACAATAAACCAAGACCCATAAGGGTGACACTAACAACTTTTGGGAAAAAGATAGAAATTCTACAAAAAAAATCGTCACTCGAGGGATCTGGTTCATACGTAAAAGAAGATTATCCACCGGATGTCTTAGAAAAAAGAAAATCTCTGATTCCTCAATTGCTAGAGCACAGAAAAAATGGAGTAACGGCTATTCTAAAGTACGATCGCTTAATTGTAAATAATAAGAGCACAAACAAAAGGGCTCTATCTACAAGTCCATCGAATCCGTCTGTTAGCAGTAAAAATGCATTAGAAAGACCTGTTCAAGCAGCAAAGAAAACCAAAACACTACCACGAACAACACCAGGCTCTTTTTTCAGCAAACAACCTAATACCGCCATTTCCATTCAAAACACAAGTCCCTCTATAAAATAGCGGAACTACAATTAAATAAAGAAGATTGGTTGATAATAGCAGTAGGGGCAAATGATTTGAACCCTACTAAGTTCCTAATAGAAATGTCTTCCTTACTTAAGAGTTTAACTGTACCGCAAATAATTGTGTTAGGTGTTACATTTAATCCGGGTTTAAATGAGGGTAAACTAAACCGTAAGCTGGCGACAATTTCAAACCATTTTCAAAATTGTCAGTTTTTACTGACAACCAGTAAAATACGCATAAACCAATGCATTAACGAATATGACTATAAAAACTACTATCTCGGTAGAAATTTTACAAAAACAACTAAAATAAATTCAAATTACAACTTAACAAAAGAAATCAATATCACACCAAAATACAAGCCCGGTACCATACCCTTCTATTTTAGGAAAAACGAACTACTAACAAACTTTTGTAGTCCCATAGCTCAACAACAAACGAACGCGCAAAAAAACAATTTCATTGCTGATTTATCACGGCCCGGTACTATACCATTCTATTTTAAACGAGATCCGAAAATTAAACCTGCAGCCAACGCTGTAAACCCAGAAATTACTTCAAGCACTCCACATTTTTTTCGTTCGCAACAAAAGTCATAAAGATTGTAGCTTAAAAATAATGCATTTTAATACAAGGAGTATCAGAAACAAAGTAAACAAACTGGAACTTCTGACAGAGGAAAATGCTATAGACATATGTGGTATAAGTGAAACTTTTTTAAAAAATGACGAAGCTGACATAGTGCAACTTGATGGCTACCAAAAAGCTGCACATTTTTCTCGTAAAAAGCAAAATAGAGGTGGCGTGTGTTTATTTATCAGAAATTCTATAAACTTCACGAAACTAGACTGGGTAGAAGAAATGGGAATCGAGCGCCATTTTGAAGTTTGCGGTGCTATTATAAATGAACTAAATTATGTAGTCATTTGTTTATATAGAACGCCAAATAGTAACTATGAACTCTTCCTTGCAAGTCTAGAAACGTTATTAAAGAAACTGATGAGAAAGAAAAGACACATAAATAAAAAAATATTTTTAATGGGAGATTTTAACATAAACATTTTAGAAAAAAATGTTAAAACAGAATCGTTTATAAATTGTTTGAAAACGTTTAACTTGTATCCGGCTATTCAAAATTCAACCAGAAAAAGTAAAACGTCTCAAACCTGCATTGACAACATAATGACTAATATTAAAAGATTTAATTCAGACATAATAAATGTGGAATCCGATTTCTCAGATCATACTGCACAAATACTAAGCATACCAACTAGTACTAGTTTCCGTGAAAAATATTGGTACATATACCGACGAAATATTGATAAATATTTGGACATTTTTATTAAATACATCCAACAAGTAAATTTTAATGAAGTTTATCAACATAAAAATGCTGAAATTGCTTATAGCAAATTTATTCATCTATACAATGTGATTTTTGATTTGTGTATACCTTTAGAAAGAGTCAAAATCACGTATAAAAGAAAAAATTACTGGAAAACGAAGGGTATCAAAATTTCCTGTAAAATTAAAAGACATATGTACCAAAAAAGTATTAAAAGTAAGAATATTGATCACCTAATAGCCTATAAAAAATATGCAAAAACAATGAAAAAAGTCATTTCTGTAGCGCAGAAGACCTCAAATATCAAGTATATCAATGAAAGTGAAAACAAAAGCAAAGCGACATGGAAAGTTATAAAACAAAATACGTCACAAACAAATTCAATTCCTACAGCCATCGAATCACTAACAATTAATAAAAAAGAAATCAGAGACCATTCAAAAATAGTAGAAATGTTCAATAACTTTTTTATTAACTCAAAAAGCGACCCAAAAAAATCTAACATACAGCTAACCCAAATTCAAACTCATTCCCAGAACTATAGCAAAAGTATTTTTCTGGCTCCAGTGAGCCCACAAGAAGTTAAGCTCATCGTTAGACAGTTAAAAAATAAGAAAAGCGCAGGCCATGATAACATACCCATGCAAGCTATTAAGAGCACTATAAACTTCATAGCAGAACCATTGGCTTACATTATAAATCTGTCAATCGAAACTGGATATTTCCCAAGCGATTTGAAAAAAGCTATCATACGACCTTTGCATAAAAAAGGCCCAGCGGATGAAATGGAAAACTATAGACCTATTGCAATACTTCCATGCATTTCAAAAGTTTTCGAAAAAGCGATATACAATAGAATTTATACTTTCCTACAGCGTAATAACTTATTAAATTTAAATCAATTCGGATTTCAAAAGGGCAAAAATACAACTTCAGCAATTTTTAAATTTCTGAATCAGGTGTATGGAGACGTAAACAGCAAAAATAAAGGGATCGGACTATTCTTAGATTTGTCAAAGGCTTTTGACTGTGTAATGCATGAAACATTGATAAATAAGCTTGAGAAAATAGGAATAAGAGGCCTTGCATTACAACTAATCAAAAGTTACTTGTCAAATAGAAGTCAGTACACAAGCATACACTTTTACAACTATAAAACCAAAATAATTGAAACTGTAAAATCAGACACTAAATATAATTTACTGGGTGTACCTCAAGGCAGCATTTTAGGTCCATTACTCTTTCTTATTTATGTAAATGACCTGCCACATATACCAAAGCATCTCTGTGTTATGTTTGCAGATGATGCGACTATTTATATCCCACAAAAAAACTTAAGTGTAGAACAATATGAAAAAGAAATAAATATTACACTAGAGAAAATAGCCAAGGAACTAGAATCCATAAATTTAAAAATAAATATCGAAAAGACAAAGTTCATCCAGTTTAGCAACTATAAAACGGTACCCCTTAAGCTTAATATAACTTACAACAACTTTACTGCTAGTGAAGTTAAACATTCTAAATTCTTAGGCGTGACTTTGGATTCACATTTAAATTGGAAAGATCATGTTTCCCAGGTCAATTCAAAAATATCAAAGTATTGTTACGCCCTGTCAATTCTTAGAAATATTTCTTCCAAAGAAATTGCAAAGAATGCCTATTATGGCCATGTATACCCTCTTTTAACATACGGTGTAATTTTCTGGGGAATTTCAGTGAATGCGGAAACTACTTTTAAAATACAAAAGAAATGTATACGAGCTCTCTACAGTTTGAATAACACCGACTCTCTTAGAAATGTTTTTAAAGATAATAATTTATTAACCTTGACTAGTATATTTATATTAGAAATTTGCTTGTTTGTGAAAAATAATACGACTTACTTTTTTGCAAATAAATCATCCCGAGTGGAAAGCCTACGTTTAAAATACAAGTTTGATATTCGCGTACTACAAGTTAACAATACCATGTATTATAAAAGTCCACTTAACACAGCTACAAAAATTTTTAATAGTTTACCACTAGATATTAAATTTATAGAAGACATCCCTTCTTTCAAAAAAGTATTGAAAAAGTGGCTAGTTAGAAAATCGTTCTATAATATACAGGAATTTTATCAATCTTCAAACAATTACGTTACAAAAAGATATCTAGAATAGTGCTTAGAATGTTAATAGTATTTTTAAATGGCATAGTATATTTATAATTTTGTATTAAAATAAGCAGTGTTACATGTTTTACATTTCAAAACTCTTGAATAATTTATATAGATTTATTTAAGTTTAAATTACAAACTTTGCTTTATTTGTATATAAAGCTTTAATATTGCACACCCAATGCAATGGGTAATAAATCTGTTGATACTTTTTTTTTTTAGCATTTTGTAACATCGAATGTACCTACACAGTTTTAAGCAATAAATATTTTTGATTTGATTTGATTTGATTTGATCTATCACGTCGTTCATGAAAAAAGTATCTCCACGTGGAAAACCAAGCCTGACAAACGACAACAAAGAATAGCAACTAACTTCGGCACCCAAACACAAAAGAGATTTTGTACGGAACAGAAACACACTATCAAAAAAATTAAGTGAAAACCAAGATTCAAAACTCCCAATACGGGTGGTCGCCGCGGGAGTTGAAGACTATAACCCTCCATTTAAGGTAAATAACTACGATAGAAAATTCAACTGTCAACGAAATTCTCCAATCATTTCACTAAGAGAGAATGCATCATCAAAAGCACAGCTTAAAATATGTACATATAATATACGCTCCCTTAAAGCAAGCAATAGATTAGTAGAGTTGGAATATGCGTTGAGTTTTATCACATACGATATTATTGGAATAAGTGAAGTTAAAATCAGTAACGAATGCATAATAGAAAAAAATAACTATATATTGATGTATAGAGGTGATAAAAAAGGCAGAAACGGCGTGGGGTTTATCGTTTCTTCAAGCCTCAAAGATTCTATTCTCGATTTTAAAACGTATTCAGACAGAGTCGCTAGATTAGACGTGAAAACTGGAAATGATATTATAAACATAATACAGGTATATGCACCCACAGAAAAAGCTCAAAATATAGACGTAAAAACATTCTATAAACATTTAATTACAGCTCTGGAATTTACTGGCAAAAATACAATAATAATGGGTGACTTTAATTCAAAAATAGGAATTCCGTTAAATGAAGAAAAAGAAATCTGTGGTCCATATGGTTACGGGCATAGAAATGAAAGAGGTGAAATTCTGATGGCATTTTGTTTCGAACATAGATTTACAATAGCAAACACGTTATTTAAAAAACCATCGAAGAGGAAATGGACATGGAAGTCGCCTGACGGGAAAACACTCAATGAAATTGACTTCATACTTGTTAAGCAAAGACAAAAAGTATCGAACATTGAAGTCTTACCTACCAAATTTTCCACGGATCATAGAATGTTACGCATGTCATATAATGTGATTATTACTGCCAAAAAACGTCGAGACTATGGAGTTAAAAATAAAAATTATACCTCAATAGAAATTGAATCTTTAAAGCATCTGATGGCTCTACAAATACAAAATATTATTAAAGAAGAGATTGATACATTTTATCGCGCCATAATTTCAGCAATTAAAACGTGTACAACAAAACTGCCTAAAAATAAGAAACAAGTAGAGTCAATAACGATAAATTATAAAACTAAGATGATGATAGATGAGAGAGAACGTTTGAAAAATATATTTCCAAGAACAAAAACAGAAAAAGAAAGACTGACATATTTGCACAGGAAAATAAAAAAAGCTATCATAAAAAACAAAAATACCATAAAACTAAAAAGTTTAGAAAATGAGCTAGAAAAACGGAGTTCTACAAAACGCACAAGAAGAAATTATGATTACAAGAAACAATGGATACAAACGATACAGAATACAAATGGTCAAAAAATTACAAACAGATATGATATACTAAAAGTAGCAACACAGTTTTATTCTTCTTTATACTCTAATACGGATAATTTTCAAGTATCATGTGAAAAATCTTTGGAGGTACCATCTTTGCTAGTCCAGGAGGTGGAGCGTGGGATAAGCCGTCTAAAGAAGAACAAATCACCTGGGGAAGACGGTGTGTCAACAGACACCATCATTGCTATGTTGGAACCTCTGGCGCCTCAGCTAACAGAATTATTTGATAAAATAATAAGGAACGAGGAGGTTCCTGAAGACTGGCAATATTCCGTGATTACTTTATTGTACAAAAAAGGAGACCCAAAAAGTATTGAAAACTACAGGCCGATCAGTTTGCTTCCAACTCTATATAAACTGTTCTCATCTGTAATACTATTTAGAATCACTAAAACACTTGACGAGCAGCAACCGCGGGAACAAGCTGGCTTTCGAAAAGGCTTCTCTACTATAGACCACATTTACACTTTGACGCAATGTATAGAAAAGTGCAACGAATACAACAAAATCATTTATATTTCATTTATAGATTATTCAAAAGCATTTGATTGTATTTCTCACAAACACCTCTGGGATAGTCTAATAGAACAAGGCATAGAGCAAAAATACATTTCTATTCTGAAAGCAATTTATAGTAGATGTCAAGCTAAAATCAAAACAGAGAGCATAGGGCCGCCGTTTCTGTTGAAACGTGGCGTTAAACAGGGCGATCCAATTTCACCCAAGCTATTTACAGCAATTCTAGAGTCGGTGTTTAGAAAACTAGATTGGTCAGACCACGGACTGAACATAAACGGTGAACGGTTGACACATCTTCGCTTTGCAGATGACATTGTCATTGTGGCAGAAAACGCTGACAGTTTACAGTACATGCTTGAAACTCTAGATTCGGCAAGTAGAAAAATCGGACTTGAAATGAACCAATCAAAAACAAAACTAATGACAAACGGAACACCAAAGTCTATTAAACTGAATAATGACGAAATAGAGTATGTTAACGAATATATATATCTTGGACATTTGATAACTTTTCTCGACTCTACCAACAACGAAGTTGACCGCAGAATTGCTATAGCATGGAGAAAGTACTGGGCAAATAAAGATGTTTTTAAAGGTAAAATCCCAATACACCTCAAAAAACGACTCTTCGACAACACTATCGTACCGTCATTGCTCTACGGTTGTCAAACGTGGGCGCTCACAAATAAAATTATTAAAAAAATTGCCGTATTCCAGAGAGCAGTAGAGCGGTCGATGCTGGGCTTAACACTCAATGATCGGATCAGAAACGATGTTATTAGGCAGAGGACCAATGTGTTGGATGCGGTGACGATGCTCTGTAGGCTCAAGTGGAAGTGGGCTGGCCACGTCGCACGCGCTGGAGACGGCAGGTGGAGCGAGCGCATCATACACTGGCGGCCCAGAGACACCGCGCGGGACAGAGGACGGCCGCGGAGAAGATGGTGTGACGACGTCACAGAAGTCGCGGGTGCGACTTGGATTCGACTGGCACAGGACAGAGCAGCATGGCAAAAAATGGAGGAGGCCTTCATCCATAATTGGGTGCCTAGGAAAGAAGCTGAGTAAAATAATACTATAAAAATATTAAATTATCTGTAATATTCCAAGGCAAATAAAGGCTATTTTATTTTTATTTTATTTATTTTATTTTGGTCGCTGAAGTTTGTGACGGCGCCTGTCTACATTTGAAGTTTGTGCCATTTGAAGTAATCAAATTTGTTCTACAACAATGCATTGTTGCTTATTTACGTATTTTTAGGGTTCCGTAAAACGTAATAAAGTGGCCAGCAATGGATATTTTAGTATGGATTTTCCTCAAATAGACGCGGGTGAAACCGCGGGGCACAGCTAGTAATTTAATATAAGTACTAAGTCAACGGGTGCACCAAAATAAGTTTTTATTTAAAACAATAATTATACTAAATAAAGCATTGTATTAAAAGCCTTGTAATTATTACATTTTCCAAAGTGCATAGTGCGCCGCAAAAGCGCGGGAAAACGGTTATCGGGATGTTATCGGGTTACGTAAGTACGTTGTTTGTTTAATTTCAATTAATTGTATAATCAATGCCACTTTTCGTTGTTAGTGAACTCCTCCTAAACGGCTGAACCGATTTGAATGAATTTTTCTGTATGCGTTTGGGCAGGGCCCTCGATGGTTTAGATTCACAAATCAGCCCGGCAGATGGCGCTGCAGTTGGTATCTAGGTTATTATCCGAGGAAAGCCGGAACGGGCCGCTCGTATACATATAACAAACACGAAAAAACAAAGAAAAGTATTCAATAGCGTAAATTAAATCTTATTATAATACATATTTAAACTTCGAAAGAATTTTACAACAAAATGCAAAATATGTCTACTTACTTATACTTTTCTAATTTTATTTCTATCTAATTCTAATTCTATTTCTAACTTTTAGTCTAAATGCATCTGTCATATTATATCAAGATGAGGACCAATTCAACAAGGAGGCGCCATAAATTAATTTATGTGCACACCTACAAAAAAAAAAAAAGTACCTACGTTTCCCGCCAAAAATTAGCTTCCCGCCAAACTGCAAAAATAAGTTTGGTGGTTTTCAAATTCGGTGATTTCTTTGCTTGTGTCAAAGTCCAAAAGATCAGTGATTCAGTGCGTTTGAAGCATAGACTTATCAAGCGGTTAGTAAAAATGACTAGTTTTTCTAACGAAGATTGTGAAGCGCTGATTGAGCTAATCAGACATCACCCCTTGATATACGATTCACAACTAGACTCCTACAGGGACGAAAATCTGAAGGACAACATTTGGAGGAGTATAGGTGAAACCTTAAATAAAATAGGTGTGTTATTTGAAATGTATTTATTCTGCATAGACATACGCACATAGGTACTAACATAGATGGAATCAACTTAGGCAAGCCGTGTGACACGTTGTATTTGCCATTCTACGGCTCCTTGCTGTGACGTAAAGAAATCGGTCAATTTTGCTCTAATGTCTAGTCCGTTGCTATTCGAAAACCCTCCGGTTCCACGTAAAGAAACTAAATTTGAAGGTAAATTTTCTTCTTGATTCCATCGATGTACAGGCATTTGAGTGTATTCCAAAAATCCGTCTCTTAATAGGTTATGCAAACAACAGGCAACTAAGATCATTTCTGTGCATGTTTCTGGTGCTATGCCGATAGGGGTGTAAAATATTCTAAACACCTGAGACAGCAAACCGAACGCGTTTTCCGATACTCGTCTAGCACGACAAAGGCGATAGTTAAATATTTCTTTGCTGAAATCGTTTTTGGCGACTCTTCTAGCGTAAGGTTTCATCATAAAAGTATCTAGACTAAATGCTTCATCTCCAACTAAAAAATGTGGTAATATTATGTTCGAATTCGGTAGATGTTTTGATTCTGGAAAATTAAATTCTTTTTTCATTATTTTTTTTCCCATTGCCAACTTTTGAAATATTCCACTATCTCCTTCTTTGCCGTAAGAGCCAACGTCTACTGCAATGAACTTGTAATTATGGTCTACAATAGCCAGGAGAACAATCGAGTAAAATTCCTTATAATTAAAATATAACGATCCACTGTTTTCAGGGGCCCTTATTCTGACGTGTTTTCCGTCAATAGCGCCTGTGCAATTGGGGAATTGCCATTTATCCCAAAAGCCTTTAGATATAAGCCTAAAGTCACTTTCTTTTGGCATAGGCATTAAAATTGGCACTAAAACAATCTTCAAATGTTTCAACACCTCTTTGACTATTTGAGAAATGTAACAAGGTGATATACGAAATGCGAATGATAGCTACGCATATGTTTCTCCATTTGCCAATAACCTGAAAATAAAAGTGTGTTCATAACAGCAGAAGTGAAAACTAAAATAAGAAATAACTATTAAGTAGATACGTAGTGAATATAGCGACACGACAGTGACAGATGCGGCAGAAGAACTAGTATCCACGGCCAAGAATATTTTTTTATTATTTTGATTTTATCTGATTTTATTTGGGGACATTGAGTCATATTTGACTAAGTCAGTCCCGTATTTAACACAGAAATTAGATAACAGCACCGAGTAATAATTAGATACAAGAAATTCTATTTTTAAACAGCTGACGGGCCGACCTATAAAGCATTCTAGCAACGTCCGACATGGGCTCTGCTAAGATGCTTTGGATCATTCCGACATCTAGGCTGTTTAATTTGTATGTGTCCACTAAGTTATCTCTCATAGATGCGCTCTGGACACACTCCATTAAGAAGCGATGAATGTCTTCTACAGCGGCACCACACATATTGCAACTGGGGCTATCAATTTGTCAACATAAAAAAAAACGGTCGAAAATTTGCGGCACAGACCGCTGTATCTTTTGGTTGCATTGGCCTAGAAGTTTGATTTTGTCACAGCCTCAAGGGACAAAAAATTTGAGTGTATGATATAAATTGCAACTTGATACCTTTACGTGTTCCTGAGAAAAAAAATCTTGACAGGCAGACGAACGGACGGACAACAAAGTGATCTTGTTGTTCCGTTTCGAGTTACTGAACCCTTAAAATATTAAAAGTACTACAAACAATTACCTTTATTATTATACATTACAGATTCCGAATGTCGTAAAAAATGGAAACTAATCAGGGACTCCTACCATAGATACAAGCGCAAGCACAAAAATCCAACGGGATCTGCAGCCCCACCTAAAAGAACAAAGTGGCAATTTTATGAACGATTAAAATTTCTAGACAACACTCCGTCAGAAAGGCAAAGCTGCACCAATATAGAGGAAGCTAGTAATATCTCCACTGATGTGGGATATGTAGATACTCCTCCCGTGATTGCAGATGAGTCGATCCATTCTACTCTTTCCAGGGAGTTAGAAGAACCTTTACCAGGAACTTAAACTCAAGAAAATTCTATATCACAAACAAAAAGCTCCGAAAAATTAACTCGGAAGAGAAAAAGACAAGGAGACAATGAATTTATAAAATTTTTGAAATACAGGCATGAAAATCGAATTAGTACACTGGAGTCCATAAAATCCCAAGGATCGGTTGATGATATATCAACGTTTACTAAACACATCGAGACGATGTTAAGAAAATTAAGCGCTCGTTCAAGAGCAATGGCAAAAACGGAAATATTTAGCATTATCTCAAAGTATGAGATCGGAGATATTGACGGTCCAAGTGAACACCCCTATTCAAGTTCATCATATACGCCATTAAGTGCAGAACACCAAACACAGAGTGAATTGATTGATTTATCTTCTCACCAATCACCAAATGAACCCTTTCAAAGCATTTTTAGCGATGTATGCAACAATTTCAATGATTTACCTTAGAGTTAGTGCTAATTTTTCTTTCAACGATATTTTTCCTTTCTCATGCATTGTTTTTTTCAATAAATTTAATACATAATCAAACTGTGTTTTATTCAGCCGAAAATACTTCCTGAATATATTGTCATCAAACATTAGGTGTTTCTTGACTAATAGCGAAAATGATCCTTCTTGGCCTCTAGTTAAATATAATTCCCTAATAGGTACTCTTTTTTTAGTTTTATATTTGTAATAATAATATAAGAGCAAATCATCGTCTTCTTCCTCCTCCAATAGAAGTTCTACAACTTGGTTTTCCATTGTGATCCACAAAACACAACTGACTCCATCGACAAACTCTCCATACTGAAGCAACCGTGACACTTGTCGCGGTCTCCGGTCTCGGTCTCGTGTCGCGGTCGCGGCGCGAATTGGCGCCCATACAATTTCATAATGTCAAGTGCCTGTCTTGGTCTCCGGTCGCGGTCTCCGGTCTCGGTCTCGTGTCGCGGTCGCGGCGCGAACCGACACCTCGGAGACCGAGACATGTGTCGCGGTCTCCGGTCTCGGTCTCCGGTCTCGGTCTCGCGTCGCGGTCGCGGCGCGAACCGCTACCTTTACTTGACATGGTATAGTTTTGTTCGTTAACTCGTTTTTCCATGACTCTGTATCTTATGCTCGATACGCTTCAGTCGTTTTTCCTACTAGTTATGTCATGCACAGCTTGTCGTTTAAAGTGTTTTTCCAGGTGTTCTTCTTAATACTGAACTGGTATATAATGCGTTTTTCCTTGCGCTGTATTTGCTATAAAATAATTAAGCGACGCTTAAATCTTCTTACCATGCCAGCGTACTTTCGTAAGATTGCTGGTAGATGGTAAATAAAAAATAAAGAAACAATTTTTTTTTTCTGACCCTCTAATTTCAAACAGTATGTTTTTATGATTTTTTTTCGGAAAATAAAAACTTTGATTGGCTCTCCTGTAAAGTCCTAAAATTGTCGCTTAAAGGGTTTCTCCTTTCCACCGTCGACTTGCATTTCTGTAGTTACGCGTCGATCGCCGTCGTCGTTGATGATAAGTTTGAGCGGTAGAAATACTAGAGAGACGTTACAAGTGTAGTGACATTTTTTGGAGTGAAAAGTATTATATAATCTGAAATTAAAAAGTAGGTAGTTTTGCAAGGTAGGCGCGGGCGGTTGTCGTAAGTACCGGGCGAAGAGCGGCCGCAGGTAGGCCGCACTTCGTCATGTGCGTAATGTCGCTAACTTAAAACGGTGAAGGAAAACATCGTGAGGAAACCGACATGTACCTAGAATCTTTCGAAGTCATGTGTCATCCACCAACCCGCACTGGGCCAGCGTGGTGGATTATGGCCTTAACTCTCTCATTGCGAGAGAAGGCCCCGAGTCCCAGCAGTGGGAACGTTTAGTGGGCTGTTGATGATGATGATGATGTTGTCTACATGGCCTGTTAAAATTTTGCTAATTCAGAAAAGGTAACGGTATAAGCAACCTGTCTTATTTGGTAAGGCGAAGACAGACAGACGTATGCCCATTTAAATTAAAAATAAAATAAATAACTCATAATTACGACTTTAAAATTCAAACTTACACTGTTATCGGTTATTCAAATTCCAGAACGTTTATCACAAAAAGATAAACTATTGCGGATTGATTCAAATCGCTTCAATACTGAGAACCGAATGAAACGTAATACAATAATACTAGTTTTGTAATCAAGTTAAGTATCGCCAAACATGGTGTAGGACACTCCGTGATCGAGTGACGACATACGGAAGGCGGAAGCGATTGGACCGAAAATGTTTTCAAACAACAACATCGAGCCCCAAAGCAATGTGTGTACTATGTACCTTATAGACTACAGGCCCGTGAACATTTACGGGTTAAATGAACCACCAGGAGACCTATGTAGGAAGATAGAAGGGTTTAGAGTAATAAGATTCAGCACTATGCCGTCACTTGTAAGCTGTCCAACTGAGTGCAGTCGACGAGTGGGGGTTGCAACCCTCGATCATTTCTCCTTGTCGCATGATTTTTGTACGGCATTGCGAAATAATGGATTAGAAAAGGTATTGAAACTGTATGGAACCAATGCCGAACTTAATCAAATGACCAAATTTGCTCTGTAAATTACTCGTACTCTGTAAATTTTTCCGGCAAACTAATAATTAAAAAGTTTTTTTTTTTTTTATACTCTCAATACCTCTTCTAATCTATTATTCCGTAACGCCGTACAAAAATATGAGAACTGATCGAGGATTGCAACCCCCCCTCTTCAATTGCACTCAGTTGGACAGCTTACAAGTGACGGCATAGTGCTGAATCTTATCACTTTATACCCTTCTATCATCCTACATAGGTCTCCTGGTGGTTCATTTGACCCGTAAATTTTGTTCACGGGCCTGTAGTCTATTATAGTATGGTATGGCAGCTAATATTGTTATGACATTTGTAACTTTAAATAAATTGGTACTTAGTGGTAGGACTCTGCAAAGAGTACCTGGGGAAGTACCAAATCTTTACCAGTTATTCTACCATCAAGAAGTAAAGTGGAAACATTAGGCCGTTCTGGTATTTCCACAGAAATTATAGAGCATAGAGATAAATCATATTATATCTCTGGGTGACGGTAACAGTGCAGTGCTAGGTGATGATTTGGACTCTTCATCTTTCAATAGCTGTGTAACAATGTGATTTTAAGGACAGGCGTGTTGTTTAGCATCAAGCACATGTCCTGCTCTTCCCGTCTCTCTTGAATTGGAAAAAAATCACAGCTAACTCGCGTTTTAAAATGATAGGTCTAGTCCAACTTAGTTTCAGCAACAAGAATCATTTTGACATATCATAATAGGAATGAAAGGAAAAAAACGTACATGTTGTACCTACCCGAAATAAGTAGAATGAGGGTAAGCAGACTCAGACAAAAGTGCTCTAAGTAAGCAGATAATGAGTTATGATACAAAGAAATTGATAAATAATCAAAATAACATCCAGTTAAACCATTACCGGCCTATGTATAGCGTAGGATAGGGTCAAGATGATGAATATTAAGTGATATAACATAACAAAACTCCCACCTAGAAATTAAGCGTTCACGAAACAATAACAAAACAACGTAACAAAGGACTTGAGGACCTTTGCTCCACATAACTTCAGCT
The DNA here is from genome assembly GCA_963693475.1 of Ectropis crepuscularia. Lineage (NCBI taxonomy): Eukaryota > Metazoa > Arthropoda > Insecta > Lepidoptera > Geometridae > Ectropis > Ectropis crepuscularia. Next base: position 17,155,941 of record OY856358.1, read on the forward strand.
AAGGCCTCTCATAAATACCAATTAGTCCAACCACAAGTTTCTAATAAAGGTTGCTTTGTTTACGAATAGGTATATTAATTGGTCGAAATGACATTTGACATTTTCCAAAGGTTATACTATTATAGCACTAGCAAGCACGGGTTAAAATTAGACGTACTAATTTTATAAATGTTTTAGTGCCTGTCCGCAATTTTTCCCCTGAATAACTTTTAGAATAATTTTTTTATGTTATAAGTATGGGACGAGTAAAACTTACACCTGATGGTGCGTAACGGGCCTGTCCATAACAGCACAATGCTACGCAGGTATTAAAATACGAAGTATCTTAATCACTGTCTAGCGATGCACTGTGTTTATCATTCAGAAATCCAAGATAATTTATCTCATTGAAATATCTTTTTTTTTCGAATCTTTGCCCTTCAAACCGGAATACAACAATATTTTCATGTTACTCCTATACTCATGTTATTTTTTATAGCTTAGAGCGACGAGACTAGCAGGACATGCGTCTGATGGTAAGCATGTGTCACGCAACTATGGGAACATAAAGAGTAATTGTAATATATGGGAATGGTGTTATATTTCCCCAGGCGGACTCAACAGATACTCCCACCACTGCCGTTAAGAAAACTTAATGTTTAGGAAGGTAGCTTTATTTAAAGTAGTGTCTTTTGCGTTTCTTGCTCGATTAGTTCGTCTCATGCAAACTAGATGGCGCCACTAGTAGAATAAAACGCGCTATCGACTTCGTCTTTAGAATCATAAGGTAAAATCAAAATTTTAGTAAAACTTTTGGATGAAAGCCTGTTTGTGGAAACTGCGATAGTCTATGTATATACGGAATTAAGCCAGAGGTTTTCACCGTTTATTTGCTAATGGTAAGGAACCCTTCATACGAGTGGGACTCCCCCCACTCGCACTTGGCCGGTTTTTTTTTATATATTAAAATATTTGTATAAGTCTTTTTACCCCGGAAAACTAGCCCAAACTAGTACATCATACAACCGTAGGAGATAGCGACTTAGTTATAAATATCGCGACCAAATTTGGTTCGAAAGTAGAGCACGCTAATCGAGTGACTGAGTTGACCTGAAACATCAATTTCAACTTTTAAAAATAAATCATTTTTGTAACGGATTTTGATAAAATCTAAATTTAATCGTTTCTGAAACGTACACCACCGAACTAGATCGCACAGAGTCGGAAAAAATATCAACGAAAGTAGGAAAAAAATGATACATGCTACTTTATTAATCAAATATTTGTACATCGTCGCTTAACATCAAGCGAGATGGCGGTCAAGTGTAAACCTACAAAAGTAAAAAAAAAATAATTGCAGCGTGACATTGTACTTTTATGGACAGGCATGTTGCTTACCATCAGACACAAGTCCTGCTGGTCCTTTCTCTCTTTACTTTCAATAGAAAATACATAAAGGTATCGCGAAATTTCAAGCGAACAAAGGAGACGGCCTATTTTCCATGGACATTTGCCCCACAGCAAAAGTGCAGTAGACTCGACCAAAATTAGATCATTAAATAGGATTTTAAATATATATTGAGGAGCCGTTAATGTTTTTATTCTGCATAGCGGGCTTTAAGCGATATAAACTAAAACGTTGAAAAAAATAACGAAATTCCTTGTGTTGTGTGAGTTTCGAACGAATCGAGCATATTTTACATACTCTTTGGAATCGAGTTTCGAACGAATCCGAGGATGTGTCAATTTTATTCACTTTTTTTTATTTTGGCGTCGCACGTATTTTTTGTTTTCCCATATTACGTATTTAAATATTTTCAAGTTTTACTAAAAATCGTCAAAGAAGCACGTTCACGAACATCAAAATAAATAATTTATAATAATCCACCATTTATATTACATATTGCCACTCGAAAATATATAAGTTAAAGAAAATATACAATGAGGCGACATGTTTGTCAAAATGACACAAGCACGTGAAAAACATGGCTGACTTTAAGTACAGTCATTAAAGTACTTTTTATTCACACCAATTTGCAATCCCCGCTTGGCACGTTAGTATTGAATGTACAGTTTGCATTATTTAATTATATGTTATTTTAAATAAATAACTTTTGTAGGTCTCCGGGGCTAATTAAGTACATAAACTTGAAACGACGTGGGGCAGAAATGAGCCGTCTCCTTTAGTTTCATTGTAAATAAGGAAATAAATATTGGTGGACATTTCACACACAACACCATCTGACCCCAAACTAAGCAAATCTGGTACAATGGCGGCCATATAGCTGTTATAATACGTATTAAAGTTGTAAATACATATGTACTTATTAGTTTAGTAGTGGTAGGACTCTTGGTAGAGTCCGCCTTGGGAAGGACCACACCTTTGCCAGTTATTCTATCGCCAAGCTGTAATGTGCAAACATTACTTTGTTCCTGTTTGAAGGGCAATGTTTCCAGAGAAATTACAGGGCTTAGATATATAACAACTTAGATCTCGGGGTGACGAGCGCAGTGCAAATACAAATACAAATACAAAAATCTTTATTGCTGTTTGTAGGTAAGATAAGATAATACAAAAACATTTTAAAAATTGTTCCATACAAACTGGCCTCTGCGAGAGGCATGCAATATGTCTGGCAAGACAATTTGTTACTTAATTTTTAAATAAAAACAAAAAAAAAAATTTTTAAATAATAGTCAGCTGATTAAAGTCTTCTTCTTCCTCATCTTCTATTAATTTCTGGTTTTTATTTATGTCATCTGATTCTTCATCTTCGATTAATTTCTGGCTTCTATTTGGTTGTGATATATATTTGTGTGAGATAAATGTTTGGTGAGCACAATTTCGCCATCGTCTTGTGTTTCATCAGGATATTGTCTTGTGTTTTTTGAGTTTGATCAATATGTCCATCCAGGGTCTAAGGTCTTGCATTAGTAGATCTTGCAGTTCATCCATGTGAGGAGTGTCAAAGAATGTATAAAGTGCAATAAATGTATATAATCAAAAAATCAAAAATGTCGTTAATTATAATATTCATGTAAATACTCAAAGAATGTCAAAATGTAATACAGTACAAACTAATTCATCAGCAGTGCTAGGTAATGAGTTGGACTCTTCATGTTCCAATAGCTGCGTGTCTCTGTGTTGTTATGTGGCAGGCATGTTGCTTACCATCAGGCACATGTCCTGCTCGTCTCGTCACTCTTTATTTAAAAAAAAAAGGTTCAACTATCTGGAAAGCTTGAAAAACTGAAGAAAAAAAATAACTCAAATGTAAAGAATACTCATAGTACACGTAATTTAAAAAATAAACTGCTGAATTAAATTCTTTCTTTGTCTTTACGCTCCTAGATGGGATCGATACCAAGTTTTTCTCTTCAATTTCAATCTATCATTCAAATTTTTTCACACAAATTACTTACACAAATTCATACACACCTTTTTTTAGGCCTGTCCCGCTTAACTTTTAACTTTTAACGAAATTGGAAATAACTATGTAGATACATAGTTATTTCCAATTTCGTTATTCAATTTCCAATTTCGTTACCAGTCTAAACCTACAGTTTAGACTGGTTTAGGCTCCGAATGTAACATCTGTTTAATACTGCGGCAATTTGTTTTCGGTGACAAATTGTTCCAGCGACCCTTTCTTTATTATGCTATTGAATTTTAATGGTTTCACTGAAATTATCGTTTTATTTCACTCTCGGGACAAAGTTTGTATTGTATGTTTACTTTGGAGATGAGAAAATACTGGTAAGAGCGAGATAAATACTTTGTTTTGTTTTTTTTATTTTACTGTAGAACACTGGTCGCCTTGGTCGCTGCTTTTGTTTTTAGGGCTTGCTTTAAAGTTTAAAGCAATAGCAATACTAATACAATTATGTACTTACTTAAAAATACTTCATAGTCAACAGCATTAATGCACTTAAAAGAAATATGGTTTGATCTTTGGAAACTAAAAAAAGAACACGTTAAACTAGTAATTTCTATGCGTATACTGTATATACTATATATTGTACGGATTTCAAAAATGACTATGATACCTAACTGTGATGCAATTTGATAGTTGACTTTGTTGATTAAAAAAAACCGCAAGTATATCTCCAGGCAGATTATCCAATCAAGATGTGCGATGTAACTATGCTGCGTACGAGAAACATTTTCTATCAATAGAATTCCCTTAATATTTCCCTAGCCCTCTTATTGCAGCTGGAAAAGAGTTAGGCCTACTGTCCACGCACGCGTCTTTTGTCGAATGCATGCATCCTACGAACAAACGCAAGACGTGCGGCTGTCGTGTCGTTGTCGTTTCGTGGACACAGACTTCATTATTTGTACGCAAGATGCAAGCATTCGTCTTGCATCCGACAATTGTCGAAATCGTGCGGATGTCGTGCAGCTACGTGGACAATTGGCCTTAGTGAAACGAAGTATATGTATACAGAAACAAAAGAACGCGATCGAGGAATCTCTGCACTGGTGAGTGGAACAATCCGTGAGAGCTTTCTCACACATCTCTAGTAAAATAATACACGATGTTTCAAAGGTTCGTTACATCATCAGCAGCTGACATGGCCGCAAAGTTGCAATTTTATCAGTTCTTTTGTCAGAAACATTTCGGAAAGTGTGCACCTATCTAACACCACCTCAACTTTTTTATAGCGGTCAGGTTGCAACTAGAAAAAGCGACATCGTTTGGCGTTCCATAAACTTGAACAAAAAAGGATGAATTTTCGTCATTAGAACCGTGTCGAACTGTGGAATATGTTGCCGGAGTGGGTATTCCTTGATTGATATAATCTGAGTTTCTTCAAATTGAAAGTAAATAGATTTCTCCTAATTACTTAGGAGTACAACGTACAACCCTATTATTATCGATAGAAACCACGCATCCTCACATTGCGGAGATATCTCGCACAGCTTAGGTAAGGTGCCACCGTACATGAAACTTACATACAGATATAATAGCCTCTCACTTACTCCTTCTAGTCGGAAAGCGAGCAAGAAAGAGACAACAATAAAATCCCAAAATCCGGCATTTTCAATTCGTTTCTTTATCAAGCAGGCTAAATTCGCTGGTAAATCTTCATAAGCCGGTGTCAAAAGGGAATAGCGTGAGAGCAAATAACCGGAACGGCGTCCATTAAGTACGCTGTCTTATGTAGTGTTTGAACAATAATCCACTCAGCTTAAATTGAGCACTTCAGGAACACCTTTTCATAGAGCGGTCCTCGGTTATAGCTGTGACTAATGGGCGCTCTTATACCGGTAGTAAATGCTGAATACATGCGGGCCCACACATATCTACTTACATGTTTAGTGGGGCTGTGGATAAAAGGTCTTAGCCGACTTTTACTATGCCATTTCCACGCTGCAGAAATAGTTAAAGTGAGATTTTGTATACATAGGTAGTATACATTTTTTGATTTTATTGCTTACTATAGGTATAGCTGATTCGGTGAAATTCGTAACGCCTTTCTTTTTTACTCATTCAACATTGTTTACCGCGAACTCTATTTTTATTTTCTAAACGAAAGTAGCCAAAGTTGCTCTTTGTAACATCAGCTATTTTCCAGTGAAAATCTCGTTAAAATCGGTCCACCCGTTTTAAAGATTAGCCGGATTAGAAACAGAGAGAGAGAGAGAGACAAAAAAACGTATGTAAGTACCGTATATACGATTACTTTCATACGTAGGAACTTAGCAAAAAGCTGCTAAAATAGAATTACAATTACTTACAATTTTATTTTACTTACATAATTATATGATTTCCGATTTAAATTTGATCAAGTTTTGACCATATTTATAGAAGTTAGAGCACACGACAAATGATTTTTGAAGTGAAAACTTCTTTTGGCGCGCTGCAGACAGAATTTTCGTGGGCTGTGAATTGAATTCTAGCGTCACGCTCGGGAATGATAAGAAGTTTTCGGGTGAACTCGGGACCATTGCCATTGGCTAGATGGTCGACAGGTTTGACTGTTCGGTACATACGGCCTAATTGTGGCAGACATGTCACTGTCCCAAGTCCCAATGCCAGTTAGAACGTTTTGACATTTCAAATAAATTTTAATTTTTATTTGTGGTGACATGTATCTATATTTTATTTCATTGTATTTTTTATAAAAAAATTGTTGTTATTGTTTTTTTAATCATATTAGTAGTATTTAATTGCTTTAAATTTTATTAAAATCACTGTATTAAATTATGACATTGTATGTACCTGCTATGAGCCAATATGTAACTTGAAATAAATAATTTTTATTTAGAATTTCATTGGCCATCTAGAAATGCGTCAGCATTTCTCATTGGTCACGGTTATGACCACGGTTTTACCCGCGTTTCCAAAGTGAGCAATCAAACTCTGAGTTATAAGTTTTCACTTCTATCGGCAGTTCCTATGACTGCCTATTCTTTTTTCTTACATTTTTATTATGTGTGCTCTAAATCTAAACGAAACAGAGACACAGAAAAGAAAAATTGTTCCAGAATAGGTACAGCGGTAAGTTTACATGCAGAGTTCCGAAACAAAGCGGTGAGTTTACATGCAGAATTTCGAGAAACAACTTCGGAGAATTTACTAAAGCAGACGTACTGTAAATGTCTGCTTCCTTCCACCCTACAACAGTCTAGACGGTCCGAATTGAAACAGTAAAGGGTACAGATTAGACGTTGTTAGTACGGGATATTTAATAAATAGAACTAAATTTTCTTTTCAATTCCGTAAACTGTATTTTTACGGATAAGATCAACAAGGGACTGCAGCTTAACCCACAGTCGAGAGTTGAGACCGTACTTTATACAAACATTAAACAGGGATAGCTACTTTAGGTTGAATTTTATTGCATCGTAAAAAATGCGGTTTCGTATAGATTCAAACAAGAAAATTCCAGTTAAGTTTTAATTTTTGTACATTTAGATTCAAAATGCACGATCAAATAGATAGATGAGGAATCTTTATTGACACACCAACAAAAGGAAACAATTAGAATATATTTTAAAACAAATACACGGGTAACTCACGTATAAAATAGTCAGAACAGTCCGACTCGAGTTTCGATCGCGTCCGGCGATCTTCTTCAAGGCTGAGCGCTAATCGAGCTGTGAACATGCGCGCGCACTCGCCTTGAAGAAGATCGCCGGACGCGATCGAAACTCGAGTCGGACTGTTCTGACTATCTTATACGTGAGTTACCCGTGTATTTGTTTTAAAATTAGAATATATTTGCTACTAGCAGCGCCTCGCGGTGTTACCCGCGAAGTTCCCGTTGTTTTTTTCGGGATAAAACGTAGCCTATGTTCCAGACCATAATCTATCTCTGTTCCAAATTTCAGCCCGATCCGTTCATACGTTAGGACGTGATTGAGCAACAGACATCCAAATATCCAAACAACCATACATTGACATTTATAATAGGTATTAGTAGGATTGTTTTAATTTCACTGTTGTTAGAAGTATCCATTTGTAGAGTCTCCACAAGTTGACGACGTCAACAAAGACATAACAATCGTCTAATCTGTTAAATTCACCCTAAACCACGTAGGTTTAGCTAACAACTTTAATTCTAAGTGGCGAACTTCGGGTTGCATCGACGTCCCGTTGGGATTGTACTCGTACCTACACATATAGTGCATGCCCGCCATTTAGCTTAACCAAGCCAGACAAGCTCCTAGTGTGGTGCAGTTCTTAGTTGCTTGTACATTAATCCTACTCTAATTGTACACCAATTCAAATACTATCGATCATATGCAAACGTTACCAAAACAAAGTCTTAAAAATATTTAGTCCACTCAGATTTGGGTATCCCATCTGCTGTCCGTGCACGGTTGCCTGGTCAAGATAGCTCGAAGCAATAAGGATATAAATTAAATGATTAGATTTGTATTTTTCTTTTATAATTAACATTCCTTCAAATATTTCTTTTTTTTTCAAAACTCCCGGAAAACTTTCCAGGGAAATCAACCAAAAGGTGGTCATTAACATTATGTGCTTTTAATAACGAGTTGTTGTTGAGAATTGTTACAATTCATATGTTTATAACAATACACTTAAAAATAAATCTATATCGCAAGTATGCGTATTACGACAGATGATTATAAAACGGAAAATTTTGACAGAGAACCAAATCCAATTGGGAGAGGCCATGGGTACATACAAACCTATAGAGAGAACCCTAGTGTGAGCACATATCACTTTTTGCTCATTTTATGCTAGGCGCGTTTTCGGGTTACCGATTTCTCAGCTTATCTTCTATCTACGTTACGAGGAAACTCAAATATTTAGTTGTATTTTCAGCCTCTCTATAAATATTTTCTGCCTTCGGGATACGAAATAACCAATGGAGGTAAATCCCTGAACTTTAATATCGTAGTGTTGAGAAGCGCAAATGGTTTTAAGCGTAATCGCTTTAGTATATAACTAGTAGTGCCCTGGAGTTTTACCCGGGTCGTTTCTATTTTTGTTATGTTAAAAAGTAGTCTATGTGGTATTCGTATTCGTAGGCGGGCTGTTTTCTGCAACTCGACGTCTCGCTGCGCCTGTTTCGCGTGTGTGGGAAGACTTCACTCCTGCCATCCCAGCTCCAGCATAATAGCACAGTCTGCTATTTCTTTATACTGTGTACGACAATGTGTTATTACAGATTTTAACTTAACTGTGTTCTAAATTTCATTCCGATCCATGCAGCCGTTGCGGTGTGATTGAGCAACAAATATCCATAACAAAGCATTGACACTGGATTGATGCATTTCAGTGCCGGTTTACATTTTTCCAGTAAGCAATCCAGCGCAGGATTCGATCGCTGGACTGCAATAAATGTAAACCGGGCATTAGGTACTATACCACTCAAATATACTAAAATTTAAAATTAAATTTTATGTAAAAGTTTTAATGTTTGGATAGTCTAATTTTTGATAGCATAATGTTTTCGAAAATTTTGACTAGCTAACTTCAGAGTGTCGTTTTCTTCATGATACTGTGAGCGCACATTGTGAAAATCTACACTAAACTAATCCTAGTTACCCTCATAATAACGTCCCAAAAGAAGTACCTGTAACTTCAAAAGAACACAATCATTTTACAAGGATTTGTTTATCTGACTTGTAGTCGCAGAAGCTGAATTTTTCCTCACGATTGTACGCATTTGATGAAAATATAGACGGGACGCTTGCCAGTCTTCCACAATTTCATATCAAATATACTATTCCCGACGACTCCGTATGTTGCCAAAAGAGGTGACAAACGGCCGTTCCCATATAAAAGACGGATGCGTGTTTCCAAATGTGCCAAGATTGAAGTATACGCCGTGCATCATCGGTTCCACCTTCCTCACCTTAGTCCTTCGACTTTTTTCGAATCCCGAACCGCCTCCGTATGCATAATTCAATATCCATTATTATGTAAATACGCTGGTTCCTGTGGCAGAATGAAAAAGCTACCTTATTTACCTATTGAGTGCTTGCTCCTTGTTCTGAATTCATCGTGTGTTTTCTTTGAGGTTATTTCGTCTGTTTGCTTGGACTATTACCAGAAAATCTTTTTCGCGAAAAATGGAATAAGTAAACGTAAGATGTTTTTTAACTACTCGGAGTATTTACTTAGAGAATAATACCTATGTAGTTAGTTATTGTAAGTATATATTTGTGTCAATATTTGACTAGGGCGTACAACTACTAAATAAATAATACCTACTTGAACGCCTCCAAAATTAAAGAATAAAATACAATTATTTATTGTTTGTGACTTAAATGAGACATACCTACGATATAAGAAAACAGAAAATTGAAACAATTGGCGCCCATATCGTTGTAATTAATAAATACATAAATAGTTAATATGATAAGTAATGAAACCGGCCAATTGGTAGTCAGACTCGCGCACAACGGTTTCCATATCAATATCTGTAAAACGGCAAATAATCCAGTATTTTAAAAGGGCCCCTTTAAATATTTATTCTATTCTGTTTTTTCATACCTGTTTGTTATTAAGTAAGTATAGCGGCAACATAAATATGTAAAAATTAAAACTGTCTGATTATCACGGTTCATGAAATACAACCTGGTGACAGACGGACAGATAGCATAGTTTTAGTTTTTAGGGTATGTTCTACCCTTTGCGTAGGCAACCCTGAAAAGGCATTAATATTACATAAAAAATCCATAACACAATTTTACGACCTCCCAACAAGGAGTGCTAAAAACACATGGCTATTGTAACTAAATTGACAATATAAAAAAACGTATTTCATTTTGTGCATGCTCGTGAATCTGCCAATCCGATCAAAGTGGGACATGAAAAGAAACCTGAAAAATGACTGAAATTGCCTGCAAATTGTATTTTCCGATGTGCCAGCCCAATAACCGACTCAACGGTAGAAATAGGCTCAGAAATTCCTGCTTATTCGGAGCTAGGCATCTCTAGGCAAAACGTTTACATTTTATCTATAGGTTATAAATGTTAAATACGTGTTTTGGTTAGTTTATAACAGACAACCTTTTCTTAATTTGGAGTTAGATAATGTTTGAGAAATGCTCCTCAATATTTAATTAATAAAATAAAATCAAAAGTTGTCCAGAGATAGCCTTGAATTGTTTGTCGTGTCCAAATATAAACGGCGTTTCAAACACATTTTTTTTAAAATTAGGTACATGTTATTTGTTTAACAAACCTTTTTATAGACTATCCGCAGATATTGCAACATTATTTTAATTTATGTATTGAAATAGTTATTTGTTGTACAAGAGTGCAAAGTAGCTTTTTAACCGCGTGCTCAATTTTGATGACCGAGCAAGCGAAGGATTCTAAAGTTGAATCACGAGCGTAGCGAGGGATTCAAAAATTAGAATCCTGAGCGTAGCAAGGGAATCAAAAGGGCACAAGGTGAAAAATCTTTGCACTCGAGTGTAACACGTAATTTTTCATCCCCCCCTAGCGAGGAAATTACTAAACGCTTTGCGCATTTTCAGTTTCAGTCTTCTTGGCCGCTAGAATCACTTATTATTATGGTATTTCGGTTTTTCACTTGTATTCAATTTTGTAAGTTTCAAACTTAAGTTTATTTAGCCATGGTTTTAACAATAACAATATGACGTGAAAATATGGAGTTTTGACCGATTGAGGTAAGGAGTTTCATGTGTACTTGAAAAAGTGTCCGCCCAAATGCAATTATAGTAGCGCTAAATTTGCATCAGGGTACATTTTAATGGAAATTAATAAACGTACTATTCAGAATTCATGAAAGAAAAATATTGGCAGTCATAGGCACTGCCGATAGAAGTGGTAACTTATAACTCAGAATTTGATTTTTACTTTGGAAACTACGCGTGTGAAACCGGAGGGCGTGGCTATGAGCATGGCCATCTAGAAATATTGACACATTTTTAAATGGCCAATGGGAAAGGCTGAGGCATTTCTAGATGGCCATTGGCTATGGTCCCGAATTCACCCGAAGATTTCTTATCATTCCTGAGCGTGACGCTAGAATTAAATTGACAGCCCACGAAAAATCTGTCTTTGGCGCGCCAAAAGAAGTTTTGACTTCAAAATATATTGTACCTACATGTTTTCTCAAAATAGTAATTATTTATTTGATGTTATATTTACTACATTATTTTGTACTGCACAAGTAGGTAGTTGAAATTATCTATTAGTTACTATTTTAGTAGCCAATAATATTTAGTTATTTAACTCGGCAAATCGGCATACTTCAATTCGATCACAATTGATTCATTCATAGCATTTCAAAATGTTTTGCCATTTGAAATAACATTCTTTACCTCTATCCTCCATACGTGAAAAGAAAAGTGCGCGCAAAGCATTTAAAAAAAAGTACACCAAAGAGGTTCCGAGTATGAGTTTTTAACAAATTAAAAATAAATGTATGATGAATTCGGCACCAAGGAGGTAGAAATAAATAGGTTAAATTATGTTTTAAATTCAAAACCCCAGTACACACGATGTTCTAATTTAAAATTTACTTTAACCTCTAGAGGGTAAAAACGACTTTTGCGCCCTGATATCGAGGAGCAAAAGTACTCTTTCCGAGCTGGTGGGATGAAAAAAATATTTTATGTTACGGCCCTCTTTCCGGAGACAAAAAGCTCGTTTTGTTAAAACCTGAAATCAGTTCAGAAGTTTTTGTATCCAATAATGAAGCGACCCGTATCTCAAGTGAACTGTTTAATTCAATTGACTTTTGGCCTTTTCATATTGGCTTTAATGCGCTGAATAAATAAGAATGCCGCTTTGATCTGTTTTGCCTGGTTTATTGTAGACAATTATTTATTGTCGTCATCATTAGAGTATCCTGCTCTCACTAAATGAGTGTAACGGTGTAGGTTAGAGGATAAAAATTAAAAATGCTTAGTAAAATAAAATAAATATTGGTCAAGATTTTTTCACAACCACCATCTAGTTCAAAAGCAAGGCTTGTACTTTGTAAGACAGATAGATGATTTACTCATAATGCATTGTAGTATCCTATTTAAAGGTATTATAAATGTGAAAGATTGCATTTTTTCTATTTAGATGTTTGTTGCTCATCATCGTTGAACGGATGGAGTTGAAATTTGGAACAAAGTTAGATTATAGTGTGGAATAGCAAATTATATATTCACAGGAGCGGGAATGACCACGGGGCACTGCTAGTTACAAATAAACTATATGACACGTATAACACTCAGACACAGAACAGACATTCGTATTTGTCACAAGAAATTAAATGTTTGGTGGGAAATCAAACTCACGTAATATTTACAGAGAAATTACAAGGCTGAGAGATAGATAAATCCTCTAATTAATTAATCTCCAGAAGCGCTCGCCTAACTCGCCTTCTGTGCTGTGCTTGGCGGTAATTTGCACTCTTTGTATTCATTTAGTTGCGTGGCAATTTGCTGGCATAACCAGGCTTGTAGTTTACCATCACTTGCATGTCTTGCTCTGCCCATCACACTGTTTGAAAACATACACATTTCTAATTATGATAGTTTGATTACCATAACTTACCAGAATCATAGCAAATTAAAGTAAACATAGCTTCTTGATATTGACGTTATTGCTCTTATTTAACCGACTTTAAAAAAAAATGTTTGTCTGTAAAGTCGGTTTACTGACGATAGAACGTGACAACGTCTTAAGAAAATACTGATGGAATGGTAGCATTTTTCAAAAGAAAATTTTAATTTCATTTGTTTAATAGATTTGTATGTAAAAAGTAATCAGTAGAATTTAGGCATTTTCAATCAAAACAATGCAAAAAAGCTTTTAGATGCCGGGGATCGAACCCGGGGCATTTCACATGCAAAGCGAACGCTCTACCACTGAGCTACATCCCCGCTTGAACTACTGGTCGAAATAATTAATACAACTGTAACAAACATGCGGCGAGGTAACGACCGACGGTAACGGTACATGACGTCATGTTTTGTGGGCGTGCAGCCGGCTTCATCGAATTATAAGACGTTATCACGTCAAAAGAGGAGGTTCTCAATTCGGTTGTATGTTTTTTTATCTTGAAAAATAATAGGGTACAATTCTCAAAAAAACTAATTAGTCCGTCACTTAGATTGCTAAACATATTGTACACGTATTTTTTTCTTTTCAAAACAAAAACAAAATTAAACAATTATGGTACGAAGATACAGTGGTGCTTCGAAGTTTCGCGTCACTCGTGGGTACGATTTTTACCCATGAGTGATGTCGCGAGCCCGTCTCGAAGTTTGATGTTCTATATCTCTGTCGGTTTTTAATATTTTGAACAAACAAAAAATATTGTCCCTTATTTTTCCATGATCTAGCTGACGGACTAATTAGAATTGTGTATTTTTGAAGGCCTGTTTTCATTTTGATTAGTACGCGTGCGAGTGAGTAGTGCAGGTGTTGAGTGATTGGTAGCTAACACGTGTGAACACCGATTGATTATTGCGAGTGCATAGTAATCAGTCACTCGCACTCGCAATCGCACTCGCACTCGCAATAATCAAAATGCAAACCGGCCTTTAGTCCGATACCCTTTTAAAGTTTTAGTATTTCACTGAGATAGCTTCTAGAATACTTATACAGGTAGATAACTATTAATTATTGTTTATTAACGTAGGGACGTCACTGCCTCTTATCTTATCTATTACCTAATATTGAAAATATACTCATTAAATTGTAATTAGACATGAAAAACGTTATGGTCACTTCTTAATTGTAGTCGTAATTGCAAGCCAATGGCAAACCGCAATTTATTTAAGACTAGTTGAAGCCTGTGGTTTTACCAGCGTAGTTCCCGTCTCCGTTATTTTCCTGGGATAAAATATAGCCTATGTGTTATTCCAGACAATATTCTAACTACACTCTAAATTTGAACCTGATCCGTTCAGAAGTTCCGATGTGATTGAGTAAAAATTTCAACATCCAATCTTTCACATTCATATCTAATATTAGTAGGATTTGTAATCTCTCATCAACTAAAGACAAATTTATGTGACGACAGAAAAAAATGGGAGAGTCGGCGACGAGCAAACTTGTTTTATGATGAGCATTTTGATTGCCAGATTTTAAATTCAACAACAAAAATAAAAACAAGGTTATTTACATTACATCTTATATTTATTTCGAAAAAAAACATGGCTTAGTAAGATAATTTCTACTTATCCCAAGGACCCAACATTACAGCACCATTATCGGATACTACAGTCGATCCTGTAATGCTTCTTGCCTTGTCACTCGCTAAAAAGGCCGCTAAGTCGCCGATTTCTTCAGCGTCAGCTATTCTGTTGAGTACGGTCGCTTTTTTCATCACATCCGAAACATAGTCGGCTTTTGCTTGGTTCACTCCAGTATTCTCAATTATTTCAGTTTTTACTGGTCCTGGGTTAATAGCGTTCACTCGTACTCCTTTTGACCCAAGTTCCAAAGCGATACTCCTGGTAAAGTGATCCAGACCTGCTTTTGAAGTCCCATACGAGAATGAAGTTTTGGAAATAACAGCATGTGCGGCAACACTCGATATGTTGATGATGTTTCCTTTCGACTCTACAAGATATTTTCCAGCGAGATGAGTCAAGTAAACTGCTGCTCGTAGATTCGTTGAAATCACTTTGTCGTACACTTCCATTGCTTTTTCATCGAGGATGCTAGCTGAATTGGCAATGCCAGCATTGTTGACCAAAATATCAAGATGACCAAAGAAATTAATTGTATCAGAGACAATTTTCCTGGCATCGGCATCTTTGGCTACGTCGGCTATGATAGTAAGAGGCTTGGAACCACGTTTCTCACAGATTTCCGACACAGTTTTCAATTTATTTTCATTTCTGCCAACGATAGCAACTCTCGCTCCTTCTTCTGTGAATTTAATGGCGATGGCAGCTCCTATGCCAGAACTGGCACCGGTAACAATAGCAACTTTATTTGTGAGACTCATTTTAATTTACGTGTGTTCCTTACAGCCGGTCACTATACCATTGAATTAATTTTCGATAGCTATTATCTTATCGACTGTATTATATGAAATCGCTAATGATTAATGCTATTATTGACTAATTATGTAAGTATCTAGTTACATTAGAAATGTTCCTTATCACCTTACATTTATCAATAAGACTAAAGTACAACTCTGGCTTCCACAATAGATTAAGTTGTATTTTTACGAATTTAAAAAACACAAAATAAAAGGGAAGGTGAGCGAACAGCCATCATAGTATTTCGAAATATTTAAAACGATAATAGTTTATATTTCAGTACTGGAAGGAGGGAAGAGATGCCTTAGCCCAGCAGTGGGACAATTTAGGCCAATAATAAATAATAATAAAAATAATTTCAGTACTGTGGTGACCATATCAAGTCAACGTAATTTTTGCATTTACTGGGTAGAAAAAATACTGGTAAAACTGTGGTATTTTTTCAAGCGGACTCTATAAAGAAATGTTACAAATACTTTTACATGTTTTATTTTTACTAATGAATCGGAAGTTGTCTTGAGATTGAGAGTTTTTTTTTAATGACGTGTAAATTGTACATTTATGAACAAAGAACTTTGACTTTGTTATTTTTAAAATGAGTTAAATATAATCGTAGTTGTGAATATAATTTAAACTACGTCCAATACAATTTTGATAAGGTATATATTCTATATATAGATAGATACGTGAAGGTAAATTTATATATGTTGATAATCATTATTCACTAATTGCTAAAGATTATTTTGTATTTAGTTTTTGTTATCCATCGGGCCCATTAACATTGTACCGTTGTCAATAACCAACGTTGCACCTGTAATGCTTCTGCCTTTGTCACTTGCCAGAAAAACGGCCAAATCACCGATTTCTTCAGGTTCACCGACTCTGTTTAACAGCGTAGAAGGTTTCATTGACTCCCAAAGAGAATCTGCTATAGGTTTATCAACACCCATATTTTCAACTAGCTGAACCCGCTACTTCGTTCGCGTACGTTGATCTTGCGACCTTATTAGTGCATTCGTAGTACTTACGAATGTTTGGATGGGTGGTCATTACACAAACAGAGTGATTTATTTTTCCACACAAAAATATATTTATTCAAGTTTAGCAACTTCTTATTTTATATTTTAAGGAACATCAAACACACTCGTAGTAAGGTTGTGGAGTATCGAACATAGCCGCAGTGTTAAGTTTGTAGGATTTTATAGGATACATTACGAAGAGTCTGTAGCTGATGTGCGTGATCTGATACTTACCCACTTGTACATTTTTACAGGATGATATCCTTAGTAGTAGGTGATAGACTTATTAGCCGATGTAATATTAAGACTCTAAACCATGTGTGTTTTAAATATCAATCTAATTGGTAATGTCATTCTGTCGTTAATATTTGTTTCGTTAGGGCCCATGCTTTTCCGAGATGATAGGTAGTATATGAGACTATATAAACTATCTGTGTTTCAAATTTCAACCAAATCAAACCTTTACATAATATATACATAATAATACTTAGTAAGATAACATTTTATTCAATTTTAGAAAAACAACGGTCTGCTTTGGTTCTGCTTCTGCACCGAAGCTTGTTGAACACTAAATTTAGTACAGTATTTGCATTTAAATAATATCCGAAAAAACAAAAACCGACTTCAATTATTATCATTTCACGTCAACTTACTAATTTCTAGGCAAGTAAAAAGTTCACTTGACTAATTTAAGAAGCTATGACTACGTCGTCCAGATAAATAGATACTGGTGAACAATTCACACACAAAACATTTTTTTCCACCGCCAATGTCCCAGCCCTACTCAAACCGGAGTGGTCTTACGCGTGACGATGGCAAAAGACCTGACTATTGTCGCTACAACAACAAATACTACATTACACATTTTCTAATAAATATCAGATTGTGTTTCGTACCATGAGCTGCCATTTTGTGGAAAAACATAAGACAGGTACTGTCATATTATTACCTGACGATAGATGACGGATGACGGATTTGACTACTGTGTGCCTACCAGGGAAGAGCTGCTTCGAATCCGACACCGATAAGTCGGAACCTCCGATTACTATTAGACCTTCGTTTCCGACTTCGGCTCCGAAACTTTTAAAACGGAGGTTATAATCGGAGGTAAGGTGTATTAATATTGCAGATAATCCTTTATTGTGGTGGATAGTAAATTAAAATATAAAAACCCAACTTCCTAAATCAATTGCTCGTCAATGTTTATCGTG
The DNA here is from genome assembly GCA_963693475.1 of Ectropis crepuscularia. Classification (NCBI taxonomy): domain Eukaryota; kingdom Metazoa; phylum Arthropoda; class Insecta; order Lepidoptera; family Geometridae; genus Ectropis; species Ectropis crepuscularia. Next base: position 17,173,601 of record OY856358.1, read on the forward strand.
CCCACGTGATTGGCAAAAAAAAAACCCAATAAAAATTTATCTCCTGCCACCACTTCTAATCCTCTGCCTATGCCTCCGACTTCGGTTCCGACTCCGATAAATCAAATTTTAAAACTCCGACTCCGCCTTCGAATCCGATAAAATGACCTCCGTTACATCCCTGTTGTTTACATTGTCACAGAATACTTAGAAGTTGGTTTGTACCGAACTTATTAATTCCGTTATTATTTAATTTCTATGTTATTTCCGAACCACACGACCAATAATGCTAAAATTTTGATGAAACTATAATAGAAGTGTGTTCTTTCTAACAAAATAAGAATTAACAAAATTGAACAACGCAAACATGAGTTACAACCAAAAACACACTCTGACTTTAACCCCTTTCTGCAAGAAAACCGTGCAGAATTTGGGGATTAAAAGTAGACAGCTACCATCTACTTAGTATGATCTTAAATCATGTCAAGTTTCATTTGAATTGAATCAGTAGTTTCGGCGTGATGTGAGTTCCCTATACACACAGACAGACACAGACAGACTGACATGAAAGAAAAAAAATGCAGTTTCGCCATCAGTATCGACTATGGAGTGCCCCCAAATTTTTTTTTCAAAACATCTTCAATGTACAGAATTCGACCCGCTACAGTTTTATTATAAGTATAGATATAGATAGATAGATAAGTATATAGACTTAGGTCGGATGAGGGTCGGATCCAACAAAACGGCCGATCTGATCAACCGACCGATTGTCTTTCGTGGTCGGAAACTTCATAAGTTCGGCCGATATATCGTTTATCGGACTTCGTAGTAGACCTGCTATTGTTTACATTGTCACAGAATACCTAGAAGTTAGTATGTACCGAACTTATTAATTCCGTTATTATTTAATTTCTATGTTATTTCCGAACCACACGAGCAATAATGCTAAAATTTTGATGAGACTATATTAGAAATGTGTTCTTTCTAACAAAATAAGAATTAACGAAATTGAACAACGCAAACATGAGTTACAACCAAAAACACATTCTGACTTTAACCCCTTTCTGCAAGAAAACCGTGCAGAATTTGGGGATTAAAAGTAGACAGCTACCATCTACTTAGTATGATCTTAAATCATGTCAAGTTTCATTTGAATTGAATCAGTAGTTTCGGCGTGATGTGAGTTCCCTATACACACAGACAGACAGACAGACAGACAGACATGAAAGAAAAAAAATGCAGTTTCGCCATCAGTATCGACTATGGAGTGCCCCCAAAATTTTTTTTTCACAATATCTGCAATGTACAGAATTCGACTCGCTACAGTTTTATTATAAGTATAGATGATGTCTGTTTTAACAGGACCAGGATTAATGGCATTCACTCTCACTCCTTTTGGTCCAAGTTCTAATGCTATGCTTCTCGTGAAGTGATCTAAACCTGCCTTAGAAGTACAGTATGCAAATGAAGCTTTTGTAATGACGCTTTGAGCAGCAATACTCGAGATATTGATAATGTTTCCTTTGGTCTCTATTATATACTTTGCAGCAAGATGTGTCAAATAAACTGCTGACCGCAGATTAGTATTAATTACTCTGTCGAACGCTTCCATGGCATTTTCATCGAGTATGCTATTATTTTCGTTGATGCCAGCGCTGTTGATCAAAATATTGATGGCACCATAAACTGTGAGCGTTTCATCAACGATTCTTTTCACATCAGTGTGTTTGGTGACGTCCGCAATGATGATAAGTGGTTTACCTCCATGTTTCTCGCAAATCTCTGATATATTTTTGAGTTTGATTTCGTTCCTGCCCACCATTGCAAGTTTGGCTCCGTGTTCAGAGAATTTGATAGCAATATTAGCCCCAATGCCTGAACTGGCTCCGGTCACAATAACCACTTTGTTTAAAAGAGTCATTTTCGTTTCGATGCCCCTTCAACAATAGCTTACAACACTCTAGTCCGAGTTTTCGTTAACCACTGCCATTCCAACGACTTAAAATATTAACTATACAAATAGTTAGATAAGCGAGTAGCAAGATAAAAAGTGAAAGTAGTGGAGAATTTCGACTGGTGTGCAAGTACATATATCTAATGGCCACGTCGGTACCCAGATGTAATAAAGTAATAATTACACATTTAAATAAAAGTTCTGAACGTAGAGGAGATTTGATTTTTGAAAAACAACCCTAATTTGTAGAGGATTAAGTTACACGAATACTTCACGCCCTCTAATTGAGTATCATTCTATAACCAGTAGTTTAGTCACCTCAGTACTTACTCTCTTTACATTCATATTCTCATAGTGCATCGATTTTTTATTCTACATAGGTATATTTCCCTACCACTACGCCCATGCTATCTCATATTAATCGGAGGTCAATTAATTAGCAACTCGTACAAATAGTTTATTGGATAATTAAATAAATTGTGGGTGAATTAAAATATACCCTTCTCTTATTGTAAAGATACATTTTCTAGTGGAGTTAGTGAATTCGTACACGTTTTTATCATTTTTGTGTTAATGTGTTTTGATTAGATATATTTCGTTTAATGCGACTTGTGCAATAATATAGTGAAATAAATACCTATCTGGTGAAATAGAGCGTAATGCACATAAACATTTTTGTCAATGTAATTTTTTAGTTCTACTGATAAAGAAATAATACACAGCGTGTAACTTTTAGCTACAGATACAGATGCAGATTTTTATTAATAAATTACAAAATTTACTCGTCAAATCGCTACTTTTCGATCTAGGTTATATTTGAATGTATGTTTATTGTTCTTATGTTTTAATACACAAACAACACACAGTACTACACAATGATAACTGCCTACCAAACCAACAATGTGCACTAAGATGATCTAAATTGTCAATAGACCGATATAGCTCTAAAGATAATTATGGTCACTATCAATCAGAAGCGTGTCCAGCGTGCTAGCGGCATCACCACGCTGAATCATATTGCTTGTACGATGAGCCAAATAGAAGCATTGGTCACACGTTGCATTGACCAAGCGCTTGAAGAGTGAAGAGTATTTGAAAATTAGATGAGCTTCTGGCCAATGTATCAATCAATACCAAACGCCCGAACTACACGAAGCTAGTTTTTCAAGCTAGGATAGCAAGCTAGTGTTAGTAAGCTAGCTGGCTAGTACTTATTCTAGCTTCGTGTAGACAAACCTAGCGTTGCGTAGCGTTGTCAACACGAAGCTAGAAGTACTAGCTTGCTAGCTTACTAACACTAGCTTGCTATCCTAGCTTGAAAACATAGCCTCGTGTAGCTCAGGCAAAACGGTTCAATTATCCTGCTAATTGTTGGAACGTCTAAACGGATCGGGTTAAAATTTGAAACATAGTTAGGTTATAGTTTGGAATAACACAGCAACTTTTTTATAACTGGAATGGATATTAAAACCAAAGAGTGAACCGTGCGCGTAAAATCGCGGGGCGCTGCAAGTCTAAAAATAAATTCAAGTCATGTCAGGTATGGGATTTGAACCCACGCTCCTCGGAAAGAGAGCTAAAATCGGATGCCTTAGTCTTAGACCACTCGGAGACCGGACTTATACTCTTGGATTTAGTACATTTTTTCTATACTAATATTATAAAGAGGAAATATTTGTTTGTTTGTTTGTTTGTAATGAATAGGCTCCGAAACTACTGGACCGATTTCAAAAATTCTTTCACCTTTGGAAAGCTACATTATTCCCGAGTAACATAGGCTACGGCAGATGGCGCTGCAGTTGATATAGTTGAGCGAAGCCGGAGCGGGCCGCTAGTATAGTATAAAGAGACGAGCAGGACATGTGCCTTATGGTAAGCAACATGACTGCCACATAACAGCACAGTAATTAATACGTAGTTATTGGAACATGGCAAGTCTCCAAATCATTATCCAGCACTGCACTGCGCTCGTCACTCAGAAATATAAAGTTGTTTTATTTCAATGCCCTGTAATTTCACCGGAAACATTTCCCTTCAAACTGAAACACAGGGATGTTTTTCTCATTACTGTTTAGCGGTAGAACTGGCAAAGTTGTGGTACTTCCCCCAGGCGGACTCAGCAAAGAGTCCTACCACTAACTAAAACACACACACACAAACAATTTATTAGTGTTTTTGTTGATAGCAGCACAGTGTCAGGCAATATTTTGGTCAAGAAAGGTTCAAAAATAGACGAACCGCCATCTCGCGTGATGTTAAGCGACGATGCGGTCTACGGTAGAGTGCGCTTTCCTAGAACGAACTGAGTTTCTTTGTAGGCAGCCAGATAATAAAATATATTTAAATATTCCATGTTATAGACGTGGTGTTTTTATTCACTATGTATGTGAATAGGAAAATTTGGCGTTCGTCTTGTTTTGCAAACATACCTAATTGTAATTTACCCATGAACAAAAATATAATTTTGAATTAATTGTGGAAGAGAAGGAAGGAAGCCTAAAATGTCTGTGGGCCCTACGCCCAGGAGTCAGATAATTTAGGTTTCCTTGTTTAATTGTTATAAAACGGGTCAGTGATGAAGTCAGTGGAGTTGTTATCGACAGCATCCATTTCAAACTACTAGTACCTAGCTCATATTATATCTACATACTATTGAACGATGCAGTCATCAAGAAAAAATACACAAAATATTCAACATTTAATGCGTACATTTAATACGTTTAATAATATTTAATGCGTATTTATAATTAACTACAGATTTATTAATTGAAGCTGCATTAAAAATACTGAAAAAAAACTTTACAATTATGTCACAAATGAAAGAAATAATGTATCCTCATCATTGGCAGACTATTTTAGTCCACTGCGTGACGTATACTCTCCGCTATAGGACACATCTATCTCAACGGTTATGGGTTCTAAGCACAGAAATCTAAATAATTTATTATTTACATTTCTGTGGTTCTAAGACAGAAATGACCAGCTCAATGCCATTTCTGTTTGGTAATACGTTGAACTATGTCGTAAATCTTAGTTCTCTGACGTATAACTTCTTTTCTCATATTATCCCTAAAAGAAGCTCCAAGCAATTAGCTCGTTCCACAAAGCTCTGTGCGATTTTATACTTGTGGATTGTCTTAAATGTCAGTGTCCACGTTTCGACACTATAGGTCATGACCGGTAGGAATCACTACCTAATTCAAAACTGGTATTCAGGATTTGGGCTTAGGGGAATGAATAATGAGAAGACGTAGTTTCGCGGTCCAAGAGTTACAAGCTCGTACGCCATGACATTGGAGGATATAATAATGCAAGAGTTGTTAATTCTAGACTATATTATTAACTTATATTTTGTGACACGTTTTCACTCTTCTGTAACTGATATTGGAATAAGTAGCAGGGTTACTAGATATTAAATGGTAATTCAGGACCATTTTTTTTATCGACGTTACGAGTGTGATGAGAGAGAGATTTGCATAGATAGATCGGTACTATATCCACTGTCCTTAATTTTCTTTCAAGTTTTAATTCTGTTTGTCCATAGGGCCCAATAAAATTGTTCCGTTATCAGAAATTATTGTCGCACCCGTAATACTTCTAGCCTTGTCACTCGCTAAAAAAACCGCCAAGTCGCCGATCTCTTCAGGTTCGCCTATTCTGTTAAGCAGTGTACTTTTTTTCATAGCCTCCCATGCAGGATCTGCAATGGATTTGTCCACTCCCATATTTTCAATAATGTCGGTTTTCACTGGACCAGGGTTAATGGCGTTCACTCTCACTCCTTTAGATCCAAGCTCCAACGCGATACTTCTTGTAAAGTGATCTAAACCAGCTTTTGAAGTACAGTACGCAAATGCTTTCCTTGTTATCACACTTTGACCTGCAATACTCGATATGTTTATAATATTTCCCTTAGCTTCTACAATATATTTTGCAGCAAGATGTGTTAAGTATACAGCTGAGCGTAAGTTTGTATTCATTACTTTATCGTATTCTTCCATTACATTTTCATCTAATATTCCAATATTTACACTGATACCAGCATTGTTGATCAGGATATCAAGGCGGCCGAAAGTGTTAATTGTTTCCGTAATAATTTTCTTCACGTCAGCATCCTTGGAAACGTCGGCAATGATGATGAGCGGTTTAGTACCGTGTTTTTCGCAAATGTTTGCAACATTTTTCAGTTTGGCTTCATTTCTGCCGACAATGGCTACTTTCGCTCCTTCTTCTGAAAATTTTATTGCAATAGCTGCGCCAATACCAGAACTAGCTCCAGTAACTAGAGCGATTTTATTGGCAAGGCTCATTGTGGTCTGTTCTCGTTCAATCCCGTTCACACTGTGAGTAATTTTTTCGACATTTACCTTTTATCTAAATATTTGTCTTCATTTAACAAGTAGATAACATGGCCATATCAGCTGCACAGTCCCCATTAGATACTTTATCAGCTATGATCGAAAGTTATGACTTTGCGCATGCTTTGACACGTGATTCAAGCACGATCAACGTATTATGTTAAGGTTACGAACTCAATCCATGTATAGGTGTGATATGATAAGGTATTATACTATCACACAGTGCACAAATAAAGATAATATCGTGTCGAACACAATCATTTACCGATTGCCTACTGACAAGATCGCACGACATGAGTCTAAAAAATAAAGTAGCACTTGTAACTGGTGGCAGCTCAGGTATTGGAGCTGCGATAGCTAAAAAACTAACACAAGAAGGAGCAAGAGTTGCTATAGTCGGTAGAAACCAAAACAAACTCAAAAATGTTTCTGAAGATTGCATTAAACTGGGCGCAAAACCGTTGACCATCGTCGCAGACATCACAAAGGAATATGAAGCGATCAGTATTGTAACAGAAACGATTGGATATTTTGGAAAATTGGACATTCTTGTCAATAATGCTGGAGTCGGAGGTGCTATGAGTATATTGGATAATAATGTTATGGATTTGTACGACAGAATAATGTTGACGAATCTTCATTCGGCGGTGCGCCTTACACATCTTGCAGCTAAACATCTCGTTGAGAGTAAAGGTAATATTGTGAATATATCGAGCGTTGCTTCTTCAATTGCTATGAAAAATGCTTTCGCATATTGTGTGTCAAAGGCTGCTTTAGATCATTTTACTAGAAGTATAGCATTAGAACTATCACCGAAAGGCGTACGAGTAAACAGTGTGAACCCAGGACCTGTAAGGACTGATATACTAGACGGTCTGGGATTAGGTGAAGAAGGAACAAATCATATTTGGGAAGGGATGAAGAAAATGACGTTGTTAGATAGAGTAGCAGATGCTGAGGAAGTTGCAGATTTAGTTGCTTTTGTGGTGAGCAATACAGGGAGAAGCATTACTGGTGCAATTTTAGTTACTGACAACGGTACTCTGATAAAAGGTCCTACTGATATTTCAGCTGAAGAATGATTCATATTAAGTTTGTCGCAAATTTGTCAGTGAAATAAATTTATATCGTTTTCCACTTTTTATTTTTTATTTCTTCAATTAAATGTAATTGTATGTGTCATTCACAAGGAATTTACTAAGCGTTTAAATATTACGTTATTGCTATCATCCATTACGTATGTAATAAGTGTTTTGGTAATCAGCTAATCACATAATTATGGCTTCCTTAATGATTTTTAAGGAGATTAGAAATTCCTGAATTTTTGTTGCGCAAGATAAAAACTTGGGCAAACATACACAGCTCTGTGTCTTTATATTATAGACAAATTATTGGGTTACTATTTTCTTATCTGTACTATTTGCATTTTTTTGGTATCTGAATTATTTCAACCAGTATTAATCCAACGTATAGCTATTTATTTACGCATAGTTTTATGATTAAATTATTGTGCTGACGTGGAACTGTTTGTATCAATGTCTGTAGACAGTTATTATTGGACATTTAGTAATTTTGTCTGGGCATGGGTATGCAAAGGAAGGCTCAGGTTTTGTAACTGGTAGCAATGGTTTTGTAGTGGTAGGACTCTTAGTAGAGTCCGTCTGGGGAAGTACCACACCTTTGCCATTTATTTTAGCTGTTACGTGGAAGGCATGTTGTTTACCATCAGGTACATGTCCTGCTCGTCTCCTCACTCTACATAGGTCGGAATTTAAACTATGCCATCATCAGAATGCTTGCATCGCCATCAGTAAATTTTCTCAATTTAAACACTCACGTGCAGTGGGCCGAACGCCGAACCCGTATAGTAAGTATGTACCTGCACGAATACGGAAGCTAAGTTTTTATAATAGTTCTATTAATGATAACCATATTGCAATTAAAATAATATGTTTTCATTTACAATTTTAGTGACGACGCCTTAAATTATTTTCTAAATTTTCAGGTCATCTGGATCAATAATCTTATTGTTGACATTTAAGCAAAGTTTTTTTCCAGATAGCACCTGCCGTGTTCAATGAAAATAGGTCACGCTTCAAAGCGTCCCTAGATCTCAGCAGTGGACTATTGGTTGCTTAATGTAAAAGCAGGCATGCCGCTCACAATGACCAGATGGCTCAAATGAACAACCCAGCTTATTAGCGACTTTTGTGATGACTGTTGCGGATTCGGGTTTGGTCTTCAGTTCTCAGCTGATATGTAGCTACCTCTGTATAATAACTAATTCTAACATTATGGTTATGGTCTATGAATATGAAACAACGGCATCCACACCATAATAATACAAATACCACATTCTGCAGAAAACGGGTCCTAACACAATTAATTTCTCATAGTAGTAATATTTTTATTCCATGCCATTGTGTAAAATTGTATGTTGTAGAAACAAACATCTAAATCATCTACAAAAAAAAATTGACTTTAACAAAATAAAGGGAACAGCTGTTTTGATGCTCACTGAATTCAATTTCAATTTCATTTATTCGAACCATTGGAAATTAACATCACTTGGTAACGTCACATTATACAATTTTAAAGAAATAATTAATTTAATATCTTAAGCGGCTGTAAAAAGGCCTTGTCATATAAATAATGCAGCTGTAAAGGGGCTTTGTCAGAGAACATGTTTGTGATAAAGAATAAAATAAAAAATGTCAATAAAGAATATTATAAATACTGTGATGTTATATAATACAAAATGTAATGAATTCATAATGTTATGCCAATGTCTAGTTAAAATTAGAATGTAATACTTATCTCCTTCGACCACTCTTTTCTGCTTTGAATAAATTCTTTGGTTGTGTAGAAGGCTTTTCTTACTAAATACTTTTTTATAGCAGTCTTAAACTTTTTTTCTTTGAGACCTACCAACTGATTAGGAATAATATTATAAAAACGCACACAATTGCCAACAAAGGAAACATTTGTCTTCTGAAGTCTACACTTTGGAAAAACAAATTTGTTGATATGCCGTGTTCTAGGATTATCATCCGACATTTTCCTGAGAATGGATTGGTGTCTTCTCGCATACATAATGCATTCGTATATGTACAGTGATGGTAAGGTAAGAATATTTATAGTTTTAAAAATTTCTCTGAGTGAACCTCTTGCAGGTACATTATATAAATTTCGAATTGCTCTTTTTTGCAAAATGAATACTGAATCTATGTCAGCGGCTGAGCCCCATAGTAGCACACCATACGCCATCACACTATGGAAATATCCAAAATACACCATTCTAGCTGTGGAGGTATCAGCTATTTTTCTTATTTGTCGGACAGCATGTGCCGCCGAGCTCAGCCTGTCATTTAGTTTATTAATATGGGTACCCCACTGTAACTTTGAGTCCACCGTGATGCCCAAGAAGACTGCTGTATCGGTTAGTTGTATAAGTTGATCTTTCAGTTCAATTCTGAATTCTACAGTTCGCACATTTGAAAGGGAAAATCGTATGCATTTTGTTTTTACAGGGTTCAGAACTAAACTGTTTGCATCAAACCAGTCACATACTCTAGCCAGCATATCATTAACTGCTGACAACTCCGAGCCACCTCTTTTGATTTTACATAATAGCGACGTATCGTCAGCAAACATAATAATTTCGGAATAAATATTTTTTTGGGTCATGAAGGGAAGATCATTTACATATACTAAGAACAGGAACGGCCCTAGTATTGATCCCTGAGGAATTCCCATTTTAAGAGACGATCCTTGTGATCTTACCCCATCTATATCAACAAGTTGAATTTGATCTCTTAAGTAAGATGTAATAAGGGTCAAAGCATTTTCCGAAATACCGTAAAAAGCCAACTTGTTTAGCAATATCTTGTGATTGACACAGTCGAATGCCTTAGAAAGGTCACAAAAAACACCAACCACATCGTGACAGTCTTCCCACGCACTCAGTATAAACTTCGTGAGACTTATGGCTGCGTCAGTCGTTGATCTTCCCCTTGTAAAACCGAACTGCTGTTTATGTAGTAGGTTATTTGAATTAAAATAAGCCAACAGCTGACCTAAAATAAGTTTTTCAAAAATCTTACTGACGCACGGCAGAATGGAAACTGGTCTATAGTTACCAGGATCCTCTTTTGTACCCGATTTAAATAGTGGTAGCACTTTGCTATGTTTCATGAGATCCGGGAATGTCCCATTTTTGATGCATGAATTGAATAAGGCTGCTAGGTAAGGTGCGATGCTTTTCAAAATGCCTTCCAAAACTTTAACTGACATTCCCCATAAATCTTCAGTTGTCTTTACTTTAATCTCTTTAAAAGTTTTAGTAATTGTTAGTGCAGATACCTCTCATTTTATACCACAATTACCACATTTAACACTCATTACAATACCACAATTAACACTCATTACGGGTTTTAATTAACGCCGTTTCTTTCTTTAATTTTTATTAAGTAGTATAGAGTTTGCAACAGTGCTGCTAAGCAACTAACTACTCTTTCGTAACGCAACACTATTAAAGAAATTCGCACTGTTGACGTGACTCGTAAGAAATTCTCAACAGCCTTGCTATGCTATAATGTAACACTATCAAAAGAATCGACAGCTGCTACAGTAAAGGGGTTCTAAAGTGGAGACAACGTGTAACATAGCATTATGTAGGCGTAGAGTGGAATACTCTATAGCAGGCGGTTGAAAGTGGATGCGTAATGTCGAATACCTTGCCTTGTAGCGTTCGTTAGAAGAGATCTACGTTCAACTGTAGTTGGTGGTGTTTGATGATGACTATAACTTCTTAAAACAGATTCTATACAACCTACATGTATGGGGACTACCAAAAAGGGTACCGGCCGATGTGGCTCGCTAGACCAACATTGTATTATAGACCGCGATGCCAGAAATCGGATGATTTTCGGGCATGTGGCAACTAACCAATTTGTGGTTTCCTACATTTCGGCCGACGCGACCGTCGCGTCGCGTTTATTATCGTCTCTGAACGAGCTTAGATGTTCGGTAGAGCGGAATATATTTAATTAGTAGGTTGGCTAGGCCTTATACCGTACTGAAACATTGTTCAGGCGAGCGTACCTTGAAAATTGAAACAGAATTAGCTATTCAGGTTGTTTTTTATGGAAACGTTATGGCCTTTAAGTGAGAGTTATTGGAGCTCTAAGAATTGCAATTATTTCTTGTTTTATGAAAATTGTGTAGAAAAGATCATATTTTACTTATTGAGTACTTAATTACAACAGTCGGAATAGAATGAATATCTTCAGATCACAAGAGAATCGGTTTCCGGAACAAGTGATACTTATTCCATCTTCATCCCATTATAATAACAAGTTAACTGTGAGTTGGGGTTGCCAAACTGAGTGGGGATCCGTAACATCGCAATCAATTCATAAATGTGGCCATAAGCCGGAAATTTTAAAATAATTCAAGGTGCATGTTCCCAGGTTTCCCATGTACCGTACTTCCTACTAGTATAATTAATTTGAAAGTTTGCTTGGATGTTTTTTTCCTCTTTCAAACAAAAAGTACTGAAATAATCGGGATTAAAATTGGTAAAAACATAGATAACATACATATTTTATGTAGATACAAACATAACACAGATAAATAACTGGAATATCGGTACAGGTATATGGTGTTATAGACTACTTTTTATCTTACAAAAACAATGGGTTCGGGAAATACACGAGTGAACGTTCGAACAGTGGAATATTACCAGTTTTGAAATATTTAAAAATTCTCAGTTGTTGGTGTTTCAGGCTATATTCCAAGCTTATAATAATATGTTTCATTTTGTGTCATGGACGTATAAAAAAGTCGGGCGTAGTCTCGCTAAAACAAAAACTGTGTCACTAGAGTCGGCCACATTTGCTACTGTGCGTTGTCAGGTTGTCACTGATAGGCTGACACGCACACTTATACACAAGTATCGCGTGTAATGACCCACTGATGTGTGTGCATATTATGTGGCCGACTCGATGTAGGTACACAGTTTTTGTATAAGCAAAACTACGTCCGACTTTTTTTATACGTCCATGTTTTGTGTATTGTTTTTCATATCAGTAGAGAGAATAGTAACATTTATGTATTTTTTTTAAATAAAGAGTGATGAGACGAACAGGACATGTGCCTGATGGTAAGCAACATGCCTGCCACATTACAGCACAGTGACACGCAGCTATTGGAACATGAAGAGTCCAAATCATAACTTAGCACTGCACTGCGCACGTCACCCAGAGATCCAAGATATTATAACTCTAAGCCCTGTAATTTCTCTGGAAACATTGCCCTTCAAACCGGAACACAGTAAGGTTTGCATTACTTGGCGGTAGAATAGCTGGCAAAGGTGTGGCACTTCCCAAGGCGGACTCTGCCAAGAGTCCTACCACTACTAAAACTAAAGTTACTACCTAACCTAACCTAACACCTTAGTTGGTGGTAGGATAGTATGTCTAAGGTAACCACTAAGGTCTAAAATCTAAGGAGCCACGAGGTAAGTCATATCTTACAGTATTTCTGATAGGGTCTGGTTAAATAAAGCCGTAGGAACCTAGTAGTGGCATATTTCAGAATCGGCCCTTCTACCGCAGAATAAATATTAGTATTAGTACAGAAGCCACACTTACCAAAAACAATTGTATAAATAGCGACTCTTGCTGGGACACAACAAAGTACAATTCAGCTCGCAAGCTCGAGTGAGGGTGCACTGCTTCTACCGCCGAGCTAAGTCGGCTATGGCTTTGCTATTGCTGTCTCTATCATTTCAAGCTGAAAAGAAAAGAGAGAGCAATATCAAAGCTAAGACAGTGTTAATTAGGCGGTAGACTCTCTGGAGATATTAGGTTCGAATCCCGCTGGCATCTCAGAGTGCCGGTCAGCAGTTGTGCCCAGTTACGAAGTGCTGATATACAAGTTTGTCGTCACCAACTGGATTTAACGGTGAAGGAAGATATCGTGAGGAAACCAGCGTGTTCTAAGAAGAGCATTCCATGGCATGTGCCACCTGTTAACTCGCACTTGGCCAGCGTGTTGGGTTATGGCCTTGTCTCTCTTCTTGTGAGAGCAGGCTCCGATTGTCAGCAGTGGGAACATAAAGTTAATATTGTTTTTAAGCTTTCGCGATTATTTATATTATACAGGACTTAACCACGAACTAATTATTATTTAAAACGTCGAAGTAATTAAATAATAATGTTAGGTCGTGATTAAATCCTCTATAATATAAATAATAAAATTAGCTGCTTACCTATGCTGTTTTTTAACGAATCCTTATATTACATAGGTAGGTACCTATGTGGATATTTCACGTAAGTAAATATTGAAAACAAGTTACACTCAACTTTTATTTCAAATACCTATCTGAATAGACATCGAAAGATGTCGCTATCTCTACAGAATATCCCTCGAGAAGACATCAAACCGATTCGACACCAGTTACCGAATAAAATCGAATACTATTTTGCATTGGAAAATATTTGTCGAGAACATCGATAATTTGATACGAATTGTATTGACTATCGAATTGGCTCCATAGATAGACCCTTGAAAGATAAGCAAAGAAGAGAAGGAATTTGTATTCGAAATTGGAAATTTATTTTTAGATGAACTTTCCTGTCATTCTTGACTCCTATTGGTCCTTTTTAATGGAGGGCCAGTGCGATGTATTTTTTTTTAATTCGTTCCAGTTACGGTAAACTTGTAATTACTTTTTTTTTTTCTATGTAAATCCAGCTCCAATCATTATGATAAACTATTACTATCTGTCAAACTTTGAAAACAAATCTGTTTCTGCTTGTATCGTATCAGGTGTTGTGGAGTCCTGATTATGTCTTCCTACTAATATACATGTGTATTACTCAATCACGTTGAAACGGCCGAACGGATTAGGTTCAATAAAGTTTGGCGCACAGTAAGATTATAATATATGCATGTCATGAGTCATGCATGGATGAGACTAGCAAAGTATCGAGACAAGTGGCGTACACGAAGAGAGGCCTATGCTCAGCAGTAGGCGATAACGGGCTGAAGAAGAAGAAGAAGATTTCTGGATCAACACACGAAACTATCTTATCCCGGGAAAATAACGGGAAGTGGAAATACCCGGATAAACCACACGTTGCTGATAGTATTTAAATAACCAATCGTCTCGACTTATCAATAGCTTTAATTTAAAAACCCCGACTGCAAAAAAATAAATAGGTAAAAAACATTAAACACTTAGGACACTTAGGTGATTCGAGACGAATCTAACGATATATTAATTATCAAAGTCCACCCAGCCGTTTGGAAGATACGTGGGAATAAACAAATTTACAAACATAGGTACATAGTTTTATTTTATTTTATTTATTTATTTATGGTACCTACACAAAACAGGACATTTACAAAATAATACAAAGAAAGAAAACATAATTGTTCTGTGCAGGTAAATATCCCTAAGTATGTGAACACAGAAAGATTTTACAGTTGATTATAAATAATTAAAAAGACATTGAATAATCGAAATACAAATACAAATTAAGTTAAGCATTTTTATAAGCTATATAATACGATAAGATACGCGCGAAAAATAGAAACCTTCTTTCAGTCGGGTATAAACTTATCAAAAAATAAGATGCTCTCTGTTTTGAGACACTTTTCAGAGTCTTGGTGTTCATGTACCTAAGTTTTTCTCATATCTCATTCCACCCCGTTTTACTGGGAGACCTGAGACGTCCTATCGGCCAGCGATCATTTGAGACCCATAAATGTGTGTGCAGCTTGATACTTGTCCATAAATGCAATATAAATTTTTTTTCGTAATGTTAGGGTTGGTATCTAAGTCAAATTTGTTTAGAAATATTCGTATACGAGATACCATTACGACGCCCATTTCGACTTAGTAGGTACATGTTTGCCTAATCCTCTGTTCTATTATATAGAGATTGCTATGCGAATGTGTCGATTCAAACGCCTGATATTTCAAAATAGCAAATTGTATTTTGAGATTTAGCATTTTAGCAATTTCATAATATTATGAATTATTATGTAATTCAAAACTCACCATGAGACATGCTAGCATAGGCAGGCAATTTCATTATTGGATTTTACAAAAGCAATTATGCAAGTCATGTGCATATCAAAGCGACACAATCATGCTGATTTTGTTTTTTTAAACCTTCTAGAAATTAGGGATGTTTGTACTCCATACATGGGAGTTCCTGGGAGTTCAAATTAAGATTTCTAATAATCATTATTATAACTGTTAATCCCATCTCGCACGAATCCAACGAAAATAAAATTCTTGAATAGTGATTGCACAACGATTGCGCAACTTTATTGAACCTGCGCAGACCGATTGCCTACATATTTCATTACATTGCGCAATTCAATTTCACAACGTACTTGTGCAACCGAGTTGCTCAGTCTTTGTTGAACAGGCTATCTGTGAGCACGTAATTGTTTCCAGTATTAAAATTGGATGTACAATTTCACAGAGTTTTAATGTAATATCAAAAAATCTCAGTTTGCTACAAACTATTGTTAAGTTAACATTAATTGTTGTTTCATTCTGTGATCAAGAAGAAAGTGACTGTACTCATGGCTGACCTCGATAAAAGGCGTCACTTCTTCAAGCAGTTTATACGGCTTTACGAAAGCTTTCCCTGTTTGTGGAATGTTAAATCGCATCAATACCACGACAGAGACCTGAGATCGAAAGCATACAAAGTATTGGTACAAAAATTGCAAGAAATTCAGCCTGGAGCAGACCGTACGACAGTTGTGAAGAAAATTAACTGCTTTAGGTCAAACTTACGAAAAGAGAAGAAAACAATTCAAGAAGCATTGAGATTGGGAAGAATTGTAAAGCCTAAGCTGTGGTATCATCATAATTTTGATTTTCTAAATAAAATAGGACGGATACCAGATATGGATGAATCGGAATTACAGGTCAGTAGATGTTTTGGTGTTTTGCAGATGGTGTAAGAGCTGCCTAGAGAAATTCTGTGCCCTTTTTAATTTTATATTCATGCTTTAAGACTTTTGCCTTATTCTGATCGTACCTACATTATAAAATGACAATAATAGTAATACGAGTAGGGATGAATACCTTTGCCTAGGCTAGCCATCTTATTTTGATAAATGCATATAGAACTTCATATCTTACAATATTAAACTACTAAATAATATTTTACATTACTCCTCAAAAAATGTGTAAACATGATTCATTTTGTTATTCCTTAACGTAGATTATAAAAAACTGCGTATCCCTTTTCCTGATATTTTAAAACATCTCTTCATTTTAGGGTTTGAAAACGGTAAAAATTCAAAATCCTACAAGCCTGGGACAAATGAAAATTGAAAACACAAAGTCGGATCCCCTCGACTTACAAATAGATATAACAGAAGACTCGGACCATTGCGACCGTTTTCCGCAGAATCTGGTGACCGTAGACCCTTGTACATTGCCAAATGACGTGAAATCTGTGGCTACCCATCCGGCTACCTCTTTGCCTAGCACAAACTATAAGCCAGAACTGGAAACCTACAAAACACAAGAGCAAGACCGACGTTCGTTTGAGTTCGCAAAAAACGTAGAAATGGATTTGGACAGTTATCGAGCCCAAGAACAAAACAGACCTGGTGAGTTGGAGCCAAAAACAATGAAGATACTTCCAGAAAACTATAGAGGACAAGAACAAGACAGACATGCTGTTTTTGGAAAAAATGTGGAGATGAAACTTCGTTACCTAAGCTCCACGAATGAAACGCAAAGGATTTTGGCGGAAAAGATTATTAACGATGCCTTATCGTTGGCTGAAATGGGTTTGCTTACTATGGAGCATTGTAAGGTGCTGAATTAATTATGCATAATCAATTGGACTTGCACTTTGATGTTATATACATATGTGATTTTTGTGTATAAGTTGGCATTGTAAAGTAGAGTCTTGATCTTCAAAACTTGGATCTCATAAAGAAATAGGTTTCCTGTAGGATTTCCTATGTACCTAGGTAACAATTTGGAGTAGCTGACGAGGTGGGTAATTTTAGCCGAAACCTCATTAGCCATAAGTTTTAGTCATAAGGATTCCTGTTAGTCATAGGTTTTTAAAGTAACCTTGTTTTGTATATAATATGTAAGTACCTATAGATATTACAATAAATGATAATTATTGATTCTTCGTTTGTTCATCTTACTACAAGCGGTGTTAGGTACTAGTTGTAAGTATATAGCTCGAAAATGTTTGAAGTTTTCACCTTCTTAAAATGATCTTCCGGTTTGTGGAGAAGAAGAATATCGTAACAAAACTTTTCATTGTCATCTCTATACCCATAGTTTTAACCTGCTTCGTGGGTAATAACCCACGAATAATGTTTAAAGTCTACACTTTACAAAGAAGACCGTGAGTCCTAGCAATATACATTTGGAGTGGGCTGTTTATTAAACTATTATAGGTACCAAAAGTACTTATCTTAATATTCCTTGTAGTAGGTACGTTGGTGTAAAATCCCCCGCGTAATACCGCTAACTTAAAACGGTGAGGGAAAACATCGTGAGGAAACAAACATGTACCTAGAATCTTTCGAGGTCATGTGTCATCCACCAACCCACACTGGGTTAGCGTGGGGGATTACGGGCTTGACTCTCTCCTTGCGAGAGAAGGCCCCGAGTCCCAGCTGTGGGAACATTTAGTGAGCTGCTTGTGTACGCTGGTGGTAATATCTTAGCAGGTCAGCAATCTTCAGCTTCAGATCCAGCAGATTGGTGGCGGAAATGGACATAACAAGGTAACCTCTTCCTAGAAACAAAGTTATTGATGCTCTTGGTTTTTTGATGACATTTAATTTTGATGGAAAGTAGAGAGGGATAAATAACAATGTCTTCAATAATGTTAGTAGGTGGCAGACTTTCTAGTATAAGATACAACTAAGTGTGTATATATATGTAGATATAGTAAGTTGCACTCGCCATATCTTTTTCTTAATGGACCAAGGACAAATCGGACGAATTCGGTAGGATGGATGGAATCATCCTATTTTTGCTCGCCACATCACATAGATCGTCACTCTACCTAGCAGTGGAATTGAATAAGTTTGATATGTCACAAGTGAAGATTTGACGTAAAATTGCAAGTCAAGTTTTCTAGAGTCCCGATATCGAACTCGCATTATGCCCTCATATGGAGCGTAATGCAAGTTTGAGTTTTAATGAGGCAGTTCCTGACGAGACTAAATATTTGTTTTTTTGGCAACTATCTAATGCCTAACATACTAATTTGAAATTATTTGTTCAATTTTGAGATTTCGGAAATATTGATTGGGTTGACTAACGTATATTTTGTTTGATAAAATTTAGACACTTACTCGTAAAATTAAGAATTTTATTTAGGTTTTGTTGGTGGTGTTAGGTAGGTAACTAAAATTTTGAAATCGGCGGGCTATCAGCCACACACAAGATAATGAAGAAGTCGTGGTGATGCTGTGTAAACAAGCCAAAGAAAAGTTGAGGTTTTTGATTCTGCCTTTACTTTCCCACAATCATCACACTAAACGTCTAGGCTGTGGGATACGTTGCCTGAGTGGGTTTTCCCCGATGGTTACAATATTTGTGTCTTCAAATCGAGAGTGAATCGGTTTTTTCTAGGTAAACACGCTCCATCGTAGACCGCATCGTCGCTTAACATCAGGCGAGATGGCGGTCAAGTGTAAACCTAAAGTAAAACAAAAAAAAACATGTCTAAATCGTGACACAATTAGTTCACGTTAAATACATAAAGTGATTAAAGTAAAAACCTATTAGTAGTGGTAATTGAGTACTAAATATATCCAGTACCACCATCTAGTAGGTACCTATTTTGTTTGCAACCATTTCATTGTCTAGAAACGTTATTGCATTTGCTTCAACGCTATCATAGCTACGACAAATTATACCTAAATCTTCAATGTTTTAATATAAACTTTGATTTGTTTTATTTCATGAATCATTTGTATGAGTTAAAAATCAAGTCAGCAGCACAAGCGATCTGAGTATGCTTATCAAAACACGATCTCTAATCAAGAACTCGCTTACGCAACGATTCATCACCTTTCCAGTTTTGTACAAAACATGAATGTGACTCCGCGGTCATAAATTATAACGGTTGCTGTATAATAATAGGTTGGTTATTTACTCAGATTAATATGTCCTACTTCCTCCTTGTTTTATGGTTGGTTTTCGTTCATGATTCATCGACAAGGCAAGTCACAAATTAATTGACGGCACGAATGCATCGAACCCGCAGCAGCCATAGACTCGTTCATTGCGTCAAGTTCGAATCAATTTGCAGGATTGAATGAGTGAGTAACGCAACTAACAGGAATATCTATATTTTATGGTCACTGAACTTTGAATTCCTCTGAATTGTGTTAAACAATGTATGGTAGTCGTAGATATTTGAAAATTAAGTTAGGGCTGGTCTAGTTCACCGATCTGGAGCCCCTGTTTCGAATAAGACGCGCACCACTGGTTTTTCGAAATCATGTGCGTAATTCCGCTAAATTAAAAACGGCGAAGGTAAAACATCGAGGACCCCGGCATGTCCAAAGAATCTTTCGAGGTTATGCATCATCCATCAACCCGCACTGGGCCAGCGTGGTGGCCTTGACTCTCTCTTTGACGAGTCTCAACAGTCGGAACATTTAGTGGGCTGCTTAGGTATGCTATTTGGAAATCACAGATAAAATAAATTATACTTACCTACTATTTGGAAATTTCTCTTCTACTTGCTATTAGGCAGCTAGATATATGATGAAGCCCAAACTGCATTAGTATCTATGGTCTAAAGACTAAAGCTATAAAGGAGTTAAGGTAAGCATAATCAAGTCTGCCCTCATTTGCATACATCGCCCCGCGGTGTTATGCCTACGACTATGTATACATGGTTACGGAAACAACCTGTACTAATCCGATAAGGACGCCTTGTATTGAACGACTTTCACTATAATACTAAAAAAAATCTATTTTGTAGGTACGTACATTTTGTGGAGTCTAGATGGTTATTGCTGATTTATCTTTTACTAGCGACCCCACCCCGGCTTCGGTAGTTGTAAAGATCTAAGCATACCTATATATATGGACAGGCAGACAACGGAAAGTGACTTTTTATGATTTGAGATATGGTTTCATATCATTATTTTATGATGTGAAATCCAAACCATCAGTCTAATCATCAAATCAAATCATCAAAAAAATAATTAGTCAAACTCGAACTCGGACCTTTTCGACTTATTAGTAACTACGATTACAGTAACTCTGTGTAGGGTGTGTACCTAAACCTGTATATCCTGCATAATGATTTACCTATTAATAAAACATGAGGTCACTTTTTTTTTGAGATACATTTTTCAATTTGTATTTGTAAATTCGTAATTAGAATAACCTTTTTGACGTTCTTACGAAACTTTGTCGTTTATTTTTTTCAAAGATTGTAAACAAAAAAACATTCCTTTAGAACCTCCAGGAGCTGTTTGTAAAATGGAACGCAATTAGTTTCAAAGCCTGGGGTGTCTCGGACTTGAATAAAATGAAGGGCTTTCCATGTGATTTCGTGAGCTCTTATTAAATTACCCTAATAAATCGACTTTTTCATTTTCTTCATCTCCTGACGCGATGAAACCCTCCTGAATGAACAGACAACGAAATGATGTAAAGGGGATTTGTCACGCGCCACCTTGATGACTAGAAATGTTAGAACGGTAAGAGCTTTTGTCTAGGGTATGTCAACTAAATAATAGTAATCTGGAATAAAAAAGGAATGTCACAGAAATTACTTTCACAACTCTCAAACACACCTTTATCTATTTATTTGGAAATTTTGCTCGTACATTTCTTGTAGTGTAAGTAAAATTATCGAATGTATGGGTACAATAGAAGATTTAACTTACACTATGTAGGTAGGTACGTTTGAGCATTATTTATTCATACGGAAAATGAGTTTTATTTTCTTCTGGTTGAATTGTTTACAATTATTATTTCTTCCTTGATCCCTCAATGTCAGACACATAGACATAGGTAATTATATGAACCTAATAACGTTAGGAACATCTTCATAAACGATCAACATCTCAAGCGTAGACCGTTCGGCATTAAGCTTATAGATATATGATGTATTTCATCATTGTAAAATTCACTTAAATAGTATTTTATGCTTACAAACATCTTGCGAAAATAAACCTTGTTTTAAATCTCGACGAAATATAAGTTCTTAGGAACTCATCTCTTTAAAGGCCGATTTACATCAGACGAGCGAATGCTCATTCTATCCCCACTGTATCAAATTCATTTGGTGTAAAAAAACATAGAGCATTCTTTCGATGTTTTGTTTGCGTTCGCAAAGATTCTATGGAATTTATAACATAGAAAACGCTAAGAACGATCTTTCGTTTACACTAAAGGATCGAGAAATAATGCTCTTGTTCCTGCTCTAGCTCTATGTTCGTTCAGTTTAAATCGGCCTTAAGACATCCACTGACATGTTCTAGTAAACAAACCTACGAACCAATGAAGGTAATCATTCAATGTGAGGTGCGACCTTTTCTACTCTCTTTTGCCGGATCACTAAGCATACCCTCAGTGAAAATAGGTTCAGGGCTAAGCCACAATTATACGGTATCATTCGGGTTGAGTTCTCAAGTCGATTAGGTTCAATTGTATACTATCAGTTTTACCGCGTAACTATAGTGGTTATATCCTACTAATATTGTAAATGTCTATGTTTGGATGTTTGTTGCTCAATGACGCCGAACGCATGGATGGAACGTGTTGCAATTGGGAACACAGATAGAATGAAAAGTAACGTGGTTATTACACATCTATACTAATATTATAAAGAGGAAAGATTTGTATTTTTGTATTTTTGTATTTTTGTATGTATGTAATAAACTCAAAAACTACTGAACCGATTTCAAAAATGCTTTTACCAAAAGAGAGCTACATTATCACTGAGTAACATAGGCTACTTTTATTACGAGAAAAAATTAGAACTACTTTGATTTCTTTACTAAAACCAACGCAAGGTATAAAAAAAAACAGCCATAAAATGGCTTTCATCGCATACGCTGCGGAAAGTACCAATGATAGAACAAAACAATGTTCTCAAAACAATATTATAAAACGTATTAAAATCTACAAAAAACCTCGCGAGACCATATGTTTAACTACTGTAATTACGTCGCTACAACTGCTTTTTTACATTTTAAAAGAAGATAAAAATGCCGATCAAATTCAGACCATGTTATCCATACATTTGTATTAATTCTTATCCAAATAAACTATTTCGTATTCAAGATTGCTTTAATACCTACTGATTCCTTTTTGAATTATTAAAATCGGACATTGCATTCAAAAGATATTACGAAGTTAAAAAATTCCATCCTGTCGAAATAATAATAAACGACGCGACGGGCCGGCGCGGCGCGCCGACTGTAGCGCGGCGCGGCGCAACGTGGCGGTACATGCCATCGATACAAATCAATGGATGTGCCCTGAGAACCTTGAAATTGGTAATAAATTGCGTCTCTGTGTGTATCGTAAGTGGTTTACAAACAACCAATCTACTTGACCCCTATAATCGCTAGCGGCGAGATTTGCTGTGGTTCTACTTATTTTGGTTGTTGACAACGAATAATGATAGGTAAAAACGTCCAGCGTCCTCCGCGTCCTGCAACCGACTAGAACGGAAAGAGTGAGCTCACTCTTCCCAACTTTGACATGATTACGTGCGCTCTGAAGTTTGGGAAGGCCAATCTTGGGTTCTACGATCTATGGTAGATGCAGAATTAGGAAGAGTGTACAGCGTTCATCCTTCCCAGTCAGAGTGTTTTTATCTCAGAATACTTTTTTATCATGTACCACGTTGGTACATGGTTCCAAGACTTTAAAATCGTGTAAAAGAAACTTACTAAGCCGCATGCCGAGACGGGGGTTTGTCACAAAATTATAGCCAATGGGAAATCCCTTTGAGAGAAGCTTCAAGCTTCCCGGTGTCCGTTGAGGATGAGAGTTGTTTGTGGTAATATTCATCGATATAATTCAATAGATGTGCCCAGAGCACCTTGACATCGGTAATAAACTGCGTCTCTGTGTGTATCGTATCTGGTTTACATAAAACCAATCTACTTGACCCGTACAATCGCTAGCGGCGAGATTTGCTGTGGTTCTACTTATTTTGGTTGTTGACACCGAATAATGATAGGTAAAAACGTCCGGCGTCCACCGCGTCCTGCAACCGACTAGAACGGAAAGAGTGAGCTCACTCTTCCCAACGTTGACATGATTGTGTGCGCCCTGAAGTTTGGTAGGGCCTATCTTAGGTTCTACGATTTATGGTAATATTATTATTTTGTTTCCGCCGTATTACATTACAGCTAGCCGTTTTGAAAAACAGTGCCTTTTTGTAATGCGGCGGTTCAACGATTAGCCGCATTGTCATTGCGATACGTTCTTCAATAAGGCGGCCCACGTTCAGCCGTATTGTATTTAACAGCCAAATTTAAAATAAAGTGGCCAAGTGCGAGTTGGACTCGCCCATGAAGGGTTCCGTTGCAGCAAGTAACATAATATACATATTACATATAGTTCTTGTAGTTCGTTGTAACTTTGATCGAAGTTTCAATAATAGTGTATTTATGACGTACTAAAAAAAAACTACTGATCAGATCGAGTTCAAACTAATTTTCGTTGGTAGTTTATATGGTAATGTACATCATATATTTTTTTTAGATTTTTCATTATCTTACTTTAGAAGTTAGAGGGGGGGGGGACACACATTTTCCCACTTTGGAAGTGTTTCTCGCGCAAATTATTCAGTGTAGACGAAAATGATTTTGGGAACCTCAACATCATTTTTGAAGACCTATCGATAGAAACCCCACACGTGTAGGTTTGATGAAAAAAAAATTTTTGAGTTTCAGTTCTGAGTATGGGGAGCAACCCTAATTTTTCTTTTTTTTTAATTTTTCTGTTGAAATCTTAATGCGGTTCACAGAATACATCTACTTACCAAGTTTCAACAGTGTAGTTCTCATAGTTTCGGCAAAAAGTGGCTGTGACATACGGACGGACAGACAGACAGACAGACAGACAGACAGACAGACAGACATGACGAATCTATAAGGGTTCCGTTTTTACATTTTACGGAACCCTAAAAACATAATTTAAATAAACAAAATCAAAATTAATTTCATTCATCCGAAAAAACTGACCGATTACTTACAGTATTCCTTAATATTTTTTTTACAACATTTTACCTCTCACATAAAGTTTGAAAGCCCATAAATTGATATCGGTGACGGTACACCTAAGAAACATGGTGCACTTCCATAGACAAGGGTCTATCATCGAGATTTGACTCCGGGTGGGCTCCCGCCAGAAGCTCTGTGGTCAGCCCTGAGTGTCGCTTCTCCATACTCGGCCTGCGATACACTTCGGCTACTTGCATGGCTTGCTCCACTCAGGACCTCCCTTGAGCTTCTGGCTCCCGCATTTTTTTTAATACACTCCAGAGGTAGTAGCGCCAAGACTATATGGAGTCGGTATGCTCCGAGTCGGATCTGGGTCTCATGTAACCAACCCGGTCCGATTTAGTCTTAACAAGGTGGACGGTGGAAACGAAATAGTTTCCAAGTAACACCCAGGGTGACAAGTGACACTCCAATAATATTGTGTACAATCCCTCCGAACTCCAGAATCCACTGTCACTTTAGCAATTTAGCAACACACTTACAGTACCTATTCAATGCCATAGTTGTTGTTATGTCAGGCAGTGCCATGAGTGTTAAGAATCGGAACTAAAAATTGTGAAAGAGGCGGCTAATCTCTCGCTTTATTACTTTACGGCTAGCCGTGTTGAATGACGTATGGCGTCGAATACATTCCGGCGGTTTTTAATCAGCCGTATTCAATCCGGCTGATCGTTAAACCGCCGCTTTACAAAACGGCCCTCAACCAACTAAGCCACCAGGCCAGCCAGTTTAATGTTTTTACACTTTAAAGTTTTGGTTTCTAATTTTGATAATTTGGAAAAATTTGGTCATGTACGTTTCATTTAGCATACCTACTTAACAAAAAATATTGACCCCGTGCGAAGCCGGGACGGGCCGCTAGTTTTAAATAAATACACTCACGTTTGATATAGTCAGTCCAGTCCGACTCAAATTTAGATTGCGTCCGGCGATCTTTTTCAAGGAGAGTGTGTGCGCGTGGTCACAGCTCGTTTAGCACTGAGTCTGACTGGACTGTCAATGTATTTAATTTAATTTGTTTGAAAGCTTTTGTTCATTTAACATACTTTATATGGCACTTTGGGATTCAATGAATCGAATTTTTTGTTTATTTTTGAATATTCCATTTTTTTTTAATTTTTTGTGATATTTCATGAAACAAAAGAATGAAAAGTGTGAATGAATGTTTTATTTGTCCTAAAATAAAAATCTCTCCTACCCCTACTTCTGACCCTACCTCCGACTCCGGTTCCGACTCCGACTCCGATAAATAAAATTCAAAAACTCCGACTCCGACTTCGGTTCCGATAAGATCACCTCCGTTACATCCCTGGACTGGACTGACTATATCAAACGTGAGTTACCCGTGTATTTATTTATAACACAGATAGATAATAGTCTGGAGTCTGGAATAACACATAGCCTACTTTTCGTCCCGGGAAAATAACCGGAACGGAATCTACGTGGGGAAAATCGCGGGCACTGCTAGCATAAACATTAAATATATTATTATTATACCTTTAAACGAGCAATTCTTGTATATATATATATATATATATATATAGAATCGGAATCTCGGAAACGGCTCGAACGATTTTCATGAAATTATGTATGCAGGGGTTTCGGGGACGATAAGTCGATCTAGCTAGGTTTCATTTTTAAGAAACGTATTTTATGCGCGTTTTTAGACAATGAAAAACTGTTACATTAGAATTCGACGGTAAATTTCGCCGCCACGCGCGTCAGTATAATAGCTCAGGTGCGAAGTCGGGTGGTCACGAAACGGTACATCCGGGTTCGAATCCAGACGGCTGCTTGATTTTTTTTTCAAGTTCATTATTTCTATATATATATCATATTCATATATTTTTTACATTATATTTAAGTTTTTATGAGAAAATCTATTACTAGGAGCTCTTTATGTGTAGGTATCTAAATATACTCAGTGTAAACCGAGCAAAGCTCGGTCACCCAGGTACTCCCATTTATATTATTAACGAGAAAGTTGATATGTTTGTTGCTTAATGATGTCGGAACGCTTGAATGGATTGGGTTGATATTTGGAAAATAGATAGATTATTGAGTAGAATAACACATAAGCTACTTTTCATCTCAGAAAAAAAAAGTAATGGAACCAACGCGGACAACGCGGTTGCAACCGTGGAGCATTGTTAGTAGCCAATAAAGAGAGAGTGATAGCTTTGTATTGTTTTATTTCTATTTTTAACTGAAGCAATAGTAAACCATTTTAGATTTTTTTGCTGAATAGAGTTGCGAGACGAGCAGGACATGTGCCTGATGGTAAACAACATGCCTGCCCCTAAACTCACAGTGACACGCAGCTATTAAAACAGAAGAGTCCAAATCATTACCTAGCACTGCACTGCGCTCGTCACCCAGAATTATAAGATGATGATGATGATGTTTAAACAAACATCATGTTTTATCTCTATACCCTGTAATTTCACTGGAAATCGAAACAGTAATGTTTTCACATTACTGCTTGGTAGAATAAATGGCAAAAGTGTGGTAGGTACAACCCCAGGCGGACTCTCCATAGAGTCCTACTACTACATGGTAGAGAGCCAGGTTTCTTTTATTTCTTTTCATATTCTTCTTTTTCATTATATTTCCATTTTCTACAATATCGGCTACAAGTGTGATATATAAATGCAAATTTCAATTTAAATGAGTACCTACTCATGTCTTTTATGTGCACTACCAAAATAGTTAATTCTTTCGTTCATAGCTTCCACGCATCTGCAGAATATGGAATGTCCTTACTCTGAAGGCCTATCTATATATATAAATATAACATGAAAAGGCTTAGAAAGGGTAACTTTAAATAACTCTCCAGGCTGGCAGCTCCCCTAGTGTACCAAGCACCCATGAGCAGTAGATATAAAATATCTCTAAATAGAGTAAGTACGAAAATATTATTTCGATCAGAAATATAATTTTTATATTTATCTGACACCCTTATTATAAAAAAAAACTTAAATATCTGGAATAATGTAACTTAAAACAATAAATGTAAAGAATTGCTATTTTAAACGGATAAACTACCACCTGGTACCGAAATAAATGGTTTATGGTTTATTTATTTTATTCGTATTAATAGTTTATTTTATGGTTGATATTATTTTCCAAACAACTTGAGATGGAAATTATGTATAAGGAGACATTTAAAAATACTCGTTTTTTAATATGTTCTGCACACATGCGATTTGGACTGGGCAATCCCAGTCTCTCCACTCTCACGGCAATCAGTAAGAGTTATATTTTTTCTATACATCGTAGAATGACGAAAGTACCAGGACATGTGTGTCTGATGGTAAGCAACACGCTTGCCCATAGCAGCACAGTGTCACGCAGCTATTGGAACATGAAGAGTCCAAATCATGACCTAGCCTACCTATGTAGTAACTATTACTGCACTACGCTTGAGAGACATAAAATCATTTATCTTTGTCTTGTAATTACTTGGGAAACATTGCCCTTAAAATCGGAGCACATATTACTGCTTAGAGGTAAAATGACCGACAAAGGTGTGGTTTCTCCCAAGGCGAACTCTGCAAAGATCCCTACCACTACAAAGTCTGTCTATAAAGAATCTATACCGATTCCATCCACAAAAGTGTGATCTAATCTTTAATTCAATTTCGTTTGTGTAGAACCATCTAGTCCAACTAGAAAAAAACATTGTATCTTGCCCGAGTATAAGATCCTCCGTAAATACGACCACAGCGTCAACATTGTGAAATTAAATACAAACAATGTTGTATTTTGTTCTGTATTGAATTTTCTTATTTGGGTATCACTAGGCGTGCCCCGTGATTTCACTCACGTGGAAAATAATCCGTCAGGAGCCGGAAATTTGTCCGGGATTTGTTGTAAGTGGCCTCTATGTTGATTAAGAGGGCGCCTAGTGCCAGAAAACGAAAAAAGGACATTTTCGACGCCGCTCACTGAAGTTAAAAAACTAAAAACTATGACAAATAAATATTGACGTGTGGGTACAATCAAGAAGAAGCACGATAACCGAATAGAATTTTAAAAACAGATCAGAGTTTTTTACAATAAAAAAATAAAAATGACACCGAAAAAACCCGTTTTAATTCGAGTAGGTACTCGAAATTATCAGCGATGACCCCACATTATTTTTTGGTAATAAAATTCCTAATTGTACGTTCTAGTATTAAAGCAACCGAACACATTTTTAAGTTTATGTTTAATGGTATTATTGTAGTATTGTATAGTAGTTTATGTGTAGTGGTAGGACTCTTGGCAGAGTCCGCCTGGGGTAGTACCACACCTTTGCTAGTTATTCTACCGCCAAACAGTAATGTTCAAACATTACTGTGTTCCGGTTTGAAGGGCAATGTTTCCAGAGAAATTACAGGGCTTAGAGATATAATATCTTAGAGATCTGCTAGGTCATGATTTGGACTTTAATGTTCCAATAATAGCTGTGAGTCACTGTGCTGTTATGTGGCAGGCATGTTGCTTACTATCAGGCACATGTCCTGCTCGTCTCGTCCCTCTATGCTTAAAAAAACGTAGGAATTTTGAATTTTCTTTCTTTTTCTTTTATTATGGTTTGTCGTTTGACAATGAGTATACAATTATACATGTATGTACTAATTGTGAAAATTTGAAATACCTCTAGCTTGCTTAATCTAATGTTACACCTACACCTACTAGGGGCCCGTTCTGACTTCACTAATGGAAATACTCGGGTATTGACACCATTAATCGAAATAAACACTATCCTATCCTTCAAAACCTGCACAAGGTGTGCTAATTTGATTAAAAGGAGTCCATCGCGATATCGCGAACAAACAACGTGATGGTTTTTTTTTTATATAAGCAGCCCCCTTTATGTTCCCACTGCTGAGACTCAAGGTTTTTTTTCACCAGGATAGAGTCAAAGTGCGGGTTGGCGAATCACAGATGTTCTCGAAAGATGTTTTTTTTATATATTTTTTTTTTACTTTTATAGGTTAACTAACGTTTATAGGTAACTTGACCGCCATCTCGCCTGATGTTAAGCGACGATGCGGTCTACGATGGAGCGTGTTTACCTAGAAGAAACCGATCCACTCTCGATTTGAAGACACAAAGATTGTAACCAACAGAGAAAACCCACTCAGGCAACGCATTCCAAAGGCTAGACGTTCTTATCACAAAAGTAGAGTCAAATCTATTCGTTCGTGCCTTTGGAACATCAACCATGAAACAATGTCGCTATTTCGAGCTACGAGCATTCCGATAGAAAAAAGGGCAAGGTAGTATTAGATCATGTAAATCGGTGGCACACTCTCCGAAGTGTATTCGATAAAAAACCGAAAGGCTAGCAACTTTACGGCGATGTTCAAGACTTTGTAGTCTTTTTCGCACAAGAGAGTCGTTGCCTATGAGCTTTTTGGCACGTCTCTCGATCGATTCTAAGGCCTCCAGCTGATACTTAGCCGAACCATCCCAAAGATGCGAACAGTACTCCATACAAGAACGAATTTGAGCTTGATATAACGTGAGCTCTGACTAACTGCTCAGACTTGAAGTACCTTCGCACCTTTGAGTGGACACCTAGCTTTTTGGCAGCTAATATGGCCTTGGACTCGATATAAGAACCAAAGTTGAGCGTAGATGTCAATGTAACGCCCAAAAGCTCAAGACGGTCAGAAATCGGCACGGATACACTTCTAAAAGTTGGAGTCAGTTGGAATGGACTCCTTTTAGCGGAGAACAGACACGTCTGCGTCTTACTCTCGTTGAAGTTGACCAGATTGGCATCGTCCCATGTAGACACCGCCTCAAGGGTCAAGCTCAAATGCTCGATCAGACTCTCTCTCAGTATCTGAGTTTGCTGCCCACAGGCTCTCGCACTAGATATGTAACTCTCTACAATGGTGCTATCATCTGCGTACCCAAAGATACCGGGCTTCAACAGATCGTTGATATGTAGTAGGAGTAGGAAGCAGTAGGAAGAGCGTCGCAGAGAGTACCGACCCTTGAGGGACTCCGGCATTGATAGCCATTTGCTCCGACGAGCAGCCATCAATGACGACTCGTATGGATCGATCCCTCTAGAAGTCCGAAGTGTTTCTTTGACCATGGCAGTTTTGACATGATGTTTTCATATTCTGATAATGGCATTGATGCCATCATCATTGGCTGGTACGTCTTCATTTAGGGAAATATATAGAAGTGCAGGGTTCGAACCCACGAGTTTACCATTGTGAAATCAGACAAAGTTCAATTAAAAATAACTTAGATGAATAGTATCATGATTAATAATAGCTAGGCTAATTTCCGAGTTATTCGATTTTCAAAAGATATTTAAGAAAATCTATAAATAGGTATTGACAAAGTAGCAAAACTAAATTTCAATTACAGATATAATTTCTCACACCTATTATTTATTGACATAGTTCAACGCCAATATTGTTTGTTTAATGTATCAAAATTAGTTACGTTACATTTTGCCCCAAATACCTTACAGTAGTTTACTAAACACTCGTAGCAAAACAATTAGTGAAATTATATCTGTTAATTTAGGCACTTACCTCGGTAATAAATCATGTAAATGCCAGCACTCTAAACAGATGATTAGTTTACCTTTAAGTACCATTAACCAACCCTTTTACGTGGTTTCCTCATAAACGAACCATAACAATAATATTTAAGCTTGTAGTACATTGTAACACGAGGAAAACAATATTTAACGCTACTTAACTTTGAATCTTTACGAAGCAGTTCGTAGATATTTTAAGAATAGGAAACACAACCAAAGGTGATATATATACCTATTCTTTCTTAAGGGTAGTTAGGTAACGTCATAGGTCTCCTCCCCCACCACAGTCGGGGGTCGTAACCTTTAACTGTCGCCCTCCTTCTACAAAACAAATCAAACACTATTAATCAATATTAATGAAATAAAATCATTACATGATTAGTATTAACACTCACCTCGGCGTTTAATTCTGATCCCACTGTTTATCAATTCTAACACACCGCAAATTGTCCCATAGGTTAACTTTGATTAATCCAAATTTTCTGACTGAAAAACACAATTTTCACTCAGGTATCACTTTTCTCATATCTTTAGCGTCCAGCATCCGAGTGATTACTTAACCAATCCACATGTATAGCGATGGAAATGTGCGCGGGTGTCCCAATCCCTCAGAGGGTTTGAGAGGACTGAAGCCTACGGGAAAATATCAGGCCTCAACCGACCGGGATTTCGTTTTGATAGAAATACGGCGCGGGCAGATCCTCTCGCTCTCTCGACGCGTTGATTCATCTATGAGTCAGAGTGAGGTAACCGGATGTTTCTCAGTATTGCGAGAATCATGAAGGTCCGATGTTTCCCGATCTGCCCCGACGGCAAGTGCGGGAAGCGGCGAAAGCTCAATGAGTAACGATAATTCATTATGAAAATTGAAAGGACATTTTCCACACCCCGCATAGCTTTTGTTACTTTGGTAACTCCATTATTTGTTCGAATTGACTTGGTGAACTAGGTAGTTTCGTCTGTGGCAAGTTATTATTATGGTTGACGGGTGAAATACGCGTCGAATTACCTCTGAGATCTCGGGCTCGGGGTAGAATCTGTAGATATCCGCTCTACCCTTACTCTGGTTTTATAAATCACGATCCCTTACTTTATGTAAGATAATAAAGTAAATCAAAAAACTGTATTAAAACCGGGATTATTTTTTGACTTAACCCCTGATGTCGACGTTTGGAAAACCCTAAAGTAGGTAAGGCTAGACTACACAAAAATTGTGCCAACGTAGAAGTTATTTTTCTTACAACAGTTTCTAGGCTATATACTTACTTATATTCGTATTTGGCTATGTACATAAGCACGTATTTACTCTATCGCCACAGTCCACAGTTAGTTGAAAAACTGGTCTATTTTTCCTTTATTTCTAACACTTTTTTTTGTAAAAACTCTCTTAAATTTCTCACCTCATTATGTGATGTTAAACCACCAGAGAGTATACTGTATACTTGCAGTATTTCTTTATCAAAGTCTAGCGAAAGTCTCATGAGATGTTGGTTGAGACTTTTAGCTATAAAGCCGTTTGGCGACACGTATATTGGGACTATGATCGTGGAATCAACATCCCACATGGCGGTAACCTCGTGAGCCAAGTCAAGGTAGGTACTTGTTAAGCTTGTCCTTCTCAGCTTTCACGAGGTTCTCGTCATGTGGTATGGTGATATTGACGATCGCGGCCCGGCGCTGAGACAGGTCTGCCAGCACGATATCAGGTTTATTGGCGACAATAGTCCTGTCCGTGATGATAGATCGGTCCCAGTAGAGCAACGCACGACCATTTTCGAGAATTGGCAGAGTACATACTTATAGTACGGCACCTCGAACTCGATAAGGCCGTATCGAAGAGCAAGTTGGTGGAGGATGATATGATCATGGCTACTAAGTTATGTCTGTGCAAGTACTCGCCGTTAGCAAGATGGGAACAACCGGTAATAACATGACGAAGATGCCTGGACGGCGGCATGCCCGACAGATGTCGACCGTACCGTCCTTAACTATGTATTACCGGTAATTGTACGTCTTGAAATTTTTTTTTTTAAATAAAATATCTATTGCCATCAAATAGCTTTTTTATTATCAGTAGTGTGTTTTGTTTACGTTTCACCACAAATAGATATCACATTAGTTTAACGTCACTGGGTGTCTTCAAATCGAGAGTGAATCAGACTCTTATAGGTAAATGCTCCATAGTAAACAGAGATAAGTTACGGTGGTCTAGTCGGGAGAACGGCGGCTGCCGATCCGGAGACCCCGGGTTCAAACCCCACACGCACCACTGTCTTTTTGAAGTCATGTGCGTAATATCGGTAACTTAAAACGGTGAAGGAAAACATCGTGAGGAAACCGACATGTAGGTACCTAGAATCTTTCGAAGTCATGTGTCATCCGCCAACCCGCACTGGCCCAGCGTGGTGGATTATGGCCTTAGCTCTCTCCTTGCGAGAGAAGGCCCCGAGTCCCAGCAGTGGGAACGTTTAGTGGGCTGTTGATGTTGAAACAGAGATGGCTGTTAAGTATACGCAGCCCACTTTCTATTCCCACTGCTAGGATTCTGGGCATTTGTCTGTAGGGGTAATGAAAGTCGTAATCAGTCAAGTGCGGGTTGGTGGATAACGCATATCCTCAAAAGATGTATTTCTTGGAACGTTCTAATTTCGTCTCGATGTTTCCCAACACTGTTAAAAATAGTGGTGATGCTAAACTGAGAAATACATAAGATGCAAAAGATTCAAACCTAAGACCTCACCATTGTGAGCCGGACGCTCTCACCACTACGAGTGAATTTCTAACCTATAGGTAATCGATTTAGAAAAAACTACACAAAACTCGCCCTATCAGCATAGTCAAGCTCTATGGCAAAAGAAGCTATTTAATAATCATATCATGTTTTAAAAAACAAAGAAAGTATAATAGGTACTTACGCCATGTTCACATCCTAAGCATCCTACTATCCTACTACTCCTACTAATATTATAAATGTCAATGTATGGATGTATGGATATTTGTTGCTCAATCACGTCCTAACGTATGATCGGTCGGGCTGAAATTTGGAACACAGATAGATTATAATCACGAAGAACACATAGGCTACCTTTTATCCCGGAAAACAACGGGAACGGGAACTTCGCGGGTAACACCGAGGGGCGCTGCTGGTTTTTTTATAAGAGTATTCTGACAATGGACCCCAAACAAAGCATAGCCTGTATTTTGGGCGTAGGTGAATGTAAGTAAATGTTCTCAGGTGTAAGTTTTAAAATCCTACCTTTGTACCTACGTACCGCATTCGTATACCTACTAGTTTATACATATTCCTTGATATAATAATTATTTTACCTTTATTCTTATTTAGGTACTTACCTAAGTAAAATAACGAAATTTACTAATGTTTCTGAACTGAATTAAACTAACTAAAATTATAAAACCTACACCTCGGAACAATTACTGACATACCTACTTAAGAAACATTACAGCGATGCGTCGGAACGAACAATACACACAAACACGTAAACTTATGCCTTTATCAAGTGTGATTAAATGGATGGACATATTTCGGTAAGTGAAAGCCCTTGTTTCTATCGGATTGCCCATATTCGAAAAGGCGACAACGTTTCACGGTTGGCGTTCCAAAGACTCGAACGACGAGCAAACTACTTTTGTGATTTGTGAATGAAGTGATTGGAATTGGCCTGAGTAAGATTTGTTTTCGTGAGTTAGTGTCTTCAAATCGAGAGTGAATCGGTTCTAGTCAAGCCTGCTCCATCGTAGATCGTATCGAAGCTTAACATCAGGCGAGACCGTGGTATAGTGCAAACCCATAAAATGGTATAAGTAGTTAACGACAAGGTATGTTTTTGGTTGCTCATAAAATACCAATAGAATAAGCAACCCTATAAATTACTAGTTAGCTATTATACGAAAAATTGCTAGCTTATCGGTTTTTATCGGATACACTTCGACTGGTTTACACGATCTGATACCACCTTGCCCTTTTTTCTGTCGGACCGCTCGCAGCTCGAAAAAGTGACATCGTTTCATGGTTGATGTTCCAAAGACACGAACGATGAGATTTGACTCTGCTTTTATGATAAGAACGTCAAGACTGTGGAATACGTTGCCTGAGTGGGTATTTCCCGTTAGTTTGTGTCTTCAAATCGAGAGTGAATCGGTTTTTAGGGTTCCGTAAAACGTAAAAACGGAACCCTTATAGATTCGTCATGTCTGTCTGTCTGTCTGTCTGTCTGTCTGTCTGTCTGTCTGTCTGTCCGTCCGTATGTCACAGCCACTTTTTGCCGAAACTATGAAAACTACACTGTTGAAACTTGGTAAGTAGATGTATTCTGTGAACCGCATTAAGATTTCAACAGAAAAATTAAAAAAAAAGAAAAATTAGGGTTGCCTCCCATACTGAGAACTGAAACTCAAAAAAAATTTTTTCATCATACCTACACGTGTGGGGTGTCTATCTATAGGTCTTCAAAAATGATGTTGAGGTTTCTAAAATCATTTTCGTATATACTGAATAGTTTGCGCGAGACATACTTTCAAAGTGGTAAAATGTGTGTCCCCCCCCCTCTAACTTCTAAAGTAAGATAATGAAAAATATAAAAAAAATATATGATGTACATTACCATGTAAACTACCAACGAAAATTAGTTTGAACTCGATCTGATGAGTAGTTTTTTTTTAATACGTCATAAATACACTATTATTGAAACTTCGATCAGAGTTACAACGAGCTACAAGAACTATGTGTACTATGTATATAATGTTACTTGCTGCAACGGAACCCTTCATGGGCGAGTCCAACTCGCACTTGGCCACTTTATTTCTAGGTAAACACGCTCCATCGTAGACCGCATCGTCGCTTAACATCAGGCGAGATGGCGGTCAAGTCATGTCAAGTGTAAAACTTTAAGGTTAAAAAAAAATTTAAATGCTCCCAATGCTCGGACTCGGGGCTTTCTCTCGCAAGGAGAGGGCCAAGGCCATGATCCACCACGCTGGTCCAGTGCGGGTTGGTGCATGACACACATGATCTCGATAGATCGTAAGGAACTTGTCCTCACGTTGTTTTCCGTCTTAAGTTGGTGGAATTACGCACAGGAATTCGAAAATTGGATTTGAACCCGGATCGGCGGTCGCCGTTATCCCGACTAGACCAGCCGTAATTATAATAAAAATAGGTTACATAAATGTTTTAGACATTTTACCAGCAAAATTATGAATATTAATCGAAGTTATTAAGCAGAATACGTTGGACGATCCGCGTTGAAATTACAGAAGTGTGAAGAACTTTTAGTGTGGAGTCAGCCAACATTGAAATCGTGAAATCTGTTCCATATAGTAGGTAGGTAGGTACTTACGTATCTAATTCAGATTTATCGAAATGTACAGAATAACTTTATTTGGTTGTTGGGTTGGTTTGTCGCACTAAAAGAGTAAATTTTAATACACAACCTAGGTAGTTACCTACTAGGTGTTTAGTTCGGCTTCCAAGTGTAAGGTATGGGTTCGTATCTCGTCTAGGTACTATAGGTACCTACCGCTGGGTTTTATACGACAATATCTTATGTTAACAGTAAACGAAAACATCGTGAGGAAATAAAGTAGCCAAGTGCGAGTTGGACTCGCCCATGAAGGGTTCCGTTCCAGCTAGTAACATAATATACATAGTACACATAGTTCTTGTAGTTCGTTGTAAGTAACTTTGATCGAAGTTTTAATAATAGTGTATTTATGACGTACTAAAAAAAAACTACTCATCAGATCGAGTTCAAACTAATTTTCGTTGGTAGTTTTCATGGTAATGTACATCATATATTTTTTTTAGTTTTTTCATTCTCTTACTTTAGAAGTTAGAGGGGGGGGGACACACATTTTACCACTTTGGAAGCGTCTCTCGCGCAAGTTATTCAGTGTAGACAAAAATTATATTAGAAACCTCAACATCATTTTTAAAGACCTATCGATAGACACCCCACACGTGTAGGTTTGATGAAAAAAAATTTTTGAGCTTCAGTTCTCAGTATGGGGGGCACCCTTAATTTTTGTTTTTTTAAAAAACTTTTGTAAAAATCTTAATGCGGTTCACAGAATACATCTACTTACCAGGTTTCAACAGTGTAGTTCTCATAGTTTCGGCAAAAAGTGGCTGTGACATACGGACGGACAGACAGACAGACAGACAGACATGACGAATCTATAAGGGTTCCGTTTTTACGTTTTACGGAACCCTAATAATTAATTTAAAAGTGCGTCCTTATGAAACACTTACAAGAACGTCTGGTCCACCATGTGGAACGCGTTGCTCGAGCGGATTTTTCCCGATGGATCCAATCTCGGTGTCTTCCAGTCGAGAGTGGATTATTTCATGATTTCTTCTAAGGCGGCCCCTAGATCCACAATAACACTGTGCAACACATTTTATTGTATCTACAATAACATTGAAAGCTGCTTTGCGTCCAAACGATAAATTACATACATATACTTACTTATTGTTTCGCAAAAATAATAATAACAATGTTTTCATGTTTAGTCAGAACCGTACCTACCTACTGTATGCACTGTACAAGCAAAAATTCTAAACACGATTTAGCTGCAGCTGTTTATAGTGTTGTTGCTTGCGGAAATATTTGCTTGCGACGACAGGCACTTGACACTATAGAATTGTATGGACGCCAGTTCGCGCCGCGACCGCGACAGGAGACCGAGACAGGTCGCGGTCGCGGTCTCAGCGCGAACTTGTACCTTAAAACTGACAAATATTGCACAATAAGTATCGGGTATTGACCCTTCACGACAGCGCGGCGACGCAATGAAAAAATAAGGTGCATTAAAAAATAAACTAGCTCAAACTTTCGCTCAATCATAGCGCAATCTTCAATCCCAAAACGGTCAATAATAATACTTATTGTACAATTTCCAGTATTGCGCAATTTGATTGATCGTCTATCCGCATAAGCGCGATTTATGTCGTCGTCGCGTAGGTCTTAGAACGCATTGTAGCTTAACCTTCCTTGGTTCTTGAAATACTATTTAAGTACCTACACTTGAGGCTTTCGGATCAACATGACCCGAAACATGAAGAACATTTTATTTTTGTTTCAAAATTACCTATAGTTTTGAGGACCAGAAAAGTTGGGCATTATGATGAGTAGAAGTTTCTTTCGTAATATGGGCAATGGGTTCTTATCCCTAAATTAAAACTAGAGTTTTGGCTTTGGAGTCTAAATTTACCTAATCTAACATCTACGACGTAACTATCAAAATAAGCCAATGAAGTTTCAGCTCACAGGCAACAATTCACATTCACAATGTGAATTTTCTTCTTTTTTCGTAGCTCTACCAGCTTAGAATTTTTTCACAGTAGGTAGTTTTCTCAGAAATTTTACCTATTAGGTATATAAGTTACGCCTGATGATATTTTTCCTAAATACGGTACAACTGTAGTCAAAGGGTATTCTACTTACCTTTATCTGTGGTCGTAGGACTCGTATATCAGACAGAGTCAACTTGGGGAAGTATCACACCAGTTATTCTACCGCCAAGCCGTAATGTGAAAACGTCACTACGTTTCAGTTTGAAGGGCAATGTTTTTAATTAACAGATACAGTACAAGGCATACAAATGAAATATTTAAGTAGGGTACATTTTCCCATAGCACGGTACAACTGTAGTCAAAGGGTGGTATTCCACTTAGGTACCTTTATCTGTAGTGGTTGGACTCTATGTTAGACAGAGTACAGAGTCCACTTGTGAAAGCACCACTCTAATTATTCTACCACCAAACAGTAATGTGAACACATCATTGCTTTCCGGTTTGAAGGGCAATGTTTGCAGTGAACAGTTGCAGGACATATAAATAAAACATTTAATATTTCTGGGTGACGAGCGCAGTGCAGTGTTAGGTAATGATTTGGGCTATTATGTTCCATAGTTGGTTATGTTAGTTACCGCTATTTTTAATTTTAACTTCCACAACCTCCATCTACATGGTATTAAATGAAAGGGTTTGACTAGTAGAAAAATAAACACTATAACGAATTTCAAATCCAAGATGGCTGGCATCACAAAATGGCGAATTACAATATTGTTTTCCACTACTCCCTCAATATGGGTATCAAATGAAAGGGCGGCTGGACTAGTATATTATAGTTAATAGACTACCTACTGTACGGGAATTTCAAAATCTAAAGTAGCCGGCGGTATTAAAATTTTAATTTTGTTCTTGTTATAGATTAAATTATTTTGTTTAATATTATCAAGGGAGCACGCCGATTTTACCTGTTGCATTTATATTATGAGTTATCTTCGGAACTACAGCACCTAACTTTCACCTATTAATTAACAACACCTAAAAGGTACAGTTCTTCCGATAGCCATAGTTTATATTTTATGGGTTTACAAAGTTTACATACAAATACAAATTAGACAAAGATTTATAAATAAAGACTGCAACAGCTATATTTAAATCTTAGAATGTGGTTTCAGAATTAGGCCTATTGCACAGTTACAATCATTAAAAATAATCAGTTCAAATACAAGCAAAAATTATTTACCATGCGTCTACTAAATTTAAAGTGAGCGCTAAAATTATACGTACTACGCTAACTGTATGAGAAATGTATGAAACTTCATTACAAATAATTGTACAGTAAAATGATTGTTTTCTATTGTGCTTTGTTATTTTTAAACGAGTTTCCTCGTTAACTTTTGTCAGTGTTTGTTTGGCGCTACTGTTTGATATTTATATCATGTATATGTACTCGACTTATAAATGTTTAGTTCTAGAGTTTTGCCATCACACCTGTGTGGTGGTGGAGACTCTACTTTTGAGATTCTCATTTGTAGTCATAATAGGTAGGTGTCAATAACATTAATTTGTCATTCACTAACAGCTCATTTTATCTCAGGCGAGGGAATATATTCGCAAACCTGTCTGGAAATTGAACTAACAAAATGTTTCCATTAATGCCAAACAAACCATAAATCTGAAAAAATCTGTTGTACAGAGAAACTTTTAGTAAATAATTAGGATGTAAGTACATACTTCAAAACAAATTTTCAATACTTTAAAATGTATAGAATTTGTCCCATTAATTTTAAGTAGTAGGTAAATATTAATATAAATTATTTCGCCCATAAAAATAAAATAAAACATATTTGTAATATTTTTTTTTATTTCAAACAAATTTCTGTAGTGGCAATGGCAACGACCATTATCCTTTTCAAATACTCCCTTAGAGGATCAAGTGACAGACGTGGCAGACAAAAGTATTGTTTACATTCTATAAATTTAAAAAAGAGTTAATATAAATAGTAAAGTCTATTTTGATGACATTTCACTATTCAACAATGAGTTTTTAGAATGCAAAATAAATTTTATTGACTTAAATAAGAATATGTAAATATTAATATAATTTTACAAATGCATCACTTACTTTTCACTTGTGGGTATCTATTTTGTTGTAAAATACTGTATATTAAGAAAACGTTAGAAATATCAGACTTGCCAAATCATACAGCATACAACAAACACAAAACAGCAAAAAACAAATTACAGCTCACTCACTTGACAATAGACAAATAAATCATAGCTGATGTTTTAGTCACAAGTAAATAAAATAATAAAACTGCAAAAATAAACTGCTCTTTTGACACCACTTATGTTTAATGTCAGGTAAAGTATAATTAGTATAATGTAAAATATCTTATTCTATTTTAAGCCTACCAAGGACGGAAACATTACTTAGTTATTTTCATTATAAGGCGAAGATTTCATTATTTCTTATACACCATACAATTGGTTCCAAAAACCTTTCTTATTATTTTCATTCTACAGAAATCAATCATGAACAATATATGATTACCTACATGCAGGCTTTTCTTGTGATTTTTTTTTGGGGGCACGCTAATTCTCGAAATTTGTAAATCTATATTTTATTGGTGAACTTGGTGTGCCACCGGTACTTCTTTGAAGGCACTGCGTGCCCCCACAAAAATGCCCTGATTACATGTATATATTTATTTTATTCTTACAATAGGTGAATAGGTTTTCTTTGTCATATTACGTCTCCTGCGGTCACACCATCGCTTACCGTCAGGCGATTCAAACAAAAACCGATGTGTGATACAAAACCGTTTTAAAACCTTTTACTGCAGGGTCTTTCGCGCATTATGTAGGTTTTTAAATGAGCTGGTGACGCTCGTTACACGAGCCTAGGGCCTAGAAGCATAGGACGCTCATTATAAAAGAAAATAGTCAGCAAGTTGAGACTTGTTCACAATTCTCAGATTTATAAAACCTTTCTTTGTCGCTTAGGCAGTGTGAGCGTTCACTAGAGCTCTATAAGTTACACACTTTGATTATACACTTGTGTACAAGTGTACAGTTCTATAAATAGAAAGGCGAGTTTGAAGAGTATTCAACTTGCTTTTGTATCTCTCATCGTACAATTGTAAACACCGTCCTGATTAACGTACGGAAAGTTACCTTAGTTTATACATAAACTTAGCTTAGTTTATAGAGACACACGAGTAGTGAAGGTGAGTGTTGATGTACGTCGGAAAGGGGCCCCTTAAACCTACACCCGTGTCACAAGTCTCGGGATCTACTCGGGATTTCTCTCTATGACACACGATGGACCCGGCTCCCGCACGGTGAATCCATGGAATGCTAAGAAGTTCGTCTCTCTCTCTCTAACGCCGTTAGGTCATAAATTGGCGGCTTATTATTACTGTCTACAAATTTATGTAACTTTTATTACATAAAGACTGATGGCATTTACAATTTTGATTAAGCACTTATCAATAAGTCTTGTCATCAGCTCTGCTCCTGTAGTAGCCATTGTGTGCAAAGGTCCAGGTAGACATTTTGCACTGAGATTCTTTACGACATTTGACTTAGATCAACAAGAGATTCAATTCAACAATCTTAAATTTGAACCTTAGTAACATCTATTCAAAATGATGTGCTATTTTGGGCTTAATACAACTATTCATATAAGCTTGCATAATACACGAAATATCAAAATGTCTAATATTAAAATGTTCTTATCGTGCAAAACTATTGGCAGTTGTCTGTCCTTACACTAATGTAATTCATAAACTATCTTAGCTACCTCTTTATGGACCAACGATTTTATATTTTATACAATTATTGTTTAACTTAATGATATGTTTCAAGAATAAAACTGAACAACTTCATTTTGTAATTTAACTCTAAATCACTATACTTTAATCTTCTCAGTACCAGACACACATTTTATAAGCTAGTACTGTGATGATGGTATAACTCAATTCTTGCTCACTGTTCATGCTCTTTGACTATGATAACTGAGCTAAGTTATCACTTTGATAAACCCTTATATTAATAGAATATTATTCATGACATACATTGTTACAATTAGGTATATAAAGATTGGTATAAAACTAATATAGCAAACGTAAGGCACTTACTGAAGACAGTCTGAATGTTTTGATTTAAAAAAACATCAAGATCTTATGATAGTCAATTGTATAGAATGAGATTTTCCAGTTATAACAAAATGTGAGAGTTTTAAAAGTATCTTTTTAACAGATCAATATAACATTGCAATTTATTTTATTATAATATTTCTATTTACTAACTACAGATGTAAAAAAAATCTGTTAAATTTTTGTTGAACTAATGGATCTTCTTAACCTAACATAATTGGAATAAAATCCAGAATGATAAAGAATAAGCTGCTTAAAACTGTCAGTTTTCCAAAATCTATTTTCGAGAGC
This sequence comes from Ectropis crepuscularia, assembly GCA_963693475.1. Classification (NCBI taxonomy): domain Eukaryota; kingdom Metazoa; phylum Arthropoda; class Insecta; order Lepidoptera; family Geometridae; genus Ectropis; species Ectropis crepuscularia. Next base: position 17,216,496 of record OY856358.1, read on the forward strand.
TATATTTGGAGAATAGGACTTCTATTTCATCAAAAACGAATATCAGAGTAGATGTCTTACTAAAAAGTATGAAGTTACACTCAGTACTAATGTGATAGACATTCTGTTCACCGTGGAACTATTGCATTCATCTGCAGAACAATAACATTCCTCCCAATATACACCGTTTTCATAAACACCCCAGTTACAAACCCCTGTGACTCCCGTCTCTGCCACGGATGCACAACGTCTGATCACTTGACGCCACCGACCATCCCCTGAAAAATTTAACAATGGAATACAACAATTGGACAAAACAGATTTATGCTAACAACTGAATATAACAATTGAATACAACAGATTGATGCTAAAAACTGAAAAAAAAAACAAATTGATGCCACAATAACTGGAATCATCTCAACTGTGTGATAATGAAGAAAATAGACATTGTTTCATTGTTGAGAACTCTAACAAAAAGGTTTGACTTTACTTTCATAATAAGAACATTGAGGCTGTGGAATGAGTTTCCTGAGTGGATTGGTTGTATCCATCCACTCAGTGGACTCCCAAGTGAAACGTGAATTAGTTTTGAAGTGAAAAAAACGTGTCACGTTCCGCCTTAGCCGAGCGTGCAAGCGAGAGCGCGGAACAAGCGATAGAAAAGTGAAAACTTGATCAGCCTAAGGCTTGAAACTGCGTGACCCAGACAGAACTCGCACTGAAAATTTTGTTGTATGGAACCATGCTAAGAATTCCGCTTCTGATGTACTCATGTATCTATCTCTCTTTCATTCCATCGCCCAACCAAGTAGAAGAAAGATAGCAGCATTATTACACAAAATAACGATAATTCAGTGACAATAATTAAAATCTCAAGATTAAATTTTTCATTAATGTTAAAATTGCTCATTAAAGACAACCATTTTTCTTAAGGTAAGCTCTCTCCATCGGCATTTAATATCAGGCAAGATGGCAGGCAAGTTCAAACCTATTCTTGTTAGACAAAAAGCTTAATGATCCAACATCTACATCAGCATTTTCAACACTGCGACATCAATGTGAGCAGTCCAAAGCCTTGCTATGATATTTAAAAAAAAAACTGGCCTGTGCACTGGTGGGGAGAAATGCACTAAATACATTTAAAGCCACAATGCAAAAGGGACGATGTTGATAATTTAAAAAAAATCATCTATGATGCCCCTGATGGAGGAATAGTTTTAATGTGGCAATTGAGTGGCATTGTACTTTGACTGTTCATCAGGAATAAATCACTTTTAATTCTTAAAATTTAATCATTAAAATTAAATAAATGTAAAGATATGTATAAAATACAAGCCATGCCATGCTGTCTCACCTGCATTTCTTCTTCTTGTTATTTCCTGAGATGAAAAGAAGCCTATGTGTTGTGCCAGACAAAACTAATTGGTATAATCTACCAAATTTCAACCTGATCCCTTCAGGAATTTTATCGTGGTTGAGTTACAAACATCCAAACTTTCATAATTTATATTAATAGGTATGTATGATATGTTATGTAAGTATTTGAATGTCTAGCTTAAGGCATCACTTTTGGAGGTTGGCTATTGTTACTACTCTGTAGTGATTTTAGTATATATCTGCTTGGTGTTACAATGCGGCACTGCTGAGTTGCACCAATAGTTTACCTATCTGTCTGGCTCTGATAATACAATTGGTTTAAATAGCAGTAAGTTTAAAAATGTAGGGTAACAATCCAGCCCACACCTTTTAAGCTTTATATAAAATTATATCCAATCACTCTAATATTCATCACATTTTTTTGTTAGACAATCATTTTCTCTCATCGTTATATATGTATGAGCTAGCCATGATAGTCATTTTTATTTTTTCTCTCAGTGATACTGCAAGGGGAATTAATAAAATATTCAAAAACATCTATATTGTTGACTGACATAAATTAGGAAACCTATTTTATTTCAGAATATGACTAACAGATCACCGTAAGCCACTTAGATTATGGTGATCCGGAAGTGCTAAGGGATTTGAGATATATAAGTAATGTTTCCGATAAAGATATCGATGTTTCTACCAAATTATAAGATTAAATAAGTCTTTTAGAATTATTTTTACTCACAGATAAAACCCCTAGGTCCCTGTTGAGTCAGTTTCATACAGAAAGAGCCGGGCATATGAGATTCGTCACTGCCACATTCCACGGCGATGTGACTCTCTCTGTCGAATTTCTTGTACGCTCCACAAGTGTCATCACCTTTACTATCTTGTGAGGATGCGCACTGATAACATCTCACACAATAAGCTGTAAATTTAAGTTCAAAACTTAGTTCATAAAAGTTATAAATTTAAATTAAGTGAGCATGGTTTAGTAGACACTTACCGACAGGGAGAATACAGCAGATCACCAATAAAAGTGATTTTAATAACATTTTGTTCGTTTTTACTGACTTTTAACGAAATATTTAAGGTCTTGATATTACAACGAACTTTTATTTAGGTACACGGTACACACCCAAATACACAAAACGAGTAAACGACTAAACGAGAAACAAGTTGGCCACAGATTGTTTAGACTTGTCAGTTGTCAGTTACAGACAGTGACGAACGGACGGAACTGATCGGTGACAACTGACAGCCAACAGTGGGTTATATATATACAGATTAACGTGTCGCTTTTTTTAAGCCAGTCAATGGAGGGCTGAGCAAAGGAGTATAGTCTGTGCCCCAGTGTCCATCAAAATGCATTAAATGCAGAGGTGGGCGTTGATTCAACGAACTGTTTTTTTCAACGGCTTTTCATTGATTTTTGGCTTTTCGTTGACGGAAAAACCGTCAATGACCCACCTCTAATTAAATGGGGCTTTTTCTAAATTAAAAAAAAATGTGTGCTTAAGACCACACGGCAGAAGTGAAAACTTCATTAGCTGATTTTTGTATTAGATAGGTATGTCGTATTATAATAAAATATTATGGATCGTATTAGTTGAATAAACGAGTAAAACAAGCCAGAAATTAAAGAAAATATTTATTGAAATTTTATTTATGTACAAAGTAGCTGTTATCCGCGACTTAGTCCGCGCGAAATAACTACTTAGTTAGACTATGGTTACTCAGGCAGTACTTATTTGTATACCCAGATTGTATACACATTTATGGTTAGTAAAAAAAGTGTCCATGTTCAAAAAGTTGTTGGCCGGGGCCGGCTTTTTAAAAGTTACTCCAACTTTGTATGCATTCACACGGTGCACCCCTATGATGCCCCTAACATTGTCCGCAAAAAGGTTGGTGAGTGTAATAGGATTTTTGTTACCGACTTTCTCCTGTTCCGTCGATTCCACATACACTACACAGTCTCCACTACGATTTTCTGGGAATAGTCTCTTTCTCTTATAAAGGGGTTTTCTAAATAGTTTGTAAGAAACATTGTCACTTGGATTTGGCTTCAATAGTTTTCTTTTTCTGGTCTGTTCGACGGGGTCACCGCCGTCGCTAGAGACGCTCATATTTATTTATACTATTGACTATAATACAAAACTAAATATTTACACGAAAGAAACGAAATATTTACACAGCCAAACTAACTGATTTGATTGTGAAAATTTTAAAGCACCCGTCGTGTTTTCCCGCCCAAAGAAAAGTCTTTTAGAGTTAAATTATTATTACCGAATCTAGTTTACCCCATACCTGCCTACCCCCATATCGGCCCTATAAAAACGGTCGCGCACTGGGCCTCGCTCTCTTTCGCTGCGTGGCATTCGGACGTGCTGGTTCTCTTGTATAAATTGTAGTAGCATAGTTGTTTTGGATAATGATCGGTAGATTTGTGTGATCGCTATTTTTAAAAAAGTTAACTAACTTAATGATATCGAGTATCATCAGAAGCGGGATAGGATCCTCTGGGTTCTATTCTAACCGCCCACTACTGTCTTGTATATTTGATCGAAGCTTAAATAAAAGTAAAGTTAGAATCGAAATAGAAAAATAGCAGATTTAGAATGTCGTCTCATTAGCTACGGCAATCTCGATGAAAGGTACAGAGAACCGGCTTGTATCTCCGCTTTGAGGAGCACCATGGAAGTGATCTTATTTAGACTTTCAGTGTTGGACGAGCGATCTGCAGAAGAGCTTCCGTGAGGCATCGCTGCGGCAGAGCCTCCGTGAGGCATCGCTGCGGCAGAGCCTCCTTGAGACGTCTCTGCGGCAGAGCCTCCTTGGGGCGTCACTGCGGCAGAGCTTCTTTGAGGCGTTGCTGCGGCAGAGTCTCCTTGAGGCGTCTCTGCGGCAGAGCCTCCCTGAGGCGTCGCTGCGGCAGATTTCCCTTGTGGCGTCGCTGCGGCAGAGCCTCCACGAGCCATCGCTGTGGCAGAGCCTCCTTGAGGCGTCGCTGCGGCAGAGCCTCCGTGAGGCATCGCTACGGCAGTTCCTGGCGCTCGGGAACAGGCCGGGCTAGCATAGGTTCAGCTGGCCGCAGCACCACCACAGAGCGAGGCTTCCAGCCTTGCCCCTGCAGATGTTACGAGGCATCTCATTTACGCGCCTAAAGCAGTACCTTCGGTGAGATCTATCCATTACTATGTCTCAAGTTTTGATCCAAAATAACGTCAGTGTCTAGTGTGATTAAGTGAGTCTCACGCGATCGGGAATCCTGTGTGACTACAAAGAGCACCCTGCTCGTGTGGAATTATCCCCAAAACGCGAATTACTGTCTTGGTTACGTGAACTGGTATCAACTGTACTTGATAGTTTCAAATTTGAACTTAAAACGCTTTTCTTAGTGAAAGTAATTTTCTCTAGTGCCAGTGCTTCAAATAACCACTTCAATAACCGCTGACGGCTAGAGTGAACGTTTCATCATTCCGTGGTTACAAGTGTGCATTTCAAGAAAACTAATCTTTTCACTGTTATAATCTCAATCAACCAGGATATGAGGATAGATTCTGACAAAAAGTGAGTAAAATTTGAAGGTAGTTGATGAAAGTTTGGGTTGTCCAGTTATCGACAAACCTATTGCAATAAGATGAGGGTAGATCTAAAAGAAACTGTTCTCGTCAATGACGCAAACAAAACTTACTCTCATGTCAATTAAAGCTGAAACCTGTTCTTTTTGCTAGGAGCCAATTCACAATAGTTTTGCTTTGCGAAAAGTAAACAACGTGAAGTTTTTCTGTGATAACGTCAGTAATCCAGAAACATAGTCACTACGTGGCGTAACTGTCAATGTCCTAATCGATAGCTGGTGGTTCGTGCATTCCTTTAGTTTTGACGTCTGGTTTTGAACATTTTGACGATGAACGAAAACTGATATTTAGCGTTTAGATGAGGTAAGGTGGCCAAATGATGAATTAAAGTGGTGAAAACAAACTCTTGGCATAAAACAGGGTCAGGTGCGGCCGAGACTTGATAAGAGTCAAAGTCTTGCTGAATCTCCAGATCCTAAAGCACTTAAAGGAGGTACGGTGGAACTGAGATAGGATTCACGAGTGATCTCTTCACAGAATCACGAAGCTAGCGTCTGCGATAGCTTTTTGCTTCGTGCCCAATGCAGTTTATCGGAAGTAGTGTCTAAGTCTCCTCTCGCATGTTTGAGTTATTCGTAAGTCTACATGCGTCTGTTAAATTTGATGTCTATTCATTTATCTCCTCTGTTCATTGTGGTTTAATGCATATATGGGAATGACTGCAGCATGCCTTTATATGTATTTCACCGTTACAACTGATTGGAGTTTGAAACTTAAAGAATTTCTTACAACTTTCAAAAAGAAGTATCGTGAATGAGATTTGATAGCTCCAAGTTTTTGCTTGACTTCACACTCTGATTACTATCTTTCTCTTTAAAACTGAAACCTTTGTTTCATGAAATGCGGTGACACTGAGAATAACGAGGAGTCCACTGCAGCTGGTGTGCCACTGTTGAATGCCGGTGACCCGCTGCCAGCCTGCATCATCTGCCGCGGGCGACTTCGTGTTCGTCAACGAGACGGCACAGTCGACGGGCAAAGACTCCGGGATGCGCGGCCTTTACGAGGTCCTGCGCACGCTTCCACCGCACACCACCGCTACGAGCTGCAGGCGGGCAGGCGAACAGCAGGCGGCGGCCCAACATGGTGCTGGGGCGCGGCGAGTGGACCCCGGACACGTGCAGCGCTGTTCTTAGAGATCATTTGCGGTTTGAGGGGGCACTATGTGCTTTACTTCCCGTTTCAAAGGTCTGAGGTGGGCACTATGTGCTTTACTTCCCTTTTCAAAGAGATTGAGGTGGGCCCACTGGGCTTTACTTCCCTTTGTTAGAGCAGTATGGATAGAGGTGGATTCGGCCGAATTGTACTTCCCTACTGTGTAGTTGTGTTATGTCGGTGATATTCATTTCCTGTATCGTTGAATATTACGATGATAACGTACTGCTATGTTAACCGTTTCATATACGAGTTAACATAACCTGGGTGTTGTGCGTGTGCCTTAAATTGCGCAGTTTAAGTCATTTGTACAAAACCCGCTTTTCTTTTTATTCTACTCTACGCTACTCTACTCTACTCTACACTACCCTACACTACTCTACACTACTCTACACTACTCTACACTACTCTACTCTTTACTTTTTGGAACATGGTGCTTTAAGTACGTTTTTATATTGCAGAGGGTGAACTCGTGGTTGCCAAGGATGTGGCTGGGAGTGATATGCCTTCGTTGGGAGATGAAGCGGTCGAGGACGCCTCGCCGTCAGGAACGGCCGTATTACCGAATCTAGTTTACCCCATACCTGCCTACCCCCATATCGGCCCTATAAAAACGGTCGCGCACTGGGCCTCGCTCTCTTTCGCTGCGTGGCATTCGGACGTGCTGGTTCTCTTGTATAAATTGTAGTAGCATAGTTGTTTTGGATAATGATCGGTAGATTTGTGTGATCGCTATTTTTAAAAAAGTTAACTAACTTAGGCTCGATATCATTATTATTATTATTATTATTTTTTAATTTATTATATACATGGCTTGGATTTTAGAGTTAATAGCCGTCAGTGTTGCCACTATGATTTTGAGCTTGTCGCCAAATAGTTATGAAACAAAGTCGCCGGTTTTGATTGAATTATTAAGGGAATAACTGTCTGGAAGAATACATAAGCTATTTTTATCCCGGAAATTTAGCTGCTAGTAAGAATATAAAATGGCACTGGTCTAAGTACCTACAATGTTAAGTAATTTAAATTAAAAGGAAAAAAGGGAAAAGGAATAACTTAAGGCAATAATTAACATTATTATCATGTAAGATTCAAACGAAAATACAAATGATTGAATAAAATGTTAATAATTTAATTGGGAAAGTTCCTGCTATAATGTGCGTATATTTATCTGTATGTATAGAAATTGGAAGGTAAACTTCCATGTTGTTTATGTTTGAGAGAATGAGTTAATTTCTATATAATAATATATAAAAGCGAAAGGTCACTCATCAAGGAATCTCAGAAACTATAAGTGCTAGGAATCTGAAATTTTGCATTGAGGTCCCTTTTAGCACGTAGGCGCTCGCTAAGACGGGGTTTTGCGAAATTCAACCCCTAAGAGGGTGAAACAAGGGATGAACGGTTGTATGAAAATTCGTCTTATTAAAGTTATCAAATTTTGTGTCTAGACACTTTACACGAAGCAATTAAATGTTTGTTGTATCAATTTTGTAATTTCAAACTGTACGGGTTTGAAATTGGGGTTGAAATGAGGGATGAATGTCAGTATAGAAGTTCCCAACCGTTGAAGATAAAACCATGAAACTCTGTAAATAAAAACTTGACACGAAGCGAACAAATGTTTGTTCTAGCAATTTTGTAATTTCAAACAGTACGGGGGTGAAATTGGGGTTGAAGTGGGGGATTAATGTCAATATGGAAGTTCCCAACCATTGAAGATAATACAATGAAACTCTGTATATAGACACTTGACACGAAACAAATGAATGTTTCTTTTATGCATTTCGTAATTTTGAACTGTACGGGGGTGAAATTGGGGTTGAAATGAGGGATGAATGTCAATATAGAAGTTCCCAAGCGTTGAAGATAAAACCATGAAACTCTGTAAATAAACACTTGACACGAAGCGAACGAATGTTTGTTCTAGCAATTTTGTAATTTCAAACTGTATGGGGGTGACATTGGGGTTGAAATGGGGGATGAATGTCAATATGGAAGTTCCCAACCGTGGAAGATAATACAATGAAACTCTGTATATAGACACTTGACACGAAGCAAATGAATGTTTGTTCTATCCATTTCGTAATTTTGAACTGTACGGGGGTGAAATTGGGGTTGAAATGGGGGATGAATGTCAATATGGAAGTTCCCAACCGTTGAAGATTAAACCATGAAACTCTATATATAAGCACTTGACAAGAAACGAACGAATGTTTCGTCTAGCAATTTTGTAATTTCAAACTGTACGGGGTTGAAATTGGGGTTGAAATGGGGGATGAATGTCAATATGGAAGTTCCCAACCGTTGATAATAAAACCATGAAACTCTGTATACAGGCACTTGACACGAAGCAAATAAACGTTTGTTCTTGCAATTTTGTAATTTCGAACTGTATGGGGATGAAATTGGAGTTGAAATGGGGGCCGAATGTATCTTACGCTTCCAGATCTAAACAACTGAACCGATTGTGATGAAATTGTATACAATTGTTATATTATAAGCTGTTTTAGTAACCGTAAATGTGTCTGGGTATACAAATAGGTACTGCTTGAGTTACCTTAGTATATATATCGTGCGGACGAAGTCGCGGGTAGCAGCTAGTTTCCTTATAAATATGATCTGACTCCCAATGACCTTGTGTTTTTCCTTTTCCGACCTTCTACACTACACTAATATATTCCCCTTTGTCGGTAACACGTCGTCTAAATCCGCTAAAAGGTTTTAAAAATTCGCCAGTTTCAGCGACAAAGTCGCTAAGGTGTCAACACTGGTTGCCGGTAGCGAGCAGCGAGAGAGAGAGAGAGAGTATCTATTGTCCCATGTCCTCCTCTAACAATTATCTTTCTCGGTCTGGCACGTTTGTTGACCACATTATCTTTCTCGCTCTAGCATCCCGAGTTTACCCGAAATTTCTTATCATATCCGAGCGTGATGATCACGTGATCATGAATCCATTTTACAGCCCACGAAAATTCTGTCCATAGCGCGCCTAAAGAAGTTTTCACTTCAAAAATACTTGTAGAAACAGTTCCCAATGTCACCATAGGTGGCGCCAATGTTTGAAGAGAAATATCTCTTATAAACAAACAGTGGCGCCAAAAATTTTGGCACCACAGTTTGTGGTAATAACTTATCTTTGACAAGTCAATTTGCATCTGGAAAACGCCTCATCAGGGTGGCCATTGGCAACACATCAGCATCAGAGTAAATTTAAAGGAAACCAATTAACGTACCATTCACAATTCACAAAATAAAATCACTCTAGCTACACGTTTTTTCTTAATTAATAGTTATTAATTAATGGTCATATTTACTACATTATTTTGAACTACGCAAGTAGTTGACATTTTTATAACTAATTTAGTGGACATTAACATTATTTTTGAAACTCGGCATACCGCAATTCGTTTAGTATCCGCTTGCTACACCGCCTGCTCTTCGCGTTTACCATTTTGGCGGGTGTCAGGTTACATACGTGCGGTGTTTGTGCTTCGGCATATGAAGTGCCGCCTTACTTGTATCCGTTTGAGCCCATTTATTCTCAAGAGCGTTTCAAGACGCTTCTAGCGGTATCGACTGTTTATAATTAATGTACTTAAAATGTAAACTAACATTTTTGACACTTAAATTTTTTTTTGCGATTTCTCATGTAGTCGATCAGCTATTACATTAATAATTTATATAAGAGACAGTGGTTTTATGGCTTAAATGTGCTGTATACGAAATAACAAACTCGAAAAAACAAAAAACTGCATTCGATATCACATTTTTTTAAAATATATTCAATACTTCGGGACCATTTACCCGCTATTTTTTTTTATTTTTGTTTTTTTTAAATTTTACGATTTTTCTATGTAAATGAACTCTAATTTTAATGTGAATTATATCAAAATAAACACCAGTTCAAGTAGACGCCATTAAACACATATTTTTCGGTATACCTTTCCAAATAAAAACACGAAAAAAAATTATTGATGATAAATCATGTATTTAGTCACTTTTCATAATTCGCTACCTTCTGAGCTTACACTCCTTAGCTCTGCCCTCCATAAACAAGTGGTGCTGCCAGCCGAGCCAGCTAATTTCAAAAAAAGACATTCGAACCAAATGTCAAAATTCAAACTTAGCGTATTTTTGTTATCTGTAAAAAGTTAAAAACCTGTGTCCTGTGTGTTTATCTCTCTACTTAGTCTGTGGTGTGTTTGTAGTTCAGTGTGACCATATGTAGCAGGTTCTTGCCATTTTGGCAGGGTTTGGGCGTTATTTTAGCCTTCGGCATGATAGGTTGACGTTTTATGAAAACCGGCAGTTTTTGGCAGTATTGTTGGATCGGAAACCATTTTTGTTACCATAACTTATATTCCCGATAATGACCACCCGGGGGTGAAAATAAGAGCATACAGATAGACAAAATTGACTAACGCTTTCAATTTAGTTGATTAGTTCTCACACATCCCTAGTAAACTCGGTAGATTATACCATATTATAGATAGTAAAGTGTCACTAGTGGGGAATTCTCTGATAAATTCAACCATACTTCTTCGTTCCTTTGTAGGTATGTATTGTAACTTTCGTAACATTCTGCTTAATGACGGGTATATTTCATTTTAACCAACCAAAGAAAAGTTACATATAATTAATAAATCAATGTATAAACAATATAAACATGTAAAAATGGAGGTATACAATGAAAATTGCAATGCTTAACATCCCAATGATATTATAATTAAATGTTTCGAGATTTGAATGTCAGAATCACGTTGGTACGTCTGAACGCATCGGGGTGGTATTTGGAACACAAATAGATTATAGTTTGGAAGAACACATACTACAACTACTACACAGGCTACGTTTTATCCCGAAAAAATTACGGAAACAGGAAAAGTTTATGACATTACTAGGATGTCAATGTTTGGATGTTTGTTGCTCAATCACGTCGAAAAGTATAAAGGGATCTTGTTGAAATTTGTAACACGGTTATATTACAGTCTCGAAGAAAATATGGGCTACTTTTTATCCCGGGAAAATAACAGGAACGGGAATTGTCGGGATAAAACCCCGGGGCGCTGTATTACGACAAAATCTTGTTTATTTATGGTTTTTCTTTGATAAACACAGCGATAATTGTGGTTGGCAATATTTTGGCATTTTTTGCCCCAAGCGTTGGCAGGATTAGGCAGGATTTCACCCGCAGTATGGCAGGATCCGTGATTTAGAGATGGTCACACTGTTGTATTTTGTAGTTTGTAAATTTCGTTTGTAGCGGATTTTGTTCGTTAGCATAAAAGTTTCAAGTTTTCTAAATAAATATAACTAAATTAAGTACAAAATGCTATCTCTCACAAAAATAGTACTCTGCGTATTGATTATAACCACAGTAATACCGTGCGGTAAGTTTGTTTTGCTAATATTATGGACTAACATGGGTCACGCCCTAAGTGTTTGTGTTATCCTTTTTGATTTTATTTCAGGACTGTCGATAAAATGCTGGAATTGCCGCTCTAACAACGATCCAAAGTGTGCCGACCCGTTTGATAATAGCACTGTGCCTATAACTGATTGTAAGCAAGAGAAAGGTCTCTCCCATTTACCAGGAATCCGGCCAACCATGTGCCGGAAGATCCGGCAAAAAGGTTAGCTGTTTTGTACTTATGGTAGGAGACGCTTTTATGCCCGAAGGTTTATTCAAGGGACGAGCAGGACATGTAACTGATGGTAAAAACACGCCTGCCCATAACAGCACAGTGTCACGCAGCTATTGGAACATGAAGAGTCCAAATCATTACCACGGACTGCACTGCACTCGTCACCCAGTAATAAGTCTTTTATCTATATGCCCTATACTTTCTCTGGAAACATTGCCCTTCAAACCAAAAGACAGTGATGTTTGCAAAGTCAAAGTACTTAATTCATTATCTTCTCAACTGGCGGGACCCCGCGCGCGCGACCTCCGTTGACTGGCAGCCCCCCACCACCACGCCCCCCGCGGGGTGACAATATTACACTATTTAGCCGATTTCTCGTTAATTTTGTAGGAAAACCCATAATAAACCCATAAATATTTAGATTCTCTATAAAATTTGCTATAAAGTGCTGCCAAAACAATTTGCTATTTTAGTTGAATCTTTAAACGAGCACAATGTAAACTTAGAGAAAATAAAAAAAATAAAAAAAAATCAGAAAAATATTAGAAATAAAGATTACATATCAAACTTTATTATTTTTCTATACAGTTTTGTATTAATATTATACCTTAAGATATTATTTACAAATTAAAACCATAAAATACCTTGTCTTCATATTATAATTTTACACCACACCTATTACGACATACTTTCATACGAACACGGCACACACGACAACACGCACTGCTAACTTACACTGAAGACTGTTCAAATATTTTGTATCGCACTTGACCTTGATCTGTGGCTTGCTAGCTAGCCTGTTTTTTCCTCTATTTAATCAGATAGGTGCAAAAGGGATAGGAACAGACGCGTCTGTAGAAATTCCCGCGAAATACGACAACACGTAGAAAGCCCGATTCGGGCCTCGTGCCAGAGGGGTGCTTTTTTTACGAAGCCCGGCTTTGGCCTCGTGCCAGTTGAGAGGTTAATGTATTTTGTAATTTCTACTGCACATTTCTACTTGATGCTGTAATAACTGGCAAAGTTGTGGTACATCCAGGAAATCTCCCATCCCATCCCATCCCTCCCCCTAAAGATTTCTATTTACTTAAAAATTTTACAATATCCACTTAGATTTGAGAGATAAAGATTCTAGTAGCTATTGTTTGCTGGTCGCCAACTCTGGTAATGTTATTGGTGTTTGTATGTTTGTTGCTTAATTACATTGTGTGTACTGAAAGGATTAAGCTGAAATTGGAAACTCAAGTCAATTATAATCTGGGATAATACATGATTTACATTCCTGAAACAAATGAAGAATTTCTTAGGGAATAGCCATTTTCTAAATTCTATGTAAGCCAAGACACGGTTAGACACTCACTAATAATAAATATGATGGCTAGTAGGTTTATTTATAACAGCTGTTTAGTAAATGAACAATATTCTTTTTGGTTGTTTCTTTACTGCAAGAATAGTTTACAAGTGACTGATAAACACGCTTATGGCACGAATGGCAGGTCTTTCACCAGTTGTTATGTTAGCTATGAACCAATGGTTGTGAAAATATAGACATGAACAATCCGACTAATAGTCAATTACATAAACTAGTTGAAACTTGGGACTATTTTGTCAACTAGTCTATTATTGATGATGAACTCTTGAATCCAATGGTCCACCGCTATTTATTTACATTGTGATAGTGATATGTGCAGTAATGTGTAATTACTCCCATCCTCTTTCAACCATATAAAGTTAACATGCTTATGGATTTGGGAAGAAGGCCTAGTTGAGCAAATTTAAACTCAATCAACAGGAGCTTAGATTTAAATTAACAGGAATGCGGCATTCCACCGGTGGGCCCATACCAGTATTAAGTAAAAATAGAACTGTACACAAATGTTAAATTGATGTTACATTCATCACCTAATCATGTAAATTACCCAAACAGAATTTTACCAATATTCCAATTTCACATCAATGAAGATTGTTTATCTAAATGTTTCAGTAAACGGAGAGTGGCGTTACTTCAGAGATTGTGCATATCTTGGTGAAGTCGGCATCCAGGGAGATGAGAGGTTCTGCCTTATGAGGACGGGTACATACAACATTTTCATTGAATACTGCACATGTAACAGCAAGGATGGATGCAATTCGTCTTCTATGTTCACACCACTGCCAATGCTGCTGCTTACTCTACCAACTTTACTGTACAAAATGTTTGTATAGAGTTAAGGTATCGTAATTAAGAAATCACAATTTTCCACACACAAGTTTTACTTAGCCAAATAAACATGACATTATAGCCAACTTTCACAATAAGTTATTACTAAAAAATGTTAAAAATAAGTCACAACTATGAATCTTACTAAGAATCTTTTTTGTCTGTTCAAAATTATGGCTTAGTAAATATAAGTAATAAAAAGTAAGTCTTATCAAAACTAGACTACTATTCTTGAAAAGTTGGAAATCACTCTATACTTACTTTTGCAGGCGTAACTTTAGTACACTATTCTAATGAAAATCTGTAATAATACATAGTGTATTTATGGAATCTTTATGTTTTTAAAAACAATTACAAAAAAAGTGGAAAAAATGTATGCAAGTTTTGTGAAAACTGCTTGCATGTGTTTTGAAGACACGCTTTTAATTGATATATTTCACATATTAATAATATCAATCAATGAAAGGATCTTATTCTTATATATGTAACATGACGCTCATTCCTAAATGAAAATTAGAGACATAGTAGAATGCAGTTAAACTGAAAAGGGATTGGGCTTAACATATTGATAATATTCTGGGCAAAGCTCACTTCACTCTGTCTGTGATTAATAGTACACTTGATCCTGAAAAAGATGGCCCAATGACATCCATCAAGCACATAAAAGGCTAGATGGCAACAGGTCTGGATAGAGTAGAAAGGAGGAAAGCTTGGGAGACCTATTATTATGCCCTGGATAGAGATGGCAATGGCTGATAATATAAAGCGCAATACACACTGAGCCCGCCGGGCCGCCGACAAAGCCCGGCGACACAACCCGGCGGCCAGTATGAAAAGAATCATGTCGGCAACATGCGCCTGCGCGTGTTACCCGCTGACATGTTGGCGGCTTGGGTACGCCTGCGGCCTGCGCTCACCGCTCAGTTGCCCGGCGACGCTCGACCTGTAGTGACGTGCTTGTATTTTTCTCATCTCATCTCATCTCAAGCCGCCGACATGCCGCCGACCAAATTTTGCGACTTCTAATAAGTGAAGCCGCCAACTAGACCGCCGACAAAAAGTTGCCGACATATGTCGGCGGCCCTGCGGGCTCAATGTGTAGTGCGCTTTACATACTTATAGCATTCTGCAGTTACACAGATTTAGTTACCGATCCCACTATTTTAAAAACATTCTTAGTATGTTTTGTTTCTTACATCTATCTAAGTACCAAATTTCTTCCATATCCCTTCAGTAGGTTTTGTTTAAAAAAGTAACAAACATCTGTACACATAAACAAACAAATTACTAACATTTATAGTATTACTTGGATTTTATATTATCAAATAGACAATACTGGAAACTAAGTAACTGATTATTACCAGTGTTTCCTATCAGGGATGACTAGCTTTCTTAAAATTTGGTATACAGACATTTATAGTGTTCGTGGACATTTAACACCAACTAACCCCGACCCGAACTAAGCAAAGCTTGTGCTATGGGAGCCAGATATACCATATATGGGAGCCACAAATACTAGAACTGGGTGGGAATCGAACCCACTACCTAATAGGTTTGCCACTAACACTTGGCCAGCCTAATGTTATCTAATAGTTAAATGCAGATTCACAGACAACTTTCTGTTGTATTGTATGACATATTATGTGCCTTTTATCTAAGTATAAAAATATTAAGAATCTGAGTGATTTTGTATAAACATAAGTGATAAAAGTATAAAATGTAATTACATATATTAATAAATCGAGGGAGCAATCTGAAACTGATAAATATAATATCTGCAATTTTTTTAATATATTTTTAAGTATTGCATAGGTTCTTCTTGTTCTAAAAATTAGTCTTCAACGGGTTTAAAATGTTTATAGGTTCATAAAAGTTGGGTGTTTTAAATATAAATCATGCAAAATTGTATGAGCTCTCAGAAACTAGTTCGCCTTGCGTAGTAGGTTTATTCGAGTTATTGCAGGGAAGGTCATCTCTACGGATATGTCACACAGATTTGTAAAATCCGGGGTATTTGGACAAAATTTGTATTTTTGCTTAGGATGCTATTGAGAATGTACACTCGATAATGAGACCTTTTAATCAAAATTACTAGTGGAAAGTACATCATAAACCATTGCACTACTCTCTCTTAGACCACATCATCATTTAAAAAAACGTTGCCAAAAGCCTATTTTGACAAAAAAAACCTATACAAAAAGTACAAAATAATCTTTGGAGGAAGCAGGTTGAATGACAACCCTAGTAGCACAGTATCAAGAAATACTGCCAGTAGTTAATTGCCTTTGATCTTGGTAGAAACGCCGACAACCCTACCCCTGGGTAGGGTTGTCGCAATTTTAAAAACGTAAAAACCAAAATAAAATTAAAACATACGGAAGACGTCAGCCCTGAGCCGCGCTCCTCCAATACTAACAGTGTAATGTAGGCAACGCAGGAGCGCGCTTCCCGCGTCTCACCCCGCACGCCCCGAACGATTGCCCCGTCTAGACGACTTCGTCGAACGACTGTATGATTTAATAGACTGTGCTAGTAGGTAGATTCGCGCACCGCACGGCATCTCTGATTGCGTCTGTCATTTATGGGTGGCCATGGATTAGTGTGCGGATGTAAGTTTTATGTTTATTATTTCTGAGCATCTGAGGGCTCATGTAGTTTTGTGTTGACTGGACGATAAAATTGTTAAAAGAATGCTTAATGCCGCCTTATTTTTTATTTCATATAAAAATATAGATCACTCGCTACCTAATAATATAAGAGTAGGCGCCTGACTTTCTCAATTCATTATAGGTGCCGGCAAACAAGTTGACCCAATGAAGTTGGCTGCGCAGAAACGTTGGTGCACACAAGGTGCACACAACTGCGCAGAAGGTCCCTTGGTGGAAGTGTACATGCGCGAACTTTCTCCTTCCACGTCAATTTTGGGTCAACTTGTTTGCGGGCCACTATACTTGTTTAGAGAAGAAGTTTAATATGTAATATTTATCATTTTGTGAATTTTATTCATGCTCTAATTGTGGTTATTTTATGGCTTATTGCAGCTAACTTTAAACTAGAATCTACATGTCATCCCAATGATGTTTATGCAATGAAATATATTGTAATATTTAATATGTCCATTGTTGAAATAAAAATACACTAGGATCTTAGATTTATTATATAATAAGACTGAAACTACACCGTCCAATTTGTGTATATATTAAATATTTTATGTAAAACATTTTAATACAAAACTTATCAATAAAACTTTTTTTACAAATGTAAACTGAAGTATTATTTTCTTTGTCAATGAAAACCTGTTTTCATAAAACTGTTCGAATTTGGTTTTGGTATAAAGTTTTACAAGTTTACTTCTTTCCTTTTCGTGACCCGCAAACACATTATTCATTGGCTTCAGCTAAGTTATTAATTACGGTTGTTCACTACACCGGTCACCGGTTATTATTATTTATTGATAACGAATTGGCTATAAATAATAAGTCATTGAGATAAAATAAAAAATGTTTTTAATCGTACAGTGAGGCCTTTTCAGAATGCAAAAAATATATCAAATATAATTCTTAATTGCGTTGAAGATAGCGTAAATGTGTCGTTTTGTTATACAGAGAAAAAAATATATAAACGTACATCAGTGAGTGCGCAACTGCGCTAGGGGTTCCGCAGTAAATGATTATCATACTCAAGTAGAGACTACTAACATTACCTACGAGTATTTACTGCATTTCTGAAAACCAGCTTCAAAGAGTTGCTTCGGAAAATGTGGAATTGTACCCTAATTATTGCATCCGTCGGTATCGCAAATCTCACAGGAAGTAACTTCTATTTGCGGATTACCACTGCTAGTAAGTGGGCAGTGGGTTGAGTTGCCACCTTCGTTCTTCAGCATACAGCCACGGGTGATTATTAGATGACCCTGGACTGGAAAAAATAATACTTTATATAAATAACTATTTAAAAAGTATCAAGGAAATGCTTAGTTTACTAATATCTTGCATCATTCGATTAATATCAATTTCGATTTTCACAAAAGTGTTGGATAAATTGTATTAGTCTTGTTTGTATTGTACAAATGACCATTTTTGAAATTAAAAATAACCATTTTTGAAATTATCATTTTTATCAAAATAGGTCAACAATCTTGTTGAAGAAAAGCACACATAGTTACCTATGTGTACATATGTATATGTGTGCACATATAGTAGGTACTTACGTACCTACATCTTACCTATATTTAATTACCTTGCTCAGTGGAGTAAAAAGCTTGTGGGACGTTCCAAAGAGTTTTATAAACATACACATGTTAATTTGTATCACAACATAACTCAAACAATGTCAAATAATATTATGAAAACGAATTCAAAAACTTACAATTTAATTTCTTCTTCCTACAAACCGTCTTATTACGGGCAGGATCGAACTTCTGCACGATGTCAAAGTTGCAATCATATAGACCCATGCTACCCGCACTGTCGTCGCCGGGATTTGTTGAGTTTAGCGATATGGATTCCCCACAGGTTGAATGAAGGTCTGAGCTACAAACCCAGCAACGGAGTAATTCAGCTGCAATGAAGAGATTGGTTGTAGTTTGTGGATGTTTGCTGTGGAACATGCAATAGCCATGGTGATTTAAAAAAAAAACTAATGAATCCGTCAGGTTATTAAAACATATTGTAAACGTATTTATTCTTTATTAATAAAAACTAGCGGCCCATTCCGGCTGCGCTCGGATATTGTCATTTAAAGACTATTAATCGAAACAAAAACTATCCTATCTCTCAAGTTGGACCAGACTGCTCACGGTGTGCTAATTTAATTTAAAATCGGTTAAGTAGTTTAGGAATCCATCCCGGACAAACATCGTGACAGGAGATTTATATATATTACTAGTGGCCCATTCCGGCTGCGCTCGGATATTGTCATTTAAAGACTATTAATCGAAATAAAAACTATCCTATCTCTCAAGTTGGACCAGACTGCTCACAGTGTGCCAATTTAATTTAAAATCGGTTAAGTAGTTTAGGAATCCATCGCGGACAAACATCGTGACAGGAGATTTATATATATTAAGATTAAGATTTATTTTGATGAGGATTACCTAATACCAAGTGTAACCCTTTTTTTTTCTCCGTCTGTAAATCGGAACGCGACTCATTCTTAGTCTGTGGTTGCGAAGTGAGGAATTTTTTCCCCACACTAGATACCGCTTGTTTCGTGAGAGAATCGTTAAAACTTGTTACCGCATCCCTAGGGCGTGGGTTTTGTCAGCGGAAGCGTCGAAAGCGTCCATTTTGTGTCGAAAGACTTCGAGTACGGTCGCACCGTTGACTAATTATTAAATACTTGTGCTGGAAGATCGTTGGTGAGTTATGTGCTGTGATTTCGTTTGTTCGACCGTGGGTCGATCGAAGTTCGCCGCGATTTTTTGTCGTAGGACGTGTGGTTTGCTGGGTCCGCGTGTGACGCCGTTCACCGCGCCTGGTGTGGAAGTTGTGGGGAACTTGTTGCCTCCTTCATAAGGTAAAATTTAAAAGTATTATAGTGTAGTGGGACCGCGTGGCGGGCGGGTGTCTGTCTGAAACGTTTCTTATTCGATTGTTTTCTTTATAGGAGGTGTTTGGAGAGCCTGAGTTAGGTTTGGAGGACCTGTTTCGGGGTGCCCGTGTCTTGGGAAGGAGTCCCGTGCGAGTCGCGTGCCCTGTACGCGTGGTCGGTCACTCGGGGTGCTCGGTTCGGCGTGAGCTGAGGAGCCGTTCGCGACTGGACCGTTAGCGGCGAGACCGCGACCGCGCGCGCCTCTCCGCAGGTTTTTTTTTGTTTGAGTGTTTGTGCGTTAAAGTGTGGGAAATGAGGAGTGGGGCTTTGGCACATTGGCCAGGTAGGGCCATGGGCCGAGGTTGAGGAATAGAAGCGCCGGGGGAAAATATGTGACCACTTTAGTCTGGAAACCACCTTCATAATTCAATCATAACCGCCGTCAAGTGAATTTCCATCGGTGCCCGTAGGGTATCGAATCAGGGGTTTTACCCACTATGTTTTCCTGAGCCCAGAGCTCACCGAGGTTGGACGGTCAGATCCCATGTCAGTCCCTCCGACTTGACTAAACCGAATTACCGTAGAAGGGTTTTACCCACTATGTTTTCCTAGCGTTAAGCAAACTGGGGTCCTATAAGCCTAGGCTTTAGCCGATATGAGAGTGTTTCTAATGCGGTGTCAGTATTTCTAGTGGTACATTTCCCCCGAGGAGTTAACGTCTTATAATGTCAGCAGAAGGGTAGGAATGTCTCCCTCCCTCCGACCTGCCGCCAATTAATGAAGGTCTTGTTTAGACCTGGATATAGGTTCAACCTTTTATATTTTTTCCGTGGTTATCTGAATTAATCTAGATAATCTTAGTTTTCCTAGGGGCTTACAGTCATTAAGTACTTTAGTTAACCGGTGGACACCGTTAGCGGCTGATTAGTGTCGGTTAGGTGTCACCACTCATGTAGATTACCTACTGTTTAAGTAATATAGACACCAGTTTAATTTCCCCAGAGGAACCTACTCCCTGGATAACTACTTTCCCATCAGTTAACCGATGGTAATACTTCAATTATAGCGTTGTGAATGTGAAGGTATTAGATGGTTGTGTAAAACGTTGTAATCCATACTTCCTGTACCTTGTTTATGAGTTAGTCAGGACTGATGTTATTCTGAGTAACCATACTTAGCCTTTCTGTTTATGGGACTTAGAAAGGGAACATATTGTATTTACCCTAATCGAGTACTGCTCGGTTACTATAATTTTATTGTTCTAATGTTGGATATCTAACCCTACTGTTTAAAAGGGGTAATTTAAGTGTTATTATCTTTCCCATGTTTAAGTAAACCTGGTGATTTTTGTATGGAACCTTAAGCGTTCGAAGTGGTAGTTAAATTCTTGTCTAGAGTTATTATATGGTAAATTCAGTGGTCTTTTTACCACCCTATAGAAGGCATATTGGCCTTTAGTTTTGTTAATGTTAGCTTTTCATTTTTAACCCTACAGGTTCCGGGAGTATGGGGAGGTGGTGACTTTCTAAATAACTCTTAAACCTAACCGGGAGAGTTGGCCCAGGGCTTAACCCCTCACTTCTACCGGTTTTATATTTGCCATATTCCGACCCTTACTCAGGGACCCTGTATGGTAGAATCTTAGTTTGTTTTGGACTCAAAGAGGTTGATGGAATTCCTATAATTCCTTCTATACATCTGGGTAACAGCGACTCAACGGTCAACCCCTGACCCTTTTAACCTTTTAACCTTTTAACCTTTTACCCTTAATATGGTAAACTTGTAAATTTGTTTAGGCAAATAAACGCTTGAAAAAGTCTTAATTTTTTATTTTTTTTATTTTATACTTAAACTTTAACTTTTTTCCGGGAAGGTTTGGGGAATTCAATTTTCACCAATTGAGTTCTCAACCATAACACACCGGAAACCCTTACAATTTGGCGCCCGAACAGGGACATTTTCAAGCATTTATACGCTATATATATACTATATAACGCTAAATAAGACTATATGGGATGTTTTGCACGTTATTGAAGCTTTATAGGATGTTCTGTGTTCTTTCTAGGCTGTTTTAGGTTATAACTACCTGGATATTGTTATATTATTCTACTATATCTGACTATCGGTTAGTTATAGACTACTATATGTTAATTATCTTTAACTTTACTTACTATATGTAAAGTTTTCTACTTTTTAGGCTTTGTTGAGTTGTCATTGCCTGTTTATTATTATACCCTTTTACTATACCCGACTATATGTTAGTTATACACTACTATATGTCACTTTTTTTTAACTTTCCTTATTATAAGTAAAGTTTTCTACCATTTTAGGCTGTGTTGAGCTGTCACAACCTGTTTATTGTTATATCCTTTTACTATACCTGACTATATGTTAGCTATATAACACTATATGTTATTTTTTTTAACTTTACCGACTGTATGTGAAGTTTTCTACCTTTCTAGGCTATTTATAGGTCATATATATGACTATATGCTGGTTATATGATACTATATAATTTTTTTTTCTTATTGTTTTATTATTTTAAAGCTTTCAAGACGTGCTTAACTACTATAAGTCTTCGATCGTGGTCTTCTACCTCTGGTTTCGGTCTGTTGCTCGATTCTGGATCGTGTTACTGTTACCTTTTCAACCTATAACTTTGAGTTTGTTATTATAATAACGGTTAATATTGTTTAACTACTGTTGTATTGTGCGGCTAGTATTATAACTTTTTAGCATAAGCTATATTACTAAGTTTATCTAATTTTAAGTATAGTTCTGTTTACTTAAGACTTTGAATATGGAGGAACGTCCCATATCTTTCCATTTACTGAATGTTGATGAGTTGAAATATGAAGTATGTATCCGCGATGCCCTTCCGGAGGATAATATACAAAAGTTACGAGCTCAGGTGAAAAAGTTGAATGCTCAGATGAGAACTGATGAAATTGTAACTTATGAGGGTGATATTTCTGCCGAACTACTGTGTGTTCAGGGTAAACTAGGGGAACTAGAGGAGACTTGTGCTCGACGCCCATTACTATTAAAATATCTGAATAGGATACAAGCTTTAGGTAATCATCTCTTTCATCGGTTGAGTCGCCTTTCACCTTCTATAGAGGAAGACTGTGTCCGTAAAGCTCAGCTTGACGAACGTTTGGGTGTTATCACTAAGAAGATGGATCGCATTTTGCAAAATTTTCGGAGTAGTGTCGAATTTACCCTTGCAGATGATAAGCCGTTGTGTGGAGCTCAAGGTGACCCTACTGTTGAGGAGCTGGGAACTGCTGACGGAGCTGATGCAGTCGCTGACTCCGAGGAAGTTCGTAGTAGTCCTGCTGTGCGCTTGGTTTCGTGTGACCGAGTTTCAAATGTTCACGCACTAAACCATAAGTTTAATGGAAAGGGTAGTGTTCATGCTTACCTGGAGAGATTGGAAGAGTTAAGCTCGTCTAGACATATTTCCCCATCTAAATTGTATACCTCGGCTGTGGAGTTGTTTACGGATGATGCTTTATTATGGTATCGTAGTATACGCGACGACGTTCATAATTGGGAAGAGTTGAAGAACTTGTTATTGGAGGAATTCTTGCCTCACGATTTTGATTACCTTTTATTACAGGAGATTCGTTCTAGAACCCAAGGACCTGATGAATCGATGGTGAAATATCTAAGCGTAATGCACAATTATTTTTCCCGTTTGAGGCGACCTTTAAGTGAAGCTGAGCGGCTGGAGATTGTGAAGTATAACGTCAGGCCTTTTTATACTACGCAGTTGGCTTTAGTGGATTGTACCTCGTGGTCTGAGTTTAAGGCACGGTGTAGGCAGTTGGAAGGTGCGAAGCAGAAGGCGGATTTGTTCAGTGAACCTCGGCCTAATTTAACTACAGCTGTTTCCCCGGACTTGACTTATAAAGGCAAGGTACCCCGTAGAGCCGAAGTTGCAGTGACAGCGGCTGACGAATTTTGTGTAAGGTGTAGGACTAAGGGTCATATCTTGAAGGCTTGTAAGGCGCCTCCTATGCTTATTTGTTATCGATGTGGCGAGAAGGGTGTTACTATTAGAAATTGTTCTCGTTGTGTTCAGCCAAAAAACTGAACAAGACGGGCCATTGTTTAACTTCTAAGGCAGAGTGGTCTGATTGGTGTAATTTTGTAGGTAGATTTTTTGAACAATCTAGATTAGAAGCAGCAATGGCTCGTGTGAATAGAATTGATGCTCGTCCATATTTAAAGGTTAATATTTGTGGTTTATCTTTCTCCGGTCTTTTGGATTCCGGATCGGAAATTTCTATTTTAGGTGGTTCGGCTAACGAGTATTTTACCGAATACGCTACTTTAAGAAAGGCTGATGACATGGATCATATAGTAGCTGCTAATGGCTCCTTGTCTCCTGTTAGTGGTTATATGTACTTACCCGTTATAATGAAAGAGGTGCAGCGTGTGGTGAAATTTTATGTGATCCCAGGAGTGACCACATCTTTATTATTTGGTATTAATTTTTGGAAAGCTTTTAATTTAGCTCCAGATGTTTTGAGCTTAGCGGATCGCTGTGATGGTTCGGGTTTCTTTCAGCAATCCCGAGATGCTGTGGTGTCTGAGGTGCATCGATTGCATCCTTTGGACGAATTGACCGTTGATGAGAGGAGAGTGGCTGAAGATGTTTGTAAGCAGTTTGAAGATATTTCTGCGGAGGAGAAGGGTTTAGGTAGAACTCACCTGTTGTCCCATCATATTGAAACTGGAGACGCGGCTCCAATTAAGCAACGTTATTATGTAATGTCACCTGATAAGTTGAACGAGTTGAATCGACAGCTGGACGAGATGTTAGAGCTGGATGTGGTTGAGCCTAGTGAGAGTCCGTGGAATAACCCCGTCATTATGGCTCCCAAGGCGAACGGAGAGATGAGGTTTTGTTTGGATAGCCGAAAGTTGAATGAAGTTTCCAAACATGATGCATATCCGCTTCCTTACATTAACAGCATTCTAGATCAGCTGCGGGACGCCCGTTTTCTCTCGTCTCTCGATTTAAAATCTGCTTTTTGGGAAATTCCTCTTACTTCTTCCTCGAAAGAAAAGACCGCTTTTACCGTACCCAACCGGGGATTGTTCCAGTTTAAAGTAATGTGTTTTGGTTTGACCTCCGCACCCGCTACCCAGCAACGATTGATGGATAGACTGTTTGGACCTGAGTTTGGAGGGCGTATCTTTGTGTACTTAGATGATATTATCGTGGTTTCTAAAACGTTCCAGGAACATATTGATCTCCTGTTGAAGGTGCTGGATAGGCTACGTTCGGCTAACCTTACGATAAGTCTGTCGAAGTGTTGTTTTTTTCGGAAGCAGTTAAAATACTTAGGCTACATTGTAGATGAGCTGGGCTTGAGAACTGATCCTGATAAAATTCAGGCCATTACCGATTTTCCTGTGCCATCCTGTCCCAAGGATGTGAAGCGTTTTCTAGGTACTGCCTCCTACTATCGACGTTTTATTAAGGGCTTCAGCACCATGGCAGCTCCTTTAAATGCTCTTACTTCTACTCGGAAGAATAAACCTCCTTATGTTTGGTCTGCTAAGGCAGATTGTGCTTTTTCAGATTTGAAGAGTGCTCTTACGACGGCCCCCGTGTTGGCGTGCCCTGATTTTTCCCTACCTTTTGTAGTTCATTCTGATGCGTCGGATGTTGGAGTCGGCGGGATGTTGACTCAAGTTTTTGATGGCGTGGAGCATCCGATTGCGTATTATAGTCGTTCTCTTAATAAAGCGGAGCGGAACTATTCCGCGACGGAGCGCGAGGCGTTGGCTGTGGTGAATGTTGTAGAACATTTTCGTGCTTACCTGGAAGGGCCTAAACCCTTTCAGATAATTACAGATCACGCTAGTTTGAAGTGGTTTCTCAATTTGAAGAATCCCACGGGACGTTTAGAACGTTGGGGGTGTAGACTCTCGCCGTTTAATTTTAAAATTGTGCATCGAAAGGGGTCGGAGAACGTTGTACCGGACGCCTTATCGCGTTCTGTACCAGTTTCTGTTTTAAATCCGTCGGTGAATGATCCGTGGTTTTGTAATATATTTGCGCGTTGCAGGGATAGACCACAAACGTGTCCTAATTTTCAAATTATAAACGGGAAGCTTTACCGTTATACTAAGGGTAAATTTTCTTTAACTGGTGATTTTGATTGGAAGGAAGTCGTTCCTGCTGAGGAAAGGCAAGGTCGTCTTGCCGAGTTTCATGATTCTGCTATAGGGGCTCATCTGGGAATTGAGAAGACCTATAAACGTTTACGTCTTCGATATTATTGGCCCGGTATGTATCAAGAGGTGTTAGATTATGTGTCGCAGTGTGCGACCTGTAAAGCTTATAAACAACCGAATAGGCCGGCGATCGGATTATTCGGGAATCCTAAAGTATGTAAAAGACCTTTTCAATGTATTAGTATAGATTTGGTTGGGCCTTTACCCAAGTCCCGCCAACGTAATGAGTATTTGCTCGTGGTAGTGTGTTGTTTTTCCAAATATTGTTTGTTGTTTCCTTTGACGCGGGCGACTAGTGCTGTCGTAGCACAGCGTTTAGAGGATCGTGTGTTTTTGGTGCACGGGATTCCTCAAACGGTGATAGCTGATAACGGGCCTCAGTTTATAGGGCGTGAGGTGAAAGATTTATTTGAGAGGTATTCTGTTCCTCAAGTGCATTATACTCCTGTTTATTGCCCACAGGTAAACACAGTGGAACGGTATAACCGTACCATCGTTACTGCGATAGCTGCTTTGGTGGGAAATGACCAGCGAAGTTGGGATACCAACCTCAGTCGAATTCAGTTTGCCGTTAATACTGCTGTGAATGATTCTACCACGTATTCTCCTTTTTTGATCGTACATGGTAGGGAAGCTGTTCTTAATGGTGATGTGTATGGGGAGCCAGAGGATCTCGATGGCATCTCCATCGGTTCTCGAGAGGGTTATGTGGATAAGTTGGGGGAGATGCAAGAAGTTTTTTTGCGAGTGGGGGCGGCTTTAAAGAAGGCGCATTCCCGTAACGCCAAGTATTATGATCGACGTCGTCGTGACCTTGAATTTCAGGTGGGGGACGTAGTTTGGCGACGCACCCATGTAAGGAGTGACGCTGCTAAGCATTTTTCTTACAAGTTGGCCCCTCGTTTTGAACAGTGTACTGTGGTGAAGAAGTTGTCCAAGTTAGTCTACTTGCTGGAAGACGCTAAGGGTCGTCGAACTACCTGCCATGTGAAGGATGTGAAGGGAGCCGCTTGATGTAGCTTGGGAAGAGTTAGGTTGCTCCAAGTCTACGTTTTTGTTTTCTGGGATGTAAGTTAATTTTCACCTCCATAAGGTTTTCTTTTTATTTATAGTGGATGTCCGACGAGTGGATGGAAGGATGCGAGGCGCTGTTGTGCGACCCTCATCGTTATTATGACCAGTCCACTTATTCAGACATAGGATGGCTGAGGTATTGTCATCTTATTCGTGTTATCTCTGGATAGGATTTCAGATTTCCACCTGTCGTCATAGGTTTTTCTTGTTGTTATAGTTTGAAACTGTAGGGTGTTGCTGTTGATAGGTGACTAGACGGAGGGCCGTCTGAATTTTTCTCTTTCCTTTCGAAAAATTCTGGTGATGGGAGGAGTACTGTAACCCTTTTTTTTTCTCCGTCTGTAAATCGGAACGCGACTCATTCTTAGTCTGTGGTTGCGAAGTGAGGAATTTTTTCCCCACACTAGATACCGCTTGTTTCGTGAGAGAATCGTTAAAACTTGTTACCGCATCCCTAGGGCGTGGGTTTTGTCAGCGGAAGCGTCGAAAGCGTCCATTTTGTGTCGAAAGACTTCGAGTACGGTCGCACCGTTGACTAATTATTAAATACTTGTGCTGGAAGATCGTTGGTGAGTTATGTGCTGTGATTTCGTTTGTTCGACCGTGGGTCGATCGAAGTTCGCCGCGGCGTTATGAAAACTTATTTTTTGTCGTAGGACGTGTGGTTTGCTGGGTCCGCGTGTGACGCCGTTCACCGCGCCTGGTGTGGAAGTTGTGGGGAACTTGTTGCCTCCTTCATAAGGTAAAATTTAAAAGTATTATAGTGTAGTGGGACCGCGTGGCGGGCGGGTGTCTGTCTGAAACGTTTCTTATTCGATTGTTTTCTTTATAGGAGGTGTTTGGAGAGCCTGAGTTAGGTTTGGAGGACCTGTTTCGGGGTGCCCGTGTCTTGGGAAGGAGTCCCGTGCGAGTCGCGTGCCCTGTACGCGTGGTCGGTCACTCGGGGTGCTCGGTTCGGCGTGAGCTGAGGAGCCGTTCGCGACTGGACCGTTAGCGGCGAGACCGCGACCGCGCGCGCCTCTCCGCAGGTTTTTTTTTGTTTGAGTGTTTGTGCGTTAAAGTGTGGGAAATGAGGAGTGGGGCTTTGGCACATTGGCCAGGTAGGGCCATGGGCCGAGGTTGAGGAATAGAAGCGCCGGGGGAAAATATGTGACCACTTTAGTCTGGAAACCACCTTCATAATTCAATCATAACCGCCGTCAAGTGAATTTCCATCGGTGCCCGTAGGGTATCGAATCAGGGGTTTTACCCACTATGTTTTCCTGAGCCCAGAGCTCACCGAGGTTGGACGGTCAGATCCCATGTCAGTCCCTCCGACTTGACTAAACCGAATTACCGTAGAAGGGTTTTACCCACTATGTTTTCCTAGCGTTAAGCAAACTGGGGTCCTATAAGCCTAGGCTTTAGCCGATATGAGAGTGTTTCTAATGCGGTGTCAGTATTTCTAGTGGTACATTTCCCCCGAGGAGTTAACGTCTTATAATGTCAGCAGAAGGGTAGGAATGTCTCCCTCCCTCCGACCTGCCGCCAATTAATGAAGGTCTTGTTTAGACCTGGATATAGGTTCAACCTTTTATATTTTTTCCGTGGTTATCTGAATTAATCTAGATAATCTTAGTTTTCCTAGGGGCTTACAGTCATTAAGTACTTTAGTTAACCGGTGGACACCGTTAGCGGCTGATTAGTGTCGGTTAGGTGTCACCACTCATGTAGATTACCTACTGTTTAAGTAATATAGACACCAGTTTAATTTCCCCAGAGGAACCTACTCCCTGGATAACTACTTTCCCATCAGTTAACCGATGGTAATACTTCAATTATAGCGTTGTGAATGTGAAGGTATTAGATGGTTGTGTAAAACGTTGTAATCCATACTTCCTGTACCTTGTTTATGAGTTAGTCAGGACTGATGTTATTCTGAGTAACCATACTTAGCCTTTCTGTTTATGGGACTTAGAAAGGGAACATATTGTATTTACCCTAATCGAGTACTGCTCGGTTACTATAATTTTATTGTTCTAATGTTGGATATCTAACCCTACTGTTTAAAAGGGGTAATTTAAGTGTTATTATCTTTCCCATGTTTAAGTAAACCTGGTGATTTTTGTATGGAACCTTAAGCGTTCGAAGTGGTAGTTAAATTCTTGTCTAGAGTTATTATATGGTAAATTCAGTGGTCTTTTTACCACCCTATAGAAGGCATATTGGCCTTTAGTTTTGTTAATGTTAGCTTTTCATTTTTAACCCTACAGGTTCCGGGAGTATGGGGAGGTGGTGACTTTCTAAATAACTCTTAAACCTAACCGGGAGAGTTGGCCCAGGGCTTAACCCCTCACTTCTACCGGTTTTATATTTGCCATATTCCGACCCTTACTCAGGGACCCTGTATGGTAGAATCTTAGTTTGTTTTGGACTCAAAGAGGTTGATGGAATTCCTATAATTCCTTCTATACATCTGGGTAACAGCGACTCAACGGTCAACCCCTGACCCTTTTAACCTTTTAACCTTTTAACCTTTTACCCTTAATATGGTAAACTTGTAAATTTGTTTAGGCAAATAAACGCTTGAAAAAGTCTTAATTTTTTATTTTTTTTATTTTATACTTAAACTTTAACTTTTTTCCGGGAAGGTTTGGGGAATTCAATTTTCACCAATTGAGTTCTCAACCATAACACACCGGAAACCCTTACACAAGGTACAAATGAAGAGCCTTTTCAAGAGGCGGCATATATAAATTAATATTTTAGAATAAATAAAGTGGCCAAGTGCGAGTTGGACTCGCCCATGAAGGGTTCCGTTGCAGCAAGTAACATAATATACATAGTACACATAGTTCTTGTAGTTCGTTGTAACTTTGATCGAAGTTTCAATAATAGTGTATTTATGACGTACTAAAAAAAAACTACTCATCAGATCAAGTTCAAACCAATTTTCGTTGGTAGTTTACATGGTAATGTACATCATATATTTTTTTTAAATTTTTCATTCTCTTACTTTAGAAGTTAGAGGGGGGGGGGACACACATTTTACCACTTTGGAAGTGTCTCTCGCGCAAATTATTCAGTGTAGACGAAAATGATTTTAGAAACCTCAACATAATTTTTGAAGACCTATTGATAAACACCCCACACGTGTAGGTTTGATGAAAAAATTTTTTTTGAGTTTCAGGTCTCAACCCTATGGTTGGTATGTATGGGGGGCAACCCTAATTTTTCTTTTTTTAATTTTTTTTTGTAAAAATCTTAATGCGGTTCACAGAATACATCTACTTACCAAGTTTCAACAGTGTAGTTCTCATAGTTTCGGCAAAAAGTGGCTGTGACATACGGACGGACAGACAGACAGACAGACAGACAGACAGACAGACAGACATGACGAATCTATAAGGGTTCCGTTTTTACGTTTTACGGAACCCTAAAAACTGCTTACTGTGACATAACTATAATATTTAGACATGCTGTCGCGACACTTTTTGTAGATACCTAATGAGTTCTGCAAAGTCGTAGTAAATGATTTTGTTCTATCATCAATAGTTTTCGCAGCGCACGCGACGTAAGGAATTTTTCAGGTCATTTTTTTACACCTTAAGTTACATTATTGGAGTTTTAGTAAGGATCCCTAATTTTTTTTTAAATATAATATTGCCTATGTTACTCGGGAATAATGTAGCTTTCCAAAGGTGAAAGAATTTTTGAAATCGGTCCAGTAGTTTCGGAACCTATTCATTACAAACAAACAAACAAACAAATCTTTCCTCTTTATAATATTAGTAAAGATAAAGATGACGAAGCTTAGAAGTTTCGAGTGACGTCATGTCTACATACGATTTTTGCGCAGACGTCACTGGATTTTTTGACTGGACGTCACTTCACCAAAAACCAGAAGTTTGATGATCTATATTCGTGTGTGAATTATACCCCAATCAATATTAATTTATTTGTATTTTGCCGGTTTTTTATAATAAAAAAAAAACTATTTATTTTCTCCGAAAAAAATAATAATTGGCAGTCATAGGAGCTGCCGATAGAAGTGAAAACTTAAAACTCAGAATTTGATAGCTTACCTTGGAAACTACACGGGTGTAACCGGTGGGCGTGGCCTCGCCATTTTGGCATGGCCATCTAGAAATGCGTCAGCATTTCCCATTGGCTGATGCGTTTCTTGATGGCCATGCCATGATGGCCTGTCCACGCCCTTTCAGCATTTCCCATTGGCTGACGTATTTCTAGATGGCCAATAGCCATGGTCCCGAGTTTACCCGAAGCTTTCTAATCATACCCGAGCGTGACGAATGAATTCAATTCACAGACCACGAAACATCTGTCTAGGCGCGCCTAAAGAAGTTTTCACTTCAAAAACAAAAATCGACTTCAATTTCAAATTAAATTCAGACTATACGTATGTCGTCTAAATACAGAAATCAGATTTTAGTTTTTTGTTCATATTTCAAAAACCGCCACACCCATTTCGAAAAAATGGAACCACCTCAAAACTATGATCTACCAAATAAGAAAAATAACCATCATAATTGACCAAGTCCAATGTTAGTTTTGATTTCTTCGAGATCTTCATTTTAATGAAGGTACATACATATGTTCACAGATTACTGAACCGGTTTGGATGATAATGTTGTTGTAATTAACTCTACTAATTACCTATAACAATTTTAGTTTGAAGTTAAGTTACTACTCGAATGGATATTCGATCGAGGTACCTACATACTACATAGGTAGGTACCTCGAGCTTTGTGTTATAGGAGTAACTTTAGAGCGAATGGCGCTTCAAATGCTAATACAAAAATCTTTATTGCTGTTTGCAGGTAAGATAAGATATAACAAAACATTTTAAAAGTTGCCCCATACAAACTGGCCTCTTCGAGAGGCATGCAATATCTCTGGCAAAATAGTTTCTATTGGTCTGAATTTACCTATACAATGACAAAAATAA
Organism: Ectropis crepuscularia; assembly: GCA_963693475.1. Classification (NCBI taxonomy): domain Eukaryota; kingdom Metazoa; phylum Arthropoda; class Insecta; order Lepidoptera; family Geometridae; genus Ectropis; species Ectropis crepuscularia. The sequence goes on from OY856358.1 coordinate 17,248,299, forward strand.
TAGCTGGTAAAAGTCTTCTTCTTGTTTTAATTTTTAGCTTTTAATCGGTTGGATCATATTATATCTCATCCGATTCTTCATCTTCTATTGATTTCTGGCTTCTGTTCGGTTGTGCTATGTAGGTAAGTGAGATAATTATGTTCGGTGAACACAATTACGCCAACGGATAGTGTTTCAGCAAGATGCTGTTTTGAAGTACCACACCTTTGCCAAATATTCTACCGCCAAGCAGTAATGTGCAAACATTACTGTGTTCCGGTTTGAAGGGCAATGATTCCAGAGAAATTACAGGGCTTAGAGACATAATATCTTAGATCTCTGGGTGACGAGCGCAGTGCAGTGCTAGGTAATGATTTTGACTATCATGTTCCAATAGCTGCGTGTTGCTGTGCTGTTATGTGGCAGGCATGTTGCTTACCATCAGGCACTTGACCTGCTCGTTTCGTCACTCTATGCTATAAAAAAAAAAGTATGATTAGCTTGCAGTTTGAATCCCAGGTCTTGGCAGTTCTTGCAGTTGATCCGTGTGGCCAATGTCAAAAAAGCATCCAAAGACACGAACGAAGAGTTTGTGATCAGAACGTCTAGGTTGTGGCATGCGTTGCCTGCGTGGGTTTTCCCAGATGGTTACAATCTTTGTGTTTTCTCAAATCGAGAGTGAATCGGTTTCTTCTAGGTACCTAAGCACGCTCCATCGTAGATCGCACCGTCGCTGAACATCAGGCGAGATGGTGGTCAAGTGCGAACCTATCATAGTGAAAAATAATAATGGGAACCACTGCACCAATATTAATAAGTCGTGCACCATTTGAAAGGTAGTAAAAACAAGGTTGCACAAATGGTCGCGCGACGTATTGTAGGTAGGTACGTGTATAAACTTAAATTAGATAAAGTAAAGTTATGAAGATAAGAAGATATTTGACCCGGACATGTAGAATGATAAACTCACTATAAGCCCCAAATTTGTTTTCTATAAGTACCCACTTACTAGTATCTAGCTTTGATTATATATATATATATACATATATATATATATATTTGATTATATACTGTAGGTATAATTAAATACTATAGTAGGTACTTAAATAGTTTCAGTATGGACTCTTAGCTTACCATCTTACCAACAAAGGACATTGTTCATTTATAAGGGACTTTGGGCTAAACGTGGCCATTGACTGTCACTGATATCATATATTAATCTTGATGGCTTCTAGCAGTTGATATCAGAATATTATCTTTTGGTAGTAGCAGAAAAACTACTTACGCATATTTCCCATAAGTAATGCGAACGTTGACGAGGTTATTTTTAAACAAAACTACAACATTTTGTACCATCGGAGGGCCAGAGTCGTTATTGGAGGATGCCTTCGATTTCCGAGGGTCAGCTAGGGTCCCAAGAATGCATTTTCATCAACCAAAAACACATCATAACACAATTTCCAAATACGAAACACATGACACAATAAACATAAACAAACAACTGATAACTACGCATTTTGCATCGACGTATTCAGTGCTGCCATTGTAAAAAAAATATATTAATATCGATCTAAAAAAATCGATAGTGATCGTCGGATAAAATCGATGCTATTCTATTATGGTGGCTGCTGTTTAAAATAATAACTAAAATATTCACAAGTTAGTGGTTAAAATGAGTAGATGATTATTAATACTGCTCTACGGAATTATTGTTTACTGTTTATTCAGCATTAGGCAGTTGTCTCACCGGCAACGATGAACGAGTAAAGCTAGAATTAGAAACGAGTTGGCGAGCCGCGGGGAGCGAGTGCGTAGTTCCCATAGTTGTGTACCTCGGCTCTATGCGAGTGTGCGAGTGAGGCGAGCGATTACTCGCATCACTCGCTCGCGGCGTAAAATAACGTGTACGTTCAGATCCACACTGAATAGACAGAAATTAATCTCTGGTTGCTCTTTCGGCGTGTTCTAATTCTAATCGCTTAGCGAGTATCGCTGAGCGAGTGTTATCTTTCATAGCTCTTGTCGCTCAGCGACTAACTAGTGAAGCGAGTGCTCGCCGGGAGTGTGAACAGTCAGCGATCAACTGTTTGTATATGCATCTCTTTTATTTAGGTACACGGAATGTATATCTATTGTACGTTTCTTGAGCGAGAAAATAGTCGATAGTTACTCGTTTTCTCGCCGGCGGTGGGAAAACTGCCTAAGTAGATGATTTTGTTTTTCGTGGCGTTGTAAAGTAAAAGCGGGTGCGATGAAAAACCATTGCACAAAAAAGCTAGCTACAGTGTCGCTTGAAAACAACTTAAATACGATATCAATTGTTTATTTCACGCATAATTATTAAAACGACTTTTTCTATCGATTTAAAGAAATCGATTTTATTCGAGAAAAAAATCGACATCATTCAAAGCTTATAGACTGGCAATATAATTGGTTGAGAAGTCGGAAATAAAGATTAAATTACTTATATAATGAACTTTTTGTCTATTAATCTGGGTACTAAAATAATGCATCATAATTCATTACAAAAATAAATCGATTTTTTGACAAAATCAAATTATCAAGAACATTTTGTCCACGGATAGCCCATTTTGAACAATGTCCTTTAAAGAATTACCTACGTCATAACAACCGAAGTTTTATTCGAGCTACGAGCAGTCCGGTAGAAAAATATCATCCTAATCAGATGAGATGACGGTCGAGTGTAAAGTTACAAAAAAAAAAGCGCCGCGCCGGTGCGTTCTACGATGAAGCATGCTCATACGAGTATATTTGATTAAACTGATATCAATTAATTAAGACTTACCATATTGAACACAGAGTACTAAAACGAGCAAAAACACCAGTGGCAAGAGTTTCGTCATATTCTTTGCTTAAAAGATAGATACGTCTTATAGGTAGCTGATACTATAGGTTTCAAATACAATCAAATTTGTATCGACGCTGTCGTCCCGAATGGAATTCCACAAGCGTCTAAATAGGCGATCCGCCGAGAAATGATTACTTAGTTTGTAGTTTATACTACTTTTATATCAAGACCTAATCTGTTTATTTTTAATAAGGTCATAGGTATTAGGAGTTGTCTCAAATAAAACATAACTTATATTTTCATACTGATCATCATCATAGTCAGCAAATTTCAGTCGTTCCCAAGGGATATGCCTCCTTCCTCGAAACGCCACAGCATGTAGTTGTAGGTACTTACGGAATGCAGCAGCGTGGCGGATCAACGAGCAGAATTCCTCCAATCTCCGTTGTCTGTCCCGCTGCCCCGGATCTTCAATATTTTTTTGGGGAGGCAAAATCTGGAAAATGCCGCCCCCACCTACTTATATTTTTTCTTTCTTTTGTTTGGGGGGGGGGGGGGGGGGAGAAAGACTCTCTCATGCACGCCACGCTGCTAATGATAGCCGTGGTTCCACCTCTGTCGTCTGGAGCACTTAGGAATTTTACTTGACCGATTAGAGTATCAGGTGAGTAACCTTCCCCAGTCTTCTAGCCCCTTTCTCCTGACTACACACATTGCTCAAAAGAGACAATAGCGCGTGTAGAAGCCCTCTCTCCCGGCCAGAGTTACCACACCACAAAATGCCACCATGGCAATTTTTTAATAAAATAATATACCTACTTTTTTATCAGTTCAAATAGATTAATGGCTTCTTAGCATAACGAGGCTGAATGAACACCTGCATGATAGATAGATAGATAGGTGTTGGCTACGGTTGGTTAAGGTTTTTTTTTAGTATCAGAGGAGAGCCAGCACTCGACGGCTCCTCGAAGCGATACGGCCCATTCTCACTGAGTGGGTCTAGAGAAAACATGGGGTTCTCGCCTTCCGGACTACACAGATGCTCTCGGGACATGGTTGTTTCGGGAGGTATCTGTGTAGGGTTGCCGAAAGGGAGGAAGTTTTTTGACGTGATAACGTCTTATAATTCGATGAAGCCGGCTGCACGCCCGCAAAACATGACAACATGTAACGTTACCGCCATAGATTAGATAATATTTACCGCCATTACCTCGCCTTATTACTTTTCGCACCATCTAGTGAGTGAAATGTGTATTACGTTCAAGGAGTATGTCCATGTTTTAGAAAAGCGACGATATGAAGTTAAGAACTTGTGCTAGTACAATGATGTACCCAGAGATGGCGCTTTGAACAGCTTTTCAAAAAGCTTCAGAATGTTTTACCTAGATGGCGCTTAACACAATCAGTATTTTCTTAAGACGTTGTCACGTTCAACTATCGTCAGTAAAACGACTTTACAGACAACCATTTTTTTTTAACTGTAATAGGTTCGCACTTGAGCACCATCTCGCCTGATGTTAAGCGACGATGCGATCTACGATGGAACGTGCTTACCTAGAAGAAACCGATTCACTCTCGATTTGATGACACCCAGATTGTAAACATCGGGAAAAACCCACTCAGGCAACGCATTCCACAACCTAGACGTTCTTATCACAAACGTGGAGTCAAATCTCTTCGTTCGTGTTTTTGGAACATCAACCATGAAACGATGTCGCTTTTTTGAGATATGAGAATTCCGATAGAAGAAAGGGAGATCCCGGTATGCCACCGATGCGGTTGCGTGGAAGATACTGCGCAACACGCTCTGGAGGCATGTCCGGGGGAGGAGGAGCTGCGGCGACGGACCTCTCATTGCCGACCATCTTGTCCAAGATGCTCGATAACGAGAAGTCGTGGGAAGCTTTTGTCTCCTTCTATGAGACTCTCGTCTTACGGAGGGAGACGGAGGAGCGAGAGAGGGAGGTTGACCCTCTCGCTTCTCCTTGAAGGAGGAAGCGGACACGGGGGCGAGCCACTAGGGCTCGCACCCCGTCTCTGCTTGGAGGGCCCGGGCCGTCGGGCAACGCCTGATGTCCCACTCTCCTAAGGCGGGATGCGTTGTTTTTGGTTTTCAGCGCGTCTCTGAAGCCAAATGCGGGGGTTCCGGCCCCCCGCGAGGTGAGCCCGAAAGGGTGACGGCGGTGTGTCAGAGTTACGCAAGCAAGTGTGAAAGCGGTACCGCAACTCTGACACTGTGCCATGTCGAAGAAACCTTGTGGAGGGTTTTAGTTAGTAGGGGTGCCAATCTGGTACCGAGTGCAACACTTTGTGCGTCAATGCATTTCTCTCCACAAAATAATAGTTATTTGTTGTACAAGAGTGCAAAGTGGCTTTTTAACCGCGTGCTCAATTTTGATGACCGAGCAAGCGAAGGATTCTAAAGTTGAATCACGAGCGTAGCGAGGGATTCAAAAATTAGAATCCTGAGTGTAGCAAGGGAATCAAAAGGGCACAAGGTGAAAAATCTTTGCACTCGAGTGTAACACGTAATTTTTCATCCCCCCCTAGCCATAGCTGGGCATTAACTCGTTAATCCGTTAATCGTTAATTAACGAAGTTAACATTTTGATTAACGGATTAACTTTTAAGTTAACTTTTAAAAATGTTAACGGACATGTTAACTTCCGTTAATTATGCAGAAGTCCGTTAACCGTTAATCCAATGCTTAATATTTACCACACGGCACCTCGGCGCGGCGCAAAAAACAGGTTCAGACAAGTATGAAACGAAAAGTGTTGGGCGCAGTGTGACCATATGTGACGGGTTCCTGCAATTTTGGCAGGATTGAGGCGTCATTTTAGCCTGTGGCATGATCGATATGAAAACAAATATAATTTTGTTATCATAAGTCATATTTCCGATAATCTCGAGTTCTTTTTGGCTGAAAATTTGAGCATAGACATACTCGAATTTGACTGACGTTTACACTTAATTTACATTTAGTTAAATATTTCACACATCCCTAGTAAATCAAGAAGATTATAGTAATCCATAGCTAGTGGGGAACTCCCCGATAAATTCAATCATACTTTTTCGATCGTTTATCTGTATTGTAACTTTCTTTTAATAAAATCGGTCGTAGTTAATTTCAACTAACCAAAGAAAAGTTAAATAAAATAAACAAACCGATGTATAAGGATCAAGAAATGGAGGTATACAATGAAAATTCCAGTGTTTAACATCTTACTAATATTATAGATGGCAATTTTTGGATGTTGTAATGTTTGTTGTTTCATCACGTCAGAACGTCTGGGAACGGGAAAGGATTGGGTTGAAATTTGGAAAACAGCCCTCAAACGCTGCAGTTGAACTTCTGCTATCCACGGGTAAATACATTTTAACACCAAAGCGAGCCTCGCTTTCAGACGAGAACTTCGACATGTTAATGTTCACGAGGGAAAATAGATACCTATGCGCATTATGCCCAACGATTAAATTAAATTAAACAAAAAAAATGGCAATCATAGAAACTGCCGATAGAAGTGAAAACTTATAACTCAATTTGATAGCTTACCTTGGGAATTACACAGGTGTAACCGGAGGGCGTGGCCTGGTCATCATGGCATGGCCATCGAAAAGCAGCAGCATTTCCTAATGGCTGATGCATTTCTAGATGGCCATGCCATGATAGCCAGGCCACGCATTTTTAGCATTTTCCATTGGCTGACGCAGTTCTAGATGGCCAATAGCCATGGTCCCGAGTTTACCCCAAGATTTCTTATCATACCCGAGCGTGACGCTAGAATTCAATTCACAGCCCACGAAAAATCTGTCTCGGCGTCCCTAAATAAGTTTTCACTTCAATAATAAAATTAAACTCTACAAGTATTTGGTTTTTTCCTAACCTGTTAACTTCCAGAACCTAAACCAACAGGTTTTATAAGTTCACTAGCGCAACGATATAAAAATCCAATACGCAAATTAACGGATTAACGATTAACGTTAACTTCCGTTAATTCTTACGAAATGTAACGCTTTAACGTTTAACGAAGTTAACTTTTTTTGTAACGGATTAACGATTAACGAAGTTAACTATTTGATTAACGGTGCCCAGCTATGCCCCTAGCGAGGAAATTACTAAACGCTTTGCGCATTTTCAGTTTCAGTCGATTCTGTTGGCGTTAAATAAACTTCTTGGTCGCTAGAATTACTTATTATTATGGTATTTTGGTTTTTCACTTGTATTCAATTTTATAACATATTTGCTCGTAAAGGGTCTCTTATTGGACCAATTTCTGTATCGTAATGTATCTTATTACGCACTAGTGCTGTAATGTGTAATGTAAAACGCACGGGTTCAAAATGCTCCGTCCACAGACTAGGTAGAGAGATATGCTCTGTCTAAAACGAACGGTACCTTTTTAAATTTTAGTAAAGAGTTTTTATGTCAGAAAAGTATGGTCAACATTTTATGAATAAAATTAACTTTGAGAGGTAAAATATAATAAAGAATTATTAAATTCGTTAATTTAATTAATTTAGACCATAAATTACTTTAATTTTTCTGTAACAAAACACAAAAATATTAATTTACTTTATTATGTATGGCGTACCGGCTGGGTCTGTGCCGTTGCTTAAAAAAAAAAGGCGCCGATGCGCGCGCATTGCTAATCTGTGATCCATAGTGATTACTTACTCTGTGCTGTGATCTGTGATCAAGTAAATATTATTCCGCGCGTTTTTTTTCGCTGTATTGTTTTTATTTGAAAATGTCGTCAGAGTTTTGTTTATTTCCTCGCAAATATGTTATAAAACGTCGTATGACATACGTGCGCTTTGATAATTACAGCCTCTGCTAATTATAGCTCTCGCCTTCGGCTCGAGCTAGCAATAAAGCCTCGGCTGTAATTATCAACTTACCGCACTTATATCATAATGTACTATTATAAGTTTTAAACTTAGGTTTATTTAGCCATGGTTTGTAACAATAACAATATGACGTGAAAATATGGAGAGTTGACCGATTGAGGTAAGGAGTTTCATGTGTACATGAAAAAGTGTCCGCCCAAATGCATTTAAATTATAGTAGCGCTAAATTTGCATCAGGGTACATTTTAAAGGAAATTAATAAACGTGCTATTCAGAATACATGAAAGAAAAATATTGGCAGTCATAGGCACTGCCGATAGAAGTGGTAACTTATAACTCAGAATTTGATGTTTACTTTGGAAACTACGCGTGTGAAACCGGAGGGCGTGGCTATGAGCATGGCCATCTAGAAATGCTGACACATTTTTAAATGGCCAATGGGAAAGGCTGAGGCATTTCTAGATGGCCATTGGCTATGATCCCGAATTTACCCGAAGATTTTTTATCATTCCCGAGCGTGACGCTAGAATTAAATTGACAGCCCACGAAAAATCTGTCTTTGGCGCGCCAAAAGAAGTTTTGACTTCAAAATATATTGTACCTACATGTTTTCTCAAAATAGTAATTATTTATTTGATGACTACATTATTTTGTACTGCACAAGTAGTTGAAATGATCTATTAGTTACTATTTTAGTAGTCAATAATATTATTTATTTAACTCGGCAACTCGGCATACTTCAATTCGATTACAATTGATTCATTCATAGCATTTCAAAATGTTTTGCCATTTGAAATAACATTCTTTACCTCTATCCTCCATACGTGAAAAGAAAATTGCGCGCAAAGCATTTAAAAAAAAGTACCTACACCAAAGAGGTTCCGAGTATGAGTTTTTAACAAATTAAAATAAATGTACGATGAATTCGGCACCAAGGAGGTAGAAATAAATAGGTTAAATTATGTTTTGAATTCAAAACCTCAGTACACACGATGTTCTAAATTCAAATTTACTTTAACCTCTAGAGGGTAAAAACGACTTTTGCGCCCTGATATCGAGGAGCAAAAGTACTCTTTCCGAGCTGGTGGGATGAAATAGTTATTTGTTGTACAAGAGTGCAAAGTGACTTTTTAACCGCGTGCTCAATTTTGATGACCGAGCAAGCGAAGGATTCTAAAATTGAATCACGAGCGTAGCGAGGGATTCAAAAATTAGAATCCTGAGCGTAGCAAGGGAATCAAAAGGGCACAAGGTGAAAAATCTTTGCACTCGAGTGTAACACGTAATTTTTCATCTCCCCCCTAGCGAAGAAATTACTAAACGCTTTGCGCATTTTCAGTTTCAGTCGATTCTGTTGGCGTTAAATAAACTTCTTGGTCGCTAGAATCACTTATTATATTTACTTATATTATTATGGTATTTCGGTTTTTCACTTGTATTCAATTTTATAAGTTTTAAACTTAAGTTTATTTAGCCATGGTTTTAACAATAACAATATGACGTGAAAATATGGAGAGTTGACCGATTGAGGTAAAGAGTTTCATGTGTACATAAAAAAGTGTCCGCCCAAATGCATTAAATTATAGTAGTGCTAAATTTGCATCAGGGTACATTTTAAAGGAAATTAATAAACGTACTATTCAGAATTCATGAAAGAAAAATATTGGCAGTCATAGGCACTGCCGATAGAAGTGGTAACTTATAACTCAGAATTTGATTTTTACTTTGGAAACTACGCGTGTGAAACCGGAGGGCGTGGCTATGAGCATGGTCATCTAGAAATGCTGGCACATTTTTAAATGGCCAATGGGAAAGGCAGAGGCATTTCTAGATGGTCATTGGCTATGGTCCCGAGTTTACCCGAAGATTTCTTATCATTCCCGAGCGTGACGCTAGCATTAAATTGACAGCCCATGAAAAATCTGTCTTTGGCGCGCCAAAAGAAGTTTTGACTTCAAAATATATTGTACCTACATGTTTTCTCAAAATAGTAATTATTTATTTGATGACTACATTATTTTGTACTGCACAAGTAGTTGAAATGATCTATTAGTTACTATTTTAGTAGTCAATAATATTATTTATTTAACTCGGCAACTCGGCATACTTCAATTTGATTACAATTGATTCAATAGCATTTCAAAATGTTTTGCCATTTGAAATAACATTCTTTACCTCTATCTTTCATACGTGAAAAGAAAATTGCGCGCAAAGCATTTAAAAAAAAGTACACCAAAGAGGTTCCGAGTATGAGTTTTTAACAAATTAAAAATAAATGTATGATGAATTCGGCACCAAGGAGGTAGAAATAAATAGGTTAAATTATGTTTTGAATTCAAAACCTCAGTACACACGATGTTCTAAATTCAAATTTACTTTAACCTCTAGAGGGTAAAAACGACTTTTGAACCCTGATATCGAGGAGCAAAAGTACCTACTCTTTCCGAGCTGGTGGGATGAAATAGTTATTTGTTGTACAAGAGTGCAAAGTGGCTTTTTAACCGCGTGCTCAATTTTGATGACCGAGCAAGCGAAGGATTCTAAAGTTGAATCACGAGCGTAGCGAGGGATTCAAAAATTAGAATCCTGAGCGTAGCAAGGGAATCAAAAGGGCACAAGGTGAAAAATCTTTGCACTCGAGTGTAACACGTAATTTTTCATCCCCCCCTAGCGAGGAAATTACTAAACGCTTTGCGCATTTTCAGTTTCAGTCGATTCTGTTGGCGTTAAATAAACTTCTTGGTCGCTAGAATCACTTATTATTATGGTATTTCGGTTTTTCACTTGTATTAAATTTTATAAGTTTATACTTAAGTTTATTTAGCCATGGTTTTAACAATAACAATATGACGTGAAAATATGGAGAGTTGACCGATTGAGGTAAGGAGTTTCATGTGTACATGAAAAAGTGTCCGCCCAAATGCATTAAATTATAGTAGCGCTAAATTTGCATCAGGGTACATTTAAAAGGAAATAAATAAACGTACTATTCAGAATTCATGAAAGAAAAATATTGGCAGTCATAGGCACTGCCGATAGAAGTAGTAACTTATAACTCAGAATTTGATTTTTACTTTGGAAACTACGCGTGTGAAACCGGAGGGCGTGGCTATGAGCATGGCCATCTAGAAATGCTGACACATTTTTAAATGGCCAATGGGAAAGGCTGAGGCATTTCTAGATCGCCATTGGCTATGGTCCCGAATTTACCCGAAGATTTCTTATCATTCCCGAGCGTGACGATAGAATTAAATTGACAGCCCACGAAAAATCTGTCTTTGGCGCGTCAAAAGAAGTTTTGACTTCAAAATATATTGTACCTACATGTTTTCTCAAAATAGTAATTATTTATTTGATGTTATATTTACTACATTATTTTGTACTGCACAAGTAGTTGAAATTATCTATTAGTTACTATTTTAGTAGTCAATAATATTTAATTATAACTCGGCAACTCGGCATACTTCAATTCGAGTACAATTGATTCATTCATAGCATTTCAAAATGTTTTGCCATTTGAAATAATATTCTTTACCTCTATACTCCATACGTGAAAAGAAAATTGCGCGCAAAGCATTAAAAAAAAAGTACACCAAAGAGGTTCCGAGTATGAGTTTTTAATAAATTAAAAATAAATGTATGATGAATTCGGCACCAAGGAGGTAGAAATAAATAGGTTAAATTATGTTTTGAATTCAAAACCTCAGTACACACGATGTTCTAAATTCAAATTTACTTTAACCTCTAGAGGGTAAAAACGACTTTTGCGCCCTGATATCGAGGAGCAAAAGTACTCTTTCCGAGCTGGTGGGATGAAATAGTTATTTGTTGTACAAGAGTGCAAAGTGGCTTTTTAACCGCGTGCTCAATTTTGATGACCGAGCAAGCGAAGGATTCTAAAGTTGAATCACGAGCGTAGCGAGGGATTCAAAAATTAGAATCCTGAGCGTAGCAAGGGAATCAACAAGGCACAAGGTGAAAAATCTTTGCACTCGAGTGCAACACGTAATTTTTCATCCCTTACCTTAGCGAGGAAATTACTAAATGCTTTGCGCATTTTCAGTTTCAGTCAATTCTGTTGGCGTCAAATAAACTCCTTGGTCGCTAGAATCACTTATTATTATGGTATTTCGGTCTTTCACTTGTTTTCAATTTTTTAAGTTTTAAACTTTAAGTTTATTAAGCCATGGTTTTAACAATAACAATATGACGTGAAAATACGGAGGGTTGACCGATTAAGGTAAGGAGTTTCATATGTGTACATGAAAAAGTGTCCGCCCAAAATTGTGCAAAACGCTGCATTAAATTATAGTAGCGCTAAATTTGCATCATGGTACATTTAAAAGGAAATAAATAAACGTACTATTCAGAATTCATGAAAAAATAATTGACAGTGATAGGCACTGCCGATAGAAGTGGTAACTTATAACTCAACATAAATTTGATTGCTTACTTTGGAAACTACGCGTGTGAAACCGGAGGGCGTGGCTATGAGCATGGCCATCTAGAAATGTTGACGCATTTTTAAATGGCCAATGGGAAAGGCTGAGGCATTTCTAGATGGCCAATGGCTATGGTCCCGAGTTTACCTGAAGATTTCTTATCATTCCCGAGCGTGACGCTAGAATTCAATTGACAGCCCACGAAAAATCTGTGTTTGGGGCGCCAAAAGAAGTTTTGACTTCAAAATATATTGTACCTACCTACATGTTTTCTCAAAATAGTAATTATTTATGTGATGTAATATTTACTACATTATTTTGTACTGCACAAGTAGTTTAAATTATCTATTAGTTACTTACTATTTTAGTAGTCAATAATATTTAATTATTTAACTCGGCAACTCGACATACTTCAATTCGATTACAATTGATTCATTCATGGCATTTTAAAATGTTCTGCCTTTTGAAATAACATTCTTTACCCCTATCGTCAATACGTGAAAAGAAAATTGCGCGCAAAGCATAAAAAGTATATATATACCAAGGAGGTTCCGAGTATGAGTTTTTAACAAATTAAAAATAAATGTATGATGAATTCGGCACCAAGGAGGTAGAAGTAAATAGGTTAAATTATGTTTTGAATTCAAAACCTCAGTACACACGATGATCTAAATTCAAATTTACTTTACCCTCTAGAGGGTAAAAACGACTTTTGCGCCCTGATATCGAGGAGCAAAAGTACTCTTTCCGAGCTGGTGGGATGAAAAAGTTTTTTTTAATATAGAGTGACAAGACGAACAGGACACTAGTCAGGCCTGACATGCTTGCCAAGAACAGCACAGTGACATAGTTGCTATTGGAACACGAAGAGTTCAAATCATTACCTAGCACTATACTGCGCTCGTCACTCGGAGAAATAAAGTGGTTTATCTCTTAGCGCAGCAATTTCTCTAGAAACATTGCCCTTAAACCATAGAATAGATAATATCTTTATCTTTACCTAGAATAGATAATAACTTAAACCTGTACACAGTAATGTTTGTTCACTTCTGCTTGACGGCAGAATAACTGGCAAAGGTGTAGTACTTCCCCGGGTGAATTCTGCAAAGAGCTCTAAAATTACCACTACTAAACTGAAATGAGCCAAACATGGCACGGACTCAGCCAGCTTATTCCTTTCTGTTATTTTGACTTGTGTTCTATTGTGGATGCCGGTTATATTGACCACTATCCAATATCTAAATTATCAACTGCCAAATGAAAAAAAAATGTTGAAAACTTAATAGGCCCGCTGCTACCTGTTTAGTCGTCCAAGTGCAGTACAACTTCAATAGTTGTAAGACGCATTCGACCTTCGGGCTCTGGCACCACGATTGAAAGGAAACAATTTGATCGCCCCTATAGAAATCATCAGAGTTAGGACGAGTCTAAGATGAAGAAGTCACCTGGCCACGACGGTATATCTAATGCTGCTAGTAAACGATGCTGATATAAAGCTTGGTGTGTCTGGCCCGGCTATTCAATGCATTCTTCAAATCGGACATTTTCCCTCAATATGGAACACTTGCAATGTAAATAGTACTACCAAAACCTGGCAAAGATCCTGTCTCTTTTTGCCGATGAAAACGCGTACATACAGACTCACGCAACCCATAGATTGCAGCTAACAGAGCTTCTCGAACACAGAAACTTCTCGATTCACAGCCAGGATGGATCGACAGATGGCGCAGCGTTGTAAATGTTGTAGCGTTGTAGGAAAAACGGCTGCACTACGAATTGGCTTAAATAGAATCTGTGAAATCTTTACCACTACTACTGTAACTTTGATAACAGGCCATTAGGTCGGAACGCACAGTCAAATAAGCGCCCACATCAACGCAGACATGCACTCTCAAACCAGTTACGAGGTCTAGCAAGCGAAGGCGGGTCGAGTATTGCTGGAGACGATCTTGGGCTCCAAGCTGCTGCTACGATTCAAACTGGGCATATACTAGACCTACATTAGTAATCATAATCATAATCATTTTTGAAGTGAAAACTTCTTTAGGCGCGCTATGGACAGAATTTTCGTGGGCTGTGAAATGGATTCATGATCACGTGATCATCACGCTCGGATATGATAAGAAATTTCGGGTAAACTCGGGATGCTAGAGCGAGAAAGATAATGTGGTCAACTAACGTGCCAGACCGAGAAAGATAATTGTTAGAGGAGGACATGGGACAATAGATACTCTCTCTCTCTCTCGCTGCTCGCTACCGGCAACCAGTGTTGACACCTTAGCGACTTTGTCGCTGAAACTGGCGAATTTTTAAAACCTTTTAGCGGATTTAGACGACGTGTTACCGACAAAGGGGAATATACTAGTGTAATGTAGAAGGTTGGAGAAGGAAAAACACAAGGTCATTGGGAGTCAGATCATATTTATAAGGAAATTAACTCATTCTCTCAAACATAAACAACATGGAAGTCAACCATAAACTCTATATTCAATTTATATACATACAGATAAATTTAATATACGCACATTATAGCAGGAACTTTCCCAATTATATTATTAACATTTTATTCAATCATTTGTATTTTCGTTTGAATCTTACATGATAATAATGTTAATTATTGCCTTAAGTTATTCCTTTTCCCTTTTTTCCTTTTAATTTAAATTGCTTAACATTGTAGGTACTTAGACCAGTGGCATTTTATATTCTTACTAGCAGCTATATTTCCGGGATAAAAATAGCTTATGTATTCTTCCAGACTGTTATTCCCTTAATAATTCAATCAAAACCGGCGACTTTGTTTCATAAATATTTGGCGACAAGCTCAAAATCATAGTGGCAACACTGACGGCTACCAACTCCAAAAGACTTTTCTTTGGGCGGGAAAACACGACGGGTGCTTTAAAATTTTCACAATCAAATTAATTAGTTTTGCTGTGTAAATATTTCGTTTCTTTCGTGTAAATATTTAGTTTTGTATACATATAGTCAATAGTATAAATAAATATGAGCGTCGCTAGCGACGGGGGTGACCCCGTCGAACAGACCAGTAAAAGAAAACTATTGAAGCCAAATCCAAGTGAAAATGTTTCTTACAAACTATTTAGAAAACCCCTTTATAAGAGAAAGAGACTATTCCCAGAAAATCGTAGTGGAGACTGTGTAGTTTATGTGGAATCGACGGAACAGGAGAAAGTCGGTAACAAAAATCCTATTACACTCACCAACCTTTTTGCGGACAATGTTAGGGGCATCATAGGGGTGCACCGTGTGAATGCACACAAAGTTGGAGTAACTTTTAAAAAGCCGGCCCCGGCCAACAACTTTTTGAACATGGACACTTTTTTTACTAACCATAAATGTGTATACAATCTGGGTATACAAATAAGTACTGCCTGAGTAACCATAGTATTTATTTCGCGCGGACTAAGTCGCGGGTAACAGCTACTTTGTATATAAATAAAATTTCAATAAATGTTTACTTTAATTTCTGGCTTGTTTTACTCGTTTATTCAACTAATACGATTCATAATATTTTATTATAATACGACATACCTATCTAATACAAAAATCAGCTAATGAAGTTTTCACTTCTGCCGTGTGGTCTTAAGCACACACCTTTTTTTTATTCATAAAATAATATTACATGTCACAAGATGAATGATAGAAGATGTACACTTCAATATTAAAAATTACACGAAATGTAATTAATTCATACAAATAATCTCATGCAGATACTTTCAATTACTTAAACAAATAAATTAAAATGTCAGACAATAATCAATAAAAAAATACACAAAAAAACAAAAGCCATGTCAATCATAAATTAAAATACAATAAATTAAACGAATACAATAAATTAAAAGAAATGTCAAACAATAAATTAATGATTAAAATAACGAAGTCAAAAATACTATAAGTACATATAGCAAACTAACATAAAGTTAAGTTAATTTCAACTTTATCATTTCTGAGTACTTGTAGAACGCCTGTTCGATAAGCCACTGTTTTACACCGTGCTTGTACGATCCCCTAGAGGACGCAGTTTTTACTACTTTCGGCAGTCTGTTGTATACCTCTGTCGCCGCCACATGCACAAGTTTGTCAGACTTGGCGAGGCGGTGAGGTACCGCGCACAGCCGGTGCGCGTGCCGCGGCGTGTCGTGCGCTCGCGTGTCCCCCAGGTTGGAGTACTCCTCCGGGTGGTCCCTGGCGTACAGCGCCGCCTGGAGACACACCTCGCTCGTTAGTGTCATAATACCCATGGACCGGAAGTATGGCAAGACAGATGTGTCCTGTGGCACCTGCACAATCGCTCGTACTGCTCGTAGTACGCGTCTTACCTATAGTGCGACAAGTAAAGTATAATATCACTCTGAGGATGATTGCAGAAGCCGGCCGGTAATCGAAATGGGACTTTACTATGAAATGTTGTGAGCGCCCAAGATTTGAACATCGAAACGGTGGAGGTGTGGTTAGTCTATCACGCGGTGTGCTTGACTACACAGACTATGGGCCACATCCACACATACAGGACATCGCGCCGCACCATTTATACCATCCTGATGTACGTACCAAGGCGAGTTTTGGCGCCCCCCTAGACTTGCCGCCCGGGGCACTGGCCCCGGCTTGCCCCCCCCTAGATCCGGCACTGCGTGTCCCGGATGCTTATCAGAACCTGAACAGGATTCTTGCTTTCTGGGACGGCTTAGGCTTGTTGGAGTATAAAAAGAGAAGTATGAATCGCGCACAATGACCCAATAAAGAGGCTAGGTGCGGAAAAGGCCCCGTGTAACTAACTTAGCCTCCTTCCTCTTTTGCCAATTTTCAATCTTATTATCCTATATTTATTATGCTAATTTGATATGCTAAGTTGCTATAGCTTATTGTCAGAGTCTCCCAAGATAATGTTTACGTTTGTGGTTTAATTTTACGATTTGGGTTTTGTTTTACATTCATTATGGAAAAATTTATAGTTTCATAAGAAACTCATGTTATTTATCATACTGAAACAGTTCGACGGATTCAGTTGAAATTTAGCAGGACTCAGGGCCTTCTCTCGCAAGGAGAGAGTCAAGGCCATAATCCACCACGCTGCCCAGTGCGGGTTGGCGGATGACACTTGACTTCCAAAGATTCAAGAACATGTCGGTTTCTTCGCGATGTTTTCTTTCACTGTTTAGCGGCATTACGCACATAGCTTCGAAAAAACAGTGGTGTGCGTGGGATTTGAACCCGGGGGTCCGGGGGGTCTACCGCCTAACGAAAAACGCTTTGACGCTTTGACTTGCTGTCTCTTTTCTTTTCGCTTGAAATGAAAGAGACGCCAATGACAAAGCGTCAAAGCGTTTTTCGTTAGGCGGTAGACCCCCGGCGCCTCTACCGCCTATCTAAATCAGCTATCGCTTTGCTAATGCTGTCTCTATCATTTCAAGCGACAAGAAAAGAGAGAGAAACATCAAAGCGATGACATTTTTCGTTAGGCGGTAGACCCCCGGGAAGTTGCCATTCTCCCGACTAGAGCAGCCGTTACATACCTATTAAAAGTGAAATTTTGATAAAACAGTCAATTTCTACACCTAAACTATGTGTGTTTCAAATTTCGAATTAATCAGCTCAGTCGTTCAGACCCCCTAGCATTGACATTTATAATATTAGTTGGATGTTTGGATGCTCGTTGCTCAATCACGCCGGAACATCAGCGCACACATTTATTATCACGGTAAAATATCAGAAATGGGAGCTGCGCGGGTAATACAGTGGGGCGCTGATAGTATAATTTTAGTACCTATTCTTATAGATTACAGTCATGTGTTTCTAAATATAGCCTACGTAATAGTGAAATCAGTATTTATTACTAGAAAGAATACTCGTAAATAAATTAATTTACCCCCAACCAAACTAGCTAAACTAGCTGCCAAAAAACTAGGTGTCCTCTCAAAAGTGCGAAGGTACTTCAAGTCTGAACAGTTGCTTACATTATATCAAGCACAGATTCGCTCCTGTATGGAGTAGGTACTGTTCGCACCTTTGGGATGGATCGGCTAAGTATCAGCTGGAAGCTCTGGAATCGATCGAGAGACGTGCCAAAAGGCTCATAGGCAACGACACTCTTGTGCGAAAAAGACTCCAAAGTCTTGAACATCGCCGAAAAATTGCTAGCCTGTCGGTTTTTTATCGGATACACTTCGGAGAGTGTGCGGCTGATCTGCATGATCTGATACCACCTTGTCCTTTTTTCTATCGGAATGCTCGTAGCTCGAAAAAGCGACATCGTTTCATGGTTGATGTTCCAAAGACACGAACGAAGAGATTCGACTCAACTTTTGTGATAAGAACGTCTAGGCTATGGAATACGTTGCCTGAGTGGGTTTTCCCCGATAGTTACAATCTTTGTGTCTTCAAATCGAGAGTGAATCGGTTTTTTTCTAGGTAAACACGCTCCATCGTAGACCGCATCGTCGCTTAACATCAGGCGAGATGGCGGTCAAGTGTGAACCTATAAAAGTTAAAAAAAAAAAAAAACAACTAGCTTGGATTTGAAATTTGGTAAAGTACTCCACAAGTCAAGTCCTTTCATTTGATACCCACAATGACAGAGCTGTGAGAAAAAAAAGTACCTAATTCGCCATTTTGTGGCGGTGCTGCGGCAATCTTGGTTTTAAAATTTATTATAGGTAGTTTCAAGTATTCTACTAGTCAAGCTTTTTCATTTCCATATTGAGGGAAGTTGTGAAGAATTATTTTATGCGCAATTTTGTAGAGATGGCCATTCTGACTCGATTTTAACCAAACTTAGCTAAAAACTACCACAAAAAAACTGAATTTCAAATGAAAATAAACCTCATCGAAATCTGTCCATTTGTTTGAAAGCTACGATGCCACAAACAGGTACAATTACAAACACCGACATCAACATCATACTTAACTTATTTTTTCGTCAGGGGTTAACAAAAACAAAATTAAAAATGTTGATTTACCCCCAACTACCTCGGATTTGGAATTTGTACAACATTCACACACACACTCTGTTCTTCCTCTCTCCCTTCGGGGGAGGTCAGGGCCGGCCTCGAGGCGAACCTCTTTGCCGGGGTAGGGCTCCCAGGCATACAAGTCTGGGGGAATTTGGGGGCCATTTGTAACGTGCAGTGTATTTTGTTGGGCGTCGTATTGCTCTTTTTACGCGCTACTCTTTTTAGTATCATACTTTTTAAATGACTTTTTTTTTTTTATTGAGTAACAAATGGTCCCAATGTAGCTAGACACGGTGCCGTGTCTGGCTTGTGGTTAAGGTGTTGAAGTGGTTTTAGTAAATCGGCTATTGGTTATTGGTTATCTCGTCTCCGTCAGGTTCAGCTGACAGAAGATCTCTGGGTGTGGCGCGCCAGGTACGTACGTCAGGGGGGCGTGTGTGTAGAGGGGCAAGGTTGTTAAGGTGAGGGTGTGGCCCGTTGTCTGCGCGGTTGAACATGTTTCGCGCTAGCCGGGCCACGAACTCCCTCACCGACTCGATTTTCACGTCCCTGGCGATGACGTCATTGCGTACGTACCGGATCATTCTACTAGTCAAGTCCTTTCATTTGATACCCATATTGACGGAGTAGTGAATAAATAAATGTATTTCGTCATTTAGTGGTGGTGACCATCTTGGATCTGAAATGTGTCATAGTGTATAGTATTCTACTAATCAAGTCCTTTCATTTGATGCCCATATTGAGGTAAGTTGTGAAGAAATATTTTGTCCGCCATTTCGTGGAGGCGGCCATTTTGAATCGATATTAATTAAACATAGCTAAAAACCACCGCATGGAAATTAACCTTCAAATAAAAAACTCGCGTCGAAATCGGTTCATCCATTTGAGCTCTACGGTGCCACAGACAGACACACACACAGACAGACAGAGAGATAGCAGACAGAGAGACAGACAGACAGACATCAATGTCAAACTTATAACACTCCTTTTTTGGTCGGGGATTAAAAAGGGGCGCCATTACTTATTTTTTCGTCAGGGGTTAACAAAAACAAAATTAAAAATGTTGATTTACCCCCAACTACCTCGGATTTGGAATTTGTACAACATTCTACTAGTCAAGTCCTTTCATTTGATACCCATATTGACGGAGTAGTGAATAAATAAATGTATTTCGTCATTTAGTGGTGGTGGCCATCTTGGATCTGAAATGTGTCATAGTGTATGGTATTCTACTAATCAAGTCCTTTCATTTGATGCCCATATTGAGGTAGGTTGTGAAGAAATATTTTGTCCGCCATTTCGTGGAGGCGGCCATTTTGAATCGATATTAATTAAACATAGCTAAAAACCACCGCACGGAAATTAACCTTCAAATAAAAAACTCGCGTCGAAATCGGTTCATCCATTTGAGCTCTACGGTGCCACAGACAGACACACACACAGACAGACAGAGAGACAGCAGACAGAGAGACAGACAGACAGACATCAATGTCAAACTTATAACACCCCTTTTTTGGTCGGGGATTAAAAAGGGGCGCCATTAAAGGTTTTGCACACAGGCGCTGGTGGAGGTCGGCTCGGCCCTGCGTAACAGTAGGTAGGTGTATTGAATTCTAGCGTTGCGCTCGCGAAACGACAGAAATCTTCGGATAAACTCGAGACCATGGCCATTGGCAAGCTAGAAATGCGTCAGCATTTCCCATTGGCTATCTGGAAACGCGTCAGTATTTCTGGATGGCCATGTTCATTTTTTTATACTATGGAGTAACGAGACGAGCAGGACATGTATCTGATGGATTATAAGATTGGTAAGCAATATGCCTGCCACATAACAGTACACTCAGTACAGTGACATGCAGCTGTTGGAACATGAAGAGTCCAAATCTTTACCTAGCACTTCACTGCGCTCGTCATCTAAGATATTAAATCTCTAAGCCTTGTAATTTCTCTGGAAACATTGCCCTTCAAACCGGAACACAGTCATGTTTGCACATTACTGCTTGGCGGTAGAATAACTGGTAACTGCCAAAGGTGTGGTACTTCCCCAGGCGGACTCTGCCACGTGTCCTATCACTACAACAATGGCTACGCCCTCCGGTTTCACCCGCGTAGTTTCCAAAGTAAGCTATCAAATTCTGAGTTAATTTAACATCTATCGGCAATTCCTATGACTGCAATTCTTTTTTACTTCTTCGGCCTCAGATGGTCACCAGCTAATCATCCACTGGAACAAGGACTGATCGAAAGCCACAAACAGTGACCAATCAACAAATTCTCTCACACCAATGATGAACGGCAAAGGCCCAAAAAAATATATTTTGTAAAGTGATGAGCAGGACGAGCACCTGATGGTAAGTAACTCTAATGATTAGATATTAAGTGCTTACTATGGTTAATTGATTTCTTATAATTTTAACATTCTGATGATGATATCCTCCAGCTGATTTCGGTTACCTACGATAACTACCTACTTCTGTATTTTTTTTTCATTTAGCGTGGTTTAGCTCTCAGATGACCTATTTTCGCTGTGAAAGTCCGTGAACACTCATAGCGAGTTCGGATGCCATCGACATATGTAGGTAATTATATACCTAATATAACACTAGTAGCGCCCCGCGGTTTCACCCGGATATTTCCCGTTATTTTCCCGGGAGAAAAAGGTAAGGCTTAGGTAGGCTTAGGTAGGTACCTATGTGTTCCAGACTAGGTATAATCTATCTAATAAAAGTTTCGAATTTCAACCTGATCTGTTCAGACGTTACGACCTGATTAACCGACAAACATTGACATTTATAATATTAGTAGAATTTGAAGGAGGCCTATTCTTGAGCTCGTCAGCTCGTCACGCTTACGATCGAACTCCTTCTTTCTTTCGTCTTGAAATGCATAAACGCGAATGTGCACAAGCCGCCTCCTCTCTCAGAACGGTTTTTTGTAAGCAAGGCGGGACCGGGACAAAAAATCTTGGTAATGATTTGGACTCTTCGTGTTCCAAATCATTACCTAGCCCACTGCGCTCGTCACCCAAAGATATTATATCTCTAAGCCCTGTAATTTCTCTGGAAACATTGCCTTTCAAACCGAAACACAGTTATGTTTGCAAATTACAAAGGTATGGTAAGTACCATACCATAGGCCTCTCGGCAGAGTTAGCCTGGGAACGTTCCGAACTCTGCCGAGAGGCCTACCACTACTAAATGTGTCTCTGCTGAACGTCGTAAAACGTTGATACTGTCCTCTGGTTTCCGCTTGCCATAGTTATTTTGCTTGTTCGTCGTTATTTTTAAAATTATTGTGGCACAGCGCAACAATTTGGGTGTTTTCAAATATAGAGTAAGCTGGTACATACTGGGCAAGCGTGTTCCACCCCAAGCTTCCGCATAGGTTTAACATAAAGCTACATACAGCGGTAAGTATGTGGTCTAATTATTTCGTATAAAAAATAAACTAGTGCCTCGCCAACTTTATTTTTCTTTGAAATTTATAAAAAAAAATTTTATCTAAGCTCTACGATAATTGCGAATTGTAATAGGAAAAATAAAATATTATTGGTAAATATTAATAGTGATTAGCAGCTTTTATATTGATAAACTTAAGGTCAAAGTTATCTGTAGGTACAACGTAGATAGGTACTTACTTCTGACTTCGCTATTATCTGGAAGTGAAAACTTCTTTTGGCAGACCACATACGAGTACAGATTTTCCGTGGGCTGTGAATTGAACTCAAGCGTCACGTTTGTAACTGAAATGAATGTTCGGGTAAATTCGGATGATCTAGATGACCAAGGTCATGGACACGCCCTCCGGTTTCACCCGCGTAATATTTATTCTGTGCCCGCATAGTTTCCAAAGTGAGCTATCAAATTCTGAGTTACTATTAGTTTTTATTTTATTTTACTTTATTTATTTATACCCTTACATTTGGTTACTGATATAGGTAAGTAATTGTACAATTTTATTATTTATACAGATTTCACTTAAAATGCTCATAATGAGTTCATTATTTTATCAATCTTGATTGAGCATAGTCTGCGCTTTTGGACAACACACCAACAAAATTACACGTACGTGTATAATAAAATACGGATTTCATAGAAAACCAAATGTTTTCCAGTTTTAGGCACCAGCCTTACAGCACTTTAACAATTTGTTTGAGGCACTAACACTCCTATTTAATAATGTACTTAATACACACATTATCGTAATAAAAAAAAACTAAAATAATAATCTGTTACAACATTTTTTCATCCCACCACGTCAAAGAGTATTTTTAACAGACTTAAAAAAAAAAGTGGAGGTTATCAATTCGGTTGTATGTTTTTTTGTATGTATGTTACGCGATAGCGCTGCCAAGGTTATTTTTTGTTTGGTAGATTATAGTTCAGAGGTGATCCCACATAAATTTTATCGAAATCGGTGTAGTGCTGTTTGAAATATGAACAAAAACTAAAATTTGTTTCGTGTATTTAGACGATATACTTAGTGATAGATTCTTATAAAATTTGGTCGAGTGTCTGAATTTAATACTAAATTTTGAAGTCGGGTTTTGTTTTTGAATAAAATAAGTAGATTATTGCTCTTCGATCACAGACTAGGTAGAGAGATTTTTCGATATTGGAATGCAAAAGTCGTTTTTTATCCTTTGAATTTAGAACATCGTGTGCTCTATGTTTGTGAATTCAATTTACTTCTACCTCCATGGTGCTGAATTTATCACGTACCTATACAACTTTGTCAAATGTAATGTCTTTTGTTACAAATAAATTTATTATTATTATTTTTTTTTTAATTTGTTAAAAACTCAGACTCAGAAACTCACTTTGGAATGGAAGATAAAGGTAAGGAGTATTATCTCAAATGGTAGACATCTAGATACATTTAAAAAAGTGTCCAGCTGTATGCTATAACTAACAGTTCAAAAATCTTCCACAAT
This sequence comes from Ectropis crepuscularia, assembly GCA_963693475.1. NCBI lineage: Eukaryota > Metazoa > Arthropoda > Insecta > Lepidoptera > Geometridae > Ectropis > Ectropis crepuscularia. Next base: position 17,272,284 of record OY856358.1, read on the forward strand.
GGCGCTAGTGTAGTCAAAGATAAATGGTACAACGGTCAATTCATTAGAATTGAAGTACGCCGAGTTAAAAAAAAAAGGCTATCATAGATAGGGACTACCGATAGAAGGGAAAAATTAATAACTCAGAATTTGACAGCTCACTTTGGTCACTACGCGGGTGAAACCGGAGGCCGTGGCCATGGCTATACCTTTTTTTTTAACTTTTATAGGTTTACACTTGACCGCCATCTCGCTTGATCTTAAGAGGCGGTTTACGGTTTCGCACGAAATTCAAAAAGTTTATGCTCCGAATTTACCATCTTTAGTATTACCTAGAAAAAGATAATTACATTTAAAAAATAGGCCAATCTTTCTTGTTGACGTTTCCTTGTTTTAATTTTACTAATAATAATTCCATTGATCTTAGGGATCGATCTTACATGACCATTTCGCCGAAAAGTCGCCGCCGTGTCAGTTTCAGACTCCTACATGTGATACTCAAAATTCATACTTAAAAAAATAAGGAGAGAATCAGACATATATTTTATTAATTGATTAATCATACAAATACCTCAATTTTGCTTCCATTTATCAGTAAAAAAACAAAATCGTGAGCCAATTTTAAGTTTTATATTGCAGTTTTAGCGTTGTCTCTGTATAAAATACACAATAATTCCAAAATAAAAATTAGACACGATAATACTTTGGTCTTTGTAGAATCTAATTCTATAGTTACTTTTCAAATCATAGTTCTCAATTTTTCCAAAAATATAAATTACCAGCAGTCGAAATTAGAAAAAATGACGCTACGCAAAGTCACAAAGTCAGTATGCCGGGAGCGGCTTTGGAGGATGGACCTGCGTTGGTTTGGGCGGGAACAGGTTACATAATATTTCGAGCGTTTATGACATAAACTAGAATCATTATAGTGCGACCACAAAATTTTAAGTCGTTTGGCGTTTTGTGAATCTTAAAGGATCGAAACGTTTCAATTTGATCTTTCGGATCGGGCCGGACATTAGATCTTATATACTTCTTGAAGAAGAAGAAGAATCTATCATTTTTTTTAAGTCAAGAGTTACGATACGAGTAGGACATGTGCCTGATGGTAAGCAACATGCCTGCCACATAACAGCAAAGTGACACGCAGCTATTGGAACACGAAGAGTCCAAATCATAACCTAGCACTGTACTGCACTGCGCTCGTCACCCAGACATCTAAGATATTATATCTCTGAACCCTGTAGTTTCTCTGGAAACAATGCCCTTAAAACCGGAACACAGTAATGTCTGCAAATTACTGCTCAGCGGTAGAATAAGTGGCAAAGGTGTGGTACTTACCCAGGCGGACTCTGTCAAGGGTCCTACAACTACATAATATTACATAATACTTATAGCCCTACATAATATATATTATACATATATATTTTATAATATAGCGTGACGAGACGAGCAGAACATCTGCCTGATGGTGAGAGTCCAAATCATTACCTAGCACTGTACTGCACTGCACTCATCACCCAGAGATCTAAGATATTATATCTCTAAGCCCTGTAATTTCTCTGGAAACATTGCCCTTCAAACCGGAACACAGTAATGTCTGCATATTACTGCTTGGCGGTAGAATAACTGGCAAAGACGTGGTATTTCCCCAGGCGGACTCTGCCAGGAGTCCTACCACTACTAAATATTTTTATATTTATAGCCCTAAGTATAGCCTCAACGTGAATATCAAATGAAAGGGCTTGACAAGTAGATACTATAAATCTATACTACAACAAATTTCAAATCCAAGATGGTCGTCACCACCATGGCATTTTTTTTTCTGCAATCTGATTATCGGACCGTTGCATTTAATCTTATTTACTTCTTGAAGAAGAAGAAGAAAATATCAAACTAATTTTTTTTGAATAAAGAGTGACGAGACGAGCAGGACATGTGCCTGGTGGTAAGCAACATGCCTGCCACATAAGAGCACTGTGACTGGCAGTTATTGAAACATGAAGAGTCCAAATCATTACCTAGCGGTTCACTAATGTTTCACAAACATTTTTTGACAAAACATCACTTTAAAACCAACGAATCGTATAATATTCATTGCAAAAACTTTACAATACAAAAATGTTTCATTTTACAAACAACATTTCGCATTATATTTATTTCAAAAATACCTTACATCAACAAATGTTTTATTTTACAAACCATCATTTTATAACCAATTGCATGGCAAACGTTTCACTTAAGCAATATGTCGAATGACATTTTGTTTTTTGTCCATTTTTCATTTCATAAATTATTCTTTTTACAAATTTATCATTTACCAAAATATAATTTATAACAAATATTTTAGAAGTACCCGAAACATTGTTTATATAAATTATCAATTCTGATTTGTTTCTGTCATTTACTTTAGACTACCGCTCCGATAAGGGTCTATCACTGAGATTTGACTCTGGGTGGGCTCCCGCCAGAAGCTCTGCGGTCAGCCCCGAGTGTCGCTTCTCCATACTCGGCCTGCGCTCCACTACGGAGGTCGCCGGCTCGCTTCGCTCACCACCTCCCCCCTTCGCTGCGCTTGACCTCGCATGGCTCGCTCCACTCAGGACCTCCCTTAAGCTTCTGGCTCCCGCATTTTTATATACACTCTAGGGGCAGTAGCGACAAGACTAGGTGGAGTCGAGGTACTCCGAGTTGGATTTGAGTCCTAAGTAACCTAATCGTACAGGTGTGGTTACTTAAATATTAAAAAATTACAATCTAGTTTTTAAGCAATTTAATAAATGTTTGTTTTATAAATTGAAACGTTTCCCAAACAACACATTATAAAATGAAAATTTGTCAAACGTTGGTTTTGTTTTTAAACATTTGGTAGTTAACAAAAATATTAAAATAATCATTTGTCAAATAAAACGTTATAGAATGAATATTTGTCAAATAATTAGTTTGAGATATGACCAATTTGTTAAATATTTTTTTATATAATAATCATTTCACTACCCGTGAGTTTGTCTAACGTTGGTTATCACATGTCGGTTTGTGAAAAAAAGTTTTTCAAAAGAACGGATACCATGCCCTTCATACCGGAACACCGTAATGTTTGCATATTACTGCTTGGCGGCAGAATAACTGGCAAAAGTACTTTCCCAGGCGGATTCTGTCAATAGTCCTACCACTAGGTACATAATACTTATAGCCCTACATAATTTTCATAGCCCAGTTTTTTTTTGTGCCAATGTTTGGGGAGGTCATAAATAGCAACGATCTTAATACAAAGATGTGCCCTCCCAAACTTCAGGACGCACCGAATCATGTCATCGTTGGGAAGAGTGAGCTCACTCTTCCCGTTCTAGTCGGTTGCAGGAAGTGGTGGACGCTGGACGTTTTTATATATCACTATTCGTTGTCAACAACCAAAATAAGTAGAACCACAGCATATCTCGCCGCTAGCAATTCTAGGGGCCACGTAGATTGATTGAATGTAAACCATTTACGAAACATACAGAAAGTCAAAGTCAAAGTTCTTTATTGATAAATGTACAATTTACACGTCAATTAATAAAAAAATTAAACAAAAAAAAGGGCATACAAATTGTACATACATTTTCAAAGTTTGAAAATATCACTTCACTGTATTATAATAACAATTATTAATTATCGTACACGCAGTTCATTACCAATTTCAAGGTGCTCAGAACACATCGATATATTACTTTATTACGAATAAATTAATTTATATTTTTAATTTACTTAAACTAAAACCATAACATTTTACAATACCCCCACATACTTTTGATTTACTTAGCTTTGTTCTTTACAAACAAAAAAAATATTTTAAAAAAATCTCTTCATCAACATTTTTAGCACACTGCCATTGTGGCTCAAGATCGTTCTGTCCGCCTAAATCCTAAATGCTCGAGCCGACTCGAACGGGCGGACGCAAACAATGTTGCAGTATTTTACCTAAACTCGAGCGCTATCGTTTTGTTAGTAGCGACGATGCGGTCTACGATGGAGCGTGTTTACCTAGAAAAAAAAACCGATTCACTCTCGATTTGAAGACTCAAAGATTGTAACCATCGGGGAAAACGCACTCAGGCAACGAATTCCACAGCCTAGACGTTCTTATCACAAAAGTTGAGTCAAATCTCTTCGTTCGTGTCTTTGGATCATCAACCATGAAGCGATGTCGCTTTTTCGAGCTACGAGCATTCCGATAGAAAAAAGGACAAGGTGGTATTAGATCATGCAAATCAGTGGCACACTCTCCGAAGTGTATCCGATAAAAAACCCGATAGACTAGCAATTTTACGGCGATGTTCAAGATTTTGAAGTCTTTTTCGCACAAGAGTGTCGTTGCCTATGAGCCTTTTGGCATGTCTCTCGATCGATTCCAGAGCATCTTGCTTAGCCGAACCATCTCAAAGGTGCGAACAGTACTCCATACAGGAGCGAATCTGTGCTTGATCATGTAAGCAACTGTTCAGACTTGAAGTACCTTCACACCTTTGAGAGGACACCTAGTTTTTTTGCAGCTAGTTTAGCCTTGGACTCGATATACGAGCCAAAGTTGAGCGTATAGGTCAAGTGGCCATCTAGATCATCCGAGTTTACCCGAAGATTTCTTTCATTTACGAACTTGACGCTTGAGGTCACACACATGTCGTCACTCTCATTGTTATATTTGTAGTATAAGCCTACCACCGTGGTAGTACCACGGTATCACGGTGTCACAAGTCGGTCAGAGAAATCATCAGATGTCACCACATTAACCAAGAGCCCTACTCAATGGTTCTTTACTTATCCTACGTTTTGGTTATTGGATTCTTCTTCGGTTCTCCGTATTTTATTTATTTATGTTTTCTATCAAACTGCTCGTTAATGGAAAAAGCGACATCGTTTCATTGTTGACGTTTCAAAGACTACAATTAAAACCTTGATAACTTCAAATCGAGAGTGAATCGGTTTCTTTTTGGTAAACACGCTCCATCGTAGACCGCATCGTCGCTGTGGCGGTCAAGTGTGAAGTGTGAACCTATTATAGTTTAAAAAAATTACGTAATTACGTTGCGTAAAGTGACATGACGGGAAACGATTAGGTAGAGTGCGCGCAATGTAATAGGCTCTACAGACGAACCCTTTTATCAGAGGAAGTTGCGTAGAAATGACGTAAAAGTGGGTGGGACCTGATAATTTTATCAGGTCCCACCAACTTTTACTCAATTCCCTTTCTCCAAAAAATGAGACCGAATAATTGCCAACCGTATGATTTAAATCGTATTTCTACGACTTTTTGGCTATGGTACGATATACGATCGAGTAATCGAAATCGTACACAAAATATTCTCTTAATTACCCGACTGAAAGAAGGGTTATGGTTTTTGCGCGTATCTTATATGTTTGTAAATTTCTTTACCCCCACGTAACTTCCAAACGGCTGGATGACAATTTAGGTATCGTTAGATTTGTCTCAATCACTCAAGTGTCTCCTTAGATAGTACATTGTACTAAATAATGTTTTTAAGCTGTTTTTGTTCAGTCGAGTTTTTAAAATTATAGTTATTTATTTATCTTGAAATGAATAACCACTTTTTTGTCGTTGTACATTAATTAATAACATGAAGAAGACCTGAATGAGTATAATTTTATTGTAAATACCTACGTGTTTCGTTCCATGTGGGTTTCATTAAGGAGTATGGTAGGTAGGACGGTAGGAGGTATCTTTTTGTGTTTAGAAGACAGTGGTAAGACTTTTTGGGGAAGTACTTTCGCCAGTTATTCTACCTCTAAGCAGTAATGTGTTTGCACATTACTATGTTCCGGTTTGTAGGGCAATGTTTTCAGTAAAATTACCGGGCATAGAGATAAAACATCTCATATCTCTGGGTGACGAGCGCAGTGCAGTGCTAGGTGTTATCACCTGTATTTTGTTTGTAGTGTATTTCACTATAGTATTATTTTTAATACTGGGATTTGAGTCTAAATATGTGTCATATAAAAGAACAAGTATCTGATTATTTAAAGGAATGGGTATGACTGATAAAATTTTGTGTAGAGGGCGCCGGTGGGATACCATTCACTTCTACCCGCCATCTGAAGAGTTTTAGAGGGGTTGGCGCTATAAGTAGATGGAGCTAAGCCGTTGAAGGGCATTTTCTTTGTGAAATTTTATATGGGAAAGATCGAACAGTTGTCAATATAAATTTTTACATTTATTCAATTGGTTTACTTTTACTCAATTGATAACATCAGAAGTGCTATGAACACCACGCCTGGAAATCACAACGGTGATGAGAAATAATCGGTAAAGCAAGCGTCGCCCGCAGTTAGTTAAAAATGTTATTCTTGGATCAGTGGTTTCAGTAGTGTACACGTGAATAAGCAACAGTTTAATATTACGATTTACTTTGAAGAAACGATGTATAATTTTTTTTAACCTTGTTATCTAACATTGCATTTCAAATGAAACTTTTGCGAATAACCGACAAGTTAAATCTATTAATTATTAGGTATCTCGTAAAGGGGGTACTGTAAAATAACCTTCAATTCCGGGAACTGCAATCAGAACATTTCGTAGAATGAAACATCTTCAGTTTTTTTTTATAGTTTGTGGATACTGTTTTACGAAACTTTATGAGAGGTTAGCTTATTTTGTGGACGAGTTGTTGCGAGGCACAGCAACCATAGATAAAAAGTGTAAATCAGTTAGATATTGGTTTAAATATCTTTCAGGGAAACTGTTTGAAAAAGGTCGTGCATTTTAAAACATAATACAGTAATAGTGATACATCTTTGATTTGAATTTGGTTACCGTAGTTGGGTTACAAAGTGGTTATATTCATTGCAGTTATAAGATACCTTTATGGTTGAAATTAGAAAGATTTTAGTCAGATGATGCCGAGCTATGTACGTTACCAATGAATTGTTTTGGTATTGTTTCAAAAAAATGAGACCCTTTAATTCGCTATAAATATCACTTGGGAGCGTTTATAAAAAACTACTTAGAAGGTCAAATGTGAGGAAAATAAGAAACCTTGAATACGATAAGTGGACTTGGAGATATAATTGAAAGTCAAACCCAATCGAGCAGTGCAATGGATCACGGATGTTGTCAGGTATTATGATTGACGTAATTGTTGCTGATGAGTTATCATTTCAATAACGTAGTGAAGTGCAATGGCTTCGATCCATTGACAAAGTAAGCGTTAGTGTGAAACCGTAATACCTTGGACATAAACTGACGTACCTAGTGTCGGCCTAAGAGTGTAACTGCTAGATAAAGCATTGTGTGAAAATAATGAACTTTGACTTTGACTTTAATGCCGCGTATCTAGAGTTACCAGGCGGCAGCTAGGGAAAGGTGTATGTTTGAGATTTATGGAGAATGTGGGTAATGTATATAGTGACGTACCTCGAGTTGCGACAATGTGGCAGCGCAACTGCTTGGGAAAGCTATTCATTACTCATCTTAAGTGGACTTATGGAGAATGTGGTAATGACGTACCTTGAGTTGCGAGAATGTGACAGCGCAACTGCTTGGGAAAGTTACTCATCTTAAGTGGATATTACTGGAAGAGTAAAATTAACTTTGATAAAATGAATTGTGCATTTTGTTCGCAGCAACTACACCAGACTGTGACACTGCCAAGGTTGGCAGCGTGCGCAGGAGGGCCGTGTTATCACCTGTATTTTGTTTGTAGTGTATTTCACTATAGTATTATTTACTGGGACTTGAGTCTAAATATGTGTCATATAAAAGAACAAGTGTCTGATCATTTAAAGAAATGGGTATGACTGATAAAATTTTGTGTAGAGGGCGCCGGTGGGATACCATTCACTTCTACCCGCCATCTGAAGAGTTTTAGAGGGGTTGGCGCTATAAGTAGATGGAGCTAAGCCGTTGAAGGGCATTTTCTTTGTGAAATTTTATATGGGAGAGATCGAACAGTTGTCAATATAAATTCTTACATTTATTCAATTGGTTTACTTTTACTCAATTGATAACATAGGTTTTTTTGGATTTTGACTCTTCATGTACCAATAGCTGCGTGTCACTGTGCGATTATGTGGCAGTCATGTTGTTTACATGTCTTTCTCTTATTGTAACCCTATTCTGTAATAAAGACGTGGGTATGTTTTATTTTTAATCGTTGAAATTTATTAAAGTTAGGTCTATTTTATTGTAGAAATTAAATCAAAGAAGAGCGTAGCGATTCTAAACTCTCCGACACGGAATCTCACATCTCGTTCTTTGTTTTATCTGTTTAGAACGACAAAGGCAAGAATTATCCGCCGTTCGGATTGCGTCTAAAACCACTACCCAGTACTTTTTTTATCTGCAATATAAATTCGAGATCCATCACCATTGATGAATATCGATCATCCCTGATCCAGACGGTTCTTAGTTTATCTTTATATTTCCTTCATTTCATTTACATTCACAGCCCATGAAAATTCTGTGCACGTGCGCTATAAGAAGTTTTCACTTCAAAAAACATCTCAAATGATTTCGTATTTAAGTTAATTAATTATATCTTCAACCTTTTCTCAGAAGTAAGTCCCATGGCAATACCTATGTTTTTTGTTCTGAGTAGGGCGTAACTAGGGTATGTAATATCGGAAGATTATCAATTCCGGAACTGAGTCACGATTCTAAATATCCAATGTCGGAATTCCGGAACAGCTCTGAAACTGGAAAAATATTTGGATAGTACAGAAAAGTAAAATTGATTATCTTATACCTTTAAACGAGCAATTCTTGTATATATATTTATAGAATCTGAATCTTGGAAACGGCTCTAACGATCTTCATGAAATTATGTATGCAGGGGGTTTCAGGGACGATAAATCGATCTAACTAGGTTTCATTTAAAAAAACGCATATTATGCACGTTTTTAGACAATGAAAAACTGTCACATTAGACATTAGAATGCGAAGGTAAATTATTACCTATAATACACATAATTACATACATAATTGGCTCAGACGGGAAGTCGGGCGTTCGTGGCGGACTCGAATTAATAGCTGCGGGTTCGAATCCAGACGGCTTCTCTTTTTTTTCAAGTGTTCTTTTTTTTAAGAAAATCTTAAGAGTATCTAAGTATTTTTAGTATTTATTCCGAGCAAAGCTCGGTGACCCAGGTACTTATCTATTTATATACATATATACTTTTTATTTTTTAAATTAATAAAACATTCTAAAGTTCTACAACAGTGGACGACAAATCATTACCTAGCACTGCACTGCGCATCATCACTTTCAAGCCAAATGAATTACTCCACTGAATGATTTATTTATTGAATCTTTAATAACTTATTGTGTATACTAACTTATTGTATCTATATACATCATGGCTGTGTTTAAAAAAAGTTAGTGGTCAAAATACCGACATTGGAGTAGTTTACAAAGAATATATAATATAAATATAAATATTATATTTTTTTTTAAATCTGGCATATATATATGTATATTATATATATATATATATATATATATATATATATATATATATATATATATATATATATATATATATATATATATATGTGGGATTTATGAATGGTAGGGTGCAGATTACCGCAGAAATTCACACAAAGATAATTAAAAACAATCTTAACGTCTTACAATCGTTTACTCCTTCTTTTGACAACCAACAACCTCCCAAAAAATAAACTTATCATCTAATTTTACTTGACACTGACATCTGTTAATATTATAAAAGTGACATAAACAAAAATATGAACAATCAGAATCCCACACGGCTATCCTGCATTATTCATCTGGCCCGGATGAATGCGATTCTTGTTCGTCATCACCATTAGACCATGGTTTCATCATATCAGCGGAGCTAGTGGTGTTAATAGGTCCTTCACCGTCTCCTATCTTCTTCACAGTGTATCTGTCATTCCTTTTTTTCTGTATAATTTGATATGGTCCCAAATACTTCGGATGTAGCTTATAACCTTGAACGAATTGTGTTCTCTTAATAGCTACTAAGTCTCCGATCTCATACTGTATAGCTTCTCGTCTTTTGCGATTATAAACTTTTCGATTTTCTTCTTGAATTTTCTGAATATTTTGCTTTGCTCTGTCTCTAAGTTCTGATCTTTTGTCTTGAAAGTATACTAAATTCTCCTTTTCTATCAACTTTAGAATATCATCACTTTTGTCTCTCATTTTGATTCCAGTAAGCAGTTCAAAGGGCGTCATTCCAATACTTCTTTGGTAAGTCCCATTTAAACAACGTTGCACTTTTCCAATCTGTCGGTACCATTTTGCAGGATCGTCTGATGTGAGTTTACTCAACACGTTTATTATTATTTGGTGTATTCTCTCAACTTGACCGTTTCCTCTCGGCTGACCGGTAGTTATTACATAGTGTGTTATGTTTTCTTCGTTACAGTATGTTTTGAAATCATTAGAAGTAAAAGCAGCATTACGATCTGTTATAATTCGCTCTGGAGAACCGAAAGTTTCCTGTTGCAATCTGAGTTTTTGTAGTACTTCTTCCGTCGATAAAGTTTTGGTTGGGTAGATCCACGTAAATTTTGTAAAACCATCTACAACAGTAAAAATGTATTTGTAATTCTTATTCGTAGATGTCAAAGGACCAAGATGATCAACATGGTAAGTAGACAATGGAGTGTCCCCTTTATCAAGCGGGTGTAAATATCCTTCTTTCTTTCCTTTTTTATGCGAAATTAGTATGCACTCCACGCAATTATCAATTATTGATCGTATCTTTTCTTTGCTATTTTCAATGTAGTAGTCTCGGTTCAGTAATTCTTCTGTCTTTATGATTCCGAAATGGCCTTTCTCGTGACATTTTCTTATTATCTCATTTATCATCTTCTTAGGTACAACAATAAGCCTTGTGCCATCTTTAACTTTACATAATATTCCGTTTTCTAGTACAAAATCTTCATAAGGTTCTCTTTCTAACAATTTCTTTAATAGTTTTATTTTCAGGTCATCATCTTGTGCTCTTTTCAGGCGTGCAGTAGTTTCGGTAAGTATCAGGCTAACAGGGTATCTGCTCAAGGTATCTACGTGTCTCATCTGTGTTCCGGAGCGGTGTTCAATTTTGTAATCAAATTCTTCAAGGAGGAGTGCCCAGCGAGCAACTCTATGAGGTAAGTCTTTTTTCTGTAGCGTCATAGTTAAAGCAGAACAGTCTGTTATAATTTTGAAATGAATTCCAAGTAAATAAACTCTAAACTTCTTTATTGCTTCTACAATTGCTAGAATTTCCAGATAGTAGCTGTGATACTTCTTTTCTGCAGGAGTAGTCTTTTTGCTCATGTAGTATATCGGGTGCAGCTGATTATCTTTTGGATTTCTCTGCAATAAAACGGCTCCGTAGCCATCTATGCTTGCATCTGTATGTAACTCTGTCTCGAGATTCGAATCGTAAATGTGTAAAACTGGTGAACCACACAAAATCTGTTTTAATTTTTCAAAAGCTCTTTCGCAGTTAATGTCAAAATCAAAGTTTACATCCATCTTGAGTAAATCAGTCAGTGGCTTAGCTATGATTGAGTAATCTTTAACAAATTTTCTAAAATATCCAGTTAAACCCAAGAATGACCTTAATCCTTTAATATTTTCCGGTTTCTTGAACCTTGCAACAGCTTGTATCTTCTCAGTAGAAGGTTTGACTTGATTATCACAAATAATATAACCCAAATATTGAATTTCTCTTTGCAGAAAGTGACATTTCTCCCAATTAAATTGTAACCCATATTCTTGCGCTCTTTCAAGTATTTTCTTCATCTTCTTGATTCCTTCTTCTTCTGTTCTAGAAGGTATTATAAGGTCATCTAAATAGGCCAGGACAGTGCCATCTAGAATGAAATCCTGAAAGATATCATTAATGAATCGTTGAAATACGGACGGCGCTGTACACAAACCAAATGGCATTTTATTGAATTCATATTGTCCTTGTGGTGTTACGAATGCAGTATACTTCTGGCTTTCTTCGCTGACATTCACGTGTAAAAATCCATTTTTCAAATCTAGTGACGTAAATAGTTGTGCTTCTTTCAGTTTATCTAGTTGGTCTTCTATAAGCGGGAGTGGAAATCTTTCTCTGATAATTTTCTTGTTGAGCCTTCTGTAATCTATGCATAGTCGGTAACTTCCATTTTTCTTTTTCGCTAATACTATCGGACTTGCAAATTCTGATTTACTTGCTTTTATTACATCTTGATCTAACCATTCTTCTATCTGTTTATTTACTATGTTTAACTCTAGAGGTGAGAGTCTTCGTGGAGTCTGGTGAATCGGATCTTCATTGGTAAGTATAATTTTAAGTTTTACATTTGATTCTTTCGTCGTAGTCTTTAAGTCATCATAATCTTCCAGTAATTTCTTAATTGTGTCTTTATATTTCATCGTCTTAATATCATATTTGTCTGTAAGTTTTGCTTTGTAATCATTAATCTGAGTCAGGTGTAATATCTTCTTCACTGAAATTCCATCAGCAGAAAATGCAATTTCAATTTCGTTCAATATCGGATTTCCGAGCAAAATATTAACGGGTATTACGTCATCCTCTACCACGTTAATCTTTGTTTCAAATATCACATCATCCATTTCAATTCTTGCTGTAAAAGATCCTTTTGTGCGTACTTCATGCTCGGCTATTCCTGATAAATTAAGTGTATTGTTCGGATCGTAGTCATTATTCATTGACAGTACTTCTCTATAATAGCATTCTCGAATCAAATTTGCATCGCTTCCGGTGTCAAGAAAAGTAGTAACTTCAATATCATTAATCTTGGCTTTCTTGTATGGCTGACGAAGATTCGAAGTAAAGTCACTTACATCTTGGATTTTAAGTGTCTTCTTCGTCGTACTTTGACATTCGTTCGATTTGTGCCCGTATTCATTACACTTAAAACATTTTATTCCATTAGTGCATGCCGATGATTGGTGGCTAGAATCACCGCAGTTGTAGCATCTCTTAGTGTACATGGGCCTGCGTCCTGTAGTCGTCGTAGGTGTAATCTGAGCAGTAGTTTTATGGTGCATCTTCTCCTTTATTTGTGAGTATACTTCCAGTTTCTTTCGAAATTGTTTCATGTCGGTAGCTCCGTATAAAATAGATTTGTTTGTTTCAGTGTCACGGATACCATCTATCACGTATTCTATGACAGCTTCGTCTTCAACTTTCCCATGCATAGCCAATTCCTTCATGTGTAGAAAATACTGTTGGTAAGTCTCACTCGTTTTCATCTTGCGTGATGCTAGTTTTTTGTGGATGGTAGCACTACTGAGTCTTGGGGCAAATTCTTCGGTTAATAATTCTTTAAGTACATCCCATGATGTTATGGGGCCCAACGATCGCAGAAATAGCTTTGCTGTACCAGAGAGAAGTCTTTTCGAATAAATAATTTTCTCTATTTCTGTCCACTCCATCAACGTAGCAGTATCTTCAAAATCACTTATCCATGTCTCAATCGGGTAGGTATCATCTCCGGTAAAGGGCGTCATAGATTTCTCTAAGTCATTAAAAGAAATCCGTGGTTTGTTTCCAAAGGTAATATCGTCTGAACTGGGTTTTGTCAAATCTTCATTGTCTTTATCCCTTCGTCGTGCCATTCTGTATCAATTGTTTCGTCTTTTATCAAACAAAATAATAACCAATCGTCTTCATAAATTTTTCTGAATAAAATAATCGTCGTTCCCTCAAATGGTAAAATTACCCCAAATACCGGGTAAAATCTTCAGTATGGCAACATTTTATTTGACTTCTTGAATGACACAGATAATGTTTGGCAGCTGACTTAAGACACATAGACAAAACGATAAACAACTTCTTTCGTCAGGTTGGTACTGCCGTCGCTTCGTCGGTAAAACAGTACACAATGACGCGTCTTAATTATCTTGCTTGGCGATTATGCGGCATCTAATATTCGCACTTTTACACCGTACACAATGTTTTCTTCATATCCCGGACGAGCCCCCATAAAAGTTGTGGGATTTATGAATGGTAGGGTGCAGATTACCGCAGAAATTCACACAAAGATAATTAAAAACAATCTTAACGTCTTACAATCGTTTACTCCTTCTTTTGACAACCAACAACCTCCCAAAAAATAAACTTATCATCTAATTTTACTTGACACTGACATCTGTTAATATTATAAAAGTGACATAAACAAAAATATGAACAATCAGAATCCCACATATATATATATATATTATATATATATTGCATATATCTTGATTGTAGTTATCCAAATCTGGGTCACAAGGTGCTTTATTAAGTCTTGAAATACTTGAACATCTCATCCACAAATTCAAGACCCATCATAATATATTTCTTCTTCTTTTAGCTTCCTGAAATTGTCCGGGTTCATAAATGGTAATAGCACCACCATTCACACGATTGCAGATTGTCATCATCATGAAGCAAGAGGATGAAGATGCTGGATTGCACTAGACGTGGTAACAACATCTATGGTGAGTCCATCTCTCACGGTGTACGATTTGCAGATGACATTGTTATAATTTAAAACTAAAACAAGAACATTATTTTGTGAAATGTTTATTATTGAAAACTCAACATTATTTTTACTGGACATACAATTCACATTATTTATTCATAGAAATCTATACTTACTATTCAATATATTCGTGATAGTGTAAATGCGTATAAATACCGTCTGGGATGGAATAAGGCAATTTTAAAGTTTTTGTGCTTGTTAATAAGATATCCATAGTAAAATAAAAAGTTTAATACTAACTTATGCATACTTATTTATTTTGTGTTCTTTTCGTTATAATATTGGTTTAAAACAATTTAATAAGATTATTTACAAATGAAAATAGGCAGATAGGTTTTAGAACAATTAGGTCAAAAAAATGTTTGATGTAGGCAAAGAATTAAAGCAGATATCAAAGAATAATGAATGATAGGTTAAAATAAATACATAGCTCAAACAAAGGTAGGTATTTAGATGAAAGAACATGTGTAGGCACTTCAGCGAAATATAAGTAAACCTGTTTAACATTGGATAACATAAGTAATCCAGTATAAATCTGGCTCCTAATTACGATACTTCAATACGATGGCGATACGTCATACATTTTGACGCCATATTTCAGGTTATGACAGGACCACGGTGTAAGGTAATGTTGAACAGAACACCTAATACAGTAGTAATACGCATATAGATGAAAAGGCACTTACATTTAAAAGATCCAAATATCATAATAAATTACAAACTATTATAAAATGTTTAAAGAACTGCTGAGAAAAATTTACAACACTGTTTAGGTACAAGGCAACTTGGTAAATATTTCCTACGGTGGGTACACTTTGGGAAATCGTTGTGGTCCCACTTATTTTTGTACTTTTTACGAAGAAACCAATCGCAAGCCTCGCGTTGAAACAAACAAATCGACCAGAAATAATAAATGTATAGATATATCTACAAAACAAAATAGTATTTAAGTAAGTAACTATATCTCTTTCCGTAAAATTTACTATCCAATCACAAATATCAAAGAAAACACAAAAATGAGTTCAGCTACTGCGATTATATTTTATGGAGACACCATTCAGGAATTAATTGAAAGTCTGGCGAGCGTCACGCAAATTCTGAATCGGAATTAACATAACGTCGTCGTCCCAGTTTTAGGACAGTACCTTATTGGCCTACTTTCTTCGGATGACGTTGCACACGCACTCACGACATTCAACGAGCGGCGCCACTATTCTATACCATGAGCTCCGAAATATGTCGTACAAAAGTAGTTACTATTTCATCACAGGACTTGATTAGTGGCAGTGACTATACTCATGTTTATGCTTACGTTATCGCAAGACACGAATCCGATCAGAAATGAGATCATAATTTTGTTGAGACAAACAGTTTCGAATACCCTTTACTCATATCCGTTGAGAGATGTTGCGATTGGATCCTAATATTATATTGTAGTTGTGTGGATTAGGGATGTTACGGAGCTTCGACTCCGACTCCGTTAAGTCGGAAGTTCCGATTATTATTGCACCTCCGGTTCCGACTTCGGTTCCGAAACTTTTGAATCGGAGGTTTTAATCGGATGTCGAAGCATAACACAGCGGCGGGCGGCGCCCTGAGCAGACAGTAACGAACAGTTTCATACATGTCGCGCAGGGAATCTCTCCCGCGCAGGAGTGTAATGAAAAGTATACTAAATGAGCACAACATAGAAAAACGCAAAATTCCAGCATATTTTAAATGTCCGTCAATATTATCGTGTCCACCTGGTTCGGTAGCGAGCGAACACCTTATTGGTGGCGTCGACTTAATCTACGACTCGTTAAGAAATATATTTGACTGAGACAGCTTCAAAGCTAATGTTTATGAAGTACATATACACAATTTTGGTGTCAATTTATTTTATTTAATTTGTTTCAAAGTTTTTTTTAATTTAACATACTTAATATGCCACATTGGGATTCAATTAATTTAATTTTTTGTTTGTTTTTCAACATTCCATTTTTTTTTCATTTTTGTGGTATTTTATGAAACACAAACAATGAAAAGTTTGAATGAATGTTTTGTCCTAAAATAAAAAATCTCTATCCTACCACTACTTCTGACCCTACCTACGCCTCCGACTCCGGTTCCGACTCCGACTCCGATAAATCAAATTTAAAAACTCCGACTCCGACTTCGGTTCCGATAAGATCGCCTCCGTTACATGTGGATATATCTTTTTATTTACAGTTCTGACTCTGAAGCAGAAATAATCTAGATTTCGTTACCACGCGTTCTTTGAGATTCTGGATGGCTTGCGATTAATTTCTTCTTACTAACTAAACGTATAACTAAAAATATGATCTAAGTAAATACACATGACATGGACTGAAATTACAATTTTCACCTATCCTAGCCCATAAAATTTCAAGATTAGAGCCAAGTTTGGTACAAAAATCGTCGAGGCCAGTTTGTGGAAAGTGGTAATTACCGGTTTTATACGAGATAGGTAGCTCTATTATTTGAAACGTTACCAGTGCGCTGTCTATCCTTGAGGCAAAGTATCTGGTTCATGTATATCTTGATGCGTCTTTGATTATATATATGTAGTTTTGTTGGACCTGGTGTAATTTCAATCAATGCCCATCTTCTTAAAATTACTTAAAGAGCAGAAGGGCCAAAGGCGCGAGGACGAGTGCTAAAGTCTTGCCGATGGCCGCAGCGCCGTTGCAGCCGTCATACTCGCAGGTTTCGCAGAAGGAGGTGACTTCGTTCGGGCCATTGTTGGTGGCCGGACAGGTGGTGGTGTAGTCGTCAGCTCGCTTCCACGTGCATCCGCGGGAGATCACCATATGACCGTTAACTGGAAGAGGGAAATAGAGAAGTTAGTCAATGAGTTGATAATTTTCAATAACGAATCAAATTTAAATTGCGACAATTATCATATAGACGGTTTCATTTTCAGCTCAAATGTTGCATAAAGACACGGTTTAAAACTTTATAAACCTACTAAAATATATCAAAGTTATTGAACTATCTATATTTCTGTATGGGACTTTTAGACATGAATATTTATCGAAGTTTATAGAAAGTATTTTGTTTTAGTAAGTTTAGTGAACATAATTTGGTTTGCTTTTCGTTTTTGTGAGTAACGTCAGAGCTCCTTTTTTACTGATAGGCCAAATGAGATTTTATTGTTTATTCGAATAAACAGTTGATTGACTAGGTACATTTTGCTTTGAACAATTGGTGACTAACCTTAGTCTTTCAAAACTTTACAACATAATTTGTAGGAAAGCATAAGAATAAAGAAGGAGAAGAACATAATTATTGTCTCCTAGAGTTTTAATAATGTTACAAAAGTGAATAATTTCTAAACCAATTAGACTTTACCCGAAAAAAATTACAGATTTTCCGCTCGCGTACCTACCCCATGCGTAGGTAAATATATGGAAAACAATGATAAATGACTACACTATGTAGGTTACAATGGTTTTGGATTACTATCCCGTTTAAAATAAATATCCTGAAGATGGGTAAGTAGGTATGTGTTATTAATATCCTGTACACACTATTCCGTGCGTTCTGGCCGTATCTTCCGGAAATTGGTCGTAAAAGCTCCGCAAATATGACGCGATTTGACCTAGGTAGGTACCACTGGTCATCGGTAAGTATATTCCGACCTTTACTAACGTTACGCAGTGGACTGAAATAAAGATCTATTGTGAGATCGCTGGCACAAACTAGAATGCGTAGGATCCGAAAATTAACAACTTTTAATTAGTACGAAACGTTACAGCAAGTTACGTAAATCAAATGAGTGAATGATAACTATGATATGACCATCGTTGGGTTTGTATATATTTATTAATAACTCCGCCGTTAATAATTCTGCCGTTCTACCCACATTCTTGTTCCCATAATTCTCTTACGATAAAACCGCTATTTTTTATCGTAAGAGAATTATGGGAACAAGAATGTGGGTAGAACTGTGCTATAAATCTAACTGTGTTTTTAATTTCTACCCAAACCGTTCAGAGGTACTAACGTGATTGAGCAATAACAATATTAGTGAGATTAATAAGATTATTAGAAGCCTTTGCTGACTGCAGGACAAAGGCCTCCTTAGCCCTTCCTCCATTTAATGACATCCTTAGCTGTGGTCATACAACCTTTTTAATTCGCGTCGTAGTCATCGCACCTTTTTTCAAGGTTTTGTTGACGTTTAGGTGCATATATCATACCTACCGGTTAGTTTATGTATTTAGGAAATGGCCGAAAAAGACATAGTAGTCTAGGTACTTATTGTCATCAGGATGGCTTCTAGAATGAGGCTAATTGATATTACAGAAGACATCGTTCGCTAATCCATCTGAATGTTTGGTCTTGAAAACAATATTAGTGACAATATTTAACAGACTACAATAACGTTTTAATGATGACCTCTATAACCGATAATTTTTTGTTGATACAAAGGTTGCAATTCAATCAATGTCCTGAAACAGCAAAAGGCTACCAGGTGTAATATAATTTGCAAGTACGCAGATAACGCAGACGCTATGCGTCATACAAACTGGTCTAGGTATTTTAATTGAAACAATACATCTACGTGGTCATTTAGCGCACAAAGTAAGTAATTAGGTATACTCAGATGACAAAGTGCCTTAATTTCATTTACACATAGGTCATACGGCCTTGTGTTACTCCCACGCCCACTCTGCATACAATTGCAAGCCTGAAGGGTTAGACAAAAATGGAACAGTTTCCGGACATTTTCATAATCCGGCATGAATGTTTCCTTCCGATCCATTGTCAACTTCAGAATCTGAATAGCTTCAAAACGATACTGTATTTATAGATATTTAGATAATTTGGCTTTGTCTTGCTAGAGGAAATGTTATCAATGTCAAACATTTTGATGAACTACAATACCTACTTTATTTAACTGTTCATACCTGTGTGCATTGTTATCGTACCAATCATAATAAAATATTTACATAATCTACTGTAACTACTTCGACTTGCGACTTTGTCCGTGTAGCGATTTAAAAAACATTACTCCCTATAATTGTTCTTTTTTTTTAGGACTTAATGTAGATAAGTATTCCTATAAACGATATGAGCTCAAGTCGCGAAAGTTTAAGAACTACCTTTATGTGTTAGAATATATCTATCAATAAACAAATATTTAGGTAAAAATTTTGACTTATTGAAAAGTACTAAGATATCCGGCTACACGAATCAAATAGTTACCGGATATTCGGTCAAAACACAAACGCAGCATGTCTAATTTAAAGACCCAAGAGCGATTTACCTTGTAATTAGCATCGATTCACTATAACAATAGAAGTGGAAGGACAAACATCTCGATTTGACGCAGATGTTGTAATTGTAGACATGACATTGAAAATAGCGAGAAACGTGCTAAAATATGACTAAGATACTAAGAAAATAGCTTCCTTCTGTATATGGCTGGTAGGTAGGATAGTTTTTGGTGGAACAAATTGAAGGCTATTAAAATATTATCTCGATTTTCTAAAGAACCGTGTAATCCTTATTTGTACCACAAAAAGTGTTAATTTAAAGCTGTAATTACTGAATTTGCGTGGTAGTTTAAAATAGCTATAAATAGAACTGTTTCATTCTAACAAACTATGCAGTTAAAATAATATCTGTTTAAAACTAAACTATCCAAAAATACGTGCTAGCTAATCAGGTTTTAATCGGATACATTTCAACAGAGTGTGCCACTGATCTGTATGATCGAATGTCCTTTTTTCTCTCTTATTCTTCTTTGTAATTTTTTATTGCTCGTATACTCTAATAAGCAACAACGTTTCATGATTGATGCTCCAGGGACGAGGAGTTTTTAATTCAAGAACGTCTACGCTGTGGAATGCGTAGCCTGAGTGATTTTTTACCGATAGATACAATCTTGGGTATTTCTCTGAGTGACGATTGCAGTGCAGTGCAATGCAAACATGTTGCTTTCCATCAGGCTTTCCATAGCACGTTTCTCGTCCCGTCCCGTCACTCTACATATTTTGTAAATAACGACTAAAAATCCTACAACAACGCAATCATGCACGAATAAAAATAACTAATCTTGTAAGTGTTTTTAAAAAAATATCGCTTAGGTACTCCGAGAATGTAACATATATTTCGCCACACGGAAAAAGGTCCTATATCTACGACGAATAGTTTCCCAGTCCATGATAAACTTTCCCGCAATAAATCCCCCTAATCACTGTTACAAATAGGAGCTACGGATTATACTGAGCATTACTTAACTAACGTGATTATCATCGCTACGCCACAGCATCCATACTTAATGATACTTCTCGTCGTATGGTTAGCATTTATGTTTCAATGAGCTAAGTACTTAATGTGAAGTTATTAGGAATATTTATAGCGGCAACGAGCCGTATTATACCTAACAGGTAGATGAATGTTGTTAATTATATCAATAGGTAGCAGTCCGTTCTGGTCCATTGTTGAGCTTATCGTATCATAGGCCCGGTTGCCTTGAAGAGATCGTTTTCAGCGATAAGGTTGCCATTTAACTAGCTCTAATAATTTATTAATTTTTGTGTAGTGGACAATAAAGAGTTTGTGTCTTTTTAGAAATAATTTTATTGATAAACTAAATTAGGTAGGTACAATGAATTTAGCTCTAACTGACTTACATTTTAATAACCTTGTGAACGGAACGTTCCATACGTTTCGTTTTCAATATTTACCCCTTTCAGAGCAATATGCAGTGACCGTAACACATATTTTAAAACTGCATTAGACAATATAAAAACTGCATGTAATAAACTTAGCTAAGTACTTATAGACGATGCAATAAAGTATATCTACTGCACAATGACTCTAATCTTGGGCGTTTACCGTTGTCTAGTTCCCATATAAAACACTGAATTAGTGACTTGCGTATTTCTTACCAGTTTCCTACGGTAGGTACGGTTTCTTTTCAAGTCATCAATCCCACCGATTAAAGTACATAGCCGTGGTGGTTTAGTGTTTACTCGTAGAACGTCCGATTTTCGATTGTGATATCGTAATCGTAAGTGCTAGTTCTTCAAGAGAGTTCCAATCCCGCCCGGGATTAGTTAGTACTTACGGGATTATAACTATTTGTTATATTAAAACTCTTGAAGTTTTTCAGTTGAAAAGTTTCAGTTGAAGTTAGTGTTTCTTCTCTGAGTACTTTTCTAGGTGCATATGTACGATTACAAGTTTGTAAAACAAAATTAGGTACTACAACTAAATGTTTGTTTAATTTCAGTTGGTATGTAAAGGTCAACAAAAGTGTACAAGAGTAATTCCTCACCTTGATAAATAATTTAGAATTCGTGGTTTATTTTTCTTCCAAGTGTAACTCAGGTTAACACTTTTTTTTAAATAAAGCTTGATTTTACCCTTTTTTGGAGTTGTCAGTATAAATTTGTCATTACCATTGCTTTTAATATTGAAGGAAAAGATTGCGAGGACTAAAAATTTCGTACTTAATATTGTTTCCAAGAACGTCATCTTTTGAGAACAAGTGACAGTCACTAAACTTGGATTTAGATTTTTTTAAGTCTCTCCTTGTGAGAGAAAGATAATTTATAAAAGAGATTTATTAAGATATCGTCTCAAATCAAAAGTTGTTTGTTCCCAACGGAAAACTTGCCACACTTGCCTGTTCGTTACGTCCACTCATTCTGCCTATACATAGGGGAAAAAGAGTGACACTTACTGTATTTCTTCTGCTTCTTGCAGGCAGACTTAGATGATGTCAGGTAGGGGTAAGTGGCCCCGGTGTTTGCATCACAGTTTTCCAGTTTGAAGGCGTAGGCGGAATCTCTGTAGTAATCAGCATTTTCAGGTCGCTGTCCAATCAGGAATGGGTCGTTGCAGACCTGGTTCAGATCGGAGGAGCAAGTCCAGCACCTCACGGATTCACCTGGAATTTAGGAAGAAAACAAATTACTACATGATGTAATGTTAGATTGTCATTGAATGTATGAATCCACTTACAAAACAAACGAATTCGCTAGAAATTACAACAACAAGAGTAAAGTGGTTAAGAATTTTTTTCAATTACATTTCCGAGTTTAAAACATTTAGTTTATTTTACTTTTGAATAAAGTCTAATCTGTATCGCAATTTGCGAAGTTTTTGACATCAAACAAACTCACAAAACCACACAAGAACCAAAACAAGGTACTTTTAGTACAACGATAAGTATTTTGTAACAGTGAGTAATGTAAATCCAATTTTGAATCGATTGCACGACCAAGTTAACAGCAGTTTCTTATCGAATTGCACACGTAGGTACCTACTCGTAGGTAAGTAAATAATGTTCAGCATCGTATTGTTTTAATCTGTGCAAACGATGAGTCCTTTGGATATTTCAATAGCTACATAAACTTCGAACAATGTATAATCATCCCAAGTGTAGGTAAATTCACCCTACTCGTGTTATAAATGCGAAAGTGAGTTTATTTGTTACGTTTTCCCGCGAAAACTACTTAATCGATCTTAATAAAACTTACACATGTCATTAGAAAGACCATAGAGTACTTTTATACCGGGGAAATAACGGGATCGGGTACTAGGTTTTATTGTGACACGAACAGTTCTCAAAGAAAATATAAAATGTGATGTGTAAGTAAAGTTTTGGAATACGGTGATCAGGGTAGCGACACGTAGCGATTCTAAATCCATTCGGTTGCATCCGACACGGAAACTCATCTCTAGGTCTTTGACTTATCTGTTTAGTATGACAGAGACCGAGAGATGAGATTCCGTGTCGAATGCAACCGAATGGATTTAGAATCGCTACCCAGAATGCATTTTGGATAAGATTCTAATACTTATAATTATTACAATACGTAGCAACATAACTCATGCATTTTTTTGAAGTGAAAACTTCTTTAGGCGCGCCTAGACAGATTTTTCGTGGGCTGTGAATTGAATTCATTCGTCACGCTCGGGTATGATAAGAAAGCTTCGGGTAAACTCGGGACCATGGCTATTGGCCATCTAAAAATACGTCAACCAATGGGAAATGCTGACGCATTTCTAGATGGCCATACGCGATGGCGAGGCCACGCCCTCCGGTTACACCCGTGTAGTTTCCGAGGTAAGCTATCAAATTCTGATTTATAAGTTTTCACTTCTATCGGCAGTTCCTATGACTGCCAATTTTTCTTTTTTTATAGTATTGAGTGACGAGACGAGCAGGACATGTGCCTGATTGTAAGCAACATGCCTGCCACATAACAACACAGTGACACACAGCTATTGGAACATGAAGAGTCCAAATTATTACCTAGCACTGCACTGCGCTCGTCACCCAGAGATCTAAGATATTATATCTCTAAGCCCTGTAATTTCTCTGGAAACGTTGCCCTTCAAACTGAAACACTGAATGTTTTCACTTTACTGCTTGGCGGTAGAATAACTGGCAAAAGTGTGGTAGGTACTTCCGCAGGCGGACTCTTCCAAGAGTCTTACCACTAGGTACTATTCGTACTTTATTTCTGTCATATTATGACTGGGGAATATGGAATAGTTAAATTGAAGTGTTTTTTTTTTGGGTCGAAATGCCGGTCGCTAATGGAAAACAACGATTAGTTAGTTAATTTTATTTGGATTTAAGCAACGAAATCTTTGTCCAGTATTGACACGATCTAAACTACCTCTATGTTATGTAGATATGTGAAAGTCGTTCGATATTAACGAAATTTCTTTACATCAGACTAAAATAAAAATAACTCTTATATACCTTACGTAATTTTGCTAAAAGTTGTTGAATCAAAGTCAGCGTAATCGTATAAAAATAGAGATCTAGTTCTTCCGATTAAGTAAAGTCAATTTCAATTTCCTTGGCGACACGGTCAGGAGAAAGTTGTTTACGAAGGAAGCGTATCGCGATAAGATACATGTACCTACTATTAAAAGGTTCTAGAATGTTTACGATATCATTCGTTATTTAAGTACTGGCTAACACTGATAAAACTTCGTAACAAAAATTTTGTTTTCTGCTTTTTAACAGACTTCAAAAACACACAACCGAATTGAGAACATCTTCCGATCTCGACATCAGGACATTTGACTGATGGTAAGCAACATGCCTGCCACAACAACACAGTGACACGCAGCTATTGGAACATGAAGAGTCCAAATCATTACCTAGCGCTGCACTGCGCTCGTCACCCAAACTATACTTACCTCGATGATATCATAGGTATAAGTATTAGTTTCCTCCAAAACTTCACTATCTCATTGGGACAATGTGTTTAGTGGTTTTCACATCAAATTCATGAAATTTAGCCCAGTGCCTGAGTTTAATCTTAAATAATAATAAATTTGAGTCGGTGTTTGATTTTTTTTTGAGAAAATTGTATTATATATTTTTCAACGCAATTATCCTTTGGACAGTTAAGCAGATATCTACACTAAACTGATTGTTATTCTGAAGATTAACAGGATAATACGCAACGTATTCGTTACTCACAACAAACACGTCCTACGGTTTCTATTTACACCTTTTACATAGTGTACATATAAACGACATTTGAATCACCTTTAACAAACAATGCATAATAAACTGAATACAAAAATATGAAACTAACAATATTGTTAGAATTGATTAAGCAATATGGATGTTACAGGCATGTGGTGTGATACTGGTGGAAATCTCTCAGGGATATTTTTTAAATCTCTAAGGACATTATAATATGAGTAGTTTGACATAATATTAGATGGCGATCAAGAACAAACGTATCTTTAATTTAAAAAAAAAAATACATATAGTCGGTATTTAAATCGTGCTAGTAACGAATTCTTGTCACTTTCCCATTTTCTAAGGAACGTCTGGAATGAGTTTAATTATTTATTTACATGACCATATCTTTTATTTTATTTTTGAGCTATGGTTGAGTAGTTTTTAACTCTTAGTTGTTGTATGGGAAGTTATGTTGATCTGTATGTAGGTATTTAAATTCTGTTACGAAAAAATATCATAATATGGTTATGGATAACTACTATAAGTAAACATATACATAACTATTTAAGTCTCGCGCCGTGCGGCGCACCGTTCTCATTGAGAATGGTTAATTAGCTGATTAAAGAGCCAGTTAAGTCAATTATGGTAATTTATTGCGCAATGCTCATAATAACTGTAATTATTGGTAAAAAAACAACATGAATGGGAGAAACTGTACTCAACAAGATGCAACGGAAGTTTGTACGATTTGATGTGATTGTGCGGCAAATTATATGAACCGCTAGGCTCCCAGGGGTTTTCACTTATTTTTCGAGTTAAAATCCCTACATTAGCAGGAATTTACTAAAATAAGATTGATTTCCGGAGAAATAAAGCCAGCATCTTACATATTATTTCACCTCCAAAGCTGTAGGAATAAATTTAGAATTTTCATAATGACGTAGAGTTCGTCTTTGCTGCATTCGTCACAGTTATTTTCACGGTCAAAACGGTTCCGTATTTTTTTGCGGGTTACGTGCTGTTACAGTCATTGCACTCCACAACAACATTGAATGATCAGCGTGTAACCTTCAACACAAAAACTTAATAGCATCTGGCAAGGCCTTCGGAGATCGTCTGGTATACACAGGGAGCAATGCGACGCTATAACAGCCGAATCATGTATTTCAACGTGTAGCTTAAAAGCCAGCAGTTGTACGGTAAATTTAATCAGTACCTCCAACGTAAGGGAACAGTATTTTTCGTAATTTGCTAATCATTTTACGTATCCAAGCCATCCGTTGCATTTCGTAAATCGTCAAACCATCTAGTCTCAGGGCGTCCTATACCTACTACAGATTTTACAGTTACAGATAGTACAGTTTACAGATTCGTCACAACTATGCCCAAGCCGAAGATCTGAGCTGAGGAGTGTATTATATGAGAGGCCTATGTCCAGCCGTGGACGAGTATGGACTATGAAATTCGTTTTACCGACAATTCAACAATATCTATCTGAAAACTGTTACATACTTTCGCTCAATCTATATACTAATATCATAAGTGCGAAAACTCTTTCACGCAAAAACTGTAGCAAGAATCAGAATGAAATTAGGTACCGACATAGATTGTTACTAGTCTGGGATAACACATAGGCTACTTTTTATCTCGGTAAAACAACGGGATCGGGATCTACGCTAGTAAAACCGTAGGATGCTACTAACTAGAATAATGAAGCTATAGAAAACGAGATAGGCTAAATCCAGTGTGCCGAAATAAGGAAACTCGCTTCAGCACTGCTTGTTAATCATTACTTTCACAGCATTACACTCTGAAGCTGCGAGAAGCGTGACAACTATACTATGACCTCACTGCATATTATTTGTTCGTGGCTCTCTGCATAATAAAATCATTGCTACTGTCATTTATTCCATGGCCCTTGTATACGTTTTATTCGTTCCAAATACAGATTCAAGGGCCGAAATAGAGCTGTTATAGCTTATAATTTTCCTCGACTTGCCACGCACAGTGACCACCGACAAAGGAAGATATTTTATAGTGGTATCGGTGCCTACGTAACAACGTCATTTTGTGTACGATGGTCACGCGTAGTGACGATCATTGAATTCCGAAGTGGAGTGGTTATAAATACTGTTAGCTTACTGCCGTAGTGAGCCGTCAAATAGTAATGTGTAAAAATGTGCCTGGGCAACGATATTTTGTAACATAGTTTTTAGAAAATCTTCGGTCAACATCGCGTGTAATTATAATCATACTAACTTAACTTTGACGACCGCTCTGAAATGTTAAATTGTACTAGCATCGTTCTTGGGTTCCACCCGCGTAGTTATCGTTCCGTAATTTTCCTGCGGTAAAAAATAGCCTATGTTCTATTCTAGACTATAATCTGTGTTCCGAATTTCAAACTGATCCGTTCACTTTTCGATATGATTCGAGCAACAAACATTCAAATTTTGACATTAATAATATTAGTAGTAGGATAATGTTCAGAATATTTTATATGGGCTAAGTAATTAGGTATGTAATGGAGTTTAGTTCGAATTGTAATAGGTAATACAGTTTTGTTAACAAACTTATTAATTTCCAGTTTAATTTAAAGTTTTATTTAAAGTTTTAAATGGCTGGGAGCTGCGGTGAAGCCCGCGCTTTAGCAGTTTTGTCATGTTTTATTGACGTAAAACCATTCACGCAAATGAATCATTTCGTTACTAGCCACATGGGACGTTAACCTACTACCTATGTGTTCATCCAGTTGATCTCCTTACTACGTACATCATTTCATTTCAGTCAATGAACAAACACACACACTTACAAACCCACTAATATTAAATTTTATAATTATTTGTGTGATATACATTATTGTCGGTTACTTTAGTTCCTCCAGATTAATAAGTATTAGCGTGAACATAGATTTGATCATTGCAGTTTTATTTTATTTTTAAAGTATAATATCGAATGATGGCATGAGCATGACACATGCCTGATGGTAAACAACATGGCTCGTCAATACAACAGTGACACTCAGCTATTTGAACATGTAAATTACAAATCACTACCTGAATGACTCCACCTAGAGATTCGTCTCAATGCCCTGTATTTTTTCTGGAAACATTGCCCTTAAAATCGGAACACCGTAATATTTGCACATTACCGTTTGCAGTAAAATAACTGGCAAATGTATGGTTTTGCAAAGAGACTTTGCAAAGAGTCCTACCACTACAAAAGTATTAGGTAGGTACATATTATGTAAATAGTTAAAATTTTGTGCTTTTTTTGCTTGGGTATTTTTCCACGTAATACCTGTTTTATATCACCTACTTATGACTGTGATCTGACTCACACTTTACCAGCCTGCGTAGTTTGAAACAGAGAAAAATTACAAGCTATACACATATTATAATTTATCAACTCTGTAATCGTAGAATGTTCAAACCGAACGTCAATTATTACACAATCCATGTTTGTTGATAATTGTTATTTTAGCTCGTGGAATGAACGCACATCTCTCTAACTATCCGTAATTCACATAAATTACACGGTATATGACTCAGTTACCCACAATTGTCTTAAACTATGTGTCATTTTGTACACATAGGCACAGATAAGGAAATAGTTACTTCGTAGGTGTAGTCGGTTTCACCAATCAAACCTGATGACAGGTTACGTACGACACTATCGCAAATACGTACATCCTTCCACGGCTGTTGTATACTAACATTGAAGTGCAATCTCTTCGCCAGATGAGTTATATCTTGGCGCTACCTCTAGGCTATCGTGTTTATGTATTTTATCTGCAAATGCAAACGGGGCCATAGATAAGGTAATAGTTTGTATTGTTGGCAACTATGATGTAAGTGGTTCGATGGAAAATGTTTTTTAAGATTTTTACTTTAGTTATCTATGTATGCTTAGTTATATGTAGATACATTGACGTATATAATATCGTTGTGTAGATAGGACAATTTTAGGGGTTTTCAATACCAGTTTAGATTAATGCGGAAGCTGCAAATGTGCAATTGTATCTTTCTTAATTTATCCGTTTCATTGTTTTTTTTTTACAAAACTAAGTGACAAGATTGGTAATCTTGTCTGTTTGAGCACGTTTTACGTCACAAACTTCCAAAATGTATTTACCCGTTCGTGGATTTGTAGTGATAGGGCTTTTGTAG
The DNA here is from genome assembly GCA_963693475.1 of Ectropis crepuscularia. Taxonomy (NCBI): domain Eukaryota; kingdom Metazoa; phylum Arthropoda; class Insecta; order Lepidoptera; family Geometridae; genus Ectropis; species Ectropis crepuscularia. Next base: position 17,301,400 of record OY856358.1, read on the forward strand.
AGTCCACCCACATGTCGTGTAATTTCTTTGCACTCATTGCCCTTCGCACCGAAACTTAGTGATGTTTGAATATCTGCTTTTTATAGTACCTATACAGGGTTACTGGTAAACAGCCTGCATCCGTTTAAGGGGATGTTAGCTACATTCAATAAGTCAACGTTTGTTCTACTGTTTTTAAAAAAATGCATTTTTTTTTTCTTATACAAAATAAATAAATAAAAAATGGCAGTCATAGGAATGTCCGATAGAAGTGAAAACTTGTAGGGGAGAGTTGGTTATATCGTACTGCCATTTAAATCGTACCACTTCTAAATTTCCCACTTTAAGGATATTTTTTTCAACACTAGCAACACCAAATCGTGGCCCTGCACAACCCCCCGCCACCCGCCATTTGTGATTGATTTGACTTGACAACTGTGCGCGTGAGTGACAAAAACATTTTTTTGTGGAAGTTATTGCAAATTATGTTGTAAATTCGTAAGGATATGACTCGTAAACAAGGTAAGATAGAGATACACAGTTTTCATTATTTTATTACAATTTTATACTAGATTATTGGTGGTTTTTGTTGCTTGTCTAAGTTTTGTGGATATGCCTTTTTTTTGAAAATGGTCTAGTTCGCTAAATTGTGCCACTCGCAGTTGGGTAAATTGTACTGGTACGACTTAGCCGACTAGTCTAAAAGTACTTAAGTATATTTTACAGACTGTATTAATATTGCTATAGATGACGGCCTCAAAAGCTAAAATCGAATATTATAATTGGAACAAGCAAGACCTAGAAATAGCTATTCTGGCTTACAAAAACAAATAATTAAGTTTGAGTAAAATTTCAAAGATTTATTCTTAAAAAGCGTTACAAAATTTTCCAAAGTCAGAAAAAAAGACGACCTACAGAAAAAAAGGTACCTGTAAATAAGAAAAAAAATGACAAAAAGAAAATCATAATAAAAAAGGACGACAAAGAAAATTACAATAAAGAAATGAGTATTTCATTTCTTCTCTTGCTGAAGCACATGCACAACCATCGACGTCGAAAAAACAATATATTTAACTAAACGCTACGCCTGCTGATATTAAAAAACACCATACAGAATACAGGAGAACACTATACAGAATACAGGAGAACACTACACAAAACGTTATTGAAATTACAACAAGCCTATATAAAAATCAACTAGAACAGAAGATAAAGCAGAAGAAAGTTAAGTTAAAGAAAGGAAAGGTTTGCAAACCAAAAAAATACCAAACAGTGAAAAAAGAAAAGAAAACAGCTATATCCAAAAGCAAATGCAAAAGTTTTAAGAGAAAACGACCCTCTTGGAAGAGGGTTACCTACTAGTAGCGATGATTCAGATAAGACACTTAAACTGTATTTTTCTCATTATTACTATAGTGGTGTTGATTGATCTCAATACTATAATACAATCATGTTATTTTTACAAGAAATCTTATAGATGTGTTGTTATTTTATCACCTAAGAGGTATTCATAATATTTCTTAACCTAAGAGTTAAAAATAAATGATTTGGTTAAAAATTGTACGGTCTTTAATTCAGTGGTACGACATAAACACTCATGGTACGATTTAAAAACTTAGTGGTACGATTAAACCGACTAGTCGGCTAAATTGTACCGATGGTAGTCCCTTGTAAAAAAACATTTTTATGGATGTTAGAGTAAACATATGGAACTGATTTCTCGGGCTTAACAAGGTAAAATATAAGACTTTATTTTGCAAATCCATCAATTATTCTAAGTCTTGTCATAAGCGAAATATTTAAGTTAAAGTAAAAAGTGGTACGATTGTTATCACCTGTATTTGTTTGTAGTATATTTCACTATAGTATTATGTTTAATACTGGGATTTGAGTCTAAATATGTGTCATATAAAAGAACAAGTATTTGATTATTTAAAGAAATGGGTGTGACTGATAAAATTTAGTGTAGATGGCGCCGGTGCAATACCATTCACTTCTACCCGCCATCTCAAAAGCGTTTTAGAGAGGTTGGCGCTATAAGTAGACGGAGCTAAGCCGTTGAAGGGCATTCCTTTTTGAAATTTTATATGAGAAAGATCTAACAGTTGTCGATATAAACTCTTACATATATTTAATTGGTTTACTTTTACTCAATTGATAATATCAGAAGTGCTATGAACACCATGCCTGGAAATCACAACGGTGATGAGAAATAATCGAAAAAGCAAGCGTCGCCCGCAGTTAGTTAAAAATGTTATTCTTGGATCAGTAGTTTCAGTAGTGCGTAATGTACACGTAAGTAAGCAACAGTTTAATATTACGATTTACTTTAAAGAAACGATGTATAAAATTGTTTTAACCTTGTTATCTAACATTGCATTTCAAATGAAACTTTTGCGAATCACCGACAAGTTAAATCTATTAATTATTATCTCGTAAAGGGGTACTGTAAAATAATCTTCAATTCCGGGAACTGCAATCAGAACATTTCGTAGAATGAAACATCTTCGTTTTTTTTTTTAAGTTTGTGGATACTGTTTTACAAAACTTTATGAGAGGGTAGCTTATGTTGTGGACGAGTTGTTGCGAGGCACAGCAACCATAGATAAAAAGTGTAAATCAGTTGGATATTGGTTTAAATATCTTTCAGGGAAACTGTTTGAAAAAGGTCATGCATTTTAAAACATAACACAGTAATAGAAAGTGTTACATCTTTGATTTGAATTTGGTTACCGTAGTTGGGTTACAAAGTGGTTATATTCAGTGCAGTTATAAGATACCCTTATGGTTGAAATTAGAAAGATTTTAGTCAGATGATGCCGAGCTATGTACGTTACCAATGAATTGTTTTGGTATTGTTTCAAAAAATGAGACCCTTTAATTCACTTGGGAGCGTTTATAAAAACTACATAGAAGGCCATATGTGAGAAAAATATGAAACCTTTGAATAGGTACGATTAGAAGACTTTGAGATATATGTAATTGAAAGTCAAACCCAATCGAGCAGTGCAATGGCTCTAGGATGTTGTCAGGTATTATGATTGATTGCTGATGAGTTAACGTTTGAATAACGTAGTGAAGTGCAATGGCTTCGATCCATTGACAAAGTAAGTGAGTGAAACCGTAATTTCTTGGACATAAACTGACGTACCTTGTGTCGGCCTAAGAGTGTAACTGCTAGAGAAAGCATTAAGAGTGAAAATAATGAACTTTGACTTTGACTGTGACTTTGACTTTGACTTTAATGCCGCGTATCTAGAGTTACCAGGCGGCAGCTAGGGAAAGGTGTATGTTTGAGATTTATGGAGAATGTGGGTAATGTAGTGACGTACCTCGAGTTGCGACAATGAGACAGCGCAACTGCTTGGGAAAGCTATTCATTACTCATCTTAAGTGGATTTATGGAGAATGTGGTAATGTAATGACGTACCTTGAGTTGCGACAATGTGACAGCGCAACTGCTTGGGAAAGTAACTCGTCTTAAGTGGATAATACTGGAAGAGTAAAATTAACTTTGATAAAATGAATATATTGTGCATTTTGTTCGCAGCAACTACACCAGACTGTGACACTGCCAAGGTTGGCAGCGTGCGCAGGAGGGCCGTGTTATCACCTGTATTTGTTTGTAGTATATTTCACTATAGTATTATGTTTAATACTGGGATTTGAGTCTAAATATGTGTCATATAAAAGAACAAGTATTTGATTATTTAAAGAAATGGGTGTGACTGATAAAATTTAGTGTAGATGGCGCCGGTGCAATACCATTCACTTCTACCCGCCATCTCAAAAGCGTTTTAGAGAGGTTGGCGCTATAAGTAGACGGAGCTAAGCCGTTGAAGGGCATTCCTTTTTGAAATTTTATATGAGAAAGATCTAACAGTTGTCGATATAAACTCTTACATATATTTAATTGGTTTACTTTTACTCAATTGATAATACGATATAACCGACTCTCCCCTAACTCAGAATTTGATAACTTACTTTGGAAACTACACGGGTGTAACCGGAGGGCGTGGCCTCGCCATCATGGCATGGCCATCTAGAAATGCATCAGCATTTCCCATTGGCTCACGCATTTCTAGATGGCCATGCCAAGATAGCGAGGCCACGCCCTTTCTGCATTTCCCATTGGCTGACGCATTTCAAGATGCCTAATCGCCAAGGTCCCGAGTTTACCCGAAGATTTCTTACCATAGCCGAGCGTGACGCTAGAACTGAATTTACACCCCACAAAAAATCTGTCTAGGCGCGCCTAAAGAAGTTTTCACTTCAAAAGTGTATTTGCGGTCTAAAAGCATCGAACTCTTCGTAACAATTCATAATAAGAGCGCGTACGCTCTTTAACGCGCAAAAAATGATGTGCCGAAGTGAATAAACACTAAAAGGTCGCGAAACAGTACAAAAAAGGGCAACAAACACTATAGAAGAGACGTACTTCTTAGCATTCCATGGATTCACCGTGTGGGTGCCGGGTCCATCGTGTGGCAGAGAGAGAAATCTCGAATAGACCCCAAGACTTGTGACTCGGGCTGTAGGTTTAAAAGGGGCCCCTTACATTGACGTACGTCAACACTCACCTTCACTACTCGTATTTCTCTCCCTGCCCAGCCAAATCCGATATGATCCTACTAGTGCAGCTTTAGATACTCGTTCTAGTATAGAACTTACTGCACTTCTGGACAATCCAAGGTCTTTAAGCAGGTTATAGAGAGATTTTGCTGGTATACCTCTCGCTCCTACTTCTACAGCGTATAAATTAACTACATAGCCATTTTTTGTTAATTCATTTTGTAGGTCGTAATCTATTGAGTTTTTATCTATTGAGTTTTAACGAAAGTTGTAGAACAAAAGTTGTTTGTTTAAATGTACAGAACATGCCCTTAAACGGATGCAGGCTGATTACCAGTAACCCTGTATAATAAGTGACAGGACGAAGCAGGACATGTGCCTGAAGGCAAGCAACACGCCTGCCCATAACAGAACAATATCACGCAGCTATTGGAACATGAGGAGTACAAATGATTACCTAGCACTGAACTACGTTCGTCGCCCAGAGGTAGATATTGATTTATCTCTATGCCCTGTAATTCCTCTGGATACATTTCCCTTTAAACCGGAATACAGTAATGTTTGCGTTAATCTGGTTAGTAGTAGAATAACTGGCAAAGGCAAAGTACTCCCCAAGCATAGAATAGATAATACAGATAGAACGGACACTCCCCACCCCCCGCCAGTTTCAAGCTTCCTACCCCGCAAGAACGCGAGAAGCACTCAACGAAGGGTTATATCGGACGACAATTTTCTATGAGAATACGACCATGACGCTGTGTTGCTGTGTTATTTAAATTTAGGTACCAATTTTTTCATCTGTTCAACGAAACAAGAATAACAGATTTTTAATTTCATAAGAATTTCTATAATATACTAGGATTGAATCGTTTTTCTACTGTGTTTTGATAAGTTCACAATTTTAAGTTAAGAATAAGAGATTTTTGATTTCATAAGAATTTCTACAAAGATTGAATCATTTTTATGAACTGTGTTGCTATTCTGCGTAGCGATTCTGAAACCATTCGGGTCGGGCTGATCCACGGAAACTGGCCTCTACCGACTGGTTCGGGCAAATTGCGATTCTCAACGCCAATTCCGATTACTTTTGACATTTGCAACCGACTACCAGCTGTTTTCTAATCGGATGGGATTCGGACAGCTTTTTTGTCGTGGATAGCTAAATACGATTTTCAGATTATTGTATTTACTTGATTTTTCTCTGTTTTTCTCAATATTTCTGTAAGATTATGGACAGAAAACGAGTTTTTATTAACTTTAGTGTGTAATATGTGTTTAGTTTTTGGAATTTTGGGTTATGAAATTTTCAAAGTTGGCAGTTTGTGCTCAAAAGAATTGCTAGAAATAGATTATTGCCACATTTGATTTGTTGATATTGTTTATTTTTTGAGATGAAAATTTGAAATATGTTTGTTGTTTGAGCAAAAAGCCAAGAAACCACAAAGAAACATTGGAGATACGAGACATCACGTCAGACAACGATATAACAGCAAGAGCGGAAACAACTTTGGCCCCAGTGGTCAGTGGTGGTCACAAACATAGTCGGAGCTAACTAAGTAAGAAGACCGTGTGATAAGTGCGTGCGTCTATAATATTACTTAGTGCCAGCCCAAAAGGGGTGACCCACGAACCCCTCTGGTCCTTGTATAACAAACAGTATTTTCGTACCTATCTGTTCGACTTTAGTTCTATCTACTCTATCATCTATCATCATCATCATCATCATCATCAGTTCTATCACTATGAAGCTATTACTTTTTGTTGTTATTTGGTTATTTCCAAACAAAACAAACAATAGTTCCGTTGACTTTGACAACATCAACAGATTGACAAATTGAAGGTAAAACGAAAAATGTAAACTATGATTTATTGTGTTGCAGATGCAAATTTCCAGAGGTTATTGTTCGATTTACTCGTTTATTATATAAATTCTATGTAAAAAAAGTCATTCAAAACCACAAAATAAACCCGAAATACAGTTATTTGACGATTTGTATATTCCTACCATGAGTTAACTTTTCTACCAAATTTGTATCTGTATTCGAAAACTAGGTGGGATAGCTTGTCTTTGGTCTGGCCAAAAGACATTCCTACGCCAATCCGATTGGCGTTGTGAATCGCAGATTCCGAACCATTCGGTAGCGGGACCGCTATCGGATGAGTCGGTTCGGGTGCAACCGACTGGTTTCAGCATAAGCAAACTGATTGTTGATGAAAGTTATATTTACCTACATTAAAGATCGAACACTAACTAGGTAAGATTATAGGCCACTTAACACAGGCAGTGAGGCAGGTGAACTCACGGGTCACAGCTATTCCATAAAATAATTTAGTAACCCTAGATGACACGCACACATGCGTAAATGTGTTCGAACGACATATGCGTAGTTGTGTGAGTGTAGGTATGTCAACTGCACCGTCTGTATAGATTTTAGGCCGAGTGTCCGGGGTGTGCCCCAAGTGAGCTCTGCCAAAAGTCCTACCACTAAAAAAACGTAACAAAAATATCTCTACCATGATTTATCCAAATAAAATTACTAAATATAATTTATACAATAATCGTGGGAAACACGTCCCTAATAATGATGGTCTGATTGTAATTGTAATATACATATAATAAGAGTGGCGCTCCTCAAAACATTATTTTTTACTATTATTTTTTCAAAACCTATTTCCACTTAAATTTGCCACATAATTTTATAGTTTAAGTATGTTTATGACTATTAAAATGAATCATTTTAAAATAAAACAGCCATCTTGGCATTTAACTTATTGTTGTTGTATTTTAAAGAGGCTGGACACAGCTCATCGCGAGATTCTCGTGGCCTCGGAATTTTAATCAATTATGTTGTTTTTTCCGAGTTGAAGTTAAATTGGTATGAAATTATGCTTTAGAATAAAGTGTTGCTTGAAGACTTTGTATCTATAAGAATAAACGTGACGTTGCCACTTACAGCTCTCCAAAAAATAAGTGTAGTTTCGGATAGATAGGTAGATACCTAGTCGAAGATAGAGCAATGTGGCGAAGAAATAAAACTGAATGAAAAGCAAAAACTGCCTACTGGCTAGAACATCGAACATCTAGAACATTCAAGTGCAGATGTGCGGGTTTACCATCACACTGGCTTAAACAGTGATGGAAAAACATCGCGAGAAAACTGGAGTATTTCAAAAGAAGACATTTTTCGAGGACATGTGTTACCCGCAGTCGGTCAGTTTGATGAATCACGACCTTGACTCTAGCTTTGTGAGAATCACAGGACGCAGCTAGTCTCTACTTAATATTTTAAGCTGGAGAGTTTGTTTGTTTGAACGCTGGGATCTCGGGAAATTCTGGTCCGAATTGAAAGATTATTTTTCTATTGGATAGTCCATTTATCGACGAAGGCTATAGGTTATAGACATTACGCTACTATCAACAGGAGCGGAGCATGAATGAAGAATGTAACAAAAACGGGCAAAAAATATTCCTTTTTGAGACCTTTCGTACCGTGCGTTGATATGACAGCATGGATCTAAGATTGCGTCATCATAAACTATTGCTAATCAAATTTGTTCCAAATCTGAGTTGTACGACCAATTTTCGACAGGTAGCATAGCAGACAGCTGAAGCCGTTTTTGTTTGAACGCGATATTCTCGGGAATTACTGAACCAATTTCAAAAAATATTTCTCCGTTAGATATGTTTGGGATCCCTGAGTGCTATGTATTATATTCCACGGCCAAAGACGGGGCAGACATCTAGTAGTTTATATAACTTCAATTTCACTAAGCATGGAAACAAACAGGGAGCAGACTTGGTGACAAAATGTATTTGAGAAAAAAAATCCTTTTATAATATATTAATATAAAGTTACAGAACCAGATTTAATCCTGATTTTGGTACATATTCTGTGGCTAAGAGGCTGTGCCCTTCTAACGTCCTTACGCAACATTCTTGTTGCACAAACCAGCCCACGTGATGCCCTAAAGGGCAATACACTGTTGCCCTTGTGTTGCGAAAGATTTTTAACAGAGTACATTTATCGGGAGGCACTTTGCAGTTCGATTGTTTGAAACATGTTGGAGTCAGGCTTTAGAGGATTACGTTGCATGTAAGCGAAGGCAAGTGGACTCTGCAAATGGTCCTACAACAACAATTTTGTAAATTCTTCCGAAAACAAATTGTAGTAATTTAAACGGTATGTTTAATTCACTTTATACAAATTTTAATAATTCAGTCGTTGCACGTTTTGTTTGTATGTCTCTAACGAGTGCGTAAATAAATGTAAAATGCCAATCAAACTTGAATTTGGATAAAAACGCAGACTATAACTACCTAATATTCGATTCAAAAAGTTGCATGACTGGACTGGGTTAATGCGGTTGCATTAAAAAATTTAGCTTATCGACATAGTCGAGAAAACTGGGGCCTTCTTCTAGCTTTGATTCGGAAAAATCAATCATAAAACATAGAAAACGTACGAACAAAATAAAGACAAAACAAACTCAGGAAGCGTTTGTTTTCCTGGCCGTTAATAGGGATTAAGAGAGTTGGCATCGTTTCCGCAGCGTCACATGTCTAATAGGTGCGGTTAATGGGTCAACCGTTAAAATCCCCTAAAATTACCTCCGCATGTTCTAAACGACACATGTCACTGGGAGAAGTTGGTACTTCCATATAATAAAGGACGTAAGTGAGGTAACGCGACTGAAACAGCGTTTTTTTATTTTTTTGTTGTTTTATTCCTATGTGGACTAGGATAGTACAAGGTCATAAGGTCGTTGTAAATTGAAACAAATTAAATATTAATACATTTAAACAAATGATAAAACTAAAGTGTATCTGACTGCTCGTAGCTCTAAAAAGCGTCATCGTTTCATGGTTGATAATCCAAAGACACGAACGAAGAGGTTTGACTCTACTTTTGTGATAAGGTCGTTTAGGAGTGGGTTTTTCTTGATGGTTACAATCTCGGTGTCTTCAAATCGAGAGTGAATCGGTTTCTTCTAGGTAAACACGCTCCATCGTAGACCGCATCATCGCTTAACATCAGGCGAGATGGTGGTCAGAAAGTCAGAAAAAAAGAATTCAACTAGTATTTTAAACGCAAAAGTTTGTATGTTTTACCTGCATAGATTTTGCGTGAAAGAGATGAACTGGATGACAGTGGTAGGTCCATATATTATATACGTAATAAATAGCATGGAATTACAAATAGGTAATTTTTTATCTCATGAAAATAATGGGATCAAGAATTACGCGGGCAAAGCAGCATTTTAACTCGGGATGAAAATTTGTGTAATACCCGACTAGGTATATTCCATTTGAGTTTCAAATTCTAGCTAATACCTTCAGCTCTTACGACGTAGTTGAGCAGCAATCATTCAAATGTCTAAACATGCTATTTTCACATTTATATCTAATATCAGAAGGATTTAAATACATCAATCCCTGTCTTGCCAACTGGTTAGGGGAAACCATAGGATAGTTATGGCGTGACAACACAGACCATTCACCCGAAAAAAAAACTGCGTTTCTAAAGGAATAGGTATATATTTTCCAATTTATATGAGACAAGTAGGTAAACACAAAGTCACGGGCTGCTACTAGTTCACATACATTTTGCACGTTAGATACAAGCACATAGGTAGAAATATTCTGTATTATTACATTTCTTCAAACTAACCATAGAAGTGTGCTAGTATGAACGGTATATTCAGTACATTCTGCCTAGCCTATCTAATTAATTTTATATCATATTTAATACTCAGGCGGCAACTAGGGCAAGAGGTCACGAAAATGCCACGAAGAGGAGCAATTGATGGTTTTATAAAACGGTACGAAAAGCTACAGCTAATGACTTCTATCCGTGACTTGGCTTGTTGATTTTCAAGAAGAATAATGGTAAAAACGCTATGCTAAAAAATAAAGTGGTCAAGTGCGAGTTGGACTCGCCCATGAAGGGTTCCGTTGCAGCAAGTAACATAATATACATAGTACACACAGTTCTTGTAGTTCCTTGTAACTTTGATCGAAGTTTCAATAATATTGTATTTATGACGTACTAAAAAAAACTACTCATCAGATCGAGTTCAAACTAATTTTCGTTGGTAGTTTACATGGTAATGTACATCATATATTTTTTTTAGATTTTTCATTTTCTTACTTTAGAAGTTAGAGGGGGGGGGGAGACACATTTTACCACTTTGGAAGTGTCTCTTGCGCAAATTATTCAGTGTAGACGAAAATGATTTTAGAAACTTCAATATCATTTTTAAAGACCTATCGATAGACACCCCACACGTGTAGGTATGATGAAAAAAATGTTTTTGAGTTTCAGTTCTCAGTATGGGGGGCAACCCTAATTTTTCTTTTTTTTTAATTTTTTTGTTCAAATCTTAATGCGGTTTACAGAATACATATACCTACCAAGTTTCAACAGTGTAGTTCTCATAGTTTCGGCAAAAAGTGGCTGTGACATACGGACGGACGGACAGACAGACAGACAGACAGACAGACAGACAGACAGACAGACATGACGAATCTATAAGGGTTCCGTTTTTACGTTTTACGGAACCCTAAAAATAGCATTGACTCTCTATTAGGAGTAATACTAGGGGTAGGTACAAATACTTAACGCTACTTTCCATATGCAATTGGGTTGAAGAACTAATATGGCATAGTCTGTGCCAATCTGGGATACTTAAACTATTTAAATTAAATAGGTATTTTAAAGTAGGCGCAGCGGTTCCGAAGATTTCCTCAAGTATATAACTAAAAACAAATAAAATTGGCACACTCTTTACAAAAAAACTTTAAAAATTGTACATAAATCTATATATTTCCCGGTTTCTCCTGTCGGTGTTAAATCTTATAGTTATTATAAACGCAAAATTGCGAAAGTTTGTATAGTTTATGGATGTGTATGTGTTTGTTTTTTCATAAACTACCGAATGAAGAAGGATGATAAATAATTGGTACAGAGCAGAGAATCAGGTAGATCTGGTAGATTATATTCTGGAATAACACATAGGCTATACATATTTTATCGCAGGAAAGCGACGGGAACGGGAATTACTCGCGTAAAACCAAAACCATGAATTGGTGTAAAATACAACTGTTCAATAATAAAAATATTTTATTTTTGGTCATTTCCGTTGGACGTCACAAACTTGGAAATTTCTATATTGAACTTTGTTCAAAAGGTTTACCGATTTTTGGCTCGCAAACTTTTAGATTATTAGGTTTAATAAAGTAGCCAAGTGCGAGTTGGACTCGCCCATGAAGGGCTCCGTTGCAGCAAGTAACATAATATACATAGTACACATAGTTCTTGTAGTTCGTTGTAACTTTGATCGAAGTTTTAATAATAGTGTATTTATGACGTACTAAAAAAAAACTACTGATCAGATCGAGTTTAAACTAATTTTCGTTGGTAGTTTTTATGGTAATGTACATCATATATTTTTTTTAGTTTTTTCATTCTCTTACTTTAGAAGTTAGAGGGGGGGGGGGCACACATTTTACCACTTTGGAAGCGTCTCTCGCGCAAATTATTCAGTGTAGACAAAAATTATATTAGAAACCTCAACATCATTTTTGAAGACCTATCGATAGACACCCCACACGTGTAGGTTTGATGAAAAAAAAATTTTTGAGTTTCAGTTCTCAGTATGGAGGGCACCCCTAGTTTTTGTTTTTTTTTTAAACTTTTGTAAAAATCTTAATGCGGTTCACAGAATACATCTACTTACCAAGTTTCCACAGTGTAGTTCTCATACTTTCGGCAAAAAGTGGCTGTGACATACGGACGGACAGACAGACAGACATGACGAATCTATAAGGGTTCCGTTTTTACGTTTTACGGAACCCTAATAACCGGATTTCGTTTCAGATATGAGCGTGGCACTCAATGGCTGGCGTTCGCAGTGATGTTTTGTTTTTGATACAAATTATTATTGGTTTCTCTAAATCTTGATACTTTTTTTATCCATTGGTTATACCTACATTTGCAAACAAGCAAATTCAAAGTATGTTGATGTAACTCCTGCGTTTTATTTTCGGGAACTTGGGCTATGAAAGTAGTCAAGGTAGGATATATTATTACATCGGAAACTCTGACCTCAGAAACCACACGACTGTGAACGTGTTTTCATGCTTGGGACCTTGAGGTTTTCCTTATGAATAAGAAATTATTCTAGAAAATTGTTAACATTATCTTCCTCTTTTTATTTTGTTATTAATGTTTTTAGTTGTAATAAAAAAAGTAAAAATTTTAGGGGAATATAAGCCTAAATAACAAAAGACTGCGTAACCAACAGTCGTGAACAAGCACTGAACATTAACTGAAGGGACATTTGCCATTATAATTAACAGCATTAGAACTTCAAACCAGTTTACCATCGCCATCGCGTGACCTTATCATGGTAAACATTTGTTAGCCACGACACAGATAGATCATTCTATCAATTACCCACCTTATAACTTGGATGTTAAAGTGGAGATTCGTATCCGAGACGGCTCGTGATGTCAGAGCTGTTTTAGATGGCAATGATCATGTCGAAACCCCATGGTCCATGGTTTTAATGCTTCCTCCGGTTTATAGAAAATGTTTTGGGTGCGGGCCAAAATCCGAATTCTCATAATTAGTGGTGACGCGACGGCGGTGTTAGGGCGAGGGCAAGTGAGCAGATAGACACGAATAAAGATAGGTACTATAAAAGTATAGAGTATGGAACAATGGGATTTGTCGCTACTTTCGTTATACGGGTAGCTAACTAGCAGATCTTACTAATATTGTTGTATAATTGGTAAATTAATCGTATACTTCAACTGGTAATACGGAAAGGTTTACACGGTTTAAAGGTTTGCCTGAGACCATAATATAATTTCTGTGGTGGTCCTCTGCAAAGAATCTTGCTACCATTAAAAAGGGGCAGATTTTTTTTCCCTGGTTATAAGGTTATGATTTGGTTAATATTTATCTGATGAAGTTTCCATAAACATTTACCAACAAAAATTGGGTTTATATCCAGAGTTATAATTTTAGCGATTGCACTGCGATGGTTACATGTTATATTCCAGTTTTTTAAACACGATGGAATTATGTAGTTAGTTATTTGTTCATAGGACGATAGATGTCACTTGGAATTTGTAGACTATTAACATATTTCGTCGCTAACACTTTTATTACAACACGCTCTTGGCGCTCGTAAACTATTTAAGATAGAAACAACTAAAAATACCGAGTTGTTTTCACAGTCCCCAATTTCCTTGAAATACTATCTATTAATATTATAAACGTGAAAGTTTGGATGTCTCATTCTGAATCAAGAAGAACAGAACAGGTGAGGTTTAATTTTTAAACTTAATTTTATTATAATCTGGAATAGTGCATAGTGTACTTAGTTTTGGCTAATATTCCTTTCCTAATTTCAACGTAAATAAATTCACGACCAGACACTAATACGAGAACATTTTACGAGTATTTCATAACAATGAACGTAAAGTAGAACAGAGTTCAAGGACACGCGTAATCTCTGGCTCTTATCCCACTAGGCGGGATCGTTCGGTACTTGCGTAAGTAGTTCACTAAATGTTCCCACTGCTAGGACTCGGGGCATTCTCTCGCAAAAAAAAGAGCCAAGGTCGTAAATTACGACCTTGAAGGTTGACGAATAAGGCAGGACTTCGAAATTTTCTTGGAAAATTTCCTGGAAAATTTCCTCACAATGTTTTCATTCGCCGTTAAAACCAGTTGTAACGACAAACTTGTACATCTGCAATTGGAAATACACTCAGCGATGCACCCGAGATTTGAACCTACGACGACACGTTATGTATCACATGGTGTAGTCACTAGGTCACCACAGCGACCACGGCTGCGTTCAGTACTAAGTAAAGACAAATTACGGAAAGGAAATTAAGGCAATATGACACTAAAAGGATATCCAGCCCACGACCGGTAACGTAACACCGCCGATGCAGTCATTCGTATCCCACACACTGATGCATTAGGTTATATGGCATCTTTATTTTACCTCAGCTCCGTACCATGAGTTCTCATGGCGAGACAGAGTGACAGGAGAGTGAGAAAAACGTGTCAAAGTATTGACATTGACGTATCCAATTTCTAAATAACGCCGGCGCCCCTTGAGACGCAATTGATAACTATTTTAGCGTCTTTTCATTCATCTTTCTTATGTAAATTGGTACATTTTTTCAAATTCAAATCAATCAAATTCAATTGGTTCAAAATTGTACCCATGTACCAAACTGATGAATAAATTATCGAATTGAACTGGACTTCGATACCAACCCTGAAATAGGAAAAACAATTGATATTTCATGAATTTTTTGGACTCCAAATGTCAATTTTGGATGGAACAGCTGAAATCTTTTTACGGTTCCTGTGTTGGCCTCTTTTTTGTAATGATGACTAAAACATGCGACACTTCAGCTCAGAACAGGCGTTTTATATTAAACTCTATGGTTTATATCAGTTACCAGTATACCTGCGAAAGTTGAACGACTTTTAAATAAGTAGGTACACATAGTTACTCATAGAAGTGGATTCAGCGAAGGTTGATATTTGGCAAGTACCTATCAGTATGTAAACACATCATTAATCACGGACACATTCAATCAGTGTAACAAAGAGAACAATTGGTACCGATTCGGCACAACCTAAACCAAACAGAGTGAAGGTACTTCGAGTTGGCTCTAGAACCTTGGCGTAGAATTAGTTTTTGCTAGAATTCGTGTTGGCAGAATACATGAGTTATTTCATCGTTTTAATAGTGGCATATTTATGTGTATTACATCATCTTGAGAATATGGGGGAGTTCTGTTCACAGAGTTTATTAAGAAAATGTGGCTTTGAATAGATGAGCTTTTAAACTTTTTATTTATTTTAAATAAAAAGTGACGAGACGAGCAGGTCATGTGCCTGATGGTAAGCAACAAGCCTGCCACATAACAGGACAGTGACACGCAGCTATTGGAACATGAAGAGTCCAAATCTGCACTGCACTGCACTGCGCTCGTCACCCAGTGGTCTAAGATGTTATATCTCTAAGCTCTGTAATTTCCCAATAACTTTGTGTGTTGTGTGATTTTAACTTATTACACAAATATATTGAAAACATTACACAAGTAGATACCTAACTAAATAATAATTTAGATTAGGATTCAGTTCTGTATAATATTTACAAAATCAGTTTTATAAAATTTCTAAGTTAATTGTTTATTAACTTTCTTAAATTTTGGAAAGTTTAAATAAGTACCTACTGCGCTCACCGTAACGTGTCATAAAATTATTATGATAAATATTATAGGTACTATTATTACACAAGTAAAATTCGCGATTTTGACACGATTATGACTTATTATTACTTATAAGAATAAGAATAAGAATATTTATTGTAAGCAAATTAATTATTACAATCGCACTTAACGTTAAATAGTACATACAAGAACATAGGTAAAAACAAAATTATATATAAACATTAAGTTGACGAGCTTCAGATCTCCAAACTAAGCTTGTAGCTTGTACTTCAGAGGTCTGTATTCTCCCTAGATAAGCTTTGATATCGGTTTTATTCCTAGAGAATGTGCTAAATCTATTTGACTATTTACATCAATTTACGATATGCAAATATAACAATCAAAGAAAGAAAAATAATAAAAAAATAAAAAAAAAATGAAAATAATAAAATAAACGAGGGTGTGTGTGTAAGTGAGGGTGTGTGTGTGTGTGTAAGGGTGGGTGGCGTGTGAAAGTGAGGGTGTGTATGTGTAAGTGAATGTGTGAGAGGGTGTATGCGCGTGAGTTAATTATGTGTTTGGATGATGTTTTACTCTAACTTAGTTTTATGACTGAGAATAGGTTCTCAGTTTCGCAGTATGTTAACTTTAGTAGTAAATTGGTTACAGTTTTTTTAAGTTCATGTAAATTAAGTGTGTGTAGTTCCTTGATTTCTGATAGTTTGTTGTACAAATAGTTACTGATAAAGGGGGAAAATCTTTGCCTGAAGTAAGTTTTGCATCGGGGTACTGCAAACACTATGTCTCTACGCCGTTTTGTAAGGTTATGGTCGAGGTTCTGCTCATTAGTAGGATGAGAGCGCTTGTGTTGTCTTAAAATAATACGGAGTATGAATAGCTGTCTCACTGTAAGTACGCCTGTAACCCTGTAGAGCTCTGTAGTAGGATACCTGAAAGGTAAAAAGTGGCTGACCTTTAAAATAGCTCGTTGAGCTTTCTCTAAAGTAGCTAAGTGAGTTTTTGCGGCACTTCCCCAAGCCTCGATGCAGTAAATCAGAAGAGACTGACAGAGAGTCAGGTACACATTTTTTAAAAGTTTTTTGTCTGCCACGTGCCGAATATTTTTAAAAACTGCGATTAGTTTACGAACTCTGCTTACTGTATTAGGTAAATATTAGTCTTAATTCATATGATCGGTCACCAAACGCTATTTTGTGCGCAAGCGTGTAGAGTTACCTATATGAAATACATTTTATGATTAAAATATGAGACGGTAATCATGAAAAATTAGACCACATTAAGCGCTTCATGAAAATATTCGAATAGTGCATTTGAACTCGGAGACTAGCAAATTAGCAAAAGCAACATTTGTTTGAGGTTTATTACTCAGTGGTCTCCTCACCTTAGTAGCCTTTGTATTAATCTCATTTTCTCAGAATAACGACCCAAGGTAACCTTGAGATTAATTCATGAAAATTGAATTAATTTACATCGCAAGAATCTTCACTATCCATTATCATTTTAATTAAAAGATATATCTAATAAATTACAATTTTAAAATCTTTAATCTCTTTACTTTCTTTATTATTAACGAGAATAAGTCGACATGAAAATCCTGATTATTTTTGAAAAAATATACGGAAGCCATCAAGTTTCGCTTTCTATTTATACGATTTGCTAACAATTATAGATAGTCACAGGGTTAAGACGTAGTCCTAAACCTAGTCTGAAACCCAGTAGTTAGTTCTACACAATTATCATAAATTATTTGTCCACAGTAAAGACTGATAAAATTTGCATGGGTTTTCCCGATGGATACAATATGATTGAGATCGTTGATACAATATTGGTGTTCGCAAATCAAGACTGAATTGATTCCGTCTAAATACCTAAACACAGTCCATCATAGATCGCGTCGTCGCTTAATATCAGACGAGACTCTGAAGGATTAATAAACAATTTGAATATTCCGGAAATTTCTAACTCCAGGATTAACGAACTCTATAAAAAGACTAACTTAATTTATAACGTACTTCCGGTACTTTGGGTACCCAATTTGGTAACCGTTTGTCATGGACATAAGTACATAATAGTCGTCCACCATTAAGCGATGATTTAAGAACTCTTAGCAGAGAATTCTTAAGATTTTCTCAGATTAATTTGACGAAGTTATAAATTTAAAGTTCTTCGAACAGTATCAGGTTCTTCATGAAATAAGAAACGTACATATTTTTAATACTGTAAAGTGATGAGATGACCAAGTTCACGAAGTTCAAGAAGAAGATGACATCACATCACGTATGTGTTAAATATTTGAATAAATATTAAAATCAAAACGAATCGTTATCGCACGAATCATTTGACAGGTAGGTACGTTTCTAACAAAACAGTATAATTGTTTAATAAAAAGTAACCTGGCTCATATAAGTACATATTGTGGTAGGACTCTTTGCAGAGCCCCCCTGGGGAAGTACCAGACCTTTGCCAGTTATTCTACCGCCAAGCAGTAATGTGCAAACATTACTGTGTTCCGGTTTGAAGGGAAATGTTTCCAGAGAAATTACAGGGCTTAGAGATATAACATCTTATATCTCTGGGTAACGAGCTCAGTGCAGTGCTGCAGGTAATGATTTGGACCCTTCTTATTCCAATAGCTGCGTGTCACTGTGCTGTTATGTGGCAGGCATGTTGCTTATCATTATACACATGTCCTGCTCGTTTCGTCACTCTATACTACATATTTAAAAAATAATAAGAATACTACCAAGTGGGATGTATAAATATTGTCGGTAAGTAGTGTTATAGCGTAAAACCTGAATCAAGACCTTCGTTAGGCGTTTGGATCACGGGTCACATAGAGAAAGTGGTTTACTTAATCACAGTAAGGATCGCCAGGAAGTTCCTTCATCCTGCAACCTTAATATCATAATAACATTACCATCCTGTAATCTTAGTTTGGGCTTTTTGGCACTGCCGATGGCAATCTTGGGTTAAGTTTTAAAATATTTCATGGAATGGTAAAACGAAATCAAAATAGGTACCTACTTTTATAAATTGATATACAATGATAATATTAATAATTAATTATATATTTATAATAATTTTCATACAATGTTATGTGTAGAAATACAAGAAGCAGATAACTAATGGTGGTACGAAGTTCACCGGGTCAGCTATAATAATTATATAAATTAATATTAATATTAATAATTAATATAATTTGTATTTTGTTCCAAAATGTAGAGTTATTACAATCAACTTGTAAAGTGTAGATGACTTTAATGCAATTAAACTATCCTACACTATAATTCTCGCTGTGCTATTTGCAGTTAATCCCATTAAATAATGGAGCCAAGTGGCCAGTGTCTCATTGGTAGAACCCTGACCCAGGGTTCCCTAAGGTCACCGGGTAACTGTGACTCATAAGTGAGACATACAACTCTAGTTAATCTTCCTACTAGACAAACGACTTTAGTTCTTAGTCGGTTAAATTGGAATAGTTTATTGAATGAACTAATTGAATTAAAGCATATTCGTTTGAAGAACAATTTAATGTTTTAAATAATTCGTTTATAGATTTAATTTAGCTGATTACACCATATTTTGTAACTAACTGTGGCATTACAAAACCTCAAAAAAAAAGACTTTAGCTCAATCTCGCCATGTTGAGTTCCTTTAACGTCGAAAATTCCAAAACTGATATTGCTGCACTTTTTAATAATAGATAGGTTTTTGATTTGTTTAAGCATATAGTAAATGTTTGAACTACGGTAGTACGACATGTGGTACGAGGCTCTGAAAATGAAAAACATTTCCTTTAGTTGTTGTCCGTAGATTTCAGAGTGCTATGGCCATTGGTCTGAGATAGCCTGCGCTTCCTACCGTGCTCTAGAGCTACCGCAGAAGAAGCAGGCCCCTACTAACCTAGATTTACGAACTATATGTACTATAATATGACCTGAAAGTACATATGAAACAAACTCGAAATATACCTGAAAGACAGAGACAGAAAGGTTATAATAGGTCAGTGTATCTGTATTTTTAACCGACTTTCATGTATCTGAACGGTTCTGTGAGATCGTAGAATAGGATCCCAAATGGATAACTTTTATTTTAACCATGATAATTCAAACATTTTGATGCGTTTTTGTTACAGTGGGATAGTGTTTGCCATAATTTGTATCGTAAAAAAACTCGTTATTGAGAGTTACAAAAAAGTAGAAAAATTACAAAACAAACTTAAAAAATATTATAAGCTGAACGCTTTAGATCATATTAATGACTTTATTTTTATTTCTGTAGGTAATTATGTGTGTATGGTTACTATAATAGCTCTCTGCCTTCGTCGCGACCCCAAAGATGAGTAGAAGCTATGCAGGCCAACAGTTTTATTTAAGTATAAAAAGGTGATAGGAACGTCTCATACTATCCCAGAAATCGTTTAAGCCTACGCTGAGAAATGTTTTCATTGTTGTTTTGTTGGCCTACATCTCCAGACGTTTTTATCTTCATTCTTTTGTTCTGTGTCTCGATGTTTCTATGTACATAATATCATAAGTATGTATTTACGACCATAGAAGTAATAGTTAAATCAGCTATCTAGCTCCCATGATACAAGCTTGCTTTAGTTTAGGGCTAGTCTGTGCGAGGAATGTTCAACATTATCTATTCCTTTTAGACTTTAGATCTAACGTGTCAATATTTCCTGAACAGAACTTCTTCGTTAACTATTAAAACAGCATTTGTATTCAAATAAAGTTAAGTTAATTTAATCGTAGCTTAACGCCATCAAAATGAAGTTAGATCTGTTAAAGTGACAGCACGCTCATTTAATTAAGCCGAGTGGCTGTTCGTTCAACGTAGGTAATTTCGTGGCCATTATTAAAAGCGAATGCTTCCTAGGAGTGTTGCCGATGACAGCTGCGGGCATAAATCAATGGCAGAATGCAGAACAGAAACAAAAAGAAGTAGGACAGTTAGGAACTACACCATTGACGAAGGTAATACAAAATCGAATAATGTGTCTTCTTGAGTTCGTGTGACGTCATAATAGTTATCTTAGTTGTTGTAGTACTCTTTGTAGAGTCCACTTGGGCAAGTACTACACTTTTGTCAGTTATTTTACCACCAATCAGTAATGTCCAACATTTACTATGTTCCATTTTGGAGGGTGATGTGCCCAGAGACATTAGGGGGCTAAAGGATAATGGTGACGAGCGCAGTGCTGTGGTAGGCAGGGATTTTTGGGACGCGTAAAGGTAGAAATACTATTTTTGGGTGGCGGGAAAGGTCTAAAGAAAATTTTCCAGCAACTTCACTTAATTTTTTTTCTATTATCCTGGTTCAAGTATTAGCAAAGAGCATCCAGAGAGGCAAAAAAGCTCTAATAAGTAGCTAATATCATGTTTACTGTTGATGTTCTATTAGTTGTGCTAAAAAACTATAACTCAATGTAGAACGTAAGCAGCACCTTTCACAAACAGAATATAGTGATAGGAATATTTTGGACGACACAACTTTCTCTCGAGCAATGCAAGCAAAAGTTTATGGAAAGTTGCTTGCTGATAAAGGTCTCGAAAAAGCTGTTGCGACCGTGTCACACTCAGTTGTGTACAAAACCAAAAGTGTTCATTAAAAATATAGAATTCCAATAAATAATAATAGCCACACGAAATATTCCAAGGCCCAATAATAATAATAATAGCATAAACAGATCACTAAATGTTCCCACTGCTGGGACTCGAGGCCTTATCTCGGATGGAGAGAGTCGAGGCTATAATCTACCACGCTGGCCCAGTGCGGGTTGGTGAATGACACATGACTTCGAAAGATTCTAGGTACATGTCCGTTTCCTTACGACGTTTTCCTTCACCGTTTTAAGTTAGCGGCATTACGAACATGACTTCGAAAAGACAGTGGTGCGCGTGGTTTGAACCCGGGGTCTCCGGATCGACTTGTCAAAAAACTTGAAAAAAAGTAAAATAAAATTGTGTATTCTTTGACAAATTTCTTAAAATTAAACAGTTGGAGTACCTATATTTTTGGAGAAACCAATTTGTTTCTTTTATCCCTACGAACAAAGACAACTATTCCCCAGCGGTAGATTCTCATACTGATTAAATAAACTACTCAGTCAAAGCAGTAATATTGTGATTTGTCACAATGGCTTCGGTCAAAGAGGGGTCGTGACTTTTTTATTGAATTCCATTGTCATTATGCGGGCATGGATAATATTATCATTTTATTACGGAATCGTTATAATATTTGATTTTTGATCTGTTGATTGATATCTAATAGGGGTGTAAGTTAACTATAAAGGTTATGAACGCTTGTCAGAATAGCATTACCCGACTTGGCGACTTGTACTTGTGTACTACAAGGATATTATGCAAAGTTTTACTTTTAGAGCAATAGAGACGTTATCGTTTCAAAAATAGTTTACCGCAATATATGTATTCTATATGTTAAATAGAAAAATATCAACACTTGTATTTTTACGAGTACACTAGCTGGCCCTACGCGCGTTGCTACGCCACCTGTCGAAAATTAGATAAACCAATTCAGATTTAGAACAAATTTGATTAGCTAAGTTTTTTAATGACGCATTCTTAAAAGGTAACATGCTGTCCCGGACTTCAGCGCACGTCGACGCACGCAACAAAAGCTCTCAAAAAGCAGTATTTTTGCCCGTTTTTGTTACATTCTTCATTCATACTCTGCTCCCATTGATAGTAGCGTAATGTTGTTATATAGCCTATAACCTTCCTCGATAATGGACTATCCAACAGAAAATCTTTCAATTCGGTCCAGTAGTTCCCGAGATCCTAGGGTTCAAACAAACATTTCTTCAGCTTATATTAATATAGATAAACAGTTTTAAAGAAAAGAAAACCCTGCGATTTAGGCCGCTGCGTTTAGGACACAAGACTGTTACACTTATCTGAACATAAGAAGCCAAAACATGTATGCATTTTAGATTTATTTTTGTATTTCGAGCAATTTTATAAAGATTAAAATGACTGTTTACACCAGGCCCAAACGATTTATCTACCAATCGTTACCTGTATCGTTTCATTCGAACAATTAAACATTTCAAAACAAAAACGTGTGGCCCTTTTATTGCAGCTGTGCGTACACACAGCTATGTCTGTGTGTGTTTGAAATAGAAAAGGGCTAAAAAGTGTGTCAAACCGTGATAGCGAAAGTGAAAGCGGGCTCCACCTACGTGGAAGGTATTTTTGTATGCACACCGTAAACGCGTTTACACTCAATATATAATTTTGTAACGCAACTCATGAACGTAACCGTTTTGTGTATGGACGAAATGAATAACTAACGACAGTTATGGAAAGAGCTAAGCTTAGGGTTTCTCTGAAGGATTTAGTAAATGAAGAACCTTACATGCCAAGGAACTGAGGTCACGGACAGGTCAGTGCATTAACAAGTTGAAGTGGCAGTGGCACGATCATATCTGTTGTAGAGCTGATAACTGTTGGGGTGGACTTGTATGTTTATGAGTGGATACCGCAAATGAGTGAGCGTAGTGTGCGATACCTGCCACCTCTATAAGGAGTAACAATTCCTACTTGTAAACGTTACTGTGTTTCGGTTTGAAGGGCAATGTTTCCAGTGAAATTACAGGGCATAGAGATAAAAGATCTTATATCTCTGATCTCAATGATTTGGACTCTTCATGTTCCGATAGCTGTGTGTCACTGTGCTGTTATGAGGCAAGCATGTTGTTTACCATCAGGAACATGTCCTGCTCGTCTTGTCACTCCAAAAAAAAAATGTTATGTCAGATTCCCGGCAATCAGTCGAAGCAAAAAGTCCAGAATATGATTGAATATAATATTTCTTATATTGTTCTTCATCCAGACTTGCAATTGACTGTAGGCATGATATGGTAATCGTGCATTTGATAACACAGGATTACTAAATTGAGCATTCAGTGCTACTTAAACTAAAGCACTTAGTTTGTTGACTGCAACTGGGTAACTGCGGTTGGTAATAAAATGTCATGTTTATACTTTTATGCGTATCAAAAATGTTTTCACGTCAAACTCACGTGGTCCAGATACCTTTTGATCGAATTTTCGATAACGAGTTTTTATCTAATACCTATTATACCTATTAGGTACAACTAAGAAATACCTATACAATATCATGGTCTTTAGGCTACTGTAGTTTGTATTATTGGAATAAACTCATAACATTTGTTGTAACTATAAGGCAGTAATTTTTAGTAGTGTAATTATGTTATCACTAACCAAAATATTTTTAGTTTCTATCGATAATAGGATTGCACTTGATCGCCATCTCGTTTAACTTTGAGGGATGATGCACTCTACGTTAGAGAGCACTAATTAAAAAAAAAAGAGCACTGTGATTAAATCCACCAGGGAATACCCTCTCGTGCAACGTAGTCTATGATCCTATTATTTGTGGTTTCAAACCTAATTGTTCGACTCTTTCGAACGTCAACTACGAAACGATGTCGCTCTTTCGAACTACGACCTCTCCGATAGAAAAAAGGGCAAGTACTGTCAAAATCACTTTAGATAATACGCAAATGAATAAATACACCTACTTACAAGGATCTTGTTTTCTCAAGATATGGAGACATATAAATTGTACCTACAGGGACAATTACAAAAGGACAATTTATTTTATATTTATGTGTTATCGGGAGACAGAGACTCGAGTTCATAGTGCAAATGATAAACGTGGAAAATTTTGAGTAGGTACGAGTAAGTCCATCATCTTTCACACTTGGGGCAAGTTTGGTTCGGATTTTGTGTAGCTGTTTTTATGTTGTTTTAATGTGTAACATTTGTTTTCTATCTTAATCCTACTTCTTACTATGCGATGCGAATCGAATGCGAAACTGTATCTTTGTTTTGGATTTGGATGTTTGTTATTTTCTTAATTAAAAACTACTGAATGAATCTGTCTGAAATTTGGTACATGGATAGAGTAACACTTAAGCCAAGTACTTTTTATCATAATACAAGAAAATAACGGAATCGGAAACTAAACCAGTGAATAACAGGATCGGAAACTATGCGACTAAAACTGCGAGTTGCTAGTTATGTGTAATTTAACACAGAAAAATGTAATAATGGCTCATAAAATGAATAAATTACAGTAAAAAGATAAAATATAAAATATTTGCAGGGTAATAAGTGGTATAATCGCACGGAGCGATTTCTTCCAGATTATCTTTAAATGGAGACACATATATTATGTAGAGTAGGTGGTGTGACTTATAACAGATATATTCATATCAATAAGAATCTCTATTATCTTTTCCCAATTTTAAATATTCTTTGTCATTTACATAACGTTCACATTCACCAGTATTTGCATCCATTTGATTCCATTTAGCACAATTTATTTCGGATTACTACCTACTCTATTAAGTAACTAGTCGTTTTCAGATTTTGCTATTCGTTCAAGAAGCCTCAAGAAGAGATTGTGGTGGAACAAGATTTTTATCTGCTCATAAAAATCTTGTTGTGGTCTATAGATATTAGATACATGAAAAATTTGGGTAATGAAGACTAAATATTGGTTCTACCCCTAATCTAATAATAATATCCATATTCTTAATTTATAAACTGGCTGAACACTGTCTTCTAGGCTGGCTAGCCCAAGCTTTGAAATACATATATAGTTCATAAAAAAATAAGAAATTCAATTTTGTGTTTTAGTATTATTGCATTGGTGTCCATTTTAAAATTATTTTTGACAACAATTCATACACACCCGGTATTTTGAAAAAAATACCATTCAAATCGTCGTTTCAGTTTGCAAATGTGGTATAATATAGTTGTTTGCCCATTCATTTTGTTGCAAGACCTTTAAATCGGTACATACATATTTATGTATAACAACTGTTTCATAGCAGTAACGCAGTAACAAGCTAATATCTTTTACAGATCAACCGTTGAAAAGCTTATCCTTCAAAAGACGAAGCTTATCGTTCAAAATACCTACTGTGTGTTGCTTGAGTGTCTTTTTCCCGATAGATCCAATCTTACTCTCAGTCGAGATTAAATCGAATTCTAGGTACCTATGCACGCTCCATCGAAGACTGCAACGACGCATAACATTAGGCGAGATGACTGTCAAGTGCAAATCTATCATTATCAAAAAACCTTCCGCAGACTGTCTCTGACTAAAAAGTATTCTATGAGTCATTTCAGATTTTTATCGCTGTTTTATTTAAAATCATAACACAATCTGAAGAGTACCTACGTGTTACGTGTGCTAAATGAACAGTCGCGAATATTTTTTGCGTAGTCTCGAGCTCTCGAGCCGAACTGAGAAGCCAAGCCGGTTTCCTCGACACACCTCTATCTGTTTATGTAACGTGTTATGTACCTCAGAACGGGCTTGGAACTATTTACACTCGTACAAAACAGAAAAACTGTGATGATGTCATATAAATGAGAAACTCGCAAATTATTTATTGTTATTCGATCGTCCATAATATTGTTTTATAATATCTAACTGTCACACTGGTGAGGAAAGGTTTCTCAAAACAACACGTTTCAAAGTGGATAGAACGAAACGAATGGTTCGAAAAGAGTAGAGATACCCAATAAAAAACATATAATCGTATCTATTACAAATATAAAAGTCTCGTATCACTATGTTTCTGTTCATACCTACTCATCCGAAACGGCTACATTGATTTTTACTATCTCTTTTTTTATAATTTGGTAGGTAGGAGAATAGGTCGTCAAGTATTTTATACCCTCTTGTTCCCTCTTTTAATTTCTAATCGCGCTTTAAATATTTTTGTTAGAAGTAATATTGAATTAATTGAGAGAACCATATCCATGAAGCGTCGTCCAATGCTATTATTTGGCATAACAAAGTTAAGTTAAGTAAAGGTAGCGAGGTCAGACAGTAAATAATAAAAACTAAAAATAAATATGTGTACACTGAAAAACGATTATTCTAAATGAGAGGAATTAGGTCAATTAAAAAAATGCTTCCTAAAAGATCGTATTTTTCAACTACCCATCTCGTATTTTTCCTCATATTTTACTGTTTGTTTAATAAAAAAGGTAGCATAAAAATTGTTTTAATAGGTTTGTTTACATGGTGATTTAACTGTTGAGGTATGTAGGACGTAGGTATTCATTATGTACTTGAGTTAACAAAACCACCGTGACAATGAGACTAGTTAGCTAGTTACGCGGAACTGTTTTGTAAACTATATATAATTAACCGTTTGTTGGGTGCTACCGACGGAATAAATCATCTGGGCATCACTACTCAGTTCCAGGTGGAGTCATAGAAGAAACACGTCTACTATACGGTGTCATACACTGCAAACCCCCGAACTGCACTCGTTACCCAAAAAAAAAATTGGCAGTCATAGGAACTGACGATGGAAGTGAAAACTTATAACTCATAATTTCATAGCTTACTTTGGAAACTGGAACTTGGTGAAACCGGAGGGCGTGGCCATAAGCATGGCCATCTAGAAATGCGTCAACACTTGTATAGTTGCTCATTTATCTGGTTTTTTTTTCTTTCAAACCGGAATACAGCGCATTACACGGAATACAGCATGTTCGCGCATTCCCCAAGCGAACTCTGTAAAGAGTCTCACACTACAGATAATAGTGTGATTAGCATTTTCCGAAGGTTTATTGAGCAACGTTATACGTAAACAACAGCGTCAGGCGTGGCTCAATCAGTAGCGAGTCTATTCACTAGTTGTCGTGGGTTGTGGGTTCGATTTTCCACCATTACAAATATTTGTGTGATGAATATGCTGGGTACGCTATGCTGGGTAAATGAAAAAAAAATTGAGTACCCTATGTAAAATTCTATAAGTATTTTATCTGGCTTCCATAGTACAAAGCTTGCTTAGTTAGGGGCTAGATGGTGACATGTGGAAAGTTTAGTATTTTTTTCAGCCCTGCATTGGGCTGAGATTGGCTGACAATGATGATGAATCAGTTTAACATGTTTCTCAGTTACGACGAGGTTTCGTAACATTGACAGTAAGTACCTACTGTGATCCTCAGAAATGTGCAAAAGTACGTAGGTACTAACAATCATTACATAACAAGAAAAGGACACATTGGTATGTCCTTTTCGTCATTTAGCCTCGATATTTGCATTTCGTTGTTTATCATAATCATGTTATCATTTAGGTACTTTCTTTATTGCTCGTTCCTACCTGATTTTGCTGCACTCTTATCTTGAAGATAATTTTATTCATATTTTTATAATTAGTGTTTAATCTTTACTTCTGAATGTATGTAGACAACTTCGCTGTTTTTTTTAATGTTCTATTTTGTATTGACTCAGCTTATTTTTGACTTTGCCTAACCAAGTAACATAGGGTACAGACTAGACTACTAAGTTCTAAGGTTCACAGGATTCACACATTAGTTCAGATATCAGGTGTGACATCGATATAAACCATTGGATGTGCCCTGAGCACAATTTGGAAATAGAACCTAACCTACCCTTTATCTACCCAGGTAATATGTTTGTACCTATATGTAAACAATTCTGAACTAAAAGTCTTCAAAGCATCAGCGAAATCTAAAGTTAATAATTATTTTAGAAAATGATGACATCTGTAATTTTCTATGACATTTGCGTAAACAAGGTAAACCACTTAGGTAGTAAACGTTTAAACTATGAATCAATGCATTTTGTTACTCATTTTCAACTAAAGAAAATAAAACGTTCATAAATTATTTCAAAAAAACGATTTACGTAACACGAAATATATTTTCTACATAACTCCATTCTAAATTCAAAGACATAAACACGACCTGATTAGCGTAAACACAATAAAAATATTGGCGCCAAAACTGTATAAATTGAAAGAAATGACTTACCGTCTTGAACAAAGAAGGCCAGGAAAAGCACAGGCACCAGCAGTGAGAGATTCGCCATTATGTTGTGTTAAAAACAGGAATTTCACAATAACACAAGGTGAGCAATAAAATCAACGTTTAGTCGTAGCGTTCGTCTCGATTCGTACTCTGCGAGCGAATGGTGACGGCTGGCTTGGCGAACCCATGGTTTGGATTGAAACTTTCACAGTGGAGGAAAATCGCCGCGTAAAAAAGGACGCGGACGGTTTAAACGCTTTAGTTTTCGACAGAAACAATTTTTAATAAATTATTATTATTACGATGATATATAATGATTCAATGATACGTTTTTAGAAACACAATTGTGAGTTATATGCGAGAATATTGACAAATTATTGACATTAACATGGTTGTGATTTTCAAAGGAGACGGCGTTTTTATCAGAAGAGGTCGCGCGGTTTGTTTTTTATAGGCGTCTATCGAGCGGCAACGACCGGAAAAAAGTCTGCTTGCGCTATCTGTCAAGTGGTAAAACTTAACAGGTTTGATATGCTCGCGTTAGCGTTTTTTTACCTCACTGCAAAGTTATCAAGTTGCATACTATACCTATACATAATTATTTGGTAGCGGCTTTTGGCGTGAACAAGTCGTATTAACGTTGCGTACAACTTGTGTAACATAGATTAAAAACTAAACAGTAGTTCAGAAGGGACGGTGAATTTTAAGAGGTTAGACAAAAGAAAAAAAACTTAAAAACTCATCCCGTGAAAACAAGGAAGCTCCTAAAAAATGAGAACTATTACGGGTAGGTATTTATTACCCGACTGAAATAAGGGTTATGTTTTTCGCGTGTTTCTTGTATGTTTGTAAATTTCTTTATCCCACGTATCTTACATACGGTATGGATGGATTTTGAAAATTAAGATATCATTAGATTCGTCTTAATTACCTAAGTGTCCTTAGATAGAACCTATATTGTACTCGTATTTCATTATGTTTTTAATCTGTTGGTTTTTTGCAGTAGGGTTTTTTAAATTAAAGTTATTTTAGAAACTTTTTTTTGTTTTTTTTTTTTACTTTTTTGACTTTTAAACTAAGGAAATTGTCAGTATCACCATTTTGTTTTAGGATCTTTACTAAATTCTTAGTTAAACTAGTAAAGTAAAAGTATAGTAGTAGTAGTAGTAAAGTTCAATGCCCATTACCAGTCGAAAGCGTGTCTAGGATGCTGGCAGCATTAACTCAT
The DNA here is from genome assembly GCA_963693475.1 of Ectropis crepuscularia. NCBI lineage: Eukaryota > Metazoa > Arthropoda > Insecta > Lepidoptera > Geometridae > Ectropis > Ectropis crepuscularia. The sequence continues at coordinate 17,331,302 of OY856358.1, forward strand.
GACACGTGATAACTTATTGGCCTTGAAGAGGCTCGTGAACGTCTGCCGTTGAAAAAACTAGACAATATGCGTTGCGTAAAGAACAATGGCAAAATAATAGTTGGCTTTATGGTAGCGTCTAGAAATAACGTTTATACGAAATTAATTTATTGATTTTTCTAAGATTTTTCAAATAAATATATGTGGTAATAGAAGCCACAAAAAATATTACAATATATTGGGTTTTCATGTGACTAAAACGACTAGTACGCCGTTTAAATATGACCATTTATTATAATCGTGCTATTTTGGAAGTAATTCTAAAACAATATGACGGCAAAAATATATTTTATTTCAAGTTGGTTATCATTAGTAAATAGAATATCAGTAGTTATAAAAATTAAAAGATAGTAGTGGATATTAGTTTCAGTAAAACTTCTTTCCGCAATATTAATAATATCAACGTTAAAACTATTGGTACAATTCTATTTTAATGATATGGCAACTTTAGAAATTCTCCTATGTCACTGCGGCTGAAGAACTAGTATCAATAGCCAAACTCAAATTAAAAAAATATATTATGTCTCTGGTATGTCAACGTTAGCCACTAATACAGAGTATCTCTGTCAAATCTCTTTATTTAGCCTGTGACTTATCGAATTTTAATAAAGTTTCAACTTAAATATCTTTTTTTCTAGGCCCTTTGAAGACAAAAATCTTTCCATATCTTACTCAGGGACTGACGTTCAACATTTTAAGATATTTTTGATATATAGACGCTATCATTTCGTCTCAACTATTTTAAAGTATAAAAGTCTGCCATTGTTCTTTACTTTTATTACTGAAAAAGAAAAAAAAGGTATTTTATTTACTGAAAACAGGGTGCTCAGTCACTACGCAATCCGAACGATTTTATCCTTGTCTCTGTAATTTTAAACGAATAAGACAAAGATCGCGACGGTTCATACCGTATCGCGATAAATCTGATGGCATTGTGAATCAGAAGAAAGAAAAAAAAACGTTGTGTGAAATTGTGTACTTATGTAGGTATCTACGCCCGCAAGAAATTAATATATAGGTACCTACTTCTTTTCTTTGTGCTAAGAAGTCTAACTTCAACCATAAAATAAACATTGTTTCCAATACAAGAAGTAGTTATTTAAGTATTACTAAAATGTTGACTAGCTAAAGTAAGGATGACGGTTTTTCGTGACGGTGTGTGCACGCATCTTAGAAATTTTATACGACTCATCATTTTGGTCGCGCCAAAAGAAGTATAACTTTAATAAAAACAATAGACGCTATTCTCTCGCTTGAATATTCTAATAGTACGTATACCTACTTTGTTACCAATACCATCAATACATTTTAACACATATACAATTGTCTAGCTTACTGCAAGGTCACGTAGACAGAGATCACGCATATGCTATCATTAAATTCTTACAACGTGCAAATTCATGGTAATCACAATGATATTTATTCTACCTCGTAGGTATTCATATTTGTATGTAAAAGTTTGGATTTTTAAATGTTTCTTGCTCAGTCACGGAGGAACGACTAAATTGATATTTAAAACGCAAATATTTTACGTTCCCAACAAAATTCAGAAATCTTAAGGGTGCATTAGGTCTCTTCAAAACTCAATCAATAGTACCTACCTACGCAAACGTAGTAGTTCTAGTTCGTCTAAGTTCGTATTTGATTGAAAATAGTTTGTACTTATGCGATCATCATCACCAAAATCAGCCGACACTCCGCCGCTGCTGTACATAGACTTCTCCAATGAAATGCCACTCAGCACGATCCTCGCCTTTACGTTTCCAGCATAAACTAAACATAAACGATAATTGGGAATAATTAGGTCAAGTATAACTAAATAAAGATGTTAATAAAAACCAGAATTAAGAATATTCCTACACATTAAAATATGTCTTGCAAACATCCAATTGCATATTCGCTTCTGAGTTTCTATGTTTTCTATTATTCTTTGCCAAGTTTGACCCAAGATTGTGGTTACGAAATACAATATCGCTTGCTGATAGTTTGAAGTTTCTCTCTCTTTCATTAATATGTCACTTCTGGTATGCTTTGGTTATTTTTGTACTGTTATAGGGTTGCACTTGACCGTTATTTCGCTTGATGTTAAGTGATGATGAGGCCCACGATGGAGCGAGTTTTCCAGATGAAATCGATTAACTTTCTATTCGAAGACACCTAGACTGTAACCATCGGGAAACCCCCACTCAGGCAACGTATTCCAAAGCCGAGATGTTTTTATCACAAAAGTAGAGTCAAACTTTCGGATCTTTGGAACGTCAGTCATGAAACAATGTCGTTTTTTCGATCTACGAGCAGTCCGATAGAAAAAAGGGCAAGATTAGATAATTCAATTTCAATTGAAATTCAACAAATTCAATTGCACACTATCAAAAATGTATCCGATCAAAAACCGATAATCAATCCGATAATAAAAAGTAATTTTGCGGCGATGCTCAAAACTCGAAAAATGTTTTAGTCGCATTTTTTCGTACCCAACATATGACACCTGCATAAAATAGCTCACTTTGTGTTCGTACTACCAGTGCACCCTCACTCGCTCAAGGTCACGCGGTTTTAGCCTACCGCTAGACCGTTCCTTCCAGGAAACAAGTGACTGTCGGTTGTCGGACGCACGGCTGAGCGCTCGCGCAAAACGTTTCCCGCGCATATTGTTATTAGATATGTCGTAAACCCTCCGCGCTAGACAGGGACAGAGTTACGCGTTACAAAGAACGCAAATGTTTATTTGAAAATCGCGACAGGTAGTGCGAGCTGAATTGAACTTTGTTGTGTCCAAGCAAGAGTCGCTATTTATATAATTGTTTTTGGTAAGTGTGGCTTCTGTACTAATATTTATTCTGTGGTACTACTGCAACTCGAGGTCTTCTCTCACAAGGAGAGAGTCATGGCTGTAATCCACCACGCTGACCCATTGACGCATGTCTCCTATACCTATATCTAAAAGATGTATTTTATAAAACACGCCGATTTCCTCTAAAATAATATGGAGGACTACATACAGATACAGATATTTTATTGGTAAAAAGCATTTACAAGTCAAAACAATACATTTCAATTATTCAATAAACATAATAACAGCTATCCTGAATGAAAACAAAAAGGTCTGTTTATCCAGTGTAATTTTTCAAAATTCTGACTCAAAATATATCTACTTTTTTTTTTTTTTTTTTTTTTTAAATAAAGAGTGACGAGACGAGCAGGACATGTGCCTGATGGTAAGCAACATGCCTGCCACATAACAGCACAGTGACACGCAGCTATTGGAACATGGAGAGCCCAAATCATTACCTAGCACTGCACTACGCTCGTCACCCAGAGATCTAAGTTGTTATATCTCTAAGCCCTGTAATTTCTCTGGAAACATTGCCCTTCAAACCGGAACACAGTAATGTTTGCACATTACTGCTTGGCAGTAGAATAATTGGCAAAGGTGTGGTACTTCCCCAGGCGAACTCTGCTAAGAGTCCTACCACTACAAAAACTTATACGTTAATCGGTCCCATGCCATGGCGCGTTATCAGAACACAAATATTATACCTAGGACGTGTTAAAGATAATTCGTGTTAAATATATTCCGCTTAACGTTTTATTTTGTTTCCTTAAATTTGTCTAACTAAATTTGATAAATTACTAATATAATAAATGTTAATGTTTGGACATTTGTTGCTAGCCACGTCGTAACGTAGGTATGAACGGATCGGATTAAAATTTGGAACACAGGTTATAGTCTGGAAGATACTTTTTATCCTCGAAAAAAAATGGGAACTACGCGGGTGCAACCGCAGGGCGCTGCTAGTTTTTAAATAAAACATTGACGTCTCTTTTGCTACGAAATGGAAAACTCTCTTTGAAAGGTACTTATAATAGGTATTTAATCCAGTAACTTTTTTTTTTTTAATAAAGCGTGACGAGACGAGCCAGACATGTGCCTGATGGTAAGCAACATGCCTGCCACATAACAGCACAGTGACACGCAGCTATTGGAACATGAAGAGCCAAAATCATTACCTAGCACCGCACTGCGCTCGTCACCCAGAGATCTAAGTTGTTATATCTCTAAGCCCTGTAATTTCTCTGGAAATATTGCCCTTCAAACCGGAACACAGTAATGTTTGCACATTACTGCTTGGCGGTAGAATAATTGACAAAGGTGTGGTACTTCCCCAGGCGGACTCTGCTAGGAGTCCTACCACTACAAAAACTTTGTCGCCTGCAAGTATGGAGTAGGATGCGTTAAATCCGGTAGATCTGATTTTTTGCAGACTTGTTTATGAAGTTGGTAATGATTATCCCAAGTTTGTGACCTCGAGCGACGAACGCAACTTTGTCAAAAATCGAAAAAACCTCGAAAAAATCGTTTATTTTTCCAATTTTGGCGATTATAACCCTATATAAACGACTAGTTTTTGAAAAAACTTTCTTATGGCGTTTATAAAGTAGACTAAATTTGCTACAATATGATACTAAAATTGTCTCTGTACACCCAATAGTTTCTGAGAATAAGTCTTTCAAATTTTATAATTTTTTCGAACTTCGCAATTTTTTGCAATTTTTTAACTCCTACTTGACCACTTTATGTCACAGTTACTGCGGTTTTTAGCCCCCGACCAAAAAAATAGGTGTTATAAGTTTGACGTCAAAGTCTGTCTGTCTATCAGACAGACACACATACAGGTCTGTCTCCCTGTGTATCTGCCTGTGTGTGTATCTGTCTATGGCACCGTAGAGCTCAAACGGATGGGCTGATTTCGATGCGGTTTTTTTATTTGAAGATAAATTTTTGTGTTGATGTTTTGACCTATTTTTGGTTAATATCGATTCAAGATGGCCGCCTCCACCAAATGGCGGACCAAATATTTCATCACAATCTACCTCAATGTGGGTATCAAATGAAAGGGCTTGACTACCCAAGTAACAATTTAACGTCGTATAAAGGTTAAGTAAACGTTATCTGAATACCATACATCGCTATAATAAAGTCATACTAACGTTATAATAACGTTTACTAAACGCGAAAATGGCCCCAGTTATATGACCTAAATGGTCGTATAATGGTCATACAGAAAGCTCGAGCCAACTTCGTTAACGTCATTCAAGAGTCGTACAAATGTTATGTGATAACCACTTTCGTCGCGCAGTAGTCGCATCCTAACTTTACAACGACTCGTTTGTTGTATTGTGGCCGTACAGGTGTTATTGAATGACTAAAACGTTTTGTTTGAGTCAAGTGACAACACCTGTACGACTTATTCATATTAATGTTCGTCGCAACGTGTTTGTGGTTCGAAGATTTAATTTAGTGTAAAATAAAAACATACTACAACTTACTGCAACTGGGAAATAATAAGGTGAGTGTGATTTAATTTTCATATCTTGCTTACTTTATCTGTCTCTCATGCTATTTAGTTTGACTGGGAACTGAAGTTTTATGATAATATACCTATGTGAATACTATTCAGATTTTCATGCCCCCTCGTAATTTTGTGTTATAATCATATTTTCATTAACACAAATAGTTTTATTTTTTTCTAAAAATGTCTGACTGTTGCTTTTGTAGCACACTTACCTCTGTACGACCTGATAATGATGATGATGGTCGCCATGACAGCTAGCTATTAGAGTTCCTCAAAAACATTAAAAACCTTTTCGTATTGTCAATATTCACCAAAATGTATTATTTGTAAATCTATTTCAGGAAAGAACACTTCATAGTGCAGTGCGGTTTTTCGTAGGAAAAATTCATCAAACTTCCGTAAATATGGCCGTCTAATCATTATAAAGTCAAAACTTGACTTAAATACGACTGCACGTTTGATTAAAGTCAGGACAGGACTTTAAACGGACATCATGTAATATAAAGGTTATATTTGAGTCGTCAATAAACAACCCAGTCATTTAAGAGTATTTAATTGATCGCTGTAAAACAAGGTACTGATTGTTATATAAACGGCACTATGAAAACGTCTATATAACATCCACGTTGTATAAATGTTGTATAAAGGTTTTCCAAAAACATAATTTGGTGTGTTTAAAACGTTTATTGGACTATAACGTTAGTATGACTATTGCGTTGTCGTACAAACGTTTTAGCTAAGACTGTAATATAACGTCGTATCGTTTAGTCTCCCCAGCGTTGCTAATACCAGTTTACTATGACATATTCGTCGCACGACTAATTAGTTGCATTAAAGACATCTATAGGACCTGGTAGTCATCTCATTACCATTGTAAGACTGCTATCCAACTTTAGGTCGTACAAGTCAAGACTTATACGACGTATTTGTTTGTTGGGTAGTAGACTTATTAAGAAAAAAATATAAAATTTACTTATTATTATTACATTGACTTATTCTCAGAAACTATTGGGTGTACAGAGACAATTCCAGTATCATATTGTAGCAAATTTAGTCTACTTTATAAACGCCACAAGAAAGTTTTCACAAAAACTAGTAGTTTAGGGTTATAATCGCCAAAATTTGAAAAAATAATGATTTTTCGCGGTTTTTTTGATTTTTGACAAAGTTGCGTTCGTCGCTCGAGGTCACAAACATGGGACAATTAATAGGCCAACATCATAAACAAGTCTGCAAAAAATCAGATCTACCGGACTTAACGCTTACTGTAATGTATAAAGTTACTGGAGTAATTTATTTGCGTTCGCGTTCGTTGCATAAGAACGCCTCCTTGACATTGAGATAACCTTAGATTTAGACCAAAAAAAAACAGTAAAATCAAATTAGGAGTCAGATTAGCACCATCTAGATATTAATATTAGGTCCTTACTACATGTGAAATTGGTGTTTAGTCGTACTAGATACTTTGATCTCATTGGTTACGAATTCCAATTTCAAATGTATCCAGCTATTTACTCATGCTTTTGTGTGTAAAACGTAATTCATTTTTTTTTTGATTCTTTTTTTCTTTAACAGTTTTTTCTTTCGGTCACTCAGTTTACAGAATGGAAAACTTGAAATATAGCGTACGAGTTTCATGTTCCATCGCATCGTGGCAACAGCAACTGCAAAAACGGCTCGAAGGATTAGGGTGCCGTTCCACCAGAGATGTTCTATGCAGCTATGCTGCGAAGATGTGAAATCTACGCCACGAAAATATGTGACCGTTTCCACCAATACTACGCTAGGTAGCTGTGCGAGGAAGATGCGCTACGAAGACGCACCGCCGCAAAGTAGCTGTGCGAGAAAGATGCGCACCTCGAGCTATGCTATGTATCGATAGTAGAGGGAAACGGCCCATAGCACACATCCATAGCACACATCCATAGCACGCACCCATAGCACGCATCCATAGCACACATCCATAGCACGCATCCTTCCATACAAAAAACATATCTTAGTTGAATCCGTTTCCACCAGTGCTATACTATGTGCAGCAATGAATATGATTGGTGGATATCAAACGCATCCATAGCATCATAGCATAGCACATCTCTGGTGGAAAGGCACCCTAAATGATCTGTATGGCGGCGGTGTCGCAAAACAAAACAAAGTGCGTTTTTGGTTCCAAGGTCCCAACGTTTTCGTTCAGCAAATTTCGACCTACAGAACAAATTCCATGGACGGCTGGAGACCAAAGATGACAATGAAGAAATGAAGGCTATTGTGGAAGCGGATCCATCGTAAATCACGTCCGAGTTAGCTGTGTTAGTGATAAAATTGTTTCAATCCACTGGAAACAAATCTGGGAAGGTGAAAAATCTTGAAAGGCACCTCATGAATTGAGTACAGCAAACCGACAGAAAGTCGACTGCTGTGTTACTTTACTCAACCGGCACAGATGTGAAGGGATTTTAAATTGAATCATGAAAAGTGGATCCTGTACAATAATCGGAAATGCTCATCGCAATGGCTGAACCCTGGCGAACCAGCCAAATTCTGACCCAAGCGAAAATTGAAGTTCAAGTTTTCCATTTTGTAAACTGAGTGACCGAAAGAGAAAACAAATGAATTACTAACGGTTTTCAAAACACAAAAATATGGGTAAATAGAGCTGTATAAATTTGAAATTGAAATTCTTAAATAAAGAGGAGATATTTGAGATCAACATCCGACTACCACTAGATGATGGTCTAATAAAAAATAGTTATTTGTTGTACAAGAGTGCAAAGTGGCTTTTTAACCGCGTGCTCAATTTTGATGACCGAGCAAGCATAGGATTCTAAAGTTGAATCACGAGCGTAGCGAGGGATTCAAAAATTAGAATCCTGAGCGTAGCAAGGGAATCAAAAGGGCACAAGGTGAAAAATCTTTGCACTCGAGTGTAACACGTAATTTTTCATCCCCCCCTAGCGAGGAAATTACTAAACGCTTTGCGCATTTTCAGTTACAGTCGATTCTGTTGGCGTCAAATAAACTTCTTGTTCGCTAGAATCACTTATTATTATGGTATTTCGGTTTTTCACTTGTATTCAATTTTATAAGTTTTAAACTTCTAAGTTTATTTAGCCATGGTTTTAACAATAACAGTATGACGTGAAAATATGGAGAGTTGACCGATTCAGCTAAGGAGTTTAATCTGTGTACATGAAAAAGTGTCCGCCCAAATGCATTAAATTATAGTAGCGCTAAATTTGCAACAGGGTACATTTTAAAGGAAATTAATAAACGTATAGTACGTTTGTTATCAGAACTCATGAAAGAAAAATATTGGCAGTCATAGCCACTGCCAATAGAAGTGGTAACTTATAACTCAGAATTTGATTGTTTACTTTGGAAACTACGCGTGTGAAACCGGAGGGCGTGGCTATAAGTATGGCCATCTAGAAATGCTGACATATTTTTAAATGGCCAATGGGAAAGGTTGAGGCATTTGTAGATGGCCAATGGCTATGGTCCCGAGTTTACCCGAAGATTTCTTATCATTCCCGAGCGTGACGCTAGAATTAAATTGACAGCCCACGAAAAATCTGTCTTTGGCGCGCCAAAAGAAGTTTTGACTTCAAAATATATTTATTGTACCTACATGATTTCTCAAAATAGTAATTATTTATTTGATGTTATATTTACTACCTACATTATTTTGTACTGCACAAGTAGTTATACTTTCCAGTAACCACGCTCAGACTATACAAATACATCCGTGAGGGCTAAAACCGCTGAGTAGCGTCTAGACGCACGGTGCCCGTCGTCGGTGGTCTGGAATGTGTAAACAGGATGAGGTCCCGACCAGCTCTAGGCTGTAAGTTAGTTTTAAGTCAGTCTACTCTTAACTCTCAAATGTATCGGACATTTATTAAACTGTAACAAATTAATTTCTGTTTTTAAAAACTAAAACCCGTGTCTCCCAATCTTGACTGGCGCAGCCGGTAGGATTGCTGAGGGTTCGTCGCGAAATCGCTTGGATAAGTGAGTGCTAGTTCGCGCGTACTAAATAGTTACGGTCATAGCTTAACTTCAGCTAGTTCGTAGCGTCGGCAATCCCGAACCAAACAAATTTGTCCTGTGGGGCCACGAGAAGTTTCAAGAACGTACCAGCTAGAGCAGAAGGATGCGGACGAGTGCACAGTGAGTAAACCTTTTCGCTTTCCTCCCTTGTCCTCATCTATTTCCGTTGGTTGGAGAAATTATTTGATTTTCTTTTAGACTCATAACCAGGCTTAGAAATCAGCCAAATAGTGATAACTATCGCAGTTACATTTATTAAATTAAGTATAACATTAAGCAATTAAAATGGAGCAAATTAGAATCATACCTAAAGATTTATTGTGTCTAATACCTAAGTACGAAGGTGAAGAGTGTTTGTTAAATCTTTTCCTTAAGAAAGCTCAATATGTATATAATGGATTTGGTGCTGCCAATAACGCAATGCAACAAATATATGTGTTCCACGCCATTACAAGTAGGCTACAAGGCAGAGCCGCCGCCCTCCTAAGCGAAAGGGAGGATATAAATTCATGGGCAGCTCTACGAGAGCTTTTAATTCAACATTTCGGCGACCCCCGCTCCGAGGAGTGTATAGCGATCGAGCTTGAACAAATGAAAATTAATTCAGGCGAGTCATACATTGCGTTTTGCCACCGTATTCAACATATGAGAAGTACATTATTTGCAAAAGTAAATTTATTAACCGACGAAGGAGTCAAAGCCGCAAAGATGATAGTATATAATAATTTAGCACTCAACGTATTTTTATATAATCTGTCTGAAGAACTTATAAGAATCGTGCGTTTAAAAGCGTGCCCTAACCTAGAAACAGCTTTAATGATTGTTACCGAAGAGGTCAATTTCATGACCCAATTTCATGCCAAACATAAACGCCAGGCTCCGACACCCCCTAAACTACCACAAGGGATGCCATTTTCAAATACCTCGAGTAACCATAATGCTATCCCTAACAGTGGGTTTAAATTCGGGATTCCTTCGGCTAACAACCCACAACAGAGAATGGTTATGCCGAACACAAACTTTAAATTCGGCATACCATCACAGCAACCCCAAGGGTTTAGACCAGGTATACAACCCCAAAACCCACCAACCGGCTTCAGGTACAATCCAAATCCGGGCCCAAATAATTTTAAATTTGGTATTCCCCGTCAACAGCCGGGTTTCAACGTCAGCGCACCAAACCAAGGGCAGGGATTTAAACCTCAGCACTTCTCTAATTTTAATAGACCACAACAACTACCCTACGGACAGCCACAGCAAAACTTTAAATTCGGCATTCCCAACCAAAACTTAGCACGCCTAAAGCCACGAGACGAAGATGTGTCGATGCGCACTGCTCGTCCTCTGCGGCAAAATACATTAAACACTGCAGCGGAACACAATAATCTATTTTATAATAATGAGCTAGTAGAAGCTTCACCCCAAGATGAGGAGTATGACCCCTCGTACTACTATAGCGACAGCTACGCATATAACCTTGACGTACCCGAGTTCAATATGCCAGAAATGACCACAGAGTCTGTTGAATACCAAGACCCTGATACTATTGAAAATTTTCATGCAGAAGCCTCAAATTCTCACCCGAAGTAATCGAATTAAATTGTGACTCTTTACTTAAATTACCACACATTGTCATCCCAGAAATAAACTCGCGTTTTATGATAGACACAGGGAGTACACGGTCTTTCATAAGCCCGGCCAAGGCCAACGAATACTTCTCGGCTTATAAATACTCGGAGCCTTTTGAGGTGATAAGCACCCACGCTCGGAGTCAACACAGCGAGGCCATATGTATACCGTTACTAAAAACATTTCAATGTGAAGGGAGACATAAATTTTACGTATATGATGTCGATAGCCGCTATGACGGTCTAATAGGTAGCGACCTTCTGAAACAGCTGGAAGCAAAAATCGACATGAAAAACCAAATTTTACAGACACCTTATACAAACATACCAATCTTGTACAACCCCCCACACGAAATAGTATTGGAAGCTAGGACGGAGACCCGTGTTAAGGTCCCTACTGACCTACAAAATGGCGAAGCCATTATAGACTTCGTAGATTTTGGCGAGGGTATAAGAATGCCCGCCGCGTTAGTCACATGCGTAGACTCTTTCACGTACACTGTCATCCAAAACGCTTCCGATGACATGATTAGTATGGCGTTCACAAGACCATTAAAAGTCACGAAATATGTAAAAGAAGAGTGCACAGTTAACACGACTTTAGATAGATGCGAGATAGACGACCTTTTAAAACAAAATTTAAAGAAGCTGCGTTTAGACCACACAAATAAAGAAGAGCGTAAACTTATAGAGAAATTATGCCACGAGTATAGGGACATCTTTCACTGTGATGGCATTCCACTCTCTTTCACTAATGGAGTTAAACACGAAATTAGAACCAAAAACGAAGACCCTATATTTATACGCCCTTATAGACACCCGCCAATGTACAATGAAGAAATACAAAATCAGGTTTCTAAACTACTTGAAAACGACGTAATAAGAGAATCACACTCCCCATGGAGTGCTCCAGTACATCTGGTTCCAAAAAAATTAGATGCTTCTGGCGAAAGAAAGTTCAGGATGGTTATAGACTACAGGCGTCTCAACGAAATTACGACCGACGACAAATATCCGTTACCCAACATCTCAGATCTCTTTGACAAATTAGGAAAATCTATTTACTTTAGCACTATCGATTTAGCTAGCGGTTACCATCAATTAGAAGTCAAGGAAGAGGATAGACAGAAAACTGCGTTCTCCACGCAGTCAGGACATTATGAATTTACTCGCATGCCGTTCGGACTAAAAACAGCTCCAGCAACATTTCAACGGGCAATGGACAATGTGCTCCGAGGTCTACAAGGACTCCATTGCCTGGTTTACTTAGATGACATAATTGTATATTCGTCCAGTTTACAGGAACACATCGATAAACTGCGTATGGTATTTGACCGACTTAGGGCTACTAACCTGAAGGTTACACTAGACAAGTGCGAATTCTTCCGAAAAGAAGTCCTTTACCTTGGTCATTTAATAACGAAGGAAGGCCTTAAGCCCAACAACGATAAAATTCAGGCTGTTTTAAACTTCCCTATTCCGACAACGACAACTCAAATTAAGAGCTTTTTAGGATTAGTCGGTTACTATAGAAAATTCATCAGAGACTTTGCAAAAATTACTCGTCCTCTCACTAACTGTTTAAAGAAGCGAAATAAAATAGAACTAACAGACGAATTTAGAGGTGCGTTTGAAAGGTGTAAAGAGCTACTAGTCAACGCTCCGATTCTACAATTTCCAGATTTCGAAAAACCATTTGTCCTCACAACTGATGCATCCGACTATGCAATAGGCGCGGTATTGTCACAAGGCCCTATAGGTTCAGATAAACCGATAGCGTATGGTAGCCGTACCCTCAATGACGCGGAGTCTAGATATAGTACAATAGAAAAGGAACTTCTAGCCATAGTGTGGGCTGTCAAACATTTCAGACCATACCTTTATGGGAGACGTTTCACTATTTATACCGACCACAGACCCCTTGCATGGCTCAACAGCATAAAAGACGAAAACAGCAAACTCACAAGGTGGAAGTTACGGCTTGCAGAATTCGATTACGATATAATTTACAAAAATGGAAAGCAAAACTGTGTAGCGGACGCTCTGTCCCGTATCAAAGTTAATGCGATACACAAAGACAACGAGTCTACAAAGGTACACGTAGAAAAAAGAACAGACTCAGACAGACAAACTCTTAGCGACGACACAGTAATAATCTCTTCCGACTCAGAGGAAACCCTATCTGCTCATTCAGACGAAGCTAGATCACCTTACCCCATACCATCTCCATCTAGTAGCACTATTACTGCCTCAGGAACTTCAGCAACTGAACATTCCGTTTACGATATGGATACTTCAGGAATCCCTATCTTAAATGAAGCCATCGATACAAAGCCCAGCCAAATATTAGTATACAATTGGTTCAGACCTGAGCTAACAGTTAAAGATTTGTCTAGACCCAAACAGAAAATTTTAGAAGTACACTTGCCCCTTAATAGACCCGACCTTGTAAGAAAATTTCTGAAGGAATTTATAAGACCGAACCTTAAGTACTTTATATTCTTCGAGCATGAGACACACAGAAAACAATTCTCAGTAGCCACCACAGAACTATTTAAAAAGAACACGGTCAGAATAGTAGAATGCACAGAAAGAGTCATTTACGTTGAAGATGAGAATGAACAGAGAGAAATAGTACAAAAGTATCACATTGGAAAAACCTGTCACCGAGGAATTAAGGAGACATTGATGCACTTGAAACGCACGTACTACTGGTCCAACATGGATTTGACAGTAGCTACTACCATAAATTCATGTGAAGGCTGTAAGAAAATGAAATATGACAGGAAGCCGCTTAAACCGGAACTACAACTTACACAAACTCAGACAAAGCCATTTCAAGAAATTTTTATGGACGTTTTTAGTATTGAAGGCAAATCTTTTCTCACCATAGTAGACGCCTTTAGTAAGCTCGGCCAGGCAATAGAAATTAGCAACAAAACAACTCCCGAGGTCATTAGAGCTCTTATAAAATATTTTTGTATGTACGGAGTCCCACTTAAAATTAGCTCCGACTCTGGTTCAGAATTTAATAACGACCTACTGAGAGAAACGCTTCAATTTTATAAGGTAGGCCTACACATAGGCACTCCACATAACCCAAATTCAATGGGACTAGTCGAAAGGTTCCATTCGACTCTTATTGAGGTCTATAGGTTAGCGAAATATGAGCATAAAATCACTGATGCAGCGTCAGTTATGACTTATGCACTTATGTCCTATAACCAAGCCATTCACTCCAGCACAGGGCTAACTCCTTTTGAAGTCGTGTTTGGACACACGGACTCAACAAGTCCCTTCGACGTAGAGTTCAATAAGGAATATACCCAAAAATTAGTCCGCGATCATAAAAAACGAGTTAAATACTTATACGAGTATCTAACAAACAAAACTATAAATAAAAAGACAAGAGTTAACGAACAACAGCACGGAAAAGAAAAGAAGTTCGATATACAAGAAGGAGACACAGTCTTTGTAAAGGGTGTTAATGAAAGAAGAGGAAAAGATAAACCACGATACGAAAAGGCGGAAGTCGTGGGAGAGATAGTTAGAAATATTGTACCACTTAAGGTCAAAGGCCGTGATACAAAAGCGCCGATTAAGGATATTAAACGTCCTCCACAGGTGCATCCTGATATTGGCGCTGACAACGGCTGCCCTGGCCCTTCAACTTCAAAGGATCAGGGATAACCCAGGGGTCTTCCCGATCAAGGAAGGTCAAGCCCTGATTAGTAGCGATAAGTGGTCTTTAATTAAGGTCTTAGATTTAAGTTTAATTAGAGATGATTTAGAATTTAATTTAAATAGATACGCGAACCTCAATACACACATACTTAACTATTTTGGAAAGAAACCAGTTAACTCAGACATAAGTGATAGTAAAGTTCAGACAGACTTTATAAAAAATTTGACAGTGCAAAAATTGAACCAACTATTGCCCGCCAAAAGAATTAAACGAGGCATTATAAACCCTCTTGGCTCGCTAATTAAGTTAGTATCGGGTAACTTAGATAACGACGATGCCATCAAATATGACAAACTAATTAAAGAAGTAAAATCAAAACAAATCGCTGTAAATAAGAAAGTAACGGTGGTCGCAGAAATGGTGCAGTCATTAGTTAACATAACGAATAACACTAAGTACAATTTCATCCAATTAGATAAAGCAATTTGGGAAATCAGAAAGCAAATCAACGACAAAAATAGTACTCAAGACAATTTCAAAATTTGTAATACTTATCAATTGTTCCTGCATAACTTCCAAACTCTTTACACCTCATTGGATGAAATAGAAACTATAATTGCATTTAGCAAATTAGGCATGTTACACCAATCTATTATAGACTCAAGTGAATTACTGACAATGTTAAAAAGAGTAGAACAACATAATAAACTTATGTTTCCTGTAACTCCAGAAAACCTGTTAAAATTAGAACAATGTATAAATATAAAAGCTTACGCAAAAGAAAATCAAATAACATTCATCATGGACGTACCTCTTGTCGAAAACGACACGTACGCATACTATAGAGTTCTACCCTTACCTGTCGTGAACACCCTTAACCAGACCCACCTAATTCTACCAAAATTCCCCTTCCTATTAGCGAAAAGGTCGAAAACAGTGTTTCTCCCTCGCCCCTGCAAGGAAGTTGATGAACTTCTGTTCTTATGTGAAGAGGACTACTCATCGGGATTGTCCCAGGACACCTGCATGACCAACCTGATGACATTTGCGGCAGACACATCCTCGAGCCACCCGATCCTGGTGGACTTGGAGGAAGTCGTAGTGGAAAAGATCCAGAGCAACAGATGGATGCTGTTCACCAAACCCATACTCATCCTCACGCAGAACTGCAAGGACGACACCACGTACCATCATGTCCAGGGGACATACATCGTAACGACCGATGACGACTGTAAAGCCGAAATTGGAGGCTTCACCATGAAAAGACAGAGGGTGAACATGGACCATTTCCAGTTGCCTGCTGTACCAGTTATAAACCTGCCACCTGTTAGTCCTCCGAAGCCAACCCCTTTCATCGGACCAGTAAACCTGAGAGGGATGGACCTGACGGATCTACAACGCCTATCTTCAGTTTTAGTGAAAAGTGATAGTGAAATGGGCATTAACAGTGAAATTAGTGACGTCGTAAACGTAAAGAATATAAGTGTCGGTACACTTATTTTATATGTAATCTTAGGATTAGTATGTGCTTATGTAACTTTTAATTATGTAAATCGAAATTATCGGAACCAAAACCGTGCCACCGATAATTTCGAGCTTGAGGAGGGAGGAGTTATACTTTCCAGTAACCACGCTCAGACTATACAAATACATCCGTGAGGGCTAAAACCGCTGAGTAGCGTCTAGACGCACGGTGCCCGTCGTCGGTGGTCTGGAATGTGTAAACAGGATGAGGTCCCGACCAGCTCTAGGCTGTAAGTTAGTTTTAAGTCAGTCTACTCTTAACTCTCAAATGTATCGGACATTTATTAAACTGTAACAAATTAATTTCTGTTTTTAAAAACTAAAACCCGTGTCTCCCAATCTTGACTAGTAGTTGAAATTATCTATTTTAGTAGTCAATAATATTTAATTATTTTACTCGGCATACTGCAATTCGATTACAATTGATTCATTCATAGCATTTTGAAATGTTTTGCCATTTGAAATAACATTCTTTACCTCTATCCTCCATACGTGGAAAGAAAATTGCGCGCAAAGCATTAAAAAAAGTACACCAATGAGGTTCCGAGTATGAGTTTTTAACAAATTAAAAATAAATGTATGATGTATTCGGCACCAAGGAGGTAGAAATAAATAGGTTAAATTATGTTTTGAATTCAAAACCTCAGTACACACGATGTTCTAAATTCAAATTTACTTTACCCTCTAGAGGGTAAAAACGACTTTTGCGCCCTGATATCGAGGAGCAAAAGTACTCTTTCCGAGCTGGTGGGATGAAATAGTTATTTGTTGTACAAGAGTGCAAAGTGGCTTTTTAACCGCGTGCTCAATTTTGAATCCCTCGCTACGCTCGTGATTCAACTTTAGAATCCTGAGCGTAGCAAGGGAATCAAAAGGGCACAAGGTGAAAAATCTTTGCACTCGAGTGTAACACGTAATTTTTCATCCCCCCCTAGCGAGGAAATAACTAAACGCTATGCGCATTTTCAGTTTCAGACAATTCTGTTGGCGTTAAATAAACTTCTTGGTCGCTAGAATCACTTATTATTATGGTATTTCGGTTTTTCACTTGGATTCAATTTTGTAAGTTTTAAACTTAAGTTTATTTAGCCATGGTTTTAACAATAACAATATGACGTGAAAATATGGAGAGTTGACCGATTGAGGTAAGGAGTTTCATGTGTACATGGAAAAGTGTCCGCCCAAATGCATTAAATTATAGTAGCGCTAAATTTGCATCAGGGTACATTTTAAAGGAAATTAATAAACGTTCTATTCAGAATTCATGAAAGAAAAATATTAGCAGTCATAGGCACTGCCGATAGAAGTGGTAACTTATAACTCAGAATTTGATTTTTACTTTGGAAACTACGCGTGTGAAACCAGAGGGCGTGGCTATGAGCTATGAGCATGGCCATCTAGAAATGCTGACATATTTTTAAATAGCCAATGGGAAAGGCTGAGGCATTTCTAGATGGCCATTGGCTGTGGTCCCGAATTTACCCAAAGATTTCTTATCATTCCCGAGCGTGACGCTAGAATTAAATTGACAGCCCACGAAAAATCTGTCTTTGGCGCGCCAAAAGAAGTTTTGACTTCAAAATATATTGTACCTACATGTTTTCTCAAAATAGTAATTAAATTATTTATTTGATGTTATATTTACTACATTATTTTGTACTGCACAAGTAGTTGAAATTATCTATTAGTTACTATTTTGGTAGTCAATAATATTTAATTATTTAACTCGGCAACTCGGCATACTTCAATTCGATTACAATTGATTCATTCATAGCATTTCAAAATGTTTTGCCATTTGAAATAACATTCTTTAACTCGATTCTCCATACGTGAAAAGAAAATTGCGCGCAAAGCATTTAAAAAAAAAGTACACCAAAGAGGTTCCGAGTATGAGTTTTTAACAAATTAAAAATAAATGTATGGTGAATTCGGCACCAATGAGGTAGAAATAAATAGGTTAAATTATGTTTTGAATTCAAAACCTCAGTACACACGATGTTCTAAATTCAAATTAACTTTACCGTCTAGAGGGTAAAAACGACTTTTGCGCCCTGATATCGAGGAGCAAAAGTACTCTTTCCGAGCTGGTGGGATGAAAAAGTTATTTTTCTACATTTAAAATTTATTTACCTACATTTGGAAGACGGTTCAATTTACGCTAGCTGTTGTAGTATGGTTCCCGGTCCAATTGAAAGCTCCTTATATAATCTTCCTCAGTTTACAGATACCTTATCACAACGAGTCGACTGACTTAGCAGTCAACACCTGGTAGATATTTATCGAAATTCTGCTACTACAAAGTGAAAAACCGTAGATAAGACGGTTGAATATTAGGGTTCTGCACAAAAAATGAGCCCTTTACTGACTGACATTTTGAAAAACCTGTATTTAGCTAATTAATATTATTGTATTTAGCTAAGTATAATGTATTGTCAAATATTAATTAGTTTGATATAACAAATCAAAACAATAAGAAAGTAATCCTACTAATATTATAAATGTCAATGTTTGGATGTTTTTTGCTCAAATACGTCGCAACATATGAACGGAACGGGCTGAAATTTGAAATAGTGTCCATTTCACGAAAGAAGTCCCGCGGACAATTGTGGAACTAAATTTGACAGATGGGGAGTTCGGCCATGTTGTCGTTTGTCGATGTTATCTCCGTCCGATTTGGGGACCGTGTCACCTCCGTCCGTGGGGAAGCACCTGTATACAGAAACCCCCCACACGTGGTCCCTGGGTGGTGCAAACCGGGTGACAAAAATACCGGTGGTAGGCTTTGGCCGTGGCTGGTGACCACCCGTCAGACTGAGTCGTGCCGCCAAGCGGCCTAGCCGTGTTCCGGCATGTAGTCTGGTGACGCCGATAGGGAAAACGGGTCAGAACAGTTGCTGCATAACTGCAAGACCAGATAGTTGCACACCAATACTTTACATCGGGAAGCTGGTCATGGAGGGTAGCGGGATCCGAGGCACGGTTTTTGCCGCGACCGACCGCAGATAGTTGGGGGCCCAAGTAGTGAGCTAGCCACTCATGAAAGGCTGCCCCGCCATCTAGCGAAAAATCCCGGGATGCGCTATCCTGCCGGTTGGCGACCGGATGACAAGGCCAGATAGACATCCCCGGGGGGGCTCGGGCGTCCCCGCAGTCTCCAGACTAGTTTCCCATTGGTGTATTTGTGTTGTGTGCTGTGACCGTTGGTTGGCAGTGTGCAGCCTCGTTCTACTTCCGTTTTCCCACCGACAATCACTCTCAAAAAATATGACAAGTAAAAACAGAAACATAGTGAAACAGCGGCTGCACTCCTTGTCTCTCAAAGTGCACCTCACTAATATTCGAGGTCTGCACTCTAATATCACCCCAGTCCACCATCACCTCGAGACTGAGCAGCCGTCACTCTTGTTTCTTACGGAGACGCAGATAGGATGTCCGTCGGATGTGGCGTACCTAACCTATCCAGGGTATACCTTGGAGCACAACTTCAAGCCGCGTGCTGGAGTGTGCCTGTACGCCCGTGACGATATCTGCTGTCGGCGTCTCCGTAATCTTGAGGACACCAGGTTCTCTGTTCTATGGGCGCTGATTGACACAGGCATCGACAAAATTGTCTATGCCTGTGTCTATCGGTCGCACAGTGGAGATCAGGAGACAACTCGGCTCACCGATTATTTGAGTGAGGCAGCGGACGCGGCTCAGCAGAAGTACCCATCAGCCCAATTAGTGTTACTGGGGGATTTCAACGGCCACCATAAGGATTGGCTGTACCCATACCGGGACACTGACCATGCTGGGCTGGAAACGAGAAAGCTTGCTTTGTCGTTAGACCTAACCCAGCTGGTCCAAGAGGCGACACGGGTACCAGACGTTGAGTCGCATACTCCCTATTGCTTAGACCTTCTGCTGACAACTGATCCAGACCGATACTCCGTGGCGGTATCTTCGCCGTTAGGCAGCTCCGACCACTGTCTGGTGAAATCAGTATCCGTTTACCATCCGCCCGATCTCAGCCCCAGAGGCAACCGGCGGCTATGGAAATACAAGTCAGCGGATTGGGACGAAATGCGCTCTTTCTTTGCATCTTACCAATGGCAGCCACTGTGCTTCTCTTCTGGTGACCCGTCAGCCTGCGCGGATGCTGTGACTGATGTAATACGTACGGCTATGGAATATTTCATTCCATACTCTGACGTTTCATTATCCAGCAAAGCTCGCCCATGGTTCGGTTCTCAGTGTAAAAGTGCTGAAGCATCTAAACATGAGGCCTACCTAGCCTGGGTTGATGCTCGACAGCGTAAGGCAAGGGATACACACCGCAAAAAGAAAGCGTTTAACAGGGCTGCTAAGGCATGCAAAAGGGTTCTTCAGAGGGCTCGATTTGATCACATTAGTCGAATAGGGAACAAACTAGCTTCGTATCCTGCGGGTAGCAAGGCGTTTTGGTCCCTAGCTAAATCGGTCGAATCGAACTTCTGCCGCTCTTCACTGCCTCCAATGCTGAAACCTGATGGGGCGCTGGCTCACAACGCAACGGAGAAGGCAAACTTGTTTGCTTCTCAGTTTGCGGAAGCTTCGCGTCTAGATGCTGGTAGTGCGACACCTCCTGCTCCACCTGGCAGTCCGACTTTGATGCCGGAAATGCATATTCGCCAAATGGAGGTTCGTAAAGTGCTACGTAATCTGGACGTGAATAAAGCCAGTGGCCCGGACGGAATTCCTGCCCTAGTGTTGAAGGCTTGTGCACCTGAGTTGTCTCCTGTACTAACGCGCCTGTATAGACTCTCTCTCCAAACTGGGCAAGTACCGAAATCGTGGAAGCTTGCTAACGTGCAACCTGTGCCCAAAAAAGGTAGTCGTGCTGACCCTGCCAACTACAGGCCCATCTCGGTCACGTCCATACTCTGCAAGACTATGGAACGTGTCTTAAACCGCAGGCTCCTGGCATACCTAGAATCTAACGACCTCCTCAGTGACCGGCAATACGGGTTTCGCCGAAACCGGTCGACTGGGGACATTCTGGCGTATGTCACTCACATCTGGAGTGAAGCTATCGAGAAACACGGGGAAGCACTTGCAGTCTCCCTGGATATCTCGAAGGCTTTTGACAGGGTTTGGCATGATGGCCTTATTAGCAAGCTTTCTAGTTATGGTTTGTCTCCAGGTTTTATTGCGTGGATATCGGACTTCTTGAGAGATCGGTCCATACGAGTTGTCATTGATGGCTGCTCGTCGGACCAAATGGGTATCAATGCCGGAGTCCCTCAAGGGTCGGTACTCTCTGCGACGCTTTTTCTGCTACATATCAACGATCTGCTGAAGCCCGGTATCTTTGGGTACGCAGATGATAGCACCGTTGTAGAGAGTTACATATCTAGCGCGAGAGCCAGCGGTCAACAAACTAAGGTATTGAGAGAGAGTATGGTCGAGCGTTTGAACTTGGCCCTTGAGGCAGTCTCTGAATGGGGCGAAACCAATCTGGCCAAGTTTAATGCGGGAAAGACGCAGGCGTGTCTGTTCTCCGCAAAAAGGAGTCAATTTCTACAGACTCCTACTTTTCGAGGTGTATCCGTGCCGGTTACTGATCATCTTGAGCTTTTGGGTGTTACCCTGACATCTACACTCAACTTTGGCACGTATATCGAGTCCAAGGCTAAATTAGCTGCCAAAAAACTAGGTGTCCTCTCAAAGGTGCGAAAGTACTTCAAGTCTGAACAATTGCTTTTATTGTATAAAGCACAGATTCGCTCTTGTATGGAGTACTGTTCGCACCTTTGGGATGGATCGGCTAAGTATCAGCTTGAGGCTCTGGAATCGATCGAGAGGCGTGCTAAAAGGCTCATAGGCAATAATTCTCTTGTGCGAAAAAGACTGCAAACTCTTGAACATCGCCGAAAACTTGCTAGCTTATCGGTTTATTATAGGATACACTTCGGAGAGTGTGCATCTGATCTGCATAATCTAATACCACCTAGCCCTTTTTTCTATCGGACTTCTCGTAACTCGAAGAAGCGGCATCGTTTCATGGTTGATGTTCCAAAGACACGAACAAAGCGGTTTGACTCTACTTTTGTGATAAGAACGTCTCGACTGTGGAATGAGTTGCCTGAGTGGGTTTTTCCCGATGGTTATAATCCTGGTGTCTTCAAATCGAGAGTGAATCGGTTTCTTCTAGGTAAGCACGCTCCATCTTAGACCACATCGTCGCTTAACATCAGGCGAGATGGTGGTCAAGTGTAAACCTATAAAAGTTAAAAAAAAAAAAAAAAAAAAGTTATCAAGGTGCGTTTGTTGTGGTAGATATTTTGTGAGTGTATTATTGGATTAGTGCGTTATAAGGTTTATTTACTATGCCAAAAGTTGTAAAAAGTGCAGATCGAGAAATGATATTAAAGGTGAAGGAGTTCTGTGAAGCGGAACACAAGAATCGCGGCGTTTTAATACCATTAGACAATGTTCGCAAAAGAGTCGCCGCCATGACAGGTAAATTTTGGGGCTGCCATATTATACATATTTTTTCCCGATTGATTTATAGATTGGAGTTAAGTTTTTTTTAATGCACGATTTTTATTAAGGAAAATTTGAAAAGGAATTAACACAACACAACAAAAATTTGTAAAGTTATATTCAACTATAATATAATTAGATACGGAAATAGTCATGGTTAGATTTTTTTTTAAATTGTTCATTTTATTGCAGGCTTGTCAGAGAAAACTGTAACGAGAGTTACAAAAGAAGGCGCAACAGCGGCGAGTACTTCTAAAGTTATCATCACCCCAGGGAAGAGTCGCCCTCATACCAAAAAGTTCGACTTGGATGGATTTGATTTGTGCGCTATACGGCAAAAAATTCATAGTTTTGAAGAAGGAATTACCTACATTGGCTAAATTACGTGCAGCTTTGAGAGAAGACATAAATTATCAAGGAAGTATCACAACATTGCACCGTATATTGCATAGCATCGGTTTCAAGTATAAGCGATGCCAATCGAAACGTAAATTACTAATGGAACGTTATGATATTACTGCATGGCGTTCAAGATATTTGGAGAGAATCCGAAGAAATCGCAATGTGGAAAAAAAACCTGTAGTATATTTAGACGAGACCTATATACACAACACTTATCATGCCAAAAGTTGCTGGCAAAGTGAGGAGGAGCCTGGGGTGTTCGTGTCAGAGTCATCAGGGAGTCGTTCGATAATTGCTCATGCAGGAACTGAAAATGGTTTTGTTAATGGTGCATTGTTAATGTTCAAATCCCAATCCAAATCCTCAGATTACCACGATGACATGAACTCAACAAATTTTTTGAAATGGATGAGTGAGAAAGTCGTTCCTAACCTACCTGAAAGGTCACTTGTGGTAATGGACAACGCTCCGTATCATTGCACTCAAATAAATAAAGCACCTACAATGTCAAGTATTAAACATGACATGCAGGAATGGCTGCGAGGAAAGGGAGTATATTTTGAAGATACTTGGACAAAAGCTGTATTATTTGGATTAATTAAGCAAAACAAAGGTCCACCTACATATGCCGTGGATGAATTATTAAAATCTCACAATCATGAATTGCTAAGATTACCACCAAGATATTTTGCCGCCTTACCACTGTGATCTCAATCCGATCGAAAAAATGTGTAGCCTTGTAAAGAGACGGGTAGCGGATAAAAACGTGGGCCAAGATCCAAAAGAAATTGTACGCCTAACAGAAAAGGCTTTCGAGTCTGTTACAGCGGAAGATTGGGCAGTTCAATGTAAACATGTACAGCATTTGGAGGAAGAATATTTAAAAAATGATGGTCTTATGGATGAAGAAATGGATCGATTTATTATATCTACGGCTAGTGATAGTGAAACAGAATCTGATTCTGTTTCTATTCACTCTTCTGACAGTGATCATAGTATGACCGATCATAATTATTCAATAAAACTTTGAATAAAACTTTTTAAATGTTATTTTATTTTTCTAATTTGAAGTTGGTTGAACATCTATATTTCCATTTTATATTTTAGAAATTACAGGAAGATTAATTTTTCACTAATCTGACCTTAGCAGTATAAACATCAAATAGGTACCTATATAAAAAATATATTCTATTAAAAACATTTTTTTTCTTATCTAACTGTTCGAGTACGAAGTTAATGAAATGAAACTAATGAACTATACATTATTTCCCCTGATTTCCCCATACCATATAAATTTAACCGTGGCAACATTATGTCGCGCGAATACAGCGCTGCGTCTGCGGGACTTCTTTCGTGAAATGGACTTTACAATTACATTATAGTCTGAAAGACCACTTGGCTACTTTATATCCCAGGAAAATAACGCTCCGCGGGTAACACCGCGGGGTGCTGCTATTAAAATATAAACGGTACAGAGATACAATAAACGAATTTTATATATAAATTTTTCTATGCACTTCACGTGACAAGACAAACAGACGAGCTTGAAAAAACCTCGTAGTCTTATCAAAGCTTAAAAGCAATGTGTGAAGGTCAATGTTACCAGAGAAATTGCAAGGTAAAGAGATAAATCGACTTAAACCTCTGGCTGACGCGCGTAGACAGTAATTTGGAATCTTCATGTTCATATAACTGTGTGATACTGTATTGTAATTTGCAGGTATTTTATTTACTGCCAGGTGCGTGTCCTTCCCGTCCGATTACAAAAAAACGCACAATAGGAACTGCCAAACAGTGTGTTGATCGGACGCTATAATTCATAATTATATTTTTAAATTTCAGATTTTAGATGTTTCTCAAATACGTTGTAAGGATTGGACTCATCATCATCATAAACAGTCCACTAAATGTTCCCACTGGTGGGACTCGGGGCCTTCTCTCGCAAGGAGATACTCAAGGCCATAAGCCACCACGCTGGCCCAGTGCGGGTTGGTGGATGACACATGACTTCGAAAGATTCTAGGTACATGTCGGTTTTCCTTCACCGTTTCTAAGTTAGCGGCATTACGCACATGACTTCGAAAAAACAGTGGTGCGCGTGGTTTTGAGCCCGGGCTCCCCGGGGGTCTACCGCCTAACGAAAAACGCTTTGACGCTTTGGCATTGCCGTCTCTTTCATTTCAAGCGAGAAGAAAAGAGACAGCAATATCAAAGCATCAAAGTGTCAAAGCGTTTTTCATTAGGCGGTAGAAGCGCGGATCGGCAGGCGCTGTTCTCCCGACTAGACCAGCCGTAACTTTGATTGGACTGATTGGTCTGAAATTTTAAACTCATTTATTTAGACGATAAATATAGTTTAGAATAGCATAGGCTTTATTATCCCAAAAAAAATACAGATTAGGGAATAGCCATTTTCTTAATTGTACACGGACGAAGCCTAATATACATACATACTAGTTTCGAAATAAAGAAAATGAAATTCTGTGAGTTGTATGATCGTACGGAACCGTCTGTGTGAAAACCCGTCTCGTACTTGGTCGGTTTATTCTCAGTTGTTTACCTTGCTTTTGTCACAGTTACGAGAATAGATACGACGCGATACCCGAATCGTTTTTCCGAATAATCTAGTTTCCGATTTAGATTTTCGTGAAATCGGACTAAAGAGATTAAGTAACATTTAAAAATGTATTTTTTTTGATCAAACGTTCTTAGGGCACTAAGTTTAAATACATTACAAATTGTCGCCACAAGATTATAATTACCTAGTCTGTAGATCATAGTTCACAAAAGCAGTACACTTTTTATTCCCAGCGTTCCCAAAGCCTTCCTTCACTCGGGTAATCAAGGTACAATCGTATTCCACCACGCTGGTCAAATGCGAGTTGGCGGAAGACCCATATCCTCGAAAGATATCTTTCTTGGAACATGCCGATTCCCTCAGGATGTTTCCCTACACCATAAAAGACAATGGCGTTATTAAACTTGTACATAATATTTAATATGCGCTTGGAAAAACACTCAAAGGATTTCAAACGCCACGCTTAAAAAATCGGACGTTCTCGGCAATAAGCTACCACGGTTAAAACAGTGAACAAACTGTTAGCTAATAATTATTGTAAAATACGAATATATGTTGCACATCAAATGTTTCAATTCCAAAAGCCAGAAAAATAGGAAATCGCTTTATTTACAGTTTACGAACTAATGAGACCTTGCATCATAAATATCTTCTGTGAATAGGTAGGTACTATCGAATCCATGTCATACCAACAAAATTATTGTTCAAGAATGTTCCATTTGCTATGATAGAATATACTTCCCAAAGATGGGAACAATTATAACAGCGAAGAACGCAAAGAATGCATCTGACAGAGATCGAGAGACGCCGTTGCATCTGTCTCCTTCACACTCGGTGCAGTATTGGAGGTCCACATCGGGGTCGTTGAGGTACGCTTTACGTAAGTCTTCGCAGGATCCTCGTTCTGAAGCGCAGCCCCGGATCACCCATGATACGTTTTTATCTGAAAAACAAATTTGACGTTAGCCACTGCAGTGGCGGACCTCCAAAAACGTCGACCCCAATCGTGGCAGCCGATTTTGGCGCGCGTCGCGGCTGCACTACCTCTGCTCGAAAAACCCAGATTTCTCCTATTTCTTTTAATCAAACTATATAAATGTGGCATATTTTTAGAAAGAGTATTAAATTTTCTAGCTATTTTTAATAAATACAATCCGGAAAAAAGAGTTTAATAATGTGATTGAGAGTAGAGGGATTCCGAAAGCGGCGAGTTACTTATCAAATCAGGAAATCCAGGAAATACAAATATTTACACACACTCATGGAATTAAAGCGTTATCACAACAAAGATAATTAAATTTCCTACACACCTTGTGAAACCCAGCTTAAAATAATCACTATTTTGAAAATTATATCACAACAAAACTTCACAATAAACAAACGAGTCATGGACCGGTTGCAGACTGACGCCGAGTACCATAAAAAAGCATATGATGAAGTTGACGTATTGCGTGTCTATATCTAGCTCGTTTCTTTCCGTACGGATTACCATAAGTGAAAGTAGGATAGAAATACTCTGTAATGCTTAATTTCGCGCGTATTTTGGTCCTAGCTAAATTGACCTACACCCGGTTCGCAACACGTTTCTAGAGCAACCTATAATCGGCTAACGCCACTGCAGTGGTTATAGAGACAACCGATGTGCCGATAGAAGTGCACCCATCCCCATCCATCCCCATCTGATCTGACCAAGGTATCTGATCTGTGGTGTAAACTTATAAGTTTTCACAGTGAGTACATAATTATGTAGGTACACAGTGAAGCGTGCGGTGACGATGATGGGAGTTCTATGATTTCTGTTCCCTCAAAAAGTGTTGAACGCGCCCAAAGAAATTTTCACTTAAAAAAAACATATTATAACAATTTTCTTATATACTTATTACTTATTATTGAATACAAATCATTACCTAGCACTGCGCTAGTCACCCAAAGATATAAGATGATTTATCTCTACGCAATGTTTTTCCTCAGGAAACATTGCCCTTCAAAACACAACAGTGATGTTTTCACAATACAGCTTGGTAGTACAATAACTGGCAAAGGTGTGATCTCTGCAAAGAGTCCTATCTAACTACAACAAACCGGCAAACAGCGAAAGGAGCTGAAATATTCTCAATGCTGAGACTCGGTGCCTTCATTCACAAGGAGAGAATAAATCAAGGCTTTCACCACGGGCCTAGTGCAGTTTGGTGGATGACAGATGACTTCGAAATATTCTAGGAACATTCGGTTTCCTCACGATGTTTTCCTTCACTGTTTTGAAGTTAAAGCGGCAATACGCACATGATTTTCAAAAGTCGCCGTTGCCGTTCTCTCGACTAGACCGTGTCGACTAACAGTGATGAATATCAATTATCCCAAAATCTCACCAGGCATGGCCGCAGGATATTTCTCTGCGTATTTGATGCATGTCTTGACCTTCGAGATGTTGTGGTGGGGCGGGCATTTAACCACGGCGGTATGGGCTGTTACGTCGGGACAGCTCACACAACTGTAGCAGTCTACAGCTGTACCTGTTCCTACAGCACGTCTGGAAGCAGAGGCAGCGGCTTGGAGGTTTTCTTTTGGGTTTTCTGTAACTGACAAAAAACAAACGTTTTAAAAATTCGAAGCTAAAGTCGCACCTTTTAATAAATCTTATCCAATATTTTACACCTACATATTTTATGAAATATTTAACAATATATAGAAAATACTAGTAGCACCCCGCAGTTTTACAAGCATGGTTCCCATTTTTTTGCCGGGATAAAAAGTAACCTATGTGCTATTCCAGACGATAATCTACGTCTGGAACACTGTATTCATTTATTTATAATATTAGTGGGAGTAGGATTTGTTTTTGCTCAATAGTTTAACAAAGCAGAACAAAGAATAGTGACGGAAATAATATTAAAATGTGTTGCAATGCTCACACATGCGGCCGATAGCAGAATAACTAGAAAATAAAGGGAAGTACATATGTACGTTACATTCTTCAGAGCATCTGCCTCAACGGCTGGAAGCGTAAAGCAGAGCATCAGGCTGAGTGATTCATGTCCTGCAGTAGAGTAAAGTGAAGTTCTAATACTGACCAAAAGAAATTATGACAAGAAACTAAAATTAAATGTTCCCTGAAAAAATCCCTAGAAAAAGGCACCCAGGCAAGAGTGCGACAAAAACTTATGTTAAGATCGACCGACAATATTATCAGTACATCTTAACCCGTCAAGCGGCATGGAGCCCATATGGGTTCAGCACCGGATATGACTAATTATGTGAAAAAAAAATCTAAAAAAATAATTGAATCTACCCTCAAAAATTTTGAGGTTAGTTTTGACAAAACAAATCATGAGTGAAGCTTTATCATCTAAACATTTTTCGCGGCAGCAGTATAAACAAAAACTATGAGCTAGTGAAATCAATTAATAGAATTTGTCTTAAAATGAGTTGCAACTGACGAAGTAATCCGTTCACTATTTAAAAAAGCGTAATATTAGTAATAATTCATTCCGAGATAGGAATGGTGTGCATATTAAAGGAAACCGTTTATAGAAGAATTATCTGAGCAGCGTGCAATGGGCTGCACATTATTTCGTACCTTCGTAAGTACCTACTGGTATCCACAGACGCTCGAATATGGTTCGTACGGACCACGAATATGGTTCGTCACGCTGTCACGAATCATATTTGAGCATGTGGACGGTAGTGCGGTAAACATTATTAGGTATTATTCCATTCTTGCTGATGCGGTGCTGCGACCCATCGAATTTGGTTTGTCACGAACCATATTCGAGAAAGTGGACAGCAAATCGTAACGGTTTTCGGCTTAGTTGGTTTTGACCAGTGCACGAGCTACATGTCGCGTTCACATCATATCGTTGTACCAAATAATGTCTATATTATAACATATAGGTTAAGACAGAGAAAGAGCTTATGTTTATTGTCATAAATAAGTAATAAAGTAACGACGGTTGCTAAACTTGTCTAGTTTGAAGTACGCGCATTTGGACGCGCTTAAAGCACGGCTAGACTGGAGACAGGATCATGTTGCGCCACACCAAACGGTTCTCAATTCGTGTTTCGTCACGGACCATATTCCAGCGTACGTGAATGCTTTACGTATTACGTACCGACCGAACATGCCCCGCAGTTCAGAAATTCAACTCAAGAGAGTTTATCTCCAAACTGTCCTATGTAACATAACATTCTTACCTCCATCTGCATAGGAGAATCTCCAGACAGCTGCAACAGTTATAAATAAAACTAAAACCGAATACCGCGACATCCTCCCGCTCTCCTATTTAAAATTATTGATAAATCTGCCAGCCGCGTATAAATAGCGAACTGAATCCACATTCATGTTGGCTAACAACTAAAACTCGTCCGTCAGCTGTTATATCTTGACCTCCAGCTAGGTAAGCAGACTACTTTGCGTCCACTGCCTTATCCCACAAGGTGACTCAAGCCCATAACCTACGCTAGCCAAGTACGGGTATATCACATTTCTTGGAAAGCCTTTTTGCATGGAACACGCCGGTATCCTCGCTATGTTTCCCTTCACCGTTAAAACCAGTGATAATGACAAATTCGTACATCAACACTTAAAAAAATGTTCAGAGGAATAAGTGGGATCCCATCTACGACATCGATGTTTGTGAAATCATGAGACTGTTTTTGACTTGCTGGAATTCCACATAATACTAGGATTCGACAAGGGTAAAGTTATACTGGTGAGCATTGTGTGTTTACGTTTTAGTTATTTGTCATCAGCAATCTAGGCCCAGAAGTCAATTTCTGTTCAAATTGTGCGACTTGACGTTACAATCGAGGTTTTCATGCTTCGACGGCGGATGACGATAACGCCATTCTGTGCAGCAAATGGCCATTGCGATTGCTATTCGAATAAAAAAATAATACAACATATTTTATATTAGAGTTCTAAAACAATTTTTTTAACATGTACCTCAAAAATAAATTTAGAAAGCTACAGCCTGCTTAAAAAAATAAAATAAATTCTCTCCACTTGAAATTTAATTTTACTTTTATAGGTTTACATTAACCGCCATCTCGCTCAAGCGACGATGCAGTCTATGATGGAGCGTGCTTATAAAGAAAAACCGATTCACT
This sequence comes from Ectropis crepuscularia, assembly GCA_963693475.1. Lineage (NCBI taxonomy): Eukaryota > Metazoa > Arthropoda > Insecta > Lepidoptera > Geometridae > Ectropis > Ectropis crepuscularia. The sequence goes on from OY856358.1 coordinate 17,362,172, forward strand.
CTCAATTTGAAGACATCGTCGGGAAAACCCACTCAGGCTACGCATTCCACATCCTAGATCAAATACGTCCTTATCATAAAAGTAGCGTCCAAGCTCTTCGTTCGAGTCTTTAGAACATCAACCTTCCACCACGAAACGGTGTAGTATTTTCGACCTACGAGCTGTTCTATAAAAAAAATTGGCAGTCATAGGAACTGCCGATAGAAGTGAAAACTTATAACAAGGAATTTGATAGCTTACCTTGGAAATTACACGGGTATAACCGGAGGGCGTGGCCTCGCCATCTTGGCATGGCCATCTAGAAATGCGTCAGCATTTCCCATTGGCTGATGCGTTTCTAGATGGCCATGCCATGATGGCCTGTCCACGCCCTTTCAGCTTTTCTCATTGGCTGACGTATTTCTAGATGGCCAATAGCCATGGTCCCGAGTTTACCCGAACCTTTCTTATCATACCCGAGCGTGACGAATGAATTCAATTCACAGCCCACGAAAAATCTGTCTAGGCGCGCCTAAAGAAGTTTTCACTTCAAAAAGGGCAAGGTGGTATCAGATCATGCAGATCGTTTGCACGCTCTCCGAAATATATCCGATAAAAAATTATAAGCTTACAATTTGCGACGATCTTCCAGACTTTGAAGGGTTTTTTACACAAGGGTGTCGAGGCGTCGTTGCCTATGAGCCTTTTGGCATGTAGAACAACACGCCAAATGGCTCATAGGACACAAACAAGGAACAATAAAATTGATTCCAGAGCCTCCAGTTGATATTTAGTCGATCCATCACAAAGGTGCGTAATGGACAAAACCTAATTTTTTGAAGTGATGAGTTCTTCAGGTTTTGGTAGGAAAAAACCGTCTCAGACATGCTAACATTAATTGTACCTATAGGAATATATATATATTAGGAAGTATATCTATTATTTATATATTCACGACTTATTATGGGGGGGAGGGGGCACTTTGAGGACACTAACGAAATTTCGAATACATAATATCGAAACATTGCCACAAAAACTAAAAATGAAATAGGACCCAAGAACCTGGATGACAGTGCAGACTAGACTGAACTCGATATTCAGAAATATAACATGTTTTTTGTCTCTTTGGCCTGTAATTTGTGGAGCAAATTTGTAAATATAGCACTCGAACTTACTACAAAATAAAATTGCTAACTCCTGATGAAAAGTAAATGATTGCAGCTGTTATTGAGTGTCGTTTATTGTAGGCGCACAGCATAAGAGTTTAATGATATTTTTTTACACAAATCTAAATCGATAGCTTACGTTAGACTCATGGCTTGTGTATTGTTATTATTATAAATATAAGTCACACAATGCCTAGAGACAGACGCCTGAGAGGACCTATCTAAGTATCAATTTTTTTTTTTGAAAATTGGATTTCACCTACGGCTAAACATGGACTAGCAGCGCCCACGCTCTCACCCGCGTAGATCCCGATCCCGTTAATTTCCCGCGATAAAAAGTAGCATACGTTTGTTCCAGACTATCTATCTAGATATGTTCCAAATTTCATCCAAATCCCTTCAGTAGTTTTTACGCGAAATAGTAACAAATATCAACAACAAGGAAAATACGTTCAAAATGAAATTGCGGAGGAAGAAAAGAGAGTTAATGAAACGTCTTCGTGTAGCTAAAACCATGGGCAAAAACCATCTAAGTCACCAACTGTCCAGGGTTCTAAGATCAATCCTTAAATTAATACAAGGAATATCGCTACAAATCAGTAAAGATCGCGATAATCTTAACTGAGCTAAACACGAAGTAGACTTCGATAAAAACCCTTTTCAATACTCGAAAAATATTTTCAGAGAACAAAATGGAAAGCTTATCTTGACTAATGAGCAAATTTACGATCACTTTAAAAGCACATACAAAATGCCTAAACGCGGGAGCTCGTACATAGTACCAAACATCCAAAGACCTAATGCTCCTCTGACAAACTTTCAAAGCACTTCACCTAGGGAAGAGGATGTAAACTATCAAATTAAGAAGAAAACTACTAAATCAGCTCCAGAAGACCGAGACATGATGAAAACTTTTCTACAACAAGACGAAAATGACAGCTACAAAGTGCACGCTATGAATTTAGAAATGCAAAGTGAGTGGTTAACCATAGGAGAGTTTTGTATCCCATTAGCTCTAAAGTGGCGCACCTTGCTGTATGACTGGTCTCCTGCCTTATTAAAATTTTATCTAAATGCTTTCCAAATGACCCTCCCTGAGTAACTTGGTAAGGTGGGGAAAAGCCTCTGAAAAATGTTGCTATACTTGTGGTGAGGCGATATGTACAGCAAGGCACATATTGGTGGGATGCAAGGTGCTACTTAATAGGGGTCATTACTCACAGCGCCATGACAGAGTACTTGAAATTATACGTGAAGCCATAAGACTTTCGGTAGCTAGAGCCCAAAAGGGTTTGACGACAAACAAAAGACAAATTAACTTTGTAAAAGAGGGCTCAACTTCAAACTCCAAGAACAAGCCTTATTCAATCCTGGGTTTAGCACCTGATTGGACTATTTTAATGGACACGTATGAAAAGCACTATAAAATCCCAGAGGATGTGGGTGTTTCGTCATCCAGACCGGACATTTTCCTTTTTTCTAGAGCAACGAAATGCGTAGTCCTTGTGGAACTTACCGTACCGTGTGAAACTAATATACCTAAAGACCACGTGATGAAACAAAATAAGTATTACGACCTTCAAAACGAATTAACAAAAAATGGCTATGTAGTTAATTTATACGCTGTAGAAGTAGGAGCGAGAAGAATACCAGCAAAATCTCTATAATCTGCTTAACGATCTTGGCTTGTCCAGAAGTGTAGTAAGTTCTATACAAGAACGAGTATCCAAAGCTGCACTAGTAGGATCATATCGGATTTGGCTGGGCAGGGAGAGAAATACGAGTAGTGAAGGTGAGTGTTGACGTACGTCACTAAGGGGCCCCTTTTAAACCTACGCCCGAGTCACAAGTCTTGGGGTCTACTCGAGATTTCTCTCTCTGTCACACGATGGACCCGGCACCCGCACGGTGAATCCATGGAAGGCTAAGAAGTTCGTCTCCATCCCTACTTATAAACTTTCGCGTATGATAATATTAGCAGAATTCATCTGTTTATACATTTCCAAACTGTATTACCCTTTGAATACTTTTATAATTCGTAAGTAACGGAGCGATAATGCTTACTATACTAACTGCCTACTGCAGAAGTCGTACGTGGAAAGATTTGTATCTTGAGATAACTAGCGCTAAGCTCTTTTCAAGATTTCATAAATGATATAACAATACATAAATTCAGTCAAAGCTTGTTACAATTTGGCACAAGGGTTCAATACCAGATTTTTTTTTATTGAATATTATACGTTTGCACCGCACCACCATCACCACCAGCACCATCGTCTGAAATTTTAAGTGATAATGCGGTGTTTAATGGAGCTTACTTACCAAGATGAAAGCGATTCGCTCTCGAGTTGAAGGCACTGGGGTCTATCTATTCCGGAAGGCAACGCATTCCTATGTCAGATAGACGTTATTACTACGTTAGTGAAGTCATCCACCGTTGTCTGAACCATTCGATCGCCAACTATAAAACGATGTTGCTTTTTCTAGGCACGAACAGTTTGATAGAAAAATGAATTTCTCTATAAGACTTTCCAAATGATCCCATATAAACTTTATCGAAATCGGTGTAGCCGGTTTTGTAATATTAACATAAATAAACAAAAATGCTTTTTATGTCGATGTCATACTAGTTTATTATTAATTATATTAAAATTAGATAACTGTGTCAGTTAAATTTTTAAATGTTTTAATTTTTAAATGTTTGTGTATGTTTAAAACATTAAAAAATTTAATTGACACAGTTCTCTAATTTTAATATAATTAATAATAAACTAGTATGACATCGATCATAAAAAGCATTTTTGTTTATTTATGTTAATATTACAAAACCGGCTACACCGATTTCGATAAAGTTTATATGGGATCATTTGGAAAGTCTACTTTCAAACAAAAAAACAACTATCGAAATCGTATGACCGAGTCGAAAGTTCTGAGCAAGTTCTAAAAAATGCAGTCGAATTGAGAACTTTCTTCTTTTCTGCAGTTGAATTTGTTTTTCAAAAACCATTCGGGCATCGTATTCTATGGAATACGTTGCGCATTTGCAGTCAAACCTATTCATTTGAGTCTTGAACGTCAGCCATAAAGCGATTAGACTACAGGCCCGTGTACAAAATTGTGTGTGTTGTTGGTTCATTTGAATTCCGATATATAAAGATAGTCTAAATAGTAGAAAACTGTCCAACTGAAAGCAGGTGAAGGGTTGCAACCTTCGACCATTTCCCCTTATCGCATGATTTTTGTACGGCGTTGCGGAGTAATGGATTAGAGAGATCTTTTCTGATCGAGGTTCGCAACCTCCTCTCTTCATCTGTACTCAGTTAGACAGCTTAAAAATGACGGCATAGTGCTGAATCTTATTATTTTATACCCTTCTATTTTTCTACATAGGTTTCCTGGTGGTTCAAATGACCCATCAATTTTGTACACGGGCCTGTAGTCTAGTTGTCGCATTTTAGCCACAATTCGGGCTTTTTTGACCTAGATTCAAGACGTTCAGTAAACAAAAATTTGAATGTCGAGGTGTTTGTGTTTCACATCTTCCGTGCAAGGTTTCCTAGACCTTATATATTGCATAAAGCAAAATATTGCTTTTTGCAATAAGGCCGCCAATTAACAGCTTACCTACGATAGTCTTTGCTTGTTTTCTCGTGTTTGTTTCGTCTCTTAATAAAGAGTTTATTTTAGTATTAAAATTAACATGGTTGTTACACATATATTTATTGGGTAAATGGGTTACTCACGTGTAATATATTACACGTGAGTTACCCGTTTTCCCAATAAATAAAGAGTGTATTATTATTATATTTTGGTACCTCTGTGGGTAGCGGAAAATGCTACGCCATTTACACTTGGGTTTTGAATGGAATGATGGCTATAAAGTTCGCGGTTAGAGATAAACCTGCGCACCGCTCCGAAATGCTAGCCAACAAGCCAAACTCTATATTTTAAATTCTCAAAAGATCTTTACCTTCGTATCTTTAACTTTAACGCAAAGCTTACGCGCTCTTAAACCCTTACCAAGGTTTTTAGGGTTGTGGCGCGCGCAGTGTTCTGCATTCTAGGTAAAAACTGGAATAGTGGATAGTTGGTTCCACTTCTACGTAGGGAAGGAGCTGAACGAGGTAAAGCGAGGTCGGGGCCGTGGGCGAGTGCGAAAGTGTTCCATTAGCCCCGGTACACAAGCGCACGAACGAATCCTCCCAGGGTTTTTAGTGGGTAGACCACTACCAGTGGTGGAGGACTCTCCACCTTTATTTGGAGAGTACGGGGGATATGTGGGACTCCACATATCCATCATTCTCTGTAAATCGGGTAGAATTAATAAAGTTTTTTTTTCAAGGCTAAAAAAATTATGTTTTTAGGGTCAAAACGAGAAAGTACCTTCTACGTAGGTAGACGAGTTTTATCTTCGATTAAATTGTTACTTACCAACAAGAGTTATGGTGGTCAGACGCAGTTGAATTACAGCTAAAAACCTTTCCATAATACCAACAAGTATCTAATTGGTTTAATTCAACAATCAAAATTTAACTGGATATAATTGGAATAATTTGGAAGATTGAAAGGTACTTGCGTTCCCTAATAACCTACTTACCTTGTTTGCTAGTAAATACATTTATGGAGTAGTCAGTGAAATGGAATGTTGTTTTTTATCACAAAATAACAAACACTGATAAAGAATTAATTCTCGCAATATTCCAGTTATTTTGGGTAATAACTGGATTTAAGCTAATTAATTTACCACAAGTGATATTGAATCCGGGTATTCCCTGTATATGAACCAATTTTAGATTTTTATTGGAGATATGATAAGATGGATAATAACCGCACTGCACACGCAGTACATCCAAAAAGAGAGTTCAAATCTATGACTAGTATTGCAATGCGCCGTTACTCAGAAAGATGAAATGTATGATGATCTCTTTGTCTTGTATTTTTTCTAAAAACAAGGACTAACAATTCAAAAAATTACTACATTAGGAGAATAACTGTCATAGAAGATGCAGTCCAGACTATGAAAAATAATCCTACCAATTCAAGCTAACTTGTTTTTCGTGTCAGAAATTCTATTAAAATTTTCTATTCAATTTTGAAATCATTATAGTAATATAAATCTACAACTTTATAAGTTTTGCTGATTATTGTTTTTCAGACATATCGTAATTTGTACCTCTTTTCTAGCTAGTAGGCAGTAGCAGAAAGCATCTGAAACCAACTTTTTGTGTGGAAGAAGTGGATTTACCACACAAGGAAACGGCGGATGTATTGGACTCGACGCCACTAAAATCCTACCGACTAAAAACACTCCACAGGTTTCTCCGGCATGGCTTAAGATCAAAGTCTCAGGGTCGCTGTCGCACAACGATCCAGACACTGCCGGTGCCCTTGCAGGCCCGCTTACGCAGGGTCAGCCTCGCAATTGGTTCCATTGACGCGCCGTAAAGTAGCGGCGCGTCTCCACCTCGGTAGGTACTATCCTTAAATAGGGTGTCCGATGGCCCTAAACGTCCCACGCCTCACGTCCTCCAAGTAGTCACGGCTCGCCCCCTTGTTCGCTTCCCCGTCCACGGAGGAGCGAGAGCATCCATCTCCCTATCTCAGTCCTCGGTCTCCCTCCGCGAGATGAAGGTCTCGCAGAAGGAGTCAATCGCCTTCCACGGCCTCAATCGACAGTGAGAGGTCCGCCTCTACGACTGCGGCTAGGGATGGCCGCTGTTTCTCCTCCCCCGACCATGCCTACAAATACTAAGCCAAAGGTTTCTCTATCAGTGACCCACCACCTCCACCGTGTCTACCCACCCAGAGAATATATTTGTAAAATGAATATTAATTGCACCTACGGTTTTCTATGTAATACAAACATTTATTTCTACATTTACTAAATAAATTGATTAAGCGATCTGGTTCCCATAGTGCAAATATTGCTTCATTTGCGGCTAAATTATGAGAAAAGAATCACGAAACCTCATTCCCCATTTCATACTGGGTAATCCCCTATTAAATTGCATCTGGTTTGATGATTAAAAGTAACTATATTAAATTAAAAATTTATCAGGCGAACCTTATCACATTAGGGATCCATAAATAATTCCGAATTGTTTTTACATCCAGTTTCTATCTCAGTGGGCACGGTTCACGCTTAAATTATAATGAAGGAACCACGATTGGCAATATTGCTGGTTTCATAGTACCAAACATCCAAAGACCTAATGCTCCTCTGACAAACTTTCAAAGCACTTCACCTAGGGAAGAGGATGTAAACTATCAAATTAAGAAGAAAACTACTAAATCAGCTCCAGAAGACCGAGACATGATGAAAACTTTTCTACAACAAGACGAAAATGACAGCTACAAAGTGCACGCTATGAATTTAGAAATGCAAAGTGAGTGGTTAACCATAGGAGAGTTTTGTATCCCATTAGCTCTAAAGTGGCGCACCTTGCTGTATGACTGGTCTCCTGCCTTATTAAAATTTTATCTAAATGCTTTCCAAATGACCCTCCCTGAGTAACTTGGTAAGGTGGGGAAAAGCCTCTGAAAAATGTTGCTATACTTGTGGTGAGGCGATATGTACAGCAAGGCACATATTGGTGGGATGCAAGGTGCTACTTAATAGGGGTCATTACTCACAGCGCCATGACAGAGTACTTGAAATTATACGTGAAGCCATAAGACTTTCGGTAGCTAGAGCCCAAAAGGGTTTGACGACAAACAAAAGACAAATTAACTTTGTAAAAGAGGGCTCAACTTCAAACTCCAAGAACAAGCCTTATTCAATCCTGGGTTTAGCACCTGATTGGACTATTTTAATGGACACGTATGAAAAGCACTATAAAATCCCAGAGGATGTGGGTGTTTCGTCATCCAGACCGGACATTTTCCTTTTTTCTAGAGCAACGAAATGCGTAGTCCTTGTGGAACTTACCGTACCGTGTGAAACTAATATACCTAAAGACCACGTGATGAAACAAAATAAGTATTACGACCTTCAAAACGAATTAACAAAAAATGGCTATGTAGTTAATTTATACGCTGTAGAAGTAGGAGCGAGAAGAATACCAGCAAAATCTCTATAATCTGCTTAACGATCTTGGCTTGTCCAGAAGTGTAGTAAGTTCTATACAAGAACGAGTATCCAAAGCTGCACTAGTAGGATCATATCGGATTTGGCTGGGCAGGGAGAGAAATACGAGTAGTGAAGGTGAGTGTTGACGTACGTCACTAAGGGGCCCCTTTTAAACCTACGCCCGAGTCACAAGTCTTGGGGTCTACTCGAGATTTCTCTCTCTGTCACACGATGGACCCGGCACCCGCACGGTGAATCCATGGAAGGCTAAGAAGTTCGTCTCCATCCCTACTTATAAACTTTCGCGTATGATAATATTAGCAGAATTCATCTGTTTATACATTTCCAAACTGTATTACCCTTTGAATACTTTTATAATTCGTAAGTAACGGAGCGATAATGCTTACTATACTAACTGCCTACTGCAGAAGTCGTACGTGGAAAGATTTGTATCTTGAGATAACTAGCGCTAAGCTCTTTTCAAGATTTCATAAATGATATAACAATACATAAATTCAGTCAAAGCTTGTTACAATTTGGCACAAGGGTTCAATACCAGATTTTTTTTTATTGAATATTATACGTTTGCACCGCACCACCATCACCACCAGCACCATCGTCTGAAATTTTAAGTGATAATGCGGTGTTTAATGGAGCTTACTTACCAAGATGAAAGCGATTCGCTCTCGAGTTGAAGGCACTGGGGTCTATCTATTCCGGAAGGCAACGCATTCCTATGTCAGATAGACGTTATTACTACGTTAGTGAAGTCATCCACCGTTGTCTGAACCATTCGATCGCCAACTATAAAACGATGTTGCTTTTTCTAGGCACGAACAGTTTGATAGAAAAATGAATTTCTCTATAAGACTTTCCAAATGATCCCATATAAACTTTATCGAAATCGGTGTAGCCGGTTTTGTAATATTAACATAAATAAACAAAAATGCTTTTTATGTCGATGTCATACTAGTTTATTATTAATTATATTAAAATTAGATAACTGTGTCAGTTAAATTTTTAAATGTTTTAATTTTTAAATGTTTGTGTATGTTTAAAACATTAAAAAATTTAATTGACACAGTTCTCTAATTTTAATATAATTAATAATAAACTAGTATGACATCGATCATAAAAAGCATTTTTGTTTATTTATGTTAATATTACAAAACCGGCTACACCGATTTCGATAAAGTTTATATGGGATCATTTGGAAAGTCTACTTTCAAACAAAAAAACAACTATCGAAATCGTATGACCGAGTCGAAAGTTCTGAGCAAGTTCTAAAAAATGCAGTCGAATTGAGAACTTTCTTCTTTTCTGCAGTTGAATTTGTTTTTCAAAAACCATTCGGGCATCGTATTCTATGGAATACGTTGCGCATTTGCAGTCAAACCTATTCATTTGAGTCTTGAACGTCAGCCATAAAGCGATTAGACTACAGGCCCGTGTACAAAATTGTGTGTGTTGTTGGTTCATTTGAATTCCGATATATAAAGATAGTCTAAATAGTAGAAAACTGTCCAACTGAAAGCAGGTGAAGGGTTGCAACCTTCGACCATTTCCCCTTATCGCATGATTTTTGTACGGCGTTGCGGAGTAATGGATTAGAGAGATCTTTTCTGATCGAGGTTCGCAACCTCCTCTCTTCATCTGTACTCAGTTAGACAGCTTAAAAATGACGGCATAGTGCTGAATCTTATTATTTTATACCCTTCTATTTTTCTACATAGGTTTCCTGGTGGTTCAAATGACCCATCAATTTTGTACACGGGCCTGTAGTCTAGTTGTCGCATTTTAGCCACAATTCGGGCTTTTTTGACCTAGATTCAAGACGTTCAGTAAACAAAAATTTGAATGTCGAGGTGTTTGTGTTTCACATCTTCCGTGCAAGGTTTCCTAGACCTTATATATTGCATAAAGCAAAATATTGCTTTTTGCAATAAGGCCGCCAATTAACAGCTTACCTACGATAGTCTTTGCTTGTTTTCTCGTGTTTGTTTCGTCTCTTAATAAAGAGTTTATTTTAGTATTAAAATTAACATGGTTGTTACACATATATTTATTGGGTAAATGGGTTACTCACGTGTAATATATTACACGTGAGTTACCCGTTTTCCCAATAAATAAAGAGTGTATTATTATTATATTTTGGTACCTCTGTGGGTAGCGGAAAATGCTACGCCATTTACACTTGGGTTTTGAATGGAATGATGGCTATAAAGTTCGCGGTTAGAGATAAACCTGCGCACCGCTCCGAAATGCTAGCCAACAAGCCAAACTCTATATTTTAAATTCTCAAAAGATCTTTACCTTCGTATCTTTAACTTTAACGCAAAGCTTACGCGCTCTTAAACCCTTACCAAGGTTTTTAGGGTTGTGGCGCGCGCAGTGTTCTGCATTCTAGGTAAAAACTGGAATAGTGGATAGTTGGTTCCACTTCTACGTAGGGAAGGAGCTGAACGAGGTAAAGCGAGGTCGGGGCCGTGGGCGAGTGCGAAAGTGTTCCATTAGCCCCGGTACACAAGCGCACGAACGAATCCTCCCAGGGTTTTTAGTGGGTAGACCACTACCAGTGGTGGAGGACTCTCCACCTTTATTTGGAGAGTACGGGGGATATGTGGGACTCCACATATCCATCATTCTCTGTAAATCGGGTAGAATTAATAAAGTTTTTTTTTCAAGGCTAAAAAAATTATGTTTTTAGGGTCAAAACGAGAAAGTACCTTCTACGTAGGTAGACGAGTTTTATCTTCGATTAAATTGTTACTTACCAACAAGAGTTATGGTGGTCAGACGCAGTTGAATTACAGCTAAAAACCTTTCCATAATACCAACAAGTATCTAATTGGTTTAATTCAACAATCAAAATTTAACTGGATATAATTGGAATAATTTGGAAGATTGAAAGGTACTTGCGTTCCCTAATAACCTACTTACCTTGTTTGCTAGTAAATACATTTATGGAGTAGTCAGTGAAATGGAATGTTGTTTTTTATCACAAAATAACAAACACTGATAAAGAATTAATTCTCGCAATATTCCAGTTATTTTGGGTAATAACTGGATTTAAGCTAATTAATTTACCACAAGTGATATTGAATCCGGGTATTCCCTGTATATGAACCAATTTTAGATTTTTATTGGAGATATGATAAGATGGATAATAACCGCACTGCACACGCAGTACATCCAAAAAGAGAGTTCAAATCTATGACTAGTATTGCAATGCGCCGTTACTCAGAAAGATGAAATGTATGATGATCTCTTTGTCTTGTATTTTTTCTAAAAACAAGGACTAACAATTCAAAAAATTACTACATTAGGAGAATAACTGTCATAGAAGATGCAGTCCAGACTATGAAAAATAATCCTACCAATTCAAGCTAACTTGTTTTTCGTGTCAGAAATTCTATTAAAATTTTCTATTCAATTTTGAAATCATTATAGTAATATAAATCTACAACTTTATAAGTTTTGCTGATTATTGTTTTTCAGACATATCGTAATTTGTACCTCTTTTCTAGCTAGTAGGCAGTAGCAGAAAGCATCTGAAACCAACTTTTTGTGTGGAAGAAGTGGATTTACCACACAAGGAAACGGCGGATGTATTGGACTCGACGCCACTAAAATCCTACCGACTAAAAACACTCCACAGGTTTCTCCGGCATGGCTTAAGATCAAAGTCTCAGGGTCGCTGTCGCACAACGATCCAGACACTGCCGGTGCCCTTGCAGGCCCGCTTACGCAGGGTCAGCCTCGCAATTGGTTCCATTGACGCGCCGTAAAGTAGCGGCGCGTCTCCACCTCGGTAGGTACTATCCTTAAATAGGGTGTCCGATGGCCCTAAACGTCCCACGCCTCACGTCCTCCAAGTAGTCACGGCTCGCCCCCTTGTTCGCTTCCCCGTCCACGGAGGAGCGAGAGCATCCATCTCCCTATCTCAGTCCTCGGTCTCCCTCCGCGAGATGAAGGTCTCGCAGAAGGAGTCAATCGCCTTCCACGGCCTCAATCGACAGTGAGAGGTCCGCCTCTACGACTGCGGCTAGGGATGGCCGCTGTTTCTCCTCCCCCGACCATGCCTACAAATACTAAGCCAAAGGTTTCTCTATCAGTGACCCACCACCTCCACCGTGTCTACCCACCCAGAGAATATATTTGTAAAATGAATATTAATTGCACCTACGGTTTTCTATGTAATACAAACATTTATTTCTACATTTACTAAATAAATTGATTAAGCGATCTGGTTCCCATAGTGCAAATATTGCTTCATTTGCGGCTAAATTATGAGAAAAGAATCACGAAACCTCATTCCCCATTTCATACTGGGTAATCCCCTATTAAATTGCATCTGGTTTGATGATTAAAAGTAACTATATTAAATTAAAAATTTATCAGGCGAACCTTATCACATTAGGGATCCATAAATAATTCCGAATTGTTTTTACATCCAGTTTCTATCTCAGTGGGCACGGTTCACGCTTAAATTATAATGAAGGAACCACGATTGGCAATATTGCTGGTTTCCTCACAATGGTTTCCTTCCCTATTTAAGCAAATATGACAAACTTGAAAATTTGAGTACATTTGGAAAAATACGCTTCTTGTACGTTGTACAGATCAAAGCGTCGTCCGTTCACAACACATATCTAATCTTTACTTTTCTTTTCTAGTGTTTCCATCGGTAGAAGGATTGTTGAGGATTAACAGGTTTGTACTTGATCGCCATCTCGTCTAATATTAAAACACGATCGTGTTTTGATAACAAAGAGTATAAAAAAATCCTATCAATCAAATACGGATTTAAATGAAGCTAAAATGTGGCATATTAATGGAGTATATTTGGAGTGTCCTTGATTGACTGTACCTATCTCACTGTATACGGAACCTGTGACCAAACATTATTTCACGCGCAATTGGCGACTTTTATTTTTTCATTAGATACATCCGATGTGGAAAGCCCGATAGCACATATCGATCGATTTGAGCGATTAAAGTAATTATTTGATAAAACGTCGCGTAGATCAAATAAAGTATGAGATATTCTGCATTTTATCTTTGTTGTAGTTATAAATAAATATAGCTAACATTATAGGAATTTAATCTGTAAACATTTATAAAAAATACGTGGCTTATGGACGTGGATAATTGATCTATATTACTAGGTTTAGTAGGCTTAAACCGGAAGTTCAGTTATTACTTGTTATCAAACTTTATGTAGACGTAACCGCCGTTTACGAAACCTTTAATCAATGCGAAAAAAATTGTTTCAGACTTCGTACCACATGATGACAGTGGGCTTTTTAGTGTCAAATTACAACCATACAAATTTAAACATAAAACATAGGTACATAAATTGTACGGCAAGATCAGATTGTGCCATGACTTCATCGTGTTTAGGTGTGATGATCCGTAAAAGTAAATGAAAATAAACAACCAGCCATACCGCGGCTTAACAAAAATGTCTGTTGACGAATGTAATTTGCGTCAATTTGTCGTAAATAGTAAACTCATTTGACATTCATAGATCTTTCCATTTGGACAAAATATCTAGGTATGTTCAAATACAGTAAAATAGTAATTAATAAAAAGTTACATTAAATTGAAAAACCTAATAAAGTTCAATGTCAAAATCAATTTGTCAGTCAATTAAAAATCAATCCCCAAATAATCCACACTGAACTGTTCCCGGCGCATGGCACGGCGGCGGGTGCCCATGACGCACGCTGCGTTCCCACGTTGAATAGTAATGGCCAACCTTTGCTCCAGGAACGAGCCGGAGCGGGAGTCACCCGTAGTCTCCAGGATCCTGCGCCTTAACTCCAAAAGGAATCTTTTGCTCTCTGTCCCCTACAAGTCAAGGTTTCCACAGCGATAGTTACAAATTCGTACATCGATACTAGTGTGCTGTACTTCGCCTATTTCTTTTCAGCATCATCTTCCACAGTCGCTGACGGCGAGTGGACAGTGCGACCCAGATGGCTGGTGGCGCAAGTGACGTCCCATTTTAGAAACTTTCAATGTTCAAATTATCAACAAAAGTAGGTGTCACCTATTAAAACAGTTTTGAATGCTATTTTACCACGTTTGACAACGGATCATTATCGGATATCATATCAGTAAAGAAATTCTTGCGTTAATGGTGAAGGAAAACATCGTGAAGAAAACATCCTGTTTCACGAATCTTTCGAGGTCATGCGTTATTCGCCAACCCAAGCTGGTCTAGTGGATTTTGGCCTTGACTCTCTCCTGACACAGCAGTGGGACATAATTTGTGGGCTGCTTATGATAGTAGGTAAGTATTAACCAGATCCTGTAGCATGAACTTTCATTGCCATGATTATACATGATTCAAATGACGTTTAACATTTAGTGTACACCCACTGTGAGCCGTATCAATTAAAATTAAAAAAATGAAAATTCATTTATTTCAGGTTTTACCCATAAATATACAATTGACAAATAAAATCCATGAAAAGTAAAATTAATTGTTACATAAAAATAAAAATAGAATGTCAAAATAAATGCAAGCAATGTATACATAAACTTCGCATAAAAGTAAAATCAAAGTCTCAAAATTATCATATTAAAAATGTCAAATTTAGAATGTCAAAATACATGCAAAGTCTATATAATTTTTATAAAAAGTAAAATTAATGTCAATCAAATTGCAATTGTTACATAAAACTAAAAATAGAATGTCAAAGTATATGGAAACAATGGCTAAAACTTTCTGTCTGGTTTCAACACTGACAAATGTCTCTCACAACAATGCCGGAGAAAAACACAATCCAACCGATCCGCAATCATGCTCAGAACAGTGTTGGAGCTGGCCCGAACTCTGCGCACCAAAGAGGCTGCGCGAGATCGCATGGTGGCATGGAAACAAGGCACGTGTGCGTCCGCAAACATACCTGAGGCGCTACAGAATCGAGGCAACCCCAACAGCATTCTGAATGCATTATTATATAGTACACGGAGGTCACTGTACCTCCTCTTCGTATAGTCCGCCTACAGGCTGCTCGTGTAGAGGGATGTACAATAGGCCCTAAACAGCGTTATCTTGACCTCAACTGAACATCGAGCAAACCTGCGGGCGATCATGTTCGCCCGGATAGACAGAGACCTCCGCTCTCTCTCAATGTCTTCATTGTCTTTGAGGTCAGCTGTCAACACATGTTCTAAAAATTTGAATTGTTCGACCCTTTCTAGGGGAACACGGCTCAGTAAAACAGGTGGTACATTAGTATTGAAAGGGCACTTTTCGCCTGCCTCAAAGACCATCAATTTGCTCTTTTTTACATTGTATTGTAATCCATGACCACAAGCATACTCCTCACAAGTCTTTATTAATTTTCTTAGTCCGCAAATCGAGGCGCTTAGCAGGACCATGTCGTCAGTGTAACTCAAGTTGTTTACACAAACACCGTCCACGTGGCAGCCGACATGTTGGCCACTAAGCGCCACGATCAAACCGTTTACATAAAAATTAAAATAAAATTACCAATGTCTCAACCCCAAAGGGCTCAAATATGTAAACCTAACCTAACTTAACCACTTCCGAGGGTTGCATATTTGCGCCGTTTGAGTTGCTCAGCTGAATTAGCCGCTGCACCGGCCCTAGTATGGCTGGGACATTGGCGGTGGAAAAAGCCCGGCGTATGATGTCGTTCAGGCTGGCGTGGCGGCCAATACGAACTGCGCTTTTCGAGCAAGAGAGACCGTGGTGACCGAGTTGGTCGACGGCAGTACCACAATGGCAGCGATGGGCTTCATAGCACCTCGCACCCAAGCGCAAGCTAACAGATATAGTGGCCGGCAAATAAGCTGACCCAAAATTTAATTCATAGTTGGTGATGTTAACCCGCCCTGTCTTACACCACACTCAAGTTTATAAGCGTCACATATTTATTTAACTGTGCATTAAGCAAACCGTCAAGCACCTTTGCTATTACCGTAGCTAGCGATATAGGCCTGTAGTTGTTTTTATCCGCCAAATCACCGGTCTTATTTTTGACAACAGGCACGACCACGGTTTTCATCAATTCAGCGGGTAAATACGAATGGCATTTTACGCCAGAAAGGTTGTTCCCAACGGTTGGCTGTGTAGGTCAGCACCGAGCAGCTCCCTAGCCGATCCCAAAGGTGACACCACTGAAAATTGCCTTTTAAAGACGTTGGCTATCTCAACAGGATCTTTCACACCGTCAACGCTCACCGGAAGACCAGATTGTACACCCTCTTTAGCAGTTGCTTGCCAAAAGCCTCTGAAATCACCTCGCGCATGTTTTGCCGCAAGAGCATCCAAGGTTTTGATGGTTTTGACACCATTTCAACTTAGATTTGAAAACTCTTCTGCTATCTCGCATTTCCTCAAACACACATCCAGACTTAGGTCTACCACAAAACACCCATTCTTTGAATTTAGATCTGGCCATCCTGTGAGCTCCACTGACGTGTTTATTCCACCCTACTATGCGCGCGCCATTAACGCCTTTCCTTTAACCCTTTAACCCTGCTCTCCCAACCTGCCACTGCCGCGCCTCGAAGGGCATGTCTGAATGTCACAATGTCTGAATAAAGCCTATCAAGAGCAAACCTGTGGTCGCAGCCACGATAATAACAACCAGCACAGCTTACACATTCCACAGGAAAATCAATTAATCTAAGTCTATCATGACACTCTTTGCTGTACTTTGAAATTTCAAGTTCGTTACGAGTTCCCCATACAACATTTTTGTTTGCGTTTAAATTATTATTAGGTACAAAAGTCGGGGTGAGCACCGCTAGATTGCAATCTATAATTAGTGGAAAGTGGTCTGATATAAGAGTGTCATAATTGATTGAGTGTCACAATTGGTGATAAGGTTCGCGGTCACCAGGTAAGCGGGCGTGCAAGGCGTGCGTCGCACGCGGGCGGCAAATCGAGCGTTTAATCACGTGGTTAAAATTTAGAAGGTATCAGTAACTATTTAAGATCTACACTTCTCCAGCAAAGGCTAAATTACTTAGCTATAGTTTCAACTACCTACTAGGTACTTTGTTAACCCGCTACTTTGTTCTCAAGTGCAGGCGGCCCCTTTGTGTCCTGCGCCCTGAGCGGTCGTACTAACGCGCCCTACCCTAACGCCGTTACTGATCTTTGACATGTAATTACTTGCCTAGCCTGTTCATTTAATTTACCACTGTCTGCCACCTAGTGCCGAAATTCCCTAATCTGTCAAGATGGTGACGGCAAACAACAATTTTGATGTTCTTTTTTCAAAATTATCCTTTTTTGTGAGGTAAAACAATCTTTGTTTTTTGTACGTGGAGGAAATGCATTTACGTAAAGTGCCTTCCTACCTTCCGCCTATTTGGTGGAGATGGTCGGATTACAAGATTATGTCGGACTTGATACCATGGGTGGACATGGTGTCTCTACCGACTATTCACCGCCCACCCTCCAAAATTGCGGCCCACCTCTGTTGCACCGGTGAGCATACACCGTACAACTTACATGGCAGCATCGTCGCCGGCTTGGAGGCAAAGCCTAAACGAGCGGCCCCACCTTGGAATTTCTCTTAGCTTCATTGTAGATGACCAAGCCACGGCTACTGAGGCCCCTCTTCGTCAATGCGGGAACCCTTCGGGAGGGTTTCGAAATTAACCTAACCTAATTTACGGGGTCTAATTCGCGGGGCCATGTCTCGCCTGGCCTGCTGCTGGTGATCTTGCTTCGCTGGGGGGCGGAATCCCTGCAATAAGCTGTTGTGATGCGCCGGAAACAAGCAGCGTCACTGCCCTGTCACCGATGCACCTGAACCCAAGATATGCTGTGACCACCTCGGGGACCTACCAGTAAGCGAGTGCCAGACGCCCCTGCGTCTGGGCACCCCTGGTCCCCCGCGATGGGTCCAGTCTGTAGTCCCGCCGCTTACCATTTTTTGGCTGCAGAGGATAAGAACATAAAAACAGTGATGCACCGCAAACCGCAATGCTGACAGTTCTCTTCCCCTCCAGTCCCACCGCGTTCGCCTTCTAACAGTGGCGGCCCTCTCAAGGCCATGCCAGCCAGGGAGAGCGGTACATCGTCATACTGAATGTCTTCTCCCGCCGCGGCTTTCACCCCACAGCCGCGACGCCCACCCCTTGCGGCCCACCTCAGTTGCACCGGTACCTATACCCCATGCAACCTATGGCCACATCGTATCTCTCAAACGACTGCACCAATTTTGATGCGGTTTTTTCATTTGAAAGCCAGTCTCCTTGTTCCACCGCTAGCTATGTTCTTAGCTATGTCTGGTTAATATCGATTTAAAATGGCCACTTCCATAAAATGGCAAATTACATTAACCTGTTGCACGCTTAACAAACGGTTTCGCACTCGCTTGACCTGTAGCTAGGTCTCTCGCTTGTCACTTTCTTGTGGATAGGATACCATTACCGTCATCATCAACACTACACTCGTATGTATCGTAAGTATGTATTTAGAACTATAATGATTTTACTATTTTACCGGCTATCTGGCTCCCACAGTACAACCTTTGCTTAGTTTGGGGTCAGATGATGTTGTTTATGAAAATACACCCACGCTGCAGAACGTGCGTTAGTGTAGTTAGTAAGTTTAGGTTAGTAGGGCCCTACCCCTTTTTTGCCAGCCTAAAGTCAACTACCATAGAGACTGACAAAACATAGTTTAGGCAGATAAGCTCGACTCTTAAGGCTGATACTGAGGGCGATGGCGATAGGCGTAGTAGATACGAGGTTATCGTACCATCTCCGGCGAAACAGCTTCTGCCTGGTCACACAGTTATTCTACCGCCAAGCAGTAATGCGTTGTTCCAATTTTAATGTCAGAGAAATTGCAGTGCAATCTGTGCAATGAGATAAAATTACCTTATACTTCCGACTGACTAGCACAAAGCAGAACTATGCAGCGATTTGGACTCTATCTTGCGTGGCACTGTTCTGTCATCGACAGGAAAGTTGCTTACCATCAGATTCATGTTTAGCTCATCAAGCATATTAGCTCGTCACAGTGTATATATTTTAAAATTAAAACAACTACCGATTTCAATATAAAATAAAATCAGACTCGATCAAATTACTTTGTTTTTGAAACCAACTATAAACACTTTGATGATTTATGCAATTTTTTGATTGTAGTTGATTTTTTGAAAACCGCTAAACTGATTCCAATAAAACTAATATGGGACTACCTATAGGTAATATGAATTATACCTATAATGATACGGTGCGATAGCTTTCCTCTTAGATCTTTTGCTGCCTCAGTTGTTGTAGTGATAATGGCGTCCTTATCCACATCGAAGTGTCTAATCACCCATGTTGTCTTTCCACATCCTGGAACCCCGTTGTATTCGCGGTACCTCCCAGTTTTCCCAACTCGCTTTGACGTGTGAGTTCCTTTCGATAGTCTTGGCCACCTCAATGATCTTATCGTCCTACGATTTACCGAATATTATAGTTGATTCACAATCGGTGGAACAATTACGCAATATACATACAAAAAAACAAACAGCCGAACGTGACATGACGTCACGCTATGCAAGATGCTCGCACACTTCTTTATCTAGTAACTAATTATCAACCTGATATTACGGGATTAACATTAAATATTTTGTTGATAAAACATTTTCATATTGTTACGTTTTTATTTTATTCAGGTAGCATTTCAATAAATATACATCAATATATATGTACTACATAATACATAGGTAACTTAATTAAGTAGCTTATAATCTATTAGGTTTCGTAAATGCAAACTAATAAGTGATGAAATAAATATATCCAATGTATTTTGGGATACTTATACTACTTAAAAATACTTATATTTAGGCCAAGATAGTTTTTAAGACACGATTTTGAGCTCTAGAGGCGGTACTCATTATGCATTAGCTAGGGAACACAACATTAACAGTTCTTTGTAATTTAAATGTAATTGCGCTTTTCGGTCTAAACGCAGGTTAACAATACTTAAATGGGATAAAAACTTATATGTTAATCTAGATGACGTGTTAACTACATATTTAATTTACACGAAATCTGTTGAGCTGTTATAGATATACGTGGGAAGAAACATACACAGTTTGAAACACAACCTTCCACTTTTATAATATTAATGTGAAGGAACACATAAGTACGTATTCTACTCTACCGAATCGAAATACTCTACTTAGCGAATCGTCTTGTCACTCCATACTATAAAAACGATACAATAAGGCCTGTTCGTAATGCAAATATATGTATAAATATATAATTATATGCAAATATTATACCTGACAAAGATAGTTTTCAAATTCAACAAAGGTGGCGCCTAAATTTTATTTGTTCATTGGCCAATTGGAGAACTATCTCTGATAGGCATGTTTTTACTCAATCCATTTGAACATTCTAGAGATACGTTTATTTAGACACGTAGTACAGAAAGCCAATGGACAAAATTACGACAAATATAATTAAAATTCAAGTATAACCACCGTATCGCGTACAATATTAATTCAAACGTTGTGAGAGTCGAACAGTTTGTTTTAATCCAAATGAGTATAGAAATGTTCCTTTATGTTTTTTGTTTGACGTCGATTGAACTCAAAGAAACATTGAAGTCAAATTAGTAACATAATACGCAAGTTACAATTAAATTGAAATTGGAATATTTGATAACCTTAATTTCCTTTCTAAATTTGTCAGTTCTGGTGCTAACTTAACATTGACTATATCGTTTAAAAAAAGGGGCAACATTAGACACGGTATATCAAGCGGATATTTGAATCACTGTTCGTAATTAAAATTTCGTAAAAGAAATAGTTTCGAAGTTACTTTTTCCGTGTCGTACGTAGTACGTAGTACGTAGGCCTTGGCGATGACTGATACTATTTTATTTCCATGTTAATTTAAAACATTAATAAAATTTGACCTACAGCATAAATATCGTAGCGGAAATTTTGATTACATCAGCTTCCAAACAATAAAAACCATATCAAAATCGGCGCATTCGTTTAGAAGTTACGATGCTATAGATACGCAGTCGGACTCGTCTAACTTATAACACGGAGGTGTTTTTTTATGTCGGTAATTAAACATCTAACTAAAACTTAGTTATTTCACAATAAGACATCCTTGATAAAATGCAGTATGACTAACGCTATACTAACAAAGCCTACTGTAATTCTATGCGATGCGTTGCAGAGATCTCCAGTGCAGAGTACGCAACTGGTCAAGTTGCCTTGGAAGCTTCCGCCGATGGCCTCTCGGCAGCGATCTTCAGGGGTCGGCGAAGCAAAGGAGCAACCACGCACGACGTTCGCCTCACCTTCATCGTCTGAAAACAAAGGTCACAGCATAAGATTGTGACAAGAACCTGACTGATCTCGTGGCAAACAAAATAGATTCGACTGGTCTCGTGACTAAAGAAAATTGGCTCAATTTTTTTCAGTCTCGTGACCGGAAAGAATTCAATTATTTGTTTTCAAACTTTCTGTGTTGTTTTTTAGGTAATCAACTAAAAACAGAACTATATCGAAACTTTGTATGAAAGCGTTTCGTACCAGTCTATACTATCGTAGGTATTCTTACATTGTTTTCCTTCAATGTTTGTGCGTCCTAAAATTATAAGTTTAGACTCTTGACCCTGGTCACAGATTGAAACGCTAGGTTGACTTGGTTTAAACTCTATTCTTCATACTAACGGGGAACTTTATCTAATACACATATATCACACAAATTTCGTTCCTGTGTATACTGTGTATCCTGTATCCTGTATACTGTGTATTATAGGTTGTAGTGAAATGATTTTACTTCGGATAAACAAACACGAAAATTGACGTGATGCCCCATCGGGCATCGCGCCGTCAGGCTCCGCTTCAATGGCGGGGTGAGGCAGTACCACTGGCGGGTGTGAGTAGTATCCACTTATTCGACTATACCAATAGACTACAAGCCCATGAACAAAATTTACGTAGTAAATAAACCACCAGGAGACCTATGTAGGATGATAGAAGGTATAAAGTAATAAGATTCAGCACTATGCCGTCACTTGTAAGCTGTCCAACTGAGTACTGTGAGTACAGTCGAAGAGGGGGAGTTACAACCCTCGATCATTTCTCCTTGTGGCATGATTTTTGTACGGCGTTGCAGAATAATATATTAGAAGAGGTATTGAGACTATATCAATTATAAATTTTTAGTTTTTAATTATTTACTTTAACTAATTATTTATTATTCATTTATTTACTACGTAAATATTGTTCACGGGCCTGTAGTCTATAAGCTCAGAAACCAAGACCCAAGCCTTCCTACAGTTATACTTATATTGTAACATTCACGATCCGAGGGTCCAACGCCTAACTAAAACTGTCTTAGCTTTGATATTGTTCTCTCTTTTCTTTTCGCTTGAAATGACAGAGACAGCGATAGCAAAGCCATAGCCGATTCAGTTGGACGTTAGGAAGGCGGGTCTTCAAAATCAAGCTTGGCTTTGTGAGCCACATTAGAGCTCATACTAGAACTGATAACTATGAGGTTGCCAGCATCGAAATTGATGAGGTACAAATACCTAGGTACTATATAAAAGTAATCGATCCAGGAAATCGATAAGGACGACTAGATAATAAGTAGATGTAATATACATTTACCCACTTAATACGGTAAGGATCTAACTCAGTACTTCAGTTTGAAAGTGGGATATTATTAACGATGACCAACTACTGTTTGTCTTCCACCAGCAGAGCACTGTGGTTTTATATACATTCCTATTGCTCAAGAGTACCACTAGGGAAGTAGTTCCAAAGATCAAGTGCTCAGGGATACTACTAGTGTCTACTAGGGAAGTAGTACCAAGGAAGATCAAGCTTTTTCATGGTTTCCAGTGCCGGTTTACATTATTCCAGTAAGCAATCCAGCGCTGGATTCGGTCGCTGGACTGGAATAATGTAAACGGGGTATTATGGAAACCGGCACCGGAGAGCATCAATCCAGTGCCAATGCATTACAGTGCCGGTTTACATTATTCCAGTAAGCAATCCAGTGCTGGATTCGGCCGCTGGACTGGAATAATGTAAACGGGGTATTAGTTTAGTATAGTTAGGTACAGAGCATTTTAAAGTTTCTAGAAATAAGGTTTAATACACCAGATGCGTACAAAATTACTGAATTCAATACGATAACTTTAAAACGGGGACTCCCACCCTACAACATTTGAATTACACCTTTAATTAGTACATGATTCATATCCTTGTTACCTAAGTGTTTGGTTTTCATATCAGCAGTAATCTAATGCTTTCTTCAATTGTGTTTTTCTTGGGCAACTTTATCAAGATTCAAGTGCATTTATTGCTTAAGTGTTTGTTCGTCATATTATCGCGTATTCGTAACAATGTGTATTCTTTGCCGCGTTACTAAACACTAATAGTGAATATCTTGAGTGGGTGATTCTGTTATTACATTTAATTAATAATTCTGTAATTTACACGATTTATTTACGTTACGGCTGGTCTAGTCGGGAGAACGGCGCCTGCCGATCCGGAGACCCCGGGTTCAAACCCCACACGCACCACTGACTTTTCGAAGTCATGTACGTAATGCCGCTAACTTAAAACGGTGAAGGAAAACATCTTGAGGAAACCGACATGCATCTAGAATATTTCGAAGTCATGTGTCATCCACCAACCCGCACTGGGCCAGCGTGGTGGATTATGGCCTTAACTCTCTTCTTTCGAGAGAAGGCCCCGAGTCCCAGCAATGGGAACATTTAGTGGGCTGTTGATGATGATGACTTATTTAGAGTTTATTAAATGAGAAATAATTTTAGTTTATGATATTTTTTTGGAGTTCAGTCAAATTGTGGGTCATCTATAAAGTACGTCACACGTACGGTCGACGAAGTGTGACAGAGTTAGGACTCTACAGTCTCAAATTTCGCGACATTATCACATTTCAAAATCTTATACGTCTAAGTTCCTTTAAGAAACAAATTGCCAGTCATAGGGACTGCCGATAGAAGTGAAAACTTACAACTCAGAATTTGATAGCTCACTTTGGAAACTACGCTGATGAAACCGGAGGGCGTGGCTATGACCATGCCCATCTAGATTATCCGAGTTTTCCCAAAGATTTCTTTCATTTACGAACGTGATGCTTGAGCTCAATTCACAGCCCACGGAAAATCTGTATGAGGTGCGCCAAAAGAAGTTATCACTGCAAAAAAATTAATGTCAATAAAACTAATTTCGCGACTGCTGTATTAACTTAGACACTAATTTCTAGATGTAATCTTGCAAAATATTGGAATCAAACTAGCGAGGGGCAAATGTGACGAACTGTGACAAGGCGTCAAAAATCATAGTCCAAGATCCTAGAGCTGCCAGACGTCACGTATTTTCTAATGAACGAAACGTGGACAATTGAGTAGAGTTATGTAATACGAGCTAAAAACACATGCTTATCCGCTTAACTTTACTTAACTTGCTTAGATGGCTAATTTTGAGATATGGGGTAATGAAGGGACATAAAAACATTACTTACTTCGCGTATTTTCTATTAAATGATTTTCAGGTATGTTACATGCGGTATCCTTTAAAAAGAAGGCCCAAATACTTTGCGTCTGTTTTGCATATTAGACGCTTAAATGCCGCTGTTTGTTAGAGTGCGAGGGCATTTTCCACGCTCGTGAGACATTTATTAGGATAAATATATTATCTCTCTGTTTAGCTTTCACTCTGTTACAGTTTACTCATATCAATGAATTATTAATATAGATAAAAAAAATAGCTAAGACTTAAAAAAAAATGTGTGAGCGTCACGCTCGGCTCAACTTAAACTCTCATGCTAAATATCTCAATTCTGAACATACAACTATTTTAAAACCATTTACAAGAACACAGACTGATCTTTTATCCCCTAAACTCAATTTTAAGTCAATTCCTAATACATGTCTCACTCAGTATCGCGCTCCTACCCACAGAGGCATTAAAATTAAGTTTAGGGGATGATTAGCCCCTTGGATCGGTATGTCTTCTTGTAAAAGGTTTTAAAATAGTTGTCTGGCGGATATTTAAAAATGCAGTATCAAAATTTACGTAAAGTTAAGTTAAGTAAGTTTAGGGAGTTTTAAAGTAAAACGGCACACAGAATGTGTCTGGGAGTATTACAAACTTATTTTTAAGGAAATGACGTGAAAATCAGTTAGGAGAATTTACGTGAAGTGAGTATTTTTTTATGGTCCTTCATTACCTGATATCTCAAAATTGTCCGTCTAAGCAAGCTAGCGGGTAGGCATGCGTTCTTAGTACATACTAACACCACTCAATCGCCCACATTTTGTTCGTTAGAAAATACGTGACGCCTTGCGGCTCTGGGATTTTGAACTATTGTATTCATAGGTTCTTAGCTGTTTCAACCACAGTGACATCCGTCTTGTTTGCTACGTAAATTTATTTATTTTACGACATAATTAAAATAACTTACCCCTCCAACCACGTCTATTAAAACAAAGGCATTGACCCAGAAGTACTTGAAGATTCGGCAAATTCAGGCGGTCATAGGGACCGCCGCTATAGGTAGGTAAGTGAAAACTTGTAACTTAGAATCATGGTAGGTACCTATGCTATGCTATTATGCATGTTGGTGACGAGAGGTCACAAGATTTCATCCATCCAAAACGCGTCTAACGCGTACGTCCCGCCTTTCTACCGCCTAACTAAATTGGCCTTGGCTTTGCTATTGCTGTCTCTATCATTTCAAGCGAAAAGAAAAGAGAGAGCAATATTAAAGCTCTGGCAGTTTTAGTTAGGCGGTGGTAGATCCTCTGGTCCATAGCTCTGCGGGCGTCGGCACCGCCACAGCAATAGGCATGGTGATTAAAAAATCTACTTAGTCCGTTAGTTAGATTATTAAATAAAGTAGCCAAGTGCGAGTTGGACTCGCCCATGAAGGGTTCCGTTGCAGCAAGTAACATAATATACATAGTACACATAGTTCTTGTAGTTCGTTGTAAATTTGATCGAAGTTTTAATAATAGTGTATTTATGACGTACTAAAAAAAAACTACTCATCAGATCGAGTTCAAACTAATTTTCGTTGGTAGTTTTCATGGTAATGTATATCATATATTTTTTTTAATTTTTTCATTCTCTTACTTTAGAAGTTAGAGGGGGGGGGGACACACATTTTACCACTTTGGAAGCGTCTCTCGCGCAAATTATTCAGTGTAGACAAAAATTATATTAGAAACCTCAACATCATTTTTGAAGACCTATCGATAGACACCCCACACGTGTAGGTTTGATGAAAAACAAAATTTTGAGTTTCAGTTCTCAGTATGGGAGGCACCCCTAGTTTTTGTTTTTTTAAAAAACTTTTGTAAAAATCTTAATGCGGTTCACAGAATACATCTATTTACCAAGTTTCAACAGTGTAGTTCTCATAGATTCGGCATAAAGTGGCTGTGACATACGGACGGACAGACAGACAGACAGACAGACAGACAGACAGACATGACGAATCTATAAGGGTTCCGTTTTTACGTTTTACGGAACCCTAAAAACATAGTCCATGTATTTTCTTTTGTATCAAAAACAAAAATGACGCAGATATAGTGCATAGAATACGATTTTTATGTAGACGTGACGTTACAACCAAAATTTGTATGGCCTATAACTTTGTATTTTTTTTAGTAATTTGATAAAACAAAGAATAAGTTACTCATATTTTTCCGTTATTTACCTGTCAAGACTAATTAGAATGGAGTATTTTTGAACCAGTCATCATCCCGATTGCCCGACAGAACCATCTCAGTGTCGCAAACCTATACGATTTTCTTCTACCATAAAGCCCTCAACATGGCTAAGCAAGTTTTCATTTCAAAAAATACCATGGTCCTCACCATGGACCATGGTCACTTCTCAAGTATTCCTGTTAAATATAACAAACTCACCAATGTAGTGAGTGACTACGCAACGAGGTTCGTGTTCTGGTTGGACTTCAAGTATTTCTCTTACGAATCGTCGTCGGCGGGCAGAGAACATCTGAAATTAAAAAATAATTACAATTGATGTTTTTGAAACTTCTAAATAGACGGGGGGTAATACGATTTTTTTCTTGCTACGAAGACCAAGATTAGAACTAAGCAAGTCTGAGGCTTAAGTGATGTTTACACTATATTTAGCTTGGCCGCCAATGACGGCAATGATTAGCAGACTGGGCTGTACAACGCGCTTTTGGCCATCATCAGCGGTACCATCAACTATCAACGCATTAAATGTTGTCTGTAGTCCATGTTAGTATGTTATATATTAACACTTTTTTTAAATGTATGTCACTACATTTAATGGCTTTAATATTCTATTTAGCATACCCCGATTTTTATTACTTCTAAAAAATATTTAGAAGTGGTAGGACTCTTGGCAGAGTCCGCCTGGGGAAGTACCACACCTTTGCCAGTTATTCTACCGCCAAGCAGTAATGTGCAAACATTATTGTGTTCCGGTTTGAAGGGCAATGTTTCCAGATAAATTACTGGGCTTAGAGATATTAATCACATCTTAGATCTCTGGGTGACGAGCGCAGTGCAGTGCTAGGTAATTATTTGGACTCTTCATGTTCCAATAGCTGCGTGTCACTGTGCTGTTATGTGGCAGGCACGTTGCTTACCATCAGGCACATGTTCTGCTCGTCTCGTCACTGTTTATAAAAAAAAATTACATCCTATGTTGCCTGGAATAAATCGCTTTTAGCGGTAAGGCTGCCGATTGTAACACTAGTTTATATTGTATTTTTTACTGCATTGTTTTGTTTTGGTGTGTACAATAAATTGTAATGATGTAATTAATTTGTAATGATGTAAGTAATTGTAATAATTAATGATGATTATATATTATCTATACTATCACTAAATACAGTAGCAATAGTGTCCTAATTTTTGAAATTCATATTTCATCGAATCGTTCGGAATTCATTATTTCTATTGTTTTTCAAATCATTTCACAATGATTAGAATTAAAATTTTATCGTAACGTCATAGTTTTCAGAAATATGCGATTGGGTGTTATAAAACTTCAAATTACATTTTAATCAAATCTAATCTCAATGATTATTTATTAATAAATCCATATCTATAGTTTTAATAAGGAGAATGAAAACTAGATTATACCTCATTCCAAATGTCTGTGAATAAAAGGTAAACAAACCAATGTCACTCTCAATATGACAGACCAGCATTTCTCAACCTTTGTTTTACAAGATAGTTTGTAGTACCTTTCATTGCTTGCCCTTTTAAATTTTCAACGCAAAACAAGGCTAAATATATATGTATGGATATCATAAACACCCAAATATATGTTCCCACTGCTGGGACTTGGAACAATCAACACATTGCCGCTGTAAAAAATCGTCAGACACAAGAATCTGCAATTGCTGAACATCTGATTGATGCTAAAATTGGTCATTGGATCGAGATCCACGACCCGAAGGTTCTATCTACCGAATGTCATTACTACGCAAGAATGGTTCGGGAAGCATTGGAAAATAAAAAACATAGGTATATACGTATATATTTCAACTACGACGCGATGACCACGATGCCAATAACCAAAAACTACCCGGTTTACGGTTTTCGGCGTCGCGGAATCCTCTAATAAATAAATGTGTGCATAGCGTACTGAGTTTGGAGAAACCTGATATGGTTAGTGTTGTTTGTAGTGTTGGTCACCCTGCGATTTTTGAAGCCCAAATGAGGGTAGATGGAGATCTCCTCTCATTTCATAATGAGAGTATGGCGGGCATACGTACATTTATTTCTCCCACGTAAAAAAAGGAAAGGCAAAGCATTTGAGTTCGGAGAAGAATGTAACACTAGAACCAGTGACTTAGAAAAGTAATTTAGATGTTTCCTTATATGAAAACGTTCATTTTATTTTTAACAATAATTAAATCTCGTTCAATTTGTCCTCGTATTACCCAAAACTGATCATAACACTATGATGTAATATTCTGGAAACACATACAAAAGTTTCGATCAAAATAACACAAAATTTATGGCATTTTAGAGTGAAAATTATACAAGCTTTTGATAGTAAACAGCGTAATTTTTTGGAACACGTATTTAGAGGTTTGCGGTTTTCTCTCAACTCGTTACGACACAAGAAACCTTTTTCTCGGAGTTCTTTAGTCATACTCTTACTCTTTTATTGATAACGAGTAGTTACATGCCATAATATTCAAGATATTCAAATATTACCAATTTGTATTGGTAATATTTAAATTTTCAATAATTAAAAAAAAACAGACGTCAATTTAAGATCCCATTACAATAAAAATCAAATAATACATTACATTAAAATCAAATTACATTACAATTAAAAATTCCAAATTAATGACAAAAATAAATAGAGTAAAATTAATCCATACTTGAATATAATGGAAATGGGCATTTTTACAATATGGGCAGGAGAAAAATATGGCAGGTATGTTAGAAAAATTGGCGCGTCCTTAATAAGAATAATTTGATGAAAAGAAGTATAAATGTCTTGAATACAACATTGAGAGTTTGAGAAACACAGATCAAATTGCTAGTACTTAAAATCATATTTCTATCATCCTACCATTACTTTCTATAACTTTTAAAATAAGATAGTATAGAATTATTTGATCAATACAAATCTAAGTATATGGTATTTAAGATCGCAATAAAGTCGAATCCTATTTGTGAAAAATATTTTAAGGCAATTTCATAAAAATACTAAGATTAAACGATGTTTATGTTATGGTATCACCTTTTTTTTGGTTTGTTTTGGTTTTCTACACAGCTTGCTGGAACGCACTATAGGTGATTATAAACTCATTCATGAATTGAAATAGGCAAAAGTTAATCTTTGCAAAGACGAAAGGCAAAATGGATTTAGTATTTTCCTATCGAGAATACATAAATGCAGGGTACAGGGAAAGAAAGATCAATGTCCATTATTTTGCGAATATGAGTTACCTATTAACTTAAATTAAAATGCTATCTAGTACAAAAATTCATAAAGCTGTTTAAAAATGGTATTATTTTGAAATAGGTATTATTTTGTAACACATACATTTATGTACCTATATTGTACTATTATTAAGGATATTTCACAATGTTTTGATATAAATTCTTTGAGTACGATAAATATATTTATCGATTTTCGGATGCCAATCGTCGAGTAACATTGTTCTTTTTTCCCTGTACCCTTCATATCCATCTTAATAGAAAGAGCAGATTTTCACTAAAAACCACCGCGCTAAGCAATACAAAATTACATATTACATCTTAGGTATAGTTCTCCAGATGGTCATACAATCACTATCAATGAGACGAACATCTTAGCATTCCATGGATTCACCGTGCGGGCGCCGGGTCCATCGTGTGGCAGAGAGAGAAATCTCGAATAGACCCCAAGACTTGTGACTCGGGCGTAGGTTTAAAAGGGACCCCTTTTGGTGACGTACGTCAACACTAATATTTTAAAGACGAAAGTTTGTAAGTGTGGATGAATGGATATTTGTTACTTTTTCACATAAAAACTACTAAATTAATCGGGCTAAAATTTGGGACATAGATAGGTTATAGTATAGAACATATGTGCTACTTTTTATCCCGAAAAAAGAAACAGAACCGACGGGAACATGAACTGCGCGCGTTACATTATAATGAGGAAAAAATTGTATGTATGTATTTTTGCACCGAATAAACTCAAAAACTGTTGCATCGACTTCAAAAAATCTTTCACCATTCGAATTAAATGTCTAGCTTTCTTCGTCTCGAGTTTGTTCGATTGAAGTACTTATTTACCATAACTTTGTATTTATTCTAAAATTCTATTCTATCTAATACGTTATTTATAACGTCGAACTTGTTGACGATATGACCTTTTAAAAAAACTGTGGCTTTGAAACAGTGTCATCGTAAGTACGTCGTATGGACTACGATATTACCATATCTGACTCGGACGTAGTCCTGACTATCATCTAGGATGTAATAAATTCCAATTATACAAATAAATTTAACATACGTGGGCACGTGAATGTTTATCACTCAATGAATTTATTGTTATCATTTTTTACCGTCACTCGTAAGTAACTTAAATGCTTTGTTAAGGAATAGATAGGATGTATTATTATTATAGTCAGCAGTATTTGCTGTCGATATAATAATGATTTTGGTAATACATATGTATGCTCACAATTGAGGAGTCTGTCAATGATTTGGGAAAATAATTTCAACGTCAGTTAAGTAAATATACATGTGTAATAGTTTTTGTAACATTTTTTATCAAAAAAAGTTAGATCACTTTCATGAGTATTTTTTTTAAATTGCTGGCAGAAGTTTTTAAGACAACAAAACAAAATTTTATGAGTTGACCTGTGATATAAATATCACACCATTCAGTTGAATAACGGCGAGTTGGCGGTCAAGTATGAGTCTAACAATAAATAATTTAAAATATGGTAGATCCGTTGGTCGTGTTGTTAACATTAACTTACGGTTTACGCAAGCCTTTTGAAATGTTACAATTTAAGGTCGTATTTTTAGAGGACGCAATTTTATCTTTGGGCCATGTGTGAGGTGTCAATAAAAGCTTAACCTCAAGTTTCTGGGGCTGCCGCCCTTGTCCCCCGGCTGCCACCTTCGAAAACGCATTTTGCGATATATCTTTCAAACTACCAATCCTTCTAAAAATATACTTACGTATAATTTGTAGAAAATGAAATTTTCTACGACTTTGTTTGTAAAACTTTTTCCCGAAATTTCAAAAATAAGAAGTTTAATAAAAAATAACCAGACATTTCTCCAAAAAAAATATTTTTTGTTTAATATCTTATTTAATCAATTTAGAATCATCGCAGACCAATCTTGTCTTTTAGAGAAGAGTTTCCGTTATATATTTTTTTTAATTTATAAAGATTTGAGAGCTCTCCTAAGTTGGTCCGGCGCTTCAATACTCATAATAAAGTGGCCAAGTGCGAGTTGGACTCGCCCATGAAGGGTTCCGTTACAGCAAGTAACATAATATACATAGTACACATAGTTCTTGTAGTTCGTTGTGACTTTGGTCGAAGTTTCAATAATAGTGTATTTATGACGTACTAAAAAAAAACTACTCATCAGATCGAGTTCGAACTAATTTTCTTTGGTAGTTTACATGGTAATGTACCTCATATATATTTTTTAGATTTTTCATTTTCTTACTTTAGAAGTTAGAGGGGGGGGGACACACATTTTCCCACTTTGGAAGTGTCTCTCGCGCAAATTATTCAGTGTAGACGAAAATGATTTTAGAAACCTCAACATCATTTTTGAAGACCTTTCGATAGACACCCCACACGTGTAGGTTTGATGAAAAAAAATATTTTGAGTTTCAGTTCTCAGTATGGGGGGCAACCCTAATTTTTCTTTTTTTTAATTTTTTTTGTTTAAATCTTAATGCGGTTCACAGAATACATCTACTCACCAAGTTTCAACAGTGTAGTTCTCATAGTTTCGGCAAAAAGTGGCTGTGACATACGGACGGACAGACAGACAGACAGACAGACAGACAGACAGACAGACAGACATGACGAATCTATAAGGGTTCCGTTTTTACGTTTTACGGAACCCTAAAAATGAAGTATAAACGAAATGTTTGCCCTCATTTCAATTATGTTAATTTTATGTACTTAGCTTTTCACCTTTTTCTTAAAATTCTTGTGTAGTGACTTTTTTATTTCTGACTCTTGTACTTAGAAATTTTGCTTATTTTTGCTTAAACTTATTTATTTTTGAAATTTCAGGAAAAAGCATTAAGTGCAAACTCGTAGAAAATTTCATTTCGTACCAATTATATGCAAATACATTTTTGTTAGGTTTGTACCTAGTTTGAAAGATATATCGATAAAGGCATTTTCAAGATGGCGGCCGGGGGACAAGAGCAGCAACCCCACAAATTTGAGGTTAAGCTTCTATTGACCCCTCACACATGTTTCAAAAATAAAATTGCTTCCTCTATAAATGCAAAGCTCATGTAACATTTCAATGGACTAAGCAATCAAATCGGCCTGAATATTTCAGTGCCGTAAAGAAAACTTAAATACTTAGACAAAATTGTGGTTAAGTATTATTTCGATAGCTTCTATTCAAAGAGGATACATTTACTTATACTTTATCGAAGCTTCTATTGGTTTGAATTTTTGTTATAATAAACGTTTGTCGTTTGTTTTATAGAAGGATTTCCATAATTTGTTATACATACAAGAACAAAATATATGTTTCAGGTCTTACCTGGTCACTATTTTGTGCTACAGTTGTTGGTGCTACGGTTGTTGGTTCCAAAGTCGTTTCAGGTACAGTAGTTGGGGCATTCGTTGTAGGTGCGTTGGTAGTAGGAGCATTCGTAGTTGGGGCGTTGGTAGTAGGTGCATTTGTAGTAGGTGCGTTGGTAGTAGGTGCATTCGTAGTAGGTGCGTTGGTAGTCGGTGCATTAGTCGTAGGTGCATTAGTAATGACAGCATTTGTAGTGGGAGCATTGGTAGTAGGAGCGTTGGTAGTAGGAGCGTTGGTAGTAGGAGCGTTGGTATTAGGAGCGTTGGTAGTAGGAGCGTTGGTAGTAGGAGCGTTGGTAGTAGGAGCGTTGGTAGTAGGAGCGTTGGTAGTAGGAGCGTTGGTAGTAGGAGCGTTGGTAGTAGGAGCGTTGGTAGTAGGAGCGTTGGTAGTAGGAGCGTTGGTAGTAGGAGCGTTGGTAGTAGGAGCGTTAGTAGTAGGAGCGTTGGTAGTAGGAGCGTTGGTAGTAGGAGCGTTGGTAGTAGGAGCGTTGGTAGTAGGAGCATTGGTGGTAGGTACATTGGTCGTAGGTTCTATGGTTGTAGGAGCATTAGTAGTAGGTGCAATAGTTGTGGGTGCATTCGTCGTAGGTACTACAGTTGTAGGAGCATTGGTAGTAGGTGCATTGGTTGTTGGTAGAATTGTTGTAGGTTCAATAGTTGTAGGTGCATTGGTAGTAGGTGCGTTAGTGGTAGGAGCGTTGGTAGTAGGAGCGTTGGTAGTAGGAGCGTTGGTAGTAGGAGCGTTGGTAGTAGGAGCATTGGTAGTAGGAGGATTGGTAGTAGGTGCGATAGTAGTAGGTAAATTGGTAGTAGGTGCATTGGTTGTAGGTGCGTTTGTTGTAGGCACATTGGTAGTAGGAGCAATGGTAGTAGGAGTATTGGTGGTAGGAACATTGGTCGTTGGTTCGATAGTTGTTGGGGCCAAAGTTGTCGGAGCATTAGTAGTAGGTGCAATAGTTGTGGGTGGATTCGTCGTAGGTACATTGGTCGTTGGTACTACAGTTGTTTGGGCTATAGTTGTAGGAGCATTAGTAGTTGGTGCATTGGTTGTTGGTGGGATCGTTGTAGGTTCATTGGTTGTAGGTATATTTGTCGTTGGTTCTACAGTAGTTTGCGCTAACGTTGTGGGAGCATTAGTTGTAGGTGCGATTGTAGTAGGCACGT
Source organism: Ectropis crepuscularia (assembly GCA_963693475.1). Lineage (NCBI taxonomy): Eukaryota > Metazoa > Arthropoda > Insecta > Lepidoptera > Geometridae > Ectropis > Ectropis crepuscularia. Next base: position 17,396,870 of record OY856358.1, read on the forward strand.
TGGTAGTGGGTGCATTAGTTGTAGGTGCATTTGTAGTAGGAGCATTAGTAGTAGGTACATTGGTCGTTGGTTCTATAGTTGTAGGTGCATTTGTTGTAGGTGCAATGGTTGTAGGTGCATTAGTAGTAGGTACATTGGTCGTTGGTTGTATAGTTGTAGGTGCATTTGTTGTAGGTGGAACGGTTGTAGGTACATTAGTAGTAGGAGCATTAGTGGTAGGTACATTGGTCGTTGGTTCTATAGTTGTAGGTGCATTGGTTGTAGGTGCAATGGTTGTAGGCACATTAGTAGTAGGAAGATTGGTTGTAGGTACATTGGTCGTTGTTTCTATAGTTGTTGGTGCATTGGTTGTAGGTGCAATGGTTGTAGGTACATTGGTGGTGGGCACATTAGTAGTAGGTGGATTGGTAGTAGGCTCTACGGTGGTAGGCGCTACAGTAGTTGGTACTGCGGTTGTAGTGTCTGGTGATTCAGTCGTTGTAGTTTCAGTAACAGTAGTGGTCTCAGGTTCATCCGTAGTAGTCTCTGGTACAGCTGTTGTTGTTGGTTCGTATGGGCTGCATGTTTGAATATACTGAGCAGCAGCTTCTTTGCAGTTTCGACACACGTAACAATCCAGTGCGTTAGCTAAAACAAAAAACACACTTAATGTTTAATTTTGAAGTTTTCACAACACAATGCTAATATTGAATTATGTTAAATCATATGAACATTAAATTTAATGTAGTTTTGATTAAATTTTGTTTTAATCTTTATTGAAAAAGTTGATAGCAGCACGCATGATTGATCATGATTTTTGTTTGGTTTAAGTGATTTTTGTTGTAATAATAGTAATAACATTTATTTGCACTTGGCTAACGTCACTAACCGACTAAACTAACATGAAAATGTGGACACTACCGATAAAATTAGTGTTAGGTCGCTGAGCGATGAATTCCACGCAAGGGTACCTCTTAGGGTCTTAAATATTCAGGCTCTACCTCAACATTGTCAGATTAAAAATCCAGAGTATTAAAGTAACAGAATTAAGAAAACAACACCACATTAAATAAAATTAAACCATATAAAATCAAACTAAATGAAAACAAACTACATTACTTACATCAAATTAAATTAAGTTAAACAAAACAAAATAAAATCAAATCATACCAAATTACATCAAATAGCATCCAATCAAATAAATTAAATCATATCAAAATAAATTGAATCGCACCAAATTGTATCAGAATTAGTTAAATTAAATTAGGTCAAATTAAATGAAGTAGAATACATGAAATTTAATTGAATAAAACTAAACTACATCAAAATAAATCAAGATAACAGGGGTTTCTAAACGAAAAGCGAGGAACTAAAGATGCAACTAACTACGTAGGAGGAACGAACACCTAACCAGAAATAATATTGGTATTTAACGAAAATGTGATTGTTCTTTCTATAGAGGAAGCTTGACTCTAAACTTGACAACAACCTCGTTTCTGTTATTACGTGACCCAGGAGCCATTACGACTTCTGAATTATCGGAGATTAATTTACGTTGAATAGTTTTCAAAGTTTCAAATGATGGAGACTTTGGGCAGTTGGGGAACTGAGGCGAAAGGTTTAGTGAGCGAGTTGGGGCGTAGACTACGCGACAAGTCGGGGGACTCCCGCGCCGGCTCCTACCTGGTGCAAAGGCTGGCCTGCTGGCCATAGCAATCCAGCGAGGCAATGCGGCCAGTGTAATGGGCACTTTTGCACCGGGTGCTGTTCGGGGTGGGTTCTTTTAAGGCCGATTTAAACTGAACGAACATAGAGCTAGAGCTGGAACAAGAGCATTCTTTCTCGATCTTTTAGTGTAAACGAAAGATCGTTCTTAGCGTTTTCCATATTATAAATTCCATAGAATCTTTACGAACGCAAACAAAACAACGAAAGAATGCTCTACGTTTGTTTACACCAAATGAATTTGATACAGTGGGGATAGAATGAGCATTCATCATCATCATCATCATCATCATCAGCCGCAAGACGTCCACTGCTGAACATAGGCCTCCCCCCTAGATTTCCACAACGAACGGTCCCGCGCAACCTGCAACCAGCGGTTTCCAGCGACCTTTGTTAGGTCATCTGTCCATCTAGTGGGAGGCCGTCCAACACTGCGTCTTCCGGTTCGTGGTCGCCACTCGAGAACCTTTCTTCCCCATCGGTTGTCAGTTCTGCGAGCGATGTGGCCTGCCCATTGCCACTTCAGCTTGCTTACTCTTTGAGCTATGTCGGCCACTTTCGTTCTTTTGCGAATATCCTCATTACGGATTCTGTCGCGCAAAGAGACTCCGAGCATAGCTCTCTCCATAGCTCGCTGTGTGACTTTGAGCTTTGTTATGAGGCCCACAGTTAAGGACCACGTCTCAGTTCCATAAGCCATCACTGGCAACACGCATTGGTTAAAGACTTTTGTCTTTAGGCATTGGGGTATTTTGGACTCAAAGATGTGCCGAAGTTTCCCGAACGCTGCCCATCCGAGTTGGATTCTTCGCTGGACCTCTTTGTCGAAGTTGGATCTACCTAATCGGATCTTTTGACCCAGGTAGACGTATTCGTCAACAACTTCGAGTGTGGTATTCCCAACATTAACCGGTACAGGTGAGACATGAACATTTGATATGACCTTCGTCTTGTCCATATTCATCTTCAAACCTACCTGCTGGGATACTCTACTGAGGTCCCTGAGCATAGCACCGAGGTCCTCCAGCGACTCCGCCACAATGACTATGTCGTCGGCAAATCGAAGGTGAGTGATGCATTCGCCGTTGATATTGATGCCGTATCCGTTCCAGTCCAGTAGCTTGAAAACATCTTCCAGTGCGGCAGTGAACAGTTTCGGAGATATAACTATCTCCCTGTCTCACGCCTTTCTGTAGCTGGATGTGTTTTGTGCACTGGTCCTGTAATCGGACAGACATTGTGGCTTTGCTGTAGATACACTTCAACACTTCGATATAGCGATAGTCGATGCGGCATCGCTGAAGAGACTGAAGCACTGCCCAGGTCTCGATGGAATCGAAGGCTTTCTCATAGTCCACATACGCTATACATAGTGGCCGATTATACTCCTCGGTTTTCTGTATAATCTGCCGAAGCGTATGGATGTGGTCTATGGTACTATAGCCTTTTCGGAAACCGGCTTGTTCGGGTGGCTGGAAGTCGTCAAACCTGCGTGCGAGACGATTCGTGATTACCCTCGAAAACAACTTATAAACGTGGCTCAGAAGTGAGATGGGTCTGTAGTTCTTCAACAAGGTGTTGTCACCTTTTTTGAAGAAGAGCACCACCACACTTCTGCTCCACGCTTCTGGCGTATTACCGTCAAGTATGACGGAGTCGAACAGCCTCTGGAGGACTTTAAGTACCGGTTTTCCACCCGCTCTCAGAAGCTCAGTCGTAATTCCGTCATCGCCAGGTGCCTTGTTGTTCTTAAGTTGTTTGAGGGCCATCCTAATCTCATACAGGCTGACTTCCGGGATGTCTTCGGTAAAGTGTCGGGTCAGCTTGGCTCTGGGGTCTTTTGCCATGCTAACGACAGGTTGTGCTTGTGTAGAGGTGTATAACTGTTCATAGAACCTCTCAATCTCCTCCAAAATCTCGGGCTTCGACGAGACGACGTTACCACTATCGGTCTTCAGTTTGGTCAATTGACTTTGCCCAAGAGACAGATTTCTTGCGAACACTTTCGAGCCTTTGTTCCGCTTAATCGCTTCTTCAATACACGAAGTATTGAAGCAGCGTATGTCGCGTCGCAAACAAGTAGATATCTGTCTATTGAGCTGTCTGTATGCCGTCATGTCGACCGAAGACTGCAATCGCATATCTCGCCTAACCGCCATGAGATTCAGAGTATGATCGGAGAGCTTTTGGGTTCTATTCTGGCGTCGGCTCTTATAAAATTTTCTGCCAACTGCTTGAACAGTTTCCACCAGCCTATCGTTTATTTCGTCCGCCGTTACGCATTCATCTAAGGCTTCGAAGCGATTTTGAAGTTCGAGTTGAAAGTTATCGGGATCTTCGATTTGAGCATAATTTGGTCGGAGCGTGGACTTCATTAGACGTGATCTTTCGAACTTAATGTTTAGATTCAGCGTGCCTCTTACAATACGGTGATCGCTGCCGGTTTTAACCCTACTGATCACAGAGACATCGCTGCATATTTGCCGTTTAGTCGTCATAATGAAGTCGATCTCATTTTTTGTGGAACCATCTGGGCTAATCCAGGTCCATTTTCGTTGTGGCTGTTTCTTGAAAAAGGAGTTCATCATAAAGAGGCTCTCCCTTTCCAAGAAATCAGCTAGACGTTGCCCTCTTGGGTTCCGCTGCCCATATCCGAATTGTCCCACTCTCAACTCATCACCGCTACGTTTGCCTAGTTTCGCGTTGAAGTCTCCCATCACAACTGTGAAATGTGTTGGCGAGACATGTATGGCTTTGGAGATGTCCTCATACATGGTCTCAACCTCTTCGTCGGGATGTGTCGAGGTCGGTGCGTATACCTGTATGACCTTCAATGAATACCGGTCGGTTATTTTAAGTACAAGGTATACAACCCTGCTCGACACACTCTCGATCATTAACACGTTGTTGACAAGAGACTTGCGGACGATAAACCCGACACCCCCTTGGGATTGTTGATCTCCCTCCCGGTAGTAGAACAAGTTGCCGGATTCGAGGGTTATTCTGTCCTCGCCCTGTCTACGGACTTCGGATAACCCTATGATATCCCAGCGCAACTTGTCCACTTCTTCTTCCAGCTCCACAATCTTCTCGTCAGCCCTAAGAGTCCGTGCGTTGTACGTTGCCAGGTCGAGTCGTTGGGTTTGGTGGCGGGGCGTCTGCCGGGGATTCTTAGCACCCCATGCTCCGCCGGAACCAAGGCTGCCACCAACGCCTGGAATAACGGAGCCGCCGGGGACTAGGGGCCGTTTCTTTTTTGTGACCATCATATGGGGGGGTGTTTGCCATAGTCACCACGCTTGGCAGGCGGGTTGGTGACCGCGGAGCCAGTCCTTTGCACCGATGACGCCGCTGCCCGTCACCGGCCAGGTCAATTTAGGACTGGCTTTTAAATGGATATACCGCCATTGGTTCGGTCGTCAGAGCCTCGTTAGTTGGCAGCAGGGTGTACCGCGCGCAGGAGAGGTTGACATTTGGGGAAACTAGATGTTTAGCGCTTCCCCCTTACACCCCCTTGAGCATTCCAATGAGCATTCGCTCGTCTGATATAAATCGGCCTTTAGATAAATGACGAATACTTTTTGTATGATAATAAACATGAAAATCTAAATAATCATTATCATGTAAAAGCAAAAGTGAGCATTGCGTTTGGTTTACGCGACATTTATGATTTACTAGAAGCGACCCGCGGTTTTACCGATGTAATTCCCGTTCCCCTCATTTTCCTATTATAAAAAGATTAGGTAGAAGCCTTAGCTTAGAAAAAAAACCGTTTATATTATAGATAGACCCTTTATATTATATCTATGATACATCTATATATCTATCTATGCTCCAAATTTGAAGGCGATCTGTTGAGACGTTACGACGTGATGGAACATGCAAACATCAAAACTTTTCGCATTTATAATATTACTAGGAAGGATTTACATTGATATGCTTTATGCTTCATTTAATTTGTTTAGAGATTTTTGACTTTGTTTTGTAAAATTTCATTAGACTTAATATTTTAAGAATCAAGATGATTACAATTACTGGTTTTTATTATATTATTTAATGGCTGGACTGACTGACGAACGAAATAACGGTTTTTCAAACCGGTCATTTAAAAAACAAACCTTTTCTTTACTTACTTCAATTTTAAAATTATACCCACACATTGTAATCTAAACTAATATTATAAACCTGAAGAGTTTGTTTGTTTAAACGCAAGGATCTCGGGAACTAATGGTTCGAATTGAAAGAATCTTCCTTTGTTGGATAGTCTATTTATCGAGGCAGGCTATAGGCCTACGACCATTAAGCTACTATCAATAGGAGCGGAGCATGAATGAAAAATGTAACAAAAACGGGAAAAAATATTGCTTTTTGAGAGCTTTCGTTGCGTGACAGCATGTCTCTATCTCTATACTCTATCTTTTAAACGTTGCGTCATTGAAACTAAGGTAGGTAACCGAATTTATTCAAAATTTGAATTGGTACGACCAATTTTCGATAGATGGCGTAGCAACGCATGCACGGTTCAGCAAGTAACTAATAAAAAAAACAATAAACGAATATGTCATCGACGAGTGTATACTGGTTTTATTTTATTTTTAGCAAAATTAGCGGGGCTATCGCGTAACACATACAAAAACATAGAGTCAAATTTAGAACCTCCTCCTATTTTGAAGTCGGCAAAAAGTTTAACTTATCGTTGACGATTGTCAAACTGACATGTCGTCAGAATGAGTCAGATGAAACTGTACCATTTATTTTTAATATTCTGTTTTCATTTTGGCGTTCTTTGATTATAATTATGCATATTGCACTGTAAGCATATTGACATTCTTTGACATTGCTCACACGGACCAACCACAAGAACTATTACTGCAAGATCTCAGATGTAACTGCATTACTAATCAAACTCTAAAACGAAATCCTGCTGAAACACAAGACGTTGGCGTAATTGTGCTAATTATATAGCAAATATCTCAAATAAATAGCACAACCGAATTGAAGCCAGAAATGAAAAGAAGAAGAAAAAATATATCAGCTGACTGTTATTTTTATTTTTTTCACTGTCCAATGAATATTATTAAATCAAATTGTTGTGCCAGACACATGCATGCCTCTCAAAGACGCGAGTTCGTATGGGTCAACTTTTTAAATGTTTTGTATCATTTTATCGTACCTACAAATAGCAATAAAGGTTTTTGAATTTGGATTTGATAATAAGTTTGTCTGTGTTAAAGCGTGATTTATTCTGTATTACGTATCTTGGAAAGTCCGCAGTAAAGCAGACCTGTGAATTCGTGGAGCCGCGACGAGACCGAAGGTTAAGTTACAGCAGAGATGAGTTTTTCATCTAACCCCATATCGAGTTTGCGTAAAGAGTAAAGACGTATCTATAGAATCAAACGTTTTATGTATAACGACGGCGGACGATTTACTTGAACAGCTCCGAATCACTTTTAATTGTCAAAAAATATTCTTTGCTTTATATTTATGATATTATAGACAACAAGGGACATGCAACATACGCGCCCGGGGGTAGGTAACACGCCTACCCTCAACAGCACAGCGGAATGCTGTTATTTGTCTACGAAGGGGAGTAATCTGCATTCGTCACCCAGAGATGCAAGGTGGTTTTCCTAATTACCCTCTTCGTTAAATATTTTAACATTTAGGTACTAACTATATAGAAGTATATAGTCTTACACATAAATATCATACTAATATTGTTAAATAGGGCTAAGATGTCGAGGTAGCCATATATCGTAGGGTTTCTTAGGAATGGATTTTGGATAGCTGTTTATTATCAGATTTAGCAAAAACGTGTCCCTACATTACCACTACTTTTTGGTATACAATTCACATTATGATTCTTTTTAGTTCATCTTTTGATAACTGGGTTAAGCAAGTTTGTGACTGAACCAGCATAGTAAATAGAAAATTGTTAAGCCCTAATATGTTACACCCCCCTTTTGAAGGGAGTTCAAGTCACACAAAAATTGGTAATAAAGTCGGTTGGTTTCGTACGAACGATATTTTAACGTGACAACGTTATAACAAAACATCGATAGATGCAGCGCAAGCGTACAATAAGTGTAACGGGACATAACGGGACACTTTTTCGTGCATGCAGCCGGCGTTCATCGATTTATTAGACGCTGTCACGTCAAAAACAAGTAGTTATACACATACAGCCCACCATCTTCTGCTCTAGCCCAAATAAAAGTAAATAAAGAACGATAGACATCTCTTAAAAAACAACATCTTTCTAGCCGCAAACTATGCAAAGGTTGTACAATGGAAGCCAGATGGTTGATATAATACATATTAAGCAATTGTTAGTATAAACTTATTACAAATACTTAGAAACATCCTGACACAGGTCAAATCTTTGGATTCATCACACAAATATGTGCACTGGGTGGGAATCGAACCCACGACTTGGCAGATCAATAGGCAGTATAATGCATCTGAGACTATATTTATATATTATATCTGCTGCAGTGGTATATATCTATATAAATAAGTACAGTCAGCTAGGTATAAAACAAATTTAACGACTTCAATTCTATAGAAATGTACCTATGTTTATTTTTAAAACATTCATTTAATTTCTCAAAATAATGTAGGTATGTACCTACCTATTTCATAGCCAGCTTGAAAAAAATGATATCAACATCAATTCTATTCGTAACTTAAATTCACGAATTTCGGCCAAGAAAAATTAATAGACGTTAGTTAAAATTGTTCGTTAAAATTTTCATAAAAACTGAAAAAATATACATTACAATGTTGTCTAAAAAATAACCTATAACTGCATTAACTACAGGCACAGGTTACAGCGAATTTTTAAAGAGTGATGGTAAAGTTATGATCAAATGGTAAAAAATTAGATTGTTCATTACAATAACTGTAAGAAATAAATCTATTTAGGTATATAGTTTGACACTTATCTGTACGGTAATTGTTATCGTACGGTGAAATGTTAATGTTAAACTTTGAAAATGTAAGTATACTATGTATTTGTATGCGTTTTCCTTTGTTTTTTTATTTCATTAATTATTTGACGTGTAAATTGTGTATTTATGAATGAAGAACTTCGACTTTGACTTTGGCATTATGATTACTTGATTAAATAACTCGTAATGAAACACCACTAAATTTTATGACAATAAATAAATAATAATACTAGATAAGTAGTACTAAATAATTCTATAGTATCTGGCGGTCCTATCGTTTGCATTGTTAAGTAGTTTATTATTGATATTTTTGATAAAGTTTCGTACTTTTGCTGCTCATATTCTGTAAAAAATTTTACTGAGTAAAATATATACTGACAGTAGCTATAAAAATGGCATACAACATATTCACAGCAATATCTTTGCTACACTTATGTTAAACAAAGAGAACAGTTGTGTTTTACTTTGTATTTTTTAAACTGAAAAATTGCGCAACTAACTTTATGTAGTATATTAAATCTGTCACTAATAGAATGCTTTAGTGAGTAGTGAGTGCCACTGAGTACCATAAATTACGTTAATTCATTTGTAGAATCTCTATGAAAACTAAAATTAAAAAAAAAACGATTACATTGTTTACTTAGCGTGGGTCGCTAAAATTAATTATTTATCGATGATAAAAACGAAATTACGTACAAGAGCTTTGCGGATTACTTCATTATCAATAATAATTTAGAATTAATTACAGTCATATCACAATAATTTTATTATAATATACTATTTCTTGTTTTAAAAAAAATACTAAATATGCCACCACTGCAAAGGTTCTTCTAGTGCTTTTTTCTAGAAAATAATTAATAGGATCAAAATGTTTGACTTCAATAAATGAGCTAAGCCAATACCGCTAATACTACATATTAAAATGTGTAAAAATTAAGTTACTTTTCAAAATATTAAGAAATTATTGAGAAACAGTCTCGATATTAATGAATTGCCAAAGTGCATAATTTTTATTAATTTTGCAATTTTACACAGGATTTAAGTCGATTAAGTTTTGCCGGCATAAAATATCAGTGCCATAAAATAATAGTAATTATTATAAAACAATAATACTCACTTTCACTATAATAACTGATGATTGCGAGAAAAACAATCGCGCACTTAAATTTATTCACTGTCATTTTGTCGCCCGAATTTGAACTCTAGTGAAACTGCGTTAAGTTTTTTTTCAGTAACTATTTATTGGATTTATTATTTGGCGCTTATTTCTAAAATGTGTGGCGCGCTCGCGATCATTAGTGGGACTAGTCGAGTTGCAGATTATGGAATTTGATACTACTAATTGTACGGTCAGATAATCTGGCAAAGAAAATGATAATAAGACTGTGCAGTGTGATAAAGAATTTTGCAAATAATTCGCTAAGTGCCCCGGTATTGTACCTCTCTGTGACACATTCATTGCATTTGAGTGCTAATTAAACAGTGATTACATTTCACATTGTTTCAATATTGTCTAATCCGTCCAAGAATTACACCATCATGTTACAAAATCTGACTCTGCAATGAAACAGTTTTCAGTATTTAAACGATTTTTTTGGCCAACATTGTTTTCCATAACGCCACATACTTATGTATTTAATATGCTTACGTCAGTGTTAACAATTTGACATATTTTTACAACCATCACTCGTATTCGTACCTCACTTTTTCTAAAAAGATGTTAATTCTAACTTTCGAAGATGTACTTAGGTTTCTATTGTAATTTCAGTTGTTTTATATATAGGTATTTATTGCAAGTTTTATCGTACGTATTAGTACAATATATTTTAATTTATTGTTTCATGTTGTAATAATTTAACAGTACGTATATCACCAGTATTTCAAAGTAATATTTTCTACTTTCTTTTTTTTTATTTTTATATTATAATTTTTATAAATAATAATATTTTATTATTTTAATAGCCCTATATATATAATTATTAATAATATTTCTGTCATTCTGAGAACTCCTCAATGTCTATTTGAGTTTGTCTGACATCACAATCATCATTATATCCTAACCGATTTCACTAAAATCAAAAATCTTTCAAGGTTTTCGCTTGGACTTAGATCAAATCTTTTAAATGTGACGGCGAAAACTGCACTTTGAGAATAATTTACAATACTGGTACCTACTTGTTCAAGATATTGTCATGTTGATTTGTGATAGTACGATACCAATAAATGTAGAAGATTAAATACATAGATAAGATTTTAATCTCTCGTACAAAAAGGATGTGGTTCTCATTTGTTTTGAGACCCTGCCCTGATTTCCATGGTTTCGATGGAGATAAAAAAAATTGCAATTTCATGTAAATTCATATCCCAATGTTTTTTTTTACTAGAATTGCAACTAACATTTTAGCTCTACTTGACAATAATTTTGAAGTAGGTAGTAGGATTCTTGGCAGAATCTGCCTAGGGAAGTATCACACCTTTGCCTGTTATTCTATAGCCAAACAGTAACATGAAAAAATCACTGTGGATGGGGTTGAAGGCCAATACTTACAGTGAAATCACAGGGCATAGAGGTGGATCTTCGTATATCTCGGGGCGACGAACGCCGTGCAGTGTTAGGTAATGATTTGGACTCTGCATGTTCCAAAAGCTGCATGTCATTGTGCATGTATGGGCATACGTGTTGCTTACCATCAGCCACTCTCTCAGGTCTCGTCACTCTACAATAAAAAAAATAAAAAAAATTGAAAATAGTTTTGTAGGTAAGTTGACTTTGTCAAATTATGTTAAATCATGTTGTTGCAAGGTTTCAAGAAAAAAAAGATTTCATGTTTGTTCAAAACATTAACAACCTTCGACGTACCCATAGGCACATCATTTCCAACTTTAGCATTTACAGAAATTATTATAATTAAAAATATAAAATTGGCTTTCTATTTGTTTTATTTCTATTTTTCGTTGTTTAATTTTCGCTCCCAATCTTCATTAAGAGTTCGTTAATTCCTTACTATTAATGGTTGCTTCAAAAAATTGCAGTCAGCGACTGGTACACCATTAGTGGCACTTGGATATTTTTATACTAAGAAATTATTATTATTATTATTTATGTGTTGGACTGCTATTTTTAACCGACTTAAAAAAATGGGGAGGTTCTCAATTTGACTGCATTTTTACTTTTATGTTTGTTACCTCAGAACTTTGGAATGAGTGAACTGATTTTCGTAATTCTTTTATTTTTGTTCGAAAGGGTCGATTTTCGGAATGATTTAATATCAATTTTATCGAAATCAGTAAGACAATTTTTGTATTATCAACAAAAATAAAAAATACATATGTGCTTCGATGTTTTTCATTATTAATTCTATGAAAACTCGTTTTTGGAGAAAAAAAATCTATACTAATGTGCAAGACGAGCACGACATGTGCTTGAGCCTGCCAATAACAGCCCAGTGTCATGTAGCTATTGGCACATGAAAAGTTAAAATCATTGCCTAGCACTGCACTGTGCTCGTCACCTAAATTAATGCTACTTTAATATATTGTTTTGCATATTCTGTCTTTTTGTATTGGTTCCTACTCTTTGAACCAATATTTAGTTAATAGTAGGTATTTTAAAATGAAATGTTACATTTATTAGAGACATTGGTTAATGAGATTGGTTAACGGGATTAATTAAAAAACTCATTAATTTAACCACGTTTTTTCCGTATCTGGTAAGCCGACTGGTATTGATTATTAAAATACATAAACTAAATGTCATTACCGTTTTCAGATACCTACGTATCGCAATTATGTGGCAAACAATACCTATTATAACTATATTCATTAAAAGAGTATATTAAAAACGTTCCCAGCAACGAAAAGTTTATCTACAGCGGCAGCGTCAGGATGCTTTTGTTAGACAAATCCATTTATACTATTAAGGAATATTTTATGTTGCAAATGACTATAGCCATATTAAGTTTGGATAACTTTTAATTGACCATTACAAGTGAACAGTAGCCCCTTTACAGCGTTTATTCTTTTTTATATAAATACGATTTTGAATGTGATAACAAGTGATGCGTTGGTTTCATGTATTTTAAAAAAATGTTAGTTATTTCGGACATTGACGAGATATGACAAAGGCGCCCTTACTATGTAAACATAATAAGTTGTTGTATCTGATATATCAATAAATAATTATATTCTATTCATTTATTAATTAGCAACGCAAAAAAGAGGGGGTGCTATATGTTTGACGTGTCTTTGTATCATACGCCAAAACCAAGAATGCCCAACGTGGTGAATTATGGCCTACACTTTCTCCTTATCAGAGATAGTCTCGTTCTCATTAGTAGAAACATGTCATTAACATACATACTATTGGAAACATTACCCTTCTTTTTGTCAGATAACAAGTGACAATGAAATTAACAAATAATAAGGTTCGTCTCGCTATGGCTGAATGCAGAAACCTTGTCGCATCAGTGGCACTTGCACTTGACCGAGTTTGACGGGTTTTGGAGACACAGCTCTTATATTATTATGTATCTATTATAGTCTCAAGATCAGGGTCTGTATTATGTTCCTGTTCTAACAAGGAATTCCTTGCTGCAAAAATAATACTTACACTATTTTTTTTATTATAGAGTGACGAGACAAGCAGGACATGTGGCTGACACTAAGCAACAAGCCTGCTAAATAACAGCACAGTGACACGCAGCTATTGGAATTGGAAGAGTCTAAATCATTACCTAGCACTGTACTGCGCTCGTCACTCAGATATAATATATTTTATCCATATGACCTGTAATTTCATTGGAAATGTAGTCCTTCAAACCGGAACACAGTAAGTTTTGTACTGCTTGGCGGTAGAATAACTGGCTGAGGTGGCCTTAGGTGGCCTCTGCAAAGAGTCCTACCACTACTCTACATGTCAGGTGTAGAGCACGTAAATACCATTTTTCGTGTTTTTTTTAAAGTGTCTTGGCAGTATGACCCTACTGCTAACTGAACTTTGAGCTAGCGCTGACTTTGCAGGATTACTAACCTAATCTAACTTTACTTACGCACATACGTATAGCATACTTAAACATTTCTACTTATTTACATTTTTCATTTACAGTACTCAACGAGAGATATACACATATCGTACAACGACCACCATAAGATAACCTCAGACAGGATGGCCTCGCGTTGGGCTGCTTTTGGTAGAGACGATCAAGGAACGACTTAGCATCCCGATGGTATGCCCTAAAATTCTAGCCGTGAGAATTGATTCGAATATGGTTCTGAGCCCAAAATTCTCACGCTACAACATAGTAATACTACTTTCGCTGGTCGATCAATTTATCTACACATATCTAACTCATAAAATATATTAGGAAATAAATAAACCTATACTAGGGTAACAGACGAGTTGTAAATTCCTAGAAAGGGCCAAGGTGGCCTAGCTGCGACAACTTTTGGATTTACAACCGTACAATCGTAAGCTCGAGTATCGCTTATAGTCCAGTAACTTTATACATGACCAGTATGCGTTAAATCCGGTAGATCTGATTTTTGCAGACTTGTTTATGATGTTGGCCTAATGATTAATCCAAGTTTGTGACCTCGAGCGCCAAACGCAACTTTGTCAAAAATCGAAAAATCGTTTATTTTTCAAATTTTGGCGATTATAACCCTAAACGACTAGTTTTTGAAAAAACTTTCTCATGGCGTTTATAAAGTAGACTAAATTTGCTACAATATGATACTAGAATTGTCTCTGTACACCCAATAGTTTCTGAGAATAAGTCTTTCAAATTTTATAATTTTTTTCGAACTTCGTAATTTTTTGCAATATTTTAACTCCTACTTGACCACTTTATGGCAAAATTACTGCGGTTTTTAACCCCCGACCAAAAAAAAGGTGTTATAAGTTTGACGTCGAAGTATGTCTGTCTATCAGACAGATATATTGATTACAATATGTAAATGTACATTTTACCACTATTTTCATCTCAAAACTAGCATCTATCCATAGAATTCTTAGATATTTACATACCAAAATTTTCATATCATTAATTCCCTTTTAATTGTGTTCATTCGATGGACAATAATTTTCTGATTATTGTGATATATTTCTTGTATCATATATCTTATTCTAAATCTACAATAATTACGTTTTTCCAAAAATTTAGTTTGTTTACATAATGTAAACATGTCAAAAAACTATTTGTCACTTAGCAATTTTACTCTTTTTCATAAGGTTGTATAGTTTTTAGAATTAATCCTCTTTGAATTGTCAATATTAAAATAAAGTTTATTTTCTCCAGATTCAAATCATCAAAAGTTTACTTTATGAATCTCATCGGCTGAGAAGGTCAGTGAGAAATCAGCTTCCAACAGAAGAACATTAACCTACAAAAGACTTCCAAGCGATCAAGATCAGTAATAAACCTTGAAAGGTCTAAACGGCTGAGAGCCACTATCGTTCAACGATCACATCCCTTGAAATAACTTGGAAGTACTTACACCCTGAAAACTGTTGGAAGCAACTACCTCCACGAAGACTGCTGGCAGAGAAGCTCTACCGTGCTAGGTGGAGCCGGAAGCAACTACCTCCACGAAGACTGCTGGCAGAGATCTCTACCGTGCTAGGTGGAGCCCTCCTCGTGACTGCTGGCAGAGAAGCTCTACCGTGCTAGGTGGAGCCGGAAGCAACTACCTTCACGAAGACTGCTGACAGGGAGCTCTACCGTGCTGAGTGGAGCCCTTTTCGTTTGGAAGCAGCTACATCCACGGGGACTGCTGGCAAGAGATCTCTACCGTGCTAGGTGGAGCCCTCCTCGTGGACATCTGCGAGCCCAGACTGATCACAACTACATCCAGGAAACCTGTTGGGAAGCATTTACTCACTGGCCTTCAAGATAATTAATTTCGAAATTTTCTCATTTTAAGTTACGTTTTCTTTCTTTTTATCCTATTCAATCTTTATTTATTTCTTTAATATACTTGTTTTATAACTGTTTATCATTCCACCTTCATCTACCTCTCCCACCTAAACCTCATAGGTTCACTAACGTGACATTTGGCGCCCAACCTTCCAAAACAACCCCCCCCTCTCTTGCTTATTCTTTGATTCCTCAACCCTTGATTTCCTCAACCTTTACCCCCTTAACCTTTGATTCCTCAACCCCTGAATTTCTTCTAAATTCTAAAACATACTTACACTAGTATATATACCTAATATTTTCTTTTCGGCACTCTTTGGATAATAACTTCCCTCTTCACCCTCTCCTCATCTCTCCTCATCTCTCATCCTCATGATCTCTCTTCATCATTAACCTACAGTATTTTATTTACTCTTTAGTATTTTTCTAATTTTCTTACTTTCTCAAGTTAATGAGCTCTAAACTCATTAACTCTTTAACCAATGAGTAACCAACTCTTGGAATTTGTATGAACACTAAACTCATACTCTTATCTTGAACCCTAACGTTCAAGATATCTTTTGAGCCCTACCGCTCATGTTAGCTTTTGAGCCCTTATGCTCACCCTTAATTACTTTTTTTTCCCTTATAAAGAGCGGATGATAACTCTATAAATAAGCCTAACTATCAAGCCCTATGTTCATCCCTTTTATCATCCTTATTTCTTCTATCCATAGAGCGGGTGATAACTCTTTAAATAAGCCGACTATTAGAGCGGTCGATGACTCTTTAAAAAAGCCTGCCATCGCCGAGAGTGTATGCTTTGAGTGTTCGTCATTGAATGTGAACTTACACCCAAACAGAATGGAAGTGATGAGTGAAAGACTTGAAAGGTTACGTGAATGAATTTGTTTGTGTGAAGGTAATACCTCTCTTAAACCCATTAGAAATTCTTACCAAATTTTACAGAAGCGTAAAATTTCCGCAGTCGTGGGGAATAATGTAACATTACATATTGATTACAATATGTAAATGTACATTTTACCACTATTTTCATCTCAAAACTAGCATCTATCCATAGAATTCTTAGATATTTACATACCAAAATTTTCATATCATTAATTCCCTTTTAATTGTGTTCATTCGATGGACAATAATTTTCTGATTATTGTGATATATTTCTTGTATCATATATCTTATTCTAAATCTACAATAATTACGTTTTTCCAAAAATTTAGTTTGTTTACATAATGTAAACATGTCAAAAAACTATTTGTCACTTAGCAATTTTACTCTTTTTCATAAGGTTGTATAGTTTTTAGAATTAATCCTCTTTGAATTGTCAATATTAAAATAAAGTTTATTTTCTCCAGATTCAAATCATCAAAAGTTTACTTTATGAATCTCATCGGCTGAGAAGGTCAGTGAGAAATCAGCTTCCAACAGAAGAACATTAACCTACAAAAGACTTCCAAGCGATCAAGATCAGTAATAAACCTTGAAAGGTCTAAACGGCTGAGAGCCACTATCGTTCAACGATCACATCCCTTGAAATAACTTGGAAGTACTTACACCCTGAAAACTGTTGGAAGCAACTACCTCCACGAAGACTGCTGGCAGAGAAGCTCTACCGTGCTAGGTGGAGCCGGAAGCAACTACCTCCACGAAGACTGCTGGCAGAGATCTCTACCGTGCTAGGTGGAGCCCTCCTCGTGACTGCTGGCAGAGAAGCTCTACCGTGCTAGGTGGAGCCGGAAGCAACTACCTTCACGAAGACTGCTGACAGGGAGCTCTACCGTGCTGAGTGGAGCCCTTTTCGTTTGGAAGCAGCTACATCCACGGGGACTGCTGGCAAGAGATCTCTACCGTGCTAGGTGGAGCCCTCCTCGTGGACATCTGCGAGCCCAGACTGATCACAACTACATCCAGGAAACCTGTTGGGAAGCATTTACTCACTGGCCTTCAAGATAATTAATTTCGAAATTTTCTCATTTTAAGTTACGTTTTCTTTCTTTTTATCCTATTCAATCTTTATTTATTTCTTTAATATACTTGTTTTATAACTGTTTATCATTCCACCTTCATCTACCTCTCCCACCTAAACCTCATAGGTTCACTAACGTGACAACATACAGGTCTGTCTCTTTGTGTATCTGTTTGTGTGTGTATCTGTCTATGGCACCATAGAGCTCAAACGGATGGGCCGATTTCGATGCGATTTTTTTTATTTGAAGATTAATTTTTGTGTTGATGTTTTGAGCTATCTTGACTAGTAGAGTACTATGCAGTATAACAAATTTCAAATCACAAAATGGCGAATTTCATAAAAAAAAATCACTAATGCCTTAATATGGGTATCAAATGAAAGGGCTTGACTATTAGACTACTATACACTATGATAAATTTTTATTTATACCATATTGAGGTAGTTGTGAAAAAAGAAACGTATTTCGCCATTTTGTGGTAGCGGCCATCATGTATTTGAAATTTGTCATAGTGTATAGTAATCTATTAGTCAAAGCCTTTCATTTTATACCCATATTGAGGCATTAGTGATTTTTTTTTATGAAATTCGCCATTTTGTGATTTGAAATTTGTTATTGTGTATAGTACTCTACTAGTCAAGCCCTTTCATTTGATACCCATATTGAGGTAGACTGTGATGAAATATTTGGTCCGCCATTTGGTGGAGGCGGCCATCTTTGATCGATATTAACCAAAAATAGCTCAAAACATCAACACAAAATGTTTGAGCTATTATAACGAAACAAGTGAATTTAATGGACTGTATATATTTTTATATTTGAAATATGTAAACGCGATGTGTTGGCCAATACGAAAGAAATATTTATAGAACTAAACATGGAAATGAACGGCTAGATTAGTTCTTGGAAGGAAATGGAAGGATGCACAGTACCTTAATTTGTCCTTTGGAGTTCTTGTGAGGTTTCCTTAGACGATCGTTTGAATGTAGAACACAATTGACGACACAAATTATAGTTTATACAGCGAAAAGTCCACCGAGAGAGAACTACGCGCAACAACCATCTCGAGAGAATCAAATCGCAGCCATCTTTCTATTATTGTTCAAATTGCCACGACGATATCGCTTTCCTCCTCACTCATGTGTGGCATTCCATGTGCGGAAAAGGATGGAAAGAAAGGCATCGAATTGGCCAATTCGATTTATTTTGCAAAGTGTTTTTATTTTCGAAACATTAATTTGGCGCGAACATTCCCCCCAGCTTGAAGGGTTTCCTTCAAAGAATAACCAGACGATAATCAAATAATATATATATATATTAAAGCTACTGATAAAAGAAACTAATTACTAACCTAAATTATAGTTCTAACGCGCTAAGCGCGAAATTTACCGAGTTTACTGATTAGACAAGGGACAGAGACGTACAACCGGGCGAAGATACGATCCGGTAGCGGTCTTACCACGAACGATACGAGTTACGCCATCAACACCAGGAAACACCTCTTCAACAATCCCTTCGTCCAATGAAGTGGTGGAGTATTTTCGGTGGATATTTTTAAGTATCACTACCGTTCCGACAGTAACTGGGTTAACAGGCGTGTTCCATTTTTCACGAGACTGCAACGTGGGTAGATATTCTGTCCTCCAACGCTTCCAAAATTACTGAACGAGCTTTTTTTTTTTTTATAGCATAGAGTGACGAGACGAGCAGGTCATGTGCCTGATGGTTAGCAACATGCCTGCCACATAACAGCGCAGTAACACGCAGCTATTGGAACATGATAGTCCAAATCATTACCTAGCACTGCACTGCGCTCGTCACCCAGAGATCTAAGATAT
This sequence comes from Ectropis crepuscularia, assembly GCA_963693475.1. NCBI lineage: Eukaryota > Metazoa > Arthropoda > Insecta > Lepidoptera > Geometridae > Ectropis > Ectropis crepuscularia. The sequence continues at coordinate 17,416,243 of OY856358.1, forward strand.
TATGTCTCTAAGCCCTGTAATTTCTCTGGAATCATTGCCCTTCAAACCGGAACACAGTAATGTATGCACATTACTGCTTGGCGGTAGAACATTTGTAACCTTTGTTTTGTTTTGTTTTGGAGCTTGTCTAACAAGTCATGCCTTGGAAGTAAATGAAACCTATCCTATCTTTAATCTCTTTCGAGGGCAAATATTTCAAAGGAGTTATATTTAAAACACGTGCTGGAGTAAGCGCGAGTGGTTCCGCTAGGTCGCCAGAAAGCGTTCGACACGACGGACGAGTACTCATTACCGCTTCAATTTGGGCTAGAATAATGCTCAACTCCTTAAATGATAAGATTTGATCAACTACAACGCGATTGAATTGATAAATTTGTATACAATATTTAGGCAAAAACGAAACAAAATGCATCGAAATTGACGATCACACTCGCGAATACCAACGTACAGAAGCATTTGACGTATGTAAGCCGACAGTGCTAAACGAAATAAGCGAAAGTTAATCAAAATTTGATACAAGTTGCCTTGTAGATTCTGGCCATTATAAAGAATGTCAGTAAGCGAGACGGACGTGCTAGTGCTGACACTGCCATCTAGCACGCCGCGACAATTCGAAGTTACCTTGTCGTCTCGAATTGCCCTATGATGTGGGATAATGTAGGATGGTAATTCTCTAGTTTTGTCTGTTTCTGGTTGCGCGATCGATATATAACCCTTATTAAAATATTCTGTGATGACGTCATCATAAGCTCGCTTGAAATTAGGCGAGTGCTGCACTTTTCGTTCTAGACAAAGAAAGCGCTTCTCGGCATTTCGACGAGAATCTCCGAGGGCTTGAGCATCGCCTTTGCAAGGGAGCACCACTGCGTAACGCCCGTATTCGTCGCGAGTGGTAGTGCGAATACAAAACTCTTCGCACTCTTTATCATCTGGGCTAAGAATAGTCGGAACGTTGGACTTACGGACAACGGATTCTACAGGCTCAACGACGCAACAGAAGGAAAATGTTGAATTGGTATCTAATAGGGCGGATGCAGAACCGACGAGAACATAACCGAGCACGGTTTTTAAAGCGCATGGCGACGGTGACGCGCGGTTTGAGCCATGAAGTACTCTGCCAGTCAACAGAAGATGCGGAAATATAGAGGCTCCAATCAACATTTCAATATTTCCAGGAACAGCGTAACTAATGTCTGCCTATGGTAAATTATTAAACTTACCGAGTGTGGATGTGTCAACCGAAATCGTAGGTACACTTTCGGTGACCTTGTCTACGATCAACGACTCCATATAATAATGTGTATTTCGATCGAAACGCGAGAAGAATCTAATATTTGTCGAACCTTGAATATTTTTACTAGACCCTCCTATTCCCTTCACAACTGTACAAGAAGCCTTCTGAGTGTTGAGTTTGAGGCGATTACAACACTCACGAGTTATAAAATTACTTTGTGAAGCACTATCTAAAAGCGCTCGAACACTATGCTCCTTTCCGTAAGCGTCAATAATAATTACTCGCGCCGTAGCGAGTAATATTAATAGAAGGTACAGATTTGTCGAATGTACATAACGCGATATCCCCGGTAGGCAAATAGGCGGGCGGCGGAGCAGCCACCGCGAGAGATGCGACATTATTATTTTCAAAGTGAAGCATAGTATGATGCTTATTTTGGCATTTATGACAACGACCATTTGAACGACATACCGAGACACGATGCCCCTTACTTAAACAATTAATACAAAGATTGTTAAATTTCACAAAATTAAAACGTTCATTAGGAGTAAGCCTTTGAAAACGTTGACATTTAAACAAACGATCATGGTCCGATTTACATAGTGAGCACGTGGATTGCAGATTCGATCCTTTCGACGAAGTTGCGATATTAACGTAAGTGTGTGTCGTTTTATCAAACTTCGATGCCACCTCCGATCGACGGTAGGCAGCCTTGTTAGTGGCTTCTTGGTTTCCGAACGACGACGTACGCTGTAATATTTTAATGTGATCGCGAACGAACGTTTCAAGGCTATTAAAGGATGGAATATCGGTGCCTCTATTATCCATTTCAAAGGCCCGCGCGGTTTCTTGGTCTAATATTTTTAATGCGAGATACAAAAATAGAAAGTCGTCCAGACTATCGAGCTTAAGATTTCGAAGTGCAGACACTGAAGTGGCGAATTTGTCGAGAAATAGTTCTAAGTTGTTTGAGCTGGCACTAGTTAATGGTTTCAAATCGAATATTTGATCTAAATATGAAGTAGCCAGTAGCCGCTTGTCCTCAAATTTACTAATTAGTGTATCAAGAAGAAGTATGTCATTTTCAGCGGTTGGGTTTTATACCAACGCACACTGCTCGTGCCTTGCCAGAAAATTTACCGATCAAATAATATATTTTTTCCGAGTCAGTAAGAGACGGGTTGTTATGCACCATGGTTGGAAAATTAGCATAAAATATCGGCCAGGCTTTAATGTCATCATCAAAGTCTGGTATCTGGATGGGAGGTAAGCGGGGCGGATCCCTAATTTGTGTCGATTTTACGTTGGAAGCGGGGGCGAGCAATGACCTTGACGCACGCATGATGCGACCAAACAAACCGCCAAAGGAGTCGAGTGCCTGATAATTTACCACAAACTTGGGATTTAATTCTAATTCGAGCGAGTTTATTTTATCCAAAACATTTTCAAAATTAGTACGTAATTTATCAATAGTTTCGATTTCGTCCGGGAAAGTTTCTTTAGTAACTACCCTCGAAAGATCATTTATACGATTAGCAATCGCTTGGATGCGAGCGAACATCGCGTCCCTCTTATCATAATATAATTTTAATTGAGCCTCAGTCATTTTGAATTTCAATTAAACTAGCAGCAAGCAAGCGAAATGACCAATAAATTACTGCGAATTCAGTTGGAGAACAGAATAATAAGAACGTGCAAGCGCGACAACGAGATAAAGTTTTAATCTACGAGACCAGTACACAAATAAATAAATTATGTACCTAACTAACTAGTTTTGCGGGGCTATGAAAGACAGTACTTAGTTAGTGTTACGCCCAATAAGTGTACTAAAATATCCACCGACTAAATTTAAGCGAGTAAGCGCGATTGTGCGAAACAATAACGAGCATTTATTTATTACCTACAGTAGGCGAGTAAATAAGTGAGGTGCGAGAAATATTATTACGTACCCACCTAACTCATTCGTCGGAGCGTGTATAAAAAACCGAAAAAGAAACGAGAAAAAAACAAAAAGCACGATAGCTACCTGTGTCTACCTCCAATAGGCGAGTTAATTATGCGAAATTATGCGAAAATTGCGAAATCATACGAAATAGCACCATAGCTATATTATAAGAATCCAGCTACTATAGGTAAACAACTTATGCGGGGTAATCCAAAATAGCACGATAGCTATATAATCATATTTACCTATGTATAGCAGACAAATTTCTTATGCGATGGAGTATCCATCTACCGTAGGCAAATTACTTATGCGGGTTAAACGAAATAGCACGATAGCTATATAAGTATATTTACCTATGGCAGATAATTGCGAAATAAATTACTAATGCGCTATTATAAACGACGATAACCTACTATGTACTTGCCAATGTACATTGCTATAAATAACTTGGTTTTACACTAACGTTTTGATTTGACGTGTATACGTAAATACATATCTAACCGTAATAATATTTACAATTAGCGATTACCAGGTACCTATCCGGTTCGTTACGGACCAAATTAATGTTTCGAAAATAAAAACACTTTGCAAAATAAATCGCATTGGCCAATTCGATGCCTTCCTTTCCATCCTTTTCCACACATGGAATGCCACACATGAGTGAGGAGGAAAGCGATATCGTCGTAGCAATTTGAACAATAATAGAAAGATGGCTGCAATTTGATTCTCTCGAGATGGTTGTTGCGCGTCGTTCTCTCTCGGTGGACTTTTCGCTGTATAAACTATAATTTGTGTCGTCAATTGTGTTCTACATTCAAACGATCGTCTAAGGAAACCTCACAAGAACTCCAAAGGACAAATTAAGGTACTGTGCATCCTTCCATTTCCTTACAAGAACTAATCTAGCCGTTCATTTCCATATTTAGTTCTATAAATATTTCTTTCGTATTGGCCCCAACACATTGCGTTTACATATTTCAAATATGAAAATAAAAGCAGACCATTAAATTCACTTGTTTCGTTATAATAGCTCAAACATTAATTTGGCGCGAACACAAAAATTAATCTTCAAATAAAAAAACGCATCGAAATCGGCCCAACCGTTTGAGCTCTACGGTGCCATAGACAGATACACACACAGAGAAATACACAGAAAGACAGACCGGTATGTGTGTCTCTCTGACAGACAGACAGACTTCGACGTCAAATTTAAAACACCTCTTTTTTGGTCGGGGGTTAAAAACCGCAGTAACTGTGCCATAAAGTGGTCAAGTAGGAGTTAAAATATTATATTCAAGCTTATATTGGGCCAAATAGCTGATTATATCAGCTATTTGGCCGCCATATTATAAGCTTTGCTTAGTTTGGGGTCAAATGGTGTTGTGTGTGAAATGTCCACCAATAATACCTATAATACATTTTATGCCATTGATAAGATTGGACAAGCCAAGATTGGACTTTCATTTACGTTTTTTGTTTAATCTCTTCGGAATAGCTGAAGATCCGTTCAGAAAATTAAACTGGATTAATAGGACAATGCCCATTTTTGACCAGCCAAAATATTTGTTGTGCAGACATATGAGTTATATATTAAAAAATCGGTGATTTTTTGTTGTACTCGTGTGCGAAGTTATATAACTTTCTAACATTGCAAAATAAAATAATTTGCATTTGTTTAAATTAAACCTACCATTTTCCAACAAAGCTGACTTGGAAAATATTGCAATAACGAAACGGTACTTGCGTTTCGTTTTATTGATCCGCGTTAGATTGAGATTGAATTTGGATGTTATGTATGTCAATTTCTTTCACAGTGTCGTTTATTTATTACTTTTACATAGTTAAATAACGATTTATATGTAATTACGGCGACAAAGAAACTATGATTGCTTTTTATAGCAATGTAAACGAGGAAGAAGTTGGCACGCAATTGTGAAACGAAACGTTTTCACCAAATCCAAATTGGTCAAACAATGAAGTAAAACAAACTTTGTGATCAAAAATTAATGTCAAATTGACAAATTGTCAAATCAAAAAAAGGAAACAAGCAAAATGAATTGTTTTCTTCCGATATTTAGTTTTCTTCTTGTTTTCTAAGCGGTGTAATATTTATGCATTATTCACCACAACATACTCCGATTACCAGTTCCTATGTTTTCTCAAGTCAAGTCAACTCAAGTTTTTGTGACGGAATTATGTGATTCAGTGCTCCTTATTACTTAGGTACATAATTGTGGTAATAATTACGTAAAACCATATATACTTGTGTTGTGTCATGGAAACCTTCGATTGTTCTGGACCTTCTAAGGCCACTGTCTCGAATTTCAAAATAATGAGATATTTATATCACAATTAAGATATTCCCTTCTGTGACAATATTTATTTATTTATTTATTGCTATTAATACATTATTTTACTAAAAACTAGGTTTTAGGTTACAATAATGCATTAGCCCTGTATTGAGGGCGTTGCAATTTTGCGATGTGCGTGTTTGACGCCAAGCTTTGGCATTCAAATATTTCTATGCAAATGAAGTGTTCATACGTATGGTAATCAGTTGGTAGTAAGCAGTACTATTATTACTATTTATTCTGATAAGAAATATGTTTTGAAAGATAATACCATAGTATTTTCTTTTCTTTTCTGTTCTAATCCGAAAGAAAACATAATTCTAATGTATTTATGACAGTAAACATAACCTTACTTTTGGTTTAATCGTAACTCATTTTTGGTATTTGGGAAATGAAAAACACCAACACCAGACGTTTTTAGAAGCATGAACAATCCTAATTAGACACTATTCATCTCTACGCATTTTCAGTATCAAAAAAAGTTTGACAGGTTTTTCAATGTATGGGTCGTGGGCATTGTCCTTTGGAACACAGATCAACACAGATAACAGGTCTAAGTCTAGAATATCGCTTTTATAGCGGAAAAGGTACGGGAACGGGAATTATACGGATAAAGCCACAGGATGCTGCTAGTGCTCCATAAAATATAACTTTTGAAATGACGTGGCATCCGCCAACCTAACTTGGCAAGTGTGGTAGATAATAACCTCACTCTCATTGTGAAAGAAAGCACATAGTCCTAATTTTATAAAATGGACTGTTTTGCTTTGAAAATAAACTTAGTGTCTAAATTCAAACAAGATCTTAATTTCTTAATACAACAGGAGAAGAATTAATAACTTTACTGTCTTGTAACCCTTCGGTGATGCACCCCCTAGATGCTGAAAAACAAATGTTGATCCGGGGATTTGACGGAGCTGCATAGAAAATTGTTTCCAAACATTATCTAATCAAATATTATTATCTAACATGATTCGGTCCAATTTTACTAATTAAATTTTTGTGTAAGTGTTAAGCTTAGGCAACAGATAAGATTTTGGTATTGTCTATCTTCACTGTTGGAATTTGGGCCATACATTGACTATTTAACACATTTTCATTAGATTGTACCAATAAATGACTTTTGAGGATAAGAATAGTTGGTCTGAGTAAATGACGGATTGACTTCACCTACAACCGACCTTCTTCGTCTTTCAAAGACCTTTCAATCAAATCTAATGACCTTGCAACACTTGTTTGTTTGTCCATTTTTCCTTATCAAAATCCCCCGGATTTATCGCAATACACAGGAAAGCTTGTACGGATCGGAATGTTTGAATTGTTGACCAGACAACAAAGAAATCCCATGAACAACAACTTTTTTAAGTTTTTTATAATGTAGATATTTTTTATTAATGTTGTAAAAACTTAGAGATTAAGAAGCCGATTAAATGTGAAAAAATGATAATAATAAATAATAAATATTGGTGGACAATTCACACACAACACCATCTGACCCCAAACTAAGCAAAGCTTGTATGATGGCGGCCAGATAGCTGATATAATACATATATAGTTTTAAATAGATACTTATTATACATAGAAACACCCAGACACAGTGCAAACATTTGAATTCATCACACAAATATTTGCACTGGGTGGGAATCGAACCCACGACCCTTGGCTTCGCAGGCAGAGCTACTACCCACTAAGCCACACATTATTTGTTTGGTAGTGAATGTCCTCTTAAAATCGATCCAGCCGTTTCATGTATTAGCCGGGGCAAACAAACAAGTTTGTCTGCTTTGTTTGTTCTGACAGGACAAAAAATAAAACAATATTGTTTTTATGTTAATGCTGTATACTTACACTTTCATGTGCATTTACTCAAAAGCTGCTAATTATGAATTACAATCATACACTTAGATTTTATTTATGTACCTATGTTTAGAAAAGCGTGGCGTGCTTTCTGTCAATTTAATACATATTTTATTGCCTATACTGTATATTGATTGAAATACTTTGAAAATGTCTTAAAAAGCAACTCACGCTTTTATTAGCGTCGTATGTGTTCAAAGATATATTAAAGACGTATAATTATTTATTTTGGTCTAAAGATTTACATTCTATCAACAGCGCATTAATCTCTGCAGTGACTAGTGTAAGAATTTAAACTACATTTGTTAAGTAGGAGGCGGATTCTTCGTTGCCCTTGAGTTTTAACAAGGCGGTCAAAGTAATAGCAGGCACAAGCTTTCCTGTGTCTTCTTCTTCATCTTCTGCTCCTTTTCCCAGCTCATCTGGGGTCCGGCCTCCTCGTTGCTCGGCGCCAAGGCGCTCTGTCTTGGGTTGTCGTTACTGGCTGGGTAAGGCTCCTCACATCTTTTTCCACATTTCCCCACCACGTAGCTGGGGGCCTACCTCTGCTTCTGGGTTTATTCGGGATATTAATAGCCTTCTTAACTACATAACTGTCAATCATCCCGCCTCATTATGTGACCATACCATCGGAGTCCAGACTCTTTAAGTTTTTCAGTAATTGGTGCTACCTTGAAAGACCCTCTGACAAATTCATTCCTTATTCTGTCCAAACGCGTAACTCCACCGGCCTATAGTCCAGTAACTTTATATATTACAGTATGCGTTAAATCCGGTAGATCTGATTTTTTGCAGACTTGATTATGATGTTGGCCTAATGATTACTCCAAGTTTGTGACCTCGAGCGGCGAACGCAACTTTGTCAAAAAAATTAAAATTTATAAACTTTATAAACTTTGAGATTGGATTTTTCAGTTCTGAGTCGTCCGGATAGCACAACTAACGTCTTCGAAGTCTATCGTAATAGACTCCATGGCTTCGATAAACTCACACGCACGTTCAACAACACGTATCCAAGCTCCCTCCGTGTGCTCGACAGGCACCGACCAGATGCTGCGCCAGAAGTTTTCATAGCGCCGGCCTCCGGTAGCTGCCCATCTTTCACACGTCGACTAGTTCCTTCCCAGTTTCGGTACACCTTCCTTTGATCACTCTGGAAGTCGCGGTTTTGCCGATATCGATTCACACACTCTCTGTAGCGGCGAATACGGTTTGCCCACGCATAAACTTTCTGCTTCAGATAGTCAATACGTTCCGTAACATTTGCTGATACGCCGTTCTATTCGCATTTGCCATGTGGGTGCATCTCCAACGGTTCGCGTTGTACGGTCAGTGTCTGGAAACTTGACACGTGCAACGTGACACGCTGCGATAGCACCACAATACAAAATAGAATGGGTATCAGTCAAATCTTTGCTAGTTCCCAGGTAGTGCACTAGCAAAGTATTCAGGGCTCCCATCAAAGCCAAATTTCGTTTACGTGTGGGCAAACGCGGTAAGCGCGGCCTAGAGTTCGGTGTGAGTCAATATTGGAAGATCGCGTCCTCCAAAGCACTCCTCAGTTGCTCTATTACCTGGATACATTACTACTCGCTGAGTCTTCCTCCTCGATGTCGGGGTCGACCGGCGCCGCAAGTGTCGCCACTGATGTCGGCACTGAGGCCAGAGTCAGGGACAACGACGCGGCGGGCAGGTCCCGGAACGAGGCAGAGGCTGGGCGAGTATGTTGTTCCTCCAGGCGTATCCGATCAAGTGCCGAGGCATCCAGCAGTTTATACCTCTGAATAGCTCTCACTTGATCAGACAGTCGTTGAGCGGACACGGCGACGGTCGGTTCGAGAGTCTGAAACAGAAGCAGCATCCTGGCACAGTACGCGGTAAGGTTAGTTCCTCCTTCTGTAGCCCTGTAGTAGGCGCGCATGCAGTTCTCGTTCATAGCTTGAGACCATTTCATGCGACGCACTACACCATCGGTAGCGAGGGCCGGGCGCGAAGCAGAGTGCTCCGCAGGCCCCAAGCATGCCGGCAGCTGGGGACGCGTCCGTCGTACAGTTGGTCTTGGCGGCGGCGGCGTCGGGGCTGCACTCACTTCACTCGATCCGCTGTTCTCGGCGGGGGTATGGAATTCATCGTCCGAGGAAGAGTCTGAAGGGCTGAGCGATGTGGATGCAGCCGAGGGTGGAAGGCGTGCGTTTCGTGGAGCTGCTTGTGCCGTTTTTGATCTCGTAATCATATTATATTACGTATTTTTCCTAATTAATTTTCGTAATTATCTTGAAATGTTTTGTTGACATTGTCCTGTCGAAACAAATTTTACAAACAGGGTTCATGTTTCTGTTATTGATAGATTTACCTTTGTAAAATATGATATTCTGATAAAAAGGCTTGTTAGAAACTATTGTAATGGAGAAAAACACTAACAATGTAAAATATAACACAAAAAATGAATTTAATATGATCACGGAGAAAAAAAACGTGTTGTCAGTTTCGCAGCTTTTGACTTGACTATTATTATTACCCCCGTGTTTATTTCTTTTCTTAAATCTAAGTTTTCACAATATTTATATAAAAGAACATAAAAACATTATAAAAACTTAATTATTATTATTAATGTTTTTATTGCACGAATGCCATTGACAGGACTGTACATTTACTCTATGACTCTATACTACGCACAGCCTGTAAAGTACTTGACCGGTTGATTCATTGTTAATCAAAATCGATATCAACCTCATGTGCATCGGTTATCTCTGCATCTGCTATCAGAAAATAACGTCATCTGAAACAAAGAAAGTGGATAAAATGATAAGGCTATTGACGGAAGAATAGACTTCGGGATAACAACTTACTATGACAACATGAAATTTAATTATACTTACAATATATATAATATATATACTATAATTATAATATGATAAACAGGCCTGACGTCTATTCATATCTATTATCATAAATGTATGTACTTAACATACAAGTACATTTGGTACCTCCTTGTAGTTAAATAAAGACATTGTTTTTTTTACGGACAGAATCTTTATTAACATAATAATTTATTTCCTCCGAAAAACCAAAAACCGACTTCAGTTTCAAATATAATTAAATTCAGACACTCGACTATATTTCATTACAATCTATCACTATTATATCGTCTAATTATAAACAAAAAACTAAAATTGGCTTTTATGCTACTTTCATGCATTAGGCCCTTTGATATAAAATTCGTGTTTTGACGACTTTGGCTAGGATTAGGAATACCAAATTCAAATTTATTCAGAAATTTACTTTTGCTTTAGTGTTTTAAAAACCGCAATTCATTTGATTTTCCTTTATTGGTTTTTTAGGGTTCCGTAAAACGTAAAAACGGAACCCTTATAGATTCGTCACGTCTGTCTGTCTGTCTGTCTGTCCGTCCGTATGTCACAGCCATTTTTTCCGAAACTATGAGAACTACACTGTTGAAACTTTGTAAGTAGATGTATTCTGTAAACCGCATTAAGATTTGTACAAAAAAAATTAAAAAAAGAAAAATTAGGGTAGCCCCCCATACTGAGAACTGAAACTCAAAAATTTTTTTTTCATCAAACTTACACGTGTGGGGTGTCTATCGATAGGTCTTCAAAAATGATGTTGAGGTTTCTAATTTAATTTTTGTCTACACTAAATAATTTGCGCGAGAGACACTTCCAAAATGGTAAAATGTGTGTAATCTAACTTCTAAAGTAAGAAAATGAAAAAACTAAAAAAAAAATATGATGTACCTACAAAACCATGAAAACTAACAAGGAAAATTGGTTTGAACTCGATCTGATGAGTAGTTTTTTTTGAGTACGTCATAAATACACTATTATTAAAACTTCGATCAAAGTTACAACGAACTACAAGAACTATGTGTACTATGTATATTATGTTACTTGCTGCAACGGAACCGTTCATGGGCGAGTCCAACTCGCACTTGCCCACTCTATTTGTTCATAATTAGACGATATAATAGTGATAGATTGTTAGGAAATTTGGTCGAATTAGAAACCACTACACCGATTTCGATAACATTTTATATGGGACCAACTCTGAACACTGATATACCAAACAAAAAAAAAACATCAAAATCGATTGATAATTGGGGACGTTATTGTGTTATTTTTAATTTTTGAAGTGAAAACTTCTTTTGGCGCGCCTAGACAGTTTATTCTGAATTGAATTCTAGCCTCACGCTCGGGTATGATAAGAAATCTTCGGGTGAACTCGGGACCATGGCCATTGGTCATCTAGAAATGTGTCAGCCAATGGGAAATGCTGAAAGGGCGTGGCCTGGCCATCATGGCATGGCCATCTAGAAATGCGTGAGCCAATGGGAAATGCTGACTCATTTCTAGATGGCCATGCCATGATGGCTAGGCCATGCCCTCCTGTTACACCCGTGTAGTTTCCAAAGTAAGCTATCAAGTTCTGAGTTATAAGTTTTCACTTCTATCGGCAGTCCCTATGACTGCCAATTTTGTTTTTATCTTTATTTATCTCGGAAAAAATCATGATTTGCCGACGATTTTCAGGGTAAATTTCATTTGATTTGATTTGATGAATTTGATTATGTACAGCATTGATTCCAAACAGTTTCAATACCTCTTCTAATCCATTATGAATAATGGATGCCGTACAAAAATCATGCGACAAGGAGAAAAGACTGAGGGTTGCAACCCTGTTTGGAATAGAATGACGTAGCAAAATATTTTTCATCCCACCAGCTCGGAAAGAGTACTTTTGCTCCTCGATATCAGGGCGCAAAAGTCGTTTTTACCCTCTAGAGGTTAAAGTAAATTTGAATTTAGAACATCGTGTGTAATGAGGTTTTGAATTCAAAACATAATTTAACCTATTTATTTCTACCTCTTATTTATTTTTAATTTGTTAAAAACTCATACTTGGAACCTCTTTGGTGTACTTTTTTTTAAATGCTTTGCGCGCGCGCTTTGCTTTGCTTTCACGTATGGAGGATAGAGGTAAAGAATGTTATTTCAAATGGCAAAACATTTTGAAATGCTATGAATGAATCAATTGTAATCGAATTGAAGTATGCCGAGTTGCCGAGTTAAATAATTAAATATTATTGACTACTAAAATAGTAACTAATAGATAATTTCAACTACTTGTGCAGTACAAAATAATGTAGTAAATATAACATCAAATAAATAATTACTATTTTGAGAAAACATGTAGGTACAATATATTTTGAAGTCAAAACTTCTTTTGGCGCGCCAAAGACAGATTTTTCGTGGGCTGTCAATTTAATTCTAGCGTCACGCTCGGAAATGATAAGAAATCTTCGGGTACATTCGGGACCATAGCCAATGGCCATCTAGAAATGCTTCAGCCTTTCCCATTGGCCATTTAAAAATGTGTCAGCATTTCTAGATGGCCATGCTCATAGCCACGTCATCAAATTCTGAGTTATAAGTTACCACTTCTATCGGCAGTGCCTATGACTGCCAATATTTTTCTTTCATGAATTCTGAATAGTACGTTTATTAATTTCCTTTAAAATGTACCCTGATGCAAATTAAGCGCTACTATAATTTAATGCATTTGGGCGGACACTTTTTCATGTACACATGAAACTCCTTACCTCAATCGGTCAACTCTTCATATTTTCACGTCATATTGTTATTGTTAAAACCATGGAAAAATAAACTTAAGTTTAAAACTTATAAAATTGAATACAAGTGAAAAACAGAAATACCATAATAAGTGATTCTAGCGACCAAGAAGTTTATTTAACGCCAACAGAATCGACTGAAACTGAAAATGCGCAAAGCGTTTAGTAATTTCCTCGCTAGGGGGGGATGAAAAATTACGTGTTACACTCGAGTGCAAAGATTTTTCACCTTGTGCCCTTTTGATTCCCTTGCTACGCTCAGGATTCTAATTTTTGAATCCCTCGCTACGCTCGTGATTCAACTTTAGAATCCTTCGCTTGCTCGGTCATCAAAATTGAGCACGCGGTTAAAAAGCCACTTTGCACTCTTGTACAACAAATAACTATTACCTAACTTGTAGAAAAAGGTTATGGTAATTATTAAACTGAGATGTGGCCACTCTTTGCAGTCTACCCGCTTTCTGTTTCAACCGAGTTTTTGCAAGGAACGCACATACGGGAGGGTCGCGTCATTGGCCTGTTTGCCTTCGCGTGTCCGTAAGGAAGCACGCGCGCGTCGATTCAAACCTCACTTCGGTTCCAAAGTGGCGTTGAGAGAAACATGTCCGCGGTCGCGATATAATTTGATTTAGTTAAAACTGTAGACGACGGGCGTCGATTTGTGATCTTAAACAAGTGGTTTTGTACGCAAGGATTGCGTTATAACTCAGTGTTAAAATCTGTTCCGGACGGACATAAATGCGACAGTCGCATTTGGTTTTCGAGTTGAAAGGCGTTTCCGAGGAACGGACGCCCGAATGGACTTTGGCTACACGCGCGGTCACGAAAACGAACTTGTGTTTGTGAAGGGACTTCGGTGTCACATCCTTGCTGTGCTGAATTGTCGGAGGAGGGCGACTTGGCCGACTTGGATCGAGAACCCTGACACGTATTCTACTCGCATTTATTTATTATAAATTTTTAACGACTGGGAACAGGGGTAGTTCGCAGGGGAAGTTTAAGCACACCTTTACGTACGAGGAATCCGGTACAAGGTACCGTGTCATATTTCTATAGATTCTAAGATAACGTCCCAATCGTTTTATATTGGGTGGTAGCAGAGGTTAGCTTTAGTATATTTACGTAGCGGTAATTATTAGAGACCAGATCGCGGTAGATTCCCAGGCTGGTCTGCGTAATTTATCGAACAAACCCCCTTCATCCCCTGCACTCAGTTGGACAGCATACAAGTGACGGCATAGTGCTGAATCTTATTATTTTATATCCTTCTATCATTCTACATAGGTCTCCTGGTGTTTCATTTACCCCATACATTTTGTTCACGGGTCTGTAGTTTAAATAGAGAATCTGAATTTAATCTTAAATTAAGTCGGTTTTTGTTTTTTTTTATTAAACTACTTGTCTTATATTGTATTTGTAATTTGTTAATGTCTGTCTGTCCATTTGTTGGATATGGACTTCCCGTTTACTTTGCTATGCTAATTAATACCTCTCCATATGGAAGTGGACTCAGCATAATGTAATATGTAGAATTTATTTTTGCGATTTGGCTTGTTGCAATACTAAAAGTTATTCATAATGTAAAGGATCCTTTTCGCTTTAGTATGAGCTTTGTGTGTGGCTTTGAGTAATCCCTATCAATAAATTAAATGTGAAAGTTTGTATATTTGATGCTCAGTCACGTGGAAATGACTGATCTGATAGGGTTGAAATTTGGAACACAGTCTGGAAAAGGACATAGCTAATTTCCACGCGGGTAAATTACTGAAACGAGAACTACGCGGGTAAAACCGCGGGGTGTTGATAATGTTGTTAATATTTTATACAACACAAAGTGATGGGATAAGCAAGACATGCGCCTGATGGTAAGTAAGGTTGAGACTCCACCAAAGCGGAGATGTCTGAAGCGGAGACGAGAAGAGACGTTTTTCAGCCCGGGTGACTCCACCGAAGCTGTGCCTTACACCACGCGTCGTCGCCTGCGCACATTTCTCATCTCCGCTGCGCGTTGGCAAGGCACACCTCACTTCTCCGCTTTCATCGCGCCATACAAATATAATACATCTCCGCTTAGTGGTCTCCACTGGAGCTGAGCGGCGACGAGATGTGTGAATAACGTGATTCTATTGGTTGTCCACCATTCTATTGGTTGGTTACCACTTCAATATATTTTACTTAGGTACTTGTTTTCACTTATACCTTGTATCTTATTTTCCTTGAATCAAAGCCTTGAGTGGATTATGATTAATTACCGATAATTAAATGATTCACCCTATTGTTGCGACGGGTATTCACCTGGTTTTGTGTTTTTAACCGACGTCACAAAAATACGAATGTTTTATATGTTTAAGGTTGCCAACCTTTCTGGTTTCCCCGGATTTGTCCTTGTTTAGAAGGCGTCCGGGGTGCGTCCGGGCCGGACTTCATTTGTAGCCCGGTTTACCGCCCGCGTACAGACGCGATGCACGGTCCCCGTACGTAGCGATCAACTGACGAATCTACTCACTAAATTCATATTAAAAATATAATAAAAGATAATTCAATTAAATTTATAAAGGTTTGAAAATACGTAAAAAAATATTATTTTCAAATAATTGAAAATATTTGTATAATATTTTTTTTTTTATTTGATTGACACTGACTGGTTCTGGGCTCTTAAATGCGAGGTTTTTACGAGTCTTGTCCTGGTCGCCAAACTTTAGAGATGGCAATTCTTATATGTTTGTCGTGTTTATCTGTGGCTCTGTTTGGCTGGTTTCTTAAGTGGCTTGGAATGTTTGCTCAATAAGCTCAGTGAAACCGAAAAAACATTTTTGATTCTTGGTGATATCAACATAAATATCTTAGACAACACTAGCTCTGATTTTAAAAATCTGTTATAATCGACTTACTCAACTCCCATGATGTGAGTTCGATTGTGGACTTCCCTACTCGTATTACAGAAAAGTCACAAACAGCTATTGACCTTATTTTTACAAATGTAGCGCGAGAACTTACTTCCGCAAATTCCATAAATACGTTTCTGTAGCCGTACGCGGAGTAGTGACATTCCCTTACATAATTTTTTTTTCAACATTTCTCCCAAAATAACCGAGCAAAGGACAATATCCATTTTTGACCGGCCAAAATATTTGTCGTGTAGACATATGAGTTATATATTAAAAAATCGGTGATTTTTTTGTTG
Organism: Ectropis crepuscularia; assembly: GCA_963693475.1. Taxonomy (NCBI): domain Eukaryota; kingdom Metazoa; phylum Arthropoda; class Insecta; order Lepidoptera; family Geometridae; genus Ectropis; species Ectropis crepuscularia. Next base: position 17,432,464 of record OY856358.1, read on the forward strand.
TACTCGTGTGCGAAGTTATATAACTTTCTAACATTGCAAAATAAAATAATTTGCATTTGTCAAAATTAAACCTACCATTTTCCAACAAAGCTGATTTGGAAAATATTGCAATAATGAAACGGTACTTGCGTTTCGTTTTATTGATCCGCGTTAGATTGAGATTGAATATGGATATTATGTATGTCAATTTCTTTCACAATGTCGTTTATTTACTACTTTTACATAATTAAATAACGATATATGTAATTACGGCGACAAGGAAACTATCATTGCTGTTTATAGCAGTGTAAACGAGGAAGAAGTTGGCACGCAATTGTGAAACGAAACGTTTTCACCAAATCCAAATTGGTCAAACAAAGAGGTAAAACAATCTTTGTGGTCAAAGATTAATGTCAAATTGACAAATTGTCAAATCAAAAAAGTAAACAAGCAAAATGAATTGTTTTCTTCCTATATTTAGTTTTCTTCTTGTTTTCTAAGCGGTGTAATATTTTTGCATTATTCGCCACAACAAACTCCGATTACCAGTTCCAATGTTTCAATGTCGGATTTCAGTTAAACACAGTAAAATTATTCCGATTGTTCAAAGGAGATTGCTCCAGGAAGATAACATTTTTTGAGCTACTTTGCGGTGTGTAGAGAAATATTAGGAATAAGAAGAATATTATTAATTCCTAATCGGACATCAACGACAACTCAAGTTTTTGTGACGGAATTTATATTGGTTTTAACAAAACTGGGAATTATGTGATTCAGTGCTCCTTATTACTTAAGTACCTACATAATTGTGGTAATAATTACATAAAACCAATATATGCTTGTGTTGTTTGATGGGAACCTTCGATTGTTCTGGACCTTCTAAGGCCACTGTCTCAAATATCAAAATAATGAGATATTTATATCACAATTAAGATATTCCCTTCTGTGACAATATTTCTATGCAAATGAAGTGTTCATACGTATGGTAATCAGTTGGTAGTGAGAAGTACTATTATTCATATTTATTCTGATAAGAAATATGTTTTGAAAGATAATACCATAGTTCTTTCTTTTCTTTTCTATTCTAATCCGAAAGAAAACATAATTCTAATGTATTTTGACAGTAAACATAACTTTACTTTTGGTTTAACTGTAACTCATTTTTGGTATTTGGGAAATAAAAAACACCAACAGCAGACGTTTTTAGAAGCATTAACAATCCTAATTAGACACTATTCATCTCTACGTACTTTCAGTATCAAAAAAAGTTTGACAGGTTTTTCAATGTATGGGACGTGGGCATTGTCCTTTTGTTATATCTATTGACAGTATAGATTGGTCCGAAGTAAGTTAGAAAAACAAAACCGCTCAAACGTTTGTGGTGGCACTGATCAATATTTTAACAAATAAGTATGATACTTGTTTCCCAATAAAACGAAAACCAAATAAGAAACGTGACGCGTCATGGGTTACGCCTGACATACTAAATCTAAAATGGTTGGTTGTTTGATATTTTAAAATTAGTTGACCAATTTCCTGAGGAAGAGAACTTAATAGGTATGTTTGACGATCTCAACAGGAAATACAACTGGGCTTTGATTATGTCTAAAACAAACCACTGTAATGGTATAATACATGATAGTACGAATCCATCTAAAGCTATCTGGGGAGTCGTGATCATGGAGAGGGGGAAAAGCAATACCCCTAGGTTGAACTTCTCCGAGATCGTAAAAGGTTGTAACGGCAGTAAGTTTAGTTCGCCAAAAAATGCCGTAAATGCTCGTTCGGTTCGGTTCTTAAATGCAGCTACTGCCTGTGGGGCGCCTAAAGCTGATGCTGCTACTGTACGTAAAATATTAATATTAGCGCGTCAACCATCTGACCGTTCCCACAGACAAACAAGTTTCTCGGCGGGTGAGGTATTCCGCTTAGTTTCTTCCAGAATTATTATGTCTTTTGACTTCTTTGGGTACCCCCAATAATAATATACGGTGTGTCGATGGAGCTAATTAAACTAGCAATTTTGCCTCTAGCTCCAGTTCTCGCCACTCTGTTTAATAACTGTCTTAGAGAGGGGTCTTATCCGTCGCCACTTAAGATATCGAATGTGTCCCCGATATTTAAAGGCAAAGGCAAACGGGACGATATTGATGGCTATAGACCAGTATAAATTATACCAGCAATAGCCAAAGTGTTCGAAAATTGAGGCGCTATGTGAACAACAATACGCATACCGCGAAGGGAGATGTACGACTTCTCTAACGGGTGAAGTGATTCGTCGTGTGTTGACTGCCCGTGAACGTAAACAACAAGTGGCGGTCTTGTGTTGTGATTTATCGAATGCCTTCGATGTCGCAGACCATGAGACCTTAGCTTTGAAGCTGAAACACTACGACATAGCCGGGAAATCATACGCAGTGTTGACTGACATGTTTCGAGGCCGCTCTCTCTCAAGTAGTGGATGCTGGTGATGGTGGTAATTAATCAGACCCGCTGCTTTCGTCTATGGAAGTACCGCAGGGTTCATCAGTTTCAAATATTATGTTCTCTCTCCTACTACACGATCTCCCCGAAGCCGTAAAGGGTGCGGACGTATTCATGTATGCAGATGATGTGGCTGCTGTAGTAACAGCTCTTTCAATAGAGGAATTAGAAGATAAATTAAATATTGTTACCGAATCTAGTTTACCCCATACCTGCCTACCCCCATATCGGCCCTATAAAAACGATTGCTCACTGAGCCTCGGTCATTCTCTGCGTGGCATTTGGACGTGCTGGTTCTCATTGAGACACTAAGTGTCTTAGTTTTACTTGTAATCGAAGTAGCATAATTGTTTTGGATAATCGTGTTTGGTTTTGTAATATACTTCGGTAGATTTGTGTGATCACTATTTTTAAAAAAAGTTAACTCACTTAGTTTCGATATCATCAGAAGTGGGATAGGATCCTCTGGGTTCTATCCCAACTGCCCACTGTCTTGTATATTTGATCGAGCTTAAATAAAATTAAGGTTAGAATCGAAATAGAAAAATAGCAGATTTAGAATGTCGTCTCATTAGCTACGGCAACCTCGATGCAAGGTACGGAGAACCGTCTTGTATCTCCACTTTAAGGAGCACCATGGAAGTGATCTTATTTAGGCTTTCAGTGTTCAGTGATCTGCAGTAGAGCCTCCGTGAGGCGTCTCTGCGGCAGAGCCTCCTTGAGGCGTCTCTGCGGCAGAGCCTCCGTGAGGCATCGCTGTGGCAGAGCCTCCTTGAGACGTCGCTGCGGCAGAGCCTTCTTGAGGCGTCGCTGCGGCAGAGCCTCCATGAGGCGTTGCTGCGGCAGTTCCTGGCGCTCGGGAACAGGCCGGGCTAGCACAGGTTCAGCTGGCCGCAGCACCACCACACAGCGAGGCTTCAAGCCTTGCCCCCGCAGATGTTACGAGTGTAAGCAATCTACATCAGAAGATTGGGAGAGTAAAGCAAACGATACACCATTACAACATTTAATATAATCTTAATAACAGCCATAATCAATTAGTCAGACAAAGACACGAAAGCAAGCACTGTACGTCCGTCGTGGGCGCTGTCTGGAGCCAAAAGTCCCCTCTCCGTCGCCAGGCCCCACCACCTCAAGTCGCACGATGTTGCCACTCCTTGCGCCTTAATACGGGGTTGCCAACACGGCCCTCCTGCACCGTGCCTGCCCCAGGCACGATAAATCTATAATGTTAAAAACTTAGTATTACCATCTATGCAAAAAATAACAAAGCTCGGCCTATCATGACATATTCAGTTCCTTTATGCGACAATGACAACTTGAAATCAATTCACGAATACCTTTATTCTTAGGAATTCTTGAAAGTTCCATCGTTACATATATGTATATACATAAGTTGAACAACCAGAGCGAGGGCTGTTGCCTTTAGACTTAGGCAATCCCTACGATGACTCGGTCATTACCAAAGCCAATCAGTGCCTAGTACAGGGTCTCTTTCCTTTAGGCTTAGGAAATATCTGTGTTAGCTCACTGTTGGTCTCTAGCAATGTGCCAATTCAATCTTCTGAAGTTGTTCAACTCCCCATATTCAACATAATAAGTAAACATTTATCACATTAGCATCTAAGATATTGGATAAAGTAAAAAGGAACTGACTAGTTCAAAATAATTCGATAAGATGATTCAAAATAATTATAGTCAGCATATCAGTCTTAATACACATTCTAATTTTATGTATGCACCACAATATCAGTAACCACCATGAGTTGAATATATTTATCATTAGCGCCACTCACCGATTACCTTGCCAACACGTCACATTATTTATTAGTTCAATCCACAGATCAACGTTGACAATCTTTATTATACCCACTATCGGCATTTACTATCTCTCTCACCGACTCGTATATGCTGAATATAATCAATCTTTACACAGTCATGTTTTTGAAACTGACTCATACTTTTGTACTGTTACGCACTTACTCGCACTTGTACTGTTTACGGCTTAACTTGCACGGGCTTGTCGCTCTATAGGTTAATAGTCATCTCATAACCACTAACTAACCTTTCCAAGTTCAAAAGTTATTATACATAAATATGCACCCCTCATATATAACAAAAAGTGTAAGTAGATTTGAATTAACTACTACACTGTAAACCTCCGCTAATTCTTCGATGTACCCAAATGTTAGTGTTTCACCTATTCGAACACACATAAAAAGGGTAACTCTGTAATATTAAGTCTTATCCGGTTAGCTCGTCGAGAACGTCCATCGACTTCATTTTTACATAAACAGAATCTATTTTAAAATCCACTCGTGCAATATTCTTTACTATCCTTACACTCTCTTTTAAAAAAAACCTTGTATGGTTACAAGGCGTTCCTACGAGAGCTTTTGAAGGTTACTTTACTACTTTGGCTACTTTTGAGGATATTATTGAGCAACCACCTCCGTATCAATGAACTCGTTTGCAACCTGCACCATTTACATGTATCTATTTACAAAATTTGTCATTTGTTTTAGTCGTCTACACGTACTTAATTTCTTATTTTCCCCAATTCATCTCAATTTCTTTTTTCTTTTGTTATCAATTGAGTAAACGTAAACCAATTAAATATATGTAAGAATTTATATTGACAACTGTTCGATCTTTCTCATTTAAAATTTCAAATATGCCCTTCAAAATTTCAAATATGAATGCCCTTCAACGGCTTAGCTCCATCCACTTATAGCGCTAGCCCCTCTAAAACTCTTTTGAGATGGCGGGTAGAAGTGAATGGTATCGCACCGGTGCCATCTACACTAGATTTTATCAGTCACACCCATTTCTTTAAATAATCAAATACTTATTATTTTATATGACACATATTTAGACTCAAATCCCAGTATTAAACATAATACTATAGTGAAATATACTACAATCACACGCAGGTGATAACACTTTGAATTTCTACAAAACTCGCGCTTTACCGTGCACTGAACTCTTTTGTGGTTCCCGCCACAATTACAACATTCTACAGACTCGAACCGATGTTAGGGTCATAATCATCAGAAAACTAGTTGTTTTAGAACTACCTTCAAAATTAAGCGTTCGGGCGAATACACTTGTAGGACAATTTTTATCACGTTACCCTCTCTGGGAGTAGTGTTAACAGCAGTTTGTTTCCCCAGTTTTATGTTATATGTACCCTACTGTGTATATCACCAACCAAATTATCAATCATTAAGCAAAAACGAGTCTTAACAAATATTTTCAGAACCTTTGAGTTTATTTAAAATCTGATGACCAATCAAACTACCATGAGAATGTCGAAACCTGTTTCCATCACATTCAACCACGAAACAAAGTTCTCACGTAATGGATCAAAATCAGGTATAACGAAGCACCAAGGTTATAGAGGTTTTTATAAATGGTGACGTCGGCTCAGCCGACGTCACCACCTACATCCTCAGATTCACTAATTTGCAAATAACGAACACCAAATAGAATTAACAATTTATTCTTACAACTTTAGATTTAACACAAAATAACGAAGACGTAATAAACACCTTAATTAGCACATTAGAATTACAATAAAAATCACAAGTACTCACAAGATATCAGGCAACTTGTCTACTCGACAAGCCTTGGAAAAATGTGTTTTGTCTTCTCAAAGACATGCCCTTTTATCACTTGTTATTCTCGTAATAAGATGGCGCCGTCGTTTCGAAGTCATCACACTTTCACGAAACATTTGAATAAAACTGGTGGAAAGTAGTACATAGACTCTTTACATTATTGGCAAATCATTTTAGCATTTTAGAAGTTTACTTTAACATTAAACTATGTTAAAATCATTCTGCTACTATTCATTCTTGATTTACAGCGCCCCGCCTCTTCTTTGCAATTCTCATTGCAAATAGACGTTCTCATTAAGTGAAACTTCAACCAAAGTATTTTAGACTACACATGAACCACTTATAAATCAAGTAATGAATTTAGCAATAGGTAATTACTCATTAAACTGAGATTACAAAAAGGTAAGAGTTTTGAATTGTTATCAAAACAGCAACAAACACTAACTTCGCCTTGTTATGAAATTAAACAGTAGTTATGAATCAAAACACGATAATAAAGGTCTAAAATTGATCTTAAATTATGTAACGCATATTTGACTATTGTTATCGACGCCAGGTTCCGTATATCCAGGACCTCCACGTCGTCACGGCCATCATGCGAGACAGTGTGCGTGCTCTGCACCGGTCTCGATCCTGGAAACGAAATTTATTTTCTCTGAGCTAGATATCCGTCCACCGGTATACCAGCTGATAACTTGAATATTTGTTGATGCTCTAGTTTTGAATATTTGATATTGCAAAGTTGCAATGATGTGTTTACTTGACGTAGTTTGATGGATAGATAACCAATTTCAACAATTCAAGTTATCAACTAATATTTCTGTCATACGAAAATGATTATTATAATACGATCTAGTAGTAGATAAAATCAAGTTTCTCTAGAACCATGGATCACCATATAAATATGGGAAATTTCATTATCATTGTCAATAAATAAGATTTGCTGTACATAGGAAAGTGAGTTTGGATATCAATGTGCTCATAATGCTCCACGCATACTGGCACGATTTATGTATTTCAATGCAAATGCTCCACGCATACTTGCATGATTTATTTATTTTATTTATTTCAATGCAAATGCTCCACGCATACTTGCATGATTTGATTTCTCGCTGGTAGGATGATGCTGTGGCCTGGGCGGTCTCGTACGCCGTGGTCCACAGGGGCTCTAAAGGAAATGGTATATAGGTCGTTGCTGGGGCCCTAGGCCTACAACGGCCGTGTTCCCAGGGGCTCTGAAAAGTTTTATTGTGGCTTTTTTTTTAGCTCACTCAGGGTTGATGCTGTGGCGCTGAGCGGTCTCGTACGCCGTGGTCCACAGAGGCTCTAAAGGAAATAGTATAGGTCGTTGCTGGGGCCCTAGGCCTACAACAGCCGTGTTCCCAGGGGCTCTGAAATTTTGTGATGTAATAATTGTTTCATAATATTTTACAAGGGAATGATGCTGCGGTGCTGGGCGGTCTCGTACGCCGTGGTCCACAGGGGCTCTAAGGGATTTGTGAAGGTCGTTGCTGGGGCCCTAGGCCTTATTATTATGACCGTGTTCCCAGGGGCTCTGAAATGTTTTATTTTAGCTTGTAATTTTAAAACCTCACATGTGAATGATGCTGTGGTGCTGGGCGGTCTCGTACGCCGTGGTCCACAGGGGCTCTAAAGGATTTGTGAAGGACGATGCTGGGGCCCTAGGCCTTATTATTATGACCGTGTTCCCAGGGGCTCTGAAAACAGTGTTGGGAAGGGAAGCATGGATACGGATTTGTACAGTTATTAGATTCGTATTAGGTTAGTAGACTTGTCAACAAAGACAGACCCACTATATTTGAAGTAAATCTTTACTGTGTATGGTTGGTGATCTCGTAGTAAAGAAAACATAAATTACAGTAAAGAGAAAACTAACCGTTGCTTAGGTATTTGATCCTCGAGTTGAGTGAGAAGGAGATAGTGTTGTGGTTCATCCGGTAGGCGGCACGGTTGAGGTGTAGTTAGTTGTTCGGGGTCATCGTTGTCCGTCGTCACGGTTTCTTGTACTCCTGTGGTGTTGTGGCTGTGTTGCTCGACGATGTTGATCGTGATATCGTAAGCGACTTTACGTGGACTTCTTCTGATTACGCGTTTTACCTCGTATCTGTTGTTGTCCAGGATTTTGTTTATCTCGTAAGGGTCACCATAAATCAAGTCTAGAGTAATCGGGTTATGCGGATTGTTTCTTCTGATTAGTACGTACTCGTAATCACCTCGCTTAAACAGACTCAATTTTACCTTGTGTTCATCTAACCGTTTTCTTTGTTGCATTTTGTCGCTTCTATCATTCTTTTGAGCACATGTTCTTCCAGCGTGTCAAGGTCCATTACAATAGTTTCAACAAGGTACATTAGTTTTCAATGTTCACAAACCTTATTCTGGTTGACGCCGTGTTAATAATTTGAACGGTGCAACCCCCGGTTACTCGATGCAGGGTGCAACTAAATGAAAGCTGTAGAACTTCTAGCGTTGTCTGCCACTCTTCAGTTTCGTTGGATCATGGTTATTCCATTTTGCAGTGTAGCCGTCAAAAGGTTATCCCTTTCAACTTCTTCCATTTCCTCGGCTTACTCCTGACGTAATTGATTGTAAATTTATTGCAAAACGATCCATATAAACTTTGAACTCACCCAGGAATTTGCAGCTTGCATCTACCACAATCTGGACAGGGGTTTCAAATAAACGCACGGCACATTTCAAGGCTGCGAGTGTGCTGCTTGAACTCTCGCCGTTGGAGTAGCTAAGTAGTAGTATCACCTACTTAAGTATTTCTTGAATGCATCGATGATAACGATTACATACTCATACTTTTCGCGTGATATCCATATCAATAATTTGGAACGCTGCAGTCGGTCCACCAGCGATGAATTAGAGGTAGGGGGATCCTTTTGAGTTTTTTTTTTGGACTCTTTCAAAGCATTATAGTCACATTACCTTAAATTTTCGAATGTTCAGGTAATGGTAATATGCTTCACTGCCAAGGGTTCAAGCTCGTACAAGTAGGTAGTACCGGCTCTTAGGAGTCGGTGGCGCGCAGGCTGACGCGACCGGTGCCGGCTGACGCGACCGGGTGCTGGCGGCCTCTGGCCGTCTGGACGGGTACCGCCCCGTAGCCGATGCTGGAAGCGTCCGTGTAGAGCTCGATCAGAGTGTTCTCCTGAAAAACATAAGCGTAGACGCAGTAGACAGGTGTTTTGTAATTTGTTTCCGTAACTATTACCTTATAGTTATGTCGATATGGTACTAGGGAATTTAGACTCGCGAAAAACGTGTAAGTTGCGTAATTCATAAACTGTATCGCGGATTTTGGCCCAGTTTGACAAGGCTTAATTGATATGGCTTAACATACGTTTAACAGGCTTAGTAAGTTTTTTTTTAACGTATCTCTCACTCATCCGTGTAAATACAATAATGAGGGTAGCAATGAAAAAACAAATGTTCAGATACGCTCAACAACATTTTTATCTTATTTATTTGTCGGTAATTTTTAGTCAGATCTCAATCAAAGTTATCGAATTTTTCGTTTCGAGATCGCATAAGGTAAACGTTTGGCTGATGAATCAACGCAATCCTCGACAGTTCACAGAGATAGTAAAATGTGTGCTTTTTATTAGATTCATACCTATCGGACTGACATAACATATTTCGTAGTCCGGCACTACGTAAAACTAGAGTTAAATTCCCCCCATTATTTATGTTACAAACGGTTATGTTGAAAGCAAAACAAATTTAAACTAGCCGAATCCTGCTAATAAGTCACCTTATAAATTAATTTCCCAGGCAATGTAACAGTCAAGGATTTGCGTATCACCGAGCAGTCTGCTACAGGATCAAAAATTTAATAACTGCGCGAACCAAAATTTAGAGGAACCCACACAATTAACATTTAGAGACTACCGTGCGTTTTCGCTTGTAATACGTTTCAAAAGCATGACCAGGTTTTGCACCTAAAGTGCTCATTAGTCTACCCGCGGATTGTGTCATCTGTTTTGTCGCGGTAACGACAGTCGAGAGACAGTTTCGTGACTGTGAAAAACTAGAAAACCTGTTCTACAAATTTCACTAAGTGACATAGGCTTATCTCGTCGAGACGTCATACTATCAGACACACATGTTTTGTTATTTGCATCATTCGAAAAAATAATTACCCCGGTACTCCATTAACAGAAGTGTTCAAATGTTCATTGAGCAAATTGGATGGACGAGCAGAAGTGGGACGATCCCACTTCTGATAACGAAGCACCAAGGTTATAGAGGTTTTTATAAATGGTGACGTCGGCTCAGCCGACGTCACCACCTACATCCTCAGATTCACTAATTTGCAAATAACGAACACCAAATAGAATTAACAATTTATTCTTACAACTTTAGATTTAACACAAAATAACGAAGACGTAATAAACACCTTAATTAGCACATTAGAATTACAATAAAAATCACAAGTACTCACAAGATATCAGGCAACTTGTCTACTCGACAAGCCTTGGAAAAATGTGTTTTGTCTTCTCAAAGACATGCCCTTTTATCACTTGTTATTCTCGTAATAAGATGGCGCCGTCGTTTCGAAGTCATCACACTTTCACGAAACATTTGAATAAAACTGGTGGAAAGTAGTACATAGACTCTTTACATTATTGGCAAATCATTTTAGCATTTTAGAAGTTTACTTTAACATTAAACTATGTTAAAATCATTCTGCTACTATTCATTCTTGATTTACAGCGCCCCGCCTCTTCTTTGCAATTCTCATTGCAAATAGACGTTCTCATTAAGTGAAACTTCAACCAAAGTATTTTAGACTACACATGAACCACTTATAAATCAAGTAATGAATTTAGCAATAGGTAATTACTCATTAAACTGAGATTACAAAAAGGTTAGAGTTTTGAATTGTTATCAAAACAGCAACAAACACTAACTTCGCCTTGTTATGAAATTAAACAGTAGTTATGAATCAAAACACGATAATAAAGGTCTAAAATTGATCTTAAATTATGTAACGCATATTTGACTATTGTTATCGACGCCAGGTTCCGTATATCCAGGACCTCCACGTCGTCAGGTATTATAATTATTTTAGTAATGGCACTTGTACTCACAGTTGCGGCATCGTTTGTAAGAGATACCTGTGTCAGTTTCTGGGTAGGGTTCTTATGATGGAATCCCAGACCAGCTGTTGTCACTGTCTGCCCTTGTGCTGCTACTTGATGAGGAACGACCACGCTTTGGTACATGTCTGCGCTTACTTTTGCGTCTTCGTTTTGGAACCAATTATAATCCGAACGCTAAGTTCTGCTTTGAAAAACTTTAATTAAAATAAAACTCAAGATTAAATGGCGAGCTAGGCCTCGTGGTATCCCACTTCTGATGTAAGCAATCTACATCAGAAGATTGGGAGAGTAAAGCAAACGATACACCATTACAACATTTAATATAATCTTAATAACAGCCATAATCAATTAGTCAGACAAAGACACGAAAGCAAGCACTGTACGTCCGTCGTGGGCGCTGTCTGGAGCCAAAAGTCCCCTCTCCGTCGCCAGGCCCCACCACCTCAAGTCGCACGATGTTGCCACTCCTTGCGCCTTAATACGGGGTTGCCAACACGAGGCATCTCGTTTACGCGCCTAAAGCAGTACCTTCGGTGAGATCTACCCATTACTATGTTTCTAGTTTTGATCCAAATATTTATAACGTCAGTGTCTAGTGTGATTAAGGGAGTCTCGCGCGATCGGAAAACCTGTGTGACTACAAAGAGCGCCCTGCTCGTGTGGGATTATCACCAAAAGGCGAATTACTGTCTTGGTTACGTGAATCGACTGGTATCAACTGTACTTGATAGTTTCAAATTTGAACTTAAAACGCTTTTCTCAGTAAAAGTAATTTTCTCTAGTGCCAGTGCTTCAAATAACCACTTCAATAACCGCTCACGGCTAGAGCGAACGTTTCATCAGTCCGTGGTTACAAGTGTGCATTTCAAGAAAACTAGTCTCTTCACTGTTATAATCTCAATCAACTAGGATATGAGGATAGATTCTGACAAAAAGTGAGTAAAATTTGAAGGTAATGCGTGATTAGAGTAACAACTAAAATTGTACATACCTACGAATCTATTTTGTAAAAAGACTTTTGCCGCGAACGTGAAAGTCACTTATAGTTCACTGCAAAACAATGATTACACTGCGGTTGTCATGATGTACCTACCTACAGATTTCCTAATCAACAGCGCAGCGGCTGTAGCAGCGGTTCTAGTATTTTGTTATTTTCGTATGGTTGACTGGAACATGTTTTGTGTCATAAAAATGCGGGTACACAAATATAATCGATAGCATTGAAATGCATTCTGATGAATACGTAACTTTGAATGGCAATATCACGCTGGAAGTCGAATTGAAAGTAATTCCGAGAAATTACTGGAGTGCTTATTGGCACAGATGTGTTCAATGTGACAAACTGATTTCAGCTATTTCAGATAGTACGTGGATTTACTGATCTCTAAATTGGAATGCGAAACTTTTGCCGGGTGTATTGGCGGAATAAAAATAAACGAACTCCTAAAACATCAATAACTTCAACTCTCACTATTTGTAAATGTAAACAAGAATTCGACCCTGATTTCGAGGTAGTAAACGAAAATTTTATGAAGGTAGTTGATGAAAGTTTAGGTTGTCCGGTTATCGACAAACCTATTCTAATAAGATGAGGGTAGATCTAAAAGAAACTGTTCTCGTCAATGACACAAACAAAACTTACTCTCATGTCAATTAAAGCCAAAACCTGTTCTTTTTGCGAGAAGCCAATTCACAATAGTTTTGCTTTGCGAAATGTAAACAACGTGAACTTTTGCTGTGATAACGTCAGTAATCCAGAAATATAGTCACTACGTGGCGTAACAGTCAATGTCCTAATCGATAACTGGTGGTTTGTACATTCCTTTAGTTTTGACGTCTGTTTTGAACATTTTGACAATGAACGAAAACTGGTATTTAGCGTTTTGAAGAGGTAAGGTGGCCAAATGATGAATTTTAAAGTGGTGAAATCGAAAGTTTGTTTTACATAACTGCGCCAATTGAATTTGACGGTGTTACTTTGGAGGTACAGTAAGCTGTTAGTAGTCAGTTCTGAACATACAAATATGCCGGTGAAAGTATGTATGGATGTATTGAACAGGGAGGGTATTCACTGTTCTCTCCAAAGTTGCAGTTAAAACGTCACTAAATGATGATTCCTTAGTAATGATTAACGAGTTATCAGAGCGTTTAATTAAGAGTACGGCCGTACTCACTGTACTCTCTCACTCACATATACCGTAATTACTGATACTATGACATTTAAACTAAACAGTGAACTGCTTTCCGTTACGTCTATTGCATGTGGAAACCCTAATCACACCCCGGACACTCGGCCTAAAATCTATACAGACGGTGCAGTTGGCATACCTACACTCACACAACTACGCATATGTCGTTCGAACACATTTACGCATGTGTGCATGTCATCTAGGGTTACTAAATTATTTTATGGAATAGCTGTGACCCGTGAGTTCACCTGCCTGTATTAAGTGGCCTATAATCTTACCTAGTTAGTGTTCGATCTTTAATGTAGGTACATATAACTTTCATCAACAACCAGAAGGGAGAAGATTTAAAACAAAATAGGAGATAATAAAGGTACCATGGACGAATTGATTTTTAGTTAAGTACACTTACCCAAAGAGAAAACTTTATTCTGACAATATATTAATTAATCACTCCACATATCGCGTATTTCATTATAGGTAGGTAGGCTAGTCACAGAACATTAGATTAGGTACAACAACGTTCATAAGTTGCAAGGCGTCATTACAGTTCACTAGGTATATCAGAGTATCATACACTGCACAAACTAATTATTTACATCTCATGTCAGCACAGTAAAGAAAAACAAGATGATTTTCCAACTCAAAACTCACAATTCAATTTTGTAAACAAACTCGAACCGGCCGGAAAGATAATGTTGCTAGTTCCGGATTTAATTTATTCCTAATTGCTTAAAAAATATTACTTTTGTATTTTGATAAATAGATTTATGCTGAGGAACTAAAGCGATTGAAACAAAAGAAGTATAAACCGTAAAATTACATATTAACTAAAATAATAATTAAAAAACTAATCTCCGAATAACCCACCTCTAACTGCACCCGGCGCAAAAGTGCCCATTATGCTCGCCGCGTTCCCACGCTGAATGGCAATGGCCAACCTTTGCTCCAGGAAAGCACCAGAGCGGGAGTCACCCGTATTCTCCCTGAGCCTGCGCCCCAATTCTGAGAGGAACCCTTTAGCCTCTGCGCCCCAACAACCCAAGGTCTCCACGGCAACAGGTACAAATTCGTACTGCGACACCAACATACCATACTTTCGCTTCTTCTTATCAGCGGCATCCTCTGCCGCGGCCGATGGTGAGTGGATAGTGCGACCTAGGTGGCTGGCGGCGACAGTGCTGACGCAAGTGGCGTCCCAAATTAAGCACTTCCCGTTCTTCCAGGGCACCAGAGTCAACCCATCCGGTCTCTTGCCGTCCGATCTGCATAGGCCCGGGGGCTCAAGTACGCATGGAACTCCCGCCGACACTAAGGCTCTCCGAACTATGTCATTGAGTGCATGGTGTCGCGAGAACCTTCCTGCACACCGTCGGCAACTCAAAGCGTGATGGCCATTGGCTTCTACCAGGGAGCCGCAGGTGCATACGTGTGGTTCACACACCTTGCAGCCCAGGCGAAGAGCCACCGCAACGCGCAACGAGTTGTTATCCAATAAGGTGCCTAGGTGAGGAGAAGGTAGCGCCTGCAACCAAGCCCCAGATTCAGGCTGCGAGACGGCCCGGAGTCTGGCCATATCCGCTCCCGAGGCACATGCCCAAAGTTCTGCTTGGACCCGCTTGACCCCAATAGCATCCCACGCCCGTTGGCTTTGAGACTCTACGGGAGTTGACTCGCCGGAGTTGAGGGCACTCCAGACCATCAAAGCATCAGAAGCATAAGGTAACCTTTCCTCGCCACCATTTGAATTTAGAATAGTAGCGGCAAGATCAGCAACCCCATGCACCGACGCAAGGAAAGCAGGCAGGCCGACATCTCGCGCACAACGCACTCCTAGACCCCCAAACCGAATTGGAAGAGCTGCCTGTGACCATTGACGTTCATCAAGGGCAACGTTAAGAATAGACTCAACCGCCGATTTCAGAGCCTCGTCAAACGCAGACACTTGGATATGAGACACAGCTGGATATTTCCAGGTGGGGGCCGTCCGCAACAAGTATGTTATTTTAGGAACGGCGAAGCACATTCGCAATAACACTATCGCCACGTGCGCGGAAATGTTTTTAAGGCGTTCACGAGTGCCGAGAAGAAGCCTCGTACGAGATATAATGGCCTCCGGAACAGCATCAGCAAAAATCGGGGACCCCAATAGAGTGAAATCCGAAGTCGACACTTCCTTAAGTCCTGGTAACATAGAACTGAAATGCGCAAAGTTTCCGCGCGCTTCCACACTGCAGGGGAAAAACTCGCATTTGGAAGGGTTCACCACGAGGCCGAGATCCTTGAGGAGTGGGATAAGTATCCCAAGGTCCTGAAATACCTCTTCCGGTTTACCTCCGATAGTGCCATCGTCTAAATACCATATGTTAAGAGAGGATTTTAGTTCAACGATGAGCTTGTGAATGGCCAAACTAAAAACGAGTGGTCCTAGTGGATCTCCTTGCTGAGCTCCTACTTGTGAAAGCATGAGATGGTCATTGAAACAAAGTTTGGAAGGAGTTCTATATACTTGGTGGAGGAAAGGGTAGATAGAAGGAACTTTTTCCTTTACTTCCCTCAACAGGACGTCCCTTTCCAAGGTATTAAAGGCATTAGCAATATCAATTTTCAGCACGACATTACCCGCATTGCTCGGGTTCATTACGTACGAACGCGTCGCGCATGATAAATAGTGATTTATTTATTCGCATTATAGTAAGGATCGCATAAAACTTTAAATAAGTATTGTGAGAATAGTAAGTGAGTCTATTATACTCAAATCACAATCATATTTGCGCCGAATAAACAAAAATCAGTTTTAATTTCAAATTAAATTCAGAAACTTAGGCCAAGAAACTTCATCTGACCTCGGCACAAAATAATTGTATCTAATCTCAAAAAAATCTAATAATTGTATGTAAATATATTTTAGGAAAAAAAATACACCACTCCCATAACCCAAATTAGTGGCTAACATGTTTTTTTATCAGTGTAGTTTTGTAGGCGTTTTTTTTAAAGTTCACCAATACTGTTTGCAATCCGATGTAATCATCATCATCATCTTCATAACATCTTAGCATATACCTCTCTTCAAGTACCTACGCCTCATATCCCAGGCCTATGCTAGTGCTGGGCTTGTGCTAGTACTTGTCCAGATTTGACCCGCGATGTAAGCATACTGACAATTGAATACAAAGTCCAAAGTACATTACCAAAAATAAGCGTATTATCATGAATTATTTTACTTACACTCGTTAAATTTGAATTCCCAGGCCACCCATCGCGAAAAGAACCTAAACATATTCGTGCATTGTTTGATATATCTCTTTATGACTCAGCCGGTATACAACGTGGTGGATTTACCCCCAACAATATTTTGACAGTCCATTCTAACACTGATGTAGACTTTGTCACCGAAGGTCTCTTTCCCCTCAGCACAGTAGATCACGAGATAATTCGAGTCAAAGTTTGACGTAAAAATCCTACCAAATCACCAGCTTCAACCTTAACGCATGTACAGCTGACAAACGACCTTACCGCCGACGCCACGACGTCGTACAAAAATCCGTGTCAAGATCAGGCCATTAGGGGTATGTCAAATAAAATAACAAACAAAACAAATCTTTTTTTTATGGAAAAAAAAATTTGACCTTTCATGTCTAATTTTCACATACATGATTCAAAACGTTATGTAGATGAACTACAATGAATATTGTTGCACCTTTCTGCAACACCTTGTATATTATTTTTCTATCATTAACACCAAATTATACAACATATTTTGTTCCATAAAACGAGCTTTTGACACGAACTTCTACAAAACTTCTACAGGCAAAAAAACGCAGGTTAGCCACTCAAACGGATGATGATGATAGTTTAGAATATTATTACTAATAACTTAAAATCCGAGGTACATCAAAAAACCCAGGTGTGGCACCTGGGTTTTTTCAATGTGATTTGGGCTTATGTCCTTTGTTTCACAATAAATGGAGCTATCACGTAACAAACATATAAACGAATTGAGATCCGTCTCCTTTTTTTTGTTTTTTTTGTAAGTTGGTTAAAAATGAAACTAAATCGTAGTAGTACCGGTAGTACTAGAACCATTAAAGTTTATAAGTCAATGTCAAAGCCGTTAATTACTGAATAAGTTTTAGTTTAAAAATATCGTTAATTTTTTTTGGAACTATCCATTCCAATAGTCAATGTACTCGTATCCTCTTACTGCTTTTAATGAACGGTTGTTGCGAAATCTTAAATAAGCATACTACTAGATGAAATCCAATATTCATTGTTCACTATTGACCGACATAATATATACATGGACGCACATAAAAGTACAGATAGTCTAATATAGAACCTCTTTCTTTTTTTTGAGTCGGTTGAATGCTAAGAAATAATCACTTACCAATAAATCTGAATAGTAGCAATCTTAGCAAAAAAATCCACTAAATTGGCAACACTAGTGACTAAGCGAACTATACTCCGCGCCATCACTCGTTACCATACGTTATTGGCGCCACTGACGTATTTCACAACGATTAACGAAAGCCGCAGTTTAAAAACAACGAGTTTAATAATTTCGTTACAGGACTTCAGTGTTGGCGCGTACTTCTAACCAGTAGCACAGTTTATAAAAATGATTCAATCTTTGTAGAAATTCTTATGAAATCAAAAATCTCTTATTCTTAACTTAAAATTGTGAACTTATCAAAACACAGTAGAAAAACGATTCAATCCTAGTATATTATAGAAATTCTTATGAAATTAAAAATCTGTTATTCTTGTTTCGTTGAACAGATGAAAAAATTGGTACCTAAATTTAAATAACACAGCAACACAGCGTCATTGTCGTATTCTCATAGAAAATTGTCGTCCGATATAACCCTTCGTTGAGTGTTTCTCGCGTCCTTGCGGGGTAGGAAGCTTGAAACTGGCGGGGGGTGGGGAGTGTTCGTTCTATCTGTATTATCTATTCTATGCCCTAATCGTACGTGGTATGATTATGGACAAAGGTCCTAATCTGACTACACAAGTCTTATTCTTTTTGTTAGGGAGAAAGATTGACCAAATATCGCGTAACTTATCGCAACTTTTCATGCGATTCTCTATCAACAACAATTGAAATAACTCTTGGCATAAAACAGGGTCAGGTGCGGCCGAGACTTGATAGAGTCAGAAGCCTTGCTGAATCTTCAGATCCTAAAGAACTTAAAGGAGGTACGGTGGATCTGAGATGGGATTCACGAGTGATCTCTTCACAGAATCACGAAGCTAGCGTCTCCGATAGCTTCTTACTTCGTGCCCAGTATAGTTTAACGGAAGTTGTGTCTAAGTCTCCTCTCACATGTTTGAGTTATTCGTAAGTTTACATGCGTCTGTTAAATTTGATGTCTATTCATTTATCTCGTCTGTTCATTGTGGTTTAATGCATATATGAGAATGACTGCAGCATGCCTTTATATGTATTTCACCGTTACAACTGATTGGAATTTGAAACTTAAAGATTTCTTAAAACTTTCAAGAAAAAGTATCGTGAATGAGATTTGATAGCTCCAAGTTTTTGCTTAGCTTCACACTGTCTGCTTTCTATCTTTCTCTTGTATAAAACTGAAACCTTTGTTTCATAAAATGCGGTGACACTGAGACTAACGAGGAGTCTGCTTCGAGGCAGGCGAGCAGCAGGCGGTGGCCCAACATGGTGCTGGGGCGCGGCGAGTAGACCCCGGACACGTGCAGCGCTGTTCTTAGAGATGATTTGCGGTTTGAGGTGGGCACTTTCGTGCTTTACTTCCCTTTTCAAAGGTTTGAGGTGGGCCCACTGGGCTTTACTTTGGTAGAGCAGTATGGTTAGAGGTGGATTCGGCCGAATTTTACTTCCCTACTGTGTAGTTGTGTTATGTCGGTGATATTCATTTTCTGTATTCATAGACAACCAAATATTAACCCTGCCATGCCTGTACATATTTGAAGTTATGTGTTTTGTAAGGAATAACCCTCATTATTTTCCTCTATTGAGTGACAAAGTAAAACGTAACCGGCGTGATAAGTGTAGACTGCTCATAGACAAACGCAAAAAAAAGATAATGAGTGACAGCATTTTTTGTATGGCTCCTCTTTTATATAATAAGCTGCCAAATGCCATAAAAGAACTTAACATAACAATGTTCAAAAATAAACTAAAAAAAATGCTTGTACACAAATGCTATTATACTGTAACTGAATTTTTAAATGATAAGGAAATTAATTGGAATACTAATATTTTAGACATTATTTAACATGAAATTTTTACAATCTTTAAACCTTATTCCATTAATATCTCAATAGATATTATTATTCCATTATGAAATTTGACATTCAACTGACATAAGACCAAATAATGATATATTGTATCATGATGAATTAGTTTGTACTGTATTACATTTTGATATTCTTTGAGTATTTACATGAATATTATAATTAACGACATTTTTGATTTTTTGATTATATACATTTATTGCACTTTATACATTCTTTGACATTCCTCACATGGATGAACTGCAAGATCTGCTAATGCAAGACCTTAGACCCTGGATGGACATATTGATCAAACTCAAAAACACAAGACAATATCCTGATGAAACACAAGACGTTGGCGAAATTGTGCTCACCAAACATTTATCTCACACAAATATATATCACAACCAAATAGAAGCCAGAAATGAATCGAAGATGAAGAATCAGATGACATAAATAAAAACCAGAAATTAATAGAAGATGAGGAAGAAGAAGACTTTAATCAGCTGACTATTATTTAATTTTTTTGTTTTTAAAATTAAGACTAACAAATTGTCTTGCCAGACATATTGCATGCCTCTCGCAGAGGCCAGTTTGTATGGGGCAACTTTTAAAATGTTTTGTATTATCTTATCTTACCTACAAACAGCAATAAAGATTTTTGTATTTGTATTTGTATTTGTATCGTTGAATATTACGATGATAACGTACTGCTATGTTAACCGTTTCATATACGAGTTAACATAACCTGGGTGTTGTGCATGTGCCTTAAATTGCGCAGTTTAAGTCATTTGTATGATGCCCGCTTTTCTTTTTACTTTACTCTACTCTACTCTATTCTAGTCTACACTACTCTACTCTACACTACTCTACTCGATACTTTTTTAGAACATGGTGCTTTAAGTACGTTTTTATATTGCAGAGGGTGAACTCGTGGTTGCCAAGGATGAGGCTGGGTGTGATATGCCTCCGTTGGGAGATGAAGCGATCGAGGACGCCTCGCCGTCAGGAACGGCCGTGTTACCGAATCTAGTTTACCCCATACCTGCCTACCCCCATATCGGCCTGTTACCGAATCTAGTTTACCCCATACCTGCCTACCCCCATATCGGCCCTATAAAAACGATTGCTCACTGAGCCTCGGTCATTCTCTGCGTGGCATTCGGACGTTCTCATTGAGACACTGTGTCTTAGTTTTACTTGTAATCGAAGTAGCATAATTGTTTTG
Organism: Ectropis crepuscularia; assembly: GCA_963693475.1. Taxonomy (NCBI): domain Eukaryota; kingdom Metazoa; phylum Arthropoda; class Insecta; order Lepidoptera; family Geometridae; genus Ectropis; species Ectropis crepuscularia. The sequence goes on from OY856358.1 coordinate 17,453,348, forward strand.
GATAATCGTGTTTGGTTTTGTAATATACTTCAGTAGATTTGTGTGATCACTATTTTTTTTAAAAGTTAACTCACTTAGGTTCGATATCAATATTGTAATTGACGGCTTAAACTCGTGGTTTACTGATGTTAAGAAAATAAAAACCATAACAAAAAAATATTGACGTGTGGGTACAACCAAGAAAAAGCACAATAACCGAATAGAATTTTAAAAATAGATCAGATTTTTTTAGATAAAAAAAATAAAAATGACACCGAAAAAAACATTTTAATTCGAGTACCTACTCGAAATTATTAGCGATGACCCCACATTATTTTTCGCTAATAAAAATTCTAATTTTACGCTCTATTAAAGTTACCGAATATTTTTTTGAATGTATGTTTAATTTTTGCGTAATTAAATAAAATTTGGTCAAAAATTGACTCCTGATTTAATATTGATTTCCCCTCCAAACTGTGTCATGCTATTCTCGACTTTATGCATATCATATTAAGAAGGGCCTCACGCGGGTGAAATCTGTTTTTTTCCTGGCACTAGGCGCACTCTTAATAGTCTTGCTAAGCGGTGTTAGGATTGAGTAGGTACAGAACACTACATTTTTGGGGTTCGAGATTGATCACGGCATGACGTGGGAACACCACATCGACAAGATGTGTGCTAAAGTTAGCAGTGGGTGCTTTGCGCTAAGACGAGTATTCCGAGTGGTGTCTGCGGATGTTTCGCGTGCGTGTTACTTCGCCACGGTGCATTCTCGATTACAGTACGGCGTCGAGCCATACGCGCGCGCTGCCGACTGGGAGCGTGCGTTCCGCGCCCAAAAACGTGCCGTACGTGCCATCGTTGGCGTATCGCAATGCACATCCGTCAGACCATTTTTCAAAGAACTTGGCATACTTACTTACGTTACCTGCTATCCTGATCTACCAAGTGGCTGTAAATGTCAGAAATAATCCAGAATCATACAATACGCGAGGAGAGAGACATTTTCGTAACATACGCAACTCGGACAAGCTGGATGTTATACCACACTCTCTCACGAGGTCACGGAAGTTAACTAACATTATGGGACCGGAAGTTTATAACACTCTTCCCAAAATAGTTAGGTATATCCGCCCCAAGTTTCGGCAGCTTCAAAAACAGATTATAGTGCTGACTTATCGATCAAATTTTTTATAATTACAGCGAATTTTTTGAGAGTGATGGTAAAGTTCCTATAAATAATACAATTGTATTTGAAACATATATTTATGATACTCGTATAATGCTTGACAGTTTTCTGTACGATAATTAATAATTGTTATTATAATACAGTGAAGTGATAATTTCAAACTTTGAAAATGTATACAATTTGTATGCCATTTCTTTTGATTTATTTTTTTATTAATTGACGTGTAAATTGTAAATTTATCAATAAAAAACTTTGACTTTGGATTTGCCTGTCTTTCTGTGCTTCTGCCATCGCTGCTTTTAAAAGTGTCAACGAATCTTTATGCGTTTTTACTATATTTAATTTATATGTAAATAACAATTGCTATTTTTATTAATTATATTGAAGTTTATTATGCTTTTAAGTTACTTTAACCGTACTTTTAAGGTTTTGTATGTTCTTTTTTTTTGTATTCTAATTATGTGCAATAAAGAGTTAATTTATCTATCTGTCAGGGCCGGATTTAGGGGAGGGCAAATGGGGCATACGTCCCGGGGCTTCCACATCTCTAAATCCAGCCCTGCTATCGCACGGAGGCAGCTTAGTGGATTAACCTTAACTCTTTCCTTGTGAGAGAAGGCCCAGAGTCCCAGCTGTGGGAACATTTAGTGGGCTGCTTTTGCTAGTATGTTACCGTACTTTCTGATGGAGCGAGTCCCTGGTATTTCAATGCATTTCCATGCACCATGTGTACAGGTTTAATAAAACTAGCGTTTTTTTTTTGTTTGAAAGCTGAAGTGGTTGTTTGGTGGAAAGCTGTTGTGGTGGTTCTTTCAAAAGCATCATCAACCATGGTCACCAATAATAATACCACATGTCGCATAAAAAAGTAAGTACTGAATTAGCAGCACTCCATGATTTTTCCCGCGTAGTTGCCACTCCAGTTTTTTCCCCGCGGTTAAAAATAGCCTATGTACTATTCGATATTTTGTTAACTTCTAGATTTTTCAATTTAACGGATACGATTTTGGGGGAGGGTCCTGGCCCTTTTTTTTTTTTTTTTATACAAAATTGCTACTCCACAGACTCCGGGGTCCGTGACTTTTGACATTTCAAATCTTATTTTTTTTACATATTTCTTGGATAATCAGAAGAAGAGGAAAATAAGGGGGGAGTTGGGAACATTTTAAACCTAATACTAGTTAGTGCTCGTCTGTTGAGTCGATCACTACCGGTTGGGATTCCGCTAGTAATCGACTCGACATCCATTCTTTGCCTTATTGCCTTTTGCCTAAGCTGCCTCCTCCCGGCCGAGAGCCTCCACTACGGCTGCATTTCTGTCCCTGATGGCCATCTGTAGGTTGAACTCTCGGATGGTCTTCGGTGATGCAGCCAACGCTCGCCGCACGAACCGACCGATGGCGTCGTCGGTGTCGTCAGCGTAGTACGTGAAGGTCCCCGTGTGCCGTGAGATTGCAACAACCGCATGGGGCACGCTCTCGTGCAGCTTCATGTTTGCCTTGGTTTTTATTGCGATTACCGACTCATATGTCAGCCCCTGAGCTTCATGGATGGTGAGGATACGTGACCCTGTGCCTGACCCGTAACCCTGGTTTGTCAGGGCCTCTTTCTCCTCTTGAGTGTGAACTAAGAAGAGGGTGTTTGGTAGGGTGTTGGGTATTTGCGCTCCCTTGTACCTTTTCTGCTCTAGGGACTTTATACGGGGTAGTGAGGAGTACATACCTGAGTATATTTCCCTCAGCGCATACGCGACATCCATCGGATTGCGATGTGTGCAGAGCAACTCCTGGCTGATCTTTGTTACCAGGTTTGGGCGGTGATACCTCATTTCGAAGAGATTTTCCCTGTCGATATAAGGCAACTGATTGACGTCTCCGATGAGGACAATTTCACCAACATCAGACAGCCTTGAAGGGTGTAAGGGGGAAGCGCTTAACATCCAGTTTCCCCAAATGTCAACCTCTCCTGCGCGTGGTACACCCTGCTGCCAACTAACGAGGCTCTGACGACCGAACCAATGGCGGTATATCCATTTAAAAGCCAGTCCTAAATTGACCTGGCCGGTGACGGGCAGCGGCGTCATCGGTGCAAAGGACTGGCTCCGCGGTCACCAACCCGCCTGCCAAGCGTGGTGACTATGGCAAACACCCCCCCATATGATGGTCACAAAAAAGAAACGGCCCCTAGTCCCCGGCGGCTCCGTTATTCCAGGCGTTGGTGGCAGCCTTGGTTCCGGCGGAGCATGGGGTGCTAAGAATCCCCGGCAGACGCCCCGCCACCAAACCCAACGACTCGACCTGGCAACGTATAACGCACGGACGCTGAGGGCTGACGAGAAGATTGTGGAGCTGGAAGAAGAAGTGGACAAGTTGCGCTGGGATGTCATAGGGTTATCCGAAGTCCGTAGACAGGGCGAGGACAGAATAACCCTCGAATCCGGCAACTTGTTTTACTACCGGGAGGGAGATCAACAATCCCAAGGGGGTGTCGGGTTTATCGTCCGCAAGTCTCTTGTCAACAACGTGTTAATGATCGAGAGTGTGTCGAGCAGGGTTGTATACCTTGTACTTAAAATAACCGACCGGTATTCCTTGAAGGTCATACAGGTATACGCACCGACCTCGACACATCCCGACGAAGAGGTTGAGACCATGTATGAGGACATCTCCAAAGCCATACATGTCTCGCCAACACATTTCACAGTTGTGATGGGAGACTTCAACGCGAAACTAGGCAAACGTAGCGGTGATGAGTTGAGAGTGGGACAATTCGGATATGGGCAGCGGAACCCAAGAGGGCAACGTCTAGCTGATTTCTTGGAAAGGGAGAGCCTCTTTATGATGAACTCCTTTTTCAAGAAACAGCCACAACGAAAATGGACATGGATTAGCCCCGATGGTTCCACAAAAAATGAGATCGACTTCATTATGACCACTAAACGACAAATATTCAGCGATGTCTCTGTGATCAGTAGGGTTAAGACCGGCAGCGATCACCGTATTGTAAGAGGCACGCTGAATCTAAACATTAAGTTCGAACGATCACAGCTAATGAAGTCCACGCTCCGACCAAATTATGCTCAAATCGAAGATCCCGATAACTTTCAACTCGAACTTCAAAATCGCTTCGAAGCCTTAGATGAATGCGTAACGGCGGACGAAATAAACGACAGGCTGGTGGAAACTGTTCAAGCAGTTGGCAGGAAATTTTATAAGAGCCGACGCCAGCATAGAACCCAAAAGCTCTCCGATCATACTCTAAATCTCATGGCGGTTAGGCGAGATATGCGATTGCAGTCTTCGGTCGACATGACGGTATACAGACGGCTCAATAGACAGATATCTACTTGTGTGCGACGCGACATACGCTGCTTCAATACTTCGTGTATTGAAGAAGCGATCAAGCAGAACAAAGGCTCGAAAGTGTTCGCAAGAAATCTGTCTCTTGGGCAAAGTCAATTGACCAAACTGAAGACCGACAGTGGTAACGTCGTCTCGTCGAAGCCCGAGATTTTGGAGGAGATTGAGAGGTTCTATGAACAGTTATACACCTCTACGCAAGCACAACCTGTCGTTAGCATGGCAAAAGACCCCAGAGCCAAGCTGACCCGACACTTTACCGAAGACATCCCGGAAGTCAGCCTGTATGAGATTAGGATGGCCCTCAAACAACTTAAGAACAACAAGGCACCTGGTGACGACGGAATTACGACTGAGCTTCTGAGAGCGGGTGGAAAACCGGTACTTAAAGTCCTCCAGAAGCTGTTCGACTCCGTCATACTTGACGGTAATACGCCAGAAGCGTGGAGCAGAAGTGTGGTGGTGCTCTTCTTCAAAAAAGGTGACAACACCTTGTTGAAGAACTACAGACCCATCTCACTTCTGAGCCACGTTTATAAGTTGTTTTCGAGGGTAATCACGAATCGTCTCGCACGCAGGTTTGACGACTTCCAGCCACCCGAACAAGCCGGTTTCCGAAAAGGCTATAGTACCGTAGACCACATACATACGCTTCGGCAGATTATACAGAAAACCGAGGAGTATAATCGGCCACTATGTATAGCGTATGTGGACTATGAGAAAGCCTTCGATTCCATCGAGACCTGGGCAGTGCTTCAGTCTCTCCAGCGATGCCGCATGGACTATCGCTATATCGAAGTGTTGAGGTGTATTTACAGCAAAGCCACAATGTCTGTCCGATTACAGGACCAGTGCACAAAACATATCCGGCTACAGAAAGGCGTGAGACAGGGAGATGTTATATCTCCGAAACTGTTCACTGCCGCGCTGGAAGATGTTTTCAAGCTACTGGACTGGAACGGACATGGCATCAATATCAACGGCGAATGCATCACTCACTTCACATGGGACATCAAACCCCTTGACGTCAAAGACCCTCAAAGCAGCTTCACAGCAACTAATTAGCCGAACCAAAGCCGACATGGGACTGGTGGAACAGCCCCGTTATGTCACGGCCTCGGAGCCGCGGAGTCATGCACGTAACGCCTTTATCGAATTCACAGCCACACTGAGAGCGACAAGACAAGTCAACCTCAAGACCTGCGAAAACATCATGCAGTTCTATAGGCTGGGAAGTGAAAGCCTATTAAAGGCGAAACTCGAGGAGGCCGAAGCAGCCATTTACAACAATGTTACTTCCCGGGTCATCAAGGGAACCATGACAGGACAGTATATGGCAGCCTACAGTGCAGAAAATGGCTTCGTGACACTGAACGAGAACGAGACAGAGCGCGCGGGAACGCCTGTATATGCGACACCACCAAACGACCCTATTGTAGTTACCGCCCGATGCACCAAAATTATGTTGGACGACAAGATCCTAGAGATGGCCAAAATTATCGAAGGGAACTCAAGTGTCACAGCGGCTTGGGAAAATTGGGAGGTACCAAGAATACAGTGGGTCAATGGTGTTCCGGGATGTGGAAAGACAACATGGGTTATTAGACACTTCGACGTGGACAAGGACGCTATCATCACCACAACAACTGAGGCAGCAAAAGATCTAAGAGAAAAGCTATCGCACCGCATTGGAAACCTGGTCAAAACCAGGGTGCGGACTATGGCTTCTGCTCTCGTAAATGGATTCGGAAAAGAGAGTTTCAGTCGCCTCATGGTGGATGAAGCCCTCATGAACCATTTCGGAGCCATTGTAATGGTCTCACGCCTGTCTGGTGCTGGCGAAATTGTCCTCATCGGAGATGTCAATCAACTGCCTTATATCGATAGGGAAAATCTCTTCGAAATGAGGTATCACCGCCCGAACCTGGTAACAAAGATCAGCCAGGAGTTGCTCTGCACACATCGAAACCCAATGGACGTCGCATATGCGCTGAGGGAAATATACTCGGGTATGTATTCCTCGGCGCCTCGCATAAAGTCCCTAGAGCAGAGAAGGTATAAGGGAGCGCAAATACCCAACACCCAACCAAACACCCTCTTTTTAGTTCACACTCAAGAGGAGAAGGAGACCCTGACAAACCAGGGTTATGGTTCAGGCACCGGGTCACGCATCCTTACCATCCATGAAGCTCAGGGACTAACATACGAGTCGGTAATCGCAATAAAAACTAAGGCAAACACGAAGCTGCACGAGAGCGTGCCTCATGCGGTCGTCGCAATCTCACGGCACACGGGGACCTTCATATATTACGCTGACGACACCGACGACGCCATCGGTCGGTTCGTGCGGCGAGCGTTGTCTGCAACACCGAAGACCATCCGAGAGTTCAATTTGCAGATGGCCATCAAGGATAGAAATGCAGTCGTGGTGGAGGCGCTGAGCCGGGAGGAGGCGACTTAGAAAATAAAATAGTCCTAGAATTAGCAAGAAAATGTTCCCTACTCTCCCCTATTTCCTTTTCTTCTCAAATCCAAGATTAATGTAACAAAAAGAAAACGATTGACAAAGGTCACGGACCCCGGAGTCCGTGGAGCTGTAAAATTTAAATAAAAAAAAAAAAAAAAAAAAAAAACCTGTCCCATGTCGGCTCTCGTTCGGCTCGTTTGTTACTGTGAAGCTGCGTTGGGGGTCCTTGACGTCAAGGGGGGTGATGAGTGGGATGAGATTCGGAGTATGCTTCTTGCTGCTGCATTGAAGGCAGTCACGAAGGTCGTGTTGGTGCCTCGGCTGCCGCTTTGATTGGCTGCGGCTTTTTCCGTGGCTGCCCTCTGCTGTGCTCTTTCGGAGCCGGTTTGGATGGTCGAACTAGGAACAGGATGTCCCCAGCTGTCAGTTGCATGTGTTTGGTCGTGTAAAGGGGCTCTGAGGAAGCTCAGATTTTCTCCCCTGTCTTCATATACGACTACCTCATGATGTTTAGAGGCCTCAATGCAACCCAGCCGGTCTGCGACTCGCGCTCTTGAGTATTCGATTGCCATCGCATCCACGCTTATCACCCGGGGTGTTTCACCTGCATTTCTGCTCAGATGTTCGAGCAGCGCACATGCCTGTGTGAAAGGGGTCCGACCTTCCCGAGTACTCTATTAGTGCAATCGTTTTGTTTTTCGATCGCACCAACCGAAATCGGTGGCCATCTACCTCGCACACTGGCATGGCGTCATAGGTTTTCCGCTTCATTGTGACTTTTGCGGTACTCCCATTGAGCAGGCAAGACAATCCAGGTGACAAACGGGCTCGTTTCCGTTCCCAGGCAAAGCAAAAGCTTATTCCGAATCTTTCTTTGTTGCTGTCCATGAAGAGAGCCACTCCGCGGATACGGATCCCTGCCTCTCCTCGGTCTGCGTTCTCCAGTAGTTGTTGGAAAGAGATATTTTTCGAGGAGTTATGTTGGGCGGGAACCTCCTTCCACGTGGCGTCCACGGACAGCGGGTCAGGGTGTGGTGGCGAGGGGGGGCGTGTATTTGAGATTGTGGAGTTTCTTTTGGCCGCTATGCGGAATGAGCTCTCCATGAAGGACAGGAGCCGTGTTCTGTTATCTGGATTTGCTAAGATGTTATGGAGATCCGAGACAACCAGCCTTCTGTCGATCACAGATTCGAGTTCATGTCTTGCGGCCATGAATCGGGGACAATCGATTAGCACGTGCCAGACCGTTTCGGGTTGGTCGGGGTCACACTCGCATGCAGGACTGCTCTTAAGCTTAAATCTGTACAGGTATTCTGCTATTCCTCCGTGTCCCGTCAACGCTTGTACCTGGAAGGGAGTCAATTTTATGGTTCTCATCATTCGATATGCGTTTGCTATATCGGGGAGGAACGTCTGGGTGACTTTTCCGGTGTCCGAGGTCTCATATCGATCTTGCCATTTCTTGACCGATTCTTCGCGGATTTTGCGTTTGACGTAGGACAAAGGGATCCCCTCGTAGTCTCTGGGTGATTCCATGAAAGCTGCTGATTTGGCTAGTTCGTCAGCTCTTTCGTTGCCGACGAGCCCACATGCGCTCTTACCCAGAAAAGACGAAGAGATCTGCCTTTAGCATTTATCTGTCCAATGTTTTCCTTTATACACTTTGCCAGGGGGTGACTCGTATTTGGGTTTCTTAGCAGTTCAAGTGAAGATCTGGAGTCACTCAGGACATTGACTTCTGGGTCCTCGCTCATTAACACCATTTGAGTTGCCCGGCAAAGAGCATAGAGTTCCGATTGAAAGACTGTGCATTCGGAGTGGAGCTTGAAGGTCGAGCTCTTGACCTCTTTGCCATTCTCCCACCATGTTAGAGCAGCTCCAACTTTACCCTCAATCTTACTGCCATCAGTATAAATTTGAGGTCCTTCTGGAAGATTGGAGGTGTCTTCTAGGAGCTCGTACTCTACGGATACCAGCGTGGACGGATGGGATTGGTCAAAGTAGTTAACGTTTCGTTCGAGTTCCACTTCTGGTGGGAGGTAGTCTTGGGAGAGGTTCTTTTTTACTCTGTACAAATTTGCTGCTTCCTGTATCCTCAGATCCAGGGGGAGCAAACCGGAAAGGGCAAGCGCTGATTTTAGGGAAACGGTACGGTATGACTTACAGATTTTCTGAGCAAAACCTCTTTGGATCGCGTTCAAGTGAGACTTGTTTTCCTCTAGGTCTGCCGCTTGCGCCCATACACTTGAGGCATACATGATGATAGGTTCCGCCACAGCGACGTAGATCGTTCTCGTGATTTCGCCATTTAATCCCCAGGTTATCTTCGCTGCACATGCTAGCTGTCTATAAATGTTCGCCACTTTTTTACATTGGGCGGTCACATGTGCTTTAAAGTTCAGCCGTCGGTCGATTAGTAAGCCTAGCAGTTTGACTTCCTCGACCAGATCGAGCCGGACGCCGGACATGACTATGTTTGGAGGTTCGTACTTCAACTTTTTTGTGAAAAGCATTGCGTTGGTTTTATGCGCTGCAAAGTTGAGTTTGTTAATTTTACCCCATTCCACTGTCATGCTCAACGCCCTGCTCGCTTGCTGTTCGATGATGTTCGGGCTGCCTGTAAACACGAGAACTACGTCGTCCGCGAATGCTTTACAGTATACTCCCTCGGCTTCCAGCATTCGTAGTAATGAGTCTAGAATCACATTCCAAAAGGTTGGTCCACAGATCGAACCTTGGACGCATCCTTTAGTTGTTTCCTTCTCATAGACTGCTCTTGCATAGTTGACCTTGATTTTACGGTCGCTGAGGTAAGAGTTTACGATGTCGTAGAGGTTTGTTGGGCACCCCTTCTTCGCTAATTGATTTTTGAGGGCGGGCCACCATGCATTGTCGAATGCACCCTCTATATCCAGGGAGATTAGGAGTACGGTGTCTTTACTGTCAACTCCTTTTTTGATGTGCTCTACCAGGTCATAGAGGGCGTCCTCGGTGCCTCTTTGGGGCATGAAGCCGTACTGTTTCCTACTGATGGTTGGGAGGAGATGCCATTGGAGTCGGTTTACCAGAAGCTTTTCGACGATTTTTCCGGGAACGGACAGAAGACCTATGGGGCGGTAAGATTTTGGGTGTGTGTAATCTGTCTTACCGGGTTTGCGTAATATGACCACGTGCGCCTCTTTCCATTGCTTGGGGAAGTGTTTCAACGACAGGCATTTGTTTGCTATCGCCAAGAAAACCTTCCATTCGCAACGTATAGCTGCGGCGCATATATCAGCGGTTATCCCGTCCGTACCGGGAGCTTTTTTTGGATTCAGAGTTCTCAATACTGATTCCAGTTCCGCTGATGTGAATGGTGGATCATTTTCCGGTAAGTCCTTAGGCGTTTCTGTGGTCCGCTCCCGTAGCTCTGTATGACACGGGTGGTCTGTGCTCTCAGAGTCGTCGGGATAGAAAGTTTTGGCAAGTAGTTCTGCAGATAGCTGTGGGGATAGAGCCTTCGATGTCTCTTAGGAGTATTTCTTCCTGTCTTGTCGAAGTGTTTCTCATCACTCTGTAGATCTTATCCCACATACTTTCTTTCTCCTGATTAGTGCAAAACTCCTTCCAGATTTCCGTCTGGGCTTATTTGACTTTGTCCTTGTAGTCTTGTCGAGCGTTTTGATACTGTTCGACTACAAGTTCAACTCTGTCAGGGGCGGCATTCCTGATCCGTCTCTTTCTTCTGAGAACTTCTTTCTTCAGATTTTCGAGCGTTTTAGTATACCATGGGGGGGTTGGATTTCCCTTCGGCGAGCTTACCAATGGAATGGTGTGTTCGCAGGCTTCATGTATACTAGCTGTGTAGCTCGTAATCATCGAATCGAGTTCTAGCGAACTTTCACATTTCCCCACTGACTCCGGCGAGATGTTTCTTTCTTTAAGGGAAGATTTTAGCTGTGACATAAAGTTTGACCACTTTGCCTTCTTGGTGTTGTATTTGCGTGTTGTGATTGGCCTCTGTTGTTCAAGAGCTTTAACTAGTCGCAAAGTGAAGGTAATTGCGTTGTGGTCCGATGTTGTAATACTTTTGTCAACCTCCCATCCCTCGATTTTTCCCAGGAGAGATACACTGCACGTTGTTACATCTACTACGCTTGTGCAGAGTTTGCCTTCCCTGACGATCTCGAAGGTCGGTGTATCGCCGGAGTTGAGAATGTTCAAGTCCATTTCGTTGAAGAAAGAGTTTACGGCTTCTCCTCTCTCATTTTGAGATGTGCTTCCCCACCAGTGGGACCATGCATTCACGTCACCGGCAACAATAAGATCGTTTGTAGCTAGTTTTTCGCTGAATACTTTGATCCTGCTGAGGTAGGGGTCGACTTTTTGGTCTCCTTCTAAGTAGACAGAAATCACTCCCAGTTTCAGACCTGTGCCGACCAATAGGACAGCCGCTTCCGTTTCGGTAACAATTTGAGGGTCATGGATTACCTCTAACCTGTCGCCGAAGACTATTATGGCTGCCTTAACTGGTTTTTGCCTATTTAAACTGCACTGAATAATGCGAGTTCCAGGATATTGTTTCATCGCGCCTTTATTTCCCACATAGGGTTCTTGAACAAGGGCAACTGAAACCCCCCTTTCTCTCGCAACCTTCAGGAGTTCTGTCGTTGCATTCTGGGAGCGCTGCAGGTTTGCTTGGATGAAACGCAAACCTGGTTCGCCTACTCTTTGGGAGACTGAGCCACGTTCCGCATGAGTGCCCTTAGCAATAAGTTATTCGGGACCGCGCTATGCCATCCCATTTTACCCTTTCAGGGCACTCACTACTAAAGGCGTTGTGAGCGAGTTCTCTGTTGGGGCTGTTGGGATGAGCAACCGCGCAGTTTTTGCATCTGGGTGGCAGGTCTTCTTTTCTTGCCTTGCATTGGGTCCAGGAGTGGGCTTTTCCGCAATGACTGCAAGATTCATCCCTTTCCCGGCAGATCGCCTTTGTGTGACCGAAACCTAGGCATTTGGTGCACTGCACCAAAGGCGAGTGGTCTGCCACTGGTCTCCTCTGGAGCCCAATGTAGACCTTTTCGGCGTCCAAAAACGCTCTGTGAATGCGAGGTGAGACCTCGATCACTGGATGGTACTCATGCTGGTTACGCACCTTTTTCCGGTACCTAACTCTGATCGCGCTCTCTTGCAAATTAACCCCCTGTAGCAGATGTTTATTCTGCGCCAGAAGGTTTTCCACTATCTCATTGTCTTTGTGGTAAGACAGGACGTCTCTAATGATGATTAGTGGATTACCCGCTTTCGCGGTCTCCACCTTTAGAGTTTTGTCCTGCTGCACACGATTTCTAACCAGACCAAGGTCTTCCTCTGTGCTGCAACTCAGGATAACTTTCCTGTTTCGACCTTTGCGCACTCGGTCAACCCTTGCTCCGGTCGTTTTTGTGTCCAGTGCAACCGCTATCCGGTCGATTAGTTTTTCGGCAGTCGTGGGAGATGTGGGATTCGCTGTTGTCACGATAAGAGTGTGGTTCGGTTTTGGCACGATTGGTTTAGCCGCTATTTTTGCGTAGTTGGGCTTAGATGGCTTGCCCGTCTCCGCTTGGCAGATTTCGGCCTCGATGCTAAGGGCTGGTGGGGTAAGAATTAGTTTTTCCTGCCGCATCGTCCGGAGTTCTGACGATACAGCTTCTAGACGTTCAGTAATAGGCAGCACGTGCTCATCGATGTTTATTCTGATTGGGGCGGAGGATGGGGGTGGCGTTTGTTTAGTCAGTATTTTTTCCATTGTACTTAATCTGTCTGAGTAATTTGGGGGGGGTAGGAGGTGGAGGAGTCGAGGCGAGCTCTTTCAAAATTTTTGCGTTTTGGTGAAGGACCTCGATGGCTTCTGCCCTTTCTGCGTTTGAGTCTCTGTGAAGCTCGTCGACCTGTCTCCGAAGAATTTCAATCCCGGTTTTTAGACCGAGATAATTGTTCTGCAGAGGAGTCAAATCGACGGAGGCGTTTCGACTTGGCGCAGGTGACTTAAGAAAACCACTGATATCCCGCACCGCTTCGGCCGTTGCTTTGATATGTTGGTGGGGTTCTCTCGACTCAAAACTCTGCCAGTCTCTAACGGCTTTGATCTCTTTTTGGAGTTCGCTGAGTGTTTCCCTGGCCAGAGCTACCTCCTTTGTTAAATCGTTGTAAATTTTTTGTGTTGATTTGGTGTGGGCCCGTTCCACCGAGAGCAGCTCCATGGCGTGTCGAGTCCGCTCCTGTTCGAGTGAGCTGATGTGACGATGTCTGGACTCTGCCAGGGAAAGGACAATCTCGAAGAGAGTCTGGAGGCTCTCGATCGCGGTTTGTTTTAAATCCCGTCTTTGATTGGTGGATTGTTCGAGAGCGTCCTTTCCCCGGAGTAATGCGTCGTTTGCCACCTTCGTGGCGCTGTCCATCTCGACCCCCGTCCGCTTTGAGCAGTGTGCGATCAGCATACTGGTCCTTTTGCATCGGGCGGAGGTCGGGAGTGACGACTCTGACACATTATCCGTTTCGTCATCCATCGTTAACTCTTTTGGAGGTGATATTCCACACTGTTTCCAGTTCTCCACTCTGTCTATCGCGGCTAAGTGTTCTGGGCTCGACTCTGGCACTGATGTTACCGGCACAGAGGTTTCACTTACCGTTCGTGAGCATGGTGGCGATGGTACTCTTTCGACTGATCGAGCGCAGCGGGACTCTACCTCGGGAGCAGCTACGGGCACATCGGGGTACTCCTCCCTATGTTGTGTCGGCGGCACCACGTCTGACGCGCTAGACTTAACATTTTTTTTTAGAATGCGCTTATGTAAGTTAGACGCTACTGACCTTACCGAAAGCACCTTTGATCGTCTGGGTACATTGGTAGGGACAGAGGTGGAGCAGGCAGACGTGGAGGGGGCGGCTTTTTTGGTTGTGTCAGACATTTTACAAAGTTTTCTAAATTAGGTTATGGATATATGTTATGCAAATTTACTTAATTAGGTTTTATTAACTCGATTACGTTTAACTTATAGCTACTTATCCTACTCACGGGTATTCCTCTTCTTCTTCCTTCCCAAAATTTAATTTGTCAATATGGTCACGTACACGCTCGACGTGGTTGTTCTTCGGGCTGTCCAATAGATGTCCAGTCACCAGCAGTCAGTTTTTGCGCAGGGGCTGACGATGATGATGTTGTCTCCTAAGTCCGCCTCTGAGATCGGTTAAGAGTGCAGAGGGTGTGACGTCACACTTGACGGAGAAAGTGTCGTAGGCGCCTGTCAACGACATGCTTCGGGTCGGTGCGTACGGCGAACGGAACGTGCGGGCAGAGATGTTATAGTGCCGAGATAAGGTATGCGACGAAACGTGTCTTTTGTTCGCTTCTCAGCTATGTGGTCTTCAGATATTGCTAGCAAACTAACCTTTGTTTCCAGTTGTTTGTCGGATGTTTTTGAAAATATCTCCTTATCCCGGGGGTCCTGGGGGCCGTATACACCGCTCTGGGGTCGCTGTACTGTTGCCGGTTACACTGAAACTACTGGACTGCGCGCAACTCGAAAAAATCCACTGTTTTGATTTTTTTTCTGCAGAGCTGACGTGAAGCGTGTACGTGTTCGATTGAGTCTTTTTTTTTTCTCGGGAGGGTCATGTCCCACGTGAACCCCATTTAGGAACGCGCAAGCGTCATGTCTTATTGTATACTTGGCTAATCCTTCTTCTTTGGCCAAATATAATTTGTCAAGAGGTATTTATTTTAAAGAAAACTTTATAGAAGTCAATGTATATTAGATTTCAATCAGAATAACTATACATTTAACTTTCCGTTTAGAAATGTCTGAGTATATTATTTGAACTTTGCATTGACAGTTGACACTGAAAAAGAAACTTTGGTGACATAGCGGAAGTAGCCGCGGTAGCCTAGTGATGAAACGTACGATTTCACAACTATGTCGTAGGTCGGTATGTTATCGGATACATTTCGAAAAGTGTGCAACTGATTGATCATATATTTCCACCTTGTCCTTTTTCTACCGGACTGCTCGTAGCTTGAAAAAGCGAACTCGTTTCATGTTTGACATTCCAAAAACTCTAACGAAGAGATTTGGCTCAACTTTTGTTACAAGAACATTTAGACTGTTGAATGCGTTGCCTAAGCGGGGTTTTCCCGATGGTTGCAATGTTGGTGTCTTCAAATCGTGAATGAATCGGTTTCTTATAGGTTTTATGTAGCTCTACAATGATCTGTAGGTATGTATCGTTGCTTTACATCAAGCGAGATGGCGAAAAGTGTTAAATACTAACAGTCGATAAAACCTAACAACCTAAAGGTACAAGATCACGCTGAGACCGCGACACGAGACCTCTCGGTCTCCTGTCGCTGTCTGGCGCGAACTGGCGCCCATACAACTCCATAGTGTCAAGTGCCTGTCGCGGTCTCCTGTCGCGGTTTCGTGTCGCGGTCTCAGCGTGCTCTTGTACCTTAAGGGAGCAGAAGGAATGGGTAGAATAAAATTCAATGTAACAAACAACCAAAAATCAAATTTATTTATCGAATTAAATAAATATTGTTTGCTGTAAGCTTACAACAACACAAATTTCAACGTCGTCCTCAATTTTAATTTGTGATGAAGACAGAAGTTAGAACGAGCAGCAACGCCACTGCAGAATACTGTGTAATACTAGCATCGTTACATTTGTCAGTGGTGCATGTATGGCAGTCAGTAGCGTTCAGCAGGTTCTGGGCCAACGTACATACTGGTTGGCCTTCAATAGTTTCGAGTTGACAACCCCGGAATATCATATCTGTGCCGTTTTCATCTACAAAGAATAGAATTTGCATTAGAAATTATTATCGTCGATAGCTCATATAAGCACTTACAGGGCATGAAAGAAAGGGAAACCCCTTTCTTTCATTAATGGGGTAATCTGGGCATCTACAATTGTTTTAATTACCTTTAATATTGCTGGTGGGCATGACGGTTATATGGCTCTCTTTTTATGTTTACCTTCTGCTTTTATATAATTATTCCAGGCAATCATTAGCAGCAGAAAACACACAAAGAAGAAATAAAGCGAGGATAAGGTGTGAAGAAAAAACAAGATTAAAAAAATATAAATAAATGTCGTTACTTAAGCTAGTTAAAAATTATAGAAGCTACTACATAACAATTCTATACACACATTACACCTAATCATAAACATACAATACAATGAAAACATTTATACTATTATTAACCATATAAAACAACAACAAATAATAATAATTAACAGGTGTGTTGTCCCAATTTTCTGAACATTTGCTAGTCTTGATATATGTATGTAAATCGACGTGAAATTGGCAACGTCGTTAGTATTATAATCTCACGGAAGATTAGGTAAGTTTGTAATTTGATGTCGTTAGATACGGTGACATATATTATGCGACACCAACGGTCGGTGCTCGCTGCGACGCTCTTTCTGCTGCATATCAAAGATCTGTTGAAGCACGGTGTCTTTGGATACGCAGATGACAGCACCGTTGTAGAGAGTTACATATCTAGCGCGAGAGCCAATGGACAACAAACTCGGGCACTGAGAGAGTTTATGATCGAACGTCTGAACGCCTTGAGGAAGTCTCTGAATGAGGTGATACCAATCTGGCCAAGTATAAAACGAGGGAAAAACGCAGGCGTGTCTCCGCTAATAGCAAGAAACTCCTACTTTTTGAGGTGTATCTGTGCCGGTTACTGACCATCTTGAGCATTTGCGTGTTACTTTAACATCTACGCTCAACTTTGGTTCTATATTGAGTCCACGGCTAAATTAGCTGCCCAAAAACTGGTTATACTCTCAAAGGTGCGAAGTTACATACTTAAAGTCTGAACAGTTGCTCACACTATTTCAAGCACAGATTCGCTCTTGTATGGAGTAGGTACCTACTGTTCGCACCTTTGGGACTGATCAGCTAAGTATCTGCTAGAGGCTTTGGTATCGATCGAGAGACGCGCCAAAAGGCTCATAGGCAACAACACTCTTGTGCGAAAAAGTTACAGCACCGCAATTTTTTTTTTTTAAATAAAGAGTGACGAAACGAGCAGAACATGTGCCTGATGGTAAGCAACATGCCTGCCACATAACAGCACAGTGACACGCAGCTATTGGAACATGAAGAGCCAAATCATTACCTAGCACCGCACTGCGCTCGTCACCCAGAGATCTAAGTTGTTATATCTCTAAGCCCTGTAATTTCTCTGGAAACATTGCCCTTCAAACCGGAACACAGTAATGTTTGCACATTACTGCTTGGCGGTAGAATAATTGACAAAGGTGTGGTACTTCCCCAGGCGGACTCTGCTAAGAGTCCTACCACTACAAAAATTACTAGCTTATCAGTTTTTATCGGATACATTTCGGAGAGAGTGCAACTGATCTGCATGATCTAATACCACTTTGCCCTTGTTTCTATCGGACTGCTCGTAAAAGCGACATCGTTTCATGGTTTACGTTCCAAAGACTCGAAAGAAGAGGTTTGACTCTATTTTTGTGATAAGGCTAAGGCTATTCTGGGCTGTGGATTGCGTTGCCTAAGTGGGTTTTTCCCGATGGTTACAATCTTGGTGTCTTCAAAGCAAGAGTGAATCGGTTTTTTCTAAGTAAGCACGCTCATCCTTAGACCGCATTGTCGCATAGTTAACATAAGGCGAGATGGCAGTCACTTGACCTCCTCCATCTCGCCTAAGCCTCGCATACACTTATTAAAGTAAAAAATGCGATATTAATCGTACGTCTACTGAAATAGATGTGTATTACCTTTAACTGTTGCTTTGATGCATACATATGTGGGATCTGCGTATGTGGCAAAAGTCTTGAAGACTCCTGCTTCATCTTCACAAACGCACACTGAATCCTGAAAAATATTTAAGTTGCAATATCATTACTGATAAAATTCAAAATTGCATAAAAGGCGCCTTATGGACCATTAATTGTGCGTTGTTTCGTACCTGGGTACTGTATATCATACTAATATTATGAATGTCAAAGTTCCGACGTTTATTGCTTAATTTGCTTATTGGTTATCGTATAAAATATCACAATAGGTTAATTTTATATGTTAGTTTATTTTACATTTATCACAAACCGACCCGGCGAACTCTGTTCCTTCTAAGAGGCAATAAATAAATGGCTAGACTCTTTTTTTTATCGACTAATGACTTACTTGTATGCTTATCATCCTATCCTGCCCCTCTACCGCCTGACTAAATCAGCTATGGCCTTGCTATTACTGTCTCTATCATTTCAAGCGAAAATAAAAGAAACAGCAAAATCAAAGCTAAGGCAGTTTTAATTAGGCGATAGACCCACCGGGCGAATAGCTGTCAAAAGATGTGGTGCTTCCCCAGAAGGAGTCTGCAAATACTTCTACCACTACAATAACATAATCAGGTACCTAACTGATAATAATCTTAAGTAACAGCTACATACCTGACAAGTGCATCCGTGATCCAGCTGGGTTTCTGAAAGAATACTGCGCTGCATTCGGATTACTTTTTGTTGAACTGAATTCGTTTCATCTGGATTATTAACAAACCCATTCGTGCTATTGGTACCCGATTGTGATCCATTAACATTAGGGTTAACAGGTGGTGATACGCTTTCTGTTCCATTTGTGCTTGGGTTAACAGCGCTTCCTGTTTCATTTGTTCCTGGGTTCACAGGCGGTGCTGTGGTTACTGTTTCATTCGTTCCTGGATTCACAGGCGCTGCTGTGCTTACTGTTTCATTCGTTCCCGGGTTTACAGACGTTGGTGTGGTGGTACTCATACCACCGCATGTTTCTAACATGGTATCGTCCACCTCAGTACCTTTGCAATTAATGCATCCATAGCATTGTAAGCTGTTGACTAAAAATATTCAATAGAATTAGCATTGCCATTTTATTTATGTTTATTTACATATTCTGAGTAGGTACTTTGCAAGTTTGTGCTTAAAATTATTAGATTTATACAATAATGATTAGGGATGTGAGTGGCATTAATTTGTAGGTAGGTAAGTAGGAGTTTCAATTGTACACTATTTAAATGTAGAAACTTTCAGATCAATAAAGAGAAGAATCATGCTATATTTTTTTGTAGTATAATGTGATGAGACAAGCAGGGCATGGGCCTGACAGTAAATGACATGGGCAGGTATGTTGTTGTGCTGTTATCAGCACAGTGACACGCAGCTATTGCAACATGAGGAGTCCAAATCATCATCTAGCACTGCGCTCGTTACCCTGAGATATTAGATGTTTCATCCCTGTAATTACATATCTAGGTGACGAGTCGTGTTAGGCACTGATTTGAACTTTTCAATAGCCGCATGTCACTGTACTGTTTACCAGCAGACATAACCCATGAGGCACACTTCTTTATTCTCCCATCACTCAATTTTTAAAAGAAATGTTTAGGTTTTGCCGAAAAATTATAAACTATACATACCGCTTACAAACGCTCCCAAAATAATCACAGCGAATATCAAAGATTTTTCCATTTTGTTCAGGAACCACTAACAGCAACTAGGGCTGGCGAGACTTTGATAACATTTATATAATAAATATGACGTCATGCTTACCTATAGGATGTTTAAAATGTAAGATTAACATCAATATTAAGAGAGGCTGAGCCTTTATTAACAAAACTAAATTATAATGAGAAGTACAATACACTACACACTGAACTAACTACTGACACTAAACACAACCGAATAATCCGTAGACCCATGAAGGTCTAAAGATAATCAAGATCTAACAGTCAAAAGCGTATTCAGCATGCTAGCGTCAGTAGCGTCATTATCGCATGTGTAGGTACATATTTAATACATCATAAAGCAAAATGAATCCTTTGTTGTAAATCCTTTGCCTGCGAGAGATCATTTGTAGCTGTAAGGTTTCCATGTTCTATTTTATTGGTTGATTTTATCCTCATCTTCGTTAAATTGGTTTTTACCCATACTAGTAGTCTCTCCTATAGAGTGTTGCAGAATGCTGATAGCATTTCCACTCAGCAAGGTTTACCTTATGCGCAAAAAAATTATAGGATTTCGGTTATTCGTCACTTCAATTGTACATTTATGTACCTATTTTATTATAAATGTATGACAGTGTTTAACTATGCCCAGTAGTGAGACAGTTGAAGTTAGGTCAAAAATAGCATTTTTTAATTCAGGACAAACGAATGTTAAATTACAGCAGGTAGGTACGTAAAATGATATGAGTAGGTACTCCTATCGGAATACAATCTTTGAAAATTTGAAGAGTTCTGAGGAAGTTTTTGTAACAATGGTAGATATGCACTTGACCGCCATCGCGCTAGTGCGTACCTAGAAGAAACCGATTAATTCTCGACTTGTAAACACCAAGATTGCAACCAGTCTAGACGATCTTGTTTCGGAAGAGGAGAAATCCTCCTCGTTAAGGTACAAGTTCGCGCTGAGACTGCGACACGAGACCGCGACAGGTACTTGACACTATGGAATTGCATGGGTGCCAGTTCGCGCCGAGACCGCGACCGCGACCTGTCTCGGTCTCCTGTCGCGGTCGCGGCGCGAACTGGTGCCCATACAATTCCAAAGTGTCAAGTACCTGTCGCGGTCTCCGGTCGCGGTCTCCTGTCACGGTCTCGTGTCGCGGTCTCCGGGCGAACTTGTACCTCCACAGTCTTCGGACCGTCAATCATGAATCGATGTCGCTTAGGTAATAGGTACACCGTCATGATAGCATCAGATAACCTCACGCTTGATATCCCTCGACACTCTACAACATTTTATTCTTCCTCTTTCACTGTGAGAGCTGTTAAGTTGTGGAACGCGCTACCATTGGAAATTAGGCGTGCCCAGTCCCTAGCTGTTTTTACATGTCGGGTTAAAGACTTTTATCTAGAGTCTTAGTTGCGAACTGTTTTCTAGTAGTTACCTGGTATGCATTAATTTGGTACATTTATTATATTTAGTTTATGTAAGTAGTATATATAACATTATTTATTTATTTATTTTCGGTTATGATTAGTACCTACTCGTAATGTTGTTGATAAATTAAATCAAATGTATTTGCTAAGGGCCATGTTCCTATCTTTTGTATCTAATCCGTGCACGGTTGCCTGGAAGAGATTGCGCGCTATAAGCGATAAGGCCGCCAATTGAATTGTCATTTTTTTATATTCTTCATGTTTAGGTATAACCCCGTGTGCTGTTAATGACAGGCGTGTTGCGTAGGTATCACTACTCTATATCACAAATAAATAATTTGTTACGTTTTTTTGAAATACATGTTTTATTTAAATGAAACATGTTTTATAAAAACTCCTGCTAAGTGGATCACATTACACTTGACTGCTAGGTAAACAGGATACTTACATATTACAGATACGTTGGAACTAATGATTGTAAAGTCCTCTTCAGTGATAAGCTATAACTAGGCTTCATCATCATAATTTTCTGTATCGAAGTACCTACATAGTTATCTTTACTGTAAGATACACGCTAGTAAATGTACTAAAATACGCTAGGGCTTGTTATAATAGGCATAGGGCATAGTGACTAAAAATAATATGCCTATGTCAGTCTGGATCAAAAATACACAATTCAAATAAGTCCGTTAGCAATTTCAAAAAAAAAAATGTGGCCAAGTGCGAGTGGGACTCCCGCACGAAGGGTTCCGTACCATTAGCAAATAAACGGCGAAAACCTCTGGCTTTATTTGAATTCCGTATACATAAACCAATGCAATTCCCACAGACAGGTTTTCAACCAAAAGCTTTACTAACATTTTGATTTTATTATTTTAACGACGAGGTTGTATGCGCGTTTTAGTGTACTAGTGGCGCCATCTAGTTTGCTTGAAACAGACTAATCGAGCAAGAAACAGTAAACAATCAAGTTTGTTGAATGGGAGCCCCCGTTAAATATTTATTTTATTATTTTTAGTATTTGTTGTTATAGCAGCAATAGAAATACATCATCTGTGAAAATTTCAACTGTCTACATTTTTTTTAAATTTAATAATGGGAGCAAGACGGTATGTAACATGTTTGCTCTTAATAACAATGCTACATTTTTATAGAATAGAGTGGCAAGACGAGCAGGATAAGTGCCTGATAGTATTTTACTAATTTATTTATTTGTAATGCTATTAATGTTATGACCTATTTTTAAGATTTGTAGTTGTAATAAAGTGTTATATTATTATTATCCAGTCATTTATTTGATTTCTTAGATTTAAGTTCTTACAATATCAATATAAAACTTAAAAAACAACATAAAAACATTATAAAAACCTAAACCTAGATAGCCGCCAGCAGCGGGGCAGGGCCCAAGCTACCGGTGGTTAGGGCTGCAGAGTGAGGAACCTCCTGACGATGCGCGCTGTGTCAAGGATGACTGCCTTCTGCATCTGGCCCTTAAACCAACCGTCTAGCGAAAGTCTCTTGAGATGTTGGTCGAGACTTTTCGCTACAAGGCCGTTTGCCGACACGATTATTGGGACTATGATCGTAGAGTCAACATCCCACATGACGGTAACCTCATGAGCCAAGTCAAGGTACTTGCTCAGCTTGTCCTTCTTGGCTTTCACGAGGTTCTCGTCATGTCGTACGGTGATATCGACGATCACAGCCCGGCGCTGAGACCGGTCTACCAGCACGATATCAGGCTTATTGGCGACAATAGTCCTGTCCGTGATGATAGAGCGGTCCCAGTAGAGCAACGCACGACCATTCTCGAGAACTGGCAGAGGTGCATACTTATAGTACGGCACATCGGACTCTACAAGGCAGTATCGAAGAGCAAGTTGCTGGTGGATGATCCTGGCTACTAGGTTATGTCTGTGCAAGTACTCGCCGTTAGCAAGATGCGAACAACCGGAAATAACATGACGAAGAGATTCGCCTGGACGGCGGCAAATTAATGTCGACCGTACCGTCCTTCATTATGTATTTCCGGTAATTGTTCGTCATGATAACTTCGTCCGCAATTGCACAGGCAAAACCCTCGGTTTCTCCGAAGAGGTCCCCGAAGCGCAGCCAGTTCACCGAAGCGAGCAGATTCACATCGGGTCCCGTCAGGGCCCGATAGAATTGCCCGTGCAGCTCCTTGCTCTTCCAAACTTCCTTGCGATCATCAGTGCTGAGTACCGATGGTTTGCGCCAGTTCTCGTTTGCCAATGAAAGAGGCGTGAAGCTCCTGTCAACTGTCACAACATCGCGATGCATCCCGGACTCGCTGTTGCGGAAATAATCCCTGAGACTGCATATCTCGCGGTTGTGAAGGTTCTTGGCATTTAAAAAGCCTCGACCCCCCCATTTCCGCGGGATATACAGTCTCATAACAGACGAGCGCTGGTGTAGCATGCGGTGTGTTGTGAGCAGTTGACGGACCTTTCCATCCAGGGCGTCGAGCTCAGTTTGAGTCCATCTCAGTATGCCAAAGGAGTATATCAGCAGAGGCATTACCCAACCGTTGAAGGCTCGCGCCTTGTTACCGCCTGACAAAAGACTTAAGTACTTTTGTCAGCCGGCAAAAGAAGCGCTCCTTCACCGATTTCTTAATGTCATCTGCTGATATACCCAACGACTGTGACATACCGAGATATTTGTAGGTCTCGTCTTCGGAGAGGGATCTGAGAGTTAGTCTCGGAAAGTTGTAAATTCTCTGAATTTACTACTTTCCCTCGCTGTACATGCATGACCGCACACTTGTCGACACCGAACTCCATCTTGATGGCGTTACTAAAAACCTCTGTGGTTTTTAATAGCTCCAACAAGTCTTGGCGTTTCGGTGCAAAAAGTTTGAGGTCGTCCATGTACAGCAAATGAGATATAACCTCACCTTCTCTACGAAGACGATAGCCTAACTCTTAATCTTTCAGCAGAGTGCTGAGAGGATTCAGACTTAGGCACCACCATAGGGAACTCAGACTGTCTCCCTGAAATATTCCCCTTTCAATCTTTATCAAGTCCTCCGAAACAAACGAGCTGTCTGTCTACGCTACCTAGTTGACGAAGGACTGTGACCCACTGTCCCATGCATTTGCTTAGAAAGCTTCTGAAGAGAGGCTTGTGACGTCACTTGTTCGTAAAAATCATACCATCAAGTGACATCACTCGAAATTTTGTTGGTGAAAAACACTTGGTGTTTTTTTTGGTACTACTAACTGAAATAAGTACACATATTACAAAAACACATATTTATTAGCTCTGTTAAAAAATCACTGTAAATGATTTATAGGCACATCCAATACACATGAATACTAATACTTATTGATATCAGTGATGTTACTTAAACATATTCAAAGGAATAATTGCTAAAATACACAGTGGACTTGTCTGTCCTAATTTGTACTATAAAACAGGAGTTCGACAGTCCATTGTCGATTGGCAGCACCTAGGATGTGACTGTAAAGCTCGGGTTGTGGCTGCTGCACCAAAAATGATGAAAATCACTCCTGCATTGCAAGCGGCAGACTCCACAACTATACCTACAACACAATGATACTTACACCGATATCAACACATCTCGAATCAGTGAACATCACTAGAGCATCTAAGCCAGCGATCTTTAACTTCACTCCGATATATCAAAAAGTGCGGTTGACATGAAGATGACATGCCCATGCTAGGGTAAGCTGCTAGAGAGAAATATACAAAACGCCGCAATCGAGACGATGCGACAGTGCAAGAATCATTGCCCTAATATCAAAGAATAATTGCTAGATAGGTGTAATAATATATAAAGAACATTATAACTTCAGCCAGAAGACACAAAAACTGATCGTCAACAACGCCTCCATTAAGACAAAAAAGATGTGCTTTACTCACCACTATCTATCAATGTTAGAATGGAATCACTCAGAAATCTCAATAGCAATCAGTACAAAAAGTCATCTGATTTCGACAAAACGTATGACTTTTATGCAAGTTTAAGATTGTGTGCAGAGTAAAATAACCCGTAATGGCCAGTGCATCACTTCATTCCACTTAACACAGGCGTTAGCGTCATAGGTTTCTTACAATGAGGCGTTTACAGCATGACAGGTGTAACAGAGTGACAGATGCGCGACAAATATGTCAAATGATTAATATTGACGTATGCGTATATTATTTTTATTTTGTTTATCCATATTCCATATGCTCTAAAAGACATTATATTAAGGGCTTCTACACAAAACTGCGATGCGATGCGACGCAGCATCAGAGGAATTTGCTATGTCGAATAGCCCCGATGCGGCGTGGCATCGCATCGCATCGCAGTTTTGTGTGGGAGCCCTAAAGGCACCTGTGACGCAAAATTCTGCCAAAATAGACAGGATTTTCTGTCCATCAGATATTCTGAAAATGCTTCTTTTTCACTGCAAATGCCACATTACTACTTTCTTAGTTTATTACATACGGTATAATTATGTTATATGTAATTGGATAACAATTATATAGAGATAGATAATGATCCAATTTTTATACAAACACTGTCTTACTTTTATTTGATGAAATCATATGTAATAGGTACTAATGTAAAATTATAAGTAAACATAAATAAGCCAGTTAATAAGTTATACTTATTAATAACGAATACATGCCTATATACCTTTAAATTGGTAAATGTATTGGGGTAAACCACGTGTGATTTGATCGGCGTAACCTAACTTTTGACTCAGGTTCTTTAGACCATACCACACGCGAGTTCGTAACACTTATTAATTAAAATGTGTAAGAACCACTTTAATTTTCACGAAATGCCTAAAATAGTTATAAAATTACAAATACATAATAAAACAACATAAGTATATTATGTATGTCTGTAAACAGGATGTGTTAGTGATAATGTTGTAATACGAATTATTATTTACATTTTAAAATAAAACTTATATAAGTACTACCACTGCTAATATATGTTGTGCAAATTTTACTATTAAAAGTGATAATGAATTATAAAAATAGGTACATTAAAACAACCGAGACACAAGAGTGATACTACGAAGAGTGTATTTAGTTAAAAAAAAACAACTAGGCAATACTTTTATATTGTATATGGTGTTTACCGAAATAAATGATTTAATAATACTATAAAATACACAAAGAGACTCATATTTGCTTTCAAATCTAACTTACAAGTTAGTTCAAGGCCAAATAAACGGACGGTCGCATGCGAATCAGGACGTCTACTCTGTTTCTACGAAAACGAAATTTCGAAAAAAAACTCGCGACTTTTACTACTCTCGTTCTACTTCGTTTCGTCCAATACAACATTGTTGACGTTTAAATATTCTAAGCATACTCTAATTAGAGTAGGCTTAGAACATTTAAACGGACAAAACGACGGATCGATGTAGAATCAGAGTTGGAAAATCGCGAGTTTATTTCGAAATTATGTTTTCGTTGAATTAGAGTAGACGTCCAGGCCCTCGTTTAACTTACAAAGTATGGTTGAGTTTTGTAAAATTAATAAATAAACTCATAAGTTTAAATATAGGTTTAATGTTTACCAATTTATCTATGGCTTGGGGAAAGATTGCTTATAGACATAAGTTGGTGCTTTAATATATATAGCAACTATTTATAATTTACGGCGTATTTGTTATTTTCGTATTATTTTAACTTCCCCTAACGTCATCAAGTGCAATTATTCAACAAATTTTCCCCATTCCACGATGTTTTCGAGCTCTTTACAATACGTGTAACCTTAGTACTAACTAAACCGCGCAGGGATGCTAGACTAATTAGTTTAAAAAGTGATAAATTTTGCCAAATCATGACACGAATATGATTTACGAGTTAAACAGATTCGTGAATCACGAATCACTCTGTCAGTACGCGACCATTATATTAAGCTTCTAAAAGTAAATTACAGTTATTGAAATATGACGAAGTATGAAAAAAAGCTTCACGCATATTATAATAGTCGACAAGTTAAGACCATCAGTCTATTTTTGACAGATCATCCATACATAAGTGCATCTTAGAGCGGCCTGTTAGTTCCTCTGTTGTCACCACTGATACGACGTCCCCTAAGTATAATACCATACAGTAACCAAAGAACAATAAGATTATCCACAAGTAGATCGGAATATGGAGCCACCACGTTGCTCTAAAAGCGAATGTCAATAGACAGATAAGCAGAGACATCCACGTAATCCGATTTTTTTTTAATGACGAGTCATTTTATTGGCTAATAACATCACTTCTCTCAATCACGCTTCAACTGTCTATTTGACAATGACTTATGACAACAGCTTATTGTTTGTAGAGCAAGTAGGACGCAACAAGTGTGACAATAGACAAGGGCAAAGAGAAGCTGAGAGAGCCAGCTCCGTTGCAGTTGTCCTTGTCGCACACATTGCAGGATTTGATTCTCTTGTCAGCGTTGGCGGTCTTGGAGTTATTCACCAACGTTCTGCAAGTGTGGTTGATATCGGTAGGGCTGCCGTCCAAGCAGGTACGGATCACAGTGCCAGTTTCTGGAATAGAAATAAAATAAAATCAATAAAATTAATTCGTTAAATATTAGTAGCGTCCTAGAGTTTCATGGCCGTAGTTTCAATTCCTGTTATTTTCCCAAGATAAAACTAACCTATATGTTATTCCAGACTACAAATCTATCTATGTTCCAAATTTTATTCCGATCCGTTCGAACGTTTCGACGTGATTGAGTAAAAAGCATATAAACGTTCGCATTTATAAAATTGGTAGGATTAGCAGCGCTTCGTGGTTTTATCTGCATAGTTTCCGTTCTCATTAATTTTCCGCGATAAAAAGTAGGTCATGTGCTATTTTAGACTGAAATTTGTATGATCCATTGCGTTCCAATGTTCAAACAAACATTCAAACTTTTGACGTAAATAATATTAGTACTTAGGATTTAATACATAATATACGTCCATATTAGGTTCGTAAGGACCGGTCAGCCATGACTTACATATGACCTGACAAGGCGCTAAGTGGTTGCGAGGTACTGATAGATAGATATTATATGCTGGCACATTTATCGCCTAGCCTCAAGAAGCCTCACGATACATCGTCGACATAGTGGCAGAGGCAACATTGTGGCAATTTTTCCTTTTATTAAGGTTCATCCACACCCCTAGCGGAACGTCAGACACCCCTAGCGGGACGTCGGAAACCCCTAGCGGGACGTCAGTGCAGGTCAATCGCCCCCATTCCGAATTAGAATTAGAATTGTTAAGGTTCATCCATGTATTGCGTATTATTTATTTATTAACTGATGAAACATTTCATGTAATTTTGTCAGATGTAATTCCCTTTGTTACAAATAAATGATTACTATTATTAATTATAAATAATATTTAGAACGATACCACGAACGATAATAACACATTGTTCCATAAATAACGGTACCTAGTTTTGTCATTAGTTCTCAGGTTCTCACGACCTACACTGTAATAATTGTACATTTAAACGTTTCTCCATACATAGAAATAAATTTCTTCAAGCGATAAAGCCGACCATTAATAATATGAAACATGTTTTGCCTCCTTCAATATGTTATTAGTTAACCTCAAAGTTTTAAAGCTAGTTGTAATAAAGCGATATGTTATATTAGCACTGCTCGGCGGTTTTACCCTTATAGTTGCTTGCCGTTCTCGCAATTGGGATGATAACTGAGTCAAATATAAATACTTACTACTATTATACTACTACTACGAATATATACAATTCTGATTAGTCTGTCACCTAGATTATGGAAATGGAAAATGGGATTAAAAATTGACGTAGATACATATCAATAGAACTTCCCGAGTGAGGCC
This sequence comes from Ectropis crepuscularia, assembly GCA_963693475.1. Taxonomy (NCBI): domain Eukaryota; kingdom Metazoa; phylum Arthropoda; class Insecta; order Lepidoptera; family Geometridae; genus Ectropis; species Ectropis crepuscularia. The sequence goes on from OY856358.1 coordinate 17,482,099, forward strand.
TTGTGACGTCATGTCTTCGTAAGAGTCGTACAATGAAGTGACGTCATTCGAAACGTCTAAGCTCTGTATCTTCGACATTTGTTGTTTGTGAAACAAAAGAAAAAATACGTGTACAATATTTTATAATGAGACGAACTAATTCGTTTTTAGTCATCACGCCTATTTTCACGCAATAAATAGGTATGTGAGGTGTTCCAGACAATAATCTGAGTTCTAAATTTCACCCGGTTCCGTATAGCCGTTTTTTTTGTTGAAATAAAGAGTGACGAGACGAGAATGACATGTTCCTGATGGTAAGCAACATGCCTGCCACATAACAGCACAGTGACACGCAGCTATTGGAACATCAAGAGCCCAAATCATTACCTAGCACCGTACTGCGTTTCAACGTGATTGAGCAACAAACATCCAAACATTCGTTCAAAACGTTTATATAAATATAATATTAGTAGGATTTACAAAGTGCAAATGTTGCATTTTATAATCTTAAAATCGAATGTCGACCGATACGACGGGACGACATTAATTATATTCCTTTCGGCGAATTTACTTTATTTAGCGAATCGGACCTGAACCACAGATCAGAAAATAGTTACCCTGAACTCGATTGATGCAGTATGCTGAGTGCGAGTTTTGTCGACAACAAAACGCGTTCTACCGTAAGCGCGTAAACATAACATTTGTATGAAGAACTCCGACGCCGCTAGACGCGCTAGAAATTTCCTCATACAAAAGGCATGTTTAGGTACGCGCTCGCGGTACAACGCGTTTTGATGTCGACAAAACACGCACTCAGCATTCTGGACCAGCCAGCCGGTATGATAACCTCAAGGTACGAATATACCCAGTGGTCACTGCCGAAGAAGCCCATGGAGGTTTTAGTATCATTCTAATTGGTGTCGAGCCCAACATACCCCGCAGTATCTTCCGACGACCATGCGTCAGATTTGCCCCACAAAAAGAAAATAACAAAACTAATGGCATGGTAAATTGATGGGTCTACATCAGAGACCAAGGGGATAGAGAAAACAGCACATAATGATGTTAAATAATCATAAATAGGACTAAAAAGCTATTACACTACACTGTATTCAGGGCCCGGTAGTTAGGGAGGGCGTGGCCCCTTGCTTATTATCACACTGCACTGAACACCGACACCCTCACTCTCTAAGTGAAGCCTGAATTTGAACGCGGATAGGACGTATCATGACACCTGTTGTTAAATTTAAGCCATTAAATAAAGTAGCGATTACCGTGGCTTTGGTAGTTGCATCTATTAACATTATAGATGAAAATAAAGTGGCCAAGTGCGAGTTGGACTCGCCCATGAAGGGTTCCGTTACAGCAAGTAACATAATATACATAGTACACATAGTTCTTGTAGTTCGTCTTAACTTTGATCGAAGTTTTAATAGTAGTGTATTTATGACGTACTAAAAAAAAACTACTCATCAGATCGAGTTCAAACCAATTTTCGTTGGTAGTTTGCATGGTAATGTACATCATATATTTTTTTTAGTTTTTTAATTCTCTTACTTTAGAAGTTAGAGGGGGGGGACACACATTTTACCACTTTGGAAGTGTCTCTCGCGCAAATTATTCAGTGTAGACAAAAATGATTTTAGAAACCTCAACATCATTTTTGAAGACGATAGCGATAGTGTAGGTTTTATGAAAAAAATATTTTTGAGTTTCAGTTCTCAGGGCAACCCTAATTTTTCTTTTTTTTTTTGTAAAAATCTTAATGCGGTTCACAGAATAGGTACATCTACTTACCAAGTTTCAACAGTGTAGTTCTCATAGTTTCGGCAAAAAGTGGCTGTGACATACGGACGGACAGACAGACAGACAGACAGACATGACGAATCTATAAGGGTTCCGTTTTTACGTTTTACGGAACCCTAAAAAGAGAAGAAGAAGGATCTGGGTCAAGCATTACTTGAAATTAAGAGAAAAGCACTCCAATATGATGATACTTAGTGCTCTGGAACCATCTGATTTTAAAAACTATTTAGGAATGGACGTGGAGGAATTTGAAAATTTATTAAATTTAGTAGCTCCGTAGGTACATAAAAAAAGAAGACACAATATTTAAGACAGAGTAGAAGCGCCAGACAAAGATTGGGTGCCACTTTAAGATTTCTAGCTACAGGAAATACATACCAAGATTTAAAATAATATACCTGCTTAATTTCCTAGCCACTTTTATCCATAATTATTTCCGAAACATTTTATTTTTTTTATTTTTTTTATAGCATAGAGTGACGAGACGAACAGGTCATGTGCCTGATGGTAAGCAACATGCCTGCCACATAACAGCACAGTAACACGCAGCTATTGGAACATGATAGTCCAAATCATTACCTAGCACTGCACTGCGCTCGTCACCCAGAGATCTAAGATATTATGTCTCTAAGCCCTGTAATTTATCTGGAATCATTGCCCTTCAAACCGGAACACAGTAATGTTTGCACATTACTGCTTGGCGGTAGAATATTTGGCAAAGGTGTGGTACTTCCCCAGGCGGACTCTGCTAAGAGTCCTACCACTACAAAACACCACATGTCGGGTAATTTACAGATGCTTAAAAAACTGCGACGACTGAGTTCCCTAACTGCCCTAAGCGTTATCACACTGCTCGATCGTAAGGGCGATTAGGGAGCAAGGCTGGCCAGGACTGTCCGGTCGTCCTAGCCCTTCCTTGGATTCCTTGGATAGGAGCCGCGCGGGCGTCGCACGTCGCGCGACATCATAAGGTCTATAGACGCGGTAAAGTCGCGATCGCGGCCACATATGGCCGATTGGACACACCGGGGTAGTTAGGAACCCTGACTTTTCTAACTCTTATTACACCACTCTCAGTTAGGGTGCGGATCCCTTAATACCGTGAATTGTAATAGCTTTTTAAGGAAACTATACTGACCCATGGTGATCTTGTGGCAGTATCTGGGGGCCCCAGGGATGCTTCCGAACACCTCCGGCGGTAGGATGGCGTACAAGAACTTCTGGTTATACACGATACTGTCTTGTGTTGCGCAGTCCTGAAAAAGTTGAAAGTAAGAAATTTAGCATACATTTTGTAAATTACGTTTGTAGGTATGTAACCAGTGGTATAACAACCACATATTTTAGCGGGATATAAATTAGTCTGTTAATACAGGTTATGTAACAACACATATTATACAAATTTATTGAAAACCGCGGTCCGGATACGGACCACGAAAGGTTGAACCTCGGACCGCCAAATATTGTATTGTATACCAAGTATACATTTTAAAATGTAGATAAGGTACACTGTACCTTTAATAATTGTTACAATATTTTTTGCCACGTAGAATCTAACTTCAACCTACGAGTTTTTTTTTCTGGACCTCGTTAAAATTTTCGCCTAGCATCCGGACCGCACCTAAAACTACTTGCCGACCCCTGCTTTAGATCATAGAATAATTTGTATGAGGTTAAGAAATTACAGAAATACGTAGGAACAAACAAACATCCACAGTGACTAACAAAAAAACGCCCATCTAATATTAGTACCTATGTATTATGTATTATAGAAACCAATTGAGGAGGAAAGGGGACTTTTCTTTTCTCCAGGGTGGTGTTCCGTATACAACCATCTCTCGGGGAGATCCAGTGGCTATGAGGGACTCTCAGAGAAGTTACGGCGTACCCGCTAAAAACCCTGAGGAGTTCCACCAACGCGCAATATTTATTGGTCGAGGTTACGGGAAGTCTCTCATACTCCACCGCAGCCCCGGCTGGTCCTATCCGGACTTCCTCTCTCGAGGAACAGATCTTGCTCCATCCGACTGAATGGCGATATGTGGAACACAGGTACAGAAGACACGTCACGCATCCTAGGAAAGGGGACCTATTAACATGTTAACTAACAAGTGTTTCTAGCGGACAAAAATGATAATTAAGTAACGTTTTTTTCTTTACCTATAATCTATGTTTACTAGCATGATGTACGAACAAAAGCCGTAGTATCCTTGTGGGTAAAACGTCCGTATTCACTATAGGATCGAGGTCGTAGGTTGAAATCCCACCCGTACCTAGATGTACAAATTTGTAATCACCACTGGTCTTACCGGTAACGTAACTTTTAAATATTTTATTTATTGCATAACGTAACACTTCATCTGCCCCGAGCGACCACATCTGGTCTCTCGGCCGTTAATGACGGCACAGACGGGAGAGGTTAACGTCCCTTTATGGAAAACATCGTGAAAAAATTGGCATGGTCTACTGGATCTACTGGTATGATTGATCGAAGCCTCAAGGTCAGTCCGAACCTCCGCGTGTTGATGCCATGCGGGAAATATTTCATAAGTTTACACTTACAATAGACTGGGTGCCAGGTTTGAAGGGATCGGCGCATGTCTTGTCATTTTGGGAGTTGCACTGGTAGCATTTTACACAGGATCCTGAAACGGAAAACACCACAATTTTAGAAAATATCTCAAGCAGTCTGGATTGTAGACTGTCTTCAATTCAGTCTGAATTAAAGGTTTTCACATAATAATTGAGTAAGCATTAAGCATGCCAAAGCCGTTTACCACAGACTAAGTAGAGATATAATACCCGTTTACTAAGGTTAGCGCCTCAGGAAGAGGAAGTCAGTTAGCGCAGATCTCGCGCAGATGTTCTGTGCATAGATGAAAAATTTTTATTGCTTTGGTTCTGTGTCTGTGTTCTGAACTGACAGTGTCGCATTGAAAACAAGTGAGCGGAAATTATTTAAATCATCCATTAAGTTTCATTTAAACTGGATTTTTAGGGTTCCGTAAAACGTAAAAACGGAACCCTTATAGATTCGTCATGTCTGTCTGTCTGTCTGTCTGTCTGTCTGTCTGTCTGCCTGTCTGTCTGTCTGTCTGTCCGTCCGTATGTCACAGCCACTTTTTGCCGAAACTATGAGAACTACACTGCTGAAACTTGGTAAGTAGACGTATTCTGTGAACCGCATTAAGAATTGAACAAAAAAAAATAAAAAAAAGAAAAAATAGGGTTGCCCCCCATACTGAGAACTGAAACTCAAAATATTTTTTTTCATCAAACCTACACGTATGGGGTATCTATCGATAGGTCTTCAAAAATGATGTTGAGGTTTCTAAAATCATTTTCGTCTACACTGAATAATTTGCGCGAGAGACACTTCCAAAGTGGTAAAATGTGTGTGTCCCCCCCTCTAACTTCTAAAGTAAGAGAATGAAAAATCTAAAAAAAATATATGATGTACATTACCATGTAAACTACCAACGAAAATTAGTTGAACTCGATCTGATGAGTAGTTTTTTTAGGACGTCATAAATACATTATTATTAAAATCTCGATCAAAGTTACAACGAACTAAAAAATCTATGTATACTATGTATATTATGTTACTTGCTGCAACGGAACCCTTCATGGGCGAGTCCAACTCGCACTTGGCCACTTTATTCTTTCTATCACTGGTGGTTAAAAGAGTTAGCTGGGAGGGAAATAGTCAACTAGAGATACTCCACTAGAGATAATGGTAGGACTCTTAGCAGAGTCCGCCTGGGGAAGTACCACACCTTTGCCATTTATTCTACCGCCAAGCAGCAATGTGCAAACATTACTGTGTTCCGGTTCGAAGGGCAATGTTTCCAGAGAAATTACAGGGCTTAGAGATATAACAACTTAGATATCTGGGTGACGAGCGCAGTGCAGTGCTAGGTAATGATTTGGACTTGCAGGCATGTTGCTTACCATCAGGCACATGTCCTGCTCGTCTCGTCACTCTTTATTTAAAAAAAAAAATAACTTATCTAAGTTCCACATTTCAGACTTATTTATTTCAGTTCTTAAAACGTGACTAAGCAATAATCAACAAATCATCTAGCCTTCATAGTTACGAGTTACGAGTATAGTAACAGTAGGATTTATCTTGCACATTAGAAATGTTAGTATACCACATTTTTTTTCACAAATAGAATACATTTAATGGATATTGGCTAGTCTAGTAAACAATGTCGTTATAGCCAATTTTATAAGTCACATAAAATTGATGGAGTTGTTTTTGTAGCAGGTGAGACTATTAACGAGGTCATTGAGATAAACGAGTATATCTATTCTAACCATAAATGATCATGAAAACTAACAGGAAAATTAAAACATACTCTTGCCTGATCCACTCGCAGTCAGCAGGAATTCGACTTCAAAAGAGGAAGAGGTTCTCTATTCGTCTGTGTTTTTATATGTATACAATATACATACCTATGTACGTCTATGATGTGAAATTGGCTTTAGAGTATTCAGCAAAGGGGATACATATCTATTGCCATCTATTGTATTGCCAGACCAACTATTCTAAGGGGATGAGCCTATTTCTAACGTACCCTTTTCGTGCCCTTATCAATGTCAAAATGAGCTTTATTGTCATAAATGGTCAACCGCAAGGTCCGTAAGTCAACCGCGTTTCGTAGAATGTGTACATGTTTTGTTTAGGTGTGTAGCATTTGTCTTAGTTTACAAATACACGTTGCCCTCGCGCCCCGCAAAAAATGTGAAAAAGTTTGTTCGCAAGCCAAATGTCGTGCGTCCTCCTATGGTAAATAAGTACTCAAAGATTGCATTTTCATTTCGTCTCATTTTATAAGACGTTAAGAGTGCGCCTAATGCCAGGGAAAAATCAGTTTTCACCCGCGCGACGCGTTTCTTAATACGATATATATAAAGTCGAGAATAGCATGACACAGTTTGGAGGAAAAATCAATATTAAATCAGGAGTCCATTTTTGACCAAGTTTTATTAAATTACTCAATAATTAAACATAAATTTAAAAAAGTGTTCGGTTACTTTACTAGAACGTACAATTAGGAATTTTATTACCAAAAAATAAGGTGGGGTCATCGCTGATAATTTGGAGTACTCGAATTAAAACGGGTTTTTTCGGTGTCATTTTTATTTTTTTATTGTAAAAAACTCTGATCTATTTTTAAAATTCTTTTCGGTTATTGTGCTTGTTCTTGATTGTACCTACACGTCAATATTTTTTTTGTCATAGTTTTTAGTTTCTTAACTTCAGTGAGCGGCGTCGAAAATGTCCTTTTTTCGTTTTCTGGCACTAGGCGCCCCCTTAATAGATTTTGGACGAGCTTTCTCCTCCATACGTAAGCCAAATGATTTCCAGCCAATTGTTTTTTTGAAGTGAAAACTTCTTTAGGCGCGCCTAGACAAATTTTTCGTGGGGTGTAAATTTCATTCTACCGTCACGCTCGAGTATGATAAGAAATCTTCGGGTAAACTCGGGACCTTGGCGATTGGGCATCTAGAAATGCGTCAGCCAATGGAAAATGCTGAAAGGGCGTGGCCTCGCCATCATGGCATGGCCATCTAGAAATGCGTAAAGCAATGGGAAATGCTGACGCATTTCTAGATGGTCATGCCATGATGGCGAGGCCACGCCCTCCGGTTACACCCGTGTAGTTTCCAAGGTAAGCTATCAAATTCTGATTCACTGAGTTTTCACTTTTATCGGCAGTTCCTATGACTGCCAATTTTTTTTATTACTAAGAAGGTTGTAACGTTACAAAAAATATAACATTCGAAATTCAAATAGTTTCGATTAGCTAGAAGTGCAAAACTTTTAGTGTGCCCCATGTAATTATTGGTATATACTATAGACTATAGCAACCAAAGGAAGAGTGTTTAAACGTTCCTACTCGAATCATCCGTCTTATCCGAGGCCTATTATAATGTGTTTGTATGACAACAACATACAGCTGTGGAATGCATTGCCCGAGTGGCTTTTTCCCGATGGTCATGAAGTCATGATCTTGGTGTCTTCAAGTCAAGCTTGAGTTGGTTTCATAAAGGTAAGCACGTTTCGTCGTAGACTCAGGCGAGATGGTGGTCAAGTGTAAAACCAATAATAGTTTAAAAAAAACGTTGTTTTTTCTATTTTTTTACGTTAAGTTTGCGCTTGACCGCCATCTCGTCTTAAGTCGAGCGATGATGGTGGCCTACGATGAAGTGCGCTTACAAAGAGGGGAATTGGTTGCATTTACTCGTTTCACTACATATTAATTTAGAATTTTAGAACGAGTGAATTGGTTTCTCCTTTGATAAGATAAGATAAGATTTAATAAGATTTATATGATAAGACTTTGTAAGTTTATAATTTTGTATTCCACCTTATGATACAAATGATAAGTTTTTCTAGAACGTCGAAAGGTTATTGCGGGTTTGCGGGTATGATGATGTCATCACCAGCGTTTCACGTTGGAGTCGTTAGCCTTGTGGATTCCAGTTTCAATTAGGTACATTATCAGCGCATGCGTATTTTGTATTTGTATGAAAAATACAATTTTGTTACGCTTTATTACAATATGTACCTATCTTATTTTCGTGCGTATAATTATGGAAAAACGCCGGTTTTACATGGGAGACGTAGTCAGAGACGTACTTCTTAGCATTCCATGGATTCACCGTGCGGGTGCCGGGTCCATCGTGTGGCAGAGAGAGAAATCACGAGTAGACCCCGAGACTTGTGACTCGGGCTGTAGGTTTAAAAGGGGCCCCTTATATTGACGTACGTCAACCCTCACCTTCACTACTCGTATTTCTCTCCCTGCCCAGCCAAATCCGATATGATCCTACTAGTGCAGCTTTAGATACTCGTTCTAGTATAGAACTTACTGCACTTCTGGACAATCCAAGGTCTTTAAGCAGGTTATAGAGAGATTTTGCTGGTATACCTCTCGCTCCTACTTCTACAGCGTATAAATTAACTACATAGCCATTTTTTGTTAATTCATTTTGTAGGTCGTAATACTTATTTTGTTTCATCGCGTGGTCTTTAGGTATATTAGTTTCCCACGGTACGGTAAGTTCTACCAGGACTATGCGTTTCGTAGCCCTAGAAAAAAGGAAAATGTCCGGTCTGGATGACGAAACACCTACATCCTCTGGGATTTTGTAGTGCTTTTCATACGTGTCCATTAAAATAGTCCAATCAGGTGCTGAACCCAGGATTGAGTAAGGCTTGTTCTTGGAGTTTGAAGTTGAGCCCTCTTTTACAAAGTTAATTTGTCTTTTGTTTATCGTCAATCCCTTTTGGGCTCTAGCTACCGAAAGGCTTACGGCTTCACGTATGATTTCAAGTACTCTGTCATGGCGCTGTGAGTAATGACCCCTATTAAGGAGCACCTTGCATCCCACCAATATGTGCCTTGCTGTACATATCGCCTCACTACAAGTATAGCAACATTTTTCAGAGGCTTTTCCCCACCTTACCAGGTTACTCTGGTCAGGGAGGGTCATTTGGAAAGCGTTCAGATAAAATTTTAATAAGGCAGGAGACCAGTCATATAGCAAGGTGCGCCACTTTAGAGCTAATGGGATACAAAACTCACCTATGGTTAACCACTCACTTTGCATTTCTAAATTCATAGCGTGCACTTTGTAACTATCATTTTCGTCTTGTTGTAGAAAGGTTTTTACCATGTCTCGGTCTTCCCTTTTCTTTCTCGTACCCAACCCAGCTGTATTTACTTGCGCGCCTGCCATAAATTGTTTGTGGAATTGAAGTCTAGATTCAAGGTCCGAAGCGCTTTTGTCTTTTGGGAGAGATGCGATTAATTCGTCTTTCGACTTTCCCAAAACATGCGTTTTTGTAACTCTTAGGTGTTTGTAGAGTTCGGATGGTTTTTTTAGTTTCAGGCCAAAACTATTGTGATCCCTAAATAGAGTAGAGGGATCAGCCGGATGTGCCAATCCAAACCATGACTTCAATATCTTTATGACATTAGCATCTAGTTTTGCGAGGAGGGTTTTACCGATGTCATATACTAGGAAAGGCCAAGTGAGACGTGATGTGAGATAGTTGTCATATATCCATGCTTTTTTGATATTGCTAATAGGCTGTTGGTCTACCTTATTGAGGTCATTCATGAAATTTCCAACAACTACCTCTAATGATGGTGTACGCCCTTTGTAGTCTATCTTTCTACCAAGAAATTTAAAAGGCACTGCCTCTGCAATTGTGGCAACTCTTTGGCCACTTATGGAGAGTCCCGGATCGTAAGAAGTATATTTGGTATTTCGTCTACCCAGACAATTATTATTATTAATGTATTATCTATTCTATGACGTAGTTTCGGAAGTAAGTATTGGATTTTCAACCTTACTGATTTCTAAAAATCGTTTTTTTTTTTCAGAAAGCGGTAAAATGCAGTATAAAAAGTATGCAGAATTAAAAACGATTTTTCATACGAATCTATTCTAATTCTGATGATATCTACCTTTTTCTACCTAGGAATCAAAAGAGAACACTTTGTACAATTATATTGAATTTGGCTTATTATAGCAAATGTAATTCCACTGTCCACAAAGATAATATTAAGCAATTTTCTTTTATTAACAACTTGATAGTTTCCTACTAGATAGTTTCTTCTGTGGTTGTTGAATGCTGATCTTCAAATTCCACTAATCTGACAGGGGGAAGAAGCACGCCCACGAATTAAGGGGTTATTCTTATTTCTCAAAATATAAAAACAAAATACGTTAATAAAACTTTTGAAATAAATAAAATTCAACACAATAAATAAAATAAAATTATCAGTCTTTTCACATAATACTACTAAAGTAATAGGTACAGAAAAGGAAATCCAAGAGCGACAACTCCATAGACAACTGTTAGTAATGGAACGATGACGACACTATCTAGGACGTACGTACTTGGTAGGACCTTGCCGGATGATGTCATCCAAACTTTTTACCTGCCTTTTAACATTCATAGCACGCACGCGATCGTAAATTTTGCGTTCATTGCTATTGCTGTTGATGTCTTCGTTAGGTATCATTTATTACGAAATGAATCCCATTGTAAACCTCCCAACTCCCAACCCGCTCGACTATTGTATCATTTAATTGATCTAGGTATATTTGTTTATTAATATAATATACATACATAACTCTGAAAAAACTAATTCAATATCTGATAAGGTAGCATTTAATGGCAAATAACGGATTAAAATTGTGCAAGTAGGTAGTATTTCAATATGATGTCTTCTAGGAAAGTTCCGTTAATTTCTGTTGATTTTTGTTTTTGTACATTCTGAACGTTCCTTTACATTGTTACACTTTTCCCACGCATATTACAATATTGTTTACATAAAAATAATATATAAGTAAGTATAGTAATTATCCTGAAGGTAGGTAGAAATTCTAATTTTTCCTTATAGTTGGAGATCCCGCTATACAACGACCTTCACCGAGCTGCTTATTTGATGAAACGTATTTTATATGTAATTTAATAGGTCAATAAATATATTGCATATGGGTTGCCTAACAAATTTTAGTCCAGAGTATGATTAATTGATAAATGAAAAAAAATTGCATCAATACTGCATTTTGCAACGGTCTGATTATTGAATTGAAATTAAATAAAATGAAAGAATATTTTATCATGAACACGGTAGTATAGGGTTGCCTGCGAAAAATCAGTCCGGAAGTCCGGTTGCCTCTAATTTTTAAAAGTAATATATTGCTGCAACCTTGGCCAATATCTCGGAAACTATAAACTTTAGGGCAAACATTATTGAGGTCATTGAGGTAGAAAATACAATTTTGCATCTTTTGTGGCATGAACACTTTTCTGTGACATGTACCGTTTACGATTTAATAAAAAAAAAAACATTTATTAATTAATCATACTCTGGACTAAAATTTGTTAGGCAACAACCCATTTGAAATATATTTATTGACTTATTAAATTAAATATAAAATACGTTTTATCAAATAAGCAGCTCGGTGAAGGTCGTTGTATAGCGGGATCTTAGACTATTACGAGATAACCGAGGACAGTTTAAAACAAGAATGACATCACATCATAAATACGTTACTTAAATACCTAAAATCAAGATAAATGGGATCGGAACACAAAAATAGATGTGACAATAACATTCACCTTGAGCCATCTTGAGCATAGAATAGATAATCCTTGAGTTGAGTCCACTATATACTAAATCGAATAGGTAGGTAGTTTGTTCGCAAGGAAGTCACAAAAAATACTAAACATTTAACTCGTTCTCAAACATCACTATCAGTAGAATTTTAATATAGGTAGGTAAAATCTCCGGGACAGTAGGTAGGTACCATGATGTATGTAGGTATATTTTAAAAGGGATAATATCATAGTCCAGTCATTTTAGTAAGTTCACCTCGGAATTCGAGATACCCAGCTGTAAGTCTGTAAATACTTGTATATTGACACCCTAAAAGTTGTCTCAAAACCTACATATGGTAGGGTGTACGCAACTATTAAATTTCAATGTCAAAGTTCACGAAAATCGTTTTTTTGCGCTTTTGTTGTAAATATTTCATTTCATTAATGGTTTTTTGCCATTTGTATGTATGATCAATATTGTAGAATACAAAATTCCCTACATATTTTGCTTTATAAACTTTTTTATACGGTGAACCGTTTTCGAGATAGAGGGTGGAGAGCTCGCGGTCACAGTACCTACGCACTTGATAATATACACGTTTGATATGTTGATGAGCAGCTGCACTGTTGGTGGAATATTTGACAGCTGCACAGGTTTATTAAGTTTTATAGACTTGGAAGTAATGCATATAACGAAGACGATCGAGACTTTTCACAGATTTTGGAGCATGATAGACTGCTAATAAGGTTTGAGTTCCACTCTCTAATAATCTCTGGGCCGAACAATTTTCTTCCTCCAATGCTGCTAGTGCAGCTAGTTCATCCAAATTTTCTGCAACTGCAAGAGTGGTTGTGGTTCGCGATGCGGATGCGGGCTGGCAATGCTCTTTAGCTTGTGGCCAATGTAATGGGCAAGCTTGTCTCAATGCTCTACCATATCAGAGGGACATTAACGAATATGGAACCTTTGACCCCGAAATCATGGAAGAGAATTCTGTATTCTACAATATTGATTATGCATACAAATAGCAAAACACCCATAGGAAATGAAATATTTACAACAAAAGCACAAAAAACGATTTTTGTGAGTTTTGACCTTGAAATATAATAGTTGCTTACACCCTACCATATGTAGGTTTTGAGAGAACTTTTAGGGTGTCAATCAAGGACGTTTAAAAAACACGGATAGAGCCCATCCTGAGACAAGACTGAGGCACTCAAATGACCCAAAATGGCGTCGGATATTCATGTGTGGAATGAATTCTGGGTTGCCACGTTAACCAAATTTACACCACAAAAAAAAGTACCTAATCAATAAAATTATTTCATTTCTTAATCATTTTGCTGGTCCATCCTAGAGAATTCGAGCATTTAGGCATTGTCATATATGTCATTAACTTCGAAATGCTTACTTACTGCACTTCGAACGACACACTGACACTGATATTTGGGATCCAATTGTTTTCACAATTACAATCTTTAACCGTTTCGATCCAGTCGTTTCTTCGTCGTCGTTTTCGTTTGCTTAATTTTCTTTTGGAAATCTAGCACACAGAATATTAAAATACGTAGTGACAATGGCAACCAAAATCATCTGTGTGCTTAAGACCGTGCGGCAGAAGCGAACACTAAAATAAGAAACAACTAGTAGAGAAAACGATTAAATAATTTTAATAGTAAAAAATAAAAATGTAATATAGTAAACATAGCTCGGGCACAGTCTGCGGTCCCATTTCACCTGAACGAATCTTTTACTTCCAAACGTGACTATGAGCTTCATTCACATCTCTGACAAAAAATTCTGTGTGGTGCGCAAAAAGAAGTTTTCACTTCAATAATATATTATGATATAATTATATAATTAAATATCAACTGTCTCAATACAAAAATGTGCCCTCCCAAACTTCAGGGCGCACGGAATCATGTTATCGTTGGGAAGAGTGAGCTCACTTTTTCCATTCTAGACGGTTGCAGGAAGCGGTGGACGCCGGACGTTTTTGAAGTGAAAACTTCTTTAGGCGCGCCTAGACAGATTTTTTGTGGGCTGTGAATTGCATTAATTCGTCACGCTTGGGTGTGATAAGAAAGCTTCGAGTAAACTCGGGACCATGGCTATTGACCATCTAGAAATACGTCAGCCTGTGGGAAATGATGAAAAAGTGTGGACAGGTCAGAAACGCTGACGCATGGGCCAATGGGAAATGCTGACGCATTTCTAGATGCCATGCCAAGATGGCGAGGCCAAGCCCTCCGTTTACACCCGTGTAGTTTCCAACGTATGCTATCAAATTCAGAGTTATAAGTTTTCACTTCTATCGGCAGTTCCTATGACTGCCAATTTTTTTTCCTATCACTATTCGTTATCCACAACCAAAATAAGTAGAACCACAGCATATCTTGCCGCTAGCGATTCTAGGGGTCAAGTAGGTTGTTTGTAAACTACTTACGATACACACAGAGACGCAGTTTATTACCAATTTCAAGGTGCTCAGGGCACATCTGTTGGTTTATATTGATGTTATATGAATTATTAAGTTACGGCTGGTCTAGACGGGAGAACGGCGACTGCCGATCCGAAGTTCAAATCCTAGGCGCACCACTGTATTTACGAATTCGTATGCATAATGCCGCTTACTTAAAAAACGCCGAACGAAAACATCGTGAGGAAAACGACATGTACTTATCTAGATGGCCTTGACTTTCAATACAATAAGTGAACATTTAGTGGGCTGCTTATAATATGCTATTGATATAATTTACGAGTACCATATATTTTGGGTAATTATCACGCGGTAATATTGGCAACACTGGTCTTGGGATTCCCTATTTTGTGTTAGGAAATAAAGATTTGTTTTTAATATTTAAAATGGGGAAATAAATGATTAAATTATTCAATCACTTATGAAACATGATTCCTGGAGGTTTATTGCGTTGGTCACTACGGCTTTTACAGGATTTCAAGGCGCAGGACGTTCTGTGTGTCAAGATTTGTATTTATCGCGAAACGTGTTGGCTGGCCTAGTTTTGCGCGCATAATGGCCGACTAGTGTGCGAATGTGTGCGTGTTAGCCTGTATGTGACAGAGCTCTGGCCGACTCAATATGACACAACTTGTTCGTTAGCCAGACTCTGTCCGACTTTTTTTAAACGTCCTTGGTGTCAATGTACAAGTATTTACAGACTTACAGCTGGGTATCTCGAATTCCGAGATTCTTACCTAATTTAAGCTTAAATGACTGGACTATAACAGCAGTTTAGCCTTCACAACGAAACGACGTATTTGGTATTATAAGTGTCTACATAAACGTTACTCAGATCTAGGATAGGTACCTAGATACAATTATCGTGGAATGATATCACCTTGCCACCACACGAGTTTTTTTCCTATTCCTTTCTGTAAGTTAGCTTTTATTGTCCTTTACCCAATCAATTAATACCCCGTTTACATTATTCCAGTCCAGCGTCCGAATCCAGTGCTGGATTGCTTACTGGAATAATGTAAACCGGCACTGGAATGCATTGGCACTGGATTGATGCATTCCAGTGCCGGTTTCCATTATTCCAGCTAGCAATCCGGCGCTGGATTCGTTCGCTGGACTGGAATAATGTAAACGGGGTATAGGTAAGTTTACTTCATGGACGTACCTATTTTACTGTTTCTATACGTCCATGGCTTACTTAAGCGCCTATTAGGTAGACTACGCGTTATTCAGCACTCGTTATGCAGACTGTCTTAGAGTCTAACTTGTCAGCTCGCTATTAGGTACACCAGTCTGAAAAACGCGCGCTCTAGGACTTTTAATATTACTTCTTTTTCTTTCGTGCACGCTATTATGGTATTTAATAATTTAAATAAACCGCGAACACCATCTCATGTCATCGAAACAGATATATGCGATACATCGCATGGACCATATCTATGTATGTATGTATCCCTGCACTAGGTGAGACCTACAACAGGACTATACAGCTATACACGCTTAATTAACCTATGTAATTTTTATGGCAAATAAAATATTTAAATAAAAAAAAAGAATTTTAAGCAAATACTAATAACTAACAATAATGTACACCGGGTATAATACCCCGTTTACATGATTCCAATCCAGCTGGATTGCTTACTGGAATAATGGAAACCGGCACTGGAGTGCATCAATCCAGTGCCAATGCATTCCAGTGCCGGTTTACATTATTCCAGTAAGCAATCCAGCGCTGGATTCGATCGCTGGACTGGAATAATGTAAACGGGGTATTACTTTTTTTTAAGACAATGTTATCACAATGTCAGGCGAGATTAAGAAATTGAACTTGAAAAATGTGAGTACCTACCTACCTACCTAGGTATGCCAGTATAAATTAATATTTCCCATTTCAATAATAAACAAAGCCGGTTATTCCAAGAATCATAAAAATAAACACTACGAAGTTAGATAGAGGAGATGATCTATTTTAATACGATCTTGTCTACGGTTTAACATGACTAGTGTTCTATTTTTAGCCAAACAACGCTGTGAAATCAAGCGAAATGAAACCATTACTTTAATGTAGGTACTTACTTTATTAAAAATCTCCAAAATAACTACGAATAAAAAGAACTACGAAAAGTAATAAATCGGTTAAAATCAAAAATTTGCTACACCACATTTGAATTAATACCTTACATACCTATTAGAATTCATCAAATAGGTATCTACAACGCGGAGACCAATTATTGCTACTCGTACCTATCGCTGTGATTGTGTCCATATCAACAATCCACTTCAAAACAATTGCTGTTAAATCATCAACTCTCTGATAGATGAAAACTTACAATTGCGCACGCAAGTCTTATATTAACGATGACGTACCAACTTCCAAAATTGCTAGGAGGACAGCAAAGCAAGCGGCGACACTTCGGGCCATGGTTTTGTTGTTTGTTTATGTTCAGACTACACTGCGACGGGCGAACGCGACCGATGAACAGACTACACTGAGTACACTGGGGACGACAAAATGGCTGAGGCGATTCTTGCTAGCGAGACCCGACAGAGTGACGCCTCGCTTGCCGGCTACCTACTTTGCTCGTGCCATGTGGGCGCCGCATATTTCACGTTTTTTTCTGGACTTATTTTTGCCAACTGAATAGCGCGATTTCATTCAATAAAACATCAAATTTTGATGTTATAAGAGTTAGAGTATTATGAGGATTCTTTGTTTTGATATACTGAATAACTGTGCTCGATACCAATCTCAATCATGTTATATTTATACTAATAAGGAAGCAGATAATAGACGAATCAAGTGGTCAGTGACCACTTGACCACTGACCACGGAACCATATGGACAGCGGACATCAGATACTTATCTGTCATAACAAAGGCACTCCAATGTGGCTTTCCACCGAAAAATCTCTTACGAACATCTCTCGTTTGAAGCAGCCAAGTCCTACCTATTGGGGAGCGAAACTTTTAGGTGATATTCTATGTTGTTCCTCATCGTATTGGTATTTCAGCACTTCGTCCCAGTGATGAGAGTGTATGGAGTAGGTAGGTACCTATATGTAGCCAATCTGTACTTTGTGCACGCGCTGATTATAAATTATAAGACACTGCTTCGAAGCACTTACCGCTTTACACCGAAGCAGTCTTAGTACGTCGTCAGTAGTAGTAATGTGATTTCTGTGGGAACTGGACTTCAACATCCAAAATTCTAATTTTCAATGAGTGAAAAAGTGAGAGGTATCGTGATATGAGTATATAATGAGTTTATTCTTATTCGTGTTCGATAGTGTTGATGACGATTGTATCATAGGTACCTACTATAGTCGTGAGTAATTTTCTGCCATATTACACAACCAAACACAATTATGTTTTTAAGTTCATTTGAAGTCATAAACATCGAAAATTTCAATGCTGTCATTTTCAATGATTTCAAATAGTTAACAACTTTCTAGCTCACTCAAACATAGAATAAAAGTTTGAAATAAGATGATCAACCATCAATATTATAATTCGTCTATCTACGGAATCGTCGCACGATGTCTCAGATCGTAACAAGTAATAGATAGTTAAAAATCTTGGTAATTACTTATATCTAAAAGAAATCATGGACGTATGATTACGATTACTACGACATGCGCTCGCGCCAAATGCTTGACCTGTTTCGAACTGAATTTCTATTTTTCACGGTTTCTGATTCGTATGTACGACACTACGACACTGTCGCAAAGCAAAACGTAACCGTTAATAAATAAAAATATTATAAATAAGGTCTAGTTCTCATATTTATATTATAATTTGTGCTATTTTATTTTACTTTATTTGGGTTGTTGGGGGGCAGAGACTAAAGGGTTCCTCTCAAAATTAGGGCGCAGGCTCAGGGGAAATACGGGTGAATCCCGCTCCGGTGCGTTCCAAGATTGGTCATTGCCATTCAACGTGGGAACGCGGCGAGCGTCATGAGCACTTTTGCGCCGGAAGCAGTTATGGGTGGGTTATTCGGAGATTAGTTTTAATTTATTTTCATTAGTTTTAATAGTAATCAATTACTAATTCGTCCAAATTGTATTTGAGTCAAAATGGGGCATTTGGATTTCAGAAAAAGATCCAATTGAGTAAATGACTCAAAACGAAACGCATGTTACGAATAAAACCCCTAAAAAAATTACAACTCTTGGTATATGTGCCTATACAAAATAATGTACTTAATTGTAGTACAATATTTCAACAAGGAAAAGATAAAATGGGCGCTGGTAAAAATAGGTATTAATTATCTCCTGCGTAACATATTTACCCAGTGAAATTACAGGGCTTAGAGATATAACGTCTTAGATCTCTGGGTGACGAGCGCAGTGCAGTGCTAGGTAATAATTTGGACTCTTCATGTTCCAATAGCTGCGTGTCACTGTGCTGTCATGTGGCAGGTATGTTGCTTACCATCAGGCACATGTCGTGCTCGTCTCGTCACTTTTTATTAAAATATATATATGTATATATATTATTACCTACTATTTCGTTAGGTTCCTAATTATACAATTTTATTAATAGGCTAACAAAATCAATTACAACAGACTGTAACAATAGTTTTAATTAATAATAAGTGGTCACTGACCTTCAATTTACAACAAGCCATTTTCAGACGAAAAAAAAACGATGGATGGCATTCATCCTTACACGTAAAATGATTTGAACGTTTTTTATCCAAATCTAAGGTACTGTCGATGTAAATTGGGCTCTAGACCTTATGTTGCAACTAACATTCCTGCAATTGACAAGTTTTACGTTATTATTTTATATAATTATGTTTTTCAATCTCTCTTTACTTTACGCAACACGTTAAAGGAATGGAACAATCTGTTCTTATGTTCGAAAATTTGCTTATTAAGTACTTTAAAAAATGTAATAAATAAAAACATACTACCGCCATCTGGTACATTTTGGAACACTGTTTTTTTTTTTTCGGAAAACTGCAAATTTCCAAGATTTTCTCAACGTATGGTCACACTATATTTAAGTTTTGTGTGCATCTCGCTCAAACAAGACCTCGAGGTTGTTTTATTCGAATGAACATGTAAACAACATCGTCACTCGATTTTAAACAAATAACATTAGAATTGTGTCAAATGATGACATCATATATAGGTATCAGTTGGTTTTACACAGATCATAATATATTTGGAACCGCACTCCCTATGGGTAATTTTTATATATAATATGAAAAATACTGTGATGGTTTTAGTTACAAACAAGGACGTTTACTTTTTTTAAACGTCCTTGGTTACAAATGTTTAGTTAATTAACAATTAACCAACGGGTTGCTCACGTGTGATACGATCAGAGAAGGGAAGCAGTCGAGTGCGCGCACTGCTCCCGTTTTTTAAGGAAATCTGTAAAAATTTGAGAAAATCTGGAGGAAATTCATTTACGCAGACTGGTTACCTATGAATTCATAAAGAGGATGGTCAGATTATGTTGGACTCGCCACCACGGACGGTCATGGTGCCCCCTGTCAATAAAAATGTCCACTTCAGTCGCATATTGCCTCCGTACTACCCCCAGGCAGACTCCGCAAAAAATCCTCCTCCTACAAATTTAGTTCATATCCTAATAATATTATAAATGTCAATCAATGTATGGATGTTTGGATGTTTGTTGCTCAATCACGTCCTAACGTATGAACGGATCGGGCTGAAATTTGGAACACAGATAGATTATAGCCTGGAAGAACACATAGGCTTTTTAGGTAGTAGCTCTGCCTGCGAAGCCGAGGGTCGTGGGTTCGATTCCCACCCAGTGCAAATATTTGTGTGATGAATTCAAATGTTTGCACTGTGTTTGGGTGTTTCTATGTATAATAAGTATGTATTTAAAACTATATAAGTATTAAATCAGCTCTCTGGCCGCCATGATACAAGCTTTGCTTAGTTTGGGGTCAGATGGTGATGTGTGTGAATTGTCCACCAATATTTATTTTATTTATTTTTATCCCGAAAAAACAACGGGAACAACGGGAACGGGGACTACGCGGGTAACACCGCGGGGCGCTGCTAGCACCTAATAAAACTATTCACCTAGTGGAATCGTTTATCTTTGCTAATTAATTTAATAATGTAAGATCGGCGTATATAAGCATTGTAGATACGTTACATGGTACATCAAGTCCGTACTAGCTTAAAGCTTATCCTCTTAACACCCTCCTTTTTTTAAAGTCGGTATAATTTTTATAGCTTTTTTTTTTCACCTAATGAAAATTGCATGTATTTTGTTCACATTTAATGTAGGGAAAACAACCGAACGTACCTACCTACTTACTGCTCCGGTTTCGGAGTAGGGAAACGAAAATATCTTCTGCGTTACTTATTAATTTTTCTTTTAGTTTTGAAAATCGCTCGACTGATTTCGATAAAATGTTAATGTTTTTTTAAATGTTTTTTATGGTAAGGTGAGGTGATCATAGGTTCATAGGCGGTGTTTTACATTTTCAAAATAAACCATACGTCTATGCCCAAGTAACAATTTAACGTCGTATAAAGGTTAAGTAAACGTTATCTGAATACCATACATCGCTATAATAAAGTCATACTAACGTTATAATAACGTTTACTAAACGCGAAAATGGCCCCAGTTATACGACCTAAATGGTCGTATATTGGTCATACAGAAAGCTCGAGCCAACTTCGTTAACGTCATTCAACAGTCGTACAAATGTTATGTGATAACCACTTTCGTCGCGCAGTAGTCGCATCCTAACTTTACAACGACTCGTTTGTTGTATTGTGGCCGTACAGGTGTTATTGAATGACTAAAACGTTTTGTTTGAGTCAAGTGACAACACCTGTACGACTTATATTAAT
This sequence comes from Ectropis crepuscularia, assembly GCA_963693475.1. Taxonomy (NCBI): domain Eukaryota; kingdom Metazoa; phylum Arthropoda; class Insecta; order Lepidoptera; family Geometridae; genus Ectropis; species Ectropis crepuscularia. Next base: position 17,503,347 of record OY856358.1, read on the forward strand.
GTTCGTCGCAACGTGTTTGTGGTTCGAAGATTTAATTTAGTGTAAAATAAAAACATACTACAACTTACTGCAACTGGGAAATAATAAGGTGAGTGTTATTTAATTTTCATATCTTGCTTACTTTATCTGTCTCTCATGCTATTTAGTTTGAATGGGAACTGAAGTTTTATGATAATATACCTATGTGAATACTATTCAGATTTTCATGCCCCCTCGTAATTTTGTGTTATAATCATATTATCATTAACAAAAATAGTTTTATTTTTTTCTAAAAATGTCTGACTGTTGCTTTTGTCGCACACTTACCTCTGTACGACCTGATGATGATGATGATGGTCGCCATGACAGCTAGCTATTAGAGTTCCTCAAAAACATTAAAACCCTTTTCGTATTGTCAATATTCACCAAAATTTATTATTTGTAAATCTATTTCAGGAAAGAACACTTCATAGTGCAGTGCGGTTTTTCGTAGGAAAAATTCATCAAACTTCCGTAAATATGGCCGTCTAATCATTATAAAGTCAAAATCTGACTTAAATAAGACTGCAAGTTTGATTAAAGTCAGGACAGGACTTTAAACGGACATCATGTAATATAAAGGTTATATTTGAGTCGTCAATAAACAACCCAGTCATTTAAGAGTATTTAATTGACCGCTGTAAAACAAGGTACTGATTGTTATATAAACGGCACTATGAAAACGTCTATATAACGTCCACGTTGTATAAATGTTGTATAAAAGTTTTCCAAAAACATAATTTGGTGTGTTCAAAACGTTTATTGGACTATAACGTTAGTATGACTATTGCGTTGTCGTACAAACGTTTTAGCTAAGACTGTAATATAAATCGTTTAGTCTCCCCAACGTTGCTAATACCAGTTTACTATGACATATTCGTCGCACGACTAATTAGTTGCATTAAAGACATCTATAGGACCTGGTAGTCATCTCATTACTATTGTAAGACTGCTATCCAACTTTAGGTCGTACAAGTCAAGACTTATACGACGTATTTGTTTGTTGGGTGGTACCTAGTCTTCTTATCCGCCGGCACTGTGCTAGGTGAGGCCTGCGTACCTACTTACGCTGCTTCCAAAAATGTTGAGCTATAATATTGCTAAATATAAGTATTTACCCACAGAGTACAATAACTCATATCTTCAGATAAGATTCCACCTTGCCCTTTTTTCTATCGGACTACTCGTAGCTTGAAAAAGCGACATCGTTTCATAGTTAATGTTCCAAAGACTCGAACAAAGATATTTGACTCTACATTTCACTCTCTATTACAAGGACGTCTAGGCTACGGAATGCGTAGCATGAGTGGTTTTTTCCTGATAGTTACAATATTCTTGTTTTCAAATCGAGAGTGAATCAGATTTTTTCTAGGTAAGTACCGAATCATCGCTTAGCGTTCAAGTGTAAACATTTAGTTTTAAAAGTAGATGTTTTCCAGATCTATATTGGCGTCAGGGAGCCTCTACTAACTAAGGAAGTCTAGGCTAGAGCAGGAGGCGAGACCTAACTAACTTTACAAAGAAACCGACTGGCCTCGTGATGTCGTGATTTAGTTGGTAGTGTAATGCTCCGACATAGGTTCGATTCCCGTCCAAGACAAATAGTTATTTGTGTGATGCTACTGTACTCTATGCCTGGGTGTTTAAATCCTACTTACATTATAAATGCGAAATTTTACATATTTCGATGCTGAGATGTTCAGACAAAGGATCCTTTCTTAAAATTCTTCTTCGAAAGGATCCTTTCTTAAAATTTGGAACAAAAATAGATTATAATCTGGAATAACACATGAGCTACTGCGGGACATTTTTGTCGTTTAGGTACGAGACCGGCAATAACGCAGGTGAAACCGTAAAGCGCTGATAGTGAATAAGATTGTATTTGCAATTATAGGTATAAGTAGATATTATATCAACTATCTTCTACAAAAATACAACCGTTCTTAATTTAGGGCTAGTTAGTTTTTTTTTTTTTTTTACTTTTATAGGTTTACACTATAAAAGTTAGTATCTATAAAAAACATCCGCACAAAAGCAGAGCACATTTGAAAGCAGTCACATACGAAAATACTCAGCCATTCGGTCTACTGCTTAGTGTTTTACTCACCCTTTCCAAGTATCCCAACAGATATGTGTCTCCTCTCAATACCGATATATCTAAGTTGTACAGTATATTCAAAACGAGGTCAACTCCGTCTAGGTTGCTTGCTACTGCTAATAAGTTTGATAGCTATGACCGACCAACGGCGACGTCAATACTCTGACAAGTTCTGAACGACCGTTTACGACATTCTGGGTGTGCGGATTTGGACACATTTTCATACATATAGTACAGTACTAGCAGCGTCGGTTTTACCCGCATAGTTCCTGTTCCCGTTGTTTTTCCCGGGATAAAAATTAGACCATGTATTCTTGAACTCTACAATCTAACTGTGTTTCTTTCAGGAGTTTCGACGTGCCTGAACAACAGACATCTAAATTTTCGCATTTATAATAAGTATTAGTAGGATATTAGCAGCGCCCCGCGTTTTTATCAAACATCCAAACCTTTAAATTTATAATATTATTGGTAAAATGTGTGTATATTTATAGATTTGGAAAATCGCAAAAATAACAGTTTGATTTCCTCGAGTCACAGTCATTTCTCCCAAAACAAACATTTCTATGATGTTCGTTTTGTATCTTGGTGTTTCTACCTATACTAATATTATAAAGCTAATAAGTTTATGTGTTTGAACGCGCTAATCACAGGGACTACTGGACCGATTTCAAAAATTCTTTCACCGTTCAATATGCACGTAATCCCTGCATCCACGTAACCACTGTATAGGCTACACCTATACTGTCCTATACGCACCACGGGCAAAGCCGGAGCCGACCGCTAGTGTTAAAAATAAGTTATAGCTATCCGACTTGCATAGTACAAGCTTTCCTTAGTTCGAGGCTGGTGTTGTTTGACAAAAAGTGTCGAGAAATACATAGAACAGCTGTTTTATTGCATAGTTTTTTTTTTTTTCAGAAAACTTAAACCCTATGTCCATTTATTTTCTTGTAATAAATTAATTTTAATTGGAACTGGTCGTAGTCAAGGACAAATACTAATTGTTCATTAAGATGGAAGTAAACAGGCATCATTTTATTCTGAAAATGGTGAATCAACTACTTTATCATCGGTAACATTTTATTTGTAACAAACAAACAATACATCACAAAAAAAAATACCACCGCGCCAATCTGAAAATCATTTATAGGATTTAATTAATTACGGGATAATTGGAATACGTAGCGAGGTTTAAGCTATTAATAGTTATCAATAGTTTAAGCTATTAATAGTTATCAATAGTTTAAGCTATTGTAGTTGCTCACTGTACTACTGGTACCTACTATAACCAGGACGTCTACTCTATGTCTACGAAAACGTAATTTCGAATAAAAACTCACGACCTTCCTATTCTCGCTCTACTTCCTTCCTATGCCCGGTATTTGCAACTGGTGTTAAAACTTTTAACTACTTAGCCGAAAAGAGCAGTATCGGGAAATAACTAAAGTTTCTTGGAGTTTACGGCGATCATTTGAGCTTGGAGTCTTTTACCTACTGTATGCGGCGTGCATAAAACAAGCCGTAACCATAATTACGAACAGTTATTTCACAATTATAAGATCTGCACTACAAACCCGTAAAAAAAACATTAAAAATACATAAACCTACTAGCAAAGTGCGCTGCCGATAAAAATGATGAAAGATATCGTCGCTGTGACTCGAATTGTTATAATTCAGCTGATATTTATAAATGACCTTCAAATGAATATGTAGGTTATGAATATTAAGCGATATGTTTTATTCTTTTTTCCATCAATTTCGTGATATTTTTTTATAATTAGTACTTGCTTGCCCTATATATGGCAAAGGCTTCGCTACTCTACCATGCCCTTACCCAACTTTTTTTAAAAAGGCACCTAGTACGTATATATGGCGTTTTTTGGTGAACTACAGCATACCGAACTTTGATAGATAGATAGAAAACTCTTTATTGTGGTACAACTTTAAAAAAATATTGTGAATCACTTATGAACTAGCGCCCACAAGTGCCGGCCTTATTGTTGAGAGCAATCTCTTCCAGGCAACCAGCAACTAGTTTGGTCTAGTACAGAACCTAAGCTTGCTTACGCACTTACGTATGCTCCACATATGGAAAGTCTACATGAAGTATAACAGAAGCATGGACGTGTAAAAAAGTACTTTTTTTATACGTCCAGGAACAGAAGCATATTTTTATAACAGAGTGACGAGACGAGAAACGCGCCCGATGGTAAGAAACATGTCTGCCCATAACAGCACAGTACCACGCAGCTAGTTGAGCTTAGCATAAACAGCCCGCTAAAGGCCCCACTGCTGGGACTCGGGGTATTGTCTCAAGTCGAGAGTGGAGAGTCAAAGCCCCTATGGCTTTGACTCTCGACTCTCGACTTGGTGGATGACATAGTTTCACACAAGACCTTGAAAGGTTCTAGGTACATGTCGGTTTGCTCACGAAGTTTTTCTTCATCATTATAAGTTAGCGACATTACGCACATGACATCGAAAAGACAGTGGTGCGCGTGGAATTTGAAAAGTCCAATTAAGTACCTCACTCTACACAGGCTGCACTGCACTCGTCACCCAGACATTTAAGATTTATCTCTAAGTCCTATAATTTCTCTGGGAACACTTGCCCTTTAAACCGAAATAGGTACAGTTATATTACTTGACACATTACTGCTTGGCAGTAGAATAACTGACAAAGGTGTGGTATTACCTCAGGAGGCGTTAATGTAAGTAGTATTATACCTACTCTACTTTGGTATTATATTCTATCCTGAGCTGATGTCATCCTGACTTTTGGTACACTTTTGGTGGTCAATGTCATTACTCCATCTGTTTCGAGACTTTCCGGGGCGTCAGGTGTTCTGTGGAAATTAAGGAGTTGTGAAGTTTGTATGGATTGTCTGGATGGATGGATGTCTCGATTAGATTTCGGGCTGGCTGCTACTAAGCGTTACATCCAAGGTTTTCTCCTGGGTGCGCAATCCTAGTAAGTACGCGACGATGAATTTCTTCCCGTCCTTAAGATCTAGACCATTTTAAGCTATCATGATTGTTCGCAGCACTATTATTAATTGCAGTTTATATTCCGTGGTTTCATGGCAGGGCGAATCCAACCATAAACCCATAATTATGTAGTATATCTAGTAATTACTATGAATAAATAATCTAATTAATAAAATAAACCAATCTTATAAACTAGGTGTCTTGTAAATGAAATAAATAGATATTGGTCGACACCATTTCACATTTAATACATTTTTTTTATGTGTCTAATAGTGAGCAACACGCTTGCCCATAACAACATGGTGTCACGCAGCTATTGGATATTCCAAATATATGGAAAAAAAATCAGAACAGTCAATAAACAAATTTACAACGTTAGTAACGTCCTACAAACTCAAATATGATAAAACGATGGTTTGATTTGACAAAGGAATAAGACGTAGATCGTAGAGGAATAAGACGTTAAGGAATAAGACTTGACAAAGGAATAAGACGTAGTAGTGATAACAATGAGATTCCGGAATAAATCGATTTTTATTTGATAACTTAACATGAAACTTTGCTTTATGATAGCTAGAGTATAGACTCCGCGTCACCAGTGACGAACCATTGATATTTGTTTTCACGATCCAATGCTCATTGAAATATGGAGTATATCAGTCTATCACTCGTGTTCAATTCGAATATACCTTAATAAAGTAACATGAAAATCAAATTAATTTAACGTAGATAAAAACTAGGAAAAATGTCATATTAAAATAATTATTAAAAAGATTGTTAGGCATCAAATTAAAATTAGATAAATTTAAATCAAGTGATAGGCGCATGATACGACCTTCAATCTGGTGGAAACCGCAATGGTGTAGTGACGAGAACGTCCAATATAACCATTGTGAGATCGCAAGACCTCTGAGTACTACAAGTGCAGATGTACTAAAATGTCATCACAGACAGGCAATGGCTTTTTCTGTGGAAAATATCGTGTAACCAGATTGTTTCTAGAAAGATATCTTACGAGGACATGTCTCATGTTCCGACTCGTACTAGGCCAACATGATAGAATATGGCCTAGACCTAGACTCTCTCCTTCGAAATTACGTTTTTCGTAGAAAGAAAGTAGACGGACCTGAATACCGTAAGCTACGCTGTTTATACTATTATGCTAGACCCTTCAAATCTTATCAAGTGGACTAGTAGTTTTTTGAGAACGTACATAAAAACACTTTATTGTGCAGTCTAGAAAAACTACAAATAACACTACACAATTAATGTACTTAGCTTCAATAATAGCTTAATAATAAAATAAGGGTCTTAAATGGCGGTCTAACATATTATTTTTTGTTTCAAGGGACCTATGGAAATTGGTTTCAGATTGCCTCTAATAACTAGGAAACTTTGGAAATTAATTATACTTACGTAGGTACATACATAGAGCATGGTTGAAAACGCACATGAGTAATACCTGAAAGCATTCCATTTCCTTACCATGCCTAGGCTATTATTGAGTACCTATTGCGTTAATACTTATTCTTGTACTTAAGAAGGAAGGTGGTAAAAACAAGGTGACTTGCTCATCCGTGACAGCATTACGCCATTCCATTTTATTACTGTTTACTTTGAGGTAATTTACACAGCAAACGCATCGCTATGGACGAGTGACATTGGTTTTACTCAAAGACTTTACATATATACATATACCTACTATGTACGTATAGAGTTAGAACAAACGCTTTACACCGAAAGCATGGGTCTGGTCTTGTCTCGTGGTCTTGGTCGGGTCGCTCTTGTCTTGTCGCTCTTGTGGAAGTGTCGCGGCACATCACTATGTCGCCGTAGCTAACATACACCTTATCTGCTTACGATTGGGACAAAGGACCTGATCTATTACCCATTATTTATTTAAGGTTTTACCATTAAAAAGATTAAGTTTATGATTTAGGATGGGGGGCGCAGGGGCGAAGGCTTCCCGCATTGATGAGGTGGGGGGATCAGTAACCGTGGCCTGGTCAGCTAGTTAGTGTGAAGAAACTCATGGTGAAGATAAGAGGAACCTGCGAATATTCGAAGGAAGAGGGTTGCTCGTCTAGGCTTTGCCTCCAAGCCGACGACGACGCGGCCATGTAAGCTACGCGGTCTCTTACCTGTATATGCAAGCTTGGCTGGATAATGATGTTGTTGACGTTGTTGTGACGTATAACGGTATCAATGGTACAAGATTGAGTTTAATACGAGTGTTACTACTGCGCCCTTGCACTTTTGCTTGTGTACTGTAGTAGTGTTAAGAGTTACGACGTGTGGGTACGTAATGATTCCAATATGGCGACTAGGGTTCAAATTTGGCGGGAAAGCAGCGTTTTCGTTACACAAGTCACGTTAGGCATTACCTACTAGAGGGCAAGCGAAAGTCCTTTTTAGGGTTCCGTAAAACGTAAAAACGGAACCCTTATAGATTCGTCATGTCTGTCTGTCTGTCTGTCTGTCCGTCCGTCCGTATGTCACAGCCACTTTTTGCCAAAACTATGAGAACTACACTGTTGAAACTTGGTAAGTAGATGTATTCTGTGAACTGCATTAAGATTTTTACAAAAAAAAATTAGGGTTGCCCTCCATACTGAGAACTGAAACTCAAAAAATTTTTTTTCATCAAACCTACAGGGGTGTCTATCGATAGATCTTCAAAAATTATGTTGAGGTTTTTAATATCATTTTTGTCTACACTGAATAATTTGCGCGAGAGACACTTCCAAAGTGGTAAAATGTGTGTCCCCGCCCCCCTCTAAATTCTTAAGTAAGAGAATGAAAAAACTAAAAAAAAATATATGATGTACATTACCATGCAAACTACGATCAAAGTTACAACGAACTACAAGAACTATGTGTACTATGTATGGTTCTTTTTTTCTGAGTCACTTAGAGGGTACCTCGCCTGACAATTCACGCCACTCTCGGGTGACTCGTCCCGCGGAGCAGTATTTAACCGATTTCGCGCCGAGGGCGCACGTCACTTCTTTTCGCGCATTCTTAAAAGTAACTTATACTCCAGCTGTTTATAAAGTTCGCCTCGCACCAGTTAAAGTTACCGATTCGTACCGCACCGCACCACAAGATTATTTCGCAACACACAATTCAAAGGCTGCTGCTGAAGGAAATATAATTGAGGAAGAAGAACTGCCGCTCAATCGCCCGGAGGACGCTGGATTCTTAAGGTAGGACCTTTCTTTTGTGTTTCTGGAGAAAAGGCCAAACCCCAGGGTCTTCCACCCCCTTATTGTTTTTGTTCCTTTAATTTAAATTCCACCCGCTCCGCCGTCACGAAATCTCATAGATTTCCAAGAGTACCAGCGCACCGCTGGTGACGAGAATTGTTATAATAAATAATTAATTTTCTTCGCCATTTAATGGTCCTTCGTCACTCGGATGCCTTGTTTATCCTGAGATTTCGTGGCTATTTACCCCATTCCTATTTATTTATTTATCTACCGCCTATTTTGTGTGTCTCTCGTTTGAAGTCAAGTTCGTTTTGTAGTGGTAGGGCTCTTGCCAAGCCCGCCTGGGGAAGTACCACAGCTTTGCCTATTATTCTGCCGTCAAGCAGTTACCTACTGTGTTACGGTTTGAAGGGCAAAGTTTCCAGATATACGACTGGGCTAAGAGATATAACACCTAAAATCTCAAAGTGACGAGCAGTGCAGTGTCAAACAGTGATTTAGACTCTTCATGTTCAATCAACTTCGTGACGTTTGACTTTTATGAACAGATTTGTCGTTACCCGTCTCGTCACTCTAAATAAATAATATTTGCTTATTTAAATTATTTAACATTCAAAAGTCAAACATTGCCTTTGGTTACCGCATCGCCTAATAAACTCGAATTTCGCATTTACACCGCAATTTTTATAAACCGTTTTCAATTCTGTTAATGACTACCTACATAAATCACTTATAATTACCAACGCATTATATTATCTCGTTCGCCGTTGGAAATTATTTATTTACCTACCTCGCATTTTTGTTATTTTGTACGATCACTTTAACATTTGAGTTTGGATCATACCTATTGTCTGGATTTGATCACGATGACGTCGTCTAATGATCAAAAATTAAAATTATTGGAATGTCAAAGACAAGTATATTTCGAGCGTCTTCAACAAATATACGATAAATCGCGTGCTAATTTGAATGACCCAGAATTATTGGAAGAATTTCTGTGCTCGGTTGAGACTTTACAAGAAATCAGGTGTAACTTTCAGATTTGCGTGAAAGATATCGAATCTTTATTATTGAAAATTGATAAGGATTCAGTTCCGGATTTCAATCAATGGCTCGCATTTGAAGATCTTTATTGTCGTGTTAAACGTAAACATTCTCAGTTTATTACAACCACAGCGCTCACACCAACGGTTAAACCAGATAAAACATTTCAAAATATTAAGCTAGCTCGTATAGAAATACCGGAATTTGACGGAAATGCAAACGACTGGCCTTTATTTTATGCTACTTTCCAAAGGGCTGTACATTTAAATTCATCGCTTTCCGTAACGGAAAAAATATTTTATCTCACTAGTAAATTGAAAGGTCGAGCGAAACAAGTATACATTGGATTCGTACCCTGTGAAGAAAACTATGAAACAATATATAACGCGCTCGTTTCTAAATACGAAGATAAGAGAAATCTCGCTAGTACTTATTTAAACCAAATTTTCTCATTGAAGCCCATTGTTTCCCCCACCGCTAATAACTTAGAATATTTAATCGACCAATTTTCAAATTCGCATCTCGCATTAATTAACTTAAACATACCCGACTTGTACGATTTTGTCATGTCATACCTTTTATTACAACGGCTGGACAGAGATTCGGCACGTTTATTCGAAATGGATAACCGCGATTCGGAAATACCTGCGTTTGATAAAATTACTAAATTTGTTCGCGACCGTATTAAGGTTTTGAATAGGACGAGTGAAAACTCAAGTACTTGTGTGAGAGCCAAGCTGTCAGAAAACTACATTCCGAAAAATAATTCACGCGCATTCTTAGTAAGCGATAACATTTGTACATTATGCAATGACAAACACGACCACTTGTATTCCTGTAAAAAGTACAGGACTTTAACCGCTCGAGAACGTTACGAACATGTAAAACAATTACGCGCTTGCATTAACTGTTTGAGTTCGCAACATAATTCAAACGCATGCCGGTCTAAGGGAACTTGTGCAAATTGTAAAAAAAAGCACCACACTTCACTCTGTTTTCAAGCTGATAACAGTAGAACCGGTCCGTCGAGTGATAACAGTCGTAGTCCAGTAGTGGCTGCTCAGAATAATAACGCTACTTCAAATTTATTTTTGAATGAACCGACGAATAATGACGCTTCATTTTGTAGTATGAACGCAAATTCAAAATCTTTGCGAAAAACTCAAAATGTTTTGTTGGGTACCGTTCTTGCTGATGTTCGCAAAAGAGACGGTTCCGTGATTCAAGTTCGTGTCCTCGTGGACAATGGATCGCAAAATCATTTTATTTCCCGCTTCGCTTGCAGGAAATTAGGTATTAACATCTTTCACGATGATACTGACCGTTTCGTAAACGGAATTGGTGGCAGCTACCAGTCTATATTAGGCTATACAGACGTAACGTTGGTATCTAAATATGACAGAAACGTTAACTTGCGGATTAAACCTCTCGTTCTTAAAACCATTTCAAGTTGTTTGCCCAGCTGTGAATTTGACATCTCACCGCTGTCTTATATAGGTAAACTCCAGCTGGCAGACCCGCATTTTAATAAACCCGCCGAGATCGATATTTTGTTGGGGGCTGAAGCCTTTTTACAGATATTACGACCCGGAAAATTGCTGGGTCCACCAGGGCGTCCCGATCTTTTGGAAACTGCTTTTGGATACGTAATATTAGGATCAATAGCTACGTTACAGGCTCATAATGGATCAGACAATAATGAAAACAATCACTCATTTTTCTCGTCGAGTGAGGGTAATTCAATTGAAAGTTTAGTTTCCAAGTTCTGGGATCTCGAATCGGTACCCACTAAAACTTATTTGTCTGAAAGGGATCAAGAATGTGAAAACTTCTACGCGTCAAACACGCATCGCAATAAAGTTACTGGACAGTATGTTACGGCTTTACCATTTATAAAATCAACCGTGACGTTGGGTGATTCATTAACCGTAGCCTCTCGCTGTTTTTCATCCCTTGAACGAAAATTCCAAACAAATACCGCCTTAAAAATGGAATATGACACTGTTTTGAAAAATTATATTAGTGAGGGTATATTATCACCTGCACCACCGCTAAATAATAAAAATTATTACGTTATTCCGCACCATGGCGTCTGCCGGGAGGGCAAAGCGCTACGTATTGTATTGAACGCGAGCGCAAAATGTGTTGACACGAACGCTTCACTCAATGACTGTCTACATTCCGGCCCTAATTTACAAGCTAATCTAACCGCGATTATTTTAAAATTTAGATTGTTTCCAATCGCACTGACCGCTGACATCAGACAAATGTTTTTAGCAATAGGAATCCGCGAGGAAGACCGTCGTTTTTTGAATATTCTATATAAATTTGACGGCGATTCTACCACCAAACTATATCACTTTAATCGGGTTTGCTTTGGCTTGCGATGCTCGCCGTACCTCGCTATGAAAACAGTCAAACAACTCGCTCAAGATGAAACTGATCTTCCAAACGCATCGGAAACCGCTGTTAATAATTTATACATGGACGACTTGGGAGCTTCGGTAGCTACCGCTGAGGAAGGTGCTCAGCTGGCACAAGATTTGATCGAGTTATTTAAGCGTGGTGGGTTTGACTTGGTTAAATTTGTGAGCAACTCACCTAAAGTGTTAAAAGCGATTCCACTGGAAAATCGTTTATCTTCGAAAATCGAATTCGACAAAGAGGATAATATGAAGCTTTTAGGCCTAATTTGGTCTCCAGTCGAAGACGAGTTTTCTATTGCCGTAAAATTTAACCCGCAGTCAAAATGCACAAAACGCCTTATGCTTTCGACGGTCGCGAAATTATGGGACATTAACGGGTTTTGCGGTCCCGTTATATTACACGCAAAGTTATTAATAAAAGCTGTTTGGACGGCACGCGTCGACTGGGATTCTACCCCACCGCTGGACATTTGTTTAGCGTGGAAACGCTTCTTAACGGAGCTCCCTACGTTACATAATTTTAAAATACCCCGTTTTGTAGGTATTAGGCCTAACTCTCGCGTCATACTCTTAGGGTTCGCGGATGCTTCAGAAAAGGCGATGGGTGCCTCCGTGTACCTTGCCACTCAACATACCTCGGGTAATAACCAGGTCCATTTGATAGGCTCAAAGAGCAAGGTCGCCCCGCTCAAAATTGTCTCTTTAGCTCGTTTAGAGCTGTGCGCGTTATTATTATTATCCAAATTGCTTCGATTTATGATAGAAACTATTTCTTGCCGCTGTCAAATAGATGAAATTTTCGCGTTTACTGATTCGACAGTAGCCCTTCATTGGGTTCATTCGTCTCCGCATCGATTCGACACTTTTGTTGCCAACCGTATCTCTCAAATACAGGACAATCTTCACGCAAACCATTTTTTTCACTGTGAAAGCGCACTGAATCCTAGTGATTGTTTAAGTCGCGGCCTTACACCTGGTCAATTTTTAAACCATAAATTGTGGCTACATGGCCCCCCGTGGGCTTTAAATGAAGTACACACATGGCCGATTAATAGATTTATTTTTAATCCCGCACAAGATGAAAAACTGTTAGAGCTTAAAAGGCAGGCAAACATTTTTCTTGTCACCGATGATCCAGAACCTTTTCTATGTTCTCTAGCTAAGCGCGTTTCTTCTTGGTCTAAGCTTCTCCGCATCGTCGTTTATATATATATATTTATTAGGAAACTTCCCCGCACTGATAGAATGCAACTTACACATTTACACTTTGCTGAGACTGCGATTATAAAAGCCCTTCAACGACAATATTTTCAAAATGACATGAAAACTATTTCAAAAGGTCAACCAGCCTCTAAGAAACTTCTCCCGCTTTCTCCGTTTTTGAAAAATGACATCCTCCGCGTCGGTGGACGATTACATAATTCATCTCTCGAATTCGATAGTAAGCATCCAATTCTTCTCCCGAAAAAGGATCATATAGTCAATCTTATCATCGACTATTATCATCGCAAATACCTACACGCAGGGCCACAGTTATTATTGTCGTTACTGAGACAGAAATTCTGGATTATATCCGGACGCAGTACTGTCAAACAACGCTTTCATTTTTGTAACAGCTGCTTCAAAGCTAAACCACGCACAGAGACGCCGTTTATGGCTTCTCTTCCCGCTGTTCGCGTAAACGAAGCATCAAAGCCCTTTCTTTGGACGGGCGTAGATTATGCGGGTCCACAAGATATTCTCATTAGCCGCTATCGTGGTGCACGAAGGGAGCGTTGTTATTTTTCGCTATTTACCTGTTTGATAACCCGCGCAGTACACATAGAGATTTCCGTCGACTTATCAACAGCTTCCTTTCTTCGCGCCTTTCGTAGATTCATAGCACGTCGAGGAAAAGTCCTTTCGCTATACTCCGACAACGGAACAAATTTTATAGGCGCGAAAACAAAACTCAATGAACTTAATAAATTTCTTAAATCCAAAACATTCGGTGATTCCTTTACACAAGAAACCCTTTATCAAGGTATAAATTGGGTTCTAAACCCACCATCCGCTAGCCATATGGGCGGACCTTGGGAAAGTATGATCCGGGTTCTAAAGGTCCACCTGCGCCGTACTATAGGAAACGCTCTCCTCACGTACGAAGAAATGCTAACAGTAATAACGCAAGTCGAGGCTATCCTTAACTCAAGACCTATAACCACGTTAAGCTCTGACCCCTCGGAACCTGAAGCTTTAACCCCTTCGCACTTTCTAACACAAGGTCCATTAGATTCTTTTCATTCCGATCCGCGCATAGATTCCGTAGACTTGATCCGCAACAAACGTCTAGTTGACAGCATAGTTCAGAGATACTGGAACCGTTGGAGACGGGAATACCTCAACACGCTCCAAACTCGTGTCAAGTGGAATACTAAAACTAACCCGGTAACTAAAGGCACTGTAGTTTTACTTAAAACAGAAAATTCACCGCCACTACAGTGGCCATTAGGTATAATTGAAGATATTAAATCCTCTTCGGACGGCATCGCTCGTATTGTGGAGATACGCACAAAAAATGGCACTTACATTCGACCAGTGGTAAAACTGTGTGTTTTACCCTCCCAATAATTCGCACCTTTTGTTTTTCTCTTACGCATGTCTACTTAGCATGTGTAAATCTAATTCACACTCTTATTTTTTTTCATTCTCTTTTACATGCGTATTTAATATTTATTTATTCCAGACATCCGTGATTAGTCACTGGATGCATTATTACCCGCACCCTTGCTCCAACCCGCACCCTTGTTTTTTACCCGCACCATTTTTATCCAACCCGCACCATTGATTTTACCCGCATCATTCACCCAACCCGCAAGTTAAACAATTTATCCGTTTAACCTATATCCTATCCACACTATATGTATTTGTATATTTTCCGCATCTAATACTTATTTGTATTGTCTCCTATTCCTATTTCCCTTTAGTTCAGGAGCCTACAACTCCTGAAGGCCGGGGGGATGGTTCTTTTTTTCTGAGTCACTTAGAGGGTACCTCGCCTGACAATTCACGCCACTCTCGGGTGACTCGTCCCGCGGAGCAGTATTTAACCGATTTCGCGCCGAGGGCGCACGTCACTTCTTTTCGCGCATTCTTAAAAGTAACTTATACTCCAGCTGTTTATAAAGTTCGCCTCGCACCAGTTAAAGTTACCGATTCGTACCGCACCGCACCACAAGATTATTTCGCAACACACAATTCAAAGGCTGCTGCTGAAGGAAATATAATTGAGGAAGAAGAACTGCCGCTCAATCGCCCGGAGGACGCTGGATTCTTAAGGTAGGACCTTTCTTTTGTGTTTCTGGAGAAAAGGCCAAACCCCAGGGTCTTCCACCCCCTTATTGTTTTTGTTCCTTTAATTTAAATTCCACCCGCTCCGCCGTCACGAAATCTCATAGATTTCCAAGAGTACCAGCGCACCGCTGGTGACGAGAATTGTTATAATAAATAATTAATTTTCTTCGCCAATGTATATTAAGTTACTTGCAGCAACGGAACCCTTCATGGGCGAGTCCAACTCGCACTTGGCCACTTTATTTTTAAATTATAAATGCAGGTCTCATCTATCATATATTCATTTATTTTATACAATGCCGTTGAAGTAACAAAATAATTGTGCCGCAATCATTGATATAAATATGGAGTTCAATGTGTGTACCTATAAATTTTGACTCATCGCCGGTAGATGACGCATTACTTCTACCATTGAGAATCAATCTAGGTACGATTTCTGAACAATAAGTGATTTGTACTAAACGGAAATTCCCTGGTAGCTGGTGGTCTTGAGTTAGCAATTAATCATAGGTAACTGAGTATTGAGTCTAGTGCAAAGAATGCTCATTGTTCTACGGCTAAGTTATTATTCTATAGATTTTTGTTATCGGAAAATTACACTCCTGGGTCCGTGCATTTTATAAACAACTAGCTGGACTCGTGGTGTAGCCCGTGGATGCACAGTAATGTTTGTACATTACCTTGGCGGTAGAATAACTGGCAAAGGTGTCGTACTTCCCCAGGTAGGCGGACTCTGCTAAGAGTCCTACCACTACAAAATATGTATATTATATAAATTGCACATCACGTTGTTTGTCCGCGATGGACTCATAAACTACTCAACTGATTTTGATCAAATTTGCACACCGTGTGCACTGTGCAGCCTGGTCCCATTCGAAGGAGGTGCAGACCTGGCTGGTGAGAGGCGGGGTAAAATGAGTATTTTTTTTATTTTATTCAGTGATTTTGTTTGAGGCAATATGCAATGTTTATATTATGTTGTTGTTTAATACTTAAAGATTAAAAATAATAATAAGCCAGATGATTTATTCGGGGGTTTAACATTGGCAGGCGCGTGCAAATGTGTTTTGCAAAAAATACAAATAAAAGCGGCCAAGTGCGAGTCGGATTCGCCCATGAAGGGATCCGTAGTAGCACAGTACAAAGAAATACTACCAGTAGTTCATCGTCTTTGATCTTGGGAGATACGCCGATAATGTGTTGAAGACCTATCCATAGACACCCTACACGTGTGGTTATGATGTTTTTTTTGTTTAGGACTAAGTATGGGGCACCCCGTAAATTATTATTTTTTTTTTTCAATTATTATGTAAAAATCGTAAAGCGGTTTACAGAATAAGTACATCTTCTTTCAAAGTTTCAATAGTATAGATCTTACAGTTTCGGAAAAAGTGTCTGTGACATATATGGACGGACAGACAGACAGACAGACATGACGAATCTATGAGGGTTTTTATATTTTACGGAACCCTACAAATGGGTTGAACAATTTGAAATTAAAATTGGGTGTAATTTATAACAAAAAATTCTCAAAAAAAAGGATTCTCAAAAAGAGAGATCATCTACCTACCAGGTGATCTAAATTGAGGGATTCATTTTGCTATGTGACAAGTTTTCAGCTTGCCTCAAATATACCAACCCAAATGTTCCTACCAGGTAAACTTAATCCTTTCAAAAACAAACTGGATGAAGTCTGGTAAAAAAGTTAAATTTCAGTTTTTCAAACTAGAGCAACCTAGTATTATAAAGAACTCGAAAATAACTCCACGTAGAACCGTAAAAGATTAACGATGCCTACTCTAGAATCATTCGTATTATTCACTTAAGAAATACAAGATTTCGCTGGACATAATCAGATAATAACGTGCCTACTATAAAACTGTAATGGGTCAACCTATTCGGCTTCTACGAGTAGGTACCTACTCGTTATCCAAACACGTTTTTAGCTTCCAAAATTATATCTATCCTAAAACACGACCAAAACTTAACTAAATTTTTTAATAAAGTTTTAGTTTTTAACTCAGGATTTTATAAAATCATCATCTGATTCAGCTCCATAGCAAAAGTTAGCAAAATGATGAGAATAACCTGTTCTTTCTTTCTTTCAAATGAAGAAAAATTTTGTTTTTGATTATTAAATTATTATCATTGAATGGTTATGGCAAAAATATCCTTAGTGTTGGAACTTGGAACACTTATCTATTAATTTACCATTTCTTCATCTCGACAATTACCTACTCGTATTTTCATTTTGGAAATATTGTGACTACTTTGATATTTTGAGTTTACTTGCCGTTGTATATAATTGGTTTATTATTTGCCATTCATTCTTGAAAAACTGTCTTGCTCTAACAGCTAGATAATGGATAATGTGACATGTTGAAAAAAAATCGTAATCATGTAACCAAACTTTAAAACAGTTCTAATTTACATTTGCGTTTAATATCATTGTCATCAAAATTGTAACACATTATACGTCTTCACATTATACGTTATAAGGTGTTTCGTACGAGTATGAAAGTTTAGAAACCCTGAGATAGTGCTATGGCGTGGTTCAATTGTCAACGGTAATGGAAAAATTATTTATTCCAATGGTTTTGTTATGCTGCATCTTCCAGGTATGTGCCCGGATCATGTTACTAGTATGTACGTACCCTACTTTGAGCTACTTCAAAACTACAAAGAAAGCAGCGATTGGCGACCTTATCGGTTAGAGCGATCTTTGCCAGGGAACGGTAGGACGGAAAAAGAGATACGGAGATAGAAAGACAGAAACTACAAATAAGAAATGGTGACGACTTTTGTAATGTTGAAAATAAACTACAGTCAAATAAATAATGTAGGTATTGACTTACGCATATAAATTCACATAATTCACGTAATAAGTTTACATCCTAATGACGAGTGAGTGAATGATATCCTTTTTTTGACGTAGTACCCGTCTATGACGAACCTGGCTAGTTACTATCTTTCAAATGGCTAGCAAAACCAAACTTAATATTGAAAGTTATAGTGTGTCTATGTATATTGTTTATTCTATGATTGCGTGGCGCATATCGCAAGATACATAAGTATATGTAGGTGTAGGAAGGGTTAGGGCGGGTCTAATACTAATACTGTAATATATAAACACGAACATGGTAATAAACTAATACATACAATATATATTTAAGTATGGATATATAAATATAGGTTATTGTAATAAACGGTGGTTATTAAATAGATACAAGACTATAACTTCATTTCATCTAAACAAAAAAACACTGAAGAGGTTCAAGGTTCAGCTCCACATCAAAGTTATTTACAACAAACTGTTAAAACAACACAATAGGAAACTTCACTCCTAAGGAGTCCTTAGTAAGATATTTATTGCCATGTTATTCGTGTTTTCCGTTAGTTTCCAGACAATGTGACGTCATCGCCGGTAGTGGGGGCTACACACTCTGACCTAGCTATGAGGGATGATTAATAGAACAACTTGCTATACCTGGCATTTTAAAGGGCAACTGGGGTTTGACGATAAAGAGAAAATACAAAATATTGGCAGTCATAGGAACTGCCGATAGAAGAGAAAAACGATTACCGAGTACCTACTTATGTATATTGCATTATTTTAACCACATTATTTTTGTACTACTATTTTTTGGCTCAAATAAAGTTTTTTATTATTGTCATTATTTAGAATTTTAGTGTTAAACAGCACTGATGTTGCACAATATGTTACCTGTAAGGTTACAAATACAGGGTAAACTCTATATAACGACACTCAAGGGACTCTCTATATTTTGATGTTATAGAGACTTGTCGTTAAATGGAATGAAGAAAAATCTGTATTAAAAAAACAATTCTTCTTTGAACGCTTTTAGTCTGTTATTTTGTCTGACGTCTTTAGTGGCACCAGTAATTTTGTTGAACTTTTTTACTCATTTAAGCTATATATATATATTGAGTATAGAGTGAATCATTGTATGGAATACAAGCTACACCAACCAATGCCTTGTAATTGTGACGCTTTAGGGAGTGTATCCTTAAATCTAGTGACGTTACATGGAGTTTACACTGTATGGATTACGAATGTTTGGGATGCATCCGACCCCTATCTCAGCAGGATTAAAGTATTCAGCGAAAAACTAGCGACTAAAGACCTTATTGTTGCTGGTGACGTGAATGCGTGGTCCCACTGGTGGGGAAGCACATCCCAAAATGAGAGAGGAGAAGCCGTAAACTCTTTCTTCAACGAAATGGACTTATTTATTCTCAACTCCGGCGACACACCAACCTTCGAGATCGTCAGGGAAGGCAAACTCTGCACAAGCATAGTAGATGTAACAACGTGCAGTGGGTCTCTCCTGGGGAAAATTGAGGGATGGAAGGTTGACAAAAGTATAACAACATCAGACCACAACGCAATCACTTTCACTTTGCGTCTAATTAAAGGTCTCGAACAACAGAGACCAATAACAACTCGTAAATACTACACCAAGAAGGCACAGTGGTCAAACTTTATGTCACAGTTAAAATCCTCCCTTGAAGAAGGAAACCTCTCGCCGGAGTCAGTGGAGAAATGTGAAAGTCCATTGGAACTCGAATCAATGATTACGGGCTACACAGCTAGTATACATGAAGCCTGCAAACAGACCATTCCACTGGTAAGCTCGCCAAAGGGAAATCCAACCCCTCCATGGTATACGAAAACGCTCGATAATCTGAAGAAAGAAGTTCTCAGAAGAAAGAGACGGATTAGGAATGCCGCCCCCGACAGAGTTGAACTTGTAGTCGAACAGTACCAAATTGCTCGGCAAGACTACAAGGATAAAGCCAAAGAAGCTCAGACGGTAAGCTGGAAAGAGTTCTGCACGAATCAGGAGAAAGAAAGCATGTGGGACAAGATCTACAGAGTGATGAGAAAAACTTCGACAAGACAGGAAGAAATACTCCTAAGAGACACCGAAGGTAACACTCTATCCCCCCAGCTATCTGCAGAACTACTTGCTAAAACGTTCTATCCCGACGACTCTGAGAGCACAGACCAACCTTGCCATACAGAGCTACGGGAGCGAACGACAGAAACGCCTATGGACTTACCGGAAAATGACCCATCATTTACATCAGCGGAACTGGAATCAGTACTGAGAACTCTGAATCCGAAAAAAGCCCCCGGTACAGACGGGCTATCCGCTGATATCTGCGCAGCAGCCATACGATGCGAATGGGAGGTTTTCTTGGCGATAGCAAACAAATGCTTGTCGCTGAAATACTTCCCCAAGCAATGGAAAGAAGCGCACGTGGTCATATTACGCAAACCCGGCAAGACAGATTACACACATCCAAAATCTTACCGCCCCATAGGTCTTCTGTCCGTTCTTGGAAAAATCGTTGAAAAGCTTCTGGTAAACCGACTCCAATGGCATCTCCTCCCAACCATCAGTAGGAAACAGTACGGCTTCATGCCCCAAAGAGGCACCGAAGACGCCCTCTATGACCTGGTAGAGCACATCAAAGAAGGAGTAGACAGTAAAGACACCGTACTCCTAATCTCCCTGGACATAGAAGGCGCCTTCGACAATGCTTGGTGGCCCGCCCTCAAAAATCAATTAGCGAAGAAGAGGTGCCCAACAAACCTCTACGACATGGTAAACTCCTACCTCAGCGACCGTAAAATCAAGGTCAACTATGCAAGAGCAGTCTATGAGAAGGAAACAACCAAGGGATGCGTCCAAGGGTCTATCTGTGGACCAACCTTTTGGAATGTGATCCTAGACTCATTACTACGAATGCTAGAAGCCGAGGGAGTATACTGTCAAGCATTCGCGGACGACGTCGTTCTCGTATTTACAGGCAGCCCGACCATTATCGAACAGCAAGCGAGCAGGGCGCTGAGCATGACAGTGGAATGGGGTAAAACTAACAAACTCAACTTTGCAGCGCATAAAACTAACGCGATGCTTTTCACAAATAAGTTGAAGTACGAAACTCCAAACATAGTCATGTCCGGCGTCCGGCTCGATCTGGTCGAGGAAGTCAAACTGCTAGGCCTAATGATCGACCGACGGCTCAACTTTAAAGCACATGTGAACGCCCAATGTAAAAAAGTGGCGAACATTTATAGACAGCTCGCATGTGCAGCGAAGGTGACCTGGGGATTAAATGGCGAAATCACGAGAACCATTTACGTCGCGGTGGTGGAACCCATCATCATGTACGCCTCAAGTGTATGGGCACAAGCAGTAGACTTCGAGGAAAACAAGTCGCACTTAAACGCGATCCAAAGAGGCTTTGCCCAGAAAATCTGCAAGTCGTACCGTACTGTTTCTCTAAAATCAGCACTTGCCCTTTCAGGTCTGCTCCCCCTGGATCTCAGGATACAGGAAGCAGCAAGTTTGTACAGAGTAAAAAAGAACCTCTCCCAAGATTACCTCCCACCAGAAGTGGAACTCGAGCGGAACGTAAACTACTTGGACAAACCCCATCCGTCCACGCAGACATCCGTAGAGTACGAGCTCATAGAAGACACCTCCAATCTTCCAGAAGGACCTCAAATTTATACTGATGGCAGTAAGATTGAGGGTAAAGTTGGAGCTGCTCTAACATGGTGGGAGAATGGCAAAGAGGTCAAGAACTCGACGTTCAAGCTCCACTCCGAATGCACAGTCTTTCAATCAGAACTCTATGCTCTTTGCCGGGCAACTCAAATGGTGTTAAAGAGCAAGGACCCAGAAGTCAATGTCCTGAGTGACTCCAGATCTTCACTCGAGCTGCTGAGTAATCCAAAAACGAGTCACCCCTTGGCAAAGTGCATAAAGGAAAACATTGGACAGATAAATGCTGAAGGGAGATCTCTTCGTCTTTTCTGGGTAAGAGCGCATGTAGGCACCGTCGGCAACGAAAGAGCTGACGAACTGGCCAAATCGGCAGCACTCACGGAATCGCCCAGGGACTACGAGGGGATCCCTTTGTCCTACGTCAAACGCAAAATCCGCGAAGAATCGGTCAAGAAGTGGCAGGATCGATATGAGACCTCGGACACCGGAAAAGTCACTCAGACGTTCCTCCCTGATATAGCAAACGCATATCGGTTGATGAGAACTACGAAACTGACTCATTTCCAGGTACAAGCATTGACGGGACACGGAGGAATAGCAGAATACCTGTACAGATTTAAGCTTAAGAGCAGTCCTGTATGCGAGTGTGACTCTGAAAAATCCGAGAATGTCTGGCACGTGCTGGTAGACTGTCCCCGATTCATGGCTGCAAGACATGATCTCGAATCTATGATTGACAGGAAGCTGGTTATCTCAGATCTCCACAACGTCTTGGCAGATCCAGATAGCAGACCACGGCTTCTGGCTTTCATGGAGAGTTCATTCCGCATAGCGGCCAAAAGAAACTCCACACTTTCTAAAACACAACCCCCTTCACCACCACACCCTACCCCACTGTCTAATACACACCCACCTTCACCACCACACCCTACGCCACTGTCCGTGAACGCCACGCCGGGTGCAATCTCCGTCCAAGATAGCTCCTCAAAGAGCATCTCCGTCCAACAACTACTGGAGAACGCAGACCGAGGAGAGGCGGGGATCCGTGTCCGCGGAGTGGCTCTCTTCATGGATAGCAACAAAGAGAGATTCGGAATAAGCTTTTGCTTCGCCTGGGAAAGTAAACGCGCCCGTTTGTCACCGGGATTGTCTTGTCTGCTCAATGGGAGTACCGCAAAAGTCACAATGAAGCGGAAAACCTTCGACGCTATGCCAGTGTGCGAGGTAGACGGCCACCGATTTCGGTTGGTGCGATCGAGAAACAAAACGATTGCACTAATAGAATACTCGGAAGGTCGGACGCCTTTCACACAGGCAAGTGCGCTGCTTGCACATCTAAGCAGAAATGCGGGTGAAACACCCCGGGTGATAAGCGTGGATGCGATGGCAATCGAATATTCAAGAGCGAAAGTCGCAGACCGGCTGGGTTGCATTGAAGCCTCTAAACATCATGAGGTTGTCGCATACGAAGATAGGGGAGAAAATCTGAGCTTCCTCAGAGCCCCTTCGCACGACCTAACAAATGCAACTGACAGCTGGGGACACCCCGTTCCTAGTTCGACCAACCAAACCGGTTCCGAAAGAGCACAGCAGAGGGCAGCCGCGGAAAAAGCCACAGCCCATCAAAGCGGCAGCCGAAGCACCAACACGGCCTTCGTGGCTGCCTTCAACACTGCAGCAAGGAGCGTACTCCGAATCTCATCCCATGCACCACCCCTTTTAACGCCAGGGACCCTCAAAACAGCTTCACAGCAAAAATTAAGTCAAACATGAAGCTGCACGAGAGCGTGTCCCATGCGGTTGTTGCAATCTCACGGCACACGGGGACCTTCACATACTACGCTGACGACACCGACGACGCCATCGGTCGGTTCGTGCGGCGAGCGTTGGCTGCATCACCAAAGACCATTCAAGATTTTAACCTGCAGATGGCCATTAGAGACAGAAATGCGGCTGTAGTGGAGGCTCTGGGCCAGGAGGAGGCGGCTTAGGCAAAAGACGATGTCGAGTCGATTACTATCGGAATCCCAACCGGTAGTGATCGGCTCAACAGACGAAATCGGACTGACTAGCTTTAGAATTACGTTCAAAATGTTCACCACCCCCCTACTCCCCCCCTTATTTTCCTCTTCTTCTCCTAATCCAAGAACTATGTAAATAAAAAAAGATTATTATAATGACAAAAGTCACGGACCCCGGAGTCTGTGGAGTGAAAAAAAAAAAAAAAAAAAAAAAAAAAAAAAAAAATGTTTGGGATGTGACCTCACAAGACTGCACCCATCTAAAACGTATTTAACGCTCATACTGTTTCATTTTGTTCTTTAGATTTGATAAGCATACGTCAATGTTAATCATTTGACGTAAAGTATATTTTCACCCATCGGTCTCTCAAACCTGTCATTCTGATAACGCCTTCTTTTTTAAGCCAAGTACCGTGTCACAGCTAGAACCCTGTTTCCAAGGTAATAAAGGTATGCGTAAACTAAAGATTATTTTAAAAGAAAGTGGCGGAATTGGGTAAACGTGCCCCTGATGATAAGCAACACTTCTGCTAATTAGAGCACAATGCCACGCCACTATTTTGATGTGAAAAATCTAGCTGGCTAGCAAACTACACTACTCAAACTGATGCTATACTAAAAGATATAAGTATCTAGTGATTTGTCTCTCTGCCCTATAATTTCGCTGGAAACATTGGCCTCCAAATCAGAACGCAGTATAACTACAAGTTGTAGGACGTTACTGCTTGGTGGTACAATAACAAGCGAAGGTTTGAGACAGGTATGCCAGCAAGGCGGCTTAACGTCAATGAGGATCCGTAACGTTTTTAGTTGAGTATGCAGATTTATAGAGCTAAGGAATCCTTAACAAACAGTGTAAAAATTTTTGTTCTACGACAAAAATTTACGAAGTTATGACCGAATTACTAGCGAAGTTCACCGAGTGGGCGTCGTGATAGCTGTGACGTCACTGTGACGGTCGCCGCCAGTTAGCCGTTGGCAGCGATAAGGCGCGCAGTGTTTTGTTTCTTTAATTGTGACTTTAAAACAAATTAAGTGTCCGATTTGTGTGTAATTCACTTTTTAAACTATGTATAAATATTGTATAGTGCCAAAATGTATAAACACTTGTATTAAAACGCCAGAAAAACTATTTTTAACGTGCCGAAAGACCCAAAACTTCGTAAAAAATGGTATTCGGTTGTAAAAAGAGATCATAAAACTCTACCTTCTACCCAGGCTACAAGACATTGCTGTGAAGATCATTTCGATGTGAGTACCTACATAACTATACCTATTATTTGGTTGATATTTATTAAAATAAGGTGGTACCTACTAGGTATTAAGTGCAGTGTACCTTTATATTTATCTTATTTTAAGCTGCTGTATTAATAGAAACATACCTTCTTACATTTTCTGAGTATTGTGTATAAACCTACGTACCTACCTATTTGCCCGTTCTCATTTCTATGTAATATTCCAAGGTTAAAGCACAGAAACGTACTTAGGTAAAAATCAAAGAGTGAATGATATATTATTTATTTTTTAATCATCTACACAACAGCGGTGCATGTATGTATCTGCCTCAGCTATGCCTTACTGTTAGAAGCAACTACATTAATATATCCTACTAATATAACACTCGCATAAATTGTAACACACGTAGCGCAGTCCGCTTGGTCGAACATAACCAATTACCAAGGTTTCAATCATCATCATCAGCGGGGCTTAACTAGTATTTTTATATTTCAGTTGGAAGAAGATATGGAAAATTACGTAAAGTTTAAGTTGGTTGGAGGAAAGCTTAAACTGAAGAAAGAAGTTTTGCCTCATAAGTTTGAATGTCAAAAGCCTCAAAAAAAGAAAATTGACCGACCAGGTTATAAGAAAAGACAAGATATAGAACTAGTAGTTTTGGAGAAAAATGGCAACATGGAACAAACAATGTTTGCTTCAGCGGCTTCTTGTTAGTTGTCACCGTAACACCTATCTAAGAACATGCACCAATCAAACCCAAACCCGTCTGCGTTGCGTCGTGGGTCGTGGGTAATAAAAATAAAACAGAAATAAAATATATGCATAAAAAATGATTTTGCTTTATATTCAAGTCATCCTACCTAAGTACATACTGAACGAACGATTTGTAACAAAACGCGAGATGGAAAAAAAAACAGCCATGACATCTTATATTGGATTCTGTCATACTTAGATCAGCAAGTGAGAGAACCATGCATTAAATAAAGCGCAAGTAGGTTAAAAAATCATTCGCGAAATGATCTACATATGAATGAACGAAAACAATTATTTCATTTACATTCGATAGTATAAACACTACTCTTAAGTTCTGAATATGTCCCTGTACCTACACTTTACATTCACTTTTATTAGATAGGCAGGTGTAATAAAATGAAAGTAAAGTGTAGGTACAGGGACATATTCGAACTTAAGAGTAGTGCATATACTATCGAATGTAAATGAAATAGTTGTTTTCGTTCATTCATATGTAGATCATTTCGCGAATGATTTTTTAACCACTAACTAACAAATTAAAGATTACTAATAAGTACCTACGTACGTAGATAAATAAGCAGCATCCATAGCTTTGTAGTTTCCAACCACGGATTTCAACGCTGGTGAACTTGGAATGATTACCTAGATCCTAGATAATCAAATACCATAAAAGAATCCACTTTTGGAAGATTATCTGACTGAGCTTGCACAAAACCCGCTTCTACTTTATTAGTACTCATATTACTTATGTACGTTTTATACTTAAGTATCACAAAATTATACTCCAACAACACTTTATGTAAATAAATGTTAGGGACCAACCGAGTCGCGCGTCGCCGCTGCTACGTCGAATGTGCCGGCCGACCGGCCGGCCGCGCTCGGTTCCGTCACAGTGACGTCACACGCTCCCGCGTGCATTAGCTTTTAGCGACAGGAACGGGATATGTTTATTATTTAGTATCTTCGTAAGTAATGGTTCGATTTGGATAATTCAAAAAGATATATGATCCTTATGTCATAAAGAATAACGTGGATGATAGATCTATATATAATATATAATATAGAATTTGCTATAACTTTACTGATCCTCATTAAAAACCTAATAGTAATCCAACTTAAATTAAAAAAATATATACACCCCAATACAGTCAACCTAGGTAATAGGGACTTCAAAAGGATAACCCCTACACATTCAGTATCCGGCTATAGGTATTCAGTGAATTCATAAAATTGCAATACATACACACAAAAACCTACTTATTTACAAAAACATCAATCATCTGGTGAGTTCTCTTTCTTCACGAAAAAAGGCTGTAAGATGGTAAATTAGTAAAGACAGCTTAAAGATACAAAACATAAGGTCACTGGTCACTGGGACATAAACAGCATATGAAGAGCGGTCACTCGGCAGTTTTAATTATTGAGGTTCCACTGTATCGTTATGATTATGTGTATAGGTTACTCTCATCATAGAAAATAATAAAATGTTTGC
The DNA here is from genome assembly GCA_963693475.1 of Ectropis crepuscularia. Lineage (NCBI taxonomy): Eukaryota > Metazoa > Arthropoda > Insecta > Lepidoptera > Geometridae > Ectropis > Ectropis crepuscularia. The sequence goes on from OY856358.1 coordinate 17,530,510, forward strand.
TTAGTTTGGGGTCAGATGGTGTTTTGTTGTGTGTGAATTGTCCACCAATATTTTTTATTTTTTCTATGTTATAATGCAGAGATCTATGGAAATAAAATAAATGAACATGACATTAAATATTTCATGAAAGCCGCGGGTTACATCACAGGTTTGAGTTATAGACATTGTAATTTTTATGAACCAGATAATGTTTCCTTCAATTTACCCATCAGAAGCGTACCGTGAATAAGCTAAGCTAAGCTAACGTTACCACATTTATTGGCAGTAGGTACCTAATTAGATATTATACCTACGTTGGCTCAACGTAGGTATGATAGCGTCGATGTGGTCTACCACAGTCAAGGTAATTACTTATGTGACTCAATTGCCATTGAGTCTAGTAAAAGTTGTCAATTTATTCACCTAGTAGTAATTTGTTGCGTCAACAAAAATGTAAAAAACGATATTTTTATAACTTGCAAAATTATTTTTTTACTTGCCTGAAAGAGATCGCTTGTAGGTAACTTGTAAGGTCGCCATTTTCATCACTAGCTTAATACAAAAATAAAAGTGGCCAAGTGCGAGTGGGACTCCCGCACGAAGGGTTCCGTACAATTACCACATAAACGGCGAAAACCTCTGGCTTTATTTGAATGCCGTATACATAAACCATCGTAGTTTCCACAGACAGGCTTTCAACCAAAAGTTTTTCTACAATTTTGATTTTACCTTACAATTTTAACGACGAGGTCGAATGCGCGTTTAGTGTACTAGTGGCACCATCTAGTTTACTTGGAACGGACTAATCGAGCAAGAAACGCTAAAAAATCAAGTTTGTTGTATGGGATATTTATTTTATTACTTATATTTTTAGTGTTTGTTGTTATAGCGGCAATAGAAATACATCATCTGTGTCAAGTCTCAGTAATAGAGTTCCGTTTTTACCCTTTGGGTACGGAACCCTAAAAATGAATGTGTATTTTTGAAATGAAAACTTCTTTTGGCGCGCCACAGACAGATTTTTCGTGGGCTGTCAATTGAATTCTAGCGTCACGCTCGGGAATGATAAGAAATCTTCGGGCAAATTCGGGACCATGGCCATGCTCATAGCCACGCCCTCCGGTTTCACCCGCGTAGTTTCCAAAGTAAGCTTTCAAAGTCAGAATTATAAGTTTGCATTTCTATCGGCAGTTCCTACGACTGCCAATTTGTTGTGTATTTAATTTTGTTTTGTGGACAATATGTTGGTACATTTGTACCTGTCCATAGGTGTGAAATTATTTAACATTCTTAGCTAATTTTAAACAAAGTAGTCATTCTGTAAGTCTTATAATTCGATGAAGCCGGCTGCACGCCCACAAAACATGACGTCATGTACCGTTACCGCGTTACCGTCGGTCGTTACCTCGCCGCATGTTTGTTACAGTTGTATTAATTATTTCGACCAGTAGTTCAAGCGGGGATGTAGCACAGTGGTAGAGCGTTCGCTTTGCATGTGAAATGCCCCGGGTTCGATCCCCGGCATCTAAAAGCTTTTTTGCATTGTTTTGATTGAAAATGACTAAATTCTACTGATTACTTTTTACATACAAATCTATTAAACAAATGAAATTAAAATTTTCTTTTGAAAAATGCTACCATTCCATCAGTATTTTCTTAAGACGTTGTCACGTTTTATCGTCAGTAAACCGACTTTACAGACAAACATTTTTTTTCTACTCAATCTTACGTCACCGATTTGAAATTTGAATTACTTACCTACGATCAATATTTTCTAAACTATCCTTGTGATTTTTTACAATCTCACGTTAATCCCTTGGTAACGTGGTCGCTGCCTCATTTGGGACACCACGTGCGTCAGCACTTTTGCGTCTTGCCATCTCCCTGCAACTCAGCGGATTGCAGGTGCGGGTGCAGAAGCGGCCGCTAGAGGTAAACACCTGAAGTATTCCGCATTGGAGTCTGCATGTCAGTTTGTTCCGTTCGCGGTGGAAACGGCGGGCCCATGGTGCGCGGAGGCCAAGGATTTTGTGTATACTTTGGGTCGACTCCTGAGAGATAAGGGGTGTGATCTCCGGTCCGGTCGTTTTCTATTTCAAAATGTCTCCCTGGCAATCCAGCGTGGGAACGTCGCAAGCCGTGGGCACTTTTGGGCGGGGATCTGACGATCGCGGGACAGATTAATAATAAGTAGTATGGTTTGTAATTTATATTCTGATCTTGTGGCTTTTAATTAACAAATTTTAGGAGGATCTCAAAAATGTTAAGTGTAATTGTATCCTATTCCTACTAATGTTATAATTGTCAATGTGTTAGTATTAAAATTAACGTGGTTGTTACACAAAAAGGCCGCCGGACGCGGCCGAAATTCGAGTTGGATTGACTGACCTTATTACACGTGAGTTACTCGTTTACACAATAAATTTGTCAATGTTTGTTGCTCAATCACTTCGTAACGTATGAAATCAGGCTATTATTTCATCCCGGGAAAATATCAGGAACGGGAACTGCGCTGGTAAAACCGCGGGGCGGTGCTAGTTCATAATGTTTTTTAAGTTATTGTGTGGATCTCTACAATTCGATTATTTTATTGTACTTTGGAAATCAATTGTATATCCCCAGAGAATGATGCCGTATGAGATAAGAGACTATCCGTAAATTACGTCATACGTCAAGGGGGAGGGAGGGGGTCGATGAAGTGTGACATTGTGTGACAAGAGGCGGGGAGGTGTTTCAAATTTTATGACGTCACGTTTTTTATCTAAGATATTTCATATCTAAGTATTGAAACACTAAATTTAAACGAAAATTGCAAAATATGTGACGTCACACTACGTAAGGGGAGGTTTCAAAAGTGTGACTAACTGTGACAAGGACAGGGGACGGGTATTAAAAACGTGAAATTCATGTGACGTAATTTATGGAAGGCCCTTAATAGCAAGTATTTAAGTGTAGTTATTATGTGTGTTTGATTTGATTTTGTCATACGAGCATGGTAAACTGTGTAGGTACCAATAGGTGAATACTAACATGCATAATCAGGAAATTAATTTAAATTAATAAGTTTTAATAAGTAAAACAGAAACTGGAATATGAAAGTTTCATTAACGGAGCAATTTAAGTTAAAAATAACGTTATTACCTGCACAAGGTAAGAAGGGGAAAGGTCAGTGCTGAAATAGCTTCTATATTCGGCCCTTAGCGACGTCATGTCACGGCCTTCGCTGCCTTCAGTCAATGAAGATGCCATCAATAAATGCTTCTAGTTTTTTTGTCGGGAGCGGAACCGCTATTTATATATTTTAGATACATTAATTAACTTAACTCCACTCGCCATCAGCCGCGGCAGAGGATGCCGCTGATAAGAAGAAGCGAAAGTATGGTTTGTTGGTATCGCAGTACGAATTTGTACCTATTGCCGTGGAGACCTTGGGTTGTTGGGGGGCAGAGGCTAAAGGGTTCCTCTCAGAATTGGGGCGCAGGCTCAGGGAGAGTGCGGGTGACTCCCGCTCTGGCGCGTTCCTGGAGCAAAGGTTGGCCATCGCCATTCAGCGTGGGAACGCGGCGAGCATCATGGGCACTTTTGCGCCGGGGGCAGTTAGGGGTTCGGAGATTAGTTTTATTTTTTGTTCTATTATTTATCTTATATATAAAATTCTCGTGTCACAGTGTTAGGTAATTCCTTACTCCTCCGAAACGGCTTTACTATTTTTTTTTCTTTATCCATGTACGCATTTTACTAGCAATTTGATCTGTGTTTCTCAAACTCTCAATGTTGCATTCAAGACATTTATAGTCCTATTAACATAAAAGTACAATCTGTTGCAATTAACGTACAAACTTAGAGTTTAGTTTTTTCTTTCCATGTTAGAGTGTTTACTGTTTATTAATAATTAAATAATAAAATAAATAAATAAATATTGGTGGACAATTCACACACAACATTATCTGACCCCAAACTAAGCAAAGCTTGTACGATGGCGGCCAGATAGCTGATATAATACTTATATAGTTTTAAATACATACTTTTTATGCATAATTATCACACCATATAGTTTTCAAGTGAAATGCTTGTTTAATATACATATTTACATATTTTATCTAATAATTGAAGACGTGAGTGGATGAAGGCGACATGTTACAATTTCAAAATATTGAGATATATGGCTTCAAATTTTCTAAATTTCATTTGGATATACTTATCACGTTTTTATTGTTATTATAATAATATTATGGTGTCAAATTATTTTTATTGTACACGTATATCGTAAAAGAAACACAAAAATTAATTAAATGTTATAAATTGGATTTATCACGAAAAATGTGTACATCATATCTCCTTCATCCTGTGCTTAATTGACATTGCAGTATGGAAATAAAGAAACGAATAATGGGTTATGTATCATTAAATCACCAAATATATGTATGTCATTTGTGAACTTTATCTAGGGTGACAGTGTTACGACGATACCTACCTAACTACCTACTGATATTCAGGTTTTACAAATTGTACCTATATGTTCTTCAATGTTAGGTTTTTTTATTCCGATATAATAAGTACCATATTTTCTTTCAATACACAGCTTGATATGTATAATTATTCTGCTCGTCACCTAACTACTACTACCTACCACACCGGTGGATGGACCGATTTTTATGAAGAAATTAGGAGCGCCCCGCGGTTTAACCTGCGCAGTTCCTGTAATTTTCCCGCCATAAAAAGCAGCCTATGTGCTATTTCAGACTACAATCTGTGTACCAAATTTCAACCCGATCCGTTCGTTCATACGTTACGACGTGATTGAGCAACAAACAAAAAATCCAAATATCTAAACATCCATACATTGACATTTTTAATATTAGTAGGATGGTAGAATGTAGGATGTCATTAATCGTAGTGACACACACATAGGATTTAACCGTTGAGTTGTGAGAAATAATTAATTGATTAAAAAAAATATTTGCAAATACAAAGAGACTCAAGGCCATATATGGGTTCAACAATCATCACACTAATTTCGTGATATTTTTACAAGTATAGATATATTTTACCCCTTCCCTATGTTTGAAAGATATCTAAAAGAAATAAAACGGGTATTTTTTAAAACCTTACCAAGACCTCATCAAAAACGTTAACTAGAGTTTTGATATGTGAAACAAACTAGGAAAACAGATTCTTGGCGTGATATCACCAATGACTCTTGATAAATTCTAAATTAATGCTAACGGCTGCCCAATTCCGTGATTCAAGAGTTATAGCAGACGCGTCAAGTATTTATGGTTTGAAGGAGACTTCAGATTGTATCAAGCGCGAAGCCCGACAACAGGAAGAGTGGCGCCGTAGCTTCTAGGAAGTAAGTAGGTCGATGGTCTGAACATGGTTTACAGGTTGTACTTAAGGGAACATTGAAAAAGTAAAAGTAAAACATTTTGTTATGAAGTTATGATACTATCAGCCCGTTCCGAATTCGCTCGGACATTGTCATATAAAGACTAAATTAGTCGAAAAAAATTATAATTAGTAATTTAAAAAAAGTATAATACTTATCTTTCAAATTGGATCAAACTGCATACAGTGTGCAAATTTTGTTAAATAGGTCAAGTAGTTTAGAAGTCCACCGCGGACAAGAACAATGTTATGTGGCAGGGATGTTGCTTACCGTCAAGCACATGTCGTCTCGTCACTCTTTACTATAAAAAAAATGTATTGTTAAATAGTGTTTTTTTAATTGTCAAAAGTATAGATAATATATATATAGAATAAGTATAGATATAAATAGAAACAGAGGAAGAAGAAAAAAATTAAAACAACGAGACACGTAATTTAAATATGTTAAGATTTTAAGATTATATCGAGATTTTTTTCTTGACTGAACTGTTTTTAAGTTTTTTTTGTCAGTTTCGATATGACCTCTGTAATCATTCTAATATTAATATTCACATATTTATTTCATCATTGAAGTTTTTGCTCAGAGCTTAGTTTCTACTTTTACCGATTCACTTTAAATAAATCGGTTTCTTCTAGACATGAAGTACAGAATGGATCGTTTTCTTATATGTTAGCGCGCTTCACTACGGACCGCATCGTCGTTTAACATCAGGCGAGACGTTGGTCGAGTGTAAGCCTATTGTCGATAAATAAAATAAAGCAGCCCCCGAAAGCACCTTCCACCTTGGAAGCACACAGAAAAAAAAACGAGAATAGAGTCAAAATACTTTGATGGTAAGCAACATGCCTGCCACATAACAGCACAGTGACACGCAGCTATTTGAACATGAAGAGTCCAAATCATTACCTAGCACTGCACTGCGCTCGTCACCCAGAAATCTAAGTTGATATACATACCTCTAAGCCCTGTAATTTCTCTGGAAACTTTGCCCTTCAAACCGGAACACAGCAATGTTTGCACATAACTGTTTGGCGGAAGAATAACTGGCAAAGGTGTGGTCCTTCCCCAGGCGGACTCTGCCAAGAATCCTACCACTACAATACTATCCACATTATCGATCTTCTTCTCCCGTCCCCAAATGCTTACCTAACCTACCAAGCTCAGGGAATGACGTACCTACAATTTTCGTATTAACCTATTCAGTCAACATTCTCTTTCGGGGCTCACGGGTCAAATCTAGGGAATTTTAACTGGATGCGGCCCTGGATATGGGCTTGTTTATTAGTACGCACCCCTCAGCGACCTTGTTTCGCCCATAAACGCAGGTCGGGACGTTCGCATGTTTAGCATTAATCGCTGAACTTTCCCGTCTCTGGGGGAATCACTGACAAAACCGCTTTGTTGACTTATGAGAAAGCATTTGACCACCTTACCTACCACATTTCACACGTCTGGATAGGTGTAGTTTTATAGCTGTATTTCAAGCGCGGAATTTAATATTTTTGCTACTAATAGCTAAGTAGATAACCTACATAAAACTCTAAAACTTGTTTCCTCATTTTGACGCTTTCTACCTCGAGAACTGTCGGGATTTAAGGATGTTTTTCCTCTGAAACCCCGATTCAAGTATGGGTATTTTATAATAGAGGGTCGGTCGTCTAAATAATAATGTGAGTCTATCAAAGAGTGGATAGGGTCGCGTTGAATCTCATCTAAGTTTCGGTGAGAAAGGGCCGAAAGGGGGTAATTTTTGAATGACGAAAAACTTACGAAAATCGCCCCATATGATTTATTTTAAACAGTGCTTTTAACGTACAGTGACATGCAATTATTGGAACATGTAAAATCTAATTCATTGCCAAGCATTGCACTCTGCTCATCAAATAGGTATGGATAAAAATATGTAAAGTACCTAATCCGCTATCTTGTGGCGTCCGGTATTTAGCACTGATTTTCCCCAAACATACCTAGCTAACAACATTCCCGACTCCCGATACGGTATACTTACATAACATATTTACCTATATAGGTAATATTACCGTCCTCCTGACTAATCTATATATATAAAAGCGAAAGGTCACTCATTAAGGAATCTCAGAAACTACAAATGCTAGGAATCTGATATTTTGCATGGAATACCCTTTTAGCACGTAGGCGCTCGCTAAGACGGGGTTTTGCGAAATTCAACCCCTAAGAGGGTGAAACAAGGGATGAACGGTTGTATGAAAATTCGTGATTTTCAAAGTTATCAAATTTTGTATCTAGATACTTGACACGAAGCAATTAAATGTTTGTTCTATCAATTTTGTAATTTCGAATAGTACGGGGGTGAAATTGGGGTTGAAATGAGGGATGAATGTCAATATGGAAGTTCCCAACCGTTGAAGATAAAACCATGATACTCTGTAAATATGTAGATACTTGACACGAAGCAAACGAATGTTTGTTCTATCGATTTCGTAATTTCAAACTGTAGGGGGGTGAAATTGGGGTTGAAATGGGGGAAGAATGTCGATATGAAAGTTCCCAACCGTTGAAGATAAAACTATGAAACTCTGTAGTATTTAGACACTTGACACGAAGCAAACGAATGTTTGATCTATCAATTTCGTAATTTCAAACTGTAGGGGGGTGAAATTAGGGTTGAAATGGGGGAAGAATGTCGATATGAAAGTTCCCAATCGTTGAAGATAAAACTATGAAACTATGTAGTATTTAGACACTTGACACGAAGCAAAAGAATGTTTGTTCTATCAATTTCGTAATTTCGAATTGTACGGGGGTGAGATTGAGGTTGAAATGGGGGATGAATGTCAATATGAAATTTCCCAACCGTTGAAGATAAAACCATGAAACTCTGTATATAGACACTTGAAATGAAGCAAACGAATGTTTGTTCTAGCAATTTTGATCTATATGGGGTTGAAATTGGAGTTGAAATGGGGAACGAATGTCTCTTACACTTTCACACCTAAACAACTGAACCGATTTTGATGAAATTGTTTTATTATAAGCTATTTTTAGTAACCGTAAATGTTACGTGTCTGGGTATAAAAATAAGTACTGCCTGAGAGTTACCTTAGTATTTATTTCGCGCGGACGTAGTCGCGGGTAACAGCTAGTTAGGTATAACTTTAAATAACAAAATCAATTTCGATTCTTCCGTTCGGGAGCTACCTAATATATATTTAACAGGGATTTGAAAAGACTATTGTATACCTGTATACAACGTACAACATCGACATTCAGGGATACAATTGTCGGTTGTTGTTGCTGCAATGAATAAAATCCACTTATTTTATGATAACAATTTATTTATTGATTTCGATTTGCTTTTAAATACTACTAGCGTCATCTATTCGAAAATACATAAACTAATACCGTTGTTGGGTCTATCGCTTCTTTGTTATTACGATTAAAATACAAAAGTTCTAGCTACATTTGCTAGATGGCGCTACCGTTTTGTCCACTTTAGGAAGAGGGAAACGACATCCTGAAAAAAACTTTGTTGCGTAGCTAAGGAAATCGATCAGTAATTATTTTAGAGATTATTATTATACAGAGAGATAGACACATCATGTTGTTTTATTATTAAGTATCAAAGTAAAAAGTAGATGAGTGGTTGTTCACTTCGCAAATATCATAGTTTTCCTACCAACATTAGGTAGGTAGGTACTTAATGTAAAAGTTTGGGCATTTGAAGGTGAATCAAGTCTCGAGTATAGAACGATTTGAAAAAAACTAGTTTCCTTAAGATATTAGAATAGTCCTTTATTAGTACTTACTACCTACGCGGACGAACCCAAGTCATGATGACCTAGCAGCTAGAACGTCCAAGTCACAGTTGTGAGGTTGTGGGTTCGAGCCCCGCCGCCCACTGACTATTTTACCAAAATTTTATCATCATCATAATCTTCATAACGAAACTTCGAATGGCCTCTTCTAAAGGCCGATTTAAACTGAACGAACATAGAGCTAGAGCTGAAACAAGAGCATTATTTCTTTATCTTTTAGTGTAAACGAAATATCGTTTTTAGCGTTTTCCATATAAAGGCCGATTTAAACAAATCGAACATAGAGCTAGAGCTGGAACAAGAGCATCCTTTCTCGATCTTTTAGTGTAAACGAAATATCGTTCTTAGCGTTTTCCATATTATTATTATACATTCCATAGAATCTTTGCGAACGCAAACAAAACAACGAAATAATGCTCTACTTTTGTTAACACCAAATGAATTTGATACAGTGGGGATTAGAATGAGCATTCGCTCGTCTGATGTAAATCGGCCTTTATAAATTCCATAGAATCTTTGCGAACGCAAACAAAACAACGAAAGAATGCTCTACGTATGTTTACACCAAATGAATTTGATACAGTGGGGATAGAATGAGCATTCGCTCGTCTGATGTAAATTGGCCTTATAATAATACCTCGGCGGCTCGGAATAATACCTTTCTTTGTCATGCTTGTCATGGTGGCGTGCGTAGCGGAGTAGATTATGGCCTTGTCTCTCTCCTTATGAGAGAATGCCCCAAGTCTCACCAGTAGGAATATAAAGTGGTATGCTGATCTAAAAATATTTTTTGAAATCCTAATGGGAGATCTTGAGATTGAAGCGTTCAAACAAACAAGCACTCAAAAAAAAGCCTTCCACAATTTTTATGCTAATTGCTTGGAAGAAATTGGTTTCAGCTATAAAGCCTCTGGTGATCTAGCAGAACAGTTTGGGTCACAATTCACAATAGTTTTTTACGTAGGTATCTATCTAAATAGATTAGTACGTTAGCATTTTGCCTAAACCCCAAAACAATACCAACCGCAAATTATAAATGTAATCTGATTTGTCTAACACATGCCTAGACATTTCCTAGTCCATAACAATTGATGCTGCCGAAACCACGATTTCTAATGTAGTCTAATTAATTTTAGTATAAGAGGTCGTGACTGCAATTCTCACGTAATTTTATAGAAATTGTTAGTTTGATAGGCACCTCTGCAACCATACGCGGTCCGAAGGTGGGGGGAGTCACACAGGGGGACATGACCAGCAGTGAGACCAGAGTGCAGTGCTAGGTAATGATTTGGACTGTTCATGTTCCAATAGCTCCGTGTCACTGTGCTGTTATGTGGCAGGCATGTTGCTCACCATCATGCACATGACCTGCTCGTCTCGTCACTCCTTATTAACCCCCCCCCCCCCCACAAAATCGGAGGCTGTGTACTGGTGACACCCTCCAAAATTCAAGGCTAGGACCGCGCTTGTCTGCAAGTACATGTACTATCAAGTTTAGTTTGCTCATTGTAGCGTTAGGATAAATCAAAGACAATAGACTAATCTATAGGATAAACAGATCGTGGACATCTGGTGTGTATCTTTTTATTAAATAATGAGTGACGAGACGAGCAGGACATGTGCCTGATGGTAAGCAACATGCCTGCCACATAACAGTGACACGCAGATACTGGAACATGAAGAGCCAAAATCATTACCTAGCACCGCACTGCGCTCGTCACCCAGAGATCTAATTTGTTATCTCTAAGCCCTGTAATTTCTCTGCCAAACATTGCCCTTCAAACCGGAACACAGTAATGTTTGCACATTACTGCTTGGCGGTAGAATAACTGACAAACGTGTGGTACTTCCCCAGGCGGGCTCTGCTAAGAGTCCTACCATGTATCTTACCATGAGGTGCATGTTTCGCTCGTCCTGTCACGCTTTAAACTCTGTATCATTCTATCATTTACCCTTCGTTCATACCAGTAATTGGTAGCGTAGATAGCTACTGACGGAGCGGGTCAGGAGTTTCTTGAAAAAATGTATATTGCGTCCGCTACCCCACTAATTACTTAAAAGAAATTCCAAACGTTGATAGTCAATGGAGGCCCAGACCGATCTATCTATTACGAACATTATAAAAATGCCATAACAACGGGGGCTAACGAGTTTTTATTGCATTTACTCATTGACGTCACTGGAATGGGAAACTCAACGGATTTACTGTATTTAAAGCGCTACGTGGTTTTACGCGCATGGTCGAACTCGTTATTTTCCCGGGATAAAAATTAGCCTATCTATGTCCCAAATTTCATCCAGCTCCCTTGAGTCGATTTTTGAAGTGAAAACTTCTTTAGGCGCGCCTAGACAGATATTTCGTGGGCTGTGAATTGGATTCTAGCGTCACGCTCGGGTATGATAAGAAATCTTCGGGTAAACTCGGGACCATGGCTATTGGCCATTTAGAAATGCGTCAGCCAATGGCGAATGCTGAAAGGTTGTGGCCTCGGCATCATGCCATGGCCATCTAGAAATGCATCAGCCAATAGGAAATGCTGACGCATTTCTTGATGGCCATGCCATGATGCCCAGGCCACGCCCTCCGGTTACACACGTGTAGTTTCCAAAGTAAGCTATCAAATTCTGAGTTATAAGTTTTAACTTCTATCGGCAGTTCCTATGACTGCCAATTTTTTTTTTACTCTCTAAAGGTTTAGGCCTACGGCCTATACCTGACCACCATCTCGCTTCGATGTTAAGCAACGATGCGGTCTACGGTGGATCGTGTTTACTAAGAAGAAACCGATTTGTTTGTAACAAAGATTCACACATATTCACAAACTTTCGCTTTCCTCTAATATTATAAAAAAATGTCAAAGTTTGGATGCTCGTTGCTCAATCACGAAAATTTAGAACACGGTTAGAATATAGCCTGGAATTGCACATGGGCTTTTCATATCGGGATATTAATGGGAACGGTGGTAATAACATGGGTGAAACCGTGAGGCGTAATTAGTAGACAGTAGCCAGTTTATGATACTTATCAACACAACAGCTAGCTATGCATTTATCAATACAACAATACGTTAACATACCTTCAGCTGTTAGGAAAGGCGAAAGTCTGGCATCCACAGACTCCTAGGCCATAACAATTAATGCCGCCGAAACCACGATTTCTAATCGGGTCTAATTAATTTAAGGCTTTTCTTAGCGACAATGGCCGCTGGCCTCTACAGACCAGGAAGGAGTGAAATGATCGATCAACCGGCCATCTGGCCTCACCTCGCTTCCGGTGTTTGTTGAACTCAAATGTCTGTTGTTGAAATAGGCGGGACCTGTGCACATGAATGGAGCAACCACAGAATACTGTATAGTTTGTAACACTCACACATGTATAAGTACGTAGTAGTTGTAAGTAGGTACGTAGCTAAGTTGCATCGAAATATCAGGGGCATTAAAGTCAGTGATACAAATATTGAACACCTTACACAGGATTTAATCGCGACCTAAATACCTAATTATCATTATTTTGTTCAACATTGTAGAAACCATCGATACAAACCAACAGATGTGCCCTGAGCACCTTGAAATTGGTAATAAACTTCGTCTCTGTGTGTATCGTAAGTGGTTTACACACAACCAATCTACTTGACCCCTAGAATTATACCCTCTGTGTATCGTAAGTGGTTTACAAACAACCAATCTACTTGACTCCTAAAATCGATAGCGACGAGATACGCTGTAGTTCTACTTATTTTGGTTGATGGCAACGAATAGTGATAGGTAAAAACGTCCGGGGTCCACCGCTTCCTGCAACCGACTAGAACGGAAAGAGTGAGCTAACTCTTCCCAACGATGACATGATTCCGTGCGCCCCGAAGTTTGGGAGGGCAAATCTGTGTATTGAGATCGTTGGTAGAAACTGTGTAAAATTGTGAATGTTGTTCACTTCAAAACTAACATTTGTATGCCGTAAAGCTAAATATGGCGACCTAAAATTACTGTAGGTACCAACATCTTTTAGTAGTGGTAGGACTCTTGGCAGAGTCCGCCTGGGGAAGTACCACACCTTTGTCAGTTATTCTACCGCCAAGCAGTAATGTGCAAACGTTACTGTGTTCCGGTTTGAAGGGCAATGTTTCCAGGGAAATTACAGAGCTTAGAGATATAACAACTTAGAGCTATGGGTGACGAGCGCAGTGCGGTGCTAGGTAATGATTTGGGCTCTTCATGTTCCAATAGCTGCGTGTCACTGTGCTGTTATGTGGCAGGCATGTTACTTACCATCAGGCACATGTCCTGCTCGTCTCGTCACTCTTTATTTAAAAAAAACTATAATTATTGTGTACCCGTATTATGCAATAAATAATTACCATTATCATTTATTTAGCAGCGCCCCGCGCCCTAACCCGCGTAGTTCCCGTTCCCCGTTCCCGTATTTATGAAATGAAAACTTATTTTGGCGCGCCACAGACAGATTATTCGTGGGCTGTGAATTGAATTCTAGCGTCACGCTCGGGAATAATAAGAATTCTTCAGGTAAACTTGGGACCATGACCATTGGCTATCTGGAAACGCAACAGCATTTCCCATTGGCAGACGCATTTCTAGATGGCCATATGCTCACGGCCACCCCCCCGGTTTCACCCACTTAGTCTCCAAAGTAGCTATCAAAATCTGAATTATAACTTCTATCGGCAGTTCCTGTGACTGCCATTTTTTTTTTCCATACAAAGTGACTTACATAAGAGTTATTAATATAGACTAGAGATGCGCCGAGTAACACTTTTGCCGAGTAACGAGTACCGAGTATTACTCGGTTCCATTTTTTTTCAACCGAGTACTCGGCCGAGTAACTCGGTTCAATCAAATTCCCATTTCGCGCGCGTGAACAAGTACAAACAGGTTACTATTACTACTCATTCATTAGCATAATTTTGATTTTATTGATTGAGATTATCAAAGCTTTCCTAAATTAGTAAAAAATACTTTTTGATTAACTGTTGGCTTAATTATATTTACCAAAATGGGATACTGCCTTTTCGCCGAAAAGTGATTGGCCCATTATCACTGGCCAACCAACGGTTCGTCTATGTTTCACTTTGACAACTAACGATTGTCAACTTTTTGTATGGCAACGTTTCATTTGGCAGAATTATTGTTAAACAGATTATTATAATGACTCAATACGTTCAAGGCACTTATCATTTATGTCAAATCTTTCACTACGCCAAACAACTTTTAGACAAATAACGTTTCGTCTGTGTATCAGTTCCCTTTTGTACATTTATATTATATTAGAAAATTATTTTTACATGTAATATTATAACCACAGAAATCTCCAACATATGTACACATTTGCAAAATTTCAAAGTTCGGAATGAAGTTAAGATGATATAGAAAGGAATCGGTTTGGTTAGGTTAGAACTGTGACCAACAAGGCACAAGCCAAGCGAGCGAAGCGAGCATTCCGCGGCAGCGGCCGGCGAAGTGCCAGAACCAAATCGCTTTTGTTTCAGTATACAGAGCACAAACATGAGAAAAATAATTATGAAAAAAATACTCCAATAATACCATCAACCTGTATAATATTTGTTCCAAATGAAAAGCCGATAGAAAGAAAAAATTTCGCCGAAGAGGGAGAAAACCCTACCTAAATATATATTGCTTTTCTTAAACCGAGTATACTCGGCATTCAAACCGAGTACCGAGGCCGAGTACGAGTATCAAAAAACCCGCCGAGTATGCCGAGTACCGAGTATCAACCGAGTACTCGGCCCATCTCTAATATAGACTATAATCTACCTGTGTTCCCAATTTTAACCCAATTCGTTCAGCCGAACTAACATCCAAACTTTTGCATTAACTTTTATCTTTGAACCCCGCTTATTAACAGTTTCTTAAAATCAATTTCAGATTGCCTAGAAGAGATCACTGTCAGCCAATAAAAACTTATTTTTTATAATTTTTCTTTTATCGTACTGTATTTGTGTGAAGATTACCTACCTATCTCTCAAGACCATAATCCACCACGCTGATCCAGTGGACCCTCACTGTGTCAGCGTGGTGAAACAAATCCTATTAATATTATAAATGTCAATGTTTTGATACTTGTAGGATAAGAAGTTTGTTGCTCAATCACGTCGCAACGTATGAATGTCGGGCTGAAATTTGGAACACAGCTTATAGTAGTTTCGAAGTAACTACAAAGGTAATAGGCAATTTTTATCCCGAAAAAAATAACAGGAATGCGAATTACGCGGGTAAAACCGCTGGGTGCTAGTAGTAAGATTAAAAATATATTTTTTATATGTATCTATTTTTACCGCCGTATTGTTCTCAGTAACTACCTATTTATTGTGTTAATACAATTTATAAGCGTGATATAATGTAATAACTAATATTTATTCTGTGGTAATAGGTAGAAAATATATTTGACTAATTCTGACACAGCAAACAATATAATTGACCAGTCGTAAATATGAATAGGTCCTTTAATTGCCTTTCTAATTAATTCGTAACCACATAATAAAGAACATATTAGTTGGTCGACGAATTCAGAGAAGTAATATCGGTGACAAAAGTGATTGCGGGCATTTTATGAGATTAAGTAAATGTACTTTTAGCTATAAATTGATTTTCAGTCTCACAAAAAATAAAAATAAATCTTTCATAATGTTTATGCTGTTTAGAAAAAGTACTGTAAGTATATGTACCTAGGTACTATTACTGCATAATAATATGCATAATTTAGATTTATTAACTTCAATGTAAAATGTGTGAATGTTTTTATAGGTTTCCGCTAGACCACCATCGCACCTGATGTTAAGCGACAATGCGGTCTACGATAGAGCGTGACTACTTAGAAAAAACCGATTTATTCTCGATTGGACACCAAGATTGTAGCCACCGGGAAAACCCCGCTCAGCCAATGCATTTCACTTGTTTTTTTTACTGTTGTGGAAAATCCTACAATTTCTACCTATATCTTAATAATGTGTTAAGATCCTACTTTTCCTTTTCCACCCTAAGGTTGCCTGGAAGAGATCGCTATTAGCCATAAGGCCGCCATCTGTCGCACTAACTTTAAAAGTTAAGCCTGTTTCAGTTTGTGAATTATTGTTATTTTGGTATGTTCAATAAAGTGTCTTTATCTATTGTGGAAAAAAATTCAATGGCCCAAATTTTGTCTTAACAAAAAATATATGTTTTTTTTTGTTTTATCTATGAAATTTTTAATAGCGATTGTACTGTGTTCCTGCCACGCGCCTTATTACCACAAAACAATCAGTGTACAGAAGTCAAGCTTATATAATAAATAATCGAATTTTTCATACCTACGAGAACGTTGCAGTCGCACAGGGTTAGCGCTTGCTAACCGGCTGGGCTGTTCGAAAAAAGCTATCGTGGTAGTTGTATTAGTCAATAGCGGTCCGTCCGGCCCCTCCACCGCCTAACTAAATCGGCTATGGCTTTGCTATTGCTGTCACTGTCATTTTAAAAGAAAAGAAACGAGAGAGCAATAACAAGCCAAAGCAGATTTAGTTAGGCGGTAGACCCACCGGTTTCGCCCGTGGTACATAATATGTAATATATAGCACTCAGGGATCACGTACCTACAAATGTAACGGTGAAAAAAAAATTGAAATCGGTCCAGTAGTTCTTGAGATTAGCGTGTAAAAACCTCTTCAGCTTTATAATAATAGTAGATATAGATTAGCAGCTCCCCGCGATTTCACCCACGTACTTAGTACTTGTTAATTTTACTTTATTGGGTGTCTTCAAATCGAGAGTGAATCGGTTTCTTCTAGGTAAGCACGTTCCATCGTAGACCGCATCGTCGCTTAACATCAGGCGAGATGGTGGTCAAGTGCGAACCTATTAAAGTTAAAAAAAAAAAATACTTTCCCGCGGTGAGAAGCACCCTATGTATGTGTTATTCCTTATATCAATCTATAAAATATATTTATGTTCGACGTGATTAAGAACCAATCATCCAAACTTTCGCATTTATAATATTAGTAATATACTAGAATAACTTTTTTAAGTTGGTCCATCTTCGCACAAGAACACCACTAAACGCATGTTTGAAGGGAACACTGATCGCGCTCGAACGTAGTAATTATTTTCTTTTCTTATCTATGACTGTACGCCAAGTTCCGAGTTATGACGCTAAAAAGATCCAAATATAACTTTTTTAAACACAAATCTGGCAAAATGTATGTAGTTGAGGATAATTAATAAAATTTAAATATTATGTTATACAAAACAAGATTTGGAAAAAAATTCGACAAGAAAAAAACGTAAATTACCCCTAAAATGAGTTTTAGACTTAAATATCTGAGTTATTAACAAACATACATTATTAAAAATTTAAAGATTCCCCTTTTAGTTTTTTTAGTATTTTTTAATTTTAATTTAGTTCTGTCAGCGTCTTAACGTGTCCGTGAGCATAATATGTCTATGTGTGCGTTGCTCAAACGCTAGTAGCTGTGAGTAGTTTGACTTCTGGAGTCTGATTAGTTTGTGTTATAATATAATGTAGATGTAAGTACATAATAAAAGTATTAGTTGTCGATTAAAATTTTGCGAAGTCATAAATATTCTTGAATAGCCTGTTAAAGTTCCTGTTTACGACTAATGATTAAATAATTTAAGCACGTAAGTATAAGCTGACTAACTTATGACGGAAAAATGTGACTGCGATTTGAACAAACTGATACTAATTGAATAAAGGCTTACGTAGAAAATTTGTACTAAGCTGTTGAGGTCGCTTTCTACTCATAAATAATTATGAAGAACTTTTACAATCGAACCATTACAAAGATCGAGAAAGTGTAATTAGCTGTTCCTTGCAAAATATGTACTATCCTAATCCATTACTGTGCGAACCTCGTCTCTCATGGATTGCCACTAGGCCACTAGGCCTGGTCCTCAGTTTAACGTTTCTACTGCTTGCTCCCTTACGTTTATTGTCACTCCATCCAGCCTCAGGGTGACTTACTTCTGTCAATTCGCAGTCTCTCAAGACTCAAGAACACGTCTACAGATATACATCAATGGTTTTCAGTCATGATATGACTGGACCAATGCTGATGCCGCACATACTAAATTGGCCGACAGTACCAACTTCACGCAATATGGGTTAGGGACATCTCGTAGTCACCGCGCGCGCTCATTAGTCAAATAGCGCTACCTCTGTTTCCTGTAACACATTTCCGTCCGTTTTCACGAAATCACTGTCACCAAAAATAAACTACAGGGAAAAAGTTACAAGTCAAAAACCTACGCCCAGTTCACCGCCGGCAGCGGAGAAAGGTCCAAGCTACCGGTGGTTAGGGCTGTAAATGGAGGACGAACCTTCTTACGGTGTGGGCTTGTGAAAAGGATTACCGACTATTAGGATTGTGTCATTAATATTATCCTTATAACGTAGAATTACATAGAAACGTAATATCGTAGAATTGTTTATATTATGTTTAAAATGAAGATTCTAAGTGATAAGGACTATAATGCTGCGGCCTCACCTATGGGGTGAATATTCGTAACGTGTTGGCGCAACAAAAACATCGTATTCGGACTAAGACGATGTTGTTGTCTACATTAGCAGGCAAAGATTCATGTCAAATTGGTGCGATGTACCTATTGTGCTTTGATTTGCAACTGTTAAAAAAGGTGCACGACCTGGTCTTCCGGTGAGCGTTGACAGTGTGAAAGGAGCTAGATTTTTGCGTATACAAAACAAACGAGGGATGTGTGTGAGGAATGTGTGCGAGGAATGTGTTGCTAAGGATGTGTTATTAATTTATGGGGAACCTTACCTGAAAGAAATGAATTTTAATTTTTAATTGACATAAGTGTAGCCACCCCTGCGAATATTGTCGCGACAAATCCCTTTGATTCGCGCCAGTTTACCAAGATGCTACATCGTCTTGGCTTGAATACTTTGCGATGACACGGTGTACCCGGCCACACTCATCGCGCCAACACGAATAATCGCCGTAGCCCGCTAATGAAGCCACAGCATAATGGTAAGAAGATCTATAACGGGCGCTAGTTTTCCTCATCTCCAATAAGCACAAAGGTATATTGGGATATGCAGAAAAAGTACTTTTTTATTATGGCTGATTGCAATTGGCCTTAGTTTATTACCAGAATTTTGGGCTAGGACAGGAAACGCAGGCGCTTATTAACCAGTACCTATCTGCTTAAATTACGCACTTGCGTAGTGTTTACCTAAATATGTAGTAGATATTTGAAAGCATACTCTAAGCACATACTTTGACAGTTTTTGATAAGCGCGTACCTATCCTATAACCTATAACCAAAATATACAGATTTCAATAAGAAATAAGTGTTTTTTATATTTTACGCCGCGCCGTTGAAATCCTGGACAGGATGTGTTTTTCATTTTGTCTGATTTTAATAAGCTTAAATCAATTCGACATTTTTCTGCCATTCTCAAAACACTTCATCAATGACAGATAATGTTAATGTTAAAGTACTTTATTCACACACATGTACGATTTACACGCCAATTAGTGAATACATGTAGCCTAAAGTGTCTAAAGTGGATAAGGACGTATGCCCTAAATATCTATCTACTAATATAAAATCACTAGCTGAACGCGCGCGCGTTGCTACACCATCTATCGAAAATCGATCGTACCAATTCAAATTTTGAATAATTTCGGTTATTTTAGGCTCTAATGACGCAACCTTTATAATATGACACGCAACGAAAGCTCTCAAAAAGCATTTTTTCCCCCGATTTTGTTACATTTTTCATTCCTGCTCGGCTCCTGTTGATAGTAGCGTAATGTTAAATAGCCTATAGCCTTCCTCGATAAATGGACTATCCTGCAAAGAAAGAATCGTTCAATTCGGACCAGTAATTCCAGAGATCCTTGCGTTCAAACAAACAAACAAACAAACTCTTCAGCTTTATAATATTAGTATAGAGTATAGATAAAATCATTCAAGATGAAGATTGGTGGTGAAATTTAAGGAAATGTTACTGTTTATTGGTCATAGTAAAATAAGACCAACTATATGTAGATACACCAAATATATTCAGCTCAGTGTTTCTGTGCTACCTGACATGCAGCGTGGAGTCACGACTCCTGGAAGTGTCATGAAAGTTCAGGGCTCTCGCTAAAATATGTCTCGATGGCGAATGGTGACCTTTCCGCAGCGAATCGACATTCCCAAAAGGAGACTTCAAATTATTCTAACTCGTGTATTTAAACATCGAGTGGATTGCAGTTCATCCGTAATTTAGTAGGTATTTATATCTTTTATGTAGATTAGCTTAAACTTCAACTCTTGATGCATGGCTTTTACTGTAGTTGAGCCTCACAATTCCACCAATGTCACGTAGAAAGATAGACCGTCATACGAGGAGAGGTGTAGATAATATTCTGCGCTTATAAGGATAGAATTCCCTGGTCTAAAAGGACTTTTTTTTAAACTTATTTTGGCGCGCCACCAGGGTTGGAAAAAAAACAGTTTTTTTTAATTTTATAAAACAAACAGTGCAAAATGTTTTAAACAAGTGTTTTTTTTTGTTTTTTTATGTTTTTTTTGTTCATTTTAGTTTTGTGCATTCATTTCATTTCTAATAGACGCGTATTTCCAAACTATACAACGCCAGAACGCAGCCATAGAAAACTGCTAAAGTATATAATTATTGTAATGTTGCTTTAAAATCTGTTATTACAAACCATACAAGAGTTTTGCGTACTGATGGTGTATAGTTTGTAACGTGGATGCTCGCGTCGCGTCTTTCCATTCTATACAACGCCAGAACGCAGCCATAGGAAACTGTTCGCGTACGAGTATATTATATTGTAATGTTGTTATAAATCTGTTATTACAATGCATACAATAATTTTTCGTACTGATTGTCTATGTTGTCGATCCGATGCTGAGATTTGACTCTGGGTGGGCTCCCGCATTTTTTATATACACTCTAGGGGTAGTAGCGACAAGACTAGGTGGAGTCGGGGTGCTCCGAGTCGGATCTGGGAAACCAACATCTACAATAAAGCTTCGCGCGCTTGTACCAAAACATACACGATTAGTCCGCATGCGTACTGGCGCTGTATATTTTGTAACAGCATAATACTTCTACGTTACTACAAAGTATACGCGAGTATTTGCGTACTGGCCTTGTATGGTTTGGAAGATCTTAGTAAAAAAACTTATTTACAATCTATACGTGATTAGTTTCATACCCTTGCGTTCTGGCCTTGTATAGATTGGAAATACGCCTAATAGACGTCATATTTATTCATTTAAAGGTTTATAGGCTAGGTACTTTCAAATTTGCAAAATGGTTATCTTCTCTATAATATAAAAATGAATCGCAAAATGTGTTGGTAAGCGCATCACTCAACAACGCCTGGACCGATTTGGACAATTCTTTTTTTAAAATGTTCGTATAAGTCCAAGGATGGTTTTTACGGCGAGAATAAATCGAATAACTGCCGGGAAAACCCTAAACACAGCCCTTTTCTTTTTCCCATACAAACGTTTTCTAACTAAAATGTTAAGGCAATTTGAGCTTTATTGTTATGTAAAAAAGTTCATATTAAATAAAGCTCTTTCCCATACAAACGTTTTCTAACTAAAATGTTAAGGCAATTTGAGCTTTATTGCAAAGAAATAAAGTTCATAATAAATAACAAGCACTCACTTATGTCTAAGCAATATATGTTGTTCCTAACATATTCCATCATATCTATCATAACAGTGTGCGTATGTGCGTTCCAGAACAGGAGGATCTGATGTCACCGTTCCGGAACTCACTTAGAATATACTCAACAAAAGAGATGACATCGCGAACCAGATCAAATTGAATAGTCACAAAACGTAACACTCATAGATCATTCGTAATGATTTACAATTATTTTTATTGAATAGAGCGATTACATAATTATCAATAAATAAAGTCACAATGAATTAATTTAAAATGAATTTTAAATGTCAGCAAAAATCGACGTCCACTTTTGAATTTGGTCGGCTTCACGACATTATTTATTTTGATTTAGTTTCGGAACGCAATGTAAAATGCGTCAGTTTTCACGTCATTATATCAATTAAGTGTCAGTCTGGTGTCAGTCAAACACAAACCGCGTTACCAAAAGTGTTTTTTTTGAATTATTAATTTAATATCCCTATCTGTGCAAAATTATTTAAATACACATGGGCTGTGGAGCGCAGTATTTTTGGAGTAAAACTAACGGACAGAATACGAAACACCATACTGATTTCCAAAACCGGAATAGCCGATGTGACTCAAAAAGCAGCCAATTTCAAGTGGGATCGGGCAGGACATGTTTGCCACATGTCGGATGATCATTGGGTCAAAATTACCACACGGTGGAGCCACATTGCAAACGTCGACGCGGCAGACCAAAGAAACGACGACAAGAAAAAACTAAAAAACTCGGAAAGACTATTTGTATTTGTATTTGTAAAGACTGGCCGTTATTAGCCATAGGAAGGAAAAAGTGGAAGGAGGGTATGGAAGCCGTTGGCCAACGTTGGAACAAGACAGCCACATGATAAATAAATATTAATATTACGTATATGAGATAGATGCAAATGAATTAAATTTCAAAATTCAAGAACTAATTACAGGCGAACTGAGGATTTATAAATCAGTTGATTCGGTGATTTATCAAGATGATGTCGTCAACAACTATCCACCGGGATTTTTGAACTCGCTGGATTTTCCAGGATTGCCACCTCACATCTTCAATTAAAAGTTGGATCGGTAGTTAAAATGTTGCGAAATATCAACGAACCGCGTCTTTGCACACGGTTAGCTATAAACATACTGAACAACGTGATATAAGCAACTATACTGAAAGGAAAGTATAATGGAGAAGACATTTTGATACCACGAATCCCAATGATTCCAACTGATGTACCATTTGAGTTTAAACGACTACAGTTTCCAGTGCGGCTTGCTTCTGCTATGACCATAAACAAGTCCCAGGGCCAACTTTAACACGCTCAGCGCCAAGCCCTATATGCAAATATACTACCAAATTTTCACAACTTTTAATTATTTTTTGTGTTGTGAGTTGTGAGGTGTTAAAATAGTATAGAAAATAATCACACCCCCTCCCCCGTCACAATCCCATCCCTTTCTTTTTTACCGGTGTGTATATTTTTTTAGACGTGGCCTGGGTATACTTTATATAGATAAACTATTCCCCAGGTCATGTGTATCAATAAAGATACACATTTCGTAATATTATTTCTCTTAGTTTCTCTCTTGAATGCACATTTATTATTCAACCTAATATTATCTCAAGAAACTTACTATCACTCAATTCAGGGAACAAATAATTGTAGTTTTACTAAAACGATCTGCTCAGTTAGCCGGAGATGAAGTGTCATCAGCCCTTATTATGACAAGAAGATCGTTTAATAGAAAACATTATCTCATAAGTAACAAAGATGGAGAGAAAATTGTACGCTGAAGATGTGCAGAGGTGCTATAAAAAGTATGACAGAAAAGTTATTGGTGGCAAGACTTTCAGAGCAGCTCAAACAACTACAAAATGCTCTGTATGTGAAAGTTTTCTGTATCAAAAATGTTTCAATTATATTCACTGATTTATTTTGAACTTAATAAATTGATTATTTAGTTTCTAAGTAACTTTCTTTTTTTGATAAAATTATTTCAAGGTGATAATTATTTTTCTCTTAGTATCTCCTTAACTGGTTGTCCGATTCCCAACCCAAAACCACTGGGAAAATATTCGGATACACAATGTTTTAACTGAAATGAATAGTGTGTATCATAAACTTAACACACTCCTTACGACAGTGCGTATCCTAAACGATACATATGGCGCCGAGCGTGTTAAAATGTTATTAATTAAAATGGTATTAATCTAGAAAACCTATGTTTTTCAACATGGTCGATTGTATGTTGCATATTCCCTCCCGTTTTCGAAAACCATCATATTATATGTTTGTCTATGTGCCAGGTAATCAAACAAAAAACATCGTGTATCACAAAGCACTACAATAAAAATAAAACTGATTTTTGGTAATAACTTGGTTATCAATATAGGTATTTATCATCATCATCATCATTAGCCTATTTTATATTCGTTCCCTGCTGGACGTAGGCCTCTCCTAATGAACGCCACAAGGTGCGATCTTCTGCATTCTGCATAAAAGGATAATTACTAGCTTTTAAATGTTTATATACGTGGAAATAAATATGTTATTAATAAAATACTTACTTAATGCGGTTCACAGAATACATCTCTTAAGTTTCAACAGTATAGTTCTTATAGTTTCGAAAAAAGTGGTTACGACATATGGATGGACAGACAGACACGACGAACCCATAAGGGTTCAGTTAGTACGTTTTACGGAGCCGTAAAAATGGATCTTCGAAATGTATGTACGCTCATAACTTTTGAATGACTGCACCAAATATGATGATTCTTTTCTCTATGTATTTATTATAGTCGGGAAAAGATTTGTACAGCAGAAAGGTTAGAAAATGTAGACGAAAAAGTACATGGTGGTACGAAGTTCACCGGGTCAGCTAGTTAGAAATAGAAATAGAAATATTTTATTTACCAAAAACATGTACATATACAGAGAAGCTTATCCAAGCCTTAGGTAACATTAATGTAAGTAATACTTAGGTTTAAAACGAGAATACAGTTTATAGATAGGTACTTAAGAATAAAACTATGCTTAAAATATGCATTCGTTTAAATTTCTCTGTACAGAAAGCTATTTCTCTATGAGCCCCAAACTAGGCAAAGCCTGTATCTTGGGGCTCAAGTGCAAGTTTGCTAAATGAGTTATTGGTTGTTTGGTAATGCAATTTGCATAATTAATAATTACACACAATTTATATAAAAATAGTAATGCATAATATCTGTAGCCGTACCTGTTAAGTACAAGCATTACGCCGCCCTAAACTGTAAATTTGTTTCTCTTTGTTACTCTTCATACACACTGTGGATGAGGTCTTCAGTCTCATCGTATGATAGTCCCAAAAGGTAGTCTCTCAGTTTAAATTAAAGTATTGATTACACAGTTGTTTTATGTTGCGAGTTGCGAGCATACCTATATCTAATCTGTACTAAACGGTTTAGATTCACCTGTGTCTTCTAACTTATGTTCATTTTTAACAGGGGAAACACATTGCTATAAATACCGTTTTTAAGAGTTCAATGGGGAAACTTCAATATTTCTATTTTAATACGGGAAATACCCTACTAGTCCATTGAATTACTTTCTTTCGACGGTCGACATTAGGGACTTTCCTAGCAGGACCAACGGGGAATTACCTATTAATTCTAGAGGTATACCTACTGTTTAATATTATACCAGAAATACCGACCTGGGGCCCATAGCAAGTCTCAAAAACAAATTATTTACTTTTATACCGATTTTAATATTATTTACCCCCTAATTGCAACCAAGGTACCTAAAATTACTCACCCAATTACTGCTCCCGGCGTCGCCCAAGTCCAGTTTGGTCGATAGGAAAAGGGGAATAAGGAACGACAGGGAATTATGGAAGCCAAACCAGACAAGATTCCGTAGCGATCCCTCGCTCCAGCACAATCAACGGTCCCGCGTTGGATCAAGGGCCAATCCAGCAGCCCGCTTTCACACAATGGTCCAGCACTAATCCAGAGTGTCACAATTCAATTAATATTGTATTCCCGCACAATAAGAAAGCTTTTATCCCGAAAAAACTCCAGATTATAAAAAGGCGTGACTGTTTAGTTCCAGCGAAAAACAAGACAACGTCACTTGACAGCCGGCTGTCAACCATAGACACACGCTAATCGTCGGCCGATATAATGTTGCCCGATTATACGGAACAAAACCCCCGACCAATTGAACTCCAGGTCAATTTTAGAAAACCAGTATTTAGCAACTAGTATTTAGTAACTAGTATTTAGTAGTATCCGGACCCCAAATAAAACGAAATTCCCAACTTTGACCCGAAAGTGGAAATCAAACCAAAAAAAAAAACACTTTACCAAAAATAGTAATAAAATTAAATTAAATTTTAGCCATGAAAAATACGTATATCTAATAAAGAGGCAGGCGTGCCAGAGAGGACACCGCGCGCTGAAGTCTGGAACCAGAAACCAGAATCTCCGCCACGCGGGGTGTGCCATCAGTACCAGATATCAATTTTAAAATACGTCCCCTACGCCAGAGTAGGGGTGCCAAATTTGCCTCTTTTAATAATACTAAGTCCCCCCCTTCCCGAGGGGCTTCCGTCCTATCTGTCCATTTTACCCGTTGTTGCAAAAGGTGCAAGTACTCGGCCGACCAGCGCCTCCAGAAGTCTTGACTTATTTGCTGCAATAACTGAAAACGGGACAGGCGTCCGGGCCGCTCATCCTTCCAGGGATACTCCGGCAACGCGGTTAAAGGCTGACCGATCAAGAAGTGACCCGGCGTCAAGACTTCTAGATCGTTAGGGTCAGGCGAGATTGGACAGAGAGGACGGGAATTAAGCACTGCCTCCACGCGGCATAGTACCGTGACTAACTCTTCCCAAGTTAACACGGTCTCCCCGATGACACGGCGGAGATGGGTTTTAGCAGACTTCACCGCAGCCTCAAAAATTCCTCCCCAGTGAGGACAGGCCGGCACACTAAATTGCCAGCTGATTCCCCGCTGGGCGAGAGCCAGACTTAAACTATTATTACCAGAATTTAAAAAATTATTAACTTCGCGTAAATAATTCGCCGCCCCTCGATAATGTGTGCCATTGTCCGAACGTATTAAAGAGGGTACTCCTCTTCGCGCTACAAAGCGATCCAGCGCCGCGACAAAGGCCTCCGTAGACAGCGCAGAGACCAGCTCCAGGTGGACTGCTTTGGTGGCCAAACACACAAAGACGCACAGGTAGGCTTTAACGACCTTGGCGTTACGCAACGTTGATGACTTGACCGAGAAGGGCCCAGCGAAGTCCGTTCCGACCCCGTCGAACGGCCTCGAGGGAGAAATCCTATCCGGAGGAAGATCTCCCATCATGGGCTGCATGGTAGACGCCTTGAGCCTATAACAAGGGACACATCTAAACAGCACCTTTCGGACCGCCCTGCGAGCCGACAAGATCCAGAATTCACGCTGCAACACAGCGAGAAGCGCGCCACATCCAGCGTGCGCGTTACCGATATGCCGATCGGTGATCAGCAGGTCCACCAGAGGACCTCCTTTCGGTAGCAACAGGGGGTGCCTGCTGCCGTACGGCAGGTTGGCTTTCCGGAGCCGACCTCCTACGCGCAGAAGACCATCCTGATCTGTGAAAGGGTTCAACTTGGCGACCGCACCCTTCAAACGAGCGCGTCCGCAGCGCAGCGCCTCAAGTTCCGTCGGAAACCTTTCACCCTGCACCAGCCGAATAAGGTGCAGCAAGGAACTCCGACGCTCCTCCACAGTGGCGATCTGGTCACTCCTCCTCTGACGAGGGTGACGACAGTTGTGGATGAAGCGTTTAATCCAGCTAGTTACCCCCAACAACTTATCCAGCTTGCTGTAACGACCCGTCAACCAGTCAGGGTCTGGGGGCACTTCCGCCACAATCGCATGCACGCGGACTCCGGGCAGCTCCGCTCGCTCCGAGTCCGCGCCGAGAGCTGGCCAGGAAGCTTCTGGCTCCCGCAGCCAGTCCGGACCCCACCATAAGGGGTGATCAACTAGCTCCGGCGCGGAACAGCCACGCGAAGCACAGTCAGCGGGGTTCAACTCACCCGGGACATGTCTCCAAACCATGTCCAGTCCAAGGTTTTGGACTTGGGAAACCCGATTTCCCACAAAGGTCTCCAAGGTGTGAGGGGCTGCTCTTAACCAGGCAAGCACGACCTGACTGTCAGACCACGCATAGACATTCCGGATGTCTATCGAGGTGGACAGTTCCTGATATACATGCTTGAGCAGCCGAGCAAGTAATGTGGCTCCGCTCAATTCCAGTTTCGGAATGGTGAGTCGTGTCCTGATAGGAGCTACCTTGCTCTTCCCCAATAAGAGCGTGACATTGACGTGGCCTCCAGCGTCAACTGTACGCAAGTACACAGATGCGGCATAGCCCAGCTCGGACGCATCACAGAAACCGTGCAGGCTGATCCGGCTACAGCCTGGTGGCAGAATGCGACGGGGCAACGCCACTCGATTGACCGTTTCGAGGTCAGATATTAAACGAAGCCAAGTGTTAAGCGAGTCTCCAACCAGGGGGTCGTCCCATGAGACCTTCAGAGTCCAAAGTCGCTGTAACAGACACTTGGCTGCGAACAGAACCGGACTGATCCAACCGTTTGGATCAAACATCCTGGCGATGGTGGACAAAACCGTCCGTTTCGTCCACGCGCGTGTGGCTTCCAGTGCCACCCGAAAGGTGAAGATGTCAGCAACCGGTTGATACTGCATGCCCAGAACCGCAATCCCGTGCGGATCGTCACCTTCCTCAAAGAGCCCGGGATCCTGCTGGTGATCGTCCGGGATACCAGCCAGGACGTTGGGTTCGTTAGAGAGCCATTTCCGAAGCTCATAGCCTCCAGATGCGAGAAGCTCTGTAAGCTCATCCCGGAGCAACAGAGCTTCCTCCACCGTCTGCGCGCCAGTGCAAACGTCGTCCACGTACAGGTCGCGCTCCAGAACTGCGGCTGCACGTGGGTACCGAGCCCGTTCTTGCTCCGCCAACTCCAGCAGTGAGCGGATCGCAATGAAGGGGCTTGATCTCAACCCATAGGTGTTGGTGTTCAACTCATACACCATCATAGGGTCCTGAGGACTTTCCCGCCAGAGGATCAACTGGAACCTCCTGTCCTCGGGGTGTATGACCGTTTGTCGGAACATCATACGGATGTCCGCTCCCAACACCACCTGATGCCTACGGAAATTCAGGATGATGTCTACAATATCCCGATGTAGCTTCGGTCCAGCGTGGAGGCACTGGTTCAGTGACACTCCTGTCGAAGTCGGAGCGGATCCATCGAACACCGTCCTGAGTTTGCCCGTCGACGCCTTCAAAACGGCGTGATGAGGCAAAAAGTAGTGGTCCATGGTCGACCAGTCGTCGCGAGCCGGAGACATGTGGCCCAGTGCCTCATACTCCCTCATGAACTCGATGTACTTTTCCCGAAGTACAGGATCTCGAGCCATGCGTCGCTCCATGGACCTGAGCCTTTTCTCGGCCAATGATCGAGACTGGCCCAGGCGCGGGGGGTTATCCCGGAAAGGCAGCCTAGTCTCCAATCGCCCAGAAACCATTCTCCGAGTGTGAGCCTGATAAAAGTTCTCACACTCCACGTGCTCGGGATCCAGCCGAGACACGGTAGGCGGCTCTTCGATCTCCCAGAACCTCTGCATGATCTGAGCGAGGGCCGTTCCCGTAAAAGAAGCCTGATTCGACTGCTGCCACTCATCCACCATTCCCAAAATGGCGTTCCCGTAGATGGTGGGCAGCGCCATCAGCGAAGACTGGTCCAACAGTCTAGGCTTCCCGTTCATGATGTAACCCAGTACATCAGAACCCAACAAAAGATCTACCGGACCCGCCATCCCGAAGCGGGGATCCGCCAACCTGAGACCCTTAGTACAGGACAAAAGATCCGGATCTATGTCCGCCTGAGGAAGCCAACCGACAACCGAATCCATGACGGTGGCCCTGACCGCAATCCTTTCCGAATAGGAATGTACGGACGAGAAGGAGAGGCGGGTCTGTCCAGCCAACCGCACCTCCGTGTTCCCGACTCCTCGCAACGGAGTCGGTGACGGAAACCTAGCCAGGCCCAGGCGATGAGCAACCCGGGTTGTCAAAATGCACCCCTGGGACCCTGTGTCCAAGAGCGCTCGTATCCGGACGTAGTCGCCTCTTGGACCCCAAACCCTTAACCAGAGGGTGGGCAGCAGGACCACCGGTTGATCCTGTGCCAAGGGAACGGAGGCTAGTCAATCCCTCCGAGGCCCGTCCGAACCCGTCGGACTACAGGGCCCAGCGCAATATGGCTGCCGAGTGCAAAGGGCCATCGGAGGGGGGGCATATCCGGCCGCCCTGCCATACCGAAAGTAGGGCGGGTGGTATTCCAGCCTCGGATGCTCATGGAGGGGAGGCGTGTACGCCCTCCATTGCATTAATCGCGGATCCAGCGGCGGAGAAGGATAACGCTGGGGAGGTGGCCCCCGTGGTGACTCCGGTATCACCCCTCCACCTCTCCAGTTCGCCCGCGTCCGCGCGGGCTGTGAGGTCGGTGACCGAGCCGCGTGTAGGACACCCCTTGTTGGGCTGCCCGGTGCTGCCGTGGGTTGGGGTGGAGGGGGTGTGCTCCACGCTGTAGCCACTTCATTGTTGTACAATGCGTGGCTCTGCGTGGGAGCGCCCCCGCCCGTGGAGGGCCCCCTCCCTGAGGGCTGTCGACCAGCACCATCGCTCCTGACGCACAAGAGCTGATGGTGTGGTCCCCCACACCCAGGACACGGCCGTGCCGTGGGGCAGTCATTGTACAAATGACCCCCCAGGCACCCGTAGCACCGACGCAACCGCCGAACGATCCCTCGTCGTTCGGAAGTCGTCCGCGCAAGCAGGGCCGGACACTGCACCAGCGCGTGAAGCTGGCCACAGTTCGGGCACTCCTGCTCCGACGCAGTCGTCACAGTCGCCGACCGCTTTACCCCACCCAGAGTGCGGGGATTGGTAGGTCGCGGTCCTGTTCCGGCAGGGCCACGAGCTGACGCGGCGGGCTGCGCCTCCTGAGGCGCCGACTCTGCCATCCTCGCCTCCCACTCCAGGACCCGAAGTAGCTCCTCAAACGTGGGGAAGACCTTCGGGTCGGCGTGAAGGCCCCTTTCCCGCTCGAACCGGGCGCGCAACTCCAGCGGCACCTTGCCCAGCAGGATGTGGACCAGCAGAAACGACCAGTGTTCCACTGGCAGTCCCAAGCTGCGCAAGGCGTTGTACGCCACCTTCACGGGCGTGAGGATTAGCGGCCTCAACTGAGACCTCTCAGTCACCTTCGGCAGCCCCAGTATTTGGGACACGTGAGCGTCGGCGAGGAGCCGAGGGTTTTGGAACCTCGTCTCCAGCAACTCCATCGCCGTGCCGAAGTTGTCGTCGTCCAGCTCCAGGTGCTGGATCAGGGAGAGTGCCTCACCCTCCAGTGACGTGCGGAGATACGCCAGTTTCTCCGCCCTCGTCAAGTCGGTGCGTGAATCTATGAGAGAGGCGAACATGCTCCGGAAGCCGCTCCACTCCCGCAGGTTCCCTGTAAACCTGGGCAAGTCCAGAGTGGGAAGGCGTCCCACTACACCCGAGCCCGCATCCCTGATGACGGGTCCCGAGCTCGCCCTTCCCTGACGAGACCTCTCCAGCTGGCGAACCTAAAATTACTCACCCAATTACTGCTCCCGGCGTCGCCCAAGTCCAGTTTGGTCGATAGGAAAAGGGGAATAAGGAACGACAGGGAATTATGGAAGCCAAACCAGACAAGATTCCGTAGCGATCCCTCGCTCCAGCACAATCAACGGTCCCGCGTTGGATCAAGGGCCAATCCAGCAGCCCGCTTTCACACAATGGTCCAGCACTAATCCAGAGTGTCACAATTCAATTAATATTGTATTCCCGCACAATAAGAAAGCTTTTATCCCGAAAAAACTCCAGATTATAAAAAGGCGTGACTGTTTAGTTCCAGCGAAAAACAAGAAAACGTCACTTGACAGCCGGCTGTCAACCATAGACACACGCTAATCGTCGGCCGATATAATGTTGCCCGATTATACGGAACACCTACATTGAAGTGTCTTTCTTTGTAATGTTTCTTTTCAAAAACTCATAATTTCTTTTGTGAGTAGGTACAAAAAAATTAAAAAAATAGCATAGACTCAACTGGTTTTATGTCAATCTATTTCGAGCCCTAAATATTAATTTATTTTCATTCAAAAAGTAGTTTTAAACATTGTTTTTTTCTTTATGTTTTAAACACTGTTTAATACTTGTTTTAATCTTTGTTTTTAAACATGTGATTAAAACACTGTTTAAATTCAAACTGTTTTAAACACTGTTTTAAACATGTGTTTTAAAACAACTTGTTTTAATCATGCCAACCCTGCGCGCCACAGACAGATTTGCATGGTCATTATGATTTCGAAATAAACTCGCGACTTTCCTTCTCCGGTTCTACTTCGTTTCATCCGATCAAACATTAGTTGATGTTCAAATACTTTAATTAGAGTAGGTTTAGAATATTGAAAAGTCAAGCAATGTACGGTCGGACGAAACCAAGTAGAACTGGAGTAGGAAAATCGCGAGTTTATTTCGTAATTACGTTTTTCGTAGTAGGTAGTCCTGATATCGAAGAGCAAAAGTACTCTTTCCTAGGTGGTGGCATGAAAAAAAAACATTTGTATTTACACCAACGTTTCTTGTAAGTGGGAATCAAAACCACGACCTACGACTCAGCGCAGACTCGCTACCGTCTGACCGTCTGAGCCACAAGGTCTGAGCATAGAATAGATAATATCCAGTCTATTCGGAGTCCATAGAGCAGGGGTTCCCAAACTTATTTTGTCTCAAAGTGTGAAAATAAATTATTCTGTAGCCCAACCCTGATTTTACATAAATAAAAACCACTACAACTTCAAATTACATTAGCTAATTATTGTGAGATATATTAGCGGAGATTAAACATTCATCCTAAACGAGACTTGTACTATAGCCCGCAAGAGTCCTTAGTTAAGACCTGACCAGTAGGTAGTACACAACGGACTCCAAGCTTTTACAAAACGCCCCAATTTTTTTCTGGGTCTCTTACCGCCCCTCTTTTAGGTCTGCATCACCCCAAGGAGGCGTTATCGCCCACTTTGGGAAATGCTGCTATAGAGACTCAGAGACTACGACTTGGTATTATCATAATTGACGTGGTTTTCGATTAAAGATTTTAAGCATTTTTTTACCGCCAAACCAATCACATATTGTATATTATTATCCGATATTGATAGCCTGATATGTTAGCCTGATTCAGAAAACGATCCACACTAACTTGCGGACCCCCAGATAGCTAAACTCCTATTATTATTATAAACGCCAAAGTTTGTACTTAAGTATCGAACTTTTGTTACGCAAAAACAACCGAATGTTTCCGGATGAAATATAGGTAGTACCAAGATCGAATGTAGCTTAAAATAATATATAAGGGTAGCGATTCTGAAACCATTCGGTTGCATCCGACACGGAATCTCATCTCTCGGTCTTTGTCATGCTCAACAGATAAGACAAAGACCGAGAGATGAGATTCCGTGTCGGATGCAACCGAATGGTTTCAGAATCGCTACCAAGTACTTAAGTAACTTTTTATCGCGAAAAAAACATCAGAAGTGGAACTACACGGGTTAAACCACGATACAACGCTAGTACTGTCTACTAGTAAGTAAAAGTAAGCAAAAGAAACTGATTGACATGTGTAAATATAATAAGGAAGTTAATACTATCTTTTAAACGACGTTAAGGCGCCAAGGCTTATTCGTTGTAAATTATTCTTCAAGTTGAAGACAACATTTCCCTTTTGACACCTTCATTTATAAAGATTAAGTTTCCAAGTTGTGGTAAAATTAATTAAAGTCGTGTAAGAACAAACAGAATAAAAACTGTACAAATGTACCATAAAATACAGCACACTTACTTGGCACAGTCAAATAAATCATGGAGTCGTACGCCGAAGACGTCTACGGAAACGACAAGTAGTTTGTAGAGCCATCAAAGCGCCTATATACGTTGTTATATAGATAGTGATTGATTCCAGACGAATCTCAGCCATCATCATTTATCAGAACGTGAATCCAACAGAGTGTCCGTCCGCGGTGGGCCGGGTCACTCGATGGATGGTCCGGGGTAACGATTCTAAACAGCGGTCCTTAGTGTTGCATAGCTGCACTGTAGTGTTCCTGATTATCTGCGAAAAACGCGGAAATTGTAGTTTTTAGACACTTTTAGTTTGCACTTGGAACTCACTAAAAGTATTACGTGGCCACGGCGGTTGTAACGCTGCCAAAACGGAGAGAGTTAGCGATTCGCGATTAGTATGTAATATTTTCGCAGGGGTGCATTATTATAATTTGTATTTATATCTACTAATGTCTTTGTCTTGAGTACCTGGTTGGCTGTTAGACTGCGACCAGGGCAACAGGTAAGCAGGTGAGAGCTCTCAGAGAAGTAGTGAAAAACAAGCAGAAGGCCTACCTGATTTTAAAAGGTTATCGCCGCTTTGAACATCAGTCTTTGGCATCAAAAATGTTGACAATGCTTAGCCGGATAAGGTAAATGAAAATACTCGTTGTAAACGCAATATTTGGGAAGCCCATGCTTTGTAGAATATAAATAACGTACTTATATAAAGTTCTAGTTTTTAATTCTACAATTATACTAATATTATACATTTGCAGAGTTTATTTTTTTTAAACCGCTTATCTCAAAAAATACTTAACATATTCTTTCACCGTAGGATATGTAGGTACTTACGTGATCCTTGAGTGCTATAGGCTATATGGTTAAGATGGGGAAAGTCGGGGTGGAACGCTAGTCAAATTAATATAATTATCTATGCCAAGCAAGCACACAAGTGAGATTTGGGAAAACGAAAATTATAAATATTTTACAACGTTACGATTGCAATTTTATTGAGGTTTAGTTTGTACTTAACTGTAAACACAACCGTATACCTAGTCCGTATACAGTACAGTATACGCTTACAGGAACTACTTGCCGTAGCCGAAAACTACTTGCCGTAGAATTGACTGTGTGCTGAGGGTGACTAGTACCTTAAACCTTAAATAAATATTGACGGTCATTTCACGCACAACATATAAGTAGGGAGGTATGCCTACCACCTACCAGCGTATTAAATCTAAAATCAACTTGAGCTCAGTCTTGTCTATTTAAGTTTGTTTTGCATCACAAATGGCGAACTTTTCTTTGCCGATTCGATTTTACTCCAAAATTGGCCAACATTTAAACTCGAATAAGTCTTGGGTAAATGTTGTTTACTACAAGGAAACAATGTTGCTGACAATTCCACAATTCTATTTTAACCAAAGGATTTATAGAATTATGACTTTTTGACTTAGGTAAATGTGAAAAGCGATACGAAATTGAGTCTTAGTAGTGGTTAATTCACATTCATTTTAATTTTGTATACTCCACTAAATCTCGGTCATACTTTTGTTTCCCGATAAAAAATTTGGATGTCTTCGTAACCGTAGGTCTATTTTCATTAATTTGGTAGCTTAGTGCAAGTTTTTCGGTTCTGTACGTTTCCTGACATAATCTCTTAATTACATATCATTATCATCGCATATTTATGACTGCCATCGATTGAGGAGGCATTAAATATTTTAATCCGGACACGTATCGTCATTACCTTATTTTAAGGTCGAATAATTGTCAGGCAGTTGATTTTATTACACGTAAATAACTGATATCATTGTTTTAACCAACTGTAATTTCTTTTAAAACACGTTGCGATTGTTGATAAAGATTAAATTGAACTAATTTATTACTACTTTTTAAAAGTGAATTTTTCCAGTAACATCTTTTTTTGGTTTTTTAAAGAGGTTTACAGGAGATGGCTTCAGGTGGTTTCTACTATTGATTTCCCGCGGAATATTTTAGAAAGAATTCAAGATTACCTACGTGGACGAAATCGTGACATCGGATTAGGATACATATTATGTGTGTCATTGATATTGTTAATGATACAGGGGATAGAAGGCCTATACTCGGACGTGCGCGTTATTTTTTTCGTAGGTGAAATGCATTTAAGCATGTCCGTCATACGGACATTATAGATAGCTGAGTGTTTCGGGCTCGACACCGATTAGAGAGGTGCTAATACGACCGCTCTCGCACTCGACGCGACCCTGTCACTGCGACCACCATAAACCAGCGGTGCCACCTCCCAAAGAGGACTTACGCCTAGATAGGGTACCGGACGGGATATGTCATACTCGACACTCTGAGAACGCCAAGCCAGGGAGCGACTAAAACAGCTACAGGTTTTTCTAGCTATGACTTGTCGGCAGAGTCGCAAGACCGCTTTCACATTCGACCGCGAATCTGCCACTGACATCGCCCCTGCGGGGTCGGCCCCAGTGACGCGA
This sequence comes from Ectropis crepuscularia, assembly GCA_963693475.1. NCBI lineage: Eukaryota > Metazoa > Arthropoda > Insecta > Lepidoptera > Geometridae > Ectropis > Ectropis crepuscularia. Next base: position 17,566,816 of record OY856358.1, read on the forward strand.
CCGGAAAACAGCAGCGTTCCTCGGGAAGGCTTATCCCTAAGTGGATGCCGAATATTAATTGCCGAACGACGAAGGCCTATACCCTAGGGGTGGGACAATACAGGCTGATGTGTACTTGTACTTTTTTTTAAATAAAGAATGACGAGACGAGCAAGACATGTACCTGATGGTAACCAACATGCCTGCCACATAACAGCACAGTGACACGCAGCTATTGGAACATGAAGAGTCCAAATCATTACCTAGCACTGCACTCATGCACTGCGTCACCCAGAGATCTAAGCCCTGTAATTTCTTTAGAAACATTGACCTTCAAACCGGAACACAGTAATGTTTGTAGGTTCTTATCATGATGATGATGATAAGAAACACTTAACACAAGAAAAACATTGGGATGTTTAATTCCTTCGCCAAAATGCTCTGCATGATCTATTACCACTGCCTTTTTTTATCGGACTGTATGTAGTTCGAAAAAGCAGCAGTTTTTCGTGGTCGACGTTCCAAAGACTCGAATGAAGAGGTTTGCCTCTACTTCTGTGATAAGAAAGGCTGTGGAATGTGTTGTCTGAGTTGGGGTTTCCCGATGGGCTAAAGTCTCAAATCGAAAATGAAGCAGTTTCTTCTAGGTAAGCACGATTCATCGTCACTAAACATCATGTAAGATGTTGGTCACGTATTGATATATACTAGTTAAAAGAAAATGCCGTAGTCAAAGTCATAGTACTTTATTCATAAATGTACAATTTACACGTCAATTTATATTTATAAATTTTTAAATTATAATTTATAAATTTAGTTACAAAAACACCTTTGCATTTCCACTCTCCGCGGCTACAGCAAGTTGTTTTGTCAATTCAGATAATACTCGTACTTAGCTACAACTTAATTTTGCTATTGCGCTTCACGTTTGTTAAAATTTTGCATAACACACGAGTGAAATAACAAACCTAAACAGGTTTCTATTTTATAGAAACATTTTCGGTTACATTTAGATCGCCTTGATGTACTTCCAAGAACAGTGGGACCAAATACTGTAATGTCAAAGAGTGAAAGGATACGCTTAGTTCGACAGGAATGACGGCTCACGACAACATACCAATAGAATTTATATTTTTGATATCAAATTATGTATTAAGTTAAAACAAATAAAACCGGCCAAGTGCGAGCGGGAATCCCACACGAAGGGTTCCGTACCATTAGCAAATAAACGGCGGTATACATACACAATTGCAGTTTCCGCGGACAGGCTTTCATCCAAAAAGCCTTACTAAATTTTGATTTTACGTTATGGTTCTTACGACGAATTCGATAGCGCGTTTTAGTCTTCTAATGGCGCCATCTAGTTTGCTTGGGACGGGCTAATCGAGCAAAGCCAGAGGCTTGAAATCGATCGAGAGACGAGTCAAAAGGCTCATAGGCAATGAATGAGACCCTTGGTCGAAAAATACTGTCTTCAACTTCCTTGCAAAACTGTAAGCTTATCGGTTTTTTATCGGATATACTTCGGCGAGTGTGTAACTGATCTGCATGATCCGATACCACATTGCCTACTTTTCTGTCGCACTGCTCTTAGCTCGACACAAAAAAGAATTGAATCAAGGCTGAAATCCATCACGCTGGCTAAGTGTGCGTTAGTTGTCCACTAAAGATGTATCTTTAGGAACATGCCAGTTAAAACCAGTGGTGATGCCAAACTTGAAACAATAATATACACTTGAAAAGATTCCCAAGTTTCAACCGGGATTTAAACATACGACATGATGATTATTAAATCGAACGTTCTCTTCACTAGGCCAATACGGTTTAAAACTTGATAAATGCACAAATTACGATGTAGAACTTCAAATGAGTTTAACTCAAAAGATGTGCCCTGAGCACCTTGAAATTGTCAACAAATTGCGTCTATGTGTTGCGTGAGTGGTTTACAATTACCAATCTACTTGACCCCTAGAATCGCTAGGGCCGAGGTATGTTGCGGTTCTACTTACTTTGGTTGTTGACAACGAATGGCGATAGGTATAAACGTCCGGCGTTCACCGCTTCCCGCAATCGACTAAAACGGAAAGAGTGAGGTCACTCTTCCCAACGATAACATAATTCCATGCGCCTGAAGTTTGGGAGAGAACATCCATTCATCTATATCGATGCATTTTTACTATATTTTTGTTGAATACCCTCAAAAACTGTATTAATAGTAAACAGTACCTACGTATTTGAGGGTAGGTCTGCTTCATGTCCTTACTGACCATGCCAGTTCCACAGTCGCTTGCTTTTTTCGATTAACGAAGCAGTCGTTGCTGTAAATTGTATAGACTGTACCTTGAATAAAATTGATTATACTTGTGGGACAAAAAATAGTGAATTTTCAAGTGTGTGAGTTGTGCGGAATTGAAAAAAAAAAAGAAAAATAATATTTTCCTGGTTACTAAGGGTATGTACCATCATTACTTTCTAAGAAAATTTAGTTATTTAGTTCTAGATTAATATAATTTTTGTCTTTATTCTTCTTTCTCTAAATACACACGCGTACACCGAAAGAGGCGTAATAATAAAATAGCGAAAAAAACAGCAATAAAAGAGACCATGTGTATTCGGGAGCTCCCTCGGGAACACGGTCACGAATAGACGGTCTATCAATTAAAAATCATGTAATGTTTCAACAACACGCAATGTTGTTCGGGGTTTAAAGGCACGGTTCTGCACTCCTCAACGGCCTCGACTACGCAGACTACGCTGGTCTTATTTTCACCCTCTTTCTAAGCAAGCTTTCTAGGTAAGCAAGTCTTGCTACGTCCCTGCGGCGCTGTTTGAAATTAATACCGACACGTATAAACACATACCTTTGAAATTAATGCAGGTAGCTGTACCAGTGGTACGGCTCTTTGCAGATCCACCTGGAGAGGTACCACACTTTTATTAGTTATTCTACCGACAAGCAGCAAACATCATTGTGAAAACATCAATGTGTTCCAGTTGGAAGGGCAATGTTTCGAGATAAATTACAGAACAAAGAGACAAATCACCTTATACATATCTATGAGTGACGAGTGTAGTCCTGTGTTAAGTAATTATTTGAACTCTTCATGTTTCATTAGCTTCGTGACACTGAGCTGTTACGGGTAGGCGTGTTGTTTACCATCAGGCTTACATGACTAGTACCGATACAATACGAGAATACGACATGACGTCGACAACACTTTATTTTAAAGCCACAAGACACGATATAATTTCAATAAATTTCTCAACTACTATTAAAGCATTTTGATTGGTAGCCTTATCGCTTAGAGCGATCTCTGCCAAGCATGTTTGGAAAGAAAATGTTAAATCAAAGACAGAAAATCGGCATCACAAATTCAGTATGCACCACTTTTGAAAGAACCGATCCTGAAAAAAATAAAAAAATGACAGTCAGAAGGACTGCCGATAGAAGTGATAACTAATAACTTACAATTTTAGTATTGAACTGCTCTAATGTTTCACAATACGTCTGTACGTGTAGCCACAGATATACTGTTAAATAATTGCGGATGTCGGCGACGCGACCCTACAATATTTTCTCCTACCAAAAAGTACATAACGCAGCTAAAGAAATTTTCTCTTCAAAAATCAGCTATTACATACATTTCGTCTGAATTAGAAGGCGATTTTGGGCTTGCTTATATACACTAAAAGCTTCTCATTATTACTCAAAGTTTTACATAATATATTATTGAGATAGCAACAAAGTTTAAAGTTTAATTTAATAGTCTAATGCTTCTATATCCAATTCTTTATTTTGACTTTGTTTTCATTTTATTTTTATTGTTTATTTCACAATTGTTTTTTTTTTTTGAGAAGCTTTAGCACCCGATGCTCAGTCTGTCACTAGTTCGGGAGTCAATGGGTCAATCTTTGTAAACCAAATTGTATTATGTCAAAATACATTTTATTTATTTATTTTCATAATATTTAGACAGCAATAAAGCGTTTACATTGTAAATAATATCAAGTTGATATCGCGTGTCTATAGTATTAAAACTCTAGTGGATTAATTGTGTTATAGAGTGTAATTTCCGCGAACCCAGAAGCGGTTGGACCGGTCTTGTCCATTGTCTTTGTTTACACAGAGTTATGTAACAAAACATTCAAAAAATTTAACACTAATTTATTAAATGAGAAAGTTACTGTACGGTAAATCGGTTGGAAAGCCGAAGCCGAAGAAAGGGAAGGTATTTGAGGCAAGCTGGAAACTCATCATCATCAACAGCCCACTAAACGTTCCCACTGCTGGGACTCGGGGCCTTCTCTGTACTTGCGAGTTAAGGCCATAATCAACCACGCTGGCCCAGTGCGGGTTGGTGGATGACACATTACTTCGAAAGATTCTAGGTCAACAAGGTGGAAACTTGTCACATTACTCTACTATTATGATACTATATCCTATATCCTGATGGTAAGCTATTCTCGCCCACAGCACAGTGCCACGCAGCGTAGAACATGAAGAGTCTAAATGACTACCTTTGCTTTGCACTGCGATCAGCCAGATAATTAAGATGAGTTATCTTTTTGGCATTAAATGTATCTAGAAACATTGCTCATTAAACCGGAATACAGTAAAATTAGCACATCGCTGCTTGGTGGTAGAATAACTGGCAAAGGTAAGTAATAATAATAATAAATAAATATTGGTGGACAATTCACGCACAACACCATCTGACCCCAAACTAAACAAAGCTTGTATGATGGCGGCCAGATAGCTGATATAATACTTATATAGTTTTTAAATACATACTTATTATACATAGAACACCCAGACACAGTGCAAACATTTGAATTCATCACACAAATATTTGCACTGGGTGGGGATCGAACCCACGACCCTCGGCTTCGCAGGCAGAGCTACTACCAACTAAACCACGAGGCCAGTCAGTATGGTGCTTCTCCAAGCAGTTCATAGAGAATAATGTACATCTTCTTATATGTATAAAAATGGATCTTTGAAATGTATGTACGCATAAGTTTTGAATGACTGCACCAAATTAGATGATTATTACAATATTAAAACATTATGTATTTGTTATTGTCGGGACAAGTTTATAACAGAAAATTTGGAAAATTTTGGCGTTAAAAAGTACCTATGGTGCTACGAAGTACCCGGCGAGGGTGAACTACTTAGTTTATTATACTATCAACAATCGGGCTTCCATATTACTACCAGCTCCGTTTAGTTTAGTAGGTATTACATAATTATTTATAGGAGCTGTGCGAAAGAAAGTATACCAAATAAAATAATATATCATATTTTGATACAATTTATGTTATATAATATATAATCATCTATATTATCTGAAGTCAAATTCAAATGATATCTCAAAACAAATAACATAACTAAGGCATTATTTCCCGTACCAACTGTTAATTAGCATAGACACAATGGGCCACAAATATGTGCACGCTTGACCGCGGTCCAGACTGATCGGACTTATGAATTACAAATGAAATCAGATTTATATCAACACGCAGAGAAACTATTTTGATCCGGCAGGGAATTAATTGATTTAGACAACTGGCGTGTACGCTCCATTAATAATGTCTAGACTTCAAATGTTATCTATCCAAATCCATTGTGTTATAGTCCTGACCTAAGAATAGGATTAAAATAAATGCCAAAAATAGACGTAATCGTACGTAGAAAAATTACTACTTATTCAGTTTTAGGTATACCTACGCATAGTGGGTTAGATCATTTTTTATTTGCAATTTATCGCCAAATTATATTTGCACTTTGCAATTCAAATTACATCCATCAGAAACTACCACTCAGGCAACGCATTTCAACATTTACATGTCCTTGTCATGAAAATGGAGTCACCTCTGTCCTATATGTCTGTCATTTCAAAAACACCTCAAAGTGTAAAATATTAGTAGCTAATAATTTATCATGGATTTATTTCTGATCAATTTCATACGCTCAATCGTTCCCTCAATAACTTTGATTTTTCGATAGAGAGGCATAGTACATTGTCATAGATGTAGTATTAAGTGCTAGACGCGTAGGTAAATAGTAGTCTATGTGAGATAATCTTAAGAGCGCGCCTAAAGGCAGAAAACGCAAAAAAGGTCATTTTCGACGCCCCTCACCGTCGTTAAGAAAGATAAAACTATAACAATAAAAATATTGACGTGTGGGTACAACCAAGGAGAAGCACAATGACCGAATAGAATTTTAAAAATAGATCAGATTTTTTTAAAATAAAAAAATATAAATGACACCGAAAAAACCCATTTTAATTCGAGTACTCGAAATTATCAGCGATGACCCCACATTATTTTTCCCTAATAAAATGTCTAACTTTACGCTCTACTTAAGTAACCGAATAGTTTTTTGAATTTATGTTCAATTTTTGCGTAATTAAATAAAACTTGGTCAAAAACTGACTCCCGAATTCAAATTAATTTCCACTCTAAAATGTGTCATGCTATTCTCGACTTTATGCGTACCAGGTTAGATATTAAATAGACCTTTGGGTCCTGGTCAGTTGTCGGGCAACGCTCGATGTGGAAGGTTGTTTACGGACGCTCTGTCAGGCAAATGCGTGCGTGAATTTAAAAAATGGGATGAAAGGATAATGCGATAAATAAGTTTTCTGCGAAAAAAGGGAACTAAACGTAAACATTTTGGAATTTTAGTCCGGTACTTAATGTATGTTTTAGTTAGGTAAGTCAAATTTTGTTTTGGAATAGGTTCGTAGTATGTACAATAATAGGTAAAAAAGTAGGTAGGTATCTATTATTGTTAAAAAGATAAGTTTACCAACATTGTTTTTAATAAATGTAATAAATTTTAAAAATTCAATTTAATAAAAGAGCAATCTGTGGTAGTACATGCAAAAACCCAAACAAGTCATTGTGTACATAATAAATTTTGTACGATGAATAAATTAATAGTTTTAAGTTCTAGTGACAATTGAAACAAACGATCAGAAAATATTTATGAATTGAGGTTTGCGGAAAATAATGTTTTAAGTATTTTTTTAACATAAACTTTTCAGATTAAAGAAATGCAAACTGATGAAATGAAAAATGATGAATATGTTTATCAGCAGACGATCCATCGTGGCACGTCTGCTGAGCATTAGATCTATTAAAATAGGGAGAAAGGAGAATGTATATTTCATGGTAAACTTTCCAGCATGTGTCTTTATATATATATTTTTGGTTAACCCTGCACGCGTTTGAAGAAAACTCGTGGAACGGTCCGTACGTGCCGGCTAGATCATTATCACATATTCTTATTATATATTCACAGTGTTTATTAAATATTATATTATATTGTTATATATTTGTTTAATTATATATCTATATGTATATATCACCAGAAAGCCCTTGAAATATAGTTTACTATTATATTAACTTCTAGGTACTTACTACATTAAATAATCCTATCACGAAATGCAAAGTTTACATATTACGCCCGTTGTAAAAAAGTTTTGGATTTCACAGCACTAATAAAAGAACACAACACACTATAGTACATTATGATATAAGTGCGCTAAGTTGATAATTACAGCCGAGGCGATATTGCTAGCTCGAGCCGTAGGCGAGAGCTATAATTAGCAGAGGCTAGGCCCTTTCAGCATTTCCCATTGGCTGGCATATTTCTTGTTCACCGATTAACAATGCGCGCGCATCAGCGCTTTTTTTTAAAGTAAGGGCACTGATCCAGCTAGTATGACATTAAGACATTAGTAAGAAAGTAATTGAATATTTTTGTGTTTTGTTATATATAAATTGTTGTGAGTTATGGTCAAAATTAATTAAATTGATAAATTAAATATTTCTCATTATATTTTATTTCTCATACTTAGTTTTATACATAAAATGTTTACAACTTTTCTGACATAAAAACTCTTTACTAAGATTTAAAAAGGTACCGTTCGTTTTAGACGGAGCATTTTGAAACTTGCGTTTTACATTACATTACCGCACAAGTACGTAATAAGATACATTACGACACAGAAATTGGTGCAATAAGAGACACTTTACGAGCAAATTTTATAACATATAAATAATATTAAATTTACCACGTTTGCCTATTATTTGCATTGCATAGTTTTTTTTAGTAGATTACAATAAAATACAAACCGTATTCACATTTTTCGGTTTAAAAAAAAATGTTCTTTGTCGTGGGGCAAAATGGCGTCGGACGATCGCGACACAGAAATGGCGGAGTACCATTCGTATTTTTTATTTTTTCAGCCCAAATGAAAAGAGACGGCCCATTTTCCATGGGCATTTGCCCCACAGCAAAAGTGCAGGAGACTCGACCAAAATTGGATCATTGTATAGGATTTTAAATATAATTATATTGAGGAACTGTTAATGTTTTTATTCTGCATAGCGGGGTTTAAAAGATATCAACTAAAACGTTGAAGAAAAAAACGCGATGTGTGAGTTTCGAACGAATCGAGCATATTTTACATTCTTGTTGGAGTCGAGTTTCAAACGAATCGGATGTTGTGTCAATTTTGTTCACTTTTTTTTTTATTTTGGCGTCGCACGCCTTTTGTGTTTTCCCATATTACGTATTTCAATATTTTCAAGTTTTACTAAAAACCGTCAAAGAAGTACGTTCACGAACATGAAATAGTAATTTGTAATAACCCACCTAATAATTATATTGCACATTGCCACTCGAAAATACACAAGTTAAAGAAAATAATAGAATGAGGCGACATGTTTATTTCACGTTGGCGCCAAAACTAGAATGTCGCACATCAACACATCAACAGCTCACTAAATGTTCCCACTGCTGGGACTCGGGGCCTTCTCTCGCAAGGAGAGAGTTAAGGCCATAATCCACCACGCTGGCCCAGTGCGGGTTGGCGGATAAGAATGTCGCAATCCGGGCAAAATGACACAAGCACGTTCACTTTACGTAAACGTCAACAGAAGAAAAAAAAGAGAAAAAACATGGCTGGCTTTAGGTACAGTAATTAAAGTACTTTTAATCACACCAATTTGCAATCCCCGCTTGGCACGTTAGTTTTGAATGTACAGTTTGCATTATTTAATTAAATGTTAATTTACTTAAATAACTTTTTTAGGTCTCCGGGGCTAATTAAGTACCTAAACTTGAAACGACGTGGGGCAAAAATGAGTCGTCTCCTTTATTTCTATTGTAATAGTGGTAAATTTCGCGTAATTGAAATTCCGAACAGGCTAGTACCAACATTATAACGTGTTAAAACGTACCTATACATGTCACAATCCGTCTTCTAATAGAGAGCTTTGCTTACGCAACTATGCTTTGCGTAAAGCACGTGAAGGGCTAATGGTGCTACGGTAATTAAGAATAACGTAGTAATATAATGAAGAAAGAAATAAGTCCAGTAGTTTTGAAGGTTACTCCTTACAAACAATGTGATCTTTCTTGTTTATTAAATTGTTGGTTTAAAATTATAAATAATACTAGCAAGCTGTTGCCTGTGAATTTGTTCACTTTCTGATTGGTTTTATTTTCTCTTAGACATATTTGTATTTTTCGATATCAACAATGGGTAGTTAAGTTATACATAATATTATCTATCTGGAAATTAAAATCATGTTAAGAATCCTTTCCTAAATCGAGATTGTTTGAAAAGTGTTTTCTGACACGTGACGTTTATACTTTTATAACATATTTGCTCGTAAAGGGTCTCTTATTGGACCAATTTCTGTATCGTAATGTATCTTATTACGCACTAGTGCTGTAATGTGTAATGTAAAACGAACGGTTTCAAAATGCTCCGTCCACAGACTAGGTAGAGAGATATGCTCCGTCTAAAACGAACGGTACCTTTTTAAATCTTAGTAAAGAGTTTTTATGTCAGAAAAGTGTGGTCAACATTTTATGAATAAAATTAACTTTGAGAGGTAAAATATAATAAAGAATTATTAAATTCGTTAATTTAATTAATTTAGACCATAAATTACTTTAATTTTTCTGTAACAAAACACAAAAATATCAATTTACTTTATTATTAATGGCATACCGGCTGGTTCTGTGCCGTTGCTTAAAAAAAAAGGCGCGGATGCGCGCGCATTGCTAATCTGTGATACATAGTGATTACTTACTCTGTGCTGTGATTTGTGATCAAGTAAATATTATTCCGCGCGTTTTTTTTTGCTGTATTGTTTTTATTTGAAAATGTCGTCAGATTTTTGTTTATTTCCTCGCAAATATGTTATAAAACGTCGTATGACATACGTGCGCTTTGATAATTACAGCCTCTGTTAATTATAGCTCTCGCCTTCGGCTCGAGCTAGCAATAAAGCCTCGGCTGTAATTATCAACTTACCGCACTTATATCATAATGTACTATTACAGATGTTTTCTATTTACATATATAATGTTATCACTATAGTGGGCTTCAAGTTTTACTTATTTTTGATGACATGGGGTTCGGTGTGTCTTGATGGTAATTACTTCAGCAATACTTTTTTAGGGTTCCGTAAAACGTAAAAACGGAACCCTTATAGATTCGTCATGTCTGTCTGTCTGTCTGTCCGTCCATATGTCACAGCCACTTTTTGCCGAAACTATGAGAACTACACTGTTGAAACTTTGTAAGTAGATGTATTCTGTAAACCGCATTAAGATTTGAACAAAAAAATTAAAAAAAAAGAAAAATTAGGGTTGCCCCCTATACTGAGAATTGAAACTCAACAATTTTTTTTTCATCAAACCTACACGTGTGGGGTGTCTATCGATAGGTCTTCAAAAATGATGTTGATGTTTTGAAAATCATTTTCGTCTACACTGAATAATTTGCGCGAGATACACTTCCAAAGTGGTAAAATGCGTGTCCCCCCCTCTACCTTCTAAAGAGAATGAAAAATCAAAAAAAAATATATGATGTAAATTACCATGTAAACTACCAACGAAAATTAGTTTGAACTCGATCTGATGAGTAGTTTTTTTTTAGTACGTCATAAATACACTATTATTGAAATTTCGATCAAAGTTACAACGAACTACAAGAACTATATGTACTATGTATATTATGTTACTTGCTGCAACGGAACCCTTCATGGGCGAGTCCAACTCGCACTTGGCCACTTTATTTTATTTTTTACACAGTACAGGTTAATCAGAGTACAGGTTAATCAGAAACCTAGTATACATAGTTATCTAAACTCATAAATATCAGTCCACCCGTTCTTTCTTTCAACATCTTTCGTTCTTTGTTCTCAATTTAGATACTATGTAAAAATAGAAACTTAATAATTTTACCCACACGCGCATTCATTAGTAACTCTTACAGTATCTGTAATTTATCGTAATGTTACGTGTACTTACTGTACTTAGTTATATTATGACCTAAGGTGAGCTTAGCTCGTATCTTTCTATTAGCGCTAACGTGGCGGAAGAAGAGTGACGTGGGGATGAAATCTATTCCTTTTTTCGGAATAAAAACTACTTTTGGCGGTGCGCCAGATTTTTTTCCGGGAGCTGTAAGTGAAGCTGATCTGTTGCGATCCAAGATGAAAGGCTCCATCGGGTGAACTAGGGACCGCCAAGGGTACCCGAATGAAAAAGATACAGCTGCTCATCACTGCAGTGTCGCTGTGCTATTTTGATTTATATTTAATTTTAAAAATACAAAGTTTGATTAATGTCTTTTTTCTATTTATCCTACTAACATGGTCATGCTATTTAGTATTACAAAATATATCAAAGTTGCGGTTACATATTATATTATTACAGAATAAATAAATAAAACTCCTAATAAAGAGTTCACTTCTACTGTGCGGTCTAAGTGCACACATTTTTTTAAGCAATAGACTGATGCCCTTTTTATACACGATATCGTAAACCACGCATATATTTAATTATAAAACATGACTACATATTAAATAAATAAATGACTAAATCTTGTGATTCAGTAATATTTAGTTTTCATTTCTTTCATTCGACTGTTTTTCAATAAATGGTCTATTGTGTGTATATAGACAATAAAAAACAAATTGATGTATTTTTTAAAAAACATCTATGATTAATCTGAATGTTTTCATATACTGGATTTCGGGGAACGATGACCTTGAGTGATCGTAGCTTCTATCTTACTCGCGGCGACGCGATGTATTGGAGAGGGGAAGGGCGACGCGCGGGTGAAATTTGATTTTTTCCTGGCACTAGGCCCACTCTTAATAAGTTCCAAATTTCCGTTAGACCCGTTCAGTTCTCACAAAGCGATTGAGTAACAAAAATACAAACATTTCATTCACCGCTAGGTGAAATAGCCGAATATAATAAATACTAGCTTGAGTAAATAAAAAATAAAAGATCAAGATCATAACGTTGTCTTTACTACTTGTTAAAGACACGGCCGTGCCTGGTACCAAACAAAAATTTAAAAAATAAACGAAGACAAGAAGATATCGCTTTTTCGTCTAACCGCGAATCAGTTATTTATGAATAATAAATGAACAATTTTACCGGCTGTACAGTTCTGTCCATAAATGTATTAAAAGCAAAGCAAAAATAGTTTAAAAACTATAACCCTGCTATTTTTGGAAGACCAAATGGTAGCGTTCAGCGACCATTTGGTATTCATTTCCCAATAAGATGAGCTGCAATTTCTTCAGCCTTCTCGTGACCACTTCCCAACTCACACTCCCGACAGCAGCCCAACTGTCGGGAGGAAATTAAATAATAATTTAGATAGCAAATAAGTCCTGTGTAATGTCTTTGATCTGAATGCAGAAGAAAGATGCCAAACTACTTGCTTGACCCTACATTACCCCAAAAAACGCTAATGCAAATCTGTACAGTGGTCTAGGAGTCTAGGCGATGTTGAGCCAGTCAGAAAATAACTTGGACTACGATTGTGCGGAATGGTAACGAAATGTGGGGGACGCTTTAATGGCAAATAGGTGCATTTTGGCTATTCGTCTTCAGAACAGGCCCAAGGTCTCAAAAAATCAATTATTGGGTCAACTGTCGAAAGGAACCAAAGGAGTTTACAAGCAGGTCAAAAAGATGAAAGCTAACAATAATCATTATAGTAAATTTTTTGCCATTAATATTTTAGATACACGGACAGCTTCTGTCATCAATATTTAATTATTTCTGCTTGCCAAATGCTAAAAGTAAATCCAGTTCATAATCATGCAATAAAAAAAAGGATGGACGGGTTTAAAAAAAACAACATAGTTAAAAACACTTACCCACTATTGGCCTCTTGGCTTTGTTGGTGGTAAGTCTGCCTGCGAAGCCGAGGTTTGTGGGTTCGATCCCCACCCAGTGTGGTTCAGTGTCATCATATCAGCTATCTGGCTTCCAAAGTACAAGCTTTGCTCAGTTTTGGGTGAGATGGTGTTGTGTGGAATGTGTCCACCAATAATTATTGATCATTTATTTATTTATACTTACGCACTAACGTAAAACTTACTTTCAAGTAGCGTACCTGAAAGCATTCCGTATAAATCACGGCTTTACTAAATAACTTCCTAGAAAATAATTGAACTGGTATGATTAGGTCTGAACTATTGTATAACAGCAGGTGTTAGCACTTAAACAGCTCTTAATTGATACTTTATCTTGATTAGGCGTAATTTATTGTTTTAATTCAGGTTCTGAACGTGGTGAAATCGTGCTGGGCGACAATTATTATGATAGATTTGCGTCTGACTGTTTTTGTTAGACTTAATCCAGCAGACTCGTTGCTAGGCGGAGCTGGTTCAAATTTTGATTCCGTTTTATATCACTTGGATAACAATAAAAGTTACGCCCACCGATTAAATGTGCTTACATTTTAATATTCCGGTTTATTTTGTAGTTATTACATATCTAAGGTATGTAATAAGTTATTAACTTTGAAATCTAAAAGTACATAGGTACGTTATATACTTCATCTCAAGAGTAATCTTGATACTTAGCGTCATGTTCACTGTCGAAAATCCATGTAAGAAAAGTTTGTAGGGATTTTGTGCAGATTTCACTTGTACAAGTACCACAGCTTTGCCAGCTAATTACACTGCCAAGCAGTAGTGCCAACCTTACTGTATTTCGATTTGAAGACCAACGATTCCAGAGCAATTAGGTACATAGCAAAGAGATAAATTTAAAAGACGTTGTATCAAATCTAGCTACAACAAAAATTTGCTTTGATATTCCGTGTGACTTATCTACGTGACGCAAAAACACATATTTTGAATTAATAATTCGGTAATTTTTTAATGATTAAAAAAAAAACAACAGAGCCATATTTCGGTAAAAGTCCCCAGCGATCCCTTGTCTGAGACACTTATTCGAGGTCAAAGGTATTTTTTTTGGGTTTTCTCAAAAACGTTAAGTTTTATCAAAAAAGTATCAAAGACAAGCTGTTGTAGATCTCATTTTTTTAATAAAATTATTCCTTATGATTTTAAGACCCACCATTTTCCAGATATTATGCTTATAAGAATCACGTTCTACATAATATGCACGCATATGCCACGTAAATATGTCGCAGACAACTAGCTAAGTCAGCCGTTCAATTAACAGGCCAGCCCGTTTGCTAAACAGGACCGTTTAACTAGCGCCTACATTTTGATTTCATATTTATTGTAGTATGTTGTGTGTGAATAGTCCACCAATATTACCAATAGGTATATTATCGATTGTTACAACAGTTAATAAACTGAATGGTAAAATGCTTAGGCCATCCGTAGTATGGGATGGGTACGCGCTTTTGAGGACATGTGTCATTCGTAACCCGCACTTGCATAGCGTAGTGGGTAACCGTGTTTCTCTCCTTATGAAAGTCCCTGCCGTGGGAACAAAAAGGGGTTATGCTAATGATGTCTGACTATTCGTAATCTGTTTTAGCATATGCGTTTATACCTATTTGTTACATTATTAGGTACCTACCCGTCGTTACATTTTTGCTTCACAGCTGATTTGAAAACAGATCAATAAATATAAGTACCTAATAATAGATACACAAATGTATGATAGTAGAAGCCCTCTGCGGTTTTATCCGAGCAATTCTCGTTATTTTCTCTTGATTAAAAGTAACATTTGTGCTATTCCATTATTATCTATTATCTACCTGTGGCCCTAGTTTCAACTCGATCCGTTCAAACGTTCCGAAGTGAACATACAAACTTTAGCATTTGAAGGATACACGGAAAGAAAGATCAATGTCCATTATTTCCGAATATGCTATCTAGTACCTACAAAATTCATAAAACGGTTTGAAAAAGGTTTTGAGATTAGTATTATTTTAGAGCATACATGTACATAGATATACTGTACGGTACTATTAAAGGATACTTCACAATATCAATCCTTCAACCCTTTGAACAAGTTAAATATGTTTATCGACTTTCGCAAGCCGATCGTCAAGTGACATTGATCTTTCTTTGCCTGCACCCTTCATTTGGAATATTAGTGGGATGACTAATAGACTACAGGCCAGTGAACAAAATTTACATAGTTAATGAACCACCAGGAGACCTATGTAGGATGATAGCAGGGTCTATAGTAATAAGATTCAGCACTATGCCGTCATTTGTGAGCTGTCCAACTGAGTACAGTCGAAGAGGGGGGGTTGCAACCTTGCAACCCTCGATCATTCCACCTTGTCGCATGATTTTTGTACGGCATTGCGAAATAATGGATTAGGTCATAAATATACATAGGTCTCCTGGTGGTTCATTTACCACGTAAATTTTGTTCACGGGCCTGTAGTCTATAATGACTATACCATGCCTCCAAATATAACTATCTACATAGATTAGGAACATAGGATTTTTTGCAATACATAAAGTTTATCGCCAAAATAAAATCTCAAGAAACTCACTGCAAATGAAAAATAAGGAACTTACACTTGTGCTCAGTAATTTCCTAGAGTAACATTTTTCAAGCCTGACCTCTACGGTAGCTCGCGGCTGTAGAAGCGGTACCGGTAATTATTTCATTACCTCTGATTGTTTGTCTGTCATAATATCCTTTAACGGTCCAATAGGCAAGCTCGTACTGTGTCAATATGAGTTTAATTATGTGTAAAGGCGTAGTTCTTGTGAATGTTTGTGTCCTATTGTCTTTAAAACATTTTTTTTAAACTGCCGTATTTTATTTTATTGTGTCTTTTAGAGTTTGTTTGACGTTACAAATGTCGACATTTTTAATTTCTATTTATTTCAAATTTACTTTAAAAGTTAATATTGATTTGACTTAAATAAATCTCAATTACAAAACCGATTTTAAAAAGAAAGTATGTACATAAATTAATTACAAGTTAATGAATTTAGGTAAAACCTACTCCACATTTTAGGTAACATCGTTCCTTCCCGCAAGAAAACCTTGCTGAATTCGGAGATAAAAAGTACATATCCAGCAAACCTACAAGTAGTAGGGTAGACTGGGTACAATTGTGCCAGGGTACGGTAGTGACAGCCGTCGTATTGGCGAAACTATAAGGAATACGGGGGCGGGTGCAAGGGAAGAGAGCAGCGGCGTGCCTGTCCGAACGTGTTTCACAGTGTTGCGTCACCACCTGCACGACGTAGCAGTTTGCAGAGTACCCCATTACTATTTTTCGATGAAAAGTAAGTTTTTTTGTTTGACTTCTTTGTGTGATTGTTGTTTGATGTACACAGATAGAGTGACAAGTATTTTTTCTCGTTAAAACTTAAAGATTTAGATTAAATAGCAGTAATTACTTTGAACATACGTTATCCGGTATAGTCATAGGAATAGTTTTTTTGCGAACGAATGCAATGGGTACGGTTGTGACATTTTTTCTGGGTACAGTTGTGACAAAAGTAAACAATTTTTATTTTGCTTTTAGATGCCCCGACAACGGGTTAAAAAGACGGAAAGAGGTGAATGTCACCTGCAGCACACAGGTATTTGTCCATTTAATCGTAATCTATTCCAAGAAATTGACTTTGCACCGTCTTTTGTAACGGACAGACCAAGCCCTGAAACTGAAGAAGATAATCCTGCAGTATCATCATTTGTGATGATCACTAGCGAGACTAATTCTGCAGAACAATTTGAAAGAATAACAATTGACACTGGAATTACTTATCCAGCAGGACCATCTGCCAGAACTACCCTTGCAGTGACCAATTCTGCTGAAATAGACAGAACTACCCTTGGAGTGACGAATTCTGCTGAAACAGGTAGAACTACCTTTGGAGTGACTAATCCAGGAAGAATTATCAGTTTTTCCGGACGGACTAAACTTTGAAACTAGAAATCTTGGACCGAATGATGAAGCACTGCCGCTTTCACATTCCTTATTGGGTGAATGTTCAAGCAATTTTCAGCCAACTGCGTCAACCTCAGCAATACCATTTGTTTTTTCGAAGATTGTTGATAGTTAAAGATGGTACAAATCTTTATTAGTTAAAAGAGATTGAAATGTTTCTTTGTTACCGGCGATTTCACTTGATTAAAAACTTTTATGTGTATTTTTGGACTTGTCACTTTCGACCCCAGGCACTGTCACTACCGTCCTTGGGGTGGGGACGATTGTGACATTTTTTTCTTTTTTTTCAAATGGCTCCTATTATCTAACCCTTGCACATAAAGACATAGTTGTAGTATTTATATGTAGATAAATGCCCATATCACTATAAAACATACCTTGCTTCCAGCTAACTGGAATACTTACGAAATTATAGGCGATCAACTGAAAATTGGCACAACCGTACCCAGTCTACCCTAGTGCCGAATAATTGTGCAAAGTATCATTTGAATCAGATCAGTGGATTTGACGTGATACGTGGTCGACATACAGACAGACACAGATGAAAAGAAATGCCATATTGGCATCAGTATCGCCAAAGAAAAAACAAAGTCAAAATATCTTTAACATACAGGATCGACCCGTTAAGACTGATAAGATGAATAAGAGATAGATGGATGTTTTGTGATTTAGGTTTCACTGAGTGTGTCTTTTAATTTAAGTTGCGTATTTGTTTCAATTGCTCTTGCAGAAACCGCCAGTTGAAGTACTTACCAGACTTTTACCGGTAATTCTACCACCAAGCTGTAATGTGCAAACATCACTGTATTTGAGTATGAATTTATTTATTTATTTGCATCAATTAGCACCGTTACAAACAACGACTTACACTAATGAGAGTTAAGCTAGACTAAGTACGAAGAACATTCTAACTGATTATTTTAAGACAGCAATAATAATGAAAATAAAATTAATTATAACATGATATAAAATCATCTGTCAAAACAAGAACCATAAAAAATGTTAATAATTATTTCAGAATTGTTCGTCGTCATAATGATAAAAATATAGAAAAACAACTTGCAAATGAACACCAAAAATTGTACATAATTAAAACGAATATTAAAAAAAAAATTACTATGTCAAAAATAATAATAATCAAATATTCAATGAATAGCAATGCTTCCAGAGAAATTACAGAGCATAGAGATAAAACATCTTTTACACCTGGGTGTCGAGTGCAATGCAGTGTTAGGTAATTATTTGGACTTAATTATTTATGTTCCAATAGCAGCATGACACTGTGCTGCATGAGTAGGCTTGTTACTTACCATCGGACACATATCCTGTTCGTCCAGTCACGTCATACTATTAAAAGATGACTAAATAGATATTTCACGTAACGCGAAACATAGCCGTTTTACATTTCGTCTAATTTTATATGATCTTTTAGTCCGAGATTAAAATAGAGAATACAAATTACAAAAATTACGCGGATCTGTACAGGACTTGGTAATTTTACACCAGGAAAAAAAACTGAACATTAATATAATATAGCACTTTTCGTTCGAAAAGCCACGCCTTCAATTATTCATAGGTGCTTAATTGGCCGTGTTTAAATGGTTCTCCGGACGTAAACTGAATGACAAATTTATTGTTAGTTGCGACATTTCACATTCCTCCGAACAAATCATACAAGGCCTCGGGCACTGCCGCTTATTCAGACTTATCGAGCAACTGACTGTGATTTAAGTTCAAAGTTTAGTGTATCCACAGAATATACATAGGAAATAGATAAAGCAAAGTATAGGTACTACTCGTATTTCCAATTTGACAAAATGCAAGGTAAGTACAGTTTTTACAGATCCCTGTGTTACAACACAGTAATATCCACAGTACCTAACTATCCATAGTGAAATGTATTAGTTTAAGATGTTGCTGTTTTTGTGTTTTTTTTTATTGGCCAGAGCGAATTTTATAATCACTTTGCTTATACTAAAGTACGAGTAGGACACAGAATGACTGGATTAGAAGCGCGTCGTGGTAAGCAACACGTCTGCTCATAACAGCACTGTGCCACGTAACTATATGAGCATGAAGATTGAAGAGTTTAAATCACAGCCTAGCACTGCACTGCGCTCGTCATCCAGAGATTTAAAATGATGATTTTGTAGCAAAGTATTTTTTCAACCTTTGTAACCTTTCCCTTCAAACTGGAACACAGTATTTTTTTCAGATCGCTGTAATCGCTATAATGTGATCGATGGAATAACTGGAAAAAGGTGTGGTGTTTCCCCAAGTCGCCTCACAAAATGTGCGCCTTTGGGTGTATTACATTATTTTTGACGAAACCTGTACAAAATAAGTATGAGACGTAATATACGTAGACAAGTGACATAGATACGTTTAGGTTATTGATTGTATACATTTTATAACTACTGTTCTACTTACTTCCTCATTGAAAGGTCAGATAATTCCGCTAGCAGTGGTACCTATTATGGCTCATAAATAGTAGAAAACATATAAAATGCCATGGATTGAAATGCGAGCATTGTCGATATTAATACCTACCTAATAATAGTAATGGTATAGTAAAACTGATTTATTAACTTAACCGTCGTATCCAAAACATTTGTTCGAGGTTTACGCGCCCCAAAATCATTTCAACATTTCACAATTTACGATGTTTATGACGTCAGATATACCTACTATGTGGATACGCTTTAAAGTGGGCAGTTCATATTCCCATGGCTGGGACTTTTAAAAGATTATAATCCCCCACACTGGCCAAAAGGGAATTGGCGCACGAAACATGTCCATATATGCAGGTATCTTTTTTGAAACAGACTGGATTCCTCACGACGTTTTCCTTCACCGAGGCCAGTGGCAATGATAAACTTTTAAACTTTAAAAAAATATCAGAGGTTCATGCGGGATTCGAACCTATAACCTCGAGTGTGTTATCTGACGTTCTAAGCACTAGGCCACAATGGCTTCTAAACATATTCTATTTGAAAAAATTGGCTGAAGTCAGATTTTGTTAATACTGCAGTAATACTCGTAGTTTGTTTTGTACAATATATTTTTCATTTCAGTGGCATTACGTTTTTCTTTTCCAAAGTGTCATAAGCGAGACTTGGCGTACGTTTGTGGCTCGGGAACCTCCACGTGGTGCACCCTGGGCATCACACAACAACTTGCCCCGGTGGCATCTTGTTCTGTGATGGCGAAGCCCGGCCGGGGCTGGGAACTTCTACACACCCCCTTGAGCAGTGCGTGTGGAGGTTGGGGAGGGGGGCTGGAAGACTTGGGAAGGTTACTCGGTAGGAGGGGGTCCCTTCATGGTGGACCGTGCGTAAAGACATTTTCCCCAAAGGTTGCAATCTCTAAAATTTGACAACCAGGACAAGACGCGTGAAAACCCCCGAACCCGTCATCAGTATTTTAATAAGAATTTAGCGATTCGGTTCGACGAATTGACGATTGACGATCGCGGCGGGCGGCATAGTGCGTGTGTCGCAGGCGGCCCAGGATAAAACACTTAGCTAAATTTAGTTACTGAATTCAGAAGAAAATTTAAAAGCGGTTAGTTGACTGAATTCAGAATCAAGCTAGAAGCGAGCAATCCTCGCTTCCAAATGTAGTATGCTAGCTTACTGAATGCTATTTATATTTCATTAAATTCAGTAGAGACTAATTCAATTCAATTTAATTCCGTCTGCTAAATATTGCCAAGAAGGCGTTAAGGTAGTCTTGCGTTAACGTTAAATTTGGGAATTCAAAATATAGTGTGACAGAATGGCAAATTCTTGAGTCACTTAGTTGAAGTATTGAAGCTAGTATATTTGCAGTGCGTAGACAATGAATTCCACAGCGGCCGGCAGCTAAGGCGGGAAACGTGCCGCCCCGCCCTGTCGACAAGTGCTGCCGGCATAGCTTAAGGCGCAGATAGATATCAGACAGCTGATAACATTAATATTACACAGACTGATGTATTAGGCATTGTTTGGAGTTATCATAGTAGTTCATTGTATTTATTAAGCAGTAGTTACCGTGTTTTATAACCTACTGTATTAATTAATTTTACTAAGAAGTATTTTACCACGTTTTATACTTTCTGTTCTAATTTTTCTGCTGCTCGTAGCTCGCAAATTTGACTTCGTTGGATAGTTGAAGTTCCAAAGACTGGAACGAAAAGGTTTGACTCTAATTTTGTGAATTTAGAATGCGTTACCTGAGTAGGATTCTTGCGATAGTTACAATAGTCGTATCTTCAAATCGAGAGTGAATCGGTTCTTCTAGGTAGGTGGTAGGTAAACACTAAACACGCTCTATCGTAGACCGCACAGGCGAGATGACGAGATGTCAGTCAAGTGTACAAATTACAATAGTAAAAATAATATCAACGAGTATTTGTCGTGTTTTATAACCACTTTACTAATTAACTATTGAAGAGTATTATTTACTTTGTTTTATAACCACTATTGTAAGTAGTAATTACGCAGTAGTTACCGTATTTTATTACCACTGTACTATGTTAAATCGCTCGATTAATTTTTGTCTTTTATTTTTGTAGCATAGCATTTGAACAAATAATTTTACAATTGGTGGACAATTCACACACAACATTATATTATATTATCTTTTTAATTTCATTATATTATCTATTTCAATTATGGAATTGAAATAGATAATATAAAAAAATTAAAATTCCAACAAAAAAAGAATCTTTCGTATCGGTCCAGTAGTTTCCGAGATCCTAGCGTTCAAACAAACAAACAAACACTTCAGCTTTATAATATTAGTATAGATATCGACGAATAAAGAGAAGAAGTACTTATTAACTTCTTGCATGCGTACATAAGTATACACATACATAAGTAGGTATCTACACACACATTTTGCAGATAAATAAAATGTTTTCTACGCTCGATTTAGATTAAAATAGATAAAATATGAGAGTAAACATAAAGAGATACTTCGCTTTAATGGCAGTCGCCATAATCTAAGCGACAAGCATGACATATTGCTGTCGCGTAGTTTTATTGAGTCTTATTATAAACCAATAATAATTACCATAATCAAAGCCGGATACGCGTTATCGTGATCCAGAGATATTGCCTCCAAAATAATAAGCGTTCGTCAACGATAATTAAAACACTACCGGAAGTTATTAGTCGTTAAATTTTAATTAATAAAGTTCTTTCTGTTTGACTTTCTTTTAGCTCGCACAGGGAAGTATACCTACTGGGGTAGCTATGACATAAACGTTTACCAATTTAGATAATATAGATTAATTTTAAATAACGACCAAAATGGATGTACAAAAAAATAGTTTTTGATAAATTGAAATCAACTAACCAGTTTATAATAACTTTATAAACTTACAAAATATATAGTAACAATATATAGTACAAAATATGTAGTACTTACAAAATGTATAGTAGTTTATAAACTTACAAAGTTTATTAAACCCACTTATGCCGCTTTCCATGCGATATTTTCCTTCGCCGTTATGGCTAGAGATGATGACAAAATTGACAAACGTAGGTACTTCTGCACAGGGAAAAAATACTCAGTGGGATTCAGACATACAATCTCACTTTTATGAATCTCATGTTTTAGTAGCCATTATTTTTCAGCCGTTACTGTTTACCGATAATACATTTTAAAGACATTTGATCGCCATGTTGTTTTATGCTAAACGACGCGACGATACGGTTTACAATGGAGCGTGCATATTCTAGAAGAAACCGATTTCCTTTTGACATGAAAATAGCAAAATTGTATCAATTCTATTTTTTCAAACCCATTCAGGGAACGCACAGAAGAGCTACAGAAGCCTAGATGTTCTTATTACTAAAACAGAGTCAAACCTTTGGTCTTTGGAAAGTCAACCGAGAAACAATGACGCTTTTTGAGCTGTTAGTAGGTATAGAATATACAGTAAGGTAGGTATACCACTTTAATATTTCTTCTGTTACGGCTGGTCTAGTCGGGAGAACGGCGTCTGCCGATTCGGAGACCCCGGGTTCAAACCCCACACGCACCACTGTCTTTTCGAAGTCATGTGCGTAATGCCGCTAACTTAAAACGGTGAAGGAAAACATCGTGAGGAAACCGACATGTACCTAGAATCTTTCGAAGTCATGTGTCATCCACCAACCCGCACTGAGCCAGCGTGGTGGATTATGGCCTTAACTCTCTCCTTGCGAAAGAAGGCCCCGAGTCCCAGCAGTGGGAACATTTAGTGGGCTGTTGATGATGATGATGCTTTCTTCTGTTAGTTCACACTTTTGCTGCTCACTCCCAGCTAAAGCTCTTCAGCGAACAAACTAATAGTTTATTTTTAGTATCACTAGTGCGCTAGCTGCTCGCGACTTCGTTCACATAGGACAGAAAAATGGGTATCGATTTCGTTAATAATATTCTGCATTTATTTACGCCCGAGTCACAAGTCTTGGTGTCTATTCGAGATTTCTCTCTCTGCCACACGATGGACCCGGCACCCGCGCGGTGAATCCATGGAATGCTAAGAAATTCGTCTCTCTCTATAGTACGACTAACTAGCCTATTTCTGTTGTTTCATATTATCTATTTGAATTCCGAATTTCACCTTGATTGCTTCAGTTCTTACAACGTCTCGTAAGAACTACAAATTGGACGACTACTGCGAGGTGATAAAAATACTCCGAACATCTAATCTTTCATGTTTGTAATATTAGTATGATAATTTACGCAACTAATTGTCGTGTGATCTGCATAAAATCCAATTAATGTGATAATTAATGCAATTGTCGCAGAGATAACGGAAAACCCCGACATTAATGGGATTTTCTCTGCATCATGTAGCGATCCGTTACCGGACATGTTTTTTCAATTCACTTTTATAAAAATAGAATGGAATGATTCGTACAATACGAATCATTTTCTTGCTAGTTGTGTTTTTATCTAATATAGAGAGACGAGCAAGACTTGTTTGCTCTATTTTTTCTCCATTGTTTGTTTTTTAATGAATAAAAAAAAATGATAAACATTCTTAAACTACTTTATAATGTATCCCATAGAAATATTATAAAGAGGAAGGATTTGTATGTACCGTAAAATTTAAAATTGAACTGATTTTTAACAACGTTGAATAATTTTTGGTAGGAGAAATTCTAATAAGTTTCTACGTATAATAAATACCTATGTATTTAAAACTATATTATAATAATTATGTCAGCTATCTGGCCGCCATCACACAAGCTTTGAGGTCAGATGGTGTTGTGTTTGAATTGTCCACCAATATTTATTTATTTATACCAAACTTGATTAAATATCTCCGTTAGCCAAAAAAATGACTAAATATTAAAAAAACGGTCAGTCCAGTTTGGAAAATAAACTCTAATGCATATCCCTAATTTAACGCATAACCTATAGGTAATGTAGAATATTCAGATCTAACTCAAGCTCAAGTCTTAGCAAAAGGGTGACAAAAAACAAGATTTTTTTAGACAAGCCATATCGTTTGAATAATTTTATGCGTTTGTGACATCAAAAGAACCCAAAAGAGAAAAACGAGACAACAAGGCTAGGGTCAAGTCTTGTAATACATACGCGTATTACTCATCCATCCACCAGAGTCGATCTCGAACGATTGTCGTTTTCATCCTATTACGATATTTTAATACACATTCGTTCCATTTCAGTGACTCTAATGGCTAATTTAAACGCAATATACAACATTAAACAAGCTTTTCGTAATAGGTAACTTGTCACGCTAGTACGGCATGAGTCAGCTTTGCTCTTGTCAATAAGCAGTTATTTCATTGACTGTGAAAAGAAATCGAAGCACCTTGAATCTGAAAGGTCAGATTTTTCTGAAATGATGCATCCGTTATATTTATACCCGATGACTCGTTCTAAATTTGAGTGCCGAAATTGTAAAGTAGTGAGATACCAAGGAGTGCTAAATGGTCTACGGTTATGTACAAAGGTACTTTCAAAATAGGATAAGAGTTAAAATTATGTCAACCACTAAAAAATCTTAAAAAATCTGTGGGTACTCGAACCACATGCGGTTGATGTTGCGCGTGATGATGCCAAAAGATCTGATGACATGACTTTCATGTCACGGGTAGTATCTGACACAACTTGCGTTAATACTTTGGCGCCATCTATTTTCAAAGAGTTGACGCAGAGGATCTTTCTACTTAGCGGCTTCAGCAGCGAAAATATGCAAACGTTTGAAGCTATTTAATATTTGAGCTGGTTGGTGTTGGACCCTTGGAACATTTTGTCATCGGAAAGGAAATCAACTCATTTTCAAAAAAAAAACAAATATTGGTGCGCTAACGTAAACGTTATCATCATCGTCAGTCTACCCTAGTCCATTGCAGGGTATAGGCCACTTCCTTGATACGCCATTCAGGCCTATAAGTACTCGGATTTTCTTACTTTATTTTTCATTTTAATATTTACTTTTGTAATGGCATAGTACTGGCGTTAATTTGACTCTTAAATGCTTATAGCATCATTATGTACTTCTATTATTCTAAATATTGTACGTTAACTTTCCGTAAATAGTGAGAGATTAATTGCCTAAACTAAGTATAAACACACCCTAAAGAAATTGACTGACAGCAATTTAATTCGGTTACTAATATTTAGCTCAAAGTCAACGCACTCAAAGGCGGAACATATCAATTTATTCTTTGTTTTTTTTTCACGTAAATTCTTCGAGCAAAAGGTTCAAGTCTCGTTGGACTGGTTCACAGCACGTGTCGCGACATTGCTTCGACAAAGTAACTTTTTTTAGGGTACCGGGGCTTAATTATTCGACCAAAGAAGCCTTGACGTCGACACTCAAGTGTGAAGTCATTTTAGTACAGGTCCAATATCTCGGCGCACTATGAAGAGCTATGTTGGAAGTGTCTTTGTGGAACAAAGTTCGTAATGAAGTGACCTGATACACAACTACGAGAGCGTGTTTTCCGTAATGCAATTTTTGAAGATTTTTAGATTTTCCCTCCTCCTGTTGTAACACATTGTTGTTTTGTACACATCCTCCATATTTCCCTAAACGTTACATAACATCAATTTGTCATTTTACCTGGACCTGTTGATTCCCCGCAAACGCAGCCAACTTCGGAAATTTTTAAGCCCCCAGGTTTTTTAATACCAATAATTATGTAACATATTTTTCAAATACACCTCCACTGTAACATTTTAAAAAGACCCCCTTCCCACCAAATCACGTTACATAATACTTGAACGCTCCATAAGTTTACCGACACAGTTTAGAGAATTAGGTAATGTGCGAAACGGCTAAAACTTATTTCCAGAATAACCAATAATCTTTGGGGTAGAAAGGATTTTTTATTAAAAATTGCACCTGGACTGACTGACGCAGAGCAACCTGTGACCAGGTGGAGAGACCGTGTTTGAAATAACTGGGAAACAGGAGCAGCCAATCGAGCACTGAGGTACAAAAAGGCTGATGATCACACATCTTACTCTGAAGTATTGTCTACTTAGAAAACGGAAAGTTAGTCAATGGGTTACACTTACTAGTGGTATGGTCGGGAACAAATTTCACGATGCACCGCGCATATTATTAAAAAGAACGCAGTCGCGCGCGATTTCCTTTACAATTGGTTCTTTGTCGGTATTATTAGAGACAGAGACGAACTTCTTAGCATTCCATGGATTCACTGTGCGGGTGCCGGGTCCATCGTGTGGTTGAGAGAGAAATCTCGAATAGACCCCCAAGACTTGTAACTCGGGCGTAGGTTTAAAAGGGGCCCCCTTTTGCTCAATCAGTTTATAATTGACGAAAAATGTAAACTAATAGCTGAACATATAACCTTCAACCTCTTAGGCACTTCCTCCTTTTTCAAGATCTGCTAAAATCGCAGTGGTTTTAGTTTGAAATTCATCCGCAACACCTACAAAAGCACTTCAATAATAAAAATGACAAATATACCTTATATCAAATGAACACGTTGTTTTAATTAGCCCAAGTCCGAAGAAAGAGAATACCCTACTCAAATATTTCTACTTCTGTAGTACGCTAGTACTTATTTTTAAATAGGGCCACATACCGTGATACATGAAATTGCCTCGAAATATCGGAAACATGCTTCAAACTTTACCCGTGATATTGATGCATAAAACTGCGCTAAAATATCTGTAACACACTTCTAACTTTAACCGTGAAATTGGTCCATAAAACTGAAATATCTGAAACACGCTTCAAACATTACTCGTGAAATCGATACATGAAATTGCATCGAAATATCGGGACTCCACCATCTTACCTAACGGTAAATATCTTGTACCTACTTCTTTAATAAAACTGTATTGAATAACCATGATAGTTAAATACAGTGTTTTTGTAGTACGGATCTCACAGCTTTTGAAGCTAACTCGCTCTTGGCTGTCTCTTAGTACACATGGGTTTTCCAATCGGATCACGGCAGTAAGGTAAGCTCGCTCGCGGATATGGTCATTTTGATCTCATTGTTGTCATAGCCTGATAGAGTACATCACTTTGGTCACGATTACATAATGATAACTTTTTTGTGGAACTTCCACACAATTGTTGTCCTGCTATTGAGACGGCTTGCGGAATAAAAATACGGTTTTTCATTTTACCGTATTTTTGACGTCTGAAGGTGGTGCTGCGTCTACATTAATTTTGTTTTTTGTACGTTTCGTTTTGTCTATAAAACAATTTTTATGACTACTTATTTATAACACATTCGTTTAGACAATAATGTACCTATTCTTTGATGCATTTAATTTAGTATGTACCTAATTCGATTGTTGAACAGAAAAAGAAAACAAAAGAAAAAATACCACATTTTCGAAAATGTAAATAAATAATAAATAAATATTGGTGGACATTTCACACACAACACCATCTGACCCCAAACTAAGCAAAGCTTGCAAAGCAAAGCTTGCAAATATGAAAGCCAGGCAGCTGATGTAGGGAATGTAGAATATAATATGTATACTTAACATATTATATCTAATACATTCCCTGATTTGTAGGTTTTTAAAAGTTGGTTGGTCGTTGTACTTGGGTGAAATACGAATATTGCATGACAACAATCTACACTCACTACAACAAAAAAGTCTATGGAATGTTTATCCCGACAATTTTAATTTTTGTGAAATAGACTAGTATTTCATTATTTATTTGAAATCAATAAATCAAATAAAAAATTGTGAATATTCTACAAACGTCACCATCCCAAACTGAGTAAAACCTTGGATTTTTTTAAACACATGCAAAAACACACAGAAAGGAAGGTTTTTCGTGTAGGTAGGTACTCATTTTTTAACTACATAATAGGCTCACTATGAAAATAAAATAAATAGCAAATAAAATAGAATTCACTTCTAATTAATTGCAATAAGAATTTTATTTATGGAACGAAAGGAAACTAAAATTATTATTCTTAAGCCACGAAGGCACAATTTACTGTAAATTTTATACCGAGAAGGTGTTTAATGGAAAACATTTTTGTTGTTCTTTTTTTATGCCCGGCAAAAAGCTTGACTATTAGTGCTAGTACAGATAATCAAAAGCGGCATCTTTCATGGTAGATTTTTGGGGTGGTTATTACGTTATTGCCGTTATTACTTGAGAAATAAATCAATGTATTTACGACCTATTCTCAAACCTAGCACATATACGCAAAAAAAAACTTTCTAACAAGCCGCCAATACGGAGAAGTTTGGTTACGAACACAAAATAAATTTGGTAACGATATTTTTATACATAAGATTTATACAAAATAATTATATTCATTAATGATGTACAGATACAACAGATAACGTATATTTTTTTTTATTTCAAAGAACCAACAATTGACGCTGATACTCAGAACAAGCATAATATCAAGTCGACAAGTCATGTCAATCCTATTAACAATTTGTTTGAATTGTTTTCCTGAAACTATTTGATCCGGATAGATGCCACATCCTCTTTCCACAGCGTTACGAACATACCTACATTAAATCCCAACCGGAACGAGGATACATCATCGGAAGTTTATTAAATGGAGCTCGATACACCATTGACCAGTTACAATGTTTCATTAAGATTTCTCACATCTTTTGATCTTACACTAGTAAAAGGGACTTGGTCGCACTATACCACGGTTTTCTGCCAGACCTCAGTGGCCGCGAGATCGTGTACGCATGCGCACGTGTTAAAGCCTCCGGCGCAAATAAAGCCCGCCAAAACAATCACAAAAGTGTTCGAAACTCAAAACGTGACAGTTGCGATTGTGAACTTTGACAGTTAATTTTTTAATTGAACCAAAAAGGTGAGTTGTTGTTTTTTTCTTTGGCAAATATTATTTTTTGTTTATATCTCGTAGTATATTTGCTCTAGAGTATTTCATTCGAATGTCAGAGGAAATTGTCAAGGTTTTGGGCTACTCAAGGAAACAAGACACTGCTCTTAATTTGTATAATGTTGGTTTTAACAATTGGTCAAATATTAAAGGGTTGTTTAACATTTATATCATGATAGGTACCTATATGTAATTATGTACGCCAATGATGATTATTTATTAATCTAATGTTTTGGTTTGATAATGATGGTTGCATGTTCATAGTGCCCTACTTAGACGCTTGACCTGAGCGTATTTTTTGCTATTGCTTATATAATTATTTAACATATTACATTATATTACTCTCGTGTGATAGATATGGTCGGACAACACTTATTTTCAAACTCATTTGAGGCCATTTTTGTGTAGCTCCTTAAGCATAGGTTGCAATATAATCTCTAAATTCTGGATATTGTTCAACCTTCTTTTATTTATAAGTTAATTTTCGCAATTACTTTGATTCGTAAAACAGTTCGATGATAGATTTTTATTGATTCAGCATATTTTATTTTAATAGGTAGGTAGGTACTTATTGTGTCATTTGGAACAGTGGTTTTGTATACTTTGTTATGTCTACTTCACATAATTATTCATCATTATCTTAATCAGCAAATCATCTTCATAATCATAATCATGTTCCTTAATTTTTCCTGGGCATTGTGACGATTAATTGTAGCGGTAAATATTAGGGCATAGTGTTCTCTATTTAGCTCTAAGAGCAATAAAACAATAAAATTATAATAAAATAATTTAATACTATAATAAAAATACCTACTAATTCATTTCGGTTAATGTCAATGTTAAAAAGTTATTTATAAAATACCGCAATTCTAACGAACTGCTTTTCACTATTATGTCTATTTCCTTCGCAAAATGTCCTCCGTTGTCTGCACAGGTCCTTAAATTATTTTTATTTTTAGCCCACAGCATAATTGGAACAGCCTTGAATGTGTCGCCAATATTTACGCAAAAGACTTCTTACGTTTCGATTGAACTTAAATCTATGACATAACATCCAATTTAATGTCTTTGTGGACGAAATTATTATTGACGACACGTAATTCAGTTTAACCAAATATTTTTTATCATTTGTATGACATAATTAGTAAATTAGGGAATGATTTATATCTGAGTTTTTAAGTGAACTTTAAAAAAAATTTGCCACATTTGCCAATAGATGGGGTACTGAAAATAATCTTCACTATGTAATTTGACATTGACACTGACAGTGACATTTGCATTAGTTTAGAGCACTGTCGCTATCAATCATAGAAAATATGCCGATTGTCTACCTATTTTGTTTTACTTTCGTTAAGACCCAAGATAAATTAACAATAAAGGAGTTACACGTAGAAAATTCGTGAAAAAAAGGAAAAGCATTGGTTTAGTTTTGCTTACATTTGGTTTATTTACTAATTTAAAAATCTTGTACCTAAATTAATTCCACTGATTGTAGCTCCACCTACTAGATACCTACCTAAATAGCTTATTACTAAGATTCTGAAGAAGAACTATCTGAGTTGCAGGTGTTGAGGGTGTTGTGCATACAAAGGGATGCATAACAGTTGAGTTTCGTAACAAAGTTCTAACCATACGTATGCGCTATTATAAGTTCAAGAACTGACTTTCGAGAGTTCGTCTAAAAACGGGTAAACTTTCAAATTTATATCAGAAAGTTAAACTGTTAAAA
The DNA here is from genome assembly GCA_963693475.1 of Ectropis crepuscularia. Lineage (NCBI taxonomy): Eukaryota > Metazoa > Arthropoda > Insecta > Lepidoptera > Geometridae > Ectropis > Ectropis crepuscularia. Next base: position 17,598,099 of record OY856358.1, read on the forward strand.
TCAATAAGATGCTCATAAAGTAAATCAACTTGCTCTCAATTAATCTAAAAATATGTTAAAATCATTAATTATAAAAAAATGCTAAAACGAAATAATCTGCCAGGTTTAAGTTTTAAATGTCAACCGATGAAGAAATTGGGCAGAGATGTGATGTCAGTAAGATTGTGTAAGTTTTAATGAATTTGAATGTAAATCAATCGGCTTCAGGGACACTCTAAGCTATCACGATTAGGTTGGTGCAATCTTTATGGAAAAATACATGTTTTGTGTGAATATTTTTGCGATCTTGTAAGTGCAATTATTGGGCCTTATTGCGTCATTTTGATTTCAACTGTGTAACATTAGATTATTCTCTTTGTTCATAAACGTTTAGTCAATTAATGTTAGTCAAAATCAAGGATTTTTTGAGCACTCTCGCCTCACCGTCTTCATAATCAACACAAACTCGTCCACTACTGGAATCAGCTTTCCCATAATAGATAACCGGCGCTTCTACCGCCTAACTAAATCGGCTATCGCTTTGCTAACGCTGTCTCTATCATTTCAAGCGGAAAGAAAAGAGAGAGAAACATCATAGCGATGACATTTTTCGTTCGGCGGTAGACCCCCGGGTCGAGTGGCGATTGGAAAATTAAAGTCCTAGACTTTGATTATCCGCGGTTAAATTGCCAAGGAGACTCAAGGAGGTTTTTTCTAAGGACGTTTGAGAATTCGTTGCGGGTTCTAGAATGGAAACTTAACCGTTGTCTGAGTTGAACTCAATATTATTACTATAGCAATTTTTTTATTCATTTTTATAACTTACTAATAATAATAGTATAATAATCCACCGTTGAACATCTCTCATGAGACGCCACTCAGCCCTATCCTCAGCTACATTAACTGATTTTCCACTCTTGAATAACCTCAGCCTCAGCGGTACTTTTCCTACTACAGATATAGCCGCCCTGCCATTTCAGCAGAGGGAGTACCTAAATACAAACGTCTGTGTTATCATTGCGTAAATCTTGATCACCTTACGTCCACAAATGCCTAGTTCTAATCTCCTACACATTTGCCAGCGTTTACACTACTATAACGAAGATCTAACCGTTTTCGTCTTTTGACTCTTTTGCTTACTAAAGCGTAAGCTTCGTTCGTTTTTCGTTTCGTTCGTTCGTTCAACCTTAGTTTTGGTACTCTGTCCTATAACATTGCTCAGAATACGAGCCAATACGAGAAACTTCTCGAAAATAATATCGATATACGATCAACAAATTAAATTCAATATATTTAGATCATTAACGTTACTTACAACTATTACTTAATACCCAACCCACTCTTAAAAAGTTCAAACACACAAGTATTTGAATGAACCTAGTTTCTGCCGTTGTTGTCACCTTTCAAGACTACATTGGCAGGTGACTATTTGGCTAATGATATTTTAATTTATAAACTAGCCTAGTCATAATTGTAGTCTCAAAAAAATTATCAAATGTCTTCAGGCATTTTAACTGTCATTACATCCTACCTCAGTGGTGAATAATTGCTATCCACATAACGATATGCGAAAAATTGTATAGAAATATAAATTCGTACCTTTCATAAGCAACTTTAAAAACAACAAGGCACCTGGCGACGACGGAATTACGACTGAGCTTCTGAGAGCGGGTGGAAAACCGGTACTTAAAGTCCTCCAGAAGCTGTTCATACTTGACGGTAATACGCCAGAAGCGTGGTGCTCTTCTTCAAAAAAGGTGACAACACCTTGTTGAAGAACTACAGACCAATCTCACTTCTGAGCCACGTTTATAAGTTGTTTTCGAGGGTTATCACGAATCGTCTCGCACGCAGGTTTGACGACTTCCAGCCACCCGAACAAGCCGGTTTCCGAAAAGCCTATAGTACCATGGACCACATCCATACGCTTTGGCAGATTATACAGAAAACCGAGGAGTATAATCGGCCACTATATATAGCGTATGTGGACTATGAGAAAGCCTTCGATTCCATCGAGACCTGGGCAGTGTTTCAACCTCACCAGTGATGCTGCATGGACTATCGCTATATCGAAGTGTTGAGGTGTATTTTGCAGCAAAGCCACAATGTCTGTCCAATTACAGGACCGGAGCACAAAACATACGCAGCTACAGAAAGGCGTGAGACAGGGAGATGTTATATCTCCGAAACTGCCGCGCTGGAAGATATTTTGGAAGATGTTTGACTGGAACGGACATGGCATCAATATCAACGGCGAATCCATCACTCACCTTCGGTTTGCCGACGATATAGTAATTGTGGCGGAGTCGCTGGAGGACCTCGGTGCTATGCTCAGGGACCTCAGTAGAGTATCCCAACAGGTAGGTTTGAGGATGAATATGGACAAGACGAAGGTCATGTCAAATGTTCATGTCTCACCTGTACCGGTTATCGTTGAGAATACCACACTCGAAGTTGTTGACGAATACGCCTACCTAGGTCAAAAGATCCAATTAGGTAGATCCAACTTCGACAAAGAAGTCCAGCGAAGGATCCAACTCCGGATGGGCAGCGTTCGGGAAACTACGGCACATCTTGGAGTCCAAAATACCCCAATGCTTGAAGACGAAAGTCTTCAATCAGTGCGTGTTGCCAGTGATGACTTATGGAACTGAGACGTGGTCCTTAACTGTAGGCCTCATAAAGCTCAAAGTCACACAGTGAGCTATGGAGCGAGCTATGCTCGGAGTTTCTTTGCGCGACAGAATCCGTAATGAGGATATTCGCAAAAGAACGAATGTAGCCGATATAGCTCGAAGAGTAGCTAAGCTGAAGTGGCAATAGGCAGGCCACATCGCTCGCAGAACTGACAACCGATGGGGAAGAAAGGTTCTCGAGTGGTGACCACAAACCGGAAGACGCAGTGTTGGACGGCCTCTCACTAGATGGACAGATGACCTCACAAAGGTCGCTGGAAACCGCTGGTTGCAGATTGCGCAGGACCGTTCGTTGTGGAAATCTAGGGGGGAGGCCTATGTTCAACAGTTGACGTCTTGAGGCTGATGATGGTGATGATAAATTCGTACGTCTATGTGTAGAGTATACTTTCATTTCCATTCGTTTCTTGTAAGGGCACGTATTTTTGTAAAAAAAATAATTATATTTGTTAGCATTCTACGAACAAAAATGTTCAAATACTCACAGTTTATTTTTATAATCTGTGCTCACAGTATTGATTAAAATAATCATTATGGATGGTGCCTATCTGATGTTTTAAGAATAAAATATAACTTAGATATGTGTCGTCCAAAAAACATTTTGAGGTGAAACCTTCTTTTGGCGCACCACACACAGTTTTTTCGTGGGCTGTGAACTGTGAATGAAGCTAATCGTCAATTTGTCATGCTCGCAAATAAAAGATATATTCGGGTGAACTCGGTACTTTCGAGTGTGCCAGAACGAGACAAAAACTGTCAGTTGTTGTCTGTCTGCTGCCCTTCAGCCGCATCTGTCACTGTCATGTCGCTGTGTTTACATTTCATTCAATTTGTTTTGTAAAAAATATTTATATTATGGTACCAGTATTTTTGAAGTTTTCAAGGAATATCTTTGATGAGTTTTCCAAGAGAAAATTTCAAACTTTTCAAATTTGACATTTTGGTATTAGATTATCAATTTTCATTAGATTACTAGCCAAGTCTGTATTTGTATCTCAAACTTGAATCGGTCAACCTGCACTTGTCTTTGGTGGATTATGTTCGCTTTGCTTCTCTTCTCTAGAGTTCTAAATACTTACTTATACAAAGTAAATTGTTAATGCAGACCTAAACTAGAACTGCATTGAGTAGCGCTTATCACAGAAGCGTTCAGTCTAGAAACGTCTTGACGCTCTGCTTCTTTTCAAGGGTGAGGAAAGCTGAAATACCACCCTGATTAAAATCCTTAGCTACTGCTACGAAACTTTACTAGAGTGATTTTCGTCAATCAATGTACACTATTTGAAAGAAAAACAGTCCAGTGCAGACATGGGAGCTTTGAAAGTATAGTTCACTGGACAACAAACCCAACTCACAAGCGTAAGCGCTCGCTCTATATGTCATATCAAGCGTTTTTTCCGCAACCAGGAAACATAATACAATATACGTATTTTTTTCTTATCTCTGACCTTAAATCGAAAGTCTGTAAGCAATTAATGCTGAGTTAATAGGGAGAAACATACACACGTATACATCATTATCATGCTCGCTTTCCGGGTGGCCTTGTCAAGTCGTTGACACGAGTTTATGCCGTCATTATGTGAAAAATGGCTCAAAAGTTCATTATGTCAGCAGTTGAGCTTTTTTATAGACAGCATATTTTCTTTTTAATACAATTTTAAAAAGAATAACGCAGCCTCAAACTTTGATTGGTGAATTAGCAGCATCTATATAGCCGCCGTAGGTATTACAAACATTTTTGGTCAGGACATACGCGAGCCAAAACAGCTGTTAAGGATTGAAAATAATATTAAAAACATTGTCAACTTCAGACTAACTCAAAGGGACAAAACTGAGCTTGAGTCAAGTTTTGTAATACGGTGATTAAGCTTTATCGCTCAAAATACGTTTAACGTTACATAGGTACGTCGAAGATTTTCATTGCGATTTGACTATACTCAGGAATTTAACATCGATATAAATCATAGGATGTGCCCTGAGCATGATTGATATCGATGAAATTTAATAGGTATTTGGATCGTATAAGCCATGATTGGAATTTAACAATCAATCGAAAACGCATTTAACTATAATATATTTTTATTAAATAAATTACAATTTATGAAACATTTTTTTTTACATAAAACTATCAAGACGTCTTTGATTTGAAATACATATTTTTTACATACATACTTTTTTTTTACATTTAGATTAAATGTAAAAAAAAAGTTAGCTTTTATTGCTTTTACATATTTCTCATACATTGAGATATAACCCTTAATAATTTTATTGGTCATTTTGCATACAGTTGGAATTTTATAAAGCTCTCATGAACGCAATTTCCTTTTCATTATTTTCACGACATACTGAAGTGATTATTTGCAGATTAACCTTGTAAAACTCTATATCAATATCATCGACATCTTTACTATAAGATTGCGTTCACATTTCAAGAATTTTATGGTATTAAATGTAAAAAAAGAGTAAAAGTTGACTTGATAAATGACACCAACTTAAAGATCCGTGTTCTATGTTAACTTGTGCATACGCTTATCGAGATATTTCTTTTATTAACCGTTATTACTGTATTATTGAAAGATTTATTTACAAAACTATTGATACACTTAAGTACGAGAACAAACGTTTATATTGTAAAACCTTACCCCGTTTTTAATTATTTACTCATAACTGCGGAAAATAATTGAAGTTATGTGTTTACAAGTATTGTATATTCACCTGCCGCTGACACCAAAAGACGTCACTCTTTTCTATCTTGAGTCTTTTCCTACCACAGGCCAGCTGGGCTGCAAGTTCGCTTATGTTTCGTTTTATTGGCTGCTTGGTCTTTCCATCGGAATCTGAGAAGCCCCACCAGCCGTCAACCATTTGGGTGCAGGTTCGCGCTGAGACCGCGACACGAGACCACGATAAGGGAGAGCGCGACCGGAGACCGCGACATGCACTTGACATTATAGAGTTATATTGGCACCAGTTCGCGACCGCGACACGTCACGGTCTGCTGTCGCGTTGTCGACGCGAACTGCTGAACTGCGCCCATCAATTCTATAATGTCAAGTGCCTGTCGCGGTCTGCGGTCTCGGTCTCGTGTCGCGATCGCGGCGCGAACGTGCACCTAAGAACGCTTCGATCGATCGAACGATCCTCTCCCATTCTCTCTACGTGGCCGAGATACGCTGTGTATAATAAATAAATACCACGCCAATGATAATTAATTAATCTAACGACGTTAAATTGTAAAGTATCTCAACCTACCTATAGGTTTACGATCTCACGCTTCGTATAACTAACGGTGTTCACTTTTTATGTTCTCACAGCTGGGACACGGGACCATCTCTTCCTAGGACGAGTCAACACCACGCTGGCAGGGTGTACAAAATGACCTATAACAAAAAAATTGGCAGTCATAGGAACTGCCGATAGAAGTGAAAACTTATGACTCAGAATTTGATTGGAAACCACACGGATGTAACCGCAGGACGTGGCCTCGCCATCATGGCATGGCCATCTAGAAATGCGTGAGCCAATGGGAAATGCTGACGCATTTCTAGATGCCCAATCGCCAAATCCCGAGTTTACCCGAAGATTTCTTATCATACCCGAGCGTGACGGTAGAATTCAATTTACACCCTACGAAAAATTTGTCTAGGCGCGCCTAAAGAAGTTTTCACTTCAAAAAACTTTATTGTAGTAACATAGTAACCCCTTGGTGAAAAAAGTCAGAATACTGACAGCTTTTTCACTCAAAAGTAAAGCTCCGCGATGTCCACCGTTCTAACCATTTTTTTTCACAAACGGACCTTAGAATAGGCGGTCAAATAACTGGTGTTCCTAGCGTGTTGGTCATGTACATAAAATTCATTCAAGTACAAAATTGCAATAGGAAAATCAGATTTTTTCATCATCATGAATACCTAATCGTAAACTTTAACCTGTATTCGTTGCTAGGCGTCCGGATAGCCGGACATAGATTTTTTGATTGCGTGTCCGACCAAAATAAACGGTCCCCGGCTTGTCCGGATTTTATTTCGATACACATCTTTAGGACACGGGACCAGGGCCGAGCCGTCCCTGTGTGCGAAGTGTGCGGCGCACACAGGCGCCAAGTCAATAGGGGCGCCAGCGCCGCTACCAAATTTTTTTGTACACTTACGCACACCATATTCTTTGTTATAGAGTATCGTGGATTAGTAAGTAGGTAGGATAGGCGCAACATTTACCTAGTTAAATAGCAATTCATAAATTGCTAAGTTGCTATAGTTTATTGTAAGAGTCTCCCAAGATAATGTTTACATTTGTGGTTTAATTTTACAGTTTGGATTTTGGTTTACATTCATCACGGTCTCGGCTTCAAAATCAAAAGAACCACAGCGTCGTGAGTTTGTTTATTTTATGGTGTCACAGGGGTTCCCTGATTTTAATAAACGAGTGAGCCAAAATATTTTAACAATAATTATTCAGAAGTGTGTGCAAGGTGCAAGTTCATTAACAAATATTTGTGTTTCAATTTCCTACTGAATCCACTTAGTAGCTCCCTAGTATTTATTCCCTAAATAATTTTGTGTTAAAAAACAGAATGTTCAATCCCAGACTAAAAAATATCTGTGTTTCAAATTTCAATCAAATTTGTTCTGATGTTATAGTTAGTTCCTTAAGGAACAATGCACTTTTTTGTGATAAAAAGTAGTTAATGTGTTATTTTATACTATCACGTTAGAACAACACAATGAACTGGTTTGATATTTGAAACACAAGTGTTTTATAGTGTGAAATATAAGAAACTCATATTATTTATCATGTTGGAACGGTTCAACGGATTTACTTTAAATTTAGCAGGATAAGCAGCCCGCTAAATGTTCCCACTTATAATTGTTTCCTAAGGAACTATGCATTGTTTTGGAATTATCAGTAGCTTGTTTGCTACTCCAGACTATAAACTGTCTGTGTTTCAAATTTCGTATCAATCCGTTTAGTCGTTCCGACGATTTTGAGCAACAAACATCCAAGCATTGACATCCTACTAATATCATAAATAGATGATTGTATGTTTGTTGCTCAATCACGTCGTAACGTATGAACAGATCGGGCTGAAACTTGGAATATAGGTAAATCATAGTCTGGAAGAACACATAGACTAAAAGACCGTTAAAATGACGGGAACGGGAACTAGGCGGGTAACATCGCGGATCGTGGGGAACTGCTAGTTTATAATATTAGTGGGATGTATAATAGCACATACTTTGGCCGATAGGGGGAAATATCGGGAATGTGGGCACTGCTTTGACCCTCGTTTACCTTGAATTTGATTTTTTTGTAGTCTAGTCAAGTCCTTTTATTTTTTACCCAAATTGAGACAATTGTGCGAAAAAAGTGCCGGCCATCTTGGAATTGAAATTCATATAGTGGATATTTATTCTTCTAGTGAAGCCCTTTCATTTGATAACCATATTAAGGAAATGTGAAGGAATATTTTATTCGCCATTTCTTGGAGGTGGCCATCATGAATCGATATTAACCAAACGTAGCTAAGAACCACCGTTAATGAAAAACTGCATCGAAATCGGCCTATCCGATGCCACAAACAAACACACACATTCACCGACCGACAGATAGACATTGACTTTAAACTTATAACACCCCTCTTTTTGCGTTGGAGGTTAAAAAGGGGCGCCATAAAGGTTTGGCACACAGGCGCTGGTAGGGGTCGGCGCGGCCCTGCACGGGACCCAAATAGTCACCAGGCTGTAATCTCAAGAACGGTGACAGCTACACAGTTGAAATTTGATTTTCACAGATGATGTATTTCTATTGGCGCCATAAGAACAAATATTAAAAATAAAATAAAATAAATAATCAAAGGGGCTCCCATACAATAAAAGAGGTTTTTGCCGTCTGCGAAAAGTGTCTGTAACTTGCAAGATTAGGTTACAGATAATGGTACGGAACCATTTGTGCACGAGTCCCACTCGCAGTAGGCCGGTTTTTTTTTATCATACCTATTAATACTGTGACACAAAAGTCTCAATACTGTGTCCGGCTTTTTGCCCAAATAATCAGCCGGCCTAACTGCTATTAGGTTCAGCTGTCTATTCAGCTATTAGATTTGGAGACCTGGACGTCTACTCTCTTGCAACGAAAACGTAATTTCGAAATAAACTGGCGACTTCTCAACGCCAATTCTACTTCGATCCGTCGTTTATGTTCTAAGCCTACTCTAATTAGAATATGCTTAGAACATTTAAACGTCAAACAATGTTGTATCGGACGAAACGAAGTAGAACGAGAGTAGGCAAGTCGCGAGTTGTTTTTCGAAATTACGTTTTCGTAGAAAGAGAGTAGACGTCCTGGCCCTAAATACAATTAAGACAGTTTTCACTTTAAACAAAGATAACAACACTCAGCGAGTTGACTTTTTCAGACTCCACATATCAAAACAACGAGTCCACGAACTGATTTTCAACTAAGTATCTTTGCTTGGATATATTAATCTCCAGTACCTATATTAGCTCGTAGCAAATAAGCAATTATTGCTACACAATCCAGCCCACAAATTAAGTTGTAGCAAATAATTGTATGACAATCTTAACAATAAGTTTTCCATAATTTGCTTAAGATCATCGGTTTATCGTTTTTATAGTTTTTATAGCAAGAACCGAGGTCGTAACCCGTCGAGTGTGAAACTTTTATGATCAGTATTATACAAATACAGTGTTTATTGTGTAAAAAGCGATATTGTTCTTTTGCTATGCCTTTTAAGCGAAACGGTTTCGTGTTCCGCTACTGGTCATCGTTTATTTGTAAATTATCTACAATTTTATTGACTAAAACTGTGGGAGGCTTTATACAGGGTGGCACAGTACATTTGGAAATAAAGAGAGAACTATTTTTTGTAACACATACACATGGAATAAATATAGGTCGACACTTATTCCCAGGACCTGATCTAGCCTCAAATAAAGGAAAACTGAGGTATATTGAAAACATTACACAGGACGTCTCCTCTCTTTCTATGAAAAAGGAAAAGCTGGAGAAAAAAGGCGAGGATAGGACTACATAGCACATATAGCGTATCATGGGAGAGGCCAATGTCCAACACTGGGCTATGATAGGCTGATGATAATTATGAATGTTTACTACATGACGCGCATTTTCCTAGACAGTTTTTGTAAAAAAAATTACGTTAAGAATTTGCAAACAGACTATTTATTTATACCTACCTACTAAAGACTAATTGTAGGTACATAATGTTTATGTTACCAAATCGTGATGATCAAGTTGCTACAACACTTAATCTTAACACACCACGGCAACATTGTACAAAAAACTATGCATAAGTATCATCGATGTGACGCAACAAATCATTTTGATTGACAGAATCGGGTCAGGCACATCACTAATGTCTCGGTTACAGGTTGTTTAAATTGCCAGTTACTCATTCTTAATTTTATTAAAACTAAGCTCCTCGATTTCATTCTGTAGTCTGTACATTAGGCACAGGAAAAGTATTTTGTGCAGTAAAATAAACCTTGTATGTGGCAAGTTTTTAAAACCTACGAAGTAAGTAGCTACTTGCCTAATTTTAAAAAACTCTAATGTTTGTACAAATATATGGATGGTTGTTAGTGTAGGCACTACTGAAGGGATCTGAATGAAATGTAGAATATGGATAGCTAACACTTTGGGAAAATGCTACTTTTATCCTACCTACCTACCTACCTACTAATATTTTAAATGCGAAAGTTTTGGGTGTTTGTTGATCAATAAAATGACGTCGGAATGTCTGAATTACTATTTTTTTCAGCTTTGACAGGTTTTTCCAGTAATTAGCGAGCGCAAGATAAAAAAGGTCTTCAGCTTATATAGTATACTTATAAAGGAACGCATTAACTAGATATTACTTACAGTTTTTTCAAATAGTACAGAATGATATTAATTACTTAGCTCGTTGTAGTTGAAAAGTAGTGTTCAGTTCTCAGAAGAAAAAAACGTGCTGGATGGTGATAGCTGGTTAAAGCACTCCAATCTCATCACCAATATTTACTTAATTCGTTTTGAGTAAAAATACGCAAATTTATGCAGGAACAATAGATTATTTCATGCCTTTGATGTGTTTGAGTGGAACGACGCATAAAAGTTAAGAAATAATAAAAAAACATTGGTAGCTAGTAGCTTTAAACTAAACTTGTCGGTTTTATGAATGTAATTAATAAAAAACATAAGAAACAATTTTTACTGGCATAATCTTGCATTTAGATTAAACAATGTTAAAATCTTGTTAAAACATCAGAAGGGCACCATCTACCGTATTTTTTTAAATAAAACGGTTCAATTCCAAAATTTAAATCCCACTTTGATCACACGTACTTACAGTCTCTATTTTTAATATATTTTATGTACATTGGTAATTTAGATTCTAGACTTAATTGCGGTTTTGGCGATATTTTACCCATGTCACCCACAAAACTTATTAAAAATTCTAACCAATTTGAGCAACCTGTATTATTAAACGTGTAGATCTGTAGTAGAAGGATTCGCATATTTTTTAACTAATCTAAATCGATATTTATTAATGAAATGTCAATTTTAACTGCCAATAAAAATAAGTAAGTAGATCATTTATTTTTATTGACATAAGTTTCCTGAGTTAAAACACTTTGTCGCACTAAAGAAGTAAATTTAGTTTTCGATGTTGAACTGATTTGGAACTTATTAGCTAATTTGACAGGGTATATTTCGTTAAACAAGGAAATTTGCTGTACAATTTAAATTAAATGTGGGACATTAATTTTAATCAGCCCTTTTTTAGGATTTTAATCTACTTAGATACTTACCTAAGTTTTAAACGTGGGACAGAACAAAATCCTTCATGATGTCACTTCTTCAGCCAAAAAAATATTGCGAACAAAATAGCAAAACAATAAAATTAATCTGTGTGTTTTCAAATAGCGATAGAATTAATTTATACGTGTCGTCGTTTGACTTTGACATCAGGCCAGATGGCGGTCTAATGCAAACTTTCATCAATTTCATTAATGTTTTTGAAAATATTTTTTTTAAAACAACGATGACCACTTCGTAAATTGAAAATTGAAATTGTATTTTAAATATTTTATTTTCTCTGAAAAAACAAGTCTAAAACCGACTCCAATCTATATATATAAAAATCAATGCCACTTTTCGTTGTTAGTGAACTCCTCCTAAACGGCTTAACCGATTTGAATGAATGTTTCTGTATGTGTTTGGGTAGGGCCCTCCATGGTTTAGATTCACAAATCAGCCCGGCAGATGGCGCTGCAGTTGGTATTTAGGTTATTATCCGGGCGAAGCTGGAACGGGCCGCTAGCTTAAAATAAAATTCAGATACTCTACCGTATTTTTATAAGAAGCTATCACTGTTATCGAAGTTTACATATCAAAGTAAAGTTTAGTTTTTGTTCAAATTTACTTCAAACGCTACCCCACAGATTTCGATAAAATTAATATGGGACCACTTCTGACCTATGTATTATCCACAAAACCCAAATAAAATAATTTTAACAAAAAAAAGAACCGACTTCAAACAGTAAACTAAAAAGTAAAAAATAAATCTCTTTACCACAAAGTAGAACGTATTTTGATTAATTTGAACAGACATGATTAAATAAGTATTTAACAATTCTGAAGTCGGTGCCAAGTAAATGTTGCAACAACCTTCCTGTCTATCATACATATGTCCCCAACAACTTGCCTATGTTCCAAATGTCAGTTCGATTTACTACTCTACTAATGTTAGCTTCAGCTATAGTTGTATTACTTGGCACCGACTTCAGAATTGTTAAATACTTATTTAATCATGTCTGTTCAAATTAATCAAAATACGTTCTACTTTGTGGTAAAGAGATTTATTTTTTACTTTTTAGTTTACTGTTTGAAGTCGGTTCTTTTTTTTGTTAAAATTATTTTATTTTACGATTTTAAGTGATGGTTAGATTAATAATTCTTGAATTAGGTGAGAAGATAAAGAAAACACTTGACTAGTAGAATAATATTCACAATTCAGACAATTGTTATTGGCAGCTCCCGAATGATTTGACAGGTGATTTTCGACGGTACTCCTATCAAAATTAGTGAAGTTGTAAAAAACTTGGGCATTCTTATGGACCGAAATTTTTCTTGGGGCCCACAACTGACAGAGGTCAGTCGTAAGATATTTGCCTCAGCAGCTTCTTTAAGAAGACAGCGAAATTTCCTCCCGATTACTACTAAAACTGCGCTTGTAAAATCTCTTCTTTTCCCTATATTGGATAACGCTGACGTTTGCTATCTGGATTTAACCGAAGAGCAGTTGAACAAACTCGAACGTTTGCAAAACTTTTTCATACGGTTCATATTTGGCTTACGAAAATATGACCACATTTCTGAATTTCGAAGTAAGCTCAAATGGTTATCCGTCCGTCTTCGCCGTAACGCTCACATCCTCTTTTTCCTTTATAAAATTTTGTTCAACCCCACCACTCCCTTACACCTCAGAGAGAGGTTTCATTTTGTTGAGCCCAACTCCCGTCCTCTCCGCTCCACTCGCGTCCTTAAACTTAGGTTTCCTTCTTCTACTCATTCAAATCTTTCTTTTTCAAATCATTCACAGAACAAGCTGTTTTGCTGTGGAACGATCTCCCTCTCACTATAAGACAAGCTAAGTCCCTTCCCATTTTCAAAAATCTTGTTTACCAGCATTATATTTCCTTTTCCTGATTGGTACGCTTACTACATTGATTTTTATGTATTGTATTGTTATATTCATTTATGTATTTAATTTATATATCATGTATTTATTTATATATGTATGGTTTGTGTATGTGTGCATAATATTGTATTGTATAATATGTATTTATCTGAGTAATTTACATAAGATGTGACAATAGTTATATTGAATTACAGATTACGCCACCTACAGTACACGATTTCTACAATTATAAGTCCATTCATAGGTTGTCTGGAAGAAATCGCTTTAAGCGATAAGGCCACCCTTTGCTCTGCATAATTTATTGTTGATTTTTTTTTGTTTCTTTAGTTCTAAGATTTATTGTGTAAATTTGTGGATGTAATAAAGAATTACGAGTATATTATTATTATTAATATTCACTATGATAAAGTGTTCAAATCCAGGATGGTCGGTGTACTCAGACCTGTAAAATGGTCCTCAGTATCCATGTGGGTGCCAAGTTCTCATCAATATTTAAGAGTACATGAATCAAGCACAAACACTAGCTACTTACTGTAAACCGTTAAACAGTTCACATAACTGTCCTTTGTCTTCATCGTCAGACTCCCAATAACAGTCACATCCCACCTAGGTATGTGTAAAGTGCTCATCGATATAGCTTTATCAAGCCTATACACAAGGTAACTGCTGTAGATCGTTGAGGAGCAGCCGCGACTGTCTTTCGGCTCCTTCATCGGATCGACTCCAGACCTTCATTCAATTGTAGTGCTTTAAAATACTTAATTGAAACATTTTCAAACGCACTAGTCTACCCTTGCAGTTTTTAAAGGTCTAACGATTAATTAATTAGTTACAACGCGATTGAGCAACAAACATCCAAACATAGACATTTATAATGATGATGAAAGACAGTCTTAAGACATCTAGACGTAAAGTGCTCATCAATACAAATTAATCAAGCCCAAACACAAGATTATTAAATAATAGTAAATCTTTGAGGAGTTCCCTCGACAGTGTTTTGGCTCCATCATCAGATCGCTTCCAAATCTTCGTAGTGCCAAACCAAAATAAATTGTAGTGCTTGTAAATACTTAATGGAAAAATTAACAATCGCGCTTGTCGCCCCTACATTTTTTGCAAGTTTTCTTCAATTTCTGCAGGATTCCATCATCAGATCCTGGTTTCCTTATCATGGTACCACCCTTGGAATGTCTCCTATCCAACAAAAAAAGAATTATCCAAATCGGTTCATAAACAACGAAGTTATCCGCGAACACACATAAAAAAAAAAAAAAAAAAAAAAAAAAAAAAATCGGTCGAATTGAGAAACCTACTTTTTTTTAAAGTCGGTTAAAAAAAAACATTAAAATTGATTCGCAATGGGCTATCGCGTAACATGAAAATACAAAAAAAAAGAAACAAAAAAAAAAACATGACCAAATTGACAAAATCTGCTTTTTAATGTCGGTTACAGACTTTTATAAATCCGATAAAAATATAAAATTCTTAAATGTAATAAATAAATACCAAGAAAAACATTTAATCGTATATGAAGTTAACGACATCAACGCGTTAGTTACGTTGTCTGTCAAAGTAATATTTTTTTTGTCAGTACATATTAGTTCCTTGATATCGGAGCTTCAATGGTCACGGACCGTTTTGTTTTAATGCGGTTTTTCTTATAAGTATCTGGCATGATGCAAATGGTTGTTGTGTGTATTGGATTACTTACACTACTTAAGTTGATCTTTGCTGTAATGATTATATATGCCGTAACTGGTCAACACAATTCAAGATGTCCTCGGATTGAGGTTTTATAATTTTACAAATTTCTTGATTATTTCTGTGATCCGAGACATTCTATCACGTTAATTGTAAATTAGTCGTTTTCACAAAAAAAACTAATATTATAAACTTTTACGGATTCTTATCAAATTTCTGTAACAAAACTAATTGTCATGTAATTGAGAAATAAACCAGTATTATTAATTATGGGATATTGTATAATATACCGTGATTAAGAAGTAGACTTCCCGATATTTCAATGCAGCGTCAAGCACCATGTTCACGGGTATAATAATTAAATGATAATACTGGTGTAATGAATAACCATGAACGCTTATATTAATTGAGAAATAGTTTAACGGTGTTAAAATTATCCGAAAATGCTTCATTGGAATCGTTATACGATTTGTCGAATCGAATCGAAGTAAAAAATATCGTTTCCCTCAATTTGGCTCAGATAACACATACAAACAAACATGTCAACTTTCGTGAATATCATTTGACTTGGCGAAGAGTTCACAAACATCATGCCACTGGATTTTTATACATTAGGAACTAGCTACCCGCCCCGGCTACGCACGGGTGCAATACTGGTACTAAAAGTATACTAATAAAAATAGTTATTGTGACTGGTTCGACTAGAAATTATTTAGAACAGTTTATATGAGAAAATTTAATTGTTGTTTTGTACCAGCTTTTTTGCAACTTTTCTATATTTTCTCACCGTTTAAGCCTTTTTTTAACTACCACAAACATTTCAAAACCAAAATCAGCCAAATCGGCCCAACCGTTGTCGAGTTTTAGCGGACCCACGAACAGCAATTCATTTTTATAAATATAGATTAAAATTACAATGCTAGGATGCTTCTTCAAGAGCAAGATTATTTTATGTAGGTACCTAAAACATCGAAGGTACAACTGGTTACTGCGTCTAAGTTTGTTTAAGAATTTTATCAAAGAGAAAAATGTATGAAAATCGTTATCATAATGTATAGTCAAGTTGTTCTGATACAATCGTTAGTGTAGCCCAGCTATTTGTAAGCGTAACAGCAATTTATCGACTGACCTATTTGAAAACATTTAAGTACTAGATAAATGAACTTGAATTCATTATAGCACTAGCGCGACTCAGGTGCACCTGGGTGGTTCATAAAAGAGCTTTGAATATCGAAATCAGATCGAAATTTGCACTACAAAGTGTAATAATTGTAATTATCATTCTGTTACGCGGGTTGAAAATATCTAATACTTCCAACTCTTAATTACAACACAGAAACCTTTGTTCTTATACCCGCACTCTTTTTAAACAATGCATAGTGTAGAGGCGAGCAAGACATTTACCTAATGGTAAGCGACACGCCTATCCATAACAACAGCACAGCGCCACGCTGCTAATTGTATACATAGAGTTCAAATCATTACCTGCACTGCACTCGTCATTCAGAAATTCAAAATGATCTTACTCTGCCCTGTAATTTCTCTAGTAACTTTGCCCTTCAAACTGCAACACAACATTACGATATGGTTAATGGAGTGCAAACCTAAGAGAAACCGATTCACTCTAGATTCTAAGATACTCGGGTTAAATCCATCAGGAAATACCCACGTAGGCAGGTTTGATGGTGAACGAAAGTGGACTCAAACTCTACGTTAGAGTCTTTGGAACACCAACCATGAAACGATGTCGCTTTCTGGAGGTACGAATAGTATACCAATAGAAAAAAGGGCAAAGTGGTATTAGATCGTGCAGATATATTTAAATACATATTTTTTTGGTCCAGCAATTTTTTACTGATAATCTTAGTTAAAGAAACACAAACAGTAATAAAATAATGAAATATTTTAGACATGATAATATTAGCTTCTTTAATGCCGGAAAGCTGACTAATCCTACGGATAGCGGGTAAATCGCCGACCGCAGCTAGATTCACAATTTCTCTGTTGCAATTCATGTATTTGGATTTCCCCAGACACAGACTCTCTAGAGGACTCTTTGGAAAATTGGCAAATACGATGTCATTCAAATAAATAAAATATTTGACATGGGAAACTTTTTTTTAATGGATAATAATAATAGGTTTGCACTTGAATTAATTATTAGTAAATTCTTTAGACCGCAACTCAAATCAGTGAAATTTATTTTCAATGTTTGAAACTGTTCTACCTATTGTTATAAAATAGATGTCATTGTGTCTTCTTATATCGAAATAATGATTATTATTTATTGTGGTCTAATATTCTCAGCAATTGGAAATCTCAATATTATATAAATTACGCGTCACTTTTTTGTCCGCGATGGACTTCTAAACTATTCAACAGATTTTAATCAGATTTGCACACCGGCACAGTTTGGTCCAACTTGAAAGATAGGATAGGATTACCTAGTTATTTTTTCGATATGACAATATCCGAGCTAAGCCGGAACGCGCCGCTAGTTGGAATATGAATAAATCAAGGTAGAAATATTAATAATATTGTTTGTTTTATATTGGCATAAATCTCGCTATATGAATGACATGCGCGTGGTAATAAAATATGATATCTAATTGTGTGGGAGTGGAATGGCAACCCATGACGTAGATATTGTTTCTTGTTGGTTTTATGGAAGGAAATGATTTAAACTTTTGTCGTTTATGCGAAGTTTATATTGTGTGATGAATTCAAATGTTTGCACTGTGTCTGGGTGTTTCTATGTATAATAAGTATGTATTTAAAACTATATAAGTATTATATCAGATATCTGGCCGCCATCATACAAGCTTTGCTTAGTTTGGGGTCAGATGTTGTTGTGTGTGAATTGTCCACCAATATTACGGACATGATTTAGAAAAGACAGTGGTGCGCGTGGGATTTGAACCCGGGTCTCCGGATCGGAAGTCGCTGTCCTCCCCACTAGAACAGCCGTAACTTAGGCTTGCTAGTTTGTAATATTACTATCTTATGTCACTTTATTACAATTACCTTTAAAAATCATCGTGCTATTATCTCATGGCCAGCGCTGCATTCCGACGGTTCGAATTGAGAGTTTGCGAGCAAGGCCGCTACTTGCAGCCTTCCTTGGTATTAAATGTAATAAAATTATATTAAGCCATATTTAGCTGAGACGATTGTCTGCGGTCTGGGGTCTGAAGATCAAACGTTCTGTTTTGAATTGTAGGACTCAAGTCATAGTCAAATTTAAACGTCAATTAGTAAATAAAAAAAAACAGAATCAGATGCGTACAAATGGTACCTTTACGTTTTCTTTTGACATTTTCAAAGTTTACAAAGTAAAATTTCATTATATCGTAAAGTTGGAGTATCAATTTGATAATGTAATTTTTTTAATAATTTATCCCAAAGTGTTGGTAAAACTTTTATTTCTAAGAATTCGGTGAAACTATTTAGTTTCAGCGACTAGCAACTAGCTAGTTTGGTCTATAACCCAGTATTTTCATATTTTTTTGAACCCACCGAAACTAAGGAACGATTTCACTGATCCAGGAAGACTGTTGTTTACCTCTACTAAAATTCCTATAACATCTGTCAGTCAGCGTCTGTCTGAGAGTCAGCTTCCTAAACTTGGTATGTGAATGTGAAATACCGACCAGCTGGTTTCATGATTCTTTGCAGTTTGCCTGAGGAAGTACCACCACTATGCTAGTTATTTTACATAACTAGCATAATTCTAGTGCTAGGATAATTCAGGTGTGCTTAGTGTAAGTAGTTGTTAGGTATGTAGCGTAGTGTAGTTCTCATTGTATTTTAGTTTTGGTAATAAAGGCTCTGCCCCATTTAAAAAACATTATTTTACCGCCAAATAGTGTGGTAATATCACTGTGTTCCGGTTTGAAGCGCAATGTTTCCAAAGAAATTACAGGGCATAGAGGTTATCTCTGGGTGAGGAGCGCAATGCAGTGCTAGGTTATGATTTGTACTCGTCATGTTCCAATAGCTGGGTGACACTGTGCTGTGAGGCCTGGCGTGTTGCTTACTATTTTTTGAGACATTTTCAAATAAGACAAAAAAATATTGAAATAAGTCACAATAGATGTCACCTATCGAACGACATAACTACCTAAGACAGTTTTTGCTCAAATCAAGGTTCTGACAATGTTTTTGACGTTGCTTATATTTTGACAAATTATTACAAATATTACTACATTAATAAATATAAATAATTAACACAAAATTTCGTAAAACTATATTTTTTTAAATCAAACCATTTCATTTGCGTGGAATTTACTAATTTATTCTTTATTAAATAATTTAACGAATTTATGACGTAGATTAAAAACTAAGTACTTTTTTCTTCTGAAAATGGTTTATTCTGTATCTTATATGTTCGCTTGAGATCGCAAATGTTGAACATTCCTATACTGATGACTATGCTCTAAAATTTAACTGGATACTCACAACTCACAACACTTTGTCAAATGTTTTCGATACGATGGTTTGAGTAAATGATATAAGGAGCAATAGATACGTTGCTACGCAATTAGCGTGGCTAATTTAAACCGACATGTATGTTAATTTTTGGTTTAAAACTTAGAATTAAACATACCTATGTTATGTATGTACCTACATACCGTAATATTTTTATTTATTAAAATAACCAACAAAATTTAGTAAAGACCAAATGTTCAATATTTTAATATACATGGGTTTTTGATACCAAATCCGAAAATGTAACGAGTGTAGAGACAACCATGTTTGAAAAACCACTTATAGGTAGAATATTATTTTAATGTAACACCATATTTACCATCTATGCTTTAGCTAAAAAAATAACAGGTGTATCAACATAGTCGTAGCTCAATAATTTATTTAAATTAAATACGATATGTTGACAGTTAACACTGACATTTAAAATCAATAGTTAGCGGTTAGTTAAAAATCAAATAAAATTTTCTTGTCACAGAGTAGACTATTTAACTTAATCAGCGAATGATATATATCAGAGTCGTTTAGGAGCATTAATACTATAATTAGATATATAGAAAATATACGATTTATAATTATATTTGGGTCAGAAATGAGACTACGACACAACCGGCTTATTCCTACACAATTAAGACACGATATGGGCTAACAGTATTTTATTTTTACGGGACGGGAAAGTTATTCATCTCTTTTTGCTGTAATTTCAGTGGAATCATTACCCAGTATTAACGCGAGTATCCAGTTAAATTTTAGAGCATAGTTATCAGTGTGGGAATATACAAAATTTGCGATGTCAAACAAGCAATTACAATAGCTGGCAAAGGTAGATACTTTCCCACGTGGACTCTCCACAGAGTTTTACCACTACTAAGTACTAGTAAAATAAGTGTGTATGTAAGTAAATATAGTAAATAAAATCATAATAAAACGCATCTTCCACTCTTTACTCTTTAAGATTTTCTGTACCAGTAATTTCACAGTAGGTACCAAGAACCACAACATTTTTACAAATGTAAATAAACTATCTTATTAAATACAATTCAACATGTATGGCGGCCAGATAGCTGATATAGGTAATACTTAAATAGTTGTAAATACATACTTATTATACATAGAAACACCAATATACAGTACAAATATCTGAATTCGGAAAATATTTGCATAGGGTGGTAATCGAACCCACGACCCTCGGCTTCGCAGGCAGAGCTGTTACCTAATACCTAAGCCACGAAGCCCGTATACTCCCCTGGTGAGAGTAGGCACCGAGCCCCAGGAGTGAGAATGTAAAATAGGCTTATGCCACCACGTTACTCAGGTAGAAGTTTAGGAAGCTTTCACCAGAATTGAACCTTTAAGCATCGAACTCTTTCATCGATTAATATAGAACACTACGAGCCCATCAACAAAATATGAAGAATATAGAAACCTCATTGCCCTGGTTATAAACAATAACAGAAAAACTAACAATCTCATGAACCTACCTTAGTATTACAGCCCTTACATAACAGAAGCCTTCTTTTACTCCAATACTGTATCCATTCCCATATCACAGAAGTCGAACGTTCCCACGATCCAACTACATTTGGTCATTTGTCTCTTAAACGATATTGAACCTTGCAACACTACAAACAAGGACTAACACAAAAGGATGGCTAAAATCGTGAGATGGTCTTCGGAGATAATGTCATGTCAAACGTGCGGGGACTATTGTGCCAAAATATGCAGAATTACCCTTCACATTTAGGTCACAACGCTTGACAATGATTTATTTTGTTTATTTTACGAAAATGGCGAAGTCGAGGACATTGTCATAGTATAGCAATGTCCTCTCATGAAGGAATCGCTTTCTTCCAATCCAAGTACTAGCGATTCAAAGCAGAATAGTACCTATCTAATTATTATCTAAGTTTAATATCACACAGGAAAAATACGAAATTGACCTTCGTTAATTAATTGTCGTAAAGCTGGGATTAGGGCTGATTGGCGAGCCGTAGGAGAGGCTTATGTCCAGCAGTGGACTAAGATAGGCTGATGATGACGGTGAACTAATTGTCATTGCTTGAGAATCGTTTCCTCCTTGTAACTCAGACTTGTGTACAAGTCTCAGTTTTGTGGCGTCGATACTGAACTAACTATAATTATTTATCTCTGAAAAACAAACTTTCAAATTAAAAAAAATAATTATGCCATTAATTTTAACAAAATTAGATAAGGTAGGCCATCTAATCATAGTTGGGAACACTGAGGGCAAACGATCTCGTGGTCGCTCACCAACCAGATGGACCGATCAAGTAAAGGCCCGTCTTCCTCAAAATTTTACTCGGTCGTAAGAGACGAGCGGGACAGAAACCGGTGGAAGAAGATCATCCGCTCCAGATGCAACCCTGATGCTGACCACGATCCTCAGATATGAGGGACCGACCCAAGAGAGAGAGAGGCCATCTAAATACTCTGTTCAAAACTCCAATGACACCGGGTGGAGTAAACGAAAATATCATCGACGTTGACTGACATACATGTTTTGAATGTTATAAAATCGCTCTACTGGTTGCGTAAATATTAATCAATATATTATTTGAAATAAATAACCGATTCCAACGAACTGAGAACATCCCTTTAATTTTCTTTGAAGTCGGGTTAAAGTTTTGAGGGGATTTTTAAAATTTTAAAATTAAAGTTCATCTACACAATATTGAAATAAAGTAGCCAAGTGCGAGTTGGACTCGCCCATGAAGGGTTCCGTTCCAGCAAGTAACATAATATACATTGTACACATAGTTCTTGTAGTTCGTTGTAACTTTGATCGAAGTTTTAATAATAGTGTATTTATGACGTACTAAAAAAAAACTACTCATCAGATCGAGTTCAAACTAATTTTCGTTGGTAGTTTTCATAGTAATGTACATCATATATTTTTTTTAGTTTTTTCATTCTCTTACTTTAGAAGTTAGAGGGGGGGGCACACATTTTACCACTTTGGAAGCGTCTCTCGCGCAAGTTATTCAGTGTAGACAAAAATTATCTTAGAAACCTCAATATCATTTTTTAAGACCTATCGATAGACACCCCACACGTGTAGGTTTGATGAAAAAAAAATTTTTGAGCTTCAGTTCTCAGTATGGGGGGCACCCCTAATTTTTGATTTTTTTAAAAACTTTTGTAAAAATCTTAATGCGGTTTCCAGAATACATCTACTTACCAAGTTTCAATAGTGTAGTTCTCATAGTTTCGGCAAAAAGTGGCTGTGACATACGGACGGACAGACAGACAGACATGACGAATCTATAAGGGTTCCGTTTTTACGTTTTACGGAACCCTAATAAGGGTTCCGTTTTTACGTTTTACGGAACCCTAAAAACTATGTATTTTTTACAAAGGTTTATCACACATGTAACGTTAGGAATATGTAACGTTACACACATTATTTAGTTTTACCAGTTTAGGGTCTAGCTATGCCTTCCGTTTTGCTTTGCAGCAATATACAGTTCAAATAAACTCACTATTCAATTTTAGGTGGGCGATTAAACAAAATCCTTGAACAAATAGTGATATCAAGGTGCGAATCTCAAATGATCGCATATTTTGCTACCAAAATCAATTAGACCATATAATTAAAGAAATGAGTCATCCAATATACTAAAGCAATTAGTAATGTTGTCATAACGAGATTCTTGGCATAGATAGTACCGTTTAAATATATTTATTACAGCTATTTAGTCAGTACATCAATATATTTTTATTATAGCTAGATCCTAACAAGCACTCAATATTCATAGGATTAAATAAGTGAATAAGTCGTTCATAAAGTGAGGTCATGGCCAGTTACAAAACCAAATTCTGTAGTACCTAGATCTTAAAGAGTTTAGAAGCTGAAGTGGTGATGAGCTGGCAACATCTGTAGAAGAACACTGTCGCTGTGGTAGACGTGTTCTAGAGTGAAGGCCCCGTATTGGCAAGTGTTAGTAGTGGTAGGACTCTTGGCAGAGTCCGCCTGGGTACACCTTCGCCAGTTATTCTTCCGCCAAGCAGTAGTCCGAACATTACTCTGTTCCGGTTTGAATGGAAATGAGAAATTACAGAGCTTAGAGATATAACATCTAAGATCTCTGGGCGATGAGCGCAGTGCAGTGTAAGGTGATGATTTGGACTCTTGATGTTCCAATAGCTGCGTGTCACTGTCCTGTTATGTGGCAGGCATGTTGCTTACCATGAGGCACATGTCCTGTTCGTCTCGTCACTGTATACTTAAAAAAAAAAGTGTTAATTGGGACTCCCTGAAGCGTAGTGACGACCGACAGCAGAAAATCATGCGATGTAGCATGCCATTGAAAAAGTTTACGTCCAACAGTGGACCATTCTAGTCCTACTATTGTTATAAATGTCAATGTTTGGATGTTTGTTGCTAAGTCGCGTCGTAACGTCTGAACGGATCTGGTTGAAATTTGAAACACAGATAGTCAGCTCTGCTCTAAGCTCTGCATTCAACTCGCGCGCTATCTATAGGCACAAAATAAACTTTTATATATTATTCTAGACTATAATAATCTCACTGTGTTCCTTTTAATCAGATTTATTAGCCGTTTTGACGTGATCGTGGAACAAATACTCAAACATTCGCATGTATAATGTTACTACTAGCTAGCAGTGCCCTACGGTTTTACTCGCGTAGTTCCGGTTCCGTTATTTTCCCGGGATAAAAAATAACCTATATGCTATTCCAGACCATTATCTATCTATCTACCAAATTTCATCCAAATCTGGTCAGTAGTTTTTGCGTGAAAGAGTAACAACAAACACACATTCTTACAAACGTACGTGTTTGTAATATTAGTAGTTTGTAATATTGTATTAATCTATTAATATATGCATATTAAATGGCCAAGAAACACTTGCAGAAACCAATAGGTCGAACAGACGAACCCTCAGAATAGGTACCTACTGCTAATTCTTATTTCAGTTCCATACGCTAGTCCTTGACAAAGATCTTGATATAAATCTTGATATTTCTCTAAATAAAGGCTCCAAGCACTTCTTGGCACACACCCACTAATAAATACTTACTTCCTATTTGGAAAACTTTGCGGTCGTAAAACTTTGGCGTTGACTTTTAGCTTCTGGCAAAAAATAGGAGATAGAACTGTATTTAAATATTATTTGAAATTAAAATGTTTTTTTATAACATTGATTTGGTAGAGAACTCAATCTAATTATCTGCACTTACATATCGTTAATTAATCCTACTAATATTGTAAATGCGAAAGTTTGGATGATAGTTGCTCAATCACGTCGAAACGTATCAAAGGATCGGGCGGAAAATCGGAACATAAATATTTTTTTATCGTGAGAAAATAACGGGAACGGAAACTAAGCTGGTAAAACCGTGAAGCGCTGCTAGTATCAATATGCGTCTGCAATCATCATCGTCAGTCTACTTAATGTTCGTCCACTACTGGACGTAGGACTTCTGCACAATCAGATTCAAAACATTCAACAATTACTTTTCATTAGATAATTTCTACAACAAAGTTTCAGTAGTAGTAATTGAAGTAGATATTTAAATTGTACACAATTAAATCCACAGTATATTTAGGTACCTAAGTAATGTACTTAATAGTTCTATTCGTATTTACGTATAGTCAGAATTCGTGGAATCGTGCAAAGTGAAGGGACAAATTCTTTGGTATGGATTACCTAAATCGTATTATCACTGTCACCGCGTTATATCTATTTAAATTAGGATATATGATATCCGTTAAAGTTTCAACAATAAAAAGGTGCATTGAAGGTTGTACGGTTCACAGATTTCCGCTAAATCTTTGGCAAAAACTGATCCGAGTCTGGTACTTTGACATTTTTGTGAACACAAAGACGCACGGATTTCCCGAGAGCGAACGACGAAACTGAAAGACTCACGATTCGCCTTTCAAATTGATGCCATTTGTACGCAAGGATATCACGAAACATGGGAAACCCAGCCATAAACGTCGAACATCATCGCACCTGGCGTAGTTTCGTCACACGATCTCGTTATACGTTTTTTAATCAAATGTTTATTTAGAAGACTTAATGCCTGTACTTGCAAATTGGTCGATGCGGTTACTATGCTAATTTTACGCGTGCTTATTGATTTTGGTTGAATTTAAAATTCAAGGTTCACAATAAAATATAAAAGTGGCGGATGTAATGATACTTATCTGATAATTACGTTTCGAGATCTTCAATGCTCGATGTATTGAAGATCTTGAAACGAAATTTGATATTAATTGAAACAAATTTAAATTTTAGCAAATAAACTCTTTAGTCCGAGATCCCAGAGCTTCCAGACGTCACCTATTTTCTGATGAATGAAATGTGGACGATTGAATAGAGTTAGTAAGTACTAAGAACACATGCTTACTCGCTAACTTGCTTAGACGGGCAATTTTGAGATATGGGGTAATGAAGGTACATACAAACATTACTTACTTCACGTATTTTCTAAAAAGTGATTTTCACGTATGTTGTAGGCAATATCCTTAAAAATAAGGTCCCAATACTCCCAGACACTTTCCGTCAGCCGTTTTGCTTAACAACTCCAAAATAATAATTTAACTTCACTTAAATTCTCATGCTCCATTTGTAAAACGACGAGGTGTCTGATGACCTATTTTGTTGCTTTTACCAATAAGATAGACTAAGGGGGCAATCATCCCCTAAACTCAACTATGTCTTATGGGTAAGAGCGGGAGACTGAGTGAGATATTTATTAGGAAATATTGACTTAAAATTGAGTTTAAGGGATGATTGGCCCCTTAGATTGGTATGTCTTATTGGAAAAAGCTTTAAAATAGTTGTCTGGCGAACATATTTACAAATGGAGCAGGAGAATTTAAGTGGAGGTAAATTATTATTTTGGAGTTGTTAAGCAAAACGGCCGACGGAAAGTGTCTGGGAGTATTGGGACCTTGTTTTTAAGGATATTGCCTACAACATACGTGAAAATCACTTATTAGAAAATACGTGAAGTAAGCAATGTTTGTACTTTGAATGTACCTTCATTCCCCATATCTCAAAATTGGCCGTCTAACCAAGTTAGCGAGTAAACATGTGTTCTTATACTTACTAACTCTACTCAATCGTCCACATTTCATTCATCAGAAAATAGGTGATGTCTGGGAGCTCTGGGATCTTACTCTACTTGTCCTTTCCCATTAGATCACGCCGTAAATACAACGTAACACTATGATATCAATTCTATAATGGTGTAATTGTTTTGTAAACAATCTAATAGTCATTTCAATTGTTTCAGGTTGCTTTGAGAGTGCTAGTGGCAGTGTTCCATAGAATAAAATAGTGTAGTGCAGTGATCTGTGAGAATGAGACGTCGCCGCTTATAGTCCCACGCCGTTCACGATTATGCAACCGTGTCTGTAACATCGTCTCGTGGTAATATTGACTTAGCGAGTTGACATTTCGCGCCAATGCCGAGCGAATAGGCCATGGCGTTGGCAAACTTTACGTTCGCGGCCGTGGAGGCGACGACGCCCGCGCTCGCGACCACCACCCCGGCGCCTTTACACGTGGACCTAGGACTGTTATACCCACCTGAAGATCACCAGCCTGATACTCCACAGCAACAGAATGAACCTTTCGTTCATCCAGCGAACCAGCGGCGCTCTAAGCTTCGGAAGCGAGCTGGCCCTTCGTACCTCCCACCTCCGAATCAGTACGCTCGCTACCCACAAGCAGAAGTTCCTCAAAATGTTTTCAACCTGCACGCGCAAGTATACCAACAAAACGAAAGGCTAGATGTAGAGACCAGACGCATGCATAATATGAACCCACACCCGTTTGATAACACGGGACAGTATGTTCACGATCCGGCGGGGGACTATGATTACGAGCAAAGGAGGTTAAACCAACAATCGGGGTTCGACCCTAGTTACGTGGGAAACCCGTACTCTCCGGCGACGGCGCAGCCTCCATCTAGTCGACCGTTCCAGAGCCCGAATCAGAACCAAAATATAAATAATTTTAATTTTATAAATAGACCTACTACGCCACCTAACACACCACCGCCACCGAGAACAGACGCGAGTGCGAAGAGCTCGGCCGGTCAAACGCCACCCGATCGACCTCGAGGGTTTACTAAAGTAGAAACAGGCGGTTCTGGGGGAAAAACTCAGTTACATGCAGTTCTTGACTATGACGACGAAGATACCGATGAATACTATGACGACGTTCCTGGAAGTAAGTTTTTAACTTCATTTTATTGCTCACTAATCGCAATTGCGCACTTACTTTCATCATCATCATCATCATCATCAACAGCTCACTAAACGTTCCCACTGCTGGGACTCGGGGGCTTCTCTCGCAAGGAGAGAGTTAAGGCCATAATCCACCACGCTGGCCCAGTGCGGGTTGGCGGATGACACATGACTTCGAAAGATTCTAGGTACATGTCGGTTTCCTCACGATGTTTTGCTTCACCGTTTTAAGTTAGCGGCATTACGCACATGACTTCGAAAAGGCAGTGGTGCGTGTGGGGTTCGAACCCGGGGTCTCCGGATCGGCAGCCGCCGTTCTCCCGACTAGACCAACCGTAACTTACTTTAGCTTGCACGAAGCACGCATTCTATATTGTAGGTATACCTATCAATAGTACCTACAAGAAATGGGCTTACAAATTTTTTAATGCGCTGGTCCTCTTTCGGCTGATCGGTTCTAACCAAAATGTATTATAATGAAGGGTTTTCAGATTGTCACATATAAATGACAGATGGATGAAAAATTATTGATAGCATTAAACTATTCATCATAACAGATTTCTCTAACTGAATGAATCATTAATGCCTCGTGAAGTGCAAAAGCTGTGACAAAAATGGCTTATTCTTTCAAATTAATAATTTAATCAGAACTGGACAGATCAATGAAACTTTTCATTTAAAAAAATATATGAAAGATAGCACCCATAGGAGCACTTAACTTCTTGAATATTGCATATAATATAAAAAAAAAACTGTTTTTTTCAGATTTTTTCAACGTCATTTGGGCTTATTGACATGCTTTTTTACATAATTCGTAAAACTGGCATTTTCGTTTGTGTCGCAAGCTATGTTTTGAGAAGCTTTTACTTTTACACATCAACACATAATATATAAACATTGTAAGGTCACGAAACACATCTGTTTTTTCACGGGAAACAAAAACTTCCAAAAAAAAACTGAAGGCCCACTCCGGCTTCACTCCGGCTTGAATTTTATCGAAATCGGCTTAGCTGGACGACACGACGTAACTAATCGTACTACCTCGCTGATTGATAGGAACGGTGTATTTAGTTGATTTAATTTAAAATAGGACATTTAGTCAATAGCCTGAGTTTAATTTTAAATTGGATGCGGTTTTCGTTTTTCCGCAGAAAATTAAATGATTAAACATTAAGATTAAACGAGCTAAGTGATTGTGTATTGCTAAAACCCCCGTTACCGCCATCTAGTACGTAGTTTGTAACGAATTATTTTTTTCTTCTAAAAGACTCATTAGACAAACAACATTGTCAACATAGACCGGTTCGACAGCTTGTCCTGTTACAAAAACTCGGTTACATGAGGAAGACTTTTCCTTGTAAAAAAATAGAACAAAGCTTCCGATTAGTACGGTCCAAGGTGGTCTACAACAATTAAATCCTGCTAGCAGTCGTTTTGATTGGTGTGCATCAGACAGAACGTATGCCTATGGGTAGGTACATACGCTTATACAAAGTTGTTCTTAAATTTAAATACATTTGAACTTAAATCCAGTAGAAATATTGATACTTATACTTAGACTTTTTCGTTGGTTTGTGACAATAGTAGCTTAAATTCACAGATACAGTGAATCAGTAACGTAGTTTAGGACACTCTGAGACTCTATATAGACTTAATACCATTGGTAGCGTAAGGCAGTAGTAAGAGCGGGAAATCGAGGATTGGGCGGAGTTAGCACATCATAGACGAGTCCTATGTTCAAATAGAAAAGAGTTTTTCTGAATGATCGCGTTCGTAAAGAAAACATTTGAAAGAAGTTGAAAGAAGAAGAAGAAGAAAAATAAGTTCATCGACATAGATCAGCCTTTAAATAAGTTGAAGTGGATGGTAATTTCTGTCGCACATAGAACGGTCTATGTGGCGATTACAAATCAGTAGACTCAGTATGACTAAAGCCTATTAGACTTGAAACCATGCCATTCGATATGCATAAAGCAGTGGTTACATAGCCGAGGATAGAGAGGACTTACACGTCATAGAAGAAGCTTACAATGTCAACAATGGCTTTAAGTAGACTAATGACGGTACGTTGTACTTATACTGTTCAACGGTTCACCAGATATCCGATCCCTATCAGATCAATATAATAAGCCTTGGTGATTGTAAACGTCAGTCGTCAGTGCATATTGCCTCGGCACGAGACAGACGCGAGCACGATCGAATCGATAGAGCCAATTACTTCCACTATCAGCCAACAGCAGACCTGATTGGCGCTTCAATTTATAAACGCTAGACGCTACAACTCAATGGTAAACTTTTTATCGAACAGCTCGAAGCTTGACGAAGTAGTGTTATGTCTAAAGGTTTGAAAGACTCGATACTATTAGACGCCAATGAACTAATACCAAACAGTGAAAGAATGACTCTCCTCTGATGTATCGAAACTAGGAATTTAAAGAGAGTTTAATCTACATTTACATAAATGATAAACTCTTATTCTTTATATCTTATTACTTATCTTTTATCCAAAAAATTCAACCGACTTCAAAACCAGAAATATGTACTCAAAAGCAAAAAATAAGTTCATGTAATTATTATAAGCGATACTCACTCGTCTATTTGAGGCCGGCGCCAGTCAAGTCAAAAAGCTAATAGGTAGATAGATACTATGTACGTAGTAAGTAGACATAGGTAAGTAGTATATATGCTACCTGTTAGAGTTGGCTGGCACCGACCTCAAATAGACAAGTGAGTAGCGCTTATAATAATCATATTAACTTATTTTTCGCTTTTGAGTGCGTATGGTTTTGAAGTCTGTTGAATTTTTTGTTTAAATGAGTTTATTTTACCATTTTTATTGCAAAACAAGTTTTCAACAATGCATGTACCCACAGAAATCTAAATAATAAGTATTATTTATATTTCTGTGCATGTACCCAATTTCGTGTTGACAGAATCGAGTTTCATAACTTTTGTGATATCTACAACCATGGCATCCAGACAAAATTGTAGGTAAACTTTAGTTTTTTGTTCATTTTAAAAACCCCTTGGCCGATTTTGATAAAATTTATAAGGGACTATTCGGAAAGCATACCCATTCGAACAAAAAAAAGAGACATTAAAATCGGTTTTGATGTTCTCGAGAAATCAGGTAACATACATATAAAAAAACTAAGGTAGACCACTAATTAAAACGTTCGTGCGATGAAAATAATAACATGCACTTAAAGCCGGGTGTTGTGACTTGACCATGACTGTGTGATCCCCCCTGGCGCCAAAGCTGAATCCATTCTTGGTATCGTCATGGTTTGGGAAAGCTATATGGGTGAAAAACGTTTGCTATATTATTGTGATTACTTAAAATACCCCCCTGAAGAACGAAACCCCTCCTACGTGTTACGTACATACACCACCTTTCCCGATCTTTGAACCATCGACTCGGTAACCATCATAGTTTATTGAAAACACAAAATAATTAATGAATTATTTTAGTAAACTTTCCGTACAAAACAAAATATTTCATTTCAAAAGCTTAAAGTTGTAGGTTCGAATTCCGCCTTCAATTATTTTTTTTTCCCAAAAGGAGATGTACAAGTTTGTTTTAATCATTGGCTTTGTCAGTGATGGAAAAACATCATGAGAAAACTGCCATGTTTTTAGAAAAAAAAAAGCACCTTTTTGAGGACATGTGTCTACCACCAAACTGGATAGACTTGGCTAGCATGATGGATTATGGTCTTGACTCTTCTTGTGTTCCTGTGAGTCCCAGTAATTGCAAACGCATCAGCTCTTAACTTGTCACCCAGACAGAGTCTTCGATCGCTTAGTGGCAGGCGAATGGTCGCCAATGCCGCACAAACAATACCCAGTACCAAGACTTTGATGCATGAACCAAACCATCTGCCATAAGCATCAATAGACACCGCAAACGCGCTGTGAACGTAGATCAAGCGGGTCAAACTTTATGTAGTTCGAAAATGCAATGTTAATGTAATCTGACTAAGGCAATTACAGTGACCTAACGGAGTGTCTGTAAACACTTACACAGACTCTTTAATATCTTATCTTATACTTACTATTCTTTGACAAGTAAATGAAGTAAAATAACCTTATTTTTTACACGTTGCAACTTGCTGCACTATTTTCCTTTCTTAGCCTCTCCTCAATATATGGACACAAATCAGTAATTCAGTTCCATCCATTTTATTCGTCAGTCTTGAAAAGAGAACAAACTGAAGATAAATGTTGTTATGAAGGAACTTAAGGCATTTGGGCCTTAGATGATATCTACCGCCTACTACTGATCTGTGAGCTAGCGCTGAAGTCCCGAAGCCCTAACTTACCTCATCATCATCAGCCTATCCTAGGTCACAGTTAGATGTACCTCTCCCATAATAATTAGCCACTCAAGACTATCTTCAGGTGTTGTTATCAAGACACTGCTTGCCGTTCAATATTGCAATACAAATAATATCGATTTCACAGGACAAATAATTTGAGATGTCGATTAATAAAAAAAACTCTGTTTGTAACTTCTTCAAGTTTCAAGGCGTCCTACACAACGTTATCGCTAACTAACTAGTCTTTGCTATCTCTTTTAGTAAAATGCTCAAAAGACTTCTATTTAAATGTCGTAACAGACAGATGAAGTACCATAAGTCGTGGTATCTATATTAATTTGTCTGTGATGTCTGACCTAGAAAATCTTACAAACAAAAGGATAGCGCCCATTTTGATACAAATGTGGTCTAATTAAGATAACCATCTCACTTTATGATGCACAATTTTACAATGTCAATTTTTTCATTGTCAAGGCACGAGATTAGGTAACTTTCAGTCTAATTTGTTAAGGCTTGTAAAAATACACGCAAGTGCTTATTGGCCATTATAAACTTCATGTACTCGTAACACTAATTATGATTGCATTTAGGCAATAATCTGAAAGTAGGACGTGGGGAAGATTTATAGGTCAATCAGTTATTTTTATTAGTAGGTTAATGGCTCCCTTACCTAGAGCTGTAAAACTTGGGTAGAACACTCTCTATTATGTAAGTCTTGACTACAGGTCCGTGTACAAAATGTATGGGTCATTTGAACCACCATGTATGTATGCACCTATGTAGAGAGATAGAAGGGTATAAAATAATAACATTCCGCATTTTGCCGCCAATTGTGAGGTGTCGACCCATACATTTTCTAACGATTAAAAATAATTTACAAATGGGTGCCGCCTGCCACCAAACACAATGTAATTTATTTAACTTAGACTTTCAGCTTATAATGTACTAATGTTTTAGTACATACTTTATTTTGTCAATCTTGTTTCGGTCTTTGTAGTAATTTTCATATCTGTAGTTTTTTAGTCGGGTTTTATCATTTTTTAAATTATTCATTTTATTGAAGTCTGTTAAAAAGAGTCAAAAGCGACTTCGGAAATGTTTGCTCCAAAACCATAAACAAGTAGACAAGTAGACAAGTATCATACATCCCTAAACCATAACATGTAGCCTAGAAGTGCTTATCTCGCGGCAAATCAAATAATTTCTACAAATATAATATGTACTTCGAGAGACTGTTACAGCACAGAAGTGTTCCGTGATGGCACGACTCCGGCGACCTTGGTTTCACTTTCAACCTCATGGTCTATGAGGTCGGAGCACTCGATTCTTGCGCCCGCGCATCAGACTGGCCCGCTTTTTGTAACTCGTGTATCGTCTCATAACATGTGTTATTATGAAAATGTAACGTCATGTTTACCGCTATAGGAACCAGTTTGGAATTTAGTAACTCCGATAGAGTTGTAAATTGTAACTTGCCTTTTTATTTTTAGCTTTTCGTGTAGAAAAAAGATGTCTGTCTTGCCGACCTATATCTACCTTAAAGCTTTACAGCACCGCTGCTACTTTCGTTGCAGTCTTTACCCATACTTTATGTTATTCTTAGAAGGTAGTGAACACGTAATTTTTGGTAATAAACTATCGTTACACTGATTTTCGTCTTCGATTTTAAATTTGACTTCAAAGGTTCTTATATTTACTGTAGAGTGAAGGAACAAACAATAGATGCGAATTAGGAAATACAACAGTTTACCAATAACAGGGCATCAAATTGAACATGAAACGTTAAGAGCAGAGGCATAAAGACGATTTATTTCATAGCCCAACAAATTTTGACAACAGGAGAATTACTGCAATAACGGTAGAATAGCCGGTAAAGTTGTGGTCCTTCCCCAAGCGGACTTTGGTGGGAGTCCTTTCACTCCAAAAATATGTAATATAGTGATATTGAAAACCTTTACACAGATGATCTGTACTTTTGAGTACCCCTATTTTTTTAAACAAAAATAATACCAAATTTAAACTGCTTCAAACTAATTTTTGCACGCGTCTGGCAATGTTAAAATCTCGACCAAATCGTCTGGCTTATTTTTTTTTATTCTTTGACATAAACAATACAACATAAAGACAGAAACAAAAGAAATAAAGAAACATACACAATTGCAAATGGGGCGTTTTCCAGATGAAGATAGACTTGTCAAAGACAGTTCCCAATTTCACCATAAGTGGCGCCAATGTTCCATTTTGTTAGAGAAATTTCACAAAAACGAACAGTGGTGCCACACTTGGCAAAATTTGGAACTATTTTTGACAAGTCTATCTTCATCTGGAAAACGCCCCATTACCTCAGACATATTTTAAAACATTTTTTTTTTAATTTTTAGATTCATTTTGCCCCGCTACTCACCAGCCAGATTGGCACCTCTGTGTTGGGGTATATACAATAGGACAGCTTTGTGACAAGTTTTTAGCTTGCCTCAAATACCGAAGCAAAATTTGCTCCCAGCTCTCAGAATATAATGCCAATCTTGTCAAGATTGATACGTTGTTAACAGAGATCAAACATTTTAGAGCCCGTAAACAAACATTGAAAGAACTTTGATTCTTCTGACCTGTATCATATTGTAACATGTGTTTAGCTAACATAATGTAATACAATGCAGTCTGCGTTCAAATCGTGTGTTAGACTCATGCTTTTCCGTTGTAATAAATCAAATAGCTTGACATGATTGGTATGCACTTCCGAACGAAGGTCTTGTTAGACAAATACTTCACGTTTAGGAGGCTCGGGTGTAGAAACTACAGTTCGAGATTCGAAATGTAGACGATGTGGTTGCTATTTTAATTTTAGCTTGTTTTTTTTTTTTACCTGACTGCTCTTTAACACACTTCAAAAAAGGAGAAGGTTCTTTCAATTCGGTTGTGTGACATCTTTTGGTGCTATTATATCTCAGGAAATATTGCCCTTCAAACCGGAATACGGTGATGTTTGTACATTACTGCTTGGCTGTAGAGTAAATGGTAAAGGTGTGGTACTCCGCAATGATTCCTCCCACCACAAAACCCCATTAGGTAGGAGGTAATACGTAGAGGTATATCTTAGCACCACCTCTAAAACTACCTCTAGTAAGTACTAGTATTTTCCTTGGCATTGAAAGGCCTTAGGAAGAAAATTTAAAAATACTGTGATGGCCTAGTGATCAGAACATTCGATTTCACAATCGCGAGGTCGTAGGTTCAAATCCCGCCTGGATCTGAACATGTTTTCTTAAGAAGATGCACCTACTAGTTTGTCATCAGCACTAATTTTAACGGTAAAGGAAAATACCTTTACGAAACCGGCTTATTCCAAGAAAGACATCTTTCGAGAACTTACGTCATCAACCAACCCGAACTTAGCCAGCGGGGTGGATTATGGCCTTGGCTTTTTTGTGACGTGATAACGTCTTATAATTCGGTGAAGCCGGCTGCACGCCCGCAAAACATGACGTCATGTAACGTTACCTTTAGTTCGTCGTCCGTGCCATGCGGACGAAGCTGAGTGCTGACGGCGCCACCCGCCGAGTCGAGCGGTATCACTACTCGCGCTATCAGCGTACTGATTTCTTAAGACGTTGTCACGTTTAACTATCGTCAGTAAACCGACTTTACAGACAACCATTTTTTTTGTGAGATAAAGTCCCAAGTCCCGGTCGTGGGAAAATAGAGAGGGTTACTTGTGCTAGCGAGAAACTCACTTTTTGTGTTCAAACATGTTCATATTTTGTGTTAATCTACCTACTGTTAACCGAATTTTCTGGTGCCAATAAAATGATTTATATTGACACGCACCCGACACGCAATGATAAGATAAACATTTATTAACATACTAGCGGCCCATTCCGGCTTCGCTCGGATAATAACCTAAATACCAACTGCAGCGCCATCTAACGGGCTGGTTTGTGAATCTAAACCATCCATGGCAACCCTAAACTTTAATAATAAAAATAAATTATTTATTTTTATACAACAATTTTTAGATTTGCCATAAGCTCCGGGAAATTTTAATCGAAATAGATTTACAACAAGATAAACAAGATTAGATTTAAAGAAAAACATTTACAAAAAAGATGATAATTGATCAGTTATCGAGCGGGATTAAAAATGATTAAATTACTAAAATGACTATTAAAAACTAGGGGTTGGTGAAAAAAGGGTAAATATTTAGGGTTGTATGTATTTTTTATTGCCACATTATATAAAAATAAAAACAAAAAAAATTGACAAAAAAATCAAAAAAAAAAATTAGTGGTGAACAACCCTTATCACTTAGGGGTATGAAAAATAGATAGTAGCCGATTCTCAGACCTACTGTATATGCATATAAAATTTGGTAAAAATCAGTAAAGCCGTTTCGGAGGAGTAAGTTAACTAACATTGTCACACGGGAATTTTATATATAAGACTAGCTGTTACCCGCGACTTCGTCCGCGCGAAATAATAAAAAGGTAACTCAGGCAGTACCTATGTTTATACTCAGACACATTTACGGTTACTAAAAACAGCTTATAATAAAACACTTTCATACAATTTCATCAAAATCAGTTCAGTTGTTTAGGTGTGAAAGCGTAAGAGACAATCGCCCCCCATTTCAACTCCAATTTAATCCCCATACAGTTCGAAATTACAAAATTACTAGAACAAACATTTATTGCCTTCGTGCCTAGAGCCTATAAGAGTTATATAGTTTTATCTTCAACGATTGGGAACTTCCATATTGACATTCATCCACCATTTCAACCCCAATATCATCCCGTACAGATCGAAATTACAAAATTGTTACAACGAACATTTATATGCTTCGTGTCAAGTGCATACAGAGTTTCATGGTTTTATCTTCAAAAACCCTGTCTTAGCGAGCGCCTACGTGTTAAAAGGGATCTCCATTCAAAATTTCAAATTCGTAGCATTTGTAGTTTCTGAGATTCCTTGATGAGTGACCTTTCGCTTTTATACATATAATATAATATAGATTACAACAAACAACAACACATAATATCTAAACTATAGAAAGGGTGTGTGCGTACATCTTGCATAAATAATAATTAGGGATGCGAAAGCTTTGCGCTATATGGTTAACACATTGCCTGCTGAATGCCGATCAAAAGCGGGTACGCACAAAAGTGTGTTGGCGATGGGAAAACTGCGATATTTGGGGTACCATTTGCTCGGCTATGTACCCTATGGCTCCAGGCTTCCACCTGTTTCCAAACTTGAAGAAATTTGCTTCTAGGAAACGCTCTACGTACAACGAAAAAGTTGAGAGAGCTGTAGATGAATATTTTATATTGTCATGCGTAGTAGAAGTGAGAGTCTGGAACTCTTACTTCACAAAAAATACTGGATGTCTACTCCAACGTCGTTTTCGTCGAAATATCTACGAAAACGTAATTTCGAAAAAAACTCGCGACTTTTCTGTTCTCGTTCTACCTATTTCGTTTCGTCCGATACAACATTGTTTGACGTTTAAATGTTCTAAGCATAATCTATTTAAAGTAGGCTTAGAACATTTAAACGGACAAAAGGACGGATGGAAGTAGAATTGGAGTTGGAAAGTCGCGAGTTTATTTCGAAATTACGTTTTCGTAGAAAGAGAGTAGACGTCCTGATGTTGGAGAACCGCTTGACCAAATGTTTTGAAGTCAAAGGAGAAAATGTAAAATTTCAGTTTTGAATTGAAAATCGCAGCATTTCGTTGCCAGGCCGAGAGCTTTTCACGTTACCCACAAAATATAACAGTGCTTACAATTTAACGGTTACAAATATATTGTATTTTTACACTTAAACCGCAAAAATTGCCCGTGATCTTGACTCACCGTGGCTAGTAAACAATAAAGAAATACAAGTGATTTGTTGTAATCACCATAGGAAAGGAAGGGGGTAAAAATTGCTCAAAAACATCACGTGATGAACATACCAGCTAGAACCAAACTTAAGAGAGCTCATCCTTAAATGGCTAAGTTGGTTAGACCATACACACGTGCATTCTTACTGCGGTAATGGAAACGCTAACGCGTGTTTGAACGTACGCAAGTACGTACAAAACTCGCGCTTTGTTTAAACGTTAAAACCACAAAGATAACATCTTTGTGGGTTTCTGTGTTTGTCTATGTCATTGAGAAAACCACATACGCTAAAATGTCGAAATGAGTATTGGTTTTAGTGACATTTGAGCTGTCCTTAGTCCCTGAATGTAGTAAACTGGCCGAATTGGTGGTGGACAATTCAAACACAACACCAACACCAATTTTTAATATAATATAAGTACAGTCAACGTCATTGTCGCATAACCGTCTATAAAATAGGTTTGTGTAACTTCCGCTAGCACTGTTGTTCAAAATTACTGTGTTTACAAAATTACAAAATTGTATTGTGTGTATTACAAAATTACATGACGATGATGCTCCCGCCAAAAAACTAGTATTCTTCAAAAAAAACAATGTATATCTTGTAACTTAAACTGACTGAAAGTAGCCTTGCCTATACGTTTATATTATCCATATAATGTGCTTACTATGTATTTTAATTACTTACAATTCCGTTCAGCTGTTAAGGTACAAGTTCGCGCGGAGACCGCGACACGAGACCGCGACAGGAGACCGCGACCGGAGACCGCGACAGGCACTTGACACTATGGAATTGTATGGGCGCCAGTTCGCGCCGAGACCGCGACAGGAGACCGAGACAGGTCGCGGTCGCGGTCTCGGCGCGAACTGGCGCCCATACAATTCCATAGTGTCAAGTGCCTGTCGCGGTCTCCGGTCTCGATCTCCGCACGAACTAGTACCTTTACGGAGATTAGTGGAAACAAACACATAGGTACTCTTACACTGTGACTAACCCATAAACTTTCACCTGTACAATATTAGTGTATCATCATTTCATCCGAAAATATTTTTACAGATTTCACATGAACAGATTGTTTACGACTTTGTAGTGTTTTAGTGTGAAAATGCGTAAAAATAAAGGGTGAACCAAATACATAAAACTAGGTAGAACTACTAGAATTGACAGAACCGTAGATTTGGACAAAAAAACAGATCACGTATGGCGTCAGAGGCGTCAGTTGTGCCTTCTAATCATATTTTTAAACAATTTTATCTCTCGTCTGCAAACGCCCCATTCTAAAGCTTTCTATCACCAAAATGAAAAAGTCATCGAAAGTTGTTTCGATAATGAATGACTTATTTATGGTGACTCCCGACGCAACTGTCCGATACGATACAAATAAAGATGACAGCCGTTTTTATTTATTTGCCGTTTAAAATTATCATACGCCACCGTTGACAGCCGGTGACAATGTTTATGTAACCATACTCGCAGGTTGTGTAGTGTTGTAATCAATAGTAGATAGATCTCGCAACGTCGAGAGGGGCGTCAAGCGGCCATCTTTTTTCGCACATTCGAATATCGAACCGAACGAATTTCATCTTTTTCTATGTTGACAGTTATTGCCACTGCGCCTCAATGGTCGTTTGAAAATGGAATATTGTGCAACGAACAATTTTATGAGTGAATTTTGTGTTATCTGTGTGCTCGTGAAATAGAAAAAAATGTGCAATTGTTGTAAGTACGATCTTTTTAGAAATTGCCAAACTATGTAGAGATGAGGTTAATATGTACTGAAGGTCAAATCAATTTTAGCTGTTGAAAAAAAATGTAGTAATAAATTCTGAGTGATTGCATAAAAATGCGATACCTAAATGAAATATTTCGATATTAGTCACGAGAAAGAAAAAACATTGTTCACAATTCAGGTTCTACTTAAACAAAGTAGCTCGTGACTGGTTTATTTAGGCATGATCAATTTATCTATTAAATTTAGACCATAAATAATTGCTAGACAGCCCTTTCAAATACCAAGCCGACTTTAGTCACTTCTGTTGAGCAAGGTTTATTGTTTTTGTGATTGGCATTTACTTTTCGTTTTTTTTATGTGACAGTAAAATATTTACCGTCATATTTCGAACATTTTTACTCGAGTTTTAAGAGGGTTAAAAACTGTAATATTTTTGACTTAACAATGGGGTTATATTTTTCAAAATGACCTAACCAATGATACTAACTTTTAATTGATACTAAATTGTATAGCAATGGTGTTTTATATTTCACAAGTACTTATTTAAATTTAATAGATAATATAAAAACAAAGTTTACCAACCGACGACCTTAAGGAAGAAAAGCATAGGAATGAATTCTGTGTGTAAATTAAGGGCCAGTTTGCTATGTTATCTCCTGTCCGTGCGCGGTTGCCTGGAAGAGATCACTCTTAGCGAAAAGGCCGCCAATTAAATAGCTTAATTTTTTTATTTTAGTTTGTGGCTTTTAATAAAGAATTTTGTATTGTATTGTAATGCAATTTTCATAAGAAATTGTTTATTCAGCACACGCGGTTGAGTTTTGTATGAAACCGCGCGGACGTCCACGTAACGCAGTTTCAGCCTTAATATCAGGTAAGATGGCGTCCAAGTGCAAATCTAGTTTCGAAAAAAAAATATCTTTAAAAAACAATTGTGTGAATAAGACCGCAAAATGAAGTTTTCACTTCAACAGATAACTTGATGGTAGATGCTAATTCGAAACGCAATCTGAACGGCTCAAATACGGATTTCTTGGTGTATTATAACTCGAACCCAAAACTAACTTTGATTTTGCCTCACCGTCGATCAAATTATACACCTGAGTTTTGCGATCAGAAATTACAGCCATGCACAGATCTGATATCTAAGTTACGGCTGGTCTAGTCGGGAGAACGGCGCCTGCCGATCCGGAGACCCCGGGTTCAAATCCCACACGCACCACTGTCTTTTCGAAGTCATGTGCGTAATGCCGCTAACTTAAAACGGTGAAGGAAAACATCGTGAGGAAACCGACATGTACCTAGACTCTTTCGAAGTCATCTGTCATCCTCCAACCCGCACTGGGCCAGCGCAGCGTGTTGGATTATGGCCTTAACTCTCTCCTTGCGAGAGAAGGCCCCGAGTCCCTTTTAGTGGGCTGTTGATGATGATGATGACAGATCTGATATCATCGCGAGTTTTGCGTTCATATAGCGCGTATAAGGTATCACCACAAGGTAAATGTTGGGCCATACTAGCAAAATGCGCAATTAAGACAAAAAATAAAACTTGTTATTAGAAAGCATCAAACACGATGCCAACATTTGAAAGAACTAAAATCATAATTCTATTCGAATTTAGATATTATTACGAAAGTTTGAAATCACATTTTCGCTCACATTTTTATGAATCAGATTAATGTATGCTATTAGAGCAACGACCACTAAAAAGATGTCTTCCTAGTACAAAGATGATGCTAATTAATTCAACAGACACGAAAATTAATACGAAATTAAGTCGCCAGATGTCCTAAATATGTTTGACCTGATATACATTTTTTTAATTTACAATGTCAGCTGGCTTAATGTGTCCTTCCGCACCCACATTGTTACCAAGCAGTCTGGTTTGACGACGTTCTATTACGAAATTGATGATTAAAACACACAAACGGAAAGATGTGGGGCATTTAACTTGTTCTCTGTTTATGAGATTTAAACTTATGTAGATAATTCTCATGTATATGCAAAAACTGCGTGTGCGATTCAATTTCTGCATTTAGATATAAGTAATGTTTTTTTTTTAAAAGACGAACATTTCTACTATACTCTAAAATAAATATTTTTTTACATAATATTTTATTTTTGTATAGAAATTTTGAATGACAGAAATAAATGAAGAAATTTTGTTTTTTATTTATTTCTGATTTCAATCCTACTAATACTATAAATGTTTGGCTGTTAAGATGTTTGTTGCTCAATTACGTCGTAACGTCTGGACGGTTTGGATGAAAATTTGGAAAACAGTTAGATTATAGCATAGTTAATATAATGGTTATAGACTGGATTAGCATACATAGGTATATGTAGACTTTTTAATTTTATCTGCGGGGCTCTGCTTCTCTCATAGAATTGTGAAATATCAGGGATTAATAAAGATTTATTTTAACGATATAAAGCTGTTAATATGTTAGTGATATTACTCAGGTGTTTATTAGTTTTGCATTAAAATGAGATGAACAGAGTAATAGTTCGACTATTTATTTCATTTTTAATTTATTTATACATCTGTGCGTCAATGTTTTCGCCAGGTGTTAATGGATTTCTG
Organism: Ectropis crepuscularia; assembly: GCA_963693475.1. Taxonomy (NCBI): domain Eukaryota; kingdom Metazoa; phylum Arthropoda; class Insecta; order Lepidoptera; family Geometridae; genus Ectropis; species Ectropis crepuscularia. The sequence goes on from OY856358.1 coordinate 17,640,444, forward strand.
GTGTTTTTTTTCTTCAATAAGTACTATTATACTTACCTGTTGTATGGCTGCGGCTTATAAATTCTAAGTGGTTTTAGCTATTGCCAGGAAATAAAAGGTGGTTGGTCACAAGATTTTTTATTTCGTAAATGACCTGTAGTAGTTGGCCTTAGAATCTCTATTGCCTATCTGGTTTTGCACTAGCTCTGAAGGCGCAGGGCTCTACTAACCTAAACTATACTTACGTTCATAAGGATTGTATAACTAAAAGCATACCCGAAAATAGCTGAAAACATCAACATTTCATATTATATTTATATACCATGTGCACTTACAGTGCCTACTCAAGCAGTATCAATACATTTCCCATGAGGACTAGTACCAGGGTACTTCAGACAAATAGTATGTAGAGCTGACGTTTCTACTATTTTATTTTGTTTTCTGATGTCGGCTGACATTTGTGCACAGACTAAGTAGCATGTGTGTCCATAGCGCAGATGAGAGATGACTGACTGAAATATCTTTTGGGGATAGGCAAAGTATCTTTGTTAAATGACTGATTTTTAGCTTTTAACTGCTGACGGATGATTTATTACCTATAGGACAAATCTAGGTTTGTTTGACTTATTATTGGTAGCGAGATATCTATAAGCATACCACGAAATAATGGCACTTGGATGTCATTGTCAGGAGGGCGTGGGCATCGGGAAATCGGGCATCGGCAACCCTCGTTGGCTTGACGACAGGATCCATGATCCATTGATCCAGGAAGAAGTTCATGACCCGCCCCACATCCTGGGCAGGGTTCAGTATCTTGGTGGACCACTTTGTGACCACGACTATGTGACCCCATGGAGCCAAAACTGGATCCACCCTTGCTTGACGACGGCGTTAGTTCCCATTTTGGCCACGTGCCATTATTTCCATTTCCAGGTATATTGTCGGCTGACTGATTATTATTAAAGTAAAATCTGATCGTTATCACTAATGATTGTGTATGCTATGAACAAATGAGCATAACGGCAGATGAGGCGACTAGATACGACAGTAGAAAGTTTGCCTATTGTTCGTTAAGCTGGCCTTGCTTCTGTCACGGCTGTTCAAGTTATTGAGATGTTTACATCTTTCTACGAGGCCACTTGGATATCTCTATGTTTGTTTTGAAAGATATACTTAATGTACGTATGGTAGTTATTCTTCAAAAAATTTAGCGACAATTTAAGTAAAAACTTCGGTAACTACCTCTACGTAATTCATTGGTGGTACGATGGTAAGAGTAACACCATTCAATGCTTCATTCAAGAAACACCCTTATGGTCAAAATCTGGTGGTGGATTGGGCAAAGTATGAACACTTTCTGGCAAAATGTTTTAGAGAAATTAAAAAAAACGCCCTTATAGAAAAAAATAATATTTTCTATACTCTAGCTAGAGTTGCGTGGCGTTAATGGCGATGTGTAAGATTAAGAAAAAGAATCGCGAGAAAACCAGCAAATTCCGAGAAAGATATCTTTCGAGGGCATATTGGTGTCATCCGCCAACCCGTGCTTGGCCAGTGTGGTGGATTATTAGGGTCCCAACAATGGGAAGAAAAAATGGGCTGCTTATGACAAGCTTATGTGTGATGAATTATTGATGATAATGAAAGTTGTAAATATTCTTGTATTGTCTATAGGTTGTTGCTAGATTTTCTAACTCAGTATTAGTAGTTTTTTTACTTAGTTCATTTCATATTTTAAGTTCATCAGTATATTTAAGTATTAATAGGTGATACTTAAATACTTATTACGACACAAACAGAGCATCACTATCTGGCTCCCTTAGTTGGCTCCCATACCATAGCTCATAGCTTTGCTTAATTGGGTTTGGGTTAGATGGAGTCGCGTGTAAAATGTCTATCAATACCCACCAATAAATACCTAGAGTTAAAATGGTAAGTACAAATATTTAAAATATTATATTTTCTATTTCCAGATTCTGATCAGCCGGCGGTAACGCCGCTACAAGGACCCATTCTCCTGAGGAATGGTTCCGTTCCTGTAGTTCCTCTAACTTCCTACAGAACAGTCAATAATGGATCATTCTACCAAATACCTGTAAGTAATACAAAAAACTATCTATCTTAATAAACGTACGACCTAAAAACTACAGGGTCAGTAATTTATAATGATCAATCGATAATGTAATAATTTATTGTATGGAATCATTCCTGAAATATTTTTTTTGATTGATTGATTGATAATACCTTTAAAACTTTCGCGATTTTAACTCATAATTAAAACATTACACAGAATTTAATCGCGATCTCAATTATTATTCAATTATCTCTCGACGTTTTGGTCGTGTTATAACGGCCGTGGTCATGAGAAGACTGACGACACATCGGAAGAAACGTCGGGATGTCGGCGAGGTAATAATTTATATCGTGATTTAAACTAAATCACCCCGAGATATAAGATTAAATTCAGTGTTATTTCTCTGCAAACTTTAACCTTAAAATATCTTAACACATACTGGAATTATATAATTTGTGGTCCGCGTTGAACTCCTAAAATAATTAGATATTTAGTCGATTTTAATCAAATTAGCACTTTGTGTATAGTTTGATCTAACTAGAAAGATAGTTTTTATTTCAATTAAAATTAAGTACTGTATGGCAATATCGGAGTGAAGCCGGAACGGGTCACTTATCTATGTATATAAAACTCCAAATGTAAAATAAAACACAATTTTCCTAGTATACTAGTAGTAGTAGCTACAACGCTATATAAATCTTACAAAGACCTCTACATTTCCCAGTACCAATGATTTAAGCAAATGAAAACTGTCAAAGCTGGGTTATGTAAATACACATTATTTACATAAGGACAAGACAAATGATCGTTGTCACGTCGCTTAACCCTTAACTTAACACATTGCTTAACTTGTAATTGTAGACACATCTCATAAATTAAATTTTCTTGAGAATCTAACACTTATTTATTATGGGATCCATACTATTATAATAGTTGTCAGTTATTTGCGGATACTGCGCTTTCAAAATTGAATTGAAAATTATTTAAATAAATCAATAAATAAATATTGGTGGACAATTCACACACAACACCATCTGACCCCAAACTAAGCAAAGCTTGTGTGATGGCGGCCAGATAGCTGATATAATACTTGTATAGTTTTAAATACATACTTATTATACATAGAAACACCCAGACACAGTGCAAACATTTGAATTCATCACACAAATATTTGCACTGGGTGGGAATCGAACCCACGACCCTCGGCTTCGCAGGCAGAGCTACTACCAACTAAGCCACGAGGCCAGAGTTTATTTCTTATTTTTGTAAAATACAAGTAGAAGTGACGAACAAGACTGATAGTAAGTTAGATGGTTCTCCATAAGTAGTTCTCATCAAATTTATTTTATTTTGGGCACATTTGTACCAGGATCGATTTGGAGTAGTAGATAATTTATACGATTTATCATGACCTTAAAGGCGTGTAGTTTATTTGCATTGAATCACATCATTTGACATGTAAATTATTATTTATTATACTCACAAAATATAAAACACAGTAAAGTCTTAGTCTTTGTCTTATGGATTTTACCTACGTGTACGTCAAATTAGTTTAGTTATTAACGTTTAAAAAATGTAGTGTATAAATGTTGTCATTTATGGCCGTCCTTGCCTACAAGGTTTGCAACATTTTAGTAATTTTCTGAGGATTAAACCACAAACTTCTAAAAATCTCCCAATAACAACTTGACCCGTAAAATGCATCATACGTGAATCATCAACACCAGGCAAACCACTGCATTGTTAATAGTTGCGTTATCTTTGAAACTCCTAAGACAAGACGAACCAAGCACTGTGTCTAATAAATTGTAAGTGCCAGAATAAAATTTCTTAGATAATAAATATCTTGATAATTGTGATATTCTGCAGGAAACGCTTATGCTCACTATAAAGCTGCTTCTAGCTGCAGCAATGGGTGTCGATTAGACCATTTCCCTAAAATATTATGATCATGGAGAGAGACTGTTGGGACATGCGTTGTACAGGCTGTACTCGTGAACGTGTCCTCCTTGCGGGAGTTGAAATACCTACTAGCAGAATCTCCCCTGATGAATAATTGTAAAATTTTTCCATCAATTGTGTAGGTATCAGTTATATAATTAAAAGCATGAATCCATGTGTTTCTGGATTGTAATGGCGCTGCATAAAAAACTGTGATCTCAGCGGCATCGCTCTAGACACCTATACAATTTCTTTATCCTTCTTTTGGTAATTTCGCTGAAAGCTTAGCGCTCTCAATGAAAATACAGTACCTGGGTATTAACTTTAAAACCTTAGTAACATTACATATTATTTAAATGTCACTGTACAGTCAGATTATAATCTAACTTTAAAACTAACCGCAGAATTAAAATCAGAATATTTTATTGCATAGATGTGTACATAAGATGGTACTAAACATAATATTACAGTAACAACAGTTTACCCATTTAGGGCGTGCAATTGACATACGTAAATTGTTATAGCTAATTAAAGTATTTACATTTAAAATGAAGTCAAAAGTTAAATTATTACAAAATAACCTACAGTAGGATTGCAATCTCACGCGTTAAATCATAATCTGAAGGTGTTTACAATTTTGTACGGTGACTTACATACCTACACAGGTTGAGTAGGTTTCAGAGGTCGGTCTGCGATGGGGGGCCCACGATATACCACCGCCTGCCAACGGTTGTATATTAAACAAAAGTTAAAATCGTGAATGCATGGACAACTTTTTAATACTCTGGACAACCTATTGAAGTGGGCAGAAGTTTGAGGAAACTAAAATATATTTGTTGTATCGTTTTTAGGGTTCCGTAAAACGTAAAAACGGAACCCTTATAGATTCGTCATGTCTGTCTGTCTGTCTGTCTGTCTGTCTGTCTGTCCGTCCGTATGTCACAGCCACTTTTTGACGAAACTATGAGAACTACACTGTTGAAACTTGGTAGGTATATGTATTCTATGAACCGCATTAAGATTTGAACAAAAAAATTAAAAAAAAAGAAAAATTAGGGTTGACCCCCATACTGAGAACTGAAACTCAAAAAAGTTTTTTTCATCAAACCTACACGTGTGGAGTGTCTATCGATAGGTCTTCAAAAATGATCTTGAGGTTTTTAAAATAATTTTCGTCTACACTGAATAATTTGCGCGAGAGAGACTTCCAAAGTGGTAAAATGTGTGTCCCCCCCCCCTCTAACTTCTAAAGTAAGAGAATGAAAAATCTAAAAAAAATATATGATGTACATTACCATGTAAACTACCAACGAAAATTAGTTTGAACTCGCTCTGATGAGTAGTTTTTTTTTAGTACGTCATAAATACACTATTTTTGAAACTTCGATCTAAGTTACAACGAACTACAAGAACTATGTGTACTATGTATATTATGTTACTTTCTGCAACGGAACCCTTCATGGGCGAGTCCAACTCGCACTTGGCCACTTTATTTTTTTTGTTATTAATGCTAAGTGTTATTAATGGAAAAATCACCGTAACTGGTATTATGTTATTTTCCCCGTACACAATTTTGTGTGTAATTGACATATTGACTATATTGTTCTCCTGACTTGTGACCTACAGTTATCAACAAATGATTTGTATTTATAAAATTTTGAATTTACAGGTTGATCTGGTCGCTCAGCGAAAAACCCTTTCAAAATAAATTATTAGGAATAATTTAGATGTAAGGATTTCAAGTTTGTTCAAATCATTAAATCCGTAGACTTGTAAAGTAGGATGGCAGACTTAATTAAAACTAATTACGAATACTTTGCAAGAGGTATTTTTATGGCTTAATTTGGTATTAATTACTATATACTAAAAGGTGCATTCGAATGTTGCTAAGTAACTTTGATATTTATGTAAATATACCTAACATGTATCTTTTTAAATCAAACATTAACAGTTGTTTTGAGCTATAACGGTTGTACACTACGATTTCCCACGGTTTCAGTCGTGTAGTTCACGTAGTTATTTTCTCGGGATAAAAAGTAGTCTTAAGTATTGTTCCAGTCTATTATCTATCTATCTAGTTATGTACCAAATGTTACCCAGATCTCGTCAGTAGTTCTTGCGTTAAATAGTAACAAACATCCATACGTACAAACTTTGACATTTGTAATATTAGTAGGATTACGCGATATTTACCGTGGTTGTATGGTGGAGCGCGTCCCTGATATTTCGATGCAGTTTAATGCCCCAAAATTGCGGGTGAACTGTAGCAACAAAAACCGTCATGACTTAAAAACATGTTATATTCTTTGGACATGTAGTATACATGGAAATATTTCTGAAATGCTCTAATTATGTACGTAAATATAGTTAAGGACTAGGTCTGTTCTAAAAAAACTTGAAACCAACTGCGATAGAACCCTTGTAAATAAAGCTGAAAACAATATTCGACGTAACATAATCATAAATACTACCCTACGTGACTGACCAACAAAAATCCTACAATCATAAATACTACACTACGTGACTGACCAACAAAAATCCAAACATTGACATTTATAATGTAAGTAAGTTACTTACCAGCCATAAAAAAACATTGACATATGTCATTGTTTGATATTGATAAATGTCAATGTTTGGATTTTTGTTGGTCAGTCACGTAGTGACGTATGAACGGATTTGATTAAAAATTGGAACACAGTACTTAGTAGAAAGTAGAGCAGAGAGTAGAAGAACATTCATTCATTCATTCATCAGCCGCAAGACGTCCACTGTTGGACATAGGCCTCCCCCCTAGATTTCCACAACGAACGGTCCTGCGCAACCTGCAACCAGCGGTTTCCAGCGACCTTTGTGAGGTCATCTGTCCATCTAGTGGGAGGCCGTCCAACACTGCGTCTTCCGGTTCGTGGTCGCCACTCGAGAACCTTTCTTCCCCATCGGTTGTCAGTTCTGCGAGCGATGTGGCCTGCCCATTGCCACTTCAGCTTAGCTACTCTTCGAGCTATGTCGGCTACTTTCGTTCTTTTGCGAATATCCTCGTTCCGGATTCTGTCGCGCAAAGAGACTCCGAGCATCGCTCTCTCCATAGCTCGCTGTGTGACTTTGAGCTTTGTTATGAGGCCCACAGTTAAGGACCACGTCTCAGTTCCATAAGCCATCACTGGCAACACGCACTGATTGAAGACTTTCGTAGAAGAACATACAAGCTACTTTTTAATCCGGTAAAATAATGGAACGGAAACTACGTGGGTAAAACCGCAAGGTGCTGGTAGTCTTAAATATTTGTCAACTAAGTAGTCTTCCAGAAAGTGCTAACTTGTAAGTACAGTCGTAACTTCATTTGTGCCATAAAAATATGTAACATTGTAACTTTAATATTTTCAGCAGAATTTCCAGGAATAATAAATGTGTCGTTTGACCTCCAGTCCTGCTTGCAACTCACTATAACTGTACTTTTGGCAACGAGCCACAATCTTACTAACTTAAAAACTATGTTTCTTCAGAAACACTAGTTTTTCCAACCAAAATCCTTTTACATTTGCACTTTTGACTGTATTTTTCAACCTTCCACTATAACTTATTTGTCTCATAGTTATAGGTTACGCAGTTTACCTTCTAAGACGAAATAGATAATGTCCAACACTAAAAAACATACAAATATATGTATATTTGTGGACATTTCTTGCCAACGCCATCTACAATGGGAGCCGGGTAGCTGATATATTTTTATAGACACATTAACAGCCCACTAAATGTTCCCACTGCTGGGACTCGGGCCTTCTCTCACCAGGAGAGATCAGTACATTAGCCCCTTCCATCTGGATCTATCTGCATCATCATCATACTGCATCATCGCTAAACATCAGGTGAGGTGACGGTCAAGTCTCCTCACTACCTATTTATCGCAAACCTATTAACGATAAAAAGTGGATAAAGCCTAAAATAGTGAATCATAAACTAGTAACACCACGCACTCAATGTTGACAGTGGCACATATGTAATGTTTTCAAATGCAATTATCACATATTACACTCACCTATCAACATACGTATTCACCTCCATACATAGACTGTTTAGACTTTAAATCTTTAAAACATCGCATGGGCAGTTCCACGTAAAGTCTCATTTTTTTTAAGAATAGACATACTCGCAAGTCATCACGAAATAGAAAGAAAACTGGGTCAAATGTAGAATCCCTCATATATGGAATTGCCCGCATGGCACGTTAAAATCTAAGTTCTTTAGTTTTTTTGTATTTTCTAACACATTTATTCGCATTCGTAAAAAATGCGTATGGTTTGAAAATAACTTAGTTTAATTTGAAACCTTGGTGATCTAGTCACTAGAATGACCAATTTTACAATCGTGAGGTGGTAGAAACAAATCCTGGCTGCACCTCTTGAGTATTTTTTCAAGTGGAGATATACGAGTTTGACATCACCACTGGCTTTAACACTGAACAACAATATCGTAAGGAAAGCGTGTTCCAAGAAAGACATATTTTGAGAATATGTGTCTTGCACCAACCCGCACTTGGGCAGAATGGTGGATGACGGCCTCAACTTTCATGTTGCGAGAGAAGACCCCAAGTCCCAGCTGCGGGCTGCTTATGCTTAGTTAAACTTCAACGTAACTATGTTCATAATCTATAGTCATTGGCAAAGAAATAAAAAAAAATTGAAAATCTTCAAAAGACCTACAATAGTAGATACATGTCACCGTAAAATTGTTAAAACCGTCAGATTACAATCCAATGACGTTACATTATTAAGTCTTATCACCCCCCCCCCCCCTTATTTTCCTCTTCTTCTAATCCAAGAACTATGTAAATAAATAAAGTGGCCAAGTGCGAGTTGGACTCGCCCATGAAGGGTTCCGTTGCAGCAAGTAACATAATTTACATAGTACACATAGTTCTTGTAGTTCGTTGCAACTTTGATCGAAGTTTCAATAATAGTGTATTTATGAAGTACTAAAAAAAAACTACTCATCAGATCGAGTTCAAACTAGTTTTCGTTGGTAGTTTTTATGGTAATGTACATCATATATTTTTTTTAGATTTTTCGTTCTCTTACTTTAGAAGGTAAAATGTGTGTCCCCCCCGGACACACATTTTACCACTTTGGAAGTGTCTCTCGCGCAAATTATTCAGTGTAGACAAAAACTATTTTAGAAACCTCAACATCATTTTTGAAGACCTATCGATAGACATCCCACACGTGTAGGTTTGATGAAAAAAAAAATTTTGAGTTTCAGTTCTAAGTATGGGGGGCAACCCTAATTTTTTTTTTTTTTTTTTTTTGTAAATATCTTAATGCGGTTCACAGAATACATTTACTTACCAAGTTTCAATAGTGTAGTTCTCATAGTTTCGGCAAAAAGTGGCTGTGACATACGGACGGACAGACAGACAGACAGACAGACATGACGAATCTATAAGGGTTCCGTTTTTACGTTTTACGGAACCCTAAAAAAGATCATTGTAATGACAAAGATCACGGACCCCGGAGTCTGGAGTGTTTAAATTAAATAAAAACCAAAAAAAAAGTCTTATAACGTACCTTGGATTTATAATCTCTGCACGATTATTTAATTATGCGTTTTATGATTGTCTATTTTGTTTCAAAAATATAATATCTTCCAAAGCGTATTTTAGCGGATAACCTAGGAGACATGTAATGAACAAAAATAATACAAACGTCCTTTTGTACAACTAGCATCACTCCGTTGTTACCCGTGGTTTAACAGCCACTGTATCGGGATAAAAAGTAGCCTATGTGTTTATTCAGGTAGCGTACCTTCTACGTACTTAATTTCAGTCAAATCCGTTCAATCGTTACAGAGCACGTGGGAATAAACATAATTACGTGGGAATAAACATATTTGACTGCCCTCGTAGCTTAGTTGGTAGTAACTCTGCCTGCGAAGCCGAGGGTTGTGGGTTCGATCCCCACCCAGTGCAAATATTTGTGTGATGAATTCAAATGTTTGCACTGTGTCTGGGTGTTTATATGTATAATAAGTATGTATTTAAAAACTATATAAGTATTTTATCAGCTATCTGGCCGCCATCATACAAGCTTTGCTTAGTTTGGGGTCAGATGGTGTTGTGTGTGAATTGTCCACCAATATTTATTTATTTATTTAATTACTGACCCATATACTTTCACTATTAAAATATTAGTGTGACTTTAATAAGGAGATGAACCTTGTGCTTACTAAAATCAGCGGTTTCAACATGCCCCATGTCCTTGACAAAATATATGGAACAGTTTATTTTGCGCAATTTCAAGGTTAATAGTCATAGGCAAACAAAAAAAAATATTGCGACACAAACTAAAAGATTAGTAAAATACTACTACTGTTATAAAAATTTGGATCTTTGGATAACTATTGCTCAAACACGTAGAAACACTTTAAGGGATTGGATTGAAATGTGAAAATAAAAATTGCATAGAACATTAGGTTTCTTTTTACAGCGAGAAATTACGGAAATTACGCGAATAAATCCGCAGGGCGCTGTTAGTTCATAACATCAGCCGATCGCGAAATTTTCTGCATAGTACTAACGTGGAGCGTAATGCTCTATGTACCTATTTTGTATCTCCAAAGCACGTTCAGAAACGCCTCCCAATCTGATCTACATCTCCTTTTACAAGCTGTGCATATTAGGATTGCGACGGCGTAGGCCCACAGGAAACGTCAGGCCGGTTCTGTCGTGAATCACGCGCGTGGGTGCTATCGACACGTGAGCTATTCGCTAGCCACGGCAGCACAGAATAATCAGTGTAGAAGTTGAACTACATAAAACATGAGCTAATATCAGTCAGCCGACACTTGTATGGTAAAAATAACAATCATTCACCTGACTCAGGTAGGTACATCTTTTGCAACGCAATCCCCAAATAATAAGTCAGCTGACATGAGATAATAATCAAAATTAGTAGATATATTAGCCAGGGCCTGATAAACGCTTAGACTTAACTAGGGTGCAGCTGTACCTATGGTAACTATTTTCTGATCTGTGCCTATGGCTGCATCTTAAGGCGCGACGATCGCTGGTGGCACGCTGAAATCGTGTCTTCTCGTGCACAATCTAGCATCGTTGCATCTACCCTACATTTTTCAAAGAGACCGAGGCAAAACACTAAAACTAAATGCAGTGTGAAAAAAGCTTGGGAGTGTCAGAATTGCACACATCTGACGCGGGGTGCGTCCTCACTATCACTATTAGACTAGGGCGGTCAGAATTCTTGATCAGTCGCTGCTAATAGCCCAACAGACCGGCTAAAAGTCGGCAGGTGCTAAACCTTCCTCATCAGGGCCGTAGAACACCCCTTCTGGGATGCCTGGTCGTTTCTTGATGTTTCCTATTTCTGCCAGCCCAAGCGGATGTCGTATCGTCTGAGGTAAACAGCAGGTCTACTACGAAAACAAACTCCGAATGATCGGATCCGACCGATTGCTGAATTGGATCTGTAGCCTACCACGAAAAACACTCGGATCGATACATCTCGGTCGAAAGTTATAGACTTAGGTCGGATGAGGGTAGGATCGAACGAAACGGCCGATTCGATCAACCGACCGATTGTCTATCGAGGTAAGAAAAGTCCATAAGTTCGGCCGATATATCGTTTATCGGACTTCGTAGTAGACCTGCAGGTTACGCCAGTCGTCGTACGCGATTTAGCACTCGTTGAGTGCAGTACCTACATGTGTAAATTGCGGTGCGCTGCTAATGTTGTTGATAATGACAATCATACTGAAATATTATAGTTATTGGTTTTTATTTCCAGTCTTCCTGTGTTATTTGTAACAATCAATTAAATGACTAGATACGAGTGCCATTCCAACAATAGTAGGTACCTACTTTTCGTAAAAATCAGAGTTGATAAACTCGTAGGTATGAGAAATGACATTCATACATGAGCTTCACTTCTGTACACTAATCGTTCAAAGGGGCTGGGCTATAGGTGATTCTGTTAAGCAAACTTAACGCTTGGTTCGATGAAACTAGTCTTTGTTATAACTTGAACTTTGTTACGTCTAAAGTGGTTAGGTACAGTGCAGTTGTAAGTGCAATGCTACGCGCTATTTGAAGGAGACGGCCTATGGATTCGGTTAAACTTCCGGTGAGTAAAAATATCGTACACGTTACAACCAAAAATTGCCAGTCACAGGGACTACCGGTAGCAGTGAATACTCAATTTAGATTATAACATAGAAAACGTAGATTTTTAGTTTTAAACAGCACTTATAAGCCGTAATAGGTACGTCACCTGTATAGCTACAGATTTATTGCTATTACGCATAGTGGTGACCCGAACTCACAAGATTTCACCCACATAAAATGGGTCTTACGCACACGTCCGGCTACGCTGCTCCGCCGCCGCTCCGACCCTACGTTGACACATAGACATGTCAAAACCTTGACTCTTGTCCCAGCATTGTAAGCAGGTACAGATAGTTAAAAAAAACAGATTAGAAAGTTTAAGAAAACCTTTATTCCAAAAGTGGAAATTAAATTAGTCACAATTATTTTCCCCAAAATACTAAACAATTGAATAGGTATAATCACAGAACAGATATCAAGGGTATAATTGAACATCTGAAAGTAAGTACTTATGTAAAATAGCCGTAGGTACTTACTAGGTATTTAAATAAAAACATTTTTTAAATAACAGGTGTTTATTTAATTTTCCATAATATTACTTTGATATTTATGTACCTAATTAGTAATTATTCAAATGGGTTTGATGATAATGACGAAATTGTCAAGTAAAAAGTACGTTACTTGATAACTGAAAAAACATCAACTGAATTATTGAGGTCTTCCTTCTATTTTATGTCAGTTTAAAATACATTGTATTGCTAATGGTTGGAAATTGGAATAACTACTGCCAATAATGTGAAAATTGATACTTTAAAAGGGCTTAAATGTAATTGCACTTGGCGCGGTAACCGACTTACGGACGCCAAATCGCACCCATGAAACTACTACGCTACCCAATTCTCATAAAGAAAAAAATCTCGAACACTAAAACTTTCCGACACAAAATTATTTTTTCGCAACGAGTAAGATCAAGACTCGAATTTTAATGTTTCGTTTGGCGTTCATTATTTACGGTCTAGTGAAAATTGACGTCAATCTTATCGGAGTACGGCACAGGATACTCATAAACGTATTAAATTATCTAGCTATGTATATATTTAATTAAACGAATTAAATATTAAGTGACGCAGACGCAATTAAATATTTAGCTACCAACTTGCGTACCTACACTCTCAAATTATGGTCACACACATGGTTGTACCTCCCTAGGTCAGGCTGCCTATTTGAACGTAGGTCGTGGATTCGATTTCAACCCTGATTACAAACATTTGTGTAATGAATAAAATGTTTGTTTTTTGTTTGAAAGTACCGAAGTTATTATTTTTTTATTTAGCTTTTCCCAGAAACTCGTACTCTGGTAGAGTAATTTTACATATTATATAAATAGGATTTTCTCTGACCAAATCACGATACGGTTATTGTGTCTTCATAGTTAATCAGAAAATGTTTTTTTTTCTTTACAAGGTATAAAGTTGTTTGTTCTTTCTTATTTAATGTCCTAAAATGCGAAGATATTTTTTTAAATATTTAGATACCTATTTGAGAGAATTGGGGGTGAATATTGTTTAACAGTGAGGTTACAACCGAAGTTAATTAAAAACATCAAACTTAGACTTTCAGTTCTCGTATCGTTGTCTGTGAAGACAGTAACGTCTTGCACTTGTAACGTAGAAGAACGCAGCTGTCCGAATATTACCTACATAAAAACCGATACCACCAAACTTAGTAGTTATAGACGAATTAGCCTCCACCCTCAGATAAACAAACTATTTCCCAAACTCTTACGAACACGCTTACCCGTCGGCCACCTAGTTCCGATATCGTTCCAAACTTCTCAATAATCTGAGGTATCTACCAAAATACCAACCTAATAAAGTTACACTACGTGCAAAAGCCAGTAACGGCAAAAAATTATGACGACAAAATCGACCTCCAATTTTCAATAACCTACTGGAAAAGATCGACTAACAACATCAATCATAGCTTAATCACAACTTGAATGACACAATATCTAAGGTTAGGTAACCTGTTAAGTACTAAACTATGTGGCTAAGTACTTAGATAAATAGGTACTTGAGTACGGTCTGTCACTAGAAGCTGGAGCCTTTTAGCCGGCTTCAAGAGGGAGGTTCTCGATAAGCCGTTTTTAATCAAGACAAAAGATAGATTTAAAGATTCAAAGATGTTAGCGCTTACGTGATACCTAACACGGTTTGAATAGATATACATATTTTTAAAATCTAAGAAAGTATTCCCCGTAGTTACTGGTAAAAAAGAATAAATAAATGTTTTTTGAAAGCCACGCAGGACTAAGATAAGGTAAGTACATACGAAACTTAAGAACTACTACTAAGGCCATGAAATATCATATTTTTAGATGTCGTTTAGGTTTTCGGATTTTTCTTTCCACAAGGACGTACAAATAACAATATAATAAATATTGGTAGACATAAATATCTTTATATTGTATTATTTGCAGCTTATATTTTGCTTTCCGGTAAAAAAGTCAATGACACCGCCGACAATGCATTTTCCTGCAGTCTGCTGTCTTTCCTGCCTTTGTCCTTCCATTCCTTGAAAAATCCTAGTCCATCTAGGAATACTAAATTCCTAACACTGGTGTAAACGAACTAGAATCCAACGCGCCTTCACATCACCTTAAGGTACAAGTTCGCGCTGAGACCGCGACACGAGACCGCGACCGGAGACCGCGACAGGCACTTGACACTATGGAGTTGTATGGGCGCCAGTTCGCGCCGAGACCGCGACAGGAGACCGAGACAGGTCGCGGTCGCGGTCTCGGAGCGAACTGGCGCCCATACAATTCCATAGTGTCAAGTGCCTGTCGCGGTCTCCGGTCGCGGTCTCGTGTCGCGGTCTCGCGTCGCGGTCTCAGCGCGAACTTGTACCTTTACGCGGTATTTTTGTCGCATGACTTTTTTTACCGACTTCATTTATAACACAGTGACGTGGCAAACAAACTTGCACCTGATGATAAAAAACTATCTTCGTCACAAGAAAGTCAAAACTGTGAGAGCACTGGCCCAAAGTGTGAGAAACGTAGTTTAAGTGACCGCGCTGTATGTTCTATAGTCATATGCATAATAATATTATTATTTCCATAGGATTCACATTGAAATATTTGGACGATTCCAAACAATTATAACCTCTAGCGGTCCGTACCGACTTTGCTCGGATATTGTTATATCATTAATCAAAATAAAACAATCCTATCTCTCAAGTTGGACCCAATTGCATGTAAATGACAACTTTCGTGAATATCGCTTGACTTCGGAAAGAGTTCAATAAAAGTACCTACAAGTCTATAAGCGTCTGGTTTTCAAAAATATACCTCCTGACTTCAGTGAGTCACTACGCACTGTCAGGGTCTATCTACGTGTATTGAATAATCACATATTGATGTAGCGAACGAAACGCGAATAGACTGGAAAAACACTAATTTTCTTGATGAAGTTTAGCATCGGTTTGTGGTAAACTGACTACCATTATGAGAGCATTGACTTTGTTATTATGTAGACTTAGTACTTATGCAAGATCCCATATTATGAAATGTGCTATACAATACTATAGGTACATTTATAATATATAATAATGATAGAGTATACAAGTATTCCCGATAAATCGTGTTTCATTTGCTTTCATTGAGGCGAATTATAGTCATAAGCTGACCCATTTCAGCATAAAAATGGCCCCAGAAGCATGTTATTTGAAATGAGTTACCATCGATTCAGTTCACTATTCTGTGGTCCCGTACAAAACCGATATTTGGCAGGTCGTCGCTCCAATAAAGCCGGCCATGATTGTGCAAAATCCACGGAACCTACTTTCAAGGCCTATCGGGTCAACGGGCAATGTGTCACTTCAGTTCCGTAAATGCCAGACATTCAAAATACAACCTGATTATTATGGTCACGACTGAATTGGTCAGCGGTATGCTCAGATTTCAGATATAATAGGTACTAATTTAGTTAAACTTGAAATTTAATTGAATTCATTATTAAATACCAACTAATGGAATCTTATCTTTTATGATATTTATCTATAAACCAATATTATAAAATACGTAAATTAATTAAACATAATAATACAACGTGAAAATGTTTTTTTTTTTAATAAAGAGGACGAGACGAGCACGACATGTGCCTGATGGTAAGCAACATGCCTGCCACATAACAGTACAGTGACACGCAGCTATTGGAACATGAAAGTCCAAATCATAACCTAGCACTGCACTGCGCTCGTCACCCAGAGATCTAAGATATTATATATCTAAACCCTGTAATTTCACTGGAAACATTGCCCTTCAAACCGGAACACAGTAACGCTTACACATTACTGCTTCGCGGTAGAATAACTGGCAAAGGTGTGGTACTTTCCCAGGAAGATATAATATTCTGTTTTATAATTTATTCATAAACAATGAAAACGGCAGACACGGAGCGGCAGACCTAGCTGGTGAGTAGCGGGCAAAATGTATCCATAATTATTTTTTTCGCTTAGTTTCTTTTTTTTTTATCGGGATAAACAATGTCTATAATATGTTCTTACAGACTGTAATCTGTGTTCCAAATTTAAGCCCGAGCCGTTCACACGTTACTATGTGATTGAGCAACAAACATTCAAACATTGACACATATATTTATAAGGATAAAAAATGTACATGTATAGGAGCATAATCACCTCGTCAAATAACCTGTAATTACTGATAATATCGTAGATAACAACCGCAGTAGCTCAGAACTGTGTACAACAAATCTCTAATTCAGATCATACTTGGAACAGTTTTTTATTGTAACTTGCGACCTCTAAAAAGGTTGTATATTCAAAAAGATTGTTAAACACTGCTCCGTATTTAGTACCAGCAGTGCCCCGCGGATTTACCCGCGTAGTTCCTGTTCCCGTTATTTTTCCGTAATAAAAAGTAGCATATGTATTCCAGACTATAATGTAACTGTACCAAACTTAGAGCAACAAAGATCCAAACTTTAAAATTTATAATAATTAATATGGTAGTAGGATTTTCGTACTTATATGTACCTATTAGTAATTTTTTTATTTTTTTTTAAGTAAAGAGCGACGAGACGAGCAGGACATTTGCCTGATGGTAAGCAACATGCCTGCCACATAACAGCACAGTGACACGCAGCTATTTGAACATGAAGAAACCAAATCATTACCTAGCACTGCACTGCGCTCGTCACCCAGAGATCTAAGATGTTATATCTCTAAGCCCTGTAATTTCACTGGAAACTTTGCTGTTCAAACCGGAACACAATAATGTTTGCACATTACTGATTGGCGGTATAATAACTGCCAAAGGTGTGGTACTTCCCCAGGCGGACTCTGCTAAGAGTCCTACCGCATTAATTAATTACAGCATTAATGACACTTACCTACTTATACAGCAAAAGCAACTCTCCTGTTGTTTTCACTGCTGAGACTGGGCTTTCTCTTACAAGGAGAGAATCAACGCCATTACTCACCGTCCTGGTCAAACGCGAGTTGGCAGATGACAGCATACCTAGATTTAGACTTCTAAATCTATGGGTGACATTTATAGCCCTCGGAAGATGTCTTCTTTCTTGAAACATGCCGGTTTCCTCACGATGTTTTCCTTCATTGTTAAAGCTAGTGGTGATGACGAATTTGTGCGTCTGTACGGAAATATCTCAGAGGTACAGACGAGATTCGAATCTAAAACCTCGCTCATGTAAAATCTAGCCAGCATTACAAATCAAATTTAATTAATTTATTATTTCTTGCCTCAGGCCTTTACAAAATACCCAGGAGTATATTTTTCACCCAGCCCTGTTTAAGTTTGATAAAATCAATAAATCAATCTACGGTCATTCGAATTGATTCTGTCACCGAAAGGATTTCCGGGTTGTTATATACCGTTTTCGTACGTTATATAATTATTATCTTATAATCTGACATGCTAAAAATAAACTTATTGATTTCGATTAATTAACAAACGAAGTTTTTTTTGTTGCCTGTTTGACTGGTTCTCTGGAAGAAATCTATTCCAATGATAAAATTACGACTGGTGAAAACAATTTGGTTGAAACAAAATCAAACACGTCGAAAGAATTTTTGTAATCGGTCCAGTAGTTCCTGAGATTAGTGCGTTCAAATAAATATTGGTGGACAATTCACACAAAACACCATCTGACCCCAAACTTAGCAAAGCTTCTACGATGGCGGCCAGATAGCTGGACGTCTACTCTCTTTCTACGAAAACGTAATTTCGAAATAAACTCACAACTTTCCAACTCCGATTTTACATCGATCGGTCGTTTTGTCCGTTTATAATTATGTTCTAAGCTTACTTTAATTAAAGTAGGCATAGAACATTTAAACGTCCAACAATGTTCTACCGGACAAAACGAAGTAGAACGAGAGTAGGAAAGTCGCGAGTCGAAATACATACTAATTATACATAGAAACACCCAGACACAGACAAATAAAGAAGCTCCTCAGATTACCTTGATAATATGCTGACCAAGATAAAATGATTATCATGTGCCGATCGCGCTATTCGCGCTGCTGAAGATTTAATTTACTCTACACTAATATAGATAACAAACGCGAAATTAGTTTTCTTAAAAACCTAATTATACACGCTTCGTTTGTCTTCACTTGGGATTCCCACAAAGTGGCGTTAAATATTATAGCTGTCATCTTTAGACACAATAGCGAGACGGAGTCGCCAGAACCGCCTACGCTTGTCTTTATAAGGTAAATCGGATATTTAAAAGGCTCTATATTATGCTCTAACTCCCGTCGCAACAAGAAACGTAAAATCTGAATGAGACAAAATCATTTCATTAATTTACTTGAAGTTATCTTTAGACTAGCGGTCCGTTCCGGCTTCACCTGTGGTACTTAGTATATAGCCTATAGCACTCCCCAGTGCTATATCATGAACATAAAATATTTTTTGAAATCGGACCTGTCATTCCTGAGATTGACGCAGTCAAACCAAAAAACCTCTATCAGCTTTATAATATTAGTATAGATATAGTAAGTAGACTTGTAATCTAGTCTGTAAGATAAGGAGCGAAATATACTTTAGTATGAAAACTAACGTGGTTATTACACACCAAGTCAAACGAGCAGAAGTCACAGTCGTGCACTCTCCTTGAAAAAGGCCGCCGGATGCGGCTGAAACTTAGTCGGACTGGACTGAGTATAGTATACGTGAGTTACCAGTGTATTAATTTTAAACGAAATATACTTACATAAATTTTGATTTTTAGGGTTCCGTAGCCAAATGGCAAAATACGGGACCCCGATAGATTCGTCATGTCTGTCTGTCCGTCCGTATGTCACAGCTCACAGCCACTTTTTTCCGAAACTATAAGAACTACACTATTGAAACTTGGTAAGTTGATGTATTCTGTGAACCGCATTAAGATTTTAACACAAAAAAAACAAAACATTTGGGGGTGACCCATACTTAGAACCGAACCTCAATTTTTTTTCCATCAAAACCATACGTGTGGGTTACCTATGTATAGGTCTCCCAAAATGATATTGAGGTTTGTAACATTTTTTTTCTAAACTGATTAGTTTGCGCGAGAGACTCTTCCAAAGTGGTAAAATGTGTAATGACATAATACACGTCTGTTCATTACTGCTGTGCTACGCCTATTTGAACATGGGCAATTTGAATCACTGTCTGGCACTGCATTCAGAGATATAATATGATTATCTCTTTGTAATTTCTCGGGAACCATTGCCCTTCAACCCAAAACTAAATAATGTTTGCTCTCTTCTGGTTGGCGGTAAAATAATTGGAAATATGTGGTACTTCCACAAGCGGAGTCTACAAAGAGCCCAGTCACTACTGCTTATCTAGTGCCGTAACAATATAACAGAATCGCCAGTTCACCAACATCTTTCTTCACAATCTTTTCCCTTTTGTCATGGTGATATTGTTGAAAAACTGTCTTGTATTATACTAGGTATCTCCTATAAGTTTAAGAGTTTCGCCAGATTACTTGAGTAGTGAAGTAGACTACGCATGTTTATTTGGCCTCTGCGGACTCGTTATAAGACTCATCAACCGATTAAGCTTACCAATAAAAATAAACAGTCTTTATATAACATCGTAAACCTTCACTCGAATTGGCATTTCAATAAATACTTTAGTTGCATCAATGACTAATTTAAATGCTTTAAATGCTCCAGAACTCTAGATAAATCATTCCATGGCGCCATAAGACGCCCGTGCGCGTCAAATTTTTTACTTAGGTATAAATATGTAAATTTATTTCGCTCCACGCAAGGTTATTGACACACTTGTGGCTAAGATATACTTTAGAACTATTGAATTGCCAAACGACGTTTGCTAAACGACTGATCCAGTTTTCCATCTTATATTGTTGCGCAATACTACTCATAAATCAATCTATTAGACACTAGTGGACTATGTTCGTAAAATTATGATAAATAAGTTGCAGGACTCAATATTCCAAACGAGTACGTGTTTTGTAGCATTCGCTATTTCGAATCCCAATGACTATTTTATGTCAGTCACATTTTATGCATAAACTAGAATGTTAATGGCGTATTTTTTTTAAGCACGAGCGATCTAAGGTCCACAATGCCTTGTTATTAAATTGTCGGTAATATATTTTTTTGCATGCGATATATCGCGCGACTTGTCTCAGAAACTAGTTCCTCTGTGTACCGGGTTGTAGTCTCGTAGTGCGTTAGCATCATTTTTTCTAGTCAGTCGATTGTTTTTGTTTTATTTTGTTTTAGTTCAGTTAATTATAGCACTTCACAGCAGCAGGACGTGTTAATTAGAGAATCCGGTAGCGGATATGGATTTGTTCTGCTTAAATGTGAGTGTTAAACAAAATGCCATTGTCGACGGCTTTTAAGGTTGATTCTTAATTATTTAGAAAGGCTTCCGCGTTACGCATCTCCGAACGGAGATGGTAATTAGACGTAGATAAAAAAATCTTTGAAGGTTTCCATTTGCTTCACTTGGAAAAACTGACAATTCTGTTTTCTGTGTTATCGAATAAGACTCTACAAACTACAAACTCTACATAGACTAAACTGAATATGACAGACTTATTCAAAAAGCTTCAGAATTTATACAATATGATAAGTTATTATTTTATTAGTTAATAAGTTATTATAAGTTCATTTTACAGATAGAAAATATCAGTACCAACGTTTTGTTTTATTGGTTGACCTCGGATCTCTATCCTTACTGTAGTTTGATTATTTACTAAAAACTCCTGAAAAGTTGCTACTTTTTCGAAAGGGATGAAGTAGGTATAAGTACACACATCTATTTTATTTGTTAATCTTACATTAGTTTCCAAATGAAGCCTAGCGCATCAATTGGAATGAGTATAAACATTACTTAGATAGTTTACGGTATTGTAAATTACATTCTGAGTATTAAAATCAACAGATTAGTGTACTGTCATCGCATCCTAACAATCGGAATGTTTAAGCAAACAACTCACAAACAGCTAATAACTTAGCAGCGAACATAAAACTGAACTAGTTACATACTTCAATTACCTAGTTATTATTATACGGTCTGCTGATTTGTTTTACTTGTAAATCTTCTTGCCATTAGCAAAAAGTCCTTTAGCCCATAAACAAATTTATTGTGTTATTTTTTGGTAAAAATTGCTCATTTTCGTCAATATTTTTGTCTTTTGTAACATTTTATGTTATACTACCTTCGGTTGACGGACACAGATCATTGCCATTCAGTGCTTTGAACTCTTGTAGTTCAAAATTCTGGGTGTTTTTGATTTGTTGTGCATTGACGTGACGCTTATCATCGTGTGACGCAAGTTGTTCGTTTCATGGAACAGTTCCCATGAAGCAAGCATTTGTTGTATAGGAAATCTTATAACTTGTATAGTTTCAATACCTCTTCTAATCCATTATTTCGCAATGCCGTACAAAAATCATGCGACAAGGAGAAATTATCGAGAGTTGCAACCACCCCTCTTCAACTGCACTCAGTTGGACAGCTTACACGTGACGCCATAGTGCTGAATCTTATTACTTTATACCCTTCTATGATCCTACATAGGTCGCCTGGTGGTTCATTTGACCCATAGATTTTGTTCACGGGCCTGTAGTCTATTAGCTTCACTGTGGATGACCAGCCTTTCTACCGCCTTACTAAATCGACTAACTAATCGAAATGTCTTTGCTATTGCTGTCTCTATCATTTCAATCGAAAAGAGAGAGCAATATCAAAGCTTACGACAGTTTTAGTTACGCGGTAGAGCCTCCGATCACGGCTACTGAGCTCCTGGCCTCGCCGATGCGGAAACCTCTTGGGTATCCCCGAGAGGTTTCCTCTCGATATTCAATAAATCATCAATGTTTCTAGATCAACCCTCATCAGCGTACCTACCTATTAAGATTCACCCTATACAATGTTTCACCTTTGATTCATCTCCTCTAGTTTCTACAGTCTAAGATCTTATAGAAACCTAGGTATAAATATTAGGTAGTACGTTAGCAATTAGGTACCGAAAATTGTTAAGTTTTTTGATATTTTTTTGTTTTTCATTAGCCCCAAAAAATGAATGATATCCTTTTGATTATCTCAAACTAGGCATAACCTGTATTTCAAAATCACTACGTGAATTAAAGATCATCTACTTTTTCATCTAAGTACGATAGAGCTGTCGGATTAGGTCAATTGCAACTTCTCCGAAATGAACCCCATAGAGATTGATATAATTCTGTTAATTTGCAGATTCTTTGGACGGCGCTATCAGTGGCGCTTGGGTATGAGCTTCAAGGGCAGATCATCAGAGGAGTGCCGTGCGTCAAGAGAAACTTCCAGCTTTTTTGTCCAACGGCAGGGAATACTTATCCACTGTGGGTACCTATCAATATCTATGTTTTATTTTTTAGCTAGACTTTTATACCAAGTTTAAGAACTAAGAACTCATACGAACAGAAAACGCGTCGTGAGTTGTGTTTTCAATTTTTACATATAAATCTGCATTCTACAGAAGCAGCGGGCCCGCAAACGCGGCGGGCGCGGCTTAAACCGCTCCATGAGTTCTTAGCCTTACTGGGCACAGCCGTTGTCAATGTTTATTGAAATGGTTAAATACTTTGTAAGACTCCCATTCGAAATGACTCAGCGTCCACTAATAGGCAATATTCCAAGAAGATTCTTTATTCCTTAACGTTAAAACCGTTTCTCCTGTTTTAACACACCTCTAAATAATTTCTTTCGCAATTCCAGGGAGAAGATTGAGACATTCATTGACGAGAACAAAGCGCTGATAAAGCGGATGTACGGCTCCTTTAACATACCAGGCGGTGGGAGAGTCCGGCGAGCACCGGGCGTACCAGATATGCACGACGCTACAGGAGACTCCTACTTTCGACACGTGCGCCAGGCTGCTAACACGAACCTACCAGATCCGCAGGCTATTAACAGCACTGGCAGGTATGGGGAATACTTACTATCTTAACTGAGTAAAGATATTTAGTAACTACATCAACAAGATGAATGAAATGTGGACGATTGAATAGAGTTAGTAAGTAATAAGAACACATCCTTAAGGTGCGCTTATACGGGCGACTAAAATTGCTCAATTCCAGTCAATACTCGTCAACTATGACGTCACGACTACATCAAGCAATTTACGGCAACGGCAACAAGCATCAATACTGCGCAATACAACATTGAGCGATATCGCGCAACTTCATCAACTAGGCAATACTGTCCTACACGAGCATTTCAGTATTCGCTCGCTATGGACGCCATTGTTCTTGCTGCGGCGGCTTGTAGCGCCACCCGACCTCTCGCTCTTCCCGCGGAAGCAAGACGGCAAGCCGCAAAACAAACAAGTGCGAATGAGATATATACAAAAATTGCTAGGAATTTCCAAGCCCATTGGATATTCGTCAATTCGTATCGGCGACATTGAGCAATATGAAATATCTGGAGCAATTAGAAGCAATATCGCCGATTGCTCCAGATCGGTCCATTCGTGTCGCCGAGCAATTATTGCCCTCGTGTAAGCGCACCTTTACTCGCTAACTTGGTTAGACGGCCAATTTTGAGATATGTTGTAATGATTGGCCCCTTAGATTGGTCTGTCTTATTGGAAAAAGCTTTAAAATAGTTGTCTGACGAACATATTTACAAATGGAGCATGAAAATTTAAGTGATGTTAAACTATTATTTTGGAGCTGTTAAGCAAAACGGCCGACGGAAAGTGTCTGGGAGTATTGGGACCTTGTTTTTAAGGATATTGCCTACAACATACGTGAAAATCACTTATTAGAAAATACATGAAGTAAGTAATGTTTGTATGTACCTACCTTCATTACCCCATATCTCAAAATTGGCCGTCTAAGCAAGTTAGCGAGTACCTATGCATGTGTTCTTAGTACTTAATAACTCTACTCAATCGTCCACATTTCATTCATCAGAAAACAGGTGACGTCTGGGAGCTCTGGGATCTTACTCTATGTGTCATCGCAAGATGGTACTAGTTATTGCCATGCCATAACACAGAAGTTACCGTATCATACATACTCGTAATTCCTCGTTCCCTGTTCTCGATTACTTCTTCTCACAGTCACTTGAGGCCTTCTAAAATATCGCCAGTTGATCGAACCATGGTTTTTTATATAGTATAGAGTTACGAGATGAGCAGGACATGTGCCTGGTGGTAAGCAACATTCCTGCCCGTAAGAGCACAGTGACACACAGCTATTGGAACATGAGGAGTCTAAATCGTTACCTAGCACTGCGCTATGCTCGTCGCCCTCAGTTATAAGATGTTTATCTCTATACCCAGTAATTTCACTGGAAACATTGCCCTTCAACCAGGAACACAGTAATGTTTGCATATTACTGCTTGGCGGTAGAATAACTGGCAAAGGTGGTACTTGTTCAGGCGGACTCTGCAAAGAGTCCTACCACTACACTATGTTGGTGGGTAGCAAGCAGCGAGCAACACGGAAGGGAGTAGCCTTAGCTAAAAAATATTGTTCAAATCTTTCTGTCATTTCTTGCGGGAGGGGAAGTTGCACACTAGCGCAAAGCCGCACTATTACATACAAAACATACCTGTACCGATCCATTGCCGATCATACTCACACAACCAAATCACTAACACATAAAAAATAAAGCACCATTCACAAATCTAGCCCCGCCCTCACGCCACAGTATATTATCAAACTCCATGGTCCACGCGGACTTGTACTTTGACAGAGGGGAAACGCTGTGTATGCCTACTCCCTTCCGTGTTGTTCGCTGGTAGCAAGTCGCAACTAGCAACGGAGTCTGTTCATAAGTAGGCAGCGTGTAGTCGGCATTTCGGACATCTTTGTCGCCACAGGAGACTCCTACTTCAGATATCTCCAACAAGTTTCTAATACGAGTCTATCAGATTCAATTAATTGCATTGGTCAGTATGGTAATTGTAACCCATACTACAAAAACCCTCCGCAGCAAGTTTCAGCACGGACCCGTGTGGTTAACGCTTGATTAGTAGCCGTAAATGGCTGAGATCTCAGATGAATAGACTCAGTATTTTGTATTTCGTTTAGTATGATACGTGGTACAACTTTAGCCATCTTTGATCTCTGAAAATATGACTCCGGTAAACCATGATTTGATCAAAAAACCTGACACAGTTGTCTCACCCCAATTCTGTGCCATTAATGTCGTTATGCAACAGTTCCAAACTGCACTTGATTGACGATGCTCGATTTCACTTCACTGATGCACCGATTACGTATTCTCATTCGTATTCGAAGCATTTTACATTTGGACGATCTCCAAAATTTGCGAGAGCAAGGCGAAAATTGTGACAAATTGTTGTATTATTTGCAGGGTTGACGCGTGCGAGAGTAAGACGGAAATAATGACTCCTTACTGGGCCCTCAATTCAGCGAGAAAGCTACGCGCCATAGTGAATACGATGCATTTTGAGCAGGCGATCCATCAGGAAGTGTGCAGGTAATGCCATGTGAGGTGTCACTGAACTTTTGACCGGTTTCCGCGGGTCGGCTGAGATCACTTTCGATTAATGAAAATGAGAGTTGATTTGAATCTCAAAGCCATAATTCGAGGTTTATCTGCCTTGGAATATACGTGTGACATACGAACCGGTCACTTGGCTTTTACGAAACGAAGGAAATAATGGGGTGGCATCGAACTGCATATGATCTGTTAGGGTCTCTGACATGAAATGACATCAGTTGTGGGCGAGTGTGAGTAACAAGATGTTGCAGATTATATGTTGCTTTAATAAGTCGTACCAGGGATGATGTCTTCTACAAGTGAAAAAAATAACTCAAAATTTTATTTCCGTTTTAGGTTTAACTTAATAAAATTTTCAACGACTCTACTTAAATTAATTATTAAGAAGTATATCTCGAGGCAACAGTTCCACTAAGATTTAGGCCACATGGTACGAGTTTATCTAAAAACTAGTAGAACATATTTCTTTAGGATCTTTCAAACATATGAATATTGCAATGTTAGTAATTGTAAAATTACAACGCGTTTTAAATAACTAAGTAAATACACACATCTACGCTTATCAACAAGTGTTTAGTTTCAAGAAATCAAAATAGGTATATCAAGAATATCGTTGGCTGGGCGACGACATCATTAGGGCGTCTTCACATTAGGTCGCAAGCAGCGCGGCAGCCGCGCAACAGCAGCGGATGCCTTCTCATTCCAAATACAGCCGCGCTACTTGCTTACGTGTCGCGCGATACGTAATATAAATTATAAGCAAGTCGCGCTGCTTGCGACCTAATGTGAAGGCGCCTTTAGAATCGATAACGAAATACCTAACCGTTGAAATGGTGTCCGTTACCATGAAAATAGCTTTTTAACAACAATAGGATCATGACCGCCATCTCGATGACGACAAGTTTTAGCATAATGATAGCATTTGTCTTAAACTTAGTTTGTATTGTATTTTGCAGCAAGAAGACTACAAATCGTTGTACCAAAGACTGCGGTTGCGAACAGAAGTACAAGTGGCATCGCCTCCTCGCCTATGACCCGAGCGACGACTGCGCCGGAATATTCATGGATTGGTTCCTATTCCCCTCGTGTTGCGTCTGTAGATGTAATCCGTAGAAACGATTTTCTGAACGTCTTTATGTATATTATTTTTAATACATAAATATATTGCGATGTTGCTGATTGCTGACTGAGGGGAGAAAATCGTTCAAAAGTACTTTTTTTAAAAGGGACCTACGATAGTTACTTAGCCTAAAGTGGCATTTACTTTGAGCTGGCGCAGAAGAAGCAGGGTCCTACTAACCTAATCTTTCCGCACTCGACGAGTACTACATCTTGTACAAAACTACTTTAAATAAGATATGTATCCAAAGCAAGGGACGATTGCTTTAAACTACATATATCCTTCGCTATTGCATGTGTTGAAATTAGGTTATTTACTCTTGGTGTAAGCTATAACGAACAACAAGTCCATAAAAATAGGGAATCTAAATAACGTATCGTTATCCTTAGGAAAATATTTCTGACAAAAATGCTTTCAACGATACTTTCACGAATACCATAATTCAATATTGCATAAATTTTATAAAGTCAATTTTACCTGATGTGTTCTGTAATGTAACACGTAAATGGCGGAATTGCGACAGTGGAGAACTCTTAAACAAAGAGCTGTGATTGGTTGTTGTACATGCGCCATATTTGTAGACAATTTTGACTTCTAAGGAAAATGTTCTTTCTGTATGCAAATTTGGAATATTCTGAGATTGTCCTAGCTAGTACTGCAATTTTCAACTATTACATGTTTTAATGTCTTTTTCATCAATTTTCTTTTGATCTTTTTCTGCACTTTTTTAACTGTACACAAACTGAACACAACATCGATGTATCGTTGTAATATTCTAGCATGGTACTATATTTAATTCATGAACAAAAATGAAGTTATTTGTTTCAGTAAGCTTTTCTTCTCTTTCCATCTTCTATTTTAAACATTATAATATACGTCAATGAAGGCTACGTTTGATATCTTAATAATTGTCTATTTTACATAAATAAATATAGGTTAAGTAAAATATATTTTTATATAGTTATTTTAAATAGAAATCTATCTACAAATTTAATATAATTTATTGATAGGAACTACAATTTCCGATATGAAATATAATTTAAAACACTGCCATTCATATATTGATAGATAATAAATATAAATTAATTAAAATTGGCTTTGAAGATAAACACTTAATACGTCCATGTAATTATATTTTAGAATTGTAAAGTAAATTGATACATGCTACTAATATAATTTAAGGTGAATACACACTAGTATTTGTATGATAATTAAATCTTCTTTGAATCATTATAAAGATAAACGAAATATTTATAAAAACAGATCGGAGTATATAAATTTTCGTATCTATTTTTTATCCTTACTCGACTATCGGGCTGAAATTGTATTGTATGTGACATTGATAAGATCTATATTGCAACTTGCAACCACAATTAGGAAAATAAATGACTTTTACTGGGATAAACTTGACGAAACCCAAATAGGCACAGAATAACAAGACATAGCACGCAATTTAAATAGGGTAGCGTAGAAATCATTATGATCAGTATTTACTGTGAGAGCAACCCTAAAATCGCAAAACATATAGAAATTCCATACAAAATTAAATTTATAGAAAATATATGAAATAGTGGATTTTTTTCGTTAATTTAGGGTTGGCCCCATGGTATTTTTATCTTTAGAAATCGTCTCTTTCGGCTTAGTACTGATGCGTAAACCTGTCATAAATGTAATACATGATCTAGTGTGTCAAAACCTTTAGCTAATAGAAAGATTAACTGTAAGAATATATTGTATTATTTTAGAGGCCTATTTAGACATATTTTAGGATGACTAAAATAAGTTCAGACCGAGTATTTTGATATGTGAAGAGCCCCTTTGTGTCTTCATCGCATTGTCGCCTATGATACTCAATTTAGATACTTTTGTATAATTTCGCCTGTACATTAATTAAACATTTCCAACCAGATTTGGTATTTTTATTTCATGTGACTCATTCGGTAAGTTTGGTCACTGAGACGTTGGAGGTATGGAGGTGGATTCGATTCCTACCCAGGACAAACATTTCTATACTAATTATGTATGTTTATACTATGTCTGGATATTTCTATGTATTATAAGTTCATATTTAAAATTATCCAAGTATCAGCTATCTGGCTTCCATGATACAAGCACAGTATAAAGAATTACTACCAGTAATTAATCTCGCCTTTGCTCTTGGAAAAAACGCCGATAATGTCTAGACACGGGTAGATAAAACCGAAAACTGAACCGCGCTCACGAAACACAAACATCGTAATGTTGGCAATGGCGGGAGCGCGCATACAGCGTCTCACCCTGCACCCCCCACACGATTGCCCCATCTGGACAGCTTCATTGAGCGACTGTATGATTTAATAAACTGTGATACAAGCTTTGCTTAGAATAATTATGTGCAGTATTGACGATATTTCAAATGAAGTAGGTATCTGGTTATAATTGACAGGGAAGAATGACGAATTAGGGAGGATGCTTACATAGCAGTGTAACAAAGACGATGACGATGATGACGATAGCAGATTACTTAAGAACTTCCAAACGAGAAACCTAAGTCATATTAGAACTATTTTGATCCATGTTGGACTTCGTAAGCGGTATACGATCTTTAGTCTTTCAGTCTATCTTACTACTTCCGCAGCTTTTCTTAATGTAGTGGTAGGACTCTTAGCACAGTCCTCCTGGGGAAGTACCACACCTTTGCCAGTTATTCTACCGCCAAGCAGTAATGTGCAAACATTAGTGTGTTCCGGTTTGAAGAGCAATGTTTACACAGAAATTACAGGGCTTAGAGATATAACATCTTAGATATCTGGGTGACGAGCGCAGTGCAGTGCTAGGTAATGATTTGGACTATTCATGTTCCAATAGCTGCGTGTTACTGTGCTGTAATGTGGCAGGCATGTTGCTTATCATCAGGCACACGTCGTGCTCGTCTCGTCACTCTTTATTTTAAAAAACTAAACAAAAAAAAACAGACTAAAGAATGAACAAATGCATGCTGAACATTTCCATTATCGTCTGCTAAGGGCGTTGTTGCTCTAGTGCTATTTTTCCACACTTTTTCTAATGTGTAATTGCTCATTACATACCTGCTTTATGTCTATAATGGTATTTTTACAAGGCACGTAACGGTTATGTCTGAATAAATTATAATAATCAGTCAAATACTCCACACGAAGGTTTAAATGAAACATTTTTTGGACCTTAGGAGGGAAAGATGAGATAATATCAAGCGATTTGGCGTTTGTGAAAAATTCACAGGCGCAGTTTCACATAAGTTTTTAATTCTTAAGTCACTGTTAAATTATTGTCAAACCATTATATTAAAAACTCACTAGCGAGATTGTGATCTGTCGAAATATTGTGAACCGTCACATACTGTTTACCGTTTTACGGATTATTTTTCGGTAGATTATAATATGTTGAAGTGAAACCGGCTAGCCGAGAAACGGTCGTGCTTGGTTGGTTTTACAGCAAGGCATTCTGTGTCTGGGTAATGTTAGTTCATTTTAGATTGTCAACTAACTTCACCCAGCGTGAGTTTATAATCTTACATTACATCGTACATTTATATTTGACAACAAACGAATTGACTTATGAACAAGTATGACAACGCGGAAATGTTCAACCAATCAGCGCGCGAGATGCATTCCGTTGCAACTATTTCACAATTCTAATCTACGGAAAAATAATCCGTAATGCCCGCCATACACGTTACGGTCTGCCGGAGAGGTCTACCTGTGCAGGTATGACTGCGCAGTTCAACTGAACAGAATAGATTTTCGATTTTGCTCCGGTCGCCTGCGCAGGCTTCCCACACACACTCCGGTCTACCTGCGTAGGCATAACTGCACAGGTAGACCGTAGTGTATATGGCAGGCATTAAATTGTAAACAGCATGTTAGGTGCACAATATTTTGGCAAAAAACTTATTAGACAAACTTATTAGCGTAACAATGACTGACTCACTGACTGGCTAAACGCAGCGTAATCGTAAATGTGTCCCTACATATTATAACGGTGTTTACAATTTAACGGTGACACTTATGTATACTAATAATGTTTAAGTACTGTTCGGCTGTTTACAAGAACTCACTGAAGTTGGTTCTCGGAACTTATTTACTTATTGAAGTGAAAACTTCTTTAGGCGCGTTATAGACAGAATTTTCGTGGGCTGTGAAATGGATTGATGATCACGTGATCATCACGCTCGGATATGATAAGAAATTCCGGGTAAGCTCGGGATGCTAGAGCGAGAAAGATAATGTGGTCAACAAACGTGCCAGACCGAGAAAGATAATTGTTAGAGGTGGACATGGGACAATAGATACTCTCTCTCTCTCTCGCTGCTCGCTACCGGCTACCAGTGTTGACACCTTAGCGACTATGTCGCTGAAACTGGCGAATTTATTAAACCTTTTAGCGGATTTAGACGACGTGTTACCGACAAAGGGGAATATACTAGTGTAGTGAAGAAGGTTGGAGAAGGAAAAACACAAGGTCATTGGGAATCAGATCATATTTATAAGGAAATTAACTCAATCTCTCAAACAAACAACATGGAAGTCTACCATAAACTCTACTTCCAATTTCTATACATACAGATAAATTTACGCACATTATAGCCGGGACTTTCCCAATTACATTATTACCATTCTATTAAATAATTTGCATTTTCGTTTAAATCTTACGTGTTATTAATGTAAATTTTTACCTTAAGTTGTTCCTTTTAATGTAAATTATTTAATATTATAGGTACTCAGATCAGTGCCCTTTTATATTTCTACTAGCAGCTAAATTCCCGCGATAAAAAGTAGCATATGTGTCCTTCCAGACTGTATCTAACTGTGTTCTCATGTTTATTCCCTTATTAATTCAATCAAAACCGGCGACTTTTTAACACTATTTGGCGACAAGCTCAAAATCGAAGTGGCAACACTGCCGGCGTGCTTCAAATTCAAACGTCAACGTCAAAGCAAACAAACAATTGTTTTTATTGTAAACAAAATTAATTTAATATTCTCATAAAATTTTGATAAAAAAGTGAATGTTCTGTGTTTACATACAAATAATCATACTCGACCCAACTCAATGTACCTATAAAAGTGGCGACGAGAATCCCGAAATCAAATGACATATCACACACGAAAACTGCATTCTACGGGAGCGATTTGCAATTTCGACAAATGCATTCAAAACAAACACGGGGCCTAGGTACTAAGAGAATCTAACCTGATATAAATAAAATTCATTCACGATAACGACACGAGAAGACATATTCTGGGACAACATTGGACAAGAACACATTGGAAATCCCATAGATCGGCCAGGGCGCACGCAATCATGTCAACGTTCCGAAGAGTGAGCTCACTCTTTCCGTTCTAGTCGGCTGCACCGGACGTTTTTACCTATCATTATTCGTTGTCAACAACCAAAATACGTAAAGTAGAACCACAGCAAATCTCGCCGCTAGCGATTATACCTACCAAGTCAAGTACCTAGATTGGTTGTTTATAAACCACTTATGATACAAAATACAAATACAAATACAAATATCTTTATTGAATAATAACTTAGAATAAATACATTAGTAACCCCTGCCTGCAGCTTTAGCGTTAGCTGTGTTGCTGCAGGCAGTCTCTTCCTAAACTTGAGCAAATAACAATAAAGATTAAAACTAAATACCTAGGAGGTTTCACACTTAATCACGTAATTTAAGATACTTAATTAATTTTTTGTACGTTTGTATTATGTATGTATGTGGTATGTATGTATGTGGTATGTATGTATGTGGTATGTATGTATGTGTTATGTATGTATGAGTTACGTATGTATGTGTTATGTATGTATGTGTTATGTATGTATGTGTCATGTATGTATTTGTGCTGTGAGTGGGAAAGAGAGAGAGGGTGTGTGTGTATGTATGTATAATGTATATATATGTGTTTATGAATGCAGGCCGGTGTGTTGTTTGTGAATGTGCTGTTGTTTTCTCTGCTATACACAAGTCCAATATAGAGTTAGGGTTTGAAGATAGGATTAATCTACTTTTAAGAATAATTGTTCCACCGCATCGTAGTCTAACTGGTTTAGCCAGTCAACTATATACAGAGATACATACGATACATGCAGAGATGCAGTTTCATTACCAATTTCAAGGTGCTCAGGGCACATCTGTTGATTTATCTTGGTGGGAAATCCATAAACTATTATTAATCAAGGACACAATATTATGGTACAGACAGTAATGTGAGTGACAGTAAATCTATTGAATAATAGATTAGAAGAGGTATGGAAACTATAAAAAATATAAATTTTAGATTTTGAATTATTAGTTTGTTTGGAATAAATTATGATGTGCTGACGATTTACAGTGTAAATATGGTCATTTGATTATGTACAGCATTGGTTCCATACAGTTGCAAAACCTCTTCTAATCCATTATTTTGCAACGCTGTACAAAAATCATGTGACTAGGAGAACTGATTGAGGTTTGCAATCCCCCTCTGGGACTGTACTCAGTTGGACAGCTTACAAGTGATGGCATAGTGCTGAATCTTATTACTTTATACCCTTCTATCATCCTACATGGGTCTCCTGGTGGTTCATTTGACCCGTAAATTTTGTTCACGGGCCTGTAGTCTATAACTAATATTGGTATTATTTATTGACCCAAATATTGTGTACCTTAGACATGTAAATTTGACTTTTTATTGTTTTTGTTATTTTATATAATCAATTCTGTAATGTGAATTTTAAAAGATAAACTTATAACATATATTTGCTTGCCATAAGGTTAAATCATGGCGGACCTTTATCAACATTATGTAACAATATAAACATTGTACAACCCATGTTTTGCAAATTATATTGAATTGAAAACTTATAACTCAGAATACTTTGTAAACATAATAAACATTTAGTAGATCTACTTAACTAAACTAAGTAGTTATTTTTAAGTATGTAGTTATTGTATTAAACTAGTAATTAGAGCAAACATCATGTTGTGAATTGATCTGGGCTTAATAAATAAATTAAATAGTAAATATTCAGTGTTTAAATATGTATGTTTATATATAAACATAATAATATAGTCAACTAATTGCTCTTCGCTCTTGTGTTCCTGAGTTTAGTATATTTATCCCTCCAAAAACGAATTTAGCTTTCATTACTCCATTAAAATATTTCAACAACTTAACATACAAACAGCAAATCAAATTTTGTCTTGAGCTTACTGTGATCTTTATGGCCTAGTGGGAAAATAAAAATTAACCTTAATTTCTGGCTTGTTTCATGCTTTCCAGTGCCTGTTTACATTTTTTCAGTAAGCATTCCAGCGCTGGATTCGATCGCTGGACTGCAATAATGTAAACCGGGAATTATACCTACCTAATACAAAAATCAGATAATGAAGTTTTCACTTCTGCCGTGTGGTCTTAAGCACACACTTTTTTTTTTTTATAATATAGTGACGGGACGAGCTGCGCATGTGTCTGATGGTAAGCAGCATAATTGCTCATACCAGCAAAGTTCCACCAAACTATTTGAACCAGAAGTTAAAATTAATGCCTAGCACTGCACCACTGCGCTCGTTATGCAGTGATACAAGATGATTCATATACATGTATATTTGTATATATTGTTCACACTTTCACTGGAAATATTTTCGTTCAAACAGAAATACAATAATGTCCGGACAATATTGCTTGGAGGTAGTATCACTGGTAAACATGTAGTACTTCCCCAGGTGACCTCTGCAAAGAGATCTTACCTATCCCTACTAAATAGTAACATTATGTCATCCCACAATTTAGGCTGTTGTATGTTCCCAACATTTCGGAGGTCTAATACAGGTGTTACTTTTATAAAAAAAAAACGTTAAATGTACTATACAATATATGTATTACCTAATAACAAAACAAAACAAAATATTGAATAGATAATTACGATAACTATATACACCTACTTACAATAATATAGATTCAATCTTTATCCTTCTTTTTGAGCATTTCGAATTCTTTGAAAACTTTTTCGCTAAGTTTATCGCCTTCGTCGTCGATTTGTTCCACCGCTAACACTTCGGGTATGTAGAACTGCATCATGTTTTGAACCTGAGAAGAATAAAAAGATAATATTAGCAAACCCTTTCATTGGATACCCAAATCGTAAGCGCATGCTCATTTTAAACTAGTACGCCATCTTGGACCGTCTGCCATGTTGGATTTAGGATGATGTTAGCTCACACCCAAACTAAAAATGTAATTACGATTGATTTCATCCCAATTAGCTACTAAATTAATATGCAGTTAATTATAATTATTATTTCTGCCTGCTGCTGAAAAGACCCCAACAAACTAACTAAACAAAGGCTGCTCTTCCCTTCCTCCAGCTGTTTTTATTGGGAGCCATTATCCTTACTGTGAGCATAAATAATGTTATGAAAGATAATCTTACATGTATTTATTTATTTAAAAGCTGTTTAAGATACCAGATTGTTTTTTCTTTTATAGTACAGATATAGAGTGACAAGACAATTAATAATAGTTTAAAAAACTAAAAAACATGCTTTTTAGGTTACGTGATTATTTTTTTCGTATCCCATTCAGCAAACCCTTTCATTTAATACCCATATCATGGGAGTGCATTTCAAATAGCCTATCCGCCATCTTGGATGTCCGCCATGTTGGAGTTAAGTCAGGTGACTATTTTTTTCGTATTTCTGACAGCAAACCCTTTCATTTGATACCATCATAGGGGTGGATTTCAAACAGCCAGTCCGCCATCTTGGGGAGGCCGCCATATTAGATTTGTAATGACATTTCTTAGCTAGTCATGTATTATCATCAGAACTCAGAGCGTGTGCAAGATTTTATCCTAATCAAAGACTGGGAAGTGGGTCAAATTAAGATTCCAAGATTTTCTTACATAGGTACATAGTTAGTTACAAGTTACAAGTGAAACAAATAAAAGCGTGTTAATAATAAGATAAATATATCCCCAGTGGTAAATAACGTGCCTGTCAACAACAGCACAGTGCCAAATACTGTTTGAACTTATAGAGTCCAAATCGCTACCTCGCACTACACTGCACTCTTCACACAGATATATATATATATTATGATTTATCTCTTATAGCCCTGTAATTTATCAGGAAACGTAGCTGTTGAAGCTGGAAGACAGTAATTTTAACACATCACTGATTGACGGTAGAATATATAAGGATATGCACATTCGCATAGTCTCCGATAGCGCCTCAGTCCTCCAATCCTTAAACAAACGAAACTTCACCTCCGGACTAATGCTTGAGTGCCATAGGGCACTGGAGCGAGCTGCAGTGCCTTATGGTAATAAAATAACGCTGCAATGGATAAAAGGACACAGTGGATCACTGGGCAATGATGCGGCTGACGAACTAGCCAGAAGGGGATCAAACATGACGGTTTTCGGTCCCGAACCCATCGTGCCAATCCCTTTTAATCAGCTACGTAGATGGCTACAGGAACGTACACACACACAGGCAGAGAGATGGTGGACCTTGACACCAGGCTGCGGGCAATCCAAGATGGCAATGCCGTCTCTGGACAACAGACTGCCCAAGCGCCTTCTGCGGCTGGACAGAAGAAGCCTGCGCCTGGTGGTAGGGACCATCACTGGACACTGCTCACTCAATAAACACTTTCACACAATAGGTGTCACGGACAGTCCTCTGTGCAGGGCGTGCATGGCGGCTGAAGAAACGGTGGCGCATGTGCTACTCGAATGCACAGACGTCGCCGAAATACGTGAAGTAACCCTAGGATCACTGAGATCCCTAGTGGATGCACTGAGGAGACTGGGAAGTCTAATCTGCTTCTGGAGGGATTTGGGCTGGAGACGAACTTCTTAGCATTCCATGGATTCACCGTGCGGGTGCCGGGTCCATCGTGTGGCAGAGAGAGAAATCTCGAATAGACCCCAAGACTTGTGACTCGGGCGTAGGTTTAAAAGGGGCCCCTTATATTGACGTACGTCAACACTCACCTTCACTACTCGTATTTCTCTCCCTGCCCAGCCAAATCCGATATGATCCTACTAGTGCAGCTTTAGATACTCGTTCTAGTATAGAACTTACTGCACTTCTAGACAATCCAAGGTCTTTAAGCAGGTTATAGAGAGATTTTGCTGGTATACCTCTCGCTCCTACTTCTACAGCGTATAAATTAACTACATAGCCATTTTTTGTTAATTCATTTTGTAGGTCGTAATATTTATTTTGT
This sequence comes from Ectropis crepuscularia, assembly GCA_963693475.1. Classification (NCBI taxonomy): domain Eukaryota; kingdom Metazoa; phylum Arthropoda; class Insecta; order Lepidoptera; family Geometridae; genus Ectropis; species Ectropis crepuscularia. The sequence continues at coordinate 17,677,941 of OY856358.1, forward strand.
TTCATCACGTGGTCTTTAGGTATATTAGTTTCCCACGGTACGGTAAGTTCTACCAGGACTATGCGTTTCGTTGCCCTAGAAAAAAGGAAAATGTCCGGTCTGGATGACGAAACACCCACATCCTCTGGGATTTTGTAGTGCTTTTCATACGTGTCCATTAAAATAGTCCAATCAGGTGCTGAACCCAGGATTGAGTAAGGCTTGTTCTTGGAGTTTGAAGTTGAGCCCTCTTTTACAAAGTTAATTTGTCTTTTGTTTATCGTCAATCCCTTTTGGGCTCTAGCTACCGAAAGGCTTACGGCTTCACGTATGATTTCAAGTACTCTGTCATGGCGCTGTGAGTAATGACCCCTATTAAGGAGCACCTTGCATCCCACCAATATGTGCCTTGCTGTACATATCGCCTCACCACAAGTATAGCAACATTTCACCTTACCAAGTTACTCTGGTCAGGGAGGGTCATTTGGAAAGCGTTCAGATAAAATTTTAATAAGGCAGGAGACCAGTCATATAGCAAGGTGCGCCACTTTAGAGCTAATGGGATACAAAACTCACCTATGGTTAACCACTCACTTTGCATTTCTAAATTCATAGCGTGCACTTTGTAACTATCATTTTCGTCTTGTTGTAGAAAGGTTTTTATCATGTCTCGGTCTTCCCTTTTCTTTCTCGCACCCAACCCAGCTGTATTTACTTGCCATAAATTGTTTGTGGAATGGAAGTCTAGATTCAAGGTCCGAAGCGCTTTTGTCTTTTGGGAGAGATGCGATTAATTCGTCTTTCGACTTTCCCAAAACATGCGTTTTTGTAACTCTTAGGTGTTTGTAGAGTTCGGATGGTTTTTTTAGTTTCAGGCCAAAACTATTGTGATCCCTAAATAGAGTAGAGGGATCAGCCGGATGTGCCAATCCAAACCATGACTTCAATATCTTTATGACATTAGCATCTAGTTTTGCGAGGAGGGTTTTACCGATGTCATATACTAGGAAAGGCCAAGTGAGCCGTGATGTGAGATAGTTGTCATATATCCATGCTTTTTTGATATTGCTGATAGGCTGTTGGTCTACCTTATTGAGGTCATTCATGAAATTTCCAACAACTACCTCTAATGATGGTGTACGTCCTTTGTAGTCTATCTTTCTACCAAGAAATTTGAAAGGCACTGCCTCTGCAATTGTGGCAACTCTTTGGCCACTTATGGAGAGTCCCGGATCGTAAGAAGTATATTTGGTATCTCGTCTACCCAGACATAAACAATGACATTTACTTGGTTTTGCCCTCATTCCCTCCGTCCATGTACAGAACTCATCAACATCATTCAACAATTCTTGACACTGTTTGGGATTTCGTGTAAGTATTGCAAGGTCGTCCGCAAAGGCTAAAATTGACTCAGTGTACTTATTGTTGATTTTAAACCGGTAGCCCCATTTCTTCTCACGGGATATTAATTTATCTACTAGAATATTTATAACTATATTAAATACTATTGGTGATAAGCAGCACCCTTGGAATAGTCCCACATTATATTTAAGTGGTTTTGAGTATTCTTTGTTTACTGCTATAACGAATTTTAAGTGATTATAATATGAATTAATTATGTCAATAATTACAGCAGGAAAGTTATACCATTTTAGGGCAAATAACATAAGTTCATGCTGCACGGAACCAAATGCGTTCTCTAGGTCTATCCAGCAGACTGTTATTTGTCTCTCATGTGTTCTGGCATCTTTCAAACTTTCCGCTAGTAATGTATTGTGTTCCAGGCATCCAGAAATACCAGGCAAGAAGCCTTTCTGGTGGTTGGGCCTGAAATACCTATTGCTAGCCATAAATGTGGTCATTTTTGTTTGCAATATACTGAAAAAAAATTTAGAAATTGTATTGGTTAGGGCTATCGGTCTGGTGTCTTTTGGGTGAGTTACTTCTTGCATTTTAGGAATCAGGACAAAAATTGCTCTTCCAAATGATTTTGGGATTTGCTTTCCTGACCAGATCTTACTGAATATATTTAAGATATGTTTACAAACTGATGGACACTTTTTATACACTATGTAAGGAATGCCATCAGGGCCTGGAGCTGATTTAGTAGTTTTCTTCTTAATTTGATAGTTTACTTCCTCTTCACTAGGTGGAGTGCTTTGAAAGTTTGTTAGAGGATCATTAGGTCTTTGGATGTTTGGTACTACGTACGAGCTCCCGCGTTTAGGCACTTCGTATGTGCTTTTAAAGTGATCGTAAATTTGCTCATTAGTCAAGATAAGATTTCCATTTTGTTCTCTGAAAATATTTTTCGAGTATTGAAAAGGATTTTTATCAAAGTCTACTTCGTGTTTAGCTCTGTAAAGATTATCACGATTTTTACTGATTTGTAGCGATATTCCTTGTATTAATTTAAGGATTGATCTTAGAGCCCTGGACAGTTGGTGACTTAGATGGTTGTCGCCCATGGTTTTAGCTACACGAATAACACGAATAACAGCCCATGGTTCACGTACAATGGTCCAAGTCAGGGACTAAGTGCGGAAACCTTACCCACTAGAAGTAGTGGGTAAAACAAAACTTGAACTTGAACTTGACGGTAGAATAACTGGCTGAAGTGTGGTACTTCCCCAGGTGACTCTCCAAAGAGTCCTAATACTAAATACTAACGATAGCTCTTCCTATGACAAATGGAAACTTCTGTTGTTCAGTTAAAGCCTAACTATCTAACTACTCACCCCATTTTTCAAAGTGACAATAGAGCTAGGACAGGAGGAGCAAGATCCTTGCATCTTGAGTCTCAGCACTCCATCCTTGAAGTCCACAAAGAGACAATCCCCTCCGTCTTCCTGAACGGTCGGTCTGATACGCGTGTCCAGAAGCTCCTTTATCATTTGTACCACTTCATCATCGTCATCATTGATTTCTGTAAGCAATAATTATAAGTTAGATATGAAAAACTCTACTAACAATCCAAATGCAAAAGTTTGGATGCTAGTTGCTCTATCACGTTGGAATGTTTTAATGGATCGGGATTAGTTTGGAATAACATATACTTAGGCTACTTTTCACTGTGGGAAAATAAGGGGACTAGAATTACTTGTGACTGAAGCTGCGGGACACTAGTCATACTTACATAAATTTGTCTTTTTTTACATTTTAAAGCCGGGTCACACAGACGGGATTTTTTGTAATGTTCGTATTTGTATGCAACCTGACACACAGCAAGCGGGCGCGATCCCATACTCGGTATCGGATCGCTATCGCTATCGGATCGCTATCGCTACCGGATCGCCTCTGTGTGACCCGGCCTTAAGAAAAGCCTGCATTTTACCCTGAAATGCCTAGCATTTGCGGCGATCTAGCATCCAGAACGCTAACCTAGAATATTCATAAATATTTACTCTAGATTTAAACATAAACGAGATCTAGTAGTAGTTATTATAACTATAGTAGATCCAACCATTTATTTTCTTTTTGACAGCACCAATATAATGTAACTGCGCCATGTTACGCAAAAGTTCACTTTTAAATGCGAGGTTTTATAAATATGACAACTGAGACGTACTTCTTAGCATTCCATGGATTCACCGTGCGGGTGCCGGGTCCATCGTGTGGCAGAGAGAGAAATCTCGAATAGACCCCAAGACTTGTGACTCGGGCGTAGGTTTAAAAGGGGCCCCTTATATTGACGTACGTCAACACTCACCTTCACTACTCGTATTTCTCTCCCTGCCCAGCCAAATCCGATATGATCCTACTAGTGCAGCTTTAGATACTCGTTCTAGTATAGAACTTACTGCACTTCTGGACAATCCAAGGTCTTTAAGCAGGTTATAGAGAAATTTTGCTGGTATACCTCTCGCTCCTACTTCTACAGCGTATAAATTAACTACATAGCCATTTTTTGTTAATTCGTTTTGAAGGTCGTAATACTTATTTTGTTTCATCGCGTGGTCTTTAGGTATATTAGTTTCCCACGGTACGGTAAGTTCTATCAGGACTATGCGTTTCGTAGCCCTAGAAAAAAGGAAAATGTCCAGTCTGGATGACGAAACACCCACATCCTCTGGGATTTTATAGTGCTTTTCATACGTGTCCATTAAAATAGTCCAATCAGGTGCTGAACTCAAGATTGAGTAAGGCTTGCTCTTGGAGTTTGAAGTTGAACCCTCTTTTACAAAGTTAATTTGTCTTTTGTTTGTCGTCAATCCCTTTTGGGCTCTAGCTACCGAAAGACTTACGGCTTCACGTATGATTTCAAGTACTCTGCCATGGCGCTGTGAGTAATGACCCCTATTAAGGAGCACCTTGCATCCCACCAATATGTGCCTTGCTGTACATATCGCCTCACTACAAGTATAGCAACATTTTTCAGAGGCTTTTCCCCAGCTTACCAAGTTACTCTGGTCAGGAAGGGTCATTTGAAAAGCATTTAGATAAAATTTTAACAAGGCAGGAGACCAGTCATATAGCAAGGTGCGCCACTTTAGAGCTAATGGGATACAAAACTCACCTATAGTTAACCACTCACTTTGCATTTCTAAATTCATAGCATGCACATATATATTTGCTCCTTGATCCCGTATAATAATCATCTTGGACAAATTGAGTCCATAGGTGGAGTAGTTTTTTTATCATCATCATCATCAGCCGCAAGACGTCCACTGCTGAACATAGGCCTCCCCCCTAGATTTCCACAACGAACGGTCCCGCGCAACCTGCAACCAGCGGTTTCCAGCGACCTTTGTTAGGTCATCTGTCCAACTAGTGGGAGGCCGTCCAACACTGCGTCTTCCGGTTCGTGGTCGCCACTCGAGAACCTTTCTTCCCCATCGGTTGTCAGTTCTGCGAGCGATGTGGCCTGCCCATTGCCACTTCAGCTTGCTTACTCTTTGAGCTATGTCGGCCACTTTCGTTCTTTTGCGAATATCCTCATTACGGATTCTGTCGCGCAAAGAGACTCCGAGCATCGCTCTCTCCATAGCTCGCTGTGTGACTTTGAGCTTTGTTATGAGGCCCACAGTTAAGGACCACGTCTCAGTTCCATAAGCCATCACTGGCAACACGCATTGGTTAAAGACTTTTGTCTTTAGGCATTGGGGTATTTTGGACTCAAAGATGTGCCGAAGTTTCCCGAACGCTGCCCATCCGAGTTGGATTCTTCGCTGGACCTCTTTGTCGAAGTTGGATCTACCTAATCGGATCTTTTGACCCAGGTAGACGTATTCGTCAACAACTTCGAGTGTGGTATTCCCAACATTAACCGGTACAGGTGAGACATGAACATTTGACATGACCTTCGTCTTGTCCATAGGGTCAATGTGGGTAAATGTAAACAGAGGTAATTGGAGACACGCCCGATAACTTCCACAATATTGCTCTCAAAAAAATGTGCGTATAACGAAACGCAACTATTTTTTATGGTTTATGGAGGTCATATTGAACTGTCACTGTCAGACATCAAAAACACGGTGCTTGATGTGTTAAAAAAATTTCGCAAAAAATAATAGAAATACAGTTCGCAAGTACTTCAATTTATGTTACACATTGCAAAAAAATAAAGGTAAGTGATTTATGTTATAAATTGAACGTGATGAATGTAGATTTATTCTGATGATTCAAGCTGCTTTTTTCTCCGCAAAATACGACCGCCATTTTTCGAGCTGCGTTTACAATTGCCTCAACTTTTAGCTTATAGAGTAAAATGTAAACGCATTTTGAGGTAAATGTAAATAGTGAGGGAATTGGAAACAAGAGCTTTTCTGTTTTATATTTACTTTGTGGTGGTGGGTAGGTAAATGTAAACATTTTGTTTCAGTGCTAAATATGCCCAGAAACTATGTAAAAAAGAAGGAACCGCCCCGGTATACTGTAGAAGATATTAGAAGAGCAGTGGAAGATGTCACAGAAAAACGGAAGACATTTAGACAAGCTAGCGAATACTATGGAATACCCACTGCTGTTATTTATCACCGTATTAAAGGCCGAAAAGTGTCTCTAGACAGAATGGGTGGAGGAGTCTCCAAAGTATTACCGGATCGTGCGGAACAACATCTCGTTAATTGCCTGAAAACAAGAGCGAGAATGAATCACCCGTGCCATAAAGAAGAATTTTTGATGTTGGTGGGAGAATATGTGAAAGCACATCAAATAAAAACGCCCTTTAAGGATAACATTCCTGGAGACTGTTGGTACCAATCCTTCATGAAAAGAAACCCTAGTCTTTCACTAAAAAAGCCTGAAATTTTACAAAAGGCCCGCACTGATGCAAGGAGACCTCACGTTGTTTACGATTTTTACGATATGTTATCAAAAGAAGTAACCGAAAACAATCTCAAAGACAAGCCAAGGTATATTTTTAACGCCGATGAGAGTGGTTTTCATAGCGATCCCAGCAAACTTCGAGCAATAGGGGAAAAAGGAACAGCTCTCTCCCGCGTAACTGGCGGCTCAGGTCGAGAATCGACTAGCGTCTTAGCATGTGTAGCTGCAGATGGTACATTTTTGCCCCCTTGTATAGTATTTAAAGGAGTCGCTGTACAGGCAAGATGGGTTTCTGATAAGGCTTATCCTGGAACATTATTCGGAGCGACAAAAAACGGCTGGATGGAGGAACCTACTTTCCACAATTGGCTCATAAACGGATTTATACCTTATGTAGATAACATCCGGAAAGTAAATAACGAACCCAATCACAAGGTTATTCTGATTTATGATGGCCATTCTAGCCACATTAGCGTGAGAATCGTAGAAGATGCTATAAATGCAAATATAATTCTAGTCAAGTTTCCTAGCCATTTGACAGACCGCATCCAGCCTCTGGATAAATGTGTATTTGGACCAGTGAAACGTCATTGGGAAAAAACATTAGTAGAGCACGGCATAAAACAAATGGGAAAAGGTACTGGCCATCTGTCCAAAGAAAAATTCACGGAACTCCTAGGGGAGGTATGGGCACAGGCCTTTACTACCAAGAACATTGTGTCTGGATTCAACACAACAGGTATTTTTCCAGTAGATGCTACAAAATTCTCCAAAAAAATATTCAATCCTATCGAACTACAAATATACCACAACCTGATAAATGCACTGAACGAAAAAGATACAGATTTTGATGCCAATTGTGACAATAGTATGTCTACAGAAGAATCACCAAATTTTCCAGGTGAATTTGTTCCAACATATAATGGTTCTACATCAACAGTATGCACCGACCAAAGAGACGAACCTGCACCAGAGGATAACCTTACTTCAGACTTACTAAATACTATAGATAATAATTCTTCAACACAGGGTTGTATTGAGGAACATGCTAATCCTGACTGCTCTGGTTTTGAAATCTGTTCTACTAGTAATACAATCAACATGGCAAGAACAACTAGTATTCCACATTGCTCAAATTTTGATGACCACACATTGACTGTTCAAGATAATGTCATTCCTAGTTGCTCGGTCTTTCAACAGCCCACCACTAGTATTCATGCTGACTTTGACTGTGAACAACCTTTGGAGGATATAACTGCTGAATCAGCAATACCGGATTGTAGTACTTTTGAAGGCCATGCTATGAATGATTCCGTCGTATTAACCAACAGTGAAAATTCATCTCCATTGGTAAATAAAATATTAAAATTGATATCACTGGATACAACCGCAAATGACGCTATTAAAGCAAAAATTCTAAAAGCCATATCATCTACTAATGGTGATGATGACAAATCTGATGATATTATGTCGCCAAATAAAGAAACTCTAGAGAAGTTGTTTAAATTACAGAAAAATAGCCCTGAAAAGAAAAGGAAAATAGTAGTACCAAGGCTAAAGGTAGCGACATATGGAGAAGTTCTCACTACAGACGCCGTTAAAGAAAGATTAAAACAAGCGGAGGAAGCCAAGTATGGTAAAGGACTTAAGAAAAGAGTTAAGACAGAGAAGAACCCAAAGAATAAGGGTCAAGTAAAACGAACAAAAAGTGAGAACTTTAATAAAGAAGATGACAAGGAGAATAGTGATAGTAAGAAAGCCAAGCTTGCCGAATCTAACAGTAATCAGAAAGAAAAAGTTGAAAAAATTAGTAAGGATAAGCCAATTCCACTTGTCAGTATGCGCCAAAGAAATAAAGTATACGACAGTGACGTAGAAGAGTCTGAGGAAGAAGAAATAACAGTACCTTATGCAGAAAGTGAAGACAGTGATTACAACGCTGCATGCGAAACTGTAATTGAGGACTGTGAATTTCTTGAAACGACATCAGTAACTGACAAATTAACAAAAGGAAATTTTGTTTTGGTAAAGTTTAAGGGAGGAAAAAGACTAACTATTACCTTTCGCTACTTGTGTATGGTAGATAGCATTGACGAAGAGGACTCAAGCGAAATCCTAGTAACCTCTTTAAAAAGTATCGATTCATCTAAACAAGTCTTTGCCCTCAACGAAAACGATATGAGTTCAGTGTCCATAAAAGACATTATTGGTGTCTTAGCAGAACCTATCTTATCTCTTAAAGGGGAAAGAATATTTTATAAATTCCCAAAACCTATAGACATTTCTGAAAAAATGTGAATTAGATTATTTGGGATTAAAATACAATTTGTTTAATATTACCTCTGTGTTTTATTATTGATGTTATACAGATACTAGTCCTTAGTTTACAATTACCCTATTACAAGTATAATTTTTACATTTACCCCAGATGTTCCACAAGGAGAAACTAAGGACATTTTAGTTTGATTCCTTTTACCTCCTATATAAGATATAAAGATTGTGAAATATAATACATGTCAGAGAATCCTCACTGTTATTATACAAGGTGGTATTTCATCAATATTTAGCAAGTTGGTCAGAATATTGTGTTTACAATTTCCTCAAAATGGCATATTTTAAAAAATATTACAGGGGCAAATGTAAACTTGTAATAAAACATGAAATAAAGCACTTACTTGTTTACATTTATCTGCATCTCTGACTTGGTTATCTATTAACTGTATAGACCAAAAAAAAATCCTTTACTACAATTAATTTACAAGTTATTGTTAAAATTGAAATAAGCGGGAATATTTTTTTCATATCCGTTTACATTTACCCACATTGACCCTATTCATCCTCAAACCTACCTGCTGGGATACTCTACTGAGATCCCTGAGCATAGCACCGAGGTCCTCCAGCGACTCCGCCACAATGACTATGTCGTCGGCAAATCGAAGGTGAGTGATGCATTCGCCGTTGATATTGATGCCGTATCCGTTCCAGTCCAGTAGCTTGAAAACATCTTCCAGCGCGGCAGTGAACAGTTTCGGAGATATAACATCTCCCTGTCTCACGCCTTTCTGTAGCTGGATGTGTTTTGTGCACTGGTCCTGTAATCGGACAGACATTGTGGCTTTGCTGTAGATACACTTCAACACTTCGATATAGCGATAGTCGATGCGGCATCGCTGAAGAGACTGAAGCACTGCCCAGGTCTCGATGGAATCGAAGGCTTTCTCATAGTCCACATACGCTATACAAAGTGGCCGATTATACTCGTCAGTTTTCTGTATAATCTGCCGAAGCGTATGGATGTGGTCTATGGTACTATAGCCTTTTCGGAAACCGGCTTGTTCGGGTGGCTGGAAGTCGTCAAACCTGCGTGCGAGACGATTCGTGATTACCCTCGAAAACAACTTATAAACGTGGCTCAGAAGTGAGATGGGTCTGTAGTTCTTCAACAAGGTGTTGTCACCTTTTTTGAAGAAGAGCACCACCACACTTCTGCTCCACGCTTCTGGCGTATTACCGTCAAGTATGACGGAGTCGAATAGCCTCTGGAGGACTTTAAGTACCGGTTTTCCACCCGCTCTCAGAAGCTCAGTCGTAATTCCGTCATCGCCAGGTGCCTTGTTGTTCTTAAGTTGTTTGAGGGCCATCCTAATCTCATACAGGCTGACTTCCGGGATGTCTTCGGTAAAGTGTCGGGTCAGCTTGGCTCTGGGGTCTTTTGCCATGCTAACGACAGGTTGTGCTTGTGTAGAGGTGTATAACTGTTCATAGAACCTCTCAATCTCCTCCAAAATCTCGGGCTTTGACGAGACGACGTTACCACTATCGGTCTTCAGTTTGGTCAATTGACTTTGCCCAAGAGACAGATTTCTTGCGAACACTTTCGAGCCTTTGTTCCGCTTAATCGCTTCTTCAATACACGAAGTATTGAAGCAGCGTATGTCGCGTCGCACACAAGTAGATATCTGTCTATTGAGCTGTCTGTATGCCGTCATGTCGACCGAAGACTGCAATCGCATATCTCGCCTAACCGCCATGAGATTCAGAGTATGATCGGAGAGCTTTTGGGTTCTATTCTGGCGTCGGCTCTTATAAAATTTCCTGCCAACTGCTTGAACAGTTTCCACCAGCCTGTCGTTTATTTCGTCCGCAGTTACGCATTCATCTAAGGCTTCGAAGCAATTTTGAAGTTCGAGTTGAAAGTTATCGGGATCTTCGATTTGAGCATAATTTGGTCGGAGCGTGGACTTCATTAGACGTGATCTTTCGAACTTAATGTTTAGATTCAGCGTGCCTCTTACAATACGGTGATCGCTGCCGGTCTTAACCCTACTGATCACAGAGACATCGCTGAATATTTGCCGTTTAGTCGTCATAATGAAGTCGATCTCATTTTTTGTGGAACCATCTGGGCTAATCCAGGTCCATTTTCGTTGTGGCTGTTTCTTGAAAAAGGAGTTCATCATAAAGAGGCTCTCCCTTTCCAAGAAATCAGCTAGACGTTGCCCTCTTGGGTTCCGCTGCCCATATCCGAATTGTCCCACTCTCAACTCATCACCGCTACGTTTGCCTAGTTTCGCGTTGAAGTCTCCCATCACAACTGTGAAATGTGTTGGCGAGACATGTATGGCTTTGGAGATGTCCTCATACATGGTCTCAACCTCTTCGTCGGGATGTGTCGAGGTTGGTGCGTATACCTGTATGACCTTCAATGAATACCGGTCGGTTATTTTAAGTACAAGGTATACAACCCTGCTCGACACACTCTCGATCATTAACACGTTGTTGACAAGAGACTTGCGGACGATAAACCCGACACCCCCTTGGGATTGTTGATCTCCCTCCCGGTAGTAGAACAAGTTGCCGGATTCGAGGGTTATTCTGTCCTCGCCCAGTCTACGGACTTCGGATAACCCTATGATATCCCAGCGCAACTTGTCCACTTCTTCTTCCAGCTCCACAATCTTCTCGTCAGCCCTCAGAGTCCGTGCGTTGTACGTTGCCAGGTCGAGTCGTTGGGTTTGGTGGCGGGGCGTCTGCCGGGGATTCTTAGCACCCCATGCTCCGCCGGAACCAAGGCTGCCACCAACGCCTGGAATAACGGAGCCGCCGGGGACTAGGGGCCGTTTCTTTTTTGTGACCATCATATGGGGGGGTGTTTGCCATAGTCACCACGCTTGGCAGGCGGGTTGGTGACCGCGGAGCCAGTCCTTTGCACCGATGCCGCCGCTGCCCGTCACCGGCCAGGTCAATTTAGGACTGGCTTTTAAATGGATATACCGCCATTGGTTCGGTCGTCAGAGCCTCGTTAGTTGGCAGCAGGGTGTACCGCGCGCAGGAGAGGTTGACATTTGGGGAAACTAGATGTTTAGCGCTTCCCCCTTACACCCCTTTTTTTATAAATTACATAAAACAACAAATGTTTCTAAAAAAATTACGTTCTATACCATATATTATATACATATATAATGACACTTACGAGTATCTCCCGAAGGTTTGGCATCAGTAACAACAGGTAATCCACTTGCAAAGAAGTCCATTATAATAGCAAATATCTCTGGTTTTAGAAGTCTCCAATCTACATCTTCATCCTGACGTGTTACAGTAACAAAGTCATGTCCAAAAAACACAGCTTTTACTCCTTCAGTACGGAAAATCATTTTAGCTGGAAAATATAATTAAAATGTGTAAGCCAGTTGCTACAGAAGCACAGAACCTGCTATGTCTATATACAGAAAAGACAAAAACTTTGAGATAAATCCATAAAGTGCTTTCTCCGTCTAATGACAGGTTTGATCTCAAATCACAGTGAGTTAAAGTACACTGAATAGGATTTACTGACAGTATACACCTATGCACAGAGCATGTGCTCCTACGCTGCGAGGCCACAGAAAGTATTAAGATTGGGACTCCTTGAAGAAACACCAAATCAACTATACCGAAATAAACATCTGACAAAATGGGAGTCGAACTTGTATGTTAGAGACCCAAGGCCATGCTTTGATATTTTTTTGGAGTTTGGTTGGTTTGGGTATGCTGGCCGGGAAAGCTCACAATACACCCCTAGCGAGATGCCAGTGCAGGACAATCACCCCCACTCTGAATTAGAATTATGTAGATTCAAAATATAAAAATAAAACTTTTTTGACACTACACAGCTTTGGACAACTAAAACAACAATACAATGTGTCTGTTCATATCCCTTAATTATTGTTTAAGGTTTACTCACCCAAGGGGCTACAATGTGCAGCACCAATGTTTGGAAAGTCCATTGTTTGCCCAATTTCTAAAACCTTTGTTCCAGGTAGAAATTTCAAGCTGTTGGGATTAGGAGTATCTTGTGTTTGTATAAACATCGTTCGGCATGCACATGTATTAAGGATAGGGACAATTTTGTCAATATTATTATTTTTAGCCATGGTTCGAGCAAGCCCGCTGTATTGTCGTGCATTCTCTCTGAAAACGACAGATAAAAATTATACTTTTGTTTTGTTTCAATATCAAAATTTTAATTTTTAGCAAAGGTGAAATTTGAATATTTACAGTCCAAGCCACCGTGAGATAAAATTTTGCCAAAACAAAGCTTGGAACTACTTACATGTTTATTGCAGAAGCCGATACGCAAAATCTTTTGCACAGCTCTCCTCTCTTGAAAATCCGGAACCCAGAACGCAACATCTTGATTTTTTTACTATAATCTATATATGTATCTATACAATAATTAATTCTATATTTCTATAACATCAAATAAAAACACAAATTCTTGGTAGAACTTTTTGATTTTTTTACCACAGAGTAAGTAATCACTATGTTTTTACGTCGAAACTATTTTTATTGTTATCTTGATATCTTAACTTCTTGACCATGGATATGGATACTAGTCCTACAGCCGCCGAAACGCCGAAAGTCAAATCGATTACAAGTTATAAGTGTCCCCCAACTCGAACTTTTATCAAGTGCAGTGAGAAAATTCGTTTAATTAGACAAGTTTGTAGAAACGTATACTACGTACTTTCTTTTTTAAGCACTTCTGCCTTAAATAATTCCTAGATAATGGTCAATAATCGAAACTTGAAACAAAACAGTCTTGAGTCAAGTATTGGACAATATTTAAATCGATATTTTGCTAAGCAAATAAATTTATTTGGATGATTGTAAAAAAACAATAAATTATGTTCTGCAAATTGAAAAAAGAATTGGCCGTCATGTGATATGCCGACAGAAGTGAAAACTGATATTAGGTAAACCAAAATTTGATTGTTTACATTGAAAACTCTGCAGGTGAAACCGGATGGCACTGCTAGTCTGGACTAAATTATCAAAGCTTCGATACAACCGATTATAAGCTAAAAATGAAAAGAAGAAAAAGACTTTTATCAGCTGACTATTATTTTTATCTATATATATAACAGCGAAAGGTCACTCATCAAGGAATCTCAGAAACTACAAATGCTAGGAATCTGAAATTTGGCATGGAGGTTCCTTTTAGCACGTAGGCGCTCGCTGAGACGGGGTTTTGCGAAATTCAACCGCTAAGAGGGTGAAACAAAGGGTGAACGGTTGTATGAAAATTCGTGATTTTCAAAGTTATCAAATTTTGTATCTAGACACTTGACACGAAGCAATTCAATGTTTCAATTCAATTCAATTTATTTCATTTGCAAAACATGGGTTGTACAATTTTACATTGTTACATAATGTTGAAGCTAAGTATATATAGGTGCGCCATGCTTTAACCTTATGGCATGCAAATATTTATGTTGTGAGTTTATTTTTAAAATTCACATTTCAGAATTAATTATACAGAATGGCAAAAACAATAAAAAGTCAAATTAACATGTCCAAGGTACACAATATTTGGGTCAATAAATAATACCAATATTAGTCAAAATAATGTCAGAGATTTCAAATAAAATGTCAAATATGCGTAATACTAAAAATGAGACTCGTACAAAATTAAATTACATATACGAAAAAACAGGTCATTGGTTATTATTTACTTATGAGAAACTGTAAGCGAGCCAAGTCTTTGTCTCTTAGAAACTCGGCAATGGAGTAATACGCCTTTACCAAAAGAATTTCTTTTAACTTATGCTTGAAAATTTTATTACTCTCAATATCTTTCAGAATTTTAGGTAGATTATTGTAGATTTCGACCCTTTTAACAAAAATGGTTTTATTATATATAGCTAATCTACATTTTGGAGCACATAAGATATGTTTGTGACGAATACTCTTTAAACATTCATAATCTTGAATGTTGTTCCTGACAAGAAGAGCGGCTTCATAAATATAAATAGAAGGAAGAGTCAACAACTTTAACTTTTGAAAGGAAGGCTTACATGAGTCTCTTTGTTTTAATCTACAAATTGAACGTATACATTTTTTTTGAGCTTTAAATGCAGCTTCTTTGTTTGTGGAGTTTGCCCATAAAAGTATTCCGTATCTTAGTGTTGAACCGACATACGCATGGTAGACACTCAAGAGAGTCGCGTCATTGACGACATTACGCAGCATGTAGAGAGCATAAGAAAACTGGTTTAACCTGGTGCACACCTGCTCCACATGTGATTTCCACGATAGAGCCGAGTCAACTTGTATACCTAAAAATTTTGTTGTATTGATTTCAGTTATTTGCTTTCCACTATAATTTATATTTAGAATGTCATTGTTACTATTAGTTGTTTTAAAAGTCATTATATGGGTTTTGTCCAAATTAATTTTAAGATTATTATTCTCTAACCAGTCAACTGTCAACTCTATAGATTTGTTAATATTGCTTTCATGGTCGCACAAACCATTTTCTGTAAAAATTACGGTACTGTCGTCTGCAAACATGACAATCGGATCATGTATGGCATGGGGTAAGTCGTTTATGTAAATAATAAATAGTAGCGGACCCAATATACTTCCTTGACGTACGCCGTATTTTATGGTTCTAGTGTCTGAACAATGTTTGTTCTATCGATTTTGTAATGTCGAACTGTACAGGGGTGAAATTGGGGTTGAAATGGGGGATGAATGTCAATAATATGGAAGTTCCCAACCATTGAAAAAACAACCATGAAATTCTGTATATTGACACTTGACATGAAGCAAACGAATGTTGGTTCTAGCAATTTTGTAATTTCGAACTGTACGGGGGTGAAATTGGGGTTGAAAAGGGGGATGAATGTCAACATGGAAGATCCCAACCGTTGAAGATAAAACCATGAAACTCTGAATATAGACACCTGACATGAAGCAAACGAATGTTAGTTCTATCAATTTCGTAATTTCGGACTGTACGAGGGTAAAATTGGGGTTGAAATGGGGGTTAAATGGCAATATGAAAGTTCCCAACCATTGAAGATAAAACTATGAAACTCTCTTTATAGACACTTGACATGAAGCAAACAAATGTTTGTTCTAGCAATGATGTAATTTCGAACTGTATATGGATGAAATTGGTATTGAATTGGGGGATGGAAGTATATACCTATGGAAGCTCCCAATCGTTGAAGATAAAACCATGAAAGTCTGTATATAGGCACTTGACACGAAGCAAATAAATGTTTGTTCTATCGATTTTGTGATTTCGAACTGTACGGGGATGAAATTGGGGTTGAAATGGGGGATGAAAGTATATATGGAAGCTCCCAATCGTTGAAGATAAAACCATGAAACTCTGCATAAATGTTTGTTTTAGCAATTTTGTAATTTCGAACTGTACGGGGATGAAATTGTGGTTGAAATGGGGGATAAATGTCAATATGAAAGCTCCCAATCGCTGAACATAAAACATAAAACCATGAAACTCTGTATATAGGCACTTGACACAATGCAAATAAACATTTGTTCTAGCAATTTTGTGATTTCAAACTGTATGGGGATGAAATTGGAGTTGAAATGGGGGACCAATGTATCTTAGGCTTTCAAATCTAAACAACTGAACCGATTTTGATGAAATTGTGTAAAATTGTTTTATTATAATCTGTTTGTAGTAACCGTATACGTGTCTGGGTAAACAAATAAGTACCTACTGCCTGAGTTATCTTAGTATTTATTTCGCGCGGACGAAGTCGCGGGTAACAGCTAGTTATGGTACAAATTCAGACAAATGGAAACTGTGTTGCAAACATTGCATCCCTCTTGAAGAGGCCAGTCTGTATGGGTCAACTTTTAAAAAATGTTTTATAATATCTAATCTTACCTGCAAACAACAGTAAAGATTTTTGTGTATGTATTTGTTTGTGGCTTAAAGAAGTCTAAGCATCATAGATGGCCATGGTCCGAGTTCACACGAAGATTGCTTTCATTTACGAGCGAGACGCTTGACTTTGATTCACTTAAACCACGAAAAATATGTGACTGGTGTGCCAAAAGAAGTTCTCACTTCAAAAACTTATATAAAGTCATAAATATGTGGCGTAGTGTGCGGTAAGGGGTTATGATTAGCCCAAGATTACGTAATGATTTATCTACCAAAAACATTGGCAATCATAGGAAAAACCGATAGAAGTGAAAACAAACTTATAACTCAGAATTTGACAGCTTACTTTCGAAACTACGAGGCTGAAACCGGAGGGCGTCGCCAGGATCATGGCCATCTAGAATTTCTTTGCTGACGCATTTTTAGATAGCCAATGGACATGGTTTCAAGTTTACCCGTAGATTTCTTATCATTCCCGAGCGTGAGGGTAGAATTCAATTCACAGCCCAGTAAAAATCTGCCTGTGGTGCGCCAAAAGACGTTTTCACTACAAAAAAAATTGATAGACTGTAAATTTGGTTTACGGGCAATAGGATAAGGATTAATATAAGGATTGGATACGGCCATCTTGGATTTGAAATTTGTCATAGTGTATAGTATTCTACGCAGTACGCAGGTTTCCGAAAAGGTTATAGTACCATAGACCACATCCATACGCTCCGGCAGATTATACAGAAAACTGAGTAGTATAATCGGCCACTATGTATAGCGTATGTGGACTTGTGGACTTTGAGAAAGTCTTCGATTCCATCGAGACCTGTCTAGTGCTTCAGTCTCTCCAGTGATGCCGCATCTAATTCTAATTCTAATTCAGGTTGGGGGTGATCGACCTGCACTGACGTCCCGCTAAGGGTGTATTGTGCACTTCCCCCCGGCCAGCCTACCCAAACCAGCCCAGCTCTTTAAAATATCGGAGCACGGCCTTGGGGCGCTGGCAAACTAGTTCCACTCCCATTTCGTCAGATGTTGTTTCTCTACATGGAGTTCCTTCAACGAGTCTCGATTCTAGTCTTATACTTTTCGTGGCCTCACAGCGTAGCAGCACATGCTCCACAGTTTCGTTCTCTCGCAAACAGCCTCTGCATAGGGGACTGTCAATAGATCCTATTCTGTGAAGATGGTAGTTTAACTCACAGTGACCTGTGATCAAGCCTATCATCAGACGAAGATCTGATCTTGATAGAAGCAGTTGGCTTACACAATTCCGCTATGTCTGCCCTGATGTTCTTTTTTGTTCCCGCTTTGGCAAGTAAGTCTGCTTTTTTATTCCCTTGACATGTGTTGTGGCTTTGAGTCCACTCCACTGTAACATTATAATTAAGTGCAAGACACTGTAGGGTGGAGTGGCATTCCGCGATCACTTTTGACCTAGTTGTGGGTCTTCGTAGAGCGTAAATAGTGACTGCACTGTCTGTTATAAATTTCATATCTGGTATGGATTTGTTCCCTTTTAAGGGTTCCGTAAAATGTAAAAACGGAACCCTTATAGATTCGTCATGTCTGTCTGTCTGTCTGTCTGTCCGTATGTCACAGCCACTTTTTGCCGAAACTATGAGAACTACACTACTGAAACTTGGTAAGTAGATGTATTCTGTGAACCGCATTAAGATTTGAACAGAAAAATTTACAAAAAAGAAAAATTAGGGTTGCCCCCCATACTGAGAACTGAAACTCAATTTTTTTTTTCTTCAAACCTGCACCTGTGGGGTTTCTATCGATAGGTCTTCAAAAATGATGTTGAGGTATCTAAAATCATTTTCGTCTACACTGAATAATTTGCGCGAGAGACACTTCCAAAGTGGTAAAATGTGTGTCCCCCCCCCCCCCCTCTAACTTCTAAAGTAAGAGAATGAAAAATCTAAAAAAAATATATGATGTACATTACCATGTAAACTACCAACGAAAATTAGTTTGAACTCGATCTGATGAGTAGTTTTTCTTAGTACGTCATAAATTCACTATTATTGAAACTTCAATCAAAGTTACAACGAACTACAAGAACTATGTGTACTATGTATATAATGTTACTTGCTGCAACGGAACCCTTCATGGGCGAGTCCAACTCGCACTTAGCCACTTTATTCATTGTTATATATGTCAGTTTGTGTTTCTTTTCTAAGTACTGATTTAGCTGCTAACAGGAGGCCCATAGCTTCAGCTTGTTGTACTGTAGTAGTTCTGTTTAGGGCTAATGATTCAGCTAGGTCTAGCTCTGGTGAGTGGTAGCCACACCCAACTCCCATACTATTTTTAGCCCCATCTGTGAAAACATTGCTCACATTGCTTTCCCTAGCGGTATTTGTTTTGGTGTGGTCCTCTGTGACCAGCCCATAGTTTTTCCTATCCAGATATGTCGTGGCTATACGATCCGTGCCTTGGCATGCACCTGGCACGATTCTCGTTGCCCTATCTAGGATTTTACAGTGAGTTGTGGGAATCCCTGCCCATTTCCATTGGTTTGTCGATTTAAGTCTTAGTGCTGCCGCCATAGCCTCATAGCATTCTTGTTGTATGTGCAGATGGAGTGGCGATAGACCAAGTATTATATCCAGCGCTTCAGACGGTGTGGACTTCACACATCCGCTAGTTAATGAACATGCCAGCCTCTGAATCTTTTGTAATTTAGATATTGTGGTCACCAGATTAGTTCTAGGCCACCACACTACACAGCCGTAAGTGAGGGTTGGTCGAACTATAACTGTGTACATCCAGCGACATAGTTTTAACGGCCCCAGTCTTTGCCAATTGCTTTGGTGCACTGCCATAAGATATTTGTAGCCTTTGTGGTTACGTGGTCCAATTGTTTTTTCCACAATAGCTTACTATCCAACCATACACCAAGGTACTTCACCTCCTTGCTAAGTGTCAATTGCGTTCCAAATAGTGTAGGAAGCTTTAATTTTGGTATATTTGTTTTGCGCGTGAATAGCACCATTTCTGTTTTGTTTGGGTTGGCAGATAGATCTCTACTTCCACAGAACTTTTCGAGTATCTTAAGTGCCCTTTGCATTTTTTCACATAATGTTGACTCACAAAGTCCTGAAATCATGATTGCTAAGTCATCAGCATATGCAAAGGTGGTTATACCTTCTTTATTTAACCCCTTACTGCATGAGACTTCCATTTTCGACGGCAATAAGAGATGTTATGGTATTGACCCCAAAGATACTACATAAAATAATTTAAAAAATCCTTGTCACACATTTCCAAAGAAAATCCGGAAAAACCAAAAATCCCATTTCTGCCATATTATGCAGTAACAGGCGCGAATATTTGGTTTCCAGATATGGCATTATATGCAATAGTGAGTTGAGGGTTATGTAATTATTATTTTATTATTAAATAATAAAACAATCAATTATTATTATTTATTTATTCTAATTACTGAATCAATACAACTTAACACAACAATTTAATGAGATCTTTAACAATGTTTTAGTGCGCAATGTGAAATAATATCAAACACTTTCTTATTATTTTATTAAAATAATAAAAGAACATTATTATTTATTTATTTTTTACTGAATCAATACAACTTAACACAACGCTCATCACTATCTTCATCACTGTCATGTGGAAGAGCGATACCATAAAATCGTTTTGGATCCATTTACCTGAAAATAATAATTAATAATAATAGATAATAAAGCACTTTGCGCAAGTAATCCAAAAGAACTCCCAAAAGCATGCAATGCCACATATGGAAATATATCAAAACTGTTCTTAATGCATACTGTGCCATATATGGCAACATAATTTTACCTTTACTTCACACTATTCCACATCTGTCAAGCTACTTTCAGACTAAAATATCGCTAAACTACTTAGTTTTACTTACGTATTTATATACGAGGGTCAAACTGAAAGTTCTTAGAACTGGCCACTTATAAACAATATAATAAAAAAATAATTCTATAATTTGAAAATAGAACTCTTTGCCAATATTACTGAGTATATACTTCATTCATTTGTCATTTGTTTTACGATTTGGCGACAAATTGAAAATTGTCTGTGTCACGTCAACATGAATTTAACACGAGAAAATTTTCGTGCAATGATTTTTTATGACTTTCGATGTCATTTAAGTCAACAAGAAAGTTATGATAGACTACGATTGGCCTTTCACGATGAAGCCCCATCTCGTGCGACTGTTTACAACTGGTTTAATGAGTTTAAACGTGGTCGCACTAATCTCACTGATGATTTACGTGAGGGACGGCCTTCTACGGCGACGACTGAAGATAACATCTGTGTTGTGCGGCGTATGATAGAGACTGACAAAAGAGTGACCTATCAGCAGATTCGGACAAGCTTAGGCATCGGTATGAGTCAAGTGCACAAAATCCTACACGAACATTTAGCGGTCAGGAAGCTTTGCGCCCGGTGGATACCTCATAATTTGACTGAGGCTCAAAAACTCCATCGTGTGGATTGGTGCCGTAAAAAGATTGAAAGATTTAACGGAGGTGACTCAAATGCTGTGTTCGACATACTAACAGGTGACGAAAGCTGGATTTACTGTTATGATCCTGAAACCAAAAGACAATCTGCTCAGTGGGTGTTTCCTTTCGAGGAGTTGCCAACTAAAGTGAAGAGAGATCGAAGTGCGGGGAAAAAAATGGTGGCCTCGTTCTTTGGAAGGATAGGTCATTTCGCAACAATTGTGTTAGAGGATCAAAAAACAGTTTCTGCAGAATGGTACACTACCAATTGTTTGCCACTTGTCTTGGAAAAAGTTCGAGAGAAACGACCTCGCAGTAGGATCCTCCTTCACCACGACAACGCCTCATCGCACACCGCCAAGCGAACGATCGACTATTTGGCGACATCAAACGTTGAATTACTGGGTCACCCGCCGTATAGCCCCGACCTCGCGCCTTGTGATTTTTATTTATTTTCAAAAATTAAAGAAAAACTTAAAGGAAAGCGGTTTATGAATGCTGAAGAAGCGGTGGCTGCGTATCGCGATGCCATTGAAGAGACCCCTAAGGACGAGTGGGCAAAGTGCTTTTCCCAGTGGTTCCATCGCATGCAGCGGTGTATTGACGTGAATGGACAATATTTTGAAAAGATATAATAAAACTAATAACTGGCTAATGTAATCAGTTTTTGATTTTCTAAGAACTTTCAGTTTGACCCTCGTATATCCGTGACAGTTAGTTTTCGTTCTTGGCTCACCAAGTAAAAAAAATGGCAAAAAACTTCTTAAAAGCACTATAAAAGTTTTTTTTAACACAGCCGTCACACCATCAACCGTCAATTCTCGCCGACTGGTTCAAACATGTCGTAAAGTTTTTAACGCGGTGAGCTAGATGGCAGCACATGGCATCAAAACAAGCGGGAATCATGCTAGAAATGACCTAGTATGTAACAAAGGTTCAAAACAGTTTTTATTTTAAATAATACACGGTTCAAGTTATGTAGTCAAATATGGGTAGCTATGCGGTAAGGGGTTAAGAGCTCGATTAATTCATCCGCTACAATTACCCATAAGAGAGGAGACAGTACTCCTCCCTATGGGCATCCCCTTGTGAGTATGCAGCGTGACTCTGTCGAGGACTCTATGTTAGCTACTACTTGATGTAGAGCGCTTTCAGTTGATTTGCCCGATTGGTAGGCGTGTTGGTTCTTGTGAATTGGGCTGTCCATTAGCGGACCATTTCGAATATATTTGTCACACAGTCTTTCCAGTGTTTTTAGCAGGAAGGAACTCAGGCTGATGGGCCTGAACGACTTTGGGTTTGTGTAGTCTGATTTTCCTGGTTTAGGCAAGAAGACAACTTTTACTTCTCTCCAGGGTTTAGGTATGTACTTCCATGCGAGGCAGCTTCTGAATAAGGTTGCAAAGTGTATTTTGATCTTCCTCATACTCCAATGCAGAAGTGCCGGAAAGATTTCATCGGGTCCTGATGCCTTGAAGGGTTGGAATGTGCTGATTGCCCAGGATAGCGCCTCATCAGTAACTATTGATGACGCGAAATCCCAGTCTTCCTTACAAGGTTTCTGGTGAATTTGGCTTTCCCATCCTTCGCCCGATTCTAGTCGGCAGTCTGGAAAGTGGGTTTATAGAAGTAATTCAAACTGTTCTTTTTCTGACTCGGTGAA
Source organism: Ectropis crepuscularia (assembly GCA_963693475.1). Classification (NCBI taxonomy): domain Eukaryota; kingdom Metazoa; phylum Arthropoda; class Insecta; order Lepidoptera; family Geometridae; genus Ectropis; species Ectropis crepuscularia. Next base: position 17,700,538 of record OY856358.1, read on the forward strand.
TGATCCGTCAGGCTTCTTTAACGTTCCCAGTTTGGTCTGAGAATCATTTGATAATAGTTTTCTAAGCCTAGCAGACTCGCTTTCCGACTGAATTGAACTGCTGTATTTACGCCACATAGTTTTCTTGCTTTTGATTATTTCTAGTTTTAACATATGTCGAGATTTTTTATATTCCTGCCAATCCTCCTCTTGATTAGTATTCGTGGCTCTGTTAAATTTGTGTCTTGCATTCTTTCTCAGTTTAGTGAGCTCTTTGTTCCACCATCTGTCTTTTCTGTTCAAAGTATTAGTGTTCTGTGTCCTTAAAGGACATGCAGATTTAAAACTTTTAACTTAAGTTTTCGTTAGAAATTCTGTCATTTCTTCTATCTTATTTATTGAGAGCTCTTTTTCTACTGCTTTCTCAGGACTTTCAAGCAAGATTTTATCAAGCGATTCTGAGAAAAGGGATTTGTCAGTTTTTTTCGGATTTCTGTAGGTTCGTGGAGGGTGTTTACTTACTTTTAGGCTGAACCTGATCCTTCGATGATCTGAGCCGGAATATTCGTCCGTCGCTACACGCCATCCTTTTATGGTTTCAGCAATTACGCAAGTAGCCAACGTGATGTCTATTATGGTTTTGGCCCATGATGTGACAAACGTTGGCTCTGCCCCTTTGTTAAAGATGTAGAGATTGTGCCTAAGTGCAAAATCTAGCACATCTTTACCTCTATCGTTTGTGTCAGGGCAGCCCCACACACTGCAGTGTGTGTTTGAATCACTGCCGATGACACATTCAATATTATTGCTATTGCAGTAGTGCAATAGTTGTTCTAGTTCAGGTGGTGGTGCTGTTAGTTCTCCATCGAAGATCGAAGTATGCTGATGCCAGGAAAATGGAGCCTAGCCCATCTTGTAGGCCCGTGTCTAGTCTTATTACCGTTAGGTCATCTGTACATAGGTGTGTTACTAAGGACGCTTTTAGATTTTTGGGCACATAAATAAATGTACGAGTTTTGTTTTGAATCGGAGCCGCGAAAACGTTACCCTTAAGGGCTGTAAACCTGCTTACCTTGCCGTGGTATAGGTATGGTTCCTGGACCAGTGCTATTGTGTTTGGTTGTTCCTCCAGAGTTCTTCGCAGGGTGTTAGAGCCTGTGACACTGTGTTGGACGTTAGTTTGTTTAATATCTATTGAGACTATGCTCTCGTTTCCTATAGATTTTGAAACCCTAGCAGTATTGTGGTTAGGTTTGTTGGCGTTATTTTTATTGGTGGCATTTTTTAGGTGTTCATCCATTTTGAATTAATTCCTACCCCTGTTCTATCCTAATTATCTAGGGATTGGTCGGAGGCAGCGCTGTCCCGCTCCGTATCCATGAGCGACAGGGGCGAGAAGATCGTCAGGCCCATAATGTCACCTGTGATGTCCTCCTCGCCCTCATCGCCCACTTCCAAGAGACGGTCCACTTCCTCTCTAGTCCATTCCTTGTCTTCTAGGGGTACCGCTTCCGCACTGGTTGCAGCCATAGAGGAAGTACCTTCACCGCTTTCTGCGGCGTTGGTGACCCTCCCGGCTTCTGCCTTTGGTCTCGCTGATACCCCGGTTTTGTTATCCTTTATTTTGACGTAGACCGAACCAGTAGTGTAGTGAAGGCGATTATTGACTTGTTTCAGCCTCTCTACATCTACTGCCGGGATGCCAATGACAAGGATGTGGTTGAAGGTTTGGCCTATCTGTCTCACAATGTGTTTGAAGATCGGCCAGCCTTCAACGTTAAAGCATTTGTTCATTTCTGCCAAGAATTCTCGCAGAATGAACGGCCATTTTTCTAGGTCTTCCCTTTCTTCATTGAAGTCGGGTATGTAAATGATACCTGTGTGTTATCTGGGCAGCTCACTCTCAGGTATCACTCGAAATCCCCCTGATCCCTCCCACAAGAGCGGCATATTCTCGACGGTCGAGACTAGCCACGTCAGTGAGAAGTCATCACATGGAGTAATTTTAAGGCATCCGTGTAGCAGTCTAGCTAGGCGCTGGCTGAACACGGGTAGCCTTCTTTTGTCTTTATGCACAGCCCGATTTGTTTTGAAAAGCTCGTACTGTGCCTTATCGATGGATTTGCGGAGTAGGGTCGCTTTTCTCTTGTCCATCATGACGCCATTACTGTCTTGCACCACCACGTGGTATCGTTTGACAGCAGTGGCGTATGACATTTCTTGCGGCCCTTCCCGTCTGACTGCCGGTCCGCCCAGTCCTACCACCTCGACAGCGGGCCCGTGAGCCAGGCAATGCTTTTTGTCTGCAGCGGCAAGACTCGACGACACCTGGTCAGAGCTTCGTTGGCGTTTATTTGGACGTGTTGACTTCACGTCAGGACTATACTCGTCCTCAGCTTTCGACTCCTCATCGGCCCTAATCGGTGTGAATGAGGAACCTTCGCACCCTTTTTGCACCCCGCCGACTCCCTTGTCAAGATGACCTGGAGTCTGCAGAGGCCTACTCGGGGGCAGGACCCCGCCACCACCTTTTGCAACCTCTGTAGATGTCGTTGGCTTTTTTTCAATTATTTTCCTCTTTTCTGTCCGAGGTCTGTAATAATTTCGGCATTCACCGTATTTTTTACAGACTGCAATCGCTCGCCCGGTTTGCGGGCCTTTGCATCGACAGATCCGTCCACATGACCGCCCGGCGCACTATCCCTGACGGGAAGAACCGGATGAGGGGACATCACCGTTGAGCTTGGGCCCGGCGCCCCGTCGGCGATTGTTCCTATTTTATTCGGGTTAATTCGAGCCATGCACGCCATGATGGCTGGCTGGCTGGCTGGCGCAAGCTCCGTTAACCCAATGAGGATCAGTAAAGTTATAGCAAATTCAATAGATCTATCATCCACGTTATTCTCTATGACATAAGGATCATATATCTTTTTGAATTATCCAAATCGGACCATTACTTACGAAGATATTAAATAATAAACATATACCGTTCCTGTCGCTAAAAGTCAATGCACGCGGGAGCGTGTGACGTCACTGTGACGGAACCGAGCGCGGCCGGCCGGTCGGCCGGCACATTCGACGTAGCAGCGGCGACGCACGACTCGGTTGGTCCCTAATATTTGGCAATTTATTTACACAAAGTGTTGTTGGAGTGTAATTTTGTGATACTTAAGTATATACATAAGTAATATGAGTACTAATAAAGTAGAAGCGGGTTTTGTGCAAGCTCAGTCAGATAATCTTCCAAAAGTGGATTCTTTTATGGTATTTGATTATCTAGGTAATCATTCCAAGTTCACCAGCGTTGAAATCCGTGGTTGGAAACTACAAAGGTAAGGATGCTGCTTATTTATCTACGTACGTAGGTACTTATTAGTAATCTTTAATTTGTTAGTTAGTGGTTAAAAAATCTTATTCCATAGGCAGGTGTAATAAAATTAATGTAAAGTGTAGATACAGGGACATATTCAGAACTTAAGAGTAGTGTTTATACTATCGAATGTAAATGAAATAATTGTTTTCGTTCATTCATATGTAGATCATTTCGCGAATGATTTTTTAACCTACTTGCGCTTTATTTAGTGCATGGTTCTCTCATTTGCTGATCTAGGTATGACAGAATCCAATATAAGATGCAATTAATGTCGGCATTTTTCTCCAAGGCTACTTGTTTGATTTTGATCGGTCAATTTTCTTTTTTTAGTTTTTAAGCTTTAAAAATACTAGTTAAGCCCCGCTGATGATGGTGATTGAAACCTTGGTAATCGGTTATGTTCGACCAAGCGGACTGCGCTACGTGTGTTACATTTTATGCCAGTGTTATATTAGTAGGATATATTAAGGTGCGTCCCCCAGCAAAACGAGTTTATTGTCCAGTTTTATACTCATTAGCCAAAACAAATAACATCTGGTAAAAAATACATTAAATTACTACAGCTTCTTGGCTTCAAAATGGTAGTTTTATTTTTTTGTTAATGAACTTATTGTTTTAATAATCGCCTCACAACGAAACCATGAAAAAATTAAATAATTGTAGTTATCATGCATCTCCTCGAAAATCGTCCATTATTTTGATTTTGTACTTACACCAACGGATAGACAATCGCATTACGAACATTTTGGTAGTTTTATTTTTTTCAAAAGACCAAAATCTGATTTTATTCTAAAATTTGAGTGTAAAACAGCGAAAAATCCTACTGTTTCTCTCTTGCTCTTTCTTGCGGTGTGCGATAAGGTAAAAAATACTCAAGGTCATTTGCTCGGGGTACGCCCTTAATGTAGTTGCTTCTAACAGTAAGGCATAGCTGAGGCAGATACATAAATGCACCGCTGTTGTGTACATGATTGAAAAATAAATAATATATCATACACTCTTTGATTTTTACCTAAGTACGTTTCTGTGCTTTAACCTTGGAATATTACATAGAAATAAGAACGGGCAAATAGGTAGGTAGGTTTATACACATAATCAGACAAAGTAAGAAGGTAAGTATGTTTCTATTAATACAGCAGCTTAAAATAAGATATATAGAAAGGTACACTGCACTTAATACCTAGTAGGTACCACCTTTTTTTAATAAATAATATCAACCAAATAATAGGTATAGTTATGTAGGTACTCACTACTCACATCGAAATGATCTTCACAGCAATGTCTTGTAGCCTGGGCAGAGGGTGGAGTATTATGATCTTTTTTTACAATCGAATACCATTTTTTACGAAGTTTTGGGTCTTTCGGCACGTTAAAAAATAGTTTTTCTAGCGTTTTAATAGAAGTGTTTATACATTTTGGCACTATACAATATATATACATAGTTTAAAAAGTGAATTACACACAAATCAGACACTTAATTTGTTTTAAAGTCACAAATAAAGAAACAAAACACTGCGCGCCTTATCGCTGCCAACGGCTAACTGGCGGCGACCGTCACAGTGACGTCACAGCTATCGCGACGGCCACTCGGTGAACTTCGCTAGTAATTCGGTCATAACTTCGTAAATTTTTGTCGTAGAGCAAAAATTTTTACACTGTTTGTTAAGGATTTCTTAGCTCTATAAATCTGCATACTCAACTAAAAACGTTACGGATCCTCATTACCTTAGCAGTGCCTTCCACGCTCCTGTTGATGGCATCTGCCCTTTCTGCCTCCTCTTCGAGGTAGGCCGACTGTTTCTTCCGGTGGTTTTGCCACCGGTTTTGTGTGGCAAGGTGAAACTAGGCCTCGAGGCCTGGCTGCCACCTCGCCTAGTACCTTGCGCGCCCAACACAGCGCCAGAGAGCGCCTCCTCCTGCCGTAGTTTTTGCGTTCTTCTCTTGGCTTGTCCAGGGCGCTTTCTTTTCTGCACTGGTCCAGGTCCTTCCGCCCGCGCAGCAGTCTCCTTCGCCGCAGGTGCAGCCCCAGTAGCAGCAGCGGCCGGCAGAGCCTGGGACTCCACTCCACCGTCGCCTTCGGTAGCATACTTCACACTCTCCAGCCTGGGTACCGTAGAACGCCGGTCGCTAGCCGGATCGCATGGCACAACTAAATCATTTAAAGTACTCTCCATTTTTGATTAGTAATCTGAAACTAAGAATTTTAATTAAAAGGGCGCCAAGCGTTAGGTGAAAGCAGTTGCCCAAGCTACTTCCCCCCGGTATTTCGCGTGTAGATGGTGAGAGGGCCTGCCCGAGAAACACACGGGTGGCCTCAAACTCCACCTAACACGCCGGCCACGGGCAGCCGCGAGGCGGGATGTTGTGCACGGCATACCAAGTGATGATTTGAAATACCGTTCACCCCATCCCCCTCCTAGTGCCCTCCCTCTTTACCCGGGCTTGGGACCGGCACCGCACTTCTGCTATTGAGCTGAAAGCGGAATTGAATCCAAGCAGCTAGTTTAAGCAATAGACAAAAGCCAAATGGCGAGGCCGCATCGAATATCGCTATATCGAAGTGTTGAAGTCTATTTACAGCAAAGCCACAATGTCTGTCCGATTACAGAACCAGTGCACAAAACATATCCGGCTACAGAAAGGCGTGAGACAGGGAGATGTTATATCTCTAAAACTGTTCACTGCCGCGCTGGAAGATGTTTTTAAGCTACTGGACTGGAACGGACATGGCATCAATATCAACGGCGAATGCATCACTCACCTTCGGTTTGCCGACGACATAGTCATTGTGGCGGAGTCGCTGGAGGACCTCGGTACTATGCTCAGGGACCTCAGTAGAGTATCCCAACAGGTAGGTTTGAGGATGAATATGGACAAGACGAAGGTCATGTCAACTGTTCATGTCTCACGTATACCGGTTCTTCTAAAAAAAAAAAAAAAAGAGGCCTATGTTCAACAGTGGACGTCTTGCGGCTGATGATGATGATGATAGTATTCTACTAGTCAAGCTCTTTGATTTGATACCCATATTGAGCTAGTAGTAAAAAAATAATGTAAATCGCTAGTTTGTGGTGGCGGCCATCTTGGATTTAAAATTTCCCATAGTGTATAGTATTCTACTAGTCAATCCCTTTCATAATTATGATACCCATATTGAGCTAGTAGTAAAAAAATAATGTAAATCGCCATTTCGTGGTGGCGGCCATCTTGGATTTGAAATTTGTATTAGTGCATAGTATTTTATCAGACAACCCCTTTTATTTGATGCCCATTTTAAGGTAGTAGAGAAAAAGTAATCTAATTCGCCATTTTGTGGAGGTGGCCATCTTTAATCGATATTAACCAAACATAGCTAATACCCACCGCACAAAAATTAACCTTCAAATAAAAAAAATTGCCAGTCATAGGAACTGCCGATAGAAGTGAAAACTTGCTGTTGCCCTGGTACTGGTACCTAGGGGCAAACGTAACTCTTTTATATTTCTGTTGTCCTGGTATCTGGAGATAAACGCTGGGCTGTTGGAGGTAGGTAATCGAAACTCTTTACTGTTTCTGTTGCCCTGGTACCTACCTGGCCGTTTTTACCGAGTTTACCCGAAGATTTCATATCCGATCCGATCCGATCCGATCCGATCCATTATCATATCCAAGCGTGACGATTGATGAATCCATTTCACAGCCCACGAAAATTCTGTCTATAGCGCGCCTAAAGAAGTTTTCACTTCAAAAAATTGTAAGCCGTCACGGGACGCCTGGCAGATGTGAAACATCGAAAACAAACAAAATGAATTGTTTTCTTCCTATATTTAGTTTTCTTCTTGTTTTCTAAGCGGTGTAATATTTATTTATGCATTATTTACCACAACAAACTCCGATTACCATTTCAAATGTTTCAATGTCGGATTTCAGTTAAACACAGTAAAATTATTCCGATTGTTCAAAAGAGATTGCTCCACAGGAAGATAACATTTTTTTAGCTTCTTTGCAGTGCGTAGAGAAATATTCGGAATAAGAAGAATATTATTAATTCCTAATGGGACATCAACGACAACTCATCAAGTTTTTGAAGTGAAAACTTCTTTAGGCGCGCTATAGACAGAATTTTCGTGGGCTGTAAAATGGATTCATCAATCGTCACGCTTGGATATGATAATAGATCGGATCGGATCGGATATGAAATCTTCGGGTAAACTCGGTAAAACGGCCAGGTAGGTACCAGGGTAACAGAAACAGTAAAGAGTTTCGATTACCTACCTCCAACAGCCCAGCATTTATCTCCAGATACCAGGACAACAGAAATATAAAAGAGTTGCGTTTGCCCCTAGGTACCAGTACCAGGGCAACAGAAAGAGTTGCAATATTCTGTATAATTACGTTGATATAAAACTAGATGGCGCAACCATCGATTTAGCTGGCGGTGGTGAAATTATGCGAATGTACATAGACCTACGATGGTTTAACAAATAATTTGTCTTCTAACAAGGTAATAAATAAATTAAACAATTCAATTAAAAGTGAAAACATTTGAGTCACAAGTTTTCACTTCTATCGGCAGTTCTTATGACTGCCAATTTTTTTTTGTGACGGAATTTATAATGGTTTTAACAAAACTGGGAATTACTTATGTGATTCGGTGCTCCTTATTACTTAGGTACATAATTGTGGTAATAATTACATAAAACCTTATATGCTTGTGTTGTCTGATGGAAACCCTCGATTGTTCTGGACCTTCTAAGGCCACTGTCTCGAATACCAAAATAATGAGATATTTATATCACAATTAAGATATTCCCTTCTGTGACGATATTTCTATGCAAATTAAGTGTTCATACGTATGGTAATCAGTTGCTAGTGAGCAGTACTATTATTCCTATTTATTCTGATAAAAATATGTTTTGAAAGATAATACCATAGTTCTTTCTTTTCTTTTGTGTTCTAATCCGAAAGAAAACATAATTCTGATGTATTTTGACAGTAAACATAACCTTACTTTTGGTTTAACTGTAACTCATTTTTGGTATTTGGGAAATGAAAAACACCAACATCAGACGTTTTTAGAAGCATGAACAATACTAATTAGACACTATTCATCTCTACGCACGTTCAGTATCAAAAAAAGTTTGACAGGTTTTTCAAAGTACTGAACGTTGGCATTGTCTTTTAAAAAATGTATAAGCTAAATTGGATATTAATGGAAAACTTTTTTCAAGTGAAAACTTCTTTAGGCGCGCCTAGACAAATTTTTCGTGGGCTGTGAATTGAATTCATTCGTCACGCTCGGGTATGATAAGAAAGTTTCGGGTAAACTCGGGACCATGGCTATTGGCCATTTAGAAATATTGGCCATTGGCCGTCAACCAATGGCAAATACTGAAAGGGCGTGGCCTCAGCATCATGCCATGGCCATCTAGAAATGCATCAGCCAATAGGAAATGCTGACGCATTTCTAGAAGGCCATGCCATGATGCCCAGGCCACGCCCTCCGGTTACACACGTGTAGTTTCCAAAGTAAGCTATCAAATTCTGAGTTATAAGTTTTCACTTCTATCGGCAGTTCCTATGACTGCCAATTATTTTTGAAGTGATAACTTCTTTAGGCGCGCTATAGACAGAATTTTCGTGGGCTGTGAAATGGATTCATCAATCGTCACGCTCGGATATGATAAGAAATCTTCGGGTAAACTCGGTAAAAACGGCCAGGTAGGTACTAGGGCAACAGAAACAGTAAAGAGTTTCGATTACCTACCTCCAACAGCCCAGCGTTTATCTCCAGATACCAGGACAACAGAAATATAAAAGAGTTGCGTTTGCCCCTAGGTACCAGTACCAGGGCAACAGAAACAGTAAAGAATTGCAATATTTTGTACAACTTCGTTCCATCAGAATGTCCCTTGACACCTCCCAAGTATTTTGAAGTGAAAACTTCTTTTGGCGCTCAGGCGCGCTTTTAGACGGTTTTTTCATGGGGTGTGAATTGAATTCTAGCGTCACGCTCGGGTATGATAAGAAATCTTCGGGTAACCTCGGGGCCACGGCCATTGGTCATCTAGAAATGCGTCAGCCAATGGGAAATGCTGAAAGGGCGTGGCCTAACCATCACGGCTTGACCATCTAGAAATGCGTGAGCCAATGGGAAATGTTAACGCATTTCTAGATGGCCATGTCGTGATGGTCAGGCCACGCCTTCCGGTACACCCGTGTAGTTTCCAAAGTAAGCTATCAAATTCTGAGTTATAAGTTTTCACTTCTATCGGTAGTTCCTATGACTGCCAATTTTTTTTTATTTGTTCTCGAGTCGATAGGATATTTATCCGATTCACGAAATTCTGAATCGTTTGATACCTATATCGTTAGAACAAATTTTTAAAAGTAAGTATATATATATATATATGAAAAATTATAAAAAGTCTTTCCCGAGACGATCGGATATTTATCCTAATCATGAAATTTTGAATCGTTTGATATCTACATTGTATGATTTATTTAAAGTGTTAATCAATTTGTTATTTAAATACTAAGAAAACTAAGAAACAAATGATCATTTCAGTCCGTTGAGCACCGCTTGTTTAGAGTGAGAGGCACACTCTCTGTCTTCGTCTTGCCAACTGACTACCAAGGCGGTAAAATTAAATATTTTAAAATATTTATATAAATATATATGATTATGTTCAGTCATACCTGGGTAGCGATTCTGAAAGCATTCGGCTGCATCCGACACGGAATCTCATCTCTCGGGCTCTGTCATGCTTATCAGATAAGACAAAGACCGAGAGATGAGATTCCGTGTCGGATGCAACCGAATGGTTTCAGAATCGCTACCCTGGTGTATTTATGAATACAGTAGCTACTTAAATTTAAAAAATAACAATTTTTTTTTGTTAACATTTTTTTAATCGCAAAAAAACAATACTCAGTTAAGAAAAATTCAAGCTTAGCTGATTTTTTTCAAAAGAAAACTAAGTGGAAGTTATAATAAAAAAATAAAAAATTCAAATTGTTTAATTTTGCCAGAGATAGAGCTATAAGTTGATAAGCGCGCGTGTGAAACTACGGATTTTTTAAATTAAAAAATTGATATCTCGTAAACTATTGGTCGTAGTGCAAAGCGGTTCATTTTGTTTGTTAATTATTTATCTAAGTTTCATCAAGTGTCTCGACTCATTTTCCATAGCTAACGAGATATTTTAATGTAAAGCTTGCAAAATTGCAAATTCTTAAACAATTTAATTCCCGCGATTTTTTTTTGCGCAAATGATCTACATATTTTTCTAAGTATATTAACACAAAAATATTTCAATTTACCCCATTTACATTGGAAGTCTTAAACAAACGGCGTAATATTTCCCAGCCTACTGGACTATTAGATACATACTATATACCTACAGCGTGGCGACGCGTCGCCACGGCAAGCGTCACCACGCCAACGATCAGTTTCATACCTCGGCTATAGATGTTTCACATCAAAAAACCGCATCGAAATCGGCCCATCCGTTTGAGCTCTGTGGTGCCACAGACAGACAGACAGATACAGAGACAGACAGACAGACATCGACGTCAGACTTATAACACCCTTTTTTTGGTCGGGGGTTAAAAATAGATGCAGCGTAAGCTGACAATGATCGTTACGGGATACATTTTCGTACATGCACCCGGCGTACATCGATTTATTAGACGTTGTCAGTTGTCACGTCAATAAAACCAGGCGACAGAGTTGCGAAAGAAAATTTTGTACGTAAGTTAACTACTGCAATGTTCAAACATAAATTATTTCGATTGAATGATTTTTGATCAAAATTGAAAATCTGAAACTGAAAAAAAGGTGTGTGTGCGATTCACACACGATAGAAGTGAAACTTCAGTAAATCGACAAAAGAATGAGATGAATAAATATAACAAGGGTAGGATAAACAAGCCAATCTTCACTTTTTAATCACTTGCGCGCACACAATATTTTTCTCAATTTTTGAACTCAGAATTCGATAGCTTACCTTGGAAACTACCGCCTAAAGAAGTTTTCACTTATAAAAGCGTGCAAAACAAAAATCTTAATACAGGCCTTGGTAAGGATCGTACCCGGCACTCAACATTCGTTAAGACGAGACCGTAACAATTGCGGCAAACGCCGTTTGAGAGATGCGTCGAAAATGACGCTTACTTGCAGTATGGGACAAAATAGTATGTATATTTCTGTCTCATTCTTTCCTGCACATTTTTGTATTTGTGTCTCTTACCTGTCGTTTTTTCCGTTGCATCCGGTTTGAAATCACATCGATTCTAAAGAAGTTTCACTTCAAAAATGACAGTCGATAAACTAGAGTAAATTCATCGCTTTTAGTGAGATTGTTGGTTATTGGACATCCCTATTAGAAAATTCTGCTTTTGCTTAGGGATGAAACATCGCTCATAAAAAACACTGATGTCAGAACATCGATGATATCAAAAGTGAAACATCGATGTTTATGAACGGTAATCGTTCATAAAAGATTTTATTTTTAATGTTGTCATGGTACATGTCTCTATTAGTAATAAATATGCATTTTTATTCGACATAAATAAAAAAAAATTATACCTGTCATTGTACTTTTTATTTGTATAATTTTATACTATTTATTTTGAAATTGGTAGTATTATTTTTAACAACAAAAGATTATTCCTTACACAATTTTTTCCGTTTATTTCTTTAAGATACCATTCTATTTTTATTTCCCATTTTCACATATTAGATTCCTAACAGACAGAATCCGTAATGAGGATATTCGCAAAAGAACGAAAGTAGCCGACATAGCTCGAAGAGTAGCTAAGCTGAAGTGGCAATGGGCAGGCAACATCGCTCGCAGAACCCGCCAGAACTGACAACCGATGGGGAAGAAAGGTTCTCGAGTGGCGACCACGAACCGGAAGACGCAGTGTTGGACGGCCTCCCACTAGAATCTAGTGACTAGATGGACAGATGACCTCACAAAGGTCGCTGGAAACCCCTGGTTACAGGTTGCGCAGGACCGTTCGTTGTGGAAATCTAGGGGGAGGCCTATGTTCAACAGTGGACGTCTTGCGGCTAATGATGATGATGATATTCCTAACACCATATTCGCATCTGCCGAAATTATCGTATAAACATGTTTAATGAAAACAACTCCGAAATATAACTTAAATTAATGTTTACCTTTTAAACTAAGACATTAAAATAGTGTGTTATTACGTATGTCATTGAAATTATGTGTAATAATGTTCGAATAAGCACACAGTTGAGGTTAACTAACAAAATTTACAGTTAACTTCACATTATTATTTATAATTACGTGTATGATTTACTGGACGGTAAACAACAAACGATCATCGCTATTGCGCTATGGAGGGTTGAACTATTAATGTCCATAGACGGCGCTGTGACAATGACAAAACATCATTCATGAAACATCGCTCATGAAGAACGATGTATCGTCTATGTTGGGGTTGCAATTGATTTTAACATGTCGATGTTCATGATTCATGAACGATACATCGATATTTGTTAACACCGATGTATCGTATGCACTTTGCATCCCTACTTGTGTTTGCTTTTAATGCTTTTAGCTGGAACGCTGGAAGGCCTGGAAGGCTTGCTTCTTGCTTTTGAATTTCCTAAGTATTTCTTTTGTAATAATTTGTTTCATTCAAGTTCATAGATTTCTAGGAGGTAAGGTAAATATATCTGAAAATGCAAGATATAGGATCAACGAATTTTACTTGTACTTGTTTAAATATCACTGTTGTGAAAAGCCATGTGTGCTTTTGGAGATTTGTTTTTCGTATCCTACTGAAGGTAGTCCGACCTGCTTTTGAAAAGCAATCCTTGTGTGTTATTTTTGATATTTATGATTTTGTTGGGATATAAGTCTACAAGGTTGAAGTCTCGACAGGTCTTCAAATCTCAATGCCAATTTTGCTTCCTTTGCAACTTACTTAGGTACCTACTTAAATTTTTAGCTTAGCTTTTCATCGTATATCTTTGTGTTACAGACATTTCGTAGTAATGGAACCGAGCAAAGGGCGAGGGCGGGGCATGGCCCTCCTCGAGGCCTTGAAGAAATCTCAGATGATGGACTCGCCACCACCTTCAACAGAAAATTCTCCTGATGCTACCCCGGGAGCTAGTACAGCCCCTAGTGTTGTAAGTACTAAGTTTTTAAAATCTAGTATACTAAAGTATCATATATAGATTGATATATGATTATCAAGACTTTAGCAAATGTAGTTCTGTTTGTGTGGTGGAGTGCAATAACTGTAGTGTGTATTATCTCAAATATTTCCATGCAATGCTATCTAAGTTAAAGTTAGGTGACTTTATTAATATGAGTATTAATTGTTCAATTTAATAAATGAATATGAAATAAAATGTGTTATCTGCTATAATGCAATTAGTATCAAAATAAAACAATTCTGGCTTCTTAGAAAAAAAAATACTACAGCACTTGAATATTTGGTACATTCACTATATGTAGGTTTGCAGTCACTGCATATTTGTATGCAGCAAGTAAGGCACATTGGTTTCTTGCATTTGCAGCAACAATACTTTGTTTGCCTTTTCAAACGACTGGGACAGATTGCACATGGACACCTGGATCTGGATTCGGATAAGTTTTTGGTGGTGGAGGCTCGGGCATATTGGGTCTCTACTTCGCTATACTGTTCCTCTCTGATCTCTTCAATTCTAGTCTCTGCTGCGCCATGCTGTTCCTCTCTGACCATTGTCTCTTCCGCTCTGACCATTGTCTCTTCCTCTCTGACCATTGTCTCTTCCTCTCTGACCATTGTCTCTTCCTCTCTGACCATTGCCTCTTCCTCTCTGACCAGTGACTCTTCCTCTCTGACCATTGTCTCTTCTTCGCTCTGTTCAATGTCCTGGCTTCTATCAGCTCGTACTACTCTTTCGTGTTCTTCATCTTCGTGATTAAGGTTGATTTCTCCATGTTAAACTTCTTCAACATGGGGATACGTGACCTCAACATCATCCTCATCGGATGGTTCGGATTCCACGTTATGATCACTTTCTAAAATAAAATCAGGATCGCCTACATCGTCATCAAAATCACGATAGTTGTCGTCACTCTCATTCATGATTTCACATAATATCTCTTTATCTTCTAATGCCTGTCTGTTTTCGGAGTTTCGGAAGCTTCTCGGGAACTGAACTATTATCATTTGCAGGGTATTCCAGCTCACTGGACGTGATGTTTCTTCTTTTAGGCATTCTGCAATTAAATTTATTTATATAATAATACCGACCAGCATTAGCTGATATGTCTATATCTCAGTGTTGAAATATGTAACAAAATTATAGGTAATTGTCTGTTAAAATGATTTTGTCTTTCGCTATCAATTTGTCAAGTTTGTTCTTGAAAGAGTTCAATGATTTTGCTGAAATAGCATCCTCAGGCAACCTGTTCCAGTTATAAACAGTCTGTTGCTGAGGATGTGATGTGCAGTGTTTGTCAGTGATGGTGCACGGGACTACTGGGACTTATGACGCCGACTCTCTCTTATGCTCCTGCAATCGTACAGATTGAATCGTACAGGTTCCTTATGTGGGGGAGGTTATAAAATTCATAATTAAATGTATAAAGCTAATGAGACGTCAATAAGACATTTTTTTAAATAAAGAGTGACGAGACGAGCATGGCATGTGCCTGATGGTAAGCAACATCCCTGCCACATAAGGGGGCGTCCATAAATTACCGTAAAATGGGGTGATTAGGGACAATTGCTAACTTCATTGAGTATTTTAAGGTACTGTTTCTAAGATACGAATTTATTTCAGGACATTTATGAATGAGTCTTGGTAACATCTTCGTTATGAAATATACAAATACGTAATAATCTCAAAGATTTAAGAAAAAAATGCAAAAATATATGATATCCCCATTCACCTTCAATCTGAGGTGAATATAGGGATGAGAATGGGGTTATTAGGGAAATTCGCTAGGGCTGGTACGATAGAAATATTAATATATTAATTAAATGTTACTCTTACTTGTGTTCATATCAGTTTGTCTTGTTACTTCTTGAGTCAGTATATTTTCAGTTTAATTTCATAAATATGTAAAAATTACATTTGGTGTGTAATTTTTATGCGCTCATAAAAAAGGACATTGAAATGAAATTTCATTTACTGCGAGTTAGATGGGTACACTTAATACTACTACTATAGTGTAGGTAGGTATGTATTACTCTACTAGTCAAGCCCTTTCCTTTGATACCCATGTTGAGGTAGTAGTGAATAAAAAAATATAATTCGCCATTTTGTGGTGGCGGCCATCTTGCATTTGAAATTAATCCTACTGTATAGTATTTTACTAGTCAAGCCCTTTCATTTGATACCCATATTGAGGGAGGTGCAAAAATATTTTGTCCGCCATTTTGTGGAGACGGCCATCTTGAATAAATATTGCCCAAAAATAGTTAACCACCACAGGGAAACTAATAAAACCACATCGAAATCGGTCTATCCGTTTTAGCTCTACGGTGACACAGACAGAAAGACACACACACACAGACACTTTAAACTATCAATAAAATGTATAACTAAAAAAACACTTACAAATGTTGCTTAAATCTTTACCACTCAAAATATTGCAGACCCGAGCCAATGAAAATTCATTTTATTACGTATTTATTTGTGCAAGTAAATCCAAACAAAAACAAAGGGTAAATTATTATAATTATAGCCATATTTGCATTAGTGACAACCCTACAAAGCTATCCCTATTTATACTTTAGTCGTCCCTATTCAACTACTTAGCGTCCCTTTTAACCTTCTTATGGTTCCTATTCAGGCAGAAGTCGTCCCTATTCACCCCAAAAAAAACAGATTTTTCAAAGAGTTTCAAGATTTATCAAAAACATAAAAATTAAGCAACAATTGAGACTTATCTTGATTGTATACAAGAGTTTAAGCATTAAATAATTTTTATACTTGAAAGTCACATCTTCATATACGCAGAAACAACTTAATTCAACAAAGTTTTTGTACCTGTTAGTAGCTATCACCATGAATGGTTATTTTCAAGTAATGTTTTTGACAGTTTGCAGTTAATTTCATGCTTCTTTAGTGTTACCATAAGAACTTCAAATAATCTACTACAATTTACTAAAAAAAAGGTAGGATATTATTGCGTGATACCAATTTTATCAAATCCTGGTTTTTTCCCTATTCACCTCTTGTTCCCTAATCACCCCATTTTACGGTACGTGAGGTCTTTTTTTAAATTTTCTATCCCTCCCTCCCCCTCTGGTGAGATGTCGTGAGATTTTATTCAACCCCCTCCCCCATCCCCCAAACTCACGTGAGATTTTTCAAGATGTAGCATGAAAAGCATGGATATATGACAACTATCTCACATCACATCTCACTTGGCCTTTCCTAGTACCTATATGACATCGGTAGAACCCTCCTGGCAAAGCTAGATGCTAATGTCATAAAGATATTGAAGTCATGGTTTGGATTGGCACATCCGGCTGATCCCTCTACTCTCTTTAGGGATCACAATAGCTTTGGGATGAAACTAAAAAAACCATCTGAACTCTACAAACACCTAAGAGTTACAAAACCGCATGTTTTGGGAAAGTCGAAAGACGAATTAATTGCATCTCTCCCAAAAGACAAAAGCGCTTCGGACCTTGAATCTAGACTTCAATTCCATAAACAATTTATGGCAGGTGCACAAGTAAATACAGCTGGGTTGGGTGCGAGAAAGAAAAGGGAAGACCGAGACATGGTAAAAACCTTTCTACAACAAGATGAAAATGACAGTTATAAAGTGCACGCTATGAATTTAGAAATGCAAAGTGAGTGGTTAACCATAGGTGAGTTTTGTATCCCATTAGCTCTAAAGTGGCGCACCTTGCTATATGACTGGTCTCCTGCCTTATTAAAATTTTATCTAAATGCTTTCCAAATGACCCTTCCTGACCAGAGTAACTTGGTAAGGTGGGGAAAAGCCTCTGAAAAATGTTGCTATACTTGTGGTGAGGCGATATGTACAGCAAGGCACATATTGGTGGGATGCAAGGTGCTCCTTAATAGGGGTCATTACTCACAGCGCCATGACAGAGTACTTGAAATCATATGTGAAGCCGTAAGCCTTTCGGTAGCTAGAGCCCAAAAGGGATTGACGACAAACAAAAGACAAATTAACTTTGTAAAAGAGGGTTCAACTTCAAACTCCAAGAACAAGCCTTACTCAATCCTAGGTTCAGCACCTGATTGGACTATTTTAATGGACACATATGAAAAGCACTATAAAATCCCAGAGGATGTGGGTGTTTCATCATCCAGACCGAACATTTTCCTTTTTTCTAGGGCTACGAAACGCATAGTCCTGGTAGAACTTACCGTACCGTGGGAAACTAATATACCTAAAGACCATGCGATGAAACAAAATAAGTATTACGACCTTCAAAACGAATTAACAAAAATTGGCTATGTAGTTAATTTAAACGCTGTAAAAGTAGGAGCGAGAGGTATACCAGCAAAATCTCTCTATAACCTGCGGCCGACCCCGAAGGTGGCGTGATTTAAGAAATATTTCAAAATGAAAAGTTATTACGTTTTTGAGACGGATATGTTGGTAGTTAAAAGTTAAGGCAGGCTTGGTGAATAAGAATAAATAATAAAATTTAATGTGTTTGTTTTTTCAGGTGAGTTCAGGTTTACCAAGCTCTGTGATTGGCGGGAGAGGCAGGGCAGCTGGCCTCATTGCAAAACTACAGCCAAAACCTGGTATGTAACATGTAACTTTGTTGCTGCTGCATATCCATTGCACCTCCCTTTTGACAGCCTACTTAGAACATAGTTTTGTTACTAATTTCTTTAATTTGATGGGAAAATAATTCTATTGCTCTAATTTTTTCTTGCAATTAAGGAGCAATATCAAATCCAAGACCATAGCTGGATTCTCCGTTCACAAAACTTTACACATGGTCATGACTATTAATTGTCTGCATGATACATTTTATTGAGTCCAATGACCATTTTAGTTTGCAACAAAGGATATTTTTACACATTTACAGCTTTTCCTACAAGGTACAAGTTGTTTGTAATGAAGAGCAGGTAGTGTACCTATTTGCATCATAAAGTTTTATTTAAAATAGCACTTGCTGGTTTGATCTGTTTCTATAAGTTTTTTTAGTTGAATCATGTGTGTTATTCCAGATTGTAATCTGACTGTACCAAATTTAAACCAAATCTATTTAGTAGTTTCGTGTGAAAAAGAAATCAACATCACAACATTTTTTATAATTGTAATGTTACTAGAATTTAAGTCTGAAAACATGGGTACTACACATGTGATATTTCCTGATGTGATCCAGTCATAACACACCATCAGAATGACCATATCATGTGAATTAATTATAAAACATAGTAGAATTGTTATGATTTTCTTTTTAGGGCCACCACCTACATTTCATCCAGCAACAGATGTGAGTCCAAGCCCATCGGCTCCTGCCACTAAGGGTGCAGGCCGAGGCATGAAGCTTTTGCAGACCCTGTAAGTTATATTATTCACTGCCTGTGTACCTCAGTTTTACCCACATAGGTCCCATTTCTGTTGTAAAAAGTAGACTGAAATTCTAGATGGTATATTTTATATTCTATGTTACCTGTTTTCCAAATTTCAACCTGCCTTTCTGCCAAAATTCTGCCTTTCTGATATCATCAACCAACAAAAGTACAAATTTTTACTTTTATAATAAATATTAGTGGGACTGTGCATAGGGATAGAGACATCTTTACTTAGATCTAATTGTGGGGTTTTCTGTAAAAGTGTTTATTTAACTACTTTCCTCAATATATAAGGCTTATGGAGAAGTAAATTTCTACTATCATTTGTCCTTCAATTAATTGATCATCCATTACGATTAACACAACTTGTTTTATCACAGCAATGGAGGTGCATAAACTACTTAGAACATTCCTATGGTAATATGTAGAAAGCTATGGAGTAAACTTAACTACAAAATAATGTTTGGATGCTTATGCATCAGTTAATCCATGGGATTTATTTAATTTCCTTGAAACTATATGGTTACTCAAAAAGTCATGAGGGAAAATGATGATGTATTTGATTGAGACAACATATTATAACCCACCTGGCCTAACGTTTTGCGCGTCCCTTCTCGGAAACGCTGGGCGTCCATTCTCGGAAGCGACCAACCTGGCGACCAGATTTGGTCTCTTCATACTAGACTTAGTAAGATGCCAATTCAACTTTGAGTATGACACTGTACACCATAAAACAATCATCTCGTAGTAGTAGTATAGTGGTAGGACCCTTTGCAGAGTCTGCCTTGGGAAGTAACACACCTTTGTCAGCTATTCTGCTGCCAAACAGTAGTGTGCAAACTTAATTGTGTTCCAGTTTGAAGGGCAATGTTTCCAGGTAAATTACTGGGCTAAAAGAGATAAAACACCTTATATCTCCAATGGTGACGAGCACAGTGCGGTGCAAGGTAAAGATTTGGACTCTTCATGTTCCAAGCTCAGGGAACTCAGCTCAGCTGTGCTGTTATGGGCAGGCATGTTTGCTTATCATCAAGCACAAAATATCCTGCTCATTTTATCACTAAACTATAACAAACCTCATCTATTTGTAATTGCACTGATTGCATATTATTCAATCCCAAAAATATATCAGCACCATCTTTGAGCTGTTTTATCCCTTCTCCTGGATCAGTTTTCTCTAAACCAACATTCCTCTATGACAGACAATGACATGTTACTTTACAGACAAGCATCTCAGGTGTCTTCGAAAGCTTCCTCTGTGGTGGGTGCTGGCGATGCCGTCTCGGAAGTATCTCATAAGATGGCAGAAAGCACCATATCTGACACTGTGGTGTCCACTGTGCCTGCTTCGATTTTGGGCAAAAACAAATACTTTGTAAGTAACTAAAAAATATTTGTATTACACAGTAACCCTTAGACGTCGACTCCAATAGACCACGTACACAAAAAAATGCATTACTGATGAATATTGAGTTTATTTGGTACAAACTTATAAACATCAAAGCTTTCTTCTTTTTGATATGTTAGTGTAAAGTATAGATAGAAAACTAGTGTTTTGATTCAATTTGACTCAAATAAACACCAATGAAGCGGATCAAGTCAAGTGGATTGTGTGTCTTATCATTATTTATTAGCAGATAGATATTAATTCACTGACATGTTATCATTGTATATTTTTTTCTGTGTCAGTTGGCCTCTACTACTGCCTACCAAACTTTGGGTGTTGAACTCAACTAACCTAAGCTTACCAACAATGCTAATGCACATAAATAAAGCATATCTGAAAGAAAGCATTCAATAATTCAACATACTTTGCCGACTCATTAAGTACAGAGAATTGACATAATTCCATCCAGTGTGTGAGACATGGATACCAAGTTTTAATCTTGTCAAATAAGTTCAGGTAAACAAAAGCAATGTGTTGTAATTCCAGAGAGAAGTAAAGGACACTCCACCTGTAGTGAAGAAGGGCGAAAGCGGCACTCCGGTACCAGTGACCGCCAATTTTGTCTACCTCAAGTTTGAGGAGAACAGTGTTTTTGAATATGAAGTGCGCTACGATCCCCCTCAGGACTACAAACATCTACGGTTTAAACTACTCAATGGTAAGTGAAGTGATTTTTTTGGTTGAAGCGGATTAAACTAATTTTATATTTCACTAGTAGTCTGCCCCTGCTTCGCCTGGGGTAAATAAATATACCATAGTATATGTATAGCACTCAGGGATCACACATAGCTGCATGTCACTATCTGCTAAGTAGTTTTTAGAAGTCTTATCGCGCACAAACAACGTGACGCGTAATTTATATAAATTGAGATTGAACACATTTCACCTTCAAAACACTATTTCAAAAGATACATTAGTTACGAAAAGCTACAAGAAGGTCAAATAACCACTATACATATGTATTATTTCACTACAGTAAGATATTATAAAGAACAAGGTTTTTTTTACAGGTGTCATACTGGCGTCGGCAGAACTTTTTTTTTTGTTAAATAAAGAGTGACGAGACGAGCAGGCCATGTGCCTGATGGTAAGCAACATGCCTGCCACATAACAGGACAGTGACACGCAGCTATTGGAACATGAAGAGTCCAAATCATTGCTTAGCACGGCATTGCGCTCGTCACCCAGAGATCTAAGATGTTACATCTCTAAGCCCTGTAATTTCTCTAAAATTTCTCTGAAACATTGCCTTTCAAACCGGAACACAGTAATGTTTGCACATTACTGCTTGGCGGTAGAATAACTGGCAAAGGTGTGATTTCCCTAGGCGGACTCAGCCAAGAGTGCTACCACTACAAAAGAAGAGAACTAAGTTAATCTAAATATTAAATTTAACAAAAATAAATATATTAATAATATCTTTCTTGTTTTTCAGAACACCACCATTTCTTCAAAGAAAAGACATTTGATGGAACCACATTGTACGTGCCGCACATGTTGCCTGATGAAGCATTGAAATTGGTGTCCACTAATCCGTTTGATCAATCCAAAGTTAATATATCTGTGAGTAAATAATGTTTGTATATTAAAATTCCTTGTTCAAAATGAAAAAAAAACAACTTTCAAGAAATGTATCGCCTGCACTCCTTTGTGACCCTGAGGCTTCCAGACCTCTAATTCCGGCCGTTTACAAAAATGGTGATCTATTTTACAGATAATGTTTCGGCGCACGCGTCGCTTGAGCGAGATGATCCATCTCTACAACGTGTTGTTCAAGAACATAATGAAGGATCTCCAGTTGGTGCGGTTTGGAAGGCAGCATTACAACGAACACGCCGCTATACAGATACCGCAGCATAAGCTAGAAGTCTGGCCAGGGTAAGATTTGTCATCTGATATTTAGGATGAAAGAATATACTATTCTAATAATTAGTCTGTCAGGTAGATAGATTATGGAAAAGTATGGGACATGTTATTTTTTTGTTTTATCAAATTGTTAGAAATCGACAAAGATCATCAAACTTCCGGAGTGGGGTTGTAAAATTCTTACAATGAAGTGACGTTCAAACTTCGAAACTTCTAAGCACTGTATGAGCCGGTTTTCACGGCGCAGTTGCCAACCGCGCCCGCGCGCGGGCGCGGCAGATTTGTATGTAAAATTGAATTCAAAACTCACGACGCGGTTTACGGCCGCGGCGGCTGCGGCAGCCGCGCGGTAGAAACCGCGTAGTAACTTTCCGCAGTAGAAACCGCGAAAAACTGCGGTCTCGTGAATATTGAAACAAAACCGTCGCCCGCCGCAGTGCCGCGCCCGCGCGCGGTCGCGGTTGGAATCCGCTCCGTGAAAATTGGGCCTATCTCTGTCTTTATTCGTTTGTGGAATTAAAGAAAAAATAATGTATATTTTTTAATAGACGGACGAACTCATTCGTTTTTTTTAGTCATCACGCATATTGTATTCCTTTACTAGTACGCTACGCCCTCTCGCCTGATGTTAAGCAACCGTGTGGTTTACTATGGAGCGTGTTAACCTCGAAGAAACTGATTCACTCTCGATTTGAAGACACCAAGATTGTAACTATCGGAAAAAAACCCACTCAGGCAACTCTTTCAACAGCCCAGATGTTCTTATCACAAAAGTAGACACATACCTCATTATACATACATTGTTAGCGTCTACTGAACATATACTATGAAACAATTACGCTTTTTGCCCATGAATGTTGCTTTTTATCGACCTCCTAAAAAATAGGAGGTTATCCATTTGATCACTGAATTTTGGTTTTTGCTTACACATATTGTTTTTTGTAGATACGTGACGGCAGTGGACGAGTACGAAGGCGGTCTCATGTTGACCCTGGACTCGACTCACCGCGTTCTTCGCACGCAGACAGTGCTGTCTCTCATCAAGGAGATATCCCAGTCAGCCGGTACTAACTGGAAGCGAGTGCTCACTGAGAATCTCATCGGGAGCTCCGTGATGACCACTTATAATAAAAAGCTGTTTAGGTGAGCGAATATAACTACACATCTCTGAAAATATTATAAACAGAAAAAAAACGTTCAAGTTTGATTTAGGTAAATAATTTTTTATTTTTAGTAGTTTGAAATATTTACCATAGTTCTATGACTCTCTAAGGAGTTACGGCTGGTGTAGTCGGGAAAACGGCGGCTGTCGCTGTGGAGCCCCTGGTTCGAATCTTACAAAACGTTTTGGATAGTAGTAATAACTAAAGACATGAAACGAGCAAGTTGCAAGCCTGATGGTAAGCCTAGCGCTGCGCTGTGGTCGTCTCCCTGAGATAGTTTTTGTTTTTACCTTCTTTGCCTTATAATTTCTCTGCTAACATTGTCCTTGAATCTGGAATACGATTTGGCGGTGGTATTTCATTAATCATTGTAAATTACCATTTATTATGTATATTTATAATTCCACTGAAATCCGTTTAGCTGCTATTCACATATCTCTACGTGGGAACTATCGCATGTACTAACCCACAAAATTTCACCTTTATAATATTAGCGTGTGATTACTTTACAGAGTCGACGCCGTAGATGACAGTATGACGCCGCGATCGACGTTTGAAAAGAATGAAAAGGGCGTGCCCACTAAGATTAGCTACGTTGACTACTACAAGAATAACTATGGTATCGAAATTATGGACTTGGACCAACCGATGCTCATATCCAGGTAAGATAGGATTTTATTTTTTTATTCTATTTTAAATTTAGCCTTCTGCCTGAACTCCATTTTATCTGGGTAGCTATTCTGAAACCATTAAGTTGCATCCGACACGGAATCTCATCTCTCGGTCTTTGTCTTATCTGTTTAGCATGACAAAGACCGAGAGATGAGATTCCGTGTCGGATGCAACCGAATGGTTTCAGAATCGCTAACCTTATAGCTAAAGCAATTCGAAATCGACTTGTAGACACTAAAATTGTATCCATTGGTTATAAGTATTGCCATAATGAAAGTTGCTTAAGCACGATCCAAGCACGTAGATCGCTTTGTTGCTTAATACCAGGAGAATTAGTGGTCAAGTGTAAACCATCGATATAAATCAATTGATTTACATTGATGGTGTAAACCTATAAAAAAAATACCGTCTCCTCCAAGTGTCCTACCACTACTAAAAATCCACCTAAATATTGATCTTTTGACCATTTCTTTTTCTAGGGAAACCAAACGGCAGTCTGGTAACGACGCGCCTATCGAATACATGATATGCCTGGTGCCTGAGCTATGCCAACTGACCGGACTCACTGACGAACAAAGGAACAACTTCAGGCTGATGAAGGACGTAGCCACTTACACGCGGATCACTCCTAACCAAAGACACTCGGCTTTCAAAAAGGTAAACCCTTAGATAAATAATAAGTAAATAGATCAGGTTTTCCGCACGGTTCCTTTGTACCAATCGTAAGCAGATGAGGTGTATGTTAGTTGTGGCGACATAGTGATGTGCCGCGATAAAAGTATGACACTTCCATAAGAGCGATCAGACCCGTACTTTTGGTGTAAAGCGTATGTTCTAACTCTATACGTAGTAAAAAAAGAAAAAAAAGTTAGACAACATAATTTACTTATCAAGTAGATAGAACCCGACCTAGAGCACACCCCGGACACTCGGCCTAAACTCCAAACAAACGGTGAAGTCGACATACCTACACTCACAACTACGCATATGTCGTTCGAACACATTTACGCATGTGTGCGTGTCATCTAGGGTTACTAAATTATTTTATGGAATCGCTGTGACCCATTTGTTCACCTGCCTGTGGCTTACAATCTTACCTAGTTAGTGTTCGATCTTTAATGTAGGTAAAAATAACTTTCATCAACAATCAGAAGGGAGAAGATTTAAAACAAAATAGGAAATAATTAAGGTACCATGTACGAATTGATTTTTAGTTAAGTACACTTACCCAAAGAGAAAACTTTATTCTGATAATATATGAATTAATCACTCCACATATCGCGTATTTCATTATATATAGGCTAGTCACAGAACTTATATAGAATAGCTTAACACAGTTTATAAAAATGATTCAATCTTTGTAGAAATTCTTATGAAATTAAAAATGTCTTATTCTTGTTTCGTATAATAGACGAAAAATTTGGTACCTACCATTTTGTTAAATAATACAGCATCATGGTCGTATTCTCATAGAAAATTATCGTCCGATATAATAACCCTTCGTTGAGTCCGCCTCGCGTCCGCGAGGGGGAGGAAGCTTGAAATTGGCGGGGGGTGGGGAGTGTCCGTTCTATCTATATTATCTATTCTATGCCTAGAGGGAGTACAAGTATTACGTAACGTAATCTTCGAAGGTTTTACACCTTCGCCCCATGTAACCATGCACCATAACGTTTTTGCGCACACTTTTCCTTCTAACTCTAAACCCTATGTTACATACAAATGACCATTTTTACCTAGTAGTAACCACAAGAGTTGTCAACTTGGGAGATTTTAATTCCTAAAATATATAAATACGTAACCTATTGTTTTAATAATCCCTACCTCTCCTATATATGTACTGTAATGTTTTACAAGGGACAAGCCCGAAAAGGTTTATGTGACACTTGATCCAGTAATGGGGACTTTATTTACATCATAAGTATTTATTCTCAGTACATCGAAAACGTGCTAAACAACGAGCAAGCGAAGAAACGTCTCTCGGGCTGGGGTCTCTCCATAGCTCCGGAGACAGTTGACCTGACTGCTAGGACATTGCCCCCCGAAGCTCTGATGTTCGGGAACAACATCAAGATTCCGGGCAAGCCCGAAGCTGAGTGGAACAACGAGGTCACCAGGAATCCGGTCATGTCTGCTGTGGACATCATGAAGTGGGCCATCATATTTACTGATCGAGACAGGCAGTGCACACAGGTAATTATTATATTTTTAATGGATTTTTTTTGCCTACCACACACAGATTTTTCTTGGGATGTAAATTGAACTCAGCTTCACGCTCGTAAATGAAAGAAATCTTCCAGTGAACTCGAGACCGCGTGTGCGAGAGCGAGAAAGATAGTCAGCTGTCAGCAGTCTGCTGTCTGTCTGCTGTCACTGTCTTTTTTTAATTTATTCTTGGTCATGGTCTTTTAGCCGCATCTGTCAATGAAGTGTCGCTGTGTTTACTGTATTCAATTTGAATGTACTCGTTTTTATCGTTAACTATTTAAATTTTTCAATAGTTTTTGATAGTTATTTTTTATTTTGGTTTTTACTTCTGCTGTGCGGTCTTAAGCACACACATTTTTTTTTTATATGTGGAGTAAATGCATTTATGCATATCCTTTCTGGGTATATGGTCGGGTTATGTTGGATACGACACCATGGCACCGACTAAAACCTCAACGGGCCTTGGCCCGTCTTTGGCCGCTTACGGTGGAATCGCGGGGCCAAGAAGTAGCGACTCGTCCCAACTTCGTTTTGGGTAAACAACTAATATTTATAGCCTATTGAGGCGCCGTCTTTTTTAGAGACCTATGATGAAACTTGTGACCAAAAACATTTTTTCTGTAAAATATCTTTAATGTTTATGTAGTGCTAGGACTCTTGGCAGAGTCCGCCTGGGGAAGGACCACACCTTTGCCATTTATTCTACCGACAAGCAGTAATGTGCAAACATTACTGTATTCCGGTTTGAAAGGCAATGTTTCCAGAGAAATTACAGGGCTTTGAGATATAACAACTTAGATCTCTGGGTGACGAGCCCAGTGCAGTGCTAGGTAATGATTTGGACTCTTCATGTTCCAATAGCTGCGTGTCACTATGCTGTTATGTCGCAGGCATGTTGCTTACCATCAGGCACATGTCCTGCTCATCTCGTCACTCTTTATTACAAAAAAAATATTGGTAGTCATAGGAACTGCCGATAGAAGTGAAAACTTATAACTCAGAATTTGATAGCTTACTTTGGAAACTACAGGGGTGTAACCGGAGGGCGTGGCCTGGCCTTCATGGCATGGCCATCTAGAAATGCGTCAGCATTTCCCATTGGCTCACGCATTTCTAGATAGCCAATTCAATTCAATTCAATTTATTTATTCGAACCATTAATTCAAGAGAACACTTGGTAACGTCACTTACAAAAAAATTTGACATAAATTATCTGTGTACATGATAAAATAATACCAAAGAATAATGTCAAATAAATAATAACCAGCTGTAAAGGGGCCTTGTCATTTAGGTGCAGCTGTAAAAATGCTTTGTCATTGTGAAAAATCAAATTATCCAAATAATGAATACATACATACATAATTGCCATGGTCCCGAGTTTACCCGAAGAATTCTTATCATACCCGAGCGTGACGCTAGAATTCAATTCACACGTCAAAAGAAGTTTTCACTTAAAAAAAACTCATTTTCACTTAAAAAAAAATCTCATTTGACGCGCGATCTGTTCGAGCAATCTCTTCCAGGCAATCAGTCATAAAGTAAATTCAGCTGCATACACGGTAGCCACAAGCTTTACAAAATGCATCATAATTCAATTCTTTTGTAGGATTTCCTGGAAACTTTGAAGCGGTCCTGCCGCCCAATGGGCATCAACGTCTCCAACCCAGAAATGGTGAAGATCCCCAACGACAGAACGGACACGTACATCATGGCCCTGAAGAAAGTCCTGTCCAACTCTCTTCAAGTGGTGGTGATCATCTGTCCGAACGCGAGAGACGACCGCTATGCGGCTATTAAGAAGATATGCTGTGCTGATATGCCTTTACCGTCGCAGGTAAGACTTTAAAGCTGTTGTAAATTTGACATGTCGCTCAAGTGTTTTATTTTAGAACTATCGGTCATAATAGATTCGTCTTCTCTTCTCTCAACCATAAATATAAATATTAAGCCAAGATTGCGCGCAGGATTTGCAAACATTTTCGCATTAGATGTATACAAAAATAATACCTCATACTACAATCCAGTGGTTAGAATGTGTCGCCAATACAATGAAATATCAAACAAACACCACAATTCGATTGATATTTTCTGTCAAAAAATGTATAAATTCAAAAATGATGTCCAAAATATTGTGTTCACGGATTATGTAAATACAAAACAAACTTCATAATTTAAATAATAACTATTTAATTTTTTTATGTTAAGAGAAACTCATTTTTAATATTAACTTCTTTTGAGATGTAAGCATGTTGTGTATACACACTTAGGAATATAGTTAAGGTCGAAATTGTACCATGTCATATATTTAAGTTTTAACTGTATTCCGTTTTGTATACCTGAATAAATAAATAAATAAATAAATAAATAGAAATATCGGTATAATATAAAGCCCAGCACTCAGTGATCATGTACAAGGTTTTTGAAATCTATCCAGTAGTGCCTAAGATTATCGCGTTCAAACAAATTAAATCTTCAGCTTTATAATATTAATGGTAGGCAACACGCTTGCTCATAACAACACAATGGGATGCAGCTATTTAAAAACAAAAAGTCCATACAAGTGCCTAGCACTTCCTTAGTCACATACATACTTAGTCAACATTTTAGTAAAACATTGTAACTAACTTCAGGCGTTGAAGATGTTATCTATTCTATGGTTGAATTTAGACTTATTAGCGTGAGGAATAAAGAGAAGTATTGACTTCTTGTGTGGTTACTTAATAAGTACACACACACTTTCTTATCAATTTTAGGAATACTGTTTTGGTCCGAAAAATGTTATCAAGACATTATTGTTGGCTTTTGATTACAATCTAATGGGATTAATAATATGATAATCCATGAACTGTATTTACCATATATTTAGTTTCATTAAAATCTGTTAGCCATTATAGAGAACTAGCAACGCCTCGTTGTTCTACCTGCGTGTTTCCCGATCACGTTAATTCCCGGGATAAAAGGTAGCCTATGAATTATTCCGGAACATTATCTGTACATATACTCGCCAAGTTTCATCCAAATCCCTTCAATAGCTTTTGCGTGAAAGAGTTGTTACTAACTACTTACATACATCCTTACAAACTGCCGCGTTAAACGCGAAAAAACATACATACACACAAACTTTCACATGTATAATATTAGTATTGTTATCATCAACAGGTAATAAACGCGCGCACAATAATGAACCAGAAGAAAATCCGCGCGATCACGCAAAAGATTCTCCTTCAAATGAACTGCAAGCTGGGTGGCACGCTGTGGCACATCGCGATCCCATTCAAGACCGCGATGGTCGTTGGCATCGACTCCTACCACCAGACCACGCAGAAGAGGAACAGCGTCTGTGGTGAGTTGTTACGTTAACTCATCAGATTTTGGTCTTCGTCATTAGCCCCGTCTACACCGGGCGCATGCCTCAGGCGTGGCAGGCTCGTGAGCGAAATGCTCGGTCGTTGTGGACGTGCGGGCGCACACTGCCTCGGCCGAGCGTTCCTCGGAGCCGAGCCGTGCGGTGTTGGTAAAGCGCGCGTGCTCAAAGGCCCCTCGGTGTGCGCTGTGCGGTCTATGGGAACGGTAGCGCGTTTGGCTCGCGAACACGAATCTTTCATAAAATATTGTGGACACTCAAGAAGCCTCGATAAATTAAATTATATGGTTCACACGCGATGTTGTGGGATCCGAAGAATCCCAAATATTTAAATAAAAGTCAGCGGGAAGACCATTATTGCTCGGTGGAACTGATGGCTCCGGATGGCTCGGCTTGCCTCGCGAGCCCCGCCTCTGTGTTTCCGGTAGACTACGAAGCTGCCTCGCAAGTCAGCCTCGTCCGAGCCGCTCGCCCGAATGTGGCTCGCGAGCCCATGCGCCCGGTGTGGACGCAGCTATTGGGTGTTTGCACAAAAATGTCTACAAAGCGGTCACAAATTGGAATGTGCCAGATTTTTTTGAAGTGAAAACTTCTTTAGGCGCGCTATGGACAGAATTTTCGTGGGCTGTGAAATGGATTCATGATCACGTGATCATCACGCTCGGATATGATAAGAAATTTCGGGTAAACTCGGAATGTTAGAGCGAGAAAGATAATGTGGTCAACATACGTGCCAGACCGAGAAAGATAATTGTTAGAGGAGGACATGGGACAATCGATACTCTCTCTCTCTCTCTCTCTCACTGCTCGCTACCGGTTACCAGTGTTGAGCGACTTTGTCGCTAAACTAGCGAATTTTTTAAACCTTTTAGCGGATTTAGACGACGTGTTACCGACAAAGGGGAATATACTAGTGTAGTGTAGAAGGTTGGAGACGGAAAAACACAAGGTCATTGGGAGTCAGATCATATTTATAAGGAAATGAATTCATTCTCTTAAACATAAACAACATGGAAGTCTACTTCAGTTAACCCTTAAACAGGCCCCGAAGAACCGCTGCAAGAAATAAAGTGGTGTAAATGGATTTAGGCTTTGAGTAGCGCCCTGTATGATTCCATATCAACAAATTTTTTGAAAAAGCCTGAAAAGCCTGAAAAAAAAATGTGGGAAAACATAATCCCATTGCCTGGGTAGAGACTACAATTTATGTGATAACTATTATAAATGTCGAATGTTTGTTTGTTCATAATTTTTTTTTTAGATTTTTTTTTTTAGTTTAGTTTAGGTTATTTGCATGAAGTAAAAAAAATATAGTGTAAGTATGAATTATTTATTATATATGATATTATGTATATGAAAAGGCTAGTATATAAAAGTTGATAAATTTGAACAGGCAATACAAATACAAATACAAATACAAATACAAAAATCTTTATTGCTGTTTGTAGGTAAGATAAGATAATACAAAACATTTTAAAAGTTGCCCCATACAAACTGGCCTCTGCGAGAGGCATGCAATATGTCTGGCAAGACAATTTGTTAGTCTTAATTTTTAAATAAAAACAAAAAGATTTTTTTTTAAATAATAGTCAGCTAATTAAAGTCTTCTTCTTCCTCATCTTCTATTAATTTCTGGTTTTTATTTATGTCATCTGATTCTTCATCTTCGATTCATTTCTGGCTTCTATTTGGTGATATATATTTGTGTGAGATAAATGTTTGGTGAGCACAATTTCGCCAACGTCTTGTGTTTCATCAGGATATTGTCTTGTGTTTTTGAGTTTGATCAATATGTCCATCCAGGGTCTAAGGTCTTGCATTAGTAGATCTTGCAGTTCATCCATGTGAGGAATGTCAAAGAATGTATAAAGTGCAATAAATGTATATAATCCAAAAATCAAAAAATTTCGTTAATTATAATATTCATGTAAATACTCAAAGAATGTCAAAATGTAATACAGTACAAACTAATTCATCATGATACAATTTATCATTATTTGGTCTTATGTCAGTTGAATGTCAAATTTCATAATGGAATAATAATATCTATTGAGATATTAATGGAATAAGGTTTAAAGATTGTAAAAGTTTCATGTTAAACAATGTCTAAAATATTAGTATTCCAATTAATTTCCTTATCATTTAAAAAATCAGTTACAGTATAATAGCATTTGTGTATAAGCATTTTTTTTAGTTTACTTTTGAACATTGTTATGTTAAGTTCTTTTATGGCATTTGGCAGCTTATTATATAAAAGAGGCGCCATAAGAGGCGCAATGGTTAAATAGCTCCCACAAATTAGTTCGACTCAACAGGCTATGGTCACATGTTCCCCACATTGTTATTTGCCTTATTTTAGACAATTTAGCAAGAAATCAACTAGAAATAATGTAAATCTTGATAGAAAAATTAAAAATCTCTAATCAAAAAATTGCACGACTTACCTTTCTTTGTTTCGGCATAATCTAAATAAAACTTGGACAGTCACACAAAAACACTGTTGTACCGGACACTCAAAACTCAAATGGCTGTCAAGTGTACCATTCGTTCGTATACACAGAGCTTGCTAATCGGAACCACAGAGTACATATTTATGATTAAATTTTGACAGATTGTGGGCTTTTCGTTGCCAAAACCTGGCTACGGCATCGAAAATCTCAAAATCATAGTGGCAACACTGACGGCTACCAACTCCAAAAGACTTTTCTTTGGGCGGGAAAACACGACGGGTGATTTAAAATTTTCACAATCAAATTAATTAGTTTTGCTGTGTAAATATTTCGTTTCTTTCGTGTAAATATTTAGTTTTGTGTATATAGTCAATAGTATAAATAAATATGAGCGTCGCTAGCGACGGGCGTGACCCCGTCGAACAGACCAGAAAAAGAAAACTATTGAAGCCAAATCCAAGTGAAAATGTTTCTTACAAACTATTTAAAAAAACCCTTTATAAGAGAAAGAGACTATTCCCAGAAAATCGTAGTGGAGACTGTGTAGTGTATGTGGAATCGACGGAACAGGAGAAAGTCGGTAACAAAAATCCTATTACACTCACCAACCTTTTTGCGGACAATGTTAGGGGCATCATAGGGGTGCACCGAGTGAATGC
Organism: Ectropis crepuscularia; assembly: GCA_963693475.1. NCBI lineage: Eukaryota > Metazoa > Arthropoda > Insecta > Lepidoptera > Geometridae > Ectropis > Ectropis crepuscularia. The sequence continues at coordinate 17,733,260 of OY856358.1, forward strand.
ATACAAAGTTGGAGTAACTTTTAAAAAGCCGGCCCCGGCCAACAACTTTTTGAACATGGACATTTTTTTTACTATCCATAAATGTGTATACAATCTGGGTATACAAATAAGTACTGCCTGAGTAACCTTAGTATTTATTTAGCGCGGACTAAGTCGCGGGTAACAGCTACTTTGTATATAAATAAAATTTCAATAAGTATTTACTTTAATTTTTGGCTTGTTTTACTCGTTTATTCAACTAATACGATCCATAATATTTTATTATAATACGACATACCTACCTAATACAAAAATCAGCTAATGAAGTTTTCACTTCTGCCGTGTGGTCTTAAAGCACACACCTTTTTTTTTGTTTTTTCTTTGATCTTTATAGGGTTACACTTGACCGCCATCTCACCTGATGTTAAGCGACGATGTTGGTCTACAATGGAGCGTGTTTACCTAGAAGGAACCGATTCACTCTCAATTTGAAGACACAAAGATTGTAACCATCGGGGGAAACCCACTCAGGCAACGTATTCCACAGCCTAGACGTTCTTATCACAAAAGTAGAGTCAAATCTCTTCGTTCGTGTCTTTGGAACATCAACCATTAGTAGGTACATATATTATTTACATCTGTTTCGAAACAAACTTCGGTATGTATGTATGAGTCAGATAGTTCTCTCCTAGCTAGCTCGATTTTTATTTTACAGGTATCAGATCTTATATTAGTATGCTTTTCAGCGTAAGTATTATGTTAGGTTGTCAGGTTAGGTTATTTTGAGTCCTGCGCTCCTGCGCTAACTCAATAGTCAGATTGGTAGTAGAGGCTCATACGAGCCAGTTACCATTAGTCAGGTCTAAAAAAAAAAAAAAAAAAATTCGAAACAAACAGACAGATAATAGTAACATTCGATAGCCTTTCCCATAATACGCCACTACGTCTCCAACCACCACCAGCTGTCTTTTGTATATCATCACTCCATCTAGTCTCAGGGCATCCTACACTACGTTTACCGATTCGCTGTCCCCACTCCAGAACCCGTCTATCCCAACGGTTAACGGGTGCGACATTTTATTATGTGACCGGCCCACTGCCACTTCAGTTTACTAATACGCCGAGCTATGTCGTTGACTTTAGTTCTCTGACGAATTACTTCATTGCGGATGCAATCCCTCAGAGAAACCCCAAGCATATCCCTTTCCATAGCTCGCTGAGCGACTTTGAGCTTACGGACCATTTTCTAGCAGTGTTCACGTTTCAGCACTGTAGGCCATAATAGGTATTTGCTTAGATAAAGAATAAATAAATAAGATCAGGTTTTTCCGCACGGTTCCTTTGTACCAATCGTTAGCAGATGAGGTGTATGTTAGCTATGGCAACATAGTGATGTGCCGCGATAAAATTATTACACTTCCACAAGAGCGACAAGACGAGAGCGATCAGACCCGTGCTTTCGGTGCAAAGCGTTTGTTCTAACTCTATACGTAGTATATGTAAACTCTTTGGGTATTTGATAACTAGTTATATAATGTGTCAGGTTTCGTGGCGTCGTTCAACTCGTCGTTCACCCACTGGTACTCGCGGGTGATCTTCCAAGACAAGGGCCAGGAGATTGTGGACGGACTCAAGTCCTGCCTTGTCGATGCTCTGAAGCACTACATCAGTGTCAACGGACGGTTCCCCGACAGGATCATCATGTACAGGTAATGTGGAATTGGAATTCCTGATCTTACAAATACTATAATAATCATTATCATCATCAACAGCCCACTAAACGTTCCCACTGCTGGGACTCGGGGCCTTCTCTCGCAAGGAGAGAGTTTAGACCATAATCCACCACGCTGGCCCAGTGCGGGTTGGCGGATGACACATGACTTCGAAAAATTCTAGGTACATGTCGGTTTCCTTACGATGTTTTCCTTCACCGTTTTAAGTTAGCGGCATTACGCACATGACTATAATAATAATAACAGTTAATTTTTCAATTCAAAGGTCACAAACCCCGGAGCATAGAATAGATAATATAGATAGAACGGACACTCCCCACCCCCCGCCAATTTCAAGCTTCCTCCCCCTCGCGGACGCGAGGCGGACTCAACGAAGGGTTATTATATCGGACGATAATTTTCTATGAGAATACGACCATGATGCTGTATTATTTAACAAAATGGTACCAAATTTTTCGTCTATTATACGAAACAAGAATAAGAGATTTTTAATTTCATAAGAATTTCTACAAAGATTGAATCATTTTTATAAACTGTGTTAAGCTATTCTGGTTAGAAGTAGGTACGCGCCAACACTCGTTACCATAAGTTATTGGCGCCACTGACATATTTCACAACGATTAATTAATATATTGTCGGAATAAAGTTATTATATAATTTCTCTTTGGGTAAGTGTACTTAACTAAAAATCAATTCGTACATGGTACCTTTATTATCTCCTATTTTGTTTTAAATCTTCTCCCTTCTGATTGTTGATGAAAGTTATATTTAGCTACATTAAAGATCGAACACTAACTAGGTAAGATTGTAAGCCACTTCTTAACACAGGCAGGTGAAGTCACGGGTCATTCCATAAAATAATTTAGTAACCCTAGATGACACGCACACATGCGTAAATGTGTTCGAACGACATATGCGTAGTTGTGTGAGTGTAGGTATGTCGACTTCACCGTTTGTTTGGAGTTTAGGCCGAGTGTCCGGGGTGTGCCCGGAGTCTGTAGAATGATTGATTTTTAATAAAAAAAAAAAAATGATTGTAGGGTTTTATGAAACCACGGTAAAAGCTTTTTCTCATTGTAGACATTTAACTAAACATGTTTTAGAAAAATACTTGATTTAAGTAAGTAAGTAACTTAACGAGTAACGCCGCCATATTGGCATGGGCTGCTCTGTCGAGCGCCTTTTACGTTACCGCTACTCCGCGGCCGACCGTCACGCGACTTGCAATAGATGGACGAAAAGGAGGCGATGATATTTATGTAATAAAAGTTTCATTTTAAAGAAAAGGATGAGGCTATCAATTCGACAACCATATTTTTTATATGTTCTCAAGATTGCCTCAACCTAATTTGATACGGTCCTGAGTTCATCCGAACGAATTATTTACTTCCGAACGTCGATCGGCATCATTCACAGCCTACGAATAAATACTAATGAAAGGTCTTGACTAATGGAATAGTAGCTCAATGCAATTACGCAAAAAAATCGAATAAAAAAACATTAATATGTAGTTTGGGGACTATAAAGGATCGATAGGGGGGTGCATTCTGAGCATATATTCCAATGTGAGGGATTCTGGCATGGTCAGCTCAAGATCATTTTGTTGAAAACGCGTTTAATTCGATATCTCGAGAACTGTTAGTGTTAGGCAAAAAATTGTTGAGACCTTTTCTCTTCTAAATTAAATTTACTAACTTTTATAGGAACCACTTTTCTTTCTTTCATCAATATTTTTCAAGTTATTGCTTCCGAAAGGCTAACATTTTACTTTTTTTCCTCCCTTTCGCCATTTTCTCCCCAACCGTTCAACTTTATGAAACTTTACCGATAATCAAAAGTGTAGATCTTTTAATAATGAACAACTTTTCCTTGAACTTTTTTCAGTAATGACAATACCTTCAGAGTTATGTTACTTTACCGAGCGAAATCCGCGCCACTGCGACACCTCCGCGACACTGCAAAAAATCCGCGACACCTCCGGTCTTAGGGCTGAACCCAAAATTCATTGTTGGATTGTGTCAGTGGGTTTCTTCTACACAGGGTTATGTGGGACAACAACGTTACCTACTTCGACATATGCCAGAAATACGTAACATACATAAAAAACACTACGGTACAGACGTGGTAATTATATTCGATGGCTATCCCAAAGGTATTTCCAACTTTGGCACCAATTCTTCCAAACAGCTGCGCCGATCCCAGCTGAAGCCATGTGCGGATATCATTTTCATCTACAATATGACCGTCACCACAACTCAAGATAATTTTTTAGGCAACGAGAGCAATAAGACCAGATTCATCTCACTACTGAAAACTTTTCTCATCAAATCAGACATAGAGGTGGAGCAAGCCATAGAGTCCGGCAAAATTCTCTTAGCCGTACTGATAATCAGACCATCCGCATCCTCTACGGCTCGCTCCACCCCTGTGTCTGATTGAGTGTATCTGAGTGTATTTCTGGCATATATAGGAGTAGGTAACGTTCTTGTCCCACATAAGCTTGTGTAGAAGAAACCCATCGACACAATCAAACAATGAATTTTGGGTTTAGCCCTAAGTCCAGAGGTGTGGCGGATTTATCGCAGAGTCGCGGAGGTGTCGCAGTGGCGTGGATTTCGCTCGCTAAAGTAACATAACTCTGAAGGTATTGTCATTACAGAAAAAAGTTCAAGGAAAAAGTTGTTCGTTATTGAAAGATCTACACTTTTGATCATCGGTAAAGTTTCATAAAATTGAACGGTTGGGGAGAAAATGGCGAAAGGGAGGAAAAAAAATAAAAATTTTACCTTTCGGAAGGAATACTTGAATAATATCGATGAAAGAAAGAAAAGTGGTACATATAAAAGTTAGTAAATTTAATTTAGAAGAGAAAAGGTCTCAACTATTTTTTGCCTAACACTAACAGTTCTCGAGATATCGAATTAAACGCGTTTTCATCGAAATGACCTTGAGCTGACCATGCCAGAATCCTTCAAATTGGAATATATGCTCAGAATGCACCCCCCTATCGATCCTTTATAGTCCCCAAACTACATAATTTAATGTTTATTTATTTCCGTAATTGCACTGGGTTATAGGTACTATAAACAATGATAAATTTTGAACCTAAGCAACTAAAACTAATCTAAACTGCAACCACAAAATGAATTTTATAATGTTTTAATTCAATCAGTTATAATATTAGTCTCAATTGTTTTTCCAGGGACGGAGTCGGCGACGGCCAATTGCCCGTGGTCCAAAAATACGAGGTCCCCCAAATGCAGATCTGTTTCTCGAGCATGGGCCAGGAGTACAAGCCCCACCTGACGTACATCGTGGTGCAGAAGCGGATCAACACGAGGATCTTCATGAAGGCTCGCTCTGGATTGGACAATCCTTTCCCGGGGACTGTGCTTGATCATTCAGTCACTAGGCGCGACTGGTGAGCAACTTTATTTTTTTTTACATCAACAACAACATCAACAGCCCACTAAACGTTCCCACTGCTGGGACTCGGGGCCTTCTCTCGCAAGGAAAGAGTTAAGGCCAGAATCCACCACGCTGGCTCAGTGTGGATTTTTTTTACACCAACCAAAAAAGGGGTGCTGTAAGTTTGATGTTGATGTCTGTCTGTGTGTCTGTCTGTGTGTCTGTCTGTTTGTCTGTCTGTCTGTGGCACTGTCCCTGGTCCAAAAATACGAGGTCCCCCGAATGCAGATCTGTTTCTCGAGCATGGGCCAGGAGTACCACCTGACGTACATTGTGGTGCAGAAGCGGATCAATACTAGGATCTTCATGAAGGCTGGCTCTGGATTGGACAATCCTTTCCCGGGGACTGTGCTTGATCACTCAGTCACTAGGCGCGAATGCTGAGTAACTTGCTTTTTTTAACCCTCCACCAAAAATAGGGGTGGTATAAGTTTGACGTTAATGTCTGTCTCTCTGTGGCGCCGTAGATCTCAAACAGATGGACGCATCGATGCGGTTTTTGTTATTTGAAGATTTATTTCCGTGCGGTGGTTCATAGCTATGTAGGATTTTTGATTCGACATCCGGCTCGGTAGTCGCCGTTTTCCCGACTAGACCAGCCGCAACTTTTTAACAGAGCTCAAAACGGGCGAGGTTGTTAATTCGATTGGTATATTTGTTTTATGTATGTAACTACCGACTTCAAATAGACGAGTGGGTAGCTTCTCATTTTAATAATAATCATATGAATTAAATTTTTCGTTTTTCAGTGCCTATTTGTGGTTTTGAAGTCACTTTTTTTAAACACAGTTTTTTACTTGTTAGTTAAGGGCCCTAATGGTAGTTGGCAGTCGAGATCGCACCTTTGGGATGGGTCGGCTAAGTACCCACCAGCTGGAGGCATTGGAATCGATCGGGAGACGTACCTAAAGGCTCATAACATATAGGCAATGATACCCTTGTTCGAAAAATACTTCAAAGACTTGAATATCGCCATTAAAATTTATAGGTTATCAGTTTGTTATCGGATATAATTCGGCTAGTGTGCAACTGATCTGCATGATCTGATACCACCGAATTCTTATTACTATCAGACTGCTCGTAGCCAGTCGTAGTCGTGGGGAAACCCACATGTCCCTAGAATCTTTCGAAGTCATGCGTCATCCACTAACCGACACTGGGCTAGCGTGGTGGGCTATGACCTTGACTTGAAAGTCGCACGGAGAGCCTTGCGAAATAAGGCCCCAAGTCCCAGCAGCGGGAACATTTAGTGGGCTGCTTATGCATCTATATTATTTAGGTGGGAAACAAAAAGTGGCGGATGGAAAGCGGCCATTATCAATGGAATGCAAAGAGCAATATTAAATATTACTCTTATTCGGACCGTACCGACCGTAGTAATCACTTGACGAGATTGAAATTCAAAAACCTAGTGCCTGAATTTAACATTTTGGGTGAAACCAAACACTGTTAGGTTTCGCTAGCTCGGCCACGTAAGACGAATGGCAGATGATCAAGCTGCTAATTGCTTTTATTTAGCGGTCTCAAACGGGCGATGCGACTGCCAGTGGGGCGTCCCAGATTGCAATGGAAATACAAAGTGAAACGAGAGACGCGTGTCAGTGGTCAAATATTCTAGGCACATGTTGGTGTCCTCACGATACTTTCCTTCTTCGTATTTAAGATAGCGGCATTACGCACATGACTCTGAAAAGACAATGGTCGCGCGGAATTCGTACCAGTTCGGCAATCGCCGTTCTCCCGACTAGACCAGCCGTAACTTACTTAAAACACCATAATTCAAACATACCATCTCTAAATTCCAGGTACGATTTCCTGATCGTCTCGCAGAAAGTGAACCAAGGTACGGTGACGCCGACTCACTACATCGTAGCGTACGACGATAGCGGTATGACGCCGGACCAGTGCCAGCGTCTCACGTACAAGATGTGCCATCTGTACTACAACTGGCCGGGCACGGTCCGCGTACCGGCGCCGTGTCAGTACGCACACAAACTGGCGTACCTGGTCGGCGACAATATCCGGCAGAAACCGTCTGATGTGCTGGCGGATAAGCTCTTCTTCCTGTAAGCTTTGCAGTCGTATTAACACACTCACAGGCACAATAGGCAAGAAACTTGACACTGAATTGACTGAAAATTTAACTGACTATACTGAAATGACTGAAAAAACTAATTAGTCCGTCAGTTAGATTATAAAAAAATATTGTACACGTATTTTTTCTTTTGTTTCACAAACAATAAGTTACGAAGATATAGCGCTTAGAAGTTTCGAGTGACCGTCTATAAATGATTCTTGTGAAGACGTGACGTCACAAAGCACTCCGGAAATTTGATGATCTATATCCTTTGATTTTTAATAATTTGATTAAAACAAAAAATAGGTGTCCCATATTGCCTGACAGACTAATTAGAATGGTATATTTCTGACCCAGGCATCATACCAATTAACTGCCCGGGCGGTTACGGCCGCCCACCCCATTGATGTGAAAACTAAGGACTTCAAAAAAGGTTCCAGATTATTTAACCTTATTGATTAATTATTTAACATTATTCCTTCGGGTATTTAAAAGTCAAACTCAACGTTCTTTATTCATAAATGTACAATTTACATGTCAATTAATAAAATAAAAAACAAAAGAAAGAGCACACAAATTGTATGTACATTTTCAAAGTTTGAAGTGTAACTTCACTGTATTAGAATTATCATACAGAAAACTGTGAAGAATTATTATAATATGTTTTTATTACAATTGTAATGAACAATGTCGATTTACTTACAATTTAATAGGAACTTTTCCATTACTCTCTAAATGATTTCTTCATCACTTGAAAAATTATCCACTACCATTAGAAAAATCCTTTTTTTAACAGAAACAGATCGAATAATTAGTCTTCGTTTGCCCGTGCGCCGAGTGCGTGAAATGGCCTTATTGTGTCAGAATTCCGCAGTCTCACGTTACAACTCTCGGGATATTTACCTACCTCTATGAAATAAAAACACAAAATAAACCCATCTACACCGACCCGAATTAAAAAAGTATCTAGTTGTTACGCTGCTTGCTTAAATGTCTAAAACGGTCAATCCAAATTAAGCTTTACTGTCAGAAAATAGAGATGTATTTCAAAGTTTTGAGATTATAATTATTAAACTATACTATATTATTATATATACTAATAAAATTACAGATAGAGGAACTAAGGATATTTTATTTCCAAGTCTACTGTGAGATGTTGTCCATGTGGTATATTATATTTTTTCCTGATTGCAGAAATCGTTTTGACGATTAAATTTCAAATTAAATTTCATGGAAAATATGTTGCAAATAATAAAAACAAAAATAAAAGTATCCACTTTACAAAAAACAAATAGAATGACGGAAGATATATTATTTATGTATAAATTTTAAGAGTGCCTAATAAATTGTGCCTGTGAGTGTAGATTTGTAAAGAGAGAGAGGTCATCAGATAGATTTAGAAGGATAAATCTGTACATTGTTTTGTTATCAAAGTATTTCTTTTTAACCTTATGTTACGTTTCATACATAGAAGACTATGTAGCAGTATTTACGAGGAAACTATTTAGGTATTTACTTTTCTATGCATAAGAGATTCTCTAATTAAGTTTATAATATTGGGAATATGATACCGGACTTAATCACAACCAATATATTATGTAGATTTTGATGTTTTTTTAGACCTGTAAAATATTCTCAATATAATTTTTTTGTGAAATATTTTTTTTGAGTTCGAATTGTTATGTTTGTTGCTCAATCACTGCCATACCACGAAGGCGCAGCGTAAACATAGATACTTTAATTTTGGTTCTATAGATATTAATATTCATCAGTAGCTTGTATCTGACAAAGAAACCATTTTAAAGTGTCCACGTTTGCGTCCCCTGTCTAAACAGATTGGATTGAAACACATTTAAATAAATCATAGGGAATAACATTTAGGTTATTTTATATTTTGGGAAAACATATGCAGAATTGCATAGGAAATAGCCCTATTCCGAGATTACATATATTTGTATTTTGAATAGTTTCCTCTATGAATCAATCCAAAAATTAATGCCTCATCAGTTTACTTTATTATTGGAAAATATACTGTAACTTGTTGCGTTTATGTATAAAATAGAATTCCAACAGATGTCTCGTGAAGTTATATATTAAGAATTTGTATAGTATTGCAATACGTTAGAGCACATTTTGAAGCAGTGAAGTTCTGATATAGGTACATTCTGATTGTAAATTAGAAGAGATAGCCATTAGAGTTAAGTGGTGGTTTCTAAATTGATATTAATTTCAATATCTTTTAAGTCGATTATCGAATCTATGTTGACTGATTATATCTTTAGTTAGTAGTTTGACTAATAAAAAAATCACTAGTACAGATTAAGTGCTCTGTGATATGCATATGTATAAATGTCTCAAAATATATTTTTCTATTGTCATTGGTATATTAAATGTATACGTTAGATTTTCTAAAATAAAAGTGCTTTAAACCCTATATTTGTTAAATATAGAAGAAAAATAATAAATAATATCTTTCAGGAAAAAAAGGTAAACGCAATTTTATTGTGGAAGATTTGTATCTGTTCACCATTACCTGGATAGAAAGGTATACAATGTCGCACTACCAACCTATTACTAATTTATGTATATGTCATAAATGTGTAATAGTATGTAAACTTTACTTACTTTAACAATAATATTAGGATAAAAAATAATTACGGGTTATTTAATATTGATAATGTTATGTTTGGCTAACCGCGACGTACCTAAGTTTCAGCTATTTATTAATTTTGTGTTGGACATCTCTTGAGAAAAGGCCGCCGAAAGTGGTTGAGATTCAAATCGGGCATGTCCGTCTATAACGAACGCTTTCTACGAGAAACGTAATTTCGATATAAACTCGCGACTTTCCGGTTCTACTTCGTTTCGTCCGATCCAAGATTTAAACGGACGAAACGACGGATTGAAGTAGAACCGGAGTAGGGAAGTCGCGAGTTTATATTGAAATTACGTTTTTCGTAGAGAGAGAGCAGACGTCTTGTTCCGTTAGATTATTTAAGGTGCGTAATTAGGTTAGTTTTTTATTGGAAACTGTTTTTTTTTTCATTGATTGTAAGATGCCATAATTAAGTATCTTTAAGTAATATCCATGATACCCAAGTAAAGGTGAACACGTAGATATTTTACGTCTATTCGACGTGATATGACAGAATAATTGCTTGCCTATTGTGTAGGCTGAGTGAATGCACTAATTGTGATTTTTCTAAGAATTTGTCTTTTGTGTTGAATTCTAAAATTTAAAAAATTGCCGTAACCGTATTTTTGAACTTCGTAAAGAAGATTAATTTGTATTCTCCTAGTATTTCGCCAAAGCGATCACGCAAGAAGATGTGGTTAAATATAGATCTGACCTGGAAATTGACGGCAAGAAATTTGGCATGGTTCGCTTAGGCTATAATAGAGAGAGAGAGCTATAAATAGTCTACATTTTGCTCTCTTGGAGACTGAACATACCCATTTGAGTCTTAGATTGACCTAATTGATGTATTTCTTTTTAATTAGCCACAAATCACTGCTCACTCCGGGGTCCGCCGTGGTCTTTGTCATCTTTGGGTTCTTTTTTTTTAAATCTTTGATGAGGAGAAGAAAAGGAAAATAGGGGGCAGTGGGGAACAATTTCAAAAAAAAATTGGGCAGTCATAGGAACTGCCGATAGAAGTGAAAACTTGCTGTTGCCCTGGTATTGGTACCTAGGGGCAAACGCAACTCTTTTATATTTCTGTTGTCCTGGTATCTGGAGATAAACGCTGGGCTGTTGGAGGTAGGTAATCGAAACTCTTTACTGTTTCTGTTGCCCTGGTACCTACCTGGCCGTTTTTACCGAGTTTACCCGAAGATTTCATATCCGATCCGATCCATTATCATATCCAAGCGTGACGATTGATATCCATTTCACAGCCCACGAAAATTCTGTCTATAGCGCGCCTAAAGAAGTTTTCACTTCAATAAAAATAAAAAGCAATAAAATTTATTTATATTTCTAGTTTTAGAAGTAAAGAGCACTAGTTTAGTCCGATTTAATCTGTTGGGCCGATTACTAGCTGTTGTGATTTTGCTAGTAGTCGACTCGACATCGTCAGTTGTTATATTCTAAGCCGCCTCCTCTCGCCTCTGAGCCTACCACGGCTGTATTTCTGACTTAACAACATATTCTATCTAAGTTGTCTTCGTAGAGCCAACTTAGATAGATGAATAGGCTATAGGGTCGCTTTGTATTTTTTGTAAATTTTGTTTTGGGGTATGCGTTTTGACCGAATAACAGCACGATGCTGCCAAAAAGCCGTGCCTATATCCTACCAAACTGGAAATGTCAAACCGATCTCTAGATAATTTTTACCGCGGCTCTGTAGGCTATTGAATTCCCTTCCTCGCGAGGGTTTTCGAGTTTTAAGTCAAAGTCAAAATTCTTTATTTATAAATTACGGCTGGTTTCGTCGGGAGAACGGTGACTTCCGATCCGGAGCCCCGGTTCAAATCCCACGCGCACCACTGTCTTTTCGAACTCGTGTAAATAATGCCGCTAATTTAAAACAGCGTGAGGAAACCAACCTAGAATCTTTCGAGGTCGTGTCTCATGCACTAACTCTCACCGGGCCAGCGTGCTGGATTATGGAACTCTCACTGGGCCAGCGTGCTGGATTATGGAACTCTCACTGGGCCAGCGTGCTGGATTATGGAACTCTCACTGGGCCAGCGTGCTGGATTATGGCCTTGACTCTTGCGAGAGAAAGTCCGGAATCCCAGCCCTGGGAACATTTAGTGGGCTGCTTATGTTGAAGGCTTTTCAGCATTATCAGTTTATTCTAGTTTATTAATTGACATAGGACTCGTTATATACCATTCTATCTGCGCTTCAGTATTTCTTCTCCAAACAGTATCGGTTGCCTTGTATATCGTCACTTTATCGTTAAACAGATGTCGTTATACTATGATTGCCCATTTTAACCCCTTTAACGGTTTCTGTCCACCGGTGGTCACGCGCGTCCTCTTAAATTTAAATCTAAACTCCGGTTGATTGAGTCTAAATTTGCTTAACTGGGCCTTCTTCCCTGTCCATAAACAGGTTAAATGAATACACGGGTAACTCACGTATGATATAGTCAGTCAGTGCCAAACGAACAGCTGTCACGCGCGTGCCTTGAAAATGACCGCCGGATGCGGCCGAAACTTGGACTGACTATATCAAACGTGAGTTACCGGTGTATTAATTTAAAATGTGTAATAATCAGGTTAGTTTTCCTACTACGATTGTTATAGTTACCCAAAGATTATCGCCGATGCTAGACTATGATGAGAGAAAACATCCTTTGAAACGTTTAAAAAATAATTTGTTAAACTTATTTGACTTATTTGTTAAATCGATTTGACGTAAAGAAGTCGTAAGCGTTACCAAAGTATGGGTACAGTTTAGCCGTTTTGGAAGGAAGTTAGTTTCGAAACTATAGTGCATATAATTATTATTATAGTGTGATCTTTGTTATGGAAAATACTGTTGTAGAAAATGTTGTTGAAGCTGCTCTTTGCAAATCCCACTTCAATTACTTCTCTATTTTCTCCGTACTTACTACTTCTCTACTTCAGTTTGTATATTTGATTGAATACTTCTAAGCAATTTTTCTAGAGCGGGTGTATCAATATGCTATCATCATTTGATGATTTGAAGTTACGGCTGGTCTAGTCGGGAGAACGGCGACTGCCGATCCGGAGACCCCGGGTTCAAACCCCACCCACGCACCACTGTCTTTTCGAAGTCATGTGCGTAATGCCGCTAACTTAAAACGGTGAAGGAAAACATCGTGAGGAAACCGACATGTACCTAGAATCTTTCGAAGTCATGTGTCATCCACCAACCCGCACTGGGCCAGCGTGGTGGATTATGGCCTTAACTCTCTCCTTGCGAGAGAAGGCCCCGAGTCCCAGCAGTGGGAACGTTTAGTGGGCTGTTGATGTGATGTGATGATTGAAAGGTGAAGGCATGCATACATATTTTTACCCGATTACACCAGCCAAAAGATTCATGTTTTTCTGATATATACAGTAGGTGTGGATGATAAATAATTAGTAGAATCCACCTTATGTAAGTATGTGTTCGATAAGCGGCATATAATTAACTGAATACTATACACCTATAGTTTTATATTTATTTGGATAAGTATGTAGGTACAGTATTTACAAATATATAGAAAGCAAAAAAAGTTTATAGTTTTAGTCATATAAATATATACCATACCATTAAAATAATAATTCATAAAATTCAAGTAAAAATAATAATATTAAAACTAATCTCCCGTTAATAGTACGAGTATGTGTATATGCAGATGCAGCTCCAGCTCCCTAAAAATCTGAATAATTCAGATAGCACCCTTGGATGTCGTGAGGCAGGCATCGCGAGGAAACGAGGTTTTTGCCTTGCCAGTAAAGTTTAAAATCTTTACTGGCAAGGGAAAGTTTTCAATATTGGCCAGTGTTTCTCAGTGACTCAACCCCAAAGAGTATGCTGTAAGTTCTCTGTACGATTGCCTGAAGAGATCGCTCTTAGCCATAAGGTCGTCAATGGTTACTTTTTTAGGGTTCCGTACCCAAAGGGTAAAAACGGGTCCATATTACTGAGACTTAGCTCTCCGTCCGTCCGTCCATGCTGTATCTCAAGAACGGCGATAGCTAGACAGTTGAAATTTTCACACATGATGTATTTCTATTGCCGCTATATTCAATTCAATTTATTTATTCGAACCATTATTTCAAAAGAACACTTGGTAACGTCACTTATAAATTATAGATAATTATTCTGTGTACATAATAAAATAATACCAAAAAATAATGTCAAATATAAACTAATCAGCTGTAAAGGGGCCTTGTCAATTAGATGCAGCTGTAAAAAGGCAAATACTAAAAATAAAATGCTGTATAACAATAAATACTAAAAATAAAATAAATGTTTCCCATACAACACACTTTTTTACTATTTTTTACCGTTTCTTGCTCGATCAGTACCGTCCCAAGCAAACTAGATGTCGCCACTAGTAGAATAAAACGCGCTATCGACTTCTTCGTCAGAATCATTCAAACTTGCAAGCTTCACGGTGGTAACTTCCACCTCGTTGATTCTCGGACGCACGGTAACACTTTTCTGTCTATAGGTGGAACTCCGTTAGATTCCTTAGTGAAACTTTCTGGATGAAAGCCTGTCTGTAGAAACTGCGATAGTAGATGTGTATACGGAATTCGGAATAAAGTCACGAGGCTTTTGCCGTTTATTTGCTAATGGTACGGAACCCTTGCGCGAGTCCCACTTGCACTTGCCCGGTTTTTTATTGTAAGTTTATAGTTTATGTTAAACTTGATAGTATACTGTCGGTGCGATCTGTAGTGGGAAGTGTGGGCCAAGAAAGTTTCAGCTTTCGATGAAAATGGTGTTAATCTGGCAATTCTAATTTATTGTTCTCGTTGGTTTGTAATATTATGGTGTAGACAGACAGACAGACAGACAGAAACGCTTTATTATGCACACCAGTAAAGTAAAAAATTAGAAAAAAAACATATTACAATAACAGAAAATACTTATAACTAGTGCCATAAATGGCGGCCTTATCGCTAATAGCGATTTCTTCCAGACAACCATTAAAGGCAAGAAAAAACAAAAAATTTACATAATGATGAATGAATGGTGTAGCTGTATTTTTCAGGTCAAATAGGTAAAAAATACTCGTAGATAGACTTGTGACTGACTATTTTTAAATGACGCCGAGGAGGAGAGGACGAGGAGGGTTTTTATACATTTTCTGCTGAATTTATTTCTGTCATCGAATTTACACTAACTAAAACTGTTGTTTGACTGATGATCGTGCCCACCTTCTTTTTGGTCTTCTTAAAAGTTATCCCACCGAATTGGATAAAAAAAATGCGGGTTTAATTTTTAATTTAGGTTTAATTTCGGAATTTAAAGCTTCTCATAGTCAAATGAATGGAAACAAATATATGGCAACTCTAGTGTGCTTTAAAACTGTTATGACGAGGGTAGGTATTGAATTATGTCTTAAAATTATTTAGTTATAAAGTCCTTATGAGCAGACAGAATATAATTTAGTTTCTGAAAAATATTTGTTAACTCTAAAAAGTTAAGATAAAAATAATTTTAGGCGTCGATGACGGCCGAGAGACATACCTACTGAGTGAACCGGACAATCCCATCGCTGCTGCTACATCGGCAGCTCTGTGGTCAGCCGAGGCCTCAGTTCCCGGTATTCGTAGAAAAAATACGTAGTCACGGTACCGGGGGATCTACCGCCTAACGAAATATGGCCTTAGCTTTGATATTGCTCTCTCTTTTCTTTTCGCTTGAAGTGATAGAGACAGCAATAGCAAAGTCATAGCCGATTTAGTTGGGCGGTAGAAGGCCGGCGCTTCTACCGCCTAACGAAAAAGTCTTTGACGCTTTGATATTGCTGTCTCTTTTCTTCTCGCTTGAAATGAAAGAGACGGGAATGCCAAAGTGTCAAAGCGTTTTTCGTTAGGCGGTAGACCGCCGGGTCCAACAGTCCCGTCAATATCGCCGGCGAGGTAGACGATCTGCCTCGGGGTCTACTAACAGATCTATTAGCTTTTCGCCAATAATAGATCCACCGACACTAGCACCAGCCCCTGAAACGAGGCACCTGTCGGCCTCTTTGAATATCACGATAATATTCAATAGTTTTATCTTCCAATAGCTGCGTGTCACTGCACTGTTATGGTAATTCTCTACTATAAAAAACACACACACAACATCAATTTTAGTCTCAATAATCAACCAGCCGATAAAATACATCTTATAGTACATATTCAATAATAATGATCAGTCGGCCTACAATTTTATGCTAAAAATAATGTAAATAAAGAGTGGTTATTGCAATGATTTTCAATATTCATAACGTTGATTCAGATAAATCTTTTGAAAAAAAAATGTCAGTCCTAGGAACTGCCGATAGAAGTGAAAACTTATACTTAACTCAGAATTTGAAAGCTTACGTTAGAAACTACACGGGTGTAACCGGAGGGCGTGGCCTGGTCATCATGGCATGACCATCTAGAAATCAGCATTTCCCCTTGGCTGACGCATTTCTAGATGGGCATGCCATGATGAGCAGGCCACGCCCTTTTAGCATTTCCCATTGGCTGATTTCTAGATGGCCTATGGCTATGGTCCCGAGTTTACCCGAAAATTTCTTATCATACCCGAGCGTGACGCTAGAATTCAATTCCACAGCCCACGAAAAATATGGCTAGGCGCGGCAAAAGAAGTTTTCACTTGAAAAGAAAAAATATATTTTATTAGTTCTACATACCGCCTACAAGTCTGCAGGTGCTCAAAAGAAATAATATATATTAGTTCTACATACCACCTACAAGTCTGCAGTTGTTAGATACCTACTCCCCGCTAGGGCCGTACGATATCCCTTTGAGGATTCCAGGTCGTCCTAGGCCGAGGTCGTAGCAACTAAAGTTACGCTAGTCGTTCATTATGTAGTACTCTACACTCTAGTTGTGTTCAATATTAAGCGAGTATGATGATAAATATTGGGAAAGATTTCACGTAGGTATGCTCTTTTAGTTAGTATGATTAGGTTAGGTTACGTCTATTGCCTACCTAAAACGCTACCCAAAATTAGCGGTGCGGTAGAGACTGAGACCACTTGCCAGAAGACATATAGAGGGACCTTTATTTGAAAACAACATAGTTTTCGTTATCATTCTTGTTGTTTCTGTCGTGAGGTTACTATTTTTCCAACAGCACAATACATTATTTTTATTCTTCTGGTAAAATATCACATACATACGTATGTTTATATTGTTATATATAAAACCATCTCCACTCAAAGGTTGTCTGGAAGAGATCGCTTTAAGGACTTAAGACTAGCTTTAAGGATATATCATTTTGTGTATTGTTTTTTTTTCTTTCTGTATTGTGGACAATAAAGAGTATCTATCTATCTATCGCTTTTAGCGATTAGGCCGCCTGTTGTACCACTTCTTTTTTATTGATTGTTTTGTATATGTGTATTTAGTTTGGTTGTACAATAAAGAGTATTCATAAAATAATATAGACTATTTTAAATTATACAGACTATCCATAAAAATGATACAGACTATCCATAAAAATGACACAGCTATCCATAAAAATGACACAGACTATCCATAAAAATGATACAGACTATCCATAAAAATGATACACACTATCCATAAAATATTCTCACGTTTTCGTGAGGAAACCAAGTCTTTTTGAAGTCGCCCGTCATCCACCAAACCGCACTGGGATAAAGTGGTGAATTATGGGCTTGACTCTGACACCTTCCGAGAGAAAGAAAAATTAAATTTAAAAAAATCTATTATAGGTATTCTGTTCATGTTGTAATTCTTCTAGTACATATCTAAATATATGTTTTTGTTCTGCCCTATGTGGTCTTATTCAATTGATTTCATTTTTGTGAAAATTATTATAGTTAACTAGTAGATATTTGACAAAATTAGTGTTAGTAAATCCTTAACCTTAAATAGCTACCCAGGAAACTATTAGTGTTCTTTATTTTTTTGTACTTAGATCATAAAATTCGTTGATCTTTTTCTAATAAATGTTAGTTATAATCTTGTTGATTGTTTTGATGTAAAATATAAATATTTTTAAGTAAATGGATTTGTGTTTGATTTGTACTTACATTGTAACGCACCTCCCTCAGCGTACAAAATATAAGTACAAAACGTTCGGTTGGCGCCAGTGGGGTTGTGGTACAGACTTTTCTCCCGTTACCGGGGACGATGGCACTTGATTTGTGTCATCTGGCCCGGTAAATATGTTACCGGACCAGTTAAAGTTTTAAGGATATTGCCTACCACATACGTGAAAATCACTTATTAGAAAATACGTGAAGTAAGTAATGTTTGTATGTACCTTCATTACCCCATATCTCAAAATTGGCCGTCTAAGCAAGTTAGCGAGTATGCATGTGTCTTAGTACTTACTAACTCTACTCAATCGTCCACATTTCATTCATCAGAAAATAGCTGACGTCTGGCAGCTCTGGCATCTTACTGTATCAGTCTTTTGTCTTAAGGCACAAGTTCGCGCTGAGACCGCGACAAGAGACGGAGACCGCCACAAGCACTTAACATTATGAAATTGTATGAGAGCCAGTTCGCGCTGAGACCGCGACACGTGTGTGTCTCTGTCTCCTGTCGCGGTATCGGCGCGAACTGGCGCCCATACAATTCTATAATGTCAAGTGCCTGTCGCGGTCTCCGCACCGCACCGCCACCTTTTCTTTTTTTAAATAAAGAGTTACGAGACTTGCAGGACATATGCCTGATAAGCAACATGACTCCCACACAACAGCACAGTGACACGCAGCTATTGGAACATGAAGAGTCCAAATCATTACCTAGCACTGCACTGCGCTCGTCACCCAGAGATCTAAGATGTAAGATACTCTCAGCCCTCTAATTTCACTGGAAACTCGGAAACTTGGAGACAAGGATTGTCATTCCGAATTTGGATTGTGTTGTAAATCAGTAAGTACCCAGATAGTTTAATAAGGCGTTTTTATCCTACTAATATTATAAACGCGAAAGTTAGAAAGTAGAGATGGATGGACGTTTATTACTCTTTCACGTAATAACTACTGAAGGGATTTGGATGAACTTTGGTACATAGATAGATAATGGTCTGGAATAACACATAGGCACATAGTTTCAAAGTTGAATGTATTTGGATGAACCTTTTATAGTTCAATTATGTTTCGAGAGTGAAGAAATCAGCGACGAGGATAATTCTCTATGTGAAGATGATGAGGACTTTTATAATTTTCAACCTCTCGACAAAATTCATGGAGAAAGTAAAAAACCTACAGCAAAAAGGAATTAAGAAAATAAATCTGAGGAGTTATTTTGTTTATTCAGCATTAATTTTTGTTTATTTTCATGCAATTATAGTAGTTCCAAATACCTATCTACTTTTGTCCTGATGGAGTTTATTTAAACTCCTCCAAACCAAAGGAGATTTTGTAGTCGAGTAACCCTGATGCCTTGATCGACATCCACGCCCCCCTGACAACGTCATCCAAATGGCAAATAAGCCTTGTACCATAGAATAGATCTTGTACAAGAATATTAGGGTATTATCCATTAATTCCAGGTTAAATCCATTGAGAAGTTACGGCCGGTCAAGACAGGAGAACGGCGACTGACGATTCGGAGACCCGTGTTCAAATTCCAAGCGCACCTCTGTCTTTTCGAAGTCATCTGCGTAGGTATTGCCGCTAACTTAAAACGGCGAAGGAAAACATCGTGAAGAAACCGATACCTAGGTATGTATCTAGAATCTTTCGAAATCATGTGTCCTACTAACCCGTACTGGGCCAGCGTGCTGGATTATGGCCTTGGCTCTCTCCTTGCGAGAGAAGGCCCCGAGTCCCAGCAGTGGGAACATTTAGTGGTATGCTTGTGCTAATGCATTAGATTTTTTTTTCATAATTTGGGCTTAGGCAAGGACATCTATCGATAATGTATGAATTTGATCGCACCACGCGAACTAATCTAACTTCGTTTTAATTGATCCTTACATCTCAAACACAACCGCATACCTGCCAGTATAACTAGACCTTCATTTCCGTAGAATAGCATCGAATCTCTGGATCAAGTTAAATCATCAAACAGGCGTTACAGGCGTTGTCTTTATTAATCTCTCAAATCACGACCCCTTTAGTGGATTTAAAATAAATACCTAATGGGATCTGATTTAAATTGATATCATTGTTTAAAATCGGAACGTTTCAAGGAATGCTGGATTTTTTTGGCGAGAAATTTAGGCTAATTTGATCTTAAATGCGAATTTAAAATGATCTTCGGAAATAGAACGAAGATTAGCGGCTGACAGGAAGATTAGAAGTTAAGAACGGGTTTCAGAATTTTGTTTCTAGGCAAGTTATTTAAGTTTACATAAAATCTGTCTCGAAACTAATATCCTACTAATAGGTACCTACGTATCATACACGCGAAAGTTAGTTTGTAAGCATGGATGGACGTTTGTTACTCTTTCACGTAAAAACTACTGAAGGGATTTGGATGAAATTCTGTACATAGATAGATAATGTTCTGTTTTTATTCCGGGAAAATAACGAGATAGGGCGGGTAAAACCGTCAGGCACTGTTAGTATTAACTAAACTAAAAGTATCAATCTATTTGAGTTTTTTTAAGAAGTTGTTTGACTCAGACTTGAAGACATCTAGATTAAATTAGGGAATACCCACTCTGGAAACACGGTCCACAGTCTAAACAAAATATTCTTACGATGAAAGTGGAGTCAAACCTCTTCGTTCAAGTGTTTTGAACATAAACCAACATCATTTTCTTCTTTTTCTATAAGTACTCTTTTTAGGGTTCCGTAAAACGTAAAAACGGAACCCTTATAGATTCGTCATGTCTGTCTGTCTGTCTGTCTGTCTGTCTGTCTGTCTGTCTGTCTGTCCGTCCGTATGTCACAGCCACTTTTTGCCGAAACTATGAGAACTACAGTGTGGAAACTTGGTGAGTAGATGTATTCTGTGAACCGCATTAAGATTTTTACAAAAGAAATAAAAAAAATAAAAAAATTAGGGTTGCCCCTCATACTGAGAACTGAAACTCAAAAATTTTTTTTTCATCTATCCTACACGTGTGGGGTGTCTATCGATAGGTCTTCAAAAATGATGTTGAGGTTTCTAATATAGTTTTTGTCTACATTTAATAGTTTGCGCGAGAGACACTTCCAAAGTGGTAAAATTTGTGTCCCCCCCCCTCTAACTTCTAAAGTAAGAAAATGAAAAATCTAAAAAAAATATATGATGTACATTACCATGAAAACTACCAACGAAAATTAGTTTGAACTCGATCTGATGAGTAGTTTTTTTTAGTACGTCATAAATACACTATTATTAAAACTTCGATCAAAGTTACAACGAACTACAAGAACTGTGTGTACTATGTATATTATGTCACTTGCTGCAACGGAACCCTTCATGGGCGAGTCCAACTCGCACTTGGCTACTTTTTTTTGTTTTTTTTGTAAACAGAAGCTATTTAATTAACATTAAAATGATTGCACGATAGGAACTGATGACCTGGAGGACTCTTTGCAGTATCCACTTAGGGAAGAATCTGCCACACTTTTGTCATAGCCGTACAAACTCTATCATGTTCTGATTCAAAGAGTAATGTTTCCAGTGAAAGGTAAGTAAAGAGATAAATTATCAGATATCTCCGGGTGCGGAACGAAGCGCAGTGCTAGTGCTAGGCAGTGATTTAGACTCTTCGCGTTCAACTAGCTGCGTGACACTCTAGGTGCCTACCTACTAAGTATTTATAGCTGGTGTGTTGCTTGCCATCGGACATTGATAATCAAATAAAATTAAAAAAAGAAGAAAGCTCAGTCTTATTATTATTTATATATTAATACTGACTTTATACTAACTTATTTACAAAACGAAATTTAATCAAAATATTTATAGATACCTATCATGGACGTATAAAAAAAGTCGGACGTAGTCTCGCTAAAACAAAAACTGTGTCCATCGAGTCGGCCACATAATATGCACGTGTGCGCTACTGTCACATACAGGCTGACACGCACACATCAGTGAGTCATTACACGCGCTACTTGTGTATATGTGTGCGTGTCAGCCTATCAGTGACAACCTGACATGCAAATGTGGCCGACTCTAGTGACACAGTTTTTGTTTTAGCGAGACTCCGTCCGACTTTTTTATACGTCCATGATACCTAGGTATATTACTTCGTATACTTACTAAAAAAAAATAGTGACGCCGATAGGTACCTAAGTTAGATTCATATGTACCTACATGCTTAGGTACATTGCCTACGTATTAGTAGGTAGGTTCCTATAAATAAAAATAAAATAAATTCATTTCAATAAAAAATTGATCTTAATTATACAATATTTTCTTACTTCTATAAACAGGTTTAGTAATTTTGTTAGCCTGAACTAGGTAGAACCTGTGTTTCAGGCGATGGTAAGTTAAGTTTGTTGATACTGACCTAGATAGATAAACTCTTTATTGTACTAAATTAAACAAAACTTCTTATAAAAAAGAAAACATAACCTAAAAATGTAGAAACAATTAGTGCCCTTATTGCTAAAAGCGAAGAGATTCCAGGCAACCGTGGTATGAAACCCTACCTGGCACAGGGATACTTACTTTCACACCTTGTAAACGCTCTTATGAGTACTTACGTAGAATTTATTTACGTGATATTTACTTGATACGTTATTTTCGGAGAAGACTGAGAAACGATTTAGAATTTTTAAAGTCGGAGTGATATTATGATATTTTTATGTGCGTCATCTTCGATCACACCATCGATGCTACTACCAAGCTAGCTGACAAACTAAGACCTGTGCGATAAAATAGTATCGAGAGAAGACAAAGAAAAATCGCTATATTTTTATTGCTGGATTGCACAATAGCTGTTCAACCACCGCCCACGTGGACTGAAACGCGGCTATCCGTGTTAAAACACTTGCACAGCAATAGCACGCATATTGGTGCACCGATAAGCTAGCAGCTAACCTGTACTTGCTTGACGTAATGTATGTCGGTACCCACCTCGGAACAATCTCAAATACCGACGTGGTGTGTGGGTGTGCTTCGTTTAACGAAGAGCGGCACTACACCAGGACAGACAAGGACAACGCTAGCGGGGTAGAGCAGACCAGAAACATATCCAGCCCGTGGGAAATGCACAGTAGTGGTCCGAGCCGACTGCGCGCGCGCCGGCCCAATGCACGTATTATTGTATTGGAATATTCACAGCTCGCAACATCTTATGGGATCCTGATTCGCAACCAAAAAACTGCCTTACGTCTTTGGTTTAGGAATCAGTTTTGGGGTATTGTTGGGGGTAGTTCAGATGGTAATTTCTTATGGTGAGTTATATAGGCAGTTGGGGTCTCGAATGAGTATAATGCGATGATTTTTTTAGCGATCGATTGAGGTTCGCAGACACGGTCGAGATGCAAATGTGGTGTTTACGAAGTCGGCCGGCACACGACTATAATAAAATAAATGTTATGTTGCGTGCCTTTAATGAACACGTTCTGGCTCTGGTAATGGTAATCAGACAATTTACTCGGTTACTGGACGCTTTATCGTAATTTCTGATGGGTGCTTAGGAGCTAATGTTTTGATTGACTCAATTCTTGTAATTGAATGGAGAAGGCTTTTGTGGAACATCGTTCGCAAAAAACAAACAATTATGGTATTTGAATGTAGGTGTAATGTTTTAATTAGTTTCCATTGAAGAAGTTTACTGATTCGACTACAAGTATTTACTGTACCTAGATAAAAACGTAATTAAAACAAAAGCCACTATTTCAAATTAAAACTGTTTTAGAATTTATTTAATTGAATGGGTAAAAAAAATCAGCGAAGCATGAACATGTCTGTAAAGAATTTTCGTTTACAACTTTTCCGTTTCTTGATTCAGTTTGCCCAAATCATGAACTCTACCTCCTGTAAAAACTTAGAAACCATTTACTTACCTACATTGTTCCAACTATAAGATAACTGAAAGAACCTTAGAGTAGCTGAGGTATGTAAATATATCGGTTACATTATATTCGAGGACTATTTTGATAAGCACATACCTAATTCCGTTTTTGTTTCTTAATACTCTAAGTTCTAAGGCATAATCTTAACCCGTGTGGCTTGCACCTCTATCCGTTGCCATTCTTCGCAAAACAACGTTTTCCTCGAGCAAAGAACTTCAAGTTTCAATAATATGAATATTAGGTCCTTACCATGAACGTACAAAAAAAAAGTTTTTTATACGACCATGGTCCTTACATAATTTATGAAATTGGTGTTCTGTCGTACTGGCCAACTTTGATCTCAAATATCTTCTCTTTGGTTAGGAATTCAAACTAAATTCAAATATGTAAGGACCTAATATTTATTTCGTTTTATACATCAAACTGGATCCCTATTATAAGGTTATAACACCTAATGATACAGACACCATCACAGTTCAAGTAGCTTTTATAGTGCTAAAATTAAGCTATAGCTCAAATAAAGAATTAAGGGCTTACCAGTCAGATTCATTAAATATTTTCCCAACCTAACGGTTATTATATTATCCTGACTATTTTATTATTTACCACATAATATTGCATCTTAGACAAAAATTGTCTATAGTTGCACGGAGATCATTCATCTCGACAGCAATCTTGAGCAATCAACAGAGCAACAGAAGCAAAACAGAAGACTCGCTAGAGATCGTGCTAAACTTTCTTAAAATTTTTGAAAACATCGAATTAAACTTCAAAATAGTAAGAATAAAATGTCATATTGACAATTAATGATTTAGCAATATCTACTGCTATGACTGCTATAATCAATTAAAAATTCATTGGGTGTGATGTGTCATCCTAAATTAAGTAATTTACTGTCAATATATCGTAGGCGGCTATCATTTAAAGACCATAAAATGTCGGATTTCCCAAATACTTTCGTCATGACCTAGATGGTCATTATACGTTACATCTTTATATCTATTAACATCAACCGTCTATCCAATGCAAATATGAGTTTTATATTTCAATTTTCTGTCATAAAGTTAACAATTTAGAAGAATTAATAGCAGGTATCTCTTGTCAATCAGTAAGGCTCGTAATTCTTATTTCGAACACCCACGCTCCCATAAACTGGAGATGGTTCGGTTTGTGAATGGCTTTCACGGTTTCAAATACACGGTTTATAGTGGACTTTTTAATACGACCACCGATTTTGTTTCATTAATGAAATCTTGAGTCATCTCTCCGAAGGCTCCCTTTTAATGCTTTGTGTCTACGGAGGCGTATTACCGCCAATGCTTTTAGTATGTGTCTATCGGTACGCGCACATATTATCCAGAGAAAATACAAGGCTTAGAAATGTAGAGGTTTATTCATTTAAAAATAGGATATATATTTTTTAATAATAGGACTTTTATGATATGTCTAGTACCAAGTTTGAACGTTTATAAGTACCTACACTTTAACCGCACTTTTCCTGCTCCCGTGATAAAAAGTAGGCTATGTTTGTGTTCTTTCAAACTGTAATCAAATGTTCCAAATATCAGCCTGATCCATTACGACGTGACTGAGCTACAAACATCCTAACATTGACATTTATAATATTAACAGAATATTTACAAATAGACATATTTTCCGTAGTAGGTATATCTGGTTCCCTTACCTAGTACATAATTTATATAGTTTCGGGCCAAGTATCTAGTTTTGCGCAAAAAACCAACAATTTTTTTTTATTAATCCGTCTTTGAAGACTACACAGGACGGACTACTAAATTTGCATAGGTACTTGAGTTGATGCAGATAAATACAAGAGTATACCTACACTACTTTTTTTAAACTCTTGGGAAATAAGACGAAGGTTGACATTAACTTTGTCCTTAAGTAAATACCTAGGTGATAAAACTCGCATTATATTTACCTAATACCAGTTGGACACATACCTACCCGCATACTCTATATATTTTCATTGTGGTCACGTGAAACCTCTAAAGGCCAATTTACATCAGACGAGCGAATGCTCATTCTATCCCCACTGCATCAAATTAATTTGGTGTAAACAAACGTAGAGCATTCTTTCGTTGTTTTGTTTGCGTTCGCAAAGATTCTATGAAATATATAATATGGAAAACGCTAAGAATAATAAATAATAATAAATATTGGTGGACAATTCACACACAACACCATCTGACCCCAAACTAAGCAAAGCTTGTGTGATGGCGGCCAGATAGCTGATATAATAATTATATAGTTTTAAATACATACTTATTATACATAGAAACACCCAGACACAGTGCAAACATTTGAATTCATCACACAAATATTTGCACTGGGTGGGGATCGAACCCACGACCCTCGGCTTCGCAGGCAGAGCTACTAACCACTTAGCCACAAGGTCAGTCAAAAGAAGATCTTTCGTTTACACTATACGATCGAGAAAGAATGCTCTTGCTCTAACTCTATGTTCGTTCAGTTTAAATCGGCCTTAAGAAAAATTCAAAATCAAACTATAATATTCACACCTTGGAGCATTTAGATTTTGTCTGAATGTAAAAGAATATCCATAGAAAAAGAATGTGTCGTTTACTATTATAGAGTTTAACTAGCTGACCCCGCAAACGTTGTTTTGCCATATAAATTAAGGTATGAAAAATAGCTAGTAGCCGATTCTCAGACCTACTGAATATGCATATAAATTTTGGTTAAAATCAGTAAAGCCGTTTCGGAGGAGTAAGGAAACAAACACTGTGACACGAGAATTTTATATATAAGATAAAACCAAAACTACGTATGAGTGCTTTTAAGTACTAGGTACTTAAATTTAACAGCTCAACTATAGTAAATTAGGTCTGGTATGGTAGTAGTTTTTTCTTTAGCTTTTTTTCATAATTTTTTCAAAATTTTTCGTGGCATAGGTAGCCACGAAAAGGTGTGAAAATGCATTGTTTTTTTAATGAAAGAGTGACGAGACGAGCAAGACATGTGCCTGGTGGTAAGCAACATACCTGCCACGTAACAGCACAGTAACATGCAGCTATTGAATCATGAAGAGCCCAAATCATTACCTAGCACTGCACTGCGCTCATCACTCAGAGATCTAAGATATTATATCTCGAAGCCCAGTAAATTACAGTGCTAGGTAATGATTTGGGCTCTTCATGATAAATATTGCCCCTCATACCGGAACACAGTAACGGTTACACATTACTGCTTGGCGGTAGAATAACTGTCAAAGGTGTGGTACTTCCGCAGGCGGACTCTGCCAAGAGTCCTACCACTGCAACTAAAGGCCTGTTTTCATTTTGAAACCGGCCTTTAGTTTCAAAATTGTAAAAACAAGTCGTAAAATTGCGATCCAAAAAGTCTCGCTAACGAGACTATAGATCGGCTTGCAGCTACTACTGCACTGATACGCAGCACTCTTGTCACAGTTCATGATATCGCTTCCCGTACATTATTCTGAAAAAATTGCATTTTTTAAATATATTTTTCGCTCTGGTTGTTGTTCAGTGGGCAAAATTACCGTGTTTCATTAACAATTAAGCGGCGGTCAAAATAGATTAAAAAAAAAGTAATTGGATGTCTCCCTCGCGAGCTTTTTAGATGTCTTACGCAGTTGACGGTCATCTTTCTTTTTAGTTATGCATCCGATACATCCACGCACTGGTCTAAACGACAAAAAATACGACCTAATCAACGCAGTGTTATATACGATCTCTTAATCCTGATATAAAACGTGTAAAAAGGCTTTAATCTCGAGTTACCTCCCAGTTCTCATTCATACAATCCCCGGATCGTACAATGGTGGATGAGGGGAGGGTCACACTGTTAGATACATATCTTAATTAGGCCTCACAGGACGATGGCTTTTTTAGTTTTGTATCCGTTCGACCGTGACGGTTTAGATGTGGGGAAGAAAGTGATAAAGTGATTGAGGACGGGATCGAAGCGGCGACAAAAAACGTGCGAGTGGCTGATGAGGTCGATCGAATTAGTTATAGAATGGCTTTACTTACGTTTGGCGTCCAAGTTGTTTGATAAGGAATGTGTTGTCCCTAGATCGTGGAACAAATAAGAGTTTAATTATTTACTGTTCGGTGTTGTGCGTATTAGTGACAAAATAAAAACTTGAAAATTATTCAAGGTAGGAACAAACGGTCGCAACAATAACTCTTAAGTGTTGAACATAAATTTTGGTACAAGAGTAAATTTCTGAATCTCGAAATAAATTTATAACGAATTAGTAGTAATAAGCTTATTCTAGAAATACAATGGTCTATTTATTTAATTTTTACTTTTTTTTTTACTAGAAGCCGTTTCTGCAAATAGTTAATTAATTGTTAACTAAGTTATCAAAAGCGACCGAAAATTTACTTTTACTGTAAAAGTTTGGCAGCATCTAAAAAGAGACAAGAGGCTCTGAGGTAACTTATTTTCAGTCCATGTTGATTCACTGCTGGACAAACGTCTCCCGATACCTTGCTTCCGCTTTTTACCGTTCAAAATATTCTAGGATCCAATTGGATTAAGACGTTAAGAATCCAGATCATCTCTATCTACCTCCTGGCTAATAAATAAGTTCGGTATCTAAAATTTTTATCCCATTATTTTCGACCACGCAGACAATCCATCGAAAGATTACTATGTTTGTTTTAATTAAGAAACCGTTGACAAGCTCATTCGTTCTGTGGGTTAATGAATCGTACGCCATTAGTTCTGAGATCGCCGACATGAATGAATGTTCGTTAGTGGAACGATGCGAGATGAGAAAATCAGAACCACCTTTCATGACAGTTGACGCGTAGATTTAGCGTCGTATTCTAAACATTTACTCAATATCCGAGCCAAAAAGCAAAGTAAAATGGGCATTAAATGTCAAAATAACTTGAAGATAAAAATTGTGCTCAAAATTGCAGGACATGAGATAAAACATTGCATATCTCTGGGCGACGAGCGCAGTGCAGTGCTAGGTAATGATCTGGACTTTTTATGTTCCCATAGCTGCGTGCTGTTATGGGCTGGCATGTTGTTTATCATCAAGAACATGTGCTGTTCGTCTCGTCAAAAAAAAAGTGAGGGTTTAGGTATACTAAGGTTATTTTTATTGTGTTTAGACCCATGTGATTTGGCTTGAGGTTACCTTTACTGCCTTCCGAACGAAGTACAGTATTTTTTTTAAAGGTACCTATGACAGGTTGTTTGCCACAAGTGGCCACTGCCTTCCGAACTTTGAGCCAGCGTAGGAGGCATAGAGCTCTGGGGCCCTAATAATGTAAGCTTAATAATTACTTACTAGCTATTGTGTAATATATTATGTAGCTACAATTTAACTATTTAAAAATCCCATACATCAATTTGGGATGTTTTTCATGAGGGTGCATGCATTTCAGGTATTGCTTATCTATTGTGATATCACGTACGCGGGTACGTGTTCATCTTGCAACTATTTCTTAAGTGAGGAAAACCCACTTATAGGCATAATAAAAAACCTGTTCATTAGTTTACTTCTCATTGTATTGTAGAAAACTCGCTACTCTACCAATTTTACTTGAGTACGTTCATGATTTCGCAGACAAAATTACCTACTTATTAAAAAAAAAAAAATGCTGTTATATTTTTTTTTATTTCGGACTTTCCACCTTAATTTGTCACAAAGAGGTTTAATGTTGTCGCTTCAATAATCTATACTTCTGAGAAATATTTTACACAGGAAAGATAAGTATTTCTCTTTGTTTGTTTGTAATGAATAAGTTCAAAAACTGCTGTACCGATTTCATAATTATTTCACCATTACATTATGCGTTATGACATTTTGACATTTATGTTATACATTACATTATGAGTTACTCATCTACATTACAACCTAAATTTCCTAAATATAATAGTTGCTTGATCCGAACGAAGTTGGAGCGGGCCCCTAGTATTAAATAGATTGCGTTGACACTACAATTCATTTCAC
Organism: Ectropis crepuscularia; assembly: GCA_963693475.1. Taxonomy (NCBI): domain Eukaryota; kingdom Metazoa; phylum Arthropoda; class Insecta; order Lepidoptera; family Geometridae; genus Ectropis; species Ectropis crepuscularia. The sequence goes on from OY856358.1 coordinate 17,763,068, forward strand.
AAAAACTGTAACTGCTTAAGTCATAGTGGCACATAAAACAGTAGGTAACAACGTAACATTTCCATTCCGAACTGTCTTACCTTACTTATCTGTTTAATTCCCCGTCTAGCCCGTTTAATTCTCACCAATACAAGCTATTTTATCTACCAGCATTGGCCCTTCGAGGTAGTGGCAATAAAATATTTAAAATCGTGCGATATCCAGCGGAGCTCGGGTTCGCTAAGTGCCCCCGCTATGTCTTGCTTCGCAATACGTTTCGATTTTATATTACTCTGAAAATGTAGTAGCTTGATAGTATAAATGTTAACTTGCTCTACTTTCTGGTTGGTGTTTAGTAGCCATTTGTAATCTGTTTTGTTGGTTTTACGATTGTATTTGACTATTGGTACACCAGGCCTTAATGTCTTGTAAACTTGTTTTATTTTGTGTTTACTTGTTTCATAATACTTAATAACAACCGTTTTACAGTTATTTCTTATTATTTCTAAATAAAATCAAAGGTCCTGTTTGGTATTTGAGAAAGATTATAGGGAGAATGTAACTTGAACAAAACTAAAAGAAATAAAAATTAATTAATGCAGTGTTTTTAAAATATACATACATTTTTTGGCGCATTATAAATATTATAGCGTTAATATATTATGTATATTTAATTTGGTTTTTTATATATAATATAACATATTTTTAAAACCAAGTTTTGCCAGTAATGACCTACGGTGCATAAGCATAATCTAGGTATATGTTTTTTTTTAATTAATACATTCAAGATTTTTTTTATATTAAGCATCTCTAGATTTTTCTAGTTGCAATTCGCAGATTTAATTTGCATTTGAAAAGTTTTATATTTTTTTCTGTTCGATGTAATAATGACTGGCTTCGTAGCTCAGTAGTAGTCGCGGTTTAGATGATCAGGATAACAAATCGTGTGATGGATGTTTGTCCTGGACGTCTACTCCAATTCAACGAAAACGTAATTTCGAAATAAACTCTAGATTTTCCAACTCCGATTCTACTTCGATCCGTCGTTTTGTCGGTTTAAATGCTCTAAGCCTACTTGAAGTAGAGTATGTATAGAACATTTAAACGTCAAACAATGTTGTATCGGACGAAACGAAGTAGAACGAAAGAAGGAAAGTCGCGAGTTTTTTCGAAATTTCGTTTTCTTAGAAACAGAGTAGACGTCCTGTGTATGAGTGAGCTATCCTACTATCTATACACTATGCTAGATACTATCGTACATCTTTCTAATATTTTAAATGCGTAGGTTTGAATGTTTGTTGCTCAATCGGAACTTCAGAAGGGATCTGGGTAAAATTTGGAATACAGTTAGATTATTGTCTGGAATAAGACGTAGGCTACTTTTTCAGAAACGAACGGAAATACGCAGATAATACTAATACCACAAATCTGCATTTCAAATAACAAATTTGTATTGATATCATGATATCGAAATATGTAAATTATATCCGATATTTAGCTTTCGTCTTTCGTCGTCTTTGGCAAGATCTGATTACTTTAAGATTCGATGTTGTTGTGTGAAAAAGAGACGACACTTATTTAATAAACTGAAGTAAAATTGGGTTTAGACGACGTAGGTATGTCTTCTAAAGTCGCACCTATTTGTTTAATAGGAATCGTAGACTATCTATGTTTTAGTTTCGGCAACGTTGCCTCTACATTCAGTTTGACAATTTTCATCAGTTCGCTAGAACCATATTCCTTTCATAAGATCGCACACATAAATCCGTCCAATCATGCCCCCGCCAATCTAATCTTCAAATTGTCATCTCCAGTTGACCGGCCACAGCCAGTAATGGCCGCACTGGCCGGTAATCGTCGCACGTCGAGCCTGGCCCGAGGCGCTTTGCCGTGGGAACGTCGGCCGGTTGGCCCTTCGCTGGATTAAGCTTAACCTTCAACACGCTTGCTGGGGTTTGTCAGACCCGCGATGGTAGAACAATAATTCAAAATACACCATCTTTAGGATGAGTCGGTTAGGTGCCAGCATTTGATTCCAATGATAGAAGTGCATAACCTTTATTAATAAAACTGAAATACAATCAGAACTACACTATACACCTGACCAATGAAAGTTAGTTACCTACCAGTTCATAGGCAACGACTCTCTTATTTGAAAAAAGGTTTCAATGGCTCTAGCACCGTAGTAAAATTGCAAGCTTATCAATTCTCTGTCAGGTGCGTTTCGGAGAGAGTGCAGTCGATCTGCTAGGTTTAATACAACTTTGCCTTTTTGGCTATCAGACTTCTCCTATCGTCGCTTACTGGCGGATGTCCCAGAGACTCTAGGTGATTTGTTTCACTCTATTTTCGTATTAAGAGGATCGAAACTGTGGAATACCATAGACGGGTCTGTCAGACCTATGCCTCTAAAAAATCGTTGTTTTTACTACAATTTTCTTCTTTTTGTTCTACCTAGGACCAAACCTGTTTCGTTTAGTCTACTGCTAAACAGTTACGCCAATATTTTTGTGTTCCAGTTTGAAAAACAATAGTTATTGATAGAAACTTCGATAGCTCAGAGATACATTATCCAGCCAGCCATCAGCCAATAAGGCAGCGTAATGCAGTGTAATGGTTGAACAATGTATAAATATATTGCGTGGCGTTGTGCTGTTAAGATTTGTTGCTTTACCCGTGTTACTAATATTTTCATTCTACCTTGTAAAACAATACACGGTTTTGCAGTAATAAATTAAATAATGCCTTTTCTATATTAAAAATTCCTAACTTTCCATAATCGAAACATTTGATCAAAGCTTACATAAGCTAAACACATTTCAGTAACCTTCAAATCGTAACCAAACCAAAGTCATAACCAAAATCAAATTGGGAATTTTAGAGTGATTGTGATGTAGAACAAACTTAAGAGCCGGTTTTCACGGCGCGGCTGCCAACCGCGCCTGCGGGCGGGCGCGGCAGATTTCCATATAAAATTGAATTCAAAACACACGACGCGGTTTACGGCCGCGGCGGCTGCGCGCGATTTTTGCGCAGTAGCTTTCCGGAGCAGAACCCGCGAAAACCTGCGGTCTCGTGAGTATTGAAACAAAAACCAACGCGCGGCGCCGCGCCCGCGCGTTGGCGCGGTTTGAAACCGCGCCGTGAAAACCGGCTCTTAGTCTGAGTTTGTCATGTAGCGGTTTGAATAAGCATCAGCAGTTCTCTTTGTGTTCGTAGTTCTGGGACTAGAGGCCTTATCTGACAAGGAGAGGAGAGACAAGGAGGATATTCCGAGGCATTTAAGCCATTGTTATTATATCTTAGAACATGACTATTTTCTTGTGGTCCTGTTGAAGCCAGCGGTGAAAATAAAAACATACTTTTACGTCTGTATTTGCAAAAAATATCCTAGGCGTGATTGTAGTCTTAGTTTTATTTAAAAAGTATGTTTTTCAATATTTATCATGAAATAGATTGAAGTACCTGGGTCTGTTAGGCCCACTGAGTAAATTCATCTCAACTTTTCGCTACTTGACGTGTGACAGGTTAAGCCACACTCTACCGTGGATTGAGTGATTGGGGATTTTCCTCGGTGATTTTTGTCTAGTTAGAAATCACGTTACGTCACGGTTAGGCATACTCTGGAACAATGGGATTCGATACGAACATGGCGCTAAGAAACCAATGACAGCTACACAGGCTATATATGTAAATAGTAAGAATTACCTGTATAGTTAACTTCTTACTAATATTATGCCTATATGCGAAAGTTTCAATCACGTCGTAACGTCTGAACGGATATGACTGAAATTTGGAACACAGTTAAATTATAGTCTGAAAAAAAAAACACATAATCATTTGTACAAAGTCTATAATACTGGCTGCAGTGCCAAGCTATTAAGCTATGGCTAACCTTTGCACTTGGTCGGTACCTACCAGCCTGCGCGGGAGTCATCTGAAATCTCCCTAACTATAAGCCAGTCGATTCAAACTTAAACGCAATCTAGATAGTAAAATACCTAAACATTAAAGAAATAAATAAGTACCTAAGTCAATATTGGCTGACATTTCTCACAAAACACTAACAAAACCTATGGAAGGCCTTTAATTGAAGAGACATAGGTACTTAGTAAGGTTTTGTATCTACAAACCTAAATACTTGTAGGTATAGTTCTACGTAAATATACACTTATAATACATAGAAAAAAATACTCAGACACAGAACAGATATCTATATTCATCTCAAATTTTTTTGTGCTGGTTGGGAATCGAACTCACGACCGACGGCTTCGCGGGCAGACTTACCAATAACGCCACGAGGCCAGTCATTAATATTAAATTTACTAGAAGCTATTTTTGTTCGACTACTGAACATTTGTCAATTTTAACTTACGCCATATTAGAATTGGATCGACAAAATGGAGGTACAATATATTTGTACAAATAATTGTGTTAATATGTGTGTTCTTCACACATTGTAAAACGCTTCCAACAATAATGAGTCAGACATAAAGACGTAAAAAGATACTTTAGGGTCCTTCGAATCGATAAGTAATCCGATATTACTGATCATGATTTCATTGCTTTTATTGTTTGTTGACTCACTTTATGCTCTGATTAGGTATAATATATAAATTCCGACCATATACATAGAGACTTATATGGTCATAAGTGATCGTCTTATTACGTCTTCTATCTAAGGCAAAGTGTCCACTTCATGCAGGATTGCAGGAAATAATACATTTAATTTAATTTTGTTTCAACGCATCAATGCTTATTTATTGTTCTACACAACGTATTTATTCATCAAAGATTTCTTTATCTAGATATTTATATATTTCTTTAGTGAGACGGCGAGAAAAATAAAATTATGTTATTGGTGGATGTTTTCCCCTCGCACCAGTGAATGTACATTGAGTCATAGGTCTGAAAGGTTGAGAAGAATCTTTTATCTTTACATATATGAATCTTAACACTTTTACATTATAATCAGTTTTTTATTTTGTATATTTATGTAAACATCGTAATCAGCGAAACAATTGGGTCGTTTTGGATAGCGCTCTCACTAGAAGGTAGCTGCAGTGTATATCTAGCAAATACTAACTTTCATTTCGAATAGAATCCGCATGATGAAAGCATAACTTTTAAATTTTGAAATAAATTTTAAACTAACTTGAGTATTTACAACAATTTAGCAAAGTGAAAGCCGGCTCTTATAGGTACTTACGTTCAAGAAAATGATATGAAATTAACCAGAAAAAGAATTCTAGAAGCTTTTTAAATTCTCACACTTATTGCGTCTTACGATCACAGACGCCGCGGAAACGTTTTCTTCGCGGATGTTTTACAAAGGAAGTCGGTGTTTGACCGACACAGCCATCCGTCCATCAGTCTCCAAAAAGTCCACTGAATCAATTCTTGGAACGCCGCGGAAAACGATAATGCCTTTATGACTTTAAACTTTCAAGCAAACTTATCTTTTTCATTTGTTTCAGTTGATGCCAAACGAATTTCCACCTTATGGTTTTGGTATTGGTGTTGGGGGTGGGAGATCAAGTGCTTTGTAGTGAACTTAAAGTGTTATTGTTAAACCACGCTGGTGGTGACATTTCGCAAATAATGTCGGAGCGGGGTCCGTACGTCGGTACTTTTGACGCGTGCCCATGACGCCACGAAACCGTATTGTTTTCAATTGTTGCTGCGGAATCAACAGTATCCAGTGGTGATCTTCTGCTGCGGTGGTCTTGAAGGGTGGCCGTTAACAGCAACTGTTATAGACAATTTAAGTTTCTTAAATTAGAGAATTCGTTCTTCGAATGGAAGTTATAATAAAAAAAATGGAATGAAATCAGCCCAGATGTTTTTTACCTGGTAGTTTAACAATCAATTGTTAAGAAGAACATAATAAAAATAAAGGTTGCTCGTTAACTCGCTCTTAACTCGTTGCACAAATAATTAAACTGTCTCAATCACATTCGCTTTCATAAAAAAAAACTTGGTTTATCCGTTAAGGTCCTAAACTTTAGGAGATTTAATGCGATAGATACAGAAACAGACATGCTAAACTGATGGCTTTCTGCTTTTTACTTTCGCGTAAGGTAATATATTTTTAACTATCTTAGAGCAATCATTTTTTTTTATACCTACAGAGATGGGATGACCAAGACTTGCACCTTATGGCATAACTATTTTCTTATCTGTGCTGTAAGCAGCACGTCTGTCCATAACAGCACAGTGCCTAATACAACATAAACATAGATGTTTGCACTGTGTCTGGGTGTTCTATGTATAATAAGTATTATGCATTTAAAACTATATAAGTATTATATCAGTACTAATCAGTTATCTGGCCGCCATCGTACAAGCTTTGCTTAGTTTGGGGTCAGATAGTGTTGTGTGTGAATTGTCCCCCAATAGATAATAAAAAAAATTGCGCAGTGCAGTGTCAGACAGTGGTTTTTATCGTGACCCAGAGGTACAAGATGTTTTTTCTTTACATTGAAATTACTCTGGAAAAATTACCCGTTACTCCGTAATGTGCAAACATTACTGCTTGCCGGTTGAATAACTGGCTAAGGTATCATACTTCTCCAGACGAACTCTGCAAATAGACCACTACAAATTTGTTGATCTACCTACACGTTTATTAAATGTTATTGTTATCTCGGTGTTTATACTGTCTTTTTGTACATTAGAAAGGCCTTGCTCCTCCCTTCCCTCCGCTTTTCCCGGTCCAAAGCAACCGTTTTCCAGCATGTTTAGTACTTATTCAAATTACATACCAATTTTATTTAACTGATATTAGTCCAGTAATGATCCTAGTTAGCTATAAATAGTACCGACGGATATGAAATCTTCATAAGCCATACATTAAATGTCGCATAAGCATCATAACTGACCGACCACGTATAAATTACGCTTGATCCTGTGTACGTCTGTACGTCTGAATAACTTTGGATCTTAACGGCGTCCACTGACGTCGCAGTTCCTCAAACATTTTAGTGATGGCCACGAGAATTATCGATATCGAATAATTAGTAAAAAATACGATGCCAAAAGTCAAATTTGACAGGAATAAATATATAGTGATATTGGTACTAAGAATTAATGTCAGTAATTTCCACCTAATTGTTCAATTTTGCATTTAGGGAAACTATGATATTTAACTTAGATATAGCTCGTCTAGTCGTAAATACGGCAACTGCCGTCCCGGAGCCCCTGATTCGACACCCACACGCATCACTGTCTTTTTTAAGTCATACGTGTAATGCTGCTAACTTAAGAACGGTGAAGAAAAACATAGTGAAGGCATTAGCATCTTATAATCTTTCGAGGTCATACGTTGTCCACCATTAGACCAGACTGGTAGATTATACCTAAGCCTTGACTTTCTTCTTGCGAGATAAGACCCCAGTCCCAGCACTGGGAACATTTAGTGGGTTTCATTTTTTTTTCTGAGACTTTTAAATCCCAGATTCCCAGACAACTTGAGAAAAAAATATGTTTCCCTTTTATGGTTCTTAAACCATAGTAGTTCCTTAGAACTACAAAAAAAAAAAATTGGCAATCATAGGAACTACCGATAGAAGTGAAAACTTATAACTTAGAATTTGATAGCTTACCTTGGAAACAACACGTATGTAACCGGAGGGCGTGGCCTCGATATCACGGCATGGCCATCTAGAAATGCGTGAGCCAATGGGAAATGCTGACGCATTTCTAGAAGGCCATGCCATGATGTCGAGGCCACGCCCTTTCAGCATTTCACATTGGCTGACGCATTTCTAGATGCCCAATTGCTAAGGTCCCGAGTTTACCCGAAGATTTCTTATCATACCCGAGCGTGACGCTAGAAATCAATTCACACCCCACGAAAATTCTGTCTAGGCGCGCCTAAAGAAGTTTTCACTTAAAAAAATAGATTTTTTTTACTGTGTAAGAACATCGTGAGAAAACCAGCATGTTCCAAAAAATAAGTACGTATTTCGATGATATGCTTCAAAGCCTTGTCTCTCTCATGAGAGAAGGATTCGAGTCAAAAAGGTCTGCAGGGGGGAATAATCTGGGTTGCTTATACTGGAACGAACCTTCTATTTTGGCACAAAGCTCGATTTAGCAGCGTCTATCAGACATTTTAAACTCGTTTATTTTGTTTGAACATTTCTCATTCCAAATACAAACAACATCGATATTAATCATGACGATACTGTCGTTCGATTATCGATATGATCGTTGTACCATCCAGCACCGTCCAACACTATTCCCAACGCTACATGACATGTGCACTCGCTTATTTATACCCCCCTTTACCGTATGACGTTCGCGTCCACACATAAAAGGCGAGCCGCTGTAATAATAGGAGGACAGGCGAACCATTGTGATCCGAACATGTATACACCGACCATTCATCTCGGCATGCCGATGAGTCTAAAGAATCCCAAGAGTAATGCCCTCACAATGATTCCTCTTCCCATTTCTACTGCACCGACACAAGTGCCGCTGAAGATTTTAAGCGATGCTTAAGATATTGGGGACGCCTACCTATTTAAAATTACGATGGCCTGTAATTTGTCCACGCGATTATGTTTCAGAATTGCATATGCTGGTAATATTTAAGTGGCTTGTTACTGATTTTTAGAGTTAATATAACAAGCACAAAAGCACATGTTGAACGCAACATGCAAATGAAAAAACAGCGGCTGTGTGAAAACGAGAGTGCTAACAAAAGTGAAAACACAATATATTAACATTCTTATATTTAGCGATGTCGGTTACGGTAATGGTGTCACAAGTACAATTGCTTTTCCCATCTCAAAAAAAAACTTAAATATAAATAAATAAATATTTAAGGCCAAGATAACCTTTTTAATATTTGAGCTCTATCTCTTATTCCTTTTCTTGATGTCAATTATTTTTCAATTGATGTTAGCGATAAGGCCACCATTTGAAACAAGGCACATCAGTCGTTTTCCATTAGTCAAAATTAACTGCCTAGTCAAGCACAGGCCTATTCTGGGCAAAAAAAATGACTACAATTAGCCGTTACTCTATTACGCTAAAACTACTGAAGGGATAAATAAATAAATAAATAAATATTGGTGGACAATTCACACACAACACCATCTGACCACAAACTAAGCAAAGCTTGTGATATGGCGGCCAAATAGCTGATATAATACTTATATAGTTTTAAATACATACTTATTATACATAGAAACACCCAGACACAGTGCAAACATTTGAATTTATCACACAAATATTTGCACTGGGTGGGAATCGAACCCACGACCCTCGGCTTCGCAGGCAGAGCTACTACCCACTAAGCCACGATCCGTATGAAGTTTGGTGCATACATAGATAAAAGTCTGGAATAACACATGGCGTAATAATTTTTATCCCGAGATAATAATGGGGTCGGAATCTACGCGAGTAACGCGAGTGCAACCGCAAGGCGCTGCTAGTGTATATTATAATTAGCTGTCTGGCTTCCATAATACAAGCTACACTTAGTTTTGGGCTAGAGAATGTGTGAAAAAATTTCAACCGTTATTTATTTCTTTATTTAATAGACCACAGGTCTAATAAATGCTAGGATTGCTAGGTGTGGCAACGAGTCTTATAAGATGAATGACAAAACCTGACTTAGTCAAATTTTTATCTGTTTTAGTTTTTTGACTTCACAAATCTCGATATTTGTGAAGTCAATTTTTTGACTAGACCAATTGGTCTGAAGTTATTTTTTTTTACTTACTTTTAGCTTGTGTAATCCTTCTTGGTAACTAAATGTCTAGAATATTACAGTTGTGTAATTATTACACAGGAATTAACCACGATCGATTATTATCTATTTAATGAAAATTAAAGTTTAAAAACTAAATAAAACACGGTGGCTACGGAGGTCTTAAACCAAATATTGCGTTCACTCAATTTACGCGTTTTTTTTCTCCCTCAAACATGTCCACACTTGTCGATAAAAACAGATAAGCAAAGTTTAAGGTGGCCTTGCCCTAACCAGTCCCAATGTTATGACTTATTTGTCTCGCCGCGTAGATTTATCGAGATCTCAGAATAAAAACGACAAAATTATCATATCGAATTTATTAAATAATATGCAAATTTCTTGTCGTTATGCTTTGACGACGAATAGAACCATCTGTCCACATAGTAATGAGGAAGGAAATGAATCAAACTTATAAATTAAATATTAAGTGGAGTTTGTTGAGTGTCTGTCAGCATATGAAATGGTTCTGTATATTATGGATATATGAACACATCACAGATGTTTCTATTCATATTGTACCAATTGAGGCAGTTGGTGTTGACCTATTACAAGTAGATAAATAAAAACAAACTATACATTTAACAAACAAAATAAATAAGTATTGCTTCATATTCCTCACCAATCACTAACAACCCCAGATTAAGCAAAGCCTATATTGTGGAAGTTAGACAACCGATATAGGTACTACATAATATATATAATATTTATTATAATATATATAATAAATATTATGTAGTACCTATTATATTTAGTATATATTTACAATAGTAAATATACACTTATGTATTAAAGAAACATCACACAAATGCTCATAATGAATGGAATCGAATCCTTGACCTCAGGCTCCGCGAGTAGGCTTACTAACAACTAAGCCATGAGGTCAGTCCCATATTTTTTTATTAGTCTTCCATGTATGTAGTAAGTAAGTATAAACATTTCTGTGATATTTATATTATCGTTATATAAAATTAATTTATTGGAAATCTTTACATGTTAGTAAGATAACTTTTGATGTACATTTTTTTTATTGCTAGGAAGCCATGTTTTACTTGTACAAACTATATCCAGTCCATATAGTTCATCCGAAATAAATGATTTTCAATTTAATTATGATTATATATGATTAAAATATTTACACATCACGGTTAACTATCATCTAGACCTTTTAAAGTGAAAACTTCTTTAGGCGCGCCTAGTCAAATTTTTGTGGGGTGTAAATTGAATTCTACCGTCACGCTCGGGTATGATAAGAAATCTTCGGGTAAACTCGGGACCCTGGCGATTGGGCATCTAGAAATGCGTTAGCCAATGGGAAATGCTGAAAGGGCGTGGCGTCGCCATCATGGCATGGCCATCTAGAAATGCGCCAATGGCGAATGCTGACGCATTTCTAGATGTCCATGCCATGATGGCGAGGCCACACCCTACGGTTACACCCGTGTAGTTTCCAAGGTAAGCTATCAAATTCTGAGTTATAAGTTTTCACTTCTATCGGCAGTTCCTATGACTGCCAATTTTTTTTGTACAAAGACTGTCAATTTTATATTTTTATATCACAATCCTATATGACTACTATATGTATAGAATACATACCTAACATTTAATAAGCTCTTATCACAATATCAAGAAAATAGCCTGTGGTCTTGTCGTAAATGAAACAAAAACAAGGGTTTTACGTTTATGACGGAACCCTAAAAACACTCCTCAATCGATGATTTTTGTGAACTGGCAAAATTGACCATTAACATAGTGTTAATTTGTCAAACAAGCAGACGATATGACAATAATTTTTATTTTATGTACCTATAAAATATATAATGAAATGCTAAATATGTATTGTAATCCGATTCGCATCCCACTGAGAATCCAACAATATTGGTTCAAAAATATTTTACGATTTTTAAATGTCTTTTTAAACTATGAAGTTGCAACCCACGTATAGTCTAATTCACTACGAAAAATTATACCATGGAATCGTAACAACATAATAAATGTCGACTAATCATCGTCACTTAGCCGTGCAATAGGGCGTTTTCAAAATGGGTGGAAAAATGTTACGTTGTTTGATTTAATATTTACATATTAGGTAGGTACCTATATATACACTGATCCAATTTCTCTTACATAATACAACATTAACGTGGCGTGATTCAAAATTATTTTTGATGGGTTTTTGTATTCATTTGACATTCTGAAAACATGGATTACTTAAAAGTTTAAATAATGCCAAAAAATATAAATAGTCTAAGCCCTTCTATCAGATAACTAACTTCTCTTCCTGAGGTATTTCGTGCAGAAAGAAATCAAGAGTAAAGTTTGGATAGAAATGTATCCTGCTGTAAAGCCTCTAGGCAACGTGAACGTAATTTAATTTATGAATTGTATGCAATAATAGTCTTTAAGTACCCTTCTACTGAAACATTAGATTCTGTTCAGTTTTTGGTTGTCTGGGCTATACGACTTTGTCGTAATTCTGCCAAACATTAGATTCTTTATCGGAAGTTAAAAATATTTGATTTGACTTCATTTCAAGATCTTTTTCATCTGTAGCTTCCGAAGGTGTCATATTGTGAACCATTTTACCTAAAATCAATCAGATGGACATAAATCTGATTGATAAGGAAATAGAATCTTTCCATTTCGGTTAATTTGGTGCTTTGAATTCTTGTTCTACCTACAGGTATTATTATTCGTAGACAATAATACTTAACAATGTTGCTACAAAATCGTATATCTATTGTGTAGTAATAATACACTTTAAATATTTTCTTTTTCAGTGTTCCCTCTAAGGAAAGTTTTTATAAAATCATTTAAGTGTTCTATTTCAACATGTATGAAATCGTTCTAAAATGTAGTAGCTAAATGTACAAATGGAAATAAAACCATTAAAACATATTAAGATGTTATAGGGGTGTGTGGGGCGGACCTGAACATCTACATAAGTGTCCCCAAAACTGTCAACCTCACTTGCCCGTGGTGCACCCGACCGATGGCGGGATATCCATCCAAATAGCCGTGCTGTAAATATAGCTTTGACGGGCAGCAGCGTCACATGCGTAAGACGGCACGGTACTGGGGTCGCCAACCCGCATGCCCAGCGTGGTGACTATGGGGTATATACCCTTTACTATAGGTCGCAAGAAGAAAAAGCCTCTAGTTCCCGGCCGCCCTGCTATTCCTAGCCAAGGCAGCGGTCATTGTAACGGCAGGGTAGAGGGTGCGAAGAATCCCCAGGCTACGGTAGGCCGCCAAACCCAATTGACCCATTTCGGACGCACAATTAAAGATGACGATAGGCTCGCTCAGCTGGAAGAAGAACTGACCCACATAAGATGGCACATTCTGGGGTTATGCGATGACCGAAGACAGGGAGAGGAAACCATAACTTTGGAATCATCTTATGTATTACCGTCAAGGTCATCAGCTGTTGGTGGTCGGGTAGTGTCGGGTTTCTGGTCCATAAAACTCTTTGTAATGACGTTTTAGAAAGTGTGTCTCCAAGGGTTGCGTCCATGGTGTTGAAGTTGATCGAAAGGTATACCCTCAAAGTGGCAGTGATCACAGGCTTGTACGAAACACCCTGAATATTGATTGTAAGCTTGAACGTGTCCGTTTCATGAAGTCAACACTCCGTCCAAACCTTCTACAAACCATAGTTGGGTCTAAAACATTCCAGCTAAAACTGGAGAACCGATTTGCTGCCTTGGAAACCACAAGTAGCATTGACCAGAAGTTCAACAGAGTGGTGGACATCCTACGAGATGAGGGGACAAAATTCTGGAAAATGCGGCGCAATGGCTGAAAGTTAAAGTTTTCGACGGAAACTCTGCAACTCATGTAGGAACGACGCAATCCCACGTTAACTTCGTCAGAACAATTGGCTCTAAATAAGAAAATTATAAAACTTGTACGACGTGATCTCCGATTAACTAATACGCTCGTGATTAAAAATCAATTAAGCAAAATTGGGGGTCTAAAGTGTTCGTCAAGACACTAGGTAGAAGCCACCTGACGAAGTTAACCACCTCGGTGGGGACAGTCATTGCTTCCAAAGCGGATATTCTTTTGGAAGTAGAAGATTTTTACAGCTAGCTGTACGCATTACATGCTCTTCACCCCCAACAACGAGGACAAAAGAACCACTTTGACACACCACTACACAGAAGACCTGCCTGAGAAAAGTCTAGACGAAATTGTGATGGCTTTTGGGCAACTTGAAAATGGAAAAGCCGCGGGTGAGGACGGGATTACAACACAGCTCTTAGAGGCTGGTGGAGCCCCACTTATAAAAAAACTCCAAAAACTGTTTAATGCCGTCCTCTTCTCCGGGAGAACTCCACAGGCGAGGCACAGAAGTGTAGTCATCCTTTTCTTGAAAAAACGGAGCCAAGACCTTTTTAAAGAACTACATACCAATATCGCTTCTGAGAGACTTGAAATGGATACAGCACCATAAACCACATCTACGCGGTACGGCAGATTGTACAGAAAACAAAGGAGTACAATCGGCCTCTTTGCTTAGCGTTTGTGTACTATGAGAAGGCGTTTCACTCGGTCGAAACCTGGGCTGTTCTGGAGTCCTTACAGCGATGCCAAGTCAATTGGCAATACATCGAGGTGATAAGGTGTTTGTACGACGACGCTACGATGGCAGTCTAAATTAAAGAGCGACAGATAAAACAAATTCATCTGCAGTGCGGTGTGAGACAATGGGACGTAATTTTCCCAAAATTGTTCTCAAACGCGCTAGAGAATATGTTTAAGACGCTGGATTGGGTTGAAACAGTCCTAAATATCAATAGCGAGTACATCTCTCATCTAAGATTTGGGGAAGGCATCGTCATCATGGTAGAGTCGCTGGAGGACTTGCAGTGTGTGCTGGACAGCCTGGTTAACGCTTCTCAACGCATCGGCCTCCGGATAAAAGCAAGGTCACGTGCAATGAGTTCGTTGATCCGGGGCATGGAATCACTCTTGAAATTGTACAGAAATACGTTTACCTAAGGCAGACGCTCGAATTTCTGTCTAAGAAGTAACTTTGAGAGTGATACTATGAGAAGAATCCAGTTGGGCTGGGCAGCATTTGGAAAACTTCGTCGAGATTTTTCGTCGCCCATCCCACAAAGTCTCAAAACAAAAATGTGCAACCAGTGCGTCCTACCCGTTATGACCTACGGTGCTGAAACGTGGACACTGACAGTAAAAATGGTCCGTAAGCTCAAAGTCGCTCAGCGAGCTATGGAATGGGGAAAAGGCTATGCTTGGGGTTTCTCTGAGAGATTTCATCCGCAATGAAGTAAATCATCACAGAACTAGTCACTGACAGTGCTCAGCGTATTAGCAAACTGAACTGGCAGTGGGCCGGTCACATCTGTCGCAGATCCGATAGCCGGTGGGACAGACGGGTTCTGAAGTGGAGACCGCGAATCGGCAAACGTAGTAAGTGTAGACGCCCTAAGACTAGATGGAGTGACGATATTCGAAAGTGGGGGTTGGAGAAGTAAGTCCAAGGATCGGCTGAGTGGCGTATCATAGGAGAGGCTTATGTCTAGCAGTGGACGAATACAGGCTGATGATAATAAAGATATCATCATAACTAGAGCTCATGTCTCACTCGAAACAAATCAAGAGACAAAACTTACGAGGACTGATAGACAAAACACGAACCACTATAACTTGGTATATAGAAGCGCAGAATCGTAACGAAACTAGAGATCAAGTTAGACTGGTCCATCCATCCATCCATGTGTTAAGTTTATTGGTAATTGTAACAAAAGCGTCATCAGCACGCCGGCGCCGCTGTTCCGCCAAGTTTCAAACCTACCCGCCCTGTTGGAAGCATTGTGTGATACGATTGCAACACAAGCGAGGTTGGAAGGGCACTAGTATCAAAGCGTTTACAAGCCATTTTTTGTATGCCATTTGATACTGATTAAAAGTACTTATCGTTACTATATCTACTGGTATTGGTTAGATTAAAACTTGAAATACATGATTCGACATTGCAAGTTTGCTGTTCTCGTTCATAAAATCGTCAATTGGGCTGCAGCGCGTTGAAATCTTTACTACCGTATTTTAACACATAGGTTAACTACTCGAGGCCAAACCAAAAATCTGTAAAAATTTTGAGCTTGAAATTGGCATGGTAATTTTCGTCGTTCGTGATATTAAATTAATTTGGTGATAAAATTGTGCTTCTCTCAAGTTTAGAAATATAGCATTAATCTGCTAAGTACCTACTTGCATTTTTTTTTGCTTTACTTATTTCAAAATCCTTAAAAATATTATAATGAGAGAAAAATTAGATGAACCAGTTTATATGCTTATTGCGGAGGCTACAATTTAATTATTCTTTATGTGTTTCAGTATTTAATACTTCGGCTATAATTTATTTTCTTTTATTCATTTGTGTCACTTAATTAAACGAAGCAAGTGTGCTCAAGGTGTATTTCACGAGAAATTTAACTTCAAGTTTTATTTGGCTTCGATTTACGATTTAATTAAAACCGTTTTTTAATTAAATCGTAATTTAATCGCTCTCACAATATTTGTAATGGTGCAAACCTTAATGGTTGTAAGCGCGACACCGCTCATGGATTGTGGCGAAAAAGTTGAACTCTACCTACTAATGTTATGCTACAAGTAATAAAAAGCTTTTTTTATTCCACTATTTTCATTAATTTTCATTAAGTTTACTTACCTACATGGTATAGTTTTGTACATAATATAGAGTAGGTGTATAAAAATAATTAGAGTTAGATTACAGTCTGTATTATCTTACACATAAGCAATTTTTTTTCACGAAAAAATAACAGAACGTCGGAGGTTCCGATAGAGCACTGCTGGATTGATAAAAGTGCTGCACACATTGGGTGGACTCCGCAAAGAGTCACAAGCTATTCCAGGATATGTGGAATTTATATATACAACGTCAGATTGACCATACACTTAGTCGAGGTGGCATTTGCCAGCCCCAGTCTATGTAGGCTCCCCAGGGGCCTAGCTTGCGGGGCATGCGGCAACCGTGGGATAAAATTTCGGGCACCTGTGCCCAACATTTTATGCTTGTGATCGCCATGGAGCCAGGATTCTTTCGGCCCAGGCCGACCCTGAATAAATATTTGTACCTAGATAATAAAAACCGACAGTGGCGCTGTTAGTCATCGGGTCTTGAGTAGTAAATAAACTTTACCACACACAGCATACATAGCGAAGGCAGCGTGGTAGCGAGAATGGATCTGCCTATAAAACAGCCATCAACATGTGGTCAGCGCATTGTTTCAGACCCAAGACTGTAAATTATAACATCGTTGGCCAACATTTGCATTTTTATTGTCGCATGCGAAATACAAGGACCGTAATTTAATCTTCGGACGGCAAAATTGAATTATTTATACGATTTGATTGTAAAAACTGATCTTTTTGGCGGCCAAGCGTTTGTTCGACGGTCTTTTTTGGACAGAATCAATTTCGTTTGTCTCAGTTGGAGGAAAAATCATTTATTAACATATTTAACGTGTTGTTCTGTCTGTTGCAGCAAATTAATGTGGTTGTGGGTTGCTTGTTAAAATTAAAAATTAGCCACCTTTTGGGATTTTATAAATTTCAAGAGCTGTTTCCAGACGAAATAAAAAATAATGTTGATTGTTTTTACTATTGTTGATAATAATCATATCTTTTTAGTTTAAAGTTCAAAATATTTCTGCTGTTGAATTAGGCCAGAAATAATAATTCCATTAGCTGACTAATAAAAAAAAAGTAAACACTATGTCAACTGAATGATATATGTATTTATTGTGGCTGGAGCGGGGTTAATATTTAACACCGTACACATAAATATTTCCAAAAAAACTAGAATACTTATGTATGAAATGCTGCATTTTTTCATCGCTAAATATAATCAACTTTTTTGTCTACATATGAGTAAGTTTCCGGGTTATACCCGGACAATGTTGATGTCGCGGGAAATCTCCGGACGACAGAAGACTAAATAAAGCTATTTTTTTTTGGTATGGATTCGTTTTGGCTCGCTACTCATCAGCCAGGTCTACACTTCCGTGTCGGGGTATAATAGTAGAAGTGTGTGACACGTTTTCAGCTTGCCTCAAATACCTACCCAAAATATGCTACCATTTCTCAGAATATATGAAGGCTTAGGTGTGAAGTGTGAACATTTAAATTACCGTATACCTTCTGGTTTCTCTATCGCTTGCAGTAGCGAATAACGCTCAGGTCTGAACAGGAACTCTAATTAGAGTAGGCTTAGAACATTTAAACGTCAAACAATAATCGATCGGACGAAACGAAGTAGAACCGGAGTAGGAAAGTCGCAAGTTTATTTCGAAATTACGTTTTTCGTAGAAAGAGAGTCCAGACCTTAAAGAGCTGCCACAGTGCACCGGAAGATATAAGATGATTGACCTATATCTTTGTTCTCCAAGTCCAATAAATATGGATACAATCAAAAAATATTTTTATTGTTTTAATATTTATTTATTATGAAAACTCCTAGATACTAATATTAGGTATAAATGTCAATGTTTGAATATTTAGATGTTTGGATATTTGTTGCTCAATCACGTCGTAACGGGTCGGGTCGAAATTTAAAACAGTTAGATTATAGTCTGGAAGAACACATATGCTACTTTTTATCCCGGGAAAATAACAGGTACAGGAACTACGTGGGTAAACCCGCGGGTCGCTGCTAGTAACTAAATATATTTTTTTAATTAATTAAATTATTTAAAAACAAATTCCCCTTGCTCAATTCCAAATTATCGATAGCAATCTGTAAAAATATGTATGATTTAATGTCCATTCCTGACTACCTGTTTAAGATTCTGTGGAATTCGGTGGCAGATTGTAGATTAGCCGCATTCATCATTGGAAGATTTGCATTGCAATACCGAACATACTTTGCTGATTGCGAGTCGATAGAGCCTTCTCGAAATTGAATCGTATTGTAATAAATTAAGGTTTTTTGCCCTCATTTTATCCCTTTTCAATAAGTCTGTGTTGTGCAATATTTAAGGTTAATTTGTGTTTTTTTTAAACAATTTAAGTTCAGAAATTTTTGTCTAAGGAAAAAGTACCTAAGTAAAAAAATACCTTAGACAGAGATATTTCAAGAGCGAATTTTCAAGACACATAATTGTGATGTTCTATTCACAACAATCAGTTAATTATAATAAATTAAACGACTTCTGCTTTTTATTGGAACGAAGTTCTTTAATGCAGACTCGGTGGAGACAGGGATTTTGCTGAGCCACCGAACTAAATATAAATAAATAAATATTGATGGACAATTCACACACAACACCATCTGACCACAAACTAAGCAAAGTTTGTATGTACTATGGCAGCCAGATAGCCGCCATAGCGAAATAAGTGAAAAAAATGCGCGACTAAAAACCGTAAGAAAAATATAGAACGCGTAAAAACTACCCGTAACCAGTGTTGCCGACATTATTTTTCAGATTATCATATCAATATAATAAATAAATAATAACATTAAGCAATTTTGTTTTCAAATTGTGTTGCTTCTATATTATCCGAAGAGTTCGTTCGTACCTGGTGTCCCATGACACCACATCTTTAACTTTCATTCCTGAAAAGTTTGAAAAGAATTGTGACAGTTCCAAACATTTTGACGAATTCAAAACATAATTCTCTATTTACATGAAATTATACTTACGTATTGTTTCTAGTATAAAACCCAACATAGGTAACCATTTAAAAATAAAAAACTTTTTTTATGGTCCTTATACGAGCAGAATTACGAGACGAGTAGGACATGTGCCTGATGGGATGCAATACGCATACTATTAACAGCGGTGTCACGAAGCTATTTTAACATGAAGAACCGAAATCATTACCTAGCACTACGTTGCGCTTATCACTCGGAAATATAAGTTGATTTATCTATGTGCCTTGCAATTTCTTTGGAAACATTGCCCTTCAACCTAGAACATAATGATGTTTGCGCAATTCTGCTTGGCGGTAAAATAACTGGCAAGGGTTTGGTACTGGTCCACTGGTGGGCTCTGCAAAAAGTATTACCACTACAGTGTAGTATGTCATATCATTTTGTTCAGGTACTTACCTTAAATTAATAACAAAGAAAGACCGATATACTATTTAGTTATTTTATTAATTACTCAAAACGCATTCTCATAGCAAGTAGGAAACAAAATGTAGGTGGGTACTTTTAAAAGTTCTCACAGCAATGCTATGGGAATGCTCTTTACAATACAATCGATATTCAAAAAAAGAACAGAATCGATGTCTCTGTTGTCAACGGACAATTCTTTTGGAGATCAACAGCACCGATCGTCTACCAAAAAAATTGAACCTAATCCCAACAAGATAAGGTCAAAAGTCGTGTGAGAGTCGAGGAATTTTATTGTTCCATTTCGGTATGAATTGCGTCACCGACTAAAAAGACAAAGCACGACCGATCGAGTCGCATTGTCGACTTTAATGATGAGCCAAAACATTATTTTTAGAAGTCCATTCGGTTCGGACTTTATAAGGTATAGTTAGATCGAGATATAGTGAGCTTTTATGGGGCCGGTAGCGAGGTTGTTAGTACTGCTTTAACAGACTAGTTTTCTGATACCTACGTTTGCGATAGTCTATCGATGCAATGAGAAGCGGGATCGGTACAACCAACTGCGGTGTGTTGGATTTTAAATCTAGCAGATTTATGGTCTGTGAATCGTATGTTTGGCTGGCGCTTGTTTTGCTGGATAGGCTAGTTTTATTGAACACTGCGGCCAGTGGTGTAACCCGCAGTTTTAATAATTTATATCAAAATATATTAGTACTTACTAAGTACTAGCAGCGCTTCGCGGGTTTAGCCACGTACTTCTTGTTAACGTTATTTGTTCTAGGATAAGAAGTAGTCTTTATGTTAATCTATACTGAAACTGTATTCCACCCTAATTCGTTCAGAAGCTCCGATATGATTGGGCAGCAAAACTTTGGCATTGACAATATTAGCAAAATTTGAATATTTGATTTTTTATATTCGGCAAAGACGATTCATACAAATGTATCACTTAATTAACAAATCACTTAAACGGAATAAGAAAAAATGTGTTCATTCGTTTAGCCATCACAGAGATACGTATGAGCAAACGTACACACTTACAAACATACAAACTTTCACCTAAACGTAATTTTTTTTTAGGTATACATCATCGCAGTCATCTGTGCCACCTAAAAGCTCGACTCTCCGTACGAGATATCTGCGTCGAAAAAAAACATATAGTTGAATGAACTCCTGGATCTTCAGATCCAAACAGTTGGATTAACGGAGATGTCGAGCCTTCAGGTGGCACAGTTGACTGCGATGACGTCGACGGCAGCGGTAATTGTGCTGGACTGTTCCGTTTAAGCGCAGCTTTGTTGGACCTCTCATCCGTATATTTAATTCTTTTGAAAAGATATGTGAATCCTTAAATCAAACAAAATTACTGAAATATCTGAAAATAATACAAACATACATACATATCCACACATGGATAATATATTATATAAGTATTATTTCAGCTATCTGGCCGCCATCACACAAGCTTTGCTTAGTTTGGGGTCAGATGGTGTTGTGTATGAATTGTCCACCAATATATATGTATTTCAATATTTATTCTATTTACCGTTAAGTTTCAAGCTCCTTTAACATGCTTTCATGTTCACTCTCGCCTTGTCTAATGCTGGCTTTCATTAGACTCGATATCCGTTTTTCTTACAAATACAGAGTTTTCATCGTCGAATAACCCACCATAAATGAAACAATTGTAGGTACATTTTAAAATATTTTTATATCTGAGATAAAAAATGTATCTGAGGCGGTTTAATTTCAATGTGATGTTTCTCTGCTCGTGAATTTATGCGTGTAGAATTTAAAAATAGGATAAAAAGGAACTGGTTTTAAGAGTGATTAAGTTAAAATCTAAAACTTCTACGTTTACCCAGTCACGAGTGAAATTAATGATATGATATGAAAACAAATAACGAAGATATTATTGTGGCAACTAAACAAACTGTACCTACCTAACGCTACTTTTATATTTAACAGTTGTAGGATATATTTAACAGTACACTACAGTATAATAATCTTTGTTAGTTATTCTATTACGTTTGAAATTTATAGAGAAATTGTAGAGCAAACAGATAACTCATCATATATAGCTGAGTGACAAGTACATTGCAGCCCTAGGCAGTAATTTTCCTCATGTTCAAATAGCTATGAGGCATTGCGAAAAAAAAACAAAGAAATTGACACTTTTGAGGACTTGAAATTAGAAAATTAGCAACGCATATCAAGCGGTGTGGTCGTTCCACCATTCATCCCACCAACAAAAGGCAAGCGGCATCACCTCTACATTTTTTTTGACCTCCATAAAAGTTCCCGTTTCACCAACATTGTCTAAAAACTCTTCTTAGTATATAAATCTGACAATCTCTGTAAGCCCCCGTTGACACTGACAATACTTGCCAATTTTGGTGACAATTGTCTCCCTAATATGTTTGGATGTCTCCGTTCATTGTCGCTTTGTTTGTGTGTTTGTCAACGTGATTGGATGTTTATTGCCATGACGGAATGTTAGTGTTCTTTATTGTGTGTTTTGTTGTATTGTAATTTTCTGTGCGCGTGTCTGCGTTACACACAGTCTTCTGTTTTGTTTAAATCGTTTTTTTTTGTTTTGAGCTTAACTGAATTTTGAGTTTCGGAGGGTTGTGTTGCAAGATACAGTTAGGAACTATTTCGCTTCGATGTTTTAATTCACAAAACTTATTGTAAACTCTTATCTTCAAGTTTATTCGACGGAAATTCTACTTGTGAAACAGTTTATTTTCAAAATTATTCGATGTTTTTTTATGATACATAGGAAATATTTATCTAGTTGTCTGTTTTTTTTTGAGTTTAACTGAATTTTGAGGGTTTCAATAGTAAGATACAGTTACGAATTATTTTGCTTCTATGAGTTAAATGCACAAGATTTATTTTACACTGTTTCTAGAAATTTGCAGCGAATTTACACGGAAATTTCATTATCTTTTTGTAAAATTGTTTTTTTTTTAAACGCTGTCATGTTGCTTTTTTATAATGAGAAATATTTACTGATGAAAATTTGTGAGTATGTATGGAAATTTGTTGCCTTTTCACGCAAAATTTACTTATGGGATCTGGATCAAATTTTGTATTTAGACTGATAATTAGTAGTCTGGAAGCATATAGGTTAATTTTTGCACCGAAAAAAAAACAACGGTATCTTGAACTAAGCTGGGTGCTGCTAGTATTTAAATAAATAAATAAATATTCAACAACACAATCTGAGCCCAAACTAGCAAAGCTTGTGTGATGGCGCCCAGATAGCTGATATAATACTTATATAGTTTTAAATACATACTTATTATACATATAAACACCCAGACACAGTGCAAACATTTATTTTGAATTCATCACACAAATATTTGCACTGGGTGGGAATCGAACCCACGACCCTCGGCTTCGCAGGCAGAGCTACTGCCAACTAAGCAACGAGGCCAGTCAGGCCATTTAAATTTTAATTTTAAATTTTGTTTATTCGTTTTATTCAGCCGTCTTCTTTTTTTCACAGCTGGGAATTGGCTATCGCTCACAACGCCATATACCAAGTGCAGGTTGACGAATTTTACATCTCTTCAAAAATGTCTTGCTTGGAATACCTATACAGTTTTTTCACGATGTTTTCCCTCACCGTTCAAGGTTGTGGTGATGAGAAACTTGTACACCTGCCCTTGGAAAAAATCAAGCTTGCGGAGGTTTTGAACCTACCACCTCACGATTGTGAAACAAAAACCTTCCTCCACTAGGCCATCGCCTTTCGTTTAGTTCACTAATGTTTTTTTAATATCACAATCTGATTTAGCAAGATATAAAAAAAGAATAAGTATTTATTTTTTCTTCTTAAGAAATAAGTATGACGGTATGTTTTTATAAAATAAAAATTTGAAAGAAATTTAAGTACCTTAGCACCTACCAAAATTAGTCAAACTTTGATAACCTCTTTCCTTTTTGAAATCTACGATGTTGAAACCTTAAACTGTAGGTACCTTTATCTATCTAGTATTTTTATCTGTACCTAGGTATATCTCTTTGTTAGAGATAATTTTATTCTTGTTAGTGAAACTAGTATTTCATTTGGGTATTAGTAAGTATTTAATATCTGGGTGTTTCTATGTATAATAAGTATGTATTTAAAACTATGTAAGTATTAATATCAGCTATCTGGCCGCCATCATACAAGCTTTGCTTAGTTTGGGGTCAGATGGTGTTGTGTGTGAATTGTCCACCAATATTTATTTATATTTATTTTATTTATCCTAGTAAAAAAATGTAAGTAATAGCAACGCATTGACTACTTAGATATATATTTTTTTATTTTTCCCAGTTTGATGGTATAATTTAAAACTTCTGGGAAAGGAATTGTATTAGGTACAAAAAAAAAAAAAATTGATCGATAGAAACTATTAGGTATTGTGGACAATGAAATGAAAAATGAAACAAAAATAGCCTTGAAGCTAATGAATCAAATGACGATCTTATAGCTAAAAGCGATCTCTTCCAGGCGACCGAAAATTTCCAGAAATAATTTTAATTGAAGTTGGTGTTTTCAAAATTGTTGTAAGTAGTGTACGACGCAAAAGTGAATTCCAATACAAGAGTATCATAAAGCGTCGCGAGCGATCCCCGGCCGCGTAGCACGGTAGCGCTCGACGAATGAACATAAATAACCGGCTCACCGCAGACAAGTATTTACACAGATATTATAAATGTATTTCATACTCGCCTCGGTACACGGAGGCTCTAATACGTGAACAACCTACATAATAACGAGCACGCACGGAAGGCGTAACCCGGTGGCAATCTCCCGTCTCACTCCGCCAGGCCCCAGGCGTGCGCTTAAGCGAGACCAACGACCACAAATTTATTGAAACGAAAAAAAAAATATCTGCTACTGCACTCCGCGTTCGCCTCGACAGAACTAGATACATTTTTCCACGTCTCCGTGCGCGAGCGAGACAATCGGGGGGATTGGTAAGACGGAGCGAGACGGGTATGTTGTGTCAGTTGCGCGTGTAGTTAAACGGCCAGCGATGTGGGCGCTGCCGGTGTTGCGCGCTGCTACCTCGCGCCTGAGTTCCACGCTCGCGGTGCGACGCTGAGCGCGCTTGGCCCGTCTGACCTTTACTCGGTGAACTTAGGAAGCGTCGTCGGCTGTGAAACTTCCATTAGACCCCCTCCGTCCCGCGCCACACTGATTCTTCGGACCTCCGGCGCAGCAGCAGAAGCGGTGGTGGGAAAGAGATGGCTGGCGGTCACCAGCGCCGTAGCTAAAGGTATTTGTAGAATGCGTGATCTGTATCGGGCGGGCGGGAGGCGCGGTGCGGGGTGCGGGGTGCGTTCGGAAGCGGTGGCAGCGAGCTCCCAGCGCGACTCCTGGGGTTATTCTTCCTCAGGCCACTGGTGCTCGAGCTACGTACCAAGCGAGCCAGTTTTTTCTCTCCACCGCAGAGCACGCCACACACTCGTTAAGCCCGCGAACACGAGAAGTCGCCACTAATAAATTACTGTTTTTTACCGAATAAGCAACAGTCACAGACGCGCAGCCGACTAATTTATACGTAAAAATAAACATTAATCAACAGTAATCGCAGTTAATATCGTCCAAATACAGTGAGTACGAAAACATCTGTTCTTATTTTCTTGATTCAATCGATACTTTCTTTGGTTTTGAAAATTGCAGTAAGTATTAGATTTCGATCTTTGGCACTGAGTTAATTTTATCTACAAGTGAATTGATTTGAGAGTATCGGTCGGATCAGTGTTTCTGTTTTATTATTGAGTTATGTTTTGCTTATATCAATGCTGTGTTAATGTGTTTTACCTATTACTAGATTTATTCATTGATCATCACATTTGCATTTTCATTGCATTCATCTCGAACAACATTAACAACTTCACACCTGTTTCAATCTTGTTTGAAACATTACACTATACATTTTTTTTTCATTTTACACAACTAAGCAATACATTTCTATTCATTAATTTTAAATGTCGCGTGTGTTTTGCTATAAAACATTTGAACAGTGTTTGCCAACACCTTAATTTAAAATTTGGTTATTTCCAAATGGCTATCTCCAATCTAAATCATGCTTGAATTGTAATTTTATCCAAAAATTTATAAAATAAATAAATTTTCGACAGTCCTCATAAAGAGGTTCCCGTCCTTTCACATCGACAGACGTAAATATCTGAATATCTTATACATTATCATGTAAATTGACCTTAGCGCCTTCGCGGCGCTAGCTGCCGTGAAAAGGACATTTCAAATGTTGCCCTTATTAAAAATAGGCTTTTTTCATCGCGGCAGTACCATTGAGAATCGTACAGTGACCATTTTACAGCGATTTATGGTTTATTTAACAATAAAAGAGGAATGGTTATAGAAAAAAATGTTTGGAGATATCTTAAGGGCACCCTGAATATGTAGCTTTTGTGTTTTCTCAAAGGTTTTTGTATTGAACGCGTCATTAGACACAGATTTTGACACCTCTGAGATATGTTCCCATGAGATTTGAATGGGACGTGATCTTGCTTAATTGATGTTCCTATAAATAGTTATTTTTTTGGTTTCATACTTATATTTGCTACTTCAGTTTACATTCAAATTTGATATTCTTTTAAGCGTTGCATATTAATTACGTGTTAATCTTGTTAGACTTGTTTTTGAATGCGTTTCAAACGCTTTGAAGTTTTGGACATAGAACTATAGGTACAAATTATATCAATCACACAATATCTCACTGTTAATTTAATAAGACACACAATATTTCGTAGTAGATGAAATTCATAATTTTTTAATTTACTCACCTCATTTGACAACTGAAAGTAGTAGTTTTCCAATTATGTATTTCGAGTTTTGACTGTTTAATTCAGGCTACGAAATAGATGATACAATGGCAAATAAAACTCTAAGGGACAAAAATAAACACCACTCAACAGATATAAAATATGATACATGTAGCCCGTCTAATTAGACAGATGCACTTTTTAAAAGTTCTGCGTGAAAACTTTTTAAAAGTCTTGCCTAGGGTTAATTTGTGATATTAGGTAGGTACTTTTTTGAAAAATTAATTTATTTTAATTGTCAAATGTCATAGTTTCCAAGAGGAACAATCAGAGTTTAATTGGTACTACACGACGTTGTAATAATTATCGAAAAGAATATTAACATTTAAACAAGATTCATAAAAAAGGTTTCAAACACCTGTTATGGATAAGTACCAACCAAAATTTTTCTGAACACTTTATACATTTAATAACACCGCTATAAATTATGATTTTAAGGCCCTCCATGTAATTATTATCGAGCACCTAATTATTACCCTAATACTAAACGATATACAAATTTTAAATTAATTAAATCACTTTTGCAACCGACCTTTATTAAAAATAAGCAAAGGACGCACAAAATTAAAACCATCATCTTATGCGTTGAATGTCAGACAAGTGGTCGTAACAACGGACATTTACATACGTGATTGCTCTCTGAGCTTTTATAGACCAGGAGCTGTACAGTTTGTTCACTGACTTCGTGGCTTTGTTGGTAGTAAGTAGTAAGTCTGTCAACAGAGTCTTTGGTCATAAGTTACAATCGCACTCAGGATAAATAATTGTGTGATGTATAAATATTTAAATATGTTATTTCTGTGTCTTAGTGTCTCTATGTGTATTTATTTACAATTATAATATAAGCTGTCTGGCTTCAAAGTAAAACTTTGCTTAGTTTGGGTCTGAAGAGTGTTATTTAGGTAAACACCATATTGTTTGAGAAAAGTTCATGAAATATTTGCTTATGATTTTTTAAATGTGCTTTACGTAATATTCATCTACTCTACCTACTACTACCTGTCCTACTCTATTTTATTACTACTGTTAGATACATTTGTCAAACTCCAGTCTAACTTTGTTATTGCATTTTGCTTTCACATGATATTAAAGTAACAATAAAACTATAAATTTGATTACGAATAGGCTATCAGAAAAACTATCGAAGTTTTTATAGTCCAGTTTCATCCAAAACTGTTAAAGTTCTTAAAAGTGTGACAGTGTAACAAACACACACAAATTTTTGCTTTTATAAAATTAACGTTGTAAAATTAAAGATACCTAAATACCATAAATATATATAACTTCTTCATTAGAAAAATTGATAGTCATAAAGACTGTTGATAGAACCTATGACTTTTGATGAAATGTAGTTAAACAACACTAATATTAACCAACATGTCACCTGAATAGCCACAAATATATTGCTAATACGCGTGTTGGAGACGCAAACTCACAAGATATGACCCGTTCAAAAAGCATCTAAAGCGCACGTCTTGATCTGCTACTCCGCCGCAGCTCTAACGCTACGTCGATACATTATCGTATCGGTATCGCGTCTAAAAAGAGCAGCTTAAGAAGTTTTCGCATCAAAACAAATTAAACAAAATTGCAGTCAGCTCCTAGACTATACGTAATCCAGTGGCACAGCCGGCGGTCATATCCGCCTGCGCCATTCGCCAATTGTGGAGCAGCCGGCATTATCCGAAGGCGACACCATTATGGGCATTCTCCTTCATTTCTTTGTCTTTATTGTTTAAATGTGTAAATTCTAGAACGTTTTCTTTGCGTAAATACGATGATTTCAATAACAAATAGATTCGAGATACTTAGGTAGGTTTATTTTGCACCATATTCGTTAGATATTTCTAGGCTTCTCCTTCAATAGGACATGGAGTCGGTTGGCGCTCCTTTTCACCTAATTTTTGTTATTGACTCGCCTCATTATTATCTCTCTAGCGTGACTTAGGGAATTTCACATTTTACTTGCCCAAAATTTATATTTTTTCGAGAAATCGTTTGACCTGAGCACTTATTTATCGCGCATTCTCTTATTCCTAATTGTTCTCTTACTGGCTAATTCTTTGAATTAAATCGACCGGTTTGATTCTTTGTTGACGCTATTGATTACTACTCTTGCGGTGCAGACATTTCTACATAAATCCGCCGAGAAACTTCAGAGTCGTTGGTTTATACTATGTCTACTGTGAGTTCATATTTTAGCTTCGTTGATAACAAAGAAATTTGATTGAAAATTATAGTAGGTATTATTCATTCAGAATTAAAGCAATTTAACTGACCCGTTTTAACTCTTAATTGTACTGAAGTCAAAAGATTCTAAAAAGACGAGTCTAACTTAAAACTCGAGAGATATATTCCAAATATTGGACCCGAGGGTTTACCACCTAACTAAAACTGTATTAGCTTTGAGATTGCTCTCTCTTTTCTTTTCGCTTGAAATGATAGAGACAGCGATAGCAAAGCCATAGCCGATTTAGTTAGGCGGTAGAAAGGCCGATGAATATATTTGACGTAGATATTTCGGACTCAGCAAGGACCTCAGCAGGGCGCCACGGTCGACACTTTCTTTTAACTTTGCCGAAGAAACAACATAAACTTTCAGGTAGTCATATATCGGCATATGATTAACAGAATCGATGATATTTTATACGATTGGTAGACCATCGAAGGCTAAATCTTGGGATAGTTTGTTAATTGAAAGTAATCTCAAGAATGAGCCAGAGTTGAAAATTTACAGCAAATTTATTAATATTGCGTTTTAGGAGTAACAGTTTGAAGTATTTAGTCCTAATGTTTAAATTTTCTTGGTGGTTTGAAAGCCACTGAGGCTTTCACAAAGTTTGTTGATCCAGCATCAAATAAACTTGGCATGTATTCCCGATGGCTAAAACATAAAATTATTGTGGTTACCGATCTAACTTTCCTAATTTCATAACTTACTGGGATTTTATCAAATTGTGGATCAACTCAAGAAATTGTCTAACAATTTAACGTTTTTTCACAGCTAAGTATTCAGCTAAAAAATGTTTGTCTCAAGTCCCAAAATACCTCACGAATGTAATATTCCCCACCTTTTTATTTAGGTACTTGCATTAACTTGTTTTACGTCATCCGAAAATATGAAAAAAGTATCATAGTTTGATGAAATGCTTCTTATTAAAAATGTTACCATTACATTTTTGTTGCAACAAGTTTTTCGATGTTTCTTGCTTTCAATTTCATTAATCAACTATTTTATCAAACGTAACAATACCACGTCATTTGGGCACACTAGCAACTGCCACCGACTACGTCCTGGTAGATCTTAGAAAAAACCTATTCCCTAAGGAATTTCGCCTTTTCGGATACAGCCTATGTGCTATCCCAGACTAAAATATCTACGTTACAAATTACAACCAGATCTGTTCAGTTATTTCGAAGCAATTGAGCAACAAACATGAACACTTTCAAATTTATCATATTAGAGAGATTAGTACGATGTGAGTTTTTAAAATGCATACCTCAGACGTTCCTCGACAAGGCGAGCAATCCAGATCTATTTGTTAATATTTAACACATCCCAAAGGAATTCCTTTCCTTTATCTATTGTGGTTGAGATTATATCGAGATAAGGCCAGCCGAAACAGCCTTTGTGAGTTATCTAGTTCAAACAAAGGTTTCCTGTCTTATGTTGTACTACGCCATAACCTTTGTTAAGATACATGTATTATGTTTTGTAATGGACGCTTTGTTATGTGTTAGAACGTGTCATGTAAAACTATTTGAAAAACTTTACTATCTATAGGTTTAAGTTGTAGTGGTAGAGGACTCTTTGCAGAGTCCTCCTGGGGAAGTACTACCTTTACCTTTACGAGTACCTTTGCGAGTTATAGTACCGCCAAGCAGTATTGCGCAAATATTACTATGTTCCGGTTTGAAGGAAGAGAGAGAAATTACAGTTTATGAAACAATGTTCACAGAAATGTTAAAGAGAACACACTCAATGTTTAAATATACGGTGCCTCACTGTACCGGACCTTTCGTCGGTTTGTCGTGGTTACTTTATCCTGTTAATATGATAAATGTCAATGTTTGGATGTTTGAATCTTTGTTGTTTAATCACTAGATTTTAACAAACACACGTAGATTATAATATGGCAGGACACACAGGCTTCTTTTTATCCCGAAAAAAAAAACAGGACATGGAACTACGCGGGTCAAACTAACAGTGCCCGTAATTTTACCCGCGTAGTTTTTTTGTAAAAAATTATGTATCAAAACTTAGAAGTTACATTCAGGTAATCTTAACAAAACAATACACGAGTTATCCTCAAACCTATTTTTTTTTAAGTAAAAAAAATATGTGTCCAACTTCTGTAGTCACGTTGCAAGAAATTACCAAAAACAGCTCCACGTTTTTGGTAATTTTGTGAATTCGCATCACCAACACACATAATGACAGTAAATGTGTAGCAGGAGACGTATTGTAAAGGCCGATTTACAATACGTCTCCTGCTGACGACGCTGCAGACTGCAGACTGCTCATTCTATCGCCACTGTATCAAATTCATTTGGTGTAAACAAACGTAGAACATTATTTCGTTGTTTTGTTTGCGTTCGCAAAGATTCTATGGAATATCTAATATGGAAAACGCTAAGAACGATCTTTCGTTTACATTTACACTAAAATATCGAGAAATAATGCTCTTGTTCCAGCTCTAGCTCTATGTTCGTTCAGTTTAAATCGGCCTTCAGAAGACTTAAATTATGAATGCTGTTTAGTACTAAAAATCAATTTATAAGTTTTCTTTTGGTTTGGTTTAGTTTTTTCTATTGTATGACTCTTTTACAAACACTGGGCATACGAAATGACGTAGGTACATATTTCAACATCGCAATAACTATTAATATTTCACCCCAGTACTAAAACCATTTTTATGAACGAAAATAAGACGAGCGATAAGACGGTAAAGCCCACATATCAGTGCCAAATCATAACAATAAAATTTAACAAGGTACCCAACCTTTTGTGCCATTATCGGAACA
This sequence comes from Ectropis crepuscularia, assembly GCA_963693475.1. NCBI lineage: Eukaryota > Metazoa > Arthropoda > Insecta > Lepidoptera > Geometridae > Ectropis > Ectropis crepuscularia. The sequence goes on from OY856358.1 coordinate 17,794,795, forward strand.
GGCGAAGTTTGTGGGAACTTAGGTGCGGAAGATAACACGGTACAGATATGAACCTGCATACATATTCGGCTGGTCATCGCACAAAAGCGCTTTGAAGGCCTACCGGCACAGATAAGGTAACAAAGAACTGAAAATCTGCTAGATAAAGAAGGATTATTGCATGATAAGTAGTTGCGTAGTTTAGGTGCGGCAGATTTAGCTATTTTACATCCGTGTAAAAGATGCATTTGTGCAGTTGCAAGCTTTCTATTATGGCCGACGACAGGAGGTAGGCTACTTTTTAATATTTTAAAATTATTCTATGAATAAACTGTTTGCTTATTTACATAATATTTTGACATGATATGTTAAAATATCCCAGTTCTTTGTATTGATGTACTTATGTAGGTATAGAAATGTAACGTTTAGTGTCAGTGTGGAAATTAAATAAAATATTGGTGGACAATTCACACACAACACCATCTGACCCCAAACTAAGCAAAGCTAAGCTAAGCTAAAGGAAATATAGCTACGATGTTAGCTACTATATTAAACTACTATGTAGAGTTTTAAATACACTATTTTATCACTCAGTTTCAACTTGTGTTCGTCAGCTTGAATTAACAGAACTTTAAGTAGATTAAAAATGTTTTTTTCCAGAATTGGCTCCCATAATTTTTAAAACTTCGCCATGTAAGATATCATTAAATCTTTAGGTTTCTCAAAGCTCAAAAATAAAATCAAGTACAAGATTGAATAATTATTATTGATATATCGAGTCGTTCTTTCATACATCTGTTAATTCCAAATACAAAATCGCGTATACTCCAACGTCCACTTCTAAAATAAATAAATGAGAAACGATCGCTTTACTAAATACCTATCCAAACCTACGCATGCCACTTTATTCACGGTCAAATTATAATACGACCCCAAACAAAACACTAACGAAACACAAAACGACAATGAAGCGCCTGCGATATATTCACAAAATATTGCCATTCATGTTTTTATTACTATTTAGACATTAGAATTTTATTCAACAAGCATAATCAGCTCAATTCATGTTCCCACAGCTGGATTTAGAGTCTACTTAGAGACTATTTAAGTAGAGTCTTAGCTAGGCCCGAAATCACCACGAAGATTTATTTTCAAAGTGTCCTATGACAGTTGGCTTCCTGCCTGGTATTTGGCCTCAACCTTGCCAAACTTTAAGCTGGATCAGAAGGCACAGGGCCCCACTAACGTAATATTACCATACTCGAGGAGTACTACTTGAGGAGACGACTTGCATGAGGGTATCTCAGACAGTACTCGTACAACCTCGGTCACCACGCTGTCAGTTATCACAATGTGTCTTTCACAAATATATTTCTTAGGAAATACCGTTTGGTAGACATTGTTTTGCTTCACTGTTAAAACCCATCTGTAATAAATGTCTCTAAGTATAGTCTATATTACTTGAAAATAATATTCCTAAAATCAAAGGTGCCAGCTGGTTTCGGGCATAAGATTTCATACTTATGAAGGTCTAAAAGACAGTCTCACCCAACACTAGGCCCCCACGACACCTGCGACATCAGAATTCAATGATCATAAATAGTAATAACCCAAAAAGGCTTCAACATCTTGATTATTCTCGAATTAATGTGTTGCAACCGACGACCAATAATTGGCATTTGCTGCCAAATTATTTCAATGTTATCAGGTTTTGCAATTTTATTAGATACAGACACGAGTTTCTTAATTTGGTCTAGATATTTTTATGGTTCTGGAATTTTAGATTATATAATCTAGTTTCGTGAGTTTTATTTGCCGATCTCGCTGACAGGTCTGATGTGTTTATGATAATTTAGTGCGCGCGTCAAAACGCGAATTGAAACGTCATATTATTATAATACCTATGGGTGGGTATATGTTCGAAGTCATAGCTTCTTGGCACGTTTTTAAAAAAATATATAACAAAAGTATATGGCAAAATGAATGTGAATGAGATGAAAATGAAGAAATGAGAGTGAATTTTTAGCGATGCGCGCGCACACCGACTGTCATAAAGCGACGCGTTTGTCAGTCAACTGTTTGTTGGCCTCAAGTAAGTAGCCTTTACTACCTAGTGCCTAGCCAACTTTTGAGTTGGCGCTAAAGGAGAGGTAGTTAGGCGTATTGTATTTTGTATTAGGTAGTACTAATATTTGCTTTTAAAATTTGAAAGAACTATAACTTCTTGAATTGTTCATTTTGTTATTTGACATACTTTTTTCATGTAGTTGAAAGTCACAACCTGTCATTCTGAAAGCGCCTTAATCGAGTGATTTTCACTGTTGTAGTTTTATTTAAACCTTACGCAAGCCAACTGCCTAATTCTTGATTAAAGTGGAGGCTGTATTATAGGTGTATAGATACATATTTTCGACGTTTGTAATGCCAAAAAGGCAGGATCAGTTAAGTTTTTAAACGATAACTAAAATACCTACGACTTGTCACCATTAAGGAACGTGAAATTTATGTTCTTGAAAAAATACAAGACAAATGATCTTTGGTCGAACTAATTCTTCATTCACATATAGGTCATTCTCACATTAATCACTGCTAAACCACGAATGTAGGTCCGAAGGTACCATTTCCACACACATTACCTACACATGCAATTTTGTTTCGTCATTCATGATTTGCATTTTAATTTACCTTATTTATTAGACTGCGTTTTTCCATCTGGCTCATCTGACACCAGACACTTAGCACGTATTCATTCAAAGATACGTCATTGAGTCGGGATATTTGTAAAGGCTAGTTCACACTGGCGCTATTTGGTCAGTGTGTCAGTGTGACCGTTTATTTGAAGTGCGATTTGACCGCTGGACAAACATCCCGCTGTTTGCGGGCAAGCGCCACAGGTGAACCTACCTGGTTTTTGCTATGCTTGTATAGGAAGTTGCCTATTTGGATTCTTTGTTCGGCTTAAAGTGTCTGTTTGGCGAGTTTTATTTGCGGTTAGATAATCCTTTGGATATTATTTTTAAATTATTTCTTGTGATGGGAATTATGACGGTGTTATGTTTTGAAGATTAAGTTATAGTAGATCTTAAATCATTTACTGCTAAGAGCAATAGGTAATTAAATTTAAGGTAACGTAATACGTAATAGGTTGTCTGCGTAGCATGGTTACCGAAATACGAGCGAATACTCGCAGGTAGATGTTATGCTACAGAAATTATTCAAAAAATTGTTTATTATTTTGATCGTTAGCCTCGATTGCTTACCCATTTGTTCGATAGGTATACGACGACGAATAAATATCTCCCAATTGCTTACTTAGTTAATTTAGTTCTACTTCAACAACCTATTGTGTCTGTGAGTATGTGTAATATTACAATTATTTCGAGATATTTAGCCCAAATAATAATTACTAATTATGAGTTAAAATTTATATTTTCATAAATCAAGATTTTTCGAAATCGCTGCATTAAATAAACCACGGTAACCATCCAGTAATTAATAACACTAGTGTACTTTCAACTTAATTTTAAACATTCTCATTTCTAAACAAAAAAGAAAACAATAAATTCTCACACAATATCAGCTTGCATTCAACGGGACCGTATAGGTAGGTATCATCATCCCACACGATAATAGCCGCGGGCGATAGAAAGTCCCACCCACGTATATCGTTCCCAGCAAGAACCAAGAACGTGGTAACTAAAAAAGTGGCTTTTTTACATGCGCACGCGGCTGCCGTGTTACGCCACGCCTTTCGAGCCCGCTGATTGGAGCACGGTAGCCTGATTTGACTCTTTCAAGAGTACACGCAATGTGATCCGAATTGATTAGATCATTTTTAAATGTGGAACGTAAAATGAGTCATTCTTACATCAAGTTTATCACATGTCTATTTAGAGATGATAAAAAGAGGCGACATTGAATAAAAAAAGCGTAAGTGAAAAAGTTGTATCGATACTTACTCAATATTAAAAAAATACTGCCGACTTTGTTGGCCTGATGTCATCTCTAAGAATCACTAATGTTGAAAAACTTTTCACAATTTGGAATAGACGTTATTCCCGACTATTAGGGGCTATATTATTATTTAACTTCAAAATCGGTCGTTATCGATCAATTATCTCGTTCTGGAAATGTTGTGACTTTTTGCTTACCTATGTTTCTTTTCTATTCGTATTTTTATCTAGGAACTTTTTTCCAAAAGTAACGTTTGAGTATTAATAAGTGTTACGTCAAAGAAATTTACACTTGACTACTTTTAATATTCAATAGATAAATATTGGTTGACAGTATTTCACACTCACTACGTAGCCCCAAACTCAGCAAAGGTTGTATCTAGGTAGGTACCAGATTACTGATATGATAGAAAAATAATTTTAAATGCACACCTTCTTAACCATGTTATAAAGAAACACTCTCCAGATACAGAACAAACATCCGATGTCATCTCCTAAATGTTTGTTCTTGATTGGAATCGAACCCAAGCTCTACTCACTCAGCCATGAGAGAGTAAAATTTAAATTCAAATGTATCTACTTTTATGCTTTTGAAGTTGAAAAACAAATGATTAATCAAAGTAATCAATCCGATTACAATAATCATACGCGCTATATCACAACATACATAATGCTGCTACATAAAGTCACCGATTGGCTGCGTAAACCGGTAGCCGACTCCCACATAGCGTAGATATGTTTATGATTGTGCATGTGTGCGTATTTACTCTGCTACTGTTGGCCCGGCCTCTGCCCTGAGGGAATTTGGTAAATGGGGAGAGGGAATGAGGAGATTTTAAATATAGTCTTAAGTTGGTTGATGTTAGGGAGAAATTGAAACAGGAAAGATGTTTATTCTACGTTTCACTTTAACGTCTTATTGATTGTCTTTGATTCTTTTTTTATTTGCTTAAATATTACTATTACTACAATTTACCCATCACAAAATTTGACTCTTGGACATCTCGAACACTGAATTTTTTGTCGCCGATTTCACTACATCTATGATATTCACTGGGTTTTTCCTGCTGAATGAGTGATTTTATGGATAGCGGCTGCAATTTTTTATCTTAATACCTCTATTATGTCGTAAAAATTTGAATGAAGTTTAAATACAGTACCTACACATTTTAATTCATACTGTCTCAGCTAAATATTTAAGTACTTACCCTTCAATTGTTTGTTACCTTTGTATTCCATAACATTGCCTACATAATGACAATGTCTATTGTTTATTTTACTACAAACGGGAAAAAATCTGTATCGATTCAACTCACAATTTTGACTTCATTTCGGGTCACCACTTATTAAGTACAAACTAAGCTAAACTATCTCTCAATGCATTAACATTAACAACAATATCTACTATTATTTTTCTTTTGTTTTTGTATATTTCCATAAGAATCTCCAAGAACAATAAATAACATAAGAAAAACACCAAAACATAATTTCTGCCATTTTACTAAACTTGGCTTGAACTTAATTTTCTCTGTTGTTAATTAGTTTGACATCACAAACGTCAAACATTCTATACCAAATTGACATCGTTTATAAAATGACAGGTTTTTGGGTCGCGGAGAAAATGTTTAGAATAGCGCGGTAGATAAATGTTTCAGTGTGGTGGGCTTAAATTGTTTCACTTTGAGATTTGTCCGTAAAGTTTAAATTGCATAAACTCTTTGATCATTATTTCTTCAGTAATAACGTACCATAGTGAAGCGAGGAGGGGGCAGGAGGGGGAGGGGGGAAGGCTGCGCAAGCGCACTCGCCGCCGGGGGCTATACGCCCGAGCCCAATATATCAGCTGCGCTCACAGAAACTTCGTTGCACGAGCACTGAAGCACCATGGAGTAGTTGTTATTGCTAAATAATTGGTAAACAGTCGAGGCCTTTTAAGACCAACTGCTTCAGCACCCTGAAATATTAAAAATAGCCAAATAATTTTACGCAGTAAAAAATATATTACTGTAAAGTCATAAAACCGTTAGATGACAATCTAAATGTAAACCATGAGAGTATAATGTCACGCGTTAAATTGTAAGCTGACGGTGATTACAATTTCACGGTAAAATATTATGTAGATATGTATGCTTTTCATATGACCCTGTTGTGACCCAAAAAAGGACGGCAGATTAAATAGCATAAATGGTCTACCTGTTTTTTATTATTATAGATAGAAATGTATCAACCTGGCCCAATGGAGAACATATTGCTTACCTACTAGTAAACAGAACTACATTCAAACACATTTTCCTAAAGATTTTAGTTTGGAAGAACACGTTTTTTTCTGGTTTTAACTTATACATCAAATGTTTTATTTTGTTACCTCTATCAATTTTACAGCAATAAAGAGTTGATTTAAAAGTAATACGATGGGTTGGTGACATTATGATAATTAAGGAACCACAACAAAATTATTATAATATAGGTACAATGTTTATTTTAAGTAAGTGCTGATATTAAAAGTAGTGATTAAAGTTTTTAACATTTCACAATTCTAATTAAACTAATGACTATGGTGTTGTCATTATAATTTTTATCAAAGAAAATAATGGAAGACATTTGAAAACACTATATTTGAAAAGTTAGATTATAGTTTCCAGAACTTATAAATTCAATGAACATTTAATAACTTTAATTGGCTCAAATAAACCAACTACACTACAAAACGAATACAAATGAACAAAACAGGATATGTTATGTTGATCATTTAAAAATATCGTTAAAAATCATAACGAATAAATGATCTACTACCTACTCTACATATTCCTCTGTTCCATACAAGCGCATACCGTTCCTGTGGGAACGCACGGGACATAAACTTATTCGATATTTTCTGCTCACTCTCTCATTTGTATATTATAATTTGGCTCCGGCTTAGCCAACTTATACTTGAGCTTAAGTTATTACGATATTACTTTGATTGTGTGGGTTATTAAAGTTGGATTGGTGCGAAATATTATGATGAAAGCCCGGTTATTTCTGATGCAAATAGGTAATTACATATTATCTAAGTAGTCGAGAAAGTTTATGTGATTTTAGTCTTAAAGTGTAATGGTTTTTGTATCCACGGTTGGAATTGAGTTTAAAGTGAAAGTTGGCGATTTCCCTGGCTTTTGAGAAGGCATATTTTTAAAATGATGTTAGATATTAAAATCCACACCGAATTCATTTCATACCTAATATGGCTATTGTAGTTCATTTATTGTTATACTAGCAGGGCCTGCGGTGTTATCCGCTTATTTTCCGTCCCCATAATTTTTCCGCGATAAAAAGGAGCCTAAGTATGTGTTATTCTAGACATTAATCTAACGTGTACTGTTCTAAATTTCAAACATTCAGGTGCTCCGACGTGATTGAGCAAATAATATCTAAACTTTCACGTTTATAAAATAAGTAGGATTATAGGTATCTTTTGATCGTTACAGCAAAAGTCCTTTCATATCTTTCAAATGGAGGTATTCCGTATGGTTGTTGCGTAGAATATCCAATTGCTTTTCCTTCTTCCTTTGGAACCTAGTTAGGATCTTTTTTTTTCTTCTGCAGATGTCTCATGGACTGTACAGGTATATACCTACACACAATTTTACCGTTTTCATGACTATGAAATGTTTGGTATACAGTGGTAAGACAACTAAATAATAAAGCTCTGTACTCTACTAATTTGATTTATTCATAAAAATAACAAACACCATAATTAAAACTCCGTGATTCAGCTCATAGCTCGCATTCCTTCATAATTTAAACGATGAACCGACAATGACATTACATCTCGTTCTTTCTTACACGAGAAAAAGCTTGTGAGAAAGAGGCAGAGCGAGTCATTGTTCGTAAAAATGTCAAATAGAATGATAAACATAAAATTTCGTGTTGAAATACAAGAGAGAAGCGCACGCGCGCATCAAAGCGAAGGCAATAATTTTATTCAAATGTGGGTGATCATAACTTCTTTTTATTCAGGTATTTTATTAAAAGGGTGCTTAATTTATGATTGGGTATTGTGGCTATTTGTATCGGTCTTTTGTGTAATGTAGGTAGATGCGGTATTGGGTTTTTATTTTTGGCTCTATCAGTTTCAGTCTTTTGCCTTTGTGGCTTTTTAAAATAAGTGCCGGCATTTAATTCTTGGCATTCTCATTAAAATGAGGTTTTGTATCTAACTAGTCTATGTTTACCTATACTTAAGTGACACGAAATTACCAGGAGATGTCAAAAACTATTATAGATTACAGATTACCTACGTCTTTGTTGAGTGTTCAATGCAAAATAATCTTTAAACTATGACTGGTAGTTCCAGACTTTAGTGCGTTCTAATTTAACTTTAATTCGACTTTAAGTATTATAGGTATATAGTTAAACCTACCTACAATTTTTTATGGTACTTTTCAAGCAAAGAGTGAATTTGTGTAAGTGTGAGTGAAAGAGTGAGTGAATACATGAACAAGTAGGTAACAGTAGGTACTATTGACAGATGTGTATTTTTAATAAAATAGATTCATATTTTTTTATGACAAATTTATATTTTAATTGACACAAAACATATCTTTAACTCACATTTGCATATTTTTATAATAAAAATATTATTATAAAATTAATATTAATGTATTGGTAATGTGTTTCATCCATAAAATGGTTTGTAGACTTCATAAATAACTCAATCTACAAATGAGTCAAATGGGATTTGATAAACAGTATAAACAATTTATGTAAATTTAAATGAAATTATTGCAATCATAAACATTAGTATATACTTCAATAATTGTAATATTATCATTGAATTATTTCAAGACAGTCACAAGGCTTACCTATTCCTTATCTTATTGACATTAGGTGTCGATTGCAGGCGATAGTAAGTATATTGGAGCTATAAATCGCATCATGGCGTGTTTCAAGTAATTAAAAGTATAATTCCAATGAATTATATAACCTAATTGAAATGATGTGTAAAAGATAATGCACAATTTTAGCGTAATAAACATTTACCAATAACATTTGGTATTACTCACAACAAAATTACTAGTAAGTGTGACCTAACTTTGTAATCAAAGAAATATTACGATCTGCCGAATCGTTGGATGTGCCGAAATGCTGACAAGATAGGCATCAAACTGTATCTAAGGGACCGTGACATACATAATTACCTCTTTCACAAAAGTAAATATTTAACCAATCCTTGTTAGTAATAAGTAATACATATTTTAAGTGGTTTCAAATTAAACAGTACCATTTTTATATTTCTAAGGATAAATTTTGTACTCAAATATTTCGCCCCATTTTGCACAATTTTATTCTCGTTAGACAAAAGTTTACTGAATGCGCATTATATATTTATTTGAGCACAACTTGCACCTGATGGCAAGCAACATACCTGCTTATTACAGCCCAGTGTAAAATCTAGTGTAATTTGAAATTTCTAATATGGTATAGGTATTTACAAAGTTTAAATCTCAATCATGCCACCGACCGGTAGCTTTAATATCTGTGGCTCAATTGAAAACTATTTATTGATAGATATTTTGCATTCTGAAAACACTTCATAGCAAATTATTTCTTTGTGATTTCAACAGCCTTAAGAGTAGCAACAAAGTGCTATCGTAATAACAATTTCGAAATACACACTGCGTGTAAACTTTAATGATTGCTTGCATCCTTTGAATAGAGGAAAATTAACAGAGCAACTCTTTCGACTTCGCATTTTATTATGTTGTGATAAATTTTAATTACCAACCTTAAAGAACATGCTTTATAACCACCATTTGATCTCTGGTTCAAATAGTTCAAAAGTATTTTGCACCACTGGAATCTTAAGCAAACTTTCATAAAAACTACACCTACATTGCGAAGTTCGTTAGTTTTTAAAGTAGGACGGCTGTACAAAGTCAGTGATGTATGTTGCACATTATTTAATTACCGATCAGTGGATGCCAACATTGTTGCAGACAATCGAATAACAATTTAGTTGGCAGTGTTGCCAGGTTTATTGTATCTGTTTGCGGAATTTTGCGTAATTAACTCTGTGGTGGCAGTTTTTGTGGGTAATTATTAAGGTGTACAGAGTTTATGTTTGTGCGAGATTTCGTACAATGTTATTAATGAACAGCGATGAGCAATTGCGTTTGAAGAAATATTTAACACAATACTCTTGTTTTTGTACGTTTCTGAAATTCGCTTTCTCATGCTCATCTACATACATACATTATTTATTCGAGAATTGTATGTGTCTTAACCTCTTTTGAATCCTTTGGCGTGGTTAATACTTTATTAAACGTAGACAAGAGCTCTCTAAAAACATGCATGTTCTTAATTAAAACATATTTGTGTATTGTAAATAAAATGAAATCATAGTTACAGTGTAATTTACAAAATGAAATTAAAAATGCATTTTTTTCGGGTTAGTGCGTTCTTTGCGTAAACATTTAGTTACATACTTCAGACTTCTGATTCGTTCAAATACTTCGAACTAATTGTAAAGCTAGGGTATTCCTTCAAACCATTGACCTACAGTCGCATCATACTTACCACAATTTCTTGGAAATTCGCTCATGTTTCTAACAGTTGTATGACATCAAATTCTGTTTACTAAGGGGCAAATCGTTTATAACTAATTAACATTCAATCAACACGTATCAATTAATTTAATATAATCAATTAATTGACGTGAATTATTGTAATAATCAATTGAAACTATGATTAATTCGAATGGATTGATTACAAGACACTAACAAGCTAATGTAACATCTATATCTTCTGTTGATTTATTCATCTTAAGGCCGACATTCTTTTTACTAATGATTCTTCTCTGAGTCAGAGGTTTTAAGACAAATGTTGAAACCGCAACTCTCTCTATAATTAATATTATTATTTTGCATTATTAAGATGATACATTGCAAGTTACGTAAAAATATTGCGTTGTTTTGTGAGTAACGGTTTTTGGATACAGAACTGGAAAAGTGAGTCTATCCGCCATATTACAAAACTTGATTTAAACGTTATTGTGTCTCTTCTGGTTTGTCTTACGTCAAATTCGTCAAAAATGTGACATTGCTCAAAAATTTTACTGTTTTTTTTTCATCCCACGTAAGTCCTTAGTAAATATTTGGAATACACTGGCTCTTTCCGGAATTAAAATACTAAACCTGGGTTTAGATTACCTATTACTGACAACGTCCACAAGGTTCAAAATACACGAGGAAATTCATATAAGAAAACATTATTTTCAAAATATTCCACTTCGTTTCGACTTCCACCTTTTGAACTTTTCCGTAAAACTCATTCAACCACAAAGACGTCTGACACCTAGAGACGTCATCACAATTAAGCACAGTTCAAAAATCGAATGACATCACCGCGTTCTTCGAAAGCGACAAGTTAGAAAGAACAATGAATTTGCTTTTTCTAAATCATTTGCACTTCGGTTTTGAACATGTTTTTAATATTATTCTACGAAATGTCAATAGTTCAAGGGGGATACATTCTACAGTGATTCATCTTAGACGACACAAGGCCTGTTGGGCCAAATGAGTCACCGTGTGAAGATCCGCATGAACTAATTTTAATAAGTTGTAGATATTGTTTTATTAATGAAATAGTTTCGTCATTTGGTTTTTACACCTACATACGAGATATACTTAGCAATAAAAAAGAAATAAAAGTAACAAAAAAAAAAACAGAGTTGGAACTACCTAGTAGAGGAACTTGTATGAGCCATTTATGTACCTTCCTCATATTAAATTTCAATCTAATATCCTTATGAGTGTGAAGGAGTAACACATAATAATACAATAGGATTTTCTAACGTCTGATGTTTGGGATCAGAAGTAGTTGTTGTAAATTATCAAAAAGCTTATCATTGAACAATACTTTGTCTGATATGATGCAGTCAACATCGTTGTAAGTTTTTCCTGTTTTCATTGCTTTATAACATGATTTTCTAAAGTATGTAATTACCAGTTTCGTACCATTTCCAATTTTTATAATTATATGTTTATAATACTCACATAATGAGCTATCTGGCTCTTTTAGTAATGGGTTTGCTTCGTTTGGAGTCAAATAGTGTTGAGTGCACAATATGAGACTACTTAGTACTTTTTAAACTTTACTTAGTTCTTTCATTTATTTTTGATGAGACGTATATGCAACTTTCAAAAACTTAACAAATTTTATAAAATTGACAAGTTTATTATTATTCAATGTACTGTTAGAGGTACTTAAATCACGTTTGAAGTAATAAAGTAAGTATAAGTTATAAAACATAGCTCCCAAAGTAGGGTACACGGAGATGGGACCGTGATCTCGCCTGTTTTATAGTGATACCAACTTATCTGTTCACTTGAGAGCGGCGCTAGTGGTGACTTTAGGTACTGTTAACACTTTATAAACGTATGTAGGAAGATAGTGGATTTCGTATTAATAGCTTTTTAAACAGTATCTATTGTAAATTACAAAGTTATATGGGTTTTCTGTTTCGAAGCGCTAATATCGAGAACTACCAATCAGATTTGAAAAATTCTTGTCCGATCTTATAGTGCGATTCACGAAAAAAAGTGTTGACACCGAGAGGTAATTACGTGGGGATATTTTTTAAATAATTTATAGAAAAGTCCAACAAACAAACGATTAATCTATCAAAAAGACTTGAATATGACTTACGTAGAACAGGGGCTTGGTGACAGAAGCTATATTACAGTGGGATAAATAGTTCAGTAATAAGGCTTATAACAAAAGTAATTAACATTATATCCTTACAAATGTGAGATTTTTAGCACTGAATCCGCGTATGAGTTTCTCCAATTTATACAATCTCGTTGTGTTTACAAATCGAGAGTCAATCGATCTTCTCTATATAAATGCGCTTTAACTTCACGCATAAAATTAATTAGTGATATAAAAAAAACGCAAAAACCAAAGCATTGACATAAATCTATGGCTATAATATCAGTTCCATATTTGACCACCTGAACAAATATGATGGTGGCGCTGTAACTTCTGTCTGACGGTATCTTTTACGACGTTGGTGAACTAAACCGTGACCACTGATCATTATCACGTACACTAGCTTTTGTACTACGATTCACTTGTTTTCGTTGCTATTACCAAAACTGTATTTTTAACCTTAAATATACCTACTTAAGATAAAGAGAAACAAAAAAAATATTGCCCAAAAACACAAACTCAGTACATGCCATATGGATATCTGTCAATGAATATCAGCTTCTAGAAATGACAATATTCATAATTACTGTTAAAAAATCTCGGGTGTTCTGGCTTTCCTTAAACATTTCAATAATTATATGAGTATATGAGCACTAGTACAAGCAATGCAAGACTTGTAAAAAATATGTTTGTGCTTTCGTAACCTATCTATAACTTCAGGGAAAATTCCAAGGAATAAATGACAATTGATGCTTTTGCAATTCGCGATAATTTATCCATCTAATTTGTAATATTAGTCGGTAAACACCAATATAAAAACTTCACTAAAAATGATAAATGTATTGCGTTTGTATTATTATTAATTTAGTCGATGTAACATTTCATGTAATTTTGTTAAATGTATTTCCTTTTGTTAAAAAAAAAAAAAACTATATACTCGTATTTTTTATCCTGATAAATGTAGAGTTTCAAAAGTTTTTCTAAAGTCTACTCCGATAAAGTCGTCATTGCAGCTATGGTACGTGATTTATAATAATTTTACAATCTTATCCAAACACACTTTCCAGTAGGAATTAATATGCAATCATAAAGAGCAGATGGTCTAAAAATAAAACAGAAAACCAAACTAAAAACAGCATATTAAAAAAATTACTGGCTAGATTTAATCACAGCATCATAAACTTAGATCATAGGCCGACAAAAACCAACTGACAGACAGATTTTTTTCTTGTAGTCATGAAAATTAACCTTTTGCGCTTCCTTATAAGTCACTTAAATGATAAAATATGAAGATGACTCTGATTGCTATTTTTTGCTTTGAGTCGGTACGGTTCATGCTAGATGCAAATCAAAATTTACCGAGTTTAAAGTAAAAAAAAAAATATGTTGGAGCATAAAGATCAAATGAAGAGAATGTAAAAAGTTACATTAAATAAAGTGAAGCACTGGATTTAAATGTCAATGAGAAGAATGAGCTTGTCATAAATATGTCGCTGTAGGAATCGTACCTATTTAATGTGCACGATTTAATTTATTTCCATTTAATTCTTAATTTAATTATAAATGTTTGTCAAATAGATTTTTTGATACTTGAATCTTGCCACTAATTTAATCTGAGTTCGGTTTGCTAGGCTACTCTAAAGATAATTAACTAAATGCATGCACACAGGGCTGACTAATTACAATAAATAAATGCCTATTGTCCACACCGTTTCGCTAGGTCCATCAGAAACTAAGTATGGAAACACATTAAAATTTCTTGAAAGTCGCGTTGCACACGACGTTCGATAATTTGAATGAAGTTACGCGACTATAAAACAAGTCGTAAGTGCCGCTTCACGCCTGTTCCAGGAATTAAATTTTATGGCTCCTTTAGCACGCGAAATTTGAATTTTGTGTGAAAATACCGAGGATTTTGAATGAGTCCCTGATCCGACACGGAACAGCGCCGACCCACCTGCCCGGCCGAATTATGCAATTAAAATCAACAAATAATAAGAAAATGGCCCGTGAAATCCATGTAGATCTATCTCGTAACCTGTTTTACAAAATTAGTCTTGCAAAAAGTGTAAACGGTGCCATAAAACGATTTGAAACTCGAACCTTATTACGCGGAGGTAAGTAATCTAGAAAATACATTTCGCCGGAGGGCGAGTAACTTGGCTTCTGTCAGAAGCCGAAAATCATCACCAATTTACCGGTAAACAGTACCGGTGCCGAAATAATGGGGGTCATGTGAGTTTCGTGAGTGAAATACACGGTAGCGCCGCAAGCCACCGTGCTGCCGCTCGCTTTCCCACACACCACTCAAGAACTCATTGTAATTACTTCCTTATGATTATGCATCTCTGATAGACAATAAAGTATGAAATTCAAATTTAAGACACACCTGCGAGCTATTACGTTGCGAAATCTATATAAGCATTGGCGATTAAACTTGGGTCTTAAATGTAAAATGTTAAAGCTCAAATTCGTGTCGCAATTGTCATTTTGGTGACTAAACCAATAAGCTGTTTCACGTGCAAAGTTCATCGAGTTTTCCCAGCGTTGAGAGCTGTCAGCTTACTGGCGCTACCTGTTCATTCACTTGCGCACGTGGTGGGGGCTGCGCGAGCGCCTTCCGCGTAACACTATCGGTAGTTTCCGCACCCTCTCGCCGGCGCAGTTGCTAAACGCACCCGCTCTTGATCGCACGTATACTTTGACACTTCTAGTCTCTTTACATCTTCGTTTTCGATTTTGTTTCAATCAGTGTCTGAATTTAAATGAGTCTTATCTCGTTTGGTTTAAGTCGGTTTTAGATTGAATGCGTTTTGTTTTTTTTTAATGTGGAGTGACAAGATCTTTTAGATCTTTTTTGAAATTGAAACGTTTTGTGTACCGTGATTAAAAAGGTGCGTATTTTTTCTTAATAAATAATTTGCAGTTAATTATAAGGATTAACTAATGTATAAGTAATTAAGTACTTATACGAGTACATTATACTTAATTTATCTAAATTGAGAAAATATTTTTACGATGAGTATTTCCACTTGACAATTTTGGAGGTTAATATGTCTATGAAGTAAAAAGAAACTCGTTTTAACATTTTAAATTTTGCAAAATAATAAATAAGTAATCAATCATTGCAGTGCAACACTATTATCAATTTGTTTCAACTGCTTTATATCAATACGAATTTCCGGCGGTTTTAAAATTATTTAGTAGGTATCCTTACTTTAGGGCTAGTAGGTATTCCCTACAGTCAGTAGCTGAAGTTTGTCAAAATAACTTGAGCCTCAGACTGGTTGCGTTCATGTGTAAGCATGGGCCAAATAATACTGGTGTTTATTTTTGTCTTAGTTAACGGATATTCGAATAAGCTATATGTTCGTAGGTATATGTTTTCCATAAAACGTATTAATGGTCCTTAGACTTACCTATACACAACATTAAGAAATTATTAAACAATAGATTTGTGACTGACTTTTGATTTTGATAGAAGTATTAACTTTATTCACCGTCTTAATTCTTGTCTTTAATTTTTACAACAACCTGTGTTTTCGCTTAGCTTTATCTTTTCGTCCAATGACTAATTTTAATTGTTTTTAACACAAATTTCGCAAATTAAATCATCGCTTCTTTATCTAAAGGTCGCAAAACTTTATTAACTCAATCTTTCACTTTCCATTCGCACACGATCGCCAAATCTAACTCACCATCGCTGACCTTCACCTCATTCATTAATCCATTATTGTCAATGCTCAAATTTTAGTTAAATGTTTGTTTTACGACAAAATGTCGCGAACATTTTGTCAAACCTATCCGAACCTACACTCTGCAATACGTAACACATCACATTACTTTTTCACACCATGACATCAACATATCGATATGTATCAATATGCACAGCTGTAACAAAGGTATAGGTAAACATAACACCAGTAAATTAATAAACTCTAAGAGTCATTCACATTAAGTGTGATACCCCAAGATACCGCTGTGACAAAACCACACATATGCTGTACATTTTCATATTTAAAACCATTCTCTTCACATACCAACGTAACTTTTTCACACAGCGATACCCCATAAAGTTCAACATAGCTAAAACCCCACACATAGCTAAATCACCTCACAAATAGCCATAACCCCTCAGAAATACCATACACAGCCATACCCTCGAGTAAGTATAACACTCACACATAGCTATAACACCCACATTATCATACCCACACGACATTTGATAACTTATCATTGTACAGGCGCCAAGCACCGCCCGTCAAAGCATCGCTTCTTGACAAAATGTTCGCGGTGATGCAAATTGACGAGGAGCACACACGGGATTTCAGACGCAAACTGCGCCCAAAATGCGAATTCGTCTGCAAGTACTGCCAGCGTCGCTTCACGAAGTCTTACAACCTGATGATACACGAGAGGACACATAAGAGTCCTGAGCTGTCCTTCAGCTGCGAGGTATGCGGGAAGGCCTTCAAAAGGCAGGACAATCTTCGCCAGCACAGGTTAGTATACATTATTTTCATTCACTGTTATAATATCGGGTCGAATCAAAAAATCACCTCAAATTTGCGATGTTTTAAAAAAATATCAAACGGCCGTACTCCAAATAAACATTTGTCTATTGTGAGTCAGAATCCTGTAGAATTATAAAACAATGTTTAAATGGTATAGAAATCCCGTTTATAACATAATCTAAATGTTATAAAAAATGCCCACGTTTGTGACGTCAAACGTTCTGAAACAGACAAAATTGAGCTCAAGTACGTTGCAATACGGCCGTTACTTTCAAAACCATCTTTCTAATTATAACTGTTTAACTAACGTGACGGTTAAGTACATTTTTTTTAAGTTGAATGTTGCAAGACCCAATATTTTAACAAAATAATGACTTTCTACAACACTTATAGGTATAATTTTTAATTCTGCTAACTTTAAGATTATGACTACTACTATACTATACTAAATACTAATATATACAGACAAATAAAGGTTGTTAGAACATATTAAAAACAATTTTAATAATCGTGGATTATAAAAATAAATAAATTATGGGTAAATGTGTAAAATTAAAAAACGTCACGTTAAAACACCTCCGTTCCAAATACCTTAAATCGAAATACTCAATGTTTTAAAATACCTATGCAAATAACATCTACATAAGAAATACCTAAGTTCAAAATACCGATCGGACTAAATATCTAATGTTTAAAATGTCTATAGTTATAATTAATGTCTAAAATTAAAAAAACCTCACGTTAAAACATCTTCGTTCAAAATACCTAAAATCGAAATACCCAATGTTTTAGCAAAAAACACCTACATAAGAAATACCTAAGTTCAAAATACCGATCGGACTAAGTAAATATCTTATGTTTAAAATGTCTATAGTTATAACACCAAAGTTTGATTCACACACATTTTAAATACCAAATGGTCAACATACCAAACATTGTGTATCGTGTATTTTGTCGTAGGCAATGACGTTTAAAAACGTCCTTGCCTAACATCAAGATTGTATTTTTTGAATATCTAATTAACCAAATCGGACCGGTTATCAAAAGCCATGAACGGAACCAAATCAGAATTGATAGTTTTCCTAAACAATTTATCGGGTACGCTCAAAATATTTGTTTAAAATTTCATAATTTTCCAACAAGTTATGCGTAGTGATTTTCAGGCATTGCAAGAAAAATAAAATTAAGAAAACCATCAATAAAACTCACTCAATATATCAAACTAGTGTAATAATAGATTCAATAACGTAACCATGTACACCAATCTTCGTTCCAGCCTTTTTATGTATTCAACGAAACTAAAATTAATTTTCTTATTTTATACGCACAGATGTAAAATAAACGTAAACAATTTAGATCACAGTTTAACTACTATCATTATAAAAAAAATGTAATTAAAAGAGGTTTTTCGCTTGTTCTATATTCAAATGAAAAGCAGCGTTCCTGAATTTGATTCAATGATTATTAAATCACGGATGTTTAATAAGCTTCCATATTTGATTGCAAATCGGAATTCCCAACCAAGCTCAAATTTCACAAATAGTGTAGTGTAACAACTAGGGTCATCGCGTGTTTCACAAATTAAAACTAAAATTTTGTTGAAGTAGTTCTTATGTCACAGAAGCGATTTAATTACATAGTTTGTCTCTTGCCTGGTTTGCATACCTCGCGGTCGGCAGTGCTCGCTGGAGCTGACAAGGCTGTGGTCTGACCATCGTGAAGCATTACTCTGAGGTCTGTCACCGAGAGTCTAGGTTTATAGGACACTTGACTACTGTTACAGTGACGCAGCCTTAACATATTTTATTCTTTATGTGATTTGAAACCCAATACTAAATTTTCTGATTTTAAATTATTGGTTAGAAATTTACATTTTTATGAATTGTGAAGATGTAGCTTAAGGTTTTCGTTATTTAAATTGCTTTATCAATGCGGCATTGATACATCATCTACTAACTTTAATGTGTTGTTACTTGAATTCAAAAATATGTGTAACATTAAATGTATAGTTTTTTAGTTTAGATAATGCCAAAGATCACAAGGTTTACTGTAATTGGTAGTTAGACTCCAAATAGATAGTTAATTCATTGTTTAAATGGCTATTTGGTCGGGAATCGACCTCGGGAGCTCTTAAAGCGACTACCACAACATTGCTACTGGGCCACGTTAGTCGTTAAACTCATATTGTGTTCTCACACTGTTTTCGTCATTCCAACAGTGTCCAACCATAATAATGTTTCTCACAAGTTGACCAGCTGAGTTATAAAATTGGTGTCACGACTATTTAATATGCGTAGACCTCAAAGTACCGAGTGACATTGAAACTTTGAGATATAAACGCTTCTATAGCGGGATTTACAACAAATAAACCTTCAATTATCATTTGTTATCACTGTTATTAAGCATTGAGTTACACACGCTTTTATTGGCTTTGCGTAATTATGCCAGATTAAGAAAAAGTTATGTTATTTTTTCCGTAGAAAAAAAACCAATTACCTTATAGTATAGACTACATATTTATTTTGTCACTGTCAGATTCGTCCGCTTAGAACTTAGGAAAGGATTTTTCCGTAAGGAATACGTATTTTTCTGGATAAAAAGTAGTATATGCGTAAATTGCGTATCTATAGTTCAGTTTTAACGGCTTCATTGAGCGATACACATATATAAATCCATAGTTTTTTCATCCAATTGTAATCCATATTATTAAGATTAATGCGTTAAGTGGAAAACCTTTCTAATCATTTTTATTTTGATAAAAATAGAAGATCTCTACTTTTTTATTTTGTGTAAACAATTTCACGTTTCAGTTTATAAGTTAATGTTTTAGGTGTAAAGTTCAAAATTATAATTTACACTTCAAGCTCGAGACAAATTTTACAGGAACGTCTGTACCACTTAATTTGATTATCACGTACGTTTTTCTAAAATTAATTATCTTCCCTTATTTAACTTTCACTTCATGAATTTCAAACAAAACATTTAATATTTTCAATATGGAAATATTAGAATTTGCAAAACTCACACAAACTAACTCAGAATTGGTTTGTGCTACTTAATCTATGAAAACCCATACCTTTGTCAATTGGCATAAACTCAGCGTAATTGGATGGAGGCATTTGACTACCATTTTGATGCAAAAACAATTGAACATCTGCGAATATGGCAACTTTATGTTAGAGGTTTGGCATCCTATCTGTTTCATAGTACGTTGGTCGTGAAAAGAGTGATGCGAAACCATTTCATTCCTTACAGCATCCATTTCAGACGTATAGTTCGAGATTGAGGAAGTACTTACTACTTACTGTTCGGGATTTGTTTTTGTAGTTCGAAATTTAATGCGCTGTGTTACTTCTACGTTCATCCAATTCAAGTAGGTAATATAAAGTGCGTTTGAAGTAGAGTAAAACAAAAAATCTCTTAACGAACTCGAATCTTATTTATTTATAGTTTTCTACTAAACTTATGTCTGATATAAATGTATCGGACCTTAATTTTGTTTTCAAAAATGAAATTAAGTAAATTTTTAAGACATTTTTGAAAATGAAATGACCTCCCGGACACAAAGGACCCAATGTTTGTCTATTTTGGCTAGTTCTAAATATCTGAACTATTTCTAAAGTTATCGATGAAGCTCTAGAAAGTCAAGATATACCTATCACCTCTTTTTTTTTAATAAAGTGTGACGAGACGAGCAGGACATGTGCCTGATAGTAAGCAACATGCCTGCCATATAACAGCACAGTGACACGCAGCTATTGGAACATGAAGAGCCTAAATCATTACCTAGCACCGCACTGCGCTCATCACCCAGAGATCTAAGTTGTTAAATATCTAAGCCCAGTAATTTATCTGGAAACATTGCCCTTCAAACCGGAACACAGTAATGTTTGCACATTACTGCTTGGCAGTAGAATAATTGACAAAGGTGTGGTACTTCCCCAGGCGGACTCTGCTAAGAGTCCTACCATTACAAAAGTGTAAGTAGTTAAGTGGGTAGCATAGTTTTCACTGTAATTCAGATGTGTTAATAAAGGCTTTGTCTGTTATATATGAGTAGAGTGATAATCATAAAAGAGTATAACGCGATCATATCGCTTCTTGAAGATAAGTATTCCTTTTAATGATACTAAAGTGATGTTTCTTATGTGTCAAGCAGAGATTTGCGTAGATACAGTGGCGGGTCGCGACCTTAGCTACCAACACACATTGTATGTTAATGACGCGACAAGTTGACAACTAGCGGAATGTCGTCATTATGATACAGCCTGGTATAAGAAGGTCAATGTACCTGGGTGACGATTTAAGGCTTTAAGGCTTAAGCCGATTTAATTGTGATGCGCGTGAGATTGAGATGTATCGAATGATTTAATTGACAGCTTATAAAATTATTGGCTTGCAGTTTTACGCGCCGTGACATGGGATTGGTACCATTATTTGGGATGTAAACTAGCACAGATGTTTCGAGTATAAGTTATGTTGCAGTGACGGTTTTTACAGTATTTTCTGGTTGTAGTCCGTAAAAGCGACTATAAAGTCTACACTTTATAGCCGCTTTATTTCACTTCGGAGAGTGTGCGACTGATCTGCATGATCTGATACCACCTTGTCCTTTTTCTATCGGAATGCTCGTAGCTCGAAAAAGCGACATCGTTTCATGGTTGATGTTCCAAAGACACGAACGAAGAGATTCGACTCAACTTTTGTGATAAGAACGTCTAGGCTATGGAATACGTTGCCTGAGTGGGTTTTCCCCGATAGTTACAATCTATGTGTCTTCAAATCGAGAGTGAATCGGTTTTTTTCTAGGTAAACACGCTCCATCGTAGACCGCATCGTCGCTTAACATCAGGCGAGATGGCGGTCAAGTGTGTACCTATAAAAGTTAAAAAAAAAAAAAAAAAAAAAAACAAAGCAAAACTGTCGCAAACAGCAAACTGAACAAGGGAATTTGTTGGAAGTATGTTATGTTCCCCGAGGAACATAATTGAAATCGAGAGTGAGTTGCGGTTCTTTTGAGAAAGCGCGTTCCGAACTTCATGCATACACAGAGATTTTGCGTATGAGAAAATTTTATAAGCTCAATCACATATCAACATGACTTTATTTACGTCACAAACATCGTCATACCAACTTGACATACTTAGCTGCAAAAATGGATAGGTTAGGAGTTAACACAATCCTGAAGTAATCTTTTGGAATACGGTTCTTAGATTAAATCAGAATGTTAAAAGAGATAATTAATAAAATTGTACAATTCTTAAGTTCTCACAAACACATATAACATTTTCATAACACAGCTGTTTCTCCAGGGTGGGAATCGAGCCCACGTGCTATACCAAACAGATACACAGACAGACAAATGGATTGGCTTTTGACTGTTGTCATTGGAATAGAAGTAATATATAGAAGGTCTGTCGAAGAGAAACTGTGCACCTATGGGCGTATTAGTGAAATGGTCGTATCTCGGCTCCCTACACGACAATCGTGGGCCATAAACCTCAAAAGAGTTCCATAACAATAACCACATACACGCGTAACCGTGTTCCGTGTGAAACGCCGAGCATCCGCGATTCCGGGGGGCCTACCACGAGCACAACTATTGTTTCAATTGATTTCATTTTGAGATGATTTGTGGTTAAATGTATGAGATTTGTTTTATAGTAGAAAGTGACAGGACCAGCATGTGCTGATGGTAAATAACTCGCCTGCCCATAACATCGCAGTGTCAATCAGCTATTGGAACAAGATGAGTCCAAATCAGTACCTAATCACTACACTGCGCTCGTTAGCCATGTTGTGTACTCACGAGGATTTTTCATTTATAGATTTCAAGAGCGTAAAATGGCTGGTGTTTTATTTTGATTACATTTTTGAAATTCATTAGAAATTACTTCTCTAGATAAATGAAAAATGGCATTAATTTGTTTTACCGAAAAAAATAGATTTAAAATACTGTAAGGTGTTATTTTATATCTATCGTTTTAGCTAAACAATGTTCAACAAAATATTGGGTATTCATTAAAGTATTACTAGCAGCACCGGTGGTTTTACAAGCGTAGTTCACGTTCCCGCTATTTTTTAAAAGTAGCCTGTAATTTAATAATTGTCTTTCAAATTTTAACCTGCTCCGTTCTTTGGTTCCGATGCGATAGAACAACTAACAACTAAACTTTTGCTTAATCTCATATAACGTTAACATTATTTCAGTGGGATTAGTAAGATCAGCTTTCTGGCTCCTTTAATTTTTTTTAGACTTGTCCACCTTCTTGCCTGATCTTAGGCGACAAGTCTAGGCTTGGCTTAATTTGACACTGGATAGTGTTATGTAAAAGTTGACCACCCATATTTATTTATTTCTCGTATCCAAAGGGTTCGGCCCTTAATAGTCAGTGGTAGGTCCCCGTTGGTGCTACCGCGATCTCGATAGATGGAGTCGTGCGCTCGTGACGGCCCTCGTGTGTTAACGGTGCTTAATGGGGCTTAATGCTTCCGAAACTGTGCGAACCCGGACGGTAGCGCTCGGGCACCACACGGCACCTTCAACTTGACGAATTTTGCCTGAAACAATCAGATTCATTTTGAAAAAAAAAATATATAAGGTGTTGCAGAAAGGTGCAACAATATTTATGGTAGTTCATCTACATTAAGTTTAGAATCATGTATGTGAAAATTACGCATGAAAGCTCAAAAAATTTTTTCCATAAAAAATCTATTTTTTTTTTTGTTATTTCATTTGACATAGCCCTAATGGCCAGATCTCTGCACTGATTTTTGTACGACGTCGCGGCGTCGGCGGCAAGGTCGTTTGCCTGCTGTACATGCTTTAGGGTTGAAGCTGGTGATTTGGTGGAAATTTTACGTCAAACTTTGACTCGAATTATCTCGTGATCTACCGTGCTGAGGGGAAAGAGACCTTGGGTGATGAAGTCTACATCAGTGTTAGAATGGACTGTTTAAATATTGTTGGGGGTAAATCCACCACGTTGTATATTTTCTGAAAAATTAGGTATTTTGTGTAAAATATTTTTTTTCTGTAAAATAAATTATTTTCTGTATTTTTTTTTTCCGAAACAACCACTTCTAATTAAAATTAAATTCAGACACTCGACCAAACTTCATAAGAAGCCATCGCTAAGACATTGAGAGAAAGTAAATGTAGCTTTTTGTTCATATTTCCAAAACCACCGCACCGATTTCGATAAAAAATTTCTTAGGCCACCTTTGAACTATAATAACAAATAAAAAAAAAAAATAACAAAAAACAAACTATGAACATTGATTCGCAACTTAGGTCGAAGAGACCACCGCGTATTTTTTTTTCTACCTCTATTAACTATGTAACTGTGAAAAACAAAATTAAACTAAAAAAATAATAATAGACAGCAGTATCAAAACCTAAACAAATTTTAGTGACGCGGTAGACCCATCAGGTTGCATTCAGTACTTAAACTGACCGATTCGTAGGGCCCATTGTCTTCTATGCTAGCCCCCTTTGGCAGGGAGTAGAGCCTCTCTGAAACCAACTTCTATAAGCTTCTTTAAAAAAAAAGTTTTATTCTTGCGCGAGAAAAATAGATTTCCTTCATTTTTGGACTAAATTTGATTTGATTTGTAGGGAGGGCATCCTTACCAGCAAATTTAATAAATTCTTAAATTGGTCCGGGTTTCTTCCAAAATGAAATCTCTGACTCTCACTTTGTACCTAAACTAAACTAAGATATTATATCGTCACTTTCTAGGTCTACGCTTAATAGTTTTAAATTTTATAACTACATATTTCTCATGTTTTCTATTATTTCAAAAAAACAATACTTTCAGTATACGCTTAAGAACAATTTAAGGTTTATAATTTTTTGTCCATAATGAATTCTTATTCGTGGCAATCCTAGCCATATTCCGTTCCACGTATGATTCTTACATGGTGCAACGATGACTCGCGTTTAGCACGAGACGGAATTGCGGCAATTTATTGCAGTGAGATACAGTTGCAAGCTACGGGGTTATGAACTATCTCAGGTTCGTCAGTTCACATTATAACCAAATTATTTTGCAGTATCCATACATTTAACCTTAATTCTACTAATATTTGGAAGTGCGAAAGTTTGTGACTGTATTTGAATTTTTGTTAGTCTTTCTTTTGTTATAGTTATTGAAGGGATGTCGTTGAAAAGTGTTACATTAATAGAAAACAGACTGGAATAGCATATTGGCCTTTTATTCCGGGTAAATAATGAGATTGGCAACTATGCGTTGCGAGTATTTACTTAAATCTAGCAAAGTTGAAAACTGCCTTTTTAACATGACGTACATTTAAGCAAATTTACTAATTGATGGAAATATTACTACTTAGCTAGATTTTAGATTTGAACAGAAGTAACGTTTTGTTGTTGTGTTATGTTTTTTTACGCGTTCAAGTTCTCGCTAGTTATTTCAAGTATATATTTCAAAGATATTGGTCTTATTTCTACGTCGTATCTGTCAGTGTGGATATCTCCATCCCTCGCGATCGCGTGTGAACGGCGATCGGCGTGATCGCCCCCAGCTAACAATACCGCTACTGATTGTTTTACTAAGTGTATGACGATCATACGTTTCATACGTCACTGTAATACTTTATATTCACTAAAACTCTCTACATAATGTCATCTTGCTTTTTTTATGTAGGTCTGTTTTTACTACTCGTAGCTCGAAAAGACAACTTTGTTTCATGCGCCTATCTGTAGCTCGTATCTCGAAAAAACAATATTGTTTCATGTATTGCGTAAAAAAGACTTTAAAATAATTCATTTTCAACGATAAAACAAAAACCGACTGCGATTTAATATTAAATTCAGGCATACCACCAAATTCAATAGGCAACAGTCATTAAGTCATCGAGGTAATGATATTCAATTTTAGTTCTTTTTTGTTCATATTTCCAAAACCGCTACACCGATTTCGATAAAAACTTATATGGTACCACTTATGAACTATGATCTAAGAAACAAAAAAATAACCATCAAAATCGGTAAAAATAAAGAGAAACATACAACCGAATTGATACCCTCCTCTTTTTTTGAAGTTGGTTAATAAACGCTTTACTCGTATTGTCAATTATTGAAAACTTGAAATGATTTTATTGTCAGTTAACACTTGAAAATTATGCGTTAAAACTGCATCCCGACTCACTCCACTACACAACCACACCCATAAACAAACTGTGATAACTGAATAAAATGTCCCAGAACATCTAAACTTTTAAATGAATTGGCTGATTCAACTCAAATCGGTAAGATTATTTGTGCACAATTCACACACAACACCATCTGACCCCAAACTAAGCAAAGCTTGTATGATGGCGGCCAGATAAGTAGCTGATATAAAAAATACTTATAAAGTTTTGAAATACATACTTATTATATTTTACCTATATAGAAACAGCCATTATATTACGATTACGAAATTAAAACCGAGAGAGAATTAGGTTATTCAAGGGAACTGCTTTCTTAACTTTGTGCGAAATGGTAGTAGGTAAAATTACTTGTTTCTAACTAAAGAAATAAAAAACCAAATAGATATTTTTTTCACTGAAGAAAGTATAACACAAAAACGAATTCTGAGGACTCAGTTCAAATACTTCAGTATTGTGAGTTCTCAGAATCAAACACAAGGATCGCCAAAATGTCATCGTCGTTCACAGAGTAGCATTTTGGATACATTAGAAAATAGTGACCAATTTAAACCTACGTAGGTAGGTACTTAATTCAGCTTAAGGTGCGTCCCCCAGCAAAACGAGTTTGTCCAGTTTTCTGAGCTATCTACTCATTAGCCAAAACAAATATTAACTGGTAAAAAACACATTAAATTTCTACAATTTCTTGGCTTCAAAATTGTAGTTTTCTTTTTTTGTTATTGAATTTATTGTTTACATTATCTCCTCATGACAAAACCATAAAAAATAGAAATAATTGTAATTATCATGCATCTACTCGAAAAGCCGCCATTATTTGGATTTAATACTTACACTAATGGATAGGCAATTCCATTACGAACATTTTGGTAGAAATATTTTTTTAAAAGACCAAAATCTGATTTTATAAAGAGCTTATTCTAAAATTTGAACGTAAAATAGGGACAAATCCTACTGTTTCTCTCTTGCTCTTTCTTGCGGTGTACGATAAGGTAAGATATACTCAAAGTCATTTGCTCGGGGTACGCCCTTAAACGGAAAACTAGTAGCACTTAGTAGGATTACGTTTTAATAATACCAATATTGCGTAAATGTTTAGTAGCTAATAGAGACGTAAACATAATCGACAACTAAGCTATAAAACTTGCAATGTGATTAAGTACTAAGAATTTAAATGAAGTAGTTAGATCATAAATGCTGCCCTAATTCCCATAGCCTCACCTTTTCGTTGCAGCTTTTACAACAATTCTGCCCAATTATTTGTATGCAAATGTGAGACAATACATCGCACTCGGTTTAATTACGATTCGATTTAGAATCGAGTCGGAGATAACCCATTTAGTTAGCTCATTGGGTCATCTCGGTCGAGTAGATTCTATCGAGTTCGATAGGTCGATTCTTGCGACTCAATATTCCATTAGAAGTTGAATTAAACCACATATTTATAGTGTGGTCAATGACATGTGAATTAATAAATTATTTGATAGCTGCATTGGCAACCATAAGCAGCCCGCTTTTGTTGCCACTGGTGGGGCTCAGAGCCTTCTCTCACAAAGAGAGAGTTAAGACCATAATCGACCACGTTGGTCAAGTGCGGGTTGGTAGATGTCATAGGTCCTCGAAATAAGTCTTCTTTTTGCCTTATGTTTTCCTTCACTGGGGATGCTATATTTATACATCTGCACGTGGTAACATAATATATTCTGAGGTGCATTCGGAATTCGAACCTACAACCCCACATAATGAATCGCACATTTAAGCCACAAGGCCATCAAGGCTAAGCCGCCAAAGAAATGTAAAGTCTTTTCTAGATGTATAAGTTTGTTATCACAGTTGACTTTAACGGTAAAGGAAAACATCGTAAAGAAACCAGCTGATGCCTGACTCGAAAGATCTTTCGAGCCATGCGTTCTGGCCTAGCGTGGTGAATAACCTAGACTCCTTGCGAGAGAAGTCCCAAGTCCTAGCAGTGGGCACCTTTAGTGGGCCGCTTATGATATGTTAAGTGTCTTTATCCAAGCGAATTTAATTTTATTAAGTTAGGTAATCTCACAGCTAGGTACAAAAATTTACAACATAATAAATCCAAAAGACCAATTAAAAATCTCAATTGTAAATATTAATAAAGATTAAGTAAATCCAGTAGACTTTTGACTTGAAAACATACAAAAAAAGCATTCAAAATGCTTTTGATCACGCCAAATTTCACCGTGCATATGAAATAGCAGATCAAAACGAGCTCTTGTTAGATATACAAGATTCTATACACTTAACTAGTGTTACAAGGCAGTACAATTACACAAATGTATCGACAGATATCTAGTGTGCGCTGCTCGCACGTCCGAGGTGGCGATTGTGTTTAATTAGATAGTCCTAGCCTTAATTCCGATACAGGCTGTTTTTAAATTTGATCGAGAATAGATCTGATCTTACTACCAACCATTCTCTAAAAGTATTCTTGGATTAAAGTTAAGTTACTAAACTTTGTTAGTTAGTAAAGCTTTTCCTGTTCCTACAAAATATACTCTCTGAACTCCTAAATAGATGTTACTTGTGAATATTTTTTAATGAACGTTTTTAATAATGCTTTTATTTTAAAAGTGCAAAGATAACTTGAAAATTAAAGCAATCCCGCTTTCTAGGTGCAAAAAATAAAGGATACAACCAAATTTACCCCGCTGCTTATCAACGAAGTACCTAAATCACTAACATTAACGGAATAAAAAGGAAACTGTGTCAATCTAGACAATATATTTCCAACGTACTAAATTTAACTAGACTGAGATGCGCGAAAATACAAGAAAATTAGAATGTCAGTGTGATTTACAAAAATCTACAACAGAATAATTACTCACTCAAAGGAGAATTCTAAGAGTTGTATCTGATAAAATCGTAAAATAAAAGAATACCATGAAAATCCTAACAAAGTAATACAATTTATAGCTTTCAACGACCACGGTCTTGTTAATGCCACAATGCTTTTAGGTCCTCATAAATATGTATAATATACTGATATCATATTGTTCGCAAACCGGAATCCTACGTTTATTTTTTTCTGTTTTAGTGTCTTGATTGACAAATGTAATATATTTATAATATATTCGGGTTCTGATTATATTAAAATTTATATTGGGTTTCACATCGTCATTAGGCGCGTGCCGTCAAAAAATTAGTTATTATTGGTCATTTGATATGTAAATATGCGAGATTTTTATATTTTTATACTACCAGTCATCAGCTTTTATTGGAAACTCATAAAAATATTATTATGATTCGAAAATCCATTTCTGATTTTTTATCGTAAAAGAAAGTCGGGTTAAAGTTTAATGTATATAATTGTTTTAACGCTTTGACAGCGTCAGGATTTCTCTTCTATGTTGAATAATTTTTAAAAACTTTTCTTTGTTCTAACGTCTAGAACTTGACCATTATCTATAATCACTTGTTTTTTTTTTAATTAAATGGATGAGACTAATTATTTGCAACAAAAATATGTGCATTGCCTTAACAATTATTTATGTAAACAAAAATGAATAAATTCAATTTTTTGTTGAATTTTGATTGAAATCAAGAGAAAATAATGATATTAATTTCCAAATTAACTATAGACTATAGATCAAATGTGCTTTGATCTCAAAACTGTATTAATGCATTAATTCACGTTACGTAGATTCCGAATTTGATTTTATTGTGTTACTTTTCTTTCAAAATTTCTTGAAATTCTTGAGTTATTTACTGCAATACGAATGTTAAGTACACTTATTTGGCATCGGCCTGTTAATGACGACACAGAGCTAAGTTCCCACACTCGCGCAGGGTGCGCTCACGAACTAACCCAGTCGCGCGCGGAAGTACAAATGCCGACGGCTGTCACCTACGGCCTTTACACCACTCGTATCGAGATCGAGACACTTGCGATCGAGTTCGATTTGATTCGAGAGCTGCTAGTAGAACGGTAAACGTACCGAATCAATTTTGTTCCTAATTTAGATCAAAGCTTCAATATATGTTTGATTAATTAACGGGTTACGTATGTTGATATGATTGGACAGTTACACTTTAGTTTCAAGCGCATTCTGCGGTCTGTTTCAAGGAAGTTAAGAAAAAAACACGCGCGTCACAAAAACAGTAAAATACGCCGTTATATTAAAATAAAACGAGTTTAAGTCGTCTACAATGATTTGTAATGGCCACGCTGAAATGAGATTGGATTTGTCGATACATTTTAACTTAGTGACTACCTACGTGGTATCTGAGTCTTAAAGCAGTTCATTCAATAAAAAATCGACAAATCTTTTTTCGTCACAACAAAATCTAGGGGTATTTGGAAGCGGGATTAAGATTCTTATCTGCCGTTCATTTTTAACAAATGACAACCCTTAAAATCCTTTTTTACAAACAACGTTATTTTTATCTAAATCTCAGCTACCTAGTATGAATTACAAGCAAATTAACTTATTTTGTTTAGACAACGGATGAGTTAACCTGTCGCATACGACGGACACTAATCTTTTTAAAATGTTCAGTCTTTGTTAGTAATCCTCAGATATTGGCAACTCTTTCGCTCGTTCGGTTGGGAGCTTATTTTTAATCCTATTTAAAAGATTTTAGGTTTAACGGCTAAAGATAAACGCATCAGAGAGTAAAATAAAAAGGCATTTTTATTTACAAAAACATTTTGCTAACGGTACTTACTGTTTAACCCCACTTTGTTACTTTTAATTAACTTAAACCATTTTTCACTGTTAACAATAAATACTAACATAACGGTTTATTTAAACTATCTATTGTAACCCTAAAAAGAGGCTAACAATGAGACACAATTCAAAATAAAAATAGTAAATAGAAATTAATTATCCTTGTCATTCACTATAGTAAAAAATAGCGATAATATACAATTATTTTTTTTAATTATAAATGGGCGTTCGATTTCTACAATTGGCTTAAATAAATCATTTATGTCGATGTTTTATGTATATTTGGTAAACAATTTTTAGACTGGCATATTTGGCAGTTTTTTACAGTAATCCTCAGATATTTGCCAGTCTTTCGCTCGTTCGGTTAGGAGCTTATTTTTAATCCTATTTCAAAGATTTTTTGGTTTAACGGCTAAGGATAAACGCATTAGAGAGTAAAATAAAAAGGCATTCTTCTTTAGAAAAACATGTTGCTAACCGTACATTACTGTTAAGTCCTGCTTTGTAACTTTTAATTTTCTTAAAACGTATTTCAATGTCAACAAAACAGTTAAAATTCACAACAGTGTCACTAACTAATTACGCAGGTACCTAATAGGTAATATAACGTATTTCATGATGTGTCTAAGATTTGGTAAATTTTAAATTCATATGTTAGAACTAAGCATTTTATTGTGGCCAATCATTAATGTAGTTGTATCCTGTTATTTACAAATGTGAATTTTAAGATTACTCAACTTTGTGACGTTGTATTGTTTAACCCTGAACTTGATCGATTTATCAAAGGCGGCAAATGAGGTTACCTATCAAATCTATTAGCGACTCTTAACCCGTTAGCAAGTTTATAGTACTAATATTATAAATGTAAAAAGTTGGATGTATGGATGTTTGTTGCTCAATCACGTCGGACCGTCTGAACGGATTTGGTTCAAATTTGGAACACAGATAGTGGAGTCTGGAATAGCAAATACTTTTCTTTTTATCACGGGTATCAGAAATGTTCGGGTAAAACCGTGGGGCGCTGCTAGTGTTCTGTAAATAGATCTTAAAAATTAGTCCCGGGGGTCTACCGCCTAACGAAAAACGCTTTGACGCTTTGATGCTTTGACATTGCCGTCTCTTTCATTTCAAGCGAGAAGAAAAGAGACAGCAACGTCAAAGCGTTTTTCGTTAGGCGGTAGAGGTGCCGATGCGCTTGTGAATAGAAAATAAACGCGTAGAGAGTCGATTTCTTAAGATCTGTTTCTAAACATAAAACATAAATTCGCCACGGGTAAATAATGCCATTTAATATAAATAACACTGTAAAATAAAACATTGTTATTTTTCACGGTATTTGGAAAAGTCACTTGTTATTTTTTATTGCACCAATAACATTTTTATTAACATGTTTGTTTTTCAATTGTTGTAGATGTAGTCAATGCTTGTGGCGGTGAAGGTGACGGAAGCACGATCCTACTACAGCGGTCTCTCTCTTACAAAATGAGTAAGGATTCATTTTCATTTTTCATTCATCATACAAAAATCATGAAAAATGTCTCTCTCATATCATTTCATTTTTCCACGAGAGTAAGTATTTAAAGGGACCGCATTTTTTCGATAAAAAATTAGATCGTGCAAATTTTAAAATGCCCACAAGCATTTTAACCCATCTAATGCAGTCACTGTACAGAATTGTGCACTATTTTTCATTAACACTCATTATTTTTCATCATTTCTATACTTAAAAAATGTTGTGTATTATAATTTGTATATTTTAAGGTTTTTTAAGAAATAGTTGATGAGATGTGTTCCTCGGTCATCTGGTGTTAAGCAATTAGCTTCTCAAAAAAACGTACGCAATCGCCAATCTGCTCTCCTATTTCTCTGGATAAATTGTTCTTCAAACCATCACAGTAATTTCAGTTATACGTATTTTATTAATTAGTTGATAAATAACAGGGAAGGCAGACTTTAAAAGAGTGCTGTACAGAAGACATACATAAGTACTAAAATTTCTGTATTTGTTTCAGAGAAATGCACCACAGCGCCACTAAGGAGACCATGTACTTACGTTGCTGACCAAAATGCGTTTCGCTGAAGACTTCGGTCAAAAATATGAGCATTTCATTTACATAACAGTATTCGTGCTTCTTCCTTAACCGCCAGAATGGGATATTGCAATTAAAAAAAAAAGAATTTAAATTTAGAATAGATCCCACATTCGAATATTAAAATTTCAAAAAAAATTGCTGGCATGCATTATTGTTTAATTAATTAATATTTTTGAAAGTCTGTAAAGTTTGGTGTTAAATTAGAAAAAAAAATTGCAAGTTTGATTGTTAAAATGTAAAAGCGCAAAACATTCTGGTGATTTGTAAATAGTATTTATTAGAATAAGTAATGGTAGCATTTAAACGGCTTATTTGCTTTATTTTACTGTAAAATAATATTTATATTTTATTTAAAAATAATTGTTACTAAGCTTTCTAATACGTAGGACGTATGCTGTTCTAAAAAAATAACAATGTATTCTTCGATTCGAGAAATAAATTTTGGTGTCTATTTATTCGTTTACGATTTAAGTGCATTACATTCCATTGAATTGATTTTATAAATAATATTATGAGGGTGGTTCCTAATACTTAGAAATATGATTAGGAAATTGTGCGATCTAGAATATCCAATGAAATATTTTGTAATGAAAAATACACAAAATTATGTTACAATAAGAACTACATTATACTGCATACCTACCAAAGTACTTCACTAAGCACGTCTCGGTTACTTCGGTTGAAAATAATTAAAATACCGTATTGCACCGTAAAACTGTCGTAGATTGTTGTTGAAAATATGCACAATTATCGAATTTTAAGTACTGTGGTAGTATGGTAAATTCTAGCCAAAAATAATAAAAATACAAGAACTATTCAAAAAACTCAAAAAACTATTATTTAATCAAAGAAGCATTTAATTTATCAAGACAATTTCCATTTAAAGAATAAAGTCACGAACACAACATTAATTTATTTTGGCATATTTTGCATTAATGATATTGTTGTTTCTCTGTGAATAAACAACAGGATTACTTTATAAATTTCTTTTTCGTACTTTTAAACATCTCCTTTTTTTTTTAAAGAAAACTTGAAATTTCCTTATTAACTATTATTCCCGATGATTAAAAACTAAAACGCTAATGTTTGCCGGGGGTCTACCACTTAACTTAATTGCTTCTGATCTTGCTTTTTGTTATTTTTTTAATAAAATTAAGTACATCAATAGAAGAGGCCAGATGCATTTGTCAGGAGGTAGAATTAGGAAACTACGCTGCGGTTGTGAGAAATCGTATGAAAAATTATACCATAATAGTGTTTGCGTTTTGGGCAAAATTGGAACAATTGTCATTTACACATAAAACTGTACTCATTAACAAAATCTGACGAAACAAAACTGGATTAATAAAGCGGGTTGATTTTTTAAATAAGCTTGTAATGTTTCTTAATAAATTCAACTGGTGTTCAATTTTAGTTAAATTCTACTATTATGCTTATTTTTTTTAGTATTTACATTTTTTTTCTATGAACATTACGTTTTTTTGGATATTCTATATTTAAAGCGAATGAATAAATTAAGTTGGAGTTTATTAACTTTTTAGTTACGCTTTTATTTTATGCACATTAGAAATGTTAAATAAGACAGCGTATAATTTTAAACAATTTATTTAAGTTATATTTTTGTATTGGCATAATTTTAAGCTTTTCCTAAACACTTGTAATAATTGGTTGTTAAAATTTTACGATATTTCGATCATTGCGAAATATTTCGTAAGATTTTGCAAAAAATATATAAATATTCACGCTGTCTTTAACATGATATATAAATAGATTTTATATATTGACTGTCAAAAGAGATGCACTACTAATGCTTTAATAACTTTTATTTTAATACTTCATGTGCCAATAAAATTAGGCCGAGTAAACACTCAGCCGTTAGCCATATTTTTGACATAGTTGTAGTTGTAAAATACTATATTTTTGACCATATTACAATTATGTATGTATGTATTATTGTCATTGTGTATCAATGATAATTAAATGATCGATTAATGAAATATATTTTGTCGTTTAATTTATCCTTTCGAGAATAATTTACAAGAACGGAGAAGTTACTAATGCAAATCTTTGAGGTCGTAAAAACTGCAGGTCTACTACGAAAACAAACTCCGAATGATCGGATCCGACGGACAGCTGCATCGGATTGTAGCCTACCACGGAAAACATTCGGATCGATACATCTCGGTCGGAAGTAGACTTAGGTTAGATGAAGGTCGGATCGAACAAAACGGCCAATCCGATCAACCGTCCGATTGTCTTTCATGGTAGGAAACGTCTATAAGTTCGGCCGATATATGGTTTATCGGACTTCGTAGTAGACCTGCTGAGTTGGTTAGTCGTCGTGTGAAATGTCATATTTGGTAAGTACGGTAAGTGAGTATGTTAAGTATGTATTTGAAATGATGACAGGTAGGTATGGTCATTGTATCTGTGTAAGTATAGTTAGTTAGTCTTGCGCCTTCTGCTCTGGCCCAAAGTTTGGTAGACAATAGGACTACTGAGGCCTACTAATACAAACATTTTAGAAAATGCTAATTGCTTTTGGGTTGTATTTAACTTATCCTAGATAGCAGGGCCGGATTCAGAGGTGTGGAGGCCCCGGGGCCGGGGCTTCGTTGGGAATGTTGAAATAACCCTTTAAGGTTAAGATTTCTCAAGCAAAAACCCCCGGACTCAAATGGTTTAAACATAGTTAACGTGTTAAACGCAGCTATTGGAACATGAAGAGTCCAAATCATTACCTAGCACTGCACTGCGCTCGTCACCCAGAGATCTAAGTTGTTATACCTCTAAGCCCTGTAATTTCTCTGGAAACATTGCCCTTCAAACCGGAACACAGTAATGTTTGCACATTACTGCTTGGCGGTAGAATAAATGGCAAAGGTGTGGTACTTCCCCAGGCGGACTCTGCTAAGAGTCCTACCACTACAAAAAGATGAATGATGAGGAATGATGGTAACTTAATTTTTTTATCTTCACAAAAAATATTATGATATAGGTAAGTTTCTACGACACTTGTCTTTGGGTTTACTTGTACATTGATGTATCCCAAACAATAATGCGCATACTTGACTACCAATACAACGAATGCGAACCTTTGTACGTTTTGAAATTTGTCACTCAATCACGTCAGAACACCCAAATTACTTAAACGGATCGCCTTGAAATTTAAAATATAGATTGTAGTCTGGAATAGTCTTCATCGCAGACAATAACGAGTAAAAAGTAGAGTTACGAAACTAAGAATTGGAAGGACAGGCATAACCATGCTCCCATTGCTGAGACTCAGAGGTTTTTCTCACCCGCCCTTCTTCGCCTAACTAAATCTGCTTTGGCTTTGTTATTGGTGTCTTTATAATTTCAAGCGAAAATAAAAGAGAGCCATATCAAAGCTATGACCGATTTCATAGAGAGTCCATAATCCTTCACGTAGACCAAATTCGGATAACTGTGCCCTCAAAATAATTCTTAGAACACACTAGTTTTGTTCATGATATTTTTTTTTTTTTTTAACTATGATAGGTTTCCACTTGACCGCCGTTTCGCCTGACGTTAAGTCGCGTACCTGAGCAAAACGTAGCTTCCTTAGTTGGAGCCTCTGCCTTAGGTACACAGGTATTTCTGAACAATTTCTAGAGCGACGCCATTTATAGCAACCGGTCCTGGAGTTACGCGCTCGTTAACCATGATCTAAGTTTTATCCAAATTCATCCGGAGACTTGTGCGTTGAGACGCAGCATATTGATCGATAAAGCACCGTTTTGTCTTAAGACATGGTGGGATAGACGACAAGAAGACACGACGTAATTTGCCAAATGCTGCCCAGCCCAGCTAAATCCTTCTCAAGGCCAATCTAGTATAATGTATTTATACCTTGTTTACAATAAGCAATTCTATATTGATGAAGTTAGATTTGAAATGTAGAATTAAACCGGTTTTCGAGTAGCACAGAAGCCGGGATATCCAAATTAGTCACACTATGACTGATGCTTCGAAATTATTTAGATGCGTAGATATTGATCTGCGGTCGGTTCAATTAGTCACCTAAAAATATTTTATTTCCATGTAACTATGTCAACACACCCTGGTGGTCTAGTATAGTGCCAACAACTTATCTGTAGAATGGCCAAAAGTGGAACTAGTAAAATATGAGGATTAAAGAACACAGATGTTGCCTAATTTTGTAATAGGCGGCTACACTTTTCGAACGTGGCGCCATTGCTACATTGTATAGATAAGTTGGTCATACTGTAGCTAGAAGATGCGATTTACAATCGTAAGATTGTAGGTTCGAATTCCAATTACACCTCTAAATATGTTTAAATTGCAGATGTGTAAGTTTATCATTAGCACTGGATTTTACGGTGAAGGGAAACATCGCAAGAAAACCGACATGTTTCAAAAATACGTATCTACTGAGTCAGTGTAGTGGGTAATGGTCTTGACTCTATCCTTGAGAGAGATGGCCCTAGTCCTAGCAGTGAGAAGATTTAGTGGACAGCTTTTATGTAGGGAAAAGATAAGTTTGGATAAACCGTTTTCATTCGGAGGCTAGCAGTCTAAATGTTTCCACATAAGAAATTTGGGGCCTTTTAACACGGAGAGAGTACCTACCAGAAGTCAAGGAAGTAATTCACCCTCTGGCCAAATTAGGATGGTACATACATAACATTGGAAGATGGAATAATTTGTCAGTTGCCTTGTAATCGTCCTTGACCGTTTAAACTGGATTTCTAATATAAAACTTTCATAGTGGTATGTAGAGTATATCTGGAGAAGTACCATACGGCTGCCTGTTATTCTACCACCAAGCAATAATGTGCAAACATCACTATTGCCCTTCAAAGTCAAACGTATTACTGTTGCATAACTAAATGCAACAGCAAGTGCAAGCGCAAGTGCAAGCAAGTGCTAAGTGCAAGCAGCCCACTAAATGTTCCCACTGCTGGGACTCGGGGCCTTCTCTCGCAAGGAGAGAGTCAAAGCCATAACCCATCACGCTGGCCCAGTGCGGGTTGGCAGATGACACGTGACCTCGAAAGATTTTAGGTACTTATCGGTTTCCTCACGATGTTTTCCTTCACCGTTTTAAGTTAGCGGCATAGCGCACGTTATTTCGAAAAGTCAGTCGTAGGATTTGAACCCGGGGGCTCCGGATCGGTAGTTGCCGTTCTTCCGACTACACCAGCCGGAACTTAGTAATGTTGGCATATTTCTAGTTGGCGGTAGAAAAACCGGAAAAGGTGTAGTACCCCCGGTAATCTGCAAATAAATAATTTTACCATTACTGTCAAGAGCGAAATTAAATTTTAAACCGAATTCA
Source organism: Ectropis crepuscularia (assembly GCA_963693475.1). Taxonomy (NCBI): domain Eukaryota; kingdom Metazoa; phylum Arthropoda; class Insecta; order Lepidoptera; family Geometridae; genus Ectropis; species Ectropis crepuscularia. The sequence continues at coordinate 17,833,217 of OY856358.1, forward strand.
ACGATTGAGTCTTTTTCAAGAACCAAATAGACCTGTAGATTTGTACTATCCTAGAGTAAGTCGTATCTATCAGTCGAAAAAAAAATAGAGCTGTTAAAATAGTTCTACATTTCACAAAGTGTGGCGCTAATGTATTGTTTTAAGAAATTTCTTGAAAGCGCCTCAATCGGTAAAAGTATTCGATTAACTTTGACTACTCCATTTTCATCCTCAAAATACCTCATTGAATTGACAATATTGCTAAAGAATCAATTTTACTGATTAAATAGAATCCATCGTAAAATTTCGCTTAAAAAATAGGATTGACTCAAATCCTGGACGTCTACTCTATTTCTGCGTAAACGGAAGTTCGCAAAAAAACTCGCGACTTTCCTCCTTTCGCGACTCTCGTTCTACTTCGTTTCGTCCGATACAACATTGTTTAACGTTTAAATGTTCTAAGCATACTCTAATTAGAGTAGGCTTAGAACATTTAAACGGACTAAACGACGGATCGAAGTAGAATCGGTGTTGGAAAGTCGCGAGTTTATTTCGAAATTACGTTTTTGTAGAAAGAGAGTAGACGTCCTGTACGTTTCATCTCACGTGTTCTTAATTCCAAAAATACTATTCTAATTAGTCCGTCAACTTGATTATTGAAAAATATAGGACACGTGTTTTTTGTTATATCAAATGATAAAAAATCGACAAAATAATAATAATAATAAGCAGCCCTAACCACCGGTAGCTTGGGCCCTGCCCCGCTGCTGGCAGCACCCTAGTTTTGAAGTTTTTTATAGTGTTTATATTTTATTTATATTGTAAAAAACTTAGAAAATGAATAAATGAGTGAATAATAATAAAAACTTTATTTAATTTCAACAATATGGCCTTATGGTAAGTTGACTTAAATAACTACTAACATGCAGAGTAATAGGTGACAATATGTAGCCCTAGCTCCCACAGTAGGATTCCCTGTGTTTGTGAGAGCTAGTTCTCTTCGATTTATGTGTTAAAAAATATGATATAATACGAAAGAAGTAAAATTACTTGAACTTATTAGTCAAAATTGCCAATATGACAGCAATTAATTTTGTATATACGATACAATTTGGAATAAGTATTGACAATTATTTCTGTGTGACGATGCAAATACAATAGATTGTTAATATACATATGGACCATCCTGAGTACAATAATTGAGACGACGTATATTTGTAACAACAAATTTGTGACAACATTCTGGCAATAGCCAGAATAAAACTAAATTGTGTGTGCATGTGTGTGTGTGAAGGTGTGTGTGTGTGCGAGGGTGGATGTGTGTGTGTAAATATGGGGCGGTATGTATTGTGTGTTGGTGAGTTTGGGTGTGAGTGAGGGTGTGTATGTATGTATGTGTACGTGTGTGGACGCGGTGTGGGCATATATGACTTTGTGAAAGTATGAGAGAGGGCGTCCTATAGTTTACTAAGTTGCGGTAATAAGCAGTGCCTCGGTATCTTCATAGTTAGATTGCAGAAGAAAGTCTATGAGTTTCTTTTTGCACTCTTTTTTCGTATTTGTCAGTATTTTGAGCTCTTTATTTAGTTTTTGGTATCTTCTTCGAGGGAGATCCCATCTCCCTTGGCGTTTTATTTGATGTTTCTTGTGTTTTGATGGTGCAAGGTGCTGTTGGATGGAATCTTAGGATACACTTGAGTATTTACAGTTGTCTGTCTCTGAGTTCCCTGGTATCGCTATAAAGGGCGTCTGTTGAATATCGAAAGGGTTTTTTATGTGCAACCTTAAGAACTAGTCTCTGCGCTCGTTCTACTTTTATCATATGCGTTGCGCACGCTGCACCCCATGAGGTAATACAGTACATAATTATGGACTTACATAGAGCAGTGTATACCATAGCTATGGTATGCTCGTCTGCAACATTTCGAAGCTTTTTGAAGATAAAAAGAAGTTTACGAAGTCGTACTCTAACTGACTCAATTTGTATCGTCCACGACAGGAGTTCATCAATATTTACACCAAGGTATTTCACATGTTTTACTTGTTCTAATGGGGCATTCACAAGTGAGAGGGATAGTGGAACTAATTGTGCAATGATGTAGTTTGATAGAGACAGAATGTTTGGGAGCTGTGCGATGTGAAATATGAAAGACTACGATTTTAGTTTTACTCGAATTTAGAGTTAATAGATTATATTGGAGCCATTTGCTGATACTACACAGCTGCAACGTAGCAGATTTACGAACTTCATCCCAATTACGCCCATGAAAGATGATAGCCGTATCATCGGCGAAAGCGAATATCTTGGTGCAGTTTAGGGAAAGGTCGTTTATGTATACAAGAAATAGCGTAGGACCGAGAACACTGCCTTGGGGAACTCCATAACAAATCTCTTCATAGTCACTGTAAAATTCTCCAAATTTGACACGTTGCCATCGGTTTTTTAAGTAGGAGGAAAACCAATTCAGTGCAGTACCTCTCACACCAGAGCTTTCAAGCTTCTTGAGCAGTAGCTTTCTTGACACGCTGTCGAAAGCTTTGGCAAGGTCAAGAAAAACACCAATACATCTCTGCCCGGAGTCAAGTTTTTCACTGACGTGGTCAACAAGTGACCCAACAGCGTCCTCCGTTGATCTGCCAGACCTGAAGCCAAATTGGTTTGAAGAGAGAATATTCTCTTTTTCAAGAAAGTTTACAAGGCTATGATTTGGCGCAATGTCAATATTCAGATCTCCAGCAAGTAAACATGTATTACCCTTCATTTGGTCAAATATCTGTTCCAGTGATACTAGGAACCTTGTTATATTTTTGAAAGAAGGGGACCTATACATATACTGCTAAGATCGAATACTCATTGACTATGTTGATCAAGAGCCCAGTTGCTTCGCAGAATGGTGGCTCGGATACACTCACAGGCGAATCCGCCAGAGATAGTACAACTACGCCGTCGTTTTGGTTTCTGTTTCTCTTCGAGTATGCACAGCTGTAGTTGTCCAGATGAACCCCCGTAAACGAGTCGTCCAGCCAGCATTCCGTCAGTATAATTATATGCGGTAGGAACTCTAATTGTGCCAGAAACACAGTTAATTTGTCGAAATGGTCGCTTCGGATACTTCTAATGTTTTGAGAAACTATCAAGAATTGGTTTTGATTTTCGTGCAGGCCCAAAAATGTCTGGCATGACTCAGGTTGCAAGGCATAGTAGATATGTGCTGCATTTGTGTTCTCAATGTCATTCATTACAACTTGCCGATCATCCATGTTTGAATACTTGAATGAAACTACATGTGCAACATACGAAATATTGAAATGTGCTGTAATTAATGTTTGCGAGACTTTTTAGATGAGGCGAGAGCTTTGTCCATACAATGATGTGGTTTGAACATTTTATGAAGCATGTTGATGTAAATGGGAGTGTATCAAGGTGTGGTTTGGTGTTTGCCAGGCAACGCACTGAGTGCAATACACGATATGTCATGCCCCCGGCGTGGTGTAGTGAGTGGTTTGTCTTATTAAGGAACGTGTGTTTGGATGTGAGATGTGCAAATACTAACATCACGGTAGATAGGGTAGTGTGTGAAAGTGAATTTAATAAGAAATGAGCTAAGTGCAGTGCGCAGGCCAGGAAATGGGTAGCGTGACGAGGTGGGTGCATTGTGAGCATGTCAGGTAATAAAGTATGGTGAGTTGGCACTCGTATTTTTATGAAAGGTAGTATAGTGGCGTGTACTATGGTAATAGTCAAGCTACGATCTAGGTACTGTGTATGATCTATTAGACACTCAGAGTAACGTAGTGTGTGTTTTACCCATTCGTAGGAGTGGATGGGTAAGTATGTGTGGTATGATTGTAGTAAAAATTTTTGAAGAAATATAACGTTGTGTGACATTTTACTAGTTAGGCGACGAGCTGACCGCGATACACAGGTAGGATCCTGTGTAGCGTGACAGTGCTTAGTCCACATAGTGGTGTGATTAGGGTACTGCGTGTAGTGCAACAGTATTGTATTGAAGAGGAGTACGTTGGTGTGAGGTATTCTATTGGATAGATGATGAACTGAGTGCAGTGCACAGGTAGGGGCGTGGGTTGCATGATGAGCCGAGTGCATTGTCCACATAATGGTAGGGTTAGGGAACCGTGTGTGGTGTGATAGCATTATTATGAAGGGCAATATAGTGGCTCGTGCTATTATATACGTAAGGTGACGAGGTGGGTGTATTGCGTATACTGAGACGTGTGTAACGTGACGGTGTTCAGGTGTTCGAGTTGAGTGCTTTATCCAAATAATGGTGTGGTTAGGAAAATGTGTGTGGTGTAATAGTGTCATTATGGAAAGCAGTATGGTGGCCCATTGCAGTGTGTTAGTTATGTGACAGGGTGAGTGCATTGCATGGGCTGGGAAGTGTGTTGAGTGACAAGGTGTGTGGATTGTCCACATACAAATATTGGGGTGGTTAGGGAACTGTGTTATGGTGTAACAGTATGTCTATGAAAGGCGGGATGGGGGCGCGTACTAATGTATCGGCTAGATGACGAGGCGAGTGCATTGTCCGCATAGTGGTGTGCTTAGGGAACTGTGTTTGGTGTGATAGTCTGATTATGAAAGGCGGTATGGTGGCGCGAACTAATATATTAGGCGCTATGGTGGCGCGTACTAATACATAGATTAGGTGACGAGGCGAGTGCATTGTCCACTTAGTGATGTGGTTAGGGAACTGAGTCTGGTGTGTGGTGTGATGATATGACTATGAAAGGAGGTATGGAGGCGCGTGCTAATGTGCTGGTTAGGCGACGAGGCGAGTGCATTGACCACTTAGTGGGGTGGTTAGGGAACTGTGTCTGGTGTGATGATATTACTATGAAAGGAGGTATGGAGGCGCGTGCTAATGTGCTGGTTAGGTGACGAGGCGAGTGCATTGACCACTTAGTGGTGTGGTTAGGGAACTGTGTCTGGTGTGTGGTGTGATGATATGACTATGAGAGGAGGTATGGAGCCGCGTACTAATGTGCTGGTTAGGTGACGAGGCGACTGCATTGACCACTTAGTGGTGTGGTTAGGGAACTGTGCCTGGTATGATGATATGACTATGAAAGGATATAATAAAAAAAAAAAAAAAAACTTTATTTCATTTCAACAATATGGCCTTATGGTAAGTTGACTTAATAACTGACATGCAGAGTAATAGGTGACAGTATGACTAGGAAAAACAAAGATCGACAAGTTTCCGAAGTGAGGTCTCTTTTTCTTAAAAATCAAACCATAAAGTGACGTCACTCGAAACTCTTAAACACTGTATCTTCATCATATTTTGTTGGTTAAACAAAAGAAACGTGTACAATCGTTTTTGAAAATGTAACTGACGGAGTAATTTGATTTTGTAGTGGTAGAACTCTTGCCAGAGTCCACCTGGGGAAGTACCACACCTTTGCCAGTTATTATACCGCCAAGCAGTAATGAGCAAACATTACTGTGTTCCGGTTTGAAGGGCAATGTTTCCAGTGAAATTACAGGGCTTAAAGATATAATATCTTAGATCTCTGGGTGACGAGCGCAGTGCAGTAGGTAATGATTTGGACTCTTCGTGCTCCAATAATAGCTGCGTGTCACTGTGCTGTTATGTAGCAAGCATGTTGCTTACCATCAGGCACATTTCCTGCTCGTGTCGTCACTCTATATAAAAAAAAAACTCTTAAGCACTGTATCTTCGTCATATTTTGTTTGTGAAACAAAAGAAACGTGTACAATAGTTTAAAAAAATAATTACCGACGGACTAATTAGTGCTTTAGTCGTCTCGCCTATTTCAGAATCGTATTACGTCATGAATTCGCGGTACCTGAGGAATGGTGCCGCGCTGTCTGGCTGCCGCGTTACACTGTCTGGTTCTTAGCTTGCATGTGAGGTATGCAAATTATTTGAAACTTTAATACGGTTGGGAAATATACAAACGTATTTTAAATTGAAGTGAAAACTTCTATTGGCACACCACTGTCAGATTTTAGCTGTGAATTGAATTCAAGTGCTAAGTTCGTAAATGAAAGAAATCTTCGGGTAAACTCGGGATCATGGCCATCTAGAAATGCGTCAGTATTTCGAGTTTTTGGCCATGGCAGTGGTTTTCTTTTACCACAGCCCGGACGCAAAAACAATGGGGTGTTCTAAGTTTGACATGTCTCTGTGTGTGTCTGTCTGTGTGGAATTATGGCTCCCGAATTGATGAACGAATTTTGATTTTGTTGGCTTTGTGTGAATGGTGATAAAATTGATAAATTGTAGTATTCTTAGACTATGTTTGATGAAAAAGTTTATTGAAGATTGTGTGATGAAGAAATGTAATTGGCGATATTATACATTCTGAAAAAATCCTTAGACCTAAGCCCTAATCTAAGAATAGCATATGTGCCAAAAGTAATCCAACTCATTCAACTAAATCCAAAAAGCATCCGTTTGCGAGGATAACATATGCGTCAGGCATTGCTCTCCTCGATCATATTTGAGGGAAGATAACGATCTGTCACACAACGCCGCCGCAAGAAGAAGTCTGGAGAAGAAGAAGCGAGAATGAAGTCCCGGAGGTACACTAGCAAACCCTATCTATTTATACACAGTTATAGAAAAAACTGAGACTAGATGGAATGACGATATACAGAATAGATAGCAGGCATTGCTTGGAGACGTATAGCCGAGGATAGAGCTGAGTGGCGAGCCATGGGAGAGACCTATGTCCGGCAGTGGACTAAGATAGTCTGATGATGATGACGATAGAAATACAATTAACTTAACTAAACATTGTCTATGTTGATTAAACTTCGCTCCGCAACACTAAAAGCTGCCAAGAAAGCTTGCTTGAACCTTGCTCCTTGGCATTAGGGGTTATCTCTGGGGGTATGGTTTTGCGAGGTTTATCTGCGATCAGAGATGGTATCTCGAAGGCAACGGTAGCCCAGTTCGGCGAGAAAGCAACATTTTTAAACTACGGCGGTAGAGGTTCCCACGGCTTACAAGGGAGATGGATCGCAGGCGGTTTTTGGACATCACGACATTTTGTTTCATGCAGTTTATAGTTCAGATTTCTAAAACAAACTAGTAGTATAAAGTACATGTAACTAGATTCACTCATTACAATCCTATTATTCCCATTAATGTCAATGTTTGGATGTTTGTTGCTCAATCATCTGGTAACGTATGAACGGATCGGGCTCAAATTTGGAACTTAGTTAGATTATAGTCTGGAAGAACACATGGACTTTTTTTATCTCGTGAAAATAATGGGAACGGGAACTAAGCGAGTAAGATCGCGGGGCGCTGCTAGTAAATATATATTAAAAATATTTGTTGGACATTCCTCACACAGTACTAACTAGCACCAAACTAAACAAAGTTTCTTTTAGGTAAAGGCCAGATACCTGATATAATACTTATGTAATTGTTAATACATTTATATGAAACATAGATATATCGAGACAAAACAAATGTTTGCTCTGGGTGGGAATTGAATCCACGACCTTCGGTTTCGCAGGTACACTTAATAGCAACTAAGATGCGAGGCCAGCCAAGAGAGGTGACTTCTACAGTTCAGATCATTGTATCAATCTATTTATGTCTCCTCTCTTTAGTTTTTTTGGATGTTAAACGAGATTGGATGAGAAAACAATAAATGTGACCATACCCTTCAAGAATACCACTTACTCGTTGACATGGATATACGAAAGGTATGTAAATGTTAAAAAATTTGAGTCCATACAATCACATGATAATAACCAAGAGACATGTAGTTTTTAAGTTATAGGTTTGTTAGGAGAAGTTGATTCACTCTTGATGCAAAATATAATAGGACCTAAACCTAATTACCCACTCAAACAATGCATTCTATGGTTTTGATGTTTACTACAAAAGCGCAGTGAGAATGTTAGATGTCCCATAACTCCATCTGCTAGTTACGAGAGGGACATATGTCGAAACTAACTTTGGACGTGAACTTATTGCGAAACTACATCCTCCCGAACACAAGACTACCCGCGTCGCAATCGCAGAACAAACAAACAGTCAGCACGACTCTCGCTAATTCGCTCACGGCGCGAAATCCTCCACTATTGTTCGCTCACAATACGCGGAAGTGCCTCGTGTTTCGACCCGACCGCTCGTGTTTACTTAGCACCGAAAACTTTAATTTTCTATTACCTGGACGGGAATGGACTAAGGCAGGTCATCATCATCATGATCATCAGCCTGTATTCGTCCACTGCTCGCCATAGGCCTCTCTCATAGCACGCCACTCAGACCGATCCTCTTCGGTTTTACGTCACCAACCACCACCGGCTGCCTCTCGTATTTCGTCACTCCACTTAATATTAGGGCGTCCTACACTACGTTTACCAATTCACGGTCTGCAGTCAGCTTTCCAGAAGTCTACCCCAACGGTTGTTGGGTGTGCGACAAATGTGACCGGCCCAATGCTACTTCAGTTTGCTAATATGCTGAACGATGTCGGTGATTTTAGTTTTCTGACGAATTACTTCCTTGTGGATGCAATCCTTCAGAGGAATTTCAAGCATAGCTTTTCCCATAGCTCGCCGAGTGACTTTTAGCTTACGGACCATTTTCACTGTCAGTGTCCACGTTTCAGCACCGTAGGTCATAATGGATAGGACGCACTGATGGTAACATTTTTTTCTTGGGACTTTGTGGGATGGGTGATAAGAAGGCAATGGAAATAAATAATAACTCCTGACTGCTTAGTGCTAAAAAAAGCTACACCGTTTTATGGTTGACGAGGTTAGCTCAACGGTCAACTATCAATAAACATCCAACGGACTTCAACACAGACCGTTGCTAGTCGATAGCAGTGGTCCGTACCTGAGCCTCCTGAGGCATTAGTAGTTACATACCACATACCAGATAGATACCAGACAACTATCAACTATATTACGTATACGTTTGTATTTTTTTTATTGTCATCTCAAAAATGTTTACGGGAACAGCAGATTTTTTATTCAGATTCAGCAACAGATTCAGCAAACTTTACCGTGTTTTTCTGTGTTAATGCGTGAAACGTGAACGGAGAATCAAAAACGATACTATTAGCCACGCCATAAAGAATGTATTTGTTTATCGAATGTTGTTTGATAAGCCAATTTATCAAAATATTTCTTAAGCTGCCGTGGTGGCTATAGGTCTCCTCTTCTCTGTGACATTGATTATATCTGAGCCGATCTCATCCACGTAATCCCCACGATGAACCTTTTGTCATCTACCCATCTGGCTGCTGGTCTGCTAAAGGAACGTGTATCGGCGATCGGTAGCCACTCTGTCAAAGATAATACTCTACTTGTTGTAACCACGTATCCTGCCTAGGCCGATTTGAGACCATGCTGCAGTGACGTCAATCGACTTTAGTACTACGTCGAACTTCCGTATTCTAATAAGTCTCTCAAACAAGCCTAAGTAATTTTGAACGCCCTTCTTAATTCGTCCCTGTTAGAACACATACTGCAGTTCTGTACAATGGAATGGAAGCGGGATGGCTGCAGGCACGTCGACCGTAAAATATTATTGGATTTTGATCCATACTCTAACATTGTATCGTTCATAGGAAATGCAATGGAGGGTCATGAATTATAACAGCAAAATATGAAAATTATAGTGTTTGTGAAGTTTAACGTAATCCATGCTGGATGGAGCAAAGCACATAAATAGAATTGATTAGCTGACCCAGTTAAGATAAGAAAACTCTTAATTAAAAGCTACATACAAATAAAAAAACAAAATCACAAAATAAACGTATGCTAGACATTTTAATCGGCGGCCTTATCGCTATGGCAGTTATTTACCAGTACAGATATTAGAGGACAAAGAAATAAATCATCTTATTTCTCTGGGTGACGAGCACAGAACAATTTTAGGCAGTAAAATGGATTGTTCTTTATTACAGAATCCAAGTTGATATAATATGTAGCTTTTAACGTAGGTTATGTGGCTTACATTTCTACGTATAACGTGCTGTACCAGGTTAACCTAGAACTTCTCAACCTTTCTCTCAAAATCCCATTACAACAATGTTTCAAAAATAAAGTACCTGTTTTGACATTATTTGAGATATCGTCGGTCGGATTCATTACCGGAACAATTCCGAAATCACGTGTTTTGAGATAAGTATGAGAAATGGTAGGGAATCGTAAAATCTTTCTAAATCACTAACGGTACAACTCAAATTTTAGTTCTAGTTGACAGGAAACCATATATTCCGATATAGAAATAATCATATTACTAATTTGTTCGTATTCAGTATTAGTTTATTTCGAATTGTCCCACTCATACTTTCATATCCATAGTTCATCACTAGTTCATCAACAGTATTTTTTAAAATGTTCCAATATGACTTTGAAATTAGAAGTAGATTATTGTTTTCGCGCGTTTTGCGCCATTAGCGCTCTGGACCCCGCGTGAAGTGGTTTGATGCAGCTTGATTTTGCTTTAATTATTATATATTTAGCAATTGCAAAAAGTGGCGAGAGTAATCAGTTAAGCGGTAAGTTTTATATCAATACCTACTTATTAATTATTTATGCTGTTTAAAATAAAAACTTATTTCTGATTTGGTTTGTTTACAAATATAGTATCCTGAGCCTGACGCCTGGCTGAAGCATACTTCTGTCAGGCTTAGGTATGCCTAAGTCAATGCTATGAGCATAAATAAGTTTAACCTAACTTATTAACTACTTCCGTGTGAATGCTCAATAAATACGAGATGTGTTTGATACATATGCTTATGGTAGCTTAGAATACTTATTTTGTTTTTTGCTTACCACCAGGTGAAGGGTATGAGGTGGATTCGCTTCTAGAGACAAACGCTATTCGTAAGGAGACTCCTGCGCATACCCTTGTCGAATACGAAAACCACCATCATCAGATCGAACCAGGCACTGTACCGCACGAGTTGCAGCTTTAAACAATAGATGAAGAAAATGATTTAAACTTAGCTAACATAGTTCCACAAAATACTGATATCACCGGCCAAAATAAGAAAAGAAAGCAGGCGGAGATAAATATGTTGAAAAACGTTTAAAAGAAACAAGTGGTAGCTGTCTGGAGGAGTTCGTACCAGAAATGCATGTTATACGCAAATAAACTCTTGTTTCTAACAAAGCCAAGGATCAAAACGAGCTTGGGTCTGAATTAGGTGTTAGCGGTGGGTTGGAATTAGAAGAAAGCGTAATTGCAAGTTTTACAACAGCTGTCACTCAGTTAATCATTCCCCCTGAAAGTATCCCTAATACTAGTCCTGAAGAGTATGGTACAACTGTAGCACTTCAAGAGCATGCTGAGTCTATACTTGGAGTTGAATTAAATCAAGATCGAATTCAATCAATGGTAGAAGCTGGAAGCAACTTGGCTAAAATAGGACCACAAGATTCAGATTTGACAGATTGCGAAGACATATCTACCAATAATAAAAAATCTAAAACGAGGAAAAGACAGCCAGAAAAGTGGAAGAATAATGTTAAAAAACGATTGAAAAATACGGGAAAATCCTACGAAACACTCAAAGGACGCACAGTACCTGCTAAAAAGCTGAAAGCTTCGTGCACTGATTGCAGACTGAAATGTACCGAAAAAATTAGTAAAGACGATAGATTGAAGATATTCAACGATTTCTGGGGAATTGGTCATCTCGGAAAACAGTGCTATTACGTCAGTAATTGTATGGAAGTTGTCAAGCCAAAGTACTCATTACACAATGAAAATAGTAAACTAACCCTAAATATGTCATACAATTTCCCTATAAATTCGGAGAAAATTCGAGTTTGCAAAAGATTCTTCTCGCCAACGTTAGACATAGGACATTCTTTTTTGGCTACGGTAAATAAAAATAAGGATGACTTATCAGGCGTCATTGCAGAGGATCGTAGAGGGCAACATGGTAATACCGGTAGAAATCTAGCACAAGCTGATAAAGAGGGTGCACGGGAACATATTAATTCCTACCCAAGAAAAGACTCCCATTATTGTCGGGCAAGTTCAAGAAAAGAATACCTTGATGGTGACTTGAACTTGTCAATGATATATCGGCAGTACAAAGAGTGGTGTCATCAGAACAGTAAGCCAATTATCAAGCAAGGAACTTACGAAAACATTTTTCGAAACGAGTTTAACATTGCGTTTTACAAGCCAAAATAAGATCAGTGTTCACTCTGTAACAAAATGCTGTTGGCGTGGATAATTTACAATTAATGGACACTTATGACTAACATTTCAAGGAAAGAGATATGTGCAGATTAGATAAAAAAAGCAGACATAGAGTTAGCCAAAAATGATGTTGACAAGATAATTTGTTGCTACGACATGCAAGCTGTTCTTCAGACACCATGTGGAAACGATTACCTCTTTTTCTATAAAAGAAGATTGAACGTATACAACTGCACTGTGTATGATATTCTTTCAAAAGCTGCCCATTGTTACCTATGGAACGAATCTCTTGGAGGGAAAGGTTGCGACGAAGTCGGAACGTGCATCTATACATTTTTGAAAGACCATTGCGTTGGAAAACACAACACTGATAACTGCTCCGCACAAAACAAAAATCTTCTCAGCCTCTACCACTACTCAATAAAAATACTGGGTGTGAAATCCGTAACACATAAGTACTTAGTAGTTGGGCACACCCAAAACGAAGGCGACAGTGTGCACAGTACTATAGAGCGGGAGAAGGCGAGAATTTTGAAAAATGGTTCCATTTATGTTCTCTCACAGTGGAAATCTTTAACTCAATGTGCCAAAAAAACAGGTACTCTGTATGGAGTTTATGAATTAGATCACAGTGAAATCTTGGATCTTAAAGATTTAGTAAAGCAATTCGGTACAAATATCACTATTAACAATGATGGCGATGGCAACCGTGTTGTATGGAACAATTAAAAAAAAATATACCTTCAAGCATCATCTCCATACTCAGTGTTCTTCGCCGATACTTATGCTTCAAACGCTACCATGACATGCATAAACGTGCGCAAAATTAGAGGCAGACGTGCAGGAAATGCAGAACTGCATCTACGTAAAAAGTTTCAGGAGCGCTCAAAAATATCTAGGTTCAAAAAAAAGATTTACTTTCGTTGTGCGACTCGAATGTGATTCCGACGTGTACCGCGAATATTACACATGCTTGGAGGCTACAGAAAATTAAAATGTGAATGATGAAAATGATTAATGTAAAGCATTTGATTTTTAAATAAACCATAAAAGAATCCAACACTGCTTGTTTTTATTGGTTACTACCAGGTCATTTAGAAATATTCCATATAATCCTTATTTTCTTCAAGATTTTTTTATTTCATTAGTGGAACATCTCACAAAAATAATTATTACTCAATAACTACAAATAATACTTAAACCTTAGCTACAACACAATAAAACCGTGTTAAATTTGCATATTATTAAATAAATGTTAATAAGCATACTTCATTTTAAAATAGTTTAAATAGCATTTGAAATCTTCTAAAATCTTTAAACCTAATTTACTCCAAAACATGATTTTCGAAATGTTCCAGTACTATTTTGGACCAACGATATATTCGCAAAACTTATAAATTAAGCTATTCAATGGGACAAAAAATAAACATATTAAAAAAAAACACTTCGTGTAATTATTATTTTATTGTTTTTCTCAGATTCATTCCAACCTTCCACTTCTAGTGCTTTTGTCGTCAAAACAGGGCTTTTATCTTATGAGAAGTTAAGACATACATTTTAAATTATTAATAACAAGAAGAATATTTAGCAGAACTGGATATTAAAAATATAATGAATAGCTATTTATACTTTTAAATAACTTATGCAATAACCATATCTATTACAATACCCTAACGACAGAGCACAACGTGTAACATCTGTTTATTGTACTGAATTTATCCTTACACATATTATGTGGCAATGTTTACTTCAAATAAATAAATCTAAATACGCTTCGAAAATCATTCACCCACAATTAATTCTCAACGTCTTACTAATCATGGCCTCAAATGAAATATATAAAATCCTATCTTCTTATTAATTTCACATAAATCTCTTCTTGATTGTTTCAATCTAAAAATCGGGTGACATTATTAATATTATTAGTTGGTGCCCCACTGAGATGTTACATAAAACGAGAAGTCATCACTGTTATTGATATAATAATGCTATTGATTGTGCTATAAAATATTATGGTCTATATGGCCTTCATCGTTGGTAATAACGCTGAATAGTCTAGTATAAACTGTGATACTAATAATAATATTTTTATGAATATTTTATTTTTTATGTTAGTACTTAGACGTACTTGAGATTGAGGAGCGAGGCCATACTGACACAGTAATGAGTGTTAAAAAAGTTGTTCACAAAAATCTTACCATTTTTTTCGGGGAATTTTGATATTTTGACATTTGCTTCAAATTTATTTAAAAATATTTTTAAAAAGTATAGATATGATACAAAAGTTCTATGTATCATACAAGGTACGTGCATAGAATTAACAAATATTGAATTTAAAAAATGGATGGCTTTAGAAAAAGCTTCAAAGTTTTTCTAACACAAATGAATAGTTAACAATACCATTCCAATTATTTATTTAAACTCACCAATTTCATAGACAAACTATTTATACAACCTCAATCATTTCATTGATTGTTCTAGAACATTAACACCAAAAATTCCATCATCTTTCGTTCCAAAAAATCTTTTAACGAATCCCGGCTCGCCTTTGTAATATTTTTAATTGTATCTTAATTGTTTCATGGGGAAACCAAGTTTATTTAACCATAAATTGCTTTTGTCAATGCATTTCTTGAATGAAAATGGTATATCCGAGTTTATGTTATTTGAGTATGTTTTTATATCTGCGGTTTGGATTTTCTTTGAATGTTTTTAACACCATGAACAATCAACAATACATGTACAAAAAACAGATTCTATTAAACCAAGTTACAATCAGAACTTTGATTATATCTTATATATAAAATTCTCGTGTCACAGTGTTTGTTTCCTTACTCCTCCGAAACGGCTTTACTGATTCTAACCAAATTTTATATGCATATTCAGTAGGTCTGAGAATCGGCTACTAGCTATTTTTCATACACCTAAGTGACAAGGGTTGTTCACCCCAAAATTTTTTTTTTTAATTTTCTGACAAAAATTGTTGTTTTTATTTTTTTTATAATGTGGCGTTAAAAATACATACAACCCTAAATTTTTACCCTTTTATCACCAACTCCTATTTTTTAATAGCCATTTTAGTAATTTAATAATGTATATGGCAAAACAACGTTTGCTGGGTCAGCTAGTAAGTGTATAATCAAAGCATGAGAATTATAACTATTACACTACTTTCCTAACTACTTACACTATCATAAGTAGCCCACTAAGTGTTAGTGTTGGCCAAAGTCGGAATTTAGGGCCTTCTCTTGCAAGAAGAGAGTCAAGGCCATCCACCACGCAAGTCCAGTGCGGGTTGGTGGATGACGCATGGCTTTAAAAGATAGATTAAGAGGTTTTATGAATGGATCGGTTTCCTCACGATGTTTCCTTTCACCGCTTTTAGTTGTAGTGTAGAACTCTTGGCAGAGTCTGCCTGGGGAAGTACCACACCTTCGCCAGCTATTCTACCGCCAAGCAGAAGTGTGCAAACATTACTGTGTTCCGGTTTGAAGGGGAATGTTTCCAGAGAAATTACAGGGCTTAGAGATATAATATCTTAGATATCTGGGGGACGAGCGCAGTGCAGGGCTAGGTAATGTTTTGGACTCTTGGTGCTCCAATAGCTGCGTGTCACTGTGCTGTTATGCGGCAGGCATGTCGCTTACCATCAGGCACATGCCCTGCTCGTCTCTTTACTCTATACCTACAATTTATACGTTAAAGATAAGTTAGTGGCATTACGCAAATTACTTCGTGAAAACGGTGGCGCGTGTCAGATTCGAACTAGCTCTGGTTCGGCAGTTGCCGTTTTCCCGACTAAATCACTTAGCACATTTGAATTATCCATAGGTCATAGGCTGATGAAGATCTAAAATAATCAAGATTATCATGCCCACTATCAGTCGAAAGCATGCCTAATATGCTGGTGGCATAACCGCGCAGAATGTCAAGGTTATTCGTTGAGCGAAATAAACGCCATCCATTTTTGTCGCGCGTTGAGTCGACCAAGCGCTTGGAAAGCTTTTATTTATTTTGTCTTTTCAAGTTTACATTTAAACTACGAAGCAAGAAAAAGCTAGCAAGAAAAAGCTGGGAAGACAGATGTTGTAATTATGATAGTATACTTCATTAATTAGAAATTACAAATAAGTAATGACCAGCTCTTAATGCGAAGTACCTCTAATATGGTGGCAAAATAGAAAAATTACTGCCCCAAAAACTGGAAGGACTCCAGTGTGGAAATTACACCAAAAGTCTCCGTTACGCTGTCAGTGTTGCCATGCTGAATTGCCAGCGTAATTTATAAGTAATGATCCAGCGGGTTCGAAGATATCGACCTTCTTCCCACAATCTGCGACCAAAGTCCTCCGTAAATTTCTAAGCTTCAGAACCCAAAGGACCCACTAGTCTAGACGGCATAGGGACGAAAACGTTCGTAGATTCCAGGGTATAATAATTATTGGAGTACGGGCTCATTTCTAAAATTAAATTTGATTTTTGAGTAAAATCCTCTAAAGCTTGTGGTAGCTTACTGGCTAAAACATACGACTCACAGTCGTGAGATAGTAGGCTCGATTTCCGCCAGCACCTTTGAGTATTTTTTTAAATGAAGATGTACAAATTTGTCATCATCACTGGCTTTCATAGTGAAGGATAAACGTCGCGCTGAAACCGATATGTTCAAGGGAAGGCATCTGCGGAAAACGTACGTCTTTCACCAATACACACTTGGCCAGCTTGAAAGATTATGGCCTTGACTCTCTCCTCGAGAGTGAGTCCTCGGCTTCTAATACTATGATATTGTAATCAACATGTTTGCCCATAACAGCACAATACTATGCAGCAGTGTAGCTATTTGAACACGAAGAGTCTAAATGCACTGCGCTGCACTAGTGACCTAGAGATACAAGATAATCATATTAATATTATCTCTTTACCCCGTAATTTCTCTGGAAACATTTTCCTTCAAACCGGAACACTACACTAGCAATTTGCTTTACGATAGAATAACTAAAAAGGTGTGGTTCTTCCTCCTTCCTCAGGTGGAGTTTGCAAAGAGTCGTACAACTACAAAAGAAGCTGACCAAAAAAAAATAATTAAAGCTGTCCTGCAGACTTCCAAAACGTTAACTTTCTGGATTTCATTCTTTGATCTCAATCTAGTACAATAATGTTCATGACGTAAAGTATTAAATCAGAACCACAAAATACGTGATGACAGATCACGTTGAATGGTTCGCGTGCAAAGGATCCATTAATTCAACCACCATCAGCGAACTGAACCACTTCATTCAAAAGTTGTGGTTAGAATCCGTGGGCTTATAATAATTATTGATGATTTTCATTCATTGATTCATAAATTGAATTTTAGTAAACTTGGCTTTGCACATTGACCAAAAAATGGAATTGTATCAGACGGTAGTATAGTTGAAAACCGAAAAGAGCACGAGAAAACTTAGAAAGACATACATACATACATGAAGCGAGACCGCGTTTTCTGCCATGACATGACAGACATACCTGGGGGAATGACTAACAAAATGTTACATTAACGCCTCCTTTAGAACAAACGTGAGCTAATTTTCATAGGATTTTTGAGTCCTAAAAACGTTTCCTTGTGGCCGTCGCACTGCATAATTTCCATGTTCACTTATTGTGTGTGCTAGGATCATATGATCGAACTGCGTACCGTACTTACTATATTCATTTGTTGTGTGTGATAGAAACATAGTTATGGTCACACTCCGTACGTACCTACCAGGAGCACGCTTAGGTAGAAAACACCTATTGCCTCTAGATTTAAAGCACACAATACAACGGAAACGAAGACTCTAGAAGTGTTGTTACAGCTATCCCAAAATCTACAATCCAAGAATGAGCTGGTGCACATCTTACTTACATCACACAGGTGACCCGGTTATCTGGAGCCGATACCATTCGGACCCTAGGGTCTACCGCCTAACTAAAACTGTCTAAGCTTTGATATTGCTCTCTCTTTTCTTTTCGCTTGAAATGATAGAAACAGCAATAGCAAAGCCATTGCCGATTTAGTTAGGTGGTAGAAGGGCCGGCGTGAGTGATGCGGTCGATCGTTTGTCATGGGATCACAACACGTCATAACACACACACTGCGGTTGCGGTCAGCTAAAACGCCATGAAATTGGCTTTCGAGTTGACTCACAAAGTCACAATGTAGACGCGGCCTTATTTCTATATCTCGCGTTGACATGTTTTGTAATCTTTCACCAAGTCAGTGATGTTTTGTAGCAGATTTTGACCCCTTTTCTCTTGCGAATAGTGTATTATCGAACCTTTGCTGAACTATGCGACCCAAGAATAAGCCAATTTTATGTTGCTAGGAATTAGGGCTTTCACAAGGATTGGTTAAAATGCACTATCCACTACGCTGGCCAAGGCGGGTTGACAGATTGCTCTCAAAAATATATTAAACCAGCGGCCCGCTCCGGCTTCGCTCGAATAATAACCTAGACATCAATTGCAGCGCCATCTGCCGGGCTGATTTGTGAATCTACATTCCAGGGCCCTACCCAAACGTATACAAAAAAAATCGTTCAAATCGGTCCAGCCGTTCAGGAGTAGTTCAATAACAACGAAAAGTGGCATTGATTTTTATATGTATAGATATTATATAAATAGTTCTCAAAAGGTTACTTTGACTTTGGTGTTTTTCTTGGACCACGCAAATTTCCTACCGCTGTTTTTCTGTACTATCAATCACAAGTTCTAACTACTACTACGGCTTCTTGCGAGTTGAAATTGTCACAGTAAAATCATATCGTTTTTTTTTATCTGATTTTATTTGGGGACATTGAGTCATATTTGACTATGCCAGTCCCGTATTTAACACACAAATTACATAACAGCACCGAGTAATAATTAGATAAGGTTAAACACTGTAACGTCAACTCAAAGAGACAGTTAGTCCATTGAAAAGTAACATTTGGGGTTGCGTATTTTAGAGGACGCAATTTTATTTTTTTGATGTGTGTGTGTGGATGTATTTTATTCTGTTTTTAATTGAGAAGACGATTTCGAATAATTTTAGATACGATTTAAACTTCAGTTATAACTATATTCTTTTTATTAGCTATTCGCTTATAACTTTTTTATTTATAGTTCTACGACAAAAAGTTACTGGACCAAATTTGTAGAAAATGTAATTTGCAACAAAAATTGTTAACAATTTTTTTTATCAAATGAATAGTTTAAGAGATCTACCGTAGAAACCATTTCAATCCCTATTTTCAAGATGGTGGCCGTGGGACAAGGGTTGTGACCCCACAAACTTGGTTTTAGCTTTACACTGTCCCCTACTCATCAAATAAATAAAATTGCGTCCTCTAAAAAAACGCAAGGTAAGGCCTAAAAATGTAACATTTCAATGGACTAAGTTGAATTTAACTCAACTATCTAAGGAACTAACATTTTTACAGCGGGTAGTGTAAGGATTTAGATTATCTCTCCCTATACCGGTTCATCTATTTTCAAATATGAATGTATAGTTCGTGAGAAAACATAGAAGTAGTATGCTTTAAAACAAAGTCTGCATGAATTATGGTCATTGGTGACAACATTCTTGCACCTTTCACCTTAGGGTGCATAGCGAAACATCAGAGGAAATCTTTACTTGTTTGAAGCTAATAAAATGGTCACAGATGCAACACCTTGAGCAAAAGCTAATTAATAACACTTAAATCTACCCAAACAACAAAAACTGGCTTCAATTTGATAGTAAAATCAGACACACGACTAAAATATTTTTTTCGTTATCTACATTACAATAAGGTTATCTAGATAAAAGGTAAGCAAATAATAGTTTTTTGTCAATATTTCAAAAGACAGATTTCGATAAAATTTAAAATATGATCCCGTTTTTGATTATTTTCTACCAAACACAAAAATAACCATAAAAAAGCGAGAAAAAAAACGTATTATTCCGTCTGTTACATTATAAAAAAATATTGTACACGTATTTTTTCTTATGTTCCACAAACAAAAATGACGAAGATACTGTGCTCAAAAGTTTCGGGTAACGTCACGTCATGGTACGATTTTTACTATAGAGTGACGTCACAACCCCCACTCCGGAAGTTTGATGATCTATATCTCCGTCAGTATATTTGATGATTTGGTAAAACAAAAAATACGGGTCCCATATTTTTTCATAGTCTTCCGACTTGACGAACTAATTTGAATGGTATATTTTTGATCCTGTCGTCATCCCAATTGGCGGAGTTATCGTTTATCAATAAAAAACATTGAATAGAGAACCTCTTCTTTTTTAAGTCGTTTAAAATATTATCGAATATACAAGTCTACTAGAACGAAATGAAATCGATTTCTCAACAACAATTAAACTATTTCCCTCGACTTTCCTAGACAATCGAAGACAATTTATAGCAATAAATATTCCACACACCCAGTTCATCAAAAGCCAACACTTCTAAATTGGCCGTAAAGCAAACAACACCCACTTTGATCGCAGAAAAACTATTATTTATGTCCACATGGCGTGTCCATCATTGTGGAATGCAGTGACCAAGCTATCAACAGAAATAATAAACTCATACGCACTCAAAGTCACACATAACCCATTTATTTAAATATTTTGATAAGGTTTGCACTAAACACTATTTAACCTGATGTAAAGTGATGTTGCTGGAAAGCCCCGTGTATAATCACGGGTTATCTTTCATATCGGCTCTAAATGTTAGAGCCGGTTTTCACGGCGCGGTTGCCAACGTCGCCCGCGCGCGGGCGCGGCAGATTTGTATGTAAAATTGAATTCAAAACTCACGGTCTCGTGAGTATTGAAACAAAACCGTCGCGCGGCGCGGTACCGTACCAGCGCGCGGGCGCGGTTTGAAACCGCGCCGTGAAAATTGGGCCTTACTCTCTTACCTAGTTAATAATTTTATCTGTAAAACAAAGATAACGCTGTCAAGTGCAGAGCTATTAACCTATTATAGATAGAAAAACACATTTTCTAAAATTTAAAAATAAATTATAATGTTTCATTTATACATGCATATAATAATACTAGCAGCGCCCCGCGGAGTTACCCGCGAAGAACCCGTTCCCTTTGTTCCTGTTGTTTTTCCGGGATAAAAAGTAGCCTATGTGTTCTTTCAGACTATAATCTATCTGTGTTCCAAATTTCAGCCCGATCCGTTCATACTTTAGAACGCGATTGAGCAACAAACATCCAAACATCCATACATTGACATTTATAATATTAGTAGGATAGGATAGTGGGATAAATTAACTATATTAACAATAGTAATATAGTCAATAAATAGATGGGTGGAGAAAGAGAGACTACAATTACATTTTTGAATTTACCTACACTACTCTGATGATAAAATTATCAGTCTGTTATAGACAATAGCATAAACTGTCAACCCATAACAAAAACTTTTCAAATTGATGAAGTCTTGATGAAAGTCGAAAATACGAGTATCATGACTTTTAACACTGACTTAATCAATTCTATAGTGTCGTCTATTCTGTATCCAATTAAACGTGCCCATTGACTGTTGTCTGGTTCTGTATTGTAATACTAGATACTCCCAGCGATTTTACTTGCTGTGTTATAGGGAATTTATAGATTTGTTTGAGTTCGCCCATAACGAATATTTTTGTAATGTTTGTTCTGTATCTTCATGGTTTTATGTATCAAAAGCAGTTGTTTACAAATATATGAGTAGGTAATAGCTGTCTAGCTCCCAAAATACTAGACTATATTTGACTATATCTACTATAAAAGAGAGAGTAAAGGTCATAAACCACTACGCTGGTCAAGGTTCGACAGTGCTTGAAAAAACGTATCTTAGAAAATGTCGATTTCCTTCATATATGTTTACTATCCTCGTTAAAGTCAGCAGTGATGACAAACTCCGAAGTTCAAATATGTCAAATAAAGCACTTAAAAAACGACTCAGAAGTGCACGCGGGATTCGAACCTCTCTACGTTGTACGTCTCTAGTGACCTAATATCGTACGGCTTATTAATAATAAACAATGAACAAACACAATGAACTTGCTAAACCTTTTTTGAAGTCTATACAAATATAATATAATACAAAGATACAAACCAACTAATAAACACTTCAGTTCTATATTGTAGTATAGATATAGATAATATCAGATCATTAAGGCAGTTTAACACGGAAATGTGTGGGTGCGAAAACACCGTAGCAAAACTTTAATTTGAAATCTGTCCGTTATATGTTCAGAACATCCGTGACTGTTTTTAATTGTTAAGATTGATGATTTGTTAAACAACCAGTCTGGTAATTGCTAACGCGTGCGTTTTGTCTGTGTGGCTCTTGAATTTGGACTTTCTTTTCTGCTCGTTATGGTGCATTGCATCTCGTAGTTTTTTTTATCGTAAATTTAACGAAGGGTTTGGACCGTGTTATCGTGTTTATGTACTTACTGTAACATACATGGCGCCTCATTCATGTAACGTAAACTTCCAATTTGTAGACACGCTATCTGAATCAAGCGTTTAGTCATTGTATATTAATTGGAGACAGGATTAACTATCTTAAACGCTGTAAGAAAATGTCACAATTTTGGGCTAAACTAACGGTTAAGTATTTTGAGACAAAACTTTAAATTGCAATACAAAGCCCACTTTTCAGCAGACACAAAATTGCGCTGATTAAAAAAAAACGATTTTTTTAGGTTTGTAAGCATTTATTTGTTCTCACGTATCTCCATAACGGCTGCACGAATGTTTATTAAATTAAATGCAAACCTGGATTAATACGTAGGCTACTTATCACGTTAAAGTAAATAGTTCCCTGGGGAGAGGTACCTAATGGTTAATTTGCATGAATCGTATTACAACCAAACATTTATCGTGAAAAACTGTTTAGAAACTTCCGCAGCTAGTGTGAACTAAGAATAAATTTGTGCTCGTAGATGACTTTGAAGATTTGATTTTTAAATATTGAGTAGTAAGCAGGTGATATACCTAAATAGATTAAAATAGGTACAAAAATAAAGTACGTCATCGATACGACCAAAAAGATGAATGTGCTTTTTTTAAATGAAAGGCTTTAAATTTTGATAAATATAGTTCAGCCAAACAAAACCGCAAGCAAAACGTAGTATCTTTTAAATAATAGTGTAATGTTAAAAAGGGCAGTTATCTGTTCAAGATGCAAGCGCAGAGGTCGTAATGCAGGCTAGTGTTGCGAAAGATATCGAGAGATTCTGCGCCGTGTCACGAATGCGGGCGGCGCGACCGCGACCTGCGTAGGCGGCGATAGAGATGCGCCGTGGTCGATGACTCAAGAACGTGTTGAGCAACTATCGATATTACTTAACATTGACTCATTGACTTAGTGTTTCTTGATGGATAAATGTGAGTGTTTTCAAATTGAAAGTAAGACGGTTACTTCTAGATAAGCGCGTGATTTTAAAATCGCAGCATAACGCAACGCTGCAATTCGTGATGGTGTAGTACCGGATATGTATGGTTCGTATGCCAGAGAATTAAACTTACTCGTGGCGAATCAGTGCAAGAAATAGAGGTCAAGTACAACATTGTCTTATATTAAAATAGCTACTTAGCAAGAAAAAATAAGGGTGTAAGCGTTATAAGGTAAATATCTCCTGGAGTTAACACTGAAGAACTGACTTCACCCACTGAAGTTAGAACACCGAAGAATAATAAGCTTTATTGAAACGTGGTTTTGTGACATGTTTAAGTAAATGTTTTATTTCACTATTTTACTTAAGTCTGTTTTTCTGATAATCATAGTTAAAAAATATAAAACCTCTCGCGATAGGTTTTGGTTTTGTTTGGTGATTGGTTTTTTGCCCACTACTTTTTGTGCTTTTACTTGTATTGTATTTGGTATAAATATTTTATGTATAACATTTTTTAGTGACTTCGAATGTATTTAGTTTTGTCATATATCGATAAATTCTTTCCAGCTCTAAAGATGCAAGCGCAATCTTCGTCAAACCCGTAGCGGCTACGGCGACAGACAACATAGGGTCCTTAAGGCCAGCCTTAAAATATATAGCCTTGTACGTTAAAATGTCTAATGTCGTTTCATTCGCAGTCTGCCATTACAAGTACGATGCTCGCTTGAACGCTTGAGAGCTGGGAGCTCAGATGCCGCTTCAGCTTCTTTTTGGAAAATGTTTGAAGATAAACTGACAAAGATAATAAATAGTGTAAATGACGAAAAAACATGCAGAGACCCCAATTTTTTTCTGATCCTATAAGACTTCTACGACAAATCTAGATTGACTATACCTAAATCATAAAAAAAAAACAGAAAAAAGAAACAGCGTGCAACCAACCGTAATAATAGCAGATAAAGATTTTAAATTTCCAAATTAAATCTTTTAGAATATAATCTGAATTGTTGACAATAAACAAATTTTCTAAAATCTAACATGACAGAGGATGTTCATCATATGCCGATTTTGAAGAGATCGATTTCATTGTTTAATTGATAATAGGTTTGCACTTGACCGCCGCATCGCTTGATGTTAAGCGAGTACCTATACGGTCTACGATGGAGCGAGCTTACCTAGAAGAAATCGAGTCATTTTCGACTTGAAACTTGAAGACACTAATATTTTATCTATCGGGAAAAACCCACTCAGGCAAAAAGCTCGTTTGAGCTTTTGGAATATCAACTATGAAACGATGTTAATTTCTCAAGCTACGAGCAGTACGAGTGTCTCATCTATTTCATCATAGTCTGTAATCCGCAGTACTACATTAACCGGATATAGTAGTACATGATGAAGCAAAAACGAAATCAAGTAAGACGCCTCTAGGCACTGGAACTCTTCACCTCTTCATGACTCAATACCTTATCTGACAATCTCGAAACACCGATGAAGCATGACCAAATATTCAGGAAATTCCAAAAATATTAATCATTTTACAGCATAGATATTTTGCAAGTTAATATAGTGAGGGCAAACTTCTACAAAATAATTTTATTTAAATGTGCGACAAAATAAAGTTCTTGTGTTGAATATTAAAAATAGCTTGAAAAGTTGCCGATGATAATGGGAAAAAGTAGGTAATATACATATGTTAGGACACAAGGTGTGTTTTAAAAAGAAATGCCTTTGCATACTATTTGAGCTTTTTATAATGACATCAATTGAAAACCATAGGTATATTAAAACAACTTTTTTCTTTAATGTTTTGCTAAAAATCTCCCCTTTACATGTACGTGCCATACAACTCTTTTAAATACAACGTAAAGTTTCAACTGACAGTCCAGTAGTAAAAAAAATACAACGACGGCCTTGTGGCTGATAGTGATATGTTCCAGGCCCCATTCTTTATACGGAAACCTAATACCATTTTATACATACACATAGACTGGCCTCGTGGCTTAGTTGGTAGTAGCTCTGCCTGCGAAGCTGAGGGTCGTGGGTTCGATTCCCACCTACTGCAAATATTTGTGTGATGAATTCAAATGTTAGCACTGTGTCTGGTGTTTCTATGTATAATAAGTATGTATTTAAAACATACAATCTTTGCCGCCGCCATCATACAAGCTTTGCTTAGTTTGGGGTCAGATGGTGTTGTGTGCGAATTGTCCACCAATATTTATTTATTTATTTCAGCCGAACTATTGTCTCAACATGCTTGTCGTTTCCGCGATCTTATTAAATATTGCTTTTTTAAATATTTCCTTGAACATCTAACAGGAAACCAACGTTTGTGTTTTATGTTTGTTCCGTATTTTAAACGGATTTCTTTTGTTTAACTAAAAATCGTGAAACACTAACACGTATTTATTTTAAACACTAAACGAGTGTAATTAAGTGTTGTAAACTGCAGTTTGCTTGCACAAAAACTGTTAGTTGTTTAGCCACACTGTTTTTGCATCAGAATTGATTTCAGGAAATATATTTTTAATTTTCAAGAGACAAATGTAAAATATTTTATTTTTAATTGTGTTCGTCAGTTTTACCGCACCGTTGCGAATTTCTTTTACTGCAGTCGATTCGGCACATTTTTTTTTATATTGAGTAATAATTCCCAGACAGACAAAAAATGCATGTCTGAAAGATTTGGGTGACAAAAAATCATATACAATTTTAGGAAAAAAGTTGCCAGACGGTGAAAAAATGACGTTGATACCAGAACTTTAATTAATTTATGATCACAATTCACATTGCAATTTATAAACGCTCGTGAACTGATGACCTGTCTGGTTTAGTGGTAGTGTGCCCACAAAGCAATCAGAATGCTATAGAATATGTATTCCCAGGTGGAAGCAAAAAAAAACTTTTATATTTTTTCATTCGTCACATTTACTCATCATTTCATTGTCACTATATAAATGAATGAGGCGGTTACAGAGACTACTCTCTAGCTCTAAAAACGTCAAAAAAATATATTAGGGATTAATTTTGCTCGCTATTCTTCAGGCTGGTCTGCAACTCCGTGTTGTTGTATATACAAGGTGTTGCAGAAAGGTGCAACAATATTTATGGTAGTTCATCTACATTAAGTTTAGAATCATGTATGTGAAAATTACGCATGAAAGCTCAAACATTTTTTTCCATAGAAAAAATAATTTTTTTGATTGTTATTTAATTTGACATACCCCTAATGGCCAGATATCCGCACTGATTTTTGTACGATGTCGCAGTGTCGGCAGCAAGGTCGTTTGTCTGCTATACATGCTTTAGGGTGGAAGCTGGTGATTTGGTGGAAATTTTACGTCAAACTTTGACTCGCATTATCTCGTGATCTACCGTGCTGAGGGGAAAGAGACCTTGGGTGATGAAGTCTACATCAGTGTTAGAATGGACTGTTAAAATATTGTTGGGGGTAAATCCACCACGTTGTATAATGGGAAATATATGTGACAAGTTTTTAATTTGGGTCAAATACAAAAAAATATGCTAACGTTCGGAATACAAGCTGGTACTAAACCATGAAGATCATGTTTTCATCCTGTTTATTTCAGCTGCACACTTTCCGATTTGTATTCACATATCGTTACATTTGGACGTCAATGTTCAGTATCGAGGAAAGCGTGTAATAAAATGAGTGTTGCATCACTAGTTTTGTCTGCGGACTGCCCGGACGCACCCTCAGCCTGCCATATCCCGCCCTCCATTGTCCCGGCGACAGATTATAATAATTTCCCGCCAAATCAAACCCATTCGGGAATCGAACGATCGACTTCGCTGATGTTATTAAATCAATGGATGGTAGGGGGACGAGACGGTGTTGATACTTGGAGTGTCATTTTTATTTTTGGATTGGAGTTTATTGGCTTGCATTTTTTTATTGTATAGAGTGACGAGACGAGCAGGACATGTGCCTGATGGTAAGCAACATGCCTGCCCATAACAGAAAAATACGGTGGTAACTTTTCATTGCATGTAGAATGTAGATGCATGGAAAGTCCAATATTTATTATTCAATTGGGAATTAATAAAGTCGTAGTTACAAAATTACCACTGGCTCATATAATGAAAAAAAGCATCGCGAGTAAAGTGTTCCAAAAAAGGCATCTTTCGATAAAAAATATGGCAATCTCCGTACCTGTCCAACTCGTACTTGGCCAGCGTGGTGGGTTATGACCCATTTCTTATAAGAGAAGGCTCCAAATCTCAGCAGTAGGAATAAGCTGCTGATGCTTATGTCCATCAACTGGACTGATCTTATCAAACATTGGAAGTTCCTAAGCAAGACTACAGACTATAAAGTAACGTAACAAATTTATTAAGTAACAGTTTCACCCGTTCTATTCATCAAAGTATCAAACCCATTGGAACGTGTATCATTTCCATAATACACAGTTTATATCAAGATGCGACAGCTGCATGCATATTTGAGAACAATGCTACAAATACGGCCTAATGCAGGGTTCCTTGCGTGCTCCAAGCCTCCAACACGTTTCTTTAGCTTTTGTCGTGATTCGAATAAAAGTGCTAATCGATTCATAATACCTGCAATGAATATCAGACCTTCTATCTCAGCTATTACAGCTTAGTTTTATTTCGTCGCTAATCAGAGCCGTAAGACCGGTAGCGCGTCCATAATATCGTCTACATTTCGAAGCGTAACTGTGGTCGTCGGTATCAACAATTTGATTTTTACTGCTAAAGTATTTAGAGTGAGTTTTGTGTGCGTTAAATTGGTGGATAGGACTTTTTACGAGGTGTTTAAGTGGGTAAGACCAGTAGCCGGCGGACAATAAGCGATCAGTCATCTTGTTAGATAACAACGAAATGATTACACAGTGCGCACCGCCTCAGGAGTCGTGTTTGAATAAAGCTGCATATTAATGGAAGCTTTTGTATGAGAAACTTGAGTCAAATCGAATGAATTTATGGTAATTTAGCGTATTTTTGTTGTTTACTTTGAGCGTATTCATACACGTCGTTTTCTTAGAACATAAATATATTTATTCTTAGAACTATGTTCTTAGAATATTTACTTAGCAACCTACGCATTATAAATATTGAGTCAGACAGGTATTTTTAAATATACCTGTAAATAAAGTAGACATATTTTGAAACTAAATAAATAAATAAATATTGGTGGACAATTCACACACAACACCATCTGACCCCAAACTAAGCAAAGCTTGTGTGATGGCGGCCAGATAGCTGATATAATACTTATATAGTTTTAAATACATACTTATTATACATAGAAACACCCAGACACAGTGCAAACATTTGAATTCATCACACAAATATTTGCACTGGGTGGGGATCGAACCCACGACCCTCGGCTTCGCAGGCAGAGCTACTACCCACTAAGCCACAAGGCCAGTCAAGCGCATACTTTAAACGAGTACCCTTGTGAGCTATACAAGGATATGCAGATGTACCATAAAGCATCGATTTCCAAAAATGTACCTGCAAAAGAAACAAAAACAAATTGACCTTTACTATGGAGACAATCCTAAAGTTGCAAAATCAGATATCACAAGAATGTGTAGATCACAACCCTTTCGACTTAGTGTCGTTGTTCTGCGTAGTCCTGTATATGTAAAGATGTAAATATAGCTTCTGTATTGCCGATTATAACAATTAAAGTGAAATTTCGTATATAAGTAGGTAACTACTTAATTTTTCAGATAGCCTCTGAATGATGAAGCATCGAATTAAATTTCAACTAGTCCTTCCGGTATCACTAAACAGATCTGGAACACCCTCAAATACTGGGGTTGATAAAACTAATACCATTTCATAGGAGAATACTTAGGTTAAAGTACGAGTAAATTATTGCATGCACTGAATTTTTAATACATTTTAAATGGAATGAATCAGTTTTTAGGGTTCCGTAAAACGTAAAAACGGAACCCTAATAGATTCGTCGTGTCTGTCTGTCTGTCCGTCCGTATGTCACAGTCACTTTCTGCCGAAACTATGAGAACTACACTATTGAAACTTGGTAAGTAGATGTATTCTGTGAACCGCATTAAGATTTTTACAAAAAAAAATTAAAAAAAGAAAATTAGGGTTGCCCCCTATACTTAGAACTGAAACTCAAAAAAAAATTTTTAATCAAACCTACACGTGTGGGATGTCTATCGATAGGTCTTCAAAAATGATGTTGAGGTTTCTAATATAGTTTTTGTCTACACTGAATAATTTGCGCGAGAGACACTTCCAAAGTGGTAAAATGTGCCCCCCCCCCTTGAACTTCTAAAATAAGAGAATGAAAAAACTAAAAAAATATATGATGTACATTACCATGCAAACTACCAACGAAAATTGGTTTGAACTCGATCTGATGAGTAGTTTTTTTTTAGTACGTCATAAATACATTATTATTAAAACTTCGATCAAAGTTACAACGAACTAAAAAAACTATGTGTACTATGTATATTATGTTACTTGCTGCAACGGAACCCTTCATGGGCGAGTACAACTCGCACTTGGCCACTTTATTTCTAGGTAAACATATTCCATCGTAAACCGCATCGTAGCTTAACATCAAGTGAGATGGTGGTCAAGTGTAAACATATAATAGTTAAATTTCAAACAGTGTTCAATATTTATCCCGAAATATCGTCCTGGGGCCCATAGCAGGATTAAAACAATTATATATGCCGTTATACCGATTTTTTTACCCCCACACTTTAACAAGTTAGACACTTACCTAGGGTTCCCGGCGTCGTCCAAAGTCCAGTTTGGTACGACAGGAAGAAGGAACGGGACCAGAGGGAATTGGAAACCAAACCAGACAGCTCCAGACTTCCCGTCCCAGCAATAGTCCACCGGCACTACGATTCCGCGTTCCACGATCCGGCGTTGGAGAAAAGGGCCAATCCAGTAGCCCACTTTCACCCAAATAGTCCAGCACTAATCCCGTAGCGATATATTCCCGTTAATACGTATTCCCGCACAATATTAACGATTTAAACCAGATTATATAGATCAAAGTAAAAAACGCTTCTTTTTCGTTCCAGCGAAAAACAGACAACGTCACTTCACAGCCGGCTGTCAAAACCATAGATCCGCTATGATTTATAATGTTGCCCGATTATACGGAACAAAACCCCCGACCAATTGAACTCCTGTTCAATTTTAGAAAACCAGTATTTAGTAACTAGTATTTAGTGACTAGTATTTAGCAGTATCCAGACCTCAAATAAAAACGAAATTCCCAACTTTGACCCGAAAGTGGAAATCAAACCAAAAAAAAACCTTTACCAAAAATAGCAATAAAATTAAATAAAATTTTAACCATGAAAAATACGTATATCTAATAAAGAGGCAGGCGTGCCAGAGAGGACACCGCGCGCTGAAGTCTGGAACCAGAAACCAGAATCTCCGCCACGCGGGGTGTGCCATCAGTACCAGATATCAATTTTAAAATACGTCCCCTACGCCAAAGTAGGGGGGCCAAATTTGCCTCCTTTAATAATACTAAGTCCCCTTCCCGAGGGGCCTCCGTCCTATCTGTCCATTTTACCCGTTGTTGCAACAGATGCAAGTACTCGGCCGACCAGCGCCTCCAGAAGTCTTGACTTATTTGCTGCAATAACTGAAAACGGGACAGGCGTCCGGGCCGCTCATCCTTCCAGGGATACTCCGGCAACGCGGTTAAGGGCTGACCGATCAAGAAGTGACCCGGCGTCAAGACTTCTAGATCGTTAGGGTCAGGCGAGATTGGACAGAGAGGACGGGAATTAAGAACTGCCTCCACGCGGCATAGTACCGTGACTAACTCTTCCCAAGTTAACACGGTCTCCCCGATGACACGGCGGAGATGGGTTTTAGCAGACTTCACCGCAGCCTCAAAAATTCCTCCCCAGTGAGGACAGGCCGGCACACTAAATTGCCAGCTGATTCCCCGCTGGGCGAGAGCCAGACTTAAACTATTATTACCAGAATTTAAAAAATTATTAACTTCGCGTAAATAATTCGCCGCCCCTCGATAATTTGTGCCATTGTCCGAACGTATTAAAGAGGGTACTCCTCTTCGCGCTACAAAGCGATCCAGCGCCGCGACAAAGGCCTCCGTAGACAGCGCAGAGACCAGCTCCAGGTGGACTGCTTTGGTGGCCAAACACACAAAGACGCACAGGTAGGCTTTAACGACCTTGGCGTTACGCAACGTTGATGACTTGACCGAGAAGGGCCCAGCGAAGTCCGTTCCGACCCCGTCGAACGGCCTCGAGGGAGAAATCCTATCCGGAGGAAGATCTCCCATCATGGGCTGCATGGTAGACGCCTTGAGCCTATAACAAGGGACACATCTAAACAGCACCTTTCGGACCGCCCTGCGAGCCGACAAGATCCAGAATTCACGCTGCAACACAGCGAGAAGCGCGCCACATCCAGCGTGCGCGTTACCGATATGCCGATCGGTGATCAGCAGGTCCACCAGAGGACCTCCTTTCGGTAGCAACAGGGGGTGCCTGCTGCCGTACGGCAGGTTGGCTTTCCGGAGCCGACCTCCTACGCGCAGAAGACCATCCTGATCTGTGAAAGGGTTCAACTTGGCGACCGCACCCTTCAAGCGAGCGCGACCGCAGCGCAGCGCCTCAAGTTCCGTCGGAAACCTCTCACCCTGTACCAGCCGAATGAGGTGCAGCAAGGAACTCCGACGCTCCTCCACAGTGGCGATCTGGTCACTCCTCCTCTGACGAGGGTGACGACAGTTGTGGATGAAGCGCTTAATCCAGCTAGTTACCCCCAGCAATTTATCCAGCTTGCTGTAACGACCCGTCAACCAATCAGGGTCTGGGGGCACTTCCGCCACAATCGCATGCACGCGGACTCCGGGCAGCTCCGCTCGCTCCGAGTCCGCGCCGAGAGCTGGCCAGGAAGCTTCTGGCTCCCGCAGCCAGTCCGGACCCCACCATAAGGGGTGATCAACTAGCTCCGGCGCGGAACAGCCGCGCGAAGCACAGTCAGCGGGGTTCAACTCACCCGGGACATGTCTCCAAACAATGTCCAGTCCAATGTTTTGGATTTGGGAAACCCGATTTCCCACAAAGGTCTCCAAAGTGTGAGGGGCTGCTCTCAACCAGGCAAGCACGACCTGACTGTCTGACCACGCATAGACATTCCGGATGTCTATCGAGGTGGACAGTTCCTGATATACATGCTTGAGCAGCCGAGCAAGTAATGTGGCTCCGCTCAATTCCAGTTTCGGAATGGTGAGTCGTGTCCTGATAGGAGCTACCTTGCTCTTCCCCAATAAGAGCGTGACATTGACGTGGCCTCCAGCGTCAACTGTACGCAAGTACACAGATGCGGCATAGCCCAGCTCGGACGCATCACAGAACCCGTGCAGGCTGATCCGGCTACAGCCTGGTGGCAGAATGCGCCGGGGCAACGCCACTCTATTGACCGTTTCGAGGTCAGATATCAAACGAAGCCAAGTGTTAAGCGAGTCTCCAACCAGGGGGTCGTCCCATGAGACCTTCAGAGTCCAAAGTCGCTGTAACAGACACTTGGCTGCGAACAGAACCGGACTGATCCAACCGTTTGGATCAAACATCCTGGCGATGGTGGACAAAACCGTCCGTTTTGTCCACGCGCGTGTGGCCTCCAGCGCCACCCGAAAGGTGAAGATGTCAGCAACCGGTTGATACTGCATGCCCAGAACCGCAATCCCGTGCGGATCGTCACCTTCCTCGAAGAGCCCCGGATCCTGCTGGTGATCGTCCGGGATACCAGCCAGGACGTTGGGGTCGTTAGAGAGCCATTTCCGAAGCTCATAGCCTCCAGATGCGAGAAGCTCTGTAAGCTCATCCCGGAGCAACAGAGCTTCCTCCACCGTCTGCGCGCCAGTGCAAACGTCGTCCACGTACAGGTCGCGCTCCAGAACTGCGGCTGCACGTGGGTACCGAGCCCGTTCTTGCTCCGCCAACTCCAGCAGTGAGCGGATCGCAATGAAGGGGCTTGATCTCAACCCATAGGTGTTGGTGTTCAACTCATACACCATCATAGCGTCCTGAGGACTTTCCCGCCAGAGGATCAACTGGAACCTCCTGTCCTCGGGGTGTATGACCGTTT
Organism: Ectropis crepuscularia; assembly: GCA_963693475.1. Classification (NCBI taxonomy): domain Eukaryota; kingdom Metazoa; phylum Arthropoda; class Insecta; order Lepidoptera; family Geometridae; genus Ectropis; species Ectropis crepuscularia. Next base: position 17,866,885 of record OY856358.1, read on the forward strand.
GTCGGAACATCATACGGATGTCCGCTCCCAACACCACCTGATGCCTACGGAAATTCAGGATGATGTCTACAATATCCCGATGTAGCTTCGGTCCAGCGTGGAGGCACTGGTTCAGTGACACTCCTGTCGAAGTCGGAGCGGATCCATCGAACACCGTCCTGAGTTTGCCCGTCGACGCCTTCAAAACGGCGTGATGAGGCAAAAAGTAGTGGTCCATGGTCGACCAGTCGTCGCGAGCCGGAGACATGTGGCCCAGTGCCTCATACTCCCTCATGAACTCGATGTACTTTTCCCGAAGTACAGGATCTCGAGCCATGCGTCGCTCCATGGACCTGAGCCTTTTTTCGGCCAGTGATCGAGACTGGCCCAGACGCGGGGGGTTATCCCGGAAAGGCAGCCTAGTCTCCAATCGCCCAGAAACCATTCTCCGAGTGTGAGCCTGATAAAAGTTCTCACACTCCACGTGCTCGGGATCCAGCCGAGACACGGTAGGCGGCTCTTCGATCTCCCAGAACCTCTGCATGATCTGAGCGAGGGCCGTTCCCGTAAAGGAAGCCTGATTCGACTGCTGCCACTCATCCACCATTCCCAAAATGGCGTTCCCGTAGATGGTGGGCAGCGCCATCAGCGAAGACTGGTCCAACAGTCTAGGCTTCCCGTTCATGATGTAACCCAGTACATCAGAACCCAACAAAAGATCTACCGGACCCGCCATCCCGAAGCGGGGATCCGCCAACCTGAGACCCTTAGTACAGGACAAAAGATCCGGATCTATGTCCGCCTGAGGAAGCCAACCGACAACCGAATCCATGACGGTAGCCCTGACCGCAATCCTTTCCGAATAGGAATGTACGGACGAGAAGGAGAGGCGGGTCTGTCCAGCCGACCGCACCTCTGTGTTCCCGACTCCCCGCAACGGAGTCGGTGACGGAAACCTAGCCAGGCCCAGGCGATGAGCAACCCGGGTTGTCAAAATGCACCCCTGGGACCCTGTGTCCAAGAGCGCTCGTATCCGGACGTAGTCGCCTCTTGGACCCCAAACCCTTAACCAGAGGGTGGGCAGCAGGACCACCGGTTGATCCTGTGCCAAGGGAACGGAGGCTAGTCATTCCCTCCGAGGCTCGTCCGAACCCGTCGGACTACAGGGCCCAGCCCAATATGGCTGCCGAGTGCAAAGGGCCATCGGAGGGGGGGCATATCCAGCTGCCCTGCCGTACCTAAAGTAGGGCGGGTGATAATCCAGCCTCGGATGTTCATGGAGGGGAGGCGTGTACGCCCTCCATTCCATCGGTCGCGGATCCAGCGGCGGAGAAGGATAACGCTGGGGAGGTGGCCCCCGTGGTGACTCCTGTATCACCCTTCCACCTCTCCAGTTCGCCCGCGTCCGCGCGGGCTGTGAGGTCGGTGACCGAGCCGCGTGCAGGACGCCCCTTGTTGGGCTGCCCGGTGCTGCCGTGGGTTGGGGTGGAGGGGGTGTGCTCCACGCTGTAGCCACTTCATGGTTGTACAATGCGTGGCTCTGCGTGGGAGCGCCCCCGCCCGTGGAGGGCCCCCTCCCTGAGGGCTGTCGACCAGCACCATCGCTCCTGACGCACAAGAGCTGATGGTGTGGTCCCCCACACCCAGGACACGGCCGTGCCGTGGGGCAGTCATTGTACAGATGACCCCCCAGGCACCCGTAGCACCGACGCAACCGCCGAACGATCCCTCGTCGTTCGGAGGTCGTCCGCGCAAGCAGGGCCGGACACTGCACCAGCGCGTGGAGCTGGCCACAGTTCGGGCACTCCTGCTCCGACGCACTCGTCACCGTCGCCGTCCGCTTCACCGCACCCTGAGTGCGGGAATTGGTAGGTCGCGGTCCTGTTCCGGCAGGGCCACGAGCTGACGCGACGGGCGGTGCCTCCTGAGGCGCCGACTCTGCCATCCTCGCCTCCCACTCCAGGACCCGAAGTAGCTCCTCAAACGTGGGGAAGACCTTCGGGTCGCCGTGAAGGCCCCTTTCCCGCTCGAACCGGGCGCGCAACTCCAGCGGCACCTTGCCCAGCAGGATGTGGACCAGCAGGAACGACCAGTGTTCTACTGGCAGTCCCAAGCTGCGCAAGGCGTTGTACGCCACCTTCACGGGCGTGAGGATTAGTGGCCGCAACTGAGACCTCTCAGTCACCTTCGGCAGCCCCAGTATTTGTGACACGTGAGCGTCGGCGAGGAGCCGAGGATTTTGAAACCTCGTCTCCAGCAACTCCATCGCCGTGCCGAAGTTGTCGTCGTCCAGCTCCAGGTGCTGGACCAGGGAGAGTGCCTCACCCTCCAGTGACGTGCGGAGATAGGCCAGCTTCTCCGCCCTCGTCAAGTCCGTGCGTGAATCTACGAGAGAGGCGAACATGCTCCGGAAGCCGCTCCACTCCCGCAGGTTCCCTGTAAACCTGGGCAAGTCCAGAGTGGGAAGGCGTCCCACTACACCCGAGCCCGCATCCCTGATGACGGGTCCCGAGCTCGCCCTTCCCTGACGAGACCTCTCCAGCTGGCGAACCCTTTCGGAGACCTCGTCGTACACATCCAGGATGCGCCGCATGTCCGCCTCGATCCTCTCCATCTGCTCCTCAGGTGGAGACGGCCTTGCATCCCGCAGCGATCCTGCGCTCCTCTCAGCGACCTCCAGGCGCCTGTCGAGCTGTTCTGCCCTGTTTAGCAGCGCCTCCTCCCGGTCTCTCCGGCCGACCAATCCTTGCAAGGATTCGAACCACCGGAGCTGGTTGGCCAAATCCGAAGCCATTTTTAAATTTAAATTTAAACTTTAAATTAACCTAAGTTCGGACAATGTCACAACAAATATATCCGCAACCTAAAAAACCGGATACCACTTAATACTAATTTCCCGACAGTTTGGGGAGAAATTATAAACTGGGAACCCCCAAATATTCGGCCTACCCGGTATATTTTGCCAGAAAAATAAAACAAAAAGGGAGTATTTACGGCCAACGACGCTCTTGCTACCAAAAAATGTTCAATATTTATCCCGAAATATCGTCCTGGGGCCCATAGCAGGATTAAAACAATTATATATGCCGTTATACCGATTTTTTTACCCCCACACTTTAACAAGTTAGACACTTACCTAGGGTTCTCGGCGTCGTCCAAAGTCCAGTTTGGTACGACAGGAAGAAGGAACGGGACCAGAGGGAATTGGAAACCAAACCAGACAGCTCCAGACTTCCCGTCCCAGCAATAGTCCACCGGCACTACGATTCCGCGTTCCACGATCCGGCGTTGGAGAAAAGGGCCAATCCAGTAGCCCACTTTCACCCAAATAGTCCAGCACTAATCCCGTAGCGATATATTCCCGTTAATACGTATTCCCGCACAATATTAACGATTTAAACCAGATTATATAGATCAAAGTAAAAAACGCTTCTTTTTCGTTCCAGCGAAAAACAGACAACGTCACTTCACAGCCGGCTGTCAAAACCATAGATCCGCTATGATTTATAATGTTGCCCGATTATACGGAACAAACAGGATCTACAATTCAATTTCAAAAGTGCAATAATTTTAGGCTCAACCTGTATAAGGTTTTATTCCATAATGTGGAGGTCAGTTACTGTACTGGGTTGGTAATTGTATTACTACGTTTCATTTATAAGCTTTGGTGTTGAACCACCAAAATTTTCAAGTCCCTAGAATCATAAAAGCAACCAAACCACCGTTTTTAAAAGGAGCTAAAAACGAAAAACCAGAGTAAAACCACACCGTGACAAAGAGGACAAAAATTCCAGTCTTTGTTTTTCGGAGCCCAGATATTTGTCAACGTTGCGAAAGTACATTAACCGTACGGAATAAAGTTCGGGTCGTTTCGACACTTTAGCTTCGGTTAGTCATATATTACACTAATTTCTCAGTACATGTCAAGAGCAGTAAGGTCTTTCCACCACTTTTATGATTTGGTAATAACAGATTGAGATTTCGAAAGAAACACTTATAATTTACGATAATTAATTGCATTATTATCATAAACAACACACTTTATGTTCTCACTGCAAGAACTTGGCATCTTCTCCCGCAAAGATGGAATTAAGGTCATAATTTGTCACTCTGGCCTAGTGTAGGTTTACAAATGACGCATGTCCTCGGAAAATGTCTTTCTTGGAACAATGGAACAAATACCTTACGATATTTGGCTCCACTATTAAAGCCAGTTGTGGCTTTAGACGATGGCAAACTTGAACACTTTCACTTGGAAAAACACTCAAGGGCGAGGAATTTTAGAGCTCAAGTTCCTTAAGGCATACTTTTCAACTTTTTCGCAAAAGTCAAGAAGCTGGAATTACAGTAATATATTTTATAGGATTGTATGCTCCCCTGAACATGCCATTTTGCATACCCCGGGTCTTTGATCAGAGACATTGTACGATCTCAAATTTGAGCATTGCAAATTTAACTTCTATCTTAAGACGTTGTGGTTCATGGTCATGACTAATTGATGTTGTGCGTCGATGAAAAACAACCTTTTAATAAAAGGTAGGTTTATCCGTTATTGTGATTTGGCCGATGGTAAGGAACATCACTGCTTAGTATGTAACACGCTCACTTAGAAGGAACCTGTTTTGTCTGGATTTGAAAATCTTGATCTTAATTTAACTCTTTCGTAACCGTAATAAGACATACCGCTTTAAAATCTTAATATAATACCTAAGTGTTAAAATGTTTTTTTCATTTTGTTGGAACATTCCATACTGCTGTACAACCGTACTGTGCTCCAAATTTCTGTATAACATATATCACACTAATGTTATCTGCGCGTACGCTGTCCGCTTGATGCATGGCGCCCGCGCAACCGCTGATTAACAAAATTAATTTGTCAACCGATCTTGTAATTAATTTGTAGTTTACACGAATATTTTTAGCTTGATTTGTATTGGGAATTGATTGTAAATCGGAGTTTGAATATCGTTTTAAATCGTGGTTTCATTCATTGGTCTAAATTAGATATTTGAAATTATCCGTTGAGCTAAACTAGACATCATTAACTTCAATATCTGTGAAAACGGTTATTCAAAAGACGTATTGTAATTTATGAAGTGGTGCAACATTACAAGTTTAATGGTTAATAGTTTGTAGGTTTATATAGAACCCTACCGGCTTACTCATTCAAATCAGCTTCAATCTAAAGTCATACCTACGTATCAACTCTTATTAAACACAAATGTTGAATGCACGTCTCTGAGACCTATTAGACTCGTTTTCAAAGATGTTTCTAGCACAAGCAAGATTAGCAGAGCCATTCAAAGATATATGTGTTAATTTAGTCAGATAGGTTCCGATGCTTCCAATGCTGTAGGTAATTTAGATAAGACCGTGTCACACGGACACCACATAAATACGATGTGTCCAAACACCTTTATCTTTGACCACCTTGGAGCCAAAAATTAATGGGGAAAAGATATTATTCAGTTGTTATTAGCAGGTAGAGTTTGGCGTCGTGTGGTACCGGTATTTTTTTGGGACAAAATGTCGGGAGTTTTATACGAATGATTGAGCCTATGACATAGAAAATAGGCGCTTTGAAACGTCGAATTGCGAAAAAATATCTCGCCTACGAATACGAATGCCTGTATTTTGATATATTTAGATACTCAGTTTAAAACAGCTGAAAAATATAGATTGTAATTATGCAGCATGTAGTTTAAGTAGCATGTAGTTTATGTTTAAGAGTTTTTACGACGAAAATACATTTTTCCTTTATACTATAGAGACGAAGACAAGACAAGGCATGACAGGGTACTTAACGTTAGATAGGTAATCAAACTGAAACTACTGTAATAATAGAATCTGTTTTATTACTATTATTTTCTTTGTTAATCAGTCTTTCAAACTTCTATAATTTTACGAACAATTGTAACAAAACTAATTTTTTAACAATATAAAAGCTAAAAACTCCACCCACCCCATTTTGCCCTCTAGGTAGAATAAGACAGGGTACCCCCATCGGGCAAGATGAGGAATAGCAAATCCTTTACTGTTCTTTGAAAAAATTCGCAGGTGAATGTTGCTGTATTGTCCTCATCATCCACCCCAGCACAGGAGCAATGTGCCCAATACTCTACATATACAACATAAACCCCATTTTACCTTCAATAATAGCATCCACAGCTTTTGCCATAGCTACTCCCTTGCGCCCAATCCTCTCTATTTGTTTTTATAATACGGTTGCCTCGTCTTGCCCGCCACCCCGTCTTGCCCGCATCTCCCCTACTGATTCTAATACTAATTTTTTTTAAGGATTAGAGCCTTTGTAAATAAAACTAATAAACAATGAGAACTACTACACTACGCTACATTCTCAACTACTTACACTAAGCACATTTTAATTAGTTATTTAATATTTATTGACATTATTTTATGGCAAATGATATAAGTTTTATAAACCAAATCAATCACAACGGTATCACCTGAAACCTTAACCAAAACCCAAATTAACAGACTACTTAAGATAATCAGCAAAAACGGAGCCAATTTGCCCAAAACTTCAATAGATCGTTAACGCATAAACCTCACCCTAAAACTAGTTAATTATACAATCACTCAATAATGATTATTGACCTTATAAAATTGTCAATAGAACCGATAGAAATAAACGGCGGTAAAGGGTTTCTTACCTGCCGCAAAATGGGGAAAAAACAAAGCGGATTCGTCTTATTTCGCCTCATAAAGTGTAATTATAACAAATTTTTATAGACCGCCCCTTCACGCGTCGCTTGTCTATAGATTAATCAAATGTTTTATTGAGAAGCAAATGTGGTCGGTGCATGTGAAGGAATTAGACGAATCGATGGTTTCCTATTGTCTAATTTGATATGGCGGTGCTTGGCTTAAAGTTTTAGTCGGCTGCCATAACCTTTTATGACCTAGGATGGAGATCAATATTATGGTTTTTCTATGAAGTTTGATTGGCTTCAATTTGCTATTATTGATTTGAGCGCCACCTATCGTGATTGGTCTTTGGAGGTAATTTTGTTTTCGGGTTACCTATTCGGAGAGGTTTTTGATGTCGTAATAATAATAATTAATGACGTTGTAACATAATATTATATAATATTATAACTTTACTGTTAGAAATCTAAATTCCAAGTGCAAATGTGTAAGTTGTCGCCACAACTGGCTGTAATTGTAAGAAAGAATGGTAAATATGTAATAGTGTGGCAATATTTATTATTAAGTTTAGCATGATGCTATGAAGAAATGAAGAATAACATTGATATATATATGGCTAAGGTTAAAAATAGGTAAAGAGATAAATCAGCTTAAATGTCCGAGTGACGAGCGCAGTGCAGCAGTAATTTCAGCTCTTCAGCATTGACTTAGGTCAATGCGGTATGGTGTTGTGCTGTCGTGGGCAAATGTGTTAGAAATTATCAAATGCACGCCTTGCTTGTCTCGTCACTGTTCATAATTCAAGTATGTATCTGATTAGTTAGTAGGTACCTACTATCTATCATTATAACATTGTGTAGTTTTCGTTGTTGTTATTAAATGATGGAAGTAGTTAATTAGCTAAAGTAGTATAGTGTAGAGTCTAGTGAATTTTCCTTATTTTATTACTAAACAAAGCTTGTACGGTAACAGCCAGATAGCTGATATAATCCTTATATACTAGCTGCTGATACATAGAAACTTATTAAAAATTTAAATCAAGAACACCCAGACAAATATATTATGTATTATCAAACAAATATCTGGACTGGGTGGGAATCGAATCCATGAGCCACGGCGACGCAGGCCGACTTACTACCAACTAAGTCTCAAGGCCAGTGGTTATTAAGATAAATTAAGTTATCTAAGCAATTAATTACCTATCTATTTTGGTAAAGTGTAGTGTATTTTTAGTTATGTTTAATTACGCTAATTGTGTGAGTAGTTAGTTAGCTTTATAGTAGTATTTAATAAAGACAAAGTTCAAATAAAACTATGCATAATATATGTAAAATGCATTTGCATTCTAAAATGGTTAATTGATGACCAACAAAAATAACGAATATTTTTGTTACGAATTCAGTATTATTTCCGAGGCCAACCGATCCGTCTAATCAAACATGTCTCGATTCGAATCCGAGAAAGGAAATCACGATTACATAGGCAATCGTTTCGAATCGATTTTGTACATCCTTTACGCGTTATCGAATGATCGAATGAATTTGCTTAAGTTCAAAGGTAATTGCCGTGATTGTTACGTGTTTAACAAAGGTATCAGATATATTTAACATATCAAAAATGTAATGTTTTCGTCGATGTAAAACAGTGTTTTATTTCATAAAGTTCAGATACAAGCATGGACGACATCTCTGGGTGACGAGCGCAGTGCAGTGCTAGGTAATGATTTGGACTCTTCATGTTCCAATAGCTGCGTGTCACTGTGCTGTTATGTGGCAGGCATGTTGCTAGTCTCGCTAAAACAAAAACTGTGTTATAGAGTCGGCCAGTGCGGTGTTACATACAGACTGACACGCACACAAACATATACTTACTAATACAAACATTTTGAAACAATGTATTATTTTTAAGAGTGCGCCTAAAGCCAGGAAAAAATCAGATTTCACCTGCGCAACGCGTTTCTTAATGTGATGTACATAAAGTCGAGAATAGCATGACACAGTTTGGAGGAAAATCAATATTTAATCAGGAGTCCATTTTTGACCAAGTTTTATTTAATTACTCAATAACTAAACATAAATTTAAAAAAGTGTTCGGTTACTTTACTAGAACGTACAAATAGAAATTTTATTACCAAAAAATAATGTGGGGTCATCGCTGATAATTTCGAGTACTCGAATTAAAACGGGTTTTTTCGGTGTCATTTTTATTTTTTTATTGTAAAAAACTCTGATCTATTTTTAAAATTCTATTCGGTTATTGTGCTTCTTCTTGATTGTACCCACACGTTAATATTTTTTTTGTCATAGTTTTTAGTTTCTTAACTTCAGTGAGCGGCGTCGAAAATGTCCTTTTTTCGTTTTCTGGCTTTAGGCGCCCCCTTAACTAGCGGCCCACTCCGGCTTCGCTCGAATAATAACCTAGATATCAACTGCAGCGCCATCTGCCGGGCTGATTTGTGAATCTAAACCTTCCAGGGCCCTACCCAAACGTATACAAAAAAAATCATTCAGATCGGTCCAGCCGTTTAGGAGGAGTTCAATAACAACGAAAAGTAGCATTTTATTTTTATACTAGCTGACCCGGTGAACTTCGTACCACCATGTACTTTTTCGTCTACATTTTCTAACCTTTCTGCTGTACAAATCTTTTCCCGACAATAATAAATACATAGAGAAAAGAATCATCATATTTGGTGCAGTCATTCAAAAGTTGTGAGCGTACATACATTTCGAAGATCCATTTTTACGGCTCCGTAAAACGTACTAACTGAACCCTTATGGGTTCGTCGTGTCTGTCTGTCCATCCATATGTCGTAACCACTTTTTTCGAAACTATAAGAACTATACTGTTGAAACTTAAGAGATGTATTCTGTGAACCGCATTAAAGTAAGTGTTTTATTAATAACATATTTATTTCAACGTATATAAACATTTAAAAGCTAGTAATTATCCTTTTATGCAGAATGCAGAAGATCGCACCTTGTGGTGTTCATTAGGAGAGGCCTACGTCCAGCAGGGAACGAATATTAAATAGGCTAATGATGATGATGATGATAAATACCTTTATTGATAACCAAGTTATTACCAAAAATCAGTTTTATTTTCATTGTAGTGCTTTGTGATACACGATGTTTTTTGTTTGATTACCTGGCACATAGACAAACATATAATATGATGGTTTTCGAAAACGGGAGGGAATATGCAACATACAATCGACCATGTGAAAAACATAGGTTTTCTAGATTAACCCTTCACGTGCTTTACGCAACGCATAGTTGCGTAAGGAAAGCTCTCTATTGGAAGACGGATTGTGACATGTATACGTCTTAACACGTTATAATGTTGGTACTAGTGTATTCGGAATTTCAATTCCGTAAAATTTACCGGTAACACAATAGAAATAAAGCTTCATTTGGCCTAAAAAAATAAAAAATACGGATTCTACTCCGCCATTTTTTTGTCGCGATTGTCCGACGCCATTTTGCCACACGACAAAGATTTTTTTTTTATAAACCAGAAAATGTGAAAACGGTTTGTATTGTATTGTAATCTACTAAAAAAACTATGGCGAACGTGCTAAAGCTAATATTATTTGTGTGTTGTGTTCTTTTATTAGTGAAAAAGCATAATGACATTGAAATGCTGTGAAATCCAAAACTTTTTTACAACGGGCGTAAAATGTAAACTTTGCATTTCGTGACAGGATTAATTAATGTTGTAAATAGTTAGAATTTAATATAATAGTAAACTACATTTCAAGGGCTTTCTGGTAATATATAAATGTAGGTATATTATACTGAATATATAATAATAATATGTGATAATGATCTAGCCGGGACGTACGGACCGTTCCGCGAGTTTTCATCACACGCGTGAAGGGTTAATACCATTTTGATTAATAACATTTTAACACGCTCGGCGCCATATGTATCGTTTAGGATACGCACTGTCGTAAGGAGTGTGTTAAGTTTATGATACACACTATTCATTTCAGTTAAAACAGTGTGTATCCGAATATTTTCCCAGTGGTTTTGGGTTGGGAATCGGACAATCAGTTAAGATACTACTACTAAGAGATACTAAGAGAAAAATAATAATCACCTTGAAATAATTTTATTAAAAAAAGAAAGTTACTTAGAAACTAAATAATCAATTTATTAAGTTCAAAATAAATCAGTGAATATAATTGAAACATTTTTGATACAGAAAACTTTCACATACAGAGCATTTTGTAGTTGTTTGAGCTGCTCTGAAAGTCTTGCCACCAATAATTTTTCTGTCATACTTTTTATAGCACCTCTGCACATCTTCAGCGTACAATTTTCTCTCCATCTTTGTTACTTATGAGATAATGTTTTCTATTAAACGATCTTCTTGTCATAATAAGGGCTGATGACACTTCATCTCCGGCTAACTGAGCAGATCGTTTTAGTAAAACTACAATTATTTGTTCCCTGAATTGAGTGTTAAGTTTCTTGAGATAATATTAGGTTGAATAATAAATGTGCATTCAAGAGAGAAACTAAGAGAAATAATATTACGAAATGTGTATCTTTATTGATACACATGACCTGGGGAATAGTTTATCTATATAAAGTATACCCAGGCCACGTCTAAAAAAATATACACACCGGTAAAAAAGAAAGGGATGGGATTGTGACGGGGGAGGGGGTGTGATTATTTTTCTATACTATTTTAACACCTCACAACTCACAACATAAAAAATAATTAAAAGTTGTGAAAATTTGGTAGTATATTTGCATATAGGGCTTGGCGCTGAGCGTGTTAAAGTTGGCCCTGGGACTTGTTTATGGTCATAGCAGAAGCAAGCCGCACTGGAAACTGTAGTCGTTTAAACTCAAATGGTACATCAGTTGGAATCATTGGGATTCGTGGTATCAAAATGTCTTCTCCATTATACTTTCCTTTCAGTATAGTTGCTTATATCACGTTGTTCAGTAAGTTTATAGCTAACCGTGTGCAAAGACGCGGTTCGTTGATATTTCGCAACATTTTAACTACCGATCCAACTTTTAATTGAAGATGTGAGGTGGCAATCCTGGAAAATCCAGCGAGTTCAAAAATGCCGGTGGATAGTTGTTGACGACATCATCTTGATAAGTCACCGAATCAACTGATTTATAAATCCTCAGTTCGCCTGTAATTTGTTCTTGAATTTTGAAATTTAATTCATTTGCATCTATCTCATTTACGTAATATTAATATTTATTTATCATGTGGCTGTCTTGTTCCAACGTTGGTCAACGGCTTCCATACCCTCCTTCCACTTTTTCCTTCCTATGGCTAATAAAGGCCAGTCTTTCCGAGGTTGTCTTGTCATCGTTTCTTTGGTCTGCCGCGTCGACGTTTGCAATGTAGCTCCACCGTGTGGTAATTTTGACCCAATGATCATTCGACATGTGGCAAACATGTCCTGCCCGATCCCACTTGAAATTGACTGCTTTTTGAGTCACATCGGCTATTCCGGTTTTGGAAATCAGTATGGTGTTTCGTATTCTGTCCCTTAGTTTTACTCCAAAAATACTGCGCTCCACAGCCCATGTGTATTTAAATAATTTTGCACAGATAGGGATACTAAATTAATAATTCAAAAAAAACACTTTTGGTAACGCGGTTTGTGTTTGACTGACACCAGACTGACACTTAATTGATATAATGACGTGAAAACTGACGCATTTTACATTGCGTTCCGTAACTAAATCAAAATAAATAAAGTCGTGAAGCCGACCAAATTGAAAAGTGGACGTCGATTTTTGCTGACATTTAAAATTCATTTTAAATTAATTCATTGTGACTTAATTTATTGATAATTATGTAATCGCTCTATTCAATAAAAATAATTGAAAATCATTACGAATGATCTATGAGTGTTACGTTTTGTGACTATTCAATTTGATCTGGTTCGCGATGTCATCTCTTTTGTTGAGTATATTCTAAGTGAGTTCCGGAACGGTGACATCAGATCCTCCTGTTCTGCAACGCACATACGCACACTGTTATGATAGATATGATGGAATGTGAACTTTGTGCAGCGGGAATAAAGTGCAAATCGACTCCTTGATGTTAGGAACAACATATATTGCTTAGACATAAGTGAGTGCTTGTTATTTATTATGAACTTTATTTCTTTGCAATAAAGCTCAAATTGCCTTAACATTTTAGTTAGAAAACGTTTGTATGGGAAAGAGCTTTATTTAATATGAACTTTTTTACATAACAATAAAGCTCAAATTGCCTTAAAATTTTAGTTAGAAAACGTTTGTATGGGAAAAAGAAAATGGCTGTTTTTAGGGTTTTCCCGGCAGTTATTCGATTTATTCTCGCCGTAAAAACCATCCTTGGACTTATACGAACATTTAAAAAAAAGAATTGTCCAAATCGGTCCAGGCGTTGTTGAGTGATGCGCTTACCAACACATTTTGCGATTCATTTTTATATTATAGAAGATATATATAAAAAAATATATTTTAAGTAGTATTTAAGTAATTAAAGGGCATAAGTATTTTCGGTAACTTCATGTGCCTACTAATACAAATAACTTCCAATCGATAATATAGGAGGAGTTCAATAACAACGAAAATAATAATATATATAAAAAATAAAATGCCACTTTTCGTTGTTATTGAACTCCTCCTATATTATAGATTGGAAGTTATTTGTATTAGTAGGCACATGAAGTTACCGAAAATACTTATGCCCTAGGCTAAATGGGCTTGTTATACTCGTTCAAACTTATAATATTGTAAAACTTTTTGTAGTAGGACCATTTGTAGAGTTCACCTGGGGAAGTACCACACCTTTGCCATTTATTCTACCGCCAAGCAGTAATGTGTAAACATCACTGTGTGTATCACCGGCGTGAAGAGGAAATGTTTCCAAGAAATTACGGGGCATAGAGATGAAACATCTTAGGTAGGTATATAGGTATTTGGGTGACGAGCGCAGCTAGGTAATGATTTAGACTCTACATGTTCCAATAGCTGCGTGTCGCTGGGCTGTTATGAGCAGGCGTGTTACTTACCATCAGGCACATGTCATGCTCGTCTCGTCAATCAAACTTCAAAAAAATCCCCTTAACAAAAAAAAACAAAAATCAATTTTGAATTTGCACATTTTTTTATATACCTACTAGTAGTTAGGTATATGAGGTTACCGAAAATATATGCCCCAACCTAAATGAAGGTGTTATTCTCATGCATATTTACAATTTTGGATAGCTTTGAATATGAGAACAGCTGTGATTTTTATGCAACATGGATTATCCTACCGCTAAGCTAACTTCTTTCGCAGTTCCCCCCTTTCTTCCGGCCCTGAAACAACTACTCAGCTTACATATTTATACATATATCCTTGCATACATATATGCATACATATATGCCTCTCAGATCTTGTGATAAATAAAATACATCCCTTTTATTAAGTAGGGAACAGGTGTTTTGCATATACTTGTATAAAAGAAAATCGGAGAAGTACCGCTTTGTAAAAACTAACTAGGAACCCGGAAAACTTGGTTCCACCTTTTAAGCTTTCCCTGGACTCTTAAAAGTAATTCAAACCCAAAATCAGCCCAATCAGTTCAGCCGTTCTCGAGTTCTAGCGAGACTAAAACACAGAGATTATTTTTTTCATAAGAAGATTTAAAGCACTATGCTAAGTACAGAATATAAGATGGTTAAATGTTTTGATTAATGTTGTTTTAGCAATTTGTATTTCTAAGTAGAACATTTATTTTAATTATTGTGTGCTCGCAAAGGGCAGGCTGTTGTAAGTACTGGAACTATTGTAAACCTACCAAATAGTTTGGGCACAGTTCAACGATAAATTATTCTGATTCAGATTAAACTAAATATAAATCCTGTAACTCGTATGGGAATTGTAGACATTGAGTTTTTAGTAATTTTAACACCTGAACGTTGAAATTCATCTAGCGCTGTAGAGGAATATTTTTGTTAGTCGTTATTATAGTGGCTGCACTGTAATTTGATTATTCTACCGTTATATCATGATTTACCGAGAAAACATAATAACAGGTTCTAGTAGGGGTTGTCAGTGTCCAGAGTCCGCCCGTCGGTATATGCCACTGAAAGACGTCTGACAGACAGACAGGAAACTTTAATTGCATATTAGCGACCGAAACGGTTACTTAATAGTAACGAATGTGATTATGAAAATTATGGAGTGCAGCGTGAATACACCACTTAAATTTTGTTTGGATTATTAACCTCAACATATTAATGTTAAGATAGAGTTTAAAAGACTAAGAAGAGAAATAGAAAATAGTGTACAACTATAATTAACTTACTGCATACGTGATTAAAATGTAAAGTTACAAAATAAATACAGTGCACTATACAGTAATAACGACTACTTAGATAAATAATAATTACAACGAAAATACACTACGTAACTCTAATATACCTAAAACTTAACTATTTACACTTAGCTCACCTGAACCATTCATCTGTGAAACTCTAAAAATTATCAAGTTTAATTCAAATATTTGAAGAGCAAATTACATGGGCTCCTACAAATTTGAATGTTTATGAATCAATGAAGTGCATAGAGGATGGGATCTTTCCCAATCGCAATGTCCTGGTTCGAGGACCCGTGATACATAGAGTTTGTGACAATCAATCATTGTGAAAAAAGTTACAGCACTAAGATCATCATAGACATGTGGTAAATAACTAGTTATGCTGCTGTTAACTTCGCATGGAATCTATTAGCTCCATAGAATTTTAGTGAATAGTACAAGAACTTTTTCATAGGAACCAAGCGAGAGAAAAAGTGGACAATAGAGGTCGACGATAAGACTGAAAAATGTATGAATTAGAATTTTAAATAGAACGAATGTTTCACAATATGTCCGATGTATAGCCACATATATACTGCTATTACGCATGTCGGTGACGCAATCCTATTAGATGTTTCCCTGACAAAAAGTACTCAACGCGGGTAAAGAAGTTGTTATTTAAAAAAACTTACTGAAGTGCACAACTATTTTATTTTATTAAAACATTTTTGTTTTTCTACCAAAACAATCCAATACAGAATTTAAACTATTATTAGTACAAACATTCCAAACATATTCGTCTCAATTACCTAAAAACAACGAACAGAAACAGTATATCCCTAATCGGAGTACAAGCAAAACCCATTAAGGGGAAGCGTACCAATAATTGGCGATGTTTTTATTTTTTGTGCCCTTTGAA
This sequence comes from Ectropis crepuscularia, assembly GCA_963693475.1. Taxonomy (NCBI): domain Eukaryota; kingdom Metazoa; phylum Arthropoda; class Insecta; order Lepidoptera; family Geometridae; genus Ectropis; species Ectropis crepuscularia. Next base: position 17,882,766 of record OY856358.1, read on the forward strand.
GGTCCAGAGTGATTGACGCGGCTGCTACGTCTTTTTGACGTGCCTCGCGTATTTTATCGTCTGTGCTGCTATACGGAGTGTCCTGAAATGTAATGAGCTGATTTTTATTAGCAATTTGAGATAAATTAGCGTTTTGTTTTGCGTGTTATACACATGCGTTTGCACAAACACTTCAGCGCGTACACAATGTAGGTACTTGTATATTTCAGTAATTGTGCATGTGTTTTAGGTATGTTATTATTGTTAAGTTTATTCATGAAAAAATTATTGTTTTTACATCGACAACATTTTTCGATTTCTTCTACATAAATTCCCTGAATTCTCGGCTCTCCGAGAATAAAGGGGGTACATAGAGCTTATAGTCTATCTGTTAGGCATACATTAGGAAAACACTTTAAAATACTTAGTGCACAATGCACATGTAACAACCTAGACCTACCTTTCACAATTCCCATATTGACAGTTTATAGGCCAGAGTAATGGATAAATACATAATAACTCTTTATTGTGACACAAACAAACAGAAATATTAGAGAGAGATTAAAACTCGTATAAACTAGCGCAATATGTATCAAAACCCATGTATTAACATTTAACGAACATCATAAACAATATCACTTCTATAATAGTACATTATGATATAAGTGCGCTAAGTTGATAATTACAGCCAAGGCTTAATTGCTAGCTCGAGCTGAAGGCGAGAGCTATAATTTAGCAGAGGCTGTAATTATCAAAGCGCACGTATGTCATACGACGTTTTATAACATATTTGCGAGGAAATAAACAAAACTCTGACGACATTTTCAAATAAAAACAATACAGCGAAAAAACAGGCGCGGAATAATATTTACTTGATCACAGATCACAGCACAGAGTAAGTAATCACTATGGATCACAGATTAGCAATGCGCTCGCATCGGAGCCTTTTTTTTAAGCAACGGCACAGAACCAGCCGGTATGCCATTAGTAATAAAGTAAATTAATATTTTTGTGTTTTTTTTACAGAAAAAATAAAGTAATTTATGGTCAACATTAATTAAATTAACGAATTAAATAATTCTTTATTATATTTGACCTCTCAAAGTTAATTTTATTCATAAAATGTTGACCACACTTGTCTGACATAAAACTTTTTACTAAGATTTTAAAAGGTACCGTTCGTTTTAGACGGAGCATATCTCTTTACCTAGTCTGTGGACGGAGCATTTTGAAATCGTGCGTTTTACATTACACATTACAGCACAAGTACGTAATAAGATTCATTACGATACAGAAATTGGTCCAATAAGAGACCCTTTACGAGCAAATATGTTATAAAAAATATTTTACACATTGTTACTTCCTTCTTTACCAATTTAACTTAAATATGAATTGTTATTTACTGTTTGTTTTAGTCCTATTTCGTCTCCATAACCAAAACAAATTGAAACGCCCTCTAGATACGCATTCTTCACAGATGCGTATCGATACATTATCGCCAGTAATCGACCTCACTCGTACAAAAAGGCGTAACAGAAGCCGGGCGCGGGCGCCGGTAATGACTGCCCCTTAACTTTAATTTAGAACAAGCGACGGGAATAAATTGCCAATTTGTTTGTGAATTTGAAATGAGAATACTGCTGATACAGTGAGCTTCTTTCCACCTGGAGAACTGTTAGTGCTGCCAGCCAGGTCAGGTGAATTAGACAAAACATTTATCTTCAATAGGCAAAAAGTAGCTTTCTGTTGTAAAAACGAAAGAGTAATAAATAACCTGAACAATAAAAAGTGCTTAACTTTATATCGTTAAAAAAATTACAAAAAAAGTAAAGTAAGTATAATATTGGTAGCATATAATTATATTATACTAACTTTACTTTTTGTATGCATGCATATGCATTCAAATATGTTTAACACAAACATGTTTTCATATGTACTCTACGTATGTGGGTAAGTATAGTTAGTTTGTAGGTTTAGATTGCTGATTATAATCATCAATCATACCTAGTTATAATGTTTTATTTATAATACTATTCATAATACGTCAGTAGTTTTTCTAGTACAATATGTACTTATAACTAACAAAATTATCATCAAACATGAATGATATCAAGAGTAATCTAAAAATTAAGAAAATAAAAATGGTAAATGCCAATAAAAATAAAAATTGCAATTTAGAGAATAACATTTGTAACGTCATTATATAACATATTTGCTCGTAAAGGGTCTCCTATTGCACCGATTTCTGTATCGTAATGTATCTCATTACATACTTGTGCGGTAATGTATAATCTAAAACGCACGGTTTCAAAATGCTCCGTCCACAGACTAGGTAGAGAGATATGCTCCGTCTAAAACGAACGGTACCTCTTTACTTACTTATTTTTTTCTGTAACAAAACACAAAAATACTAATTTACTTTATTACTAATGGCATACCAGCTGGTTCTGTGTCGTTGCTTAAAAAAAAAGAGGCCGATGCGCGCGCATTGCTAATCTGTGATCTGTGATCAAGTAAATATTATTCCGCGCCTTTTTTTTCGATGTATTGTTTTTATTTGAAAATGTCGTCAGAGTTTTATTTATTTCCTCGCAAATATGTTATAAAACGTCGTATGACATACGTGCGCTTTGATAATTACAGCCTCTGCTAATTATAGTTCTCGCCTTCGGGTCGAGCTAGCAATAAAGCCTCCGCTGTAATTGTCAACTTAGCGCACTGACATATATCATAATGTACTATTATATCATCGAACATAGAGTATTTCATTTAATTTTTTTACAATCAGGTTTTATTGTAACTACGCTTTCTAAGCTAGCCTAAAGTTCGATTGGCAGTAGAGGCCGACATTTGAGGACATTATAGATAACTACCAAAAGTCCTAAAAACTTCACTTTTTCACAAAAATCGACTTACAATTTTGAAAACAACAAATTAAATACCCAATTTTCTGACCTATTGAGCTTGGCTGACTTAAGAAGCCATTTGTGAAACGATTCCGATGATGACGCGAATGAGAACCGAGCACTAATACCATTTGTTTTTTACCTCTTAATGTTTGCAATAATGTTTGGCGCGCCCAAATTATAGGTCAGCAGACGTATACCTAATATTTAGGTTCATTTAAAATAAGCGGCTTCGGTAGTAGGTAACAATGTTGCCATAATTTAATATTCTGATAATTAATGTTTAAGCGGAATAATTTACAGGAGCCGTTTGAAAAACTGCGTTTTTGAAACGTATTTACAACTAACCCCAATCTGCGACTTCATGTGCGCACAATTTATTGTGATTAAAAGCGCCTATGGTCTATCGCAGAATGCAATGTGTCATAATTCTAAAATTCACTGTGAATCTATCTTATCTCTGATCTTACATAGTGATTGCATGATAGACCCTATAACACCCTTGTATGTGCTATTCCAAACGATAATTCAACTGTGTTCCAAATTTTAACCCGATCCTATCAAACGTTCTTACGTGATTGAGCAATGATACCCACACTTAGACATATATTTTAATATTTCCCTTCAAACATTATGGATTTTGGTTTGAAGGGCAATGTTTCCAGATAAATTACTGGGCTAAGAGATAAAACACCTTATATATCCGGGTTTCGAGCGCAGTGCAGTGCTAGGTAATGATTTGAACTCTTCATGTTCTAATAGCTGCGAGTCACTGTGCTGTTACGGGCAGGCATGTTGCTTACCATCAGGCAGATGGCCTACTCGTCTTGTCACTCTTTATTATAAAAGATGGATATAACGATGTTTACAGTGTGAGTGCCACTAGAGTAGAGGAGGAACATAATTATTATAGAGGGCTTGTGCTAATTCTACCAGTGATATTGATCAATGGCTGATACAGAATGATAACTCACGATAGCCGCACCCTTAAGGGAAGTTTTATGAGAGTGTAAACTGCGCAGATTATGTTACTGCCCTCATAATATTATTTGTACTGTTTACATTGTATTCTGAATACGTGTCACATGACTTTATGACTCGACTTGGCTGTATTATTGTTTTGTGTTTGACTACGAGTGATTTGATGTTTCGTAGGAAAAGCATTTTTTTTTTGGGATTTAAAGCTGCCTATGTTTTATTCGTATTTAAGCTACATTACTGTTACTAAGACTGATCTCATTTTAGTTCACAGCTGGGAATGCGGACCTTCTCTCACAAGGAGATAGTCGAGTTCATAATCCGCTCGTTGGCTCAACATTTGTATCACTGGAAAATAACGGGAACGGGTACTACGCGGGTAAAATCGCGGGGCGCCAATATTGTTGTATTTCAATAAGCTGGTGTAATTCGCGACTTAACAACTTCTAAATTTAACGAGGTATTTACAGTCTATTTGTTGGTATAGGCAGGATTTTGACAATTGTGTTTTGGCGGCAAGCTTATTCTTTTATTATACTAGACTTAGAAAATTATTGGAGAATTTGGTGTGCCACTGGTGAGTCTTTGAGTCCATTTTTATATCATGGCAGCCCACTTGAGACTCGGGGTCTTCACTCACAAGAAAACAATCAAACCTAAATACCACCATGCCGTGCCGGGTTCTTCGCTATTATTTTCCTTCACCCCTAATCTTAATGACGATGATAAAGTTGTACATCTACTGTCGGAAAAATAAACAGAGGTGCAGGTGAGATTCGAGCCTACAACTGTACGATTGTGAGTTTTTTGAGGATTTGTAATACAGCGAATATTCCCAGCAAGACATACGTAATCAAATCATAGTCCACAAATACTTCGCAGTATTGACGAGAAACGAAAATTTTAAGCGTGAAAGAAAGCATTGAATCGCCGTTCACCGACGATAGAGACAGACAGAGTGACTAATCTTCCGACCAAACATAGCAAACAAAAGAATAACAGCGTGCATACGTGACATCTCGTCTGTCGAACACCCACCGTTATCCAAGACCCAACCCAATTCTCACGCCATACGATAATAGCCATATAACATACCTTTATCTATACTAATAGGTATACGGTGAAAAGTTTGTTTGTTTTCTGAAGTGAAAACTGTTTTTTCTGGACGGTAACAATTAGTATAGGTGGTGTATTGTGTAACATTAGCAATGTTTTATTCTAAAATTCTAAGTTATAAAATTTTTGCTGCTATCAGACAGTCCTTATGACTGTCATTTTTTTTTGTCAAGTTAATGCGTACACCTTATACTATCATACTAACATCATAATGGCAATGTTTGTAGTTTTGTATATAGGTGTGTTTTTATCATATTTTAGTACTTTGTACCTAACAACGAATGGATTTTTATGAAATTAAATGTACATACCTAAGTATAATATCAATATAATATCTAACATGTAAGCTACTTTTTATTTCGTACAATTAAGTGATTATTAAGAAGTGGGTTACGTCGGGGTGCAGCTAATATTACATGTATACAGTGTCAGGAGAGATACTTTTTTAAAAATTATAATAAGGATAAGAAAATGTTCAACTATCACCTACCTAAAAGTCCACAGACTTTTTTGGTATAGAGTGGTTATAATAGAAGTTTTCACTGTTAAAATAGAACATATCGAACAAAACCTATAGGCCAAGCTAGTATGATTAATATAGGTACGTATAATACGTAATCTCACTTGTCCATCTATTGTGTTGTCAAAACGTTGTGGTGCGATGTCGGTACGTTGCCTATAATTACACATCTGACTACTTAGATTTTGAGATGACCCGTCAATCTTCGCCCAGTATTGGATGGATTCTATGGATCTGAATTGTGAGCTTTTGGTGCATCGCTTTGATTGAAGTTGTTCGTTTTTATGCTGCTCACAAAATTTTCTCATAGCAAGGAGAGAGGCAAGGACATAATCTGCCACGCTGGTCCAGAGCAGGTTGATGAATGACACATAGTCATGATGAAAATAAAGGATGTTTATGAGGTTTTTTTACGGTGGTTTTCTTCACCATTTTAAGTTAGTTGCATTATTACGAGTTCGGAAAGATTGGTGCGCATGGGGTTTGAATCAGAGGCTCCGAATCAGCAATTTCCGTTCTCATGACTAGACCAGCCATAACTTCGATTTTAACCCCCAATGTAATAAGAAAGGTATATTTAAACTGCGTATTCGTGATCATAACCTTTACACTCTGACCTTGAAAAGGTCTAGATTAATGTTTCAGGATACCTACAGAAAATCTCGCTGTCTATTCCACTGTTTCACTGTATGAATGAAAAATAATTACAACAACTACAAACGTTTGTTTTCGCAGTTTTATGTGACTACAAAGCTGCGGTGGCACAGTGACGAAGACGTTTGATTTTATTTAACGCCGTTTTATCAAAGGTCTTACGTTCGAATCCCATTTTGGACCTCAGACCCTAGACTATTTCTAAGTGCAAATGAACACCATTATTGATTTTAATGGTGAAGGAAAATATTGCGTGTAAATTGGCATGTTCAAAAAAATACATATTTTGAGGACACTCCATTTTAAAGCCATCGAGTATCCTCGCCAATCAAGTAACCTTTGACCATATCCTTACTATCAGTCGAGTTGGTTCTCAAATCTAATGTAAAGAAAAAGATGTAATGGACTGAATTACAAGAACGCATCGGAGCGTTGATCTTCTAACAAAGTCAAAGGTTCCCAAAGTGTTGGGAAGACAATAGAGCGCACTCACTCCATTTGAAGTGACCTTTGGCTAATGCACTGTCTGTCCTGAGTCTGGGGAGATAGCCAAAACTGGTAATTAGTCTGTGATTAACGCCGATACCAGTGTCGGCGAGCTCCCACGATCTCTACTAAGGTGCCCACGATTTAAATATATATCGTACTTTTTAATTGGAATTCATCAAGGACTAAAATGGAAACTAACGCAGCTGTTATTAGTTTTGACAGTACTGGCTTCTAAAATACAGATTCGTCTCTTTCGTAGGGTAAAGCTTGTAAAGTATGGTAGACCACACGTTTCCTAATGTCAGGACTGATGCCAAGTCCAACACAAATCTAACACCGATAAAAAATAAGATTGAAAGTTTCGTTTTTTTTAAAGGGACCTATGGCAAGGGACTTCCATTGCCAGCAAAATTATAGGGTAGCATGCACAGACCTCTACCAACCCAATTTCACTAACTATACTTATGGACCTACATAGAGGTCATTCTGCAGTTCCTCATGAACGGTGGCTATTGACAAACTCTATTTTGAACTCCCGAGGCAAAAACGACAACATCTAATAAGTTTGACGTGTATGTGTGTGTGTTTATGTCATCATCGGTACAGAACGCTGACCGCTCCGATTTAGTATGTTTTTGTTTGTAAGGTGAATTAGTCGGGAGGATTTTTAGCTATGTTTCATCAAAGTTGCTTCAGTCGTTTCAAAGGATCTGCTCTTTTATTAGTTCCTGTTGGAATCTTAGACACATAATAATGGGTTGCATTACTTGCAACAGCATTTCAGAGTTTACTTAATTTGACAGTAATGTGACACTGTGGTGTTACAGTTAAAGGTGTAGCTTGCTGTCAGTGGTCAAAAGTTCGATGTTTAGTGCTATAGTCTCTAAAAATCTTAAATCAAGCCCACCCTAGCCAGACGATATGCTTCTCAGAAGTCACTCTTCAGCTTTACACCTAAAAGGTTTTAGATTAGATAATTACTCGTAACAGGAACGCCTCTATACCACTTTTATCTACTTAAGGGTAGCACAAAAGTAACCCCAATTGTTTAGTTTGAAGATGTATCCGATGATTATGCGGTAGCTTACGTTTGCGCCTTTTATCTTGAAGAGCAATTTTGCTGTCATATTGTAAGGGATGAAGATCGATCCCGATGTTACTTATACTTTGATGATGGAGCAGATTTGGTTGATTATCGGTATGATAAAACACAAAAAAAAAATGGAATGGCACATTCTTCATGAAATTAAATCTAAACGTATTGGCGTGCAATTACAAACCGTGTGAAATAATCATGGGATATATTTTATATTATATTTAAATTTGCTTTATGTACTTACGATCCAATTTTGCGCTAAGATGTAATGGTTAAGTATAAATTCGTCTTAGTGTTTGTTGTTTTACTGGGTTGTTGTCTTGTTCTTCTATAATTTAATTGTGTGAATAAATAAAATATAATGACTCATTCATCTATTATCACTATCTTAAATATCTTTATTAGCAGAGACGAGGGGTTGGTTCATAATCATAATTTGTAATGTGTGCCAAATTCAGTCAACGAATCTCTATAATACGATAGTGTTACAAAAATGCTATGGTGTATTTGGCTCAACGAATTGAGCATTACCATGCAACATGGTAATGCCGCCAGGATAGAAATGCTTCCGACTGGTAGTGGGCTTGATCGTATTGATCATCGGATAATTCAGATATACTTACTGTAACTAATTGGTTAGGTATGTATGTGATGTAGCGTTGTTCCCATTGTAATCTAGTTTTGTTAACCCATAGTATTAAATGTCCCTTGTAACGAAAACGAACACTAACCTTATCTGCCCAGAACTACTTTAGATCTCGGAATCTGGTTTGCAATAAAGATAATAATTAGTCTAAAACTCCAGAGCCATTCAGGATTTCAGGATCTTGTTTAACAGTAATAAAGAATATGACTAGCGCAAAATTAAGAGAGACACCAAGTTTTGACTTGAAATGAAAATTAATTTTGCAAAAATAACAATTGGGTTAATGTAAAGTATAAGAGACACTTTCTATAAGCCTCCCAAGCTCATCCACTTGACCGATTCCACATCCTCCTTATTACAAGCGGCTTCATAAAATGTTAATTTAAAATACACATTCATAAATTAATAAGATTACGCTTGAAGCATAAAGATAAGTGCAGACTAGCGACACGGACATGTTTCGATTATTCGTCGGCAATCGATGCGTCCAATCGATTATATCCGAGTAGTTGTATTCGATAGTCGTTCGCAATGAGACAGGGTTTAACAAGGGACGCGGGATCGTACTTTTTGTTCGGGGAATTATGTTCCATCTTATGCAGTATGGCGTCAAGAATTAATTATTGAGAGAAAAATGCTTGACAGAACTCCGTATTCCTAATTTTTGCTATAGATACTCTATGTATATAGTGGTAAGATTCTTTGCAGAGTCCGCCTAGGATCCACCTTACAGTGCTTGTACTAAGCAATTAAGTATACATTAAAAAAACAGCGTGACTCTGAGAGGTCGGAGTATTCATTATAAGTAATTAGATGTCTCGCTTGTCTCGTCATACTACCTATAATATAAAAAACAGAAATGTGTTGCCTGAGAAAGTATTCCCTGATTGTTATAATTTGGGTGTCTGCAAATCGAGATTGGATCAGTTCGTGAATAGAGAGTGAGAGTTAAGAGTAGACCACACTGCATCGAGCGAAGCGAGCAGTTAAGAGTCGTCAAGTAATCGATAAAAATACCCTAAAATTGTAGAGACTAAAAACACTGCCAATATATATAACACGTAATAATTGATAATCTTAGCATTAAACAGTACTATTGTTAAACATCACATGTGTAGCTACAGATAAAAGTACCGACTACTATTACGCATGTTGGTGACGTGAAAACATTAAACTTCACCCATCCAAAAAGCGCCTAACGCCCGCTCCTGCTCCACTGCTCCGCCACCGCTCCAACGCTACACCCCTACTTTACGTTCGGTGACGCTAACCATAATATAACATAAAAACAATTGCAATCGACAGCGATAAATATCAGAGTGAGGTGTAATAAATGAGTGAGCTGATGTATTCAATTCCATTTGACGTTAATTGATAACACGAGTAATATATGAATTCAATTGTTGTATCACTTTTTAATTTACTAATTTATTTTTAATTATAATAACTAACAAACTGTATCGAATTTAATTTTTTCCATTTATTTATTTTGTTTGAATTAAGCTAAAATGATGATTACTATAAGTACCACTCTACATTGTGAGTGCTAACTCTGCAATCTGAGTTCAGTGCAATTCTAAATTTTGTTACGGGTGCCCAAAATACAGGCGCAGCCTAGTTTGGGACCCACCGGACAAAATTGCTGATCTACAGGATTAAATTAGTAATGTAATTTGTTAATAACTAATAATGTAATACGTTGTGTTTTGGAAAATAAATGATTATTTATTTATTTATTATTAAATCGGTCGAATCGTTTCAGAGTAAGTACAACTAAAACACAATAACATGAGATTTTAAATAAAAACTAAGATTTCATAAATTATTCATGATTGCATATCGACGTCCTGCGCGCACGCAAGCAACTGTCGCTAGCACTGCACTATCGCGACATGATCGCCGCGACAAATCGCAAGCGCGACCTTCCGCGGCAGTGCCGACTTATTAGTGTGGTCATCGGCTCAGTGGGATGTGAGAAAAGAAAAGCGTTCCATGTTCAAATATTTTTTCAAATATTAGTCCTTACAATATTTCTATTCCATTTTGGAAAACCACCAACAGAGAAAAACAAATGAATTACGGTTTACAAAACACAAATGCATGAGTAAATAGCTGTATGAGTTTAAAATTGGAATTCTTAACCAAAGAGGAGATATTTGAGATCAAAGTAGCCAGCTAGTACGACAAAACACCAATTTCATATGTATGCACCTAATATTTTGAAGATTAACTTTGCCAAATAAACTAGCATTTAGATAGCTCTACATATTTAAGTTACGGCTGGTCTAGTTCTCTAGTCTAGAGAACGGCGACTGCCAATCTGGAGTCCCCGGGTTCAAATACCACGCGCACCACTGTTCAAAGTCATGTGCGTAAACTAAAATGTCGCTAACTTAAAACGTTGAAGGAAAACATCGTGAGGAAACCGACAGAAAGCTAGAATTTTTCGAGATCATATGTCATCTATCACCCGCACTGGGACAGCGTGGTGGATTATGGCCTTGACTCTCTCCTTGCGAGAGAATGCCTCAAGACCCAGCAGTGGGAATATTTAGTGGGCTGCCAAGGCCTAGCTACATACATATTTAGCACTACACTAAATGTGACGATAAAAGAACTCAAACGAAGAGATTTTATTCTAATTGTGTTGGCGGCACCTTTGGAGAAATTGAGTACCTACTTTTGACAGGTAGCTTTAAATCTGAAAATACATTTTTTTTTAACTATAGAGTGACGAGACGAACAGGACATGTATCTGGTATGGACAAACATGGTAAGCGACATACCTGGCACGTTCCAGAGAAATTACAGGGCTTAGAGATATAACATCTTAGATCTCTGGGTGACGAGCGCAGTGCAGTGCTAGGTAATGATTTGGACTCTATGTTCCGATAGCTGCGTGTCACTGTGCTGTTATGTGGCAGGCATCTTGCTTACCATCAGGCACATGACCTGCTCGTCTCGTCACTCTTTATTTAAAAAAAACATAACAGCACAGTAACACTCAGCTATTAGAACATGGAGAGCCGAAATCATTACCTAACACTGCACTGCGCTCGTCACTCTGCTGACTAGAGGGAATAGAGATATAACCTATTCCCTGTCATTTCACTGGAAACATTGCCTTTCAAACTAGAATATAATGATGCTTGCACATTACTGGTTTGTATTACATCACATTATTGTCTCATTTATAACATCAAAATACCTAACACACTTCAAACCCAACGCATGCAGCGTACTGTTTTTACATTCTGTAAGTATCTCTGAAAGGCATAGGTTGAATCAAAAATATACACCAACAGTTTGGTCATTGATCATCTTCCAAATCAGTCAAGCGCTCACAAAGATTAAGTACTTATTACAAATTAAAAGATTCAAATCAATAACATAAAACTTAGCATTAATAACACTACTACTACTAACTTCGCTCTTCACCTGAAAATATCCCATGATTAAAATCTTTTAAACAGCAATTTCTCAGGAAACATAAACCTCTTAACCGGAAAACAGTAATTTTAAAAACATAAATAAAATACATGGGTTAAATTATACTGGTAAGTTCTACATAAGTGATATTGAAAGTGTTATCGCTTTTGTACATTAAAATCGAGTTGACGCGATCAGGAGTCTTATTCTAGAATCTTCGATAAGTTCATTATTGAAGTGAAATCTTTTTTTGGCGCACTACAAATAGATTTTCCGTGGGGTGTGAATTAAGCTAAAGCATCACGTTCGTAAATGAAAGATTTTTTTGGTTAAATTCGGGTGATCTAGATGGCTATGATCATGGCTACGTCCTCTGGTTTCACCGGCGTTGTTTCCAAAATGAGCTATCAAATTCTGTGTTATTAGTTTTCACTTCTATCGGCTGTCCCTAAGGCGGCCAATTTTTTTTTCATATCGGGGTCCCCGAATAAAGAAATTAATTCATTGGTTCAGCCATTTTACGGCAAATATCTTATAATTAGTAAAACCAGTATAGTTATCAAGCCTAATAGCACAAATAGCTGAAAACAATCGCAAGTTTTTTCAACCAAAAAATTGGCAGTCATAGTAATTGTCGGTAGTAGTAAAAAGTTATAACTCAGAATTTGATAGCTTACTTTGGAAACTACGCGGGTGAAAGCGGCCATGGCAGCCATAGCTGCGTGGCCATGACCATGGCTATCTAGAAATGCTGACGCATTATTTTTTGGCATAGAACCAATGGCCGTGGTCCCGAGTTTACCCGAAGATTTCTTATCATTCCCGAGCGTGACGCTAGAATTCAATTCACAGCCCACGAAAAATCCGTCTGTGGGGCACCAAAATAATTTTTTCCTTCAAAAATGAGAGTTTTGAAATATAAGAGATATTAACGTTGTGCCTAGCGGCTAGAATGTGGGATTCCGTACGTGAAGTCATAGGTTCTATTCCCGCCTGCTCCTATGAGTATTATTCCATGTGCAGATGTTTGTGTCAGCAAAATGTATTCTTAACTTTTTTGTTGACAAAGCTAGTACTTATTATACTAAAGTCTATTTAAATTATAATCATCTATGTTTTCAGTGACCCCGATAACAAACACCTACGTAACACTTTTTACTAACAATGCTATTAGGGCACAAGAATATATTAGGTAGGTACATATTACTTACGATTTTTTAATATCGTTTAATTCATCATACACGAATTTGACAGAGAGAAAGAACTACTACGAATAAAAACACAATGATTACAAACTGATGTACATTTACACATTGTTTCATAAAAGGCTACTGGTTACTGGTACCATAAGGCTAAAGGTTAAGCGCGATAATTCTAGGCTCTCATTAAGAGTTGGAAAAGTGAAGTTAGAAAAAAACCTCGAAGCGGTCCAGAATAAGGGTCCAGTTGTCTGTAAGGCGAGGCTTGTATAGTGGCTTCTAATTTATTAGGAACGATACGACGACGGACGTCGGCCACCCCGCATGGATCCATTCACACCAGCGAGGGAGAGTGAGGAGAAATGGTTTAATGACAATATTTAATAAACAACAACAAAAACATAGGTATATTACATCGTATTACTACTACTACGTACATAATATTACCAGTAATGATGAAAACCGTTTTTGATAATGTTTATGTAAGTGTTTTTTTTTACTTTTATAGGTTTACACTTGACCGCCATCTCGCCTGATATTAAGCGACGATGCGGTCTACGATGGGGCGTGTAAATATTTTAATAATACGTGTGTATGTATTAAATAGACACCTAAAATTGTATTACTTACTCGTAAGTATATCTTCCATTGCACAAGTTTTGCTTAGTTTGAGGCTTGATAGTGTTGTGTTTAAAAAAACGCTACAAATTATATTAATTTATTTAATGAGAACTTAAAAAACAACAGATAGTTATGTATTTGTTACGATTTTGCTGGCGTATATGAAACAAAAAACGTTTTATTTAAAAAAAGCTTTTGCGGGGTACAAATTTAATTGTTTTTTTAATTTCAACTCGATTTGTTATCTCTCTAAGGCCTTTTGTCCACGCACGCGTCTTTTGTCGAATGCATGCATCCTACAAATGACGATTGGCGATTTTTGCGTCTTTGCTATGCCCACGCTGCTGCATGCAAGTGATACAAATAGTCAGCCACGCTCAGTATTGCCGTTTTAGTGACTTTGTCACTAGATTTAGTGAGTTTTTGATGTCTTTGGTGATATTTTTTTTAGGATTTAGTGACAAAAAATAAAACTACTAACCAATACTCCAATGTGCCTCCCCCTCGGAGGCACATTTTACCACTTTGGAAGAGTCTCTCCCGCAAACTATTCAGTTTAGAAAAGATATATATGGGAAACCTCGATATATTATCATTTTTTAAGAAGAGAAGAAAAAAATAGATACTCCATACGGATGATTTTGATGACAAAAACCTTTTTGAGTTCCAGTTCTTAGTATGGGGCACCCCCAAAATTTATTGTTTTTAGGGTTGAACCCTTATAGAATCGTCATGTCTGTCTGTCTGTGTGTTCATCCGTATGTCACAGACACTTTTCTCTGAATCTATAAGAACTATACTATTGAAACGTGGTAAGTAGGTAGATGTATTCTGTGAACCGCATTAAGATTTTCATACAAAAAAACAACAAATTTTGGAGGTGCCCCATACTTAGAACTAAAACTCAAAAAATTTTTTGCACCAACATCATACATAACTTGTGGATTATCTATGAATAGGTCTTCAAAAATGAATTTGTGGTTTCCAACGTTTTTTTTCTTACTGCGGGAGCGGGAGCGACTCTTCCAAAGTGGTAAAATGTGCCCCTTCCTGTAACTTCTAAAATAAGAGAATGGCAAAAATGTATAATGTAAACTTTCAACGAAAATTGGTTTGAATGAGATCTAGTAAGTAGATTTATTTTAATACGTCATAAATTCACTATTGTTTAAGCACTGATTAAAGTAACAACGAACTACAAGAACTTTTATATTATGTTACTTGCTGCTACGGAAGCCTTCATGGGTGAGTCCGACTCGCACGAAAATCTTTTGTTTAAACACTGATTAGAGTAACAACGAACTACAAGAACTTTTATATTATGTTACTTGCTGCTACGGAAGCCTTCATGGGTGAGTCCGACTCGCACGAAAATCTTAATGCGGTTCACAAAATACATCCACTTACGAAGTTTCAACATATGGTTCTTATAGTTTTGGAAAAATGTGGCTGTGACATACGGATGGTCAGGGAGACATGCCGAATCTATAAGAGTCCCGTTTTGGCCACGGAACCCTAAAAAATGACAAAACTCACTAGATCTAGAAACAAAGTCACAACAACTAGTAAAGTGTAGTAGTAAAATGGCAACACTGCGTGTGTCTGACGAGTCGGTCGAGCAGTGACTTTTTGCAGCACGCACCCGTACCGCATTACGAACGCAAGACGTGCGGCTGTCGCGACGTTGTCGCATCGTGAACACAGATTTCACTATTTCTACGCAAGATGCAAGCATTCATTATTTCCACGCAAGGTGCAAGCATTCGTCTTGCAACCGACAATTGTCGAAATCGTGCGTATAACGTGCGGTTATGTAAACAATTGGCCTAACTCTCTCTCTCCCTCTGTAACTCGATTGTTGTGATGAATCGAATGTTAAAATATAAACTGCGTATTACACAAATTAATGCTTCCTACGATACTTTCTCTTTCATTTGACATTGGCGTTTCCCTTTCAATAGCGGGCATCTATCGAACATCATAATATAATGATTTTCCGAAATTAAAACAACTAAAATAAAGTTTACATACATGCATTCATAACACAAATGTAGAAAAGGTATTATGAAGTCATAAGTCAATTAATTGTAACAGTTTTTTTTTTATTAAAGTTTAAAATTACTTCCAGTCCATGTAAAGGTCGATTGAATTTTCGATAACCATGACGAATAATAGGAACTATGCATAATTTCATCAGATATAATATGCAATCAAATGCACTAGAATGGTGTTAGATAAAAACTCAAGACTCATAATTTGCATTACAATTGCTTGATGTTTTCCTTAACGAAATCAATTTATCAATGAAACCCTGTCATTTTATAATGATGCTTATTAATAAAGGAGTCATTCTGTCAATCATCAAAGAATACGCTCAATTTATTGACCGTCAATAATTTATGTTTTTATCAAATCACATTTTAATTTGGGTACTTTGATGCACTACCGAATGCAATTAACTTCTTTTGAGATAGCATTTTACGTTCCCTGAATTATTTATTGCTTTATTTGTTTTTTTTTTAAATACAACTATGGCAGTCGACGTCAGGTGGCCTCCACTATCTACGAAACTTTTTTTTTACATGGAAGAAATACATTTACGGATATCCCTCCGTCTAGGGAGATGGTCGGGTTATGTCGGATACGACACTACGGCAGATATGGCGACCCACCAACTTAATCCTCTACTAGGTTCCACCTTTGCTGCTTACGGCGGGAACTCTGGACCACTCTCGCATTTTTCCGCAAATCTGCCACGGATTTTTCACGGTTTTACGTTTTTTTTTTACTTTATCAGGTTTAAGCTTGACCGCCTTCTCGTCTGATGTTAAACGACGATGCAGTTTACGATGGATCGTGCGTACTTAAAAGAAATCAATTCATTTTGAAGGCACCAAGATTAGAAGATAAGAACCATCAAGAAATATTCACTCAGGCAACTCATTCCACAGCCTCCTAGACGTCCTTATTACAGAAGTAGAGTCAAACCTCTTCGTTCGTGTCTTTGGAACGTCAACCATGAATCGATAGCTAGGTCAATTTAGCTAAACTTTACTTGCTTATAAAGCTACAAACCACAAGACAAGTGGAATCGTTTCACCTCAACCTCCCCTACATTTTTATTAACACCCAGACCCGATAAACAGGATACGGAAAATATATTTATTTGCCCAATCATCGAATGTAGGGAGTTCTCAAGTTACACCAAATGATCCAAAGGTACGGCAAAAGCAATGGCGGCAATCAGGGCAGTGATTTGTTGCTACTATCTTCGCCCATAAATTACGGGACCAGCCGAGAATTGAGCTGCCTCTCGAGTTCTTTTATTTGCCTTGATTTATCATGCTCACTGACTTTTTGCATTTTATAGCGGGTTTGTAATCAAAATGTCTCAGATTAAAAGTTATAATGTGTGTAGGTTTACTTAGGAGATTCAAAAATGTGTTATCGTTGAGCTTTGTGATTTACCAGGGTCGCATAGAAGCGTTTCAAATTAATCTATGGCAAAATATTTTCAACGGAAGAGCAAGAATCTTTCTGCCCCGATATGGCCCCGAAAACGGTGTGGACAAAGTTGTTATGATACTTACAATATTCTGGTCAGTTGTTATCATCATAATTTATTATATTTATTATTTCTAATGGAAAAGGTGAATATTGATAAAGGTGATATTTATATATACTATATTTATATATACCTACCTACAATTTATTGGCCGACCAAATTAACTAGTGGTGGTAATGTTTTCAAAACTTCAATACTATAAGGTATCAAATAATCAATAGCATAAGTATAGTATCATTTCATAGTTGATGTTCGAAAAACTGAAATGATGAGGGTTGCCTGCATTTTCGTAAAAAAGTGTGTATGCTCTGATAGATTTTTACAGGTGTAGTATAGACTAACAAGACGAGCAGAAAGTGTGTCTGATGGTAAGCAACATGCCTTCCACATAACAGTACATACACATGGTCTGGGTGTCTTCAAATCTGAAGCAAATCGGTCACTTCTAGGTAAGCGCACCTCATCTATTGACATAAGATGAGGCGGCGATCAAGTAAAAACCTTATCTTAAATATCGATTAAAAAAATCCACCTTTCTTCCAAAGCAATTGTACAAAATCAGGAACAAAAAAGCGAATTAACTATTTCAAATGATAAATACAAATCACGATTATAATAGTGATGAGAAACATCCTAAAGTTTGCAAAAGTGTACAGCTACATGGCTGTAAAAAAAACCAGGAGGGTCAGCAACTTTAGTTTGAAAAGCACTGGACTAGACTATTGACTACTTATTAAACAGAATATATTACGCTCCGGCCGGACATATTATGGCGGCAAACTCAATAAAAACGGTATATCCATAAAACAAAAAAGCGTATTAGCATAAAACAAAGAGGAATATCATGGACACCCACACTGGTAACTTAGGCTGTGGGCACATGATGAGTTACATCGTAACATTGTGTAAGATATCGCGTGTCACTTCTGTGCAGAAGGAACGAGTGGGACACGAAGATTAATTGTTATTTTCATCTTAGAAGCAACGAGAGAGAGGCAAGATTTATATCTGTTCTGTGCGAATCGAAGTCGACAGTTTGTAACGTGTACATTGTGTAAACTCTGCGTAATATTTTTGACTATAGTCTGTGATTAGAATCTTGGCGGGAAATGTTAGTTGGTTAGTTCTTTAGTACTCGTACCTACATATATGTTTAGTACTTATCGCAATTTCAAAATATTTCTTGCCAATCTACTTATTAAAAAGAGTCCAAATATTAAAAAAAAAAAAAATAGTGGCACAGTGTTAGTTAAATAAATAAAAAAAATGTTCAAAATGAACTTTTGGTTTGGTTTTGGTTTGGTTTTGGTAATATTCACTTTGCACGAGTAGCCATTTATCTGCTGAGTTTGGCCTAATTTATTTTTAAGTACTGCCTTTATTAGAGTATCTCGCGAAATACTATGATTTTTTTTCATATATGACATTCAAAGAACTTGCTTAGGATGTACGATTCAACATTTGTTTTTAACATAACGTTTGAATCCCGCCTACACGGGAGAGTATATTCTCATTCATGCAAGTATTTTACCGGTGATGGAAAACATCATGAGGAAATAGACATGTTCCAACAAAGATTTTTTATCAAATTGTTATAGACAACCTAATATTTGCATGCCGCTGCCGTACGGTTGATTATGGAATTACATTAAGGTAAACATTTAAGATATTATTGTAATTACCCATTTTTGCAATATAATAAATGTATTTATTTATTTAAAGACATCTTTCGAGATATTGTACCCTAGACCGACCCACAATTGTAAGTTATTTACTAGACACAATTCTTGTTTTTAGACGATAATTATAAAGCTTACATTATTTTATTGTTTAAGATTATTTTTTAGGAAATGTCCTCCCCGTCCAGAATCTCAACGCCGCGTTGCGATATTAGATTTTTGAAAAAGTCGAAACGACTTATTGCATCGTCATAAGCGGAGTTTTTTTTATTTGTAAATGAAAAAATTCCGCTATGTATATCAAGTATGTCAACTTTACGGACTTCAGGGTCTATTTTTTACATGTTATCTAACCCTATTGTTACACTGACTATTATTTTAATTTTACATTTGTAAAAAAAACACTAACTAAGGAATTTTCTAGTTACATACAATTTCTGCCTCAATAAAATTTCCTCCCGGCCCACAGCCCCCATCACCACCTTGCGATCGTTTCGATCCTAAGAGTATTTTTGTAATACGGAGCTTAGACTTTGACGGCTTTCTCTTACCTTATAATTAGATCTCACACACAAGTAAGGTTCTTCTTATTTTAACGAAAACATTTTCTATTTAACAAAGAAGATGGACGTCAAAAGTCATAAAAAATCGCTTTACTCTGTAACTAGAGGTCCGACCGCAAAGCCTGCTCGATTTCGCTCATTCGCTCGTAAACTCACAGCCCATGTAAAAAGGTAATAAAATTCAATTGACACCAGTTAAATTCTATAATGTAACAAGACCTTAATTCTGGCTGACCAATAACCAAAACATGAGACAGCCAGTTTAACTTGTGCTCAATAGTCGATGCATTTCTACGCAATTGTTGGTCAGGGTTAAATGGTGTGTTTTTGCGTTTTGCTTATTAATTGGGAATCACAGCATAATGTTCAAAGCTAAATTGACATGTATGAGTATCAACATAAGCTATTTTTATAGTAGATCCGGCAATTGAAAAGAAATTAGATAAACATAATACTTCAGTTTAAGTACGCAGGGTACGCAATTTCACTGTAGTATGTTGAAAGGAACACTTTACCTAGTAAGGCACTAGTAGAACTCTTGACAGAGTCCGCCTGGGGAAGTACCACACCTTTGCCAGTTATTCTACCGCCAATTGTGCAAACATTTCTGTGTTCCGGTTTGAAGGGTAATGTTATCAGAGAAATTACAATGCTTAAAGATATAATATCTTAGATCTCTGGATGACGAGCGAAGTGTAGTGCTAGGTAATTATTTGGATGCCCTTCATGTTCCAAAAGCTACGTGCCACTGTATTGTTATGTGGCAGGCATCAGGCATGTTGCTTACCATCAGGCACATATCCTGCTCGTCTCTTCACTCTATAAATACTATAAAACATATTTTTATTTTGTTTTTAACTTTTACAGGTTTACACTTGACCATCATCTCGCCTGGTGTTAAGCGATAATACGGTCTACGATGGAGCGTGTTTACCTAGAAGAAACCGATGCACTCTCGATTTGAAGCTTATAACCAGCAGAAAAAACCCACTCAGGCAACTCATTCCACAGTCTAGACGTTCTTATCACAAAAGTAGAGTAAAAAAAATGTTAGTTAACGGTATGAGCCGCTTTTATTATGCTTTTTGAAGTCGTAGTTAAGTACCTACCACATTAGTACATATTTGTTAGTAATTCTACAGCTAAGTGGCCTCTGAGAGGACCCTGCATCTTCTATGTTAGCCCAAAGTTCGATATATCTATGTGCGGTTAGTCTCTTGCTGGCTAAATAAACGAATAGCGGAACGACAGGCTAGTACATAAACTGCACAAATACACTGTGCCGCGTCGGAGATATCGGAGACAGGTGGATTGGCGTTCCAGCTGCTATATATCTCATCATGCTAATTAGGTAGTAAGAGATGGAAGACGTACTAGGAGTACGTACTTAAGTTATTCTATGCCGTTTCATAGTATTTTATATAAGATTTATGCCTGCGAAGCCGAGGGTCGTGGGTTCGATTCCCACCCAGTGTAAATATTAGTGTGATGAATTCAAATATTTGTACTGTGTCTGGGTGTTTCTATGAATAATAAGTATGTATTTAAAACTATATAAGTAGTATATCAGCTATATGGTCGCCATAGTACCAGCTTTGCTTAGTTCGGGGTCAGGTGGTGTTGTGTCTGAATTGACCACCAATATTTATTAATTTGTTTACATCTCCAGGTTTACAAATACAATTAAGTTCTAATGTATATCCAAAAAATAGCTAATGAAATAAACAAAAAATTACGATTATCTATTTATACCTTATTATATAATAAAATCGGCTAAGTGCGAGTTGGACTCGCCCATGAAGGATTCCGTAGCAGCAAGTAACATAACAAATAAATTCTTGTAGTTCGGTGTAATTTTGATCGATGTTTTGATAATAATGTATTTATGACGTACCAAAAAAAATACTACTCATCAGATCGAGTTCAAACCAATTTTCGTTGGAAGTTTAAATGGTAATGTACATCATATATTAAAAAAAATGTACACTCTCTTATTTTAGAAATTAGAGGGGACGACGACACATTTTACCACTTTGGAAGTGTCTCACGAACAAACTATTCAGTGTAGGTAAAACTGATGTTAGAAACTTCAACAT
Source organism: Ectropis crepuscularia (assembly GCA_963693475.1). Lineage (NCBI taxonomy): Eukaryota > Metazoa > Arthropoda > Insecta > Lepidoptera > Geometridae > Ectropis > Ectropis crepuscularia. Next base: position 17,904,302 of record OY856358.1, read on the forward strand.
CATTTTTGAAGACCTACCGATAAACATCACACACGTATAGGTTTGATGAAAAAAATATTTTTTGAGTTTCAGTTCTAAGAATGGGAGCATCTCTAAAAGTTTATATTTTTTTATAAAAATCTGAATGCGGTTTACAGAATACATCTACTTACCAAGTTTCAACAGTGTAGTTCTCATAGTTTCGGCAAAAAGTGGCTGTGACATACGGACGGACAGACAGACAGACAGACATGACGAATCTATAAGGGTTCAGTTTATATGTTTTACGGAACCCTAAAAATGGATCTACGAAATGCTCATAACTTTTGAATCGGAAGATTCTTTGCTTTATGTATTCGTTATTGTCGGGACAAGGTTTGTATAGGAGAAGATTTAAAAAAATGTTGACGAAAAAAAGTACGGTATGTCGGTTAAAGTTCTCCACCCAGCTCGTATTATAAAATTAAGAAATAACGCGTCAATTACATAACAAAGATCACAGAAAGGATAATTTCAGAATACATACTTTATGTGTTTTATGTTAGCAAAGATATACAGATAAACCGTAATAAAAGTATTATTTCCCTGTCTTTGTTCTATATTTAACACATTCCTTACAACTTTAACACAAACCAATATTTGACCAAACATCCAAACGAGGCTTTAACACATTCCCCAAATATTTGATCAAATCAGAACAAAAATAAGTCACCAGCAACATTTATCTTAACACACTCGACCAAAATACTTCAACAAATCTCTAATAGGTATAATAAACAAAATATTCACCCGGTTAAGAAGCTTGCTTGTCTTATTAATTTGTATAAAACCTCCAGTATAACTGCATACGTGGTAACTTATGACTTATATCAAAGTGAGTTTCAAGTTATACTGGTCAGTTAGTCTGCGCGCTATCATAAGGATCTTGGGTTTTGAACAGGTAAAGGTTTAAAAAAATGAAGTAATAATCCAGCCACAACACTACGATAATCTGATGGTAACGCCATTTTGTCCTGTGTGGTTTTGTGTAAAAAATGTGTGACATGATTATCGACATCCCTAGCGACAAAAAATATAGAGTCAGGCTTACATGGCGTTGATTTTAGTTTAGGCAAATGTCAAACTTTGGAGCGCTATTAATTAAAACAATTTTTTTACTGATTTATTCAGTAATAAAGACTAACTTATTTCAACTAAGTCAAATTGTTGGAATACAGTAGTTTGAGTTATTTTGTGTTAGTTTGTTGAGTTAGTTTGTGGAATAACAACGTGTTTGACATGTAAACAAGAATATGCGTTTTACACGCAAACTTACTTTAAAATTATCTTTTATATGCTTTTAACATGGGAAGATAATGTTTTTTTTTACATATTAGATATAGGCACCTATTAGTTTATCAATTTTTTATGTTTATTTGTCTTTTAACCAAATTTATATTTATTTGCTGTCTGTTTTACATCTTACCCTCTATAGGATATATAAATCGATCTTTAATTACCAAAAAAAAGGCACCAAAAGTTTTTTGTCAACTGTTTTATAGAAAAAATGGCAATGGCCAACGCTCACAAGTACCTAATAAAACTATTCTGTCCTAGCCGGTAGTTGTCTACGAAAACTAAAACTACTCTATTTAGCGACATGTAAGCTAATATTCGCCTAATTATAAGGACGTGGTCACTCGAAAGCATCAGTCGAGGTAAGGGATGAAAGTAATACATAGGATAACATCAGGGTTGCCTCGTTAGCTGTAATAAAAACTTTTTCTACACTTTCTTGACTAAATTGGAGCGAATTTTTTGTCGCTCCTGTCTCGACTGACGACAAATTGAGGGTTTGAGATTGTGTTTTGACTTAATTTTGATTTTGAGCGATCTTTTACTTTTAAATAGGATATTACTTGTAGAGTATAATTTAAGTAGTCATTTTTATTATTCTATTATTATCTATTTCTTTTTATGAACTTGGAATTCTGATAGGTTTCTTATTATTATAAAATATACTTATGTGAAAGTTTAGATGTTTATTGTTCATTTGCGTTGCAAGAACTAAAATGATCTGGCTGAAATCTGGAATTGTATGAGAATTTAGTCAGGGATATACATATTTTGTACTCGTAGATGTTTTTAATTCCACAAAAATGCCAAAGGATAATTCTTAAGCGCCAAGAACTTCATGGAAAAAAGTTTACCTATAAAATACATTTCAGGTAATCTAGGTGTTTAGGTATTGGACGGCAACCATTTTTTTTGCAAGATTATTTATTCATTTATTTCTATTGCAACAAGTACATGACATTGACTTAAAACTTAAATCTAGTAGGTACATGACCCTGTTAGAGCGTAGCAACACAATTAATTACAATAAAATAATAGGTACGATAGACATCTAATTATTTTATGACTGAAATAGCATAATCATGTTTTTGTTCTGTAGCGTTAATGAAGTTATTGATATGATCTTACGGCAGAAGCAAATCTTGGCCTGAGATGTCTGTACTGCTTACCATTTTTTTATTGTGTAGTAAAAATAATGAATAGTTTCTATCTATTTTTGGTAATATAACTTACCTAAATTAATAACATCATGTATTATATAACATTCATAGTCCAGCTCCCGCAAGCAGCACCCGTTCACGAGAATGACGCTTGTGCTAGCTTTTGCTCTCCTCAACCATATTTAACTGGAGAAAATGGTGACCAGGCCCACTTCTCTGCCGCAAAAAGAAGTGTGTTAGTTGAGCACAAGTGCTCAGGGCACAAACGTCATCAGTAACCTAAAGATACTAACTATACCTAGGTACTATATGCACATATATTATGTACGTAGTGCAATCCATGCATACACTTATAACATAGTAATCGAACGTAAAACAACTCTTTTCACGTAGTGTAGATTTTCTATGTTACCTTGCTATCTTTAAATACATACAACGCAAAAGTTGTTGACTGATAGATCGACGCACAGCCCGATCTCTTAGGGCTAGAAACTTAAAACTTCGCACACATATTCTTATGACACAATCATCAACTACGGAAGGCTTTTTTATAAACAACTTTTGGGAGTTGTACATATAGGTGTGAAGTGTGTTTTTCATAAAATTTCGTAAAAATTGACCGAGGCAAAAATAAACGAGTTACGTATTTTATAGGGCTTAACAAATATCAACCCCTAGGATAGGAAACTTGGGGACACATTTATCATATATGTGAATAGATTAAATCTTAGGACTAAGGGCTATGGAAGAAAGATTAGGTCATGCTACTTACCCCCATAGGAATATACTTCAAAAACTAATAGAACTGATCGAAACAGTAGACAAAAGATAATCTATAATAAGTCTCCAATATTCATTGGAGTAGGCCTTTTATGTTGAATTTAAATCATTGTGTAAATAACTGACAAAAGAAAATCGATTTCACGACGATAATAACTTACACAATAACTAAAATTTGTAATTTTAATTAATAATATGTTATTAAACAAAATCAATACATCACGCGTAACTTCGTGCTCTTGCATTAAACGAGCCCCGCCTTTATAATGACTTAAATAATAATTATTATTTACATTTATGACTTCAATTAATTTCACGTCTCGTTATTAATGCTCGCAATAATTATTGCGCGACAAACATACATGCAAATGAGGTTGGCTGTAAACCTTTTGAACGTTTCTGAGAGACTGGAAAATACTTTAATGTTTCATGTAATCAATTATTTTGACTTTTTCTTTAGAGAGATAATAGTAAACTTGTAGTGGCATTCCACATCTTTATTTCATACTAGCAGCGACCCGTTGTTACATTTCGACGTGATTGAGCAATAAACATCCAAACATTGACATTTTCAATATTAGTACAATAGACCTTGATTGAGATATGGATAATGTAAGAGTAGGAAAAACCGTGTGAAAAACGGTGTAGGAAAACATCGTGAGAAAACCGGTATATTCTAAGAAAGACATATTATTATTTAAGCACATGCGTCGTCAAGAAATCTGAACCGATTAGAAATAATTGTTAGCACAAAAGCAAATGCAGCCCATTTTATGTTCCCACAGTTGGGACTATAGCCCTTTTCTCACAAGGATAAAACCAAGACCAACATCCACCAAGCTGTCCAATTCCGGGTTGGAAGATGACACATGTCTTCGAAAAATGTGTATCTTCGATCAGGCTAGTTTCTTTCTAGTTTCACGATTACTTTCTTCACCGTCAAAGCTTGTACATCGGAAAATTAATTATTATTATTGTAAAATATTATTATTATCACTAACACTGCAGCCTGCAGCTAGCTCGGACATGGTTTGCGATGGATCCGCTTCCACAGTAGCCTTCAATTCTTTATTATTAACTTTGGTCTCCGGCCATTCACGGGCTTTGTTCTGCAGGTCGAAATTTCCAGAACGAAAAACAAATGCCAATCATAGGAATAAAAACTGCTGATAAAAGTGAAAACTTATAACTCAGAATTTGATAGCTTTCCTTGGAAACTACGTGACGTTGGCGTGGCCATGAGCATGGCCATAGTCCCGAATTCACCCGTAGATTTCTTATCATTCCCGAGCGTGACGCTAGAATTCAATTCACAGCCCACGAAAAATCTATCTGTAGCGCGTGTAAAGAAGTTTTTACTTCAAAAATAATTATTATCATTTGACAAGCCGTTGACACTAGTATAAAGCGCCAGCCACACTACACTGTCACCTGTTATCTTGTAATCGTATATTACCGGAACGTCATTATTACTAGAGATGCGGCGGGTCCCGTCTTCCCCTTAACTTATGGCTGGTGTCAATGTTCTTTTAGTTTTTTTCGGATACCACATATTTTCTACGACATGCAAAATAAATTATTTACATAGTATTAAACGTTGATCTATTTATAAGTATGCTATGTGACACGGTTGGTCCTTTTTGTTGTGCAACTTTATTTGTACCTTTTGTATGATGTAAGTAAATGATTATGAGGTACCTACTCTACCTACTTATGTACAAAGTGACTTGTATTAAACTAAGTGACCTATACAATACGGTGTCATATACATAGGTACATCTTCATCATCAACAGCCCACTAAACGGTCCCACTGCTGGGACTCGGGGCCTTCTCTCGCAAGGAGAGAGTTAAGGCCATAATCCACCACGCTGGCCCAGAACGGGTTGGCGGATGACACATGACTTCGAAAGATTCTAGGTACATGTCGGTTTCCTCACGATGTTTTCCTTCACCGTTTTAAGTAAGCGGCATTACGCACATGACTTCGAAAAGACAGTGGTGCGTGTAGGGTTTGAACCCGGGGTCTCCGGATCGGCAGCCGCCGTTCTCCCGACTAGACCAGCCGTAACTTATACACATACATATACATACAAACCTATTGTATATGTCACCGTAAAATTGAAAATATCGTCAGTTTATAATTTAACGTCGTTAAATTATAAGACAACCTAAAAACTTTTTACACTTGGCTAAATTTAGTGACTAAATTCAGAAGCAAATTGTGAAGCAAGGTTAATCGCCTGAACTCACATGCAAGTTTATGTAGAACCAAGCAATCCTCACTTCTGTATTGAGCTTTCTGAATGCTATTTCACATCACTAAATTCAGTATCTACTAAATTTATGGTGTAAAAATTAAAGTTTGTTGTGGTTGTTTGTGTGTAAAAACATTACTGGCATCGCCTTGCAAATTTGTACGCATAGAATTTAGATAAAGATCTTAAAAACTTACAATTAGGAATTTTGGGATAAAAGCAGCCCTTGTGAAATTCCAGACTATTTCCTGAACTGAAGTTTATTTACCTGAATTCCGAATTTCACACCGATCCGTTTAGTTCTTAAGGCGAAAAAACAACATACATCAAAACATTTAAGTCTTCAAACTTTCACATTTTTAATATTAGTAGGATGTAATTTTTTGTGTATTTATTTGATCAAAATGTACCTACCTACCATACCTATAAATAAATCTAATATCATTCACATACACCTAGACATTGAAAAAACATCTGTGTTCATCACATAAATATTTGTAATTTGTGGGAATCGAACCCACAATATCACGGCTCAGTGTGCTGATTCACTACCGATTGATCCTCCAGGCCAGTCCAGTGTCTTATTAGTTGCGTGTTGCGTTTTTTTTACTATAGTAACAAAACCTATGGTTACCCTACTTATTACTCAATTTATGAAATCAAATAAATTTGTAATGAAAACGAACTTTTTCCAACCAATGAGATATATCTAAAGTGTCGACATACATTCACGAGAGATATAGTATGTTATTGCTATACCGTTTCACCTACAATAAGGTTACTGACCATTTTAAAGGTCTGCCTAATGGTGCTACAGAAGAAATCGCTTTAAAAGTACAAAATTCAGTACATTTGTCTATCTAAATCACTTATACTTCAACAAATTTGTTGTGTTTATAGATTTACCATAGTACATTAAATCAAGTCTACTGTACTTGGACCACATTTTCCTACCATAGTCCATTAAATAAACTTTTGTACTTGTCCCACATTTTCCTCCTACTGCTGAGACACGGAGTCTTCTCTGACAAGAAAATAATCAAGGCCTTAACCTACTACGCTGGCCAAGTGCGAGTCTGCGGGTGACATACATATATTCTCGAACATTTTTGGAACACGTCGATTTCCTCAATATGTCTTCCTACACCGTTAAAGCTAGTAGTAACAAGAGCCACCAATAAAATCAGAAGGACTAAAGTTTTGAATAATAAAGGCTACTTTACCTCCCACAAATACAAAAATCTTCAAGAAATAATCGTACTTTATCATTTTATATCTCTACGCAAAGCGCAATTCTATGTTAGGCAGTGATTTGAACTCTTCATGTCCAAACAGCTGAGCGACATTGCGCTGTTATGCATTGGCTTATGTCTGACTTGTATTTTTATTCACGTTATAATTATTAAACCTAGATAAACGAAGTAGCGTGCAAATAGTAATATAATAGTAATTTAGTATAGTAAAGCAATATCTAAAATAATTGGTCAGTTTCAGTGATTTCATCACTTCCGTGGGTCTATATCCTATCTATAATAATTTTGCGTTGTCTTTGTCCTCTCATGAAAAATGAAAATAAGTACTGAAACAGAAATCACAATAACATAGCCATTTTAGTTAGTCCTCCCCCGGTTTCCAAAAGTGTCGTGCTGTGATTAAACTTTAAGCCAATTCCGACATCACTGTAATGTTCTATTGCTGAGCAAAACATTTTTTTGCTAAGTATCATAGCAAAAGTATACGTCCGTAGAATTGAAACCGGAAAACAATCCTAAAAATGGACCCAATACTCACCAAGGTGGTCCCTTATCTGCTCTCTGTCCAGCGTCGCTTCTAAAGAGACATTTCACCTTTTTTACTGCTGGCTCTTCGCGACTATACCACATCACAAACGTTTTTATACAGCTCTAAAAATTTAACAACCACTTTATATTTACTGCGATAGAGTTTAGTTTGTAATTGTTTTGTTTTAATTGAATGTAGAAGTAGAATTGTGTCTAGTATAGTTTTATCATTCTACTTTCTCACCTTTTTACGAGTTAGCGTGTGAGTTGAAGTGTCGTAGATACAATTATCGATTAGGTATAATGTTATCGGGACTGATCTTTTGTCTTCCGGTTGGTGAAGTTGTATTGGTTTAGGGGTGTAAGCTGTCAGTTGACATCCTGTTATATTTCGCGGTTTTGTGAACGAAAGGTTTATTTTTTTGCGATAGTGGACTGCGGAATTGATAAGACCCAAGCGCCACCAGTCTGGTTATGGTGTGAATTCCTGAAAATTCGAATAAATCACGTGAAACTATGGAATACATTACCTGAATTGGATATCCCTGATGAATAGAATCTTAGTCAATTTAAATCGAGAATAAATCGGTAATTTCCAGACAAGCGTGCCTCGTCTTTAGCTACGGTATTACCTACTTAATTTCAGTCAATTCGTGGACAAACGCATGCTTCGAAAGTAAATTTTTTGAAAATGTTTTGCGCGTAGCCATGTCTACATCTACATGATGCAAAACAATCTATTTTCGGGTTGACGAAATAAAAAAGCAAATTGTAGTTACCATGCCTGATTACAATGGCACTTTAGTAAGTAGGCTAGTAGAAAGAGGCATGCAGGTACTATTGCAAATCTATTCTCTCTCCGCACATTCTTACCTCTCGCACTTCTTCGAGCCAAAGAAGCATCGTCAACCTCTGTGATGCTGCCAAAGTCGATAAAATGCTGCCACCACGGTAACATACCACTTGCCATCAAGGACTGTAATGTTACAAAAGTTTAGTAGTGGTAAGAGAATCTTTGCAGAATCTTTGGGAAGGTACCACACGTTAGTCAGTTGTATTTTCTGCAAATAAAAAGTGTGCAAACAATACTGTGTTTTAGAGTCAAGAGATAAATCGTAGGGATATATATATAATATATACAGTAGACGAGCGCAGTACAGTGCTAATCAGTAATTCGGACTCTTCGTGTTCAAATGGTTGCGTTGCATTTTATTGTCATAGCTAGACGTATTGCTTACCATCAGTTGCATGTGTTGCTTGTTCGACTAGCTTCGTGGCCTAGTGGGTAGTAACTCTGCCTGCGAAGCCGAGGGTTCGATTCCCACCCAGTGCTTATATTTGTGTGATGAATTAAAATATTTGTACTGTGTCTGGGTATTTCTATGTATATTAAGTATGTCTTTACAACTATGTAAGTATTATATCAACTATCTGGCCGCAATATTACTAGCTTTGCTAAGTTTGGGGTCAGATGGTGTTGTGTGTGAATTGTCCACCAATATTTATTTATATAAGTATTTAAAATTATAAAAAAGCATAAGCATTACAATTTACCATCAAATGAGCGCTCTGGTTTATTTATTTGGTTCTTTTATTATGTTTTAAAAGATTAAATACATAAAGTGATATAAACAAATGATTACATTATTGTGTAGGCACATGACATTGCTAATGTAAAACATATCTGAAAGAATAAACAAAACTGTGTCTCGTCGATAAACTCTGCTGATCTATTGATAGATAGATAGATACCTTTTGTGATTTATAGCGGTTTAATGAACTCACAACTACGTTCCTAAAAAGGCGTGAACCACCTCAGGCTAGTTCCAGTTTTGTACGGTCAATGAAACTAGTAACCATAAAAATCCATTTGACAAAATGTGCAAATGTTGTATGTCCTAATAATAAGGACATGTTGAATTGGTGGTAGAGATATAGTTTTTTAGCTATGCATTATTTTGTAGCATTGTATTTCGCGACGATAACGTAAAGTTAGGGCTCCCACACAAAACTGCGATGCGATGCGATGTGACGCCGCATCGGAGGAAGGGCTTCCACACAAAACTGCGATGCGATGCAAATTGCTCCGATGCGGCGTCGCATATCATCGCATCGCAGTTTTGTGTGGCAGCCCTTAAATCTAAATAATATTGCGTTAAGCTAATTATCAGAGAGCTGTTAGCAAAATTCGGGTAGGTATTTCAGGCAAGCTGAAAACTTGGCACATAGTTCTCTTATTACCTATATCCCTACACGGAGGATATCTTAGCAGAGTCCGCCTGGGGAAGTACCTACCACACCTTTGCCAGTTATACTACCGCCAAGCAATAATGTGCAAACAATACTGTATTCCGCTTTGAAGGGCAATGTTTCCAGATAAATTACAGGGCTTAGAGATATAACATCTGGGTGACGAGCGCAGTGCGGTGCTAGGTAATGATTTGGGCTCTTCATGTTCCAATAGCTGCGTGTCATTGTGCTGTTATGTGGCAGGCATGTTGCTTACCATCAGGTACATATCCTGCTCGTCTCATCACTCTTTATTTTAAAAAAAATAAAAAAGGTGCCGACCTGGCTGGGGAGTAGCGGAGGAGTAGTATTTATTTCGTTAAAAAAAACTACTAATTCCGCAAGGTTTAACATTACGCTAGGTATATTAGCAACGTATCAGGCACACATTTAACCATCAGTAATCGTAGGTGTATACGGCTTTTTATAATGGTACAGGGTATCCACGACAAATACGTTAACACCGGCGAGGTCGCTCTCTCAGGCCCTGTCAGCATATTTACTAACTTTTCACCAATAATAACTCAACTAACAATAGTATCATTCCGTCAAACTAGGCGCCCGCTAACCTCTACAAATTCCTCGACAGTAATAAATCAGACGAAATCAAGTTTAATTTCAACAATAAGCCAGTCGAAAACTGACATCCCCACGCGAATTTTATAAGACAAACGACACTTGTATGGCAGAACAAGACAACAACCATTTTGTGACGCAATCCCTAAGTAATTTATACTCGTAACACCATCAAATCAAATCAAATCAAATCAAATAATCAGATAATAATACAAATAATATGGTAGCCATAAGGACTGTACATTAAAGCGAAAACATATTACCTATAACTCAGAAATGTGGAGTGCACTAATGTAGGATATACCACTATAACGTATGTCGGTGACTCTCAAGACGAAAATTTGTGAAACGATGAACTCACAAGATTTCATATATAAAAATCGTCTCGCACGTCCCGTTCTGCTGCTCCACCGCCGTTCCTACGTTACGCCGCTACATTGTCAAAACGGTGACGTAAACCCATGAGATTTTCACGTTGTGCTCAACACGGGTCAAGAAGCTTTCACTTTAAAAAATGATTCTTATCTTAACACACCGGCCACAAGATGGCAGGTCCCAGAATCTCCCTAAATTTCAATATAAATATATATATCGGATAAACAACTGAGGAATAATTTTTGAAATCGACCCAGTAGTTCCTTTGATTAGCGCGTTTAAACAAACAAGCTCTTCGGCTTTATTAGATTAGTATAGATATTACAACTATAAGGATATATTCCAGGGCGATCCTTGATCTTTACCTACCGACGGCAGCCCAAGCCGTTGCACAGGTTTGGGTGTTCTACGAGGTGTCGTACGAAATCGCTGAATACGGGAAGTGAGTGCCTGTGGTAAGTAGTATATTATGACATGTAAGGGCAATGTTTCCAGAGAAATTACTGGGCTTAGAGATAAAACAGTTTATATCTCCGGGTGACGAGCGCAGTGCGAAACTATTACCTAGTTTCGCATTTAGATAGTTCGCGTTATTTGGACTCTTCGTGTTCCAATAGCTGCGTGTCACTGTGTTGTTATGGGCAGTAATGTTGCTTACCATCTGGCACATGTCCTACTCGTCTTGTCACTCTATGCTATAAAAAATGATATGCTTCAGATATACTAAAGCACACTGAAAACATATCATGCTTTACATTAATGCAGACATGCATTTAAGTATGATCTACATACATTTAAATGTAGTTAGTTAAAAGTAGAAAGTACAGTTTTTACTTTTATAAGTTTTCATTTGATCGCTATCTCGCTACGGTCTACGATAAAGCGTGCCCTCACTGTGGTCTCTCCCTCTTGACTGAGGATCATGGTCATCGCTGGATGTGGATGCTCTACACCTAAATTTTGTAATCTGCTTCCACCGGTGTCTGCTCATCGCGTCTCTGACGACCGTGCAAAATTTGGTAGATGAAGAGTCTCTCACTTGATCGCTCCATCTAGTTGGGGATACCCCGGGCTCGCTTACCCTCCGTATTTCCAACTATGATCAGCATTTCAAGGCTGTCATCTCCCCTTCTCATAGCGTGACCGAAATAGGACAGAATGTGGTGCTGGCAGATTGTAGACAAACGGGTTTGGACTCGAAGCTGTGAAAGATCGATACATTGTTGCGCTTGGCTGTCCAGGGTATCCTCAACACCCGCCTCCAGCACCACATCTCGAATGCATCGATCCTTTGCCTTTCTCGGGCTTGTATTGTCCCACGTAGAGCGTGCCCACCTAGAAGAAATCGATTCTTTCTTTATTTGAAGACAGCAAGATTACAACCATCTTGAATCCAACCCAAGTAACGTATTTCACAGCCTAGAAGACCTAGACGTTCTTATCACAAAAGTAGAGTCAAATCTCTTTGTTCGAATCTTTGGAACGTCTACCATAAAACGATTGCTTTTTCGAGCTACAAGCGGTACAATAGAAAAAAGAGCAAATTGGATTAGATCATTTAGAATCATTACACACTCTCCGGAAGTGTGTGTGTAGAGTTAGTTTGTAGAGGCCTCGTGAGACCAAATATCACAGGTCCTTTAAAAAAATATGTTCAGAAACCAGTAAATTAAATTTATATTTGCCCTGTTTTTGCAACCACTACATTATGATATCTTTATAAGTCCTTATGAATGCAATAATATGTGCATGTTTAGCGCAGGCTTTATGCAACCTGATGCTCTGTTGGTCTGTAATATTTACAATGCGGCTTGATATTCTTACTGAAGAAGCTTGCAGAATTGTGTTACGGGTAGAATTTAGTATGAACTAGATTTTCTGTTCAAGTCTATTCAGTAGGTAAACATTATATAAAAAGTTTTAACATAAATAAACCATTATTTTATTCAAATATAGGTATATATCTATCTATCGGCTCTATTAACATTGTGTAAAAGTTTTCAAATAAATAAATAGACTAGTATTTTTTGCTTGCTTTGCTTTCGAAATCGTCCGGTTCTATTTGAGAAATCGACAATTCTCTACGAAGTTTTGCAGTTTTTTTTGTGATAAAAAGGAGCCTAAGTAGCATTTTAAAAACTGTTTTCTGAAGTTAAGTCTGATCCGATCGGTTTTTATGACTTGATTGAGCAAGAAATATCTAAACGTTCACATTTGTAGTACTGATATGATTTGAAATTGAATGTATACATACTTAGGTAACATTTTTGACTGCCCTCGTGCCTTAGTTGGTAATAACTCTGCCTGCGAAGCCGAGGGTCGTGGGTTCGATTCCCACCCAGTGCAAATATTTGTGTGATGAATTCAAATGTTTGCACTGTGTCTGGGTGTTTCTATGTATAATAAGTATGTATGTAAAACTATGTAAGTATTATATCAGCTCTCTGGCCGCCATCATACAAGCTATGATTAGTTTGGGATCAGATGGTGTTGTGTGTCCACCAATATTTATTAATTTATTTAAAAATAAATCATATTTATTTACACACCAGCTACGCCCCACGGACTATATTATCTTTTGAACGTGTTTTTTTTCTAAAATGAGTGTAGCTTAATAGCTTAGTCTACTTTATAACATCAACTACTTGCCAGTCAAAGTCCCGTTAAAATCAGTCCAGCCGTTACAGAGATTAGCTAAAACAAATAGTTAGTTAGGATTAAAAAACAGATACTTTAATTTTATTTATTAAGATGTAAATGTTAATATATTTATTCAAAAGACTCATATTTCCTTACCGATAATTTCAATTTGAGTACGGGACGTGGTGAATTTTGTAACTGATAGCTAAATAGCAAATTCTATGCGGTTTTACAATCTTAAAAGGGAAATCGCAACTAAATATCTAGTCATAAATACTAATACTAAAAGCTAAAATATAAATATGAAGTGTTTTGTAGCTGGAATACTGCAGTAGCGATGGTGTAACTCGAACATTGTCCCGTGGAACAACGAATAAAGTGAGTAACTTATTGTGAGATTGGTTACCACTAGAAATAACCATGCAATATTACTGGCTAATGTCATTGTAGGTATTATGGTCAAGTCGCTAGAACGGCAACTGCTGATCCAGAGACCCTGGTTCGAATCTTATACGCACCAGTCTTTTAAAAGTCATCTGCGTAATGCCGTTAGTTTAAAAATGATACTATTATAGATAAACTAGCGGCCCGTTCCGGCTTCGCTCGGATTATAATCTAGATTTTTGGGGTGAACAACCCTTATCACTTAGGGGTATGAAAAATAGCTAGTAGCCGATTCTCAGACCTACTGAATATGCATTTAAAATTTGGTAAAAATCAGTAGAGCCGTTTCGGAGGAGTAAGGAAACAAACACTGTGACACAAGAATTTTATATATAAGAAGATATACTTACAAAAATGGTCATTTTGGGTTATTCCTAAGAGATAGACATATACTATTGCAGACTTTTTGTAGACCTTTTGAAGGGGTATAATACGGTACATTACTTTGATCTAGCTCATAGGGTTCAGCCAGCGTTTGCAGTGTAAGTGCTAAAAATGTGTTTATTTATGACATTACATTAGAAACCTTTAAAACTATCCGTGTTTCACTGCTATTTTATGCACGTATTACAAGTATACATAAACCTTCCAATTGAATCACTCTATCTATTAAAAACCCGCAGCAAAATCTGTAAGGTGGTTTTAAAGATCTAAGCATATATATAGGGACGGACAGACGTGGAAATTGACTTTGTTTTATACTATGTAAGTAGTGATGTGTCATCAACTAACCTGCGTTGGGCCAGTATGGTGTCATTGCTCACTACTAGTACTCGGGATTGTGGCCAGTCCCGAGTACTAGTAGTGAGCAATCTAAATAATAAGGTACCTTATTATGTAGATTTCTGTGAGTGAAACGCTCTGCGGGTTCTGTGATACATCGAAGTGGATCATTTTCACGTCAAAAAGTCGAAATCGCTTTATATAATAAAAAAAATCAATATTTATTAAAAAGTATTACATTTTCTTGGTTCTGGAAAGAAGCATTTAGTAAAGTAAGTAAGTAAGTAAGTCTGGAATACTGCCACAGATAAAGTCGAGACATACTGCGCTAAATTCTACTCTTAAATCATTTTGAAGATAGAAAGCAACAATATAACACAAGATATAACAGCAACAATATGACATAAAAAAATATTCTATTTTCAAAATTTGTGAAAAGTCGTCGTAGTGAACCATAACCTTTATGGTATTTAAAATTTCGTCTTAAAAAGTGTATCACAATCTTATATTTAATGTTATTATTACGAGTCTTTCGTGTAATTATCTAGCATAGTGAACAATGAGTTATTTCTTTGCTAGCGAATATCAGAAGCAAACAATATTACACTGTCAAGCGAGTTAAATCTCAAAAGCAAATAATATTGATGTGCAACAAAAAATTGTTGCCATAATCACACATGCGTGAAAATTCCCTGGTGTAAACGAACCTTTACAAACAAACCTCACAAAACTTCATTCATTCCTGACCAATCATACAAACTGTCCCACGATACAAAAAAATGGACACAAAACAACACATTTAACCAGCTCTTTTGCCTTTAATCACAGATTAAGTGACGAACGAAAGTTAATCGGATTTACAATGTAAATATATTGTCTAGGACTTAATCCACTCCGTTTGCGGGAACGAACATCACGTACAGCGCTACAAACTTACGAGCCCCGACGGTGAAAGAATAAACTTTGAAAATATGACGACATAGGTTTGAAACGTACGATAAAATGCGATAGCAGCGATGTCATCAATGTTTCCAATAAGTTTGACGTACTGCATCGATGTACCCGTGTCTATTTGATGGATTTATGACAGCTTGTGACGTCTTTTTATGAAAAGTCCCCAAAACATTCCTTTGACGTTATTTTTTTTCAATAATCGCCGCTTTATCAGAATCTGTTGTTACTGACGGGCTACTGTTTTTTAATGTGGATTTTACGGATATTTTCGTTAAGCTTAGCTTAAAATTTAAATAATAGTCTAGTTCAATTTATGTTCGGAACGGTATATTACATAAGTCGTAAAAGGAAGAGGAGGCCGTTAATACGTTTTCACATTTTTTACAGTTCGTAGGTACCTAATCCGATTTTATTGTTTTTTCAGCTTGACAGTGCACCGTTTGATTCTACGAAAATCGATTTTGCTATGATCCACGTATTTGGAATGTAAATAACTAATAATTTAATGAAGGAATTAGTTTGCACATACTTCATTGTTTAGCTTCTCTTAAATTTGCTGTAATGTTTGTGTGATTAATTAATTTTATGACCAGAACCATTTTTATACCGTATGGTTATTTGATAAATCAAGTTTTTTGTCCCAAGTTGATCCATTACTTGGACATAGATTTGATTAGGTAAATGCCTCTGACATTAATTAGGTAAATAGTAGTTTTAATTTGTCGCAATTTTCTGTACTTATGAAGCTTTTTAGTAAGTGGAGTACTGGAGCTCCACTAAATCTGAAAGTATGATTGTTAAGCATTATTAAAACCTCAGATAGATTATAATTTGAAACAGTACCTATACCTACTTAGGTAGGTACATTTTTTACACTTGAAAAATGAGTTCCTTGGTATATTTTATGAATTTTACGTAGACCAGGTCGGGGGCTGAAACTACTACAGATAAAAAAAAAAAAACATAAAACGTGCCGTCTCTTTATTTATCTTATTGTACCCGAAAAAATACTTTCATCAGTTTCAAACAGTGAAAAAAATGTAAGGCCATAATTTTGTAAAAAAATACAAATATCTATTCCTCAAAATTTAAGAAACACTTTCTTTTGCAAGTTAATTACAAACACGGGGACATTTAACGGTATTTATTTGTATAACTCAGTAGGAGAAGGATAATCTTACTTTTAATAATTTTACTTTTATTTGCAGGTACATTTGTTATTTTTTTGCTTTTCCTTTTTCTTTCAAACTTGATTTCCCGTGGGAAGGGATAGCGAAAGTTTGAATCAATACTTTCTACTGTTTTTGAAACTTGAAATCACGTCTCATGTTTGTTTGCTTCTCCTATTTTAAAGCTACATTATGCTGTCTCTTTATTTTTTTTTCAAACGAACAAGGACAGCAATATTCTAATTTTAAAATTCGAATGCATTTTCAAATTGAGGAAGATATAATTTTACAGATGGTTTCAACAACATTCCAAATTCAAAACGACTCTATCCTACCTCCATTCACTTACATCAAGTATGCACATCAACAGCCTAACGCCATCCCCGATCCCTATTCGATTCCGAACCGATTTTTCAACATGTTCGTAACTCGATATCGTCTCAATCGATAACGCTCGATAAAGGCGCCGTACAGACGCGGGCGCCAGCCCTCTCATGCAGAAAACAACTCTACTGATGAAACGAATGCTTAATACGGTATGACGGTCACTACGAAACCTAATTAAGGCTGTCCTGACAACCAATTTATTTTGATCTTCAAATATTTACAATTCAGACCCATTTAGGGGTCGTGTGTCGTGGTCGTCTATTTTAGTTATGCCCTTTATTTCGTCAGCAATCTGATAAGAATTTAATGCCACCTGATAGTTATAAAAGTTTATTTAGATCAAAGATTTAGTTGTGGTGGTCTTTAAATATCGATGCGACCTTATCTTATCGGCTGACTTTGATTTTGTCATATAAAACACAGAGTGCGGTTTTCGTCAAGAAGTATTTCTTTTGTGTCGGAAAAGGCCTGTAGACACATAGTGACACTAAACTTTTCATACAAATCAAAGCAACAATTTATTAAATTTACAATTTTTTCAAATTTACTGTGTTGGGACGAGCTGGATAACTGGATATGAGGACCTGATGGGAAGCAACACGCCTTTCCACAACAACACAGTGTCACCTAGCTTACCTAGCTATTGGAACATGAACAGTCCAAATCATTAAGTAGCACTGCACTGCGCTCGTCACCAAGTAAATATTGTTCATTTTCTTACGGACACAGCAGAATACCTATATAAACTATACTTATAACCAATTACAATTTAATTTATCTAACTACATGTCTGTACAACAAGAGAATGAGTTTGAAAGTATATACTTTTCAGCACTACCATTTTAGAGATTTGATTGGTAAAAATAAAATGACATATTCGTGCCTGATATTAAACATAGATTTGGAATTACTCGTACCTTCCACCAAAAATGTCCACCGAATTTCCATAAGAAACGATTTGAAAAGGGTAACATAATCTAAGTTACACTATAAAAAGCTAATTCAATATTTGCTGTATAGTATATAGTTAAAAATAATCCTATAATCATTTGAATAACTTATTTTTAAAAGGACCTGAGGTAGTTTATTCGGCTTTACATGGTCTATACTGCCTAACGAACTTAGGACTAGCGCAGATAAATAGTAACCGTTGCTTATAGACCACACTGACATTTGGCTAATGGCTATTTTCCAAGAAGCCCGTGAAGTACATTTATTGGTGTCCTTTGAATTTAACGATTAAAATGTTAATAATCTTGCAACTTTAACAATAAACCATTAGATTCCTAGTGAATACCACACTTCGCTTAAAAGTCATAGTGTACTTCATTCGTATGCCGATAATTAGGTTGTTAAATGCGAAGACAGGCACTAACAATAATGTTTTGTGAAATATCATAAATATATACTAAATAGACGCGAATGTAACATAAAGGTACTACTTTTTATGAGTGATAAGTTTGTCCGCCATGGTACTAAGAGACGATGCGGTCTACGATGAAGCGTGTTAAAATACTGATTCACTCTTGATTTGAAGATACCAAGATTGTAAACATCTTAAAAACCCACTCAGGCAACAAATTCCATAGCCTAAACGTTGTTGTCACAAATGAGTAGCCAAACCTCTTCTCTAGAATCTTTGGAACTAGGTGTAAGTACCTGCTACTGGTGTACACAAAGCTTAGAAAACCTTAGTTATTATACAGTGAGTTAGTTTATGTTAGTTATTGTATAGTTTAGGACGACATCATTGATATGAAAAAGAAGAAACATTAATTAAAAGAGGCCATTGTTGAAAAGAGCTAGTAGTAAAATAACCTTTGACATTTTTTTACGATTCTAGAGTTGATCTCATGGAACTTTATTAAAACGATTAAAACCATTATTTTAAGGGTACTTGGCCTCTACTGCCTGGTAAACTAATTAACCTAAATATGCTAACTAACCCTACTAGCACACATGATGCATGCAGTAATTTATACCTACGGGACGTAAAAATACGGTTGTTCGGTATATTATATAGCATACTTCATTGTGGAATATTTGCCAATGAAACGATATCGAAATATCGGTGACTCGCTTCACCATAGGTACAACCACGCTAAAAATCCAGAGAGTATTAATAAAACTTACATTAAATATATATTCTAATAGTAATAAGAAGGTGCGAGACATCGGAAAAGCAATCACTTCTCTCAAATGGAATTGGGCTGGACATATTGCCAGGCAGAGTGATGGCAGATGGACTCAAGTGGTTACAGATTGGTGGCCAATGGAGAGCAGGAGAAGTGTTGGGCGCCCACCGGCTAGATGGGTTATGACATTCGAACTGTCGCGGGTCATGCATGGATGAGACTAGCAAAGGATCGAGACAAGTGGCGTACACGAAGAGAGGCCTATGCTCAGCAGTGGGCGATAACGGGCTGAAAAAGAAAGAAAGAAATAGTAATACATTAATAAAAATAGTTTACTTTTAGATAGTCCGATAGAGATTTCAATTAAAATTATTTTTATCAATCGGTTATTTTTACATTTGTCTGAAATCAACTTTCAATATTTACGATTTCAATCAAAGGAGTGGAGACGATTCGGTTCAGGCGAGCGCAGGACGCACGGTCGCGACACTCGAACTAATGTCAAGGCGAGCGCAATCAGAGTGCGTAGGCGCATCGTCAGGAAACTATGGATGCGATGGCGAACCTGAAATAATTAAATGGTAGGTACAATTACTTATTAATTATAGTATTTATTTATCTATCATGAATTTAACGGTTTCATTTTGATATTGTATCTCTATAAAAAAAACTTGTCTTGTAAATACAACATTTTTTTTAGTTTTTATGAGTACTCCAAAAACTGAAAAGCTATTATGCTAACTCCGCACATACTAGATGAATACTAGGTCCTTTGCGGGTATGTAAATAGTGTATAGTTGTAGAAGTAGAAACATCTACGTTAGTAGGCACGCACATAATAATTATTATTAAGTACATAGGTAAGCAATGTTCTGTAGTAGTGAAATTAAAACAGTTAAAATTAGTTAATGTGATTGAATTGTGTTTGCAAATGAAATATTAATGACGGTTTGATAATACTGTTAAACATCAAACAAGCATTACTCAAGCCCTATAAAGCTTAAAACAAGTAAATATTATGAAAACATATTATTTAACCACAGTAAAAATGGTGGTAGAAATTAGGATAACTTATGGAAGGTGTTTCGTAATAAAAATAATTTATTGTGAGGCTTATTAACTCTTAGCAACTTGAGTTAGCAAAAATTTTGAAGGGACACAACTGTCTACAAGTTTTATGAAACTTTTAAATATTTATCTTAAACAGTAAAGATTACTTACAAAATATGTTTTTTGTAGATGTGATGATATTGATTCAGTTTAAGCAATTTCAAATTTGTTCTAATCAGTATAAAATGGGAAAGCATTTAAGTCATATCCACGTTATTCTAGTTCTGGCCACACTCGCGCTTCAGTAATTGAACGGCGATGTAAAAGGTATCTACGGAGCGAATAACAAAGAAAAAAAAATATCGCGACGATAATCGCAGGTCGCGCGTTCCCGCCCCGACTCTACATTAAAACCAACATAACTTTAAAGCTCTATGGCAGAGCCACTGTACTATTCTCATATATTATTTAAGCAGAAAATTTTAGGGATACCATTTTACCGAATATGAGTTTAATTTGGTCACGCACTATACGGTTTATTGTGTGCTGAATTAAAAATGTACCCCCATTCAATGGGTTGGACATTCAATGGGGCACTTTTGATTTTAAAAGCGTAGGTTGGGCTTCGTGCGCGAATATTTCACATTGCGTTTTGTTGTTGCGTTTTAGTATTTCAAGATGCGTTTTGTTGTGGTGATTGGCGTAATATTTTGAATGGTATCTTCGTCGTGATATTGCTATTTTGTTGCATTTGTGTTTATTGGGCTCTTGGGGAAACTTAGCATCTTTTTAAAGTCAGGACACATTACGGAATATTTTTTGTGTTTGAATCTTGAGATGTTTCTAGTTATGGAGATTGTTGAAGAATTATTTTGGGGAAATATTGTGGGTTGGCGGAAATGACATATTTTCGGTTGATGTCACTTTCAAAGTATGTCCGTTTCCTTACGATGTTGCCATGTTAAAGTTAGAGGTTTGAGGACCAATTCCAAAATCAAGATAATTTTAACATAGCTTTGAAATTAAAATATATTTAAAGTACATTTCATTCGAAAATGGGCTCTAGTTTTCATTGTCGCTCGTAAAGCGACGATATCAAGCACGAGCGACGACGTTTTAAGATAGAGAGTACCTAGAACCTAGAAAAAACTTAAACTCTCACTTCTAGGTGAAAAGTCACTATTTGTTATTGTTGGTTTTATCTTAACCTGTTGTTGTTTTATTGAGTAAACTAAAAAATATAATTTTATCTATCTAGTAACATAACTGTCCTATTTAAATAATGCACGAATTGAAATAAGGAAGGTATAAAAT
Source organism: Ectropis crepuscularia (assembly GCA_963693475.1). Classification (NCBI taxonomy): domain Eukaryota; kingdom Metazoa; phylum Arthropoda; class Insecta; order Lepidoptera; family Geometridae; genus Ectropis; species Ectropis crepuscularia. The sequence continues at coordinate 17,925,649 of OY856358.1, forward strand.
ACAGTTGGCGCCGAAACTATTAAAAATAAACAAACACGTTTAATACTCGTATCAAAACTAATTCAAAACGGATTCCATTTAAATTGAAAGCCACAAATTTTAGAAACACAAAATAAAATCCAAACTTATAGACGGCCATTTGTAAAACAAACTAATATTATATGTGGAATGGGATCCCAGAATCGGGATCAAAGCAATGAAGTATTCATAACGCAGTGGGATCCCGAATGGAATTATTCTCAAATAATCTGATATCTTAGCTACAGATCCGTGTTAAAGTGTTAACAATGAAATTCTCGATCTTTTGAAACAGGTTGTGATAGATATAATTTTATGATAAGAAGAATAGACAAACCGATGACCCTTCGGGTAAATATGAGATACTAGTTGTGCCCCGCGATTTTATTTCTAAAATAAATAACTTTTAAGCCTTAAGGGCGGAAGCTTTTAATTTTCACTACTAACTTACAATAAAACTAAACTAGGTATATCTATATCAAACTCTAAGATCGTGTCCGAAATACCAAGATCCAAAGAAGAACAAAAGTTTCCAGAGAAATTACAGGGCTTATAATATCTTAGATCGAGCGCAGTGCAGTGCTAGGTAATGATTTGGACTCTTCATGTTCTAATAGCTGCGTGTCACTGTACTGTTATGTTGCAGGTGTTAGATTAAGGGTTCCTTGGAACCCTTCACCTAACGTTAAAATTAACTAAATGGTGGTTTATACGTGTCAAATCCTGATTTATGAGATATTTTATGGGATATTGTAATAAAAAGAATGGAATTGATGTATTTCCGAAATACATCAATTCCGTAATCAAACTGGGCACGTAAAAACGTGCCCAGCTCTAGTCCCCACTACCACCACCAGTCTAGCTCCCAAGTGGAGTAGAGTTGTGTGACATAGCGTTGGCCAAGTAAAGGAAAGCGGAGTGTAGGACGTCCAACTGCACTATAGGTCGACGTTATCGTTCTTACCACAGGTCGAACCTGGAGAGGAATAGTAGTTGAAAGTTGAAATACTTTGGTGGTCATTAAATAATAATAATTGTATAATGTAAACTCTTTGAATATTTCCACTCGTTATATTGATTCCCCCTATACTGAGAACTGAGACATGCAATCTTCACCTGCTTAGATAGACTGAAGCATGGTATTGACGTGTTAATTGTACATTTATGAACAAAGAACTTTGACTTTGACTGAGCATAGCGCGTCCGAACTAAAGAATAAACAGACAAACAAAAAACAAACTCTCTAGTTTTATATAGTAGTATAGATACAGATGACTAACGATCACACACATTTAATGTGGTCCCATATTTTGTTGTAAAAGATAAACAAGAGAATTTTATTGTTTTGGAAGAATACTGTTTGTAAATCGAGATTGGAATGAGGCTATGAATGTGTATTTAGTGTTGTTTATTGAGTAAATTTGGGGGTTTTGGTTTAGAAATTACATTAAATACGTACGTAAAAAAATGTTTTAATTTTAACCTTCATCATTGTTTCTGTTGTGTAATCTACACTAATATTATAAAGAGGAAAGATTTGTACCTATTTTTGTATGTTTGTAATGAATAGGATCAACAAGTACTGGCCCGATTTAATAAAAAAAAATACCAATAGAATGCTACATTCTTCCAATTTGACATAGGTTACATTTCATTTTGAAAAAAATTAGGGATCCTTGGTAAATTTTGAACAATGTAACCGAAGGTGTAGAAAAATGAGTCTTAAAATGTCTTTCGTCGAATGCGCTGCCGAAACTATTAGCGATAGAACAAAATAATGTACAACAATATTGAAGAACATCATAATGTTTACAAAAAACTCCGCGGTAGCATATATCCAACTATTGTAGTTATGTCACTACAACAACTTTTTTCATTTTAAACACTAATGAAAATGCTAACCAAATTCAAACCATGCTATTTATGTGTTTATATTAATCCTTATTCAAAAAGTATATTTTATAATCAAGACCATTTAACTACCTATAAAATAGTTTTTAAATTATTTAAATTGGACTTTCCATTCAAAAGATATTACGAATTAAATAATTCAAACAGTAAACAAAACCGCCATAGCGCCGTGGCCGTTGTTTGCGATCACAGAACAGATCAGAATCAGAATCAGAATTTTTTTATTGTGTTGTACAAAGATGTTATACAGAAGAAATATATTTAGAAACAACAGTCTTACCCTTAAAAATAAATCCTCTTTGGTATGAGGTTACAAAAACATTACATTACATTAAAGTTATTTTATCATACCTATAATCTAAACAAAAATAAACAACAGAGAGTCAACAAATAATAAGTATTTAGAATTTAGGATTAACTTAAATGGCAATATCCGAGCGAAGCCGGAATGGCCGCTAGTAATGTTTATATATTGTGTTGTACTCTGTCGTATTGCGATGTGCAGTGTTGCGTTGTGCTCTTGGATACTGTGCTATGTTGCGCTTTTCTGTTGTGGTTTGAAGCTGTATTGCTCTTTATTAGACCAGTCTCGAAAGCTTTTAAAAACAAAATAAGTAATAGTACGATGAAACCCATTGTAAAAGGAAGAGAATATGACAAAAGTGAAAGGAAAAATAATTTACGGGCGATCTGAGGTCGGGAAGTGGAAGGGCAATTTATAGATAAACCGTTTTAAGGGTAAAACCGGTTTATCTAGATTTTCGGCAAAGCTACAAATGCTATGGAAATAAGTTTTACTACAACGTTATAGGTGATAAAAAGGTTACTATAATACTACAACTTGTGCATTGCCACTTTGTTCACATAGCCTCAAAATTGATGACTTTCCTTTTTGTATCTCAAATACACTGTATTTTTTTTTATTTAATTTTTTTTCTCCTTAAATTGGCTTAATATCGAAAAAATACTCCAATTTTCAATCGAAAAATCTCACGAAAAAATATCAGCTTTTTCAATCAAATTGGTAAGCTTTATGTTGTTTAAAATCTCTTCTTTCTGATAATGAATTTATTTTCGATTTTTTGCCATTTTCAAACGCTTCTGCACTGGTCTATATGTGCTGTTCTACTATTTGCCGTTCCGCACTGTTTTGGGCGGTCCTGTGCCGTTATGGACTGTTTTATGCTGTTCCGTTTTGTTCTGCGCTGTACTGTGCTGTTCTGTGCTGCTATGTGCTATTATGAACCGTGCTGCTCTGTTTTGTGCTGTTCTGTGTTGTTACGTGCTGTTGCATGCTTTTCCGTGCTATTCCGTGCTGCTTTGTGCTGATCTGTACTTCTGTACTGTGATTATTGTAGGCTTTCTCTTACAATAAGAGAGTCAATAAATAATTCATCAATAAGATAAATAATACTGCGGTTTGGAGGAGGATATCATTTGTGCTTTAACCGATTCAGTGCTGATGGCACGACAGGCGCGTCATATTTTTTTTATACTTGTGACAGATAACACGAGAGGCATGTCATTTTTAAATCAAATATACGAGTAACTCCGTAATACGAGTAAAATACTCAGAGGTGACGGTATTCGAACCCACGACCTCACGGTTTGAAATCGGTGGTCCTCTCCACTCAGGCGTATAAAACACAATAATTCAGTGAATCATAAATTGTACAGCCTTCCTTCCACGTAACCAAGAGCGCACCTAAGTAGAATCTTATGTTTGTTTTTTGATAGGACTGTGTAACGCGTGCCTTGGGGGTACAATGCTTGCGCGTGGGTTTTTCACTCTCGCATTTTTATTATTTCATCACGTTATCACTGACTTAGTGACTTATGTGTTCCCAAACCTTTTCGGTGCACAATATGTCTGAATTTGTTTAGTGACACACACTTCGAAAGTTTCTATGTACATCGATTTGCCTTCACTCAAAAATTTGACAAATGATTTTCTCACGTAAACCTTGAGTAATAGTTTGGAATAGGGTTTAACTCATAATCTTAAACTTCGTCAAATCTCTCTGTTAACCTCTATCAAATCAAATCAGATATTTGATATTTTTTGCATTAAAACCTACTGTTACTTTTTTGCATTAACGGGAACAATGTGCTCTTAAGGCTCGTGACACGTCAGAGCCCGGTACGCGTTTAGTTTATCTCGATTTATACCTGAAAACTAAATTCAAATTCTGTGTGCTATTTGTATAATACAATACATACTATAAAACGAGTAAACGTTGGTATATCAGATCCTTGGATGGCGGTATTTGTATGAAGATCTAACCTAGTGTCAAAAGTAGATACTTGTCTAAGTTGAATAGTGTATTTTGTTTTGCGTCATCTGGAAATTATGTTTTTTTTTCTGTAAAACTATTTGCGAGATTTGGCCTACTGATGTTTGGACTAGCACAGAAGACAATTTTTTTTGGAATTGGTATATTTGACCACTTCCTGTTGTTTTTGTTCGTAAGTATAATTTTATTTTTAGTATTATATATGTTTATCATAATTGGTTAGAGTTGAGATAATACAGACAGAATATATGCATACAGCTTGTAATAGATTTTTTCAGACCAGAACATTTATATTTTCAATGTCAAAAAGTTTAATTTCTCGATATTAAATTGAAAGTATATTATTTAAATATTTAAAAAATCTTGAAAAGCGCGGTACAAAGCCGCGCACAAGCATCGGATCCTCGATTCTCATGGCGTTTTTTTGACTCGGATACAATAAAAGAGGTGGCCTTTTTACATCATGATATTGTTTCAAGGAAATAGAGATATGTTTGAACAGCAACCTCTAGATAAGTTGTATTTGTTTTGAATCGACTTTGCCCTCAGACTTGTTGGATTAAGAGTTTTTTTTGGGAAATAATGTTGTACTCAACTCAGTACATAGTCTACATTCTTAAACAAAATGACTGCGAGAATTAAGAGAGAGCATTGTGCAAATCAAGTACCAACTAAAAAGTAAGCTCAACGAATTTTTAACCAAATATTTCAGAGAAAAAAATTGGCAGTCATAGGAACTGCCGATAGAAGTGAAAACTACTCAGACTCTCTAACTCAGAATTTGATTGCTCACTTTGGAAACTACGCGTGTGAAAGCGGAGAACATGACCACGACCATGGCCATCTAGATCATCCGAGCTAACCCAAAAAAATCTTTTATTTACGAACGTGTGGTTAGTATAGTACTCAATTCAAAGCCTACGGAAAATCTGTATGTGTGATGCCAAACAAATTTTTCAGTAAAAAACAAGATAATAATATTATATATATATACTTATCGCTGTATTCCAAACATTTGTTCCAGGCAAGACCTATTAAATTTTTAGGTCAAACCAAACCGTTGTTTTGTGGTTTTTCAAGTGGTTTTTGATAACAACGTTTAAAGTTACGAACGTGGATTTTTCTATAGGTATTTGGTTCTTTTCAATAAATAATATTAGATTGGATACTCTTTCGTTAGCCTTTAATAGAAGTGTTTAGAATGTTAAGCATAAAGCAACTTTGTGTTCGTACTGCTAGGACCCGGGGCTTTATCTCACAAGGAGAGCCAAGGCCATAATCCACCTCGCTGGCCAAGTCCGGTTTGACGGATGACACATATCCTCCAAACATTGTCCTCTCTTTGGAAGACGCCAGTTTCCTCATAATGTTTTCATCCGTTGAAAGCAGGGATGAATCAAATTCGTACATCTACTAGAAAAAAAAATTGGCAGTCATAGGAACTGCCGATAGAAGTGAAAACTTATAACTCAGAATTTGATAGCTTACTTTGGAAACTACATGTGTAACCGGAGGGCGTGGCCTGGGGATCATGCCATGGCCATCTAAAAATGCGTCAGCATTTCCTATTGGCTGATACATTTCTAGATGGCCATGGTATGATGCCGAGGCCACGCCCTTTCAGCATTTCCCATTGGCTGACGCATTTTTAAATGGCCAATAGCCATGGTCCCAAGTTTACCCGAAGATTTCTTATCATACCCGAGTGTGACGCTAGCATCGAATTCACAGCCCACGTATTATCTGTCTAGGCGCGCCTAAAGAAGTTTTCACTTCAAACAGCGATGCTGGAAAGATTTGAACCTACGATAAAATGCATGTGAAACGGTCGTTTTAAAAAAAATACACGACAGTTTTTCAAATTTTAGAATAAGTTAACTTAGTAGTAAAGATCGTAATAAAATAAAGCAATCGAAAAATTCTCATAGACATTTTTTTGTCCTATTACGAAATGTGCCCCAAGCGTACATTTTATCTAACCCATTATTATGTCTTTACAAAAACGGCTTACGAGTTTACAATCTTTTACACTAATTATACATTAGGCAGGATCACATCACTAATGAAAACTGCACTGAAAAAAGGTAATATAAAAGTAGTCTTTTAAAAGCTATAATCATAAGATTACAGAAACCGAGTTCAGGTTATAAAACTATTAGAAATGCATTACCCCAAACTATAACACCAACTTAACTGTGTTTAACGAAAACTACGAACTATTTTACTAAGCTACGAATTCAGAGAAAACGAATTGTGGTTCCATCATGTAACTTAAAACTAAGTTAGTCAGGCCTAAACAGATGCGTCAAAAAACAGGGTTGTATCTACTAATCGTAGGGATGTTTATAATAGACGTAACCATTTAATGTATCTTTGTACTCATTTTAAATGGAGTTTAATAACTCGTTAGTGTGTTTACTGCGGTTTAATTTAAGTGGTCGGGTCACATCCCTTTTCCATTAAATGTATTGTTAAATTGTGAACGGTGTGTAGAGTTTTTGGATCCAACTTTGATTTAGTTTGCGAGGGCTCCATTTTGTAGCTTTGTTTGACGGGAGATGGAACCAAAAAGATAGTACGCAATTTTTTTTGGATCTTAACTTAACTACTACAAACATGCAAGGTTAACCTACATAGGTTTTTTATTCATTGGTAGGCTTACGTACACTTGATCACCATCTCGTTTGATCATAAACGATGATGCGGTCTGCGGCAGAGTGATTTGTATTTAGTTATCACTCTGACGTGTGGTGTTGACTGATTCACATTACTAATTTTTTTGCCTTTTATAATTGGTATTACTGGCTTACACCTTCTTTTTCGTCGTGTCGATGACGTTTTGTGACTAAACTATACCTACCTACTTACAATCTAATAATTTTTTTTCATATTGGGTATGTATCACGACAAAGAAGAGCTTGCGTGCTAAATGTACCTGTAGAAATGTTAAATAAATGCTATGCTATTAAATTATAAACAATTAACCATTTTAAAAGCGTTATAAGTATGGAAATCTTTGCCCTGAAATGTAGATATTGACATACCACTTAATGTCACAAACGAACAATAATATATATTCTGCGAAAAAACAAAAAACAACTTCGATTTAAAATTAATTGAATTCAGATACTCGTCCAAATTTTATAAGAAGCTATCACTATATTGACTAAATACATGTTAGCAAATTGTGGTTTTTTGTTCATATTTAAGAAACCACCACACTGATTTCGATAAAACTTATATGGAACCATTTCTGACCTTATTTATTAGTATAGTATAATTTACCAAATTTACATTTACAATTTAGTTTACAAAAAAATATTTTGCAAACAAAAAAAAATCCATCAAAATCAATTCACAATTAGCGCCGCTATCGCGTAACAAACATGCAAGAAACATACAACCGAATTATGAACGTCCTCCTTTTTTGAAGTAGGTTAAAAACAATTTATCATTTTCAACTTTATTTTCAGCGCCGCCAAACCGAATTCCAGAAACGCGCGACACGGCGACCGATCATCGCATAAATTATCGTATACGACGATCGTACGATCGCGGACAATCGTTCATTGAGGTACTTATTTATTTTAAATACAATCATCAGGGGGCCCTCCCGCTGGCGGGGGCCCGTGGCGCTGTCACGGGCCCCCAACCTCGGTCCGCTTTCGGCCCCTTTTAATCAACTGTCATGACCGGTACGATACCATTACGATGATGTAAAACAGTGAGCAAGCTACAAAGGGTTGAAGGTTATTAAAGTTTGTTTGGTTCAGTTACTTCTTTTTTAACTCGCAGCTTAGTCGTATATTGAAGTATGAATTAACATTTTTTCATTATTTTTTGCGCTCTTTTATTCTTGTATATGTGATTGACTCTCTAGAAACCTATTTTTGTCTTTGTCAGTTCTTTTGAATTCAGGAACGTCGATGTTTTTTCCTGATTTGATAGTACTCAAAAATTTGAGAATTTTCTCAGCTTTGAAAGTCAAATTAAACTTTTATTCACGGCTCACGCGAGCTAATATCAGACACAAATCGGTAACAATATTTTTCGATGTTTAGCGTCAAATGAACTCAAAGAAACATCAAAGAACACAAGTCTAGTTTTGTAATATGGCGATATGATTTCTTTGACATCCAATAAAATTGTGTTGTTCATGTATCTATTCCTAACATTGTGTTTTTATTACTATACAGGATTTAAGATTATTTTATGAAAGTGATATAATAACTATTTCTCTATTTATTTCCAAAGATACAGAAGTTGAAGAAACATTGCTGTAAGTGTGCTGTAAGTGGGCGACTCACACACTAGTTTAAAGTTTAGAAGATTATGTGTACCTATATTTTTATGTCGGGTGAAAACACAAAAACAAAAAGACGTTGTATTTGTGATAAAAATTTTAATGTTAATATCGTAAAAGAGTTTTGTGAAGCTTATGTACTGATTTCTCAGACACTATTTCTTCTCAGTTTACTTAAAAAATCATCCAATTGTAATAGTTAACTCCATAGCTATAAGGTTCTGCTTGAATTGTATTCTGGAAAAGTTTCATTTCGACGGGATGAGCTGTGGACGTCATGTTATTTTATTGTAAAATCATATTTAAGTAGGTTAATGCCGATAACATGGGCACGCTTCCGATTGGTAGTAGGATTTTGTATCAGGACTATCTCTAGAAATTCATTTAGGGATAATTCGCATGTTACTTAGTGTACAAGGTAAGTAAAAGGTAGTTGGTTGGTGTAAACGAGAAAATAAAATTTCCGAATTGAAGAATTGTAACATTCAGCGACCCACACTTGGTAAGCATTATGTATCTTGGCACTTTTGTAATTTATTTTTTTCTTTTCCTCTCATTTCTTTTTTCATATTCTTGGGGTATTTTATTTAGTATAGAAACACGGGGCGAGCAGTATATACACGTACCTGTTGGTAAGCAACATGTCTGCCCATAACAGCACAGTGCCACGCTGCTATTGGAACATGAAGAGTCAAAATCATTAACTAGCACTGCAGCGCTCGTCACCCATACATATAAGAAGTTTTATTTCTATAGGTACCCTATAATTTCACAGGAAACAAAAGGACAATTCCTTCAAACCGGAATACAGTTATGTTTGCACATTACCGCTTGGCGGTAGAATAACCAGCAAAAGCGTGGTAGGTACTTCCGCAGGCGGGCTCTGCAAACAATCCTACCACTACAAATACAAAACAGTATCAAAATTTGAGAATTTGCAACATTTATGTATTAAATATTAATATCATAACTAAATGTCGGTGATTCGGTAATTTCTCATAATCTATGGTTGGACGTTGAGCTCTCAGCGTTGATATGACGAATTTGTCACGGTCCGAAATAACGCGAGACACAGGGCTGAAGAGATCAGCAAACATAAACTTTATTAATCCTCCTAATCCTATAAATATTTAAAATTTCAAGCTATCGATTTTTGAATGTTCCATCACGCTGGAATAACTAAGCGGATAGGGTTGAAATTCAAACAAAAAAAACTCAAAACTTTTCCTCACGATGTGTCTTTCCGCTTTAAAGCCAACAGTGCTGACCAACTTGTACATTTTCATTTTACATTTTAAAATACCCAGAAGTCCAAGTAAGATTCTGACCTTTGACGTAACACTGGTGAAATCTGACATTTTAATAGTCACTATTCAATATGTCACCGGTAGTTACGTGGATGATAAGGAGGAGAATTCATCACCATCACCTTGTTGAGATGACAAAGTTGTACAGCGGTACTTGGAAAGGCAATCAGAGTTGTAGGCAGGATTCGAACCTATGTATGACCTTGCGATTGTGTTTTTTTTTAAGTATACCTACTACAGTGACAAGACGATCAAGACATGTGCCTGATGTTAGGCAACATACCTGCCCATAACAACACAGTGACACGCAGCTATTGGAACATGAAGAGTCCAAATCTTTACTTAGCACTGCACTACGCTCTTCACCCGGTGATATAGGATGTTTTATCTCTTAGCCAAGTAATTTCTCTAGAAAATTTGCGTTTCAAACCGGAATACAGTAATGTGTGCAAACTCCTGCTTGGCGGCAGAATAACTGGCAAAAGTGTGGTACTTCCCCAGGTGGACCCTGCAAAGAGCCCTACCGATACAAAATTGTACATTCTAGATACTAGGTCACGACGGCTAAGAATACGTTTTAGCTTAATATCAATTCACGTTTTAACGTAGATCTTATACAGCCGAACATGTAGTTACATTGAAATTGCTCGCCATTCTTTTGATTCGTGTTCACTTTTATTCTTTTTCCACATCCTAAACGGTCCGTAAGTAAGGTATTGTGCTCGAATGGTAACAATAGCGAGCATTATGAACATTATGAGCATCGATACCCTTTCTTTGGGAATTTAATTGTGTTATGAAGTGTGGTTACGGTTTTTGTTACGAACATTTCTGAGCATGAGAAGGATAAGCTTCATGATGTAATGTAAAGATTTTGTATTGCGTGCTCAGGAATATAAACTTTATTGAATTTTAGATTTGTGAGTTTTTATTACCAATAGCTACTAGGTAAAGATATACTATTCTATATTGCGATTTAAACAATAGTATTAAATTTAAAATAAAACTACCTGCTGAATCAGCGCCACAAGTACACTTAGCGCCACTTGTAATTTAATCCAAACACTCTAGTTTTGATTGGTTGACATTGCTTAAAATTAACAATATCAACCGTTATTGTTAATTCAGTTTGAAAAAACCTTTTTTAAATCATGCAATATGGAGTATAGAAATGACAGGAAAATTATGAAATCAGGCGTTAATGGCGACTTCATTTGTTGAGATTATTTTCTTCTATGCAACTTTACATTATTTCTAACAGTACTTATCTAACAGTACATATTATGAATAGAATAGAATAGAATAGAATATAATTTATTTCATTGATAACACACACATTACAATTTTTTACAAAATGGTTGTATGGTACACTATGAAAATGTCAAATGTAAATTAAAATATAAATAACAATCAAATACAAAACATTTGATAATTAATTTCCTTTCCTTTTTTTTTACAGTTAAAAATGCTGTATGAAAATGTAAAAATGAAAATCTGACATCACATAACTAAAATAATAAAATCGGTCAAGTGCGAGTTGGACTCGCCCTTGAAGGGTCCCGTAGCAGCAAGTAAAATAATAAATAAGTTCTTGTAGTTCGGTGTAACTTTGATCGGTGTTTTAATAATAGTGTACCTATTTATGACGTACTAAAAAAACTACTCATCAGATCGAGTTCAAACTAATTTTCGTTGGAAGTTTGTATGGTAATGTACATCATATATTTTTTTTAGTTTTATCGTTCTCTTATTTTAGAAGTTAGAGGGGGGAGGGGCACATTTTACCACTTTGGAAGTGTCTCTCGCGTAAACTATTCAGTGTAGACAAAAATTATATTACAAACCTCAACATCATTTTTAAAGACCTATGAATAGACAACCCCCACGTATAGGTTGGATGAAAAAAAAATTCAGTTTCAGTTCTAAGTATGGGGACATTAATTAAATTAATGTCCTCATACTTAGAACTTAATTTATTTTTATTTTCTATTTTTTTGTAAAAATCTTAATGCGGTTTACAGAATACATCTACTCACCAAGTTTCAACTGTGTAGTTCTCATAGTTTTGGCAAAAAGTGGCTGTGACATATGGACGGACAGACAAACAGACAGACATGAGGAACCTAATAAGGGTTCCGTTTTTACGTTTTACGGAACCCTAAAAACCGTGAGTTAAGCGTTTTAGACGTTTTAGTATTGGTGACATGGTTTATGTTCGCGTCACTGATATTTTTAGGACTTTTATTTTTAGCTGCACATCAGTCGTATTGTGCAATAGCACTAATATTACAATTCTATGATATAAATTTTCGTTACATAGTTCCGTTTATGGTGGTGAAATTATAAAGTCAGCCTTAGGTTTGATTCAATCTCACTCTCTGGACTATTTAAACTCACATAATTCAAAATGAATTAATTTACAAATTACTAACCACGCATGAACACTCACTGCTAACACATGTCTTAATTTGTACCACCGCCTCTTATTCCAAAGTCTTAAGGTTGAATTTGGTGTCTGTTGTAATAGGTACCACCCGCTAAGCCAATGAGCTGAATTCATTCAGAGCAATCGTAATAAAGTGTTGCAAATAATTTAATTAAGGTGCTATCTGCTGTTTCTCTTGCCAACATTTTTTTATTGTATCGTAAGTGTTGTGACATGAATTGGTTTAGATACACTCGAGTTTAGTCACAGTACTGTATTAATGTAACTTTTGCGTCACTTTGGGAGCAATTGAGATCTTTTCTGTCACTTTTCTAAAAAAATACGTTATTAGTCTTTAAAATGACGTCCACTGCATTTTAATATCAGAGTGACGGCCAAGCACAAAATTTGCCTGGTATTGCCTAAGTAACATACAACATCAACATCATCAGCCCACTAAACGTTCCCACTGCTGGGACTCGGGGGCTTCTCTCGCAAGGAGAGAGTTAAGGCCATAATCCACCACGCCGGCCCAGTGCGGGTTGGCGGATGACACATGACTTCGAAAGATTCTAGGTACATGTCGGTTTCCTCACGATGTTTTTCCTTCGCCGTTTTAAGTTAGCGGCATTACGCACATGACTTCGAAAAGACAGTGGTGCGTGTGGGGTTTGAACCCGGGGTCTCCGGATCGGCAGCCGCCGTTCTCCTGACTAGACCACCGTAACTTCACCTAACCTAAGACCTAAGTAACATGCTTGCCTTTAACTTGTCACTAAGTACTACGCAGGGTTCTATTCATTACCTATTACTACACTATGCTCGTCACCAGGACATAACAATGTCAATCATATTTATTTTATCTCTTTGCCCTGCAATACCTCTGCAAATGTTGCTCTTCAAACCAGAACAGAAATGCTTATCGAACTCCGGAATTCAGCGAAGGTCACTTCAGTGCAGAAGGCATAAGGCATGTATCCCCCATACTCCGTATTACAAAACCTGACATCAGTACAAATTTGTCTTCTTTACTTGATTTGACATAACAAAAGTCAAACATTTCTAAATTTAGTTTGGACTTTTGTTAAACTCATAGCTGTATTATTAAAAATACACCCATTTTTAATAATAAATACTGTTTTGAGTGATACCTATTTGACAGGATCTTGAGTAGCGTAACTCTTAAGCAGTGTTTAGAATACGCCGACAAAAGACGAAATTGTTTTTAATTGTTAACAAACAATCAAATATGTACCTAACTCCCTAATATTAATTATAATTACAAACGGACATACCTTGAATTAAAATTATGTATGAGAATTGAAGTAACTCAATAAACCATCAAGTACCGATATAATATTCATATCCAATTAATAACCAAAAATTAATTCACTATTTAGGGTAAAAACAAATAAAATACACCGAAAAATAATTACATTTATGCTTCCAATTACAATCGTGCCGTAAATTTTTAAACAAATTGCTACAAAAAATATCGTAAATAACAGTCGAGTTATGGTTTTGTTAAAAGCTTCTTAATATAATGTTAATTAGGTTTAAAATAAACTAAAAGAAGCGACTGGACTAATTTTGATAGGAATTAAAAGTGGACACAGTAATGTCCACAAACCTGTTATTTTATTGTGAACGACTGGTAAAGAAGCCTCCGTTTGGACGGTTTCATACAACAACATACAAATACAATTGAAATAATTGTGTATTGGAGGATTAATTGGTACCCATTTGGTTTTCAAACCAACTGCGTCTTAACAGGACAAGTAGTGAGTAGTTTAGTTCGACAACAATAATATTACTTTTCTATTAAGTTTGGATATTTGGATGGTAGTTGCTTGATCACATCGAAACGGCTGAATGAATCTAGAGGTATATTGAAATTTGGAACAGGTAACCAAACTCGATATTTTATAGAGTGAAATAAAAAATATTAAGACTGGGTATTTACCTAGACCTCTCTTGCTGGCTGGCTTATCGTATTCTTGCGATGGTGGCTTGGTGGCGTGAGACGGTCAACTTTTTACTCCAAATTTGGGCGCGGATAGTAAAGTAATGGCTCATTTACGATATACTCGTACTTAGTTCGGAAATATTTTTAGATGATTTAAAAAATTTAATCACGTGTGTGTAAAAACGGTGTTAATGGCGGTAGGACCTCGAAAAGTCTCCATTACGATGTGTGCTCTTTTATGGAGTTCGACTGATTGTGGCACATATTCGGTCTAAGATTACCCCCATAGCTTCAAATGTCGTCCATTTTAAACGTGAATTGTAAAAAGAATAAAAGGAGATAAGGAAAACTTTGCTAAGAAGTGAATAGTTGCTAAAATGTTGAGATTATCTAAATTGAAATGTATGTTTTAAATACTTAGAATATATATATTATATTAAATTATTTGAAGTATTATCACGAAGCATAGCCTTTTTATTTTGTACTCAAAACAAGCTAAGTATCAACGCTAATACTCGTATGTATTATAAGCCTGAAGAGTTGATTTGTTTGAATGCGATAATCTCTGAAATTTCTGGATCAATTCTAGGAACGCTTTAATCGTTGGATATGCACATTATGTCTGAGTGATATAGGATTTATACCTACCATGGGCAAAGACGGGGCAGACCGCTAGATATAATACATTTATATCTAACTATCTAATCTAATATTTATTGGTGGCAACGTTCTCTATGGCCGCTGTCCTCTGACTGTGATTGGTTTTTCGCATTGTCTGTTAAGTGTTCTTGTAAAATTCTCTATACGACCTATACGTATTTAATAAATGTACATTGTACTCTTTCTCCAGAAGTTTCTTTTAATAAGAAACCCATAGATCAATACTAAGACATATTCTTAAAGATTGTGCGATCTTGCATGCTTTCATCCAAATTATGGAAACCATTTTCCCTTCGAAACGCAGTTCATAAATGCAAGACGTTAGGTCGCCCTCGAAGTGATTATGGTATTACTAAATAATACTGATTATGATGTTATTTATCATAAAATACTTGATTTTGTACTTCTTTTAAGCCAAACTGTGAAGACCAATATAATATAACCTTTACCTTACCGTGCAAACGTAATTTATTTATTACGTAATTAGCGGCTGTATTATTATACAGCCGCTCTTTACTGACAAGGTCATTTTACAGCCACTTATATAGATGTGATTTGATTTAATTTAATTTCAAAATATTTGAAATGCTCACATTTTATAAATTATTGACGTTACCAAGTGTATCAAAGACACCTAAGGTTCGAAATAAAGGAATTGAATTGAATAATAGAAAAGTAATAAAATGAATCGTTAAAAGTTTTGTGGGCTCTTTGTTTTGGGTTATGGTACTTACATAGATAAATGTAATGATTAATTTTTCTTCGAAAAAACAATAACTGAACTTAATTTAAAATTAAGCTCAGACACTCACTAAATTCCATTTTTTTTGTGAAATTTAAGAAACACACTGTTCCAATTAAACAGCGAGATAGTACGAATACGTCGTAATTTTACGAACTATTCTGAAACTACCAAATACACAAAAAACAATAATTAAAACCACTGGAGCCTTTTCGAGGAAATACCGCCATTAATACCGTTTCTACACACACGTGATTAAACTTTTTAAATCATCTAAAAATATATATACGAACTAAGTACGAGTAAACGAGTACCTACTTAGGTACGATATATACTGAAATAATTACAATATTTGAACCAAATTTTGGTTAGCCATCCTAAGGGACTCTATTACCGTAAAAAAATGGTTGTCTGTAAAGTCGGGTTACTGACGTTAGTTGAACGTGACAACTTCAACTACGCCTTAGAGCGAGGTAACGCCGGCGGCGAGGTAACGACGTTAACGGCACATGACGTCATGTTTTGCGGGCGTGCAGCCGGCTTCATCGAATTATAAAACGTTGTCACGTCAAAAAATCAGGTGGTCACAAAGTACATAAGAAAATATATTTTTAAGGATTAATTTTGCATTCCAAATTTACTTTTAGTTGGTTGTCGCACTTGCCATTTTTGTATCGAGAGAACCAGTCTACAAATATATTACACGTACAACTTGTTTGACAAGATTGTACTACAGAGTAAGAAGTTTTTAAATAGAAGGTACAAACTACGCTCGTACGCAAAAATAACTGGAATGTAAGTTTGTATGAATGTTTATGACTCTAACATGCAAAAAACTGGATGAAATTTGGTACATTATCAGATTAAAGTCTGGAGTAACATATAGGCTAATTAATAAGGCGGGAAAATTACGGAAAGGGAATCTACGTGGGTAAAATCGCGGGACGCTGTTAGTTTAAAAACGGCGTCATCTTTTTTATATCGATTTTATTTTTTGAGAATTTGTTTTTGTATAGAAATATTCTACCGCCGAAGAATTTTTTTTAACTCTAAATAGACTATAATCAGTACAATATAATGCGAGTATCCTTCCAGTATCTTTACTGCGTCAATGGGCCCAATAAAACTTCAGGATCGGCCTTCGTAATAAAATTAAGACATTTTAATTACGTGCCCCTATTTTGTCGGTCTATATTCGTTAATTACTTTTAGGTAAGGCATCAAGGTATGTACTGTATAGCCATTATTGCATTGTCGATAAATATGTTATTTGAGTGAGTTGAACGTCGAACGTTACGAATAGGTACCTACAAAGTACAATGTCAATTAAAAAAATATTTAAATGAAAAACTTTCATTAGAGAACTAATGGAAAACCATAAAATAGTTAAATTTGAAAATTGAGATAGGTAAGATTCTTCTCATTATTTAAAAAGAAGAATACTTAAAAAAATAAGATGTGTGTTTTGTTGGCCTTATTTATAGCTTAGACCGATAATTACAATTTAATTCACTCGACCATAAAAAAAATTAACAAGTACCTACCTAACATTAAAAATACTTTTTTTACTTTACTTTTGTTTACTTATCTACTGATTTTCAATGCAGCTACTTCCCTGCATATGTAGTTAGGACTTACCAACATAGGAAACATTTAGGTACATTAGTCGAATAACAGGTGAAATTGGTACTAGAAGGAAGAAGTAACGGGATACCCAAGGCAAAAGAAGATAAAACTCAGACCAGTGCTAAAGATGTTTGCCGGTAACCATATTGTATGCAATTTTATCAAAATTTGGTCTAACGAATTTTACAAAAAATATTTGTTAGACATTAATAAGTTCCTAGTTTTGAATTTTTTTACATTATTACTAAGTAGATATTAGCACATAGTAGGTACTTAGTATTTTTCTAACAAATCGATGATAATTTTGTTAACACAATGTCACATAAACAGCTAAGAATATCTGTATTTAATGATAAATTACTTACATTTTTTAGTCTGAGTCTGAGGTTCTACTTCTACTTTAAAGTCTGAGGTCGGTATCAAAAATCGTCGTACATTAACCAGCTTAGGTCAGTATTTATAAGACGTGGCTCGCTACGCGTACCTACGCTCAATCTTGTATTTCTGAGTTCGTTTGAGATCAAAGGCATCGAAAGTTTCTAAACCCATTTGTCTTTGCCCAATGTACGTTTAATTTGAAATTTTATTTACCTGTTCTATTCCTTGTGTTAATGTTTAGAAAAGGCTGTAAGCATCGATAAATCTAGCCCATACCATGTCCCATCCCTAAATAATACAGACGGTGGTCTAATTCTTATAAATAAACCTGTTAATTAAGAAGGTACTTCGGTTGCTATTGGCCCAATAAAGGCATAAAATCTGCCTGCCTACTTGATCCTTTTCAGTAAAGGAACACAAACAACCGCCAGCATAACTTGATCTGCGCTTTTCAAGAACTGCAACTATCATAGAGATCAATTTATACCGGTAATTATACGTGTTTAACTTATTGACCATCATGAATCCCAGTAAAGAAACTGATTTAAATAGATCTCCTTAATTGATTTGCAATAAATTTGAATTACTTCGAAACGGGTCTGGTAAACTTTATAGTGGGTTTATTCATTAGTTAATTAAAATGCACGCTCCGTATTTGGCACATTTGTAGTAATTATTGAGATTATATAGCGAGAATGGAAACGTGTTTTGCTACTGGTCGTAATTTTTGTTTTATTTTTGCTTTAACTTCCTAGCACAAATTATTCAATTTAGTACACAAAAATAACGTTCCGTCTAAGGAATACCAAGCCATCTCTAAAAACATACCCAAACAGGTTTACAGGAGGAGCATTTAAAGAAAAAATATTGGTATTTATTTGCTATTTATGTAGTGGTAGGACTCTTGCCAGAGGCCGAGCCGCCCCTGTGTGCGAAGTGTGCGGCGCACACAGGCGCCAAGACAATAGGGGCGCCAGAGCCGCCACCAATTTTTTTTCCACTTACGCAATACCATGTTCTTTGTAGTAGAGTACCGACGATTAGTAAGTAGGTAGGATAGGCGCAACATTTGCTTAATTAAATAACAATTCATAAATTGCTAAGTTGCTATACATAGTTTATTGTAAGAGTCTCCCAAGATAATGTTTACGTTTTGGGTTTTGGTTTATATTCATTACGGTCTCGGATTTAAAATGAAAAGAACCACCGCGCCGTGAGTTTGTTTATTTAATTGAGATTATAAACGCAACTCGATACGATGTGTGCGATGCAAGTAGAGTGGTGTCACAACAGGGGTTCCCTGATTTTAATAAACGAGTGAGTCAAAATAATGGCACAATTATTATTCGAAAGTGTGTGCAAGGTATCTATGGTAAAATATTTATGTTTCAAACTCCTACTAAATCCGTTTAGTTGTAACGGTAAATATTTGTTCTCTAAAGAATTTTGCACTTTTTTGGGTTAAAAAGTACTTAATGTTCAACTCAAGACTAAAATATATCTGTGTACAAATTACAACCAAATCTGTTAATAACCCATTCCGATGTTATAAGTAGTTAATTCAACTTTGCACTTTTTTGTGATAAAAAGTAGTTAAGCAATGTTAATCTGACGTGTTAGTATAGAATAACATAATTATTATTCTATACTAACACGTCGGATTAACAGAACGAATTGATTTATATTTGACACAGGTGTTTTATAGTGTAAAATATTATGTTCCCACTGCTGGGATTCGGGGCCTTCTCTCGCAAGGAGAGAGTCAAGGTCATAATACACCACCTTGGCTCAGTGTGGGTTGGTGGATGACACATGATTTCGAAAGATTGCGAAATCATGATCAGAGGTACATTTTGGTTTCCTCGAAATGTTTTTCTTTACTATTTTTAAGTTAGCGGGATTGCGCACATGTCTTATACAGTGGTGCGCGTGAGATTTGAGCCCGGGAAGTCGCCGTTCTCCCGTCTAGAGCAGCTGTTGCTCATTATTAAAAGTTGAAATTTGGATAAAACAGACAATTTCTACACATTACAGATTCTATGCAGACAAATTCGCGGGTAAAAGCTGGTTTATAATTGTTTCCTAAGGGACAATGCATTTTTATTATTAGTAAGTAGTTTTATGATGCTACTCCAGACTATAAACTATGTATAGCTTCAAATGTCGAATCGATGCGTTGAGTCGTTCCGACGCTTATGAGCAACAAACCTCCAAGCATTGACATCCCACTAATATCATAAATATCAATGAATTAATGTTTATTTCTCAATCACGTCGTAATGTATGAACAGATCGGGCTTAAATTTGGAATACAGGTAATTTATAGACTTTATAGTCTGGAAGAACACATAGACTAAATGCCCGGCAAAACAACGCGAAGAAGAACTATGTGAGTAACATCGCGGGGACCTGCTAGTTAATAATTTAAATGGGATGTTTATTGCTCCATCACGTCAGAACGTCCGAACGGATTGGGTTGAAATTTGGAACAAAGTTATAATGTGTGGACTGCGCGGGTGAGCCCGTGTGTCAATGTTTTACCCCCGATTACCTTGGATTTGTTAAAATTAAGGTTGGTCTAGTCGGGAGAACGGCGCCTGCCGATCCGGAGACCCCGGGTTCAAACCCCAAACTCACCACAGTTTTTTCGAAGTCACGTGCGTAATGCCGCTAACTAAAAAAAAACGGTGAAGGAAAACATCGTGAAGAAACCGACATGTACTTAGAATCTTTCGAAGTCATGTGTCATCCACCAACCCGCACTGGGCCAGCGTGGTGGATTATGGCCTTAACTCTCTCCTTGCGAGAGAAGGTCCCGAGTCCCAGCAGTGGGAACATTTAGTGGGCTGTTGATGATTACCTTGGATTTGATTTTTTTTCAAGTCTATTCTAGTCAATTTTCATGTCCTTTCATTTGATACCCATATTGAGAGAGTTATGAGAAAAATGGTTATTCCACCCTTTTTTTGGTGGCTATTATCTTGGAATTTAAATTCATTACGGTGTATAGTATTCTACTAGTCAAGCCCTTTCATTTGATACCCTTATATTGAGGAAAGTTTTGAAGGAATATTTTATCCGCCATTTTGTAGAGGTGACCATCATGAATCGATATTAATCAAACATAGCTAAGAACTACCAAAGAAACTGGCCTTGGAAATGTAAAAAACTGCATTGATATGGGCCGATCCCTTTGAGAGCTACGTGCCACAAACAAACACACATACACACACACCGACACGACATACAGACATTGACGTCAAACCTATAACACCCCTCTTTTTACGTTGGAGGTTAAAAAGGGGCGCCATAAAGGTTTGGCACACAGGCGCTGGTGGGGGTCGGCTCGGCCCTGGCCAGAGTCCGCTTGGGGAGTATCCACACGTTTGCCAGTTATTTTACTGCCAAGCAGTAATGTGCAAACATTACTGTGCTCCGGTTTGAAGGGCTATGCTTCCAGAGATATTACGTTTACACATAATAATATTACGCTTGCCACTGTGCTATTATGCAGTGGGCAGTTTGCTTACCATCAGGCACATGTCCTGCTCGTCTCGTCACTATAGAGTTTTTATACTATAAAAAAAAAAAAAAATTAAAGAGTTACTATAAAAAAATGTATGCCTAAAATTCTACTAATTCCAAAAAGGGTAATTATATTTATTAAGTATGTCTACTGTCTGGTTCCCACAGTACACACTTTGTTTAGTTTAGTGCTAGATATGTAGGTATTATGTGGGAAATGCTTGAATGAATTCATAAATGTTAAACAAGATTTTGCCTGAATGATGAAGAATGAATTAGTTAAAATATTAAGAGTTTTCTAAAGAGAGTTGTTTTATTACGTATGTTTTATTTACTATAGAATTTCTGTTCTACACAAAAAAAAAATTAAGAGTTTTAATTTAGTAATATAAATATATGCCTAGAGTATAAGTAAAAGCGTACAGTCGTAGAGCATACCAGAAATTAGTTTTTCAAAATCACTGTTCTACATTAGCTGCTTTTGAGTTACGTGACGATTACTCCCTTGCTACGTACACATACTCGTACCTACGTCACTGGACCGCAAATAGGGACGTTATAAAACCGTCCTTGGATAACTTTAACAAGACTAAGAATAAAACTAAGCCAAGTAAAGAAAAACCAACAATTCCACAGGTACGTTTCCCGGAAACTCGAGACCAATACGTCAATTACGATAAGCCGTATTTGACGTGACAGACAGACCGACAGACACGCGAAGCCGCTGTTTGCGCTCAAACATATGATAAGATATCTTTGGGTGACGCCGACACAATGCCGGGTCAACATTTGTTGAGGGAACACTCGAGCTCAGCGCGTGCTATGATAGAGGCCGCGCATCACACCGAAATGTACTATCATAGCTTTTTTTTATATAGTGAATATAGCAGTTTGGTTCAGTTCTTTACTAACTACAAGTCATAATCAAAAGTTAATAAGTAAACTTACTACTACTGTAAGTATAAACTGTCCATTTTTGCACATTTTTATCTATTGTACAGGATTACTGGTAATTAGCCTGCATTTATTGTGTGTGAATTGTCCACCAATATTTATTTATTATTTATTTAAGGGCATATTCTGTATATTTAAACAAACAACTCTTGTTCTAAAAGTTTTGTTAAAACTCAATACAATTGCCTAATTATTTTTTTTTTGTTTTTTTGATCCTGTCTAGCACTGTTTAACCTTATGCGTGTCAGCCTTTTATTTATCGACCGTTAAAGAGAGCACGCACTCTTGTTCCGAAGCGTTCGATATTTTTAGACTGGACAAATACTTACTTACACATTGTTTTATTTTGTATGGGAAAAAATATACCTATGGATTTTCAAAAACTGTAGAATAAAAATTGACATCTTTAATGTACATAACATGCCCTTAAAAGGATGCAGGCTAATAACCAACAACCCTGTATAAGTTTACACTTGACCTTCTTCTAACCTGGTGTTAAGCGACGATGCGGTCTACGATGGAGTGTGCTTAACTAGAAGAAACCGATTATGATTAAGTTTTGTTTTGAAGACACCAATTTCAATACCATCGAGAAAAAATCACTCCGGCCATGCATTCCACAGCTTAGACGTTCTAATCATATAAGTAGACCTCGTATCAAACGTTTTCGTTCGAGTCTTACATACATGTACCTACCTCATCTAATTAAAGCATGGATAACATATACTAGGATTATACCTGAGTACCAGCACCAGCATACTACATTTTAAGATTCCCTTGCGATAGTTGTTGTACGAGATGTAGTATTCGTTGCGTACTTACGCAGTGCATGGTAGGTAGGTAGGTAGGTATCTAGACATATGTACTTATCTGACTGGCCTCGTGGCTTAGTTGGTAGTAGCTCTGCCTGCGAAGCCGAAGGTCGTGCGTTCGATTCCCACCCAGTGCAAATATTTGTGTGATGAATTCAAATGTCTGCACTGTGTCTGGGTGTTTCTATGTACAATTAGTATGTATTTAAAACTGTATAAGTATTATATCAGCTATCTGGCCGCCATCACACAAGCTTTGCTTAGTTTGGGGTCAGATGGTGTTGTGTGTGAATTGTCCACCAATATTTATTATGTATGAAATTATTTTGGATGTGCGTCAAATCGTCATCATCGTCGTATTGATCATAGCATAATCAGCCTCTTTTACGTTGCCGGTTGCCACTGCTGGAACTCGGGGCCTTCTAACACAAAAGTACGCAAATTCCATCACGCTGGCCAAGTGTGGGTCGGTATGTTTTTGAACGATATCTTTATTACACGTCCCAGTTTCCTCGGGATGTTTTTACACCGTTACAGCTTCTAGTGATGAGAAATTTCTACACATATGTACACTGGGCAAAATACTCAGAAGTGTAGTTTCACGTTTGTGAAATAGGACTTTCTCGCTACTGCCATCTATAGAAAGGTCTAGTAAATAATAAAGTCGAAGTTATTTACGATGATCTCAAAGATTTTAGGAGTTATTAGCCAACACTCTTACGGCAACTTACGGACGAACATTTGGTTTCAGTTCTAGGTTTTAAAAGGTATAATTATTAAACTTTCCGGGATTTACCACGGCTTCGTTGTCAGATAAGATGTCTTCTCGTGACCACAGCCATTGTAAAGCTGTCAAAACGTCGAGGTAGTTAATAATAATTTAGATCCTGATTAACTCCTGTTTGATGTTTTCAACATAAGTTCAAATCACGAAATTGTAATAGATATTTGAGTAAACACCGAATAACAAAAATATTTTGTTATCATATCACGCCTTTGCCCAAAAAACTTAGGTAATAACTACTTATTAAGTAAATCCGGGTACGTCTACACATTCCTATTTAATGTCCTCATATTACCTGTAACATAAATACATCTTTTAAAAAGCGTGTTCAACTCAAAGTTTCGCTATTTTATGAGTAGTCCATTACCTTTCGGTGTGATAGAGTCTCTCTTAATGCACAAACGTAGCACTTAAGATTGTAACGGATGTCAAAGATAATAGGATATAATTTTGAACGAAGTGTGAAGATAATATTTGGTACATAAACAGGGAAGGCAAACATTGGAACAGACCTCTAGCCTGCGATCTGTACTTTTTAGTACAAGCTTAAATAGTAAACAATTTGATATATCTGTCGTATCATGAAGATGTATGGGATTTGCGAAAGTGCTGCGTTAGGTACTGTTAATCGTAGTAATATTATACATGTCATAGTTTGGTTGCTTGTTGTTTGGATGTTTGTTGCTCTATGTTGGTCCAGCATAGATCGAGTAGAAATTTGGAACATACATCATCGTCTGTAATAACACAAAGGCTGATTTTATAGCGAGACAATAATGGGAACAAAAATTACGCGGGTAAAACCATAGGGCGCTGCTAGTACTTTATCGAGTAGCTCTATTGCTGATTCCACACGCCCAAAATTTTGAAACTATTTAAGTTTTTGATTTCTTTTTATAACATAGACTGGACGAACAAGATATTCCTGATACTCGTAAGTAGTACCTAAGTAATAATACACCTTCGCATCATAGCACAGTGCCATAGTTATTCGAACGAGGGGAGTACAAACTGTGTCTCGTAAGTAGATACCTACCTACCTTTACCATTGTAGTATACAACTTGACTTATGATTAAAAAAAAAATATTGGCAGTCATAAGAACTGCCGATAGAAGTGAAAACTTGCTGTTGCCCTCGTACTGGTACCTAGGGGCAAACGCAACTCTTTTATATTTCTGTTGTCCTGGTAGCTGGAGATAAACGCTGGGCTGTTGGAGGTAGGTAATCGAAACTCTTTACTGTTTATGTTGCCCTGGTACCTACCTGGTCGTTTTTACCGAGTTTACCCGAAGATTTCATATCCGATCCGATCCATTATCATATCCAAGCGTGACGATTGATGAATCCATTTCACAGCCCACGAAAATTTTGTCTATAGCGCGCCTAAAGAAGTTTTCACTTCAATTAGAGCTAAATCAAATTGGCAAACAAATATTCCTCGTTTATTTACGCTAATGAGCTCGAAGAGACATAATTCAGTGTTGTAGGTATAACGGTGGTTAATTTACAAGGCTGTATGTGATTTACCATAGTGCTGCTCTAAGGAACTAAGTATAGTGCATTACATATCTATATGTAAATTACAAACAGCAATATTAGTCTACTCTCAATTTGACTACATACTTTATCAACTAACTAGGTAAGTAATCTTTATGATTGTGTGTCAAATGCCCGATTGAGTGAGTAATTTTTTGGTTGATATACCTAATGTTTTTAATGTTTAAAAGTTAATTTTATTTTAAGATAGGTAATTTACTACTTACCTAAATAGAAAATGTTCTGATTGCCACATTTCAAATATTAACTTAAAATTTTCGAGAGCTTAAAATCTGTAATTTTTTTGTAAATGCAACATTGCGGGGAAGGAGATAGTTAATACCACAATCAAAGAGTTTACATATATAGGTACTACGTAAGTATAGAGTTAGAACTAATGCTTTAAACCGAAAGCACAAGTGTGATTGGTCTTGTCTTGTCGCTTTTGTGGAAGTGTTATACTTTTGTCGCGGCACATCACTATGTTGCCATAACTAACATATTATACCTCATCTGCTTACGATTGGTACAAAGGAACCGTGCGGAAAAATCTGGTATATTTACTTATTCTTTATCTAAGCCCACAATCTAACACGCTGGCCACAGACAAGGGCGGCTTGGCAGACGACACCGACATGGCGTCGTCTGTCTTCTCGAAATTTGTGTCTTTATTGGCATAGCAGCTGTCGTACATTTATCATACATCCATTATTCTGAAACATAACATCTCTCACAAAAAACTGTCTATCTAATTAGATTTTTTTCAAGATTTTGCCTGATAAAATCAGCAGCACTCCTGCCCATTATAGCACAGTGCTATTTATCCGAGCTCCTCTCGGATATCCACATTACCAACTAAGTAGGAAAGTAAGTAAGTAGGTACTTGGCATTGGCACTCAATCAATCAATCAGATATGTAACAGATATGTAACATTCAGATATGTAACATTCACCCTAATTTCAACGGGTGGGGTAATTCTGCCGTTGATCTTGCCAACGGGCCATTGAAAGGGAGACCGTTTGGCGGTATAGGGTTTCTGATCAAGAAGAGTCTACTAGTAAAACACATTCCCTGTAACACACCAAGACTAGGAGCTATGGAGATAATACAGAATAACAGCACATCACTGTTTTTGTTTAACGTTTATATGCCCACGGATGACAAGGATAATTTAATGGAGTTTGTTGAATGCCTGTCTCAAATTTTGACTATAATCGAAGAAAGACAGGCTCAGAACTGCATTATGATTGGAGATTTCAATGCGAACCCTGGATCTTTATTTGGTAATGAGTTGGAGAATTTCTGTAAAGAATATGACATAAAGTGGCTAGACTTGGAAATGTTGCCGAGAGACAGTTACACATACATGAGTGACGCCCACCACTCCACATCTTGGCTCGATCACTGCTTAGTAACTGAATCTATTGCCAGGCTAAAACCAGATATGGAAATTGACTACTCCATTGATTGGACAGATCACCGCCTTCTGCAACTGCAAGTGAAGATAAAAGGCTTAGTGAAGGTAAACGCAGTGAAAGCAAATATTGACAAACCCTCGATGTGGAAACCGCGGACGCCCAGTGATATCAATAGATTTCAGGATATTACTCATGATTGCTTTCTCAAAGTCCGCCCTATTGATTTAAATATCTCATCAGAGGCTGGTCAACTAGAAATAAACAGGCTATACATGGATGTTGTATGCAACTTGAAAAAGGCTGCTGAAGAATCTTTCAGTAAACGAAAACGCGCTCCACCGGCTACTGTCCCAGGGTGGAATAATCACGTAAGAGAGAAGTACGAATTGTCTAGGGTTGCTTTTTCTAAGTGGATAACTGCCGGGCGGCCAACCAGTGGGGTGCTATGGGACGAGAGGCTGGAGTCAAAACGTCTATTCAAAAAAGCACTTAAGGACTGTCAAAACGCAGAAAAGCAAATGAAGATGGATGCAATGGCACGGGATCTCCAGGATAAGAATTTCATTTCTTTCTGGTCGAAAATTAACAAGGCGACTAGTAATGGACATGTCATATCCACGCACATCGACGGTATGACAAATGATATTGACATTGCGAATGCTTTTTGCCACAATTTTATGAATGTTGTACCATTAATTGATGAGAAGAACAAAATTGTTGACAGAATCGAAGAAGAGAGTTTAGAAATAACTGTGGAAGAAGTAAGAATGGCGGTAAAGAGAATGGGAGCTGGTAAGTCAGCAGGACATGATACTCTTGTGCTCGAGCATATTAAGAACGCTAGTTGGATATTACCTATTTTGCTTGCAAATCTGTACACGGCAATGGTGAAATGGAACTACTTGCCCCTTGATTTTGCCAAAACAATTGTGGTTCCTATACTGAAAAATCGTCAACTCGACGCGTCGAATAGTTCCAACTACCGACCAATATCATTGGCAACGATCTGTGCTAGAGTGTTTGAAAAGGTAATTCTTATAAAATACTCAGATAAACTCAACGTATCTGACTCACAAGTTGGCTTTCGAAGCGGAGGCTCAACGGACATAGGTATATTTACCCTAAAACATACCGTGAATTATTACGTTTCTCGCAATACAAACGTATATGCATGCTATCTAGATTTGTCCAAAGCATTCGACAGAGTCGTCCATAGCAAGCTGTGGCAAAAACTGCGGGCCAGACAAATCCCTAATCAAATAGTTAATATTCTTGCTAAATGGCATGATGAACAAGAAAACATAGTGAGATGGAATAATGTTACTTCGAGTCCGGCTCCGTTACGGTGCGGTGTGAGACAAGGTGGGTCATCGTCTCCAACGTTCTTTAATGTATATATGGATGGGCTTAGTCATAGACTAAAGGAATCTGCTATAGGATGTCACTGTGCTGGCACGTGTGTTAATCATATTGCATACGCAGATGATATGGTTCTTTTAGCACCCACAGTTTCAGCTTTGCGTAGATTACTAACGATTTGTGAGGAGTATGCTCAGTCACATGGACTGGTATACAATGTAAATAAAACGAAAGCTATGCTATTTAAGTCAAAGATCGTGCCAAGAAATACTCCTTGTATTACTATGAATGGCAAAGAGCTGGAATGGGTGGACAATTTCAAATATCTAGGTCACATCGTGACCAATACCCTCAAGGATTCCTTGGACCTGGATAGACAAAGACGTGCTTTGAGCGTCAGATCTAATATGCTCGCGCGACGGTTCTCCAGATGCAGTGATGAGGTTAAGACGTTGCTCTTTCAAACGTACTGTACTAATATGTATACATGTGAGCTCTGGAGTAATTACAGAAAAGCAGAGTACAATGCTCTCAGGGTACAGTACAATAATGCATTGCGAATTATAATGAGACTGCCTAAGTTCTGTAGTGCATCAACTATGTTTACTGAGAGAAGACTGCCTGGTTTCGCGGCACTGATGCGACAAAGATCGGCTAACACACGGGAGAGATTTTACCGGACCTCTAACTCTGTGCTTGGCGCTCTTATGGAAGTGCATGGACCTATCCTGGCAAGATGGAATGAACTGCATGCAAAACACTGGTTGACGTAGTTAATAATTTTTTGTGTATCGTGTTTCTATTAGTATTGATTAATTTGATTAGAATAATTGTATAAATATGGAATAATTAATTCTGGAATAAAAATATATTATTTATTATTATTATTATTATTGCACTGCACTCTTCATCCACAGATAGGTAGATATTTAATTTATTATTTTATCCTGGGAACTTTGTTTTTGTAACAGTAATGTTTTGGACTTTAAGTAGGTACTTACTGCATGGCGGTGGAATAAATGGCAGAATCGTGGTACTTTTCTAGACGGACGCTTCGAAGAGTTTTAAATACCATCACGAGTTAAATTTGAAGGAAATACGTGTCCTACGTTTCGCTATGTGTATTATAAATAGGTTCTTTCAAAATCATTCCGTTTTAGATTTAGAATGTATGGCGTCGTAGCTTTGCCAGAAAAATCAGACAGCTAGGTTTTTTTTTCGTTTATTTTAGCGCCACATCAACACATCTGTTTTGCCCTATAATCGAATGCTTACGCACTTTTGTCATAAAAAGCATTCAACTTCAATTCAATTGTGTTCGTCTTGCTTTTCGCGTGATTGCGCGCGCGCACCTCTTCGCATCCAATGAGATGGCCGGATGGGTGGAAGTGGGCGGGGCTTCCGTTTGACCGCCCAACGCCTATTGGACGACTTTGTTTCGAGTATTGGATTACAGATAATAGAGATCGGTTGTTACATCGCTTTTTTGCTCTTTATCAAAAGGCTTTATTGAAATTTAAAACGAGGAATGAGGTTTCGACAACTACGATACGTTTTTAGTTCGAAGTTTAAAATGGGCTTGTTTTATAAATAGGTTGAGGTACCTACACATTTCTGGATGCCATACCAATCTGTGAGTTAAGTTAGCGTACCTACTTATGTACATAGTACAAGTATGATTACTAGTATTTTCCTGTTTGTACCTACATTAGGTAGGTACTATTCCCTAATGAAATTCGTATTTTTTGGGATAACACTTTACCTAGGTACATACTCATAAGAAACACATCTTTCGAGATAAAGTGTCTTTGGCCAACCCGCACTTGGCCTGTGGATTACACTATTCATTATCTGTTTACGAGAGAAGTAGGTACTTGTGTCCCAGCAGTGAAAACATTCGTTTTATTCTATAGTACCTAGGTATAACATGCCTGCCACATACCTAACAGCACAGTGACACGCAGCTATTGGAACAAAGAGTCCTAATCATTACCTAGCACTGCACTGCGCTCATCACTAGAGAAATAAGATATTTTAGCTCTATGCCCTGTAATTTCATTGGAAACATTGCCCTTCAGACCGGAACACAGTAATGTTTTTACATTACTGCTTGGCGGTCGAATAACTGGCAAAGGTCTTCCCCAGGCGGACTCTGCAAAGAGCCCTAATATCACTACCAGAAGTGGGCTAATCTTTTAACGTTGGTGTTTGAGTTTCAGACTAAAATATTTACACAGGGAGTAAGTAGGTACCTAGCTACTTACTTTCAATCAGATCGGTTCAATTCATCCAATGTGACTGCGGAACAAATTAGTAGATATGATTTATGATACCTTTTAGTAGGATTATATTAATTTTAGTATCTAGCAGCTAGCAGCAATCATACACATATCACCTACTACTCAATGAGTACCTAAGTACTTACCTACCTAGTGTTAGGGTATAAATATTGACCTTGACTTAAGTACCTACATTAAAGATTGACCTACTTGTATGACGTAGGTAAACATACAAAAAAAGCATTTGTTTTTCGCACATTTGAATAATGCATCTACCTATTAGAATCGACACTTAAAAAGAAACATAATCTATTTTTTTTACTGTAGCGTAAATTAAAAGACTTAAAAAACTAATGTAGTACAATCTAAGTAGGTAATATAGGGATAGAGGATATGAACTCACAAGATTACACCGATCCAAGAAGCGTGTAACTTGCACGTCCCACTTCGGTGCTCCGCTGCCGCTCCGACGCTACACAACTACATCTGGATGTCGGTGATGCGAAACTATAAGATTATCTGCACCAAAAAGTGCTCTACACGAATAAAGAAGTTTTCACTTCAATAAATAACATCACAGTCCATGATGTTTTATTGCTGACAAACGCGTAGGCACATCTATGCCCAGTAATTTATCTGGAAATATTGCCCTTCAAAACGAAACACAGTGATGTTTGCCCAGGGCAATGAGACAAAACATCTTACAGTACTTCATCATCATCATCATCATCAACAGCCCACTAAATGTTCCCACTGCTGGGACACGGGGCCTTCTCTCGCAAGGAGAGAGTTAAGGCCATAATCCACCACGCTGGCCCAGTGCGGGTTGGTGGATACTTACAGTATCTACTTACCTATCTATATCTGGGTGAGTAGTAGTGCTCTTCATGTTCCCTTAACTGCGTGACACTGTGCTGTTATGGAAAGACGTGCTGTTTAACATCATGTCCTGCTAGCGCCGTCACTCTATATTCTATACTAAGTAGATATAAATAAAAAAACTACGTTTAAAAAACCCTACTTCAAAACCACAAATAGCCACTCAAAAACGAAAAATAAATTAATACAATTGTTGTAGGCTCTACCTACTCATCTATCATATAGATGCCTATATCTATTACTTGTTATCTCAGGAAAACAACGGGAATAGCGCGAGTAAAACCGTGGGCGCTACTAGTAATTACCTAATATAATTATTATCAGCCTCAATGAAGCCGTACACAAACTATCACATCGTCCAGACAAACAAAGAAAACTACAGAGATGAAAACTACTAGTCTAAACCAAAGGATCAAATGGAAGCTATTCTCCATCAAACTAAAAAAGAATCACGTGAATCGAATATTAATCGTAATCGATGTACATAATAAATATGCTTACAAAAAAAACCGATCGAATTGATAACCTCGCTCTGTTTGTACCTACTCGGTTTAAAATCAAAGCTCAGCAGTTACTCAACCGTCAAAGAATAAACAATTAAGTAACGCCGAATCGAATCAATAAAGTGCCTACAATCGGAGTCTGTACATTAAGGGTCCTCTAGACTCGCGCGTCGTGTGAGGCCTGTATCGGGCGACTATCGCGATGGCGCCCGTAACTGTCGCGACGCGATACTTGCGTAGGCACTGGACAAAGAATAAATGAAAAGATGTGATGCTCTATTATTGTTACCAATATTTTTAATTCAGTCTAAACTTTGGTGGCTTATATTAGGACAGTCTAATAAATCACACAGTCGTTCAACGAAGAATCCTAGACGGGACAATAGAAAAGGACATGCGGGGCGGGATGCGGAAAGGCGCCCCCAAACTGCGAACACGACAATATTAGCAGTTTGGGAGCGTGGTTCGGGGTTGACGTTTCCTCATTTTAATTTAATTTGGTTCATAATTAGAATTTGTTTATAGCAATAAATATGTTTCAAATAATGTTGCTAAT
Organism: Ectropis crepuscularia; assembly: GCA_963693475.1. Classification (NCBI taxonomy): domain Eukaryota; kingdom Metazoa; phylum Arthropoda; class Insecta; order Lepidoptera; family Geometridae; genus Ectropis; species Ectropis crepuscularia. Next base: position 17,957,886 of record OY856358.1, read on the forward strand.
AGCTATAAAAAACAACAGTAAAAAATACCTATACGTATTCATGGATTCTACAGAATTTGTGATAGCCGTGATGATCTACATAGTGGCTTGAAGGCACGATTCACATAGGTAGCGTAGGATTGTAGGCTCGAATCCCGCCTATGCCTACCACTGAATCTTTTTTCAAAGTCCAAATGTACAAACTTGTCACCACCCCTGTCCTTAACGGAGGAAACCAGCACGTTCCAAGAATTTTTCGAGGGCATACATCGTACGACAACCCACACTAAGCCAGGGTGGTGGATTATGGCCTTGATTTTCTCCTTGCGAGAGTGTCTATACTTAAGAAAATTTTATGAGGTCCGTGCCGGCGGGATTCGAACCTACGACCTCAACTATTGTGAATAGCACGTTTTAGCTACTTGTTTATCACGGCTTCACTCACGTGTGATGTTATTGTTAATTCATTAAAAATTTACTTTAAAAAATACATTCGATATGATATTTTTTATTCATATTCCAAATTCTTCAAAAGACTGTCCCTTCTGCGTTATTTCGATTCACCATAACTATCGAGCACTTAAGACCGAAGCTTGAACGCGAATGGTAATCACAGATGTCACCGTTAATTCGCATAGTTGCGATAAGATGACACCAGTTGTAGTTTCACTATAAAATACCTAAATGAAATTACATACATTACATTTAAAGTAAGGTACTTATGTGTAAGTTACCTCAAAGCTTTTCTGAAAGTTGAAACGTTCGTACGCTATAAACAGTAAGAGCGTTTTGGCGAAACAAAAATCTATCAAAATAGGTCTGTAGGTACCTACCGCAAAAAATGACGTTTATGATCTGTCACTCATCATTGTCACTAATGATAGAATGAGTTTTAGAATGCGTCATCCTTAAAAAATATTTCCGATTAATAGCATCCGGTTTTACTCACGTATTTCTTAATTCTGTCATTTTCCCGGGATGAAAAATAAAAAAGCTAAGACTCAAGGCTTTCTCTTACAAGGAGAGAGTCAAGGCCATTATCCACAGCACTGGTTAAGTGCAAGTTAGCGGATGCCACATGTTATCAAAAGATCTAAAACTTCTCGGAAAATGCCGGTTTCACTATGTTTTCCGTCACTAATCCAAAGTATAACTACATTTTAAGGCTTTATGTAAGTAAATAAATATCTTGTTCCAAATTTTTCGCATAACACTGATCCCTAAACTGAGAAAAGTTTGCACTACAGAAATAATACAGGTAGCAGAAATAACACAGATGAAATTATATACCTATTTAGACATTAAATTGTACAGAAAACCAAAATAGCAAATAAAAGAGAAAAATTTGAAGAACCCATACTGCTAGTAAAGTGTGTCAGAAATGCCACAGTAATAGGTTTTGGTTAATAAACTTTGAAAATGGTGTAGTAATGCAATCCTGATGTAATTATGCACTACCGTCTGCGTTTGCGCAGCTGGACATAATGTAAATACTTACCCATTGTTGGGTAGTTGTGAATTTTATTTAAGCAATTATTTGCGAGAACAACGAAATATAAGGAAAGGAGAACTTATTGTAATGCACTAAGAGTTTAGATATTGGTCGTCGTGTTCCAAATATTAACTCAAATTATTTGACACGTATTCCAAATTTGGTTCAGTTTCATTTTACCGCTTTGAGTTTTGTAGTGTTGGGACTCTTTACAATGGTCTTCTGGAGCAGTCCCTACTTCACTTTTTGAAGTAACTGTAGTGCTATGCACTTATGTGCAAATGTTATTACGTTCCAATTTGAGAACAATGTTTTCAGAAAAATAACAGGCGATGTGATTAATCATCTTATTTATATCTAACGAACGCGAACGAGTGGCGTGCCAGACAGTGATTTGGATTCGTCGTGTTCACGGCACTTATGGGCAGGCATGGTGCTTACCATCAGGTGCATGTCCTTCTTGTTCCGGCATTCAGTGTAGTAAAAAACGTGTCTGGAATACGACGGCGAAATTTAGTTTTACATGAAATACTTAGTTGCTTTTTTATTAGCTTTGGTGAATTTAGAGTTTTGACTCGTGAGCGCTCTTTTTGACTTACCTATACTTAGTAGGTATAGCGTTCTTGCGTATCCTACTTATAATCGTTAAATAAGCCAATGTAATTATTTGTCTTTCAACTATGCTTGTAAAATAGATTCGTTCATAAAGCCGCTATTTCCTAGTATATTTTTAGATGTTATCTTAGGTTGTTTTTGTTTTGTAAGAGCAAGAAACCAACCCGCATTGCGCCGGCGTGTTGGATTATGGCCCTGTTTCTCTTCTTGCGAGAGAAGGCTTAGAGTCCCAGCTGTGGGAACACAGTGTTCTGATAGTTATGTTTATTTATGTCTGATCTCTATGTTTAAACGTTATGAAGAGTTTAAAATCTATAAATTCTTTGCTAATAATTCAAGCTAGTATTCCAGTAAAAATGTATGTTCATGACACGGCTAGTTTCATTATTATTGCTAGCGTTTAATTGACTACATGCATTGCAATACAGCATGGTAATGCGGCCATCATGCTGTACACGCTTTCAAAGGCCTGTAGGGTTGATCACCTTGATTATTTATAGGGATATTATAAGCTTAATTACATATTAGTCTGTGAATAATTTAGAGCTATTTGAAGTAAATAGTTATTTGAGTAATGGGTATCTACATATGTAACTAGTATATTACAACTTAGGTGTTATATTTTTGAGAAGTAAAAAAATACCTAAAAACTGTCCAGTTCGTAACGAAATGATCAGATACATAACTAATAATGTTGCTGACATTGCCCAGATAATTAAGCTGAAGTGACATTGCCCAGAGAATTAAGCTGAAGTGACATTGCCCAGAGAATTGAGCTGAAGTGACATTGCCCAGAGAATGGAGCTGAAGTGACATTGCTCAGAGAATTGAGCTGAAGTGCCCAGAGAAAGCTGGAGTGTTAAAGGAAGACAACACTTAGGAAATCATAGCTTGGAGCACCCTGCGCCCTGGTAGAGCGACGATCTGCGTAAAGTGAAGTATCTGTGTTCCGGTTTGAAGGGAAATGTTTCCAGTGAAATTACAGGGCATACAGATAAAACATCTTATATCTCTGTATGACGAGCGCAGCGCAGTGCTAGGTAATGATTTGGACTCTTTATGTTCCAATAGCTGCGTGTCACTGTGCTGTTACGTGGTAGGCATGTTGTTTACCATGAGGCACATGTCCTGCTAGTCTCGTTATTGTATGCCTACTTTTTTTTAAAAAGTGGCAGGTACACAGAAGATTCGATTCCATTGTTACGATTTCCATCATTCTTCCCAATTTCTAATGAGCTGACTCAGTGGTGTACACGTGTACATTTAATTGAGAAAAGCCTATGTCCAGCAGCGGACGATAAAATGCAAATGATAATGCCGACATTGTTCAGGTCAAGGCCTGTTAAAACCTCATACCTACTCTCATCGTGTTCAAAATCTTGCGTGTTACTTACTATCACTCAGTGACTAGCTCGTTTTATTACTCAATTTACCAGAAGGCAGGATGTTATCAAAACATAAATAGGTACCTAAAGTAGATAAAGTTAATAAACAGGGTCGAAAAAAAAACATTATTTGTTATTTAATCATAGCACAAAAATTATCCTCTGATTTCAAAAAATAATAAAAGAAGCGTTACTAAACCTATATCCTTGTATTTTAAACGTAAAACGTCTAACAGTTGCAAAAGCAGTCGCGCCATTTAATTAAAAACCTATGACAACATAATAATAGCGCGTAAACTCTTTATAGCCCAGAATTATCCGCAAATTACAGCGCAATCCAAAATCCCGCAGAGTTAAACACAGTACTGGCAGGGTAGAAAAAAATAATGGCCGAAAAAAGTTGCCATTGTCATCGACACCGAAATTACCAAATGTCACAAAGGTCCGTGTTTGCTTCGAGAGGTGTTTGAAAAATATTTGCTTTTAGGGACTCGAGTGCGTTATCCGAATTTAGTGGCGGTTTTTATTCACCGACCACACGCACGATTATTTTTAGGGATCCGTACGTGCAACATTTGAGGAAACCTTGATTAATAATGAGGACGTAAGTTTAATGACAGATATGCAAAAGTAATGTTATGGATGATAAGAATTAGGTACCTAATATTTACAATTTTCGAAGATCTGTCTTGAAAAATAAATCAAATAACTATTTGTATATTTATATATAGGTATGTCTATTCATAATGATCAGAATTCTGTGATATGAATCTTATCTACAAATATTAAAATGAAGTAGTTCAATTTATACATTGCTATGATAACTTATCTTTCTAGATTTTCAGATAGGTACTTACTAATATAAATAAAGAAATATACGGACGACAATTTTTTGCGCAATACTATTTATAACAAACTAAGCAAAGCTTGTATAACATTTTTATAATTTATAATTCATACATAGCAACACACACAGAAACAGACTAAACATTCATGTTTATCTCATATTAGTTTGCCCTAATATGGGATGGGAACCGAACCCAAGACCTACAACTCCGTTTGCAAACTTATTATTATCGACCGAGTCACGAGGCCAATCGAGTGCATGTTTATTAGTGTTTCGAATGTAATGTAAAATAAATCTTAAAGTTATTGGCTGGTCGCAAGTTTACCAACACTCTGGTATCATTACCACGTTGCATGGCAAAAAATAATTAATAGAAGTTATTATCATAATTATAAAAAAAATTGACACTAAAATAATTCAGGTAAAGTTTGTAGAAAATATGTTTATGTTTATAGTACATAACCATAATCGACCTATACTCGTCTGATCTCCGGCTTTACATTTCCAATGTGTCCATCAATCACCGCTTCCATAAATCGTCAGTCCATCTAGTATCAGGTTGGCTAAGACTTCCAATTCACTGTCTCTACTGCAGAACCCGTCTACCCTTAAGGTCGTCGATTCTACGTTAGATATAACCGACCAATACCAACTTCAGCTTGCTAATACCAAACCTACGCTAAAAATAGTACCGAACCCTTGAATAGAAAGTTACGAAAGTTTTGTAGTATTTTTTTGGTGTACAATATTTTTTCGAACGCTGAATTGTATAAGGTGTTTTGACAATGACTGGAACGTGCGTACGGCCGGTTTCATATTTTGCTACGGTTTTGCTCGTTTCGCTTTCGTGTTTGATTTTTCTGTGGTTGTTTCACTTATACTTCAATAATTATTATTGTATTTCAAGGCCAATCCAGGGTCAGTACTGTAACCTCTTATTGTGATATCTTTGTTAATTGGTGTTTAACGGTCAGAGTCTTTATTGATTTAACTATACCTAAGTATTGAATATTAAACTATGATACAGATTACAAACCTACTTACACTAAGCATGATTATCAAACTATACCAATTGAGCCTACTACCTAGAGGTTTTAAAAACGGACGTTTTGTAACTTTCTTTGGCTATCAGTGAACTAAGTTTAGTATTTTGAAGATTGCAAATAAATAACTAATTTCTAAAGGACCTTCTGTTACTTTTCCATGCCACGGTAGCTTGGGAGAAATTACTTTAATGAGCCACCAATTGTTAGTAAATTTTTAGGTTTTTTCTTAAGAAGTTTTTGTTTTATTTAGTGCCATAAAGAGTCCATCTACTCTTATGTCTAAAGTCCTCATTCACACACGAGAGAACAAAATAACTTATTCATGACCATACAATTTTACAGCTCACGTTATTCTTAAATTAGAATACGAATTGTCGCAATATATCTGTTAGCCAAGTAACAAGACACCCAACACGAGAACGTTACCTTTTTAACACGTCATCCATTTCCAAAATCTACCAAAAAAAAAAACTACCAAAGACATGTGGTCCATTATAAACGTGTTCCGTGAAAAGATCCAAGCTTTATGTCATTTTGATACACTCTCAAGACCTTTTGTGTTGGGCTGAATAAGTCCTTTTATGTGTGAATTTATTGACGCTATGTTCGGACGATTATTTCGAATTCTCCGTTGAATTGAGACGATTTTTCAAGCTCAGTAGTCGGCTTTTGTGTTGATAGGCAAGCTCTGAGCTTTTTCTTGCCTTAATTATCGCTTTTACGCCTTTTTGGGGCTTTTTTTGGATGGTTGATTAATTGGAGTATTTTTTATGTAAAATTTGTTGTTGGATAAATTGAAGTACGAGTAGATTCGTGCAGAGATTTGTGCAGTAAAAGTTTAGAAATAAAGAAAGTTTTGGATCTTGTTTTTCAAAAAAAAAGGATTAAAAATAGTTTGTTTTGTTTTGTTTTATATGTCTAAACTACTTCTGGTTTTCATCATCATCAGCCTACAGCTAGACCTTTATGATTATGCTAGATGGACTTTTTCCAATTCGTACCGATCGGTGACTCTGTCGATACTTTCAGCGACTGATTAAGAGTTCTAGACCGCCCTAGGCTAATTATGAGGACGCGCCCCCACCAGGAGTTCTACCGCCTAACGAAGACTGTCTTAGCTTTGATATTGCTCTCTCTTTCCTTTTCTTTTGAAATTTTAGAGATAGCCTAAGCCGATTTAGTTAGGCAGTAGCAGGGCAAATGTGTTACGGTCGGCCTAAAAAGTACCTAGTAAATTAGTTTTGTCTTTGTTTTCTAATGTGAAAATATTAACATTCATACTAGGGTTTTTTTTGAGGAAGCACGCGAGAGCATACGGAATGTATCCCCAAAGTCAAGTGTCTCCCGAGTACATCTTCAATGCGTGTTACAAATGCACCGGTGACACACCGGGATACATTATTCTCCTTTTACCATTTTTAACACCCGTGCCCGCTAGTATCTGTGTTGCTCTCGCTGAACCCACTAATCACAGCGTGGGTCATGAGACAGTTCGCTCTTCAAGTTGACGCATATAAGGCGCAAACTTGCATCTGCTGATCTGCTGTCAAGTACGATACCAAGGTGTTAAAGTTGGGGCAATGGGCAATGTTTCCAGAGAAATTACAGGGCTTAGAAATATAACATCCAAATAAATAAATAAATAAATATTGGTGGACAATTCACACACAACACCATCTGACCCCAAACTAAGCAAAGCTTGTATGATGGCGGCCAGATAGCTGATATAATACTTATATAGTTTTAAATACATACTTACGAGTATTATACATATCTCTGGGTGACGAGCGCAGTGCAGTGCTAGGTAATGATTTGAACTCTTCATGTTCTAATAGCTGCGTGTCACTGTGCTATTATGTGGCAGGCCTGTTGCTTACCATCAGGCACATGTCCTGCTCGTCTTTTCACTAGTTATTTAAAAAATATAGATAAAAAGTAGCCTATGTGTTCTTCCAGACTATAATCCAACTATACTCCAAATTTCAACCTGATCCATTCATACGTTACGGCGTGATTGAGCAACAAACATCCAAATATCCAAACTTGGACATGTATATTATTACTAGCAGCGCCCCGCGGTGTTACCCGCGAAGTTACCGTTCCCGTTTGTTCCCTTTGTTTTTTAGGGGTAAAAAGTAGCCTATGTGTTCTTCCAGACTATAATCTATCTGTGTTCCAAATTTCAGCCCGATCCGTTCATACGTTAGGACGTGATTGAACAACAAACATGCAAACATCCATACATTGACATTTATAATATTAGTAGGATAGTGGGATTAGTAGGATAGGAAGTAGGTTAGGAGGATTTTAGGATAGAAAGTAGAATTTCAGGTATATCTTTATACTCTAGTAGGTACTCATATGCCACAATTTGAGACCAGTATACACATCTATTAGAATAATAGGTTTTTTACGCTGTTTGTGAAGCCGAAATGACCAAAGCATCTAATTCCAGACTTTCAGCTACTTTGCTTGTTGTTGCTTAGGCAGGTATAGAAGCGACAAAACGCTTCAGGGATACAAAGATCAGTTTTAAGGGATCTTATCTTATACCTACGAGCAATTCTTGTATAATATACATATAGGTATATAGAGTCTGAATCTCGGAAACGGTTCGAACGATTTTCAGGAAATTATGTAGGTATGCAGGAGGTTTCGGGGACGATAAATCGATCTAATTAGGTTTCATTGAAAAAAAAACGCATATTATGCGCGTTTTTAGACAATGAAAAACTGTCACATTTGACATTAGAATGCGAAAGTAAATTTCGCCGCGTGACGCGACAGCATAATTGGCTCAGACGGGAAGTCGGGCGTTCGTGGCGGTTACGAATTAATAGCTGCGGGTTCGAATCTAGACGGCTTCTCTTTTTTTTTCAAGTACTCTTTTTTTTAAGAAAATCTAAGAGTATCTAAGTATTTTTAGTACCTATTTAAACCGAGCAAAGCTCGGTGACCCAGGTACTAGTCTTTTATACTGGATTTGTTTGTACTGGGTTACATTCATAAGCTAGATATGTATTAAGATACTATAAAAACCACTAGAAAATCAGGTTACCTACATATTTAGAATATTTACCAATGTAGGTACTTTTATCTTTTGAAGTTTTTTTTCGTTCCTTCACTTGGCTTTCATCACTTTATTGTGCAATCACTACTTCATTAAAAGCTATCGTCATTTCAGTATAATTTAACTAGACTAAAATCGTTTTACTAAACTATCACTCTTTCAATAACTTTTGGAAGGTAACGTGTTGTCATGACTTAAGGTTAATGCTTCTCTCTTCAAAAGGCTATAACCGCTTTACTAGGCTATCGTCACGGTCAAGGTTCAAGGCTAAACATCAAACGTTTCGCTAGGCTAATGTCGCTGCGACGGGCTTTAATTTATTATTTTAAATTTCAGTAAAAGATAATTATAGTAAAATGTACTTCAGGTAGGTAGTAAAGTTAATGTGAGTTGGCTCGTGGATCCAGAGGTCGTGGGTTCGATTTCCACCCAGGACAAAAAATAATGTGTTATGAATAAACATTCTTAGACATTTTTAGGTAGGTATGTATTTACAGTTATGTGGATACGTTAATTTGTAAGTTAAGTATCTCGCTTCCATAACACATGCTTTGCTTAGTTAGGGCCTAATTAATGTTGTATGTGGAAAATGCAACAATATGTAACGTACTATGTATGTTTTATTCTTAACTAGCTTTTACCCGCGACTTCGTCTGCATAACAAATATTACATATTGACGTAACTTGAGGAGTATATTTAATTCTTGTTTTGCAAAAAATGACTCAAACAAATTTATATTAAAAAAAAAACACCTAAAGGTATGAAAGCGTAACGTACAGAGTTACCTTAATATTTATATGGATAGCTTCATTTCAAACTTCTGGATATACAGTTTCACGGTTTTATCTTCAACACAAACGAACTTCCAAATACACTTTCAATTCTTACCAATAACTGCATTCAACATTTGTTTATGAATAAAAGTAGTTAGCTTATGTTTTTAAGTTGGTTGTAGTTGTAAAGTTGCATGTCTTTATCTTCAATAATGACGAATTTCCCCCATTTCAACCCCAATTTCACCCCATTCAGTTTGTTAAATCGAATTGTTAGTTGGCTCCGTTTAAAGGGCCTAGATACAAAAATTTTTTTTTTACGCTTAACAATGGCGAACTTCGATAAAAACTTTCAACTCCTATTTCATTCCCATCAAACAGTTAAAAATTACAAAATTGCCAGAACAAACATTAATCGGTTTTGTGTCAAGTCTCTAGACACAAAGTTTCATCTTCAACAATAACGAACTTCCAAAAAGTCTTTAATTCCCAAGTTTGAACCCCTTTTTTATCCCGGTGCAGTTTAAAATTAGAAAATTGCTTGAAAAATATTTATTGGCTTCGTGTTAAGTATCTAATCACAAAGTTTCATGGTTTTTCAACAATGACGAACCTCTATATAAACTTTGACCCCCCCATTTCAGCCCCAATTTTACCCCTGTACAGTTCAGTATTACAAAATTGCTAGAACAAATTTTTATTAGCATCGTGTCAAGTATCTAGATACAAAGTGTCATGGTTTAATGATTCAACAATGACGAATTTCCATATAAACTCCCCCATTTCAGCCACAATTTTACCCCCGTACAGTTAGAAATTACAAAATCGCTAGATCAAACATATATTGCCTCCGTTTCAAGGGTCTAGATTAAAAATTTCGTGGTTTTATCTTCAACAATAACAAACTTCTAAATAGGCTTTCATCCCCCATTTCAACCCCAATTTCATTCCCATACTGTTCAAAATTACAAAATTGCAAGACACAAAGTTTCATGGGTTCATCTTCAACAATGACAAATTTCCATATAAACATATATTATGCCCCATTTCAACCCCAATTTACACCCTCGTAGGGTTTGAAATTACGAAATTGCTAGATCAAACATTTATTGGCTCCCTTTCAAGGGTCTAGGGTCAATACAAAATAACATGGTTTTATCTACAACAATAACGAAGTGCCAAATAGTCTTTCATCCCCCATTTCAACCCCTATTTTATCCTCATACAGTTCAAAATATTGGCTTCGTTTCAAAAGTCAAAAAACAAAGTTCCGTAGTTTTATTTTAAGCAATGATGAATTTCCATTTAAACTTTCATCCCCCATTTCAACCCTTTAAACCCTCATTTTTGTGATGAAAAGTAGCCTATGTCCTTTCTCGGGGTCTATTCTATCTATGTACCAAATGTCATAAAAATCCGTTTAGTGGTTTAGGCGGTAAAGACGGACAGACAGACAGACAGACAGACAGAGTTACTTTCGCATTTATAATATTAGTATGGAAGTATGGATAAACTCAGTCTACTCAATGTCTCTAGGAATCTAGGCTTTGAGAGTCAAGGGCGGTTCCAGCTTTGGCACCAGGAGTCACATAGTCGTGTACAAATTACAAAATCATGCGGTAATTACGTGAGTGCGTTTTAATTAGTAATCCACCTAAGCTCTGGACCCAGCCCAGGGGGATCATGATCTCCACGAGCCTCTGGATCTGCCCTTGCATAAAGATGAGGTGAATAAGCTAACGAAGCTAACCAAGAGAGATGTCATATTTCCGCAATATATTTTTTCTAGAAACTTGGCAGTATAGGTACTTACTTACGATTTCCTTCCCCAATAACAGCAGACCTATTGAAAATTACTATTGCATTCTGTAATTCTCATACCTACTTACCTGGGTAGTTCAAGTTTGCTTACCGGGCCGCTTTATTTTATGTTTCTGTAAAGTTGATGAGGTAAAATCAAACAATCTCAACATTCCTACTTTAGGCTGGAAGCGTGCAAAAACATTTTAGATTTTGTAAAATGACGGAAATATTGCAATTATAATAATAATATAATACTTTATTACACTACAAATTTTACAATAGGGCTTAATGCTAACGTATTACATTTAAAAAACGGGCGGCCTTATCGCTTAAAGCGATTTCTTCCAGGCAACCTTATTACGGAAACATGTTAAACATATTAATTTTGTAGTGTAGGTGGTGCGTCAATTCATACCAGAAATAATCGTACAAATAGAAAAACAAATATACCTATAATAAGTCTTACAAATAACCTGAGAAAAAAATGTGTGAAAACAGAGTGTTTGAAACACGCTGATTTTTTCATGTTTTCAATTGATGTTACATACCTATATAGGTGACTAGCTGTGCCCCGCGGTTTCACCCGCGTCTAATTGAGGAAAGTCCCTCTCCATTGCTTTAAAAAGCTATGATCAGTTAGAGAACAATAGAAAAACAATAAAGGAACGCTTGTTAAAAGTACAGGGATCTACGAAAATGTGTATACTTAGTACTTACAGGTATTTTAAAGCATTATGTTTAGTTTTCTTTTCTTGCGATAGAAGAACAAATTGGTGATCTCTCTGTAACCTGATACTCTTGACAGCGCAACATATATCAAGTTGTCCTATGAAAATCAGTCTCGGCGTGAATCGATTCCTTGGTGCTTAAATGATTGCCCCTGTGTTTTAATTTTAATAATAATTACAGTAAACGTAGTCCTTAACGGGAAATTGTATTACAATTTTGAAATTAAAAAGCAAATGCAAAACATACCCTTCCGCTTTAGGGAATGGTCGATTTGTGTCGGATTCAACACCATGAGTGGTGCCCTACCAACTAAAACCTCCGAGTATTTCACCTTTGCCACACACGGCGCAAACACATGAATGCTCTCGCACTCTTTTGCGAACCCGCCGCGGAAAAATTCACGCCGTGATCACCGGTGACCAACCGTGGGAGCAAGACGTTATCACGTCTGGACACCTTTAGTCTCCCGCAGCGAGCCACATGCTCGACCTCATCACTTATCACCATCCAGATGAAGAAGATGGGGACAGCAGCTCACCGATATACCGGCACTAATCTTCCCCTACAGCCCCACCGCATCCGCCATCATACTGCAGTGGGCAGGGAGAACGGCACACCGTAATACTGGTATTCCTCTCTAGCCAAGGTCTCCCCTCTACAGCCACAGTGCCTACCACCAAGCATCACGGCACGTCACAGTCACGCCGGCACCGTCTGCGCCGCGCAACTCCCTCCTGACCGCGTCGCTTGGACCGCAAGGCTAGAAGCTCATAGCCCTGGTGAGCAGTCCTACTGCGGGTTTCTCTTAGCTTCACTGTGACTGACCAGGCCACGGCTACTACTGGACCCCCGCCTCGTCAATGCGGGAAGTCCTCGGGAAGGAAGCAAATGATATCTCGTAGAGCAAGCGGCGGCCGACAGCCATCTACTTTCTATTCGCCGTGATCTTTTATTAGATAAGTAGTTGAAAATTATACGCATTTTTTATGTGGGCGAACAATTACGCACGGTCACACATTGACATAGTGGGATATGTCGGGATCGACGTTACGGACGAATATGGTACCCCTACCGACGAAAACCCCGGCAAGTTTCTCCAGCCGTCTTGGGACCGCTATCGCACTCGACCGCGACTCAGCCATTGCCGTCGCCTTTTGCGAGAACACCTTGCGGAAGGCGTCCGAACCGCAGTATTTGGTTCCAGTGACCCGTCAGAAACCAGAAACCAGCGACGCGTCACGTACTCGGGAAATCATATCCCTAGGTGCGGTGTCGGACCGCCCTAAACGTCCGACACCCCAAACCCTCCAGTGGAAACAGGATCCGAGTCAAGTGCACCTCTAGGATCGCTCCTGTATCCACTTTCGCCTCATTGCGTGCTCTCGCTCCTCCAACTCACACGGCCTATCACTGTCCAGCATCTTGGCCAAGATGGTCGAGAGCGAAAGGTTCCCCTCACGACCGCGGATAGAGATGGCCGCGGTTCCGCCTCTGTACCTACCTACATCACCTCGGGGACCATCATCTGGAAGACAAAGCTAAGAAACATCACTGGACCACGTGAACACAATAAAGTGGTATATTATTCTGTTGCAGAGTTGTTTTAAAAATACGGATATTTCCTAAAGTATTCATTAAACTCAAATAATGTCAAGATGTTTGCGACAAATAATATATTTATTCGGATAAATATTAACATCATGGCTGTATATGAAAATTCCTATGCAAACAATGTATTCGTCTTCTTCTTCTTTTTTCTTATAGCTTCCATTCGGTAATAGGTATCACCGCAATTTTATTACAATTATTACATTACACATAGAGTGTCGTTAATGTTCTAAATGTTCTTCATTGGAGTAGGTATATTTTTTTATTCAGGTGATCAGTCTTCTTCAGATAATTTTGCACTGGATTGTCGGAAAACACTTTAGTGTAAAATCGAGGCAGCAGGATTCTTACTTTGAGTACTTCCAAAGTTCGATTGTATGAATAGTTATGTTAGTGTATAAAAACCGAAGAACGAATTATAAACAACAATAGGTACACAAAATAGAAAAGAAAGATATTAAATTCGATAATACAAAACGTAAATATGCAATAATGCATTGTTGTAGAATTGTTGTAGAACAAATTTGATTACCTCAAATGACACAAACTTCAATAAAATATAGACGTGCTGTCACAGACTTCAGCGACCAAAGAGTATGTAAATTCTCGGTACTAAAACTCTCGAAGAGAAATATTTTTTCCCGTTTTCGTAACATTCTTCATTCATACTCCGTATCTATTAATAGTAGCGTAATGTTATATAGCCTATAGCCTTCCTCGATAAATGGACTATCCAACAGAAAAAGAATCTTTCATATCGGTCCAGTAGTTTCTGAGATCCTAGCGTTCAAACAAACAAACAAACAAACTCTTCAGCTTTATAATATTAGTATAGATGACAAGCTTTTAGTCCGCGCTTAAGAGAATTATTCAGAGTTGCAGGTGAGATTCGAACCTACCATTTACCGCTTTTACTTGCTTAAGTAGATTTTGTGTAATTTCGATTTAAGGCACACGTTACACTGGTCAATAGTTCCGGCTAAAAAAGAAGAGGTTTTCGATTAATCGTAATCTATTTTTATGACCAATTAGGTAAGGACACGACGCCTGAACCGATTTTCAATTCTGTATCGATAGCAGTTGGGTGGTTTTTAAAGAATCAACCAACGACAACAAAAAAAAAAACCAGAACAAAGTATTGATATACAGGGTTACTATTAATCAGCTTGCATCCTTTTAAGGGGGTATTAGGTACATTCAATACGTCAACTTTTGTTCTACAGTTTACAAAAAAAATGTGTTTATTTTTCTTTTACAAAATAAATAAAAAGTGTATTTGACGTAAAGTGTGAAAACTAACGTGGTTATTACACATTTTAAAATGAATACACGGTGATATGCTAAACAAGATGCGAACACGTGCGTGCACTCGCCTTGAAAAAGATCGACGGACGCGATCGAAACTTGAGTCGGACTGGACTGACTATATCATACATGAGTTACCCGTGTATTCATTTTAAAATGCATTTGCACGGTCTAAAAGCATCGAACTCTTCGTAACAAGAGCACGTACGCTCTTTAACGCTCGATAAATGATGTGCCGAAGTGAATAAACATTAAAAAGTCGCTAAACAGTACTATAGAGGGCAACAATGATTATATTTTTTTGGTTATCTATTGAGTTTTAACGAAAGTTGTAGAACAAAAGTTGTTTGTTTAAATATACAGAATACTTATTACCAGTAACCCTGTATATAATGATAATAATGTTATAAGTGAATAAGTTATAAGTTGATTCAAATAGTGATTATGAGTGAATAATATGATAGAATAATGATATATTGGTTTACTCTGATGAAATCTGACTGTCATTGTAGCAGTGCGCCCATTGTACCTACGTAGGTATAACATTTGGTTTTACAAATGTATTAAAATAAGTTGAGTGTTTGAGTCAATTTTTTAAATTGAAGCCGGCTGCTTATTTTTCAAAATAAGTAGGTATCGGCGACAAAACAGACTTTACGACTTTCGAAACATTTAAGTTCCCAATTTGTAAAACTATCAATAATTTTGGAAGATTTGTTTTGAAAATTATCATCAATATAAATCAATGGATGTGCCCTGAGCACCTTGAAATTATTAACAAATTTGGTCTCTGTGTGTCGCGGGAGTTGTTTACAACTACCAATCTACTTGACCCCTAGAATCGCTAGCGGCGAGGTATGTTGTGGTTCTACTTATACTTATTTTGGTTGTTGACATCGAATAGAGATAGGTATAAACGTCCAGCGTTCACCGTTTCCTACAATCGGCTTAAACGGAAAGAGTGAGCTCACTCTTCCCAACGATAACATAATTCCGTGCGCTTGAAGTTTGTGAGGGCACATCCATTGATTTATATCGATGTAAATTATACTGCTTTAAATTCATTCACTTTAGAGGATGATTCTTAGTTATATGTACCTAATTTGTTTCATGATGTACCTACTTAAAATTTGCACAAGTAAAATAGTTTGTAATTGTGAGCGTTTAAGTCGAGGCGACGCAAAACCAAATTGCAAAAGTTTTAGTGGCGTAATATTTGTATAAGTAATAATTGTTCGGTTCGTCAGTAGAAGATTACCATTTACCGAGGTAATGCCGTCGGGTTCATCTGTCTAAAGATAAGTACTTCATACCTATGTGGTTAGTGAAATTAGTTATGTAGTTTTTATTGTAATTTAGATTTGTTAATACAGGCTCTACCTATTAAAAACAAAGTTATTCAATAATTGGCAATAAAAAACATAAAATATAATCCATTCTTTTTAATGTATCGAAATTAAACGACGGCGGTTCCTGAATCCTTTCTTATTATTTTACTTAAATTCTACAAAGTAGAGGAAGACTTAAATATTTTACACAACCATCTTTATAAACACCTAAGCGTAAACAAATAAAATCAAAATGGACGGAATAATTTTTTAACTCATCAAATACATATTTACAACACACCATGAGATCAGATAATTTACAAGACATGAAACTATAATTAATTTAAATAATACTTATGATACTTCAAACGATTGACGAATGATAATAAAATTTTAATTTATTTTACCACTTGACTACGACGATCAAACAACTGTTGAAAAATGAATGTCACATAACATATACCGACTAAAAGTCATAATTAAGGCAAAATAATTTGATTATGAACAACATGACATTTGTAAATAATAAGAAATAAAACAAAGTCTGAAAACAATAAAACAATGTTTTAAAAAATGTGATTTGTCAAACTATAAAGTTTGTAAGAGGTGAAATTACCCATTAAATTTAAAACTGGGTCTTCTTAAAAATTACAAGGCACCGGATTTAATTCAGTCTTTTCCACTAAAACAAAACACTAAAAATCAGTTCTCATCTTCAGTATCTAAGTTATCAATAGGAAAGTTAGGATTTAGTAATGGACTCTTCCCGTTGCTACCCGTTGGTGATGTACTGACAGAAGAAATACCAACGAGATTATGTGTTAGACTATGTCTTCTTAAGTCACAGTTTCTTCTGAATACCTTTCCACAAGAAGAACAGTTGTAAGGTTTAATATCTGTGTGAGTTAGTAGGTGAGTCTTCAGATTTGACCTTTGGTTGAAACTTCTGCTGCAAACGGGGCATTTGTGCGGGGACTCTTCCATGTGGAGAATTTTGTGGACGGCCAACGTTCGAGATTGGCAGAAACCTTTACCACATTCGAGACATTTGAAAGGTTTTTCCTTGGAATGTATATACCTGAAAATAAGAGAAAGGCGGTTAAATGGGTAAATAAATAACAGCAAAAGTCTAATAGATACATTCAGTAAACATAGCTTGAAAAAATAATCTCATATTTAAGTCACCTAATGTTATATAATTATGTACATTTTTTATATCTGGGTTATTGTTGCTCAATTACGTGAAAACGACTAAACAATCAAGAATCAATCAAGTCAAGAATAGCACAGAGGCTAAAATAAAAGAAACGGGAACTTTGCAGATGAAACCCTGGTGAGTTGTAAGTTAATTGTAAATCTAGAAAAAAAATATACGCTTAGTATTCTTATATATTATTACTGTGTACATTAAACGTTGTTAGAATGTAATTATTCATGTGTATACTAAAAACAAGATGTATTTAATTAAAACGAATGTCTTCTCTGCACATAAACTTAGCAAAGACATGAAAACGTAAATTATTCAATGGCAAATTATTACTGGGACCGGAATACGTTTGTTGTTCTGGTACCAATAACTCTAGAAACAAAATTACAAGTCTTCATAAAGTAGCTCCACCAATAAGTACATAATTTAACCGAAGATGCTTCGTAAAACGTTCAATAAATACGTCATGTCTTGGGGCGTCGAAACCAATGCATCGACAATGCTCTTGCGTGTTCTACACCTCGCAAGGAAGCCAACACGACCCCAAGGGTACAATAGCAATAAATTCAGACAACCTTTCATTTTAAACATCATTAATTTCCATCTGTTGAAATGCAATAGCAAAAAAAACTGCGCATAAATTTACTAACAATAAATAAGATTCCAATTCATCACGAAAAATGTAAAATTCTTTAAATAATGAGAAGAAATTACGAACAGACATGAAGTATGTAATTATGATCAAAGTTGAACAACTCAGAAACATCTCAAATATTGATAACTGATTTCAAATTAAATCTGAGTACAACGTATAATTAACACGCCGAGGGTAACGTGTAATCAATAATAACGCACGAGAAACTAGCAATCGAGAGCTCAATTCGAGAAATTACCATCGTATCGAATAAACAAACACACACGGAACATAAAAATTACGATGCGTTCAAAGTAACGTAATACGTGTAATAATCGTTAGGTGCGGTTAGATCGGTGACGATAAAGAGCAACATGATGAATGAAATAATAATTCTGATATTAAAACACGGGACGATGGTGATTAGGGGCATTGAGAGGCCGCGCGGCGAAGCATGCCGTGACAGCGGCGCGGGCGCAACGTTAGGCCTAACTCTACGCCGGCTCTGATTAATGAAGCTCGCAATGCGGACCGATGGACTATGAAATTTCAATTGCAATGCTCATTTAACGAAGCTGTAATAAAATAAACAAGCATAAAAAGATGACGTTCAAATTATCAAACAAGTTACAAATTAATTTAAGTCCATTATCCAAAATTCAATCGAGACAAAAAAAAATCGAGCTGCTCGAACAACGAAACTTGATTTTGTATGCGAGGGATATATTTTTTTGTCATCCATATTAATCCTCACGTCAGGATCACCACGTGCTTTGTAAAAACCCGTCGAAGGCCCGCTCCGGTGCCCGGACTCCAGGCCATTATAATGTATCGTGTCAACGAACATCGATTGAACATCGACAGCGGCCAGGCCGGCTCACCCTCCGGCGACTACAAGAAATTTATTTTATTGCCACAAAGATACGGTGATTTGGAAGGAAATCGCCGAGAGACAGGTGTTAAAAATCCAACACCTTTAGCTCCTTTTGGGTGGGGATCTCGAGATAAGTGGAGAAATAGATTGAGAGCTCTCGTAATACCATTATCATATTTATTGTATTCGAAATCCGTGTTTCGAATTCCAATTCGTGTAACAGTAACGTCTTTTTTGAGTGTCTCTTTTACTTTTATTTTTGGATGTAAATATTTTGATATGAGAAAAGATTCACGGAGTTCTGTGGAATGCAAAGCGAAGAAGACGAAATGGAAAATACAAAATTAAAACATTGGTTCACGTGGGATTAGCAGCGGTTTTGGTGAAATAATTTACGAGCGTGACGAACGAGTTGTCGATACCATCTGCTCGGGCCATACTTAACCCTTTTTGTTTTAAATGCGTTTTTTCCGCACCGCCATTATTCAAAAGTTATAATAACGATTCGCGTTAAGAGCAGACGACCGAAAAATCTCTTATTGATATCGAAAAAAGAATCGTGAACCTCACAAATGTACGAGTATTTCGACGCTATGTGATTTCTTTATCTTATAAAATAAGGGCCCAGCTATCCGACCCGGAATTTAGGGACATGAGAATAAAATTAATCACTACAACTGATTTGGCTATCCACCTCCGGAATGAAGATAATGTTTTAGATACTAACGAGTTTTTGGTTAGGTCGTAAAACATTAGAAACTTGTTAAGGAATAACAAATTAAATAGTTAAGATTTTCTTAATCGATTATGGGAGAATTAGTGTTCCCATATTAATGTCGCGCAGTAGATAAAAATGTCTTGAAACATATTTAAATGCTTACCGAGATAATGTCCCGGAGTAATGCTTTTAGATTAAAAATCGTTGAATATAAAATAGTCAAGACACATTTGTTTTTTAAAGAAACTAAATCATCATGGTATTAATCTGCAATTTAAAACTTTACACGTAATGGTGCTTTTGTATTGTGTGTCAACAAATATTTTATTACGGAAAATCTGCAAATTATAATATTTTACACAAAATTTAGGTAAACAGATTTCTCATTGAACTTAAAAAAACTTTAGTTGGTTTTCAAAATTGAGACCAGATGGCGCAGGGTCAATGTTTAGTATTCGAATACAGGACGCAATCCACACAATTTTTTTCTTGCATGGTTTTTAAAAATTTTGTTGACATTGACAGTTGCTTTTTATACCTATCTATCGAAAACAGAAGATCTCTGTTTTATATAAACCATCGTATTATTTGGATGGCTGTTTTTTTTGAACCGATTGTTATTTTGTACCTCAAACCCAAGATTAGAGATTAAGTCTTAATATTTGCTGTGGTTGTATAATGTATGGACTAGATGCCTATGTATAAGTGAAATACATATGATCCGTCCATAATTCACAAACTTCTAGAAATAACTTTTGGTCTTGAAAAACTTTTTTAAACGTGATTTACTTTCGAGCTTTTGTTTCAGTTTAAACCTTACACAAAATCATTTTCTTGAGTTGGGAAAGTAAAGTAGGCAACGTGAAATTATAAAGAAAAGCTTGCCCCAATTCCCAATTGTACACAAACAAAAGTACCTATACTTGAGATAATAAATAGATTGCTAAAACATGCAAATATATGTTACACGCAATCTCCATTGTGCTTAATTATGTAGTCTCTAGTTATAAACAAAGACGTGGAAGGGTAATAAAAGGGTTTTGTTATTTACCTGTGATCTCTCAAGTGATCTTGCCGTCGGAAAGCTTTTCCACAGATGTCACACGAATATGGCCTCTCGTCGGTGTGCGTTCTCTCGTGTATAAGCAGGTTATATGACTTCGTGAATTGCCGGTTACAAAACTTGCAAATAAATTGTTTCTTCGTTCTAGGCCCACTGCTAGTCGTTTTCTGCTTACTTGATATACTGCTGCTCGAAGATGAAGAACTATTCTTTGATGAATTTGATGCTTGCGGCGAGAGGGGGGCTTGTGATGGACTTCCGTTCATCTGTTGCTGATACATAGCATTCATTAGCAAACTTGGATACCCATTGTCTAAACTCTGAGACCCATAGCCGTAACTTTTAGAAGTTGATTCTAAATGTTGCTCCAATGTAAACTCATCTTCATTGTCCAATAGTGCTAAATCTTCCTCGACCTCTTCCGATAAATCAACGTCGTCTGCCGCTATTGCGTCGGATAAAGGGTATTCTTCAGGCGTTTTTGGTGAAAAGTCTTTTGAGCTATCTGCAGCGTCCACTTCACTTATTTTCGCACTTGCCGTCGCTATTCTCAATATATCTTGTTTTGAAGTGGAACTAATCTCAGGTGGGCTTGCTGACGAAACAGATGTCAGACGTTGCAGAGTCAAATAAGATTCCAAAGCTTGTAAATTCAGGGCGGCGGCAGCGGCAGAATTCGACGGCAAAAGAGCAGCCTGTTGCAACGAATTCATCATCGCATTCTGCAGCGAAATAACAACACCTTGAAGCGATCTTTGCAACATGTTTTCTTGTAACAGCGCCGCTGATGCGATCGACAGATTGATATTCGAGACGGTCGAGGATGAACTTGGGCTCTTACTTGCGTTTTTATCCGAGTGCGGTGAAGGCGGGTCCACGAGTACGCCGCTCATGTCTGCCTTCGTGTCTTGGATTTGCAGGTTGTTTTTGAGTTTGATGATCGCGCTTTCGAGGGAGTTGAGTGTTGTTTTGCTGGTCCTCGAGTTTTGTTCTTGCATGGTGGAATGCGAGGGTGGTGTGGCATGTGCACGTGTCGCGAGGGGGGAGGGTCGTGCGCGTGCGCTGGTCGGCTCGGCGCGGCGGCGCGGGAGCGGCGTGCGAGGCGGTCGTGCGGCACGGCGCAACTGAGCCGCCGGCCGGACAGACGGCGCCCCGCCCCGCCTCGCCTGTCTTCCCGCCTCACAAAAGCTCTCTATTTTAGGCAACTCTTTGTACTGTAATGGTCACCTCACGCTGCCCTAACGATGGACACGTCCATGAGAACAACGTTGCGCTAGATTTGTTTGTCGAGTGTAATGAGTTTTTGAATGGAATCGGGTTGTGTGCTATGGGAAACAATGCGATGCGATCTGCTTGTTTTGTCAGTGGGTCACGCGCCTCGACTCGATGGGATAGTCGGACGTCGCAACTCGATCCTTCCCGGAATACAGAATCGATTGCATTCGTCAGATCAGGTGGTCGCCTCCCCAGATTATAGGGATAGGTATTTCATAAGACGAGATACCTATAATTTTTACTCATGTCCGTTCATGTGAATTTGTTTTTGATTTAAGCAAGATCAGATTAACAAGAATGTTGGCAAATTATGTTGTTATTGGTTGATGATCTGATTATAGTGTTAGTTTCATTTTAACAACATTTCAGGGATAGCTAATACCTACTAAATAAAATTAATAAATTGTAACCGGAGATCCACAATTCAAATAAGTACGTACCTACCAACAAAAAACGTATCTATCTATTATCATAAATTGGAGAACTCCCACCTCATAAAAACAAAAAAATTGATACAGATTGAATTTAACCAAAAAAAACATATCGTGAATTTTGTTTCCAAATAATCTTGACTCACAAACTTATCGTTACTTACCTACTTATATTTGTTGCATTACAAATTGTTTTTAAATATATTGAAAGATTGCAAATATTATTTTTTATTCATGTATATCAACCTTTATAGCTTTAACTTAGCTATAAAGCTAGCTTTAGCTTAACTAAAAAAAGAAAAAAACACATTTCTTAACCCTATGATTTAGAATATTTTAATGAAACGTGTCTAAAAATCTTTGTCTTAAATCTTAAAGAATTTCCAATCTATACAATACACCTATGGTGTAACTACCAACATACAATGTTATAAAATTATAATGAACCAAAAATAGTAGATCTAATAACTTACCTTAATGATACAATTTAAATGGCAGTAAATTAACTATCAGACGTTAATGTGTAGGCTTTTTAATTATGAAATCTTGTTAAACTTTCTGAGTGGTTTATTTGAATACTTTAAGGTTATTTAAGTAGTCGCCTCTTAAATATAAAGTTATTTTTATTATGTTTTGCATCCGTTTCTAACATTTTGAACAACTTTATGTTCTTTTTTAACATTCTTTTAGATATTAGGTAAGCATAACTGTTTTCCAAACGTCAGTTGAATTCGTAATATGCAGTGCTGAAAGTTAGAGAATTATTTATCAGTACCTACTACCAGTCTCAGTAAACAGTAGTCATTACAAAGGGAACATTTGCACCGAAATTAATGGACTGTGATATTGACTATCTTGGAAACCTATATTCGAAAGCACTTCAACTTTGGATAGTTGCACTTGTTAGCTTTGCCAAGCACAAACTCGCTCTAGAATGGAGTAATATTCGCACCTTTGGCATGGGTCGGCTAAGTACCAATTAGAGACTTTGGAAGTCACTGAAAAATGTCTTAAAAGGATCTGATCTACGTAATCTGATACCATCGAGCCTTTCTTTTGATCGGACTGTTAGTGGCTCGAAAAATCGTCACAGTTTCATGGTTGACGTTTCAAAGGCTCAAATGAGGAAGCTTGACTCGACATTCGTAAAAACGTCTAGGCCGTGGAATTCGTTGCCTGTGTCGGTTTTTCCTGATGATTACAATCTTGGTGTCTTCAAGTCGAGAATGAATCGATTTCTGCTAGGTAAGCTCTATCGTAGACAGCATTGACGCTTAACATCAGGCTACGAAAAAAAAATAGATGTGCTGTCGATGAGAACAAATAAAAAATCTTGGAAGCAAAATGGCTAAAATGTCAGATTCCCCAATCGTAGTTCGTGGGTTCATTGCCACCTGCATCTCTGAGTATTTTACCAAGTGCAGAGTTACGACTTTTCCATCAGCACTGGCTTTAACGACGAAGTGAAACATTGTGTGAAAACCAGCGTATTCGAAGTCAAACTTTCGTAAATATCGGTTGACTTAGTGAAGAGTTGGCTGGATACAAACATAATGCACTGGATTTTATACATATATTAAGGTTCGAACTTTCTTTACCGACAAATCTTAAACTCTCTTCGATAAAATTCAATTGTCTCATCTGTTGAACTAATTTTCTCCTCAAGTCTTTATTGGCATCGCACAATACAAAACTAGGACAAGTGTTCGAAGTGTTCCCATGTCAATTGTTGCGATTACCACGCTCCATCGAAGCATGGGCAGGTCCATTGTCTTTGTGTAGAAGCGTGACTCCGATAGAATTGTTCCGTTGGATGGTGATGCTTCGCTAAAGAAGTACCTACTTTCTTGAATTAAATAGTGTGAAGACCTTTCTAAGCGTAATTAAATCAATCGTAAAGTCGTGTAAATTCGCATTAAGATTGTTGCCAAAATTGAATGTGAAATCGCCCAAGTAACTAAGATACGGTTTATCTACCCAGGAAAAGTCAGTGGTGCGCGTGGGATTTGAACCCAGGGGGTCTACCGCCTAACGAAAAACGCTTTGACGCTTTGATGCTTTGGCATTGCCGTCTCTTTAATTTCAAGCGAGAAGAAAAGAGACAGCAACGTCAAAGCGTCAAAGCGTTTTTCGTTAGGCGGTAGAGGCCCCGGGCTTCGGATCGATAGTCGCCGCTTTCCCGACTAGACTAACCGTAACTTGAGATCGAAATGTGCATAATTATAAAGTCTGATATTTTAGTATTACCTTCAGAATATTATTAAAAATCACATCATTAATTACCAGACACTTAACATCGTGGTAACCACTCGTCAGACACCCTTAATATTCATGCAATTGTAATAAAATTATACAAACTTACTTACATTGTAAGTAGTGCATGAACTGATTTTTAAACGTAGTCCTGTTCCCGATGTTTTTCCAGCATAAAAAGTAGCATACGTGTTCTTCTAGACTATTGTCTATGTTCCACGTCGTATCCGATCAAACGTTACAACGTGATTCAGCAACAAACATCTAAACATCCAATCATTCAGACATTGACAATTATAATATTAATAGGAAATAGGATAATTGATACGATACTTGGGCAATGATTACCTTTTAGCAGATTAATTATCATAAGCAGTCCACTAAAAGTTCCCACTGCTAGGACTCAGGGCCTTCTCTTCTAATCAAAAAATACTTATAATCGCAAAAATGCAGTAATCACAAAACAATACTATTGAATGTCCCTAGCACGTTCAATAGAACCAAGCGCCACTCCAAAAATGAAACGAAGGCTCCAAACACCATCAAACCGGCTACTACCCTCATCAAATAACTCTTGTTGCATCAAGTGCAGTGCTAGGTAATGATTTGGACTCTTCATGTTCCAATAGCTGAGTGTCACTGTGCTGTTATGTGGCAGGCATATTGTTTACCATCAGGCAAATGTTCTGCTCGTCTCGTCACTCTTTATTTAAAAAAAAATAAAAAAATCAAGCCCCTTATCGGGGTGATATTCCAAATAGTATAGTAATCTACTAGTCAAGCCCTTTCATTTGATACCAATATTAAGCCATAATACCAATAAAGACTATGCGTTTATCTGCCAAAGCCAGGATGACCCAAACTTCATAATGGTCCATCTTTCCTATCTATGTCGGGAGCACGCGATGACAAACTTTCAGCTTTGTTTATATAACGAAGGTCTGGGGTTCGCGGGCTCTTCCTGTATAAGTTTTAATTCTCCTACTATAGTTTATGTTATTCAGGATAGATCTCCTAATTCCGATCCCAGTTTTTTTTTAACTTCTATAGGTTTACACTTGACCGCCATCTCGCCTAATGTTAAGCGACGATGCGGTCTACGATGGAGCGTGTTTACCAAGAAAAAACCGATTCACTCTCGATTTGAAGACACAAAGATTGTAACCATCGGGGAAAACCCACTCAGGCAACGTATTCCACAGCCTAGACGTTCTTATCACAAAAGTAGTCAAATCTCTTCGTACGTGTCTTTGGAACATCGACCATGAAACGATGTCGCTTTTTCGAGCTACGAGCATTCCGGTAGAAAAAAGGACAAGGTGGTTTCGGATCATGCAAATCAGTCGCACACTCTCAGAAGTGTACCCGATAAAAAACTGATAGGCTAGCAATTGTTCGGCGATGTTCAAGACTTTGAAGTCTTTTTCGCACAAGAGTGTCGTTGCCTATGAGCCTTTTGGCACG
This sequence comes from Ectropis crepuscularia, assembly GCA_963693475.1. NCBI lineage: Eukaryota > Metazoa > Arthropoda > Insecta > Lepidoptera > Geometridae > Ectropis > Ectropis crepuscularia. The sequence goes on from OY856358.1 coordinate 17,983,786, forward strand.
TCTCTCGATCGATTCCAGAGCCTCCAGCTGATACTTAGCCGATCCATCCCAATGATGCGAACAGTACCTTATACAGGAGCGAATCTATGCTTGATATAATGTAAGCAACTGTTCAGATTTGAAGTACCTTCGCACCTTTGAGAGGACACCTAGTTTTTTGGCAGTAAGTTTAGCCTTGGACTCGATATACAAGCCAAAGTTAAGCGTAGAGGTCAAAGTAACGCCCAAAAGCTCAAGACGGTCAGAAACCGGCACGGATACACCTTTAAAAGTTGGAGTCAGTTGGAAAGGACTCTTTTTAGCGGAAAACAGACACGCCTGCGACTTACTCTCGTTGAACTTGACCAGATCGGCATCGCATCGTTTAGACACCGCCTCAAGGGTCAAGCTCAAATGCTCGGTCAGACTCTCAGTACCTGAGTTTGCTGCCTGGCACTGGCTCTCGCGCTAGATATGTAACTCTCTATAACGTTGCTATCATCTGCAAACCCAAAGATACCGGGCTTCAACAGATCGTTGATATGAAGCAGGAAGAGCGTCGCAGAGAGTACCGACCCTTGAGGGACTCCGGCATTGATAGCCATTTGATCCGACGAGCAGCCATCAATGACGACTCGTATGGATCGATCCCTCAAGAAGTCCGATATCCACGCAATGAACCCAGGCGACAAACCATAACTAAAAAGCTTGCTTATGAGGCCATCATGCCAAACCCTGTCGAAAGCCTTCGAGATATCCAGGGAGACTTCAAGTGCTTCCCCGTGTTTCTCAATAGCTACACTCCAGATGTGAGTGACGTACGCTATAATACCCCCGGTGGACCGGTTTCGGCGAAACCCGTATTGCTGGTCACTGAGTAGGTCGTTCAATTCTAGGTATGTCAGGAGCCTGTGGTTTAAGACACGTTCCATAGTCTTGTAGAGTATGGACGTGACCGAGATGGGCTTGTAATTGACAGGGTCAGCACGACTACCCTTTTTGGGCACTGGTTGCACATTGGCAAGCTTCCAAGACTTCGGTACTAGCCCAGTTTGGAGAGAGAGTCTAAATAGGCTATATTAAAGTCTAAATAGAGTCTTATATTTTGTTTCGTAATAAAACTCTATTAGCTTTCAAGCTTCGCCGCTATAGACACAGTCTTCTATAAAATATACAATTCAATGTTAATTACTTAATGATAATATATTACTTATTTAATGTATTGTTACCGTCTTATTTTAGCTCCTGCTGCATACAATTCATTTGTCACACTCAGTGTTATAAGCTTGGTACAAGCTTAGCATCTAAAAATGTTCTAACTATTCTGTCCCTCTTTAATAGTTTCTGAGGGCAGTTGCTCTATGGTATAGTACACTTCAGGTAGACATCTGGCATGCGCAAAACTTAGACGCTTTCAAGACTCAGATTATGAAATAATCTGAATAGGTCTTTGAATAGGTCTCTTTGAATAGGTCTCTTAACTTTGGTTCTTTTCTTTAGTCCTTTATCATTTTGTTCCATTTTTATTTGGGTGATTTCGCTGTAATTGGTTATTTGTGTATTTCTTGTATGCTCACTATTAATTTCATGTATTTGTTTACTGTATGTATCACAGTTATTTATATATGTAATATTGCAAAGTAGTATATTTTTAGCCGTCAGCAATGGCATTGTTGTAGTTTTTTTTGTCGTTATTATTTCGTGCCCTACCCTCATTTTGTTCCTAATATTTATTATTAATGGTTACTTTAAAAAGATCGCTGTTAAAGATTTTACTATCAATACCAACAAAGTTATTTTTCTACGTGACATTGGCGGAGTTGTGAGGCTAAACTACAATTACAGCCAATAACCAAGAGTTGAAGTTGAATATCTACAGAATTCATAAAAAATATCTATATCAAACATACACAAATGATCAAAGTCAGCTCTAAATCTTTTTATATTAGTTTGGTACTTGTTAAAACATTTCGTACATTCTACATGGTCGCAGCGTAAAGATAAATTAATTCAGTATCGGAGTCGTGCGCGTGCGCAGCCCCCGGGCGGCGGCCGCGTGAGAACGAACGAACGGCCGACTCGTGCTGGCGAATGTTGTGGTAACACGTGGACACTCGTCTTCTAATGTCTCAGGTCATCTATTCTCTTTCTACGAAAAACGTAATTTCGATTTTTTTTCTAATTAGGGTTCCGTAAAACGTAAAAACGGAACCCTTATAGATTCGTCATGTCTGTCTGTCTGTCTGTCTGTCTGTCTGTCTGTCTGTCTGTCTGTCTGTCTGTCCGTCCGTATGTCACAGCCACTTTTTGCCGAAACTATGAGAACTACACTGCTGAAACTTGGTTAGTAGACGTATTCTGTGAACCGCATTAAGAATTGAACAAAAAAAATTTAAAAAAAGAAAAAATAGGGTTGCCCTCCATACTGAGAACTGAAACTCAAAAATTTTTTTTTCATCGAACCTACACGTGTGGGGTGTCTATCGATAGGTCTTTTAAAATGATATTGAGGTTTCTAAAATCATTTTCGTCTACACTGAATAATTTGCGCGAGAGACACTTCCAAAGTGGCAAAATGTGTGTCCCCCCCCCCTCTAACTTCTAAAGTAAGAGAATGAAAAATCTAAAAAAAATATATATTGTACATTACCATGTAAACTACCAACAAAAATTAGTTTGAACTCGATCTGATGAGTAGTTTTTTTTTAGTACGTCATAAATACATTATTATTAAAATCTCGATCAAAGTTACAACGAACTAAAAAAACTATGTGTACTATGTATATTATGTTCCTTCTGCAACGGAACCCTTCATGGGCGAGTCCAACTCGCACTTGGCCACTTTATTTATTTAGAGGAATTAGGACCATATTCGACTATGTTACCCATATTATCTACTGCTAGGTAGAAACCAAAGAAAAAAACAACAAAAATAGTTAAACCTAAATAAAGATAATTAAGCTTAGGAACCCCCCTCCAAAGAGGAACAAGTAAAGCCGCAGCAGCTTTTTGGCTTCCTCTGATGATGGTGAAGCCAACATGCTATTTTACACTCCCCGACAACATACTTTCCAAAATCGAATAAACTCGCGACTTTCATACTCCCCTTCTACTTCGTTTCGTCCGATCGAATATTGTTTGACGTTTAAATGTTCTAAGCCTACTCTAATTAGAGAAGGCAAAACGAAGTAGAACTGGAGTACGAAAGTCGCGAGTTTATTTCGAGATTACGTTTTTCGTAGAAAGATAGTAGACGTCCAGGCTTGAATATGCTTGTATTCTGAAAATCTATCATAGGTATTTTGCCTTTTTGACGTGACAACGTCTTATAATTCGATGAAGCCGGCTGCACGCCCGCAAAACATGACGTCATGTGCCGTTAACGCCGTTACCTCGCCGCATGACGTCATGCGGCGTTACCTCGCTCTAAGGCGTAGTTAAAGTTGTCACGTTCAACTATCGTCAGTAAACCGACTTTACAGACAACCATTTTTTTTTCTACATATTATGTTGATATTATTTTAATCTATTAACTAGTAATGGTAAGGATTCTTTGCAGAGTCCATCTGGGGAAGCACCACACCTTTGCTAGTCATTCTACTACCAAGCAGTAATGTGCAAGCATCACTGTGTTTCAGTGTGAAGGGCAGTGAAATTACAGGGCAGACTTAGTATATCATAATATACTTATCTCTGGGTTACGAGAACGAGCCCAGTGCAGTGCTAAGTAATGGTTTGGACTCTTTATGTTTTACATGTTCATTTTTACTATCAGGCACATGTCCTGCTCATTTTGTCACTGTACTGGTAAGTAGGTACATGGTACATACTACAAAATAAAGAAATGTTTTGTTTTTTTTTAAATTAGGTAATACTTACTTTGATAATTTATTAATCTATGAAGCAGGATGTTAAACCAGGATACAGTCTTACTACGATAGAGCGTGCTTACCTAGAAGAAAACGATTTATTCCCGAATCGAAGACACCAAAAGAGTCGCATCGGGAAAAACCAAAGCAACGCAATTCACGCAAAGGTGTACCTAAACTCGGGTGTATATTTATGTGCAAAGGCACACAATTTTAGTCTCACTTTTTCCAACCGTGAATGGCACACAGATTTTTTTCTCCTTATTCCATGTAGAAAATAATAATTAAAATAAATAAATGTTATGTTGCTAATCATCAAAAGTTCTGCATCAGCACTGTTTCAAAGATTGTTGTTTTCATATTAATTTCGTTAAAAACGTATCTGCGGCCACAAGGAAACCTAGATGCCTTGTTTTGCTCCTCATTTATCATCTATGCAACCATAATGTGCCACAACAGAGCGTACACTAGTATTGTAAAGAGGACAAAAATAAACGTGAAGTTATGAATACACGCACACAACACGAAGATGTTTGTTTTGGACATCTAAATTAAAAGAGTCCAACTTAACTGTAATGCGCCCAGCACTTTTTAACCGACTCAAACAAGGAGGAGGTTATCAATTCGGTTGTATGTTTTTTTTTGTATTTATATTAAATAAGCGATAGTGCCTCCAATTATGAATCAACTTTAATGATAATTTGATTTCTGTTTGGTAGATCAGAGGTATATACATTTTATTGAAATTGGAGTGGAGGTTTTTGAAATATAAACAAAAAACTATAATTTACCTTCTATACCTCGATGACATCCTAGTGATTGCTTCTTATGAAATTTGGTCGAGAGTCTGTATTGAATTAAAAATTTTGGTTTTTTTGAAAAAAAAATACATTTTTGCACAAGACAGAGTGTCGTGGGCAAACTTATCGTTTTAGCATTTTGACTCATCTAAGTACAATCTTGTTATTCACGTTGGCATGAAATATTGAAATCGCTTTTTTTTTCTTTTATAGGAATATTCTTTAGCGCTATCTCGCCTGATGATAAGCAAAGATTTGAAGACCCCAAGATTTGAAGAGACCAAGATTGGAATTATCGGGATTATCCCACACAGACAACGAATTCCACAGGCTTGACTTTCTTATCACAAAAGTAAAGCCAAACCCCTTCGTTCGATTCTTCGGAACGTCAACCATGAAAAGACGTAACCACCTCCTGTAAGCATGTTTTCTCAATAACACATTGTCAGTTGTAAAATGATGCCTAAGTAATTCTAAAATTTGAAATATATGATGGTAATTTAAATACTACAGAATTGAAACTCCCAACAGCCTGTAATAGGTGCCATTCGTCACCGTGCTGTCCAAATTATCCGGTTAATCATAACCACTCCAGCGATATTCTGGCATATTGCCCACACTTCCTACGTTTAGTGAGCTGTAATCACGATCCTTCGTAGTTGCAAGTGGTGTAAGGGATAAGCATACATACAACTGAACTACTCGGTATTTACTTATATGAAAATTTAGATAATTACATGAATTTTATTATAGAAGTGAAAACGTCTCCTACTAATGTTATATATGCTAAAATTCGAAGTGTGTTGCTCAATCACGTAGAAACACAGTTAGACACACAAAGAAATAGTACTTAGGCTATTTTTTATCCTGAAAAAGTAACGGAAACTGCACGGGTAAAACATACATTAATATTGCATACATTAATATTAACATACATTAATATTGCACAATACGTACAGATATACTGCATTTACCTACACATTACGGTGACGCGAACTGACTAGATTACACCTATACAAAGAAGCGCCTAAAGAGCACGTCTTGCTCCACTGCTCCGATTAGAATCACATTTTGATGTCATAAGAAAAACGTTAACGATATAGGTTCAGCGCCCGATATGAATCACCATGTGAAAAAAAAATTGAACACTCAAAAATTTTGAGGTTAGTTTTGATAAAACGAATCATAAGTGAAGGTTTATCAACAAAAAAAAATTACGGCAGCAGAATAAAAAAAACGAAACTACAAACTAGTGAAACAAAGGAATAGAATTGGTTTTAAAATTTAAAATGAGTCTCAAGTGACGAATTGGAAAATTGTCGATTGACAAATCTCCTGTCACTTACACCTTTTTTGTATAAGCAATGTCGCGCGTGCGTGACCGCTCTCCGCGTCGCCCACACGGCGCACGCCGCTATCCTTGCATCCGCGATCTTAGAAGAATTGATTACTGCGTATAGAATATACACTATCCCGTATGTACACGACTCAAAAAGCAGCCAATTTGAAGTGGGATTGGGCTGGATACTTTTGCCGCATGTCCGATAATCATCGGATAATAATATGAGTCATTACAATCGGTCAAATTAACCTCCCTGGTCCACCATAGTCATATTCGTGTTATAATGTCACCCATTGAATCGACATCTCAGGAGATTACAGTTGCTGCAGCTAGTTAGGTATAGTCCGGCACCATAGCACATAGGTTACTTTTTATTACGGAAGTGGGAATTAGGCGGGTATAATCACGGGGCATAGTAACATCGCTAGCGATGATGATAAAAAAAACGAAAAAATGGGGTTAGGTCAAACATCAAACATTTCCTCAGAGCATTCCCCTAAAAGTATCAGTGAGAAAGATAGGTACTTACATCTTTCTTCAGTTTGTCGACCGGAGGTCAAGATGGCTTGTCCCCCCCCCCCCCTCAACATCTAAAAACATCTTCTATTTTTTACCTCTGGTGAAGTAGGAGTCCTTCTTGAAAGATCTAAAGCGGATAGCAATGTAATGGCCTACTAAGACTAAACTAACCAGTCGTTACTAAGTGTTAAACAATTACCACTTACCACTTTTACGACGTATCAAATTTAACAACATAAAAGCTACTAAAATATTGACGCTTTTTATAACTAAGATAACGTAAAAGTATAGAAGACATTGGACACCAAGTTAAAATGCTTAAACGTTAAACAATTATGAAAAAAAAGCAGATGTGCTAAGTTTTATGTGCTAGTATTCTTAATTTTCTAATATTTAAACATAGCCCATATAGATATTAAATCTATTGCTATGCTGTACGGTGGAGTTTGCTAATATAAATAAAAGTGACCTTATATCTTTTGACAATTCACTCTCGTTAATTTTCTCGTTAATTATGGATACTAAAAGCAATCAACACCTTTGTCAGTTATTCTACCGCCAAGCAGTAAAGTGCAAACATTACTGTGTTCCGGTTTGAAGGGCAATGTGTCCAGAGAAATTACAGGGCTTAGAGATATAACATCTTAGATCTCTGGGTGAAGAGCGCACGTGCGCAGTGCTAGGTAATGATTTGAACTCTTCATGTTCCAATAGCTGAGTGTCACTGTGCTGTTATGTGGCAGGCATGTTGCTTACCATCAAGCACATGTCCTGCTCGTCTCGTCACTCTTTATTTAAAAAAATAAAACCTGTAAAATTTCTTTAAAATAAACCATCTACAGTGCAGTCTAATGCAGTGCTAGTTTCAAACTGATTTAATTTAACATTCTAGATGTTAATGTAATTAAATCTGGAAGTTCGCGAGATCGTTCTAACCTTAGGCCCTTGATCTTGAATACGTAGGTACTCGTATATTCTAGGTCAGCGTGTATTACCTTCTTCTACGCCAAGGCTTAGATACTGTCAGACAATATGGTGGTCAAACACGAATCATTGTGTTATAAAAACTGTCATCTGAAGAGGGGTCTTACTTTTTCATGCATTTTGGCACATACTCCACAGTTGAAATGATTAGTGTCAGACACTGATGGCATAAAATATGTTATAATAAGTACTCGTAGTAAAAACTACGTAAGACTAATCCGTACTTATTAAAAACGCGTTTAACCTAGTTAGAAACCAGCGGTTGATTGTGTTATTGCTTCATAATCTTTACTAATCTGTACCAATAAAATCAAAGCAGAAAGAATTTTTGCCATTTATACGTAAATTGTTAAGAAAAAAAATGTCAAGGGTCTATAATAGCCCAAAGAAATGTTAATGCAAGAGAGGTGTTATTTGGAACATAACGTAATAATGCAACAATATCAACAAACTGTAGAGAAATGAAAACGAGTGAGTTTTTCTCGACGAAACCAGTTTTTACTAATTAGCTGTGCTGCTAAGTTAATGTCCAAATTTAACGTTGATTTAAACTACTTACGTCTTTGTTTACTGATTTCAGTTAACCCTAGATGTACCTATTAAATGCATTTAACGTGAACTAGATTCCGCTGGAAAAAACGTGTTTTTATTAATAACATGATTTAACTATTATGCATTGCTAATTGTTAGTGTATAACACGTCTACTATTTTATACTTCCAAGGTTTTTTGCAATAATTTTGTTGATATTTTTACACGTTCAAATTATAAGGAAAATTGTAATAGTCAAGACGCCTTCTCTTTAAGCTGCTATTAAAGATTATTAAGCGAAAGATATCTTGTCCTTGTCTGTGGTAGTAAAACGAAATGCTTGAGAATATTAGCATAGCAATGAATGTAATGTTCTCTACTGTAGTTGCTAACTTTTGTAAAAGTTAAACCTACGAGAAATGTATAGTGAATTTACAGCGAAGAAAAATATGCAGTCTTAGGACAAGTTTTCGGATAGTGGACGATACGAAATTTCGTGCAGTGAGTTGTGTGGAATATACGAAAGTGCTGCTTTAGAAACAGCGAACACTAAACAAACTAAGATACCGCATCGTTGATTATTTATGTATCAAAAACTTAAACAGAATACAGGAATACTTTAGTATAGAATCTGTATGAAGTACCTATACCTATAAAGTGTTGACACAAAACTGTCAGAGTAGTGAAATCAAAACTCAATATATTTGCATAAACAGCCCCCTAAATGTCCACATTGCTGTGAGTCTGGGAATTCTCTCACAAGGAGAGGTCAAGGCTATAATCCACCACGCTGGCCCAGTGCGGGTTGGTGGACGACACATGACCTCGACAGATTCTGGATACTTGTCAGTTTTTCACGATGTTTTTCACTGTTTTAGGTTGGCGGCATTACGCACGTGACTTCGAAAAGACAGTAGTGTGCGTGGATTTTGAAGCCGAGGGCTCCGGAGTACTCCGGAGGACTAGACCAGCCGTAACTTTTCCGACTATACTGGCCGTTACTTCTCAAATTTGTGTATATAACTTCTTGTGTATATTTTACTATTTTTTTTTACTTTTTGTTGTTGAACGAAATAAACAATAGTGTACTAGTTGATACGGACGTGTGGAACGTATTCCACAGCCTAGACGTTCTTATCACAAAAGTAGAGTTAAATCTCTTCGTTCGTGTTTTTGGAACATCAACCATGAAACGACGTCGCTTTTTTGAGATACGAGAAGTCCTATAGAAGAAGGGTCACGGTGGTATTAGATCATGCAGTAGTTCGGGCAACCGAACTAGCAACCGGACTACTGGTACTCCGCAGTGCCAATAGTTCGGTGATGACGTACAACCGAACTACTGGGACAAAAAAGTTGCAGTAGTTCGGTTAACCGAACTAGCAACCGGACTACTGGCACTACTCGGTTATTTCATGTATTGCCGAGACTAAAAACAGAAGTAGTAATAATATCTCAAAAAAATGACTTGAATAAGAGCTACCATAAGTATTTTTGTTGCTTCTTCTGCCCACAAAATCGTATCTGAACTGACGGATGGCTCTGGTGCTCCTATTGTAACCTACCGCCGAACGAAAATGTCTTAGCGTTGATGTTTCTCTCTCTTTTCTTTCGGTTTGATATGACAGAGATGGCAATAGCAAAGCCAAAGCCGATTTAGTTATGTGGTAGAAGGCCTGACTGAGATATTGTGCGCGTGAGTGGTGTCTACATATTTGTAAGTTGCTTGAACGCATGTTATTTGTAGCTTGACTTCTGCAGGCTGATTGTTTTGTGGTGACGCTCTCCAGACACCGTAGTACCACACTAAGAAATACTAACTGTGTACCAGGCAAAATACTACTAAAGAAATACTAACTGTGTAACCCTAGGTTTTCAAAGTTCATCATCATCAACAGCCCACTAAACGTTCCCACTGCTGGGACTCGGGGCCTTCTTTCGCAAGGAGAGAGTTTAGGCCATAATCCACCACGCTGGCCCAGTGCGGGTTGACACATGACTTCGAAAGTTTCTAGGTACATGTCGCTTTCCTCACGATGTTTTCCTTCACCGTTTTAAGTTAGCGGCATTACGCACATGACTTCGAAAAGACAGTGGTGCGTGTGGGGTTTGAACCCGGTGTCTCCGGATCGGCAGTCGCCGTTCTCCCGACTAGACCAGCCGTAACTTTTTCAAAGTTACCGAACGAAATTTCGTATCACAAGGAAAACCTTGTGGGATTTGCGATTGTGCTGTTTTTATTACCTATAGTGTAAGAGAGGATTCACACGGCGCGGCTGCCAACCGCGCCCGCGGGCGGGCGCGGCAGATTTCCATTTAAAATTGAATTCAATACACACGACGCGGTTTACTGTCGCGGCGGCTGCGGCAGCCGCGCGGCGGCCGCGTGGATGCGCGCGATTCTTGCGCAGCAGCTTTCCGGAGCATAAACCGCGAAAACCTGCGGTCTCGTGAGTATTGAAACAAAACCGTCGCGCGGCGCGGCGCCGCGCCCGCGCGCGGGCGCGGTTGGCAACCGCGCCGTGTGAACCGGCTCTAACTATACAAATGAATGCTTAATCGTTTAGTTCATAACTTTAAACAAAATAAATTGAGTCCTAAAAAACTGTAATAAAGTAGTTTTAGACGCGTTATTGCTTCAAAATGGTTACACAATTTACCCCGTTTACATTATTCCAGTCCAGCGACCGAATAAAAAAACTAGGTGACATTTTGTGCTGAAATCTAAAAAAATACCGGTTGAATGATACGATATTTTGCTATTATTTTCACAGGGTTGTGCCATATGCCTCACTTGTAATTTATTATTTAATCGTTAACTGTCAAAATTAGTACTAAGAGCACCGTTTAATCTTTCTCTTAGCGTTGAAATTGGAATACAGCCTTAAGGCCGTGGGCAAATGTGACCCACAGACGACACGGCCGTAATGTTTTATTGGCCGTCATTCTTTTACGATTGTCACATTTAATTACTTCATTGCTGGCAATTAAAGTTTGGTGGAAAAAACGATTTTTTACGTTTTACAGCTGCATTTGGGTAAATAAAAGCTGGTATCACTTTATTTGTTTTTTACCACACACGATTTTGGGTAGGGATGGGATTGTGTGATCGATAGATTAATGTTGCTTACATTTTGCTAAAACTACTTGTTAACATGTTTACCGGTAGCTTGCCCTCTATAGGGATAGTAGTTAGTAATCCGCTTGCTTCTCGTCCGCTGCTGAGTTTGAAAGATCCAAAAACTTATTGTTTTTCTCGAAATATTGAATAAATTAAATGTAATTTAAAAAAAAAACTTTTTTCTATGATGTAGCCTGAAAAAGTCATTAAAGTCACCTGTCCAGGTGTTTGCCGTTGCTTCGTAATATTGTGATATAAATTTAGTAATTTTAGTTAGGTTGTACATTTTCAATTTAGACTCGAGACTTATTATGATCTTAAAATGAATAAAAACATGAAATTAAATGTCAGAAATAGTAAATTGAATAACCAATACATATACAATACCAATAAATATTGATGTTCATATTTCTATTAATGTTTTTTATTCGAAATCAATGATAACAAAAAACAAATGTATCAGTTTATCGACAACAATATGCCATGAACAGCACGTCCCTTCTACTTCTTCGAATCATCCATAAAAGAGATGGTTCGTAAATTCGACGGGAGCACGTGTGTTACGATACCGATACTTTTTATCGATATAGTCTATCACTTACTACGGATATCGATAGCAGACAAAAAACGTTTGCGTCACCTCACTTTTTGTGTTATCAGCAAGGTATACCTATTAGCGAAATGATTGGCGATTAAGTGCTTTAATTAGCAATTTATTATTGACTTAGATAACATTAATTGCTGAAGCTCAGTGTTCGTCAAAATTAATATCTGCCATAAAAGTCACTACATCCTGTTAAAATAAATCTTCACATGTTTTGATAGAAGTATCGTGAAATATTTTTTTTCATCTCTTTTTTAAATTTTGCTGGAGTATCACAATGGAATTGGTATGAAATAGGGAATACTGTAAAAAGAGTGAAGATGTTTTTGATCTGAAATTGTTTCTAACTACGGCACCGAATTAAAAAAAAATTAAACTCATATTTCAGTAGCTAAGCCATTTTGCGTTTTACATATTAACTAGACTGGTTAGCTTTTACGATAGTACTATTATGATAAACTAAAAAAATAATTTTAACCTTTACCTACAGTTTCAATCTTTCAATGTTTACTTGATTATTGTTGCCATTAGTCACAATTCTAATTTTAGCATTTATTATCCACAAACTTAGAACTACATTTATAGTAATCATTATGGTTGCAGCTGTGCAATGTTAGAACCAAAACAGTAATCGCATTTCAAAGTTCAGGTGCGACAAATTTCAGACTTGTATATTGTTATGCTTAATTCAAAGATCTACGTAGCCGGTTAGTGTGAATGAAGAATTAATAGGAGATGATGTAACCATGTCCGAGAACTGTTTGTAGTGTCTGTTAAGGCTACAGAGCGAGCGAATAAAATGTGGACATATCACACACCATCTAGCCCCCGAAACTAAGCAAAGCTTGTAAAATGACACTTATGTATTATATTTTTTAAAGGGACAGAATCTTGCAACTAAACTAAATTACAACGAAATCTACCTAACTGCTTAAACTATGTACATCTTAATTATCTATGGACCGCTAAAGAAGATAAACAATGTCATCAAGTTCACTACTAGCACTAGCCTGCTAGGGGGATTTTCATGCTTATTGTAAAATTGCAAATATGTACTTATGATACATATAAATTCCCAGACATAGAACAAACATCTGTACGTTCATGACCAACAAATTAACGGCCCAGAAGCTAGACAATTTTTTTATTGCGCATACTTGCTAGGAGCTATCTTCAACTGTTATATCCTTCAGTCTACCATCGACGTCGCTGTCTCTGCTTTCGCACTTCGTCGTTCAGCACGTTTCTTGCATTGAAACAATTTTAATAAGACCTCATTATTAGTTAGGTATCATCAAAGTATAGTTTACAATGGTAAAGTCAGCAGCTATGGTATACGTTCTTAAATTATTATTAGCTCTCACTCGTTGGTCCGCGTTTTTACCAACCTAAATAGTTGCCGTTCTCCTTATTTTCCTACGATAAAAAGTAGCCTATGTGCTGTTCTAGACTATAATCTGACTGTGTTTCAAGTTGATACTTGCATCCACACATCAAAAACATTCAAACATTGAGATTTATGATATCCCACTAATATTATAAATGTCAAAATATGGATGTTTGGATATTTGGATGTTTGTGTCTCAATCACGCCCTAACGTATAAACGGATCAGGCTGAAATTTGGAATACAGTTAGGTTATAGTCTGGAAGAACACATAGGCTACTTTTTATCCCGGGAAAATAACGGGAACGATGGGAACGGGAAGTACGCGGGTAAAACCGCGGGACACTGCTAGTTAGTAATATTACCAATTATTTATTTATTTCAACGGTGTGTAAAGTGTATAAGTATATGTATTTGTGCATTACATTATCTGAACCCGTGTCGCATCACTCGCACTGTCGGTTACTTTCTCTCACCTCGTTTACTAACGCTGTCCATAATTTTACTATTACGCAGTTTCACGAAATTTGCTGCAACAAATCACACGCACAAATTATATCTGGAAAATTAGAAAGCTTGACTTTGGCTCAATTCTGTCCGATTGAAGGTGTTTGAATCGAAATCGAAAATGTATTTACCGATTTGGCTTTGTTTATATAATTGACAGGTTTTCGCAATCTGAGGAAACGTTTATTATGTGACAAAAAGTAGTCGTAGCTGGTTTACAAATGTCACATCTGCTCTCATTTGCACTCCAACTTTGCTTCACTTTCTTCACTAAGATAGACTAAAGACTGAAGAGAACATAGAGCAAACGTCAAAACGAAATGATAAATAGAGTTTGCCTCCAGATGGCAAATAACAATAATCTTACTTATCTACTGCTATCAATAACTCCCAGCAATTACCCGTATCCGTTTCTGCAACAAATTGACACGAGAACTAATGGCGGGGTATTAACAACTCTATACGACTCCTTAACCGGATAAATAACGTGCTGTGCTAATCTAATTACTTAGCGCAATGTCTTATTTGTAAAGGGAGCTATGCATGGCAGGACATGTTCATAGGCAGCAACCAGCAACCGTCCAAAGTTAGGACTTTATTGATTTCCTATCCAACAATGGGTTATAGGTACCTACTCGAATCGCGGGCTATAGGTACAAAAAGTAGGTTCACTAGGTATAATACCAGGAATATATAAAAGCTTCTAAAATTTTATGCGGAGGGTGTTGGTATATTTATTTGGATGGATGGATGTGTAAATTTTAAGGAATATTTAGTAAAATATTTTATCATTACGCAAATGAGTGATCTAAAACAAGCTTAGGCCTTTTGCCTTGAATAGTATACATATCATGGATTTGCGATATTACAATGACTGATATTTACCTATTACTATTCGGTGGATATTTCAAAGTTTTTGCAAAAACTATTAAATGGATATACATTTGGGACTCAGGTTGTAGGTTATAAACTGTAAAAGCATACAGGTTTTTATCGCGGAAAAATGATGAATCTACACTTTTTACACATAAGTAGCCAGGGTCTTAGTAAACACGAAACTTTTCTTGGTTTTTCTTGGGTTATAAAGGTTATAAAAGTATTGAACTTTTATCGCCGAGCATGTTCATTGCAAGCATGTTCGCCATTCCATTCTCTACTTTATTGGTGTTTCGTGATTGTTTAGTTTTTGTTATTTTGCAATTAACACTGGTTCGTTCTGCTTGTAAACAGACTTTGAAACAGGAACATTAATTTGTTAAACCCCTTCGAAGGTTTGGGCCTATTGATTTAGTAGGTGGAATTGAATTATTTTGTTTTGTGCTTAGATATTTGTATAAACCGTGGTAGTTAATTTTTAGACTTAAATAATAAATTAATAAACAACAATATATATTGTTTGTGGGTATTTCTCATACAATGTCATCAGCTACAAACTAAGTAAAACTTGTGTTACGGGAGCAATATGACTAGGACTTGCATAACAGTAAAATCATATAGATATTAAAACACAAAGATACAGACCAAACGTCATCACATAAATATGACTGTGTCCTAGGTGAGTATCGCACTCATGACCTACGACTGAGAGTGATGAACTGAGTTGTACAAGTGCCTGATGGTAAGCAACATGCCTGCCCATAATAGCACGGTGTCACGCAGCTATGGGAACATGAAGAGTCTAAATCATTACCTAGCACTGTGCTGCGCTCGTTACCCATCAATAACATAAAATATGATTTATTTCTCTGGAAATATTTCGTAAAATTTGGAAATCTTAGAAAAAAAAAAATTTGGTAAAAATTGGCAGTAGAATAACTGGCAAGGGTGTGCTGCTCCGCTGGTTCTACTACTACAAAATACAAATTTAATTATTTTTGTGTCCCTTCTCCTGCCACGTGCCTATTATTTGGCCACCGCCTCATGTTTGCCTCTTAGTTAGACATTACACATGACTGAGGATAATGATCCAAATATTCAAAAAAAAAACTTTGTATTATTTTCCAACAAAAGTTATTGTATACAATTATTTTGCAATTACTTAGTAAAAGGTTAAAAATACAAAATACTTTCCAGTCTCCAATAAAACACGAGATCTGCGCTCGCGCACGCCACTCCGGCGTCGAGTCGACAATTAATACGATTATCACGCATGATTTGATCAAAACATGTCAGCGTCTAGACAGCTCTATAAGCCTCCACAAACGTGTCCGAAGCGAAGACCGGATGAGTTTAATGAGAGACCTCGACACCACTCAAGGTTTATGTCGAAAATGTTGTACTAGGTATGCTACATTTGTACACAATGATAATATTTTGGAGTAAACGAAAATGGCACCGAAGTTTCTAATTTTTTGTTGATTTTTCATTATTGAAAAAATGTGTTTATCTACCAGACCGTATGCGATGAAATTGAAATAAGGCCAGCTCTTTTACCGCCAAGTCGGTTTTAACTTTGCCTCTGCCGTCTCTATACTTAATTTTTAAATATTCAAGCGAAAGGAGAGAGTTATTGGTTTGATGGTCTGTTATGTGAAGGCTTTGGTTAGGCGGTAGACCCTCAGGTGGTCCTATAAAGAAGAAATTCCTTTGATACAAAAGCGATTTTCCAAATCGGTTCAGGCGTCTTAATAGTAACCGATTAAGATTTTGAGTGGCCGGCTGGAGTCAGTTCGCGGACCTTAGGTCGTCGGATCGATTTTGACCCTTGATAATTTCAAAATATAAAATTGTTTAATCAAAGTACGTTACACTACATGTTATTTCCACAGAAATAATTATTTGTGGGATGAATACAAACATGTATGTTGTTTATCTTCTTTATATGGTATGGAGTGCTGAGACGAGCAAGTCATGTGCCTGATGGTAAGCAACATATCCCATAACAGCACAGTGACACGAAGCTATTGAACACGAAGATACCAAATCATTGCCTGGCACTGCACTGCGCTCGTCACCCAGAGATTTAACATATTGCATTATAAGTTTGTATTTACGATTATAAAAGTATCGTTTATCAGTTTTCTGGTTTTCATAATAAAAGTTTTGCTCAGTTTTGGGATAGTATAGTATACCTATAAACCTATATGAATAGGTATATCAATAGTTTCATTTATATATAAAAACACTTTTTATTGAACACACTAAACAAAAAGAATTTGCAAATTGAAACATTTCATACCATTGAAGCTAGAGCGACGATTTATTTCCATAAAAAAAAAATGAATAACTTCTTGTTTTTTAAGTCAGTTAATAATTGGTGCTTATCTTATAATAAATATCTACTTATAATTCTTGCAACAAAAACCAGAAGTATAATTCACTATCAAATTCCAAACCCAACAAATTTAACTACGCCCACGTATACAAATAAAAAAGATCAACTATCGAGTTAGCAAATCGTTTTCATTTAATTAAAATAATCTGTAAATATCCATTTATGATCAACTACTTCCTTATAAGGCAGTTGTGCATGTTTGTCGAAGAGTTTTTGCTGCAGTCACGGTCATTTTCGTTGAACTAGGTAAGTTTTTGCATTAAGTTGTAAAGCTTTTTTGACTTGTCCAACCTGTAGAAGACGTTATCAAACAAAAAATCTTTACGAAAAAGACTTTACAAAATGGATAGATAATTTTAAAAGGTATGTAAGGTCTTATGTCATCATATCACCACCACCTGGACGTCTACTCTAATTCAACGAAAATGTAATTTCGAAATAAACTCGCAATTTTCCAACTCCGATTCTACTTCGATCCGTTGTTTTGTCCGTTTAAATGTTCTAAGCCTACTCTAATTAGAGTATGCTTAGAACATTTAAACGTCAAACAATGTTGTATCGGACGAAATGAAATAGAACGAGAGTAGGAAAGTCGCGAGTGTTTTTTCGAAATTTCGTTTTCGTAGAAACAGAGTAGACGTCCAGGTCCGGGGCCGATGGCAGAGTAAGAGAGAGGCCTATACCCTGCAGTGGGATAGAAATGGTTGTGTATGATGAAAAGGTAAGTGTTATAAAAAAGGTAAGTAAGTGGTATGTGTTATTTCAAATTATATTCTAACTGTGATCCAAATTCCAAACTGTTCCGTTCAGCCGTTCCGACGTGATTGAGCAACAAACATCGAAACTTTTACAGTTAGAATAATAGTTTTAGGATAAATAATTAATAGTAGCCTTTACCGTGATATCGTCTCCGTGTAATATTAAACGTTTAATTGATTTGCTGCTAAAATTAAGCAATGTATATAATTTATTTAAAATACAACAAAGAAATGAAAAAGTGGTAAATATAAAAGAAAAAAAGTGGCCAAGTGCGAGTTGGACTCGCCCATGAAGGGTTCCGTTGCAGCAAGTAACATAATATACATAGTACACATAGTTCTTGTAGTTGGACTCGATAGGCACAGGACCGAGGCAGATGATTACTTTTTATCCCGTAAAAATAAAGGGAACGGGAACCACGCAGGCAAAACCGCGGACCGCTGCTAGTAATGATTATTTATCCGTCTCTGTAAGTTCATCTACTTAAGCCTTGAAGTCCGCTACCATCACTGATTTATGATTAGTTGCATCCATAATGGTATCGGCGGTAAAATAAGAGAAACGCTTAACCCACGAACGTTATTAATGACATTATTCAAATTCCTTTATTAGATTAAAAGTAGGTGCCCTACTGTGTGGAGAATGCGAATCACTCATACTACAACGTATAGTTTTTTTTATTATATTACATAAAGTTATTGGACGAGCTAGGCGCGCGTTTGATGGTAAGAAAAACGCATTCCCAAAGTAACATAGTGCCAGCAGCTAATTGAACACGAAGAGCCCAACGCCACCTGAAACCAGACAGATAAACAGAAGCACTTTATAATACACACCAGAAAAGTTACAACAATTATAAACTTATATAGGTATTATATATTAGCTTTATCTTTAACCCGCGACTTCGTCTGCGCGAATTTAATATTAAGGTAACTGAGGCAGTATTTGTACACCTATACAATCTTACGTTTACTAAAGACAACTTATATTGAAACACTTTTAAACAATTGCATCAAAATCGGTTCATTGATTAAGTCGTTAAAGCGTAACAGACATACAGTCAGAATTACTTTCACATTTATAATATGGATTTCAAGTATAGATACTTGCAAAATTCAACGGTTTTATCTTAAGCATTGACAAACTTCCGTATAAAAATTCATTCCCCATTTCAACCCCCCTTTTATCCCCGTATAATTCCAAATTGCAAAAATGCCTGCAAAAACATTTGTTTGCTTCGTGTCACGGGTCTAGAAACAAAGTTTCATGGTTTTATCTTAAAAAATGACGAACTTCGACACAACGCTTTCGTCCTCCATTCGAATCCCCATTTCATCCCCTTACAATTCGAAATTGCAAAATGGCTAGAACAAATTAAATATTTATTTGCTTGGACCTTACAGCAATCGATCATCACTAGCCTCTAATTTTGCTTAGATATAATAAGAATAAACTAAAATCATGTTTTAGTGTTCTACCAGTATACACTCGTTAATAATACACATTCATTTACATACACATAAAGAACTGGGTTCTATAAAATTATAATGAGCATTTAGTAATCATGATAAATTTTAACAAGAACTCGAAGAAACACTGCAGGTAATTCAATAAAATTTATTTAAATACCAAAGATAATGTTTACCGCTACTGACCCATAACGATCGTATATTTACATGGACAAGATATACGCGTCGCCACGGTCAAAATATAGTCTTAATTTTTTATATTAAGTGTACCCGTCAATGCTTCCACCACATACGGTGTTGTCATGACTTAAACCAATAAAAATGAAATATCATGTGATCGTGAGACGCATGCATGATAACTCTCGTGCTACACAAAAATAGCTCCACGCAACCAATAGTGAACGTTAAAACAAATCACGGTCATCCAGAAAATAAGTATTTCAAGATAGAAACAAAAAAAAAAAACTTTACGCTTGGCAGTGATCGAAATGACGATGCACTGTCAATGTATTTTGTCGTAACTAAAGCCACGGTTGGTACAGTTGACAGTAATCAAGTTACGACAATGATAAAAACGGGGCTTACGGTCAACGCGTTCTGATATCTGAGACAGGATCAAGCGTATTCCATTTGTCAGGTGACTCAGCGATGCTGGTGACGTGACGCTTTCAAAATGCAAATTTTTGAAAACCGAACAATGTAAATCTCGATCGGGATCTCGATCCGTCGACGGTATCGGCTCTTGTCCCGGCAAGCAATTGAATTCAGTCGATCACTAATCGATGTCTTGTCCGTGATAGGCGCAGTCGGGGGCCGCGGCCGCAGGGTGCCGACTTACCACACAATCCATCGTTAACTTCTTTCATTCTTTCATTATCATCATCGCTTACAATATCAACTTTACTCCCTACATCTCTAGAGTCGATATTATTTAACTCAATGTTAAATATTGTATCTTTTTGTACATAATTTTCTACCGCATCTTCGTCAGCAACTTCCATTGCTTCAGCTTCAATAAGAACCGTAAGAATTATGGCTTAAATATAAATTCCTTTGACGTTAAAGCCGAGTTTATCTCTTTTAAAATTGAACACTGAATTTAACCTCATTACCTATCTTAATAAAGGATTTGCCCTTTCGCGCCGACTAATCACAAATGAGCATGTAAGGTCTGTAAATTATGTTACATTGAGTTCGTATTACTGATGTGTTTTGTATTTATTACTTTGCTTATTCATAATTAACCCCCCTTGAAGTTTATTACTTCTGTACTGGTGAACATCATAGGCGGTTGTGATTTGTATGAATGACGTTTTTGCACCGATCGTCTATCAATCGCATAATTGCCTGCTGAGAGATCTTTTCACGAAGCGGATTTTCCTTTGCTTGTTTTACGGTCCTTTGGTTTATCAACGCTTACGGAAAATTGATGATGGCTGAATAGATTTTTATTATTTTCATTGCATTTTTGATGATCATTAAAATTCTTGAGGATACTTACGTGTGTCGGTTCAATGTTGCGCTTAGTTATAGTGGCAGAGTCATTCATTTCCCGGCCGCCATACATTAAGTGTGGAAGGTCGGCCTGATGACGACTGCAAGAGTCAAGAGTTGCGCTCGTGGTAACCCCCTACGGGCGCACCCCAGGGGCCATACCGGAGCGCCGAACTAAATCAAATAATGACTAATCGATTCTTTCGTATATTGCACAGTAGGTACACGTCAAACGTTATTCTCCTTAATTTTTATTTGTCTGTTTGCATAAATTCGTATAGACAATGCTGTGATTGATTCGTTTTAATAACGATTTGGTGGTTGATTGATGTTTATTAGTTCAGTAGTCGGAGTTTTAGGAATCATTAGACAAGTTTGGTACTTTATGAAGAGTAATGGAGGTACCGTTTGCGGTACTTAACTTGATTCGAGGATGGTCCGTCGGATGTTTACCAGATGAGTCGTGGCTTACTGCTCACGACTCAATGACGTCATCGAAATAACTAACGTAGTTAAGATCCGTTAACTTAGTCTCATCACAAAATTAAAAACAAAAATGTTTTGTCATTTTGTTAATAACAAGCGGTTATTGTATGATTGAAAAATAGAATTGTATAACTCAATAAAAGAGCTGATACAAGTTATTGAGAAAAGTTAAAACATTTTATCTAATATGCAAATTGTATTATGTTTTGTATAACACTGCACTTATAATTCAAATCAGTTCTTGTATCCTCGGGCAGAAAGTATTGACTTTTTTGATATTTGAATGTCAATAAATCTATATCTTAACCTTAAATGGCAGTCTGGAGTTATTAACGTCTGGTAGGTACACTTAAAGTCATTACTCAATAATTTGGCTGATAGAAATTGAATCATCAAAAATATTTTAAAAAAATGTTGATCATTTTAAATGAGCAGAAAGGAGAGAAAGCCTTAGTACACAGTAGCAGTAAAGTTGGTATATATAGGTTAACGATGATAATGCTGTTAATAGGTACGAGTACGAGTAATATGTACCATATTTATAAAGAAAACCATGGTGTCTTTCAAAGACGTAATGGCTTAGCAGCGCAAACGTTGGATTACACAATCGTGAGGCTGTGGGTTCGACTCCGGCGTGGGTTCTCTGACTATTTTTTCGAGTGCATATGTACGAGTTTGTCATCACCAATGGTTTAATGCTAAATATCGTGAGAAAACTGACGTGTTCTAATAAAACAATCTTGCGAGGATGTCGTCATCCATACCGTACTTGGTCAGTGGATAATTAAAATCACTATTAGTTGTAGTAATAAGTAAGATAACATTATCGACACGAAGAAGAAAAAGAAGAAGTGGATAATAAATAAATAGCCCTAGCTCTCTCTTTGTGATTCCCAGCCGTAGAAAATAAAAACATAAAGTGTTCTGCTAATGCTATGAATAAAACCAGATATCTAAAAAGAAATATTAATCAAATTGAGTTCTTTCACTATCACAAAAATCGTAGAACCGTGAAATTGCATCACATTTTAGAGCTTCATTAACCAGAAACAAACCTCAAGAATCCGGTGACAAAACTTTGATAAACACCCGATTGACGATAACTGGATCGTAAATAACTCGGAGATAAATAACAATTATATCTCGGGTCAGTTGGACCCGTCGATTCAAATGGCATTTTATCCACCCACGCGACAGCCCATTCATAGAAGATAAACAGTGTTTTTGTAGAGTTGAAACATTTGAGGCGATCGCTGACGTGTTCGTATATAAGCAGTAAGGACAAGAAAAAATAAACAATTGTGATCTTTTATTTTTAAAACTCGTGAATTATAGTTTTTACACCTTTTATGTCAAATAAGTATTTTAATTGAAGATTTTGATGTTATGTGCATATATTTCGTAATTTTATCTTATCAAGAATTAAGCAAACCAAACAGCTGTGATTTTTTCATTTATTTTGTCAGAGCAGAACAGAATTAAAAAAAAAACAAATGTGTGACGTACAAAACAGAGAATAAATAATTAACCTTAGTAGTGATTTGGAAATTAGAGAAGTCTACCCAATGTTTTTGATTTTCTTAGGTTTGCTTGTAGTGACAGTGAGGCGAGTTAAATTGTTTTTTCCCATCTCAAAAATGTCATGATGTATGTGTGTCTATGTCCGTACATACATAAAGTATGTGCATTTAAAAATACAGACGAGTAAGTAACAATAATAGTACCAGACTCAATGGCTTTTTCCCCATCCCAAAAAATACTTTACGCACTTATAGAAGTTTTATCTTCAAAAATGTCAAGAAAAGTCTGCATGAAAAAATAAAGTAAGTTCCTTTACTGTTCATATCTGTATGGACATAAGTACTGCACATAGCAAATCAACAGTGATAGTTTATAATTACACGCTATTAGTTAAGAATTTATTATTCTCTAACGGATATCCGTCTTTCATTTTTTTACCCGTATAAAGTATGCGAATGAGTTATTTTATTAACTTACATACCTATATTGTCAGTTTCAAACATTTACGAATAAATTCTTTTTAATTTTATCTTTTAGAGCTTGATATGTAATAATGTTCCGCAAACATCTTCATAAGGTCGGGCAAAGGTCCGACATGAATACAAATCTTTAGTCTGTGTCTGGCTATTTCTACGGGTCACAATAATAGGTTTGTATGTATTAACAATTATTTAACTAGGAAATAATTATGAAGCTAAGTTGAGATTATCTATGATAGGTGGTAATGTAAGATTGCGATTGTAAGATACATTTTCCAACTAAAGTTATGTTAAATATCTTATCACAAATGAGCAAACTTGTGCACATGCACCTGAAAAATACTAAAAGGTTCGGGCGGGATTTAACCAACGACCTTGCTATTGTTAAATTTACGTATTTGCCACTAGACTACTACGGCCTGCAAGTTTGCCATTACATCAGGCTTCAAATCCTGTCAAAAGACATTATTTGAAGACATGCGTTCACTTCTGATATCTATGCATACGTCTTTCACCAACCCACGTTTGACCAACGTGGTGGATTATTGCTTTCACTATCTCTTTAATAAAGAAGGCACCAAGTCCTAGCAAAAGGCATATAAAGTAGGCTGATTAGTGATCGAAATAATTAACTTAGTGGAGTAACTTAGAGTTCACTTTAATTTTAAAAGCAATTTTTTTTCTCTAAGTCATTTGTTTCATAAGTTAATAAACTTAATTGCTAAGTTCAGTCAGAATCATTCAAGAATGCAAACGATGCTCGCAAAGTCGACCGCAATTTTGTAAAAGACAACGTGGTCCCTGAATGCAATGTGTACGAATAAATTTCTAACCCCATCACTAAACAACGTAACTGAAAATAAAATGCCAGGACAATTTCAACTTTTACACAACACAGTAGGTTTCTTTTTAGAAGTACAAGAAGGGGGTTGTAGAATGATTTGGGTTGTAAATAGTGATGCGAATCACAATGTTCGCAGCAAGTATGTACAGGAGTCAATTGCAGGTGACAAATAGTCACGCCATTCTGGAAAGGCTGGAGAGCCTTGTCGATGTTTTTATTCGTAAAAGCGACGACTTAATGTTAGTGGTTGAAACTATCGATAAAATGTATTTTTCATTTATTAGTTTGATTGTTTTGGTGAAAAATATTCACTAATGACTTGATCAAGGATGCTAATCATACAAGAGTAGAACGAGTTTATAAATGAATAAACGTTTACTTTTATCCATATTTACAGCTTTTATCAAATCGCTAAATTAATTTTTCGTGAAATTTATAGCTTGTATGTGAAGTAAATGTGATTGTATGTGTTTATACTCGTTAATCTGTGTGTGACGTTATTAAGTCTTTTTCTACTAAGAAAAAAAAAGAACTTCAATTGAAATATTAAAATCGCGTCTTAGACTATTTTTAATGAGCTATCTTTTTCTATGCATCTTTAACATAGACTTATTTTTCTATCGCTGTCATTCTTGAATAGGGATGTCAAAAAATATCGACAAAAAATCTAAAGTCAGTAGCGTCACATCTCTCTGGTTATAGATTCATATCTTTTAAATGTATGCATTCAGCAGCACATAATTCAGGATTACAAATTGTTTGTTTTAGGCTCGACAGTGAATGTATTGGTGCGATTTCAACTTAAAACGGTGGAGATAAATAAACTAAGTGAAAGAGAAGAATAATAAATTATTATCGTTTAGAAACATTTGTGACGGATGTAACAAATAATACTAATTTTCATGGCATTACTTTTGTAATAATAATTGTTGTTAGCATGGTATTAGTGATATTTTCTAAATTACTTACTACAAATTATTTTTCTTCTTTTATTGACATTGTTTTATTTTGATACACTAAATAATATAAGTAGTTTTTGTTAATATGTTTTTTACTTTTGTTAACTTTTTAATTACAACACCAGTCTCAGTTCATTAATTACTCACACAGTAACTTGAGTAAATCGATGCTTTTAATACTCTCTAAATGCTCTAAGCTTAAATTCATTACAAATTTAGCGTAATTTAAGCATTTTCAGGCTATAGCTAAGGGTACCTACTTTGTTGTATAGGATATGTATCATTTATTTTGGTGACAGCTTGTCTGATAGAAAGCATCAATGTGGTAAAAAATAGAACATACTTGCTTAACCCTATGAGGAACCAATTTCATCTAATTGAGGAAACAAATTGTCTTGAAGTGACACGAATTATATTTTTCAAGAGACGCAAAAAAAGAAATATCAAACAAGTGACAAACGACAAGTGACGAGTATGGCAAAAAGGAAGGGCACAATTTTTGGTGTAACTTTTTCGTTGTTTGCCTGACGAACTGACAAGAGACCAAGAATTCGCAAAGACAATGTTGACAATGTTTATTTTAGCTCGTGTGTGTACTTGGCAAATGAATAATTTGAGGCATAATTAGGTTCATTGTTTTGTACGAGGGTATGACAAGTTTTCTTTGTCCATACATGATTTGCATACAAACGGGCTTCTTAAAATTAAATAGTTGAAATATTATAACGTCTCCGAAATATATGTCCTCAAATTTGCACTTTATATATCGTTCGGTGAAAATTGACAAAACATACCTAGTATAAAAACAAATACGGTTCTTCCACATTTTAAATTACAAGCACACAAGTTGATTATTTTACATAAGATTAGCTAAATACAACTTAACCACACACATCACACATTAAATCACATATTTTCCCATTTTTAGGGTTCCGTAAAACGTAAAAACGGAACCCTTATAGATTCGTCATGTCTGTCTGTCTGTCTGTCTGTCCGTCCGTATGTCACAGCCACTTTTTGCCGAAACTATAAGAACTACACTCTTGAAACTTGGTAAGTAGATGTATTCTGTGAACCGCATTAAGATTTTTACAAAAAAAAGAAAAATTAGGGTTGCCCCCCATACTGAGAACTGAAACTCAAAAAGTTTTCATCTAACCTACACGTGTGGGGTGGGGTGTCTATCGATAGGTCTTCAAAAATGATGTTGAGGTTTCTAATATAATTTTTGTCTACACTGAATAATTTGCGCGAGAGACACTTCTAAAGTGGTAAAATGTGTGTCCCCCCCCCCTCTAACTTCTAAAGTAAGAGAATGAAAAAACTGAAAAAAATATATGATGTACATTACCATGCAAACTACCAACTAAAATTGGTTTGAACTCGATCTGATGAGTAGTTTTTTTAGTAGGTACGTCATCAATACACTATTATTAAAACTTCGATCAAAGTTACAACGAACTATGTGTACTATGTATATTATGTTACTTGCTGCCACGGAACCCTTCATGGGCTAGTCCAACTCGCACTTGGCCACTTTATTTATAATATTATAGTAACGGAATAAGATATCCGATGGTAAGCAACACAGAACCAAGCAGCTATCTGAGCATGAAGAGACCAAAGCACTGACTTTATATGTTGTTTTATTGTTATAATCTCAAAAAACTATATCAAAATGTTTTTCAAGCTAGATGTAATAATTTCAAGTTTTAAATGTTATTAGCATGTTTGTGGTTATCATTTTATAAATAGAATATTAATACTAAAAAAAATTGCCAGTAATTCATAAAAAAAACACAATACTTGAGTATCAACACTTTTTCTTCATTATAAAAGTTATTGCGATAAAATTTTATGACTCTGTTATGTAATCGTCAGAGTCTTATGATTGACAACCATCTCGCAAATGGCGTCAACGAAGAGACACGTTTACTTAAAAGAAATCGACTACTTTTCGATTTGTAGATATATCGTTTATACTAGCAGCGCCCCGCGGTGTTACCTGCGAAGTTTCCGTTCCCGTTGTTCCCGTTGTTTTTCCTGGATAAAAAGTAGCCTATGTGTTCTTCCAGACTATAATCTATCTGTGTTACAAATTTCAGCCCGATCCGTTCATACGTTAGGAGGTGATTGAGCAACAAACATCCAAATATCCAAATATCCAAACATCCAAACATCCAAACATCCATACATTGACATTTATAATATAAGTAGGATTATGTCTCTATTGGTCTATATATATATTTTTTTTTTTTAAATAAAGTGTGACGAGACGAGCAGGACATGTGCCTGATGGTAAGCAACATGCCTGCCACATAACAGCACAGTGATACGCAACTATTGGAATATGAAGAGCCAAAATCATTACCTAGCACCGCACTGCGCTCGTCACCCAGAGATCTAAGTTGTTATATCTCTAAGCCCTGTAATTTCTCTGGAAACATTGCCCTTCAAATTGTATTTGTTATATTATATATTTGTTATAATAGCTAGTCTACCCAGTTGTAAAACTAATCATTGTGGTGGTAATCCGGAACTTACAAAGATTAGTCTGAAATCTTCCTTTGTTATTTAGATAAATACCTACCTATGTATATGTACGTATAAACAAGGCACAAAGTCAGTAGGACAAACGAAATGAAAAACTTTGAAAAACGAAAAAATATATACATTATACGCTAAGGACATTTTGTAATACATACACATAATAAATTCTATTTCGTAAATGCTTTTAAAAGTTCATCTATCGTCTTTTAAAGATAAGCTATCCATTCTAATAGAGTAAACAATTTAATTTAGCTCATAAATTGTGGCATATTGACAGCATTATGGCAAATTATGACAATTTATGTGTAAATTCACCAGCGCTTTGTCACAGCTTGCTTTTTGAAGCACAAATTTAACTAATATGTATTGACAAATTGATATTTGATTGACAATAAATTTCTGATCGATGAAAAGTGAAAGAAAAATTGATTTTGAATTAAAATCAACTAGTTTTTTGTCCAGATGAGTGACGTCATCTGTTTTTATTGCGAATTCAGATTTCGATGTTAGTAAGGTACCTAATGAGAAAAGTGAACTAATCATCTATCGTTCTAAAAACAATTCGCAAAAACTAAAATGCTGGCAATAAAACTAAAAAAACAACATTTTGATAAACTGACCATGAAGTTATTTACTCATCAAATGCAAAAATATTTTTAGTCATAAATCTGTTTGTTTAGTTCGTATTTGGATAAAAGCCTAGAAAATTGGGCACCGATACGATCTATAGCTCATTTGGCTAGAATATTCTTTATCGAAATGTTATTAAAAACTGTATTTTACCGAAACTTACCTTTAATCTTTGATTGCGTTTGACGACTGTCGTGTCTTTGCAAATATCTATGCAGAATTGATTTTACTGCAAAATTGTTTTGAGATGTTTTGAGCAAACAATTATGTTGGGAATACGGTGTTTGTCACTCAAGAAAAATACAATGATTCTTAGTAATCTGTTTTGGACTTAATAAAAGTATTTGTCATTACTAAAACTAAAAATCAAAATGTGCATTAATACCAAATTTACTAAAATTCACGCCGGATTACACACAAAAAAATGTATTTTTTTAAATGATAATTTTTAATTTATGTAGATAATCACCGACGCATTACATAGCTTGGTTTAATCTTAACCTAGTATTTTTAAGTTCCTTTAAAATCGCAAAATTTCTATAATGATGGACGGGATTTTTCTCAGAAATCTTTTATTAACTCGACCGAGGAAGTTTGACGTCACTTACTTATAATATGTATTTCTTCTTAGAGTATTCTTCTTCAGAGTGGGTTTTTTCCGACATAATCAATATTGGTATCTTCAAATTGAAAATCGGCGTTCTATTATATATGTATGTACGAATTTGTACCTGTCGCCGTGGAGACCTTGGGTTGTTGGGGGGTGGAGACTAAGGGGTTCCTTTTGCAGTTAGGGTGGAGGCTCCAGGAGACAACGGGTAACTCCCACTTCTGCTCGTTCCTGGAGCAAACGTTGGCCAGTGCTATTCAACGTGGGTTGTGCGCTCGGTGTCATGGACACTTTTGCACCGGTAGCAGTTCGGGTTGGGTTATTCGGGGATTCGTTTTTAAGGGAGAAATTGACCCACAAATTGATGTCGACACATTTATTCTATTTATTTTTGAATATCTGGTAGAGATCCAGATATGATTGAAATAAATGCTTAATTAATTGCTTCTGTAAGAAAATAAAATTATTAGGTAAGCCTTTCTTATATTTTAAATATAAGGCAGTAAGTAAGTTTTACGGGAAGCCTATGTATGGGAGAGACCTATGTCAAGCAATGGACGAATACAGGCTGATGAAGATGAAGTTTTACGGACGTGACGTTGTATTTAGATAACCACTTGTTTAAAGCTCAACTTTGTTAACTCCATCTATATCGCTTTATCAATTAACATTGAGAATGATTCGGTTTCTTCTTAGTAAGCATACTCTATCGTTGACTCCATCGTTGCTTAACTTTAGGCGAGATATTATTGCAAATAAAAATAAAATATAGTTAAAATATGGAACCTCTTTATGATTTTGTCCCCATCGCAGTGGAGACGCTGCGCTGGGCAGTTGGGGCATTGAAGCGAGGGAGCTAGTTAAGGAATTAGGACATCGAATGAGGGAAAATGGCGGTGACTCCCGCTCTGGCTTGTACCTGGCACTCAAGATTGTCCATCGTTATTCAGCGTGGTAATGCTGCCAGAGTAATGGGCACTTTTGTGCCGGGTACTGTTAGGGGTAGGTTTTTAATTGATTGATTTATTGTGGACTTTATTTTATTGTATTATTGACTTATTGTGTTATGGACTTGTTGTTAAAATATAATTTAAAATAAACATGCACAATTAAAACTCATAGGTATCTACTCGTATTTTAAAAATTGTACAGGCTCATGCATTGTGTTTTGGTGACCACGGTCGTCGTAACACTGCCGAAACATCGAGAAATGTACACAATAATAATAATTAAATCGTGTTAAGGTCGTAGTAAAATTATCAAAAAAAAATAGTTCACGTAGGTATGATTTGAGTAATGTTACAGCAGTAATAGAAAATACAACATTGTTAAGTGTTATTCATAGTCTATTCGCGTGTTACTATCCAAAGTATGAAGGTAAAGCAAAGCATACGCTTAAGCCATTAATCTGCTTTGTTCGAATCCACTGATCTCTGTAACGTCTGAACAATTTTGAATAAAACTAAATAATTAGTAAGTAGGTACATTACCGTTAATATAAAGTTAAAGTTAAAATTGAAGCCGTCAAATACAGTTCGCACATAGTCTGCGCTGTCCTGATCTTAGACATAGATTTATTTTTTTCTTCTTTCACTGACCTCTGTTGCTGGTGGCCATTGTTCACCAATGCTTTTGTGGTCTAACCACAAGTCAACGAAAATTATTATCTTAGTTTGTCCCAATAAGCAAACATTCGTGTTTACAATTTGGTGAATATATCTTTATCTCGTATCTCCATCTACAATCTTCCGAAGGCGTGAATTCACTAACCTTGCCAAGTGTCGACTTATTTTCGGCGCTTGCGCAGATCCGGTCAAAGTTTAGCGGTTGACCCCGAGTGACCCCGCGAATGTGCATACTGGTATGTGAGTGCGAGTGAAACACAAAGCAGTAGGGAAACATGAAACCAAACATTTCTTTGGAATTATTCAAAGTTTGTTATAAGAGAGATGGAAACAAATAGCGTTTCTAGGAAGGCTATTTTTCTAAGTGTTTTTTTTAAACTCCTATCGTATCATACCCCAACTGTCGACAAAACAACTGGTTCAAATAGCCAATTTAATTATACCATATTATACCGTGTTTATTTTGTTCTTCAGATTACTAGAACTACGAAAAAATATTATATTGGACCAAAACTATTATTTTTAGCGATCATTTTGTTTTTCAAAATCAACAGAAAGAATCCAACGATTTTAGATGTATTTCCACTAGAGTTTCAGAGGCTTATAATGTTGATTTTTTTCACTCCGACGCGACGACTCCATGTGTTTCGTTAACATTTCGTATGGAACCAAACAGGGTATTCTTGGCCTAGACTTTTTTTCCAAAAAAAATTACTAATTTGACTACTACTTACTAACTATTTTTGTACCATTTTTAACAGACTTCAAAAAAGGAGGAGATTCACAATTCGGTTGTTTTTCCTGAATATATGTAACCCGATAGCGCGCCAATTGCGTATCGATTTTGATAGTTTCTTTTCTGTTTGGTAGGCCATTCAGTTCAGAGGTAGTTTCATACAAATTTTATCGAAATCGATGTAGCGGTTTTGAAAACATGAACAAAAAACTATACATTTTGCTTTCATGTATTTAGACGACATGGTGATAAATTCTTATGAAATTTGGTCGAATTCTGAATAAATTTTTTTTGAAGTCGGTTTATATTTTTTCGTGAAAATAAATCATTTTAAATTGAAGTCGGTTTTTTGTTTTCCGGAGAAAATAAATTATTAGCAAAAGCTTTCCTCCATATTGTTTTATTTGAAGATTCCTTTCTTCTATGATTATACTTGCGCACGCGCCGGTATTGCTCGTGTTCTGCTGTGACGCCCGCGTTAGAATTGAGGTTTTGCCTTCAATCCCACGTCCGTTATGCCTCGAGGTGGATGCAGATAGCGTTTATATTTCTATTTAAATCATTGTAAAAAATAAACATCCAAAACATAAAGCATAAATAATATTTGTACTAGATTAAAGTCCGGTTAAGTGCGAGTATGGACTGTTACAGCGAGGGTACCGTACACCCGTACAACCAATATGGATAGAATTTTATTTTACATAGTGAATACTTTATGCCCCACAAGTATTTTTTATTCAAAAATATTGTAGACAAAAACAAGTGAATCAAACGTATGGTATCAGCGCTGGTTCTGGTCACTTGCAACACCATAATCGTTACTAGTACCCTGTTTTTCTATCCGTATGCAAAGACATTCCACAAATTGGAGGAGCGTTGTTAGAACTGATGGTTAGAACAAGTCTATTAACTCGAACAGTGCGAGACATCCACTCATCCTACTAGTCCTATTAATATAAATACCAAGTTAATTAGTTATCATGTGCGAGGATGGTAGAAGCTGGTAAAAATCAACCCTTCACGAAAGAAATAGCGCTAAAAAAAGCAAAATTAGATCTAAAGCTATTTCTTACATTCAAATCAAAAGTTTGCATTTTGGGTGTCAACATTTCTAGCAGGGTCCAGTTTTTAGGACCTCATCGCATTTTCAAAAACTTTTCCGTGCGGTTAGTCGATACGGCGCGTGATCAAAATAATGGCGTTTATTGACCCAACGTAGCATTTCCGTACTGCGTGGTTATGTCGCCAGCATACTGAACACGACGGCTGCGCAAGAGGAGCGTTTTCTACTGGTAGTGGAAGCTTACTACCCGTCGGAAGCGCTCATCTTGATTATCTTTAATTTTTCGTCGATTGTGGACAATACAGGTGTGCTTAGTACAGGTAGTTAAGTATGCAGTATAGTGTAGTTCTTAATTACGTTTGCTGAAACCACAAAGAAACGGTTTAACGGTTATGCTACGTTACTATATAATAAGTTCTTAATATTTATCATTGTTTTACCATATCAAAATGTCCCGGTATTCTCTACAAAAGCAGCCAGAATTCCCAAAACAAAATGGTTTTCAAAACACCAAGACCATATTCAAATGAGCTCCGTAATGAGTGGCGGCGTATGATTTCTGGTAAAATATGTTACATAAACACTTCGATACAAACTAGATCTAAACGTAATTGAAATAAGGTTTAAATTGGAGTGTCTTAGTCAATGATGGTACATTATTTAGGTGGACGTCAGACGGCAGCCGCAGGCGTAGACGCTAAATTAAAAACACGTCAAATGTTAAATTGGACCGAGACATCTATTAAGGATGGTAAGGACGCGATCACATTGGCGAGGTACTGTATTTTTTAAACCCGTAAAAAACATCTAAAAGCAATGACCAACACGACTTCAGAAGTGAACACTTAAAAAAATTTTGAAAAGCTGTCTTAGTTCATCTTGTTAGGGATATGGCGTGGGATTCCTGGTCAAAGCGCAATGTGGCCCTAAATATTTCTATCAAAATATCTATTTGTAGAAACTCTAATGGTATTTTCAGCCGGATCTTTGAAAATCGCAGATCCTGAGTTAGTTACTTCAAGCTTGTCTAAATGTCAAATATGTCATTATTATTGTTATATATTATAAGTACATATATATATCGGAGAAACACTGTTCTCGTCGACATCGTCATTAGTGGTTGCTGGTTTTGTGGGCGTTATCAGGGTGAGATGTGAGCACAAAGCACAATGATCACGGTTTTTACACTTTTTAACGTAGATTGCACAATAACTCATTAATTAAGACCGAGCAGCGAGTTCGTGGCACCGATCTCACTTTAACCAACATTTTTGAAATACTTTCACATAGAATACACAACGATCCAACTCGATCGGTTGCTAGCTCTCGAATCCATCACACGAAACTGCCCGCCTGCTTAAAAAGTGAAGATGGCGCTTCGACCACGCTCGAGACTTGTATAGTCTGCTCCGATTGGTCAATTCAGTTATTAAAGTATTCATGAATTTTAAGTTAAGTTAAGTTTTTAAATCGTAGAAAGGTGTAACAAATTCAATAACATTCAATTAAGATTTTTAAGAGTAAGTAAAATGTTTAATGTCCCTTACTTAATGTTATGGACGCAAACAAGAACCAACACGACACTAGCCTTATCCGACATGTACATATGTTGCATATCTTTGGACTGTATTTATTCATTTTGACAATTTATGCCACAATTTTTGAACTGGTTTTGAGAAAAAAAAGAAGCAGAGGTGAGAGACATATTTCAGTAGCATAACAGCTAGTAAGTAGTTGATCGTTAAAGCCCTTGGTTATGACGAACTGATGACTTCACCTTCATGGAATCCGACGTTCTCGTCACCAAGATATTTGAATTAACTAGGAATTTACTGAAAAAAAACCGTATGGCGTTGTGCTGTTAATGTCAGGTGTAAATTTGCAAATTTGGGTATGTCAGCCGCCCGAATTTGGTTTGCTTAAAATTATTAGAGAAAATGTGGTATTTCAAGATGTATCTTCTCTTTGTTTAAGTCCCCTGATATTAAGTTTTTTTACCAATAATAATATGTTTGAATTTTGCCGCCATCTCACTTGATATTAACGATTTTGTCTATGATAAAGCGTGCTCACCCAGAAGAAACCGGTCTATTCTAGAGACTTGAAGAAACTGTCATTTAAACATAGGATGGGTATCCGTTAAGACATTACACAGTCTAGACGATTATCTATTACAAAACACGCGATTTTCAGCGCAACATTTTTGATTTTATGAATAAAGGGCACACCAGTCAAAACGCAGCCTAACCGCCAACTAGAGGTATCAAAGAAACAAGAGCTCGAAGGCTTTTACTTAATCCAGGAGCACAGCGGGTGATCCCCGAACCATCGAGCTGACTCCATGATGGTGAAATATGGTGCGCCGTGTGGTCACCTCGGGCCATGCATGGTTTGAATACCACCGCGTTTTAAATGTTTTTTCGACTCGGGGTAAATTAACTGTGAATTTTTGTGTTTATTTTTTTAATTAGTTTTAGTTTTTATGTCCTTTGGATATTGGGCTTATTGGGCAGATTCATTGTTAATTAGATTTGGTTATTTGGTTAGTTAGGTAAATCTGAGGTGTATGAATACTCAGGGTTATGTTCAAAACCTGCGTATTATACTTACCATTATTAACAACTGTTACGTACATTTAAGCACATGATGTCATGGCTAATACTGAAATCACGAAAAATATGTTTGGCTTGCAGAAATATAGGTATGAAAGACCTGTGTTTTTTTCACGATTTGCACGGTTATTTTCAAAGTTTGTGTATTTGTAGGTAGGTATGTATGTTTGTTCCCACATAAATCTGGTACCTACAGTGATTTCAATTTAATTAAATACATAATCAATAGCACGTAAATATACCTTACCTATTTAGGTGGTACCTATATTATCTGAATTTACATAATGAGAAAGATGTTGAGTGTTACTAGGTATAGATCATGTAGTATAACATTTTTCCTGTTTGTCAAATAGGTACAATAAACGCTTTTATAAGAAAAAAAAACAATAGTTGTAATGTGAAAATAATACAAAATTATTGTTTTACGGGGAACGTGTTTAAAAGTAAGTGAGTCAAATTTTATAATAAGCTGGTAAAAACGTAATTATAACCCACACCGTACCTTATTATCCGAAACAGATAATCAAAGCATACATTATAATACTACAAAATTGCCAATATGTATTATAAATATGCATAAAATAACATTATTAAAATACATAATAATACGACCACGGCGAATCGGCAAAAGGGCTGCGAAATCGAAACGCTTATAAGTGTTCACAACTTTTAATAAATTCATTTAAATTCGAGGAATCCTTATAACACCCGTGACGATGGTTGTCTGTCGGCAACTTACTAAACAAAACGCAATTTTCTCAAACCTCGAACACATTTATCAAAGAACAAGTGACGTTTAGAAGTAGCAAAACAAATTGTGAGTCCTTTTCGGGTCCTAAGCTTATTTAAAATTTATAACTCGGACGAAGTTAATTAAGTTTTAATAGAATTCCAAACGGGAGTATGTGGTAGCCAAAAATAGGCGGGGTTGGTATAAAATTTAATTATTTTTCGAGACTAATGATGTTGCTTTTTCTGACCATTGTGGTTCTGAACAGGAAATGTAAACAATTAGCTGTTTGTTCGTTTGAATGGCTCGCATTTGTTTAGTGGTTCATTTAATGTGTTCTAATCTAACTGTTTTTTAACTACTATATTTGCTGTTAATGAACTTTAACAGTGACATATAATTTGTTTAATTTAGAACATATTTTTGAGTAGGTAAATAATTTCAGCAATAGAGTTGACAATGAAAATAAATTATTAGTATGCCTTTAGTAAATTACTATTCTGAGCTTTATAGACATCACGATGTTAATTGTAATTCGTGTTAAAAAAATAATTGTATGAAAAATTACATTTATTTTCTCAGTAGGTAGTTGTGCGCTCGCATAGTTCGTTTGTAATAGTACTAGATAAGTTGAGTCTTGAGTCTTCTATGCTAGCCCAAATTTAAGCAGGCAGTCGAGAACATCGGTTGTCAAATGCCATTTGACAACCATGCTCCATTGAAACATATTTGCTATTTAAAAAAACATAATACTTGCTGTAATTTTCAGGCTCTGAAAAATTTTTTCAGGCTCTGTTTTTGTAAAATTCAAGTTCTGATGTTTTTGTATAGATTTTTTCTGAACGTACCATAGAATAACGTATTTCGACAAAAAGTCCCGAAAACAAAGACATACAAAAACAATATGCAGTTTATAAAGGTCAACAAACATCGACAATCATTCAAGTTATAGCTTTAACATATATGTCAAAATAACACTATTTAGCTTAAACTTTTTCCAACCAATGAAACATTTGTTTACTCGGAAGTTTTCTCAAAACCAGATGACAATACGACGTAAATCGTTACCAGCGTGCCGTGTCGTGTCTTTCCGCACTTTATGACTCCATTGAAACCTCGGCTGATCGTTTTCACTAAGCGCATGCTCAAAATAACCCTTTGATGGGGGGTCGCGAAACCTCAAACCGACTGATTTATTCGATAATAATTCTAACAGAGTGTAAACGGTCAAAAAAAAATTGTCCAAAAATTCTTTATGGTCAACGAGACGCAAGCGCAACGAATCGATTTAATTTCATTCTGTCCTTTACAATCTGTGGCAAATTTATTGATGCGCTCGGACAAATTTATAAGTCAAACGTTTAAGTGTTTAACTTCAAAAGTTTTAAGAATGTGATTCTACAGTTGCTACGTAAATATAAAGTTGTGTATCTGTATATGAGTTTGCTTATGTGTGTGTAATAATGCAGTTTTTAATTGCTCGATATAAATCATTATGCCTCGTTACGACTTCTGTGATTTACTTATGCTATGACATACGGGGTTTAATGACGATGCCCCGTCTTGTGATTTTCTTTTGTCATTGGTCCTAAAGCTTTTTATGTGAGTTTTAATGAGAATACCAAAGAATTGGAAAAAATATGGGTTTGACTAAAGGTGTTTAGTGGTTTTGCCTAAGTTTTTCGCAATTTGTATAAGTTTGCGGAAAAGCGAATATTTTCTATTAGGTAAATAAATAAGGTAACGATAACAAATGATGACTAATTTAAGCCCAAGTCTAAAAACATTATTTTTTACCAATTTGCAGTAAAAACAGTGGTGGTAAACTGTCTGAAATCACATAAGTCGTCACTGAGACATAATTTGTTATCCTGCCTGCTCCTCTTACTATTTTTTAAGTAATATGTACGAGTGTTTTTAGTGAAGAAGAATATCGTGAAAAAAACCGGCGTGTTCCGAAGAAGAAGTCCTTTGACGGTATTTGTATTTTGCCACCATGGAGTCTAAAACTCTCTCTCTCTGTGAGAGAAGGGCTTGAATTCCAACGGTGGGAACAGAAAGTGAGCTTTGTATACAGAAATGGTACCCTGGTTGTGTAGTGTTCCATTTTGTATATTCTATTTTAGGCAGCAATAGATATTAGGCATGAATCTTGATGGGGGATAGTTGAAATTATTCGCAAAACAATAAAAACAAACGATTTTTAATGCGAATTTTTCAATTTGTTCTACAGGAAAAACTTGAAAGCACTGGTAAAACATACTCCAATCATCTAATGGCCACAGACCAAACCAGTGAAATGCAAATTGAATGTACATAATGTTCTGAATTTGAAAGATGATGGACTAGAATTCAATACAAAATGGTTGTTGTTGTACGCAAACATTGGTCAACCAAAAATTGTCACAAAATTACAGCTTGTGCTCGTTCGGTTTATTTATTATTTTATATGTTGTTTTAACAACTTGCACAGTACTGTAAAATACTGACAATATTATGAAAGCTATAAATAAACGTTAGTCCATGCTTTTTCACACAACATCTAGCCCCTGAAACAAGCTGTGGCAATAAGTACAAGTACTACCTAAATTATGATACTTTTTTAGATCGTCTCTGCAAACAAATTCTACCACTGACAGACCGACATCAAGTATAGAGGCAGGATACAATCATTTTGCATTCTTTCATAAAATTACGGAATTGATTCATTTTCGTTGAAGACGTTAAATTTGGACATTACTTCTGAATGAGCTTGAACAAATAAGGGGCAATTATGAGAAGAGGGCATGCATGGCTTTTCGACATCTCCATATTTATATCCTTACGTTTCGGAAATCAAAATGAAATGGTTCTTAGTACAGCTTGAAAATTTTACTCACTGCTGTAAAAACTTTATATTGTATCGAATGTTTAATGGCTTTCAGCTTTAATGATTATGAAACAGTCCAAATAAATATTCAAATAGAGGGCTGTCAAATAAACCTAAAAATAGTTTACTTGTAGAGAAGATAATCGTATATAGGTACATAAAGTTCCATGGTATGTAATTAGTAGGTATGATGCAGTAATTGTATAAATCTATAGTTTCAAATATAATTTTTTTTCCAAATTCACATTAAAAATAAACTACCTACTTATCATGGTTTTACATTTGACCACCATCTCGCCCAAAGACTGATCTGTGATCTCGCCTGATGTTAAGCGACGATGCGTCTTACAATGAAGCAAAGTTACCTAGACGAGACCGATTCACTTTATACTTGAAGAAGCTAAGATTGTTATAAGATTGTTGATAGATGTTCTTATTACAAAAGTAGAGTCAAACCTCATCGTTCGAGTCTTTGGAAAGTCAACAGTGAAACGATATCGCTTTTTTGAGATACGAGCAGTTGTGTAAAAATGGGCACGTTAGTATTTGATCCCGATGTGATCATCATCATAAATACACACTAAAACCATCACGTCTTTTCACTGCGGGAAAAGATTTCTGATACTTTTTCTTTTTTTTTCTCAGTCCAGCAAGTGCGTCTAATAACGTGTGTCAATAAAACTAAAGACCCTTCAATCCGGTATCAGGCTATTATTTTTGTTATTAGTTAGAACCACACTCTGATAGTTCATTAAGCATAATAGTTTGAGTGCTCGTTTTTCAAACACATTGTTTGTAACTGAGGTTCGAAATAAACCAAACAATTCGAAAATTATGTCGTGGAGCTTTCATAGTAAACTTCAAACTAATGTCGTCTGTACAGAACGAAAATTAGTGTAATAATTTCTCCTAACATCTCAAGATAACTTTGTTTGGTAGTGCTAGTGTTTGCTTCTCAATTTGAAACTGACACATAGTAACAAAGATATTAATTGATGTTAGTAATGATGGATACTAATGAATGAATGTGTAGGTTAGGACAGGACAGAGAATTTTACTTAAATTTAATTGTTAAAATTTGTTTTCATCATCATCAACATCAATCATCAACAGCCCACTAAACGTTCCCACTGCTGGGACTCGGGGCCTTCTCTCGCAAGGAGAGAGTTAAGGCCATAATCCATCACGCTGGCCCAGTGCGGGTTGGCGGATGACACATGACTTCGAAAGATTCTAGGTACATGTCGGTTTCTTCACGATGTTTTCCTTCACCGTTTTAAGTTAGCGGCATTACGCACATGACTTCGAAAAGACAGTGGTGCGTGTGGGGATTGAACCCG
This sequence comes from Ectropis crepuscularia, assembly GCA_963693475.1. NCBI lineage: Eukaryota > Metazoa > Arthropoda > Insecta > Lepidoptera > Geometridae > Ectropis > Ectropis crepuscularia. The sequence continues at coordinate 18,023,477 of OY856358.1, forward strand.
GGGTCTCCGGATCGGCAGCCGCCGTTCTCCCGACTAGACCACCGTAACTTGCTAGACCACCGTAACTTGGTTTCAAATAACATAAATATGATAATTAGATTTTTAGTATTTTTAAATAGATTCAGAATTTGAGATACAAACAAAAAAACGTTACAGAGCCATGAATTGTATTTTTATAAGTATTTGATTAATTTATCAATAACACTTTATTCATAGGTAGACTTAACATGTATAAATTAACAACATCAAATCTAACGATATATTTACATTTTCTGGACTATAACCGATATTTGAAGTTGTCTTTGGTACATACTACTCTATATTACGAACCTTACTGCAGTAATTCCAATCCATCAAATCAAGCTTCAGGCGATTTCTTATTGTGACTTCTTCTATTCCTGCCACTCCATTCTGCACATAACTCTTAGTACTTTTTCCAAATAATATATCGTAATATTGAATATCGCTTTCAAACATTTATAAATTTAACTTATTGTGATATAGTTTCAAAAAGGAGACAAACTGTAACAGTAGATTTTTCACAATGTCTTATGTTTGCTTTTAATTAACTGACAGGTAGGGATGGGCCGAAATTCGTTTTACATTCGGTTTAACCGAACTTCGGCAGCTTGAACCGAACTTCGTCAGTCGGCCGAATTTCGGTTAAAATGCCGAACATTCTGCACTATCACACATCATAATAGAAATTAATGAAAAAACATATCTGTAGTAACAGTGAAATAAAAGAAGTCTGATATACTCCTAGTCATTTATTTGAATTAGAAAAAGTAATCATACGTGATAAACAAAAAACTTAAATTGGTCTTTTTAACTACTAGTCTCAAAACTATTTGGTTACTTCATCAAACAAAACACAAAATTAAATCGCTCTTCTTACTAACCAAACAAGCCTTAGAAATCTTTCTTTCTTAATCAATCTTTTGTTTTTTTTGGTCGACTGTTTCTTTAGAAATGTCCAAACACTTGATTTTTGTCTTCCAGTCATCTTCACAACAAAGTAACAAACAAATAATGATGAAATCTATCAATCAAACCAACAAAAATCACGTAAAAATAATTAATTTAATTTGCGTAATGTAAACAATAGCACGAGACAAGCCGGTGACGTCTTTACAAATGACTAGATGGCTAACGGCCCCGCGGGGAAGCGCGGAGTGCGGGCGGGGCACATCTAGCAATATTTGCAGCAAGTGCGTAAACAAGTCACAACACGAAAAAGCGCGGCGAAATTGAACCGAAGTTCGGCCGAACTTCGGCCGAATCTTTCATTTTTACCGAATGTTCGGCCGAAGTTCGTATTCGGTTCAAACCACATTCGGCCCATCCCTAGACAGCAGTCATCTGTTTGGTTTCTGATATGGCCATGGCATGGGCTATATTTCAGAATGACAAATGACAAGCTAGTAGAGCGGCGTGGGAACTCTTTTTTTTTTTTAGGAAAATAAAAGCGTGTTAAAAATTTCATTCTTAATACACTAATCTGGTATGCTGTCGACGGTGGCGTAGTAGCGTTGGAGTGTGACGAGCGCCTTAGGTGCTTTTTCAGTTTAATGCAACTAAATTTTCCATTGCAAGTGTCGAAAGTTTGCAGCACAAACGCCTGTGTCTTTTGATTTAGCTGGATTAGAAGGTTCTAAATTTGATTTTTTCGCAGCTCTAAGAAACAGTAGACTTGAGTATTTGATATGAATTTCAGCTTGATAACTCCACGCGTTCCTGAGAAAAAGGGTCTTAACATACGGACATAATATAAGGGATAATATAAGGGCTCTCGCACAAAACCACGAATTCGCATCGCATCGCAAATATCTGCGAATTCGCACGAATGCATCGCAAGAACTTCCGATTTGATTCGCATCGCGCATTCCTGCGATATTACGTCATACTTGGTGACACCATCTTAGTGACTTAGTCAGTTCTGAGACAGAAGAAGGGAAAGACACTCTTTAAATGAAGATATGCTCATTCTAAGATAATCAAAAAAAAATCTTCTATTCTCAACCCATAATACTTACGAGTAAAATAGTTTCTATCAGCATTCATAATCATAATTAATGGATGAACCCAAAATCTTATTTTTCTTTTAGTCAACAATCTTTTTGCGATCCAAGTTACGCTTCCGAAAAACACGTCCAACACAGCTGACTACCGTTGAAGGTACGGTTACCTTAACTAACGGTTTGCCGCACAAAATCGCACCGCAGCAATTCGCATCGCAAGTTCCAGCGATGCGGCGTCGTATCGCATCGCATCGCAGTTTTGTGTAAGGGTTTCGTTTTTACCTTTTATGGTACCGAACCCAAAGAAAACATTAAACACACCAATATGTATTTGATACACACGTAGAAATACTACTCGAATACTATGTTCTAAATACTACTTGTTTTTCTATTTACTATCAACTGCCTTATAAGACCATACATTTAATCTTGTGCTAACATTTTACTTCAAACCGCAATCGTAAGTTCGTAAAATATGAGATCATTTAGCTCAGTTCGACAAAACTTAACTACAGTTTTCGTCCTGTATCCTATTGATTATCAACCATCTCATTCATTGAAATTATAGTCTTAAATTGCAATCTAAGCTACAAATTATACCTCGGCTCGTATCTCACTGATATCTTCAAGATACTAGCACTAAATCATATCCCACGCCTTCCGCCAACTGCCATTTGAGTAACCCGACCGATTTGGTCGAGCAATTTGATGTTCAGGTTATCGGGGGGTCTACCGCCGAACGAAAAATGTCATCGCTTTGATGTTTCTCTCTCTTTTCTTTTCGCTTAAAATGATAGAGACAGCATTAGCAAAGCGATAGCCGATTTAGTAAGGCGGTAGAAGCTCGGATGTCGTAAAAGTTCAACGGAAGTTTTCGTTTTTATAGAACAAAGTAAGACTCCTTGAAAAGTATGCCTGGAAGAGCCAAACGTTTGCCAGATATTTTACTGACAAGTAGGTAGAAATGTGGAAATCTTACTGTGCTCCGTTTTAAAGGGGTTCTAGAGAGATAAAAAGATAAATCGTTTAATTTCTCCAGATAACTAGATCAGTGCAGTGCAGGCACAGATTTTGACGTGGTCCTATTCGCTTAGACAATACATCCTACGAAACTATAACTTACTTTTGTCAGTCATTTTATCGCCAAGCAGAAAAGACATTATTGTTCCAATTTGAGAGGCAATGTATTAGAGAAATTAGAGGGAAAGGACATAAATCATTTCAGTGCCACACAGCTATTTGAACACGAAAGTTTAAATCATTGCACTGCGCTCGTTACCCAAGATACAAAATACCGTAGGTACTGTAGGTTTGACTTTACTTCTGTGATAAGAACGTCTAGGCTGTGGAATGAGTTAACTGAGTGGTTTATTCCTGATAGTTATAATCTTGGTTTCAAATCGAGAATGTTTGCACATTACTGCTTGGCGGTATGATAACTAGCAATTGCATGTTGTAGCTACATAGGACACATTAATAAAACAAAAATAATCACATTATTTTTCACATAGGTCTGTGTTTGATCACCAACTGGCCAGATCGTAAGCGATAGTATGGTCGAACATGACGTAAACCTTGAAAATCTTGATTCACTCTGACCTTAACTCTGCAAAAAGTCCTACCACTACAAAAATGAAGAAAAAAATTGACAGTCATAGTAACTGCCGATAGAAGAGAAAACGATATAACTCAGAATTTGATAGCTTACCTTGGAAACTACGCGAGTGAAACCGAAAGGCGTGGCTATTAACTTGGCCATCTAGAAATCCTTACGCATTTCTAGATGGCCGTTGTTGATAACGTTTCTAGAAAAAAAAAATCTAGGGAAATCTTTATGCATTTTAAGATGGCCAACGGCCATGGCCCCGAGTTTACCCGAAGATTTCTTATCATTCCCAAGCATGATGCTAGAATTCAATTCACAGCCCACGAAACATCTGTCAGTGGTTCGCCAAAAGAAGTTTTCACTCCAAAAAGTTAGTAGCGAACTTCTATCTCTATATGCCTTGCAACCGAAGCCTCAGCATATTTTATGAACTCGTTAAGCCCTACAAGTTCTCATTGTATATTTCATTGTCAACACCAAGTACCAACTGTGAAATACTTCTTTACTACCTCAGGGCATTTCTCTAATAGTTTCTATTTTAACCTACCAACTTAAAATTTCATTTGAGTGTATTTTATTACGTTGTAATAAGATATGTTCTGTTAGTGGTGTCGTTGTTATAAGTTGGGAAGGTCGAATCGTGCTTGGACTATTTAAAGTGCCTCCTTCGGTAGAGGATCTCACAGCAGGGAGTATACCCTTAATTGGGTGTGCAATATGTTATATCTTCGGTCAATCAGTAAGGATTGTGTTGGTTGTTTTAAATTTTGAATGTCATTGAAAAGAGGATAAATGTTTAAGGATTTGTGTTTAGGATTAAACGCGGTTTGATGACTTGCAACTTACTGATACTTGGTAAACTATTGACAGGTTTTGTATGCACAGGGTTAATTACGTTGCGCACCTGTATTAAACCGAAAACCGGTGAAATTAAACTAAATTATATAGCTAAACTAACAGGTAAATCTGGTTGTTTATCTGGTTTGAAGAGTAATGTTTCCAGAATAACGCAAGACAAAGATAAAGAAGCAAAAGATGATAGTCCAGTAACTTTGTCGCCTGAATGTATGGAGTAGGATGCGTTAAATCCGGTAGATCTGATTTTTTGCAGACTTGTTTATGATGTTGGCCTAATGATTGTCCCAAGTTTGTGACCTCGAGCGACGAACGCAACTTTGTCAAAAATCGAAAAAACCGCGAAAAATCGTTTATTTTTCAAATTTTGGCGTTTATAACCCTAAACGACTAGTTTTTGTAAAAACTTTCTTATGGCGTTTATAAAGTAGACTAAATTTGCTACAATATGATACTAGAATTGTCTCTGTACACCCAATAGTTTCTGAGACTAAGTTTTTCAAAGTTTATATTTTTTTTCGTACTTCGCACTTTTTAGCAATATTTTAACTCCTACTTGACCACTTTGTGGCACAGTTACGGCGGTTTTTAACCCTCGACCAAAAAAAGAGGTGTTATAAATTTGACGTCGAAGTCTGTCTGTCTATCAGACAGACACACATACAGGTCTGTCTCTATGTGTATCTGCCTGTGTGTGTATCTGTCTATGGCACCGTAGAGCTCAAACGGATGCGCCGATTTCGATGCGGTTTTTTTTATTTGAAGATACATTTTTGTTTTGATGTTTTGAGCTATTTTTGGTTAATATCGATTCAAGATGGCTGCCTCCACCAAATGGCAGACCAAATATTTCATCACAATCTATGTCAATATGGGTATCAAATGAAAGGGCTTGACTAGTAGAGTACTATACAGTATAAAAAAATTCAAATCACAAAATGGCGAACTCCATATATTTTTTTTCACTAATGCCTTAATATGGATATCAAATGAAAGGGCTTGACTAGTAAAAATCAGATCTACCGGATTTAACGCCTACGGTAATGTTTAAAGTTACTGTACTATGATGGGTGGAGCATGAAATGAGCCTTAAAGGTTTCCTGAAAATTCGCTCCACTTATTTCTATACTCATCTGCCATCGTGCAATCTTTGTTAATTTCTCAAAATTGTGTTACTATAAAAATTAAATCACTTTAATTTGCAAGCAAAAAAACGAAGATTGATTTCCTTCAAATGTACAACAAAAGAATTTAATATGCTTTGCAACAAAAGGCTTTGGGACAGCAGACGTTGAGTCGCCTCCGTACAAACACAGGGCAAAAAAGGCGTGGGTAAAACAGGATTTCATAAAAATGATCAAAAACCATAGAATTGGCATTTAATTTCGATAGAAAGACCAAAAATATAGAATATAAATTTCAAATAGAATACCCATAAAAGTGAGAGGAAGGAGCTACTGAAGACAAATACGAGTAGGTTCAGTAATGCAAAAATTTAATTTTTTTACCGTCACGTCGTAGGCATCAAAAAAATAATTTCAGCTCAATCTTGTTTCTTTCAGTTAATTTGACGTAAGAAACGTGAGACTTCACAACACTGATTTGAATTTCCGTAAAAACTTAACAGGATTTCGCTCAGATTCAAGCGTACTAGAAGTTGTAATACATCTAGTCTCTCACTAGATAGTGCTGTTCTACATCATCGAGTTTATTCTTTGGCAAGACAATTTTAATTTCGAAAGGTCAGCATGAGTATTCATTTTAAATATCCACCCCCACATGTCACCATGCATTGTATCCCTTATGGTAGCGAAAAGACATTGACAAAAGGTTTTAGGGTAAACTCCGGCAGAACAATGTGTTTTCGAGTGGCAAAAACGTAAAATTTATACGATTTTTGGATAGCACCTGTCACTAATTGCCACCTTTTGGCGGCTCTGCTTTTTGTGATGACAAAAAATTATGAGTTATGTGGATTCGGATGCAATGATGAGAAACTTTGAATTTTGAAGGCTGTTATAGTTATAAAAGGAGTATTATTTTTGATTTTATACTTTAAAGATGGTATTGTGGTTTTCTATGTTGAATTTCTTGTTTCTATATTCAGAAGTGAAATTTAAATTTCAAATATTTTGATGACTTTGCTCAGATTTTTGTCTTACCATTATATTCTAAGCACTCACTCGAAGTCTTAGTAAGTCACGACCCCATCAACGTTTTGAATTAACCAAATAGGCAATGAAATGTTCAATGATTGTTACGCGAAACGAACCCGCAGAAGTTAGAAATACATTTAACATTTTTGAGGCTAACTTATCCTAGAAGTAGACATTGCCGCCATTGATGTGTTTTAGTAGAGGGCTGTGTCCTGTGTTAACAAGTAAACATAACAAGGCTGATGGCGATGACAATGATTGTATACAGGACGTACTTAGTGCAGTTAGTAAATGGCTCCGTCTGGGCGAAACATCATTTAAACGGAAAAATAGTGATATTTTTCGTAACTTTTGCGTTGTTTGGAGCGTAAATGTCCTTACATGAACTTTCTTAAAGAGTCCACCACCAGAAAAAAACCGTAGACAAGCGTAGCTATAACATATCTCACTACATTCATTGTACAATCTCAAACACTAACGAAGAGGAGGAATAAACCAATCAAACAAAAGACATCCGCCAATCAGTCCAACGTACTCGATCAAGTACTTACTTAATAAGCTACCACGTCAAGTCATGTTACGTCATCACGTCAAAACACGGCGTCAACGGGGCCAGAGGTCAGTGTAGACCATGAAAGGGCCCGGACACTAATGTTATGTATCTCTATTCAATCGCAGATACGCCGCATGTTCGAATCAATCAACAATTTGAATACATTTCGTGTAAGTACGTTACGGTGTACATGTGGGCGCGTCGAATTTTTTCGGCCGTACACGCCATTATGAATTAGATGAAGTGAAATATTAGGAGAATCATTGTGATGACATAGTACATAGTAACATAGCATAAGCAGTCTACTTTATATTCCCACAGTTGGGATACGGGGCCTTCTTTCGCAAGAACTTTGGCGGTTTCCTCACGATGTTTTCCTTCACTGTTAAAGCCGACGGTGATGACATACTTGTACATAGGCACTTGAAACAATAATTAGATGTATAGGTAGGATTCGAACTTCCTATGTCACGATAGCGAAACCGAACGTTTTAGCCATTGGATTACCACGGCTTATTAGTTTAGTCATCCGATATTGTACATAGTTAACCCTACTAATATGCCAAATTTGGATGTGTGTTGCTTAATTACGTTAATTAGGGCTCTAGCACCTGGCGAGCTTTATTTCTTATTTCGTATGTAAAGTAGTAAACTGTGGAAATGTATCTTCAAGTTACGGAGCTGTAAGTAATCTCCGTATTCCTAAACCGTTTCGTATTTGATTTTACAATTATGCCGAAAAAAAACTTATTTATACGGATCCAACTTTCCTGAACATGTGTATTTTGTCTACAAGCCTAGAGTAAATGCTTGTTACATGGCAGTAAGTTCATTTTCGGCAAAAAATTCAATGTCGTTTTTTTTTGCAACTTAGAAATAGGTACATATACTATTAGCAAAGTCAACGTGTTGCTTATCATTAGACGCATATCTGATTCATCTCGTTACTTTCAATAAAAAAAAAACGGTGTTTCCCGATTTACGTATTTGTAAAAAATATTGTTCAATACGGATGAAATCAGGACGGACCGCTAGTAACAAATAAAGTACAATATGATAATCGTATTTTATTATTTCCAAAACACACCTTTTGAAATAAGGATTCAATTCTTTTTTTTCATCCCTGAGTTTTAAAAAGGGTCACACTTATCATAAGCAATTTATGATAAAACCCGAAGAAATCCAGAGCGAAGCATTGTAGTATGTTAATGTTTCCAATTTTGTTTAGTTGATTTCTATAAAATATTATAAATGAGATGGCTACCACTAAGGGAATGACCAAATATTATAACGACGATGTACGGACCAACGAAAGTTCCGACTTTTTCTCTGTGACTTTGGCGCCATCTATGAAATTGTTCAGATATTATTAGTGATACAGACTACTTTAATAATTTTAATATCGGTAGTTTCTTGTCTATTTGATTTGTTTAGTAAAATGTTTTTGGAGATCAGCTTTTATTAGTTTTCCGACACAGAACTAAAATAACTTTAATTTTAAAAACCCGACTGCAAAAAATCAACAGATAAAATCATTATAATATACTATCTAAGACACTTGATTGATTATGAGCAATCTAACGATATCTTAATTGTCGAAATCCATCCAGCGCTTTGGAAGATACGTGGGAATAAATAAATCTATAAACATACTAAATATGCGCGAAAAACATAACCTTTCTTTGAGTTGGGTAATTATATATTTATACTTTTTCTGATTGTTACCCTCGTAGGCGCATAGAACCTCATTGGGGCGCCGTTGTGTCGGTGTGCTATAGACCCCTTGTCCTTCTACAGAGTACCCTGCAATAAGAGGGCTCATGAGGGACCACCACCAAAACTTAGAAATTCTACTAGTCTGACAAGAACATTAGCCAAGTAGCTTTCCGAATTCTTTCAGTCCGTCAACCACAAACTTTTAAACGCGCTGTTCGAAGAACAAGACAGGGTAAAAGTTTCTTCTCCAGCCGGGATTAGCCATCAAACAATAAGATGCCACCAGGGCAAGTTGTGTGATCACTATCGGCTTGTACTAAAATGTTTGCTTTTACTTTTTTATCTTCTGGTTGAGACCGACGTCTCAGGAAACCTAAAACGCTGAGGAAATATATTTAAACATACCCGACAGCTGTGGCAGAAGATGGCGGGTTATGTCGAGCTCAACACCACTAGTGGTGCTCCTACCAACTAAGATATTCACGATCTTCCATTTGGGCCGCATTTGGAGAGAACATGGGAATGCGCTAGAACAGAATACTGTTGCAAATACATCTGCGATAACCGCTGCAGTTTTTCCAGTTGCGGACCCCTTTTTCGGCGTAAGCCCGGTCATGTATTTGCCAAACTAACATGAATGCAACAACAACATACCATGACTACTATACCTACGTTGATTGGCACAATTTCTATGGGTCCGACCAGCGAACGGAGCCAGAAGTCCCCATATCTGACACCTTTAACCCGTCTTTCGGCAGGCTAGATGTGCGATAGAGCACAGTTGCTTCAGCATCTCTTGAAGAGGAATATGTGCTCCATATTGAGCCATGACATGATTGTAACACTAGTTTTAGTTTTTAATTTTTAATTTTACTGTATTGTTTTGTTTCGGTGAGTACAATAAAGAGTATCTATCTATCTTACCACCAGTCTAGTTGGTGGCCTAACTTAGGTAATTTACGAGTATATATTATTAAAAAATAAAGTGGCCAAGTGCGAGTTGGACTCGCCCATGAAGGGTTCCGTTGCAGCAAGTAACATAATATACATAGTACAGATAGTTCTTGTAGTTCGTTGTAACTTTGATCGAAGTTTCAATAATAGTGTATTTATGACGTACTAAAAAAAAACTACTCATCAGATCGAGTTCAAACTAATTTTCGTTGGTAGTTTACATGGTAATGTACATCATATATTTTTTTTAGATTTTTCATTATCTTACTTTAGAAGTTAGAGGGGGGGGGGGACACACATTTTACCACTTTGAAAGTGTGTCTCGCGCAAACTATTCAGTGTATACGAAAATGATTTTAGCAACCTCAACATTATTTTTGCAGACCTATCGATAAACACCCCCACACGTGTAGGTATGATGAAAAAAAAATTTTTGAGTTTCAGTTCTCAGTATGGGGGGCAACCCTAATTTTTGTTTTTTTTTAATTTTTTTGTTGAAATCTTAATGCGGTTCACAGAATATATCTACTTACCAAGTTTCAACAGTGTAGTTCTCATAGTTTCGGCAAAAAGTGGCTGTGACATACGGACGGACAGACAGACAGACAGACAGACAGACAGACATGGCGAATCTATAAGGGTTCCGTTTTTACGTTTTACGGAACCCTAAAAACACTCCATGAACAATAAGGGTGTTTGTGGAGTGTAACAATATGTTTATAAAAATATACTTAGGTACTACGCATTAAAAATATATTTAAATGTATTAGAAAAATGAATATATACATCATTTATAGTAATGTTTTTCAACAAAAATGTAAGATATCATAATATTCCCGCCCTAAAGAAGGATGCGAGATAGCGACATAATACGAGTATTTTGTCTGGTACTTTCGTCCAACCGTATACCTTACGCAACACCCAGAACATGGGATATTCTCAATATTTTATTCGCCGCATGAGTCCACAGCCATGAATATGTTGGTCGCGATGACAAAGACCGCTCCACACAGGAATCTGTTTTTCAAAAAGTGTCGGCCTGTTAAACATTTTTTATTCGGCCATTTGCTACCAACTGCGTTTTATGAAAAATGGATCGTAACATCATACCCTTTTCTTGTATTTTTTTCGTCACGAATAAATCATGTCATTAAATTTTAATAGTCACGATGGCCGGCCGAGTTAGTTAGATCTTTTGTTGCTTCGATGCTCGGCCATCTTTTCATTCGATTGTTACTATTTACGGCTATTGTGGCCCGTCGATGCTTAAATCGACTAAAGGTGGACTTAATTTCATTAATCGACTTCTTTGTACGAATTAAGATTTAATTGAGTCAATGTGGCTTTGTCCGCCGTATTGATAGGCTTGAATGCGTGGAATTCGAATTATTTCTAAAGGCTTAATGATGAACATATGTTTTTTGGGAGCGTGCTTTATGCCTGCTTTGGTTTTTTATTTTTAGGCAATGATAGGCCTTTTGGATGTTGAAAGGCTCGGAAATGCATTGTATTTGAATCGATTTAACGATTTCACGGAACAGTTTGAGTGTCTAAATTTTGGTGCTTTGTAAATTTTAAAAGAAGATTCAGGGGAAAGACTTGTTTTAGACACACGGTTAAACTTTTTAAAATTAATTATATGTGGTGAAATAGTCTTTTATGTATATTAAAAAAAACAAGAAAAGTGTGAATCGTGCCAAAATTACGCTATTTTCAAAGAAATCAAAGATGGTAAACAACGTTAATTGGAATTTTGAGTAATTTTAAGCAAAATCCAACACGAACATATTTTAGAGAAAAACAACATGGACTTTGTTTTTATTGACAAGCATTTTGTTAATTGTAGGTTTGAACCCACGTGCATATGATTATTTTTCCGAGTGCAGATTACGCCAGTTAGCTCAAAATGCCGGTTTCTACGCAACATTTTCTTTCGCTATTGTTGAGGAAAATATGGTGATGGATTTTTTTATTTCTTTTAGAAACTATAGTTAGTACCTATATAAGTTTATAAAAATTAAACATTTTGTGCAGCTAATATTCCATTTAGCTTTCGATAAATTAGCAAAAATCAACCCACACACGATCTCACTATCGATTCAAAACGCATTTTCGGTATCTTAATTTTTCGATACCAAAAAGGCGCGGGGCGGAACACCTGCGGGGCCTGAGGAGGGGGCGGCAGGGCAGGGCAGAGGTCACGTTAGCCTCAGCTGGGATAAGGATGGGTATTGTCGATAAAATGTTGTCGATACTCGAATGCATTTAACGATACATACAATACCTTTTATCGTTGAATTAGGAGCCCCAGGAAGGCATTGAATGTTGATTTAGAATTAAAAATTGAAAGTTGATTAGAAGAAATTAATAGTTTTTTTTTTCTTAAAATAACTGATACTGAAACGTAAACAATCATACATAAATTAATAAATCGCAGGGTAACAAAAAATATAATGTCAACATTATTTATTTTACCAAAATGTCTCCGGTGGTTGTTGTCTCGGAATAATACTGGCTGTTCTAAGATTTGCTGATAATGTTAGTCTGCATCATATGACAATAACCATAATCTTTTCATCGCTCTAGTCATATGGAAAACATTATTACTATCTTAACTTAACTTAATTCCGATTTTGACCTAATTAGCCAAAAATACAAACAATATTGAAGTAATTAAAAATAAACTAGATTCCAACTAAGATCTATTTATCTAATGTTTTCTATAAGAGCTTAAATCGAGAAATTTTAAAAGCTATTAGCTTTAGGTATTTGTATTAAATCTGTTATTTCTAAATGATTTGGTACCTTTAGGTAAAGTGAATTTAATGGTAACCCTACTAATATCCTATTAATATTATAAATGTCAATGTATGGATGTTTGGATGTTTGTTGCTCAATCACGTCCTAACGTATGAACGGATCGGGCTGAAATTTGGAACATAGATAGAGATAGATTATAGTCTGGAAGAACACATAGGCTACTTTTTATCCCGGAAAAACAACGGGAACAACGGGAAGGGGAACTTCGCGGGTAACATCGCAGGGTGCTGCTATTTTTTTTTTAAATAAAGAATGACGAGACGAGCAAGACATGTGCCTGATGGTAAGCAACATACCTGCCACATAACAGCACAGTGACACGCAGCTTTTGGAACATGAAGAGTCCAAATCATTACCTAGCACTGCACTGCGCTCGTCACCCAGATATCTAAATTGTTATATCTCTAAGCCCTGTAATTTCTCTGGAAACATTACCCTTCAAACCGGAACACAGTAATGTTTGCACATTGCTGCTTGGCGGTAGAATAATTGGCAAAAGTGTGGTACTTCCCCAGGCGGACTCTGCCAAGAGTCCTACCACTACTATATATATTATAATAGTTAAATAAATGTCGCAGATTCAAGCCGGCAACCTACCCACCAGTAGCGACCGGACAATCGAAGGCAAGCATGACGTCACAGCCTGTCATGCTTGTGGTGCTGCTGCTGCTGCATATCCGCAGCTGCCCTCATTAACCTACAAAACATCAAACCCAAAGAAACGTGTGCTTATTGATCCTTGACCTTGAAATGGCAAAATATGAGGGTAGAAGAGATTGAGGACAGACGCCTACCACAACGAATAGCTTTCAGAACTGAAATTACGAGTAGAAACGAGTTACAATTAGAACAACACAACAACGAAAAATAAAGGTGGCTACTTTTATGAAGAGGACAGTATCGGGAGTTCAAAGACTGCCACGTGGAATTGAAACGCATTAAGACGGGCACGGCATTAACTTATTTTCACTGCGGCACGTTGGAACTTAGTACGCATAAGTGTCGGTCAAAAGACCGAAAATTGACGGCAAATGTGTTATCCGAGGCTACAAGATCGACAAACAACCCGCATTCACGAGTGGTCTGATTCCTCTGTGGCAGGATGGCCCAACTTCCCTACAAGATGCAATTGTGGACTACGTCACGACCGGGCTACGTCAGTGGCGGCGGAGACCCGATGCCAGGAGGAACGCAGAGGGACCGTCAACACGTGAGCATCACGTCGACCCGTGCAGTTTGAGCTGTTCTCGTGGTCAACTTACAAACAAGGGTCAGTCGTTTATGTTTTGTTTTGATTCTGGTGCTGAATGTTCCCTTGTTATAGAAAGTTTTTTTTTGCAGGTTATCAGCTATTCTAGTGATTACACACTATGATATGAAGAATAATAAGTAGGTAATCGATGTCGAGACTAAAACTGCCACCTCACTATAGACCACACCTTGCCTCACTTCGTGTCATGGCGAAAATGTAACCTTAATTCACAATATGATTTTAGATTAATATTAACAAAATATTGTTTGACATTCATGGAATTTGGTTTAGTTTTAAAAGCAATAGACCAAAGCGCTAGCCAAAAACTAGATAGGTAGGTACATATTGACAACAAAATACTAACGGCTTGGGAATCGAATGGGTTTTTGGCTATTAATGCAGTGCAATTAAGGAAATAAATAAACATTAAATTATGTAGTTTGGGGACTATAAAGGATCGATAGGGGGGTGCATTCTGAGCATATATTCCAATTTGAGGGATTCTGGCATAGCCAGCTCAAGGTCATTTCGATGAAAACGCGTTTAACTCGATATTTCGAGAACTGTTAGTGTTAGGCAAAAAATTGTGGAGACCTTTTCTCTTCTACATTAAATTTACTAACTTTTATAGTAACCACTTTTCTTTCTTTCATCAATATTTTTCAAGTTATTGCTTCCGAAAGGCAAAAATTTTACTTTTTTTCCTCCCTTTTGCCATTTCCTCCCCAACCGTTCAATTTTATGCAACTTTACCTATAATCAAAAGTGTAGATCTTTTAATAATGAACAACTTTGTCCTTAAACTTTTTTCAGTAATGGCAATACCTTCAGAGTTATGTTACTTTACCGAGCAAAATCCGCGCCACTGCGACACCTCCGCGACACTGCGATAAATCCGCGACACCTGCGGACTTAGGGCTGAACCCAAATTTCATTGTTTGTTTGTGTCGGTGGGTTTCTTCTACATAAGCTTATGTGTGACAACCACGTCACCTACTCCGATATATGCCAGAAATACACTCAGATACACTCAATCAGACATAGAGGTGAAGCGAGCCGTAGAGGATGCGGATGGTCTGATTATCAGTACGGCTAAGAGAATTTTGCCGGACTCTACGGCTTGCTCCACCTCTATGTCTGATTTGATGAGAAAAGTTTTCAGTAGTTAGATGAATCTGGTCTTATTGCTCTCGTTGCCTAAAAACTTATCTTGAGTTGTGGTGACGGTCATATTGTAGATGAAAATGATATCCGCACATGGCTTCAGCTGGGATCGGCGCAGCCGTTTAGCAGCATTGGTGCCAAAGTTGGAAATACCTTTGGGATAGCCATCGAATACAATTACCACGTCTATACCGTAGTGTTTTTTATGTATGTTATGTATTTCTGGCATATGTCGAAGTAGGCAACGTTGTTGTCCCACATAACCCTGTGTAGAAGAAACCCACCGACACAATCCAATAATGAATTTTGGGTTCAGCCCTAAGACCGGAGGTGTCGCGGATTTTTTGCAGTGTCGCGGAGGTGTCGCAGTGGCGCGGATTTCGCTCGGTAAAGTAACATAACTCTGAAGGTATTGTCATTACAGAAAAAAGTTCAAGGAAAAAGTGGTTTATTATTAAAAGATGTACACTTTTGATTATCGGTAAAGTTTCATAAAATTGAACGGTTGGGGAGGAAATGGCGAAAGGGAGGAAAAAAAGTTAAATTTTTGCCTTTCGGAAGCAATAACTTGAAAAATATTGATGAAAAAAGAAAAGTTGTGGCTGTAAAAGTTAGTAAATTCAATTTAGAAGAGAAAAGGTCTTAACAATTTTTTGGCTAACACTAACAGTTCTCGAGATATCGAATTAAACGAGTTTTCATCGAAATGACCTTGAGCTGACCATGCCAGAATCCCTCAAATTGGAATCTTAATATATTCCAGAATGGACCCCTCTATCGATCCTTTATAGTCCCCAAACTACATAATTTAATGTTTTTTTATTCCATTTTTTTGCCTAATTTCATTGGGTTATATCTGAATTCGGAAATGAGATCAAGCTAAAAAGTATTAAGTCTATTGTCATTAAATACCACAGTTTTCACAAACATTAAAATATCCGTTATATGTAAATTTTTGCAAGATGTTTAACAACAAAGGGTCTTTCTTCAGATACTAAAAAAAACATATTTCTGGGTTCAAAGGTCTATGCGTCGAGGGTGCAGATTTAAATCAGTCAATTAGTACTTTGAACGGTAAATATGGACACTGTATTCCTGACCTGTATTAGATATAGACCTGTATTCTTTCGGGCTAGAACAAGTTTAGTTGTGTATATTATATTCTTCGTTTTGATCGACTAGTTTTACTTAGTTTGGGACTAAATGATG
The DNA here is from genome assembly GCA_963693475.1 of Ectropis crepuscularia. NCBI lineage: Eukaryota > Metazoa > Arthropoda > Insecta > Lepidoptera > Geometridae > Ectropis > Ectropis crepuscularia. Next base: position 18,039,783 of record OY856358.1, read on the forward strand.
TGTGTAATTAATATGTTTTTGTTTGTTTTATAAAAGTGCATAAACAAACTGATATTATAAATATTTTGAAAAAACCATTTCGAGGTTTTGGGCTTAGTGATCATATTTTTGTATTTTGAACTTATGAAGAAATATTTACAAACTGTTCGTCATTACGAAAATAGTTATACACGAGTCTTGCGGCTTCGCACGTTTCGCGTAACCCTGTATAATATGTATAACTATTTCTTCACAACGAAAGTCCTCAATATAGACCTCCATCGTCGAACATTTTATTCACGGTGTTAAATTTCCAAACACCACTCGAACGGAACAAGAACAGAAAAACATATCAAACAAATACAAAAAGTACCATCACTTACACGTTTAATTTTTAAGAACCTTTTCACAGTATCATCTTTCTAAAATTTTAAATCATAAAAGGTTCTAGAGTAAACATTTCTTATTGTGACATAGTTACAAGTTTTAAGATGGGTGTGTGCCGCATTGATGCGATCTCGATTTTGATCGTAGCAGATGGAGGGTTGTATGCAAATAGGTGTCAGGAAAACAATGCCTTTGGTTCCTGTTGATAATCTTTGATTTAATGTTTAAATTGAAGGTTTTTTCAATCGTAAGATAGCCATATGGTGCAATAATACAACTATACTTTTAGCGCCTCGTGGTTTTTCCCACGTTGTTCCCTTTTTCGTAATTTTTCCACTGTAAAAAGCTTACGTTTTAGTTACCTGTCTATCTCTGTACCAAATTTCCACCAGTAAAATTTTGTAGTGTTTTTAGTAATTGCATGAACGCAAAAAAAACACCAAAACCAAATCCATCCATGCATGCAAACTTCCACGCTTACCGATATACCACGCTATACTTAATATTAGATTTCTACTAATATTATGAAATAAACGACAAATTGTATAAATTTCAAGAGACTAACGGTCGAAAATAAAACAAATTATTTACGTACAAATCGGAGGAGAAAATGGCGGTCATAAGCAAATAAATCTATTAGGTATTTATACGAAAAAAAATACCAAAAACAATCAGTAACACAACGAGACAAACCAATTTTCGGCTTTAAATAACCGATTAAAACCATTGTAAAAAAAATGTTGTCCTGAAAAATGTTCCAATATTTCGTAATTGACGAGTACAACTAGAGAATAGGTATAACAAAGTATGGAGACTCTGGATACTTAGTGGCGAGAAAGTCCATTTGAAGTCGATTTGAAAAGACACGGTAGATTGTAGGTTCAAACCCTGCTTGAAGGTAGGTACTTCTGAATATTTTCCCAAGTGTAGACGTATAAGTTTGTTATTACCACTGGTTTTAACTGTGAAGGAAAACGTCGTAAGGAAAACAACATTCTGTAATCCTACTCAGGACGTCTACTCTCTTTCTACGAAAACGTAATTTCGAAATAAACCCGCGACTTTCTAACTCCGATTTTACTTCGATCCGTCGTTTTGTCCGTTTAAATGTTCTAACCCTACTCTAATTGCTAATGCTTAGAACATTTAAACGTCAAACCAAAGTTGTATCGGACGAAACGAAGTAGAACGAGAGCAGGAAAGTCGCGATTTTTTTTCTTCGAAATTACGTTTTCGTAGAATTAGAGTAGACGTCCAGGTATATGATCAATGCGAAAGATTTTTACATATTTTGATGTTTGTTGCTCAACTAGGTCTGCACGTCTACCTCTAAACGGATCGAGTTGAAGGTAGGTATATAGTTAGATTACAGTCTAGAACATAACATTAGCTTATTTCATCACGGAAAAATAAAGGAACCGGGAGTTACGCGAGTAAAACCGCGGGGCACTGCTAGTAAAACACATAACTGGACTCTTCTGAGGGTCCAATTATACCGGTATTTGTTTTCGAGTTTTCCTATTACGGCATCTGAAAATTGTCGCTGGTTAAGAATAAGGAAGATGGTTCTGGCAAAGTAAAACAGATGGCGATACAAGCCAAGGAAATAGATTTCATTGCTTTATCAGTAAAATAGTGTAATCTACCAGCACCCGAGGTTTCACCCGCTTTTAAGTTATTTTCCCGGCATAAAAAATAATCTACCTATGTGTTATTCCTGATCATATTCTATTTATATAAGTATATGTACCAAATCACTTTGGTTGGTAGTTTTTGTCAACGATCTCAATACAAAGATGTGCCCTCACAAACTTCAGGGCGCACGGAATTATGCTATCGTTGGGAAGAGTGACAGTGTGACCAGAGTTAGTAGATTTCTACTTTTTCAGTAGATTTTAGAGTCCGTCAGCTTATTGTCAGTAGAATTAAAAATGGGGTATATTTTAGTAGATTTTTGAATTTCGTGGTGAGCAACATTTTTCCATAGGTTAATCTCGTTCTCGATTATGAATGGGGAAACGGGGATTCCCATGTTTACCCGCAGGCACTTGTAACCTTTCCCGTTGTTATTTTTATATTTTTGAAGTGAAAACTTCTTTTGGCGCGCCTAGACAGATTTTGCGTGGGCTGTGAATTAAATTCTACCGTCACGCTCGGGTATGATAAGAAATCTTCGGGTAAACTCGGGACCATAGCCATTGGCCATCTAGAAGTGCGTCAGCCAATGGGAAATGGTGAAAGGGCGTGGCTTGCCCATCATGGCATGGCCATCTAGAAATGCGTCAGCCAATGGGAAACACTGACGCATTCTAGATAGGCATGCCATAATGACTAGGCCACGCTCTCCGGTTACACCCGTGCAGTTTCCAAAGTAAGCTATCAAAATTTGAGTTATAAGTTTTCACTTCTATCGGCAGTTCCTATGACTGCCGACTTTTTTTATTTATCTGATTTATTCGTTTGTCGTCTAACTAACAAATTGCATGAATAACTATTTGTATATCAATGAATAAAAATGAAACGAAGGCTTACACAAGGATATCACGTAGAATGGGAACAAGAACCCTTGTTCTAAGCTTGGGTTACGAAGTCCAAAACATATTAATCAAGTGCTCATTGCAAAGCCTGCAATTGTGATATATTGAGCAGAGTTGGTTCTTTGAAAGATACATAATATGGCCTCTTCAAAGCATTCCAAGAAGGATTTTTGGGAACCAACTTTTGAAGTGAAAACTTCACTTGGCGCACCTAGACAGATTTTTCGTGGAGTGTGAATTGAATTCTAGCGTGACGCTCGGGTATGATAAGAAATCTTCGTGTAAACTCGGGAGCTTGGGACCATAGCCATTGGCCATCTAGAAATGCGTCAGCCAATGGGAAATGCTGAAAGAGCGTGGCCTGGCCATCATGGCATGCCCATTTAGAAATGCGTAAGCCAATGGGAAATGCTGACGCATTTCTAGATGGCCATGCCATGATGACCGGGCCACGCCATGATGACCAGGCCACGACTTCCAGTTACACCCGTGTAGTTTCCAAAGTAAGCTATCAAATTCTGAGTTATAAATTTTCACTTCTATCGGCAGTTCGAATGACTGCTAATTCTTTTATTTCTACTAGTGTTCCACCCCGACTTTGCCCGTGGTATAGCTTATAGCATTTAGCCATCTCGTGCAAATCCAGTGGTAAAATAATGTTTGAAATCAGTCTAGTAGTTCCTGAGATTAAAACGTGCAGCTTTAAATATTATATTCAATTAGTATAGATTGTAAATTATTTCATTAAATAAGTGTACAGATTTTTTTTTTAAATAAGGAGTGACGAGACGAGCAGGACATTTGCCTGACGGTAAGCAACATGCCTGCCACATAACAGCACAGTGACACGCAGCTATTGGAACATGAAGAGTCCAAATCATTACCTAGCACTGCACTGCGCTCGTCACCCAGAGATCTAAGATGCTATATCTCTAAGCCCGGTAATTTCTCTGGAAACATTTAGACTACAGGCCCGTGAACAAAATTTACGGGTCAAATGAACCACCAGGAGACCTATGTAGGATGATAGAAGGGTATAAAGTAATAAGAGTCAGCACTATGCCGTCACTTGTAAGCTGTCCAACTGAGTGCAATTAAAGAGGGGGGGTTGCAATCCTCGATCATTTCTCCTTGTCGCTTTATTTTTGTACGGCGTTGAGGAATAATAGATTAGAAGAGGTATTGAAACTTTAAAAAATATAAATTTTAACTTTTTAATTATTAGTTTGTCGGAAAAATTTACAGAGTATGAGTAATTTACAGAGTAAATTTGGTCATTTGATTGAGTACGGCATTGGTTCCATACTGTTTCAATACCTCTTCTAATCCATTATTTCGCAATCCCGTACAAAAATCATGCGACAAGGAGAAATGGTAGAGGGTTGCAACCTCCCCTCTTCAATTACACTCAGTTGGACAGCTTACAAGTGACGGCATAGTGCTGAATCTTAATACCTTACACTCTTCTATCATCTTACATAGGTCTCCTCGTGGTTCATTTGACCCGTAAATTTTGTTCACGGGCCTGTTTGTAGTCTAATTGCCCTTCAATCCGGAACACAGTAATGTTTGCCCATTACTGCTGGGCGGCAGAATAACTGGCAAAGGTGTGGTACTTCCCCAGGCGGACTCTGCTTACAGTCCTACCACTACATTTAAGCGTTTCCAACATAGAGTAGACATTTTAGTAGATTTCTGCAGATTGGTAAGTAGAAAATTAGTAGATTTCGGCCTTCCCGTGAGTAGATTAGCCAAATTAATCTGGTCACACTGAAGACTCACTCTTTCTGTTCTAGTCGGATGCAGGAAGCGGGAGACGCCAGACGTTTTTACGTATCACTAACAACCAAAATAAGTAGAATTCTAGCTGCCAGATATACTGTGGTATCTGGCACCTATGTAGTGATTCGAGAGGTCAATTAGATTGGTTGTTTGTAAACCACTTTCGATACATACAGAGACGCAGTTTATTACCAATTTCAAGGTGCTCAGGGCACATTTATTGGTTTATATCGATGGTTTTTGCCTGAAAGAGTAACAAAAAACATTAATCCATACATTCTTACAAGTTTTTGCGTTTTTAATATTAGTGGGATGTGTTATAATTCGAATATGTTGGTCATATTTAAAAGTAAGTACCTATTCACAAAAAAAACATAGCTCTTCGTATTTAAAGTAGCTAAGGCCTGAAATAGAAATAAAAAGACAGACACACTGACTTAATTAGACTAAGATGGAGAAATAGCTCTGCTCCAAATAAGCGTTTTTCATCAAAGGAAAAGAGACGGAGTAGGAAATGGTCGCGAGTTTTTATGAAAATGCAGGCCAAAGAATGACGAGATGACGATCAAGTAGTGTAAACCTAGCAATCTTTTGAAAATGGCAATCACAGGAAATGCCGATAGAAAATAAAACTTATGACTTAGAATTTCAGTTTAAATATTATAAAGCTGGAGAGGATTTTTGATTGAATGCGCTATAATAGGTATCCATATAGATAAACTGCTACTATGCATGTCGATAACGTAGAGCCATAAGAATTTACTCTAGCAAAAAGTGCTCAAAGTGGTTAAGTCTTAACAGTGAGAATATAAAGTGGACTTTTTTACTATGGTGTTGAGGAAGAAACATTTCCTTTAATTTCCTATTCGATTTGTAAAATAACACGCGCCTAGATCTAGTAAAATGGTTTAGCGCTCAAATGATTTACGATCACTCTCACACGACGTTGTGTTTAATATGTATATGTATACGGGGTTACACACAAAAGTTACGGTATACCGAAAGGGCTGTGTCGCAATTTCAAAACGATAATTGTGTAGAAAAAAAATAACAACGAAAACAATCAGATGTATTTAAAAATGCAGTTTGTTGTTGTTGCAGATGTTTGTTGAGTTTAAAAGGTATTATTTTTTCAATTTTAAAGTAAGCAGTTTGTAATGACGAGTAGAAGTGACTCTTTAAAAATAGTATAGATTTTCTGTGTCACCCTCTGTTTAAAAATTCCCATACTCAGTCTCATACATACAGCTAGTCTCTATAAAGAAAATTTTCCTGAGATGAAGATATTATCATTTAATTTCAACATTTATTTTATTATCATGACTTAAATTAAATTACTGGGCAACTCTGGGCAATTTTTTTGTTAATACAAAAAAAATCAACAAGCTTCGGTTTCGCACCATACTGAATTAATTATACTATCTGTACAATGTTTTCTGCACTTGATTAGATCGGTTTTTTGACAACTTTTTGCGAAGCGGGGAGCGGTTTCCCCCTTTCAGTGTAATAGTTAGCATGAATATCTTTTCTGTGTATTCCAGAATGTTTGCAAGTTCACAGTTTGTTCCGACAGAGGGCCCGCGTCGCGCCGACATGTGTTGTTCCCATACGGACCATGAGCATAAACTTTAAATGCTTAAGGAGATATATTCCTGTTTAAAAAATATGTCTTTTAAATCCTATAAGAAGGGATGTTTAATTTTTTTAAAACCCACTCAGGCAACGCATTCCACATCCTAAACGTTTCATTGTGCATGAAGTTAACACTTCTTCTCTTCCTCGTGCTAAGAATTTCATCCAAAGGATAGATAGTATCATCAACGCAAGAAGTATTGACCTGAACGCAGTTTCAATGTTTACTAAAATCTGAAATATTCACTAGCTAACTTCAGGGTGTTTTTTTGTGACGGTGCGCGCGCATCGTACTCTCATCATTTTCCCCAAACGCGTCAAACGAGGTATAACTTCAAAAGATCGTGATGGTCTTGTAGCTAAAACTCGATTCACTATCATAAGGTTGTAGGTTCAAATCCCGCGTGCACATTTGAGTATCTTTCCAATTGCAGATGTGCAAGTTTATCATGATCAACGGTTCTAGCTTTAACGACGAAGTAGAAACGTCTTTCGTGGACACGTGTTGTCCGCTAACCCGCATTTGATGAGCTTGCTGGATTATTGCCTATCTCCTATCTCCTTGTGTGAAAAGACCCCGAGTCCCAGCTGTAGAAATATGCTTATGTAGACTGCTTGCGTATGCTTATAGCTAAGTGAGGATTGATGGAGTAGGTACTTACGTACAGATAGTGCAATCCACGAAGACGCGCCCCACTAATACTCCTAACCGTTTATAGTATATGTGTGCAAGCTCCCGTCAATGTTGAGTGTTATCAGTACACACTAATTACCTATGAATGCACACGCACACTACAATGACTGGTGAATGGTTCGCGACTGACGCTCGGAGCAAACGCGATTGGTGGAAACGAAAATTGGTGGGGCGCGTCTCCGTGGATTGCACTATCTAAATATATATCCTAAAAAAATATTTATTTTGGAACATCGATTTTCACACGATCTTTTCCTTCACTGCCAGTGGTGATGACATACTTGTACCTGTGTACTTGGATGAATATCATCCGTGTATTTTTTAGAAAATAGCTTGGCTGGCCCTTAACCACACCGACACGACCTAGTGCCCTTGCGCGCGCGCGCCCTGATTGGAATTTATCGCCCTCGTGCCGAGTCTGGGTTCCTTTTGGCCGTTTTTCACTTCGATTGTGCACACTAGCCGTCCACTTTCGCTGTTGCAAAAAACAATTTTATTTTGTAGTTACTACATGTGTATTTTTGGGACTAAGAAATGTTTCCAGAATGTAAAAATACCTGCAAAATTAGTTCTCAGTTTTGTGAAAGACTTATTTTCTTACAAAAATTGGGTCATCACATGCCAATAACATTTGTAACCCATTAAAGTACCTACATTTCAAATTAAGGTATATATATTCAGGGTAATTCTGAAAACGTTTCAATACCTAATCGTGTGTATCGGCATATAAGTTACACGACTGAAATTCTGGATTGAAACCTAATGGACACATAGCTGTTGACTCTTACGATAAACATATATGCGCTACCTACTACGCTATCTTATGAATGACTTATTCCCTAGAACTAATACAAATATCAAGACAATATTGATATACTAAGTTAGAACTTCCATAAAAATATAGAGTTCAACTTCTATTTGTCCTAGACAAACCTTGTGTAGGTTTAAAGGGCGAATTTATTAATATATGTAACAATTATTGTGTTTATGAAATAAATAAAAAAAAAAAAAAAAAAAAAAAAACAAATTGAAACTTCTCACTCAACGGAAGTTATACAATTTTATAAATAATCATTTATACATATATATTGATTATATCCAGCCAATTTCCTAGCTGTTCAGAGTGCCAAGTCCACGAACGCAATGGGAAGTTTTGGGGTGCGACGCAGAGACTTCCCACACAACAATATCTAGGTTTTGGTCACACGTGGAAACCTTCCTTTACTGAATATAAAAAACATTTTTCATATTTTCGAAACTTGATAACTATTATTTTAACAGAAGCGTGCCGTTTTTGAAACATTCTTAAAATTTTCAAAATCTACAAATTAAATTTTGCGTTTTATATGTCACTCGGGAAAAGGCCTAGCCACCGCTATTCCAACATGAACTTACACCAAGTTTTTTTTAGTAATCTCAAATCGTTTTTTTTTATAGCATAGAGTGACGAGACGAGCAGGTCATGTACCTGATGGTAAGTAACATGCCTGCCACATAACAGCACAGTAACACGCAGCTATTAGAACATGACAGTCCAAATCATTACCTAGCACTGCACTGCGCTCGTCACCCAGAGATCTCAGATATTATGTCTCTAAGCCCTGTAATTTCTCTGGAATCATTGCCCTTCAAACCGGAACACAGTAATGTTTGCACATTACTGCTTGGCGGTAAAATTTGGCAAAGGTGTGGTACTTCCCCAGGCGGACTCTGCTAAGAGTCCTACCATTACTAAAAAAAATTCTACTAAAAACTAAAAACTTCTAAAAACTACTAAAAAAAGATTGAGGAAATATTCGATGTTTTTGGCGTTAGGTAAATGCTCTTCAAGTGCGCTTCAAACAGACAAAATTGAGCTTACGTTATAATAAGTAAATCACCGATAAGAGATACCTACTCTCAATAATTTCTAAAACCTAGTCTCCTAATAACCTAATAACGAACATGTTGAGACCAGTTAATTTAGTTGTTGCGGTTTTTTATACATTTTGAAACATCAAAGCACATTTCGATGGGAGTTCTCCACTAATAGCTGAGAATCGTGAAAAAATCCACCCACAGTGCGCGTGCGCTTGAGTTGAAATAAAACCAGTTTAAATTATACAGAGTTGATCGCACGCAATTTTTATATTTAGTTTCAAGCCCTCAAAGTAAAAAGAAGCAAATGGAGGTAAGTAAAGTGGTAGTGGAATGTATGGTAAAGAGGCCTTTGTCCAACTTTGGGATAGCAAATGCTTCAAATAGTAATAATAATAACATCGTAAAAATAGGATATTTAAAAGAACCTATGGTAGTTGATCTTTACTGATGGGTGCTATAAGTTTTAATTGTGTGTCAATGCCTGTATCATTTTTAGGCGTAAAAGTAATAGACCGTGTTATGCGATTTTTACTAATATTTTTTGTATCGGTGTGTTTATTTTGGAGCTATGTCTTAAATTCCGCATTATAACTGTTAAGGTTTATACACGACCGCCATCTCACCTGATGTTAATAGAAGATTAGTAAAGTTCTTCTGCGGAGCGCGTTTTGCAGTAGATTCATAAACAATTGAACGGATTGTCTACACTGACTGACATGTTTCATAATCTCATTAAAATTAAAATTATTGTGAGCGCTATTTTCGGTAACACTTCAAATAAAAAAAAAACTTTATTTCAGGGTGATCATCGTAGGGCCCGAACGGATAAATCGATTTTATTTAGTTTTTTGTTAGTAAGATGTATTAATAGGGAATGTTTCATCAAAATCGGTTCAGCCGTTTCAAAGTTATCAACTGTGTTGTTAGCTGCGGTAAGAATCTTAGACGCATAATGGAAATAAATTGTGTTAGGGGGGGTTAACAATTTTTGTGTGAGTATACCAAACTTGTTGTCTTAAAAAAACATCCTATCCATCTTACAGAACTAACAAGTTTTAAATATTGATTCAAATAATATGTGACAAATAAGTGCCTAACAGTAACAAAATAATTTTATAGTTTCATGTCAAAAACGGTACATTATAATACCTTACTTGATTACCTCAAGGTTACAATGGCTCACAAGAAGACTGCAAAAACCATGAAGAGACCACACCAGTTGTAACACTACCGAAACGTTAAAAAAATATCCTGTTAATAAATGCTGCTTAATGTTTACGATAAGGGTTAAAATCGCAAATGTTAAAAAACTATACCGGTTCATGGTTACATCATCTCTTTGCACATACTAAAATGGTGAACAAAATAATAATAATATACATTGTAAACGAGCAGTCCCGAGTAAGATCACAAATTTTTCTTTTAACTGATCCGCGAATTTTGTTCCCACGTTAATCAGAGCAAGCTTACCTATAATTCGAGATGAAATCATGTATTTACCTGTGTTATTTTTAAAGGTAAGGAGAACTTTATTTTTGACTACGATAAGTTTCTAACCTTATCATTGTAAAAAAAAGTTTTTCATTGACCACCATCTTGCCTGATGTTAAGCAACGATGCAGTCTACGATGGAGCTTGCTTTTTGTGAACAATAAGGAGTTTTCATTCAATAATCATTAATTTATAATAATATAATAATTTTCAAGTTATCAGCTACAAGAAACCTATTTACTCCCGATTTGAAGATACCAAGATTGTTACCATCACAAAATAACCGACTTAGGCAACGCATTCCACAGCCTAAGACCACAGTAAAGAACAGTAAAACATCTTCATACAAACGTGCCGCTCTCGGCTTGAATGTGTGCGTGCGCGCCGCGCGCCGTGTCGGCACGCGATTTCACGCACACGCTAGCATAATATATGGCGCGCTATGGCGGCGACAGTAGGGGCCGTGCAGCGCGACTGTGAGCACGTCCGTAAGTTACATGACCGCTCGCGTTTGTCAACTCTCGCCGGCCACTTACCATAATATTAATAACTAGCTGAACCCGCTACTTCGTTCGCGTACGTTGATCTTGCGACTTATTAGTGCATTCGTAGTACTTACGTAAAAATGTTTGGATGGGTGGTCATTACACAAACAGAGTGATTTGTTTTTCCACACAAAAATATATTTATTCAAGTTTAGCAACTTCATATTTTATATTTTAAGCAACATCAAACACACTCGTAGTAAGGTTGTGGAGTATCGAGCATAGCCGCAGTGTTAAGTTTGTAGGATTTTTATAGGATACATTACGAAGAGTCTGTAGCTCATGTGCGTGATCTGATACTTACCCACTTGTACATTTTTACAGGATGATATCCTAAGTAGTAGGTGATAGACTTATTAGCCGATGTAATATTTAAGACTCTAAACCATGTGTGTTTCAAATGTCAATCTAATTGGTAATGTCATTCTGTCGTTAATATTTGTTTCGTTAGGGCCCATGCTTTTTCCGAGATGATAGGTAGTATATGAGACTATATAAACTATCTGTGTTTCAAATTTCAACCAAATCAAACCTTTACATAATATATACATAATAATACTTAGTAAGATAACATTTTATTCAATTTTAGAAAAACAACGTTCTGCTTTGGTTCTGCTTCTGCACCGAAGCTTGTTGAACACTAAAGGAGACGGCCCATTTTCCACGGGTATTTGCCCCACAGAAAAAGTGCAAGAGACTTTACCAAAATTGGATCATTGTATAGGATTTTTAATATATATTGAGGAACCGTTTATGTTTTTATCCTGCATAGCGGGGTTTAAAAGATATCAACAATAACATTGAAAAAAAATTACGCCGCAAGTAGGTAATCAAGAACGTGATTATGTACTTACTACTAAAAGAAGGTAGTAAATTCATTACTTTGCGACGTACTGTGCTCAGAATAATGTCGACTCAACACAGAGAAGGACTGGAGATTCGGCCAAACCACAAAAAAATTACAAAATCTTTGGAAACATAAAGAAATTCCATGTGTTGTGTGAGTTTCGAACGAATTTTTACTGTACGTCAACTTCAACTGAACTAGAATGAGAAAAACATGGCTGACTTTGACTATAGTCTGTACACATAGGTACAAATGAAAGGAGTGTTCACCGTAGTACTTATTTATTGGGTAGGTACTGACCCGAAGACAAATCACGAACTAAACCTTAACAGGCTTATTTAAATTCACATAAACTTCGCTAGCGTGTTTTAACGCCGTACAACGCCATCTAGTTTGGTTGTATGGAACTACAGTACCTTAATACAAAATTACTTATACATAGTCATTAAGGTACTTTTTAATCACCAATTTGCAATCCCCGCTTGGCAGGTTAGTATTGAATGTACAGTTTGAATTATTTAATTATATGTTATTTTAATTAAATAACTTGTTTAGGTCTCCGGGGCTAATTAAGTACCTAAACTTGAAACGACTTGGGGCAGAAATGAGCCGTCTCCTTTAGTACAGTATTTGGATTTAAATAATATCCGAAAAAACAAAAACCGACTTCAATTATTATCATTTCACGTCAACTTACTAATTTCTAGGCAAGTAAAAAGTTCACTCGACTAATTTAAGAAGCTATGACTACGTCGTCCAGATAAATAGATACTGGTGAACAATTCACACACAAAACTTTGGCTTTGTCCACCGCCAATGTCCCAGCCCTACTCAAACCGGAGTGGTCTTACGCGTGACGATGGCAAAAGACCTGACTATTGTCGCTACAACAACAAATACTACATTACACATTTTCTAATAAATATCAGATTGTGTTTCGTACCATGAGCTGCCATTTTGTCGAAAAACATAAGACAGGTACTGTCATATTATTACCTGACGATAGATGACGGATGACGGATGACGGATTTGAGTACTGTGTGCCTACCAGGGAAGAGCTGCTTCGAATCCGACTCCGATAAGTCGGAACTTCCGAATACTATTAAACCTTCGTTTCCGACTTCGGCTCCGAAACTTTTAAAACGGAGGTTATAATCGGAGGTAAAGTGTATAAATATTGCAGATAATCCTTTATTGTGGTGGATAGTAAATTAAAATACAAAATCCCAACTTCCTAAATCAATTGCTCGTCAATGTTTATCGTGTCCACGTGTTTGGTAAAAAAAAAAATACCCAATAAAAATGTATCTCCTGCCACCACTTCTAATCCTGCCTATGCCTCCGACTTCGGTTCCGACTCCGATAAATCAAATTTTAAAACTCCGACTCCGCCTTCGAATCCGATAAAATGACCTCCGTTACATCCCAGCAGGTCTACTACGAAAACAAACTCCGAATGATCGCATCCGACCGACAGCTGAATCGGATTGTAGCCTACCACGAAAAACATTCGGATCGATACATTTCGGGTCGGAAGTTATAGACTTAGGTCGGATGAAGGTCGGATCGAACGAAACGGCCGATCTGATCAACCGACCGATTGTCTTTCGTGGTCGGAAACGTCATAAGTTCGGCCGATATATCGTTTATCGGACTTCGTAGTAGACCAGCTGTTGTTTACATTGTCACAGAATACTTAGAAGTTAGTATGTACCGAACTTATTAATTCCGTTATTATTTAATTTCTATGTTATTTCCGAACCACACGACCAATAATGCTAAAATTTTAATGAGACTATATTAAAAATGTGTTCTTTCTAACAAAATAAGAATTAACGAAATTGAACAACGCAAACATGAGTTACAACCAAAAACACATTCTGACTTTAACCCCTTTCTGCAAGAAAACCGTGCAGAATTTGGGGATTAAAAGTAGACAGCTACCATCTACTTAGTATGATCTTAAATCATGTCAAGTTTCATTTGAATTGAATCAGTAGTTTCGGCGTGATGTGAGTTCCCTATACACACAGACAGACAGACAGACAGACATGAAAGAAAAAAAATGCAGTTTCGCCATCAGTATCGACTATGGAGTGCCCCCAAAAATTTTTTTCCACAATATCTTCAATGTACAGAATTCGACCCGCTACAGTTTTATTATAAGTATAGATTATAACGAGTATCATGACTTCAAAAAGGGGGAAAAGATATTGTGGTGTTTTCGGGTGCCTCAATAACGATTTCGCAAACCCGGATTTATCATTCTTCATGGTTCCTACTGAAACAGAAATGTAAGTACCTACTTATACTTAAATCTTATTAGAAAATGTGGTAGGTATTGTATTATTGTTTATTTCACAGTTTATTTGCTTTATTAATAGCGTAGCCGAGTCAACGAGCAGGGCATGTGCCTGATGTTAAGCAACATGCCTGCCACATAGCAGCACAGTGACACGCAGCTATTGGAACATGAAGAGTCCAAATCATTACCTAGCACTGCACTGCGGTCGTCACCCAGAGATCTAAGATGGTAAATCTCTAAGCCCTGTGATTTTTCTGGAAACATTCCCCTTCAAACCGGAACACAGTAATATCTGTACACACTGATTCTGACCCGGCACCCGCACGGTGAATCCATGGAATGCTAAGAAGTTCGTCTCTCTAATAAATGTTACGTGAATAAAGGCTTTTTATTTTTACTAAATGTATAAATTGGTAAAATATTCCATCATAATATGCTTTTTGTTGCATAAATTTAGATCAAGTGCTGCTTGTTCGAAAATATTAACTAAAAGTAAAAGTGACAACCCTGGGGATGAACGCAAGAGTAGGCTAAAAACTCGGCGGGCGGCCTTAGATAACCTACTGTTATGTATTTACTGTGCTAAGACGTACTTTTTGATTTGTATTATGGTGCAGAACATTTCAGTGCCAGCTGGGCAAAATTATATTTACAAGATTCGTTGAAAGTTGAAACGTATAAGATAAAACTACGCTACGTCTACGGCTTCATCGGCGTTTGCGAAGCAACGATGTTTACCGCTTTATCTCCTAGTAGAATATAAAAAAATAGACTAATTGGAATGTAAAAAACTTCCTTATTTCAAAATATTGCTTATGCATTTTTTTTATTTCTTTCTATAGGTATAACATAACTCTACGCAGACTTCTTTTTTCTGTCGTACACTCCAACAATAAAAAAAACGACACCGGTTTATCGAACGCAAACTCGAAAGAAGTTTGGTTTTACTTTTGTAATACGTATATAATTAGTAACTAGCTGAACCCGCTACTTCGTTCGCGTACGTTGATCTTGCGACCCTATTTGTGCATTCGTAGTACTTACGTAAAAATATTTGGATGGGTGGCCATTACACAAACCGAGTGATTTGTTTTTCCACACAAAAATATATTTATTTAAGTTTAGCAACTTCATATTTTATATTTTAAGCAACATCAAACACACTCGTATTAAGGTTGTGGAGTATCGAACATAGCCGCAGTGTTAAGTTTGTAGGATTTTTATAGGATACATTACAAAGAGTCTGTAGCTGATGTGCGTGATCTGATACTTACCCACTTGTACATTTTTACAGGATGATATCCTAAGTAGTAGGTGAAAGACTTATTAGCCGATGTAATAATATTTAAGACTCTAAACCATGTGTGTTTCAAATGTCAATCTAATTGGTAATGTCATTCTGTCATTAATATTTGTTTCGTTAGGGCCCATGCTTTTTCCGAGATGATAGGTATTATATGAGACTATATAAACTATCTGTGTTTCAAATTTCAACCAAATCAAACCTTTACATAATATTATATACATAAAAATACTTAGTAAGATAACATTTTATTCAATTTTAGAAAAACAACGTTCTACTTTGGTTCTGCTTCTGCACCGAAGCTTGTTGAACACTAAATTTAGTACAGTATTTTGAAATAATATCCGAAAAAACAAAAACCGACTTCAATTATTATCATTTCACGTCAACTAACTTATTTCTAGTCAAGTAAAAAGTTCACTCGACTAATTTAAGAAGCTATGACTACGTCGTCCAGATAAATAGATACTGGTGAACAATTCACACACAAAACTTTGGCTTTTTCCACCGCCAATGTCCCAGCCCTACTCAAACCGGAGTGATCTTACGCGTGACGATGGCAAAAGACCTG
Source organism: Ectropis crepuscularia (assembly GCA_963693475.1). NCBI lineage: Eukaryota > Metazoa > Arthropoda > Insecta > Lepidoptera > Geometridae > Ectropis > Ectropis crepuscularia. Next base: position 18,055,716 of record OY856358.1, read on the forward strand.
ACGGCATGAGTTTTTTGCCTTGGAAGTTGAGTCGGCCCCTAGTGTGGGACGCAGCTTGTGTCGATACTCTGGCACCATCACTTCTTCGAGAGACACATTGTAGGGCCAGTGCAGCGGCTAATTCAGCTTAGCGTCTCAAACGGCGGAAATATGCAACCCTCGGTAGTGGTTTCATATTTGAGCCCTTTGGGGTTGAGAGTTGAGACATCGTGCGTGTGAAGGCCGGGAGCTGACTTCATCTTCAAAAGCCTTTCCGAGAGCTTCGCTGACGCAACGCGTAACCAAAATGCTAGCGTTTCTTTGGCCCAACACATATACATCGCTATTCAGCGTGGTACTGCCGCCAGCATGCTGGGCACGCTTCCGACTGGTAGTGGGCTTGAACATCTTGTCATCCAGTTTTTGTTAATATTCAAAAAACCGCCTCCCTGTTTTCGATATAATATAATTATGTACATGGTAAAAACGGGACCCTATTACTGAGACTTCGCTGTTCGTCCGTTCGTCTGTCACCAGACTGTATCTGTAGAACGGTGATAGCTAGAGAATTGTAATTTTCACAGATGATGTATTCATATTGTCGCTACAACAACAAATACTACATGACACATTTTCTAATAAATATCAGATTGTGTTTCGTACCATGAGCTGCCATTTTGTGGAAAAACATAAGACAGGTACTGTCATATTATTACCTGACGATAGATGACGGATGACGGATTTGAGTACTGTGTGTGTACCAGGAAAGAGCTTCGAATCTGACTCCGATAATTCGGAACTTCCGATTACTATTAGACCTTCGGTTCCGACTTCGGCTCCGAAACTTTTAAAACAGAGGTTATAATCGGAGGTATGGAGTACAAATATTGCAGATAATCATTTATTGTGGTGAATAGTAAATTAAAATACAAAAGCCCAACTTCCTAAATCAATTGCTCGTCAATGTTTATCGTGTCCACGTGTTTGGCAAAAAAATATACCCAATAAAAATGTATCTCCTGCTGCCACTTCTAATCCTGCCTATGCCTCCGACTTCGGTTCCGACTCCGATAAATCAAATTTTAAAACTCCGACTCCGCCTTCAAATCCGATAAAATGGCCTCCGTTACATCCCAGCAGGTCTACTACGAAAACAAACTCCGAATGATCGCATCCGACCGACAGCTGAATCGGATTGTAGCCTACCACGAAAAACATTCGGATCGATACATTTCGGGTCGGAAGTTATAGACTTAGGTCGGATGAGGGTCGGATCGAACGAAACGGTCGATCTGATCAACCGACCGATTGTCTTTCGTGGTCGGAAACTTCATAAGTTCGGCCGATATATCGTTTATCGGACTTCGTAGTAGACCTGCTGTTGTTGACATTGTCACAGAATACTTAGAAGTTAGTATGTACCGAACTTATTAATTCCGTTATTATTTAATTTCTATGTTATTTCCGAACCACACGACCAATAATGCTAAAATTTTGATGAGACTATATTAGAAATGTGTTCTTTCTAACAAAATAAGAATTAACGAAATTAAACAACGCAAACATGAGTTACAATCAAAAACACATTCTGACTTTAACCCCTTTCTGCACGAAAACCATGCAGAATTTGGGGATTAAAAGTAGACAGCTACCATCTACTTAGTATGATCTTAAATCATGTCAAGTTTCATTTGAATTGAATCAGTAGTTTCGGCGTGATGTGAGTTCCCTATAAACACAGACAGACAGACAGACAGACATGAAAGAAAAAAAATGCAGTTTCGCCATCAGTAACGACTATGGAGTGCCCTCCAAATTTTTTTTTCAAAATATCTTCAATGTACAGAATTCGACCCGCTACAGTTTTATTATAAGTATAGATACGCCATAAAATATGCTCCACGAGTGAGTTTTCTCAATTAATACGTACTGATTGTCTCCAAATCCAGAATGACTCGTTTACTTTTAGGTAAGCGTATTCTGCGTATTCCAACAAAGACCGTATCGTTGCTTAACACCAGGCGAGATAACGGCATAAGCAAGCCACAAGATTTTCCCACTGATCAGAACTGATTCGAACCAGAATCTCCGGATTGGCAGTCACCGTTCACCCGATCAGACCAGCCGTATCTTGAGAGGTAGCGGCAAAGGCAAGCAATTTCTTAGAATCATTGTTCAAACCTTACGGTGATATATCGGGATCTTTGACTGGCCTCGTGGCTTAGTTGGTAGCTTAGTAGGTAGTTGGCTGCCTGCGAAGCCGAGGGTCGTGGGTTCGATTCCCACCCAGTGCAAATATTTGTGTGATGAATTCAAATGTTTGCACTGTGTCTGGGTGTTTCTATGCATAATATGTATGTATTTAAAACTAAATAAGTATTATATCAGCTATCTGGGCGCCATCATACAAGCTTTGCTTAGTTTGGGGTCAGATGGTGTTGTGTGTGAATTGTCCACCAATATTTATTTACCATAGGTACATGTCAATATTTTGGCTTACCCTACAGGAAGCGAGAGCCCACCGGCGGGCTTGACTGTTCGTATTGATTTTAAATCTAAATTCTAACAAAATTGAGTCTATATTTGTTTAACTTTTTTTTTTACCTAAGTGAGAAGTTTTACGTTCTCTTAGCACTAATCAGGCCACTGCAGCATTTAATAGTCGCGTGGTCATCAATAAGACAATAAAGTAGGTTAAATCGATAGATATATTACAATCATTGACCTACAAGAAAAATATCACGCTATCCAAGCAACTAGTTCTTAGTACCTAGTAATTTGAATTTAGAATGCGGTTCCGCCCAGTTGGCACGCCCAGCGGTAGGCAAGTTATCAGATCGGCTCATGTGATTATTCCGTTTTTTGACCACAACTGCGGGTTTGCGAAAGAAAAACTAAATATATAGAAGCCTTGCAGTTTATTTTCGACTTTAATTGGGTTGAATACCTAATGACATTTATTCATAAAATGTAGGCTACGAGTATTTGAGGATCTGTACTTTTCAGATGGTTAGATTGATTGTTTTGGGATTACCTCACATGTAGTGAGTGATATATAGTTTTATAAATATCGTTATCTTTTTATAATGTTGATGTTAATAGATTAAGCAAAATAGATAAAGACCGAAGATGATGATGGTATACGTACTTTAGTAATAGAAATAAATCCAATAATAAAAGAAACAGAAAGTTACAAAATGCTATACACAGTTGGGACGATCTTTAGAGGGGTCAACTTATGATGACTTTCGACTTTCCTAAAATGAAAGGGGTACTGGTTGGTATCAGAGATATGGTCAGTTCGCGGAAGAATGCGACAATGGTCCCGCGTTTCTGCCGTAAGCGTAAAAAGTGGAAGTTTTAGACGGTAGTATCACCACCGTATCCAAGTCCGATATAACTCAACCGTCTCCACCAGTTGGAAGGGTATGCGTAAATGCACTTTATAACATATTTGCTCGTAAAGGGTCTCTTATTGCACCAATTTCTGTATCGTAAGGTATCTTATTACGTACTTGTGCGGTAATGTAATGTAAAACGCACGGTTCCAAAATGCTCCGTCTAAAACGAACGGTACCTTTTTAAACCTTAGTAAAGAGTTTTTATGTCAGAAAAGTGGTCAACATTTTAAGAATAAAATTAACTTTGGGAGGTAAAATATAATAAATAATTGTTTAATTCGTTAATTTAATTAACTTTGACCATACAATACAACAATATATCTGTAACATAACACTAACATATTAATTTACTTTATTACTAATGGCATACTGGCTGGTTTTGTGCCTTTCCTTAAAAAAAATGGCTAATCTGTGAACACTGAACAAGTATACATTATTCCGCGCTCTTTTTTTCGCTGTATTGTTTTTATTTTAAAATGTCGTCAGAGTTTTATTAATTTCCTCGCAAATATGTTATAAAACGTCGTATGACATACGTGCGCTTTAATAATTACAGCCTCTGCTAATTATAGCTCTCGCCTACGGCTCGAGCTAGCAATATCGCCTAGGCTGTAATTTTCAACATAGCGCACTTATATGATAATGTACTATTATACTCGTAGAAAAAATTAGACGAGGCTGACATCGTATAGCTCTGCTAGTGATTCGTGTAAAAAATGAAAAGATAATCCACTGAACAACCATATTCGAAGCTGCAGTGGTAATAATCGTCACTACAGTTTCCTGTTTAGTTTTTTTTTTATTTTATTTTTTTAATTTGAATTTTACAGCTCCACAGACTCCGGGGTTCGTGACCTTTGTCATTTGTTTTCTTTTTATTACATGAATCTTGGATTGGAGAAGAAAACAAAATAGGGGAGAGTAGGGAACATTTTTTTGCTAATTCTATGACTATTTTATTTTCTGAGTCGCCTCCTCCCGGCTCAGCGCCTCCACCACGACAGCATTTCTATCCTTGATGGCCTGGATCATAGATGGATCTGCATATTGAACTCTTGGATGGTCTTCGGTGTTGCAGACAACGCTCACCGCACGAACCGAGTTTTTATTGCGTCCTGTTTAGTTCCTACGATAAATCGTAAAATAAAGCGATATTCAGTTGGCCCTTTTGTTTTATTTTTAAAGTTCATCAAAAACAATTGGTAGGGGTGAATACGAACACCTACTTCTTGACGTACCTTGTACGCTATTCGCGATGCACAGTAGATAGGGCATGCGTGTGTGAACGGTTTAGATAAAGGTTTCTATTGTTATTTTATGTAAAGCAACTGCAATGGTTACAATGGCCTAGTTGTCTCGGTTGGTGCTTTTTACCTAAGCAAAGTACGCAGTTAGCGGGTCTTTACCCAGTGCCTTTATATATATGTATCTATTTGCCATATTACGAAACCTGACTAAAACTTATTTTTCTCAATAAGTCGTTTTCATACGAAAAATAAATAGATGCAAGATACGTGCTGGGTGTAGTAGGTGGGTGTTCAGTATTACAGCGCCGTAAACACAATTTTTACCCGACTGCGCGACGCAAAGGAGTGGTAATGTGTTTAACAGTCTATGTATGTATGTATGTTTGTATGTATGTATGTTTGTATGTTCCTTTGAAGCACTATACAGACCAAACGCCTGGGCCGATTTTTATGATTCACACGTCAATCGATTCCTCTTAATCTGGCGAGTGACACTAAAGACATGACATTAGTGTAAGTCCAATATGGCGGATTCAGGACGCCATATTGTCCAAATAAAAAAAATGAAAATCACCAAAATATGTCAAGAGGGGTATCGTTGAATAGGTATTTAAAAATAATATTTAGCTTTCTCTCAATGTTTTTCGATTTGACTTACCGTTTAGGATGTATATCGATTTAAAGTTGAGGAACAACCATTCTCACATTTATAGGTTTTTAGGTAGCAGAAAACTTCGTATAACTAACTGTACGTGTGAATGTGGATGGACATTATATACTAATGTATCTAGTAGGCATCGATATAAATCAATAGATGTGCCCTGAGCACCTTGAAATTGGTAATAAACTGCGTTGCGACTCTTCAGTTGTAATGTTCTTTTATTAGAAAATATTGTATATATTTCAATAGTATTAATACAATAACATATTATAGAGTTCTAGACCACCAGAAATCTAAATGCTTGTTTTATTCTTTTCAGTTTTTTTAGTATGCGAGTACGTAGTTTGGTTGACTTTTTACGCAGTCGGGTTTTTGAGTTTTTAAATTATATTTTTTATTTTCTTTATTTAATTTTGTAAATAAATAAATATTGGTGGACAATTCACGCACAACACCATCTGACCCCAAACTAAGCAAAGCTTGTACGATGGCAAAGTATATAGGTACATTTAATTAAAAAAACCAAGTTTAATTATTTCAAAAAACTTAAATTACACTTATTTTGTATGTCTACTATGTCCCTTTAAAATACCAAAATATGGCTCTGAACCACTGGATTAAATCGTCAGTGTTTCTGATCGTTGTCCTTTGATTGTCTACAGTTGAGCTGGTTTATGGTACTTACTAGTGTATTGAGTTTAATCAGCCCATGATCTCTTTCTCTCTCTCCCTGAGTCTTTACGCGGGGTATAACTGGTTTGCCATCAACGCCATTTGGTTCCGATGGTGATACTAGTTAGAAGTTGAGATACATGGTAATGTATCATTTACGACTAAGTATCTCAATTTCACTTCTACTCCACAATTCTTTCTTTTCAGTTTTAATCGTCGTTTTTTCCATACCATCTTCATTGTTTATTATAATGTGAAGCAATCCATTGTTTCTTCGATTTGAATTTGACCTTTCCCAAAACACGATTTACCAAATTAGATGTCCAACATGACCTTTCACCGGCGACATGACATGTCGTCTACAGGCAACGTTACGAAATTGTATGTCATCAAATGTTTGAAACGCATCTTCAAGTCGTATGGTAATGTTGAGTGCTATGATTAACAAATTTGGATAGATGGGTCGTCTAAGTAGCGTTTTTGACATGCCCCTCTGTCACGTGTTGTGTCTGTGTTTTTTAAAGATCACGAAACTTTTTTAATCATTTCCCATCACATCACATCACTTAAATAATTTAGTTTAATAGTAATGATTTTATGTTGTATATTTTATTCTTCAATTTTTATCCACAATGAATGAATGTTGCATTCTGAAAACACCTCGTTTTCAGAATGCAACAATACCTGTCAAAATTAATTCTCAATTTTGCGAAGTGTTTTTGTTGTACTCGTAGAAATTTCAATGTTAATAATTTGACGTTATATTTTCACCAAATTCATTCTTAATTCTAGCTAAGGATATTGTATTTTTACTAATAATAGACGATATTACATAAAATATGAACACGTAATACAGAGACCAAATGAAAGTCAAATGTTATTTTCATTCATAATTATAAATATATAATTTGACGAATAACCAGATGGACCGTCCGCCACTTTTCAGTGCCGGCATCAATAGTGATGTCGAGTCGGCGGTACGTACCTACTTATCTAGATATTGCTATGTCTTTATTTTTGCTTTAAAATCAAATAGAGAGCAACAACAAATCCTTTTATAGTTAAATGGTCTAAGGGCAGATTCTTATATCAGCTAAGGTTATATCTTTATTTATATACCAAATGTATAATATTATGTACTAATAAACATTACATCAAGAGTTGAAAAGCAATGATTTTTTTTAGTATGGAGTGACGAGATGAGCAGTACATGTGCCTGATGGTAAGCAACACGCCTGCCTATAACAACACAGTAACAGGCAGCAATTGGAACATGAAATTCGTAATCATTACCTAGTACCTACTGCACTGCGCTCGTCACCCAGAGATATGCCCTGTAATTTCTCTGAAAGCATTGCCTTTTGACAGAGATGTTTTATCAATTGCATTTTAACGTATCTTCCTATACTTGTACGATAGGTATATCAGAGGGCTCTCATGTCAAATCCTTGCACGTACCACTGACATATCCCGCCTTATAATCACTCGCTACGTGCTGGTCTCATGTTGTATGGTTCCCATACACTGGAACCGTTTATTAGAAGTTTCTTTTGTGATTTCTTTATTGATTATTTGAATCTGTTGGGAACTACTTATACCTACTGTGAAGTATAATTGAGGTAAAAAAAGAGAGTAGGAACATTTTGGTCAACTTTCGTAACTTATGTGTTCTATGTATGTATATCTATAAACCGTGGTGTGTCTCATTTTTTTTTGTTTTTTTTAGTTTTACTCTTGACTGCCATCTCGCCCGATGTTAAGCGATGATGCAAAGAGTGGATGAGTCGTGGTGACCTACTGACATGCGAATTTACAATCGTAAAGTTATAGGTTCGAATCCGTGCTGTGCTTTTGCGTAATTTTACAAGTATTCAAGTACCTATATCATCACCTCTAGCTTTAACAGTGAACGAAAATTGAAGAAACCAGCATATTCGCAATGAGTCATTTATTGAGGCGGTATCCGGCAACTCGTACTTGACAAATGAGGCCTATGGGCTCAAATCCCTTCTAGTGAAAAATGACCCCGTGTCTTAGCAGTTGGAACATAATGTACAGTGGACTGGTTATGCTGTGGTAAGTACCGGATTTACGACCATCAATCATCATCAACAACCCACTAAACATTCCCACTGCTGGGACTCGGGGCCTCTCTCGCAAGGAGAGAGTTAAGGCCATAATCCACCATGCTGGCCCAGTGCGGGTTGGTGGATGACACATGACTTCGAAAGATTCTAGGTCTTATTCTAGGTATTCTAAAACATCGTGAGGAAACCGACATGTCGGTTTCCTCACTCATTATATATAATTTTTATTACTACTAACAACTATATTGATATTAATCTTAATTTTCTTTTGTTTTGATAAGTTACTTACATACACCTAAATTAAACTAGGGATTACGTATTTAAGTTTATTTTCCTCAGTGTCAACTTTACTCTGTGAGCGCTAACTCTGTATTCCGAGTACATTGTAATATCTAAATGTTATTAGCGGGTGCCCAATTTACAGGCGTAGCCTAGTTTGGGGCCCACCGGACAAACTATCGAGCTACAATAGGATTAAAAATGTATAGAATGTGCTTTATATTAAGGATAACTAGCAATGTAACTTTGTGTTTTGGTGAATAAATGACTTATCTATCTTATCTTAATTTTTCCCTTTTAGTATCTCTGGAAAATTCCCTTCAAATCGGAACCCAACATTGTGTACATATTACTTTCTGAATACTTAGCAGGAGAGTAACTAGTAAATTAGAATGATCTTATTAAATATTACAATTTTTTTTAGACTCAGCGTTTCGCCAATTAAAATGTCTAGCATAAAATATCATTAAGTTTCTTTTGTGATTTTGTTTTTTGGATGTATGTGTGTGGATTTTTAATAAAAAGTTTTCTATTCTATTTCGCGATAGAAAACGAGTAGAGCTCACGCGCACGCACTCCACTTATAAAAGGCCGCGAGACGCGGTTGAAACTTAAGTCGGGCAGGACCGACCATATCACACGTGAGTAACCCATAATTAATTTTTTTATCAATACCAGGTAAAGGTCCGTAATTGGTACTTCCTCGGACAGACTCTGCAAAGACTCTACCTCAAAAAGTATTCACAGATAAACATACCAAAAACGGGTTGTTCTCATTTAAGCTCCATTGAGGTTATTTTTGTCGAGACTCAAACGTTCACACATTAATCGCAATGATTCGCCTTCTGGAAATTAAATTAACCCAAGAACCATCGCGTGCTTGCCCACACTTAATAATCGCTACCTTTCTTACCATACTTTCGACACAGTACAAAAAAGTGTACAGTAACACATTTCGATATACAGTAGAAGCCATCTGACGCAAACTATAAATGAGCCTTTTGAAAAGATATAGTCACACATAATATCCGCCGGCAAGAGGTATATAGCTTAAAGTCTGTTAAAATGGTCCAAAAAATTTAAATTATTTGAACCTTTTTTTGTGTTTCAAACACATAAAGGTAAAATTTCATTGACCAATATCAACGAACATTCTCCACCTTGGAATATCATATCTGATTTTGAACTTAATTTTAGTTAGAGAGCATTAATAACATCCAATTTCAAAAGTAGGTACTTTTTAACCATTAATATTTCACTCAATTGTTTGCTCAACTAAACATTCCATCCAAAGAACCTAAAACGTTAATTTAACTCGTAAAAAATTTATTAAATTTATATTATAGCGTGCGATATTTTTTTCATATGGTAACGTTTTTAAATGTTAAGTTACCCTCAACTATTAAAACTGTTCAATTTTTATGTATCCTGCATGTACTGTTATAGATAAATACTTTTTTGTCTCTTTCAAAATTAGTTATTTCATTTCCAGAAGTTGATCTACTGCCTCTATCGATATGAGCTTAGGGATGTCTCAATCGAATCAATAATCTGTTCCTTATAAAAGATCATTAGTCTTGTAAAGTAGTGCTTATTAATCAATACTGGTATAGCGTGTGACGTTGCTACTTGTGTTGACACGCAACGCCTGCGCATCTTGTGCTCTGTACTCACTAAGGCGGAGTGGATGATGCGTCACGACTAACGACTATGCGATTTCTGAGACGAAGCAATTTTTACTATTACTGTTTACGGGGTTTTTAGCCAAGCGCGCTCCGAAGGGGAGGATCACAGGGGACGTGATCACCCCCTCTCTTTTAGAACGGGTCGTAAAGATATAATCGTATTTTTTAACACGGCTGTGTAAAATAAATGAATACATTTTGCGGGACATTCCGTATTTCGCTGGTTCCTTGGAAGGAATTGCTATCAGCAATAAGGCCACTAGTTAATAAGTATTCTTTGTGTCACAGTAAAGAGCTTTCTATCTAAAAACTAAATACAAGAAGAAGTTTATTCGTTTTTTTGTGGTTTAGGTCTAGGGAGTTCCTGGGTGGGTGATACTAAAGCGGTGTTCTGTAGTGGGTGGATCGTCCTGGACTACATACTCTGTGGTGGGTCCACAGAGTATGTAGTCCAGGACGATCGATCCAAGCTGAGTTTTGTTTGAGGTTTGCGTTTAAGGCAGCGTAAATGAATATATATTAATGTTTTACTAGCAGCAATACGCGGTTCTACCTGCACAGATACCGTTCACGTTATTTTCCCTTTGATGAAAAGCTTGTATTTTTTCAAACTGTAGGGGTAATCTAAGTGTGTTCCAAATCTCAGATCGACCCGTTAAGACAGCCCAACGTAATTGAGCAATACACATCCAAACTTTTGCTTTTATAATATTAGTATGATTTTTGTATAGTTTCAAACAAACAAACATCAACAGCCCACTAAACGTTCCCACTGCTGGGACTCGGGGCCTTCTCTCGCAAGGAGAGAGTTAAGGCCATAATCCACCACGCTGGCCCAGTGCGGGTTGGCGGATGACACATGACTTCGAAAGATTCTAGTTACATGTCGGTTTCCTCACGATGTTTTCCTTCACCGTTTTAAGTTAGCGGCATTACGCACATGACTTCGAAAAGTCAGTGGTGCGTGTGGGGTTTGAACCCGGGGTCTCCGGATCGGCAGCCGCCGTTCTCCCGACTAGACCACCGTATAGTTTATATTACGATAATTACGATGACATTAAGAGTCAGATTTTGTGTCGTGTCGTGGCATATTTCGCATTGTATCCCGATACGATTTGACCCTCACTTTAGTACACGCAAGAAAGTTTCCGTGGCGGTGTATGGCTCCAGGCTGTTTTGATAGCATGAGAATGATGGCAGGAGACCGGTGGAATGTTGCATGTGGGTAATGGGAGCAAAGAGGTCAAGCCGTTTTATGTAGGTTTTTAATTTTTTGGTGGAGCATCAATACACAAGCACTCTCAGCATGTGAATGGCAAGAAAAAGGCATTCAATTAGTAGTAAGATCCTACTAATGCGAAAGTTTATATTTTTGTTGTTCAAACCACGTCAGAATATATTAACAAATAGAGTTGAATTTGAAACACAGATGATAATCTAAATATTACATGGCCTACTTTTATGACGGGAAAGTAACAGGAACGAGAACTGCACGGGTAAAATTGCGTGGCACCTCTACCTCTTTACCTTTACCTCTTTGCTCTGTAATTTATCTGGAAACACCTCTTCAAACCTGAATGTAGATTAACTGTCAAAGGTCCATATGTTTCCTCCTGTCCAAAGGGGATACTTTCCCAGGCAGGTATACTATATATGCAAAAAGTTTACTAAACATACACTACACTAAAACATCCAAACTTACTCATTTACATTATTAATTAAATCGCTAGCGATGCCTAGAAGTGCAAGACACAGTCGGCTTATTATATATTAAATACGAGAAATCCCTCTTCAATTCTATTCCACCAAGTTTTAAATAACAGTACTCCATCTAAATTCAAACTAGATGCCTCCAGTAATCGTCTTACCATCAGTGGGCGTTCCCGAGCAGTGAAATGTTGCACATTTCCCCTCGTTACCGTGTCTAGCCGCCGTGACGGGAGCCTTGCTGTATTTAGAACTTATCCCCATCTGTATTATGTAGGTATATACATAATTAGTTACATGATTAATTTAAATAGAAAATTGGCAGTCATAGGAACTCGAGAATGAATCGGTTTCTTCTAGGTAAGCACGCGCCATCGTAGATCGCATCGTCGGTCGCTTAACGTCAGGCGAGATGGTGGTCAAGTGCGAACCTATAATAGTAAAAAAAAAGGGAAACTGCCGATAGAAGTCAAAACTTAAAACTCAGTTTGATAGGTTATCTTTAGAATCTACGCGGCTGGAACCGGAGGGCGTGGCGATGATCGTGACCATCTAGAAATGCTGATGAATTTCTAGATGGCCAATGGGAAGTGCTGACGCATTTCTAAACAGAGTCTAAAGAGTTCCGAGTTTATCCGAAGATTTCTATAATTCCCGAGTGTGACGCTAGAATTCAATTCACAGCCCACGAAAAATCTATCTGTGGTGCGCCAAAAGAAGTTTCCACTTTAAAAAAACAAAATTTTTACTTCTGCTATTTTGTTAGTTGCTGTAGGAATTTTAGATGGATAAAACAGGTATTTGCTTTAATTGTAAACATATGTAAGTGTGACCTAAAATCTGAAACACTACACTGTAAGCTGACAAATCTTTTTAACCCGTGAATTTATTGCTTGATACTGCATTTAAATATCGGCAACTCGCTCCAGCATATTTCTCCCATGTAATTAATTACAGATTTTTTTGTTGTTCACATCATTAGGATTCCTGTAAATTAGGAAAACAGTAAGACTAGTGAAACATCTGGTGGCCTTGTTGCTGAAAGTGACTTCTCCTAGGCAACCTTGGATGAAGGAAAATCTTGGAAAACTCATATAGTATCAACTCGTAGTCATTGCGCAACAAAAACTACACCTTACCACTTTTACACCAGCACATACAATCTCGCATTATTTTTTTTTAACATATATAGGTTTACACTTGACCGCCATCTCGCCTGATTTTAAGCGACGATGCGGTCTAAGATGGGGCGTGCTTACCTAGAAGAAACCGATTCACTCTCGATTTGAAGACACCAAGATTATAACCATCGGGAAAACCCCACTCAGGCAACTCATTCCACAGTCTAGACGTTCTTATCACAAAAGTGGAGTCAAACCTCTTTGTTCGTGTCTTTGGAACATCAACCATGAAACGATGCCGCTTCTTCGAGCTACGAGAAGTCCGATAGAAAAAAGGGCTTGGTGGTATTAGATCATGCAGATCAGTTGCACACTCACCGAAGTGATTAAAAATATTAGTATAATTAATTACTGTAATAGCTTAAAAAAAATTGGCGATGCATTGTTTATCAATCAGTCTAAATAATAATCTTCAAATTCTCTGCGAACTGTAAATTAACGCTGCCAATTGTAGGAAAATAAAACAAAGTATTTGTACACTAATGGCAGCACATAGCAGTGGTTATAGACTATACAATCATGACTATGAGAGACTATCAAATAGCTATGAGAGAGAGACACCATTGCAAACTCTGAACCTAACTTAAAATTACCTATCACAATCTTAGGTTTCTCAATTGACCAAGTCTGTAAATAAGGTGGTTTATTTTAATGACACTGATTGCGATCGATCGGAAGATCATTAAAATAGTCCATCTGATTGAATTTCCCATGGAACGGAGTAACAATATTTAATCTGAGGTTGAGAATTCGATAATCGGTAGCTATTGCGATAATGGTATGGTTGGGTGAAATAAAACAATTGGTTAGCTCAAATCGATGTAGATTTCTGCGTTTTTGCAAATTTATGTTTAGAGCGAGATCCTAACTAATATTAACTATAGACGTTTGTTTGTAATTTATTATGTTTGTTACTATTTCACGAAAAAACTACTAAAACAATCTGGTCAAAATATACTACACAGATAGAGAATAATCTGGAATAACACGTAGGCTACTATTTATAAAAATATAACTATTGAAAATAATGGGGTAAGGAATTATGCGCGTGAAATTGCAGGATGCTAGTACGACATATTTAATTTAACTAACTACTTATGTTAAGCATCTGAATTATTCACAAATAGACGAAAATCTAGAGATAATCAAGTCTACTACAAATTAGCAGCGTGCCTAAATGACAATGCTTATACGGTAAGCCAAATGAACACCAGCATTTGGTCATGTGTTCCGTCGAGCAAGCGCTTGGAAAGATCTACTAGTATTTATACATATCCTACAAGAACGAAAATTCAGTTACAAAGGATATAACTGGGAAATCTACGTACCAGTTCGAGCTTATAACGTCTTGGTGTCTTTAGGTAGAGAGCAATCCTGTTTCTACTAGGTTAGCACGCTCTATCGTAGACGACATTGCCGCTGAACATCGTAAGGGAAAACAATCAAGTACAATTATATTTTTAGCATCAAAACAAAAGAAAATCTACAGAAAATTGCATCGTGTCGCTGGAAAGTTCGAACAGAACGCCATAAAAATAAATTCCTAAACATTATTTGTAGTAATTCCGAGAGGTAGATTTATAGTAATAAAACTTGGCCAATAACAGAAACACTGCCCGTTGGACACTAACGATGGTGTGAAACGATGAATCACCGGTGTGCGCCTGCGCATAAATAAGGGACCATAACGTAATTGGCCGGTAAATATCACAACTTGACCGTTAATGGCTTCGTACGAAGCATGGCTTTATTTGAAGTGTTTATGATTCCATTTTTATTATTTTCAAATCATAGGTATATTTTTTTATATTTTCAGCTAAATTATAAATAATGAATGACCCGATGGTCCGATTCCAAGTTAAAAATTAAAACGTTATAATTTTTAACGTCATCGAGTCATTTTCGCTAAATTAAAACAAATACCTAAGTCCAATACGAAGTCTCAAATTTCAAAAAATAGCTAAAATCAAGTCATTGCGTCATTTTTCTCAGAATTAAAACAAACACCTAGTTCTAATCATTATCATCAACATGCCACTGTCAACTGCTGGACATAGGCTTCTCCCGTAATACAGCCACTCAGGCTGATCCTCGGCCTTACGTTTCTGGCCTGCTTCAAATCTGCGTACAGGTGCCATACGAAGTTGATACAATAAAATTAAAAATGTTCGCTATAGATACACCGTAACTTTGTTGTAGCTAAGAAATACGTCGATCATGCTAGCTTTCGTTGGAGCGTTCTATGTCCTAGACTGGAAATGTACACGGTGTAGATACACTTGTATGGTGTTTCGACTTTTGTCGGTACTCTCAGAGTGCTACTGTTTTTTATTCTTTACTGTTCGACACCTTAGAATCATACTATATAAGTAATATTTCTATCGGACTTCTCGTAGCTCGAAGAAGCAGCATCGTTTCATGGTTGATGTTTCAAAGACACGAACAAAGAGGTTTGACTCTACTTTTGTGATAAGAACGTCTAGACTGTGGAATGAGTTGCCTGAGTGGGTTTTTCCCGAGGGTTATAATCTTGGTGTCTTCAAATCGAGAATGAATCGGTTTCTTCTGGTTAAGCACGCTCCATCTTAGACCGCATTGTCACTTAACATCAGGCGAGATGGTGGTCAAGTGTAAACCTATAAATGATAAAAAAAATATAATATTGCTTAGTGAGAGAGTTATAGATATTTTGAATATTTTGCTGTGTGTTGCTCAATCACGTTGGAACAGCTGAAGAGATCGAATTAAAGTTCAGAACGCAGATAGATTATAATCTGGAATAACGCAAATGCTAATTTTAATTACGGTAAGATGACGAGAACGGGAACAAAATGCGTAAAACCTCAAGGATTTGATAGTTCACAATAATGAGAAAAAAACTTAAGTACCTTAATATATCTCTGTACAATTAACTGTTTCTCCATAGAAGCATAATGATCATTACAATACCTGTATTATTTTGTTATTATTAAAATGAGCACATTAAACGGTCACTGGGCGATTTTGGTCGAAGCATCTTTTGACCCCGGTCGTATCCTCGGGCAAAACAGTAAATAATGATCCTAAGGTATGCCATGTATAAATTATGAAACGAAACAATAAAAGTTTAGAGCTTTATCTTTACAGAGCTGTTCAGACGACTAAAAATTATATATATTTTACTAGTCTCTACTTCGTTCACGAGACTTCAGAATATGTATATTTCTTTAGAAAACTGACCCTATTAGAAATAGGGTGTATATTTTGATGGCGTTATTTGGCACAACTGAACTGAAAATAATCTATCATCTGAATGTGATTGAGTAACCTCCACGCGGACAGACGCTACGTTACGTTACTAGTGTTACGGCTGGGTCTAGTCGGGAGAACGGCGCCTGCCGATCCGGAGACCCCGAGTTCAAACTCCAGCCGCACCACTGTCTTTTCGAAGTCATGTGCGTAATGCCGCCAACTTAAAACGGTGAAGGAAAACATCGTGAGGAAACCGACATGTATCTAGAATCTTTCGAAGTCATGTGTCATCCACCAACCCGCACTGGGCCAGCGTGGTGGATTATGGCCTTAACTCTCTCCTTGCGAGAGAAGGCCCCGAGTCCCAGCAGTGGGAACATTTAGTGGGCTGTTGGTGATGATGATGATGGACAGACCCACGTCTCACTACATTTCCTGTCGACACTCTATCTACACTACGCCTATCGATCCATGATCTCCACTTTAATACTTTATGACTTCAACGGTTAGTGATTATGAGACTAAAACGTTATGTCGGTTACTTTATTTTTATGGCGGATAGCATGATAGCCAATGCAATACCCCTAAAAAACCTTGAGTTCAGCTCTCTCCAGAGTTCGCTAACTGACTTTTAAATTTCGAACCGCTTTCATTAACATGGTCATTTTTTCACACCTGATGTCATGGCACGGATAGAATATCCAGATTAAATATTTAAAGATGGGTGACGAGACTGGACGAACCTACTCGAAAGCTACGAAACCTTGTCTTACGCTTCGTTGCAAACAAAAGTGTGTTCTAGTTTTGAACTTGGACCCATATAGCCTTATAGCAGCGGTATTATTCAGATACTTCATGTAGTCGATATTTTGTTAGTCAATTTAGCAACGCCATGAGGAATCTAAACAAGTCTCGAGAGAGTCAAACACCTCACAAACCCGACTGAAGTTTGTCACTGATATATATTGACTCATCATTTTTGAAGTGAAAACTTCTTTTGGCGCGCCACAGACAGATTTTTCGTAGGCTGTGAATTGAATTCTAGCGTCACGCTCGGGAATGATAAGAAATCTTCGGGTAAACTCGGGAGCATGGCCATTGGCCATCTAGAAAGGCGTCAGCATTTACCATTGGGCATATAGAAATGTTGATGCATTTCTAGATGGCCATGCTCATCGCTTATGGCCACGCCCTTCAGCTTCACCCGCGTAGTTTATTATAAGTTTTCACTATGATTTTCACTATCAGCCGTTCCTGTGACTGCCATTTTTTAATTTTTTATTTGACAGCCCTGAAACTTCAATTCCAAAACATTCAAACAAATTGAATGAAATTTGAGAGTTTACCCTTTAATTTACTGTGCAGATAATTCTTGGAAAACATGTGGAAGCCTGTGGTTTCCACGTTTCCAGGCAATGAATTCGTTCTCCAGTTTCAAAATATAACGTTTCAACCCACTCAACTAAATGGTTAAGCAATATTTCGATGCAGTTTCGTGCATAATATTCACGGACGCACTAAAAAATAACAGTGATTCACTCTGTCATATTACCACGATAAATATTTCATAAGTAATATTAGAAATTAAAATTGCCTTGGTTGTAACGACTCTATGAAATTACTTTCAGAAGATGACAGCGGCGTCAACGTTTTGCATAGCGGTCGTTACCGTCTATGATGGATGGCTATCACACGATCTTGCTCGAAAGTTCCCGACGAGTCCCGAAGCAGGTCCGAAGCCATCCGATTTCGCCCGAGGCTACACGAAGACTTCAGCAATTTAAATAAGTTGTCAAGGTGTCGATAATTTAAAATTATTACTAAGGGATTATTAATGGTTATGTGACGGAGAAATAAACTTACTTGTGTGGCGAAAAACATCACCGTCTTAAAGACCTGACTTGAACCTCTTTCAATCTCGTTTGCTTGCTGTCTCAAACATTGAATATTTCAATTCTGAAAAAATCTACCCAATGCCACAAAACAAAACAAAATTAATGCCAAACTTGGCAATGATTTTGTCCGCATAGCTTTTAAACTTTCGCTTTTATAGATAGAAAGAATATCTCAAATTGAAAACTTAAATCTATGATATAGCAATGTTACAAATTAAGTCTGTGTCGACCTAGGCTCACTGCCTAAGTGCCTCACTACGCTCGTCGCTATAATAATTAAGTACAGGTATGTTTTGTTTCATTGCCGTGTAATTTCTCTGGAAACATTGTCCTTCAAAGTAGAACAGTTCATGGTAGAATAACAGGCAAACATGTGATTCTGTAGGCGGACTCTGTAATTAATCCTATTTATAATAACACTTTCACTTTCATTACACAATATAAAAACGATAACAAATGGTTACCAACGAAGTACATAATATACAAATAGCATTCTAAAGTTGCATGGACGAGAATGCTATTAGCGATAAGGCCGTCATCTGTTTCACTACTTTTACGTATTCTACGTATATGTATGTACGTACTACGTACTTATATAACTGTTTCAATTTACGAATTATTTTGTATGTGTACTTGGTGAGTTCAATAAAGGGATATATCTGTATAATACCCAGCTAATATCTCCAATGCAACCTAAACATATTAAAACAAAACACGACTTAGCAAAAAAAACAAATCATAATCAAGTGCCGCCACCAACAGAAGAATGCAACAAAATCTGTAACAATCATCTAGAGGCAAGCCCCGGCGCCTTATAATAATGTCTGAGTTACCGCCCTGAATTACCTGACATTTATACCTATCCTATCCGTGAGAACGATACGCAGTGACCCGATCTCATTTGATATATGACCCTAAACGTGCCATTTAGCGCTTACTCGTCCATTCTTAAGTATAGTCCAGAAAATTAGAAAAAAAAGGTAAACATAACATTGTAAGAATTCAATAATTAGATTAAGCTCCTAATGTGAGGGTTGTTGCTCGACGCGACGTCGAGACAAGGGAGGGAACGCCCCGTGGCGCCTCAAGCGGTTTTTCTTTGACCCTATTTGTTTTAATTGCTAACCAATGATGTTTAGGACAACATCGGGCCCTTTGTGGGTAAGTGGCGGTAGGTGAAGCCGGCGGTGAGGGGCGGAGATGGCGTACGCTTCTTTGAAATGGGCTCGGAGATTTTAAAGGAAAATTGGGTTTTGTGGATTAGGTAGTGACGTATTTCTTGATAGATTTAAACTTCTTCTAAGTAAGACCCACAAAACCCAATTTTCCTTTGAAACCTCCGAGTTAAGCACTTTTTTTTTTAATAAATAGTGACGAGACGAGCAGCACATTTGCCTGATGGTAAGCAACATGCCTGTCACATAACAGCACAGTGTCAGTGACACGCAGCTATTGGAACATGAAGAGTATAAGGTACCTAGCACTGGACTGCGCTCATCACCCAGAACTCCTAGGATGTTATATCTCTAAGCCCTGTAATTTCACTGGAAACATTGCCCTTCAAACCGGAACACAGTAATGTTTGCACATTACTGCTTGGTGGTAGAATAACTGGCAAAGGTGTGGTACTTCCCCAGGTGGACTCTGCTAAGAGTCTTACCACTACACAAAATACACTAACACTTAAATTTTACGTTAGACTCTTACGTAAAATTTAAGTGTAAGTAAGAAAGTACGACGCGATGATTTGGAGCGTGCATATTTAGAAGAAACCGATTCACTCTCGATTTGAAGACACCAAGATTGTGGCTATCGGGAAAAACCCATTCAGGCAACGCATTCCACAACCTAGACGTTCTTATCACAAACGTGGGAGTCAAATCTCTTCGTTCGTGTTTTTGGAACATCAACCATGAAACGTTGACGCTTTTTCGATATACGAGAAGTCGGTTTGCAATGAACCGTGCTTACCTACAAAAAACTGATAGACTCTAGACGTCTAGACTAAAAAACACCCAGTCCAAAATATCTCAATAAACCAAACCAAAGCGTAGATTGAGTGATTGAAAGAAGAGTCAAACGTCTCCTATCGAGTCATCAGCCATAAACGATGTCACTTTTTAGAGCTACTGACAGTCTTTAGAAAAAGGGCAAATATAAAAGTGGTATTAAATAATATCAGATCCAAACAACTAAACATACAATTACTTTTAGCTTTCTGATGGTACAATTTTTATTAGGTACACTTCTAAAATAAAATCTTTTTAGTAAAAGTCTAAGAGACAATAGAATCCAAAACAGGGCCTGACCTCGTGGCTCAGTGGTTACTCAGTCAACCTACAGAGCCGTTGGTCGTAGGTCCGATTCCCTGGCATGGATGTTTTCGTCAAAAAAATATATATAGATGGTATTTTAGCTTTGTTTTCCTTTTGTAAGTGCAATAATGTGTTTATCTATATATATTTCAATATAACTTTTTGTTAGAGGTGAAAATTCCTTAAACAGAAATTCTTCTAGGCTTAATCATATTAACTTGTAATCAGCCATATTAACTTCCCGCTAAACAGTAGGTAGCTTTCCTTAATGCTTCTTTGGAATTCCTATCAAATTTTTATATGATATTACCCTAAAGTAACCACAGTGCTTACAGCCAGGAATCCGATTACCCCACATTCCGGGATGATTACCCCGGTGTCCTGACGGTTACCGAAACTTGATTTAATTTGAACTATTTTTATATTTTTTTCGGTATATATTCGTAAGAGTTTATACCAACGTTGTATACTGTGTCTGGGTGCTTCTATGTCTAATAAGTATGTATTTAAAACTATATAAGTATTATATCAGCTATCTGGCCGCCATCATACAAGCTTTGCTTAGTTTGGGGTCAGATGGTGTTGTGTGTGAATTGTCCACCAATATTTATTTATTTATTATTTATTGTATACTACTTTTTAGTCATAAAAAAACAATTAACTGTGTATACATAAATATAATATTACTCACAATTCGAAAAATCGTGTGTTATATATATTAATTTATTTTTCAATAACGAAATGCAAAAATACTCGTTACTCTCTGTAAAACATCAAACTGACTAATATAGAAAATTATTGGCAAATAAGTTTCTCGCCATATTGCTATCTCTACATAGGTAAATCTGGACTATGAATGATTTATGGTCCAAAATTATCTATATTTTGCAACAACACATAACAACAATCTATGTTTTGCTCTTTTACGTGACAATTTGGCAATTAATAGCGACTGGTACATCGTTCTTTTAAATTAACGGAATCAAGTGACATTTTTAAAACTAAATACCTACAAGACTTAATTGCAATGGTGTTGAAACGTCGAGGTAATAAAAAAATAATTTATGTCACAAATAAGTTCATTGTATTTTTAGTGTGATTTGAAATCACGAAAGCTTAAAACCTACATACATCAAGTGACAATTTATGAAAATAAGCATCATCACCATTGTCATCCAAGATGTCAACAATCGGTAAATCTTGATACCGTGTAATCAAATGCAAAATATGCTTGTCACCATAGATGAACAATTTTTTTGCTACATCTGACGTCTTTGCTTGTCACCGTAAAATTGTCAGCATCATAAGACTATAATCTCATGCGTTAGGTTAGGTTCGTTTGTAATCTGACGGCGTTAGATTATAATCTGAGGGAATTAACAATATTACGGTGACATGAAACTAAAGTTTACTTTACTAAGTTACGGCTGGTCTAGTCGGGAGCGCCTGCCGATCCGGAGACCCCTGGTTCAAACCCCACACGCACCACTGTCTTTTTGAAGTCATGTGCGTAATGCCGCTAACTTTGAAGGAAAACATCGTGAGGAAACCGACATGTACCTAGAATCTTTCGAAGTCATGTGTCATCCACCAATCCGCACTGGGCCAGCGTGGTGGATTATGGCCTAAACTCTGTCCTAGCGAGAGAAGGCTTCGAGTCCCAGCAGTGAGAACGTTTAGTGGGCTGTTGATGATGAAACTAAAATATATTTAAAAATAAATAAACATTGGAAGACATTTCCCACACAACGTCATCTAGCCTCAAACTACGCAAAGCTTGTAGTTTAGAAACCATATAAAGTTGTGTCTCGATGTACTCCCAAACTTCAGCATTCTTCGAATTTCATTCTGATATTCCCAATATTAGTGGGTATTACCGAATCGTTCGGTAAACGTCGGTAATCGGCTTAAGTTGAAGGTAGGCTGGTAATCTTGTAATCACCTCGGATGCTTCGGTTGTTACAATGAACACAGCTATTACAGACAGCTGAACTTTTGTGGTTATTCAATGTGAAACATTTTTATTTCATTGAAATATTTTTGCTAAAAATGAGTCATGTTTTTGTTAAATTCGGTAAATAACTAACTTACTGTTACAAATAATGATTAATACATCAACACAAGACATGTCAAAACATAACTAAAAATCACACATATTCAAATATCCCGCCCCTAACGCTACTTGGTGCAATGACGTCCATTTTGACGTATTATTACCGCGCTGAATGGCGATGGAAAATCTTTGCACCAAATACAAGTGAAGTGAAGTTACTGCCGTTTCCCTCCTTCAAAATGTATTATTTTTAAAATGGTCAAATTCTTGTTGGTAAAGCAAAACACCTTAAACATTTTTTGACTAAAATGAGCTAAGAAGGCTTAAAGTTTTTTTATCGCCATTAGGATCACACTTGATCGCTCTCTCGCCTGAAGTTAAACTATGATGCGGCCTACGATGAAGGGCGCTTACTAGTTCTTTTGCAAAATATTATCATTTGTAAAATTAATCCACTGAAATGTAAATCATAAATGAGACTACCTATAATTAATGAATCTATTCGAAATCAATCGAAAAAAAAACATGAGCAATCACTAATATAAATCTCTGCCCATTTTTTGCTACAATAAACTTAGCATACCTACTTACTATAATAACATTAATAACACATCTAAAATTCACTTATCATCAAACAAATCTCCAAAGTTGCTCAACAAAAATCCCACGGTCATAAGGAGTCTTGAGGTGAGAGCCGAAACCTAGCCTGGAGCAAACGGTAGACCCACTGAAGCAGCCACGGCGACTGTATGATACCACTGATTATCATGACTCTACCAACGAAAACACCACAGACTATCGTACTACGGACCAAAACATTTTATTTTCTGTTAATTTTGAAGACGCCACTAAGGTGGGTTGTTTTGTATGTAGCGTGAAAGTGGAAAGAGTTACGTTGGTGCGTACTGTTGGTGAGAGGTCACACGCAATCCAAGCATTCAGAGCACGTGGGAACGGGCAAAGTCGAGGCGGAGAGCCTTCAGGCGAAACGCAGAGGTTGACGATGCTGCGATAAATATGAGGTATCTTTAAATATAATATGAAACATTAGTAGGAGCTCGGTTTCGACGAGGATAAAATTTGAGAAATTAATCGTTTGTTTTGCAGCAACTTATTTTATAAAAGGTGCAAGATGGAGTGATGATTTTATTTTGTTGTAGATGCGAGTTTTTGCAAAGAGCTTTTGAAATTAAAATACACTAAACTAATATTATAAACAATAAGTATAGTGTATTTTTGCTTTTCGAGAAAGTACCTGATGTACCACAAGTAAATCTTTATTCTTTTTGCAAAAAATAACATGATATAAGTTTCTAAATTTTTTTAATTTAGATTAAGATTAGATTAAGATTAGGTAAACGGGTAACTCACGTGTAATAAGGTCGGTCAATCCGACTCGAGTTTCGGCCGCGTTCGGCGGCCTTTTTCAAGGAGAGTGTACGCGCAGGATGGCTTCCCGTTTGGCACTGAAACCGTGCCAAACCCAGTGCCAAACGGAAAGCCATCGTGCGCGTACAATCTCCTTGAAAAAGGCCGCCGGACGCGGCCGAAACTCGAGTCGGCCGCGACCGACCTTATTACACGTGAGTTACCCGTTTACCTAATCAATATGTGTAACAACCACTTTAATTTTAATACTAAAACTAGTTTATGTTCAATATTTATGTGTAAGTATCACAGATCAACGCAGTTTTAACATTAAGTTGATCTACAAAGCGACAATATGTATCCAATATTTTCGTAATATGTAACGACAGAGATTGTTTCACGTACGAGCAAATTACGAGCACAAAGAATGTACGCAACAGAACCAAACCACTGCCATCATAATGACTTTACATGCATATCCACATGCATACGCAGAGATTTAGAGGATCCCGCGCCACGAGTGCCTCCAGGCAGATTCCCTAAAGCCGGGGTCAAATGTCGAACAATTTATTGCCTCTTCAGAGGTGCCCGGGATCCTTTGGGAAGATCCGCAAACCTTTAATTAGAGGGGACTAAGGAAACATTCACACAGGTGCATGGCCCTAATAAGCGAGTTGGCTTGAGGCAAATCGTGCAGGTTAAGCTTTTGGGACGCAGGTGATTTGAGGTTTTAGTCGTTTTTGATTTGAACAACCTAGTAGATTTTTATAGAAAATCTCAGTATTTTTATATTAAGACGTAACCTTTGTTTAATCGACAGACTCTTGGTAGTTGTACAAAATCACATTTAGTCATATTAGAAAATCTGACCTAATACATTTTGTCCCTTCGTGGTAGTCATAGATACCCTTACCTCCTTTTATGTGGGACACGCAGCTATTGGAACACAAAGAGTCCAAATCATTGCCTAGCACTACACCACGCTCGTCACCCAGAAATCTAAGATATTATATCTCTAAGCCTAGTAATTTCTTTGGAAACATTGCCCTTTAAACTGGAACACAATAATGTTTGCAGAATACTGCTTGGCGGTAGAATAACTGGCAAAGGTGTGGTACTTCCCCAGGCGGATTCTGCCAAGAGTTCTACCATTCCTTAATATTGTTTTACCGAAATTATAAACCTACTCCTGCGAGTTTTCGAACATCCACAGAATTTTCGTTAAAATGAGTATAAAGTTATTGTTCCACGTATTAAAGTACATAAATATATAGAAGTATTGACTGTATTAACAATAATATAAATCATCAGGCAGCCGTGAACTCAAAATAACATTTTATGGTGTAAATACTTTCTTCCATCAACGTATTTCTGTGACCTAGAAGGAACCCGATAGACGGCTGTTCTACGATTTATAGCCTTCCAGATTATATCTGACTAATGGCTAAATAGATTTAGATGTGAAATATTTGCAGACACGCGATATTGATTTGGTTTGATTTGTGCTTAATTTTTGTTTAAGGTTAGAAGTAATAATAAAATATGATGAATTTGAAAGTGTTTATGTTTGTACTCGTACATCACGTCGGAAAGGCTGATTGAACCGCGTCGAATTTAGAAATTTAGATATATTATTAAAGTCTGGAATGTTCATAGGTTACTTTTTATCGCGAAAAAAATATGTAAATTTATTAGAGAATAGCTCTGTCCGAAATTATTTGCCAACGAAGTCTCTAGCGAATACTTTATCGTTTTAACATGTATTGTTTTATTATTTCAAAAGCCCCTCTGATTGCTTGGCATCGTAAAATCAATACTTTTCACCTTGACAATGCCGCTAGCATGCTGGGCACGCTTCCGATTGGCAGTGGGCTTGAACATCATGATTATATCTAGACTTTTATCGGTCCAACTCTAAATGCAGATCTATCAGAAATGCAGATCTAATTCAGATGTGTTTAGTATAAGAAGTTGTTTAGATTTATAGTGTAAGTAGTTCGAATTATAATTGAGTAGATACTGATAATATAAAGTATACGCCATGCATGACGTATAATCTGTAATAAATTAATTTCTGCCCACGAGTCAACGTAAAGGGAGTTTAGTGTTTAGTGAATATTCTGATTGAAAAACAGCTTATGTTTATTCAAGGCTCAAATCATTTTAAGTTTAAAATTTTAGCCAAAATCAAACATTATTCAGCTATTCCGAAGGAATTGAGCCAAACATCAAACAATTATCTATATTTTTGCTTTATTTTAAATATCCGTAATGAGGATATTCGCAAAAGAACGAAAGTGGCCGACATAGCTCAAAGAGTAAGCAAGCTGAAGTGGCAATGGGCAGGCCTCATCGCTCGCAGAACTGACAACCGATGGGGAAGAAAAGTTCTCGAGTGGCGACCACGAACCGGAAGACGCAGTGTTGAACGACCTCCCACGAGATGGACAGAAAGATGACCTCACAAAGGTCGCTGGAAACCGCTGGTTGCAGGTTGCGCGGGACCGTTCGTTTTGGAAATCTAGGGGGGAGGCCTATGTTCAGCTTCATGTTCATGTTCAGTGGATGTCTTGCGGCTGATGATGAGGAATATAAATGTATTCTAATACTGTTTTGTCTGTTTTAAAGCTATAGCTACGTGTATGATTGTACCACTACTGTCACGTCCTATCCCAGATTTAAAGACCAGTCTGTTGTGGATTTATAATGTGGGAAAGTAATTTTACATAAAACAAAATAAACAAATGCTACATTACATGATATATGTTAGGAACATTTTAATGTTGCCTACTTTTCTACTTTATCTATGACTATTTGAAAAGTTCTGCTTCTGAGTACTGCTATGACCAAGCCTGCCGCTCACCATCGGGCGTGAGTAGATGTCGCTATGATAAATTTCCAAAATTATAAAGAATCTACAGCTATTATTTGCAGTGAGGGACTGGGGAACAATTACATGACCTGAGTCAGTGTTACCTGATAGATAAAATTTAAGTGACGTTAAATTTAGGTAAATGGATATCTACTATGTAAGCGTGTATATTCTTAGCTACGGTATTGCTTAACCTCAGCAATTGGCGGTCAAACGCTATCTTATATTTTATAAAAGGTACTCTGTTACAAAGTTCTAACCATAACTTACCCTTTGACCTGTAGCATCATAAAGCTGCACGTGCCTACACCATTACACTATCATCAAACTTTTCATCTCCCATAATGAGACAATCTACATAATTTATCTGTCACATTTTTACTATAAATACGTCGTTTTACACACGCTTAGGTGATGCATGTCCCGACGCGACGTGAGTTAATGATAAAAAAATGATAGTGTATATCACATGTCAGGCCCTGGTGTAGCAAGTGGTGTAGGTACTATGTTGTTGTATCGTCCTCAATGACGTATCTGACGGCACACATGAAAAGTATTGTATGTATATATGTATCTGTATAGTATATTTACCTATTATACTTATTATTTACTCTTAAATGGGTCGCAATGGCGTTTGGCTGAAGCTTCATCGAAACTTCGCGTCATCCATACCGCACTGCTTTAAAATCAAAGTCGTTGGTCAGTGGGTCAGTTCAAAACTGAAGTGATAATTAACCAGTCATATTGTCAGAAGAACAGATAACTGTTGTGTTAAAGGTTCTAAGTGGACACCGAGTATAGGCAAGCACATTGAGAGCAACCTGCAGCTAGTTGGATCTGTGAAAAGTGGCGGGAAAACAGTGATTGATAAAAGATATATATCGATGAAGATCAGTGGCGTAAATTGGGAGTAAAGCGATTGGGAGATATTGGAAAAGACAAATGTAGTTTGTTCAATGAATACAATATGGGTATTTTCAAATCGACAGTGAAATCTTTTTTTACGCTAGCACGATTCATAGGCTAGTGCCCAGTTTACATTATTCCAGTCCAGTGATTGAACCCAGCGCTGGATTGCTTACTGGAAAAATGTAAACTGACACTGGAAAGCATAAATCCAGAGCCAACAATTTCCAGTGCCAGTTTCGATCGCTGGACTGGAATAATGTAAACTGGGCATTACTATCATAAGCTCTTAGTAGTTACCCTAACTATGATATGACCCTTGAATCGATAGTGAATCGGTTTCCTTTTTTCAATCAATTCACTATCCATTTTGAAATCGCCCAGATAGCATCCATTGTACAAACTACTAGTATTTGTCTTTTATAAATAGGCCAATTTATGTTATTACAAATAAAATAGAACCGCAACCGTAACCATTGGGGGTTCATTCACAAATGGCACAAAAACTTTGAGATCTGCCGATAATAATGGGTGGCAGAATGATCAGTGGTCAGTATACCGCAAAATTGCCTTTATTTTGTCGTTTGTAAACACCCGGGAGTTTGGAAAAGAGTAGTTTGATATAGATGTACCGACTCAGTCGCTAGTGCGTGTATTCATTGAGTCACTGGGTTGATGGAATGAAAATTGATATTTGATGAAAATTTGCCGTGAGGTCGTAGATTTAAATCTTGCCTGCAGCTTCAAGTGTTTTTAGTACAGTACAATATTGTTACCATCACTGGTTTTAACAGTAAAGGAAAACATCGGATGGTAACCAAAGTATTCCAAAATATAATGTTTTCCAGGAACCATCTGAAAACCTTATCATATCCTTGACTCTTTCCATGTAAAAGATAGCTTTTAGCCCCAGTCAGTGTTTCTGCTTAGGCAAAAAATTAGTCAACAGACTATTATTAAAAAGTCATTAGATTTGTAGAAAAAATTGGTTGCCTGTAAAGTCGGTATACGGGCGAAAGTTTTACGTGACAACGACTTTGAGTGGTTAGCCCGCCTAAGAGCGAGAGAGACAGACATAAAAAGTGAAAGGCACGCGTCCCTCTCACTCGCTCTCATTGTGAGCGCATAACGTGAGCGGAGCGTAACGCAGTTTCTTGAAGTGTCACCCGGCAAACCAATTTATAAGACGTTGTCACGTCAAAAACCTTTATCAAAAAATCACTAGAAGTCACTAAAAATTGCCACATTTTTTCTTGTCACTAAATCATACAAAAATGTCACCAAAGACATCAAAAACTCACTAGATCTAGTGACAAAGTCACTAAAATGGCTACACTGGTCCCCATTGTGGGAATATAAATGGGGCTGCTTTTACTGCTTCTAATTATCTTAGTGTGAACCCATTATAGTACTCGTATCTGTATTTTCCATGTAAACTGTTCCGATTGCCTACCGCATCAAACGCTTTAAACACCGTGATATCAAATGTAGTTCGAAGCTTACATAATTAAAATTTATTTTTTAGTAATAGTGCCCAGTTTTACCCGTTTTATTCCTATTTCCGTTACCTTTTCTGGGATAAAAAGTAGCCTATGTGTTCTTCCAGCCTATAATCCGTGTTCCAAATTTCAGCCCCATCCCTTCAGGCGTGATTGAGCTACAAACATCCAAACATTAACATTTATAATTTAAGTAGGATAATAATAGGATGTAGGTAAATGCAAAACGTGATTCATCTTTGTTTATGTGGCACTCTAGGAGTCAAGGATATTTTAGGCAATTTCACCTCAGTCACTACTGATTTTTAAGCCGCACTACTTTCCCGTTGCCTCTCCCACAGGTTCGTTTCCAAAAATGACGGTATAATAACACGTTTACTGATTAGTTTGCGGTTTACAATGTGGCCAATGATGCAGTTTAATAATGAGTTAGTGGGAACAACTTGGTGGCGCCACAAAATTAGTCATTGACCACCGACTGGGGCGGCTTTTCCGAACTATTAATCTATGACGATTAAACGCAAATTAATTTAGCAAGAATATAAAGTTTCTGAGTTCTATCATGTTGTAGGGGAAGCTTAGGAAAATTAATTTTAAAACAGGAGATTTTCCTCCTATAAATTTAGGTTATGAATGTATTTTAAAAGTTAAAAATTTGAATGGATTTCAATAGTTTTAATATTTCAAAATTTTAATATAAAGTCGTAGTAATATTGTAAATGAAAAAGTTTGGATGTTGCGATGTTTGTTGCTCAATTGCGTCGGAACGTTTGGACAGATCGGGTAGAAATTTGGAACGCATATTAGAATACTTATTGTCTGGAAGAACACGTGGACAAATTTTCATCGCAGCAAAATTACAGGAATGAATACTATTAGGTACATGGGTAGCATAGGTTTATCAATATATTATATATATCGCTTTAAGCGATAAGGTCGCCCATTGCTACTTTCATTTTAGTCTTTAAGGTTTTATGTATTTTATTTTTAAATTAAGTGCAATATAGAGTTAATCTGCCTATCTATATATCATTGCAGGGGCTGTTGCCTGGAAGAGATCGCTTTAAGCGATAAGGTCGCTCATCGCTACTTTCATTTTAGTCTTTAAGGTTTTATGTCATAATATTTTTAAATTAAGTGCAATATAGAGTTAATCTGCCTATCTATATATCATTGCAGGGGGCTGTTGCCTGGAAGAGATCGCTTTAAGCGATAAGGTCGCCCATTGCTACTTTCATTTTAGTCTTTAAGGTTTTATGTATGTTATTTTTAAATTAAGTGCAATATGGATTTAATCTGCCTATCTATATATTATTGCAGGGGGCTGCTTGTTAATAATACACAAATACCTACTAAATTATTGTAATCGAACCGTTTTTAGTTTACCGAAAATAAGTTACTTTGTTAGTTTAACAATTAAGCAGAAAAACAGTGACCGCCGAATTTTAAACAATTCATTTCTTATGGCCTACGCAAGCCAAAAACCCTGTCATAGTAAGTACGCGAACATTATTTAGTATCTAGTGTGTAAAGCATTTTTTCTTAGGTTATATGAATAGCAGGTAACTCGACCTCGCTAGTCGCGGTAGAATATGAAAGCAGTCCCGCGGCTCTGTCGCGAAGTTACTTCCAGAGCAACCTGTGGTGATTTTAGTTGCTTCCACTTTAAATGGTAGCCAACTTGACATATCTACCATCTTTCCGTAAATGCCCCAGCAAGCATTTCCCCCACGAAAAAAAAAACTGGACCTTAACGTTTGTGGAGTTTTGTTTCAAAGCTGACGACGCGACGGTTATTGTAGTACCTACTTAAATATGCGCACACTTTCCGATATGTATCGAATTAGTTATATAATTAATTCTTATATTGTATTGTGTAATTTTTATATTCTAACTAGCGGCCCGTTCCGGCTTCGCTCGGACATAACCTAGACACTGTCTGCAGCGCCATCTGCCGGGCTTATTTGTGAATTTAAACCATCTTCAAATACACACAAAAAAAAAACATTCAAATCGGTCCCGTCGTCTAGGAGTTCACTGTCAAATGATTAAATTACTAAAATGGCTATAAAAAAACAGGGGTTGGTGATAAAAAGGTAAAAATTTAGGGTTGTATGTATTTTTTAACGCCACATTATAGAAAAATAAAAACAATTTTTATTTACCAAAAATTAAAAAAAAAATGTTTGGGGTGAACAACCCCTAATACTTAGGGGTATGAAAAATAGCTAGTAGCCGATTCTCAGACCTACTGAATATGCATATAAAATTTCGTAAAAATCAGTAAAGCCGTTTCGGAGGAGTAAGGAAACAAACACTGTGACACGAGAATTTTATATATAAGACGAGAATTTTATATATAAGATTATGTCTTTTGAATCGATGCTGCGTCGATGTCAACATTTTTAATGAACATAGAACTTACAAAACAACAGTGTGATAATATATCAAGTATCCATACCATTTTTTTTATGGTATAGAGTTATAGAGTGACGAGACGAGCAGGACATGTGCCTTGCATTTATAAGCAACATGCCTGCCACATAACAGCTCAGTGACACGCAGCTATTGGAACACGAAGAGTCCAAATAATTACCTAGCACTGCACTGCGCTCGTCACCCAGAGATCTAAGATATTATATCTCTAAGCCCTGTAATTTATCTGGAAACATTGCCCTTCAAACCGGAACACAGTAATATTTGCACATTACTGCTCGGCGGTAGAATAACTGGCAAAGATGTGGTACTCTCCAGGCGGACTCTGCCAAGAGTCCTACCACTACTAAAAGTGACCATTTCGACCAAGATATGGAAGCACAGTCATCATTAAAATTATTGCATCGATCAGTAATCCCCGAACAGTTGTATTCTCATAAATCTGTCATTCACACCGATATTAAAGGAACTCAAGATGTGACACACCGTCAATTATCAAAATGAAATCGTCCCTTTTAAAATTTCCTATTATTTTGCCAAATTACACCGTATAGGACGGAAGGCACGTCTACGAAATTTGAAATGGTTGACCGCAAACGTGGAGATGCAGTCATCTTTCTAATTTAATTCTTGGGACTGATGAACACACAGCATCTGTAACTGGATTTGAATCCACATTTTTTTTATTAGAATCTATTATAGTAGCTTTGTTTTTAAAAGCAAAGAGTGACGAGATGAGCAGGACATGTGCCTGATTGTAAGCAATATGCTCATAACAGCACAGTGACACGCAGCTATTGGAAATATGAAGAGTCCAAATAATAATAAAATAATAAATAAATATTGGTGGACAATTCACACACAACACCATCTGACCCCAAACTAAGCAAAGCTTGTATGATAGTGGCCAGATAGCTGATATAATACTTATATAGTTTTAAATACATACTTATTTTACATAGAAACATCCAGACATAGTGCAAACATTTGAATTCATCACACAAATATTTGCACTGGGTGGGGATCGAACCCACGACCCTCGGTTTCGCAGGCAGAGCTACTACCCACTAAGCCACGAGGCCAGTCATAATAACTTAGCACAGCACTGCGCTCGTCACCCAGATATATAAATTGATTTATCTCTATACCCTGTAATTTAATTAGAAACATAGCCCTTCAAACCGGAATAGAGCAATGTTTGCGGCAGAATAACTGGAAGGTATGGTACTTCCCCAGGCGGACTTTGCAAAGAGTCGTACCACTACTAAGGTATAAGATGATCATTACTGCTTTGTTCAAAGGGGAAGATGCACGGCTTTTCCTAACGTAAACTTACTTAATGTTTATTCTACGCACATACCTAAAACTTGCCAAAAGCATACATGCAGATTTTTTAAAATTTAACATGTACCTACCTATCACACTGATTTTACTAAAAACCAAACTAAGTGATTCTATTAAAACAGTAGAATCAGCCATATCTCTATAGCTAGAGTAACCCATAAAAACCTCAACCTTGACAGCAGTAGAGCAATTTCCGATGTTACCAACAAACACAAAAAAAAATGACAGCCAAGATGTTTATTCCCAATCTTGCTGTCCAAAAGTCACTCATCACTGCACGTATCATTCTAACCGCTGCCATTATAACCGCATTTGCCCCCAAATTCGACATTTAATAACTGCTCAAAAATGTTCAGCTCAGAACTTGATCCTTGATAATTATACGCTTACACTATCAAGCGTCAATTTTCTATTTTTTTAGATCCAACTCTACGTAGAATGATGTCAGGGTCTTTGTTTGTCGGTATTTAATTTTTACCCTTCTGTGCTATTTTAGATTTTAATTATTGGTGTATATTTTAACTATCTATAATAATAGTGCGAGATCTAATTGTACTATTTTTAAAATTTAGATATTTTTTCTTCAATTTTAATTAAATTACTCATCATCATCATCATCATCAGCCGCAAGACGTCCACTGCTGAACATAGGCCTCCCCCCTAGATTTCCACAACGAACGGTCCCGCGCAACCTGCAACCAGCGGTTTCCAGCGACCTTTGTTAGGTCATCTGTCCATCTAGTGGGAGGCCGTCCAACACTGCGTCTTCCGGTTCGTGGTCGCCACTCGAGAACCTTTCTTCCCCATCGGTTGTCAGTTCTGCGAGCGATGTGGCCTGCCCATTGCCACTTCAGCTTGCTTACTCTTTGAGCTATGTCGGCCACTTTCGTTCTTTTGCGAATATCCTCATTACGGATTCTGTCGCGCAAAGAGACTCCGAGCATAGCTCTCTCCATAGCTCGCTGTGTGACTTTGAGCTTTGTTATGAGGCCCACAGTTAAATTACTAGAGAATTTAAATTAATTATCGAGCTAAAGTTTTGTCTTTTTTGAAAGAAACATAGAATAATAAATAATATTATTATTTTATGAGGCATGTGTATGTAAAAGTGACTACATTTTTTTTACGAGAAATTGTTTTTCAACGACAACGCGTTGCAGTTTGCAGTACACCATATTTTATTGAAATCTTGAACAAAAAGGAACATTCTTTTGCGTGTTATTCTAGTTATGAGTATCACTATCAGTTATACACTCATAAACTTTGTGCATATTAGGTAACGATAAAAAATACAAACAATTTTAATTATTTATTGCATTTTATTGTCGATTACGGCACGGTGCAGTTATTCGATTGTGTATTAAAAACGATTATAATACGGAACCCAGAAGTTAAGAACTACCTTCTCCGTTACACACTACCATAAGGAAATATAGTTTATGCATTTTCTGTTTTTCCTAGGAAATAACACAGGTGGGTAATAGATCTAAAATCTGATTTTTTTATGTGACTGGGTGACGGAATAAGCAAATCGTGCCTGATGGTAAGCAACAAGCATAGGTACAGATAACAAAGCCGTGCCGCACCTATTCTTACGAGAAGAGCTCAAATCACTGCTTTGCACTTCATAACACTGCGCACGTTATCTGTCGATATAAGATGATTTTCTCTTTGCCCTAAATTTTTCTAAGTTTTTGTAATTTGTACTTCAAACTGGAACATAATCTGTGGTTATACAAACACTAACAACTGTTCAGACAATACCTTAAAACAGTAAAAATTTAAGCAATTAACATACAAACAATTACCTAAACATTCACGTTATTTGAAGGTCCTTTTAAAAAGTAAACAAGTAATACACTGCAATAGGAAGTCGTGGGATCACGCAATGTCTAGGTGCGGTTATATTTTGCTTCCCATCAGTAATTTTTTGACAATCATTCTGGGTAATATATTATTAGTCACGCTTAACGCTCCTAAAACCCTATCCCCTTTCCTTACATTAGTTATTACCCTATTTCTTTTTCAAATTGGGTGCGACTCCGAACTGTAATTGGTCAAAACGAAACCGATGACAGCCGATTAAGGCAAATGATTGACAGCTGTCAATCACTTGCGTGAATAGACATTTGGAGGTGATCGCCAGGTGGCATCTATTGGAAACGGATTTTTATTTCGAAATGATATTCATTGATATGTTTTAACATTTTCGGGGCTTTTAATCAGGCTATTTTTTTATGTTTACATTTATTTTATTTTATTTATACATTTATTAAATATATTTTTTATATTTATACATTTATTAAATATATTTTTTATATTTATACATATATTTGATCAGGTATATTACAAGTAGGTAAATAGTAATCCTACAAATGTCATAATGTTGGATTGCATTGGAATTTGGACATAGGTACATATAGTTAGATTTGTATCGCGGAAAAAAGTGAGGTGTAGTATTAAGTAGAATAAATTAAGTATTAAGTGTTAAAATTATTAATAAAAAAGTGAGGTGTCGTGGGATAGCAGTTAAGGACGAAGTAGTTCCTTCAGATAATATAGAAGCAACACATTAAAAAAAACTAGCTTAATTGTATTGTTTGGTACGATCACCTGAAAGGTAAAGTTGGCAACACTGGTCACGGACCGTTTTTACAGTTCAGTGCTAATTGACAGCCGTGTGATTACCATCAGTCGCATACCTTGCTCGTCACATTACATTAGGTACCTTTTAATTTACCTTTTAATAAAAGTGCATGCTGTGGAACTTCCTAGAGTTTTCAAACAGCCACTGTTACTCATGAAGACATTGCTGCAAGTGATAAGGCCATTCATGGCACTAGGTATAAAAAATTGGCAGTCATAGGAACTGCCGATATAAGTGAAAACTTAAAACTCAGAATTTGATAGCTTACCTTGGAAACTACACGGGTGTAACCGGAGGGCGTGGGCTCGCCATCATGGCATGGCCATCTAGAAATGCGTCAGCATTTCCCATTGGCTGACGCATTTCTAGATGCCCAATCGCCAAGGTCCCGATGTTACCCGAAGATTTCTTATCATACCCAAGCGTGATGCTAGAATTCAATTTACACCCCACGAAAAATTTGTCTAAGTGCGCCTAAAGAAGTTTTCACTTCAAAAAACTGTATTTCATAACAAAGGCCGTGGTAATGCGTTTCTGTCTGTCCGTTCCACTTCAAAGCTGTACTGAAATTAATACAAATCTTAATCATCTCAAAACTGAGCCCTATAAAAAGGTAAGCGCCATGGCGCTCTGTACTTACATACCTTGATATTTACACAACCATTTCCTATTCTACTAAAGTCTTCCTCACACATTGTTCTTCTTTTACAAAACGTAGATTATATTAGTAGGTATTCAATGCGTTGTAACTAACGAAAGGAAAGGTCAAATCCACAATTTTGTAACTCTAAATCAAATCATTGGTAAACTTTATCCGTACATAAATCATCTGTATCTGCCCAAAAGCCTTTGTTTTAAGCACCTCACCGCTTAGAGCTATAACATAAATCTTCCTCAAAATATCGGTATAGAGAACAATAATACCGTCTGAGAGATCGTAAATTTAGAAATAATGACCTAAGATTTTATTTGGGCTACTTCAGGTGAACGTTACGGCTCTGGCCTGGGGTCAAATGCAATCTTCATTAGGGTCCTGGCTCGTCAGAACATGCATACCACAATACAAATGACACACCATAAAAACACTCAGACATTAGCAATTTCTAAATAAAATTGTACTGTAACGTAACATTTTTATCGTACATAATTAATACATATATTTCCTAATAAACAATAAAAGAAGTTAAAAAACATCATAAAAAAGCCAGACCTCGCTGTGAGCAATAAAATACTTATTAACACATCTCACATCTCTGGATGACGAGTGCAGTGCAGTGCTAGGTAATGATTTGGACTCTTCATGTTTCAATAGCTCCGTGTCAATGTGTTATGTGGCAGGCATGTTGGTTACTATGAGGCACATGTCCTGCTCATCTCGTCACTCAATACCTACTAGGTACATAAAAAAACTTGAAGTAAACAATCTGTACCCCTTTTTACGAAAATCATCGAAGGAGTATGAAATTTCGATTGAATTTATGGATAAAGAAAAACATCGTGACGCAACCGGCATGTTCCAAAAATGTTCCGATCATCATCGCGTCATCCATCAACACGCACATGACCAGCGTGGTCGATTATGCTATGCATAGGTGTCCAAACATAAGAAAGACCTACTCATGAGAGAGGCAATTGACTATCGAATTACAGTTTGAGACTGGTTTGGAACTAATTAATAGGTGACCCTATTTATTGTTTTTTTTACCAAATATAGTTTTTTATAATTAAAACAATTGGCACTCGTAGGGACTGGCGATAGATGTAAAACTAATAACTCAGAATTCAATAGGTTACTTTGGAAACTATGCGGGTGAAACTGGAGAGCGTGGCCATGATCTATGTAGATCACCCGAATTTTATCCGAAGATTTCTTTTATTTACGAACGTGACGCATGAACTCAATTCACATGCAGCCCACGGATAATCTATAACTAAGTATGTAGTGCGCCAAAAGTACTATTCACTTCAAAAAATGTATTACTTTTTACTTAACGTCATGGAGTCACGTCACTCTTCTCTCCCTACCTAAGCTAACTCCCTATTAATTTTAGGAGAGCGACAAAGGACACGGCTTCAGCACGTTTTGCTTCCTTTGAAGTGAGACATTGTACTGGAGACTGGAGCAGTACAAAATTACTCTTACAAACACTTTAAGTCACTTCCTATTCAACACCACAGTGCAGCGAAATTTGAGATCTTTGTAGCGTGGATAACAACCAGCTTTGGTCCCAGGGGGCTCACATCACATAGGCGTAGTCAAGCTACAGACCGTGCGGAAAGTGCGTGCTTGCATTTTAATTAGCGGTTTAGCTAGGTTTTAAATACCCCCCTGGAGCCACCGTTGATAACAATCTCTGCTAAGCAAGCTTGAGGTCATCATAGCGTGGTCAGCAAGGTATTCATTACAGACCAATCATGTTAGTTTTCATACTAAACAGTTTGCTATGGTCAGTATAATCCGACTTGAATTTCGGCCGCGTCCGGAGGCCTTATCCAAAGAGAGTACCCGCGTGTGACCGCTGCTCGTTTGGCTTGTGCAACGGCCGCCGCATACGGCTGAAAGTTAAGTCGGATTGGATTGACTACCTATTAATGAGTTACCAGTATATTAATTTCAAAGATCAAGACTTGTATGATACGTTAATTTATTTTATTACTTTGATTCATAACGTTACATTTTTTGTGCAGATTTAGATATAAGTAGCTCTTCTTCAATAAAGAGGCATGTTGCGTTATTTACAGCAAGTCGTTGGTTTGTCCACAAGCCGTCTTTGACTCTGATTTGATCCTAACTTTGCCACATATTATTTCTTATCTGAAGGTTGCCTGTAAGAGATTTCTTTCACACATAACTGTGAACTGTCGTTCGAAAAATCGTTTCCTATTTTTTTCTGCTTATGTAAAGAATAGTTTTCTAGTACCTACCTAGACCTAGGTATTACCTTAAGTATATCGTCATCTGTAACGGTAGATAGGTACTAATTGATAAAGTTAATAAAACTTAAACAGTACATGTAGGTTAAACAAATTAATCACTTTAATGTAATCTGAAAAATGTTACAGATAAGATTCGATTCCCGAGAGAAAAAATGATTGAGTGTCAATCTTTACTTGCATGTTAACATGTTGAAAACTAACTAAATAATACTTATAAAAAGGATTTGGTTAAGATGAAAGTATGTTTAAAAAATTCTTGTAAGCATTTACCAAAACCATCGATTTTGATCATTCGACGGTCAAAGTGAAATATCGTCTCACTTCGTGAAATTAGAGGCAAAATTGCGACTAATTGGATTAAATGTTTAATTGGACAAAACGATTTAATGGAATTTATTTAATGGGATTTTGAATAGTCATGGGAAAGCGTGGATTCAGGGTTCGCGATTAGACCCCAATCACGGCGTTTGTTGCAATTTCCATTGACTGGCAAATTGCAGATAGTGGTGGGACTTCAAACATCAATCAATCGGTCGCTCGATTCCTGCGAATCGATTATTTATGTGTTATTTTTTTTCAAAAGCCTTTCTTGTAAACCGTAGACGGTTTACTTACATTCTTACAGAGCGAGACTTGCTGAACTTTAATAGGTATAGGTACTTGTGAAAATCTGTTTTAAGCTAACCCAAAAATTTTAGAAAAATGTTACTCGTATATTTCGGGTAAAATTGCCATTGGACGTTGGACTAGAAATAAAATTATAGGAACTGATTTCGGTTTACTTATTACCAGTATTTCACTAAGCCTTGTACTTATCTAGTAGTTATTATTAACACATCATAAGTAAACAACACCTAGTAAGTATTATTATACAACATTTTTCATTGGGGCCTGTTTTTTGCGCTAACACTAGAAAAAAAATTAGCACTTTTCATCCCATTTTTTAAACAAAATTGTCTGATTGTCATTTTATGCAATATTTGTAATCGACAGATAAGGCCTGTTTTCGTCTTGATTAGTGCGAGTGCGAGTGAGTAGTGCAGGTGTTGAGTGATTAGTAGCAAACATGTTTGGACAGTGGACACCGATTTATTATTGCGAGTACAAGTACATACTAATCAGTCGCTATTACTCACTCGCACTCGCACTAATCAGAATGCAAACCGGCCTACAGTAAAAGCCGGTTTACATTTTGATTAGTGCGGGTGCGAGTGCGAGTACGATTGCGAGAGCGAGTAAGTAATCGCGACTGATTACTATGCACTCACAATAATCAATCGCTATCCACACGTGTTTGCTACACATCACTCAAGACCTGCACTACCTACTCACACGCACTCGCACTAATCAAAATGAAAACAGGCCTTTAAGTAGTGTTTGTAGATAGTGGATGGAGTGGCGGTTTACGAAAGTGAGCTATAGTAGGTAGCGGTTGGAAACAGACCGTGGTAGAGGATTGGATTGAATGGCGTTAATGAAAGTTAAGACCGACAGAGAGTTATAAAATATGAGAGAGAGACCTGTCAGTGAACGACTAAAAATGTTTTAACTGCGATAAAAAGTAGCCGATATTCAAGGCTAGTAACTGTGTTCCAAACAATCTGATCCGTTCAGCCATTCCGATATAATTGAGTAACAAACATCCTAACTTCGACAGTTATAATACTAGTAGTAGAAGTAAGCACAAATAATAAAAATAAGTAAAAATTTAAAATAACAGAGCTTATGAACATGCCGCATTTAAAATCACTGTTTTATCATGTTCGTGCTCTAAATTGCTCTCAAACTAAGTGCTTAGGAAATTCATCTAATGACGAGGTAGAGTCTATTTTAACAATCAGTTTCGTCTAAGTAAATACTCGTATCATATGTATAGAAACCTAATAAAATATTTGATATTTGTATTCGATTTGAAATAGACATAAAAAGTAAATAAAGAAATATCATCTGAAATCAACACTAGTGGCGACCTCACGTTGTGACACCCGACATTGTATTAATATGCACAGATGTTACAAGATGGCGCTACTGGATACAAACTTCAAAAATAATTTGGGTCCATAAATTTCCTCGATCCGATAGCATGATTCCCACAATTATTAATCTTGTATTTCGCTTATTATTTTCCTGTTTCTAAACTACTTAGTTCTATTATTTTAAAAATCTATGTATTTATGGTGAATGAAATTTTTACTTTATCCATTCAATGAAGATTTATGTTAAGATTATACATTATTATACTAGCGGCCCATTCCGGCTGCGCTCGGATACTGTCATTAGACTATTAATCGAAATAAAAACTATCCTATCTCTCAAGTTGGACCAGACTGCTCACGGTGTGCCAATTTAATTTAAAATCGGTTAAGTAGTTTAGGAATCCATCGCGGACAAACATCGTGACAGGAGATTTATACATATTAAGATTAGATATTCATTATGCATTCGTCGCATTAGGTACTCATAATGATGTATGTTTCTTCTTTGTACAAATGTTAATGTCCTAAGAACATAAAATAAGCCGTAGCCTGTAAGACATTTTGTAGAATTAGGATCAGATATGATTTTGCACATTTGACACATTTTTACCAAATGTTCTGTTTACTTATCTACCTATTAACAGTAGTTTTTAAAAATTAAGAGATCTTTTAGTATCCTTCGGTTTTAATTTCCTTGAATTTTCAGATTCAATAATACTAATCAATCTTATATCTACCACCTTGCCATTTTTCTATCAGCCAGTTCATAGCTCGAAAAAGTGACATCGTTTCATGGTTGACTTTCCACAGGTTCGATTGAAGAGAAGACTCCGTTTTTGTAGTAAGAACGTCTAAGATGTAGAATGCGCTGCCTGGCTGGGTCTTTCCCGATGTTTACAGTCTAAAATCGAATTCTTCTAGGTAAGCACGCAGAGTAGGTACGCTCCATTGTAGACCAGTAGACCACACCTCCACTTAACATCAGGCGAAATGGCAGTCAAGTGCAAACGTACATATGTAACCTTATAATAATAAGTTGTTAATTAAAAAAATTAACACGTGTGAGCAAACAATTAAACAATTCTTATAGTCCTGATCGAATGACCCTATTTTGAAAGAACTCTACAATTAGATAGGTAGAACATTAATTAATACTGTCAAGTACCTATATTAAGAAATACCCAATATTTATAATTATAAGTAATTAAAAATCTGTTGTGATAGTATTATGACCAAATAACTAAATTACCACAAGTGACAATTTAGAAATGTACCCACATAGGATAGTTATAACGTTATAAGTAATTACCTACTTATTAAATGTTAACACATGACACAACTGGGTATATTAACGGTTGTAAATATTTTTGCAGAGATAATCCTAAAATTTCGTGATTATACCTTCACGCAACTCTATAACCAATCCCTATATTAAACAGTAACGCAACCTATAATTATAAAATTAATTTCGTCTGTTGCATTAACTTTATAATGATTATAGCGATGATTGCACGACCATGACGCCATGCCAAGCCCCATAGGCCACTCTCTAATGGGATTTATACTTACCTAGCAGTTTTTTGCCGTTATTTTTGGGCTTGTCTATGAAGGTTAATTTTATCGCTTTCTATCATTTTGGGTACCATAAATAGCCATAATAGCTATTCTGTCATGTCTATTGACAGATATATATATTTGAAGTTAATTACTATCTACTTCCTTGGATATAGAACTAAGTACTTTTATTTAATTAGTACATACCTACTTTTAAGTTATTTAACATATTTTGGATATGTTATATATCATGAATACTTACCATTTTGTATAATCGAGAAGGTTCTATAGCTATGTTTGTAGGGAAATCAAACAATAAAATATGATTTGAAAGAATTTCTTTTCAATTTTAAGTAGCCTCAAGGACTTAATAAACTATTTGGGATCATAATACATATTTACACAATTTACATTCACTTAACCTAAGCAGCAACTATTCCAGATAGTGATTAAATAAAGAACTTATCAGAACTGAACATTCCGATGTCATAGCCGTTACAATTTGGAAATGAGAAACTTAAAACAAAGGTAATACTTTTCGGTAACTTTAGGTAAACCATAAACTTAAGCCTAGTTAAGAAATCACAATAAATAAACATCTGTAAACATAACAATAACTAAAACAATATCAGTCTTTAAAAAAAAGATCCTAGATTAAATGTTGTATTCAGATTTGTGTGATTATTTTACCAAAATATTTTAACTTTCACTAAGAATCGTCTTTTATAAGTGGCTGTTACACAAAATGAAATTTAAGAAGACGTTACATAAATTGTGATAAAATCAGTCAATCAAATCTTTGGTAAATTACACAATAAAGAACAATCATAATGACTAACGATTTATGATAGTACCAAGATTGATGACTCTAATCCTCCTAAAACTTTGATAGGCTTCACATTAGACTTCAATCAAGATAACGCAATAAATATTTACATTAATCTAAAATTTAAACTAATACACTATTTATATCTAACGTTTCATAATATCCTCTATTGAGAAACCAAGTGTACGTTTTGGTGTTTCTACAGGAGATTGATGAGAGCTCAGGAGGGGTTGAAGAGGTTGTGTTACTGGTGGTGGAGAAGGTTTGTGAGATAGATCCAATAATGAGCTATCAGACTGGCTCGTAGAAGAAACTTCTTGACAGCCTTCTAGATGCTCCAAATGATGCTTGTTGGCGTCACTGTGTGTCAATAGATGCGTTTTCAAATTCGATCTTTGGTTGAAACTCTTGTTGCACACAGGGCATTTGTGGGGAGATTCTTCCATGTGCAAAATTTTGTGCACAGCTAAGGTCCTCGACTGGCAAAATCCTTTGCCGCATTCCGTGCACTTGAACGGTTTCTCTTTCGAGTGTATGTATCTGAAAAGATAGAAAATTAACGTTAGTCTCCAGTTTAACTTTCACTTGTAAAAGGTGAGAAGACAACTAAACGAGCTCTATGTAAACAGACATCAACATGAATCTTTATGGCTCAATAGGCGACGAAATAATAAGAGGTTTCAATGAAAATTTAAGTGATACTACATTACAGACGCATTAGACGGTTAATATATATGGTGTAATAAGAGAAAAAAGATCGGGTCTCGTAAAAGCGAAGAAATATAACGTGTAATTTGTTCGACGGCGGAGCAAGACAGATATGGTGATCGTAAAGAACCAAACCGGTTGTTGGGGGCGCGCGTGCGGCCTCGCGACCTCACAAAAAGGTTTACACTTTTAATTTATTTTTTTCTCTTATCGTCAACAATGCCCCGATGAAACACATACTAAATCACGTTGTTGGTTTAGAGTAGAAACATTAAATTAAATAAGAACTCTTAATATTAATAGTGAAAGTGCGTTTTATTTATGGGCGGTTTGAATTTCGTCAGAGTAAGTTACAATGCTATCAAATCGATGCAACGGGTAATAAGGTAACCTTATAGCTGTAAACAATGTGATGCTTACCTATGGTCTCTGAGGTGGTCCTGTCGCCGAAAAGCTTTACCGCAGATATCGCAAGAATATGGTCTCTCATCTGTGTGTGTTCTTTCATGTATGAGTAGATTGTATGATTTGGTGAATTGGCGATTGCAATATTTGCAAATGAACTGCTTCTTAGGCCTAGTCCCAGGGACACCAGGTGCTCTCATTGGTGGAGGGTTTCTGCCTGGCATTCTTTGGGCCATAGCTCCTGGGTACCGTAGCGTGTGGTGATACAAAGCAGCGTTTCTGATCCATTGGTTGACGAGCATGGCGTGGTATGGCGCTGATGGTGGTAGAGTTGCGACTTGTGCTTGCATGTAGGCAGACATCGTTGTATGGGTGTAGGGAACTGGCACTTTGTCTGTGTAGTAGGGTGGTTGTATTGGGCGAGGGTACGCGTAGGGTTGGGGTGGCGTCCAGCCCGGCTGGTGGCGGGAGAGCACTACGGCTGGAGGCGTGTCGTCTGTAGGCGTAACAGGCGGCGTCGGTAGCGGCGGTGACGGCCGTTCGAGCTTCACTAAAGCTTCGATGGGGAAATCCGGTGGATAACCTGTGAAGCAAATAAAAAAAAACATTAAAGCTTTCTCCTGATTTTCATGCCGAATGAATGTGGATTATGAAGTTAAAGAAAAGTAATAAGCGATTAAAATTTTAAAAAGTAGCATGTACCGATGTGATTGGAACTTTAAAAAGTTGTTTTATTATTATTATGTAATAGAAATATTTTTTTAAACATTGTCATGAAAAAAAAAACAAATCACCGTAACTTACGATTTTTGAAAACAATAGGTAGATAATAAAAAAATATTTATCCGTTATTCCTATATTCCGCAAACATAACAAAATTCTTTTTTTTAAATAGAAAGTAAAATCAAAACTGGCGTAGGTAAATAATTGTAAGTAAAATGTATGCATGATTTCATTGCAGATTTAAAAACCATGAACGAAGAAATTCCAAAAAAATATATGAACTATTTTCACAAAACAAAAAAAGTAAACACATTTCACAAAATACTCACTATGATT
This sequence comes from Ectropis crepuscularia, assembly GCA_963693475.1. Taxonomy (NCBI): domain Eukaryota; kingdom Metazoa; phylum Arthropoda; class Insecta; order Lepidoptera; family Geometridae; genus Ectropis; species Ectropis crepuscularia. The sequence goes on from OY856358.1 coordinate 18,100,646, forward strand.
AGTTTCAATATGCTCGTCTTCTTCCTCAATATTGATATCATCCGAACTATCAACACTGTACGGCTTATCTTCCATTTCCACAAACAAATGTCTGAACAAAACTTAACACTAGGGCACTGTCCTCAGACTCACTTTAGTATCACTGTGTATGTCGTCACTGCAAACCGGTTTGTGACTGACAACCGGCTTGAAAGAGCGCGCGGAGCGTTATGAACTTGTGTGCGTTCGTTATCGAGGCCTGCGCTTGCGCGGTGAGAGAGGGGAACACATCAAAAGCGCCGCTCTACCGGGCGCCTGTCCTGACTTCCGAAGCAGCACCGCGCCTCCCATGAAGGCGGAGCTTACCGAGCACTGCCTTCGGAATCGATCGGTAACAGTCGCGAATTGTTTCAACCACTCTCCCCCTTAAGTAGATTCAGTCCCATCCCCGTACCGCCACTACGTGATATTAGAACCCTGTCAAAGTTTCGCGTGGTCGCTTTGAAATCGTGTTTGGCAATGCAAATTTTTGGTGACACAAACGGGCCCCAGTGAAGTCATTACAGAAACGGATTGCTCTCGTAATTTTGTTTCGTAGGCAAGTCTTTGTAGATGTTCAACAGAGCTTTGTAGTCTCTTTGTAATTTGTAACTCTATTGAGATCTCGTACACGCTTTGAGTGCCGGAGACCTTTGTATTCAGTTTGGTATTGTAAGTGAAATCTGATTCAGGCTTAAACAATCTGGATTACAATGTTATGTAACTTAGGATTTCTAAATTGCATAACTTTTCCCACTTTGAAATGTTTTGGAGTTGTTAAACTTTTGGTCAAGACTCATATTACTTATCTAAGTATAGGTAGGTACTTACTTAGGGTTTGATACATACAAAATATTTGATGTGAAATTAAACGCGTTGAACATATTTTGAGATAAGGAAAAACAGTTGAGTTCGGGACAGTGTAACTGACACCGCTGTACCTATAGGTATAGGTACCTAAGTACCTACATAACTGTGGATGAAGGCTATGATTGTTCTAGTTTTAAATAAATACTAACTCACGATTGATATAGTCAGTCTAGTCCGACTCAAGTTTCGATCGCGTCCGGTATTGCTAAACGAGGTGCGAACACGCGCGCGCACTCTCTTGCTCTCGCTCCTTGAAAAAGATCGCCGGACGCGATCGAAACTTAGTCGGACTGGACTGACTATATCAAACGTGAGTTACCCGTGTATTTATTTAAAATGTGTAATAACCACGTTAGTTTTCATACTGACATTATTCGAGCTTATCACTTCTGTTACCACTCCCGGAGTGCCGGTTTTTATAATGAAACGAGGAAAACATGCACCTGATGATAAACAACACGCATCGACAACACGTAGCTATTTGAAAATCCAAATTACTGCGCTAAATTCGTTACCCAGGCATACCTATATTAGGTAGGTACGATAATAATATCTCTTTGTCCTATTATTTATCTACAAACATTCATTGTCCATCTAACCGGAATACACTTGAAACAAACTTCGATCAATCAGGTACCTAAGACCTAAGTTGTAGTTATAAAGATAAAGGTATAATAATTATTGAACAATTAATCCTAGTACCAATGTACTTAATTACGTTAACAGGTTAACACCATACTTACATTCAACACGATGCACTTCTGTGGTATCACAAAAATTATAATCAATTTACTAATCGTATCTACGAAAATATTAGCAGTTCGGTAGTTAATTTACTCGCTAATACACTGTCTTTATCGAATTCGTTGGGAATTCCTCATCCAAAGTTCATATCTAAAGGTAATCATTTAATTTTCTTCATTTAAGAGATAAGATATAAAATAATCACGGAAACAATGAGGATGAAATATTATATGTTTGTGTGTAAGTATATCATGATTTCTTTGAATTACGAGTAGGTACTTAAGCGAGAAATATTCTTATATCTAAGCTCTATGATGATAGTTAACTACTTAGGTACACTAGTATCATAGTATCATAACATTGTCATTTATAATACCTATTAGTAGGATTGTAATTTAAATACAGTTTGTCTAAATAATTTGTCTAACTAGGCTTAAAAACAAGATTAGCAATGAAATCAAAATTCAATGATACGAATAAATTACAGCTCACTTAATTTTAAATACGACAAACTCACAATGTCATCATCATAGGTGTGTCAGTACACGAAACAAGCGTTGGATGCGTGTGCGCCTGTGCGCAGACAAACAGTCAGGTGGGCCGTCGACACACGACACTAGTCGGCACCCTTTGTGCAACATCAAAAACGCCGACGCAAACAAACCACACTCGTCCACTCATTCCAACAATGCATAACCACTGTTTGAGTATAAACAATTTTAGCATTTGTTTTTGGGACTCTTGGGGCGAGGATCGCATTTTCGTATTTTTTTTAGTTATGTCGTTTTACAATTGGGTAGTCGAGGTTAGCCGGCTGTGTTACTAGATACCTTGTTGAGTCTAGAAGCTTGTTAGTGGAGTGTTAGGCAATGATTGCCGAAAAGTGCTTTGTAGGTGATAAAGCTCAGTTTAACTGGAAGACAAGCGCGAAATCTAAATTGGCAATTCTTCAGAGGTCAAAGATTAAATAGTCAGTCAGTTTCGCCGTGACTCAAACCATTGTATTACCAAATTTCATCATCATTGGCCTGTATTGGTCCACTGCTGGACATAGGAATCCCCTATAATACGCCACTCAGCCCGATCTTCGGTCTTACGTTTCCTACCTTCATCAGAACTTTGCATAGCCTAACTGATGGATACTGGAGGTTTCTCTCACAAGGATAGAGTCGAAGCCATTGTCCACCACGTTGATCAAGTGTGGGTTGGTGGAAGACAATTCAGAAATGTCTTTCAAGGGACTATTGTTTTTGTCTCAGCCTAAGTATATATGTATAGTATTATCCCATTGTAGAGCGAAGGCAGGCCAATTTTCCCGGTCCAGAACAACAGTCCTCCAATCTTCCCTAAAAGTATCTGCATAGTTTGATCCTCCATCTCTTCTTGGGTGCCCGGTTCGTAATGTATATCCACATAGTTGTTTGTTTGGTCCAGAGTTGTTCCGGCATTCACCATATATGACCCGCCTAGTACCATTTGAGCATGGCCGCTTTTTGATTGACATCTATTATTATAGTTTCAAGGAACTTTCTAATGAACTTAGATAGGATAACTAAGGCAAAGAGATACAATATCTTATGTTTCTGGGTGCCGAGCGCAGTGCAGTGCTAGGTAATAATTTGGACTTTTCATGTTCCGATAGATGCGTGTCTCTGTGCTGTTTTGAGCAGATATTTTGCTTAACCACCAGGGACATGCCCTGTTCCTCTCATCATCCTAGAGGTACCATGAAAAACTTGCCGATTTCCTCATGATTTCATAAAGTTTTTTAGTCGATGTTTTGATTTAAATTATCCACTGCACGGTCTCCGGGAACCTTGACATTTTTCATTTGGATTCTTTTTTTACGTGTCTTAAATTAGGTAATTTAGATAGTTTTAACGTAACTTATGATAAGTATGTGAAAACACCCAGACAAAAAGTCATTTCTATCTGTATTTATTGTATACCCGATTCATAGGCATACGCTTGACCGCAAACAGGCCTGATTTATAAATTTAAACTTTCAGTCTGATGTTTTTCTTTCAACTCATCATTATAATACAGTATGCGGATAAATTTCTACTCGTCTATTACTTTTATCTTTACCACAGTTTTAGATAAAGTTAAAGTAATTCCGTTTCATCAAAACTAGATGTCGAAATCTTTATTATTAACAATCAAGAGATTAAAACGGAAGCCGCGTATAAATATTAAACAGTGGCAATAAATGCCAGTTGTAACTTAGTAATATATGTTTTATAGTGTATTTTATTATGTAAAATAACACACTACGTGGAACTTTTCAGTTTTAACAAAGAATCATAAATCTATAATCTTTCACGAATTTTCTGAGTGAACTGAATGACCGAGAACTATATTCTTTCATAGCCAAATACAAAACGTAAAACTTATCTGAGCTAGTTAGTCTGGATGATCAATAAGCTGAGATCTGGAATGTTCAGAATAGCTTGAACCCAAAAGCCGATGTGATGTGTACCTATATTCCGATGTGTATATTCGGAGGTCAAGTGATACTGGTGGATTTTGATTACACTGCTGTATGTATTGTGCGAGAACGTCCAATTTAACTTGATCCATAACATCGTTGTGATTCTGCATAATCGTAATTCAAGTTAAACCGGTTTTTTATGCAAATATTTGCCATTGTAACGTAAACTCAGGAATTGCAGCGTCTTAACGAAATTGGAGATCACAATTTTTACTTGTATTTGACATCAACAAATATAAAATAAGATACATTTTATATTTATAGACCTGCAGTTTTCTTACACAAATTACAGAGAAAAGAGGTAATAGGTCAGAGTGTATCCCTGTATGACGAACGCAGTGCAGTGCTAGGCAGTAATTTGACCATGACCATGCTGTAAGGGGTAGGCGTGTGGCATACCTACATTAGGGGTGTGATTTCTCGCCACTTATATTCATTACTTTTCATCATATTCGCTGGCATGTATATTTTTAACCATCAACCAAAATTAATTGATCGTGGATCATTGAAAAGTCGTCATTAGTCTTAGGCCAAGTAATAAAAGTGACCAGAACCTCGTTTAGCTCAACTTTATGTTTGCTTTTAGAGAATAGCCTACCTACTCCTTACTAGCCTAGTCTGCCAACACATTGCTAACTACAATGCCATCAGAACATTGCTCTACCTGTTTAGTACTCGTGGAATATTATAGTGAGTATATACAAAGCTTTGAGATATGCCTCAGGTAACTTATAGGTACTTACATCATATTTACCTACACAAATTCAAAGTCGCACAGCGAGCCATGGAAAAAACTATTCTTGAAGTTTCTCATAGAGATCGTATTCGGAATAGAGCCCTCCATCAGAAAACCGGTAACCTTGGTTGTCACAGCTCAACGCTTTAGGCAAACTGAAGTACCAATCTGTGAATAGCCCGGTTATACCTATCACAGAACTAATAAATGTTGGGGTAAACGTGTTCTTGGAGATCGCGAATCGGCAAGCGTTGTGTAGGACACCCTGAGACTAGATGGAGTGACGATATACTGAAAATAGGAATTAATGGAAGAAGAATATGTCCACCGTCCTCCGCTATTTTATGGAGTCGGGCTGGTTTGAGTAGACTGGACGAGGGTAGTGCACAATACACCCCTAGTGGGACGTTAGTTCAGAGTTCAGGCCAATCACCTCCATCCTGAATTAGAATTAGTAGGTATATGTCTAACAGTAGAGTAAGATAGGCTGACAAAGACGCGGAACTTCATGTTGGCTTTTAGATATATGCTCTAGATATGCGCAAAAGGATAATTAGATTGAGAACAAACATTTACTTAAACATACTATTTTAAGTAAATGTTTGTTTTCGGTAGGTGCCTTAAAATATACTGTGTTGCACCTAGCAATGTGTTTAATCTTACTCTACTTTATCGTCATAGTTCCAAGGTATCGAATATTTTCTTCGTATATACTAAGACTGTTTATTGAAATAAAATGTTCGTCGTAATGCTATGACAAGTACAATTAGTAGCATGGAAACATACCTGGTTGTGTTAATATCGATAAAAAAACTGTTTTTTAAACTAGTTACAAATTTCTGACGTTACTTTGTTGTTGGTTACGATCCGTGGGTGTTGAAATATCAATTCCAACATAATAATTATGTTACTTTGAGAGTATTCGGCTCTCTTGAATTTTTCGTATTTTTTTCTAGCGTGTAGCTCTTTTCTAGCATAGGTACTATAGAACCAACTAAATAAAAACTAGCTAGTAGTAGTCATTGATAATACCTATAAAAGTTGTAGTACTATCATTGGTAGTACTAGTCAATCTTACAAAAAAATCTTCGGTGTCAAAAATGGGGTAGTTATGTTACGATTTTTATTAAAAACAGAATGGGAAAAAAATATTTTGTTATAAATATACTAGCGGCCCGTTCCGGCTTCGCTCGGATCATAATTTAAAGTTTTGGGGTGAACAACCCTTATTACTTAGGGGTATGAAAAATAGCTAGTAGCCGATTCTCAGACCTACTGAATATGCATATAAAATTTGGTAAAAATCAGTAGAGCCGTTTCGGAGGAGTAAGGAAACAAACACTGTGACACGAGAACTTTATATATAAGATTGTGTTTTTCTTTTATTAACTCAAAAAAATTATATAAATATATTATTTAAATACCTATCAAGGTCCTTTCGCTGTAGCTTCTATCCGCTGTTACGTCTATCTGCTGTAGAGTCTACCACATCGTTGTTTGCGATCAGGCATCCACCGAGACGATTTGATTTTCTTTGAAATGTCATTGATCAACGTAAAGTAGTTTGGTACAAACTCACGTACACACAAAATGTTCTCCTATATATTATTTCTGTGATATCTTTATAATCCTTTTCGATCCACATCGATCGCTACCAACTAGGGTTTTCCCAAACCCAGCGTACTTTACGTATGATAAAAGAATTCCTATCTAATTATGAAATCCAACGAATTGTTATCGCAATTTCGCATGCTACTGTGTGGATTGGTAGCAAGATTCCAGATATTTAATTACACACCTTAATACATTATCCAAAAGTCATAGATTCTATCAACTGAAGTGGAATGAAAGAAATGTTTATTTTGTATTGTAACCTACAGCACCTTGCACGCTATACCAGCTTCTTCTATTCTTTATTTAAATCACAGATTTGGTCGTATATAATGTAGAGTAACTTTGATTTTACATAGTGTATGTTCAAAAGTAGTACTGTTCTACGTCTAAGGAGTGTTAGGCGGTATTAAGCTTGACCTGTATATGTGTAGATATTTTTGCAAAATACATAAGTAGGTGGTAAAACTGTTGGCGACCCAAAATTTACGCGTCGTCATAGTATTAGATCGCTGTTTAATTTTTACTAGTAGGTAGTACCAGATGGTCAATATTCGAATATAAAGCAATGTAGAGCAAAGGTCATTTGTGCGTGGGTCATACACACGGTCTTCTTCTTCTTCATGTCGATGATGTTGTCTTATTTATGACACCTAACACCTAATAATAGATTTAAATGCACATTATACACGGCAGTGTATGTAATGTTTTGTTATTGTCAATGTATTTCATATTCATATTTTTTTAATATTAGCATTCTGCATTTGTTCACTATGTAAACTATAAATTTGCGAAATTTCAAAATCTTCTGTCTTTTTTTCTTCTTTTTTATTTAACATTCTTATAAATGGGGTTTGCTTAACATACTAATGTATTTCTGATGAATACTTTGAAAAAATCTTTAAGTATAAATTTCTGTCCTGATTTTGCCAACACGTTTCTTTTCATTGTAAAATAGCAACGACACTCACATATTACATCACATATTGCAAGTTAGATGTTCTTGTTTCTTACACATTCCTTTAAGCTATCACATTGGTACACGTGCAACATATAATCAACGTATTTTTTTTTCTGATTAACGAAACAATAGTCGTGGTAACGTAGAAGACATTTGTAGAACTGCTTGCCTTTTTTATTTTGTAGAATCGTCTACCAAGATTCTAACCTTTACAAAGTTTTACAGAGGAGGCTTTACAGAGTTTCGAAAGACAACCCTCTTACAACTGCTGTGGTGAGTGGTGTTCTAGGTAACCATGGGCAAAGAGGATCATTTACCATCAACGAGCGTGTTTGCTTGTGCTGGGCTGTTCTTTTAGTAAATCGTGTGGAATACCCAATTTTAATTTCCAATATTTGCCAGATTCGCTGTTGGCGAAAACATGAAGCAGGGCGATATATTTTTATTTAAAATTAAAACAAATGTCACTCTAGTTATTACAATTACAGTCTCACACAACTATAACTGTAACATATGTAAGTGTAAAGGGTAAGTACTATGGCTTAAGAGTTGTTGCATTGTATTGTATACTGAACACCAACATATGCATCGCCCTTCCTGCCCGGCGGGTACCACCTTCGCCTTTCTCTTCCCCTCATTTCCCTTTACGATTGTCGCCTGCTTATATTATAATAATTTAGATTTTGCGCATGCTTACTTACAATGTTCGTCGTCTATCATACCTCACCCAAAGTCCGCTATGACATTACGGACTCAGCTATTACGTAACCAAAGTGTTGGAACAACCAGCATTGCTCGCAGAAAATCAGTTACTAACTGTGCCCTGCAGCTTTGCTTCCTATATAAACGTTGTTAAATTGTGTACCTAAAGTAGCATTAGGTTCACGTTAAATGGGTATTTTAATATAACATGGTTGGACAGGAACACGGCGAAGAGGCAACAATGGTATCTCAAGATATGACTCTTTACACCATATAATTTTCAAGCCATGATGAGGCCTACCAGGTACTTCGAAGACCAGGATGCTGACGTTTTACCACAAAACTGTAGGCCAACAAGGCTTGGCCCACGCTAGGTTGAATAAGCAAGTAGTATATGGTAGCTATAGTAACGAGGTTCGAGGACGATGATATGACGCCGGTACTTAAGCTCTACAGTCTACAACATCACAGTGTGAATGGGCGTTCTTATCAGCCAACCAAGCACCTACTATGCTGAGGATTGATGCTTACATTACCTATATCGTCAAATACAGTTATTTTAGTTCCACGTATTTCATCAACTAACAATATGCGTCAAAAAACGATAGAAGTTTACAAAGTTTCAAATAAAAATCGTTCGCTGAGTTTTCCTTCTCTTGGTGCGTGCAGGGCCTAGTCGTAGTGAGGCCTCTAGACAATTTCCTAGTCAGCCTTATAGATAGTCCAATTCGGGCCTTGAACAAACTTGTAGAATATGGCGGGAAATTTCAAATCAAGTACCAAGTATTTTTTAATTGCTAGTCGCTGTAATTTACCCTAACTTCAAGATCAGTTTAAGCTGATTATTTTAAAGACCCACAGACAAACAAATGAAACATTTTTGGGTATATCGAATTTTGGGCAAAATGATAAGGTATAATCAATTTTGCTACTAGGCTTTATGGATTAAAAATGGGAATTTCCATGATATTATGTTCAAAGTTATCCTATCTGCAGTATATCTAAATTACCTTCCAGCATATACATATATACGTATTTACATGAATATGGAACAGTTGAAAAACATAATAGAGGTAAATATTATTAAATATTAGCCGTGATAACATAGTAGCGAGAAAGTCCAACTCACAATGGTGAGGTAGTGGGTACGAATCCTGCTTCAACCTCTATGTAATTGTTCGAGTTTTTCACCGCACCGACATAACAAACATACCAACACATCTGATCTGTATCTACATATCACACGTATACGCACTATTTTGTCACTAATATTATTAGTATGATTCCGCAGTAAATAATTATCTTTTAATAGTACCTACTTAGTCCTTTCCTATGCCCTATACGATTACTAAAAAGATTCAAAAACGCTGTATGAAAAGTGTGACTGAATATCTAAAGCGTATTTTCCGTTTCAAGCGTCGTAATTAAAACTGTTTTTGGAATTCGAAACCTAAAGATTAAACGTAACCATATTACTAAAACTACAATGTTCGATCCTACGACGGTGTGTACTTCTTCTTCTTCTTCTTGCTCAGTTTCTTCTAGGTAAAAGAAACTAAATTAAAAATAGAAATAGTTTTTGCAAGTCGGTTGTAAATTATTAAAATCACTCGGAAGTTTCCATTTTTAGTGATAAAAACAAATCTTTCCTCAATAAAATAATTTTATAAAAAGATTAAGCCATCCGCGTAAAAACGGATTAACTTTGGTAAGGTTAGATAACTAAATTACTCGGCGTTTTTCCAACAAGGATTAATTAAAACATGTCTTTTTTTGTAATAGAGCGAGACCATATAATATCAGAAACCAGAGCTCTATAGCGATACGAATCTGCAAGTCACATTGCAATGTTTAAGGGAAGCCTTTATTATTTAAGACCCGAGGCTAGTCCCGGTTTCATTTGACGCTCCCCTACCACCTTACTAAAAGAGGTAAGAAATAGAGATATTCCTCTCTTTCATTTCAAGGAACAAGAAAAAGACAGCAATATCAAAGCCAATACTATTTTAGGTACGTAGTATTTACTACCTAGAATTAAAAATCATTTAGTTTGTATTAATTCTTTCAATAAATTTGCATTTAAGTACACTCATAAAACTGTACCTTGCAAATGGTTCGTGTCCGACTAAAACAGGTTTTTCAGCTGTAACTTTCAGTCAGGTTTTCAGTTTTGGCTGAAACCAAAAGTCTTAAGTATTTCATACTTCAACATTTATATTTTATACTGAAATGTAGTTTATTTTAACATTTAGTACATTTATTTGCTGAAAAATATAAGACATTTCAGGAGTGTTAAACTAAACAAAAATTAAAAATATTATCCTTTAAATTTGATTTACAACGGACGGCGGCAAATTGAACTGGTTGAGGTGTGTGGCGTGGCAATGAATACATAAATGTATATAAAACAGAAGCCGAAACTAAATATCTTGGCTGAAACCGAAACCAAAACCGAACTTTCGGTCGGTCACAACAAATAGTCTAAGATTATAGTAGAAGCTATTATTGTAGGCTCTGAAGATAACATCGGAGGCAGAAACATAAATGACATGCAAAATTGGCGTTCTCTAATAATTGTGTTTGTTTAGATTCACCCCTCTTGACTTTTGAAACGAATTGACTTTATAATGAAGCTAATGAGGTATTCTACTTCAAAGAGTCGCTTGAATGCACCCTTGAAATCGAGTGATCTAAATATAATGACTTTATCACTTTAATGGTTACATTTTAAAAAGATTGTAATTAAAGTAGATATTTTTAACTAAACGTTTTGCTTGACCGTATATCCCGTAACTTGGAAATACGTTTTGTATTACATGAAGCAGTTTGACTAGGAATAGACACAGCATAAACAAGGAACATAATGTAAGTAAATTAGCTACTGAGATTAAGCCCATAATGTTTCGCAAGAAAAACACCAAACGTTGGTGTTACATGTCCTCGGCAGCTATTAAACAGCATAGCATAAGCAAACCACTAAATTTTCCCACTCAACTCTTCTCTCTCTTTCTGCTCTCTCTGACTTCTCTTTCTACGAGAGAGTCAAGGGCATGGTGACGTGGATAAAATCGCGAGACTAGCAGATCAAACTATGAGTATTAGCTTACTTAAATCAAACTATGAGTATTATTACCGTTCTTTATGGACCTTCCGTTACTTCTACTTCAAGTACATTTTTGGAATACCTTCTTATTCTGAAACATTACTTGAACTCAATTTTAACTCATTTAAGTTTTCGCTTCTAAAATCAGAAATTTAACTAGTGTTTTCAATTTGCTGACAATTTTTACTGTTTTTTTAGTGCACGTAAGCATTGAATAAAAGCTCGCGATAGTACCTACAGTGGTATAACTTATTTTTTTATTTAGTTTCTTGTCTGATGTCAACTAAAATGTTGTGACTTGATCATACTTTTAATTTTGAATACCTTTCCGAGCGCTTGGTCGAACGATGCGTGAGGAAATTACTGGCGCTTATTTGGTTATTTTGTTTATTTCGTTGCGCTAATTTGTTGTGTGTGCATTGTTCACCAATATTTATTTGGCTCAACGAATAGATACGCAAAGCCATTCAGCGTGATATTGCCGCAAGCATGCTGGTCACACTTTGACTGGTAGTAAGCTGGATCTTCTTAATTTTGAAACCTTCATCAGTCTACGGACCATCTCGATGATTTTGGTATGAATAGGTAGTTATGTGTAGTTTCCAGTTTAATTTAATTTCACTTATGAAGACTCTACCCGTTATAAGAAATTACATGATAATCAGGGCATTGATAGATTTCCACTTTTACTTCTTACTTTACTTTTTAGTAATTTTAATATTACCCAAGGGATGCTTCAGGAGCGGGAGAGTTACTTAGTACTCGTAAAATGTATGGGTAAATGAAAAATCAAACATTAAATACTTACTAAGTCAAGCATAGGTATATACTTTATAATACACGTTATCTGAAGATGGAAAAAACGCGAATTACCGTCTATAACAATGGGTTTGTCCATGATAGGTAAGTGTAAGTACATCAAAATGTTTGCGACTTAGGAATTTGACGTAGGAAATGAATAATGACTTAATGTCTACAATATTTTTGTATAGGTACCTACAACTGAAAAACGCAGCGTTTTGTCTTGTAGATGTTTTGCTTGTTATACATTATATGAACTTATGTTGATAAGTCTGAGGCTTGGGCTTTTCTATGTGACTAATTTATTTCCATGAAAGTTGTTTCATTATTTAAATATTGGTTAGGCTTTCTTACACAACATTAACTTTAGGTCCTAACCCCAAACTAAGCAAAGCTTGTACCTACTATGAGAACCAATTAGCTAATATAATACTTTTATAATCGTAAATACATACCTATAAAACACCCCGGCACATTACAAATATTTGAATTCCTCATATCAATACTTAGCCTAGATGGGATTTGAACCCATAACCTACAGGCTACATACAAACTTACAACCAAGTGAGTCACAAAGCTTGTGTCAAATTATTACAGCCAATAAGTGTGTTGAAATAGTAATATTATAAATTCGAAAGCTTGTTGAATATTGATGGATAGATGATATAAGCAAACTGTGTCCTTGTAAGAGAAACCCTCGATTCAGTAGCCCAGCAGTGGAAACAAAGTGGCTAAGACTAACAAGATGTTAATTACGTTGGTCGATCGGTAGAGAGTTGAACATTTCTTTACTGCTCCCTCCGCTGAAGCACAGTAAAGAATGTGGCTGAAGGGCGAATTTACGAGTATGTAATGTTTTGGCGGATTATAAATGGTCATACAGCCCCCGAAAAGTTAGCACAAACTACGAGTAGGTATTAGTCTAGTAAAAACAATTTTTATCAAATCATTTATTTCCTTGTGAGTCAAGTTTATCTTATACCTTTAAACGAGCAATAACTGTATAAAATTATATATAGAAGCTGAATCTCGGAAACGGCTCGAACGATTTTCATGAAATTGTGTATCCAGGGGGTTTCGGGGACGATAAATCGATCTAACTAGGTTTCAATTTTTAAAAACCCATTTTATTCGCGTTTTTTAGACAACGAAAAACTGTTACATTAACATTATAATGCGACGGTAACTTTCGCAACCCAGCGCGGCTGTTTATTAGCTCAGTCGATAAGATGGCAGTCATGAAGCAGCCCCCGGGTTCAAATCTAGATGGCTTCTTTTTTTTTCAGGTTCTTTTTGCTTTCATTCTTTTTTTTTAGAAAATCTATTACTGGAAACCCTTTATCTGTAGGTATCTAAGTATACGCAGTGTTTATACCGAGCAAAGCTCGGTCACCCAGGAAAAATAGATTTAAATTAGGGTTAGTACCGTTCTCGAGGTTCGGCTTGGTTAGCGTACAAGTCATTTAGCTACAATAACAAAAAACTACTTTAAAATGTATCCATTCCACTTAAGTGTGTCTACAGACAAGTCTCTGTTTTTTCTCTCTTTAACTTTATTTTATGAATAGACTAAGAGCGTCTCACGACTTTACCTCTTAAGGGAGTCTAACGACTTACTAAAACTTTGTAAGTCTAACGGCTTGATTTTGACATTTCTTTCTGTTTGTTTTCGTTTGAAACTTGAAATAATGTATCTTAATATTTAAAAATCCAGCATTGTGATATTTTTTCCAAGTGAACTCTTCCCCAGTTCAGGAAGTTCATATGGAATTAGGTTCAACTTGACAGATAACACAGTTTTAATTTCGATTAATGTTATTTCCTCAACGATGTTCAAGCGAAGCCGGAATGGGCAGCTGAACTTTACTGTATAAATATATTATATCTATTTATAAATACAAAATAATGTAATAGCTAACCATTTCAGTTAGGCGGCCAAAGAGCTGGTAGCAAATGGCTAACTATGATGATGAGTGTTAGTTTATCTTTATTCTATAATATGCTATAGAAGATCATGCTAGGCACCTACAATGATTTCATTCGTTTATTGTGGCTATGTATTCAAACATTTATCCGAGTTGACAAACATCAGCAGACAGAAAAACCCACATTTGATTACAAACTTTCGTATTAAAAAAATAAATAGGCTGAAGTGTGAATTTAAGCTTGGATTATTTTAAATTACTTTACTCTTGCGCTCTACGCAGAGAACGCAAGCGAAAAAAGATAATAGTCCGAGAAAACACCTAAGTTTGTCCTCTACTGGACTGAAGTAAACATATAGTACAAAATGTTTGTCAATATTACACACTACACCATCAAATCCAAACTTTAAGGACAACGGATCGCCGTAAGGGACCGATCGAGGTTTTTTAAGCTATTGCATAGCTTTTATCGCGGGCCTGGAGACCGATTGTTACTAATGGTGCATCTCTTTCTAATGTTCACAAAAAAAGAGGGAGGGAAGACTGTCACGCCGTCCTCCCCACTCGGTCATTCGACTTTCAATCTTATGACTTTACATTTACAGACTAAATGCTCTTAGCAGTGTTGCCAACTTAACGGATTTCCCGTGATACGTAGTGGATTTGAGTACGTAGAGAACGGGAAAATAACTTTCTAACGGCTATTATCATAGCATATTTTGGAATAGGTAATTAGGTATATCAATGAAGCAATAATGTCAGCGTAAAAGCTCACTAGCTCACTATTTAATCAATTTTAGGGATTTTTAATTTAACTTAAGTTTAGGGATAAATATTTTGAGTAGATGGAACACTGATATCGCGACGTTTAAAATTGGATGTACATGAATGTCAATGTCACTAAATATGAATAAACAAAAAACAAAGTGCCATAAAAGCAAGTTATAGTGAAAAAGCTGAAAATCTTCATGTTCCGAGAAGCGTGCTATAATTGAGATGTTTTGGCTTAACAATATGGAATCTGGATTTACTAAAGGGAATAGGTAGTTCCAATTTACCAAAGAAGGCAAACTTTTTTGCAATCAAAAAACAAAGACTTTTGTAGTTCAGAATAATTCATGAACGTGAAAATAACTTTGCAAGTACAGTTTTACGTTTGATACTATTTACCTATGTATAATACATAAAGCAGCCTAGTACATAAATATGTAATAGATGATTTTCGGCTTAGAACTTCATCTTTAACACTGTTTACAAAGTTAGGTTATGTGCGTAAAATATAATAAGCGTTTGTTTGCTTGTTTCAGATCTAGATTATCTTATGCAATGATGTTGTTGAATATGTCCAAATAAAAAGAGATCTAAATGTGTGTACTGTCAAGTGTCGCGTATGTCCTGAACACAATAAAATATGAAACAGCCTTGGATATGGGATAAGGAGCAGCTTCATCTGAAAATACCTGTGTCTATCATAAATCTGTGGAAGAAGCTACAGCCAAAGGCTGCGGACAGGAACTATGTTTTCATATTGCAAAAGAAAGCAATCCATGGTTTATATAATTTATCAGCTAGAGAATCAGTACGGTAGATTTTCACCACATAACAACTTTAGTATGATAGCAATGAAGGTATCATTGTACATATTTATATTTATCAATGTATAATGTATGTAAGAAAAAATTAAAGTCAATGGCAGAAATTAAATCTGAATCCTAAAGCACACCATAAACACAAAATTGTATTTCCTACGCTTCTATATTTTTGCAATCCCTGCACAAGCTCTCAATGAAATCAAGTTTAAAAATGAAATAAAAACCTATTGAGCAAGGCAACAAAGTCAAGTGTTAGTCAAAGTTAAAGATAACATATGGAAGAGAAATGTGTTGAAATTGGAATCTTGTAGTAAGGTAAAATAGTAGATTTATAAAACTTTTGGTGTAACATTGTTTGTACTCAATCATGTACTTAGTATACTGTATAAATATTGGTGGACAATTCACACACAATTCACTGCTTTAAATTGCTGAGGCTCCTTTACAGCTGCTTATATTAATTTTTACCTTAGTTATTTTATCTTATTATGTACACAGATTCTTTGATTTTTTGTGAATAACGTTACCACATGTTCTAATGAATTTATGGTTCGAATAAATGAATTGAATTGAACAGGAAAATAAAAAAAATTGAACATTAACAGTTGTATAATGAAGTAATAATAAACTAATAAAAATAATCTTATGTTAGTGAATTAGACTGGTGAGCGAATTAGAAGCCATGAGCTTAGTGGGTATAGTAGCTCTGCCTGCGAAGCTGAGGGTTGTGGGTTCGATTCCCACCCAGTGCAGTAATGTGCAAACATTACTGTGTTCCGGTTTGAAGGGCAATGTTTCCAGTGAAATTACAGGGCATACAGATAATACATCTTATATCTCTGGGTGACGAGCGCAGTGCAGTGCTGCAGGTAATAATTTGGACTCTTCATGTTCCAAAAGCAGCGTGTCACTGTGCTGTTATGTGGCAGGCATGTTGCTTACCATCAGGCACATGTCCTGCTCGTTTATAATATAGAGTGATGAGTCACATTATAAAAAAAATATGTTTGCACTGTGGCTGGGTGTTTCTTCATATTTTATCTATCTATATAAATATAAATCAATACCACTTTTCATTGTTAGTAAACTCCTCCTAAATGGCTGGACCGATTTGAATGTTTTTTTTGTATATATTTGGGTAGGACCCTGGAAGGTTTAGATTCACAAATCAGCTCGGCAGATGGCGCTGCAGTTGATATCTAGGTTATTATTCGAGCGAAGCCGGAGCGGGCCGCTAGTCTTCTATAAATACAAAAGCGAAAGGTCACTCATCAAGGAATCTCAGAAACTACAAATGCTAGGAATCTGAAATTTTGTATGGAGGTTCCTTTTAGCACGTAGGCGCTCACTAAGACGGGGTTTTGCGAAATTCAACCCCTAAGAGAGTGAAACAAGGATGAACTGTTGTATGAAAATTCGTGATTTTCAAAGTTATCAAATTTTGTCTCTAGATACCTGATACGATGCACTTAAATGTTTGTTTTATCAATTTTGTGATTTCGAACTGTATGGGTGGTATGGGGTGAAATTGGGGTTGAAATAGGGGATGAATGTCAATATGAAAATTCCCAACCGTTGAAGATAAAACCATGAAACTCTGTATAATACACTTGACACGAAACAAATAAATGTTTGTTCTAGCAATTTTGTAATTTCGACCTGTATGGGGATGAAATTGGAGTTGAAATGGGCGACGATTGTATCTTACGCTTTCACATCTAAACAACAGAACCGATTTTGATGAAATTGTATTATTACCTTAATATTTATTTTGCACAGACGAAGTTGCGGGTAAAGCTAGTAGCAAGTATGTATTTAAAACTGTATAAGTATTATATCAGCTATCTGGCCGCCATAGTACAAGCTTTGCTTAGTTTCATGTGGGTCAGATTTTCATGTGTGTGAATAGTCCACCAATATTTATTTAGTTAGTGTGATTAATTTTAAGAGAAGTATATAACAGTATGATGATGTAAGAGAGTTTGTTTGACTCATTTGATTTTGAGATTGTTTTGAATAATTGCTGTAAATAAGTGATATTTTGTACTTAATCTCTTTGTATAACTTTAACCTTAATGTAAATAAGTAGCATTTTGTATTAAATCTTTTGTAGAAATTTTACCTTAATGAGTTTATATTATTTTGTACTCAACCTTTCCAGCATTATGACATAGAATAGATTGATTATGATAAAAACAAATGTGACTCAGACTCAACATTATCCCAAAAATACTGTAGAAATCAAATTTAAAAAAATATAATTGCATAAGTTGATAAAAAATACATGCAATAGCTTTACCGCGGCAGTCCCCGAGTGCCACACGTCTTTTTTTTTTTTAAATCAAGAGTGACGAGACGAGCAGGACATTTGCCTGATGGTAAGCAACATGCCTGCCACATAACAGCACAGTGACAACACGCAGCTATTGGAACATGAAGAGTCCAACATTACCTAGCACTGCACTGTGCTGGTCACCCAGAGATCTAAGATGTTATATCTCTAAGCCCTGTAATTTAACTGGAAACATTGCCCTTCAAACCGGAACACAGTAATGTTTGCACATTACTGCTTGGCGGTAGAATAACTGGCAAAGGTGTGGTACTTCCCCAGGTGGACTCTGCTAAGAGTCCTACCACTACTAAATTGCAATTAATTCATTGGGTTGCAATTCGAAACATAGTTCGGTTACGTCAGTTACGTGGTCCACACACTAACACGCACCATGTTGCATGTTGCACGTCGATGGTAAACTCACAATAAAATTGTAAAAAAATGACATTATTCATTACAATTGTAATAAATACATATTATATTTTAATGGTTTAAATAAATAAATATTGGTGGACAATTCACACACAACACCATCTGACCCCAAACTAAGCAAAGCTTGTGTGATGGCAGCCAGATAGCTGATATAATACTTATATAGTTTTAAATACATACGTATTATACATAGAAACACTTATTTGTACGATACTCATTATCGTACAATAAAATGTTAAATTTAAACTTTAAAAATGTATACTCTTTGTATGCTCTTTTTTTGTTTTTAAAATTGACGTGTAAATTGTACATTTATGAATAAAGAACTTTGACTTTGATGCATCTACGCGCGTACTTGCGGTGCAGATCTTTCTGCAATTTTTCACGCACTCACGTGCGTTGTTGCGTTTTGTGGATTCACGGCGGCTCTGACTCATTTCATTCAAACACGCGCCAAGCCGCACGGAACTTTGGGGCTCGGTGTGCCAATTGAGCGATACCTTACGTCTCGCCCGCAACCACGCGCGGGGTTGCATGTTTCTCCGCATGTAGGTGCGTGATATGCATGAACATGATGCATCTTCGGTGTGTGGGACTGTGCGTGTTTTCTATAAAAACGGAGATACCTACTTACAGACGACGATCAACGATGGAACACGCATTCACGCACTACGCTGCAAGTTGACAGTGGCAGTGCGGGGCAGTATGAAGACCGCCTTATAGTCTGGAATATCATATACCCATATGCTATTCCAGACTATACTATACTTTCATCGCGGGAAAATTGCGGGATCGGAGACTACTTGGGTTCGCTGCTAGTATGATGATATATATATGAACACTTAGACTAGAACAAACATACGTATTCATCTCACAAATAGATTAATTACTCTTGTTTTATAGGTTTAAAAAAAAATCATATGTATTGTAAATAGTTTAAAATAAATATGGATGGACGAATGTGTATGTACTGTACTCTTTCACGAAAATATTACTAAAGGGATTTGAATGAAACTTGGTACAAAGAGAACAGTCTGGTGTAATTCATAGACGAGATATTTTAATTCCCGCGGAAAATAACGCGATCGGGAATTTCGTGGGTGAAACCGTAGAACGCCGCTAGTTGATTGATTCTTTCAGCAGATTGTTGCGTTTGTTTGTAATGACTGATGAACTACGATGACTGAAAGTACAGCATACCATTTCAGGTCTTTATAGCGCGAACATCATTACAGCCTTGATTGCCTTGCGTCTTAATTCAGCTTATCCTCAAAGAGATTTTCTTACAATTTCAACTACGAAAGAAAAAAACCCTTGATATAAGATTGGTAAGATTAATTTTCGTCTAACGATGTGGGTACAATAATGTAAATCACTGTCTACAATATCAAATCTACCAGATAAAAATAGACTTTAGTTGCGCGGAAAAAGACCTTTTGAATGGGAAAACTTATTTTGATGATTTCATGGTTCCGGTACTCAGGAGTATTAAGTTGAAATGTTTGTTTTATAATACATACATATACCTATTCGTAGTAGCATTCTTACCAAAATAATTCGAAGCAAAAAGACCAAGCCTACACGGAAGTCAGAGCTAACAATACCCAGGCAAGATTATTAGGCTTACTTTAGTCTTATAATCAAGAAATTAGGAAAATAAAAAATTTCCCATGACGCTATGTAATCTTCCTATCGGTATAATACCCTGATAATCTACACGGTAGCTGGTGACGTGAGCAAACATAAAAACTCAAAGTTAATTCTGAGATTACATACAAAATGTTATCACGGCACGAAGTACTTATATCATTATGACTTGTGTTAACTAGAAACTGCGAACGAGAAAACATCGCGAGAAAACCTATCTATTGAAGTATCAACTTGTCTACGTTATGGTCTTGATTAAAGATAAACTATCAAGTTTGTACGCTACACCGTTATCAGTAATTACATTTGTAATTTTATATGAAACTGCACCGAAATATCAGGATTTTACAATTCACTGGCATCACTCATTTGTCTGTTTCAATGTGAATATGATACATGAAATATCGAACCGGCGTGTTACAATATATTCCGACAACTGGCAGCAAATTTTGGTAACATATTACAACAGGCAAGCTGAAAACTTGTCACATTTTGCCCGCTACTCACTAGTCAGGTATCTGTAGGTCTACTACGAAGTCCGATAAACAACGTATCGGCCGAACTTATGGACATTTCTTACCACTAAACACAATCAGTCGGTTGATCAGATCGGGCGTTTCGTTCATTCCGAATTCCGACCGACATAGATTTGACAGTTTTTGTGTCGTAAACCTTACTCCGAAAGCATTTAATTACCTTATGGATTATTCGGCCAGCTGTCGGTCGGATCCGATTATTCGGAGGTTCTTTTCGTAGTAGACCTGCTGCACCTCTGTATCGGGATATAATAGAAGAGGGATGTAACTAAATTTCACCTTCCCTCAAATACCTACTCAAAGCTTTCACCTCTCAGAATAAAACTTGCCTTAATTAAATCCAATTTATTTTGACGTTTCTGACGTCAAAAAAACTCAAAGAGACAAAACGTGGAAACGCGACCTTTTTTTTAGAACGGACCTATAGTAGCTGGCAGTGGGTGCCTCTACTACCTATCGGACCTTGGGGTTAGCGCTACAGCGCAGACCGAAGCCTCTCCCATTATACGCCACTCAGATGGTAATGATAGATTGTACATCTGCAGTTGAAAAATACTCTAATACCAAAAATACTACTGACGTATACTCGTAGGAGGAATTGGCACCTTACTATCTTATGACCGTGAACCGCACTTTCTACCCGCTAGGCCACCACGGTCTTTTTAAAGTGGTATATGTATATCTTTTTTTACCAGGAAACGATTGAGAGACGTGCCAAAAGGCTCATTGAGAAACACCCTTGTGCAAAAAAACTTCAAAGCCTTGAACACAACTGATCTGCATGATCTAATACCACCGTACCTTTTTCTGTCGGATTGCTAGTATCTCGAATAAGTGACAGCATTTCATGGTCGGTGCTCTAAAGACTCAAACGAAGACGTATGATTATACTAGTATGATAAGAATGTCTAGGATGTGACGCGTTGCCTGAGCGCGTTTTTCCCGATGGTTACAATCTTGGTGCCTTCAAATCGAGAGTGAATCAATTTTTTTCAGGCAAGAACGCTCCATCGTAGATTGCATCGTCGCTTACTAACATCAGGCAAGATAGTAGTAACATCAGGCGAGATGCGAGTCTAGTGTAAAACTAAAAAAGTAAAAAAAGGGAATAATTTATGGGGTAGATTCTAACATTATACAGCTGAAGAGATTTTTATGTTGGAACTCGCTAATCTCAGGAACTACTGGACTGATTTCAAAATTTCACCGTTTGATATGTACGTGATTTTTAAGAGCTATATATAAGGGCTTTATATTATGTGCCATCGCCATGTCATTCCCGTAAGTTATGATGGCATACGCCTCTAGCAAGGATAATCTGGCACCTGCCTACTTGTAGGCGCCATTTTTTTTATAACGTCTCAACATAATTTTTGCTAAGTTATATAAATAAGCATAGTAATACATATATAAGCATAAGTTATCACGGTTGCTTACAACTTTGATTATTATCGATTGCGAAATATTTACCGTGGTAAAATATCGAAGAATCGCTCTACAAAACCACTAAGGTATTCCAGAATGAATTATTTTATGCAATCCGGGATCAATAATACAAGTGCAACCCTGGAATTGATAATACCTGTTTCGAACTAGAATTATAAAATACTAGTGAAATTCCGATATTAAAAACACTAAAGCGATCCCGGAATAAATAATACTAAGTATTGCCATTGAACCCATCTCAAAAACTTATAGTTTTTGTAACAGACGTAAGGCATGTTCGTAATTTCAATGTGTAGTAATGTTTGGTCTAGGTCATAACTTAATTATAATTTGCTCCATCGACTACTTGCGTGATGACAAGTCAATCCATCGTCTAGGTGAGGTCTGAGTGCGTACTCGAGTAAAGGTTTATGCCCAGATTACACAATATCTTCACGATAAAAACAAGGCTATTTGCCAAGACCATACAAACAAAATCGTCACTAGAACAAACACGCTCGTGGCACCTAATACCTTCAATATACTTCTTAATTTGCTAAGATAATAGCGCCTATAAAAAAACGAGTGCGATTACCAAAACTCTACTACTAATTGGGGTAATAACTATATTATTATTGCTCTGGATGTTTAAGTTTCTTCAAACAAGACGAATTCCTAATTGGCAGGATTATAACGTTTTGCTGATAAAGTCGGATTCAATGTTTTTGCCTATTTTAAGTTTTGTGACGTAGCTGTGACGTTTTTCAGTTTAGAGAGGAAGTGATAGTGTAAAGTGATGACTGGCTGTTTTTGGGTTTTATGGTGGCAATTGACAAGCTATGGTATTTCCCTAGCTACGTCGGCCCGAGACGCATTCCTCTGGCGTCAGAGCCAAATTATTATATTACCCAACAATGTTTGTTTAGAATAATAGAGATTTGCGTGTGTTTGTTTAGAATAATTTCGAGATTTGGTTTATTCTCTTCACATAAACGTAATAGATTAATCCCCATTTGTTTTGAAAGAGTATGAATAAAAAGTTTGTAGAGTTCCAGTCCAGATTTTCTCGAGCGGGCTTTTAGACGTGTTTTGATTAATGGTACGTTGAATTAATTACTTGAATATTTAAAATGAAATATCACATGTGTTACATTATTTTTAAGAGATGCTAATATTTTTATCTATTGGGTAATTCTAATATTATATATTTGTTATAGAATTAATTAAATTATTAAAGATATTATTAAAAATTAGAGTATTAATTTATTTGTTATAGAAACACTAGGTGACCCGAAAAACAAGCAAGGTTGTTTTGCAATTACTATTATTATTTTACTAATATGGATATCTAAACGTCACTATATTCCAGTTTGAAGGGCAGTATTTTCAGAGAAATTACAGGGTACAGAAGTAAAACCTCTTGTATCTCTGAATGACGAGCGCAGTGCTAGATTATGATTTGGCTTCTTCACTTTCTAATAGCTACGTCTTTCTGTGCTGTCAAGGGCAAGCGTGTTGCTTACCATCAGGGACATGTCTTGGTTGTCTTGCCACAGTTAACTATTTAAAAAAATCTTAAATTAACGTTAAAGTTAGAAGGGTAAAAAAAAAAATATAAATGTCAAATCAGACCAAAATACAACAAGAGTCCAAAAAACTTAATAAGTAATGATTTTAAGGTCGAGAGTCGGTAATGTGTCACAAGTTGAGAATTTGATTCATATACCCAGGACAAAACATTTATAAGATAAATATCGGTGTTTGTTCTGTGTCTGATTGTCAAATATGTGTCTTAAGTTACGAAATCTAAACTTTTCCAAATATCTGAGTAAAAGTATAAATTTATATATTTAACGTTTTTAAAAGTTTTAAATGACGTGTAGCAGTTGGCCTAGAGTGACCTCTACTACTGCCGACCGAACTTTGGCCAAGCGCAGTTGAGCATTGAGCTATATTGGTAGACTTGGTTCTATGATAATTTGGATCCAAACACGATCTATCAGATAAACTCCAAGCATAATTATTATTTCCGTAGTTTGTGAAACTTACGCTTTGACTTTGTGAAACGCTTTAGCTATCATATTTAATTGGATAAACTCGTGAGTTTACCAAAATGTAATATCCTCCGAAACTCGAGTCGGATTGACCGACCGGTTTCGGTTCCGACTCGAGTTTCGGCCGCGTCCGGCGGCGTCTTTCAAGGAGAGTGCACGCGCGC
This sequence comes from Ectropis crepuscularia, assembly GCA_963693475.1. Classification (NCBI taxonomy): domain Eukaryota; kingdom Metazoa; phylum Arthropoda; class Insecta; order Lepidoptera; family Geometridae; genus Ectropis; species Ectropis crepuscularia. The sequence continues at coordinate 18,124,790 of OY856358.1, forward strand.
GATGGCTGCCCGTTTAGCACCAACATCAGTGCCAAACGGGCAACCATCGTGCGCATAGTGAAATAACCACGTTAATTTTAATGCTTTACTATCGTTGTCTACTTTTTAGCCGCTGACATGGTTATGGCCTTGCCTATATTTAGACCCCCCGTGCGCAAAAGATTAGTTCATAATAAAGATTTTCTCACGATAAGACGTCGCCACTAAACTAAGTACAAAAATACAAAGGTCCCGACTGTTAACAAGGTATTGTTCAAAATAATGGGATTAAGGCGCCTTAAGTGCCACTGTTCTCTTTGAGACGCCGACTACCTGCCAATGATAAAGTTATCAATGCGAAACAATAACAGGCATTTACTAATGTACTAGTTTACGCAGGAAGAGTATGCGTGACATGTTCTAAATGTGCTCTGAAAAGGATGTGCCATGTGCATGTACTTCAGATAGCACCTTACCAGACGAACGGTCAGGTTTTAATTTGTACTAAATTACCTAAATTACAAAAAATAGAATTAAGTAAACCAATAAATAAGTAATAATAAGTAAAAGAAAATAGTAAACCGTAGTGGCTAGAACTTACATTTATTTTAAATTACTTGAATATTTAAAATTAAATATATATAATAATAATAACATTTAATTTTTTTAATTTTTTGTTATACGTATCTTCACGGACTCCTAGGTCCATAAACATTAGTTTTTAACTTTTTCTTCTTTCTTTGATTTGATCTATCATTTGAGAAAAAAGAGAATCTGTCCTCGTAAACTATTTATACACAGATACATATTTAAACAAAGTATGATACACAATTGTGAGGTTATGGAAAGAGTGGACGAAAATATTTATTTAAACCTTTGAATGATTTTCTAAGTGCAGATGAACACGTCTGTCATCACCATTGGCTGTAACGGTGAAGGAATACATCGTAAGGAAACTTTTTGGAAATATTTCGAGGTAATGTGTCATCCTGCTATCCCACACTGGGATTGTGTACAGGATAATCAGTATACTGGATTAATATTCAGAGGTGTAGGCGGGATTCAAAGCTACGGCCTCCCAATTATGAAATGCACGTTTTAGACACTTATTCATAAATTAAAACAGTTTATATTATTATAACAATATTCGAGTTTTGCATAGTACATACATTTGCGTCCTTTGAAAGTTCCATTCGATTGAATACACCATTTCTGCGTAGCCTTAAATGCTCCAATTCTTTTCTTACAATGATTTCCTTGAACCCATTATTTGGAGTCTAGGTACAGTCATCAGCTGTTTCTTTGAATGTATTGACGCATTCAAGATCCAGCTATTGTTCCAGAAGGTTAGTTATTGTACTTTAAAAGATTTTATTTACAGTTAGGTAGGTACTCGTATACCGTAGTCTGACTATTGAAATTTGAAAACTATATCATTTGTCATATTCTATTCTTTAAACAGCCGTAGTGGACCTGGGGTGAGAATATTTGATTTAAAAACCGCGGGGTTTTAGATTCGAACCCCGCCTATGCTTTGAAGAGTATTTATTTATCAAGATAGAGATGTAAATACAAGTCCATCGTTAGCAATGATTTGAACGATGAGCGAAAACATTGTCATCATTGTTAGGAAACCAATAATTTTGTTGTGTCATTTTGTCATGTTTGATCACCCAAAACAATTGACATAACGTGATTGATGACATAGAAATCTTTTTTTTTTGCAAGGAAAATTCTTTAAGAATTCCACCGGCTCCGGGGTGCATGGTGGATATGAGGGACTCTCCACCAATAGTGGTCTACCCACTAAAACCCTGTTTTATTCTTGAGCCCAGGTGCCAGAGTTACGGGAACGTTTTCACACATGACCTATGTCTTGGCCAACGTGGTGGATTATGGTTTGGATGAAATTGTCAGTTTTTTTAAGCGGAAAACTTCTTTTAGCACGCCACAGATAGGTTTTTCGTGGGCTGTGAATTGAATTCTAGCGTCACGCTCGCGGGAATGATAAGAAATCTTCGGATTAACTCGGGACCATAACCATTGGTTATCTAGAAATCTGTCAGCATGTCCCATTGGCCATCTAGGAATGCCTAGAAATACCTGAGCATGGCCATCGGAGGCCGTGGCAATGAGCATGACCATCTAGCCCTCCGGTTTCACCCGCGTAGTTTCCAAAGTAAGCTATCAAATTCTGAGTTATAAGTTTTCACTTCTATCGGGAGTTCCTATTTTTTTTTACCTACGATAGGTATGTACTTGACGACAACCTCGCCTTATGGTATGCGACGGTCTGCGATGTAACCCAAATCGGTAGGTCTACCGCTTAACTCTCCTGCTTTTTGCCATGCTTTGATTTGTGATGTAGATGACATCACAAATCTAAGTATCTTCAAAATTAGAGCAAACCGCAGATCTACCACCTAACTTTCTTCTCCTGCTTTCTCCTATGCTTTTATTAGTGATGTCATCGGCCAATTTGATAACGCCGATGAAAGCAGACAACTACATCTGCTTTCAGTTCCGCTACATACGGAAAGTTTTGTATTTCGTTTTCCGCTTTCCGTATGTAGCGGAACTGAAAGCAGATGTAGTTGTCTGCTTTCATCGGCGTTATCAAATTGGCCGATGACATCACTAATAAAAGCATAGGAGAAAGCAGGAGAAGAAAGTTAGGGGGTAGACGTAGACCTGCGGTTCGCTCTAATTTTGAAGATACTTAGCACTAACGGAAATATGAGGATAATGAACATAATATTTATGCATTATGTTAAGTTATAAGTCTAAGTAAGTTTTTTTTTTTAATATAAAATGTTTTATTTTTGAAGGATGGCTGGATGGATGGATCTTTGTCAGCTATATTATATTGTTAATCACAAAATTAGAGTTTTTACAAACCGTATTCCGGTTGGTTACCCGGTAGACCCCGATTGAAATTTGGAGCACTGTTCGATTAGTCTGGTCTCTTTGCAATGTATTAATTAAACTAAGTTACTCTACAGGTTCGCGATTCGGTTATATGTACTTTGTAGGTACCTTGGATTAGAAAAAAAGCAAACATTTTTGTACTGTGAAGAATAAAATATATCCATCTATTACCACGCATATGTACGCGTGTACGCTATACTTTTATATCGAATATTATCGAAATTCCTAGAAGTACCAATGCTACAGCTACTGATACACATCAAATTCAACCTCTCAGTGTCAAAAATTCTAGGCATTTTAGATAATAAAAACAAGATCTTCAGTAGTTATCGAAAATAGTTTGCCTACCGTTTTTTCTTGAGAAATGCCGACGTCTAGATAAGATTACCAATTGATACGAACCCTATCATAGGATGATTGAACTGATTCCTATCATACATTTAAGAAAATATCGATTAATATGATTATTGTGCATTATCTAGAAGTTATGCATGTATAATCGATTTATTTATATCAATAATGGAATCGAATAAATGAATAAACTACGGCGAACATGAAATATTCGTATTAAATAAAGTTCGATTCTACGTTCGAACTCCGTCAACTCTTCTGAGTAGATTTTTCCAACTTCACTTTATATTTAAAAAATGTAATGCAATACAATAATACCTACAGTTGATAGAAAATTACACATCAAATCATCCCCGCCAAGATATCCAAGAACCTTTTAGCTTTGATGGGCAAACTGTATATTTTATAGAGGCATCGATTAATGTTAAGCTCAATAACCTTATTCGCCAATTCCTTCGACTTCCCTATTTATTTAGAATTACAAAATATACCACACAAAAACACTTAATTGACGCTAAACAAAACAGTTTAGATAATGCTTCGCCAACAAAATATGTAAGAATCATCTTATCAATATCTTTGGTACCTTTGGTAGAACAAAATAGACATGCTCACAAACACCACACAAAATATCATTCCTGAATCCGAATTTACCAGAAACATAGAATTGTATTCCCTGAACTGAATTCACAAATGTCTTTAATTACATTCTTTTTGTATGAAACATGTTAATTTTTTTCCTAACAAAATAAGTACAATTGGTAACACACAATTATCTTTTTCTTCAACACGAAAACAATGAACAAAACCTTTGTCAGATATTCTCATGTGAAATATTTCAATTCATAAAGACACAATGATAAGTGAGTATGAAAAGCATAAGGAATCCCTTCAGGCGTGATTTACGTACCAATGTGAGTAAGTAAATAAGTTGGTAGGGCTCCACTGTCATTTATAGATCTCTAAGTAAAAAACAAAAATAACAATCATACGTTAAACACATCTATACTGATTTGAATTTACTCAAACAGTTGCCAGGTATAAACCTGGCACCAGAATTTTAAGAGTCTACGTTTGACAACTAACTCGATTAGTGGTTTTCGAAGGAACACGTATTCCTATAAAATGCTCATTCACTATCACTTCACTATAATAAATACAAAATTATTACGTTGTAGGTCTCAGGGAACAAAAAAGATCACAAAATTCAAACTCTGTCTCTTTAGTACGACTGGCACAGTGGGCAGGATGACTGTTTACGGATGGCTCGCATTTGCATTTGGCTGATATTGGCTCCGTACGTTTCAAGTTTGGAAGGTTACAAGTTAAGTCTGGAAGGTTATAAGCTAAGTTTCGAAGGTTACGAGTTAAGTTTGGAAGGTTACAAGTTAAGATTTGAGAGTTACGAGTTAAGTTTGGAGGTTACTAGTTAAGTTTGGAGGTTACTAGTTAAGTTTAGAGGGTTACAAGGCAAGTTTGGAGGATTACGAGTTAAGTTCGGAAGCTTATGAGTTTAGTTTGAAAGGTAACAAGTGAAGTTTAAAAGGTTTCACGCTAAGTTTGGAAGGTTACAAGATAAGTTTTAGATGTTACGAGTTAATTTTGGAAGGTTACGAGTTTAGTTTGGCATACGAAGGTCCGTTATAATGTAAACAAAATTAGCTCGTACAGCATTCAGACATTGACATATTTTCGATAACGTATCATCTAATTGATTTACACCCAAAAATAGCAAAGACAAATCGCAAGGTAAACTAGCACATGTAGATATGAAACAATGTAGAGGTGGTGGCATACAGGACAGAGTGTCCGATAACAGATCAATGGACGCCGCCGATTGATAACGGCAGATGTAACGTACCGCCGGACGCCAGTAGCCGGTATAAAGCGAACTGTATTTATTGCGAATGCTTTGATGTCGCCGATTTCGATAATGGTACTCCTTTAACGGTAAATCGATGTGTTTTTGAACCTTCGTCTGTAATCGGATATGACTTCCTGGTCACTGGAAATGATGACTACATCAGTAAGTAGGAAACGCATTACTGTATATTGATTAGATTACACTTATATTCTTAGATTAAAGCAATAATCGTGATTATAATATTTATGATTATATTTTAGTTTCATTAAATCCTCTACGTAAATCATTAAGTCAAGTTCACAATACGCCAAGCATTAGGCTTGGCGTCTTGTGAACTTGACTTCAGGTCAATTTCGTTCCCGTTATTTTGTTGAGATTAAAAGTAGTTTATACAATAGGTATACATAGATTATATTCAGTGTTCCAAATTTCAAAACAATCCGTTCAGGTATTCTGATGTGATTGAAAAACTAACTTTGACATTTATAGTACATACATATATTTATTTTGTCATTTTTCATTAAATCATCGATATGAAACTGTTGATATTCATATAGTGAATTGTAAAACTTGACACCAACTCAATCTGGTCTCGTTCAGATGATGTCACTTAGCAGTCGAATACTGTTTTTATCAATTTATGAAACTTTGAGGAAATGTTAGTCATGACACTATTATTGAACCAGTCATGAAATCGATTTATAAAAAACTCTTCGATACCACATATTACATTACTCGATAGTCACAGGACTGCGGCGGTAGATTGTAATGAGAGGCACTTATACCCCGTATTATAAATGATGATGAAACTCCAGCAGACAAACCATAACTAGAAAGCTTTCTTATAAGGCATCATGCGAAACCTTGTCGAAAGCCTTCGAGATATCCAGGGAGACTGCAAGTGCTTCCCCGTGTTTCTCAATAGCTACACTGCAGATGTGAGTGACGTACGCTAGAATATCCCCGGTGGACCTCACCTTAAAATAGGAGTAGGTTCATGTTTCGAACACAAAAGAATAAAAAAAGCGAAAACTTCTTAATCGATTTCAATATATTTGTATTAAACTTTACAGCTTTTTCATTCAATTAAATACATGGAATACAGAGGGTATATACATATAAATTTGTACTACACAAGGAACAAATCGAATACAATGTTTCTTCTAGGCTAGCGATTTAGACCGTATGTTGAGTCCATTGGGAAGTAGTCGGTGGAAAATAATTATTACTTCATTTTAACTAAGTATAACTAATCTTATCGAATCATGATAATAATCTAATTTATTAATTATGTAGGGTACGTTTGATAAGAAGTGCATGGCCCAGATTTTGTTCAGTTTTGAAGAATTATCTGAGACAGGTTATTTTATGTGCTGAATGGCTTAAATTTTAAATTTTTTGGGTGTAATACGCCTTTCCACAAATTACAACTATTTAATTAATTACATTTGGTAATGTTTTTCTGTCTGTGGAGGTTTATGTAATAGATACATTGGTAGGTATCTAGTTAAAAATTCATCACCTGTTTGGTTTCCATAGTACCAAAAGTGCTTATTTTTCCACTATTTCAGATCATTTATTATTCACCATTTTGTATTAACCCTAATTTATAAAAAGTTTTTTTTTACTTGCACTTGACCACTATCTCTACCATCACTATAGTTTTACAACATAGGTATCTATATCTCACTCTATATTTAACGTAAACGAAATTGAAATACTCGAAAATATGGTCAGAAGCTTAGTTCAATTAAGTCCTTATCAATTTGGTAAGCCTAAACTACGGTAATAATAATTGAATTACCGTGCCTAAAGCAAGTCTTACGTAAGCAATTTGTCACCTGACTCGTTAAAGAATAATCAAGAACTTGCACGGTCCTTTGTCTATCTTTGTACTCTCTTGACATAAATATAAAACATAGACAATAAATTGATATCCATTATTTAATTAACATTTTACCCATGTGTTTATACGGCAGTTCAACCTGATTTAAAATTCAGCCACGTTCAGTGGCCATTTTCATAGGTTAGTGCGCGCGCGCGTCCGCGTCTCGTTTGGGACTACGGACAGCGACGCGGCGCGCACGCAAGAACAGCGGCTGCAACGTGACTAATATGTAAAAATCACGTTACAAGTCGGTATGTATGTAACTGCAAAATGTATTATTTATTTAACATGCATAAAAAAGGCATTTGGATTTCTACTATCTGTGTCACAAAATTTAATGTATGTTTAATACTGTCCTCTTTGAGTTCGTTTGGCGTCATAAATGTATTTACAAAGTTGATTTGGGTATCTCTAACACGTTACTACAACTGAGAAAAATCGAATATTTGCCTTGTTTGAACCTTGAGTAGACTTAAAGTCTAAATCACGGAAAACGGACCAAAAATATATTGTATACACGATAAATGCAATTGCAGAATTAAATGTTTTTAAACTTTTACTATGTAGTGCAACCAATGAACTAATTAATCGAATACAATCTTATCGATTCTCGATAAAATCCGACCGATAATTAGAAGCACAATACTTACTCTAATTAAAGTAGTGTACGACCTAGATTTCCTCAATTTAGTATCTAATGGCACTGTCATAAAATAGCAACCGTACAATTAGTACAAATTAAACTGGGGCACGGAAAAGCGTCGCTACTATTTCATTCTTGATTGATATTTCAAATTAAAATCGTTGGTAGCATTTTTCTCCTACGGGCCTATTAAGTGTGTTGCTCAGTAAATGCAAAATATATTGTGACAGACGTTATCATACGTCTATCCGTCTATCAATGGTATATTATGACAAGGAGCAAGGGAAAAGCGAGGAGCGGTTTTTAACTTCCAACTCCGAAATAATAATTATTCACTATTATTCCGTTATATTCATTCTGTGTGTCTACCGTAAGTAAAACTTTAACAAACTTAAGATACGTGTTTAAATTATATTGATTTTAACTCGACGTTGATCTTAGGTACCTATGTCTGTTGTAACTTCGTTGTTGTACTGAATAACGCTCTTTAAAATTCTTAGGTGTATTTATAATGGATGATTCGCTTCCCGATGTTTGCAAAAATGTGTGTACTTTGAAGTCGTAATGATTCAAGAACCAAATTATAGCAAAAGCGGATAACCAATTGAAATATTCAACTGCTTACTTCTTTTACTCATCTGGCAGTATACCAAATACATTCAAAATGAGTTCCAAGCTTAGTCTTAGTCACTCGGAACAGAGCCATTTATTAGTACATTTATGACTGTGAATCATCATTCAAATTGTTGTTTTATAATTTTGTAATTAAGTCCATATTTGCTTTGGTATTACTGAAGAAGGCTACAGAAGCTAGTAAATTCTAATTTAATAATGACAATTATACTTGTCACTTTGCTATAAGTAAATAATACATACCTACTTACCTATCGCTTAGATTAAATTTGTTTCTAGTCTAAATGGTTTTAATCAAGCTACGGTTGTCATTCAAAAAAAATTGTGAAATTGTGAGGGATGAAAAAAAATGTATTTAACTGTGGAATATAGCGTACCATTCGCTAATAGCTCAATTTACAGCGGTACCAATAACAAACAGTGTGTGTTTAGTAATTTTACATATATTGTTAAACATTTTGTATGCATATTATGTATCTTAAAATGAAACATCTTGTCTCTGTCTCTCAGATTTGTAAACCGCGTGAAAACATCTACTCAGGCCTTACATTCCACAGCCTAGACGTTCTTGTTACAAAAGTAAAGTCAAACTTTTTTGTTCGAATCTCTGGAACCAACCATGAAATGATATTGCTATTTCAGCTACGAGCAGTCTGATACAAAAGGGAAAGATTTTATTAGATCCTATATTTATTATATCAGTTGCACACCCGCCCAAATGTATCCGATGAAAAATAACCAAGCTCTCATGCCTCGTCTCACCACATCTCGCATCGCCTCACCTTACCTCATCCCATTTTATCTCATTCGTTTCATCACGTTGTCTACTGTATTGAATATAGGTACCTACTTATTCCACTACAATTAAAATACCAGTTGAAATCTATTTGTAAAATTGACAACTTCAAGTGACAACAATAAGCCTTGAGTAACTTTTGTTTTACAGTAAGAGTGACGAGACGATCAGGACATGTGCCTGATGGTAAGCAACACGCCTGTCTATAACATCACATTGACACGCAGCTATTGGAACATGAAGAAACCAAATCATTTCCTAATACTACACTGCGTTTGTCACCCCGAGATATAAGATGTTTTATCTCTATGGCTTGTAATTTATCTGGCAAACTGCAAACAATTAACTGTCAAAGTTGTGGTACTTCCTCAGGCGGACTCTGCAAGGATCCCTACTACTACTAAACTCTTTGGGATACGTCAGTTTAACTCTTGCTAGTCTCGCTAAAATCTTATGCCATAGAGCTGCGCATGAGTGGAAAAGCGGCGGCTAATGTGTCCATGTTGTAATGTAATGGAACCCGGCTAATCAACGTATTATGGCGAGTGCTTTTCACCCGCTATCTGTAAAGGTGTAATATATGTGTGCATCACTTTCTATTATAAATTCATTGTTACTAATAAGTTTGTGGTATTTTTTATTTAACAAGAAAAATAACTTCAGTAATCTAAATTAGTCTACTAGGAATTCGCGCTTTTGTTGTAATGACTTTATGTTTTCTAGGACGTATCTATTAGTGGCTTTTAGCTAATTATTCAACATAATATGACTTTACGTAACTACATATAATCAGCGCATATTAATTCCAAGCATTTGAGGAATACAAAAATTCAAACAAAATTTTATTAAATGGAACAAATTATAATATGTATTTTTGAAGTTACAGAATAAATAATAGACAGTCAGCGAATAGGAAGAGATGGCGGGAGATCGTACGGAGAGCTCTTTCCACCTCTACCACCGACGTTGACACCTCGTCGTCGTGACCACGACCGCTCTACCAAGAGCAATACGATGAAGAAGAAGAAGAGAATAAATAACCAATCATACGTTTATATTTTAATCACTAGTAATACATATAATATGTGCTTGATCGCCATCTTGCCGTATTTTAATTGACGATGCGGTCTATTTATTTGAAAATGACTTTTAATTACGAGTTTCCTCTTTATTATCTTTTATTATTAATTATCCGCCCAGAACAAATATTTGTGTAATGAATATATTGGATCACATACGCGACAGAATCCGTAATGAGGATATTCGCAAAAGAACGAAAGTGGCCGACATAGCTCAAAGAGTAAGCAAGCTGAAGTGGCAATGGGCAGGCCACATCGCTCGTAGAACTGACAACCGATGGGGAAGAAAGGTTCTCGAGTGGCGACCACGAACCGGAAGACGCAGTGTTGGACGGCCTCCCACTAGATGGACAGATGACCTCACAAAGGTCGCTGGAAACCACTGGTTGCAGGTTGCGCAGGACCGTTCATTGTGGAAATCTAGGTGGGAGGCCTATGTTCAGCAGTGGACGTCTTCCGGCTGATGATGATGATGATGGATATATTGGATGTTTGTTATGTTTTGGGTCTTTATGTCATCAGTAGTTTGTTTTTTTAATTATAAATGTATCATTTTAAAATCATATCTGTCATAGTAAAAGCGTTTTATAGTTTAGGGTTAGTTGGTGCTGAACTGCTGAGTAAATAAAGTTGTTCATATGTATGCTAAATGTATATTCTTCGAAGTTTTCTTTATTAAGTTCTCCTTATTCGTAATGACGTAATACATATATGTTATGACTCTTACAACTACCTAAAATTTTTTTTATAAGCTCATTTTACTATCAAATATAGGCAATCAGGTGTTCTCTCACAAAGCTATGACTGCTTTTGTCAAAGTTTATAAACAAGTATAATATTACCCGTAAACATTGTAAACGGAACCTAACGTCCAGCTTTGATCAATCCCGCTAACTACTGAAGTGGATAGTCCTACCTAATGACGTGTCAATTAGCCGCAGTACTTATCGGGGTTAATGCGTCTATCAGTTGAGGATTATTTGCCCATCGATCGTACGTCAAGTGGTTTGAGTGTAGGGAAAATCGCAATTGGATGAACTGGGAGAAGAATGTACATTATACATTTTTTTTTTTATATTTTAAACTTTTATAGGTTTACATTTGACTGCCAACTCGCCTGATTTTAACCGACGATACGGTCTACGATGGAGCGTATTTACCTAGAAGAAACCGATTCACTCTCGATTTGAAGACCCAAAGACTGTAACTAACAGGGAAAACCCACTCAGGCAACGTATTCCACAGCCTTGACGTTCTTATCACAAAAGTAGAGTCAAATCTCTTCGTTCGTGTCTTTGGAACATCAAGTACGAAACGATGTCGCTTTTTTGAGGTACGAGCATTCCGATAGAAATATAGTTTTATGTTCTATCTATATAGAACTGTGTATATATAGTTTTATGTTCTATCATAGTCATAACTACAGAACATATACATATGTGGTCATAACAGAAACATGCAGTACCTACAGTGTTTTGAAATTTCTAATATTTTCAATTAAAAATCTCATGACACTATGACGTACTATCTACCGAACGAAAAAAAAAATTGATTCAAAATATGCGGAACTATCGGGTAACACACATAAAAAAAACAAAAAACATACAACCGAATAGAGAATCATTTTTTTTTATCGATCAAAACATAATAATTTGATAATGCTACATATTTTGTCGGCTGAAGCTGATATTATGTAATATTATACTACTGGTATAACTTTAGGTAAACTCGAGGTCTACATGACTGTATTACAGTCAATAAGTTTAGTTTAGTAGCTCTAGAGTAGATTCTTTTAAATAATGTGCCTAAGTAATAATTTTATTGCAAGTTCTTATTATCTTCCTTCCTCATAAAGTCAAAAAAGAAAAACCATGATAACACACAACTTCATTGAGGCTCTTTAACTATTTAGAAATTTCATTCATAAACGACGGGCAAGGGCAAATATTGGTTTATAACTTCACGCATCAACTTGTTAAATTCAACCTAAAAATCAAGGGTATAAAAACTTGAGTTGCTTGCAAAATAGCGGCCGTAAATAGAAGTAAACACGTCCAAATGTAGCAAGGCTTGACGCCACTTTAGACCACCCACGTTGATGTTTTTGCAACGGATTTAGCTCACAGTTTATTTTGAAGGGAAGTTCTTTGAAAATAGTCGTACTTTTTACGCATACCGTAGAAATATATCTAACCGGTCCGTTTTTGCATGTATCGATTTTGTAAAAACAGAAAATTTTACATACATTCACATAATACAAAGCTTTTGGGCTCGTCATATTCGAATAGTTGTTGTAGGGACCTAAGCCTAAGAGTACGTACTTAGGTGGTAAGATTTAGTATATAAGCAGATGACAGCGGTAGAGTGATTAGTCTCTCGCCCCGCGTCACTTGTATATTAAGATCAATATAGTCAGCAGTTTATACAGTGACGTGGTTTCATTCACTTGTCCCTCAAATACAAATGCCCCGCGTCACTTGTATATTAAGATCAATATAGTCAGCAGTTTATATACTAAATCTTACCACCTAAGTACGTGCTCTTAGGCTTAGGTCCCTACATAGTCAACCACTATGTTGTTAGAGCGTGTTGCTAATCATCAGGCATCTTGTACACTCCTTCCAAAAATAAATGTTGTGTGTGAGAAGTTAATACTTCTTCACTTTTTTCCTCGATCTAAGAAGTAAAAGCTTCAACTCTAGAATTGATAATATCCATAGGTCATCATCAACAGCCCACTAAATGTTCCCACTGCTGGGACTCGCAGCCTTCTCTCGCAAGGACAGAGTTAAGGCCATAATCCACCACGCTGGCCCAGTGCGTGTTGGTGGGTGACACATGACTTCGAAAGATTCTCCATAGGTCATATCTTCAATGCAAAAAGTAGTTCGAAAGATTATCCATGGGTACATATTATATTCAATGCAAAAAGTAGTTGAAAACCTGAACTTTGTTACAATGTTGACTAGCTAACCTTTCAAATTTTTCCATAGCCTGCCCATGGACGTAGAAAAAAAGTCGGACGTAGTCTCGCTAAACCAAAAACTGTGTCTATAGAGTCGGCCACACAATATGCACGTGTGCGCTGTCACATACAGGCTGACACGCACACATATACATCATCAGTGGGTCATTACACGCGCCAACTTGTATGTGTGCGTTTCAGCCTATCAGTGACAACGCACACGTGCATATGTGGCCGACTCTATAGACACAGTTTTTGTTTTACCGAGACTACGTCTGACTTTTTTTATACGTCCATGACCCTGCCAAAAGAATTATAGCTTCAAAAATTTAGTAAAATAAAATGTGAAAACAGCGGTAAAAGTTTGAAACTCGAAGATAAGCATATGTAGAGTTATACGATGGTTAGACTTGTTTATTACAAACATACAAATATATGTAGGTATCCGTATCAGATTCAGTCAATCAAATATATTTTTTATTTCAAAATGTAGTATTAATCATTACAATAATAGCTCAGCCCAGGATATTATCAAGTTCGCCAAATACAAAAAGCAAAATGCTTACAGATGCACCCATATTCAATGAACTGAGAGTTAAACTGAATTAAAATACGTCACAAATCCTCACAATTGACAGTCAAATGTCGTGAAATTGGAACTGTCAAATGTGTAACAGAGAGTGAAATAGTGACACTTTCTGTGGTACTTATGAATAGATGGATAAAATGCGTAATTCTGCCTTCTGAGTGCCTACTTTCATACTACCGCAGTATTGATTCCATTGATTGTTAATGTTCCCGTAGATTCGTACCTTGCAGTGGATTGTTGGGTTCCAGACAAATTAATATTAGAAAAAGATCACTGATTTTTCAAATTACGTTCCGACTAATATTATAAATGCAAAATTGGGACTTGGGATTTGTTACTCTTTCCAGCAAAAACGAGTGAAGGGATTTGGATGAACTTTCCATAAACTCGTATTCTAGAATAATACATAAGTCCGACGTTTCGTTGAGTCTTCTCGTAACCACGGTTGTTGTAACGAGACCAAATCGCTTAAAATCTAATAATTTAGATCACGATTCTGTCATGTCTAATATGTTAACAAAGCCTGGAATATCTCAGAAATAAGGCCGTCACTTGTGGTGCTAGTTCATAAGTGTTTCAATGTATTTTTTTTTAATTTGTTCGACAACAATAAAGAGTTTTCTATCTATCTACATAAAGTTGAAATTGTAAATGTCAGTTTTATTTTAGGTAACCTCCAGGTATCAACCATATGTAACATATGGAAAATATGAGCACAAAAAGCGTTTAATTCTACGCACCCTACTAAGTACCTAAAAAGTGGGAAAGAACACAGTGTACCCTCTTTCTCTCCAGCCCCTTAGAACTAGCGTGGTATTTCAAGACTATCTGGTATTCGGAAGGATGTTTGAGGCATGAACGGTCACGAAGTATGGTCATGTTTCCATATCAATTTTCAGTATCTTTACGAATTCTTTTACAGCCATGTAACTATGAATCATATTATCAAGATCTGTAGATATTCTTTTGTAAAAAAATAAGCATAAACAACTCTTTGTGTTCACGACGAGTGAGACTGACTGAGCGAGTAAAAGCTAGCTCGCTGGCCAAGTGCGGTTTGGTAGATGACATATATCCCTATATAGTCGAAATATCCATTTTCTTGGTGCGTAGGTATCAAGATTGATTCTGTGTACTAAACTGGATCCCTAACAATATTTTCTTCAACGTTAAAGCTGGTCCTGATAAACATATTTATATGTCATAATGGTTGCTTGAAACGTTTCTCCGAACCATTATAGTAGTTCGCACGAATAACCATGAAAACTTTTTACGGTGATCATTTTAATATACTCGTATTAAGAAAAAAATATTTGGACGTAAACTAATTTCAGAATAACTTCGTTTCAGCAACAATACTATAGTTTCTGTTAAAGTATTACACATTTGAACATATTTTATTATTGTTAGTGCACCATATTTCATATTTCTGTTCACCTTTGTTTTTTTAACTTTTATAGAAGTAGATACTCGTCATTCTTGATAAATGAAAGGAATTAATTAAAAAAAATAGGACTACGAAACCCTAATTCAGTCCTGTGTGGTCCACGGGTATCAGAGTAGCGATCTATTACACATTGAAAGCAAAATAGCGTGAAATTGCGTCACTTATCTGCACATTTGTTGCGTGTGACATTGTGGTGGCAAAGTGAAGACCCTTTAGTGTGAGGTATTGACAATCCACACTTCTTAATGTAATGCAGTGTAAATGGTCCTTACTTTTTCGTTTGAGTTTTATTCTTGTAAAGAAGGTTTGGCTTCTAGCGTAGTTTTTTTTCGATTACTTACCTATTTGAATTGAAAATATTTTTACCCATGTCGAGCACTTTTGGAATAGGAAAGTATTATGGATTTGCGTTACTGACATGCTAATGACGGGCGGTAGTAGTGGCGGTGAAGCGTTGGGAGAGCGCTCTTAGATGGATTAAATCAATACAAAAGTAATAGCAATATATCTGTAACTATACAGGTGACATATTATGCATTATTAGTGCTGTTTAATCATTGACGTACATAGATTTTTAAAAACATGTTTGAAACTAAAATTCTAAGTTTTTACTTCTATCGGCAGTCCCTAATCCCTATGACTGACAACATAAATATATCTCATTTTGTAGCGGACCTCTGAGTATGAACGTATTTGAGTAAAATAGTTTTACATATCTAAATACTTAGTGGGATCTGGTTTAATTTTAATTCAAAGCATATTTTATGAGCAATTGAGCCTGAAAATAACTTTCACGGTTATACTCATTTCCCCAAATCAATACACCAATATTTTACCAGTGAAAACATACACAAAAAAAATCCACAAAAATCACTGCATAATTTGTTGAACGTTACTGAGAAATCATTTCTTTTACCTTGTTATCCCTAAAGTTTACCTCTGAAACATCTACCCTACACAATCGCACATTTCCCTTTCTTGTCGTTCCCCTAAGTTTATCATTACAACCTCCTCCTAGCTTATAAGCGTATAATGGAACTAATTTGTTGTTCAAATAGGGGTCTCTCTTTATACAAACATCATTGCTACGTTTACAAACCTTGCCCTTTTCTCCTCAATCCAAAATATACACACCCTTATTTCTATAGGCCTAAAGTTACATTCAGTTTGGATTTCTTTGTCTAGTCCGTCATATTAGGTGGTAATAGGAAACTCCGGGACATTTATTTGACACGGACGGAAAGCTTTGACAGTTGAAATGTGTTTCTGACAATAGCGAAGGCGATTCTCGTGATTTTGTTCCAATGTGCGGGATTATTTTTGATGGTCATTTGCTGATCGTAAGTTTTTAATTAATACCTACTAAGAAAAAATAATCGGTATAGGTTTCATTAAAACGAAGATTTCATTAGATTCGATATTTTTGAGTGATTTGCTAATTCAGTATGTTTAAAAGTGTGCTTTATCTACGCTGACTGAATAAACATTTTTGTTTTTTTGAGGTCTTGAAATTGTAGAATAGATTTTTTTAACCGACTTCAAAAAAACCAGGAGATTCTCAATACGGTAATAACGTTTATTTTTAAACTCATTTTATTTGGTGTCTGTAGGACGTAACATGCTTTCATAAATTTTAATCTGTACCTACTCGTTTGTTTGTTTTGCGCTTTTTTTGGGTTCAAACTAAGTATTTACCGCAACATCGCCGCAGCACCATTTTGCCAAAAAAATTACATCATTAAAACAGTTTCGTTCAGTAATTAAAATGATCTACAGTATAGTTATAAACTAACTCATTGAAAAAACGTCTTAATGTAGATTTTTTCAAACGAATTAAAATATTGAAAACCGCAACCAATATTGTTGTAATAACTACATTGTTGTACAAGTGTGTGTGTAACAATGTCACAATATAAAGTAGCCACAAACTAATAACAGTTTTACTTAAGTCAGACTAGACTGACTGCACATCAAGTTAGTTACCCGTATATTCATTTAAAATGTAAAATAACCACGTTAGTTTTCATATCTACTGAAACAATTTTACAGCAAATTTGCACTACTCGAAATTTTCAACTACAATAAATTATTCATAGATAAACTATATATGCAAGAAACTTAAACTTAAAATATGTATGTACGTACATACATCACTGATAAAATTGCCTAAAATGCTTGCTACATAGTTGTTTTGAATGGCAACACTAATATCACAGAGAGCAAAAAAAGAGATCAGATGTTTGCATATCTCTTTGTAAATGCCCTTGCTTTATTTTTTATGCTGGTGAAGAACCTTCAACACGATAAGCAGAACATTTCGTAGAGAAGAAACAAGACACAATTTACCTTGACTTCGTCTAAGTAAACAGACCTAACTCATAAAATCCGAAAATCAGGCACAATTTTGCATAACTAACAAAAAGTGGCGCATGCAATAAAACTGATAAAAAAATACGAAAGGAAGGAGCGTGTCTATGAATGCATCGGCATTTTTAAAACAAGCTCAAAGGTATCTTACAATAGGCTAGCAATAAACTCATTTTTTCGGAACAATAAAGCAATATGTCTACTGGTCTAAAGCATTGTGGACTTCCGAATTGTATGCAAGTGTTACTCGACGCCATTAGCGGCCTTCAAGCAAAGACTAAATTCAAATATAACTTATCTTTATTGACGTTTTTGCGACGGAAAAAGGCTAAAAAATGCATAACTTTTTATGAAGACTTTGCAAGGGGATTGTTGCTGGGAGAAATTTTTATTACGCAAACTTTTTAAGAAAGTATGATAAAACTGTAAAATGCAGAAATGCTTTGTTTTGCAATGCATAGATGGCATAGTAAAACAAATTGTACGAACCGTTATTGTACATTTTATAACTTAACGTAAAGTCCGTTTCAATTTAACAACTTTTTCCACGGGACCAACATTTAAATAAAATATTGACGGACATTTCTCACATAGCACGATCTATATATTAAAAAATCTATCGTTTCCATACGGAGTCTTAATTCCCCATTGATAAATATCTATCGTCAGATGAGAATACCTTATGAACTGAAAATAATGAACGTTACTTTTTTCGTTATAACCTATTTATTCTCAATTTGACCACTGATTATCATATCTATACTATGCCACAGACCAACAATAACACAAACATGTATTTATGCGTGTGTGTCAAATACAAGATAGTGTGTATAATATTTTCTCTATATCTTCTCTAACTATCAGTGTGCGAAATTTCATACTCCTTCTTGCGCAAAATTTTCGTAAAAAGGAGTACAAAGTTTTATTTATGTATCAATGTAAAGATAATGTCTTTTCGAAGTCATGTGCGTAATGCCGCTAACTTAAAACGGTGAAGGAAAATATCGTGAGGAAACCGACATGTACCTAGAATCTTTCGAAGTCATGTGTCATCCGCCAACCCGCACTGGGCCAGCGTGGTGGATTATGGCCTTAACTCTCTCCTTGCGAGAGAAGGCCCCGAGTCCCAGCAGTGGGAACGTTTAGTGGGCTGTTGATGATGATGATGTAAAGATAATAATGTTTCACAATCCACCAACATAAATATTATAACTAGAAAATTGAAACAGCGCGTTAGACATAAACGAAAATATACAAATCCACGGGTACTTGAGTGTCGGGTGCCATCGGTAGGTTGGGCCCAGTCCCACTCCTGGCAACGATCTAGTATTGTTTCATGGAGTAAATAAAAAAAAACGAAACTTGTCAAGTTTACAATACATCAAAACTGTTGAAAGTGGTACACATAGAAACAAATTTATTTTTAAAACAAAACACAGTAAATGCGCAGCCATTCAGAAGTCCTTTCATGTAAACAACTTGAAACGTAGGTATTTTTATTTAGGCGTTTCGTCAAGTTTGATTTTTCGATGTTTTGATCCACATTAATAGCTATGATCCACAAGCAGGGATGTACTATATTTTATTCTGTTTAATAGTATCATTCATAAGGACAATATTCATAAAACTGAATAATATAACAAGTAAACGAAATAAACAACTGCTATTTATTTCCGGTTTCGTGATTTTGCAATTTTAACTAGATTGTATAGATCCAATAATATTACAAAATATAGCCGAAATTGATGCAAATATCCCTTTAATTTTATTTTTCATACAAATAATTATTAAAGCTGTGAAAAATTGAGCACACAAACAAATCATGATTGTTCTGTTTTATTTTTTCAAATGTTCGATAGACATTCAATGAATTCTACTGACGAAAACGTAAAACAGTGCTTGGTGTCGAAATCTAGATAAACTGGTTTGGAAATATTTATCACATATATTTTTCTTAAATTTAACATATATTTTTTTATTTTTTTTTATAGCGTAGAGTGACGACACGAGCAGGTCATGTGCCTGATGGTAAGCAACATGCCTGCCACATAACAGCACAGTAACACGCAGCTATTGGAACATGATAGTCCAAATCATTACCTAGCACTGCACTACGCTCGTCACCCAGAGATCTAAGATATTATGTCTCTAAGCCCTGTAATTTCTCTGGAATCATTGCCCTTCAAACCGGAACACAGTAATGTTTGCACATTACTGCTTGGCGGTAGAATATTTGGCAAAGGTGTGGTACTTCCCCAGGCGGACTCTGCTAAGAGTCCTACCACTACTATGTAACACATATAAATTTGTGTAAATGAGTAGTTTTGTTAGTCTAGTTTGAAATATTCTCGATGACTTATTTATTAAATTTGCAGCATGTGGTACCTTAAAATAAAATTGCTTACTTTTCTAATCGAACAAAACATAATTTTTCAATTGTTTACACACCGTCGTTTGTTTCAAAGATCGTCGGCATCGTCGGCATTTACAAAGACGAGAAATTGTAACGGAAGGAAAGTAGCCAGTTATAAAACTATTGTAACTGACTGTTAGATAATAAACCCTTAAATGCTTTCTTGTACCGTAACATTGGTTGTTTGTTTTTATTTTCTGTAACGGAACACGTGAAAGATTGGACTCCTGTACTTACCCCGTATTCTTGAGGATCTTTGTACAGTTACAATTACGACCAATAAATATAGAATAACAGTTTTTTCGTTTCAAAATACAACTCCAAAATGTTTGTATCTCCTCTGAACAGTGCTTTAAGTTGGTGAATTTATATTATTAGGTACGTTTCACATTTTTTGATCCTGAACAGTGCGTTGACCTTATCATAGTATGTTTCACTAATGTTTCACATTTTTTGAAGCGAAAATTTCATTACGATGGCCATTTTAAAACCCGAGTTTCTGAAAAACAATCGAACTCGCAACACTGTTCTCGTTACCCACACAGCTGTATATAGGTAACTATGTGTAAAGGTACGTAATAATCATTTAAATTTTGGCGGCACTCCTGTAGTGCCACTGATTTCAGAATAGGAGAAAATTCTCAATTCGTCTGTATTTTTTATTGTTTTACCTAATAACTTAAATAGTCTAGTCAACAATTTCAAAATCGTGCTAAATAGAAATAAAACTCCTTGACACATGTGTGATACCTCATTATGTTTCAGTTGTGAAGCTCTACTATCAGCGTTAAAAAAGTGCATAAATAATAAAGATAGAGTTCTAGGATTTGAATTTCTATGTTGGAAATTTCCTCCTCCTTCAGGATCTATTTTTAAAATATCTTAAGTACTATTAGTTACAAAATTATTTAGGAATAACTAAATACCTTAATTTTGTAATCCTATTTTGTTGATAACTATCGCATTTTTTTTCGTGCTGAAAACCCCGCAAAATCCTTTTTTTCTAGACGTCATTCCGAATCGAATGAGGTATCACCACAGAAATCTAAATTAGATGTCTGTGGGTATCACACATGTTTCTAGGAGCTTTATGTCTATTTTGCACGTTTTAGAACTTGTTGACTAGACTAAAAGTGAGTAAGCCGATTTTGATAATTCTATTTTATTCAAAAGAGTAGACTTTCCGAAGGGTCTCGTATCATTTTTTTAAAATCAGTTTTTGTATTATTAACAAAACTTAAAAAAATACAAAAGTACGTCGATGAATTAAATAAATAAATAAATATTGGTGGACATCACACACAACACCATCTGACCCCAAACTAAGCAAAGCTTGTACTATGGCGGCCAGATAGCTGATATAATACTTATATAATTTTAAATACATTATTATGCATAGAAACACCCATACACAGTGCAAACATTTGAATTCATCACACAAATATTTGCATTGGGTGGGAATCGAACCCACCAATTAAAATGGAAGTTGCTGCTGTTATGTTTTCAGATAAAAATACGTTGTACCTATTTATTTGTTTTTTTTTTGGTTTACTTGCAATCTGAGCCAAAAAACACAGGACATACATAACTTCTTAATAAAGTCAATTTTATCCTTTGCTTACTTAACCACACGCCTGCAATATTCACGCACACTCTAGTTCAGGGATCCTCTACTAGTAGGGAGTGTCACAAGTGGGGTGTGAAGTGATTTAAGAGGGGTCGCACTCGACTCTGATGAGGCTGCTCACTCTATTGCGTTACAAAGGAATATAGCAGAGTCCGCCTGGGGAAGTACCACACCTTTGCCAGTTATTCCACCGCCAAGGAGTAATGTGCAAACTTTACTGTGTTCCGGTTTGAAGGGCAATGTTTCCAGAAAAATTACCAAGCTTAGAGATATAGATCTCTGGGTTACCAGCGCAGTGCAGTGCTAGGTAATGATTTGGACTTTTCATGTTCCATTAGCTGCGTGTCACTGTGCTGTTATGTGGCAGGCATGTGGCTTGCCATCAAGCACATGTCCTGCTCGTCTCGACTCTTTATTTAAAAAATAATAATAATACAAAAAATGTTCTAGTATTACGAGTACATATAACTTTATTAAACCTGCTACTCTACTTCCTACTAACCGTAATCTAAATATATATAAATCTCCTGTCACGATGTTTGTCCGCGATGGATTCCTAAACTTATGGACTACTTAACCGATTTTTAATTAAATTGGCACACCGTGAGCAGTCTGGTCCAACTTGAGAGATAGGATAGTTTTTTTTTCGATTAATAGTCCTCATATGACGAAATCCGAGCGAAGCCGGAACGGGCCGCTAGTAATATTATAAATGTTAATTTATGTGTGGATATTTGGATGTATGTTAGCTGTATAATCACGCCGTAACGTATAAATATATCAGACTGAAACTTAGAACAAAGTTAAATTAGCCTAGAAGAACACACAGACTACCTTTTATCCCGGGAAAATAATGGGAACAAGAACGACGCGAGTAAATCTGTCAGGCGCTGTTTGTAGCTATTATAATTGTCAAACTTTGGATGTTAGGACTTTTGTTGCTCAATCATGTCGTAACGTCTGAACAAATCGAGATGAAATTTGGAACACGGTTAGTTTATAGTCTGGAATATAAATTATTGAGTAGTGGTAGGACTCTTGGCAGAGTCCGCCTGGGGAAGTACCACACCTTTGCCAGTTATTCTAGCGCCAAGCAATACTGTGCAAACATTAATGTGTTCCGGTTTGAAAGCCAATGTTTCCAGAAAAATTACAAGGCTTAGAGATATAATATCTTAGATATCTGGGTGACGAGCGCAGTGCAGTGCTAGGTAATGATTTGGACTTTCGTGTCCAATAGCTGCGTGTCACTGTGCTGTTATGTGGCAGGCATGTTGCTTACCATCAGGCACGTGTCTTGCTCGTCTCGTCACTCTATGCTATAAAAAAATATACCTTTTATCACTGGAAAATAATGAGAACGGGATCTACGTGGGTAAAACAGCGGGCGCTCAACATGTATTATTTGTATTTTAATTTAACACTGGGTGAGGCTAATACGCAAAATGTTGGGAATCCCTGCTCTACTAGTTATCAATGAATGGGGTTAAATGACACGATTCAAACCTTTGTATAACCTAGAAATGTTCTACAAATTTCGTTTTCTACCCGGCAAGTTGGAGGCTAAAAGAAAACGTATCGTATAAATTTAAATTAAATAAGGAACTATCAAACCGATTTGTACTGTATTTCTTTATTATATTATTTATGTAAGACTAAGTAAAGGGGTGATCAGGACATGCAACTTACGAGTAAACAACGCTATGTAGATTAAATCAGAGATAAAGTTTGGATTGAAACTTAGCTAATTTAGAACTGGTATTTTCTAGTGCGTAAAAATATATATGTCGATACCATAAAGGAAAGTCAATGTAGACTCTGGCCGAGGAAGTATTTTATCTTAGCAAATTATTTAAATATATTACTTCAATGAAACAATATACAAGCTGAAACTTTTTCTGGTACTGCGGATAGATTACAAAACAAAGTAATAGGTACATTTTTTAAACGGGAAGAGCTTTTATCAACAAAACTAAATTGCAATGAGAACTACCCTTGTGCTATATACCTGCCTAACTACTTACACTAAGCACATCAGATTCTGAGTCATCCATAGACCAATGAAGGTCTACAGATAATCAGGATGATAATTGTACAACAATGATAAGTAGTAAATAATCTAAAAGTCTGAATAACAAGCGCACTTCACAGTTAGTATAATCTGTGGTTTGTACTTTGTACTCTTCATGCTTTAATAGTTGTGTGACACTGTGCTGTTAAAAGCAGACGTATAGGTTATGTAATATCGAGCGTGTTATATTCTTCCTTTCGCTCTATATTTAAATATAAGCGGCCTAGAGCGAGTCGGGCTAGCCCATGAAGGGTTCCATAGCAGCAAGTAACATAATACTTATTTTCTTGTTTTTTCCGTTGTAACTTTGATCGATGTTTTAATAATAGGCAATACCATTTTTAATCCATTATTTCGCAATGTCCTACAAAAATCATTCGACAACGAGAAATGATCGAGGGTTGCAACCCCCTCTTCAACTGCACTCAGTTGGACAGCTTACAAGTGACGGCATAGTGCTGAATCTTATTACTTTATACCCTTCTATCATCTTACATAGGTCTCCTGGTGGTTCATTTACTACGTAAATTTTGTTCACGGGCCTGTAGTCTATATTATCATTTTGTTTTGGAGATCAACTGATACGTAACCCAGACACTGGTCACTAGACTTGTATTTTGAAGTTTCAAGCGAAGACAAATACAAAACATTTTCTCAGAATAATTAAAAGTTTGTAGCAAACAACGCAACTCTTTAGTAATTGCCAACCCTTTAGCAATAGGAAAGGATTGGCAATTAAAAAAAGGATTCACATTATTGCCAAACCTCAATAAAAATTTCAGCTAAAAAGTATGTTTTAAAAGATTTTTTTTACAATGTTCATTGTGAATAGAATAGGTTTTATAACCAAAGGGTTCGCTAAATGACTGCAAAACGCTACACGCCATAAACAACGAAATCGCTTTGCAATTGCGCGAAATCAATGCACAAGGCCATCTCAAAAAGTCACCCACACAATATTCTTACTAATTGTAAAAGTAATAGGGTTGATTTTTGGAACCACTCAGAAAGTACAGTTGAAATACGTGAATAATATTTTCATCCTTTCCTTACCGTAACTAAAACAGCTTTGTTCAACAGTTGTTGAGTAACTGTATAAAGGAGCCGCTGAATTGTTGAAAGAGTTGCATTTATTTGGAGCATTGTTGTTTGTGCTGTTCTGTTAGGAAACAGTAAGGGCCGTAAATTCCCATTTCTAAGAGAATCCTTTGGAAGAATAAAGTGTAATTAAGATGTAAAAGTGAAATGTTTCATTATGTGATTTGAAACGCGTCATTAGATAAGAAAGACGGGAAGGGTCGCTGTAAACTTTCACTATGAATGCACAGAGCTCGGTTTTTGTTTAATTAGATCTTGGATCCAGCTTTCACTTGTCTTTTTCGAGCGAGAACTTACTATGTCCTTGGTTGTGACATTTTTATTGTGATTTGTGAGTCTGGAAATTCGGAAGGTAGAGAAAAGTTGTGTTATCTATAGTGTTAAATGTCTCTGTAATTGGCGTGAATTCTACTGCAAACTTATTCTATAGCACAGAGTATCGAGACGCCTTTGCCTTATATCGATAGGGAAAATCTCTTCGAAATGAGGTATCACCGCCCGAACCTGGTAACAAAGATCAGCCAGGAGTTGCTCTGCACACATCGAAACCCAATGGACGTCGCATATGCGCCGAGGGAAATATACTCGGGTATGTATTCCTCGGCGCCTCGCATAAAGTCCCTAGAGCATAAGGGAGCGCAAATACCCAACACCCAACCAAACACCCTCTTTTTAGTTCACACTCAAGAGGAGAAGGAGACCCTGACAAACCAGGGTTATGGTTCAGGCACCGGGTCACGCATCCTTACCATCCATGAAGCTCAGGGACTAACATACGAGTCGGTAATCGCAATAAAAACTAAGGCAAACACGAAGCTGCACGAGAGCGTGCCTCATGCGGTCGTCGCAACCTCACGGCACACGGGGACCTTCACATATTACGCTGACGATACCGACGACGCCATCGGTCGGTTCGTGCGGCGAGCGTTGTCTGCAACACCGAAGACCATCCGAGAGTTCAATTTGCAGATGGCCATCAAGGATAGAAATGCAGTCGTGGTGGAGGCGCTGAGCCGGGAGGAGGCGACTTAGAAAATAAAATAGTCCTAGAATTAGCAAGAACATGTTCCCTACTCTCCCCTATTTCCTTTTCTTCTCCAATCCAAGATTCATGTAATAAAAAGAAAACGATTGACAAAGGTAACGGACCCCGGAGTCTGTGGAGCTGTAAAATTAAAAAAAAAAAAAAAAAAGTATCGAGACGAGCAGGATATCTATCTGATGGTACGTAACACACCTTATAATAACTAAAAACTTAGTGTCAATGGCTATCAAATAATGAAATGCGGCGGATTTTTTGTGTTTTTCAACTGAGATTTCTTCCGGCATTTGAAAAAGAAAAACAAATGTACCAATATGTTAAAAAAGACTTCGACCTAGGAGTCCGCGAAGGTTAATTAAATGATATTTTTTTAATAACACAGTGTCACACAGCTTTTGGAACACCAAGAGTCCGAATTACCTAATACTGCACTGTGCTCTTCACCCAGATGATTTAACTATCTCTTTGCCCTGTTTCTCCGAACAAACTGAAATTCAGTGATGTCTGCAGCTTACTACTTGATGATAGAATAATTGGTAGTGTGATATTTCTCCATGCGTACTCTACAAAGAGCTGTATAAAAACTATACAATCTAGTGGCTGATAATGGTGCCTCATTTGAGGCAAGGGGAAAACTCATTAGACGTTGCTTCTCTTAGTAAAAATTAATAAACAGTCAATTCAAAATAAAACATTGCAGGATTTTTGCTCAAGGAACACTAACTAATTAGAACAACGTTTGTATTATGGGACCAAGACAGCTAATTTCATTTTGATATAATTTTTTACTGCAAAAATGTAAATACCGTCAGTTCATAATTTAACGACGTTCGATTACAAATTAATCTAACCTAACCGATGCATTTTGTTGATGACGGTACTTATTTACAAATGTATGATGAAATATATAATAATAAATAAATATTAATAAATAGTATACACAGAAACACTCCTAGTCTCCTACAAATCAAGTAATTAGTTTATCGGTCAGATAAATGAAAATTGCTCCGACGGAGGAGTATGAAATTTCGCACTTATATTTTACCTATAAGTACATATAGACGAATGCAGAAAACTAATTTTGTTTAAATTATTATCTACACAATTTAACTCAAAAACATAACACATACTCAGTTATAAAAGTCAGTTATAAAATAAAACGCACAAGTCAGTTATAAAATTGAGGATACCTATATTATTATTGCTTTACAGTCGAATTTCGACTACGTGGTAACCACTATCAATCTTTCCGTAAAATCCATTTATCATCTTCAAAAAATAATTATTTTAGTAAAAACACGTCGTATAATTGTATGATTTCACGACAACACTCCAAAACTTTGCTATCCGTTGCTATCCGGGCATCCAGGCGGTGGTTGTAATAATATTCAAGAATAGTGCCTCTTCCAAGTTGATAAAAAACACTGAAAATAAGTACCAATAATAAGATTCACTTTTCTATGAACCCAAAAGCTACCATCACACAAACTAAAAAAAACGACTATAATATCACAAGAAAACAAAGTCACACAAAACCTTTAAAAGCGAAACTTTTTATTAACCCTGAAACAATACACGTCCTACCGTTTACAACAAAACTATTCCGTTGAAAGTAAAAACAGTTAACCAACTACTATAGGAGTCTGCTGTTATAAAATGCTCCATTTTCGGAATATTTATTGGTTCTCATAAAAGCATACACAAAAAATGTAACTGTCGACAAGCGAAGCAGCGAAGGGACGGAGCTAACGGGCCTTGAAATACATGACAACTAACAAATAGATACGTTCCCAGAATTAGAAAACCAAAATTTTGACAAACTGCGGTGTCAAATGCACCGTGGAGTGTCAAACAAAAGCCGGTGGAACATAAGCGTGCCTTCGTGTTTTGACCATTTCAATAAGGCATTGAAAGAATTAGTTACCAATGTAATAATTGGACGAATGGGACTGTAACTGTAGCTTAGCGGGGCATCGTTGCGACAATACTCGCGCAAAGATGCGTGAAGTAAGTCTTAAATACGACATTGTTCTTTTGGGATGACTTTTATAGAAACACAGAATTGTGTATTGTCGTTTGTAATTATAGTTATTTGTGTACGCATCAATGTCGTATACATCCGTCTCATTGCGGATTGTGGAAGATTTAACCCAATAAGCTTCAAAATTGTTTATTTGTAGTCAACGTGGTAAATGTATGCATAGGTTTAAACAAAATATCGCAGAGGTGGTATTCAAAGAGACAGTTTCATATTATGATACATATCTAGTTTCTGTTCGTCTATTCTAGAGCTACGATGTCACAGACAGGAACACACAGGTACGTCAAACTTATAACACCCCGTCGTTTTTGTGTCGGGGTTAAAAATGGCTAAAAAACTATAATGCTGCTACTTTTGCGACAAGTGCACAGAAAGTCAATTACTGGCCGTCTTCCGACATCGTAGGTACTGAACAAAACAAAATTTAACCCATTTTAAGGAAAAAATACCATTTTATGCTAAGACAAGAATACTTACTATACAGTCCAATGGGTCTGGGCAATCATGTAAATAAACATACAAAATCGTCATACCCTTCCTTTCTCTTTTAGTATATATAGATTTCTTTATTGGCTTTTTTGTATGGTTCCAATATTTTTTGAAGTGAATGTATTTATTTAGTTCATTCACCGTTAAAGCAAATTATAAATAACGACATACCAACTCACACACTTGAAATCTTATCTAACTACGCATAACTATTAGATCGCTTTGGAATTGATTCAAAATGGCGGGGAAAAATGCGACATAGCCATGTGGTAACACTCATAGCACGACGGAGTATCACAGTAGTTTAAAACGTCAAAATTATCTCTAAAATATATATCTACTGAAGTGCACGGAACACACGCAAATTATATAAAAAAAATAAATGCGTCACCACTCAAATGTTTTGGCGAAAATACTATAGAACTAGATATATACAAACAAAATCTGTCAAATACAGACGGTTAAAATACAGTCACGCCATGCGGTAACAAACAAGAAGAATGGCAAGGACTCTAGCCACATGTGACGTGAAATTCGATGCATGTGACTTCTGTCGGGTTTGGAATTCGGTAGTTTTGATTGACCGACAGAATTCAGCGAAACGTCAATCTTGAGAGGTTGATCCCTGGTGGAGTAAATTGCTCGTGAAATTGATGTTAGACGCAAGGATAAGGTCCACAAATTAGTGGTTAAAATTAGTTTGAGTTGGATATTTTTTATGTATCTTAACTAATAATATAAATACAAAAGCATGTAGGTTTGGGTGTTTGTTGCTCAATCACGTTGGGACGTCTGAATGGATCGGTTTAAAATTTAAAACATAGTTAAAACACAGAATATATGTAACTTTTTACGACGGCAACTTACCTAACGCGAAAGGGATGCGCGGATAAAACTGCAGGTCACTGCTAGTTGTAACTATAAAATAGTTTATTTGATTTTTATAACAAACTCTACGACGTAATATACTCCAAAATAATCGACGACAACGAATACAACTTAGTAAAAATCCTAGCGACATGCTGTCGAATTCAAATGGAGAAACTAATCTATTTATCAAAGGATTCAATTTATCAGGAAGGTGTTGTTGTAGCCCACACCTTTCCCAGTTATGTCGCCAGGCAGCTTTATGCAAATATTACTGTTTTCTGGTTTGAAGCGTAATTCCCGATAAATTACAGGGTGTCGTGGTTTCCGATATTAAGTTCTGTGCCGACTCTCCTCTCTGGTAACGAATATCATTTTACTATGGAAGCATGTTTTAACAATAATTTATTCCTGCCCATATTTTCATATCATATCGTAACTCGAAAAGATGATCAATGCCCCAGTTACTAATTATCCCCAGGCGGCCAGATATCAGCTACTAATCAACGTAACTCGATCTGTGGGCGTCACTCCATCGACAGTCATCGCATCTGGCCGACTATCAGTCGCTGCCGCCCTACAGCACTGCTCACTGATAAATTTATTGCAATTGCGTATGGGAGAGGTTCTTTACATTTATAAACTGCAACGGATGAACAAATGATCTGATTATTATCAT
Organism: Ectropis crepuscularia; assembly: GCA_963693475.1. Lineage (NCBI taxonomy): Eukaryota > Metazoa > Arthropoda > Insecta > Lepidoptera > Geometridae > Ectropis > Ectropis crepuscularia. Next base: position 18,154,646 of record OY856358.1, read on the forward strand.
ATTATGATTATTATAATCAAGGTGTCTTCAAATCGAGAGTGAAATGGTTTTATCTCAGCATGCACCATTGCGGTCAAGTGCAAATCTATCATTTTTATGTTAAAACTAGTTGCCCAAACAGATTTTGTACCTACAACATGTACATTGTACATCTTTCGAGGTCATTCACCAACCCGCACTGGAAAAGCGTGGTGGATTATTGTATTTAAAAAAACTGTTGAAGTGTGAGTAACAGTAGCGAGCTAGTGACTAACAAAAATAATTATTTTACAATGCATTTTTAGGTACATTTTGTTATTATCGAGGCTCTAATATGGTCGGACCGTTCCTAATTTTTCGTATTGTAATTAATTTCCATTTGACCATTCAATATCTCCAAGCGAGACTATAAATCAACGCAATGTGATAAATTATCATGACTTAAAAACAAAAACAAAAAACAAATTACTTAACACGTGCTAAAAATGATTCGCTCCCCGAAACATGTTTCAAATCCTATTAGTCATATCTTTACAAAATAGTTTGGTAAAGTAATTATAATTTAGACAAAATTTGCAATGTCAGAGCCACTATAGAACGCTCTGATGAAAAACTCGTTCAAAACTGTAATACATCCTTTTAGCCACCTCGAAGTATAATTTTGCGAACTTTATCTTATCGAAATTTAAAAAGTTTAACGCTCAGAGTGAAGTTTTATTTTCTGTGCTAAAAATAAATACTTTCACAAGAACTTCGGCTGTGAACATTTTCGCTCTTTTATCGAAAACACTTCAGAAAGTGTAAGGGACTTAGCACAGTGTGGGTAAAAACCTGATAAGCAAAGTACCGAACGGTTGAAGAGGAGATTTTGTTTAGAAGTACATGATATGTTACACTAGCAGTGCCCCGCGGTGTTACCCGCGAAGTTCCCGTTCCCGTTGTTCCCGTTGTTTTCCGGGATAAATAGCATATGTGTTCTTCCAGACTATAATCTATCTGTGTTCCAAATTTCAGCCCGATCCGTTCATACGTTAGGACGTGATTGAGCAACAAACATCCAAATATCCAAACATCCATACATTGACATTTATAATATTAGTAGGATTTATTATAACATCTTACAAATAACGTTAAATTAATACAATTTCAAATGTTAAATAGTAGGTATACAAATAAACAGAAGTTTGCAGCCATTGTAGTGGTAGGACTCTTAGCAGAGTCCGCCTGGGGAAGTAAGTACCTACCACATCTTTGCTCAGTTACCAGTTATTCTACCGCCAAGCAGTAATATGCAAACATTACTGTGTTCCGGTTTAAAAAGCAATGCCAGAGAAATTACAGAGCTTAGAGATAAAACATCTCAATAATCAAATCTAGATAATGATTTGGACTCTTCATGTTCCAATATCTGTGTGTCACTGTGCTGTAATGTGGCAGGCATGTTGCTTACCATCAGGCACATGTCCTGTTCGTCTCATCACTCTTTATTTAAAAAAAAAAATAGTTTAGTCTCCGCGCTCGTCAAATATGTTTCAAGCAAAATGTATTACAACTCAACTCTGTTCAACTCCGTGAGTAAGATATCAATTATCTTATTAGGTACGGTTTTTCTATATTTGTTTCATATTGCGTATACCGTTAGGGATGAATAAGTTGCAAACTCAATTTTCCTTCATTCTAGATCAGCGTATATCTTCTTCGATCACAGCGTTGCTTCATGCAAGTTGATGGACAAATACGAACCTATGTGTGATAAGAAAATGTATTTAATTCTTATTCTAAAGCGTCTAAAATAGCGCCTCCCGTTCCTAGGATTTTAATAGTAAAATGATGTTCGCAAAATTTGTATTGTTTTATTTGGAATACTTACGTATCGTTTGTGCTTTTTGTATGCAAACAAATACGTTAGATCTGTTGCTAGTCTTATACGCGTACATGAGCCTACAAAATTTGAAACTTCGAACGCTCCTGCAATTATGGGAACAAGAAAGATGTTTGTGAAACGGCGGTTCGTTACTAGTGGATGTTGATGAGCAAAAAGCGTCCATTACGACTTAGTACCCTAAAGTATTATTCGAGAATTATGGCAAGCATAGATTAATTTATCAGGTTTCTCACGATTAAAACCACAAGTTCATTATAAACCTTTTGAGTGGTGATGAAAAAACTACGTTACTGGTAGTAGTAAGTAAAATGTCAAACCCACTTTAAACATCACACTATCTCAAAAAAGCCACTTGAAGTAGCACTTTCAATCATTAGGTTGCTGTAGACTACTTATAACATTAAATCTGAAACATGTGTCGAAAAGTCACGAGAACTATCCACCCTTATCTTAGCTCGCTTGAGGGTAGATAAAAAATTCGACACTTAACATTTTTGGTGTTAAGAGGGTAGTGTAAAGCATCTTTCAGCGTTCAGTTAAAAATATCTGAAGGTCGGACATTAGTTTAATGGCATTGAAAATAATAATTTGTGATGTAGTTAGTTAAGGCCGGTTTGCATTTTGATTATTGCGAGTGTGAGTGCGAGTGCGATTGCGAGTGCGAGTGACTGATTACTATGCACTCGCAATAATCAATCGGTGTCCACACGTGTTTGCTACCAATCACTCAACACCTGCACTACTCACTCGCACGCGTACTAATCAAAATGAAAACAGGCATTTAGTTAGTTTAGCGGGGCCTTTTCCGCACCTAGCCTCTTTATTGGGTCATTGTGCGTGACTCATACTTCCCTTTACTCCAACCAGCCCAGGCTGTTCCAGAAGGCAAGCATCCTGTTAATGTTGCGACAGGCATCCGGAACAGACGACGGAGATTGGAGGAATTCTGCCCGTTCTGCCCGTTCTTGTGATGTAGTTATTTATTTAACTAATTCATTTTTGATTAGCAGCGTCCCGCAGCTATACGTTTTGGAACGTTTCTGTTCCCGATATATTCCCGCAACAAAAAGTAGCTTAGCTGCTTATCTGATTATAGATTATAGTCTAATCTTTGTTTCAAATTTAAACCCTCTCCGTTGAGTAGTTCCGACGTGATTGAGCAATAAACATCCAAACTTGCACGTTTATAATTGTAGTTGAAATTAAGTAAAATTAAACGTAATTTGCGATTTAATCTTTTTTTAAGTAGCTAGCCACTGTTATGATTTTAAGACAAAAAATCCACACCTTTGCTAGTTATTTTTTAAATAAAGAGTGACGAGACGAGCAGGACACGTGCCTGATGGTAAGCAACATGCGTGCCACATAACAGCACAATGACACGCAGCTATTGGAACACGAAGTGTCCAAATCATTACCTAGCACTGCACTGAGCTCGTCACCCAGAGATCTAAGTTGTTATATCTCTGAGCCCTGTAATTTATCTGGAAACATTGCCCTTCAAACCGGAACACAATAATATTTGCACATTACTGCTTGGCGGTAGAATAAATGGCAAAGGTGTGGTACTTCCCCAGGCGGACTCTGCTAAGAGTTCTACCGCCAAGCAGTAATGTACAAACATTACTATGTTCCGGGTTGAAGGACAATGTTTCCAGTGAAATTACAAGGCTTAGAGATATAACATCTTAGATTTCTGGGTGACGAGCGCAGTGCAGTGCTAGGTAATGATTTGGACTCTTCATGTTCCAATAGCTGGGTGTTACTGTGCTGTTATGTGGCAGGCATGCTGCTTACCATCAGGCATATGTCCTGCTCGTCTCGTCACTCTTTATTTAAAAAAAAAATCAATTTAGGTATTTTATTATAAAATGTAGTCTAAAAAGAAGTGCGGCTTAACTATAGGCAGTATAGATAACAATTTGACAAATTATTTTCTCTAGTCTTTAAAAGCAATGGAATTCAGAACAGTTAAAAAGCACCTTTCGATTTTGTTCTTTAAAAAAAAACCTTATTTCTACGATGTTATATATTTTAACATTATACCTGCACTTTAGTGTCCATAAACTCTTAACATTATAAACACTGCTTCTGTCGTAATAAAATAGATCCTTTTATACTATTGACACCTACAAAGTTACCTAAAAATCCTTTATTTCGTACATTTTAGTACCATAAATTAAATGACAGGTGACATTTCAAATGTCAGTCACATGGATGTTGACTCCGATTTTATGCTACAAGAAGTTTTACGAAACCTGTTTTTATTACAATGAGCTAAAGTCTAAATTGGTATTTAGAAGAATGTGGAAGTTCGACCACTGAAAGGGGTGAGAAAAAAGAAGATCTATAAATTTTATTGGCAAAAACTATTTGTTGTGTTTTCGTATGGTGGTTGTAAATCCTTGAAGATCTTCACAGCGATTTTTGTTAGAATTATACCGGAATGCTAAAAGGTGGCATTCGGGGTTGTATCACCCCGAATTACCAATTATTCAATTTTTAATTGAATAGTTTACCTACTTGTGTTAAGTTGAGAGAGCCGTTTAGCTATTCGTCAGTAAGGTAAAATTTTGTTAATATACCTAAATCCTGAAACATCAAAGTTGTTTTTTGATTTTACTATATGTACATCTGTGTTTTCGCATTTGAATATGAATCAGCTGAAAAAAAATATTTTTTACGTCATATAATTTATTAAAAATGCTATTACGTCACAACTATTAATGTATCTTTAATAGCTGTTGTTTAAATGCTATTTAGGATGATTTTAAATGTGATTTATAAAGTCTAGTAAAAATTAAACCTTTTGGTATTCTGTGCGCTCTTTTAAATTACATTGTAAAAATGAAAGGACGAATATCAAGTTCTACAAAAAGTTTACCAAGTACTGGGACGAGAAGCCTAAATAAAAAAAAATGTTGAACAGAAGTCACACAGAATCGATTTTATAGCTATATTATTAGCTGAAATTCACTATTCCAGCTGCGCCTTGTTGACCATCAAGAGCGCGTGTTGCTCGTCTCATCTCTCTATTATACTTCATACAGAGTATCTCTCTACTTAGTCCGTGTTTCCTACTAATATTATAAACGCAAAAAGAAGTTTATTTGTAACGTTTTCACGAAAAAACTACTTAACCGATCATCATGAAACTCTGAACACATATTTTTGGAGGTATTAGAAGCAACATATTTATGCTACTTTTTAGTTAAAGAAATATGGCACTAAGCGCTTGAAACCGCGGGGCACTACTAGTATAGTATTAGACTACAGGCCCGTGAACAAAATTTACGGGTCAAATGAACCAGCAGGAGACCTATGTAGGATGATAGACGGGTACAAAATAATAAGATTCAGCACTATGCCGTCACTTGTAAGCTGTCCAACTGAGTGCAGGTGAGAATTCAAAAGTGCAAGTAGAGTGGGTACATTTTGGTCATTTGTTTCTGTACGGCATTCTTACCATCCAATAGATCCATGAAAAATAATGAGAAAACGCGTAGTGCCGTACAAAAATAGTGGTCCACGAAGTCGGAAACATTATTGATAATTCGGAAATTTTGAGGGAAAATTTGGTCATTTGATACAGTACGGCATCGATTCCATACAGTTGCAATACCTCTTCTAACCCATTATTCCGCAACGCCGTACAAAAATAATGGTCCAAGAGGAAATGATCTGGGGTTCAATTTCCTCTTTTCAGTGATCCGGAGGGGTGATTTGATACAACGTAAAATTAATTTATTCCGAAAGTATTTTGTGCCTAGATACAAATTTTATACGTGCCGTACATTTTTGTTAGTCCAATAGTCAGTAAATGGCAATAAACCTCCAGAACATTGCATATGACGAAATGTACTTTAGGGTGATAGTTGGTACGATTTTTTAACGGCATTCTGATAATTTATTTGAATTTAATATATGTCTAAGAAAAGTTAATGCCGTACAAATCTGAAAGTTCATATTAAAGGCCCGTAAAAATAGAATTTAACTTTTAAATTTTCAAGTATGATCACTTACTGTGAGCATAAAATCACGAAATGTTGACAGATTCAGGTGGATCTTTAAGCGTCATCTTGAAAAAACGTTGTCTCGGGCACTATGTACTTTAGGGCAAAAATTATTGAAGTCATTATTGTAGAAAATATAATTTTACACCTTTTGTTGCCCAAAACTTATTTGTTAAAAGTACCTACCGTTTACGGCTCATTTAGTGAACCGGGTTTTCTATCGCCGATATGCCGATATATCTTGAGATATTTAGATAAATAAGACGCATCAATCCATGTTTAAAGACCAGTTTATTCTCTACAACTTTTGCCAAAATTGTTTTTTTAAAGTCTGTGCTTTTTGAGTTATAAGAAGTTTAATGTTGAACGCATCACTATATTGCCATACCTAACATACACCTCATCTGCATGAAAAACCTGATCTATTTATTTACTTATTCTTTATCAAAGTTTTCATCGTCTAATAACCCACCACAAACAAAAGTATTGTTTATTTTAATACGATTTATAATATTTTTGGCGGAATAACAGATTTTGAACGTCTTATAAATCAAAACGTATGGACATTACAAAAAAAAAGCGCTTTACTAAAGTTGTAGAAAATAAACTGATCTTTAAGAATAGTTCTTTGCGTTTTATTGATTAATCAAATATTTCAAGAGTTATCGGCCGTGATAGAAAAATCGGTATTTTAAATGGGTCATAAATCGCAAACGGTACGTTTCACAAAAAAGTTTTCTCGGCACAAAAAGTGTAACATTTTATTTTCTACAATAGTTAGCTCAATATTTTTTGCCCTAAAGTACATAGTTTCTAAGTTTCCAAGTTTCTAACTAAGTGGTACATATTTTGTTTGATTAAGGGTTAAAATGTACGGCATTATTTTTTTCAAATTTATTTACTTGAATACTATTTAAAACAATGATAATATGTTGAACTTTGCTATAGTTAATTAATCTATGGTTATTCAAATAAATGAAAACTTGCATGTTTTGTATTCCTCTGTTACTTTTTTTAGAACACTTTCTTTTGTACGGCATTATTATACAACAATAGTTTTTAGCAATGTCATGTAGAAAAATAAGGTGCCGTACAGGATCAAATGACCTACAAATACAAATACAAAAATCTTTATTGCTGTTTGTAGGTAAGATAAGATAATCCAAAACATTTTAAAAGTTGCCCCATACAAACTGGCCTCTGTGAGAGGCATGCAATATGTCTGGCAAGACAATTTGTTAGTCTTCATTTTTAAATAAAAACAAAAAAAAAAATTTTTTTTAAATAATAGTCAGCTGATTAAAGTCTTCTTCTTCCTCATCTTCTATTAATTTCTGGTTTTTATTTATGTCATCTGATTCTTCATCTTCGATTCATTTCTGGCTTCTATTTGGTTGGTTTATATATTTGTGTGAGATAAATGTTTGGTGAGCACAATTTCGCCAACGTCTTGTGTTTCATCAGGATATTGTCTTGTGTTTTTGAGTTTGATCAATATGTCCATCCAGGGTCTAAGGTCTTGCATTAGTAGATCTTGCAGTTCATCCATGTGAGGAATGTCAAAGAATGTATAAAGTGCATTAAATGTATATAATCAAAAAATCAAAAATGTCGTTAATTATAATATTCATGTAAATACTCAAAGAATGTCAAAATGTAATACAGTACAAACTAATTCATCATGATACAATATATCATTATTTGGTCTTATGTCAGTTGAATGTCAAATGGAATAATAATATCTATTGAGATATTAATGGAATAAGGTTTAAAGTTTAAAGATTGTAAAAATTTCATGTTAAACAATGTCTAAAATATTAGTATTCCAATTAATTTCCTTATCATTTAAAAATTCAGTTACAGTATAATAGCATTTGTGTATAAGCATTTTTTTTAGTTTACTTTTGAACATTGTTATGTTAAGTTCTTTTATGGCATTTGGCAGCTTATTATATAAAAGAGGAGCCATACAAAAAATGCTGTCACTCATAATCTTTTTTTTGCGTTTGTCTATGAGCAGTCTACACTTATCACGCCGGTTACGTTTTACTTTGTCACTCAATAGAGGAAAATAATGAGGGTTATTCCTTACAAAACACATAACTTCAAATATGTACAGGCATGGCAGGGTTAATATTTGGTTGTCTATGAATACTTGTCGACAGCTATCTGTAACTTGCATCCCGAACATAGCACGAATGCATCGTTTTTGTGCTTTGAAAACTGAGGCTGTATCAGTTGAATTCCCCCAAAAAATGATCCCATATCTCAAGACTGATGCCACCAATCCATGGTAAGATGTAAGAAGAGCCTCTTTCTTTACCACTGGAGCAAGCCTATGCAGAGCATATGCCGAGCTACCCAGCTTCTTGCAGAGAATCTCAACATGTGCCTTCCAATTCAATTTCATGTCTATTGTTAGGCCCAAAAATTTTGTTGTAGTGACTTCTGCAATTTTTTTATTTTGATAATTTATGTTTATGTTACTCAAGTAATTTTTTGTTTGAGTAAATTGCATGAAATTGGTTTTGTTTAAATTAATTTTTAAGTTATTAATGTTTAACCACTGGATAGATGAATTTAGTGCGGCATTGATATCTTCCTCATAATTAGCTTTATCTTGACATGCTATTGTTATTGTGCTGTCATCTGCAAATAGTGACATTGGATGCTCAATTACTTTAGGAAAATCATTTATGTAGACAATAAATTGAAACGGTCCCCACACACTTCCCTGCGGCACACCAAATTTGACAGTTCTTTCTTTAGAGGTGAATATTTCCTCCTGTTTAGTTTTAGTATTAATCTTCGTAATTTTAGTTACTTGCCTTCTGTCTGTTAGGTAAGATTTTACTAAGTCAAGCACATTACCTCTAACCCCATAGGCTTCAAATTTACTCAGAAGAATATCATGATTGACATAGTCAAATGCCTGGGTCATATCACAATAAATGGTACATATAGCATTGTTATTATCAACATTTTTCATTACATTGTTAAGAAAATCATATATAGCAATATTTACAGTCTTATTTCTTCTAAAACCTTTTTGCTCATTACAAAGTATGTTGTATTTTTCAAAATACTGAATGAATTGCTGGTTAAAATATTTTTCAAATATTTTTGACATTATAGGTATAAGGGCAATAGGTCGGTAATATTCCATGTGCTCCCTATTTTCTTTTTTAAATACAGGTATGATTATACTTTTTTTAAGGGCCTCGGGAAATGTGCCTGTACTTATACATAAATTGATTATATGACTAAGAGGGCTACATATAGTCTCTTTAACAGTTTTTATAATTTTTGTGCATATCTCATCACATCCAACACTATTAGTGTTTTTTAAGGAATTTATGATTTTGAGAATATCATGTGGTGTAGATGGCGCCATGAACATTGAGTTCTGAGTTCTATCAATATTTTGTGTCACATTTATACCAGAACTAGGTAATGGAGTAATTTTATCAACAAAATAGTTATTAAATGCATTAGCCATTAGTTTTGGGTCTGTCAAAAGTTGACCATTACATTGGATTTTATCTATGGACATTTTAGGTAAGTTATTTCTCAATCTATTTATAATATGCCAAGTAGTTTTTGATTTATTGTCTGACATTTTTATTTTGTAATTGTTTTGAGCTTTTTGTGTTAGTTTGATAATTTTTTTGAACAATCTGGTGTAGTTTTTATATTTTGCCTTATTTTCTTCATAAGGTTTAGTTCGACAATTATTAAACAACAACCTTTTCTTTTTACTACATAGTTTTAACCCACGAGACAGCCATGTTGCATTTCTTGTTACATTGATTGTTACAGTTCTGTAAGGGAAACACAAGTTGTATAATAACTTAAATAAATCTATAAATGTGTTGTATGCTAAGTTTGCATCAAATATTTCATATATATCTGAAAAAGTAAGGTTCTTTAAGTGACTTTGAAATTTTATTATATTTTCGACACTGTAATCTCTACTACCTTTATAAATGAAGTATACGATGAAATTAAGGTAATTATCGATAAACATTCAAATGAACAGTTATTTTTAGACGGCATTATTTTTAATTGTTCGTTTGAGTGCTAGATAATCATTTGGAACCGATGCCGTACTTTTTCAAATCACCCCTCCGGATCACTGAAAAGAGGAAGTTGAACCCCAGATCATTTCCTCTTGGACCATTATTTTTGTACGGCGTTGCGGAATAATGGGTTAGAAGAGGTATTGCAACTGTATGGAATAGATGCCGTACTGTATCAAATGACCAAATTTTCCCTCAAAATTTCCGGATTATCAATAATGTTTCCGACTTCGTGGACCACTATTTTTGTACGGCACTACGCGTTTTCTCATTATTTTTCATGGATCTATTGGATGGTAAGAATGCCGTACAGAAACAAATGACCAAAATGTACCCACTCTACTTGCACTTTTGAATTCTCACCTGCACTCAGTTGGACAGCTTACAAGTGACGGCATAGTGCTGAATCTTATTATTTTGTACCCGTCTATCATCCTATATAGGTCTCCTGCTGGTTCATTTGACCCGTAAATTTTGTTCACGGGCCTGTAGTCTAATATAGTATGCACAAATTCCTTATCCAAGTACAACATCAAAACTACGTTGCTAGAAATGCGTTTGTTTCTTTTGATTCCAAATTATTTTTTTGCTCTACCTGTCCTTCATTATTAGTACTAAGGTAATTAAACAAAACGAACCAAACAAAACGTCATTATCGTAGTCGCTACAAATCACGTAAGCAAATTCTCGGTACACGAAAAAACGCGACCCCGACATCGACGAATAATTTTTAATGGTTTTCCGTTGTAAACAAAGCGTCGAAGTATTGTCGTACCCTTGTTGGTATTGTTCGTGTTAATGGTATGTTTTGTACAAATAGTGATTTTGTGAATTTAACGCATGTTAAAGTTGTATGGATGGTTTACGCCCTGCTGGCACTTAGGCGGCAAACGGACTAGAGCTAGAGCATGAAGTCTAACATTTTTAATATAAGTACGTACTTAATTTAAACTCAATATATTTCAGCTCAGACCAACTATTCTTAGGGGACGAGCCTACTAGTGCTAACATATTTCGGGCCCATACAGCCCATATGAGTGTCGATTGAGCTTTATTGTCAAAAATGGTCAACCGCATTTTATAAAGCGTTTCGTAGATGTGTGCATGTTTTGTTTAGGTGTGTGGCATTTGTCTTAGTACAAACAGAGATTTGTTGCTCTTGTGTGAGTTCAAGTTTACAAATGTGTGAAATATACCCCCCGCGCACCTTAAAAATATGTGAAAAGCTTTGTTAGCAAGCCAAATGAGTATTTGAGTGAACCTCATAATTAGGTTGTTGAATGTGTCAAAAATCTACCATTCTAATTAGCCCATCAGGTTAATTATAAAAAAATATGTAATACGTATTCTTGTTCTATCAAATTATTAAAAATCGACAAAGAAATAGATCATCGAATTTCCAGAGTGGGAAGTCGTGACGTCACGTCTATATAAAGAATGTATTTGTTAATGTATAGACGTGATGTCATTGAAACCTTCTAAGCACTATATCTACGTCATTTTTTGTTTGTGATACAAAAGAAAAAATACGTGAACACTATTTTTTTATATTCTCTCTACAGACCCTTGAGAAAGTTAGTTATTAGTTATAGGTACCTACTGTATCTTAGAAGATGTCATTCTCTATCTCTCAGTCTCAGACTCAGTTTTCGGGCAACGTTCAGAAATATAATTCTTCTCTTATTTTTTTAATATTGGTGGACATCACACACAACACCATCAGACCCCAAACTAAGCATAGCTTGTACTGTGGCGGCCAGATAGCTGATATAATACTTATATAATTTTAAATACGTACTTATTATACATAGAAACACCCAGACACAGTGCAAACATTTGAATTCATCATTTGGTTAAATGGATTAATTCAGGATGTGAAGATGAGAGGTACCTCATGTACCTACCCATGGTACAGAGAGTAAATTCTGTATTGTATTTTGTAGTTAAATTTTGAATTTACTATTCTTGTTTATAAAACTGCTTGATAAACCCCATTTAAAATAAAAGCCTATACCTAATTTGGATCAGGAAAAGCCTATACAAAGTTTTATTAATTTTAATGTTGACATTGAACGATACACTGAAAAAAATTCAAATTACAAAGTTTTGATACTAGTCAGGGAATTTGAATAATAACGGCAAAGTTTTAGCCAACAGCTTTAAATTTTTTGGGTCGTTGTAATATACTATTGTCAAATAAAATTAAGAATAGTCAATCGAAATTTTAAAATTTTACTCAAATGACGAGTTATAAATGTACCTCCATTATCGAATTATAATAATATCTGTATACTTTATAATAATTACTGTTTATCTACCCATAATAAAAGTGTGAAATTTGCAAGAATGTATGTATGGATAATACCTACAAGCAATTAAACAATTTACGCTCAACAAAACAATTTCAAACAAAAACGAGCAACTGAATTTGATTCATAGATAGAGGCATTGTAAATCTTTCATAGATAGAAGCATTGCAAATCTCTGGAGACGAGAGCGGTGCAGTACTAGGTAGTTTATTTAATCTCATATAGTTGTGTGACACTATGCTGTTATGGGCAAGCTTGCCTAGCTTGTAGCTTACAGTCATCAGCTCATGTTTTGTTCTCATTACTCTACTTTATAAAAAAACATTGTTAAACGCCCCTTATAACAAAGATATAATAAATAATTAGGCAAAGAACCTGAACAAAAAAAAATAAACAACCTTTTACAGCAACCTTCTTGTAATATTGTACCGAGTTATTATCCATATCGAATTCGATTTTTTGTCATATTTATTCATCTTTTATGTCGTTAATGGCTTTACGACTTCGGCGCGCTTCGTCCACGCGACAGAACTTACAGTCTCCCAATTTGTTCATACATCTAAAACAATAACATTCAATGCAACTATGTTCACTATTACGACTACATTAGTATCAAAATCCCTGCAGCTGTAAGGTTTCTCTAGTGGATGCATTTTTTCAGCGTGGTACGGTGGTACGAGCGAGAAACTTGTCCAAAAATTAGTATTATGTCAGTTTTTTGTCTATTGTTGTTTAATTACTGTTATTCAATAGAAAAATGTTTGTCTGTTTTCGTCGAAAAAGCGGGACCAGTGTAACGGATGCTATGGTATCCGTGACCGAAATTGTCAAAAAGTATTTGTCACAAGTTCCGTATTCATATTTAGGGTAATAAAAGTACCACAAACTTCGTCGAACTTATAGCCGTATTTTGATATGGATATCGAAAGTTTGTTCAACAATTATCATGGCTAATATATTATTTATATCGTGATGTCTGAAATTTCTATGTGTCTAATGAAATGATAACGTCTAATGATTTTATACAGTTGTATGATTGGATAAATTTAGAGTGAGTAATATTTATACGTTCTGAAACTGAAATAAAACTTAAGAATTCTTCCCTGTATTATTTTATTCAACGAGATTTGGCTAAGTGCATACATAGAAGTTGAAGCTCTGTTAGAGGATTGAACTAATTATGTATACTTCAGGAGTGTTTCTTCCACATTCATCACACTTTTTTGACCTGTATCTTTATAAAATTATAAATTGATCAGTGGATTGGTGTAATAATATTTAAGCTGATATTAATAAAAAATCCATCTCCCTACACATTTATTAAAGTATGCAGGATTTTTGCTAACAATCAAGGATGATAGAAGGGTATAAAATAATAAGATTGAACACTATGGCGTCACATGTAAGCTGCCCAACTGAGTGCAGGTGAACAGAGGGGGTTGCAACCCTCGATCTTTTCTCCTTGTCGCATGATTTTTGTACGGCATTGCGGAATAATGGATAAAAAGAGGTATTGAAACTAAAAAAAAAAAAAAAAAAAAATTGTCAAAAAATATACGTGTTAAATTCAATTCCACCGTGGACGACAATGATGATAAGCTGACTTGCGTGTAACTATGCAAACAAACATCTCGTTATAGTTGTGTAATTGTCTCGTCGCGTCTGGACATATTCTCATAGTTTTTAGAGTACCGTGCCGCAACTGCTATTTCTTTAACCTTTACTTTGCTTAACTAACAAAAAGTTTACATATCAAAGGATGAAAAACATTGTTTTTTTTGGGCAAAGACCAATAAAGCAAAATTAAAAATACTGAAATATCACATGGGAAAAAAATTGTGTTGGAGGTTTTATTGAAAAAAAAAACCTATTTTTTGTGGTAATCGATGAGCCGCGCAATCAGCCGTTTCAGAACGCAAATATAGCTGTCTAAAATAGTTCTCAATTTTGCCATAGATGACGCTATTAATTTTTTTATGTTTAGTTTTTGCAACAAAATGAAACATTGGCGCTACTTTTGTTGAAATTTAAAACTATTTTTGTGTGCTTTAAATGTACACAGTGTATTCATTTATGAAACCTACTAAGTATTTAAACATTGTATCAACGTACTGAACCCTCAAAATGTCAGTCGAACTCGCACAAGTCCACTTTTACTATCTCGAGTCTGGAGTATTAAAGTTTCACTATCTAAATCCAAATTAAAACAATAACAACCTTTACCTAAATATATAATTATTAAAACTTGTTATTTTGTTTATTTATTCAGAAACCCTACTAAATGCGATTGTATGCCTTAATTAAAATAAATAAATCCCATATTTTCCATACATTTGTTGAAGAGTTACGCGAGTAAAATGATGTTGAATTTTGGAGCCGACTCAAATTGGTACATAAACTTGCGACGTTTGTCAAACGAACTAAAATAGACTAAGTTGTGCTTAAATAAAGAAACAAACTCAAAACACAAATCCAGATCAATGTATAGAAGTGACGCTCAAGTATGTACCTATCTCATTTTCATACCTACTCGGCGGCGTTAGGGTTATCATTTTTTTTTTACAGAAAGTCGTGATATTGGTATTCGTATACATGTACTTAATATTATTGCGAATAAAACAGGAAGAATGGAAACAAAAACCAACAATAAGGACCGTGAGGCACCCAGTTCAGAGCCAGTTTGATTCTTGAATTTCACTATCGGAGGCAGGCCTAACTGAGATCGTATTTCCAAGGCGCTCTTTTGCTGGCTGTCGTACCTACTAGCTATAGTACTTGTGTGTATTAGTGTCCTCAATTCAAAAAGAGCCCGCACGTCGATATAAACCAATTTTTATTAATATGTTTTATCGATGTTTACACATACCTTGCCGCCTGGGGAAGACGATCGAGTTATATCAGACTCGACACCGGTTATTAGGGCCTACTGCCTTATTCGCTAGCTCTTAAGTTCGATGGGCAGAATAGGACATCTAATATCAACTGTCATAGGTCCCACAAAAGAAGAAACTAACAACTATTTTTTTCTTTGCTTTGTAATTTATTTGTATGTACTGTAGCTACAGAAGTCAGAAGAGTACGGTACTTACGAACTTATAAATAGGTAAGTAGGTATTATAAGTAAAGTTACATCGCGTGTAACAACTAGTATGTGTACAGAATGACGTGTCAAGAAAACCCCAGATTTTCCCACAAGGCACGCCAATATTATCAAGATTATCACTGCTTCATAGATAGCTGCTGCCTAAATAAAATTTACAATACTAATATTTGACGTGATAATGAAATAATAATTTCAGTGATAACTGATAACGTGACGTGAGAACGTTTGCTTATGAAATGTGAGTGATTTACTTGGAATGAGAACTTGTTTAATTTATTTTCATTTAACTTTTTATAGTACAATTTTTTTTTTTTCGAATGTCTAATGGGTATAAAAACATTCGATTTCGCAATCGTGAGGTTTTACGTTCGTATCTTGCCTGTTTGCCTGTACCTTGAGTATTTTTCAAACTACATATTTAATAGTTTGTCTAAACCAATGACTTTAATGGTGTAGGAAAACATCGTAAGGAAATATTCCAAAAAATAAACCGAGAGCTACTTACCTATATTGATACTTAAACAACAACCACTCACTTTGATGGAACAAAAATATACTTTTTCTACGGGCCAACCCTGGACGTCTATTTTCTTTCTAAGAAAACGTAATTTCGAAATAAACTCGCGACTTTTCAATTCCAATTCTACTTCGATCCGTCGTTTTGTTCGTTTAAATGTTCGAAGCCTACTCTTATTAGTGTAGACTTAGAACGTTTAAACGTCAAACAATGTTGTATGGGATGAAGCGAAGTAGAACGAGAGCAGGAAAGTCGCGAGTTTTATTCGAAATTACATTTTCGTAGAAAAAAAATAGACGTCCTGAAATCTCCAACGTAGGCTCATAACCTATGTTGGAGATTTCATGACCAAAAGTAATAAAAGTTGTTGTTAAATATATATCAATTTGGATAAACTACTTCAACAATCATCAAGTAATAAATCTTTTACAGTGTTTTAAGTTTCACGTTAAAACCCATTATAAGAAGTATAACTTTGGACCACGCATAATAACTGTGATTTCTAAGACGTAAATTTCGACTTTTTCTTAGCTGGACCACTTATGTTGTTTGGAAATAATACTAACCTCACACAATCAGACTATTTTTTTAGTGACGCAAATGCAAAATAAAGGATTGAGATACCTAAATTATTTTGTAATCTTGGGTAACAAGCGTAATGCAGTATACTAAGCAGTGTAATCACCAAGCTTGGTAGGTATTAAATTATATATGAATATTTTATAGTAAGTATATTATATAAGTATATTAGTATTGGTAGATGCCATAGGACAACTGCAATAGGTCTCTCTACCGCATCGTCGCTTAACATCAAGCGAGGTGGCGGTCAAGTGTAAACCTATAATATAATAGTTAAAAAAATGACAGACAATTAAGGCCATCTTTGGCTAACTTGGTCCATCGTTGGTCCTTGATTTAGGACCTTGCATATATCAATATGATGTAAAACATTTAGTTGCCATACCCACTACGTAGTAAACTATGGCTTGGGTCAATACACTTCAAACTTGACTGATAGTTTCAGTTCCCAGGGACGAAATATCGGTAGCATGCAAATATGTGTTGTTGAACAAACATCAAATTGGTATACAAACATTCTTAAGCAAATAAAACATCAACTTTCGGAGGAAAAGTTCAGTGACACGAGAAATCTTTACTTATGCGAAAGTTTAAAAAAATGCAAATGAAAGTAATAATAAATATCCCACTATCCTATCCTACTAATATTATAAATGTCAATGTATGGATGTTTGGATATTTGGATGTTTGGATGTTTGTTGCTCAATCACGTCCTAACGTATGAACGGATCGGGCTGAAATTTGGAACACCGATATATTATAGTCTGGAAGAACACATAGGCTACTTTTTATCCCGGAAAAACAACGGGAGCGGGAATTTCGCGGGTAACACCGCGGGGCGCTGCTAGTAATATTATAAACTAGCTTTTACCCGCGACTTCGTCCGCGCAAAATAAGAATTAAAGTAACTCAGACAGTACCTATTTTCACATTTATGGTTACTAAACACAGCTTATAATAAAACAATTTTATACAATTTCATCAAAATCGGTTCTGTTGTTTAGGGGTGAAAACGTAATAGACATTCGACCCCTATTTCAACTTAAATTTCGTCCCCGTACAGTTCGAAATTACAAAATTGCTATAACAAACATTTATTTGCTTCGTGTAAAGTGCCTACATACAGATTTTCATGGTTTTATCTTCAACGGTTGGTAACTTCCATATTGACATTCATACCCCATTGCAACCCCAATTTCATCCCCGTAGAGTTTGAAATTACAAAATTGCTAGAACAAACATTTATTTGCTTCGTGTCAAGTACCTACATACAGAGTTTCATGTTTTTATCTTCAACAATTGGGAGCTTCCATAATTACTTTCATCCCCCATTTCAACCCCAATTTCATCCCCGTACAGTTCAAAATTACGAAATTGCTAGAAAAAACAATCGATTGCCTCGTGTTAAGTTTCTATAAACAGAGTTTAATGGTTTTATCTTCAACAGTTGGGAACTTTCATATTGACATTCATCATTCATTCATTCATCACCCATTTTAACCCCAATTTCATCCCCGTACAGTTCAAAATTACAAAATTGATAGAACAAACATTATTTTGCTTCGAGTCAAGTGTCTATATATATACAGAGTTTCATGGTTTTATCTTCAACGGTTGGGAACTTCCATATTGACATTCATCCCCCATTTCAACCCCAATTTCATCCCCGTACAATTTAAAATTACAAAATTGATAAAAGAAACATTTGTTTCCTTCGTGTGAAGTGTCTATATACAGAGTTCCGTGGCTTTATCTTCAACGGTTGGGAACTTTCATATTGACATTCATCCCCATTTCAATCCAAATTTCACCCCGTTTAGTTCGAAATTACAAAATTGATAGAACAAACATTTAATTGCTTCTTTACAAGTGTCTAGATACAAAATTTGAGAACTTTGAAAATTAAGAATTTTCATACAACCGTTCATCCCTTGTTTCACCCTCTTAGGGGTTGAATTTCGCAAAACCCCGTCTTAGCGAGCGCCTACGTGCTAAAAGGCACCTACATGCAAAATTTCAGATGCCTAGCATTTGTAGTTTCTGAGATTCCTTGATGAGTGACCTTTCGCTTTTATATATATAGATGTCAAATTATGGATGTTTGGATATTTGGATGTTTGTTGCTCAATCACGCCGTAACGTATAAACGGATCTGGCTGAAATTTGGAATACAGTTAGATTATAGTCTGGAAGAGCACATAGGCCTTTTATCCCGGGAAAATAACGGGAACGACGGGAACGGGAACTAGGCGGGTAAAACCGCGGGGCACTGCTAGTAATATATAAAATAAGACAGTAGTAACAATAAAATTAAACAATATTATTGTTTTGTTTTAAATTGTGTTGCTTCTGTATTATCCGAAGAACCTTCGTTACTACCTGGTGTCCCATGAAGAAGCTTCGTTACTATCTGGTGTCCCATGAAGAAGCTTCGTTACTATCTGGTGTCCCATGATACCACATCTATTTTTTAATCTCTTTTTTTCATCATTAATAGGTTAACGCTTGACTGTCATCTCTTTTTTTTAAACTTGTATAGGTTTACACTTGACCGCCATCTCGCCTGATGTTAAGCGACGATGCGGTCTACGATGGATCGTGTTTACCTAGAAGAAACCGATTCACTCTCGATTTGAAGACACAAAGATTGTAACCAACAGGGAAAAGCCACTCAGGCAACGCATTCCAAAGCCTAGACGTTCTTATCACAAAGGTAAAGTCAAATCTTTTCGTTCGTGTCTTTGGAACATCAACCATGAAACGATGTCGCTTTTTCGAGCTACGAGCATTCCGGTAGAAAAAAGGGCAAGGTGGTATTAGATCATGTAAATCAGTTGCACACTCTCCGAAGTGATCTCGCCTGATATCAAGCGACAAGCGGCGATGCGGTCTACGATGGAGCGTGCTCCTGCTCGTCTTTAAGATACGAATATACTCTCGATTTGAAAACACCAAGATTGTATTCTTCTGAAAAATCTCACTCAGACAAAATTTCACCCATGAAACGGTGCCACATTTTTCGAACTACGAGCAGTTCCATTAAAAAAAAAGTCTAGGTTGAATTAGATCAGTAGCACATACACCGAAATGTATCCGATAAAAAAACATTATTAAAAATGACGTATTCTGTTACTAGATAAAATCTATGTAGGTATTATTATAATTATCGTAACAATTACATTTGGGTATTACCTCACTACGATAACTATTAATTCTCGGTGATTAAAAACTCAAACAATAACCAATATAATATGACCTACGATTACGCATATCTACAGTGAACGTTTGGGTCAACATATACTGGTATTTTTTAAACACGTGTTTTGTGTATTGGTCTTAGGAATAAATCCTGGAAGTGACGAATGCTTACAATTTATTTATCAATCGTTATTTCATCAAATTCTTTGAATGCGTGTGAGCCATATCCAGTAGGTTATCTATTATTTCCACTGTTACATCCTGTGTGTTTCTTAGAAATCATTTTACGATTAATTCATTTAATTTAATTATAATCATTTTTTCCTAATCGAAATTAATCAATACCTTTCCATTTATGAATCTCACTAATATTATAAATGTCAATGTTTGGATGTTAGATGTTTGGGTATTTGGATGTTTGTTGATCAATCGCGTCGTAACGTCAGAACCACAGAAATTTAAATAAACCTTATTATTTAGATTTCTGTGGTCAGAACGGATCTGACTGAAATTTAGAACATAGACAGGTTATAGTCTAGAAGAACACATAGGCTTCTTATATGGGAACGGGAACAAAGCGGGTAAAACCACAGGGGACAGGTGGTATGTCACTGTAAAATTGTACTAAATGTATGCAGTCAATTTGCAATAAAACGCGTGAGATATAAACCGGCGCTTTTACCGCCTAACTAAATCGGCTATCGCTTTGCTAATGCTGTCTCTATCATTTCAAGCGAAAAGAAAACAGAGAGAAACATCAAAGCGATGACATTTTTCGTTCGGCAGCAGACCCCCTGGTAGATTAGGTTCGTTTGTAATCTAACATTGTTGAAACTTTTATACGTTTACACTTGACCGCCATCTCGCCTGATGTCAAGCGACGATGCGGTCTATAATTGAGCGTATATACCTATCTAGAAGAAACCAATCCACTCGCGATTTGAAAACACCATGATTGTAGTTATCGAGAAAATCCCAACATTCATTCAACAACGCATTCCACAGCCTAGACACAGTTCTTATCACAAATGTAGAGACAAACCTCTTCCTTCAAGTGTTTGAAACGTCAACCATAAAATGATATCGCTTTTTCTAGCTACGAACAGTCCGATAGAAAAAAACAAAGCGGTATTAGACCCTGCAGATCAGCTGTAAAATTTCTGAAGTCTATCCGATAAAAACACCGAATTTTGCAGCGATGTTCAAGACATAAATATTCATAGATCTTTTGGTTATATTGTCATACTCAGAATGATCTAGTGCTTCTCAACCTTAGTGCTACTTTTACATTTTCTCGACCATGATTGTTTGAATTCAATGCGGTCTATGTGGTAGTCAAAGGGGTCGGTTAAATTACTCAACTGTTAAATATGGTTATTATTATATCCATAAGAAACATTAAATGTAAGTATATTGAATTTTAACTATACATTGTAACTTTATTATTGTCAACTAGCAGTCCGCCGCGGCTTTGCCCGTGGTACCTACCTATAAAATATAGTCTAAAACAAGGAGTCACGTACATATTATACAACGGTAAAAATTTTGGAAATCCATCCAGTAGCTTCTGAGATTAGCGCATTCAAACAAGTAATTTTGCAGCTGTATAATATTAGTTTGGATAACAATAAACTGTATCTGGGTGTTTCTATGCATAATAAGTCTGTATTTAAAACTATATTAAGTATTATATCAGCTATCTGGCCGCCATAGTACAAGCTTTGCTTAGTTTGGGGTCAGATGGTGTTGTGTGTGAATTGTCCACCACATAATTCCTTTCTTTAACTATATTTTTTAAGAAAAGTAACACAAAGAAAACAAGTAACAAGAAAGTTGAATCAGTTTTATCGCAACAATCAATATTGATTTTTATCAATATAATACTCACTTTCTGTAGAAGCTAGCTACTTACAAGAATCATAATTTTCCTCAACAATGACTTCGAGTTTGATATATCACCTGTTTTGACTAAATCGTCAGTTATTGATAAAGTTCTTACTCATTTCAATAGTCAGCAGTAGGACGTGAGATCATTTTAAGTTAAAAATAGCTGTGACTAAAATGGTATGATTGCATTTTTAAATAAAGGGCCCTATTAGTCAAAGTCAGATGAGTTTAACTACCTACCGAACTTTGGGGTAGTGCTATATCTAGTAGCGAAATACCTATGGAATGGTAAAGTATCAGCTGGAGGCTCTGGAATCGATCGAGAGACGTGCCAAAAGACTCATAGGTCATAGGCAAAGACACTAGTGTGAAAAAGACTTCAAAGTCTCGAACATCGCCGCAAAATTGCTAGCTTTCCGGTTTTTATCAGATACACTTGGGAGAGTGTGCAACTGATCTGCATGACCTAATACCACCTTGCCGTTTTTTCTATTGGACTTCACGCAGCTCGAAGAAGCGGCGTCGTTCATTGGTTGATGTTCCAAAGACACGAAACAAGAGGTTTGACTCTATTTTTGTGATAAGAACGTCTAGACTGTGGAATGTGTAGCCTGAGTGGGTTTTTCCCGATTATTACAATCTTGGTGAAAACACTCGATTTGATATGCTTAGAAACACCCAGAGACAGTTTATTGTTATCCATACTAATATAAATAGGTTTCTTCAAGGCAAACACGCTACATCTTATACCGCATCGTCGCTTAACATCAGGTGTGATGGCGGTCAAGTTTAAACCTATAAAAAGTTTTAAAATAACCTAACCCTCTTTCAATACAAGTAGACTGCGGAACCCAATATAATCATGAACTACTGACTTCTGCAGGCAAAATATTGATGACACTATTTAAAAAAAATATTTATAGGTTTGCACTTGGGCGTCATCTCGCCTGATGTTAAGCGACAAAGGGTGCGAAAACGCATGCTTGCCTAGAAGAAATCGATGCACTCTTGATTTGAAGACATCAAGAGTGTAACCATTGGGAAAAACCCACTCAGACAACGCATTCCACAGCCTAGACGTTCTTATCATAAGAGTAGATTAAAACCTCATCGTTCGCGTCTTTGAGGCATCAACTATGGAACGATGTTGATTTTTCGAGCTACAAGCAGTTCGAAAAACGCCAGGTGGTATTAAATCAGTTGCACACTCTCCGAAGTATAAAAACTAGCACATAAAAGTGTCATTAACCTGATGAAGTAGTTTTCTCCCAAACTTTATCTGGCTAGATAGAGTACTGATATCATCAGAACAGTGTGGGAACCTGCTACATATGTCTTCCTATATTTATTTACATTATATATCTTGACGATAGCAATAAAGTACCTTCTAATCCGACTATTAACCTGTCAATCGGGTGTCATATCTGTTTGTATTGAGAGTTGAGCAAATAAAACTATGTTATTGGCTAAATGATACAACCAGTACTTTACTCACGTTTTATTATAAGTTAGTTATTATAAGTTATCATGAAACCGATAGTGGCTCTTTCATTCTGCTCTAAAAGTTATTGGTATTGTAGTAGTAGCGTTGAAGAGTTATATTTTTTTGACGATGAAGAACTTTGTCGAATTTAGATTTACGAATTGAAATGTAGAACAATGTTAAGTAGAATATTATAAGACTACCCTAACACCTCGAAAACATACAATTTGTTTTATGTATTTTATTGGACAAATCTTTTTTTAAATTTATTTTTAAAGCCAATGGCTGATGCAACTATAAAAAAAGCGTAGAGGCCTAATGGCAAGAACGTCTAATTTGAAAATCATTGTTGTAGGTTTAAATCCCGCTAGCAGCACTATGTATTTATTTTTTCGAGTACAGGTGTACAATTTTCGAAGTTCAAATTTTATCGTTAAAACGGTCAGAGACTTTATTCACACAACTAAAATACAATGAGAGCTATTATACTACACACCTAACTATTACTTACACTAAGCACATCTAAATTATCCATAGGCCAATGAAGGTCCACATACACCTAATCAAGATTTTCAAGCCCACTACCGGCCGGAAGCGTGCCCTGCACGCTGGCGGCATTACCACGCTAGTCGCGCGTAGCGTTGATCATGCGCTTGGACAGGAAAGCAGTGTGTTTATCATCATCACTGGCATTAATAGTGAAGGAAAACGACGTGAAGAAACCGGCACGATATCCGCCAACCCACGATTGGGTAGCGCTTGATTGGCCTTGACTCTCGCCTTGTGAGAAAAGGCATCAAATCCTAGTTGCGGGAACAGAAAGTGGGCTGCTTACGTAAAGAGAGAGTTGTTCAAAATATGCGCATTTCATCCTTTCACTAAGATATGTAGTACAGACTATCTGCGTCGCCCTGTTTTGTAGAATGATGATTCTTATTTACTTACTGGAACAGATGCGATAATCCAAGCCTGAAAGTAGTCCAATATAGTGTGGAAGAAGCTGAGCTTATCAATAACTTGTACTTTTGACTGATGTGACCTATTTTGTATGATTGATCATCCAGTGAGTCTGTGTTGATGTCATATCAAAAAGTACCTATGATGGACAGGTGTGTTGTGTTCTTTTGTTTGACTAGAACACCAATAAAGGTGGTCAAAGTGATCAGTGGCCTCATAATATATCTTTTTATTGCAGCGATTCAAGTAAATAATTTAACATTATAAAATAGGTTTTTATCTGTTAAAAAATAAAATGTATGTTTTCTGAAGTTTTTTTTTGTTTAATAATCTACATCATTACTTTGGTATTTTTTAAGCAATTTTAAGGTATAGAAGCTATGATTGAGTATGGGGTGATATTCATAAAGAAAAATCTTAATGAATATCAGTCTTCGAATTTTAGATTTATTTTTATTGATACTGATCCAACTTTTGAGCTCATACGGGTACAGACGATTGCGTAGAAGATGCACTATATACTTTTCGTTTAAATGAAGGTTTTCAGAGTATAAAATTGTGGGTAACACTGCTACTAACTTCTGTCAGTCCCTACGATCACTTTACTTTAAAAAAAAGTTCAGTCCTTAAAGGAATAGTCCGCTTAGAATAAGCCAGTATTGTAACGACACTAGGCCTTATACCTAACCGAAACGGTTAATAAGTAACGGCTGGTCTGGTCGGGAGAATGGCGACTGCCAAACTGGAGCTCTTCGTTCTAATCTCACTCATACCACAGACTATTCGAAGTCATGTGACTATAACGGTGAAGGCAAATATCGTAAAGAAACTGACATGTAGAGCGTCATCCACCATACTCATCCAACCCACACAGAGCCAACGTGGGGGATTATGGCCTCGATGCCTATGGATTCACAAATATCTCCTTGCGAGGGAAGGTCCTGGACGTCTACTCTAATTCAACGAAAACGTAATTTCGAAATAAACTCGCGATTTTCCAACTCCGATTCTACTTCGATCCGTTGTTTTGTCCGTTTAAATGTTCTAAGCCTACTCTAATTAGAGTATGCTTAGAACATTTTAACGTCAAACAATGTTGTATCGGACAAAACGAAGTAGAACGAGAGTAGGAAAGTCGCGAGTTTTTTTTCGAAATTTCGTTTTCATAGAAACAGAGTAGACGTCCTGAGTCCCAGTAGTGGAAACATTTAGTGGCCTGCTTATGCTACAATCAAAATCAGCAGTAAAAGTATAGATAACTAGCGGCCCGCTTCGGCTTCGCTCGAATAATAACCTAGATATCAACTGCAGCGCCATCTGCCGGGCTGATTTGTGAATCTAAACCTTCCAGGGCCCTACCCAAACGTGTACAAAAAATCATTCAAATCCGTCCAGCCGTTTAGGAGGAGTTCAATAACAACGAAAAGTGGCATTGACTTTTATATATATAAATAGATAGATAGATGATGCGTACACCGTACATTATAGAAAAAACCGAGTACCTAAGCTTGCTAAATGTGACAAATATTCGTTCATTGAATCAGAATCGTTTAAGCAACATTTCAGTTATCTTTTTTGCATCAATTTCGTCGAAAAGAAAGATGCCTCATCATCGGTTACCTCATTTGATTTCTAGCAAGTGCTTGTAGTATGGCATAGTTGTTGAGTGTTCACTTAATTGCTCAAAAACTCATGATACGTTCGTTATTTGCAATAGCGACCACGAAAATACAATAATATAGAGTCGTTGTTCGTTAAAATCATTGAGTTGGTAAGGATGTAAATGCATCCACATTTTTACTAAAGTCTTCAATTATGCATGATTATCGTTAGCCCACCGTCTAAAGGTTGGCATAAGCAGTCCTCTAATTGTTCCGACTGATGTGACTTCTCTTGCAAAGAGAGAGTAAGGCCACATAATCCACTACGCTGGCCCAGTGCGGGTTGGTGGATGACTTCGAAAGTTTCTTAGAACATGGCCGGTTTCAGAGATTTAACCCCTAAATCTCTGGCTGGTTTCCTCATGATATTTTAACCGTTCCTAAGCTAGCGGCTAATGCCGCCAACTGTGCATCCTATGATTCCTAAATTATGGAACCAACAAGATAAACTTCTTCTGATACCTTAAGACACCTGGATCTCCAAATCCGATCGCAAATATCAATTTTGAGTCTATGATTTGTCGTAGCCAGTCACTTAATAATAGTAAAAGATCCCGCTGTACAACGACCTTCACCACTATTTGGACTGAATTTTCTTAGACAATATATTTGTTGACATATTACATTGAATATAAAATACTTTTCATCCAATGAACAGGTCGGTGAAGGTCGTTGTTTAGCGGGATCCTTAGACTATAAGGATGCCTTTGATCAATATTATTGATATAACGTTGATGATTCTCAAATATTCTCAGATTGTTGTTCAGATATTTTTCAGTGTCAAAATCGATTTACAAATTCCAGAGCTATCGCGTTACATACATGCAAAAAAAGGGGTACCGAATTCGGATCCCCCTCTTTTTTTGAAGTCGGTTAAACTGATGAAATCAGCAACGCACCATAGAATACCCAGGTTATTTGAAGTACTAATTGTTGCAATAATCGGGCGGGGAGCGACAGCGGGTGATGTGTAGATACAGGCGATAACAGCCCTTTGTCGGCGCATCTGCTGACTAGCGGTACTAGGCGGCTGTGATTTTATGTTGATAACGTACTTCAGCTTTTTGGTTTTTAACAAGTTTTTCTGAACTTATTTACTTATAGTAAAAATCACCACCATAATCATCATCATCAACCATGCCGCTTATTCTGCCCTTTCTGTAAAATTCAGAATAAATAATTAAATTATCTCCGAAAAACAAAAGTCGTCTTAAATCTATACTAATATCATAAAGCTGAAGAGTTTGTTTGTTTGTTTGCATGTTTGTTTGTTTGTTTGTTTGTTTGAACGCAAGGATCTCTGGAACTACTGGTCCGAATTGAACGATTCTTTCTTTGTAGAATAGTCCATTTATCGAGGAAGGCTATAGGCTATTTAACATTACGCTACTATCAACAGGAGCCGAGCAGGAGTGAAAAATGTAACAAAAACGGGGAAAAATATTGCTTTTTGTGAGCTTTCGTTGCGTGACAGCATATGGCATATTTTAAAGGTTGCGTCATTAGAACCTAAAGTAACCGAATTAGTTCAAAATTTGAATTGGTACAACCGATTTTCCATAGATGGCGTAGCAACGCGCGCGCGTTCAGCTAGTTTAAGAGCGCGCCTAAAGCCAGAAAACGCAAAAAAGGTCATTTTCGACGCCCCTCACCGTCGTTAAGAAAGATAAAACTATAACAATAAAAATATTGACGTGTAGGTACAACCAAGGAGAAGCACAATGACCGAATAGAATTTTAAAAATAGATCAGATTTTTTTACAATAAAAAAATAAAAATGACACCGAAAAAACTCATTTTAATTCGAGTACTCGAAATTATCAGCGATGACCCCACATTATTTTTCCCTAATAAAATGTCTAATTTTACGCTCTACTTAAGTAACCGAATAGTTTTTTGAATTTATGTTCAATTTTTGCGTAATTAAATAAAACTTGGTCAAAAACTGACTCCCGAATTCAAATTAATTTCCACTCTAAACTGTGTCATGCTATTCTCGACTTTATGCGTACCAGGTTAGATATTAAATAGACCTTTGGGTCCTGGTCAGTTGTCGGGCAACGCTCGATGTGGAAGGTTGTTTACGGACGCTCTGTCAGGCAAATGCGTGCGTGAATTTAAAAAATGGGATGAAAGGATAATGCGATAAATAAGTTTTCTGCGAAAAAAGAGAACTAAACGTTAACATTTTGGAATTTTAGTCAGGTACTTAATGTATGTTTTAGTTAGGTAAGTCAAATTTTGTTTTGAAATAGGTTCGTAGTATGTACAATAATAGGTAAAAAAATAGGTAGGTATCTATTATTGTTAAAAAGATAAGTTTACCAACATTGTTTTTAATAAATTTTAAAAATTCAATTTAATAAAAGAGCAATCTGTGGTAATACATGCAAAAACCCAAACAAGTTATTGTGTACATAATAAATTTTGTATGATGAATAAATTAATAGTTTTAAGTTTTAGTGACAATTGAAACAAACGATCAGAAAATATTTATGAATTGAGGTCTGCGGAAAATAATGTTTTAAGTATTTTTTTAACATAAACTTTTCAGATTAAAGAAATGCAAACTTGATGAATATGTTTATCAGCAGACGATCCAACAATGTGATCTTTCTTGTTTATAAAATTGTTGGTTTAAAATTATAAATAATACTAGCAAGCTGTTGCCTGTGAATTTGTTCACTTTCTGATTGGTTTTATTTTCTCTTAGACATATTTGTATTTTTCGATATCAACAATGGGTAGTTAAGTTATACGTAACATTAGCTATCTGGAAATTAAAATCATGTTAAGAATCCTTTCCTAAATCGAGATTGTTTGAAAAGTGTTTTCTGACACGTGACGTTTATACTTTTACAGATGTTTTCTATTACATGTATAATGTTATCACTATAGTGGGCGGGTTGGCTTCAAGTTTTACTTATTTTTGATGACATGGGGTTCGGTGTGTCTAGATGGTAATTACTTCAGCAATACTTTTTTAGAGTTCCGTAAAACCCCCATACTGAAAATTGAAACTCAACAATTTTTTTTTCATCAGATCTACACGTGTGGGGTGTCTATCGATAGGTCTTCAAAAATGATGTTGAGGTTTTCAAAATCATTTTCGTCTACACTGAATAATTTGCGCGAGATACACTTCCAAAGTGGTAAAATGTGTGTGTCCCCCCCTCTAACTTCTAAAGAGAATGAAAAATCTAAAAAAAATATATGATGTAAATTACCATGTAAAATACCAACGAAAATTAGTTTGAACTCGATCTGATGAGTAGTTTTTTTTAGTACGTCATAAATACACTATTATTGAAATTTCGATCAAAGTTACAGCGAACTACAAGAGCTATATGTACTATTTATATTATGTTACTTGCTGCAACGGAACCCTTCATGGGCGAGTCCAATTCGCACTTGGCCACTTTATTTTATTTTTTACACAGATGGAAACCGATACAACCACACATTGTCTTTACTTGAAAAAGAAACGTATTTTCGGGTAAATAGATTGGTAAATAATCTACATGTTTGTGCTTTTAAAAAACAACAAAATATTATGTACAATGATTACAAATACTAATACCTACCTAGTTTAAATATATTTAAACCAATAACAACAACATTAAGTGAAACAACCATTAGGTAATTTGATTTCTGGTATTTTGAACTGAGGTGTTTGTTTGTTTGGCGGTTGTTAAATAGAAAAATATTACTTACATATTTATGTAAATTTCATTATTATTAAATATTTCTCTACATAATAATTATTAGTTCTAGCATCCACATAAAATGTTACCTGAATTATCCAAAAATAAATGCAGAGTACAGGTTAATCAGAAACCTAGTATACATATTTATCTAAACTCATCAATATCAGTCCACCCGTTCTTTCTTTCAATATCTTTCGTTCTTTGTTCTTAATTTAGATACTATGTAAAAATAGAAAGTTAATAATTTTACCCATATGCGCATTCATTAGTAACTCTTACAGTATCTGTGATTTATCGTAATGTTACGTGTACTTACTGTACTTTGTTATATTATGACCTAAGGTGAGCTTAGCTCGTATCTTTCTATTAGCGCTAACGCGGCGGAAGAAGAGTGACGTGGGGATGAAATCTATTCCTTTTTTCGAAATGAAAACTACTTTTGGCGGTGCGCCAGATTTTTTTCCGGGAGCTGTAAGTGAAGCTGATCTGTTGCGATCCAAGATGAAAGGCTCCAGGGTGAACTAGGGACCGCCAAAGGTACCCGAATGAAAAAGATACAGCTGCTCTTCACTGCAGTGTCGCTGTGCTATTTTGATTTATATTTAATTTTAAAAATACAAAGTTTGATTAATGTCTTTGTTCTAATTATCCTACTAACATGGTCATGCTATTTAATATTTATTATTACAAAATATATCAAATTTGCGGTTACATATTATATTATTACAGATTAAATAAATAAAACTCCTAATAAAGTGTTCACTTCTACTGTGCGGTCTAAGTGCACACATTTTTTTAAGCAATAGACTGACACTCTTTTTATATATGATATCGTAAAACACGCATTTATTTAATTATAAAACACGACTACATATTAAATAAATAAATGACTAAATCTTGTGATTCAGTCATATTTCGTTTTCATTTCTTTCATTCGACTGTTTTTCAATAAATGGTTTATTGTGTGTATTTAGACAATAAAAAACAAATTGATGTATTTTTTTAAAAACATCTATGATTAATCTGAATGTTTTCATATACTGGATTTCGGGGAACGATGACCTTGAGTGATCGTAGCTTCTATCATACTCGCGGCGGCGCGGCGTATTGGAGAGGGGAAGGGCGACGCGCGGGTGAAATTTGTTTTTTTCCTGGCACTAGGCCCGCTCTTAATATGAAACTCAAATGTTCTGCTAAATTTAATATTCGTTGTGGAATCTACGAATACATCGTCTAAGTAAAAGGTAAGAACATTTTAGTTTTTTGTTAATATTTCAAAAGCCACCACACTGATTTCGATAACATTGAATCACTTTGAAAGATGTTCGTAAACTCTATATAGAATAAATAACGTAGTAGACAGTACTTAACCTTGAGGGACCCCGTCACTATCTTTATTCAGCATTACTGTTTGACCTTTATTTTGATCACTCGTAAACCCTTATTGTGATTAAGAGTAATGTATTGATCTACAAACAATGATACGTACTAGGAACAGAACGACAGAACAATATACAAAAATACTTAGTCAAACCAAAACACCTGAAAAGCTTATTGAGACATTTCCACTGATTATAGGTGAATAAACTCGCGAGAAAGACTTAATTTTATCTGCCAGAGTTTTTCTAAATTACAATGTAATTTGAGTGGTCTCTTTTCATTATTTTTGAGGCGTTGTTACAATTATGTAGTTAGGTACTTATTCGTAGGCGTTTATTTATTCAGTAAAGTATCTATTCAGTCTTGGATTAAATAAATAACCCCGCAATATTGTATCAAAGATTATACGTATAATACATTCACTAGCTTTGATCTGCGACTTTTCATCGAATAACTGAAATTATGAGTAACATTTGGTATCTTGTCAATTTTTTGACTTTATCTATTTTTGCGGTTATAGGCCTACACTTTGACCACTATGTTGACTAATTTTATGAATGTGCAGACCATAATGTCTACAGAATTTTGGGCTAGGCGAGAAAGTGTAAGGATCTAATACTAATCTAAACTCACTATACTATTATACTAGACTCGAACAAAGAGATTTGTATTTTGTGGAGGCGGCCATTTTGAATCGATATCAACCAAACATAGCTAAAAACACTCGAACGGAAATCAACCTTCAAATAAAGAAAACTGCATCGAAATCGGCCCATTCGTTTGACCTGTACGGTGCCACATTATGCAGTGCCACATATTTTGGGAGTTTTAAAGCGTCTGCTGTTAAGAGTGCGCCTAAAGCCAGGAAAAAATCAGATTTCACCCGCGCGACGCGTTTCTTAATGTGATGTACATAAAGTCGAGAATAGCATGACACAGTTTGGAGGAAAAATCAATATTTAATCAGGAGTCCATTTTTGACCAAGTTTTATTTAATTACTCAATAACTAAACATAAATTTAAAAAAGTGTTCGGTTACTTTACTAGAACGTACAAATAGGAATTTTATTACCAAAAAATAATGCGGGGTCATCGCTGATAATTTCGAGTGCTCGAATTAAAACGGGTTTTTTCGGTGTCATTTTTATTTTTTTCTTGTAAAAAACTCTGATCTATTTTTAAAATTCTATTCGGTTATTGTGCTTCTTCTTGATTGTACCCACACGTCAATATTTTTTTTGTCATAGTTTTTAGTTTCTTAACTTCAGTGAGCGGCGTCGAAAATGTCCTTTTTTCGTTTTCTGGCTTTAGGCGCCCCCTTAAGGAAAACGGCCGACGGAAAGTGTCTGGGAGTATTGGGGCCTTATTTGTAAGGATATTGCCTATAACATACGTTAAAATCAGTTGTCAGAAAATGAGTGAAGTAAGCTGTGTTTTTATGTACCTTTATTGCCCCATATCTCAAAATTGGCCGTCTAAGCAAGTTAGCGGGTAAGCATGTGTTCTTAGTACGTACTAACTCTACTCAATCGTCCACATTTCGTTAGTCAGAAAATACGTGACGTCTGGCGGCCCTGGGATCTTGCTCTATATATCTATCTATCTAAAACTGAAAGAGAAGACAGAAGTAAGTACTCTTTGCGTGAAAAAATAACATAAAAACATTCACATTCATAATATTAGTACTACTATGATTATTTCAAATTACAAAATGCACACGTGCTCTCAATATCTATCTGCCAACTATCACAGATTAATTTTTATCACGGAAAAACTGAAAAAAAATACCGGAAAGTCCAGGTTACTTATACCTATAAAAATATTTTTCAGTACAGTGAATGTTGGTACATTTTCGTCTGAAAAGTAAAACGTTGCCGGCGGCTACTAAAGCTCATTCACTCACAAAATTGTGTTAAACCCCCATTGGGGGCTATGCTTCGAATATAAACCAATCTTAAAGATAAAGTCATTTGAAATACCATCTTAAATCCAATATTGAAAATCCCACTTTATTCCGTAGTGATACGGTCCAATATTATATCTAAAGCTGAAGATTTTCATGAAAGTCAACGAAATGCGATTTTCAGATATACAGCTTCAAAAATAAGGTTGAGAATTGTACGAGCGAAGTTAAAATTGAGTAGAACGGGGAAGTTCAACGGGAACCTTTGAAGTGGCGCTTCTGCATGCAAATTTTTTGGGGCGGACGCTTTCCAGCAGATTGACAATTTATGTAGTAAACAGCCTACTTCTGAAAATTCAAATTGTGAGAGCTTGGAGCGAAGGAAATAAGTAAGTACCTACATCAACTTCGAAATTCAAAATTATAATCTGAAAAATACTGGAATTGTAGGCATTGCGGTTTTTTGACAGATAGGTATTTTCATAAAATAAAAGCGTGTTAAAATATCTTATATATAAAATTCTCGTGTCACAGTGTTTGTTTCCTTACTCCTCCGAAACGGCTTTACTGATTTTAACCAAATTTTAAATGCATATTCTGTAGGTATGAGAATCGGCTACTAGCTATTTTTCATACCCCTAAGTGACAAGGGTTGTTCACTAAGGCAAAACAACGTTTGCGGGGTCAGCTAGTCTTATATATAAAATTCTCGTGTCACAGTGTTTGTTTCCTTACTCCTCCGAAACGGCTTTACTGATTTTAACCAAATTTTATATGCATATTCTGTAGGTATGAAAATCGGCTACTAGCTATTTTTCATACCCCTAAGTGACAAGGGTAGTTCACTAAGGCAAAACAACGTTTGCGGGGTCAGCTAGTAATAATATATATCTGCAGCAGTTGGTTACTTACATATATCCTCTAATTTCTATCAAATTTTGGAATAGCGTAGAAGACGCAGTGCCCTAAAACTGAATACCTAATACCTAATGGTTTAATGATAATAACTGAAATATCGAAAATCATCTTCCACACTGACAGAGTTAAGTTAGTAGGTACCTACCTGTATGTACCTATGTGTACCTACCGCAGTTAATTATTTCAAATCTAGAGTGAATCGGTTTCTTGTATCTTCTAGGTAAGCACACTAGTCGAGGCGAGGTAATGGTCAATAGTGTAACCTTTATTATTAAAAAAAATGCATTTCACATCATTATATTAGAAATGTATGTTATATATGCGACTTTTTGTAGATAGGTACCTACATACCATCTGTTGTGCGTTTCGATATTAAAGTAAACCCAATAACAAAGCTATCACACTTGTAGGCTAATTCACCCAAAAAGCTACTAATGTAAGAAATCACCAAAATTTATTAGATTAATAATTTTAATATTTTGTTCCGAGATTCGCTCAGCTGAAAATCCATGAAAATCATTTCGTAATGCGCCATCTATCAAAACTGTAGCTAACAAACAAGCAAGGCCAGTTTGTTTACTTCATGGCGACGATCGTTAGAAGATCGAATTGATTTTCACAAAATAGTTCTAACAAATTTTCATAGATGGCGCTAATCTATACTTCTCAGAATAAAAGACTAAGACAAGCTGGATTGCTTTTGACGATCAAGTAGCCATTAAATTCGTTTGTATTTCGTCACTATTATGGACACTACACACTATTTAGGAGTACAGTGGGCACATAATTATGTAAGTAGTACTAGACAAGTAGGTACTAGTAGTATTTCTTTAAGTAAGTAGGTACCTATACTGTGGTATTATCAAACTCAGATATTTTGGAATTACTTAATTAAATCTTATTTATTAATTAAATTAGCTTAAATCATCAATTCGTTTTGTTTTATTTTAATAATTAGTTATTTTTAGTGATCAATTCCAAGAAGGTTACAGTAAAATTAATTTATAATTTACTAAACTTTTAGACGAAATACAAAATCACGCCCTCTATCAAATTATCTGAGAACTTTTTGAAATCGTATGCTACTACTGACCACCGATTAGCTTTATTGATTGATAACTGAATTGACGCTTTCAAAGTAATGTATCAAAGTATCAACAGAGAGCGCTGATTCAATTTTAAAATTAACTGAAAATCTAGTAAAATTTGAAAAAAATCGCAATGTATTTTACGACTCTTATTAATACAAATTCCATAAAAGAACATTTTAGTAGCCCAGTGTTGACCAAACATTAACTTCATAAACATTTTATGGTGGTGCGCGTGAAAATGTCATTACCTACACTGCCGGCCAAGTTATTGGTGCAATTTGGCAATTCGGCTTTATGTGTTTGTTCGCTCCGGGCGTCGACGGGATTCATTACCGCACCGAATGTAATAAATCGTGTGATGTGTGTCTACTATGTGTGGTTATTTAGCTCGTGACAGGGACTTTCAGGTTATTCGATACATTTGAGTGAAGTAAGAGTAGTTTGATCGACATTTGCTCCTTTAGGTAGGTTCGTAAGCTAAACTTTAGGCTTACCTATATTTAGGACAATCCTCACCAATGTAACTATTTAGCTAAAAGTTACAGTAGGTAGGTAGGCACATTTGTTTCACAATTTTGCACAATTGTTCAATTTTACGCAGAGGACGCCTATGTTATATTAGGTATGCCTTAGAAAATTTGTTAGCGGTACCTAGTGAGCCTAACCTAATCTTCCCAACTATAGGTTCATCATTATCATCAACAGCCCACTAAACGTTCCCACTGCTGGGACTCGGGGCCTTCTCTCGCAAGGAGAGAGTTAAGGCCATAATCCACCACGCTGGCCCAGTGCGGGTTGGCGGATGACACATGACTTCGAAAGATTCTAGGTACATGTCGGTTTCCTCACGATGTTTTCCTTCACCGTTTTAAGTTAGCGGCATTACGCACATGACTTCGAAAAGACAGTGGTGCGTGTGGGGGGTTTGAACCCGGGGCATCCCGGGGTCTCCGGATCGGCAGCCGCCGTTCTCCCGACTAGACCACCGTAACTATAGGTTACCTACTTACGACTAAATACGACATATTTATAATCATAATATAAAAATTGCCATTACCCAAAATAAATATTGTCACTGACATAAATTAATATTTATTTACTTAAGAATTAAAAAATATGTACCTAGGTAAGTTTATTTTTTAATAATGTATGAATTATTTGTAACATAATATTATATTACCTACATATTGTCCCGCTACTCGAAAGTCAGGTCTACAGCTCTGCTATGTTGGGATTTATCCCAACATAGCACACATCCTCACATCCTCTCATCTTAGGAAAGTTTTCAACATGCCTCAAATACCTACCTGCCTAAAATTAGGTGCTACCTCTCGGAATATACCCGTACCATACCTGAAAGCATTCCATATTTATACTCATCATCATTATCATCAGCCGCAAGACGTCCACTGCGGAACATAGGCCTCCCCCTAGATTTTTCCTTCTAGTGGGAGACCGTCTAACACTGCGTCTTCCGGTTCATGGTCGCCACTCGAGAACCTTTCATCCCCGTCGATCGGTTGTCAGTTCTGCGAGCGATGTGGCCTGCCCATTGCCACTTCAGCTTGCTTACTTTTAAAATTATTTTTAATATTCATACTCACCTTACTGTAAGTACAGTGCGTGCCAAATAACTAGGTATCGATCGCTCCCGTGTACATCACACCACAGAACGCGCCGTGGTAATCAACCTGAATAAGTAGCTTTGACGTGGGTTGATTTATATTGCGACTGTAATCAATGACAACATATAGGTACATACACAAGCGTGGTCGACATTTTGTAGGGAATCACAAACATATAAGAATACTAATGTTGTATTAAATGTTGGTAGGTAATATTAGTAAACTTAGTTTAGTTTATATTTAAAATGTAGTTTCGTTCTGCCGCCAAACATAACGTGCAAATATAAGTGTGTTCCGGTTTGTACTTATTTAAAAACACACAGCTAGTTTCTTATAAATTTTACTTGATGAGTGACGTCGAATACATACCTATATAGGTATATCTACCATCTACCAACATATCAACAAGATCCACCCTGCTCCCGTGCGCCCCAGCCACCCTAGGGGCGTGTCACCCCCCAAGGGCGGGTCGCGCAAGCGCGTCACATCAAGATTTCAAGATGGCAGTGATTGATGGCGTTGTGATTGCAGATAGACCATCGCCCGTGTCTCTGTGGGGTGCCGGTCCTCTGAAAAGGGTTGACAACAAAAATTATCCTTCCCCATTTTTATTTACCTTTAGTTTTGTTATTAGTTTATTTGAAATCTACAAATTTACAAGGCAAAGGTCTCGCGATCTTTTCCTTTTTCAATCTTACATCATCTTCATAAATATGAATATTATATGAATATTTCTCACACAGCACCATCAAGCCACACACTTACCAAAGCCTACACAGGAGTCATGTAGCTAATCCACTAGGCCAGTCTCTCTCATCTGGGTTAAATTTGTTCATATTCATAAAATACTGCTCATGTTTATTAAGAGAATATCACACTGTGTTATGGTATTTGTTCCCAGTGAACTTTAAACACAGTCACGCAAAATTCACGAAAGTCAAAATTTCTTTGTGATTTGGTCCAACTTGAGAGAAACCATAGTTTTTATTTTGGACTTTATAAATATGACAATATTCGAGAGAAGCCGGAACGAGACGCTAGTTATACAGGATTTATTATTTCGTGGGTCTAGGTTACTAAGTTCAGTTGCCGCTCATTATTGTTTGATTGATTCTCTAGGGCTCACTGAATTCTATACAAGGACCTAAATTAAGAAGGACTGCATTAAAAATTATAATTTAATCCATACTAATATTTATAAATGCTAAAGTAACTCTGTCTGTCTGTCCGTCCGTCTTTACCGTCTATTAAAGCACTGAACCGATTTTGATGAAATTTTGAATCAATATAGGTATGAAGTACTCGATATGAAGGTAATAAATATTTTTCAAATAGTTCATGTTTAATTGTAAAAAATACTGCTCGAGTTGCCCTAACATTTATTATTATATTTCACGCGGACAAAATCGCGGGTAAAAGCTAGGGCTTATATCACAATAATTTAAACCAGAATCACTAATTGCCAGATTATCATCATTTCATCTTTTCCTAGATACCTTATAACAAAAATTTCGACATAATGTATATCTTCAAACGAACTCAAACTCTCGAAATTGAGCATAAGTCAGGTTTTGTACAGCGGTGAATGTTTTTCTGAGCCTGACGTAAGTAAATAATGCTTATAGTGAAGCATATGCGCCTGCGCCATAATCCCGCCGGCGCATTCCATAAACTAAGATTATAATTTTTATTTCCTCATTTTTTCTTAGACTATCGTTTAGAAAATTTGTTTAATGTCGTGTATAGTATTTCAAGAACGCATAAAAATGCGCTCTTCCATTTATGACAGTGTATCTCAAACTTTTCTTTTTATCGTAACAATTTACCTAAAAATGTATAATTAATATATGAGTTGGTATTTATGGATGGATGTTTGTTCTTTCGTTCAATAACTACTGAATGAATTTGGATGAAATATGGTACAATGATATATTATGAGCAGAAACAATACGTACCTGTATACGGTAACGAGAACTACGCAAGAATCCGTGGAACACTGCGAACAGAAAACAAACAAATAAATAAAAAAAAGGATATAAACGGTCTCAGCTTAGAAAATATGTTTAATTGGCGCATTCAGTGTATGAAGTGAATCTTATCTATACAAACACTAGCGGCCCGTTCCGGCTTCGCTCGGATAATAACCTAGATAACAACTGCAGCGCCATCCGTCGGGCTGGTTTGTGAATCTAAACCATCCATGGCAACCGTAATCTTTAATAATAAATATAAATAAATAAATATTTATTGGTGCACAAAATTTTTGGCATTTAAAATTTTTAAAAAATCAGTAAATCCGTTTCGGAGGAGTAAGGTAACTAACACTGTGACATGAGAATTTTATAAATAAGATTATAAACGATCACCCGTAGACAAAAAGTCTAAAGAAGAAAATACACTATTAACATTCAGTTCAGGATGATTTTTCTGATTTTATAATGAAAATAATCTCTTAATTTCGACGCAGTATCAGGCAGAATGCCTATCAGTAAATGTTTACCCGTATCAGGAACTGTCACCACTGTAAACACTCGGTAAATACCCTAGAAACAATTGTAAATCGCAATCTTTAAAGTTTATTGTTAATTTTTATAAATATTGATTGTCCTCGCGGAGTTTTTTAACTGTTATTACTCGTAGTTTACACTTGACCGCCATCTCGCCTGATGTTAAGCGATGATGCGTCTGGTTATCTAGAAGAAACCGATTCACTCTCTACTTGAAAACACCAAGATTGTTACCATTCGGACAAATCCACTCAGGCAATGAGTTCCACAGCGTAAACGTTCTTTTCACAAAAGTGGAGTCAAATCTCGTAATTCCTCGTCTTTGGAACGTAAACCACGAAACGATGTCACTTTTTCAGGATATCAGGGTCCGATAAAAAGGCAAGTTGTATTATTAGGTCCTGCAGATCAGTTGCGTACCCTCCAAAATGCGTTTGATAATAAACCGATAAGCTAACAATTTTGTCGATGTTCAAGACTATGAAATCGTTTACAGTACCTTGCTTACACCAAGTAAACGCTCAGCCAAAGATTATTTTTTATTCCCTATTTACAATCATTCAGCGAATGTCCCCACATTTGACAGCCTCAGTCTCCCACAAAGTTGACCTGCGTCCCAACCCGTTGTGACAAAAAAACAAACTCTCTTTCTGCCGCGTCGGGCGACCAGTGACTTACCGGGCACTGTTTTTTTAGGCTGCACGAGACACGATAAAACGTTTTTTGTGGCAGTAGCTTTTCGGGATGGGGTTGTCGATAGTTTTCTTTATCGATATTCGCCTTATTTTCTGGAAAAAGCGTACCACTATGCGCCAGCCAATGCGAAATCCTGACGCATTTCTAGATGGCCATGCCATGATGACCAGGCCACACCCTCCGGTTACACCCGTGTAGTTTCCAAAGTAAGCTATCAAATTCTCAGTTATAAGTTTTCACTTCTATCGGCAGCTCATATGACTGCCAATTTATTTTTATTCCTTTTACTCAGCCCTTTTATAGCTGTAGTTATTAACTATATTATTGTTGTAATTTAAATTATTATTTATGATCAATGTAATACATTCCGACAAATTTAATTTGTACCTACTTGTTGAGTCTGCATGGAAATACTCAGAATGTTTAGTTTATATCTATATTATATTATTTATATTATTTATATATAAGCGAAAGGTCACTCATCAAGGAATCTCAGAAACTACAAATGCTAGGAATCTGAAATTTTGCATGGAGGTCCCTTTTAGCACGTAGGCGCTCGCTAAGACAGGGTTTTGCGAAATTCAACCCCTAGAGGATGAAACAAGGGATGAACGATTGTATGAAAATTCGTGATTTTCAAAGTTATCAAATTTTGTACCTAAACACTTGACACGAAGCAATTAAATGTTTGTTTTATCAATTTTGTAATTTCGAACTGTACGGGGGTGAAATTGGGGATGAATGTCAATATGGAAGTTCCCAACCGTTGAAGATAAAACCATGACACTCTGAATATAGACACTTGACACGAACTAAACGAACATTATTATTTATTTTTTTAAGCAATTTCGTAATTTCGAACTGAATAGGGATGAAATTATTGGGGGATGAAAGCATACATGGAAGCTCCTATAAAGACACTTGGCACGAAGCCAATAAATGTTTGTTCTAGCAATTTTGTAATTTCGAACTGTATGAAATTGGAGTTGAAATGGGGGACGACTGTCTCTTACGCTTTCACACCTAAACAACTGAACCGATTTTGATGAAATTGTACAAAATTGTTTTGATATAAGCTGTTTTTAGTAACCGTAAGTGTGTCTGGGTATACAAATAGGTACTGGCGAGTTACCTTAGTATTTATTTCGTGCGGACAAAGTCGCGGGTTACAGCTAGTTATAAATATTTGTGAGTGTAAGGCTGATTTTAGTGTCACGCCGACCGCACGCGCACCGTTGGCGCTGATAGCTCAGCGCGTAGTGCTCCAACCACCGCGCGCGCTGATAGCTACGCGTCATTCAAAAACGTTTCCTCGAAGTTCATATATCTCTGCCATCAGCGCCGACGGTGCGCGCGCGGTCAGCGTGAGACTAAAATCAGCCTAACTAGCATTGACAATAAATTTATTATATTTTTCTATTATAATATATTCTATCGATTTCGAGCTGCTGATGGTGTAGGTGATTGAAAGTAATAGAACTTAAACAAATGTATTCTGTTTTGGGAAATAAAAACTAAAACTTCCTAGTACCTACAACAGCTAGTAACAAGTCAAAAGAATAATTAGTTGTTTTTTCAGTTAGTCATGTGTCTAAAAGTCCTGCCAATTATATACAATTCAAATGCATCATTACAATATAACAAATATGCTTTAGCCAAAACAAACCGGTACAAAAACGAAACAATCGATCGTCAGCGACACATTGACAGTTATCGATATTTTAAGATCGATACTCTAGATACACTATCTCGATTTTTCATATTCTTTTTGTACACGTAGGACGCATTGTTTGTAGAAAGAGATAGATTACAATCGAGTATAACGAAGTGTGAAAGAGATAGAAGGTAAGGGGAAAGACTTGGATGCAGTCCATTTCTCATTACATTAAAATACAATGAGATTTTTCTTCGTTAATTTGGTTTTTAATGAGGCTAAAAACTGAGGGAGATTTTCATAGTCGACCTTGTCTTGTAGCTTTAGTTCGAATGGATTTTAAAAATTTAGATACTTTAACGAAAGTAGAGTCAAATCTATTCGTTTAAGTTGGAATCTCAACTATGAAACGTTGTCTCTATTTCGAGCTACGAGTTTCTAAGGCACACTTTGTTATCCTGTGCGTTCTAACCTCCGTATTTATACGTTCACTCAAACCAAAAGCTTTTCAATTTTCTTAGTAGGTACAGGCCAATCGGTATAGAAATGTTTGACCTATGCGACATCAAACAAACTCAATGTGACAATGTTTAGACTGATTAGTCAAGTATTCGAAAAGTTTCTAAAACAAAGGAAACACATATTTTCTGACCTGTTTCATAGCTTTTGCGACAAGATTTTTTTCCGGTTTCGTCCTTCCAAAATCTTCAATATCAGCTTGTTGTCGTCAATCTACGTTTATCCTTTGCGTGGCTTAGCGAACAGCTTAATTTTGTGTGACAAAATTGAGCTATTTTATTTTGTCTGTTTGCTTGTTTTATTTATTTAGTCTTAAGTCGTCGATCAAAATACTACATACAATAACCTAATAAAATTTAAAGGCAACCAAACATTTTTCAATTTTAAACCTAAGCCTACAAGTCTAATTAAAACAATAAAACAAGAATAATTAAAACAAAGAGTGGATTCTGAATTTAAATTACATAAGCATATTTAAGTAGGCTACATAATTATTACTTGATTGAAAGGTAAAGGTAATATCATACGAGGAACTTGCACTCTTCCAAAGAAGGTTTAAGCTCTACAAAGGCGAGTGAAAGTTCCTCAAATCCAAGGGGATAGAGGGCTCTAACTTTAGTGCTCAAATTTCAGGACTAAAACACTCCGTGGGACGAAATATTTAGGTCAATGAATAAAGTTGAAACAGTGTTAGACCCTTCGATTATCTTAATAAGCAATTTTTGCAAACAGGAGCTTTAAGAATGATTCATAATTCATTTTAGTTGACATTAATTTAAAGCCACTGTTGATTCGCCATTAAGACTAGCTCGGGAAAATGGCCTGTTTCAATTCATTGCCTACTTATATATACGAATACGTCGTACGTGCATGGACGTAGGGCTTCCATGAAGACTGAATCTTGCAGGATAATCTTAACATTTTATATGTGTGTTATGACTGACAAACAAGCCATCTGGTGGTAAACGGTAACTGTCAGTAACACATTTCTTTTACCTTATGGCAATTGGCCTCTGATGACTTCTATTGCCTATCCAACCAGTCCAAAGTTGCGACTAGTATAAAAGGTGGAAGGCGTTACTAAGTAAGGTCACCCACTAACTATGGGTATGTAACCTGCCTATGGGCATATGTAGAGTTGTAGGCATAGTCTAAGTGTTTGTATGTCTGATTTAGAATAAGCTTCATTTAAGATTTGGAAAGTTGGAAAGTAAGGTACTTCGATTTGTTTTGTCGAAGGATTAATGAAAAGGTTGGTATACATTTTGTTGGAAGGACTGGTGCTAGCGTCGCCAAACTTATTTTGATAATATAATATAGTTCATAATTATGTAGGTTACTGTCTATCCCAAAAAAAAAAAATCATCTTTCTTTCCAACTTCTACGCGAGTGAAGTCGCGACCAACTGTTGGTTTTGTTGATAAAAATTGCTACAAAATCCTTGTTTTTTTTCTGCAGGCCTGGTCACCGTAGGCAAGCTGCAGCGCAGGCGGTCCACACTATAAAGGGAACGAAACTGGTTCCGAGCTCGGATGCCGACGGACGCAAGTGTATAAGTAGGTTCTTGTGTCGAATATACTGCATACGGGGAGGATTGGTGTGCTCATATTTTATGATTTAATTTCAATTAACTTGTTAGTAAAAGTGTGAAAGTTTTCAAAATG
Organism: Ectropis crepuscularia; assembly: GCA_963693475.1. Taxonomy (NCBI): domain Eukaryota; kingdom Metazoa; phylum Arthropoda; class Insecta; order Lepidoptera; family Geometridae; genus Ectropis; species Ectropis crepuscularia. The sequence continues at coordinate 18,197,960 of OY856358.1, forward strand.
TACCTGTTCTTGTGTCCAGTAGCATATTAGCAACCCACTTTGTTCAATCAAGCAATTTGAGCAATCTGTCACAAGAAAAAAAAATGATAAATATTGATGGACAATACACACACTCCACACACCATCTGACGATCTGGCCGTCTGGCCCCAAACTAACCAAAGCAAAGAATCTATTATAATAGCAAAGGGACTATTGACCACGATCTTGTCAATAGGCTACCACAGTTTTTTTTGGTAGCAGAGCGTGGTTTCGGTATCCAGTGCATAGCGGTAAGTTGTAACTGACCACCTAGAGCTCTTGAGCGACATTTCAAGTTTTTTTTAATTTAGCTTATCCATTCCACAGACACCGGGGTCCGTGAGCTTTATCATTTGGGTTTGTTGGATGGATTAGGAGAAGAAGAGGAAAATAGGGGGGAGTTGGGAACATTTCAAACCTAATTATAGTGCTAGTCCGATTTCGTCTGTTGAGTCGATCAGATCATACCAGTTGGGTTTTTTTTTAATATAGAGTTACGAGACGAGCAGGACATGTGGCTGATGGTAAGCAACATGCCTGCCACATAACAGCACAATGACATGCAGCTATTGGAACATGAAGAATCCAAATCATTACTTAGTACTGCACTGCGCTCGTCACCCAGAGATCTAAGTTGTTATATCTCTAAGCCCTGTAATTTCTCTGGAAACATTTCCTTTTAAACCGGAACACAATAATGTTTGCATATTACTACTTGGCGGTAGAATAACTGGCAAAAGTGTGGTACTTCCCCAGGCGGTTCCCTGCCAAGAGTCCTACCACTACGTTCCGCTAGTAATCGACTCGACAGAGTCATTTGCTGTTTTTACGCTGCTTCCTTCCGGCCCAGAGCCTCCACCACGGCCCCATTTCCGTCCCTGATGGCCGTCTGCAAATTGGACTCTCTCATGGTCTCAAGTGGTGCAGCCAAGGCTCGCCGTACGAACCGACCGATGGCACCGTCGGTGTCGTCAGTGTAATATGTGAAAGTTCCAGTATATCGTGAAATTCCAACGACCGCATGGGGCACGCTCTCGCGCAGGTTCATGTTTGCCTTGGTTTTGATGGTGATTACCGACTCGTATGTCAGTCACTGAGCTTCATGAATGGCGTGGATGTGCGACCCGATGCCTAACCCGTAACACTTTTATATACATATCTTTCGGTTAAACACCAAAATTTGCTGCCAAAAAACTGGGTGCCCTCTCGAAGTTGCAAATATTAATTACGTCTAAGTAGTAACTTGTACCAAGCACATATTTGACCCTGTACGGAGTACTATTAGCACGTTTGGGATAATATGACTAAGTAGCTGCTGGAAGCTTAAAATAATTAAACTGAAACACCTACAAAAATTACTTGAAATTTACCATTTTTAAGGAATCATTTTGACACTTGCAGCTGATCTGTGTGACATACAGCTATCTGGACTTTTTGTCTATCATGCCATTTGTTAATCATTATTTTCAACAAAAATAGTCATAAAAGTTTAGAATATGGCCTATTACGTCTAATAATTTGGGTTTCGGTTAAGGCATATAAGATACAATTTTTGGAGGAAAACAATGGCTGGGCTGAATTTGCACTTATCATATTTCTTTTTAAGTTTGCGCTCGATGTTCATGTCACCTTATGATAAAACGGAACATGTCTATTTGAAAAAAAAAAATTGCGATTTATTCTCGAGTTAACTAAATTATATCCATCAGGGAAAAAATCAGGTTCGCGTTCAACAGTTTAGTTCATAGAATTGCTTTGTGTGATTTTTTTTAAATAAAGAGTCGAGAGACGAGCAGGACATGTGCCTGATGATAAGCAACGCCTGTGCAAGTGCCTGATGCCCATTACAGCTCAGTGTCACGCAGCTACTGGAACATGAAAAGTCCAAATCATTATCTAGCACTCCACTGCACTCTTCACTCAGATATATTAGATGTTTTTATCTCTATGTCCTGTAATTTCACTGGAAACATTGCCTTTCGAACCGGAACAAAATGCTGTTTTTACATGAATGCTTGGCGGTAGAATAACTGGCAAATGTGGTACTTCCCCAAGTAGTAAACTCTACCTAGAGTGATACCATTTCGACCTCTTCTTTCGTGTTTTTGGAACGAAAATTATGTAACGATATCAGTATTTGAAAAAAAAAATTTACGTCAGATCTGTTTTGAGGATTAGAACACCATTGCCAGAAGTTGCCATTGCCATTGGATCCTTTGATTCCTCGGCAGGAATAAACATATCTAGCATAAATGGCCCACTAAATGTTCCCATTGCTGAGACTCGAGGCCTTCTCTCGCAATAGAGAGAAGAGAATGAAGAGAGTTAGGGTCATCATCCACTGACCCAGTGCGGGTTTGTGGATGACGCATGACCTCGAAAGATTATTATTGAAATATTTCTCACCATTTTTTCTTTCACCGTTTTTAAGTTAGCGGCTTTACGCATTACTTCGAAAAGACAGTAGTCCGCGTACTATTCAAAGCAGAGGCTCCGATTCGACAGTCACCTTTCTTTAGGCTAGAACAGCCGTAACTGACATAGCCATTACTTACCAAATCTAGTGACTGTTATAATATTACAAAATTGTAGAAAAATTTATTGATACACAGTACACACCTTGACTGCCTATTGTGATGTCAATAATAAAACGGGTCTACGAAAGAAAAAGTAAAACATATAAAAACGATTTTACCAGCTCACTTCACAGTTGAATCGAATAAAATTACATTTTCTAATAAAAAAATATTTGTGCTAGCTTACGACACAGCACACAGCTCATTTGGAAGAAACCAATTCACTGCAACCGCACTATACGGATTATTGACTGCATTCTCTGTAAAGAATCATAAAACTTTATTAAAATTTCAAAATTTATAAATGCAATTAGTAATATATTGTGAGATAGGAAATCTTACAGTTTATAGGAAGATTTCACATAATTATTGATAGGTTAGCAATATTTACAACCAATCAACAAGCTGATGACCGCAGTAAGATCGATCAAGTTAAATTAATTTTATTCTAAGATTTCCTTCTTCAAAAATTAATGATCTAATCTAATCACTTTTTAGAGCTTTATTTTAACAAGTTTTAAGAATTACTGCATTATTTACAACAAAAATTTAGAGTGTGTTAGCAATGAGTTTCATTCCCACGTTTGCTTATTGCATTTTTTAGATGAACATGAACATTTAATTTTGTAGCATTCGCGATCTAAACTCATATTTCAACATTACACATGACTTCATCACGGTGTAAATATTGATTCAATTACATCTACGTTTTGGCAGCTGTACAACAGCCGTGGTCACGAGAAGACTGAAGAAATTGCAGGTCATTGATCAATGAGGATATTTAAAAAAAACACAAAAGTCGCAGAAAAGTTTAAGTGAAAAACTGAAAGTGCGTTTAAAGCATTCAGTCAATGTAAACAGGCGATTCAAGACTCAATAACTTTACCACACCCAGACCCATCCGCATCACCCGTACAATACTCATGACGGATGCCTCTGGTACTTGCGTAGGATTTCTACCTTGATTTGTTCTTGAAAAACTGCAGCACAACAACACTCAATACTAACCATATCACCAGGTCTCTCCAAACCCGGAGTGGGTTTGGAGAGACGATGCATATTTATTATTGCATACCTACATTTATTTATGACAGGATTCAACAACCGTTCCTAAAACATGGATATTTTTTGTTCCATATCGGAGTGCTTCTATGTATGTATTTATGATAAAAAAAATCTAAAAGCTGTAACGCTAGTAGCAAGGATGTACGATTCCATCTCGCCTGTGACTTCATCAACTTTTCCAAATGTCATTCATGTCACTATTGGCTTTAACAACGCTGAAGGGATACGTAGTGAGCAAAATGTCTTGTTCCAAGACGACCTTTCAAAGAGATGAGTAATTTTTTGTTATATTTTGATAATTACAAATGAAATAGGTTTTTTTTACTTCCGGTTTGCGCACCTCGTCTTCTGATTTGTCTTCATAATTTATCCATCCTAAGGTTGCCCGAAAAAGAGCCACCAACTGTCTCACTTCTTTAAAGTTGATTGTTTTTTTTTCAGTGTTTTCTTTGTTACTGGTGTACCAATAAAGAGTATCTAACTGTCAATCATCCGCCAACACGCACATTGACCTTGTCAGAGAAAATCCCGAGTCCAAGACATAAAGCGGGCCGCTCATGTAATATTCCGGGAGCTGGCACTAATTTTTGGGTAGGTATTTGAGAAAAGCTGAAAATTTTACGCAAATCTCTCCTATTAGGTATACCCCAACACCAAAATGGAGACCTGGCTGGTGAGTAGCGGGGCAAATTGAATCAAGCGCTCGGAAAAGATTTTGAAAATAAGATGAGATTGTTCACTTTATTGTTGTCATTTATTTATTTGTTTTTGTCATTGTGATCTTTTAATAAAGACCCTGCCCCTATTAAAAATAGTGGGTGCTATTGTTTTTGTTTGTCTGGTCTTCTATTTATAGCATAAAGAAGCCGGAGATGCGTTGTCAACGGCAAAAGCTAATTAATACATAGTACACTTTTTAAAGTTCTTTAGTATACTTTTTCAAGTTCTTAGTACACTTTTGAAAACTTCTTTAGCAAAGTTTTGCTTGGGAAAAATCTTATTTGGTCGCATCCCCGACATGCTAAAGTAGTGGCATTGTAGCGTAGCGTTGGATCGGCGGCAGCGCAGCAAAAGAGGCCTTACGCGTTAGACGCTCTTTGAAGGGATGGTATCTTGTGACTTCATAATACCGACGACGACGAATATCAGCGACATTCATAACACCATTATATTCGTAGTTTAACACTAAAATTCTAAGCCATATGTGCCTCGACTACCAACACGTAGCACGGCAAACTACTCAATCCGTGATTCAAAAGTTACCCAGTAAATTAAAATACAACTGAAGACACGTCGTTATATTTTTTCACGGGCACCAATTTTTCACAAAAGCGTGCCAGAAGCAACAGTTCTTTGGTCTAAAAGCGTGCCATAAAGTGTTATAGCAAATTCTTTCCGCTTCCAAAATGTTAAAATTGCATTCTCTCACTTTGACTTATCGTGTCGCGAGCCAGGCGAGTGCGAACGATAAAATGTGATAAAGTTTAGACTTGACCAGTTACTGGAACTAGTGGAGTGAAGATTATTTAAAATATATACCAAACTTCGTATTCGTATTATTGACTACTCAATCAGTTTTGAGACTATGATGCCGTAGGGAGTGAGTGGAGTGGGGTAGTGTTATGAAGACACATTTTTGTTCTGTGTCTGGGTGTTTCTTTGTATCACAAGTAACTTCGCACGAATTTTGCGAGCTTGGTGGATTATTTAGCCTAACCTAATTTAATAACCTTGTTTCTCTCCTTGTAAAACTTGTGGTAGGACTCTTGGCAGAGTCCGCCTGGGGAAGTAGCACACCTTTGTCAGTTATTCTACCGCCAAGCAGTAATGTGCAAACATTACGGTGTTCCGGTTTGAAGGGCAATGTTACCAGAGAAATAACAGGGCTTAGAGATATAACATCTTAGATCTCTGGGTGACGAGCTGACGAGCGCAATGCCGTGCTAGGCAATGATTTGGACTCTTCATGTTCCAATAACTGCGTGTCACTGTGATGTTATGTGGCAAGGCATGTTGCTTACCATCAGGCACATGGCCCCAAAGGCCCCAAGCCACATAGGAGTAGGAACATAAAATGAGCCGCTATTTTGAGCTATTTTTACCGACTTCAAAAAACAAAGAGGATCTCAATTCGGTTGTGTATACTCGATATATCGATACTCCGCCAATTGGTAATCGATTTAATAGTTTTTGTTTGCTTCATCATGGTGTTTTTTATAAAATATCAACAAAAAACTAAAATTTGCTTTCATTTTATGCTTCAAGTTTACTTTTAAAATGAAGTAAATTTTGTGTTTTTTCGGAAAAAATATTTATATTACGAATTACGAGTATATTGGCTTTCTAGCTCCCATAGTACAAGCTTTAGTTCGGGGCTAGATGGCGTTGTTTGAAATGTTAACCATTACCATTACTATTTACAACAACCATTACATTACCATTACTTATTATTTATTTTTCAGAATCAAGCAAGCCCCAAAGCTGTCAAGTCAATTGATAGACAATTTTTCAAGTTTGAGATGACCAATGAAATTAAAACATTAAGTGTTTTGGAAAATTAAAAGTATTCGCTCAAGATTTTCTAGATTTATTCTGATCTTTAGCTAAATGGAGATTGTTGTCATTTAGGTAAATGGAACGCACCAATATTTTAAACCTCTCATATACAACTATTAGTGTGTCGAGTGTATACTGTAGGTATTTCAAGCTATTATTAAAATAGATAAACTATTGTGCACTTTTATCATGTTTTCTGTACTAATCTGAAGCTAGCCAATAGTAACTTGAACGAGTTACTCGCCTCGTTTCAAATCCGCTTAAAACTAAAGAGTTTGCGTGTCACCCGCCCGTAAGCGTATCTTCGGTTTCGATAAAAAGGTCTCTTGCACCGTTTTAATTGGGCAGAACGCGTCGGGTACCCGAGCAAAGCCGAAGGTATCCGATGGCGCCCGATCTCTGATAGGGTTGCAACTTGTTTGATTTATGTGAGGTCGATAAGGTTACGATGGAGTCAATTAAAATACAAAATAACCTTCTTTTAACGAATCAGATAAAATACGAGAGTCTTAAAATGTCATCTAAATTGTAGAAAGCATCGTCTGAATAGGTATTCCTTGACGTATACATAGGTATAAAATCCGGTAGGTTTCAAATCGATGTTTCTTTTAGATAGCATTTTCATTAAATTAGTAAAAATATGAACTAAGTACTTAACATCTTTTCTCAATTCCCCCTTCCAAATGTTTGTCGGTTATTTTACCACCCATGTGAAAAAATTCCGGTTTTATAGGAAACGTTTTCACAGAAATAAGTCACCTTATGTCTTTGGACGATGAGCGTAGCGCAGTGAAATGCAGTAATTTTACCTCTTCGTATTCTGAAAATAAACTAAATTAAAATATTTAAATATAGGTAATATATAATATGTATAATACAATATTTCACACAATAAACTCATTCTAACAATATATATGAAAACATAATTAGGGTATATAATATGGGTTGCCCAACTCAACGCACTGCTTGACTGCTTCAATGATACAGCGAAGTTTCGGAATAGATATCCAAAAATATCACCAATGTATTTATTTATTTTTTCAAAAGGGATCTTAAAAAAATTGTATACATGAATAAGTAAACAATGGTCTGGAATAACACTAGCTCCTTTGTATCTCAGGAAAATAACAGGAACTTGAATTAATCGGGTAAAACTGTTAATATATGAAATAAAATAAAAATCGGTCAGCCCTACATTTCGCAGCGTGGCTACATGTCTCGCGATCCGCTGGACATTGCCGTTCAGCTAATACGTACCAACACTACATCTATAGTGCGACCACTGAGACTTTGGAAATCGGCAATTTACAATTAAAGTTAGCAGAAAAACAAAACAAAATAGTTTGGTTTGAAGGGATCGCTCTTATTTTTTCATGTTTTATTCGACTTCAAAAAAAGGAGGAGGTTCTCAATTTGAGTGTATTTTTTTTGAGAAAATTTCTTTTGGCGCACCGCACAGATGTTTTCGTAGGACTGAGATGAGATTTTTTGTAGACGTGACTGAGGTTGAACGTCACGCTTGGAAGTGAAAAGCCGATCGGGGGAACTCATGACCACCAAATGCCACCGACCACCGTTCATTACTCAAAATAAAGTCAACTAAACGCAGAAGGACCAGAAATTCGGCAAAACCACAAGAAAATTACGACACCTTTGGAAAAATAACAAAATTCCTTATGGTGTGTGAGTTTTGAACGAATCGAGTTTCGAACGAATCGAGTTCCGAACGAATCGTCAGTCGTCGTTATGTCAGTTTTGTTCTTTTTTTTTAAGCTGTCTTCCTGAGATAATTTTGGCGTCGCACGTCTTTTGTGTTTTCCCATATTTTCAAGTTTTACTAAAAATCGTCAAAGAAGCACGTTCACGAACATCAAATAATGTATAATAATCCACCATTTATATTACATATTGCCACTCGAAAATACAAAAGTTAAAGAAAATAATACAATGAGGCGACATTTTTTTTTTCACGTTGGCGCCAAAACTCCAACTTTGCAATCCAGGCAAAATGACACAACCACGTTCACTTTACGTAAACTTCAAGAGAAGAAAAAAAGAGAAAAAACGTGGCTGACTTTGAGTACAGTCATTAAACTACTTTTTAATCACACCAATTTGCAATCCCCGCTTGGCACGTCAGTATTGAATGTAGGTACAGTTGATATTATTTAATTAAATGTTATTTTAATTAAATAACTTTTTTAGATCTCCGGGGCTAATTAAGTACCTACATAAACTTGAAACGACTTGGGGCAGAAATGAGCCGTCTCCGTTGGTTGAGCGTCTGAATTTAATTTTAAATTGAAGTTGGTTTTTGTTTTTTTGGAATTTGTTTTTACTTTGGTTGTTTTTTATCAGATACATTATAATACTCTATTTATAAAATAAAGTAATCGGACAATCAAAACATAAGCCTGATAAAATTTTACACGCATTTGAATTGAATGCTTGCACATTCAAACAGTTTTAATTACTATCTAGAATAGAATTGCATTGTGCTTCTGACTCGGAGTTCTAAGTAGATTTTTACAAATCAACCATTAAATATTATAACAATAATACATAAAAAAAAAGTCAAATGTAATAATAATAGTAGAAGTAGTAAGAGTAATAATAGGAACATAATCGTACCAATATGTATTACATAAAATTACAATGTTTAGATATTCGTAACATACGCAATGCGGAGAAGCTGGATGTTATACCACACTCTCTCACGAGGTCGCGGAAGTTGATTCAGATTATAGGACCGGAAGTTTATAACACTCTTCCCAAAATAGTTATATCGGCCCCAAGTTTCAGCAGCTTCAAAAACAGATTAAAGTGCTGGCTTATCGATCAAATTTTTTATAGTTACAGCGAATTTTTAGAGAGTGATGGTAAAGTTCCTATAAAAATGTGAAAAATTTACATTCATCAGTACAATTGTATTTGAAACATATTTGTTGTACTCGTATAATGCTTGACAGTTTTCTGTACGATAATTAATAATTGTTATTAGAAAACAGTGAAGTGATAATTTCAAACTTTGAAAATGTATACAATTTGTATGCCCTTTCTTTTGTTTAATTTTTTTATTAATTGACGTGTAAATTGTACATTTAACAATAAAGAACTTTGACTTTGACTTATTTGAATGTTTGTCCCTCAATCACATTCTAAAGTCTGAACTCTCCGATTTCGAAATGGAGGATGACTTTTGGGCACAAGACGTCGACGATTCATCACTATCCTCTGATGGGGGTATGTCATCCCAATACGTCGATCAAGATCAGGACGAACCTTAACCAGGACTAAATTTATTTAATTTTATTAAAGTTTTACTTATTAACCTGTATTTTACTTATCTATTTTACTTCATTATTCGTAGCTTATCTTAAACACCATGGGTCACACTTCTCACTAAATTTTTTTTAATCCCACCAAAACAGTACAAGGCTTCTATAGTATATTAAGGTCAAAATTCATTCAGGACCACAAAATTGCAAAAAATGTGAAGTTCGAAAAAATATATATATGAAAGACTTAATCTCAGAAGCTATTGGGTCTACAGTGACAACTTTAGTATCATCTTATAGTAAATTTAGCATACTTTATAAACATTATACAAAAGTTTTTTCACAAACAAGTCCTTTAGGGTTATAATCGCCAACATTTGAAATATAAACGATTCTTTTTTCGATTTTTGATAAAGTTGATTCGGTGCTCGAGGTCACAAACTTGGATTAGTCATTAGACCAACATCATAAACAAGTCCGCAAAAATCAGAACTATCGGATTTGACGCATATTACTCCATACTTTCAGGTGACAAAGTTACTGGACTAAGTTGGGCTAGTAAGATTTGTTGTGCACAGAGAGACATTAAACTTTTTTTATGCCTTAGTAAAATGTGCCAATTCTAGTCAAGTTCAGATACACCGTGGCCGGTTCAATCCAGTTACAAGTGGCACTGGACCGCGCGGCAGATCGTCGGATAGGGAACCGGCTGCGAGCGATTGAGGTACGCCGTACCGCGAGTCTACCGCATAACTAAAACTGTCTTAGCTTTGATATTGCTCTCTCTTTTCTTTTCACTTGAAATGATAGAGATAGCAATAGCAACGCCAAAACCGATTTAGTTAGGCGGTAGAAGTGCCGGTGTGGTCACGGCTTTAGCTAACCACCAAACACATACGCTGAGCAATGGCGCCTTTATCGCTTTTCTTAAATCCTTGAACTTTTTTCATGGTGATACAAAAAAAATTCAACTACATATTTATAATAGTGTGCAGTCTACTTCAGCTGATGTATAAATATAAATGCGTATTGATCGTCTTTGATCTAGTTCAGTGATGCGTTTTAGGAAAGGATTTTCACGTTTAACAACTGACCCGAAATTCTTCGTATCCAGAATTAAAGCTCACTTTATAGTTATACTGTGACTCGAGACCTTCTTTCAAGGGCACAAGTTTCATTCATTTGTTCTGGAAATATGTATTATTTTGAAATGTTTGTGTCCGTACGATGTTTTTTTTTACCGTTAAAAGCAGTGATAATACATATATTTATATGTTATAATACATGTATTTGAAAAAAAAATCTGAGGAACGAAATTTTAAGAACTCCAATGATCTGACTATTCGGATTTAAATAGCTGCGTGATACTGCGTTGTGATGAATTGGCATGGTGCTTACCATCATGCACATAAGTAGGTACACACAGTAATATGCAAACATTCCTTTTTGAAGGGCAATGTTTGCAGTCAAATTACAGAGCAAAGAGATAAAACATCTGATATCTATGGGTGACGAGACAGTGATTTGAAATAAGGGCAATGTTTCCAGAGAAATTACAGGGCTTAGAGGTATAATATCTTAGATCTCTGGGTGACGAGCGCAGTCCAGTGCTAGATTTGGACTCTTCATGTTCCAATAGCTACGTATCACTGTGCTATTATGTAGCAGGGATGTTTCTTGAATGGAATCACCATCAGGTTACCATCAGGCACATGTCCTGCTCGTCTCATTACTCTATACCAGAGGTTCCCAAACTTATTTTGCCTGCTGCCCACTTTGAGAATAAATTATTCTTTAGCGCCCCCCTTTTTTCACATACTTTAAAACACTTTCAAATTCAGTTCAGACTTCAAATTAAATCAATTAATTATTGTAAGCTATATTAGCGAAGATTTACATTCATTATAAACGAGACTTTTACTATAAACAGCAAGGGTTAACTTGAGACCTGAGCCTGATAGGTGGTACACAATCTCCAAGCGTCTAGGTACACAACGCCCCATTTTTTTCTGGGTTTCTTATCATTATTATAATTAATATGTGTGACATTTGATTATATTGTAATTTTATTGTATATGGTGTTTACCGAAATAAATGATTTAATAATAATTAATTATCGCCCCCCTATACCTGCAGCGCCCACAAGGGGGCGTTATCGCCCACTTTGGGAAAGGCTGTTCTATACTATAAAAAAACATGTCTTGTTCGTTCCGTCAATGTAGGTACGTTACATAAAATATGTAATCAGCATACAGACCTCTAATTCAATCAAAATTTGAGAACTAATGAATAGGCTAAAATAACAATAATTTTCAACTTCATATAGAATCTGCGCCACATCCGATTCATCGTTGACCAGAGGCGCAACTATCCTAATTTAGGATGAAACTTAAAAATGTAGTCAAAGTGCTGTAGTTCAATTTATTTGTCAAGGAAATTTTAATGTGGCTCAGTCATGACCATTCACTTTGGGTTCCGGCCACGATTTCGTTCCGATAAGTTATAGATTAGGTCATATAGAATTCATTAAAATATTTGCAATGGACAATGGTAATGGCTAGTTCTCAGTAGCTTGAGTCATGAGCTTTGAAAGTTGCGACTTGTAAGGAGTAAATTATTATTAAAGAGGGTTACGCAAAGACGCTGTCATGCATTTAAAGGGGTTTGTTAAACATATTATGTATTTTGAAACCCACGACACAGGATAACCTAGTGTGGGTTTCAGTGAACACCTTGAAGCTGAAATTGTATTTTTCATTTTTAGTTATATATATGACATCCTGGTGTAACTAGATAGGAATGTAAACGTATGATTAATAAACTGTTAATATAAAACTATTATTGTATTAATATAAATAAAAAGGTATTGTTGAACCTTTCACACATCATGATCTAGACCCAAACTAAGTAAAAGTTGTACTATCGAAGCCAGGTAATTAAAAACTGTAAATTACATTGTGGCCGTTATACCTATCCATTAAAAATAGCTATTTTTAAGCGAAAAAATAATAAAATAAAACATTTACTTGATGGCCCTAGAAAATGTGACAAAACGCTACATAAAACCGTTATTTAAGTTGTCTAGCATTTAATTACAATTAATTATATCGACAATTTAAATAAACTTTAGTTATTTTTTAATCTCGTGGGATAAAAAAAAACAGCAAAATAGTTTAAATTTGTTTTGTTGAGGGTGACATTGTACCTACGCTATATTATTTTCAAGGGAATTAAGTTAAGAGTTGACTCCACAATTTTGTACTTTTTACAAAGGAGTACGAGAGAGCCCCCCCCCCCCCATTCCCGCCGTAAACGGTAAACGTGGAACACCTTGGAGGTTTTATTCGATAGGGACACCGTGGCCACCTGTGGTTTGAGTTCGACATAACCCGACCGTCTCTCCCAAGCGGAGGGTATGCGTAAATGCATTTCCTCCACGGAAAATAAAATAATGTTCTACATACCAGCAAAGATGTTTCATTACATGCAGCTTAGTACACTCTATCTGCGCATCCTGGTAAACATAGGCGTTACGTACTTTGATGTATAAAGCGATACACACCGTTTGGAAATATTGTAGTTACAATCCACTTTGAAATTAATACTTCCCCAGGTGGAAGCTGCAAAGAACTCTACCATTAATAAAGAATTGAGTTACTTGCGTCAGAACAACGAGTTTTTCATCCCATCTTGGTTAAACTAGGTTCGGCTTTAGGTGGACTTACCACCTTTGCTGGTGTGTAGAACATTATTTTATTTTACGTGGAGGAAATGCATTTACGCATACCCTCCGCCTGGGGATACTTTGAGTATTTGCAGCCGAAGGTAGGTAGTTTTTATAAGAAACTTTAAGTTTCTCATCGTGGGTGATGAAAAGTAGAGTGTAAGTATCAGTCGGGCGCAAAATACATACTTAATATGTTTTTGGCACGGGCGACGTACTTTGAATCCCGAGCGTAGTAAGGCTAGATTCTATTCTAGAATCCTTCACTTCGCTCTGGATTCAAAACAGCGCCCTGGCCGTAATATTTTGCTCCCTTATGATAAAATCCATTATTTCTATCTATCTATAAACTGCTGGTTTTATTTTGTGCTGTGTGTGTCAACCCATGGTACGATTTCACGTTATTCCACTACGCTTTCCTATCACGTACTAGTGGTTTGGGTTACCTACGGGATTCCCATGCCACTGTCATACATGACACACGATGACGTGCCAGTAAGCTGCCAGTGTTGATATGTTAGCCGATTTTACGCCGTTGTAGCCCAATAATTTTGTAAGCCAGCAGATTAATATTAACAACCATAGCGCCAAAGTCAGTTTTTCCGTAAACTTAAATGTTTATCGGCCTTATATCAAAATATTTTCAATGAAGTATTGAGTAACGAAATCAATGAGTCTCCAGTTAATGTGTATGATTGGCCACTGTGCTTGCCTTATTTTCCCATTACACTTTTCGTGTCTCAAAAAAAAAAATCGTGTCATTCTTATGCTTTGAAACAAGCAATTTGACTCTACTTTCGTAATAAGAATAACTTTGAAATACGGTTTTCTGAGTCATCATCATTATCAACCTATCTTAGTGCACTGCTGGATATAGGCCTGGTTCGCCACTCAGCTCCATCCTCAGTTTTTCGTCTCCATCCACTGCCTGCTGTCTTCCGTGTATCGTCACTCACTTTTCTGAGTACGTAATGCGTATTCCATGACGTATATAATTTGGATGTGTCGAGGATCCAGTCGAGAGGAGTGAATTGGTTTATTTTAGGTGAGCGCGTATTATATATAAAACGAATTTTATATTATATATAAAACGAATGCCAAACAAAGTCACAGTCAAGTGTTAACCTATTTCTGCATATCGAGTACTTTCTGGAAATACAAATAAATGTCTTTATCCGCGATTTTACTCGAGTAGTTCCCGTTCTCTATATTTTCCTAAGATGAAAAACAGTGTAACTTTGTTCTTCCAGACTATCATCATCATCATCATCATCAGCCGCAATACGTGGACGTGGACGACTGCTGACTATAATTTAGTTGAATTGTATTCCAAATTTCAACCCGATTTGTTCAGACTTGAGCAACAAATATAGTATTACATTTGTAATGTTAGTAAGATTTACTAAGATAATATTTATGTTGCAAACATGAAATAAATCTTTATTTAACCAAAATATTTTCCAAGAGTTAGTCAAACTTAGCTCGTAAGACTTGGCAACACTGCATGCTAAAGAATTTAGGATTCGCGGCACGCGCCGAATTTACGATTTTTCGGAATGTGGAGAAATCCTGGTGTTCAAAGAATCGTGAGGAAGGATAGGTGTTGGTATTTTGCTGATAAAATCAACAAACTTATGGTTAAGGATTTTGAATTTTGCAATACTTTTAATTTTCTTGAGTAGTAGTACATACCTATAAATCAAAGTCACTTCCCGCGTCTGTCCGTCCCTATACATATATGCTTACATCTTTAAACCCACCATACAGATTTTGATGCGGGTTTTTTTAATAGGTAGAGTGATTCAAGAAGAAGGTTTATTTGCATAATACGAGCATAAAATAGCAGCGGAACACTGGATAATTTTAAAAGTATCTAATGTAATGTCATAAATAAACACACTTTTTGCGCTACCACTGCAAATGCTGGCTGAACCTTATGAGCTAGATTAAATGAATGTATAGCAGTATTTAATTGTACCCCTTCAAAAAGTAAAAAAAAAGTCTATCGCTTAGGAATAACTGTCAATGACCATTTTAATTACTATATTTATTATTGCACCCTTGCGAAGCCGCGGCGGGATGATAGTAAATAAAAAAATTAAGTGGTCAAGTGCGAGTTGGACTCGCCCATGAAGGGTTCCGTTGGCAGCAAGTAACATAATATACATAGTACACATAGTTCTTGTAGTTCCTTGTAACTTTGATCGAAGTTTCAATAATAGTGTATTTATGACGTACTAAAAAAAAACTACTGATCAGATCGAGTTCAAACTAATTTTCGTTGGTAGTTTACATGGTACATCATATATTTTTTTTAGATTTTTCATTCTCTTACTTTAGAAGTTAGAGGGGGGGGGGGGGACACACATTTTACCACTTTGGAAGTGTCTCTTGCGCAAATTATTCAGTGTAGACGAAAATGATTTTAGAAACCTCAATATCATTTTTGAAGACCTATCGATAGACACCCCACATGTGTAGGTATGATGAAAAAAAATTTTTTGAGTTTCAGTTCTCAGTATGGGGGGCAACCCTAATTTTTCTTTTTTTTAATTTTTTTTGTTCAAATCTTAATGCGGTTCACAGAATACATCTACTTACCAAGTTTCAACAGTGTAGTTCTCATAGTTTCGGCAAAAAGTGGCTGTGACATACGGACGGACAGACAGACAGACAGACAGACAGACAGACATGACGAATCTATAAGGGTTCCGTTTTTACGTTTTACGGAACCCTAAAAACGCAGTTAAATGGACAGTTTCTTCCTTTGTACTCCGTTGAAAACTAAAAGGAATCTCAACTGTGAATCTCAAGTCAAGAGGCAGCAATCAATCAGCATTGGCTAAGTCATAAACACAGACTGGTTCACATTTTGCTTTCACCTCTTCGTCGGGGCCGTCACACAGCCCCGCCAATCACAGCGTAATAACATTTTAGACTACAGGCCCGTGAACAAAATGTATGGGTCAAATGAACCACCTGGAGACCTATGTAGGATGATAGAAGGGTATAAAACAGGGGTCGGCAACGCACGGCCCGCGAGGGTGTCAGATAAGTTTTTTTTTATAAATTATAATTTTTTTCCCGGCTCACAAATATCCTCAACAACTAGGCAAGTAAAATAAATGTTGGTAGACAATTCAATTGGCCGTACCAATTCAAATCTAGAACAAAGTTTGTTACCTCAGATTCCAATGACGCAACCTTTTAAAAGATAAGAATAAGAATTTATTAAGAATAAGAATAGACACATCATGTGCCGCAATGAAAGCTCTCAAAAAGCAATATTTTATCCCGTTTTTGTTACATTTTTCATTCATGCTCCGCTCCTGTTGATAGTAGCGTAATGTTAAATAGCTTATAGCCTACCTCGATAAATGGACTATCCAATAGAGAAAGAATCTTTAAATTCGGACCAGTAAATCCCGAGATCCTTGAGTTCAAACAAACTAACAAACAAACTCTTCAGCTTTATGATATTAGTACAGATAAGATTCAGCACTATGCCGTCACTTGTAAGCTGTCCATCTGAGTGCAGTTGATGAGGGCGGGGGATGGCCCTCGATCATGTCTCCTTGTCGCATGATTTTTGTACGCCGTTGCGGAATAATAGATTAGAAGAGGTATTGAAACTGCATGGAACCAATGCCGTACATGATCAAATGACCAAATTATAAATACGCATTTCTATAATACGAGTACTGATCTGAATTTACCTACACGAAAACTACGTTTTATAAGTTAATTACGGGCCTTATAACACGATAAAATGATTATGATGAGTAAAAACATATTTGCACTAACAATAAATCCGGATACATTTCGTAGAGTGTGGGCTGTCGTAGAGTGTCGACTGAGCTAAAGAAATTTTCACAAATTTAAATCGGTATAATAGAAATCGGATAATTGTCCCATCGAACGCACTCGAAATGGAGCAAAATTCAAAATTTGTAGCATGGCGGCAAAACACTACTCGCCTCACACGGTATTTGAGCGTAAAATATTTTTATTGTCTTTTTCGCGTTCGGCAGCAAGTGATTTGAATAAAATCCAAGGAGCCGTCAGAGAACTTCTCAAGCGATATTTTGCAGCGCGTCGTAAACTTGGCAATCGTAAAAGAAACACCTTTTAGCTTATAAAAGTCGCTTTTTGTTTTCGAAAACCGGATCGGTTCGGCAACCGCGGAGTTGACGCTTCGGCTTACGGGCAATGATATCTATGGAATCATAATTCTTAGCAGAAACAACTTAGAACCTACTCCATCAAAATATTTGTAATTTGTTCAAATTTACTCTTCTAAAAATATTCTTTCGAAATATATTACAGTTATCGTCTTAAATTATTGATTTTAAATATTTCATGCTTTATCATATTTTATGACAGAGTCAGATAATTTAGATTAAATTCTTCTATTCAAATAAATATAATCCCCTTCCCCCTCCCCTCCCCAATCCCCTTTAATACTACAAATAAACAAATAAAAAATGGAGACCTTTAAATATGTATTTAAAAAATGACGTTATTTAATTTTACACAGTTTTTTGTTTAGTAATCTACATAAGAATTTGATGAAAAAATGCGGATAAGTAGCGCTAAATTTACTTTAGTGCCGAGGTACAAGCACAGAATAAATATTTGTACAAGGTACAAGGTGCGATGAAAATACAAAATCTATGGAACAAAGCTAACTTTATACCGCCATCTACCCAACAACGCCTGAAAACGATTTTTTATTTACGTTAATTAAGTACCTATAATGTTTTATAAAACCTTGTTCTTGCATGGTGATTGCTCGCTAAATTTTTTGGCGTTACTATGTCGCTGTTGGAAAGCAATTTAACTGTAGAATTGTAGTTCTATAAAATCGTTGTTCGCCAGGTTCGAGTGATATTTTAAACTGTTTATAGCTTTATTTCAATGAAATAAGCGTTGAATTGTCGCGGTACGCTGACGATGCCTGTGGTAGGTAGGTTTCAAGATCGATGTACACACAGTGTTAACAAAAAACAAAGTATTCTGTAATTTTTCAAATTTAGCTTGGTTCTAAAGATCGGAACAGAGTAATACCTTGTCAAATGGCATATGAAAATAGATTGACAAAATGACAGCAGTATCAGTAAACTTGACTAAAGCTTCCTTGAACCGCTGTCTTCTAAAGTCAAGTCTAGTTGGGAAAACGGCGACTGCCTATCCGGAGCCCCCGGGTTCAAATCCCACGCACCACAGACGCAGTCACGTGCGAAATGCTTAGAATTTTTCAAGGTCATGTATCATCCACCAACCCGCACTGGGCCAGCGTGGTGATTATGGACTTGACTCTCTCCTTGCGAGAGAAGGCTCCGAGTACCAGCAGTGGGAACACTTAGAGGGCTGCTTATGCATCATGAGTCAACATTTTGCAGCTAATTTAGGAGCTAAACTCAATGAGGCGTTTTATTTAGGATGCATATTATAACTGTCAAAGATAGTCCATCATTCCGTCAAAGGTGGCGCCAATGGTGAATTCTAACAAAGTGAAACAGTGGCGCCTCTCGAAAACATACCTACCCAAAGAGGAAAAGTTGAATCCAAGTTTGTAAAACACAAATTTAAGGTTGTTCACGTTACACACCAATGCAATTTGGACCAATTCAAATCAAATCAAAAATTAAATAACCTTTTTTGTTTTCATAAATTTAAATAATGAAAGGATTCCATGTAAACAAAGTTTAAAAAACGTAAGTAGCTTAGTTATGCTTATTGGTGGCACAACATTATAGAAGATACTGCAGCTCCCGCACTAGACAACGCCTTTGACACGGGAACCAAATACGAATATCCATGTACATCAAATATTATGTATGTTGAAATACCTCCAATTGTTTTTTTTTTACCTTTAATAAATAGATAGGGATTATGCGTGTGCCTCGAGCACTCATGTTCGCTTCAAGGCTTCTTCTTGCAACGGCGTCGTGTGTCATCTCTTCCTTCACATTTGATGGCGGAGAGCGGTAGCTGTCACGTGTTTCATACTCGTGAACGGGTGCTGTTTGTGGGAGCTGACTGCTTGTGGCCAATACGATACATTGAAATTAGGTCTAAGGTTTAATGTTTAATGTCACTCAAACAAAAATGTTAATTCTGTGTAAGAGCACAGGCCCTAGTTATCTGTGGCGGCTAAATATAAAAAAATATAAAAATTTAATGACAAATATCAATGGCAAATCTATAAAACATCACACAATAAAGTACTCTGACTTCATCACAACCGCTCATTATATTTCGAATTCTGAATCAGCCTAAGTAGTTGTATTTCCAATTGACAATATAGATTAGCTACTTATTGAATCCAATTGTAAAACAAACAGCTAAATGCACAAAAACTAAACATAGGAGCTATTTGCGACTTTATCGCTAAGATTTTAGATAATATACATACTAAGCAGAACTAACTAAAATATAAACTAAGGAGTTACTTAATATTTCTTAAGTAAGTGATCAATCAATGCAATCTGTGAAATTGAATCAAAATCTTCAAGTAGATTATTGTCGAATGTCAACGAAACATAGTTTTAATATAATTTTATGGTCACTTAATTTCCCTTTGTAGAACTCCGATACCTGTTTTTGTAGACCACCTACCGTTTTATTGTTCACTGTCTTTGAATATTTTGTGTTGGTTTTTGGTACTAATAAAACTTTTATGGCTGTTTGTTTCCTATGCATTTTGTGTTTTCGACTTTCGTGCTAAGCTTTTAATCCTTGGTTATACAGGGTTACGTACGACATCTAGGCTAAAATTCAATTTACAAATATTTAGTTAGTTGGTAGTAATTGTACCTGCAGAGTGGGATGTTTTTTCCCATTTGGCCCGGCACCGGGCCAAGGCACCGGGCCAGGTGGGACCATACCATGGGACGTGGGTTATAATCCCACCCAGGGCAAATATTTATATGATATTCACAAAAACATTGTTCTGTGTCAGGGTGTTTTTGTTTTGTATAGATTTACAATACAACTACATTTGTCATTTTCCACTATTGTTTCTTTTCCTTTCTACGGTTCCCTAGCAGAGATCGTTCTTAGCGATCAAGTAGCCAATTTCTACTTCATAATTAAGTCCTTTTAATATGTTTGTTGTTTTGTTTTCTAAATAAGTGCAATAAAGAGTTTAATCTATCCTTATCGGCTATGTGGCTCCCACAGTACAAAATTTGCTCAGTTTGGGGATAAATGGAGTTTTGTGAGAAATCTCCACTAGCGTTTCCTTGAAAGAATATACAAACATCCATATAAACTTTCGCATTTTTAATATGATAGGATTCATTTTACCTCAGTTTAGGCCTGTTTTCATTTTGATTAGTGCGAGTGCGAGTGAGTAATGCAGGTGTTGAGAGATTAGTAGCAAACACGTGTGGACACCACTTGATTATTGCGAGTGCATAGTAATCATTCGCGATTGCTCATTCGCACTCACAATCGCACTCGCACTCAAACTCGCTCTAATCAAAATGCAAACCGGCCTATAGTTAGATATATTTTGCCTCAAATACCTACCCAAAAATTGGTGTCAGCTCTCGGAATGTACCTCTACATATGTAGCTCACTTGTCATACCTACTCGATCTGTCTTGCTGGGATATCATTATCAACTGTAGCTTAAAAGCTATTTAAACTTTTTTTTTAATATAGAGTTACGATACGAGCAGGACATGTACCTGACCTGATGGTAAGCAACATGCCTTCCACATAACAACACAGTGACAAGCAGCTATTGGAACATGAAGATTCCAAATCATTACCTAGCACTGCACTGTGCTTGTCACACAGAGATCTAAGATATTATATCTCTGAGGCCTGTAAATTCTCTGGAAATATTGCCCTTCAAACCGGAACAGTTATGTTTGCTCATTCCTGCTTGGTGGTAGAATAACTGGCATAGGTGAGGTACTTCCCCAGGCGAACTCTGCAAAGAGTCTTACCACTACTACTTGGCTAAAGACTTTAGTCGAACGAATGAATTTCGTCACTACTGAATTCAGTACCTAAAGAGAAAAATTGCATTCAGTAAGCGAGGATTGCTTGCTTCTAAATTTGCTTCTGAATTCAGTCGACTTTTTCTTTTTTGTTTAACTTTTATAGGTTTACACTTGACCGTCATCTCGCCTGATGTTAAGCGACGATACGGTCTACGATGGAGCGTGTTTACCAAGAAGAAACCGATTCACTCTCGATTTGAGGACACAAAGATTGTAACCAACAGGGAAAACCGACTCAGGCAACGCATTCCAAAGACGTTCTTATCACAAAAGTAGAGTCTGATCTCTTCGTTCGTGTCTTTGGAACATCAACCATGAAACGATGTGGCTTTTTCGAGCTACGAGCATTTCGATAGAAAAAAGGACAAGGTGGTATTAGATCATGTAAATCAGTCGCACACTCTCCGAAGTGAATTCGATAAAAAACCGAAAGGCTAGCAACTTTTCGACGATGTTCAAGACTTTGTAGTCTTTTTGGCACATGAGTGTCGTTGCCTATGAGCCTCTTGGCACGTCTCTCGGTCGATTCCAAGGCCTCCAGCTGATACTTAGCCGAACCATCCCAAAGATGCGAAAAGTACTCCATACAAGAACTTAAGACTTATTTTAGCCTAGTGTAATAAGCCTTTTATTTGACAAACAAAGTTATGTTCTATTTTTCACTTCTGAGTTCACTTCTGTTTTCAGGGTTCCGTAAAACGTAAAAACGGAACCCTTATAGATTCGTCATGTCTGTCTGTCTGTCTGTCTATCCGTCCGTATGTCACAGCCACTTTTTGCCGAAACTATGAGAACTACACTGTTGAAACTTGGTAAGTAGATGTATTCTGTGAACCGCATTAAGATTTGAATAAAAACATTAAAAAAAAAGAAAAATTAGGGTTGCCCCCCATAATGAGAACTGAAAATCAAAATTTTTTTTTTCATCAAACCTACACGTGTGTAGTGTCTATCGATAGGTCTTCAAAAATGATGTTGAGGTTTCTAATATAATTTTCGTCTACACTGAATAATTTGCGCGAGAGACACTTCCAAAGTGGTAAAATGTGTGTCCCCCCTCCTCTAACTTCTAAAGTAAGAGAATGAAAAATCTAAAAAAATTATATGATGTACATTACCATGTAAACTACCAACGAAAATTAGTTTGAACTCGATCTGATGAGTAGTTTTTTTTTAGTAGGTACGTCATAAACACACTATTATTGAAACTTCGATCAAAGTTACAACGAACTACAAGAATTATGTGTTCTATGTAACCCTTCATGGGCGAGTCCAACTCGCACTTGGCCTCTTTATTTCTTTTAGTTCACCACTGTCCGGTCCTTACTTACTTATTGTTCTGTGTAGCATTAAAACAGCAAATAAATATCTAATTACTTCTCTGATGACCTACTTTATTCTTTGTTTCTGAACTTCCGTCTTCTTCTATTTTGTCGTCCTTTCTATTCCACTGATGCCTGGAGGATATCGCTTGTAGCTATAATGTTACTAATTGGTAGATATAATTTTTAGACTTAAGAAAAAAAAATTGTTTTTCTTAAGTGTAATAAAGAATTTAACTATCCACAAATGTTATAGTAGGTATGTAGATAAACTCTGATGCAGGTGATAGCTTAAAAACAGGACTTTACCGTTTATTTATACAAAAACATCAGAAGACGATATTTTGTGCCTCTATTGGTTACTAAACTTTGCGAAAACGCAAAAGGCGCATCTTTCTAGTATTCTAAACTTAGGTACCTACTAACTAGCCATACTTACGAACACATACGTGGACGTGAAAATGTAGTTTACTTTATGTTACAAATACTGTTGTGATTCTGCTAATTATTTTGGCTTTTGGAAGCTAAAATAATTTGCCTAATAATAATTTAGGTATTCACCTCCATCTTATATTATTATTCTTCTTTCCATTTTAAATCCGTGATTCACAAATAATTTTTCGCATGTTTGAAGATTCATTATCGTTTTGCTCTTTGTAATTTCTCTAGAAAAGTTGCACTCCAAACCAGATAAGGTAGGTACCTTGCCTGGTTTGAATCTTAACTTAACTAAAAATAGGTACATAATGAAAACCAAAATGCTTATATCTGATCATAATTTATTTAGGTAAATAATTACGCTAAAATACGTACAAAATCTTATCCAACACACTTAAATTAACATCTGAGCAACAGATTTTAAAACTATGTAACATCTAAATGATAACATCGTCAGAGATGTAATTATGTTTATGATATCAATAATATACAGACTTATGCAGAGCTTCTTTTTCTACTAAGCCGAAAACGTTGCGATCTACTTATCCTTAGATTATGTTTAGCTTAAGTCAAATATACGTGGCCTGAGCTAAATCTATGCGAGAGAAATAATAATAATAATAATAATATTGGGCTACTTTTGCTTATTATGCCACTTATCCTTCTGAACAACTTTAACTATGGACGCAATCTTACAGTCGCGAAAAAGTCCATACATTTCGAAATAATATTTGTAGTTTTAATCATTGATATCGCATTGACCGCCACCACGCACGATGTAGGTAAAGCGACGATACGGTTCATGATCGTTTGAACCTGGCCTTAAGCGGGATGAACGATGATGATAATGATATTAGTACACAACTATTTCGACTTAGTGCAGGTGGTATGTGAATTTTTGTATTCATACAAAAAGCACGATGTGATTTACTTATTTCAATTGTTACAACCTTGAAATTACGAGTATGAAAAAAAAACATTTATTCCATACAAAAAAAAATTCAACAAAATGATATGGATCTACTGAAGTTTTACAGCTATTTAAGGATTGATTCCACGCTTAAAAGATTTTCATTTTACTTAGCACGACAAGCTTTTTAAATTCACATAGTGAGTGCCATATTTACATTACATAATATTTCTATTATTGTTTCTATGCCTTACAAATAAAAACCTCTGTCTAAATTTCCAGTTTAAATAAAACATTTTCGATTTTCGATTGCAACAATGAATTTGAAACTTATTGTTCCTCATGTACTAAAACAGAATATAAATATAGAAATAGACACAAACATTTTCTTACTAAGTATATAGGTAAATCTATCTAACTAGATTCTTAAAAATAATAGTTGTTTTCAACAGTGCATATTAAATTAAAAAGCTACTAAGTGAACTTAATAGCCCAGCTATTATATTTACAAATTAGCATGCTTATGTTTAAATTAAATCACGATTATCATAACCATCTAATATATTGCAAACTTAAATTAAATTGAGTTGATTATAATAAATGTCGCAATAAAACCTAAAAATATCTAGACAATAAATAACAGCGGCGATATTCTAAAAACCAGTCACATCTTAATCCTTAATACTCAAATGCAATAATCCTATCTTAAAATTATTATAATAGCTCATAATATTACACAAATCCAGTATTGAAGGATCCAAATCTCATACAAAATATTTCTGATATTGTCATAATTTTGTTATCCAACAATAATACAAACATAATAAAATAAAAACGTTAAAACGATAATCTAATTAAAATTTGGAGGTAAACAAAACACTGCACAAACAAACCTTATGAGATCTTTACGAAAACCAAATCCACTCGTCTAATACACATCATACCTCTAACCTTACGTGATGTTACAATACTTGAACTAATAATACTTTTAAGAGTTTACACCAAATCCTAGTTTTACATCAAGTCTTAACGATCTATCTATTTAAAATGCACATCCAATTCGATCACAAAACCTCTCAACGTCTCATTATGTCTTCTATGCTAAACCCTTTTTTAGGCCCGCTGGATTGACTTGTCCCTGGCTTAGGATTAGTTGGAGGTTGAATCCCAACTATATTCTTTATTCCACTTGAAATGTAACTCGAACCCGGATCTTCAGACTCTTTAACTTGAGAACTGTCCTTACAAGTCGTAACATTAGTCGAAGTGCTGGGAGCCGTATCTTTTGGAGGAGCGTGTTTTACTATCAAGTCCTGAGCAACTGTTTGTTGAGGTCCTAATACTCCGTGTGGTACAGGACCGTAAGGTAATTGAGAATGAGGTGGTGGCATCGGCAGCCCAAACTTATGGTATGCTGTCATGCCCATCATATTAGGTGGCATACCCACCACTACCTCTGCATTACCTATAGGTGGCCGAGGCATCGATAAATTGGTCGGCTCTGGCGACCGACTTCTGTAAACAGCTGCACAGGACCTGACATTTTCTCCAATATCAGGTGGATGACTTCTTTTTCGATACGGGCTTAGATACATCCCAGAAGGTCCAGGATCCACAGGTGAACTTCCCATTTGTCCCATTTTTAAAGGATCCGGAGGAACGACTTGATGTAAGTCTCGTCTAATTTGTAATTGAGGATGTCTAATTTGTTGCTCTGGAATATCACTGTACCGAATCTCTTTCTCAATGATTTCATCTGAAGTGTAACGTCTTTTCTCGTACAGTTCTGAAGATGAGCCACGATGCTTCTCAGGCTGGGGACGCATTGTATAAGGGCTTGCTCTATCACGCTGATCATTGTGATGGCAGTGTGTGCGCTCTACCGGAGACGGAGAGTGCCGTCTTGGTCTCTCTTCACTTTGCTCTCTTCCAATGCTTTCAATAGACGATGATCGTGCTCGTCGAACAGGTGAGTGTTCCGGAGACGAGAGTTCTGGATCTTCGTCATCGAAGCCAGGTTCAATGGGTGAACCAGGTCTTCCAATGTCTTCTTCGCCTACATCAACGACATCACCTGGTGGTACATCTCCTACTGCGTGAGTCAAAGCGTGTCTTCGCAGATCGCAATTTCTCCTAAATACCTTTCCACATGAATTACACTCGTATGGTTTGTGATCTGTGTGTGTCAGAAGATGCGTTTTAAGGTTCGAACGTTGATTAAAGCTCCGGCTGCATACTGGGCATTTGTGTGGAGATTCCTCCATATGCAGTATTTTGTGTACCGCCAATGTACGTGACTGACAAAAGCCTTTTCCACATTCCGTACACTTGAACGGCTTTTCCTTTGAATGTATGTACCTGTAACAAACAAAACATTATCATTAATGTTGTTTTTTAACTCCTACATAATAATCCTAATTAACTCGAAGAGAATTTCGTGTTTCAATATAACATTCGTAGTGGTTTAATTAAATATCTGGGGAGGGCGGAGTTAATTCGAACACAAGTTCTGCAGATATTCAATCTGAAACGTTGTTTATTTATGGTGTTTCATAATGAAGTATCGAAGAACAAGTTTCGATTGCTATTATTATAATCTTGATTTGCTCTGTTTTTATCTGCCTAGCAACGTCGCGTGCTCAAAGAGGCTGCGATAAAGCGGTAACTGTTCTCAAATTCCAGTTAGTCTGTATAAGTCGCTGTAAATGTTAAATTTTTAAAGTCGGCGTCCACTTTAAGTACTTTGTTCCACCTTGAACGTGATCTGAGTAATATGAGCCTTAAGTTTCAAGGCAAGATCAACGACGTCGCATGTCCAGCAGAACAAATAGCGTCACCGTTTTTCTAAGACCCCTGCCAATTCTTATCACTTCCCTTCTTTATAAATCGGTAACCATTGGTGAGACAAGGTAGGAAGGTCAAGTTATTTTGGTTCCGTTCCACGAGAGTTCCAGTTCAACCGAATCGAATTACGTTAAAAGCATTTTGTGGCCAATCACAACGATTAATAATTATTAACAGCGCTCGTATTAAGTTACTGCTGGCCATCTGCTGGTCTGTTTGGGCGATGAAAGAAAACTTTGTTTGGTATAATTTCATTCCTAAATTAAAAGCTACATTAATTAGCTTCCGTTTCCTTTCAATTGCAATATCTTACTACGTATTAATTTTATTTATTACTTTTAAGTGTGCAACCAATTTAACTTTTGAACTCTACTAAAGATACTACAAAGATAGGAAACACGGAAAGGTTAAAAACGTTATTTCAATTTGCATATGATTATAAACGGCACATTTTTTTGTAAAATACAAAGATTATTGATACAAACGATATAGAAGTTCAGTTTAAAAAACATAATTCTACGGAAGTGTTATAGAATACGCGTTCAATGAGTGTCGTGATCTCAGATGATTTTTTTTGAGGAAATAAACCAAGGCAAAGGCGTTTTGCGAATTAGTAAAGGAAGTATCGAATAGTTAGTTCATCAACGTTATAATTAAGCAAATAACTAGTTTGAAGCTATAAGTCAATTTTATTACTTTCAACTTTAGTAATAACATCACAAGAACGTAAAATGTTCGAGACAAGACAAGTTAATCACGAGAGACTATAAAATATGTAATGAACGAAGTTTGAAGAAACTAATGATGATGACTGGAGATTCTTCAGAAAGCGATGCAAGGAATGCGTCACGTAAATAATATATCATTAGCAGTACTTTAAGAAAAATAAACAGAGAAGGAGTAATGATCTTCCCATGAATCTTAAAATTTGAAGAATTCAAGAGGATTGGATGGTTTTCTAACGCAAGTCACGATTTCTTCTTTTTAGCCGAATTCATTACTAATTGTTTTTGTTTTCGCTTTTTAAGTTTGAAAAAAATATTGTTGTTATTCAATTTAATTTTGAAATACGTACATATTTTCTTGGGAGGTTACTGCGTTATATACTGGTTTGCTTTGTCAATAGATATAGTACATTTATTAGAATTTCGTTATGCACGATCTTTTCTTGATTTATTTTGAATTGTAACATATATCTAAACAAGTTTTTCCATTATATCTAAGAAGTATAAAAGTGACTAATTAATAGTTAGTCAAGAAAAACCTAGGACCGAGCTGGAGGTGTGTCCTAGGAAAAACATATTATGACAGTGGAAGAACACTCTTCGTAATAAATTTCGTTGTCACTAAATTACCACTATAATTAATAAGAAACACAATTTTCAAAACGATTTTTCTTTTCTCCTTTGATGCTTTAACTATTTTTTTTATAAAGTTTTTAGTGGTTTCTGTGAAATTTACGGTACGGAGTTATTCCTTTAGCGAATAAAGGTACAGATATCATAAGTAAAGGTTCATGCAGGGAGATTATTCTACAACCTGTGAGATCGAACCAGCAAAGAACGAGAGAACTGAACTGTTTGTTTCCAATTTTGATGATGTTTTTGCTGTGTTGACCTTTACGATAGTGAAATAATGTTTGTGTTTAATCTGGAAATTCTATTTTAGATGCAAAATGATTTAAAAGATCATTGATTCAATACAAATATCCTTATATACGTTTACGGAAATGAATCTGGAGTTTTTGTATACCACGGAAATAAAGACGTTGATAATTACCCAGAAATCACGGTAACAGAGGATCAGTTTTAGTGTAATTAAAAAGTGCTTAGTATCCAGTTTGATATTTACTTTATTTTGTAGTAGTAAACATATTCAGAAAGATGTAACTTAAGCAGTTTATAAATAAGAAAGTATACGTTGCACTTAATATGAGATATCTCTCATTTCAATTCAAGCATATCTAAATTCAACACTGTTTCGTCACTAAATTTGTTACCTTACGGACCTCAATCGTATTGTTGTTATATAACAGTGGATTGGTTAGGTCACATCATTCACAGAGTGAAGTTTGAATGTTCAATTTTAGTCCACAAATCCTATGAATGGAAACCACTGGAAGGGCGCAAACACTTCTCGCTAAGCATCACGCAAATATTGTGTTATGACGGAACCGGTTCTAAAGTACAAACAACTCGGCCTGGTCGCGCACGGTGCCACGCAGCCAGATATTTTGATGATATATTACGCATTCTGAGCCAAACATGTGGCCCTGTGTGTGGTCATAATTGAAAATATTTATTTAAGGATCAAAAAGATACGATCGAAAAACTCCATTGGACAAAGCATATTTTAAAGTCAAAGTTAAAGTTCTTTATTGATAAATGTACAATTTAGACGTCAATAAAGGTAGGCTTGATATCCTACTGATGATGTAAATTACAATGTTTGAATGTTTGTTGCTCAATCACGTTAAAACGGCTAAATGCTATCGAAATCAGGAACATAGTTGAGTTATTGTCTGGAATAACACATAAATATTCTACAATTTTGCCGCGAAAAAATGATGGGGACGGGAGATAATTGTGTAAAATTGCTGCTAGTCGCAAATATAGGTATACTAAAGGACCAATAGCATACATTCTAAAAGTTCCATCAAACTAAACTTATTACAAAATACAGTTAAAGTTCTGAATCATGAGAATCTCAATACGGTTATCCGTCTAACGGATATTAAAATTGTAGAAATCGTTGAAAATTACTCTCAATAAAATTGAAATATTAATGAAGGTGATACTATTACATCAAAATAAATTGAAAGCTGCGATCGATTTCAATGTCTGGATTCAGAAACACCAGTCAGACAACTTTACTATGATATCAAAGAGACCGCCAGAATCAAATTAACAAGGCAATTACCAGGTAACGTCGAAAACGTCGGAGAACCGGCTAAAGCTATAAAATCGAGATTACTTCTCAAACAGTAGGTAGGTAAACTAAAGCGAGGAGTTTACAAGAAATGTTTAGTCTTTTAAGGATATGAACACGCACACTTAAATCATTTCTTGAAAGACATAACAGGAAAAATAAACCCAGAAGGAATGAAAAAAATACGAACCGAGAAAGTATTAGGACATTTGTAATGAATACACATAATTAATGACATAAACAAATCTTGCCTTTCCAACTGCGTTATCGCACCAGTTTGATCAAACTCTGATGTTGAATAAAATATAAGTAAAGTCTGTCTCTTCTTATTATACCAAAAGATAAGGATCGATGGACAGTCAGAAACCCATCAAGCCACGGAGCCACAGATTAAAAAACAGACTTGAAATTACAGAGGTCTCGGGTCTCGCGCTAATGGTCCACATTAAAAAATATTTTCCATTACTTTTAGTGTACGGATAATGCCTTTGGTGGGTATGATACCCATGAAAATTGTGAAGTAACTTGAATAAACAGGAATAAAAAAGCTAAAATCCAAAACGATCAAAGTAAAAGATGTAGCAAATGCGTTCAGCGTTTTATGTTTTAAAGTGTTTGTTCTTTACGGAAAATAATCATTTAAGCTAACAGACCATTTGGCAGCCAAGAAACCGGCTTTTTTGAATGTCCTCCTTTTATTTTAAAGTGTAAGTGTAGTGACAAAATTTCGGACGGAGAGTCAAACGTGCGAAGTGTAATTCATTTTATTACTTTGGCGGTTGGTAAAATGAGTCAAACATAAGACGCTAAAATTACTCTTCTATCTATCGGGGTCAAAATACTTTTTGTACAATTCAATGGAGTATCTGAGATTGCCTATCGACCAAAGATCGAAAGCTTGGCAACGGATATAGAGTTACGAATTTTAGATATACAAAAAACTACAAGTAATTTGTATCACCGCGTATTTGTTTATTATTTACTTCCGAATTTAATTTTCATTCCACTTTGTGATCAATTTGAAGCATTTAAAATACGTGGTTCTATGTATAGCATTTGAAAATAAATATTCTTGGACTGTCTATATTTATTGAACTCTTCAATGTCCAGCGCTGTGGATCGAATCAATTTCTCTCTGTAGTTTTTTATTTTTTATTTCAAACTCCGTGTGGATGATAGAGTTAGCCAACTGAATACCGACACGTTAAAAGTCATATATTTATTGTAAAGTTTTAATCCATTTACATCAACAATCTCAAAAACATTCACCATGTTAAATTAGTATCTATGCATACCTATTTATGTAGTTACCGTAATGTAATGACTTTTTCATAATCTTTAATGTTATCCAATGTAACATGTTTTTACATTTCGGTTAAGCATTCCCGAAAACAGAATGTGTTTAGTTAATTTTTGGAACAAAAATATTAATTTACTAATTTAAAAAAATGTTTAAGGCTTGTTATGACAAAGGAATTATTATAAACTTTAAAATTGTTTCCAAAAGCATTATATCAGGTGTTATGGTATAGTATAGTCTGTAAGAAGATCGAGTCCGACCATCAAGCGTCTGGAATGCTGCGGGTCAGTGCCCGCCTCCCCCCTCTCATCCTCGCCATCTAAGCCTACTACTATCTCCAGATCAATAGCTTCAGTACTCATTACATGAACTACTTTTGCATCACTGAACACTTTGTAGTTTAATTTTATCTCTAAATCGAAACTAAAACGATTTAAAATTGAAAATTGCCTTCATTTGAATGAACATTAAGCTGTTTTTAAACAAAATAAACCTAATGATGCCGTAATTTTAACATATAAAGTGCTAATGGCTTTGGTAAAGAAATAAATCACATTAATCACCAAAAAGAACAAACTAAATAAAGTAGGATGAACTAAAACTCTTAATGACATAAATGGCAAAAGCAACGCTAATACCAAAAATTAAGTCATATATAGTACAAATAAATAATACAAATAAGACAATGCCACCGTTTATGATAATGTGTGAGTCAAACCTAATTATGTAGGTAGAAGTATTTGCGAAACCCACACTAATGCAAACGGTAGCGACAGGTAATACATAAATTTATGTAGAGAAACGGTTACAAGTCTCACACTGGCATATAGGTAAATCAAAACCGCTTATAAATAGCTTGTATTAACATAATCTCGCGATTTGTATAATGAAGTAGCAGATATTGTTATTCGATATCATTCCGTTTTCAGGGAGATGCACTTTAACATAATTTTTATTAGCTATTCCACGCTCGGCATTCATTTTAGTGTATTGAAAAGTTATAGGTTAGCTAAAAGCTCACGTTTTATGGAAAAGTTAGGCGGGAATTTTATACATTTTAAATCACATTACATATTCAGAATAATATACTTATCGGTAGCCTGATCTTTAGTTATGGACCAAGCGTTTGTTGTTTGTAGTTAGCACTTATAATATCAAATTCAACTTTTCCCACATTCAGCTTTTAACTATAAAATACGTTAAAGATTAAACAGAAAATGTACATGCAGTCCTAGCTTTGGATGAAATGAAATTCGATGAATATAAATGTTTTGAAGATGTGAGATAAAATTTTGCACATAATTTAAGAGCAATACTATTAAAGAGTATAAATAATGTAACACCGAACCCTGCTGTGATTGCAGTAAGCGTTTTAAATAATACTTGGATACCTGGAGAAGTGCCGGCGTATTAAGGTACATAAATGCCGTACTTAAGCAACTGTGCTTGGCTTGTCGTTGCCCACGCACCGTTTTATCTCTTTACGGCCAACTAAGCTGGTTTCCTTTAAGTCAATTTATTGTTATGCTACTAACACTCAGGTATCGGTAGTGAACCGCCAACGCGTGACGTTTTACAGATACTTCATTTGAACATCATTCTTAAAAATCGAATTTGAAAAAAAAAGTCAAAAATATTGATTCGAACTATAACTTTAAACCAACATAAGGCAACAAATAATGTTAATACATAAACATTAAATACAAATACTCAAAGTATCTTAGCTAAAAGAAATCTAACAATTAAATCTTTGGTGGTCTTTGAATATTTACGAACAAACGCATGAGAATTTTCTAAAACGCATGCTGCGTTCAACTAATTAGCTTCAGTGTAGTCAAATGTCATTCTCGACGGAACCCAATAATCATGTCAGTTTATTTCTAAAAGTGAGCACTTGTATAGTCGGTAGCAAAGCACTTAAAGTATTTGACATTATGCAAATGAGACAGAACTCGCATTTTGCAACGGTTGAAACTAAATTAGCATTCTCATTAGCTTTTTGCTTGACTCTGCTAAATGAGATGTCAATGGTTACTTACGTTTCTGTTGACAACGTTAGTACTATGTCATAAAGTTATTTCCTTGTATAGTTTTAAGAAATGAAAAATGTCTAAAAAGGCTGTAAAGTAATACAATGTTTAAAATACTCGTAGTCCGTGTAATGATTATTCATGAGATTCATCAGATCATTCATAAGAGTAAATATAATGTAATTTTATTAACTGTAGCAATATCTTTTTAGGAATAAATTATGTAGGTTTTTTCAATAAAATAATACAAACATATTTTTCAACTCATAAAAAATATTTTGTTTAACTTTAATACGTAAAGCATTTATCAAATCCTTGTTAACCATTTCTTCACGTTAGAAGGCGTTTCTTAAGTCTTCATTAGGGTAAAACTTTTCATCAATTACACCACCATTAATTTACTCGGTATTGTAGCAACTTGGCCCTTTCGAAAATACACCGTCATTACCGAAGTACTTACGTTTCGTTAATAGATTCTATGTGGGCGTGCCTTCAATCACCGCACAGGTAGTACAATGAGTCATTACCGTACTGGTAACTACACTTGAAACCTCTTCGTAATAACAACTGCCTGCCTGTCTGCCTACAAATACTGAAGAAGTGGAATGAAGAATGTTAAAGACTTGGGTTGAAAAGGTTCTATCTATATAATACAGAAGACAGAACTAGACGGTGGGTCTATAGTGAAATAGTCAACAGTAATGATCTAGACGCTACCTACACTAGAAAGTTTTCTTCTTACAATAATGGGAATTAGACAGAGTTAATGACAGGCTTGCTTTGAAATATTCTAAGGAATTGAATTGTGATTTAAACCCAAATATTGTCTTTGTTGCTAAATCAGTGCCAATTTTTGTAAATAAACAAGATTAATCTGAAAGACTGCTCTGTTGAGATCTGAAACTTTAAAAACAAGATCTCTATAGATACATAGGTATAAAAAAATTTACATACATTGTTGACATTATTGAACGTACAGACTAGATAGAAACACTTAAGTAAGATCTGTAAAAACAATTAAACTAACACAGACTAATCCTATCCATGTGGTATCAGTATTATTAAAGTTATATACTATAAGATTCAAAGCTGCCGTGCAAAGAAGTAACGAATAGAAAAATTTCATTAAAAAATCTAGTGCAGACCCTTTCTGCGTATTTATATATTTAAAAAACCTTGTAGTTAAAGGCAATATTAAACAATGTTTAATACTGCAGTGCAAAGAAGAAACGAATAGAATAAGATACTAAATCAATAAACTATAGTACGGACCATTAAAGACAACGATATTAAAGACTGCAGTGCAAAGAAGAAACGAATAGAATAAGATACTAATTAAAAAAATGTAGTGCAGACCTTTTCTGCTTTTCAATACAAAAACTTAATCGAAAAATAATAAAGTCAAAGTCGCATAGCTCCACGCAGCATCATTTATTTTCCGTCGTGCTCCAAAGAAATTTTGTATGCGTCGCGCGGTCGTTGTTATAAAAAAGTCAAATCCCCAAAAGTCGGACAGGTACGTGGACAAAAAATAAATGGAAAATACTAATGGAGCGAGCCGAAGAGGTTGGACCGTGTCGCGATGTGGTAGTAATAGCCAGGCTTGGTATGCGAGGTAAATTATTTTTACTTTCCTACAAATTTACTTAAATTTATTTTCTAATTGTAATTTTATCACACGTAGTTTATATAGTTTTATAATTATTTGCTAAGGATGCATCTAAAAATATGAAATTGTCTGTGTAACTGTTAATATGTTAAAAGATTTCATTTTTTTATTTATTTGCAGCGATAAATTAAAAGATTATTCAAATCTCAAAACTAAGTGTATTAAAAAAAGGTGTTGCGCTTAGGTTTTAGTGGTAGCTTTGAATATTACTGGTCGTGCCAGTTTCATACTGTATGGCATCCACAGCCGGTTTGCCGGCGCGCAGTGTCCAAGCGGTCGACGTAATGGGAGCGACGGCTCTCCGCTGCTGCTTCACACACAATTTCACCTCTGACTGACGCAAACATTCATTGTACTTACTTCAAGTTCCGTACAGGCTGTACAAACCACGTCAGGTGCATCAGTTTGTCTTGGACACACGTATTGTAAAAGGTTTATATCACGAGGCATGAATTTTATTTTCACATGTGGAACATTTGTATTGTATTTCGTTTTATCATGCACTCATTTCATTTCAACTTTCTTACTTTTCCGATGTAAAATATTAATAGATTTGTCAAAATCATTGATTGTAACAACATCATCTTCATAACAAATCTAATAAGAAATGGTTGTTACCTTTGGAGCACTTGGTTCTCGAACCTGCGTTTATTCTCACAGAATGATACTGCAAACTACGTTCAATTTACTGTTTTTACAGTCAGACTCAAATTAAATGTAATTTCATGCCCATCATGTGCAGCATCTTCAATTACATTTTTTACTGAAGTTTGTTTTTGTGTGCTGCTCATGTTTTAATACTTTTTACGTTCTGGCCAGCATCCAAGTTTACTAGAAAAAAATGGCGCCACGCAGACACAAGAAAAAAGTTGATATTTGATCCGAGCATGTATCAAATATCCCCACTTATGATCGCGCTTGAATAGTTCCAAAACACAATTTTTCACGGTTCATATATTGTTAGAAACCTGATTCCGATATTCTTGTTTTCTGAATGCAGATAATCATGAAAATCTTTATTAAGTTGTCTAGTAGCAATAACTTGTAATTTGCCGATGGACTAAGCTCGTAAAATAAATAATAATTTTGAATCTGATTTGAATAAAACTGTTGTTTTTAAACTGTGAACTCGTGCTTTCAACACAGGTAGGTAATATATTTTATTGTTCCCTGCTCCGTTCTGTGTGCTCATTAAATAAGATAAGATTAAAATATTTATAGATAAAACCGAGTCTGACAGCGTTTTTAAAATCGTCGTCGGTTAGAAAAAAATATCAAACTAGACCGAGTGTTCATCTCTCGAATGTATCTCTGGAAGTAATATTAGAAGTGGTTGGACGAGTTCTATTTATCAGATTTATAACGCTGGCAGTTGATTCATGATGGTTTCTGGCAATTATATTGAGGACTTGGTATATCCATTAATCAAAATATATTGATAGGCTACGTACAAATCCAATTAGAAGAATCCTTGTTACAGTTTTGTTACATCGATACAACGTTGTATGATTTATTGTGCGTTGGGCTGCAATTAGGCCAGCCAAGTAGGAGAGTGTTAATTTTGGTTTAGTCGTAAATCCAGTTTTACTGGTATATGTAATTGAGTGTAATCGTCTGTAATCGTTTCGTATCGAAGATGTTTTTATTGGAGCCTTCATGTGGGAAAGATGTTAAAAGTCGGTTAGATGGTTGTATAAAAATAATTTGAGCTCTTTTATACAGTCCAATATTTTCAATCATTAAAACCAAATAAAGTTTACATAAATTTTAAACAAGTTCAGATGCTTGATTGCGGCAAATTAATCACAAAGTTATCAAATGATGATATGTGAAATCAAGTACACTCATACACGTGGAAGAAAGAAATAAAATTATAGAGGTATGGTGATTACAATCAAATACTACGAACCCAGTTGATACCTAGAGTATTTATAGTGGACGAGGTGTCAATTTTATTACAACTATAAAGCAGTAAAACTCGAAGGCTGGTATAAAGTAACAAATAAAAAACTTGTACAATTAGCATCACGTGACGTATAAAATAACAGTTAGGAGCAAGTATGTACAATTTGAAAAATCTCAGCAGTCTATTTCTTGTACAATTTCGTAATCTCCCAAAACATTTTAAAAGTCAATCAAGGCTCTTTTAATCTTCCATAAAATCGTTCTGTACGTGCTTAGAAGAGATTAAAGATGGTCTCTCTCAGACGATGGTAATAAATAACGTGATTATTTCCTTTTCAAACTGGTAACATTCTAAGCCGT
This sequence comes from Ectropis crepuscularia, assembly GCA_963693475.1. Classification (NCBI taxonomy): domain Eukaryota; kingdom Metazoa; phylum Arthropoda; class Insecta; order Lepidoptera; family Geometridae; genus Ectropis; species Ectropis crepuscularia. The sequence goes on from OY856358.1 coordinate 18,234,901, forward strand.
TCGGTTTTTGAGTGAATTCATCCGAGGAGTACGGTAAAAAAAAAGAATAAGCATTTATTTGGTAACGGGATTAAGCTTCGACTTTCTATACAGTCAGCTCTTTCAAATATGAATTTGTTATGCTACCTGTCATTTATAACAAATGCGTACGAAGCCACTAATTCAATTTTAAGCCCCATGTGGAAAAATCTATAGAACTTGTGGCAGTGTACAATTCTCTCACAGATCCCATGGTCAGCAACGTAGATTACGTTGCCCATGAGTCGTACTGCTTATGAATACTTTAATAAATTTTATACATTGTCATTAATTTAGTAATTATTACTTGTACAAATTTGTGGATAAAAATATGTTGTGATAGTACATAATATAGTGTCGGGACAAGCAGGACACATGCTTAAGATATAAGCTGTTTTTTCTCTATGTCCTGTAATTGCCCTTTTAACCGGAACTTCATTGCTGATGTTCGCACTTTTGTACTTGTACGGTAGAATAACAAGCGAAATGCTTTTTTTGTGATACATTTACTTTGGATAGATATTTTTAGTGTCAGTGTTCTCTTGGGTTTTAGTGCAGTAGTTAACTACTAAAACAATATATTTTTTGTTTATTTCTAGTATTTTATAACATTATTGTTGATCAATAAACACAATAAAAAAAATCGAAAAACTGCATAAAAAAGAAACTAAACTGTTCGACCTCAACCTTAAGCTTTTGGTCATGTAAAGGAAATTGATAGCTCTTATTGTACCTATTCTGATAGTTTTGGTCCTACTCCAAGTTGGTCACATTTTAATTTGGAGAAAATATTACCACGTGGTGGTATTCCGTTCGTCCAGAGTTTGTCAGAATTAACTAAAAAACCATAATAGATAGTACGAAAAAGATGTTGGTGTCAGAAATAAAGATGTAACATTGTATATTTTAAAAGCCATTGTAGTTCAATAGCTATAAGCTAAAATTATGACATAATAGCTATAAGCTAAAATTATGACATAAAAACACCAAAACAACAATAGTGATTTAGTCATAATACACAGGTTTTAACGTAATATAATTGTTAACAAACCGGCGGCGATTTAAATGACATAACCGAAACAGTTATTTACTAAGAAATTTCCAAAACATAAGATTAAGGATCTGTACCTGGTTCAAAAGCGGTTTGTATGTGAGCCCGCGTCTCAAGCATTAGTTATGTCTGTGTGAGACTCCATGAATTTTATCTCAGAGACGTCGTCGTATGATTAATGGCCATACGGAAAGTCACCTGAGATACCTTTCTTCTATCTCAAACAACAATTCCTTCTAATGTTTCTTGTGCATTTTTAACTCATTGGATACCGACTAAGCGTTTAGTCATTATAAAGGTGGATATTTTTCATTTAGTCTATACAGTTACACATTTTGATATATTAACAACCATAAAATGGTCAATACGTTCTACTCACTGGATATTTGTGACAAGTGGCTCTGACTTGTGACACTGGCTCACACCGCAATGGAGAAAGCAAACTTGTTTGCATCTCAGTTTGCGGAATCTTCTCGTCTAGATGCTGGTAGCGCGACACCTCCTACTCCACCTGGCTGTCCAACTCTCATGTCAGAGGTACACATTCGCCAAATTGAGGTTCGCAAAGTGCTACGAAATCTGGACGTGAATAAAGCCAGTGGCCCAGATGGTATTCCTGCCCTAGTGTTGAAGGCATGTGCGCCTGAGTTGTCCCCGATACTGACGCGTCTATTTAGACTCTCTCTCGAAACTGGTTTAGTACCGAAGTCTTGGAAGCTTGCCAATGTGCAACCAGTGCCCAAAAAAGGTAGTCGTGCTGACCCTACCAACTACAGGCCCATCTCAGTCACGTCCATACTCTGCAAGACTATGGAACGTGTCTTAAACCACAGGCTCCTGACGTACCTAGAATCAAACGACCTCCTCAGTGACCGGCAATATTATTCGGATATTCTAGCGTACGTCACTCACATCTGGAGTGAAGCTATCGAGAAACACGGGGAAGCACTTGCAGTCTCCCTGGATATTTCGAAGGCTTTTGACAGGGTTTGGCATGATGGCCTTATAAGCAAGTTTTCTGGTTATGGTTTGCGTCCTGGGTTTATTGCGTGGATATCGGACTTTTTGAGGGATCGATCCATACGAGTCGTCATTGATGGCTGCTCGTCGGATCAAATGGCTATCAATGCCGGAGTCCCTCAAGGGTCGGTACTCTCTGCGACGCTTTTCCTGCTACATATCAACGATCTGTTGAAGCCCGGTATCTTTGGGTACGCAGATGATAGCACCGTTGTAGAGAGTTACATATCTAGTGCGAGAGCCAGTGGGCAGCAAACTCAGGTACTAAGAGAGAGTCTGATCGAGCGTTTGAGCTTGACCCTTGAGGCGGTGTCTACATGGGGTGATGCCAATCTGGTCAAGTTCAACGAGAGTAAGACGCAGGCGTGTCTGTTCTCCGCAAAAAGGAGTCTTTTTCAACTGACTCCAACCTTTAGAGGTGTATCCGTTCCGATTTCTGACCGTCTTGAGCTTTTGGGCGTTACATTGACATCTACGCTGAACTTTGGTTCGTATATCGAGTCCAAGGCCAAATTAGCTGCCAAAAAGCTAGGTGTCCTCTCAAAGGTGCGAAGGTACTTCAAGTCTGAGCAGTTGCTCACGTTATATAAGGCTCAAATTCGTTCTTGTATGGAGTACTGTTCGCATCTTTGGGATGGTTCGGCTAAGTATCAGCTGGAGGCCTTGGAATCGATCGAGAGACGTGCCAAAAGGCTCATAGGCAACGACACTCTTGTGCGAAAAAGACTACAAAGTCTTGAACATCGCCGAAAAGTCGCTAGCCTTTCGGTTTTTTATCGAATACACTTCGGAGAGTGTGCGACTGATTTACATGATCTAATACCACCTTGCCCTTTTTTCTATCGGAATGCTCGTAGCTCGAAAAAACGACATCGTTTCATGGTTGATGTTCCAAAGACGCGAACGAAGAGATTTGACTCTACTTTTGTGATAAGAATGTCTAGGCTGTGGAATGCGTTGCCTGAGTGGGTTTTCCCTGTTGACTATAATCTTTGTGTCTTCAAATCGAGAGTGAATCGGTTTCTTCTAGGTAAACACGCTCCATCGTAGACCGCATCGTCGCTTCACATCAGGTGAGATGGCGGTCAAGTGTAAGCCTATAAAAGTTAAAAAAAAAAAAAAAAAGTACAGTATGCCTGATTCACGACGTCTTCTATTCCCAGCAGAAAAGATGTTCTAATGACGAATTTTTATATTTCAGTGTAATCTGTTCGTAAATCACGTTTTTGAATGATTATTACGAGATTTAATTTGTTATTAAAGCACCAACGAGCAATCTAGAACTGCTAGTTAGCGCGTTTTGAGGTAAGTCACTGCCTGATGTAATTTAAACAACAATAGTTATAACAAAAACATCTTGACCAAACCAAAAGCTGACGTTGAAACTTGTAATTACAATATTCATATTCAAATAGCAGAAGATGTTAATGTAAATACAAATATTCTTGTCGCGCAATGTGAGGATAGGCTTGAGGCCACAGTGCTAGCAGCGGTCTTAGACTGGGCTGCACCATATGCACTTACAGTCAAAACAGTCAAAATTAAACCTTAGTCCAACGGAATAATTGCTTTGATGGAAACTTTAAGACAACCACTGGTGCAAGTCAAGCAGAGAGCTTGTTTGGATAAAGACCGGTCAGTGTTTGCTCCTCGAGACTCCTCGAGACCACTCGGAAATATTTTAAGCGAGACTCTTGAGCAAGCTGTGTGTCACGTGAATTTTTGGTTTGAAAGGCTCTGTTAGGAAGTCAACGGCGTGGGACTGTTCCGATTAGATGGAACTCTGATTATGTGTGTTTAATGAATTTCATAATTGTTTACATTGCAATAGATAAATATGTAAGTACTTTGTTAAATTTGAAATAATATGAATGTTGACCTACATCATTTATTGAAAACTTCAAACTAACCTAAGCAGGTAACACTTACTTAATACTGTGTAGGTACTACGCTATAGCTGATATAGTGCATATATAGTTTTGAATAACGTACACATAAATAAATAAATATTGGTGGACAATTCACACACAACACCATATATCTCCAAACTAAGCAAATGTACTATGGTAGCCAGATAGCTGTTATAATACATACATATATAAATAGTTGTAAATACATATTATGTACTTATTATCCATATATATTATACACAATACATTCCTATGCCATGTAAAGGCCGATTTACATCAGACGAGCGAATGCCCATTCTATCCCCACTGTAACAAATTCATTTGGTGTAAACAAACGTAGAGCATTCTTTCGTTGTTTTGTTTGCGTTCGCAAAGATTCTATGGAATATATAATATGGAAAACGCTAAGAACGATATTTCGTTGACACTAAAAGATCGAGAAAGAATGCTCTTGTTCCAGCTCTAGCTCTATATTCGTTCAGTTTAAATCGGCCTTTAGAAACCTCAGATGCAGAACAAACATCAAAAATAATTTTGAATATCAAGCGTACGTAGATATAGGTATATAGATAATATATTTATGTATGAAATCGAGCATTGAAGTAAAAAATATTGATCTAAGTTTAAGGTAGGGAAAAAGAAGTATAGTTGTTGTTAAGTATGTTATGAAGAATTAATACGTTTTATTAAACAGTATATAAGACATATTATGAACCAAAATGATGCTTCAATGTTTAGACAATGGATTCTGTAACTGTAAATGTATTTCTGGAAAAAGTAATTGATTGGGTTTAGTAAAATATTAGTCGATTACAACAGTAATAGTGAATAAATACCAATAGTAAAATATGCAATGATTACTTAAGAAAATATACCATTACCAGACTTTGTAAACGTTGTACCTACTGCCACACAAACTATTTATCAACTGGATGAAATTACAAAGTTATGAGACACTTCATAGTTTCCAAACCGACTGTTAAACCCCAATTTCCAACCCTTATTCTCCTTGTTTGATGGTGTATCTTTCTACGTGTCTTTGGCAGAGTTTTGAGACTAAACCACAATTATAGCCATTAACCAAGATTTGAATTTGGCTGTTGATTGATTAAATAAAAATTATAAAATTACAGTCAACCAATTTAAGAGGGATCAGGATAATGAAAATACTTAGCAAAGTCTTTACAATCTATTCTCATTCCAACTAAATTTAGAGGTACATTTAAATTAAGTTAACTGATTACTGAAGCGTTTCGGTGGAAAACTAATACAAACATCGTAACAATTAGAATCGTGACGTGTAGATTATAAAATAAAAATTTTGACAAAAAGGTTTTTGGCGCCACTATAAAAGAATCCGAGTATGTAGACATAAAACGATACAAAGCCGTAAATTACTAAATGCCGGACGTACAGTAGTAGGTATTATTCCAAAACAAGCAATACAGATTGTAGTTACAAGCTTTATGGCTTTTAAAAACTGGATTAAGTAGCGAAGAAATGCTAAATCGACGATAAGCATACGTCTTGTCAACCCACGCATGCAAGTAAACGTTCACCTCACCGTACTCTGTATAACCATTGAAATAAAGGTTATATTCGTTTTAAAAAGTACATTGAAGGATTTTAGTAACATTAACATAAGGTAGATAAACCCCTATTGTTTCAGAGTCGGCCATGATATTTCGTTGTATGAACGGTTTACGACTGTAGTTGACCATACTGACGACCATAGTATGTAGGAACGCACACATACAAAGAACGCGAGTTAAAAATATCCCAAGATTATAAAAATGAGTAAAAATACAAGTTTCTCACGTATCGGATTATGGCATTCCATGGTGGATTAGCGCAAATAACGTGGATTTAAAAAGAGGAACCCAAGGAAGACGTTATGGAAATTTATTACATTAAAAGAATATTCCCAAACATCGAATTTTTAGGTATACATTTAAGCAGTAGATATATCAGTAGATATAGACTCGTAAGAAAAATGGTTTGTTAATAATGATTTACTATCAAAACATGTTTGCTCGTAAAATGCACATTTTAATCTAGAATCATGTTAACAAAGCAAACACAATGTATTTAAATTGAAATGAAATATATGCCAAATTTGATAATTAAATACGAGATTAATGGAACAGATTAAAGTTTCAGTATATTTGCGTTATTTTGTCTCTAGTTACAGTAAAAGTAATGCATTTAATTAACGATATAGATTAAGTTATCTGAAAAGTTATAGTTAATGATATTGAAGATATTCATTAAAGCGTTAATGTGTTAGATAGTAATGAAAAAGATTAACAATTTACTAACATTGTTGTATGCAATACATTTATTAAAATGACTGAGTCATAATAATTACTGGTAAATGTTATTCACTACATGCACGTATGTAGGTAGTCTTTATAAAAGAAGCTCTATATTGAGGAAAATGTAAAAAATACGTCTGTGGATCCGAATCACGCGAATACTGAACTTAATTGCTTGGATATAGCGACAAAAAATATTCTGCATCATAACACGCGATCTGGAGTGTAATTTGAATAATACGTTTACCTGTCTAAATCGATTCAGCGATAATAGTATCTGCATAATCTGAGTCAGATTAAAATGGTATCTGACAATGATTAAGACCAATTTTACTGACCAGATGGCACGAATCTAAATAAGTTTAGCACCGGAGCGTCAGACATCCATGAGCATGACAGGTCGATGATTTTGTAACTATCTTGGGGCGGCTTATACTCAGCAGTAGGATAAAGAAGGTTGTGTACGTTGATGATGATGAAAGTGTACCAAAAGTTATTATAGTAGCAAAGTTTAAAAGAAACCAAAAAGAAAAATACTATTCCAAATTTATAACACAAAATAAAAATACGATGAACCCTGTGTTTAATGAATTGCCAAATAATGCACTGACCGCAGATTGGCAACCAGATTTTACTGATATCTGATACCCAACGGCAGCAATTTGACTTATTTCACAACAAATAAAAAAACTTTGTTTATTTTCCTCGCTGCAGGTGTACAGGATGTTAAATAAAATGTGTCCTTAATGTCAAAACGAATCGAACGAACGAAAAAATTGCGCAACGCTTTCGGTGCACGGTCAGTGAGAACTTTCAAAAGCCAATAAGATACTGTGAAATCGACGAGAGGTGCGAGTGCCTCGTATCTGGCTAATTATTCTAGAGCCTCGGTCACGACTATTTCAAATGCTTTGAGTGTGTATACGAAATCAACGCGCAGTATTCTAATCACCGTGTTTTGGAGTTGAAATTGTGTATGCAAATTATGAGATTCTCTGGAATTGATGCGTTTATTGTGTCGCTGCATGATAAGCTCCAGAATTTAAATATCGCGTGACAATCGTCGGATTTGCTTCGAGCAAAATCGGAACAACATTTTGGGACTCAGTGGAATACTGCAAATTCCAGCCACTAAATTAACTGCATTCAAAGAGATAAACTTCGATACTGAGTTATGATTGGTTCGGTCCAAGAGATGATAATTTCTAAAGTCCCTAGGCGAAAATCTTGTTCTTAGTGGAGTCCACCTGCCTCTCTTTGATTTATTATGGATTCAGTATTAATTTGATATCCCTTTTTGCCGTGGCCCCTTGAGCGGTCGAAACGGACGTAGAGACTCAGCCGGTCTCCATTATATGTGGTCTCGGAGCAATCATAATTGCATATGAGCCTCGAGACACAACGACTTTCAATGCGTGAATAATTCTTATACCAACTTTGGCGAAATGATAGAACTGCTACATTTTGAAACAGCTAGCTAGACTCAATACGTTATTAAATTGAGTTTCTCATGATATAGGAACCAGTTTTTATAAGAAATTATCTGCGTTGCTGAGGCCAGGAATTAATGATCGTAGATACACGGCTACTTAGGAGCAAGCTATGGTATGTTATATTTTTATAGCCCGCACTGAAGCCACGGGTTCGTAGTGTGAATGTTGTTATAACACGGCTCCGTGTTTGCTTACATCTTCGATGGCAGCGGTTATCGACTCTGTTTTATTAATGGTTGGATTTTTGGTTCCGTTGATTGGAGGCGTACCAATTTTATGGAATCCATACGGAAAATATTTAAACTTGTGAACATCTGACGAAATACGAGAACGCTTATGTTGCAATGTTTGTGTGGCGTGATCATATTTTACCTCCACTGTTATTTCCAGCGAACGTACTCAAACCTACTTAGTACGTACTTAAAATTATTGCGATCTATTGAAGATATAACGGAAACGTGAATGATGAGCAAAGAACGTTCAAATAATAATTATTAGTTATTTGAACATTCTATGTTTCGTCTTGCTTTCTCGCCCGCCCTACACCAAATATTTATCTTTAAGGTACTGTACACTGAGGTAATTGCATTAACATACTCGTCCAATCGTTACGACGGATCTGGCCAGAGGAAAGGAACCCTCATTAGTTGCCCTCACCATTTTCTTAAAAATTCGAAACTCAAAAATTCTGATCACGCTTCGATTTCGTCGATCGATTTTGGATAAGCCTTGGTCATTAAAAGCTATTTATATTTACGTAAGGCCAGTTAGTTGGTACACGATAAATATTCATGAAATATTCTGCCATATATAGGAACGTATTTTATAACGATTCAATAATGTAATTACCTGATGTTCACGTATAATAATAACTTTGGGCGGATCGTTCGAATTTAGTTATGGTTTTTGCGATGCCGATTTTTCGTAGAAACGCGAAATAGCCATTCTTCATTTTTGGGCTTGTCCTTGGGAGGTCAGAGACGTTTTAATAATAATACTCTTGGGATAATAATTACAATGTTAATAACATGGAATTATGCAGTTGTTTGATGCATCTCGATTATCAAACCACGCAATATTTCGATAACAAAAAATGCCAAGTAATTATGACAAACCTACGAAAACAAGTTTTAGTTTTTAGTTTTTACGTGTCATAAAGAAATAGCATTAAATCTCATGAAAATATTCCTAGCTATATAGTCATTACGCTATTTTTTGTTAAATTCTATAGACGCACAAATCTTTTATGGACCATTTTAAAATGATAACGCAAGGCTCAGCGCAAGAGGTATTAAATTGCCTTCGGAGTTTGTAACGTCAGCAATAAAAATAAATCTGAGATTATCACACAGGCTTACTAAAATGGAACTGTAATCTTTTACGCCGTAAAAAATCTTTTAATGAGCAAAAAGTACACTATACTGTCGGAAATACAAATTGTTATCATCATAATAGCATTACAAAACGTTTTAAAGCTAAAATTGTACGAGTAATTTCAGTGTTCTGTTGACCCTACCCAATCCTTAGTTTCATTACTTGCGCGCCGTCAATAGAAACAGATGAGTCAACAGAATTTAAACTAATTACAGGCCACAAGTAAAAAAACTAGTGCTTTATAAAAAAGACTTAATAATACGAGTGGTGGCCGAACTTTTGGATCCATCAGAATCACTATTATATGACGTTGTGGTTTTAGTATTACTTCCTATTTGGTACATAAATGTTAAATGAAAAATGGTCTATCATTGAGATGTAGAGTTTGTTGGATTACGTCTATATAGAATTCATTAAACAAAGTTCTTTTTTTGCTGCTGAAAACACGTTAATTAAAAATAACAATCGTTTTACCACCGTTTTTTTAACATTTACGTATATCAGCAAAAAACCTAAATGGCTTTCGTATTTTCCAAAATTCATATCTTAATATATATAAATCTGCTATCACGATGTTTGTCCGCGATGGATTCCTAAACCATTTAACCGATTGTAAATTAAATTGGCACACCGTGAGCAGTATGGTCCGACTTGAGAGATAGGATAGTTTTTATTTCGATTAATAGTCTTTAAATGACAATATCCGAGGGCAGCCGGAATGGGCCGCTAGTTTACTATAATTCTCTATGTTTGTGATTAAATATTATTCGTGCATATCAGCTGGACAGTCTTCGAAATGTATCCGGAAAAAACCGAATGGTAAGTTAAGCAAAATTATGTGTGAGCGTATTTCACGTTAAATTATACAATACAATACCTACACATTGTATTACTAGATAGATCAAACGTGAACCCCTTCAGTAAGAAAAAAAGTTATCATCCCAAAACGCTCAAACACCCAATAAAATACTAAGATAAAGTAAACGGCGTATTTGCTTTTACATAGTTTCAATCAGAACTTTAATTTGGAATCTCTTGTGTAAAATTGAGTGAGTAACAGATCGCTATCGCGCACGTCCTTTTCACATAAACAAACGAACAACCTAACAGTTCTGGGAACTCCGTTTATCAACTCCGTTCTTACCGCTGATGCCATTAAGATTGCAATTACACCGATAATGCAAATAGATATGATGACCTTCAAGAAATAGTTAATTATTGATTTTTCGTGTCCACTTTTTTGTTTATCTGTTTAGACCAATTTTTTTTGCATCAAAGGCAATAGCGAAAGTGTTGTGACGGTTTCATGATTCTAGTACACGGAAGTAGATAAATAATAATTAGAGTATCTTAATTCGATAACGTAAATGTTGTAATATTACGTAATTTAGTTTTGATGTAATTAATTTATCATACACTAGTATCTAGCCCGCAATTTCGTCAGCTTAGTACTTAGAAAATGGTTATACCCTATAACATTTTCGTCATTTTTTTTCGGAATATTAAGTACATATGTGTGTACCTAATGAAGTGTCTAGAATATCACACAGGTCACTTAGGTTCAGAACTCTGATTATAATCAGAGTTCTGAATTTCAGCCTGATGTTTTTCGTTCCTACAATAATACTAAGCAAGACGCACATCTAAATATCCACACTTTCATACTCAATACTCAAACATTTATTGCTTCAATAAGTTACAGATCATCAGAATTACAAGAACAGATTTAATCAAGTCGTAACACAACGTACCCCAATTATTGCAATTTAAAATAATCATCTTATTATTTATATTTATCATATGTGTGGATATTTGTTTTATTAGTATTAATTTGAATTAGGATAGTAATAGTAGCAGTAAGTACTTACTTACTGCTACTATTACTATTCTATATGTCTATAACTATCCTATATCTACTTAGATACGCGCAGTTTATGACAAGAACTCCATACAGATTTTTTGTAGATTAAGCGCCTTATAGCAAAATGGTAATTCATAGCAATGATGATCTAATTAAACCCGCAGTTCTATACGCATGCGTTTCACACTTCCCGCAGCGCCGTTCAATAATTAATAATCGATTATAAATTTAAGTCACACGTATCGTAATATACTAAGTAATTTTTGGAGTCAGTACAAACAAAATAATTCTATGACTACTAATTACCTAATAATACTCTTCTTGTACAAAACATTTAAGATAATGATAATTATGTCCAACAAGTTCAGAATAAATTATTTATTTACGATTTTCATGCTCACCTTTTTTTGTATGCGGATTGATTCTAGGGATGAAAATATTTAGTGTTTCATTTTACGGTGCTTAATTTTGTAAACTTATGGAAGTAAAAAAATCTTTAAGACGTGGCGCGCCACACACAGATTTTTCGTGGGTTGTGAATTGAATTCTAGCGTCACGCTCGGGAATAATAAGAAATCTTCGGGCAAATTACCTCTCGGTCCTGTAGGTCCTGACTCGGGACCATGGCCATTGGCCATCTAGAAATACGTCCGCATTTCCATGCTATCAGCATGCCATTCCATGCTGTCAGCATTTCTAGATGGCCACTCTCATGGCCACGCCCTCCGGTTTCACCCGCGTAGATTCCAAAGTAAGCTATTTAATTCTGAGTTATAAAATTTCACTTCTATCGGCAGTTCCTATGACAGCCATTTTTTTTGTTATGCGATAGGTATTATAAATGACAAATGCAAAATTATACATTTTACGAAATAAATTAAGGCGCGCTGAATAAAACCAAACTTGTTTTGTTTTAAATATTGCTGCACATTCCTCATACAACACTGACTAGTCCCAAATGAAGTTAAGCTTGTTTAATGGAAGCCAGATAGCCGATACAGAGGTAATATTTACATAATTAAAAATACATTTGTGACACTTGGAAACACCCAGAAACAAAATAAATATTTGTATTTATCACACTAGTTTTTGGTTTGAGTGAGAATCGAACCCACGACCTGGACTAGATCTATACTCGGCGGGTAGGTTTTCTACCTACTAAATCCTGAGGTGAATTAAAGTATTTAGTATTATTATATACTAGCGGCCCGTTCTAGCTTCGCTCGGATAATAACCTAGATACCAACTGCAGCGCCATCTGCCGGGCTGATTTGTGATTCTAAACCATGGAGGGCCCTACCCAAACACATACAGAAAAAATCATTCAAATCGGTTCAGCCGTTTAGGAGGAGTTCACTAACAACGAAAAGTGGCATATATTAAAACACCTCGTTATTAATTGTGCAGTTATGTCATACATTTATATTCATGATCTATCTTGACCTCTGAATCCATCTCTTGGACTCACCTTTATTAAAATACTTTTTTAAATTACAATATTTTATGATCGGCGTCGAATCTTGATTAATTAGGATATAAAATCTTCACAAAGACTAGTTTTTATAGGGTTCTATAAAGTGGAGTAGATCGTGAGACACCGACCCGAACTGATTATTAAAATTGGTTTTATGAATCTCTACTTTTAAATCCGATCTAAGGGCTTTAATACCAGGTAACTTAACATAAAAAGCGTGTATAAATGCCAGAACTTAAGCTGTAAGATTAACAGCTAATATTATTGGAAGACATTTACTTAAAACGTTAGTAGGAGAGACAGGTTTAATTATATTTAGTAATTTAAGTAGACAATCAGAACAATGGAATGAAACTGGGTCGTAGCGAAATTAGGGCCATAGTCGCCTAACAGTAGAAAACCAGGAATTTATGCAATACTGTGGCCAATATAGTGGAACTTGGTGTGGTAGAGGTAGGATTCTTTGTAGAGTCTGTCTCAGGAAGTACTACATCTTTACCACAAAACAGCAATGTGCAGATGTTACTACGTCTCGTTGTCAAAGGAAATGTTTCTAGACAAATTACATGGCAAAGAAATAAAGTATCTTTTATTTTTGGGTGACGAGTGTTATGCAATGTTTGACGTGTGTTTGTCGTTGGGCAGTGATTTGAATTATTCATGTTCAAATATCTGAACGACACTATGTTGTAATAGAGAAGCTTTTTGACTACCATCAGTCAAGCTCATCCCGCCACCCTACGTATAAAAATACTTACTATGAACTGTAAATGTATTGTATGAAGCGAAAATAGTTTTGCTATTAGCAGACAAATTAATTACAGAGGTACAACAAGTAAAGTTTTTGCAAAATTCTTCTGCTGCAGTAAATACTATATACAATAGTTTTGAACCCAAAAAATATGTTACTTAATTACTCAGGTTAGTTTTATTAGCATACGTTGTAAGTACCAACATAAACAAAACGTTGCAATAGTGTGGATGATATTTTTAAGATAAAGAAATCTCATCAAATTTTGTACGAGAAACCAAACAGAACAAATTATACTTCAGTGGCAAAGCGAGCCATACCACTTAAGCAGCTCTAGAGTTACCTCATTATCATAATGTCAATTTAATGCTTCCTAACACTCCTTCCATTTGTAAAGTTTATTCACCTCCACCAACAATTAATCAAGATAGACTTATTTGACTTAATTCTAAGAAACTAGAAGCCACGATCAAGGAGCTTTATAAATATTCCATTTCCAAGTAGTCAGCCGGATGTAGCCACAGTCGGCTTAACATCTGCACCTTGAGTTACACCGGCTGCTTGTTACGTGCATATAAATTACTTTTTACTAAATACACTATGTTCAGTGTTGGGTAAAATTAAAATGTGCAACAACCGCAAACTCCAAATGGCTAGGCAGCAATAGTCAGACCACGACTAGCGTTGCTGCTATCAGCTTTCATTGGAAAACTTGCAAAGGTACGCACACATACAATCTGATCGGGCCTTAACAAAATTGATTATGAGATTTAAAAAAATATGAAAAGAGATCTTACCTGTGGTCTCGTAAATGATCCTGTCTCCTGAACGCTTTTCCGCAGATGTCACATGAGTAAGGCCGCTCGTCTGTGTGTGTCCTCTCGTGAATCAATAAATTATACGATTTCGTAAACTGCCGGTTACAGAACTTGCAAATAAACTGTTTCTTAGGCCTTGAAGCTCGACCAGGTGCTCGTAATAATCGTCTGTCTAGGTGCGGATGCATTTGATGGGGCCCTGCACCAGGTGGAAACAATCCAGCTCCTGGGAAGGTGAAACTGCCTGCGGCAGTCGGCGAAGGGCCTGGCGCACCGAGAAACGCTCCAGGGGGACCATAGATTGGAGGTTGGGATGATCCATCCGACATCATCCCTTCAATGGAACTCGTTCTGTGATGCGGAAGTAGCATCGCTGCAGCTGCTTCTCGCAACGCTACTTCCTTTCTTTTTTCTACCATCATAGCCATCAAATCGAACGAATTCCTCTTCGTAAAATTTCCTGATGCTCGATCAGGTGAACCTTTCGCTGGTTCAGATCTGTCTCTTTCTAACATTCTCTCTCTTTCTATTATTTCTGAAGGTATTAAAGCAGGATGCATCTCGTTGGGGTACATTACAGGGTGCATGGCCCTGGTTGGAACTACAGGGACGAAAGCTGATGATTCTCGATGTGATGATGTCAGAAGAGAGCCAGTTGTTATTTGTCTGTGATAAGGCAGAGGTGGAGAGTCAAAGCTTCCGCTAGGGTTTCTTCCACTAGATGTGGGTCTTTGCTGAGCTCTTTCTGCAGAACTCGCGAGAAACTGATCATGTCTAGATCTTAGAGGTGTATTTACGGGTGGATCAGGAACTGGACGAGGTGTTGACGCCCTGGAGACGACTGTTCCACCATTTTCCGACATTTTGATCTGAAACAAAAAAAAAAGTTGTTATCGTCAATCACAGTAAGTACTCAGACATTAACCAACGTAAGGATAAATTGCAATAGCATTTTCTGAGAAATAATTAAGCCATGTCCAGTAATAGGTGTGCCTGTAGTATTTCCAATCTAATCTATTTACTTTACCATTAGCCTGCTAACCGTAGATTATTTATCTCAAATCTTAATGCCTTTCTCCTGATCTTATCTTGACAACCGTTCAAGCCAGTTGTTCGTTACTGACAGTTTCCTAGTCTATGTGAGGTGCTAAACATTCAGATTTATGGATCGAGAGTCATGCCTAATGAAGCAGCAATACATTGTTTGTTATCACTTATTAGCATAGAACATAAATTCTCACGGCGGCTTAAAATATTGAAATCAGATCATTGATTTTCATATCCACTTAAAACGCATGCACCTCAAAGTGTTTTATGGAAACTAGCTTTGTCTAAAAACAAAACTGCAGAATTCGAAATTATTGTAAGTTATTCTAGTTCTTCTCGTTATCATTTAGATATTGTTGAACTATCTCATGTATCATTCATCAGCTAAACGCGATCGTATCGACTAGTGGCTTCTGGTGATATCAGAAAATGTTAATAGCGCCCGGATTTTGCTTTAGACGACATTAGTGGATTTACTTGATTTATGGCAATGAGCCGCTTATACAGCTACGATTTGATTTTTGACTAAATTATGTGCAAAAGTTTCACTCAAATTTATTGTTATTGCGATTGCCAAGGCAGTGATGGTAATTACGCGAGATACCTACTCGGTGTCGATTTCTAAAAGCCATCGTTTAGAACATCAGACTCATCTTGATCAAATTATTGGTTGAACTTTAAAGTAATCAACTCTGTTAATGTCAAAATTATACTAATCATTTTAACATTTTCTGTACCACCCACATGACACATTTTTAATACGCATAGATGTGTTAAAATATTCTGAAATTTAAATTATTTCCTATTGTTGATTTTATTACCTTACTCATATTTTATATTGTGTAGTTTAATTCCTATTTGTACAATACTAACAACATCTGAAAGATTGCTATTTCGAAGTTTATGGGCTTCACTATTTCCATCTGAAATAAGCATGATGTCTGAGGACAATAAAACTGACGCTTAGTTTTACAGCTTGTGCTCAGCAAATGTTTTCCTTGAATTTCCGGTATCTTGTTTACCATAAGTTTTTATATCCGTGTGGCAAAGGTTTTGAAAAGGTGTTTTCGAATATAAAAGACAGTTTATGAAATGAAAAAGACAATTTTTAATGCGTGCATCATTATTTTCAGTGTGTATCGAACCGTTGCTGGAAATATCTATTCTGACCCGATCTCACACACGTAGTCCCTGCAATGGACCTGAGTTCATCAGTTCGTTTGGTTGGTGGTCTGCCAACATTTATCGGCAATCGGTAATGTGTCAAAGATTTAAACCGCTTGCAATCACCACGTCTGGACACGTGTCCTGTTCAACGAACGCTATTTGAGGTCACTAAATAGGGTTATTGATGTAAGTTACTTTTATCCATGTGTAGGTATCTTTAATATCAGTAGGTATAATGATATACAAGATTTTACAACCAATGTTCATTTCAAACATTGGTTGTAGAGACGTATAAATTACATGTTTTTTAGTAAATTCGAAGGCAGACATTCGGATGCGTGTGTCAAAAATATGTTTTTGTTTTGTACCTGGCCACTGGCCTCTTTATTTCACATTATAGAATTTATTATTTTTAGTTTTAGAATTCCATAATATAAAAATTTCAAGGTACATAAATTCATTTTACGATTTATTTCGTGCCTATTTCATTTCGTTGGGTATTTTTAACATTTTGATAGGTAAGATCTTGTGATAAAAGATCAAGATATATTATAAAACAGAACGATTACCATAAAATTTTAAGAGGTCATTACTACGTTGGAAATCTTGTAAACATAAAACTGATACTTCCCAATCATATTTTTTATCAAAAGCAATAAAAAGCTAGGCGTCAGTTACATCAACTACAAAAGATTAATCTTAGAATCAATTTATTCAAGCGAGATCGAAAAAGAAGGCGAGTGTACGGGGTCCACATTTCACTGTACGATGCCCGCTCTACCGTAAAAGCCTTCTGATTTTATCCCTTTCTCTTTCACACTTCAATCTTTTTACGCCTCTCTCAGTCGCACGCAGGCTTCGGTTGATCGAGTTTCTACCATCTTACTTGCTCCGAAGCTGTAAACTACTTTTATCTCTCTTTCCGTTCGAGAATTTAGAGATATGAATATGTATGGAGGTACTGCAGTAAGTAATGGGCTACGGGATGTAATACCGGTCATTTCAATAACATAAAGCTTTTAAAAGGAATATCTTAAAGGATCTCCTTGGAAATTTAAATTTCTTTGCTCTGAGACATGTTGTGTTTTACTGAATTGTATTGCTTGCTAAGCTAGTGATTTTGTATTTTAAGTGTTGCTTTTTAAGTAGAAATTCTTCGCATCTTCGCCTCTGGAATGTTTTAATGGTATAGAGTACTAGCTACCTAGATGGTATTGCAAAAGCTCGATAAATGCGCATTCTCTATGCGGAATGATAAGAATTTGATAACAGGATTTTATTGATCTTTGCGCAAGAGTGTTTACTATGTATTTAATATCATTGATTCCAAGAAGCTCTACAAAATTAGATAAGAAAAGTATGTTACAGTTTTTACGACATTTTTATGAGCAAAACTTGCCAATTTCGATCAAAACAAAACACATTTCGAGAACACTGAACGATATTTGTTTGCTCAGCGGCTTCTTTGAGGACACTTTAATTTATGTTCATGTACGGATATGGAAATGATAGTTATTAAAATTTATGGATCGAGATTCGTTAATGAAGCAAATGATTATATTTTGTGTGTCTGTTAATTGTCACTGAATATTTCATTGTGATCTTGATTTTAGTCAAGCAGGTGAGTTAGATAAATATACATGAGATAAATGAAAGATGTTCTTCGGTGAGTTTGAGTAGCTATGATTAGAAATGCCATGGGAATGAGAACATACTTATTGAAGAATCAAATGAATCTTAAATAATGATACAATACTGGACCAAGTAGCTGTAAGAGTTAGGTACGGTATAAAATGATGGTTACATGACAAATTTTATAGATGACAATGAAGCTGAGTTAGATGCTTTGGGCTAGTCGTTGTACAAGAAATATAACTTGTTGAGTACGTGAAGTGTGAATAGTAGATAGATGGAATGGTTTCTGGTATGTTTTACGTATGTGCAAAAGTAAACAGCGTCCTCCCTGCATCATCTGCGCTCTATCAAAGTTCTATATGCAGAGGATGGAGGATAACTATCCAAAAAAAAAATGAATTTCTTCTCAATTTGTGACAGAAATATCATCATTACTATAAAATATATTTGTGGGTGGATATTTACCTCACGCACCGCTTTACATAAGCGTAAATATCCACCCATAAACTATATACACCAAAAAATGTACGCAGTTAGAATCATGAAGTTTTAGTATTGGTGGATATTTTTCAGCCACCGTTTAGCCACCGTAATAGTTTAGTGGCAAGACCGTCTGAATTCACAATCTAAACTTATGACTAAGTTCGAATCCGTTTGGAACTATGAGTTTTTTTTTTCCAACTGAAGACGTATACATAAGCTCATCATTACCATTGATTTAAGCGCTCAAATAAAAATCGTGAGGAAACTGACTTGTTCCAATAAAGACATACATTGAGGACATGTGTCATCTGCCAACCCGCACTTCGCACAGTTCGAAAATACACATCTATGGACTATATTATTGTGCAGAGTCATCAAGTACAATTTTATAAAATACAGATAGAAGTCCACTGAAGAAACTACTTTGACAAAATCAATAAATTTTGAGTTTGATAGAATTAAAAATATGTACCTATTTCAAATTGATTTCAAATGATTAGTCTTTATTTGACAGTTGTTGGTTGACCCAAAAACAGGTAAATAAAGAAATTGACGTTTTCATTGCACATAATTCCACAGCTCTGGGTAAAACGTCGGGCTTACATTTTCTTGGTTTTAGAGATTGGTTATTGTGATTTTGTACCCACAGTGCAAAATCAGATACTTTCCAACATTTTGACGATAATGATCTGAGAAGAGGATTGAAACTTATGCGCCTTTTGGGAAATTAAAGTTAAAATAAAAGTAAGATGTAAAATTAAGATTACTTTTACGAAATCTGAGACAAAGGTGACGTAAGAAACATAGTAACACCTTTGGGGATTTCAAAGTTTTCTAATTATCAACAACAAGTACGGTAAACATGAAAAAACTTAAATAATACGGGCTGACACTTTATTGGCGGCTTATCATGGACAGACATTCCTTCCAGGCAATAATTTACAGCTTGGAACAATAAATAGGAATCTTATTACTTTTTACCCTTCTATCATCCTACATAGGTCTCCTGGTAATTCATTTGACCCATGAAGTTTGTTCACGGGCCTGTAGTCTATTGTACTAGTCTAGTGGACAACCGTCATAGTCTAATACAATGTTTATACTAAATAGTTTCATACTTTGAGGTAAACATAAGTAAACATATTCAAGTCTAGGCAATAATTGCAGAGGTGACTGTATGACTGATAGTGTTTTGCGGAAACCTGAATGTCAACAACCTCGGATACAGTTGACTAATTGAACATTTTATTCACAATAGTCTTCATTTTATTTACATGACCAATATTTACTGGCGTTTTATCTTTTCTTTCAAGTTATCTGTTATCGTTACTGATCTATACGAATTTATCTGTGATGATACATCTATAAAAAAAAGCCGAAAATGTTATAGATTGGCTGAGAATAAGTCCAATTATGTTGTGCTAATTAATTAATGATATTATGAAATACAGTTTTGCAATCTAACCTTCATCAAACAAACATTTTTTTTGTCATCAAAGTTATTATTTACTTTCCACTTACCTACTACATTATTTGGAAGTGCTATAAGTTGTCCTATACTAACGTAACATTAAGGAAGGAAAACACATTTAAACACCTTGAAATAGGATTAGAATTAGAATGTCTTTAAACGTCGCTTATGTTATCATGAGATAAAGGTAGTGTAACATTCATAATGCTGTAATCATTGTCTTTACTTGTTATTGTCTTATTCCGAACTACACATTTTTAAGAAACCTATCACCTTTTGTTTCAGATGGCCTACCGAGTATAAAAAACAAAGTGTTTGTGCACAGGATCATCAAACTTGTTACCAACTTAGAAATCAGTTAACGGTGTTTAAGTTATCAGCAAATACTGCCGTAACGGTTTATTTTACTGGAAACAATAAACTTTATAGACGGAATCGTATGCGGCATTCGACGCGCCGCAAGGTTTGATAAGCATCGCACTAAACACGTTTGATAAGATTACTGCTATCATTTGATGGCAAAGATTAACTACTATTTGTTCTACTTCAGTCGTTTCTACTGTGTTACTGTTTTGTTACATCCATTTAATCAAATTCTTGAGACTAATTAACATACTACTTCGGCCTAAATTGTGGCGTTATGATTACATGGTTATTTGGTAAATTTTGGTGTTTGGATGGATATTTGGTATGAAAATATGAAGGTTTAGAAAAGGACATGGATAAGAATACAATCATTCTTATTAATATCAACTTAGCAGCAGTTTGAGCATATAACATAAACGCACTCGTGGATAAGGTCTTCAACGTTACACCGCTTAGCATAAACTTGAGCTTTCGTTTCGTATCGTCATCAACTACTAATCATATTATATTTTACTAGCAGCGCCCCACTGTGTTACCCGCGAAGTTCCCGTTTCCGTTGTTTTCGGGATAAAAAGTAGCCTATGTGTTATTTCAGACTATAATAATCTATCTGTGTTCCAAATTTCAGCCCGATCCGTTAATACGTTAGGACATGATTGACCAACAAACATCCAAACATCCATACATTGACATTTATAATATTATATTAATAATAAGTAGGATAGGATAGTAGGATATCGTTACTTTACTGAATCAAATAGTCCTAAATTATAGAGAGATAGGTACTTGTAATAGGACAAACCAAAATAAAAACAACATAGGTGAAGTAAAACAATAAAATTTGCGTTACAAGCGGCGCGCTTATCGCTGACGCTTCCATGCAATCATATCTATATTTATAAAAATCAATGCCACTTTTCGTTGTTACTGAACTCCTCCTAAACGGCTGGACCGATTTGAATGTTTTTTTTTGTATACGTTTGGGTAGGGCCCTGGAAGGTTTAGATTCACAAATCAGCCCGGCAGATGGCGCTGCAGTTGATATCTAGGTTATTATTTGAGCGAAGCCGGAGCGGGCCGCTAGTGATAGTTATAAAAAGACGGGATAAGGTGTACGAGTATACATATCTGTGGATTCCTGGGGTCTACCGTCGAACGAAAACATTCTTAGCTCTGATGTTTCTGTCTTTTTTATTTTCGCGGGAAATGATAGAGACAGCAATAGCAAAGCTATAGCCGATTTAGTTAGGCGGTAGAGGGGCTGGTCAGTCAGCAGTAAAATCATCTGAAACCAACTGCTAGATACGAGCATGATCGCAAATCTCTTTATAAAAGAGGTTTCTGAATTATAATTCTATCCAATCATAATATATATCATACAATATATAGAAAAGGCGTAGGTTTGTAGCGTTTGTCAAAGGACAAGTACCTACTTTTACAATGTCGTAATAGAGTAAGATCCCAGAACTCCCAGACGTCACCTATTTTCTGATGAATGAAATGTGGACGATTGAGTAGAGTTGGTAAGTACTAAGAATACATGCTTACTCGCTAACTTGCTTAGACGGCCAATTTTGAGATATGGGGTAATGAAGCTACATACAATCATTACTTACTTCACGTATTTTCTAATAAGTGATTTTCACGTATGTTGTAGGCAATCCTTAATCCTTAAAAACAAGGTCCCAATACTCCCAGACACTTTCCGTCAGCCGTTTTGCTTAACAAGTCCAAAATAATAATTTAACTTCACTTAAATTCTCATGCTCCATTTGTACATATTATGTTCGTCAGACAACTATTTTGTTGTTTTTTACAATAAGATAGACCAATCTAAGGGAGCCATCATCCCCTAAACTCATATATGTCCTATGGGTGTAAGAGCGGGAGACTGAGTGAGACATTTATTAGGAAATATTGACTTAAAATTGAGTTTAGGGGATGGTTGGCCCCTTAGATTGGTCTGTCTTATTGGAAAAACCTTTAAAATAGTTGTCTGACGAACATATTTACAAATGGAGCATGAGAATTCAAGTGAAGTTAAATTATTATTTTGGAGTTGTTAAGCAAAACGGCTGACGGAAAGTGTCTGAGAGTATTGGAACCTTGTTTTTAAGGATGTTGCCTACAACATACGTGAAAATCACTTATTAGAAAATACGTGAAGTAAGTAATGCTTGTATGTACCTTCATTACCCCATATCTCAAAATTGGCCGTCTAAGCAAGTTAGCGATTAAGCATGTGTTCTTAGTACTTACCAACTCTACTCAATCGTCCACATTTCATTCATCAGAAAATAGGTGACGTCTGGGAGCTCGGGGATCTCGGTCTATAAATTTGTATTCATCAAAATCAAGTTTGACTTTTCGCGTAGTCCTTCGTGTCAAATAAGCAGTTTTAAGTGGTTGTAGTAATTTGCTATAGACATGTTTGGCAATGTCTTTAAATTGTTTTGTCTTGCCTAATACTAAGTTGTCTGATCGATAAGTTTCTTGCATCAACTAAACATTCATAGGTATTTAATTCCATGATGATTGGTTGTACAAAATAAGACAGCTTTGTATGTCAGTTTTGTTTCTCTCTCTCTCCGGTTACATTCAAACTATTAAGTATAGTGTCTACCATATATCTACTTTGAGTTAGTTTTATCAACTTTACTTAGTGCACATAACCATTGGTTCAGGGATGTGGTGGCATTAGAAAAAAATCGTTACCCTAGGAGGACTTCGTTCTAACTTGGACACAACCATGATCTTTCTTTTAAATGACCATATTATAGATGTGCTTAAGTAACTTCTATTATCTACCGAAACTTGGGCTAGCGCTGTAGGCCCAGGCCTTCTACCGCCTAATTTAATCGGCTATGGCTTTGCTATTGCGTTCACTATCATTTCAAGCGAAAAGAAAAGAGAGAGAAACATCGAAGCTAAGACAGTTTTCGTTCGGCGGTAGACCCCCAGGACCCTTACTTACTTACCTAATGTCATAGTACTTGATGATTAGTGCAAAATGTAACTTAGATGGTATGACTATGACTTCGGCTTCAGCTGCCGTTGACAGAGAAAATCAAGGAATAACCTGGTATCCCTATGGCCAAAGACAATCCTACTAATATTATAAATGTGAATGTATGGATGTTTGTTGCTCAATCACGTCCTAACGTATGAACGGATCGGGCTGAAATTTGGAACACCGGTAGATTATAGTCTGGAAGAACACATAGGCTACTTTTTATCCCGGAAAAACAACGGGAACAACGGGAACGGGAACTTCGCGGGTAACACCGCGGGGTGCTGCTAGTATACACCCATATATGCCTATGGCAATAGCGGGGAGGATCTAGCACTTGTCGACTTGTAGCCGGTATGTAGATCTAATATATTATTTTTGAGAATTATCCGATGTACATTAGTATTTTAATCTTTCATTAAGTGGCTGATTGTATTTTCATTGGTGTCCCCTTAAACAGTTATTTTTAGCTACGGTAAGGTGTCTAAGATATCTGGATAAGGCTGAGGCTCCACCAAAGCGGAGGTTTACGAGCAAATGCGAGATGTTTTTAACGACCAATAGAATTTCGTTATTCATACAGAGCGGAGACGAGATGTGTGAATAACGAAATTCTATTGGTTGTTAAAAAACATCTCGTCTCCGTTTGCACGTCTCCGCTTCGGCGGAGTCTCAGCCTTAGACTGTTTTACCACCATTTTTAGACTCTGGATAGGAGCAAAACATAGAGAGCAAGTTTCGGAAATCAATTTGTTTTCGACTGCTTCTCTTTGTGTAATTTGACTGAATATAGGTGACGTACTGATTTCAATTCCAGATGTAAGTTTTGTTGTAATGTAACATGATGAATCGTAACATGAATTTAACCTAAATGACGATATAGAATTTAACTGTGAGTCGGCCTGTTAATTTCAAATGATAAAAATCAAACTAATAACAACACAATAAATAGCCACTGCTAGCTAACAGTAACTTTCTCTGTAGACATTTGCTGACATTTTAAGGTTTCGGTTTCGAATAGATTGTAACCTAGTCTTCACCAAGGTAAAGCAGCGTTAAAATAACACTGTACAAAATTTCTTGAGGTTGTTTTAAAAATCTTTGATGAAACTGATCTTAATTAGATACTTAGATGATAGATACTCTTTATTGACACAAAAAGGATGCACAGTAAAAAAACAACATATTGTAACGTAGTGCGACAGTGGACAGACTTATCGCTGAAATCTATCTCTTCCAGGCAACACTAGCTAAACTTATCAGTTGTCACAAAAGAAGTTCGAAAATAAGCTACAGGACTTAGCCTGTGCTGTGATTAACTGTTTGTTACATTAACCGTTTATTACAAGCCTCATCATAAATCAACACCCACAGAACAAAGCCACTACTGTTCAAATAATTACTGCGAAATGCGGTGGCAGGAAACATTAACAACTACGTTAATACTCGAACAATAGAAAACCACAGACCCGTTACTTCTCAGAATTGTTTTTTTCATCAACAGCTGCTATGATAACAATAAACAAGTGTGCGTATGCACACACATGTCTAATAAAACAGGTAGCAAAGAAAGCGCACCCTGCCTACCCAATTTATGCCACATCCGTTGGATTAAATTACATTAAAAAACAAAAGGACTCACACGTCGACTGGTTGGCCGATCGGTCTGTAGACCCGTTCAAAACCCACCCTCGCCCGTCAGGTAGTCCACCCGCAAAGTTTACAAACTGTGGGTCCGCAATGACAATAGTTGATCATTGCAATTTTTTGTCACATTTCACAGTTCAAGCACAGTAGGTGGTTCCGAGACAGGTGTATAGGAGATTAGTAGAAGCGCGCACAATGCACAGGCAATAAAACAGTTAATAGGCACGAAATGTCACTGGTAAAACGTCATAATTGGTATTTCACATGACATTGAGCACTGAGGTCTGGAATACACTGTAATCCGTATGTGAGGTTGGATAATGGCGGTGAGTTTTTCTTGATAATCTGTGGCGTGAAGGCTGCGTGCGCGCAGGTGGCGCGCGACTGGTGGGAGTCTAGCGCGCGTACTACCGACAGCAAAGCCAGAGGCAGTAGCGCTCCCGTACACCCTCCCCGCCTCACCGCACCTCCGCCAGTCGAAGCCTCCAAACCGTTTTTACTTTGGGAGCGATAAAAAAGGGAAGGATATCGCATTGTTTATTTTTCGTGTTAGTAGCTTATAAGTCGTGTAAATTAACACCGCCCTCGAATTTTGTGGAGAGTGTCGTGAATTTCGTCTGTACACGCTAATTGATAAAAAAAACTTCTTATTGCCCTCTTCCTTCTTCAATGAGTTATATTGCGTTATGAGCTTTTAAAGTTAACGTTATTTACCGTTCTCACTATATCTTTTACGTCTATTTCAATTGCTTCTATAACCTTTTTCCGGTATTTTCCATTTACTCAGTAATAAAATTTAGTTTGAATTTTAAGTAATTGAAACAAAAGATTTATTTTTGTCATACTTTATTACAACGAAATCTAGTAATACATCACCATAATATTTTTATGTTAAATCTGTAATTTTACATTATTAAGGATTTCCATTTTAACATTTGGTTCTTTTAAAGTAATTTCACTTGACACAAAGAATTTTGAAACAATACGTGTGCTCCAAAACAATATGTTAAATAAAATATACGTTTATATCAAATATGTCTGATAATATTGATATTTTCTAATACCCATTTTTATTTACCTATAAATACATAAACATGGTTCAAAAATACACATTAATAAATGAATGACCGATTTTGTAAAACTTTTATGTTATTTATTTAACAAACTCTATTTAAAATTTATAAAACAGAGCAACAAAAATTTTAACCAGTCATTTTAAGTGAGAATCAGAAAATAATATAAATTAAAAAAAACGTATTTATTTGAACCCAATTTAACATTTTCTACTTTTACTGATGATAAAATCTATGATTATTTAATAGATAATAAACTAGATATAATTAACGTGCTTTTATAAATTTGCAATATCCAAATAAATTATACATATTTTTACATTTGTATTTAAACATTCACTAATATACAATCTACTCTATCAAGCTTTAACCGATTGTTTATACTCAAGTCTTTTATTTATTATTTATATTATGTATTTGAGCTTCCACGTGATTATTTTATGTACACACAATCATTAGGGATTTATAATTACTATTATTAATAAATTTAATGCACAATTTAAGTCACCTAGAATGGACCACTTTCTAAGAGGGAAATAATTTTTGACGACACTTTTATAATTAAAAAAAAATCCTAAAATAAATTAAAATAGCAACAGCAATAGCAGAATTTTACATGAAAAAAGTGCAAATAAAAATTATAGCGTATCTGAAAACTTTGTTTCATAACTTTTCGTTTGAAGTAGTGCGTTCTTATTATTTTCGACAAAAGCTAAGTTGGGTGTCTTTCAAGTTGACAGTAAGTCGATTACTTAGTACGCTACATCGTAGATCGCAACAAACAAAAATAAGTACAAACTTATAATGGTTAAAAAAAACAGCTCTGTAGACACGCCATAGACACTCTACTTTTGTGATTAAAACGCCAAGAACTAAGGCTAAGGTTTGGCTAAGGGCTAGCCGTTGCCAGAGTGGATTTTTATTTTTACTATCTTGCTGTGTTCAAATCGAGAGTGAATCGGTTTCTTTTAGGTAAGTACCACCACCGTAGATCGCATCGTCAGGGTCGCTTAACACCAGGCAAAATGGCGGGCATGCGTAAACAGTTAAAAAATGCGTAAACTCAAAATGGGAGACCCATGAATTCCACATCCAAAGAAATGAAATTTCCGTATGAAATTATCAAACAAAGAATAAAATGTTTTTGGTTATTACAATTTGGTAATTTGTTAGTTTCATATTTCATAGGTAGGATTTTTATATTAAGATACTTATTACCATATCTTCAATTTCTGTGAAACCGGTTCGGTAGTAACTTATTTACTCAATAAACAAAAGTTAGTTACGTTAGCAACTTTACTTTCGGTTTGTTTCGTTACTAAAGAAGCTTGAAATATTTTATGAAAAAAAGTGTGACTTGTTTGTTATTTTTCCAAACTGGCTGGATCGATTTTAATAGTATTTTGTACAGGTTTTTAGTAGTTTTTTGTTGTTCTTTGATGTAAATTCAATTAATATCTCACTCAATCTTTCATTAGGTTGAAAATATTTGCGGAGTCAGCTAGTATTTCATAATAGATACAAAAGCTACTATTTATAGAGGAAAAGTAAATGCATGTCCATAAGAGTCATCAACATCATACACAGTAGGTACCCATTTAAAAAGAAGCTATAAAGCCGCAATTGCTACATCTTGTGGAAATGACGAAAGAAATAAAATAGTATTCTCTGATGGACAAAGCAATATTGTCTAAAATAAATAAAAAGCCAACATTAAAGTTTCCAGATACCTCAAAGTGCTTAATTAGCAAACTATTCTAACCATTGACAATGATAAAAACATTATGAGTAATACCAACAAATTTAAAATTATGTATTTACATACCGTGACAATTAATTCACGAACTCTTGAACAAAGTGTTAATACACAAATAAATTATGATGTACAAATTTCACAACACTGATATTAACCACAATTATTAATATACAGAGTTAAAGATAAAATGGCAAATACTTATACTAAGATCCAATAAATTGTGCTTTCCATATAAGTTAAAAATGTCTACCTACAGCTTACGATTTTCTAAAACATTGGCACACATCGATTACTACGTATTTCTACATTCACATCTATATAATCAATATTTTTCTCTACAATAGGAATATGTTGGCTTACATTGGTATATAGTTTCGAAATAAGTTTATTTTCGAACTCAGTCGCTAAATGCTTCTGTTCTTTGTGGATTAATTTTATATTCCTAAAGTTTCCTTTATTCTCTTGGCACTACCAAATGACTCTTTCGAAGTTTCGAGAACCACTGTTTCGTTTGACGTCATTTTAGTAATACCTTAATACCATTACCACCTTTTTTGTTCGTAATAAGTACTAACCTATATACGGGACCTACTAATAATAGCCAATTTATTATTATTTGGTGCCCCAGGCCAAAATATAACTCCTTTGAATATTACTATACTTATTGCGCGGGAATTTGTTTATCCCGACTCGTCCAATTGTGTCATTGTAGTGTCAAGAGAAATCCAGAATGTGAAATTTCGATTTCTTTATCTTGTCACTTTTATTTTCCATAATTTAATATTTTCCATACTTTATTTCGTACTCACCTCTGTTATTTACTTACTTTTAAAATTAATCGCAATCGTTTTAGTCTCATACTTATCAGTCATGTCGGGTATATCAAAAGACTTTTTTATCGATTATCATTGCTGATTTATAAATATCTAAGTATTAAAGAATAACATAGATTAAAGCTATGCATTAAAACATGTATCATCTTCGATGCGTCGTTCCTTTGATATCCCAAGTTCTTTATCTGTTAATTCTTTGAATTTAATTCGAATATGTCGTATGGCAACAATATTGACAGAATATGCAATTTAATAAATAAATATTGGCAATGTATACTTCGATAAATAACTCCAAAGGTACTTAAAGGACGGGAATCAAACTTTGTTACAATTACAAGCTTAGCATTTTTAAATATCTTATGATTCAATCCAAAGAATTCCCATATATGTATAACTTACTCAGTAGTAATACGCAATATTAAAAAAATGTCAGATTTTTCCTAATTCAAAGTTTTTTCAGTGCACAATGCGAGCCGAACCTTTACATTACCTACGTAAATATTTATCCAATCCCATACAAAATCTGTGTTGATTTAGATACCTAATTACCAGTGTATCATTTTTTTTTACTTAATCTTCAGATTTACGGGAACACTTAAGTACATAAATACGATTTGTCTACAAAAGTTGATTTGGTGGAAAAGCATAATTTGAATTCAGGAATTATTGTATGTAAAGTTAAAGTTTTATCAGCAACACGTTCAAATTTAATTGTAATATTTTAAATTGACGAAAATAAAATATGATTTAAGAATAAGACCTATTAGAGTTTATGTTGAATTTACGTTTAAAATGTACCTAAAAAAGTCTATTTAAAATAAAATATTTCCAAGATATTCAATAGATGACACGAAATCAAATATTAATGTTAAATCTGCTAAATAATAATATTAGTATTATTTCTAACATATAAAACTATGTTGCTTGCTACTATAATATTCTTCTTCTTCATTATTACCAAATATAAACTTATGTTATAAATTACTTTGTTCTTCCCACACCAAAACTAGTCCAGTACAATATTTTGTTTTATAATATGATATTGAAAGCGTTGATTCAGAGCCACCTATTGTTCAACTCAGAAACAAAGGTTTTTTTTTAAACCCCACATTTTTGCAACCAAATGAACATTTTGGGTACTAACCGCCGCGCGGCACCGCCGCCATATTCCAGATATGTAAATATTTATAATTTACGTGAGTGAATAAAGTATTAAAATGTAAAAAAAATAGTCCACAACTTTTTATGGGTTGTGACGTAAACCAATCAACGATACAAAACTGAGCTTTAGTCAAACTTTGCACATACGGCGGTAAGTTATCATTCTAAAATAAAAATGCTCTCAAATTAAATCACATTCCCAATAGGTAGGTACACTGTTTTGCTAATGTTTTTAAAATACTGTAAAATAAAACGGAAAGGAAAAATAATGACGCAAAATAACGAAGATATGCATAAGGAATAGCTTTATTCAACTAAAATTAAACGAAGTCGAATGAATCTGCCTTGGCGATCAGCCGTCGTCAACCGGCCTTCATCCATCGGTCTATGGAGTATTCTAGAGCTGCCATCCACCTGAAATTAGAAATAACAATGAACAACCTTCTTTAACTACATGGGCGTCGACAGAATTAGTTTTCGGGAGATGGATCTGCATTTTCAAATACTTTTTTTATAGTATAGAGTGATAGGACAGGCAGAACATATGCCTGATGGTAAGCAAAACGCCCATAACGACACACGTTTTGATATGAAAATGTAATTTTGAAAATGAAATAATGAAACCGTTTATTTAGACAAATAGGGTTTACATAGGTTGACTGACAAATTATAATGTTTTGCCAGCGTGCACTGGATCCCACACTAGGACTACCTGTGTTGTGGAATCCAGGTTCCCCGCTAATAATGGACATGTTTGCAATGTGTGGGTTGGCAGATGCCATATTTTCTTAAATTATTATTTTGTTGGAACATGGTAAGTTTCCTCTAGGTTTTTCCTTCCCTATGAAGAAATCGATTATGGCAATCTTTTTTCGAAAAATTCGAAATAAAAATTTGATTGTCACTTTGTGCTGCGAAGCTCCAAACACAGACTAAGTATAGAGATACTCTAACTGTTGAAAATATAAGTGCGGTTCTCCGATGGCTACAGTAGGGAACTGTGAAATTTGTTATTACCAATATTGGTCTGCTTGATCTAATACCGTTTTGCCTTTTACTGCTGCTCGTAGCGACATTGTTGCATGGTTGATGTTTCAAAGAGTCGAATCACTTTTGTTTCCGCTTTCATATTCAAATTCATTCTGACGAGTATGTTTACTACTTTACCTAATGGCCATAATCTGATGAGAATCTAGGTGGTAAGCCAGAAGAAGCCAAATCACTTGAGTTTATGTTCATCAGGAAATAGTCACTAGAATAAATTGGGATTTTCTGACTTCTGACTACATTGACCGTATCATCTAAATACCAAGCACACTTGACTGCCACCAGTAAAGTCCAAGCCCAATATTAACAAAAGATGTGAATTGGTAACAATAAACTTATAGATAGATAAACTCTTTATTATACTCTTAATTGGAAGACAAAAAATATGCACATACTTAAAAAATAAAGTAGATAAGATTCTCAATCGTAGCGATATAGCGGCCAAACTTAAAACTATCTACTAACGTCCATCGATATAAACCATTGGATGTACCCTGAGGACCTTGAAATTGGCAATAAACTGCATCTGTGTGTGTAGCGTAAGTTGCTTACACACCACACCACCATTCTACTTGACCCCTAAAATTGCTACCGGTGCGGTATGCTGTAGTTCTACTTATATTGGTTGTTGACAACGAACAGTGATAGGTAAAAACGTCCGGCGTTCACTGTTTCCTACAACCAACTAGAACGAAAAGAGTGAGCTCGCTCTTCCCAACGATGCCATAATACCATGCGCCTGAAGTTTGGGAGGACACATAAAATTGTTTATTTCGATGCTGAGGACTGATATAAGAATGTTCTCACCGTTTCCTGTCCATTTCAGACTCGGTATGGAAGTAGAAATGCCTCTGCTTCGGTTCCGTCGGCATCACTTCGAAAGCGTATTTCTTACCGCCCGGTGCACACGTCTGTATTCTGTAGCCGTGGAGACATGCCATTCCTGAAAATAAAGTTAACTTTGCACTAACGGGTGTTTTCACAAAAATGTATAGTTACTTCCTATTCTCACTTCATAAAGTATTGATAAATCCAGAACATTATATTATGTGACCGGGTTTTATAACAAATTTGTTTTACTAATACTATATCTTTCGTTTGTTTCGAAACAAATTTGGCACAATATCTGGTCACAAAATGTTCCGGAATGAATAATATTTTAAGAAGTGACAAGCGGGGTAAGTATGACTATGTATACATTTGAGAATACGCCCTAACACAAGAACATAAGCCACTTGAATATAAGCAGTCCACTTTACGATCTCATTGCCGTGCCGTACTAACTTTGCCGAAAAAATAAAATTACTCCAATTAACTGGCCCAGTCGCTTAGTTGGATTTGCCAGTAGAACTCTGTAGACCGTGGATTCCCACTTAGCTAGGTTCTAATAAATTTAGTTACTTATTTATTTTTAATTATCTCTTCTGGACTTTGCTAAGTGTGGTCAATTCTGCTGCGATTCTTTAAGGAACTTATGAGAAACATTACTTTGTTCTGCCATTTACCTATTATGTAAAATGATTTAGAAACGGAAAAAGTAAGATACGTGACACACGTTTTCATGTCAATGAACTACGGTTAAATTATTTGATTATTGATAATTAAAATATAATTACATCTCGATTAAAAACGCAAAGTAGACCAGAGTATTGAACAATACTTTACTACTAATTATCGTACTTTACAAATACACACAAATCATTTCGTAGGAATCGGTCAACCCGTTTGGGAGATAAGTACAAATACAAAATTCGTGACACGAGATCTTTTTGCAAAGATAAGCAGAAAAGGGTTTTTGTTTGTTTGTAGTTTCATTTGTTGGTAACAACAAATGAAAACAAAACAATGAAACTACAGAAGCGATTTTAAATTTCTGAGACCAAAAAAAGTTACATTATACCTACAAACCTACATATACAAAACGATGTGTTTTATAATAACAATAGTATACCAAGTATTAATACTAACTCAATGGATTATGTTACTTCAAATAAAAGTAATTTTAATTAATACAAACTTACATAAGTTGATCCAAGCGACGCTAAAGACTAAAATTAACAAACAAGACTTACCGAAAGCATTTTTGCTGTTCCCATCGTTATAGAAATAAAGACAGGCGTCTTTCAGGACGCAGTATCTCTTGGCCCATGACTTCCACTTGGAGCCGAGTTTCATCAGGTAGCCGAAGCAGTCAGGCCGAGGGATGGAAGACGGCGGTAGCTTCATGTTTCTCATCGTCACTTCTAACCAGCCGTCTCGCTGTGAAATAAACGGTGGTAAGTTAACAGAATGGCATTTTCGGATAACAAAAACGTACCTACGTTTTTTTTTTTGGTTACAGGTAAGGCATCGATATTAATCAATGGCGCATCCATTGCACCCTGAAGTTGTTAACAAATTGCGTCTCTGTGTGTAGCGTGATTGGTTTACAACTACCAATCTACTTGACCCCTAGAATTGCTACCGCCGACGTACGTTGCGGTTTATTTTGGTAGTTGACAATGAATAGCGATAGGTATAAACGTCCCGCGTTAACCGCTTCCTACAATCGACTAAAACGGAAAGAGTGAGCTCACTTTCCCCAACGATAACATAATTCCATGCACCTGAAGTTAGATAGATAGATAGATAAACTCTTTATTGCACTTACATAACAAAGAAAAATACAGAAAAAAACTTATAATAAAGTAGCAATTGGCGAAGGCGAAGGAAGTTTGGGAGGGCACATCTATTGATTTATGTCGATGAGATAAGGCGTTTTTAAGTCATTGCCATTTTCAGCTCGTGTTTCTCGACTAGGTATAGACCGCTTCCTTTTTACGATACTGATAGTCGTTTTGAAGTTTGAAGAAAGTTTGTCCTCTATATCTTCTATCCTAAACAAGGTAAGCTGAATGTAGAACGTCCAGTGTCCAGTGACAAATTAAAGGGTCTATCTACCGCCTAACTAAAACTGTTTTAGCTTTGATATTACTGTCTCTTTTCTTTTCGCTTGAAATGATAGAGACAGGAATAGCAACGCCAAAGTCGATTTAGTTAGGCGGTAGAAGGGCTGGATTCGATTAGCGCAAGACCGAGGAAGGTGGCATGATAGAAGAGGCTATACCCAGCTGTACCAGGCTGTGGGTGATGATGATAACATCCTTTGTAATATTTCGGAATCGAAACCACAACTGCGATTCAGTGAGCAGACTCACTGCCATCTAAGTCACGAGGTTAGTTTATCAAAAATCCTAGGAATTTCGCGCGCTTTGACTTTTTTTTAAATAATACTGAAAAATGTAGGGTTGTGAAAAAATACGAAATACTTTAGTACCTATTGAACATAGTTAACTCTAATTGGTTGCGGTAAGGCCGCTCACCAGGGCTCCAAGCCGGCCAGGAAGGAATCACACGACGTTGACGGTGACGGCACGACTGAGACGGGCCGCTATGCTTGGCGATGGGCATCGTGGCAGAAGAGAAGTAGAGTAGAGTAGAAGTAGACGAGACGAGTATTGCGGTGCTCTGCTGTTTCTATAGGTACTCTGCACTCTGCAGCCGAAAAGTGGTAGACGGCGGGATCATAGACCTGACCGGGGGCGGGACCAATATCTAACTATCTGAGTTTTTGCGAAATCCCTAGAGTTTAGAAGAAACTCGGCTTTTTAAAACTTCTAAGCATTATTATATTATACCATTTTTATTTGATGCTTAAAAAGAAGTTAGATAAGTACTTACTTCAAAATGACGAGACTTCCATACAAACTTTCATCCCCTGTTTCAACGCCTTTTAACTAGGTAGCTTGTGTCTTTCACCAGGCTCTAGCTAGACTGTTTGTTTATTTTTATTTACACCAAATTTCATTTAATTCGGTTCGGTAAAGGCGTGAAAGCGTTACAGACAGAGTTAATTTCTCATTTGTTTTATTAGAACATTAGTAGGTTTTATTACGGTGCTTGTACCAAGTTACATTACCTGATTGCTAGCATCAATAGCATGTGCCAGTACAGCCTGCCATCTAGCGGCAGCCTCAGCAGTG
The DNA here is from genome assembly GCA_963693475.1 of Ectropis crepuscularia. Taxonomy (NCBI): domain Eukaryota; kingdom Metazoa; phylum Arthropoda; class Insecta; order Lepidoptera; family Geometridae; genus Ectropis; species Ectropis crepuscularia. The sequence goes on from OY856358.1 coordinate 18,269,704, forward strand.
TCAGCAGCCAACGAGAGTCTTGTGCCGCCTCCTCGCTGTAACCGGAATCCATGTGCCCTTCCAGAATCTTCCTCTGTGAGTTGATAGTTCACCAACATCAACGCTCCAACTGGATGAATACTCTGAAAGTTCAATCATTAATCGTTAGATGGCGCTGTCACATAACTAGTTATTTTGACTAATATGAAAATTCAGTTAAAAAGTCAGAGATAGCGTTAGTGTCGCTTAATGAAAATGCTTGTTTTATTGGACGAAAGGTGCATTGCATTCTGGTTTTAGCATTGGATGGGACAGTAATTAGATCGAGCATTTGACTCTGATGCAGCTGCCAATACAATGTAGTTAGTGCGTCAGTCGATTTTTGACCACGAAAATAGATTTTTACGTAATATCTATCGATTTAGCCACTTTCCCTGAATTCCCGGGTATTCAAAGAAACAAGTTTAACAAATTGTTAAGTTTAGCTTTAATTAAATTTATGATTTTGAACTGATTGTCTAATTTTAACCATCTCGCTTTATGTTACAACAGTTGGGACTTAAAGCCTCACATAATCTTTCACGCTGCTTCACTTTTGCTAAAGCTGAATTGAAATCTAACTTACGCACCTCCGTAAGGTACAAAATGTAATCTTATATTTTTGTTCCTAAGTTTTTAAGCACTAGAGGCTGATATTAGTTTGAGATGTTTAGTCACATAAATGTGTCAACAGGTTTTCTCAAATAAGACTGAGGTTAGTCGCGGTTTTACCCCATTGCTTCCCACACCCACAGTACAATGACGTACCAAGTAGGTACCTACTCACTACTTAAATACTTATTTACGATAATATTTAGTTTGGGCTTTGTTTTTCTTTTCCAATTCACCTTCAATATTTGTGTCATTTTTAGATTTGTGGCATGTTACTGACATGCACAAATTGTTTATGTCTGTCAGGATCCACTTACCGAATCTGTTTTATAGTAGTACAGACAGTTGTCTCTTTTTAGCACGAACCACCGCCGCGTCCATCGTGGAGGGTGATGGGGCTTTAGAGGAGCAGCTCTCCACAAATACCCAGAGTATAATGCTGCTGGACCGCCTTCATGTGCTAGAGACGCCACTACTTCGCACGTTCGAGCCACCTGCAAAGGGTAAAATTTATAAGCGAACGTACATACACCCGGGGGTCTACCGCGTTACTGTAACGGCCTTGGGATTGATATTGTTGTATAACTTTTTATTTTTACATGGATATATAGAGAAAACCATAGCAAAGTCAATGCCGATTTAGTTGGCGGTAGAAACTGGTGGCTGGTTTAGTCGTCTAAAACAGACGATTCCAGCAGTTTCCACGGAAACTGTAAGGACACTTCTTTTGGTGGCTAAATAGACTAAAACGAAAGTAGCTGGCTCGACCACTGCCTTTGCAGAGATAGGTCGCAACAGTGAAATGAAAAAATAGAAAATGAAAAATCAAATATTTGACGAAAAAGAAATACGTGCGTAATGAGTTGAGCATTGTGAGTGAGAAACATAATTTCAGGTAAGTTTAGATAATGTTTCATATCTGCTTTTAGGTATACTCTACGCGCCTATATTATGTAAGAAAAGAATAGATAATAATACCCTGCGCAATTTGCACTAGTCCCTAAGTGCAGTGGGTGCCCACTGAGCAGATAGATCATCTTAGGCCAACTGCCCTAAGACCCCGTAACAAAAAAAGATAAACAAAGAAGTACAATAATAGGACTCTGCGCCTGCAAATGATAAGGCGATATGCAGAAAGCAACTGTTGGTGATAGAAAACCTAAAGCTGAGCGTTGCTTTTGTAGTGTATCTGGGCAGTGCATAGTAAAATCGGATTATGTTGATGGGTGCCCATCGAATCGACCAAAGTCATGTGACACTAAAACACTATCCATACTATAAGCTCACAAACTTCAATTGGAAGAGTAGCTTGATAGTTAATCTTATATCACACATATCAAAACCAAATGTGATCCCTACGCAGGTTTATACATTTGTGGTTAATAAGCGGCTATCAATAAATTTTCTCGAAACATAAGCTTTGATATTTACGATCATTCGATATCAAAAGCTTGTTAAATGGCACCTGAACACGAAATCTAGACCACGAAATTAGGGCAAAGCTATAAACAATTTTACAACCCATGTTTTGATCTATATATCTCGAACAGAAACCAATCGATGATTCGCAAAAATAAAAATAAGTCATACATTTAGAACGTACTTGTAATCAATAAAACCAAACATAACCTAACTTCTGTACCGAATTGTAGTGAGCTTGAGTATTTCCATATCATCACTTTTTTATGAGACTTACATAATAATAATTTAATAATAATTTATGTTAGTTTGCCTTAGATGGTCTCTACTACCTATTAGAATTGGTTTTCGTCTTACTTCGTTTAATTTTTTCTTTGCCTGTTGCCAAAAAAAATAGAGGATACCAAGAAGACTCCCGTTGGTTTCATTTAGTACCTATTACTAGTTGTTATATATTGTAATCACTGCTACTTTTCTTTTCTTCTCAAATTTTGGTGGTCTGAATTTCAGCTAGTGCAGAAGGCGCAAAGCCAGCAATTTAACTTTAGCTTACTATTCTTGTAACCATATCTCTAAGCTGTCGTTGGTTCTTAACCACACTATTCAATATTATGTTTTGTAAGTTTAAAATCATTATCGACAAGTCAAGTATTAGACAGTGAGTCAGTGATTTTAACAGACATCAAAAATGAGGTTCTCAATTCAGTTGTATGTTTTTTTCGTATGCATGTTAAGCGATAGCTTCGCCGATAATGAATCAATTTTCATGTTTCTTCTTTCGTTTGGTAGATTCGTAGTTCTCATATAATTCCCCATACAAATTTTATCGAAATCGGTGTAGTAGTTTTTGAAATATAAACAAGAAACTAAAATATACTATCGAATACATACCTCGATGACTTAGTGATGGCTTCTTATGAACTTTGATAGAGTGTTTGAATTTAATTTTAAATTGAAGTCAGTTTTATTTTTTTCAAAATAATAAATTATTTTATTTACTTACATCGAGCTCCAATATTTCTGATCCAGAATGGGCTATCTTTACAACTTCAGAATGTGTCTTGTCTAAAACATTTATTCCTGGAATAGGCAAAAGTTTACATTACAAACATACACATAATATATTTTTGGACGGCGTTTTCCCACCTTTTCAATTAGCTGTTAGAAAAACGCTTTTGAATTTTGCTATGTCGCATTTTACTTAAGTGACTTGAGAGCCTAACTATACCCATAGTTAGGCTCTCAAGTCTAACCTATATTATTCAAAACTTTGTTTTGTAAATGTATCGTGGATAAATAATTCAAATAAATACATATCCCTAGACTAGAATATGTGCTCTGAGTTCACAGGTTTTTGAAACATTTAAATGAATGATCTGCTCGGTTTTTCTCATCTCTCATTACCTACTCATTAAACACTAGTAAATATTTCATCTAGGCTGTCTGTCCCACTAATCCTACCAGTATTCAAAATCAGAATGCTGAATCAGGTCGTAAGAATTTAACGGATCCGGCTGAAATTTGGAACTCGGATTATAGTCTGAAGTAATACACAGGGTATTTGTAAACTGTAAAAGTTACAAAAGACTTAATCACGAGCGAAATTATTATTTAATTACCTCGAAGTTTTGGCAGCGTCACAACCGCCGTGGTCACGAGAAAACTCGTAATGTTTCAATGTATTCCGAAATTACCCCATTGTATTCCGAAAAATGCAGTCTCATTAAGAAATTCTCTTCAAATTTCTTGAAATTCTCATTTTTTTGTAATCTACTCGAACTGCTCGTATTAATATAATAATTACAATATGTTTTAATTGCTATTAAAATTTGAAGTTCTTACCATTAACCGCTATTACAATATCTCCAACTTCAAGACCTGAGGTCTCGGCCGGTGTGTCGGGTTCGATCGCTGACACCACCACCGGTTTGCTGCCGTGAATCCTGAAGCCAAATTCTTCATTGCCTCGCCTGACTACGACGGTTTTGTCACTTTCTGTAATCATATAACATTATATAGATATAGTTGAGACTAAATTTTTTTTAGTATAGAGTGACGAGACGAGCAAGACATGTGCCTGATGGTAAGGAACATGCCCGCCACATAACAGCACAGTGACACGCAGCTATTGGACCATGAAAAGTCCAAATCATTACCTAGCACTGCACTGCGCTCGTCACCCAGAGATTATAAGATGTTTTAACTCTATGTCTGTAATTTCAAGTAACATTTATTTTCAGTCTGTGACCAATATTGTTTATAACTTGTCCGCCATCTTGCCTGATTTTAAGTAACAATGCGGTCAAAGATGGAATATCAATATTACAACATTTCTACAACACTGAAATATACATTTTGACAACTTTAACCCAGAGTACCTATTGTATTTTAAACTCAGTAGCGGGGAAAAGGCCAAGCTATCGGAAGTTAGGGCTACATAGTCTGCATGTCACTTCCTGCGTTCCTGCCTATGTCCGTTACGTCAAAGATAACACCTCACTCTTGATTTTGATAATGTGTGTGACAGTGACTGTCTGACTGTGAAGTTGATCAAACATTGGAAACCCGTTATTTGTGAATTTTACCTAAAAACAATAAAATCGTTGTGAAGACAGAGAAAAAAACAATAATTGCCGTACTCCAAACACTTATACAAGCCACACGCTATCAAAAAACCGGCCAAATGGGAGTGGGACTCCCGCACGAAGGGTCCCGTACCATTAGCAAATTAACGGCGAAAACCTCTTTGGCTTTATTCTGAATTCATTATACATAGCCTATCGGAGTTTACACAGACAGGCTTTCATCCAAAAAGTTTTGATTTTACCTTATGATTCTAACGACGAAGTCGATAGCGCGTTTTATTTTACTTGTGACACCATCTAGTTTGCTTGGGACGGACTAAACGCTAAAAAAACAAGTTTGTTGTATGGGGAAAATACCTCCTTAAATATTTATTTAATTTTTAGTATTTGTCGTTATAGCGGCAATAGAAATACAGCTCTGTCAAAATTTCAACGGTCTAGCTATGACCGTTCTTGAGATACAGTCTGGTGACAGACCGACGGACGGACGGACGGAGCTAAGTCTCAGTAATAGGGTCCCATTTTTACCCTTTGTACAGAACCCTAAAAAACAAGGTTCATTATCACAGGAATTTTCAACGTTTACATGACGTCAAACGAACGAGATAAAAATTGTGCCAAGCACAGTTTTGGAATACTGTAAGTATGTCAAACACAAAAAAACAAAACAAAACAATTGACGAACAAAGTTACGTAGTCGCTAACGCGATGACGGCAGAGAAAAAGCTTCGAAAACAGTTTCAGCTAATTGATGAGCGGATTCCTGAACGTATTTACGTCAATCGGAGCTATCCGAGCCATTTATCTAAATAGTACAATGATGTTGGCCTAGAGACGGCCGTAAACTCTTGAAAACATTCGGCCGTGACACGGATTGATCACTCGAAACCTGGAAAGTTTCCGTTTAAGATCAACCTCTTTGGATTTAGGTCACTGTCATTGAACTATATTCCAGTAGTTTCGATGAAATCATTTTTTTTTCTGTTCTAATCCTATTTAAAAAATGTTGTTGTGTAGGTATTATTTATTTTACATGTCAAACAAAACAATTTTATAATTCACTTCATTTATTCCTTGCGAGAACAATTTTACGTTATGTTCTTGAGGTTCCTGTAGGTACCTACTAATTTTATTATTATCGATTTTAGCCAGGTTGCCATTTGCTACATTTTAAGATTATTGTTTTAGTGCAATAAAGAGATATAACTTCATTGACTAAAATATAATAAAATAAATTGGAAAAAAAACCTGCCTAAATATATGTTAATGTACATAATACGCCAAGGGTAAAGTACATAATACTTCATTGTTTGATGCCAAAGAATATCAATACGATAGTATGATCAGGTATTTTATGGTTTTTACTTAAAGCGATAAAACTACAAGCCTTCAAGTAAGACTTGAGACAAGCCAATTAAGCCAGTTCAATCAGTTCCATACTAAAATTTTTGATTCCTGCCCAGAACAATAATTAAATTTGTCTAGTAAATACTGTAAATCCGGATATTTGTGGTATGGCTGTGGTACCTGGATGTTTCTATATTTATAAGTATTTGTATAAAGTTTTGTTATATTATCAGTTATCTGTTACTATGAAAATAGTACAAAAAGCTTTTTGAAATATAAACTCACTTATAATTTTTTCCATGAGAGCCATTTCACATCATTTTAAAAACTTGATTTGTGAAGACTTACTCATATAATCGTAAATATGTGTTTCAAGTTTCAACATAAGCTGAGGGTTATTTCTTTACCTACCTATAAATAAATACAACTCATTTGGAAAAAAAAATATCTTCTAAGATTGCATTCAGAAAGTAGATCCTTTCGCTTTCAAGAGACGCCTGAGCTTCATCGCCCCCTAAATAAAATATTTGCACCATAATAGACTTACCACGCTTGGCGCGCCTCCAAAGCGCCAGACATCAAACTATGTTTCATTCATACATTAGGTGTGGTAATGGTCTCATAACGCCACGATACAATGTGGTTATCAGCTGGGAGGTTACTTATTGTGAGCAACTTCGTTTGTGTTATGGGAAATGTTTGTTATCTCGACAAGTTCATAAATCTCTAATACATCTATGAGGGTGTTTTATTTCTAATTTGAAATACGATTATTTGGTTTTGTTTGCAAAATACTATCTTTGTAATAATGTGGCGGTGTTTTTAGAGTAAGAGCCCATGAATCCCAGACCTTTGTTATTTTAACAAAGCAGAAAGTTTGTCAGCGCATGCTCCCGACATAGGTAAGAACGATGACATTATTATGAAGTTTGCGTCAACATCAGAGCCGGTTTTCACGGCGCGGTTGCCAATCGCGCCCGCGCGCGGGCGCGGCAGATTAGAATGTAAAATTTAATTCAAAACTCACGACGCGGTTTACGCCCGCGGAGGCTGCGGCAGCCGGGCGGTTCTTGCGCAGTAACTTTCCGCAGTAGAAACCGCGAAAACCTGCGGTCTCGTGAGTATTGAAACAAAACCGTCGCGCGGCGCGGTGCCGCGCCCGCGCGCGGGTGCGGTTTGAAACCGCGCCGTGAAAATTGGCCCTTAGACTTTATAATTTGACAAATTGAGATCGGTATTTAATAGGTTCATCTTTAGTACCGTTGAACTGCCAAAGCCAGGACGATCCAAACTTCATAAGGGTCCATCGTTCTTACTTGTGTGGGGAGCATGCGCTAACAAACTTTCAGCTTTGTTAAAATAACTCTTTATACAAGCACTCTTGAAGAGAACTAGCTTCCACAAACACAGGGAATCCTACTGTGGGAGGTAGGGCCTCCAGATACCGTAATTGTAAGAATGATTTTTTTGTTATTGTTAGAGTATTTTTAATTGTTACATTTATAATCAGGTTACATGTTTGTTGGTCACTCAATTTTTTTAATTTTTTTTTTATTATTATAAGGAAGGTCTGGGGTACACGGGCTCTTAGTCGATTTTATGAATGATAAATTAGTGAAAAAATGTGTTTAATAATTAATTGTCCTTGTCGTATGCTCATTTATCTAACATAATGAAACATTAACGTCAAATTTGGGGCAAAAGAAAACAATTTTTTTAAATTTATGAAATTGTTTAAAAATGTGTTTGTCGCTAAGCGACCAAATTGCCCTGTAAATCAACAACATTTTTGTTAGGTTATTGACTCAATCTGGCACTTTCACCTGAAGCGCTTTGAAATAGTTTCGCGGGGATGGCAGGAAATCTATTATCTATCTATCTATTAATCTATCATGTTTTTGTTAATAGTATATGTTCTTCTAAGTCGGGAAATATGCGTCTAAAAATAAATGAACATTTAATTTTATCTAAAATGTCGTTTCATCAGAATTGAAAACATAAATGATGAGGAAATAACTCTAATTGCGTGTGATTAAAGTAGTAAAATTGCTTGAGGCAAAGCTAAAATTTTAAAATGTTTATTAGTATATATGTATCAAAGCACATCTTTTCGATTTTGATTTTATTGTCAGGTGGTCAGAGCATGAACGCTTAAAATAGTGTGCAAGAGAAAAATCTTTCAACGTCCAAATATATCAACAAACATAAAATCATGATAAGTTTTAGCACAAATAATTCATAAATAACTCAATATTAAAATAATTACCACATGGTTCTAAAGCCACCAGCTTGTTAACTTCACATTGTCGACACCAGAGCACCAGCATCAACTTCAAAATCTCTTCTAATTTCTGCCTCAAAGTTCCCTTTGGATTCGTTAACACTTGCCTAACTAAAATAAAAGGAATATTCTTAAAATTTCATTTAGGACCTTTAATTAAATCAAACATTCCTTGAGGTACTCACACGAATGCCCCATCTTAAAATTTTCAAAACTTTCAATTGATCTTGAACTTCATAAATTTTTTTATATTGCTTTTTGTAATTAAATCACTGTTGACATTTACTCATCAATATTAAGTCTAGACACGATTTGACATAAAATCAATAAACACCGAACATTTTTTCCGGAGCAAAGCAACTGCCCGTAGTAGCGAATCGTCAACAACTGAATTTTGACGTAGTAACGGTAGAAAAATTAAATATAGTACATACACATAATCAAACTTCTAATTCTATACATTTTTTAAACAGACTTTTCAATGACATACGGTCTGGGCAATTCGAATTGCTTACAATACTTTACGATACATTTCAAGGTCAAGCTGAAACAAGTCAGCATGGATACAATAATTATATTCATGAATGGTGAGTCAGTCTTACATCAGAGGGAGAAAAAATATTCTAGCCAGTAGATATACGAAAGAATTCAGTGGACGCTTCTAAAATAATAGGTGATGCTATTTAAATAGAAAGAGTACTCGAAAATAGTCCACACGTCAGAAGTGGAACGGTTAGAGCGCGTTCGGTTTGTGACGTAATACTAACTGTTATAAAGGTGATTAGTCGAAAGAAGTTAAAATTAGTTACGAAAGATACACTTGCGATCTCAGACTTTATAATGGATGTGAAACGATAGCGTATTTCTTTCACTTTTCTTGTATTAATGTTAATAAAACAATTTTGTTAACAGGAGCATCATATAAATAATGTAAATTTTCAGGACTGTGATGATAAAAAAATGAGGATTAAGAGGTTTTTGCGAATGACGAACTGGCACAACCAAAAGTACCAGTAAGATACCAGTATTGATCAGTCTCTTTTTATCATACTTGAAAATGAATCATAACTAATTAAACATAAATCGATAAAGTCCATTTTTTTGAAAACATACTCAAGAAATATTTTATCAAAATCTAGCTAAATCCATTAACTTTTTATAGAGAATCTAGTGCAGTAAATAGGTTAGTCACCGTTTCGTTTGGGTGATTTCAATTCTGCACGCAATCATAGCGCAGTATTAAACTATTGGTAAAAAAGATATCTCAAGTTTGATTTACAGGTAGCATATGATTGTGATCTATTTATGATTACAATACATAATTTTTATGCACATTTAAGACTACTAATAAAAACAAAGTCAAAAACAATAATGCATTCGATATTGTTGTAAGTTGTATAAGGGAATTAATAATGCGCAAAACCGATAATATGGTTTATCAGTATGATTTAGTTGTGGTTGAATGTGCTTGTCAATTATTTTATCGTCAAGCAATAATGTACAAAAAATACTGTGTTTTGGCTTAAAGGGCAAAACTACTAGAGAAATCGGAGGACGTAAGACAATTTAAAAGATAAATCATTGTGTATCTCCAGTTAACGATCGTAGAGTAGTGATTTGAACTCTTCCTGTTCAAATAGCAATGTAGTACGGTTCGTTTCACGTAGATATAAAATCCGGATATCTTACTCGTCATATCTTTCAACATAGTAAAAAAATGTTAAAGAGTAAATATTATAATAGACAAATGGTCACATGTCTTGTGATTGGAAACAAAGCAAATATTGAATTTACGCGTTAAGCTTGGATAAATGTATTATAGACCCGTGAACAAAATGTATGCATCAAATGAACCACCAGGAGACCCATGTAGGATGATAGAAGGGTATACAATAATAAGATTCAGCACGATAGCGTCACTTGTATTAGGCTGTATTAGGAGTAGCACCCTAAAATACCTGATGAATAATGATGCACGAGACTATAGATTCTAAGTAGAAGAAATTCTTTACTAATCCAAAAAAACGTGTACACAATAGTAAGTTTTACAATCAAGGCCATACATGTACTACAATGTAGATACCGTTAGGTAAAATAAGGGTGATACGGATTATAGGGCCCAATCATAAAGTATTTCTGCGTCGTTATGAATACCTTGTCAAAAAAAATGTGTTTTAATTGATAATATTTACGACATTTAACAAAACGAAAATAAACCTGGCTACCGGCATTTGTTTGTGTGGTTATATAGTCATACACAGGTAAACCAACGAATAGAGGGAGTTGATACAAAATTTTCTAATCAAGACCAGAAGACCAGGCAAGTTGTCTTTTTCTTAGCCTATTGGGACGATTACAGCTTTAACATAAAACACAATTCACTTTGACTATGTTAAGGCGTTTTTTTTAATTAGTTAATCTCTACGGGTTCATGCTCTTTTATAGTAAACTAACATTAGTTTTCATGTCGCATACAGGACGAATAATATGTTACATTTTTTATTCTTTAAAACTGTCTCTAATACTATTTTTGCTAATTTTTTGAATTTTTGTAAAACGTATCTTTGCCCAGAGCCTCTATCGCCGCCGCATCGCAATATCGATTAGTTTTTTAGTTTTCTGTGCTGATGTTTCTGTTTGGTAGGTGTACTAGTGGTCGCCCTGTGCTCGAAATTCGACCATAATTTAAATAAACAAAAGAGTATAATTTATGCATGTGTGTGCAAAATACATGGTGGTATGTTCAATGTTTTTTTTATTAATGTGTTTTGATGCACAAATAAAAAAAAAATATAACTTTACACTCATCATCGTCATTCGTTTATTTTGTTTTTTTTTTCTTACTCTATATATATTTCATACTCTTCCATCCGCACAGTTTTCGTAAAAAGGTGTAAGTATACAAAGTTTCTGTTCACGTATTAATGTACTAGAGCGCCTCGCGGTGTTACCCGCGTAGTTTCCAGTCGCGTTATTTTCCCGGGATAAAAAATAGCCTATGTGTTATTCCAGACCATTATCTATCTATGTACTAAATTTCATGCAGATTCCTCTAGTAGTTTTCATGTGAAAGAGTAACAAACATCCTTCCATCCATTCATCCATACATACAAACTTTCCCGTTTATAATATTATGGTAGGTTAGTTTATGTCAGATCGTATTAGGGTACAACCCTCAAAAAATTAATTAGTCCGTCAGTTAAATTGCTAAAAAACATTGTAAACGTATTTTTTCTTTTGTTTCAAAAACAAAAAATGACGAAGGTACAGTGCTTCGAAGTTTCGCGTGACGTCACTCGTAGGTACGATTTTTACCCACGAGTGACGTCGCGACCCCCCAGTCTCGAAGGTGTTCTACATATATCTCCATCCATCTATATTCTACATATATCGTATAGGTCCATGTTCTACATATATCTCTGTCGATATATTAAATTTTGTAAAAAAAATCGTGTTCCATATTTTTCCATGATCTAGCTGACGGATAAATTCGAATGGTGTGTTCTGACCCAGTCCGATACCCTATTGTGGGAATACGACTTTCTCTTATTCTTCAGTTTTCTCAAATACTTTTGATCTTATTGGATGTAGGAAGAAATATAAATAATAAATAAATATAACTTACCAAAGGTATTATCGGACTGTCTTCTATTTAGTTCGATGCAAGCCCTTCGATGTACCAGCCTGTGCGTAAGAGCGACGTATCTCTTGTTGAACTCCGATTCCGACTCCGTAGGGTCGTTTTTCTCTTCAACGACTTCTAAGACATCTGTAGATGATAGTAATTTTACAGCTGTTTACTTACTACGTAGCTTTTTAAATAGTTTAATGAAAATGTCTTGACTTAACGCGAATAAAAAATTTACTCTACTTAAAAACGGAAATATGCATCCTATGTTGAGAATAATTGAAATAAATGAATTAAAGAAACGTCAGAAACGTCATCAACTTTAATTTAATCAATATTTATGAGGTTTCGAACATTAGCGTCATGGCAAGTAAATTAGGAAAATATTAATAATAAGTAACACGCTTGTTGCAGTATTTTTTTTAAAGAATAGGTCTACGTTTTGCGTGTTGTAAAGTACGTTATGGCCGAAAATGAAGCAAGAAGCACAAGATGGAAGATGGGTGCTTTATTCATTTTCGTTTTGAAAACACCCAGGTTGTAGGGTGAAATAAATCCAAACTCTGTCAAGAAATACATCAGACGAAAATTACCAAAAAATGTGGATGTTATATTTGACGTGTCTGTTTGTGAGTGTATCTGTCATTATAGCTGCCAAGAGGATGAACCGATTTTAATATTGTATTAGTTGGAAGTGTTCTTAAAATCTTAGATGTTCCATTAAAGTCGTTTCAACCGTTTCAAAGTCATCATCCCTTCTGTTATCTGCTGTATAAATCTTAGACACAGAATGCGTGTTTTCTTTTCTTTCAAACATAAGTGTGATTTCAAAATTGAAACAATTTCGATAAGGGATTTTTAACATATTCAATTTAATGCATACTTATTCTTAATACATTTCCTAGTTTCAACAAATTAGAGCAACCTACCTGGTGGAATCCTCGTCCAATGGTCATTGTTTTCCGACAACATGATCCAATTCCCACACCACCATGGCGCCGCATACACCCCCCTCTCGTCTCTCGCCCCCTCCGCTCCGTCAGAACTGCCGGAACCTTCCTCTTGTTCTAGTGGAAGAAAGAGCATTGGAAAATGCATGGGTAGTGCAAGTTCTACAGTCTTCATTGTAGGGATATCAATAGGAAAGTCTACGGAAAAGTGCCTGTTGTAAATCGTGTAGCAAATGACAATCATACAATTCTCAGTGAAAACAATCAGGAATCACAATGGATCAAAACTAGTGAATTTTGCGATTGTATTTTATAAAAAGATAATAATATGAACAATTTGATTAATGTGCTTTTATATTTCGTTACCATTTTTAACAATTAAATGAACCACAATAGAGTAGACAATTATCCAAGAAACATACAAAAGTAGAAAATTTACTTTAGTCGGCAAACACAAGCTTCTAAATTTACCACTAGATAAATCCACCAGAGAGGAAACAAATCTAATACCGATCTAATAGTTTCTGTTAATTAACATACCAGGAAAGGACTTAAGTATTTTTTCGTCGATAATAATAATAGTTTATATAATAATAGTTTTTATTTGACCACCGACTCGCCTAAACGATGATGCGGTCTTGAGTTAATGATTAAATATAGACTTGAAAACTCTCAGATTGTATCCATCAGGAAGTGAATGTACTTTCTGATAGGTTTCTTTGACAACGCATTGCACAGTGAAGCTACGAGCAAGCTAAGGAAAAGTGGTTTTAGGGAGATCAAATAGAGTAGATCTTCTGCGGCAATGTTCCAGAATGAAATGAATGAAATCTTTTACGAACAAGAGATCCTACTAACCTATGAGTGTTTGGCGCATCTCTTGACTGAATTACGCCTAACAATTAGCCAACCCACCCTAAAGATGTGAACAGTAGTACGCTATACAAGATACGATAAGTATTTATCTGTATTATTCAAAGATCTGCAAATTCTATAAAGGTCTAGAACCAGTGACAGTCAGTGCACTCAAATATGCTAAGGTTATTGGATAACATGTATCTATTATTCTTCATCTAGAGCCTATGAGTGGGAGAATTACGGGATGATCAATATTAACTTACCATCTGGATCCACGCTAGTGCTGGCCAGTTTATCCAAGCTGTTTCCCGCCGATCTGGCTATGCGAGTATCTGGTGGTTTTTCACATGTCGCGTACTCTTCTTTTCCACGCTCTTCAGACTAGAAACAATGATTTTAATAAATGTTCACTTATGGTTAGTTTTGTCAAAACTACCCTCAAAATTTTTCGAGGGTAGATACACATTTTTATTTTATTTTTTTCAAATGAGTCATAACGTGACGTAACGTAATGTGATTTACGGGTTAGTTAATAAAATGACGTCATATAAAATTTACGTCATAATATTATTAATCAAGTAATACAATGGGTTTATTATCCTTTTGTTTATTCCAGTTGCAAGTTTTAACGTATCGTGTATTTTTGTAAGGATCATAAATATGAAGTTAAAAAGTGCAGTTCAAAAGAATTATATTTTAACCTCCAAACTGAGTTGTAGGTATAAATAAAATTTTATTTAAGGTCTATTTAAAAAGGTTAAAATAGTTAATACAGCCATTGACCGATAAATCGAAGAGATTTCTCGAAAAGTAGAAGACGAAATCTCGAGAACCCAACGGTATCAAAAAATTATATGGTTAGTCACCTTAGCTCGAACATCTTGCCTGCTTCTATAATGTCTGGTCTTGTCTTCAGAACGATACCGCTTGTCCAATTTCTTGTATAGTCTAGCTCCTGTTGCGTGCTTTTTGTTTGACGAACACGATGGAGAGTCCGCAAATCCTGCGGGCGCAGGAACGATGTCTGGCGTGGCATCTGCGTAAGACTCCTGAAAAACGTAGATTGACACTTCATGAAATAGTATAGAACACCCTAGGAATATATATTAATCAACCTAAGGGTTGTAATATTAGCGCCTACCAAAGTCACTGATGTGTTTTAATTTATGGAGCTATTATAGTATTGACCACATATTTTTACACTCAAACTATTTTCTTATGAAATTGCTGTACACGACATCACATAAATAACAATTACAATATTTCAAATAGAAAAGGTTTCAATTTAATCTTAAGTGATGAGTTAATAATTTCTAACAACGAGCCTCACAAGAAAAAATAGATAAAAATTAAATTTCTTGTCGCTGATCTTCTTTTTTTTAACATTTATAGGTTTACGCTTGACCGCCATCTCGCCTGATGTTAACCAACGATTCGGTCTACAATGCAGGGTCTTTACTTATAAGAAACCGATTCACTCTTGATTGTAAGATACTAAAGATTGTAACCATCGATGGAAAACCCACTCGGGCAACGTATTCCACAGCCTAGACGTTCTTATCACAAAAGTAGAGTCAAATCTCTTCGTTCGTGTCTCTGGAACATCAACTATGACGACTCCACACACACATGACCATCCAACTTCAAAACGACACAAACTTTTTCCTGATAGGGATAAACAAATGAATAGATCTTTTTACCTATTCATTTGTTTGCTTTTAATTTGTACAAAAATACCAACATCAGTATGAGAAGTCCTAGACGCCACGCTATCGTGTTCATGCGAAGCTGTGACTATGTGGACCTCCTTGCCACAGTGTAGACAATGTGCCTTGGCTTCGCACTCGCCCGTGCCCGTTCCCGTGCTATGTTCCGTTCCGTGCTCAGAGTAGAACACCGAGTCGGAGCCTGGTGATACGGAACGGAGGGATTCGGCTGATGCTGCTTTGGCTGTTTTGCAATCTATAAATATAAAATATCTTTGTAAGTAAAATGTATTGATGTATTGACACGGACTTTACTATTTGTATTTTTTAACTATTATAGATTTACACTTGACCGCCATCTCGCCTAATATTAAGAGACGATGGAGCGTGTTTACCTAGAAAATCCCAATTCATTCTCGATTTGAAGACACCAAGATTGGAACAATCGGGAAAACCCGTCAGGCATCTGTCATTTAATAGCCTAGACGTTCTTATCACAAATGTAAAGAAATCTCTTTGTTCGAGTCTTTGGAATGTCAACCATGAAACGATATCGTTTTTTCGAGCTACGAGCAGTTCGATACAAAAAGGGAAAGGTGGAATCAGATCATGAAGATTAGTTGTACACTCTCCGAAATGTATCCGATAAAAACACGACAAACTGGCAATTATGCAGCGATGTCCAATACTTCAAAGTCTTGAACATCGGCGCATTATTATGTGGTTTCTAAACAGACATAAACATATTTTAGTATTTTAAGCATAATTAAAATGATCAACAGTCAAAGTACCCATGGATCAAAGTATGCAAAGGTGCTCATAACACTAGTTGGTGTGCCACACTGGATAGCAGATGTATGGCCAACGTTTACATCTGCTTACCAGCTAAAAGTCAGAGTGGGAATCATCTGAGATTCTCTGTAAGCCTATGACCTATGACTATGACTTGGTCACCAAAGTTTACACAGCAATAAGAACAAAATGGTATTGGGACTCTAACGTCAAATATTTGTCTATCTTGCTCTTCGCAACATCATCTGCCGCAGCTGTTGTTGCAGCAAACTACTAATTTTTTTTTCGTAATTTTGTTACCTTTATCCGTTTTTCGATGATGCCTTGGCGAAGTGGTGGGACTTTTAATGTACCGCAAAGGGGTTAGTCTTGATCCTGCACTTGTCAATGTTCTAGTCGTTTCTATATCTTCTGCTTCTAATGAACTCATGCAAGGTATTGTCGGTATTGATGGCTTTCTTCGTGGAAGGCTTCCTGGCAGTGATATGCTTTCATTTGAACCGCTTTTTCTTCTTGGCCTTAAATTAAGTATCGAAATTACATCAATAAACATCAATTTGACAAATCTAAAATTAATAAGTTTAATTATAATAGGATTATCTAAAAACTAAAGTTATTCTTTAAAATACATCGTTGCTCATCATGCAAAAGAGAAAAATAATTTAAAATAAAATTGCCATTAAGTTTGCAATTTTTTTTATTTAATCGAATTACCTGTACGCAGCATGATTGCTAGTGGTCGGAGATTTGGCGTTATTTGAATTGGTGGTCTTTCTTCTCGGACTGTCACGTAGTCTTCTATGTTTTCTTGGTGATACATTACCATTATTTGTTCCTGTTAAAAGAAACATCCATAAGGTTATTGTATTAAAACAGCTCTGTCAAAAACAATAATCAAATCACAGCTTTCATAGTCACCTTCTTTCCTATACTGTTCACTAGAGTCATCAGACGTAGGAATATTTAAATGAAGCTTCATGTTGGATCCTATTGTTTCCCGCCTATCATAGTGCTGACCTCTATAGCTGTGGCCATCAAAAGTTTTGTTTTGAGTCGGACTTTTAGCTTTTAACTTAGTTCTTTTAACGTATCTTTCTCTTTCAGCTGGTCTTTTTGTTTCTGAATCTTTATCTTTCGGTCTTTCTTTTGTGGGTTTTTCATCGATTGGTTCTCTAGGAGACGATTGAACACTTTTTGTTTTCTCAACAAAATGAGTTTTCTTTTTTCTAGGGGGATCATGGGACTTTTCATCTGGAGGAGATTTCAAACACGTTGGTTTAAATATGATACTGCGTTCTGATTTTTGACTAATGCTATCTGGATCCTTGCTTTTCTTTCCCCAATCGTCCTGTGATGTTGAGACCGAATCATCATATGACTTTGAAAATTCTAGCGTAAATGCCTTCTTTTTCCTTCTTTTCTCCTCACTCAACCATGATTTTGGTCTACTCGTCGATCTGTACCGCTGTGAGTGTTTATACGCTGTGAACAAGGAAAATGTTTAGATACAGTATTTAACCAAACATTGTATATTTAAGTAACACTTTATTTATACTTAATCCACCGTCATCGTCATCTTCTACTGGACTTTCATAATAACCAGATGAAGAATAATGAACACTTCTTTCATCATCAGATAGCGATCCCTGCAAAAGTTTCAATATTTTTTAAGGGAATAAAGACAAATTAATAAATACAATTTGAAATAGTAATTCCGTTTGTACCATCATTTTAGGAACTAGTTGTTCCATTTCTTTAGCAGGGCTTGTTGCTTTTTCCTCCGTAGACTCTTTCTTTTCTGGTATTTCTTTAGGTTTAGGAGGTTCTGGTTTTTTTGTTTGTGTCTTGTTTACAACGTCTTCAGTAACGTTTGGGTTTGAACCACTCAAGCTGTAACTTCCACTTGAACTACTTTTACCACTTATTGTCCCCCTTATTGTCTAAAATAGCACACAAATAATAAAATTCAACGTGTTACGAAAAATATAAATATATATTCATCTACGGTACTACAACTTATTTTTGAGGTTTTAGGAATATATTTTTTAGGTTACAAATAATAAAATTCAATGTATTACGAAAAATATAAATTCATCTACGGTCTAAAACTTACTTTTGAGGTTTTAGGAATATCTTCCTTAGGTTTAATTTCAGTCTTTTCTCTCCTAACAAGCTCTGTATGCGGAGTTATATCAGCTTTAACCTCAATTTTTTCCATACTTGATCTGGGTATTCTGTCAGGTAAAGGCAGTGGAGGTGACGATAGGTCTGGGACAATAAAATCGTCGTTTATTTCTAAAGGTGGTGAAAAACTGGGCACTATAAGATCTTCTGCAATATTGTCAGTGCGAGTGGATGAATATAAGCTGGAAGCGCTTTCAAATGATGAACCATCTTGAGCTCTGTTGTTTTCTGGATCTGAAATGTTTGCTAAGCGATTATGGTTTGCAAAACAATCTACTACACTGAACTTATCTACATTTCAGACATGTACACATCTAAGTTGACTATAAATTCTTTTACTTACTTTGATTTTGATTCTTACTGTTATTACTCTTCTTAGAACTATCTGAATTAGCTGTAACATAATCTTCAGTTGTTGTTGTGCTCTCAGATACATCTGTTGTATTAATCCTTCCCGAATCTGTTCTTGCTAAACTTGTTTCACTGCTGGCAGCTTTAGTCAATGGAGCCTCAGATGTAGATTCAATAATTTGATGCGGAATATTTCCATTTGGTTCTTTTTGTTGAGCTTTCCGCTGTAAATCTCTTCTGCGAGATGGACTTAACGCTCTCTCTCGTTTCTTATTAATGAAACTTGGGGTTCGTTTGAATGGCACATCTGCGAGGTCTAAACTTGGGTGTGTGATAGCAATTGCAGGAGTGTGGTTTAATTTTGGTGGAGCGATAGGCGATGTAGATTTTGATATGGTTGGTTGCTTTGTAATAGGTGGTAACATAACATTGGGAACAACGGCGGGTGGTGACAAAGATGCCCTTGCTTGGGCTGAACTTGAACTTGAGGTATCAAGTTTATTTCGGGGTGACGTTGGGGATTGACTCTGGGAAACAAAACACACACATTTAAACAGCACAATACAAAATAATAATTACCGATCATTGCCAATGATGTAAATGAATCTTCCAAGTATTCAATACACACTTGAGAAGCGTCAAATTCTTCGTCTAGAGCATCCGTATCAAGTGAAGACCGCTGCTGATGTTGCAATAGTAGTAGTTGTTTTCTTCTTGATGTTGGCGTCAACAATGCAAGTGCCCCTGGTGATGCCGCCAAAGAACTTAAATCTGAAGAACTGTAACAAATAGAATATTTTGGATTTAGTGGGAAACTCTAGTATAATCGTACTATGAGATATTTATATTTGTATCATAAGTATGTATTTGCAATTATGTAAGTTTCATGTCAGCTAACTCCCATAGTACAAGCTTTGCTTAGTTTTGGATTAGTTAGGATTGTGTGAATTTTCAAAAATATTTATGTATTTGTAACTAGTAGTGCCCCGCGGTTTAATACATATTTCCAATTTTAGTAATGTTCCTAAGATAACAAGAAGTGTACATATGTTATTGCAGACATTCTAATAATGTTCAAAATTTTGACTCAATCCGTGCTGTCGTTACGTAGTAATTGATCAACAATCATCCAAACATACAAATTTCGCAGTTTTATTAGGATTTTGCCATTAAGAAAAATCAACAGTTAGGTATTCCAAACAATGAGCTTAATTTGGACATAATTATAACAAAAGATAGATTAAAGATCGTTGTATGTTATTTTATCGAATACTATACACATAATATGCTAAAACTTAGTTGTGTACTTATTAAAAAAACACGAAAATCCATAAACTAACCTTATTACAGTTCCATTTTCTGTCCCAGAATCAATTTGTAAAACAGTCGTTTGTGATTCATTCCACATACTATCTGAATGATCTCTGTAAAAAAATATGCGAATTAATTATATAGTCCGCGCAATAGTTGTACAAGTCATTGTATGATGAGTACAAACCTGCTTTGATCAACGGTTAAAGACTCATTTGAAGCACAAGGTGATGTTTTATCTAAAGGTGCTAGTATTGTTGTGACTGTGTTAGACATAGTAGCTCGTTTATTTTTGAGTTCTTCGACAATTGATTTTTCTGGTGATCCTGGACTAGACTTTGCAGTACTGTAAAACAAATTGATTTAATCGCATAATGCTATACTAATAAAATTTACATAAAACATAAAGACACACACGGCACAGACAACATTGACTGTAGATTACACAAATCAAATAACCAATAGTGGGTGATCTGCAATGAATAATGAAATAAAATATAAAGTTTTCAGGAAAAGAAAATAGGTTTTGTAAAACATTGATTTAAACACAGGGTAAACGCTTACAAGGAACGCTTGCCAATATTTGAAGCTTTCTATTGAGCCAATTCCAATTAATCGTGCGTACCTGCTCTCAATTTCGACATCCTTATTTATAATTTCAGTGTTTTCTTCGAAACTTACACTTCGATTTCTAAATGGTTCATGCTTGTAACTAATATATTTTTCGTGAAAGTCTTCATATGGTGCATTCCCATCTGAAGAACTATGAAGAAAATTAATGGTTGACGTTAAGCAAGCACATTTTTGGAAACCTAAAGTTCTGGATTAGTATGAATATAATTTTGATATGAGCACATGATACCAGAACTTAAATACTTTACAACAAGCAAGCTTATTTTAGAAATGGTAAGAAATAATGATGCCTGTTTGTTCTTTGAAAGGAATTTGAAGTAGTACGTAAATTTACCTAAATGAGCCATCGGGTTCAAAACCAAAAACGCCTTCATCTTTAATGGGAGTTTGACTGTAGTTTTGTCCTGTGTATTGTTTGTACATTGCTTCACGCTCTCTGTCTTCACGTGTCATGTTTTCTTGACTTGTAGACATTATTAAAGGCGCATCTTTCACTCCATCTCCGTTTGTATGTATTTCCGTTTTCCTTCTAAAATATTTGCAACGTTAATTTAATTGAAAATAGTGAAATGTAATAATTAAAAAGAAAAAAATACTCACACGTCGCAAAGTATTTCTCCTTCACTTAACGTTTTCTGTAGCATCCTTTTGTTTTTCCGTCGCAAAGTTGTAAATGGTATAGCTTCATCGTCTGGCCTCGGTTCGAAATCAATAATGATTTCTCTTTCATTCTTTTCACTATCGTCTGTCGTAGTTGCTGAATTTTCTGTAGATGGTTCTGATTGAAATGTTGACGTTTTTGAAAATGGATGCGATATTGTTTTTTGAGACGCATCACTTGTGCTTTTTGATAATATTGATCGTAGATTTTTCTCTCCTTTAGTTTGTTTAGCTATTTCTTGCTGTAAATATTCTAAATTTCTTCTATTTAACGCCATACTTTTTTCTATTGTTTCGATATCGTCATCTATCGTGTCATCTCTGTCGCTTTCATGTATAAATTGAAAGTTTTGCTGAAAGTATTCTTGTGCTTGTTTTTGAAGTGCACTTAACTCTGATGATTTGTCGGCTTGTGACGATGCGACTGATTTAACTGATGACGTCGTGACATCGTCTGAGTCACCTCGAATCAGGTGATGAGGAGATGAAGGGAGAACCGCGCTTGCCGTTGGAGAACGAGGTGATCTCGGAGGTTCTTCTGACTGAGTTCTGTGAAGTTTCTCATGATCACCTCCAATAAAACTAGAAAATTCATAAAGCGTCACAATTACAACATCGCAGTAAAGCCTAATGTGAAAAACCGATTAAAAGATACGCCTAAAATAGTTTTCAGGTAAAAAATATACTAATTCTTTTAAATCGTTTATATTAGGCTATAAAGCTTGACCGCTATCTCACCTGATGTTATGGGATGATGTAGTCTTTGATAAAGATTTTATAATTGGATAGATTTCGTTTTCGTTCATTGTGTTCATTGTTCATTGTGATAAGTGTAAACACTTAAAAATAGTTACGTGCATTACTACCCCCATACTTATTTTGATGTATAAAATACAGTGTATTTTTCTGTATCTTTCAGATTGGAAATGTTGTGACGTCTTTGAAAATAAATAAATAATGCAAAAGAATAGGGCATTTGTCTATCAATCATGCAAAATATCCTACTTTTGGCAATTGTAAAACAAGCGATGTTTAGCTGACTTGAGCATTTTAGAGGTATACTTACGTTTCTACGTTGATAGGAATATCATTAGGAGTATCACGGCCAGCTAATCTGTCGCCTCCTACTTCTGAGAAAGATTTAGTCAATCTTCTTACACCTACTGTATAACCATTAGTCTGTACACCCGCTGCTACCATTTTCACCTGTAAATAAGTTATGACAAAATGATTAAAGTAATATTTTAAATATAAGTAATTATTGAATCATCACGTATGACATAACTTGTGTGTTTGTAATAGTGGTAGGTTTATATGTATGTACTCAACCACTACTTGGTTCACTACATAAATATGATCCCTGATGTTTCGCTTATTTTTCGAAGAAATAGGTAATTAATTTATTGAGTAACTAGCACCATCCTCATAGTTGCCGTACCCTTATTTTTTCAGCAATAAAAAGTTGCCTATGTGTTATTCCAGATCATAATCTGTGTTCAATTTGAACCTGATCTGTTAAACCGTTTCGATAAAATTAAGCAACAAACATCTAAACCAACGGATTTTATAACAATAGTAATATTTAGTCAACGTCTAATCGTTTTTTCGATCTTATATTTTTCAAGAATTGTATTGGTTAGAAAATCTTTTTACTGATTTCTAAAACTGTAAGAAATAATTTAAATAAATTGCCTAGATCAATATCACTTACCCTTTTAATTGTCCTAGGGCTTAGTGATAGATAGTTTGGTGGCAACGGTTTTCTTCCTAAACATACTTCAGTTTGGGTGGCCTGAGTCCGCATAACGCCTTTTTTATCTGAAAATGTAATTTAGAAGGTAAAGTTACTGTTGTCTCATTAGAAAAAAAAAACAATTCACTCTTAAATTATATATAATTATGAAGATTGAGAGTTCAAGAAAAAATCGTTCAATCAATTTTGGATTAGTTTACTTAGTTATCAGATAGTAGGCTAAGTCCCAAATCCCAACCTTTTAATTTGCTGCGATAACTTACCTACAAGCAAAACTTTAGGTTGTTCTGTTTGTGTAGGTCTCGGCACACTTGGCGCCGGAATGTTCGGCATTGGAGCCGTTATAGGCGGAGGGTAATGCATGGGCATCCCTGGAACAACCTGAGTTGCTTGTGTCACGTATCCTGGGTACGGCGGAAACGGCTGGTACATGATTGGTAGAGTCGAGTATGGTTTTGGTTCGGGCTGTGAAAGGAGAAAACATCAATGTGATTAAATTGATCAATCGATTTATATTTATGAACTTTTACTTGGATGAACCCCTAACCATTTAGTAATAATTTTGCCATGCTACTTGATGAACTGAAACCCCGTTAAAAGAGCAGTATTATTTGTGTTCTATGAAAACTTGCTACTATGATCATTTGAAGCAAGCGTAGCAATAATTAAATTCCGATGTTTTTGATATTTTTGATACTTTCATACTGTTTTTACATTGACAACGAGCTTGATTGTGTAGGTTGTGTTATTACTCGGTAAGTTAAGGTTTTGTTTACAATTGTAAGTGACTGCGGTCACTGAGCCGCAAGTCGATATTTCGACCTTACTTACCCAGTACTATTTATGTGATGCATACTGATGTTAATTTTGTGTCTGGGTTGTCCCACGTATCATCAATTTGTATTTAATAGGTACTAGCAGCACCCCGCGGTTTCACCCGCGTAGTTTCCAATCCCGTTACTTTCGCAGAATAGAAATAGCTTCTGTGTTTATTCAATTCATAGTAAAGACCATTAGAAAATTAAAATGGAGATGGACAGGCCATATTGGTAAGAGGCATACAAAAATGGTCTCAAAAGGTGAGTCACTGGTATCCTTGAGGAGAAAAGAGGAATAGAGGGAGACAAATGCGCAGATGGGAGGATGATGTGAAGAAGACAGCGGGAACCACATGGACGAGGAAGGCGGGTAACAGAGGGGAATGGAAAAACTTGGAGGAAGCCTATGTCGAAAGACAAACTGGGATGTAAATTATAAAATTGGATTAAATATATACTTGTAAAAATGTAATCAAGACCCTAGAAATAAAGGCTATCTTTATCTTATGTGTTATTCTAGATTATTATCTTCCTATTTACCAAATTTCATCAAAATCCTTTTTTGCGCGAAGGAGCAACAAACATCCATATATCCATACATTCTTACAAACTCTCGCGTTTGTAATATTAGTTGGATTACGCATATATTACGATGTTATTAGTTATTTAGTTTATGGTGAAAAGTTAG
Source organism: Ectropis crepuscularia (assembly GCA_963693475.1). NCBI lineage: Eukaryota > Metazoa > Arthropoda > Insecta > Lepidoptera > Geometridae > Ectropis > Ectropis crepuscularia. Next base: position 18,294,298 of record OY856358.1, read on the forward strand.
CTTAGTTTTTGGATAGGGTATGTGGAAAAGTGTCGATTAAAATTAATTCTAATTTTAAACGCTCTACCTGAGAAGGTATAGTCTGGCTGCATTAGAGAAATATTTTAGACTTTAGACAAAGTTTGTATCGGATGTAAATCAAAACTTTTTCTTTTCTCTTTACATTGTATTATACCTTAACAATTCGCCCATCAATGAGTCTCTCACAATCTCTCCGGTACCGATTCCCACTGACGGCGGCCGGCATCACGGTGTCGTCGAACGTAGTCAGCGTATGCGAACGGGCGAAGGACACGTGTTTCGTTCTGAAAAAGAAATCACTAAAAGTGAAATTTTAATTCGAAATCAAAGTAAAAAAAACTGATTTCTTGTTCTTTGTGAAGATATACATAGATAGGATTACGCATTAATCTTAACGCCTAAGAAAATTTTAAATATTTTTTTTATCGTATCATTTTTTTTATTTTACGAGTACCATCATAGAGCCATGTATTTAAAAAAGTGTTTCCTAGGTTCTACAATCCTTTCTTCGCGGGAATTTTAGTGCTCTTATGATAGTAAATATTATATTTAACTACTATTACTAATATTGATGTGAACAGAATATCTATCGTGCTAGTACATCTTTTTAAATTATTCATTTTAAGTGCAATTTCGTCTGATTTGACATTATTTGACGTCACGAATGTCAAAAAAGTCTTAATTGAATTAACTTTTTCCCAAAAATACGAGGTTTTGGACAAGTACTACGATCACAACAGTATCTGCAGATCGTCTGGTCAATGACAACTAGTAGACAACACGTAGTTCTTGCAAGTATTCATTTACTCTAGCTTTTAAGATCTTAATCAGTTTTATGAAGTTACATTATAAGGATTGGTATATTTGGCCACCAATATTTAAAATCCTATTTACTACCGAGAACCTATTAAACTACTGAGGTAGGACGTAGTTTTTACAAATGATATGACTAGAACTTGAAACAGTTTTTGTTCTTTTATTTCACCGATGAAGTAAATAGAACACTGATCGTCAAAAATTGTTTCAGGTTATTGTTTAGCCAATAGGCTTGATTGAAATTTGCCTAAAAATATTACAGGTTTGGCTCGTACCAGCAATATTCAAATCATTCACTTTAGAATCTTTAGACTCAATGTTTGGAATATCTCAACCAACATCAACCCATATAACAAGAAGAAGAATTCAAAAAAATTAGTTCGCTCTCTCTAGATCGGTATGATAAATCATTAAATAAGCAGAATGTATTTACTTACTCTGTGAGCGTTATGTATGGAAAAGCGAAAACATGTCTGTTCAGAAAATTGCTCCCTTCACTTCCCAAACGATGACAATGACAAAAGTTTTATTCTGGCGTGAGCTATACAAAAAAAAATACGCGCGCAAAAGCACTCAGCAAACAGCAATGTAAAAACGCAAATTCGTAACTGACCTACCATACGAGCAAAGTTTTAGAACAGTGCTTGCATTTTAAGCACAGTATCGCCCATTAGCTAAACACGGTAAGCTTTTAACCGGTAATTTTCCAACATTACCGGTAACATTACCTGTGTGGCGGTATTGTCAGCGGCGGGGGAGGGGGCGGCGGCGGTATAGGGGTGTGTGCAGGGCAGCTGAAAATGAAAAATGTCTGGTGAGGTTCTGGTGCTTAGGCATAACGAGGGCAAATTCACACTACTTACGTCATATTTAAATAACAAGCGTGGTATTATTTGTTTCGATATGATATTTGGAAGAGGATGAAAAAAGCGACGGGTGGGCATATCACCAATTAGTTGAAGAGTGAAGTGCCCACCCCAATTAGTTGCAAAGTGATATGCCCACCCCAATTAGTAGAAAAGTGTTGTACCCACCCCAATTAGTTGTAAAGTGATATGCTACTAATTAACAACTAATTGAAACGTGATGTGTCCACCCCAACTAGTGAGAAAATGACAAGGCGGAAATAAAGAATGAATGACTGTACCTTTGAAATATTGAAAGATTTTTTACTAGTTAAGGTTTGTAGATTATCTCGCTTAAATGCAACTGCCAAAAACGTAGTTCCTTCAAATATTAAGAGAGTAAAGATGTAAATGAATACCGACGTAACTACGTAATAATATAACGTAGTATTCAGGGCAAAAGCCCTCCGACCATCTTAGTAAAATGGCAATGGCTACGCCATAACCAGCTATATATGTAGAGAGCAATATTATAGAAAATCGAAGATCACTTTAGAAAGGTAATGTACCTCCTTACTATGCCAAAAAAGCGTACTGTACTCACTCATCATTACAACCGTTTATTACAAGCCCAAGCTTTGAATCGCAAAAACAATTATCTATTCTGTACAATAAAACCCTCTATAAATTCTCGATTGAATTATTCCTCGATTCAATTTCACTAAATCAGATTTTTTTCAATTTTAGGGTTGACTTGATTTTACAAGTTTTTCACACTATTGGACTGGGTCAAAAATAAACCATTCTAATTATCAATGGAAAAATATGGGACACATATTTGTTTAAACAAATTATTACAAACCGACAAAGATATAGATCATCAAACTTCCAGATTGAGGGGTCGTTATGTCACTCGTGGGTAAATATCGTACCCACAATAAGTGACGTCACGCGAAAGCTCTTAGCACTGTATTTTCGTATTTTTTTGCCGAAACATCGAGGTAATGAAATAATATTTTTTATCGTGATTAAGTCCTGTGTTATGTTTAAAATATTGGTTAAGTTTTCTGCGCAACTTAATAAGTATGGTTTAGACGTTTTACCCTATTATATTAGGTACCTATACAACCCTGTAGCGGGGAAAGCTGTTGTAGTGTTGATGATATCGATAGTGATGGCGATGGGTTGTTTTTTGTATCTACTTATTCGTAAACGTCAAAAAAAAACTAATTTTAGTTGAAATGCTACTCTTAGCCTATAAGAATTGATACGCACCGAAATTGAGTCAAACGTTTTAAACGAAAATATCGCATTCACAAATAACTTTTTAAACGTAAAATTTCACTTGTAAACTTACAACGTTAACGAATAAAATGTTAATTTTCATAAATTAACATCTTATTCGTTAACGCATTGTGGCATTCATATGCCACAATGATAATAGAACAAATGCAAAGGTTTATGCAAACATTTATCTAAATTTACAAGTGGAATTTTATAAATAACCTTCTGGATCTTATTTTTTGTACATAAGTGTAAGATTCCCTATATAATTCCCAAACTAATAAAAGGAAATAAAATAAAAAATCATATAGGCTACTTTTTATAAGGAAAAAATCATAGGAATGAGATCAACTCGGATAAAACCGCGGAACTCTGATATCTAGGACTGTGGTACAACACAACAGACGCAACACACAGTCGGCAAAAATAAATAAATAGTTTAAGATTTAAATAATGTATTATATTGAATTAATTATAATAAACATTGTAACTTGTATCGCAAAACTCCGTTAATAAGCATGTTTTATCCCTTGTGGGTCGTAAATGAAACACAAAGTGTGGGTCGGCAAAACTATAAATTTATCAACCCTAGCACACCCAACGGACGGTCAGGTTATGTTACCATTGATGAAACATTATCAATTTCTAATTAGAAACTAGGCGAAACTATTCAATTTATTTTACTAAAATAATTATAGAGACAAAAATTTGAAAGAAAAATTAGATGACCAACAAACATATATAACATTTTAATAAAGTTTTTATATACATATAACTATTACAAACGTTTAAATAACAATCTTATATAAAATTACAAGTCAAATGTTTACTTAAAAAAAAAATTCAAACCCAAGTTTTACACAAAATTAGATAACATTATTTTATCGATGATATTTTTTATTGCAGTTGACCGTTATTGCCTGGTGTTAAGGCACGATTTTCCTCTTAGCAATCTGTTGAAATACCTTCAAATAAAACATACCTACATATGTATACATACTTTCACTTACACTACAAAAATTGTTTTATAGGGTATGTTGTTTTGTTATAAAAGTAGCCTACCACAGTAAACATTTTTTTTTAGTAAACTGTACTGTTAATAGTGCAACGTGTCAAGAATATAAATTCATGATTTTTCTCCGCAGAACACCAAAAAACCAACTTTAATTTACAAACATATATTTTCAAATAATAAGGTAAATAACTAAAACTTTGTAAACAGTATAGTTAATACTTTAGCAAGAATAGATTTTCTGAGTTAGAACTCTCTAAAAAAACTTTGCAATCAACGAGCAGTTGCAGAAATGCATTTTTTTTTCTTTTCTTTTGCATTAAATTATCGAAGTCGGTGTGGTCAATTATTTTCTTATCTGTGGTGTGACGGTTTTTAAATATGAAGAACAAATTAAAATTTAATTATTTATTTAAAATTAGTTATATAGATGACTTAGCTTAGATGATGGCTTCTTGTGAAATTTTGTCGGGTGTCTGAATGTAATGTTAAATTAAAGTCTTGAAGTATTGAGTAGCGTATTCACTCTAGACCTGAAGACACTCAGATGTAGCTACACAAAAAAGGCATCCCAATGTATTCTAATATATATTCAAGTATTTTCAAACAGTCGATGAAAGCACAAAAATAAATCCGAGGAATTGCGGAAGTTAATTAAATGTTTAAAAAAATGAAAACATGTATTAGACCTGGTAATCGAAATAACAACATATTTACACATGGTGATTATGTATCAAATCTAATTACTTTTGTTAACTGTACATCTATTTTTAGGCCTATCAATAATAAAATACTTCGTGAGGCAATAAAAGGCGCACTTTTACTGCTTACGAACTCAACAGCTATTTCCCCGACCCTCTTCAAAATGATGGCGACTGACGCCCTCAATAATTGCCCAACTAGATGTAGTTTCAGATGTCGCGGGTTTATGGACGTTATGGGCATCACGTATATTGGCGTAGACGTTTCTATTACTTCCACATATCAGGCTTTGGTATTGAGGAAATGAAAGGTTCCGTACGGAAGGAGAATAATTTTACTTTAGACGACATAAATTGAAAGCTGTTACTGAGTATAGGCGGAGACCTATTTATTTTTATTTTTAACTTAATTATGTCTTATTATTTATAATTATGCAAGTTTTATTTGCATTCGTATCTGCATCTGTTTTTTTCATTATGTTTTTAGTATTTTTATCGAAGATACTCTTTAGCTCGACCAATTGTAAAAAATTGCCGCTTTTATCGAGAATCAACCGCTTTACTCTAAATTTGAAAACCCAGATTTACTGGGAAAAAGCCACTCGGAAAGCATTTTTTTTTTGTGTGATGAGCGTATAGGTAGTATTTATTACGCTGTAATGAGCAGGCATGTTGCTCACTATTAGATACTTGTCTTATTTATTCTGTCACTATTTTATAACAACTAATTTTCTCCAAAGAAACAAAAAGCGACTTCATTATAAAATTTAATTAAGACTCTCGGCTAAATGAACGACGCGAGATGGCGGTCAAGTGTAAACCTACTCGTATAATAGTTAAAAAAAAGGTTGTGGTGTGTCATAGGACACCAGGTAAGAACAAAGTTCCTTAGGATATTATAGATGTAATAGAATTTGCTTTACATAAATGCTTAGTTATATTATTTTTGGTACGATCATCTGAAAAATATAAGTAGTTGGCAACACTGGTAATGGTCACTTTTTACGTGGCACTTTTCTTATATAATTTTCTTATGGTTTTAATCTAACACTTTTATCTGTTCGGTCGCGCACCAAATACCATATCTTCTCCAAACCTGCCTAAACTTCGTTCCAAACAAAAATACCGCGACAAATATAAACAAGTCAGCTGATGTTCTATAAAAACCAAAGAGTCTTTGTGTTTTTAATTCTAGGCTTTCCCCTCATAGCACTACCTTGTAGGCTCCTAAGTTGTACTTTTAATTTTGTAGCTAAACATCATTCAACGTAGCTATACAGTTTGGCAAAGTCGCACAAGTTCGAAGTCGCAATTAGTGGTTGAGGATCCGCAGTTAGTCTATAAATTTAGATTTAATGGATGTGGATCCTGCGGCGTTAAGTATTTATCGTGGCCTGTTAGAAGTTACGGATGTAGAACAATGATAGACTCGGAACTATTAATGAACCAACTTTGTCAGATACTTGTATACCTACCTGTACAAGAGTATAAAATATCTTGTTAATGTTTAGTTATTGTTTTAAGCTTGTGTTTAAGCGAAAACATGTTCTGGGGACCACACACAGATTTTTTATGAGTCGTGAATGAAGCTCAGCGTCATGCTCGCAAATGTCTGGGTGAACTCGGGATCACCGAGTGAGTGGGTCAGTGTGAGAATGATATTCAGCTGCTGCAGTCTGTCACTGACTTTTTTAATTAATATATGGTCATGGATACTACTCCTTCAGCCGCATCTGTCAGTGTTGTGTCGTGTCGTGTCGTGTCGTGTCAATTTCTGTGTTTAATCGTGTTTATTTTTAATAATAATTTCGTAATTTAATTTTCTTTTCTATAACCTTCTACTTCTTCTTTTCTATAAACTTCTGCCGTGCGATCTTTTACATTTTATTAATATTAAAAAGTGATGTAATAAGTAAGACAAACGCTTGATGGTAAACGATACGTCTGCTTATATCACAGATTTATTATTTATTTAGAATTGGAATTAACAATGGCCGCCTCATAAACATAAGCAGCCTTCTAAATGTTTGCACTGCTGAGACTGGGGCTTTCTCTCGCAAAGAGAGAGTCTAGGCCATAATCCACTACGCTAGCCTAGTGCGGATTGGTGGATGATTATTATTAGACCACCTCGACTAACAACATACGAGTATGATCGCACAAAATTAGGTATCGCTGTCCTACTAATAAGGCCCGAACATCAATAAATCCAAATCGAGCAAGCGAGATCAAACGATCAATCCTGTGCAACCCGTGACAAACATAACTCAATGCCCAAGTGACGTAGAAATGTGTGTGTTCGGGAATCCAGATCTAGCTAGAGAAACTTAAGTATTTTCAAAATTTCGGCATTCATTTACGTGGTTTCTACTTTCTACAAATATAGTCGTTTCTGATTTTCTCTTTGAAGCGACGTTTTTGATGTAGGGTCTAATTAAACTGTACAATCAATCATGAATGGTAAACGACAAACAGATCAATGCTCGTATGACGTGATCACAGATGTGTGAGTTCCGAAATGCAGCACTGGCTAGAGAAACTTCAGCACTTTCAATATTTCGGCATTCATTCGTGGTTTCTACAAATAAATCGTTCCTTAAGTTCTCTTTAGAACAACGTGTGTGTTTGACGCGTTCTGATGGATAGCGCTTGCTCACTGATGTCTGAAAATGTTTGATGTTAAGCGACGATGCGGTCTAAGATGGAGCGTGCTTTCCTAGAAGAAACCAATTCACTCTCGATTTGAAGACACTAAGATTATAGCCATCGGGAAAAAACCCACTCAGTAAACTCATTCCACAGTCTAGACGTCCTTATCACAAAAGTAGAGTCAAACCTCTTCGTTCGTGTCTTTGGAACATCAACCATGAAACGATGCCGCTTCTTCGAGCTACGAGAAATCCGATAGAAAAAAAGGGGTTGGTGATCATGCAGATCAGTTGCACACTCTCTGAACTGTATCCGATAAAAAACCGAACAACTCTTTACAGCGTCCATCTGAAGAAGTGTCTTTGCCAGTTATTCTACCGCCAAGCATTATTGTGGAAACATCAATGTGTTCCCGTTTAAAACGCCAACGGCCAAAACAAAGCCAAGACAATAAATTTGTCGAATGTCATTGCAGTGCTAGGCAGGGATTTAGACTCTTCATTTTCAAATAGCTTCCTGATACTTTGCTATTAGGCAAAGAATCGATGTGGAGTCGATTACTAGCGGAATCCCAACCGGTAGTGATCGGCTCAACAGACGAGCACTAGTATAAGGTTTAAAATGTTCCCAACTCCCCCCTTATTTTCCTCTTTTTCTGCTTATCCTTGAAATATGTAAAAATTAAATAAGATTTGAAATGACAAAAGTCACGAACCCCGGACTCTGTGGAGTGACAAATTAAAAAAAAGATACTTTGATATTATGCGCATACGTGTTGCTTGTCATCAAGCGTATGTTTTTCTTGTCCATCTATCTATATTACATAAAAAAACACAGCATACTCGATGCAAAATGTCATACATTTATGTTCTACCTACCCGCAAACAGTAGCAATTTCACGAGGTCGCTACCGTGACCTTTCCTACTATGTCCACAATCCCATTGAAACAGGCCGTGCGTAATAATGTGACCTTTTCTTTAAAATAATAAAGCAAAATGAGTAGTTTGTTTGATGATAAATATGGACGTTAAGTGGACCTTTGGTTCATATGTATTTTGACCGTATTCGTTAGATGCTCTGAACTTATAGTGACTGCCTTTCACTTGTTTATGAATCGCTAGGATCTGTCAGCGGTTTCGTCTACGTAGAATTTACAAAAATACTAATCCTGCATTTTAACATTATATTTTTTAATAAATAGGTACCTGCAGATCACTACAAGTTTTAAGATACTCCTCTTTATAGGAAATATTTTTCCGGTACGTAGGAGACGTGAGATTGTTCAATTTTATTTTGTCAAATGGAAAATTATAAATAAATATTAGTCGCTACTACCACACTTTTTCAAACAAGACCGTCTCGCCTCAAACTAAGGAAAACTGATTTAATACAAACAAATAATTTTATATGCATTCTTATGAATTCATAAAGCCTCAAACACATAACAAACATCCATATTCATTACGCAAATGTTTGTCTCGGGTGAAAATCGAACCCACAACCTAGGGTACACTTAGGCAACCTCACTACTTACTAACCCACGAAGTCAAGAATCTATATTTATAGTCTCCCCATACTTCATTCGCAATTTCACAACAAGCTGCAAAACGATTAGTATTCGAATCTCGAACTTAATTTCATTCCATAAATTTGCAGTTAAGTCACCAATTATAAATCATTCGAATCCTTAAATTATACCGGGACCTTCAGCGATGACGTCGATTGGGTAATTTCCGAGCAATTTCTCTTCATGTGCGCTAGGGTTATCTGTGTGTACATTTCTCAAATAATACATTTTACTACGTCAGAAGTTTGTTTTTATAGTAATAAATAAATTGGGGTGACGATTGGGTCCAAAATAAACCATTCCAATTAGTCCGTCAGGTTGATTATGGAAAAATATGAGATACGTATTTTCTATTTGATCACATCTTAATATATATAAATCTCCTGTCACGATGTTTGTCCGCGATGGATTCCTAAACTACTTAACCGATTTTAAATTAATTTGGCACACCGTGAGCAGTCTGGTCCAACTTGAGAGATAGGATAGTTTTTATTTCGATTAATAGTCTTTAAATGACAATATCCGAGCGCAGCCGGAATGGGCTGCTAGTAATAATATAATCGACAAATATATAGATCATCAAACTTCCGGAACTCACTCAAGAAGTTTGGTGATATCTACCGGTCCGCTCCTAGTTGTGACTTGTGACGTCACGTCTTTGAGTAAGATCTGAGGCTTTAATATGTTATGTTAAATTATAAGAAAACAATATTTTTTGAATTCTTATAAAATATTCTATGTTGTTTTTATCAATTGCAGGACTGATCATTGAACTTGACACCCATTTCCATCTCACTTCTTTTGTTGTTGAAGTCAACAATCATGACATATATCATAGTATTGAACTTGGCTCTCATTTCACATTCATGTTTTTTATGGGATATAGGTATACGTAAAGCAGGAGGCAACAGCAAGAGAAAAGAAAAAAATAGGATAGGGCTGAGTGGCGTTTCATGGGAGAGGCTTATATTTAATTAGGATGAGTATGGGCGGATGATGACGATAATGATGATGATGATAATATTGTTATACTGAACTATTTAAACTCTCAACTCGCATCATTTTTATTTAGTACAGTTACGTGTAATATTTATACAGTCAAATTCTACAGTCATGATTAAATCTTTAACCAGATAAATCAAAATTATAGTATTGCGGTCAACGCGGGTAAAGTCAGATAATTGTTTGGCAATTTGAATTTATATGAAAGTTGAATTTGTGCTCTTGATTGGTACAGGGCCGAGAAAGATAGGATGATAAAAGTGATGTCTATACGTAGCAGTGGGAAGAAGACAGTGGATTAAGATGATGATAATTTAAGTGAGCAGAAAGTACGAATACTATGCTTTAGCGAGCAACCATGGTGGCATAGAGTCTTCACAATCGTGAGATCGTATGGTCGGATCCCACTTATGCTTCTTGGTATTTTCCAAATACTGTTCTACAAGTTTGTCGTAACCAGTGACTTTAACGGTGATCGAAAACGTCATGAGAAAACCGGAATTTTCCAAGAGAGACATTTTTCAAGGAACTGCGCCACCCAAGCCTCACTTGGCCAGCGTCGTAGATTGGTCTTGACTCTCTCCTTATGAGAGAAAGTTCTTAATGCTAGCATTGGAAGCATATGTAGGATAAGCTTATGCTATGCTTTAGCGTGAAGAGGCTGAAATGAGTTTACGATACATGTTTAAGATAATTTTTCAATATTTTTAACATAATATCTGATAGGACTAAGTGCAAATAGCTTTAAAATAGTTATGGCGAAAGCATTATAGAAAGTTTTATGAAATATTTAGTGTCTCTATATGGAATAAGATAAATAACATTTTTTAATGAATTTTTTGCAAACTTTTCATGGGATCCACATCACCACTCTTGACTGTTTATGATTATCAGCACTGACGTATTTTGCAATTATAAATAAAATCCATTGTACAAAAGGAATGTAGTTCAAACATTTCGTCAAAGGAAGTCAGTAGTGGTGCGGTCTATAAAGCCACTATAACCTAACGAAATAATAAAATAAAATACTCACGGGATTATAGAAGGTGGCCTAGGTAACGAGCCTCCTCGGCTTACTGACGCGATTTGGTCCACATTATAATTTTGGGGCCAACCCGCGTTATTTTCTATTACCGATCTGAAAAAGAGATATACATACTTTAGCTGTACAGGTTATTTATTTATGGGGTATATGATATAAGTAAGAGATGAAGTCGTCTAATGACTAGAACGTCAAAGTTTCAGCCTGCACTCTGTCTTTTTTCACATTCAAATGCATAAATTTGAAATTGCCACTAGGTTGGACGATGAAGGGAAACATCGTGAAAAAACAGGCATATTTACAGGCATATTTACTGTGTCTGGGTGTTTCTATGTATAATAAGTATGTATTTAAAACTATATAAGTATTATATCAGTTATCTGGCCGCCATCACACAACCTTTGCTTAGTTTGGGGTCAGATGGTGTTGTGTGTGAATTGTCCACCAATATTTATTATTATTATATATTATTATTATATCTTTTCAGAACATTCGTTATCCACCAAGCCGCAATTGACGCGCGTGGTTAAAGCTGATTTTCTTGTTGTAACGGAAGGCCAATGCTATCATTGCTTTTCTACGCTTAATATTTACGAATGCTTATTATGATAGTGATAAAACGAGCACGAGTACCCAGAACTGCTCAATGCACAACATTTTTAACGTGAATAATATTAACTTCATTTCATTCATTATATCATGTTGAATTACATTACAGCATTACACTTATAATTTAGTATTATATTCTACCTGTTTACTCTATAATTTCTCTAGAATCATTGCTCTTCAAACCAAAACTTAACTTTCTAAATAATCTAAGCATTTTAGAGAATTTGGCAACGCAATAAGTTCACGGGTAAATCGTCAGTTTTTCACCAGAACCGCTCTTAAAAACTTGCTTTATTCCGCAGGAGTTTCCCTTCGAAATCAATTATGCGGAAGGGAAGTTCGAATAACGAACCTTTCTTTCGTGGCGATGTAAATTTCAAAGGTGCTTTCAACTACTTTACCGTCATTTAAACCAAAAATAAGGGCCGCGTTTAAGGTGATATTTAAATATCGACGACAGATTGGTAGATATTAATAATATATATTCTTTGTAACTACAACATCATAAATAGCGTGTGAGTATTTGAGTGTTTACCAAAAAAGGCGAAGCGATCAAATGATAGCGAGACATTTATCATAAGGGTACTCAAGAAAGAAAGAAAGGTAGGTTTGCAAAAAACAGATTTAAATAGTGCTGGCACCTAGTTTGCTAAATAGGTAAAAACACTTTTGTATCTAAAATCGTTTGCACTTTTATATTGACGGTATTTTTCGGCATGAAAATAGTTCATTACCGGTAATCATCACGTACATCTGTACGTCGAAAATTACTTAAAACCGGAGACGAAGTTTCAAAGTACGACCTACCTATGAGAAGGCTAGAGACCTAGAAATTAGACTTTTCACCGCTGTGGCATCACGGTATTTATTAAAGAACCCCATACTAATTACTGCCTCAAAATTAATGTTCATATAAGACAAATATAATTTGTAAAAAGCGTTGAAATGGAACAGCACCTTAATTGTGCCCACTCATATATTTTTGCGCAAAACTCGTTAAGATCGTATTAAAATTGTTGTTCTCATAAATTGAGGGCTTCGCAGCTTAATGAAGGAAACGGAATTCTCTTAAGATTCAATTAAAATTTGAGATAACGCTAAATCCACTTCTGTTGATAGCAGCGTTTGCAAAATATCGAACGTACGTTGTTTGAATCTTGTAATTTGGGATCCGACAAGAGAGAGACTACCTCCTATTGGAGTTAGGAAATCTAGGCGCAAAATGTTCCTCATTTATTTAATAGAGTGACGTAAGGAGATTAGAGTGTAGCATATTTTCTAGTAAGTAATTCTAATGGTTTAGGTAAAAGATACTCAAATGGTGACATCATTTCGAGCAACAGGGTGTCCTGCATTATGTTTTCTGACTCACTTTCAGCTCTGCGGTTCTAAATGAGTATCAGTTCTACAATTAATTTATGACGTTAATATAATTAAATGTGGCTAAAGACGGACGCTTAATCTGAAATTGATATTTTAACCACAATCGTTAAAAACTCAGATGTCACGCACACCTACATTGTCAAGATTTTAATGTCTAATATAGCATCTTTAATCAAAGGCAAACTATAAGTTTACCAAGTTCCCTCTACAATAAGAGTGAAGTAGCTTTGAAATATTACAATAAATCTGCTCAGGAAAAGATTAGATTCTAAATGACGTTAATAGAACCATTAAAAGTAGAAGCCATGGTATTTAAGTATAACTAGCTATTGGTAAAAGATCTTACTGTGGCCACTCCATCCGGGTGAAGTCCTCATCCTCAGGCATCCAGGTGTAGCGTTTGGGGTCAGGTTGACTGCACACCGACCGTGGCCGTCGCCGAAAGTAGGAGCACTCCAGATCGGCATCGTAGGCGCATAGCTCAGCCGGTGCCGGGGTGGGTTGACCAAACCTGCAATGAAGATATCTGATCTTCAAGATCATGAAGAAGCCAAGTAGATAGATAGATAGATATACTCTTCAAAAATACATTTTAAAATATCAAATACAATTTATTTTATTTTTTGTATCACAATAAAGAGTTTTCTATCTATCTATCTAAAGTAGTGCGACAATGGGCGGCCTTATCGCTAATAAAGATATGGTACATCAGATATACTAGTTACAGAGAGGATACACAAAAAGAGTCTTAGTGATCCAGTTGCAAGAGAAGTCGACGATATCACCTATATCGTGATATGAACTTCACGGGCACAGGATGGAAAATCTTGTACCTTTAAACGAGCAATTCTTGTATATAAATATGTATATATATATATATAATCTGAATCTCGGAAACGGCTTGACGGATTTTCATGAAACTATGTATGCAGGGGATTTCGGGGACGATAAATCGATCTAACTAGGTTTCAGTAAAAAAAACGCATATTATGCGCGTTTTTAAACAATGAAAAACTGTCACATTAGACGTTAGAATGCGAAGGTAAATTTCGTCGCGTGACGCGACAGCATAATTAGCTCAAACGGGAAGTCGGGTGGTCATAGCGGTCACGAATTAGTAGCTCCGGGTTCGAATCCAGACGGATTCTCTTTTTTTCAATTATTTTTTTTTGAGAAAATCTATTTCTTGAAGTCTTTTATCTGTAGGTATCTAAGTATATTTAGTATTTAAACCAAGCAAAGGTCGGTCACCCAGGTACTAATGACATAATAAGGAATGTCTATACAAGGCACTGAAATCAAAAATGCTCTCAATGACAATGATCTAAGAACTTGCAAGTTTTAGAACTTCCAACATTGCTAAAGCAAGCCCCGATATCCGTGGCTAAAGCCTTTTTATTTCATATTTTTGTTCTTCTAATAAATATCTCAACCTATCACACTACAAGTCACTGGTGCTATTAGAGTTTACCTGTCAAAGAATATCTATTGTAATCCATCACTTGTATAGCTACTACTATTTTGGATCGGAGGTAAATAATTTATCTACATCAGACATTTGGATCATTATTGTTTATTTTCTGAGCTTCACAACTGAAAGACCAAAGCACTTATGTAATTAAATACCTACATCCCAGGCTCGATCACATTTGTCAAACTCGCCGTAGAGTACACTAATCAATTCATTGACACCCACAAACGTGATCTAGAACGCAAACATTTACTGACGACCAGCTAAGCCTGCTAGCGAACTAGGGGTCCGTAGCAATTTATCAACGGTGACAGGTGCGATACTTGTCTTAGGGTGAAACAGTACTAGAAGATATATTACTCAGCTTGGTAAAGAACAAATTAACTCAAACCAAAAAACTTTCCAAAATCTATACTAATATTATAAAGCTGAAAAGTTTGTTTGTTTGTTTGTATGTTTGTTTGATTGTTTGTTTGTTTGAACGCAAGGATATCTGGAACTACTGGTCCGAATTGAAAGATTCTTTCTTTTTAGGATAGTCCATTTATCGAGGAAGGCTATAGGCTATTTAACATTACGCTACTATAAACAGGAGCCGAGCATGAATGAAAAATGTAACAAAAACGGGAAAAAATATTGCTTTTAGAGAGCTTTCGTTGCGTGACAGCATTTGTCATAAGTTAAAGGTTGCGTCATTAGAACCTAAAGTAACCGAATTTGTTCAAAATTTGAATTGGTACGACCAATTTTCGATAGATGGCGTAGCAACGCGCGCGCTTTCTGCTAGTACCTAATAAAACCCACACACTTCACTCAAAACTGTCTTGCTTGCTAAAGTTATGTCTATTATATAAAAATCACTAAAAATTATTTAGCCACCTATTTTCATGCTATGGTCACTTTTTTTGTAAGCGCATTTGAGTAAAAATGTTGCTCACGAAACTACAGCCCACAGTCCTCTTCATGTTTTTTTAATATTGGCATGGCATTACATGGCATGGCATTTGGCAGTTAACTTATAGAGATGTCTTACTGTTGCTTACCGAACTTCAAGCTATTGTAGAAGATTTTAGGGTTTTACCTATCTAAATATGCTACCTGACAATACTAGCATCATTCAAAATATTAATTAGATACCTGGCAAAATAGTTCTCCTTTCCTCGATGAATAGTATCCATTCTACGGCAAGCGTTCAGCAGATTTAGCTAGCTTGCTTATGAGCTCGTATATGGTTCACAAAACCAAGCTGTGTTAATAAGCCATAAAGGCATAATAAAAAGCAAGTTACGATCTCTTTTTTACGAGGGAGGAATCCTCAAAGATACCGATCTACAATCTGTATTACGGTGCATTTCTATGTGATTTTGCCCCAGTTACCAACCTCAATTAAGTTACGGCAGCTAACTTGGAGATCGATGGAGTTTTGTATTAGAGCTCCTTTGTGGCATTAGGATTCCGCGATACTCGTTTATAGAATTACGAAGTAAAAGATTGTACCTATGTGAAAGTGTAAGGTGACAGTCCTTTTATCAACACTTGAAATTCAAGTAAGAAGAGATTTTAATTCATCAAAGTAAAATTAGATCCACCAATCCCATAATGCACCTTATATACCTCTCAGAGGAGTTTAATTGTGGAACTTGTGTTGTGTTGAATAAAAAGTGTGTGATTTTCCATAAAGAAAGGACGAGTATCGATACTCCTGAACAATCTGATTTTTTATTAAAATTCATTATTCTTCATTGATATACGTGTGAGTGCGGTTCCAGCCTAACCGAATTGTAGCTAAATATAGATTGTATTTACTAGGATCAGAGGAAATGAAGCGATATCTGCTGGTATAATCCGACGCTAAGCTAGCGATCTGTCTTGCTGAACGTTTTAAGGTAAATTTTAATTAATAAATGGAAGGGATCGCGAAAATAGGCTTATGGGAACCCTTTGGCTTTAATTGGTTAAAAAATTCTGCTGAAATATAATGTTATCGCTTCTTATTTACTACTTTTTTCTCTACAAAATTAACAAGACTAACTAAATAGCTGTCTAATGTTTGAATAAAAGCTAGACTTCAAGAATACGTACAGAAATCGTCGATGTTTTGGACGTCAAACAAATCTAAATTGCTTATTAGACTACAGGCCCGTGAACAAAATTTGCGGGTCAAATGAACCACCATGTAACATATGTAGGATGATAGAAGGGTGTAAAGTATTAAAATTCAGCACTATGCCGTCACTTGTAAGCTGTCCAACTGAGTGTGATTGAAGAGGGGGGGTTGCAACCCTCTACCATTTCTCCTTGTAGCATGATTATTATCCATTACTAATCCATTATTTCGCAATGCCGTACAAAAATCATGCGACAAGGAGAAATGATCGAGGATTGCAACCCCCCCTCTTCAATTGCACTCAGTTGGACAGCTTACAAGTGACGGCATAGTGCTGAATTTTATTACTTTATACCCTTCTATCATCCTACATACGTCTCCTGGTGGTTCATTTGACCCGTAAATTTTGTTCACGGGCCTGTAGTCTATATGTAATGATTTAAAATACGAAAGATAAGCTGGAACTATTGTAAAGTGAACAAGCAAACACGATGAACAAGCCACCAATCCATGATTCAATTTAACGACAAAACTACAGTAAAACTAGGTATTTTAAATAATACTACAACGCGATTTACAGTTGGATTGATGCTGGGTTTTCATTAATTTATGCCATAGTCTGGTATAAATTAATATAGTAGACAAATATAACAATTTACACTAATCTTAATAAACACTTTATTTGTTCTCTTATGATACAGTCCGAAGAGTAGTTTTCTAAGTCGACCATGACAGACGCAAGACGGTAACACTATATTGAGACACATCCAAGTGTCTCCAAAGTTGTAGTATACTACATTCTACAGTTCAAGGATACACCGCGTCCGTTTTAGTCTTTTTAGCCACCAAAGGAGGAGTCCTTCAATGTCTGCGTATACTTATTTAACCCCGTCTCATAGAGGACTTATATTATAATTATATTTAGATGAATCGGATACACTTCGGAGAGTGTGCAACTGATTTACATGATCTAATACCACCTTGCCCTTTCTTCTATCGGACTTCTCGTATGTCAAAAAATAAATAAATAAATATAAATATAAATACGAAGAGATTTTACTCCACGTTTGTGATAAAATAGTCTAGGTTGTGGAATGCGTTGCCTGAATGGGTTTTTCCCGATAGTTACAATCTTGATGTCTTCAAATCGAGAGTGAATCGGTTTCTTCTAGGTAAGCACGTTCCATCGTAGATCGCATCGTCGCTTAACATCAGGTGAGATGGTGGTCAACCTACTGTATACCTATAACTTAGTGCGAACCTATTATAGTTAAAAAAATGTATTTCTCTTACCTGGGATACCTCTGTATGGGTGCATAATCGGTGTTGAGATTCTCATCTGAGGGCACTCGACGACGGACACACACGGATAGAAATGATGCTCTGAAAAAAAAGGTATAAATATAATTTCTAACTTGGATATTGCACTATTTTGTCATATTCCAGTAACTTAAAATAGGATTAAATAATATATTTTTTACCGAATAAACAAAAACTGATTTCAGTGACATTAATTTAAAATTAAATTCATACACTGATACTCAATTTTATTAAAACTATTACTAAGTCGTTCAGATAGATGTTAGCAATTTTTAGGATTTTGTTGACATTCAAAATCGATTTCGAAAAACAATATGTTGGGCTATTTCTAAAGTATATCTATTATACAAAAAAAACGATTCCCAATTAGAAGAGCTATTACGTAACAAACTTACAACCCAATTGAGAACATTCTCCTTTTTGAAGTCGGTAAAAAATTAGAAACGATTTTGAAATATCCTAAGCAAACGAATAAAACAGGTAAAGTATGAGGCTCGTCCATTCCATCCCACTCTGGGCCAAACAAGATTACAAGGGTGAAGAATAATAAAATGGCCAATTTGTTACCTTTACCTTGGCTAAAAGGATCCCATTTATCGCCAAAATCTACTTAGGCTAGTCATGGCTGGAATTAGGAGGCATAATATTTGCTTCAAGGTCAAAAGGTCTCTCGACTCAAGAGTGGGGTAAAATTAAAGATGAATGGAAAATAGAACGATTCTACAAAAGATTAGCGAAGGCATTTGTTAAATACTGTAAAGTTAAGCATTTAAAAAAATAAACGCGAATAGCGAATGTGTTATTAAGTTGTCAAGGATACAGAACTGTAAATTTCACTTATGTAATGCCCGGTTTACATTATTCCAGTCCAGGGATCGAATCCAGCGCTGGATTGCTTATTGGAAACATGTTAACCGGCACTGGAAAGCATCAATCCAGTGCCGGTTAACATTTTTCCAGTAAGCAATCCAGCGCTGGATTCGATCGCTGCACTGGAATAATGTAAGCCGGACATAAATTACGAGTGTCTTGGGAAGTTATTTGTTTTGTACAGTAAGATTACGTTATAATACACGCGAAATAACATTTAAAACTCGTATACAATTAATTATTGTGAGATACTAATTGTATAACGATTATGAACGAATAATATAAATCGATACACGAAAGACAGCAGAGCTGGTGGCGACGGCGGTTGGAAGCGTTATAAGACCGAGGAACGGGCCGAGTGCCGTATTATGGGAGAGGCTACTATGTACTATATCCAGCAGTGGCCAAATACAGGCTGATTATGATGATGACTAATTGTAAAAACTTCAATTAATTCTTTTCGAAATTCTGCTTTTTCTCACGAGGTAAAATTGGCACAGCGCGTTTTTTCCTGCAATTCAATATGTCATCCGCCATTTCATCAATTACTTCTTTCACATCTTTAGCCACGTATTTTATTGATTCTGTTTTTGGGCACCCTTATTGTAATTTGCAAATTATTTCAATCCCCGAATCCAAATTATTTTACAACAAATCCAATACCCGAAATAATCCTATTAAAAATAATACTCTCATTCCGGCTTCCTGTTCAGCGACATGGGAATAATAGGCGTATTTTTGACGTATACAAAATGTTAATAGGAGAAGTTTGCTCATAAATCTTATGCATGGGAGAGGCCTACCGGAAAATATCCCATCTGGGAATTCCTTGCGTTGCTGACATACGGCTTAGTAGCGGTAGCATCAAGTACTTGCTGTTTTTAGGGACAAATCTGAATGAACAAATTGGAAATCGTTATATACGACTACGTTAATCACACAGTTTTTTGTATATTTCATGACTATCCATTATTTTATTAAGTTATTTTAATTGAAAAAACATCAAATTTTGAATTCATAAAACCTATTATTTTGATAATGGGCTATATAAATTCTAACACAAATATTGTACTTATGTTTGTGCAATTAAACAAATGCAAGAGACCGTCAACCTTAAGGTCTTTACATCAAACACACCACATTTTTTAAATATATTTTTATACTCAATTCAATTCAACCGCATTTATTTCTTCGAACATTTTATTGGTTCGAAGAAATAAATAACGATTGTAAATGGTAACGATAAAAACTTGGTAACGCTAATGACAAAAAAATTTAATAGATTCAATACAAAATCAATCAAGAATGTCGATATAGGTAAACAACTGTCCAACTTACGTAGTGGTAGGACTCGTGGCAGAGTCCGCCTGGGGAAGTACCACCTTTGCCAGTTATTCTACCGTAAGTAACAGTACATAATATGCAAGCATTACTGTGTTCCGGTTTGAAGGGCAATGTTTCCAGTGAAATTACAGGGCTTAGAGATATAACATCTTAGATCTCTGGGTGACGAGCGCAGTGCAGTGCTAGGTAATGATTTGGACTCGTCATGTTCCAATAGCTGCGTGTCACTGTGCTGTTATGTGGCAGGTATGTTGCTTACCATCACGCATATGTCCTGCTCGCCTCGTCACAATTTATTTAATATAAAAAAAAAACTTACGCAGTTGTAAAATATTTTTGTAGTAAAAAGATACAATTTGAGCAAGTAGTTGATATCAATTAATGTAAGAAACGACTGTAGATCGTATACGTACCAATTTAAATACATACATACAATATTATACGTATACAATGATTTTTACCCAGAGGTACAGAGTTACAGTTATAATTACATTACAATTAGAATTACAATTACATTACAATTGATTTGTCTCAGATTTTTGACACCGTAGGTGTAACCCAGAGATTTGTCTTCATTTGTACCATCGTAGCGACCGATAATAATTTATTAAGGTAAATTAATAATTAAAAAGATTTAAGTTTATTCGTTTGAAATGTAATAATAGTCAGAATTTGTAAAATGTATATATATAATGCAGCACTCAATACGAGTATATCCCTACCAATTAGTTTCAATAACTTTTTGTGTTATTCTACAGGGCTAATCTCCAAAGCGATCTTCCTTTTTAATATTTTTTATGGTTAAACTACTGGAGGCTTTTATTTCGAAAATATTTGAGGTTCTGTGAAGATTAACACAAATCAGAAATTTCCCAAAATATTGTACAATAAAATGATCGGGACTCACAAAGTAGAAAGAAAGTATTTCATTAGAACAATATAATATTGAAACTGAATCGGGATTTTATACAAATATTTCAATAGTTTTAATAAAAATCACAAAAAATTATATCGTCGACATCTGTAGTATAGGTAGTTTTAATTTTGTTTACTTTATTAAAACTGCTCTACCGATTTCTATAAAATGTATGTAGGACCACTTCTGAAGTTAACCTTTCAAAGTTTGTTTCAAACAAGAAACAATGATAAATAACGACACATAATAAATCGATCAAAGAAACACCACAACACAAACTACCTACATTTAAAACATACAGGGAATTGAGAAACTTTTCCTTTTTTGAGATCGGTTAAAATGTGTTCCAAATTTACACAAATAATAAAGTGGCCAAGTGCGAGTTGGACTCGCCCATGAAGGGTTCCGTTGCAGCAAGTAACATAATATACATAGTACACATAGTTCTTGTCGTTCGTTGTAACATTGCTCGAAGTTTCAATAATAGTGTATTTATAACGTACTAAAAAAAACTACTCATCAGATCGAGTTCAAACCAATTTTCGTTGGTAGTTTACATGGTAATGTACATCATATATTTTTTTTAGATTTTTCATTCTCTTACTTTAGAAGTTAGAGGGGGGGGGGGACACACATTTTACCACTTTGGAAGTGTGTCTCGCGCAAACTATTCAGTGTATACGAAAAATATTTTAGAAACCTCAATATCATTTTTGAAGACCTATCGATAGATACCCCAAACGTGTAGGTTTGATGAAAAAAAATTTTTCTAGTTTCAGTTCTCAGTATGGAGGGCAACCCTAATTTTTCTTTTTTTTTTAATTTCTTTGTTCAAATCTTAATGCGGTTCACAGAATACATCTACTTACCAAGTTTCAACAGTGTAGCTCTCATAGTTTCGGCAAAAAGTGGCTGTGACATACGGACGGACAGACAGACAGACAGACAGACAGACAGACAGACATGACGAATCTATAAGGGTTCCGTTTTTACGTTTTACGGAACCCTAAAAAAATATGTTAGTGTGTTGGTCCGCAAATATACAATTTCGGCTAGATTATTTTGAAATAACATAACCTAAACAAACCACATTCCATTACTGTTTCGGGTAGGTAATAAAATTACGTTCACAAATTCATATTGTGAGACGAATTTGAAACACATTTGCATTTTGATTAAGCCAATTCGATAAAGCTTACACATTAAATTTAACATTTTCAAATATAACATTTCTAAGTTTCATACCTGCCTACATTTACATTGAAACATTTAGATGTGGGTAGAACTAATAAATTCAGGGTTTTTATTGACTTAGTGCAACTTTGATATTAAGGTATTCAAGGGATTCGTCGGGGACTCGGGAAAATTAGTGTGGGATAAGTTGACAAGGCTGGGTTGTATGTGGATTTCGCATGGAGAGTTATGTATGGTGTGTTTATAAAGCATTATTTGTGTACTACAAAGTAGACACTGTAGAAGTTGTAACAGAAAGGTGGTGAAATTTTCCGACTTCAAAGCGTAAGGTCAGTGCTAATAAGATTCTTCAGACCTTTATTGGCCTGTGGATAATTCAGATGTGCTTAGTGTAAGTAGTTAGGGAGTATGATTCTCGTTGTATATTAGTTTAGATAATACTGAGTGTTGTGAGTTTTTTGAGGCAGAAGAAGATAACATACTGGTATTTTTAATTTTGGAGTATGTACCTTGGTTGTAGTTCCCGATATTGTGATGCAGTGCAAGAGCACCATGTTCAACTAATTAAGTGAACAATCGTGTGATTGTTAACTACTAATGTAGTGAACAATCGTGATAGTTTAAGACAATGTTTAAAGATATTAATTAAATGTGTTGTTACCTATTGGCCCGTGAGCATGGACTCTCGATGTGGTACTGGGAGAGACATCCAAGGAATCGGTCCTTCTTGGACTTTTCCAACTCCAACAGATCCAGTTGTTTGTTGTTGATGCAATATTGCTCCCGGAATTCCTGCAGAAAATTGATAAATAAATATTGGTAATATCGGGAGTCTACTAGGGACTTAGTATACTGATTTACGTCTCAAAACCGTCACTAATTACCCCGGGTAATTGAAAATTGTATCCCGAGACTGCATTGTTCAACGTCGTGCCCTATTATTAAAACATAAATAACTAAATAAAAATGTGAATCCTCTTATCAAGTCACAAGTACCTGGGTGACCGAGCTTTGCTCGGTTAAAATACTAAATATACTGATTTATACTACAGATAAAATGCTCCTAGCTTTTCTAAAAAAAGAGAAGAAATTAATGCAGGAACACAGGTAACATAACATAAACAGCCCACTAAATGGTCCCAATGCTGGGATTTGGGGCCTTCTCTCGCAAGAAGAGAATTATGGCCATAACCCACCACACTGGCCAAGTGCCTTGGTGGATGACACATGACATCGAAATATTCTAGGTACATGTCGGTTTTCTCTCGATTTTCCTTAAGACCACAAAATAACACACAGCAACTGTTTCACGTTCAATTGAGCCCACGATCTCCGGTCCTCTATGTAGACTCACTATTAGCTGTGCCACGAGGTCAGTAAGACCTTCTTTTCTCACCTGCTTGGAGTACATGGTTGTCTTCCCTGGGCGCTCGTCGCTGGCCCGGTGCCACTTTCTGCCCGCGTTCTCATCCTCCGACTCGTAGCCTTTGGCCGAGTGTGCTATGTCAGCCTGCAACAAAAAAAACAGTGGTCAGTTTAAATAATACTAAAGGTTTAATATTTTTTTGAAGATTGACAGAATGTACAAATTGTACTGCAATAGTATGGCCCAAAAAAAGAAACTAATTAGGCTGTCACATCAGTGAGATTATTAAAAAATATTGTACAAGTTTTTTTTTGTTTTTTTTTTACAAATCAAAAATGACAAAGACACAGCACTTAGAAGTTTCGAGTGACGTCACTTCATTGTACAAGTTTTCCGAAGACGTGAGGTCACAATTCCTAGCTCCAGGAGTTTGATGATGTTTATCGTTATGGTTATCGGAACTCAGATGTATATCTGAGCTCCAACGATAGTGAAGTTTATTGAAAGTTACATTTGGAGTAGCATTTGTCAGCGGACGCAAATTTAATTAATTTTAGATATCCAGGAGAGGTTAGGTGTCTGTTTTGTACCAATGTTGGGCAAAGGCCTTCCTACCATCCTTTCACTTTTTTCTATCTACGACAGACGAAGTTTATTAGAACGTAATTGAGCAACAAACATCCGTATTTTCACAATATTTAATACTCACGCCACACAGTTTTACCCATTTACTTTTAGTTCAGTCGGGGCACACATAAAATTAGCCTGAAATAGAAAAAAATCCGGGAGCGATTTCTTTTTTTTAAACGTTGAAGAGGGTGGTTGGAAGTATAAATCTCGATTTTCGTACTAATCCCGGCAGAGGGTTCGCCGCCATCTTGTTTTAAAGTTTTTGTGAAATACCACGTTAATTTTCAACTTTAGAGCAAAAATGATAGTAACAAAAGTTGTTTGATTCTTGTCATTTTTACGCTAGGATCAATATTTGCAGTGTAATGCTATCAAGTTTATCAAAAAAATCGTAATGGGTGGAATTTTATTTTCTTCAACTTTGGTTGTCGCACTTCTTAGGGTTCCGTAGCCAAACGGAACCCTGTTACTGCGACTTGGCTGTCCGTCTGTCCATCCGTCCATCTGTCTGTCACCAGGCTGTATCTCAAGAACGGTGATAGCTAAACAGTTGAAATTTTCACAGATGATGTATTTCTGTTGCTACTATAATAACAAATACTAAAAATAAAATAAGTGAAAAAAGTGCGAGAGCAAAAGTTGAAGAAAATAAAATTACATCCATTACGATTTTTTTGAAAAACTTTATAGTACAACTCTGCAAAAATTGATCCTAGCGTAAAAATTATTGCTACCAAACTTGTGAGAAATTAAATTTCCAACAACTTTGGTTACCATCATTTTTGCTTTAGAGTTGAAAATTTACGAGTTATTTCACAAAAACTTTAAAACAAGATGGCGGCGAACCCTCTACCGGGATTAGTTAGAAAATCGAGATTTATACTTCCAACAACCCTCCCCGACGTTTTAAAAAAAAAAATCGCTACCCGGATTTTTTTCTATTTCAATGTCTGCCCCGACTGTGCTATTTTTTCCCGTAATTTACCCGTGATACAAAGCAGCATATTTGCTATTTAGACTATAATCTGTGTTCTAAATTTTAACTCGATCCATTTTGTGGTTCTAACGTGATTGATCGACAAACATTCAAACGTCTAAACTTCCACATATTTATATATTATTAGTAGGTAAGATTAGTATGATTTAAACAGGTGGAAAACCATAATTGTAGTATGATTTGCAGTTGCATTCACTTCTCAGTGAATTCAATTGATGAATCAGGCAAGACAGCCACATGTATTCAATATAAAAAAGGAAGAAAAATAAACAGCTGTAGGTACTTTCCCATATTGTCCCCAAGACATACAGACCCGATAAAAAATAACGAGAAAAAAAACAAAGAGCAGTTCCAAAAACTAATCTTCGCAAACAGAATCGAACTCGTTCGAAAGTCGCAAAACAGAACTATCGGGGAACAAACTGAGTTTCAAGTTTATCGCCGTCCAACACTGTAAGTAGACTATCAAAAGTTAGTCCATTTGCATTGTCTTATGAAGTACTAGCATATGTAGATTGTTTTATATGGGGAAGTGCATTTACCCATACCACGACGGAAAGTACCACATATTTGCCAGCTATTGTACTGCCAAACAGTAGTATTCAAAGTTTATCGAGTTCCAGGCTACAGAGCAATGATTACAAAAAAAAATACGGGGCAAAGAAGTAGCACGGCACGTGAAGAAAGATAATGCGTAAATACATTTTCACCACGTAAAAAAATGCGTGCTCTATAACCTTGTGTAGGAGTATGGTATTTTGTTAGAAAAATAATACATTATTTTTCTAACAAAATCATCATCATCAATAGCCCACTAAATGTTCCCACTGTTGGGACTCGGGGCCTTCTCTCGCAAGGAGAGAGTTAAGACCATAATCCACCACCTGGCCCAGTGCGGGTTGGTGGATGACACATGACTTCGAAAGATTCTACGTACATGTTGGTTGCCTCACGATGTTTTCCTTCACCGTTTTTAAGTTAGCGGCATTACGCACATTACATTAGCGGCATGGTGCGTGTGGGGTTTTGAACCCGGGGTCTAGACCCGACTAGACCAGCCGTAACGTAACGTAATGTATGTAACACATGATAATAATTTAAAAAAAAATCGGCATCATCGTCCACAGTTTCTACTTATTTTTTAAGAGACGTATTCAGAGGGAGTTGTCTTTCACTGCCTTTAAGTCTTCTCTTAATATCTATCTATGTACCAAATTTAATCCAAATCCCTTTACTTAGTCGTTTTTGCGTGAAAGAGTTACAAACATACATCCATATATTCTTACAAACTTGCGCGTTTATAATATTAGTAAACTTTGATATTTATTTAGATTAGGTGTTTCATGTTCTTAGTACCGAAATAATCAATAACATAGAAATAATGGTGAACTTCAGGCAATCTTAAAAAAAATACACAAAAGAACGTAAGTGATGACGTCATCGCTTTGCAACACGCCCTAGGCATAAAAATGGTCCAGAAAAGCCTAATGACCTACAAGTCATTCCGCTGTAGCTCATTAACCGATTTTAATTATGAACTCATTTCAAGAGCAGACAATTTTTCACCGTCAGTTATAATGTGGTATTTTTGCAGTTAAACTGGCATAGTAGGTACTGAAAAGTATTGAAAAAAAAACGTTATTTTTGAACGTCGAAGAATATTTTTTTAAGTTCATCTTCATCTTTGTTTATCACTAAGGTCTTACTATAATACCATTTTTGAGGTAAAAAAATGTTTTTAACACGCTTCTATTAACTTTGTATACATATAATTATGTATGTATGAATCTATGTAACGGGATCTTGGAACGTGATTTTCACCACTTTTTAAGCAACGGATTGGTTTGAAACTTTGCACATTTATCAAGGACCGATGACAATGCAATGGTTTGTACAGTTTGTCCCACTAACCATTCATCATCACCACGATCATCAGGATTAATAACTTTGTTTACACTTCATTTTCACGTACTGTAAAATATTAGTGTCATACTGACAGTACTGACTGCTACTGACATAATGCAGTCAGTGACTACGTTTCGTTACCACCATAGACTAAGTAGAGAGATACGTTACCACGTAATCGATTGATTTTAAACACGTTTCCAACTAAAAAGTTTTCTTACTTTTAGGTGGACCTTTTGTATGAGCGTGTTTTTTTAGTTGCTTTCACAATTAAATTATTTTATTGGTTGGAGCTTGTACCACTTACTAACAAGGGTTAATGCGGCTAGGTTGAGTATTTTTCTGATATTTATTACCTATATGATTTTACGATGAAGAAAACATACTGAAAAAGTCGGCAGTGATCCAAAAAAAAATCTTAAGATGACAAAATATCCCCCGCTAACTTGCGCTGTCCCATCGTGGTGGATTATGCCCTTGACTTTCTCTTTGTGATGTAAGAGCCCAAGTCCCAGCAGTGAGAACAATAATTAATTTAGCTGCTTATGATGCTGGCAATAATTAATAATTTGAATTTTGGACCGATGTATGGTGTTTCTTATAAATATGATCTGTTAACTATTCACCGAGTGTATTGTGATTCTTAGTCGTAGCATTAAAAAAAACATTGCCTCGTAAAATCGTTGCTTAAATCCACTTGAGGTGCAATAAAATAGGCTTGCCCAATTTTTTTTTTAACAAACAATTTAGCTTCGGCCCTCAGTGATAATGTTGTAACAATTACTTTCGTTCGAAGTTTTGCTAGTGCCTCTCATCTACATTAGTTCAATAACTCAAAACATGAATTTAGAGCGTCTAAAATTTCAAAAGACCACTAAGAACAACTAAAGTTGAAACACTGAAACAACTCAAAACTTTAAACGTCGAAAGCAGAACGTTCTAAAATCCAAATTGTAGCCAATTTACCTGACACGGTTCAGGATTGCCGAGAAGACCCGTTAATCTTCAGAAAATTGTGCTAAACTAAATTAAGGGAGCACTAAATTAAACAACAAAGCCTTTTGCGAGCTTAGAGCAAATGACACCTCTTTATTTGGCTTAAACGGGGCATTCATCAGGGGATGCTAGTTATTACCTTGAGCTTTAGAGATACGATCGTTTTGACAACCCATTTACGAATGGACTCAAATGAAATGAAAACTGTAGAGGTATTAAAATAAATTTAACATAATTAAAGCTATTATGACGGAGCCACGTAAACGAAATAAGTTCTTAAGTATTTGTGGTGGTAAGCCCTTTTTAGAATCCGCTTGGGTAAGTACTTACTTTGCCAGTTTTACCGCTGCATCTATTTATTATAGAACTTTTATTAAAGGGGAAATACTTATTTTTTATTATACATACTATCATTTAAACGCAATTTAAGATTAAGACTGTCATCGTGGCCTAGAATATTACGCACGCTTACCTAGAATACATTTATTTACTCTATTTCAATTACACTTGGGTTGCTACTATCGGGAAACAGCGATTAAAAACATGCAAATATTTTTTTAACATGATTACAAAAAAATCTTTATCAAGACTTAGCTTTGAAAATAAATACACCACGTGAATGTTTACTTAAATTTCCTTCAATAAAATCATATTTATCAGCCTGTTCACACTAGCTACTTTCAGTAGCTGCGACAGGCGTCTAGCTGCTGCATCCTGCTTCAAAAAGAAGCTGCGACAGGCGTCTAGTCGCTGCATCTCGCTTCAAAAAGTAGCTGCGACTCGCGTTTTTCGGAAGCGCGATGCAGCGGCAGCTGCAGGCGACTCAGTCACAGTATAATGAAAAACCCAGTAGGACGACAATATGCCATCAAAAATATAAATATTAAATTAAAATCAAACTAAATATTACTTATAGAATTTATTACAGAACAACAAAAGAAGTGAGATCTAAATGGGTGCTTGAGTGAAAAGTTTAATGGGCGATCCTGAAATATTTTCATAATAAATGAAACTGTACTCTCAGGATAATTGGTTCAAAACTAAGATCTAACTTGGCTAGTTTTCAAATACCTAATTTGCAACTGTTTATTAATTTCTTTTCCTACAGCTCAAGTGGCTCCCCATTTTTTGCTTTCTTCGGAATGATCATTTTCTTTCACTGCTTTACAGTATTATATTTAACACTGCCACACCACGATATCTGAAAGACTGCTTTACATTCTAGAGTAGCGTACACTCATGTAATCTTATATCAACCTATAATTTGTCCCTGCAAGCGCCCTCTGCACGTTGCAAAACATTCTACGGCAAATCTTTTGCATTCCAAGCAGTTGAGTTGTGGAATGCCATGCCCGTGGAAATAAGACAAGCTTCGTCACTTTCCGTATTTAAAGTTCAAGGCAAAAATCAGTAGATTATGTCGAAAGCTTGCTAAAATCTGATTGAAGCTCGTACATCTTTTATACATAACATTTTGAATTCATTGCCTTCGTATTAGTACCTATATGTAAGAAGGGTCATAGACATATGTTAGAATGTATGTCTATTATATTTCAGGCAATAATTAGTACCCTTTTTAAGTAGTTTTTTGCTTCTCTGCATTTTTATTATAGTTTGCGATCTTAGCGACGACGATTTTGATTGTGTGTATTCAAGTAAAAGTACCTACGAAAACAGATAAACTGGACATGCAATCATGGACCATTTCCAATGTTGTGCGGTTAGTGACGTCATGTCAGTCGTTAGTGTTTTAGCGGGAAAAATCTGAATTACATTACTATTGTATTTGTACTCATCAAAATACACAAATTAAAAAAAGTTTTTTTTTAGTAAACAAGCTTTAATCTTCAAGAAACAAAAGCGATTCCGAAAAATTTTTAAAATCTCTATTGGGTCAGAAAATTGCTCAATAAATAATTAAATAATAATTAAAGCTTTAATATAGTAGAGCCAAAAGTAGCTACGCATAGTAGATAGATAGATACTCTTTATTGTACACCATAAACAAAAAACACGTATAAAGGAGAGAATAACAAATAAAACTAGTGTTACAAGCGGTGGCCTTATCACTAGTAGATAGCATTGTTAGCATTTCTCCCAAATGAAAAAAAAATTGTTGTCTGTAAAGTCGGTTTACTGACGATAGTTGAACGTGACAACGTCTTAAGAAAATACTGATGGAATGGTAGCATTTTTCAAAAGAAATTTTTAATTTCATTTGTTTAATAGATTTGTATGTAAAAAGTAATCAATAGAATTTAGTCATTTTCAATCAAAACAATGCAAAAAAGCTTTTAGATGCCGGGGATCGAACCCGGGGCATTTCACATGCAAAGCGAACGCTCTACCACTGAGCTACATCCCCGCTTGAACTACTTGTCGAAATAATTAATACAACTGTAACAAGGTAACGACCGACGGTAACGACCGACGGTAACGGTACATGACGTCATGTTTTGCGGGCGTGCAGCCGGCTTCATGCAAAATGCAAGAACTCATGCAAAATTTGTCATTTAAAGTCATACCACAGATAACCGTACTGAAATATTATTGCAAATCGATAGTTCATTATTTATCGGGAAAATACAGCCCACCCGATCCAACAATAAATAAATGTTGGTGGACACTTCACACACAATATCATGTGACCCTAAACTAAGTAAAACTTGTACCATGGAAGCTTGCGTTTCCAACGTTATTTACGAAACATGATTTTCTAACGTAAGTATTTTAACATAGATCTTTGTAGGTATATTAGACCTTTAATGCAAATCTACGAACTACGAACCTAGCAACATAACATAACATAACATAAGTAGTTAGTTAGATATGTAGCGTAGTGTAGTTCTCATTGTATTTTCGTTTTGATAACAAAGGTTCTGCCCTTTTTAAAAAAATAATTTAAAATGCGAAGAACACATTTCTGCAATTATACAGAAAACAAACTTTTTTCTTTACATCCTTCTGAATCCTTTCAATCTATAACTGTAGAAATGTTTCTTAAAATTTATGAAACATATGTGAGGACTACTTAAAAAAAGATATTGATTTACTTGAAAGTCTGCAAAGAAAAGCGACAATATGGCCATATACTCTTCGACGTAAAAATCCTACACAGACAAGTTAAAAACCCTGCACCTAACTACATTGGTACACAACATTTACTACCTTACTACTTCAAAAAAAAAGTACGCAGTTCTATAAACTTTACATAATTTAATATTACTCTACGTATTTTTAAACCTGTCTACACTTTTTAAAAATCCAAGTTAGCAACACTGAACGGAACAATTGCTCAGCGGCCGCGACAGACGCAAACAGCCGCAAACAGTCGCTGCATCGCGATGCAGCTTCTTTTTGCAGCTAAATCGCGCGTTTCCGCTTCAGCTGCTAAAGCGCGCGTTTCCGCGTTAGCTGCTAAATCGCGCGATTTTGCTGCAAAAAGTAGCATGTGTGGTCAGGGCCTATATTGAAGAAACAACAAATTACACAGCAGAGCTAGACGTCAAAAAACATTTTTTGCGTTAATATTTTTTTAGTAGAAAATTTCATAGCAGTCTTGTGTTATTGGGCAAAGAAATAAGTAAAATCACTAGTAAAACAGATTGTTGTTTAATTCTAGGTGGCGACCGCAGTGCAAGGCTGATGAACGGGCAACTTTTATCAAAGATAATGAAAATTGCTTTTCGGCACCCGTAACAGATCAGAGAATTATACAAGTGATAGATATTACATTCAAATTGATGGTCCATTTCTACCAGTACCTTGGGGGCTGCACTGAACCCTTAGTCTTTAGCACTCATAACACTCCTTACTCATATGTGTGTTCGAAAACCTTTCTAATGTAAAAAAAATGGTAGGGACGCGTGCGTTCTAAGCTAAACCAAAATTTCGAGGGCAGTAGATACTTTTAAGGTCAACTGCCGTAGATTCTTCTGAATTTTAATTTCTAAACTCAAACAAATAAAACTATATTCAAAGAAGACTCAAAACAAACTGAAGTAGGTGTAACATACGTTACATATATTAGTTTTTTACCAATTGCAGTTATCTGTGTAATTTCAATTAGTAATTCCATTTATTTTAGCTATGCGGTTGAAATTTGACATGTCCACGACCACTTTTACCCTACTTTCCATAATTCAGTTCTTCGGGGAAACTGGGTCAAATTCAAATTAATAACAGAGATATCCTGCATTCTGAAACTCCATAAAGTATGGCACGTAGAATATTTACACAGTTTCAAAATTCAAATATACAAATTGCATAAGTTGCGAAAATATTTGGCAGATAAAGTTACAACCCAGCTCATAACTTTGGACTTAAATTACAGAAGTAAGTGGAAGTACAGTATAATGATGTTTAAATTATGCTTTGCTTTAAAATATATTTAATCACCGTACTACAAAACTTAAAGAAAGTTCTGAATAATAAAAAGTGTTGAGTTTGTTTGACGTCAATGTCAAAATTGTGTATATCAATTTGATTGTGTTAAAAAATTTACAGATTTTTGCCTCGCAACGTAGAGTAAATCTTTGGAGTATCATTGTCTATTCAAGATTATTTACTTTTAGCAAATACTGAAGTCAATGAATGATGAAGTCATAGTATGAAAATATGACAAAAATCTCGATAAATCTTTTCACTCAATCTAGAGTTAAAAAACCATTACTTATAGCCCGCTATTTGCGGCGCTGCGCTGGTTCATTTGTGTTTTAGTGTTATATTTCTGTTTGTATGTCCCAATAACATTTTCTATGTATCTATTAAGCAAAAGTACCTGGGTGACCGAGCTTTGCTCGGTTTAAATACTAAATATACTTAGATACCTACAGATAAAAGACTCCAAGAAATAGATTTTCTTAAAAAAACGAATTGAAAAAAAAAGAGAACTCGTCTGGATTCGAACCCGGAGCTATTAATTCGTGACCGCTATGAGCGCCCGACTTCCCGTCTGAGCTAATTATGCTGTCGCGTCACGCGGCGAAATTTACCTTCACATTCTAATGTCTAATGTGACAGTTTTTCATTGTCTAAAAACGCGCATCATATGCGTTTTTTTTTAAATAAGACCTAGTTAGATCGATTTATCGTCCTCGAAATCCCCTGCATACATAATTTCATGAAAATCCGTCGAGCCGTTTCCGAGATTCAGATTCTATATATATATACATATTTTTAATAATATTAATATGTTATTGTATCCAGGAACACTCAAATCATATTACATTATACATACATTACATTATACATATTTATATAGGTACAAGAATTGCTCGTTTAAAGGTATAAGATATTACGTTATTGTATGCTCTTTCTTTTGTTTTATTTTTTATTAATCGACGTGTAAATTATACTTTTATCGGTGAAGAACTTTGTCTTTAACTTTATTAATTACGCTTTGTACTTGTCTTCAATATAAATGAATGAATTTTATAAAAATTGTAATAGAATAGATATGATTAATAAAAAATGGCTAAAAGGTGTCCTACTGACTTGAGGCTCCTACACAAAACTGCGACGCGATGCAATCCGACGCCGCATCGGAGCACTTTGTATCGCACTGCATCGCATCGCACTTTTGTGTGAGAGCCTCTTCTCCGATGCGGCGTCGCATCGCATCGCATCGCAGATTTGTGTGGGAGCTCTTAAACGTCCAATCCCATAACTGATAGCTCGTAGGTTCGAATTCCGTTTGTATTTCTTTTATTATTCTCGAAAATAAATTTTATAATCATTGATACTTTTATGAGAAATCCCCATAAACTTGTCCAAAATTAATGTAAATGTCAGAAATTAGATACTTAACTTAACTGTTTTTTTCTGTACCGTACACTTTGGTCTCAATGAAAATAAATAAAATAGACACTACGTGTAATTTGTAGAACTTCCACTTCCCGATCCTGCTATATTTTTGGGATACAAAGTAGCATAAGTATTGTTCCAGAATATTGTCTATCTATGTGCCTAATTTCATCTAGATCCCTTCTGTAGTTTCTTTTGACTATAGTAGATCCAACCGTTTATTTTCTTTTTGACAGCACCAATAGAACGTAACTGCGTCATGTTACGCAAAAGTTCACTTTTAAATGCGAGGTTTTAAAAATATGACAACTGCTTAAATTTGCTCCTTGATCCCGTATAATAATCATCTTTGACAAATTGAGTCCATGAGTGCAGTAGTTTTTTTATAAATTACATAAAATAACAAACGTTTTTAAAAAATTACGTTCTATGGGTGATGTTGATAGCCATAGAACGTAAATTTTTAAAAACGTTTGTTGTTTTATGTAATTTATAAAATGACTACTGCACCTATGGACTCAATTTGTCAAAGATGATTATTATACGGGATCAAGGAGCAAATTTAAGCAGTTGCCATATTTTTAAAACCTCACATTTAAAAGTGAACTTTTGCGTAACATGACGCAGTTACGTTCTATTGGTGCTGTCAAAAAGAAAATAAACGGCACAGACCAGGTAGAGAGATACTCTATAAACGGTTGGATCTACTATAGCGTTATATAAACAGATACTCTTTATTGTTAACACAAAATTACCCAAACAAAAAAAACACATTCTAAATTAAAGTAAATGGCGACCATATCGCCTAAAGAGATCTCTCCCAAGCAACCGAGTGTTATTGATTGTTTAACATTTCATCTTCAACGTTATTATTATAGAGAAGTTCCTTTCCATTTTATCTCGCGCATTCATTGAAATAATATTCTTTGCAAATGGACTCGCCGAAGTGGAAACTCAATTTAATGCGATCAAGACGACGATAATTTCATTTTAATGAGAAAGTTTTCTGTTGAATTGAAGCATCTGTATTGCGGAAAGACGTTGGGTGAAATATGTTTGTAATTATTTGATAGATTTTATGTAGGCTGTTTATATTATACAATGTACAATGTTGGAATGTTCTAATGCTCGGTTTACATTATTCCAGTCCAGCGATCGAATCCAGCGCTAGATTGCTTACTGGAACAATGTAAACCGGCACTGGAAAGCATTGGCATTGGATTGATGCATTCCAGTGGCGGTTTAAATTTTTCCAGTAAGCAATCCAGCGCTGGATTCGATCACTGGACTGGAATATTGTAAACCGGGCATAACTCTAAAGAACAGAGGCGTCAATACATAGATTATTTTTTATCTATATCTATACTAATATTATAAAGCTGAAGAGTTTGTTTGTTTGTTTGAACGCTAGGATCTCGGAAACTACTGGACCTATAGGAAAGATCTTTTTTTGTTGGATACTCCATTTATCGAGGAAGGCTATAGGGTATATAACATTACGCTACTATCAAAAGGTACGGAGTATGAGTGAGGAATGTAAAGAAAACGGGGAAAAATATTTCTCTTCGAGAGCTTTAGTTCCGTGAATTTAAATTCTCTTTGGTCGTTGAAATCTGTGACGGCGCGTGTCTACATTTGAAGTTTGTGTCATTTGAAGTAATCAAATTTGTTCTACAACAATGCATTGTTGCTTATTTACGTATTTTTAGGGTTCCGTTAAACGTAATAAAGTGGCCAGCAATGGATATTTTAGTATGGATTTTCCTCAAATAGACGCGGGTGAAACCGCGGGGCACAGCTAGTTTTTAAAATAAAGAGGGACGAGACGAGCAGGTCATGTGCCTGATGTTAAGCAACATGTCTGCCACATAACAGCACAGTGACACGCAGCTATTGGAACATGAAGAGTCTCAACCATTGCCTACCACTGCATTGCGCTCGTCACCCAGAGATCTAAGCTGTTATATCTCTAAGCCCTGTAATTTCTCTGAAAACATTGCCCTTCAAACCGATTTGAACACAGTAATGTTTAGTAGATTTGGAAACTCTTTGCTCAATGTGCGCAACACGCTGCGTAGCGCGTGAATGCGTGTACTCACGTTGTTTGTATAGAAAACACATACAAAACACATCCACGCGCGTTTATTGCATGCATTTTCAGTGTTGCGTGTTTAACATACAAACGGGAGTACTTACAAGCAACGTTAGAACACTCATTCACGTAAGCTGCGTGGTGCCTTGCAGTGTGTTGATTGCCATAGCGTCTTTATTTGGCTCTTTGTACGCCGTACATTGTATAAAGCAGGGATGTTACGGAGCTCCGACTCCGATAAGTCGGAACTTCCGATTACTATTACACCGTTGGTTCCGATTTCGGCTTCGAAACTTTAAACCGGAGATATTTTAATCGGAGGTAAGGTGCATTGGTGATAATCTCTTATTGTGGTGGAATGTAAATGAAAATACAAATTAATTTGAGTTATTTTATTTAAAAGCTTTTGTTAATGTAATATTGATATACCTATGTTCTTTTTTTAATTTATACAAATTTCGATTCGATTCATCTAATTTAATTTCTTGTTTATTTGAAAACATGTCATTTTTTTGTTGATGTTTTATTTTATAATCAAAATGAAAAAAAAGTTTAACTAAATAATGTTTTATTAGTCCCCAAAAAAAATCTCTCTCCGACCGACCGACTCCGGTTCCGACTCCGATAAATCAAATTTAAAAACTCCGACTCCGCCTTCGGTTCCGATAAAATGATCTCCGTTACATCCCTGGTATAAAGCTATCATGGTTGCTCACTACAATACTAGTAGTTATTATCAATTAAGAGATATTTGATTTGGTTAAACAGTGGACTCAGTCTGTTATATGTATATTGATTCAGTTTCATGCAACTGACAAATAGCGGAAGTCTACACAAAAGCTTCTAATCACGGGCATACATATCTAACTACCCTCTTTCTTAGTCCATTTCTAATTTTACTACTTTTAGTCGAACTTGAACCAATTCTTCATTTAGTAACAGTATATGTATATCCCATAATTGATACGTTTCGATGCGTAAATATGGATAGATATTTTAGAGATATTTACCAACTCAAAAATTACGCGAGTTAAAAAGCCATAAATTCTAAAATTTAAAAAAAAATCTACATTAATTTAAATCGGGTAACGTAACCAAAAATAATGTCAATCATCACAATTTTTCCGAAACCAATTTTTTTTTCCATTTTTGTGTCGTCAAACAAACTCAACATATTTTATGTAAGCATGACATAATAATCCTTCTTTATGTACGCACAGCTGTGAGAGTCGGGGCGTCCTTGCATAAGGAAAATCAATCACGCTGAACAAGTGAGAGTTGGCCGACGACACATGTGCTTGAAAGATAACTTGGAACATGTCGGCTTACTCACGGTGGTTTCTTTTATCGTCCAAGTCAGTGGTTATGACCAACTTTTATATCTGCATCTGGAAAAGTACTCAGAGCTACTAACGAGGTTCGAACCTATAACCTTCTTTGAGGTACAAGTTTGGCGCTGAGACCGCGACACGAGACCGCGACAGGAGACCGCGACAGGAGACCGCGACCGGAGACCGCGACCGGAGACCGCGACAGGCACTTGACACTATGGAATTGTATGGGCGCCAGTTCGCGCTGATACCGCGACAGGTGACCAAGACACACACGTGTCGCGGTCTCGGCATGAAATGGCGCCCACACAATTCCATAATGTTTTGTGCCTGTCGCAGTCTCCTATCGCGGTCTCAGCGCAAACTTGTATCTTTAACTTACGCTTCGGAAACAGAACGTTCTCAGCACACGGCCGCCATGGCTTTCAAACTAACTCAAATATACCAAATTTAGCATGAATCGGGTTTTGTAATACAGCAATCAATAATATTATACTCGTAGTTCATGTTTTAGAATTTAGACTTTTAGATATAACTTTAATAATTAACAAATTAAAAAAAAGCCACGTTTCTACATCATGTAGAAAACTTGAATGCAACCTTTTCTGTTCTGTTATAGAGCAACAAAAGTTCCCTTTGAAGTCAGAATACTACAAACAATAACGATAATATTGTCAAAGAGACTTTAATAATGAAAACAACTCAATATAAATTCCATTTGTAATAGCAAATGCACATTTAGATAGCGTTGAGAAATTGAATATTTGCTAAAACAATGGGCACAATAACCCTGCAATGTTAACATCGCAAGGTTTTGTTTGCACGTAGGACAAGCGGATGGGTTAGAACCACAACCTATCACACTGATTGTAGCTTCAAAAACCAACATTTTTGATAATAACGTCTAGGCTATATATTATGTAACTAGCCACCCGCCCCAGCTTCCCACGGGTGCATTGCTGATACTTAATTTACTAATAAGTTTAGTTATTGTGGGTGATCCCTAAGTGATAGATAATTATATACCAACGTGGACGTGGAAATCTTTTGTAGACACTTTTTAAAGAGTACAATACTGCAGTACATTATTTTAATTTATCTCTAGGGTTCAGACAGGGTTTTCAATTTAAGCGCAAAAAATGTGTACATTTATAGCATCAGACTAGAAATCTTGAAAGTTATCAGTATTTCTCTGCTATGTTATGCACGTATTATACATATAAACCTGCCTCTTGAATTGCTTTATCTATTGCAAACGCCCGCATCAAATTTATTTCGTAGTTTTAAAGATATAAGCATACATAGGGGCATACAGACGCAGGAAGCGACTTTGTTTTATACTACGTAGTGATGATACATTATCTGAGTTCGTTTTTCCCGATGGTTACAATCTTGGTGTTTTTAAATCGAGAATGATACAATAGGGTACAATCCTCAAAAAAACTAAGTAACCCGTTAGTTAGATTGCCAAAAAATATTGTACACGTATTTTTTCTTTTGTTTCACAAATAAAAAATGACGAAGATACAGCGCTTCGAAGTTTCGTGTGACGTCACTTGTGAGTACGATTTTTGCTCACGAGTGACGTCGCGACCCCCCACTCTCGAAGTTTGATGGTCTATATCTTTGACGATTTTAATATTATGAAAAAACAAAAAATACGTGTCCAATATTTTTCCATGATCTAGCTGACGGAGTAATTAGGATGGTGTATTTTTGACCCAGTCCGGTACCCTATTTCTTCTAGGTAAGCACTATCTATAACGGTAGTACACTCCATCTTACACCGCATCGTTAAGGGGGCGCCTAAAGCCAGAAAACGAAAAAAGGACATTTTCGACGCCGCTCACTGAAGTTAAGAAACTAAAAACTATGACAAAAAAATATTTACGTGTGGGTACAATCAAGAAGAAGCACAATAACCGAATATAATTTTAAAAATAGATCAGAGTTTTTTACAATAAAAAAATAAAAATGACACCGAAAAAAACCGTTTTAATTCGAGTACTCGAAATTATCAGCGATGACCCCACATTATTTTTTGGTAATAAAATTCCTATTTGTACGTTCTAGTAAAGTAACCGAACACTTTTTTAAATGTATGTTTAGTCAATAAAGTAATTAAATAAAACTTGGTCAAAAATGGACTCCTGATTAAATATTGATTTTTCCGCCAAACTGTGTCATGCTATTCTCGACTTTATGTACATCACATTAAGAAACGCGTCGCGCGGGTGAAATCTGATTTTTTCCTGGCTTTAGGCGCACTCTGTCTGATGGCGGTCAATTGTTAACCTATAACAGTTTAACAAAATATCTGACAAAATGGTTGATGATCGGTCAGTACCATCAGTCGATTCCCTACATTATATGTATTTCATATTTTGAACTCTTACATTCCATTAATTCCATATTCTATGACGAGGCACCTGGGTCAATAGAAAACGTAAAGTGAAATTGGGCTGCGTGGTATATCATGTAAGAGGCCTACCTATGTCCAGCAGTGGATAAGTAAGAGCAAATTGTGAAACAACTTAGTAATAGTAATTTATTATTCAAAAAAGCTTACATTTCTATCTAGTTACACCAAGATGTCATAACTAAACAAGACTTACAACTTACTATAAAAGTAAGTCAATAAAATACAACCACGGGTCTTACAAAGAAGGAACATTACTAAGTCATAATGCAAGTTCTACAAAACGAACTACGCAGCTACTTTTTTTTAACTTTAAAAGGAAGATGAAAAAGTTTGTACAGTTTCAAAGTTTTAAAAACTTGTAATATCTCTTGAGATTTCGACGCCCGGTGTTTTGAACTAGAACATGGCAATGCTTTCTACTTTACTACGATTTATAAAGTAGTTTTAATTAAATTGTCACTAAATTGTATAAAAAGGCTTGTTCATGCCGAGAGCTATCGGTCATGAATGACTGAACTCAAAAACATTTTTTTAAATTAATTAAACTCTGTGATTTATTATCACGATAATCTGCCATAAAAATATAAATCAATTAAAATTACAACATATCAAGACAATTAATCTAACCGATAAGACTTCAAGAGTCCCAGCTGTGGGAACATAAAGTTCTTATGCTATATTGTGCTAACCAGAACATCTGTTTCTAAGTAAAGACCAATTCGTACTCATTGCAAAGCATCCTATGAAATGAAATAGTTTATTTCCAGAATTACATCCAGTAGTCAAGCCTCAAAAGGCCAAATTTGGGCAAAACCGGTTTTGGGACTTTAAAATCTTATTTTTTCATGATTTACATACTCTATTATTAGTTTATTTTGATGCCGAAGAGATAGGCAATATTATTAATTAGTACATTATCGTTTACAGACACACAAAATTTGGTTTCATTTTTTAGTAATGATTTTTTGTGTGACGTCACGACGCCTGCCGCGTCGCGAGTCGGGCTTATACAAATTACAAATATATATTAGCAACACAATAATAATAGAATCAATTATAATAGTAAAATAAATGATGATATGGGCGTATGATATGACCTCCACGTTTTATGGGGACTATTCACCCAGTCCCTGACGGCTACGACCAGCGAGTAACAAAAGCTGTTTGCAATAACGAGTGTTACGCCTTAATCTTTACTTATGTAGTCGAGATGTTCTGTTTTTTTTTAACGGGCAGAGCCTTTATAAACAAAACTAAATACAATGCGAACAACACTACGCTACATACCTAACTAACTACTTACACTAAGCACACCTGAATTATCCATAGAATAATAAAGGTCTACAGATAATCAAGATGTTCAAGCCCAATACCAATCGGAAGCGTACCCAGCATGCTGCCAGCATTGCCACGCTGAATGGCAATTCTTATGCGTTGGGCCAAATAAACGCCAGCATTTTGGTCACGCGTCGCGTCGACCAAGCGCTCGGAAAGGCTTATTCTGGTAAGAATTGTTTTTACATAGATACTTTATACTCCCACTGCTGGGACTCTGAGTCTTCTCTCACAATTACAGAGTGAAGGTCGTAATCCACCACGCTGGCAAGTGCGGGTTGACGGAAGACGAATGTCTTCAAACAGTGTTTTTCATGAAATATAACATACATACATATGTATGCCGGCTTTATATACGATGTTTGTCTTTTATAACGTGGTAATACTTGACATAATGCACCTGATAAAATAGTCAAAGATCAATGCAGCATTTTAACCTACAACCTTATGACTATGAAATCGAACGTTCTAACCAGCCTAGTTCTAGTATTACTATTTAGCACACCCCACTTTTTATTACTCCTGCAAACATTTCCATCCCAAGGTTGCCTGGAAGAGATCGCTCTTAGCGATAAAGCCGCCGATTGTAACACTAGTTTTAATTGTTTTTCTTTTACTGTATTGTTTTGTTTTGGTGTGTACAATAAAGAGTATCTATCTATCTATTTCTTATGTTAAATCCAGTTACTAAAATTTTTCTTTCATCCTACATTTTTTCTCTCCCAAAAAGAAAGCTGCCATAGTTTAATCGTAGAAAGGACCATTTCTGTTTTCATTCAGAAATGACTTCCCAGAAAAACAAATAGTGCCACTTCTCTTAATAGAGAACTAATTGGAAAGGATTTGAAAGCGTCTCGACAGTCCCAAGACTGACAAAGAAACGGATTTAAAAACTTTACTGAGAGAAAATTTCTCGACGCCTTGTACTAAATGAATTCTTGCTACTATTTTTGCATATCTCATGGATCTGAGATAATTATGATTTCAATTATATTAATAAACTAACTTTATACCTTGTTCGTATGCTTGACGTCTTTACTCGGTCAGTAAAGAAACAAGTTACTTAGTTCCATGTTATGGGTTCGATTGTACTTCTCCAGACAAAATTGCATTGCAAAGAGACTTACTAGTACTAAATATGCTTTTGTAGGTGAAAGCTATAATCTATGGCTAGGGGTATATTTATTTAAGGAACGTTTGAAACATATTTTTTTTACAGTGTAGTAGTATAGAATAACAGGACGAGAAGAACATGTACGTGATAGTAAGAAACATGCCTGTACCATAGAATAGATAATACAGATAGAACGGACACTCCCCACCCCCCGCCAGTTTCAAGCTTCCTACCCCGCAAGAACGCGAGAAGCACTCAACGAAGGGTTATATCGGACGACAATTTTCTATGAGAATACGACCATGACGCTAATGTACTAATTTTTTCATCTGTTCAACGAAACAAGAATAACAGATTTTTAATTTCATAAGAATTTCTATAATATAGTTACTAGGATTGAATCGTTTTTCTACTGTGTTTTGATAAGTTCACAATTTTAAGTTAAGAATAAGAGATTTTTGATTTCATAAGAATTTCTACAAAGATTGAATCATTTTTATAAACTGTGCTACTGGTTTTAGAAGTACGCGCCAACACTGAAGTCCTGTGACGAAATTATTAAACTCGTTGTTTTTAAACTGCGGCTTTCGTTAATCGTTGTGAAATACGCCAGTGGCGCCAATAACGTATGGTAACGTGTGATGGCGCGGAGTATAGTTCGCTTAGTCACTAGTGTTGCCAATTTAGTGGATTTTTTTACTAAGATTGCTACTATTCAGATTTATTGGTAAGTGATTATTTCTTAGCATTCAACCGACTCAAAAAAAAGAAAGAGGTTCTATAATAGACTATCTGTACTTTTATGTGCGTCCATGTATACAGGGTTATTGGTAATCAGCCTGCATCCGTTTAAGGGCATGTTCTGTATATTTAAACAAACAACTTTTGTTCTACAACTTTCGTTAAAACTCAATAGACAACCCAAAAAAAAATAGTGTTTGTTGCCCTTTTTTGTACTGTTTAGCGACTTTTTAGTGTTTATTCACTTCGGCACATCATTTTTTGCGCGTTAAAGAGCGTACGCGCTCTTTTTACGAATTGTTACGAAGAGTTCGATGGTTTTAGACCGTGCAAATAATTTTTTTTTTTTTTTGTAAAAGAAAAAAAAACTCATTTTTTTTAAAAACTGTTGAACAAAAGTTGACGTGTTGAATGTACCTAACATCCCCTTAAAAGGATGCAGGCTGATTACCAATAACCCTGTATATTATGTCGGTCAATAGTGAACAATGAATATAGGATTTCATCTAGTAGTATGCTTATTTAAGATTTCGCAACAACCGTTCATTAAAAGCAGTAAGAGGATACGAGTACATTGACTATTGGAATGGATAGTTCCAAAAAAAAATTACGATATTTTTTAAATAAAACTTATTCAGTAATTAACGGCTTTGACATTGACTTATAAACTTTACCGGTTCTAGTACTACCGGTACTACTACGATTTAGTTTCATTTTTAACCAACTTCAAAAAAGGAGACGGATCTCAATTCGTTTACCTATGTTTGTTACGTGATAGCTCCATTTATTGTGAAACAAAGGACATAAGCCCAAATCACATTGAAAAAACCCAGGTGTGGCGCAAAAATTATGTACCTCGGATTTTAAGTTATTAGTAATAATATTCTAAACTATCATCATCATCCGCTTGAGTGGCTAACCTGCGTTTTTTTGCCTGTAGAAGTTTTGTAGAAGTTCGTGTCAAAAGCTCGTTTTATGGAACAAAATATGTTGTATAATTTGGTGTTAATGATAGAAAAATAATATATACCGGCTGAGTCATAAAGAGACATATCAAACAATGCACGAATATGCCTAGGTTCTTTTCGCGATGGGTGGCCTTGGAATTCAAATTTAACGAGTGTAAGTAAAATAATTCATGATAATACGCTTATTTTTGGTAATGTACTTTGGACTTTGTATTCAATTATCACTATGCTTACATCGCGGGTCAAATCTGGACAAGTACTAGCACAAGCACAGCACTAGCATAGGCCTGGGATTTGAGGCGTAGGTACTTGAAGAGAGGTATATGCTAAGATGTTATGAAGATGATGATGATGATTACATCGGATTGCAAACAGTATTGGTGAACTTTAAAAAAAACGCCTACAAAACTACACTGATAAAAAAACATGTTAGCCACTAATTTGGGTTATGGGAGTGGTGTAATTTTTTTTCCTAAAATATATTTACATACAATTATTAGATTTTTTTCAGATTAGATACAATTATTTTGTGCCGAGGTCAGGGTACGATTTGGGCCATGTCGCCTTTGATGTTTCTTTTTTTTTGGTAGATCACAGTTTTGAAATATGAAAACAAAACTAAAAATTACTTTCGTTTATTTTTGTTCAAGTTTTTTATGATCGTCGTTGAAATTTGGTCAATTAAGTTTCTGAATTTAATTTGAAATTAAAACTGATTTT
Source organism: Ectropis crepuscularia (assembly GCA_963693475.1). NCBI lineage: Eukaryota > Metazoa > Arthropoda > Insecta > Lepidoptera > Geometridae > Ectropis > Ectropis crepuscularia. The sequence goes on from OY856358.1 coordinate 18,338,874, forward strand.
TGTTTATTCGGCGCAAATATGATTGTGATTTGAGTATAATAGACTCACTTACTATTCTCACAATACTTATTTAAAGTTTTATGCGATCCTTACTATAATGCGAATAAATAAATCACTATTTATCAATGTACAAAAGTAATATTTTTTAAGCAATTAGGAATAAATTAAATCCGGAACTAGCAACATTATCTTTCCGGCCGGTTCGTAGTTTGTTTACAAAATTGAATTGTGAGTTTTGAGTTGAAAAATCATGTTTTTCTTTACTGTGCTGACATGAGATGTAAATAATTAGTTTGTGCAGTGTATGATACCTACTCTGATATACCTAGTGAACTGTGATAACGCCTTGCAACTTATGAACGTTGTTGTACCTAATCTAATGTTCTGTGACTAGCCTACCTATAATGAAATACGCGATATGTGGAGTGATTAATAAAGTTTTCTCTTTGGGTAAGTGTACTTAACTAAAAATCAATTCGTCCATGGTACCTTTATTATCTCCTATTTTGTTTTAAATCTTCTCCCTTCTGGTTGTTGATGAAAGTTATATTTACCTACATTAAAGATCGAACACTAACTAGATAAAAGATTATAGGCCACTTAATACAGGCAGATGAACTCACGGGTCACAGCTGTTCCATAAAATAATTTAGTAACCCTAGATGACACGCACACATGCGTAAATGCGTTCGAACGACATATGCGTAGTTGTGTGAGTGTAGGTATGTCAACTGCACCGTCTGTATAGATTTTAGGCCGAGTGTCCGGGGTGTGCCTGTACATAACAGCACAACGTTACGCAGCTATTGGAACATGAAGAATCCGAGTCTTAAAACTATCTTTGATGCCCATTAGACTACAGGCCCGTGAACAAAATGTATGGCTCAAATGAACAACCAGGAGACCTATGTAAGATGATAGAAGGGTATAAAGTAATAAGATTCAGCACTATGCCGTCACTTGTAATCTGTCCAACTGAGTGCAGTTGAAGAGAGGAAATTGCAACCCTCGATATTTTTTCCTTGTCGCACGATTTTTGTACGGCGTTAGGGAATAATAGATTAAAAGAGGTTTTGCAACTGCATGGAAGACCAGAATAGTGCTAGATATCGAAATTGAACCCCGAGGACGAGGAAGACCCCGAATCACATGGATGTCTGTAGTTAATAAGAATCTTAAAGAAGCCCAAATAAACAAAGAGACGACCCAGGACCGAGCCACCTGGAGACGCATGATACGGAGGGCCGACCCCAAATAAAATAGAAAAGGGCCAGGCAAAGAATATTGAAACTACATGGAACCAGTGCCGTACATAATCAAATGACCAAATTGTATTTTTGGTGGTTTATTTGACTCATACATTTTGTTCACGAAGGTCGCTGGAAACCGCTGGTTGCAGGTTGCGCAGGACCGTTCGTTGTGGAAATCTAGGGGGGAGGCCTATGTCCAGCAGTGGACGTCTTACGGCTGATGATGATGATGACATTTTGTTCACGGGCCTGACTGTAGTCTATATACATTATTCTATCTATGTAGACATAATCTTTCGAAACTTTTCTTCATTAGCGCGACTTATTACCCGTTTCTTCAATACCGCCACAGTCAGCCTTTCAACACCCCATCAACTTTACAAAGTTCCGTTATTAAAGCCCGAACTCCGATCGTAATTCACTTAGGAACAATTGCCCGATATCATGAGGTGTTCCTTCACCCAATACCGAGAACCGTTTAGACGATATTCTGTGTAATGAAATTTTATCTTCATCACAAAAGCAGTGAATCGGTTTTTGTTCTGAATCTTGGCAATGAAGACAACATGGAAATATTGTTAACATGCAGAGGTATAAACTGTAGAGTCATTTAGACGAAAGAAACGGTCTGTAGCTTCATAATAGGTTTCACTACAGTTCCAATATTATAATCGCTTATCTTAGCAGAGTCCGCCTGGGGAAGTACCACACCTTTGTCAGTTATTCTACCGCCAAGCAGTAATGTGCAAACATTACTATGTTCCGGTTTGAAGGGCAATGTTTCCAGAGAAATTACAGGGCTTAGAGATATAACAACTTGGATCTCTGGGTGACGAGCGCAGTGCGGTGCTAGGTAATGATTTTGGCTCTTCATGTTCCAATAGCTGCGTGTCACTGTGCTGTTATGTGGCAGGCATGTTGCTTACCATCAGGCACATGTCCTACACGTCTCGTCAATTTTTATTAAAAAAAAAAATAGCAAAAGAAAATCGCAAAATCACTTTCATGGAAAAAAATTTGGTACAGTCATTTTATAATGGACAATATAATTGAAATTGCAGGCATGTAATATAGTACCTATAGGTATAGTTCTCATTGTAATTTGGATATGTCACCGGAAAATAACAAGAAGCGTTAGTTGATCAATTCACTAGGTAGTTGATCAACTTTCGGAAAATAACAAACTGCAGTTGAAATGTACGTATTTTTGTAAATTGATCAATTTACGGCATCTTGTCGCTAAATTAATAACCCGTCGAAGGCGATTTAAAAAAAATCCGTTAGCTGATCAACTACCTAGTGAATTGATCAACTAACGAATTCTTGTTATTTTCCAGTGACAGCTATACCTAATAGAAAAAAAAAATCACAAACGGGTATCCCAAATACTCGCTCGCAAACAAACCTTTATACACGTAGCCGTAAATATGGTACGTAAACCTTTATCGAAATATCGAGACTTGCTCTACCATGTAACCACGGTAAATATCCTGTAATTAGATAAAATCTAGCAATACAAAGAGCAGGGAAAAACCGCGACAGCTTGAAATAATGTTTTGTGTTTTTCATTAATTAACGGATAACTTACATGTGTTATGGTCGGTCCAGCCCAACCACACTCTCTCGTTGATTCAATTAGTCATAACTACGTTATTTTTAATTTCACATTTACTGAGATTTTTTTTATTTGTCAATATACGGTTTAAGTTACATTTAATAAGTAAGAACATTCTAGGAAAGCTCCATAAAACAAAATATATAACAACATCTATTAGCTATCCTACAAACATATACATATACACATATACAGGGACTGTTTCATACGAGCACTTACACACACACCAAACTTGACAACTTAACTGGACCAAACGTGAGCAAGTTACTTGCCACTCAGCACTCGCCACCCGCGGCTAGTGCCGTTCGAGGGGAAGTTGCCTAATGGACTTTATTTGTCGTTTTGATGCTATTCGTATTTGCTGAGACTCGAGTTTCATACTTTTCCACGAGAGTTAGTTAAGAAGATTTATAACACATTAGTAAATACTCTCTTAAGATGTGGTGTGGAGTATAGCGTTGTAAGGCAAGGTAACAGGTTTTTATTCTACCTCATCGCCACAACCACTCTTTGTTTACCTATTTCGTTTTATCTAAAAATACTTCTCGGATATTTCTGGATCTCAGGAACTACTGGTCCGAATTGAAAGATTTTTTCTCTGTTGGATAGTTTATTTATTGAGGCTATAGGTTATTTTTTAAGATGACGCTACTTCTATCAACAGGAGCGGAGCATGAATGAAAAATGTAACAAAAACGGGAAAAGATATTGCTTTTTGAGAGGTTTCGTTGCGTGAAAGCATGTGTCTATTTTTAAAGGTTGCGTCATTAGAACCTAAGGTAACCGAATTTGTTGAAAACTTAAATTGGTACGACCAATTTTCGATAGATGACGTAGCAACGCGCGCATGGTTCAGCTAGTTTGGAATATTGAAATAATAAAACTGATTGTAAGGAAACTCATGGCTATCTTTTTCAAGGCTGGAGAATTTTACTGGTTGGTCGAATTTAAATTTAAGTACCAACAGAATCTTTTCTTTTAAAGGTAAAGCGTAACGGCACGCACTGCGGATCGATCAATAAGAGCTATAAACTATAAAATTTTAGTAGACTATAAAAAATAAGTGCTTTGTCCTTAATTGGTGTAGGGTACGAGACGAGGGAAGTTTTTTTGGGAATGGTCAAATGGCCCTCCATTGTTTTCTTATTTTAATTTTGAATACAATTCGTTAATTTTCTAAGCGGTTTTAGCAAAATTTCGTACACAATCACCTGAATTTCGTAACCATAGCGCAAGATTTTAACATTAAAACATGTGAAGATTAAAACATTTTGAAATTAAAACTTTAGCCAACCCACAATTTTGTTCGTTTTGACGAAAGTTTTCTTAGAGAGTTGCTTAAGCTTTTTGATGTACATAATTCTTTACGCAAACCTGCCGAACCTTTCAGTTATACCTAGTATTCAAGATTATTCCTAAAATCATACTGAAAAGTCTTTGGATTACGTACTCTGCTAAAATACTCAAATAAACTGATTCAGTGTTTATAAAACGCAGAAATCCATAAAATCCTTTAGATATGAAATTGTAAAAATGAATTAACGAATACAATATGAAATATATTCGTGTCTCACAGGACGCAATTTCTCTGAATATTACTACGTGAAAATATTAATAAAATAAGGTTCAAACTCACCTGAGTAGAAACTGATACGCCGGGGTTGCCGGCGGCACCTGAGAAAAAGAGAAAATAAATTAGTTAAACGCTATTAATTTGTTTCGGGTACGTGATAGAGTTACTGTAACGTAAGGACAGTATTAAAATTTCTAAATACAAACACATTAAGCAATTTTTGCATTAATAAACAAGATTCGTATGCAATTTGCATAGGTAGGTACATTCTGTAGTTTTTTTGGTTCAAAATATTAACATCAAGCCGATATTAGAAAGAAAAAAAATTCCAAACTACTTACTAGATAGTAGTGAGTATTTTATAACTAAATTCCTACAATTTACTATTTGTTTCCATTTTATATAAAGCTTAACAAATTTCAATGTCTTCATTCGAGTCACACTTAAGGATAATAATAATACTTACGTAAAATGCGCAGAAATTGCATCTCACAGACCTTTTAGAGACACCTAAAACGCATGTATGAGAAGAATATTTTCAATCAACTTTAAATAATAAAACCCACAAAGTACCAAAACGTTAAGAATCTCGATGGAATATACATACTTGAAATTACAGGACAAAGAAATAAATTACTTCACATATCTGGGTTCAGAGCGCAGTGAAGTGATTTTGATTCGTCGTTTTCAAATCTTTTTGATTCTTCGTATAAAACTCTTCGTGAACAAAGCGTGGCCGTATTATTTACCATGAGGTGTATGTCTAGCACGTCTCTCGTCACATCCAATAAGTATATTACAGAAACAAAAGCCTCAAATTGATATCACCGCTTTTTTTAAACGTTAGAAATTTAATCATAAACTCACAAACGTGAAGTTATGTACTGAACATTTTGAGCGTTGTAATCCTTGAAAGATTTTATTTTTGCGAGAGATGCGCGCGTGAACGCCTCAAATATTCATATAAGAGGATTGACTAAAGGCCTGTTTAGGATTTCATTTCTCAAAAAAATTATGCCTTCATTTGTTTCAGTTGTCTCTTCGTGTTTCTTTTGAAGTACGCTTGAGTTTAAAATTATCCACGTTTCTTTTGTTTTACGATTTTCATTTTGAGAACAAGTGCTGGACGTCTACTCTGATTCTACGAAAACGAAATTTCGAAAAAACACTCGCGACTTTCATACTCTCGTTCTACTTTGTTTCGTCCGATACAACATTATTTGACGTTTAAATGGTCTAAGCACACTCTAATTACAGTAGGCTTAGAACATTTAAACGGACAAAACGACGGATCGAAGTAAAATCGCGAGTTTATTGCGAAATTACGTTTCCGTTGAATTAGAGTAGACATCCTGTTTAGGTAGGTAATAATTTGTATTCTTCATGTTCAAATAGCCAGGCGTATTGCTTACCATCAGGCACATGTCTTGCTCGTGCCATCAGCACTGTAGTGGTAGGACTCTTAGCAGAGTCCGCCTGGGGAAGTACCATACCTTTGCCAGTTATTCTAACGCCAAACAGTAATGCGCAAACATTACTGTGTTCCGGTTTGAAGGGCAATGTTTCCAGAGAAATTACAGGGCTTAGGGTGTTCTGGGTGACGAGCGCAGTGCAGTGCTAGGTGATGATTTGGACTCTTCATGTTTCTATAGCTGCCTGTCACTGTGCTGTCAAAAAAAAACACTTTATGCCAGCAAAAAAAACCGCAAACTACAAACCTTAGCGGTTCAGTTGAGCATAAACATATAACCGAATCGAGAACCTCCTCCTACATTGAAGTCGGTTAAAAATGTGCAAGCTAAGGTACTAAATACCTATATAATACTAGCGGCCCATTCCGGCTGCGCTTTGTCACTTAAAGACTATTAAACGAAATAAAAACTATCCTATCTCTCAAGTTGGACCAGACTGCTCACGGTGTCCCAATTTAATTTAAAATCCATCCGGAATCCATCGCGGACAAACATCGTGACAGGAGATTTATATATATTAGATAGATTAAGCAACTTGTTTTGCATCATCTAACTCTACCTTACTCGTTTTTCTATCGGAGCTTAAAAAGACGACATCGTTTCACAGTTGGCATTTCTAAGACTGAATTCCAATAGTTTGATGCCAATTTCGTTATATGAGCAGATATACCGTAGAATGCGTTGTCCCTGTGGGTTTTTCCAGTGGATAGAAGATGTCATGAAGTCGAGAGGAAATAGTTTTCTTTTAAGCAAACACGCTTCATCATAAATCAAGATCGCTTAGTTTCAGGTAGTTCTTCAGGGTTCAGGGAGCTAACCCTCAGGCTGAGAACGACAACTTCCTAAAACGTCTATTCCAAAATAGACAAATTATGATAAATGAGTAAAAGGTAACTAATTCCATTTTATACCACTTATGTATGTATGCCGTGTAAGGTAGAAAAGAGATCCTATAACTACGTGCTAAACCATATATACCTATGTACCGAACCTAGTATTTACAGACCAATAAAGCAGTATATCATTGAACTATTTAGAATTAACTAAATAAGGAAACAAATTAGTACAAGCTTTGCTTAGTTTGGGGCATAGCAACTCGTTAATCCGTTAATCGTTAATTAACGAAGTTAACATTTTGATTAACGAATTAACTTTTAAGTTAACTTTTAAAAATGTTAACGGACACGTTAATTTTCGTGAATTATGTAGAAGTCCGTTAATCGTTAATCCAATGTCTACTATTTACTGCACGGCTACAAGACAAGCATGAAAAGAAAAGTGCTTGGCGCAGTGTGACCATATGTGGCAGGTTCCTTTAATTTTGGCAGGATTGAGGCGTCATTTTAGCCTGTGGCATGATCGGTTGACGTTATATGAAAACTGGCAGTATTAGTAAATCGAAAATAATTTTGTTATCATAACTCATATTTCCGATAATGGCCAACTCGGGTTCTTTTTGACTGAAAATTTTGCATAGACATAGTCGAAATTGCCTGACGTCTTAGATTTTGTTGAATATTTCTCACACATCGCTATTAAATCCAGTAGATAGTAGTAGAATCCAGTAGAGTAATCCATAGAAAGTGGGGAATTCCCCGATAAATTCAATCATACTTCTTCGATCAATTATTTTGTTTGTTTACATTGTAACTTTCTTTAAATAAAATCGGTGATAGTTCATTTGAACTAACTAAAGAAAAGTAAAATAAAATGAACAAATAAATATTTAAAGATGAAGAAATAGAGGTATACCATGAAAATTCCAATGTTTAACATCTTACTAATATTATAAATGTCAATTTTGGGTTGAAATTTGGAAAACAGCCCTCAAACGCTACAGTTGAACGTCTGTTATCTACGGGTAAAGACATACATATTAACACCAAAACGAGCCTCGCTTTCAGACGAGAACTTCAAAATGTTAATGTTCATGAAGGGAAATAGGTACCTACCTATGCACATTATGCCCGACGATTAAACACATTATAATTATACAAGTATTTGGTTTTTTCCTAACTTGTTAACTTCCAGAACCTAAACCAACAGGTTTTATACGTTCACTAACGCAACGATATAAAAATACAATACGCATATTAACGGATTAACGGTTAACGTTAACTTGCGTTAATTCTTATGAAATGTAACGCTTTAACGTTTAACGAAGCTAACTGTTTTTGTAGCGGATTAACGATTAACGAAGTTAACTATTTGATTAACGGTGCCCAGCTATGGTTTGGGGTCAGATAATGTAGTGTGTGAACTATCCACCAAGTTTTATTTAAATTAAACTTAACAGAGAAACTTCCAATTTCACGTATGAAATGATAATTACGTTTGCAGAGAAGCTTCCGAGGTAGAGTAAGTACATTTGCTGCGGTCTAGTCTTGGTCCTTGGACGATGCTTGCAAAGTAAATAAAGCGCTAGAGATGAGAAAGCGTTACTAAGATACTCGTACTAATGTTCGAATCGTTGTCACTGTGATCACGGGCTTGTTGTAATGATAGTGGGAATATTCGATTCTAAAACAAATATGTATGTATAAATTTGTATCGTATTTGTTTAAGCAGCGTGTAATTTTTATTAACTATTTCACGGGCTACTCGCGTGTGATGTGGCTATAAAATTGTAAAACAACCGTATTTGTTTCCCGATTACGAAAAAGTGATATTTTAAAAAGTTATAATACATTTTATACACACAGATTTCCACCGTAATGCATCTTGGATTAGATCATGTATTTTCAATTTTGAAACATCCATAAAACATTAGTTAAATTAATTTAAGTGAAGTCTGTAAATCCGTGAAAAATGGAATGGTCATATTTTTTCAGCAACTAACAAAAAAAGAAACCTGTTTGTTTGGAAATTGTATTGATCGTGAACCGTTTGCAAAATTTGATTCCTAAGAAGCTAGTAAATTAAAAAAAAATAGCATTTAGACGGTACTGATTAGATGAGTGAACAAAAAAATGTTGGTTAGCACATATTTTTTTTAATTTGGATTGCATACCTAATAGTTGTCCATTCCTACAGTGTTACATTTATCAAACCTTAAATAAAGAATCGAACATAAAATGAATCCATCGTGTGTTCGTAGTTTGCAGCTGTATTCTGATTTTAAATAAATTTAATAATTTCTATTCGATTGCTAAGTCTAATTCGGATCATCTCTAAGCCACTAAGCACAAGTTTATTTTGTAAATTGTGTACTGCACGTGATTTCCTGACTGGAGTACTTACATTCAAAGTTTCCATGCTAGAAACTGAATACATTAGTTATATTATGTTTTCACTAAGACTACGTTAATTTTGTAGCTATTTGTAGTAAACTACTGTTAGGCATTTGTTTTACATAACTTCCCTCATGTGAAACTAGGAAACTATGGTATTTTCTACAGCATAGAAAGACGACACGAGTAGGGCCTTTGCCTGATGGTAAGCAACATGCCTGCCTATGGTCACTGTGCTGTTATGACGGCACAGTGACACGTAGTTATAGGAACATGAAGGGTCAACATTTTTACCTAGCACTGCACTGCGCTTGTCATCTGGCGATATATGTAAGATGTTTTATCTTTATGCCCTGTAATCTCATGGGAACGTTGCTTTTTTAAACGGAACACAGTGATGCTATCACATTACTGCTTGGCGGTAGAATAACTGCTAAAGGTGTGGTACATCCCCAGGTGGACTCTGAATGGTCTTATAGCCTGACGGGTCTGACGGGTGGTCTGAGTGATATTTGCTAATTATTATGGATTAAAAAATGAATCAGTCAATTTTGATTCGATTTCGTTTGAAAACTGACGAGATTCAGATGCTCTTATGTACTCGTATTATCGAACGTTTTTTTTTTATCGTATGCTCATTTACAACCAGCAACACCTCGAGGTATTATACGGATAGTTCCTATACCCTTATTTTTCCAGGATAAAAACTAGCCTTCATGCTATTCCACACCAAAATCCAATCCATCGTAAAATGATGACAGTATTTTTTTGTAATGCGCGCGCACATTGTTACTAAATACCGATACAGACTACAGGCCCGTGAACATAATTTACGTACCTAGTAAATGAACCACCAGGAGACCTATGTAGGATGATAGAAGGGTATAAAGTAATAAGATTCAGCACTATGCCGTCACTTGTAAGCTGTCCAACTGAGTACAGTCGAAGAGGTGGGTTCCAACCCTCGATCATTTCGCCTTGTCGCATGATTTTTGTACGGCATTCCGAAATAATAGATTATAAGAGGTATTGAAATTGTATGGAACCAATACCGTAGATAGATAGATTAACTCATTATTGCATTTAATAAGTATTCAAAGTTACAAATCGTACAAACCGTACATAATCAAATGCCCAAATTTAATCTGTAAATCGTCGGAAAATCACGATTTTTTCCGACAAACTAATTAAAACTTAAAATTTAAAATTTGTATAGTTTCAATACCTCTTCTAATCTATTATTCTGCAACGCCGTACAAAAATCATGCGACAAGGAGAAATGATCGAAGGTTGCAACCCCCCTCTTCGACTGTACTCAGTTGGACAGCTTACAAGTGACGGCATAGTGCTGAATCTCATTACTTTATACCCTTCGATCATCCTACATAGGTCTCCTGGTTGTTCATTCACTACGTAAATTTTGTTCACGGGCCTGTAGTCTAATACCATGATGTTAGCTAGTCAAAATTGTAACAAACTTCAGGTTAATACTTCTTGCATTAAAAATATTATCTACTAAAAGTGGCCCTCGGTTTTACTCGCGTAGATGCCGTTCCCGTATTTTCCCGGAATAAAGAGCCTGTGTTCTTCCAGACTTTAATTAATATCAAAAGCATTTGTTATTAAGTGTTCCAAATTTTAGCCCTATCCGTTCATACGGTACGACGTGATTGAGCAACACACATCCAAATATCCAAACATAGACATTTTTAATATTAGTAGAACTAGTAGGATTCTACCTCTATAATTGAAATTGGACTTCTTAGGACGTGGAATAAAGAGCTAAAGGCGTGTTTACATTTTTTAAAGCACACATTACTTAGTTTTTAATTTATCCAAACATTCTTAAGAGTATAGAAATAAGCTAAATTAATTGAGTTGAATAAATAGTTGCTGCGAGACTTGAGTGTATTAACTTTGGCGTTTGAGTGTTATCAAAGGGTTTGTGGAGCAAAGCACTCATCGGATTATCGGGAATAGTTCTAATTGCAATTATGTTCACGAGTCCTGCAGTTTATTTCTAAAATTTATCGGTAAAGCTGTTGAAAGAACATTATCTGAGTATTATGTATTTACTCACTATTTAATTTAAGAAAAATTGCCCTTCAAACCGGAACACATTATTAATAACTGTCAAAGTGTGATACTTCCTAGGCAAACTCTGCAAAGAGTAAGTACTGCACATATATTAAAATTATTTGTTGTTGACCAGAATATTATTTATTATTAGTGATTGAACGTTTTCAAGTTCAAAGCATGAAGATTTATGTGATTGATTGTGTTATTTCAATTTATTGGGACATTCAATACCCTGGAGGGATTACTGCTAGGTCCCGGGAAAATAGCCCGGATCTGTACGTAATGGGAATATTTTAGTCCGGGATCGCGGGGTTAAAAGGAATCTGATGTAAGTTCCGATAGCCGTGAACTATTGCCTGATGATATCTTTTTAACGAGATTTTTATGGGCTCTTTTAAGTTCACCTTTTCATTTTTTATCAATTTCAAATATTGCGAACTATAGTAAAATAATAGAGGGTTCGCTTTAACATTTTATAAATATTCGCAATATTCTATTATATTATGCATTATATTATACGCACCAAAAATGAATGTTTGTTTCAAAAACGTTATGTGTGTTTGTAACAACAATTCTTATGTAGCTTTTGCTTTCAGGTTTGTCTCAATTGACTTTGTCAAATTTACAAAACAGACCTTTTTAGGGTTCCGTAGCGAAATGCCAATACACGGAACCCTGTTGGATTCATCATGTCTGTCTGTACGTTTGTCACAGCCACTTCTATTTTTTGACAACTATAAAATTCATCGTATTGATATCTAAAATTTCTGAGAGCTAAAGGCCGGTTTGCATTTTGATTAGTGCAAGTGTGCGTACGAGTGCGATTGCGAGTGCGAGTGAGTAATCGTGACTGATTACTTTGCACTCGCAATAATCAATCGCTGTCTACACGAGTTTGCTACTAATCACTAAACACCTGCACTACTCACTCGCACTCGCACTAATGAAAACAGGCCTTTAGTCGACGCGACGCGTGCCTGATAGTATACTGTCGTTTATTTGGCTCGACGCGTAAGTGTCGCCATTTGCGTGATAATACCATTAGCGCATCCAAGTAGCCTGTGAACCATAAGTGAGGAAACAACACGTCTATGGTTCCACGTTTAGGTGTAGAATTGATAATAATTGAATTTTAATCGCCTTTCATAAAGTTGAACGGAACTACGGCTTAGAGCTATGGATGTGCCCTGAGAATCCTGAAATTGGTAACAAACTGCGTTTGTGTATGTAGCGGAGTGCTATACACACCACCAATCTACTTGACCCCTAGAATCGCTTGCGGCGAGGTATGCTGTGGTTCTACTTATTTTGGTGTTTGATATCGAGATATTTACGTTCAAGATCATTCAAGATTCCTCAAGATTGCGTTCAACTCTGTCCCTGTCTAGCGCGTTTCCTTTGTAGCGTTGTTTCCTGGAAGGAACGGTCTAGAGGTAGGCTAAAACCGCGCAATCTTGAGCGAGTGAGGGTGCACTGGTAATGGTCCCAAAAGATTGAGAAAGAAAATAGTTCTATAAATCTGCCTGTAATTAGAAACTATTTTATCAACTACTCTGCCATTGTTTAGTGTTGACTAATAGTAGTTTCTACACCATATTTTAACCACGCTAAATATAACCCATAATTGAAAATACTAGTTTAGTACGCAAACATTACTTAAATAATATGTAGCAAAGTTTTAATGTATGTTCATGTAGCTACATATTCACTATTATATTTTGTATTTATAGCAAATAATTATTTGGCTAAATTACCGTTTATTACTCTATAAATAAAGCGCTAAAAATATTCTTACTCCTCAAGTTATGTATGAAAAAAGACCTTTTAAGACATTTCTTGTCAGCTGTAAGTTCCGTGGTATAAATATTATCGTTTTTAAGCATTTTTAATGCTTACTCACCTTTGAACTTTAATAGGGTTGTTAATATAAACTTTTTATTAATAAAAATGACCTTTGCAAAGGTCCGTCAATCAACCGAAGCAGAAGTTTGGAATTAGCCTGGGGTAACTTAAGGATCAATTGGCCAATTATTTTTAACGATTTATGGAGCCATTAAGAAAACGGCTTAAACATCGTTTTCTTACCGAGTTTTCTTTGATTTGTTATTTCTATATTCTTGTGGACTCTTGACTTAAAAAATATTTTGTAATGCTCTACATCCAGGGAACTGATCGATGTGTATCGATCGATGACTGTATTGTTACCGTAAAATTGGAAAACTGTCAGATCTCATATTTCCTTTTCTTCTCCAAGATTCATGTAAAAAAAGAAAACAAATGACAAACGTCACGGACACCGGAGTCTGTGGAGTACCCAAATAAAAAAAAGATATTATAATCTAATTAGGTACAAACTAACCTAACCAACCGTGAGATTCTAACCTCACACGCGTTAGATTAAAATCTGACCCTGTTAAGAACTTTTCGGTGACATACACAAATAAAGGGAAATCTTAAAAATAAAAATGGGAACTATAAATCCAATGAAATGGACAAATAGTATAAAAATAGATGTTTACTGAGTAAATAAAAGATGAGAGTATCTTTTTCCTTCTGAAGAATCCGAAATGCTAAACAAGATTCCAATACCTACCCAAATTATGTCGGTCTCTTTGGTATTTTTAACTGGCAAGCAAAAAAAAGGGTCCACGTTACGAATTTCATTTGTGATACATTGTTTCAAGCTATTGTCGTTGACTACTCTATAGTTGATAAAAAATAAAAGGCTTGTTTCTAGCCAAAAACTCTATGGAGTGACGATTTAAGTAAGGCAGTAGGGAGTGGCTGGAGATTGTTTGTTATTTTTAATAGTTTAGAGTGCTAAATGAGCAGGACATATGCATGATAGTAAGCAACATGCCTGCCCATAACAGCACAGTGACAGGCAGCATTTCGAACCTGTAGAGTCCAAATTATTACCTAGCACTGCGCTGCGTTCGTCACACATTTTTTTTTCTTATGACCCATAGGCCCAGGTTTGATCACCAACTCGCCTGATGTCGTATGGTCGAAGATGACACACGCTGACCTAGAAAGTACCTATTCACTCTGACCTTGAAAAGTTCTAAGTTGATTGTAAACGATATTTTATCTCTATGTCCTGCAATTAAAGATGAAAAGCCGTAAATAACACTAGTAACGGGGTATATCATGGGAGATGCCTACGTCCAGAAGTTGACTAAGATAGGGTGATGATGATTGTCATGACTGCGTTAAAAATATTCATGGTATTTCAAGCAAGAGAGACTAACTTCTTAGCATTCCATGGATTCACCGTGCGGGTGCCGGGTCCATTGTGTGGCAGAGAGAGAAGCCCTGAGTAGATCCCGAGACTTATGACACGGGTATAGGTTTAAAGGGCCCCTTTCCGACGTACATCAACGCTCACATACATCAACGGTCGTTTTTCTCTCCCTGCCCAGCTAAATCTGAACTTCCTGCATGTCTGGACAAGCCAAGGTCTTTCAGCAGATTATAGAGAGATTCGCTGGTATACCTCTCGTTCCTACTTCTATAGCGTATAAATTAACTACATAACCATTTTTTGTCAAAGTTCTTTATTCATAAATTTACAATTTACACGTCAATTTTGAAAAACAAAAAAAGACCATACAATTTAATTCGTTTAGAAGGTTGTAATACTTATTTTGTTTCATCGCGTGGTCTTTAGGTATATTAGTTTCCCACGGTACGGTAACGGTACGGTTTTCAATACGAACCTTTAGCGTACCACACGGGTATTTCGGTCAGACTTCCCCACCTTCGGTTTACCAGCATGCCATTGTTTGAAAGACAAATATTTGCAGGTCGGAATCTCTCCAGTCGATTTCAATAGGGCTCGCCACGTGAAATACAATATTTGGCACGTCAATATCGGTTTACGTCTGCCAACTCTCAACTCCAAAACTTTTGACACATTTATTAACCAAATTGTACGGTTCATATTGTTGTGTAAATTGAGTTAATGCTTTTCCAACTGGCTTTGAAAATATACTAACAGATTTTTAGGGTTCCGTAAAACGTAAAAACGGAACCCTTATATATTCGTCATGTCTGACTGTCTGTCTGTCCGTATGTCACAGCCACTTTTTTCCGAAACAATAAGAACTATACTATTGAAACTTGGTAAGTAGATGTATTCTGTGAACCGCATTCAGATTTTTAAACAAAAATATAAAAAGTAGCCAACTGCGCGTCGGACTCATTCATGAAGGGTTCCGTTGCAGCAAGTACCATAATATAAGTATATAATACACATAGTTCTTGTAACTTTGATCAAAATTTTAATAATAGTGTATTTATGACGTACTTACTAAAAAAAACAGTTCAAAATGGTGGAAAATTGCATGGTACAGGGGCGGGGCAGGGTTTGTGAACAGCATTTAGATTTTTATATAAAATTTTGGGGGTGCCCTATACACCCCATATATAGCACTGAAACTCTTTTTTTTTTTCATCAAACTCATAATATTATACGGGTGTTGTGTCTATAAATTATATCTACTAAATAATTTGCGCGAGAGACACTTCTAAATTGGTAAAATGTGTCCCCCCCCCCCCCCCCCCCCCCCTAAAACATATAAAATGTACATTACCATGCAAACTTCCACTGAAAATTGGTTTGAACTCAAACTGGTAAGTAGTTTTTTTTAGTAAGTACGTTATAAATACACTATTATTAAAAATTCAATTAAAGTTACAACGAAATTACACGTACAAGTACAAGTACGTATAAACGTTACAAGAACTAAGTATGTGTACTATATGTATTGTGTTAGTTGCTGCAACGGAACCCTTCATGGGTGAGTCCGACTCGCACTTGGCCACTTTTTTTCCCGCTAAGGTAGTGTAAATATTTGTCGTTTTTTGCTCAGTCGCGTTATTGTCACTTGTTATCTCAATACAAATTTAATACTTTTATGCATTGATTAAGCAGCGATATGTTTTCTCGTCACAAGATTAAAAATCATTTTGAAAAGTTTTTTTCTGGTGTAAGCTTTGAGCACATGTTTCAAGTAGAGCGGTTGAAAACCCCCTCAAATCACAGCAACAGATATAGATGAAAGATAATCATTGCCATAAGAAAGAAAGACTAAGAAAGCATAACATGCAATTTATTTTTGAACCAGCTCTCAAAGCATCCTCTACAAAACTTCGCTGCTTCATTATAGAAATCAAAGGAGAAATAGCTACCAAGAACGCAAACTAGGGATAAATAAACCTGTGAGTTGTAGCCAGGTATTTGAAGCTACATTTCCATTCAATGCTGGAGCGCCACCACTCAGGTTTTGTAGTGAAAATCTTGAAGTGCGCATTTACAAACAAGAGTTACTCAGTACATCACAGCAATACAATAACAACACCATGTATAACAGTGAAAACTGATAACACTGGCTTTTTCTGTGCAGTTTACTCTGAAAAATTATAAGTAGAAATTGCGTAAGTTTAAAAGCTACACGTGAACAATAAATTTAAATATCAAATGCATTCTAACAGTGATCTTTATTTTGGACCGACTAAGAAGCGAAAACTACTAATAAGCACACGTTAGAATCCGTTTGATATTTATTGTTGACGCATACGCTTTTAAACTTACCCAATTTCAACTCACATTTATAACAACGAGGTGTTTTAAGGCAGACATCGGTCTGCATAAATAAGCATCTCATTTTTTTCTAAGACTAAGGTTTTCTCTACCTATCAAAAAAAGGTCGTTATCCACCGCTCTTGTTAGGTGCGGTTTGGTGGATATCTCTCTCGATAGATTATAAATAGATTTATGTAATATTTGAAATCACGTTACACAGGAATTATCGTTATCTAAATTACTAAATAAAATAACATCCGCCCGTTTTGGTACCGTCACAAGCGTTCCGGCCATGGAAAGTACAATTTTATCATCGCCACTAGGCATAACGGTGAAGGAAAACATCGTGAGGAAACCAAAGGATATCTGGCAACCCGCACCTAGCAAGTGCGGCGGATAGTGGCCTGTACTCTCTCCTTGCTAAAGAAACCCTAAACTAATTGAGAACTGCTTTTTCAAGTCGACGTCTACCAAAATGAAACCCCTCTGCAATTTCCCTCTAATTAATAGTGCAGTATTTAATCTACGAGACGGAAGTTAATAAGATGGTATCCTAGACTAATATTAGTTTATGGTTGACGTCTCACTCAATTGGCAATATCCAAGACTGAATTAGCTTCAGTTCCTCGCTGCCGATGAAACGTCAGTATTTACTTTGCAGGGTTTATACTTTATCAGTTTCATATACTTACTCCTAGTTTATTTTCTCAGTATCATAACTTTTTATGGTATAGAGTGATGGGACGAGCGGAATATGTGTCTGATAGTAAGCAAGATGCGCGTAACAGCATTGTCAGGCAGCTGTTAGAACATGAATGGCCCAAATCATTACCTTGCACTCCACTGCGATCGTCTCCCAGACATATAAGATGATTTGATCGTTTCATGGCTGTTGTTCCAAAAACACGAACGAAGAGATATGATTCCACGTTTGTGATAAGAACGTCCAGGTTGTGGAATCAGTTGCCTGAGTGGGTTTTCTCAGATAGTTACAATCTTGGTGTGTTCAAATCGAGAGTGTATCGGTTTTTTCTAGGTAAGCACGCTCCATCGTAGATCACATCGTTGCTTAACATTAGGCGAGATGGTGGTCAAGTGCGAACCTATAATGGTTAAAGAAATATCTCTTTGCTATTTAATTCTTCTGTAAGCGTTGCCTTTCAACCTGGGACACTGTAATTCTCGTGTTATCACATTACATTGCTTGGATGTAGAATAACTGGCAAAGATGTAACCACTTCAATGTTTTACATAATACAGGACGTAAAATGAATCGTATTTTTCTGAGCAATTCTTCAGCTTTTACGTATTTCGCTTACTGTTGTAAAATATTTGCATTGTCATTATACGGCAATGGTGTCGTCGAGAACTCACGACATCAGCAGGTTGTTTTTACACCCAGTACCTTGATCACGTACAAAGTTACTGTTTGGGGAGATAAGGAACATCTTCTATTTTAAGTGTCAATGAAAACAAAATAACAAGGGAGCGGCTGGAACGTTTTACTGCCGCTTTCCCCAACTCGTAAAGCAAATTTTTTATTGCCACCAGCGTTGAACCTTCAATAATAACAAGTTTTACATTATTCATAGCGTAATTGAATTAGCTTGGTCGGTTTTTATCGATAGGTTTACACTCGACTGTCTACTCGCCTGATATGCGACGATGCAGTCTACGATTAAAACCAATTCCTTCTAGAAGTTCCAATAGCTGCGTCGGACTGTGCTATGACGGGCAAACGTTATTTAAAAAAAATACACACATCTTATGTATAAAATTCTCGTGTCACAGTGTTTGTTTCCTTACTCCTCCGAAACGGCTTTACTGATGTTTACCAAATTTTATATGCATTTTCAGTAGGTCTGAGAATCGGCTACTACCTATTTTTCATACCCCTAAGTGTTAGGGGTTGTTCACCCCAAACATTTTTTTTTTTAATTTTTGGTAAAAAAAAATGTTTTTTTTTTTAATGTGGCGTTAAAAATTACATAAAACCCTTTTATCACCAACCCCTGTTTTTTAGTTTTAGTAATTTAATCATTTGACAGTGAACTCCTAAACGACGGGACCAATTTGAATGTTTTTTTTTTGTGTGTGTATTCGAAGATGGTTTAAATTCACAAATAAGCCCGGCAGATGGCGCTGCAGACAGTGTCTAGGTTATGTCCGAGCGAAGCCGGAACGGGCCGCTAGCTATATAATAAAAAAAAACGATCTATCCATTTTTTTCATCCGTTAAAAGTAAAATATTTAAATTGATTTATTAAAATTACGTCCGAAACATTTTCAAAGAAATTATTATTTATTTTATTAGGGTTCCGTAAAACGTAAAAACGGAACCCTTATAGATTTGTCCTGTCTGTCTGTCCGTCCGTACGTCACAGCCACTTTTTTCCAAAACTATAAGAACTGTACTGTTGACACTTGGTAAATATGTAGATGTGTTCTGTGAACCCCATTCAAATGTTTATTCTATAATATTAAAAAACCGATGAACTTTGGGGTTGCCCCATACATCCAACTGAAACTCAAAAATTTCTTTTTTATCAATCTCATCCGTATGGTATTGTGTCTATTATTTGTCAGTAAATTAGTATTTTTATTGATTAACCTATTATCTTATATATAAAATTCTCGTGTCACAGTGTTTGTTTCCTTACTCCTCCGAAACGGCTTTACTGATTTTAACCAAATTTTATATGCATATTCTGTAGGTATGAGAATCGGCTACTAGCTATTTTTCATACCCCTAAGTGACAAGGGTTGTTCACTAAGGCAAAACAACGTTTGCGGGGTCAGCTAGTCTTATATATAAAATTCTCGTCTTATACAGGGTTATTGGTAATCAGCCTGCATCCTTTTAAGGGGATGTTAGGTACATTCAATACGTCAACTTTTGTTCTACAGTTTTAAAAAAAAAATGTTTATTTTTTCTTTTACAAAATTAATAAAAAGTGCATTTCCACGGTCTAAAAGTATCGAACTCTTCGTAACAATTCGTAACGAGAGCGCGTACGCCCTTTAACGCGCAAAAAATGATGTACCGAAGTGAATAAACACTAAAAAGTCGCTAAACAGTACAAAAAAGGGCAACAAATACATTTTTTTTTGAGTTATCTATTAAGTTTTAACGAAAGTTGTAGAACAAAAGTTGTTTGTTTAAATATACAGAACATGCCCTTAAATGGATGCAGGCTGATTACCAATAACCCTGTATATAAAATTCTCGTGTCACAGTGTTTGTTTCCTTACTCCTCCGAAACGGCTTTACTGATTTTTACCAAATTTTATATGCATATTCAGTAGGTCTGAGAATCGGCTACTAGCTATTTTTCATACACCTAAGTATTAGGGGTTGTTCACCCCAAACATTTTTTTTTTAATTTTTGGTAATTTTATAATTTGACAGTGAACTCCTAAACGACGGGACCGATTTGAATGTTTTTTTTTGTGTGTGTATTCGAAGATGGTTTAAATTCACAAATAAGCCCGGCAGATGGCGCTTTATGCAGTGTCTAGGTTATGTCCGAGCGAAGCCGGACCGGGCCGCTAGTTTCAATATAATATGTTATTTAGTTCTCAAAGTTACAGTACCTTTTAATATTTATGTTATATTTAATTTGAAGTTATTTTTATTTTTTAAATTCAGGACAACTAATCAGGATAACTTGAAAATGGACTCCAGAAGTGCAAACAGGATCCAAACATACGATTGTGATATCAAGTGATTTGGCCATTAAACCACCGCGGCTTTAAAGACAGGGATTAAGCCCAAGTCTAGACAATACCAAGCTTAGCCTGTATTTATCTATTCTATGCCTGTATGATACAAAACACAATGGATATAAATGTAGCAAGGGTAAGATCAAGTCGACTTAGGCTCTAATGAACCGCTAAACACTAGTTCGGCATCAATTAGCCTAATTTATCTTATTACTATGGCTATTTAATCAAGCTCGAACATGTCATATGTAGTATGTGTAGTATATGTCAGCTGTCAATTAATTTGTAGCTAGCACAAAAGAGCTTCTAATTCCATCGGTCCATTCCAATAGCATGCTTTGATGGGCAGTTTGGCACCTGTGGTATTAATGCGGCTTTGACATCAAAGGCGATGTACGAATTGGTATTGGGTCGGTTTGTAGGTACATACTGCAATGCAGTTTCTAGAATCGTCGAGTTTGGACTTCTGTACCACTGAATGTTCAAGAGAATGAAATTAATTTGTGTCATAGTATTGAACTATTTGCAGAGTCCGCATTAGAAGCACACCATAAAATGTTGTAAAATTAAAAAAAATACCTTAACTAAATTTTATAAGTGTCTTAAAAAAAGAGTAATAATAATACTAGCTGTACCCTTCGCTAACTTAAAACGGTGAAGGAAAACATCGTGAGGAAACCGACCAGTACCTAGAATTTTTCGAAGTCATGTGTCATCCACCAACCCGCACTTGTCCAACGTAGTGGATTATGGAGTAAACTCTCTCCTTGCGAGAGAAGGCCCCGAGTCCCAGCTGTGGGAACGTTTAGTGGGCTGCTGATGTTGTTGATGTTGTACCCTTCGCGCGTTGCTATGCCATCTGTCGAAAATTAGTCATACCAACTCGGAAACCTTAGTTCATGCACAACAACTTTTTCAAATATCATCATTATGATAAAATGCATAGTGTACGATTCTATAAAAAACATACAGACACACATACAAACATTTATCTTTGCAAATGTATCTCGTTATTGTTGACGTATTTTTCTGAGAGCTACCTACCCAAGTCGCCGTGAAATTGTTACCACCGTCAATTTGTAATCAAACGTGTGGGATTTTTTGACGTGATAACGTCTTATAATTCGATGAAGCCGGCTGCACGCCCACAAAACATGACGTCATGTACCGTTACCGTCGGTCGTTACCTCGCCGCATGTTTGTTACAGTTGTATTAATTATTTCGACCAGTAGTTCAAGCGGGGATGTAGCTCAGTGGTAGAGCGTTCGCTATGCATGTGAAATGCCCCGGGTTCGATCCCCGGCATCTAAAAGCTGTTTTGCATTGTTTTTTGCATTGTTTTGATTGAAAATGACTAAATTCTACTGATTACTTTTTACATACAAATCTATTAAACAAATGAAATTAAAATTTTCTTTTGAAAAATGCTACCATTCCATCAGTATTTTCTTAAGACGTTGTCACGTTCTAGCGTCAGTAAACCGACTTTACAGACAAACATTTTTTTAGTGTAGAGTGACGAGACGAGCAGGACAGGTGCCTGATGGTAAGCAACATGCCTGCCATATAACAACACGCAGCTATTGGAACATGAAGAGTCCAAATCATTACCTAGCACTGCTCTGCGCTCGTCATCCAGAGATATAAGATGTTTTATCTGCCATATAATTTCACTGGAAACATTGCCCTTCAAACCGGTGCTGTTTGCACATTACTGTTTAGCGGTAGAATAACTGGCAAAGGTGTGGTACTTCCCCAGACGGACTCTGCAAAGAGTCCTTCCACTTCAACAACACTTCAACAGCAGATCTCTTTGTAACTGTTAGAATTTCAATACCTTGTATCTACATATACCAATACCCATCCGATTGGACCTTCGTTCGTAAACTCCACATTCTCATTAAACCCGCTGCCCTGAATGTGGTGAAAGGTATAAACTATGCAGCATTTCACTACCCTCGCTCTGACCGCGAACGATGGCGCTCGTCCATCGCCGTCAGTTCAGTCACATACATCGGTATTTTATTTACTGTTTTAAAAACTTGTAGTATTTCAAAGTTTCCACTTACCAAATAAGTCTCGCTGAAATTAGACTCGACTAAATAAAACTCAGACAGATTATTATCTAAAGTAATTCCCAGTCAGTGTCTGGCCTCGTGGGTTAGTTGGTAGTAACTCTGCCTGCGAATCCGAGGGTCGTGGGTTTGATTCTTCTCAAGACGAATGGGTATGCGTAAATACATCTTCTCCTCGTTAAAAAAAGATCAATCCATAGTTGAACAAAATATTTCAGAGGATGCAAAAAGAGCTATTAAAGAATTTAAAAAAATGCCATAACTATCAGTTACAGATAAAGCCTGAAAAATAGTGTTGTGTAAACCTTGAATATTATGTGTTATATTGAACAACACAGGCGAATCCGTAAATAAAAGTAGTCTACAGTGAAAATACAATGTTATAATTGGAAGCTTATTCACGCTGTAAATGAAAAGCGGAATAAATTGACAGGTGTTGTGACTGAAATTAATGCGACGCGACAACGCCAGGTATCGAATGAAAAATTGAGGAATTAACAGTTTCATTCGCGATCATTTCATTTGCACTCCCTCTATATTTTTATTTGCGAAGTGTTGGTCATTCCCGACTTCGTTCATGTTGAACCTACCATGCACTGCTCAATTATTTTGGCTACTTTTTTTTTAATTTTAATAGGTTTACACTTGAATGGAGGACTGTAGTGCACAGGGACATGAGAGAATGCGAGTTGTCTGATGATGATGTCTAAGATAGAGCGAAGTGGAGAAGAAATAGCAGGAAGACTGACCCCACCACCATATGGGATATATAGCCAGGAAGAGAGAGGTTTATACTTGAATGCCATCTCGCCTAATAATAATATTATGCCTAATCCAATGTTAAGCGACGACGGAGCGTGCTAATCTAGAAGAAGCCGATTCATTCTCGATTCGAAGACACCAAGACTGTAGCCATTGGGAAAACTCTACTCGGACAACGCATTCCAAAGGCTAGACGTTCTTATCACAAAAGTAGAGTAAAAGTTTTGTTAGTCTTTGAAACGACAACCATGAATCGACGTCGCTTTTTCGAGCAACGGGCAGTCGATTTAGCCGCGAATTCCTAAGCAATTTTACTTAGAAAAGGATAATCATTCAAATTGTTCTGTTGGGATTGCACAACAAAAATTCAAGCTTTTAAAATCGTTATATTCGTTGGAACCTTATTTTCACCAAATATTAAATTTACCTACATTGAAATTACTTACACAGAAAGCAAATTTAATTTTAGTTAGTAGGTATACATTAATAGTTGTTCCCTAGTTTCGTAGTTGGTAAAGTATGGACTACGAAACTAGGTATGTGTATAAGGTTTGCCTAACAAGCAGCAATACTGAAAATAGAACTCCCACGAGTCGAGCTTAAGTGAAACTTATTCTGAAGTCTGCAAACGAGTCATGTCAAAGAAGTGGCGTGATACGGGTGAAAATTTAATTTAAATCTTTAAGTTGATGCACGTTAGGAGTCGAACGTTTTATTTTTAAAGTAAATAAATATTTAGCGGCGTTGAACATTTTTTGGTGGTTGGCGTGTCATTAATGCTAACCACCATATCTCTTTTTATTGTTTTATTTTGCCGTATTATAGCACTTAAATGATTATTATTGTTGTGTATTCCTTATTGAAATTATGCTTGCCGTCATGGCCGTTTAATGGAAGAACATTACAGATAGTGCAATCCACGAAGACGCGCCCCACTATTCCTCCTAACCGTTTATAGTATATGTGTGCAAGCTTCCGTCAATGTTTGAGTGTTATTAGTACACACTAATTACCTATGAATGCACACACACACTACAATGACTGGTGAATGGTTCGCGACTGACGCTAGGAGCAAACGCGATTGGTGGAAACGAAAATTGGTGGGGCGCGTCTTCGTGGATTGCACTATCTATATTTGAATTGTAATTTAGTATGTAAACCTCCATGTTAACTGTCAAAAAAGTAATTAAATATATCGACTTGTGAAATCTTGTGAGTTTTCATCATTGACATGCGTGATAACAGTATGCGAGTATGTGTAGTTATACAGGTGACGCATTCTGCAACATTGTTTCAGTTTAACACTACAATGAAATAACAACGAAAATGTATACACCGATTTAATTTGACAGGTTTTCGCTGCGCGTAAGCCCGTCTCGAAAACTCGATGTTTAAATTATAACATGCGGCTGGGATCTAAACATACAGTATACATACATAAATACCTATATTGATGTTTTTTTTTAAATAAAGAGTGACGAGACGACCGGGACATTTGCCTCATGGTAAGCAACATGCCTGCCACATAACAGCACAGTGACACGCAGCTATTGGAACATGAAGAGTCCAAATCATTACCTGGCACTGCACTGCGCTCATCACCCAGAGATCTAAGATGTTATATCTCTAAGCCCTGTAATTTCAATGGAAACATTGCCCTTCAAACCGGAACACAGTAAGCTTCTTATTTTTGACAGGGTATTTAAAAATTAATTGCTCTGCATCATTGCTAATTATTTTTTTGTTGCCGTATGAAATATGCAGGGCTTAGGTAAAAATTCGAATGTAGCTTTAATTACACAACTCACAATTTAAAAGCTACGGACGTTAAGCATCAGCCTAAATGAATAAAATTATGTGGTTATCTCGTTATTATAAATGTTAAGAATTCTGTGGTTATTTGACAATATTTGTTTATGTTTTACAATAACTTATTCATAGAGACTACTAAATTAATTAAGCGTTGCAAATAATTTTATTACCTGCAATTTACACGTACAGGAAGTTATTTCAATTATAAATGGCGCTGATTGAACGCGAGGATTTCCCTTTAATTTCCGTTTCAAATTCACGTCAAACTTCGCAGTTTCAAAGTATTTACGTAGATCTATGCAAACTAATTTCACATTTCACGTAAATTCATGTTAGTTTGGAATCAACATGATTTATCGTTTGTTTTGGTAGACTGCCTTGTAAGATACTTAATGACAAGTTATATTTTTTATTTATATCCTACTTGTATTAAAAACGTCAAAGTTTGGATCTTCAGATGTTTCTTGCTCAATTACGTTGTAACGTCTGAACGAATCAGGTTGAAATTTGGAATATAATACTAAATGACAGTACGAAAGACCACATAGGAATTCAGCAGGAACATTCAGCCCTGCAACATTTTATTAAAAAAACCATAATATCTGGGAAAATAATTAATTAAATAAAAGAAAAGAAACAAACTGAGAAAGAAACTAACTGATCTGAATCCAAAAGCGCACCATAAGTACAAAATTGTATTTCCTAAGTGCAGACTTCAGAAAACAAATAACTCTTTCAAATGTAATGGTATTCGCTTCTATAATGCAATCCCTGCACAAGTCGAAGGTCTTAATGAAACAAAGTTTAAAAATGAAATAAAAAGCTACCTATTGAGCAAGGCATATTATAATATAGATGACTTTGTTAAAGATAGTAACGTATGGAAGAGAAATGTGTTGAAACTAGAATCTTGTAATAAGGTAAAATAATAGATTTATAAAACTTTTGATGGAACATTGTTTGTACTCATGTAGTATCTGTTTACTGTATGTATTAATTATTTGTTATTTTGTCTTTGACAAAGCCTTTTTACAGCTGCATTTGATTGACGAGGCTCCTTTACAGCCGCTTTATTCATTTTGACATTGTTATTCTATCTTATTGTGTACACGGATTCATTGCCTTTTTGTTAATGACGTTACCAAGTGTTCTTATGAATTTATGGTTAGAATAAATGAATTGAATTGAATTCTTAGAATAAGGAATATAATAATTGAATTACTTTTTTTACTTAATCCTACTAACCGGCCAACTCGCTCTTGGAAACTGTTTGCACCTGGTGAATCTCTAAGACGAATACGTAACTTCTTACCCACTGCCACTAAGGTTGCACTTGCACAATCTCTTCTTCTCCCTATTCTTGACTACGCTGACGCCTCCTACCTTGATCTCACGGAGAATCTGCTAAATAGACTTGAGCGTCTCCAAAATTATTGTTTAAGATTTATATGTGCAAATTTGATCATGTGTCTCAATTTCGTTTACAGCTCAAGTGGCTCACCATTCGCTTTCGTCGAAATACTCATATTCTTACACTGCATTTCACAGTGTTCTATTTAACCCTACCACGCCACGATATCTCAAAGACTGCTTTACATTCTGGAGTACCGCGCACTCACGTCATCTGAGATCTACCTATAATTTGTCCTTGCAAATGCCCTCTGCACGTTGCGAAACTTTCTACGGCAAATCTTTTGCATTCCAAGCAGTTCAGTTGTGGAATGCCTTTCCTGTGGATATAATACAAGTTCCGTCACTCTCGGTATTTAAGGCGCAAGTCAAAAAACACTATTTGGCGAAGGCCTGCTGAAATCTGAGGCTGATATTGTTTGTTATTATTGTTTTTTTTTTCAACGGTGTTGTTACATTCATTGCATATGTATTAGTATATGAACATATGGTTATTTATGTATTAGCATGTGTTGTTATTAGAATGTATGTTTATTATTTTTTAGTAAGTAGGTAATTAGTACCTTATTTATTTTATTTTGTAGATATCAATTTATTCTTTATTTGATTACTCTCGTCTTTCTATGCTTTAACTCCTATTCCATACCATGGTTGCCTGGAAGAGATCGCTTTTAGCGATAAGGTCGCCATTTGCTATTCTATTTTTAAGATTGTTTGTTTTGTAAGTTTGTTTTGTTAAGTGCAATAAAAAGTTTATCTATCTATCTATACTGTTGAAACTTAGTAAGTAGATGTATTCTGTAAACCGTATTAAGATTTTTACACAAAAGTATAAAAAAAACAATAAAGGTTGGGGGTGCCCCATACCAAGAACTGAAACTCAAAAAAAAATCTTTCAAACCACACACCCCATACTTATGGGAGATGTGGGGTGTCTATAGATAGGTCTTAAAAATGATGCAAACTTCCACCGAAACTTGGTTTAAGCTCGATCTAGTAAGTAGTTTCTTTTAGGATCTACGTCATAAATACACTATTATTAAAACTTCGATCAAAGTTACGACGAACTTAAGCATTATGTTACCTGCTGCTAAGAAACCCTTCATGGGCGAGTCCAACTCGCACCTGGTCGCTTTTATTTTTAAACTACCAGCGCCCTGCGGTATTGCCCGCATAGTTCCCGTTCTCGTTGTTCCCGTTGTTTTTCGGGATAACATAGACTATGTGTTCTTCCAGACTATAATCTATCTGTGTTCCAAATTTCATCCCGATCCGTTCATACGTTAGGACGTAATTGAGCAACAAACATCCATACATTGACATTTATAAAATTAGTAGGATAGGATTTGTACCGAGAGAACATACATTGGGCAGTTTGTATGTCTGTAATGACTGCCCTTGAAACAAATGTCACTCAAAATCTAATTCTACAAATTTTGTTTTTTTAATAAAACTACAAGTCAAAATGATTATTCATTTCGCAAAATGGTTTAAATTAAATATTTATCTCTAACTCGTGAATAAAATACTAAGTATTTAATCATGAATGAATTACTGCACTGGAAACCTGTAATCGCCTTAATTTTTGCAGATTTAATTTTATAATTTTCTAACTTAGAAGTCTAATGTCATAGCCATTTAAATAAATTAACATAAATTCTAAAGTTAAGCCATTTGCTTCCAAAATAAGGTTTAAATTTCAACTTGTGGCTTCGGTTAAAAAAATGTGTTCTTGAATTAAATTATTTAACCTTTATTTTTTAGTAATGTAATGTATGATTATACTAATGGAATCAGCTGTGTTGTCTTTCGTGGTCTTTTCAGCGAATGATGATCAATCACATTATTTCACATGACAATGTAACATGAATTTAAATACATATAGGTATGTATGTAGGTACATTTTTAATTAAATGACTGGTAGCTCATGTGGCTGGTTCAGTTAGACTTAAGTTTACAAGGAATAACGTGAATTAATTAAAAATGTGTATCAACTACTTTAATCTTCATACTAAAAATGGAAATAAAATATAATATTTTTTAAATTAGTATTCTTTTAAATATTGTGTGACGAGCGAGACGCATACTTCAAAGAAAGCAACACAACTGCCCATAACAGCAAAATGCCAAGCAGCCATTGCACAGTAAGAGTCCCAATAATTGCTAAGGACATCACAGCGCTCGTTTCCCGAAGATGATTGATCTTTGAACCGGAACATAGTACCTACTAATATTTGCACGTTTCTGCTTGACTGTAGAATAACTGGTCCAGGTTAATAGCTGGTATCTCAGACTTCGCAGACTCTGCGAAAGAGTCCCGTCTCTAAAATTCTGTGATCTCTGGCTTAAAAATAATTGTCGACTCCTTAAACCATTAAAATAATCTTTTTTAATTTTTTTTTATTTAAAAACTGCGAGAGGTAACTTTTTGTAGAATCTTCCAAATCCAAGTCAAGTCTTTCCGATATTCGTCGAGGTCGTCTTGCCATCGTTTTTTTGGTCTGCCGCGTCGTCGTTTGCGATCTGGCTTCCACTGCGAGGTAGTTTTGGCCCAATGATCATCCGACATGCGGCAAACATGTCCAGCCCAATCCCACTTCAAATTGGCTGCTTTTTGAGTCACATCGGCTATTCCGGCTTTGGAAAGAAAGTATGGTGTTTCGCATTCTGTCCATTAGTTTTATTCCGAGAATACTGCGCTCCTTAGCCCGTTGGCAAACAGAAACAAACAGTAAGTAGCACTTACATTTAAAAATAATACGTTAAAACTGCACATCACTAAAATATAGGCCCAACCCAGTCTAATTTAGAGTAATATTAGTTTAAAATATACTTATTTTAAATTCGACTATAAAAAAATTTCATTTAAATCAAATATATTGCAATACTTTTTGCCATTGGCAAAATGCGAAGTCGCCAAAGGAATAAATGGCCCCGTTCCACAGTAAACCTATCATACGGAGAAGCGGTGCGTGCAAAAGATTTAATCTTCCCCTTACTTGGTTCCGTTATAAATATTTACGAGATGATGTCTCAACGATATTGGAAAATAGTAAGACCCTGGGTCATGTAGCTTGAACGCGTCTTATTAAATCGAGCACTTTGTTTCTAGTGAAAACTTTTAATTTATTAGAAATAATTACAGTGTAATTTGGATGTCGACAGGGTCAAAAATATACCATTTTAATTAGTGCGTCAGGTAGATTATGGAAAAATATGGGACACGTATTTTTTGTTTTATAAAATTATCAAAAATTGACAAAGCTATAGATCATCAAACTTCCAGAGTAGGTGGTGATGACGTCACACTATAGTAAAAATCGTAGGTACCATATCGTGGCGTGACTGTAGCTTAACTATAGTAATGTAAGCACTGTCTTCGAAGTTTTTTCGTTTGTGAAACATAAGAAAAAATACGTATACAATATTTTTCAGTGATCTAACTGACGGACCAATTACTTTTTTTAGTCGTCTCGCCTATTGTGTTTAATAGAAAGTAAATATGCAAATGGTTTTCGCAGCATTCGTTACTCGAAAAAAAAAGAAAACTCAAATTCTTTTTTTTTTCGACTAACGAATGCTGCGAAGTAAAATTTAAATGCAAAATGTTTTCTTTTAAGAGCACTTTAATTGTGACGTATGTACCTATAGGTCAAATGGGTTTACTTAAATTTTCATTATTTATGTTTAGAATTGAAAAATCTAGAATCTTAAATACGTAAAATATCTCTTTTTTACATGTTTTAATGAGGTTTTTGATCTGGTGAGCTGTGAAACTGTTATTGGAAAATATTGAAGCCGTTGGTTCATTGTTTGTAAGAACGATGATTAAAAATTCCTTACTTTGAAATAAAAGCACCCAAGGATTGAATGAAGTTATTGAATTCATATTCATCATTACCCATTAGTATTTTTTGCAGGTAAAGCTTTTGTGGTGGAGATTGTGATCACTCTACTAGAACTCTGCGAGTCAAAAGGTACCTATATAAGTAAAGAAGGAAAGAGATGGATACCTGCCAAAATTACATTAAATTTACCTGTTTACAATGGCTTCAAATAGATAGATAGATAAACTCTTAATTGCACTTAATTAGAACACAAAAAACGAAAATATACAAAACTTAAAAAACAAAGTAGCAATTGGCGGCCTTATCGCTAAGAGCGATCTCTTCCAAATCTATACTAATATTATAAAGCTGAAGAGTTTGTTTGTTTGAACGCAAGGATCTCTGGAACTACTGGTCCGAATTGAACGATTCTTTTCTTGTAGGATAGTCCATTTATCGAGTAAGGCTATAGGCTATTTAACATTACGCTACTATCAACAGGAGTCGAGCAGGAATTAAAAATGTAACAAAAACGGGAAAAAAAATTTGCTTTTTGAGAGCTTTCGTTGCGTGACAGCATATGTAATATTTTAAAGGTTGCGTCATTAGAACCTAAAGTAACCGAATTTGTTTAAAAATTGAATTGGTACGATCGATTTTCGATAGATGGCGTAGCAACGCGCGCGCGTGCAGCTAGTAATAAATAAATAAAAAGTAATGAATACAACAGTCGTTACGCTATTTTGTAAAAGTAATTCGACTACCTGACCCGGAGGAGAACTTCATGTATACGCCGATTTAAGTTCTAATTAATTTGAAAGTGTAAAACCAAGGATTAAACAATAAAATAGGCAACCAAAAAAGAAGGAAGGCACTTACGTGATGATGAGCTTCCTCTAGTGGCCGGCAGCGATACGACGACAACACACTAGATTCTTTTTAACTGTTTTACTGATCAGAATAGAATAAATAACCCCCGGTGACTGAGTGATGCCACTTTTTTATATTATTTTCCCGAGTGAGGGGAGGACGATGGATATTAGAGGGTAGGAAAGGGAACGGAAGTGTTGGCTGTAAAATTCGCACAACAATGGCCAAAACACTTTGGACTACCAAACCACCGCACTTTTTTTTGTCAACACTTGCTTAAATGTTCTACTATACAAACCTTGCCCCCAAAAACGAATACACAAAACAAAGGATCATCCAATTTGGTGCAATCATTCATAAGTTATGAGCGTACATACATTTAGAAAATCCATTTTTAGGGTTCCGTAAAACGTAAAAACGGAACCCTTATAGATTCGTCATGTCTGTCTGTCTGTCTGTCCGTCCGTATGTCACAGCCACTTTTTGCCGAAACTATGAGAACTACACTGTTGAAACTTGGTAAGTAGATGTATTCTGTGAACCGCATTAAGACTAAAAAAAAAAAAATTAGGGTTGCTCCCCATACTGAGAACTGAAACTCAACATTTTTTTTCATCAAACCTACACGTGTGGGATGTCTATCGATAGGTCTTCAAAAATGATGTTGAGGTTTCTAATATAATTTTTGTCTACACTGAATAATTTGCCCGAGAGATATTTTTAATACGTCATAAATACTTATACTTATTAAAACTTCGATCAAAGTTACAACGCACTATGTGTACTATGTATATTATGTTACTTGCTGCAACGGTACCCTTCATGGGCGAGTCCAACTCGCACTTGGCCATTTTATTATAAATGTAGATTTGAACTTTATTCTATTGAACATTTGTAACTACAAATGTTCAATAGAAAATCTAGTTAAAAATACTTCATCTACGTACGTATTTCGTTGGATTCTTTAAAGAAAATAAATAAAATTTTCGCAAAACTGGTACAAAAACCCGGTAAATGGGACTCTCGCCATTTAGACGTGGCAGAAAGACGTCACACTAAACCGCTTTACTTTTTCTAAGCGTACTCTCATTCCGGTCTAAAACACTTGACTGTTTATTTTTATGACAGGATTTAGTTACACTTAGCCGCACTTTTCGGTACTTGACGCCGAGCAGAAATGTTGTAAGCCCTAATTTTATGTCGCCTTGGTTCTATTGAAGAATATAATTGTAATTTTAATTACAAATATTGCAGTAAAACTCTGAACACAATATGACTTATAGTTTCTGTAGGAAAAACATTCAACGTTTTGCTTGTAGACGGGTCCGAAAATTCACGGAAAAAAAATAAAAAAATACTATATTGTTATTTTAACTTTGATAATAATCCTTACTAAATATATAATTTTTAAAACTACAGCAACAGAAGTTTTTGAATAATTATTGTGACCCTATTACCCTTGACCATTTCTCTAAGTGAAGATATACCTAAAATTTTTCATTAGCACAGGATTTATCAGTGGAGGAAAGAATCTTGAAAACACTACCCTGTTCTAAGAAAAAACATCTATCTATGACATGTGTCATCCGCCATCCCGCACTTGGCCAATAACGTGGACTATGCCTTATATCTCTTCTAGTGTGAGACTTCCAAGTCCCAACGAAAAATTAAATTAGGCTGCTTTTGTTTGTCCTACATTAAATTGTACACAACAACAAATAAAAATGTACAAAAAGTAAGTATACCAAATCGCTGGCTTAGTATAATATGTACGAGTATAATATGTACTACGTAAATCAGTAAATTTAGAACTACATAACATCCATCGGCCGTTTTGTTGCAGCATGTCAAACACGATTTCAATGCAATCTAAAACAATACTGTGTTGTACAAGTACATCGATAAAATATGGATCTATTTGATAACACAAAACCGGACAAATATTTAACTGCTATATCTATAAGTTAAATATGCGTATGATGAATGTAAAGTAAAACTTTTAGTACCTTACGTTGCAGGTCTTGCAAAGTATCTACCATGAGGCAATAAAATATTAATCGCGTTAGTCTGGCTGTTCTATGATAAAAGACTATTTTCCAACCTATAATATTAACTTTACTACAGCGTATGCGACGACAGACGTAGGTACTCATAGCTTCGTTACCCGTTACGAAATTGCTTGCACTTTACTCTCTCTTTCATATTGATTTAAATTTAAAACAAAGCGTAGCGAAGAGTAAACCTTTATTTTTTTAGTATAGAGTGACGAGAGGACATGTGCCTGATGGTACGCAACATGCCTGCTACATAACAACACAGTGATACGCCGCTATTCGAACACGAAGAGTCCAAATCATTACCTACAGAGATTTAAGACATTATATCTGTAAGCCCTGTCATTTCTGCTGGTACTGCTTGGCGGTAAAATAATTAGCAAAGGTGTGGTACTTCCCCAGGCGGACTCTGCCAAGAGTCCTACCACTACTACTTACTTTACTTTGATCCTATTTCAGCTCATATCAGACATTTTGAAAAAGCTTCGATCGGTCGGGATAGGTGTGGTTAGAGCGTAAGCCACAGCTAGCGTTTCTAGGTTAAGCTTCCGTGAATTTGTTGATCTGAAGTTTTATGAGACCATTACTTTCTGCTGATGATACTTATTTTTATGACGCGAATAATGACGGCAAACGTTTACTACCACTCGCTTTAGATCATTTTGACAAACATACGAAGGAAAGGTGACCATAAAATCAGTCAGTCGAAGTTATGGACTCGGAATACCTACGCGAATAGATGATCACGCCTCTTTATTTTTTATAACTATGAATACTATTGAAGGAACTGATCGTGAAATCAGAAAATGGAACGAAATTGTTCCGATTTGATACTTATTTATTTTAATGCTCTTTAACGATTGCTGGCGATGCGATCTGTTAATCGTTTTTAATAGCAAGTGATGAACATTCAAGTCAAGTTACAACTGTCATGGTCGGATACGACGCCGACGTTGCCATGTCAGTAATTTTAAGGCTCATAGACAATCAAATGAACTTTACACACTTAAAAATATTGTTCTGAAATAATATCAATAATATATAGAGCGGGGCCTGACATATAGAGTCGAGTGTGCATTACATGAGGACCGCATTGATTCGGTGTACGATTTTGAAATCGACAAAAAAGCATGCAGATTATGATTCTGGATGTAGCCAGGAGGTGTATTAGTTAACTTTTTTTTGCAGGGGTTGACCTTAATTATTGAGTAGGTGGAGTGAACACATGCTTTGGTATCATTGTTTGTTTTTTGTTAAATTGTAGACCGTTTTTATTTTTGCGGAGAAAATAAATTAAATTCTGTATTTTTGTTTTGTTTTAAACAATTAATTTTAAAATAACTGCTAAACAGTTACAAAATGAACACTATTATTATCATTACCAATTACGTAAAAATATTCATCAGCAACAACACATATTGAAAAATAAAAACAAATTGAACCAGATGGCCGATATGAAACTCAAATAATTGTGACTCTAATTTGACCGCAAAACCCTGATAGTGTATACGGTACACAACTATCGATTGAATGACAATACCACTCGCAATTGTGGGTTAATTAATTAATACTATATTTTAATAGCTTATAACCAACTGAGCGACAATACCACTCGCCCATGTGGGTTAATTAATTTAATTTAAGTTAATTAAAGCCTATTGTAAACGTGAAAGTTTGGTTATTGAAATGTTTGTTTCGCAAACACGTCGAAACCCCGTACCTGGTGGCTACTACATATAACTATGGTAATACAACCAGTAATTGCCACTTTGGTCCGGGTGTCAACCAACTAACTAGAATTGTCTTGGCTTTGATATTGCGTGCATGGTCGTAACCGTTTTATTTGGCAGTCAAAAGCCAAGCTGTTAGAACGTTAATGTGCACACTACTGTCATAAAATATATTAAATAAAGTGATGCACCCTGTTTTAAAAATACTATCTACTTTTAAATTTAAAAACATACTGCAGACACGAAATGCAGTAGTTTTAGTAGAATAATATATAATGATTAAATAAAAATGAAACTCTCTAATATCTATTATATATCTATCATATTTTATAAAAAAAATATTTTTTTCATGTCAGTTAATGTTTATGTTTGTACCGCTCTGAAACACCCAGATCAATTTTTATGACATTTTGAGACTGAATTTTTATGACATGATGACTGAGAGTTCATGATTATTTGATAGGTATAAGAATAATTCATTATTTTTCGCCTTTCTGTCCCAATTTATGACTTTTAACACGCGGATTTTGTGCAAAATTCGAACAATTAAACTGTCGTTCATTGACATCAAGTAAGTAGTTTACTTATAGTGACATGTAATTTTGATATATCATTCGATTCATAATGTACAAAGAAAGTGAAAGTGGAAGATAGTGCTTTCAGCGATAGCACCGCAATAGTGTACAAAGTATAATTTTCTTCACTCAAGACGCAAGGGCTCAAGTTTCCCGCAGTGCTAAACGAGCTGCGATCACTCGCACGCACTCGCCTTGAAAAAGATCGCCGGACGCGATCGAAACTTGAGTTGGACTGGACTGGCTATATAACTTTATTACTGTGTACACAAAATAATTACAATAAAATAATTGAATGGCCCCGAATTGTTGATAAAAACATTATCATTCACATTTCTATTACACTAAGCCATTAAAATAATTGACAAACCCTATTGAAATTATTTCGGAATCAAATTAAATTACAAAGTTAAGCCTCGTTTCGTTTTATTATATCAGAAGTGATTTCCATAGAGACCTCAAAAATTGTGCGGACTCGAAACGGCAAATTGAGTCGAAGGGATATTTTCCCCTTCACATGAGCCTTGGCGGCGTATCCATGAAATTTAATGACTGGAAATATTGAAGAATCGTTTTACTATAAATATTTGAAATACGAAATGAAATGAAATGGATATTAGCCTCTAAATTCCACTATACTAAAGCTCTATTTATTTCTTTGACTTCCTTTGACATATTCAAACGTAGAAAATGTATTTTTTTTATTTAAATAAAAAGTGACGAGACGAGCAGGAGATGTGCCTGATGGTAAGCAATATGCCTGGCACATAACAGCACAGTGAAACGCAGCTATTGGAACATGAAGAGTCCAAATCATTACCTAGCACTGCATTGCGCTCGTCACCCAGAGATCTAAGTTGTTATATCTCTAAGCCCTGCAATTACTCTGGAAACATTGCCCTTCAAACCGGAACACAGTAATGTTTGCAGAATCCTGCTTGGCGGCAGAATAACTGGCAAAGGTGCGGTCCTGCCCCAGGCGGACTCTGCCAAGAGTCCTACCACTACAAAAAAAATGTCCAAACCGAGTTTACTGTACAAAGACCAATACATCAAAATAAATCCTACTAATATTTTAAATGTCAATGTTTCGATGTTTGTGGCTCAATCACGTCGTTACGTACAAACAGATCAGGTTGGAATTTGGAACACAGATTATGGTTCTGGAAGAACCCATAGTATTTATCCCGGGATTATATCGGGAACGGGAACTACGTCGGTTAAACCGCGGAGTGCTACTTCCTTGTATGTAATACAAAGTGACAGAGATAAGCAGAGTATGCGCCTAATGGTAATAATAGTAATGGTAGGACTCTTGGCAGAGTCCGCCTGGGGAAGTACCACACCTTTGCCAGTTATTCTACCGCCAAGCAGTAACGTGCAAACATTACTGTGTTCCGGTTTGAAGGGCAATGTTTCCAGAGAAATTACTGGGCTTAGAGATATAATATCTTTTAGATCTTTGGTTGACGAGCGCAGTGCGGTGCTAGGCAATGGTTTGGACTCTTCATGATCCAATAGCTGCGTGTCACTGTGCTGCTATGTGGCAGGCATGTTGCTTACCACCAGACATATGTCATGCTCGTCTCGCCACTTTTTAATTAAAAAAATAAAATAAAAAATGCTCATAATAAAACAATAGCGTATGTTAACAGTATTTTTAATAATGTCAGTATATCTTAAATAGTATAATCAGGACTCGGGGTCTTATATCGCAAGAAGAACGTCAAGACCATAATCCTCGACACTGACGCAGTGCAAGTTGGCACGTAAAACAAACTACTGCGTATAAATTATGGGAGTGGTGAAATCTTGTTACAAAACATCTCTTCCTTAATATACGCTGTTTAAAAATGTCTAAATGTGAATGTCTAAATGTCAAATGTTTGGATATTTGTTGAATAATCACGTCGTAACGTCTAAACGGATCGGGCTGAAAATCAGAACACAGATTAAAGTCCGGAAAACACATAAGCTACATTTTATTCCGAAAAAAGTAATGTGCACAGGAACTACGCGGTTGAAACCGCGGCGCACTGGTAGAAATATCTACAATGGTTAGTAGCGTTAACCACTATACCTAATATTTCATATCATTAAAGATTCGTACCTGGTTGACCTAGCTTTGCTGGGTTTAAATACTATCTAAATGTACTTAGATACTTACAGATAAAAGAATCCAAGTAATAGATTTTCACAAGGAAAAAAATTAACTTGAAAAAAAAAGAGAAACCATCTGGATTCGAATCCGGATCTTTTAATTCGTGACCGCTCGACTTTCCGCCCGAGCTATTATACTGTCGCGCCACGCGGCGAAATTTACCTTTGCATTCTAATGTCTAATGTGACAGTTTTTCGTTGTCTAAAAACGCGCATAAAATGTCGTTTTTTAAAAAAAAAAACCTAGCTAGATCGATTTATCGTCCCCGAAACCCCCTACATACATAATTTCATGACAATTGTTCCAGCCGTTTCCGAGATTCAGATTCTATACCTATATATACACATACTAGCGGCCCGTTCCGGCTTCGCTCGGATCATAACCTAGACATTGTCTGCAGCGCCATCTGCCGGGCTTATTTGTGAATCTAAACCATCCTCGAATCTACTTGTACACACACAAAAAAAATCATTCAAATCGTCCCGCCGTTTAGGAGGAGTTCACTGTCAAATGATTAAATTACTAAAATGACTATTAAAAAATAGGGGTTGCTGATAAAAGGGTAAAAATTTAGGATTGTATGTATTTTTTAACGCCACGTTATAAAAAAATAAAAACAAAAAATTTTGTCCGAAAATTAAAAAAAAAAATTATGGGGTGACCAACCCTTGTCACTTAGGGGTATGAAAAATATCTAGTAGCCGATTCTCAGACCTACTGAATATGCATATAAAATTTGGTAAAAATCAGTAAAGCCGTTTCGGAGGAGTAAGGAAACAAACACTGTGACACGAGAATTTTATATATAAGATATACAAGAATTGCTCGTATAAGATACTTCCTAGTTCAGCAACGTAGAAGCTAGTGTTTACGTAACAATGCACCTGATTACTTGCATTTCACACAAAGAGGATTTTGCTCAGTGGTCACGTGAACCGAAAAAATGCTACGTCCGTAGCGAGAATTTCTTTTATTTTGAGTGCCGGCCAACTTTTATTCACATTTGAGCAGAACTACCACTGCCTAATTTGGATAAAAATGAATATGTATCGCATGATAATGTAGTTCTATTTTTTCAGCCAATATGTAAAACGACTACACGTCGTAAATTGTACATGTTGAATTGAAATACGAGTATTTGGAATAAAATAAAAATATAGCATAGTGTGTGACAAGTAATAAAGCCTATTTTAACTATGATTAAATTGTATAAATATGCCAAAGGTTCGCATAAGCTACGGTATTTTTTGGCAAACGGCGGCGGTAAATATGGTAAATATTTTTTTATGGTACTTTGAATATGTTGTTACTTTTAATATTAAACACACTTGCAAATTTCGGTTATAGGTAGAAGATACATATATACACCTAATATATACAGAGTTTCATTAAAATCAGTTTATTAATCAACTAACAAAAATTTAGTTAGTTAGTTTCTTGTATAATTAGGTATGAATCAAACAAACTTACCATGTGAAGTTTGATTCCAATTATTTGAGGGTCTCAACCGAAGACGATTATACTCCCACCTTCCCAAGACTCTAACACAAGAGAGATGAGAAATTAAATGAAAACAAAAATGTACTGTCATCTAAATACTCCAACTCTAAACTCAATGAAGAGAAAGGACTAGAGCGCCCCCTCCCTGCGACTGTAGACTTCAACAGGAAATCAAGTTTTGTCTTTTTTAGTATTTAGAGGGTATTTAGTATTCTCTAAAGGTGTGACGAAGACAGCACAATCCATGTACTGCTGCTAGTAAGTTATGTAATCGTCTTCGGTTGAGACCCAAAGAATAGTTTAGTATAAAATGTTGATATCTACATAGAAATTTCAAGCCTCAGTTTTCCAATAAGCCGATTTGGCTAACGTAGACCTTTTCGAAGTTTGAATAAACAAAGTCGCGTCTTATAATAATAGTAAGGTATGACAGGAGGCAAAACCTGAGTTTTATTTTTGGACTCAAAAAATTACGAGAGAACAGTTTTTAAGATACTATACGATAATCCCACACCCTGAAGTTACCTAGATACAATTTTTGTACACATTGTAACTAATAAAGATAATAGATCTTGCGTTGAAGAAATTAACTGTTCTACAGTTGAATTTAGAGTTCTTAGCCTAAGAAATAAAGAGAAGAGGTATTCACTTCTTGTGTTTGTGTACACATGCTTTTTATAAATATTAATGATACGGCTATACCACTCACCTGCGTTTTGATAAGCAACACGCTTGCCTTCATAGTATAGTGACATGCAGCGATTGGAACATGAAAAGTCCAAATCACTGCCACGTACTGTACGAAAACTTTTTTTTTTTTTTTTTTTTTTTAACTTCTATAGGTTTACACTTGACCGCCAACTCGCCTGATGTTAAGCGACGATGCGGTCTACGATGGAGCGTGTTTACCTAGATAAAACCGATTCACTCTCGATTTGAAGACACAAAGATTGTAACCATCGGGGAAAACCCACTCAGGCAACGTATTCCACAGCTTAGACGTTCTTATCACAAAAGTAGAGTCGAATCTCTTCGTTCGTGTCTTTGGAACATCAACCATGAAACGATGATCTTCTATTGCATTATAGCCTATCCTACTTCCTACTAATATTATAAATATCAATGTTTGGATCTTTGTTGCTCAATCATGCCGTAACGTCTGAACGGATCGAGCTGAAATTTCGAAGTTTAGAAGAATACAGTTAGATTATAGTCTGGAAGAACATCCATACTACTTATTGTAATAACGGAAACTACGCGAATGACACCGCGGGACGCTGCTATAGTAATAAAATATTCTTAATAAACAAGTATGGACGTAAACAATCTGAGCTCTGGGAATCTGTTGTTTATTCTTTTTCCTTTATTATTGTGGAAATGAATTAGATAAAAATAAAAACAGTAAACTTGTTTACGATCTAGATTCTAACACGAAGCTTCCATTATGCATAGTGCCATTAGTGCTTGCGCGGTACCATCTG
Source organism: Ectropis crepuscularia (assembly GCA_963693475.1). NCBI lineage: Eukaryota > Metazoa > Arthropoda > Insecta > Lepidoptera > Geometridae > Ectropis > Ectropis crepuscularia. The sequence goes on from OY856358.1 coordinate 18,379,661, forward strand.
AAAAATGCATCGGCGGCTAGAGAACAATTTTGCGACGGTGAGATAAATTACTTCCATTTGTAACTAACTGCTTGATAATTTCGACTCGACTGTAAGTTACTAACACATATAATAAATAAATGTTGGTGTACATTTCTTATTCGACACTATTTAGCACCAAATTAAGCAAAGCTTGTACCTACTTTGGAAGCCAAATAGCTGACACAATATATATGTTTAATACAATGATTTTAAATTAAAATACAATGAGAACTACACTACGCTACATACCTAACAACTACTTACACTAAGCACACCTGAATTATCCATAGACCAATGAAGGTCTACAGATAATCAAGATGTTCAAGCCCACTACCAATCGGAAGCGTACCCAGCATGCTGGCGGCATTACCACCCTGAATGGCAATGCTTATGCGTTGGGCCAAATAAACGCCAGCATTTTGGTCACGCGTCGCATCGACCAAGCGTTCGGAAAGGCCTTTGAAGATGAGGTGAGCTCCCCGCCTCCCACGGACCCAATGTCTCAACCCCAAAGGGCTCAAATATGTAACCTCTTCCGAGGGTTGCATATTTGCGCCGTTTGAGTCGCTCAGCTGAATTAGCCGCTGCACCAGCCTTACAATGCGTCTCTGGAAGATGTGATGGTGCCAGAGTATCGACGCAAGTTGCGTCCCACACTAGGGGCCGACCCAACTTCCAAGGCACAACAGTCATGCCGTCAGGTCTTTTGCCATCGTCACGCGCAAGCCCACTCGGTTCGAGTATGGCTGGGACATTGGCGGTGGAAAAAGCCCGGCGTATGATGTCGTTCAGGCTGGCGTGGCGGCCAATACGACCTGCGCTTTTCGAGCAAGAGAGACCGTGGTGACCGAGTTGGTCGACGGCAGTACCACAATGGCAGCGATGGGCTTCATAGCACCTCGCACCCAAGCGCAAGCTAACAGCTAGACGAAATGCAGTTGGATCTAATAGGCTACCGGTATTGAAAGATGGCAAAGCTTGTAACCAAAGGCCCGATTCCCACACAGACACAGCAAGGATACGAGCACGATCCGCGATACTAGGACACGTATCGAGAAAAGAGAGTTCCGTGCTAGATCGCAGATCGGCCGATCCCACTGTCTCTGAGATGACAGACATCTGGGGAAATCGTTGTTTGGACAAGCCAGCCTCCAAGCATTCTTAGCCTCGCACAAATTAGCTACTACTACATCAGAATATTCCGAATGGCCTAAAGAGGGTGCGAGAATTTTGTCTATTAGATTTTGAGTACTATGAACTGAGGACAAGAATGCCGGTAAAGCTACACTTGAAATTTGGCGGACCCCTAGGCCTCCCAACCGTATGGGTAGTGAGGCTTGTGACCAGGCCCTCCCACTCAGATCCACATTCAACACCGATATTAGAGATTCCTTTACGACATTGTCTAAGCTCCCAAGGAGCTCACCATGTTTCCACAGTGGACTACACCGTAAAGCGTACATAAATTTCGGAACAAATAAACATTGCCGAATAATTGTAAACGCCATATGGGCGTTTACTTTGAGTAGCCTATCGGAGGCTCTCGTGAAATTTTGAATTTTTTCTTCGACAAAAGATGGTAACGACTCTTCTAAAATCGGTGAACCCAGGAGGCGCAGGGAACATTTGTCAACTGATTTGATGTTGGGGGCCCGATCATTAAATTTCTGTATTATCGAATCTTTATCTGGACATGTGTCGCAAACGAAAAGTTCGCATTTTGAAAAATTTAGTTCTAAACCAATCAGACGAAAACCGTCTATGAGTTTTTGTAAATCAGTTAGAACAGTATTCACATCGCCCCCCAAAGTTCCGTCGTCCAAGTACCAAACGTTTAGTTTGGACTGGAGACGTTGAATGATGGGGTGAATGGCCAAGGCGAAGGTCGCAGGGCCGAAGGGATCACCTTGTTGACAGCCGACGGAGGATAACATATGATTGTTTTGATAAGTCAATTTTGTGGGCTCGCCATAACATTGCCAAAGAAAATTGTACAGGTCAGGAATTTTATCCTTCACTTGGGCCAACAAGGCTCCTCGATCAACCGAATTAAAGGCGTTTTTGACGTCCACCTTTAACAGCACCTCTCCCCAATTTTGGTAAAGGAAGGTCCGCACAGAATGAACGGCATCCTCACATCCACCCCGCGAACCAAAACCGAGTTGTATTGGTTGGAAAAGGGAGCTCAAAAGAGCAACCTTTTTCCTACAACCCACCTTGGCAGCAAGGCGACGATATGTGGTGCCGACAGCAATTGGTCTGATCCCACCATCTTTTTTGGAAAGTGCGCACAAATTGGCGCCATACAAAACTTCGACAATGTCACTACTGACTCGACCAGATAACATGAGGTTAACTAAAGAGGTTAGATCTCTCAAGAGGGACTCTGCTACCACCAGAGCTAAAAGATAGAAGATCTTTTAGATGTTGAGGTGTCAGGCCATCTAGGCCTCCAGCTGAGCCACTCAAGAAAGATGTAATCGCAGCCGAAACCTCTTGCGATGTGGCCTCAATAGTGACGTTATCTGATTGTGGTGGAACAGGGAGGTGGAGATTAGCTGTTGCGGGTGGATGTTTGTCACGAAGTGACTGAATGGTGTGTGGTGTGTTCGGCGCAATGGTGTCACTGGAAAACAAAATACGTGCAGCGCCTTTGATGTTGCCATCGCTAATTTTGTTCTCTACAATCTTAATTATAGCCGAATCATCACTACTTTTAGAATTTTGGTTATTCCGCTGCTTAGGCGGAATAAAACTACTCAAATCTAAAGGGTTTTCCACGGAAGCAGTGTACTTTACGCAGTTCTCCTTTACCCTAGTGGTAAGGGACTTTTTGTTCGACGGTTCTAAAGGTACATAAAGCACACTGTATGAGAAACTCAGTAAATGTTCCCAGGCATCTTTCGAATTTTGCGAAAGAACACTTTTGATAACTAATGATAAACTTTGAGCCACCAAAACACGAGCACCACGCGGGATGCGCTTAAGGACCGGAAATGAATTTTTGAGTGAGCTCAACACTTCCCAAAAAGGTTGGGAAGGCGTAGCAGCGCTCACGGAACTGCCACTTGTGGTCGGCTGACCCGTAATCGGAGCCGAAAGCGGAATTTGTAATTTGTTGTGGGATTTAGCCCGGTGAATTTTGACCCCTTTTTGGCCTCTAAAATAACGGGAACATAGCTCACACTGTACCTTGGATTCCAGAGACACCGGATTAGTCAACGCATTGCGTCCAACTGGGGTGCAAGATGCCATACTATAGCTAAAACTAAAAATAAATAAAATTATCTTAGTATGTCTAAGACGGCCGCAAGACAGCGAGACGTCAGGCGATGACGTTGCCTGAGCGCGCAGGCTCGCCGGATGGCGTCGTCATGGAAATAGAAAAACACAACTAAGCGGTAATCTGTCAAAATATATGGAAATTATAAGCGCTATGAAAAACTAATATCTGGTCTATCCCCAGCTCTACAAACAATACCTTGCAAAAATCCCTAAGTATACTTGCGGCTGGTACAAAGAAACCAGCTCAAAAACGAAGAATAGCTGAAAAAAATATTTGCCGAAAATTTGCCAACTTGCGTTGACAAGTTCGTTTTTTTTTTTTTTTTTGATTAATGAAATTTAATGATTTTAAATTCATTATGAGCGTATATAATATATAGAGATGTACCCTGCGCGTGTTGCTACGCCATGTCGAACTTTGTTGTCGAAACTTTGCTCAAGATCATCACATGATCAAATGCATAGTTTACAATTCTTTAAAGGACATACAGACAAACATACACTTTCACATTTATAGATGTAGCTATATATCTAAATAAACATTATTTAGAGATATAATATTTTAAAGATTAGTTAGTTAGCTAGCTGGGTTTATGTTTTAATTAGTATCAGTTACGAAGCAATCTTCGGAACTATCTTCGATACTAATTTCAATAAGTCGTATGACTCTTGGTACAGTTCTCCAGTTATTCGTCAGTTTCGCTTTAATTTTTATTTCTCGAATTATTTTGATTATGGATTCTAATTCAATTATGTTTATGGATAATCGAAATATAATTTGATTTATTTTGATTACATTTTCAACTCTACCAGAGAGCCATGCTCGGATAAAATTACTCTTAATTAATTAAATTCAAGTATATAAATAATAAATATGCTTATATGATTTTTGGACTCGAGCGTATTCGGGTATCGATACGGGCTTCTATTTTAAATACGAACAAAAGAGAAAATAATGTTAGCATATAAACATACAAATTCACTGAGTAGGTACTATCGCAAACTTAAACGTCCATTACTTGTAGTTTACTGAGAAATAATATCTACTATGCAAAATACATAAAAGCAGCAAAATTAGTTTGACGGAAAATTTCAAAAATCTATTGTTCATGAATAATGAACAGTTATAAGGAGGTCTACACAAAATTACGTACTTAATCGTTTATTAGACGTAGTTCTGTGTTATATTTATAGTACTAACAGCGCCCCGCGGTGTTAGCCTATGTGTTTTTCCAGACTATAATCTATCTGTGTTCCAAATTTCAGCCCGATCCGTTCATACGTTAGGACGTGATTGAGCAACAAACATCCATACATTGACATTTATAATATTAGTAGTAGGAAGTAGGATAGGATAGTAGGATAACATAAGTTCACCAAATTAATGAATACCAACGGTTGTTAGCCACTGTGCCCGTAAATCGATCGATAACCTAACCGATTAGTTCCACAATCGCCGAGAAAAAAATAACTCTTGAAAATGAATCAGATCGAACAATTATCGTAATTGGAGCTCATAGTAGGCTCCGGCCAGTACCATCGTCCCAAATTCTTTATATGGAAACTACGTGAGCAAAATAATACAACCATAGATTATCCACTACCCACGAAATGTTCTTTGATCAGACATTTTTATTCTGCTCGACTGATCTTGATTGACCATTTCTATGTACAGTCGCACGGTTGTGCACGCTAGAGGAATTTCTTATCAGAAGGAAAATATGGGGTTTGGTCACGGAAAACCAATCTAAAAACAATAATATAGGAGAAAGGTTTTAGATTTCATCCGTTTTATCGCATAAAGTCAGTTAATTATTAATGATAAAATCTTGCCCGTGCATTAATTCAGTCCACAAAATATGTAATAATATTTATGGACCCTGTTTTCGGAGTTATATACAAATCCATTGACTGGTTTGTGTAAGAAACTTATATTTGAATGTTATCATTAATTTATTTGTTACAAGATTACGTCGCTACGCGATGCGCTGAACAACAACTTGAAAACCTTAAAGGAATCCTTTGACTTGTGACTTTCTGAATTTTCCAGTCATTGAATGTTATAAAATTCTACTTATAAACTAAATAAAAATATTACGAAATTCGGATGGTCAAGTTTTTTTTTACAATACAGCACAGAGACACGCAGCTCTTGGAACATGAAGAGTCTAAATCATTAGCACCTAACACTGGACTGCGCACGTCACCCAGAGATCTAAGATATTATATCTCTAAGTGCTGTAATTTCTCTGGAAATATTGCCCTTCAAACCGGAATACAGTAATGTTTCCACATTACTGCATGGCGGTAGAATAACTGGCAAATTACTGGCATTTATTGTATATTTTGATGTCTGCAGGTATTTTACCCATAATTATTTTGGTATCGACTCCTATTTAATTTTGTTTTTGTGTATTAAATTCTGACTTAATGCTCACTATAGCGGCGTACATGAATACATAAATGATTAAGATATTCATTAGGTTCCAGAGTAAATGTGACATTGAAAAATTCTACAATTTTACTTTATAAAACGATGAAATAATGAACCAAAAAATGTTTTTTTTATCAGTATTTAATTTAAAAATACTATAGTGGCGTCTTCAAGCGCTTCATTATAACGTTGGCCGCACTGTAAGCTCTAAGCGACCGCCTGCCCTATAAACAGTTCATAAAACCACAAACTTTTTTTTAAGACGATGTCAAAAGAGTTTTAACGGTTTAAAAGTTTCAAGTGAAGTGGTCGTTAAACCAAGGGCTTCACTTAACTTTTATTAAAGATTTTACGTTTGTGAAAAACTATAATCCCTACTCTTAATAACTTTTTATGGGATTTTACTTAAGTCAAAGTCAAAGTACTTTAATCATAAATGTATAATTTACACGTCAATTAATAAAAACATAAAAACAAAAGAAAGAGCATACAAATTGTATACATGTTCAAAGTTTAAAATTACTACTTTACTGTATTATAATAATTATTGTACAGAAAACTGTCAAGCATTATACAAGTATAATATGTTCCAGGTCAAATGTTTGTATACATTTTATAGGACTTTGCCACTTGACTAGATCTTTATGTACCACTATTTCTCTATAAGGAACTTTTTATTAGCATTAGCTTTTACTGATAGTACGGCTATATATTTCTGCTAAATATACTTCCAAATACAGATTAAATCGCTCAATATATTTATTTAGGTCGCTATTTTTACACAGCACCATCTAACCCCAAACTAAGCTAAGCTTGTTACTATGAAAACCAGATAACTCATACAATGCACATGTATCTAAATTAAAGCATTTACTTATTGCAGAACGAACACTCATCACACATTTCTCGATCCTGGACGTCTATTCTATTTCTACGAAAACGTAATTTCGAAAAAAAACTGGCGACTTTCCTGCTCTCGTTCTAGTTCCTTTCGTCCGATTCAACATTGTTTTACGTTTAAATGTTCTAAGCATACTCTAATTAGAGTAGGCCTAGAACATTTAAATGGAAAAAACGACGGATCGAAGTAGAATCAAAGTTGGAAAGTCGCGAGTTTTTTTCGAAATTATGTTTTCGTAGAAATAGAGTAGACGTCCTGGTCAGGAATCGAACCCATGACCTATGGCTTAGTAAGGAGACTCGCTATCAACTAAGACACTTTTGTTTGTTTGGTCACCTGTTTTAAGTCATAAAGGTAATTATTACGAACTTTTACTAAAAATCACAGCAATTCCGTTGAGCTGTTTTCGAGATTTCTGCGCTACTTTAGTTATAACAAAAACCATAGCCATGATTAAAAGGTTTATTAGGTACTACTCATGCGGCATATGGCTCATCACGTTTCGGGCGTAACTCTGTATTCTCATCAGTTTTTATTTTGAAGAAAAATGCCAGTCGTAGAAACTGGTAATAGAAGTAAAAAACTAGAACATGGAGTTTTAGAATTGAACAGCTAAGAAACGTCTAATGCAGAACGCTCTATGCAGTCTCCTGCAAAAAACCGTTAAAAATAACATGATACGAAAAAACGTTAAAAAGTAATTTCAAATTTTACTCAGTCCCCCCTACGACACTAGACTATGTAATAACGGTACAATATTGAAGATTGAAGCAAATTGAAAGCCGTAGTAGCCTAGTTCAAAATATTATGTAACTTATGTATTATGCACTTTAAAGTCTTCTGTGTATCTGCGCAGTAAAACCCAGTTGTAAAAGTCAAACAAGAAGTATGGTACTATAACGCTGCCCGGTTTATTGCTATCCAATACCCTAGATTGCTGACCTACACTAGATGCACTACACGGAAAGGTAGATTTTATAACCTATAAGTTTATACTTTATTTACTCAATCTTAATATGCTACAAACGTAAGCAAGGGTACAATATGGCGTATTACAAAGTTGTTGCTAAAACGTATCTCTTTGAGTTAGATTGACGTCATAAATGTTGAAAATGTTTACATCTTTTTTTTTGCTCCTAGGTTTTGGCTCAAATATGACTTTAGTAGAAACACAAAAAATATATGAAAACACTAATAACATTAATTTACATACATGTGAAGGTTTAAATGGGCTTAAAATTGTAAATTCAAGCCGTAACATGGGCGGCGTATTTATATGTACTTGATTTAATTTTAATTTTAATTTTGTTTTCTTTACCTATTGCTGTTCTTATTTTAAGTTTGTTATTATTATTTTTTGTATTTTTTTTTATATCTAGTACCTTATTCTAATGGCTTTGGGTGACTTAGATAATTATGTTAAGTAATGTTGTGTTGTGCGCGACCATCTCTTTCGCACTCGCCCACATGTTCATCCGTATCTAGGTTACCCACTTTCTTTATTTATTGAAGTGGATACTTTGTTAAAATTATATTCTATTTTTATTAGTACCTTACTCATGTCATATTATTAACGGAAAAGCCTGAACTCCCACAACACAGGTCACCCTAGTGTGGGAATTCAGCGTTTACCGACTCAGTTTATTGTCTGTTTACAATTTGTCTACCCTCTTGTTTTAGCTTAGTCGGTGAGTGTATTATTTAGTTTTAGTTTTTTATGCACAAATAAACGTTTTTTACATTAAAAAAAAAAAAAAAAATAGATGGTGTTTTTAAGTCATACAGCTTATGTTTAGGTGGCACGAAATAATACTGGAATTCTCGTAGGTACTCTTGTACGTTTGGTTTTACTCAAATAAATGTCAAAGGAACAGACAAGATGGAGGTGTGTATTTTATTTTGCTAACAGTTTAATTTGAAGTGATAACTCCGGCGTTTTGAATTTGCTTTTTTTTTTTTTTTGACCTCAACTCGATCTCGAAACCAACACGATAATAAAGGCGAAGTACTTAAAATAAAATACATACTGAACACAGTCTAAGTATTACCTACAAACCTACATGTGTCATTGATATCACGCTATATTTTCGGGAGCAAACTAAAACAAACATGTAATACTAGAAAAATAAATGTTTAATATTCTTTTTTATTCGTGAAAAATCTACCCAAACTACTAACTAAACTACTTTTACCAAACCAAATAATTGTTAGTTTATTTTCTTCGTTAGCGCCTTTAACAAACTTCCAGTTAGATCCCAAATCGATTTCATTGAAATGAACGTGACGCAATCAATTTGTCCCGTAATAAATAATTGAGCCAGCTTTTTATAAATTGGAAATTTTAATAAGAAAACGGGGAAATGATAAACTGGGATGCCTTTGTGGGGAAATTCATTTTAGTTGTCAACAATAGCCTTGATAATGCCATTGTGTGGTTAAGATGTTTCTGAGTTTGTGATACAAGTGGCGTGTTCCCACGGGAGAAACATTGAAGGCTGTGTCAGATTACGTTAGTATATCTTCCTTCATAAATTGTCTCGTATTACTTTCCAGCAAAAATATCATCGCATTTTAGTTCGTCTTTCGACTTTTTTTCGCTGATATGCCGCAAACGAGAGTAATAAGTTTTTTTATCCCATGTCAATAATATATCAGTAACCTTTGTGGTACTTTAGAGACCATACATAAATAGGGTTTCCATCGAATTTTTGTATTATCAGGATGTGTTCCAGAAGTATGTGTGTGTATTGTTCCTGATCAGACTTAGACTACATCTACACTTAGAGCAAATTTAATCATGATGCATTCCGTAGTTTTTTCATGAAAGTAACAAACATCCAACTATCCATTCGTACAAACAAAATTTGCCATTATTATATTAGTGGGTTAATCACGTCAATTTACACTATTTTTTTAAATTATAAATAGTAGGCCAATCGACGCCAGAGCCGTCCTCCAACGCGATGGGAGGACGAGCTCGGAGCGTTAGAAAAATATTGGACGATGGCAGCTTTGTACCGGATAAAGTGGAGGGAATTGGAAAAGACATTGCCCCAGCACTGGGACAATAGACGTTAATGTAAAATAATAGTTTGAAATACTAAAAAGCACGCTTTTAGCACGCACTAAAAATTACAAAATTGGATGTCCATGTTGGATTTAAGTCACGTGACAATTTTTTTCATATTTCTGACAGCAAACCCTTTCATTTGATACCCAAATCATGGGGGTGGATTTCAAACAGCCAGTCCGCCATCTTGGGGAGGCCGCCATATTGGATTTGCAATGACGTTTCTTAGCTTGTCATGTATTGTCATCAGAACTCGAGCGTGTGCAAAATTTCATCCTAATCGAAGACCGGAAAGTGGGTCAAATTACGATTCCAAGATTTTCATACATACTTAGTTACAAGTGAAGCTAATAAAAGCGGATTAAAAAAAATAGTAGGCAAGGTCACGATTCACGTGTCACGTGGACTTCACATTTTGTGACAATTTTATAAATACCAGCGGGGCTAGCACGGGGAGTGGACTAATAGTCTTTCCACCATTTCTATCCACCTGTCAGTGGATATAATAATCATTTCCACCTTGCATAGCATGGCAACAGGGGAAAAGGATAAAATGTTTCCACTTGACGTTTGTCGTGGACATTATATCACGCTACTCCCCGCTGTATAGCACGGACTCTAGAAAACGAAGAGAAATACTCTTCAATTGACATATGACAGGGGACAAACTATCGTCTGATTTGGAGGAGGCGATATAAGTAAATCTCTCTGAAACATAATGTCGCGAGCATATTATAATTATATTTTTAACACTTTATTATTTAATTTTCTTATAACGGCAATACTGAAGTGATAACGCTACTCCCGCCGTATATCCACCGTGGAATAACTATCCACCGGCGAGTCCGTGCTCTGAAAGTGGACAAAATTGACAAGGGGGAAAGAAATTATTTCCTTTCCCGGTGGAGTAATTGTCCACTCCCCGTGCTAGCCCCGCTGGAGTGACAAAGTCCTTGCCAAGCAATTTACTATGCATCACAGTAAAGCATTTAGTACGTCTTTTAAGGATGGTAAGTATACTTGTCTTACTAAAAATACAGCATCACGTGGTAGTTTAAAATCACTGTTTTTTGTTTACTAAGCCCGTCATGTTGAGATGGTTAAAAATAATTATTGATCTCTTTTCCCTATTACTTTTCTGACAATAAAGCATTAATATTCGCACATCGATTGGCACCTAATAAGTGACAAAAATGTAGTAGGTACTTCTTTCTCTATATAAAAGACTCCTTTCACCTGTTATCTAAATATTTTGCTTTTAGAATATTCCGCTAATAAAAAGTTTGTCGACTTTATTATTAAGCACAATAAAATATATCGCCATATCACAAAAACGTTTTCCATGCTCATACGATGATAGGCGTACATATTCAATTGGGTTTCTTTTGAGAAGGGTCATCTCAACGAAATAATATACCGTACATATCATTGTCTGTAGACGTTACTATCGTTGCCATCTGTTAGATATCTGACAAGGAGACGATGGACACTAAAAAGTTTAAAAATATACAGAAAAATAATTATTCCATTAAATTTCAATCTCATATAAAGTAACACAAATTTGTTGATTTCGTAATACCCGATGGAGTTTCAAAATACGATGGCTGTCATCTTTTAGTCTTAACATTGGAATACTTGGCTCAAAGTTGACTTCAAACGAACAACTACAGACACCTCAAAAGTACTCGTAGACAACTCACTAACAACGTTTATAGTATTGCAGGTAGGCTATACCTATACAATCAGCTCTACTTTTGTGATAAGAACGTACGTGGTAACGCCTAGGCGTTACCGGAGTGGGTTTTTCAAGATGGTTACAATCTTGGTGTCTTCAAGTTTTTCTAGGTAAGGTGCACGTAAACACGCTGCATCGTAGACCGCATCGTCGCGGCGAGATGGCAATCAAGTGTAAACATTTAAAAGTTACAAAAAGCAGGCCACTTAAAGTTCCCATTGCTAGAACTCTGGGATTGAAGGAAAGAGTTAATACCATTATGCATCACCCTGGCCTAGTTCAGATTGGATCAAGATTGGATCATTACTTATTTATGAACAAATATTTTGCTTGAAGAAAATCATCAAACCTATCTTTTGAATCGTGATTTTAAAAACGGCAAGATTGAAATACCAATTGTCCCAGTTTTATCGCGTTTGTATCGCCGATCCACTTAAGGCTACGGATACGTTTATCAACCTGAAGTTTCCTCAGAGGGTCCTCGAAATGGCTCCTGTTAAAAGATTAACTGAAATGGGTAATGGAATCTCTTTTGTTGTGATTTTTCGGTCCCATTGCTTTTAACCGACAAACACAACTGTTATTATTGCAACAGCCGTTTATGATGTTGAATTAAATTTTATTTAACATGTATTTATTTGTATAAATTGTTATTCTTGTATTGACTTAGTGAAACTCTTGGAAAAATTGATTTGAATTGATGGAAAAAAATACAACTAAATTGAAACAGATTTAATCATTGAACTCTTACGTTTACTTAGTTTCATCAAAGGATTTAATATTTTATTTGTTGAATATTTTAGTGCTCAATAATAATTGATAATATTATTGCAAAGTTTATTGTTTATTTTGGACTGTAGGGGTTTTACAAAAGACACTTTAGGTAATTTGTATCAAATGGCGATTTGACAAAAAAAACAATGAATTTGCAACCTCATGACTAGTCAAATAATTATGAAGTTTCTGATCTCATCTTGACGTACACATATCATCGTCATCAGCCCGTGTTCGTCCACTGCTGAACATAGGCCTCTCCTACATTTCGCCACTTCAGCCCGATCCTCAGTCTTACGTTTCCAACCGCCACCAGCCGTCTTTCGTACACATAAATATACTTTCACATAATATATTAGTGTTTTTATTAAATCCCTTGTTTTAAAGAGAATAGAGATTTTAACTGGTAGGTATCTCCTAATATCGAGCAACGTACAAAGCGTGCAAGGTAAGTAAAGTTGTACTACCCTCTGTTATAGTGTCAGCACCCGTACTCCGGGCTAAAGTGCTAATTAGTTTAGAAACTTAGCTAATAGCTTTGTAACTCAGAGACCGCTAGTTATTCATACGCACGTGCCTGTACGGTTAATGGGTACTGGTGAAAGGACGCCATATTAGCTGAAAGTGCTTTTTCGAAGATCACAAAAGGTGAAGTCTTCTTTAGCTAAATAGTTCTATGAAATAAATAACTATTTTATAACAATAATAGTAACAATAAATCTTTACAGGTATGTGTAAATGTCATGTGCTTTTGTTTGCGATTAAACATCTCTCAGACGGCTGGACCCATTTGTTGAACTTTTTTGTGTGAAAACACATAATTTTACGACTATAACATTGTCAGTTCGAATACCAAGCACGTTTGAGTATTTTTCCAAGCAGGTGTACAATTTTGTCATTGTCACTAGCATAAATGGTGAAGGAAACATGTAAAAAGCATGGCCCAAAAATGATTGAATACTATTGATACAAAATCAGTGAAATGATGATTAAAATGTAGAGTAAGAGTGAAGAATACGATGCGACCTACGTTGAAACCTTCCAAATATATGTATGTTGTACAAATCGGTTGAACCGTTTCAGGTGTTTCCAAATGGTCGGATATGTACCTATATAATATTTATTTAAAAATGTAACAGTGTATTAATGGAATGCCTGATTTGTTTTGTACCTTACCGTAATATTCTTACAAAGAGTATTAAATATATCCTTAAGCGGCTTTGAGCACATATTTGAGAAAAACAATGAGAAATCCTCTTGAAAGATTACCAGTAACCATTTTTTAAATTTATTTAGTAGTTAATTAAATTTTAGTCAAAAGTAAATGTTGCTGGACACTTCACACTCAACACCAATCTGACGCCAAACTAAGCAAAGCTTGTACTACGGAAGCCAGATAGCTGATGAAATACTAACACAGTTTTTAAATACATACTTATTATACATACATAAATGTGGGTTAAGTACTCAATTAATAGGTAAGAGCCAGAAGTGTGTGGGTGTAAGCAATTTAATACGAATAATCGAGTTTATATACTCCAGTATTAACCGTCGATTAGGGATTATAAATAGATTATAATCGTATTGGTATGCGTGGGTTGAATACAGATGATTTAGCACTTTGGTAGCATTAGCGGCACTTAAGTGTGATTATTCGATTATTATAGGAATCGATTAATCTTAATCAGTTAATAATACGCATGTCATCCGTAATTCCAAAGGCTGGAACAGTTTTTCAAGTTGTATTGGGTTGACTGCAGATTGCCCGTTGTTAAGTTATATCGCCGCCTTGGTTGCTGAAAAGTATGCTTCCAGCATGCTTTATGTATACACTCAAGTATGTTTTGTTTATGTGCGCAAGTATAGCTAACTAGCAGCAGCCTGCGGGAATACCCACGTAGTTCCCGAAACCGTGATTTTCCCGGAATAAAATTAGCGTTAGCGAAGAGATAGAATGCAGAACGTATGCTTTGAATAAAATTGTTAGCTTACTCTAAATAGGAAGACACCCAGGTTTTATCAAATAAAAACAGATAAATGACGATTTTTATTCGAGTTAAATAGAAGTCCATTATGTGGTATGTCCTCGGCCTTACTACATTGAACGAAATAGGTTGTAATATATATGCGGTTGCTTAGTACCATAGCATTAGTAATTACGAGACTCATATCATTAGTGCATATAGTGATGCAACTTCGATGCACTTTAATGTTCAACTGTTTAGTTTACCTGTGAACATCATACGTGAAATTCCATAGAAATATCACAGGCAAGTTCTACCACATTATCACGAAAATGTACCGTAATTTACAATCCTAGAGTAGGTATTTAAATAACGATTGTCAGTTCCGAATTATCTTCAGTGGTAGGAATGAGATGAGGCCACTACCGCCTAGGGACCTCGATTTGAACTAGCAGCGGTCACCAAAACTTACGTAATCTAGACTACAGACTATCTAGAAGCTTGACTAAGTACACAAGCATCGTCGTTTAGAGGAGTCATTAGAACATATCGTATGAGTACTTTGAGAACCGCAATTAGATTTTGAGATCAAATAGGTACTATTTTAGTGCGTCGTAGAAAATAAAGACTGCTTACTTTCGTTTTACAAAACGACACATCAACAAGATGTACCATTTCAAACGTAAATTTTAGAATTCTAAACATTTCGGGTCTACAAAAATACTTACAAACTTTCCTTTCACATGCACATGCTTAAAATAGTTGTGTTTTAATTAGCTTTTGAACAATTGCTTTTGTTATATAAAGCACAGATTCGCTCTTGTATGGAGTACTGCTCGCACCTTTGGGATGGATCGGCTAAGTATCAGCTTGAGGCTCTGGAATCGATCGAGAGGCGTGCTAAAAGGCTCATAATAGGCAATAACACTCTTGTGCGAAAAAGACTGCAAAGTCTTGAACATCGCCGAAAAAATGCTAGCTTATCGGTCTATTACCGGATACACTTCGGAGAGTGTGCATCTGATCTGCATGATCTAATACCACCTAGCCCTTTTTTCTATCGGATTTCTCGTAGCTCGAAGAAGCGACATCGTTTCATGGTTGATGTTCCAAAGACACGAACGAAGAGGTTTGACTCTACTTTTGTGATAAGAACGTCTAGACTGTGGAATGAGTTGCCTGAGTGGGTTTTTCCCGATGGTTATAATCTTGGTGTCTTCAAATCGAGAGTGAATTGGTTTCTTCTAGGTAAGCACGCACCATCTTAGACCGCATCGTCGCTTAACATCAGGCGAGATGGTGGTCAAGTGTAAACCTATAATAAATGTTGAAAAAAAAGAAAAAAAAAGCTCACACGTACCATTGAGAACGCGGGAAATATGCCTAATGCCGCGCTTAGTTTCAGGCATTTCCGATGCAGCTGGCCCGGCCGTATTGTATACATAGGTACTAGTGATCTGCTCTAGTCTGCTGTATTAAATTATAAATTTAACAATTTTGTGTTTTTTTTTTGTTTCAGAAACAGCATGGAAAAATTCTTCAAATATAAGGATCGCGAAGAAACTCTTATAAGAGACTATCGTGTTGCTTTCATTTGTTCTTACCGCCTTTATCATCATAAGACCGGTTCCATAATAGCTACGAGCAATATAATGTATTGTCATATATGTCACATACATAGGTATACAAAGCAGCAACGTTTGAAAGAGGTATACATTTTTGTGTCAAATGGCATCCGTCAGTTTACTCATGACCATGCTGCGTGAAAGTGTATTGAAATATCGGAAAGTCGCTCCACTATTTAACTACGATAAACATCGATATATCGTAACAAAATACTAGTGTAGGAAACAACCGTGATATCTTAAAACGACTGAAAAAGTTGCAAATTTAGATTTTTTCGTTTCTCCATTTCAATGGAATTTTAAAGGCAGCTTGTAATCAATTGCAACTCGTCAGTCATGTTAATGTGTTTACTTCGAATGAATGAGATAGTTACATACACACAGAAACACGTTGCCACTCGCATTGCCGTGCTTTGAAGTCCACAAGAAACACCGTCAAATGAGGTATAGGTGGACAGTGCGAACAGCAACGTCAAAGGCAATGGAAATTACCTGTTTACATTCTCGCGTTTTCCAATTTATTCCCTATTATCCCTGCACGTTGCCGCAACACGGAGTTAAATGTAAACGCCGCATTACATTCTGCCAAAGTAATCTCTACATACTAAACTATTTCACAATTATACTAGCGGCCCGTTCCGGTTTCGCTCGGATATTGCGTTATAATCAAGTTGGACAAACTGCATACGGTGTGCAAATTTGATTAAAATCGGTTAGGTAGTTTAGGAGTCCTTAGCGGAGAAACATTGTGACGCGTAATTTATATTTATATATTACTAGCTGAACCCTGCACAACTGGCTCGTGCACAACAACTTTGCCAAAGACCATCACATAATCAAACGCATAGTTTACGATTCTATAAAGAACATACAGGCAAATATTAAGTTTAATATATAATAGAAGATATTGGAGTTATAGCACTGCTACTTTATTTATACCATTAAAATGTACTTACTAATTAAATTTTATTTTAATCCTAATTGTATTTAAATGCAAAATGTTGTGGGTCCGTTGTAACAGATGATTGCTTGATGTTTAAACACATTTTTGTTTTTTATTTTGGCAATTTCAACTAATATTTAATACAATATAAAAATATTATAATAGTAGTAATAATATAATAGTAGTGGTAGGACTCTTGGCAGAGTCTGCCTGGGGAAGTACCACACCTTTGCCAATTATTCTACCGCCAAGCAGTAATGTGCGAACATTACTGTGTTCCGGTTTGAAGGGCAATGTTTCCAGATAAATTACAGGGCTTAGAGATATAACAACTTAGATCTCTGGGTGACAAGCGCAGTGCGGTGCTAGGTAATGATTTGGGCTCTTCATGTTCTAATAGCTGCGTGTCACTGTGCTGTTATATGGCAGGCGTGTTGCTTAACATCAGGTACCATGTCCTGCTCGTATCGTCACTCTTTACTTAAAAATAAATAAAAAATTATCACGTTTGCCCTATGTCGTGATTTCTATATTTATTAATTTGACTGCCCAGATAATCAAGTTAATATTATTTAAGTTAATATTTGATAAATTCTATAAATTCCTGTCAAGTCAAGTTACGAAAATGTTAAAATGAGAACAATTTCTCGTCTTTAACTTTTATCGCTTAGTTTTTGCAATTGACCATGGTCTATTGCTGAGCGCGTTTACCTTGACGAATCTAAGGCCCTGACCACACATGCTACTTTTTGCAGCAAAATCGCGTGATTTAGCAGCTAACGCGGAAACGCGCGCTTTAGCAGCTGAAGCGGAAACGCGCGATTTAGCTGCAAAAAGAAGCTGCATCGCGATGCAGCGACTGTTTGCGGCTGTTTGCGTCTGTCGCGGCCGCCGAGCAATTGTTCCGTTCAGTGTTGCTAACTTGGATTTTTAAAAAGTGTAGACAGGTTTAAAAATACGTAGAGTAATATTAAATTATGTAAAGTTTATAGAACTGCGTACTTTTTTTTGAAGTAGTAAGGTAGTAAATGTAGAGTACCAATGTAGTTAGGTGCAGGGTTTTTAACTTGTCTGTGTAGGATTTACGTCGAAGAGTATATGGCCATATTGTCGCTTTTCTTTGCAGACTTTCAAGTAAATCGATATCTTTTTTGAAGTAGTCCTCACATATGTTTCATAAATTTTAAGAAACATTTCTAGAGTTGTAGATTGAAAGGAATCAGAATAACGTAAAGAAAATAGTTTGCTTTCTGTACAATTGCAGAAATGTGTTCTTCGCATTTTAAATTTAATATTTTAAAAAGCCTTTATTAACAAAACTTAAATACAATGAGAACTACACTACGTTACATACCTAACTAACTACTTACACTAAGCACACCTGAATTATCCATAGACCAATGAAGGACTACAGATATCAAGACATCCAAACCCACTACCAATCGGGAGCGTACCCAGCATACTTGCAATAGTCATGCACAATAGTCATGCCGTCAGGTCTTCTGCCATCGTCACGCCCAAGACGGTTCGAGTACGGCTGTTGTATTTAAATGTAATTATAACACTGAGGTCTTTTTGCTAATTGATTGAGGATTTACAATAACTATATAAATTTATAACTTTACGATCATGGACGTACGCTGGAAAATAAATACCACTAAAGTGCATAACAACGTTTAATTTATTCCCGAGAATATTTTTATCCGTGTTAAGAACAGACATTAATAATTGTAGATATACGCTAAAAGCAAAAACACGTAAAGTTGGCCACACTGAATCGAAAGTGTACTTTTGTCAAACTCTAGAGCAACCTACTGTGGTTGCTCTAGAGTGTACACTTTCGATTCAGTGTGGCCAACTTTACGTGTTTTTGCTTTTAGCGTATATCTACAAAAATACCAGTAGGACGACTAGTTTTTTTCATTTGGGAGAAATGCTAACAATGCTATCTACTAGCAATAAGGCCACCGCTTGTAACACTAGTTTTATTGTTATTCTCTCCTGTATACGTGTTTTTTATTTATGGTGTACAATAAAGAGTATCTATCTATCTCCTATTCGTAGCTACTTTTGGCTCTACTATATTAAAGCTTTAATTATTATTGAATTATTTATTAAGCAATTTACTGACCCAATAGGGATTTTAACAATTTTTCGGAATTGCTTTTATTTCTTAAAGATTATAGCTTGTTTACTAAAAAAATTATGTTTAAAAATTTGTGTATTTTTGATGAGTATAAATACAATAGTAATGTAATTCAGATTTTTCCCGCTAAAATACTAACGACTGACATGACATGTCACTAACCGCAAAACATTGGAAATGATCTGTGATTGCATGTCCAGTTTATCTGTTTTCGTAGGTACTTTTACTTGAATACACACAATCAAAATCGTCGTCGCTAAGATCGCAAACTATAATAAAAATGCAGAGAAGTAAAAAACTACTTTGCTTAGTTTGGGGTCAGATGGTGTTGTGTGTAAATTGTCCACCAACATTTGTCCACCAACATTTACTTAAAAAGGGTACTAATTATTGCCTAAAATATAATAGACATACATTCTAACATATGTCCATGACCCTTCTTACATATACTAATACGAAGGCAATGAATTCAAAATGTTATGTAAAAAAGATGTACGAGCTTCAATCAGATTTTAGCAAGCTTTCGACATAATCTACTGATTTTTGCCTTGAACTTTAAATACGGAAAGTGACGGAGCTTGTCTTATTTCCACGGGCATGGCATTCCACAACTCAACTGCTTGGAATGCAAAAGATTTGCCGTAGAATGTTTTGCAACGTGCAGAGGGCGCTTGCAGAGACAAATTATAGGTTGATATAAGATAACATGAGTGTACGCTACTGTAGAATGTAGAGCAGTCTTTCAGATATCGTGGTGTGGCAGTGTCAAATATAATACTGTAAAGCAGTGAAAGAAAATGAGCATTCCGAAGAAAGCAAATGGGGAGCCACTTGAACTGTAGGAAAAGAAATTAATAAACAGTTACAAATTAGGTATTTGAAAACTAGCCAAGTCAGATCTTAGTTTTGAACCAATTATCCTGAGAGTAGTTTCATTTATTATGAAAATATTTCAGGATCGCCCATTAAACTTTTCACTCAACCACCCATTTAGATCTCACTTCTTTTGTTGTTCTGTAATAAATTCTATAAGTAATATTTAGTTTGATTTTAATTTCATATTTATATTTTTGATGGCATATTGTCGTCCTACTGGGTTTTTCATTATACTGTGACTGAGTCGCCTGCAGCTGCCGCTGCATCACGCTTCCGAAAAACGCGAGTCGCAGCTACATTTTGAAGCGAGATGCAGCGACTAGATGCCTGTCGCAGCTTCTTTTTGAAGCAAGATGCAGCAGCTAGACGCCTGTCGCAGCTACTGAAAGTAGCTAGTGTGAACAGGCTGTTAATGAATACTTCAGATTTGAAGACCTAGATTATCTATATCAATCAAGCAATACCCACCCACATATTTGACATATTCTAGTTTAGACGTCTTTATTATAAAAGTAACGTCAAATCTTTTCTTACGAGTCTTTAGAACATCAACCATGAAACAATGTCACTTTTTCGAGCTACGAGCAGTCCGATCAAAAAGGACAAAGTGGTACTAGAGCGTGCAGATCAGCAGCATATTCCCCGCAGTATTCGATTATGATTTACTTGTAACTACCCAAAGGTACCTATTACCCACGTAGTTACTTTTCTCATTATTTTTTTATATTTTAGGTAGTATAAATGCTATTCCAGGCTATAATGTAACTCAAAATTCCAACTCGGTTTGTTCAGTTGTGCCGACGTTTATGGGCAACAAACATCGAAACTTTCGCATTATAAAATTAGTAGGAATTTATACCGTTAAAATAAATAAGTCGGGATCTGAACAACCCCAACATTCATGAAACTAGGTTTTGGCACATTTAGGTACGGACATTGAACGCTGGAATGGGTCCCTATTCTGCGAATTACAAATAGGTCTGCAGGTTTGGGTATTACGTAAATAAAATTTTATCTTCATACGATAAGCCTCCTGTCTAACCCTGGATTATTTCGTTTACAGCTGATATAAACTGGTACAGATTTTTGGCGGACATGTTTTTAGCCTAAAACTATCATACCTACTACTCGTACATACTAACCACGTTATTTATAGTATATTTAAAAATAAATGATTGTATGTATGCCCTTGATCATGTAATGATCCAGATCCAGATCCATTTATTCACCATTACAATATGTTAGTCATACAAGGTGCGTCATGGATACAGGAATAATCAGGACTAGAAATAGATATAATACACAATATTAATTGAAATCGATAATTAAATTTACAACATTAAACATTTTGTATACCGAAAACAGCACAAATTCTCTATCTGTATATAAATAAAAATAAGTCAAATGTTATCTAAAATTATGAAAAAATGATCTTTAGCAAAGTTGTTGTGCATGAGCTAACGACGGTTTCCGAGTTGGTACGACCAAAATTAGATATTTATACAGGGTTATTGGTAATCAGCCTGCATCCTTTTAAGGGGATGTTAGGTACATTAAATACGTCAACTTTTGTTCTACAGTTAAAAAAAAAACGTTTTCTTTTCTTTTACAAAATAAATAAAAAGTGCATTTGCACGGTCTAAAAGTATCGAACTCTTCGTAACAATTCGTAACGAGAGCGCGTACGCTCTTTAACGCGCAAAAAATTATGTACCGAAGTGAATAAACACTAAAAAGTCGCTAAACAGTACAAAAAAGGGCAACAAATACAATTTTTTTTAGGTTATCTATTAAGTTTTAACGAAAGTTGTAGAACAAAAGTTGTTTGTTTAAATATACAGAACATGCCCTTAAACGGATGCAGGCTGATTACCAGTAACCCTGTATAATAAATAATATTTTATCAATATCTCGGGACCCATTGTTATTCGACATGCACAATCTAATAAAATTGTTCAATGGATCCCGACTGTTCAGTTGTTATGTTTTTTTATTGGAATATATTTTATTTTATTTAAATAGTATTAATTCAGTAACATATTATAGAATTCTAGACCATCGGAAATCTAAGTGTTTGTTTTATTTTTTTCAGTTTTTTTTTTAGTATATAAGTACGTAGTTTGGTTCACTTTCAACGCAGTCGGGTTTATTGAGTTTTTTATTTTACTCTTTTTAGTTATGAACAAGGTTATGAATGTTATTATGCTCAACATAATAATTATAATTATGTATTTGCAGCAGGCGATCATAAAATGTCATGATAAAAACATCACATTACAGAAAAATTACCCTTAAGTATTAACTCTTTTGGTTCCATTTTCCCAAACACGTGATCTGAGCTACAAGGCCATGGATGCAGGCTCGTGTTGACAGCGACCATCCATCAGTTGGAATCCATTTGGCGGCCTCCCCTGTCGCTATTCGTCATGCTGATGGCTGTGGACTCGCATCACCTACTGATTTTCATTTAATGTACCTACTTGTATTTGTTAGTTCAGTCTGTTGTTCTTATTCCTACGTTAGGTACTTAAACCAGTCTAGAACTAGTCTGTAGAATGTCGGTAGTAGTTTTGATAAAACAATCTGTGAAATCCCAAAATTTGTGAGAAAAAGCTTAGTGCTTAGAACGTTCACAAGCTTCTGGTATTTAGTTCGAATCTCGCTTGCACCTTCATATATTTTCTCAAATGCAGAAGTACTAATTTTATAATCAACACTAGTTTCAAAGGTTAAAATAAAAACATCGTGAGGAAATAAATGTGTTCTACGAAATACATCTTTCGGTTAAATATGTCATCCGTCACCCTAGACCGGGCCAGCGTGATGGGTTATGGCCTTAACTCTTTACTTGTGAGAGAAAACCCATCCCAGCATGGGAACATTACGTGGGCTGCTTAGGCTGTTAACTGCAATTGATGAACTTCTATTTATTTTGACGTATGAGAAATTAAATGAAAAGGTTTCTTCCAGTTTTGTGTTTTATTCTAGCGTATGTCACTGCTTAATATCTGACAAATCGCAATCACAAGTCAATCTAATTAAAAAATTGGCAGTCTTAGAGATTGCCGATAGCAGTGAAAACTATCTCTCACTATGACTCTGAATATGGTATGGGGGCG
Source organism: Ectropis crepuscularia (assembly GCA_963693475.1). NCBI lineage: Eukaryota > Metazoa > Arthropoda > Insecta > Lepidoptera > Geometridae > Ectropis > Ectropis crepuscularia. The sequence goes on from OY856358.1 coordinate 18,402,554, forward strand.
TGGCCATAACCATGGCCATGCCACCTGAATTTACCTACCCGAAGTTTTCTTTAATTCACGAATGTGACGAACTTAATTCACAGCCCACGGAAAATCTGTATCTAAGTGGTGCGCCAAAAGAAGGTTTCACTTCAAAAAGTCGCCTTTTACAAAAAACAAATCAATATTTGAATGAAATGGATCCGGTTACAGATTTTCCCCAGAACGACAACGGTCGAGCATTGCAGAACAAACAACAATCTTCAATCTCACAATAACCGTTCCATTTTATAGATCAAACTTATATCGAATTGAAGATCGGGAGTTTATCCATTTTTGTTTTTGATGGATATCGGTGAATAGACAGATGTGATAAATACTCGGACGGCTACAATGTTTATGGTCAGCTATTTTTAAAATGCTATTTAGTGTTACCTATAAATTTGCCTAGTTCACGCGTCATTTTAATGGATATTTCGGGTAGTACGACATATTATGTACTATCTGAAATATGCATTTATTGTTTCACTGGTTTTCTACGCATTCTCGCACTATTAACTACACTAGGCACCTACCCCGCTACCCACTAACTACTACTACACACTGTACTACGCTTTACGCTACTTCTACGCATATTATTTCGGGTGATAGTATAGAGTGACAAGACGAACAGGATATGTGCCTGATGCGAAGCAACATGCCTGCCCATAACAGCACAGTGACACGCAGATATTGGAACATGAAGAGTCCAAATCATTACCTAGCACTGCACTGCGGTCGTCACCCGGAAATATAAGGTGTTGTATCTCTTAGCCCAGTATTTTTTCTGGAAATATTGCCCTTCAAACCGGAAAACAGTAATGCTTGCCCACTACTGCTTGACGGCAGAACAGCTAGCAAAGGTGTAGTACTTCCCCAGGCGGACTCTGAAAAGAGCGCTACCACTACTCCGCTGCTTTGCTACGCGTTCTTGGTTTGCCTAACTGATAGCTGCGCTTCTACCGCCTAACTAAATCGGCTATCGCTTTGCTAATGCTGTCTCTATCATTTCAAGCGAAAAGAAAACAGAGAGAAACATCAAAGCGATGACATTTTTCGTTCGGCGGTAGACCTCTCGGACCACTACTCTGCTACCAAGGCGTAGACCGATGTGTACCATTATACGCCTTCCTACGCTTCTACGAATCGCGCAACTTCCATGCACGTTTGACTGGATCAGCTTTCTCGTATATAAAATCGGACGGTCAACCTAAGCCAAAATGGCCGTGAAATTCTTGAAAAATTTTCGTTGTGGCTGTTTTCGATGTCATAAAGTACGCTACTATACTTTACGCTTTTTTGTCCAAAAAATATTACATGGATTTCGGATACGATGGGAGTACAAAATATTTTTCTCGACTGTTGCTCGGGGGTATCTTTTTGAGGGATCCGTACCCCAAGAGTAAAAAGGGGACCCTATTACTGAGTCTTCGATGTCCGTCCGTCCGTCCGTCCGTCCATCCGTCCGTCCATCCGTCTGTCCATCCGTCCGTCCGTCTGTCACCAGGCTGTATCTCAAGAACGGTGATAGCTAGACAGTTTAAATTTTCACAGATGATGTATTTCTATTAGCGCTATTACATCCAATTACTTTAAAAAAAGTAAAAACATATTTAAGGGCTTCCATACAAAAAACGTGACTTTTTACTCGATTAGTACCGTCCTAACCAAACTAGATGGCGCAACTAGTAGAATAAAACGCGCTATCGACTTTTTCGTTAGAATCATTTAAGGCTAAATCAAATTTTTGTTTGTTTCGCTCCGTAAGGACTTCTGAGCTTCATGGTAGTAGCTTCCACCTCCTTGGGACAAGATACTCGAATGCACGGAAACACTTTTCTGTCGACAGGTGGCGCTTCGGTAGATTCCTTAGTGAAACTTTTTGGATGAAAGCCTGTCTGTAAAAACTGCGATGATCTATGTATACGGAATTCGGAATAAAGTCAAAGAGGTTTTCGCCGTTTATTTGCTAATATTACATCCGAACTCTACAAACACCTAAGAGTTACAAAAACGCATGTTTTGGGAAAGACGAATTAACTGCATCTCTCCCAAAAGACAAAAGCGCTTCGGACCTTGAATCTAGACTTCAATTCCACAAACAATTTATGGCAGGTGCGCAAGTAAATACAGCTGGGTTGGGTGCGAGAAAGAAAAGGGAAGACCGAGACATGGTAAAAACCAGGGATGTTACGGAGCTCCGACTCCGACTCCGTTATGTCGGAAGTTCCGATTAGTTTTACACCTCCGGTTCCGACTCCGGTTCCGAAACTTTTGAATCGGAGGTTAATCGGATGTCGAAGCATAACTTAGCGGCGGCTCCCTGCGCCGACAGTAACGAACAGTTTCGCAGGAACATGTCGCGCAGGGAATCTCCCGCGCACGAGTGTAATGAAAAGTATACTAAATGAGCACAACATAGAAAAACGCAAAATTCCAGCACCTTATATTAAATTTCCGCCAATATTATCGTGTCCACCAGGCTCGGTAGCGAGCGAATACCTTTTTGGTGGCGTCGATTTAATCTACAAGGGGGGGCGCCTAGTGCCAGAAAACGAAAATAGGACATTTTCGACGCCGCTCACTGATGTTAAGAAACTAAAAACTATAACAAAAAAAAACATTGACGTGTGGGTACAATCAAGAAAAAGCACAATAACCGAATAGAATTTAAAAAATAGATCAGCTGATTTTTTTACAGAAAAAAATTTAAATTTAATTCATGTACTCGAAATTATCAGCGATGACCCCACATTATTTTTTGATAATAAAATTTCTAATTTTACTTTCTATTAAAGTAACCGAACCACAGAATAAATATTAGACCGAACACTTTTTAAATTTATGTTTAATTATTGAGTAATTAAATAAAACTTGGTCAAAAATTGACTCCTGATTTAATATTAAACCTCCAAACTGTGTCATGCTATTCTCGACTTTATACACATCATATTAAGGGCGTACCCCGACCAAATGACCTTGAGTATTTTTTACCTTATCGCACACCGCAAGAAAGAGCAAGAGAGAAACAGTAGGATTTGTCGCTGTTTTACGCTCAAATGTTAGAATAAACACTTTATAAAATCAGATTTTGGTCTTTTGAAAAAAATAAAACTACCAAAATGTTCGTAATGGAATTGTCTATCCGTTGGTGTAAGTACAAAATCAAAATAATGGACGATTTTCGAGGAGATGCATGATAACTACAATTATTTAATTTTTTCATGGTTTCGTTGTGAGGCGATTATTAAAACAATAAGTTCATTACCAAAAAAATAAAACTACCATTTTGAAGCTAAGAAGTTGTAGAAATTTAATGCATTTTTTACCAGTTGATATTTGTTTTGGCTAATGAGTAGATAGCTCATAAAACTGGACAAAAAACTCGTTTTGCTGGGGGACGCACCTTAAGAAGGGCCTCGCGCGGGTGAAATCAGATTTTTTCTTGGCATTAGGCGCACTACTTAGACTGAGACAGCTTCAAAGCTATTGTCATGAAGTACATATACACACTTTTGGTGTCAATGTATTTAATTTAATTTGTTTGAAAGCTTTTGTTCATTTAACTTACTTTATATGGCACTTTGGGATTCAATTAATTGAATTTTTGTTTATTTTTGAATATTCCAGTTTTATTTTTATTTTTTGTGATATTTCATGAAACAAAACAATGAAAAGTTTAAATGAATGTTTTATTTGTCCTAAAATTAAAATCTCTCTCCTACCACTACTTCTGACCCTCCCTACCTCCGACTCCGGTTCCGACTCCGACTCCGACTCCGATAAATCAAATTTAAAAACTCCGACTCCGACTTCGGTTCCGATAAGATCACCTCCGTTACATCCCTGGTAAAAACCTTTCTACAACAAGACGAAAATGATAGTTACAAAGTGCACGCTATGAATTTAGAAATGCAAAGTGAGTGGTTAACCATAGGTGAGTTTTGTATCCCATTAGCTCTAAAGTGGCGCACCTTGCTATATGACTGGTCTCCTGCCTTATTAAAATTTTATCTTCACGCTTTCCAAATGACCCTCCCTGACCAGAGTAACTTGGTAAGTAACTTGGTAAAAGCCTCTGAAAAATGTTGCTATACTTGTGGTGAGGCGATATGTACAGCAAGGCACATATTGGTGGGATGCAAGGTGCTCCTTAATAGGGGTCATTACTCACAGCGCCATGACAGAGTACTTGAAATCATACGTGAAGCCGTAAGCCTTTCGGTAGCTAGAGCCCAAAAGGGATTGACGATAAACAAAAGACAAATTAACTTTGTAAAAGAGGGCTCAACTTCAAACTCCAAGAACAAGCCTTACTCAATCCTGGGTTCAGCACCTGATTGGACTATTTTAATGGACACGTATGAAAAGCACTACAAAATCCCAGAGTATGTGGGTGTTTCGTCATCCAGACCGGACATTTTTTCTAGGGCTACGAAACGCATAGTCTTGGTAGAACTTACCGTACCGTGGGAAACTAATATACCTAAAGACCACGCGATGAAACAAAATAAGTATTACGACCTACAAAATGAATTAACAAAAAATGGCTATGTAGTTAATTTATACGCTGTAGAAGTAGGAGCGAGAGGTATACCAGCAAAATCTCTCAATAACCTGCTTAAAGACCTTGGATTGTCCAGAAGTGCAGTAAGTTCTATACTAGAACGAGTATCTAAAGCTGCACTGGTAGGATCATATCGGATTTGGCTGGGCAGGGAGAGAAATACGAGTAGTGAAGGTGAGTGTTGACGTACGTCAATAATAGGGGCCCCTTTTAAACCTACGCCCGAGTCACAAGTATTGGGGTCTATTCGAGATTTCTCTCTCTGCCACACGATGGACCCGGCACCCGCACGGTGAATCCATGGAATGCTAAGAAGTACGTCTCAAACCCTTCGTGCGCGAGTCCCACTCGTACTTGGTCGGTTTTATTGTTTATATGCATTCAAAATCAAAGTTTAATTAAAAATAAACTCATAAACTATAATAATTAACTAATGAAATAAACAAACTGTTCGTAAATTACGATTTTACGAACAGATACGTTTGCTAACGACAGTAATATGTTTACGTTCTCTCTCTCACTGAAATCACAAGGGACTTTGTGAATGGTAATTTCATAAAAGTTGTATAAATTGAAATGCTTTCAACATTTCGTGTACTAATAAATACAAACATATTCTAAAGCTCAAACAATACCAACAATTGCGCTTGTTAAAAGTACATGAACCCAGGGTGAACGTACTAACATACGACTATTCTCTGAGAATACGTGTGCTGAGCTCGAATAAACCGTTTGAAAAGTGTTCAGTTGTTTATGTTAATGTTATTATTGAACCCTAGGTAGTCTTTAAATAAACTACTTTACTTTATACCTACTTGTTGTCATAGAAAATTAAATGTACCACAAATAAAAAAACATTTTCGAATTACAATTTTGCGGTTTACAAACAATTTTGTTTTGCAAATAAAAACATGTAAAAAATACTAGCAGAACCCCGCGGTTTTACCCGCGTATTTGCCGTTCCTTTTATTTTCCCAGGATATAGCCTTTAAAGATCTATCTTTGTACAAAATTTCAACCCAATCCTTTCATATACTACGACGTGATTGAGCAACAAACATCCATAAAAAAAAATCAAGTAAAAACTACTCTTATGGAACAAGTATAATGGACTCTCTTTTTAAGCATTGGTATACCTGTAGTAAGAGACTCTGCTAATCTCTACAATAACAATTATATGAGTAGCCTTATTGTTATCGTTATGGTTATACAAAAATGGACAAAAACAAATTAAATAAACATGTTTGTTGACAGGTGTTTATGTTGTGTGTGTCCATAATATATCCGAACATCCCAAGCATAGACATGTGTAATATACAAAAACGACTAATTACAAAATATACATGAAATTAGTATAACAGACTGTACAAATTATACATGAAATTAGTATAACAGACTGGTATCGACGGGAATCGTGTTTATAAAATGCGAGGTCCCGTTTCCAAGTTTAACTAAAAAAACAAAAGCCAGTTTGACTACTGCGTTGTCAGAGCTCTGCTGCTGTGTTTGCGAGTACATTTGAGAGCAAAGGGCTTGAAAGTTCGGCCTCGGGCGATGCTTCTTTGAAAGACTGATGGTGCATAGTGTTCTCGCCCTGAGATGTGGGAATGGCGCACTTACACTTTGTCTCACTAGATATGAGAAGTCTTTGAACTTAGGACGATGAAAGGTATTACTCGCTTTCTTTTGAGTTTTATTTTTTATTTTTTCACAACCCACTAGCCTCAAGACAAAAAACTTTCAGAATAAAACCGACTGTAGTTTATTTTGAAGTTACATTTAAAATATCTTTTAATGAAGACTTTGGTTTACATTTTTCTGAATTTAGATTTTATTTGTTACTTGTTGTACATACGAGTATGTATGGGTACAGTAACCTGAAATGAATGAATATTAGTGTTTAAAAAAAAAAAATTTTAGTCTAAAACATTTCTCTTCTTTTAGATTTTCCCCTTAATGAAAATGGGTTAAAAATTATACGTTTGTACTTTTTATGGCATTACGTTTATAAGAAAAATATAAGGCGGTGGTTGATGTTAAAATAAAAACACTTTCGCGCCAGCGGCAGCGCCAGCGGTATTCAATTATTGCAATTGAGATAAAACTGCGAAATTTCATGGTAACAACACTTTATTTGATAAATTTGGAGTATTTAAGTACGGTAATACGTTGAAATACAGATATGATCATAAACGTAGTAACCACACTATCAGTATTAAGAATATTTTCATCAAAACATAAGGCAATCATCGCAGAACCTTACAATCAAGTAAACAATTTCAAGTCATGCTAAGTGTAAAATCTATCACATTTTTTTCAATGCATAGCTACTTATTTTTTATCTTAATCCGTTTAGAGATAAAGAGGATTGGTACCTAATTTCACAGACGAATAAGTGTTGAAGTAAGTCAACTTTTGCACGTATATTGAGTCTAAGACTATATTAGCCGCCAAAAAAGTGGGTGTCCACTCAAAGGTGCAAAGATACTTCAATTTTGAACAGTTGCTCACGTTATACAAAGCACAGTACTCCTGTATGGAGTACTGTTCGCACCTTTGGGATGGATCGGCTATCAGCTGGAGACTCTAGAATCGATTGAGAGACGTGCCAAAAGGCTCATAGGCATGACACTCTTGTGCGTAAAAGACTTCAAAGTCTTGATCATCACCGCAAAATTGCTAGCTTATCGGTTTTTTATCGGATACACTTCAGAGAGTGTGCAACTGATCTGCATGATCTAATACCACCTTGCCCTTTCTTCTATCGGAATTCTCGTAGCTCAAAAAAGCGACATCGTTTCATGGTTGATGTTCCAAAAACACGAACAAAGAGATGGACTCCACGTTTGTAATAAGAACGTCTAGATTATTGAATACGTTGCCTAAATGGGGTTTTCCCGATACTTACAATCTTGGTGTCTTCAAATCGAGAGTGAATCGGTTTCTTCTAGGTAAGCACGTTCTATCGTAGATCGCATCGTCGCTTAACATCAGGCAAGATGGTGGTCAAGTGCGAACCTATTATAGTTAAAAAAAAAAAAAGTATCAGAGACGTTGACAATATTTTACGAACGCTTAGATGAATTTGACACTCTTTTTAAAAATGCTTTAAAATGTGGCAATATTTATCGAATGTTTTAAAAATTAATAAATTCTCGTAGTATTTTTAGCTGAAAATAATAATCGCAAAATAGTATCTTGAGATCAGGTTAAGAAATTCTTTCACATTTTTATCTAAATACGGTACTCTATCTATTTATTAACATAAGTCTACACAGTGCCCTTATTATTTCTTACAAATTGTTATTTATTATCGTGCTTCATCAAATAATATATCGTTTTTGCGATTATTTTGTATATCTTATATCATGGTTATATTATTCTGAGATCTTTTTCGCTAAACATTATTTTTATTTAGTATTTCTTTCCTAATCACTCCTACGTAACCATTGAGGATGCTTGTTGGCTCTCACAAATTAATTCATACCGCTCGCAAATGAGCTTGTATGTTATAGTCAGTGAACCGCGTAATTGTGTGTATTTGGTATAATTTCTTTGGTGTACCAAATATACGAATTAAGGAAAGTAATAAGGGAAATCTTGCATCATTGGCGACTTTGCGTTTAATAAGATAAAATAGGTAATACTGGTTTACAACGAAAACCCTTTTAAAACAGTATTATAAACTTAAATAAATATACCTATTTTTATGCGCTTAATTTATATTTTATGTAATCTTAGAATCAGAATCGTAAGGCATTTGGGTAGGCGGAAGTTATCAGGTGTGGAGGCGGAATTCCAATAAAATAGCATTTTTAATTCATTGATTAAAGTGATTAAAATCACGGATCGATTCATTTGGATTTTGGATAAATATCCACCAAGCACGTGGTTTCGTGCGTTCTCCCTGACATAATACACTTCTATGTTCTATGCCTTTCGTTTATAACAAGATGGCCGCCCCACCAGTGCTCGGTGTTTGTTAAGATGATGTTGCCGTTATCAAATACTGTTGATATTTGTTTTTTGATGTTAGGATAGTGGATGCGACAATATATTCTAGCCAATTTCTAAACAAGAGATTTCTCAATTCATTAAAACCTTCGTTTCATGTAATGGTCACCGATTATTCAAAGACTCCTGAAATTGACTTAATTCTGTTTTTGTTTCAGAGAGTAGATTTTAAATTTTTCTAATTACGAAACCTGTGTAGCGGTATTTGGAAAATCTAAGCTCAAAAAATATAAAACATAAATATGCTCTAATTAATTTGCAGTTAAATTCGAGCATTGCATTTAGTTGGCCTATCCATTTCATATGTTTTGTTAGAGTTTTATTTTTAACAAGGAATTGTTTAGTTCTGAAAAAAAATATTGAGCTTTATTCCCAACTTTTCGTTGAACTAAAAGTCGAAAGCAAGTTGAACAAAGGTGTAACACGTTTCATCCAAGTTTCAACATTTTCTAGTCAGTTTTTTGATTCGGAAAGGTATCTTGTAATCAGGATGCGGAACTAGAACATTTAATGTAGAATTTGTTTTTATGTAGAGATCATAGATGAAGAATTTTTTTTGCTACGCAAAAAGATCAACAAAGCGAGTGAGCGAGAAATCATTTTCAAGTGGAAATCGCTCGAGAGAAGAAGAGAAAGTGAATGAAGTAACGTCATTACAATATTTTAGTATACCCGAACGTAACAGTCTGACTTCGTCGCAGTGAAAATCGTGTATTTGTTTATTAATCCTTGGATTGCAGACGATTTTATTAAATTATTTATATTATGGCATGTTCTGTGCGTGAATGTGATACAAGACGATATTATAATCCGAATCATTACACTAGTCACCAACACATGTGCATATGATTTTTTATCAGGTCTCCGAGCAGCCTTTGTGTGTCTTTTACATTTGACGTCTTTGGTAGAGATATTTGCTGGTTAGAACACAACTATTCAGCAGCGCAGAAAGTGTGGGTTAAGCGTTTGGGTTACGTGTCCGCTGTGTCTATATTTTTAATAAAATATCTGACGACCGTAGTAGTAAGTAAAACATGCGCCTGGTAGTAAACCTCACCGGTGTGAAGTTGGCAGCCAAAAGTTTCTGCCATATTATCCGACCAAATTAAAATGTTTTTTTTGTACGATTTGCTTACATCAATTAATCTTGTGCTTATGCTTCAGAGAATTAAAGCAAAATGGTGAAACGCGATACTTAAAACTTGATAAAGCTCAAAAATAAACCAAAAAAATATATAAACCCAGGCGCACTTTTTTCGCCAAGCACACGTTTCCTTCAATAATGCGACCTAACGGCCCCTGAAATGCTGAAATATTATATATTAGTATTGTAGCGTGTTTCATGCGCTATCAAAAAAACATAGTAAAAATGTGGCAGAATGGTTTCTACTTAGAAAAATTATCATCTGAAATCGCTCGGGTACCGAAATCTTAGGAGGAAAAGTTGGCTGCTGACTCATTGTGAACTCCCATAGCTGAAATTAGCCAAAAACCTTATCACATAATCAAGGTCTATAAATATTCTATCGAAGTGAGTCATTTCAGATAAGGATTCATGCCGTTTTAACCCAAAACTTTCCACACAAACAAAACTAGTGAAATAGCTAAACCTTAAAACACAACATGCTCGATTACGACCCGTAGGCCCCTGAAATACTGAAGTTTTTAGGTTGTATTCTATAAAATGATACCTAGTCTATCTAAAAAACATAGTCAGAATGTGGCAAAACGATTGCTTAACCCTCAAATGAGTTCATGAAAAATTTACAAAAAGATTTTAAGCCAAGTTCAAATTTCCTTCAATACTGCGACCTGACGGCCCCTGAAATTCTGAAATATTATGTATTAGTATTGTAGCGTGTTTCATGCGCTATCAAAAAAACATAGTAAAAATGTGGCAGAAAGGTTACTAGTAAGAGAAATTATCATCTGAAATCGCTCGGGTACCGAAATCTTAGGAGGAAAAGTTGGCTGCTGACTCATTGTGAACCCACATAGCTAAAATTAGCCAAAACTCTTATCACATAATCAAGGTCTATACATATCCTATCGAAGTGAGTCATTAAAGATAAGGCTTCATGCCGTTTTAACCCTAAACTTTCCACACAACCAAAATTAGTGAAATAGTTAAACCTTAAAACACAACATGCTCGATTACGACCCGTAGGCCCCTGAAATACTGAAGTTTTTAGGATGAATTCTATAGAATGATACCTAGTCTATCTAAAAACAATAGTCAGAATGTGGCAAAACGATTGCTTAACCCTCAAATGAGTTCATGAAAAATTTACAAAAAGATTTTAAGCCAAGTTCAAATTTCCTTCAATACTGCGACCTGACGGCCCCTGAAATTCTGAAATATTATGTATTAGTATTGTAGCGTGTTTAGTGCGCTATCAAAAAAAAATAGTAAAAATGTGGCAGATAGGTTACTAGTAAGAGAAATTATCATCTGAAATCGCTCGGGTACCGAAATCTTAGGAGGAAAAGTTGGCTGCTGACTCATTGTGAACCCACATAGCTAAAATTAGCCAAAACTCTTATCACATAATCAAGGTCTATACATATCCTATCGAAGTGAGTCATTTTAGATAAGGATTCATGCAATTTTAACCCTAAACTTTCCACAGAAACAAAACTAGTGAAATAGCTAAAACTTAAAACACAACATGCTCGATTACGACCCGTAGGCCCCTGAAATACTGAAGTTTTTAGGATGAATTCTATAGAATGATACCTAGTCTATCTAAAAACAATAGTCAGAATGTGGCAAAACGATTGCTTAACCCTCAAATGAGTTCATGAAAAATTTACAAAAAAATTTTAAGCCAAGTTCAAATTTCCTTCAATACTGCGACCTGACGGCCCCTGAAATTCTAAAATATTATGTATTAGTATTGTAGCGTGTTTCATGCACTATCAAAAAAACATAGTAAAAATGTGGCAAAATGGTTTCTACTTAGAAAAATTATCATCTGAAATCGCTCGGGTACCGAAATCTTAGGAGGAAAAGTTGGCTGCTGACTCATTGTGAACTCCCATAGCTGAAATTAGCCAAAAATCTTATACCATAATCAAGGTCTATAAATATTCTATCGAAGTGAGTCATTAAAGATAAGGCTTCATGCCGTTTTAACCCTAAACTTTCCACACAACCAAAATTAGTGAAATAGTTAAACCTTAAAACACAACATGCTCGATTACGACCCATAGGCCCCTGAAATACTGAAGTTTCTAGGTCTTCTTCTTTAGAATGATACCTAGTATATCTAAAAAATATAGTCAGAATGTGGCAAAACGATTGCTTAACCCTCAAATGAGTTCATGAAAAATTTACAAAAAAATGTGAGGCCAAGTTCAAATTTCCTTCAATACTGCGACCTGACGGCCCCTGAAATTCTGAAATGTTATGTATTAGTATTGTAGCGTGTTTCATGCGCTATCAAAAAAACATAGTCAAAATGTGGCAGAATGGTTACTAGTTAGAGAAATTATCATCTGAAATCGCTCGGGTACCGAAATCTTAGGAGGAAAAGTTGGCTGCTGACTCATTGTGAACCCCCATAGCTAAAATTAGCCAAAACTCTTATCACATAATCAAGGTCTATAAATATTCTATCGAAGTGAGTCATTTTAGATAAGGATTCATGCAATTTTAACCCTAAACTTTCCACACCAACAAAACTAGTGAAATAGCTAAAACTTAAAACACAACATGCTCGATTACGACCCGTAGGCCCCTAAAATACTGAAGTTTCTAGGTTTTATTCTATAGAATCATACCAAGTGTATCTAAAAAGTATAGTCAGAATGTGGCAAAACGATTGCTTAACCCTCAAATGAGTTCATGAAAAATTTACAAAAAAATGTTAGGCCAAGTTCAAATTTCCTTCAATACTGCGACCTGACGGCCCCTGAAATTCTGAAATGTTATAGTATAAGTATTGTAGCGAATTTCATGCGCTATCAAAAAAACATAGTAAAAATGTGGCAGAATGGTTACTAGTTAGAGAAATTATCATCTGAAATCGCTCGGGTACCGAAATCTTAGGAGGAAAAGTTGGCTGCTGACTCATTGTGAACCCCCATAGCTAAAATTAGCCAAAACTCTTATCACATAATCAAGGTCTATACATATTCTATCAAAGTCAGTCATTTTAGATAAGGATCCATGCCATTTTAACCCTAAACTTTCCACACAAACAAAACTAGTGAAATAGCTAAACCTTAAAACACAACATGCTCGATTACGACCCGTAGGCCCCTGAAATACTGAAGTTTCTAGGTCTTATTCTTAAGAATGATACCTAGTTTATCTAAAAAATATAGTCAGAATGTGGCAAAACGATTGCTTAACCCTCAAATGAGTTCATGAAAAATTTACAAAAAAAGGTTAGGCCAAGTTCAAATTTCCTTCAATACTGCGACCTGACGGCCCCTGAAATTCTGAAATGTTATGTATTAGTATTGTAGCGTATTTCATGCGCTATCAAAAAAACATAAAAAAATGTGGCAGAATGGTTACTAGTTAGAGGAATTATCATCTGAAATCGCTCGGGTACCGAAATCTTAGGAGGAAAAGTTGGCTGCTGACTCATTGTGAACCCCCATAGCTAAAATTAGCCAAAACTCTTATCACATAATCAAGGTCTATACATATTCTATCAAAGTCAGTCATTTTAGATAAGGATCCATGCCATTTTAACCCTAAACTTTCCACACAAACAAAACTAGTGAAATAGCTAAACCTTAAAACACAATATGCTCGATTACGACCCGTAGGCCCCTGAAATACTGAAGTTTCTAGGTCTTATTCTTTAAAATGATTCCTAGTCTATCTAAAAAATATAGTCAGAATGTGGCAAAACGATTGCTTAACCCTCAAATGAGTTCATGAAAAATTTACAAAAAAATTTTAAGCCAAGTTCAAATTTCCTTCAATACTGCGACCTGACGGCCCCTGAAATTCTGAAATGTTATGTATAAGTATTGTAGCGTGTTTCATGCGCTATCAAAAAAACATAGTCAAAATGTGGCAGAATGGTTACTAGTTAGAGAAATTATCATCTGAAATCGCTCGGGTACCGAAATCTTAGGAGGAAAAGTTGGCTGCTGACTCATTGTGAACCCCCATAGCTAAAATTAGCCAAAACTCTTATCACATAATCAAGGTCTATAAATATTCTATCGAAGTGAGTCATTTTAGATAAGGATTCATGCAATTTTAACCCTAAACTTTCCACACAAACAAAACTAGTGAAATAGCTAAAACTTAAAACACAACATGCTCGATTACGACCCGTAGGCCCCTAAAATACTGAAGTTTCTAGGTCTTATTCTATAGAATCATACCTAGTGTATCTAAAAAGTATAGTCAGAATGTGGCAAAACGATTGCTTAACCCTCAAATGAGTTCATGAAATATTTACAAAAAAATGTTAGGCCAAGTTCAAATTTCCTTCAATACTGCGACCTGACGGCCCCTGAAATTCTGAAATGTTATGTATAAGTATTGTAGCGAATTTCATGCGCTATCAAAAAAACATAGTAAAAATGTGGCAGAATGGTTACTAGTTAGAGAAATTATCATCTGAAATCGCTCGGGTACCGAAATCTTAGGAGGAAAAGTTGGCTGCTGACTCATTGTGAACCCCCATAGCTAAAATTAGCCAAAACTCTTATCACATAATCAAGGTCTATACATATTCTATCGAAGTGAGTCATTTTAGATAAGGATTCATGCAATTTTAACCCTAAACTTTCCACACAAACAAAACTAGTGAAATAGCTAAAACTTAAAACACAACATGCTCGATTACGACCCGTAGGCCCCTAAAATACTGAAGTTTCTAGGTCTTATTCTATAGAATCATACCTAGTGTATCTAAAAAGTATAGTCAGAATGTGGCAAAACGATTGCTTAACCCTCAAATGAGTTCATGAAATATTTACAAAAAAATGTTAGGCCAAGTTCAAATTTCCTTCAATACTGCGACCTGACGGCCCCTGAAATTCTGAAATGTTATGTATAAGTATTGTAGCGAATTTCATGCGCTATCAAAAAAACATAGTAAAAATGTGGCAGAATGGTTACTAGTTAGAGAAATTATCATCTGAAATCGCTCGGGTACCGAAATCTTAGGAGGAAAAGTTGGCTGCTGACTCATTGTGAACCCCCATAGCTAAAATTAGCCAAAACTCTTATCACATAATCAAGGTCTATACATATTCTATCAAAGTCAGTCATTTTAGATAAGGATCCATGCCATTTTAACCCTAAACTTTCCACACAAACAAAACTAGTGAAATAGCTAAACCTTAAAACACAACATGCTCGATTACGACCCGTAGGCCCCTGAAATACTGAAGTTTTTAGGTTGTATTCTATAAAATGATACCTAGTCTATCTAAAAAACATAGTCAGAATGTGGCAAAACGATTGCTTAACCCTCAAATGAGTTCATGAAAAATTTACAAAAAGATTTTAAGCCAAGTTCAAATTTCCTTCAATACTGCGACCTGACGGCCCCTGAAATTCTGAAATATTATGTATTAGTATTGTAGCGTGTTTCATGCGCTATCAAAAAAACATAGTAAAAATGTGGCAGAAAGGTTACTAGTAAGAGAAATTATCATCTGAAATCGCTCGGGTACCGAAATCTTAGGAGGAAAAGTTGGCTGCTGACTCATTGTGAACCCACATAGCTAAAATTAGCCAAAACTCTTATCACATAATCAAGGTCTATACATATCCTATCGAAGTGAGTCATTAAAGATAAGGCTTCATGCCGTTTTAACCCTAAACTTTCCACACAACCAAAATTAGTGAAATAGTTAAACCTTAAAACACAACATGCTCGATTACGACCCGTAGGCCCCTGAAATACTGAAGTTTTTAGGATGAATTCTATAGAATGATACCTAGTCTATCTAAAAACAATAGTCAGAATGTGGCAAAACGATTGCTTAACCCTCAAATGAGTTCATGAAAAATTTACAAAAAGATTTTAAGCCAAGTTCAAATTTCCTTCAATACTGCGACCTGACGGCCCCTGAAATTCTGAAATATTATGTATTAGTATTGTAGCGTGTTTAGTGCGCTATCAAAAAAAAATAGTAAAAATGTGGCAGATAGGTTACTAGTAAGAGAAATTATCATCTGAAATCGCTCGGGTACCGAAATCTTAGGAGGAAAAGTTGGCTGCTGACTCATTGTGAACCCACATAGCTAAAATTAGCCAAAACTCTTATCACATAATCAAGGTCTATACATATCCTATCGAAGTGAGTCATTTTAGATAAGGATTCATGCAATTTTAACCCTAAACTTTCCACAGAAACAAAACTAGTGAAATAGCTAAAACTTAAAACACAACATGCTCGATTACGACCCGTAGGCCCCTGAAATACTGAAGTTTTTAGGATGAATTCTATAGAATGATACCTAGTCTATCTAAAAACAATAGTCAGAATGTGGCAAAACGATTGCTTAACCCTCAAATGAGTTCATGAAAAATTTACAAAAAAATTTTAAGCCAAGTTCAAATTTCCTTCAATACTGCGACCTGACGGCCCCTGAAATTCTAAAATATTATGTATTAGTATTGTAGCGTGTTTCATGCACTATCAAAAAAACATAGTAAAAATGTGGCAAAATGGTTTCTACTTAGAAAAATTATCATCTGAAATCGCTCGGGTACCGAAATCTTAGGAGGAAAAGTTGGCTGCTGACTCATTGTGAACTCCCATAGCTGAAATTAGCCAAAAATCTTATACCATAATCAAGGTCTATAAATATTCTATCGAAGTGAGTCATTAAAGATAAGGCTTCATGCCGTTTTAACCCTAAACTTTCCACACAACCAAAATTAGTGAAATAGTTAAACCTTAAAACACAACATGCTCGATTACGACCCATAGGCCCCTGAAATACTGAAGTTTCTAGGTCTTCTTCTTTAGAATGATACCTAGTCTATCTAAAAAATATAGTCAGAATGTGGCAAAACGATTGCTTAACCCTCAAATGAGTTCATGAAAAATTTACAAAAAAATGTGAGGCCAAGTTCAAATTTCCTTCAATACTGCGACCTGACGGCCCCTGAAATTCTGAAATGTTATGTATTAGTATTGTAGCGTGTTTCATGCGCTATCAAAAAAACATAGTCAAAATGTGGCAGAATGGTTACTAGTTAGAGAAATTATCATCTGAAATCGCTCGGGTACCGAAATCTTAGGAGGAAAAGTTGGCTGCTGACTCATTGTGAACCCCCATAGCTAAAATTAGCCAAAACTCTTATCACATAATCAAGGTCTATAAATATTCTATCGAAGTGAGTCATTTTAGATAAGGATTCATGCAATTTTAACCCTAAACTTTCCACACCAACAAAACTAGTGAAATAGCTAAAACTTAAAACACAACATGCTCGATTACGACCCGTAGGCCCCTAAAATACTGAAGTTTCTAGGTTTCATTCTATAGAATCATACCAAGTGTATCTAAAAAGTATAGTCAGAATGTGGCAAAACGATTGCTTAACCCTCAAATGAGTTCATGAAAAATTTACAAAAAAATGTTAGGCCAAGTTCAAATTTCCTTCAATACTGCGACCTGACGGCCCCTGAAATTCTGAAATGTTATGTATTAGTATTGTAGCGTGTTTCATGCGCTATCAAAAAAACATAGTCAAAATGTGGCAGAATGGTTACTAAGTAGAGAAATTATCATCTGAAATCGCTCGGGTACCGAAATCTTAGGAGGAAAAGTTGGCTGCTGACTCATTGTGAACCCCCATAGCTAAAATTAGCCAAAACTCTTATCACATAATCAAGGTCTATAAATATTCTATCGAAGTGAGTCATTTTAGATAAGGATTCATGCAATTTTAACCCTAAACTTTCCACACCAACAAAACTAGTGAAATAGCTAAAACTTAAAACACAACATGCTCGATTACGACCCGTAGGCCCCTAAAATACTGAAGTTTCTAGGTTTTATTCTATAGAATCATACCAAGTGTATCTAAAAAGTATAGTCAGAATGTGGCAAAACGATTGCTTAACCCTCAAATGAGTTCATGAAAAATTTACAAAAAAATGTTAGGCCAAGTTCAAATTTCCTTCAATACTGCGACCTGACGGCCCCTGAAATTCTGAAATGTTATGTATAAGTATTGTAGCGAATTTCATGCGCTATCAAAAAAACATAGTAAAAATGTGGCAGAATGGTTACTAGTTAGAGAAATTATCATCTGAAATCGCTCGGGTACCGAAATCTTAGGAGGAAAAGTTGTTTTAAGGTTTAGCTATTTCACTAGTTTTGTTTGTGTGGAAAGTGTTGGGTTAAAACGGCATGAATCCTTATCTGAAATGACTCACTTCGATAGAATATTTATAGACCTTGATTATGTGATAAGGTTTTTGGCTAATTTCAGCTATGGGAGTTCACAATGAGTCAGCAGCCAACTTTTCCTCCTAAGATTTCGGTACCCGAGCGATTTCAGATGATAATTTTTCTAAGTAGAAACCATTCTGCCACATTTTTACTATGTTTTTTTGATAGCGCATGAAACACGCTACAATACTAATACATAATATTTCAGAATTTCAGGGGCCGTCAGGTCGCAGTATTGAAGGAAATTTGAACTTGGCTTAAAATTTTTTTGTAAATTTTTCATGAACTCATTTGAGGGTTAAGCAATCGTTTTGCCACATTCTGACTATTGTTTTTAGATAGACTAGGTATCATTCTATAGAATTCATCCTAAAAACTTCAGTATTTCAGGGGCCTACGGGTCGTAATCGAGCATGTTGTGTTTTAAGGTTTAACTATTTCACTAATTTTGGTTGTGTGGAAAGTTTAGGGTTAAAACGGCATGAAGCCTTATCTTTAATGACTCACTTCGATAGGATATGTATAGACCTTGATTATGTGATAAGAGTTTTGGTTAATTTCAGCTATGGGGGTTTACAATGAGTCAGCAGCCAACTTTTCCTCCTAAGATTTCGGTACCCGAGCGACTTCAGATGATAATTTCTCTTACTAGTAACCATTCTGCCACATTTTTACTATGTTTTTTTGATAGCGCATGAAACACGCTACAATACTAATACATAATATTTCAGAATTTCAGGGGCCGTCAGGTCGCAGTATTGAAGGAAATTTGAACTTGGCTTAAAATTTTTTTGTAAATTTTTCATGAACTCATTTGAGGGTTAAGCAATCGTTTTGCCACATTCTGTTTATTGTTTTTAGATAGACTAGGTATCATTCTATAGAATTCATCCTAAAAACTTCAGTATTTCAGGGGCCTACGGGTCGTAATCGAGCATGTTGTGTTTTAAGTTTTAGCTATTTCACTAGTTTTGTTTCTGTGGAAAGTTTAGGGTTAAAATTGCATGAATCCTTATATAAAATGACTCACTTCGATAGGATATGTATAGACCTTGATTATGTGATAAGAGTTTTGGCTAATTTTAGCTATGTTGGTTCACAATGAGTCAGCAGCCAACTTTTCCTCCTAAGATTTCGGTACCCGAGCGATTTCAGATGATAATTTCTCTTACTAGTAACCTATCTGCCACATTTTTACTATTTTTTTTTGATAGCGCACTAAACACGCTACAATACTAATACATAATATTTCAGAATTTCAGGGGCCGTCAGGTCGCAGTATTGAAGGAAATTTGAACTTGGCTTAAAATCTTTTTGTAAATTTTTCATGAACTCATTTGAGGGTTAAGCAATCGTTTTGCCACATTCTGACTATTGTTTTTAGATAGACTAGGTATCATTCTATAGAATTCATCCTAAAAACTTCAGTATTTCAGGGGCCTACGGGTCGTAATCGAGCATGTTGTGTTTTAGGGTTTAACTATTTCACTAATTTTGGTTGTGTGGAAAGTTTAGGGTTAAAACGGCATGAAGCCTTATCTTTAATGACTCACTTCGATAGGATATGTATAGACCTTGATTATGTGATAAGAGTTTTGGCTAATTTTAGCTATGTGGGTTCACAATGAGTCAGCAGCCAACTTTTCCTCCTAAGATTTCGGTACCCGAGCGATTTCAGATGATAATTTCTCTTACTAGTAACCTTTCTGCCACATTTTTACTATGTTTTTTTGATAGCGCATGAAACACGCTACAATACTAATACATAATATTTCAGAATTTCAGGGGCCGTCAGGTCGCAGTATTGAAGGAAATTTGAACTTGGCTTAAATTTTTTTTGTAAATTTTTCATGAACTCATTTGAGGGTTAAGCAATCGTTTTGCCACATTCTGACTATTGTTTTTAGATAGAATAGGTATCACTCTATAGAATTCATCCTAAAAACTTCAGTATTTCAGGGGCCTACGGGTCGTAATCGAGCATGTTGTGTTTTAAGGTTTAACTATTTCACTAATTTTGGTTGTGTGGAAAGTTTAGGGTTAAAACGGCATGAAACCTTATCTTTAATGACTCACTTCGATAGGATATGTATAGACCTTGATTATGTGATAAGAGTTTTGGTTAATTTCAGCTATGGGAGTTCACAATGAGTCAGCAGCCAACTTTTCCTCCTAAGATTTCGGTACCCGAGCGATTTCAGATGATAATTTCTCTAAGTAGTAACCATTCTGCCACATTTTTACTATGTTTTTTCGATAGCGCATGAAACACGCTACAATACTAATACATAATATTTTAGAATTTCAGGGGCCGTCAGGTCGCAGTATTGAAGGAAATTTGAACTTGGCTTAAATTTTTTTTGTAAATTTTTCATGAACTCATTTGAGGGTTAAGCAATCGTTTTGCCACATTCTGACTATTGTTTTTAGATAGACTAGGTATCATTCTATAGAATTCATCCTAAAAACTTCAGTATTTCAGGGGCCTACGGGTCGTAATCGAGCATGTTGTGTTTTAGGGTTTAACTATTTCACTAATTTTGGTTGTGTGGAAAGTTTAGGGTTAAAACGGCACGAAGCCTTATCTTTAATGACTCACTTCGATAGGATATGTATAGACCTTGATTATGTGATAAGAGTTTTGGCTAATTTTAGCTATGTGGGTTCACAATGAGTCAGCAGCCAACTTTTCCTCCTAAGATTTCGGTACCCGAGCGATTTCAGATGATAATTTCTCTTACTAGTAACCTTTCTGCCACATTTTTACTATGTTTTTTTGATAGCGCATGAAACACGCTACAATACTAATACATAATATTTCAGAATTTCAGGGGCCGTCAGGTCGCAGTATTGAAGGAAATTTGAACTTGGCTTAAATTTTTTTTGTAAATTTTTCATGAACTCATTTGAGGGTTAAGCAATCGTTTTGCCACATTCTGACTATTGTTTTTAGATAGAATAGGTATCACTCTATAGAATTCATCCTAAAAACTTCAGTATTTCAGGGGCCTACGGGTCGTAATCGAGCATGTTGTGTTTTAAGGTTTAACTATTTCACTAATTTTGGTTGTGTGGAAAGTTTAGGGTTAAAACGGCATGAAACCTTATCTTTAATGACTCACTTCGATAGGATATGTATAGACCTTGATTATGTGATAAGAGTTTTGGTTAATTTCAGCTATGGGAGTTCACAATGAGTCAGCAGCCAACTTTTCCTCCTAAGATTTCGGTACCCGAGCGATTTCAGATGATAATTTCTCTAAGTAGTAACCATTCTGCCACATTTTTACTATGTTTTTTCGATAGCGCATGAAACACGCTACAATACTAATACATAATATTTTAGAATTTCAGGGGCCGTCAGGTCGCAGTATTGAAGGAAATTTGAACTTGGCTTAAATTTTTTTTGTAAATTTTTCATGAACTCATTTGAGGGTTAAGCAATCGTTTTGCCACATTCTGACTATTGTTTTTAGATAGACTAGGTATCATTCTATGGAATTCATCCTAAAAACTTCAGTATTTCAGGGGCCTACGGGTCGTAATCGAGCATGTTGTGTTTTAAGGTTTAACTATTTCACTAATTTTGGTTGTGTGGAAAGTTTAGGGTTATAACGGCATGAAGCCTTATCTTTAATGACTCACTTCGATAGGATATGTATAGACCTTGATTATGTGATAAGAGTTTTGGTTAATTTCAGCTATGGGGGTTCACAATGAGTCAGCAGCCAACTTTTCCTCCTAAGATTTCGGTACCCGAGCGACTTCAGATGATAATTTCTCTTACTAGTAACCATTCTGCCACATTTTTACTATGTTTTTTTGATAGCGCATGAAACACGCTACAATACTAATACATAATATTTCAGAATTTCAGGGGCCGTCAGGTCGCAGTATTGAAGGAAATTTGAACTTGGCTTAAAATCTTTTTGTAAATTTTTCATGAACTCATTTGAGGGTTAAGCAATCGTTTTGCCACATTCTGACTATTGTTTTTAGATAGACTAGGTATCATTCTATAGAATTCATCCTAAAAACTTCAGTATTTCAGGGGCCTACGGGTCGTAATCGAGCATGTTGTGTTTTAAGTTTTAGCTATTTCACTAGTTTTGTTTCTGTGGAAAGTTTAGGGTTAAAATTGCATGAATCCTTATCTAAAATGACTCACTTCGATAGGATATGTATAGACCTTGATTATGTGATAAGAGTTTTGGCTAATTTTAGCTATGTGGGTTCACAATGAGTCAGCAGCCAACTTTTCCTCCTAAGATTTCGGTACCCGAGCGATTTCAGATGATAATTTCTCTTACTAGTAACCTATCTGCCACATTTTTACTATTTTTTTTTGATAGCGCACTAAACACGCTACAATACTAATACATAATATTTCAGAATTTCAGGGGCCGTCAGGTCGCAGTATTGAAGGAAATTTGAACTTGGCTTAAAATCTTTTTGTAAATTTTTCATGAACTCATTTGAGGGTTAAGCAATCGTTTTGCCACATTCTGACTATTGTTTTTAGATAGACTAGGTATCATTCTATAGAATTCATCCTAAAAACTTCAGTATTTCAGGGGCCTACGGGTCGTAATCGAGCATGTTGTGTTTTAAGGTTTAACTATTTCACTAATTTTGGTTGTGTGGAAAGTTTAGGGTTATAACGGCATGAAGCCTTATCTTTAATGACTCACTTCGATAGGATATGTATAGACCTTGATTATGTGATAAGAGTTTTGGTTAATTTCAGCTATGGGGGTTCACAATGAGTCAGCAGCCAACTTTTCCTCCTAAGATTTCGGTACCCGAGCGACTTCAGATGATAATTTCTCTTACTAGTAACCATTCTGCCACATTTTTACTATGTTTTTTTGATAGCGCATGAAACACGCTACAATACTAATACATAATATTTCAGAATTTCAGGGGCCGTCAGGTCGCAGTATTGAAGGAAATTTGAACTTGGCTTAAAATTTTTTTGTAAATTTTTCATGAACTCATTTGAGGGTTAAGCAATCGTTTTGCCACATTCTGACTATTGTTTTTAGATAGACTAGGTATCATTCTATAGAATTCATCCTAAAAACTTCAGTATTTCAGGGGCCTACGGGTCGTAATCGAGCATGTTGTGTTTTAAGTTTTAGCTATTTCACTAGTTTTGTTTCTGTGGAAAGTTTAGGGTTAAAATTGCATGAATCCTTATCTTTAATGACTCACTTCGATAGGATATGTATAGATCTTGATTATGTGATAAGAGTTTTGGCTAATTTTAGCTATGTGGGTTCACAATGAGTCAGCAGCCAACTTTTCCTCCTAAGATTTCGGTACCCGAGCGATTTCAGATGATAATTTCTCTTACTAGTTACCTATCTGCCACATTTTTACTATTTTTTTTTGATAGCGCACTAAACACGCTACAATACTAATACATAATATTTCAGAATTTCAGGGGCCGTCAGGTCGCAGTATTAAAGGAAATTTGAACTTGGCTTAAAATCTTTTTGTAAATTTTTCATGAACTCATTTGAGGGTTAAGCAATCGTTTTGCCACATTCTGACTATTGTTTTTAGATAGACTAGGTATCATTCTATAGAATTCATCCTAAAAACTTCAGTATTTCAGGGGCCTACGGGTCGTAATCGAGCATGTTGTGTTTTAAGTTTTAGCTATTTTACTAGTTTTGTTTCTGTGGAAAGTTTAGGGTTAAAATTGCATGAATCCTTATCTAAAATGACTCACTTCGATAGGATATGTATAGACCTTGATTATGTGATAAGAGTTTTGGCTAATTTTAGCTATGTGGGTTCACAATGAGTCAGCAGCCAACTTTTCCTCCTAAGATTTCGGTACCCGAGCGATTTCAGATGATAATTTCTCTTACTAGTAACCTATCTGCCACATTTTTACTATTTTTTTTTGATAGCGCACTAAACACGCTACAATACTAATACATAATATTTCAGAATTTCAGGGGCCGTCAGGTCGCAGTATTGAAGGAAATTTGAACTTGGCTTAAAATCTTTTTGTAAATTTTTCATGAACTCATTTGAGGGTTAAGCAATCGTTTTGCCACATTCTGACTATTGTTTTTAGATAGACTAGGTATCATTCTATAGAATTCATCCTAAAAACTTCAGTATTTCAGGGGCCTACGGGTCGTAATCGAGCATGTTGTGTTTTAAGGTTTAACTATTTCACTAATTTTGGTTGTGTGGAAAGTTTAGGGTTAAAACGGCATGAAGCCTTATCTTTAATGACTCACTTCGATAGGATATGTATAGACCTTGATTATGTGATAAGAGTTTTGGCTAATTTTAGCTATGTGGGTTCACAATGAGTCAGCAGCCAACTTTTCCTCCTAAGATTTCGGTACCCGAGCGATTTCAGATGATAATTTCTCTTACTAGTAACCTTTCTGCCACATTTTTACTATGTTTTTTTGATAGCGCATGAAACACGCTACAATACTAATACATAATATTTCAGAATTTCAGGGGCCGTCAGGTCGCAGTATTGAAGGAAATTTGAACTTGGCTTAAAATCTTTTTGTAAATTTTTCATGAACTCATTTGAGGGTTAAGCAATCGTTTTGCCACATTCTGACTATGTTTTTTAGATAGACTAGGTATCATTTTATAGAATACAACCTAAAAACTTCAGTATTTCAGGGGCCTACGGGTCGTAATCGAGCATGTTGTGTTTTAAGGTTTAGCTATTTCACTAGTTTTGTTTGTGTGGAAAGTTTTGGGTTAAAACGGCATGAATCCTTATCTGAAATGACTCACTTCGATAGAATATTTATAGACCTTGATGATGTGATAAGGTTTTTGGCTAATTTCAGCTATGGGAGTTCACAATGAGTCAGCAGCCAACTTTTCCTCCTAAGATTTCGGTACCCGAGCGATTTCAGATGATAATTTTTCTAAGTAGAAACCATTCTGCCACATTTTTACTATGTTTTTTTGATAGCGCATGAAACACGCTACAATACTAATACATAATATTTCAGCATTTCAGGGGCCGTTAGGTCGCATTATTGAAGGAAACGTGTGCTTGGCGAAAAAAGTGCGCCTGGGTTTATATAGTTTTTTGGTTTATTTTTGAGCTTTATCAAGTTTTAAGTATCGCGTTTCACCATTTTGCTTTAATTTTCTGAAGCATAAGCACAAGATTAATTGATGTAAGCAAATCGTACAAAAAAAGCATTTTAATTTGGTCGGATAATATGGCAGAAACTTTTGGCTGCCAACTTCACACCGGTGTAAACCTCGGCTTCCTATAACAGAGTGTCACGCAGCTATTTGAATATGAAGAGTCAAAATCACAGTCTAATAGGTACTGAACTGTACTTACTGTCCTCGTCACTCCGAGATAGATAGATAAACTTTATAATACATATCTACTAACCCAACACTAACCTAACCTAAGGGTACGGTAAGATGTTTTATCTTTTTGTTCTGTAATTTCCCTAGAAACATTGCCATTCGACCAAAAATAATAATCAAAGAATAATCATATTTAAACATTGGTGTCTAGTACTTCAATAAATGCAATTAGGCATTTTCCCAGGCGGACTCAAAATACTAATAATACTATCAAAGCTCTTATCGTAGGAATACGAGTAAATAGCGCAGCATAGCCTAAACGCACATACTGATTTTGATGAGGATGTTTCTTTAAAAGTTGACTGGATCAAATGGTTCTAAAGCTTTAAATGTGTACATGTTCATTGCATACTTGAGTAACGTTTAAAAACGGCTACAATGTATCACATTAAATGGATAATGGAGACTATGACACATTTAACTAAATTAATTCTTGGTTAGTTACAGGAAATATAATAATATATCTTCTGAACACAACATTTTCTGCACCAGGTGAACACTATGAACGGGAGTTGCTATTTGGCACCATGCCATAATCTGGTAGCTGTCTACTTATTCCATCCGCAAATTATGTGGGTGACCCCACTATATTTATTTATTTATGTGTAATTTATTTATTAACTTATTTAATTATATTTCATTTACACTCCACACTACTATTTCAGTTTATTTATAATATTTATATCAATATTATTAGTTTGTATTTATAGTTCATATCTACGTATATATCAAATAGCCTCGCCCTTCTATTGTGCAGTCGGGCAAGCTATTTTTAGAACATCGGATGCGCGCGGGCGCCGGGCGATATTACCCCTCGCCGCGACCCGCGCGCTGGACCCAAAAAGTGAAAGGGATTTGCTACCTGCTGCCGGCCCGGTACCGCACCGCTGCCGCGCCGCAGTCGCTACTTACCATCTATACGCGACACCTGTTCCAATATTTTATTTGTGCCATTTCTCTCTAATTTCTATTAACGATAATTATTACATGTAACTTGTATTATACAATACAGTTTTAAATAGTAGTGGAATTGACGGCTTTTCATTATACTACCAACACCCCATACCACTACAACTGGTGACCCCGACGTGATCCAAGTGGTAGTATTGGATCATTTTGAGAAAATGGACACAAAGCAGCACGTCACGACGGAATCGAGCGGATCGGACTCGGCTGGCACGGCGGTGAACACCAAACCACGCCGCCGGTCCCATATCAAGATGACATCTCCGGCTACACGAGGCACGTCAACGGCAAATAGTTTGCCATCGCCGCATTTCCAGCACATGAAAATACCTCCATTTTGGCCAGAAAAACCAGCGATTTGGTTTGCGCAAGTGGAAGGTCAATTCGCGATTATGGGAATTACTGACGCCGCAACCAAATTCTACCACATCCTCGCGACGCTGGACCGACAATACGCGAGTGAGATCGAGGACGTTCTCACCGGACCACCTGATTATTCGCGACTCAAGGACGAATTGATCAAGAGATTGTCAGCGTCGCGAGAAAATAAGGTGAAACAGTTGCTCACCCACGAGCAGCTCGGATCGCGTAAACCGTCCCAGTTCCTGCGTCATCTACAACATCTCGCCGGACCTAACGTCCCTGAGGAATTTGTGAAAACGATTTGGACAAGCCGCCTGCCATTAACATCGCAACCAATTATCGCATCGCAGTGTATGTTGCCGTTGGGTTCGCTCGCCGAGCTCGCCGACCGCGTACATGACATCGCGACACCGGCGCACCACGTGGCAACAACATCAACACCGTTTTCCGCCGAATTACCATCGTCATCGCCGATCGACGAGTTATCGCGACAGGTAGCCGCGCTGACGAGGCAAGTCAGCGAATTGTCGACGCGCGTCCAACATACAGCGCGGTCCAAAGGTCGCGACAGAGGACAACGCGACCGTTCGTCGTCCCGCCGGTCTCAGTCAAACTACCGCAGGTACCCTATCTGCTGGTACCACAGTAGACACGGACCGCAGGCGCACAGGTGCGTGAAGCCGTGCGACTTCAAGGCTTCGGGAAACGCGACGGGCAATCGGTAATTGCGGCCAACGATTGCTCCTATTCAACGGGTCGCCTATTCATCACGGATCGTAGTACAAATACACAGTTTTTAATTGATACCGGGAGTGACATATGTGTGTTTCCGAAATCCGCGATTCGTGAGTGCCGTACTAAAACTGCGTATCAGCTCAGTGCTGCCAATGGTTCGCCTATCGACACATACGGTTATTTACAACTCAACGTTAATTTAGGCCTACGCCGAATTTTTCCGTGGCGTTTCGTCGTTGCCGATGTCACGAAAGCTATAATAGGCGTAGATTTTTTATCGCATTATCGCCTCATCGTTGACATCGGCCGACAAAAACTTGTCGATAGTCTAACCAATGTCAGTACTGTAGCATGTTTAGATATAGGTATTAGTACAGTTTCTAGTGTGAAAGTAGCGACTGGTGGCGACAGCAGGTACCATAGTATTTTATCACAATACCCGGAGATAACACGGCCCGCCGGCACTCCAGGTATTGTTAAACACCACACAGTACACCACATTCGCACTACACCAGGACCGCCCGTATCATCTCCCCCGCGCCGTCTCGCCCCCGATAAACTCAAAATTGCTAAACAGGAGTTCGATGTTATGCTCGCTAATGGTACAGCACGAGCGTCTGACAGCTCATGGGCTTCGCCTCTTCACCTTGTTACCAAAAAAGATCATGGGTGGCGCCCCTGTGGCGATTATAGACAACTAAACGCGCGAACAATACCGGACAAGTATCCGATAAAACACATTCATGATTTTTCACAACAGCTGTCTGGTTGTACAATATTTTCTGTAATCGACTTGGTAAAGGCTTACAATCAATTGCCAGTTTCGGAGGAGGACATACCGAAGACCGCGATTACTACACCTTTTGGTTTGTACGAATTCCCATTTATGACTTTTGGCTTACGTAATGCAGGTCAAACTTTTCAGAGATTTGTCGATGAAATGACGCGCGGCCTTGACTTTTGTTACCCATATCTTGACGATTTTTTAATTAGCTCAAAATCGCCCCGCGAACATGAAGAGCACCTCCGCCAGCTTTTCGAACGCATGAAAAATTACGGCGTTCTTATCAACACGGCAAAGTGTGTCTTAGGCGCGTCAGAGGTAACATTTCTCGGCTATCACATCTCTGAAAAGGGCACTAAACCACTGGACAGTAAAGTACAGGCTATTTCTAGTATCGCCCCTCCAAAAACCGTCCGAGAACTTAGACGATTTTTGGGGATGGTAAATTTTTACAGGCGATTTTTACCTAACGCCGCTCAGATTCAAGCACCATTGAATGCTTTACTGTCCGGTTCGGTTAAGGCTTCTCACCCGGTCGTCATAGAAGGGAATTCGCTACAAGCTTTCGAGGACTGTAAGAAAAGTCTTTGTGATGCAGCTCTTCTTGCTCATCCCGACTCGGACGCTAAATTAGGTCTCGTCACCGACGCCTCCGACACGGCGATAGCCGGCGCACTTCAACAGCTTGTCGACGGAGACTGGCAGCCGCTAGCATTTTTCTCTCGTAAATTAAGCCCATCGCAGACGAAGTATTCTCCGTACGATCGCGAGCTTCTTGCTATTTACGAGAGCATAAAATACTTTCGGCATATGCTAGAGGCCACTCATTTCACAGTCTATACTGACCACAAGCCTCTCTGTTACGCTTTCCACGAACGGAAAAGTAACTGCTCGCCGCGTCAGTATAGACACCTCGACTTCATCTCACAGTTTACCACGGATATTGTTCACATCGCCGGCAAAGACAATGTCGTTGCTGATACACTATCACGCGTGGATGAACTGCAGATGCCCGTCGACCTGGAAGAGATGGCCAGACTTCAAGCTGCTGATCTAGATCTTGAGAACCACCTCCAAGGCGAAACTTCACTTCGCCTCATCAAGACGAACGTACCCGGGAGTCGTACTGTTTTGTACTGCGACGTCAGTACACCGACGCCCAGGCCTTTCGTCCCACGTCAGCTACGTCAGCGAGTTTTTAACTGCCTCCACTCGCTCAGCCACCCCGGTGCCAACACCACAGCCAAGCTCGTCGCACAACGCTTCGTTTGGCCACTGATGCGTAAAAATTGCCGTGAGTGGGCAAAATCATGTTTAACGTGCCAGCGTTCGAAGGTCACGCGACACGTAAATTCACCCGTAGGTACGCACGATATACCTTCAGCGCGTTTCAGGTGTGTGCATTTAGACCTGATCGGCCCACTCCCGCCCTCCGGTGACTACCGGTACTGCCTCACAGCAGTAGATCGCTTCACACGCTGGCCGGAGGTAGTACCAATTACCGAAATCAGTGCGGCGACAGTGGCGAAAGCGTTCGTGTCCAGCTGGGTAGCTCGATATGGTTGTCCTACCGAGATCGTTACTGATCGAGGAGGACAATTTCAGTCAGCATTGTTTGAGCAGCTATCCAAATCTATCGGCTACGACCACCGTAGAACGACCAGCTACCACCCACAGTGCAACGGCCTGGTTGAGCGTTTCCACCGCCAGCTGAAGGCAGCTATCACTTGCCACGCTGACTCTAATTGGACTGAGTCACTTCCACTTGTACTTCTCGGCATAAGGAGTGCTTTTAAAGAAGATCTCCAAACATCTTCAGCTGAGCTGGTGTATGGTGAACCGCTTCGTCTCCCTGGCGAATTTTTCGGTTACGATGTCGCTAACTACACCACTGACATCACAGATTTTTCAGCTCGCATGAAGTCCTTTGCTCAGAAAATACGCCCAGTCCCACCTCAGCACCACTCTCTAAAAAAAACCTTCGTATTTAAAGAGCTTGCCACGTGTAGCCATGTATTCCTCAGGGAAGACACGCTACGCGGCTCGCTGCAGCCCGCTTACAACGGCCCATACGAAGTGCTCAAGAGAGGTGATAAAACATTTAAAATACGCGTGAGGAACAGTGACGTCACAGTTAGCATCGACCGCCTTAAGCCGGCCTATATACTGTCCGCCGACTCACCTCTCCCGCGTGACCACTGTGTTCCCCCAGATCCACCGGAACTACCACCGGAAGTACCACCACAGACTCAACCTACCATAATCACTAGGTCAGGAAGAAGGGTGCATTTTTCCAAACGTTATTCGCCCTAACTCGGTCTCTGGAGGGGAGTGATGTGGGTGACCCCACTATATTTATTTATTTATGTGTAATTTATTTATTAACTTATTTAATTATATTTCATTTACACTCCACACTACTATTTCAGTTTATTTATAATATTTATATCAATATTATTAGTTTGTATTTATAGTTCATATCTACGTATATATCAAATAGCCTCGCCCTTCTATTGTGCAGTCGGGCAAGCTATTTTTAGAACATCGGATGCGCGCGGGCGCCGGGCGATATTACCCCTCGCCGCGACCCGCGCGCTGGACCCAAAAAGTGAAAGGGATTTGCTACCTGCTGCCGGCCCGGTACCGCACCGCTGCCGCGCCGCAGTCGCTACTTACCATCTATACGCGACACCTGTTCCAATATTTTATTTGTGCCATTTCTCTCTAATTTCTATTAACGATAATTATTACATGTAACTTGTATTATACAATACAGTTTTAAATAGTAGTGGAATTGACGGCTTTTCATTATACTACCAACACCCCATACCACTACAAATTACGTACCCACCTGGAACTAGGGGCTTGAAAAGGCCAGTTTATGATTACCCATTAATAAATGCATTTTTAAAATGGATCGACTTAGTTTTCTTATATAAGCTCAAAATTAACTCTCTCTTAACATACGAGTACACAATACTTTCATCTACTTCAAATACTGTTTATTTTTTTGCGGATCTCACTACAAATCACAACTTGGATCCTTAATTTAATTTTATACCTAGCTAGCTTGCATTGCTATTTACCTAAAATTCTAAACTCGAATTTTATTTAAATTCTAAGTTAAAAAATGGCTGTCTGTAAAGTCGGTTTACTGACGATAGTTGAACGTGACAACGTCTTAAGAAAATACTGATGGAATGGTACTGATGACGTCATGTGGCGAGGTAACGGCGGTAACAGCACATGACGTCATGTTTTGCGGGCGTGCAGCCGGCTTCATCGAATTATAAGACGTTATCACGTCAAAATTTATTCAAATTCCAAATTTATACTTATGTTTTTAAAATATTATGCAACGAAAAGAGTCTGGATACTTACGTCAATGATCACTCTAGTGTGGGATTCAGTGCTATTTGTCGGAGATTCAGTACATATTCACTCATTTATGATCATATTTTTGTCATATACCCATCCTACGTTTGTTCATTCATTCTGAACTATATTATAATTGCCTCCGATTTACATCTTTATAGCCCATTTTGAAATCTTAAATCACATGTAGATCAATCAAAGAAACGGCTTTCAAAACGAAATACCAAGTTATTCCACAACCATTTTAGTAAGTACATATTTTTGTGACGTTACGCATAGATGGATTTTAAAGACCTATTTATAGATTAATTGATTTCAAAGATAACTTATTGGACTGTAGTGTTTAAATACTGATTTAGTTTGGTATATTCTCCATAATCTCGAAATATCCTCGCATCACGGCAAGTTTCCTGCACAGCTCCACCGATAAGCGCCGTATCCGAGGAGGCACTTAGCTACGAGGCTTTTAGCTGCTCGACCGCTGTATGACGCTCAAATGATCATACACTTTGATGTTGTCGGCTTAGCATGTGCTTCATTAATCTCTAGTAAACATATTATTATAATAATCAGTAAATGTATTTAAATATAGATCCTTGTGATATATAATTAACATGTTCATATGTTGTATACATGATCCTCGTTAAAAGGAGTTTATTATAATAATTAAGTTCTATTAGGCAACCTGAATTACAAAGCGTAATACTGTATCTTTGAATTATTTTAATAGATAGAAAAAACTCTTTGTTTTACTTTTCCAAATTAAGGTAAAATCTAGAAATATAGGATCAAAAGGCGATGCCATTAAAAACGATAGGTATCTTGCAAGCAACCGTGGGATGAAAAAGGCGTTACTCTACAGATCTACAGGAAGACTGGAGTAGTAAACATGCAAATAGTGAATAGAATCATACATCCTTAAAAGTAAATAAAATACTAGTTATTATATACTCAAATTGATGACAAACGTAATTTGTTTTTAATCGAAGTTAGTGTTTCTTATACATTTGATAGATCGTGGTTTTCGTACGGTTGCTATGTTTGAAGTTATTTCGAGTAATCCAGTTTTTGTGTATTCGTATTTGATGTGATGTAACCCACCTCAGAGTTCAGGTTACTGGCATAGCTCAACACGTTAGCAAACTGAATTGACAATGAGACGGTTAGACGGGTAGGACAACCGATAACGTAGGCGTAGACAGGTTTAGGGTAGGAAACTGGGTTCTATTGAATGTATGTAGATGGAGTAACAATTTAGGTACAAGTTATCGAACAAAATGGTACCTACATACTTTAGTTAAATGTAAATAAACTATTAATATTAAAACTTGTTTAGAATTTTCTTAAAAAATGCGAAGAGATTTTTACCCCAACCTATTATATAAGTTATCTAGACTAGTAGATGGCCATGGTTAGATGTGTAAATGTGTAATGGTAACCATGATAGCACGCCATCCCGAGTGTTCATCCGAAGACTTCTTTCATTTACAAACGTGACGCTTGAGGTCAATTCATAGCCCACTAAAGATTTCACGGTGAGAAATTTTCAAAGAAATGTTCACTTCAAAAAGTACTGAACGTAGATTAACACATAAAATTTGCTCTGTTAAATAAAATTAAACAAACTGCGGGAATTAGCTAGTTAAAAATGAAAGTGCCTGTAAAATCTAGGTACCTCTTCAGGCAGCCAATACAATTCGCTTACACCAACCGGACGATGCTTACCTGTAAAACAAAAGACAAAATAAATAAAATATAAATAAATATTGGTGGACAATTCACACACAACACCATCTGACCCCAAACTAAGCAAAGCTTGTATGATGGCGGCCAGATAGCTGATATAATACTTATATAGTTTTTAAATACATACTTATTATACATAGAAACATCCAGACACAGTGCAAACATTTGAATTCATCACACAAATATTTGCACTGGGTGGGAATCGAACCCACGACCCTCGGCTTCGCAGGCAGAGCTACTACCCACTAAGCCACGAGGCCAGTGGGTAGTAGCTGGCATAAAGTAATATGTAAGTCCAGACTTAATTTTTTTTCTTTTTCTTCTTGGAAATTTTTAAATTTAGGATTACAAGATATGTGGCAATTTTCCAACTAACTGTGTAAGTTCAAGCACGCATAAGAATATACATATTACTTTTTAATAAGCATAATCAGCCAACTAAACTTTCCCACTGCTGGGGGCTTCTCTCACAGGGAGAGAATTAGAAGACCTTATTTCACCATGCAAGACCAGTGTGGGTTGGTGGATTATACCTACATGACCTCAAAAGATTCTAGGTAAGTAGGTACATGTCGGTTTCCTCGCGATGTTTGCCTTCACCATTTATAAGTTATTACGCGCATGACTTCGAAAAGACAGTAGTGCCATAGGTATTCGAACTTTGGGCAAAATAGGTATTCGAGATCTGCAGTCGCTAACTCAAGGTAAGGGAACATTCACTCAGGTAACGTATTCCACAGTTTAGATATACTTATTGGGAAAGGGGAATCTAACCTCTTTCTTTGAATTTTTGATACATCAATCATCGTCGGTTTTCGATCTACGAGCACTCCGATAAAAAAGGATAAAGTGGTACTAAAGCATGCAGATCAGCTACACAGTCTCCGAAATGTATCCGATAAAAACTCGATAACCTTGCAACTATGCAGCAATGTTTAAGACTCCGAAGTCTTTTTCGTCTTTTTCTCCAAAGTCGAAGAAAGAAATCGTGAACTCTTAACGTTCTACGCTCAAGAAAAATACAGTACAAATCCATCAAGTAATTGGGCAAGAGCAGATTTTTTGTAAGTATAACCTAATTACGGGAACCACGAGGGATTGGCCTTGATTTATTTCCGCACCAACTTTGTTCTCTCATATTTTTTCGATAAAGTTGTGTAATGAAGACAAATAGTCTGCTATGTGATTAGTTTTGTAGATGTTACTGTTACATAACGGAATATATTTAAAAACAAAGCGTGGAGAACGTCGGAACGGCTGAACGAATCCAGTTAAAATTTGAAACAGAGTTAGGAGTTAAGCTGGAATATATACAATTTTTATCCCGGTAAAATGACAATAATAGGAACTACGTGGGTAGCGCCGCTGACCTCTGCTAGTGAGAAAATAAATGTGCACTAGATTAACGAATATGCATTAGGTCACGGACCATGGAGTCTGTAGAGTGGCTAATTTAAGAGAGAAAAAAAAAACAAAAATGCTAAGAACTATGTAATATACAAGTATTATAAACGTCTATTATCAATAGAAATTGTATATTTATCACAATAATTAAGACTTCTTAAGATATTTTCTCATGGAATCGAATTTGAAGACGATAGGTCAAGTCCCTATAGTAGAATAATAAAAATACTACTTACGTACTCGAATATTACTTGACTGCTAATTTATACATAATTTATGGTCTATCATCTGGCTGGCACCGTTCGCTGGAGATCTAAATTACAATAATAGTTATGCCATAAAATATACTTTACCAACTACTTGCACTAAACAACTGAATTATCCAAACACCGGTGGAGATAATGAAAATAACTTTACTATGGTAATAATTTCCAAATTTGTACTAAATAACATCCGTGTGGTTTTTATAGCATTAAAACGATTGCACCACACTTACACATATCATATGATATCACAGAACCCTGCAAAATCTACATTATTAGACAGATTTCGTTGGGCCCTTCCAGGTAAGCATAATCCCTCCTTTGTCTCTACATTATTTTGTCCTTACGCCAAATAGTTTTTGGTCA
Source organism: Ectropis crepuscularia (assembly GCA_963693475.1). Taxonomy (NCBI): domain Eukaryota; kingdom Metazoa; phylum Arthropoda; class Insecta; order Lepidoptera; family Geometridae; genus Ectropis; species Ectropis crepuscularia. The sequence goes on from OY856358.1 coordinate 18,437,932, forward strand.
AACGTGACGCACTTTCAGCAAAAAACAGTTTCAAAGTCGCGTACTGCCTCAAAAGCGAACCAATCAACAAACAACAGTAAGCAACAAACGTAGATAAAAGATCAAAGCGTCACAAGAAAATTCGCACACCATTTTTTCTGAGATTTGGATCGTTATCCTCAGGAAATATTCAAAAGCCTAAAGCTCTCGGACCTTTTTGTTCAGCAAGAACAATAAAAACTAGGCACTTTACTTACAACCATCGTTTCAGTTCCGAAACTAACGTTTGGTCGCCGTTTTTTACGGTTTGGAAAATAAGGCGTGTCCCAGACCTTCGGGAAACAATTTGGTTCTCTTCAGACTGAGATATCGTTACTACGTATAAAACAAAGTCACTTCCCGCGTCTATCGGTCCCTATTTATGCTTAGATCTTTAAAACCACCAAACAGATTTTGATGCAGGTATTTAGACTGGCATAGATAGAATGATTCAAGAAGAAAGTTTATATGTATAATACGTGCATAAAATCGTGACGGACCCACCATACCACTAGCCCTACCCCTGGTGGTAGGGTGGGTCCGAAACCATACCACCATAAGGATGTGACAAAGTACTCATATTGTTATTTATCTAAGATGGTTATTTTTTCCGCAACTATTATTATCTATTTGTTGCAAAAATGTAAGTTTTATGCAATTATTCAAGTTCAATATTCCTTGCATTATATTTATTATACTGACTTACATTAAATGGGCCGATTTTGGTAATTAACGCAATTTTAAAAGTGTTCCCGAACGCGTGTGACTTTGAAAGCGCAATATTTGGAATAAAGCGCTCAAGTGTGAGTCGGACTCGCACATGAAGGCTTCCGTAGCAGCAAGTAACAAAATAGATAAGTTCTTGTAGTTCGTTGTAACTTTGATCGAAGTTTTAATTATAGTGTATTTATGACGTACTAAAAAGAAACTACTTACCGGATCAAGTTTAAACCAATTTTCGATGGAAGTTTGCATGGTAATGTACTTACATCATATATTTCTTTTAATTTTGTCATTTTAGAAGTTGCACACATTTTACCACTTTGGAAGTATCTCTCGCGCAAAATATTAAGTATAGAAAAAAAAAATTAGAAACCTCAACATCATTTTTGAAGACCTATCCATAAAGACCCACACATACGTATGGATTTGATGAAAAAAAATTGAATTTCAGTTCTAAATAAGGGTATTTATTTAGAACTGAAATTCAATTTTTTTTTTATTTACTAATGCTACTATGCACCCCCAAAATTTATTGTTTTCTTTTAATATTTTTGTATAAAAATCATCTGAATGCGGTTCACAGAATACATCTACTTCCCAAGTTTCAACAGTATAGTCCTTATGGTTTTGGAAAAAAGTGGCTGTGACATACGGACGGACAGACGGACAGGCAAACAGACATGACGAATCTTTAAGGGTTCCGTTTTTACGTTTTACGGAACCCTAAAAAGGCGAAGTCCCTGAAGAATACGCAAAATAAACCTGAAAGGAGAATAGTAGCTCTCACTACCGCCTTACCACTACTACCTCTTGATGAGGTGTTGGTAACACCTAACGGATAACGGATAACGGTAACGGATTTCATTATAAATCGGAATGTCAGAGTTTGAAACGAATGGAAAAGTTTATAAACTACATCGAAACTTTTTGGTTGAAAATACATTCCCCCTGTAGTATTTAGCACAACCAACATCTTAGAATCATTTTATTCAAAAATAAATAAATTACTGAACAAGAAAACTGCTGAATGTATTACATAAGATTCATGAAACAAAGATACCTAAAAAACGGCGAATAAACCAAATTAATAATGACAATTTTATAATGGGCGTACAAATGCAGTTAGTCAACAAACAAATTACCATTGGTCATGAATTAGACGAGTTGCGTAGGTCTGTACATTTTTACAGTTTGTTCTTTTAGTTTATTTGCTGTAAATAATAATAAGTCTAAACAAAACTTTTGTTTTAAAAATGTGTCACAACACTATTACTTGATGGCATGATGGTGGTATGGTTTCGGACCCACCCTACCACCAGGGGTAGGGCTAGTGGTATGGTGGGTCCGTCACGCATAAAATAACAGAGAAACACGGATAATTCTAAAGGTTTCTAATGTAATTTCATAAATGAACACGTTAAATGCTTACACTGCAAACGCTGGCTGAACCCAATCAACCAGATCAAAACAATCTACGGCAGTATTGTACGCCTTCGAAAGTTCTACAAAAAAGTCTGTTTAAATATATATTATGTCTATCTCTTAGGAATAACCCACAATAACCATTTTTATTGGTACATTTAAGCGTTGCACCCGTGCGAATCGTGGGTTTGTTCCCACCAAGGATTTTTTCCACGTGTCTCGGGGTGTCTACGTATAACAAGTATGTATTTACAACTATTTAAGTACTAGGTGAATCCCGCGGTTTCACCCGCGTAGTTTCCGTCTCCTTTATTTTACCGGTATAAAAATAGCATATGTGTTCTACCAGACTTTAATCTAACTGAGTTCCAAATTTCAGCCTGATCCGTTAAAACGTGAGCGAGCATCAAGCATCCAAAAGTTGACATTTATAATATCAAAAGGATTATAATAGATATCTGGCTCTCGTAGTACAAACTCTGCGTAGTTTAGGTTAGATTGTGTTATTGTATGTATTAAAACAATGTCGAAGTCGGAGAGGTGAGGCATTCAGCTGGCCATTAGTATTTCAGAACCAAATTTTCTCAGACTAAGTAATTTGTCAACTTTTTATCCCATTACCATTTCCATACCTCGCTAAAATTAAAACGTGGGTACGATCATTTATAACGGGTATTCAAGGGTCGGGCTTTTGTTAAAGTATCAAATATAATTAATTTTTGGGACCTCTTGTGAGATTTGAATACATTTTCGTTCTGTGGTCTCTGTTGCGATATTCAATTCTGTTAATGGTAAGCATATTTATTTAATTTTATGCTAACCTTTTCGTGGACTAGAATTTTATCTGGTTGGTGAACAGTTGAAGTTTTATCTGGATTCTGTATAAATTTAGTGCTATTTCAGATTTGAAGTTTGTAAATACAGTCTGGTGATAGTAGAGATTTTGGTATTGTTGTTGTACAATTTATAATTGTCCTTGAACTAAAATTATTTGCCGACAAAAACCTTTTTTGAATTCGAATTGAAAAAAATGTGTGCGTTACCTATCCTATTAATTTTCTCAGTCATAAATTATGAAATTAGTGGTATGAAATTGTGTATATAATACATATAAAAATTTAGAATTCAATTCACTGCACACGAAATTCTGTCTAGGCGCGTCAAACGAAGTTTTCACTTTTAAAAACATTATGTTATAAACACGTTATTATGTATGTATTGTATTATTAGTGTGTTTAGTTATGTGATTGCTGTGTTTTGGCTGAAGGTACGTGCGTTTTGGCTACGCTGCATTGTTAAGAAAGGACGTGTCAGCATTTGTAATACAATGACATAATATCTCAAAAAAATCGTTGTCTGTAAAGTCGGGTTACTGACGTTAGTTGAACGTGACAACTTCAACTACGCCTTAGAGCGAGGTAACGCCGGCGGCGAGGTAACGGCGGTAACGTTACATGACGTCATGTTTTGCGGGCGTGCAGCCGGCTTCATCGAATTATGAGACGTTGTCACGTCAAAAATCTTGATAGATGAAACGATGCCAAATTGCCAAACAGGACCAGCCCTTCCGCTTAACTAAATCGCGTATGTCTTTGCTATTGTTGTCTCTATAATTTCAATCGAAAACCAAAGAGACAGAAATATCAAAGATAAAATCATTTTCTTTAGGTGGTAGAGCCCCTAGGTGAGGTGGTGAGAACATTACTAATAAATATTTGTATAACGTAGACCCATGAGGAAAATAAATGATTGATTTATTGAGGAATTTACATACAATAATATCTTATTTATTCGCATCAGAAATACCATTTCCAATTTCCATGGCGTCAAGACAAAACATCGTGTTTTGTTACCAAAAGATCTAATCCCGAGTCTTAAAAGTAGTAACTTTAAATGAAGTAGAAACCAAAAGTTTGGAGCCTTTTGGAAATTAATTAGAGTTTTGAACAGTGTGTTTTGCTTACAGATTTCTCCTGAATTTAGCAATGATGGCTCCGTGATCGGCCAAGTTTTGTTTTCAATTTATCTACTTCGTTCTTTGATAGGACGGAACGTTGGGTCCTACTTTTTACAGGTTATTTAGGTAGACAGATTTTTAAACTCGTATTTATTGTTTTTTTTTTAACTTTTATAGGTTTACACTTGACCGCCATCTCACCTGATGTTAAGCGACGATGCGGTCTACGATGGAGCGTGTTTACCTAGAAAAAACCGATTCACTCTCGATTTGAAGACACAAAGATTATAACTAACGGGAAATACCCACGTATTCCACAGTCTTGACGTTCTTATCACAAAAGTAGAGACAAATCTCTTCGTTCGTGTTTTTGAAACATCAACCATGAAATGACGTCGCTTTTTCGAGCTGCGAGCGTTCCGATAGAAAAAAGGGCAAGGCGGTATCAGATCGTGCAAATCAGTCAAATTTAAAAATTACAGGAAAACAATGAAATTAAAGTAGTAATTGGCGACTGTATTGGTAAAGGCGATTTCTTTCAGATAGGTTTGTGATCTGTGACGTCCCATTGTTTGTTGTAAAAGACTATTGAAAGTGATGTTGTCAGACGACACGCAAAATCTATTTCAAAGATGGTCCTTATCTGATGCTAGCGTGATTTTTATATGTTTTGTTAAATTCTACTTGTTTTGGTAGCTTACTAGGTGCGTACTAGCTTAGGTGCGGGTTTTGCTTATCCTATCATTTATATCTTGTTTTAACTATAAGTTTTACATCGTGCCATAGATATTTGCGGTTCGAACGTTTAATTACGAATTTAGTCAGAAATCACGAAATCACTATTCAGTGGCAAGGCTCCCATTTAGCTCCGAACTCTAATAGCTGCTCTAATTTGTACGGCCTCTGTGGCACAAATTACTGGCACTGGCACAAAACCAGGAGGTAATTTTATTAAAACTACTAGCTGCGCCCTAAGCCTGAACAATGATAAATAATGCTACTGAATGACATTTATTTATGTTGTTTTTTTTTAAACTTTCTGTTTTCTAAAATAAAAGTTGTCTGAGAGTAAACAATATTTTTTTTCATTATGTATTTTTTTTCATTAAACACTCCACAGACTCTGGGGTCCGTGACATTTGTCATTACAATCTTTTTTTATTTACATAGTTCTTGGATAAGGAGAAGAAGAGGAAAATAAGGGGGGGGGAGTAGAGTAGGGTAGTGCAGTAGTGTAATTAGATGTTGATATTAAATGTTAAAGTTATCTTCTAGATATATAAAAGCGAAAGGTCACTCATCAAGGAATCTCAGAAACTACAAATGCTAGGAATCTGAAATTTTGCATAGAGGTCCCTTTTAGTACCTAGGCGCTCGCTAAGACGAGGTTATGCGAAATTCAACCCCTAAGAGGGTGAAACAAGGGATGAACGGTTGTATTAAAATTCGTCATTTTCAAAAGTTATCAAATTTTGTATCTAGACACTTGACACGAAGCAATTAAATGTTTGTTCTATCAATTTTGTAATTTGGAACTGTACGGGGGTGAAATCGGGGTTGAAATGGGGGATGAAAGTATTTATGGAAGCTCCCAATCGTTGAAAATAAAACCATGAAACTCTGTATATGTTCAAGCAATTTTATAATTTCGAACTGTATGGGAATGAAATTGGGGTTGAAAAGGGGGATGAAAGTATTTAAGGAAGCTCCCAATCGTTACAGATGAAACCATGAAACTCTGTATATACGCACTTGACACGAAGCAAACGAATGTTTGTTCTATCAGTTTCGTAATTTCGAATTGAACGGGGGTGAAATTGGGGTTGAAATGGGGGATGAATGTCAATATGAAAGTACCCAACCGTTGAAGCTAAAACCATGAAACTCTGTATAAAGGCACTTGACAAGAAACAAACGAATGTTTGTTCTAGCAATTTTGTAATTTCGAACTGTACGGGGATGAAATTGGGGTTGAAATGGGGGATGAATGTCAATATGGAAGTTCCCAATTGTTGAAGATAAAACCATAAAATTATGTATATAGGCACTTGACACGAAGCAAATAAATGTTTGTTTTAGCAATTTTGTAATTTCAAACTGAATGGGGATGAAATTGGTGTTGAAATGGGGGACGAATGTGTCTTACGCTTTCAAACCTAAACAACTGAACCGATTTTGACGAAATTGTTTTATTATAAGCTGTTTTTAGTAACCGTAAATATGTCTGGGTATACAAATAGGTACTGCCTGAGTTACCTTACTATTTATTTCGCGCGGACGAAGTCGCGGGTAACAGCTAGTCTAGTATAAAAACAATTTCTTGAGCAACTACAATAACCCAGAGCGTCTTCTAAAACACGATAATATCTAATGAATCTATGTAGAAGTTCCAAGCACCCATGCGACAATTTTCATTCCTGTTTTTCTCATTTTGTCATTTTCATTCTCATGCCTGTCTCCATGATCATGACCTATTTGAATGATAATTTAATTATAATTTGATAAGGTGAGGGGCTAGTGCTTTTTTTTGATCTGTTTATATTTTTATGAATGCAATGCAATGACTTGGTGTAAATGGATAAACAATAAATTAAATACTTATTTCATACCTCTTATGTTGACATTTTGTAATTTGACATTGTATAATTTTGATATTTTATTTAACTTCTTAAATTGACCTAAGTTCAATAATAGATAGAATTAGATTATATTTTTTTAAGAATTTTTGTCTGTATACCTTACCTGGTGAAAATTAGAGAACATTTATTTTATTTAAGACCTATGTGTACACTTATACCTAATTTTACAGACCAGTAAAGAATTGAATTGAATTGAATTGAATCAACTGTAAGGCATAAATCCCTCCCCATGACTGACTGTTTTTGATGTATGAGTAAATTAAAACTAGTATTAAATTAATTTCTTGAGACACTAACCCAGAGCAACTTCTAGAACACGATAATATCTAATGTCTCTATGTTGAAGTTCCAAGCACCCATCTGGTTAACTATACCGATGGGATAGTGAAGTTGGGTTGATTTGTGATAGCAATAAACAGGATTAGAAAGATGTACACACTAGAGCCATCAATCACCCCATTGTTGAGTGTGGGATGATACAATAGGCGTTTTAATCTCTTGGAAGGTTATCGCTCACTGATCGCGCCGACTATGTTTTTGTGTTCCCTTAGGGTACTTAACATTTTCTATAGGTACGGAAAAATCTAAGTATACTTACATCTGTATCAGTTTATATTTTGGAAGTTGTAAAATATGTTCGAAAAAATATTCACTTGTACCAAAGTCGTGGAGACTACACAAAATCGTTTCTTCAGAACAAAGATAATTTACTAGGTGTTAAACATAGGTTACATAAGTCAACCAAAAATCCAGCTGTTATTGGCAGCAACTTTATAATAAACTGCCAAATTGCATCAAAGCATGCACTTCCTATGAATTGTTTTGTTCAGGTGTCAAGGATCTGTTACTGTCTAGAACATTGTATAAAGTTGATGACTACATAAGAAACAACTATCGAGATTTTAAATTGTGAACTAGTTTAAAACTAAAGGAAAATACACCCAAGGCTCTTATTCTACATGAAATCTACTAAATGACAAATCATGGACATTTATTTTTAATAGACATGTTGAAAACATTTAATGTATGGCACTAATATTAATATCTAGAAAATGATTCTTTGCTGATTGTAAATGTAATTAATATGACGAGTAGTGTGTAGTGGCGTTCATACTAATTAATTTCTGCAATTATAATAATTGTGAATGTTACTGACATGACAATAAATGATATTCTATTCAATAGAATAGAACAGAATACTGTTCTGTTTTTTTGTTATATTCTAATACATTTGTGTAAATTATGTATGCTCATAAAATGTAAACCTACTATTTTTAATTGCATAGCTTTGATAATGTTATAGTATTGAAGCCTTTGAGGATTTATAGTTGGTCTGATATTGAAGCAGAACGAAAACTGGATTTTAGAACTATCGTTGAGTACATTATCTCTCAAAAATGTATGATAATCTTGTCTAACGCTCATAACAGGCATTTACGGGACATGGGGAAGGAAAACATCGTAAGGAAACCGACATGTTCCAAGAATTTTTCAAGGCTTTCTTTGGCATTTTTCATGGAATTAATCTCTTCTTCTGAAAGAAGGCCAAGCAGTGGGAGCATTTAGTTGGCTTATGCTATGGCCAATCTGAGGCAATTGATAACGCTTCTAGTGACGATAATTACAATAATTTGAAAACTACTTTGATTTGCGGACTCAGGTAAAAAGCTATGTTCAATCACATAATCATTAGTACCTACCTGGGTGACCGAGGTTTGCTCGGTTTAAGCACTGAGTCTACTTAGATACCTACAGATAAAGAAAAGGCTCCCAGTAATAGATTTTTTTCAAAAAAGAAAAGGAATTTGAAAAAAAAAACCAAGCAGCCGTCTAGATTCGAACCCGGATCTACCGTATCGTGACCACCCAATTTCACGTCTGAGCTATTGTACTGACGCGCCACGCGGTGAAATTTACCGTCGCATTCTAATGTTAGTGTAAGAGTTTTTCATTGTCTAATAACGCGCATAAAATACGTTTCTTAAAAATGAAACCTCACTAGATCGATTTCTCGTCCCCGAACCCCCCTGCATACATAATTTCATGACAATCGTTCGAGCCGTTTCCGAGTTTCAGAGTATATATATATATATTGATCGTTTAAAGGTATAAGATTAAATTTACTACCCACACGATCCGATTACTTAAAAGGATATTGCTACCCAGAATAGGTAGGTACAATTTAAAAATCCGCTTGAAACGAATATGGGAACGATACCAATCCGGAAAAATAAACACAATTCCGTAAATACCACCGAAGTCAAAATATTCCGAAACAGCTTCCAATTTACAGCAAAAATAAACCAAATTTTCCTGTGCTTTCCCCGAGTGGAATGCACGAGATAAAATTGCAGCTACTGAAATAAAATTTGATAATTTCCTGATTTAAGGTTGAAAATTATTCGAATTTTCCATGTGTTTTCAGTAGTTGCCCGATTAAAGTAGTGTTATCAAACCAACAACCGTTGAACATGAGTTTTTTCAAGTGGAGACTTCTTTAGTCGCATTTTGGTTGGAGAAAATCTAAGAGGTTCCAGTCACCGACATAATAATGTTGCGGTGTAGCGTATGAGCGGCAGCGGCATAGTGAAGTGGAATATGTACGTAAGAATCTTTTTGGATGTGTGAAATCTTGTAATAAGGTATCGGACTGGGTCAAAAATACACCATTCTGTAATTAGTCCCTCGGCTAGATCATGGAAAAATATGGGACACGTATTTTTTGTTTTTAGGGTTCCGTAAAACGTAAAAACGGAACCCTTATAGATTCGTCATGTCTGTCTGTCTGTCTGTCTGTCTGTCTGTCCGTCCGTATGTCACAGCCACTTTTTGCCGAAACTATGAGAACTACACTGTTGAAACTTGGTAAGTAGATGTATTCTGTGAACCGCATTAAGATTTTTACAAAAGTTAAAAAAAAAAAAAAAAAATTAGGGGTGCCCCCCATACTGAGAACTGAAGCTCAAAAATTTTTTTTTCATCAAACCTACACTTGTGGGGTGTATCGATAGGTCTTAAAAAATGATGTTGAGGTTTCTAATATAATTTTTGTCTACACTGAATAGATTGCGTGAGAGACGCTTCCAAAGTGGTAAAATGTGTGTCCCCCCCCCCCCCTCTAACTTCTAAAGTAGGAGAATGAAAAATCTAAAAAAAATATATGATGTACATTACCATGTAAACTACCAACGAAAATTAGTTTGAACTCGATCTGATGAGTAGTTTTTTTTTAGTACGTCATAAATACACTATTATTGAAACTTCGATCAAAGTTACAACGAACTACAAGAACTATGTGTACTATGTATATTATGTTTCTTGCTGGAACGGAACCCTTCATGGGCGAGTCCAACTTGCACTTGGCTACTTTATTATTTCATAATATTACAAATCGACAAAGATATAGATCATCAAACTCCGAGAGTTTGATGATCTGAGGGGGGTCGCGACGTCACTCGTAGGTAGAAATTGTACCCACGAGTGACGTCACGCGAAATTTCTAAACACAGTTTCTTCGTCACTTTTTGTGTGTGAAACAAAAGAAAAAATACGTGTAGGTACAATGTTTATTAGCAATCTAACTGATGGACTAATTTGTTTTTTTTTGAGGATTGTACCCTATTTTACATATCGGTGTATTAGGTGACTTATTGTAAAAAAAATTGTTCTGTTTACTAAAATTCTAATTTTAAACTTTTCACTTCTATCGGCAATCTTTTTGACTGTCTACTCGTATTATATAAGTTTCGTTTGCTATTTCTCGAGGCTTCCTTTCATAAGGATACAACCATTCTTAATACTCTGTACTACACGTTTCAAACTTACGACCTCGTGTTTGTATATTTGGACGTTTTCGCCTCTAAACAACTACTGCTAACTATTTAGCTAATAAAATGAAATGTCAAATTACCTTCATCTATTACCACTTGAACTTTCAGACAATGATTTTCACGTCAATAAGTAAGTAAAGTGGGTGAAGTGAAGACCTGTGAAAAGTCAATGAAGCAAAAAAATATGAAAGAGTGAAGTCAAGTGGAAGTCGTTTGAAATCACCTTGAAAGGACAGGTTTGAGGGGAAGTGTGAACAAAGTGAACAAAGTCGTAAAAGAAAAGCGTTTTTTCATGGAATTGGGTAATACATTTAGTGATCCGTTGATATCATCAAAATCAATTAACTATCGCACCGCAGGTAAGTAATTAAAATAATATGTTTACTTAATCGATCTTATTAATCTCGCTAATATTTTAAATGTTTGTTTCAATCACAGTAAAGCGGCTGAATGGATAAGTTCGAAATTTTATCCTACTATCCTACTAATATTATAAATCTCAATGTTTGATGCTCAATCACGTCCTAACGTATGAACGGATTGCGCTGAAATATGAAACACAGTTAGGTTATAGTCTGGAAGAACACAAATGCTACTTTTTATCCCGATAAAACAACGAAAACTACGTAGGTAAAACCGCAAGTCGTTGCTAGTATTTCTATACAGTACACATGTATGTTTATAGATAGCAGATAAACTACAAATCATCCCGGAAAATACTTAGGATTTTCAGGACCACATTTTAACTATCGTCGGAATGGCAAATGGATCGGGATGGAATTTGGAATATACATAGTTTATATGAGCATTAGCAGCTAATGTATGAAGGCGAATTTCCTTTAAGCTGGTTGCCTAGAAGAGATTGCTCTAAGCAATAAGGCCGCCATTTGTGGTGCTAGTTCGTAAGTGTTTTACTGTAATATTTCTGTTTTTGTGTCACAATAAAGAGTTATCTATCTATCTATCTAATGTTGAGTTCCTACAGCGTGGAAGCGGAGCTTTCCTTTACAAGACTAGAATTAAGGTAATATATCACTAAGTAAAGATTGGCACATTCCACATATGGCCATTTTATTTCTTGAACTTCAGAAACTTGTACTATACCTTTAAAACCGTAATGATAGTACTCTTTACACAGGCTGTTCGGAAAAGTACCACACCTTCAGAAAGTCCGATATCTATCACCGTTCTTGCGATACAGCCTGGTGACAGACGGACGGACGGACAGCCAAGTCTTATTAATAGGGTACGTTTTTACCCTTTAGGTACGGAACCCTAAAAAGTGGGTTCGTAAATACATGTTTAACTGTCATTGGAGTATACTGGTAACAAGATATCGCACCTAAAAATAAAAGCAATTTCTAACAAAGCAGATTCAGAAATTAGTCATGGTTCGTGAACTTTTTCCATTTGAGAGCATCGTGCCGATAATGTTTAGAAAACTGCCTGGCTGCGTTCAATTATGGCCGACCGAAACCTTCATAAAGAAGATTATAGGGCGTGATGCAAATTAATATCAATATTGTACAAATAATAATCACCCCGTTTATTCATATTTGGAGCACAGCTACGAACCAAGGAAGTGATTCTGTTTTCAAGAACTCTTTATTCAATAAACTGGTGAAACTTGCAATTTTATGGCTTTTTAACTGAACGCTACCAACTAGTCTCAACCAAAATATGTTTTAGTAGGTTAGGAACAGCAAAAAAATATTAATTTTCATTCCTAACCTAACCCTCTTATTTCCACCCATGAAACATTTTTAATTAGCTGATTGTAATAATTTTAGGCGACTTAGTATAAAATATCTTGTAGCGAAAAAAACACTGTGTTACAAATGCTTTTGTTCGAGTCCAGTAACGTATGTAAGTAAAGGTTTATGATGTTCAGTAATCAGCTTAATATGAAAAATAATTTTAAATGTTCAGGTGTAAAAAGTGTACAGAAAATATTTTGAGGTGATGTTCAGCAGTTGATTCTGATCCCATTTAGCGAATCACCTCAAATAGTACCTCAGAATGATGTAGGAAAATCCACTATTTCCTTAAATTAAAAGAAGCGAACCTCTCAGTGACTTATGCGAGTTACGTAGATGATAGTGCTCTCGCGCATTTTAAATGTAGTATGTAGGGTGACTATTATTTTGCAAGTCCAGCGAAAACAATTTGATGTCAATGAGCCATTTTCAAACTTGAAAAATATAATAATATACCTGACACTTCAGAAGATGTGAACATGTTATGTGCAAATTTTATGTTTTATGTCACTTAAGTGAATTAACAAATATTTTGTGAAATTGCATTTGTTAAACAGACTTTTCGTACTGGCGCGTCCAGCGCTCTTTTTGATTTTCCTTTAACTTATACGTACGATATTATTAAAGATGCATATATAATTTTATTATATGATATATAGTAAAGTCATCGAATAATCTGTTGTTCCCGTAAAATTGATGTATTTTACACGAAATTAAATGAGCAAAAAGCAAACAAAAAATTCCACAACCGTCATCTGGTACGAAGTTCGGTACTAATTATTTTATTCTGAAAAGGGGTCGTTTAATCACAAATATCTATGAGTAAATATTGTTTTTTTATTTTCGCTATTTTCAGTACCTACTTAATAGTACCCTTTTCATTATGTATGAGTATACTGTGTACCTGCTAATAGAGCGCAATACGTTTTGTGTATTATTCTATGTAATTTTTAATGTACCGAAAAAGCATTTAGGCTATATTAATACCTTGACTATTTATGCAGACGATTTCAGATTAATTAACGAAAATATGGAAATGTTCTTCATCGTATCAACTAGAGAACAATAAATGTGAAATGATGTCATATACGCACCAAGTCAGACTCAAGATAATGACAGCCATTTAATAAGTTTAATGTCAGAACAAAGGTAGGAAAGTAAGGATTATAGGCCATAAAAGCTAAGCTTTATCATTCTACGTGATCCCGCGGAGGTCCCAAACCATGTTAACGCCAATAGCGATCGTGACACATCCTCACAAAATTAAATTAATTTCGGCAAAACCTTACTACGTGATATTAAATTTCGGAACAATGTTACTTTGTCGCTTATCAGAAGATACACGAGAATGATGGCGCTGTTAGAATGTAAGAGAAAAAACAACTGAGTTTCGGATGGGAAACGAAATTTGTTTCTTTGCCGTGTCGATTCTGTGTGCAACAGTTGTTAGAGAGTTTTCAAACACGTTTTTTACTTAGATTTTGGGCTTAGACAGCGTGACATGCGCCATTGTCTTTTTGGTTGGGATATGTTGTGGGTATTTTGTTCAGGACCAGACAATGGATGCGTCCCGCAATTTCATCCGTTGTACGATTTTAGATAGATAGCACACTCTTTATTGTGGGGCACAAAACATAGAGAATGGAGAATATCCACAAACAAATATCATGAGCAGCACTATCGCAAAAGCGATCTCTGTCAATCAGCATAAGAGAAAAAAAACAGACTTAACATAAATATAAAAACTCGTAGGAAACTTTTTGGGACTCGTAAATCACAAACTGTTCCACAATAATACAAAGATTTATGAGTTTAATCAAACGTAACAATAATTTGAACCTAGTTTTGGCTTCATCATTACGAATAACTTTTACAAGACACTAACAATATATTTATACACGAAAATGAATTACAATCATAAGTGATGATGTGGTCTGAGATAGAACACGCGTATCTATGACGAACCTATTCAAATTAGTCTCGAAGAGAATCGTGCAGTACTTTCAGAAAACACCGACACCTCGGGAGAGCATTCCACTAACTTGCGGTCCGCACTAAAAATAGCTTAGAAAGATTTAAAAGCGGATTTTACAAGCTTACAAAGTTACCTGTCTCGATGTTCTGAAATATAAAGCAGTCATTTCACATTAAAGTCGCCTGTAGACTCCTCAGAATGTATAAAACAGCTAATTTATTTCGTGATTTTAGGATTGACTCCAGCTGACTAATTTCATAATTCCAGGATAGACTCAAAGGTTATTTATATTGATGCAGACACGTACATAGGTACATTGTCTGAGGTTGCAACATTTTAAATTCCGATAGGTGGTTTGATCAAAAATACATTGCGGGCGTACAGAAACTTTGTAGAATATTTACCGTGGTTATACGTTATAAGTCTTCAACATTTCGATACAGACAGTTTCATGCACCTGAAAGTACTCAGTGCTAGTTTGTTGTACTGGAGAGTGTGTCTCAGGTGCATGAAACCGTTTCGCCGTTAAAGCGCTGGCTTTAACGGCGAAAAAGAACACACTTAAGAAATCGAAATGTTCGAAGAAAAACATCTTATGAGGCGTGTCGTAATTATATGAATTATTGAATAGCCTCGTGACTTCGTTGGCATTAAGTCTGCCTGCGAAGCCGAGGGTCGTAGATTCCATCCCAGTGCATAGTGTTGTGTGCCAATTGTCCAGCAACATTTATTTATTTATTATTGTCGTATGCTGTTTTCTTTTTTTTTTTTTAAATAAGGAGTGACGAGACGAGCAGGATATTTGCCTGATGGTGAGCAACACGCCTGCCACATAACAGCACAGTGACACGCAGCTATTGGAAAATGAAGAGTCCAAATTATTACCTAGCACCGCACTGCAGAGATCTAAGATGTTATATCTCTTAGCCCTATAATTTCACTGGAAACATTGCCCTTCAAACCGGAACACAGTAATGGTTGCACATTACTCTTTGGCGGTAGAATAACTTGCAAAGGTGTGATACTTCCCCAGGCGGACTCTGCTAAGAGTCCTACCACTAAAAAACTTGGTAGCTTGTGGTAGGACTTTTTGCGGAGTCCGTTAGTGATGTGCCACACCTCTACCAGTAATTCAACCGTCAAGAAGTAATACTAATGATTTGAACTCTTTATGTTCCAATAGCTACGTAACACTGTGTTGTTAAATGGTGTGTTGCTTACCATGCATAAGGCACATGTCCCGCCTGTCTCATCACTCTCCATAAAAAAAAAAACAATGTGGTGAACTATGAACTTGACTATCTCCTTGTGAAGTCAAGGACTCCCAGCAGTTCCAAAAAAAACTGTACTGTTTTTGTGTTGTATAGTGTAGTAAAAAGTATTTTTCTGTAATTGTAGTTGCTAATATGGTAAACTCCTCAAAGAGTTTACTCTTATAACTCCGGAATCCGAAATCAGAATTAAAAAAAATATTAATGATAAAAAGGTAAACCGTGGCACAATCCGAATTTTCACGATTTTCATTAAAAATGGAAAGGTATTTGTGCAATGTAAAAATTGTGGACACTTAATATTTCAGCAATCAAAATAAGATACAGAATTTATATTGTTTCGAATATCAGATGAATGTTAACATATGGGTTACAACGCGGCGCCAGAAAAAACAATAGACCACCATATTGGGGTTGATAATATTGGCAGTACGTCATTAAAATCTTGGTAGCTTAAGGATGAAAACGTTAAAAATTATTTAGATGCAATCTGCTCTTTCTTCTAGAAACGGACGCTCCATTGGAAACAACATTGTCTGTTAATATCAGGCGAGATAGCGGTCAAGTACAGCCCTATTACTTAAAAAAAAAAACATAATTCTCAGCACGTTTTCACCCACATACACATACATAAATATAGAATAGCCTACATTCATACCAACCCTCTATAAACTATAAATTTTATCCAGGTGTACCCTTTTCCTCTTTATAGCAATTTATAATTGCACCAATTTCAATCCAAAAACCTTACCGTTAACCAAAGTTTATATAACTCAGAAAACTCAAACGATATCTCTAAATATAATATCCGATCTGAAATCATTATCAAGCACAGCTGTGACACAATAAACTTTGAAAGTTACTCGATTTCACCCAAATCCGAATTAGTAAACTTGGGCACTGGGCAGATATTTATTTGGCCTATGACAAATATAATTTGGGTTATTGGTCCAACGGTTCTTTGGGAGTTTGGGCTCTTCTGTTTCAAGGCCTGTATGGAGTAGTTTTTGTTGTTTATTGTTATTATCACCAAAACATTGGAATCTTAAGTAAATCGGTTTCTTTTAGGAAAGCGCACTCCATCGTAGACCGCATCATCGATTAACATCAGGCTAGATGGTGGTTTAGCGTAAACGTATAATATCAATCAAGTTATTCAAAATCGACAGAGACATATCAAACTTTCGGACTGGGGGGATTGTGACGTCATGAACTCATAAAAAATGAATCCTAGACGTAATGTTACTTGAAACTTCTAAGCACTATATTTTCGTATTTTTTTTGTTTGTGAAACAAAAGAAAAAATACGTGTACAATATTGTTTTATCATTTAACTGACGGGCTAATTTGGACGTTTTATAACGGCATTTAAAAAAAAAGGTGAGTTTCCGAGAAACGCTGAGTTAAAAATACAATGAGCGCTAAGAAACGGAATGAGTTCTAAGACATAAATTTAGCAAATTTATATGAAATAGATAAACTGTAGTAGGTGCTATTTCAGTATGTTTGTAAGAATTAAACGCCGTAATTAGTAAAAACATCCACTTCTGGAAATAGACTCCAATATTTTTATTTAGTATGCTGACTATCAAACCGACCGCAATGCTACGCAGTAATAAAAATACAACTACAAAAGTCAGCAACACTGCAATATACTACCAGCACTACGTTACGCTACCAGTGCTACAGAGGCCACAACGTTTAAATTTTTCAGCTATAGATTTACCTTTTACCACCGTCTCCCTTGACGCTAGGGCGTTATTATTGACTACCATGGAACGCGCTCACCTAGAAGAATTAATTGTATTATCAACCAATTTGCTTATACTCAAATTTCGACGGGATTACCCAATACAGACAACGCATTGTATAGTTTAGAGATTAGACGGTGGTATAAAAAAATTGGCATTATATAGCATTTTTCCTATATCAGGCGAGTTTATGGTCAAAAGCGAGCGACCATGTATGCAACTATGCGCGATAAAAAAATGTAACTTTCATGTAAACTACGTTGACACTTTACGCCACTATTGCTACTATACGGTCGCTTTTCCCTTTGTTCTACTGGCAGTGCCTCGTAGTTTTACGCGTAGTACCCATTTCCAAATATTTCCTTGATAAAAAAATGCTTCTGTGCTATTTCAATATCTAAAACATTTCAACCTAATCCATTTTTCCATCTGGATACGATCGACAAATAAATAACTAAGCTTTCACATTTACAACTGTAGTAGGATATACTTTTTTGTTTTCTATGTATAATAAGTATGTATTTAAAATAATACATAAGTATTACGTCAAACTACCATAGTACAAGCTTTGCTTCGTTTGGGGTTACTCATCCTCATACTCAATTATTACATACTATCCGTACATGTCAGCAAAATATGGAAAACACTATAATTGAAATTACTCAAAAACTCAAATTAAAAGGTACAAAATGTTAAACTTTAAATTCAAATTACACACTCAATATAATAAAGTAGACATTACAGAATGTCAAACATTAGATCTGATTTATAAAAGTAAATATATGATAAAATTAGTCAGGATTGTATGTATAATAAATAGCTTAGTGCTATCACGTAACAGATAGGTTAGATGGTGTTGTGGGAAAAGTCCACCAACTAACCATACTATCAACCTAACTTTGAGAATAAAGAAACTATCTATTCTCAAAAAACAACAAAACAACTCTTTGCTCGTGATAAAAACTAAACAACCCCACTTTTTTCCATATATGATCTCCTCGATGGGTAGATGAAGTGTAAACAAAGAGTTCTATTAAAATCAACGGTCGATATACGGCAGCGAAGGCTTGACGGGTAAAAGTGGAACGTTTCCTCTGTTAAATAAAGTACGGACTGTGCAAACGGATTCAACGAACTTCGCTTTTGTTTCCGTAACATATTACTTGCTCATTAATATTAAAACAGAAAATATTTTTTAATACAGAATATTTTAAAACAAAAAAGAAATTGGCAGTCATAGGAACTGCCGATAGAAGTGAAAACTTATAACACAGAATTTGATAGCTTACCTTGGAAACTACACGGGTGTAATCGGAGGGCGTGCCCTGGCCATCACGGCATGGCCATCTAGAAATGAGTCAGCATTTCCCATTGGCTAATACATTTCTAGATGGCCATGTCATGATGGCTAGGCCACGCCCTTTTAGCATTTCCCATTGGCTGAGGCATTTTTAGATGGCCAATGGGCATGGTTGCGACTTTACCCTACGATTTCTTATCATACCTGTGCGTGACGCTAGAATTCAATTCACAGCCCACGAAAAATCTGTCTAAGCGCGCCAAAAGAAGTTTTTACTTAAAAAATTGATTAAGCTTGTCCGTATAAACGGTACTGTAGGTAACTGAAGTTTTCCCGGGTCCCACTTTGCAGGTAATTTCATCGAAATATCGTTACTTGCTATACTACAAATATTATAAATATAGAATGTCTTATAAAACTATTAAAGAGACTATAACTACTCTAACAATGAAATCAAAAGATATCGGAGTCGTTCCTCCCTCACGATTGGGCGAACCGCCAGAAGGATACACGTCGCTTACTACATCAATAACCAAATCTGGTTATTCTTTCGTCACGGCTGATAAATTCAGGGAAGAATATTCGAATCAACTGGATTTATTTTCCTTATTGTTTTTTTATACGTGTCGTCTCTTTAATGTTGCGCTCGGTTCATTATTCGATTCTGTCGGGTTTATACTCATAGTTCGTTGTCTCAAACGAAATTCTAGTTTATTGGAGATATTGGAAAATTAACATTATTTTGGAAGTCAAAGCTTCTTTTGGCGCACCAAACACAGATTTTTCGTGGGTTGTGAATTGAACTCAAGCGTCACGCTCGGGTATGATAAGAAATCTTCGGGTAAACTCAGAACCATGGCCATTGGTCATCTAAAAATGCCTCAGCCAATGGGAAATGCTAAAAGGGCGTGGCCTAGCTATCATTGCATAGCCATCTAGAAATGTATTAGCCAATGGGAAATGCTGACTCATTTCTAGACACGGTGGTCTAGTCGGGAGAACGGCGGCTGCCGATCCGGAGACCCCGGGTTCAAACCCCAAACGCACCACTGTCTTTTCGATGTCATGTGCGTAATGCCGCTAACTTAAAACGGTGAAGGAAAACATCGTGAGGAAACCGACATGTACCTAGAATCTTTCGAAGTCATGTGTCATCCGCCGGCACTGGGCCAGCGTGGTGGATTATGGCCTTAACTCTCTCCTTGCGAGAGAAGGCCCCGAGTCCCAGCAGTGGGAACGTTTAGTGGGCTGATGATGTTGATGATGTCACACAAATAAATGAAATAAATCTTCGGGCAAACTCGGAACCATGGGCATTGTCAAGTTACCCGCGTAGAGTCCAAAATGATCTGTTAAATTCTGAGTTAAAAGTTTTCACTTCTATCGACACTGTCAATTATTTTCTATGACTGCAATCATTTTTTTCTTTTTGCAATTTCAATTCGCAAAAAATTGTCTTATTGAAAAGACTCAGGACTTCATCACAATCAATTTATAAGGTTTGAAGTAACATTTATCGACTATGATAGTAAGCCTTAGAGTCTCTACTGCCCAAGAAACTTTGGCTTAAAAATTGATTAATGTTTACTAGTATCTGTGCACTACTTAGTTGCCGTGATTTTAGAAAATTGTTAAGATTTTTTTTTCAAGACAAAAAGTAGTTGAATCCATCTGTAATTTCAATCTTTAATTTATTTGAGTTTCTTATTTCAGCTTGCTTCTTTCAGTTCTTAAATACAACGTTATAGACAAACATACATCCAATCATCCAAGCTTACACAATGTTAATTTTAGTAACATTATTATAGAATATATTTAAAACAATTAATAAAGCTTATGAACAAAATTCCTGTTAATATTAGTCAAAGTAAACAGAACAATTTAATTCAGTTCTAATGGAGCGTTCCGAAACACTTCAGTGTTCTTCAGGAAATGATAGAGCTCAAGTTCTCAAAGACTTTTTCATAAATTTTTAGGACCTTTGCAAGTACAATTTGGAGCACGACGATCGAATAGTACTTTTTATTTGACACAAGAAAACTAAATGTAGTGCAGTACTTAGGTAGTTCAAATTTAACGTATTATTTCGCTTTGAAACTTTTACTTGCTACGGTATGCTACGAGTATAGGTGCTACGCGAGCCAAACTCTTACTTGCTACGCGCCATGCTACGCTACGATTGCTGAGCGATGCAAAACTATGTACATAGAACTTGTTGATATATTTTTAGGGTTCCGTAAAACGTAAAAACGGAGCCCTTATAGATTCGTCATGTCTGTCTGTCTGTCTGTCCGTCCGTATGTCACAGCCACTTTTTGCCAAAACTATGAGAACTACACTGTTGAAACTTGGTAAGTAGATGTATTCTGTGAACCGCATTAAGATTTGAACAAAAAAATTAAAAAAAAGAAAAATTAGGCTGCCTCTCATACTGCGAACTGAAACTCAAATTTTTTTTTCATCAAACCTACACGTGTGAGGTGTCTATCGATAGGTCTTTAAAAATGATGTTGAGGTTTCTAAAATAATTTTCGTCAACACTGAATAATTTGCGCGAGAGACACTTCCAAAGTTGTAAAATGTGTCTTCCCCTCTTCTAACTTCTAAAGTAAGAGAATGAAAAATCTAAAAAAATATATGATGTACATTACCATGTAAACTACCAACGAAAATTGGTTTGAACTCGATCTGATGAGTAGTTTTTTTGAGTGCGTCATAAATACACTATTATTGAAACTTCGATTAAAGTTACAACGAACTACAAGAACTATGTGTACTATGTATATTATGTTACTTGCTGCAATGGAACCCTTCATGGGCGAGTCCAACTCGCACTTGGCTACTTTATTTATAATTGTACGAGGCTTATTTGGCATTTGGATGACGTTGCTACCCGACAACAAAATCTCCTTTGGTTTGGGGGAGTTTAAATAACCTCTATCACGACAAAAGTATTTGAAACAACAATAATAATTGAAGGAAAATAAACATAAATGAATGCTAAAGAGCAAAAATAATTCTTCAAATTAGTTCTCATTTTGGCCATGAACCAAAACACCTACTTGGTAGCACTATTTCAGGAGTTTAGAAATATAATTATGACATTTGTGCAGTCAGGCGAAGAAAAAATATTACGTTTTTGTATAGTTTGTTAATAAGTACAGTCGAGGTAGACATAAAACTAGCCTGAAATAGAAAAAAATCCGGGGAGCGATTTTTTTTTATGAAACGTCGGGGAGGGTTGTTGGAAGTATAAATCTCGATTTTCTAACTAATCCCGGTAGAGGGTTCGCAACCATCTTGTTTTAAAGTTTTTGTGAAATAACTCGTTAATTTTCAACTTAAGAGCAAAAATGATGGTTACCAAAGTTGTTGGAAATTTAATTTCTCACAAGTTTGCTTCATATAGTGTTTACGCTAGGATCAATATTTGCAGAGTTATACTATCAAGTTTATCAAAAAAATCGTAATGGGTGCAATTTTATTTTCTTCAACTTTGGTTCTGAACTAAAACATTACTACATTATAAGCTGAAAGTCTAAGTTAAATAAATTACATTATGTTTGGTGGCAGGCGGGACCCATACATTTTCTGACGATAAAAAATAATTTACAAATGGGTGCCGCCTGCCGCCCAACATAATATAATTTATATAACTTAAACTTATATCAACTTAGATCTCTGGGTGACGAGCGCAGTGCAGTGCTAGGTAATGATTTGGTCTCTTCATGTTCCAATAGCTGCGTGTCACTGTGCTGTTATGTGGCAGGCATGTTGCTTACCATCAGGCACATGTCCTGCTCGTCTCGTTACTCTTTATTTAAAAAAAAAAAAAACTTTCAGCTTATAATGTAGTAATGTTTTAGTACATACTTTATTTTGTCAATTTTGTCGGTCTTTGTAGTGTTTTTCTTATCTGTTGTTTGTTAGTCGGGTTTTTTTTAAATTATTTATTTTATTTAATACTACTACTGTAGGTACTTAAACATGAATTCGGATAGTACATAGTACGGATCCTTGTGTCTTCGTGTAGATGGTAAAAATAAAACTGAAAATTAATAAATCTAAGTTTTTTTCTTTTTGAGTTGTAACGAACATTTAAAATCTCAAACAAATAAATGCTACTCAAAAAAGGTACAAGTATGTGCTCTTGTACGCTTAGAGTAATCCTATAGTCTCGTGAGCCTTCAAAATATTTAAAAAATGGCGTAAAAACTATTATAATGTTTAAAAAAACGTTTTTATAAAGTAAAAACAAACCAGTTAGCATTGTGTAATTGGATAAAATATACAAAAACAAGCAGTATACAATAGCAATCATCTGAGACCACATCCTAAAAATATCTGACGAAGAAATAATAAAACCTAAGACTGTTTACGTTCGGAAATGAAATTTGGAGACGCTTCTTTAGTATCTCCATTGGACGGTATTATGATCGGTAAATATTAATGGAACCTCTCAAAAATTAATAGAATTTTCCTAAGGCAAAAATCTCAGATTGATATTGTTACAAACTTTAGTCTTATTCAAACAAAGTCAGGTAACCTAAAACCCAATTTATCCTTAGAATATTTGATGATACATTTCAATACTTAAAAATCACTACGCTACTGCGACCGGTATTTAGTCGCATCATGTATTGTGTTGTAAATATTTTACTACATGTCTGTCTGATACATACCTAGGTCGTCTGCTGTCGCATTTTGCAGCTGTGGCAATGTCGTTCCATCTAGCTTCCCCAAAATTGATGTTCCTGTCCAAAGATACTACAATGATATTCCACATGTCCAGCTGCTATGGGTTCAATGCATAAACAACTAAAAAAAGGCTAGAGAAGCCTTAGTTTGGATGGATATTTCGAGTCGACGTCATAGGCAAATGGCAATAAGGCAAATAATCGATGTCGAGTCGATTACTAGCGGAATCCCAACCGGTAGTGATCGGCTCAACAGACGAGCACTAACTAGTATTAGGTTTAAAATGTTCCCAACTCCCCGCTTATTTTCCTCTTCTTCTAATTATCCAAGAAATATGTAAAAATAAATAAGATTTGAAATAACAAAAGTCACGGACCCCGAAGTCTGTGGAGTAGCAAATTTTGAATAAAAAAAAAAAAGTCGAGGTCATAAAAAAAACTCTAAATAAATTATGAATAATTACGCTACCGTTCCACAGAGGCAATATAATTTTATTGTCTCCGAATTTCTTCTAAACTTTTTACGAACGAACGTGACAAATAAACCGAGTTACGAACAAAGTATGAAACTTTTCTCGAGATTGTAAGAGCTAAAAAACCGTCTATTGCGTCCCATCAATCTTGTTATGGAGTAAACAGAACCATCACTTACGGAGGGTGACAGAATACACAGAAGGAAGCGTTCTATAATTTTTGATTAGTTTTCCTTCGTAGGATCACACCTATTTCGCGTGGATAGAATATCTCGAATACTACCGTATTATCCTTTTGTCTACTTTTTTATTTTTATTATAATATTCGTATGGATTGGTAGCGTTTCGAAAACTGGCTGACATTCTTACATCCCGACATATACCACAGTGTCTGAAAACATATCTTTTTAATCAATGCATCCTGCCCACCATGACATATTTATGGTGCTGAGACGTGGACGCTTACACATGAAGCTATGTATAAGATCAGGGTAAGGGTATCATATCGCGGGTCGAACCTGGACTCGATTGGCACAGGACCGAGGCAGATGTCAAAGTAAGAGAGATGCCTATACCCAGCAGTGGGATAGAGAAGGCTGTGGATGATGATGATGATGATGATGATGATAATATTCGTAACAAGAAATAGGGACTAACTTGACGTTCCAAAAACTTTAATGATGGTTTGATTCTGTAACGTAGCAGTTTTACTTCCGTAATAATCTTACTAATTTTAGAAATGTTAAATTTGGATGTTTATTTTTAGATGTTTGTTGCTCAATTACGTCGGTAAAACGAACCAGGTTGAAGTTTGGAACGCAGCCAAATAATAACTCACAAGAACACAAACGTTTTTAATCCTGAAAAAATAACGGGCATGGGAACAAAACTGCAGGGTTCTAGTAACACATAAGATAAATAAGGTGTTCTCTGATGGATATAATAAAGATGTATTCAGGTCGAGAGTGAATTCGTTCTTCTCTCTCTCTCTCTTCGGCTCACACCCCTATTATTTTTTTTGTAACCACGCATCGTCTCCGGCAGATTCGTATGCCATTTTCAAATTTTATTATAGTCGTAATAGTTATTAAGTGGAGTCTCAGTAGTTATTAGTATTAGTTAATGAATGGGAGTGGAATAATTTATCTTCTGCTTCTTACTAGACCTTGTCCCATTTACATGGAGATGGTCTTCCTAACTCTTCTTCTCCACTGAGCACGATTTTGTGCCGTATCCGTCTCGATTCTAGCTTCTTTGATGTCTTTTTGAACTGTCGCGTCGTCAAGTAGGTGATTTTGCACGTGAACGTGAGTATTCTGAGAGCTGGCAGCTAATTTGGGTAGGTATTTGAGAAAAACTGAAAACCTGACACATAGCTCTCCTGATTTACCCCAACATGGAGGTAAAGACAAACTTTCAGCTTGTCTCAAATAACTACCGAAAATTTGCTGTCAACTTTCGGAATATAGCCAGTGCTGGGGCAAGCTTCACCATGTGCTCTTCTGTGCGTCTTTGTACGTCGCCGCACCATCGTAAACGCTTCTCTTTAGTGTTTGTGTGGAAGAATTTATGAAAATGAAAATATTTTGTTTACGCGTTATTGGTCGTCGTTCTGAAAAACCCGTATATTCCGTGTATGAAAATATATTATAGTTTGAACGAGCGACGACAGAACGTTTTGATTGAAAGTTCAATAACGATGACAATAGAGGTTTTAATGGTTTTGTTCAACAACCAGCTGTCATCCACAATATTTACGGTGATTTTAAAAAACCGTATGTGAGGCGTGAAATATTATACATAAGGCATGTAAGATATTATACAGGGTTATTGATAAGCAGCCTGTATCTTTTTTAGGAGATATTAAGTACATTAAATACGACAACTTTTGTTCCACAGTTTTAAAAAAATCGTATAAACAAAATCGTACGCTCTTTAACGCTCGATAAATGATGTACCGAAGTGAATTTTAAACACCAAACAGTTGCTAAACAGTATTAGAAATGACAAAAGACACTTTCGTTTTTTGGGATATGTATTTATTGAGTTATAACAAAAGTTGTAGAACAAAAGTTGTTTTTTTAAAAATACAGAACATGCTCTTAAACGGATGCAGGCTAATTACTAGTAACCCTGTATAAGGCGAATGAGATCAATAGAAACGTAAAATCGTACAATATAAGACGTTTGAGGTGTGTAAAGTGTTCTACTACTACAAAATGTCGTCATCTTTGGCGTTCCAAAGACTCGAACAAAGCGGTTTGACTCTACTTTTGTGATAAGAAACGTCTAGGTAGTGGAATGCGTTGCCTGAGTGGGTTTTACCCGATGATTACAATCTCGGTGACTTCAAATCAAAATCTTCAAGAATCAGTTTGTTCTAGGTAAGCACGCTCGGTCGTAGTAGATCGCATCATCGCTTAACATCAGGCGAAAAGACGGTCAAGTAAAGTTACTAAGTTAAAAAAAATACCGACTAAGTGAACATTTTAGATCAGAAACTTGAAAACTTTTGTACCATTTGAATTTCTACTATCTTTTGAGAATTGAAGACAACAAACTAGAAAAAGTTTTAAACTAAGAAAAATTTGCTATGATTTATGTTTCAGTCTCGGACTTTAGTCTCAGACTCGGAGTTTCGGACAAGATGTTACACAGTAGATTATTTAAGAACAAAGTATAGAAAATACAAGCGACGTAATGTCGAAAACCAACTTCACACTGTTTCACTTCATTGCTTCATCTTTCTTTAACTTGTTTAAAACGGCCATTTCATAAATTTTTAAATTTCACACTTTAATTTTCTTTTATAATGATAGAACTGACGAAAATTTCTTTAATATGTAAATATGAAGACAAATAGAAGAAGTTTTTTGTCATTAAAAGAGTCTCAAATTCTTACTCTCATAACTTTGCTTTGATTAAAACTTTTGTTGGTAATATGTTGTAATGTAATCATTATTTTGTATATCATTATTTTATATATTTCGGTCTTACGGCAAACTTGAGTAGTTAGTGAAAGAATTATAACTTTTCCCGAATTAAGTTTAGTTAGAAAACCGAATCTAGTACACTTGACGTAACTTTAATTATTGTCATTTAATGAATTCAGTACAACCGTGGTTTTTCTAATACTTGCACTTAAGCGAATCCAAATATATAATTCTTGTAAGTCATTAATTTTTTGACGTTTATGTTGTCAAATAGACTCAAACAGATAAAATAAACTTTTATAATAATTATTTATAAGTTATTATAAACGTAGTGTAGGACACCCTGAGACGAGATGAAGTGACGATATATGAAAGACAGCTGGAAGTGGATAGCGGAGGATAGGGCTGAGTGGCGAGCCATGTGAGAGGCCTATGTTCAGCAGTGGACTAAGATAGCCTGATGATAATACGTAAGCTATACTTATTATGATTACATTCATATAAACAAAAGTATAAGTATGTTTGGCTTATTACTTCTCCATAAGATAATTTATAGTTTTACGAAAACCCGACTTCGATTTAAAATTAAACTTAGACAGTCGACAACTCATCGTAAATTTTGTAAAACCAACTTAACACATTGTTCCGATGAGACAGTGAAGTTTCGGAGTAAACGAAGATATCGTCGAAGTATGAAAATTATATTTTTTTGTTGATTTTTAAAAACCTCTGAACAGATTTCAATGAAATGTGCGACCATTTCTGCGAAAATATGATCTACCAAACACACAAAAATTATGATAATCGATTCATAACAGGCGGAGTTGTCGTGTAACATCCATACATAAATTTAAAAAAAAATCGAAGTTATAATTATAATACTGTAATTATAATAAGTTATAATACTGTCGATAGAAGGGAAAACTTATAACACAGAATATAATAGCACACTTTGAAAACTACACGGATGAAACCGGAGAGCGTGGCCCTAACCATGGCGATCTCGAATTGCTGACGCATTTCAAGATGGCCATGGCCCCGAGATTACCCGAAGGTTTTATTTATTTACGAACGAGCCAAGATTTGTGTGGGGTGTGCCCAAAGAAGTTTTCACTTCAAAATCAGCTTCATCTTTGAAGATTGAAAAAAAAACACAGAACTTATCTCCGTATTCTGATAATTTACTCACGAGGCAAAAAGCAAAATAATGTTTTTGAAAATTCAAACCGTCTCTTAGATATTTGCGACCTCTGTGACGTTAAATGAACCCGGGAAGAAAAAACGTATTTGTCAGAAGTAACAAACTGTGTAAATTAGATTGTTATTTTCATCTTCCTGTTAATAAATTTTACAACATGCTTTACTGAATTTTCACAAAAAAATTGAATACAATAACTTCCCAATATTTATAAAGGTCATTTCGTTCAAATACATTTGCGGAACTGTAATAGATCACAAAAAAATAAAACCCCCGGATTTTTATCAGTCACACACCCTTATTGAGATAAGCCCACATTCAACGGTTTTCGGTTTCCCGGATTGGCCGAATGTCCCATGAAATAAATCTCTAGCTGTCGGCCATTTTTTCGCCACAATGACGTGTAGCAGCCCGCGTACTGAACTTTTATTATCAGCCCTATCGTAATTGAAATAAGATAACAAATCGACTGAGAATCGTTTGAATAATAAATGGCATGGTAATGTTACTGTCCCATATCATTCATATTTTCTCGCTGAGTGATTTTTTTTTCAGTAATATGGGCCCATGATATCGAATAGGTGAGTTGAGGTGAAAATTGAGAATGAAACTATTATATGACGTTGTTGTGCCTTGTTGGCATGTTAGTGATGTTCATTGATTTTCACTCATGTTTTGTTCAACAAATAAAAATTGGCTCTCGCTATTTATTGAAGTATATTACAGGTAATAAGAACAATCTGAACAAATGGATTGTATAGGGCGAAATCATTTTAACAGACAATTACCTATAATTTGTTATTTCAACAGTGTGTTTTTTTTTATAGCATAGAGTGACGAGACAAGCAGGTCATGTGCCTGATGGTAAGCAACATGCCTGCCACATAACAGCACAGTAACACGCAGCAATTAAAACATGATAGTCCAGTTGTAATGTTTGCACATTACTGCTTGGCGGTAGAATATTTGGCAAATATTGGCATTATAAGTATATCAGCTCAGGCTGATCGCCTATTATTCAATAAATAAATATATAATACTGTTCTTGTAACGATTGTTGATTTGTAGATCTTGAATTTTGATACAAATACCAATGTCACAATTATCTATGGTTTAGCAGAGGTGTTGTCTATCATCAGACGCATATATTCCACGTCCTATCATTCTAGACTATTGTATAAAAATATATGCATAAACTCACGTAGGTATAAATAGCTATAAATAAACGAACCCATCTTCTTTTTGGGCATTCCAGTAACAAGGTTGTCAGGTTTCTTTTACGCTCCACAAAACCACTAACAAGGTACAGTCCAGACAATACTCGGTTGGTAACTGAATACCGAAACTAGTATAGATACCTAGTATAGAACCTAGTATAAATACCTAGCAACAATGCCGCTTCACGGAACAGCAATTAATACTCGTAACAAGTAGTAATTCACCCAAACAGTATTACGGCAGACAACAGGAGTCGGACCAGTTCTGACAACACAATACTAACTACCATTAATTGTATAACTAGACCTGGTTCAGGTTCTACCAGAGTTTGTGCAGTTGTGACGGCTGATGTGCGTCCCTACTGGCGTAGGTACGCCACAGTACTGTGGTGTAGAAATCTGTAGTTCACACTTTTTGTCAAATGAACTTAGGGGAATGGTGATTTTACAGTATTATTGAAGAATAAATTCTATACTAGGAGTGATTGTTTCTGATGGCTATCTATTTAGTTAATTTTGAAGGGGCAATTTCTTTGCATAGCAGCAGAAATACGGATTATTATAATTTTTTTTATTAATCATAAAAGGATTGTTACCTAGACATGTTATAATTACTTGATAATATTAATGTCATGATATGGTTGATGTTACGTTGTAATTTCTAAATTAATAGAAATGAAACGCAATAGATTTGACACATGTATTATTTTTTATTTCATAAAATTAACAATTAATTACGCTCTGAGCCGCCGGATAAGGCCGCAAATTAAATTGCTAAGGTTGTATTTTTTTTTGTTTTTTATCTATTTTGTGATTTGTGGCTTTTTAAAAAAGAGTTATTGCATTGTATAATAGTTTTTTTAAATAAGCTTGCATTCGAAACAAAAAAGTCAAGCCGTGTTGGAAGAGTGCATACACAAACATCATCAGACGAAACTTTTAATATTTTAGAATTTAAATTTTTCATTGCATAATATTAAAATAATGTATTTGTCTCTACGATATGATTGTAATTTTCATTACCATTCATATATAATTTTAATGTAATTTATTTTAACTTACAAGGAATAAAATCTTTAAAAAAAATAATCTATAGTACATTTTGCAACACATTCCGTATCAAAATATTTAGTTTGCCTTTTGGTCATCGGACCACATAAAGTTGTGGTTGTGTAACTAATTGACAACTCAAACTGCCCGGTTCCCATCGTGTTATTTGTAACTAGCTTAACCGTGTGCGCGTTGCTGCGCTTTCTATCGAAAATTGTTCGCACCAATTCAAAATTTTTAACAAATTTGGTTAGGTTCTAATGACGCAACACTTAAACAATAGACACATGCTGTCACGCAACGAAAGCTCTCAAAAAGCAATATTTTTTCCCGTTTTTGTTACATTTTTCATTTGTGCTCCGCTCCTGTTGATAGTAGAGTAATATTAAATAACCTATAGCCGTCCTTGATAAATGGACTATCCAACAGATAAATAATCTTTAAATTCGGACCAGTAATTCCCGAGATCCTTGCAAATCAAAAATCAAACAAACAAACTCTTTAGCTTTATAGTATTAATTAAATAGATAATTACTAGCGGGCCGTTCCGGCTTCGCTCGGATAATAACCGATACCAACTCAGGCGCCATCTGCCGGGCTGGTTTGTGAATCTAAACCATTCATGGCAAACCTAAATTTTAATGATAAAAAAATCCGGGAAATTTTAATCTAAATAGAGTGAAAAACATTATTAGCAATATATAAAATAAGACTATAATTGATTAGTTTCGAGCGGGATGAAAAATGATTACATTACTAAAATGGGTATTAAAAAATAGAGGTTAGTGATAAAAAGGTAAAAATTTAGGATTGTACGTATTTTTTAATGCCACATTATAAAAAAATATAAACAAAAAAAAATTGGGGTGAACAACCCTTATCACTTAAAATAGCTAGTAGCCGATTCTCAAACCTACTGAATATGCATATAACATTTGGTAAAAATCAGTAAAGCCGTTTCGGAGGAGTAAGGTAACTAGCACTGTGGCACGAGAATTTTATATATAAGAAGGAGATAGATTGGAAAAGTAGTTACAAATTTTACCTTTCATAAAATGACAAGGATCTATTCGCCACACGCAAATGAAAGATTCTGAAACACGATATAATTATGTTCCTATAAATCTTTGTAGAATGCCAACACAAGTCAACCGTGTACGGCGCCTCGCGCCTTCTACAAAGTTTTTCAATTATGTCCATTTGAAATAAGAGACCAAAATTTCCGCTGACATCCTGGGTTAAGGCGGAGTTTTATTTCGGAAGGTAAATTTGAGAGGACAGTTATTTAGTTCCGAAAAAATCCTTAAATTGAATTCGCGACGCTCTGTTTACTTGGCAAAGGGAAATCGTGGGCTGTAAATTTTGAAGTGTTTTGTAATAAAAAGTTTCTCATCACAAAAAGCAATGGAAATGCTCTTTGCAAATTTAAAGCTGATTTGTAAAAAAAAATGTAATCAGTAGGCGCGCCGCTACTAACTGATCTAGGATGTAGTTTGTACATTACATTGTCATGTATGTGTAATAGTTCTTAGTTTCTTTTGTAATTTTTCTTTTGTGTTGTGCCTTTTAATGAAAAGTTTTCTTATCTTCTTATCTTACATTTCTTATAAATCAATTAATATTAAATAAATAAATTGAACTGTTCAAAAGTATTACTTCTTTATATGCACATTGTACTTCTGCGCTTGGAATATCAACCCAAATAAGTTTAAAAGTTAACTCCATATCTAAAATATTTTCATACTAATGTAAAAATTCAATAAAAGCAAGGTACCTATTGTTGTTTTAAACCGAAAAAAATCGAGTGCCTGTTGATATTTGCATTAAAACACATAAAATCCTACTCATACAACCCACATATAAATGGAAATGGTGCCCAAATGAATGCTTTTACTCGTATATGAGTGGAAAATGGGAGAACAGCGTAATGTCGCAAAAATTGCGGTTCCCTGGGATTGAAAGAGGATCGCTTCCGGGATAATCACGTATTCAAAATATGTAATAACTGGATGATATGGGGTTCATAATTATAAGGTATTGTTTTTGTATGACAATGGGCGTATACGGCTGCACGATGTGCTCTACACAGTACTTACTCGTATTTTAACAATGAAAACGTTCCATTTTATTATTTTAAAAAAATACTGTAATAATAATGTTTATGGACGTACTTGTCCTCAAACAGCTCAATTTTGA
The DNA here is from genome assembly GCA_963693475.1 of Ectropis crepuscularia. Taxonomy (NCBI): domain Eukaryota; kingdom Metazoa; phylum Arthropoda; class Insecta; order Lepidoptera; family Geometridae; genus Ectropis; species Ectropis crepuscularia. The sequence goes on from OY856358.1 coordinate 18,470,339, forward strand.
TGATGACTTTTTTTGTTACTCTGGTAAGTTTGATAATAGTTCTTATTATTATAGGTTTTATATAGGTGTATAGGTATTTTATATAGTGTTATATAGGTATTCTCGACTCTCCCAACTTTAGTTTTTTTTTATTCGGTTTATATTTTTTATGACAAAACAGGATTTGCGGAGTTGAAGAACATTGACAGGGTTTTAGAAAGCGTTGGTCAAATGTTTAAAGGACAGCTAGAAGATTGTTTGATGAACCAAGAAAAACCTTTCGGTGATTTAATTATGTATTCTTGGGAAAAACGAAATTCTGAAATGTATGCCAATCTATTGTGTGAAGTTTTAGCTGATTTTTGATAAGATTATTAGTTTTTTTCGGGATGAAAAGTAAATTCTATTTCAACGTAAAAGTTAAACTACCGTACCGTCTGTAAAATTTGTTCGATGATTATTGCGTGAACTATTAAAAAAAAGATTAAATTACATGGTATTTTTTATTTGTTAGTATTTAATTTAAATTTCTATTAAACTGTGTAGGTTTGGTATAAATTAGATTCCTCTTTAAAAAACCATTACTAATTTTACCAAACTTGATTGATTTACGAAAACATAATTGAACCAAAAAATTTTTTTACAAATTAACTCCAGCGAACCTCTGTATTCGAAAGAAAAATTGGACGTCCATTAATGACAACAAAGGCGATTCGCCGAAAAATGGGGAAGTTAAATATTTTATTCAAAGGGTCAGCCCTGAACTCCGTTAAAACCTTTTAACGTTGGTTATAAAAAGAAATTAACGTTATACACTGGCTTCTCGACTTGTATTATTTCATGTTTTTGATGAATTGCTTTATATTTTTTGTAAACAAATGAACGTGAATAATATTGCAGTGGTAGGACTATTTGCAGAACCTGTCTGAGGAAGTAGTACCATACTTTTGTCAGTTATTCTACTGCCGAAGAAATAGTGCTAATGTTACTGTGTTCCGGTTCGAAGGACAATATTTCCAGGGATATATCAGGGCTAGGATATAGATCATCTTTTATATCTGGGAGACGAGCGCAGTGCTGAGCTAGCTCCAAAGGCAGTGCTTGGTGAACCAAATTTCGTAAGCATTGCGACATTTAGCACCCAGATACTACCGCAAATAAATCATTAAAGTACTTTATTTTGAGTAATTATGAAATTATCTTTCTACAATGAGTTATACGGACTTTAATCAAAATATTTTCCAAAACAAATTGGCAGTAAAAATTTTTAAGACAATATCGAGACAATTTTATACCTCTAAATGAAAATTGAAATTTAGCAGAGATCTCCCACGCTTTAGTTGACTTCAGTAGAGTTTCAATCAGGAATTTTATTCTATGTATAGTTATTTGAATTTAAATTATTATCTTTATTTAAGTTTCAGCTAATTTATTGTTTTAGTTCGTTTGACGGCTTTCACCAGGGAAGTTGATGGCCAAAAGTAGACATAATAGTTTTAAAAAGTTAACAACAAATAAGTAATTAGTTAACATAATAATCGTTAGAGTAAAAAAAATGATAATCAAAACTGATGTAGGTAGGTATGTTGTATGTATGTATATCATTGATTCCATGTATTATGTACAATTTAGTTAAAAATTAAATGTGTACGGTGTACGTATTACGAGTATAATAATAGTTGTCCTTTTTTTTTTAATTAATAAAGTAGCCAAGTGCGAGTTGGACTCGCCCATGAAGGGTTCCGTTGCAGCAAGTAACATAATATACATAGTTCACATAGTTCTTGTAGTTCGTTGTAACTTTGATCGAAGTTTTAATAATAGTGTATTTATGACGTACTAAAAAAAACTACTCATCAGATCGAGTTCAAACTAATTTTCGTTGGTAGTTTTTATGGTAATGTACATCATATATTTTTTTTAGATTTTTTTTCAATTCAATTCAATTCAATTCATTTATTTCGAACCTTAGGCATCTATGATACACTTGGTAACGTTAATAATATTTACAAAATATCAAATATACAATTACTTTTAAATTAAATTACATATATCAAATCACATTTAATTAAGCGGCTGTAAAATGGCCTTGTCAGTAAATATTAAATAAATAGCGGCTGTAAAGGGGCTTTGTCATTAGAATACAATATAAAAAATAATTAATAAATATCTCATGAAAATTAATTAAAAATGTCAAGTCTGTAAGGGTGTGGTCACGTTGTATTATAAATGTGATAATTGTTTTTGCCAATTTTTGCTGTCATTAAGAAATAATTTGTCAGTATAATAAGCCTTACTGATTAGGTATCTTTTTATTTCATTTTTAAATTTCCATTCATTAAGATTCAACACCTGTTCTGGAACGGCATTATAATATCGTACACTGTTTCTGATTTCATTTCATTTTCTTACTTTAGAAGTTAGAGGGGGGGGGACACAAATTTTACCACTTTGGAAGTGTCTCTCGCGCAAACTATTCAGTGTAGACAAAAACTATATTAGAAACCTCAACATCATTTTTGAAGACCTATCGATAGACACCCCACACGTGTAGGATAGATGAAAAAAAACTTTTTGAGTTTCAGTTCTTAGTATGAGAGGCAACCCTAATTTTTATTTTTTTTAATTTCTTTTGTAAAAATCTTAATGTGGTTCACAGAACACATCTACTCACAAAGTTTCCACACTGTAGTTCTCATAGTTTCGGCAAAAAGTGGCTGTGACATACGGACGGACAGACAGACAGACAGACAGACAGACATGACGAATCTATAAGGGTTCCGTTTTTACGTTTTACGGAACCCTAAAAAGTGATGAGACGAGCAGGACATGTGCCTGATGGTAAGCAACATGCCTGGCACATACAGCACAGTGACACGCAGCTATTGGAACATGAAGAGTCCAAATCATTACCTAGCACTACACTGCGCTCGTCACCCAGAGATCTAAGTTGTTATATCTCTAAGCCCTGTAATTTCTCTGGAAACATTGCCCTTCAAACCGGAACACGGTAATTTTTGCACATTATTGCTTGGCGGTAGAATAACTGGCAAAGGAGTGGTACTTCCCCAGGCGGACTCTGCCAAGAGTCCTATCACTACTCAAAAACCTCCCTTCCTTTTAAGTGGCGGTTGTAACGCTGCTGAAACATCGACGTAATTAAAAAATAAGTACCTGGGTGACCGAGCTTTGCTCGGTTGAAATACTAAATACAGGGTTATTGGTAATCAGCCTGCATCCGTTTAAGGGCATGTTCTGTATATTTAAACAAACAACTTTTGTTCTACAACTTTCGTTAAAACTTAATAGATAACCCAAAAACAAATTGTATTTGTTGCCCTTTTTTGTACTGTTTAGCGACTTTTTAGTGTTTATTCACTTCGGTACATTATTTTTTGCGCGTTAAAGAGCGTACGCGCTCTCGTTACGAATTGTTACGAAGAGTTCGATACTTTTAGACCGTGCAAATGCACTTTTTTTTTATTTTGTAAAAGAAAAAAAAACTTTTTTTTTTAAAACTGTAGATCAAAAGTTGACGTATTGAATGTACCTAACATCCCCTTAAAAGGATGCAGGCTGATTACCAATAACCCTGTATACTTAGAATCTTACAGATAAAAGACTCCAAGAAATAGATTTTCTTAAAAAAAAACGAATTGAAAAAAAAAAGAGAACCCGTCTGGATTCGAACCCGGAGCTACTAATTCGTGAGCGCTATGAGCGCCCGACTTCCCGTCTGAGCTAATTATGCTGTCGCGTCAAGCGGCGAAATTTACCTTCACATTCTAATGTCTAATGTGACAGTTTTTCATTGTCTAAAAACGCGCATAATATGCGTTTTTTTTTTAAATAAGACCTAGTTAGATTGATTTATCGTCCCCGAAATCCCCTGCATACATAATTTCATGAAAATCCGTCGAGCCGTTTCCGAGATTCAGATTCTATATATATATACATATTTATATAGGTACAAGAATTGCTCGTTTAAAGGTATAAGAAGATGTAGATCGTATTTTAAGTCTTATGTTGAAGATATGAGGTCAAATCGTGTAAGCACACCCCGGACACTCGGCCTAAAATCTATACAGACGGTGCAGTTGACATACCTACACTCACACAACTACGCATATGTCGTTCGAACACATTTACGCATGTGTGCGTGTCATCTAGGGTTACTAAATTATTTTAGTAAGTTAAGTACACTTACCCAAAGAGAAAACTTTATTCTGACAATATATTAATTAATCACTCCACATATTTCGCGTATTTCATTATAGACTAGTCACAGAACATTAGATTAGCTATAACTACGTTCATAAGATGCATTAAAAAGCGGTATCACAGTTTACTATATCAGAGTATTATACACTGCACAAACTACTTATTAATTATTAACACATCATGTCAGCGACCAGTAAAGAGAAAGCATATGATTTTTCAACTCAAAACTCCAAATTAAATGTTGTAAAACTTGTAAACCAACATTACGAATTGTTATCAACTATGGCCGATAATGTTGCTAGTTCCGGATTTAATTTATTACTAATGCTTAAAAGAATATTACTTTTGTATGTTGATAAATAGTGATTTATTTATTCGCATTATAGTAAGGATCGCATAAAACTTTAAATATTGTGAATTTGCGCCGAATAAACAAAAATCGGTTTCAATTTTAAATTAAATTCAGAAACTTACTTAACCAAATTTCAACGACGATCATAAAAAACTTGAACAAAAATAAACGAAAGTAATTTTTAGTTTTGTTTTCATATTTCAAAACTATGATCTACCAAAAAAAAAAAGAAACAGCATAGAAGACATGGCCCAAATCGTACCCTGACCTCGGCACAAAAGAATTGTATCTAATCTCAAAAAAATCTAATAATTGTATGCAAATATATTTTAGGAAAAAAAATTACACCACTCCCATAACCCAAATTAGTGGCTAACATGTTTTTTTATCAGTGTAGTTTTGTAGGCGTTTTTTTAAAAGTTCACCAATACTGTTTGCAATCCGTTGTAATCATCATCATCATAACATTTTAGCATCTACCTCTCTTCAAGTACGCCTCATATCCCAGGCCTATGCTAGTGCTGTGCTTGTGCTAGTACTTGTCCAGATTTGACCCGCCATGTAAGCATACTGATAATTGAATACAAAGTCCAAAGTACATTACCAAAAATAAGCGTATTATCATGAATTATTTTACTTACACTCGTTAAATTTGAATTCAATTCCAAGGCCACCCATCGCGAAAAGAAACTAAGCATATTCGTGCATTATTTGATATATATCTTTATGACTCAGCCGGTATATATTATTTTTATATCATTAACACCAAATTATACAATATATTTTGTTCCATAAAACGAGCTTTTGACACGAACTTCTACAGGCAAAAAAACGCAGGTTAGCCACTCAAACGGATGATGATGATAGTTTAGAATATAATTACTAATAACTTAAAATCCGAGGTACATCAAAAAACCCAGGTGTGGCACCTGGGTTTTTTCAATGTGATTTGGGCTTATGTCCTTTGTTTCACAATAAATGGAGCTATCACGTAACAAACATATAAACGAATTGAGATCCGTCTCCTTTTTTGAAGTTGGTTAAAAATGAAACTAAATCGTAGTAGTACCGGTAGTACTAGAACCGGTAAAGTTTATAAGTCAATGTCGATGCCGTTAATTACTGAATAAGTTTTAGGTTAAAAATATCGTTAATTTTTGTTGGAACTATCCATTCCAATAGTCAATGTACTCGTATCCTCTTACTGCTTTTAATGAACGGTTGTTGCGAAATCTTAAATAAGCATACTACTAGATGAAATCCTATATTCATTGTTCACTACTAACCGACATAATATATACATGGACGCACATAAAAGTACAGATAGTCTAATATAGAACCTCTTTCTTTTATTTGAGTCGGTTGAATGCTAAGAAATAATCACTTATCAATAAATTTGAATAGTAGCAATCTTAGTAAAAAAAATCCACTAAATTGGCAACACTAGTGACTAGTGACTTCGTGAATTGCGAACTATACCTACTCCGCGCCATCACTCGTTACCATACGTTATTGGCGCCACTGACGTATTTCACAACGATTAACGAAAGCCGCAGTTTAAAAACAACGAGTTTAATAATTTCGTCACAGGACTTCAGTGTTGGCGCGTACTTCTAACCAGAATAGCTTAACACAGTTTATAAAAATGATTCAATCTTTGTAATAATTCTTATGAAATGAAAAATCTCTTATTCTTGTTTCGTATAATAGACGAAAAATTTGGTACCATTTTGTTAAATAATACAGCATCATGGTCGTATTCTCATAGAAAATTATCGTCCGATATAACCCTTCGTTGAGTGATTCTCGCGTCCTTGCGGGGTAGGAAGCTTGAAACTGGCGGGGGGTGGGGAGTGTCCGTTCTATCTGTATTATCTATTCTATGGTGTAAGTTAAAAAAAAATTATAATTTCTACAATTTTGTCTCTTTTACGACATTTCCATTGTACAGCAAATTAAACGTGCCCCTTCTTCGTCTTGTTTTTTTTTCATACACATTCGTTCTTCATTACTTGAGAACTACAAAAACCATGTCAAATAGTTCGATCAGTAAATTTAATTATTTTTGTTACTCAATAGCTCCACCAATTTTAAATTGATTTTGATGATTATTTTGTTTGGTAGAAAATACATTAGAGATTGTTCCACGAGTATATAAATGTTATCGTAATCGGTGTGACGTTTTTAAATATCGACGAAAATCCTAAAATTTACTTATTTATCTGGACGACATAAAATTTAAATAAATATAAATAATATATTAAGTCGAGTGTCTGAATGTAATTTTAAATTGAAGCAGGCTCTTGTTGTTGCGAAGAAAATACAATTATTTTTTTATTTATTTCTTTGAATTATTATATTTGAATGTCATTTGCACACCAGTTTTTTGTTAAAACTCTACAATTTCTACCTTTTCTTTTGCACCGAAAGCTTGAAAAAGATCGGCATTAACAAAAAGGTACCATTTGTTGCACAATAAGTATGTACATAAGTTATTATCTTATATATAAAATTCTCGTCTTATATATAAAATTCTCGTGTCACAGTGTTTGTTTCCTTACTCCTCCGAAACGGCTTAACTGATTTTAACCAAATTTTATACGCATTTTCAGTAGGCCTGAGAATCGGCTACTAGCTATTTTTTATACCCCTAAGTGACAAGGGTTGTTCACCCCAAAATTTTTTTTTTTAATTTATAAACGAAAATTTTTGTTTTTATTTTTTTATAATGTGGCGTTAAAAAATACATACAACCCTAAATTTTTACCTTTTTATCACCAACCCTTATTTTTTAATAGCCATTTTAGTAATTAAATTATTTTTCATCCCGCTCGATAACTTTACTGATCAATTACAGTCTTTTTAGGGTTCCGTAAAACGTAAAAACGGAACCCTTATAGATTCGTCATGTCTGTCTGTTTGTCTGTCTGTCCGTCTGTATGTCACACCACCACTTTTTGCCGAATCTATGAGAACTACACTGTTAAAACTTGGTAAGTAGATGTATTCTATGAACCGCATTAAGATTTTTACAAAAATTAAAAATTAATAAAAAATAATTTAAAAAAAAATTGAGTTTTAGTTCAAAGGGGGGCGGGCCCCTTAGAACTAAAACTCAATTTTTTTTTTCATCAAACATACACGTGTGGGGTGTCTATCGATAGGTCTTCAAAAATGATGTTAAGTTTTCTGAAATCATTTTGTCTACACTGAATAATTTGCGCAACAGACACTTCCACTTCCCCTCTAACCTCTAAAATAAGAGAATGATAAAACTAAACAAAATACATATGATGTACATGTAAACTACCAACGAAAATTGGTTTGAACTCGATCTGATGAGTAGTTTTTTTAGTACGTAATAAATACTTGGCTGCTTTTATTTTTAAATGATTTTCACTCTTTTTCGATTAAAATTTCCCGGAGCTGATGGCAAATCTAAGATCTATAATATAAAAATGAATCGCAAATGTGTGTCGCACTCAACAACGCCTGGACCAATTTGGACAATGCTTTGTTTTAAATGTTCGTTGAAGTCCAAGGATGGTTTTTATGGCGAGAAAAAAAAAGAATAATTGCCGGGAAAATTCTAAAAACAGCCCTTTTCTTTTTCCTATACAAACGTTTTCTAACTAAAATGTTAAGGCAATTTGAGTTTTATTGCTATCGAGTAAAGTTCATATTAAATGAAGTGCTTTCCCATACAAACGTTTTCTAACTAAAATGTTAAGGCAATTTGAGCTTTATTGCAATGAAATAAAGTTCATATTAAATGAAGTGCTTTCCCATACAAACGTTTTCTAACTAAAATGTTAAGGCAATTTGAGCTTTATTGCTATGAAATAAAGTTAATATTAAATAACAGGCACTCGCTTATGTCGCACTTTATTCCCGCTGCACAAAGTTCAAATTCCATCATGTCTATCCAAACAGTTGTAGGATAAGAGGATCTAATGTCACGTTCCGAAACCCACTCAGAAGAAACTCAACAAAAGCGATAATATCGCGAACCAAATTAAATTGAATAATCACAAAACGTAAGACTCAATAGTACTGATGTTCAATTTTGGTCGGCTCCACGATATTATTTACTTTGATTTAGTTTCGGCACGCGAGATAAAACGCGTCAGTTTTCACGTCACTATATCAGTCAAGTGTCAGTCAAACACAAACCGCGTTACCAAAAGTGTTTATTGACTAATCCACATAGAGCCATTAATTAAAAAAAGTGTTTTATTATTTTGAATTATTGATTTAATATCCCTATCAGATCTGTGCAAAATGATTTGAATACACACGTTTGTGCTGTGGAGTGCAATATTTTTGGAGTAAAACTAACGGACAGAATACGAAACACCATACTGCGTTCCAAAACCGGAATAGCCGATGTGACTCAAAAAGCAGCTAATTTGAAAGTGGGATCGGGCTGGACATGTTTGCTGCATGTCGGATAATTATTTGGCCAAAATAACCACGCGGAGGAAGCCAGATTGCAAACGACGACGCGGCAGACCAAAGAAACGATGGCAAGACAACCTCCACAAATATCGGAAAGACTGGACTGTATTAGCCATAGAAAGGGAAAAATGGAAGTAGGGTATGGAAGCCGTTGTCCAATATTCGGACAAGACAGCCACATGATAAATAAATATTACCTATATGTAAATTATTATACCTTACCTTATTATACCTATTATGTAAATGAGATAGATGCAAATGAATTAAATTTCAAAATTCAAGAACAAATTACTGGAGAACTGAGGATTTATAAATCAGTTGATTCGATTCAAGATGATGTCGTCAACAACTACCTATCCACCGGAATTTTTGAACTCGCTGGATTTTCCAGGATTGCCACCTCATACCTAATCTTTAAGTTGGATCGGTAGTTAAAATGTTGTGAAATATGAACGAACCGCGTCTTTGCAACGGCACACGGTTAGCTACAAAAAATACTGAACAACGTGATAGAAGCATTTATACTGAAAGGAAAGTATAAAGGAGAAGACGTTTTGATACCACGCATCCCAATGGTTCCGACTGATGCACCATTTGAGTTTAAACGACTACAGTTTCCAGTGCGGCTTGCTTTTGCTATGATCATAAACAAGTCCCAGGGGCAAACTTAATACGCTCAGCGCCAAGCCCTATATGGAAATACTACCAAATTTTGACAACTTTTAATTTTTGTGTTTTTAATGTTATGAGTTGTGAGGTGTTAAAATAGTATAGAAAATAATCACACCCCCTCCCCCGTCATCCCTTTTTTTACCGGTGTGTATATTTTTTGATACACGTGGCCTGGGAAATATTTTAAGGTATATAGATAAACTATTCCCCAGGCCATGTGTATCAATAAAGAAACACATTTCGTAATATTATTTATCTGTGTTTCTCTCTTGAATGCACATTTATTATTCAACCAAATAGTATCTCAAGAAACTTACTATCACTCAATTCTGGGAACAAATAATTGTAGTTTTACTAAAACGATCTGCTCAGTTAGCCGGAGATGAAGTGCCATCAGCCTCTATTAGAAGACCGTTTAATAGAAAACATTATCTCATAAGTAACAAAGTTGGAGAGAAAATTGTACGCTGAAGATATGCAGAGGTGTTATAGTGTATTAATCTAGAAAACCCATGATTCTTACATGGTCAATTGTATGTTGCATATTCCCTCCCGTGTTCGAAAACCATCAGATTTGTTTGTCCATGTGACAGGTAATCAAACAAAATACATCGTATATCACAAAGCACTACAATAACTACTTTTTTTGAAGTCGGTTAAAAATAAAACTGATTTTTGGTAATAACTTGATTAACAATAAAAGGATTCATCATCATTATCAGCCTATTTAATATTCGTCCACTGTTGGACGTAGGTCTCTCCTAATGAACGCCACAAGGTGCGGTCTTCTGTATTCTGCATAAAGGGATTACTTGCTTTTAAATGCTTATATACGTTGAAGTAAAATGTTATTAACTGTATCAAGTTTCAACAGTATAGTTTTTATGGTTTCGAAAAAAATGGTTGTGACATACGGATGGACAGACAGACAGACATGACAAACCCATAAAGGTTCAGTTAGTAGTTTTACGGAACCGTAAAAATGGATCTTCAAAATGTATGTACGCTCATAACTTTTGAATGACTTCACCAAATAGGATGATTCTTTGTTTGTTATTGTCGGGACAAGATTTGTACAGCAGAAAGTCTAGAAAATGTAGACGAAAAAATACATGGTGGTACGAAGTTCACCGGGTCAGCTAGTATATTATATATAACTGTTATTTAGTGTGGTCAATAACATGTATCTAAGAATTATTTTGGCTTAATAAAAAAATTGAAAGATAATAGAATAAAACCTTGAGTAAACGGTACACGGCAGTTAATTGTCATCTACCATTTTTATTACTCCGTTCCTTCATTGCCTTCGTATACACGTGTGTATTAAATACATAATGTAATAACACCTTATCAGAATAACACTCTTTCACCTCCTTTCTCCACTTCCACATTCTCCCAGTTAATACCGGGCATGTCTTAAAATAATAAAAGCGAACGCGTCCAACCTTCATTGTTATCTGCTGACTCGCATTCATCTCACAACCGACCCGAGAATATATCCTACATGTTATGTTTATAGCTATAGCAACTTTAGGCGATTGTTCGATTAAATCATAGGTTCCCAAAGTGGTCCAGGTGGACCCCCAGGGGTTCATAAGAGACCACATGGGGGTTCACGTAAACATGAAAAGAAAACAGGGGTTCACAAGTTGTAAGTGGGGGTCCACGAAACATTTTCTGGTTTTCATAATAAAGAACAAACATTTTGGCTTGGATTTACCCATCAACGTAGGCAGGTAGCATCATTCACTAGGCAGGTACTCAAAAATATTCGAGACTCATTTCAAACTCAGAATTGAATAGAACAATAGACAATAGTGCAAGTGTACACCATATGTCGAGACTTGCAAAGTGCCGCTGCCGTCCTTACACTCGCTCGTCCAGATGCTTGTTTAGACCTGCGAAGGTATGAAGTGAGACTTGCGCTGTGCTTGCAATATATTTTTGTATAAATACGTACAAATAATTATTCATTTGTTTCCGGAATTTTGAACATTAAAGTATGACTGTGAGTGAATCGATGTCAGTGTTTGCGGTGCCGGAAAAAGTAAGTACGAGTATATGCCTATTTATCTCACATATTTTTATTATTATATATAGGTACATATTTGTTTTATTATTTGAGTAGGTAGTTTTTGAAGTAAACATTTTTACTTCACTTCACTAAATATATTACTAGAGATTATTCGAAACAACTATAAAAAAAATACAAAGTCAGGGAAGCTTAAACTTTACGAGTAGGTATTTTAAACTAATTCAACAGGATGCGGTTATCAATTCAGCCGGTTTTTTTTATGTACGTACTTACACAATTTACACGATTCTTTTCTTGTTGCCAAATCGCTGAAATTTGTTTCCATAGAAATTTTGTACAGTTTGGTTTAGTAGTTTTCATTTTATGAACATTTTTGTTTGTTCGGACGATGTAATTTTGTATTTTGTACGGCTTTTCAGAAATTTTTATTTCTATAGGCTGGTTATTATATAGTATATGCCCATTTGTGGTAGAAAAAACCCATTGTAGTTAACAGAACAATCTATTACAGACACAAAAATTAAAAAAACTACGTTTTTAAAAACCCGACGTCAAAACTACAAATGCGCACTCAAAAGCGTAAAATAAAGTAATGTGTATAAAATTATTGTAAGCGCTACCCGCTCATCTATTAAATTGAAGTTGGTTTTTTTAAACGTGGTATTTTTATATTTAAAAATATTTATTTGCGCCTCGACGGCGTTTTTTTAAAACAACGGTGTTTCCGTCTGCTTTTTTTTTTGCAATAATTCTATTCTTTTGGATTATAATAGCCATATTCTGGTAAACTCGCCTCAAAAACAAACATTTTTTTACAGGTCACTCGCTACTAACTGATTCGGAAAATGGCTGAATCTAAGAAGAAATGTCGACAGTACAGTGTGGATTATTTGAAATTTGGTTTTGTTCCATCAACGGCAGACAAACGATTGCCCATGTGTCTTTTATGCAAAAAAGTTCTGAGCAATGACTCTATGAAACCATCGAAGCTCGAAGATCATCTAAGAAGGTGTCATCCTGAAAAAATAGGCAAAGATCTGAAATACTTTCAAATATTGAAGGAAAAATATGAAAAGAGACCTACCCTAAATAGTATGTTTGCTTCAACGTCTCAAAGTAACGATGATGGCTTACGGGCATCTTACAATATTTCGTTGCTTATAGCGAAATCTGGAAAACCACACACCATCGGAGAAGAGTTAATTTTACCCGCTATTGAAGAGGTACTAAAAACTGTTCTGCACAAACCTCCATTTGACGTACTAAAAAGAATTCCTTTAAGTAACAACACTGTGCAAAGGCGTATTGATGAAATGAGCTCTGATATAGAAAGTTTTTTGTGTAATTATCTGCAAACCACTCATTTCTCTATTCAATTAGACGAGTCTACTTTGCCTGGTAATGAAGCATTATTATTGGCATATGTCCGATTTGTTATGGACGAAGAAACCCACGAAGAGCTGCTATTCGCAAGAACTTTGAAGTCGGACACTAAAAGCGAATCGATATTTAATGTCCTGAATGATTTTTTTACAGAAAAATCAATTCCACTCACAAACATTATTTCGGTGGCAGCAGATGGAGCTCCTGCCATGCTCAGACGATATCGTGGGTTTATAAGCTATCTTAAAAGAATATTACCAGGAGTAATTGCAATCCACTGTGTTATCCACCGACAACACCTTGTAGCAAAAAATTTGAGTGATAGATTGCACCAGTCGCTTCAATTTGTAATTAACGCAGTTAATAAAATAAGAAGCAATGCTCTGAATACCCGTTTATTTGCACTATTGTGCGATGAAAATGATGAAGATTTCCAACGGGTGCTGTTACATACTGAAGTACGCTGGTTGTCGAAAGGTGCATGCTTATCGAGATTTTACTCACTTTTTGAATCTGTGATAGAGTTTCTGGAAAACAAAGCACCAGATTTAAAAGAAAATCTGATCAAATATAAAGCGGACATTGTGTATTTAACAGAATTGTTTACAAAATTCAATGACGTTAACTTGCAGTTACAAGGGGACAGCCTTAATTTAGTAAAAACAAAGAGTGTAATTTCGGCTTTTCTTGGTAAATTGAAATTAATGAAACAAAACATTAGTCGGCGCGAATTCGCCCAATTTCCGCTTTTATCGCAGATAAAATGTCTTGATGAAGATATTCAGACATACGCTCAACATTTAAGTACCCTGCACGATGATTTCAAACACAGATTTGAAGATATTCTGACGATGGAAATACCACCATGGATCATAACCCCATTTGATGAGACTGAAGAGGTAAATGTGATATTGCAAGAGGAGCTACTTGAACTCAGCACCAACGAGGAATTGAAGGTAAAATTTAAAAAAGGCTATCAAAAATTTTGGCTGCAGGCAGAAATCCCCGAAAAATATCCTGGGTTATGGGAAATTGCGAAAAAATTTTTGATAGCGTTTCCCTCGTCATATCTTGTCGAAAGAAGTTTTAGTGCCGTAACCAACCTGTTAACAAAAAAAAGGAGCAGATTGAACGTCACAGAACGGGGAGATCTGAGATTACTCCTTACAAAACTGAAGCCGAATATTGATAACTTGCTATCAATTCATCAAGCACATCCGTCTCATTAAAAGTATGAGTATTTTCTTATAGTTAATTTTACATTTCATTGTTGATTTTTTATCAATTGTTGCTTGTTTGCAATAATATTTAATTTCTTTTTAATTATAATAATATTTATGATTATACAAAATCATAAGCAATAATTTTGTATAACCACAACTATTATTTTAATAAATAGGACACAAAGAATGTGCTAAGCACTTTTTTTTCTTCTTAACACCCACCCCCAATTTAGGGTGAAATTTTAGGAGTTTTGGAAATACAGTAGAAATAAAAGTAAAAAAGCAGCAAGCCTACAAGTATAGGGGGTCTACGCAAAATACTAAAATTTTGAAAGTGGTCCACGAGAAAAATAAGTTTGGGAACCTCTGGATTAAATATTCATATTTTGTGGTCGAATAAACTTTTTAGTGAAGTTCGACTAACAATACGTATTTAGACACAGGCCCGTGTTAAAAAATTATGGGTCACTAGCAGCGCCCCGCGGTGTTACCCGCGAAGTTCCCGTTCCCGTTGTTTTTCCGGGATAAAAATATGTTTATGTGTTATTTTAGACTATAATCTATCTGTGTTCCAAATTTCAGCCCGATCCTTTCATACGTTAGGACGTGATTGAGCAATAAACATCCAAACATCCAAATATCCAAACATCCATACATAGACATTTATAATATTAGTAGGACTAGTAGTAAGTAGGATTTGAACCACCAGGAGACCTATCTAGAAAGATAGAACGGTGAAAAGTAATAAGATTCAGCACTATGCCACCACTTGAAAGCTGTCCAACTGAGTGCAGGTGAAGAGAGAGGGTCGTTACTCTCGATCTTTTCCACTTGTCGCATGGTTTTTGTACTTCGTTGCGGAATAATGGATTAGAAGAGCTACTGACACGGGCCTGTAGTTTAATATTGAAACGTGAAGCAAACTTTGTATTTGAGTGAATGGAGCAGTAAGATTTTTTTTATGTCAAAATGTCAAATTGATTGATCGTTTAAATCATAGATGAAGAATTTTTTTTGCTACGCAAAAAGATCAACAAAACGAGTGAGCGAGAAATAATTTTCAAGTGGAAATCGCTCGAGAGAAGAAGAGAAAGTGAATGAAGTAACGTCATTACAATATTTTAGTATACCCGAACGTAACAGTCTGATTTCGTCGCGGTGAAAATCGTGTATTTTTTAATTAATCCTTGGATTGCAGACGATTTTATTAAATTATTTATATTATAGCATGTTCTGTGCGTGAATGTGATACAAGACGATATTATAATCCGAATCATTACACTAGTCACCAACACATGTAAATATGATTTTTTATCAGGTCTCCGAGCAGCCTTTGTGTGTCTTTTACATTTGACGTCTTTTTTTTAAATAGTGTGATAGTGGTTGGGGAGTCCAGTGCAATGCTATGACTCGAACTTTTCACGGTAAAATAGCCGTTTAGAACTGTGTTAGGAGCACGCTTCTAAAAAGCTGTATAGTAAGTGGAATGTGATTACGTATTTTAAACAGAAAAATGGCAGTCGTATGGATTCTCCCTGAAAGTGAACTTACAACTTACTTTATACTTACGAAACCAGTAGTGGTAGGGCTCTTAGTAGAGTCCGCCTGGGGAAGTACCACACCTTTGTCAGTTATTCTACCGCCAAGCAATAATGTGCAAACATTACTGTGTTCCGGTTTGAAGGGCAATGTTTCCAGGGAAATTACAGGGCTTAGTATTATAACAACTTAGATCTCTGGGTGTTACGGTCTGGAAGTTACGGCTGGTCTAGTCGGGAAAACGGCGGCTGCCGATCCGGAGACCCCGGGTTCAAACCCCACACACACCACTGTCTTTTCGAAGTCATGTGCGTAATGCCGCTAACTTAAAACGGTGAAGGAAAACGTCGTGAGGAAACCGACATGTACCTAGAATCTTTCGAAGTCATGTGTCATCCGCCAACCCGAACTGGGCCAGCGTGGTGGATTATGGCCTTAACTCTCTCCTTGCGAGAGAAGGCCCCGAGTCCCAGCAGTGGGAACGTTTAGTGGGCTGTTGATGATTGATGGAGATCTCTGGGTGACGAACGCAGTGCAGTGCTAGGTAATGATTTGGACTCTTCATGTTCCAATAGCTGCATGTCACTGTGCTGTTATGTGGCAGCCATGTTGCTTACCATCAGGCACATGTCCTGCTCGTCTCGTAACCCTTTATTTAAAAAAAAATTAACTACTATTACGCTGTCAGTAATGCAAACTCATGAAATTTCATCTTTATATAGATAGATAGAAACTCTTTATTGTGACACGAAAAAAAAACTTAAAATATTACATAGACACACTTATTAACTAGCGCCACAAATGGCGGCCTTATTGCTGAGAGCAATCTCTTCCAGGCAACCAGCATCAAGGTCATCAAGCATCAAGCTTTACGTACACGTCTTGCTACATTGCTACGCCGCTACATCGCTACATTAGCATACCGATGACGTCTTAAGATTTCCCCCTATCAGAAAATAACTCAACGCTAAAGAACATTTCACTTTAAAAAAAAAACAGATTCTTATTATTTAACAGTCAATCTGAAGCTTGTTCAAACCCATCCGCCGGCCATTTGAGATTTGCATTAAGACGGGACGGTTGTTCAAAGTGTTGACAAAAGGAAAGTAGGCACTCATGGTATAAGTACTAGACCTGTGGTATCTTAGCAAGTTAAATTAGCTTCTGTGATGAAAAGCGTCTAACATATTAGTTTGGGAACGTTCACGACAAACTGCCTCATTGCAAATATCTACTTAAGGCTTATGCGGACCAAAAGTTGCCAAATTTGTTAGTGAAGATTAGTTAGTATATAATACTTGTTTATGATATAAAATAAACTCAAAAATACAGAATTGAAATTGAGTAAGATTCTAGATTTTTTTTTTCTAGATTTAGATTTTTTAGGTTCGCACTTGACCACTATCTCACCTGATGTTAAGCGATGATGCGATCTACGATGAAGCGTGCTTACCTAGAAGAAACCGATTCACTCTCGATTTGAAGACACCAAGATTGTAACTATCGGGGAAAACCCACTCAGGCAACTCATTCCACAACCTAGATGTTCTTATCACAAACGTGGAGTCAAATCTCTTCGTTCGTGTTTTTGGAACATCAACCATGAAACGATGTCGCTTTTTTGAACGATTTGTATTAGAATTTAAAACCCTTTTTATTTGGTCCACGCTCTGGAATATTTGTTCTATATCGTAATACTAATAGTGCGTATTGGTACAGATTTTAAATGTACATACATTGTCTTTTATGGCTCCAAATTCCGTTGAATGTTTTTTCAATAGTTCAGTCTGTAAAGAGCTGCCAAATTAGATTATAAATAATAAAGAACATTCGTAGTTCGGTAACTACGAATGTTCTTTATTATTTAAAATCAATAGTAGTTTTCCGTCATTTTTTGTGCAATAAAAAGTAGACTATGTATTAATCCATATTGTAATCTACCTCTGTACCGAATTTTATCCAGATCCAAATTATTAGTTTTAGTTTGACAGCATAAATCGTTCTATCGATCTTTTCAATGATTTTTGTCAAAAAACAAAGAGTGTAAAACAAATTAAATCGACTTCAAAAACGGACGAGGTTCTCAATTTGGTAAAATTAACTAAACATTTTTTTTGTGAGAGTTACGTAATAGCTCCATTAATTGTGAATCGATTTTGATGTTCTGTTTTGTTTGGTAGATTCGATTCGATTCGATTAGATTTTAATTCAAAGGTGGTTACATTTTATCGAAATCGGTGTGGCCGTTTTTCGAAATATCAACAAAAAACTGAAATTTTCTTTCATATATCTGGATAACGATTTGACGAGCTTCTTAGGAAATTTGGTCGAGTGTCTGAATTTAATTATAAATTGAAGTCGGTTTTTATATTTTCGGCGAAAATAAATTATTAATTCGAAGAAGGATCTGTACGTAAAACAATATTTTAAAAGTTTAAGTGTTAATTGGTTCTGTACATTTTTTTAATCAGAGCAACAATTTTTTTAAAGGTTTGTGTGATTTTTAATCGATAATAGGATTGTACTTAACGGCCATCTCGCCTGATGTTAAGCGACGATGCAGTTTTTGATGGAACGTTTACTTAGAAGAAACGGATTCATCGGGATCGGGAAATATCCATTCAATTCAATCATAATAAACAAAAGTTATCATTGTAAGAATTATATTCCAATTTAATACACACTAAAAAACTTGTTCTTGAAAATGTATTATAAAAACAATGCAATAAATTTAATCCAGTATTAGTACTTAATACCTATTCGTCTATAAATTTTCAGTTAAAAGTTTTTCAGAAAAGTCGACGTTTGGACAAAGCTGCGTTATTAAAAACCTGCGTTTGAATCAAAAGGCTTTTAAAATTGCAATCTAAAAAACTGCCATCGCTTTCGAACTAAATCGTCTCTCACTTTATTTCCATAAAACCTGTATCTTTACCGACACATTCAACGTGAAAATAGAAATGCTTTAAAACGGAAACCCTAAGCGAATCAACAAGTTCGTACTTTCAGCGAAAGTTAATTGGCAATTTCGGCTAAAAACGCTTCAACTAAACTTACCTTTTTTATGTACTGCTAACTTGTAGACCTTCTCTACAAGTGGAGTAATTTTCACTTATACCAAAATTAAGGTCTGTTCACATATGGAATAGCACGAAACAGAAATACATTTGAATGCATTGTCAGTTAGTCATTCTGTATTCGAATGCACTGATTTGTATTCTCGAGCGTTCGAAAATTAAATTTCAGTTCACAAGTTTTGAATTTCGAATAGGTTGGTACTCGGTACGACAGTTCCGTAGCGCGGTCGTTGAGAGACTAACGCAGTTACGGGCTTCGGCTAGAGAGAAACTGAACGGGGCTCGTATCGCTGCTAGCCAGATGCACGATATAGTGCGAAGAGCTTCCATTAAAAACAATGAGAAAATAAGTTTGAAAGAATTTTCTTAAATGTGGTCGAACGGCCGTTTGAAGGCGTATCTATTTCCCGTACTTTAACTCTAAATTAGTAGTTTTTGCGACGGCTGAGAAATTTGTTTGATCTCTCGGAATTTTCTAGGAATTCAATATTTACTTGCAAAATTTGATATTAAAATCTAAATTTAGCTGGTAGACGTTTAAAAACGTGTAATTCGATTTTTTTAAGGTTTTTGATAGTCAAAAATAATATTTGTTGGCAACGAGTTTTTATGCTTAGTTCTTTTGTTTTTTGGTAAATCAGAAAATAGAGTGAAATAATAATGCATCACAATGTAAAAACAATACGATATTTTACTGAACGGTCCAATTAGTTAAATGATAATATTATCTGAGGCAGATTTAGATTTTGGTATCTTTGTTATAATTTTTACCTTTGATAACCAAGATAGAAAAGAGGTAATAAAAAAGTGTTAAAAATTTTGAAAAAAATGTTTCGTTTAATGTCTATTTTCTGTATTTATAAATTTCACAAAAGATTATTCATTTTTCATTTATTTTAACATTTTTGTTCCTAACTATACCTGATAGCCATTATTCTTAAATCGTACATATTTTGTTGCTCTGACATGTGTGTGGATTTACGTGAAAATGAGATTCTAGGAAACTCGTATGCAAGGTAAAATAAAAAATTTGGAACCAACAGACTTTTCCTGGAAAAATAGTCAGTTCCTGAAATACATTTAAAACTTACAAAGATCAACGATTGCGTGAGTTTATAAGGATGGATGTTTGGACGATCGTAAGTTACTTTTTCACGAAAAATTCTAGCGTGTTGAAATCTTTTGAGGTTGTAGCCTCTAGTCACGACAAAATTTTTGAGTTTTTTTTTCAATTTCAAAGTGTAGTTGCAAGTTTCTCACAAGGTTTTAATAGCAAAGCGTAACATCGTGAGGCAACGTTTATGTTCCAAGAACCATATATTTCATACTAACCCATACTTGGCCAGTGTGGTGGGATAATGGGATTGATGGGCTTGAGTTCACCAGGTGGTAGGCTTTTTCGAGAGACGTGCCAAAAGGCTCATAGGCAGCGACACTCTTGTGCGAAAAAGACTTCAAAGTCTTGAACATCGCTGAAAAATCGCTAGCCTATCGGATACACTTCGGAGAGTGTGCGATTGATTTGCATGATCTGATACCACCTTGTCCTTTTTTCTATCGGAATTCTCGTAGCTCGAAAAAGCGACATCAGTTTCATGGTTGATGTTCCAAAGACACGAACGAAGAGACTCTACTTTTGTGATAAGAACGTCTAGGCTGTGGAATACGTTGCCTGAGTGGGTTTTGCCCGATGGTTACAATCTTTGTGTCTTCAAATCGGGAGTAAATTGTTTTTTTTTTCTAGGTAAACACGCTCCATCGTAGACCGCATCGTCGCTTAACATCAGGCGAGATGGCGGTCAAGTGTAAACCTATAGAAGTTAAAAAAATAAAGGTACGAATAGGTGGGTATCACCACAGTGCCAGATATTCTGACGCCAAATATTTATACGTAAGCGTTACTCTGTTCCGGTTTGAATGGCACTGTAGCTAGTGAAATTACTGGGCACATGAGATTCAAGAACGTCTCAAGAACTGACGTCTCGCAGTGATGAGCGCAGTACAGTGCAACCAATGACTTTGTAAATCAAAGCAATGGCGCTTACTATCAGGTGAATGTCCAGCTCTTCTCATCACTTGTTTACATACAAAAATGATTATCTTCTAAATAGTGAGATAAGGATCGAGCTCCAGCTGTGGGAAAGTGGGCTGCTTAGTGCTTATACTATAAATCTCTCTTTGGCTTACAATTTGTCTGAGATATTGACCTTTAAAGGGGAATACAGTAAAGTTTGCACATCATTGCTTGACGGCAGAATAGCAGGCAAATATATAAGAATACTTTTTTTTTGTAGTGGTAGGACTATTGGCAGAGTCCGTCTGGGGAAGGACCACACCTTTGCCAGTTATTCTACCGCCAAGCAAGTAATCTGCAAGCATTACTGTGTTCCGCTTTGAAGGGCAATGTTTCCAGAGAAATTAGAGGGCTTAGAGATATAACAACTTAGATCTCTGGGTGGCGAGCGCAGTGCAGTGCTAGGTAATGATTTGGACTCTTCATGTTTCAATAGCTGCGTGTCACTGTGCTGTTATGTGGCAGGCATGTTGCTTACCATCAGGCGCATGACCTGCTTGTCTCGTTACTCTTTATTTAAAATTAAAAATAAAACTTTCCCAACTGGACTCTGCAAAGAGTTCTAACACTACACAAAGCGTGTACCTGTTTACTCGAGTCATGAGTCATGCGTTTACAGACCGTCCTTTTCTATTTTCCTTTCACGAGAAGTAATTTTCTAGAAAATCGTTAAATCCAATGACTCAGGAAAATCAGAAAAAGCTCGAGCTGTAAAGAAAAATCTAAACAATAACTCATTGTTTCCGCTTCAGCCGGGCTTGATCCGCTAATTCTCGGCCCTGGTCTCTCGCTGGGATGTGTAATTGTGTTTTGAGATATTGCTACGTTATTTTGTAGAGATTGATACTACTCGTAACAGCGCCTCGTATTTTTTGTTACTGTGGGACGAAACCCACGAACAATCTATTACGTAAAACGTGTAAATAGCAAACAAACTTGAGGTCAGATGTCTGACCTTACGATCTGTCAAAAGGCTAAGGAACACAGTTTTGCGTTTTCTAAATGAAAAGCTAATTGACCGCGTAAGAAATGCGTCCTAAGACTCAAATAGCCGATGTGATCTAAAAAGCTGCAACTTTGAAGTGGAATTAGATAACTTTCGATGATGCAATCAACGCACAAATCGATTAATAGCATCCTCCATATCATCAGCGAAACAAATACCATGTGGTACTGCCATAACCGCATGTGCAGGACCGGATTTATGTCAGCATGTATGTGCAGTCCGGGTTTTTGCTTGAGAAATCTTAACCTAGGGGGTTTACTTAACTTGTATTTCAACGTCCCCAACGAAGCTCTGCCCCGGGGCCTCCACACCTCTAAACCCGACCCTGCGCATGTGCAACATTTTCTTGCAGCGTCATCCCTTCTCAGTCTAGTCAGTGCTATTACCGACTCGTAGTGTTACCCTTTATACAATATTTTTCATAATTATCAGCATATTTTTCCCCACTTCTGAGCATTAAAGCTGTCGTGATGTCGAAGCAAGCAAGAACGTCCGGTTTCAAAAGTACGGAGTTGTTTCGTATTCCACCCACACATCTGAGTATTTCTCTTAGGTAAGCTAAAAGTAATTGAATACCCAATAATTGAGATTTTGACTAAATCCTGCGTAGTGTTTTCAATATGAGTTTGCTCGCCAAATTTTTAAAACTAAATATGGAAAATATCGTTCGAAACCAAACTGTTTCTAGAAAGACATTGACAAGACCCAAGACAGCGTAAAATGTGATGACCTGGAATCTCTCGAAAGTGAAAGAACCTTTTCGACCCCAGTAGAACGAACATAAAGTGCTGTCAATGCGAGATTTCGAGCGCAACGTTGATTTCTCTCATCTCAAAATTCCTACATTTTATTCCCTCGACAAAAGCTACTACAATACACGCACATTTCATATTTCCTCACACAGAGCTGTAAAATTATTTATTGCACTTCTTGCTAGCTTTTGACTAAGTAAAGGGTTTCAAGGTAACACTCGCGCAGGATTTATTACTTGACCGAAGACTGTAACTCATGCGAGTTATACACGAGTAACTGAGGAGAGCGATTATTCTCTTTTACTTTTGTTAGAATTTACTTGTTCTTGTAAGAATATGCCGCTTAACTTTGGTACTAAATTTATTACGATCTTCGTCTAATAATAATAGGCTACAGCCCCGTGAACAAAATTTACAGGTCAAATGAACCACCAGGAGACCTATGAAGGATGATAGAAGGGTATAAAGTAATAAGATTCAGCAGTATGTACAAAAATACATACGACAAATGATCGAGGATTGCAACCCCCCTCCCCCTTCAACAGCACTCAGTTGGACAGCTTACAAGTGACGGCATAGTGCTGAATCTTATTACTTTATACCCTTCTATCATCCTACATAGGTAGGTCCTGGTGGTTCATTTGACCCGTAAGTTTTGTTCACGGGCCTGTAGTCTTTAAGTATGATTACGTCATTGTGAGTTTTACTACCATCTACAGCTACACGATCTATGATTAATAGACAGTTCCTTATGCAAGTGCAGCCTGTAGAATAAAGCAAGTATTTTTCACTGTGATACGATAAGTAGAAGATTATGGTGTTCCTTGAAAATTATTACAAAAAACAAACTACAAATATGTTCATTTATGTTGAGATATTAACGAATTTCAGAGACAACAATTTATCTTGTGTTTTGTTAACATTTAGGAATTACTATCAGTGCCCCGCGTAAAAAGAAGCCCATGTGTTCTTCAGACTAAAATCTAACTATGTTCCAAATTTCGGCCTGAAGCGTTCATACGTTAAGACGTAATTGAGCAAAAAAACATCAAAATATCCAAACATTGACATTTATAACATTAGTAGAATAGTAATAAATAAATATTGGTGGGCAATTCACACACAACATCATCTGACCCCAAAACTAAGCAAAGCTTGTACTGTGGCGGCCGGAACAGATATAACACATATATAGTTTTAAATACATATCTACTTATCATACATAGACACACCCATCACACAAATATTTGTACTGGGTGGGAATCGAACGCACGACTCTCGACTTCGCATACAGAGTTACTACCCATTAAGCCACGAGGCCACAAAATACTCGTAATACTAATCTATATTCTACTAGCTGACCCCGCAAACGTTGTTTTGCCTTAGTGAACAACCCTTGTCACTTAGGGGTATGAAAAATAGCTAGTAGCCGATTCTCATACCTACAGAATATGCATATAAAATTTGGTTAAAATCAGTAAAGCCGTTTCGGAGGAGTAAGGAAACAAACACTGTGACACGAGAATTTTATATATAAGAAAGATATATTTATGTGTATAAAAATCAATGCCACTTTT
The DNA here is from genome assembly GCA_963693475.1 of Ectropis crepuscularia. Taxonomy (NCBI): domain Eukaryota; kingdom Metazoa; phylum Arthropoda; class Insecta; order Lepidoptera; family Geometridae; genus Ectropis; species Ectropis crepuscularia. The sequence continues at coordinate 18,494,687 of OY856358.1, forward strand.
CGTTGTTATTGAACTCCTCCTAAACGGCTGGACCGATTTGAATGTTTTTTTTGTATACGTTTGGGTAGGGCCCTGGAAGGTTTAGATTCACAAATCAGCCCGGCAGATGGCGCTGCAGTTGATATCTAGGTTATTATTCGAGCGCAGCCGGAGCGGGCCGCTAGTAAATTATAAACGGAAAGTTATGTTAAATTTCATTCTACACATTGTCAATTTTTAACATACTCGTAAATCTATACTTTATACCCCGTTTACATGATTCCAGTCCAGCGACCGAATCCAGCGCTGGATTGCTTACTGGAATAATGGAAACCGGCACTGGAATGCATCAATCCAGCCAATGCATTCCAGTGCCGGTTTCCATTATTCCAGTAAGCAATCCAGCGCTGGATTCGGTCGCTGGACTGGAATAATGTAAACGGGGTATAACATTTAATTTACAATTTACACCAAACACAAGATTCAAGTCAATCATTTAGTCACTGCGCTCGTCAAATCGCCGACAAAAAGTGTATATTTCTATCTTATTAGGTATCTAAATTTAAGAAATACTTTATATTTTTAATTAATTTACATGACTTGTGTGTTGGTGGTCCAGTCCGACTGAAGTTTTACTAGACTTAAGTACATGCACGTGACCGCTGCTCATTTGGCACGCAAACGACTTGGACCGACTATATCACACGAGAGATACGCGTGGAGTAATGTTGCAACAACTTTAATTTTCATACTAAAGTCGTGTACTACTAAAACTAACTCAAAAACTAGAACGTTGCTTCAACGAGTTCATTTAAGCTGAATTTTGTTCGCAAACATAGCGTACGTGCTACGAGCCTTTCTCCTGCAAAATAATAACCCCAACAAAATTCCGCAAACATCATAAATGTTCCTTTGTTCTAGCAAAATTGAACATTTGCGAGTCGAATTTGCTATTTTCGTAAACTTTTTTGATATTTTTTTCTCATCATAATCGTTACCAGCATATAATCGATATAAACCAATGGATGTACCCAAACTTCAGACACGCGGAATTACATATGTCATTGTTGGGAAGAGTGAGCTCACTCTTTCCCTTCTAGTCGATTGCAGGAAGCGGTGAACGCCGGACATTCTTACCTATCACAATTCGTTGTCAACAACCAAAATAAGTAGAACCACTGCATACCTTGCCGCTAGTGATTTTAAGTCAATTAGATTGGTATTGTGTAAACCACTTACGGTACATTTTATTATCAATTACAGGTTATTCATTTCAAGGTGCTTGTTACCGATATATTCTTGTCCTCTACTGAACATAGGCCTCTCCAATACGCCATTCAGCCCGATCATCGATCTTACGTTTTGAAACGTCACCAGCTGCCTTTCGTTAGTAGTGACTCCGTCTAATAAATCTCAGAGTATCCTACACTCCATTTATCGATAAGCGATCTCTCTATCGCAAAAGCTATCGGGTCTGCCACAAATATGATCCATCCACTGCAAGAACATCTGTTTTTACTAGCAAAAAGTTGTAGGTTTCAATCATGGCTACCCGTATGGGTACTATTAGTCTTGGCATCACTACTAATCTGAACGACGAAGGAAAATTTAAAAGGGAAGTGGCATGTCACAAGAAGATCTTTTGAATACCTACATAATGTTTATGTTATCCGCCTACGGGCATTTGGCTAGTTTTGACTGTTTTATTTTGAGAGCAAGTTCAGAATGCCAACAGTGGGTAAATAAAGTACTACTGAACGATGTCACATTTTATGAAAATACTTGCAGCGGCCCGGGGTTCTAATTTTCCTGCGATGAAATAAAATGATTTTAGTTCAAAAACTTAGAATCAATGAAAAGCTTATTTTAATTTCTAATTGAGTTTGATATTTTAATTTAATCTGTTTTGCCAATCCAAAGTGATTGACCATTGGCTTTTTCCACCGCCAATGTCCCAGCCATACTCGAACCGAGTGGGCTTGCGCGTGACGATGGCAAAAGACCTGACGGCATGACTGTTGTGCCTTGGAAGTTGGGTCGGCCCCTAGTGTGGGACGCAACTTGCGTCGATACTCTGGCACCATCACATCTTCCAGAGACGCATTGTAAGGCTGGTGCAGCGGCTAATTCAGCTGAGCGACTCAAACGGCGCAAATATGCAACCCTCGGAAGAGGTTACATATTTGAGCCCTTTGGGGTTGAGACATTGGGTCCGTGGGGGCCGGGAGCTCACCTCATCTTCAAAAGCCTTTCCGAACGCTTGGTCGATGCGACGCGTGATCAAAATGCTGGCGTTTATTTGGCCCAACGCATAAGCATTGCCATTCAGCGTGGTAATGCCGCCAGCATGCTGGGTACGCTTCCGATTGGTAGTGGGCTTGAACATCTTGATTATCTGTAGACCTTCATTGGTCTATGGATAATTCAGGTGTGCTTAGTGTAAGTAGTTGTTAGGTATGTAGCGTAGTGTAGTTCTCATTGTATTTTAGTTTTGTTAATAAAGGCTCTGCCCTATTAAAAAAAAATTTACCATCAAACATCACATTTATAATCAATAAGAAGTAAGGTTAAAATTAAAAACTTACAAACATGTAAAAAAACTCGTATGCAATTATTCGATTTGTATAACATTCAGAGATGCAATGTAGGTCGTATCCGGAACCTCAGTAAACACATAAAGCGCCATATAGTGAGGTAAAGTGGTTGTAAATATTAGTAATAATTTCTAAACAGAAATCCAATCCTCCGGTTCTTTATTTGAGTGTGGAGCATTGCCAATTATCTTTGTATGTTAAAGACATAGTGAAATTTTAGATCCATTTTCTAAACATTAGAGTATTTTTTATAGTAGATGTATATTATAGTAGTAATGGCGAGACGAGCAGGACATGTGACTCAAGATAAACCACATGCCTTTGCCCATAACAGGACAGTAACACGCTGCTGTTGGAACATGAATAGTGCAAAGCCTTACCTAGCACTGCACTGCGCTCGTCTCACAGATATAAGATGTTTTATGTCTATGTTATGTAATTTCACTGGGAACACTACCCTTCACATCGGATTTTGTTTTCCGATGTGAACATCGGAAAACAATGTTTTTTTTCACATTAGTGCTTGGCGCTAAAATAGCTGGAGGAAGGTATTTTTCAAAATTAAACCGAAACCAAATTTCTTCATAACAGCACCATACCATACGTTTTCTTCAATTCTTATTATATTATTTAAACACATTAATTTCGAGTAGCTCTATGTAGCGTACGAAATTATTCAATAGATTTAAAACATTTTAAACGAAGCTACACTGTCTCAGTGTCTTGGACACGGCTCCATTAAATTGGCTTATCCGTAATTAATATTATTATGTATAAACAAAATACTTAAATATCATTACCACAAATTCAATTGAAATTCAATTTACAGACAACCGTCTGTAAAAATAAATAAAAGAAAACGATACAGTCACTAAAGATGAAAATCTTCCAGTTTCAACGTTAATGCTCTAACTTTCTTATTATAACAACACAAGCACATAAACGGTTTTTCGTACATAAAAACAAAATAAAATAGCTATAAAAAAACACAAAACGGAATAACATTTCATCTTAACCGCGGAAGAGAAGACATAACTCATTACGTGTGCCCCAATGTAATTCTCGTTACTGAAATATACAGCCGTAGTTTCCATACAAGATGTCTCTTATACGTAAACTTCGTAACTATAGCTATATGCTAAATAACTGTGTTCCGTGAAATTTTCTTATTCATGAAACTCAATTTTCTGCAAAGCATGAACATTCTTTATCTCGTGAAATAATCTATATAAATATATAAAAGCGAAAGGTCACTCATCAAGGAATCTCAGAAACTATAAATGCTAGGAATCTGAAATCTTGTATGGAGGTCCCTTTTAGCACGTAGGCGCTCGCTAAGACGGGGTTTTGCGATATTCAACCTCAAAGAGGAAGAACAAGGGACGAATAACTTTAAAAATTACGAATTTTCATGCACCCGGCATGAAAATTCGTAATTTTTAAAGTTATCAAATTTTGTATATAGATACTTTACACGAAGCAATTAAATGTTTGTTTTATCAATTTTGTAATTTCAAACTGTACAGGGGTGAAATTAGGGTTGAAATGGGGAATTAATGTCAATATGGAAGTTCCCAACCGCTGAAGATAAAACCTGAAACTCTGTATATAGACACTTGACACGAAGCAAACTTATGTTTCTTCTATCAATTTTGTAATTTCGAACTGTTACGGTTGCCTGGAAGAGATTGCTCTGAGCAATAAGGGCGCTATTTAAGTATATGTTATAATTCTTAGTTTCTTTTGTGTTGTGCCTTTTAATAAAGAGTTTTCTTATCTTATCTTATCTTACGGGGATGAAATTAGAGTTGAAATGGGGGATAATTGTTAATATGGTAGTTCCCAATCGTTGAAGATAAAACCATGAAACAAACCAGTATAGACACTTGACACGAAGCAAACGAATGTTTGTTCTTGCAATTTGGTAATTTCGAACTGTATGGGGATGAAATTGGAGTTGAAATGGGGGCCAAATGTATCTTACGCTTTCAGATCTAAACAACTAAACCGATTTTGATGAAATTGTGTAAAATTATTTTACTATAAGCTGTTTTAGTAACCGTAAATATGTCTGGGTATACAAATAAGTACTGCCTGAGTTACTTTAGTATTTATTTCGCGCGGACGAAGTCGCGGGTAATAGCTAGTAAACTAACTATATTATCAGTTTTGCTAAATTAAAGCTATTTATAAATGTACGAAATCTATTTTTATAAAAGGATTTTGCTTGAGCCTGAAAATCCCGTATTTATAAATTATGTACAGTAATTTCCTTAAACTAACTTAAAACGGTGAAGGAAAACATCGTGAGGAAACCAACATATACCTAGAATCTTTCGAAGTCATGTGTCATCCACCAATCCGCACTGGGCCAGCGTGGTGGATTATGGCCTTAACTCTCTCCTTGCGAGAGAAGGCCCCGAGTCCCAGCAGTGGGAACGTTTAGTGGGCTGTTGATGATGATGATTTCCTTTGAAAACTATTTCTATAAAAAATGTTTTCTTACAAGAATCTCTATTCCTCATTTTCACCCAAAACATAAATAATATCAAAGCTTTTGCACGAGTCTGAGATTATCTATTGTATTGTCCTCATTTTTCCATAGGTAACCCTTTTGAAGAGATTTATTTTTGAATAAATACTCGGGTAACTCACGTTTGATAAAATTAGTTCAGTCTGATTCATACCATAAGTGCGCGCGCGTGATCGCAGGTCGTTTAGCACTGCGATCGCGCACTCTCCTTGAAAAAGATCGCCGGACGCTATCGAAACTTGAGTCGGACTGGACCACAGAAATCTAAATAATAAGTAGATTTCTGTGGACTGGACTGACTATATCAAACGTGATTTACTTGTGTATTTATTTAAAATGTGTAATAACCACGTTAGTTTTCAAACTAAAAAGATTTCTTCCTCACATTGAACACTAAATCTGAGATCTCCCAAAACTACTTCTAAAAATCTTGAACCCGAGTATGAGAATCGAATTTTGCAAGAGAATTTTCGGGAAATTATTTACTATCGTATTTTTTGCCATTATAAATAAATAATAAATGTTGTTGGATAATTCACACAACACCATCTGACCCCAAACTAAGCAAAGCTTGTATGATGGCGGCCAGATAGCTGATATAATACTTATATAGTTTTAAATACATACTTATTATACATAGAAATACCCAGACACAGTGCAAACATTTAAATTCATCACACAAATATTTGCACTGGGTGGGAATCGAACCCACGACCCTCGGCTTCGCAGGCAGAGCTACTACCCACTAAGCCACGAGGTCAGTCATTATACCCAGTTTGTTTATTTGTTTTGCCATTATACCCAGTGCCGGTTTACATTATTTCAGTAAGCATCCCAGCGCTGGATTCGGTCGCTGGACTGGAATAATGTAAACCGAGTACCTACTAAAACAATAGACTGATATTACCCAAATATTTATTTTCAAAACTTATGTGAAGCTTTTGCTTGCTTTGCATTCTGTATTTGAAAAAAATATCTACTACACTTTTCTCATTTTCTAAGCAAGGATTTTCCTGAGACGTGAACATTGTGTATCTCATTTTCTTCGATGCTATTTTTACATAAAGGTGTTTATCTGAATCTGGGACATCTTTATTCCATGAAATTGTATACTGTGTTGTCTTCAATTTAATGTAATTATTACCATTATAACGTTCTCTATATTACAAAATTGTATATATATACCGTGAAAATTTCATACATCACCGCTTTCATTTATAAAACAGCTTTTTAATAGGAAATTTCTCGAGACTCGGTCGAGAGACTCGTGGCCTATTCTCGCAAGGAGCGATTCAAAGCCATAATCCACCTTGCTGGCCCAGCGCGGGTTTGGTGGATGACGCATGACCTCGGAAGATTCTTGGAACGCGACGATTTCCTTACCTTTTTGAAGTTAGTGATATTATGTAAGTGACTTCACCGTGTTTAAGTTAGCGGCATTACGCAAATGACTTCGAAAAGACAGTGGTATGCGTGGGATTCGAACCGGAAGATCCGGATCGGCAGTTCCCGTTTTCCCGACTAGACCAACCGTAACTTACAATTTCGAAATGTATGAATTATACAAATAACTTTTTCACAACAACCAACTTTTTCCTAATAGAAACAAGTGGAAAAGGGTTAAGAATGCCTTGTTCAGTATTGAGACATTTCAGGCTGTTAGTTGAAAGTAATAATGAACCTTTTCCTGTACAAAGAAACCATAACAAGTCAAAAACTTCCAGAAACAGTAAACAAACACAACTGGAGTAAAGAGAAGAAAACTAAGGCTTCTTATAAACAAATTAATTTACCTAACACAAACATTAAACATGCAAAGCGCATTAGGAAACTTCGTGAAACAACATTTTTGTACATTATCATGTTTTTGGTCCCAAAAGGGTAAAATGTCAACCTTCTGTACCAATACGGAGAGAGCTTTTTTAGTTGGCATTCTAAGTGCCATTGCAATGTTCGTTAAACAAGGTACTTGCTACATATACATATGTAGGTGTACAGTAATGCTAACGCATTAACATTTAACCCATATGGAAATAATCGTGCTACTTTCAACATTTAAAATACCCTGATAAAACAATCAAGAATTGGCGTCTATAATACATATGTATGTATTATGCATACAAATGTAATTAATATTACAAATATACCAATAGCATCGCCTGGTGTCATTTGTTGGTATAGTTTCTGATATCGTTATTTTCTCGGGATTAAAATGGTATTTGTGTTATTCCAGACAATAGGGTACAATCCTCAAAAAAACTAAGTAGCCCGTTAGTTAGATTGCCAAAAAATATTGTACACGTATTTTTTCTTTTGTTTCACAAACAAAAAATGACGAATATGTAGCTTGTAAGTTCGAAGCGCTGTGCTTCGAAGTTTCGTGTGACGTCACTTGTGAGTACGATTTTTGCTCACGAGTGACGTCGCGACCCCCCACTCTCGAAGTTTGATGGTCTATATCTTTGACGATTTTTAATATTATGAAAAAACAAAAAATACGTGTCCAAAATTTTTCCATGATCTAGCTGACGGACTGATTAGGACGGTGTATTTTTGACCCAGTCCGGTACCCTATTATCTATGTACCAATTTAATTCTGATCCCTTCAATAGTTTTAGTTTAAAAGAGTAGTAAGTAGTAGTAAGTACTGTAGTACTTACTTACAATCTTATAATATTACATAGTACGATTTACGAACATTTTTCACTCGACATTTTTTAGCCTCGAACTAACCAAAGTTACATAAATCCTACTGATATAGTAAATGCGAAAGTTTTGATGTTTGGATGTTTGTTGCTCAATCACGTCGAATCGTTTGAACGGATCGGGTTTTAATTTAGAACGGATGAAGATTACTATCTAGAATATCACATAGGTAACTTTTCATCGTAGGAAAATAACGGGTTGAGTCTACTTTTGTGTGAAAAATATCTAGGTTATGGAATGCGTTGCCTGAGTGGGTTTTGCCCGATGCCATTATCCGATGTGATTCTCATTTGCATGTTACAATCTTGGTGTTTTCAAATTAAGAGTAAATCGCTTACTTTTTACTTCAATTTTGAATAGTTAAAAAAAGTTAACGAAACTACGCGGGGGAAACCACGGGGCGCTGCTAGTAAACTGTACTTCATAGCTTATATTGAGATCTACCTCTAGATAGCTAACATAATATCCAAATACATATAATTTATTATATGTACTTTCTATGTACCTTACATAGAAATATCGAAATAATTACAAAAACCACGAAACACAACGCACAAAGATATTGTATTCTAAAATAACGATTTGCATAAAATTTTAATACAAAGGCCTTCTATACGTGTCATTAATGCCGCAACATCCCGCGTGTAAAGCCCTTAATTCATGTTTTAAACGAATAATTTTATTTAATTTAACTTCAAAATTATTAATTGTTACCCTAAATTAAGAATCATCGGTTTCTTCTAAGCATCATTTTATCATATCATTTTACATGACAATACTCGTACAGGCCAGACAGCTTGTAAAACTAAGACGACTAGAAGAGTAAAAGCCGGGTCACACAGAGGCGATCCGATAGCGATAGCGATCCGATAGCGATCCGGATCGTATCCGAGTATGGGATCGCGCTCGCTTGCTGTGTGTCAGGTTGCATACAAATTCGAACATTACAAAAAATCCCGTGTCGGATCGCTATCGCTATCGGATCGCCTCTGTGTGACCCGGCTTTAAGACTTACAGATACAGATCATTTATTGGTAAACATAATTCATAAGTCACAATTTTAAATTCACAAAAACAATCTAATAGTTATTGAATAATAGGTACTTAATAATAAAAAATATATCACAAAATATTTGTACTAAAAAACAACACTATATATACAAGACCATTGTTTGAAACAATTTTTAGTAGTAATTGTTACCAGGAAGACTTGTACTTAGAAGACTAAGTAAGACTTAGTCTTCTAAGTCTTAGAAGACTAAGTCTTACAAACAAGTCAAGTATTTGTGACATAAACATACAAAAGTTATGTTTAGAAAGATCTACATCACCGTCAGATTATAATCTAATGCGTGAGATTATAATCTGAAGGGTTTTATAATTTTACGGTGACATTTATTTAATTTATTTATTTATTGAGATGGAAACGGAATTCCAATTACAATTGTCTCACACAATATAAATTAGCTTTAAAATTACATTTCAGGCAGATATACAATTACATTATTTTTTGTATATTACATAATACATATATCTGCTTGGTTAGTAAATAAATACTTACCTGTGGACTTTCCCCGCTTAACAATGCCAAACAAAGGCAAACTTGTATTATTGGATCCAAACAGCTGATATAATACTTTTACAACTGTAAATATTTAAAGGAGGTCCATAGAAACACCCAGGAATAGAATATAATAGAAATGTATCGATATTTTTAGATTATTATAATTATTAATACTACAGTAATATACTACAGGCCCGTGAACAAAATTTACGGGTCAAATGAACCACCAGGAGACCTATGTAGGATGATAGAAGGGTGTAAAGTATTAAGATTCAGCACTATGCCGTCACTTGTAAGCTGTCCAACTGACTGTGATTGAAGAGGGGGGGTTGCAAGCTTCTACCATTTCTCCTTGTCGCATGATTTTTGTACGGCATTGCGAAATAATGGATTAGAAGACGTATTAAAACTGTATGGAACCAATGCCGTACTTAATCAAATTGCCAAATTTGCTCTGTAAATTACTCGTACTCTGTATTTTTTTCCGGCAAACTAATAAGTAAAAAGTTTAAATCTACACTAATATTATAAAGAGGAAAGATTTGTACCTATTTTTGTATGTTTGTATGTTTGTAATGAATAGGCTCAAAAAGTACTGGGCCGATTTAAAAATTTTTTTTACAAATAGTATGCTACATTCTTTCAATTTGACATAGGCTACATTTCATTTTGAAAAAAATAAGGGATCCTTGGAAAAATTTGAACAATGTAACCGAAGGTGTAGAAAAATGAGTCTTAAAATGTCTTTCGTCGAATGCGCTGCCGAAACTATTAGCGATAGAACAAAATTATGTACAACAATATTGAAGAACATCATAATGTCTACAAAAAACTCCACGATAGCATATGTCCAACTATTGTAGTTATGTCACTACAACAACTTTTTTCATCTTAAACATTAATGAAAATGCTAACCAAATTCAAACCATGCTATTTATGTGTTTATATTAATCCTTATTCAAATAAATTATTTTATGGTCAAGACCATTTAACTACCTATAAAATAGTTTTAAATTATTTAAATTAGACTTTCCATTCAAAAGATATTACGAATTAAAAAATTCAAACAGTAAACAAAACCGCCATATTCTCCCATTTCTACCCCGTGCGAAGCCGGGAAGGGCTGCTAGTTTATAATAAATTTATAGTTTCAATACCTCTTTTAATCTATTATTCCGCAACGCCGTACAAAAATAATGTGACAAGGAGAAATGATCGAGGATTGCAACCCAATCAATTTTGGACAGCTTACAAGTGACATCATAGTGCTGAATCTTATTACTTTATACCATTCTATCATCCTACATAGGTCTCCTGGTGGTTCATTTGACCCATACATTTTGTTCACGGGCCTGTAGTCTATAAACAATTATGTTACTTTTGTGTTGTGTTTGATATTAATTATTACCATTATAGGAATGAAAGAAATTAAAAAAAAAATGTTTGTCTGTAAAGTCGGTTTACTGACGATAGAACGTGACAACGTCTTAAGAAAATACTGATGGAATGGTAGCATTTTTCAAAAGAAAATTTTAATTTCATTTGTTTAATAGATTTGTATGTAAAAAATAATCAGTAGAATTTAGTCATTTTCAATCAAAACAATGCAAAAAACAATGCAAAAAAGCTTTTAGATGCCGGGGATCGAACCCGGGGCATTTCACATGCAAAGCCAACGCTCTACCACTGAGCTACATCCCCGCTTGAACTACTGGTCGAAATAATTAATACTAACATGCGGCGAGGTAACGACCGACGGTAACGACCGACGGTAACGGTACAAGACGTCATGTTTTGTGGGCGTGCAGCCGGCTTCATCGAATTATAAGACGTTATCACGTCAAAAAAACTATGTTTCTTGTTATATAGGTTAAGGTCCCAGATTTAACACAGGTGATGAACTTATAAATGCACCAATGAAGTGACATCTATATGAACATAATTTGTGGCCATTTCACACACTAACCCCAAACTAAGCAAAGCTTGCAATTAAAGCATGTTTAATTATTTTATACAACTACAAACGCTAAGAAATTCTAGTAGCAAAAATTTTGATGCGCAATAAATATTTTCCGTGTCCAAATAAACAGTGCGGGTGAAAATCAGCCTGTCCATGGTTCCCGATTGTTTCGCGGCCTGCGGCAACCCTATTTATCCAAATGTGGGAGCTTTACAATTTGTATGAATGCTGTATTATTGTGAATGTGGGACTGTACGAGGGAGCTATTACAAACAATGGAATACTGAACCAGTCACGTAGGACATGATACTTTGTACGGATTATAAGGATATTAAAATGTATCTATGTAGGGTTATCCCACGTATACTAACAGTACATTTACAAATAATACAATGAAACATATCTAAAAATCTAAACCACGGAAATCTTCAAAATATAAGTTGAAAATTCTAGAAATGTCGTATTGTGAACCTTTTTACAAGATAAACTTCGTCGGCCAAAATTGTACCTTACTGCTAGATAAATAGAAAGGCACAGTGAAAATCCATAAAATGACCGAGAATATATTTCTGTATAAAGCTAAAAGCGTTGCGTTTCACTCGCTATAAACAAGTTTTACTAAAATACCAATTCTGACATCGCGGAATTTTTTTATGTTTCTATGATTTTTCCAGTAGGCAAGCTCCATCACTTGTTATTTTTAAACAGCACTGTCACTATGTTTGTTTCTAACTTCACCAAGTCCTCCGATATTTACGAAAGTTAACATTTATGTACAATCTGGTCCAACTAGATATGAAATGATAGGTATGATAGTTTTTGTTTCGATTAATGCTCTTTATAAGGCTATATCCGAGTGAAGCCAGAAAATGCCGCTAGATTGTTAATATATTTGTTTTAAATATTTCATAAGAAAGTAGACAGAGCTCTACATTCTCTGAAAACAAAAAATATGAGAAAACTGTTTACTCACAAGCAATGCTCTAAAGTGCTTTCACTTAAATATTGTCGCCCCATTTAACCCAAAAGCAATTCTAAAGGCTAAAGTCAACTTCAACTAATGTACGTGACTCTTATAAATAATTAAATGGGTAATGACAAACCCGTACTTACAAGTTAATTTAGGAAGGTGTAGTTATGAAGGTGTATTTAGTGAAATTCATAGTCAATCAGGTAAAGTGAAAATTACGAATAAGGGGTTTACAAGAAACTCCCAACTGAAAAGCAATCCAGTGATGTGCTGAGTCAAACGTTTTCTTGTAATTTTCCCGCGATAAAAAGTACCTTATAAGAGAGACGAGACGAACTTCTTAGCATTCCATGGATTCACCGTGCGGGTGCCGGGTCCATCGTGTGACAGAGAGAGAAATCTCGAGTAGACCCCAAGACTTGTGACTCGGGCGTAGGTTTAAAAGGGGCCCCTTAGTGACGTACGTCAACACTCACCTTCACTACTGGTATTTCTCTACCTGCCCAGCCAAATCCGATATGATCCTACTAGTGCAGCTTAGATACTCGTTCTAGTATAGAACTTACTACACTTCTGGACAAGCCAAGGTCTTTAAGCAGGTTATAGAGAGATTTTGCTGGTATACCTCGTATAAATTAACTACATAGTCATTTTTTGTTAATTCGTTTTGAAAGTCGTAATACTTATTTTGTTTCATCGCGTGGTCTATAGGTATATTAGTTTCCCACGGTACGGTAAGTTCTACAAGGACTATGCGTTTCTTAGCCCTAGAAAAAAGGAAAATGTCCGGTCTGGATGACGAAACACCCACGTCCTCTGGGATTTTATAGTGCTTTTCATACGTGTCTATTAAAATAGTCCAATCAGGTGCTGAACCCAGGATTGAGTAAGGCTTGTTCTTGGAGTTTGAAGTTGAGCGCTCTTTTACAAAGTTAATTTGTCTTTTGTTTATCGTCAATCCCTTTTGGGCTCTAGCTACAAAAAGGCTTATCGCTTCACGTATGATTTCAAGTACTCTGTCATGGCGCTGTGAGTTACGTACCCCTATAGCGTTACGTACGTATAGTACCCCTATTAGCACCTTGCATCCCACCAATATGTGCCTTAAATAAGGGCCTTAAGTAAAAGATTAAAAATAGCGTAAAAGTAGCTTTGCCAGACCAAAATCAAACTGTATTCTAGATTTCAACCCCATTTGTTCAGACATTACGATGTGATTCAACAATCATACAAACCCCTAAACATCAAATATCCAAACTTTCGCATTAGGAATAATATAAGCTGGAAATAGGGTAAATATTAATCGCCACATTATATCATTTATCACCAAACTTATAAGCAAAGCTTGTGACATGGAAGGTAAAAAGTACATAATTTTATAGGTGTACATCATTTTAAATTTATGCTTATTGATTGAAGCATACACTAGGGCACGTACACATAGGGAAAAAAATAATCAAACTTATGACTTAAAGTTCAATGAGCAGACTCACTACCGCTTAAGCCATTAATGCAGTACATGTAATATTAGATAATGTTAGTGTAGATAAAATATATAATTTTTTTTTTAATATAGGGCAGAGCCTTTATTAACAAAACTAAAATACAATGAGAACTACACTACGCTACATACCTAACAACTACTTACACTAAGCACACCTGAATTATCCATAGACCAATGAAGGTCTACAGATAATCAAGATAATAAATATATAATTAAAAAAGTAACTTAAATTCGCCAACGAAGGAACCCAACTTTTCTAATTACCCCGCACTACTTTGATTAACGTCAAGTGATTAAATCTTTCGCCGTCCGAGCCCACATAACGTATTAACCAGATGGCCAAAACTTCGGTTACGCGGAGTTTTTAACTGATTACATATTCATGAATTCCGAGGTTACCTTTTCACGTTGTAACAATGGCGCGGAAAATATGCGAAATGAATCTGCAATGTGGAGTCTTGGGGTATTTGTCCTAGTAAAGATAAGTAAGCGATCCCACGCGAATATTGCGAATATGTTTAATTTCTGGTAAATGTTAAGATAGTGCTATGTTATCTACTGTTATGTTTTACCAACCTAAGAAGTACCACTGTTCCGCAATTTGTTTTCCAACTCCCAATAATTTTTGCAATCCTGATATATAAAGGACAAACTTAACCCTAACGGGAGCAAAAACTGACGAAATTTTGTCTTAAATCGGATCGATTAGAAATTTTCAAAGTTTTAACTAAAAAAAGGCAACGTAAAGTTAATTCAGCATATTATTACGGCACCAAGCAGTAGTATGAAAACATTACTGTGTTCTGTTTTGAAGGAAAATGGTTCAATAACATAAAATGGTTGAGATAAAACACCTTAAGAGTGCGCCTAAAGCCAGGAAAAAATCAGATTTCACCCGCGCGACGCGTTTCTTAATGTGATGTACATAAAGTCGAGAATAGCATGACACAGTTTGGAGGAAAAATCAATATTTAATCAGGAGTCCATTTTTGACCAAGTTTTATTTAATTACTCTATAACTAAACATAAATTTAAAAAAGTGTTCGGTTACTTTATTAGAACGTACAAATAGGAATTTTATTACCAAAAAATAATGTGGGGTCATCGCTGATAATTTCGAGTACTCGAATTAAAACGGGTTTTTTCGGTGTCATTTTTATTTTTTTATTGTAAAAAACTCTGATCTATTTTTAAAATTATATTCGGTTATTGTGCTTCTTCTTGATTGTACCCACACGTCAATATTTTTTTTGTCATAGTTTTTAGTTTCTTAACTTCAGTGAGCGGCGTCGAAAATGTCCTTTTTTCGTTTTCTGGCTTTAGGCGCCCCCTTAATATATCTCCGGATTACGAGCGCAGTGCGGTGCTAGATAATGAATTGGTATCTTTATGTTCCAATAGCTGTTTGTCACTATGCTGGTATGGGCAGTTATGTTGTATACCGTCAGGCACATGTTCTGCTCATTTTGTTACTCTGTTCCATAAAAAAACGAATCTTAAGACATTTTAAACAACTCCACTAAAATCATAAAACTTAATATTCCGCTGACATTATTGCAATGAAATTAGATAACCTGACACACTCAATGTTTGCTTATGGAAAAATACAATATCATACCCAAATTTTATTCTTCGACACATAATTATTAAACATCAATGTACTTTTTCTGTCGCTAAAAAACTGTTGTTTTTTGCAAGAAAAGCAATCATTCTTAGTTTTAGCTTAATAATCTTCCGTCTTTATAGGGACAAAGTACGAACCAAGTGAAATGCAGAGGCTCGGGTCTCGAGTATGAATAGGCTTTATTTTGTTTAGCTCCGACTGAAATGGGTGAAGTCGTGTTGATGTTTGGAAAGGGTTAAAATGATATTAACTTCCAAACTTAACATTTTGTAATATTTAAAAGGTTAAGGAAGATACATGGTTTCTTTATTTTCGACGTCTTATCAATAGTTAAACTGATTACACGTCATATATTTTGAAATTTTACATCGATAAAATTAGTAAATTGAAAGGGGTAGTTGTGAAATTAGTTTTGATTAGATGTATAAGATTTTGAAATGTTACATCACGAAACTTAGGTCCCGTTTTTGTGGAGGAAATTCCTTTACGCACCGTCCACCATGAAGGGACACGGCAGGTATGTCAGGGTCTACACCATGGACAGACAGACATGGTGCCCCTACCCATCGATATAAACTATCAAAAGTGACCTGAGGACCTTAAAATTGGTAATAAACTGCGTCTGTTGCGTAGCTTAAGTGGTTTACGCACCACCAATCTACTTGACCCCTAGAATCGCTAGCGGCAAGATATGCTGTAGTTCTACTTATTTTGGTTGTTGTTAGTTAAAAACGTCCGCCGCTCACCGCTTCCTCCAACCGACTAGGATGGAAAGAGTGCGCTTACTCTTCCCAACGATGACATAATTCCGTACGCCTGAAGTGGGAGGGCACATCAAATGGTTTATATCGATACCCCTGTTGAAAAGAAACTCCGCTATTCATTTGTATTTGTGTTATACTTTATTTCCATGTAAGTACATATGTAGATACAATGTGCTTTAATATTTTAATTAACAATGCTACTATTGCTTCCGACCACCTTTCGGCTCTAATGATATTATAAGAATTGAATCTAGTATGCCAACCACCAGACTTTTTATTTTAATGTTATCAAATTTCGCAGGTTGGTACACTGTAAAATAACTGCTTGTAAAAAGAGACAATTAGTTAGTAGATTGGCACTACCGGAATTCAACACAAGAGTTACCAGCTATAATAATGTAAAATAATAAAATACGACTAAACTACGAATCAAAACTAAAAATCATGACATTCGGCCATCCGACCACGTGTTGCCTCCCGGCATACACATTAATCTCACAATTAGAATTCTGTGTGAAGTAGTGAATAATACAATTTAAAAGACTAAGTAAAGTTGGTACTAAAATTATACAATTATTACGTAGGCAGTAGGTACGTTAAATAACAAATATACCTATGTAAAACCAAGTAGATCACAATGAATTATTGTTTATCTGTTAGGTACTCACATATTTATTTATTTTTTTACAATTCAAGATTCGTATCGAAACCCTTGTAATCTATTTATTTCTTAAATAGAGTAATGTATTACAAATTACTGGACTGGTATCTAAATTTAAATAAGTGCAAGTTTTCATTTCACTTGAGACTATTGAAAATACTGTAAATAATCAACAAACTAAAAATCATACATCCATACAAATTTATGTGATTGTTTTATTTTTACTTATCAAACACCTGAAACTATTTACATAAATTAATTAGGTACATTACACTGTAAAACTTAACATTCCAATAATACAATGTGCAACAAGCAATTCACTAAATAGTGTCAAACGAGACATTAAAATAAATAAACTACGTACAATAGGTAATTCAGAACACTTAAATATAATATACCTATCAAGTAAGGAATATCTTTAAAATAATAACTAAGATCCAAACAAATCAGTTTCTATGTCAAAATGTAGCTCTTATCTAAATATTGTTTTGAGATGTAAACAGCATGTCAAATGTACTTATTTAATAAAATGACATGATACATAATATATCAAATGAATCAAAGTTATTGGGGTTCTCATTGGAACTACCATCAAACTATGGTAAGTTGTACCTAATTACGGTTGCGTACGGTTTTACTGTTTATGACGATTTAGTTGATCTATTTACACACACACTTTTTGTTTGGTTAAAATTGTTTATATTTGAACAGTTTAGTGCTTACTATATCAACCTAAAATTTTAATGGGCCTTCATTGTCCGATATAATAATATCCTTGTTCGGGATCGTTGTGAAACATGAGTTTAGTTTAGTCTCTCAAAACAGTAACGCAAAGTAAATTGTTAAAATTTTGGCCCATGAGCAAAGGTGTTGGAAGAACCATCAAAACCTTAATTATTGACTACTTCATCGATTTTGACATTTATGATGTCCGACCCGGTTGCAACGATTGAATTTTATTACTGGTCTAGAACATTTTGAAGTCTTACTTCAAAAGCCCTTTGGAACGGCAACTATAGCACGCGATTGAATTTAACTTAGTGATCAATACTATTCATTTCAATTCTTTATTTGCTTGTTAATGGGTAACAAAGATCTTACAATATTAGGTATACACACAGCCAAAAATAACCTCATATTAGGTATGCAAATTAATTAATTTGGTAGGTATATCAATACTAGGACTAGGATCTGTTAATTTTCTTAAAAGTGGGTCTAGTGTTTTAATTATATGAATGAGTTTATGGTTTTTGAGATTAAAGAAAAACAGAACAAGACTTCCGGCTCTAGACAATTAAATGCCTGTGCTCCATTGCTAATTGATCGATTGCATTATCTATTATACATAAATTGTAAAATGTACCGCCTTTTTTCCAGTAATCTCAAATCCGTATACTACTACACTTAGTTCATTCTCTAATTTTTCTCATTTCAATTGCAATTTTTATTTATCATTTCAACAACATATTGTATAATGGCGCACTTTTACAACAATCAATGGTTTGAGCTTTGCTTTCCGGGTGAAATAATGATGAAACATGATTACAATTGTTCCTTCACTCAAGACTTAATATTTTAACATTCACAGCTTACTTGGTTTTCTTCCGGTTCTTTAGAGGTGGCGAGAGTCCACTACTAGAACTACATTATCTGAAGAATATTATCAAAGAGATGGCATCGGTCTCATTCTCTTTTTCCTTTTGTTAGTCTTTCGCCAGCCAGGTGGTGTACTCACATCGTCTTCAGGCATCTTCGTACTCTCTGAAATTTAAACATAATTCCCGACAAAATCTGTTTTCGTACTAACAGTAACACAGTCTAAGATATCTACTGTGCGATTCAAACATATTTTTACGAACATTGTTATACCATTCGATGCACATAATCGAAAATGTCTGTTTACATACTTATAACGACATACCTAACCTTAGACACCAGGCTGTGTGATTTGGAATTTGTCAAATGTTATGTATATATGAAAATTATTCATAACATAAATTATTAAACCGTTCATAAATTAAAATGAAATTAGCTGCCTAGTCAGTCAGTTATAAATACTAGCGGTACGCTCTGGCTTTGTACGGGTAGTAGGTAATAAAACGGGTAATATATTCAAGTTTCACGTTATACGGATTCTATGTAACCAACAATCAAATCTTTTCCTCTTGCAATATATGTGATTAGTATAGAAAATAGTTTACGATTAACCAATCAGTAGATCTGACAAGAACAAGTTCTAATGTTAGACACATTTGTAAATCTGTTAAAATATTTCAGCCACGTTAGGCGTATATTTTACTCTGTTACACAATGGGAAATTATCGATTAGATATCCAGCGAGAGGCATACTCGTTCACAATCTGTTTTTCAGTTAATCAGCGAGACACATACTCACTCATAGTCAGTTATCCAGCGAGACACATACTCGCTCATAGTCAGTTATCCAGCGAGACACATACTCGCTCATAGTCAGTTATCCAGCGAGACACATACTCGCTCATAGTCAGTTATCCAGCGAGACACATACTCGCTCATAGTCAGTTATCCAGCGAGACACATACTCGCTCATAGTCAGTTATCCAGCGAGACACATACTCGCTCATAGTCAGTTATCCAGCGAGACACATACTCGCTCATAGTCAGTTATCCAGCGAGACACATACTCGCTCATAGTCAGTTATCCAGCGAGACACATACTCGCTCATAGTCGGTTATCCAGCGAGACACATACTCGCTCATAGTCGGTTATCCAGCGAGACACATACTCGCTCATAGTCAGTTATCCAGCGAGACACATACTCGCTCATAGTCAGTCATCCAGCGAGACACATACTCGCTCATAGTCAGTTATTCAGCGAGACACATACTCGCTCATAGTCAGTTATCCAGCGAGACACATACTCGCTCATAGTTATTCAGCGGAAAAAATCAGTAAAACATTCGTTCAATTACCAAATATAAAACATTAAATGGTACTTGCTTTTAGTTTTGAATTCAACGACTAAAACATTTTACCATAGAAAAAGTTATCCACCATTTCGACAAAAATAATGCCTGTTGCTTTTTCAAAATAACAATAATCTGGGCTTCAAGAAAATCTTAAATGTGGGTAGTCATAAAATGTTGACGTGCTGATAAAATCAAACTTTTGCTTGTATAAGTGAGGTAGTTTATTAAACAACCGAAATTTTCATTTGACAAGCGCAAACAACAGCGAATATCACATGTCAATGCTATCAGAGAGTAGCCCCGATCGAGCAATGAAATGTTAATTTTAAAATGCATGCGAGTGTACGAAGAACGCCCCCAAAGAGTAGCCTTGGCAGAGGGTCAATCGTACATCAAACATACATTAACACATTGTTACGCGCATCACTATCAAATGCAAAATTTGCTCGCGAGATCATTGAAAGATAAATGATTAGCATATTACAGTACATATTATTAAACATTTCAATGCTATCAGAGAGTAGCCCTGATCGAGCATTGAAGTGTCGAACTTAAAACGCATGCGAGTGTACAATGAACACTGCCAAAGAGTAGCCTTGGCCGAGGATCATCACACATCAGACACGCATTAATCTTGCACCTTATATTACGCGTATCATTATCCAATCCAAAAGTAAAAAAAAAAACACGTGGGCGTTTTATCAAAACTTCAACAAATGAAAAATACATATTTTCTCAACATACCTTCGTTTCTGGTTTTGTTCCCTCTTCTGAGTTGAAAAGAAACTCCGCTATTCATTTGTATTTGTGTTATACTTTATTTCCATGTAAGTACATATGTAGATACAATGTGCTTTAATATTTTAATTAACAATGCTACTATTGCTTCCGACCACCTTTCGGCTCTAATGATATTATAAGAATTGAATCTAGTATGCCAACCACCAGACTTTTTATTTTAATGTTATCAAATTTCGCAGGTTGGTACACTGTAAAATAACTGCTTGTAAAAAGAGACAATTAGTTAGTAGATTGGCACTACCGGAATTCAACACAAGAGTTACCAGCTATAATAATGTAAAATAATAAAATACGACTAAACTACGAATCAAAACTAAAAATCATGACACTACCGACTAAAACCCCCACAGATTTCACCTCCATGGCCAGGGGTTTGGGTCGGGGGGCCCCTTCTCGCACTCAAAAAAAAAATTGGTTTCTTCCTATACTTTGTCACACTACGTCACTACGTATAGTGTGAATATACTCTATGATGAACTTATGGGTCACTTCCTATTGTATTTTTACTAACACTCTTTGAAATTATTTATTCAACTAAACAATGACACATCTCAAAATTATACCATTTATGACTTAATGGGAAATGGATAAAAGCGAATTAAAATATAAAGTGGCTCCGCGCAGGCTTTATTCAAATCCAACGGATAATTGAAACTTCCGTTCAACCGTATTGAAGCCTGTTTCATCTCGACACCGGAAATACTTACGTTATCGTTTTTCACAACATTAATTCGCATTCAGAGAATTGTTCACCTCTACGAAATTAATTTGTCTATCATATTAAAAATGCGAAACTTTACATATTTAGATGTTTGTTGCTCAATCACTTCGGAACGACTGACAGATCTATGTACCAAAGTGGATCGGGGTTAAATTACGAAACAAAAACGATGGGGTGAGATATAAGATAGACGTCACAGTGTGTTTGTGTGTAACTAAATGTGTGATTGATTGCGTGAGGTTTTTACTTAATTTAATGGATAAAAAATAATTAAGTAAATGTATTTGAACAACATGCAATTAATTTAACCGTCTCACGTTGTTTATGCCATATTTAGATGTAGTGTCTCGTTACTTTTACATTATGTTTGATATATCATTTATTATTTCGCCGAACAACAATTGCGGAGTCACCTAATTCTATCATAGAAGATATAGCGTAGCTTCTCCAGATAAGGTAATCTTTCCTGGGTACGCCAAAATTGCGAAATCGTGATTTTGATATCGACAACTTTGTTGTACCAGACTTAAAGTACTAAACCAG
The DNA here is from genome assembly GCA_963693475.1 of Ectropis crepuscularia. Classification (NCBI taxonomy): domain Eukaryota; kingdom Metazoa; phylum Arthropoda; class Insecta; order Lepidoptera; family Geometridae; genus Ectropis; species Ectropis crepuscularia. The sequence continues at coordinate 18,516,560 of OY856358.1, forward strand.
TTTGACAGAACAATTAGCCGTACACCCAGACCCTAAAATTTTAAACATATATCCGCATAATAGTAACATCACCATGATACAACATTGAAGCATTACAGACACAGACGTTGTCTCAACTTTAATGATGAGGGTCGACAGGGGAATAATTTTGACAGTTTACGGTGCAGACAGGTCAACGTATAATCGTATAAAATATGCGGTATTGCTCATTTACGGTGCCAGTCAGTCAGGCTTGAACTGACCGCCGAGAATGGATCGTCTGCTGCACGGAAAATGTTAAATCGAGTTTATTTGTGGTAGTATAACATTTTTTGTACTAATTTAAGTAGGCATAACGTTTTTAGGGCTAACGACAATTACTAAACGCATAACTGTTTTTGCATAATGTTAACAAGCATAACCATAAATAACACATAGATAACTTACCGTAATGTTCAAACACATTACCATATATAGCATAAAGATAACTTAGCATTATATTTATAGCCACACATTGAGAAAGGAAATGGTACACCTAAGAAATATGGTATGCTTTTTGACTCCGGGTGGGCTTCCCGCCAGAAGCTCTGCAGTCAGCCCTGAGTGTTGCTTCTCCATTCTCGGAAAATGCCTGAAGACTATTATGCGTTTCATCAATAGTCGAATTTAATGTAGTACTATAGATTGTTTTGCTTAACACACGTTATGCCAAAAACTAGTATGCAAAAATTATATTATGACACTATATATTATGCTACATTAATTACGACAAAGTAAATTTCGAAAACAAAAATATGCGAATTAAATGTAGTACAATAGATTGTTATGCTTAACACACATTATGCCAAAAACTAGTATGCAAAAATTATATTATGACACTATATATTATGCTACATTAATTACGACAAAGTAAATTTCGAAAACAAAAATATGCGTTTTCAAAATCTTATATTTCTTTGTGTATTTATATGTATCATATAAGTGCCACATCAACTACCTGGCTCATAACTCAAACTTTGCTTCAATTATGGTTAATTAATGTTGCGGGAAGAATGTACAACACTATTTATTATTACTATCAGCGACCAGTGTTTCACCCGCATAGTTCGCGTAATTTTTCCCCAGATAAACAGTGGCGTATGTGTTATTTCAGACTAGTAGGTATCTATGTACCAATGATATTTTGTGGCAGGTGAGATAGGATTTTATTTTATGCACTCCACGGACTTGTCGGGTCCATGTCTTTTTTTACGTCACCCTGCGTTATTACGTAAAGCTCTCGTTACATTTGTCAGGGAAACACAATTCCTGTTTCTAGAAAATGTAGTCCTGTCCTAGAGCTTCCATCACCATCATCATCTGTTGGTGCTGATGTAGATGTTGATGTTGATGGGCTGTTAGCCCACTAAATGTTCCCACTGCTGAGACTCGGGGTCTTCTCTCGCAAGGAGAGAGTTAAGGCCATAATCTACCACGCTGGCCCAGTGCTGGTTGGTGGATGACACATGACTTCGAAAGATTCTAGGTGCATGTCGGTTTCCTCACGATGTTTTCCTTCACCGTTTTAAGTTAGCGGCGGTTTTAGGAGCCCCCATCACCGCCGCGTTGCGAAATTTTATTGCCATCTGGAAGTCGTCGTTCTTGATAGCACTTGGCGGCGCAGCCAGGGATATGATTAGTTACGTGATTGGTGCAGTTTGGCTGTTAGGTTTATATTTTTAGAAGTTATTGACATTAATTAATTAATTACTGTAGTCTGCGGCTTAGGCCGCGTAATAAGCAGTGAATTTCATCAGTTCTCGTTAAACCAGTGGGTAATGTGCTATAATTAATCTACCGGCCTTTGACTGTTAACTAAAATTGCTTTAATATTGTTTAATTTAACTTTAAGTTTAACTCTTTAATTTCGAACCAAAATAAAGGGACATTAATATTGATGTCAAAGTCAAGACCATTTCGGTTGGGTGGTAGACCCTCAAAATCGTGCACTGGTTTTGACATGTTAATCAATAAGTGTCATATACTCATATATCTATTCAAGCATTTATAGTTTCACATCAAGATTTATATTATTTCGAGTGCCAACCACTAGCCAGATCTCTACACCTCTGTGTTGGGGCATACTAGAAAAAACCTGTGACATGTTTTCAGCTTCCCTAAAGCACCTCCCCAAAAATTGGTGTCAGCTCTCGGTATAATGATTGAGCATCTGAAAATCAAACCTTTCAAAAATCAAATCAAATCTGAAAATCGTACCTTTGGCATTTATATTATCAAAATCAAAATAATTTTATTTCAGATAACATAATCCATTGACTTAGTAGAAAGATACTGAATAAACTACTGTTAGTACAAAAAAAGAGAACAAATTATTACAATATAGTGACCATTAGACCTCCCATTTTCCCGACGCATTCCGAGTGGATGGACTAAAAGCCGGGTCACACAGAGGCGATACGATAGCGATAGCGATCCGATAGCGAGGCGATATTTTTTATAATGTTCGAATTTGTATGCAACCTGACACACAGCAAGCGGGCGCGATCCCATACTCGGTATCGGATCGCAATCGCTATCAGATCGCTATCGCTACCGGATCGCCTCTGTGTGACCCGGCCTTAACTCCTGATCATCATATTAATAGGACGATAAAATAAATTAATTTGTAATTTGAGAACCGCGTCTCCTATAAAATTATACTGTTCTTGATACCATACCATCCAAATTTGACATAATACTATATGTCAAATTTGAAAAAGTCTATCTGTAACCAACATTAAAAATGCTCAGATACTAAGAATTATTATATTTATATGAAATATATTTTTTCATATAAATGGTGGTAATATTCATGCTACATTGTATTATTGTCTGGATAATTACGACAAAAATACAAGCTGAAGGTTTACACGGGTAATGTCAGACCTAACATGAATAATGTATGCCGCTGAACAAACTTCGTTAGCACAATTCCAACCTTTCTGAGCATTCGCTTGAGGGTCAAATTGTTCCCAGAAATGTATCATGATATACAACAGGTGTAAAATTGTGTTTTGGAAATAGGGGAACAATGTTGTTTTATTATTTTATATTAGTAGTTTCTTGCGGTTTCGCTCGAAGGTGAACGTGAAAAAACCGATATATACCAAGAAAGATATCTTTAGGGCATGCGTTGTCTGCTAACTCGCACTTGGTCATGGCTTTGTAAGTATTTCTTCTTTTGCGAAAAACTCTCGAGTCTCAGCTGTTGGAATTTAAATTGAGTGTAAATGATGCCCAAACGAAACTATGCGCGGAGTAAAATAGGTGGAATAAACTAACTAATATTAAACAAATATATTACGAACTAGGATTCAAATACGCGACACCAAATGAAGTGCCAGTATAAGCCCCTATACAAAAAGGGATTGCTTAACACACCTCGTCAGGCAATCCCTACTTTCATAGTCTCAGCAAAATGTACTATTTTTACATAAGCCACTCCAGCTTTACACCTTTACTTCAGGGGTAAAAGAAATCTAATCAATTTTAAGGAAGAGTGTAAAATCTCAAAGAAATTTTTAGCATCGCTATTTTCCAAGAACTAGGTCAACCAAGAAACCTTTCGCTATAAAATTACATCCAGCCCAGGATAAAGAACAATACTAGATGTAGCAACACCAAAGACATTGATAGACACCGTAAAATATTAATTTAAATTATAATCAAATGTGCCATACAGTAACTGGAGTCAAAACGTATTCAAATAAATGCAATGGTCGTTAGTCTAAATTTTTTTTTCAATAATAGGTTTAAGCTTTAATTATTTTTTATATGGAATAGATGCTATGGTACATAGACAGCACAGAATATGGATAGGCAAAATATATTATGAACTTACGATATCTATTCTAACATTTGTGACCAATACAATACACGTAAGGAATAAAATCCCGTAAAATACAGTCTTTATGGCCATTTTGTAACATCAACGTCGAATGTACGGTGATGTATTCGATATATGGCATTGAGTGCGCGGTAAAACGTATCATGATCCAATAAAAGTGAATTTATGTCGCGATTCAGAAGAATGAAGATCCAGGAAGACCATAGATAAGGTAGCTAATATTAAGCGATAAAACATGCAGGTACTTTTTAAGATCGCAAAAGGAGCTATCTTTTGTGCACAAATTTTGTGTTGTGGTGCGACATTTTAAAACGTTATATTGTTTGAAATTGTCGACAGTGATGCTGTTTTCTAACGCAACTCTTCTAGCTATTATAGCAACAGTGTTATAGACTATAAAAATAGGTAGGGCTGATAAACCATACCTTCCATTCCATACATTCTTCTTTGTAAAAAATAAGTATGAGCCTGTCGGATATTATCTGTACAGACATCAGACATGCCATTTTTTTTGTTATAAGTGCATAGGTGATGCACTTTTCTTCTTTATGTCTCTTTCTCGTCACATACACGCAGACACTACGTGGACCGATAGTACATAGTACCAACCTGTTTTGGACATGGGGGAAATGTATTTACGCAATTTGCATGCTCGTCATGCAGGGTCTTGGCAGGGTATGTCGGGTTCGACACCGTGGATGGGCATGGTGCCCTTACCGACTAAAATCCCAACGGGTTTCTTCGGCATGGCTTGAGATCTTAGTCGCGATGCCACTTCTTGCACTCACCAATGACACTTACCCACTTGCCACCGTTCTTGCGGGCCCGTCTCGCAGGGGGCGTCCGTACTTCCTCATTTGGATTCAGTGACGCGCCGAAAACCAGCGGTGCGACACCGCCTCAGGGAAGCCTATCCCAAGGTGGGGTGCTGGATGGCCTTAAACATCTGACGCCCTGGGTCATCCAGTGGAAAGGGGATGCGAGCAAGAATGGCAGCTCTCCAGACTCGCCCCCGTATCCATTTAGACTTCAGTAGTTGAGCGAGAGGTGCATTTCCGGTTACAGTACGGCGCCGAACTATACGCGTGCGCTGCCGACTGGGAACGTGCGTTCCGCACCCAAAAACGTGCCGTACGTGCCATCGTGGGCGTGTCGCAATGCACATCCGTTAGACCATATTTCAAATAGCTGAGCATACTTACGTTGCCTACAATCTTGATCTACCAAGTGGCTGTGTATGTCAGAAATAACTTAGACTCATACAACACGCGAGGAGAGAGACATTCTTGCAATATACGTAACGCTGACAAGCTGTAGTATCTGTGTAGCTGTAGTAGCTGACAGTATATCACACTCCCTCACAAGATCGGAAAAGCTGACTCGCATTATAGGACCGGAAGTTTATAACACTCTTCCTGAAATTGTTAAATCAGCCCCCAGTTTGGGCAGCTTCAACAACCAATTAAAAAGCTGGCTTATCGATCAAACGTTTTATAATTACAGCGATTTTTTAAAGAGTGATGGTAATCTCAGAATAAAATTGTAAAAAAATGACATTGTTCATTACAATTGCAATAAAGTACATATTATATTTTAATGGTTGACACTTATTTGTACGATACTTATTCTCGTACAATAAAATGTTAAATCTAAACTTTAAAAATGTATATTCTTTGAATGCTCTTTTTAGGGTTCCGTAAAACGTAAAAACGGAACCCTTATAGATTCGTCATGTCTGTCTGTCTGTCTGTCCGTCCGTATGTCACAGCCACTTTTTGCCGAAACTATGAGAACTACACTGTTGAAACTTGGTAAGTAGATGTATTCTGTGAACCGCATTAAGATTTCAACAGAAAAATTAAAAAAAAAAGAAAAATTAGGGTTGCCCCCCATACTGAGAACTGAAACTCAAATTTTTTTTTCATCAAACCTACACTTGTGGGGTGTCTATCGATAGGTCTTCAAAAATGATGTTGAGGTTTCTAAAATCATTTTCGTCTACACTGAATAATTTGCGCGAGAGACACTTCCAAAGTGGTAAAATGTGTGTCCCCCCCCCCCTCTAACTTCTAAAGTAAGAGAATGAAAAATCTAAAAAAAATATATGATGTACATTACCATGTAAACTACCAACGAAAATTAGTTTGAACTCGATCTGATGAGAAGTTTTTTTAGTACGTCATAAATACACTATTATTGAAACTTCGATCAAAGTTACAAGGAACTACAAGAACTATGTGTACCTACTATGTATATAATGTTACTTGCTGCAACGGAACCCTTCATGGGCGAGTCCAACTCGCACTTGGCCGCTTTATTTGTTTTGTAAAATTGACGTGTAAATTGTACATTTATGAATAAAGAACTTTGACTTTGACTTTGAGGTTTCAAATTCCCTTTCCGAATTCGTCCAGATAAAACAATCATGTGTCGTCAGTTATAAATAAAAAGAAATAAAATATCATTCCAATGATGAATTAATCAAATTGGTCTAGTAGTTTTTAAGGTTATTTATTTATTGTAAACATACAAAAACTGTAACCTTTCCACCGTAAAACATTAATAAAGGTAGACTAGCGATCCACCCGGCTTCGCCCGTGGTACATAGCTTATCCAACGGTGAAAGAATTTTTTGACGTGATAACGTCTTATAATTCGATAAAGCCGGCTGCACGCCCACAAAACATGACGTCATGTACCGTTACCGTCGGTCGTTACCATCGGTCGTTACCTCGCCGCATGTTTGTTACAGTTGTATTAATTATTTCGACCAGTAGTTCAAGCGGGGATGTAGCTCAGTGGTAGAGCGTTCGCTTTGCATGTGAAATGCCCCGGGTTCGATCCCCGGCATCTAAAAGCTCTTTTGCATTGTTTTGATTGAAAATGACTAAATTCTACTGATTACTTTTTACATACAAATCTATTAAACAAATGAAATTAAAATTTTCTTTTGAAAAATGCTACCATTCCATCAGTATTTTCTTAAGACGTTGTCACGTTCTATCGTCAGTAAACCGACTTTACAGACAAACATTTTTTTAATCCCGAGATTAACACCTTCAACCAAATAACCTTCTCAGTTTTATAATATTAATAGTATAGATGTGTGTATTTATTACATTTCAGGTTTTGTAAATATAAGTAAAGTTATACGATGGTTCACTAACTATATTGTTGATTCAACTACTGACTAAACCATAGCAAAATGATAACGTTACCAAAATATTGGAATTATCAAGTTCTGATTATTCCATAGAATAAACATGAGGCTTTGGTCCTAAACTAACAGAGAGACATCAAAACATTCGAAGATAATCTCTTGAACTAGAGAATTATCTGTGTCCATGGTTGTAGGTCAACTGTAGGTCAGATTAAGGTCGTTCGATTGAAAATTTGTTGTCGAGGATTTCGCGTCAATCGTTGTAAGTTTTGGAATAAATTGCAATACATACTGTTTTTGTGCTTACGGAATCCGTAGGATCGAAACCTTTACATATTTTCTAATCTGTCTGTTTCATCTCCTTCTTTGTTTTCCTTACCTGTAACAAAGATAACAAAACTTTAGAAAAGACTTCAAAACTTTAGAAAAGACTTGTAAAAATCAAAATTTCGTAAATTTATTTTCAATTATTTATTTATCGTTTTCGTTGTGTTTTTATTGAAACCTTTTTTTTATTTTTAGATTTAGAACTGCGAATACAAAGATTTTTATAACACGTTTTTTATATCAATTAATAATAGGTTTGCACTTGACCGCCATCTCACCTGATGTTAAGTTAAGTGATTCATCATGGAGCCAAGGGTTTATCCGGCTTTGGCGCCAGGCTTCATTTAATCTTGGTTATGTATTAATAAGTTAATGGGCCCCCTGAATCCCCTGGATCCGCTTTTGCATGGAGTAACCTAGAAGAAACCGATTCACTCGAGGCTTAAAGACTATCAAATTATATCTATCAGGAAGACTCCCTTAGACAACGCATTTCAAAGTTCAAATGTTATTATTACTGTTTAACCGATTTCCAAAAAGGAGGAGGTTATCAATTCGACCACCATATTTTGTTATTTTTTTTTACAATTTTTATTTTCGTCGTGATCAGAAAGAACAACTATGAAATGTCGCGCTGACTTGTTTCCTCGCTATGTTTGCTAGTAAATTGCAGCGTCAACATGCCATGAAAATATTGATTCAAAGCGGACTGGGACCTTATTTTCAACTCTGTTTGGACATTTCCTTCGACTCGGCTCAAGCATACGACCATTCGCAAAATAACGAGCTTTCTATTGTTTGCTATCGTTTTCTAGGAACACTCGTTTTTAAATATTGTCCACTTGAAGCGGAGCTGCAGAAAAGGGTTTAAAAAAGAGCGACGATAAAAGCAAATGCCACCTTTACGTGCTACTTTCACTAATCAATAGCCATTGATGCCAAAACCAAAAGCAGATAACTTGCATCGTACGTACGTACATACTGAAATGAAATGAAATGAAAATTTATGAAATGAAATGAAATGAAAATGAAATGAAATGAAATGAAAATTTGAAATGAAAATGAAATGAAAAATGAAATGAAAATTTATTTTCGTTAACAAACGGTGCTTAACAATTTAATCAATGTCTTAATCAGTAATTTCAGTCCAGATGGAGAAGCATTGTCACCCAAGCTAGGAGTTAACCTGTGTGATGGCGTGACAATACCCTCCGCCGGAAGAGTAGATATTTGTATTATTGTTGCATTTAATAAACACAAAGATGATAAAAGAAAAACAAAAATATAACTATTTTTATAAATAACCAACGCTTAAATATTTCATGTCTATTGACATATAAGTGCAAGTAACGCAATCTGTTTGAGTGCGTACATGTGTGTGTATGTGTGCGTGTGTGTGTGTGTATGTGTGAGTGTGTGTGTATGAGAGAGAGAGTGAAAGGCTGTGTATGTGAGTGCGTGTGGAGTGTGTGTGTTTGGGTGACACCAATTTGTCTATCTACCATGGGTTTTTTAAAATATCCTCAGTTTCCTCATAGTTTTGCTGAAGCAACCAATGTTTTATGATAGTTATAATAATTTAATTTATGAATCTTAATAATTTTATCAAGCTTGTTGTAGATATGACCTGCACGTCCCACGCTTTGTCTTTGTGCGAACGTAGTATGATAACGTTGGATTTCAATTGTGTCTTTGTAAATTGCAGAGCGTTCGGGACGAATCGAATGCCGTTCCACAAACTTCGCGTGTTTTCTAAAAGCTAAGGTCAAACAGAGAATGTAAAGTTGTCGAACTGATAAGATTTTACAATGTCCTAGGAGAGCATGTGTGGGGTATAGGGAGGGTTTCGATGTCATGACTTTTAGTATCAACCGCTGTGTTCTTTCTAGCTTAATTATCTTCGTTTTACATGCACCACCCCAAACAGAAATACAGTATCCTAAAACTGACTGGCAAATTGCGAAATATACTGTTTTAATAAGATCAAGAGATGTTATTTGCCTAAGGTTTTTAAAGATCCATATAAGTTTTCTGAGGCGGCATGATACTGATTCTATCTGAGGTGCCCAAGACAATTGCTCATCAACAATTACACCAAGATACCTGAACTGTTTAACCCTATCAATGAACACGCAATTACAAGAGTTACTGGGGAAATCCTGGCACCTATGAGCTTGTATGTTGAACAAATTTTCAAGAGAGTTCTGTTTTTTTAGAATGCTGAAGCACATAAATATACTTTTAGCAAAATTTAATGTAAGAAAGTTATTGTCCAGCCAAGATATAACATCCCTAAAACCGAGTTCTGCGAAATATCGAGTCTGCTCCCATGTATCACCCTCAAACACCAGCGCAGTGTCGTCGGCAAAAGCAAATATTTTCCCACATTGAGGATTATATTGACAGAGGTCGTTTACGAAGATTAAAAATAGACTAGGGCCTAATATAGACCCTTGTGGAACCCCGTAGCTTACTATTTCATCATCACTTGTAGTATTACCTATTGTTACCCGTTGAGTTCTATCTGACAAGTAATCCTCAAAAAGCTTCAGAGCGGTACCTCGAACTCCGATGAGTTCCATCTTAGTCAACAGTAAAGGCAAACTCACGCTGTCAAAAGCTTTCGCTAGATCTAAAAATATGGCTATGCATCTCTTCTTCTTATCAAGATTACTAACAATAAAATCAGTCAAACCAGAAACAGCTAGTTCAGTGGATTTGTTAGACCTAAAACCAAATTGAGACTCTGACAGAAGGTTTTCATGCTCAAGATAGTGTACAAGCCGAGAATTAATTATTTTTTCAAAAATTTTCGATAAGGACGGCAGTATAGAGATAGGCCTATAGTTATTAACTTCATTTTTTGGACCACTTTTGTGTATAGGATGAATGATTGAGATTTTGAATGGTTTCGGAAATTTGCCAGAAGAGATGCAAAGGTTAATTAAATAAGTTAGGGGAGTGACGATAATATTTTTAGCCATTTTCAGAAAAGAGTTCGATATATTATCCCAACCGGTTGCACAATCATTTTTTAGTCCCATAATTAGCCTTTCAACTTCTTCTTTATCAGTTTCAAGTAGCACAAGTGATCGGGGATGTGAACGAGTTTTAATAGTAGTGCTACAAATCCCTGCTGTATCAGAAATCTTGTCCGCCAAGCATTTGCCTACATTAGCGAAAAAGCTGTTTATTTTGTTCACTGCATTATGAGGATTAGGACTTTAAGAGATCGTCAGAAGAAGATTTCGACTTAGAAAAGTTTGCGAGCTTCTTAATTACTTTCCAGGTCTTTTTGGAGTGATTGCCTGCTTTTTTTATTTCAGAACTTTCAAATTCAATTTTCAATTTTTTGAGAAGTCCATTGCAGTTTCGATATCTTGTAAAGGTTTTAGAAAATATAACGTCATTTGGGTTTTTCTGTACTTTGGCATGCATACTGTCCCTATGTCGTATACATCTCAGAAGACCCGGAGTTATCCACGGTTTGATAATTCGTTTTTTACATCGTAATGTCTTTGTAACTGTAAAACGTTGGACGGTGTCTGTTAGAATTTTTACAAACTCGCCTGCGGCTAAGTTAGGGTCTCTAGATTCTGTAACTACTGAAAAATTCTGCTTTTCTAAATATTCTAGAGCCTTGTCAACATTTATTTTTGTAATAGTCGAAAGATTTGTTTGATTAAGCGAAGGTGAACGATTTTCAAGACATGCTAAGACAGGTAAATGGTCCGTAACAGAAGCTTGAAGAACAAAAGCCATAGCTGGTAAACGAGTCTTTAAAAGAATGTGATCCAAGCAAGATTTATTTCTAGTGGGATATGTAAAAGCTGGTAAAAGACCGTGCTCAGCAACAAGACTAAGATAAGGGTCACAGTTTGGGTCATTTTTATCTGGGTTAATATTGATGTTTAAATCTCCCGTAACAACTATATTTTTGAAAGATTTCAGGTCATTTAGGGTTTTATCGAGAGAGGCGAGAAAGGATTTGATACAGTGAAATGCCCAAGGACGGTATATGGCCAGTATTGCAGTGTGCTCAGCAATTTTGACAAGAATGCAATTTGCACCTTCAAAAGGAATCTCGTCAATTGAGCAAGTTATAGATTTTCTGGCATATACAACAACTCCATCATTTTGGTTGTAAAGATGTGTAGATGCTATTGTATTGTAGTTAGTTAACTGGGGAAGAACTTTGTTTGTAGATAGCCAGCACTCAGATAAGATCAAAAAATCACAGTCAAAGTTCAACTCAGCAAGAGTTACACATAGCTTATCAAAATTTGCATTGACACTTCTAATGTTTTGAGCCAAGATTTTGATGTGTTTATGTGGCAAAAGAATTGTCTCAGAGCAGATTTTAGGAGTGCAATGGAAGTGTTCTGCTACCGTGATATCGTCTACTTCATCGTTGATTCCACTATCCATTAATAATATGAAAAGAAGTAACATGATCTTCAGTACATTTGAAATGAGGGGTTTTACTAGAGTCAAAACCATGAATAAGTCTAGTAACTAAAGCAATCCACCAGTTTGTGGTCATATGCGCTGTCAGGCAAGTTATGGTAGAAATACAACACTTGATGATGATAGATATGGTGTTTAAGGGAGGAGTGAATGGATATGTGTAGGTGTATACTGACGATGTAGAGTTTGGTTTGTAGATTTTATGCGATTGGTTAATACAGTTAGCGATAAACAGGGCTATGTTACAGAAACAACAAATCAAAAGGTAACAAAAGTTTGCTAAAGCTAGTCAGCCATGTGACTTTAGTGAAGCAATTTGTTCAGCGCTCTTTACTATGACCATAGGCGCTCCATCGCTTTTCCTCAAGAATACTTTACCATTCGTTGTCCAACAATACTTGAATTGGTTTGATTTATTTAATTCCTTGGCTAAGAAGTAAAGATGGTTGGCTTTGCTCGTGAGATGTTCAGCCACAAAAACCGGAGAACTGTTTCTACGTAAGCCCAAATGTGTGGTGTTGATTTTGTTCAAACGGTTAGCAGTGTTGTATGTCCTCACAGCTTTTAATATCTTGTTCTTCTGCATAGTAGAGGTAAGTTCCACAATGATGGGTTTGTTGCTTTCGGGTTTACCAGGGATCCGAAATATGTCTTTTATCTCGGGAGCAGACATCTTGACTTTGGTAGTTTTGCAGAGTTCTATTACATAATTTGTGAGAACATCTTTGGTTTCGTCGGTGGTATGTGGGACATTTCTTATCTCAAGAGATGAAACCCTAGCACTACGCATAAGGTTTTCTATGTTATCATCCAACAAACACATTCTAGCTTGGTTTTCCTTACATTCCCTTTGCAAATTCACAACTTGCTGCTTTGTCTCCTTTATGTTGGACTCCATAAATTCCACCGTTTTTTCAAAATCGCATTTTATTTCCGACAAGCGTTTGTCCAGATTGTCGAATTTTGTATTTATATCAGATTTCCACGAGGACAGCATTTTTGTTATTTTATCTTCAAACATCTTGAACTTTTGGTCGAGAAGTTCCGGTGATCGTAGGCGTTTAATTGCCCGTTGTCGTCCATGATTGCCGCTTTTTTTTGATGTATCAGATTCCGAGCCAGTCGCTTCAGGTGTTCGAGGCATAATTAGTAGTGTGAATTAATAAACGAAAAGGTAGAAAATTTATCAAACACCTACAATTATTTGGGTAGCAAAAATACACAGCGACACCTTCAGGCACCTGCTGAGTTTCTGTGATGCGTGGTACTGTCGGGGTGTGCAAGAGTGAGATAGCAATTAAGGGACAGGTATAAGTTCGCAAACCAACTCACAAATTAGAAAGTATAGTCCAAAGTCCGATTCTAACAACGTCCAATGCTATTGTATCACTTCCTGACCGTTTGTAAAAACGTATTATTATTTTCAAATATTGTTTATTTACACTTAGGTTTAAAGTTCGGAAAAAAATAAGCAAATAGTTTTTACTTGACTATTATTTTAAAACTGTTGCAGAACTTTAGTAAAAATATCACCAAAACAACAAATCAAATTGCAAAATGAAAACTCGTATTATACGAAGCAAAGCACGTCTACTCGCGTTGGAAGTCCGAGCGGAAGGGCTGATTTACATGAGTACAATACACTGTTACTGGTTACTGTAATACACGGTTACTGGTAATCAGCCTGCATCCTTTTAAGGGGATGTTAGGTACATTCAATACGTCAACTTTTGTTCTACAGTTTTAAAAAAAATGTGTTTTTTTTCTTTTACAAAAAAAAATAAAAAAATATTTTCACGGTCTAAAAGCATCGAACTCTTCGTAACAATTCGTAACAAAAGCGCGTAAGCTATTTAACGCGCAAAAAATGATGTACCGAAGTGAATAAACACTAAAAAGTCGCTAAGCAGTACAAAAAAGGGCAACAAACACTATTTTTTTTTGGGTTATCTATTGAGTTTTAACGAAAGTTGTAGAACAAAAGTGGTTTGTTTAAATATACAGAACATGCCCTTAAACGGATGCAGGCTGATTACCAATAACCCTGTATATAGGACTTATCGCTAATATGTAAGAATTGCTTAAAAAGGAAACAAAAAAATATTGCATAATTTTATTACAGACGGCGCCTAGCTGACATGTAAACATGTTGTGGATAATGAATATATTTTGTCTAAATCTAAGGTTCTGTAGGTGTATATTTTTGACTAATATTTTAACAAATTGAATTCGTTTAACAGAAATGTTCATTACGACGTGGGTAGAGTTGTTTTGTAATCTCCAATACTTCTACATCATCCTTTTAATATATTATATGTGAAAGTTTATGAAGAGGGCTGGATGTAGGTTATTCTTTCACACAAAAACTACTGAAGGGATCTGGATAAAATTTTCTACATAGATAATCTAGAATAACAAATTTATGTCCTGGTATAATAATATAATTGGTAAATAAGCGGCTGAAACCGCAAGGTACTGCTAGCCACACATAAGCACAGTAACGTCAAAAAAAAATGTTGTTTTCTAAAAATGTACACATGTATTTCTAATAAAATGACATTAATGTCATTTTATTAGAAATTAAATTTTGTTAACAAAATAAATAGAAACCACAGAAATCTAAATAATAAGGTAATTATTTAGATTTCTGTGATAGAAACTAACTAAAATCCACTACTGCCAATAATACGTAATTTTAAATTATTTTTGAGAGTCTGCACACTGTCTTATTATTTGTTTTAAACTACTACACACACGAACGACTCACACAAACACACACATCCATCGATATAAATCAAAAGATGTGCCCTCCCAAAACATCAGGCGCACGGAATTATGCTATCATTGGGAAGAGTGAACGAGCTCACTCTTTCCGTTTTAGTCGATTGTAGGACGTGGTGCACGCCGGACGTTTATACCTATCGCTATTCGTTGTCAACAACCAAAATAAGTAGAACCGCAACATACATCGCCACTAGCGATTCTACAGGTCATGTAGATTGGTCGTAGTGAACCACTCACGCTACACACAGAGACGCAATTTGTTAACAATTAGATAGATAAACTCTTTATTGCACTTACATAACAAAGAAAAATACAGAAAAAACTCAATTCAAAAAACAATTTCAAGATGCACACATCACACAAACACGGCTCGTTTTGGCGTAGTTTTAGCCAATAAAGCACTACAAGTTTGTGTATTATTTTATTAAATTACTTACCTCAACATAGATTACAACCGAGCTCTGATATGTTTGCTAAAGTAACCACAACCCAAACACAGCACCCAGTGTGGGGCCACTGTTATAACAATATTAATTGAATCTTCTTTGTACAAACACAATGTTTAATATTTGACTGGCCTCGTGGCTTAGTTGGTAGTAGCTCTGCCTGCGAAGCAGAGGGTCGTGGGTTCGATTCCCACGCAGTGCAAATATTTGTGTGATGAATTCAAACGTTTGCACTGTGTCTGGGTGTTTCTATGTATAATAAGTATGTATTTAAAACTATATAAGTATTATATCAGCTATCTGGCCGCCATCACACAAGCTTTGCTTAGTTTGGAGTCAGATGGTGTTGTGTGTGAATTGTCCACCACCAATATTACAACTGATGGTGTAACTCGTCAAATGTCCAAAAGACCTTAAAAGTCACTTAGAAATTAGTCTATGAATCAATTATTTTTAATGTATTCCTATTTCTTCCTTATCACGATCAGAATTAGTGTTTAATATTAATAACCTTGACGTTTTGGTATTATGCTACTTGCTGCTATGGAACCCTTCATGGGCGAGTCTAACTCGCACTTGGCCACTTTTATTTCATTTAATTCAGGCCTTCCGAACCATTCTCGCTTAGTAATGACTTTCGGTACTGAGAATCTATGGGTCGTGGAGCTCGATCCAATGACCAGTTCCAGCATCAATCAAATATTCAGCAATCGCAGATTTTTGTGTGTGGCGATTTTTAAAAGCGGCGATGTGTTCTCTGATTATTTCAGCAATTGTCCGCTTCGTTTGATCAATATAAGACTTAAAAACTACGCCACAGCTGCAATTCACCTTGTAAACACTTGGAGTCTGAAATGGGATGGCGTCTTTCGGCGTCCTGTCTCAACAACTTGGATATGGGAGTATACACAGTCTTAGTCGAATACTCCTTTAATAATGTCCCACCTTATCCGTGATACCCTTGATGTAAGGCATAAAAGCTGGCTGCATCCCGACATAATTTCCCTCTTCTGCCTTTTTCTGTATTCCGTTAACTTCGTCACATTATAGCCACTACTTTTAAGTACCTCCTGAACGTGTCGCTTTTCAACTTCCAAACACTAATAGTGACCCTGAACATTTAGAATATTATTTTCGTTCTAGAGTGTTGTTGCGTATGAGCCTTTTGGCATATATGTCGATCGATTCCAGAGCTTCCAGGTGATAGTTCTTATATTATTATCCTGAAAACTAATTTAGTATTTTCGAACGAAGTCACGGGTAACAATAATAATTATTCTTTGTACCATCCACAGAAATGCAATAAAGTCTAAACATAAGCTAACTCTGAATAAGTTAAATTGAAATAAATGTTCTTACTTACGCCTAGGTTAAGCTACTTTTATTAAGTAGTGAGTAATAAACTTTTACCTTTGTGTCAATTGTAATACAAATGAAACTTCTTCTTTCAGGTTTTTGCGAAAGCTAGTTAATTAATAAGCTTAATTCAACTAAGGCTTTGCATCTTTTACATATGCCTAAAGTTTGATTGGCAGTAGAAGCTAACTGAAACTACACGCCACCTTTTGAAAAAAAAGATAACACTTATATTTCTTAATGTTATATTTAGAATCCTTAAAAGTAAAGCGTACCCATTTTAACCGCCTTCAAAATTATTTTTGTTGGAGGCATGGTGCTTACCATCAAGCACATGTCCTGCTCGTCTCATCACTCTATACTAAAAAAAAAATTATAATCTTCGATGACTACTCGTTTCTACATATGTATAATATACGATTGCATACCGCGTGTGAATTCAAAAATGAGGGTCCTGGGCGGATATTGAAAGCAATGGCGAGTTTAAGTGAAGTGCAATATCCACAACGGACTCATTAGAATGAAGTGTCACTCTGATAGGCCTATTTAAAGGAAAAAATATTTTTGTTGTTGTAACGTCTCTTTCATTTCATTGAAAAAATATAATTTTATCTGTTATGTCTGTATTGTTTTCTCTTATTTTAAATTTTTCGTACTTCTGATTTTGCCTCATATTGCCATCCCAATATTTACTTTTTGTAGTAGTAGGACTACGAGTATTTGCAGAGTCTGCCTGAGGAAGTACCACACCTTTGCCAGTAATTCAACAGATTGAAGAAATTGCTGCGTTTCAGTGTAAAATGCAATGTTTCCAGATGTTACTAAAGGTTTACTCGCCAGAGTTGGAAATAAATTTGCCAAGCCTTTAGTATTTTTATCAAACTCATATTTTTCAGTACCACTAAAATCGGTATAGAAAAATTTTCTACGTGTGTCATCCTCAAACGACCTTCAAAAGACAAGATTGAGCTTAGTCTAAGTCAAATTTTATGAACCAGTGGTTTAGGGTTATTTTGCACCAATGACGTTGCTAATTCATAAACCAATTTGGATTTCCTTAAAAGTTTGAGTGGAAGGTATTTAAACAATACAGCATAATAATATACAACCCATGTACCTGCGTGTCTCATCTGGATTTTCTGCTTAGCTGCATTTGCATAATTAATTTTTATAATAAATACCAGCTCATTGTATCATTAGAAGCATTTGCTTTGTTCTCACAAACGCAAATATTATGTTATGCTTACTGGTACGGTTTTCCCGTTTGTCATTTGTTTGTTTCTAAGCCCCGACCATCACTACTCCTATTTGCAAACGTGCATATTCACTTCCCCAGTAAGACCTGACCTAGTTTGCATAATATATTTACCTGAGTCCGCTGTAGGACTCCTATTTTGGGACGGCCATTTTCGGGCAAATTATGGTGCGACCGAAATTGTAATCTGGTTGGGCAGTCCAGTGAGATTGGGTTTAGTGCTTTGGTAAATACGATCCAATCCATTTAATTGCTATCTGGTCAGATTTTAACGCTGGCCATTTTTTAGGAAATATTAAACCTGAATTAGGTTGGTACAGATATAATGAACGTCCCTCCCAAGGGATTCCCGCATTGTAATGTGGGGATCTCAATAGCCGTGACCTGGCTACCCACGATGAACCTATGAAGAATACGCGGTAGACAGCTCGTCAGGCTTTGCCAAGCCAATGGCGAACACGGAAGGGCTGTAGGGGAAAAAGAGGTCGGTATTGCGATGCACCGTTCTCCCTATTTTCTGCAGCTGAAAAGTGGCAGGCAGCGGTACCATAGATCTGACCCGTCGCGTGGAACCAAGGATGTTTAAACTTGGAAGCGTCTGACCCCCAATTACTGGTGGGACCCCGAGATGATCAGGGCGTATCTTGGGTTCATGTGTACTAGTGACGAGGGTGTGCAGCATAGGAGGGCCCGGAGATGGGCAAACCTCGGCGGGTTTGCAAAAGATTGTGAGAGCGTTGCCGCCGTAAGCGTCAAAGGTGGAACCTTGTGAAGATTTTAGTCGATCTTCTAAAGAAACCTCTAAGGAAATTCTTGTTGACTTATCGCTTATACTGGTCGTAGTAAGAACTTCTACCCGCGCTAACGTAATGCCACTAGCTTAAAAATGGCGAATGAAAACATCGTGAGGAAACCCGACATGTTTCTGGAATCTCTGGAAAATCATGCATTATCCACTAACCCACACTGAGCCAGTGCGGCGTGGTGATTATGGTATTTCCTTTTTTTATGAGAGAAGACCTCGAGTCCTTAGCATAGCAGCTCCATTCTGTGAGCTGCTATGCTATTTATATAGCTGTTATGCTCACCTAATTAATGAAAAACATTGTAAGGGATTGAATTTAATTTCGTGCTTGGTGTACACTTGTTTTATAATGGTACATCTTTATGGTCCCACTTTATCAACATAACCTCAACTAACGCATCCCTTAATCAACGAGAACACAATGAAGGAGGTCCTATGTAAAGAAACTGTCACAGACACTCGTGCCATCTGTTACTAGCTTTGCAACAGCCAAGAGAAATCCCGAAATCCCACTCCATACTTAGACAAGTGATGACTTTACAGCAAAACAGCAATTATGTTAATGTATGTCAATGTATGCGTATGTATGCAATTTAATGTTACAGTGTGCGTTCAAGTATGTTCTCCTAACAATATTTTTTTTTTTTTTAAAGTGGCAGAACCTTTATTAACAAATCTAAAATACAATGAGAACTACACTACGCTACATACCTAACTAACTACTTACACTAAGCACATCTGAATTATCCATAGACCAATGAAGGTCTACAGATAATCAAGATGTTCAAGCCCACTACCAATCGGAAGCGTACCCAGCATGCTGGCGGCATTACCACGCTTTACTTATTTATTATTGATATGGATAATGGATTTCAAACACTCGACAAAATTTCATAAGAAGCTACTATACGTCATCCAGATAAATGATAACATATTTTTTTTATTTGAATTTCAGTTTGCAATTGTGACAAACAGACAGACGGACTACAAAGTGAACCTATAAGGCTTTCGTTTTATTTTTATTTTTTGAGGTACGGAATCCTAATTAAGAGTTTGAATAACCCTGTTGGAGGCCTTGCCAATGAAAACGATGTCTTTATTTATCTACTTGTTTTAATGATAATAGGGTTGCACTTTGCCATATCACCTGATGTTAAGCAACCGTACGGTCTACAACGGAGCGTGGTTGTCTAGAAAAAACTGATTCACTCTATACTTGAAACAACAAGATTGTATTCATCAGAAAAAACGCCTAACCCTAGACGGTCTAATTGCATCCTTGTTAGCTCGATACTTAGGAACGGTAACGATGACATGATGTCGTTTTTTCGAACTGCGAGTAGTGTGATAAAAAAAAATGGTTGTCTGTAAAGTCGGTTTACTGACGATAGTTGAACGTGACAACGTCTTAAGAAAATACTGATTGTGTTAAGCGCCATCTAGGTAAAACATTCTGAAGCTTTTTGAAAAGCTGTTCAAAGCGCCATCTCTGGGTACATCATTGTACTAGCACAAGTTCTTAACTTCATATCGTCGCTTTTCTAAAACATGGACAGACTCCTTGAACGTAATACACATTTCACTCACTAGATGGTGCGAAAAGTAATAAGGCGAGGTAACGGTAGTAAATATTATCTATTCTATGGCGGTAACGTTACATGACGTCATGTTTTGCGGGCGTGCAGCCGGCTTCATCGAATTATAAGACGTTATCACGTCAAAAATATTCTTCCTTGATAACTCTACTCAAGTTAACTAAGTAATTAAAATTGAAAACATTACACAGACTCAATAGCGATCCAGATCTTCTCGTGACAACGGCCGTTGTCTACCAAAACGTTAGAAAAATATTAAAAAAGCGGCCAAGTGCGAGTCGCACTCGCCTATGAAGGGTTCCGTAGCAGCAACTAACATAACACATAAGTACCTACTTGTAGCTCGTTGTAACTTTGATGGATGTTTTAATAAAAGTGTAAATAAATATGATGAACTAAAAACAAGATTACTTACTAGATAGAGTACAAACCAATTTTCGGTGGAAGTTTGCATGGTAGTGTACATCATTTTTTTTTTAAGCTGTATCATTTTCTTATTTTGGAAATTACAAGGAGGGGCACATTTTACCACTTTGGAAGTATCTCTCTCTGTCTTAATGCGGTTCACAGAATACATCTACTTACCAAGTTTCAACAATATCTAAAGTTCTTATAGTTTCGCAAAAAGGGGCTGTGACATACGGACGGACTGACAGACATGACGAATCCATAAGGGTTCTGTTTTTACATTTGACAGAACCCTAAAAATGATTTCGATCGCGATTAAGTCTTTTGGAAAGTTTTCAAAATGAATTTAAATACAGAAAATGTAAGAACTATAAGTGTACTCATTATTTAGTAAAAATAATATAGTAATAGTAAGTATACTAGTGTGGGTTTCAGTGAACACCTTGAAGCTGAAATTGTATTTTGTCCTTGTTTAGTTAAGACATCTTGGTGTAACTAGATAGAAATGTAAGCTTTTGAATAATAAATGACTATTACTATTTATAGAATTAACGACACCAACAATGGTAGCAATACAAAATGTCACCTCTAGTTCCGACCAAACTATCGTCCATTGTGTAACGAGCCGAGGCCTTCTGCAGCGAATCGTCCCAAATAGCCTAACCTAGTTATCTCTTCCCTCTCGCACTACCATGAATCAAAATCTAGCTGTCTCTTTCTAGGAATTAAGAATGGGCCATTGTTTCAAGCCCACTCATTGATGTTGAATTTTGTTTAGCGTAGTAATGAATCGCAGCTTGAGATTCGAGGTGACTGAAATGGAAACTATTTAACAAGGACGGGAAAAGGAAACACTAATTTGGATAGAATTAAAACATGAATTAATCATTTCAAGTGTCAAGTGAAATGTGATTTGATCAGGAAAAAATATAGCTGAGAAACTATGAGTAATTATATTCATTCGGGTATGGCATACAAAAATGTCTTGCAAAGGTTTAAAGATTATTAGAGTTGGCTAAATTTCGTCGGCTAAATTTAGCTGCTATCGACTTCAGTGAAGTTTATAACATGCAGTAAACTAGCATAATAAATTTAGAAGCGAGGATTGCTTGCTTCTAATTTGTTTCTAAATTCAGTCTACTAACCGTGTTTCAAAGAGCACAGAGAACCATGGAAAGGTCTATGCTCGGCATCAAACTACAAGATTGAGTTCGAAACACTGAAATCCGACGAAAAATCAAAGTTCAGGACGTCGGAAAAGCAGTGACAAAGTTAAAATGGAGTTGGGCAGGGCAAATTGTTAGGCGGTGTGACGACAGGTGGACCAAAACTGTAACAGAATGGTGGCCGAGGCAGGGAATGCGGAGCGTTGGACGTCCACCAGCAAGATGGGTCGACGATATAGTAAATATCGTGGGTCGAACCTGGACTCGATTGGCACAGGACCGAGGTAGATACCCAGCAGTGGGATAGACAATGGGATGATGGTGATGATGATGAACCGTGCTTCTAAATCTAGCTTGAATTCAATCACTAAATTTAGACAAGTGTAATAGGTAAGCCTTTTAGTTACCAGTGCTCCTGCAATTATGCTTATGTGTTGCAATAGTAACACACACAGAACATAAATCTCTTGATATATCTCTTGATATAATATGTTCTGTGGTAACACACGATGCTTTCAACATGGCGGTCAGGTTTGAAACTTGGCGGAACAGCAGCGCACTGATATTTCCGTTACATAAAATATATGTAGGTATTTGTTATTGAGTTTTAGCAACATTTTCTGAGCGTTTGTTCTAGAAAAAATGGTTGTGTGTTTCTGGTTGATTTAACAGTTATAATTAAACATAGATTTATTATATTTTGTAGAAATTAAACCAATGAGAATTAATGAATGAAATTATAATATCAACTGTAAGATCTTCCTACTATATTTTTTTAAAGAATACTCGCACAAAGTGTTAATGCCATTTACTTAAGCCCGAACCCCTTCAAAACTCTTTTTGAGCTGGTGGGTAGAAGTAGATGGTTCTATACTGGCGCCTTTTATATTAAATTTTACAAGTCATAGCTATTTATTGAAATAATCAGATACTTCTTATTTTATATCACACATATTTAGATTTTATATACGAAATACACTACAAACGATACAGATGACAACAGTTTTAAGATATCACATCACGGTTGTTCACTACATTAGGTTTATAATACGTGATGTTACGGTAAACATCCACGGCATATATCCCGTAATGTATTATAATACTTATCCTACTAATATTACATATGTAAAAGTTTCTATGTGTAATGCTCAATCACGTCGGAATCCCTGAACGGATATGATTAAAATTCGTAGCACAGATACGATAAGGTATGCAATGGCACATTAGGAACACAAATAGACTATAATACTGAGTTTATAAGGCATAAGCTATTTTTCATTACAAGAGCACAAAGAGAACGGAAATCAGGCGGGCGAAACCGCGGGGCACTACTAGTGTGACAATAATTGAAAAACAAATCTGCCGCGTAATAGTAAGCATGCAACTTGAGCTTTTAAGAAAACAATAAATAGTACGTAGTATTTTTGACAAGGCAGGTTTAAAATTTCCACTCACTGCGCAGTGTTCGTCAAAACATAAATTGCTAGAATTACACTTGTTACATTTTGCTCTTCAAAGCAAAAAGTCTGAAATGCTTACCAGTTTTACTGTAAAAACTAACATCGTTATTTCATTTTTTAATTAACTCCTAGTATCACCGAGTACCATATCATACAAAATTATAACGAGTTTGATAATTAAAAATGTCGGTACACAAACCATATGCTCACTTGATTTTAACCCCCGACCAAAGAAAGGGGTGTTTTAAGTTTGACGTCGATGTTTATCTGTGTGTCTGTCTCTCTGTATGTCTGTCTATGTGTGTATCTGTATGTGACACCGTAGAGCTCAAACGGATGGATCGATTTCGATGCGTTTTTTTTAATCTGTAGGTTAATTTCCATGCGGTAGTTTTTAGCTACTCTAGTGACGTTATAACATTCTTACTTAACAGTAAAATAACTATCAAAGGTAAGACACTTCCCCAGACAGAGTCCGCAAAAAGTACCGCCGCAAAAATAATAACAAAAGCGATTCTTTCCATGCCGACATCACAAAGAAATCCTAAAACACATTAATCTTTCTTATTCCTTCAAATTCCAATTATAAAATGTCACTTTTATTTCCAAACCACTAAAAAAGAAGCTAAAATGGATTGCCACGCGCCGCGGACCGCAAAAGCGCTGCGCTGAAATGCAACCCAGCGTTTCTTTATCGTAAAGCCGATTCTACACGATGCGGCAACTTTCCGGGATTGCACTTTGTTCAAATGACACGACTGGCATATGTTACTGAAATTTCGTCCGACAGTTACATGCTGAGTTCGTGATTAGAAAGCAAAATGTTGTGTTTTAGGATTTTTATTCGTTGTATTATCGACTAGCAGCGTCCCGCGGTTTTACTCGTGTTGTTCCCGTTGCTGTTATTTTTACGGGATAAAAAGCAATCCATGTGTTCTTCCAGGTCATAATCTAACCATGTTCCAAATTTCAGCCTCATCCGTTGATATGTTACGACTTGATTGAGCAACAGACATTTTACACAATTTATAATTTTAATAGTAGAACATATATAAAAATGGATCGTGGAAATGTATGTGCGCTCATAACTTTTGAATGACTGCACTAAATTGGATGTTTCTTTGTTATATGTATTTGTTATTGTCGAGACAATGTTTGCATATATACATAAGCATATTCGTAGTCCGAGTTCAATATTACAACTTATTACTTTTAATTTAACAAATATTTGTTAATAGATATATGTAAACATGTAGACTAACGAAAGTTTCACAACCTTTAAAAAAAAATTTGTCTGGAAAGTCGGTTGGTTTACGGACGATAGTTTAACATGACAACGTCATAACAAAACATTGATGGATGCGGCGCAAGCGTACAATGTGCGTAACGGGACAACCAGCGTAACGGGACACATTTTCGTGCATGCAGCCGGCGTTCATCGATTTATTAGACGCTGTCACGTCAATAAATGTAATAAATAGAAGTTTTCTCCGCACTTGTGTCACAGATTAATAAAGTTACCTTGTGTTTTCTGTCGTGTCGTAGTTTGTCTGTACTGAGCTTAGTGTTCTTTCAAGCGCGGCATTCAAGAATCTACCGTAGTAGATCCGACACGAGCGTAGCTCTTTGTAGCGCTCGTAGTATTGCTACGAACATCCAAAGAATAGGAGCTAGATTGCGTTACAAGACTAACATTATCTATTGATATTGTATTATTGGGTTGGAAAATTTTACAAATCAAAATGTAAAATTTGTCGGATTCAATTTCGTTGGTATTTTAACCAAAAACAATTGTTGGTAAAAACTAAAAACTAAATTTCAATTTGTGAAACAAAAAAATCTACTAATTAATTTTCTGTTTGTTTATGACCAGAAGGTCGTAAAATTAAATTTAGAATTTTAATGTTTTAGAAAACTGTTTTTTTTCATATATAAAGTTAAAAAGCAAACAGCTGAATACTAAAAGTTAAGTTCATAACACATAATATATATGTTGCCCACACTGAAAAATAAAATGAGTTATCTATTTGTCCTGTAACTTGCGTTTAAATATTTCCCTTCAAACCGGAACACAGTAAAGCAATTGACGGTAGCAAAAGTGACGAAAATGTGGTACTTTCCTAGGCAGACGCTAACAGACATGTATTTTTTGTTTTATGTAATTATTAGACATGAATCAACAAAGATCATCAAACTTCCGGATTGGGAGCTTGTGTCGTCACATAAAAGTCGTATCTATATACGACTAAAAAAGTTAGGTATAAAAAAGTTATTATTCCGTTTGTTAGATTATTAAAATATGTTGTTTCCATATTTTTTATTTTGTTTCACAAACATAAAATGACGAAGACATAAGGCTTAAAAGTTTCGAGTAGTGTCACGTATAGACGTGACACAAACGGAATAATAACCTTTTTTAGTCACCATGGCTATTTCCATTTATAGGTAGGTACCTATAATTTTACAAGTTTTATGGCAGCGCTAGCCTAGGGTGATTTTTCGCAAACCTACAGTAAGACTATCAACACATTTATGTATTGTGAATGCCATATTTATGTGTTTTATAATAGTAACGAACGAAAGGATCTACTTTAAAAGCATTATAACTCAACATTAAAGTCCTTTCAACACTGAATAGTCATAAATTATTACTCGAGAGCAATAATCCGACATAACTTCTTATTATTAGCGTTATATGTCAGATTTATTACTTAGCCCGTTATCTATTTACCCCAGTCTTCAAAAATCAATAGAGATGATGTAATTTATGACCGAATGCTGTATATACTGTATCCTACGGCTTTGCTTGACTTTCACCTACACACTCTAAGTGTGGCGCAAAAGTATAATTTTGCGCTCTAATCGTTTTTTATCGGATACATTTCGGAAAGTGTGCAATTGTTCAGCACGATCCAATATCACCTTAAGTATTATTTTATTGGGCTTTTCCGTACTCGAAAAAACGAAATCGAAATCGAAAAACGTTTTGCTGAGTGATCCAAACACAGTGCTCCTGAGAGTCGTTGTTTTACTTAGTGATCCGGACACTGGTTGTTTTACTGAATGATCCAGAGATTCATTATTTTACTGAGTGATCCAGAGACTTGTTCCTTAACTGAGTGCTCCATAGATTCGTTGTTTTACAGAGTGATCCAGAGACGTGTTCTTTAACTGAGTGCTCCTTAGATTCGTTGATTTACAGAGTGATTCAGAGACTTGTAGTTTAACTGAGTGTTCCAGATACTCGTTTGTTTTACTGAGTGATCCAGAGACTCGTTGTTTTACTGATTTCTCCAGAGACTTGTAGTTTCACTGAGTGCTCTAGAGATTCTTTGTTTTACTGAGTGATCCAGAGGCTTGTTGTTTAACTGAGTGCTCCATAGATTCGTTGTTTTACAGAGTGATTCAGAGACTTGTAGTTTAACTGAGTGTTCCAGATACTCGTTTGTTTTACTGAGTGATCCAGAGACTCGTTGTTTTACTGATTTCTCCAGAGATTCGTTGTTTTACTGAGTGATCCAGAGATTTGTTGTTTTACTGAGTGATCCAGAGATTTGTTGTTTTACTGTGTGACCCAGAGATTTGTTGTTTTACTGAGTTATATTAAAAATGTATTTAACTAAGCACATTGCAAATTATTTCCTGAATAGATAGATAGATAGATAGATAGATAGATAGAAACTCTTTATTGTGATACAGACAAATTAATAAAATTACAGCGAAATACTTATGAACTAGTACCACAAGATAGATATAAATAATCTTTTAATATAGCGAATGAAACCTCGAGGTCATCTGAGGTTATCTGAATAATTATTTTCATTCTACTCAACAACTTTTTTACTGCATCAATCGTGAAAAAAAATAACACGAGTTCCACACATTTCTCCGAGTCGAAAAACATTTTTTTTTCTTTTGTTTTTGCATTTCAAAATGGGTTTCATAAATAGATATTTATGAAGATTCTCCACACACCATTATCTCTAAGCTAAGCAACCTAAATGGGAACCAGACAGCTACCTGATGTAATAGTGTAAGCATGGTACCACGCCGGTCCAGTGCGGGTTCGCGGATGACGCTACACTTCGAAGGATTTTAGAAAAATATCAGTTTCCTCACGATGTTTTACTTCACCTATGGTCTCACAATTTTGAATCGCTAATTTTAACTACTAGCCACTAAACCACTGCGTTCTATTAAGCCTGTATAAAAGCCTCTCTCTCTAAATGACGATAAATCCTGTACCTTTTTCATTTCTCCGCTACTTCTTTCGACACAATTCCCCACATGTTACCTTGAGGGTCCCACAATTTCCCACGAGTGTGACGTCACGTATCGGTCGTGGTGACGTCGTAAACCGAAGCATCGCATCGCCTGGCGAGCTATAAACTACATACGGCAACAAAATGGCAACAAACTAGAATAAAGGGAGTCTCGAGTGTAACGAATGTCGTTGGTGATTTACAAAATGAGTATCTGTGAAACTATTTTTCTTTGGTTGAAATGATTTACAGACAGGATTAACAAATAAAATCTAGCCCTATGTATTCAATGCTTACCGCGCCAGTTACAAATCTTAACCTACATAAGCAGCCTACTAAATGTGTCCCCCTGCTGAGCCTTGAGGTCTTCTCTAGCAAAGAAAGAGTCAATGAAAATGAAAATGAAAAAACGTTTATTTAGACAAATATTGGGTTCACAAATGTTGACTGACAAATTTCGTAGCATTATTATTATTATAGCAGGATCCGGAGATTAGCACCAACCAAGGGCCAATTCCCGGATACCCGACCCAAGTTGGTACTAGCTATTGCCGGGTCCAGAATCCCATCCAAGCATTGCTTAAATAGGTACCAAGACACGGCAAGGACCAGTGGGCAATGTTTTGCCAGAGTGCACTGGATCCCACACTAGGGCTACCTGTGTTGTAGGATCCAGGTTCCCCGCTAATTGTACAGACTTAAACAGCAAAGTATAATTAAGCATTATAAACTTTGGTTCGGATAAAAAGAAATGAAAACAAATACAGTTAGAATTAAAAATTATTGACTAAAAACAAAATGCAACTACAACAAAAAAAAGAATTAATAATAATAATAATTTACGGTAAACAACAGCGACAACTAAAGGTAACTCAAAATAATACATTAATGGCTCAATGTAGGTGTATGTTAAAATGTAATAAATATACTAGTAGGGTTCGTGTGCGAGAAGACATGTTGCACACGGAACGCCGTAGTGTGAGTGGGACGCAGGCAGCCAACACAACAATGCTATGCGAGGCTAAGCTCGCGCGAAAGGCAGTGTGAGTGCCAGGCGCGCGCACCGCTCGCCGGTCAGGTTGGTGTGCGTGCGTCTAAGATCTATACAACTTACTCACGTGGATTCACTCACCCACGGAAATGCTGCACATTTTCTTTCTCGTATGGTTATATTTTAAGTTTGCCCCTAAGTCGGTTAATCAAGCACCAAAATATATTTTTTGATTACTTAATCAACACATTAGTGTATAGATATATAATGTTTTTGCAAAAATAATAAATTATAAATACATATTATAGTACGAATGTGAATTTTGATAATTTTGTGTACGAGTGTGGATATTTAAGCTGTTTGTATGACTTTGTGTGAGGTAAGAAAAGTTTGTGATAATTTAGAAGTATATAAGTTTGAATAAATAGCAGTGTAATATAACATATTAATGGTATATATTATAAAAATATCTCTTTCCGTTTCTGTTCTGCCTTCTTATGATACAATCAATTTGATCTCAAAGTGTAATGGATTAGGCTGCGTTAAGCGTTGCTTTATGGGGAACTGCCATACTTCTAATGCATGACGCATGACTTAGAAATATTCCAGAAACATGTTGATTTCGAAATGATAGTGCTGCGCGTGGGTTTTCGTAACTGAGGATCGGCAGTCGCCGTTCTCTCGACTAGACCAGCAGTAACTTAAACGTCTAGTTACGTAAAATATTTATTATCTTCACTATAGTTGTTCGCTATATTTTATAAGCTTAGTTGGCTAGATAGGTGTGTGAAAAATATCCACCAAGATATTTTTTTCATTACTCACTTATTTATTTTAGTTGTTTAAAGTTCGTGTGTAAAAAAACTTGACAGTGTAGGTAATAAACTAAATATCAAGAAAAAAAAGAAAACATTATATTGTTACATATTTAAACCTACAAATATTTTAAAATCCTCTTACAAAATAAACAAGCCTACGATATTCTGGAACGCTCGCGGCGCTGTCCCGGAAAGAATTAAAGTTAATTATGTTGTTTAAATTAGGTTTTTACAATATAGATATTCATGGCCCACTTCGGCCTCCCGCGCTTATACATTTAATAATCAAACATTTCGTGATAAAATATGAACAAAATTCGTAAATTATCATAGTCATTTTACAGTTCCAAAAGCAAAAAACTTATCATGGTGATATTTGACATTAAAATGAAAGTAATTTTATGACTCTTTTAATAACACGCTTTTATTAGCTTCGCTTGTAACTATGTATGTAATAAAATCTTGGAATCTTAATTTGACCCACTTCCCGGTCTTCGATTAGGATGAAATTTTGCACACGCTCTGAGTTTTCATGACAATACATGACTAGCTAAGAAACGTCATTACAAATCCAATATGGCGGACTCCCAAGATGGCGGACTCCCCAAGATGGCGGACTCCCCAAGATGGCGGACTCCCCAAGATGGCGGACTGGCTGTTTGAAATCCACCCCCATGATATTGGTATCACATGAAAGGGTTTGCTGAATGGGATACGAAAAAAATATATTTTGTAATTTTTAGTGCGTGCTAAAAGCGTGTTTTTCAAACTATTATAACTTATATATTTTTACGAGCTGAAAATTACGCGTATTATTTACCGCCTGTGAGTACGATACACGAAAGAAAACTGGTGGTTGGAAACGTAAGACCGAAGAATGCGCTGAGTGGTCATAATACACCATAGGAGAGCCTACCTCTTCGGCTTTATAAATATTGGTTTAGTTTAGATATATTCTGAAAATACATACATATAATTGCTATTTGACGAGATATCAACCGTGAAAAAAAATTCCAATCTCTCCCTACGCCGACAGAGGGGCCAGAGCGGCAGAGTCCAAGCTGTTGGTAGGTTGTTAGGATTACAAAGCGGAAAACCCCTCTGATGACGCACGCATTTTTGAAGATAACTGCCTTCTGCATCTGACTTTCGATCCCAACGTCTAACGACAACCTTCTGTTGTAGGTCGAGGCTTTTCGAATGTATTTGAAACGAAACGAAATATTTAATACTAGCAGTGCCCCGCGGTGTTACCCGCAAAGTTCCCGTTCCCGTTATTCCCGTTGTTTTCTGGGTTAAAAAGGTCTATGTGTTTTTCCAGACTATAATCTATCTGTGTTCCAAATTTCAGCCCGATCCGTTCATACGTTAGGACTTGATTGAGCAACAAACATCCAAACATCCATACATTGACATTTATAATATTAGTAGGATGTATTTTATGTAAATTAGTATGTGTGTTTTTAATATATTCTTTATTGTATAAGTAGTATATTTTATAATTTTAAGCTTAGGTTGTACCTATAATATTAGCTATTCGATTTGTTGTTTAATTTATTTAATATTTGAAGGTCGCATTACTGTATAATATCCTATCCGTACACGGTTGGCTGGAAGAGATCGCTCTAAGCGATAAGACTGCCAATTAAAATGTCTAGCATACGTTATTTTTAAATTTATTTTGTGTTTTTGTTTTTTTGTATGTACATTTGTTTGGCTTTTAATACAGAGTTTTCTTATCTTAGCTTAATGTCAGTACTACGTTCGTTGAAACAACGAAATCAATTATCAACATTTTTTAATTTATTTCAATTAAAAATATTTCGAATTCCGGCTTCTATAATCCCAGGAAATGCTTTTGCTTGCAAACGGAAATACCAACAGGATGAGACGTATTCAGCCAGCGTCATAGCAATTAATTGTTAATAATGTCCTATTGTAGTTTGATGCATTCCAATCGGATGCCTGATAGATTGGCGTAATTATCTCAATAACCAGAATTACTATACATTAACGGCTGATCACTGAATATAGAATATAGGTGTACACAAAATCAGTGATCTATGTGAACATCACAAATCATGGCTTGAGCTCGATTTTTATCTCGTTCAGCTTATTTACGACACAAATGTTTAATATGTGTATACAAGTATATATACATATACATATTTGACTTTGCTAAACAATTTTTAAGTTTGAGGCTGCTTGCAGAAGCTTTGAACAAATGTTTGGAATGTTACGAAATCTATACTAATATTACAAAGCTGAAAAGTTTTTTGTTTGAACTCGTTAATCTCAGGAACTACTACACCGATTTCAAAAATGTTTGCAACGTTGAAAATGTTTGTGATTTTTAGGTGCTGTAGATTATATATGTATATTATTTATCTACCACGGTGTTGTATATTATATATCTACCACGGGCAAAGCCGAAGTGGACTTTAAGTGCTTCTTATAAATCTAAATTAAGCTGCCGCTGCGTGCTGCGTGCGGCTGCCCGCAGTGCTAAACGAGCTGCGAACACGCGCACGCACTTGCCTTGAAGAAGATCGCCGGACGCGATCGAAACTCGAGTCGGACTGTTCTGACTATATTATACGTGAGTTACCCGTGTGTTTATTTTAAAATGTGTAATAACCACGTTAGTTTTTTTACTAATTTAAGCTATTCAACGGTGTTTAATTCCAGCGAAATTAACACCATGGACTCTGAGAGGTAATCAAACTTACGACCATAGAGTTAGCGAGCATACTTACAACCAACTGAGCCACAAATCCTGTTTGTATTGCACTGCTCATAAAATTCATAAAATGTTACAAGAACAAAATAGCGTGCAACAACTTAGTTACCTAAGAAACTTAATAGCTCTAGTTTTAGCAACGTTAACTATTTTACAAATCCTCGTAAAGTGAATAGCTTACTAAGCCGGACCGTAATCCACCCTTAGGGCTCTGAAAACCCAACTGCAAAATGGACTTCACTAAACAGGAAGAGGTATCATTGTACGGCTCAACGACCCGACTAGTATTTAAAAAAACGTTTTAAAAAGGTCTTATGGCAGTTGAACTCACAATAGCCTCCACTGCCTCCCAAACAACTTAAATAACCAAAACTACACATACTAAATTCACATAATGTTTATTTTTGCTGTGTAGCTAGATTACCCCTGAGGATTAACCTGTGGGCACACAGGGATACCAGTTTTTCACAATTATTTATTTTTGGTATAATTGACATCGAATCAAAATCAAATCAAATCGATCTAATCAAAAGCTCAAGAATGAGTTTCAAGCCTGTAGCTTCAAAAACATCAAAATTTCTTAACAATTTTTAACTTCTAATTCAGCCCTTTAAAGCCCCTTTTTGAGGTTATAGACTGTCTCTATATCAATGTTCAGTTAAATCGGTTTAGTATTTTAGGCGTGAAAATATATTAACACTTCATAAGAAAGACTTGTCCGAAATTGTCCTTCATGAGTCCCTGATGATATTTTAGTGCTATGTAACCATCGATGTCTATTACCTATGCTATAACATAGCACTGAAATAGCTTAGCGTGCCGAAAATAAATGAATCTTGTTTTAACCGACTTCAAAATAAACTCAAAAAAAAGGGGAGGTTCTCAATTCGGTTGTATGTTATTTTGTATGGATGTATGTTACGCGATAGCTCTGCTTTTTAATATATTTTGTTGATTATTTTTTGATTGGTAGATAATAAACATTTCAGAAGTGGTAAATTTTATCCAATGATGAATTTCGAAACATGAACAGAAAACTAAAATTTGTTTTTATTAATTTTTGTCCTGAATTAAATTTTCAATTGAAGTAGGTTTTTGTTACTTTGGACAAAATGAATTATTCTGAATCTAATACGGGCCCATCCACTGAAAGAACCCAGGTTTGTTATTGACAGACTCGTAAAGACAAACGATATAATTCATAATAAAATCGCGAGATAAAGTATAATAATAAAATCGTAGAAAAACAACAAAATCTCCAATCGAAATAAAGCCATGACCACGCCATTAGCTGATGGACAAGCGAAAGTGCCCGCCATAAAATGGCAAAGACAAAAAATAAAACGCCTTTTCGTCCATTACTTCCAAGCCGGAAATAAATAACACCATAAATAACAATGAAAGGACCATGAGTGACAACTTAAACCTCACAGAAGGACGGCGCCACTTAACTGATTAAAGAGCATATGGGTTGGTGAAGTTGCCTTTGTAGAGAAACCTTCAAATGAAATATGTACGTTATATACCATTTAAGGTTCTTACCTTAAATGGTATATAACGTACATTTGTAGCTCTTGCTACAAATGCATCTCAGAAGGTGTACAGTAAAGTTGCTTACTCATTACGAGAGAATAAGATTCTGTTTTACTTGCTATGTTTATTTTACTTGAATGACCGAGCTTTGCTCAGTATTTCATTGCTTGAAAAGACGCATAAAATAACATCTAGCTAGATAGATTTATCACCCCCGAAACCCCCTGCATACTAAATTTTATGAGAATATTTGAAGCCGTTTCCGAGATTCAGATTCTATAGTTATGTACCATCGCCGTTGTGTTGTAAACACTGTTAGGTTATAATCTCTCTAACGAGATTGTAATCTGTCGAAATATTAATAACCGTCAGTTGTTGTTTACAATTTTAACGCATTATTTTTCGGTAGATTGTAATCTATCGAAGTGAAAACGATCGCGGCGAAGCGTATTGCGACACTCTCGTGTCAGATCAACATCAGATTTCACAATGGTGAGTGAGGTCATGGTTAAAATCCCACGTACAGCTCTGGGTATTTCTCCAAGCGTAGATATAAAATTCAATACAAGATGTTCTAAAAGGTTTTCATCACTACTGGCTATGACGATTGATACAATATAAGAAAAAACCCTGTTCTAAGATTTTCTTTCGAATACTCGCGTCAACCGCCAACCCGCACTTTGCCAGCATGGTGGATTATGGCTTTTATTTTTCTTACATTGAGAAAGAAGGCTCGAGAACTAGCAGTGGAACATAAAGTAGACTGCTACTTTAGTATTAAAATTAACGTGGTTGTTACACATATTGATTAGGTAAACGGGTAATGAGGTCGGTCAATCCGACTCGAGTTTCGGCCGCGTCCGGCGGCCTTTTTCAAGGAGAGTGTACGCACCCGATGGCTTCCCGTTTGGCACTTTAAGCGATCAGGCGCGTATACTCTCCTTGAAATAGGCCGCCGGACGCGGCCGAAACTCTAGTCGGATTGACCGACCTCATTACACGTGAGTTACCAGCTTACCTAATCAATAGACTGCTACTGTCACACAGTCTGCTACTGTCATATTATTCCGAGAGCTACTAACAAATTTTGAGTAGATATTTGAGCTCAAAACTTGTCGCACAGCTCTCCTACTATTCCCCAACACGGAAGTGCAGACCTGGATGGTGGCGGGGCAAAATGGAACCACACATTTTTAAAATGTTTATTTTATTTTTTTATTCAGTTATTGTGTTTGAGGGAATATGCCATTTTTTAATGTTGCAGTTTAATGTTTAAAGAATAAAAATAAAGTTGTCAAGTGCGAGTTGGACTCGCCCATGAAGGGTTCCGTTGCAGCAAGTAACATAATATACATAGTACACATAGTTCTTGTAGTTCATTGTAACTTTGATCGAAGTTTCAATAATAGTGTATTTATGACGTACTAAAAAAAAAGTACTCATCAGATCAAGTTCAAACTAATTTTCGTTGGTAGATTACGTGGTAATGTACATCATATATTTTTTTTAGATTTTTCATTCTCTTACTTTAGAAATTAGAGGGGGGGGGACACACATTTTACCACTTTGGAAGTGTCTCTCGCGCAAGTTATTCAGTGTAGACGAAAATGATTTTAGAAACCTCAACATCATTTTTGAAGACCTATCGATAGACACCCCACAC
This sequence comes from Ectropis crepuscularia, assembly GCA_963693475.1. NCBI lineage: Eukaryota > Metazoa > Arthropoda > Insecta > Lepidoptera > Geometridae > Ectropis > Ectropis crepuscularia. The sequence goes on from OY856358.1 coordinate 18,551,661, forward strand.
GTGTAAGCTTGATGAAAAAAATATTTTTGAGTTTCAGTTCTCAGTATGGGGGGCAACCCTAATTTTTCTTTTTTTTTAATTTTTTTGTTTAAATCTTGATGCGGTTCACAGAATACATCTACTTACCAAGTTTTAATAGTGTAGTTCTCATAGTTTCGGCAAAAAGTGGCTGTGACATACGGACGGACAGACAGACAGACAGACAGACAGACAGACAGACAGACAGACAGACATGACGAATCTATAAGGGTTCCGTTTTTACGTTTTACGGAACCCTAAAAACATAAGCCATACAGTTTAATCGGGGTTTTAACATTGCCAGTCACGTGCAAATATGTTTTGCAAAAATTAAAAATGGGTTTTGTGTCGTTGAACCTCGCATAAAACGCATTCGCGCTAAATCACCTCGTCTCTGTGTAAAATATATTCAAATTTAATAAATCCAATAATTCGCGGCCGCGTGTGTTACAACCCAAATCAACTGTGAGAAAATATATATCAGCGCCAAGGAGTACAGTAACATTCGAAGGACTCCAATTAAACAACCATAACTTACCCATACCCAACCCAACCATAACTCCTATAACTTATAAATTTTCCTCACAAAGTTTCATGGTAACCATGAAACATGAAATAGGAGTGACAAAGTAGGTACCTGGTGTCTTCTTGATGATAGGTACGCTCACTTGGTTGTTTAATTGGAGTCCTTCGAATGTTACTGTAGTCCTTGGCGCTGATATATATTTTCTCACAGTTGATTTGGGTTGTAACACACGCGGCCGCGAATTATTGGATTTATTAAATTTGAATATATTTTACACAGAGACGAGGTGATAAAAATGGGTTTGAGGCAATTATAAATTTATATTGGAAGTTATGTATAATAAAAAAATAGGTATATTCAAAAAGAGATATCATTTTGGAGGGACTACCTACCTGCCAGGTGATGTAAATTGAAGGATTCATTTCGACCCGCTACTCACCAGCCAGGTCTGCACCTCCGTGTTGGGGAATAATCGGAGAACTATGTGACAAGTCTTCAGTTTGCCTCAAATAAGCTCTCGGAAAATATAGCAAAAGTAAGAAACGAACTAAAAAACCATAGCAAGTCCCTCAAATGATCATACTACCTTTTGTTTTCTATTTGGGTTAGTCCCCAGTTCGCAGATCACGAGAGCAACAAAAGTAGGTACTACTTTCTCATCTATATCTTTTACGAGACAGACAGACAGCAATTTTCTGCAGGGTTAGAGCTATAAAAAAGAAAGTTTACGGTTTAAGTATTGCTACGTTTTATTTTCATTCAAAGGCTGTAAACGGTGGAATGAAAGGGTTTGATTAATTAAAAATAGTCCTTTACGATCTGAAACCTTTTGAGAGATGTTTAAATCGAATTGGGTATCTTCGGTTTAAACGTAAATAGTTCACTCTCTGTTCCCACAGCTGGGACTCAGACATTTTCTCATAATGAGAGAGGAGAGAATGTAAATCAATTGACACATAGCATCGTCGCTTAAAGGCCGGTTTGCATTTTGATTAGTGTAAGTGCGAGTGAGGTTCCGAGTGCGAGTGAGTAATCGCGACTGATTACTATGTACTCGCAATAATCAATCGGTGTCCACACGTGTTTGCTACTAATCGCTCAACAACTGCACTACTCACTCGCAGTCGTACTAATCGAAATGAAAACAGGCCTTAACATTACGTGAGATAGCGGTCAAGAATAAACCTATAAAAATAAAAACGCCCAAACCTAGTGTGGTTTGGCGAATAACATGTATTCTTGCGAGATGCGTTTTTATTTTAAATAAAGAGTGACGAGACGAGCAGAACATGTGCCTGATGGTAAGCAACATGCCTGCCACATAACAGCCCAGTGACACGCAGCTATTGGAACATGAAGGGTCCAAATCATTACCTAGTACTGCATTGCGCTCGTCACCCAGAGATCTAAGTTGTTATATCTCTAAGCCCTGTAATTTTTCTTGGAACAGGCGTTTTTTCTTGACGTTTTCCTTTATCGTCGAAGTCAGTAGCGATGACAAACTTTTACATGTTGCATTGTATTTCGAACCGAGTTCATAATAATTATATCTGCATTTGGAATAATACACAGAATAATTTAACTAATATCATGCATGGATACCAAAATTAACTCTGCTCCCAACACGAACTATTTTTATCATATACGTTGTAGTTTACTAGTATGCAGTGAATACTAGTTTGGCCCGAGGCAAACGTGACTAAACTACGCGTACCCGGGCAATTTACTCTGGGTCCAATTTATACGCCAATCGCAACAAAATGGCAATGCCGCAAATTTATGCGCACCTTTGTTTTATTAGTTATTTTTTTAACCAAAAGATGTATTTGTTACCAAACTCAATTTCCGAAAATGGTTGTGTTATCTACACCACTTATTGCTGTATTTTAAATAAATGTAATATGGGCAAGGTACCTATATCAACAATATATACATTTTCACGAGCGCACGAGAAAAAATTAATCAGTAGGTATGGATATTGTTGACGTCTGTGACTTCAAATAAAGTCAAATAAGCTTAAGATAGTTCTGTAGTGGTAGGACTCTTGGCAGAGTCCGCCTGGGGAAGGACCACACCTTTGCCAAATATTCTACCGCCAAGCAGTAATGTGCAAACATTACTGTGTTCCGGTCTGAAGGCCAATGTTTCCAGAGAAATTACAGGGCTTAGAGATATAACAACTTAGATCTCTGGGTGACGGGCGCAGTGCAGTGCTAGGTAGTGCTAGGTAATGCTCATGATTTGGAATCTTCATGTTCCAATAGCTACGTGTCACTGTGTTGTTATGTGGCAGGCATGTTGCTTACCATCAGGCACATGACCTGCTCGTCTCGTCACGCTTTATTAAAAAAAAAAAAAAAAAGTTAAGTTTCCAAGCTCGTGTAATTAATTTGAATTCGAATGTTACGTACTCTTATTATTATATCTCGGAAATGTCTTCCTATATCATGCCACAGATCTAGTCTATAGTATATCTGGGCGTTCAATTAGATTGTAACATTCCTTGCCACATTTTCCGAAATTTATACGATACAAATCTGAAACACAAGCGAGCGATGACCGAGGTTTTGCCATCGAGTTTTATATAAAGCTTCATCTTATGCAAAAAACTGTCCAAAATCCAATGATCGCTATTCGCAGAGAAATGTTAAGGATAAAAAGTGTCTTGCGAGTCAATTAACGACATCAACTAAATTTTAGACCAAGAAAGTCCAAACTGCCTTAAACACAGTTGTGTGTTTCTGATCATTAAAAACATTCTTAATTAATTAATTTATCTCACATTGGTTACTTTAGACTTGGAACTGTGATGAGCGTAACCTCAGATGTAACCTCATTGTAAATTACCTATGGTAAGCTGAACACGTCTCGAAGCGGCTCATATATCTCATACATTCATAGGCAGAGAATTGGATGAATGTTCCGGAACAAAGCGAGTCCAAATTGAGTGAATTTGCGACGGATCTAATTATAACTTCGCTTGTCGGAGTCGTCTCGAAATTAGAAGCTAGTGTTGCCAGAACTTCGGAATATGGGTTAACCAGGCTAGTGTTTAGATTCTAGTGAAGATGTGAATGGGAAAACATTTATTCTGACTGTAGTGTATGTGATGGTTTCATTGTATTTATGATGGACTAAAAAAAACTACTCATCAGATCGAGTTCAAACCAATTTTCGTTTGTAGTTTGCATGGTAATGTACATCATATATTTTTTTTAGTTTTTTCATTCTCTTACTTAAGAAGTTAGAGGGGGGAGCGGGGGACACATTTTACCACTCTCGCGCAAATTATTCAGTATAGACAAAAACTATATTAGAAACCTCAACATCATTTTTGAAGACCTATCAATAGACATCCCACACGTTTTTTTTTCATTATCCTACGTTAATGAAAAAAAAATTGTTGAGTTTCAGTTCTAAGTATGGGGGGCAACCCTAATTTTTCTTTTTTTTTTTCTTTTTTTTTGTAACAATCTTAATGCTGTTCACAGAATACATCTACTTACCAAGTTTCAATAGTGTTGTAGTTCTCATAGTTTCAGCAAAAAGTGGCTGTGACATACGGACGGACAGACAGACAGACAGACAGACATGACGATAAGGATTCCGTTTTTACGTTTTACGGAACCCTAAAAATTAGACAAATTGTCAAAACTACATTAAAACCACAGATTTCAATATTTTTTTGCTACGCAAACGTCTTTGATTAAAACATCATGCTTTGCAAACCTCTGTGTCAAAATTATAGACAAAACCATGGTGAATAAAGAAATATTTAGGACACATTTTTTTCATTGAAGTATCGGATTATGTCCCTTCGTCGACAAAATCCGACCATCTCTCCCAGGCGGAAAGGAAAGCGTAAATGCATTTCCTCCACGAAAAAAAACGTTATGCCATTTGTGAAAGTTTGGGGCAAAACTATTTTTTAAAATTTAAGTAAACATTTTACGTAAAGTTATTTGAAATTTTCGTATGAACGTTGAGTTTGGAAAATATGAAAGGGCATTCAAAATTAATTCTGTTTTAATTTTTCTTTGGCTTCGATTCAATGATGATGTGTTGCATTTAAACCTTTCAAGTTCTACAGATCTTTCTAGAGCAATGTTCACTTATACGTTATTTAGATTTCCCCAAAAGGGAAATTCAAAAAAAAACATTGAACAATGAAACCAATAAAATAAAACTAACTCATTATATTCTCTCTAAACTACTGAAATAAGATACAAAATTGAAAGGTAACACACCTCACACGTTGTTCTCATCCACAAAGGTATCATATAAGCCATATTAAATAAATCACAGTCCCAGAACTATTGAGCCGAGGGTCGGGGAAGGTCAGGTCAGGACGATTGGCGAAAGGGCGCGAACTACCGTTCCTCAGGGTATGAAGACAATTTATTAACGTGATACATCATAACAAGTACCAGTTACCGTCTTCTGTGTGTCCGTACTAGATATTATCTATTCTATGACTAGGGGTGTACCTATAATCAGTATTGAAATAAAATCTTGAAAGAATGCTTAAAAATGAAATACATATGTGTTATATGTAACGAAACTAGCAAGAAATTCGCTTAATGGTAAGCCTGCTTACAACACAGTGCCGGCTTTGAACACGGAGAGTCCAAATTATTATCTAGCGCTCGTTATCCTGTACTTATTCCTAATATCTTCTTAATATATATAAACCTCCTGTCACGATGTTTGTCCGCGATGGATTCCTAAACTACTTAACCGATTTTAAATTAAATTGGCACACCGTGAGCAGTCTGGTCCAACTTGAGAGATAGGATAGTTTTTTTTGTTATAAATAAAATTAATAGTCCTTATATGACGAAATCCGAGCGAAGCCGGAACGGGCCGCTAGTAATATTATACATAATCATTTTATTTTTATTAATAGTCCTTATATGACGAAATCCGAGTGAAGCCGGAACGGGCCGCTAGTAATATTATAAATATCCATGTCTGGATGTTTGGATATTTCGAAGTTTGTTGCTCAATCACATCGTTACTTATGAACGGATCGGGCTGAAATTTGAAAGACAAACTAGCCTAGAAGGGAACAGGCATTACGCGGGTAAAACCCGCTGTTTCACCGGACCCTGCAAGTACTAGAATAAATTAGAGATATAAAAAATCTCCCTATTTTTGTCAAAATTTACAAGTTTTTTGCTCAATCACGTCGTCAGAACTAAAGGATTCAAACTGAAATTTGTAATTTAAGTAGTTAGATTATAGACTGGAGTATCACATCCCAAAAAAATGTAGAATCTCGAACGGACTACTTATTTTTAAATTTTAAATTTTACGCGGACAAAGCCGAAAGCAAATACTAGTAAAGTTAAAAAGCCTTCCATCAAGCACAAATCTCCCTCTGCTTAATAGCAGTTGTGAGTAAAGAGGCACATGATGGGGGCAACTGCATGTTTCTGTGCCATATTTTATCTTTATAGCTCCAGATATGGTTTGATGTAAAATATGGCCTTAATTAAGTTTTGGGGAGAACACTCGTGTCTTGTTAAGCTACATACACATTATTGTACGGACTTACATGCCATGTTATGTCCTGAGGCAATAATGTTTTAGGTAATGTAAGCTAATAGGTATACATACGAATGTATTGTTACTATTAAGGTCGATTCACACATACCAGTGACGGCTCAGTGTCCGCTCAGTTCAGTGTCAGTGCTTCAGTGTTGCGTCAGTGATTCAATACACATGTCAGTACTCAGTTCACGGAGCTTCAGAGACAACGTCTCCGTCGTCAAGTATGTTGATTGCTGTTGTGGCTCTCTATTCAATACTGCGGAGCTAGATAATATAATATAATACAACATAAATAAAGTATTAAGACTATGTGATGGTATTTACCATCTAACTTTATTTGCGCTCCTATTTTGTTCCACAAATTGGTTTTGTATGTCGAATCCATGTACTTTGCATGAGACAAATCATACAAAACCCGTATGAAAACAATATGAAAGAATATTTCGCACTGTGCCGGTACTGTGTCGGCACTGTGACTTCACTGATATGTGTGAATCAACCTTCCGTCCGTGATTGCCGGTGCCGGTACTGACACTGAGAGTACTGTGTCCTCCCTGACACTGACAAGTGTGGATGCGTTCATAGAGAATGTATGAAAGAATATATCGCACTGTGCCGGTACTGTGTCGGCACTGCGCCGTCACTGATATGTGTGAATCGACCTTTACAAGGCTGTACTTTAGGGACTATATTTGGGCTAGTTACTCTGATTGTTTTTAGACAAATTGACGTTGTTATTATTTTTTGCAGTTATACTTTTGCGCTTGGCCGCCATGTTGTTTGATGGCGACGATGCGGTATAAGACGGAGGGTGTTTAAATAGAAGTTTGCCAGTTATTCTACCGCCAAGCAGTAATATGCAAATATTACTGTGTTCCGGTTTGAAGGGCAATGTTTCCAGTGAAATTACAGGGCTTAGAGATATAACATCTTAGATCTCTGGGTGACGAGCGCAGTCCAGTGCTAGGTAATGATTTGGGCTCTGCATGTTCCAATAGCTGCGTGTCAATATTATGTGACAGGCATGTTGCTTACCATCAGGCAAATGTCCTGCTCGTCTCTTCACTTTTTATTTAAAAAAAAAATAACGATTACGAATCATTCAATTAAGCCATGCATTCCACAATCTAGAAGTTCCTGTCACGAAAGTGGCCCAAACCTCCTCGATTCAGTCTTTCGAACATCAATCATGTAACGATGTTGTATTTTTTTTAGTCACGAGTAGTCTGATAAAAAAGAAAAAGTGGTATTAGATCACGCAGATTCTATTGTGATTTTGTTTTACTAGGAATTTACATTATATCATTTTTACCTATGTGTAGGTGAGATTGGCTCAGGACCGATATTGATGATACAAACGGCTAAAAATGGACACAAAGCTCTTCGTTCGAATTCTTGATCATGAAATTATATTGAGTTTTCAAACTAGGAGCTGTCCAAGAAAAAAAGGCACAGATAAATTCATCATCATCAACATCATCAACAGCCCACTAAACGTTCCCACTGCTGGGACTCGGGGCCTTCTCTCGCAAGGAGAGAGTTAAGGCCATAATCCACCACGCTGGCCCAGTGCGGGTTGGCGGATGACACATGACACTTCGAAAAATTCTAGGTACATGTCGGTTTCCTCACGATGTTTTCCTTCACCGTTTTAAGTTAGCGGCATTACGCACATGACTTCGAAAAGACAGTGGTGCGTGTGGGGTTTGAACCCAGGGTCTCCGGATCGGCAGCCGCCGTTCTCCCGACTAGACCACCGTAACTTAAAGGATACGTAACAGATAAATTACAATAAACAAATTAGTTGCACGGTTTCTAAAATGTGACCGATGAAAACTTTCCATGTAACGTGTAAATTGAAAAAACAAAATAAATAAACCTAACAAGTTATTCTAACCAGAAAATAAATAGAAATTAGTATAAACAAAAATGTAACTAATAAAAAAAAACAAAGAAAAGCAAAATCTAAGTAAAAATCTTTTTAAGTATAGAGTGACGGAGTGAGCAGGGCATTTGCCTGACGGTAAGCAAACACGCCTGTCCGTAACGATACAGTGCCACGCAGCTATTGGAACATGAATAGTCTAAATTCTTACCTAACACTGCACTGTTCCCATCACCCATAGATATAAGATGTCCTTTTCGTTATGTCCTGTAATTTCACTAAAAACTTTACCCTTGAAACCAGAATTCATTTAGTTAATTCTAGGGATTAATTTATTCAAGATACAAAACTTGCAATATTGTAAGCGAAACTTCAAAACGTGGATAATATAGATGTAATATATAAAACAATGAAATAAATATTCTATTTTTTATATCGTGGGCAGAGCCTTTAACAAAACTAAAATACAATGAGAACTACACTACGCTACATATCTAACAACTACTTACACTAAGCACACCTGAATTATCCATAGACCAATGAAGGTCTACAGATAATCAAGATGTTCAAGCCCACTACCAATCGGAAGCGTACCCAGCATGCTGGCGGCATTACCACGCTGAATGGCAATGCTTATGCGTTGGGCCAAATAAACGCCAGCATTTTGGTCACGCGTCGCGTCGACCAAGCGCTCGGAAAGGCTTTTGAAAATGAGGTGAGCTCCCGGCCCCCACGGACCCAATGTCTCAACCCCAAAGGGCTCAAATATGTATTCTTGACAAAACATATTTTAATCACCTAAATTACGTGAAATAAGTTCCTCGGTAAATCATTTCAGAGTTAATTAAGCGAAAGTTTCCGTCGAAATAACATCAAGAATGTTGAGAGCTTCAAGAGAATATTTGAAGAAATCTAGAGAATACTTAGAAGGATTTGTCTAAATTATTTCAATAGGCTAAGAACCGTTCGAAATACTTAAATAAATTTACCCAATTTGGGAGTTTACTTGACTTTAATAACGAGCGTAATTTGAGAAAAAAGCGATATTTTAAATTATGTCGTGTAGCCGAGTCATAACATGTTAGAACCGCAATGTTGCTTAACATATGACGAGATGGCGGTCCAGAAAAAACCTTTGAATAAAAAACGTGGCTAAATTTGTATTGCTTTATCCATACTGAAACTAACAATACATGACTGATGATAGACCACCATCAGTCATTCATTTCATTACGGCATTCACTTGTAACATCTGTAAACTTTTTTACAGAAAGTTTTAATAAAATAACTGTTATTCTAGCGGTCCGGCCCATCAGTCTAGTAGTTCCCGAAATTAGCGCGATCAAACAAAAACTCTTATCTCTAATCTAATAATAACTCAGCTTTATAATATTAGTGTAGATTCTGTTTTAGTTAAATATATATTTCATTCTACTAAAATGTTACCTTCCATATGAAAAGTAAACAGTATTAATTTATATAATTTTATACTAGCATTTCACCCCGGCTTCGCCCGTTTTACTTAAAATAGGTATAGCCTATTGCACTCAGTCATCACGTACATTTATGTGTCGTTGTTTCGTAAATAATTACAAGATTTAAATTGATGGAATACGAATTAAATGTTACAGTGGTTATATACAGGGTTACTGGTAATCAGCCTGCATCCGTTTAAGGGCATGTTCTGTATATTTAAACAAACATTTTTTGTTCTACAACTTTCGTTAAAACTTAATAGATAACCCAAAAAAAATTGTATTTGTTGCCCTTTTTTGTACTGTTTAGCGACTTTTTAGTGTTTATTCACTTCGGTACATCATTTTTTGCGCGTTAAAGAGCGTACGAGCTCTCGTTACGAATTGTTACGAAGAGTGTGATACTTTTAAGGGGGCGCCTAAAGCCAGAAAACAAAAAAAGGACATTTTCGACGCCGCTCACTGAAGTTAAGAAACTAAAAACTATGACAAAAAAATATTGACGTATGGGTACAATCAAGAAGAAGCACAATAACCGAATAGAATTTTAAAAATAGATCAGAGTTTTTTACAATAAAAAAATAAAAATGACACCGAAAAAACCCGTTTTAATTCGAGTACTCGAAATTATCAGCGATGACCCCACATTATTTTTTGGTAATAAAATTTATATTTGTACGTTCTAGTAAAGTAACCGAACACTTTTTTAAATTAATGTTTAGTTATTGAGTAATTAAATAAAACTTGGTCAAAAATGGACTCCTGATTAAATATTGATTTTTCCTCCAAACTGTGTCATGCTATTCTCGACTTTAGTCCATCACATTAAGAAACGCGTCGCGCGGGTAAAATCTGTTTTTTTCCTGGCTTTAGGCGCACTCTTAAACCGTGCAGATGCACTTTTTATTTATTTTGTAAAATAAAAAAAAACTTTTTTTTTTTTTAAACTGTTGAACAAAAGTTGTCGTATTGAATGTACCTAACATCCCCTTAAAAGGATGCAGGCTGATTACCAATAACCCATACAGGGTATTTCAATTCAAGAATAATAAAAAAGCTCCGGCATATAGGTAAATCAGTAATACACATATGTATTGTGTTCGATTATATTTTATATCGAACCTAATGTTCGGTTGGGAGTATGAAATTGTTTTTATGACTAGCATCAAATTCACATTAACCTGAGAATTTATTTGCCTATCAAATTGTTTTTAGAGCTCACATTTATGTTTTTGCTGTAAAAAGAGGTAGATAATAAAATTGTGTTTTGATGAATCTGCGACTGATTAATAACTCCACATCGTTTCATGGTTGTCATTTACAACGACTCAAATAAGAGATTTGACTCTACTTTTGTGATAAGAACGTATAGGCTGTGAAATGCGTTTGCTGAGTGGATTTTTCCTGATGATTACAATCTTGGTATCTTCAAATCGAAAGTATATTAGTTACTTCTAGGAAAACACGCTCTAGAGTAGACCGCATTGTCGCTTGATATCATGCGAAATGGCGGTCAAATGTTAACCTATAAAAGCATGGACGTATAAAAAAAAGTCAGCTGTAGTCGCTAAAACAAAAACTGTGTCTAGAGAGTCGGCCAGTGCGCTGTCACATACAGACACGCACACATAAACGCATCAGACAGTCATGCGGACAAACTTGTATGTAGGTATGTGTGCGTGTGGACCTGTCACATACAGGCTGATACGCACACATACACAGCGCACTGACCGACTCTATAGACACATTTTTATTTTAACGAGACTATGTCTGATTGTTTTTATAAGTCCAGGTTATAAAAGTTGCATAAAAATGAAAGCTATAAAAGTATATAGTCTGGTCAATTTAGACATTCAAAGTTACCTAAATTCCCACCAAGCTGAAAATCGGTAAGATTGTTTAAAATATCATTAAAAACAAAATTTGAAAGTTCCCCGTCTTTCCCCTGTAAGGAAAAAAAATACTCAAGGTCAAAGGTAAAAAAAATGAGTTTATCGCAATTTTCAGCAAAACGGTAAGTTTTATGTATAAAATACCTAAGACAAAAATGTAGATCATAAAATTATCTACAAAAAATGTCTTAATACTTTTTTTCTACGAGCCATCGTTTTTGAGATATAACGATTCACAAAGTTGTCATCGTCATAATATGCACACGTTTCCGTTGTCAAGAAAGCGAATGCCGTTAGTAATAATTTCTTGTCGAGTAGAGTTACTATTGGAAATCACGAATGGAAATGGACATTTTCACAATATGGGTATGAGAGGGGTATGTTAGAAAAATAGGCGCGTTCTTAATAAGAATAATTTGATGAAAAGAAGTATAAATGTCTTGAATGCAACATTGAGAGTTTGAGAAATACAAATCAAATTGCTAGTACTTAAAATCATAAAAACGGTTATATCTCAAAAACGGGGGCTCGTAGAAAAAAAGTATTTAAGTTGTTTTTTTGTAGATAATTGTATGATCTACAATTTTTGTCTGAAGTGTTTTTATGATAAAACTTACCGTTTTGCTGAAAATCGCGATAAACTATTTTTTTTTCTTTGACCTTGAATAAATTTTATTCCTTACAGGGGAAAGATGGGGAACTTTCAAATTTTGTTTTTAATGGTATTTCAAACAATCTTACCGATTTTCAGCTTGGTGGGAATTTAGGTAACTTTACTCTTATTTTTTGGTCTAATTTGACCGGACTAATAGGAACTAGGGAGGTTTGAAATCGACAGACTCGTGTGTCTCTGTGTGTGTGTGTGTGTGTGTGTGTGTGTGTGTGTGTGTGTGTGTGTGTGTGTGTGCGTAGGTACACACAAAAGAAGTGAACGCTTCTTCTCTTTATTTATCGATCTAAGAAGTCTAACTTCAATCAAATAACAGATAGTATCTTTAAAGCAAGAAGTAATAACCTGAAGTTAGTTACATAGCTTACTTAAATATTGCATAGCTAACTTCAAGGTGTTGGTTTTTCGTGAAGATGACGCAATGCACGTGCATCGCAAAAAAATACTCTCTTCATGCCCTAATGCCCGAGCTACACGAGGCCAGTTTTTCAAGCTTGGATAGCTAGCTAGTGTTAGTAAGCTAGAAAGCTAGTACTTCTAGCTTCGTGTAGACAACGCTAGTTTTGTCTACGAGAAGTTGCACTAGCTTGCTATCCTAGCTTGAAGAACTAAACTTAAGTAACTGAAGGATCTTCAAAAATATATTGAAGTGAAAACTTCTTTAGGCGCGCTATAGACAGAATTTTCGTGGGCTGTGAAATGGATTCATCAATCGTCACGCTTGGATATGATAATGGATCGGATCGGATATGAAATCTTCGGGTAAACTCGTTAAAAACGGCCAGGTAGGTACCAGGGCAACAGAAACAGTAAAGAGTTTCGATTACCTACCTCCAACAGCCCAGCGTTTATCTCCAGATACAAGGACAACAGAAATATAAAAGAGTTGCGTTTGCCCCTAGGTACCAGTACCAGGGCAACAGCAAGTTTTCACTTCTATCGGCAGTTCCTATGACTGCCAATTTTTTTTATCAATCTGCGTTATGTTCTTCGCATACAAATATCTTAATAACTCGCAATATACTTGAATAAATTCATCACATCTTTCGAAGTCGATACGGGTACACTAGGATTCGAGTTTACGCCTTTTTCCGATATGGCGTCGATTTCATCCATTTCACCATAGACCCCATTGGCATAATTCGTTCATGGAATGGGGTCGGTGCGGGTATTCTCGGTCCGTTAAGTTCCCATTTTTTACTTCAACCCCATCTATTTATCTCGTATTGTGTTTTGCACATGGTTTTTTATACAATAGAACGAAACGAGTACACTTTTCTTTGGTGAAAACACCGTAGCATACAAATGTGTTGTCATTGACATTTTTCGGGAAAATCTTTTTTTTTTTTGTTAGTGAAAGCTTTCTTAACTCCGTTGTACAATAGGGAAGTTAACAAATTTTCGAAAGGTAAAGGAAGGTAAATTTTGGTAAAGGAAAGTTTTATGGATTTGCGTCACCGATCATAGCAGGGTAGCGACGTAGCGTCAGAGTGGTAGTGGAGCAGCGGAACGAAATTTTGGGACTTCAAGTTACTCTTCTGTAGCTGCACAGGTGGCATACTGTGTAATAATAATAGCAAACTTAGTAACGATTTAATACTAAGACTACTATGTTATAAGTTTTCACTTTTATCAGCGGTCCTCAAGCCTGTAATTTTTTTTTACTTTATAACTTTTTGGTTTATAACATAAGTAAGTAATAACAAACTTGAGTACACCTGTAGGTATTTGGAAAATACTTACCTAGAACTTACATTTTCTATTATTGATTTGATTGTACAACCTACCACTTGAAAGTCACTGGATATTTCTTTACTCGTACATTCAAGTATCTATTAAATTAAAAATGTAATAAACCCCTTTTAAATCCGCAATTGCTTCAAATTTTTAATGTCACACAAATTTTTGCAAACAAAGCAAAATGTCTACCGTAGCAAACAAAATAGTCGATAACTTTGAAACAACCGAATCGATATTGATAAAACATATCTAGCATCACTCCCAACTTATATGATATTCAAATAAAAAAACAAAATCGGGTGTTCCGTTCCGAGGCTGGCGACAGACACACACACACACACACACACGCACGCAGCGAGAGAGGCACCAACTTTTTTTTTTTAAATAAAGAGTGACGAGAAGAGGACGACATGTGCCTAATGGTAAGCAACATGCCTGCCACATAACAGCACAGTGACACGCAGCTATTGGAACATGAAGACTCCAAATCATTACCTAGCACTGCACTGCGCTCGTCACCCAGAGATCTAAGATGTTATATCTCTAAGCCCTGTAATTTCTCTGGAAACATTGCCCTTCAAACCGGAACACAGTAATGTTTGCCCATTAGGACTACTGCTTGGCGGTAGAATAACTGGCAAAGGTGTGGTCCTTCCCCAGGCGGACTCTGCCAAGAGTCCTACCACTACTAAAAACTTATAACAACCCGTCGTTTTGTGTTTAGGGTTACAATTAGGGTGTTTGCGGTACAAGTCACGTAACAGTTTTACTTTAGAGTGTATGTATAGAATGATAACAACAAGCGTGCAACGTCATTACAATGTAGGACACGAAATCAGGTCAATTGTACGGTCAGAGAGCGCAACCGCAGAGCAGATTGCAGAGAAACAGTTTTAATTTATTAGTTCAAAATACAAAATATGATCTAGCATGCGCTTGATTGAAATAGTAACATCTAAACTGTTCATATATTTTAAAACCGTAATTAAAACCTTAAAACAATTTTACAATTTTCAAAATTTTCGTGAAGTATCAGACCGTTTAACAAAAATTAATGTACACATGGCTTTTACCATTATTCGTTTTTGTCTTTTTGTTCCAAAGTTCACATATTTTATTAGATGTTGTCAGCTTTGGCAGCATGAAGATCTAATGCATCGTTTAGACAACCTAATAAGGAACACTTTGGAATCAATTTTAAACATTAACTTATCTGACCGAGAGTGGTTACAGGGTTCTCTACCAGTACGTTTTGGAGGCCTAGGGGTTCGCTCAGTGTCTGGTGTGGCTCTTCCGGCTTTTCTATCTTCGGTTCATAGAAATCAAAATTTAATTTTTAAAGTACTTTCAAAAATACCAAATATATCAGAAATATCTCTGTTAACCGAAGCCAAAAATGCTTGGAGAGCATCGTGCCCAAATACTGATTTCCCTGTAACTCCATCTTCGCAGCGATCATGGGACGGACCGATCTGTTTACAAACGCGGAAAGAACTCTTCGATACGTGTTTAAGCTCTACAGATCGTGCTCGTCTCCTGGCTGTCGCTGAGTGGGAGTCGGGTTTGTGGCTACAGGCTCTTCCATCGCCTCACACCGGTACCCTTATGGATTCCTCTACTTTTCGTATTGCCACTTCCCTCCGATTGGGCGCATCGTGTTGTGCACCACACCTTTGCCAGTGCGGTGTTACAGTCGACCGGCTCGGTCACCACGGTCTCTCTTGCACCAGGAGTGCTGGACGGATACCTCGCCACGCTAACCTAAATGACATCATCCGTCGGGCTTTTACTACCGCTAATTGCACAGCTGTTCTAGAGCCAAGCGGCCTAGCTCGGAACGATGGTAAAAGACCAGACGGGATGACTTTGATTCCGCGGAAGATGGGACGGCCCTTGGTCTGGGATGCCACTTGCGTCGATACTTTGGCGCCGTCTCATCTTTCTAGGACACAAGTCAGAGCTGGCGCGGCAGCTGAGCAAGCTGAAGACCTCAAAAGGCGCAAATATAGCTGTATCGATAGCGGATACATGTTTGAGCCTTTTGGGGTCGAAACTTTGGGACCGTGGGGACTTAGTGCCAAAACCATTTACAAAGAGTTATGTAAGCGGCTTTGTGATGCAACTCGGGACCAAAATGCTGGCCTTTTTTTTGCTCAACGCATAAGTATCGCCATCCAACGTGGCAATGGGGCCAGCATTTTGGGCACAATTCCCACTGGCACCGGTCTTTTAGATTAAGTTTATGTATATATTGTAAATAAAGTGTATTAAGGTTAATTAATAGTATAATATCAAATAAAACAATTGATTATTTGTGGAGGAAGGATTCAATGGAGAGTCCACCTGAAGAAGTACCCAGAGTACCTTTGCCAGTTATTCCACAGCTAAACAGTGATGCTAATATTACTGTAGTCCGGTTTGAAGGCCGATGTTATAAGAGAAATTACAAGACATAGAGATACATAAATCACCTTATCACCTAGTGACGAGCGCAGCGCAGTGCCAGGTAGTGATTTTAACTCTTCAAGTACAAATGACTGCGTGGCGTTGTGATGTTCATTACCATCAGACGCATATTTTGCTCGTTCAGTCTCTCTACATAACGTAATAACTTTATGTTATTTATAAAAAAAGGTATTTGTGTCTTTGAGTATACGCTCGTCAAACTTGACGTTCGGACGTACGTCTCCGTAAATTAAATCTTTTAAAATCACAATGTCACTTAAAAACCTTGAAACTCATGTGATGGAGGTGTTGAAGACCGTCGCGTTCCTGAAGGATGAAGTGGGTGCACTGCGAGCGTTGGTGAAGGAACAAAACACATCGTTATCCAGGCAAGCCACAACAATTTCTATACAAACCGAGTTAATCACTCAACTAAAATTGGATTTTGAGGGTAGAACTCAAACCGAATTACCGAAAACTTTGACTACAACTACTGACGTTGTTGCAACTAAACAACGACCGATACGCCAAGCTCGGCTGAACTCTGCGGCTGCGGCCGCTGCAGCATCACAAGCCAAGACGACGAGCGGCGGAACTACCGCTACTCCGACCGATTCTCGAACACCTACAATAATAACTGCAGAGACAAACACGTCCCTACCAAAGCAGCAAGCCACTAGGGAGAAGCCTTTTAAAAAGGTAATTATATCGGATAGCAGTATCGATACCGGATCTTGTTCTGGTCCTGATATTAGTGGAAACGATATTTCAAACTATAATGACGGCTGGAATAAAGTAGAAAAAAAGCGATCAACTCGAAAGTCGCGGCAAATAATAAAAGGTAGCGGACAAGTTGACAACGAACTTCAAACTGTTGAGCAACTCAAACACATCCAGGCTTGGTCGTTCAAACCTGAAACGACGGAGCAAAATATCTTAAACTACCTGAACAAGATCAAGCCATGCGAAAAATATACGGTGACGAAACGCAACGTATTATCGGGAAAACATGCTGCATTTGTCATAGGATTCCCTGAGAGTATGTACTCGTTAATCAGCGCTTCGAGTAGCTGGCCACCCCTAGTTCGGCTGTCCGATTGGTTTCTCGGCCGCCGCCGCGGAGTGGGGAGCGACGCGGCCCACGGCGGCGCCCGGCTTGAGCAGTCCACCGGCACGGAGCCGCAGCGCTCACGCGCCTGCACCGATTAATAATGATAACTCGAATGCGTCCGCGCTGCGGAAATCTATTATCGTAAATCACCAAAACATTCGCTCCATTAACAACAAGACGGGAATGTTAGAAGTATTGCTGCGAGACGAACTCAAGTGCGACGTACTTGCAATAACGGAGCACTGGAATAAAGAAGATAATCTAAAATGTGTAGCTATAGATGGATATAAGCTCGCATCGTACTACTGCAGGCGGCATAATGAACACGGCGGGTCCTGCATTTATGTTAGTAACGCTACTAAATGTGTGGAAAATATTGAACTTACCTCGTTATCGGTAGAATTATTTATTGAAACTTCTGCTATTAACTTAATTGAATATGACATTTCTGTAATTTGCGTTTATCGAACTAATTTAGTTAGTACGAAACAATTTTTAAGTCATTTTGAAAGATTGCTCGAGAAGATTGCGGAATTAGGTATAGATTGCATAATCGTTGGAGATTTTAACATAAATCCAGCACATACATCGAAAAGTGACGAAAGAACGTTAAAAAATTTACTATCGGCTCATGGCATGACCAACAGGGTGGATTTTCCTACTAGGGTGACGTCTTCAACATCGACAAGTTTAGATGTTGCTTATACAAACTTACCCGCGGCCTCTGTAGTTGCGGAACCTATCACTACCAACTTGAGTGACCATTGCGGCGTTAAGTGTAGTTTGGTTGCTCATAAACAACTGCCTATCTCTCGTTATGTAAGAACATTTTCTCATTCTAATCAACGCAACTTCGTCATATCCTTGGATAGCGTTGATTGGAATAGATTATTGAATAGAAATAGCAATGCGTCTCAAAAAACTGAGACAATGTTAAATATTATTAGGAATAAATTTAATATTTGTTTTCCATTACAGAAATTGTGTAATAATATTAATAAAAATGACTCATCATGGGTAACGCCGGATGTAAAAGACTATAAATGTCTACTTTTTGACATCATTAAACTTAGTAAAGTAGTTCCAAATAATAATACAATTATTAAACTTATTTCTGACATGACTGATTATTATGACTCGCTTATAAAAAGTACGAAATCTCGACATTACTCTAATTTGATTTATTCCGGCAATAAT
The DNA here is from genome assembly GCA_963693475.1 of Ectropis crepuscularia. Taxonomy (NCBI): domain Eukaryota; kingdom Metazoa; phylum Arthropoda; class Insecta; order Lepidoptera; family Geometridae; genus Ectropis; species Ectropis crepuscularia. The sequence goes on from OY856358.1 coordinate 18,570,173, forward strand.
GCTTCCAAAGCGATGTGGTGTGTCGTAAATAATGAGCGAGGAATATATAACAGTCCTCACATTGATTTTACAGACACAATTAAAAATGTAGATGGCTCAAAATTTGAAAACAAGAAGGCCGCTCTAAACGCTATGAATGAGAGGTTTGTTCAGGCGGCCGTAGCGTGTCGCGCGCCGCGCGCTGACGTTATCCAAGCGCTCAGCTCGCTGGCGAGAGCGCGCGCGCCGGCCGACCGCTCTCTGCGGCTGCGGAGGTTTACCGCGGACGAAGTACGACGCATTGTTGTTAATAAAATACCATCGAAAACTTCTAAGGACATCTATGAGATATCGTCAAATTTAATGAGACAGGCTATCGAGTCGTTAGCCCCTATATTGGCTAAAGTGTTTAACAGTTGCTTACAGGAGGGCTCGTTCCCGAACGTTCTTAAAATCAGTAAAGTCTCTCCAATGTATAAGGGGAAGGGAAGTCGAGAAAGTATCGACAGTTACAGGCCGGTCTCGATTATACCTGCTGTTGGCAAAATTTTTGAGAATGGCCTCAGTACTCGGCTTATCAAATTCTTGACGGAAACGAATGCTATTTCCAATAGACAGTATGCGTATCGTGAGGGGCGCTCGACCGCGGATCTGGCACGTGAAGTGGTGTGCCGTGTCGTGATGGGCCGGGAGTCCAAGCCTAAACTGCAGGTAGCGATTCTGTGTTGTGACCTGTCTAAAGCTTTTGATGTTGCCGACCGCGACGTGCTGTCTGTTAAACTACAGCATTATGGTGTGGTCGGTGCTGCTCATTCGCTTCTGACGGGTCTGATGCGGGATAGAGCTCAAGTAGTCGCCGGTGGTTTAGAGAAATCGGATCCCATGACGTCGGAAATGGGTGTGGCTCAGGGGTCATCAGTATCCAACATCCTGTTCTCATTGCTCATGAATGACCTGCCCGAGGCGGTGACCGCTGCAGAAGTACTGATGTACGCGGATGACGTAGTCGCAGTGGTCACGGCACCGACTGTTGAGGATCTGGAGAGGAAACTGAACGATGCCGCCGCTCAGCTTTTTACCTGGTTCAACCGGAGCGGTCTGGTTCTGAACCTTACCAAGACTCATTTCATGCAATTCAGCTTGTCTGATAAGCCACCAAGACCGTTACAAGTAAGGTTGAATGGAATGAGTATTGATGAGCAGGAATCGACGATATTTCTCGGCTTTGAGTTGGACTGTGGTTTAAAGTGGGATCGCCACATCGATAAAGTATGTGGAAAGCTCGGGAGTGCCTGTTTTGCACTGAGCCGAGTGGCGAGGCTGGTCCCCAGTGAAGTGGCGCGTGCATGTTACTTCGCGACGGTGCACTCCCAGTTACAGTACGGTGCTGAACTGTGGGCAAGAGCTGCGGACTGGGAGCGCGCCTTCCGTATGCAAAAGCGGGCAGTACGGTGTGTGGCGAAAGTGCCGTGGGATACCCCGGCTCGCCCTTATTTCAAGGACCTGGGCATAATGACGTTACCCGCCATTCTGATTTATCAGGTGGCGGTGTACGCCAGGATCAACCTTGGCGAGTACGAGGAGTGCGGTGCCCGGCACTCGTACCCCACACGGGCTGGGCACAGGCTGGCAGCGGTCCCACACTCCCTCACCAAGTCCTCCAAGTTGACTCGTGTCATGGCTCCCATAGTTTACAATCAGTTGCCCAGCGACGTCACAACGACAGAGAGCCTAAATGTATTTAAAATCAAACTTAAAAAATGGCTAATCGAGCAATCTTTCTACGACTTCAGTGAATTTAATAATTTTAGAATATGAGTATTAATGTTAATTTAATCACATTTATTAATTTATTTTTTATGACATTATTATGGTGATATTTTTTATTAATTTATTATTCTTATGACATTATTATGGTGATATTTTTTGACATGTAAAATTGTATTTTATGAATAAATTATGATTATGATTATGATTATTGATTGACAATTTTGTTCGACGAGAAAATCGGATGGCAATACAACAAGACCTTTCCAACATCGACGACGATCAGTTATGTTTGACCTTTATTAAAGACTTATAGAACATTATTAGTAAATTGTTAGAACTAAAGTACTTCCCAGACGAAAATATCTCATTTAATGGAAATAAGTCACCCGTATACTTGACATTACCCGTAGATGTGGGTATACTCCGGCGTATCGACATTCTTATATAATATCACTGCACAAATGGTTAGTTAACTTTAGAAAGGCCATAATGTCGACCTTAGTTTCAAACGTATCAATATAGCAAACTCATACTAAAGAGCGCTAGGACTATGTGAAAGGTAAAATGGCTAATATCCTTTTCCTCTCCTGATCCAAGATATATGTAAAAGAAAGAACACAAATAAATAAATAAGTAAATATTCGTGGACAATTCACACACAACACCATCTGACCCCAAACTAAGCAAAGCTTGTACGATGGCACCCAGATAGCTGATATAATACTTATATAGATTTAAATACATACTTATTATACATAAAAACATCCAGACACAGTGCAAACATTTGAATTCATCACACAAATATTTGCACTAGGTGGGAATCTAAACCACGACCCTCGGCTTCGCAGGCAGAGCTTCTACCCACTAAGCCACGAGGCCAGTCAATGACAAAGGTCCCGGCCCCAGTCTGTGGAATTTCGAAACATACCTAAATAAAAAACGCATCCAAATCAATACTGTGCCAAAGGGCCAAATAGGTTGTCGATTTATGTGCAATTGCCATTATGTGTCAGTCACTGCAAAATTGTAAATAGCGGCAGTTTGAATAGGGTACAATCTTCAAAAAAACTAAGTAGCCCGTTAGTTAGATTGCCAAAAAATATTGTACACGTATTTTTTCTTTTGTTTCACAAACAAAAAATGACGAAGATATAGCGCTTCGAAGTTTCGTGTGACGTCACTTGTGAGTACGATTTTTACTCACGAGTGACGTCGCGACCCCCCACTCTCGAATTTTGATGGTCTATATCTTTGACGATTTTTAATATTATGAAAAAAAACAAAAAATACGTGTCCAATATTTTTCCATGATCTAGCTGACGGACTAATTAGGATGATGTATATTTGACCCAGTCCGGTACCCTATTAAACAACATTAGATTATTAACTAACCTAACCTATCGTGTGATTATTATTTCGTGCTTTTTATTATAAACGGTCAATATTTACAATTTTACGGCGACATATCGTTTGGGTTCAGAGTTTGGATACAGGTCTGGTGGAAAGCTGTCCTCAAGCAGATATGTAATTAACAGACCTCAGAAAACAAAGAAGACGTCAAAGTATTAAAAATTCAACAACTCACATTAGCTCTTATTAAGATAGTTTATTAAAAAGCCCGCGTGGCTTAGAGGCTTGAAAGTCGAATTTCAACTTGAAGTCGTGGATATAAATTCCGACTGTGACTAGATTTCGAGAACATAAATATATCATCCACCAACATGGACTTGGAAGCATGGTGGGTTATGCCTTCAATTTCTTCTTGTAAAAGAAGTTCCCGACTCCCAGCAGTGGCAATACAAAGGGGGTTGTTTATCCTTGTTTTGATTAAATAAGTTCGTACAGGTATAGCAGCGGAAAACTAGATCAGCACTTATTGAGTTGCGCTTTCAAACATTTCCTACTCAGCGACTGCAAAGTAATTGCATCTGTAGAATCCTGACTAGCGCTCTGATAGAAAAGAAACTTTTAAATTAAAATGAAAAGAGCACTCAGCCGAGAGATAAGAGCGAGAGAATACTCCTACTTTCAACAGTGAAATACACTTTTAAATTCTACTACCTAAAAAATCTCTCTATAAAATTTTACTCAAAATGTTAAAGCTTACGCCAAAACGGCTTAGATATTTTTATACAAAGAATTAATGTACAAAATCATGAAGACTTATGGCTCCCGCACAAAACCACGAATTCGCATCGCATCGCAAATATCTACGAATTCGCACGAATGCATCGCAAGAACTTCCGATTTGATTCGCATCGCGCATTCTTGCGATGTTACGTCATACTTGGTGATACCATTTTAGGCAGTTCTCGGACAGAAAAAGAGAAATACGCTCTTCTAATGAAGATATGTTCATTCTAAAATAATAAAAAGAAATATCTTCTTGTATTCTCAACCCATAATGCTTGAGAGTAAAATAGTTCACTCCAGCATTCATAATCGTAATAAATGGATGAACCCAAAATCTTCTTTTTCTTTCACATCTATTTATCAATAACAGCAGTGCATCAATCTTTTTGCGATGCATGTTACGCTTCTGAAAAACACGTCCAGCACGGCTGACTACAGTTAAAGTTATGGTTGGCCTAACCAACGGTTTGGCGCATCGTGGTTTTGTGTAGGTGCCCTTAGTTTCCATTTTTGCGAAAATCGTGTGAGTGGAGGAGTATGAAGTGTTTCACAATTATAGGTTACAAGCAGGCACTGCTTGTAACCTGTAATTAGGTTACAAGCACTGCTTTCAGCGCGTAGTTAGTTCCCGCGTAGTTTCAGTTCCCGTGATTTTTTTTTTTTTCGATATATAAAGTAGGCTATGTGTTTTTGTAGACTATGATCTATCTATATTCCAAATTTCAGCCCGATCCGTTCAGTAGTTACTACGTGAAAGAGTAACAAACATCCGTCCATACTTACAAACTTTCGCATCTTCTATATCTATATCTATACTTATAATAAAACTGTAGCGGGTCGAATTCTGTACATTGAAGATATATTGAAAAAAAAAATTTGGGGGCACTCCATAGTCGATACTGATGGCGAAACTGCATTTTTTTTCTTTCATGTCTGTCTGTCTGTCTGTCTGTCTGTCTGTATAGGGAACTCTCATCACGCCGAAACTACTGATTCAATTCAAATGAAACTTGACATGATTTAAGATCATACTAAGTAGATGGTAGCTGTCTACTTTTAATCCCCAAATTCTGCACGGTTTTCTTGCAGAAAGGGGTGAAAGTCAGAATGTGTATTTGGTTGTAACTCATGTTTGCGTTATTCAATTTCGTTAATTCTTATTTTGTTAGAAAGAACACATTTTTAATATGGTCTCATCAAATTTTTTACAATATTTGTCGTGTGGTTCGGAAGTTACATAGAAATGAAATAATAACGGTAATAATAAGTTCGGTACATACTAACTTCTAAGTATTCTGTGGCATTGTAAACACTAGGGATGTAACTGTAACGGAGGTCATTTTATCGGAACCGAAGGCGCGGTCGGAGATTTTAAATTTGATTTACCGGAGTCAGAACCGAAGTCGGAGACATAGGCAGGATCAGAAGTGGTGGCAGGAGAAATATTTTATTGGGTGTATGTTTTTTTGCCAAAGACGTGGACACGGTAATCATTGACGAGCAATTGATTTAGGAAGTTGGGATTTTGTATTTCCATTTACTATACTAAGGGATTATCTGTCATATTTATACACCTTACCTCCGATTGTAACCTCCGTTTTAAAAATTTTGGAGCCGAAATCGGAACCGAAGGTGCAAAAGTAATCGGAATGTCCGACTTAATCTTAACTGACTTATACTTAGCTCATCCCTGGTACACACACCGCACTCTGCCATCGAAATATGCCATCCGTCATCCATCGTCAGGTTTCATATTTATATCGTCAGGTCATATGACAATACCTTTCTAATGTTTTTCCACATTAATGCTACAGATGGCAGCTTATGGTACGAAACACGATCTGAGATTTATTAGAAAATGTGTAATGTCTAAGAAACAGGAATACATGTAATGTAATGTTATCAACCAAAGTCGAAATACATTTAAAAATTTAGCGGTTGGTGTTTGTGGATGCAATCTTTGCTTCTGAATTTAGTATGCTATTATACTTTACCTACTGAATTTTGTAGCGAATAAAAACACGTTCGTAAGTAACCTAGGTACGTGACATCAATTCTAAATTAGGTATTAAAAAAAGTGGCCAAGTGCGAGTTGGACTCGCCCATGAAGGGTTCCGTTGCAGCAAGTAACATAATATACATAGTACACATAGTTCTTGTAGTTCGTTGTAACTTTGATCGAAGTTTCAATAATAGTGTATTTATGACGTACTAAAAAAAAACTACTCATCAGATCGAGTTCAAACTAATTTTCGTTGGTAGTTTACATGGTAATGTACATCATATATTTTTTTTAGATTTTTCATTCTCTTACTTTAGAAGTTAGAGGGGGGGGACACACATTTTACCACTTTGGAAGTGTCTCTCGCGCAAATTATTCAGTGTAGACGAAAATGATTTTAGAAACCTCAACATCATTTTTAAAGACCTATCGATAGACACCACACACGTGTAGGTTTGATGAAAAAAAAATTTTTGAGTTTCAGTTCTCAGTATGGGGGGCAACCCTATTTTTTCTTTTTTTTTTTCTTTTTTTTGTTCAAATCTTAATGCGGTTCACAGCATACATCTACTTACCAAGTTTCAACAGTGTAGTTCTCATAGTTTCGGCAAAAAGTGGCTGTGACATACGGACGGACAGACAGACAGACAGACAGACAGACATGACGAATCTATAAGGGTTCCGTTTTTACGTTTTACGGAACCCTAAAAACCGGCCAAGTACGAGTGGGACTCGCGCACGAAGGATTCCGTACCATTACAAAACTTCTTTTATTGTATGGGAGCCTCTTTAATCATTAATTTTAATTAATTATTTAAAGAGAACATAAAACAAAATATTGTGTGAACAGTTAAAGCGTCTACCTGTTACCATTATTAGTATTCCACAATGGCGGTGGAAAAAGTCAAAGTTTTGTGTATGAATTGTCCACCAGTAGGCATCTATTCATCTGGACGACGTAGTTATGGCTTCTTAAATTAGTCGAGTGAACTTTTTACTTGACTAGAAGTTAGTTAGTTGACGTGAAATGATAATAATTGAAGTCAGTTTTTGTTCTTTCGGATTTTATTTCAATCCAAATACTGTACTAAATTTAGTGTTTAACAAGCTTCAGCGACCAAACCAGACCGTTGTTTTTCTAAAATTGAATAAAATTTTATCTTACTACTAAGTATTATATGTATATTATGTAAAGGTATGATTTGGTTGAAATTTGAAACACAGATAGTTTATAGTCTCATATACTACCTATCATCTCGGAAAAAGCATGGGCCCTAACAAAACAAATATTAACGACAGAAAGACATTACCAATTAGATTGACATTTGAAACACACATGGCTTAGAGTCTAAAATATCACATCGGCTAATAAGTCTATCACCTATTAAATAATTAGGTAAGTATCAGATCACGCACATCAGCTACATACTCTTCGTAATGTATCCTATAAAAATCCTACGAACTTAACACTGCGGCTATGTTCGATACTCCACAACCTTACTACGAGTATGTTTGATGTTGCTAAAAATATAAAATATGAAGTTGCTCAACTCGAATAAATTTATTTTTGTGTGGAAAAACCAATTCACTCTGTTTGTGTAATGGCCACCCATCCAAATCTTTTTACTTAAGTACTAATAAGGTCGCAAGATCAACGTACGCGAACGAAGTAGCGGGTTCAGCTAGTTTATAATATTAGTATGATACGTAGAAGGAGTGAAGTTTATTTTTAATCATGAATAAAATAATTTATTTTCTCTAACAAAATAAAAACCGATTTAATTAAAAATAAATTAAGGCAAATTCACAAATTACAATATTCAAAATAGCAATCACTAATTCACCGAGGTAACGAAAGTAAATTTTAGATGTTGTTTGTTCATATTTCAAAAACCACTAAACCGATTTAAATGGGACCACAACTATGATCAACCAAATAAAAAAAAATGTTCCCAATTGGCGGAGCTATCGCGTAACATACATTCAAAAAAAACACACAACCGAACTAAGAACCTTTTCCTCCTTTAGTCGATAAAAAACATATTAAATCACAAATAAGTAAGTAGTACACACAGACTAGGTAGAGAGTCTGTAGTACATAGTACATCACACACACTACTACTGTGTATTTGACGTATACGCATAAATACTTTTTTCTTAGTTGTCTAAGCCTATAAAACTATAGTTTTTATAGTTTTTTAAAACTCAAAATAAATTATTAGTTTCGATAGGTAGGTGGTAGTTAAATAACATTTTCAATATTGACCAAGAAAATTACAGACATTTCCACAACATCTCTGTTTACAACTTAACGGCTCAGGCTGTAATAAGCACTCATTAAACTGCTGTTAATGTAAACGGAATACGGATATTTAGTCAGTTTTTGGACAATACATATAGGTAGATACGTCATAAGTATATATCTTTGAAAATTATCTATGGGTGCTTTGCTTACTAAACGTAACTTTTTAAAATGAATACACGGGTAACTCACGTGATATGTAGTCAGTCTAGTCCAACTTAAGTTTCGGCCGCATCCGGCGGTCTTTTTCAAGGAGAGTGCACGCGCGCGACCGCTGCTCTTTTGGCACTGACGTGAGTTACCCGTGTATTAATTTAAAATGTGTAATAACCCGTTTGTGTTTTCATATTTAGGGTGATGTTGTGTGTAGGCATTATGAGAAAGGTTCGACGAATATTTATTTAATCTGGTGGATAAGGCATTGCCCTGTCTTCTATTGGACATCTCGTAGTTCGAAAAGGCGATATCGTTTCATGGTTAAGTTCCAAATACGCTCACGAAGAGATTCGACTCAATTTTCTCAATAAGAACGTCTAACTGTGAAATACGTTGCCTGAGTTTTTCTCGATAGTTATCGGTGTCTTCAAGACGAGAGTTAATCGGTGCTTTCTTAGAAACCACTCATTAAGCTTTTATAATTAAGGCTTGCAGGACACCGAGGAAACGTCGACGTCATTCTGACTACTTTTTCTTTCACCAAAATAATAATAACACATGATTACTTAATAAAATCAATTCACTCTTAACTTGAAGACACCAAGATTGCAGATATAAAGAAAAGCCCACTCAATTAGTCCGTAAAATTTAAAGTGCCATCAAATGTCTTCATTCGAGTTTTAGGAATATCAACCATGAAACGGTGTTGTCAGTGCAAGCAGTATGATAAAAAGGCACTAAGTAAATCGGTTTGTATTGTTTGCGTCATTTTTTACAACAAAAAAAACTATCAAACAAATCTTTATTTTGCAATAAAATTTAACGTTACATAAAACAATGACGTAGTTGCTTATGTTATAATCCAATCTTCACTTTCCTCATTTCCTTACATTCCCGTAAATTGCGACATAGACTTATAAATAATTCAGGATTTATTAAAAGACACAGTCGCGAGATATTGCATAATTTACCAAAACGCTCTCGCGATACCAACGAAATTCGTGAACATATTCTTCGACTTATGGTAAGGCTGCATTAGGCGGTGTTTTGATAAACGAAATGTAAACCAACCTGTGGCCCAATGCCGGATGTATCATACAGGCGCGGTCCCAGCCTCGAATTTTGGAGGAGGTCACCAGTACGCAGCCTTATATTTTTTTACAAGAAGAAATACAATAAATCGAGTAAAAAATACTATACGAGTAGCGCCCTACGATTTTACCCGCGTAGTTGCCATTACAGTTGTTTTCTATTAATAATTTACATTTTTAATTTAACGTATAGGATTTTGGAGGGGAAGCGTCATGTCCCTGTGACCCTCCCCTTCCCCTCCCTTCGGACCGTTTCATAATGACAACATAAACACACACAGATGATACTCAATATACCTACATAAAAAGCAAACCACTGAAGTGATTATAAACCGTTTAGTGTGGAGAATCTTTGTGGCCGGCCTCATCTCATCCTCAAAAAACTTTCCGAACGTTTGTTGACGCGTCTCGTGACCAAAATCCTGGGGTTTATCTGGCCCAATATGGGTGAACTTAACTCATCTTGATTATCTTCTGACCTTCATCAGTCTGTGGATGATTCAAATGTGCTATGGATCTTCCTATAATTTCTAGTGGACACCATCATTCTAAAAAAAATTTTTTTCTATTTGATTTCTATTAGGATAGTATTTTGGAGAGTATTGTAATATTGCAAAAATTATAAAAAGTCTAAAAAAAAATTTTGTGGTCGCCATAGACCTGATTATCTGAGTATAGTGCACGACTACCTCCCACGCCGTTATTACGATTCCTGAAGTCATACAATATGAAATACGGAGTTACAACACGGTGAAAATGAGAAAAGTAAAAACAAACACGTGAGAAAGATAAATGAAAAAGGTGTAATTGTCTTGCAGATAATTTCTTACACGAGGCTTGTTTATTTCAAGAATTATTAGAACTAACTAGCAGCGCCGTGCCGTTTTACCCGTGTAGTTCACGTTGTAACAGAAGTGTAGGTATGTACCTACCTATCTGTCATCGTAACGGCTTAACGTATCGAGTTGAAAATTAGAAAACAGAAAATAAATAAATATTGGTGGACAATTAACATAGAACACCATCTGACCCCAAACTAAGCAAAGCTTGTATAATGGCAGCCAGATAGTTGATATAATACATGTATAGTTTTTTTTAAACATACTTATTATACATAGAAACACCCAGACGCAGTGCAAACATTTGAATTCATCACACAAATATTTGCACTGGGTGGGAATCGAACCCACGACCCTCGGCTTCGCAGGCAGAGCTACTACCAACTAAGCCACGAGGCCCAGTGCGGATCGATGGATGACACATGACTTCGAAAGATTCTAGGTACATGTCGGTTTTCTCACGATGTTTTCCTTCAACGTTTTAGGTTAGCGTCATTACGCACATGACTTCGAAAAGACAGTGGTACGCGTGGTTTTCAAAACCACGCGTACCACTGTCTTACCCGGAGTCTCCGGATCGGCAGTCCCCGTTCTCCCCACTAGACCAGCCGTAAGTTGACCAGCTGTAACTTGCAAATAGTAGTTAGTAGTTAACAAAAAGTAATATTAATATTTATCGCACTATTTGGCTATGTACTGGTGAGTGTCGGAATGATCACAGAACGTGAATTAACTCCAAAGAGGAGAGAAAAGTTTAAACAGTTACAAACTCACTGCGGTTCCGGCACGAGTGTTACTTTGTTTCAAATTGGAAGACTTCATTAGAGAGACCGGATGAAACCCTTTTGTAAGTATTCGAGAGAGAAAGAAATTATTTTAATAATATATTTGTTTTCTCCCATGTTTAAGGCTCTGTGCTAAGACTAATAGAGTAAGATCCCAGAGCTGCCAGACGTCACCTATTTTCTGATGAATGAAATATGGACGATTGAATAGAGTTAGTAAGTACTAATAACACATGCTTACTCGCTAACTTTCTTAGACGGCCAATTTCGAGATATGGGGTAATGAAGGTACATTCAAACATTACTTACTTCACGTATTTTCTAATAAGTGATTTTCACGTAAGTTGTAGGCAATAAAAACAAGGTCCCTATACTCCCAGACACTTTCCGTCGGCCGTTTTGCTTAACAATTCCAAAATAATAACTTAACTTCACTTAAATTTTCATACTACATTTGTAAATATATTCGACAGACAACTATTTTAAAGCTTTTTCCAATAAGATAGATCAATCTAAGGGGCCAATCATCCCCTCGCCCATCCATCCCCCAGACGTCACCTGACGTCTGGCAGCTCTGAGATTTTGTACTATAAAACAAAGACATTTTTTTTTATAATACTACATAATTTTTTCCCATGTAGGCTCTGTGCTAAAAACAAAGAAAAATACTCGAGAAAAGCCTTTTAAGTATCTGTCTCCTGTTTCTATTTGCCTGTACATTAGATTTTACTCGAGACATTCATATTTTAAGATGTTTTTTGTTTAAGGCCCTGGATTAAAATTTAAGACATTACGCAGGTATTAAACGCGCTGGCCAACTTCAAACCAACGACATCACAAATCGAGCAAACTATAGCTACTACAATAGGCTACCACGGTTATTAAACGTACTTAATAAGCCTATATTAATTCCCCTTATTCGAATACGTACTACGTAGACTAAAGTTAAGCGCACTTATTTAATTTTATTTGGCCCCTATCATCAGGGAGTTAAGTTTTAATGAAGTTAACTAGCATTATTAACAGTGCGAGAGTTCCAAAACACCGCGAAACAGGTCCACGGTACGCAAACAATCCAAACTTCACGCATTTACAACTTCCCCTTAATTTCCGGCCTACTGCGCCACAGAACAGTGACTAAGATCCGTGTATTGCGTCATCATCATAATCGGTTCATATGCGTACATTGCTGGACTTAGGTAACTACTTAACTGTGTGCTAAATTAAATGTTAATTTTGTAAATCGATTTTTGTCTATTATAAATCGAATAATAACAACAAATAGAACCGAATTTCATAAAAAAAACATGATGTCAGTCATGTTTTGGTAATGTTTTTATGATTTCTACAAAAATGACCTCATTTTTTGAAGTCAGTTAAAAATATACAGCCAAACATGAACAACATTCTACAAAATTTGTGAAAATCTTTGTGAATACAAAACATAGTATAGACAAAAACAGTCGACTATCAATTCCCTGTACTACGGCAAGGGATACTCTTGCACAAGTAGAGAGTGAAAGTAATAATCCGGGCCAAGTTCTAAAATAAGCAGATGACGCACGTTCTCGAATGATATTATTGTTGTTGAAACATACCGGGTTCCAAATGATGGTTTTTACCGGTTAAATTAGTAGTTAAATGTAATGCTAGTTAGATGACGCTGAACTAAGTTTACATTTGAAAATGCTCGGTGAAGATGGGATTCGAATCTTGCATTTGTGAATCGGACTAGGCTTGCCTATAACCCGTGGTGGGCCGGCGGAAAGTAGAACGCGGTTGCTTCTATTCAACTAATAACCTTATGTGTTTGCGTTACCAGAAAGATGTGGTTTCTCGATTCACTCAATTTTCTGTTACCTGCAACAATAAAAAAGGAATAATTAACAAAGTAGTCTAAGAAATTGCAGAACAAAGAATGTACTCGTAGCATAAGGTAATATTAATAGTAATTTATTATTCAAAAGCATAAATTTCTATTTAGTTACACCAAGATGTCATAACAAAACAAGAACAAAATACAAATTCATGTTTCAAGGTGTTCTCTGAAACCCACACTAGGTTATCCTGTGTCGTGGGTTTGAGGGTCTCCTATATTCTTCTATATTTAGGTAAGTTTGATGAAGTTACAGATAAAATTACAAATGAAAATAAAATTAATGAAACAATGAAATCTAAGATAGGCTCATTCATGTCTAGGGTAAATATGTCTTAAGAATTCATACAACCACTACATTTTAATAAATATTTAAATGAATAAATAATTGAGGTGAGCGGGAGCGAGTAATGTTGACTCTTCATTTTCAAATAGCTCAATTAGCTATGCTATGTTATTTACCATCAGGTGTATGTTTTACAGTTACCATTGATACCATTAAAAAAGTTCAAATTTGCAGGTACATTTTAATACCATATTTTGATTTAAAGGGCAATGTTTCCGGTAAAATTATTAAGCAAAGAGATAAGTCATCTTATGTCTGTGAGTGACAAGCATAGTGCAGTGCTAGGCAGCAATTTGGGCTCTTTATGTTCAAGTAGCTACGTGGCACTGTGTTGTTATGCCCGAGCTACACGAGGCAAATTTTTCAAACTAGAATAGCAAGCTAGTACCTACTTCTAGCTTGCTAGCTTACTAAAGGTGCGCTTACAAGAGGGCAATAATTGCTCGGCGACACGAATGGACCGATCTGGAGCAATTAATGGAGCAATTAAACGCAATTTCAATAATTCGGCGATATTGCTTCTAACAATTATTTTCGGCGATATTGCTTCTAATTGCTCCAGATATTTCATATTCCTCAATGTCGCCGATACGAATTGACGAATATCCAATGGGCTTGGAAATTCCTAGCATTTTTTGTATATATCTCATTCGCACTTGTTTGTTTTGCGGCTTGCCGTCTTGCTTCCGCGGGGAGAGCGAGAGTTCGGGTGGCGCCACAAGCCGCCGCAGCAAGAACAATGTCGTCAATAGCGAGCGAATACTGAAATGCTCGTGTAGGACAGTATTGCCTAGTTGATGAAGTTGCGCGATATCGCTCAATATTGTATTGCGCAGTATTGATGCTTGTTGCCGTTGCCGTAAATTGCTTGATGTGGTCGTGACGTCATAGTTGACGAGTATTGACTGGAATTGAGCAATTTTAGTCGCCCGTATAACACACCTTAACACTAGCTTTCTATCCTAGCTTGAAAAACTAGCCTCGTGTAGCTCGAGCATTACGGACAAATGTACTAAAAGAATTTAAACGACAAAAACACATGAGCTAAATAACTGTAATTACGTATATCTTCCAGTCTCTCGAGAACGAGCCGTGAACAAAAACAAATCCGCCAAAAGATGGCAGCGCAAGTTGCGTCGTAAACCTCAAGTTGGATAAAGATGTAAGATGTAGTAATCTCTCTGCTGCAGACGGCCATTTCATAGTTATAGCTTGTTTTAGGGAGAGGATGTGGCTGAAACGGCTTAGAAGCTAAGATACACTCGTACTTTGAAGTCGGGTACAAGACGCTGAAGGGTTTGTGAGATTATGCAAAAGGTAACCATAATTTTAGTTTGAAGGTCCACATCAGATGTATATTTTGGCCAAATTTTGCTTGAGTTTCGTTTGGAACACGTTTCAACTTACACTGTGCTTTGCAGTGTAACAAACTTCATAGTAATCCTACTAAAATTATAAATGCGATAGTTTGAATGGATTGGTTTGAAATTTAGAACACAGATTTTGGAGATTATAGAATAGCATTTATATAGCGACGAGGACCGGATTTGGTCACAATATTGGAAAGGCTTATGTCCATCAGTGGATGAACATGGGCTGACGATGATGATGACATAGGCTATTATTACTTGAGAGAAATTTACGGGAAAGAGAACTACGCGGGTAAAACCGCGGGGATGCTGCTAGTACATAATAAAGGGTACATAGATTTGTTTGATTTGATCGTTGCACTCGTAGTATATAAGTTTAGAATTCAATTTACTGAGTAAATAATTTAAAAATTAAAAATAATGAAAGTACCTAATGTACTACATCAAAGGATCAAACTGTGTTTTTTCTCAGTTTAATGAAACGGGCTCTTTTAGTACAGAAAAGGAAAAACATAAAAAATGATTGTGACGTCAAGTGCTTAATTTTAAATATCATAAATGAACAACAACACAAATCACAATTATCCAATCGTACATTTTTTGCGATTTTAATTCCAATTTATTTTGTCATAATCATTTCAATCTGATGAAGCTGATCATTTCAAATTTCGTGTTATCTTTTAAAGCTTTAAATGTATTATTTTATTAAGCTGTAAATGTATATTAATACCTATGTACATCGAATGAAATGTTTCATATCCTAATGATCAAACTTCATATAGAAGTTTGTTTCATCATTCAATTCAACATCAATTGTACCTCTAAGAAAAAGTCTTGAAAGATCATGCTTAAGGCACAAAATCAACGCTATGAATCATCATATGACTATACAACTGTATATAGTTATGAATTCGTGCCAACGAATGACGAGAAATCAGCAAGTAAAAATTAAGTAAGTTATTCAGGAGGTTATTTTTAGGGTTCCGTAAAACGTAAAAACGGAACCCTTATAGATTCGTCATGTCTGTCTGTCTGTCTGTCTGTCTGTCTGTCTGTCTGTCTGTCTGTCTGTCCGTCCGTATGTCACAGCCACTTTTTGCCGAAACTATGAGAACTACACTGTTGAAACTTGGTAAGTAGATGTATTCTGTGAACCGCATTAAGATTTTTACAAAAGTTTTTTAAAAAAACAAAAATTAGGGGTGCCCCCCATACTGAGAACTGAAGCTCAAAAATTTTTTTTTCATCAAACCTACTTGTGTTGGGTGTCTATCGATAGGTCTTTAAAAATGCTGTTGAGGTTTCTAATATAATTTTTGTCTACACTGAATAACTTGCGCGAGAGACGCTTCCAAAGTGGTAAAATGTGTGTCCCCCCCCCTCTAACTTCTAAAGTAAGAGAATGAAAAATCTAAAAAAAATATATGATGTACATTACCATGAAAACTACCAACGAAAATTAGTTTGAACTCGATCTGATGAGTAGTTTTTTTTTAGTACGTCATAAATACACTATTATTAAAACTTCGATCAAAGTTACAACGAACTACAAGAACTATGTGTACTATGTATATTATGTTACTTGCTGGAACGGAACCCTTCATGGGCGAGTCCAACTCGCACTTGGCTACTTTATTTCTAATAAATTTAACTACGAGTAAAAAGATTAACCAAACTAGTTCAATAAAAAACCTCGGGACTCTAAAACAATCGCCTCAGAGTTCAAAAATCATTGTCTCTGGTCCCCAACTAATTAAAGTTACACCTTTAATTAAAGTTTATTTAGATAAGGTTTCCAAGTTCTTAACACTTGGGGTATCGTAAACAACGGAATAAAACAAATTGGTTCTCGCCGTGTATACAAATTGAATTGGATTAGCACTTGAAAAGTTTCGGGTGTGGAGAGATAGTGAAAAGTCACAAAGCGCTGTTGCTCTCACATACAAACATATATACTTAATACTAGCAGTGCCCCGCGTTTTCACCCTCGTAGTTCCCAATTCCGTAATTTTCCCGGGATAAAACATAGCCTGTGTTACGGCTGTCCCATTTCAAAACCTAGGGACGCTTTTTACAAAAATAATGTTTAATTGCATAATATTGCTCGCCTAGTCAATATCGACCAATAACAAAAACACATACCAGCAGTTCAAGCTTGCATAGAAACAGGACCACTACACTGTTTCAAGGAAAACAATACAATACAATACAATAATTCTTTATTAAAAAGCCACAAACAAAGCAAAACCGAACATAAAATTACAAAACAAAGAATAATACTACAGCAATTTAATTGGCGGCCTTATCGTTTAGAGCGATCTCTACCAGGCAACCGTGCAAGGACAGGAAATGGCATACCAAAGATGGCCCTTAAAAAATATTCTAAACAGTAATTAGTAAAACACATTTATAGGACTAGGAAAAATAATAATACATAAATATAATAATTTAATAATAACATATACATTGACACATTCACAAATATAATATAATGTATATCTATACTAATATTATAAAGCTGAAGAAAACGTAATTTCGAAAAAAAAACTCGTGACTTTCCAACTCTCGTTCTATTTCGTTTCGTCCGAAACAACATTGGTTGACGTTTAAATGTTCTAAGCATACTCTAATTAGAGTAGACTTAGAACATTTAAACAGGCATATCGACGGGTCGAAGTAGAATAGACGTTGTAAAGTCGCGAGTTTATTTCGAAATTACGTTTTCGTAGAAAGAGAGTAGACGTCCAGATATGTTTAAGCATCAAACTCTTGTAATTGCACTATTCACTCCCTCGTAACCATTTTAAGTCTAGTAAGTCACTTTAACCAACTTTAAAACCTAGCATGGTTAGTGGACCATGGTTGCTAGGAAAAATATGGTCGACTAACCTAAATAGGTTTTTTAATCATGGACAAATATACGAAAGCAGAAAAGGGATGCATCATAGTAAAGTTTAAAACCTAGCAAGTAGTAGTAGCATGTAGTGGTAGGACTCTTGGCAGAGTCCGCCTGGGGAAGTATCACTCCTTTGCCTTTGCCGGTTATTCTATCTCCAAGCCGTAATGTGCAAACATTACTGTGTTCCGGTTCGAAGGCCAATGTTGCCAGTGAAGTTACAGGGCATAGAGATAAAACATCTTATATCTCTGGGTGACGAGCACAGTACAGTTCTAGGTAATGATTTGTTCTCTTCATGTTCCAATAGCTGCGTATTAGGTACTGTCCTGTTATGTGTCAGATATGTTGCTTACCAAGAGGCACATGTCCTGCTCATCTCGTCACTCTTTATTTAGAAAAAATTATAATAATTAACCAGGGTCTGATGATGATTACATCCCCATACAGTTCGAAATTACAAAATTGCTAGAATAAACATTCGTTTGCTTCATTTCAAGTGTCTATATACAGAGTTTCATGGTTTTATCTTCAACGGTTGGGAACTTCCATATTGACTTTCATCCCCCATTTCAACCCCAATTTCACCCCCGTACAGTTCGAAATTAGAAAATTGATAGAACAAACATTTAAATGCTTCGTGTCAAGTGTCTAGATACAAAATTTGATAACTTTGAAAATGACGCATTTTCATACAACCGTTCATCCCTTGTTTCACCCTCTTAGGGGTTGAATTTCGCAAAAACCCCGTCTTAGCGAGCGCCTACGTGCTAAAAGGGACCTCCATGCAAAATGTCTGTTTGTAGTTTCTGAGATTTCTTGATGAGTGCGACCTTTCGCTTGTATATATATAGATATCCTACTAATATTATAAATGTCAATGTATGGATGTTTGTTGCTCAATCACGACCTAACGTATGTACGGATCGGGCTGAAATTTGGAACACAGATAGATTATCGTCTGGAAGAACACATAGGCTACTTTTTATCCCGGAAAATAACGGGAACAACGGGAACGGGAACTTCGCGGGTAACACCGCGGGGTGCTGCTAGTAATATTATTTGTAATATTTGTAGCAAGTAGGATTGTTGGTCATATTTTTATAGTTATATATATTTAAAATGGTTTAAATTATTAATTTGCCAAAGAATAGATTAACTAATGCCATAACTAATGACTTTTACGAGTTGGCATATCAGCGCGATAGATAATTGAGAATAAAATAAATAAAGTAAATTCAAACTGGATTCCCAAGAACCACAACGAATCTGAGGATCAAGTTTGGTTTACACTGGCCAACATATGCACTTTGGCTATTTGCCACCAACCACATAAGCATCGACAGGCGTCACAACTTTATTACTCACCAAGTTTAGCCGAACTGACACTTCTTCCAAGTGATTCACTTAGAAAACACAAGCACGTAACACGGTGTGCGGTTACGCGTTTTCGGCAAGGCATCGTGGCATTAACGAGGTGTCACAAAACGTTCCAAAAGGTCACTTTTCAAAAACCTTTCCGTGCGTTTGGTGGACGTGACGTGAGACCAAAATGCTGACGTTTATTTGGGTCTACATTTTAATCATAATATAGCGAGACAAGGCGAGCAAGACGTGCACTTAATGGTGAGTCAGTGAAATGTCACGCAGTTATTGCAACATACTCGTAAAGAGCCCAAGTCAAAGCCTAGCACTACACTGCGTTTGTCGCCCGGAGTTTTTTTTTTTTAAATAAACAGTGACGAGACGAGCAGGACATGTGCCTGATGGTAAGCAACATGCCTGCCACATAATAGCACAGTGACACGTAGCTATTGGAACATGAAGAGTCCAAATTATTACCTAGCACTGCACGGCGCTCGTCACCCAGAGATCTAAGGTGTTATATCTCTAAGCCCTGTAATTTCTCTGGAAACATTGCCCTTCAAACCGGAACACAGTAATGTTTGCACGTTACTACTTGGCGGTAGAATAATTGGCAAAGGTGTGGTACTTCCCCAGGCGGACTCTGCTATAAGAGTCCTACCACTACAAAAAATTAATAAAGTAGCCAAGTGCGAGTTGGACTCGCCCATGAAGGGTTCCGTTCCAGCAAGTAACATAATATACATAGTACACATAGTTCTTGTAGTTCGTTGTAACTTTGATCGAAGTTTTAATAATAGTGTATTTATGACGTACTAAAAAAAAACTACTCATCAGATCGAGTTCAAACTAATTTTCGTTGGTAGTTTTCATGGTAATGTACATCATATATTTTTTTTAGTTTTTTCCTTCTCTTACTTTAGAAGTTAGAGGGGGGGGGACACACATTTTACCACTTTGGAAGCGTCTCTCGCGCAAGTTATTCAGTGTAGACAAAAATTGTATTAGAAACCTCAACATCATTTTTTAAGACCTATCGATAGACACCCCACACGTGTAGGTTTGATGAAAAAAAAATTTTTGAGCTTCAGTTCTCAGTATGGGGGGCACCCCTAATTTTAGTTTTTTTAAAAAACTTTTGTAAAAATCTTAATGCGGTTCACAAAATACATCTACTTACCAAGTTTCAACAGTATAGTTCTCATAGTTTCGGCAAAAAGTGGCTGTGACATACGGACGGACAGACAGACAGACAGACAGACAGACAGACAGACATGACGAATCTATAAGGGTTCCGTTTTTACGTTTTACGGAACCCTAAAAATGGTATTGTACCTTTTTCCTGCATGCAATCTTATTGAAAAACTGCCTTTATCATTGAATGCTTAGAATGTCAGTAAATATTTAGCTTGCGCTCACGTCACCTTCGCTAATACATAATTATGATTCACAATCGTTGTGCCGTAGATACGACTCTCTCTTTATGATCTCTATATCTTATCTGGGGAGTATATTTCCCAGTGAAAATATACAAGTTTGTCATCATCAGAATTGACGAGCATTGAGTTTTAACGATGAAGGAAAACATCACAAGGAAACTAACATATTTATCCCAATAATTTTTCGAGGTTATCCGCACTGAGCTCTAGCATCGTGGATGATGACATTGACTCATCTGTTTTATCGAAAGAAGTCTCCGAGTCTCAGCAGTGGGAATATTCAGTTAAATACCTTACCTCATTATGTAAAATTACAAAAGACTGAAATTCACTACGCAGAATACCTAAACCAAACCTATTCGTCGATTCGATACTTCTCATTCAGCACTGAAATATTACATTAGCAATTCAAATGCTAACCTTCCTCAAATCAAAAGTTGGTATGGCCTACATGTCTGCAGAGTTGATTAAATAATGTGACTAAACTTGTCTATGACCTCTGTCAGTTTATTTAAGTCAAAACGATTATGACTCTCCCATTTAATTTATCAGATAAGCTAGTCTCTGCTACTTCAGAATATATTCATTTCACAGAATAAGTCGTAGTTAGTATAAAACGTAAGTGTGACTAGACAGTCAACGGCCGTGACTGGACAGTTGTGAGTAGATTGGAAGATAACTGGCGATTAAAGTTACTGTTTGAGATTTATAATGTAATGTTGTTAAGATATACTGTTATAACGATATTTTTGTACTATGTACTTGACCCTTTAAGCTTTTTGATAGGACTGTCAGGGTTGCTACAAAATACATAGAAAAACATGAATAAATCAGCATCTAGTCCAGATAGATCTTTTTAGGTATGTATATTCTTAATGTAGGCGTAATGCCGCTAACTTAAAACGGTGAAGGAAAACATCGTGAGGAAACCGACATGTACCTAGAATCTTTCGAAGTCATGTGTCATCCGCCAACCCGCACTGGGCCAGCGTGGTGGATTATGGCCTTAACTCTCTCCTTGCGAGAGAAGGCCCCGAGTCCCAGCAGTGGGAACGTTTAGTGGGCTGTTGATGATGATGATGATGTATATTCTTGACCGCAAGACCACAATGGCTCCGAATTGAATTTGTATCTCCGATAGGATATAGTTAGTACCTATAGTTTGAAATAGCATATCGGCTTTTATCCTAAGCAAATGCAAAGCTCTATAAGGAATACCTACTTATTTTCTAAACTCCACGCAAGCGGAGTCGCAGGCAATTACTAAAAAATCGGTATTAAACTTAAGTTACAGCTTGTTCTTTAAACATTCATAAGTAACAGATTTCAACAGAATCTCCTAGGAACATTTCAAACTAGCTGAGATCAAATCTGGTTTATTTTTCTCCGCACATTTCGACCGTTGATCCCTACAAGTTGAAATGGCTAGGATTTCTATTTTGCTGAAACTGGGAGTGAGGATTTACGGGCGACAAGTTAACATTGAATTTATTTTTTAAGATTACGCATGGAATGCTGAAACTATGTTATAAAGCTTTTAGATAATGAAGTAAATAAAATATCAGATACTTTACTTAAGGCGAGTCAAAAATAAGAATAATTTATTTCATCAACAAACATTGGTAGATTAAAGAATACATTTAAATCGTTCAACTATATATCTGTGAACTTGGTAGGATGAACTTGGCACCCAAACTAGGATTATCCTGTGTATAGGATTATCATGTATACCAAGACCTTCCCCCGACTACATAAACTGACTCAACCACATTGTAATAAGCCGGTTTTATAAAAATCCGGTAGATTATTGAAAAATATAGTTCACGTCTCAATCGGAAGCGACAAAGAATCAAAGTATCTTTGTCGCTTCCAATACATACACATCAAAGATCATCAAAGTTCCGGAGTGGGATGTTGTGACGTCTCTTCTATATAAAAATCGTGTACAGGCGTGACGTCACTCGAATCTTAGTAGCTTCGAGTGACGTTAAGTGAACTACATATTCGACATTTTTGTCTGTGAAACGTAAAAAAAGTATTGTAGATTTTTTTTTTAATAATCAAACTGCCGACGGGCTTTTTAGTTTTTGAATTGCCAAAACTTGTTGTTTCACACAGATTTTTTCGCAGGCTGCGAATTAAGCTCATTGCTCATGTTCGTAAATGAAATATTTTTTCGGGTGAACTCGGCACTGGCAGAGCAGCAAAGTCATCTGCTGCTGTCTCTCTGCTATCACTGTCTCTTTTTTTATTTTTCTTGGCCATGGCCCTTCTAGTCCTTCAGCCGCTCTGCTAGTCCTTCAGCCGCTCTGCTAGTCCTTCAGCCGCATCTGCCACTGACGCTATGTGTTCAATTTAGATGTAAAAAAAATATTATTAAAATAATTCAAAAGTTTTTAATAGTTCTTTCTTATTTTAGTTTCCACTTCTGCTGCGCGGTCTTAAGAACATATTTTTTTCGTTTTTAGTCAGATATGCCTATTATATTTATCTACCAATCTATTTTAAGATACATACTCGTATATTTTATTACTGACTTGATGTTAGTGATGCAAATGCAATAGATGGTATAGTTCAAAATCACTTTTCCATCGCTTGCCTAAGACAAATACACAGAACGACTCACTGTTTTCATTCACAATGTTTTACTTTAAAAGGAAGCGATGTGATGTAGACCTTAAGAATCCTTCAATTCCCTTAACGTAGTCCAAATATTTATCCCTACATGTTCAAACGGTTCAAAGGTAACCTAAACAAATACCTCACAAATAGTGACCGATTTCTTCGTGCGGATTACAACGAAAGGAGCTACTACAGTATTTATTAAACAACACCAACAAAAACACGTCAATACTTTTAGTGAAATCGTTTTTCCAGCTCTAGTAATAAGTTGGTCTAAAAAACTAAAATAGCAACCATTTTATTCTTGTTTTAGTGTACAAGGATATTACTCTAATTTTCTTTATGGGCCTGAAAATAAATTGCGGTATTAAAGTGAGGGATTTGGCTGGCAGAAACTTGCCGGAATATTTAACAGGTATAATTTGGTGTTGGAAAAATAAAAGCATTGCTTTAGACTTGAAGTGGAAGAAGATTTTAATCCCCCACTTTTTCACCACTAAAACTTGAGATTATAAAAGTGTAGTCCTTAAATTTTCGTTTACTCCAAAAACTCGCTACTCATTGGAGCAGTGGGATTAGTTTACAATTTTATATTTTCATCTATGTATATTATTTCTATTTTGTACTAATTTAGAGAAAAATAAATAAAATAAGAATAAAAGAAGAAATATTTAGTAGTGGTAGGACTCTTGGCAGAGTCCGCCTGGGGAAGGACCACACCTTTGCCAAATATTCGACCGCCAAGCAGTAATGTGCAAACATTACTGTGTTCCGGTCTGAAGGGCAATGTTTCCAGTGAAATTACAGGGCTTAGAGATATAACAACTTAGATCTCTGGGTGTCGAGCGCAGTGCAATGCTAGGTAATGATTTGGAATCTTCATGTTCCAATAGCTGCGTGTCACTGTGTTGTTATGTGGCAGGCATGTTGCTTACCATCAGGCACATGACCTGTTCGTCTCGTCACTCTATATTTAAAAAAAAAAAAAAATTTAACTACGCTTTAGTTTTATTAAGTGCAACAAAGATATCTTCTTATATATAAAATTCTCGTGTCACAGTGTTTGTTTCCTTACTCCTCCGAAACGGCTTTACTGATTTTTACCAAATTTTATATGCATATTCAGTCGGTCTGAGAATCGGCTACTAGCTATTTTTCATACCCCTAAGTGTTAGGGGTTGTTCACCCCAAACATTTTTATTTTTATTTTTGGCCAAATTTTTTTGTTCTTATTTTTTTATAATGTGGCGTTAAAAAAGACATACAACCCTAAATTTATACCCTTTTATCACCAAAGATGGTTTAAATTCACAAATAAGCCCGGCAGATGGCGCTGCAGACAGTGTCTAGGTTATGTCCGAGCGAAGCCGGAACGGGCCGCTAGTTTTTTTATATACTTATCTATTCTTAAGGCCTGTTTTCATTTTGATTAGTGCGAGTGCGAGTGAGTAGTGCAGGTGTTGAGTGAATAGTAGCAAACACGTGTGGACACCGATTGATTATTGCGAGTGCATAGTAATAATAATAATAATAAATTATTATTATTATTATATATATCTCATTTGCTGTACATGGACGACCTCAAACTTTTTGCACCGAAACGCCAAGACTTGTTGGAGCTATTAAAAACCACAGAGGTTTTTAGTAACGCCATCAAGATGGAGTTCGGTGTCGACAAGTGTGCGGTCATGCATGTACAGCGAGGGAAAGTAGTAAATTCAGAGAATTTACAACTTTCCGAGACTATAACTCTCAGATCCCTCTCCGAAGACGAGACCTACAAATATCTCGGTATGTCACATGTAACGTTACATATTGACTACAATATGTAAACGTACATTCCTACTTTCATTCTAAAAACATCACTTTCATAGGAGAGATGTGTGTATTTACATACCAAAATTTTCATATCACTAATTTCCTTTAAATTGTGTCCATTCGATAGATAATAATTTTCTGGTTGTTGTGATATATTTCTTGTATCATATACCTTATTCTAAATCTATAATAATTACGTTTTTCCAAAAATTTAGTTTGTTTACATAATGTAAATACTTCAAAAAACTATTTGTCACTTAGCAATTTTTACTCTTTTTCATAAGGTTGTATAGTTTTTAGAATTAATCCTCTTTGAATTGTCAATATTAAAATAAAGTTTATTTTCTCCAGATTCAAATCATCAAAAGTTTACTTTATGAATCTCATCGGCTGAGAGAGTCAGTGAGAATCCAGCTTCCAACAGAAGAACATTAACCTACAAAAGACTTCCAAGCGATCAAGATCAGTAATAAACCTTGAAAGGTCTAAACGGCTGAGAGCCACTATCGTTCAACGATCACATCCCTTGAACTTACTTGGAAGTACTTACATCCTGAAAAACTGTTGGAAGCAACTACCTTCACGAAGACTGCTGGCAGAGAACTCTACCGTGCTAGGTGGAGCCCTTCTCGTTTGGAAGCAACTACATTCACGAGGACTGCTGGCAGAGAACTCTACCGTGCTAGGTGGAGCCCTCCTCGTTGGGAAACTTCTACACTCACGAGGACTGCTGGCAGAGAACTCTACCGTGCTAGGTGGAGCCCTCCTCGTTGGGAAACTTCTACACTCACGAGGACTGCTGACAGAGAACTCTACCGTGTTAGGTGGAGCCCTTCTCGTTTGGAAGCAACTACATCCAGGAAACCTGTTGGGAAGCATTTACTCACTGGCCTTCAAGACAATTAATTTTCTCATTTTAAGTTACGTTTTCTTTTTTTAACTTATTCATTTAATCTTTATTTATTTTCTTAATAAACTTGTAATCACGAACATCTTATTATTCCCCTTCATCCACCACTCCTCTGTTGTTCACTGACGTGACATTTGGCGCCCAACCTTCCAAAACAACCCCCCCTCTCTTGCTTATTCTTTGATCCCTCAACCCTTGATTTCCTCAACCTTTACCCCCTTAACCTTTGATCCCTCAACCCCTGAATTTCTTCTAAATTCTAAAACATACTTACACTAGTATATATACCTAATATTTTCTTTTCGGCACTCTTTGGATAATAACTTCTCTCTTCACCCTCTCCTCATCTCTCCTCATCTCTCATCCTCATGATCTCTCTTCATCATTAACCTACAGTATTTTATTTACTCTTTAGTATTTTTCTAATTTTCTTACTTTCTCAAGTTAATGAGCTCTAAACTCATTAACTCTTTAACCAATGAGTATCTAACTCTTGGATTTTGTATGAGCCCTAAACTCATACGCTTATCTTGAACCCTACCGTTCAAGGTATCTCTTGAGCCCTACCGCTCATGTTAGCTTTTGAGTCCTACCGCTCGTGCTATCTTTTGAGCCCTTATGCTCATCCTTAATTACTTTCTTCCCCTTATAAAGAGCGGATGATAACTCTATAAATAAGCCTAACTATCAAGCCCTATGTTCATCCCTTTTATCATTCTTATTTTCTTCTACCCATAGAGCGGGTGATAACTCTTTAAATAAGCCGACTATTAGAGCGGTTGATGACTCTTTAAAAAAGCCTGCCATCGCCGAGAGTGTATGCTTTGAGTGTTCGTCATTGAATGTGAACTTACACCCAAACAGAATGGAAGAGATGAATGAAAAAACTTGAAAGGTTACTTGAATGGAGTTATGTTTGTGTGAAGGTAATACCTCTCTTAAACCCTTTAGAATTTCTTACCAAATTTTACAGAAGCGTAAAATTTCCGCAGTCGTGGGGAATATGTAACGTTACATATTGACTACAATATGTAAACGTACATTCCTACTTTCATTCTAAAAACATCACTTTCATAGGAGAGATGTGTGTATTTACATACCAAAATTTTCATATCACTAATTTCCTTTAAATTGTGTCCATTCGATAGATAATAATTTTCTGGTTGTTGTGATATATTTCTTGTATCATATACCTTATTCTAAATCTATAATAATTACGTTTTTCCAAAAATTTAGTTTGTTTACATAATGTAAATACTTCAAAAAACTATTTGTCACTTAGCAATTTTTACTCTTTTTCATAAGGTTGTATAGTTTTTAGAATTAATCCTCTTTGAATTGTCAATATTAAAATAAAGTTTATTTTCTCCAGATTCAAATCATCAAAAGTTTACTTTATGAATCTCATCGGCTGAGAGAGTCAGTGAGAATCCAGCTTCCAACAGAAGAACATTAACCTACAAAAGACTTCCAAGCGATCAAGATCAGTAATAAACCTTGAAAGGTCTAAACGGCTGAGAGCCACTATCGTTCAACGATCACATCCCTTGAACTTACTTGGAAGTACTTACATCCTGAAAAACTGTTGGAAGCAACTACCTTCACGAAGACTGCTGGCAGAGAACTCTACCGTGCTAGGTGGAGCCCTTCTCGTTTGGAAGCAACTACATTCACGAGGACTGCTGGCAGAGAACTCTACCGTGCTAGGTGGAGCCCTCCTCGTTGGGAAACTTCTACACTCACGAGGACTGCTGGCAGAGAACTCTACCGTGCTAGGTGGAGCCCTCCTCGTTGGGAAACTTCTACACTCACGAGGACTGCTGACAGAGAACTCTACCGTGTTAGGTGGAGCCCTTCTCGTTTGGAAGCAACTACATCCAGGAAACCTGTTGGGAAGCATTTACTCACTGGCCTTCAAGACAATTAATTTTCTCATTTTAAGTTACGTTTTCTTTTTTTAACTTATTCATTTAATCTTTATTTATTTTCTTAATAAACTTGTAATCACGATCATCTTATTATTCACCTTCATCCACCA
The DNA here is from genome assembly GCA_963693475.1 of Ectropis crepuscularia. Lineage (NCBI taxonomy): Eukaryota > Metazoa > Arthropoda > Insecta > Lepidoptera > Geometridae > Ectropis > Ectropis crepuscularia. Next base: position 18,597,910 of record OY856358.1, read on the forward strand.
CTCCTCTGTTGTTCACTGACGTGACACACAGTCGTTGGGTATATCAGCAGATGACATTAAGAAATCGGTGAAGGAGCGCTTCTTTTGCCGGCTGACAAAAGTACTTAAAAGTCTTTTGTCAGGCGGTAACAAGGCGCGAGCCTTCAACGGTTGGGTAATGCCTCTGCTGATATACTCCTTTGGCATACTGAGATGGACTCAGACTGAGCTCGACGCCCTGGATAGAAAGGTCCGTCAACTGCTCACAACACACCGCATGCTACACCCGCGCTCGTCTGTTATGAGACTGTATATCCCGCGGAGATGGGGGGGTCGAGGCTTTCTAAATGCCAAAAACCTTCACAACCGCGAGGTATGCAGTCTCAGGGATTATTTCCGCAACAGTGAGTCCGGGATGCATCGCGATGTTGTGGCAGTTGACAGGAGCTTCACGCCTCTTTCATTGGCAAACGAGAACTGGCGCAAACCATCGGTGCTCAACACTGATGATCGCAAGGAGGTATGGAAGAGCAAGGAGCTACACGGGCGATTCTATCGGGCCCTGACGGGACCCGATGTGAATCCGCTCGCGTCGGTGAACTGGCTGCGCTTCGGGGACCTCTTCGGAGAAACCGAGGGTTTTGCCTGTGCAATTGCAGACGAAGTTATCAAGACGAACAATTACCGGAAATACATAATGAAGGACGGTACGGTCGACATTTGTCGGGCATGCCGCCGTCCAGGCGAATCACTTCGTCATGTTATTTCCGGTTGTTCGCATCTTGCTAACGGCGAGTACTTGCACAGACATAACCTAGTAGCCAGGATCATCCACCAGCAACTTGCTCTTCGATACTGCCTTGTCGAGTCCGAGGTGCCGTACTATAAGTACGCACCTCTGCCAGTTCTCGAGAATGGTCGTGCGTTGCTCTACTGGGACCGCTCTATCATCACGGACAGGACTATTGTCGCCAATAAGCCTGATATCGTGCTGGTAGACCGGTCTCAGCGACGGGCTGTGATCATCGATATCGCCGTGCCACATGACGAGAACCTCGTGAAAGCCGAGAAGGACAAGCTTAGCAAGTACCTTGACTTGGCTCATGAGGTTACCGCCATGTGGGATGTTGATTCGACGATCATAGTCCCAATAGTCGTGTCGGCAAACGGCCTTATAGCGAAAAGCCTCGACCAACATCTCAAGAGGCTTTCGCTAGACGGTTGGATCAAGGGTCAGATACAGAAGGCAGTCATCCTAGACACAGCGCGCATCGTCAGGAGGTTCCTCTCTCTGCAGCCCTAACCACCGGTAGCTTGGGCCCTGCCCCGCTGCTGGCGGCTATCTAGATTTAAGTTTTTATAATGTTTTTATGTTGTTTTATTTAAATATTGTAAAAACTTAGATTTAAGAAAAGAAATAAATACGTGAATAATAATAATATTATTACTATGCACTCGCAATAATCAATCGGTGTCCACACGTGTAATCAGTCGCAATTACTCACTCGCACTCGCAATCGCACTCGCAATTGCACTCGCACTAATCAAAATGCAAACCGGCCTTTACAGGAAGAGCGGTTGTAACCGTTAGGTTGGTTGTCACGGCTAGTTGAAAAGCGGGAACTGAAGTGAGGGTCTAATAAAAAAAAAGCAAACCTTTATTTTATTTGAAAGACAATGCTTCTAATGCTGCGGCCCCACCTATGAGGCGAATATTCGTAACGTGTTGGCGCAACAAAAACATCGTATTCTGACTATAGACCGCTCCGCGTAGAAACATCAGAAATATAAGTTAAGTTAAGATAAGTTCGTCCTGTCGGTTTAATTGTCGCAACAATGACGTTGCGCGGTTTTGTGACATTTGAATATTTGCGCTATAAAAGTCTGCATAAATTACCAAGGACGATTGAAAACAACTAAAAATATTAGATGATATCGGTAAGTAACCTTTACATTACCATAGTTAAAGAAGTAAACGATAGATTTTTAATACATATAACTTTGTCTCAAGACGGCCTAGGTTGCCGCCAAATTTACAGGGTTGCCTGTTCTTGAATTTAATTTTCCGTTAGTGTACTGTTAATTTTTAACGAGAACGAGAGAGCTACTCCGCGAGATCCTGAATGTGCGCGAGCGTCGGGAGCAGGTCGCCGTCATCTTCTGCAACTTGTCCAAAGTGCAACTGATTTGCATGATCTTATCCCACATTGTCCTTTTTTATCGAAATGCTCGTAGCTCAATAAAGCGACATCGTTTCATGGTTGATGTTCCAAAGACACGAACGAAGAGATTTGACTCTGCTTTTGTGACAAGAACGTCTACACTGTAGAATACGTTGCCTGAGTGGTACAATGGGTGTTGCGCAGGGTTCATCAGTCTCTAACGTCTCTAACGGTCCTCTCTGAGAATAAATCATTATCTACAATAGTCATGTTTTAATTTTATAGCATTGATATCTTGAGATATATCTAATTTAAGTGAATTGAACACTGAATTATAAATCGAAATATATTTTTACCCACTTTAACAGGAAATACTTGGGGAGCCTGTATCACTTAGCACGCATACCATTGACATAAGAACAGTAATAACAGGGACAGCGACAGACAATAAAATTGTTAAACTTTTGTTTGAAACCTGGCTTCGTACTTTTGTCGCAATTACAGCGTAACGCGTCATCTAGACAAGTCAATAATCAAAGGCATTGTGCCGAATAGGGTTGTTCAGATTGTTGTGCGTCGAGACGTAGGCAGTAATTTAAAAATGAAGGAAATAGTGGTTTTGCATCATATGTCAGTAAACTATCATTTATTAAAATTGTACGAGTATCATTTACGAAATAATATGAAAAAGAGAAGAATGAGGAGATGGTCGATGACTACTATTCATAGAAACCGAACGATGTAAGTATTCTGGAAAGTAATCTCTTCTTACCGCAGGCGCAGACGATTGGCTGGAACATTTTCTTTTTCTATTTTTAATTGTATTTTATATTCTATTTTTCCTGTGACTTCAGTTGTTGCTTTAGTTACCTTGGTTAAGGAGTGTTTTGGTTTAATTTTGTAAATGTTTTAAATAATTTTAATATTTTTACTATCATTGTGCGCCTTTCTTATTTCCTATATTCACCAGCTAGTTACAGACCACCGCTCCCCAATAATTATAATTTCACTTTGTTTTTCTCATGTACAGCACAGGAATGGAAAGTATATATGTTATCTTACTTAGCCGCAGAGAGTGGCATGGAATTTCCTGGATTTTTACGTATGTCAACATCTGGCTTTGAAATACTGCTACAAAAGGTCGCACCATTAATTACCAATAATAGTTTAAAAACGAAAAAACACGCTTTTAGCACGCACTAAAAATTACAAAAGCATTTCAAATAGCCTGTCCACCATCTTGGACGTCCGCCATATTGAATTTAAGTCACTTTAGTCATTTCAGTCTTTAGTCAATTTAAGTGACTATTTTTTTGTATTTTTGACAGCAAACCCTTTCATTTGATACCCATATCATGGGGGTGGATTTCAAATAGCCAGTCCGCCATCTTGGGTAGGGCGCCATATTGGATTTGTAATGACGTTTCCTTTAGTAGTCATGTATTGTCATCAGAATTCAGAGCGTGTGTAAAATTTAATCCTAATCCGAGAAGTGGGTCAAATTAAGATTCCAAGATTTTCTACATACATACTCGTAGTTACTTAAAAGTGAAGCTAACAAAAGCGTGTTAAAAAAGATACGAAATTCAGAACAGCTAGTAAAGCTATCCAATACAATCCAATCCAATAGTCTTTAACATTCCTTTTGTGACGTTTGAAATTTGATTGTATGAATTGTATAATTTATGGGGAACCTTACCTGAAATAAATGAATTTTGATTTTGAATTGACGTAGGTCAAGCGAATATTGCCGCGACAAATCAATATGATTCGCGCCAGTTTACCAAGAGCTCTTCGATGCTTCATCGTCTTGTTACGCATACATTGCGATAACACGATGTACCCGGCCACACTAATCGCGCCAACACGAATATTCGCCGTAGGACGCATATGAGTCCGCACCATAAAAGTACAGCGCAAGGAGACAAGGCTATCTGATACTCTTTTCGTCACAATTACATAGAAATGCAAAACTCTTCTTGTTTCAAATCTGATACGTTGTTATAAAGCACTAGCAGTCCTCCGCGGTTTTACTTGCACAGTTCCCGTTTTCGTTATTTTCCCTTGATAAAAAGCTTATGTGTTTTAAAAACTACCTCCAAAGTGTCAACCCGATCCATTCCGAGGTGATTGAGCAAAAAGCAATATCCAAACATCTAAACTTACACATTTATGATGTTAGTAGCTTTAGGAAGATAACGCATGTATTTCGTTTTTAAAAAGACAACGAAAATAAAAGTCTTATGACCCTATTTCAATGTTAAAACTTCACGGGGTTACTTAAAGGCGAAAATTGCAATATTGTTAATAAAGATTACGATCTAAAATACACTTTCTCGCTTTCGAATACAATACAATATTGATTGTAAGGTTCTAGCCCCTTGAATCTGCGGCTGCCCTAGATGTATTTAATCTAGGTCAGCCCGATATTTGGAAGTTAGGCCGACTGGAATCGGGGACGGGACGCTGAACAAATCGAAGGCTTATTCGGTATATTTTTCGCTAACAATGCAGATTTTTCCATATTTCTTTTGTGCTTTCGCTGCCGTATTGTTAAATGAAATTACGTTGCTACGTGTATATTCATTTAATTATATCCAAGATATATTAGCTTACGGATTTGTAAATGTTTTTGTTTTGCTGTTAATAAAAAGTTAACAGAGTTTTTATTAACACAACTAAATAGAAATAGAAGCTACATGTTTAATTACGTGCATTAAGCACATCTGCATTATCTACAGACCGACGAACGTCTAGAGATAATCAAGAAGCTGCTGATGACCTTACCACGCTAGTGGTATTGTTTGAACAATTTTCTAGTGGTTTTTTCTGTGCTTCAAAAGAATCAAAGAGAATTATGTTGCTTGGTTGCCTGGAAGAGATTGCTCTAAACAATAAGGCCGCCATTTGTGGTGCTAGTTCGTAAGTGTTTTACTGTAATATTTCTGTTTTTGTGTCACAATAAAGAGTTATCTATCTATCTAACAACACAGTGGACACGCAGCTATTGGAACATGAAGTTTCCAAATCATTAGGTAGTACCGATCACTGCATTGTGTTCGTCGCCCAGAGATACATATAAGATGTTTTATCTCAATGCCTTGTAAATTCACTTTTGTAATTTGGCAGGCATAGGAACTGCCGATAGAAGTGAAATCTTATAACTCAGAATTTGATAGCTTACTTTGGCAACTACACGGGTTTAACCGGAGGGTGTTGCCTGGTCATCATAGCATGACCATCTAGAAATGCGTCAGCATTTCCCATTGGCTGACGCATTTCTAGATGGCCATGCCATGATGGGCAGGCCACACCCTTTTAGCATTTCCCTTTGGCTAACGCAATTCTAGATGGCCAATGGCTATGGTCCCGAGTTTACCCGAAGCTTTCTTATCATAGAGCGTGACGCTAGAATTCAATTCACAGCCCACGAAAAATCTGTCTAGGCGCGCCTACAGAAGTTTTCACTGCGAAAATGGGTGAGTGAAGTCTTATGAGTTTCTGTCTGCGATATACACATTAGCAGTATACGAGTATATGTAGGTATACAGGTGACGTATTGCTATTGGTGTTTTTAGGGTTCCGTAAAACGTAAAAATGGATATGTCATGTCAGTCTGTCCGTCCGTGTATCACAGCCACTTCTTTCCGAAACTAGAAGAACTATTTGCTGTTGAAACTTGGTAAGTAGATTCATTGTGTGATTCGTATTTGAGATTTTTACACAAAAATATAAACAACAACAATACATGTTTGGGGTGCCCATACCTACTTTGAACTGAAACCCATTTTTTATCGATTTTGAACTCGATCTAGTAAGTAGTTTTTTTAATACGTCATAAATACACTAGTATTAAAGCATCGATCAAAGTTACAACGAACTACAAGAGCTGATGTATTATTGTTTTCCTTGTGCTACGGAACCCTTCATGGGCGAGTCCGACTCGCACTTGGCCGCTTTTATTATATACTAAAATTCTAAATTATTTATGTGAGTAGGTAATTTATGAGTTTTTTCACTTCTCTGAACTCTGCTAAAGACCTCATACAACTACAGTAGCACTAACATCACTCTACAAGCCTGTAAGACAGTTATCGCATAGTTAAGCCCTCATATTTTTTTATTGCCCCCTTACGATTCGATAACTGCCTTCGGAAAACGCTTACCCAGATTCCATAGGGTGTTAGAATGGTCCCGGCGTTATGTGAATGGACCCGACAACGAGAAAATGATTGGGAGGTTATAACGAGGTATGTATTCATTGAAATAGTCACTTGTACAATTATGTACCTAAATGGGATTCTATGAGTAGCTGCTGTGTTATAAAACTGGCATATTAAGCATAAGTAGCCTACCAAATGTTCACACTGCTGGAACTCGCGGCTTCCTCTCACAAGGAGAGCATCAAGGCCATAACCCACGACGTTGACGCTGACGGCGCATGATCTCGAAAGATTCTAGAAATTTCATCATCATTAGCCGCAAGACGTCCACTGCTGAACATAAGCCTCCCCCCTAGATTTCAGGCACTTGACATATGGAATTGTATGGGCGCCAGTTCGTGCCGAGTCTGTGACACGTGTGTGTCTCGGTCTCCTGCCGCGATCGCGGCGCGAACTGACGTCCATGCAATTCCATAGTGTCAAGTGCCTGTTGCGGTCTCCGGTCGCGGTCTCCTGTCGCGGTCTCGTGTCCCGGTCTCAGCGCGAACTTGTACCTTAAGTCTAAAATGTGTACGTTTCCGTTCTTCCAACGTTTTTAAAGTTAATATGGTTAGTACACAAACTAAATAAATTCACCGGTAACTCACGTACGATATTGTCAGTCCAGTCCAACTTAAGTTAAAGCCACGTCGCAAACCTTTTTCAAGGACAGTATACGCGCGTCATCGCTGCCCGTTTGACTCTCAAACTTAGTACATCGCCTTTGAGGACCAAACAGAGGGTCTGCCGCCTAACTAAAACGGGTATAGCTTTGATATAGTTATCTCTTTTCTTTTAGCTTGAAATTATAGAGACAGCAATAGCAAAACCATAGCCGATTCAGTTAGGCGGTAGAACGGCGGGCAGCTATCACGCACGTGCATTCTCCAAAAAGGTATTGGCTCAAACTTAAGTCGAACTGGAGTGACTTAGCACTTGAGTTACCCGGAACTGAATTTAATATGTATTTAAAGTTGTATTTTAGAACCTTAGCAGATACATTAAAAGTAGTAGGTTATTAACACAAAATGGGAATTAGCAGCCGCAACTTCATTAAAAAAAATTGGCAGTCATAGGAACTGCCAATAGAAGTGAAAACTTATAACTCAGAATTTGATAGCTTACTTTGGATACTTACGCGGGTGAAACCGGAGGGCGTGGCCATGATCAAGGCATTCTAGAAATGCGTCAGCATTTCTAGAAACTTTCTAAAGCCAATGGGAAATACTAACGCATATCTAGATGGCCAATGGCCATGGTCCCAGTTATCATTCGATGATACCGAGCGTGACGCTAGAATTCACAATTCACAGCCCACGAAAAATCAGCCAGTGTTACGCCAAAAGAAGTTTTCACTTCAAAAAGAGATACGAAACCCTCGTGATAAGAACGAGACTCGCATTTAACTGGTTTACTGTAAAGGTTTGTCATTCAACCGAAACATGACGGTTCGCTTTTCAGGCTTACTGACCCTTAGTATTACAGGCTTGCATACAAAACAACATTTCCTTTTTCGTTCTACCTTTTCGCTAGTTTGAAGTGGACATTCTAAGAAGCTCCTCACTCTTACCCGGATATCCGGGTACTGGCGGAACTAGGTCGAGCGGGAGCGGACCTGGGATTACAAAATGGGGGTATTAAATTGCTGTCACAGGTGGTGGGCCACCATATATACGAGTATAGTAGTAGTTAAGACTCTTTGCAGAGTCCGCCTGGAGAAGTACGTTAGTAAGGAATATTCCGGTTTCAAGGCCAATTTTGCCAGAAAAATTACCGGACATACAGTCAAATCATCTTGTTCCTCTGGGTGACTCACAGTGCAGTGGTACATAAAATTTTGACTCTTCCTGTTCCTACAACTATTCTTACAATAAGAATGTAATGAAAAAAAATGTAACTACTAGCAGCGCAAATAGTATAAATAAATAAATAGATACTGTTATTCCAAATTTCAGCCCAATCCATTCATACGTTACGACGTTATTGAGGAACAAACATCCAAACATTGACATTTATAATATTAAGAGGATTTGAGATTGTTGTCTCGTTGATATACCTATCCACACTGCGTCAATATTTAACCTAACAATATTTTATAGTAACCAAATCAATATTTAACGGTTTTTAAATAGATACACTTGATAATAGCACTAAACAATAAAATTTATGTGTATGTAATTTATGTACTGTACTACGAGTATATTGTGTTTATATGTGATTTATCTATTTAAAACGTTAAAGATTTTTAGTATTGATAATATGATTACTATAAAGTGTTGTTAGGTTAGATAATTACGTAATAACTTAAAACAGGCGTGCCCCTAAGTAAGGACTGAATTATTTAATAAATAATCTACTTGGTATTACATGGATTTCACAATTTTTTAAGGTCGAACAACTAGCGAGACTCGTTTTTTTTACTTTTTGAAGTGAAAACTTCTTTTGGCGCGCCTAGGCAGGTTTTTGGTGGGGTGCGAATTGAGTTCTAGCGTCACGCTCGGGTATGATATGAAATCTTCGGGTAAACCCGGGACAATAGCCATTGGCCATCTAGAAATGCGTCATCCAATAGGAAATGCCAAAAGGGCGTGGCCTGCCCATCATGGCATGGCCATCTAGAAATGCGTCAGCCAACGGGAAATGGTGACACATTTCTAGATGGTCATGCCATGATGCCCAGTCCTCACCCTCCGGTTACACTCGTGTAGTTTCCAAAGTAAACTATCAAATTCTGAGTTATAAGTTTTCACTTCTTTCGGCAGTTCCTATGACTGCCAATTTTTTTTTATTAACCTATGCCAGCTGGCACTTGGTTACCTATAATAGGTACTACCACAGAAATCTAAAGTACCTTATTATTTAGATTTCTGTGGGTACTACCGATCTGATTATTCAGATTCAGATTTAGCGCCGAAGGCGCAGGACCTAAAAGGAACCTAACCTATTGTCATCTCTACTAGATAACCAAGTACACCATAGTAAAGTTAGCTATATTTGCGAGACCCCCTCTCTCCCTTAATACATCGCGCTAACATTCTGCCACGCGCGAGTTACTGTACAAAACAGCCCATTCAAACTGATAGACGCTGACAAAGGGTTGGTTTAGCACCAAAACGCCTCTGAAATGCGTATGTTTCTTGCGTAACAAGATATCTTTAAATGTTTTCTTACCTGTTTAAAACATTTACAGGGCTTTTTTTTGTAATGAAGAGTGACGAGATGAGCAGGACATGTGCCTGATGGTAAGCAACACGCCTGCCCATAACAGCACAGTGCCACGCAGCTATTGAAACATGAACGAGTCCAAATCATTACCTTGCACTGCACTGCGCTCCTCGCCCAGAGATGTAAGATCTTTTATCTCTATGCCCTGTAATTTCACTGTAAAAATCTATTTTAAGCCGATATATAAAACCTTTTTATTGTCGTCAATCTATACATCAAATTTTAATAAAATTTAAGTAATTGTATATTTATATTAAAAAATTAAGTATATTTGTAATAATAAAATAACCACCTTTTACAGCATGCATTTGGACGTATAGACAACGAACATCTTCCTCCAGATATTCTCTCGATGAGGGTAGTTGTAACGCTGCCAAAACAGCGAGGCTATGAAATAATAATTTAAATCACGACAGTTTATAAACTTTCTAGTTTATAAAAAATATGTATGTCAAATTATTAACATTTGTTTTTCTCTCTATAACGTTATCTTGCGCACACAGCTCTTCCCAACTGTATAAAAGAGGAGAGATCTCATTTTAATCTAATTGGATAGACTATATTTTCCACCTAAACGCTGTCAATTTTCAACCAAAATACCGTAGAAAAGCTGTCTAGGTAAACTACCGTCATGTCTCTACTACCACACATAGTCAAACAATTTTAGTAGTGGTCAAATAATACCATACAACTTTTTTTAAACGTCCTTGATAAACACCTATTAAATAATACCGCCTGCATAAGACAAAGAAAGATACCACCAAGAGACAAGGTGGCGAGCATTCTAAGGATGTGTACTGAAGTGGACAGATATGTCGACAACGATATCTTCACACACAGATACACTCATGGAGTCAGTGGGGGGCTTGTCACCCATTGAGCGCAATGAATGTACGATGTAGCAGACAATTCGCCATTAACCCACATGCAAAATATTGCCGCTTTCGCATTTCCAAGAGAGTGCTCAGCAATCGCTACTCGCTATATATCTTCCTATTATACTCTAGCCTTGACTCTCTCTTTGCCCACAGTCCCAGCTGTGGGAAAATTTAGTGGGCTGCTTATACACCACTAGTAAGACGCGCTTCACTTCGTGAGATAAAACCACTTCGTAAATATTTTGCATAGTTTTTCGTACTTGTACGTTTTCGTAGTCGAGTCGTTGGCAAGTGCAATATTATCGGACAAGTTCAAAAAGTTCAATAAGAGAACATGATTATTAGATAATATAAGTTACTCGTAGAGAAAAATGAATAATGTGATACTTTTGTATAATACGTTTTACGATCAGTTTTTGGGGTCATTAGGTCACTACTCCGTGACTAATATTATGGGCATCGTTTTCTAAAGTAGCCTGAACATAAGTCATGAAATGAGCATGACTTATGTACTAAACAAATTCGTCTACATATCAAAAATCTAGTAAACTGATTTCGTAAGCTGATTTATGTGTTCAAAATATTACAGTTTATCGTAGATCGTAGATACTAAATTAATAAAGTGAGTGTATAGGCTTTGTGTCAATCAACAATAACATACTGCATCAAATCATGGGGAGGTGCTACTAAGATATTAATGCTTTCCGTAGAAAGAGCACAATGAGCCATAGTGAAGGTCGCAACATTTCGGCCCTTTCTCTTCTCTACGAAACGGTTCTATAAATCCTGTAAGACAACTATTTATTTTGAACACGACAATAAAACAGCACAAAACACTTCCATAATACTCCACTGACATTACTAACAAGAGACGTAAGGATATTGTTTGTATCTCACTGGCACAGACACACAGGTTCTACCTAGTTCAGGCAAACAAAATTAATATACCTGTTTATAGAAGTAAAAAAATATTGTATAGTTAAGGTCTATTTTATTGAAATAAATTGGTTTCATTTATTTATTTTATTATTTTTATACAATTACTTGATAAATCTATATACCTATGTAAAAGCGAAAGGTCAATCATCACGAAATTTTAGAAACTACTAATGCTAGGAATCTCAAATTTTGCATGGAGGTGTCTTTTAGCACGTAGACGCTCGTAGATATATAGAATCTGAATCTCGGAAACGGCTCGAACGATTTTCATGAAATTATGTATAAGGGGGTTTCGGGGACGATAAATCGCAAATCGATCTAGCAAAATAGCATTTTTTTTAAATTACGTATTATGCGCTTTTTCAGAAAATAATGAAAAACTCCTCGAATATCATTAGAATACGATAGCAAAGGACAATGTCCATTTTTGACTCGCCAAAATATTTGTCGTGTAGATATGAGTTATATACTAAAAAATCGGTAATTTTTTGTTGTACTCGTGTGCGAAGTTATATAACTTTCTAAGATTGCAAAATAAAATAATTTTCATTTCTTTAAATTAAACCTACCAATTTCCAACAAAGCTGACTTGCAATAACGAAACGGTACTTGCGTTTCGTTTTATTGATCCGCGTTAGATTGAGATTGAATATGGATGTTATGTATGTCAATTTCTTTCACAATGTCGTTTATTTACTACTTTTACATTTTTAAATAACGATATACGAGTATGTAATTACGGCGACAAAGAAACTATCATTGCTTTTTGCATTGTACTCGTATAAACGAGGAAGAAGTTGGCACGCAATTGTGAAACGAAACGTTTTCGCCAAATCCAAACTGGTCAAACAAAGAGGTAAAACAATATTTGTGGTCAAAGATTAATGTCAAATTGACAAGTTGTCAAATCAAAAAAATAAACAAGCAAAATGAATTGTTTTCTTCCTATATTTCAAAGATAGTTTTACCTATATTTAGTTTTCTTCTTTTTTTCTAAGCGGTGTAATATGTATGCATTATTCACCACAACAAACTCCGATTACCAGTTCCAATGTTTCAATGTCGGATTTCAGTTAAACACAGTAAAATTATTCCGATTGTTCAAAAGAGATTCCTCCAGGAAGATAACATTTTTTGAGCTTCTTTGCGGTGCGTAGGAATAAGAAGAATATTATTAATTCCAAATCGGACATCAACAACAACTCAAGTTTTTGTGACGGAATTTATATTGGTTTTAACAAAACTGGGAATTATGTGATTCAGTGCTCCATATTACTTTAGGTACATAATTGTGGTAATAATTAAATATTTAAACGATATACGCTTGTGTTGTCTGATGGAAACCTTCGATTGTTCTGGACCTTCTAAGGCCACTGTCTCGAATATCAAAATAATGAGATATTTATTTCACAATTAAGATATTCCCTGCTGTGACAATATTTCAATGCAAATGCAGTGTTCATACGTATGGTAATCAGTTGGTAGTGAGCAGTACTATTATTCCTATTTATTCTGATAAGAAATATGTTTTGAAAGATAATACCATAGTTCTTTCTTTTCTTTTCTGTTCTAATCCGAAAGAAAACATAATTCTAATGTATTTTGACAGTAAACATAACCTTACTTTTGGTTTAACTGTAACTCATTTTTGGTATTTGGTAAATGAAAAACACCAACAGCAGACGTTTTTAGAAGCATGAACAATCCTAATTAGACACTATTCATCTCTACGCACTTTCAGTATCAAAAAAAGTTTGACAGGTTTTTCAATGTATGGGACGTGGGCATTGTCCTTTCGCCACTAACCTTTAAGTCTTATAGAGTGAGATCCCAGAGCTCCCAGACGTCACCTATTTTCTGATGAATGAAATGTGGACGATTGAGTAGAGTTAGTAAGTACTAAGAACACATGCTTACTCGCTAACTTGCTTAGACGGCCAATTTTGAGATATGGGGTAATGAAGGTACATACAATAAATAGTACATTGTTCACCGAGAGGAGAAAGTGACCGATTACCGTCGAGGGTGTCGTTTGAAGCCCGAGCCGTAGGCGAGGGCTTTAAAACACCCGAGATCGGGAATCGCACTTTCTCTCGAGTGATACATAGTGCTTTATACTACACCTACGAGGAAAATAAATTTTATTTTACTTTTCTACAAAAAATGAATCCTCAAACAACACACAAATTGAAAAAGGGCCAATGGCGTCTGCAATTTTCACATGTTCTTTTTTTCAAATTGTTTGACACCATCCAACACACAGCTAGTGGCCAGTGTCATTTTGCGAACTTGGAGATAAAAACTCACTGTAAAAACTTTTTGACTTTTGATATTTAGGTAACCAGCGCATAGTCTTACCCAAAATTAAAAAAGAAAAACCACGTAAGAAATGGATTTTCATACACTTTTCTCTCCCGCTCAGATGCGTTTTCTCGCCGCATATTTGTTCGATATGCAATGACGTACTTTCTACCGAAAATTTGATAAAGTATCAAGGTACTTTCCGAGCAGGTGTAGTATAAACATTACTTACCTACTTCACGTATTTTATAATAAGTGATTTTCACGTATGTTGTAGGCAATCTTATACCTTTAAACGAGCAATTCTTGTACCTATATAAATATGTATATTTATATAGAATCTGAATCTCGGAAATGGCTTGAACGATTTTCATGAAATTGTGTATGCAGGGGGTTTCGGGGACGATAAATCGATCTAACTAGGTTTCATTTAAAAAAACGCATATTATGCGCGTTTTCAAGACAACGAAAAACTATCACATTAGACATTAGAATGCGAAGGTAAATTTCGCCGCGTGACGCGACAGCATAAGAGTCTAAGTATTTTTAGTATTTAAACCGAGCAAAGCTCGGTGACCCAGGTACTATCCTTAAAAACAAGGTCCCAATACTCCCAGACACTACCGTTCTGCTTAACAACTCCAAAATAATTATTTTACTTCACTTAAATTCTCATGCTCCATTTGTAAATATGTTCGTCAGACAACTAATAATATAATAAAATTATAATAATCAAAAATTTAACTATTTTGTTGCTTTTTACAATAAGATAGACCAATCTAAGGGGGCAATCATCCCCTAAACTCAACTATGTAACTCATTGGAGTATGATTCTTCATCAGTCTTCTTCAGATAATCTTGAGCTTGATTGTCGAAAACCCCTTTAGTGTGATATCGAGGCAGCAGGGTTCTTCCTTCAAGTACCTACTTCCAATATACGATTGTATGTGAATAGTATATGGTAATATAGTAATATTTAGTGTAGAGGTATAAAAATCAACGGACAATTTTTTTTATTTGATAATACTAAAGTATGTAAATATGTAACAATTCATTATTGAAAATTTGATTACCTAAAATGACGTAACCTTCAAATATAGACAGACATGTCCTGTCATCTGTCATCAGACTTCAGCGCACGCCAAGGAGAATGGCACACGCAGCTAAAGCTCTCGAAGAGAAATATTTTCGCCGTTTTTGTTACATTCTTCAACCCCTCAACCCTTTTCCGCAATAAAAAGTAGCCTATGTCCTTTCTCGGGGTCTAGTCTATCTGTGTACCAAATTTCATTACAATCAGTTCACTGGTTTAGACGGTTAATGGTAATATACAATGGTAACATACAGACAGACTGAGTTACTTTCGCATTTATAATATTAAAGTAAGGATTAATGCTTAGATCTTTAAAACTACGTAATGGATTTTAATGCTTTTTTAAATTGTTTCTGCCTAAATATAATTTCAAAAAAACCGAGCACAGCTCGGTCAACCAGGTACTTTTATATAAACGCTTAGGCCTTACGCCAACGACTTACAGAACGCGAGCAAAGCCGCGGGCAAAAGCTAGTACATAATATAATACTACAAGGATCAGTTAGCACTTGGATGGAGTCAGGAGGGCGTCGGTGAGCAATGAGGGTTACCCGACAACAAAATCTCCTTATAGTACAAGATCCGGCTACAGAATGTCTACACCTACACCTATTACGTATATACATATTTGCTTGAAATCAGAGTTGTACGTTTATTTAGGTTAGGAGAATATATTAATTTCTACCAGATTGTCTATCAAAATTTAGCCGCTAGTATTCTTAATCAAATTATTGGTGAATTTGGAAATCCATTCCATAGGCTTGTTAGGGTTCCGTAAAACGTAAAAACGGAACCCTTATAGATTCGTCATGTCTGTCTGTCTGTCCGTCCGTATGTCACAGCCACTTTTTGCCGAAACTATGAGAACTACACTATTGAAACTTGGTAAGTAGATGTATTCTGTGAAACGCATTAAAATTTAAACAAAAAAAAAAAAAATTAGGGTTGCCCCCCATACTGAGAACTGAAACTCAAAAATTTTTTTTTCATCAAACCTTCACGTGTGGGGTGTCTATCGATAGGTCTTCAAAAATGATGTTAAGGTTTCTAAAATAATTTTCATCTACACTGAATAATTTGCGCGAGAGACACTTCCAAAGTGGTAAAATGTGTGTCCCCCCCCCCCTATAACTTCTAAAGTAAGAGAATGAAAAATCGAAAAAAAATATATGATGTACATTAGCATGTAAACTACCAACGAAAATTAGTTTGAACTCGATCTGATGAGTAGTTTTTTTTTGGTACGTCATAAATACACTATTATTGAAACTTCGATCAAAGTTACAACGAAATACAAGAATTATGTGTAGTATGTATATTATGTTACTTGCTGCAACGGAACCCTTCATGGGCGAGTCCAACTCGCACTTGGCCACTTTATTTTTTAAATACAATACCGCCCACGTGACGGGGAGACATACAAAGACTGAAAAATCACGGGTGCCATTGCGCTTTTGACCGCGACTCTTCGTAGCCAGTATGCTGAGTGCGAGTTTGGTCGATAACAAAACGCTTTCTACCGTGAGCGCGTAAACATAACATTTGTATGAAAAAATCCGACACCGCTAGACGCGCTAGAAATCTCCTCATAATCAATCATAATCATATTTATTCATAAAAAAATATTACACGTCACAAAATTCAATATATGAACAAAAATTACACGAAATGTAATTAATTAAAAAACAAATAATTCCAGGTAGATAAAATCAATAAAAAAAATGTCAGACAGTAATTAAAATCACTATGTCAATCATTAATTCAGAAATTAAATACAATAAATTTGGCGGAATTGTGCGACTAAACCACATAGAGCCATTAACAAAAAAAAAATACAATAAATTAAAATAGATGTGAAACAATTAAATCATTAAAATAGCAATGTCATAAGTACAGTAGTAGGAACGCATAGTATAATTAGATTAGAGATAAATTAGAGTTAAGTTAATTTCAACTTCATCATTTCCGAGTACTTGTAGAACGCCTGCTCGACAAGCCATTGCTTTACACCATATTTGTACGATCCCCTAGAGGACGCAGTTTTTACTTCCCTCGGAAGTCTGTTGTGTACCTACCTCTGTCGCCGCCACATGCACAAGTTTCTCAGACTTGGCGAGGCGGTGAGGTACCGCGCTAGCTGGTGCGCGTGCCGCGTCGTGTCGTGCGCTCGCGTTTCCCCCAGGTTAGAGTATTCCTCCTATAAACGGCATCTTTACGCACTCACTGTAGAATGCGTTTTGTTGTCTACAAAACTCGCACTCAGCACAGGTCTAAGCAGGTTCACATTCAATACATTTATACGTTCATAACGTACATTAATATAAAATACATTTAGTCGTAATAAGAGGAAAGAGGAGAGAAGAGGACGATTCTAAATGTCAAGATAATGAGGACTTTCATCTTTTCAATATCTCGACAAGATTCATGGAGAACATAATTACAGATTTGAAGAATCGTTTTTGTTTTTTGGCTACCGCCAATGGCTTTATGTTTATTTTCATACAATTATTGTAGTTCCAAATACTTTTGTCGTGATTGAGTTTATTTAAACTCCCCTAAACCAAAGGAGATTTTATTGACGGGTAACCCTGATCGACACCCACGCCTCCTGACAACTTTATCCAAATGCCAAATAAGCTTTTTACAATTATTATAGTAAAGATTATATAATGCTGGGGATAAGGTTACATTAAAAGAGTTACATTAACTATAATCGGTAATTTTTTGTAGTGGTAGGACTCTTGGTAGAGTCCGCCTGGGGAAGTACCACACCTTTGCCAGTTATTCTACCGCCAAGCAGTAATGTGCAAACATTACTGTGTTCCGGTTTAAAAGGCAATGTTTTCAGAGAAATTACGGGGCTTAGAAATATAATATCTTAGATCTCTGGGTGACGAGCGCTGTGCAGTGCTAGGTAATGATTTCAACTTTCATGTTCCAATAGCTGCATGTCACTGTGCTGTTATGTGACAGCAACATGTTGCTTACCATCAGTCCTGCATGTCCTGCACGCCTCGTCACTCTGTGCTATATATATATAAAAAAGGTTTTCCTCATAATGACGCGGGTGAAACGACGAAGCACATCAGCTACTATTATAATATAATTCCCTATTTTAAGATGGTAACTTTTCAGAAGGTTTATGTTCTGAACTTGTAAACATGGCCTTTAAAACCGAAACAAAGAAAGGTGAATAGGTCCTAGCAACATAAAATTCACAAACAAGAAGACATATACCTATGTAATACGAACCAGTACAAATACTACTCGAGGAAACAAACGTATAATAAGATTAAAAATAAATAATTTAATGCTTTTGTATTCGCAAATTGGTGTATAACGAAGTACTTAACCTCTAAAACGTAATTTTTCCACGTAATGAGAGCACTCCTTTTACAAGACCTCGTCGAAACAGGGCTCAGTGATCTTAATCCCTATGCCATTGTTTTTAGGTTCACATTGGTAAATTTTCTTTTGTGAAATTACGTCTTACTGAGAGCTTTCTTAACATTTTTTTCGCAGACTTTTTGTAAGGAGAAAATTAATTTATATTTTTCATGGCTCCTTATTTACTTTTAATTCCGCTCAGAGATATAAGATTGGAAATTGTGTAAGCTGTTTCACCTTTTTGCAAACTGAGGGAAAAAATATTTCAAGTCTAGGTCAAATCAACTGAAAGGAAACTGAATAAATCTTCGTCATCATCATCGTTATCATTCACAGACAGACAGACAAACAGAAACACATTATTATGCATACCATAAAACAAAGGTCTTCTACAAAATGCCATAAATGGTGGCATTATCTCTGGTTATGGTAATTATCTCTGATTTCCCAACTCCTGGTTATGTACTCGTACCTCTGTTTGACTCTACTATCTATCGTGATCAGCTGAGTCATCATCAGCATTTCTTAGTTCACAGCTGGACATAGGCCTCTCCCACTGGTCGCCAATCAGCACGATCCTCAATTTCACGTTTCCACCCACTATCTGCTTCTTCTTATCCTCTTCTGTATATCCTCACTCCATCTGGTCTCAAGGTGTCCTACGCTATATTTGCCAATTCGCGATCTTTACTCAATATTCGAGTCAAGACACTCAAGTTCAAATTCGGTTGGCCACAATGCGCTATTATAGGCTTTTTAGACTTGGTCTTATCTCAGCTTGGCTATCAGGAATTTCAACGCACTGCACTGCAACAACTGCACTGTGATGGCCTGGATCCGTATTACTGCGCATTCAACCATCACATGCGCTGCAAACAATTTTCTTTGGAGACTATAGCATTAATATTATTGTAAATTATCTTACAAGAATAAAAAATACGATAACGAACGAAATATAACTTTGATTTTAATTTGACTTGGACTATGAAAATGGTTTAGAGTTTTTTGCGCGACTACACAAATAGGCTTGCAAAATTTGGAACTCAGCCACATTACGGCCTAGAATTGCATACAGGCTTTGGTATCCTGAAACACATTGGCAAACGAAAGGCGGTAAAATGGTGATATGCTGGTCATATCAGTCGCTGAACTAATACCAGCCCCGGATCCTTAATATTTTTTAGGCGGGGCAAAATCTGAAAATATTTAGACAAATATTTAGATTCATCATTTAAAACTATTTAACCTATTTAAAACCAGTTTAAAATTATTATTTTTTGAGTACTTACATAAAACAAGCAATTACTATTATTTTGTCCGCCCTCTATAAATTAAATCTATCTAACCGATTACAAACACAATCCATCAAGGCAGCGAATCACATCCGCAGACATTTACCAAGGGATTCAATTGAATCGCTATCGGGTCTGGTCTTCGTCTGGGAGACCTAGATATGTCAACGTCAGCTGAAAATAACGGGAAATTTACGCTTTCTATGATAGGACTAGTGCCTAATGGGAATAGTTATTTTATAAGACGTATGTATGTGTAAAGATCTACGTGAATATCCTAGTCAATGATATTTTTTTGGGAACCGCATTAGGAAAAAAAATAATTTGTTTCATTCCACTGTAAAATAAAGGTGCTAAAAATGTTTCACAAAATATTTTAATATTTACTTGAAATTAAAAATCGTTTACCTTATTTTAAGCGTCATTTTGAAAACCTCCATTTATATAAACATAGGTTTAAATTAGGCATTTCCTAAACAAAGGCTTTGAAAATGTCGAATTTGTCAAATATATGAGGATCACATCAATGATGACTAAACCAATAATTTCTTTGAAACAATAGCTCAATTTTATTTTATTACTTAAATTTCATTTCCGTAAATTTGACAAAACAAACACACAAACTTTCACCTACAGGTATAATATTAGTGTGATTAACACAAATACTTTTCTGCACTTGGCTGCAACGGTCACCAATCGATAGCCAATTAGTTTCGAGTCCTCCGTCAGGCAGCGCTGAGAGCTAGTTAGCCTTTTACCTAGACACAAACATATCTAAACCTGTGATCAAAACTGGAACTAACGATTTAATTATGAACCATGTGATAGCAGTGACACCACTAGGAGAAGAGATATGTTTGTCGCAGTATAAGAGCTACAAACAACAGGTTCGGTGTGCGAAATTGGAACTAACTATGTTAAATTTAAATTTCAATCACTGTTACGATGGTGACGACGTCTTTTAGCTTTAGATAAGTATGTCCTATTTTACTGAACGGGATGTTCACACAATAAATCGATACGGACTTGAAACATAACATGTGACTTATAAAAATCATTAGGTCCCCTTTCCCCCTCTTCTTTCCTTCTTCCGTCTCCTAATCCATTCCCTGTCCCATTATTATATTTTCTTACGTAAATTTAAGGACCAAAATAAGATAAGTACATAATTTAACTCAAAAAATACATTTATACTAGCATGTATTGTCATCTTCATCACTGCTGTCAGCATTCAGATATACCTATTATTTGTTCATTTTCGAAAATATTTTCTATTCTCACATCTCGTTCAAAATCTTGTAAAATTATTTTTTGTCTACGACTTTTCTCCAGTCTTCTGTAGTGACTTCTGCACAAACACAGTTTGTAACAGACTCATATTTTTTTTATTTTTGTAGTTAGTCAAAAGAATAATGAATATAATTACGTTTTATTATAATCACAACGTGGTTATTAATTTACGAAAATATTTCTTTACAAGTAATCATTACATTCGATTCAACTTAACGATTTTTAGAGGAACATCCCTAGTGTTTAAAAAGAAAAAGAGCTGACTGACGCAACATTGTAGAGACGATTAGTTCTTTATATCAGAAATTGTTGATTATGTTTAGAATGGTTTATTAGTGAAAGCAAATCGTAGAATTACTCGTATTGGTCATTATTACAATATATATTTATATATATTACAAAGATAATGTAATACTACATAATATATTATATAATCGTAATGGATAAAAGTTAAGCAATTGTGCACTTGTAACAAAACGAAAAAAATATTATTTTATGACCACCGCTACAAGGTTACGTTGTTGAATTTTGATGAATTGTCAAATGTTACCTATTAACATGGCCAGACAGTAACAATGTCATCCAAGTGCCAATAGATCCTTGTAGATCTATATTATGTACGAGTATTAACTACTTATCAGGTTATCAGTACCTGGGTGACCGAGCTTTGCTCGGTTTAAATACTAAATATACTTAGATACCTACAGATAAAAGACTCCAAGAAATAGATTTTCTTAAAAAAAACAAATTGAAAAAAAAAGAGAACCCGTCTGGATTCGAACCCGGAGCTACTAATTCGTGACCGCTGTGAGCGCCCGACTTCCCGTCTGAGCTAATTATGCTGTCGCGTCACGCGGCGAAATTTACCTTCACATTCTAATGTCTAATGTGACAGTTTTTCATTGTCTAAAAACGCGCAAGATATGCGTTTTTTTTAAATAAGACCTAGTTAGATCGATTTATCGTCCCCGAAATCCCCTGCATACATAATTTCATGAAAATCCATCGAGCCGTTTCCGAGATTCAGATTCTATATATATATACAATATATACATATTTATATAGGTACAAGAATTGCTCGTTTAAAGGTATAAGATACAGTTACGTTTGTCCGTAAGTCTGTCTTCATGACTTACGTACAATTGCCATAGGATACGCAGGTGAAGGCGATTGTTACATTAGTCACCTCAAAGAAGTGAGAGTGACCTCCAAAAACTGTTAATATTCATGTCTATAAATTGCTCATAATCTAATATTAATATTAAGTATCTATACTAATATTATAAAGAGGAAAGATTTGTTTGTTTGTTTGTTTGTTTGTAATGAATAGGCTTCGAAACTACTGGACCGATTTCAAAAATTATTTCACCTTTGGAAAGCTACGTTATTCCCGAGTAACATAGGCTATATTATATTTTTTTTTTAAATTGGGATCCTTACTAAAACTCCAATAATGTGACATAAGGTGTAAAAAAATGACCTGAACAATTCCTTACGTCGCGTGCGCTGCGAAAACTATTGATGATAGAACAAAATCATTTACTACGACTTTGCAGAACTCATTATTATCTACAAAAAGCGTCGCGACAGCATATGTCTAAATATTATAGTTATGTCACAGTAAGCAGTTTTTTATTCTAAAATATTAATTTATATATGCCGCCTCTTGAAAAGGCTCTTCATTTGTACCTTGGTATTAATCCTCATCAAAATAAATCTTAATATATATAAATCTCCTGTCACGATGTTTGTCCGGGATGGATTCCTAAACTACTTAACCGATTTTAAATTAAATTAGCACACCGTGAGCAGTCTGGTCCAACTTGAGAGATAGGATAGTTTTTGTTTCGATTAATAGTCTTTAAATGACAATATCCGAGCGCAGCCGGAATGGGCCGCTAGTATAATATAGAACTATTTTTAGGGTTCCGTAAAACGTAAAAACGGAACCCTTATAGATTCGTCATGTCTGTCTGTCTGTCTGTCTGTCTGTCTGTCTGTCTGTCTGTCTGTCTGTCTGTCCGTCCGTATGTCACAGCCACTTTTTGCCGAAACTATGAGAACTACACTGTTGAAACTTGGTAAGTAGATGTATTCTGTGAACCGCATTGAGATTTTTACAAAAGTTTTTAAAAAAAACAAAAATTAGGGGTGCCCCCCATACTAAGAACTGAAGCTCAAAAATTTTTTTTTCATCAAACCTATACGTGTGCGGTGTCTATCGATAGGTCTTAAAAAATGATGTTGAGGTTTCTAATATAATTTATGCCTACACTGAATAACTTGCGCGAGAGACGCTTCCAAAGTGGTAAAATGTGTGTCCCCCCCCCTCTAACTTCTAAAGTAAGAGAATGAAAAAACTAAAAAACATATATGATGTACATTACCATGAAAACTACCAACGAAAATTAGTTTGAACTCGATCTGATGAGTAGTTTTTTTTTAGTACGTCATAAATACACTATTATTAAAACTTCGATCAAAGTTACAACGAACTACTAGAACTATATGTACTATGTATATTATGTTACTTGCTGGAACGGAACCCTTCATGGGCGAGTCCAACTCGCACTTGGCTACTTTGTTCTAATTTGCGTTCGTGCTGTTGTCAGTGCACTTGCCAACCACTCAGACGTGGCAAACGATACTATACCGCCAGCTTATTCGACTACAGCGCCATCTAGTTACGAAAAATTATATTAAATATTTACGTAGTAGTTTTGCCTGAAAAAGGGACGCGCGTCTGTCCTCAATAAAAAGGTCTGTAAGGTTCACTATAATTAAGAAGTTGTCTAAAGAGGTTGTTAGGTTTAATAAAAAAAACTCCATGCTAAGAAAACAAGTAACAACGAATTTGATACGTGACATTAGATAGCGCGGATTGTATGAAAAACGAAAACGCATGAGGAATGGATTATTTGTAAAAACTAAAATTGTGCCAGGTTTCCTCTTCTTGATAGTATTGCCATGTACAGTCATGTCGCAAAATGCATAGGACTTTATATTTCTCATTGTATTCTTACGAAGGCGAAGAGTTCGAAACATTTACCCACCTTAGAGATACTCTAAATATGTAAGAAGTCTAAGTATGAGTAAGACATACCACTCGTTCAGTTTGACGACAGTTAGAGCGGTTTCGCACTACGTCCGATCCGAACCCCATCCGAACCCGTGAAAACATGGATTTAGAAAACTCGGACCGACGCGACGGTTTCGCACTACATCCGATCCGATATAAATAACCTGAAAAAAATACCATTTTATTGAATGAGAAAAATGCCATTTTTAACGATAGTTACAGCGGTTTCGCACTACGTCCGCTCCGAATACGATCCGAAACCCATCCGAACCCGTGAAAACATGGATTTAGAAAACTCGGACCGACGCGACGGTTCAGTCGCACTACATCCGATCCGATATACAATAAGCTGCCAAATAACCTGAAAAAATTACCATTTTATTAAATGTTAAAAAGCTTTAAAATAGTTGTCTGACGAACATATTTACAAATGGCGCATGAGAATTTAAGTGAAGTTAAATTATTATTTTGGAATTGTTAAGCAAAACGGCCGACGGAAAGTGTCTGGGAGTATTGGGACCTTGTTGCCTACAACATACGTGAAAATCACTTATTAGAAAATACGTGAAGTAAGTAATATTTGTATGTACCTACATTACCCCATATCTCAAAATTGGCCGTCTAAGCAAGTTAGCGAGTAAGCATGTGTTCTTAGTACTTACTAACTCTACTCAATCGTCCACATTTCATTCATCAGAAAATAGGTGACGTCTGGGAGTTCTGGGATCTTACTCTATTCTATTCATCTAGAATACTGAAAGTCAGTATGTTGTTCAGATGTGAAAGTGGTGACAGAGAATGTTTAAGATGGGTATATAGTCCCAAAAGGTGTCAGTTTTTTTTTTTTATAAATAGTGACGAGACGAGCAGGACATGTGCCTGATGGTAAGCAACATGCCTGCCACATAACAGCACAGTGACATGCAGCTATTGGATCATGAAGACTCCAAATCATTACTTAGCACTGCACTGCGCTCGTCAGCCAGAGATTTAAGATGTTATATCTCTAAGCCCTGTAATTTCTCTGGAAACATTGCCCTTCAAACCAGAACACAGTAATGTTTGCACATTACTGCTTGGCGGTAGAATAACTGGCAAAGGTGTGGTACTTCCCCAGCCGGACTCTTCCAAGAGTCCTACCACTACTAAATAGCAGTTGTGCAAGCTAAATCATGACATACATATCGTAGTTTAACTTTATAAATTGGCGGGTGTTTTATGCAAATTAATGCAAATGACTGTGTGGTTTTCTTATGTTGTTTCAGGTCAAGCGAAATCAGAGCTGAAACAAATTGTCTAAATGGATTTGATGGTTTTATGGTTAATGGAATTTGGTGGTTATATGATTACTGGAATTTGATGGTAAATGGAATGTGATGGTTTTATGGTCAATGGAAATTGATGTTTTTTACGGATTTAACGCTTTATAGCGTTATTAATGGCACTAGTAGGATCATATCGGATTTGGCTGTAAGCTCAGCTTATACCTCGCGGACTGTACTGTTATGGGAAAACGTGTTGTTTACCATTAGAAGCATGTCTTGCTCGCCCCATCAGTGCACATTATCAAATAATTTATTTCTTCCGAAAAAAAAAACCAACTTCAATTAACAAATTGAATATAAAATACTTTTCATCCAATAACCAGCTCGGTGAAGGTCGTTGTATAGCGGAATCTTAGACCAAGAGATAAAACACCTTAGATCTTAGGGTGACGAGCGTAGTGCAATGCTAGGTAACGATTAAGACTCTTTATGATCTAAAAGCTGTGTGTCACTGTACCATTAAGGGTCTAACCGGACGGCATGTTGCTTACCATCAGGCATATGTCCTGCTCGTCTCGTCATTCTTTTCTGTAAAAAAGAACCTGTAATCTTACAGCAAGTGTAAAGTACAATTCTATTGACATTTTATAAGCTTATTTTGTAAGTACCTACATCTATATCATATAATATACCTACCTACATCTATATCATCTACTAGCTGAATCTTGCGCGCGTTGCTACGCCATATATCGAAAATTGGTCGTATCAAGTCGAATTTTGAACAAACTCTGTTACCTTAGATTCTAATGACGTAACCTTTAAAAGATAGACACATGGTGTCACGAAATCTCTCAAAAAGCAATATTTTTTCCCGTTTTTGTTACATTTTTCATTAATGCTCCGCTCTTGTTGATAGTAGCGTAATGTTAAATAGCCTATTATAGCCTTCCTCGATAAATGGACTATCCAACAGAGAAAGAATCTTTCAATTCGAATCAGTAGTTCCTGAGATCCTTGCGTTCAAACAAACAAACAAACATACAAACAAACTCTTCAACTTTATAATATTAGTATAGATACAATACAAACAAA
Organism: Ectropis crepuscularia; assembly: GCA_963693475.1. Lineage (NCBI taxonomy): Eukaryota > Metazoa > Arthropoda > Insecta > Lepidoptera > Geometridae > Ectropis > Ectropis crepuscularia. The sequence goes on from OY856358.1 coordinate 18,624,094, forward strand.
GTCTGGTCGATACAGTAAACATATAAAATACGCTTTTTAAAGCTCCATACTGTCAAGCGCAGTAACAATAAAAGAAACTTATAGAAGAACACTTTTCCCTATCTCCTATCTTCAGAGAAGTTTTATCAAAACTGCCAAACAAAAAAACTACTAAAAACAAAACTACGAGCCCCATCCTAATCGAAAGAAAAACGCTAAAATAAAGTACCGACGACCTTTCCCCGTTTCCATACAGTGTACTTAAAATACTGTCACAACAACCCTTTAGCACATTTTCCTTGAAAATACCAGAGCGACCATGTGCCAACGATATTAACTTCGAATTCGTGCCACATTCAGGACATGAGGCAGAAAAGATTTCAAAGTCTTGAATTTTGCCGAAAAAATTGCTAGTTTATTGGCTTATCGGCTACATTTCAGAGAGCGTGCAACTGTGCTGCTTTATAATACCTTGCACTTATTTATTGTTTTTCTTTTTTAATAAAGAGTGACAGACGAGCAGGACATGTGCCTGATGGTAAGCAACATGCCTGCCACATAACAGCACAGTGACACGCAGCTATTGGAACATGAAGAGTTGAAATCATTACCTAGCACTGCATTGCGATGGTCACCCAAAGATCTAAGATGTTATATCTCTAAGCCCTGTAATATCTCTGAGAACATTGCTCTTCAAACCGGAACACAGTAATGTTTGCCCATTACTGCTTGCTACTTCCCCAGGCGGACTCTACTAAGAGAACTCTACTAAGAGGACTCAACCACTACAACTCTTGTAGCTCCAGCCATGTCATTTCATAGTTGATGTTCGAAAGACTCGAACTGAAGGTGCGCTTATACGGGCAACTAAAATTGCTCAATCCCAGTCAATACTCGTCAACTATGACGTCACGACTACATCAAGCAATTTACGGCAACGGCAACAAGCATCAATACTGCGCAATACAATATTGAGCGATATGGCGCAACTTCATCAACTAGGCGCCACACGACCTCTCGCTCTCCCCGCGGAAGCAAGACGGCAAGCCGCAAAACAAACAAGTGCGAATGAGATTTATACAAAAATTGCTAGGAATTTCCAAGCCCATTGGACATTCGTCAATTCGTATCTGCGACATTGAGCAATATGAAATATCTGGAGCAATTAGAAGAAATATCACCGAAATAATTGCCGCAATTTATTGAAATTGCTCCATTAATTGCTCCAGATCGGTCCATTCGTGTCGCCGAGCAATTATTGCCCTCGTGTAAGCGCACCTTAAGACGTTAACTCTACTTTTGTGACAAGAACGTATGTATTGTATGCTGTGGATTGCGTTGACTGAATGGGGTTTTCCCAAAGGTTACAATCTTGGTATCTTCAAATGTGTATTCAAATTGACAGTCAATACGTTTCTTTATTGTAAATACAATCCATCGTAGACCACATTGTCATTTAACATCGGGTGAGGTGCATCGATGGTGAGATGGCGGTCAAGTGGAAACATTAAATAGTTAAAACAAAATAGGTATGTGCTATTTAAAAAAAAATGGGTTCTAAAAAATTTGACAGTTTCTTCCCCATGTTTTCCTATGCTGTATGTGTACCTGCACAAGTTTGTCATTATCATTTACTTTTACAATATTCAAACAATCTAAGACCCGTTTTGAAATTTGAGAAAATAAATGATCGCATAATTTAATTTACAAAAACACTTTCCGTATTTCCTTATTATTTTATTATTTCTTTCAGTTTCGTACCAAGAAATATTAAAGAGTTTTGCTAAAATCTCAAAAACGGGCCATTTACGAGCTTTTTTGGAACTATGGTAGTTACTTTGCGGCGATGACCGAAGCGTGAAAAATCAAATGCGAATGTGGCACAACACATGATATGTCGTGCCGTTATTAACCTACATTTGACATTGTTTTTTTTTTCAGAACCGGGAGCTAGGAACTGTGAAATTAATGACGTCATAATTTCCGGGTCGGAGGACACAGGGGTGTGTGAATTGAAGGTATGTGGTCGGTTTGTCTGTCTGCAAACTAAGGTATTTATAACAAAACACATTTTTTTAATAGTATGGAGTGACGAGTCGAGCAGGACACGTGCCTGGTGGTAAGCAACACTATAATATAAATATATTATAGTGTTGATCTTGATTAGGACCTGAAAGTGTTTAAATTATGCGGTTTAGTTACGTTCTAAATGCAAAATTTCAAAAACAGCTATGTAGATATTTTTATCTTTAAAGAATCCTGCATCTATTTAAATAAAACTTCCATGTAATTTAATGAAAGAAAAATAATATTTTTAATTCCCAAACTTAAACCTACAATAAAATAATTACTTAATTGTAACTTCCGCATAGCAATAATCAGAAGAAAGTGATTGACTAGCAGAATACAATACACTACTTACGACATTCTAATTTCAATATGGCCACCACCATGAAATGTCAAATTACATTATTTTCACAACTTCCTCAAAATGGATATCAAATAGGTTTGACTGGTATTACACACGATAACAAATAGCAAATCCAAGAAGATCCGGGGGTAACCAGGACAATTTTTTTCCTAATATGACTTCGATAGAGTATGCTTATTTGATCAAGACAGGCCTTGGTATTATGTGTAAAGAATTGCCTTTGTATTTTGACCACAAAAAAACAAAATACAAGAGACAGAATAGAACAACTTTTAAAAAGTCTTACCATAAAACATTTCACTCATAATTAAATGAACGAAATGGGAGGAAAGAAAAAAAAGTTTTAATGTATTCCAACATTACGAAGTGAAGTCGATTTTCGGGAATCAAGTATGCAAAAGGCTTTGTTGTTAATTTTGTGGGAAGAAAAGTAGAGCTTTTTTTTCTGTTATTAACGAGTACTGATGAAGAAGTTCTAAAAATATATTTATGACACAATATATACCTACTGTATTTAAACATAACTATAGTAGGTTTTTTGATTTCTGATAAAAAACGTCGTACTAAAAGTTTAAAAATTATTTTCTTACGACAACTGTACACCATATCTACGCTTACATTTTTATCATTTCGGAGAGTGTGCAACTAATCTCTAACAGCTAAAATTACCAGGACGTCTACTCTCTTTCTACGAAAACGTAATTTCGAAATAAACTCGCGACTTTCCAGCTCTGATTCTACTTCGACCCATCGTTTTGTCCGTTTAAATGTTCTAAGCCTACTATAATTAGAGTATGCTTAGAACATTTAAACATCAAACAATGTTATATCGGACGAAAGGAAGTAGAACTAGAGCAGGAAAGTCGCGAGTTTTTTTTCGAAATTACGTTTTCGTAGAAATAGAGTACACGTCCTGGTGTTATTTTCTATCGGACTGATTGAAGCTTGAAAAAGCATCGTTTTATGACTGATGTTTTACAAAAACAGCGTTGATGTTGTTCTGATGTCATAAGGAATAACGATACTTTAATTTCAGAAATATTTTTTTATGTCTGAAAAATCAAAAACCGAAAAACTGCAATTTAAAATTTTATTCCGACGCACGACCAAATTTCAAAAGTATCTATCACTACGTCCGCCGTCTAAATACATGAAACCCAAATTTAGTTTTTTGTTCAAGTTACATAAACCACCGCACCGATTTCGACAAAATTAATTTGGTACCACCTATGATCTACCAAAGAAAAAAGTGACCATCAATTCAAAATCAATTCACAATATTGGCGGCGCTATCGCGTATAACATACATTCAAAGACGAACGAACATCCAACCAAATTGGGAACATTCTCGTTTTTTAAAGTCGGTTAAAAATAAGAGTTTTACAGCAACAAATTAAATAAATACGTCATTTAATAGTTTAGGTAAGCCGTGGACAGCGGAGCGTAGCTAATAATTGCGAAGATTCGTATGAAAAATGCGAAGCTTCAGACTTAATACTCCCATTCCTCCCAAAGGGCTGAGGTAAATAACAAATATTTGGCCGACATTCATTTATTTACATCATAACTCAGGGTATTAAGGAAAAGTAGGGCATTATAGTAAATGCCAGAAAATTAATACAGTTTATGTGTTATGGGGCGAAACTTAGTCCGCAACGTTCTTACGACCGATTGGAGGCGCCACTAGCACAAGTCTCGAATTAGCGGTGTAGTAAAAATATATGTATACTTGTGTCAAAGGATGTATCACACCTTCTGAGGTGTATAGAGATATCATTAATTATTTATATGTGCGTTTATTAATGTTGTTTACTCATCCTCGTAGAACCATCCCATGGGTTCATACGCGTAGTTCTTTGTCCCGTTATTTCCTCTTGATAATTAGTATTATTAGCATTGTTTCAGACTATTATCGAGTTCTGTTCTAAATGTGAAACAGATCTCTTTAGAAGTTTTGCTTGAAAGATTTACCAATATAAGATTTGACTGCCCTTGTGGCTTAGTAACTGTGGTAGTAACTCTGCCTGCGAAGCCGAGGGTCGTGGGTTCGATTCTCACCCAGTGCAAATATATGTGTGATGAATTCAAAATTTTGTACTGTCTCTGAGTGTTTCTAAGTATAATAAGTATGTATTTACAACTATATAAGCAATATATCAGTTATCTGGCCGCCATTGTACAAGCTTTGCTTAGTTCGGGGTCAGATGGTGTTGTGTGTGAATTGTCCACCAATATGTATTTATTTATTAGTTAGCACGTCATGATTAGCGCTTCTATAGTATTCTTCATATATAAACCTAAGCTATTACACGAAAGTATTTTAGTACACCACTTAAACCAGATAAACACTACATTGGGCGGGGTCAAGATATCACGCTTAGCTCGGTCCAGTTTTCCTCAATTCTGAATCTCAGGTACTGTTAGAATAATGGGTACTTAATACAAGATAATGTGGTCGCTTTATCCCCAGCTTCCCCTATTACTTTTTGCGTGTCGAAAGGGCACGCAACAGCGCAATCTGTAACAAGTTTTGGTACTTCTATGTACGTTTCAGAAAAATTATAACTTGAAGTTAATGGATAGTTTGTATCCATAAATGTAACTTGTTTGTACTCAAGAATAAAAAAATGGTTGCTACAATTACCTTACACTGACTTTTGTAACAATCATTTGTTTGCAATTGGACGTTAGCAGAACATGTGCCTGATTATAAACAACACGCCTGGCCATAACACCAGTGTCACGAAACTATTCGAACATAAAGAGTCCAAATCATTGCATAGTACTGAACTGCGCTCCAGATGTAGGTAATATAAGCCAGAAACCCAGAAAACATTGCTCATCAAACTGGAACACAGTGATATTTTCACACTATTACATATCGGTAGAATAATTGGCAAGAATGTGGTTAAGAGAGGCCTATGTCAAGAAGTGAACTATCAAAGGTTGATAATAATGATTTCAGCCAACTAAAAAAAAATATCTACCGATCTACTGATTTAGGATTTACGATGTAACAGATACATATATACAGACACTCAGACATCTTGTAAAACTCTCTTTTGTACATTGTAAAATGAGAGTACGCCAAGCTTTACCAATAATTTCTAATTTTTCAGAGCTTAGGTTTAAGTAAGTATGTGTGTAACATTGTTCACAGCTTAACTCCAAGAAAATTACGAAACTTTATAGGAACAAAAATACTCACCTGTTTTCTTATACTTATCTGAAGACGTCTTTTTTTATCACAAAGAATGGATTTGCGAAGCAAAACCAACAAAGATGAGCTTACCTGTAACAAAAGTAAAACAGGTTTTTGAATGGAAAAACTATTATTTACAATGTTCCTGTTTGACACATACGAAGATACGAACAGGTAGGTGGTATGAAAATATTACTGTCTTTGCTCTTTAAACGACAACAATTACCGCCAAGCAGTGCAAACATTACTGTGTTCCGGTTTGAAGGGCAATGTTTCCAGAGAAATTACAGGGCTTAGAGATATCATAGATAGATACAACTTAGATCTCTGGGTGACGAGCGCAGTGCAGTGCTAGGTAATGATTTGGACTCTTCATGTTCCAATAGATGCGTGTCACTGTGTTGTTATGTGGCAGGCATGTTGCTTACCATCAGGCACATGTCATGCTCGTCTCGTAACTCTTTATTAAAAAAAAATGTTATAGAAGGAGTGATGATACGGAATTAATATCAATAAGAGACTGGCCTCGTGGCTTAGTTCGTAGTAGCTCTGCCTGCGAAGCCGAGGGTCGTGGGTTCGATTCCCACCCAGTGCAAATATTTGTGTGATGAATTCATATGTTTGTACTGTGTCTGGGTGTTTCTTTGTATAATAAGTATGTATTTAAAACTATATAAGTATTATATCAGCTATCTGACCGCCATCACACAAGCTTTGCTTAGTTTGGGGTCAGATGGTGTTGTGTGTGAATTGTCCACCAATATTTATTTATAGTGTCATGCAGTCACTTGAAAAATTAAAAACATGACCAAGTACAGCACTACAAACAAACGATTATATTTGAATCATTTAGTTACATTATTATAAGGCTGCCGTGTTTAATTACACGCCAACATAATTAACAACAGCAAATATGACTAGTCCTTAACGTAACAATGTACCGGAAACATAATTCAACCACTTACTTACAATGAGCCAACATACTACATCTCACCGACTTAAGGTTGAAGGTACAAGTAACCTTTGGTAGGAATTAGAACCTTAAGTCTTCTGCTCTGTGTGCGTGCTGTTTTTATATTTGTATCTCTCTAATATACAGTGACTTGATAAGTAAGACAGGCACCTGATGGTAAACAACTGTACCATGTGGTGCCACTCACCTATTTAAACACGTTGACTACATAGCATTGTACTGCGCTCGTTACCCGGCTATAAAAAATGATTTAATATATTTATCATTTTTGTGTTTCATGTGATTGCAATTTCTCTGGAATAATAACTTTATTTAGTCCAAAAGAAACCCTACAACTATTGCCCTTTAAACCATAACAAAGAAGCAAAAAGCCCGCCTGATTGTAAGCAACATGTTGCTTACCATCAGGCAAATGTCCTGCTCGTCTCGCCGCTCTATACAATTAAAAAAGAATTTGAACATGTAGAGTTCAAATCACTGACCAGCTCTGCACTGCGCTCTTCACCCATTTTTTTTTCTTCACCAATGGGTTTCATCCTACTATAAATTATTTTGTTTTCAAAAGCTATCGAGATTGGTCTATCACTTGTAAAATAGTTTTTATTTGTAAAGCAATTAGTCCGGTCAATTTAGACATTCGAAGTTACCTAAATTCCCACCAAGCTGAAAATCGGTAAGATAGTTCCTCATCTTTCCCCTGTAAGGAAAAAAAAAATTCAAGGTCAAAGGTAAAAAAAATGAGTTTATCGCAATTTTCAGCAAAACGGTAAGTTTTATGATAAAAATATCTTAGACAAAAATGTAGATCATAAAATTATCTACAAAAAATGTCTTAATACTTTTTTTTCTACGAGCCATCATTTTTGAGATATAACGATTCACAAAGTTGTAATCGTCTTAATATGCACACGTTTCCGTTGTCAAGAAAGCGAATGCCGTTAGTAATAATTTCTTGTCGAGTAGAGTTACTATTGGAAATCACGAATGGAAATGGACATTTTCACAATATGGGCATGAGAGGGGTATGTTAGAAAAATAGGCGCGTCCCTAATAAGAATAATTTGATGAAAAGAAGTATAAATGTCGTGAATGCAACATTGAGAGTTTGAGAAATACAGATCAAATTGCTAGTACTTAAAATCATAAAAACGGTTATATTGTATGATCTACAATTTTTGTCTGAAGTATTTTTGTGATAAAACTTACCGTTTTGCTGAAAATTGCGATAAACTATTTTTTTTACCTTTGACGTTGAATAATTTTTTTTCCTTACAGTGGGAAAGATGGGGAACTTTCAAATTTTGTTTTTAATGGTATTTCAAACAATCTCACCGATTTTCAGCTTGGTGGGAATTTAGGTAACTTTACTCTTATTTTTTGGTCTAATTTGACCGGACTAAATAGAAAGTAAAGTTGTATTTAAATTTAGAACAAAAAAATTGACGAAGGTACTTAGCATGTAGCATGGAGTTAATTATAGTCAGATTTTTTTTAGACCTTTGTTTAGGGAAGGTCAGAAATAACTTTAATCAAAAAACTCGACCAAATCCGACCGGTGCGTTAACCACCATATTGGCTTGCACGTCAAACCTTTTTTTAGCCATATCTCCTTTATTATTCATTTTTTTACAAAAATGATGGGAATCAAATTTGCTAAATTTGATTGTTTACAATTTTATTCCTATTATTTTATCGTACAATCAATATTTACAGAAATAACTGCAAAAAAATAAGCTGCCAGTCTGCGACCGGCGCCCTTACATTTGAGATACATGTTGAGGTAGTAGTGAAAAAAAAATGTAATTCGCTATTGTGAGTGGGTACCGCGTTGATAATTAAATTAACATATTTTTCGCTTTTGTGTGCCTATTTGTGGTGTTGAAGTCGGTTTAATTTTTTGTATAAAAAGAGTTTATATCTAAATTATGTTAAATACTTGATTATTTTACTTCGTACTAGGTAATATATCCTACTATTCCATAAAGGTTTGGGTGTTTGTTGCTCAATCACGTCGACACATCTAAACAGATCGGGTAGAATTTGGAACTCCACCTTACGCTAACGTTAGAATAGCCTAGAATAGCACAAGCTACTTTTAATCTCAGTAAAATAATGAGAATAGGAGCTACTCGGGCAAATTCGCAGGTTGTTGTTAGTATTCTCATATTCTTTGAAATTACTTCGACTACAGGCCGTGATAGAAGACTATCCCAATTATTTTGTGTACCTTATTATTCTGGACAGGATATTGCAAAGGCCTTTGTTGACAAAATAAACGCTCAGAGGATGGAATTTAATCTGTACGTAAGGGAACTTGGTATCAATTAATTAGTTGTAGGATATTCCTTTGATCAATGAAAGTTGCACGATAGTTAAGTAGATAAATCTATAAATAATATATCATCTATCATCCAATATTAAAACCTTTTCGAGTCCTTGGTCGACCCAACGCGTGACCAAATAGTGGTTTGATCATCTTTAGATCTATGCATAATTCAGATTGTGTAAATAATAACTTAGTGGTAATAAGGTAAGGTTTGTAGTGTAGTTTAGTTTTCATTGCAATTTAGTCTTGTTACTCGTAGTAAAGGCTTTAAACGGCTTTTCAACAAAGATAAAGTTATAGATTTTGTTGTTAATATCTTTTGGTATGTCCATAGTTAATTACACCAAATGCGAATAGATGTTTTATATATTTGATCTAGTTTAAATACATTTTAATTGACGAAAATATTCTACAAATTTAAGGATAAATACCAAGTGGCAGTGTCTAGTCTTTTATAAAAAAAATATGATTAGAGTCTGTAATTCCACAGTTTCATTTGCATAGTTCCCAAATCCATTATTTTATCAGGAAAATAAAAAAATTGCTTATTGTGTTATTTCAGACTATCCTACTTCCTACTAATATTATAAATGTCAATGTATGGATGTTTGGATATTTGGATGTTTGGATATTTGGATGTTTGGATATTTGGATGTTTGGATGTTTGTTGCTCAATCACGTCCTAACGTTTGAACGGATCGGGCTGAAATTTAGAACACAGATAGATTATAGTCTGGAAGAACACATAGGCTACTTTTTATCCCGAAAAAACAACGGGAATGGGAACTACGCGGGTAACACCGCGGGGCGCTGCTAGTCATCTATATACGTAACCAAATTTCAGCTTTTTTCCCTTCAATGGTTTTTGCTTGAGAGAGTATCAAATATCCATAGAAAATTCGCATTTATAATACTAGCAGCGCCCCGCGGTGTCACCCGTAGTATTGGTAGTTCCTGTTACCGTTATTTTGTCAGGATAAAAAAGTGTCTTCTTCCAGGCTATAATCTATACTAAATTTTAACCCGATCCGTACAGACATTACGCCGTGATTGAGCAACAAACATCCATACATTGACGTTTATAATATTAACTAGCTGACCCGGTGAACTTCGTACCACCATGTACTTTTTCGTCTACATTTTCTAACCTTTCTGCTGTACAAATCTTTTCCCGACAATAATAAATACATAGAGAAAAGAATCATCATATTTGGTGCAGTCATTCAAAAGTTATGAGCGTACATACATTTCGAAGATCCATTTTTACGGCTCCGTAAAACGTACTAACTGAACCCTTATGGGTTCGTCGTGTCTGTCTGTCCATCCATATGTCGTAACCACTTTTTTCGAAACTATAAGAACTATACTGTTGAAACTTAAGAGATGTATTCTGTGAACCGCATTAAGTAAGTATTTTATTAATAACATATTTATTTCAACGTATATAAACATTTAAAAGCTAGTAATTATACTTTTATGCAGAATGCAGAAGATCGCACCTTGTGGCGTTCATTAGGAGAGACCTACGTCCAGCAGGGAACGAATATTAAATAGGCTAATGATGATGATGATGATAAATACCTTTATTGATAACCAAGTTATTACCAAAAATCAGTTTTATTTTCATTGTAGTGCTTTGTGATACACGATGTTTTTTGTTTGATTACCTGGCACATAGACAAACATATAATATGATGGTTTTCGAAAACGGGAGGGAATATGCAACATACAATCGACCATGTGAAAAACATAGGTTTTCTAGATTAATACCATTTTAATTAATAACATTTTAACATCGTTTAGGATACGCACTGTCGTAAGGAGTGTGTTAAGTTTATGATACACACTATTCATTTCAGTTAAAACAGTGTGTATCCGAATATTTTCCCTGTGGTTTTGGGTTGGGAATCGGACAATCAGTTAAGGAGATACTAAGAGAAAAATAATAATCACCTTGAAATAATTTTATTAAAAAAAGAAAGTTACTTAGAAACTAAATAATCAATTTATTAAGTTCAAACTAAATCAGTGAATATAATTGAAACATTTTTGATACAGAAAACTTTCACATACAGAGCATCTTGTAATTGTTTGAGCTGCTCTGAAAGTCTTGCCACCAATAACTTTTCTGTCATACTTTTTATAGCACCTCTGCACATCTTCAGCGTACAATTTTCTCTCCATCTTTGTTACTTATGAGATAATGTTTTCTATTAAACGATCTTCTTGTCATAATAAGGGCTGATGACACTTCATCTCCGGCTAACTGAGCAGATCGTTTTAGTAAAACTACAATTATTTGTTCCCTGAATTGAGTGATAGTAAGTTTCTTGAGATAATATTAGGATGAATAATAAATGTGCATTCAAGAGAGAAACTAAGAGAAATAATATTACGAAATGTGTATCTTTATTGATACACATGACCTGGGGAATAGTTTATCTATATAAAGTATACCCAGGCCACGTCTAAAAAAATATACACACCGGTAAAAAAGAAAGGGATGGGATTGTGACGGGGGAGGGGGTGTGATTATTTTTCTATACTATTTTAACACCTCACAACTCACAACACAAAAAATAATTAAAAGTTGTGAAAATTTGGTAGTATATTTGCATATAGGGCTTGGCGCTGAGCGTGTTAAAGTTGGCCCTGGGACTTGTTTTTGGTCATAGCAGAAGCAAGCCGCACTGGAAACTGTAGTCGTTTAAACTCAAATGGTATATCAGTTGGAATCATTGGGATTCGTGGTATCAAAATGTCTTCTCCATTATACTTTCCTTTCAGTATAGTTGCTTATATCACGTTGTTCAGTAAGTTTATAGCTAACCGTGTGCAAAGACGCGGTTCGTTGATATTTCGCAACATTTTAACTACCGATCCAACTTTTAATTGAAGATGTGAGGTGGCAATCCTGGAAAATCCAGCGAGTTCAAAAATCCCGGTGGATAGTTGTTGCCGACATCATCTTGATAAGTCACCGAATCAACTGATTTATAAATCCTCAGTTCGCCTGTAATTTGTTCTTGAATTTTGAAATTTAATTCATTTGCATCTATCTCATTTACGTAATATTAATATTTATTTATCATGTGGCTGTCTTGTTCCAACGTTGGCCAACGGCTTCCATACCCTCCTTCCACTTTTTCCTTCCTATGGCTAATAAAGGCCAGTCTTTCCGAGGTTGTCTTGTCATCGTTTCTTTGGTCTGCCGCGTCGACGTTTGCAATGTGGCTCCACCGTGTGGTAATTTTGACCCAATGATCATCCGACATGTGGCAAACATGTCCTGCCCGATCCCACTTGAAATTGGCTGCTTTTTGAGTCACATCGGCTATTCCGGTTTTGGAAATCAGTATGGTGTTTCGTATTCTGTCCCTTAGTTTTACTCCAAAAATACTGCGCTCCACAGCCCATGTGTATTTAAATAATTTTTCACAGATAGGGATATTAAATTAATAATTAAAAAAAAACACTTTTGGTAACGCGGTTTGTGTTTGACTGACACCAGACTGACACTTAATTGATATAATGACGTGAAAACTGACGCATTTTACATTGCGTTCCGAAACTAAATCAAAATAAATAAAGTCGTGAAGCCGACCAAATTGAAAAGTGGACGTCGATTTTTGCTGACATTTAAAATTCATTTTAAATTAATTCATTGTGACTTTATTTATTGATAATTATGTAATCGCTCTATTCAATAAAAATAATTGAAAATCATTACGAATGATCTATGAGTGTCACGTTTTGTGACTATTCAATTTGATCTGGTTCGCGATGTCATCTCTTTTGTTGAGTATATTCTAAGTGAGTTCCGGAACGGTGACATCAGATCCTCCTGTTCTGCAACGCACATACGCACACTGTTATGATAGATATGATGGAATTTGAACTTTGTGCAGCGGGAATAAAGTGCAAATCGACTCCTTGATGTTAGGAACAACATATATTGCTTAGACATAAGTGAGTGCTTGTTATTTATTATGAACTTTATTTCTTTGTACTAAAGCTCAAATTGCCTTAACATTTTAGTTAGAAAACGTTTGTATGGGAAAGAGCTTTATTTAATATGAACTTTTTTCCATAACAATAAAGCTCAAATTGCCTTAAAATTTTAGTTAGAAAACGTTTGTATGGGAAAAAGAAAAGGGCTGTTTTTAGGGTTTTCCCGGCAGTTATTCGATTTATTCTCGCCGTAAAAACCATCCTTGGACTTACACGAACATTTAAAAAAAAGAATTGTCCAAATCGGTCCAGGCTTTGTTGAGTGATGCGCTTACCAACACATTTTGCGATTCATTTTTATATTATAGATAGGAAGTAGGAAATAAATAGAGTAGGAAAAAAAAGTGGCACACCAATAATAAAACTTGTAAAATATGTGTACAACAGCTTGATGCTATAATAATTTTTAATTTAGTTAAAATGTACAATTTAGGCGCAGGGCGTGCAGAAAGTTCTTAAAAATATATTGCGTGAAATGTTAAGAGCTGTAGGTAGGTACCAGTTTCAAATAAAATATTCGGTATTTTTTATGTTCTACTATAACATGGGATTCAGCTGTTAACAGTTTACAGAGCCACAAACATACGAGTATTAAGCCCAAAACTGACACTAACGATGTTAATAATATGAGATATTTTCATTTCTAGTGAACTCGAAAATGTTTTAAATTAACAATCACATTTGTTTTTCTTTTTTTGTCATTCTTAATATATATAAATCTCCTGTCACGATGTTTGTCCGCGATGAATTCCTAAACTACTTAACCGATTTTAAATTAAATTGGCACACTGTGAGCAGCTTGGTCCAACTTGAAAGATAGGATAGTTTTTATTTCGATTAATAGTCTTTAAATGACAATATCCGAGCGCAGCCGGAATGGGCCGCTAGTATTATATATAGAAAGATACACAGACATTGTCATTTACGGAGATGAATATGCTGCGGTGGATGTGTGGAGTGACGCGGAAGGACCGCATCAGAAACTCTCGCATCCGCGGCAGCCTTTATGTCCGTGACATAGCAGACAAAATGCAAGAGAGCCGCTTGCGTTGGTACGGCCACGTTTTACGTAGACCGGCAAGTCACGTGGTAAACAAATGTCTCGCCATGCCGCCTCCGCCGGGACCCGGTAGAAGGGGAAGGCCCAAGAGAGGCTGGCTTGACGTCGTAAGGGATGATATGCGTGTCAATGGTCTCACAGTGAGGGATGCCGAAGATCGTGCGAAGTGGAAAAGTAGAAGTAGGAAAGCGGACCCCGGGCTTATACATTCGGCTTATAAATTCGGGTATTCGGGGCTTATACATACACCGGGTTACATCCGAAGCTTACGCTTCGGATGTAACCGGGATTTAACGCTGGGATGATGATGATGATGACAGACATTGTCATTTACAGCATAACATCTCTGTCGAGTTCTCTAGTAATATTTAAAAAGTCGTTGGTATATGGTAGACATGTACAGTACAAAGCGCTTCAAATAGACTTACGTCAATAATATACTCGTTACGTCAATAATATTTTAACCCTTAAAGTCATTCTGTTAAGTATACTATACACAAAGTTAAAAAAAATATAGTTTCAAAATTACAGTCTTTTTACAAGATATTTTCTTTGAAACTGTTTACAAGTATCCAGATGTATATAAATTAAAAATAAAAGTGATATGAACTTTGTCAGTGAGATTATATTGGCAATGTTTTGACACTAACGGTGAAGTTGCGAGATGATCAAGATAAAATATTCATATATTATTATTTTTACTCAAAATCAATAGCATTTTTATGCGTGTATTTTACTCACAAATATGTAATAATTATATATTTGCACGAAATAAGCTGTGAGGATCGAGTTCTTGTCAGATTTATTTCGTTTTATGTGTATGTATATTATACCATACATTGCCACAGTTAAGACTGTTCTGTTCTGTATAGAATAATATACATTGCCACATTTTGGGTGGTAAATGTCTTAAGTTTTTTTCTACTTGTGTGAGAATTTGGTGCATGCAAATAACATCAAATTATGTCAAAAATGTACTGTTTCCCTAATTTAAAGTTATGATTACGCTTGTGCTCTAATATTTTCTTTTTGGTATCATTTTGCTTGCATTCTATGTATGTTTCCGAAATATACTGGTTTCAGCGCTAGGTGAATTCTACTAATCCAAAAAGTCAGATCTTTTGAAAGACTTTGAGTGTGACCTATAATTTAATGGGTTGTTGAAAAAAAAATGAAATTGTGCCTATGCAAAACAAGGTATCTGCAGCAGCACTGATGATGATCAGATTAGGAGCAATTTGGTCATTGGTCTCAACTACACGTAGCAAGCTATCAGCGACACACTCTGCAAATGCATAAAAGCAAGTTTGTCTGTTTGCATTAAGTACAAAATACATTTACAGTATTTCAAGGGTAGAAATTATTCTTTGTCCGTTCCCCAAAAGTTTCGGCATAAGTAGCAATGTATATTTTGCTATACGTGAACATTGTGTTGTATAAGTAGCACTGTATAGTATAATATACATGTGTTTTTTTAAAAGCCGTTATTTTGAAATTTTTATTATTATTTTTCCTATATGTCTTGGAGTCCCAATAAACGAATCCCGATACTTTTTTTGATTGATTCAACTAAAAATTGGTTTGCGACTTTAAGGGTTAAAGCTGAAGAAGTTTTTTGGTTGAACGTGCTAATATCAACAACTACTCGACCGATTTCAAAAATAATTTCACCGCACTTTAAACATTATTCAAAGGTGTTGGTGGGATTGCAAACTTGCGATCTCACGGATATGAAATCCGACGTTCTAACCCCTAAGTCAACACGGCATTGTGATATTGTTAACAAGACGCCAATTGCAGTCAAACTTAGACTTACATTGAAAAAAAATTGGCAGTCATAGGGACTGCTGATATAAATGAAAACTTAGGTACAACTTAGAATTTTAATTTGAAACAGCACTAATCTTGGATCGTTACCTGTAGTCGTATAGCTACAGATATACTGTTATTACCACAAAACAGATATATTACGGTAATTTATTACGAGAAATCACAAGATTTCACCCATAGGTACAAAAAACGTCTAACGCGCACCTCCCGGGGATCTACCGCCTAAAGAAAACTGTCTTAGCTTTGATATTGCTGTCTCTTTTCTTCTCGCTTGAAAAGAAAGAGATGGCAATAGCAAAGACAAAGCAGATTTAGTTAGGCGGTAGAAAGGCCGCTCTACTGCTCCTGCTGCCGCTCCGACGCTACATTAGCAAGTCAGTGACTCGGACCTTATGAGTTCGGGTGAAAAGATATTTCCCACCAATAAAATAATTTATTTTCACCGAAAAAAAAACAAAAACCGACTTCAATTCAAAATTAAGTTCGGACATTCCAGCAAATCCAAAATAAAGCAATCATTATGTCATCGAGGTAATACCCCGTTTACATGATTCCAGTCCAGCGACCGAATCCAGCGCTGGATTGCTTACTGGAATAATGGATACCGGCACTGGAAAGCATCAATCCAGTGCCAATGCATTGCAGTGCCGGTTTACATTATTCCAGTAAGCAATCCAGCGCTGGATTCGACCGCTGGACTGGAATAATGTAAACGGGGTATACATTTTAGTTGTTTTTTGTTCGTATTTCTAAAACCACTACACCGATTTCGATGAAATGTATATGGGACCGCCTCTGAACTATGATCTACCAAACAAAATAAGAACCATCGAAATCGAATCACAATTGGCGGCGCTATGGCGGTAACACACATACAAAAAAAACACACAAGCATATTGAGAATTTGAAAAGTACTCAACGCGGGAAAAAAAATGGGAGTCATAGGAACTGCCGATAGAAGTGAAAACTTAGAATTTGATAGCTTACCTTGGAAACTACACGGGTGTAACCGGAGGGCGTGGCCTCGCCATCATGGCATGGCCATCTAGAAATGCGTCAGAATTTCCCATTGGCTCACGCATTTCTAGATGGCCATGCCATGATGTCGAGGCCACGCCCTTTAAGCATTTCTCATTGGCTGACGGATTTCTAGATGGCCATGCCATGATGTCGAGGCCAAGCCCTTTAAGCATTTCCCATTGGCTGACGAATTTCTAGATGCCCAATCGCCAAGGACCGAGTTTACCCGAAGATTTCTTATCATACCCGAGCGTGACGCTAGAAATCAATTTACACCCCACGAAAAATCTATCTAGGCGCGCCTAAAGAAATTTTCACTTCAAAAATCGCTTCAAATACACCAACATTTATGAAACATAACTCTATTTTATACCTCTATTACTTACGTCACAGTACACGTAACATGTATCATGTATCACATTTGCCCCAGCCGAGTTCCATTGACGGGTGGGAAATTGAAGGGTTCAATTGACAATACGCCGCGGAATCCCGAATAACAATGGAGCAATTACGCCGAAATTGTGCGTTAATGGGAACATAATTTTGTACTTAATGATGTAATGTACGGCAAATATTATGGGGGTTGATGAAATTAGTTCGTGGTGATATTGAACACGTAGTTTTGAGATCATTCTAATGTAAATAAATACATTAGTCAATCAATTTTAAGGTATTCAATACATGAACAAAAAGTTTGTGATATGCATAAACAGCCAACTAAATGTTCCCACAGCTGGGACTCGGGGCCTTCACTCGCAAGGAAAGAGTCAAGGCCATAATTCACCACGCTGGCCCAGTGCGGGTTGGTGGATGACACATGACTTCGAAAGATTCTAAGTACGTGTCGGTTTCACCGTTTTAAGTTAGCGGCATTACGCACATGACTTCGAAAAGACAGTGGTGGGCGTGGTTTTGAACCCGTGGTCTCCGGATCGGCAGTCGCCATTCTCCCGACCAGCCGTAACTTCCTAGATCAGCCGTAACTTACTAGACCATCCCTAACTTACAACAAAAAGTTTGTGATATGACATTTTGAATTTAGAATCATTCGCAAATGACAAAAAAAATTGCTCATAGGGCAATATTTAGCCAATCAAGTTACGTTGTAAGTAACAGCAATTTATTTGACTTTTTTTTTTGCAGTGTACCTACAGTGACGATGAATAGTGAATATAGCATAATTATGTGCTATTCTAGACTATAATCTAACTGTACTCCAAATTTCAATTTCAAATTAGGATAATTTAAAAATGATTTTTTTTTTTCTCGTAGATGTAATTTTACTAAAAAAAAGGGACCTTTACCAACATTATTTAAAAAAGGACAACGAAACACGACAGGCAATCAATGGCCCTTTTCTGTCAACCCCAAAAAAGTGCTCACCCTGAAAAAATTATCGTTAAAATCGATAGCAGAAAAATAACCGAATATTTTTCAGGTAAATTGTTCACAGAAATGACAGCTCTTGGTTATAGGGCTGTCAATTTTGCGTTATATTTACAACTGTAATTTAACCGTTGCGCCTCAAAATTTGATTGAAGCTTAATCTTTTCCCTTTGACTCTTTTTTTTTACCTTAGTGTAGAGTAAACACTCTTGACCACCATCTCGCCTGATGTTAAACGACGATGCGGTCTACGATGGAGCGTTTTTTCCTAGAAAAAATCGATTCACTCTCGATTTGAAGACACAAAGATTGTAACCATCGGCGAAAACCCACTCAGGCAACGTATTCCACAGCCTAGACGTTCTTATCACAAAAGTAGAGTCAAATCTCATCGTTCGTGTCATTGGAACATCAACCATGAAACGATGTCGCTTTTTCGAGCTACGAGCATTCCGATAGAAAAAAGGACAAGGTGGTATCAGATCATGCAAATCAGTCGCACACTCTCCGAAGTGTATCCAATAAAAAACCGATAGGCTAGCAATTTTTCGGCGATGTTCAAGACTTTGAAGTCTCGTTGGAAGTCACAATCGTAGTAAATTTATGTACCGATTTCTCAAACATTTTCAGATTTTTGGCTTGCCCATAATTATTATCTTGAGTTAACGATTATTGTAAAACGGCAATAATTTTGTTCGGAAAAGTCATGTAATTTATTTTTTTTCTCATTTTTAACATGTTGACGCTAAAACGTGTCCTTGTCTTTATTTACTACTAGCTGAACCGTGTGCGTGTTGCTACGCCATCTATCGAAAATCGGTCCACCAATTCAAATTTTGAACAAATCCCGCTACCTTAGGTACTAATGACGCAACCTTTAAAAGAAAGACATGCTGTAACGCAACTAAATCTCTCAAAAAGCTATATTTTTCCCGTTTTTGTTACATTTTTCATTCATGCTCCTGTTGATAGTAGCGTAATATTAAATAGCCTTAGCTTTTTTCGATGAATGGTCTATCCAACAAATAACAAACAAACTCTTCAGCGGCATAATATTAGTATAGATTTTCTGAATTATTCATTGTATTTTTATCTTTTATTACGCGTGGCTAAGTATGTAAATTACGCAGTAGAAAATAAAAACAACAGGTCCAAGTTTTCAGAAACAGAGTTGAAACGGGCACTAAAATGACAAGTTTAAAATACAATTTAATTTACTGTTACTTTTTACTTTCTTAAATTGACTTATAAAAAATAATTTATGTTGTGATAGAATATTTTTTATTTCTTCCTACGGACTTTTTGTAGTATCTTTAAAACAAATCGCTATGCGTTCTAACGTACGTTCTTCAGGTATTAATGTCCAAGGGTTACTAAAAATATCAACAGTATAAGATTACTTTTCGGCTTAAATACGAGTATTGCAGGTTGTTACGTATCAAGCTTTTAGTTTTTATGTGTCCATTTTCTTGTACCAAAGCTTAAGTAACATTTTTTTTTTCTCTGACTAAATACTAATAAAATTTCTTTCATAAAAAGATGATACAAAAATATATCTTAAATACCAAATAAATGATATTTCAACAGAAATGTCATAAACTGTAACAGAATTAGATTACCGGAATGATTTTATTTCCGCCCTCATATCGTTTCAATAGAAAACTAAGTTGCCAACCCTACGCCAAGCATCCTCCAATGGTTACCGGATATTATCTGTCCGCGTTTTATCCCACATTTTCAGTGAGCCGAACGAACGTTTTTAGAGCTACCCACATTTTTCCCGGTATTTTCATTAAGCCGGCTCCAAATAAATGAACGTTAAAAACTGTTTTTAGGACGCAAAGTGACCTGAAAAGGCTTTAGCAAGGTTAATGTCTGTGATTTATCATCTTCATATGACATGTTGGGGATTACGTTTCTTAAAAGTACAATTACGTCTGGAAAATAGAGTCGGTGTCCTACAATTATGGTCAGATATTAATTGAGGGCATATAAATCTTTACTGAAAATGTTTTAATAAGTAGTCGTAGTCGTACGTTGTTGTTTCACTACTGTGCTATATTTTGTTTCTCTTTTTTTAAGTTTTATAAATATATAAAATTTAATATATAAGTTTATATAAGTTTTATATATAGCGATGCGGTCAACGATAGATCATGTTTATCTAGAATAAAGTGATTCACTCTCGATTTAAAGATACCAAGATTATAACAATCATGAAAAACCCACTCAGGCAACGCGGTCTACAGCCTAAACGTTCTTATCATAAAAGTAGATCTGAAAGTGTCAAACCTCTTCGTTCGAGTCTATGGAACATCAACCATGAAAAGATGTCGGTTTGTTGAGCTACTAGCAGTCCGATAATTAAATGGCAAGGTGGTATTAGATCAGCAGATTATCAGAACTAATAAACTAAATAGATTAGACAGAATGTGCTACATTTTTCAGGATAAAAAATATCGTATTTTCTGTTTTAGCCACATATGGCACCGTCTGTCAAACGTATGTACATTTTTCCTTATACAATATATCTTGCAATATAAATCAATGACTACACTTGCCCCTGGCTACCACATTTGATGCTATGTTTTATGAGGCGTCAATACTGACAGCCGTCCCATTCACAATACAAATTCATGCATATAATATATGTTTGTATTTCCCTACAAAATGTATCAAGAAATTATTACAAAATATGTCAGCGTTGAATTAGGGCAATAAGTCAACATGTCACCGCCTAGTCCACAAAACATCAAAGTCCAATGAAACAGCATCTTTTTATGGTAATTTTTTTCAACTATTTGAATAAAACTATTAAAATAAAAAATAAATCTCAAAAACAGGCGAAGATAACTTTTTCTCTACTATTTTTGTCTTGGCTAGTTATATGATAAAACTTTATCATTTTACTGAAAATTGCGTAGTACCTTTGACTCCTGGCATTTTTTTTCACGTCTGGGATGATTCACGTCACGTCTTGTGGTAGTGTTTTGAATAAATCTACCAATTTTCGGCTGGCGGTGAATTTTTGTTCTCTTGGATGTTTCAATTAAACAGAGTTACAGACATAGAAGGAGCTGTTTCGTTGTAATTATAAAATGTCAATTTATTCCAGAACGCCGTTATTATCAGTATGATCATCATCAGTCACAACTTTCTTTATCCCTCTGGTTACTACAGTCTCGCGTATTTCTTCTTCAGAAATTCGATAGTTTTTTGAAGTTAAAACTTCTCTTGGCGCATCACAGACAGATTTTTCGTTGGCTGTGAATCGTGAAATTGAATGCTAGCGTCACGCTCGGGAATGATAAGAAATTTTCGGGTGAAATCGGGACCACGGCCATTGGCCATCTAGAAATGCGTCAGCACGCCCTCCGATTTCACCCGCGTAGTTTCCAAAGTAAGCTATCAAATTTTGAGTTATACATTTTCACTTCTATCTGCCTATTTTTTTACGTAGAATAATGGTCTCAATATTTTATAATTAACAAATTACTTACATTCAACAATGTTGTCATTGATCGTAAGTTTCATAAGACTCGAAAAGATGGCGCGTCAATAGGCTAATGTAGCCTGTATCGACTTATTAATTACCTACTCGTTTAACCCAAACGAAGTGGAGACGAACTGCTAATAGACAATACTATAGTGTAGTCTACTAGCGGTTCGATATGATAGTGTCATTAAGTTAGAACATGGCCCAGGAGTCAACTGGACCTATCCAGTGGAATCCAAGCTCAGTAGGCACTTGCCCATAGATCGGGAAGCAAATAGTTCACGGGGTCCGAATTCAGTAGTAAAATCCACATGGGACATTAGTAACTTTTTCCAGTAACACTACAAGCAGTGTTGTGCAACTACTATATTCCGATTTAAACCGCAACGTTTCAAAATAAAGGGCAAAGAGATAAATAATCTCATGTCTCTATGTGACGAGCAAGTGTCATCATGTGTCTCATGTGTCATGTGTCTCATGTGTCATGTGTCTCATGTGTCATGTGTCTCATGTGTCATGTGTCTCATGTGTCATGTGTCTCATGTGTCATGTGTCTCATGTGTCATGTGTCTCATGTGTCATGTGTCTCATGTGTCATGTGTCTCATGTGTCATGTGTCTCATGTGTCATGTGTCTCATGTGTCATGTGTCTCATGTGTCATGTGTCTCATGTGTCATGTGTCTCATGTGTCATGTGTCTCATGTGTCATGTGTCTCATGTGTCATGTGTCTCATGTGTCATGTGTCTAAGTTACGGCTGGTCTAGTCGGGAGAACGGCGCCTGCCGATCCGGAGACCCCGGGTTCAAACCCCACACGCACCACTGTCTTTTCGAAGTCATGTGCGTAACGGTGAAGGAAAACATCGTGAGGAAACCGACATGTACCTACAATCTTTCGAAGTCATGTGTCATCTGCCAACCCGCACTGGGCCAGCGTGGTGGATTATGGCCTTAACTCTCTCCTTGCGAGAGAAGGCCCCGAGTCCCAGCAGTGGGAACATTTAGTGGACTGCTGATGATGATGATGTGACGAGCTACGAACGAGTACTGTGCTAGCAGTTATGCTAGGGATTCTTCATTCCAAATGCCGCTCGACATTAGCATGTTAGTAACGCTAGGATGTATAAATTAATAGGATTTTCTCTTTTCAAAATTGCTTAACGTGACTAAAGAAATTTTACCTTTAAATAAAGTGGCCAAGTGCGAGTTGGACTCGCCCATGAAGGGTTCCGTTGCAGCAAGTAACATAATATACATAGTAGGTACACATAGTTTTTTTAGTTCGTTGTAACTTTAATCGAAGTTTTAATAATAATGTATTTATGACGTACTAAAAAAAACTACTCCTCAGATCGAGTTCAAACCAATTTTCGTTGGTAGTTTGCATGGTAATGTACATCATATATTTTTTTTAGTTTTTTCATTTTAGAAGTTAGAGGGGGGACACACATTTTACCACTTTGGAAGTGTCTCTTGCGCAAATTATTCAGAATAGACAAAAACTATATTAGAAACCTCAACACCATTTTTGAAGACCTATCGATAGACAAGTGTAGGTTTGATGAAAAAAAAATTTATGAGTTTCAGTTCTAAGTATGGGGGACAACCCTAATTTTTCTTTTTTTTCTTTTTTTATGTAAAAATCTTAATGCGGTTCACAGAATACATCTACTTACCAAGTTTCAATAGTGTAGTTCTCATAGTTGCGGCAAAAAGTGGCTGTGACATACGGACGGACAGACAGACAGACAGACATGACGAAACTATAAGGGTTCCGTTTTTACGTTTTACGGAACCCTAAAAAGTTGAACTTCAACTATCGGTACATTTTGGAGTACTTATATCTGATGCCTGTAAAAATACGAATTATTGTGCTACATTCGCTGCTCTAGTTTTGCCTGTGCTGCCATACATTGTCGAACAATAGCCAATAAATATTTATTTACACGGACCATCACTCAGTCAATAAGTTCCGCAAAACAATGCAAGTCAAGCAGGCTGTTCCGAATCGAACAAAGTGCTTCATTTCCACACAGAACTCCTATATCACGGCGCCATTTGCCGGTAAATGGGGGCGAAACGGGCCGACTGCTGGCGAATTATAGATGGGTGCTATAAACAAGAAACCAAGGTACTGAGGCGGTCTAGGTTCCCAATATTGATGTAATAAAAAACTGGCGATGTTTGGTGGCGCTCAGATTTTTGGAAGAGAGACGATAATATCGAACGACGGGAAATAGAATATGTTTTTTTTTGTACTATAATATAGTGATGTGACGAACAAAATATGAGCGTTGAGGGTTTTTTTTAGCTATATTTACTATTATTATAAAGCTGAAGAGGTTTTTTGTATGAACGCGCTAATCTCGGAAACTACTGATTTCTGAGCGCTATGGGCATATTATCTACAACAGGCGAAGCTGAGGCAAAACGACTAGTCTATGATAGTATTGCACTTGACCACCATCTCAGCTAATAGTCTAGTGCAATTACGGAAATAAGTAAACATAAAATTATGTAGTTTGGGGATTATGAAGGATCGATAGGGGGGTGTATTCTGAGCAGATATTCCAATTTGAGGGATTCTGGCGAGGTCAGCTCAAGGTAATTTCGATGAAAATGCGTTAAATTCGATAGCTCGAGAACGGTTAGTGTTAGGCAAAAAAATGTTGAGACCAATATTTATATAATATTGGTCTCAACATTTGTATTTTTCAATTTATTGTTTCCGAAAAGCAAAAATGTTACTTTTGTATCAAAAATGTTAAATAAGCAAAAATGTTATTTGATTTTTATCTTTTTCATCAATATTTTTTTACCATTTCATCATTATTTTTTAGATAAAAAAGTTAGTGAATTTAATTTGGAAGAGAAAAGGTCTCAACAATTTTTTGCCTTACACCAACCGTTCTCGAGATATCCAATTAAACGCGTTTTCATTGAAATGACCTTTAGCTGACCTCGCCAGAATCCCTCAAATTGGAATATATATGCTCAGAATACATCCCCCCTATCGATCCTTCATAATCCCTAAACTACATCATTTTATGTTTTTTTTCTCCATTTTTTTCCGTAATTGAACTGGACTATAAGCAACAATTCTTAAATTTTTCGTTATTCACATTTTTTATTTTTCTCGGGAATGCAACCTGTAGCAAGACAGAAATATTTAATACTAGCAGCTCCTCGTCGTTTTGCCCAAATAGTTCCTGTCATTTTTTTACCAGACTATAACCTAACTATTTACCAAATTTTAACCCGATTCGTTCAGCCATTCCCACGTGATTCTGCAAGAAACACCCTAACTTTGGCATTATTTATTCACTACCAGTATCCCACGGCTTCGCCGGTGGTATATACAATTATACATACCCTAAAGAACTCGAGGACCCCGTACATATCCAACGGCAATAGTTATTTGTTGTACAAGAGTGCAAAGTGGCTTTTTAACCGCGTGCTCAATTTTGATGACCGAGCAAGCGAAGGATTTTAAAGTTGAATCCTGAGCGTAGCAAGGGAATCAAAAGGGCACAAGCTGAAAAATCTTTGCACTCGAGTACAACACGTAATTTTTCATCCCACCTTAGCGAGGAAATTACTAAACACTTTGCGCATTTTCAGTTTCAGTCAATTCTGTTGGCGTCAAATAAACTTCTTGGTCGCTAGAATCACTTATTATTATGGTATTTCGGTTTTCCACTTGTATTCAATTTTACTGTTTTTAACCTAAGTTATAAGCTAAGTTTTAATAACTTTAAGTTTATTTAGCCATGGTTTTAACAATAACAATACGAGTATGACGTGAAAATATGGAGAGTTGACCGATTGAGGTAAGGAGTTTCATATGTGTAAATGAAAAAGTTTTAACCTAAGTTTTAATAACTTTAAGTTTATTTAGTCATGGTTTAAACAATAACAATATGACGTGAAAATATGGAGAGTTGACCGATTCAGGTAAGGAGTTTCATATGTGTAAATGAAAAAGTGTCCGCCCAAATGCATTAAATTATAGTAGCGCTAAATTTGCATTACATTTTAAAGGTAATAAATAAACGTACTATTCAGAATTCATGAAAAAAAAAATTGGCAGTCATAGGCACTGCCGATAGAAGTGGTAACTTATAACTCAGAATTTGATTGCTTACTTTGCAAACTACGCGTGTGAAACCGGAGGGCATGGCTATGAGCATGGCCATCTAGAAATGCTGACGCATTTTTAAATGGCCAATGGGAAAGGCTGAGGCATTTCTAAATGGCCAATGGCTATGGTCCCGAGTTTACCCGAAGATTTCTTATCATTCCCGAGCGTGACGCTAGAATTCAATTGACAGCCCACGAAAAATCTGTCTTTGGCGCGCCAAAAGAAGTTTTGACTTCAAAATATATTGTACCTACATGTTTTCTCAAAATAGTAGTTATTTATTTGATGTTATATTTACTACATTATTTTGTTCGACACAAGTAGGTAGATGAAATTATCTATTAGTTATTATTTTAGTAGTCAATAATATTTAATTATTTAACTCGGCAACTCAGCATACTTCAATTCGATTACAATTGATTCATTCATAGCATTTTAAAATGTTCTGCCATTTGAAATAACATTCTTTACCTCTATCCTCCATACGTGAAAAGAAAATTGCGCGCAAAGCATTTCAAAATAAAGTAGCCAAGTGCGAGTTGGACTCGCCCATGAAGGGTTCCGTTCCAGCAAGTAACATAATATACATAGTACACATAGTTCTTGTAGTTCGTTGTAACTTTGATCGAAGTTTTAATAATAGTGTATTTATGACGTACTAAAAAAAAACTACTCATCAGATCGAGTTCAAACTAATTTTCGTTGGTAGTTTTCATGGTAATGTACATCATATATTTTTTTTAGTTTTTTCATTCTCTTACTTTAGAAGTTAGAGGGGGGGACACACATTTTACCACTTTGGAAGCGTCTCTCGCGCAAGTTATTCAGTGTAGACAATAATTATATTAGAAACTTCAACATCATTTTTTAAGACCTATCGATAGACATCCCACACGTGTAGGTTTGATGAAAAAAATTTTTTTGAGCTTCAGTTCTCAGTATGGGGGGCACCCCTAATTTTTGTTTTTTTAAAAAACTTTTGTAAAAATCTTAATGCGGTTCACAGAATACATCTACTTACCAAGTTTCAACAGTGTAGTTCTCATAGTTTCGGCAAAAAGTGGCTGTGACATACGGACGGACAGACAGACAGACAGACAGACAGACAGACATGACGAATCTATAAGGGTTCCGTTTTTACGTTTTACGGAACCCTAAAAAGTACACCAAGGAGGTTCCGAGTATGAGTTTTTAACAAATTAAAAATAAATGTATGATGAATTCGGCACCAAGGAGGTAGAAATAATTAGGTTAAATTATGTTTTGAATTCAAAACCTCAGTACACACGATGTGCTAAATTCAAATTTACTTTAACCTCTAGAGGGTAAAAACGACTTTTGCGCCCTGATATCGAGGAGCAAAAATACTCTTTCCGAGCTGGTGGGATGAAAAATAATTTTTGAAATCGATCCACTAGTTCCAGCGCATTCATACAAATAAACTCTTCAGCTATATTAATTAGTATAGATTTCAACAAGCAATAATGATTACTTTGATTACAGAGTACGGGTTAAATAAACATTACCAAGGTAGAATAAACATACCACACTTTATGCATATTTATATAATTTTCTCAGCTAGTTATAGGTAAACCAGGAGTTAAGTCCCAAAGCGTAATCGTTACGCAAACTTAGTCGTAAATTTTACGCCTTCGCCGATAGTTCGTTCTACGCGTTACCGCAAAACTCGTAAACAAGATATCACATTCCAGGGTTTCTTCAGACTACGTCACAATATTGAAAACACTATAGACTACAGGCCCGTGAACAAAATTTAAGTACGTAGTAAATGAACCACCAGGAGACCTATGTAGGATGATAGAAGGGTTTCAAGTAATAAGATTCAGCACTATGCCGTCACTTGTAAGCTGTCCAACTGAGTACAGTCAAAGACGCGGGGTTGGAACCCTCGATCATTTCTCCTTATCTCATGATTTTTGTACGGGTTTGCAGAATAATAGATTAGAAGAGGTATTGAAACTATAAAAATTATAAATTTTAAGTTTTTAATTATTAGTTTGTCGGAAAAAACCGTGATTTTCCGACGATTTACAAATTAAATTCGGGCATTTGATTATGTACGGCATTGATTTCATACAGTTTAGTAATATCAGTAGGATACTAATATTAATTTATACGCTGAGGAAGTAGGAGCGAGAGGTATACCAGCCAAATTTCTGTATAACCTGCTGAAAGACCATGGCTTCTTCAGAAGTGCAGTAAGTTTCATACTAGAACGAGTATCTAAAGCTGCACTACTAGGTTCATATCAGATTTCGCTGGGCAGGGAGAGAAACGCGAGTAGAGAAGGTGAATGTTGGTGTACGTTGGAAAGGGGTCCTTTAAACCTACACCCGTGCCACAAGTATCGAGATCTACTCGGGATTTCTCTCTCTGCCACACGATGGATCCGGCACCCGCACGGTGAATCCATGGAATGCTAAGAAGTTCGCCTCAATATTTTGGCTCCTACCATACATCTGTATTATCTATTCTATGCTCATACTTAGAACTGAAACTCAAAACTTGTTTTTTCATCAAACCTATACGTGTGGGGTATCTATGAATAGGTCTTCAAAAATGATGTTGAGGTTTCTCATGTATTTTTTTTCTACACTGAATAATTTGCGTGAGAGACACTTTAAAAAAAAGGAAACTTAAAATGTGGGGGACCCCTGTAACTTCTAAATATTAAAACATCGGTCAAAGTTACAACGAACTATAAGAACTTATATATGTATTACTAGCAGCGCCCCGCGGTGTTACCCGCGAAGTTCCCGTTCCCGTTGTTCCCGGTTCCGTAGCAGCAAGTAACATCCTACTAATATTTTAAATGTCAATGTATGGATGTTTGGATGTTTGTTGCTCAATCACGTCCTAACGAACGGATTAGGCTGAAATTTGAAATACAGTTAGATAATAGTCTGGAAGAACACATAAATATGCTACTTTTTATCCCGATGAAACAACGGGAACTACGCGGGTAAAACCGCGGGGCGCTGCTAGTTGCATATAATTGTAAATATGTATATACTTATTATATATAGATGTACCCATTGTATCTGAATAGGTATGTGTCCAACATATAATGTTCTATATATATCTGGACCAAGTACCTACGGAATTAGAATAGAATAGAATATTTATTGTTTCAAAGAAAGTAAATACAGTTATGTTAACAATTTGCATATAGTTATCCTAGTTATACAGATTAATATGAATTACAACGGGCCCCAAACTAGGCAAAGCCTGTATTTTGGGCGCCCTGCATCGGATTACAAATTATTTTTCACGCTGATCCAAGTACACATAGATTGTAATGCAGTGAGTTTAGAACAATTACGAATAACAGAATTAAATAAATAATTAATAGCCAAACAATCATAATTTGAATCGAAAAGACGAGCTTTCCCGCCAAGAATTCAACACATACAATTTGACATTCGGATTTACTAGTAGCTTGGCTTGGCAAGGAGTAGGAAATAACAATACCATTATTATCGCTACCTGATCTTAAAATGTTATCATTATCAATTACATATTTTGTTATTAATTAGTTGATGGTTTGTTGTATCGTGGTCTGAGAGCTCTCTCCAGTTCCACTTCCCTAGAGAAAGCTATAATATGTGACTTTAGCCGCAGATATGTTTATTGGTACCGCGGTAAACAATGTGTGAGTAATATAATTGTACGCTGGAGTCAACACAGGGATACTGGGTCGTGCAGGAAGACTAAGCTGAACGGGATCGACAGGGTAATTTAATGCAATCAGGGCTATAAAGCCCACAAAAGTGACTATTTATGAATTGTTTTTTTTTTTTAAGTTTATACTTTTTTTACATTAGGGAAAAATTATGAGAGTCAATTTGAATTACGATACACGCGCACAACCGTCACGAAAATCCGACATCCTGAATGTGATGTGTGATGGTGCCAGAGTAGGTATCGACGCAAGTTGCGTCCTACACTAGGGGCCGACCCAACTTCCAAGGGACAACGGTCATGCCCAGGTCTTTTGCCATCGTCACGCGCAAGACCACTCGGTTCGAGTATGGCTGGGACATTGGCGGTGGAAAAGCCACCAAAGTATGATGTCGTTCAGGCTGGCGGAGCGGCAAATACGACTCGCGTTTTTCAAGCAAGAGAGACCGTGGTAACCGATTTGATCGACAGCAGTACTACAAGGCAGCGATGGGCTTCATAGCACCTCGCACCCAAGTACAAGCTAACAGCTAGGTTTACATACATGCGTTGAAGATATTATCAATTCTAAGATTTAAGTTAGACTGCTGACACGAAAATTTTCTTAGAAGTAGTAATTAGCTTTTTGCGTGCGTATATCTGTAAACAAACACATATTGTGCAAAATTAGTGTTGGATGCTAAAATTCAATAATAATAAGTTTCAATTCAAGCGGAAATCCCTATGACTGCCATTTTTGAAGTGAAAACTTCTTTAGGCGCGCTATAGACAGAATTTTCGTGGGCTGTGAAATGGATTCATCAATCGTCACGCTTGGATATGATAATGGATCGGATCGGATATGAAATCTTCGGGTAAACTCGGTAAAAACGGCCAGTTAGGTACCAGGGCAACAGAAACAGTAAAGAGTTTCGATTACCTACCTCCAACAGCCCAGCGTTTATCTTCAGATACCAGGACAACAGAAATATAAAAGAGTTGCGTTTGCAGCTAGGTACCAGTACCAGGGCAACAGCAAGTTTTCACTTCTATCGGCAGTTCCTATGACTGCCAATTTTTTTGTTTAACTTTCGACCTTATGTCCTTCCAGTATAACCCTATATAATTGCACTGCGCCGGGTTTCACCACCGCTATATTTCAACAGCCAGAGTTGAGTTACCGCTATGCTCATGGGACGGCGTGTCTTCTCATATGACATGTCACCATTGAAAAAAACATGCAACTCTGAACGAAAATGTAATATTTACCTCACATGAGAAAACCTTGTTTTACTTTACCTACGAAAATTAACCTTATTCGCTTGCGTGAAAATGAATTGAAAATTTGAACAATTTTCATACATTTTCTTCCTTGCCACAGAGTACTATTTGCCCTAGAAAAGCTTGCACCTGGGTTCCATTATACTTGCCAAAGAGTATTTCATGAAAAATATCCGGGTGATCGGTTCTAGATGCTGCTAATGGAAATGGACTTATTTCATAAATTTCACTGACAAATAGTTGTACAACGTACTCTACGTTAACACGTAAACACTACCATTTAGCGTGATAATATTAGCCGCTAGTTAATGATAAAAAAGCGTAGAAGAAGATAATTGAAACGATAATAGGTTCTAGTTTTGAGCGGTATCTAATACTGCTTGTGTTTTTATACGTCCTCATCGTTCCTTCATAACGTCAAGGGAATTTTCTCAAGACTTTCAACTAAGGGACTAACGTTCGACGTGGCCGTAAAAATTCTAAGCCCAGAATGCTTATAAAATCCTCTGTGACCCCTTGAAAATTGCGCCGTCGCTAAGGTTCTTCATGAGATCGCGCCCCATTTTCGCAAGGATAGCCGTTTTTAGTTAATTCGGCTTTCGAGGCGGTAAATTTTGTGAGAAAAATGTGGGATAAGAAATTGTTGTGGTCGTGTGAGGGGCTTGGAATGAGTTTTTGTCGTGCAGGGAATTCGGACTCAGGTGGCGGTTTAAGAGTAGGGCAATAGTTTTTTGAACGGGCAGGGGAATTTTGATGTATAGGTAGTTTGCCTTAAGTTTTTGGTATTGTTTGTGCAATCTGTCGCCCGTTACAAATTTAACGTGTTTTGACGGTGAATTCATTAGGAGTGAGTGCAAATATTAATTTTATTAACACCAAATTTTTGTAAAACATAAGGTTAAATTACAAAGTGCATAGACTTTTTGTGTTGTTTACTGTGACGAATATCTCAGCTTTACATTTGGAATTTGAAAGATTTATCCTCTTGTTTTGAAAAGTTGTGGTTATTAGCCTGTGAAACTAGGTCTATTTACAGATGTTAGAGACAGGTATGGGTACATAATATTGTATTCACTACATACTTCCAGCCGTGAATGGCAAACAGAGTTTTTGCTATTGTCTCCCTCAATAACAATAGGTAAAAGCGAAGCATTAGATTGCAGAATTGATGTCATGAACAGTCAGTTGTCTATATTATTGTTAAGGCACTTACATACTAACTTAGATTTAATTGACTAATCTGGTGTCTCTGGAATCCAAGGTACAGTGTGAGCTATGTTCCCGTTATTTTAGAGGCCAAAAAGGGGTCAAAATTCACCGGGCTAAATCCCACAACAAATTACAAATTCCGCTTTCGGCTCCGATTACGGGTCAGCCGACCACAAGTGGCAGTTCCGTGAGCGCTGCTACGCCTTCCCAACCTTTTTGGGAAGTGTTGAGCTCACTCAAAAATTCATTTCCGGTCCTTAAGCGCATCCCGCGTGGTGCTCGTGTTTTGGTGGCTCAAAGTTTATCATTAGTTATCAAAAGTGTTCTTTCGCAAAATTCGAAAGATGCCTGGGAACATTTACTGAGTTTCCCATACCGTGTGCTTTATGTACCTTTAGAACCGTCGAACAAAAAGTCCCTTACCACTAGGGTAAAGGAGAACTGCGTAAAGTACACTGCTTCCGTAAAAAACCCTTTAGATTTGAGTAGTTTTATTCCGCCAAAGCAGCGGAATAACCAAAATTCTAAAAGTAGTGATGATTCGGCTATAATTAAGATTGTAGAGAACAAAATTAGCGATGGCGACATCAAAGGCGCTGCACGTATTTTATTTTCCAGTGACACCATTGCGCCGAACACACCACACACCATTCAGTCACTTCGTGACAAACATCCACCCGCAACAGCTAATCTCCACCTCCCTGTTCCACCACAATCAGATAACGTCACTATTGAGGCCACATCGCAAGAGGTTTCGGCTGCGATTACATCTTTCTTGAGTGGCTCAGCTGGAGGCCTAGATGGCCTGACACCTCAACATCTAAAAGATCTTCTATCTTTTAGCTCTGGTGAGGTAGCAGAGTCCCTCTTGAGAGATCTAACCTCTTTAGTTAACCTCATGTTATCTGGTCGAGTCAGTAGTGACATTGTCGAAGTTTTGTACGGCGCCAATTTGTGCGCACTTTCCAAAAAAGATGGTGGGATCAGACCAATTGCTGTCGGCACCACATATCGTCGCCTTGCTGCCAAGGTGGGTTGTAGGAAAAAGGTTGCTCTTTTGAGCTCCCTTTTCCAACCAATACAACTCGGTTTTGGTTCGCGGGGTGGATGTGAGGCTGCCGTTCATTCTGTCCGGACCTTCCTTTACCAAAATTGGGGAGAGGTGCTGTTAAAGGTGGACGTCAAAAACGCCTTTAATTCGGTTGATCGAGGAGCCTTGTTGGCCCAAGTGAAGGATAAAATTCCTGACCTGTACAATTTTCTTTGGCAATGTTATGGCGAGCCCACAAAATTGACTTATCAAAACAATCATATGTTATCCTCCGTCGGCTGTCAACAAGGTGATCCCTTCGGCCCTGCGACCTTCGCCTTGGCCATTCACCCTATCATTCAACGTCTCCAGTCCAAACTAAACGTTTGGTACTTGGACGACGGAACTTTGGGGGGCGATGTGAATACTGTTCTAACTGATTTACAAAAACTCATAGACGGTTTTCGTCTGATTGGTTTAGAACTAAATTTTTCAAAATGCGAACTTTTCGTTTGCGACACATGTCCAGATAAAGATTCGATAATACAGAAATTTAATGATCTGGCCCCCAACATCAAATCAGTTGACAAACGTTCCCTGCGCCTCCTGGGTTCACCGATTTTAGAAGAGTCGTTACCATCTTTTGTCGAAGAAAAAATTCAAAATTTCACGAGAGCCTCCGATAGGCTACTCAAAGTAAACGCCCATATGGCGTTTACAATTATTCGGCAATGTTTATTTGTTCCGAAATTTATGTACGCTTTACGGTGTAGTCCACTGTGGAAACATGGTGAGCTCCTTGGGAGCTTGGACAATGTCGTAAAGGAATCTCTAATATCGGTGTTGAATGTGGATCTGAGTGGGAGGGCCTGGTCACAAGCCTCACTACCCATACGGTTGGGAGGCCTAGGGGTCCGCCAAATTTCAAGTGTAGCTTTACCGGCATTCTTGTCCTCAGTTCATAGTACTCAAAATCTAATAGACAAAATTCTCGCACCCTCTTTAGGCCATTCGGAATATTCTGATGTAGTAGTAGCTAATTTGTGCGAGGCTAAGAATGCTTGGAGGCTGGCTTGTCCAAACAACGATTTCCCCAGATGTCTGTCATCTCAGAGACAGTGGGATCGACCGATCTGCGATCTAGCACGGAACTCTCTTCTCGATACGTGTCCTAGTATCGCGGATCGTGCTCGTATCCTTGCTGTGTCTGTGTGGGAATCGGGCCTTTGGTTACAAGCTTTGCCATCTTTCAATACCGGTAGCCTATTAGATCCAACTACATTTCGTCTAGCTGTTAGCTTGCGCTTGGGTGCGAGGTGCTATGAAGCCCATCGCTGCCATTGTGGTACTGCCGTCGACCAACTCGGTCACCACGGTCTCTCTTGCTCGAAAAGCGCGGGTCGTATTGGCCGCCACGCCAGCCTGAACGACATCATACGCCGGGCTTTTTCCACCGCCAATGTCCCAGCCATACTCGAACCGTGGGCTTGCGCGTGACGATGGCAAAAGACTTGACGGCATGACTGTTGTGCCTTGGAAGTTGGGTCGGCCCCTAGTGTGGGACGCAACTTGCGTCGATACTCTGGCACCATCACATCTTCCAGAGACGCATTGTAAGGCTGGTGCAGCGGCTAATTCAGCTGAGCGACTCAAACGGCGCAAATATGCAACCCTCGGAAGAGGTTACATATTTGAGCCCTTTGGGGTTGAGACATTGGGTCCGTGGGGGCCGGGAGCTCACCTCATCTTCAAAAGCCTTTCCGAACGCTTGGTCGATGCGACGCGTGACCAAAATGCTGGCGTTTATTTGGCCCAACGCATAAGCATTGCCATTCAGCGTGGTAATGCCGCCAGCATGCTGGGTACGCTTCCGATTAGTAGTGGGCTTGAACATCTTGATTATCTGTAGACCTTCATTGGTCTATGGATAATTCAGGTGTGCTTAGTGTAAGTAGTTGTTAGGTATGTAGCGTAGTGTAGTTCTCATTGTATTTTAGTTTTGTTAATAAAGGCTCTGCCCTATTTAAAAAAACTTAGATTTTACTTACTAACATACTATCGAAAATTTTTTGTTCATAGAATATTAATCTATAATTGATATGCAATTTAAGAAAAATCGATATTTCGTGGTAGCGGTCATCATGAATTTGAAATTTGTCACAGTTTGTAATTTACTACTTAGTCCTGCACTTTGACGATGTAAAAAAACCTAATACGCCATTTTGTAGTGGAAACCACCTTAGGTTTGAAATGTATCATAGTGTGTATTGTTTTACTAGACAAGCCTTTTATTTGGCACCTAAATTGAGGGAGCCGTGCAAAAATATCATCCGCCATTTTGTGGTGTAAGCCATCTTGACTTATTTTCATCACTTATAACTAAGAACGCTCCTGAATAAGTGACTAATTCACATTTTGAACAAAAAAACACAATCAAAATCGGTTTAGCCGTTCAAGATCTATGATACCATAGACAGTTACACACAGAGAGAGAGAGAGAAAGAGAGAGAACAGGGAGAAAGACAGATATAGACATGTCAAATTTATTACACTCCCTCGTTTTTGTGTCAGAAGTTAAAGATGTAACACGAACAAGTCACTAACAAGCAAGCAGTTATCCCTTTCAGTTGATACCTCCCAAATTGCGTAATCATCAAGACAGACAATTGCATAAAGTCTCCACGCCCTCCGAACTCGCGACCTCCGCAACCTAGTTAACCTTGCCGGCTGAAATAAGTCACAAGTCTTTTCAATTGTAGATTTGTAAAATAAGTTTTTCTTGTTAACTTTCACCCACGAACATACGAGTACCTATATGAAACAGTGAGTACAAAATGCATAGGTTAAAGCTAGGTATGTAGTCTAGATCATTGCTTTTGTATTCAAAATCACTTAAATACAGTGCACATACATATAATACACTTACAGGAAAACACAAATATATCAGCAAAACACAAAATTAGTGTGGTACCGATAGACGGTAATTATTTTCGATAGTAAGACGCAATATAAATATGTATTTTGCATGTAGTAGAATGCCTGGCTTGAAGTCAACTACCATAGGTCCCTTTAAGTAAAGAACAATAAAAATTTGCTACGACACCATTTGAATAAATAAATATATATCGAGCAACATTTTTCTGAGACAACACCATCTAGCCCCAAATTTGACGCAGTAAAAGGCGAGAGCACTTGGTAACTTGGGGACAGAGTTACGAGACCCGTGACTCTGTCGCCGAGTTACCTTAAACCTGTGGGGATATTAGGCGGTAGGAGCACCACTCTACGGACCTACACTTACCGACCGACGACTAACAACGATGTTAACAACCACTAGTCATTTTAAAATACGTAATTACTAACTTGAATGAACTTGGCTGGGCACATTGCCGTGTGTCTAGATATAACGTAACTAACTAAAATCGATTCTAACACACTTCCCAAAATAGTTATATCTGCCCCAAGTTTCGGCAGCTTCAAAAACAAATTAAAGTCCTGGCTTATCGATCAAACTTTTTATAGTTACACCGAATTTTTAGAGAGTGATGGCAAAGTCTTATAAAAATGTATACAAAAATTTGACATGGGTCAGTATAATTGTTATAAAAACATATTATACTCATATAATGCTTGACAGTTTTCTGTACAATAATTATTATAATACAGTAAAGTAGTCATTTCAAACTTTGAAAATGTATACAATTTGTGTTCTTTCTTTTGTTTTTATTTTTTATTTATTGACATGTAAATTGTACATTTATGAATAAAGTACTTTGACTTTGACTTCGATTTAAAACTCATCGCTCAATTACAAAGCGGCTAACCAACTTGTAAATACAATTTGTGAATTCCGGTACAATGGCCCGTCACCAAGAAACTCCTGGCATTTCGCCAAGTGGGCTTAATATCGAAATTAAGTTGGGAACAGAATTCGAGTCGCATCTGGGCCGTATGTTTTATAGTTCTTGCAAGTGTGCGAGGCGGAGAAACATACATTTTGTATTAATATTGCATTTCGACATTTCAAAACAATGTCTCGCGTCTTGAGTCCTGCGCCGTCCGCGTTTGCACAAAGTAGAAGTACGGTTGTAGAAGTAGGTCATCTGAGTTAAATTGCCATTGATCCCTTTATAATAATAAACTTGGCTTGGCATGAAAGCTTATCACTTAGAAGTTTAGTATTAAACGGCACTAACGTGAAACAATACGTCATCTGCAAAGATATACAAATTTATAGATAAGTTACGGCTGGTCTAGTCGGGAGAGCGGCGACTGCCGATCCGGTGACCCCGGGTTCAAAACCACGCGCACCACTGTCTTTTCGAAGTCATCTGTGTAATGCCGCTAACTTAAAACCGTGAAGGAAAACATCGTGAGAAGACGACATGTAACTAGAATCTTTCGAAGTCATGTGTCATTTACCAACCCGCACTGGGCCAGCGTGGTGAATTATGGCTTTGGCTCTCTCCTCGCGAGAGAAGGCTCCGAGTCCCAGCAGTGGGAATATTTAGTCGTCTGTTTATGCATGCACAGATTGCTATTGCTCGCGTGACGTGGTTACGCAAATTCACAAGATTTCACTTATCTAATGTCTGTTAAAAAATCTCTAAGGCGCATGTCCCTCTTCGGTGCTCCACCGCTTCTCTGACGCTACACCACTATGGCGCTACATTAATATGGCGGTGAAGCGATCCGATAAGATTTTTCCCTCTCAAAAAGTAGGTACTTGATGCGGCTAAAGAAGCTTCCAAAAAAACGTATGTTAAAGAATATTTTATGAAGTTTTTATTTTATGAAGAATATTTAAAGATATGCATCTTTAAGCAAATCTACGGTTGGCTAGCGCTTATCAATGGTTCTGATGTGGCAGATATACATAAGCGGTCCATTAGGTGGGTCTGAATGTCTGTACCCAAAGAGTTTACATATACTACGTATAGAGCTAAAACAAACGCTTTACACCGAAAGCACGGGTCTGATCGCTCTTGTCTTGTCGCTCTTGTGGAAGTGACATACTTTTGTCGCGGCACATCACTTTGTTGCCATAGCTAACATACACCTCAACTGCTTACGATTGGTACAAAGGAACCGTGCGGAAAAACCTGATCTATTTCCTTATTATCTATCTAAATTTGTAACCGTCTGTATGTAATCACATTTTTTTCGCATTTAGTTATTTTGTAACTTGTAGCACAGGTGCAAGTACGCCTGATGTCACAAGCGTAATGCCGTTGGTTCAAATTTCACCTACAGCTTTCAGTATTTTTTCCCAAAACTGATAAACAAGTGCGTCATCACTATAAATAATTTCTAGGAAAATCGTGAGCCTTGATACAAAATAGACCAACTTTTAAGCTAGAAAATTATCAAAAACTGGTTGAGTTTTATGTTATAATGCTTTGGGTTTCTTAAAAACAAACTTGAAAATTAATATTTAAACGGAGTAAATGGATTCTGAGTGCTTAAAGCACCGTAAACAAAATGAAAGCCAGAAGAAAACAACAAAGTTGAGTTAGAATTGAAAATGCGTTTGATTTACGAACCGAAGCGATAAAATGAAACGGAGGTACGAAAACAGTGGGGTTGTCAAAAATATTTTCCAAACAAATTAGAAGGGAAAATATGGCATATTTTTGGCGTGTTTGGATATTTATGGAGTTCTTATGTTGAGGTGAAGTTTGAACGAGGTGGTAAGATTTCACCGAATGTTAGCTGATGGTGCGTCAAGGTACAAGTTTACGCTGAGACCGCGACGAAAGACTGCGACAGGGGACCGCGACTGGAGACCGCGACAGGCACTTAAAATTATTTTTTTTTTTTTTTTTTTTTTTTTCTAAAATTATTCACCAAGTTTCCTTGGATCCTAATGCTTATTACAATCTAGCCTAATTTATTAAGTCTAGGCTAATGAGTAATTTATATCTAACTTAAATTGCTACATAGTTTATACATAAGAAGGTGCCCATCAGCACTTTTCTTATTGACACTGTTAAGGGGAAGTCACTTCTTTCACTTGACTTAGCACATTTAATTGTTTTATATTGTATTGCACTGACACTGCACTATACTAACTCAAAAGGTTTTGTTCTTTTAAGTCTTCTCACTGTGTCCGTGTTATCAAGGAGCTGGATAGCCTCGACATTCACATGATGATGAAGCCTGCGTTCATGTGCTTCTGCGTACTTCTTTATCACTTTGCCGACAAGATCCATTCCAAGATCTCGATGAATATCGGCATTTCTCACATACCAGGGCGCATTGACAATATCCCTGAGTACTTTGTTTTGAAAGCGTTGTATTATCTCGATGTTGCTATTTTTGGTACAGCCCCACAACTGTATACCATAAGTCCACACTGGCATTAGGACTTGTTTATATAATAATATTTTGTTATGTATTGACAGCACGGAGTTTCTACCAAGTAACCAATACATGTTTTTGTAGCGTATAGCTAGTTCCTCTCTCTTTTTTTTGACGTGAGTTTTCCAGCGTAACTTCGCATCTAGAGTCATGCCTAAATATTTGGCTTTATTTTCGTATGGTATACATTGTCCATTTATGAATACTGGATGATATTGTTTTTTCTTGTTTGTGAAGTCTATGTGAACAGTTTTGGACTCATTTAGCTTAATACGCCACATTTTTGTCCAGTCATGTATTTTATTAACTGCTATTTGCACCCTCTCTGTGGCTTCTGCGTGGGTGTCACCTATTGCCAGGATAGCAGTGTCGTCTGCGAAGGTTGCGATAGTGCTGTTGTCTAAAGCTGGGATATCACTAGTATACAACAAGTAAAGTACAGGCCCAAGTACACTTCCTTGTGGTACTCCAGCTTTAATTTGTTTTAGCGACGAATATGAGTCTTCTTGTTTAATTCTAAATAATCTGTTCGAAATATATGATGTTAAAATATCAGAAAATTGTTTAGGTAACAGTAATTTTAATTTGTGTGTTAGCCCTTCATGCCACACTTTGTCGAATGCTTGCGCTACATAAATGCTTGCGCTACAAAATTATGGAATTTTATGGGTGCTAGTTCATGCCGAGACCGCGTCACGAGTGTCTCGGTCTTCTGTCGTGGTCTCGGCGCGAACTAGCACTCATACAATTCCATAATGTCAAGTGCCTGGCGCGGTCCCCGGTCGTGGTCTCCTCTCGCGGTCTCCACGCGAAATTGTACCTTCAGATGTCAGGTATTGCTGTGCGCCGCTCTCCCTATCCTCTGCAGCAGAAAAGTGATAACGGTGAGAGAACAAAACTGATCCATCGCGGGGGTACCTACTAAGGGTGTTCAGACGCGGGGCCGTCTGGCGCCTACTTAATGGTTGGTCCCAGAAGCGGTCTTGGTGTATGTTCGGTTCAGTTGCACCGGTGAGTGGTGCTAAACATAAGTTACGGCTGGTCTAGTCGGGAGAACGGCGCCTGCCGATCCGGAGACCCCGAGTTCAAACCACTGACTTTTCGAAGTCATTTCAATTTGTCAAGCCGCTAACTTAAGACGGTGAAGGAAAACATCGTGAGGAAACCGACATGTACCTAGAATCTTTCGAAGTCATGTGTCATCCACCAACCCATACTGGGCCAGCGTGGTGGCCTTAACTCTCTCCTTGCGAGAGAAGGCCCCAAGTCCCAGCAGTAGGAACGTTTAGTGGGCTGTTGATGATTGATGATGTGAGCCCCATAGGAGGGTCCGGAGACGGGCAAACCGGGGCGGGTTCGCGAAAGAATGAAGAAGAAAGAAACAAAGAAAGCGGTCTCGTGTTTCCGCCGTCATCAGCAAAGACGGAACCCCGTAGAGGTTTAAGTCGGCAGGCTCGGTAATCGCCATGTCCATCCGTGGTGTCGAGTCCAACATAATCCGACCGTCTCCCTCAAGCGGAAGAGTATGCGTAAATGCATTTCATCTACGTGAAAAAAAAAAGAATGAGAATGGAACTTTAGTCATTTTTTAAGATTGAAACTAATTTTTTTGGCTTTTGATTATATATAAATAAAATTACATACAGGGTTTGTAATAATTTATTATCTCACCGACTCTCTCTCTCTTATCAATTCAAAATTAAATACGGACACTCGCCCAAGTTTCATAAGAATCAATTACTGCGTCGTCTAAATAAATACACGAAAGCAAAATGTAGTTTTTCGTTCATATTTCAAAAACCACTAGATCGATTTCGGTAAAACTTCGGTAAAATTTAAATAAAACCACCTCTGATTTATGATCTATCAAATATAAAATAATTATCCAAATCGGTTCACAATTGGTTGTACTATCGCGTACCATAAATACAAAAAAAAACACAACCGATTTTCAACCCTCCGCTTTTTTTAAGTCGGTAAAAAAATTACTCATAAAGGTGTAAAATCTGTACTAATTTTAAGTTTAGATAGGTCACGGGTTACATACAAATTCACAAATATTGTGACATCAATCTT
Source organism: Ectropis crepuscularia (assembly GCA_963693475.1). NCBI lineage: Eukaryota > Metazoa > Arthropoda > Insecta > Lepidoptera > Geometridae > Ectropis > Ectropis crepuscularia. The sequence continues at coordinate 18,665,587 of OY856358.1, forward strand.
ATACCTTTAAACGAGCAATTCTTGTACCTATATAAATATGAATATATAATAGAATCTGAATCTCGGAAACGGCTCAAACGATTTTCATCAAATTTTGTATGCAGGGGGTTTCGGGGACGATTAATCGATCTAGCTAGGTTTTATTCAAAGAAAACGTCATTTTAGGGGCTATTTCTGGCAATTAAAAACTCATACAATGTCATTAGAATACGATAACAAATTTCGCCGTATCGTACAACGTCCGATTAGCGCAACCGGCGAAGAGTCGCCTTTGATATTAAGAGGCCCCAGTTCGAATCCCGCCGACAGTTATACCCTACACAATCTTCTTTTTGTTCTTTTTTTTTTTGAGAAAAACTATTATAAAAGGGCACCCCCTCTTTATCAACGTCTTAATATCGTTGTATTTATATTTTTTTTTTCTAAAAATAACAAAAAAAAAACCTAATGCGATATCTGCACAAGCTGACTGTTGTACTTAACAATAATGGTGTTGCACAACTAGGCCTATGAGTGTTTGGTTTGAGGCTAGACCAACAATAATTATCGATCATTCGCTTATGTGACAAAAATATTTATCTTTTTAACCGACTTTACAATAGGACGAGTTGTATATTCTGGTACGTATCTTACTCGATAGCTCCGCAATTATTATTTTTTGGTACAAAATACTTGAGAGAGGATATAAAGTTTATGGAAATCGTTGTGGCGGTTTCATAATAGTCCACGTAGTCGTTCATAGCTTCTTATAAAGTCTTTTTCGCACAAGAGTGTCGTTGCCTATGAGCTTTTTGACACGTCTCTCGATCGATTCCAATGCCTCCAGCTGATACTTAGCCGATCCATCCCAAAGGTGCGAACAGTACTCCATACAGGAGCGAATCTGTGCTTGATAAATGTAAGTTACAATACTTGTAACTTAATGTTTCTTTACAAACTGACACAGCAACAGTATACCTATTTAACAATAGATGGCGCTGTTAAGCAAGGCTCGAAGATGATTTATTGAAAAAATATCCCGTCTATTTTTTTTTATATTATTCCGGCAAGATTAAATAAAGAAAATTATTCATTAGCGACCCGCTCCGGCTTTGCACGGGTGCAATGCTGGTAAAAATGTCCCATTGCATTGCATATTAAATCTGTAATATCCTCGAAAGCATTCATTTAAATTACATGATGTGCCTAAGCAGCCTAAGGCATATCTATATGAAATGCACAATTAACCTATTTAAGGTAAGTACTCAATTGATTATGGCTTTATAGCTTCGTCAATAATACCTTATTTACAAAGTGATTTTAAGCAATATTAAGCCGTTAAAGATATATATATACCACAACGGACATTTTTGTACACCTTTTTATGTACCTATGTATGCTTAGGGCACCTATTAAAAAATGCATTAAATCCGTTGCGTGGTTTGAAAGATCTAAATATATATGTAGGGAGAGAAGGACAGCGGGAAGCAACTTTGTTTTATACTATGTAAGGATATTTCATCAGTACGTAATTTGTATCTGCCTAAATATAATTTCACAAAAAAAACCGAGCAAAGCTCGGTCAACCAGGTACTTGAACTTAAAGAGCCAAAATTGGGCTGAAAGCTGAAACCCGATTTTGTATGGCGACAGTTACTCGCCCACAAATTTAGCTTCAATTCAAACACAAAAATACACAAACATTTTTCCTATCTAATTAGATCCTTTGTCTTACTAATGGGCCCCGTCATTAGGTAACTAAATCCCACTCAAAAACCTAAGAACGCTCTTCTGAATTTAATCTGCCCTTAGAATTAAAATTAACTCGGCTCCGAAGCAATAACGTCTATAATAAAGTTAATTTATGTAAACCAAGTCACGACGGCTCATAATGGGAAAAACAAAAACGACTTTTGTTAAGGAAACTCTAATTTAGTGATCGAAGAGAGTGACGGATATATTAGATAGACTCATCCATCTAATTTTTTTCGTCACTCTAGCTGATTATACAGCATTACGTAAAAAGAGCATTCTAAAGGTAGCCAGCCTTTCGAAGCGAGCGTCTATAGCGTCACTGCCGCGACAGAGAGATGTTCCATACAAATGTATGAAATTCTAGGGAACGCCATTCTAGCACAGCGACACTACACACAGCACTAACGCAGTGCGGTAGTGTCGCATTTGTATGGAGCATCTATCTGTCGCGGGGTCAGTGACGCTATCGCTTCAAAAGGCTACCTTCAAAATAAAATCAAAATGCATTAATTGTATAACATGTTACGTAGAACTCCTAAATGAGGTAAGGGGCTATTTTTTTTTCAAAGATGATTTTGGGTTTACACTAGATAGACATCTCACCCGATGTTAAGCGACGAAGCGGTCTACGATCGTGCTTACCCGGAAGAACCAACTTACTCTCGACTGAAAGACACCAAGATTAGTTGTCACCTGTATTGTTTGTAGTATAATTCGTATTATATTTAATACTGTGATTTGAGTCTAAATATATGTTATATACAAGAATAAGTATCTGATTTTTTTAAGAATGGATATGACTAGTAAAATTTAGTATAGAAAAAAAAAACGTTTATTTGTGCATAAAAAACTAAAACTAAATAATACACTCACCGACTAAGCTAAAACAAGAGGGTAGACAAATTGTAAACAGACAATAAACTGAGTCGGTAAACGCTGAATTCCCACACTAGGGTGACCTGTGTTGTGGGAGTTCAGGCTTTTCCGTTAATAATATGACATGAGTAAGGTACTAATAAAAATCTAAATATATAAAAGCGAAAGGTCACTCATCAAGGAATCTCAGAAACTACAAATGCTAAGAATCTGAAATTTTGCATGGAGGTCCCTTTTAGCACGTAGGCGCTCGCTAAGACGGGGTTTTGCGAAATTCAACCCCTAAGAGGGTAAAACAAGGGATGAACGGTTGTATGAAAATTCGTGATTTTCAAAGTTATCAAATTTTGTATCTAGACACTTGACACGAAGCAATTAAATGTTTGTTCTATCAATTTTGTAATTTTGAACTATACGGGGGTGAAATTAGGGTTGAAATGGGGGATGAATGTCAACTTGGAAGATCCCAACGGTAGAAGATAAAACCATGAAACTCTGAATATAGACACTTGACACGAAGCGAATAAATGTTTGTTCTAGCAATTTTGTAATTTCGAACTGTACGGGGGTGAAATTGGGGTTGAAATGGGGGATGAATGTCAACATGGAAGATCCCATCCGTTGAAGATAAAACCATCAAACTCTAAATATAGACACTTGACACGAAGCAAACGAATGTTGTTTGTTGTAGCAATTTTGTAGTTTCGAACTGTATAGGGATGAAATTGGGATTGAAATGGGGATGAACGTCAACATGGAAGATCCCAAACGTTGAAGATAAAACCATGAAACTCTGTATATAGACACTTGATACGAAGCAAACGAATGTTTGTTCTATCAATTTCGTAATTTCGAATTGTACGGGGGTGAAATTGGTGTTGAAATGGGGGATGAAAAGCAATATGAAAGTTCCTAACCGAAGATAAAATCAAGAAACTCTGTATATTGACACTTGACACGAAGCAAACGAATGTTTGTTCTAGCAATTTTGTAATTTAGAACTGTTACGGAGGTGAAATTGGGGTTGAAATGGTGGATAAATGTCAACATGGAAGATCCCAACCGTTGAAGATAAAACCATGAAACTATGAATGTAGACACTTGACAAGACGCAAACGAATATTTGTTCTAGCAAATTTGTAATTTCGAACTGTATAAGGATGAAATTGGGATTAAAATATGGAATGAAAGTACACATGGAAGTTTCCAACCGTTAAAAACAAAACCATGCAACTCTGTATTTAGGCACTTGACACGAAGCGAATAAATGTTTGTTGTAGCAATGTTGTAATTTCGAACTGTAGGGGGATGAAATTGGGGTTGAAATGGGTAACGAATGTCTCCTACGCTTTCACACCTAAACAAATGAACCGATTTTAATGAAATTGTATGAAAGTGTTTTATTATAAGCTGTTTTTAGTAACCGTCAATGTGTATGGGTATAAAAGTAGGTACTGCCTCAGTTACCTTAGTATTTATTTCGCGCGGACGAAGTCGCGGGTAACAGCTAGTAGAATATAATTTTAACAAAGTATCCACTTCAATAAATAAAGAAAGTGGGTAACCTAGATACGGATGAACATGTGGGCGAGTGCGAAAGAGATGGTCGCGCACAACACAACATTACTTAACATAATTATCTAAGTCACCCAAAGCCATTAGAATAAGGTACTAGATATAAAAAAATAATAATAATAATAATAAGCCTCCCAAAGGCCAACCACACGTCCTGATCGACCATCTGATCACGTGGGAGGCGGACACGCAACTGAGAAATTACTGGTGCGGCCAACGTGGCTCTGGGACGTAGGAGAGGATAAGGGTAGGGAACTGTAGGAGAAGGCAGTTCGGAAGCCATATTAGGGCTCTAAGATAAAAATGTCTTGTAGAGGCTTATGTGGAATAATCGATGTTAGTGTAGGACACCGATTTCGGGCGGTAGCGGAGGAGTATACCTGATGGTACACCAACGGTGGCGCCCCTGGGCTCAGTTAGACTAGCTCACTACGCACTCATTCGCTGTGGACAAAGTGATGAGTTAAATTCGTCCAACAGCAAACATGAACATGAAACCAAAAAAATTGCCCCAAGTGCCCGGCGGTTCCACGAGGGATGCTGATGATAGTAGGCAGGTACCTCGTGGCGCCAGGGGCCAGGTGAATCTCCGGGCGGGGATCTCTAACTATCAAACGACTCGCGCTAGAAACACGGACTCCGAAACTTCAGAATCGAATACTTCATCAGCGGCTATGGACGTTGTGCAGGAGGCAAGCGCCGTTAATTCTGCACCCGCCAAAGCTGTTACACGTGCACGCAGGAAATGGTCGGAAGATATGAACATTTTTATCCTGCGCACGTATTTCATCTTAACAACTATGGAAACTAATGTAAGATCATACCTCCCAGAACTACATAGGAAATTTTTAGAAATTTTTCCGAACATGGATGTTAGCAGACAAAGAATAGGAGACCAGCGAAGGGCAATAATTCGCAGTAAACTATTATCTACTGAACAAATTGATAAGATACGTAACGAAGCGACGACTTATTTAAACAGCTCTAGTCATGAACAAACGCAAAATAGTGGAGAGAACAGTAGTGTAGGTGGAACGCATAGGATGCATTGGAATAATGATCTAAATGAGTTTATAATCAAAAGTTACTACAGAATCACAGAGCTTGAGACTAATAAAACAGCTTACAGAAGACCTTTACACCAATTATTCATACAGCAATATCCAAATATGTCTAATGTATCTGAGCAACGCGTTGCGGATCAACGCCGTGTCATTGTCAATAATAAACTGATAACATCCAGCAGGCTATTAGAATTACAGGACGAAGTAGCAATAGAATTAGCCAATAATACAACAGAAGTAGTAAGTAACACACAGACAGACACACCGTCACAAATTTCGGCCCTCGACATCTCAGAAGTCTCACCGACACTGAGGAATGCGCAGAACACATCTCACCCGTTAACTGCGCGTCTAGGTTCAAATCAACAAAATGAAATTATTTCTCAGACAGAGGACTCTAACGTAACTAACCAACAAAATTTACCAGAAATACCTATAAATCTACAAAATGATATAAATGATACATTTTCGAAACTTCTTGATAAATTCAGAGATATAGACCCAACCGTTAGGCCAAGCATTCCAAAGTTAAAAACATCAAGAAAGTTAGCTAGCATAGTACAATTTATAAACCTATCAGTTTTACCAAAACACGTAACACCTAACTCGGATTTCTCCACAACTCAAAATGTTATTTATTGTTGTGCTTACACAGTTGCAATATTTAATGGATATAAAATTACGGAGCAACACGCCAATGACACACAATTAAACCAAAAACGAACTCCATACTGGCAAACTAGATTAGAAAATAGGATAACAGATTTCAGAGCTAAGATAGGCAGGCTTACAGAATATATTAATGGAAATACTAGCCCAGCTTTAAAACTCAAAATAGACCAAATAAAGAAAAATTATAAAATACACTCCCGACATGAAAGCGAAAATACTGACCTTATTCACTTTCTGGATACTTTAAAACAAAAATTAAGTGTTTACTCAAATAGACTCCGTCGATACAAAGAGGCACTGGTGCGAAGGAAACAGAATATCCAATTCAACAATAACGAGAAATTGTTTTATAGAAACCTGATAGCTGAAAACAATAATGAAAACAACAGTCACATAGAAACGCCAGAGTCTGAGAGCCTTCAACAGTTCTGGTCTAACATTTGGTCTAATCCTACCAACCATCAAAACAGTGATTGGATTGAACAAGACAAGATCTTACTAACAGATTTACCCACCATGGAATTTGATAAAATAGATATAGACATACTGAAACTAGTATTAAACAAGACCCACAATTGGAAGGCAACAGGATCAGATAAAATTCATAACTATTGGTACAAGAAATTTACATACCTTCACCCGATTTTACTTAACCACATAAACAGTTTCATCAAATCACCGACTACAATGCCACATTACATCATGCTAGGAATAACTTATATGCTACCCAAAGACAGATCCGATTTAAAAAATCCAGCTAAGTACAGGCCAATAACTTGTCTCCAAAACATTTATAAAATAATAACATCATGTATAAATCAGTTAGTATATAATCACGTAGCATTACACGATTTGTTGGCAGAACAGCAGAAAGGATGCAGAAAGGGTAGCTTAGGGTGTAAAGAACAGCTCACCATCGATGCTATTGTTTCTAAACAAGCTGTTACCAAAAAACGGAATATATTTACCATGTATATCGATTATAAAAAAGCCTTTGATTCGGTACCCCACAGTTGGCTAATATACATCTTGCAACATTATAAAATTCACCCCTTTATCATACAGTTCCTACAAAACGCAATGCTTCACTGGAAAACCACCCTCAAGCTGTACAATGGTAACTCTTGTTTAGAAACTGACGTGATTTCAATTCGTAGGGGAATCTTTCAAGGTGATGCCTTTAGTCCCCTTTGGTTCTGTTTAGCGCTCAACCCATTATCCAACTTACTTAACAATAATGACAAGGGATATAAAATAACATACGAACATACACATCACACAATCTCACACTTGCTCTATATGGATGACATAAAGTTATATGGGAGTAGCCTTCAAGAAATTCACAGTCTCGCTGACCTCACTGAAACATTTTCTACAGATATTGGAATGGAATTTGGTATTGATAAGTGTAGGGTACAGTCCATACGCAGAGGCAAGATAGAAACAAATACTCACTGCCTCCAATCCGGGGAAACTATAGAACCAGTTGACGAAGAAGCTGGATATAAATATCTAGGATTTAATCAAACTCGCCAAATACATCAGCGCGACACAAGAAAGGTTCTCGAAGACAAATTCCGTACACGCATACATAAAATACTTAACACTCACCTAAACGCACGTAACACAATTAAAGCAATAAACACTTTTGCCATTCCTATACTTACTTACTCATTCGGAGTTATCCACTGGTCCAAAACGAATTTGATTAGGTTGCAAAGAATTATCAACACTATTCTAACAAAATACCGAAAACATCACCCACGATCTTGCACAGAACGTCTAACATTACCACACAGAGAAGGAGGAAGAGGATTAATCGATATAAAAAATCTACATAACTCGCAGATAACGGCAATTCGTAAATTTTTCCATAATTGTGCCCCTAAGTCTCCTCTCCACAACGCTATAGTACAAGCAGACACTAAATTTACTCCACTGAACCTAGGGCAACAACTAGAACAGACCAACGAGGTGATTGTATCGGCCCAAGATAAAATTAATTCCTGGCTGCAGAAATCTTTGCACGGAAGACATCGCCGCGATTTGATGAACCCTATTGTAGACAAGATTGCGTCTAACATGTGGCTCAAACGTGGTGAGCTTTTCCCCGAAACTGAAGGTTTTATGCTTTCTATCCAAGATCAAACTATTCACACACTTAATTATAGAAAATACATAATTAAAGACCGCTCTATACAATCCGACTTATGCCGTCGATGTCACAATAATTCAGAGACTATTCAGCACATCACCGGAGCCTGCAGCTCTATCACACAGACTGACTACAAACACAGACATGACCAAATTGCCTCCATAATACATCAATATCTAGCTTACAAATCTAAACTTATAAAAGAAAAGACTGCATATTATAAATATACTCCTGAAATCATTCTAGAATCTCGTGAATTTAAACTATACTGGGATAGAACCATAATAACCGATAAAACTATACATTATAACCGTCCGGACATTATGATACACGATAAAAAAGCAGAAACGGTTTACTTGATTGATATTGCTGTCCCCAACACCCATAACCTTGCTTCCACCTACACCGAAAAAATAGTCAAATATAACGATTTAGCTGTAGAAATTAAATCACAGTGGAAAGTCAAAATAGTAAAAACAGTGCCCATCGTCATCTCTGCGACGGGAGTAGTGCCCCGTTCACTTTTCACGAGCTTGGATGAATTGGGAATTCATAAACTCACATTTATTATGTTGCAAAAGGCGGCAATCCTTAATACTTGTCGGATAGTGCGAAAGTTCTTGTCAACAGACTTAAACGTATAGACTAACTAGGAACCCTATTTTCGCTTGGCCAAAAGCCCGCGAAAATAGTTAGGAATACCTCGGTAACGAGAGGATAAAAGATACCTACATAAATAATAATAATAACAAACTTAAAATAAGAACAGCAATAGGTAAAGAAAACAAAATTAAAATTAAATCAAGTACATATAAATACGCCGCCCATGTTACGGCTTGAATTTACAATTTTAAGCCCAACATACATTTTTTTACATAATACTCATATCCAATATTTTTATGGTCAACTAGCGGCCCGTCCCGGCTTCGCACGGGGTCAAATTTTTTGTTAAGTAGGTATGCTAAATGAAATGTACATGACCAAATTTTTCCAAAAGATCAAAATTAAAAACCAAAACTTTAAAGTTCAAAAACATTAAACTGCCTGGCCTGGTGGCTTAGTTGGTTAAAGGCCGTTTTGTAAAGCGGCGGTTTAACGATCAGCCGGATTGAATACAGCTGATTTAAAAACCACTGGAATGTATTCAACGCCATACGTTATTCAACACGGCTAGCCGTAATGTAATAAAGCGAGAGATTAGCCGCTTCTTTGATAATTTTTAGTTCCGATTCTTAACACTCATGGCGCTGCCTGACATAACAACAACCATGGCGTTGAATACTGTGTGTTCCTAAATTGCTAACACGGCTAGCCGTAATGTAATAAAGCGAGAGATTAACCGCCTCTTTGACAATTTTTAGTTCCGATTCTTAACACTCATGGCGCTGCCTGATATAACAACAACTATGGCGTTGAATACTGTGTGTTCCTAAATTGCTAAAGTGACAGTGGATTCTGGAGTTTGGAGGAATCGCACACAATATTATTAGGGTGGCACTTATCACCCTGGGCGTTACTTGGATACTATTTCGTTTCCACCGTCCACCTTGTTAAGACTAAATCGGACCGGGGTAGGTTACATGAGACCCAGATCCGACCCGGAGCACCCCGACTCCACCTAGTCTTGGCGCTACTACCCCTAGAGTGTATTTAAAAGAATGCCAGCCAGCCAATGGGAGCCAGAAGCTCAAGGGAGGTCCTGAGTGGAGCGAGCCATGCAAGTAGTTTTAAAACTATAATAGGTCGTAACTTGACCACCATCTCACCTGATGTTAAGCGACGATGCTATCTACGATGGAACATGTTTCGATAATAGACCCTTGTCTATGGAAGTTCACCATGTTTCTTAGGTGTACCGTCACCGATATCAAGTTATGGGCTTTCAAACTTTATGTGAGAGGTAAAATGTTGTAAAAAAAATAGTACGGAATATCGTACGAAATAATCGATCAATTTATTCAGATAAATGAAATTAATTTAGATTTTGTGTTGTTATTTTTTTAAATATGGTCTTCCTACAACATAAGCAGTAATACAATGCGGCTGAACGTGGACCGCCTTATTGAAGAACGTATTGCAATGACAATGCGGCTAATCGTTGAACCGCCGCATTACAAAACGGCCCCGTTTTTCAAAACGGCTAGCCGTAATGTAATACGGCGAACTATACAATCCGGCTGCGACATATACATCATAATCCGGATCTCGTTGTTGGGCTGTATGTTTGATGTCTTGACACAAATTGTCTTCAAAAATGTGCCATAATTCCGAGGGAAAACAAAATAATAATATTACCACAAACAACTCTCTCAGCCTCAACGGACACCGAGAAATTGAAGCTTCTCTCAAAATGATTTCTTTGATTTTGAGTACCTAGTCTTGGAACGATGTACCTACGTGGTACATGATAAAGAAGTATTCTGAGATAAAATCACTCTGACTGGGATGAACGCTGTACTGTATGTACACTCTTCATAATTCTGCCGGCCGTCGCGTCGTTGCAAATATTTAGGATGGATATTTTTAATTTCGTAATATATTTTGAATGGAATATCCGATTTTAATAATTCAAAAAGGAATCGATAGGTAATAAAGCAGTCTTGATCGAAAAATAATTTATTTTGATAAGAATTAAAACAAATGTAAGAATAGCATGGTCTTAGTTGATCGGCATTTTTATCTTCTTTTAAAATGTAAAAAAGCAGTTGTAGCGACGTAATTACTGTAGTTAGACATATGCTCTCGCGAGGTTTTTTGTAGATTTTAATACGTTCTATAATATTGTAGAACATTGTTTGGTTCTATCATTGGTACTTTCCGCAGCGTATGCGATGAAAGCCATTTTATGGCTGTTTTTTTTATACCTTGCGTTGGTTTTAGTAAAAAATTCTAAAGATCACTATTTTTTTCTTGTAATAAAAATAGCCTATGTTACTCAGTGATAATGTAGCTTTCTCTTGGCAAAAGAATTTTTGAAATCGGTTCAGTAGTTTTTGAGTTTATTACATACATACAAAAATACAAAAATACAAAAATACAAATCTTTCCTCTTTATAATATTAGTATAGATATAGATATAGATATAGATAACAATAGTTTTATAAATAATAGAGAACGCCGGTGTGGAACCATCTTCTTCTACCCGCCGCCGCCGTCTCAAAAAGAGATTTAGAGGCGTTGGGGCTATAAGTAGATGGAGCTAAGCCGGTGACTGGCATTCCTTTTTACCCGACTGCGCGACGCAAAGGAGTGGTAATGTGTTTAACAGTCTATGTATGTATGTATGTATGTATGTATGTATGTATGTATGTATGTATGTATGTATGTATGTTCCTTTGAAGCACTATACAGACCAAACGCCTAGGCCGATTTTTATGATTCACACGTCAATCGATTCCTCTTAATCTGGCGAGTGACACTAAAGACATGACATTAGTGTAAGTCCAATATGGCGGATTCAGGACGCCATATTGTCCAAATAAAAAAAATGAAAATCACCAAAATATGTCAAGAGGGGTATCGTTGAATAGGTATTTAAAAATAATGTTTAGCTTTCTCTCAATGTTTTTCGATTTGACTGACCGTTTAGGATGTATATCGATTGAAAGTTGAGTAACAACCATTCTCACATTTATAGGTTTTTAGGTAGCAGAAAACTTCGTATAACTAACTGTACGTGTGAATGTGGATGGACATTATATACTAATGTATCTAGTAGGCATCGATATAAATCAATAGATGTGCCCTGAGCACCTTGAAATTGGTAATAAACTGCGTCTCTGTATGTATCGTAAGTGGTTTACAAACAACCAATCTACTTGACCCCTATAATCGCTAGCGGTGAGATTTGCTGTGGTTCTACTTATTTTGGTTGTTGACACCGAATAATGATAGGTAAAAACATCCGGCGTCCACCGCGTCCTGCAACCGAGTAGAATGGAAAGAGTGAGCTCACTCTTCCCAACGTTGACATGATTGCGTGCGCCGTGAAGTTTGTGTTTTTTTCGTACGTGCAGGAAATGTATTTACGCATACCTGACTGCCCCGCCCGGGAGATAGCCGGGTTATGTTGCACTCTATATCATGTATGGATATGGTGTCTACCCTATCTACTAATAAACTTCCATGGGGTTTCAACTCTGCCGCTGATAGTGGGAACACGGAACCGCTCTCGGATTGCTCCGCCTCGGTCGCCCATCTCCAACTTCAAACGATTTAGTAGGTACTGAACGTCAATCTAAAACCTATACCCTATACTAACACAAAACTATAAATATGAATTACATGCAGTAGAAAATCCTACATATTATTTAAATCAGTAGAAACGAAGACATTTGGTCAACAACCAAAAGATGCATATTATTATGTTGAGCATATTAACATTCACAACATTTTTCATAACTAAAAAGTATAAAATAAAAATATATAATTTAAAAACTCAAAAACCCGACTGCGTAAAAAGTGAACCAAACTACGTACTCGCATACTAAAAAAAACTGAAAAGAATAAAACAAGCATTTAGATTTCTGGTGGTCTAGAATTCTATAATATGTTATTGTATTAATACTATTGAAATATATACAATATTTGCTAATAAAATAACATTACAACTGAAGAGTCGGGATCCATTATTATTCGACATACAATGTAATTGTTCAACGGATCCCGACTGTTCAGTTGTAATGTTCTTTTATTAGAAAATATTGTATATATTTCAATAGTATTAATACAATAACATATTATAGAATTCTAGACCACCAGAAATCTAAATGCTTGTTTTATTCTTTTCAGTTTTTTTTAGTATGCGAGTACGTAGTTTGGTTCACTTTTTACGCAGTCGGGTTTTTGAGTTTTTAAATTATATATTTTTATTGAAATTGTATATGAGAAAGATCGAACAGTTGTCAATATAAATTCTTACATTTATTTAATTGGTTTACTTTTCCTCTTAAATTATAACAGATTATAGACAGCCATCAGAAAAAACCCACTAAGGCAACGTATTTCACAGCCTAGACGTTCTTATCACAAAAGTAATCAAACCTCTTCGTTCAAGTATTTGTGACTTGATTTGGAACAACTTTTATTAGCGAATTTAAGGTTGGTCCGGATGATAGGATGAGTAGAATGTAACACTATTACGACTAGAGATGGGCCGAGTACTCGGTTGATACTCGGTACTCGGCATACTCGGCGGGTTTTTTGATACTCGTACTCGGCCTCGGTACTCGGTTTGAATGCCGAGTATACTCGGTTTAAGAAAAGCAATATATTTAGGTAGGGTTCTCTGCCTTTTCGCCGAAATTTATTTACAGGGATGCCATTTTCATTTGGAACAAATATTATACAGGTTGATGGTATTATTGGAGTATTTTTTTCATAATTATTTTTCTCATGTTTGTGCTCTGTGTACTGAAACAAAAGCGATTTGGTTCTGGCACTTCGCCGGCCGCTGCCGCGGAATGCTCGCTTCGCTCGCTTGGCTTGTGCCTTGTTGGTCACAGTTCTAACTTCTAACCTAACCAAACCGATTTCTTTCTATTTCACCTTAACTTCATTCCGAACTTTGAAATTTTGCAAATGTGTACATAATATGTTGGAGATTTCTGTGGTTATAATATTACATGTAAAAATAATTTATTTTCTAATATCATATAAATGTACAAAAAGGAACTGATACACAGACGAAACGTTATTTGTCTATAAGTTGTTTGGCGTAGTGAAAGATTTGACAAATGATAAGTGCCTTGAACGTATTGAGTCTTTATAAAAATCTGTTTAACAAAAATTCTGCCGAATAAAACGTAGCCATACAAAAAGTTGACAATCGTTAGTTGTCAAAGTGAAACATAGACGAACCGTTGGTTGGGCAGTGATAATCGGCCAATCACTTTTCGGCGAAAAGGCAGTATCCCATTTAGGTAGATATAATTAAGCCAACAGTTAATCAAAAAGTATTTTTTACCAATTTAGGAAAGCTTTGATAATTTCAATCAATAAAATCAAAATTATGCTAATGAATGAGTATTGAGTAGTAATAGTAACCTGTTTGTACTTGTTCACGCGCGCGAAATGGGAATTTGATTGAACCGAGATACTCGGCCGAGTACTCGGTTGAAAAAAAATGGAACCGAGTATACTCGGTACTCGTTACTCGGCAAAAGTGTTACTCGACGCATCTCTAATTACGACTATGGACCAGGGATGTAACGGATCTTATCTTATCGGAACGATCTTATCGGAACCGAAGTCGGAGTCGGAGTTTTTAAATTTGATTTATCGGAGTCGGAGTCGGAGTCGGAACCGGAGTCGGAGGTAGGGTCAGAAGTAGTGGTAGGAGAGAGATTTTTATTTTAGGACAAATAAAACATTCATTCAAACTTTTCATTGTTTTGTTTCATGAAATATCACAAAAAATAAAAAAAATGGAATATTCAAAAATAAACAAAAAAAAAAAAATGCCAGTTATAGGAACTGCCGATAGAAGTGAAAACTTATAACTCAGAATTTGAAGCCTACTTTGGAAACTACAAGGGTATACCGGATGGCGTGGCCTGACCATCATACCAGACCATCACACGTCAATATTATTTTTGTTTCTTAACATCAGTGAGCGGCGTCGAAAATGTCCTTTTTTCGTTTTCTGGCACTAGGCGCCCTTGTAGATTACATCGACACCACCAAAAAGGTATTCGCTCGCTACCGAGCCTGGTGGACACGATAATATTGGCGGAAATTTTATGTAAGGTGCTGGAATTTTGCGTTTTTCTATGTTGTGCTCATTTAGTATACTTTTCATTACACTCGTGCGCGGGAGATTCCCTGCGCGACATGTTCCTGCGAAACTCGTTACTGTCGGCGCAGGGCGCCGCCGCTAAGTTATGCTTCGACATCCGATTAAAACCTCCGATTCAAAAGTTTCGGAACCGGAGTCGGAACCGGAGGTGTAAAACCAATCGGAACTTCCGACATAACGGAGTCGGAGTCGAAGCTCCGTAACATCCCTGCTATGGACCACATGTTTGCTAATTATTCTACCGCCAAGATGTAATGTTTCGGTCTGAAAGGCAATGTTCAGAGAAATTATAGCGAAAGATAAATTATCTCATACTTCCTCTGCCGAGCATAGTGTAGTGCTGGGCAGTGACACACCCCGGACACTCGGCCTAAAATCTATACAGACGGTGCAGTTGACATACCTACACTCACACATCTCGCATATGTCGTTCGCACGCATTTACGCATGTGTGCGTGTCATCTATGTCGTGTCGCTGAGTGCTTCTCGCGTTCTTGCGGGGTAGGAAGCTTGAAACTGGCGGGGGGTGGGGAGTGTCCATTCTATCTGTATTATCTATTCTATGGCAGTGATTTGAACTTGTCACATTAAAATAGCATCAAAACATTGCCTTGTTACGGACAAGCGTTTGCTTACCATCAGGTTCACGTTTTGCTCGTCTCGTCACTTATACAAAAAGAATACTAGTTGGTCAATTATGTCGGAACGACTGACAGGATCGAGGTGTTTGTAATGCAGTTAGATTACATACAGTCTTCGTAATTGTATACTTTGAAAGTGCGTTTAGAAGGTGACTAGCAGCGCCCCAGGGTTTTGCCCACGGAGTTCCCTTTACAGAATAGACGAAATGGTGATTATGCCACTATAAAAAAACTATAAACTAACTGCATTTCATACATTTGTATCCTGTCAGTTGTTTGGGAACAAATAACCAAACAAACTTTCGCCGTAATAATTTGAGTGTGATAAGTTAAGCTGACGAGTTTAAACCTCTTACATTCAGTAAATACATTTGTGATGTAGTTTGGATGTAAGTAGTGATCTACAAAGTTATTATAAATTAATTAATTCTCTTGGCGATAGGAATCTTGAGTGCTGCTGACTATGCGATTAGTTCAAAGTGTTCAATCCCATGATAGATAAATATAGCCGATTAATGCCTTCTCTTTGTGCTACTCTATTTCAATATACACCGTTTTTAACAAGAAAATTTTAACAGCATTATTTACTGTCTTTACTGAACACAACAAGCTGAAACACAATCGAAAACCTGGTGAAAAAAAATGTTCACGGAAATTATGCAATTTATGGTAACTGACATCATAGGTAAAGTACGCATAAATACGCAAGTGTTGTGGTGGACCTTTCAGTGTTATTTGCTTACATTTATAAATACACTGTCAAAGTCAGGCAATCGGCCAACCGTAGCGGCACCCGCCTACCCTCAAATTTAAAAATCACTTGCATTTCTTTAATTACGTGTCGATCGCAATCAAGGTCAGTCAATAATATTATGTAGTTTGTGTGCCGTAAAAAAACGAGCGAAACGATACAGATACAGTGATCTTTTTTTTGGAGTTAAATAAATAGCCGTGTTTATTTTGGTGAATCAGACACTGCACAAGTTTTAAAACAAAGTGAGATGCCAGAGCAGTGTGTTAAAATCTAATCAGGTTAAAAAGGCATGTGTGTGTTTTGAGGTGTGTACAACAAAAACTAAAACAAGTACATGTAAGTACAAACTGCTTAGTTTATTAGTGATTATTGTAAATAGACTCCTTATTTTTTGAATAAACAAAATACGTTAATTGTTTTAAAGATTCTAGTGTATAAAGATTTAACAAAACAGTTTAAAAATTAAACGGAGTAGGTAGGTATTTCTAACTAGCTTAACAATATGGATGAATTTTGTAGTACATAATTCGAATTATAAAAAGTTTTTTTTTTTTTTTTTAACATTTATAGGTTTACACTTGACCACCATCTCGCCTGATGTTAAGCGACGATGCGGTCTAAGATGGAGCGTGCTTACCTAGAAGAAACCGATTCACTCTCGATTTGAAGACACCAAGATTATAACCATCGGGAAAAACCCACTCAGGCAACTCATTCCACAGTCGAGACGTTCTTATCACAAAAGTAGAGTCAAACCTCTTTGTTCGTGTCTTTGGAACATCAACCATGAAACGATGCCGCTTCTTCGAGTTACGAGAAGTCCGATAGAAAAAAGGGCTAGGTGGTATTAGATCATGCAGATCAGATGCACACTCTCCGAAGTGTATCCGATAATAAACCGATAAGCTAGCAATTTTTCGGCGATGTTCAAGAGTTTGCAGTCTTTTTCGCACAAGAGTGTTATTGCCTATGAGCCTTTTAGCCCGCCTCTCGATCGATTCCAGAGCCTCAAGCTGATACTTAGCCGATCCATCCCAAAGGTGCGAACAGTACTCCATACAAGAGCGAATCTGTGCTTTATATAATAAAAGCAATTGTTCAGACTTGAAGTATTTTCGCACCTTTGAGAGGACACCTAGTTTTTTGGCAGCTAATTTAGCCTTGGACTCGATATATGAGCCAAAGTTGAGTGTAGATGTCAGGGTAACACCCAAAAGCTCAAGATGATCAGTAACCGGCACGGATACACCTCGAAAAGTAGGAGTCTGTAGAAATTGACTCCTACTTTTAAAAGTAGGTAGTTTTGCAAAGCAGGTGTGCTTGGCTCCCGGCCGTCGAAGGAACCATTCTTTAGTAATGACGTCGTCGTGTTTATGTTTACAAACATGACCAATTGGCAATACTTTTAGGCAGAATTTTAGAAAATCTCAACTAACAGATTCTGTAATATTGGGTAAACTTATTGCACAGTTTTATTGTGCTGTGCTGTCTACACAGCCGGTTAAAACTTTGCTAATGAAAAAAAAATAACAGTTTATATGTAGGTATATTAATATTTGAAGCAAAAATGTGTATCCCTTTTCATGAAAATACGGAATTTTGCTTCTATCGGCACTCCTAGTTACTGCCAATTTTTTACTCAAACATCCTTGCGTTTATAAGTAGGTACTAGTATTAATAAAGATACGCATACCGCCATTACATCCATGACGTCAATCTTCCCTACGATACTCATTATCATAAAAACGCGACCTTAACAACTCCAGTGCTCTCCTTACATCTCATTTGCAGAAAACAATTATTTGTGTTACATTAAACTTCGCGATGGCTCAGTAAGACATCTTTTATGCATTTGCGCTTATTTAATTAAGAACCTAACGTTTTAATTATCTCAAGAATACAATTTCTTATTTGATTTCTCTCTATCTCTTATTTGATAGGTACTTTCTCCGCGCAGCTTTGCTTACTTTATATTTTATCTTATGTTACGTAACTATTTGAAGTTATATTAGTTTTGGCCATAGATGAAGAATTTTTAGAAGATCAACAAAGCGAGTGAGCGAGAAATCATTTTCAAGTGGAAATCGCTCGAGAGAAGAAGAGAAAGTGAATGAAGTAACGTCATTACAATATTTTAGTATACCCGAACGTAACAGTCTGATTTCGTCGCGGTGAAAATCGTGTATTTTTTAATTAATCCTTGGATTGCAGACGATTTTATTAAATTATTTATATTATGGCATGTTCTGTGCGTGAATGTGATACAAGACGATATTATAATCCGAATCATTACACTAGTCACCAACACATGTAAATATGATTTTTTATCAGGTCTCCGAGCAGCCTTTGTGTGTCTTTTACATTTGACGTCTTTGGTTTTGGCGAGCTTGGAAAAAATGATGAGAGTTAATTTATATGATGCGCGCGCAAACTGACAGCCAAAAAACGACATAATGAAGTTTGGTGACAATTGTCGCTTCAGAGTGAATTTCTACGATGCGTATGCACATTGACACCCAAATTTGACATACTTACTGAAGTTAGTTTGAGCATTTATTTAAGAGATCTATGGCAGTTGGCTTCAAGTTGTCTCGAGGGAGCGTTAGTTGCACGTTGGTGTTGGTACTTAGAAAGTACCTGCTATTTCTTAAAAATAAAAGAAGTATAATTTATTGCGTGCATCATAGTACACAGTACACACACACACACACAGAGACTTTTGAAGTTATTTGTGGATAAAGAGGCCTGCTACGATATGTTGCTGTAATTACCTGTTATCGCCATTACATTTGCCATGCCTTACAACCTGATCTGTCAGCCTCAGTCAGACAATGAGCTGTCAGCTACATCATTTGAACATATGAAAAACTCAATAACAGACAGAGCTATTGGTTTCAATTAAATATGTAAATAATATGGAGTGGATTACTAACTAAGCCAAGCATTACTTTGAATTAATGACTCCATTTTATTGCACTACTCTTATGTTTGTAAATCTGACAGTCGTTCCCGCGTATGGCGTGCTATCTAGATTATTCAAGATGGCCATGCCAAAAAGCAAGAAGCGTTACTCGATCACGTGACCACAATACAGTGACTTGTGATTGGTCAATGCTCCACATGGGATAGTATCTACGTAATTTGAACAATGCAATATCAGACAAAATAGGTACGTCTAGTAAAGTCTGTTGGCACCTAATATATTCGTATCAAAAGAAAATAATCCAATCAATTACCATGGACGCAATTACGCAAAACTAACAATAACGGAGGAATATTAGCAGGAAATAAAACAGACAATACAATGCAACTAGCTGTACCTCGCAGATTTACCGGCATAGTTACCGTAACTGGGTCTATATGGGGTGGCATAACATTTTTTGTCCTATTTTAGGTAGGCATAACGTTTTTTAGGACTAATGATAATTTACCATAACAACTAAACGCATAGGTAACTGTCTTCGCATAATGTTAACTAGCATAACCATATATAACATAACGATAACTTAGCATAATGTTTAAACGCATAGCCATATATAGCATACAGATAACTTAGTATTATGTTTCGACGCATAACTATAAATAGCATAATGGTTAAAGGCACACATTGAGAAAAGCATAACAATACTTAAACATACTGATCAACGGCATAAACTTTAAACGCCTAACTAAAAAACAAGTGTAAAGAGCGGACATAAATAAAATACGTGAGTGTGTGAAATGCAGGTGGGTACTTCGACAACAATATTTATTATTCGTAATGTAGGTATCTACTAATTTATTGGAATATCTATGCAGTACTATAACAATTTTTGTACCAATTTATGTAGACATAACGTTTTTAGGACTTAAAAACCTACATACACCTAAGACATATGGTGCACTTTTTGACTCCGGGTGGGCTCCCGC
This sequence comes from Ectropis crepuscularia, assembly GCA_963693475.1. Taxonomy (NCBI): domain Eukaryota; kingdom Metazoa; phylum Arthropoda; class Insecta; order Lepidoptera; family Geometridae; genus Ectropis; species Ectropis crepuscularia. The sequence goes on from OY856358.1 coordinate 18,685,763, forward strand.
CAGAAGCTCTTCGGTCAGCCCTGAGTGTTGCTTCTCCATACTCGGCCTGCACTCCACTACGGAGGTCGCCGGCTCGCTTCGCTCGCCACCTCCCCCCTTCGCTACGCTTGGCCTCGCATGGATCGCTCCACTCAGGACCTCCCTTGAGCTTCTGGCTCCCGCATTTTTTAAATACACTCTAGGGGTAGTAGCGACAAGACTAGGTGGAGTCGGGGTGCTCCGAGTCGGATCTGGACCCTATATAACCTGGTTATATATTACGTAGCACAACAAATAATTAAAAAATGTCTAAATGTGTCTGAGCAACAGTCGAATTGAATGTAGCACAATAGATTTTTATGATTAAAACACATAACGCCAAAAAACGATTATGCAAAAGTTACATTATGACACTATATGTTATGCTACATTCATTATGACAAAGTAAATTAAGAAAAAAAAATTATGCGATTTAAACGGCACCTTAAAAAAAATAGAACAAATAAAAAAATGCTTAAAAACTATTATGCGTCTCATCAATAGTCGAATAAAATGTAGTACAATAGATTGTTATGCTTAAAACACATGACGCCAAAAAATTATTATGCGAAAGTTGCATTATGACACTATACATTATGCTACATTCATAATGACAAAGTAAATTAGGAACAAAAAGTTATGCGTTCTAATAGGCTCCCACCGTAACTTTGCCAGAATCTAAGAAGCCAATGTGCTATACCAGATTATAAACTGTGTTACAAATTTCAACCCTATCCTTTTATATCGACATACATACATCGAGTAACAAATATTCAAACACCTCAACATCTTTTTTTTTTTTTTTTTTTTATTTAAATTAGCCACTCCACAGACACCGGGGTCCGTGATCTTTGTCATTACAATTCTTTTTTTTTTTTTTTTTTTTACATGTGTCTTGGATTAGGAGAAGATGAGGAAAATAGGGGGGAGTTAGGAACATGTTAAACATAATTCTAGTTAATTGTCATCTGCCTAAGCCGCCTCCTCCCGGCCCAGAGCCTCCACAACGGCCGCATTTCTGTCCCTGATGGCCATCTGCAGGTTGAAGTCTCGGATGGTCTTCGGTGATGCAGCCAACGCTCGCCGCACGAACCGGCCGATGGCGTCATCGGTGTCGTCAGCGTAGTATGTGAAGGTCCCCGTATGCCGTGAGATTGCAACAACCGCATGGGGCACGCTCTCGTGCAGCTTCATGTTAGCCTTGGTTTTGATTGCGATTACCGACTCGTATGTTAGTCCCTGAGCTTCATGGATGGTAAGGATGCGTGACCCGGTGCCTGACCCATAACCCTGGTTTGTCAGGGTCTCCTTCTCTTCTTGAGTGTGAACTAAAAAGAGGGTGTTTGGAAGGGTGTTGGGTATTTGCGCTCCCTTATATCTTCTCTGCTCTAGGGACTTTATACGGGACGCTGAGGAGTACATACCGGAGTATATTTCCCTCAGCGCATATGCGACATCCATCGGGTTGCGATGAGTGCAGAGCAACTCCTGGCTGATCTTTGCTACCAGGTTTGGGCGGTGATACCTCATTTCGAAGAGATTTTCCCTGTCGATGTAAGGCAACTGATTGACGTCTCCGATGAGGACAATTTCATCAACACCAGACAGCCTTGAAGCCATCACAATGGCTCCAAAATGGTTCATGAGAGCTTCATCCACCATGAGGCGGCTGAAACTTTCTCTTCCGAAACCATTTACCAGAGCAGAAGCCATGGTTCGCACTCTGGTTTTGACCAGATTTCCTATTCGGTGCGATAGCTTTTCTCTGAGATCTTTTGCTGCCTCAGTTGTTGTGGTGATGATGGCGTCCTTGTCCACGTCGAAGTGTCTAATTACCCATGTTGTCTTTCCACATCCCGGAACTCCGTTAACCCACTGTATTCTCGGTACCTCCCAATTTTCCCAATTCGCTTTGATGTTTGAGTTCCCTTCGATGGTCTTGGCCATCTCTAGGATCTTATCGTCCAGCATTATCTTGGTGCATCGGGCGGTAACTACAATTGGGTCGTTTGGTGTTGTCGCATAAACAGGCATTCCCGCGCGCTCTGTCTCTTTCTCGTTCAGTGTCACGAAGCCATTTTCAGCACTGTAAGCTGCCATATACTGTCCTGTCATGGTTCCCTTGATGACCCGGGAAGTGACATTATTGTAAATGGCTGCTTCGGCCTCCTCGAGTTTCGCCTTTAAGAGGCTTTCACTTCCTAGCCTATAGAACTGCATGATGTTTTCGCAGGTCTTGAGGTTGACTAGTCGTGTCGCGCTCAGTGTGGCTATGAATTCGATGAAGGCGTTTCGTGCATGGCTCCGCGGCTCCGAAGCCGTGACATAGCGCGGCGGTTCAACCTGTCCCATGTCGGCTCTCGTTCGGCTCATCTGTTGCTGTGAAGCTGCTTTGGGGGTCTTTGACGTCGAGGGGGTTGATGAATGGGATGAGATTCGGAGTACGCTCTTTGCTGCTGCGTTGAAGGCAGTCACGAAGGCCGTGTTGGTGCCTCGGCTGCCACTTTGATTGGCTGAAGCTTTTTCCGCGGCTGCCCTCTGCTGTGCTCTTTCGGAGCCGGTTTGGATGGTCGAACTAGGAACAGGATGTCCCCAGCTGTCAGTTGCATTTGTGTGGTCGTGCGAAGGGGCTCTGAGGAAGCTCAGATTTTCTCCCCTGTCTTCGTATACGACAACCTCATGATGCTTAGAGGCCTCAATGCAACCCAGCCGGTCTGCGACTCTCGCTCTTGAGTATTCGATTGCCATCGCGTCCACGCTTATCACCCGGGGTGCTTCACCTGCATTTCTGCTCAGATGTGCGAGCAGCGCACTTGCCTGTGTGAAAGGCGTCCGACCTTCCGAGTATTCTATTAGTGCAATCGTTTTGTTTTTCGATCGCACCAAACGAAATCGGTGGCCGTCTACCTCGTACACCGGCATAGCGTCGTAGGTTTTCCGCTTCATTGTGACTTTTGCGGTACTCCCATTAAGCAGGCAAGACAATCCAGGTGACAAACGGGCTCGTTTCCGTTCCCAGGCGAAGCAAAAGCTTATTCCGAATCTTTCTTTGTTGCTGTCCATGAAGAGAGCCACTCCACGGACACGGATCCCAGCCTCTCCTCGATCTGCGTTCTCCAGTAGTTGTTGGATGGAGATGCTCTTCGAGGAGTTATGTTGGGCGGGAACCGCATTCCACGCGGCGTCCACAGACAGCGGGACAGGGTGTGGTGGCGAAGGGGGGCGCGTATTTGAAATAGTGGAGTTTCTCTTGGCCGCTATGCGGAATGAGGTCTCCATGAAGGACAGAAGCCGTGTTCTGTTATCAGGATCTGCTAAGATGTTGTGGAGATCCGAGACAACCAGCCTTCCGTCGATCATAGATTCGAGCTCATGTCTTGCGGCCATGAATCGGGGACAATCGACTAGCACGTGCCAGACAGTTTCGGGTTGGTTGGGGTCACACTCGCATGCAGGACTACTCTTGAGCTTAAATCTGTACAGGTATTCTGCTATTCCTCCGTGTCCCGTCAACGCTTGTACTTGGAAGGGAGTCAGTTTCGTCAACACCTCAACATCTATTCATCCAACCTTTCATATCTATGATAGCATTGGTAGAATGTCTGCTCTAAATAGTACAGTCGAGGTAGACATAAAACTAGCCTGAAATAGAAAAAAATCCGGGTAGCGATTTTTTTTTCTGAAACGTCGGGGAGGGTTTTTGGAAGTATAAATCTCGATTTTCTAACTAATCCCGGTTGAGGGTTCACCACCATCTTGTTTTAAAGTTTTTGTGAAATAACTCGTTAATTTTCAACTTAAGAGCAAAAATGATAGTCACCAAAGTTGTTGGAAATTTCTCACAAGTTTGCTTCGTATAGTTTTTACGCTAGGATCAATATTTGCAGAGTTATACTATCAAGTTTATCAAAAAAATCGTAATGGGTGCAAATTTATTTTCTTCAACTTTGGTTCTCGCACATTTTTTACTTCTTTTTTTTTTAGTATTTGTTGTTACAGCGGCAATAGAAATACATCATCTGTGAAAATTTCAACTGTCTAGCTAACACCGTACTTGAGATACAGTCTGGTGACAGACGGACGGACGGACGGACGGATGGACAGCCAAGTCTCAGTAATAGGGTTCCGTTTTTACCCTTTGGGTACGGAACCCTAAAAAGTGCGAGAACCGAAGTTGAAGAAAATAAAATTGCACCCATTACGATTTTTTTGATAAACTTAATAGTATAACTCTGCAAATATTGATCCTAGCGTGAAACCTATATGAAGCAAACTTGAGAAATTAAATTTCCAACAACTTTGGTGACTATCATTTTTGCTCTAAAGTTGAAAATTAACGAGTTATTTCACAAAAACTTTAAAACAAGATGGCGGCGAACCCTCTACTGGGATTAGTTAGAAAATCGAGATTTATACTTCCAACAACCCTCCCCGACGTTTCATAAAAAAAATCGCTCCCCGGAATTTTTTCTATTTAAATGTCTGCCCCGACCGTGCTAAAAGTTTTTTTGGAACATTAAGCTTCAAACTGAATTTTCTATAGGGCTACCTACTATTTATGATTTTTGTACTGTGAGGACTATTTGCAGATTGGAGAAGTATCGACTACATGTTCCGGTGTACTGTACTGTGTTCCGGTTTGAAGGGCAATGTTTCCAGAGAAATTACAGGGCTTAGAGATAAAACAACTTAGATCTCTGGGTGACGAGCGCAGTGCGGTGCTAGGTAATGATTTTGGCTCTTCATGTTCCAATAGCTGCGTGTCACTGTGCTGTTATGTGGCAGGCATGTTGCTTACCATCAGGCACATGTCCTGCTCGTCTCGTCACTCTTTACTTAAAAAAAATGTTAATCAGTTACATTTGCTACAAAAAAACCGGTAAACTTGCAACTTTGCGGTGATGTACAAAACATATTTTCTTTCTCTACTCTTTCTGTGTTTTCTAAGACCTTGTGAATGGCGAAGCTTTTTGTTGAAGAATCGATAACCCCGCTCCACTAGGCTCTCGAAGAGTTTGGCTAGATACGTGTTTCAGACTGGCGGTTAGGCCGTACTTATAGTAGAATTTCGTTTGGCCACTGTACGGAGAACGAGAACGACCTTTCTCCGAAGGATAGAAAGCGTGGTCAGCTCTCAGAGAGCAGACCAGATCGCCGAGCATTTCTTGCAGACTAGCAGCGCCCCGCGGTTTGACCCGCGTATTTCCCGTACCCGATATTTTCCCGGGATAAAATCCTATGGGTTCCAGACTATAATCTATACATGTTCCAAATTTCAGCTCGATCCGTTCAAACTATACGACGTAATAAAGCAACAAATATCCAAACAACGGTACACTGACATTTATAATATTTGTAGGATAGTAGGATAAGCTATAAGATCACATTTAACGCGAACCCCCAATATGTACGTACAGAATTTCATGAAAATCGTTGGAGTCGTTTATGGGTTTATAATTTATTGGATTATGAACTTTAGGTTCTAAAGCGAAAAAAACATGTCAAGTTCTCGACTTCAGTGGGAGGGAGAGAGCATGGAGTTTTTGTTTAGCTTTTTCAAAAAAGCTGATAACTTTAAAGCCGCTGAATTAATTTTGATGAAACATATACTAAGAACACTCCCGAATAACTCACTTTCACTTAAAAGAAAACGAAATCAAAGTTTTATAAATGCGAAAGTTTGGAAACTTGCATGTTTATTTCTCAATAACATGGGAATGGTTGAATGGATAGGGTTGAACTTTACAATGCTCTTAAGGCCGATTTACATCAGACGAGCGAATGCTCATTCTATCCCCACTGTATCAAATTCATTTGGTGTAAACAAACGTAGAACATTCTTTCGTTGTTTTGTTTGCGTTCGCAAAGATTCTATGCAATATTTAATATGGAAAACGGTAAGAACGATCTTTCGTTGACACTAAAAGATCGAGAAAGAATGCTCTTGTTCCAGCTCTAGCTCTATGTTCGTTCAGTTTAAATCGGCCTTTTGAAAATACGTAAGGTAATGTCTGGTAAAGCAAATATACCACTTTTTACTGCGGAAAAATTACGGAAAAATGAACTACACAAGTAAAACTGCCAGGCACTGGTAGTTATATAAACTTAGATATACTTTGAATTAAATGAGTGACTTGAATTTGCTTAACTTCAAGAATTTCTTATCATGGGGCTCTTATTATATCAAACTTCGATGGCAATCTATCAATCCGTAGCTCAATCGTCCGGAACAGATCGAGTTTGCAACTTGAATGGGTGTTTGACGGCGTTCCTTCTCAGTTTTGTACTAGGTAATTGAATTATTGAAGGTACACTTGACAGGGATTCGAGGGATGCTTTTGATCCTTATCTTTTGTTTATAGGGTTAGTGAAAGAAGTTAATAACTTTAAATGTAACTAATAAACTGTGATAATGTGTGAAATTGAAATGAAAAATTGCCGGAAATGGTTGGATTCGGGCGGCGCAAGACCGATTTTTGTAGAGGTATGTTTGGGAGGCCTTCGTGGACGAAGACCTCAACTGCTGGAGCAGTGGACGTCATTTGGTTGATGTAATGATGGATTGAAAAGGTTTGAAAGTTTGAAAAGGAAAGGAAAAATTGGATCGATAAATGATATTTTGCAACAAATTTGTGAAAGCATGTTCCAAATTCGAAATAGTGTGAAATATCTTTGAAGCAGGCATAATGTTTGATGCCAAAGCTAACATTTTAATAAAAAAATGACTATTATAATATATTTAACTAAAATATCTTGATAAAACTTATTATAGAGGTAAAAATAAGGTTGAAAAGCTTACAAGAGCGAGCGACGTGGCTATAATTATATTATAGACGACGTTAGAGTATTGACGGTATGCAAAAACTGTTCCTTTGAGGCGCCGCCGCCGCTGAGTTTTAATTCGGTCTAAGTTATTGAAAATGAGAATCAGGTCACCAGCCGCCGCTAATCACTATGCTCATTAGGCCTAGCTAATTGCTTACTTAATCTTAAGTACTTAATATTTGTAAATTGAGTTTCTTTTCGATCCAAAGTTCAGCGAAAGCCACAATACTAAATCTTTTTTCTTTACAATTCTTCAGTTTTTGGGTGCCTCTCCAACTGCTAGCTGCTATACTAATATTATTAATTAATTTACGTAAACGAGTTTCATCGTAGATCGCATCGTAGCTTAACTGAGGTGACATAAGGTTGAAGTGAACCTACTATCGAAAAAAAAACATTAATTTAAATAATGGTCCAGTAACTTTGTCGCCTGAAAGTATGGCCAACATCACAAACAAGTCTGCAAAATATCAGATCTACCGGATTTAACGCAAACGGTGATGTATAAAGTTACTGGACTATAAGCACTATTAAGAAATTAATAAACATTACAATTAACCATAAGCCCCAGTCAAAAAGTTAGTTTGTTAATTTTGACATACGTCAATGTCACTGTAATACTTTAGTTACGTATAACTTTGCACTCAACACTATCAGAAGAAGTATCTTAAACTATTCATGTTTAAACAGTTGTAACATTCTAATACGATTCTCAAGCAGAGCAAAACTCGTATACATAATGGACTCAGGTCAAACTACTTTAGTTTAGAGCATCAAATTTTGTTGAGAGCAGTTTAGTATAATCGTAAAACTTTCTCGTTATGCTAGTGTAGATCAGATGGATGGATCGTAAAAACTTTGGCTGCGAGCCTAAGGGCCTTCGCTCACGGCGACTTTTTGTAGCAACGCTGTCACGCGTTGCATTGCGCACATTGCATTTGCGGGCCTTGCCCACGATACTATATAGTCTGAATACGTATGTATGTTTATTTTTTTTTAGTCTATGTAATGTACCTATGTGTGAAATACACACACCGTTTTTTTTAAATATTCTGACAAATAATTTCTGTGCTAAAGTTGCCTGGAAGAGATCGCTTTTATTGATAAGGCCGCCGATTATAGCACTAGTTTGGTTTTCTTCTCCTGTTAAATTTTTTTTTTTGTTTTTTTTTCCTGTGTAAGTGTATTTTTTTTTTTGGTGTGTACAATAAAGAATATCTATTTACCTATATGTATATCTATCTACTATTCAGTCACGATGCAAACGTCGCCGGTTTATGCAACGACGCGACAGAATCGCTACTATTGCGCGTTAGCCGCATTTGCAACGCCCTACAGAAGGGATGCCAATGCGCCACTAAAACGCTACAGCATTGCGACTGCATCGATGCAAACGCGCGACCGTGTGGGGAGAGAACGGAGGAAGCTTCGGCTGCTTACTGAATCGCGTTGGCATCACAACTAAGGCTAAGAATAAGAACTCATAGAGCGATTTTTACCCGCGACCGCCGCAGTTGCAGGAGCGCAGCTTCTGTAGAATGCAGATATATAGATATTTTGTAAAAAAAAACAAAGCACAACTCACGATGCATTTTACGCCCTCGGCGCGCGGCACCTGCGCGGTTCCCGCGAGGGCCACGGTCGCCCGCAAACTCGGTGGCTGCGGAACCGCGAAAATAAGCGGTTCGTGAGCTTTGAAGTAAAACCGTAGTTTCGTAACCGCGACGATAATGGGTGAATATCGCTCTATAAGTTCTTAGCTTAAATAGTGGCGTGGGCAAGGACGCTAACTACTGCATCGCAACTGTATCGATGCAAACGCGCGACATAATCGCTACAAAAAGTCGCCGTGGACGAAGACCCTACATGCGAATGCGTGTGATGTCATTACTGACCCCCTTTCCCCACCTCCTTTTCTAGTCTAGTTTTTCTCCCCACTATAGTTTAGGAGCTGGTCACAACTTCCGGGTTATATGGCGAATAAGCAGATAGTAAAAAGGAAATGTTCTAATGATGACCGCCAAAATGAGTTAATAAAAATGGAACACTAAAATCGCACGACATAACTAAATTCGTTCGAAAATGAACCCCTTTTGGCTTAAGGGTTCTTTTTATTACAATTCAAAACTGAGGATTCTTTTTGAAAATGTTTTTTAAGAGCATTTTTCGACACCATTTTTAGGGTTCCGTAAAACGTAAAAACGGAACCCTTATAGATTCGTCATGTCTGTCTGTCCGTCCGTATGTCACAGCCACTTTTTGCCGAAACTATGAGAACTACACTGTTGAAACTTGGTAAGTAGATGTATTCTGTGAACCGCTTTAAGATTTGTACAAAAAAAATTAAAAAAATAGAAAAATTTGGGTTGCCCCCCATACTGAGAACTGAAACTCAAAAATTTAGTTTTCATCAGATCTACACGTGTGCAGTGTCTATTGATAGGTCTTTAAAAATGATGTTGAGATTTCTGATATAATTTTTGTCTACACTGAATAATTTGCGCGAGAGAAACTTCCAAAGTGGTAAAATGTGTCCCCCCCCCCCCCCTCTAATTTCCAAAGTAAGAGAATGAAAAAACTAAAAAAAATGTGATGCACATTACCATGCAAACTACCAACGAAAATTGGTTTGAGCTCTATCTGATAAGTAGTTTTTTTTAGTACGTCATAAATACACTATTATTAAAACTTCGATCAAAGTTATAACGAACTACAAGAACTATGTGTACTATGTATATTATGTTAGTTGCTGCAACGGAACCCTTCATGGGCGAGTCCAACTCGCACTTGGCCACTTTATTTATCTACTTATTGATTTTATGATAATATAACTACATATCTACATATTGATTAATTTATGATCAAAAATGACTAATATTTCATACAAAATGTATGATAAAAGTATAATATGTATATTAATCCCTTCAAAGTCTTTCTTTATTTGCTGTGTACTAAAAATAAGCCATTGTCTTATCTCGCGCTCGGGGTTACACCAAATTACATTTAACTCCGTCCAATAGTTTGAGCATAAAAAGGAAACAGAAAAATAGTGTTAATTTCGTATTGCTAATTCTAGTCAGGGGTACCTCTGTATCAGCCGTATCTATAATACGGGGCCCCCGGACTATAGAAGTCCCTAACTTGTTAAAGCAAAGTTTTGTAAATGTTATCCACAATCTTTACCCTTTATTGGGGCACCCAAATAATTTTGATACAGTGCCCCCTTCAAGAAGTTAAGGCTGGTCTAGTCGGGAGAACGGCGACTGGCGATCCGGAGCCCTCGGGTTCAAATCCCATCCGCACCATTGTCTTTTCGAAGTCATCTGCGTAATGTCGCTTACTTAAAACGGTGAAGGGAAACGTCGTGAAGAAACTGACATGGTCCTAGAATCTATCGAGGACATGTGTCATACAACAACCCATGCTGGGCCAGCGTGGTAGATTATGGTCTTGACTCTTTCCATGCGAAAGAAGGCCCTGAGTCCCAGCAGGAACATGCAGTGAGCTGCTAATGCCCCTTTCAAGACACGCTACACCACTGATTCTAGTAGGGATTATCTGTACTAATATTATAAAGCTGAAGAGTTTATTTGTTTGTTTGAACGCAAGGATCTCGGGAACTACTGGTCCGAATTGAAATATTTAGTTTTTTCTTTATCTGTAGGATAGTTTAGATTGTCCATTTATCGAGGAAGGCTATAGACTATTTAACATTACGCTACTATCAACAGGAGCAGAGCATGAATGAAAAAGGAACAAAAACGGGAAAAATATTGCTTTTTTGAGAGCTTTCGTTGCGTGACAGCATGTGTCTATATTTTAAAGGTTGCGTCACATTATAACTTAAGGCGAGTCCCCCAGCAAAACGAGTTTTTTGTCCAGTTTTAAGAGCTATCTACTCATTAACCAAAACAAATATCAACTGGTAAAAAATACATTAAATTTCTACAACTTCTTGGCTTCAAAATGGTAGTTTTATTTTTTTGTTAATGAACTTATTGTTTAAATAATCGCCTCACAACGAAACCATGAAAAAATTAAATAATTGCAGTTATCATGCATCTCCTCGAAAATCGTCCATTATTTTGATTTCGTACTTACACCAACGGATAGATAATTCCATTACGAACATTTTGGTAGTTTTATTTTTTTCAAAAGAACAAAATCTGATTTTATAAACAGTTTATTCTAAAATTTGAGCGTAAAACAGCGACAAATCCTACTGTTTCTCTCTTGCTCTTTCTTGCGGTGTGAGATAAGGTAAGAAATACTCAAGGTCATTTGTTCCGGGTACGCCCTTAAGGTAACCGAATTTGTTTAAAATTTGAATTGGTACGACCGATTTTCGATAGATGGCGTAGGAACGCGTGAGCGGTTCAGCTAGTTACAAATAAAAAACGAGACCTAGTGGAAAAGGAATTGATTCTTCCCTTGACTTGTAACTTGAGAAACAAAATTACTATTTCTATTCTTTACAGACAGTTTCGTGCCTCGTGCCTTCTCTTTCCCTACATAAAGCACCTACACCAAGTTCAGTAGGTCACGCGGCAGTATGACGCTTTCGTGAAGGACCGAGGCATAGGGATGCAAATCTAAGCGTTTCGAGGCATCTGCGTCCACGCCTCAGAGAGGTAGCTATTTGCTTACGAATGTTTCTTTATTTTCTCAATTTACTTGGGCAAAAACCTCGAGAATTTTGGGAAGGGTTTAATTGAAGAGCTTAAAGTATAATGTGGCTCGGTTAGATAGTCTGTGAGAATGGAAATGTTGTATATTTTGCATACTAAATACACAACAAAAAAACTACGGGTTGATGATATGTATTTGAAATATCATCCCGAATTTTTTTTTAATGGTGTAAGAAATGGCTTGCGGAAACACTATTAGTATCTTTATCAATGTGGATGCAACTTATACGAGTATTAAAACTTATCTTTGTATTGGTAGGACTATTTGGAGAGTCTACCTGGAGAAGTACCACAACTTTGTCAGCAATGTTTCCAGAGAAATTACTGGAGACAGAGATAAATCATCATATGTTTGTATGTATATTTTTTGATTGGCCTTGTTGCTTAGTGGGTAGTAGCTCTGCCTGGGAAGCCGAGGGTCGTGGGTTCGATCCCCACCCAGTGCAAATATTTGTGTGATGAATTCAAATGTTTGCACTGTGTCTGGTTGTTTTCTATCTATATCTATACTTCTATACTAATATTATAAAGAGGAAAGATTTGTATTTTTGTATTTTTGTATGTATGTAATAAACTCAAAAACTACTGAACCGATTTCAAAAATTCTTTTGCCAAGAGAAAGCTACATTATCACTGAGTAACATAGGCTATTTTTATTACAAGAAAAAATAGTGATCTTTGGAATTTTTTACTAAAACCAACGCAAGGTATAAAAAAAACAGCCATAAAATGGCTTTCATCGCATACGCTGCGGAAAGTACCAATGATAGAACCAAACAATGTTCTACAATATTATAGAACGTATTAAAATCTACAAAAAACCTCGCGAGAGCATATGTCTAACTACAGTAATTACGGCGCTACAACTGCTTTTTTACATTTTAAAAGAAGATAAAAATGCCGATCAACTTAAGACCATGCAATTCATACATTTGTTTTAATTCTTATCAAAATAAATTATTTCTCAATCAAGACTGCTTTATTACCTATTGATTCCTTTTTGAATTATTAAAATCGGACATTCCATTCAAAATATATTACGAAATTAAAAATATCCATCCTAAATATTTGCAACGACGGCGACGCGACGGCCGGCAGAATTATGAAGAGTGTACATACAGTACATACAGCGTTCACCCCAGTCAGAGTGATTTTATCTCAGAATACTTCTTTATCATGTACCACGTAGGTACATCGTTCCAAGACTACTCAAAATCAAAGAAATCACTTTGAGAGAAGCTTCAATTTCTCGGTGTCCGTTGAGGCTGAGAGCGTTGTTTGTGGTAATATTATTATTTTGTTTTCCCTCGGCACTATGGCACATTTTTGAAGACAATTTGTGTCAAGACATCAAACATACAGCCCAACAACGAGATCCGGATTATGATGTATATGTCGCAGCCGGATTGTATAGTTCGCCGTATTACATTACGGCTAGCCGTTTTGAAAAACGGGGCCGTTTTGTAATGCGGCGGTTCAACGATTAGCCGCATTGTCATTGCAATACGTTCTTCAATAAGGCGGTCCACGTTCAGCCGCATTGTATTACTGCTTATGTTGTAGGAAGACCATATTTAAAAAAATAACAACATATATATAATAAATTAATTTCATTTATCTGAATAAATTGATCGATTATTTCGTACGATATTCCGTACTATTTTTTTTACAACATTTTACCTCTCACATAAAGTTTGAAAGCCCATAACTTGATATCGGTGACGGTACACCTAAGAAACATGGTGAACTTCCATAGACAAGGGTCTATTATCGAAACATGTTCCATCGTAGATAGCATCGTCGCTTAACATCAGGTGAGAGGGTGGTCAAGTGCGAACCTATTATAGTTTTAAAACTACTTGCATGGCTCGCTCCACTCAGGACCTCCCTTGAGCTTCTGGCTCCCGCATTCTTTTAAATAAACTCTAGGGGTAGTAGCGCCAAGACTAGGTGGAGTCGGGGTGCTCCGGGTCGGATCTGGGTCTCATGTAACCTACCCGGTCCGATTTAGTCTTAACAAGGTGGACGGTGGAAACGAAATAGTATCCAAGTAACACCCAGGGTGATAAGTGGCACCCTAATAATATTGTGTACGATTCCTCCAAACTCCAGAATCCACTGTCACTTTAGCAATTTAGGAACACACAGTATTCAACGCCATAGTTGTTGTTATATCAGGCAGCGCCATAAGTGTTAAGAATCGGAACTAAAAATTGTCAAAGAGGCGGTTAATCTCTCGCTTTATTACATTACGGCTAGCCGTGTTAGCAATTTAGGAACACACAGTATTCAACGCCATGGTTGTTGTTATGTCAGGCAGCGCCATGAGTGTTAAGAATCGGAACTAAAAATTGTCAAAGAAGCGGCTAATCTCTCGCTTTATTACATTACGGCTAGCCGTGTCGAATAACGTATGGCGTTGAATACATTCCAGTGGTTTTTAAATCAGCTGTATTCAATCCGGCTGATCGTTAAACCGCCGCTTTACAAAACGGCCTTTAACCAACTAAGCCACCAGGCCAGGCAGTTTAATGTTTTTGAACTTTAAAGTTTTGGTTTTTAATTTTGATCTTTTGGAAAAATTTGGTCATGTACATTTCATTTAGCATACCTACGTGCGAAGCCGGGACGGGCCGCTAGTGTATAATAAGAATGTATTTAAAAATGTTTAAGTATTATATCAGCTATCTGGCCGCTATCACACAAGCTTTGCTTAGTTTGGGGTCAGATGGTGTTGTGTGAATTGTCCACCAATATTTATTTATTATTTATATTTGGGTGACTAGCACAGTGCAGTGCTAGGTAGTAATTTGGGCTCTTTATTCAAACTGTGCACTGTGGCACTGTGCTGTTATGAGTTGGCTTGTTGCTCACGAACAAGCACATATCATACTCATCGATGTATATTGAAAAAATAAATATCACTAGCAGCACCCAGCGGTTTCACGCGCGTAGCTCTTGATCTCGTTATTTTCCAAGGGATAAAAAATAGACTATATGTTATTCCATTATCTATCTATGTACCAAATTTGACCCAAATCCATTCAGTAGTTTTTACGTGAAAGAGTAACAAACATTCATCGATCCGTCCGTCCATACTTACAAACTTTCACGTTTGTAACAGTACTAGGATTACATAATATAAGTTAGATTACATCATAACCAAATATTTCATTATCAAAATAAATCAGACACATTACTACAGAATCAAACATATTGAATGACATAAATAGGTTTCTTTCAAAATATCCCTTATAAAAGCATAGGGAAAATAAATATGCTACAAATACTGAATAATAAGTACCTTTTTCCGAACATCTCCCATTGATTATGAATTCAAGACATGAGAGAGATATGTGACATTTTCCGGGTTCGATAGCACCCAAACTTACGGGGACGGGAAAAACAGTATCTCAAATGAAAAAGAATATAAAAGGATGACTAAAGATCTTTTCAGAAAAGTTATAATATGCATGTATTCTTAAGAGTGTCTTCAATACGTTTTTTTATTATCAGTCGTTGCTTCAAGATATAAGGTTCGACCTGTTTTTATTTCATGTTTGCAACTATAGATAGATAGATAGATTATTTCGTTATTGTACTTAATTTAAAAATAAACAAAAGTCACTTAAAACAAAATAAAGTAAAGTAGCAATGGGCGACCTTATCACTAAAAGCTATCTTTTCCAGTCAACTATATTGTTCCTATCTCAAGAAGCGACGTGAGCTTATCTTGTGGTGACTATGCTCACAAACACGCTGTGAATGTCTGCGTCATAGAATACGTGTCCGTGGACGCACACATTCACAAATGCTCACGGTATTTGTTTTCACGCACACATACGTAGCGTGTTCTTACACATGACAAGTAAGACACGCAACGCGTCGCTTCGTGAGATTAAACCACTTACTACAGCTGAGGCCACAAACGTTTTTCTGCTAGATGTACCAGCACCCCGCAGTTTCACCCGCGTTATCGCACGTAAAACTACTGAAAAGATCTGAGTGTAATTTTATATATAGATATATATATAAAATAATAAAAAATAGATAAATAGTTTGGAATAACACAAAGTTTATTAATCCCAGGAAAATAACGGAATTGGAAACTACACGGGTATAACTGCGGGGCGCCGCTAGTCTGCTCAAAAACGCGAAAGATTGTGAGCACTAATGGATATATTTGTATTTTATGCGAAAAGTACAAAGAGGAGGAGGAAGTTCATTAAATTTTGTGCATCGATAACAATGGTCTGAAACAAACACATTTACTGTGTTTTAACCCTTTAAAATAATGGCATCAGGAAATACCCGGGTGAAGGCGACGCCGTAATATTGGATGTAAAATATTTCATCTCTGAAAAAAATTATATAATTTTAGCAAAAACAAAATCTGATAAAACAGAAATTTATTTACCTAAGTATTTTCTAGAACAAATAAGTAAACCTAAATGAGTAAACACACCCTGTGTTGTAAATATTGAAAATATTTGTTTGTTCATTAATGAATGAACAAACAAATATTTTCAACCCAAAGCTCTAAATTTTGTCTGTTTACCCGGGGAAAAATTAAAATTCTGCGAATCAGTATCCTCTCATTTAGAGGAATTGATTCTGTAATAGCGAGGCACGTTTCAATCGTTCTCTGAATTGCTCAGGCAGTTACTGTCTCAGTCGAACAGGCGAGAACGTACTATTTTCACATAAGGTCGTAGGTTATTTTTAACCGAATTTAAAAGGGTTCTGCTTAATTTAATTTAATTTAATCTAATTTAATTTGCTTAAATGTTTATTTATGTATGTATGTTACTCGAGACTCCATTTGTGATCCGATTTCTAAGATTCAATTTTTTTTTGTTTTTTATAGATCATACTTTAGAGGTAATAACGCTAAATGTTATCGAAATCGGTACGTTTATGAAATATCAACAAAAATTTACAATTTGCTTACCTGTTTTTTTTTAAATAAAGAGAGACAAGACTGGCAGGACATGTGCCTGATGGTAAGCAACATGTCTACCACATAACAGGACAGTGACACGCAGCTATTGGAACATGAAGAGTACAAAAAGTCATTACCTAGCACTGTACTGCGCTCGTCACCCAGAGATCTAAGATGTTATATCTCTAAGCCTTGTAGTTTCTCTGGCAACATTGCCCTTCAAACCGGAACACAGTAATGTTTGCACATTACTGCTTGGTGGTACAATAACTGGCAAAGGTGTGGTTGACGCAATCGTACTTTTTCGGTATTTCATTGGAATATTATGTTTGGTTGATTTCACAAAAATATGAAGTTAAGTAGAGTGTCTGCGTTTAGCTTTAAATTGAAGTCGGTTTTTGTAAATTATTCCAAATGCAGATCCACAAACATGAGGAAAGATTCCGAACTCTAGCTGTGGGATTATAAAGCAGGCGTATGCCTTGACCTAGAGACGGCATACCATACCTTTGAAGAAAATCATCACTCTTTTACAAAAGTAAACTTAATAAAGATTGGGCGATGGAAGCTCTGGACCGGACTAAGTAGAGAGAATTGAGGGAGACCTTTCCCCAGCAGTGGGGCAATAGAGGTTAATTTAAAAAAAACTTAAGCTCGAATTTTAATTAACTTGAATGATTTATATAACCTTCTCCATTTTCGGATTCGGTTAAACTACCTAGATCCAACAGGAGCACTTAGAACTACACATTCAAATATCAGAGGGCTAGGTAGATGTAAGGATGAAGGGTTGAAGGGTACGCAGGCCTTTACTCAACATTAGAACACAATTATGGAGAAAAATAATATAGAATTATTAAACTCGAAAACACATTTAAAATTATTCCATTCAATTTACTTGAACCTCTCGCCGTCTGAAGGTCAAACGTCGTGAAGGACCCTTGATAGCTGAGAGCATTTGAAGATGCCGATGTAATTAAGTTCTAGTTCGATTTTAGTTGCTTGAAGGTTTAAAAGTCCAACTGTATTTCTAATATAAAACGTTATCTTAAACATACATATATTGCCGTATTACAAAAAAAGACATTAGCTCAATTTTGTCTCATTGAGTTTGTTTGACGTCAGTAATGGTGAAAATGTTTTTTGTAATCTGGCTTTGTTGATTTTTTGACGAGATAACGTCTTATAATGCGATGAAGCCGGCTGCACGCCCACAAAACATGACGTCATGTACCGTTACCGCGTTACCGTCGGTCATTACCGTCGGTCGTTACCTCGCCGCATGTTTGTTACAGTTGTATTAATTCGACCAGTAGTTCAAGCGGGGATGTAGCTCAGTGGTAGAGCGTTCGCTTTGCATTTGTGAAATGCCCCGGGTTCGATCCCCGGCATCTAAAAGCTTTTTTGCATTGTTTTGATTGAAAATGACTAAATTCTACTGATTTCTTTTTACATACAAATCAATGAAATTACAATTTTCTTTTGAAAAATGCTACCATTCCATCAGTATTTTCTTAAGACGTTGTCACGTTCTATCGTCAGTAAACCGACTTCACAGACAAACATTTTTTTTTACGAATTATTGATTGATAAAATAACGATTGATGTTAATGATACGTCCCTTCCTAGCTCAGTGCAACTTCCCAGCAATGATTAAAGTAAAAAAAAATATTTGACATTATTATATAATTATAATTACCTAGTGATTTGACTGATTTGGTTCATGAAAAATTTGAATTGATAACGTCGTCCTGTTTGAACTCAGTTAAAAATACATTTAACCCTCTGTTTCCATTGTTTTAATTTCACCCCCATTTTTAATATCGATTTTAGTACTGTCATAATTTTTACAATTAATAGCAAAACAACGTTTGCCAAAATAGCAATCACAATAAAAAAAATGCAATCTGGTTTCTTTTCATCAATTTCTTTGAAATACACCGGCTACATAGACGGTACTGTATCAAGGTTGGCCAAGGTTGTCCTACCCTAAGGACGGTTTCTTAGAGGTTGGTCATTGGGACGCGTGCCTAAAATACTTGCGTTTGTTTGTCGCGAAGTAGGTATAAGGGATGGGTATCCCTGTGGACTGTGGAATGTGTGAAGCAGCACCGAATAAAACAGCATCTAATAATATGAGCGTGGTTAAGTTACAATTTAACTATCTATACATGCAAAATATCACACTAACGTTGTGTTTTGATTCCATTTTGCATAAACATAAGTAGCACTAAACTAATGGGACTCGGGGCCTTCTCTCGCAAGATGAGAGTCGCATGATGATGCATGATCTCGAAAGATTCTTGGAACATGCCGGCTTTCCTACGTTTACTTTCTCTGGATATAAGCGGTATTGCGAAAATGATTTCGAAGATACAGTTTAGGTCGTGGGATTCGAATCAGGGCCTCCGGATTGGCAGTCGCCGTTTTACCGACTACATCAGCCTAAACTTGATTATATTTTTTTGGGTAAATACTCGGTGTACGGCGAGGCTTTTCAAATAGAAGCATCTGTATATTTTTTTAGTATCTAGTTATTTTACACCTACTGGTTTGCTTGAAGATTGTTTTAGCGATGTAGTCCATTTGGGGTTGCGTTTTTTAGAGGACGCAATTTTATTTTTTTGATGTGTAGGGGAACACAAGGGGACAAGGGTTTCGGGTCGAAACCCTTGTCCCATGGCCACCATCTTGAAAATAGGGGTTGAAATGGTTTCTACGGTATATCTCTTAAACTATTTATTTGATAAAAAAAAAATGTTAGCATTTTTTGTTGCAAATTAAATTCTCTGCAACTTTGGTCCAGTAACTTTTTGTCGTAGAACTATAAATAAAAAAGTTATTTTATCTATATAGTTATAAGTTAAAATTGCGTCCTCTAAAAAACGGCCTAAAAAAATTAACATTTCAATGGACTAATGAGGCACTTGTGGCTTATAGATGTTCCGATCTTTTGTTTTTTAAGTGAAAACTTCTTTACCCGCGTTGAGACCTTTTTGGTAGGAGAATATCGATGGGTTGTGGTATCACCAACATGCTAATATTAATTGTATATGCATTGTACTGATACCAGACTTGAGAGGCCTGTGCTCATGAATACGTAAATAATTTAAGTATTTTTTTACGGAAAAAAAACAGACTACACATCGCATCTCTCCCAAAAGACAAAAGCGCTTCGGACCTTGAATCTAGACTTCAATTCCACAAACAATTTATGGCAGGCGCGCAAGTAAATACAGCTGGGTTGGGTGCGAGAAAGAAAAGGGAAGACCGAGACATGGTAAAAACCTTTCTACAACAAGACGAAAATGATAGTTACAAAGTGCACGCTATGAATTTAGAAATGCAAAGTGAGTGGTTAACCATAGGTGAGTTTTGTATCCCATTAGCTCTAAAGTGGCGCACCTTGCTATATGACTGGTCTCCTGCCTTATTAAAATTTTATCTGAACGCTTTCCAAATGACCCTCCCTGACCAGAGTAACTTGGTAAGGTGGGGAAAAGCCTCTGAAAAATGTTGCTATACTTGTAGTGAGGCGATATGTACAGCAAGGCACATATTGGTGGGATGCAAGGTGCTCCTTAATAGGGGTCATTACTCACAGCGCCATGACAGAGTACTTGAAATCATACGTGAAGCCGTAAGCCTTTCGGTAGCTAGAGCCCAAAAGGGATTGACGATAAACAAAAGACAAATTAACTTTGTAAAAGAGGGCTCAACTTCAAACTCCAAGAACAAGCCTTACTCAATCCTGGGTTCAGCACCTGATTGGACTATTTTAATGGACACGTATGAAAAGCACTACAAAATCCCAGAGGATGTGGGTGTTTCGTCATCCAGACCGGACATTTTCCTTTTTTCTAGGGCTACGAAACGCATAGTCCTGGTAGAACTTACCGTACCGTGGGAAACTAATATACCTAAAGACCACGCGATGAAACAAAATAAGTATTACGACCTACAAAATGAATTAACAAAAAATGGCTATGTAGTTAATTTATACGCTGTAGAAGTAGGAGCGAGAGGTATACCAGCAAAATCTCTCTATAACCTGCTTAAAGACCTTGGATTGTCCAGAAGTGCAGTAAGTTCTATACTAGAACGAGTATCTAAAGCTGCACTAGTAGGATCATATCGGATTTGGCTGGGCAGGGAGAGAAATACGAGTAGTGAAGGTGAGTGTTGACGTACGTCAATATAAGGGCCCCCTTTTAAACCTACGCCCGAGTCACAAGTCTCGGGGTCTACTCGAGATTTCTCTCTCTGCCACACGATGGACCCGGCACCCGCACGGTGAATCCATGGAATGCTAAGAAGTACGTCTCTGTAAAGACCTTGGCTTGTCCAGAAGTGTAGTAAGTTCTAAAGCTGCACTAGTAGGATCATATCGGATTTGGCTGGGCAGGGAGAGAAATACGAGTAGTGAAGGTGAGTGTTGACGTACGTCACCAAAAGGGGCCCCTTTTAAACCTACGCCCGAGTCACAAGTCTTGGGGTCTACTCGAGATTTCTCTCTCTGTCACACGATGGACCCGGCACCCACACGGTGAATCCATGGAATGCTAAGAAGTTCGTCTCGTCTGTCTCAACGTGAAATCATACGTGAAGCCGTAAGCCTTTCGGTAGCTAGAGCCCAAAAGGGATTGACGATAAACAAAAGACAAATTAACTTTGTAAAAGAGGGCTCAACTTCAAACTCCAAGAACAAGCCTTACTCAATCCTGGGTTCAGCACCTGATTGGACTATTTTAATGGTACGTATGAAAAGCACTACAAAATCCCAGAGTATGTGGGTGTTTCGTCATCCAGACCGGACATTTTCCATTTTCCACGAGTAGTGAAGGTGAGTGTTTACGTACGTCACTAAGGGGCCCCTTTTAAACCTTTCTTTTCGAGAGATTTCTCTCTCTGTCACACGATGGACCCGGCACCCGCACGGTGAATCCATGGAATGCTAAGAAGTTCGTCTCTTAAAATTAAATTCAGACACTCGACCAAGTTTCTTAAGAAGCGATCACTAAGTTATCGAGGCATATGAAAGTACTTAAATTTTAGTTTTTTTGTTCATATTTCAACCACCACCATATTGATTTCGATTAAAATTTATATGGGATCACCTCTGAACTATGATGTACGAAATAAATAAAAAAAACATCAAAATTGAGTAACAATTGGCGGTAACCACAGAAATCTAAATAATAAGGTTTAGATTTCTGTGGCGGTAACATACACACTACGCTAGTTCTGCTTAACACTCACCATTCTAATTTACAATTTTTCACTTCTATCAGCAGTCCCTACGATTACCTTGTTATCACAATAAAGACTTTTCAATCTATTAACAACCAATAAATGTCTCAATACCAATGTTCTTCCATTCATTGGTATTGAGCCCGTACGGTCTCAAGGTCAGCCAAGGTCCTCTTAGTTGAAGTATACTTGATACGGTAGACCACTCGACGTGATCAAGAGCAAAGTTTCACTTCAATTATTTCGCTGGTTTACTTTAACCTTGACTGTTAACTGCGTCTCGTTTTACTCGTCGCGTTGTAGCGTGGTAGATTGGCTAAATATGTATATTTTCCAAAAAAAACATAACAAAAATCTTATAACGTACCTATTTAAAATTAACAATCAATTTAAAAAAAAACGTAATAAAACTAATTGACAAATTAAAAAAAAATTTGCTTGACTCTCTTCTTGTGGACTCCCAGCCGTGAAAAGATAATGTAGGCTGCTTATGGTATTTTTAGACTACCACGAAATTCAGTATGGATAAAGTCGGGACAGATCTGTGGTAGATATTAAAAAAAAACAGAAATACTATTTAAACCTAACCCTACATCGCTAACAGCAGCGGAGCAGAGCCTTAGCTACCAGTGGTTAGGGCATGCGCGGTCCGAAGGGGGGGTCACAGGGGACATAAAAAAATCGTATACGTTATATTAAAATGGGGCGCTACTAGTAGTCTTTTTTAATTTATTTATTGTATTTCTACTCGTGACCCCCCCCGCCAAAATCTGAGAATGTGTACTGGTGACCCCCTCCAAAATTCGACTTAGGGCTGTATAGTGCGTGACCTCCTTAAGCATGTAACGAATACGTTGCGGGCGCGCATCGAACACGCGGCGCATGTGCAGCGATTTTGTACTGTCTCGTACAAATGTGTATCTTCATGTGTTAAGTCAGTTAGTATCAGATACAGCAACTCATAAAATGTAGTAATCCGAGATCCCAGAGCTCCCAGACGTCACATTTTGTTGAACATACGTGAAAATCACTAATTAGAAAATACGCGAAGTAAGTAATGTTTGTATGTACCTTCATTACCCCATATCTCAAAATTGGCCGTATAAGCAAGTTATCCAGTAAGCATGTGTTCTTAGTACTTACTAACTCTACTCTATCGTCCACATTTCATTCATCAGAAAATAGGTGACGTCTGGGAGCTCTGGGATCTTACTCTATAGGTCTTGACATTCGCAGGTAAGAATGGAATTGTTTTGGATTATTTTTTATTCGTTTGCAGAACAACACAAAGTAGTCGCTCTCTTCCATTCGATGAATTGATAATGGATCCTCCCAAATTCGTCGATGCTTTCGTTTTCGTCTGCGGCGTCTTCGAAGTAACAAAGCACAGCAGTGTTTCCTCGTCGAAATCCATTTTGTTACTGAGTGTATTGTACTCGCTACAGACACGTAACGGAAACGTTGCGCGTCCGCGACGTCCTCGCTGCGCAGCCGCGGCGTGTTCGCTGCGTGCCCGCTTCGCCTCCCAGCCGCTCGCAAACCGCTAGTATGATAAGGCCCTAACTGGTGCAGGCTTAGAACATTTGAATGGACGAAACAACGGATCGAAGTAGAACCGGAGTAGGAAAGTCGCGAGTATGTTTCGAAACTACGTCTTTCGTAGAAAGAGAGTAGACATCCAGAGCAAGGTGGTATTAGATCGTACAGAGCAGTTGTTGTGTCGGCGAACTTCCTTATAGCGAAAAACTTCGACATTATCATAGGTCTGGTGGAGAGAGCAGTAAAGTTATCATGGACTGTTACCTTTTTTTTTAATAAAGAGTGACCAGTCGAGCAGGACATGTGCCTGATGGAAAGAAACATGCCTGCCACACAACATCACAGTGACACGCAGCTATTGGAACATGAAGAGTCCAAATCATTACCTAGCACTGCTCTGCGCTCGCCACCCAGAGATCTAAGTTGTTATATCTCTAATTCCTGTAATTTCTCTGGAAACATTGCCCTTCAAACCGGAACACAGTAATGTTTGCACATAGCAGCTTGGCGACAGAATAACCGGCAAAGGTGTGGTACTTCCCCAGGCGGACTCTGCCAAGAGTCCTACCACTACAAAAATATAGAGTCTCGTCCCAAGAAGAAACGGATACAAAACGATAACATTACGGATATTTTCCTTTACTCGCAAGATACCTAGGTATTTCCATTCATATGATTTACATATCTATAAATAAGAATGAGCCAGGAACGAAAATTCGGTACTATACGGCACCTTTGGGAGTTCTTGCGAACAAAGAACCATACATGAACTGTACCTAGAATGATTTATTATATACCTTAGCTAGCATTGCGTAGTTCTACTAAATGTGTGTATTTCTCTCTGTACTGAGGAATGTATCCGAATATTCCTCAGTGGATAATACATAACTGGGTGTCTGGGTATATTTGGTTACTTCTAGGTAAGCGTATCCTGTAACATCGCTCAATATTAGGTTAGATGGTGGTCAAACTCAATCCATTATAAGTAAAGAATATATATATGTAAATAAAGACACCTGAGATCTTCTCAGCAAGTAGATCGGATACCATTATCCCATGTAAGTCCGAGTAGGCGAATGTTTTGTATCCTCGAACTATGATGATTTTCTTGAAAATTATTTGTTTTCACATAAAGTTTTTCTTCTCTGTTAAAGTTAATGACATTGGCTAACTATTTTTTTTGAAGTGAAAACTTCTTTAGGCGCGCCTAGACAGATATTTCCTGGGCTGTGAATTGGATTCTAGCGTCACACTCGGGTATGATAAGAAATTTTCGGGTAAACTCGGGACCACGGCTATTGGCCATTTAGAAAAGCGTCAGCCAATGGGAAATGCTGAAAGGGCGAGGCCTCGGCATCATCACATTGGCATCTAGAAATGCATCAGCCAATAGCAAATGCAGACACATTTCTAGATGGCCATGCCATGATGCGCAGGCCATGCCCTCCACACCCGTGTAGTTTCCAAAGTGAGCTATCAAATTCCGAGTAATAAGTTTTCACTTCTATCGGCACTTCCTATGACTGCCAATTTTTTACCATAATAGGTTTACACTTACTAGCCGCCACCTCATGCGAATGCGGTCTACTTTGGAGCGTAAGTACTTACTTTAAAGAAACCGATTCAATCTTGATTTGAAGACAACAAGATTGTAACCAGAACAACGCATTTCACAGTTTAGACGTTCTTATTCGTCTATCTCTTCTTTGAAAATACTCAAGTGGTAGGTACGTACTACCAAAATTTTATTCTAACCTTATGCCTGGATGTCGTTCTTACCCCGTAGCTTTACGTAAATAAACATATTATATAGGTAGGTGTAAGGTGACTATTAGTGTAATATGATTATTTCTGTCTGAACAGACACAGACCACATTACTCCCAACCTTCAGTTACTCCCCTATAAATCTCGGTACAGCTACCAAAAAACCTTCTGAAGCTAACAAAACGTTGCTTAATGGCAACTTGAGAAGCTCTGGCAAATCCTTCGGGAACTGGGAAAGTTAAGCTTGACTCTCACTAGCGAGATTGAGTTATGGTACCAATATTTACCACCGTATCTCAAATATGTGCTAAAGGCGTATGTGACCCAAAAACTTGTCAAACTTTGAACTCTAAGAAAACCAGAGTAGAAATTTCAATCTTAATAGGCGTTAGAGCGTCAGACAAACCAAAAACGTACAATTGAAGTGAATTGTAACCAGTGAAACGAGGAAAAGGAGATTACTATTCACTATAGACAAAAACCAATCTTCGATATCAATGATAGCCCAGATTCCAAACGTGTGGTCGTAGGTAAACTACGCCTGCACCTCTGAATTATTTTATAAGTGCAGCAGGTCTACTACGAAAACAAACTCCGAATGATCGGATCCGACCGACAGCTGAATCGGATCTGTAGTCTACCACGAAAAACATTCGGATTGATACATCTCGGTCGGAAGTTATAGACTTAGGTCGGATGAGGGTCGGATCGAACTAAACGGCCGATTCGATCAACCAACCGATTGTCTATCGAGGTAGGAAACGTCCATAAGTTCGGCCGATATATCGTTTATCGGACTTCGTAGTAGACCTGCTGATATTCAAGTTTATCATCACTACTAGCTTTACTTTTCTAAATACCACTCGAAATCGCGGTCAGACATTGATCAAATAAAATTAGCTATATGCATTTTGCTGTCCCTGTAACACACTGGTGAGTGCCCAGCTTTACATTGCTTTAGAACGTTTGGAAATATAAGTACACATCTTCAAAGGTAGTCAACTGCTTACAATAGTACAGCGTTGAAGTACTTGAGAGTACTTCGGGGTATTGGGCCAATTTCTGAGATGTATCGGGCCGTTTTAGCCGACACGAGTTGATCAATTGATTTTGTGATGAATTATGTAGCAGTACAAGGGTAGAAATAAAACAAACTGAACTTAGAAAAATGTTGGGCATTCAACTATTTTAACGGGATCATAATAAACACATTTAAAAAAATACTGTTTCATACAAAAATCGATTGATGCAGACTTCTGGCTCCCCTCGCTTCCAATGGTGAAACCTGATAGGACGCGGGCTCACACCGCAGTGAAGAAATCAAACTTGTTAGCATCTCAGAAACCTTCACGTTTAAGTGCTAGTAGAATTACAGTTCTTACTCGACCTGACAGTTTGACTTCTACGACAGAAATACACACTTGTCAAATGTAGGTTCGTAAAATGCTACGTAATCTGGATGTGAATAAAGTCAATGCCCGGTATAATAATAATAATATATAATAATAATAATCTCGTAACTCTATATTATAAATCACTGATAACCAAATCTAATTTACTGGTCACCAAATCCAATTTACGTCATGACTATTAACTTTTAGTGACCCGAGTTCAAATCTCTCCTTATCCATAAAGTATACGCTAACAATATCTGCAATCCAAGGCCCTATAAATCCTCGGGGTGCCCGTAATGTGTCGATATCCCCATAACTATGAATGGATTTGACCCAGGATTGAAAGTTATGTCTTACGTAAGTGATCTGTGCAAATAATCTGACCTACATTATGATGAAGGTCTTATTTACTTTCATAGTATGGAATGCTATGGGGTTTCTCTTAGGGATTGTTTCTGAAGTAGTAAACTGTGAGGGGGGGGGGGGGGGTGAGAAAACTAAAGTCACGAAGTCGTCAGTAATTTACAAATAGTACTGTGTTCTGGTTAAGGCTCAGACTCCACCAAAGCGGAGATGTGCGAGATGCTTTTTAACAAGCAATGGAATTTCGTTATTCACACACCTCATCTCCGCTCAGCTCCGGTGGAGACCACTAAGCGGTGATGTATTATATTTGTATGGCACGATGAAATCGGAGATGTGAGCTGTGCCTCGCCAACGCAGCAGAGACGAGAAATGTGCGCAGGCGACGGCGCTTCAGACATCTCTGCTTTGGCATCATAGTTTTAAAGAACATCAATATCACTATGATTTTAAAATATGAGCATATAATGCACTATGATTTTAAAATATGAGCACTATGATTTTAAAATATTGTATAAATCAGAGTGAGATGTAAAAAGAGATGCGTCTGATGGTAAGCAACAAGCTTGCCCATAACAACAGCACTCCACGCATTTATTTCAAGAAGAAAGGCGAGCAAAGCACTGTTTAACTCAATACTGCGCTGGTCATCCAGAGATATAAAAGATCTTTGCCCTGTATTTTTTCTGGAATCATCGGCCATCAAACTGTAACCACATTTATGTTTGCACAACGCTTAGAATAGCTGGCAAAGGTGTGGCAATTTCCCAGGCGGGCTGTGCAAAGAACCCCACCACTACCAATTTCAAAGCATATCAGCTAATGTAGTGGTAGGAATCTCTCCAGAGTCCGCCAATGGATGTACCACCACACCTTTATCACTTATCAGTTATTCAATTGCCAAGCAATAATGTACAAATATTAACAAGACACAGAGTTAAATCATCTTATATCCTGATGACGAGAACAGTTCAAAGTTATGCAGTGATTTTGACTCTTCAATTGGCTCCGTGGTATTATGATTTATGATATTACTTAAAAACATAATATGTTATTTTAATAATGTTTATATAATAATTTATGATACATACTATTTCAATAGTGAATAAATTAGCGTGACATGTTAAAAATTCGAAGGTGTTTTTATGCGGATGTTTCTTAATCTTAACCCTAAAACTACTAAGGGGGTCTGGAAAAAATTTAGTATTACGTGGACCTACAACACTTAGACCATTTTTAATCCCAGGCAAATAAAGGACTCGGAAACTGCTCGGGTGAAACCGCAGGATGCTGCTACTACACGTATTTCCATCGGGATGCAATAGAACCGTTTCATTCTTAACGACTGAAAGGCAGGGTTTGCCTTATTGTAAAACTTTTCTGTAATGCTGCTATATGTACTTACCTATTCAGTTTTCGTTTTACTTCCCTTCCGTATCATAAAATCAAAAGTTTATTCATGAGAAGGTTTATTTATGAAAACCCTTGAAAGTTCATTCTAAAATGAGGTCACGCAATCTGCATAGCGCATACGGTAATACCTATTTTAGTATTGAGAGAATGCATCCGTACACGGATTTATAGTATACATTTTATACACTACTTGCTAAAAAGGGTTTTAACACTTGACTAAATTTAGTGACTAGTGATAGTCGAGTGAATTCAGAATCAAGTTTAGAATCAAGTCAGAAGCTAGCAATCCTCGTACACTACACTGAATTCAGTTGCAACTAAATTCAGTCGACTTAATTTAGCCAAGTGTAATAAACCTTTTGGTAGTCACCCGATGTTAGTTACGACCCTCAGTAATGAGGATACGATTAAGAAAAAGAATAAGCATTTTACCTGTGATCTCAATTGAGGCGAGATGCGCAGATAGTTCATGCTTTCTTACTTTAGGTAGTCGTAGAATAGGTAATATCAGAAGGTTTTGATTAACATTATGGTGGTCAAGTGCCAACCTATAATAGTTAAAAAAACATTATCAACACCCTCGCTTTTACCCGTGTTGTTCTCATTCCTGTAATTTGAGCAACAAACATCCAAACTTTCACAGTTATAATTTACTAATATACTAATATTTAAAATATCAGTAGGATAAAGGGTACTCAACCTTTCAGAACAAATTTTCTATTTAGAAATCTTTGGCGAGCCACTGTCGAACTGAAACCTTGTTCTATTAGTCTCAAAATATAACTCGTTGTTTCTGAGGCGTATAACAATTTCTTAATTGAGCATGAACATTCTAAATTACTCACGCAGGCTATTAAAATTAGTCTGCGGAACGCTTTATGACCCACAAGTTCGGGGTTGATCAACTTTGCTTCACATGATTCCAGAGAAATTACAGGGCTTAGAGACATAATATCTTAGATCTCTGGGTGACGAGCGCAGTGCAGTGCTAGGTAATGAGTTGGACTATCAAGTTCCAATAGCTGCGTGTTACTGTGCTGTTATGTGGCAGGCATGTTGCTTACCATCAGGCACATGACCTGCTCGTCTCGTCACTCTATGCTCTAAAAAAAAAAACATGACTCACTGTCCCACCAGTGGGTCAAATTAGTGGGACCACGAGTCATTGATCGACTTTTACAGGGGTGCCTAGATGACCGATCAAACTGCCTGTAATACAACCTACCGATTTCTTACCGGTAGATAGTAGTGTCACACGTCCAGCAACTGACTAAGCAATGCTATGGGAGCCAGATAGCTTGGACATATCCTACTTCCTACTAATATTATAAATGGCAATGTATGGATGTTTGGATATTTGGATGTTTGTTGCTCAATCACGTCCTAACGTATGAACGGATCGGGCTGAAATTTGGAACACAGATAGATTATAGTCTGGAAGAACACATAGGCTACTATTTTTATCCCTGAAAAACAACGGGAACAACTGGAACGGGAATTTCGCGGGTAACACCGCGGGGCGCTGCTAGTACTTATATAGTTGTAAATACATACTAATTATACATAGAATTGACTGGGTTACGGAACAAACATTTGTATGTATTCCTCACACAAATATTTGTACTGAGGGAATCGAACCCATTACGCACAGCTTCGCTGGCAGACTTACTGCCAACTAAGCCACGAGGCCAGTCTGATCTGTGATCTACCGAAGTCAGTTTTGTAGGTCGAACGGTTGTTTCAGTGTCTGGAAACCCCTCAATTGTACCACCTCAACTTGTACCGTTTAAGTACTAAGTGCATACAAACTACGGAACAGTAGACAGATGTACCTCTGTATAAGTGCATTGTCCACGATGATTTTACAAAAGCACCTCCCTGCCTTGACTGGGCATCGTCTACGTCTCTGAAATTCTGTTACCATTGCTATTAAGCTGATTATTTGCTTCTTAATCATCTTTCCGTGGAAAAAGAAACACAAATTATAATAGAGTAACAAAAAACAAAATGTATTGATGGACGCCAGTATTTTTGATGAATGCAGAATCCTGAAATTCAGAAATAAATGTGGTCGCTACAAATTATCTGTCAATGGTTACCCAAACATCCAAGTATCTCTTGTAGAATGTATACTTATAAGAACTTAGAAAACATACTGTAAAGACCATTCTCAGTATTTTCCTTGAAGCAACATTAAGACGATTATAGTCTTTAGAACAAATCTTAACTTCTTCGCTTTATCCCACTGAGCCAAGGTCGTAAGCGAACACAACCCAATTATCCAACGACCTCTACTCGTGTATTTAGGTTATGACACAAATAGCTATCACCTAAATAATCCTAGATAAACTACTTACATGTTTACTTAAGTACTGAATCCCTATACAAAATCATCTCAGCCAGACCAAACCCAAGAGAAAAGCGTAACTTTCGCCGAAACTCAATAAAACTTTCCGAATTTGCCAATATCACCAGAGTACGTGGGAGGAAGGTAAGCAAAGATCCGACCCACGCTTAATATAATGTATTTTTAAGAAAACCCCTTTCCATTAATGGTGTATTCTTCAGCAAATTCTTTTAATGCAAGGGATTCCGGTCCTTATTGTGATGGTTTGCGGCTGAAATTGCAGGAATGCTCACCTGATCCGAACGGCATGATCAAGCGTGAAAGGCGCCCCTCCCCTGTCTCGGTCACGCCGTCCCTCCCCGCATTGCACGCAGACTAATGCACCGCACTCACACTAACACTGCAACTCGCGACGGTCTCACGGCTTCACTGCTTCACGGGATGTTATGGTGCCGTATGGGGTTGTTGGGATACGGTATTCGTTACGTCAACAAGCTAAGGACGGCGTCAGACGAGGGAACGCGGTGGCCGCGACGATTGGCGAGCCACATCTGCCGTCTAGATGCGGCGCGCGCCGCTCGCGCCCCCCGTTCCCATGGAAACCGTCCGGGCTATATCTCCCCGGTCCTCTCTATACGAAAACAAAAATAGCAAATTAATTGCGTAATCGTGTGCTGTGAAATTTTTGCAAAGGTTAATTTTTACATCAAAGGGTGGACAGTGAAAATGTGACGTGCGAGGGGTGAGGGTGAGTTTCAAGGTTGCAATCTTGTTTGCGTGATCCTTGCGTCAGCTGAGCTGGGAGATAATCGATTTGGAAAAGCTGCAATACTTTTGCTTTTATTTATAAAACTAACGCAGCCTCTTTTTTACGTTTTACGTGTGTATTCAGTATCTTATCTTGGTTTTATGATACTATTATTTTGCATTACGTAACTCAAAATCTTTTCTGTACTTTTGTTGGTCAATAAACTGATAGCGCCGTACGTCTCGTAGTGAAATAACACACATATAGCCTTCGGAGGTCACAGCTGACGGTGTGTAGGCGGTTTTATTACCCAAACGTGACTGTCATGACTTTCCAAAGTGGGAAAGCCACGGAAAAGCCAAATGCCAATTGGGACTCTAATTGATTGGAAAATGGGACAGAAGAGGCAGCTTTAATTAAGTACTTTATATGTCGTAGGTCTTCACTGAGTTTGTTTTTTAACCGACTCTTATAAGGTGGTGTTTCTTTTTTTATGCAATGTTTTTTCACATTGGCATTCTTACTTATTTTAGCAAGACTTATGTTGAATTAAGAACGCAGGTAGCGTTTGAAATACGTTGGCTAAGTAAGTTTTGGTATCTTAGAGTTGTGAGTGAATCGGTTTGTTTAAGTAAATGCACTTCATAGTGTACCATATTGTTGACTTTAAACTTGACGAAAGAGATTGGTTGCCAAATTCCGATAAATGAGGGTGACTCTGGTCTGACTCGTTTCTGATGCAGTGGATTGCCATTCAGCGGATAATACTGCCAGAATTTTGGGCACCTTTGC
The DNA here is from genome assembly GCA_963693475.1 of Ectropis crepuscularia. Taxonomy (NCBI): domain Eukaryota; kingdom Metazoa; phylum Arthropoda; class Insecta; order Lepidoptera; family Geometridae; genus Ectropis; species Ectropis crepuscularia. The sequence goes on from OY856358.1 coordinate 18,717,847, forward strand.
ATATGAAACAGTGTAGGCTAGGTTCTATGTTTTTCGGTAAATTTGATGTGATATTTAAGGGCGTACCCCGAGCAAATGACCTTGAGTATTTCTTACCTTATCGCACACCGCAAGAAAGAGCAAGAGAGAAATAGTAGGATTTGCCGATGTTTTACGCTCAATTTTTAGAAAACACTCTGTATAAAATCAGATTTTGGTCTTTTGAAAAAAATAAAACTACCAAAATGTTCGTAATGGAATTGTCTATCCATTGGTGTAAGTATAATATAATGGAGGTTTTCCAAGGAGATACATGATAACTACAATTATTTAATTTTTTCATGGTTTCGTTTTGAGGCGATTATTTAAACAATAAGTCCAAACAAAAAAATAAAACTACCATTTTGAAGCCAAGAAGTTGTAGAAATTTAATGTATTTTTTACCAGTTGATAAATGTTTTGGCTAATGAGTAGATAGCTCTGAAAACTGGACAAAAAACTCGTTTTGCTGGGGGACGCACCTTAATTGACATTGTTATTCCATTAAAAATGATTACATGTCCTTGTTTGACACAAAATGTCTCCCTAAGATAAAGTTCACCAAACAAACAATGTTCCCAGAACATCGTCCCGAAACCAAACACACCAGACGCTTCAGGAACCAATCAATTTGAAAAAGTTCCCCTAATTTCAAGTTTGGCGGAACATTGAACAAGTTCCAGAATGTTTACAATTGCCGTGTTTGTTGGTGCTGTTGAGCAAAGGGACATAATTACAATTATGTTATGCTTACAATTTATAATACCGTATTGACCCAGTAGCGAGAGTATCGGATTTTTAGCCGACTTCAAAAGTGGAGGAGGTTCTCAATTCGGTGAAACATTTTTGTAGAGGTATATGTAGGTATATTGTTATGCGATAGCTCCCTGCTCCGCCAATAAGTACAATCCTCAAAAAAACTAATTAGTGCATCAGTTAGATTGCTAAAAAATATTGTACGCGTATTTTTTTTTTCACTTTTTCTTTTGTTTCACAAACAAAAAATGACGAAGATTAGATTAGACGCTTAGAAGTTTCGCGGGACGTCACTCGTGGCTACGATTTTTACGCACAAATGACGTCACGACCCCCCACTCTCGAAAGTTGATGATCTATATCTTTGTCAATTTGTAATATTTTGCAAAAACAAAAAATACGTGTCCCATATTTTTCCATGATCTAGCTGACGGTCTAATAAGAATTATGTATTTTTGACCCAGTCCAGGGGGTCTACCGCCTAACGAAAAACGCTTTGACATTGCCGTATCTTTCATTTCAAGTGAGAAGAAAAGAGGCAGCAATGTCAAAGCATCAAAGCGTCGAGTCATTTTTCGTTAGGCGGTAGACCCCCGGTCACATAATAAATATTAGTACAGAAGCCACACTTACCAAAAACAAATATAAATAGCGACTCTTGCTGGGACACAACCACACAACAAAGTTCAATTCAGCTCGCAATACCTGTCGCCATTTTCAAATAAACATTTGCGCTCTTTCTAACGCTCTAACTCTGTCCCTGTCTAGCGCGGAGGGTTTACGACAATATGCGCGGAATATCAAATAACAATATGCGCGGGAAACGTTTTGCGCGAGCGCTCAGCCGTGCGTCCGACAACCGACTGTCACTTGTTTCCTGGAAGGAACGGTCTAGCGGTAGGCTAAAACCGCGCGACCTTGAGCTTGAGAGATCAAATATTACTAAATTTACTTTCATTAATCTGGACAACACGACGCGACGTAGGTAGTGATAGCTTCTTATGAAATTTGGTCGAGTATCTGATTTTTTTTATTATGTAGAGTGACGAGACGAGCAGGACATGTGCCTGATGGTAAGCAACAAGCCTGCCCATAACAGCACAGTGACACGCTGCTATTGGAACATGAAAAGTACAAATCATTACATGCAGCACTGCACTGCGCTCGTCACCCAGAGATAAAAGATGGTTTATATCTATGCCCTGTAATTTCACTGAAAACGTTGGCCTTCAAACCGGAACACAGTAATTGAAGTCGGTTTCTGTTTTTTCGGACAATAATAAATATTATGTCAATAAAATTTATATCAACGGCTTCCAAGCCCGTTTTTATTTTGACCTTGCAATGTTTTGTTTGCGTTTGCAAAACATTTAGGGCTATAGTTATGGGTATATTAGGTACAAAGTTGCGTGTATACCACGAACAGACCAGCATCCTGCAAGCAGGCACCAATCAATTTGAAACGAGCAATATCCATAATTCTTTTCAGAGATCAATCTGCCACACTAAGTAGGCCGCCGTGAGAGAGGCGTGAGAGAGGAGCTATTGTTTGTTATATTTGAATGCTAAGGATATGTTGAAAAAAAAACATGTAGTTCGAATTGATAACCTCCTCCTTTTTGGAAGTCGGTTAAAAAAGAGCACCGTCAGGAAAAACATCAAAATTCTTGAGTGAGCCCAGTTTTTTTTGGAAAATCGTAATGTATCTAGAAAAATATCTAAATCATTATTTGTCAGCGCGCACGCTGCAAATGCTGCCATAAACGACAGCAATAGGTACGCGAATAAATAAAGACACCATTGTTTTTTTATTTTATTTAGTGCTTGTTATTATACAAGCACTAGCAGCGCCCCGAGGTGTTACCATGAGAAACATGCCTGCCACATAACAGCACGGTGACACACACAGCTATTGGAACATGAAGAGTCCAAATCATTACCTAGCACTGCACTGCGCTCGAGACCCAGAGATCTAAGATATTATAACTCTAAGCCCAGTAATTTCTCTGGAAACATTTACAATACCAAGTTCCAACATCATGCATATTTAACCTAAGCAGCCAATTTTTACTTCTCTCACAAGAAGAGTACTACAGGCCCGTGAACAAAATTTACGGGTCAAATGAACCACCAGGAGACCTATGTAGGATGATAGAAGGGTGTAAAGTATTAAGATTCATCACTATGCCGTCACTTGTAAGCTGTCCAACTAAGTGTGATTGAAGAGGGGGGGTCGCAACCCTCTACCATTTCTCCTTGTCACATGATTTTTGGCGGCATTGCGAAATGGATTAGAATAATGGATTAGAATAGGTATTGAAACTGTATGGAACCAATGCCGTACTTAATCAAATGACCAAATTTGCTCTGTAAATTACTCGTACTCTGTAAATTTTTCCCGCAAACTATTAATTAAAAAGTTAAAATTTGTAATTTTTATAGTTTCAATACCTCTTTTAATCTATTATTCCGCAATGCCGTACAAAAATAATGCGACAAGGAGAAATGATCGAGGATTGCAACCCCCCCTCTTCAATTGCACTCAGTTGGACAGCTTACAAGTGACGGCATAGTGCTGAATCTTATTACTTTATACCCTTCTATCATCCTACATAAGTCTCCTGGTGGTTCATTTGACCCGTAAATTTTGTTCACGGGCCTGTAGTCTATTATTTATGTCATCTGATTCTTCATCTTCTATTTATTTCTTGCTTATTTGCTTACCACTAAGTCACACACTATATTTCACATAGGTACATCTTGAATCGACTGTCCTAGACTGTATCTACGTAGGTATTTTAAACTCCTTACTCAGCTCTTAATATTTATAGATCCCGAGGTTCTTCGCTCGTAGTTTTATAAGGATAGCTAATATTGACTCTGGCAGCATTGGTTGGACCAATATTGATTTCTTCGCTTCAGTAGTCTAGTCCTTCAGTATTCTTAGAGTATACTAGCGCTAGAAAACGCAAACTACTATTTTTACCTATGTAGTTACAGAGGTAGAAAAATATGTTTATAGTTATAGTATTGAGAGTGACGAGACGAGCAGGTCATGTGCCTCATAGTAAGCAACATGCCCACTTGCTTACCCTTAACAGCACAGGCACACACAGTTATTGAACAGTCCAAATCATTACCTAGCTCTGTACTGCGCTCGTCACTCAGAGATATAAGATGTTTTATGTTGTGATTTCACTAGAAACATTGCCCTTCAAACCGGAACACAGCGATGTTTTGACATTGGCGCTTGGCGGTTGGATGACTGGCTTAAAATGTATAAAAACCACGTTAGCTTTAATTTAATCTATTAGATTATTTAAATTATTAGAGATATTTTATCTTAGATATCTGGGTGACGTTACGGCTGATCTAGTCGGGAGAACGGCGCCTGCCGATTCGGAGACCCCGGGTTCAAACCCCACACGCACCACTGTCTTTTCGAAGTCATGTGCGTAACGCCGCTAACTTAAAAACGGTGAAGGAAAACATCGTGAGGAAACCGACATGTACCTAGAATCTTTCGAAGTCATGTGTCATCCGCCAACCTGCATTAGGCCAGCGTGGTGGGTTATGGCCTTAACTCTCTCATTGCGAGAGAAGGCCCCGAGTCCCAGCAGTGGGAACGTTTAGTGGGCTGTTGATGATGATGATGATGATGATGATCTGGGTGACGAGCGCAGTGCAGTGCAAGGTAATGATTTGGACCCTTCGTGGTCGAATAGCTGCGTTTCACTTTGCTGTTTTGTGGAAGGTATGTTGCTTACAATCAGACACATGTCCTGCTAATCTCGTCACTCTATCCTATAAAAAAAAGAAGTTTTCATACTAAGATAAGAACGCTTTTAATTCTTTTGTTGGAATTAGAGACGAACTTCTTAGCATTCCATGGATTCACCGTGCACGGGTGCCGGCCGGGTCCATCGTGTGGCAGAGAGAGAAATCCCGAGTAAACCCCAAGACTTGTGACTCGGGCGTAGGTTTTAAGGGGCCCTATTTGACGTACCTACATCAACACTCACCTTCACTACTCGTATTTCTCTCCCCCTTGTGGGCGCTGCAAGCCTAAAGGGGGGGCGGTAAGAGACCCAGAAAAGAAATAGGGGCCTTGTGTAGAGATTTGGAGTATGTTATGTACTCCAACCTACTGGGCTCAAGTCTCAAGTAAACTCTTGCGGGTTATATCTAGTCTCGTCTCTACGGCACACCCCGGACACTCGGCCTAAAATCTATACAGACGGTGCAGTTGACATACCTACACTCACACATCTCGCATATGTCGTTCGAACGCATTTACGCATGTGTGCGTGTCATCTATGTCGTGTCGCTGAGTGCTTCTCGCGTTCTTGCGGGGTAGGAAGCTTGAAACTGGCGGGGGGTGGGGAGTGTCCGTTCTATCTGTATTATCTATTCTATGCCACGAGTAAAAATTTTACCCTGGAAACAAATAGATAATACAAGTTAAGCGCCATCTAACGAAAGATGCGCGAACTAAAATAAGATAACCGATACGTGCGGTTTCAAATCGTTCCAAGTCTAAAAAATGTTGGTCGTTATGGCAGCACAATCGTAGGTCTGCGCATCAACCACAGATGACGCTACTAAGAACTAAATTTTACATAATTTAAACCTTTTTTTTGAAGTGATAAATTCTTTTAGCGCACTACAAACAGATTTTCGGGGGCTGTGAATTGAATTCTAGCGTCACGCTCGGGAATGAGAAATCTTCGGGTAAACTCGGGACCATGGCCACACCCTCCGGTTTCACCCGCGTAGTTTCCAAAGTAAGCTATCAAATTCTGAGTTTTAAGTTATCATTTCTATAGGCAGTTCTTATGACTGCCTATATTTTTTTGTTTGTGTTTGTCATTCAATCTCAAATTCAAATCTGTGTAGTCTGTGCATTTATCGATAAAATAATTAATTACTGGGAGTCAATGATATTTGTGAATTTATGTACTTAGGTACCTATGTCATGCTTATACTACCTATACCCATAGAATAGATAATCTATATAACAACACACATATAACACAGTCTATCTATCTTCCATCTATATATTGAGACGAGACGTACTTCTTAGCATTCCATGGATTCACCGTGCGGGTGCCGGGTCCATCGTGTGGCAGAGAGAGAAATCTCGAGTAGACCCCGAGACTTGTGACTCGGGCGTAGGTTTAAAAGGGGCCCCTTATATTGACGTACGTCAACACTCACCTTCACTACTCGTATTTCTCTCCCTGCCCAGCCAAATCCGATATGATCCTACTAGTGCAGCTTTAGATACTCGTTCTAGTATAGAACTTACTGCACTTCTGGACAATCCAAGGTCTTTAAGCAGGTTATAGAGAGATTTTGCTGGTATACCTCTCGCTCCTACTTCTACAGCGTATAAATTAACTACATAGCAATTTTTTGTTAATTCATTTTGTAGGTCGTAATACTTATTTTGTTTCATCGCGTGGTCTTTAGGTATATTAGTTTCCCACGGTACGGTAAGTTCTACCAGGACTATGCGTTTCGTAGCCCTAGAAAAAAGGAAAATGTCCGGTCTGGATGACGAAACACCCACATCCTCTGGGATTTTGTAGTGCTTTTCATACGTGTCCATTAAAATAGTCCAATCAGGTGCTGAACCCAGGATTGAGTAAGGCTTGTTCTTGGAGTTTGAAGTTGAGCCCTCTTTTACAAAGTTAATTTGTCTTTTGTTTATCGTCAATCCCTTTTGGGCTCTATTAGCTACCGAAAGGCTTACGGCTTCACGTATGATTTCAAGTACTCTGTCATGGCGCTGTGAGTAATGACCCCTATTAAGGAGCACCTTGCAACCCACCAATATGTGTCTTGCTGTACATATCGCCTCATTACAAGTATAGCAACATTTTTCAGAGGCTTTTCCCCACCTTACCAAGTTACTCTGGTCAGGGAGGGTCATTTGGAAAGCGTTCAGATAAAATTTTAATAAGGCAGGAGACCAGTCATATAGCAAGGTGCGCCACTTTAGAGCTAATGGGATACAAAACTCACCTATGGTTAACCACTCACTTTGCATTTCTAAATTCATAGCGTGCACTTTGTAACTATCATTTTCGTCTTGTTGTAGAAAGGTTTTTACCATGTCTCGGTCTTCCCTTTTCTTTCTCGCACCCAACCCAGCTGTATTTACTTGCGCGCCTGCCATAAATTGTTTGTGGAATTGAAGTCTAGATTCAAGGTCCGAAGCGTTTTTGTCTTTTGGGAGAGATGCGATTAATTCGTCTTTCGACTTTCCCAAAACATGCGTTTTTGTAACTCTTAGGTGTTTGTAGAGTTCGGATGTTTTTTTTAGTTTCATGCCAAAACTATTGTGATCCCTAAATAGAGTAGAGGGATCAGCCGGATGTGCCAATCCAAACCATGACTTCAATATCTTTATGACATTAGCATCTAGTTTTGCGAGGAGGGTTTTACCGATGTCATATACTAGGAAAGGCCAAGTGAGACGTGATGTGAGATAGTTGTCATATATCCATGCTTTTTTGATATTGCTGATAGGCTGTTGGTCTACCTTATTGAGGTCATTCATGAAATTTCCAACAACTACCTCTAATGATGGTGTACGTCCTTTGTAGTCTATCTTTCTACCAAGAAATTTGAAAGGCACTGCCTCTGCAATTGTGGCAACTCTTTGGCCACTTATGGAGAGTCCCGGATCGTAAGAAGTATATTTGGTATTTCGTCTACCCAGACATAAACAATGACATTTACTTGGTTTTGCCCTCATTCCCTCCGTCCATGTACAGAACTCATCAACATCATTCAACAATTCTTGACACTGTTTGGGATTTCGTGTAAGTATTGCAAGGTCGTCCGCAAAGGCTAAAATTGACTCAGTGTACTTATTGTTGATTTTAAACCGGTAGCCCCATTTCTTCTCACGGGAAAATAAATTATCTACTAGAATATTTATAACTATATTAAATACTATTGGTGATAAGCAGCACCCTTGGAATAGTCCCACATTATATTTAAGTGGTTTTGAGTATTCCTTGTTTACTGCTATAACGAATTTTAAGTGATTATAATATGAATTAATTATGTCAATAATTACAGCAGGAAAGTTATACCATTTTAGGGCAAATAACATAAGTTCATGCTGCACGGAACCAAATGCGTTCTCTAGGTCTATCCAGCAGACTGTTATTTGTCTCTCATGTGTTCTGGCATCTTTCAAACTTTCCGCTAGTAATGTATTGTGTTCCAGGCATCCAGAAATACCAGGCAAGAAGCCTTTCTGGTGGTTGGGCCTGAAATACCTATTGCTAGCCATAAATGTGGTCATTTTTGTTTGCAATATACTGAAAAAAATTACTGATCTTACTGAATATATTTAAGATATGTTTACGAACTGATGGACACTTTTTATACACTATGTAGGGAATGCCATCAGGGCCTGGGGCTGATTTTGTAGTTTTCTTCTTAATTTGATAGTTTACTTCCTCTTCACTAGGTGGAGTGCTTTGAAAGTTTGTTAGAGGATCATTAGGTCTTTGGATGTTTGGTACTACGTACGAGCTCCCGCGTTTAGGCACTTCGTATGTGCTTTTAAAGTGATCGTAAATTTGCTCATTAGTCAAGATAAGATTTCCATTTTGTTCTCTGAAAATATTTTTCGAGTATTGAAAAGGGTTTTTATCAAAGTCTACTTCGTGTTTAGCTCTGTAAAGATTATCACGATTTTTACTGATTTGTAACGATATTCCTTGTATTAATTTAAGGATTGATCTTAGAGCCCTGGACAGTTGGTGACTTAGATGGTTGTCGCCCATGGTTTTAGCTACACGAAGACTTTTTATTAGTTCTCTTTTCTTCCTCCGCAATTTCATTTTGAACGTATTTTCCTTGTTATTTCGAGCATAATAAGTTGATGGTGGATAGTGCTCAGAGAAGTATGTATAGATGGTGTCCTGAAAAGTTTCTACTTGGCTGTTTGGGTCTTGTTTTGTACCAGGATGTTCTAACAATATAGCCAAGTTTTCGTCATGAACTTTCCAGGTGGAATTTTTTAGGCTGGGTATGCCAAGACGTGTCCTGATGACAATGGACTCCTGGTAGTTTTCACTCGATATATTATATTAAATATAAAAGCGATTCTCGTGTCACAGTGTTTGTTTCCGTACTCCTCCGAAACGGCTTTACTGATTTTAACCAAATTTTATATGCATATTCTGTAGGTATGAGAATCGGCTACTCGCTATTTTTCATACCCCTAAGTAACAAGGGTTGTTCACTAAGGCAAAACAACGTTTGCGGGGTCAGCTAGTATTAAATATAAAAGCGAAAGGTTACGCTTTTCAATTAATCTCAGAAACTACAAATGCTAGGAATCGACAAAGTGAAACCATGAAACTTCGTATCTAGGCACTAAACGCAAGTAGTAACTTTGCCTGCGAAGCCGAGGGTCGTGGGTTCGATTCCCACCCAGTGCAAATAATTGTGCGATGAATTCAAATATTTTCTACTGTGTCATGCTTAGGGTTTCTATGTATAATAAGTAGTAAAATGTAGAACCCGGGTTCCACGATCTATGATGTACCTACCTAGGTACCATGGACGCATAAAAAAGTTTTTTATACGTCCATGGTAGGTACTAACTAAGTATAAGTACAGAGGTACAGGTGGTAAGTTTTAAGTAAGAACAATGGCTTCAAAATAATAACTAGCTTATCCAATCAATCTATTAAAGGGGCCACCTAGTGCCAGAAAACGAAAAAGGACATTTTGCAACGCCGCTCACTGATGTTAAGAAACTAAAAACTATAACAAAAAAAATATTGACGTGTGGGTGCAATCAAGAAGAAGCACAATATCGTTTATATTTATATAATAAGATCACATTTATTCACAGAAAAAAAAAAAATTAATGGCACCGAAAAAACCCGATTTTAATTCGAGTAAGTACTCGAAATTATCAGCAATGACCCCACATTATTTTGTGTTAGTAAAATTCCTAATTTTACGCTCTATTAAAGTAACCGAACACTTTTTTTTATTTTTATATTTGTTATATTTATGTTTTTAGAGTCGGGATCCATTATTATTCGACATACAATCTAATTGTTTAATGGATTCGATATTATTATTCGACAGACAATGTAATTGTTCAATGGATCCCGACTGTTCAGTTGTAATGTTCTTTTATTAGAAAATATTGTATATATTTCAATAGTATTAATACAATAACATATTATAGAATTCTAGACCACCAGAAATCTAAATGCTTGTTTTATTCTTTTCAGTTTTTTTAGTATGCGAATACGTAGTTTGGTTCACTTTTTACGCAGTCGGGTTTTTGAGTTTTTAAATTATATTTTTTTATTTTATACTTTTTAGTTATGAACAATGTTGTGAATGTAATATGCTCAACATAATAATATGCATCTTTTGGTTGTTGACCAAATGTCTTCGTTTCTACTGATATAATATGTAGGATTTTCTACTGCATGTAATTCATATTAATAGTTTTGTGGTAGTATAAGTTTTCGATTGACGTTGAGAACCTACTAAATCGTTTGAAGTTGGAGATGGGCGACCGAGGCGGAGCAATCCGAGAGCTGTTCCGTGTTCCCACTATCAGCGGCAGAGTTGAAACCTCATGGAGGTTTATTAGTAGATAGGGGCACCATATCCATACAAATGATATGGAGTGCAACATAACTCGGCTGTGTCTCCCGGGCAGGGCAGTAGGGTATGCGTAAATACATTTCCTGCACGTACGAAATAAAGGTAGTCCAATATACCTACTAGCATAGATCGTAGAACTCATGATGGGCCCCATCCCAAACTTCACGGCGCACGCAATCATGTCAACGTTGGGAAGAGTGAGCTCACTCTTTCCGTTCTAGTCGGTTGCAGGACGCGGTGGACGCCGGACGTTTTTACCTATCATTATTCGGTGTCAACAACCAAAATAAGTAGAACCACAGCAAATCTCGCCACTAGCGATTATAGGGGTCAAGTAGATGGGTTGTTTGTAAACCACTTACGATACATACAGAGACGCAGTTTATTACCAATTTCAAGGTGCTCAGGGCACATCTATTGATTTATATCGATGCCTACTAGATACATTAGTATATAATATCCATCCACATTCACACGTACAGTTAGTTATACGAAGTTTTCTGCTACCTAAAAACCTATAAATGTGAGAATGGTTGTTACTCAACTTTAAATCGATATACATCCTAAACGGTCAGTCAAATCGAAAAACATTGAGAGAAAGCTAAACATAATTTTTAAATACCTATTCAACGATACCCCTCTTGACATATTTTGGTGATTTACATTTTTTTTATTTGGACAATATGGCGTCCTGAATCCGCCATATTGGACTTACACTAATGTCATGTCTTTAGTGTCACTCGCCAGATTAAGAGGAATCGATTAACGTGTGAATCATAAAAATCGGCCCAGGCGTTTGGTCTGTATAGTGCTTCAAAGGAACATACAAACATACATACATACATACATAGACTGTTAAACACATTACCACTCCTTTGCGTCGCGCAGTCGGGTAAAAATTGACTCCCGATTTAATATTGATTTCCCCTCCAAACTGTGTCATGCTATTCTCGACTTTATGTATATCGCATTAAGAAGGGCCTCGCGCGGGTGAAATCTCATTTTTTCCTAGCACTAGGCGCACTCTTAAGTATGTGAATTTGGGACTCAACAAAACAGTCACCAAAGAAAACTAATATAAGTACCTAGGGTGGTACTTACACAAGTATTTTAGATTTTAGTAGACACCTATAAGCATAAAATATAAATTTAAACCTACTTACCTAGTGAGCAGGTACCTACTTCGACATACTTCGTACTCACTTTGTCACTAAGTCTACTAGCTTTGCTTGTATTCTCCAGATGATTTACTTCTTTTGTCCTCTACTTCATCTCGAGTTATTCTTGTAAGTCAGCAGGAAGCAAAACAAATGACTGCGGTGTACGGACGGAACCACGCTCAGTGGGGCTCCGGAATTCACCGGACGTCTTTGCAATGCGGCATTATCTGCGTTTGACGAAAAATAGAACTAAGAAATTGTAAAACAATTATACAATAGAATACAGTAATACAATAATTCTTTATTAATTATTTATAAATATTAATAATTTAATTGGCGGCCTTATCGCTTAGAGCGATCTCTACCAGGCAACCGTGCAAGGACAGGAAATGGCATACTAAAGATGGCCCTTACAAATTATTCTAAACAGTAATTAGTAAACCACAATTTATTAGGAGAAAATAATAATACATAAATACATTGAAACATTAAGAAATATAATTTAACATAATATACATACAAACATACATACACAACAACCACTATGAATAATACTTAAACCTACATAAACGAATTATTTTACTAATTACTAATTATTTAACATAAACCAAGGGGGAGCCTATTAAAACGTATAACTTTTTGTTCCTAATTTACTTTGTCATAATGAATGTAGCATAATGTATGGTGTCATAATGCAACTTTCGCATAATAATTTTTTGGCGTCATGTGTTTTAAGCATAACAATCTATTGTACTACATTTAACTCGACTATTGATGAGACTCATAATAGTTTTTAGGCATTTTTTTATTTGTCATATTTTTTTTAAGGTGCCGTTTAAATCGCATATTTTTTTCCCTAATTTACTTTGTCATAATGAATGTAGCATAACATATAGTGTCATAATGTAACTTTTGCATAATCGTTTTTTGGCGTAATGTGTTTTAATCATAAAAATCAACTGTACTACATTCAATTCAACTGTTGGTCAGACGCATAATTTAGGCATTTTTTAATTATTTGTTGTGCTACGTAATATATGGCCAGGTTATATAGGGTCCAGATCCGACTCGGAACACCCCGACTCCACCTAGTCTTGTCGCTACCCCTAGAGTGTATGTAAAAAATGCGGGAGCCAGAAGCTCAAGATAGTATGGAGAAGCGACACTCAGGGCTGACGGCAGAGCTTCTGGTGGGGAGCCCACCCGGAGTCAAAAAGTGCACCATATGTCTTGGGTGGTGTAGGTTTTTAAGTCCTAAACGTTATGACTACATAAATTAGTACAAAAATTGTTATACTACTGCATATAGACCTTTTATTGTACCTACCATAAAAACGCAAGGCATATTGAAAATGAAAATAAAGGTCAATTGAAATATTCATATGCTGTTATTAATATTACTTTTAAGTAACATGCAAAATTTTATATCGCAATTTAATATAAATATATGAAATGAAATAAATAATGTCCTCGTATTTGATGAGTTAACATTTTTATGTCAATTTTAAATTAAAAGCTATCGCTAGTAAAAATGCTGTTTTTGATGTATAATTTTCTTTATTCTTGATGATGTTATCAACCTAGTAGATACTTACATTACGAAATTTAAATATTGTTGTCAAAGTACCCACCCGCATTTCACAAACCCACGTATTTTATTTAAATTATGTTGCCAGAGTCCGTTTTTTGCACTTGTTTTTTAGTTAGGCGTTTAAAGTTTATGCCGTTGATCATTATGTTTAAGCATTGTTATGCTTTTCTCAATGTGTGCCTTGAAACATTATGCTATTTATAGTTATGCGTCAAATCATTATACTAAGTTATCTATATGCTATATATGGCTATGCGTTTAAACATTATGCTAAGTTATCGTTATGTCATATATGGTTATGCTAGTTAACATTATGCGAAGACAGTTATGCGTTTAGTTGTTATGGTAAATTATCATTAGTCCTAAAAACGTTATGCCTACCTAAAATAGGACAAAAAATGTTATGCCACCCCATATAGACCCAACCAAAGACGTTTAAAAAAAGTTTGTTTAACGTCCTTGCCCTAAACAAATATTTTTTCAAAACAACAACTTTGAAGAGTTTTGAGTGTCATTCAAAAAACGTATGTGGCGCTTCATTTAGTGGTTTTGACTGTGGGTTCGTTTTATTGCCCGTATTGCACGGCAAAGCATTTTGGGAACATCTTATTAATGAGAGCACATTTTATATCCGTTGAGATGTTTTGGACTTCTGAGTCTAAAACAAAACTAAAACTTATATGGGTTTACAAAGACGACATTTACGACACTCGTGACGACAATTTACGCTCATTGTATATGAAACCAATTTTAGAAACCAACATTGAAGATTCAAGACAAAAATCTGATGCTGTACCTACACGATGTTTTCCTTCACCCTTAAATCAAGTGGTTACAAACTCGTATGACACCTAGTACGTGTGAAATACTTAGAAGTGCAAACGGGAGTTGAAGCTAACAATCTAGCCACTAAGTAACTATTACACTAAAGAACACGGCAAAGTAACACAATTTTGAATAAATAAAAATAACTTAGGTACCTACCTACGTCCTTTTCAAATTAGATCATCCATTCGAAGTAATTCTGTTAAATTGTAGAAAAGAAATGTTCTTCGCAATCAGAAGATAAAAGTAGAGAAAACGAGAAATGACCGAAAAAGAGCAATACCAGAATTGCAGGGAAAGGTTCGTTCTTTAGAAACTTATAGATACGCCTGCACCTAAACTACACGCTTTGTACCTACCTATTATGGCTAGTTTCTACAAATCATCGATCGTATAGATAGCTAGTAAATATTGGTGTTTTGTCGTACCTACTGGTCACCTTGATCTTAAATATCTTCTCTGTGGTTAGGAATTCTAATGAGAGGGTTTCCGACGAGACAAAAATAGTTCCACCGTACGCACTAGATGGCGTAGTTTAGATTTGGCAAGATCTGTCTTTACCATAGACTCTCAAAAGTGTAATCACAACGAAACCCCTCCCCAATTTCAAGGAAAAAATCGAATGTAAATTATTTGTGATAATTTAAAATTTTAGAGTTTTCGTTAACACATCAATTATTTATATACTTAAATTTAGATACTTCTCTTCTTAGCTCAGCTGGTTAGTTTGGTATTTCTACCTTCTATAAAAAATTGGCAGTCATAGGAACTGCCGATAGAAGTGAAAACTTATAACTCAGAATTTGAAGCCTACTTTGGAAACTACACGGGTGTACCGGATGGCGTGGCCTGACAATGGGAAATGCTGAAAGGCCGTGGCCTAACCATCATGGCATGGCCATCTAGAAATGCGTTAGCATTTTCCATTGGCTCACATTTCTAGATGGTCATGCCGTGATGGTTAGGCCACGCCCTTTGAGCATTTCCCATTGGCTGACGCATTTCTAGATGGCCAATGGGCGTGGCCCCGAGTTTATCCGAAGATTTCTTATCATACCCGAGCGTGACGCCAGTGACGCTAGAATTCAATTCACACCCCACGAAAAATCGGTCTAAAAGCGCGCCTGCGCGCCAAAAGAAGTTGTCACTTCGAAATACTTTACAATATTTTATCCACAGACTAAGTAGAGAGATACTCTCTCGGCTGAAGGATTAGTATCCATAGCCAAGAATAAATTTAAAAAATATATATTTTGTCTTTCATCAGGTTTACGAATTTGTTTTGAAATTGTATGTCTTGATATAGTTTTCATTCGAATAAAATGCGTACAACGTACATGGATAAAGTAGTTTATTATTTATTACTAGAAGTCGTGCTTTCGCAAATAGAATGAATTGAGTCCCATTATGCCTACCGCTTTTGACAACAAACCGAAAGACCTACAAGCGCCTTCTATTATCGTTTTACTAAACCATAATTATCTTTTTGTCTCGTCGGAAAACGCCTCATTTCAAATTTTGTACAGGTATTTACTCATGCTTTTGTGGTTTGAAAACCGTAATTCATT
Source organism: Ectropis crepuscularia (assembly GCA_963693475.1). Classification (NCBI taxonomy): domain Eukaryota; kingdom Metazoa; phylum Arthropoda; class Insecta; order Lepidoptera; family Geometridae; genus Ectropis; species Ectropis crepuscularia. Next base: position 18,733,428 of record OY856358.1, read on the forward strand.
TGTTTTTCCTCTATTGTTTTTTTTTTTCGGTCACTCAGTTAACCAAATGGAAAAATTGATATATCGCGTTATATACGAGAACGCGTTCGTGGCACCAGTACTGCAAAAACGGCTTGAACGATTAAATATAATCAACGTGTGGTGAAAAGATTGGAAACGCTCATCCCAATGGCTGAACCCTGGTGAATCAGTCAATCCAGCCCCAAGCGAAAATTTACTAAACTAAAAGCCACAAATAAAAACCACAGACGATAAATCAAATGAGTTAAGGTTTCCAAAACACAAAATCATGAGTAAATCTATATATATAAAAGCGAAAGGTCAATCATCAAGGAATCTCAGAAACTACAAATGCTAGGAATCTGAAATTTTGCATGAAGGTCCCTCTTAGCACGTAGGCGCTCGCTAAGACGGAGTTTGGCGAAATGCAACCCCTAAGAATGTGAAACGAGGGATGAACGGTTGTATGAAAATTCGTGATTTTCAAAGTTATCAAATTTTGTATTTAGACACTTGAACCAATGACATGTTTGTTCTATCAATTTTGTAATTTCGAACTGTACGGGGGTGAAATTGGGGTTGAAATGGGGGATGAATGTCAATATGAAAGTTCCCAACCATGAAACTCTGTACCTATATAGACAATTGACACGAAGCAAACGAATGTTTGTTCTATCAATTTCGTTACTTCGAACTATACGGGGGTGAAATTGGGGTTGAAATGGGGGATGAATGTTCATATGAAAGTTCCCAACCGTTGAAGATAAAACCATGAAACTCTGTCTATAGACACTTCACACGAAGCAAACGAATGTTAGTTCTAGTAATTTTGTAATTTCAAACTGTTACGGGGGTGAAATTGGGATTGAAATGGGGGATGAATGTCAACATGGAAGATCACATCCGTTGAAGATAAAACTATGAAACTCTGAATATAGAGTATATACACTTGACACGAAGCAAACAAATATTTGTTCTAGCAATTTTGTAATTTCGTACTGTACAGGGATGAAATTGGGATTGAAATAGAGGATGAAAGTACACATGGAAACTTCCAATCGTTGAAGATAAAACCATGAAACTCTGTATAAATGTAGGCTCTTGGCACGAAGCCAATAAATGTTTGTTCTAGCAATTTTATAATTTCGAACTGTATGGGGATGAAATTGGAGTTGAAATGGGCAACGAATGTCTCTTACGCTTTCACACCTAAACAACTGAACCGATTTTGATGAAATTGTATGAAAGTGTTCTATTATACCTATATTATAAGCTGTTTTTAGTAACCGTCAATGTGTCTGGGTATAAACATACATACTGCCTGAGTTACCTAAGTATTTATTTCGCGAGGACGAAGTCGCGGGTAACAGCTAGTAGCTGTAGAAATTGGACTTTCTAACCAAAGAGGCGATATTTTAGATCAAAGTGGCCAGTATATGTACGACAAAAACCCTTTTTTTTTTAAAATAAAAAGTGACGAGACGAGCAGGACATGCGCTTGATGGTAAGCAACATGCTTGCCACATTAAAGCACAGTGACACATAGCTATTGGAACATGAAGAGTCCAAATCATTGCCTAGCACTGCACTGCGCTCGTCACCCAGAGATCTAAGTTGTTATATCTCTAAGCCCTGTAATTTCTCTGGAAACATTGCCCTTCAAACCGGAACACAGTAATGTTTGCACATTACTGCTTGGCGGTAGAATAACTGACAAAGGTGTGGTACTTCCCCAGGTGGACTCTGCTAAGAGTCCTACCACTAAAATGTCATATGTCATGTTTAAGGAGTAAAAACCTAATATTTATTCAATCAGACCGTGAATTGTTACGCTATTTATTCGAATTCTACTTTTTTGCCGCTTTTTTGTTCTTTTTTTTCATTATCGGCTTTGTTGATGTACTTTCATGAGGTGAAGAGCATCCGGCAAATGGAGCTACACGTGCTACCAATACCACACACAACGAAAAAAATAATATTCACAAAAAAAAACACAAATGATAGAACCGTGGTGGATAGTAGCGAGATATTCGGTTTCAGATGCTTGAAGTTGTTGGTTCAAATCCCATCAAAATCTCTTGAGAGTTTTTTCAAGCAAAGATAAACAAGTTTGTCATTACCTGTAGTTTTGACGGAGAAGGATAACATCGTAAGAAAACTAGCAAGGTCCATTCTGGAAAGACTTGTTCGAGAACTGGAAGAGTTTGAGGCCGTGAGTCATTTGCTGATCAGACCATCGTTGTGTAACTTCACGTTATCCTTGTAAATAAAGTAAAAAATCATTGAATTAATAATAAAAAATAGTTAAAATTTATTAATAGATTAATACGACAAAAAATGGCAGTTATAGAACTGCCGATATAAGTGAAAACTTATAACTTAGAATTTGTTAGCTTAGGTACTTTGAAAACTACGTGGGTGAAACCGGGGGGCGTGGCTATGAGCATGGCCATCTAGAAATGCGTCAGCATTTCTAAATAGCCAATGGGAAATGCTGACGTCTTTCTAGGACCAATGCGAAATGATGTCGTCTTTCTACGGTCAATGGGAAATGCTGATACATTTCTAAATAGCCAATGGTCATAGTCCCAAATTACCCGAAGATGTCTTATCATTCCCGAGTGTGACGCTAGAATTCAATTCACAGCCCACGAAAAATCTGTAAGCGCCGCCAAAAGAAGATTTCACTTCAAAAATTGAGTTAACGACGACAACAATTAACAATAAATCTAAGTACTTACTCTTCGTATTGTCAGGCTCTCCCTCAGTTTCCCGACCCATCTCTTTTACAATCAAAGAAATGCATATACAAAACAATATTTAAATACAAATTTACAAAATATTTATTTCTAAATTATAAAAGATTTACAAAATTTCGATATGAACCCATTGGCTCCGAACTAGTCGTAACTGTATTTCGGATGACAATGGCTCCTCTCACGGCGAATGTGTAAATATAACAGGGTGTGTGTGGTGTGTGTGTGTGAGGGTGTGTGTGTGTGATGTATGTCTGTGCTGAATGTGTGTGTGAGAGAGAGTGAGGGTGTGTGTATGTATGTGATAATAAATATATGTATGATATAATAGTATCATAATATAATAGCCAATTATAACATTTAAATCTATAAATAATATTTCGCGTGCGTATAAATATGTACTAGGTCTATAATATTCAGATACTTGCAGTTGCAGTTAAGTAAAGTTAAGCCAAATGCAGTTAACAAATGCAGTTAAGTCCAAAATTCACGTGTGTGATTTAGCGTTATCGAAATCACTATATTATATTGATATGTACTTTTACATGTATTTTATTATACAAGAATTCCATTTCCTAGAAAACTAGAAAAGATCCAAATTAGTCAACATAATAATTTATTCTCAAGATTATCATAATCAAAGTCATCTAGCCATTCACGGACTATTTCTTACATTTATTATTATTTAATGATTTAATCTTAAATTTAACATCTATTTTATTATAGATGTGTGATGCGTGGGACCAAACTTTCATAACAGTTTCATGGAAATTTACTTTTAATTCCCGGAACAGGACAGCGTCGTTGCGTCGTTCTCGTTTAGTGTTATTGTCCAGGAGCAGTGCAGGCACAGTTTTTTTGTGAAATCTCCTTAGTCCTTCATAAATGAATAGCTTTTGTGACATCAAGAACTTTAGCCTTCTTATAGACTTCAGTGGTTTGATGTCTGAAAGAAAAATATATCCATTTAATTGTTGGGCGATAATCAATTGTTGGTTTGTGTCTATTTTAACTAAATATTTTATGGAATTCGAAATACATCAATAATAATTATGGATTCATTCATGAATAGTTGAAATGTCAAAATTGTGTTTTACAACGCGAAGTGTGTTTTACAACATCTTAATTTTTTTAGAAGTTATCGTGGTGGTTGAATCACAAAGATGTTGAAGATATACTTTTTCAAGCAGAAAGACTTTGTTGCTAAAATAGTTACAAATTAGAAAACCCAGTACAAAAATAACAACGATCACTATGCAAGTTTAAGAGTGGATATTATGGTCGTCAAAACATCCATTTTGTCGTCGTCGTTTCCTGACACAAATTTGAATACATCTGTTTATTGTAAGATTTATGAAGTCATTTTGAACTGCAAATCTTATCTAATCTCTGTTGTGTTGCACATTATAGTCAATAAAGTTACACACATTTTCTCGTATAAAGTAGCAGAATGTTCTAATAAACAAAGGCACAGCTAAGGAAATAAAACAGTACCGCAAAATATTGCTGCTTTGAAGATAAATAATGCTTTTCGAGAGCTCCATAAATAACTCGGTATAACAACTGTGAGTAGTCTTTAAAGTTGAAAACATCTCAACATCTTCGTAGAGGATTGAATAGCGCATATTGTCAGTGATTGTTGTCCGTTTATAAGTCTTTTTGTTTGTGAACAATGTTCAGGGACGACACTTGTATTTTGTTATCAAAGAAATGTAAAAAAATGCAAAAAAGGAAGGAAGTAGTTGTCAATTTATAGTAAAAGCTTTTTGCGTGAAGTTGATCAATCGCAATTATTGACATTGATATATTGTTTTCAAATTCTGATGTGATATACCAGAAAAAAGATTGAATGATTTATTAAAAATTAAATAAAGCCGCAGTTATACACTGATCCGCGCTATTCGGTGCCTATATAAAAAATATAACCAACGCTTATTGAAAACTCCTTTCGAGATTTCTTTAATTGACTTCAAAAAAAGAGGATGTTCTCAATCTGTTTGTGTGTGTTTTTTGCATGTATATTACTCGATAGCTCCGCTAAAAATATGAGTCGATTTCGATAGTTATTTTTGTGTGGTAGATCATAGTTTGGAGGTGGTCACATTTAGATTTTATAACCAAATTACCAAAATCGAAATTGATTGAACAGACTTTATTGTTTTTTTTTAATAACTTTGATTTTTCAGTACCTACGTATCTGTGTGATGTCAAAATATCCATTTACTGTGTTATAGTTGGTCGTTCGCTCGTTTTAGTATTCCTCTGGATTAATTGTAGTAGATAAAAGTTTGGAATAACACATAGAAAGTTTTTTATTGCGGGAAAATAACGGGACCAGGAACTTCACAAGTGAATTCTCGAAATGCTACTAATCATTTAAAAAATCTATTATGCCATACGTCATACTTAAAACTTCCTACAGAACTTCCCTTGATTTGAACAATGTCCAAATGTTAACAGTCCTTCATAAACGTGAAGATGTCTACATGAAGTGTTGTGACACTTAGACATTTCACTCGGTTGACAATTTAAATCGCAAAACAAAGTTTGCGGAGTCAGCTAGTCGTATTAACACACTTCGCACACTGGAAAAAAAATTGGATACGTAACATGATCTACAACAATAACATAACCAGTCCTTTAATTCTAAGAGTTACGTAAATTGGACTTAGCTACTGTTATAGCATATCTTGGTCCATCATTTTATGACCAGTTTATCGTATTGTTGTCCACATCAGTCAAAAGCTTGACTAACAATATATTACAAAAGAATTTTATGAACGAACCACAATTCCACAATAGTCGGCAAAACTGTTATTGCATTACTAAGAATCCAGGTAAAATCAGAGGAGAATGAGTTCCGTATTATGTGAAAAATATCGTTCCCCAAATCGTTGTCCAAACGTCCAAACGTTAATATAACGTTAGACATTACAACATCTGTCTATAATTCATCCAATGCACAACAATTTTTATTACTGTAATATGTTAAAAAAAAAGTGTTATAATATCACTGTAGTACGTATACCTAAAAACATATCTCGTAATCTCTCGGTCAGATGCTCCAAATGCTAATCCGGAAATGTAAATAAAGGGTACCATTACTTAAATTTAAGTGTCTTCACAAGCGTTAAACGCCGGTCACACATAAACCTAATTGTCTATTTCAATTCACATAACTAGAGGACACAATGCCGGCGCAATAATTTGGCTAAACTGACCTTGACAAGTTCATTTACTTACCGGCAGGGCGATGACAGTCGTAATGAGATAATGTGACCATTTGTCTCCATAAAGGGTGAACTTTTTGCAGGGGGCAGAGGAACAGTGGGTAAAGTACAAAACTTGAGCAATTCTTTCAACTAAATGGTCGACTAAGTTCTTCATTATCACTGAGCACCGAGAGTCGATCAGACAAAAAACATGAGTTGAATTTCTAAAACTGTTTAGCATGTTTTATTGTTATGGCGTAAAGTTTGGGCCAACATTCAGTCAGAGCAAGGTTGGGAAAACTCAAATTTCCTTTTAAATTCTGCTGAAATTGAACATTCACTTTGTCGGTGTCATGTCGTTTTTGTAGTAAACTTTTGTTATCCGAACCAATAGCTTTTTTAAATCTATTTTCGTCTTTTATTTAAACTGTGATACGGATAAATGGACCCAGTAATGTAGTCTGGTATCAATAAAACTTCGCTTCATTAATATTCAGTAGCGCCGCAAAAGCAAACACCCATAAATCCCATTAAAGGAACTAATAATTGCGTTTCAAGTAGGAGTCCCCAAGGGTTGGTTTGCCTTTTTTGTGCCATACCAAGTGGGTGTAATGATTCTTTGTTTACACTCTTGAGAGATAAAGACTTTTCTACGGGCTCCGATTGAAGAGCATTCTTGTCTAGAAAGGTTCGAGTAGTGTGACGTGTTTTTATTCACACAGCTTTTTCTTCGAAGATATTTTTTTTCAAAATATTCTTTTCCGTTACCCAGTAACTTTTTGCTTAGTATTTTTGTATTAATAAGAATAAAAGGTTATAAATTATACTAATCTCTTGGTAGACAAATGATATCGTTCTACTCGTTCTGACACTAGCGTAAGATCAGTATTAATGGGAAAAGATACGCATACATTCATCACCGATCAAATTTTAGCTCACATCAACAATAACAATTAATCTCTAGATATAAAGATGTGTTTCTGCACTTTTGGTCATCAAGAAGGATGTTTATCATGATCAAGTAGGATCATTAAATGACTTTGGAAATAAATTCTACTCCTGAAATTCTGTTGGGAAATATTTGGTCACATAATTTTCAAATTTCATTTACATTATTTTGTCCCTCAATAGTTTGTTTTTACCAAATAATTCTACCAATAAGATATTATATACAACTTTTGTGATTCAATCACGTTGTGAAACTGAATTAATTAGACTGAAATTTAAAATTCAGATTCCATCAGGTTACTTTTGTGTTTTGTTTTGCCAGTTACGGACATAAAAAATGTTTATGTTTGCTTAAGGGTTGGTGATTTCATATTGGTTCTATAGAAAACAAATACTCATCGGTGTATCGGTATATCGGTATCGGTCAAAATGTATTTACGTTTGCGCCATGCCGAATTCGCGGTTATCAACTTGTAATAAATAAAAATAAGCAGCAATCATTTCTCAAATATTAGTAGACTACGTCAAAGTACTTATCGGTAGCTACTTGATTACTCTTATATTAACAAAACTTATACTGATCAGCTGCTCATTTTTTCAGAGTCACTTGTCTGGCTACACGTGCTACTGCGTTTTTTTATAGAACCGTCACTCCGTAATGAACCGTATGCTCGGAAATGGCCGGGACGCCCTAGCCAGGATATCCTGTTTGAAAAATAAAAGAGCTACCCTCACACCTTTGCAGCAACGCATGACAAACAAAATTGAAACGAATATAGCTTCTAACGAGTGGTGGTATGGTTGAAAATTGTATTAGGGGATGCTCAAGGGTTCGTAGTGCAAAGGAATAAAGTATCTGTGTAGGTGTATGAGAGCAGCCGTTCCCTAAATTGCCATCGCTTTGTTCCAACTAGGTGTTTCGAGGTGTGTGCTTGAGTATTCTGTTTTCATTTCTTTATGGCGCAAAATTGAGTTCAGAGGAAATGGATGCCATTTTCGTTGATTGCGTTTGAGTTTCCTCAATTAAAATTGGGAAAAAAATAATTAGGCGATGGCATAAACTTAACATGAAATACATTTTTAATATTAATTATGTGTTTATTTATTTAATGAGTTATTATACAGGCTTACATACTAAGATTAATTCGAGAAAATGGGGCTTGGTGATACTTTGATCTTGGTAAACAATTCTTACTATAGAGACAAGTATGTAATTACTAGGAAGTGAAAGATATAAGCGTTTTACGACAACATTTTTCTCTAAACTGAACTTCCCACGTCTTTTTACGCAAATTGGTCAACGTTGTATAATTCTGTCCGTAATTCGTAATCTTTTAGAATGAAGAAAGCCGTTTTTTTATAGAATCAAGTTGTTTTTGGAGAAGCAAACATTAAAGTTCTAACTTTTCTTCAAGCTCATCGTAGATTATTTGCTTATAAATTTCATCTGAAAATTCCGTATAAATTAATCCTTATTTAATTTAATTCCAAATATCTGAATTTGTACAACAGTTATAAATTAATTATTTACAAGTCATAATGAAACTTTGGGTTCAAACCCCAAGAGGTCTTGTATTTAGGTTGGGATGCATCGCTATACATAATCAATTATTCTACTATTAGACCATAATAATTAATAATTGAATACCACAGTCGTGCTTTAAGTCATCCTATAATTATAGTTACTTACTCGAAATAGTTAGATAGTGATTACTTACTATGCGAAGAAAAAATTGGAATTAAGCCAAAACTCACTATTTATTGCATATTTATGGTCATTTGGCATATATTTGGTATCCTGCGTAGTGGATTATAGGTAGTCTGGACTCGTTTCTTGTAGGTAAAAGTAAAACTCTATTCACAGTTGTTGACAAGTAAACAGAACTGGACTGCATAATGTTATTTTTCTTAAAAATAAACTCAAACTGTGTTCAATGTACTAAAATACAGTGTTATTAAATAAAAGAAAATAAAAAAATTGCAATCGTAGGCACTGCTGATGGAACCGAAATTGTAGAACTTGGAATTTTAGTTTAAACAGCAACAGCAATAGTTCAAACTAATGTAGCACAATACATCATCTGTATAGCTACAGATATACTGCTATTACGCATTTCGGTGACGCCAACACAAGATTTTTACCCGACTTTACACGGTTACTATTTCAGCATCTTGGTGACGAAAAGCCATACGATTTTTCCCCACCAAAAATTTAAGTTTATACTTCAAAACAATAATTTGATCATACCTAGAAACTTTAATTCTAAACTCCACCCTAAACAAAGCGAATGTCACACGTTACAGTGGCACATCCATACTAGGATTTTATTTTAATATCGAAAACTTCTATCTCGCTTACTCATTCAAAGAATTCCATCTCTCCCTTTTTGTTGAAAAAGCGTAATCTGCCGAGGCCCGCCACGCTCATTTCGTTCCTTCGTTCAGTCGTGCTCGCGTTTTGTTCGTTCACTTATTTTTCATTCAGTTATTTCGCGCCGGTTGTCAGAAGAAGTTGTGTCGCTCTGCGCATGCGTCAGCTTACCGACTTTCGACGTTTTCGAAATTCGAACGAAAACATAAATAGAGAAGTGAATTGTCGTGCTAATAAAATTATCACTGATTTAACGTTAAATACGGATTGTTTTTTTTTTATAAAGCAATACGGGCTGTGCATCGGACCATATTTGCGAGTGAGTACGATTTTTTTTCTTATTTCGCATGCTTGAGCCGACACCGGCACTGATTTTGATTTTATCCGGGAGTTATTTGCATTTATTTCTTTTGGTTTTACAAAGGGAAACTGATTGTGGAGCTTTGTGTGATATAAAAATCTTTATTTTTGGATGATAGCCGCGTGGTTTTGCGTGTACCATCAGTCCGCGGTTGTCATTTGTTTTGTGTTTACCTTTCAAAAACAAAGTAGCACATGTAGTAGGTAGTAATAGGTACTTAAATTATGATGGTTATTTGTTTTGAAGGTAAGTAGTACACATTTGAATTAAATAGATATTATGGTAAGATAAATTTCCCGTATTCTCAATGAAAAGGGTAGGTAAATATCAGGGTGGCTAGACCGAGTTCGTTGACTCGTCCGAAACTGCGAACCCCCTAGACGATCGTAAAGACGTAATGTTTCCTAATCATTGCAAATGGGTCTTGTAGGTATGTACTTTAGATGATTTCTTTTGTATCTAGATATGCCTAATATTGTTGCGACAAAATTTTAGGTAGGTACCTATATTACTTTCGAATGTAGAAGGTACCTATGTGGGTACTTAGATTAGATGACAACCTAGGTACCTATGTGGGTAATAATGTACGTACAGCAATAACGTGTAATTATAACTGTGTACAAAGCAAATAGTAAGTAAATGAATCGTTGTATGAGTAGTAGGTAAGTACATTTTGAAGTGTTTTTATTTGGTAATGACCATTGGCCATGTTTGAAATTCGACAACTCTTATGTCTGGTTGGATTGACGAGCTATCAGCAGCGAGATCTAGTAATTTCTGATTTGGACTCTTCTTGTTCAAATACCTAGCTGTACCTATGGCAATGTGATATTTAATAATAATGGCCGATTTGTTGCGCATTTCACGAGTAGGCAACAGGAAGGTACCTACATGCCAACCTTCAAATCATCGATTCAGTTCAAGCAGCCCACTATACCTAATTACTAATTACCTATGTTCCCACTGCTGGGACTCGGCCCTTCTATTGCAAGGAGAGAGTTACAGTCATAATCTACCACGCTGGTAAAGTACGGGGGGACGGATGATGCATGAAACTTTCTTGGAAGCACACCAGTGTCCCTACGATGTTTTCCTTCACCTTTTAGAGTGATGAAAAACTTGTAATAACTTATATGTCCATACTTATACCTACGTCCATTACGACCATGGTTCAGTCGTAGGTATAACATTTTTTTGTAACAAACATCCAAACATTGTCATTTAGATAAGATAAAATAAATCTTTCAAAGCCACAAAAAATACTTCATAAGAAACTTTAAAATATGATAAGTCCTACTTACTCAGCAATATTTCAGTTTTAGGGTTAGTCCCTTAGTTAAAATACTTACCTACATTGTAACCCTGTACATACCTAAAAAGCATACTCATAACTGATTATTGTAGGTAGGTATTTCTGTAACCGCATTAGTCACCTGTTTCAACGGAATAAGAAATAGGTACCTAGAGCTATTTAATACATTAGCATATTTATTAGCCCAACTTCATAATATTTTCCTTTAGGATTTGTCGACAGATTTCGGGAAGACCGAAATCGGTATACCTAATACCGGTATTTTGTTACGCTTTTCAAATGTCTCTTTTTCTTTGTTTGATGTTCCTTTATAGCTAAAAAATTTAACAAGATATCGATAGCATTGTTGTATTAGACATGTAATTAAAGAAAATGTAATCTGCTTACTAATTAACAATAAAATTCATCGGAACAACAATAAAAATTATATTATGCAAACTGGTTAATTTGGAAGACTTTTGTCGACACATTTATTAGTAAATGTGTCGACAAAAAGTTGAAAGTAAAACTATTGTTTGTAAATTAAAAAATTGATGATAAAGACAACGTAATCACAAACATTATTATTTTAAGCATAATGAGCTCACTATGTTTATTTCTTCGTCCATCGGCAACAAGACACCGTCACCGAGCTTAATGTGAGGTGAAAGGTTAAGTCTAGGAATACAATGTCTTATCTTGTGTGTATAAAAAATATATTTCTGTAATCTGGTCCGAGTAGCTTTTTCTTGACAACAAACATTCATATTTGTAAGTAATTCTCGTGAATAAACTTATTGGAGAAGTCTAAAAACCTTTTCCGGCTCTTCGTGATACCGGTATCGAATAGAAAATTTTGGTAACGCCTGTATTTTATCCTGTCCTATCATACGAGAGCTAAAGTGTTTAGTTCAGTGAGTGGCACAGCGAAATAGACAGTGGTATCCATTTCAATATGCAACTGAAATCAAATTATTTGTCATTTTTTTCATATACTCGTTTATAGGAATAAAAAGAAGGCATGTCAAACAAATGTAGGTACTTTGTTTACGTCGTACTGAATTGTATATTATTGTATCACTCCGGCAGTTTTAAACTTATTTATTAGGTACTTAAATAAGCATTAGGTGGAACCCAGTTACATCCACGTTGCTATAGGTATATTGCGCTGATTACAGAAATCACGTTCATTGAACCCGTGCCAAAGATAGTTAAGCAGCTGATGTGATGAGCTGGCCACCTATTTAAATACCTACAGAATCGTGTAGGAAGGTAGGTATTCAACGGTTGCCTAATTTGATGATATGTAAAAGCCTCCCGCCGATACAGGTCTAGAATCTGGAGCCACGTGGGTAGATTAAGTATAAACATTTGCATTTTTGCGTAATATTACATCTGAACTTACATGTAACTAAAAAAATTACAATATGTAATCCTTGCAGTTTATATGATTATTATAGTGTTTCATTATGGTTTATTTGTGTGTAACGACTCGTTACTTATCTACTCTGTACTGTAGTATCCACCTCAAGCCCTAGTTAAATATTAACCGTTCAGATATACCTACACAATAATAACACAGGGTTTTTTTTATCTCATTTAACAAAAACCGTAAACCAGTTGGCATAAAGTACAGAATCAGGGTATCAATGTCCTAAATCTGAATGCTACTGAACATATAGAAATTCGAATTGAATTTTTAAATACCGTCTTGCTCATTAAAATATTTTCGGAATGTCAATTTCAATACGACGACCCTTATTCTAACACGAAAAAATCTTAACTCCATGGTTAATTAAATAAAAGTTGAACAAAACTGTTAAAAGGCAGGTAAACGAGCCACGGATTCTCGTCGCGGCATCTAGATAAGCTAAACAGTGACTTCCTGTTCACTAGGGTGTGTAAAGTTTCTGGTACAAAAATACCGCTGTAAGATAACTAAAAAATCCGATTTTTAAGTAAACGTAAAAAAATATGAAAAAAATATTTTAATTGCATCCAAGTTATTTCTTTGTACTTTTAGGCTTAACCTACAACTGTACTTAGTTTTACAACTTTTTGTAATTTTATCGCATCAATTTTTTTTTATTTGCCGTTAGTTTGTTCGCAGTGTAGGAAACTCCGATAATAACACCAATTTCTAAGAAACAATAAATTAAAATATAGGTAACTGTTTGTTTCTCACAAAGATTGATTATGAGAATCAGCGTCAAACCATATTTTCTAAACCGTACGTTTAAAATATAATACACTGGAATACATATAATTATTATACAATAACATTATTTGATAGTTTTTTTGTTGCTGCACCATCTGATTTTTGCAAAAATCTGCCTCCTAAAAATTGACTTTAAATACATTTCATTGATATTACAATAGTCCCGTTTATTACTTAACTTTAAGTTCTTGATATCCAACAGCATCATGGTCACATTATTCTTCGTATAACATTGACACTGGCCTCGACCCTGCTGCTCATGATGCCATATTTTATTTACTAGGTACAGAATTCCTAGGCATAAAATTGTGTAACTATACATTAACATCATTATAATATATTATGTGATGTGTTGCTATTGCTCAGAATCCGGTTTAGTTCAGTGACTAGTCCTCAAAATATGTTTTTAAAATGCTTCGGTTAACCCGCATTGCGATTTTACCCGCATTTTAATACTTAGTCTGATTGCAAAGTATTGAAGTTAACCACACGCGATATCACTAACCGTTGCAATGACAGTAAAATAAAACTCTGAACTATCTACAATCTACAAAGAAATATCTTGCATTGATACGAATGAAATAAAAACTACTTTTTTGTTAATTGTGTTGAACAAATGAACATCGATACTGGTTTGATCAACTAAGGACAACACTTTAAAGTAGAAACATCAAACAATACTACTAATGGCCAGACAAAACATGCTCTGTCTCCGGAATGGAAAAAACAATGTCCAAAAATCGGAGAGAAAAATAACTGCCTAGTTTCGTATCGTAGGCAAGGATCGTGGAGTCGAGATCAAACATCTTGTTTCCCATACGAATGCGTATTTGGTAACTCTCGTGGGAGTTGAAAGGTGTTAATGATAACAAGGATCGTTTTACGAGAAATTCGATTCTGTAAAAGTAAGAACTAATGAATGGACGTCGACTCGCAACTGGAAGTTGTTGCATTTGAAGGAGTAACTAAAAGAAATGAACTTGCAATACTACTACTACCTATTTTGTACTCGAGTAAGGAAAGTAATGGTTGAAGGTAAAAAACTTAGGTGTGGACTGAGTGTAGTATTATGGCTTAGACCTCTATTCAGCACGCGACGATACTTGATAGAAGAAAATAAATTACGTACATTAATTATGTATTTCTATATAAGACAAACATCGTGTCGATATTACGAATAGTAGCTGACAGGGGTGGGCTCACTGTCAACTATAAAATTATTATAAAATCAGTTAATGAGTCGTCCACAGTAAAGTTGTACGTTCCATCTCACTCGTCTAAACCTTTACCAGAAAATACTTTCCAAAATTATTACATTACATGATTACATGGGGATTAGAAATTTTGAACACAGATCATAAAAATGTAATTTTGTTTGATTTAGCAAAATTTTGACAACCTTATTAATTATATGTGGTAATTATATATATATATAGGTATAAATAAATATTAATATGTGGTAAAATATGTATATTAGTATTTTTATAATATAATATTTTCCTTAGACATGAAACCACGGATATCCAAGCATAAAAGAAAATCTACTAAATATAAGCAGATATAAGTACAAGTGCTATTTGAAAGACGATTCAATGGCTGCCTTTTCACTTCGTCAACGTTTAATTATCCCATCGTAAATCTGATAAGCTTTATGTCAAGGTTCAAGTCCTTTACCAAGATTCGGCATTTAATTTTCTTCTCTTTAAAGTAGCAGTTAAACCTGATCCTTCGTAATCAGCGTATATTTTGATAGCTTCTGTCGTAACTGAGACAATCAGCTCCAAAGCACCAAAGGTACGTTATAAAATACGCTTTTAGATCTCATTAAAACGCTCAGTTTGGAAGCGGTGACACAGTGATGTTAAAAATTAACGTACCAAGTACATATTTCTAAAAATAACGCCAAAATTGAGACAACATCATTATTCCTAAAAATTTCAAAGCAAACCTATCTCAAAATAAGAAATACAACGAAAGAAAAGGTTTTGCATATGGAATTGAAAACACAAGGTATAAAAGTGAATTTGCATTACGAATAACTTCCCAAATTGAAGGGTTCAGAAAAACCCCAGACGTTAATAATGATAGAATGAAGGGTCCGATCCCTCTTGCCTTGAAGCCAAGGTCTGTTAATGTTGAGCTTTGGTCGAATTTAGTTGATGTATTATTTTGTTTAGATGATTATGATATGAATATTCTGACATTCATTTTGATGCTATATTTCGTTTTATGACTAATGATATATAAACCAAAAGGCAACCATATCTCTTTATATAACTGTGAACTGCACTTTGTCTCAAACAAGGCCTTCTCTCAGGTTGATGAACTTAACCAGACAGTAGTCAGAAATAACTCTAAAACCATTTCAGCACTAGACACAAAAAGCTTCTTAATTTCAACAGAGTATAACTAAATCAACACTAGCTAGTGTTGAGCATATCGAACATTACCTACGTTGTAAAGGGGTTCATAAATTAACAAGTAATAAAGGCCAGACTGTGAAACTGCCTACAAAAATGATTATCGCCTCAGTACCATGCCAGCACAATCATTGTAACTTCTATAGCTCGTCTCTAAGCAGTAGTGTACCGTATGTTATTGTGAGACGGTACTCGATTATTCTTTGTAATTGACAGCACTTGCACTGACTCATCTGTTTATTTCATAACATAAGATCTAAGACATGTCGTGACCGGTACATTCATGTCATGAACTTGACTGATCCACCACATTTGTTAGTCGGATGTTGACTTAATAAAAGAGTTTGGTTTGTTATAATTAGTTGAATTAACAGTGTTGTCATACGTAGGGTTGTCTAATATGAAATAAATAAATGGCTATATTTTTCACATCAGATAAGTTTTTAGCATAATGCCCATTATCATCCTCTAGATATAAGGCCATGGGAGAAGTCCCATGGCCCGCCACACAAACCAGCTGTACATTTCCATCCACTGCCTACCGTCTTCCGTATATTATATAGTTTATTATCAGAAATTAGACCTCTGTGGTTTTCCGTATATTAGCACTCCATTTAGTCTCAGGGAGTCCTACACTGCGTTTGTCGATTCCCGGTCTCAACTCAAAAACAACGTCTACTCCAATGTTCAAAAATACCCATTATATTTTACGACAATAGAAGTGTTTCTAATTGGAAATTTTGTATATATTTCTATTTATAGAAATTGGGTAGGTATTTCAAAACTAAAAATAATTTAGAATTACCTTGTAAGTATATAATATTTAAGATAACCAAGATTTTAAGAACATTCGAACTCTAGACATTTTATTTGTCACAATTACGTAAAAAATTATAAATTAATTAATAAAATTATTATATTTGCGTATAAAGCTTTTTGTTCAACCTGCCGAATGATGACCGAATTTGATTTCGGTGAAACAAAGATAGGTAATCTGTCCGGAAGGATACTTTTTATCGCGGTATAATTATGGGAACGAAAACTACACGGATAAAACATTACGCGGGACACTACGAGTAAATAATATTTTATTTGTTTTTTTACACAAAGGTGGAGTCAAACCATAAGATTTAGAAGGTGTCAAACCCCTAACATACTTTTCATACTTAGATTCATTTGTTGGAAATGGTGTACTCCACCAAAGTTCTATTTATTAGAAAATATGAATATTCAGTTCTAAATTGAGTTTGGTATTAAATCAAAATTGCATTTTTCTTTCCTGGTACATTGTTGGTGTTTCTGTTATGTTAAAGCAAAATAATAATTATTAATAATAATAGTTTTTGTTCTAAAAAACACATGTTGGCCTTATATTCTATAAAAATGCTGAGCTTAAAACTATTCAAAAAAAGATGAAACTGTCATTCAAATTGTAGTGATGCGTGTGAATTAATCGATTTTGATATATAACAGATGTAACTCTAGAGATTTGCACATGGCTCGACTAATATAAGCATGTTCGAATTATTATCATTTGACGATAGTTATCATTTCAGCTGAGAGCTTTCTGGTTTATTTGTCATATCCGTATTTATTAGGCCGTGCGATAATGATGTTGGCATATTGGCACAAATATTATCTTCAATTTCCTGATACATACTCGTTATTACGAGTATAAATTGTTGTATAAATTTCTTATGGTTTCCAAATTTGTTATATCCTACTTAATTACTACCTCATCAGCTACTTTGTAAATTATTGTGTGAATTTCACCATCCGTAAATCTGTTAAAATATTCTACTTTCTCTAATTTTACTTTTGACGTGATAACGTCTTATAATTCGGTAAAGCCGGCTGCACGCCCGCAAAACATGACGTCATGTAACGTTCCGCCGTTACCGTTAGTTCGTCGTCCGTGCCATGCGGACGAAGCTGAGCGCTGAGGGCGCCACCCGCCGAGTCGAGCGGTATCACTACTCGCGCTATCAGCGTACTGATTTCTTAAGACGTTGTCACGTTTAACTATCGTCAGTATACCGACTTTACAGACAACCATTTTTTTTAAAGTCCAAAGTAGTAATTATTTTCTCCAAATTTTTCACTAAACGATTGATTTCTTCTTAACTTTCACATCGAAACATCTACTGTTACTCAAAGCTGATACTTAATAGGTTCAAACAGTTCGAATCTTGTTTTTAATGATGTCCAGCCCGAAATTAACTGGACCAATTACTTCTTTCGAATCTTAAATCTTTTTTTGGAGGAAGTAGCTGATTAACAGGTTTGGTATCTTTATGAGCGGTTACCTCTGATTCATATAAACCTTGCGTTTTAAGTGGAACCAATTAAACGATGTTTGTTGAAGATTTTTCGGTGTTTGGTCACCGAATTTTCGATCATGGAAAGTGATTAGGGTAACCTTATTTTTGAGATAGTAAGTACTCATCAAAATAATATGTTCCGGTGTTTTCACAAACATCGCTTAACAGTTTAACACAAATAAATGCGTACAAAAAACGTAGATTACTTACATTTAATGACCCTTCTTGGAGCTACAGCGGATATCCTTTCATATGTCTTGGAAACGAAATCAGGTTTTGCTAATCGATGCTACCGTTTAATTTTTTCGCATTATTTTTTTATTAAAAGTTCGAAGTTTCGCGTGTCGAAAATTGCGACGAACGGAAATAAAAATATGCTGCATTCGCAATTTTCATTGTATAATTCGAAATGTAAATTTCATCTCATTAACTTATTTCTGGCTTCTGTTTCGTTGAGCTTAGATTTTCTGCCAGACTGTGCATTACATTTATTTTGTTTGTTATTTGTGATTATGATCTTAATATTTTTAATCAAGTTAAGATCTTAGAAGTTGATTAGTGTTCTTGAAATTTTATTTGTGTCGTTAGGTGGGGTTATAATTATATATTTGTATTGTGACGATGATTTGCTGTTCTATTTTGAAACATAAAATAGTCATATTAGTCAAAATTTACTTTTTAGTACCGATTTACACAGCACATAACACAAACATCGATGTTATACACAATAGAATCAGTCTATTACATCCCATTAATCACCAATAATGACTGTTAATTTTAAAACTTCATTACTATACCCGCAATTTGACTCCAAATCAATATCCTGAGTTATTATTAGTAGCGTTCCAATTTAAATAATTTGTTCTTTTCAACTACCTCGGGTGCCTTGCCCGCGAGTTAACCGGTCAAATCACCGGTGATGATGAATGATTACTGAGATTTCGGATAATGACGGCTCGAGCTTGCTTCCAACTGACAGGTTAAAAAGACTACTGTAATGTTCGAATATTGACATCATGGAAACTTCGGTATACATCGGCATACACCTTACGTTCTTTGACAAACTACTTGAAATGTTGATAAATATAAAGCTATAAAATTCAGTTAAAAACAGTAAAACGACAGTTTGACTATCGTTTAATCATATTACATCTAAATTTATCTTTTTGCTACTTATTTAAAAATATGTAACGAGTTATTCCCGTGTCATATATTCGGATTTTCCGATTTGAATTTCAATCGCAATAACCGGGAAAGCTTTCATACCGCAACAGAATTAGTTGTTATTGTTCAATCACTACAGTATTATAGTTAATTATTTTATTTATTCATTCTAATGTCGGGTTAAATGCCAATTGCTACTATGCGCTTCGGTGGAACAACGTGGTTTTAAATAACTGTCGATACCGTTATTTTTCTTTTACTTCCAGTCCTCGCGCACAAAATAAAAAAGATAACAGTATTATTTTGTTTTTCGTACCTCTAATAATGAAATGTGTAATCAGTCACCGTATTGAGCGAAATGATGGATAGGTTCCATTGCTCTGAGTTACTTTGAGAGCTCAATTTTGTAATTTAGTAAAGTGGTTTGTTATTTAACGTAGCTACGGTAAAACTTGGTGTATTATTATTTGTGTATCTGTGTTAACTTAACTGCAAAACTGCAATCTAATATTTTCTATAAATGTAGTTTAATTAGAATACTCTATGCACGCTAGGAACAGTAAACTTATTAGTTATTAGACATTTTACTTTACGTGGATTATAAGATTTTTTGAAATAAATTTATTTCAAAATATTTATACGCAATTCTGAGTTTTTATATGTTATTGAGTGATGAGACGAGCAAGACATGTGCTTGATGCACTAAGCAAAATGCCTGCCATAACAGCACAGAGATACTCTGTACAAATAGCTGAGTGGCACTGTGCTATATAATAAGCAGGCTGGTAAGCAACCTACCATCAAGTACATGCCTTGCCCGTCTCGTTACTCTGTTGTGAAAAATAACTTACTTTGGTAGTAACTCACCAGAACAATTCAATATGTATAATTTTACGTTGAAGGGGTAAAAAGGAAAGGATTCATGTTTGCTTCCACGGTAAAAAGATAGGTCATTTTTTTTAACAGATAACTTACCCAATCTGCTAAAAGCGTTATTTGAAAACATATTTTATTCCTATCGATAAACGTGGCCCTTAATTTAATTTTATAATTTCATACTAAAATAAATACGGTTACTTCACTCTAGCCTTTCAATTAAATAGGTACTGTAGAGAGCTTCATTGTTCTTTCTTTTCATAAAATATTGATTATCGTGAGTAGGCGGATGTCTATTGTTGTTTCAATAGGTATTATCGTATATCTAATTAAATAATGATGTTATGTTGTTGATAAAGATACTCTATAAAATATAAGCTATTTAAGTATATGAATGAACTTTTTAAGCTAATTTATTGATAGATAAAATAAATACTGTGGTCTCGTTTTAATGTGCCAGAAAAATATAACTTTGCAAATAGCAATGCCATATTGATGTAGTTTATTTCATAGTGAGTAATACAGTTAACTTGAAACAAATAGTCATGCCATGATTATTTATGTAGGTATATTATTTTACTAAATATATCGAACTCATGCAACGGAAAATGCTCTAATGCATGCTAAGTGCACGCGCCTACTCGCAATTGAAGTAATGGTATAGATCCTTATAATATAATAATTGTTTTTAAGCCTGCGATAAACGGACGCCATTTCCTCTGTCTATTATTTTTATTCTGTGATCACATCGTTGGGTACTTGAGTATGATAGTTAATCATATCTGAAACAGTGAATAGAGCAAATAAAATACAGGATTAAGTATATTATTATACTCTTAATAATCATTTTATTATATCTAGATATATATTATATAGATAGTATATTTAGAGACTTACTTAACTTAACTTAACTAAGTCATGAAGCCAATAACTTAGTTTCAATCTCGTAACTATGATATAATATCTTCGGTTATCAGTTTTTTTTTTGAGATTTGGGGTTGGTCCCACAACACAAGTTGTAATGGTGATATAGCGTGCTGCTATCAGTTTAGCATACTCGATATGCTGAAACTAGCATAACATTTCCAGGATGTAGCCACTGCAAGAGAATACTCATAGAATAATTTAATAAAAGTAGAATTGTAAATTACAAAACGATAAAAATACAATTTTACTCATGGCGAATAAAATAAAGTGAGCTCTACCTTTGCATTAATTTAGAATATGTAACATTTAAAAAGTTTTCACTTAAATAAAATAAAAAATATATACATTTTTTTAATATGTATTGACATAGGTATTAAAAAAAACACGCAAAAAAAAGAGCTTTTTATTGCTTTAATAAAAAAAATTGGCAGTCATAGGAACTGCCGATAGAAGTGAAAACTTGTGACTCAAATGTTTTCACTTTTAATTGAATTGTCTAATTTAATTATCATCTTGGCAGAAGACAAACTATTTGTTAAACCATCGTAGGTCTATGTACATTCGCATAATTTCAACACCGCCAGCTAAATCGATGGTTGCGCCATCTAGTTTTATATCAACGTAATTATACAGAATATTGCAACTCTTTACTGTTTGTTGCCCTGGTACTGGTACCTAGGGGCAAACGCAACTCCTTTATATTTCTGTTGTCCTGGTATCTGGAGATAAACGCTGGGCTGTTGGAGGTAGGTAATCGAAACTCTTTACTGTTTCTGTTACCCTGGTACCTACCTGGCCTTTTTTACCGAGTTTACCCGAAGATTTCATATCCGATCCGATCCGATCCGATCCATTATCATATCCAAGCGTGACGATTGATGAATCCATTTCACAGCCCACGAAAATTCTGTCTATAGCGCGCCTAAAGAAGTTTTCACTTCAAAAATACTTATTTATTCCGCAATTTCAGGATGTTAAATGATTTATTATGTAAAAATGTACACAGGATAACTCACACTAATATAGCAGGATGCCCTAATAAGAGATAAATAATACAAATGGAGTAACGTAAGTCAATAGCTAAATACCATTGGGAGCGGTATAAGTCCGGAATTCGGTCCGTGGGCGGATGAATGAACTGAGTTTGTTGACTGATCCGTCATACAGCCTTGTGGCGTGAGTTATGTTGACAAAATGATGATAGTAAGGAGCTTTTATTTTACTTGGTTAACTTTATTATGTAATGCATTTCTGTTATTTTGTAATCAATGTTTTCAATACCTAGGTACATACTTAATTTTTTATAGTAGTTATAGTGACTGGGCGGGCAAGACATGTGCCTTATGGTAAGCTCTAAGCAACACGCCTCCCAACAGTAGTGTCACGCAACGTCAGACAGCTAATGGAACATGAAAAGTACAAATCATTACCTAGCACTGTACTACGTTCATCATCTAGAGATAAAAAAATGTTTTTTTCTATGCCCTGGAAAATATCACTAGAAAGTAGAAACATTGCCCTTCAAACGGAAACATATTGATGGGTGCACGTTATACTGCTTAGCGGTAAAGTCATGGTAAAGTAACCAGCGAAGGCGTGGTACTTTCCCAGGCGGACTCTGCAAACAGTCCTACCACTGTATAGCCTACTTATATATATATCTATATTATTATTTACCGTTAAAATCTTGCGCGTTCATTTCAGTCTGCCTTTGTACGAAAAGCTTGAGATTTGGAGGCGAACAAGAAAGTTCCCAATTATTAGAATTCGGACAATGATCGAGATTCAAGCGAGAACCCAGAACAAAAGACGCCCGGACAATGTTCGCTTCGCGCTAAAGTTGAATCCGAAGAACAGAGCTACCTACTTGAAATTCGAAATTCTATTTTCGAAATTCAAACAGTTCATTGTAACGAACCGCCATTCACTCGTTCACATCAAAAACTGGCAACACTGACAAGGGTGTTCCCGCCGTGCCCCTTTTTTCAACGTCCTTTCCTGTTTTGAATTCAATACGTAAAGTCGTAACCCACCAAACATCTAAGTGGTTAAACTTGAACCTTAATGTTTCGGCTTAGAGTCAAAGTTTGCTTGCAACAGAATCCAAAGTTGTACAAGAGTTAACAATGAATGGATCATTTCCCTTACAATGTGCAGCAACGGTTTCTGAAACTCTTCGTTGGAAACTGTCACTTAACGTTATTAAATTAAGGGTGAAATTGTCTTTGAGGTGGCTGTCGTATCGTATATCCCCTGTAATTTGTGTTAAGTTCGTTTTAATTTATTTTGGGACCTTCAAAATCTCGGTCCAGTTTGTGATATTGTTCAGAACTTTAATCAGTTTTGGCAATTTCATTGTTCCGATACCGAATTTTGGCAATTTATGTTTTGCTTTTAAAATCTTAGTGGTTTCTTAAGAATATCTACAATTCTGAAGGTTTTCTAAATCTTAGAAAAAATCAGGAAGTGTTTTACTGTTGATGTTGATAGGTTTCGATTGGAGACCAGTATTTACAACCTGAATTTTAAATACAAGAGTGTGCTAATGTTCATGTTTTAATGTTGTTTTTTCAGAGTTTCAGTTCAGTGTCATTTGCAGAGTTTGTCCAGAGAAAAACCACAAATTTTGGCAGTTATTTTACCGCCAAGCAGTGACGTTCCAACAATGTTTCCAACGTTTTGGCTTGAAGGACAATGTTTTCGTATGACAGGGTTAAGAGATAAATTACCTTATATCTAAGAGTAATGAGCGTGGTGCTAAGTATTGATTTAAACTCTTTCATATTTAAATGATTGGGTGGAATTGCTGTAATGAGCAAGGGTGTTACTTATCATTAAGCTCACGATTTGCTTGTCGTTCTATGTTATTTAAAAATACCCTATACAGACAAATTACCCAAATAGGTCAAGTAAAATTTTGTAACATTTTATCCACAAGAACATTGTAATAAATCTGTTTTCATTTCCGAAGATTTATCTTCCTGGGTGTATATTGTCGTTCATCTATACAGAATTTAACTCGAATAGTAGAGAAAAGCTATTTTCTTACTAAGTTGATATTCTATCCACAATGTGCTTTCGTTATTCCAGTTTTCTATGTGAAGCGTTTCTCATGAGACAAAGGTAAAGAGATTTCAAGTGTAATCCGTCAATTACTACGTTCCATGTTTTGAAAAACACGTCTCATTACTTCACACGCGTTAGAATGAGATATATTCAGAAGAAATCAGTGGTTTTAAAAAGTATTTTACTAGCAGCAACCCCCCTGTGTTACCCGTGACGTACCACAGATCAGAAAATAGTTACTCCGAAACCTTTATTTCTTCTTCCCGGACTTGAGCGCTAGATGGCGCTAGTCCAAAGTTTCCTATAAGATAGAGACCACAACGGGCAGAATTCCTCCAATCTCCGTCGTCTGTTCCGGATGCCTGTCGCAACCTTAACAGGATGCTTGCCTTCTGGGACGGCCTGGGCTGGTTGGAGTATAAAAGGGAAGTATGAGTCACGCGTCACGCACAATGGCCCAATAAAGAGGCTAGGTGCGGAAAAGGCCCCGCTAAACTAACTAACGGCTCCCACACAAAACTGCGATGCGATGCGACGCCGCATCGGAGCAATTCGCCATCGCAAGTTCCTCCGATGCGGCGTCGGCCTTAGGTCCCTTAAAAAACAACGCAACTAACTAAACTTACGGCTGGTTTAGTCGGGAGAACGGCAGCTGGACTTCCGGAAGCCCCGGATTCAAATCCCACGCGCACCACTGTCTTTTCGCAGTCATGTGCATAATGCCGCTAACTTAAAATGGTGATGAAAACATCGTGAGGAAACCGACATTTGCCTAGAATCTTTCGAAGTCATGCCACCACCTCGCACTGGACCAGCATGGTGGATTATCGCCTTGTCTCACTCCTTGCAAAAGAATGCTCCGAGTCCCAACAGTGGGAACATTTAGTGGGCTGTGCATATTAAGCAACTAACTTCAGTCTGTCGAAAGAGGAATCGGTGCGCGCGCGCGTCTTAAAAATATCTCTCTTTTTTCCAACCGCGCCAGAACAAGCCGAAGCTTAACTTCGATTTTTTTATAGGTATATCATTTTTTTATCATTAGTATTCTAATAAGTATTTTTTGTTCCAATAAATAATGGAATGCACTCATTCGTCCCACGTTACAGCGAATCATAAATTATGCCTTCGCACAAAAAGCGATAGATGCTAATCTAGATGAGTTAGCTACAAAAACTGCACTAAAGTGCTTCTAATTAGAATTTATAGCGGACTTTAAACCGTTACTTCTTATGTCGATTGATTGGCTAGTAATGATAATAATGAATATGCAACAAATCAGGACATCCTTGCATATTTTCTTGATTCTCACGGTTCGTCTCGTGCCTTCAATGCATATTTTTACTAAAAAATTGAAGATAACCTTAGGCATCATGTATTTACCACCCATATTTAACGCTCTATCGTAGACCACCAACCTGCACTGGTCTAGCGTGGTGGATTATGGCCTTGACTCTCTCCATGCGATAGAAGACCTGAGTCCCAGCCGCGGGAACAATTAGCTAGAAGAACGGGAACATTGAGAACCGCTTGGTAGCTTAACTTTAGACAATATTATAACGGTCCAACTACGACTAATATCTCCATGAACTTAGGTACATGGCGAAGGGGTTTAAATTAAAAATATAAAATAACTAAAGTCAAAATTAAAAATATTAATGAATAAATATTTTATTTTCTTAATTTACCTACTTGATATTGACATTGACACTTACATATTATGTAGCGCTGTTAATCGATAGGCATATTGTAGTTTGTTTTTTATAAGCTTTTATTTATTTAGTAGATAGATATGTAGATAACCGGACTTTATTATTTTATAACATGATTGTCCATTGGCTAAAAAGTATTATTTCATTATTCCAATAATTATTACATACTGGATACATCATCCTAAACACGTGTATGTATGGCGATCAATATAAACTATAAAATAATAGTGTTATTGATAGAAGTTGGTATAAAAATGTGGTTTTATATAATCGTATGAAGTATGAAGCAATTGTTTTGAATAATGATAAAAATAACATCACCTGACAGTGGCGTACTTATGAGTCTCCTATACGCATATATATATATCTTATATTAGCATGCGTGTTCCGCGCCATGACTGATGGCCGCTGATGATTGGCGCCCCTATCGTAAAATACTATGATAACACAGAGTCATTCAAGAGCACCTAATTGGTTCACCTTTTGACTAGAAAACTTTAGTGGTGAAACCTGATGGTAAGCAACATGCCTGCCACATAACAGCACAGTGACACGCAGTTATTGGAACATGAAAAGTCCAAATCATTACCTAGCACTGCATTGCGCTCGTCACCCAGAGATCTAAGATGTTATATCTCTAAGCCCTGTAATATCTCTGGCAACATTGCCCTTCAAACCGGAACACAGTAATGTTTCCACATTACTGCTTGGCGGTAGAATAACTGGCAAAGGTGTGGTACTTCTCCAGGCGGACTCTGCCAAGAGTCCTACAAAACTGTAACTTAGATCAACTTTTGTCCCGAAAACTTCAGTGGTAGCACATATTCTCGTAGTCCGTGTTACCTACTCTTCAGGGTCGCTGTTGAATGGTGCCACTATTGTAATTTACAATAAAACAAGGAAGTCATTCAATAAATGACTGACCACAAGACTTCAGTGGCTGACTTCTGACTCTAGCAGTCCTCGGCTGACCTCATGACTAGTGAGTTCTCTGATGACTAGTGCGACTATCGTAAAATTAAGTGACAACGACAAAAGAAAGTCCTTATCGTGATTTAACTTCTGACCAGGACGTCTACTCTAATTCAACGAATTCGTAATTTCGAAATAAACTCGCGATTTTCCAACTCCGATTCTAATCGATGCGTCATTTTATCCGTTTAAATGTTCTGAGCCTACTCTAATTAGAGTAGGCTCAGAACATTTAAACGTCAAACAATGTTGTATTGGACGAAACGAAGTAGAACGAGATAAGGAAGTCGCGAGTTTTTTTTCGAAATTTCGTTTTCGTAGCAACAGAGTAGACATCCAGAAGATCTCTGTGGTGGCACATGATCTCCATCAGTAGATGAAATCATATGACTCAGTTGATCGAGTCATGCTGTAAAAAATAAAACCGCTATCAGATAATAAAAACATATGATGTTTTAACACGTACTTTGCCAAGAATTTAGATTGGATGTTTGCTCTTCCTATTGTGAAAAGAATAAATTACTAACGAACCAATACCGAGTACCGTTGAAGGGAGTTTTTTTTTCGTCGCCATCATTTTATTTGACGTTCGTCATCGTCCGTTTTTATTTCGTAAGCCATTGTGGTCTAGTGGCGAGAAAGTCGTATTTTTGGTTTTGTGGTCGCAGGTTCAAATCCAGCCTGCACCTCTGTGTGTTTTTCCCAATAGGTACAGGTATATAAGTTTGTCAACAAGACTTGACGGTAATTACCGTCAAGCCTTGTTGAATTGGAACCTACAACTAGAAAACCAAAAATACGACCTTCTCGCCAAGTGTCGCCAAGTCTCGCTTTCCTTTGAAAACATCCTGAGAAATCTGACATGCACCAAACCGCACTTGGGCAGTATGATGGATGACCTTTACTCTAAGAGTAACTCCTTGTGAGAAAAGGCCCTGAAAAAATACTATCCACCCATCTTGCTGGTTCTTTTATCGCTTTTGACCACCAACTCGCCTGATGGAAAGCGACGGTGTGGTCGAAGATGGCGTACGTTGACCTAGGAAATATCTATTCACTCTGACCTTGTATCTCTCAGGGAACAAGGAGGCCGGCAACTTATTCCACTCTAAGCTGGTACGATCAAGTGGTGGTATGTTGGACGCTCCATTTACCTTGCCTCTGCCACAATTTCGTTCCAAATTTTGTCTACCTCTCATCACGTCGTGATTTTATTCTCTATTTAAATATTTAGACCACTAAAAGTAATTAACATACTAATTAATGTCCTGATTGCAATAAGACCTTGTTATTTTAAATACTGTTTACAGGACTTTTCGGCGAATGAAGACTTTTATAGGCCATTATCTTTATCCTCGAGAGGGAAGCTAAATTGAAGGAACTCTGGATGAGAATTTTAGATTAGGGTGAAATATTTACAAAATGTTTGATACAATCACAAATCCGTCTCTTAGAGAAAATCCCGTCGGATGTCTCGAGACTTTATTAGAATGTTTCGTGTTTTGCAAATTGACGACGATTTTTGGGGATTGGGTGAATAAAAATTAATGAATTGTATTTTTTTTTAATAAAGAGTGACAGAATGAACAAGACACGTGCCTGATGGTGGACATTGTGTGTGAATTGTCCACCAATATTTATTTATTTATTGATATTGTCCCGTGCTTTCCAAACTTCTGTTATGAACCATTATTGACGGCTGATATTTTTTCACTCCGAAATCTCCTCATTACAGAAAATCTTTCAAGAAATTGTTCTAAGTACGCGTACTAAGTGAAGATTATTGTTAAATTTTATAATAAACTAGTAAAGCGCCTTGCGGTTTTACGCGCTTATTTCCCGTTTGCATGATTTCCTTCGATGATAGTAACCTATGTCTATGTACTTTTATCCGCCAGACTAGACTACAAATTAACTGAATTAAAATAGTTTCTTATACCTACTTTATCTAAGACTGTATTCCTTTCAAAACCGACCTGCTCCGCCTTTCCGACGTGATTGAGCAACAAACATCCAAATTTTATTTTTTATCATATTAGTAGCATTCAAAATATGAACTATTATTTTCCTTCAGCACGGATCCAGGCGTTCGTGCAGTGTAATGCCCCACAGTAAAAAAAAAACCCACGTCCATTGAAATAAAAACAGCAAATCTATTTAAAATAAAATGTTCTAACACTTTATAGATATTGTTTCAACTACGCCTACAACGCGAAGATTTAGAATCGTTTAGAAGTAAAAGAAACAGTAACAAATGGTATCGTGTCTGTTGCTCGTTGCATCTCACCTGCCGATGACCATTGAGTAATTCCTGTAATGCGGCAAACGATTTACGTTGGCGGAGCAAGCCGAATCGAAAACAAGGCTAAAGCGTGCTCGCTTAATTACGGAATACGGAATGGCCAGTTTTCTACGGAGCCTCTTCAGATGTGGACGTATTAAGGGATTTGTGGGTCGTTATACTCTTAAACTCTATGAATGCCTGGGTCCGTAGTTTTTATTAATAAATACAAAAAATGTAGAAAGAATAACAATAGTGATACTTGAGGAAGATTCAAATTTTCCTAATTTATCTTATTTAAGTGAACGTCGCCGTCGTCGAAGTGGTCCAAATTTGACCATAAAGCAATTAATCTATTATTATCACTAAGAAAAGAGTATTTTAATGCGTGCTTGTTAAAATACATGGTAGAATATGTAATGTTTTTTTTTTTTATTGAATGTCGAGCCCAGTGCATGCGCTAGGTAATGACTCTGTATTATCTATTCTATAGTAATGATTTAGTGTCTTACTATTCCATTAGCTGCGTGGTCGTTCTGTTATCGATACTACTCGTATAAAATAATGATTTATTTTCTCCAAAAAAAAAAACAAAAACCGACTTCAATTAAATTTTTATTCAGACAACCGAACAAAATTTCATAAGAATCGGCGTTTCGGCGCTGTTCCGCCATGGTCACGAGAAGACTCGCTGCCGAAACGTCGAGGTAGTTAAGTAAATGATAGTAAAGTTTTTTTTTAAGTGAAAACTTCTTTAGGCGCGCCTAGACAGATTTTTCGTGGGCTGTGAATTGAATTCATTCGTCACGCTCGGGTATGATAAGAAAGCTTCGGGTAAACTTGGGACCATGGCTATTGGCCATCTAGAAATACGTCAGCCAATGGAAAATGCTGAAAGGGCGTGGACAGGCCATCATGGCATGGCCATCTAGAAACGCATCAGCCAATGGGAAATGCTTACGCATTTCTAGATGGTCATGCCAATATGGCGAGCCCACGCCCTCCGGTTACACCTGTGTAGTTTCCAAGGTAAGCTATCAAATTCTGAGTTTTAGTTTTCACTTCTATCGGCAGTTCCTATGACTGCCAATTTTTTTTCTTGATTTAAGTCTCGTGATTAAGTCCTGTAAACTGTTGATATTAGTGTAAAGTTTTTAATTTACCCCGTTTGATATAACTCTAGCTCCGCCCCTCTCAGTTAGTAACTGTGATTCTTCACTCTTCAGTAGTGCAGCTGCACGAACGGTCCGCTTCAATGGAACCGGTGGATGGTTTTTGTGACAAAAAGCTGGGCGAATGACTCGTGAGCAATGGATTACTGGGAACGATTTTGCGACTAAATTTCGGGGCTCTTTCGATTTGTGCAATTGTGAATGTTTAAGCTTTTGTTGTTTAAAAATGCCATTGAACTCTTACAACACTAAGAAGCGGCACGCGCTCTTCTACGATGGCAATGCAAAATCAGGTGACGTCTCCTGATTGAGTCTCAGTCGTAACAGGAGCCACAAGTTGAGTGGACGTTCGCTAACAAAAAAATATCTAAACTAATTTGATGTATAGCTATCTCATTTGCACCTACTGCCTACTTGTCATGATGTCTTTGTCATTCATTCAAACGTATCTCACGATGGAAGTGAAGCTATCTGCACATTGCGTATGCTTGTGTGAAATGTTCGCCACATTATGCTGTCTTTATGTTAGAGCGTACCTCATCTTCCTTTACTTAGTTATATCAATGAAAAATGCCTTTAATTTGATTTATAGACTGATAGCAACCCGTGGTTTCATTCGTGTTGTGCCCGCTCCCGTTAAATTTTTGATACTTTGTGTTCCATTGTTTAATCAGGGATCCCTTTTTTTGGAAGTAAAATACCTATAGCACCCAGTAAACATGTAACTATCTAATCGTGAAATTTCTAAAATCGGTTCAGTACGTTTTGCGTGAGAGAATAACAAACTAAAAATCAAATCTTTCCTCCGAATCATTTTAGTTTAGATAATAATGAATGTTGATTATGAAAGATGTCTTTCCTGGAACATGCCAGTTTCCTCACAATTAGGTACTTCTTTTATCATGTGTTGTTTTGGCTCGTTTAAGCCTATAAGTGATCAGAATACGACGTTAAATTCCACATCATAGTTTTAACTGACTAAAAAGGAGGTTATCAATTCGACACGTATTTACTACAACCGATGGGAAGTGGTGAACCAAACAGTTCGATTGTTTCCAACCACTCGTTTCATAGGCGCGGAAGAGCGACCGAGAAATTGATAATATCTATATTTAGTTTCGATTCCATCATCATTGCTCAGCCACTCAGCCCTGTCCTCAGTATCCCAGTATGAAATAATTCCATTGTATGTAATTAAGTAGTTCTGATTTTTCTTTATAATGTCTACGAAACAGGCCGTTTTGAAGCTGCTATATGTAATTTTTTTTTTAAACTTGGGGTAAGGGGAAAATCACGACATGCGTCTGACGGTAAGCAATACACCCATAGCAGCACAATGCTTCACAGATATGGAGAATCCTAAGTCTAAATTACTGTATAAATTGTTTTATTTCTGTAATCTGTGGTATAAATCATGTAAAGCTAGTCATTGGCCAGATGTGAGGTGATTTTATCAATTTTGCCTGTAATTTCCGAAAGGTCGCCCTATTTTACAATCGCGAGGTCATGGGTTTGAATTCCGCCTGCAACTCTGAATCATTTACTAAGTGCAGATATACGGGATTGTCATCAGCATTGACTTTACCCGTGAGAGAGAACATCACTAGGAAACCAAAAAAAACATTGCTCGAGGACATGAGTAATTCGCTAACACGCTCTTGATCAGCGTGGTGGATTACTCCTTGACTATCTCCTAGTGAGAAAATACTCCAAGTCCCATCAAAGGAAATTAAAATTGACCTGCTTATGCCAATCACTGTACCTATCATAATTGGAAACTTGCCCTTCAAACCAAAACACGTGTGCTGTGTGCACAATACAATCAGGCAGTTACAGAAATTATTTTTAATGCCATTTCAAACGAACATTTAAACGCAGCATAGATTTCTAAATTAATAGTAGATTTCTAACTTGCAGACTCTGCATACAACACAACAAAACGATGCTACTGACAACGACACTCGACGGCATCTCAAATTGTACTTTCTCTAAGTAAGAGAACTCAAGAGTTTTTATCTGTAACGCGGTTCCGACTCATGCTTGGTGGCCAGTGGAATGTTCACGGTCCACGGACTCTTTCGAAACAGTCTTAGGCGTGCTAGTGCGAATGTTTTTATATGGCCATCGGACATGCTTTAATGGATCCGTGTCGGCGTTAGTCTGATTTGATGGATCATCGAGATTGCTTTTATTATAAGTACACTTGCCGGTTTTATTGTGATGACTCGATCGCTGTGAGGTCGTTTTGACGCGAACAGGTATTTGAAACTTACAATTCAAAAATTGAATTAAAACGATGCTTATTTGTTTCTAGATGACCCCGCAAGACCCGCGCAGTTCCCGTTATAAAAAGTAGCCTAATTATGATGTAAAATGTTAATTATAATACCTCTAAGAATTTGTGTACAAAACTACAAAGTTTCATAATTATTGGTTGAGTAGATTTTCGTGTGAAAGCGTAACAAACAAACTGACGTTCACATTTAAAATACATTTTAGTAGGGATTAAACTAGCATCTACCTGCGACTTTGCCCGTGGAGAAATTAGAAATAGGTTATTCAGTTATATTACGTTATAAAGATTAGTACAATGAAACTACACTTTTTTCCAGACTACGAGTATAATCTTAGTTCCAAATTTTAGACATTAGCGTTTACTTCTTTCATCGTGATTGAGCAACAAACATACAAGCATCCAAACACCCAAAATTTGACATTAATCGTATTCGTGGGACTTTTTTGTCAATAGTGAGACAACTTCTGCAAGGATACATTAATGTGACAATATTATTATCACTCAATATTTCCATAGGTCAGTATGTGGGTTTCTAAATCCAGTATTTTCATCTTATTTCATTTATCTAGAACAGATTTAGTTCTTTGATGTTATTTAGAGGTTTTTGGAGCTATTATATGAGTGATTTTTTATTTCATTTTCAATAATGAAAAAAATACCTACAAAACTGTTATAAACTTTTTTAGCTTTTGTAACTTTAAAAGCAAAATCTGGTTTATAAGTAGCTTTAATGCGATATCTTCTGAACTTCTTATGAATACTAATGAAGTGGCGCCCCGCTACCGTGGCTCAATGTCCTAAGAGAATACTTAATTGCTTTCGAAATAAGTACCGACTCTTAGTCTCTTTGTGTTGCTAAAAGCGATGGAGATCTGAGAGCACCTCTTTTGGGTTCCACAGGTCTTACTGAGCAACCACAGAGGAACGGTTGTGATCTTATGTTGAAGTACAGAGAGTAATGACACAGACTAAGTAGGTACTAACTTCTAACAAAGTAGTAACTTCGTAGGGAGAGAATGAGTAATATGCCCCGCCTGGGGAAGTACCACACCTTTGCCAGTTATTCTACCGCCAAGTAGTAATGTGGAAATATTACTGTGTTCAGGTTTCAAGGGCAATGTTTCCAGAGTAATTACAGGGCTTAGATATATAACAACTAAGATCTCTGGGTGGCGAGCGCAGTGCAGTGCTAGGTAAATGATTTGGACTCTTTATGTTCCAATAATAGCTGCGTGTTACTGTGCTCTCATGTGGCAGGCATGTTGCTTACCATCAGGCACATGTCCTGCTCGTCTCGTCACTCTTTATTTAAAAAAAAAATGCATTGGCAAAGCTTTTACAAACTACGTTATTCAAAGTTTTGAAATACAATTTTTTTGAGTCGCGATGGGCATTTCAGATATATGATAATTAATTTTTTTCCGACAAAAAAAACTAAAACTGACTTCAATTTTAAATTAAACTCAAACACTTACTACATTCCAGTAAGACGTCCAGATAAGCAAATTTTAGATTGATATTTCAAAACCCACTCAAACGATTTCGATAAATTTTAATCTAGTATGATCCAATTTGATGCAGTCGTTCGGATATCATGTGCGTACAACGTTCATACATTTCGGCGACTTACTTTTGTTTATGTTTATACAGAGATTTGAGGTGCAAATGAAAACATTTCGAGTGAGCGCTACGAAAGTACATTTCCTACTTGGTTATGGATAATTAGCATATGACTCAAGCGTGACTCATGCGGCCACTTTTCACGTATTAGCGATTTAGCGATAAAGTGTTGTTATTTACTTTCTGTTGTTTGGCTGTGCGGTAACTGTTGTTTGACTTCAAAGTTGAAAGATGGTTCTGTTGTGGAACACGTACATCATTATTGATGTTTTATAGACAAGAATAAAAGCGAAGGTGTGTATATTTGTCTTCACGTATCTTACTAACGACTGAACGGATTTGTACGAAATTAAACACTTAGTAAGCACATTACCTGAATGAACACAGGTTATTTTTAATCCCTCTCTCTTTAACTTTATTCTCTCTGTGTAAACTCTTAATTGTGATACAAACGAACAGACATATTACTGTAAAACACTTATGAACTACCACCACAAATTGAGGCCTTATTGCTGAGAACAATTTCTTCCAGGTAAAACCAGCATTTGCTTTGGTAATAAAGGCTCTACCTGTATGAGTGAAACTCTCTTCACTGTCTCAAGTTTACCGTAATTCTCCTCTACCTTGGCTCCCCTACAACTACAGTTTGGAAAACACTGCCTTGAAAACATTTGCCATTCAAATTCCTCAGGGTAATTCCGCTTCTGGTTCGTGCAGCAGATTCGCGGTTGCATTGAGATCGACGCAGGTGGAGGGCCGTTGCTCTCACTCGTGCCTCTTCGGACGCACTCGGCCGCCTTCGTGACATTCGAATTAGGAACTTACTGCAATTATTTCAACACTGTTTATGTATAAACCTTCATCTTAATACCTTAAAACGAGCAATTGTTGTATCCATACTAATATTAAGAGGTGTTTTGTTTTGAACGCGCCAATCTCGGGAGCTACTGGACCGATTTCAAAAATTCTTTCATCGTCGGATATGTACGTGATCCCTGAGTGCTATAGGCTATGTATTATGTCCCACGGGCGAAGCCGGAGCGAACCGCTAGTATCTTAATATATATAAAATCCAGCGTCATTGTAATTAATTATAGTTCTTAGTTAACACTGTACCAAATAAACTGATATTCACGAAAGTTTGCATTTATGCATATTTAATTTGGTCCAACAAGGGATAGGTTCAAGATAGGATAGTTAATAGATTAATTTACGGTCGCAATTTTTAACCGACTTTAAAAAAAAAGTAGGTTTCTCAATTCGACCGTATATTTTTTTTTTTTTTTTTTTTTTTATATGTGTTCGGGGATAACTTCGTTGTTTATTAACCGATTTGGATGATTCTTTTTTTGTTGGATAGGAGACATTCCAAGGGTGGTACCATGATAAGGAAACCAGGATCTGATGATGGAATCCTGCAGAAATTGAAGAGAACTTGCAAAAATTGTAGGGGCGACAAGCGCGATTGTTAATTTTTCCATTAAGTATTTACAAGCACTACAATTTATTTTGGTTTGGCACTACGAAGATTTGGAAGCGATCTGATGATGGAGCCAAAATACTGTCGAGGGAACTCCTCAAAGATTTACAGCAGTTATCTAGTGTTTGGGCTTGATTAATTAATGTATTGATGAGCACTGTACGTCTAGATGTCTTGGGACTGTCTTTCATCATCATTATAATGTCTATGTTTGGATGTTTGTTGCTCAATCACGTTGTAACTAATTAATTAATCGTTAGACCTTTAAAAACTGCAAGGGTAGACTATAGTGCGTTTGAAAATGTTTCAATTAAGTATTTTAAAGCACTACAATTGAATGAAGGCCTGGAGTCGATCCGATGAAGGAGTCGAAAGACAGTCGAGGCTACTCCTCAACGATCTACAGCAGCTACCTTGTGTATAGGCTTGATAAAGCTGTATCGATTAGCACTTTACACATACCTAGGTGGGATGTGACTGTTATTAGGGGTCTGACGATGAAGACAAAGGACAGTTATGTGAGCTGTTTAACGGTTTACAGTAGCTAGTGTTTGTGCTTGATTCATGTACTCTTAAATATTGATGAGAACTTGGCACCCACATGGGTACTGAGGACCATTTTACAGGTCTAAGTACACCGACCATCCTGGATTTGAACACTTTATCATAGTGAATATTATTCTACTAGTCAAGTTTTTTCTTTATCTTCTCACCTAATTCAAGAATTATTCATCCAACCATCACTTAAAATTGTAAAATAAAATAATTTTAACAAAAAAAAGAACCGACTTCAAAAAGTAAACTAAAAAGTAAAAATAAATCTCTTTACCACAAAGTAGAACGTACTTTGATTAATTTGAACAGACATGATTAAATAAGTATTTAACAATTCTGAAGTCGGTGCCAAGTCAATGTTGCAACAACCTTCCTGTCTATCATACAAATGTCCCCAACAACTTCTCTATGTTCCAAATGTCAGTTCGATTTACTACTCTACGAATGTTAGCTTCAGCTGTAGTTGTTTTACTTGGCACCGACTTAAGAATTGTTAAATACTTATTTAATCATGTCTGTTCAAATTAATCAAAGTACGTTCTACTTTGTGGTAAAGAGATTTATTTTTTACTTTTTAGTTTACTTTTTGAAGTCGGTTCTTTTTTTTGTTAAAATTATTTTTTTTACTTCAAATTATTATTTTATTTTATGACATTACCCGAGCAAAGCCGGAGTGGGTTACTAGTTTAGTATAATTATAATCTTGGAAATGTCTGCAACTATTTTCATTGAATTCAGTATGCAGATGGTTTCGGGGCGATAAATCGATATAACAAATTTTCATTGTTAGAAAACGTCGTTTTTCCTCGTTTTCAGGCAATGAAAAACCGAACAAAAGCTCGGTCATTCAGGTACCGTTTTTTAAGTTTTATCGGAACGTCTACAAAGGCGGTTTTAAGCACATATAATGGACTATTTTTGTCGTCCGTCATCGTCAAAGAATCGTCTATTTTTATTATGTTTATGTCGACGTAATTAAAGGTGAAATTTCTTTGATCTAATTTAACACCTTTCAGCGGGTTTTCTAGTCCCTTTTTAGCTGCTTTTTAATACTTACAAAGTATAAAATATGGCGATTCGTTAACCTTATTCAGTTCTTGAATGCCCCATCCTAATAGCAGCCTACTATGTTTTCCCACTGGTGGGACTCGATGCCTTCTGTCATTTAAATAGAATCTGGGCTATAGCCCTGTAGGTATACCATCACGCCACCCAGCCAAATGAAAGTTGTAAACCTGTTATTTGCATAAACCCCAAATATGTAGATATTATTTCAATTTCATATTTAGAGTAATTTATCTCGAATTTCTTCAGGCAATCAAATAATCGGTCAAATAAAAAAGCAATGTTGTTCATATCAATAAGTTATTCTTGGCATGAAGATGTTATTAAAAGTCATGTCATTGTTATGTTTTCTCATGATTTCCAATTATGCTTATTGCGAAGATAATGGCAGTGCTTTGTCAGTGTAAAATTCTTCCTATTTCCCACGCAGTTGTTACGGGAAATCAGTACTTATTTGCAGTACTATTCTAACTGTTATTCTAAAAGGTCATCCAGTAGCAAAATACTTGACCAAACCTATTAATATTATAAATGCGAAAGTTGCATGTTTGTTGCTCAACCACGTCGGATCGGATTGACATTTGAAACACAGATTATACCTAAAATAGCACATAGGCTAGTTTTTAAATCGTGATAGATTTGCTTAGTTCTTCCAATAATTAAACTAAGTTACTGCAGCAAAGTAGGTACTGTACTCGTAGAAGCAATATAATGGAAGTGCGGAGTTCAAAGGGAATTCTCATTACAAGTTCGCAGCGTCAGCGACAGGGCAGGTGGGACACAGAGCTAGAACGTCTAGAACCTACGTTTGAAATGACACTTGGCATTTTGATATTTCAAGCCTGTGCAGTCTTGGAATGTAGCATCTTGCGATGATGCCAGTTCTTGTGCTTTATTAAGGTTTTATTTGTAACACATACATGGCATTAGAACGTTTATGAAAGACGACTCAATCAGTGACTGTGACATAGGTACGTGAAAGAAACGTCCGCAAGCCGTGCATATTATTAAATTTATTATTATGTGTATTAAATAGCGGAAAGTTTGCTTTACGTCACACCTGATGTTAAGTTACGATGCGGCCCATTTTAAAAACCGATTCATATGTCACGGTGTCCAGACCATAACAGCCAGGAAGATGATGGATATAGACCCAGACTATATCTATCAGGAAATACCCACTCAGACACCGCATTCCAAAGCTTATACGGTTTTATTACTCCTCCTCAAATCAAATCTCCACACACCTACAGTTAAATAACAGTTTTCTGGTACAAAGTGGCTCCTGAGCTACCTAGCTCAGAGCTAGAGCTCAAAGCTCTGATGGAAGATCAGATGGACATCGTGGACATAGCGAAACATATCATAGATTACTCGTCTTTCATTCCCCTTTTACTGCAGTACTCTTAAGAAGCCCACAATCGAGCTAAGTCATTTCGAAAAGCCCCGTTTTGTAACATCGAAGTTATTTACGCGAACACGAAATCTTGATTGTAGTTTCAAATTGGGTCGTCTGATTTACGACCGCGTTACGGGTCGGGCCACACGCGTCGTACGACATCGTACGACGCGACGGCGCAGCGGAAACGTATTGAAACTGGACGCCCTATATCAGTTTACGCTGAAAATCTGTAACTAGTTGCCTGGGACAGATCGATTTCAGCAATAAGGCCGCCCATTGTCGCACTAGTTAATAATGTATTGTAATTTTTTGAGTTTTCTTTTTAAAATTGAGCAATAAGATACAAGTCGATAAGGTTGCAAATACCGCACATTATTGACTGACAAGTCGGTAATATTGCAAATACTGCACATTATTGATTGGCAAGTCGGTAAGGTTGCAAATACCGCAAATTTTTTATTGACATGTTGGTGACAAGTCGGTAAGGTTGCAAATACCGCGAGTTATTGATTGACAAGTCAGTAAAGTTGAAAATACCGCACGTTAATGCACGCAGCAATAAAATGTTGTACTGTCAAAGCAAAACATACCCATTTAGTTTCCGGAACAAAATAACATCTCACACGTTCGCGCATCGTAAAATTCGCTGACCTATTTGGTATTCAATACCCGTAAGAGTTACGTCCAACTGGGATTTCCAGTACCGCTTAAACATTTAGCCGTGTTAATATTAATATGCGTTTCGGATATCGTGAGAGAATCCTCGTTTGACACGGTGTTCTTCGAATTTAGTTTTCAACTTCACGAGACGTGGGAATTTTAAATAAGGACTTGGCTGAAGTTGGATATGTAGAAGTTCTGGATTAAACTGGAAATAGGGTTGCCGACGACGAATTAAATTTTAAAATTGACAGTAGGTAATTTATTGATTATTAAGTCACATTTCATCTTTTTAGAGTAAAGTTTGAAGCAAATATAGCGTGCGTGAAAAAAAAAAACATTTTTTTAATGAATAATGGTGGACATTTCATATACAACACCATATTACCCCATATAAAGCAGAGCTTGTACTATGGGAGCTATCTAGCTGATACAATACTTGTTTGTTGTGACCACACAACAACACAACAATTGTATGCGATTTTAGTTTACGTATTCCGAGAATTAGCATATTTATTATCTGTTTAGTTTTTGACGTCACAAATGTCTAATATTTTGTACAGATTTGATACGGTGTTCTGCCAATTTACTTTTCAATTTCACAAGACGTTTTACGGTACCGAGTTGTATGTAAATGTATGCCCAATAAACTATTTTTAGGGTTCCGTAAAACGTAAAAACGGAACCCTTATAGATTCGTCATGTCTGTCTGTCTGTCTGTCTGTCTGTCTGTCCGTCCGTATGTCACAGCCACTTTTTGCCAAAACTATGAGAACTACACTGTTGAAACTTGGCAAGTAGATGTATTCTGTTAACCGCATTAAGATTTGAACAAAAAAATTAAAAAAAAAGAAAAATTAGGGTTGCCTCCCATACTGAGAACTGAAACTCAAAAATTTTTTTTTCATCAAACGTACACGTGTGGGGTTTCTATCGATAGGTCTTCAAAAATGATGTTGAGGTTTCTAAAATCATTTTCGTCTACACTGAATAGTTTGCGCGAGACACACTTCCAAAGTGGTAAAATGTGTGTCCCCCCCCCTCTAACTTCTAAAGTAAGAGAATGAAAAATCTAAAAAAAATATATGATGTACATTACCATGTAAACTACCAACGAAAATTAGTTTGAACTCGATCTGATGAGTAGTTTTTTTTAGTACGTCATAAATACACTATTATTGAAACTTCGATGAAAGTTACAACGAACTACAAGAACTATGTGTACTAAGTACATTATGTTACTTGCTGCAACGGAACCCTTCATGGGCGAGTCCAACTCGCACTTGGCCACTTTATTTGTTTCTGTTTAACGTATAGTTATGAAGATTTTAGTAGATATAGTGTAGTAGAAAGTAGAAGTGTCGGGAACGATGATGTAAGGACCCATTATAAATTACTTATGGCACTGCTGGCTGGTAGAGGTAGTGCAGAAAATATTCGCTATAGCACTATTGATAGAGTGTTTTGGTACATATATGGGAACAAAGATGCAAGGCAATTTTGAAATTACTCACAACACTACTAGCTAGTAGTGCAGAAGGGTAAGAAATTTCCACGACGCTACCGGTCCGGTAGTGTGGCTTGGTGGAGTGGTGAGTCAGAAGGGAGAATTTTAAATAAGGATTTGGTTCAAAATGGATTTGTAGTACTTTTGGTGGAATAAAATTTTAAAATTAACGTTAGACGATTTATTACTTTGGTTTGATCAGTATTTCTATCTGTTTACACTGTCGTCATCCTGATGCATAATATCGTCTTGGGTTTTCAAAACCCATGCTGTCATCTCTGTTCTGTCAAGTTCGTACTACTGTTCCCGCCGTTTGGGGCAGCCCTAAGCTGCCAGGTCTCCAAGTAAATCCTGCGATCGAGCACGTAGATTACTTTCTTCTGCTTTACGGGTGACACGGCAGATTCCTACTTTGTTTAAAAGTCTCTGTCGAGACTGGAGACGTAAAATACGATTTTCAATATATATGCCATTTGTTTCGTTTTTAAGAACCAGATTTAAATAAATACCTAAACCTACGTCCAGCAGTGGACGAATACAGGCTGATGATGATGTACAAAAACGTCCTTATGGTGTTGTAGAATAGGACGAAAAATTGCATATTTTTACGAATTTAATTATTACTCGTATCAATGATTTATCAATATTTTGTATGATGCTGCTGCCCCTATCTCTCTTCTACTCGAACTACAGTGAAGTGGTAGTGCAGAGCTATATAATGATTTAGACTCTTCATGTTCCAATAGCTGCAGGACACTGTGCTTTTATGGATAGGCGTGTTGCTTACAAGTCCTCCTTGTCCCGTCACTCTATACTATAAAAAAAATCGGGGTGCCCACTCATGTAACATTTAACTAGGAAATGTGCTCAACGTTTCATTTTACGTGCTCCATTTTTGACTTTGTTGCTTGACATTTTTGTGACCTAACATAAATCTACACTAGTTATGAAATATCACACCTCATCTCGTGTCATTTCGTTCAACAATACACCCACCTTATAATAAAAAACGAATAAATAACACAAGATAAAATCATTAGATTAGCATAGTGGAGATAAGATTCGCACTCATGTCTAAATCTGTACCAGGTATGGTATTCTGTAAAACCAAAGTCGAGGCTTCGATTTTGAATTCATCGCAATTATTACTTGACCCCAACACTTGTCAGACTTTTTCATAAGCAGAGATCAGTGAAATTGGGCCTTTAACTAATCGGTGTATTCCCTACATTTATTCAAGCCAAAAACTTGTTAAAATTTTAAAACCAGTGCTTGTAGAAGTTTTACGTCAAACGAACTCAAACAAATAAAATAGAGTTTTAAGTCTAGTGATACGGCGATAATATCATCACAACTCACAACTGCTTGATGGACTTATAACATCATCATCATTAATTTCAACACTATGCTATGCTATTCTCTGATTCTCATTCCAATATTTCAAGAAATTTTTAAATCTGAAATAAACAAAACTCGCCAATTGAGATGTCAGTCAGTCAGGGCAGAATTTATTACCTGGACGTCAAAGTAGAAATTTCCTATTAAGAATATTATATCAAAAAAGCATACGAAACCCAAAAAGTAGTCGATTTTTGTGTAAATCAAATCACTAATTCTTTTCAAATTAATTTTTTGACATTTTAACCGCACAAAACTCAACGAAAAACAAAGTTGGGGATAAGTATGTTTGAACTATGTTGGGGATAAGTATTTATTGTATAGTGTTCAGTTTAAAATGTTTTTTTATCTTAAATATTTTTACACCTGACCACCATATCGATATTGTTTTGAAGATCCCTAAATTAAAACCATCCCAATGGGGAAACCCACTCAGGCAACGCAATCCACAGCCGAAACGTTCTTATCACAAATGTAGAGTCAAACCTCTTCGCTCGAGTCTCTAGAATGTTGACAAATAATAAATAATCGTATCACTACTGCTACAAATAATAATGATGATATGTAGAGGTATAATCGTAACAAATATTATTCGTGCGACTGTAAATAGTCCAAATGATTTTTGGGGTCTAATTATAGCAGACATGAACTCACTGTGGAATCAAGCGTAGTGTTTGCGTTTAGAGAATAACCAGGCTTGTCATATAGAAGTTTATGGCCACCAAAACTACCGAATCCAATTCACAATCGACTGTTTTCTGCAGGTAGAATTATAAATTGGATTCGTGTATAAGTTTCGTGGGAACTTGGCTTTTTTATTGTTTTTAGAGATTAAGAGAGGTCATAGTCCTAAATGATGGTCACTAATATGACATAAGTATGGAAAAATGTAAATAGCTTAAGTTTAATGTGTGAGAATGTTATTATGACTAGTTAGTACTAAGATGTTTGGTTCTGTGAGTTGTGTCTGTTTTTGTGCACTTATAAAAATATATATTTTACTGGGTTATTCAACATTTTGTAGAACGTGTATCAACATTTATAATGCTATATTTCGTAAAGCCGTGGTGGCGGTGAAGGAAAACATCCTAAGAAAACCGGCGTTTGCCAAGAATCTTTCGATGTCGTGCGTCATCCACAAACCCGCACTGGGCCAGCATGGTGGAGTACGGCCTTGAATTCTGCTCGTAACATAGTGTCACGCAGGTATTGTAACATGAAGAGTCCAAATCATTACCTGCAACGTTGAGGTCACCCACCAGAGATTTAAGATGACTCATCTCTATGCCCTGTAATTTCTCTGGAAATATTGCCCTTCAAACCGAGACACAGTAATGTTTGCACATTACTGCTTGGCGGTTGAACAACGTGCAAATATGTGGTACTTCCCCATGTGAACTTTGCAAAGAGTCCTACCACGATATAGTTCAAACATCGAACCTATGTTTTTCAGGTTTCTATACATATGTAGATGTCGTAAAGTTCAAGCTATCCATTGAAATTGATAAATATTCTTTCTTGCAAAAGAATATTCAGTGTTATCTATTATATAATATTGTGTGAAAACGAT
Organism: Ectropis crepuscularia; assembly: GCA_963693475.1. Classification (NCBI taxonomy): domain Eukaryota; kingdom Metazoa; phylum Arthropoda; class Insecta; order Lepidoptera; family Geometridae; genus Ectropis; species Ectropis crepuscularia. The sequence goes on from OY856358.1 coordinate 18,777,046, forward strand.
CACGAATAAATATACGACAGAACAACTATCCAAGCCAGAACACCTGAAAACTGAAACCTCAAAAGTAACCTGAAAATTTTGATTTTTATGGGAAAATTTTATTACTATACCGGTAGAGTCTATTATCATTGAGGGAGCGTATCTCGAAAATGGTTTACAGTATCTGTATCGTCAGACAAAAAAAAACAATTCCACATATTATGTGCATTAACAAGGCCTCGCGGTTTTATAAGCGCAGTGCCCGTTCCCGTTGTAATCTGTGTTCTAAATTTGAACCCTATTTCTTTGAACTCTATCCTATGACGCTCCGATATGACGGAGTAACACATCTAAAGATTCAGACTTTCGTATTTATAGTATTAGCTGGATAGTAGAAACACAACAGAGTTTGTGCATAACTGCGATAGAATAACTGGCGAAAATGTGGAGCACCCAACACGGCGCGGACTTTGCAAAGAGATCGGCCACTGTAAAATGACCTCTAACGCAATGCTAAGATTCTGTAGTTATTATTTGTTCGTGATGAGACGGATATCCTATCATGTAGGCATAAGGCTTTCGTTGTCCTGTGATATTGGATATTATAGACTCGCTATGTTTGTTAAAATAATGGATATGTTGTTTCTCGGTATTATAACGTGTATTTCTTATTACTGAGTTCTAGATAGAACATAGCTATTTCTGATCAAGTAAGTAGTTATTGTTTTAGAAGTATTTATTATAATAAAGAACGGTCTAAGTTCGAATAATGGGATGTTATAAGCAGACCTCTTCGCATAATTCGCACTGCTATGGTTTAAGGTTTAAGGCTTTCTTTTACAAGGAGAGAGAGACAACGCCATAATCCACCACGATGGCCTAGTGTAGGTGTTCTTGTGTTCAATAAATGTACCTATTACTTAAAACATGCCGATTTTCTCGCAATGTTTTCCTTCGCCAATTACCTCCAGACTGCAGCAGCTAGCTGACTATCTTTCTCGCTCTGGCACACTCGGCGGGCCCGAGTTCACCCGAACATTTCTTTCATTTCCGAGCGTGACGTTGAGTTTCATTCAAAGCCCGAAAAATCTGCGAATGGTTCGCCAAGAAGAAATTTTACCTTCATAAAATATTACCCTTCAAACCGGAAGACAGTTATTTTACCACATTACTACTTAGTATAGTAAACATGTGGTACTTCCCCAGGCGGATACCAAACAGTCCTACCACTACTAAACGTAATGGTATCTCAAGATAATCACATCATCTACATAACGGGTTATTCCAGTCTCAATGACTAATTACGAGTCAAGTTCACAAGCACTGCGTTTTATTGTTATACTTCGTAACTTCCTCACAATGAGAGAAATAATTAAAAGCAACAGAAGATTAACCAACAGGTTTGGCAGGTTTCAATGTGCTTATTTTTTTGAAGTGAAAACTTCTTTAGGCGCGCCTAGACAGATTTTTCGTGGGGTGTGAATTGAATTCATTCGTCACGCTCGGGTATGATAAGAAAGCTTCGGGTAAACTCGGGACCATGGCTATTGGCCATCTAAAAACACGTCAGCCAATGGGGAATGCTTAAAGGGCGTGGACAGGCCATCATGGCATGGCCATCTAGAAACGCATCAGCCAATGGGAAATGCTGACGCATTTCTAGATGGCCATGACAAGATGGCGAGGCCACGCCCTCCGGTTACATGTAGTTTCCAAGGTAAGCTATCAAATTCTGAGTTATAAGTTTTCACTTCTATCGGCAGTTCCTATGACTGCCAATTTTTTATTTTATTTTATTGAAAACCGACGTGACGAGCAGGACATGTGCCTGATGGTAAGCAACATGCCTGCCACATAACAGCACAGTAACACGCAGCTATTGGAACATGAAGAGTCCAAATATTTTTTTTTAATAAGGAATGACGAGACGAGCTGGACATGTGCCTGGTGGTAAGCAACATGCCTGCCACATGACAGCACAGTGACACGCAGCTATTGGAGTATGAATATGAATAGTCCAAATCATTAACTAGCACTGCACTGCGCTGATCTCTGGGTCTAGATCTCTGGGTGACGACACCCAGAGATCTAAGACGTTATATCTCTAAGCCCTGTAATTTCTCTGGAAACATTGCCCTTTAAACCGGAACACAGTAATGTTTGCACTTTACTGCTTGGCGGTAGAATAACTGGCAAAGGTGTGGTAGTTCCCCAGACGGACTCTGCCAAGAGTCCTACCACTACAAAATTTGGATTTGGATTATTTGGATGCTTCTTATTACTACTAAGTTGATGCTTTGAAGTGTAAATGTTTTCACTCAATCACATTGCAAGAACTTGAATTGCGTTGTGTCAGTATGATTATTTTAACCTAAGCAAACAAAGTCGCGTGAAGATGTTAGTGTGGAAGAAACTACAACATCCTACTAATATTATAAATTAAATGTCAATGTTTGGATGTTTGTTGTTGAATGACGTCGTAACGTATAAACGGATCGGGCTGACATTTAGAACATGATAGATTATAGTCTGGAAGAACACGAAGGCTACTTTTTATCCCGGGAAAATAACGGAGACGGGAACTGCGCGGGCCAAACCGCGGGGCGCTGGTAGTGTTTTTTTTTACTACAATAGGTTCGCACTTGACCACCATCTCGCCTGATGTTAAGCGACGATGCGATGGAATGATACGATGGAACGTGCTTACCTAGAAGAAACCGATTCACTCTCGATCTGAAGACACCAAGATTGTAACCATCGGGAAAAACCCATTCAGGCAACAATATTCCACAATCTAGACGTTCTTATCACAAACGTGGAGTCAAATCTCTTCGTTCGTGTTTTTGGAACATCAACCATGAAACGATGTCGCTTTTTTGAGATACGATAATTCCGATAGAAGAAAGGGGAAGTTGGATCATGCAGATCAGTTGCACACTCTCCGAAGTGTAGTGTATTATAAATGCGGAAGCTTAGATTTTTTAGTTACTTTGGATGATGGTACTTCAATCACACGTTGTAAGAACTGAATGTATACGGGTGAAATTTGTAACTTAATAGATTATAGTCTGCAATAGCACATAGCCTACTTTTTATCCCCTAAAATACGAAGTTTCTTACCGAATAGCCCTTTTCTACTTCTCAGTACTGTTGGACATAGGACCCTATGTTTCACCTTACCGCTCAATTCTCAGAGTTGAGTTTAACATATACTACGTCTAGAGTTAGAACAAATGCTTTACACCGAAAGCACGGGTCTGATCGCTCTTGTCTTGTCGCTCTTGTGGAAGAGTCATACTTTTGTCGCAGCTCATCACTATGTTGCCATAGCTAACATACATCTCATCTGCTTACGATTGGTACAAAGAACCCGTGTGTAAAACCCTGATCCATTTACTTATTATTTATCTAAGGTTACCCACTGCTGCTGCCTTACTTACATATATCGTCACTCCGTCAAGACTAGGTTCTCTATGTTCCCAGTTATTCCACGGTTTTTGACGTGATAACGTCTTATAATTCGATGAAGCCGGCTGCACGCCCGCAAAACATAACGTCATGTAGCGTTACCTTGGAAGGTAACGACCGCCGATCGTTACCTTGTTACAGTTGTATTAATTATTTCGACCAGTAGTTCAAGCGAGGATGTAGCTCAGTGGTAGAGCGTTCGCTTTGCATGTGAAATGCCCCGGGTTCGATCCCCGGCATCTAAAAGCTTTTTTGCATTGTTTTGATTGAAAATGACTAAATTCTACTGATTACTTTTTACATACAAATCTATTAAACAGATTAAATTAAAATTTTCTTTTTGCATTGTTTTTTGCATTGTTTTGATTGAAAATGACTAAATTCTACTGATTACTTTTTGTAAAGCAAAACAATTTTAAATACAGGACAATTTGACAACGACTATCAATAAAAGCGGAATAAAAGACGGCTCCGATGTCTAAAACACGGCGGCCTTTTATAATGATCGAGTTGTCTAACAAATATCTGAAAAAAAACAACAGTTAATTATTTTAGTATGTAACAATTTGTTTTAAACATCAATTGAAGATATGAGTGATTTAAAAAATATTGTTTTAGCGCCATCTATACTGTATCGGTCGTAACAACATTGTATGAAACTTCCATCGCATGTTGCGTTGATTGCCGGCGAATAGGAGCTATTTTTGACACACAGGAAAGTGTCTATTAGCTAGGAAATATACGTATATTATATTTTAAATGCATTGAAATGGAAGACAGTTTAAAAATGTATATGAAATTATATGATTAGAATTTGTACAGAGAACATTTTATTTTCAAATATGATAATGCCATCTAGCGGCAGTAGTTTACCAGCTACTTGCCGCTGGATGACATCATATTATAGAGTCCGCGCCACCACTCATGACCGTTGGCGAAAGGAGCCACTGTCGTATTCTACAATGACAGATGAAACCTATGATATTATAATGGCTTAGTTCAATAATTTCGCCATAGGACTTCAGTGATGGCGCGGAGCTTACTTCCGTTGTTCTAATGCGATAGATGGCAGATGCAGATTATGAATTGTATTACCAGATTTTTTTTATTCGGTTGAAATGATAGATGATAGATCATGAAAATAATAAAACAAAAACATGATGATTTCACTGAATATGAAATCCAAGTGCAGTGAAAAGTGAAGCAACGATAATTACAGCGATAAAGGTAATGATTCTGTCGATATTAATTATATATTCAGTGATATATTGTCGAATATTCGTGCTTTCATCATTAAAATGAATAGCATCGGTCCGCTAGTGCAGCGATTGTAGGTTATGCTATAATTGACAAAATTAAAACAATAAGTTAACAGAACTATTTCACGATGAGTAAAAAATCGATGGCTTTACTATTCAATCGAACTAATTATCGAGCGTAACTATGATTTAATAGTAGATTATTCACCAAGGGAGTAAAGCACTGCCTTGTGTAATGGGCCTGGTAATGCCTGAGGTGAATACTCTACTTTTCATATCGAGACAATTCACTTTTCTTGTTGTTTTCTATTGATCAAAATCGTCATAAGCTTTCAAGTATTTATCATTAGATATTTCCGGAAGTAGATTATTAATAATCCATAAAGCGTCCAATTTGATGAACTCCGGCATAGAATAGATAATATAGATAGAACGGACACTCCTCACCCCCCGCCAATTTTAAGCTTCCTCCCCCTCAAGTACGCAAGAAGAACTCAACGAAGGGTTGTATGTTGTATCGGACGATATTTTAAGTGGGGATGTAGCTCAGTGGTAGAGCGTTCGCTTTGCATGTGAAATGCCCCGGGTTCGATCCCCGGCATCTAAAAGCTTTTTTGCATTGTTTTGATTGAAAATGACTAAATTCTGCTGATTACTTTTTACATACAAATCTATTAAACAAATGAAATTAAAATTTTCTTTTGAAAAATGCTACCATTCCATTAGTATTTTCTTAAGACGTTGTCACGTTCTATCGTCAGTAAACCGACTTTACAGGCAAACATTTTTTTTACTATGTTTTCTCATAAAAACAAACAAACCATTGTATTAAAAGTATCTTATGCATAGCTGTCCATTAGCAATTAATATGTAAATCACCCGATATTGGAATGCAAATTATCTCCAACCAATTAATCTGTTTGCATAATTAGATTGTCATAAACAGTCTATTTCGTGTGTTGCACGAATCTCAAGAAAACCCTTTCATACAAACTTTTGTATAGACATCAAAACGCTTAAAACTCAAAGCAAACTTTGAAACAGGTGAAAACCATTTGCTGCCAATTTCGGCATTTGCTTTGACCTTTGTTTTGCTTATTGTTATGCGAATTTGGCGATTTACATCCAATTTAAATTTTAGCGTATTTATGATGACGAAAATAAAGATGTACACCTACATAATTTTGCGTTAAGGTGATCCTGTGACCTTATAAGGTAGAAAAATGGTAGTACCTACCGCCAAATGACAAACATTTACTCGAGACATCATAGCATCTTTGAAAATCTTGAGTACGAGTACAATCATTTCGTAATTGTAAAAACTATTTTTATAGGCGTACAAAGAATTAAACCGACTTCAAAACCACAAATAGGCACTAAAAAGCGAAAAGCAAATTAATATAAAATAATTATAAGCGCTATTCACTCATATAGGTACATATAAATGTATAAAATTTATTTATTTATTGAATAATAGGCAAGCAGCATTAGCTGATATGCCTATATCTCAGTGTTAAAATAACAAATTATAGGTAATTGTCTGTTAAAATGATTTTGTCTTTAACTATCCATTTGTCCAATCTGTTCTTGAAAGAGTTTATATGACTTTGCTGAAATAACATCCCCAGGCAACCTGTTCCAGTTGTAAACCACTCTGTTACTGAGGATGTGATGCGCAGTGTTTGTCAGTGATGGTGCGTGGGACAACTGGGACTTATGACGCCGACTGTCTCTCTTATGCTCCTTTAATCTGTACAGGTTCCTTATGTGAGGGAGGTTATAAAATCCATTCAGTATTTTAAATATTTCGATCAAGTCTCCCCGTAACCGTCTCTCTTCCAATGTAGTGAGGTGGAGGCTTTTAATCTGTCTGTGTAGGATTTACGTCGAAGGGCATATGGCCATTTTGTCGCTTTTCTTTGCACACTTTCAAGTAAATCAATATCTTTATTTAATGATGTCTGAACATTACTGCTTAGCGGTAAAATAACTGGCTAAGGCGTACCGCGAAATTTGTTAAAACTACTAGTACACAAAGTCGTCGCTGTGGCCAAAATCAGCTTGAAATACGTCATCATCATCATCATGTTCATTTTAACGAGAATTTATTTTATCTTTTATATTATAGCTACTATTAACTGGTATTAGGATTTAAAATAGGTACTTGAACCTTAGTTACCTACTCGTACCTAATTAAGTCTAGGTCGTTGGCTGGTGTTAGCTACAAAAGTGCTTGTTAAGCGTTAAATTTATTACAGCACTCCAGTGTTAATTATTTTAGTGTAAATTAACGTAAATCTAACTAGTAAATTTTAGGTATTTTCTGTTTGAATAATGGTATAGTAAAGCAATTTATTATTTAGGCACTGCAAAGTGATAAGTCTGAATGTTTGAATAAACTGAAAGCTGCTCCGCATAAAAAATTGTTCAGTTGTTTTTTTTTGTATAGTGACAAGCATGTCATGTGCCTGATGGTAAACTATATTGTCCATAACAGCACAATGACACGCAGCTATTGGAACATGAAGAGTTAAATAATTACCTAGCACTGCATTGCGCTCGTCACTCGGAGATATGAAATTACACGGCATAGAGACAAAACATCTATGTTATATCTCCAAGCCCTGTAATTTCTCTGGAAACATTGCCCTTCAAACCGGAACATAGTAATGTTTGCACATTACTGCTTGGCAGTACAATAACTGGCAAACGTGTGGTACTTCCCCAGGCGGACTCTGCAAAGAGTCCTACCACAACAAATTCCCGTATACGAGTTTTAAACTTTCGCGGTGTAAACTAAACATATTATTATGTCTCTTTTCCGTAAAACCAACTTTACTTGAATATCTTTATTCATCACATAAATAATCCACTTTATTAATAATAAATAATAAAACAATTTTTTAACCTTTTACACGACACGTGAAATCGTGTAATAATTTATTTTTCAAGTACCTTCTAGTCTAGTCTAAATCGATTTCAGACAGAAGACACTTTTTCATCCCATCTCTATGAGAACTGCGACGTTCTCAAGATTGAAGGCGATTCATATCGATTCCTCGTTTTTTGTTCGCATGACTTTGAGACCAATCGAAGCAACTCGATTGTAAAAGCTTCAAGTTACCCCGACTTAAATTACAAAATCTCAATTTGGACGAAAGTGTTGATTACAAGTTGTAAGAAAAAATTGGGCTTAAAATCTTTTCCCACACATTGATTTCGCATTATACAAAGAAGTTGGAAGACTTTTGTCCATGTGAATATATATTTCTCACAAATTGGCAATTAACATTTTTAATTTGGATTCGCATAATTAAATTGTTTAGTTTTTTACGTCTCTGTTTATTTTTACATCAGGGACCAAAAAGAAATGTAAAGTATTTCAATTTGGTCCTTATCAAAAAATAATTATTTAGCTGTCAGTGATGGCTACGCTTATAGCATATAGTCTTGCGAAAAAAGGGTCAACCTCCAGTTGAGAGACAATAAGCTATAAACTAAAATAACCCTTTTTAGCCTGCTAAAAAATGTATCAAAAGTCATAAAATATTCTGTCCCCGTCTTCAGATATTGGAAGGTCAACAAACATCATTAAAAACAGTATTTTGAGAATACTGCGCTTCCATGGTTTTGATACTATTTGCTCTAAATACTAATTATTTGCTTATTAAACAAAAGAATAAATCAATGAAAATATTTAACTATAAAAATAAATATTTAAGAAAAACCATCATCACGATAAGATAATTCTATTTGCTTTGAAATTACAATTGGAAATAATACTAATAAATAAAGTTAAAGCAACTACTTCGTGAATAACTTGAGCTCTTGACTTGACAATGAAGTGCTATGCTGGAAAAGATCCAAGGAACAACTTGGCGATAATTCTGTTCGACGTGAACTGTGTTCAAAGCTTCTGCATTCTTGGGTGGTCTACGATTACGCTAACGAGTGTAGAACTAATAATTGTCTTGTGGTTTGTAAAAAAACAAGCTTGATCCTATAACGATATTTTCGAGAACTTGAGACATTGGCCAACCTACACTTCGCCAGTGTAATGGGCTACGAATGTGCATTTTTGTTTTAAAATTTAAGTTTAGATAATAATAAATGATCATGTAGCTTAATTGGTATTGGTTAGTGTGAGAAAAAACATTAAAATAATAAAATAAATTTGCATAGATTTCGATTGTCCTTCTAATCTAAAGGATGGGCTGTTATAAGTTTGACGTGTCTGTGTGTGTCTATGTCACAGAACAAAATATGTTCTGTGGTCTATGTCTAAGGCATGGTATTTCCCGAACTGATAAACCGATTTTGACTTTTTTAATTGAAATGTGAATTAGACGGGAGTGTTCTTAGCTATTTGGTGGAAATCATTTCAAGATGGCCGCTGCTACAAAATGGCGGAATGCATATTTTTAGTTTTTACACAACGAGCTACTTTACTAAAAAGTACTATTACAAATCCACTATGACAAATTTCAAATCCAAGATGGCCGCCACCACAAAATGTCGGCTATTTTTTATTAATTTAATTCCAGTAGGTAATTTTTTCACGTAGGTACCTTATTTCGTACGTTCATTTTTCAGACCGGTGAACATTCTAAATAACAGTCCAACAGGTTGATTGGCACAGAAAGCGCAAATTAAAAGCAATAAATTATGTTGATGGACATATTTAACTTTGAATGTTCCAGCCTTTTCAAATGGCGTCTTCAGTAAATATTTCGTTTGCTCCTGAGTATTTGATCTCTTTGAATTACAACCACTCGAGTTTTGAGTGTGCGTGTGAAGCAAACAACATTTTCTCGCGTGATTTATTCACTTTCGCCTGAATATCGCCTGGGTTCAAAACGCCTCGGGGTTGCCAGATGGCTTCAGTGTAGCATCCGATTTTTTCCACTCAACTTCGAGTTATCTAAATCTGAGGCTCATTTTTTTACAGAACGTGAGAATGTATACGTTTTTATTTCGTATATGCAAATGGAAGGCTTAAGGCCTTTATACTGAATAAGATTACCAAAAAGCTATTGGTGTAAATTATGTATAGATGCAAGGTGGAGAGCGTGTACATACATTATATAAGAAAACTCTTTATACCTAAAAACCTTTTATAAAAAAGTTATCTTGTGTCTTATTTAGTACATTTTTACATTTATCGGTTGTTGTTGTAAATTTATGTAATATTATAGTATGTAGGTATACTTACTCATACAAATCCACTAAAAAACAAAAAAAAACTCAAGAGCATTAAAAACTGGACATTACTATACTCGTACATAGTATTTCGACATTTGAAAATGTTAGTGTTTTCTTTTTGTTTAAGATATTCATAAAATTAGCAGTGCAGAATTCAGAATATAGTATGTGTTTCAAATTTCAACCGAATATGTTTAGGCGTTCCGACGCGATCGAGCAACAAACATTCGAGCATCAAAACTTTCGTAATTGTAATATTAGTCATTATAATAAGATTTCGTAAAAAAGTATGTAGACACTAATGCAACGCAGTTGACGCCCGCATCCGCACCCGCGTAGTTTCCGATCTTGTGAAGTTCCCAGGATAAAAAATACCAAATTCATATTTATTATTCCAGATCTACCTACCTATGTACCAAATTTCATCCAAATCGCTTCAGTAAGGTACAGTCGCCATATATCGTCCCTTTTTTGTAAAAAAAATATAAAAAAAAAAAAACATAACTACAGTATTAAATGAAACGACAAACTGTTTCTACAATACTAACAACTTTAGCTACAATATTCCTTTATTCTTAGAAATAATCAAAAATGCGTTAACGCTTTTAAGAAAAGTATATAAATAGCTTTAACAAAAATACTCATACTGTCAAAATATTTTTTCGGGCTCCTAATTACGTCCCGGGGACGATATTGAGATCACAACAACATCAGTACGTAAACTGGAGTTGTACTCCTAACAATATTTAAAAAAAAAATACCTTAAAATCTTATTTAATATCTAATCAGTGCTTTTTTAAGTATTTTAATCATTGGTAAGGTACTTCTAATTAAATGTCAAGTTCGCGATCCATTCATTGTTCGAGATCCTAATACCGTCCCGGGGACGATATAAGGTTCACGTAAGGGGACGATATTAAGAAATTTCAATTTATTTTGGCTCATCCATTTAAGCAAAAAACGTGTTATAACCTGAAATTTTTACTTAATTGATTAACATCTTACGTCATATTAGTTAGTTTGGCAAAAAAATTGCATCAATAAGTCAGGCATCTCAATATTTCATGGAATCCGAGAATATTTCAATGAAAAATTCACTTTGAACATATTTTTTTGATTTAAAAATTTATGCCGGTACGAAAATCGTTACGCCCTCACTTCTTCACAATGGCCGACTGATGCAGCTAGCTTCTAGTTCGTGACACTAATCATAGATGGCAGTATTTAATAAAGTAGATATCGAAGGGGACGAAATTAGGTTTGGGGACGAAATTTGGCGACTGTACCTTACTTTTTGCGTGAAAGAGTAAATAAACATACAAACTTTCTCGTTGATGATATATTAGTAGGATAACACCTACAATATTTTTGTTTTTAACTAGTACAGTGCTCATTTAGATTTATAGCAACAAAAAACTATGAAAAAATTTTGGAAGCCGCGAAATTAAATTTCTAGGTGTGCTAATAACACCTAATAGAGCAATTTTATTAATGCGCCCGCTTCGCGACCATTGACTCATCAGTCGGCGCCAAAAATGACTAGTATGATAATCAGTTGGCTAGGACTACTAATTGTTCGCGATTCTCACGGAATTTCATTTAATTCGACATGACGTAATTAGCGACAAAAAGTCGCTTATAAAACAACATCGTTGTATTATTATTCGCTTGTAAAGAGTTTTTTGTTCCTTAGCGCCGTATTTGAAACTTTGGCTCAAGGCTTACGCCAGTCAACCTGGCAAATCTTTGAGATTAACTCGATATAAAAATGTTTCTTTTTTTTTAACAATGATAGGTTTGTTCTTGACCGCCATCTTGTCTGATGTTAAGCAACGGTGCCGTCTACGATGAAGACTGAAAACTGCTTACATAGAACGTGATTCGCTTTCGACTGGAAGATACTAATATTGTAACAGTCGGAAGAACTCATTCAGGCAACCCATGCCTAAACCCTAGACTTTCCTTTGTTATGAAATCCTAGTCGAACTTCATTCGAGTCTTACCGCATACCACCTACATTATGTATTAGATTCTTGCTCTACCCACCATAAGTAATATTTTTACGTTTGACGGCTACTCATTGATCCCACAAAATTGATCTCAATTTACTACAACCGCGGTAAAGATTGCCGATTATATCTAAACTCTTACTTCCGGCCGCTTCTACACTTCGAAAGAAGTGAGTAGTCTTATTTTCCAGATTAATACTCTTGTGCTGTTTGTAGCTATCGCACAACTTGCATGCTGTAGGCATCAATCCGTCCTTTTCGCACGTTTTTCGAGTGATTATTCGTTCGCGTTCGCGATAGAGATAGATAGATGCGTGCGTTGTAAGCTTCGTGCGATAGCTATATAGTATCACACGCGTAGGATTCCAAATACAGCCTCTCGTCTCAAATCTACGCATTGGAACTAGTTCTTTTTATCTCGTTATCGTCTGGCGAGTTTTTATGGTTGTGGTGGTTATGATACCGGAAATGTTACCTGTTTCTCGCTGCATCCTTGTACTTCAACATTTTAGACCTTTTTTATTGTTTATTAAGGACTGTTCAGAGTGTGTTTTAAACGGACTTCAAAATAGATTTTTCGATTTATTTGTATGTAATTTTGAAGTGACAACTTTAGCCGTTTTTACCACTTTTTGGTTAAGGTAAATTTCTTGGATTTGCCTCACCGACATACGGAATAGCAGTACCTATATTTGTAGATATGGTGACGTATTGTGCAATATTAGTGATATTTAATACTAAAATATTAAGTAGGTAATACGTTTTCATTTCTGTCACCAGTCCCGCCAATTTTTTTCTGTATTAAATTATATTATCTCCTATTATAACTGCATCTTTGATTATTTTTCCAAGCGCAGATCTGATGTAGTTAGTTTATGGAAAGCGTTCGGTGAAGATGACGCGAATCTCATGATTTTTGTTTACTCAAAAAGTGCTCTCACTTCAAAGTAGTCTAATATTTGTATATTTTACTGAGCCACTCCTCGAGGGTGACATTGTCTAATTAGATAAAACCCTCAATAAATCAATAAAGATAAAAAAAAAAAGATTTGTATATTTCCATGTAGTTTGTTGTTTGATTTAGGAGATAAATCTTTGGATATTCTGCATTCGTTAGCGTTACACTTTTTGTTTCAAATGTTAGTTACAACATTTTGTTGTTGACTGCTGGATGAAACTACATATTTTATGTAATTATAATTTTGCACCGAAGTTTGCGATACGGCTGCGGTAAAGTTGGAAAGTTTATTTCAAAAGTTTTAACATTAGTATAGTTTAGTGGAAAACTTAAAAGATATTACAGCAATATTTTCCTTATCTTGATGTTCAGTAAATTTTATTGAGTAAGCCAAAATAATAAAAATGTTGTAGGTGCATTTACCACTATTGTACATAACTTGACTTATTTGGTGATTTACGTACTCTTCCATATTTCTAGTTGAATTTCATAACTCTTTATTTAGAAATGGTGTTACCAGTCAGTGAGCTGATTAATCAATCTAAATTAATGTAAAAAATCTTGATTAAATATTTTTTATTATTTGTTCTGTGTCTGGATGTTTCTATGTATCATAATTTTATGTAGAGCAATAATAATTTGTCTCAGGAATTTTATATCTACTCATTACTATATCAGCTATCTAGCTATAGTTCAAGCTTTGCTTAGTTTGGGGCTGGTTAGCGTTGTGCCAAGAATATCCAACAAAATCAAATACTAGATTTAAATTATAAATACCGAGACTGACAAAAAATGGTAGCGTACTCTGAAGAGCACATCCTATAAGATTCGAACTGAAGTGACTTTATGTCGCCATAAAATTCGAGATTTTTATACTGGCAATAAAATTGCAATATTAACATGTTTTTTGTCTTGTTCCAGATATAAGTGATGAACGGATAAACTATCAAAATGCAAGTGCAATTAGTGGTCGCGTTAAGCGCAATCTTGCTTTGCGACGCAAAATTGCCGAAGAACCATCATATACAGCCGAATGAACTGCCATCGAATCCTACCCAAAATACGGAAGCCTTAAAACTGCTGCAGATCGAGCGAAAGAGTAATAAAACTAGCAGAATAATCGATCAATACAAAGTTCGTCATCGAAGAGATGTATTCGATTCTAAGTCTTACGAGTCTGAGTTGATTTGGGCTCATTCCGAAAGATTGGACGAAAACGGAGACGTCGTTCTTCGATGGGTGAATTCAGATTCCAGTATTACCTTCAGGTTGGAAGCGAGAAGCCTTGGGTTTATAGGAATAGGGTTCAATTCGGCTGGGAACATGAGAGGTGCTGATTTTCTCGTCGCTTGGGTTAATGACAAGAATGGCAACGCTCATATTTTGGTGAGTTTTTATCTAGATCGTAAACATCTGTTACTTTGTTTAATTATTTTGGACCGTGTCCTGTTTTTTTATTTTTCCTTTTATGGATACTAATTTGTACATTTAAATGTTAATGAAACGAATATCATACTTACATTTACATTTAGCATAGTACAAATACACATATTTATTTTTTATTTTCTGCATCACATTATTTTTGTTTTTGTGAACAGAAAAACATCAAAACAAAAGCATTCCTCCTTCTGAAATACAGTCTATTTTCCATAAACCAGTTTTTTTTTTAATTTGACGACTTTAAACAATTGAACTTACTTGCTAGATACACGATCGAGCAAGAACTGCTTTTACCGATTTCAAAAATAGAAGTGGTTTTCAAGTCCACTTTATATTTAATCAATTTAGAAGTTGTTTCTAAAGTAATCATCTCTTCTAAGATTTACAACTGAAGCAGAGTTTGTTTATTTTAATTAGTTTAAACGCCACAATTTCAGGAACCACCAATTTTTTTTATCGGGCAGAGCAAAACAAACCTAAAATACAATGGGAACTACACTACGCTACATACCTAACTAGCTACTTACTACTACTACTAAACACACCTGAATTATCCATAGACCAATGAAAGTATACAGATAATCAAAATGTTCAAGCCCACTACCAATCGGAAGCGTACCCAGCATGCTGGCGGCATTACCACGCTGAATGGCAATGCTTATGCGTTGGGCAAATAAACGCCAGCATTTTGGTCACGCGTCGCGTCGACCAAGCGCTCGGAAAGGCTTTAAACTTTAAACCACCAATGCATCTGATAGCTCGATTCATAAGGAAGGCTAAGAAAATATAATATCGTTTAAATTTAAGTAATATAACCAAGATTGCCCGGAAAAAATAGCTATCAATGATAAGGCTGCCAGTTGTTACACTAGTACATCGTTGTTTTCCTATGTTAATAGTATGATTTAATGGTGTAAACAATAAATCATTTTCATTAATTGATATTGGTAATAAATACCGGCGCTGCTACCGCCTAACTAAATCGGCTATCGCTTTGCTAATGCTGTCTCTATCATTTCAAGCGAAAAGAAAAGAGAGAGCAACATCGAAGCTATGACATTTTTCGTTCAGCGGTAGACCCCCGGGTGGGGTTACCACGGGGCACAGCAACTCGATCAAATAATCAAAAAATATGAGCGGAACTTAGCAGTTACAGAGATACTAACAATATAAAAACCATTCTCTGTGAGAAGACGGAAAAGAGATGTTTCCATCGAGACAATAGTTTGCGGTTTTTGGATAGACGTCAGGCGTGTCAACGTCCAAGAACCCAACCGTGACCAAGCCAGAGCCTCGATTCTGTAAATGCAAACTGTAAATGTCGGGTCCGAGATACAGGGTAACCTAGTTCGGGACCGACGCACCAATGTTTTGTAAAATTATTTTTTGCCAATAAATTATTATTATTTTATTTATTTATTTAAACTGAAACGGCGAACACGCTCTGTTATAATGTACTGTTTCCCGAAGTACTGTTTGGGGCAAGTTATAATATTGTGACATAACTCAGGTTAAAATTTGACCCAAAGACGCCAGGTATTTGGGACAAATTATAACTTCAGTTCTCTTCGAAACAGTACTCTAACGTACGAATAATTGTTAAAGAGATTTATTTTAGCCTAAGATAAATGCTGAAATTATGGTATGTATACCATATATTTGAAATGCCGTATTTGATTTCCCCAAAGAAAGTCACAAACGATAAATATTAAAAATACTACTATTTTTTCGACAAAACTTGAAGTAGTTTTACATAAAATAATGAAAACAACAATAAGTTAAGATTTGTTCAAGATTTTTTGAAACGGCTTATAATTATAGTTTTGGAAATTGTCGTATACTTTGATATGGCAATAGGTAAGTCGTGTGCCGTATATGTGATTATCCTTGTCAGATGCTGTATAAAAGATAATTTTTAAAGCTATTATTTAAACGAGGTCGTTCTCGTTATCATCGAGTTTGTTTATACGGGATACAGGCCCTGAATAACTATGTTCTGTCGCTGTGGACGTGATTCAAATGTAACTAGACCTAAAATGGCCCATAATTTGTGGTATCCGGATTATCTGACTGGAATTGTACAAAATAATCAAGGAACGGAAAATTCTGACCATGTTTTGGGAGAATATAATGGTTTTAGGCTGTCGCCTGGGAACGGACTCGGGGATCCTCTTGAGAAATATATGTAAGTTTTGTTTAGCAAAGGGATATTGTATAAACATGATATTATTAGTTAGGGTTAGTTAGAAAATATTACGTCGATATGAGCACTAGGTTCCAGTTTTGGTTAGATACTGTGGGAAGTATTTAAGGTGCTGACAACAGCTAACTGAAATTCACGAATTCGAAATTAAGCCACGCCTATTTACTACTTCGATAAGACAGCGCCACCAAACTAAACCGCGTCCAGCCGGCGACATTATTAGTATTGAACAAAACGTGGAAACAAAAAGTTACCGCTCCAAGCTCATAGATGGCGCTTTTAAAATATTTTGTAATTAATTTAACATAACTTTTTGTTTCCTTCGATATCTTTTTGCACTTTTGCAGATTGTGAAGAACATTATCGAAATTCTATTAGTAAAGCTTATAAATAATAATGTACGGTCTACAATTACAATAAACTCTTTTTATACAGAAAATTAAACCAACTTCAAAATCACAAATAGGCACTCGAAAGCGAAAAAAAGTTCATTTAATTATTGTAAGCGCTACTCACTCATCTATTTGAAGTCAAATGGATTCATTCGACATAAACATTAATTGCATTAAAGTAGCTACAGCAAAAAGCCAACATTACGTGGTGTTCCCAGGCGGTCACCCATCCAAGTACTGACCACGCCTGGTGTTGCTTAACTTCGGTGATCGGACGAGAACTAGTGTTTTCACGCGCTATGCACGTCGTCAATTATATTAAATACGTGTATTAATACAAACATAATAGTTATCATCATCATCATCAATAGACGAGCTCGCAAGTTAATAATCCACAACTATTGCTCATTACAACACGAAAAACAAGTTTTTGAAACAACCCCATTTCGCTGCTTTGTAACGAAAGGTCCACAAACAAAATTTTACAAAAATATTTTAAATTCAAAAGATTTTTTTTTTATTTAAACCATGCGGAACGTTTATAAAATGAAACATTTATAAATTGCAATGGAAAAAGTTTTGGAATTTATATCATGCAAAAAGTTGGTTTTAAAATGTCAAATGGATAAAGTTTTTTTTTTGGGTTTTTATATGGACTAGTGGCGCCATATTATATGAGACATAGCGGACATATGATTTGAAAATATAAATTTCACCTATACTTACTAGTGTTGAGTACCTATGCAATAAAATAAAAAAAATACAAAAATGAAACAACCACTCAGAAATAAACAGATAATTCTTGAGATTGAGAGAATAAAGCTGCAGCTCACTATATCGCAGAAAAAAAGAGAAGTTCGTATCATATACCGGTCAGCAAAACGAAACACGACAAAAAACAGTTTCTACAAGTACAAAAAATAACACAAACTGGATATGAGTCACAAATACCTAAGTTAATATTTTTTATTTTAATATTAACTTTGTTTGAAAACGCATAATTTTTTTCTGTAATTTACTTTGTCATTATGAATGTAGCATAATATATAGTGCCATAATGTCAATTTTGCATAATCGTTTATATAAATATTAATGCAGTTGAAAAAGATAGCTAATCCTTGAAACTATCCAAATTAATCAATATCCAGAAACGAAGGCTACAACCATAATCTACATAAAAATAATAAATACACTGTTTAGCAACATTTTAAAGTTGATTTTGTGCGAGTTACGATGGTTATAAAAAATGACACGCTTCCCGTGTCATACTGCTTAAAATAAAAACTTGAATGACACGGATGCCGTGTTTTCCGCAACGAATCGGTTAAGTCGGTTTACAGATAATAGTTAAATATGACACCATCATAACAAATCATAGATGAAATGATTGCATACAATGTAACCAAATGTCATCTAAAAGTCACTTTACTGAGAAAGGACATTGTTCATTTATAAGGGACATGGGGCTAAACGTGGACGTTGACTGTCACTGATATCATAAATTAAACATGATGGCTTCTAGCACTTGATATCAGAATATTATCTTTTGGTAGTAGCAAAAAGACTATTTACTCGTAATGCGAACGTTGACGTGGTTACTTTTAGACAAAACTACAACATTTTGTAATTTTTTTAATATCGATCTAAAGATCGATAGTGACCGTCTGGATAAAATCGATGCTATTCTATTATGTTTAAAATAAATACTCGCATCACTCGCTCGCGGCGTAAAAAAACCTGTACTTTCAGATCCGCACTGTAGAGAAATGAACCGCTGGTTGCTCTCTTGGATTGTTCTAATCGCTTAGCGAGTATCGCTGAGCGAGTATTATCTTTCATAGCTCTTGTCGCTCAGCGACAAACTAGTGAAGCGAGTACTCACCGGGAGTATGAACAGTCAGCGATCAACTACTGTCTGTATCTGAATATTTGCATCTCTTTTATTTAGGTACACGGAATGTATAATATCTATTGTACGTTTCTTGAGCGAGAAAATAGTGATAGTTACTCGTTTTCTCGCCGGCAGCGGCAGTGGGACAACTTTACTGCCCAAGTAGATGATTTTGTTTTTCGTGGCGTTGTGAAGTGAAAGCGGGTGCGATGAAAAACCATTACACAAATAAAGTGGCCAAGTGCAAGTTGGACTCGCCCATGAAGGGTTCCGTTGCAGCAAGTAATATAATAGACATAGTATACATAGTTTTTGTAGTTCGTTGTAACTTTGATCGAAGTTTTAATAATAGTGTATTAATATTATAATATACAATATAAATTTCTGTATCGTAATGTGGCTTATTACGTACTTGTGCGGTAATGTAACGTAAAACGCACGGTTTCAAAATGCTCCGTCTAAAACGAACGGTACCTACTTTTGAATTTTTTTTTTTTTTATAGCATAGAGTGACGAGACGAGCAGGTCATGTGCCTGATGGTAAGCAACATGCCTGCCACATAACAGCACAGTAACACGCAGCAATTGAAACATGATAGTCCAAATCATTACCTAGCACTGCACTGCGCTCGTCACCCAGAGATCTAAGATATTATGTCTCTAAGCCCTGTAATTTCTCTGGAATCATTGCCCTTCAAACCGGAACACAGTAAAGTTTGCACATTACTGCTTGGCGGTAGAATATTTGGCAAAGGTGTGGTACTTCCCCAGGCGGACTCTGCTAAGAGTCCTACCACTACTAAATCTTAGTAAAGAGTTTTTATATCAGAAAAGTTGTAAACATTTTATGAATAAAATTAACTATGAAAGATAAAATACAGTGAAAGTTATTTAATTTGTTAATTTAATTAATTTTGACCAAAACTTACTAACACAAAAACATTCATTTACTTTATTACTAATGTCGTAATGTCATACTGGCTGGATTTGTGCCCTTGCTTTAAAAAAAAGCGCTGATGCCGTGCATTGTTAATCTGTGAAATACGTCAGCCAATGGGAAATGCCGAAAGGGCGTAGCCTGAATATCATGGCATAGCCATCTAGAAATGCGTGAGCCAACGGGAAATGCTGACGCATTTCTAGATGGCCATGCCATGATGGATCAAATTCCGAGTAATAAGTTTTCCCTTCTATCGGCAGTTCCTATGACTCCCAATTTTTTTATTTGAAAATGTCATCTGAATTTTGATTAATTTCCTCGCAAATATGTTTTAAAACGTCGTATGACATACGTGCGCTTTGATAATTACAGCCTCTGCTAATTATATGTAGCAATATTGCTTCGGCTGTAATTATCAACTTAGCGCACTTATATCATAATGTACTAGTATAATGAACTTTTAGTTTATTTATCTGGGTACTAAAATAATGCCCTAATTATACATATTTTTTTTTACAAAATCTAACTATCAAGAACATTTTGGCCACGGATAGCCTATTTTGAACAATGCCCTTTCATATTTTTTTTTCAAATTAAAATATAATCAGTGAAATTGGACAACAACAAAGGCGTTTGGGTACTTTTGTATGGACTAGTGGCGTCGTATTTTTTAGCGACCAAAAATCTGTTATCACTTTCTTGTATCCATGAATATTTGCTCCAAGTAATATCGGAGCGGAGTTATGACCAATCAAAGTTATTTATTTTTTGGATTTTTGTACGGGCTTAGTGACATCGTGTTTTTTTACATGTCTTTTTCGTGTGTGTCTGATTACACAAATACCCTTTCAAAAAGTGACAGCAGATCTTTGGCTGCTAAAGGAAATGACGCCACTAATCCATACAAAAATACCAAAAAAAAAACTTTGTAAAGCCATAACTCAGCTTCGATATGACTTACAGCTTACAGCAAATCTGATAGCACAATTACCCTAGAAGTTAAGTAATATTTCGAAAAAGCGATAATAAATCTTTAGCCGCTAAAAAAACACGATGTCACTAAGCCCGTACAAAAATCCAAAATAATATATAACTTTGATTGGTCTTAACTCCGCCAGGGAAAATCTCTTCGAAATGAGGTATCACCGCCCGAACCTGGTAACAAAAATCAGCCAGGAGTTGCACACATCGCAATCCGATGGATGTAGCATATGCGTTGAGGGAAATATACTCGGGTATGTACTCCTCAGCACCCCGTATAAAGTCCCTAGAACAGAAAAGGTACAAGGGAGCGCAAATACCCAACACCCTACCAAACACCCTCTTTTTAGTTCACACTCAAGAGGAGAAGGAGGCCCTGACAAACCAGGGTTATGGGTCAGGCACAGAGTCACGTATCCTTACCATTCATGAAGCTCAGGGACTGACATATGAGTCGGTAATCGCAATAAAAACCAAGGCAAACATGAAGCTGCACGAGAGCGTGCCCTATGCGGTTGTTGCAATCTCACGGCACACGGGGACCTTCACGTACTACGCTAACGACACCGATGACACCATTGGTCGGTTCGTGCGGCGAGCGTTGGCTGCATCACCGAAGACCATCCGAGAGTTCAACCTACAGATGGCCATCAGGGACAGAAATGCAGCCGTAGTGGAGGCTCTGGGCCGGGAGGAGGCGGCTTAGGCAAATGGTAATAAGACAAAAAATCGATGTCGAGCCGATTACTTGCGGAATCCCAACCAATAGTGATCGGCACAACAGACGAGCACTAGTATTAGGTTCAAAATGTTCCCAGCTCCCCCCATATTTTTCTCTTCAGATTATACAAGAAATATGTAAAAATAAATTAGATTTGAAATTATGAAAGCTACGGACCCCGGAGTATGTGGATTGGTAAATTTTAATATATAAAAAATAGGAAATGGTGCCACTAATCCATATAATCAGAAGCAGCAATGGGTGCAACAGCGCACTTAAAAATTACATCATTTTTTTCACATTCGCATCGTCGATTCGACGAAGCTTAGTAGTTAATGTAGTTAATGGGCTTTCGAGGGGTAAGAGACTAATACGGCATTTTTACATAAAACATTAGATAATATCAAATGTGTTTAAAATAAGCCAAGTGCAAGTCGAATGAACGAATGAAGGATTCCGTACCAATATCTATGAAAACGGCAAAAAATCAGGTCTATTTTATAGGAACCCTACTTCCACATATTTATATTAATTTTATTCTTATGATTATTAATTTTAACACAACGTAGAAATAATAAAGTAATATCCCATTAAAATACATAGAGAATGATAGAAAATCGTCAGAAGTAGAAAAGTAAAATAACTGAATTTTGAGTTGTGGCTTTTTAGTCTCAAAGCAGCGATTTATTTTCAATTCATCGCCAAATCTAAAAATGTAGTATTAAAGAAATAACGTATCTTGTGAAATTAAACTACGTAGGGCCATCTTCCAGCTTAATCATCAGAACCGGTTACAATCTGCGTAAACAACCCACTATATGTTCTCATTGCTGGGACTCGAGGCATTCATTCGCAAGGAGAGATCTAGGCTGGGACTAGGTTATAATCCACCACGCTGGCCAAGTGTGGGTTGGTAAATGTCACATGAGGTGAAAACACTAGGTACCTACATGTACTTACTAGGTACATTTCGGTTTCCTCACGATGTTTTCCTTCATCGTTTTTAAGTTAGCGGCATTGCATGCTAACATCGAGTGGTGCGCGTGGGGCTCCGAATCGGCAGTCACCGTTCTCCCGAATAGATGAGCCATAACGTAGACTTTAACAGCGACTTGGACTTTAACACCAATGTACTCGTTTAATTACTGGCAACCCTTAACCATCTTCCAGCACCTTCATCAGACCCTTGTTACCATTTAGCACCAAAGTACTCATTAAGACAAATGAAATGAGCCCAAACTCGATGGAGTTATGTCATTTAATTGTTGAGTTCCTATGACCCCCTTCCGGCTCCATCATCAGACCCTGGTAATAATCTAGCACCAAAGTACTCGTTAAGACAAAGAAAACGAGTCCAAGCTCGGTTGTGCTATGCCGTTTAATTACCGAGTTTCTATGACCACCTTCCGGCTCGATATGAAAAAAAACATGCAAAAAGAAGTTCACGGTTCTGAGATTTGAACACAGGGTCATGAACGCGTACCACGGTCATGCTAAACCATCGAGCCAACCCGACTAATATCCAACGTGTCAAATTTTCAAATCATATGACCTCTCTTGACGTTCCGCATTTCGTTTGTGAGAATTTATCATTTTTATTATTTTGCCGATTTAGTTAGCTGGTAGAAGGGCCGTTCAGTCGAGTTAGCTTTTTAAAAACAAATGATTGATGTGAATTAAACATTTTGCATGGCATAGCAACCTTCCAGCTCCATCATCAGATCAGCATCATAATTAATTAATTAGCATATAATTGTCTTGCAGTTTAGTCTTGTTTTAATGTCTTGTTCCATAGTAACTATATTCTCACCTATGCCTCAGGGCAGGTAAAACTAAAAAATAAAAGCTTGAAAAACTACAGAGAAAACATACAATAATATGAAAAAAAACATGCAAAAAGAAGTTCGCGGTTCTGAGATTTGAACACAGGGCCATGAACGCGTACCACGGTCATGCTAAACCATCGAGCCAACCCGACTAATATCCAACGTGTCAAATTTTCAAATCATACGACCTCTCTTGACGTTTCCGCATTTCGTTTGTGAGACTTTATCATTTTTATTTTTTTGCCGATTTAGTTAGCTGGTAGAAGGGCCGTTCAGTCGAGTTAGCTTTTTAAAAACAATTGATTGATCTGAATTAAACATCAATGATATGGCATGGCAACCTTCCAGCTCCATCATCAGATCAGCATCATAATTATCATATTGCAATTGATTTATTGTCTTGCAATTTACACAAGTATTATGCAAATTTTCACGCAATCTGTAAATCGGGAAGTAGATTTAATTTGCAAGATTTCATGATAAGCCTCGGGTGACATCACGGATATTCATGGGTTTCATAATAACTATATTCTCATCTGTGCCTCAGGGCAGGTGAAACTAAAAAATAAAAGCTTGAAAACTATAGAGAAAACATACAACAACAAAATGAAAAAAAATATGCCAAAAGAAAATCACGGTTCAAAGATTTGGACACAGGGTCATAAACGTCCACCACGGTCATGCTAAACCATCGAGCTAAACCTACTAATAACCAACGCGTCAAATTTTCAAATCATATGACCTCTCTTGACGTTTCTGCATTCCATTTGTGAGAATTTTTATTTTTTTGAATAGCGAGTGCCGCGCAGCGAAGCGACGCGACGTAGCGTCCTTCCTGCACGGCGCATCAGCGCTTTCTGCCGGACTTCATAGTAGTGAGCGAGAAGCAAGACTCAGGCCGGTTCGGTCGAGTTAGCGTATTAAAAAACAATTAATTAATGCGAATTAAACAACTTAATCTAAAATATAAAACATCCTTGCCCTTTATTAAGAAATAATACGTTAATCTTTAAAATTTGAATAATGTATGTTCATTAATAACACAGATATTTACGTTTAAAACTCATTTTAGAGGTTAGTTTACGATTTTTTCTTGTCAAGATATCTTTTCCAAATCGTGTTTTGAAAGCAATGGTTCCCTTATAAATATGTTCAAGAATAACATATATTTTATTCAACATCTCAAACCCTATACATTTTGCTAAAAATGTGTTTAAAAAGTGCCATTTGGCTCTATTCAGCGCCTTAAGTAATAAAGGTAACACTTTTTACAAATAGTGCTTTAAATAGATATTCAGGACTTACCGTCGCTTTTATGCATTCACGCGTAGCGCTGCATTATTGTGTGAAACTTAGTAGCTCTTATTTTAAGTAGATTAGTTCCAGTTCACCAGAAGACTGCAAATGATGGATTAAGGTGCTGACAACAGCTAACTGAAATTCACGAATTCGAAATTAAGCCACGCCTCTCTACTACTTCGATAAGACAGCGCCACCAAACGAAACCGCGTCCAGCCGGCGACATTATTAGTATTGAACAAAACGTGGAAACAAAAAGTTACCGCTCCAAGCTCATAGATGGCGCTTTTAAAATATTTTTGTAATTAATTTAACATTACTTTTTGTTTCCTTCGATATCTTTTTGCACTTTTGCAGATTGTGAAGAACATTATCGAAATTCTATTAGTAAAGCCTATAAATAATAATGTACGGTCTACAATTACAATAAACTCTTTTTATACAGAAAAATAAACCAACTTCAAAATCACAAATAGGCACTCGAAAGCGAAAAAAAGTTCATTTAATTATTGAAAGCGCTACTCACTCATCTATTTGAAGTCAAATAGATTCATTCGACATAAACATTAATTGCATTAAAGTAGCTACAGCAAAAAGCCAACATTACGTGGTGTTCCCAGGCGGTCACCCATCCAAGTACTGACCACGCCAGGTGTTGCTTAACTTCGGTGATCGGACGAGAACTAGTGTTTTCACGCGCTATGCACATCGTCAATTATATTAAATACGTGTATTAATACAAACATAATAGTTATCATCATCATCATCAATAGACGAGCTCGCAAGTTAATAATCCACAACTATTGCTCATTACAACACGAAAAACAAGTTTTTGAAACAACCCCATTTCGCTGCTTTGTAACGAAAGGTCCACAAACAACATTTTACAAAAATATTTTAAATTCATAAGATTTTTTTTTATTTAAACCATGCGGAACGTTTATAAAATTAAACATTTATAAATTGCAATGGAAAAGGTTTTGGAATTTATATCATGCAAAAAATTGGTTTTAAAATGTCAAATAACAATGTAGAAATGTATAAAGTTTTTTTTTGGGTTTTTATATGGACTAGTGCCGCCATATTCTATAGCGGACAAATGATTTGAAAATATAAATTTCACCTATACTTACTAGTGTTGAGTACCTATGCAATAAAATATAAAAAATACAAAAATGAAACAACCACTCAGAAATAAACAGATAATTCTTGAGATTGAGAGAATAAAGCTGCAGCTCACTATATCGCAGAAAAAAAGAGAAGTTCGTATCATATACCGGTCAGCAAAACGAAACACGACAAAAAACAGTTTCTACAAGTACAAAAAATAACTGGATATGAGTCACAAATGCCTAAGTTAATATTTTTTATTTTAATATTAACTTTGTTTGAAAACGCATAATTTTTTTCCGTAATTTACTTTGTCATAATGAATGTAGCATAATATATAGTGCCATAATGTCAATTTTGCATAATAGTTTATATAAATATTAATTATTAATGCAGTTGAAAAAGATAGCTAATCCTTGAAACTATCCAAATTAATCAATATCCAGAAACGAAGGCTACAACCATAATCTACATAAAAAATAATATATACACTGTTTAGCAACATTTTAAAGATGATTTTGTGCGAGCTACGATGGTTATAAAAAATGACACGCTTCCCGTGTCATACGCCTTAAAATGAAAGCTTGAATGACACGGATGCCGTGTTTTCCGCAACGAATCGGTTAAGTCGGTTTACAGATAATAGTTAAATATGACACCCTCATAACAAATCATAGATGAAATGATTGCATACAATGTAACCAAATGTCATCTAAAAGTCACTTTACTGAGAAAGGACATTGTTCATTTTTTATAAGGGACTTGGGGCTAAACGTGGACGTTGACTGTCACTGATATCATAAATTAAACATGATGGCTCCTAGCACTTGATATCAGAATATTATCTAGCAAAAAGACTATTTACTCGTAATGCGAACGTTGACGTGGTTACTTTTAAACAAAACTACAACATTTTGTAAATTTTTTAATATCGATCTAAAGATCGATAGTGACCGTCTGGATAAAATCGATGCTATTCTATTATGTTTAAAATAATAACTAAATTATTCACAAGTTAGTGTTTAGATGATTATCAATGTGTGCGAGTGAGACGAGCGATTACTCGCATCACTCGCTCGCGGCGTAAAAAAACCTGTACTTTCAGATCCGCACTGTAGAGAAATGAACCGCTGGTTGCTCTCTTGGATTGTTCTAATCGCTTAGCGAGTATCGCTGAGCGAGTATTATCTTTCATAGCTCTTGTCGCTCAGCGACAAACTAGTGAAGCGAGTACTCACCGGGAGTATGAACAGTCAGCGATCAACTACTGTCTGTATCTGAGTATATGCATCTCTTTTATTTAGGTACACGACAGATCTTTGGCTGCCAAAGGAAATGACGCCACTAATCCATACAAAAATACCCAAAAATAAAACTTTGAAAAGCTATAACTCAGCTTCGATATGACTTACAGCTTACAGCAAACCTGATAGCACAATTACCCTCGAAGTAAAGTAATATTTCGAAAAAGCGTTAATAAATCTTTAGCCGCTAAAAAACACGATGTCACTAAGCCCGTACAAAAATCCAAAATAATATATAACTTTGATTGGTCTTAACTCCGCCAGGGAAAATCTCTTCGAAATGAGGTATCACCGCCCGAACCTGGTAACAAAAATCAGCCAGGACTTGCACACATCGCAATCCGATGGATGTAGCATATGCGTTGAGGGAAATATACTCAGGTATGTACTCCTCAGCACCCCGTATAAAGTCCCTAGAACAGAAAAGGTACAAGGGAGCGCAAATGCCCAACACCCTCTTTTTAGTTCACACTCAAGAGGAGAAGGAGGCCCTGACAAACCAGGGTTATGGGTCAGGCACAGGGTCACGTATCCTTACCATTCATGAAGCTAAGGGACTGACATATGAATCGGTAATGGCAATAAAAACCAAGGCAAACATGAAGCTGCACGAGAGCGTGCCCCATGTGGTTGTTGCAACCTCACGGCACATGGGGACCTTCACGTACTACGCTAACGACACCGATGACATCATTGGTCGGTTCGTGCGGCGAGCGTTGGCTGCATTACCGAAGACCATCCGAGAGTTCAACCTACAGATGGCCATCAGGGACAGAAATGCAGCCGTAGTGGAGGCTCTGGGCCGGGAGGAGGCGGTTCAGGCAAATGGTAATAAGACAAAAAATCGATGTCGAGCCGATTACTTGCGGAATCCCAACCAATAGTGATCGGCACAACAGACGAGCACTAGTACTAGGTTCAAAATGTTCCCAGCTCCCCCCATATTTTCCTCTTCAGATTATACAAGAAATATGTGAAAATAAATAAGATTTGAAATGATGAAAGCTACGGACCCCGGAGTCTGTGGAGTGGTAAATTTAAATATATGAAAAAAAGGAAATGGTGCCACTAATCCATATAATCAGAAGCAGCAATGGGTGCAACAGCGCACTAAAAATTACATCATTTTTTTCACATTCGCATCGTCGATTCGACGAAGCTTAGTAGTTAATGTCGGTAATGGGCTTTCGAGGGATAAGAGACTAATTATACGGCATTTTTACATAAAACATTAGATAATATCAAACGTGTTTAAAATAAGCCAAGTGCAAGTCGAATGAACGAATGAAGGATTCCGTACCAATACTCAGGTATGTACTCCTCAGCACTAATCATGAAAATATCAATATCTATGAAAACGGCAAAAAATCAGGTCAATTTTATAGGAACCCTACTTCCACATATTTATATTAATTTTATTCTTATGATTATTAATTTTAATACAACGTAGAAATAATCAAGCAATATCCCATTAAAATACATAGAAAATGATAGAAAATCGTCAGAAGTAGAAAAGTAAAATAACTGAATTTTGAGTTGTGGCTTTTTAGTCTCAAAGCAGCGATTTATTTTCAATTCATCGCCAAATCTAAAAATGTAGTATTAAAGAAATAACGTCTCTTGTGAAATTAAACTACGTAGGGCCATCTTTCAGCTTAATCATCAGACCCGGTTACAATCTGCGTAAACAACCCACTATATGTTCTCATTGCTGGGACTCGAGGCATTCATTCGCAAGGAGAGATCTAGGCTGGGACTAGGTTATAATCCACCACGCTGGCCAAGTGTGGGTTGGTAAATGTCACATGAGGTGAAAACACTAGGTACCTACATGTACTTACTAGGTACATTTCGGTTTCCTCACGATGTTTTCCTTCATCGTTTTTAAGTTAGCGGCATTACATGCTAACATCGAGTGGTGCGCGTGGGGCTCCGAATCGGCAGTCACCGTTCTCCCGAATAGATGAGCCATAACGTAGACTTTAACAGCGACTTGGACTTTAACACCAATGTACTCGTTTAATTACTGGCAACCCTTAACCATCTTCCAGCACCTTCATCAGACCCTTGTTACCATTTAACACCAAAGTACTCATCAAGACAAATCAAATGAGCCCAAACTCGATGGAGTTATGTCATTTAATTGTTGAGTTCCTATGACCCCCTTCCGGCTCCATCATCAGACCCTGGTAATAATAATCTAGCACCAAAGTACTCGTTAAGACAAAGAAAACGAGTCCAAGCTCGGTTGTGCTATGTCGTTTAATTACTGAGTTTCTATGACCACCTTCCGGCTCCATCATCAGACCCTGGCTACCATCCACCTTCAAAGTACTCCTCAAAACAAATCAAAAGAACCCAAACTCGCTGGGGCTATGTCGTTTAATTGTTTAGTTCCTATGACCACCTTCCAGCTCCATCATCAGACCTTGGTTACCATCTAGGTTTTTAAAAAACAATTAATTGATGTGAATTAAACATTTTGCATGGCATAGCAACCTTCCAGCTCCATCATCAGATCAGCACCGTAATTAATAAATTATCATATAATTGTCTTGAAATTTAGTCTGTTTAAATGTTCCATAGTAACTATATTCTCATATATGCCTCAGGGCAGGTAAAACTAAAAAATAAAAGCTTGAAAAACTACAGAGAAAACATACAATAATATGAAAAATAAAGTGGCCAAGTGCGAGTTGGACTCGCCCATGAAGGGTTCCGTTGCAGCAAGTAACATAATATATATAGTACACATAGTTCTTGTGGTTCGTTGTAACGTTGATCGAAGTTTCAATAATAGTGTATTTATGACGTACTAAAAAAAAACTACCCATCAGATCGAGTTCAAACTAATTTTCGTTGGTAGTTTACATGGTAATGTACATCATATATTTTTTTTAGATTTTACATTCTCTTACTTTAGAAGTTAGAGGGGGGGGGACACACATTTTACCACTTTGGAAGTGTGTCTCGCGCAAACTATTCAGTGTATACGAAAATGATTTTAGTAACCTCAACATCATTTTGAAAGACCTATCGATAGACACCCCACACGTGTAGGTTTGATGAAACAAAAATTTTTGAGTTTCAGTTCTCAGTATGGGGGGCAACCCTAATTTTTATTTTTTCATATTTTTTTTATTCAAATCTTAATGCGGTTTACAGAATACATCTACTTACCAAGTTTCAACAGTGTAGTTTTCATAGTTTCGGCAAAAAGTGGCTGTGACATACGGACGGACAGACAGACAGACAGACAGACAGACAGACAGACAGACAGACATGACGAATCTATAAGGGTTCCGTTTTTACGTTTTACGGAACCCTAAAAACATGCAAAAAGAAGTTCATGGTTCTAAGATTTGAACACAGGGTCATGAACGCGTACCGCGGTCATGCTAAACCATCGAGCCAACCCGACTTATATCCAATGTGTCATATTTTCTAATCATATGACCTCTCTTGACGTTTCCGCATTTCGTTTGTGAGAATTTATCATTTTTAGGGTTCCGTAAAACGTAAAAACAGAACCCTTATAGATTCGTCATGTCTGTCTGTCTGTCTGTCTGTCTGTCTGTCTGTCTGTCTGTCCGTCCGTATGTCACAGCCACTTTTTGCCGAAACTATGAGAACTACACTGTTGAAACTTGGTAAGTAGATGTATTCTGTGAACCGCATTAAGATTTTTACAAAAGTTTTTTAAAAAAACAAAAATTAGGGGTGCCCCCCTTACTAAGAACTGAAGCCCAAAAATGTTTTTTTCATCAAACCTACACGTGTGGGGTGTCTATTGATAGGTCTTAAAAAATGATGTTGAGGTTTCTAATATAATTTTTGTCTACACTGAATAACTTGCGCGAGAGACGCTTCCAAAGTGGTAAAATGTGTGTCCCCCCCCCCCTCTAACTTCTAAAGTAAGAGAATTAAAAAACTAAAAAAAATATATGATGTACATTACCATGAAAACTACCAACGAAAATTAGTTTGAACTCGATCTGATGAGTAGTTTTTTTTTAGTACGTCATAAATACACTATTATTAAAACTTCGATCAAAGTTACAACGAACTACAAGAACTATGTGTACTATGTATATTATGTTACTTGCTGGAACGGAACCCTTCATGGGCGAGTCCAACTCGCACTTGGCTACTTTATTATTTTTTTGCCGATTTAGTTAGCTGGTAGAAGGGCCGTTCAGTCGAGTTAGCTTTTTAAAAACAATTGATTGATCTGAATTAAACATCAATGATGGGATGGCATGGCAACCTTCCAGCTCCATCATCAGATCAGCATCATAATTATCATATTGCAATATATTTATTGTCTTGCAATTTACACAAGTATTATGCAAATTTTCACGCAATCTGTAAATCGGGAAGTAGGTTTAATTTGCAAGATTTCATGATAAGCCTCGGGTTACATCACGGATATTCATGGGTTCCATAATAACTATATTCTCATCTGTGCCTCAGGGCAGGTGAAACTAAAAAATAAAAGCTTGAAAACTACAAAGAAAACATACAACAACAATATGAAAAAAAATATGCAAAAAGAAAATCACGGTTCAAACATTTGGACACAGGGTCATAAACGTCCACCACGGTCATGCTAAACCATCGAGCTAAACCTACTAATAACCAACGCGTCAAATTTTCAAATCATATGACCTCTCTTGACGTTTCTGCATTCCATTTGTGAGAATTTTTATTTTTTTTAATAGCGAGTGCCGCGCAGCGCAAGCGACGCGACGTAGCGTCCTTCCTGCACGGCGCATCAGCGCTTTCTGCCGGACTTCATAGTAGTGAGCGAGAAGCAAGACTCAGGCCGGTTCGGTCGAGTTAGCGTATTAAAAAACAATTAATTAATGCAAATTAAACAACTTAATCTAAAATATAAAACATCCTTGCCCTTTATTAAGAAATAATACGTTAATCTTCAAAATTTGAATAATGTATGTTCATTAATAACACAGATATTTACGTTTAAAACTCATTTTAGAGGTTAGTTTACGATTTTTTCTTGTCAAGATATCTTTTCCAAATCGTGTTTTGAAAGCAATGGTTCCCTTATAAATATGTTCAAGAATAACATATATTTTATTCAACATCTCAAACCCTATACATTTTGCTAAAAATGTGTTTAAAAAGTGCCATTTGGCTCTATTCAGCGCCTTAAATAAATGTTAGTCGCAATTTTTTTACACAACGTCATTAGGCCCCCAACTAATGCACAATTCGCTGATAAACCATAAATGTAACTTTCATGAAATGTTAAATAATTATAAATTTTATTAAAGGAAGAGAACATTGAACAGAAATCTATTAAATACTAGCAACCCGCCCCGGCTTCGCACGGGTGCAATACTGATACTAAATAAACTACTAACTAAACTAACTACTAAACTAATTTCTAACTACCAAATCATACCCGAGCGTGACGCTAGAATTCAATTCACAGCCGCCCACGAAAATCTGTCTAGGCGCGCCAAAAGAAGTTTTCACTCCAAAAACTTATATACACTTTGATCAAAACTCTCGAAAAAAAATGTTTGATTGGTAACGTCAAATGTTTGACTTGAAATTATGTAGAACAGTTTGTATGAGACAATGAAATTGTTGTTTTTACTATCTTCTTCGCATGTTTTCAATATTTTCTCACCGTTTAAACCTTCCGTTAGCTACGACAAACATTTCCAAACCAAAATTCAGCCAAATCGACCCAGCCGTTGTCGAGTTTTAGCTGACCCACGAACAACAATTCATTTTTTTATATATAGATTTTGTTAAATCAAATCTATCAGCTTATACGGTACATTTATACTTAACAACAATGCGCCATCTACGTGATCAGAATGCAATCTTGGCAAGCAACTTGAACGTTTTCTGTTATCGACATTACTGTATTTAGTCGTTCCGTTATTACTTTGAAACTCCCTATTCGAGAGCCACTAAAGCGAAACTATGGCTCTAGAATATTAAACTAGCAGGTATTTTGCATTCAATGTTGATAATTACGTTCCTAGAAAATTATGTTCTATAATGTCTGTCAATTTAATTACAATGTTCTTTAAAATTTAAAAAAACAAACGTCAAAAATTAAGAATTTTCAGAATGTGAAATAATAATAAACCTGCCAAAATAATTCACAATTGAGCCGTCGGCGTCGTTATGTTACTGTCCAAGGCGTGTTCGATCACTTCTTGCAATAATTTTACCAAAGAAGCTGAAAGATATGAAAAAAAAATCAGTCAACAATAATTATTAACACCCATCTGTCACCACTGTCAGCGTCACTTAAAATGTTTCATTGTTAGGTAAAAAAAGATTGACTGTGAGATAAAGGTTTTTTCTTTTTATTAATATGGCGCCAATAGCTTACTCTTTGATTATGGGCTTCTATTTTTTGACGTGATAACGTCTTATAATTCGATGAAGCCGGCTGCACGCCCACAAAACATGACGTCATGTACCGTTACCGTCGGTCATTACCGTCGGTCGTTACCGTCGGTCGTTACCTCGCCGCATGTTTGTTACAGTTGTATTTCGACATAATTATTTCGACCAGTAGTTCAAGCGGGGATGTAGCTCAGTGGTAGAGCGTTCGCTTTGCATGTGAAATGCCCCGGGTTCGATCCCCGGCATCTAAAAGCTTTTTTGCATTGTTTTGATTGAAAATTACTAAATTCTACCGATTACTTTTTACATACAAATCTATTAAACAAATGAAATTAAAATTTTCTTTTGAAAAATGCTACCATTCCATCAGTATTTTCTTAAGACGTTGTCACGTTCTATCGTCAGTAAACCGACTTTACAGACAAACATTTTTTTATATTTTTTAAAATTTATTGTGTCAGTACTCTGTTGGATTTCGTTTCGGGGAAATACCACACCACTATCTTGCTGTTAAGAAGTATTTCTAAATATAACCTTATAGGTTTGAAGGGCAATGCAGGGCAAAGATATATTCCATTTTGTATGTCTACGTGACGACTGCAGTGCAAGTGTATTGATTTGAAGTTTTATTGTTCATTCAAACGACGCCGACGGTTCGCTGTTATGCCCAGGGGAGTTGCTCTGCATCAGGGAATAAGACTACGTATAATTTATTCAGGCAGTTGGCTGCTAAAGCGTCCTCGCGTAATCTTTGCAACGACACAGTGTACTGAGCTCAGTTCAGATTCAGCCCTATAAATTCCTTTTTAATTGAGTGTCTTCTTGACACACAGGAAGTTCGCTTTTAGTATGCTTGTCAGAATACTTTTGCACTAGCCTAAACTTTGTTAATCACTAGAGCCCATTTATCATCATCAAAGTCATTATTATAATCAGCCTACTCTAGTCTACCGCCACATATAGGTAGTCCTATACCTCGCTACTCAGACCAATCTTCAGATTCTTCCTCTGAGTACGAAGACAAACATTATGCTACTAGATTTTTAAATATAATATATTGCTTCTGGCGTTACCAGGTTTGCTTCTGTGGTTTGAATAAATCAATTGAATTAAACAGTAATCGTTCAAATGCTTTGATAATCTTTTAATATTATTTATTTATTTATAATCTACTAACTATTCGATTAACTAGTTCGAATTAATCCGAAACAAAGATTATAGGTTCCAAGATTTTGGCATCTGAAAATGCTCATCCATCAGTTGCAAAGCTTGCTCGTTGCACCAAAACTAGCTCGTGGAGTCTTTAAGCTGTTATATCCCAAACCAAACCCCGATGAAGTGCCAGTCTACGAGTATAATGGCTCAATGCTTTAATGAGTTTGGAAGCTGGTTTAATCCCAGATCCCGGATCCGTTCAGGGTTGACGAACCCTCCCAACTTTCGATTTATGTTTGACCCGTATGAGAAAACTTGCTGACTCTCGCGGTTACACCCGGTATAAAAGTATATATCAACAAAACCGATAAGATGACGCTTAAGAGTAACTCAATCAGGTTAAATAAGTAACCCGTGTGTTAATTGCGAGTATTTTCAAACCTTTTTCTATTAACTTCTAACTCGAATAAGCGACACTAGTATACAATGGTCCGAAAATTCGACTCCATGTTTTGACTCCCCATTAGTTTTTCGTTTTTCACGGCTAAGAAATGGA
This sequence comes from Ectropis crepuscularia, assembly GCA_963693475.1. Taxonomy (NCBI): domain Eukaryota; kingdom Metazoa; phylum Arthropoda; class Insecta; order Lepidoptera; family Geometridae; genus Ectropis; species Ectropis crepuscularia. The sequence continues at coordinate 18,812,135 of OY856358.1, forward strand.
ATATGCTATGTTGGATGTGAGTTAGTCTGAACAAATGGGTTCCCAATGGCTACAATCTGGGTGTCTTCAAATCAAGAGTGAGTCAGTTCCTTCTAGATAAGCGTGCTCCATCTGATAGTGGTAGGACTATCTTTTCAGAGTCCACCTGGAGAAATGCCACATCTTTGCCAGTTATTCTACCACCAAGCGGTAATGTAAAAAAAACACTATTTTGGAGTTTGAAGGGAAATATTTCCAGTGTAATTACAGGGCCTAGATATAAAACATCTTATATCTCTGGGTCTCTTTAGTTTTAAAAGTATTTCCATTCCAATTTTTTACTATCTGTGAATAGAATATTGTGGGTTGTAAGCGCATGTCAATCAAATAAATATTGTTTAATCCAATAATCCTACTAATATTGTAATAATATTATAAAGTTTGGATGTTTGATGCTCAATTATATCGTAACGTCCGAAGTTCTCAAAACACAGCTCGATTATAATCTGAAATAGCACATAGGCTTTTTATTCAGAAAAAATAAGGGGAACAAAAACTACGTGGGTAAAACCGCGGGCCGCTGTTAGTTGAAACAATTATTGTGTTAGAAATTTTCAATCTGTAATTCCAGAGGATACTGCGTCCCGACAAACTATACAGCTTTACATATTAGTAAATGCCTAGATGGGTGCTATTAGGTTCTAATGGATTGGCAGTGTGGTCAAACTTATATGATTAGCGTTTAAAACTTGAACCTTATTTGTCTCTATTTATCTGTATTGTGGCGTCAGTGGTTACCCTTTGGGGTCAAAGGTTTATTGATATTATGAACTTTTACTGAAATCTTATTATACTTACTACAATTTACTTTTGCCAGATATGCTTCCGAATGTAATTTTACTTTTCGTTATAGTAATCTTTGAAATCAGTGGTAATGGTAAATTAAATTAGAGTTAGGGCATCGCAAAAGAGAAAATGGCGGTGACTCCCGCTCCGGCTTGTACTTGGCACAAAGGTTGTCCATCGCTATTCAGCGGGGTAATGCTGCTAGTGTAATGGGCACCTTTGTGCCGGGTAACGTTAGGGGTGGGTTATGTGAATGATGAATTTACTGTTATTGTTATTTTTAATAATTTGAATTAGTAGCTTATTCTATAAAGAATAAAAATGTATATTAGGTACCTATTCGAATTACCGCAAATTAAATGTGTGAACTGTTTTATCATGTTGCAATATTATTTTTACCAAAATACATTATTTATGACACTTATCAAAAATATGACTCTTTTACGTGACGAAAACAGTTAAATTTAATCGTAACGATAGTACGTAACTACTAAATCGAGGTAGGTATAGTGCGTGTGTGTTCCTAATTAAAGGGAACTGTTATATGCTTGTGTGTGTTTTAGACTTCATATTCATATGTCATACATTGTTATAAATCAATATATTTTTGTTACTTTGTTTCTAAATTTCGCAATCTAGATATGTGAACTTTATACTAATACCTACAAGCAATAGCTTCGTACTTTTTAGGAAATTTGTGCGCTCGGAGGAGGGCGAAAACCGCAAGTCTTGCGGTTTTCGCCCACGACCCCGGTGGCTGAGAAACCGCGAAAACCTGCGGTCTCGTGAGTATTGAAAAAAACCGTCGCGCGGCCACACCCTCGTTACTGGCTAAACGGCGCGAGCTAAGTACCTACTCGTTCGGGTTCTCCCGGGTGTACTAAAATCACAAGGCCGCCGGCCGTTTGCCCGAGTTGACGTGCGAACGAACGCTGAGTACGCGCATAAATAATGTCGCGGCGTTATTATACTGTGAATGGCTGCAATCTGCAATAGCAAGAAACTAAAATGTAGAAGTAATTTATCTTATTTTAAATTGCCGAAACAGGAAGCAAGGGAAGTGTTTTTATTGTTAATATTTATTTTTGTGCTAAATTTTGGTAGGTTTCAAATTTCAATCGAACAGAATATAGAAACAGTAGTGTGTAATATGTATAATATTTATTTTGAATATATACAGTAGAGGTTATGCAGACACATTATTTTGTCTGAAATACCTTTTACCCCATCTTTATTATGTCTCATTAAGTTTCATAAAAATTTTGACGAGATACTTTTTTTGATATTCATGTACATAATGAATGATACTAATTTGTTCATTTATTCGACGGTATGAAAACAACTTACAACTACAATGTAGCTAGATTGTATAACCAAAATAAACTTCAGTATCAATTGACTATAAAACGTACCTACTTTAAAAAATGCTATAGAATTTTTAACCGAATTCAAAGATAGAGGCGGTTCTGGGCTTAATTTTTATTGGATGTAAGTATGTTTCGCGATAGCTCAGCTAATTGTGAACCATTTTTTAACCCCCGGCTAAAAAAGGGTGTTCTAAGCGTGACGTCGATTTTTTTAAAAAGGTTTATTTTTGTGCGGTTGTTCTTAGCTATGTTTGGTTAATATCGATTCAAAATGCCCCCCTCCACAAAATCGCGGACAAAATATTTCTTCACAACCTACCTCTATATGGGTATCAAATGAATGGGCTTCTCTAATGGAGTACTGTAGTGGTAGGACTAATAGCAGAGTCCGCCTGAGGAAGTACCACACCTTTATCAGTTCTTCTACCGCCAAGCAGTAATGTGCAAACATTACTGTGTTCCGGTTTGAAGGGCAATGTTTCCAGTGAAATTACAGGGCTTAGAGATATAACGTCTTAGATCTCTGGGTGACGAGCGCAGTGTAGTGCCAGGTAATGATTTGGACTCTTCATGTTTCAATAGCTGCGTGTCACTGTGCTGTTATGTGACAGGCATGTTTCTTACCATCAGGCACATGTCCTGCTCGTCTCGTCACTCTTTATTTAAAAAAAAACACAGTAACGTTTGCACATTACTGCTTCGCGGTAGAATAACTGGCAAAGGTGTGGTCCTTCCCCAGGCGGACTCTGCCAAGAGTCCTACCACTACTACCACCTACCACCATTTCGTACAACCCTAGCACGTTTAGTCAATGACGTAAGCAGACTACAAGTCACACGGTGCGCACGGCATTTACAACTTTGCGCGGGTGTGTTAAGGTGTATTTTTGCTTACAAGTAACAGTAGGTAAGTAGTATACGACAGTTTAGGTTATTATCGTGTAGGTATTTGCACTTTTGTATGGAAGTGATGCATCTGTTACGAAGTAACTATTTTCTGATCTGTGACGCGGCGCGGTGTCGCGCCCGCGCGCGGGCGCGTTTTGAAACCGCGCCGTGAAAATTGGGCCTTACATTTCGCACACTTATGGTTTATTTAGATAAGGCAGAATGATATTTTTTTACTGTACATAAATAATACATTAAATCAGTAAAAATATACATTGTAGACACCTAACTACCACGTATTTGGTACAGACTACAGACGCATAAATACTCTTTTGTTTGTTGAAATTCTTCCGTCAAATTCAGAATAGATTGATATTGAATATCCAGTAGAATATCCTAACATCCTAAATTTTATTAACTATATATTAGTAGGATGTTTGCACATTACTGCTTGACTGTGAAATGACTGACAAAGATCACGTACTTTCTCACCACTACAGTATGTGATTATTTTTATAAACCAATTTCATATCGAGTGTACAGTCTCGTAAGCCAATTCAGACTTTCATTTATAAACTATTTCAGTCTAGACATTCTAAACTAGGTCTTTCACGTCACATAATAAGGTGTATTAAAATAGCATGTTATACATTGTTCTCAGTACATTCACTTTGTAGAGGAGTCGTATATCTTTGGTAACATTTACATTTCACAATACCAGACCCACGCTTCTACCGCCTAACTAAATCGGCTATCGCTTTGCTAATGCCGTCTCTATCATTTCAAGCGAAAAGAAAAGAGAGATAAACATCAAAGCTATGACATTTTTCGTTCGGCGTTAGACCCCCCAGCCCATAACTGCATTGCAATACTCATTATGAGACTACCTCTTTAGACATGCTATGCTAATTTATCTAATTCCATACTGACTGAAAAGTTGCTCAACAGTATGCTAATGGTGGTCCATTTTGTAATTAAAATTTAGGACAAAATATGATGATTCAGGCGAAAGTATAGTTTTGTAATCGATGATAAAGTTGTACTTGACATCTCGCTTGCTGCTTGCAACTATGATTTAAGGATTGAAGAATCTCATCTTATATATCAAAGGATACTAGGCAACACACCACACAATATATAGGACATATAGGTACATGAAATTATTACGAAAATAGACTCAAACTTATGTACCTATGTATAGTATTTATTCGAGTTGCTGTTACATCAAACTTGAAATGACGAGCTATTTTCGAGCTACCAGCTATCCTATAGTTCTTATAAAATACTGTGACGGAGCAAGAATGATATGCTCCTGATGGTAAACCACGCGCCTACTTATACTTACGGCACCTTGCACGCAGCTATTAACAACGAAGAGTCTAAAACACTGTCTAGCTCTGCACTGCGCTCAAATAGTGCCACATAACAGTACAGTGACACGCAGCTATAGGAACATGAAGAGTCCAAAGCATTACCTAGCAGCACTGCACTGCGCTTGTCACACAGAGAAATAAGATGTTTTATCTCTATGCCCTGTAATTTCACTGAAAATATTGCCCTTCAAACCGGAACACAGTAATGTGTGCACCTTACTGCTTGGCGGTAGAATAACTTTCTTTCCTTCGCCTATATTTTTTTTAGACTTTGATCCACGTGAACGATGGACGCTTGGATTCCGAGAGATTCAGCTTGTTTGCACTTAAATTGATGCCAATGTTGGCATGCCAACTAATCCAGTGCTTCCAAAGACATTTGCATACAGATGGCTGATAGTTCCAGACGCTAGTATGCCTAGAGAGCTTGCCTGGGCATGAATACACTATTGCCTATAAGCAAAACGTGTATATTACCAGTGTAACCTGACCTCAACACATACGGATCTGCTCAAGTTCAGTAGTAACTTCGTAGGTCACGTTATGTTGGCGATTTTTTGAGTTTGGTCTACTGCCTACATTGAATCGGGCCACAGGTTCACTGAATACGCGTTATCTTGAGCCAGTGTGTTATCTTCCGAACAATGACTTATGGTGTTATGGTGTAATAATACCTGTGCTGTCATCGATTATTTTGTAGGTATTAGCATATCTATTACAAGACATAACAAGCAATACCCCGCGGTTTTGCCCGAGCACTTACCTGTATCGTCATTTTCCCTTGATAATAGCCTATGTGCTATTCGAGGATCTTAAGAGCGGGCCTAGTGCCAGGAAAAAATCAAATTTCACCCGCGCGTCGCCCTTCCCCTCTCCAATACGCCGCATCGCCGCGAGTAAGATAGAAGCTACGATCACTCAAGGTCATCGTTCCCCGAAATCCAGTATATGAAAACATTCAGATTAATCATAGATGTTTTTAAAAAATACATCAATTTGTTTTTTATTGTCTATATACACACAATAAACCATTTATTGAAAAACAGTCGAATGAAAGAAATGAAAACTAAATATGACTGAATCACAAGATTTAGTCATTTATTTATTTAATATGTAGTCGTGTTTTATAATTAAATAAATGCGTGTTTTACGATATCATATATAAAAAGGGCATCAGTCTATTGCTTAAAAAAAATGTGTGCACTTAGACCGCACAGTAGAAGTGAACACTTTATTAGGAGTTTTATTTATTTATTCTGTAATAATATAATATGTAACCGCAATTTTGATATATTTTGTAATACTAAATAGCATGCCCATGTTAGTAGGATAAATAGAAAAAAGACATTAATCAAACTTTGTATTTTTAAAATTAAATATAAATCAAAATAGCACAGCGACACTGCAGTGAAGAGCAGCTGTATCTTTTTCATTCGGGTACCCTTGGCGGTCCCTAGTTCACCCGATGGAGCTTTTCATCTTGGATCGCAACAAATCAGCTTCACTTACAGCTCCCGGAAAAAAATCTGGCGCACCACCAAAAGTAGTTTTCATTCCGAAAGAAGGAATAGATTTCATCCCCACGTCACTCTTCTTCCGCCGCGTAAGCGCTAATAGAAAGATACGAGCTAAGCTCACCTTAGGTCATAATATAACTAAGTACAGTAAGTACACGTAACATTACGATAAATCACAGATACTGTAAGAGTTACTAATAAATGCGCGTGTAGGTAAAATTATTAAGTTTCTATTTTTACATAGTATCTAAATTGAGAACAAAGAACGAAAGATGTTGAAAGAAAGAAAGAGGTGGACTGATATTGATGAGTTTAGATAAATATGTATACTAGGTTTCTGATTAACCTGTACTCTGCATTTATTTTTGGATAATTCAGGTAACATTGTATGTGGATGCTAGAACTAATAATGATTAGGTAGATAAATATTTAATAATAATGAAATTTACATAAATATGTAAGTAATATTTTTCTATTTAACAACCGCCAAACAAACAAACACCTCAGTTCAAAATACCAGAAATCAAATTACCTAATGGTTGTTTCACTTAATGTTGTTGTTACTGCTTTAAATATATTTAAACTAGGTAGGTATTAGTATTTGTAATCATTGTACATAATATTTTCTTGTTTTTTAAAAGCACAAACATGTAGATTACCAATCTATTTACCCGAAAATACGTTTCGTTTTCAAGTATAGACAATGTGTGGTTGTGTCGGTTTCCATCTGTGTAAAAAATAAAATAAAGTGGCCAAGTGCGAGTTGGACTCGCCCATGAAGGGTTCCGTTGCAGCAAGTAACATAATATACATAGTACATATAGTTCTTGTAGTTCGTTGTAACTTTGATCGACATTTCAATAATAGTGTATTTATGACGTACTAAAAAAAAACTACTCATCAGATCGAGTTCAAACTTATTTTCGTTGGTAGTTTACATGGTAATTTACATCATATATATTTTTTTGAGTTTTCATTCTCTTTAGAAGTTAGAGGGGGACACACACATTTTACCACTTTGGAAGTGTATCTCGCGCAAATTATTCAGTGTAGACGAAAATGAGTTTTAAAACCACAACATCATTTTTGAAGACCTATCGATAGACACACCACAAGTGTAGGTCGGATGAAAAAAAAATTGTTGAGTTTAAATTCTCAGTATGGGGGGCAACCCTAATTTTTCTTTTTTTTAATTTTTTTGTTCAAATCTTAATGCAGTTTACAGAATACATCTACAGTGTAGTTCCCATAGTTTCGGCAAAAAGTGGCTGTGACATACGGACGGACAGACAGACATGACGAATCTATATGGGTTCCGTTTTTACGTTTTACGGAACCCTAAAAAAGTATTGCTGAAGTAATTACCATCTAGACACACTGAATATAAACTATAAACACATGGGGATGTCATCAAAAATAAGTAAAACTTGAAGCCCACCCGCCCACTATAGTGATAACATTATACATACATGTAAATAGAAAACATCTGTAAAAGTATAAACGTCACGTGTCAGAAAACACTTTTCAAACAATCTCGGTTTAGGAAAGGATTCTTAACATGATTTTAATTTCCAGATAGCTAATGTTACGTATAACTTAACTACCCATTGTTGATATCGAAAAATACAAATATGTCTAAGAGAAAATAAAACCAATCAGAAAGTGAACAAATTCACAGGCAACAGCTTGCTTGCTTGCTTGTATTATTTATAATAAATTTTAAACCAACAATTTTATAACCAAGAAAGATCACATTGTTTGTAAGGAAAAATCTTCCTACCTACCTTCAAAACTACTGGACTTATTTCTTTTCTTCATTATATTACTACCTTATTCCTTATTACCGTAGCACCATTAGCCCTTCACGTGCTCTACGCAAAGCAATCAAAGCATAGTTGCGTAAGCAAAGCTCTCTATTGGAAGACGGATTGTGACATGTATAGGTACGTTTTAACACGTTATAATGTTGGTACTAGCCTGTTCGGAATTTCAATTACGCAAATTAATTTATATGGAATTTCAATAACAATAGAAATAAAGGAGACTGCTCATTTTTGCCCCACGTCGTTTCAAGTTTAGGTACTTAATTAGCCCCGGAGACCTAAAAATGTTATTTAAGTAAATTAACATTTAATTAAGTAATGCAAACTGTACAGTGTACATTCAAAACTAACGTGCCAAGCGGGGATTGCAAATTGGTGTGATTAAAAGTACTTTAATGACTGTACCTAAAGCCAGCCATGTTTTTTCTCTTTTTTTCTTCTGTTGACGTTTACGTAAAGTGAACGTGCTTGTGTCATTTTGCCCGGATTGCGACATTCTAGTTTTGGCGCCCACGTGAAAAAAACATGTCGCCTTATTGTATTATTTTCTTTAACTTGTGTATTTTCGAGTGGCAATGTGCAATATAATTATTAGGTGGGTTATTACAAATTACTATTTCATGTTCGTGAACGTACTTCTTTGACGGTTTTTAGTAAAATATATAATAATATAGTATAATATTTGATAAACACTGTGAATATAATAATAAGAATATGTGATAATGATCTAGCCGGCACGTACGGACTGTCCCACGAGTTTTCTTCAAACGCGTGCAGGGTTAACCAAAAACATATATATCAAGACACATGCTGGAAAGTTTACCACGAAATATACATTCTCCTTTCTCCCTATTTTAATAGATCTAATGCTCAGCAGACGTACCACGATGGATCGTCTGCTGATAAACATATTCATCAAGTTTGCATTTCTTTAATCTGAAAAGTTTATGTTAAAAAAATACTTAAAACATTATTTTCCGCAGACCTCAATTCATAAATATTTTCTGATCGTTTGTTTCAATTGTCACTAAAACTTAAAACTATTAATTTATTCATCATACAAAATTTATAATGTACACAATGACTTGTTTGGGTTTTTGCATGTACTACCACAGATTGCTCTTTTATTAAATTGAATTTTTAAAATGTATTAAATTTATTAAAAACAATGTTGGTAAACTTATCTTTTTAACAATAATAGATACCTACCTACTTTTTTACCTATTATTGTACATACTACGAACCTATTCCAAAACAAAATTTGACTTACCTAACTAAAACATACATTAAGTACCTGACTAAAATTCCAAAATGTTTACGTTTAGTTCTCTTTTTTCGCAGAAAACTTATTATCCTTTCATCCCATTTTTTTAATTCACGCACGCATTTGCCTGACAGAGCGTCCGTAAACAACCTTCCACATCGAGCGTTGCCCGACAACTGACCAGGACCCAAAGGTCTATTTAATATCTAACCTGGTACGCATAAAGTCGAGAATAGCATGACACAGTTTAGAGTGGAAATTAATTTGAATTCGGGAGTCAGTTTTTGACCAAGTTTTATTTAATTACGCAAAAATTGAACATAAATTCAAAAAACTATTCGGTTACTTAAATAGAGCGTAAAATTAGACATTTTATTAGCGAAAAATAATGTGGGGTCATCGCTGATAATTTCGAGTACTCGAATTAAAATGGGTTTTTGCGGTGTAATTTTTATTTTTTTATTGTAAAAAAATCTGATCTATTTTTAAAATTCTATCCGGTCATTGTGCTTCTCCTTGGTTGTACCCACACGTCAATATTTTTATTGTTATAGTTTTATCTTTCTTAACGACGGTGAGTGGCGTCGAAAATGACCTTTTTTGCGTTTTCTGGCTTTAGGCGCGCTCTTAATCTATGTTCCAGATTTCAACCCTATCCTTTCAAACACTCCGACGTGAGTGAGCAACAAATATCCAAACTTCTAAACATCAAACTTTTCTACCGCCCAGCAAAGAATATCGCGTTGCGGTTTTAAATGGCAATATTTTCAGAAAACATACAAGGCAAAGACAAATTTTTATTGCTGTTTGCAGGCAAGATAAGATGATTGTGTGGGTCATTTTAAAAGTTGACCCATACAAACTGGCCTCTTCTCTAGAGGCATTCAATAGGTCTGGTAAAACAATTTGTTTGTCTTAATTTATACAATGAATAAAGAATTAGCGAATAGAATTATAGTCAGCCGATTAAAGTCTTCTTCTTTTTATTTCTAGCTTTTATTTGGTAAAAGAGAAAAATTATCTCACATCTTTGGGTGAAATCTGATTGATTTAGATGTTGGGTAGATGTTGACCACACTTTTGAACGTCTGAACTTTCACATTTGTAATATAATTGAAAACTTGAAAAAAAGTCCAAATACAATTTTTTCTTTTGCTTTATGGCCATTATTGTGGTTTCCAAATCATTTTATATTTTCCTAACTGCTAGTACGACACAAGTATTATAAATTCTTCTTTTCTTTAACTTTGTCGCGTCGAGGTTATTGTACCATTGCATAAGTAACCGTATTTAGATAAGTGCTGGCATCAAAACAAAAGACGAACAATATCATCTACATACTAGAAACAACTCGGACCTTTTTATGTTGCAGTCGACTTTGTGTGCACTGCACGTTTGGTTACTTTGGTTCTGTTGGATTAAGAGTAATGCTTTGTCTTTGAAATAATACATTTAGCTTTGTTAGTGGACATGTCTTTACTTAATATTATAAAGTTGATAAGGTTTTTTTGTTTGAGCACGTAAATCTCAGGAACTACTGGACCGATTTCGAAAATTCTTTCACCGCTGAGTATGTGCGTGACCCCCAAGTGCTATAGGCTATATATTTACTACAGGCGACGCCGGGGGACCGCTAGTTGTATGATAAACCAGATAATGTGGAACGTTCAAAAAATCTTCAACCATCTCTCAGGTTTTAGATACAATTTCCACTCAGTACAAACATTTGTATGATGGATACGGCAAAAAATATCAGCATGTGTAATGTTAATTTGTCACACCTTTGTCAGTTATTCTACCGCAGTAATTGCAAACATGTGTACCGGTTTGAAGGGCAATGTTTCCAGATAAATCACAGGGAAATAGAAAAATCATCTTATATCTCTGGGTGACAAGCGCAGCGCAGTCCTAGGTAAAGATTTGGACTCATCAGGGTCGATCTCGACATTGTGGTCGCACTCAAATAAAAATACATTTTTTATTGCTGTTTGTAAGTAAGGTAACATAATGCAGAAAATAGTCAATTAAAATATGACTCATACAGACATTCTCCAGTCAGTCCTCTTCGAGAAGCAAGTAACATCTTAGGTCATACGATTTGTTTTTTTTTGACGTGATAACGTCTTATAATTCGGTGAAGCCGGCTGCACGCCCGCAAAACATGACGTCATGTAACGTTACCGTTAGTTCGTCAGTGCCATGCGGACGAAGCTGAGCGCTGAGGGCGCCACCCGCCGAGTCGAGCGGTATCACTACTCGCGCTATCAGCGTACTGATTTCTTAAGACGTTGTCACGTTTAACTATCGTCAGTAAACCGACTTTACAGACAACCATTTTTTAAAAATATCTATACGTTAGTCTTCCAATTAATTGCTCTGTCACTCGCGTTTATTCCTTCACTACCCACCGACTCTGTGTTCATTCGATCAAATAATCTGCAATACCCTGAAACTCTACCCCCAAAGCGACTGAAACAAAAAGGTCTGTCAGATAAATTTGAACCTTTAGGTCCATTACCAAACAAACCTATCCCGTTCTCTAACCAAATACCTTTAAGGTGTAACAATCTATTAAACCTTGCAATATATCCGCTGGCTCACCGGTAAAGCCTTACAACCTTTCCCTGGCACAGATTAGGTGCTACTAACCAGGGGTAACCTAACAAATGGTTAACCACTCCTGCGTAGATTCCCTGCTTAGCGAACGTGGTAACTTCGGGTGCGAAAGTGTTTGAAACTTTTTAATCTCATTATATTAACTTTATAACATGTTTCAGAACCAAACGCTACCTATACGTGTGCGTCCATACTTACGTACTAGTACGTATATAGTTTTATACGTTTTTCGTAGCAATGTTTATACATTGCTAATGAAATGTCAGCTACATTAATACTAGATTCTTTTCTTTTCTCGTCACCTCCTGGTATTACTTGGACTACATATTTTATTTTTTGGCAGATAGACTTAAAACTGAAAAAAAAAACACAATCAGCTGTTCCGAACGTATTCTCAAGTGCAAAGGGTTGTTCCGTATAAGAAATGCATCGAACTGCTTTTTCTCTATTAAAAGTGTCGTCACCTGTATTGTTTGTAGTATATTTCGTTTACAGTATTATATTTAATACTGGGATTTGAGTCTAAATACGTGTTATATAAAAGAATAAGTATCTGATTGTTTAAATAATGGTTATGATTAGTAAAATTTAGTATAGAGGGCGCCGGTGTGGAACCATCTACTTCTACCCGCCGTCTCAAAAAGAGTTTTGGAAGCGTTGGGGCTATAAGTAGATGGAGCTAAGCCGGTGACTGGCATTCCTTTTTGAAATTTTATATGAAAAAGATCGAACAGTTGTCAATATAAATTCTTACCTTTATTTAATCGGTTTACTTTTACTCAATTGATAACATAAGGTTCCATTGTAAAAGTCGTTGGTAATGGCAAACACGCCACGTCGCTTTTTGCGTCTTTCGTCATGTTTTCTGCGTAATTCTGTTCATCCGAAATGTAAACAAAGGGCAATTTTATCCCGGATCTGGCCCTGCGGTAATGCTATTAAAGTATGGGGTGAAACTAGTAATTTAATAATTTGAATACCACTAAACTCAAGTGTGATAATCTGATTATAACTGGAAGATCGATAGTAAAACGTACTCTGTGTACCTGGAAACAGTAGTTTAAATGTTAATATTTATCATTTCCATTATATTCTTAAATTTGGTCGGATAGCATCTCACAGTTCAAAAGTGTCAATCCGGCTGCCCGAGTTAGTTGGTACGGTACGGTTATGTTTGTAAATCTTTTATAATATATAGTTAAATACATGGTACGCGTGTTACATCCTAAACCGAATTGCTGCTCGGTAAATTAATAGCAAACGAAATTTGTTTAACCTATGTGACAAAATGAATAATAATAAGGTTAAAAAAATATGCATGGGAAAAGTATATTTGAAGCAAATAATAATTGAATACATGATGATAAACATTCAAACAAGCAAAATTAGTATCCAAATGTAAAGATTGAACTGATAAAGTCAAAGCAATTAAATCTGCGAAGTTATTGAACTTTAATTTGAACTAGGTGATGACTCAATGCCGAAATTATTCAATTATAAAAACCTGTCCGGTCGAATGTTATTTATATGGTAAATGCTTAAATTGCCGCTTAACGAGTTAATTCTATGAGGTGCGAACATGAACAATGTAAACAACCAATTACAACAATAATTAATAAATACAAAAAAAACCTATATGTTTATTGCGTATCGTACCGTACTTAATTAAACTGTGCAAATGTAAGTAATTTTATGGATTCCAATCACAAGTTTCCCACTAAAAGCTCTGAAATTCTCATTAAAATTCCATAAACAAACTGTCTGTCTTACTTACTAATACAGTCATGGTTTTACATAACATGTCAGTTTTACAACCCGACAACGAATGGCGGGTTCCATTTTCGAATTACACGAATGTCAGCTAAAGGAACGCATTCTACCCGTGTTCTATTTTCAAATTAGTATGCGTCGAGTGACCACTAGGTGTTGTTTTGGGAATTCAGTAAGTGATGTTCTGCGCGACTGTACTTTAATGTAGGGCCGGTGTCACACGCATCAGAGATTACTAGCAGTTTATAAATGCAGTACAGTCACGTACACATGAGTCATTCGCTTTGGCATAAGCTTAGGTAAGGGCTAAAGTACATAGCAGTGTTGCCACATTGAAGATTTAATTTTCTGTATAAATTAGTTTTCTGAATTTAGGGTTACGCAAAACATACCCAATATTTTATTAGAAATGTATAACTTCTTAGTATATTATGTAATCTACATAAGCCTGTATATTTCCAAGTAAATTAGGTTTCTTGTATCTCTCACCCCGATGTATGTGTCTGTCTGTTTGCATTTTAACCGACATAAAAGATTAAGAATCATTATTTGATTATTTCTTTTCGAGTATTGGCCTGCGCTTGAATTAATTAATTAATTCTGGAAATTTCAAATTAGGTTTCTATTAAAAACGAACACATTTTTTTTTTGTTTTGTTCAAGAGACTTTGCTGTCAAACATATTATATAACTTAAATTTATCTACCCAACTATACAATAACTAAAGTCGAAAAATTAGATACAAACATAAATATGTAACTTTTGACTACAAAACACGAGACTTGCATTTAGCCAAGATTTACTTATCATTCGCATCGATTTATAGCACTTATATGGCAACACCGGGACATCCGCCAAGCGAGATACTAAAGCTTCCTGAAGGGTTGGATAAAAGCTCCGTTTACGGTAATCGCAGCTTTTTCCACGCATTTGAGCCGCCGCCAGTAAAGCTTGATGTTATCATAAAGCTCTTACTTAAAAAGAATTTTATATGTCACCCCGTTATGTCAATTTGCCAAATATGAGAACGATGTAAATCTGAGAACTGTTCATATATTTTTATAGCCAAAAGAAAGTCTTGAACATCGCCGCAAAATTGATAGCTTGTCGGGTTTTTTATCGGATACACTTCGGGGAGTGTGCAACTAGTCTGCATGATCTAATAACACCTTGCTCGTATTCTATCTTAAAGGTCGATTTACATCAGACGAGCGAATGCTCATTCTATCCCCATTGTGTTAAATTCATTTGGTGTAAACAAACGTAGAGCATTCTTTCGTTGTTTTGTTTGCGTTCGCAAAGATTCTATGGAATATATAATATGGAAAACGCTAAGAACGATCTTTCGTTTACACTAAAATATCGAGAAAGAATGCTCTTGTTCCAGCTCTAGCTCTATGTTCGTTCAGTTTTGACTCTACTTTCGTGAAAAGAACGTCCAGGCTGTAGATTGCGTTGCCTCAGTTGATTTTTCGTGATGGTCAAAATCTTGGTTTATTCAAATTGAGAGTGAATCGGTTTCACCTAGGTAAACGTGCTCCATTGAAGACCGGATCGTTGTTTGACACCAGGCGAGATGGCAGTCAAGTAAAAATAATATAAAAGTAAAAAAAACAGATAACATGGTGTAAACAACACAGTCGCCTGTGGTCATCAAACTGTAACACCAAAGAAGAGCTTGTTATTGACGTTATTGTGCATTAGTTTATAAATATCTAATTATAATAATGTAATCTAAATATCCTAACCCTTGGTTTGAGCATCAGAAATCATATTTTGAATGGTTGACGATAAGTTCGCACATTACATACCTCTTTCATTTTACGTATTTATCTATTTTAAAAAACGGAGAAGGTTCGCAATCCGTTTGAATGTTTTTTTTTGTGTTACGCCATAGATCCGCCAATTATGATTTTAATATTTTTTTTTGTTTGGTAGATCTTACAGATTGTATCGTGTTGTCTAAATCTGTGTAGCTGTTTTTGAAATATCAACAAAAATCTAAAATATGCTAATCTCGCTGATAATATACATAATATAATATTTTCGTACAAATTCGCAGTCTCATTGGAACAGTGTGTATCGAGTTCCCTCATATAAATTTTAATTTTTTTTTTACACAAATTGATGTCGAATTTTGTTTTTACGAAGAAAATTACGACGATTATTAACTTAAGTTAAGTTGACTATTGAAGAGTTAATCTATGTAAATACCTACAAAAACAAAATAAAACGTACTTATTCTTTGCTGTAGAGGTATAGCCACGTTAATTTCCGACGCTATTCAAAATTAATAAAAGGCTTCATAACATACAAAATCACCGCATTCCGAGCAGGAAGTGAAGCTAATCTATAATCGATGCCTTCATCGAGTTACGATCGATCGAGTGAAATTATATCGATGTATTCAAACCCTAAGGGCCTGTTCTAATAACTGTGAAAACTTGGGCTAATGCGATTCGAACTCGAATACTGTGGGTTCCGTACTAAAAAATATGTTTATCTGTTTTAAACGGATTGAAAATAGGGGGAGTCCTTAATTCTGCTGTATTTTACAGTCCTATTAATAACTCGAGTAAAGAATGTCACAATATTTAATAATTTTCATTTCTTCACTTCATTTAATTTCAATAAACTCAATTCAATTAGATTCGGTCAATTAGGTAATTAGATACTTTTTTGAGGGGGACCAGTTGATTTTCATATATTTTTTTAAAATGTAAAAGCTGATATTTCTCCCATTCAAATTATATCACGATATGAGCAGTCGTTTTGGAGTTGTAAACAATTCATGTGTTGTGTTAAGCTACTTAATATGCCTAGACCGAGTTAGAGTTTAAAAATAAAGTCTTCTAGATGGTTTTACTTTTATTCAGATTCAAATCACACCCTGTCTTCACTATATATTTTTGAATTAAAGTCAAGAAATTTGAGAATGGCGGTCTACACCCCCGGTCCTAAATAAGGGACCTTTATGGGTTTCGCTTTGGGTCTTTGGGTATGTAACCCCAAAAATTCCCGCGTCGCTATTCGTCATAGTTTTGGTAATTTATTAGCCGTACACCGTACTTAAAAGGAAAAGGGAGCACCTTTCTTGTTTTATGTGCTCCTGGGCCTGTATTCTCTAAGGCAAACTTGGTGTAAGTTATAACCAACTAGGTTGTTTAATTAATTACCCTGGTGTCGAACCTTACAAAGTTGCTTAAAGCTTTGGTATTGCGCTCTCATTTCGGTTCGATATCAAATTCGGTTAAGGGTCGCCAAAAACAGTTTTCTTATTAACTTCAAGATGAATAAGTATACTAATTTACAGTTATTGACTATTTTAAGAAAACTCAAATTTGTTTAGTATAAATAATAATCTTTCTTTATTCAATAAGTAGGTATATGGAACATACATGAAGTTACAAATCTTCTCGTTAACAATAAATAATAAAACATTACAGTGAGCATTTAACTTCATTAGGAGGTGTACCCTGCGCCCCACACTAGGTATGTCCTGTGTTGTGGGATAAATATTACCAAAAACTTTTTCTATTGAGTAGTTAAGTTTCACCTCTATTGTTTTTGTTAGAATGGTGAAATTATTTGATCTTTAGGTTTACCTGTCAAAGTTTGTCAGTGTTTAATGTTAGATGATCAGTGAACACATGCCGTATAATGCCTGCCGTCTGGATGTCAAACGAAGAGTAAATATTTTTTGGGAAAACGTGCTACTCTTGCACTTTGACTTCACCGATAAGGTGAATTAAGGTCAAATGCAAGCAATTTTGTTTAAAAAACATTTAGATAGCTAATTAAGCCGTCTTAATGTTTTTTAAGCAGGAGGTCACAGACATGAGAATAAATGATTTAATCTAAATTTCTCAGATTATGTTTTACTGTTAAAAGTATTACAGAATACAGATCCCGGTAGTGTGACCATTAATTTTGAGGATACATGACCTTTTCGCTTTATCCTTGGTCTAGCCATAAAGCTACTCTCTGAATTGCTTTGTGATTGCCCTGAAGCAATTATTTTCGGCTAAGGATAATTAGGCTTTATCGTATAGTTTATGTTAGTTCTAGTAGTAGATCGCGGTTTCTCTAAATGGTTAAATCTAAATGGATAAAATTAGCTTATGTTTTGTTGTAATTTAGGCGGTTAATATATTGGCTACGGCTCGTAGTGGACTAGTGGCTAGAATGCCAGATCTCACAATCGTGAAGTTGTAGGTTCGAATCTTGCTTGCACCTCTTGTGCTGGTTGCCTGGAAGAGACACCTCTCAGCAATAAGGCCGCCACTTGTGGCACTAGTTAATAAGTTATTTCTGTGTAATATTTTAATTTCTTTGTGTTACAATAAAGTGTTTCTATCTATCTATCTTGTGTATTTTAAGTGCGAATTTAGGAGTTAATGGTCTTCACTCGTCGGTGAAGAAAAATATCGACAGGAATCTGACACAGCCTTAGCCTTCCTACTTGTATTAGTTTGTGCATTTTTTCTTTTGACATTATCTAATTTTTTTATGTAGAATATTGAACATGCATAATTAAAAATAGGTACATAAGCATTGAACAAATGTTTGAGAAATAGCGCTATGTTGTAGGTACCTACGCCTTGTTATGTTGGCACAAAGAAAGGTTCATATGTTAAAGTAAAGAGCAGTAAAAACTAAAAGGATTAGTTTTATTTTCCTGATAATGCTATTACAAAATGGCGGTCTTCGAAAATCTATAATACCTCATTAGCAATAGTTAGGAACAATAAACTTCGTTCCAAATACAAATTTGAGTGTATACAGTATACACGTTTCGCACGAAAATCGCAAAACAAAAAACTCCACATGCGATAAATCAAAAGCGTGATCTGAATGTGTAAAATTTCCTTACATTTTTTACTCTTTCTTTGCCCTCACAAATCTACACTTATGCGTTCGACTAAAACTGGGGGTTGAGTTATTTGCTCTCTAAAGAAATAATCGAGGACCAGGTAGAATCGAAGGTCCTTCGTATAGAAGCACCACAATTTGCAATACAATATATTGCTTATTTTTAATATTTATGGTACGATCACCCGAAAAATTAAGTTGGCAACATTGGTCACGGGCAGTTTTTACGCGGCACTTCCGTTACATATTTTTCTTACGGTTTTAGTCTCACATTTTTTTCTGTTCGGTCGCGCATCAAAATCCTTATCTCGTCTCCAAGCCTATATGGACCTTCGTTCCAATATAAAAAAAATATTTTAAATAATTTCAAAGTGTTAGTGATTTATTTTCAATCGACGAATAACATCCCACACATCCACTCATTTACATTACGCAACGCAGAACTATTGAACTTCGAGTAATTAATTTGAAATAAAAATAAACTAATTCTCATGCATTAACGATTCTTCCATGTTTGAGTAATATAATTTGTAATGGACCCGTCGATTTTCTAAGGCGCCACATTACCAATTTTACTACACCAGTAAAATGTCATCAACTCCCATTTAATTGCAGTAATTTACTACTATTTAATTTTGTTTTCAATGTGGACTTATCGGAAAATGGAGTGAAAATTAAAAAAATCTTGTAATATTACAAAACTTAGTAAATTACACGTAATATGGACAAGTCGAAGCCGCTATTTATTAAAATAATAATCTGTCTTTTTATTCTTTGCTGCCAGTAAGTGATACCTCATTTATTTTTTGGCAGGATACACAAACATGACATTCAAAAGTATTATCTCGATATCCATGTTTCGAGGGCAATGTTTCCAGTGAAATTACAGGGGATAGAAATAAAACATCTTGTATGTGTAGGGTGGTGGGTAATGATTTGGACTTTTCATGTTTCAATAGCTGCGTGCCACTGTGCTGTTATGGTCAGGCATGTTGCTTACCATCAGGTACCTGTCCTGCTTGTCTCGTCACTATAGCTCTATGATAAAGAAATCCCTAGTGAATAATACGAGTACCTACTAGTGTTGTCTTGCAAACTTGGTTCAAGTTTGTGAACTAAATAAATCTTCTTTCACTACATTGACATTGGGCTGTCGTTAGTATTTCTCTTCGTAGGCTGCCGCATCAAAAATTCTAAGAACCTTCCGGCCCTTAGAGCACAGAATGAAAACTTAGTGTCTTATTAATGGTGATTGGAAAACTTCGTTGTTTGTACGTAAAAGTTGTACCAATGATGTAAAAGGTCAAGAGAGGATTTACGACTGTTAAGAAGTATTTTGATTACAGAAACAAACCTTCATTTACTGTTGCTAATTAACCAATCTATCACATTTTATTTCTTACGAGTACCGCCCCCGGTTATTTTTTAAAAATAAAGATTGACGAGACGAGCAGTGCACGTGCCTGATGGTAAGCAACATGCCTGCCACATAGCAGCACAGTAACACGCAGCTATTAGAACATGAAGAGTCCAAATCATTACCTAGCACTGCACTGCGCTCGTCACCCAGAGATCTAAGATGTTATATCTCTAAGCTCTGTAATTTCTCTGGAAACATTGCCCTTCAAACCGGAACACAGTAAAGTTTGCACATTACTGCTTAGAATAACTGGCAAAGGTGTGGTACCTACTTCCTCAGGCGTACTCTGCCAAGAGTCCTACCACTACTAAACTAAATGTTTTACCCGCAGAACCCGTGCTCATCATTTTCCTGTGATGAAAGTATGTGCTATTTCAGGCTATAAGGCTTACACTTGACTAAATTTAATCAACTGAATTTAGAACGACGAACTAAATACGAACAGGAATACGCAGTGTTGGACGGCCTCCCACTAGATGGACAGATGACCTCACAAAGGTCGCTGGAAACCGGTGGTTGCAGGTTGAGCAGGACCGTTCGTTGTGGAAATCTAGGGCCTATAGTCAGCAGTGGACGTCTTGCGGCTGATTATGATGATGATGATGAATAAGCCTTTTAAACTTAACTGTGATATAAATTTCAGCCTAATCCGTTAAACAACGACGTTGCAACGTGATCGAGCAACAGACATCCAATGTTTTGCATTTGAACTATTAAGGATTACAGATATCCTCGTATAATAAACCATGAGGTCAGGAAAAAAACCTAAAAGAGAAAATTTGTATTTTGCATTTTCTCACAAAAATATGATTAATCTGGTGTTAGGGTAGATACTTCAAGTCATTCTTCTGAATTCCAATGAATTTCTAAAAAGGTACATTTCGGGAATACGTGCAGATTTGCATTGCTAAACAGACTAGTCTATATCTCCTCGTTATTGTTGTGGAATCTCATTTGAATGTTACATTACATAAATAAATTCAATACTCATAATTATAATATTTTAGCTACATAAATGTAAATTTGACGTAGGTATAATAGAAACTCTGTGGTCTTTACAACTGGCTGATTTTACCTACTAAGATCAGGGAAGATACTGTTTCTATAGCCTTGATTTTCAAACAGTGGCTGCAAACTGTCGGGGGGTTCCCAAAGCCTTACAAAGGTTGCGGGCAATAGAACGAAGAATAGCGGTAAATCTCTGCGAAGCCTACCCTTATATATAACACTAAATTTCCATAGCCAAGACGGGGACTGAACCTTGCAACTGTGTAATAGGTCACTTAATCACAAAGCCTATCTGTAGCAATGCATTGAAAACTGGACGTCTACTCTCTTTCTACGAAAACATAATTCGACAAAAAACTCGCGACTTTCCCGCTCTCGTTCTACTTCGTTTCATCCGATACAACATTGTTTGACGTTTAAATGTTCTAAGCATACTCTAATTAGAGTAGGCTTAGAACATTTAAAAGGACAAAACGACGGATCGATGTAAAATCGGAGTTGGAAAGTCGCGAGTTTATTTCGAAATTACTTCTTCGTAGAAAGAGAGTAGACGTCCTGGTGTCCTTCCAACATATCGCCTCTTACAATAACCAGGATCTATGAATACTAATTAAAAAATACCCTTTTATAGCGTCTTACAACCTGGGTTAACTGTACAAGGCTAGGTTAGTGGACCGCGTAGTTAAAAACTATCTATAGTGTAAATAGCTTCTAGATTCTAGATTGCTATACCTTGATTGTATAGCAAAGTAACACACCGGCCGGCACTGGTATCCGTGCAATCCATTGCCTCCAGGGTATTCAATTGTTACTGAAGACCAAATTTAAATCCTGCAGAAAAAGGAGCGACGACTTGTATTAAATACCATTTTAGAGGATATAAAGATAAAGCAACCCTGGTTACCTGGTTGAATATACCTATATAACTATTCCAGAGAAATAGATGTCTTCAGTGTAGATTCTGTAGATTATAGTGGGATCATATCTTTTTAAAAATCATTGTGTTCACAGAAAAAGTGTGTGTTTTTTTATCAATTTCGATATGTTAGTACTTGATCGCTATTTCGCCTGAATCGGGCCCTATTATAGCAAACATTATATACTATAGCATACAGTAATTGTTTGTAGGGTTCCGTACCCAAAGGGTAAAAACGGAACCCTATTACTGGGACTTGGCTGTCCGTCCGTCCGTCCGTCCGTCTGTCACCAGGCTGTATCTCGAGAACGGTGATAGCTAGACAGTTGAAATTTTCGCAGATGATGTATTTCTATTGCCGCTATAACAACAAATAAAATAAAACCATTATTTAAGGGGGGCTCCCATACAACAAACTTGATTTTTGCTCGATTAATAAACTAGATGGCGCCACTAGTAAAAATAGAACGCGATATCGAATTCATCGTCAGAATTATGAGGTAAAATCAATATTTTAATAACACTTTTTGCCTGTCTTGTGAAAATACGATATATGAGAAATTTCGAATAAAGCCAAAGAGGTTTTCGCCGTTTATTTGCTAATGGTACGGAACCCTTCGTGTGGGAGTACCGCTCGCACTTGGCCGGTTTTTTTTTCGAGTAATACGTGTCTGAAGGCAAGCAACAAGCCTGTCCAGAATAACAGTGTCAGATATTTGAACATGTAGTTTTCTTGGTACTGAATATACATATATCAAATTTAGGAGTAAATAAACGATAGAATGATTTGAATGAACTACAATTAACGAATTCTCATTCATACTGGGCATAAACAAAAGATTGAAGAATTGAAACAAAAGATTGAATAATCGAAACAAAAGAGCAGAATTATTAAATCAATCAGTACAACCTCAATGACAATGCCATCAATAAAGTACTGAGTCATCCATAAAAACCCAAACGCATATAATCGCATATGATGAACTCCCGATCCCTCAATATTGATAAAGCAGACGATTGTGTACCAATTACCAATTCAAACAACGTATCCATATAACCGCGTGATATATACGCCGTTGTAACTGATTTCATTTAGAATGCTGCCTCGGTAAAGGAATTTTAAGCGACTCGCTCGAAGAAAACGTGATATGGATGAAGAATATGACCAAATGATTGGGGCACCTTTGGGTCACCTCTGTGACTGGGCGGGAGTCATCCACCGGATTTGATATGACCCAGACTCATTTGTCATTTCACGTCACTAGTAATGAACTCTAATCTAAGTGGCCAATTTGTTACGTGAATCTCAGGTCAAAATCATAGAATTGAAAATAGTCAAGTGATTACTTTGAATTTGTACGAAGATGATTGTGGGTGTCACTATATTAAAATATATTACATTTTATTATACAATACTATATTATAAAATAACTTTTTGTTATAAAACAGTTTCTTGAAATGAGGAGTAAATACATTGGTAACTTCTAAGCTTAAGCAAACGTGTTACACAAATGTGAAGTAAACAGAGTAACGAAATCCCATTAGTTTTCAAATGTCTTCAAAAGATTCTTTTGAGTTTAGGTCAAACTCAAGACCATAATATCAAAGAAAACTACAATTTCAATTCTTAACTTTCGTTGTGGTCGTTTGATTAACTAAATATGTAGATGAATTTTATCAATGTCTTGCTTATTAATAACTAGTAACGCCCCACGGTTTCACTCGCGTAGTTACCGTTACCGCTGATTCCCCGGGATTAAAAGTAGCATGTGTGTTCTTCCAGGCTATAATAGACCTAGGTTCCAAATTTGAGTCCGATCCGTGCATATTTTACGACTTACGACGTGATTGAGCAACAAACATCGAAATATCCAAACATTGATATTAATATGATAGTAGGATAAATAATCAGCCTAAAACCTAACTAATAATATCACAGTCTACGAGTACCTATTAAATTTCTTTATACTGTGCTAATATAAAAAATGCAATTAACTGCATTCCACTGCAGTAGGTAGGTACAAAGTAAACCAACACACTTAATTACACCACAAAAAACCAAACAAAACTATGATTTCCTCTATCATGTTTCTTTATTTTATCTCCAAATTTCAAAGATAACCCTTGATTAGTCACAGTCTCAGTTTAAGCTTCCACACATTTAAATGCGGCTTTGGAGATAAGGAAACGCCTCGAACCGTAAACAAGATGAGATAAATAGGCTTAAACACGCATCCGATATTTAGATAATTAAATTGGTAGATCTCGAAATAGTCCAAAATGGAACCGAAATTGAAGCGTGCGTTGTTAATGTTAAGATATACCTACAGAAGTACCTTATGTAAATACGTAGATTAGGATAGATAATAAATGTATATTATTAGGTTTTTGTTAAATTGATTTGTTTCTTATAATATACAGTGATGTGACGAGACAAGACTTGACTCTTGATGGTAAGCAAGACTTCTGTCCGTATCATCCAAAGTGACACGCAGGTATTTGAATACGAAATGTCTGGACTCTTTGTGTTGAAGAGTTCAGTCTCTGAGTCACGAGCGCAGTGCAGTGCTAAGAAATGATTTGGACTGACAATAGCTGCGTGACCCTGGATTGTTACCGGTGTGTTGCTTACCATCACACACAAGTGTTGCTCGCCTAGTCACTGCATGCTAAGTATACAAATAGTTTTGTGTAATTCCTGTCTCACTTATCATACGTAAGGGGGCAATCAAATGAATAATTGCTTTAACGCTTTGAAATCGCCGTATCATGGTGATAATCATGTTGACGTTTGTGTGTAGTTACGATGACAATGCAACAATGAATTAGCAATTAGAAATTCTATGAAAAGTCGGATTACCCAAAAAGGCTGTCAAATTTTTAGGGTTAATTAATTAGGTATATAAGAATCCTATGGCAAATGCGAAAGGTTGTGATGAATGGTTAGATAAATGCTTTTTGTATCCTGGGATGACACTGTGAAAGGGTAATACGCGGGTAAAGGCGTGGGGCGCTGCTAGTGTATTAAAAAGGTTAAAGTTTGTGTATTACGGATACGTGCGTCCGTAAGTTTGTTCCCAATTATAGAGACAATTATAGAGATTTCCAGAGGGAAAGGTTAAACGACTTTTAATGAAATTAAACGTTTTAATAAAGTTATACGTAGTGATATTACACGACATTACATGAACACATGGGCTGCGTTTTAACCCTTTAGAGTTAGTGACACCAGGGACCGAAATGGCTAGTATTAAAAAATACAACGTTATTTGAAAATGCATACTAATTTTACGCAGTCTTTTCAACAAATAGGACACGTAATCTCTACTTCTACTTTACTTTGTCAACTCAAAAATTGTTTAAAATATTGAACTAAGTTGTAGATTTGCAGAAATATCGCAAACAAAAGTAATTCTACAAAATAAAATAGCGTTAAAATGTGCAAGACAAACTACTAACCTAACCGAATAGATACTAAAAAGTATGTTATAATGCAGTGTTAAAACATTAGGCCTGTAATCCATTTAGTGCAAGGTGCATGCGGGCATACATACACCTGCAATTTAATTGATCGTAAACACACAGATATGTACATTGAAAGAATTGTGGCTTCGATAAAAACAGAAGTTACATCAGGGCAGGTGACAAAACAGCTGATCGTGAAATACCACGTCAGCTGATGGGATCAATGACCTTTCAAAATGGCAACAGCTGTGTGAGTATTCGTTTGAATGTATGTAAAGAATTCGGGTCTTTATTTGCGATTTATATGTTTTGCTGGTATTGATATGATTTTAATTTTTGAAGTGAAAACTTAATTTGGCGCACCAGAGACAGATTTTTCGTGGGCTGTGAATTGAGCTCAAGCGTCACGTTCGTAAATGAAATAAATCTGAGGGTAAACTCGGGACTATGACCATGGTCCTGGACACGCCTTCTGGTTTCTGAAGTAGTCTGAGTTACAGTCCCTATGACAATGCCAATTTTTTTTTATAGCTTACTGTTCGTAACTTCATCCACATAGAATTAAAAAATGGCTAGTAAGTATCTAAATAATTCCACAATTAACCGGAATGGTGGTAAATGTGTTATTCCTGACTGTTATCTATGTATTTGAATTCCAAATGTCAGTTTGATCCCTTCAGTTCTTCAGACTTATCAACAAACATACAAACTTTCACATTAATAATATTAGTAGGGCTTAAACTCGTTTGGTAGTAGGCATTTCTATCAACATTTCCATCTTCATAAATTTGTGGCACACCAGAGGAACTATAGATAAAACAACCTCTGGGTCCCTAGGGGATAACTGCCTTTACATACTACGCTGACGACACCGACGACGCTATCGGTCGGTTCGTGCGGCGAGCGCTGGCTGCATCACCAAAGACCATTCAAGATTTCAACCTGCAGATGGCCATTAGAGACAGAAATGCGGCCGTAGTGGAGGCTCTGGGCCAGGAGGAGGCGGCTTAGGCAAAAGACGATGTCGAGTCGATTACTATCGGAATCCCAACCGGTAGTGATCGGCTCAACAGACAAAATCGGACTGACTAGGACTAGAATTACGTTTAAAATGTTCACCACCCCCTACTCCCCCCCCCTTATTTTCCTCTTCTTCTCCTAATCCAAGAACTATGTAAATAAAAAAGGTTATAGTAATGACAAAAGTCACGGACCCCGGAGTCTGTGGAGTGTTTAAATTATATATAAAAAAAATAAAAAAAAGGGGTTAACTGCCAGAAAGAGAGAACAAGATAATGATATTAAAATACCAAATATCTTATATACCATACCAAATCCTAACACCAATGGTGTTTAAAATAAACCGTCCTTTCGTAGTAGACTAGTGACGAGAACCCGATTTTTCCAAGCATGCGTCCCAGGATTGAATCGCGCTCAAACCTACCTATGTGTATTTTCCCATGTGCAGATGTTTACCACATTACCACTGGATTTAACGATGAAGAACAACATTGTAAGGAAAACCACATGTTCCTAGAAAGACACCTTTCGAGAGGAGATGTGTTATCTGTTAGTTGCACCCGGCTAGAGTAGTGGATTAAGGCTTTGAATCTCTCTTTATGAGATAAAGCCAATAGTTTCACCTGTGGAACATAAAACAATCTGTTTATGAGTAAAGAAACGCATCCAGTAAAGATAATAAACCCATGTATGATTGCATACTATCAAGACTTTTACGCAACAATGTGGGATTCTATTCTCAAGTTCAAACGGAAGCATTAACATTCTTTCTACGTACAAAAGAATAAGTTTTGAGAATTCAGTTGATGTACCGCGCATGGGAATCGAAAACACAATAGAATCTACGTCAAAGTCGTTCGCGAATTGTGACCTAACATCATAGAAAACTAAACCTTATGACGTTGTAATTGGAGTTACTGCATACAGTTACAATCCAACTAAGTTACAAATGCAGTTGAATGGAGCATCTATGGTTATAATGTCTGAACACAATTGATTGACATTAATAGTTTTTTTTTATTTTTCCCTTTTACCGACTGTGTATTAAGTTGGTCGGCAGTTACACTACCTGAGATGGAATGTATGTATTTTTGGCATAATATGTTTTGTGCAATATAGAATTGCGTTCGAAACTGGTTTTGTGATATCTGTGCAGCGCGACTTTGATTTAAGATTTTTGCATTTTGAGAATTACAAACATAGTTATACCCCGTTTACATGATTCCAATCCAGCGACCGAATCCAGCGCTGGATTGCTTACTGGAATAATGGAAACCGGCACTGGAATGCCAGTCAATCCAGTGCCAATGCATTCCAGTGCCGGTTTACATTATTCCAGTAAGCAATCTAGCACTGGATTCGGTCGCTGGACTGGAATAATTTAAACGGGGTATTATTTAAAACTTTGAAATAAGTTTTGTACTTACGTAATTAATGCATAAACGTGTGTCAATTTCCCTCGCAAGAAGAGAATCAAAACCATAATCCACCACTCTGTCCCAATGCGGGTTGGTGGACGACGCCTAACCATGCCTAACTTCGAAAGATTCTAATTAAATGTCGATTTCCTCACGATGTTTTCCTTCGCCGTTTTTAAATTAACGTCATTGCGCATATCACTTCAAAAAGTGGTGCGTGTGGGATTCGAACCAGGGGTTCCGGATCGGTAGTCCGCTTCGGTAGTGTTCGACAAGACTAACCGTAACGATTTACTGGCATAATGGTATCTTATACTTGGAGCTTTTAGAAATAAACTCCATCATTGTGGTCCCACGCAATTTCGCCTTTTCTTTTATCCGACGACGGTCCCATTTTTCCTTAAAACGTATGCTTGATATGAGATGATAAGGAACCCCTCTGCCAAACTTAATGCCTTCTAAATTTATCCATTTTTATGCCATTAGTCAGATACATTTTCATATATTATCTTACTACTTTCTGTAGAGTGGCAAGAGTGGTAAGACTTGCAGAGTCCTCCAATACAAAATACATATTATACAAAAATCTTTATTTAATGTTTGCAGGTAAGATAATGTGATACAAAACATTTTAAAAGTTGACCCTTACAAACTGGCGTCTTCGAGAGGCATGCAAAATGCAATATTTGTAGTGGTAGGAATCTTGGCAGAGTCCGCCTGGGGAAGTACCATGCCTTTGCCAGTTATTCTACCGCCAAGCAGTAATGTGTAAGCGTTACTGTGTTCCGGTTTGAAGGGCAATGTTTCCAGAGAAATTACTGGGCTTAGAGATATTAGATCTCTGGGTGACGAGCGCAGTGCAGTGCTAGGTAATGATTCATGATTGATGATGGCTCTTCATGTTCCAATAGCTGTGTGTCACTGTGCTGTTATGTGGTAGGCATGTTGCTTACCATCAGGCACGTGTCCTGCTCGTCTCGTCACTTTATAATATAAAATATATACATATATCTGTCAAAACAATTTGTTTTAGTCTTAATTTGTAGGTACAATGAAAAAATAAAAGAATAGTCAGCTGAATAAAGATGTTTCTTACACTGACATCTGATTTTAGACAATTTCATAAGAAGTCATCGAGGTATATGAAACTAAATATTAGGGGCTGTCCACTAATCACGTGAGGTTCAGAAGGGGGGGGGAGGGGTTCGGCAATAATCACGAAAGATCATAAGGGGGGGAGGGGGATTATAGTAAGATATCACGTGTGTTTATTTTTCCATCAAACGTATGATTTTTAAATCGAAAAGCGGCGTTGACTTGCCTTTGCCAGGCAACGAACGACGTCTTCGCGCGCCTAGAATAGGATTAGATTATACTTTATACCGGTATTTAAAAATAATATTATACAATTTTTAAGATTCTTTGTAGGTACCAAAAATTGCATGTCAGTTTTGGTGGTGGTAGGGGAGGGGGGTAGTTTTAAACCTCACCACGTATCACCAAGGGGGAGGGAGGGGATAAAATATGTTAAAAAAACATCACGTGATTAATGGACAGCCCCTTATTAGTTTTTTTGTTCAGATTTCAGAGACCACTACACTGATTTCGATAAACTTAAATGGAACTCTACATCTGAACTGATTTGCCAAAAAAATAACCAATAAAAATTGATTCATAATGAGGTATCGCGTAACATACAACCAAAAAAAGTTACAATCGAATTGAGAATCTCCTACTTTGAAGTCGGTTAACAATACCTATTTATTTATATTTACTCTCATACGTAGAGCATAACTTAAACTTTGTTTGTACGTACCTATATTTACAATACCCAATTCCCGTATTTTGACGTGATAACGTCTTATAATTCGATGAAGCCGGCTGCACGCCCACAAAACATGACGTCATGTAGCGTTACCGCCGGTCGTTACCGTCGGTCGTTACCTCGGCGCATGTTTGTTACAGTTGTATTTCGACATAATTATTTCGACCAGTAGTTCAAGCGGGGATGTAGCTCAGTGGTAGAGCGTTCGCTTTGCATGTGAAATGCCCCGGGTTCGATCCCCGGCATCTAAAAGCTTTTTTGCATTGTTTTGATTGAAAATGACTAAATTCTACTGATTACTTTTTACATACAAATCTATTAAACAAATGAAATTAAAATTTTCTTTTGAAAAATGCTACCATTCCATCAGTATTTTCTTAAGACGTTGTCACGTTCTATCGTCAGTAAACCGACTTTACAGACAAACATTTTTTTTTTAATTTTGCTACTGGCGCTGTCCTGCTACTACTAGCAGGGCTACTACGAAGTCCGATAAACGATATATCGGCCGAACTAATGGACGTTTCCTACCTCGAATTCGATCCGACCCTCATCCGACCTAAGTCTATAACTTCCGACCGAGATGTATCGATGTTTTTCGCGGTAGGCTACAATCCGATTCAGCTGTCGGTCGGATCCGATCATTCAGAGTTTGTTTTCGTAGTAGACCTGCTGGTCAAGCGGTTGCTTGCCCAGGCTTGGTTGCTTGGATTTTTTTTTTCATTGGTTCATAATACAATGAAAAAAATATCAATGAATGGTTAAGGTACAAGTTCGCGCTGAGACCGCGACAGGAGACCGCGACCGGAGACCGCGACAGGCACTTGACACTATAGAATTGTATGGACGCCAGTTCGCGCCGAGACCGCGACAGGAGACCGAGACAGGTTGCGGTCGCAGTCGCGGCGCGAACTGGCGCCCATACAATTCCATAGTGTCAAGTGCATGTCTTGGTCTCCGGTCGCGGTCTCGCGGCGCGAAGTCGTCATTCAGAAATTTTACAATTACTGAAAACAAATTTAATGAAACATAAATGTTTCGCCGTTCGACATAAAGTCGAAATTATTAACAAGAACTTAAAAGTAATTTGACACGAAAGTTGATAAACAGGTGCTCATAAAGTCAGCACAATTAATATAAGACAGTCACAGAATAAATGATAATTACTATAAGATTTGGAGCGCAGCGTGGGAACGCGAAGATTTTATTGAAATATGCGAATAAATCTGGTTTCGTGCATAAACTTACATACAATTTTGTAAATGAAGCTAAAACTGTGATCGCGAATTCAACTCTTAATTTAAGTAACATAAGAATGACTTTTGCTAACAATAGCTTCATTGCTTTTGAAGGGATTGGCGCTACTATTCTAAAAGTTTCAACGAATTCATCGGACAGATTCGGTTTTTTCCGGACAAGCAACTTCCATCGTAGATCGTCGCTTTACGTCAGGCGCGATGGGATCTGACCATGGGACTATCCCATGGTCAGATTGATCGGTACTTATATCGAAAAGCGAAAAATAGTATTTGCACAGCTTTTCTTATCGATAATATAGGTCTGTTTTGAGGTTTTGACCGCCATCGCGCCTGACGTAAAGCGACGTCTCTGTATTTTATTTATAGTAGTTTCTTATTTTTAACTTCTAATGTAAGAAATTAAAGTTTGACGTGTACTTAATGTAGGTGCCTGACTTGTAATTTAATTCTGTGCAGGTTTTTGTAGTAGTGGGTAAGAGCCCGCCTGGGCAAGTGTACATTACTACGGTGTTCCAGTTTGAAGGGCAATATTTAAAAAAAAAACAGCAAAAAAAAAAACATCTTATATTGGGCTCTTATATTTATCACTCAGGGTGGTAGAGCTGTAGAGTAAGCAGTGCTGGGCGGTGATTTGGAGTATGTTCAAACAAATCTTTGGTGCTGTGCTGTTATGGCCAGGCGTTTGCTTGTCCCGGTACTCTATTAACTCTATTTTTTAGGTGATTTATTAAATTCTGAAACTTATTTGTGAATTCGACTGAAATTATTTCATTCAATGCAAATGTACCTCTATATTATATGTAGAGTTATAACTAGCCGTTCCGGCTTCGCTGGGATATTGTCATAATTATAAAGACTACTAGCAGTGCTCCGCGGTTTTACCCGCGTAGTTCCCGTTCCCGTCGTTCCCGTTATTTTCCCGGGATAAAAAGTAGCCTATGTGTTCTTCCAGACTATAATCTAACTGTATTCCAAATATCAGCCTGATCCGTTCATACGTTACGGCGTGATTGAGCAACAAACATCCATACCTTGACATTTATAATATTAGTAGGATTAGATTGTTTGTGTTTTTGTGACGTGTAAATATGAATTTATTTTAAAGAAATACAATAAAACAATATTTTTTTCATTACCAAATAAGCTGTTACAAAATGTTTTAGACCTTTATAATAATGTTTCCCTACCATTTGCTTTAAAAAGAAAAAATAAAGTTTTTATTTAAGTTTAGTTAAAAATATTTTTTAAAAGTAAAGCTTTAAAATGTAGCAGTGCATTGTATTGTAAATAAAAATAACTTTAATTTAAAAAACCCGACTGCAAAAAATCAACAAGTAAAAAAACATTATATTATACTTACTATCTAAGGGCACTTGGGTGATTGAGACAAATCTAACGATATCTTTATTATCAATATCCATCCAGGCGTTTGGAAGATACGTGAGAATAAAGAAATTTACAAACATACAAGATACGCGCGAAAAACATAACCCTACTTTCAGTCGGGTAATAATATCGTGAATGAGTTTAGACGTGAAATCCTTAGCTAACGTTGAAGGTGACTGATTTGAAAGGATCAAATTGCTTGCCGCTTTTAGCGTACATCCTGTCTGTCACATATATATCACACAACACCCTGGCACACAGCCAAGTATCAACCGTCCAGAGTCCAGACATGTCAGGGAACTTGCTAACAAAGGGTTATTGTCTATTTTGGAATGGGTGTAATTTATGTTAAATGGAACTAAACATTTTTATTTGGATGTTAGGTAAGGGTTTGGAGGTTAGGTTAGGTTAAATCTAGAAAAAACGATTGTGGCTCCACTATGTTTTTTATTTGGCATAGTTTGCGAAATATCGATGTTATTGGCGTATTAAAATGGCTTTTCAAGCCTTTGGCAGTATATTATTTTACTAGAGGGCCGTGCCGGCTTTGCTCGGGTATTTTTATGTTTAAAGCCATCACCATCGATCGAAATAGGTAGTGGTAGGGCTCTTGGCAGAGTCCGCCTGGGGAAGTACCACACTTTTGCCAGTTATTCTACCGCCAAGCAGTAATGTGCAATCATTAATGTGTTCCGGTTTTAAGGGCAATGTTTCCAGAGAAATTACAGGGAAATTACATGAATGTCTGTTGATTTGGTGTTCAACGGGTACAAACATCATGACTTTGGGTTTTTACCCGACTGCGCGACGCAAAGGAGTGGTAATGTGTTTAACAGTCTATGTATGTATGTTTGTATGTTCCTTTGAAGCACTATACAGACCAAACGCCTGGGCCGATTTTTATGATTCACACGTCAATCGATTCCTCTTAATCTGGCGAGTGACACTAAAGACATGACATTAGTGTAAGTCCAATATGGCGGATTCAGGACGCCATATTGTCCAAATTAAAAAAATGAAAATCACCAAAATATGTCAAGAGGGGTATCGTTGAATAGGTATTTAAAAATAATGTTTAGCTTTCTCTCAATGTTTTTCGATTTGACTGACCGTTTAGGATGGATATCGATTTAAAGTTGAGTAACAACCATTCTCACATTTATAGGTTTTTAGGTAGCAGAAAACTTCGTATAACTAACTGTACGTATGAATGTGGATGGACATTATATACTTATGTATCTAGTAGGCATCGATATAAATCAATAGATGTGCCCTGAGCACCTTGAAATTGGTAATAAACTGCGTCTCTGTTTGTAACGTAAGTGGTTTACAAACAACCAATATAGGTACTTGACCCCTATAATCGCTAGCGGCGAGATTTGCTGTGGTTCTACTTATTTTGGTTGTTGATACCGAATAATGATGGGTAAAAATGTCCGGCGTCCACCGCGTCCTGCAACCGACTAGAACGGAAAGAGTGAGCTCACTCTTCCCAACGTTGACATGATTGCGTGCGCCGTGAAGTTTGGGATGGGGCCCATCTTGGGTTCTACGATCTATGCTAGTAGGTATATTGGACTACCTTTTTTTCGTACGTGCAGGAAATGTATTTACTGCCCCGCCCGGGGGGTCTACCGCCTAACGAAAAACGCTTTGACGCTTTGACATTGCCGTTTCTTTTATTTCAAGCGAGAAGAAAAGAGACAGCATGTCAAAACGTCAAAGCGTTTTTCGTTAGGCGGTAGAAGCGCGGGAGACACAGCCGGGTTATGTTGCACTCTATATCATGTATGGATATGGTCTCCTATCTCCTAATAAACCTCCATGGGGTTTCAACTCTGCCGCTGATAGTGGGAACATGGAACCGCTCTCGGATTGCTCCGCCTCGGTCGCCCATCTCCAACTTCAAACGATTTAGTAGGTACTCAACGTCAATCGAAAACCTATACTAACACAAAACTATAAATATGAATTACATGCAGTAGAAAATCCTACATATTGTATCAGTAGAAACGAAGACATTTGGTCAACAACCAAAATATGCATATTATTATGTTGAGCATATTAACATTCACAACATTGTTCATAACTAAAAAGTATTAAAAAAAAATGTAATTTAAAAACTCAAAAACCCGACTGCGTAAAAAGTGAACCAAACTACGTACTCGCATGCTAAAAAAACTGAAAAGAATAAAACAAGCATTTAGATTTCTGGTGGTCTAGAATTCTATAATATGTTATTGTATTAATACTATTGAAATATTTATATACAATATTTTCTAATAAAAGAACATTACAACTGAACAGTCGGGATCCATTGAACAATTACATTGTATGTCGAATAATAATGGATCCCGACTCTTCAGTTGTAATGTTCTTTTATTAGAAAATATTGTATATATTTCAATAGTATTAATACAATAACATATTATAGAATTCTAGACCACCAGAAATCTAAATGCTTGTTTTATTCTTTTCAGTTTTTTTAGCATGCGAGTACGTAGTTTGGTTCACTTTTTACGCAGTCGGGTTTTTGAGTTTTTAAATTACATTTTTTTTTTTATAATATGTTAAGATATACCGCAGTATCGATAAAGGTAGGTAACTAACTGTCAAGAGTTCAATCGTTTTTTTCCCATATCAAAAATGCAAAGCGCGCCTAAGAAGTTTTCAAATGAAAAATACTAGTTGTTACAAACACACACTACAAACTATATGTTTTTTACCCGACTTCTTCACGCAAAAGGTCATAAAAATGGCTTACGCAGACCTAAAGGATACAGAATGTTCAACCCCCTATCATTACAAAGCCAGGTGCTACGACAGACGGCACCAAACTAATAATAACTGACATGGCACGTGCGTCCAACATCTGCCTACGAAACGCGAAAAAACTCAATAATAATAATAATAAAACCCAATTATTTATCTTTTATACACTCTTATACATCTGTTCTATTTTTGATGTCACATCATCTGCTCTTGCCTTTAATCTATACCCATCGTCAACAACCCATTTTGTACCCTAACTTTATTAAATAGAATCCAATTTCGTTCGTGATTTTAACATCCGTTGGATCTTACTCGTTTCTTGTGTAAAGTAAAAGGTATTCCAAAGGTTTGGGTACTTTTAAGGATTTTTTCCATTCGAAAGGTTAATATAGAACTCTGGATGTGCCAAGTTCAATTGGTGGGTTCTTTTATTTAATCGCTGTTTTTATTTACCTCAATGAAAAAAGTTGTCTTTGGAGTCGTTCTGAAAGGGATGGATAGCTATTGAAGGTTTGGGAAATCTGGAGAAATAGCTACAATAAGATGATATCTTATCAAAACTCCGTGGGAACTTAATAAATCGCATAGCAAGGACTTTGCTTTGTTGATAAAACGTACTGCCATATAACCCCTGCTTGATTTATCTCAGATAAGTCTTTTAGTACCTGGACGTCTACTCTAATTCAACGAAAACGTAATTTCGAAATAAACTCGCGATTTTCCAACTCCGATTCTACTTCGATCCGTCGTTTTGTCCGTTTAAATGTTCTAAGCCTACTCTAATTAGAGTATGCTTAGAACATTTAAACGTCAAACAATGTTGTATCGGACGAAACGAAGTAGCACGAGAATAGTCTTGAGTTTTTTTTCGAAATTTCGTTTTCGTAGAAACAGAGTAGACGTCCTGATTGACCGAGCTTTGCTCGGTTTCTTTTTATTACATTTAGGCAGATACAAATTACGTTCCCGTGAAAAATCACATAGTATAAAACTTATTAAAATAAAACTTAAAAAAAAGACAAAAAAAAAGACCGAAAAAGTAATCATCAGGATTCGAACCGGGATCTCGCCCCACCGAGGGCGGCCCTCTACCGCTTGAGCTTTTCAGCCGATGACATTACTGGCGAAATTTGCTATCGTATTCAAATGATATTATAGGAGTTTTTCATTGTCTGAAAAAGCACATAAAATGTCATTTTTTGATTAAAAAATCTAGCTAGATCGATTTATCGTCCCCGAATACATAATTTCATGAAAATCGTTCAAGCCATTTCCGAGATTCAGATTCGATATATGTATATATACAAGAACTGCTCGTTTAAAGGTATAAGATAGCTAGATCGATTTATCGTCCCCGAAACCCCCTGAATACATAATTTCATGAAAATCGTTCGAGCCATTTCCGAGATTCAGATTCGATATATATACAAGAATTGCTCGTTTAAAGGTATAAGATAAGATAAGATTTTGACGATAAGCTTATAAGATATAAAGCTTGGATAAGCAGTTCAATTTATGTTGCTACTGATAGGATTCGGTTCCTTCTCGCACAAGGATAGAGTTAATGCCATAATCCACCACGCTGGCAAAGTGTAGGTTGACGTCTTCGGGTGATGTATTGGTACACGCTGAGTTCCTCGTGATATTTTTCTTCGCAAATAAAGAGATTGGTGATAACAAAGTAGTACATATGCTGGAAAAACACTTCAGAGGAGCGTCCAAGGTTTGAACCTACGGCGTCATGATGGTAAAATAAAAAAATGGTTGTCTGTAAAGTCGGTTTACTGACGATAGTTAAACGTGACAACGTCTTAAGAAATCAATACGCTGATAGCGCGAGTAGTGATACCGCTCGACTCGGCGGGTGGCGCCCTCAGCGCTCAGCTTCGTCCGCATGGCACGGACGACGAATTAACGGTAACGGTAACGTTACATGACGTCATGTTTTGCGGGCGTGCAGCCGGCTTCACCGAATTATAAGACGTTATCACGTCAAAAATCATGGTAGCCTAGTAGTACCAATGGTTTTAATATTTTATTTTGACGGGAAATTCAATGTTAGAAATAGCTGGAAAACAGACAGACTATTATAATGTAGCGATTACCAAAAAACTGAAGATCTATCTGTAGGATGTGTCATGTGCCGTTCAGCAGATGACTTTGATGATGCTGTTTTATTTGAAATAAGGCTAGAATTTCCAATCTTAAAAAATACTTGGGCTAAAATCTTATCTGTACCTGTGTGTACTTTTCCAAGTTTAGATGTACACGTTTGTCGTCACTAATGGCTTCAATGGTGAAGGAAAATTTCGCCAGGAAACCTTAAAGTTTCAATAAAGACTTCTTTTGTGCACATGTCATCCAACAACACGCCCATTGAGAGGATTTCCCAAGTACAAAAAAAACCTTTTGCATTTATACGTGTAATATTATCCTAAAAACCTCATGGTGCTCCTAGAAATTTGATTTTCCATATTTACATCCGTTAATATTACGAGAGAAAATTCTGAACAGATCTAAAATTAGATTGCTTTTTCATTTAACTGTGTTACATTTTGAAACAAAATATCTCAATCGCGTTCCATATATTTATCCAATTTATTCCATATTTCCAATTTTTATTTCATGAAGAAACCGATTGACTATAGATTTGGAAACATCTAGATTGTATCCATTCTTCTTCTTCTACTTCATGTCCGTTATTTCATGAGACGTTATTGTTCTTTTTAAGCCTTATACCTAATCTTAGTAAATCAATGTTACCTACTTACTACTTAATACTCGTATTTTTATTTATTTACCTACTAGCAACGCCCCGTGGATTTACCCGCGTAGTTCTCGATCTTGTTAATTTCCGGGGATAAAAAATAATCTATGTACCTAATATTCCCGAACACCATCTATTTATCTACCAAATTTCATCCAAATCCCTATATTTCGTTTAATATTTACTCAGGTCCAACCTAGTGTGAAATTCAGAGTGTGAATTCCTATTATTTATATTAAACAAGACATAATCGCGAACTAAATTATTATTGATTTATTTATTACCTCGACGTTTCGGGAGCGTTACAACCGCCGTGGTCACGAGAAAGTCTTCTCGTCAATAATAATTTTAGTTCGTTTAATAATAAATAATATGTGTTCAAATCTCAAATCCCGAAAGTTTAAAAGCAATGTGAAAATTCCTGTGCTGATGTCGTACCTAAAAGTCCTAAAACACAATCAATACCATTGCTAATACCCTTTCTACACTTAAATATATCATTAAGGAATATAAAAGTAAAGTATTTCTCATACAATACAATATACCTACTATAAACAGTATGATATACAATAAATATAATACCCTAAATAAATCATTTAATTTTTCCAAATTTAGGACTTTTAAAAGAATTTGTTTCCATTCAGAAAGACCTACTCGGCTACTATGTTCCATTCCCTGGCCGTACCTACCTATAACTAAAGTAGAATCAAATCGCTCCGTTCGATCATGTAACAATCTTCACTATTTAATTCCAGGATGCTCACGGACTCATAGAGGAAGACCGCGTAGTGGCTGATGATGTTCAGAACTACGAGCTCATCTCTGGGTACCAGAATGAGACTCACACCACGGTGGAGTTCAGAAGACCTCTTGATACGTGCGACAAGCAGGATTTCGTCATTGGGGTAAGGATTTATCTACTTTATTAATTACTAGGTACCCCGCGGTTTTACCCTCGTGGTCCCCGATCCCACTATTTTTTTGATGGTAAGCAACATGCTTGCCACATAACAGCGCAGTGACACGCAGCTATTGGAACATGAAGAGTCCAAATCTTTACCTAGCACTGCACTGCACTGCGCTCGTCACCCAGAGATCTAAGTTGTTATATCTCTAAGCCCTATAAATTCTCTGGAAAAAAAATGCCCTTCAAACCGGAACACAGTAATGTTTGCACATTACTGCTTGGCGATAGAATAACTGTCAAAGGTGTGGTACTTCCCCAGGCGGATTCTGCTAAGAGTTTTGTAGTGGTAGGAACCACTACAAAACCACTAAAAAAATTTCACGGGATAAAAAAAGCTTTTGTTATTCCAGACTGTAATCTATCTTATTTATAAATTTCAATCCGATCCGTTCAGGCGTTACGACGTGATTGATCAACAAACATCCAAACATCTAAGCATCCAAACTTTCGCATTTATGATATTAGTATGATGTGTTATTATTTAGAAGTATAGATACTTTTACCTACTCCTAATGGTACCATCTTCGTCCCCGTCTTCCAATTAATTTATTTTTTACCATCCTGCGGTTGCCTGGAAGAAATGCCTGTTTTTAGCGATATTAAGGTCGCCCATTTCTACTTTATTTTAAAGTTTTAGTTCTGAATTTTTGTTATTTTTTGTCATTTAAGTGCAATAAAGAGTTTATCCATCTATCTCTATTTAAGCCGTGGTACCCTAGTGGCTAGAATCTATAATAATTTAATATTTTTTATTAATTTATCTCCATATCATAGGGAAACTATGTAAGGAACCCTGTGTGATAGCGTTGTCGCTATCTAAATTATTTTCTAATTACGTCCCGACGTTTTCTCGTGACCACAGCCGTTGTAACGCGACTGAAACGTCGAGGAGGTAATTAAATAATAATTTAGATCACGATTAAACCCTGTGTAATATTTCCAACTTGAATTTAGTTTTGATTTCTTACATTTTTACGAAATGAGGAAGTCGAATGCAAGAGACACGCTTGTCTAGTACAATGACAGTCTTGATATTGATTAGTTATGTTTTTAGTTCAACTAGCGAAAGTTTAAAAGCTATAACTTCATGTTTTTAATCTACACAGGATGAAACGACACAGATCCTCTGGGCGCTAGGACCTCCTGGGTCAGATGGTGAGCTTCCCAAGCACATGAAGAGCGGTTCTCGGCCTCTGAGGCTATTGCAGCCGGTCTCCAAACCAGACTCGATTCCTCTGCAGCACTGGGATGTTCGGCTAACTAATGTAAGTACAATACTATCGTTTAAATGGATTAAGGATTAACACTAATGCTAGCTTTACGAGTTGAGACAGATGGGTCATTGCCGTTGGTATATAGGTGCCGGCAAACAAGTTGACCCAATGAAGTTAGCTGCGCATGGCTGCGCCGAAACGTTTTTAAGGTCTCTTTGGTGGAAGTGTACATGCGGACGAACCAGGTATGCGTTTCATCCAAGCAAACCTGCAGCGCTCCCAGAATGCAACGGTCGAACTCTTGAAGGTTGCGAGAGAAAGGGGAGTTTCAGTTGCCCTTGTCCAAGAACCCTATGTGGGAAACAAAGGAGTAATGAAACAATATCCTGGAACTCGTGTCATTCAGTGTAGTTTAAATAGGCAAAAACCAGTTAAGGCAGCCATAATAGTCTTCGGTGATAGACTGGAGGTAATTCATGATCCCCAGCTTGTTACCGAAACAGAAGCGTCTGTCTTACTCGTCAGCACAGGCCTAAGACTGGGAGTGATTTCTGTCTACTTAGAAGGAGACCAAAAAGTTGACCCCTACCTTGGTAGGATCAAGGCGTTCTGCGATAAACTAGCGACAAAAGACCTGATTGTCGCCGGTGACATAAATGCATGGTCCCACTGGTGGGGAAGCACATCTCAAAACGAAAGAGGAGACGCCGTGAACTCTTTCTTCAACGAAATGGACTTGCATATTCTCAACTCCGGCGATACACCAACCTTCGAGATCGTCAGGGAAGGCAAACTCTGCACGAGCGTAGTAGACGTGACAACGTGTAGCGAGCCTCTCCTGGGGAGAATCGTGGGATGGGAGGTAGACAAAAGCATTACAACGTCAGACCACAACGCAATTACCTTCACTTTGCGTTTAGTTAAAACTCTCGAACAACAGAGACCGATAACAACACGTAAATACAACACCAAAAGGGCAAAGTGGTCAGACTTTGTATCACAGCTGAAATCCTGCCTCGAAGAAAGAAACATCTCGCCGGAGTCTGTGGAAAGATGCGAAAGTACACTTGAACTGGAATCGATGATTACGAGCTACACAGCAAGTATACACGAAGCCTGCGAACATACCATTCCATTGGTAAGCTCGCCAAAGGGAAATCCAACCCCCCCATGGTATACAAAAACGCTCGATAATCTGAAGAAGGAAGTTCTCAGAAGAAAGAGACGGATAAGGAATGCCGCCTCCGACAGAGTTGAACTTGTAGTCGAACAGTACCAAATTGCTCGGCAAGACTACAAGGAAAAAGTAAAAAAAGCTCAGACGGAAAGCTGGAAAGAGTTCTGCACGAATCAGGAGAGAGAAAGCATGTGGGATAAGATCTACAGAGTGATGAGGAAAACTTCGGCAAGGCAAGAAGACATGCTCCTAAGAGACTCCGAAGGGAATACTCTATCCCCACAGCTATCTGCAGAACTACTAGCCAGAACTTTCTATCCCGACGACTCTGAAAGCACAGACCATCCGTGCCATACAGAGCTACGGTTGCGGACAGCGGAAACGCCTATGGATCGACCGGGAAATGATCCACCATTCACATCAGCGGAACTGGAATCAGTATTGAGAACCCTGAATCCGAAAAAAGCCCCCGGTACAGACGGGCTAACCGCTGATATCTGCGCAGCAGCCATACAGTGCGAACGGGATGTTTTCATGGCGATTGCAAATAAATGCCTATCGCTAAAATACTTCCCCAAGCAATGGAAAGAGGCGCACGTGGTCATATTACGCAAACCCGGTAAGGCAGATTACACACACCCAAAATCTTACCGCCCAATAGGTCTTCTGTCCGTTCCCGGAAAAATCGTCGAAAAGCTTCTGGTAAACCGACTCCAATGGCATCTCCTCCCAACCATTAGTAGGAAACAGTATGGCTTCATACCCCAAAGAGGCACCGAAGACGCCCTCTTTGACCTGGTAGAACACATAAAGAAAGGAGTAGACAGTAAAGAAACCGTACTCTTAATCTCCCTGGATATAGAGGGTGCCTTCGACAATGCATGGTGGCCTGCCCTGAAAAACCAACTAGCGAAGAAGAGGTGCCCAACAAACCTCTACGACATGGTAAACTCATACCTCAGCGACCGCAAAATCAAGGTCAACTATGCAAGAGCAGTCTATGAGAAGGAAACAACCAAAGGATGCGTTCAAGGGTCCATCGGTGGACCAACCTTTTGGAATGTAATCCTAGACTCGTTGCTGCGAATGCTAGAAGCAGAGGGAGTATACTGTCAAGCTTTCGCAGACGACGTCGTTCTCGTGTTTACAGGCAGTTCAGACATAATCGAACAGCAATCGAGCAGGGCGCTGAGCATGACAGTGGAATGGGGAATCACGAACAAACTCAACTTTGCAGCGCAGAAAACTAACGCGATGATTTTCACAAAAAAGTTGAAGTATGAACCTCCAAACATAGTCATGTCCGGCGTCCGGCTCGAACTGGTCGAGGAAGTCAAACTGCTAGGCCTACTGATCGACCGACGGCTCAACTTTAAAGCACATGTGACCGCCCAATGTAAAAAAGTGGCGAACATTTATAGACAGCTAGCATGTGCAGCGAAGGTGACCTGGGGATTAAATGGCGAAATCACGAGAACTATCTACGTCGCTGTGGCGGAACCTATCATCATGTATGCCTCAAGTGTATGGGCGCAAGCGGCAGACCTCGAGGAAAACAAGTCTCACTTGAACGCAATCCAAAGAGGTTTTGCCCAGAAAATATGTAAGTCGTACCGTACTGTTTCCTTAAAGTCAGCACTCGTCCTTTCTGGACTGCTTCCCCTGGATCTGAGGATACAGGAAGCGGCAAATTTGTACAGAGTGAAAAAGAACTTCTCCCAAGATTACCTCCCACCAGAAGTGGAACTCGAACGGAACGTCAACTACTTGGACCAACCCCATCCGTCCACACAGGCATCTGTAGAGTACGAGCTTCTGGAAGACACCTCCAATCTACCAGAAGGGCCTCAGATTTATACTGATGGCAGTAAGATTGATGGTAAAGTTGGAGCTGCTCTCACATGGTGGGAAAAAGGAAGAGAAATCAAGAACTCGACCTTCAAGCTTCACTCCGAATACACAGTCTTTCAATCGGAACTTTATGCTCTTTGTAGGGCAACTCAAATGGTGTTAACAAGCAAGGACCCAGAAGTCAATGTCCTGAGTGACTCCCGATCTTCACTCGAACTGTTAAGTAACCCTAAAACGAGTCACCCCTTGGCAAAGTGTATAAAGGAAAACATTGGACAGATACGTGCAGAAGGGAGATCTCTTCGTTTTTTCTGGGTAAGAGCGCATGTGGGTACCGTCGGCAACGAAAGAGCAGATGAACTAGCGAAGTCGGCGGCGGTCATGAAATCACCCAGAGACTACGAGGGGATCCCCTTGTCCTACGTCAAACGAAAAATACGCGAAGAATCGGTCAAGAAATGGCAGGACCGATATGAGACCTCGGAAACCGGAAAAGTCACTCAGATGTTCTTGCCCGATGTAGCAAACGCATATCGGTTGACGAGAACCACGAAACTGACTCCTTTCCAGGTACAAGCGTTGACGGGACATGGAGGAATAGCTGAATATCTGTACAGATTTAAGCTCAAGAGCAGTCCTGCATGCGAGTGTGACCCTGACCAACCCGAAACGGTCTGGCATGTGCTGGTCGATTGTCCCAGATTCATGGCCGCAAGACATGAGCTCGAATCTATGATCGACGGGAGGCTGGTTGTTTCGGATCTCCAAAATATCTTAGCAGATCCAGATAACAGACCACGGCTCCTGTCCTTCATGGAAAGCTCATTCCGCATAGCGACCAATAGGAATTCCACACTCTCAAATACACGCCCCCCTTCACCACCACATTCTACACGCCCCCCTTCACCACCACATTCTACACGCCCCCCTTCGCCACCACATTCTACACGCCCCCCTTCGCCACCACATTCTACCGCGCTGTCCGTGGAAGCCGCGCGGAATGCAGTCCCCACCCAAGATAACCCCTCAAAAAGCATCTCCGTCCAACAACTACTGGAGAATGCAGACCGAGGAGAGGCAGGGATTCGTATCCGCGGAGTGGCTCTCTTCATGGACAGCAACAAAGAAAGATTCGGAGTGAGCTTTTGCTTCGCCTGGGAACGGAAACGCGCCCGTTTGTCACCTGGATTGTCGTGCCTGCTCAATGGGAGTACCGCTAAAGTCACAATGAAGCGGAAAACCTACGATGCTATGCCAGTGTGCGAGGTAGACG
Source organism: Ectropis crepuscularia (assembly GCA_963693475.1). Taxonomy (NCBI): domain Eukaryota; kingdom Metazoa; phylum Arthropoda; class Insecta; order Lepidoptera; family Geometridae; genus Ectropis; species Ectropis crepuscularia. The sequence goes on from OY856358.1 coordinate 18,856,186, forward strand.
GCCACCGATTTCGGTTGGTGCGATCGAAAAACAAAACGATTGCACTAATAGAGTACTCGGAAGGTCGGACGCCTTTCACACAGGCAAGTGCGCTGCTCGCACATCTGAGCAGAAATGCGGGTGACACACCCAGGGTGATAAGCGTGGATGCGATGGCGATTGAATATTCAAGAGCGAGGGTCGCAGACCGGCTGGGTTGCATTGAGGCCTCTAAACATCACGAGGTTATCGTATACGAAGATAGAGGAGAAAATCTGAGCTTCCTCAGAGTCCCTTCGCACGACCTAACTAATGCAACTGACAGCTGGGGACATCCTGTTCCAAGTTCGACCGCCCAAACCGGCTCAGAAAGAGCACAGCAGAGGGCGGCGGCGGAAAAAGCCGCAGCCAATCAAAGCAGCAGCCGAGGAACCAACACGACTTTCGTGGCGGCCTTTAACGCAGCAGCAAGGAGCGTACTCCGAATCTCATCCCCTTCATCATCATCAAACCCCTTGACGTCAAAGACCCTCAAAGCAGCTTCACAGCAACTAATTAGCCGAACCAGAGCCGACATGGGACTGGTGGAACCGCCCCGTTATGTCACGGCCTCGGAGCCGCGGAGTCATGCACGTAACGCCTTTATCGAATTCACAGCCACACTGAGAGCGACAAGACAAGTCAACCTCAAGACCTGCGAAAACATCATGCAGTTCTATAGGCTGGGAAGTGAAAGCCTATTAAAGGCGAAACTCGAGGAGGCCGAAGCAGCCATTTACAACAATGTTACTTCCCGGGTCATCAAGGGAACCATGACAGGACAGTATATGGCAGCCTACAGTGCAGAAAATGGCTTCGTGACACTGAACGAGAACGAGACAGAGCGCGCGGGAATGCCTGTATATGCGACACCACCAAACGACCCTATTGTAGTTACCGCCCGATGCACCAAAATTATGTTGGACGACAAGATCCTAGAGATGGCCAAAATTATCGAAGGGAACTCAAGTGTCACAGCGGCTTGGGAAAATTGGGAGGTACCAAGAATACAGTGGGTCAATGGTGTTCCGGGATGTGGAAAGACAACATGGGTTATTAGACACTTCGATGTGGACAAGGACGCTATCATCACCACAACAACTGAGGCAGCAAAAGATCTAAGAGAAAAGCTATCGCACCGCATTGGAAACCTGGTCAAAACCAGGGTGCGGACTATGGCTTCTGCTCTCGTAAATGGATTCGGAAAAGAGAGTTTCAGGCGCCTCATGGTGGATGAAGCCCTCATGAACCATTTCGGAGCCATTGTAATGGTCTCACGCCTGTCTGGTGCTGGCGAAATTGTCCTCATCGGAGATGTCAATCAACTGCCTTATATCGATAGGGAAAATCTCTTCGAAATGAGGTATCACCGCCCGAACCTGGTAACAAAGATCAGCCAGGAGTTGCTCTGCACACATCGAAACCCAATGGACGTCGCATATGCGCTGAGGGAAATATACTCGGGTATGTATTCCTCGGCGCCTCGCATAAAGTCCCTAGAGCAGAGAAGGTATAAGGGAGCGCAAATACCCAACACCCAACCAAACACCCTCTTTTTAGTTCACACTCAAGAGGAGAAGGAGACCCTGACAAACCAGGGTTATGGTTCAGGCACCGGGTCACGCATCCTTACCATCCATGAAGCTCAGGGACTAACATACGAGTCGGTAATCGCAATAAAAACTAAGGCAAACACGAAGCTGCACGAGAGCGTGCCTCATGCGGTCGTCGCAATCTCACGGCACACGGGGACCTTCATATATTACGCTGACGACACCGACGACGCCATCGGTCGGTTCGTGCGGCGAGCGTTGTCTGCAACACCGAAGACCATCCGAGAGTTCAATTTGCAGATGGCCATCAAGGATAGAAATGCAGTCGTGGTGGAGGCGCTGAGCCGGGAGGAGGCGACTTAGAAAATAAAATAGTCCTAGAATTAGCAAGAAAATGTTCCCTACTCTCCCCTATTTCCTTTTCTTCTCCAATCCAAGATTAATGTAACAAAAAGAAAACGATTGACAAAGGTCACGGACCCCGGAGTCTGTGGAGCTGTAAAATTTAAATAAAAAAAAAAAAAAAAAAAAGTGTACATGCGCGAACTTTCCCCTTCCGCGTCAATTTTGGGTCAACTTGTTTACCGGTCACTATACCTGAATGTTAGGTTAGTAAAATACTAATGAGATGATACTCATCTCATTGTAATGAAAATTGGATACTCTACCAAGTAAATAAATTTACATATTTCATTTTAATTCCCGTATTGCTTGTGGTATTGTAATATTTATCTAACGATCTAACGCTCAGAGTGCAGACTCACAACTGACTGAGGCATAAAGTTGAGTCTATAGTTGACAATAAACGATCTCTTGTTGGTAATTGCGCTCCATCCTAAACAGCTCGTCTTTTTATTTCTGACTAGCAGTCCATCCCTGCTTCGGCCGTGTTACATAATATATAGCATATAGCACTCAGAGATCATGTAAATATCCAACGGAGCAAGAATTTTTGAAATAGGACCAGTAGTTCCTGAGAGTAGCGTGTTGAAAAAACCTCTAATAATATAATCAACATAAATCCATTTTCAATATCTTTTCCAGCTCACAATCCCTCACATAATGGCAACCCTTTTCTGGTGCAAGATCTTCAAAGTCCCCGACCTTCCCAGAAAACACCACATCATTGGTTACGAGCCTTTGATAGACAGCAGACCGATAAAGAACGGAAGACCAGTTCTGGAGAAGAACGCTGCTTCGCCGGTCCATCATATGGTGCTGTACGAATGTGCGGTGGACGATGATGTCCATACTTGGGATGAGTGGGCCATGGGTGAGGGCGAATATGGACCAAAGAGGCCTAGTATTTGGGCAACTTGCGCGACACCAATTGCGGCTTGGGCTATGGGATCTAAAGGTAATTTTTATTTTTAACTCACTGCAGAGAAATGTTCGATTTTTTTTCGAATCGAATTGTTTTCTCTAATTCGATTGGATAATTGTGAATCGTTCGTTTGGGCAAGGGGGCGTCCATAAATTACGTGAGGTCTTTTTTTAAATTTTCTGTCCCTCCCTCCCCCTCTGGTGAGATGTCGTGAGATTTTATTCAACCCCCTCCCCCATCCCCCAAACTCACGTGAGATTTTTCAAGATGTAGGTTTCTTACGTAAACACGTTAGATTGTTTTATTCTTTGTGTTCTATTTGAGTACTAATTTATTTTTTTGTTTCTCGACCCACAAAATGGTTTTCAAAGTCTGAACATGAATGAAATGAAACAATGAAAATACTCAATAATTAGTTTATTTTGATGCCTGAGATATAGGAGATATATCAATTAGTACATTGTCGTTTACAGGCACATAAAATATGGTTTCGTTGTTTAGTAGGTAATGATTTTTTTTGTGCGACGTCGCGACGCCGACGGCGTCAATTCAGCCCGAGGGGTGTTCGTATTACGATTATGTGTAAGATTAAATCTTAAGCATGTACAATCTGGATTAAATGGACCAAAATAGTATATATTTTTTTGTTTCAAGAAAAACAAATTGCGTGATATTTGCCGAGACCCCCCTCTCTCCAACGTAAGATTAGATGAGATTTGACTCGACCCCCTCCCCCCCTTAAACACCTCACGTAATTTATGGACGCCCCCCAACAGATGTATTAGGTGTGTACTGAAATTTTGTAGTGGTAGGTTAGCAGTAGTAGTTAGCAGTAGTTAGCAGAGTCCGCCTGAGGCAGTAACAAACCTTTACCAAGCATAATTGCACGTTAACAAGCAACGTGAAATTATTTGGTGTGTTATGCATGTACGTTGTTCCGGGTTGAAGGGCAATGTTTTCCGAGAAATTGCAGAGCAAAGAAATGCATCACCTTTTATATCAAGGTGACGAAGGCAGTGTTATATCAGGGTGACGAAGGCAGTGCAGTGTTCGACAGTGATTTGAACTCTGAAAAGGTCATCTCAGTGTAACTAAGCCGATTATTCTATTGCTAAGACATAATGTTAGCACATTACTGAGTATCAGTTTAAAGGGCAATATTTACAGAGAAATCACAGGGCTAAGAGATCATTTTATATCTATGGGTGACGAGCGCACTGCTGTGCTAGGTAGCGATTTGGACTCTTCCAGTTACCATAGATGCGTGGCACTGTGCTATTATGGGCAGGCGTGTTGCTTACAATCAGGAGCATGTCCTGCTCATTCCGTCACTACGTGATAATAAAAAAATGGTGTATGAAAAATTGTAGCGCTGGTTCCTAACTATTCAAATTTTACTGTACTTTTCTGTTTGTTAATAAAGGGTTTTCTATATATGGTACCAACTGTAGGAAAAACTGAATCTTATAGATACAAAGAACATGAAAACAAATTACCTTTCTAGTAAATAACCGACAAACAAGAACGAATACGAGCTCTTGAAATTGTATTATTTTTGTGCAAAATTCGCCTTTAAAGCTTGCTAACCAAACCTGAAAAATAATCAGCCAAGCCACAAGGAAAACTGAACAATGAATATAACAAAGCCTGCAAAGAACATAGCAACCAATTTGCAAAGAATGTAACGTCGATTCTCCTTTAAACCAGACTTGATTATTATCATTCCAACTTCTTAATCCTTTTCACGGAATTACACTCCTTGTATCCGTTGGATTGCGGTCGATATTTGTATGCGTGGGGGTTAATTAATAAATTTAATTTACAGGCGAATTTCTGCCCGAAAACGTTGGGATTCCGCTAGGCGAGAAGGGAGGTGTGTCTTACTACATGCTTGAAGTACATTATGATAACCGGGAGCTTCATAAAGGTAAGGTTAAATGCTATTTCAATGTTTTCTTGCCATTATTGTAAGGAGTGATCTTTTGATAACCAGGCGAGTGACAAAAGCTAAGTAGGTATAAGGCTCACAACAAGAAGAAAAGAAGAGAGTTCTGAGCTAAGGACAACGTTAGCTATTTTTTAGCTAGTTTTTTCGAGCTTTCCACTCTTTATTCAAAAGAAATATCGTGTACCTACGTTTAATATTTGCAAAATCTGCAATATTTGCATGCAATATGTGATATTTGCAATATCTCCAATTTTTTTTGTGGTGCTGAACTTTAACGTTTAATAAATTAATCTCCACAATGAAACGACAGAAATTAGAAATACATAATTGTTGAAAAATGCATCTACTCGAAAATCTGCCATTGTTTGGATTTTGAACTTACACCAACGGATTTAGTTACGAGAATTATTCGAAAGACAAATCAAATTTTATTAATTTCTGTCTACAAATTTTATTAGTTTCTTAATTTTTTAATAAACAAAGTTTATTCTAAAATCTGAGCGTGAAACAGAAACAACTGATACTGTTTCTCTCTATCTCTCTCTTGGAGTGTTTGAAGACGAAAGAAAGGCGCAAAGTCTTTTGGTTAGGCTTTTTTTTAAGTTTAGTTTGTTTGCTTGGAATATTGATAACTTACAGATTGCTGTTGACTCACAACTTATGTTTTGTTTCCCGATTCCATGGTTTCCCAACAGTTCAAACGCTATTTGACACGTTTGATTGTTGGACCTAGGGGCCTTAAACCCACCATTAGGTGATGACAAACTTTTACTAGGGCAAATAATACCCAAAGGCGGAATGAAATGGTTTATTTATGCACTGGCGTACATATTCCCTAGTGGCATATTGATGATGATGTCTTAATGCTGCTGACTCGTATTTTATTATATTTACCTCTTATTTACTCTTAACCGCCGTCTCGCCTAACGTTTAGCGACGATGCGGTTTACGATAGAGCTTGCTTACCTCTCGAAACCGATCTCTCGATTTGAAGACACCAGAATTGTAAATATAGGGAAAGACTATAAATTGTATTAGGCTTGACCATCAAATCGTTTTTACTGTTCCAGTACAAGACAGTTCCGGTATCCGTGTCCACTACACGCCGTCGTTGCGTGCCCACGACGCCGCGCTACTCGGCGCCGGTATTGGCGTGTCGGCGCTCCACGTCATCCCGCCCAAACAACGCAGCTACAAGACAGTCGGCATCTGCAGTTCTGAGTGCACTGAACAGGTAAATGCAAATGTTTGTTCTAAAACATCACTATGTAGTTTGAAGAGCAACTTTACCAGATAAATTACAGTTTATAGGGCATGGAAATAATCATCTCACTTAACTTAAATTAATGAATGAATAACAATGTACAAACTTAAGTAAGTAGTTATATCTAAACCCCACAAAAACTTGGACAGACACAAAAATGTGCTTAATTTGAAACGGTGCAATTAAACTGTATTTTATTGTTGTTTCAGACAATGCCGGAAGGAGGAATTAACATTGTGTCGGTTTTATTACACGCCCACGGAACCGCAAGGAAAATATCTTTGAAACATATTAGAGGAAACGAAGAACTTCCGAGGATATCTGAAGTAAGCGAGCTTTATTTTATTTTCTTGTTTTGTTGAGGATTTATTTATTATCACAATGTGTTTACAATGGCTTGTAATAAAGTACATAAGTAGTTTTTATGCACGCACAGTGCTCATTTACGGACTCTTAAATAGGTTAAACTTCCTTAAAAATAATATGCCAATGTCCTTACTTTTATTACAAAAAAAACTGTATGTATGGTTCAGTATATGCACAAAAAATTGTCGTTTTTGGTTCTACAAGTAGTAAAATTGTGTTAAAGTTAAATTAAAAAGCCAGTCTTAAATTATAAAGGCAATGTTATCAAACTGCCATCTAGTAGATTATGAATAAACTATTAAGTAAATTAGTTATTATACAAGTCTGATAAAATATCAATAGATGGCGTTAAATACTAAATATAATTTTTGTACCAAAAATATGCAACAGGTGTCGCTAAAATAAAGTTAGGGATTCGTATATTAGATAGATGACGCTGTTTGTGGCTTCCTTTCGAAGAGTTATTTTTGTACTGCTCTTAGTGATTCGTATATTAGATAGATGGCGCAGCTTGTGGCTTCCGATCGAAGATATATTTTAGTACTGCTCTTACTTACTAGATCGCGTTTTAATAAAGTTACATTATTTCGTTTCAGGAAAAATCCTACGATTCCCGTTTCCAGCAATCCCGAGTGGTCCCAGGCGGTAGGAAATTCAAGAAGGGAGATACTTTGATCACGGAATGTACTTACGATAGTACATCGAGGGATAAACCGATTTTAGGTGGATATTCGGCGACACAGGTAATAAAATTGATTGATATTATGCAACGATGACTTGACTAGTTGAAGCATTTTAAATTAAATCGCAAATAGCCATTTCAGAAGAAAAACAAATATTTTTAACAACGTACTAGATCGTGATTGTTGATTTATGATTAATTACCCTAAAAACTAAAAAGTAAATGTAAACGGAGAAACAGAAACAACCGCCCACATCTAAATTGTTAATTTAGATGTGGGCGGTTGTTTCTGTTACAATTTTCCGAATCTACTAAAGTTCTACTTCTATTAATATTCGTCAATCAACTCAATCGACATTGACTGTACACTGTACCTACCTACTTTGAAACTTGGACAAAATATCTTCAAGTCATATTTCGCGTAAATAGATTTTCACGAAAATATTGACGATTTCGTGATAGTCTTCTAGATTAATGTTTGTATGTATGTTAGGGTGGAGCACGGATGTATGGACGAATTTTTTTTTTAGTTTCGAAGTTCTAATAGGAGGGGATTTGTGCGTCATAATGAAGTTAAAAGAAGTGTAATTTTTCATCTCATTTAGTTCGTATCTTTTGCCTCCGCAATGACTTCAAAAAAACTTTTTTTACTTAAATTTTAAAGTCGTAAAATGTGAAATGGTGTGACCCATTTACAAGTAAGAAGGTACTTAATGATAGATACTGTATAGATTAAACATTTATGAGACTAATATTGTGACAATGAACACGAAAATACTAAGAAGGATCTAAAAAATTACATTAATTATTAAGCTTGAAAATCCTTTTTTGTTTAAAATTTAGGCATCACGTTCCACGATTCCAACGTGGCTTTTATCGCACCTAATCGTGACTTTTGTATGCACTGGGTAGTGGAAGCTTCGGTCGTTATCTTCACAGCATTCTCGACAGCTTCAGTAAGGCTGGGAACCTTCAAGAACAATGGTTTGCTCCTATCACCAGATTCGACAATGTCCTGAATTCCATGGTCAGATTTGTTTTTAAAGTGGCGGTCCGGTTAAGTATTCCTACCAGTACATTAAATCAATATATACTTGAAGCATTAAAATGTATCATTGTCACTTGAAAAGGTCTAGGAAGACTCACACTGTGTGCCTTTAGTATGCGACGAGCAGCCAGCTGTCTATTATGCTTCCTCTCATTTGTTATCATCGCAAGAAGAAGGCTTTCGGGAGGCGCAAAATACGCGTTTATTTGGATAACTGGATCTAAAATCTTTCTTAAAGTTTATGGGCAGGTTTCTGGAGTAGATAAAAATGGTAAACAGATGATGAATGCCATTTTTTCAGGATGGTTGGATCCTAATTGAAAACCAAGACGGCCCAACTTTATATACGAAGTTTTGCTATAATCCTTAAATTGTCCGTCGGATTTTCAGTTGCCACAAACAAACGTAGTATTTGGTTAGCATGTGTGATCCAACGAGGCTGTGAAAATTTACCTGGAGATTTATTTTCGAGATCTGATTTAAGTAATTGGCCATGCGAGTAATATTTTTCCTGTAATGTTCTTTAATTTCTTTACAGTCAGTTTTTAAAATGTTTCGAGAGATTTTTCTACTGGACCTACGTAAGATATAGGTCCTGAAGTTAACCCGTCGAGATGAATAAATAAATGTCTTAGAGAATTCATGAAGTAAACTGATTTTTCACTGAAATGGTTTTTGTAATTTTTTCTGAAGCAGTTTTTCCAGTGTTAACATTCGTTCCGTCACAACCAATGGCCATAATACTAGTTTGGGAAATTAATTCATGTAACAGAAAATCTGTTATCACAGATTGTATTCCTCTAGATGTACCAATCTCAGGTACAACCTTTACAGGTTTACCTTTTTGGAGCATTTTGCTATTTCTTTGTACCAGTAACATCGATTCTGCTGATAATCATCATTTCATGAGACATTCTTTGATGAAGTATAGAAGCCTGCTCTTATTTAGGAACCTTTTTATCTATTGGATAGATGCACTGAGTAATTTTATTGCATTTACATGGTAAAATATTAAACAGTATCTTACTGCATTGCTGACAACTTTCTGACTTCTCTTGATGGATTTGAGTAGATTTTTGCATTTTAAATTATGTGCTTTTAACATTTGAATGATCCTCATTCGTGTTACCATCGGAATAAGTACAATTTGTCGTATATTTCTAACCCGAGATGGTACAATGTCTGCGATATCTGATAAATTTGGCTCTTTTGCTCTTTCTAGTTGTAATTTTAGTTGATGTCTCGTTTATGTCAATTCGTAATACTACATTACATCTTCGTAAGTAGTTAACACTTTCTCTTTTATCTCACTAACATCCCCCAAATAAGGATGTTTAAACACGCTTCGAGTTCTTTAGATAGTGTTAAAAATAGGAACTGAAAAGAACAGAGCACTGTAAACGATGAATGTCGTTACAAGGGCCGCTAGCGTCTTCTCTTGTGCTCCCACATTTCCCTTATTAAAGTTATAAACACAAAATTTGGTTTCTTTGTGTATTCTACATCGAAACTATAGGATCCCAGAGAACGATTTGTAATAAAAAATAAATCTTTTTATGAAAACATAGTACTGATATATGGCGTCTATGTGAGGTCTAAAACCAATTATTTTTATAAAATCAGTGCCGATGCGGAGGCAATTACTGTAAACCGAATTGATTTATATTTTGTGACGTTTAATTTAAGCCCAAATGGCACCAAATTTTTACTATTACATTACAGTTAAACGAAAAAAGTTTTTTCGCTCCACCCTAATGTATGTCCTTCATGGAATCGTAAACCATGTATTTGATCATGTAATGAGCTTCAGCAAAGTCGTTGTGCGTAAGCCAAAAAAAGTTTCTGAGTTGGTACAACCAATTTTCGACAGGTGGCGTAACAACGCGCACAGGGTACAGCTTGTACATCATATAAATTCACCTATTTTTGTATTTATTTTTTCAGGAGATGTGCCTTTCCTTCATCTTATACTACCCTCGTACTGAGCTAGCCGGCTGCTACTCCATGACTCCGGTCAAGGAGTTCTTTGAGACCTTCGGCGTCAAGCAGTTCTATGGCCTTAACTTCATGCAGGTCGAGAATATATTCCTGTCTTCAGGGTAAGTTCACATTATCTGACTTTCATGATCTAATCTAAAAACAAATCTTATAATACATCCTTACCAATGTTATAAGGCGATCTTCACACTGCCCCGCACCACGCAGCGTAGTTCGTGAATGAGTGTTCCATCGTATGTAAGTAGCTCCGTTTGTATAGAAAACACGCGCAGCCCAACACGCCGAAAATGCATCCACGCGCGTTCATGCAGATCACGCATTTACATGCGGAGAAACACGCACCCCCGCGCGTGGATGCGGGCGAGACTCAAGGTATAGCACACCGAGTCTCGCGATGCCGTGCTTGATTTTGGACGGGCTTGGCGTGTGTTTGAATGAAATGAGTCAGAGCCGCCGTGAATCCACAAAACGCAACAACGCGCGTGTGTGCGTGAAAAACCTGCACGATGATGCAGATCTGCACTCCCGCAAGCACGCGCGTAGGACATGCAACATGCAACGTGGTGCGTGTCAGTGTGTGAATTGCCTAAACGCGTGGACCTTTCCACTTTTATTTCCCTCTTCTCAAGTGAACATTGTTGGCTATTTATTGTTGAGTCAACTAAATTTACTGGTCATATCATTCTAAAATCGTACCTATACCTTATCAGAGATGTTGGCAACACTGCAATTTTTTTGCTTTCAAGCAGCATAAACCAAACTAAACGCTACTTTTGTTATCTGCTACTCAATTTCTTAGTCCCACTAAACAGTTTTCATTATTACAGAAACTTCGAGAATCTTCCCCCGCAACCGACGCAGTCAGACTTAGAAGATGACTCGAAACAGCCAACTCTGGAACCACAGATTGAAATACAAGGGGACGACCAAGGCGTTGGACTCATGAGTAAGTGAACCTACTATTATTCTATTATAAAAAGTGCGTCTACGCTTATGTACAGTACAACCAATTTATCTGTAGAATATAGCGATGGCGCCACGATCGATTGAAAAGTGTTACCACCTATTACAAAATTTGACAGTTACTGTGGTCTAACTCAGTAGTTCCGCTTTTGGCCGTTGTACAGATAAGTTGGTGACACTATACGCACTCAAGAAGTGAATACTTCTTACTCTCCTTTATTCATTGTGCTAAGAAATCTAACTTGAACAACAGAATAGATAATACTTGCAACGCAAGAATTATTTACCTGAATCTAGTTACAATATTTACTAGTCAACTTCAGGGTGTTTTACAGCTGGTCTAGTTCAAATCCCACGCACACTACTGTGTTTTCGAAGTTATGTTCGAAATGCTGCTAACTTAAAACAATGGTGAAAGAAAATGTCGCGAGAAAAGCTACTGGTCGGAGACGATTCTTCAAAGACAAGTGAAATCTAACAACCTACAACTTCGCTGTTCTCTAACGAGGTGGACTATGAACTGTGAACTGAGTGTGTGTGAAACCTCTAGAGTGTGAGACTGTAGACTTATACCTGCGTATAGGGTCTCCCCTGTGCCTCAGCAGTGGGAACTATATAGGTTAAAAAGGATTCTATCAGTAAAACTAATTAAATTAATTTCATTTATTCATACCATTGAACAGTTATTTATTGGTAGCGTCACGAAACACTGTTCGAAACTTTTGTTTATCATACTACTAATGATTTCGTCTTCATAAGCTTGACTTTTACTTTGATTTTGACTCTAGTTTTGACTTTGACGTTGCCTTACTTTGACTTTAACTCTAACTTAATATATTTTTCGTTCCAGAGGAGCTAGTAATCTTCGAGCCGGCCGAGTTCCGTGATAAGTCGTTCATGGCACACCTGAACGAGATGCCGTGGCAAGAAGATCTGCTAACCCGACAGATCGAGCGATCCCTCTACTCCGGCATGCACATGACTTTCTGCAAGAAACGAGATGACGCTTGGGGCGTGGTCAGTATACTTAGTGTATCCTACTAAAAAAATCCTTCATCAAGTCAACCAATGCCAGGTGCGGTCCCAGCATCGAATTTTGGAGGGGTCACCAGTACAGAGTCTCAGATTTTGGGGGGGTCACGAGTAGGAATACAATAAATAAATAAATAAATATTGGTGGACAATCCACACACAACACCATCTGACCCCAAACTAAGCAAAGCTTGTATGATGGCGGCCCGATATAATTACTTATTATAGTTTTAAATACATACTTATTATACATAGAAACACCCAGACACAGTGCAAACATTTGAATTCATCACACAAATATTTGCACTGGGTGGGGATCGAACCCACGACCCTCGGCTTCGCAGGCAGAGCTACTACCCACTAGGCCACGAGGCCAGTCCATTTGGACAATAGATCGAGTTAAAAAGACGCAATAAAGAGAGTTAATAGCAGCACCCCATTTTAATGTAACGTATACGATTTGGGGGGGGGGGGGGGTCATGTCCCCTGTGACCTTGGGACCGCGGATGACCTGTCGTGGGCGACTGCAACAGTGCACTGACATGCCCGGCCTCCGGGCAGGCCAGGGCACTGCTGCAAATCTACTTTAAGTCTGTAAATATTAAGTGTCCTTGTTAGGTTAAAAGAGCTAGTCGGGTTTTTTAATTATTGTCAATGTAAAAATATGTATGTAATTGATTTAACGGGGTGGCTTGTCTATGAAGACAAAACCTCATAATTCAATAAAGATTAAAAAAAAGTCAACCCATATTCATGAAAGTTAGCAGTCCTACTTATGAGAAGTGGGACCAAGATACATATAGGAATGTTGTTGTTTCGATTAATCGTCTTTATATGACAACTAGCTGTTACCCGCGACTTCGTCCGCGCGAAATGAATACTAAGGTAACTCAGTAGGTACCTATTTTTATACCCAGACACATTTACGGTTACTAAAAACATCTTATAATAAAACAATTTCATACAAATCGGTTCAGTTGTTTAGGTGTGAAAGCGTAGAGACATTCGTCCCCCATTTCAACCCCAATTTCACCCCCTTACAGTTCAAACATACAAAATTGCTAGAACAAACATTTGGTTGCTTCGTGTCAAGTGTTACAGATATACAGAGTTTCATGGTTTTATCCTTAACTGTTGGGAATATTGACATTCATCTCCCATTTCAACCCCAATTTAACCCCCGTACAGTTAGAAATTACAAAATTGATAGAACAAACATTTAGTTGCTTCGTGTCAAGTGTCAAGATACAACATTGGATAACTTTGAAAATCACGAATTTTCATACAACCGTTCATCCCTTGTTTCTTAGTCCCTTGTTTCCTCTTTAGGGTTGAATTTCGCAAAACCCCGTCTTAGCGAGCGCCTACTTGCTAAAAGGAATCTCCATGCAAAATTTCAGATTCCTAGCATTTGTAGTTTCTGAGATTCCTTGATGAGTGACCTTTCGCTTTTATATATATAGATATACTAGCTGTTACCCGCGACTTCGTCCACGCGAAATAACTAAGGTAACTCAGGCTCAACCTATTTGCATACCCAGACACATAATATACGGTTACTAAAAACAGCTTATAATAAAACAATTTTATAAAATTTCATCAAAATCGGTTCAGTTGTTTAGGTGTAAAAGCGTAAGGAACATTCGTCCCCCATTTCAACTCCCAATTTCATCCCCATACAGTTCGAAATTACAAAATTGCAAGAACAAACATTCGTTTGCTTCGTGTCAAGTTATACAGAGTTTCATGGTTTTATCTTCAACGATTGGGAGCTTCCATATTGACATTCCTCCTCCATTTCAACCCCAATTTCACCCTCGTACAGTTTGAAATTACAAAATAGCTAGAACAAACATTCGTTTGCTTCGTGTCAAGTGTCTATATACAGAGTTTCATGCTTTTATCTTCAACGATTGGGAGCTTCCATAAATACTTTCCTCCTCCATTTCAACCCCAATTTCACCCCCGTACAGTTTGAAATTACAAAATTGCTAGAACAAACATTCGTTTGCTTCGTGTCAAGTGTCTATATACAGAGTTTCATACTTTTATCTTCAAGGATTGGGAGCTTCCATAAATACTTTCATCCCCCTTTTCAACCCCAATTTCATCCCCCGTACACTTCGAAATTACATAATTGCTACAACAAACATTCGTTTGCTTCGTGTGAAGTGCCTATATGTATACAGAATTTCTTGGTTTTATCTTCAACGATTGGGAGCTTGCATATTGCCATTCATCCCCCATTTCAACCCCAATTTCATCCCCGTACAGTTTCAAATTACAAAATTGATAGAACAAACATTAAATTGCTTCGTGTCAAGTTTCTAGATACAAAATTGGATAACTTTGATAATTACGAATTTTCATACAACAGTTCATCCCTGGTTTCACCCTCTTAGGGGTTGAATTTCGCAAAACCCCGTCTTAGCGAGCGCCTACGTGCTAAAAGGGACCTCCATGCAAAATTTCAGATTCCTAGCATTTGTAGTTTCTGAGATTCCTTGATGAGTGACCTTTCGCTTTTATATATATAGATTTTTTTCGCTTTTTTATATTTTATATGTATAGATCGATGTCTCATACCTTAATTTTAAATATTATATAGTTTCTTCAATTGTTTTCAAAAATTAATATTTCCAAAATCATTCTTATATCAAGGGCAGCAAAACCACTTTTGACTTGTCTTGATTGCTGACACGTTTACAATATTGCCAAAAAGTAGAGAAATTGTAGGTTTTTTTGTCGTAAACATGTTTTATTCTTTGTTACAGCCGATCCAGATCCAAAACTACCCACAATTCAAAGAGCTGATCGACAACGACACGTCAGAAAAGTCTTGCCATTACAAAAGCGTCAGACTACCCTCAGTAACGAAACAGTCATCCTCTTCTACCAACCTCAAATACCACTTGGCAACACTACTGGCTGTATGTACAATGATCTTAGTCACAAGGTAATAAAAAAAAGAAAAAATGTTTGCTTGAGCCAATGATTTCATGTTGTTTTTCGTTGCTATTTTGTTTCTAAATTCATTTGTTTTCAGCCAGATTGTGTATCACGGTTTGGTATGTATCATATTTTGTACTCTGTGTACTTGCAGTGTTGCCATCCAATAAAAGAAAGAACATCCAATACCCCATACCAACAAGTTAACAAATCAAAGTTAACACATTTTTATCAGTATATCATTCTTTTTGCAAATAGAGATGTATAAGTCGGTGTTAACTTTTATTTTCTCCTACTCAAGTCAAAGGGAAATAGTCAAGCAATTTATTATTTTGTCTACCAAATTTATTGGGCAGACATTCTAACTGTTATAGTTTATCAGAGATATTGGCAACACTGCAATATTGTGTTTTTAAGCAGTGTACATAAATGTATCAGCTTTTTTTTGTTAATCCGCTACTTATGGTCATATACCAAAGGCGTGTCTTTTCGTAAGGAATGAATGTTTGTGATTTTTGTACTTAGACGTTTTGCTCGTGTGTTTTACAACATGAGTTTATAAGTACCGTTTTTATCAATGGATTATTATGTAATTTTTTTTAGTAATTACTCTGAACTTTTATGGTTTTCGACTGATATGGTTTTTAACTTGATTCTTTTAGGAAAAACGTTAATGTTCCTTTTCTATCAATTTTTTTTCTTGATTTACATTTTGAAAATGTTCCTTTCATTGCAAGTTTTCTATTGTAAGTATCCTTGTAATTACATTTGAAGGTTTGCGTTTTATTATATGGTTATACTATAATGAGAGCTTTTAAAAGAATTAACTTATTTAATGGTCGATAGATGTCCATGTTAGCTATTAAAAACGAGGTGTTTTCCTTACAAACTTAGTTTTGTTAGTGTGATATTGATTTTAAACTGGTTGACAATGACAGTTGCCCATTGGACTATTGTCAATGTCAAACAAATCATCTATCGAACACCATAAAGAACCGTACAATTTTTAAAAAAGCCCTCATTTTGGTTTTTGCCCAAAAAAATGCAATATTATAGTATCGGAGTTAGTAGGAAAAGGGAACTAATGGATTAAATATTTATGATGAAATACATTTCATAACATTTTCATGGTAAATAATTTAAAAAAAAATGTATTACTGTTCAAATTTGAAATAATCAATGCAATAAGTAATTTTAGTATCTTAGATGTCTCTTAGTGAGAAAATTGATAGTGAAAAGTGCTCTTAATGTAAAAATGAATGTTTAATTGTGTAATGCATGAATGGCTGTGAAGTATTCTTACTGAAACGATTAAAATAATGAGTATATTTGAGGTGACAGTTGTTCTTAGTTCGCTATCTTCATTGCGCATTCCAAATATTTTGGAAATACCTATAATGGAAAAGTTTGGAAACAATTTTCGTAGAGTTTTCAATGTTGGTAAAGATAATAAATGTACTGAATTTATCGTAATTTAATTATCGGAGATCCAAATTTTCTTATCAAATAAAACTTGGAAAGTGCTCATTGGTGTGTCAAAGAAGAATATTGGACCTGTGACCAACCATAACTCATGTTAACGTTAAATGCTTTATAGTAGAAACATTAAGAGTTGTAATTGATTGGCAATTCACTGCCATTTGTTTCAATGTGTTATACCAGACAACATGAAAGGTATGTTTGGAGCGTACTTCACAGCCTGTCTATAACTTTGAGTCAGATTATCTATAACTTTGAGTCAGATTATCTATAACTTTTTACTTTATTGGGCTGTGACCAGTAACATAAACTCAACACACACTTATATAGTTCAGCCCAGCCCAAAACCACATAACTGCCCACAGAAAACTTTAACGCCTTAATACAAAATTGACTCAAGTTCAATTCTGTAATTCTGAGTCCATTTAATTTCACTTCAGTCTTCACTTTGCACAAACATTTTTACAACTTTTGAATTACGGCGCTGTGGTCTTTTTACACTGGAATTTATATTTAAATTTGTGTTCAGTTATTTCCCATAGGAAATACTGGCTGTCCGAACATGCTCTCATTTTGAAATAGGCATAAAGTGTAGGTAGTAGTATTGTTTACACAAATATTGAATGAGCCTTCGACTTTTAAGGCTGTGTTGTAATTAGAAGTAAAAGTTGGCGCCACTATCGCTTGTCTAAACTGTTTGTCGTTGCTATTGCTCTTGAGAGTAAAAACAATGACGAAAACAGCTTATTTAGGCGATAGACTAGGCCTTGTACTATGTGCTCTTATGGCGAGACAATCGAAGATCAATATTTTGTCTACTGCGATTGGGAATCTTATCCCTAAGACATAAGGTTCGAAGTCCCGGTCCACGAAATACTGTTCGTAAATTTAAGATATCATTGTACGCCCACTGGTCAAACGAACCTTTGTATTTTTGTACAATTTTTATTAATGTCACTACGTGATTTCCAGTCATGATATTTTATTATTATGATATTGCATTTCGCTATTTTTTTTTAATTTATGATATCTATTATTTCTAAGGTTACGCTTAGTAATTAAGTTAAATTATTTAAAAGTCAATAAAATGTTTTATTAATTTATTAAATAGTTTCATTTATAAATTACTTAGGTCTATAAAATGTCTATAAAAATATAAATTGCTTAAAATTATGATGAGAATTAATTGAGGCCATTTCGGCCATCTGTTGCAGTATAATCACTCTGTAGCGGATTTTACAATACCTAAAGGTATAAAAATAATTTTAACATCCGATTTTTGCTGCTGTTAATCTTTATATTAAACTAGGGGAGAGCTATAATAGATTCAATGTTCCACTTCGTACAAACGATATTACAGGTTTTTAAAAAGATAATTATCTTGCTTATTTTTGCTCCTATAGATGATGCATTTAAATTTGTCTGTTAAACATTTTATTAAAAATAAATCAATTAGTAGTGGTAATCATGATACACCTTATTATCTTTAGGAGGTGTCTTTTTATCTCCAGAAACATTTCCTGAATTAAAATTAGAGCTTCCTGAATTAGTATTAGTGAAAGCGTTTGAGATAGGGTATTGGTTATTCGGGTGTTCTTCTACACCGAAGCGATTAGAGCTCTCGAAGCCAGTATTTGTACTACCACTATTGGCATTGAAGTTCTCAGTATTCACGTTTCCATTTCCAAAGTTTGGAATTTGATTTCCAGGGTTAACATTATCGGTGTTAAAATTAGAGCTACCGGAATTTAAATTAGAGTTGCCGGAATTTAAATTAGAGCTGCCGGAATTAAAATTAGAGCTTCCGGAATTGAAGTTCCCAGAGTTCGATCCACCGTTGTTCGGGATCGTATCGACGAAAGGATTTGGCTTCTGAGGGTAGGTCTGCGGCTTCTGTCTGTGGGCTTCTAGAGCTTGCCAGTTGATGAACCAGAAAGGTTGCTTGTCGATTGGTAGTTTGCTGAGACGGTCTACAAGGTCTCGATCGCCGTGCGCTTCTACTGGCAATCTCTGTGTAGTGCCGTCTACTTCGCCAAAACTGGAAAAGAGGAAATATATATGAGGCATAAATAAATAATTAATAACAACAAACTCAGTTATACAACGAAATCTAAACTACATAGGTACTCTTACACAAGTTGATTATCCTTAAACCAATCTGGTCGACAAAAAAACCGACTCTTTCGAAAAGATCAACCCGCACTTGGTCAGCGTAGTGGATTATACCTTGATTCACAGATTCTTAACAGTGGGAACATTTAGTGTGATTGGGGTCAAGCTCAATTCGGGTGTGCTCCCGCATAACGGCGCATACCACCGATCGATCTGAAGTTTGGTAGATAATATATTAACCTAACCACGAGTTGGGCTGGACACGTTGCTAGACGCGGTGATAACAGGTGACGTAGAGTAGTGACCGAGTGGTGGCCGAGGGAAGATAAGCGGAGTGTAGGACGTCCAGCTGTAAGATGGGTGGACGATATCGTTTCTATCACGGGTCGAACCTGGATTCGATTGGCACAGGACCGAGGAAGATGGCATGGGAAAAAGAGGCCTTTACCCAGCAGTGGCGTAGAGAAGGCTGTGGATGATGAACCTAATCACCCGAAAATAGGAGCAAACGCCATTTTGAATATGAAAAACGAAGGGGAAACTCTTTTCGTTCGGTGTGCAAATAATCTCGCATATCTAACCAATTTCGACTATTTTAGTTAGAAAGGGTGTGTGTGTGTACACTAATCTCCGCTGTACAATCACAGACCAATCGAACTGTGGATTTCGGAAGTTTATCCAATGCCTTGGCAAGCAACAAAGCAGATAGATCCAAGAAAAACATGACCATAACTGGCGGTAGTGAGGTTAGAACACGTGGACGATGGTGTATTATGATTAAATACTGGATATTTATGATACTTTAAATGACCAATTCATATTACAAGGTACATCTACCTACATCATATTATGTAGGTATATGTTAAAACGTAAAAGGAAAACGGTTTTAAACAGGTTTTGATTTGAACGTCTTTTTCCTTACCCATAAATTTTACTGATTCTTGTGTGTACCTACTAGCTTCTTACCTATACCTAGATACTATAAAAAAATTAATTACATATTTCTATAGGTACATCAGCATTAAAGTCAAATCCTACTAGTGCTATAAATGCGAAAGTAAGTTTGTTTGTTACGCTTTCACGCGAAAACTATAAGATAAGATAATTTATATATATCAAGTATTATAAAGTTTGATATATATATATATATATTTATATATATATATATATCAAACTTAGCTGCAAAATGCATTGTCAACCAAAATTTAAATACAGTGAGTAATATATCTACCTATATATTTAGACGATCATCATGAAACTTTGTACACGTACTCTTGGAGGTATCAGAAGTAATTAATACTACTTTTTATCTGACAAAATAACGTGTTCGGGTACTAAACGTATACTCGAACACGTTATTTTGTGTAAACTGTGAAATACCGCGGCTAAACTGTGAAATACGTTACCGTGTTTAGTGAGTATAATCGGGCTGTCATCAAATCAATGAAACCTGAATCAGTTTTTTGCGAGTAAGCGCGTTCCATCGAAGACTGTAACTATTGGTAACTGGTAACTATCGTCGCATTGCTTAACATCGGACGATATGGTGATTATAAAAAAAAAAATGAGAAAATCGGTTCTGAAAACACTGAGAAATCGTTGAACATTTTTTTTTTTTTAAATGAATAGTGACGAGACGAGCAGGACATGTGCCTGATGGTAAGCAACATGCCTGCCACATAACAACACAGTGAGAACACGAAGAGTCCAAATCATTACCTAGCACTGCACTGCGCTCGTCACCCAGAGATCTAAAATGTTATATCTCTAAGCCCAGTAATTTCTCTGGAAACATTGCCCTTCAAACCGGAACACAATAATGTTTGCACATTACTGCTTGGCGGTAGAATAATTGGCAAAGGTGTGGTACTTCCCCAGACGGACTCTGCCAAGAGTCCTACCACTACATAACATATTTACATAGAAAAAAAAATCGTACAGTTGAACGTGGAACTTCCTCATTTTTTTTATTCAGATAAAAAATGAGTAGGTACTCATGTACCTACGCAACGCTGTTTGATTGTTGTTTATTTATTTTAACAGCAGCCCCACAGTTCCCGTATCTGTATTTCCATAATATAAAAACTAGCTGTGTTCCAAAATTTAATGATGTGATTGATCACATTGGAACATCTAAACGGATCCGCGGGTCTACCGCCTAACGAAAAACGCTTTGACGCTTTGACGTTGCTGTCTCTTTTCTTCTCGCTTGAAATGATAGAGACGGCAATGCCAAAGCATCAAAGCGTCAAAGCGTTTTTCGTTAGGCGGTAGACCCCCGGGTACAAAAATCTAAACATAAAAACATTCGCATTACTCTTATACACCTCTTATATTAGGATTAGTAACATGTTTGGTCAACTTTGATGAAATTTAGTGAATAAGTAAACTTACCGATCCGCTAGTGCTTCTGTAGTCACTTCAGGGTAGCCTATAGGGCGGATTCCGGCGAAGAAAGGCCGTTGACCCAACGCGAGGGCGGCGAACGATAATACCAGCAGGGTAGTTAGAGACATTTTCTGTGGACATTAAAAGTTTCGATATTATGTGTAATTGCGTATGATTTGGCAAGTTACGTACAATTATTAGGTAGTAGTTTATTACGGGAAGATAGATTTGACTGATTCTTTGCAACTTTATTTAGGTAGGTATTAGATGATTAGGTTTTTTGTGTAAATAAATATTGGTGGGCAATTCACACACAACACCAGTAGTGTAGTAGGTATTGTAGTGCTAGGAATTTTTGCATAGTCTCCACCCTAGTGAAGTACCACGTCTTTGCACAGTTATTCTATCGCCGAACAGCAATCTGCAGACATTTTATTGTGTTGCAGTTTGAAGGGCAATATTTCCAGAGAAATTACACAACTGGGTTACAAATGCAGTGTTAGGTTATGAAAAAGAAAAACAATTGAACTCGCGAAACTGTTTTGAGGAATGTCTCCAACCCTCCTGAGGGATCCGTATTGTCGATATTGTGTCCATAGTGTCTTAGTAGCCGTGGCTTCACCACGAACCCGAGGCCTGTGACCAGGCTACTAACGAACCCGAAGTGGTACCACGCCTTTGCCTTGAAGTCTACTACGATGCGGCCATCTAGGTTACTTGGTGTAATGCTACCGCTACCGGCGAAAACTGAGGGTGGGCTGATGATGTTGGATAGTAAACATCACGGCTGTGGGGTGGAGGCCACGGTGGGAGTGGACTCGACGGCTCACCGTGATACCGTATTACGCCTTCTTGAAGGAAATTGTGAACGTGGTGGAGCTGCAGAGGCAGAAAAATGGCGGTGTTACGGAACGCCGCTCTTCCTATCGTCTGCAGTCGAATGTAAGTGGCGGGACCACAGACCAGAGGTAGCGACCAAAGGATGTCCAAACGTGAGGGTGTCAGGCACTCACTCGCTGGTTAATTCTTGAGTTAGTTATAGCGTGCGTTAGATTCAATTGCGTGGATGACGGGGATGTGAGGACGTGGGAATCTCGGCGCGTTTGCGGAAGAATGCAAGAGCATCTCCGTGTCCCCGCCGTACGCTTACGCCGGCAACGCGATAATGCGTTGAGATGCGTTTGCCGCTGTAAAGGTGGAGCATTGTGGAGGTTGTATTCGATAGAGGCACTACCCATAACAAGGAGTCCAACATAGCCCGACCGTATCCTGCAGACGGAAGGGTGCAGTAAACGCATTTACTCTACGTAAAAACGTACATTGTTCATACAAAATTAATAGAAATTGCGATAAAAAAAGAGAAATGGAAGCAGAAGGGTAAAAATGCTTATTCTCTTACGAAATCGATCAAACCGATTCAGATGAGTAAGGACAAAGAGTTTTCTTATACTTTATCTATTAAGAGTAAGGATAAACACAAACAGGTTTGAATGTATTAGAAACTTACGTTGGTAATTTTCCTTATCTAATTTATAGGAGCAACTATGCAATTATCTCAATAGTCTAACGATTATAATTTTAAAACGAATGACCGCATAAAAAAGAGCGTAAAAAAATCTTTGGGAGAACCACACGATAAGATATGCAAAAAGCAATAAATATGGAAATTCATTTTCTAGTCGCACAAGTAGAATAATTAGAACACCTTAAAATAAATCTTATACCTTTAAACGAGCAATTCTTGTACCTATATAAATATGTATATATTTAAAAAATCTGAATCTCGGAAACGGCTCGACGGATTTTCATGAAATTATGTATGCAGGGGATTTCGGGGATGATAAATCGATCTAACTAGGTCTTATTAAAAAAAAACGCATATTATGCGCGTTTTTAGACAATGAAAAACTGTCACATTAGACATTAGAATGTGAAGGTAAATTTCGCCGCGTTTAGCTCAGACGGGAAGTCGGGCGCTCATAGCGGTCACGAATTAGTGGCTCCGGGTTCGAATCCAGACGGGTTCTCTTTTTTTTTCAATTTGTTTTTTTTAAGAAAATCTATTTCTTGGAGTCTTTTATCTGTATCTAAGTATATTTAGTATTTAAACCGAGCAAAGCTCGGTCACCCAGGTACTAACATATTATACTCGTAGATAAATATTGTAGAGTATAGGTAGACCATATACCTATTAATATGGATAATGATACAAATTGGAATTGGTGGTTAAACGCAGTTTTAATCGCTTTAAAACAACAATAGTAATTTTAATCACGTCCATTTTACCAAAACCAGTAAAAAACTGCATCAGATATATTGTTTAAGTTTTTGAAATACGATCACATAAATGCAGTCACAGACTTTAAATAAAACCTTTCTGTTTACGTTAGTAGATAAAAATAAAATAGTAAGAATATGCACAATTGCACACGTCCTACGCATGAATAAAAATAAAAAGAGGTAAATAATACAAATGCACGTTATTTAAATTCCACATATCATTGTACTCAGGCCTTGAGAAATACATGATGTCTTAAATCTAAGTAGGTACATAATTATTAACTTAATTATAATTTTATCCTACAATTATCTCCTCACTCAATCGTCAGACATTTTATTTATGATTAAGCTATTTGTTAATTATGTGATATTTTCGGTTATTGGGTAAATAAATAAACTTTTTATAAATTGAATTAATTAATGAACTTACCGTAATCCGTACGTTGCTTAGCAAATGGTCTATGTGGGTCTTTATACACAAGCGCTGCTTACAACGGTAATCCACTGACTGGTTTTACCGATCACTGCAAACAAAAAATATAGTATAATATGAATGAGGAAAACTTGGAATCTTTTATAAGAAGTCTTGTATTTAAGAACTTTGTCACTATAATTCATTCTTAAATGCAATGCAAAGTTTTTGACAACGAAACACTTTTTGACATCGACAAAGTTTTATGAGGACCAAAAAATGTATTTTTTGATTTTATTGCAAAATTCCGAAACCGGCTAAGTTAGTAAACACCAAATTAAATAAATTGTTTTTGTTATGGTCAACCTGTATTTTGATCTAATTTGTTAATTAATAATAGTACTTTTTCGATAAGATTGAATTTTGTCCACCATTTTTCAAACAATAAATTACCTACTGAAGATTACGCAAGGCAAAAGATTATATTTTTTTTCGAATAGTCAAATGGCTTAAAAATTCAAAGTTCTTGAGGTAAAAAAGAACTTGAAGAACCTAAATAGTGCTAAAAATTTAACTCTCAGCATATGTCCATCAGGGAATACCCACTCAGAAAACGTATTACACAGCTTAGGTGTTCTTATAACATAAGTGAAGCTAGACCTCTTCGTGTGTGCCTTTATAATATCAGCCATGAAACGATGTCCCTTTTTCGAAAGACAGGGTGGTATTAGATTATGCAGATCAGTAATAAACTCTTCTACATAGATTATAGTTTGGAATAAGAAATAAGCTAGTTTTATTCAGATAAAATAGAGTTCTATGAGGACAATCCTTCATAAAAATTCTAGGTGGAATAAAATCATGCGCTGATACAAGTAAGTAAAAAATAGTTGAAAACATAGGTACCTCACTCAGAACACTATCAGAAAAGCAGGGCCGTCTAATCTGCGCCGGGGTGCGGGACTCGGCCTGCGCCCTCGTTTTGTTTACACTGCAGCGACGCGACACGGCAGTATGAAAGTGGTCCTAGTCAACCAAAAACACAATACACGTAATTTAGATAATATATGTATTTATTACTCTAAAAAATCTTAAAACTTCGATTACTAAATATCTATTTATTACATGTACATACACATACATCAAACAAACCTATTTTTTCTTGCTTTTGAGTTGGCAAAGATTTTAATTAAATCATTTATGTTTTATATTAATTTTGGATTCTATACTTATAATGGCCAAGTTGAACGAAGATATTTTTTTATTCATTTTAATTTTGAAAAGGATCTTTCACCTTCTGCTACTATTATAGTAGGCTGTGTTAAATATATACGCACAGCTGTTGAGATCTTGAGATATTAGGAAATTAGGAAATTAAATTATTAGAATTTATATAGCTTAAAATATCAGTGGGAGTACTTATTGATGCATTGGGAAAAAATATTGGCAACAATTCTAATTCATTATATAAATCCTCCCCGTCAATATCAAATATCAAGCGTGTTTCGCCGTCTTGCTGCTAAGTTGGGATGCCGCGCCGTAAAGGACAAAATTGCGGGGTACCTGGTGCCGCATCAGCTGGGTTTTGGGACGCGTTTGGGCTGTGAAGCCGTCACGCAACGCGTGCGTACGTGATGAATCCGAGAAATAAAGGGAATATCGTGCTGAAGATGGACATTAAAAATCTTTTTAACACCTTGGAAAGGGACGTTCTGTTGAGAGAAGTTAAGGAAAAAGTTCCCAAAAATACACTTTTCCCCACGCCTCAGAGACCTGGGCCTCGTGGTGAGCCCTTCTAGGTGTGATTTTTTTCCCTGCGTGGGGAGTGTGGTTAGCTGTTCCGAATAAATTATTTGTTACGGACTGCTCCCACCTGGCAATATCCAGCTAAACTGTTGACATTTGACGAGGCTCTGAAATTCGCGGCTGAGTCTTTCCTCAACGTTTCCTTTGATGATAATTAATGGTTGCAGGCAGTTCTGCCGATCTCGTATGGGAGTCTTGGCTTGCGTTGCGCACGAGATGTTGGCCTGCCGGCTTTTTTGCATCGGTGCGTGGGGTTTATTTATTTATTTATTTATTTAGGAATGACAACAGGCACAAAGTCAAATCTTAAACTAAAAGTAATTATTTAAAACAGCTTTTTTAACTTCATGCCCAATAACAGCCATACTCTACTTGTAAATGTAAGTTGAACGTTAATTTAACTTTTTTAATGTGACATGCACAATGCTTTTCTTTTCATCTATACACTAATTAAAATATTAAGAGAAAAAAAAAACAAAATAAAAAACTTATTTGAAGCAATTGTTGACAGCAGATTTAAAACTTCTCACACTATAAGCAAACATATCAATTGGATCAGCCAGATTATCATAGGTGCGGCACATTCTGTGTAAGGGACTATTCCACGATACATTGTTTTGGGTTAGTGTCGAGCCAAATAACTGAACCTTACGAACAGATCGTGTGGGAACTTTAAAGTTAATATTTTGTAAAAGCTCACCTCCAGCAGTACCATTGACAATTTTATACAATGTACACAGATCCATGATCGCTCTACGTCCTTCAAGACTTTTCAGTTTGAAATTGGTAAGCCTGTCAGAGTATTCCTTGAGCTTGCGTCGCAATCCCAGTCGAGTGCACAATGATCGCAAAAATTTACGCTGTACAGATTCTATTCTATCGACATGTCTGTCATATATTGGGTACCACACCGAAGAGCAGCTGGGTAACAGGGTTGCTGACCTTGTCGCTGCTATCTTTAATTCAAATGCCAGCGAGGAAAGTTTGCCTTATGCATGTGATGCTTTGATGGCTTGGAGTGTCCTCAACTCCTGCTAATAGTCTCTGGTGATGTCTAATGTTCAGCGAGAGTGGGATATTGTTGGGGCTAGGCGGATCCAGGAGCAGCTACTGTCTTGTGCCACAAGGGCGGGTATGGACAGACTCCGGGCCGTCTCGCAGCCAGAATCTGGAGCATAGTTGCACGCGCTACCGTCTCCTCACCTGGGCACCTTATTAGAAGACAAGAGTTTGAGAGTTTTGATATCGGCGAGTATTCCTTGCACGCTTGAAGCCCCGGGGCTGTGTAGATCGGATGGTAAGAGACCGGACGGGCTGACCCTAGTGCCTTGGAAGAACAGAAAGTGCCTTATATGGGACGCCACTTGCGTCAGGACTGTTGCTGCCAGCCACTTGGGTCGCACTGTTCACTCGCCGTCAGCGGTTATGGAGGATGCTGCTGAGAGGAAGAAGGTGAAGTACAGCGCGCTAGTGCTCGATGTACGAGATTGTACCAGTCGCCGTGGAGACCCTGGGTTGTTAGGGGGCGGAGACTAAGGGGTTCCTTTGGGAGTTAGGACGCAGACTCCGAGAGACTATTGGTGACTCCCGCTCCGGATCATTCCTGGAGCAAAGGTTGGCCATTGCTATTCAATGTGCCTTGGAGCCGATAACACTGAGATTTTGACGTTTACATAGGCGCCGCGCTGTAAATTCAAATGAAGTTACACCTAATTGTAGTGATTTAGAGATCATTTCTCTTTAAGTGCGAGCGCCCGGACGGCTATGTCAAAAGACGCAACAGACGTACAGGTGCCGCACCGCGCGCTAATTTCAAATGAACTAACACTCTATTGACTTAGAGATGATTTTGCATCAAGTGCGGCGACCGACTTGACCGGGCGACCGGGCGGCAACGTGTCAAACGTACATGCTTACATACTCTTTGGATTAGAGATATTGCTGCGCGCGTGTTGAATTAAATAAAATTGTTAGATATTTGATTAGTGTAGTAATGCGGCATGACAAGAGCCGAAAGCGTAATAAAAGTAAAAAAAATATTATTGTTGATGACTATTTTTTTGCTTATATGGCACCCATGTATATTTTATATTTGTATGGTATACAAATATAAAATATACATGGGTGCCATTTAAAACGCATATTTTTTTTATTAATTTACTTTGTCATAATGAATGCAGCATAATACATAACGTAACTTTTGCATAATAGTTTTTCGGCATTATGTGTTTTAAGCATTATGTTGTTATTTAATCTATTACGAGTATAAGTATTACTACATTCAATTCGACTATTGATGAGATGCATAATAGTCTTTAGGCATATTGATGAGACGCATATTAGTCTTTAGGCATTTTCTATTTATTTTTTTGCTACTAAATGTAGACCCAGAATCCATAGGACCTAGATCTGACTCGGAGCACTCCGACTGCACCTAGTCTTGTCGCTACTACCCCTAGAGTGTAGGTAATAGGTATATAAAAAACGCGGTATAACATGTATAACAAACATCTGTATTAATCACACAAATGTTTGTCCCGGGTGGGAATCGAACCCATGACCTACGATTCTGCGGGCAGACTTCCTACCAACTGAGTCACGAAGCTCATCGATGTTTACACATAGACATTTAGATTTCACGACTCTCACTTCTAGAGTCTTATATTTCTCACTAATGGAGGTTTTAGAGGCTAAAAATGGGCCTTGCCGAAATTATCTTATACTTATCTTACCCATTTCCTTATTGTGGTAGTCTGGTAGTAGAATTATTTGCTGAGTCCGCTTGGGGAAGTACCACAACTTTTGTCATGTACTCTACCGCCAAGCAGTAATGTGACATGAATGCGCTGTGACAAACGATATCAATTTAACTACTTGGACTCTTCATGTTCAAATATCTGCGTGGCACTGTGTTGACATGAGTGTGTGTGAAGTACATGTCTTGTTTGTAACTTTCGCAGGCCTCGTAAAAAGCCCAATTTTCACTTACTCAGGTTTGACTTTATGCCGTGCGTTGTCCTTACGGTAAATTTCCGAAGAACTGTGTCTTACAACGGCACTTCGACTTGTGGCTTACTTACCTATATTTTAATTAATCTCAGATGCATTTACATGAACTTCCTTATCTCTTTACGCAGGGTTACGCAGATTCGATGTAAGGATGAGCTGGAAGCGATGTAATGATAGACTTGTCACTATTTTTTACCGACTTCAACAAAGGAAATTGTTTTCGATACAGTTGTATGTTTTTTGTATGTATGTAATACGAAAGCTCCGCTATTTGTGAGTCGATTTGACGATTTTTTTTCTTTTGTGTGATAGAAAATACTACATAGGTGGTGGTATACATTTTATCGAAATATTTATAGCGGATTTTGAAATATCAACAAAAATAGAAAATTTGCATACCACGATTACATATTCATACTACCTCGCTATCTCGTTGAAACAGTGCGTTAAGTTGAATTCACAAAAATAAGAAATTTAGTCGAACGTCTGACTTTAATTTAAAATTGAAGTCGGTTTTAGTTTTTTTTCGGGGAAAATGATATTTTAGATTTAGATTATTTTGTTTAGAGTGACTAGAGGAGCAGGACATTTGAAAGTAACCGATACGTCTACCCATAATAGCACAGTATCATGCGGCTATTGAGGAACACGAAGGTAGTTCAAATCATTACCTAGCACTGCATTGCACTCATCATCCATTATTTGTATGACCTTTAATTTCTCAGGAAACATTGCCCTTCAACTCGGACTACAGCGATGTTTGCACATCACTGATTGGCATTAGAAAAACTGACAAATGACATAATAATAACGTATGTGGTGGCTTGTTTTGTCAGAATAATATTACAAACAACATTACAAAAGCGTATGCCCTACATATCTAGTTTGTTTTGTCAAAACATCTATAGAACGACTTACCACAAACCACAAAACCTACATACCACTTTTACTACGGGACCGTCTACAAATATATTAAGGTTGAACAACAAACATCTAAAGTTTTACATTTATCTATACAAATATTTTAAAGCTGAAGAGTTCTTTGTTTGAACGCGCAAATCTCAGGAACTACACAAAAATTCTAAATACAAATTCAAAAATTCTTTCTGCGTTGAATATGTATGTGATCTCTGAGTGCTATTCATTTATATAGGCTATATAAATATGTATAAATATATATATCACTAGCTGAACGCGCGCGCGTTGCTACGCCATCTATCGAAAATTGGTCGTACCAATTCAAATTTTGAAATTTTTTTTTTGTTCAAATTCGGTTACTTTAGGTTCTAATGATGCAACCTTTAATATCACTAGCTGAACGCGAGCGCGTTGCTACGCCATCTAACGAAAATTGATCGTACCTATTCAAATTTTGAAATTTTTTTTTTGTTCAAATTCGGTTACTTTAGGTTCTAATGATGCAACCTTTATCATATTTATGACAAATGCTGTCACGCAACGAAAGCTCTCTAAAAGCAATATTTTTTCCCCGTTTTTGTTACATTTTTCATTCATGCTCGGCTCCTGTTGATAGTAGCGTAATGTTAAATCCCTATAGCCTTCCTCGATAAATGGACTATCCTACAAAGAAAGAATCTTTCAATTCGGGCGTGTAGTTCCAGAGATCATTGCGTTCAAACAAACAAACAAACATACAAACAAACAAACAAACTCTTCAGCTTTATAATTTTAGTATAGATACGAAGCTGGGGCGGATCGCTATCTACTAATATTATATTTTATAACATTTTAGTACGCATACTTTTTTTAGTGAAGTAATTTTTCAATGCCTACACTAATATTTACAAGTACAAAGCGTGGCCACGCTTTGCTCGGTTTAAATACTAAATATACTTAGATAAAAGACTCCAAGAAATATATTTTAGAAAAGAAAACTTGAAAAAATGAGTAACCGTCTGGATTCGAACCCGGAGCTACTATTCGTGAGCGCTATGACCGCCCGACTTCCGTCTGAGCTATTATGGCGAAATTTACCTTCGCATTCTAATGTCTAATGTGACAGTTTTTCATTGCCTAAAAACGCGCATAATATGCGTTTTTAAAAAATGAAACCTAGTTAGATCGATTTATCGTCCCCGAAACCTCCTGCATACATAATGTCATCAAAATCGTTCGAGCTGTTTCCGAGATTCAGATTCTATACACATATATATACCATAATTTCTCGTTTACAGGTATAAGATGATGTAGGATGTGATTTATGTGTAAAACTAAATTTTAATAACATATACATTTGGGCTTAAAGCATCAGTTCTGTGTAACCCTATACAGACGTTGTTGATGTTGTAGGCCCACCCTAATCGTTTACGGGAAACCCGAACGAAGGGACAATAAAGTATGTATATTGTATGTATCATTCCAATAAACCATTATTATAAGTATACATATAGGTACTAATTGTTTTATATTAACAGCCAAGTCATTTGCCTACGTCTCGTCTGAATCATTCCAAGACACTGTTATTGCAAGCAATTATCGGCATGGTTAATTAATGGTTAAAGTGAACTTTACACATATAAAAAAAATGTGGTTAGACACAATTGTATAGTTATTAATTGGTATTATTATTTTATTTACGTAGGAAGTATCCCAATAATTTACATCAACACATTACTCAAGTATACATTATCACTATCATCACATAGTAAAATAAAACAAAATCATTTCCGGCGTCTGTCCGTCCCTGTATGCTTAGATCTTTTAAACCAAACAGATTTTTATGCGGTTTTTTTAAATAGAGTGATTCAAGAGGAAAGTTTATACGTTTAACACGTGCTTAACATAGATAGATACACTTTATTGAACACACCAAAATAACAATAATTTACAAATTAAAACAGGTTAAACAGAAAGTTAGTTCGACAGATGGCGGCCTTATCGCTAATAGCGATCTCTTCCAGGCAACCTTAGGGTGGAAAAAGAAAAGTAGGATCTTAACATGCGGGGTGTTCAGATGAAATAAATGTAAATAAATAAATTGAAATACATCCTACTTAAACATATTTATTACTAAATAAAATACACTAGTACTTATAATTATTATCATAGAATACAATAATACATATATCTAAAATAAATAAACAATTATGGATCTATATTGTGAAGGCATATGAAAGGAAACACAAAACAATGAATTGATTAGTAGTACCAAAGCCACGTTAAACTGTGGCTACAATTTTGACAAATATAATTGTTTGACATGTTTTTTAAATGTTTCAAGTGATGAAGAACGTCTGATAGACATATCTATGTATATCAGACGTTCATATATATAGACGGTAAATCATTCCACAATAGAACCGCCCTGAAAGTGAACGACCTACCATAAAAGGTTTCAGTTATGGCAGAAGGGATCATAATTGTGAGGTTGTCTTTAGATCTCAAAGGGAGCGAATGACAATCTTGTAAAAAAGTAAAACGTTTCCTAAGGTAATAAATAGCAGGGAAACACAAATAATTTTAAAGGTTTCTAATGTAATGTCATAAATAAATACATTTTTTGCGCTTACACAGTTACACTGTAAACGCTGGCTGAACCCTATGAGGTAGATCAAAATAGTGTACAGCAGTATTGTACCCCTTCGAAAGGTCTACAATAAAGTCTGCAATAGTATATACAAGGTGTTGCAGAAAGGTGCAACAATATTTATGGTAGTTCATCTACATTAAGTTTTGAATCATGTATGTGAAAATTAGGCATGAAAGCTCAAAAATTTTTTCCACGAAAAAAATATTTTTTTCGTTGTTATTTCATTTGACATGCCCCTAATGGCCAGATCTCCGCACGGATTTTTGTACAACGTCGTGGCGTCGGTAGCAAGGTCGTTTGTCTTCTGTACATGCTTTAGGTTTGAAGTTGGTGATTTGGTGGGAATTTTACGTCAAACTTTGACTCGAATTATCTCGTGATCTACCGTGCTGAGGGGAAAGAGACCTTGGGTGATGAAGTGTACATCAGTGTTAGAATGAACTGTTAAAATATTGTTGGGGGTAAATCCACCACGTTGTATAATACTCTTACTCTTAGGAATAAACCCACAACAACCATTTTTATTAGTATATTATTTAGAAAAATAATACATGTTAAGCATAAGTCAAGTTAGTGGGATTAGGTTTGTAGGGTCTTGCGGCTTCTGCGCTAGTATTTAGTTCGGTAGATGTTTTTAAGACCAACTTTACTGTAATAGATCCATGAATAGATTCATTTTTGAAGTGGAAATTTCTTTTGGCGCACCGCACATATATTTTTTGGTGGGCTGTGAATGAATCTGATTTTCACGTTCGGAAGGGAAAGGCTCGTTCGGGTGAATTCGGGACCGCCGAGTGTATCCGAGCGAGAAAGATACAGTCAGCTGGTGATGCTCTTTACTGTCGTAGCGCTGTTTTTACGGTATCTAGTAAAAACAGTTAGTAGTGGTAGGACTCTTAAATAAATAAATATTAGTGGACAATTCACACACAACACCATCTGACCCCAAACTAAGCAAAGCTTGTATGATGGCGGCCAGATAGCTGATATAATACTTATATAGTTTTAAATACATACTTATCATACATAAACACCCAGACACAGTGCAAACATTTGAATTCATCACACAAATATTTGCACTGGGTGGGGATCCAACCCACGACTCTCGGCTTCGCAGGCAGAGCTACTACCAACTAAGCCACGAGGGCAGTCAAAAAGTCTTAGCAGAATCCGCCTGGGGAAGTACCACACCTTTGCCAGATATTCTACCGCCAAGCAGTAATGTGCAAACATTACTGTGTTCCGGTTTGAAGGGCAATGTTTCCAGAGAAATTACAGGGCTAATGCTCTGGGTTCCTAGGATTACGGTGCCGTCACATAGCGGACGTAATATAACGGTGAATGACGTCACGAGAACGTTGTCTATGTTAACACTATGGTGCGGTTTGTTAGAGGACGGTGATTAGAGATATAACAACTTGGATCTCTGGGTGGGGAGCGCAGTGCAGTGCTATGTAATGATTTCGATTCTTCATGTTCCAATAGCTGCGTGTTACTGTGCTGTTATGTGGCAGGCATGTCGCTTACCATCAGGCACATGTCCTGGTCGTCTCGTCACCCTTTATTTAAAAAAAAAAAAGATGGCTATGGTCCCGAGTTCACGCGAAGATTTTTTTCATTCCCGTGACGCTTGAGCTTAACTCACAGCCCACGAAAAATCTGTGTGTGGAGCGCAAAAAGCAGTTCTCAGTACAAAAAAATACAAATAAAGTGGCCAAGTGCGAGTTGGACTCGCCCATGAAGGGTTCCGTTGCAGCAAGTAACATACCTAATATACATAGTACACATAGTTCTTGTAGTTCGTTGTAACTTTGATCGAAGTTTTAATAATAGTGTATTTATGACGTACTAAAAAAAACTACTCATCAGATCGAGTTCAAACCAATTTTCGTTGGTAGTTTGCATGGTAATGTACATCATATATTTTTTTTAGTTTTTTCATTCCTTTACTTTAGAAATTAGAGGGGGGGGGACACACATTTTACCACTTTGGAAGTGTCTCTCGCGCAAATTATTCAGTGTAGACAAAAATCATATTAGAAACCTCAACATCATTTTTGAAGACCTATCGATAGACACACCACATTTGATGTCAATGTCATGATCAGGTTTGATGAAAAAAAAATGTTTGAGTTTCCGTTCTTAGTATGGGGGCAACCCTAAGTTTTCTTTTTTTAATTTTTTTTTGTAAAAATCTTAATGGGGTTTACAGAATACATCTGCTTACCAAGTTTCAACAGTGTACAGTACCCGGCGATAAGTATTGCACATCGGCCTTTGGAGGGAGACAGTCGGCTGATTTCGGCTTCGTAGAGCATTGTCTCTGTCGCACACTACCTATGTGACGTTTAGTCAGTCGTTATTTAAGTGCGATAGAGTGCAGTCGCGTCCAGTTCAAAATATATAATTAGAGTTGTTAACACCCCCAAATTTAAATAATTTAAAGTTGTACTGTGGCATCTTTAGGAAAAAAAGGGAAACCTTTACGAGGTCAGTCACGCCAAATTATATACAATGTTTATAAATGTTTTGTAACCGAAGCTGACAGATTAAAAAAAAATGAAGATGAAAATGTAAGTTGTTATTTTAAGAAGATTCAAGCGCAAGTTGCAAATCCCACTGGAATTTCAAGAAGAACTTTGAACAATATATTAAACGAAGTCAGTACTGAAACACATTCTACTGAAATTAAGTTTAGCACTCCAAAAAAAGGGAGACCAAAAAAGCAATTTCGTTTGGATATGGACGATTTTGATTATGATGTTGTTCGAAGAATTGTGTATGATTTTCATTTACGATTTAATGAACTGCCAACAATAAAATCATTAAAAGCTAAATTGTCTGAAGCTATTAATTACGAAATGGGATTTCGGTTAACTAAAATGGAAGATAATCGAAAAGTTTTAAAGGAAAAGCACGATGTAAGTCTCAAACGAATGGAATATAAATCGATAAAATACACAAATTTCGCGAAATAGGAAAAAATATCGTCTACATGGATGAGTCTTACATACATACATCCCACACTAAAGGGAAATCTTGGAGTGATGATAAGAAAAAATGAGTAAAAAAGCCAATTTCAAAAGGTCAACGTTTTATAGTAGTTCATGCGGGAAATAAAAAAGGCTTTGTAACCGGTGCC
This sequence comes from Ectropis crepuscularia, assembly GCA_963693475.1. Taxonomy (NCBI): domain Eukaryota; kingdom Metazoa; phylum Arthropoda; class Insecta; order Lepidoptera; family Geometridae; genus Ectropis; species Ectropis crepuscularia. The sequence continues at coordinate 18,891,509 of OY856358.1, forward strand.
TTTTTAACGTATAAATCCACGGATACTACAGGTGACTACCACAATGAAATAACGAATAACGATAACTACGAGAAATGGCTGGTTAATCAATTAATCCCAAATATATCCAGTGATTCCGTTCTAGTTATCGACAACGCACCCTATCACAATAAATATGTTGAAAGACCCCCCCAACTCAAACACCATTAAACAGGAAATGATCAACTGGTTAAACAGACACGAAATTCCAGTTGATCCAAAATTAACAAAAACCCAGATTTACGCTATTATACCTATGTCAGCACAAGGAGAGGTATACAGAGTTTTCCGTGGACAAAGTACTTGCCGAAAATGGGCACACTGTGTTTCATCCGGATTTTAATCCAATTGAAAATATATGATCTCAACTAAAAGGCTATGGAGCCTCTAGAAATGTGGGTATGAATTTAACTACAGTAAAAACGTTATTGACTAAAAAAGTAAACATGATCGGGGCTGAAGAGTGGAAAAAGGTTTGCGATCACACGATCAATGTGAGAATGAATATAGAAGCATTCAACACGGTTTAGACAATAGGGAATATGCATGTAGTTTAAATTGGCTTGATTTTTTTTTCGTAGTATCTTTAATGTCCTGCCATTATGCCTAAATCATTATTTTATCATTTAGTTAGTTATTAATTGCAAAAAATATTAATTCAAAAGTGCAAAATAGGCGAGGGAAATTCAAATTTGCGAAACGCATCACTATTGGTCGAAACAAAAGTGACGTCACATGACATGTTATCTGATTTAACGGTGTCGATATTCGTACTGTGCTAGTAGTGTTTGAGAGAAAGGTCGTGTTTATTTGTATTGATTATAGTGTTTTGCATTAGCTTGTGTAATTTTAGCATTCTGGTGATATTAGGGATCATCTAGGATTATGACTAAAAGTGGTTTTGTCAAAGCATATTCGGACAATCTACCGAAAATAGATGTATTAATGATGACGGCATATATTGCATCAAAGCCAGATTTTATGTTCGCTGAGGTCAGAGGTGTAAAAGCTGCAAGGTAATTATTAAAAGACAATAATTATAATCTATTACGTAGGTTTTTATGCAAAAGTTTATGCAATCAGCCGTAGGTAAGTACCTAAAAATAATATTGGAACATGGAAACTGCTGATCTACTGCCTATATTATAATAATTTATAACTAATACATTTATTCATATTCATTAAGTTTATTACGTTAAATAATTTAGTCGTGAATTTTTAACAACAATAAATCATGTTGAATTTGACAAACATTTTTTTTATCTGTATCTGTAACAAGTAAGCATACTTGTTACAAATCTTGGTAGCGATTCTAAATCCATTCGGTTGCATCCGACACGGAATCTCATATCTCGGTCTCTGTCATACTAAACAGATAAGCCAAAGACCGAGATACGAGATTCCGTGTCGGATGCAATCGAATGGATTTAGAATCGCTACCCTGAACGAGAATCATAAGGTGAATAGATAAGATCGGCAGTAGACTATGTTCAAGCTTGAAATTCATAAAAGGAAAGGAAATTTACAGTGCTCCTGAGCAGAGCCTTGTGCTAAAAACATCAAATACTGAAAGATTCTTGTCTGTAGTAAAAAATAATTGTAAGATTTGTTTAAAAATGATTGTGAGTGACACAGATAATCGCGTAATCAAGTTTTATAAAGAGTGCAGCAATGTTGAATAGGTACTTCAATGTTGATAAGTTATGGCTGGTCTAGTCGGGAGAACGGCGACTGCCGATCCGGAGACCCCGGGTTCAAAATCACGCGCACTACTGTCTTTTCGAAGTCATGTGCGTAATGCCACTAACTTCAAACGGTGAAGGAAAACATCGTAAGGAAACCGACATGTACCTAGAATCTTTCGAAGTCATGTGTCATCCACCAACTTGCACTGGGCCAGCGTGGTGGATTATGGCCTTGACTCTCTCCTTGCGAGAGAAGGCCCCGAATCCCAGCAGTAGGAACATTTAGTGGGCTGTTTATGTGTACATGTGAAAAGATATTTCATCTCTTCTCATTACTATACACCATTGCTTTCGTGTTTTCGCATATCTTGGAACAGCAAAAAACATTTTATCGGATGTACTTCTCATAGTGATTTTGCACTTTGGTACAAGGCGATACCTATAAAATGTTTTTTTAGCTTTTCCCATCGTTTTATTAGCTAGCACAACTCAAAAATCGGTACATAGTAACTGCAACACTTCTAGACTTGTAGTAAACAAACACAGAGCATGGCCTGTGACGTCATAACAGGCGCGGGAAAGATGGCGGCGTTCAAATAGGTAAAATTTTATCGATGTTTTCAATATTATTTTAAAAATCAATGTGAACATTTGCAAGAGTATTTATATTTTTTATTGTGTTATAATTATGTAATAAGTGAATTAAAAATATAAAAAAAAAATCATGCATATTCCCTATTACACTGATAGACTAGTGATAAATACGGCTGATAGTGACAGTGATATTGACCTCTTTGAGAGCACAAATAGTGAAATGGAAGTAATTGAGAATTATAATTATTATTATTTTTATAACAATGTCTCACTTTAACAATAGGTACAATGGTGTTTATTATGTATACTACAGCTGTCATTTTCCAAAGTAATTAAATACGTAAACATAATGTGAACTTTTTTATTTTATTTAACCCGAACCTAAAGCCATCACTTATAGAAAAATTTGTATTTTATACAAAGAATAAAAATAATAATTAAAAGAAACAAATTAAAATTGTTTTAACAGCTCCTAATAGATGCCGGACTATTTGTATTTCGTGCGACAGAGATGACGCTCTACGAATCCGAAGTTGGCCGATTGTCTCTTTCCAGGTGTCGATGTGCAATATTTATCGCCGGGTACTGTAGTTATCATAGTTTCGGCAAAAAGTGGCTGTGACATACGGACGGACAGAGAGATAGACAGACAGACATGACGAATCTATAAGGGTTCCGTTTTTACGTTTTACGGAACCCTAAAAAGTGAAGTCAAACAATTGCAGCCCCGTTCTCAGTCTGAAGCTTTCTTTGCAGTAATCGTTCCACGAATGACGTTTGAACGGTTTGCTGTCTGACTAATGGCCGAGCAACACGAGATTTCAGAGTCCCGTTATGCAAAACACGAACAAAATATGCATTTGTATTGCTTTGTAAAGAAAAGATCGTAAAATGGTGACTTTATGTTTTCTGCGTTCTTGTAAATTCCTGGTAACATACTTTGTGGGTTTAATTTCTTCTCGAATTACAACAATTTGAATCGTCCCTTTTTGCAGTGGAGATATTATGTACTGAAATTTTTCACTGTTACGACTCTTTGCAGAGCCCGTCTGGGGAAGTAACACGCTAGTTATGTTACTTTATGTCAATGAGTATACTAACTTGGGCCAGATAGTCTCTTTCGATAACAGGCAAGACAAGGAAATCAGTCCTCGAATAGATAACGCCTGGAAGAGCTACTGGTCCATGAAAGAGCTAATGAAGGGAGAACTTCCGATCTCCCTGAAGCGCAAACTGCTCGACACATGTATCCTGCCTATCCTAACCTACGGTGCGCAAACATGGTCGCTAACTAAACCGCAGAAGTCCCGCCTCATGGTCTGTCAACGAGCAATGGAACGCAGTATTTTAGGCATTAAAAGACAAGATCGCATTCGTAACACCATTCTGCGTTCCATTACAGGTGTAACAGATGTAGAATATAGATCTGCCAAACTTAAATGGGAATGGGCGGGTCATGTAAGCAGAATGCCCCCCGATAGGGGGGCCATAGTTGCTACAGAGTGGGCACCATCGGCTAGTCGACCCCAGGGCCGTCCTCGAACGCGCTGGAAAGACGAGCTCGGAGCGTTTAATAAAGATTGGGCGATGGAAGCTCTGGACCGGACTAAGTGGAGAGAATTGGGGAAGACCTTTGCCCAGCAGTGGGACAATATGGGTTAATAAAAAAAAAATATTATACTAGCAGTTGTAAGTTTTTTGTGCATGTCACACGATAACTGCTCCAATTATGCATCGATTTTGATGGTTCTTATTTTGTTTAGTAGACTTTGATATAAATAAGAAAAAAAAGAGTTCAATGTTAGTAGATCATAGTTCCACAGTGGTCTCATAAATTTTATCGAAATCGATGACGTGGTTTTTGAAATATCAACTAACTAAAATTTGCAATGCTTTCTGGTATGGATGACTTCATGGTAGATTGAACAAAAATAAATTGAACTCAGTTTTTGTTTTTTTGGAAGAAATTAAATTAGTGTTGATATATCTAAAAAAATATTATTAAAATCATTTCCCCCAGTCAAAAGTTAAGAGGTTACAAACATAATATTAGGGGAGAGCCCACGGTGCTAAATGGGGACTTACTCGAGGGGCATAGAGACCTATTGGGTTGCAAAGCGAAAATGACAAGAAGAAAAAAAAAATACAAGTATTACGTAACCTTTTCATCGATGGAAGGAGCACTATATCAATTTTATCGATGAATTTTTGTTTCTTCGGCTTGTGGAGATCGTCAGATTATAGGTATAGTTCTTGTTATCCGGGAGTTATTTCCTTCGAAATAAAATAAAAATTCCACGCTCGTAATATGTCGAGATCCCGAAAACCCCGCTTGGGCTCCACGACTATAAAAAAAACCAGTCGCATTGAGAACCTCTTCATTTTCTGAAGCGTTAAATAATTTTTCGAGAAAGTATTTTGCAAGCCGAATTCTGGGTTTTATTTACATTTGATTATGTTGAACTAAATCCCATTTTTCAAAGGTATTAACTATTTTCGAAGCTCAATGTGCTCTAATGTGGCAGGTTCTAGTCGTGAATGTATTTTCAGTCGATGGGACGGAGGGAAAGGGCGGGCGTGACCAATCAGACATGGAGTGGACTCTTGACTTTAAACTGGATTTAAGATTAAAACCCACTGAGCTTATTTATCTACCTCTACATTCTTAAAACTAAAAAAATGGATCTTCGAAATGTTTATACTTTTGAATAATTGCACCATATTGTTGAATCTTTGTTAGTATTAAGGTATTATTGTTGGGACAAGGTTTGTTTAGCAGCAAGTTTAAAAAAAGTTGACGAAAAAGGGTGCTACGTAGTTCACCGTGTCAGATTCTTTTTATGTTAAAGAGTGAACCGACTATTATGTGCATTATGTGCCTGATGGTAATCGCCTGGCTGCCCGTAACAGCAGTGTCACGTTATTGGATTATGAAGAGTCCAAATCACTACATAGCACTGCACTATTCACTCAGCGATATAAAATAACTTATTTCTAAGCCTTGTAATTTCTCTGGAAACATTGCCCTTCAAACCGGAATGTATCGACGTTTACAGATTACTGCTTGGCGCTAGAATAACATACGGTTTCTTACGCTGGTCTAGTCGGTAAAACGGTGACTGCCGATCCGCGCTTCTACCGCCTAACGAAAAACGCTTTGACGCTTTGATGCTTGCCATTGCTGTCTCTTTTCTTCTCGCTTGAAATGAAAGAGACGGCAATGCCAAAGCGTCAAAGCATCAAAGCGTTTTTCGTTAGGCGGTAGACTCCCCGGAGCCCCCGGCTTCAAATCCCACGCGCACCACGGTCTATTCGAAGTCATGTGCGTTATACTGCTTGCTGCTTTTTCAGCTATAATCAATCCGATAGAAAAATGGGCAATAAGTATTGAATCATGCAGATCTGCTATACACTCTACGAAACGTTTGCAATGTCGTCTCGTAAAACGAGGATGTCATAATGTAGCTTGTTATGCATGTATTGCGTAAATCTCATGAGACATCTCATACGGAAGGATTCAATACCATACGTCATTTTTTATACAGGCTCTTCGAAAACGCGATGTAAAACACAATATACTTTTCAGACAAAGGATGTCACTTTACCAAACTACCTCCTGTTTTACTATCTGTCTACTATAGTTATGTCGTTCTTTTTACGTCTTTGGCTAGGTACCTATGGTAAGTGCATATTACAGTGTTTTGTAGAATTTTACTCGCTGAAAATATTTTGACGTTGTAAAACTTATGAAACTTGTGAGAAATTATCCATTTTCAGCCATTATGGTAGGTGGAAATGATGCCGATGTAATATCAAAAATATACTTATTCTATGGTCTGTTATGACCAAGCGTGTTGCTTACCGTCAGGTGTATGCCTTGCTTGCCTAGTCACTTTATACTATGAAAATACATATTAATAAAGACGTGTAACATTACATATTGACTACAATATGTAAACGTACATTTATTCTCTATTTTCATCTCAAAACTAGCATTTATTCATAGAATTCATAGATATTTACATACCAAATTTTTATATCACTAATTTCCTTTTAATTGTGTCCATACGACAAAGAATAATTTTCTCATCATTATGATATTGTTCTGGAATTATATATCTCATTTAAACCTGTAATATTTACGTTTTTCTAAAATCCTATTTGTTTACATAATTTCATTATGTCAATACTTCAAACACCATTCGTCACTTAGCAACCTCTACCCTTTTTCATAAGGTTGTATAGTTTTTAGAACTAATCCTCTTTGAATTATTAATATTAAAATAAAGTTTATTGCTCCAGATTCGAATCACTAAAAGTCTTCATTTTAAATGAAATTATTTGATATGGGCAGAGAGTAATTAGCTTCAGAAGTAAACACATCTAGCTTCAAGGAAAAGAACATGAAGATGCCTGAAAGGGCTTTAACCAGTGGCTGTGGACTGAGCCCTGTCATCTGGGAAGGACGTATGAACCCTAGAACATGAAGATGCCTGGAAGGGCTTTAACCACTGGCTGTGGACTGAGCCCTGTCATCTGGGAAGGACGGATGAACCCTAGAACATGAAGATGCCTGGATGGGCTTTAACCACTGGCTGTGGACTGAGCCCTGTCATCTGGGAAGGACGGATGAACCATGAACCTGATGCTGACTGTTGAAGAGCCTTTCCTGCTGCAAGCCACGTAATCCTACGGTCTACGTGCTACTGAACTCCTGCTGCAAGCCTTTGAAGACTTCAAGCCTCTGAACTCTCTTCTCAATTCTTTTAATTCTTTTACACTCTTTTTTTTTATTGACTTTACCTTTTTCTAACCCTCCCATATCTCATCTTCTTAAATATACTTGTAATTATTCCTCTTATTATTTCCCCTTTCTCATCCCTTATAATACCTCTTTATGTTCACTACCGTGACATTTGGCGCCCAACTTTCTAAAACAACCCCCCCTCTCTCCCCCTCAACCCTTGACCCCTTAACCCTTGATCCCTCAACCCTTGATTGAGGCATTGGCACTAGATTGATGCATTCCAGTGCCGGTTTCCATTATTCCAGTAAGCAATCCAGCGCTGAATTCGGTCGCTGGACTGGAATAATGTAAACGGGGTATAAGTCTTCTAAGTATGGCCAAATGGCTATATAGAAACACTAACGCATGTCTATACTTTAGCAGTGGTATGACTGTATTTTAGTAGTGGTAGGACTCTTGGCAGAATCCGCCTGGGGAAGCACCACATTTTTGCCAGTTATTCTACCGCCAAGCAGTAATGTGCAAACATTACTGTGTTGCGGTTTGAAGGGCAATGTTTCCAGAGAAATTACAGGGCTAATGCTCTGGGTTCCTAGGATTACGGTGCCGTCACATAGCGGACGTAATATAACGGTGAATGACGTCACGAGAACGTTGTCTATGTTAACACTATGGTGCGGTTTGTTAGAGGACGGTGGTTAGAGATATAACAACTTGGATCTCTGGGTGGGGAGCGCAGTGCAGTGCTATGTAATGATTTCGATTCTTCATGTTCCAATAGCTACCTTGTTACTGTGCTGTTATGTGGCAGGCATGTCGCTTACCATCAGGCACATGTCCTGGTCGTCTCGTCACCCTTTATTTAAAAAAAAAAGATGGCTATGGTCCCGAGTTCACGCGAAGATTTTTTTCATTCGCGTGACGCTTGAGCTTAACTCACAGCCCACGAAAAATCTGTGTGGAGCGCAAAAAGCAGTTCTCAGTACAAAAAAATACAAATAAAGTGGCCAAGTGCGAGTTGGACTCGCCCATGAAGGGTTCCGTTGCAGCAAGTAACATACCTAATATACATAGTACACATAGTTCTTGTAGTTCGTTGTAACTTTGATCGAAGTTTTAATAATAGTGTATTTATGACGTACTAAAAAAAACTACTCATCAGATCGAGTTCAAACCAATTTTCGTTGGTAGTTTGCATGGTAATGTACATCATATATTTTTTTTAGTTTTTTCATTCTCTTACTTTAGAAATTAGAGGGGGGGGACACACATTTTACCACTTTGGAAGTGTCTCTCGCGCAAATTATTCAGTGTAGACAAAAATCATATTAGAAACCTCAACATCATTTTTGAAGACCTATCGATAGACACACCACATTTGATGTCAATGTCATGATCAGGTTTGATGAAAAAAAAAATGTTTGAGTTTCCGTTCTTAGTATGGGGGCAACCCTAAGTTTTCTTTTTATAATTTTTTTTTGTAAAAATCTTAATGCGGTTTACAGAATACATCTGCTTAACAAGTTTCAACAGTGTAGTTATCATAGTTTCGGCAAAAAGTGGCTGTGACATACGGACGGACAGACAGATAGACAGACAGATATGACGAATCTATAAGGGTTCCGTTTTTACGTTTTACGGAACCCTAAAAAGTGAAGTCAAACAATTGCAGCCCCGTTCTCAGTCTGAAGCTTTCTTTGCAGTAATCGTTCCACGAATGACGTTTGAACGGTTTGCTGTCTGACTAATGGCCGAGCAACACGAGATTTCAGAGTCCCGTTATGCAAAACACGAACAAAATATGCATTTGTATTGCTTTGTAAAGAAAAGATCGTAAAATGGTGACTTTATGTTTTCTGCGTTCTTGTAAATTCCTGGTAACATACTTTGTGGGTTTAATTTCTTCTCGAATTACAACAATTTGAATCGTCCCTTTTTGCAGTAGAGATAGTATGTATGTACTGAAATTTTTAACTGTTACGACTCTTTGCAGAGCCCGTCTGGGGAAGTAACACGCTAGTTATGTTACTTTATGTCAATGAGTATACTAACTTGGGCCAGATAGTCTCTTTCGATAACAGGCAAGACAAGGAAATCAGTCCTCGAATAGATAACGCCTGGAAGAGCTACTGGTCCATGAAAGAGCTAATGAAGGGAGAACTTCCGATCTCCCTGAAGCGCAAACTGCTCGACACATGTATCCTGCCTATCCTAACCTACGGTGCGCAAACATGGTCGCTAACTAAACCGCAGAAGTCCCGCCTCATGGTCTGTCAACGAGCAATGGAACGCAGTATTTTAGGCATTAAAAGACAAGATCGCATTCGTAACACCATTCTGCGTTCCATTACAGGTGTAACAGATGTAGGATATAGATCTGCCAAACTTAAATGGGAATGGGCGGGTCATGTAAGCAGAATGCCCCCCGATAGGGGGGCCATAGTTGCTACAGAGTGGGCACCATCGGCTAGTCGACCCCAGGGCCGTCCTCGAACGCGCTGGAAAGACGAGCTCGGAGCGTTTAATAAAGATTGGGCGATGGAAGCTCTGGACCGGACTAAGTGGAGAGAATTGGGGAAGACCTTTGCCCAGCAGTGGGACAATAGAGGTTAATTAAAAAAAAATATTATACTAGCAGTTGTAAGTTTTTTGTGCATGTCACACGATAACTGCTCCAATTATGCATCGATTTTGATGGTTCTTATTTTGTTTAGTAGACTTTGATTTAAATAAGAAAAAAAAGAGTTCAATGTTAGTAGATCATAGTTCCACAGTGGTCTCATAAATTTTATCGAAATCGATGCCGTGGTTTTTGAAATATCAACTAACTAAAATTTGCAATGCTTTCTGGTATGGATGACTTCATGGTAGATTGAACAAAAATAAATTGAACTCAGTTTTTGTTTTTTTGGAAGAAATTAAATTAGTGTTGATATATCTAAAAAAATATTATTAAAATCATTTCCCCCAGTCAAAAGTTAAGAGGTTACAAACATAATATTAGGGGAGAGCCCACGGTGCTAAATGGGGACTTACTCGAGGGGCATAGAGACCTATTGGGTTGCAAAGCGAAAATGACAAGAAGAAAAAAAAAATACAAGTATTACGTAACCTTTTCATCGATGGAAGGAGCACTATATCAATTTTATCGATGAATTTTTGTTTCTTCGGCTTGTGGAGATCGTCAGATTATAGGTATAGTTCTTGTTATCCGGGAGTTATTTCCTTCGAAATAAAATAAAAATGCCACGCTCGTAATATGTCGAGATCCCGAAAACCCCGCTTGGGCTCCACGACTATAAAAAAAACCAGTCGCATTGAGAACCTCTTCTTTTTCTGAAGCGTTAAATAATATTTCGAGAAAGTATTTTGCAAGCCGAATTCTGGGTTTTATTTACATTTGATTATGTTAAACTAAATCCCATTTTTCAATGGTATTAACTATTTTCGAAGCTCAATGTGCTCTAATGTGGCAGGTTCTAGCCGTGAATGTATTTTCAGTCGATGGGACGGAGGGAAAGGGCGGGCGTGACCAATCAGACATGGAGTGGACTCTTGACTTTAAACTGGATTTAAGATTAAAACCCACTGAGCTTATTTTATCTACCTCTACATACTTAAAACTAAAAAAATGGATCTTCGAAATGTTTATACTTTTGAAATAGAAGGGAGAAAAACAGTACAATAAAACATTTATTTCAAATAAAATAAAATTTAAAATGAAAAAAAAAATTAATTTTTTTTTTTTTTTTTTTACTTTTGAATAATTGCACCATATTGTTGAATCTTTGTTAGTATTCAGGTATTATTGTTGGGACAAGGTTTGTTTAGCAGCAAGTTTAAAAAAAGTTAACGAAAAAAGGTGCTACGCAGTTCGCCGGGGCAGATACTTTTAATGTTAAAGAGTGAACCGACTATTTTGTGCATTATGTGCCTGATAGTAATCGCCTGCCTGCCCATAACAGCACAGTGTCACGTTATTGGATTATGAAGAGTCCAAATCACTGCATAGCACTGCACTGCACTATTCACTCAGCGAAATAAATTAACTTATTTCTTAGCCTTGTAATTTCTCTGGAAACATTGCCCTTCAAACCGGAATATATGGACGTTTACAGATTACTGATTGGCGGTAGAATAACTTACGGTTACTTACGGTGGTCTAGTCGGTAAAACGGTGACTGCCGATCCGCGCTTCTACCGCCTAACGAAAAACGCTTTGACGCTTTGATGCTTGCCATTGCTGTCTCTTTTCTTCTCGCTTGAAATGAAAGAGACGGCAATGCCAAAGCGTCAAAGCATCAAAGCGTTTTTCGTCAGGCGGTAGACCTCCCGGAGCCCCCGGCTTCGAATCCCACGCGCACCACGGTCTATTCGAAGTCATGTGCGTTATACTGCTTGCTGCTTTTTCAGCTATAATCAATCCGATAGAAAAATGGGCAATAAGTATTGAATCATGCAGATCTGCTAAACACTCTACGAAACGTTTGCAATGTCGTCCCGTAAAACGAGGATGTCATAATGTAGCTTGTTATGCATCTGTGTATTGCGTAAATCTCATGAGACATCTCATACCGAAGGATTCAATACCATACGTCATTTTTTATACAGGCTCTTCGAAAACGCGATGTAAAACACAGTATACTTTTCAGACAAAGGATATCACTTTACCAAACTACCTCCTGTTTTACTATCTGTCTACTATAGTTATGTCGTTCTTTTTACGTCTTTGGCTACGTATAGTAAGTGCATATTACAGTGTTTTGTAGAATTTTACTAGCTCAAAATATTGTGACGTTATAAAACTTTTGAAACTTGTGAGAAATTACCCATTTTCAGCCATTATGGTAGGTGGATATGATGCCGATGTAATATCAAAAATATACTTATTTTATGATCTGTTATGACCAAGCGTGTTGCTTACCGTCAGGTATATGCCTTGCTTGCCCAGTCGCTTTATACTATGAAAGTATATATGACGCCGGGTCAAGCGAAAGCCTGTCGATAAAAAAACAAGGTTTCCTCCATTTGAGCCCTTATTAACTGACTTCAAAACAAGAGTATCTTCTCAATTTGATTGTTTGTTTTTTAACCGACTTCCAAATAGAGGAGGTTATCAATTCGACTATCACATTTCTTTCATTGTCAATTGAATGATAATAATGTATTTTCTCCAAAAAATTAAAAATCGACTTCAATTTAAAATTTAGACACTCGATCAAATTCCATAAGAAGCCATCACTAAGTCATCGAGGTATATGAAAATAAATTTCAGTTTTTTGTTCATATTTTAAAAACCACGACAGTGATCAATAAAATGCATATGGGACCATTTCTGAACTATGATCCAACAAACAAAAAAAACACAAAAATTGATTAATAATTGGCGGAGCTATCGCCAAAATATACAAAAAAAAACATACGACCGAATTGAGAACCTTTTGAAGTCGATAAAAAAAATCAAAAGTAGTGAACACGAAGAATATAAAATACTATCTAGCACTGCAATGTGATAAGTACACTTCACCTGAAGATATAAGCCTTTTTGCTCTGATTTGATTTGATTGATTTATCTCTTTGCTCTGCAATTTATAAAAACATGTCTTTAACAGAAAGTTATTAACGATTTCCTGCTGTTTATTGAGATTTTGTATTCCGTGCATTGACTTTATTTATGCCAATCCTTGCGACTTGGTGGGTTTCAAGTTAGATCGTTGAACTTTTAAACGAACCTCCAGAATACACTCTACAATCGAAACACGTTCAAGCCGATTCACTTACGATGCTTTATTTACAGGAATAATACCCCAGAAGAAATATTTTTATTACAACTTTCAACCAAAATAATCTTTCAATAGACTATACAAAAATAACTGTAAAGGTGCTCTTTCTCTCCCGAATTTACGACAAGACGATTAAAACAAAGTACAAAGTTATTAAACTATGTATCATCCTCTGTGTTAAAATCGGATCCGCGCTTGAGTCTTCGTAACTCTCTTTACAACATTTCGTGCCGATTTCCACAACTTTCGGATAGAAATCTGTCCAAAACTCAAACGCTTTCAAGTTTATAGTCTGCGGAGTACTCATTGTGAAATTCTGTCTGTCGATTATAAAAAATCCGGGCTTTTCCGCTTCGAACGCGTCCCAGTCAATTATAACGCCCGAATTCGTCGGATTCGAATACCATGCGAAATTGGTCCACATTTTCATTACGATTTCTGAAATGCTTTTATCTCTGTAATCCCATTTACCTAAGTCTTCGGGTAAAGCCAAATGCGGCATGCCGAAAGTGAAAATTAAATCGAAATTATGCGGGACTGCGATCCGATCCGGGACCCCTTCATTCGCCACATCCGAAAACGGCTTTAAGTCGAACCTGTAGAGGTAAACAGGCGCCTGTTTGCTCACGTGCTTCGCCAGTTGATAGGTAGTCGCTCCGTGGACTTTGTCTGTGTAGAAATCCAAAAACAACTTTCGCAAAACGGTTTCATTCGACGTGGGTGGAATAGGTTTGTAGAAAAACGCGACTGCATCTTGAATGTGATGTTGATTTGTAAAACACGAACTATTGTCAACAGTTATATCTGATAGTATGATTTCTTCCCTCATAACGTCGAATTCTCTTTGACTGATCCCTGAATCTTCGTTTTCGCCTTTGTCGAAAATCAGTGCGCTCTCCATATTTGTATAGCCTGTTAAAAGTGGGACTGGGGTAAATACTTCATCTTTGAATAGTTTGCTCGGGAAATCAGGCAGAAAAGATCCAGTTACATTGCTGAAGCCGGAGTCCACGATGGGTTTCCAATCTGCTAGAGGTTCCCCAATGTCAAGAAGCGCTTGATAATTAACTCTTCTTAAGCAGTCTAATAGTTGGTACGTTGGTTTTCGAAAGCAGCCGAAAGCGCTCGCTACTTTGTTAACAGTTGATAGTTCTTTTCTTGCAATATTAACTGTGTCTGGTGATAGGACGTTCCCACTCATAGCTATGGCTTTTTGGAATAGTCCTGCTGAGTAAGCTGACACCATATGAAGGCCAACGCTGACGGCGCCGGCGTCGTGTCCAAAAATGCAGACGTTCTCGGGATCTCCACCAAAACTGGCGATATTGTTCTTGACCCAGTAGAGGGATGCTACTTGGTCCATGAGGCCAAAATTGCCAGCTGCTTCGTTGTCTAGCGTTGAGAAAAATCCAAAGATGTTGAGTCTGTACGCTACAGAAACGAATATCACCTGAAACAAAGACAAGCATTTACCATTTACTTGGCTGCGATTTGGTATATCTTATTTTTATTTTCTACTATTAGCACTCCGCGGTTTCGCCAGTGTGGTCTACATTAATTTTATTTTACCGTAACAAAAAGTAGCCGACGTGCTATTCCGGACTATAATCTAACTGTGTTCAAAACAACCCGATTTGTTTCATCATCATCAGCTCACTAAATGTTCCCACTGCTGGGACTCGGGGCCTTCTCTCGCAAGGAGAGAGTTAAGACCATAATCCACCATGCTGGCCCAGTGCGTGTTGGTGGATGACACATGACTTCGAAAGATTCTAGGTACATGTCGGTTTCCTCACGATGTTTTCCTTCACCGTTTTTAAATTAGCGGCATTACGCACATGATTTCGAAAATACAGTGGTGCGTGTGAGGTTTCAACCCGGGGCCTCCGGATCGGCAGGCGCCGTTCTCCCGACTAGACCAGCTGTAATATTCGTAGGACTTACTTAGGTACGCTAGGTAGGTTACGTAGGTAGGACTTAGAAAGAAATACTTAAAAAAATGGCACCTAAAAAGTCTAGTTGTATAGAATAAACAAAATTTAGCGGCGCCAAACCAATTTTAGTGTGCTGAATTGCCATCAAACAACTGCGGAGTAGATTGACAAAGTTTTCCAATTGTAACTCGTGAAACGTAGATGGATAAGAATTGTTTTTGATTGCAATTTCTTTTGCCTTATTAAATTTTACTATCCTTTTTAACAAGAACTATGATGTCATGAAGAGGCTTTACTAGTTATTGAAACTAGCGTGCCTCTATTTCAAAGATAGTAAAATATTAAAGCATAATAACTTCATGTCTATTTACCCTTTTTCCTGGGGTTTTAAGTATCTATCTAATATCTTAAAATGAGCAATTCTTGTTTTAAACGTTTAAAAATATAGTATTTGAATCTCGGATATGGCTCCAACGATGTTCGTGAAATTTTGAATGCAGGTGGTTTTGGGAGCGACAGTACTCGCAGCTAGGTGATCTAGCTAGGTTTCATTTTTAGAAAACGTTAATTTGTGTTTTCAAGCAATGAAAAACCGAGTAAATCTCGGTCATTCAGGTACTAGAAACTTAAAAAGAACAAGATTATTGAAATTATAATTTTGCAATCTTACCTTTTGTTTCAAAACAAGTTGAAAAGGGTTGATATTGTTTGGACTCCCACGGACGAAACCTCCACCATGGAACCACACCAGTGTCGGGTAGCCTTCCACCTTGAAGTCTGAAAAGAAGAAAAGAAACTCAATTATGTTACTTATTCATTTAAATATTTATTCATTTAAAATGAGATTTAGAAGTTTTGCATCAATCTTTCGTCTTGTTTTGTCTCGTTTTGCATCACGTAAACTTTTTTCTTTTATTTTTTAAATTTATAGGTTTACACTTGACCACCATCTCGCCTGATGTTAAGCGACGATGCGGTCTAAGATGGAACGTGTTTACCCAGAAGAAATCGATTCACTCTCGATTTGAAGACACCAAGATTATAACCATCGGGGAAAACCCACTCAGGCAACTCATTCCACAGTCTAGACAAAAGTAGAGTCAAACCTCTTCGTTCGTGTCTTTGGAACATCAACCATGAAACGATGCCGCTTCTTAGAGCTACGAGAAGTCCGAAAGAAAAAAGGGCAAGGTGGTATTAGATCATGCAGATCAGATGCACACTCTCCGAAGTGTATCCGATAATAAACCGATAAGCTAGCAATTTTTCGGCGATGTTCAAGACTTTGCAGTTTTTTTTTGCACAAGAGTGTTATTGCCTATGCGCCTTTTAGCACGCCTCTCGATCGATTCCAGAGCCTCAAGCTGATACTTAGCCGATCCATCCCAAAGGTGCGAACAGTACTCCATACAAGAGCGAATCTGTGCTTTATATAACAAAAGCATTTGTTCAGACTTGAAGTACTTTCGCACCTTTGAGAGGACACCTAGTTTTAGTTTAGTTTACCTAGTCAACATCACTAAGTTAAATCCTATTGAATAAAACTTCCTTGGCTAAAAATCTTCAGTTACTTATTATACAAATCTTTTTTTTTTTTTTCAAATACTCTTTTCTCTAAAAATCAAACGCCTTAACATAAAACCATAGCAACGAGTAAAATGTAGATGCAATTTATATTTTTGATAGCACAGAGTGACGATAGGAGCGGGAAATGTGCATTTGATAGTAAGCAACACACGTGTCCATAATATCGCCACAATCTATTAAATCATAGTCGTTTGACGAAGCCGTCTAGACGGGGGCAATCATGTGAGGGGTGCGGGTTGAGACGCGAGAAGCGCGCTCCTTCCTGCATTGCCTACATTACAATGTTAGTATTGCGGGAGCGCTGCTCAGGGCTGACGTCTTCCATATGTTTTAATTTTATTTTGGTGCCATGTTTTTAAAATTTCGACAACCATACCCGTGTCTAGACATTATAGGCGTTTCTCCCAAGATCAAAGGCAATAAACTACTGGTAGTATGTATTTCTTTATTTGAACACGAAATGTCCTAATCATTACCTAGCACTACACTGCGGGCGTTATCCAGAGATTCTCATCGAACGTTTTTTATATGATATACTAGCTGTGCCCGCGATTTCACCAGCATTTTAAGGATTTTCTTTTTTTTCCACTGAACCCTCATGGTTTTCCTCAAGTTAGAGTAAGTAGCCTGTGTAATGCCTTATATTAGAAGATCAGCTATCTGGTAGTGGAAGCCCCATCATAATCGGTCCAGCTGTTTCGAAGATTAGCCGGAACAAACCGACATACAGTCAAACAGACAAATAGACGGACGAAAACTTTAAAAATCGTTTTTTAGATATGTGTTAGGTAGGTACTTCAAATTTATACTTTCATTTCAGCTTGGTAAAAAGTAGTTAAATTGATATTACACACAAAAAATAATTAAGTATTATAGTTATTACATACACTACTCTAATATAATTTAGTTGTATAGATGTATAGACAGAGAAGGGATGATCAAGACATGCACCTAAACAGCATATCTCCAAGCACATAACAGCACGATACTACAAAACCATTCACATATTCAAATATATAATAAGCAATATAATTTTTTCTACTTACATTTATGACTAATTTGCAGAAACCTAGACTAAAACCTAGACTAAACCTAGACTATAATGTGAATTTAACTGTATTCCTAATTTCAATGATCTCGAACCATTCCATCGTTCCGACGTGATTGAAACAATTTCGTATTAAAAATATTAGTAGAATTATTAAAAGACCAGGCTTTAGAAATCTATGACTGGGTCAAAAAATTATGGTCATTCTAATAAAATTCGTCCGACAGGTAGATTATGGAAAAATATGGAAATCGTATTTTTGGGGATCCTGCCTTTTCGCCGAAAATTTATTGGCAGATTATCACAAAGTGCCAGAACCAAATCGCAACAGAAATCTGTGATACGCATTTGCAAAATTTCAAAATGTGAAACGAAGTTTATGTGAAATCGAAAGGAATCGGTAAGGTTAGGTTAGAAATATGACTAGCAATGCACGAGCCGAGCAAGCGAAGCGAGCGTGTCTCGGACGAAGTGCCAGGACCAAATCGCTTTTGTTTTACTACACAGGGCACTTGACTATGTGGTACATTAGAAAAATAATTATGAAAAAAAAATCCAATAATAATATCAACCTG
Organism: Ectropis crepuscularia; assembly: GCA_963693475.1. NCBI lineage: Eukaryota > Metazoa > Arthropoda > Insecta > Lepidoptera > Geometridae > Ectropis > Ectropis crepuscularia. The sequence goes on from OY856358.1 coordinate 18,909,480, forward strand.
TACATAATTTGTCCCAAATGAAAATGGCATCCTTGTAAACATATTATTTTTTGAAAATTTGATCTGATTAATTTGTATAGCAACTTTTTTAGAAATCTAACATACATACTTACCAACACTATGCAACTAAATGAATATTACTGAAACATTCGCTACATGAAACTTGGTCTTTTGAAAAGTGTAAAATAAAAGGCAAACAAAACGTATAAAGTTGCCAACTGTTAGGTTGGGAAATAAAACAAAATTATGTGATAAGTTTAGCAAACGATTATTCGGAGAAATAAAATTCTGCGAAACGTTAGTTGGCATGTTATAATAATCGGCCAAATAACGTTCGGTGAAAAGGCAGAGAACCTATTTTTTGTTTTATCAAATTGTTAAACAACGACAATAATTTGATTGAAGCTTGGTGATCATCAAGCTTCCGTAGGGGATTGTGACATCATTTTTTCATAAAGTTGTACAGACGTGACGTGACTTGAAACTTCTGACGCTATATCCTAGTTATTTTTGTTTGTTAGTTAGTTTGTATAGTCACCGTGCCTATTATAACGGCCTTCAGTTTCAAATCATAATAGTTGTAGTACTGCAAAAAACATTAAGCAAGTTTTAACTACACGCGCGAGATGTAAAAAGCACTCATTTTTACGTGCCGAACATAAAACGTTAGCACCGTGCACGTAGAGTGGCCATAATCACATGAAAATTACCCCAACTACCAGCATTAAAACCTGCCCTGAAAATTACAGTTTATGCAAAACAACTGCACCGAACCATTTGCGGCAGTTTGAAATGTTTGAATTGCAAGAATTTGGGTCAAGAATTAGATTAAGGTTAGGTCGGCCATGTCAAACTGGCCAGTGGTATTGGCACGATATTCTTGCATTAATGACTTTTATTTACCCGAATAGCAAGGGAATTTTCTGAGAACGGAAACATTGGCCATTTGGCGAATGTTAGAAATGATTAATGTCTTGGGAATTATCTTTGATATATAAGTAGACACCGAATTATCCTACCAAGTAAGTAAATTATTTGTGTATCCAACTATCAATATCCGACGGTTTCACCCGCGTACTTGCCGATCCCGTTATTTCACGTGATAAAAATAGCCTATGTATTATTTCAGACTATAATCTATTGATGTACCAAATTTAAGTAAAGTAACAAACAACCATATATAATATAAGAAGAATGTTTCTCCTTATCTTTTGGTTGCCTGAAAGTAATCGTTCTTAGCAATAAGATCCCCGTTAAGGGGGCGCCTAGTGCCAGAAAACGAAAAAAGGACATTTTCGACGCCGCTCACTGAAGTTAGGAAACTAAAAACTATGTCAAAAAAAATATTGACGTGTGGGTACAATCAAGAAGAAGCACAATAACCGAATAGAATTTTAAAAATGGATCAGAGTTTTTTACAAAAAAAAAAAAAAAATGACACCGAAAAAACCGTTTTAATTCGAGTACTCGAAATTATCAGCGATGACCCCACATTATTTTTTGGTAATAAAATTTCTAATTGTACGTTCTAGTAAAGTAACCGAACACTTTTTTAAATGTATGTTTAATTATTGAATAATTTAATAAAACTTGGTCAAAAATGGACTCCTGATTTAAAATTGATTTTTCCTCCAAACTGTGTCATGCTATTCTCGACTTTATGTATATTTCATTAAAAAACGCGTCGCGCGGGTGAAAACTGATTTTTCCCTGGCATTAGGCGCACTCTTAACAATTTCGTGTTGTGGATAGTAAATAATATCTAGTTTTTTCGTAAGGCATGTTCGCCGATTTGTTCGCTGTCGCCATACTGCGAGAGCTGGCACAAAATTTTGAATATTTGTTATTTGAGGCAAGCTTGAAAAAAACTTGTCACATAAGTACCTCTCCTATTATTACTATTTAAGTAAGAGTAGCTTAATATGTTATATTGCGAGAGCTACTAGCGATTTTGAGTAGGTATTTGAGCTAAACTAAAAGCTTGACAGATAGCTCTCTTTGTATACCCCAACACGGAGGTGCAGACCTGGCTGGTGAGAGCCTGGGCAAAATGGATCCATACATTTTTAATTTTTTTATTTAGTGAATATGTTTGAAGCAATTTCAATGTTGTAGTTTAATGATTAAAGAATAATAATAATAAAATTATAAGTCGGACGATTTAGTCGGGGTCTTAACATTGCCAGGCCTGTAATATGTTTTGCAAAAAATATAAAAAATGGGTTTGAAGCAATTTGAATCTAAAAATCTAAATTAGGAGTTATTTATAACTAAACAATAGGGTTTCTCAAAAAGAGAGATCATTTTGGAGGGACTGTCTACTTGCCAAGTACCTATAATCTACTTTCCCGGCTACTCACCAGCCAGGTCGGCACCGTGCAGGGATATAATAGGAGAACTATGTGACAAGTTTTCAGCTTCAAATACCTACCCAAATTTTGCTACCAGGTCTCGGAGTATTATGCGTTGGAACATCAACAATCTGATAGTGAAAGTCATGTCATAATTGGCCCAGCCGTTTCGGAGATTACCCGGAACAAACAGACAATCATATGGAAAATAATTTAAATAAATGTAATTTAGATATAGGTCCCGCATATACTCCCATTTGATTACAATCCCATTTAAACTTGGTAAAAAAATATATTTGATATAGTTACCGCATATACTCCCATTTGATTACAATCCCATTTAAACTTGGTAAAAAAATATATTTGATATTACACATACATCTTCGTATCTTCCAAACGGCTGGATAATGCAGTGCAATTAAGGAAATAAATAAACATTAAATTATGTAGTTTGGGGACTATAAAGGATCGATAGGGGGGTGCATTCTGAACATTGTCATTACAGAAAAAAGTTCAAGGAAAAAGTTGTTTATTATTAAAAGATGAACACTTTTGATTATCGGTAAAGTTTCATAAAATTGAACGGTTGGGGAGGAAATGGCGAAAGGGAGGAAAAAAAGTTAAATTTTTGCCTTTCGGAAGCAATAACTTGAAAAATATTGATGAAAAAAAGAAAAGTTGTGGCTGTAAAAGTTAGTAAATTTAATTTAGAAGAGAAAAGGTCTCGTTAATTTTTTGCCTAACACTAACAGTTCTCGAGATATCGAATTAAACGCGTTTTCATCGAAATGACCTTGAGCTGACCATGCCAGAATCCCTCAAATTGGAATATAAGCTCAGAATGCACCCCTCTATCGATCCTTTATAGTCCCCAAACTACATAATTTAATGTTTTTTTATTCCATTTTTTTGCCTAATTTCATTGGGTTAGGATGGATTTTTATAATTAAGATACCGTTAGATTCGTCTTAATCACTAAAGTGTCCTTAGATAGTATATTGTATTACATATTTTTTATCTGTTGATTTTCTGCAATCGAGTTTTTTAAACTTAAAGTTATTACATTCTAGAATTATAAGTATCGTCCACTCGTTGTGAATATATCCCCGTCTTCCTATTCTTCATTTCTCCTTTTCCATCCTGCCTGCATCCTGGTTGCCTCAAAGAGATCGTTTCTAGCGATAAAGTTGTCTATTGCTACGTTATTTTCCAGATTTTCTATGTTGTGGTTTTGTTATACATTTAAGTGTACCAAAGACTTTATCTATTTATCTACGTAAATCCATTGAATAATCCAATGAAAATATTGTACGATGTTTAGATTAGCGTAAACATACAACGAGTAAGGAATACATTCTACTCGAGCTATTGTATAAAAAAATGTGTCATCCATCAATTACCTACGTGGTTTCAACAGAAGTCAGAATATCTCATCTTTCAACCCTCATACCTTTAGGTAGGGTCACGTTTCCTTTGTCCACTTCTCCGTATCGCTTCGTCATTTCAAGCTTTACTCATCGCTCATTAAACCTATTATTGTCTATCAAGTACTTATTTAATTTACACTTGTCATCTTAGTCCTATATACATACAGTTCCCGTTTTTGTTTCCAGGAATAAAAAGTAGCCTATTTAGTCTGTTCTTCCAGATTATAATCAAGCTGTGTTCCTGAAACAGATCCGTTCAGACGTTGCAACGTTATTGTGCAACAAATATCCAAATAGGTATTCAAACATTCAAAGATGTAATCCAACAAAGTAAACGGATAATCAAAAACAACTGCCACACCAAAATGTCTGTTTTGCGAATGTAATTTGTCAAAATTTAAATATGTTCGTAATTAATTTAAGTAGGTCCGTAATTAAGGCGAGCGCCTTAATTTTGAAATGTCATATTGTTTTTCTTAAAATAAAGTAGCCTAAGTTACTCTTTAAAACGTCAGCTATATGCCAGTGAAAGTTCCATAAAGCCGTTCCTGAGATTAGCCAGGACAAACACACATACACACCAAAAACTTAATGTCGCTTTTTATATAAATACCGTATTGAATTTCATATGCATTTAGGGAAAAGCTGTTAATTTGGAATTACAAACAGAAATTACAGATTTCATTTGTAGATGTTTATAAATAGGTACTTGTGATACATATCGTGTTAAGTTCTGCGTTATGTTCATAAAATAAGATCAAATCGCGAAAGCTTAAAACATATTATAACCACTAATATAACAATCATCATCATCAGCCGCAAGACGTCCACCGCTGAACATAGGCTTCCCCCCTAGATTTCTACAACGAACGGTCCTGCGCAACCTGCAACTAGCGGTTTCCAGAGACCTTTGTACGGTCATCTGTCCATTTATAGTAGATCCAACCGTTTATTTTCTTTTTGACAGCACCAATAGAACGTAACTGCGCCATGTTACGCAAAAGTTCAGTTTTAAATGCGAGGTTTTATTAAAAATATGACAACTGCTTAAATTTGCTCCTTGATCCCGTATAATAATCATCTTTGACAAATTGAGTCCATAGGTGCAGTAGTTTTTTTTATAAATTACATAAAACAACAAACGTTTTTAAAAAATTACTTTCTACGGCTATCAACATCACCCATAGAACGTAAATTTTTAAAAACGTTTGTTATTTTATGTAATTTTTAAAAAAACTACTGCACTTATGGACTCAATTTGTCAAAGATGATTATTATACGGGATCAAGGAGCAAATATAAGCAGTTGTCATATTTTTAAAACCTCGCGTTTAAAAGTGAACTTTTGCGTAACATGACGCAGTTACGTTCTATTGGTGCTGTCAAAAAGAAAATAAACGGTTGGATCTACTATAGTGGGACATCCAACACTGCGTCTTCCGGTTCGTGGTCGCCACTCGAGAACCTTTCTTCCCCATCGGTTGTCAATTCTGCGAGCGATGTGGCCTGCCCATTGCCACTTCAGCTTAGCTACTCTTCGAGCTATGTCGGCTACATTTGTTCTTTTGCGAATATCCTCATTACGAATTCTGTCTCGCAAAGACACTCCGAGCATAGCTCTCTCCATAGCTAGCTGTGTGACTTTGAGCTTTGTTATGAGGCCCACAGTTAAGTATTAACAATACGAATGACTAATATTATACGTAAGTACTAAAAAATATGTGGCTGGTGAGTTATTACAATGGGCATATGGACATAATTTTACCGGCGACCTAATGACCCTGCCGTGTGGTGAAAACAGGTCAACATGTCGCTTGACTCATAATACCTACATATAATACATTATAATTGCCTTTTTGCAATCAACGTCTTCATATTTAAATTGTAAAACTAGCGGTCTGTCCCGGTTTCACTCGTGGTACCTAATAAATAGCCTATATCACTCAGGGATCACGTTACAAATAGCCAACGGTGAAAGAATTGTTGGATGGACTCGATGGAAGAGGTTCACGTTCAAATAACAACCTCTTCAGCTTTATAATACGTAGGTATGTATTAGTGTCGATAACAGTGCCCCACGGTCCCCGTTCTTGTTGTGTTCCCGGGATAAAAGGTAGCCTATGATTGTGCTATGATGTTCTAGACTACCTCTATATTCTGTGTTCCAAATTTCAGTTCGATCGGTTTTGACGTTTCAACGTGATTGAGTAAGATACTGTGATATCCTAGCCAGGGAATAAATAATATAAATTGGGGAACTAATAAGAGGCGTCGTTAGCAGCTGAATGACACATTTATTCATGTTACCACAGTACCAAAACATCTTACGACTACCTACATTATACTTATAAAATATACCACAGAAACCTCCACCAATTTGATTGTTTTAGTGCTTTACTAGCACTTGACAGTTTTAATTGGTTTTAATTTTGGAACGCAGTTAGTAGGTAATCTAACTGCGTCTGGTATAGAATAGTGCATAGACTACATTTCATCTATACATAAGAGTAATTTAGATCTATTAAAGTATAAATAGGTATGCAATACAGTAGTTATCGTATCATTTGGTTTTAAAAATAAAAAACGAAATTCATTCCGTCTTTTATTTTAACTGAGATGGTTTACCATATCAGTTAAAATAATAAATGTTTCTTTTATTTTGTACTAGCTGTTACCCGCGACTTCGTCCGCGCGAAATAAATACTAAAGTAACTCAGGCAGTATCTATTTGTATAGCCAGACACATTTACAGTTACTAAAAACAGCTTTTAATAAAACAACTGTAAACGATTTCATCAAAATCGGTTCAGTTGCTTAGATCTGAATGCGTAAGAGATATTCGGCCCCCACTACAACTCCAATTTCCTCCCCATCCAGTTCGAACTTACAAAATTGCAAAAACAAACATTCGTTTGCTGCGTGTCAAGTGTCTCTATACAGAGTTTCATGGTTTTATCTTCAACGGTTGGGAATTTCCATATTGACATTCATCCCCCATTTCAACCCCAATTTTACCCCCGTACAGTTTGAAATTACAAAATTGATAGAACAAACATTTAATGGCTTCATATCAAGTGTCATTTCATTTCAACATTTCAACTCCAATTTCATCCCTGTACAGATCAAAATTACAAAATTGCTAGAACTAACATTTGTTTGCTTCATATCAAGTGCCTATATAAAGAGTTTCATGGTTTTATCTTCAACGGTTGGGAAATTCTATATTGACATTCATACCCCATTTCAACCCCAATTTCACCCCCATACAGTTCGAAATTACGAAATTGATAGAACAAACATTCATTTGCTTCGTGCCAAATGTATATATACAGAGTTTCAAGGTTTTATCTTCAACGGTTGGGAACTTCCATTTTGACATTCATCCCCCATTTCAACCCAAATTTCACCCCCGTACAGTTTGAAATTACGAAATTGATAGAACAAACATTCGTTTGCTTAGTGTCAAGTGTCTATGTACAGAGTTTCATGGTTTTATCTTCAACGGTTGGGAATTTCCATATTGACATTCATCCCCCATTTCAACCCCAATTTTACCCCCGTACAGTTTGAAATTACAAAATTAATAGAACAAACATTTAATGGCTTCATATCAAGTGTCTAGATACAAAATTTGATAACTTTAAAAATGACGAATTTTCATACAACCGTTCATCCCTGGTTTCCCTCTTAGGGGTTGAATTTCGCAAAACCGTCTTAGCGAGCGCCTACGTGCTAAAAGGGACCTACGTGCAAAATTTCAGATTCTTAGCATTTGTAGTTTCTGAGATTACGTGATGAGTGACCTTTCGCTTTTATAAATATTGATTAAAAATCACCATTTCGCATCATATTCAGTGAAGAGATAATATTAATTCGTTGGATTTAATGCCTAAAAAATCCTTGAGCTCTGTCCTTTTTTATATTAACTACTTATCCTAGCATACTCGACGCTAGGATAAGTAGTTAATAAGTAGGTTCCTTCTGCTTATAAGATAGTTATACTTACTTATACTTATACTTGTGTTTATAAAAAGTTCCTCGACAACAATGTGTGGCTATAAAAAAAGTTTGATTAAAGAAAGCCCCTGTAACAACGGGCGGCCCTGAAACTTGATGTGAGAAAAGTTGCACTGTTTATTATTGAGTGACAAGACGACCGCGACACGTGCCTGATGGTAAGCAACATGTCTGCCCAACGTGCCCATAATATCACAGTTACTGACTATTGGAACACGAAGATTCCAAATCATATAACCTAGTCGTGCACCCTGCACTGCGCTCTTCACCCAGAGATGTATGATGTTTTGTCTCTATGCCCTGTTATTTAAATAGAAACATTTCCATTCGAACCTGAATACACTAATGAGTTTAATATACCAAGCCCATTTGCAAGTAGTATAAACTATCGAAGTGCGAATTACCACTCAGGGCTACATTCAAAGTAGAATTCTACCTGGGATAGTACCCAGTTATGAGCAAATCTAAACTGAGTCCCAGTTTGAACGTCAGTATCTCCAGAGAAAAACATTAAGGGGTAAATAGATAAAAAATTAAATAAAAGGCAATCTTGTAGATAATAGCGATCTCTTCCGGATAGTCTATATTATTTATTGACTTATACTTTACTATTTTACCTGTTCCTTTATTTCGTTTATTTTGTTATTTATATAGAATGTTCTCGAAAAGTATAGCATAGAAATAAGACAGTTTCTTAGGTCACGACGGCGCTTATATAGAAATGATGAATGATGATCTTTGAACTTTTTTAGTTTATATGGCTTATGGCATTTATATGGCTTACCCATCAAACTTTTTATAATTACAGCGAGTTTTTAGAAAGTGATGGTACACTTAAGATGAAATTAAAAACATTGACGTTGTTCATTACACTTTATATTATAGTACAGTGAAATGTTAATTTAAAATTTTGAAAATGTATACTTTTTGTATACATTTTCAAAATTTTTGACATGTAGTGTACATTTATGAATAAAAATCTATTTTGACTATGGTGTAGAGATAATCAACATAAATCATGTAGAGTTCAGTTGATTCCATTTTTATAAAAGTGGACGTAAACGGAAAACCCCAAGAGAACTTTATCCGTACTTAGAACTAAAGTTACTCATAACGGAAGGAAAATATTAGTTCAGACGAAAAATGGGAAATCCCGTGATAGATAGGTCGTATATCACGCGAGTAGTAAGTTCGTACTCTCATCGTAAACTTATAGTAATACGAGTACATATTATATATTATACACTAGCAGCGCCCCGCGGTGTTACCCACGAAGTTCCCGTTCCCGTTGTTTCCGTTGTTTTCCGGGATAAAAAGTAGCCTATGTGTTCTTCCAGACTATAATCTATCAGACTACAATCGAAATTACGTTAGGACGTGATTGAGCAACACACATCCAAACATCCATACATTGACATTTATAATATTATTAAGATTTTAATATGTTACTTACGTGACGTTCTAATCATGCTTGGATGTACTTGATAGTAACTTATCTGTAGTATTTAAATATGTTTTAATATATAGTGATGAGACGAGCTGGACATGCACCTGATGGTAAGCAACACACCTACCCACAACAGCACAGTGAGATACTATAATAATAATCCATACGAAACTTGTGTTTGCGTTGCACTGCGCTTGTCACCTAGATGTAAAAAAATATGTCTCTACTCTGCAATTTGCCTAGATAGTTATAGGTATTCAAATTTACATCAGAGCACAGTACAACACTGCTTAGCAGTAGAATAGCTAGTAAATGTGTAGTTTTCCCCGAGTGGACTCTGTAAAGAGTCCTACCGCTACTACAAAACTTGACTTAAGAGGGCGCCTAGTGCCAGAAAACGAAAAAATGACATTTTCGACGCCGCTCACTGAAGTAAAGCAACTAAAAACTACGATAAAAAAAATATTGACGTGTGGGTACAATCAAGAAAAAGCACAATAATCGAATAGAATTTTAAAAATAGATCAGAGTTTTTTACAATAAAAAAATAAAAATGACACCGAAAAAACCCGCTTTAATTCGAGTACTCGAAATTATCAGCGATGACCCCAAATTATTTTTTGGTAATAAAATTTTTAATTGTTCTAGTAAAGTAACCGAACACTTTTTTAAATTTATGTTTAATTATTGAGTAATTTAATAAAACTTGGTCAAAAATTGACTCCTGATTTTTCCTCCAAACTGTGTCATGCTATTCTCGACTTTATGTATATCGCAATAAGAAACGCGTCGCGCGGGTGAAAACTGATTTTTCCCTGGCATTAGGCGCACTCTTAAGTTTTGTCTAGTCTTTGTCCTTTTAGCACAATTGAAGTCCCAAGCATCAAACTTTTTGGTACGAATTTGACTTAACATTTTGACAGGTGACAAGGCTTACGTGAGTCTTGAAATATGGCGGTAAAATAGATAGATATATACTCTTTATTGTTCACACCAAAAGAAAAAACAGATTTACAGATAAAGAAAAACAATAACGGCTAGTGCTACAACAGGCGGCAAAAAAATAAAACTTGATTTAATAGTCAAGGAAAAAATATAGAAAATATTTGGTATCCATTACTACACATACATTGTGGATTATGATGTTGACTTTCTCTACATAGAAATGGAATTATGAAGTATTTTTGTTGTCAATACTTACGTTTTTGTGACGTTCTCGTTCTCGCTATATTTACAGTTTTTTGCCTATAGTTTATATTTAGGTACCTAATTTTGTTGCAAACAACACATTGGAGATTGTAGAGATCATCCACTATTACTGATTGACAAGCCGAGTTTAAATAGCTCTTTCGTGTGTATCGGTTTGAAGAGCAATATTACCAGAAAAATATAGGGCATAGATATAAAACATCTTATAGGTCTGGGTAACGAGCGCAGTGCAATGCTAGGTAATGATTTGGACTGTGTATGTTCCAATAGCTGCGTGTCACTGCGTAGTTCATGTTGCTTACCATCAGGCACATGTTGTGCTCGTCTCACCAGTCTATACTATAAAAATCGACATCCTCTCGCCCCAAACGCAAATACCGTCTCCGTTCCGTCGCGGGTAAAAAATATAAATAGTTCCGAATGAAACGCTGCTTTACTGAAATTTGTAGATAGCTAGAGGGACTCCCTGCCGACGGATATTAATTAATTCTACTAATGGCGTCGGGAAATGAGAAAAATATGCTGAAGTAATTAACGCCTTTTCCGGTACTTTAGCCATTGTCGATTGACGATTTTCTACCTACAAAAGACTATTGTACTAAATTCATTCTCGACAACGTGGCAAAGTAATGAGGTTGCTCTAAATTTGAGGCGTATAAAAGGCTTATTGCACTTGGCTAAATTTAGTCGACTGTATTTGGAAGCAAGTTTAGAAGTTACATTAGTTTTTATGAACTCAGAAATTGATAGCTTACTTTGGTAACTACGCGGGTAAATCCGGAGAATGCTGACGCATATCTAGATGGCCAATGACCATGGTCCCTAGTTTACCCGAAGATTTCTTATCATTCCCGAGCGTGACGCTAGAATTCAATTCACAGCCCACGAAAATCTGTCTGTGATGCGTTAAAAGGAGTTTTCACTTCAAAAACCTCATCATCTGTGTTCATCCACTGCTGGACATAACAGCAGTGCCTCTCCCTCCCTCCTCTCCCTAAACACGCCTCTCAGTCCGATCCTCAGTCTTTTCCAACCGCCACCAACCGTCGTTCGTATATCGTCACTCCATCTAGTCTCAGGACGCCCTACACTACGTTTGCCGATTCAGGGTCTCCACCCCAGAATCCGTCCACCCCAATGGTTATCAGATCTGCGACAGATATGACCGGCCCACTGCCACTTTGCCAGTTTGCAGAGTTGTCGGTGACTTTTGATCTCAGACGAATTACTTCATTACGAATGTAAACCCCTAAGAGAAACCCCAATCATAGCCCTTTCTATAGCAATAAGAAAAACCTAGATTCGGTTATCAGATCTGCGACAGATATGACCGGCCCACTGCCACTTTGCCAGTTTGCAGAGTTGTCGGTGACTTTTGATCTCAGACGAATTACTTCATTACGAATGTAAAGAGAAACCCCAATTATAGCCCTTTCTATAGCAATAAGAAAAACCTAGATTAGATAATTATTATAAACCTTTAAGAGAATAGCTGAATATACATGTACTTAAATAAATGTGTACAATTTAAATGGAAATAGGTCTATCCATTTGTAAACCACAGGCAGAAAGCTTGACAGACTTAAACGTAGATTTATAGTAAACCTAGCTTTTCAGTGGTTTTGGTACAAGATTTAATAAAATTGAATTAATTTCAGTAATAAAATTCAGAGGTTTTGAATAAAATTGAATAAAATTCAAAACCGTATATTTTATTTTATATATATTCAAATACTGAGTTTATGCCTCCGTTGGTAGTGAGTTCGCCTACAGAGCAGTCCGTCGTGGGTTCGATTCCTACCCCACAGATAAAAAAATGTGTGATGAATACAGATGTTTAACGACAAATGTACAATCTAACATATATGGGAGGGAATACGTGTTATAGGCATTATAAGTACCTATATAATATACCTATATATTACAATACAATACAATACAAAAACTCTTTATTAAAAGCCAGAGAGTACAAGAAATTAATTACAAAACAAAAAATAAAAAATTAGCTATTCAATTGGCTATATATTTACAATTATATAAGTGTAACAGCTGTCTAGTTCCCATAAAACCTATTTTTATAACATCACAGTGTGCATCTATTAGATCATGAATATTCCAAATGATAATCATGATGGAATTCAATGGAAATCAAACAATCATTCCAGATCTTCACTGCGCTTAGAGCTATGCTAAATCTATCTTCATAGTCCACCTTTACATATTTATGTATACGAATGTAGATGTCCACAAATATTTATTTCTTTGCAGATATTTTTATCGGTAAATGGTACATATTTCACAGAAATCTTGATACTAAATTTACATTAAGATTTATTTAAAGTGGTACAATTTCAATTATAAATTACATAAAATAATAAGCTTAATCAAAGTGTCTGGCCAGTAAAGTAGCCAGGACCTAGTACCTACTTAAACATTTTTTTTTTAATTATACCTGAAAGTTTACTCAAAACAAAAAAGTGCTCAAGGCAAGATAAAAAAATAAAGTGGTCAAGTGCGAGTTGGACTCGCCCATGAAGGGTTCCGTTGCAGCAAGTAACATAATATACATAGTACACATAGTTCTTGTAGTTCGTTGTAACTTTGATCGAAGTTTCAATAATAGTGTATTTATGACGTACTAAAAAAAACTACTCATCAGATCGAGTTCAAACCAATTTACGTTGGTAGTTTACATAGTAATGTACATCATATATTTTTTTTAGATTTTTCATTCTCTTACTTTAGAAGTTAGAGGGGGGAGGGGGACACATTTTACCACTTTGGAAGTGTATCTCGCGCAAATTATTCAGTGTAGACGAAAATGATTTTAAAAACCTCAACATCATTTTTGAAGACCTATCGATAAACACCACACACGTGTAGGTTAGATGAAAAAAAAAATTTTGAGTTTCAGTTCTCAGTATGGGGGGCAACCCTAATTTTTTTTTTTTCATCAAATCATAATGCGGTTCACAGAATACATCTACTTACCAAGTTTCAACAGTGTAGTTTTCATAGTTTCGGCAAAAAGTGGCTGTGACATACGGACGGACAGACAGACACACAGACAGACATAACGAATCTATAAGGGTTCCGTTTTTACGTTTTACGGAACCCTAAAAACAACTTTAAAAAATTGGACACATTGCCGCGTAGCCAAAAACGCCATATTCTAATTTTACAACTACCTACCAACGGAATGCTCAGAATTTATTAATAAAGGAATGAATGTTATATACTAAAGAATACCAAACAAGATACGAAAATAATTTACATTCTGATCACGTATTAAAATATTAATAAGGACGATTTTCGTAATTGTTTATTGAATTTTTTCTACTGAGAATTTTATTATTTGTCTTATTAATGTTGCATTCTTTTGGGAGTGTCTTTGAATGTAATTTCTTTATAGGTCTAATGTTGTTTAGTTTATGAGATTAATTATAGCTTATCGACCGATTTAATAAAGAAGAGGTTCTCAATTCGCCTGCATGTTTAATGTTTGTTATCTATTTTTGGATAAGGTGAGATGATTGAATTCTTTTTGTTGTTCAAAAGGCAACTAGCATTCTCGTATTACCTACCATATTTCAAAATTCGTGGAGTGGATTTTGTAATATCAACAAAAATAACAAATACATACGTTTTTCAATTATTTAAATCAGTTACAATTTTTTTTACTAAAATTCCATCATACTAGCATTCACCCGACATTTTACCGGCGTACTACCCGCTCCTTTTGTTTTCCGACTATAAAAAGTAGCATATGTGCTATCCCAGACCTCCTGTGTATCCTCTGTTCTGATTTCAAACAAGTTCGATTCCGTTTCACATTCCGACGTGAGTCCGCAATAAGAATCCAAACTTTCACATTTAAAATATTAGCAGGAAGTAAGTACGATTATTGTCTTCAATGTTGTATTGAAACTCTTTAGGTAAAACCTTCCCCAAAGCATGACTGTTTAGATACTACCATTAAATCGTTATACACATTGTCGTGTATCACCTAAGCTGGTTACCAGTACCTCTTAAACTAATAAGATACTTGCCTCAGACTCACAGATTCACATTATTAGTTGTGTACCCAGACGAGTACTAAGTCGCTTAAAGCCGTAAACCTTGGAGACCTTTGATAAATAATCCTAATCCTCTAAGGCTCTAAGCAACGATAACATTACATTACGTGAAAATACTGTACGAAATAGGAATATTATTGTATCCTTTGACGTTCCATAATAAACGAAAAATTCGATTCCTTTTGAAATTGGATACTGATGATCATACGTGTACTAGAAGCACCCTGCAGTTTCTACTCGCATCATCATCATCAGCCGCAAGACATGCTGATGATCCTGATGCTGAAGCCTCGCCAAGATTTCCACAACGAACGATCCTGCCCAACCTTCAACCAGTGGGTTCCAGCGACATTTGTGAAGTCATCTGTCTATCTTTCTAGTAGGAGCCCGTCCAACACATCTACTTGCATAGTTTCCGTGATTTTCCCACTCTTAAAAGTACTCTATATACTCTATTTGACTGGCTTCATGACTTAGTGGGTAGTAACTCTGCTTGCGAAGCCGAGGGTCATGGGTTCGATTGCCACCCAGTGCAAATATTTCTGTGATGAATTCAAATATTTGTACTGTGTCTTTGTGTTTCTATGTATAATAAGTATGTTTTTGACGTGATAACGTCTTATAATTCGGTGAAGCCGGCTGCACGCCCGCAAAACATGACGTCATGTAACGTTACCGTTACCGTTAGTTCGTCGTCCGTGCCATGCGGACGAAGCTGAGCGCTGAGGGCGCCACCCGCCGAGTCGAGCGGTATCACTACTCGCGCTATCAGCGTACTGATTTCTTAAGACGTTGTCACGTTTAACTATCGTCAGTAAACCGACTTTACAGATAATCATTTTTTATTTTTTAAATAAAGAGTGACGAGACGAGCGGGACATGTGCCTAATGGTAAGCAACATGCCTGCCACATAACAGCACAGTGACACGCAGCTATTGGAACATAAAGAGTCCAAATCATTACCTAGCACTGCACTGCGCTCGTCACCCAGAGATCTAAGTTGTTATATCTCTAAGCCCTGTAATTTCTCTGGAATCATTGCCCTTCAAACCGGAACACAGTAATGTTTGCACATTACTGCTTGCCGGTAGAATAACTGGCAAAGGTGTGGTCTTTCCCCACCACATTTAAAACTATATAAGTATTGTAATATTTACAAATATATAAAAATCTAAATAAAATTATTGTACCATACTATAAAAATAAAAATAAACAAATTTACAAATTGAACACGCCGTCGAGATCACTACAGCGCGGCAGGGTACCTAGAATGTTGGCAGCGTTGCCTCTTTGTATAGCTAAACTGAGCCTTTGGGCAAAGTAGGCGCCAGCTCTGGGATCCCCTGAAGCGAAGACCAAACGTTTCGGAAGATCTTTAATAAAATTTTTGGTATCGGACGACCACGGGCCCATAGTCTCCACTGCCAGCGCAAAGAATATATAATGTGCGCTAAGGTGGGAGTATTTATTACGTTTATTTATTTGTGCCTGTTCGGCTGTAACTCCGTCATTACGAGCGGAATGGCTGACATGAGACGGTGCCAAGGTCTCACGCAAGTAGCGTCCCAAACCAGGTCTTGTCTAGAGACCACGGTACTAGAGTGGCACCGTCAGGTCGCTTACCATCTGTCAACATTCCGCTCGGTTCTAATATCGAAGGTATTAGAGCTGTAGAGAGTGCCCGTCTGACTAAGTCATTAATTGACCAATGCCGAAATTGTCGACCGGCACTCTTTACACATGAAAGCCCGTGCCGTCCGAATTGGTCCACAGCTCGCCCGCACAGACAGCGATGAGGCACAACTTAGTTCCTACGCGAAGCCCCGTCACTACGCGTAGACTGTTAGGATCTAGGATAGATCCTAAATTTTTGGAAGGTAAAATATGGAGCCAATATCCGGATTCAGCCTCTGCTACAGCAAGAAGACGAGCTCGCTCCGTGTCATCATCAGCTTGATCTAATAGAGCCGAATAAATAATTTTGGCGAGGGGAAGGTCCCACATACTCTGTACTTCCTGTTGTTTGGTTTCAAGGGCAAGTCCATATCTGGGCAAGAAGCGTTCCAGGCTGTCAAAGCCTCTGCCTGACAGGCAATCTTAACATCGGCCAAAGTAATATTCAGGATGAGGGACTCATGCCGATGAGGGACTGCGAGCCATGGCTACACTGTGGTACTTATATTCTCTAGATGTGTTTGCGTCGATTTTATTTGAATGGCGTAAAAGCTCACTTTATTTTCCCACTTCTGGCACTCAAGCCTTCTCTCTTGGAGAGGGTCTTAGTGGTCCCGTCACCGATTCAGTGGATGAATGAAACTTACAGGCAGAATGAAACTCACCAAGGCAATCATAAAAATGGAATTGAAAACTATCCTTTTTTTTAAATCAATGAATGAACGAAATTTATAGATATTCGCCAAGGCAATTATAAAAATGGAATTGGTTAATAGAGCAATTTCGTTTTTTATTTTGAATCAGATTTTACTGTAGTAAACATTTAAATAGCCTGCAAATCTTCAGACGAACGATACGTGGGACCCCTGTCTGTGAACACCATAATTCTTACGAAAAATATGCCTATGGGTACTCGATATTTCTTGCATGTAGTATATTTTTAGATATCAGTTAGTTTTGGTTACGATTACGGAGCTCCACAACATCCCTAATTTTGAACATGAAGCCTTCATATTATTGTGATTGTATATCACTACACTAGCTCATCACCCGGAGGTTTAAGATAATTATTTCTTTGTCTACCAATTTCTCAGGAAACATTTTCAAACCGGGACACAGTACTTAATGTTTGTATTTATTGCCGATAGAATAACCGGCAAACGTACTACGTAGTACTTTCCCAAGTGAGCTCTGCAAATGGTTCTACCACTACAAATTAGCCTATTCTATATGCCTAAACTTAACCAACCTGAACCTCACTTGTTTTCGATCCTGGGTCTACCGCCCAACTAATTTATATTACTAGATACTAAAGTTTGTTATTGTTGTCTCTGTCATTTTAAGGAAAAAGAAAAGAGAAAGCAATATCAAAAGCTAAGGCAGTTTTAGTTAGGCGGTAGCGAAGAATTTCCATATACTACGTATAGAGTTAGAACAAACGCTTTACACCAAAAGCACGGGTATGATCGCTCTTGTATTGTCACTCTTATGGAAGTATCATACTTTTGTCGCGGCACATCACTATGTCGCCATAGCTAACATACACCTCATCTGCTTACGATTGGTACAAAGGAACCGTGCGGAAAAACCTGGACGTCTACTCTCTTTCGCCGAAAACGTAATTTCGAAAAAAAAAACGCGACTTTCCTACTCTCGTTCTACTTCGTTTCGTCCGATACAACATTGTTTGACCTTTAAATGTTCAAAGCATACTCTAATTAGAGTAAGCTTAGAACATATAAATGGACAAAACGACGGATCGAAGTAGAATCGGAGTTGGAAAGTCGCGAGTTTATTTCGAAATTACGTTTTCGTACAAAGAGAGTAGACGTCCTGATCTATTTACTTATTCTTTATTTAAGGGCGGTAGACTCTCCGTTCTGAATTAAACGTTTCAATGTGAGCTAAATTTCCTTGTTCGTAACAATCCTATGGTAAAGATCCGTCATCTGCGTTTTCCCATGGGGTTCTACCACCCTCATTGCCAACGTTGTATCGCTATTATTTATAGCTATGGAAATCATCAAAGCTGTAAATAATTAATACCGAGAACGTTCAAAAGACATTTCGCTGTAATTACAGTTTCCGGTAGTATTAGTTTTGTTGTGAATTCCCTTGAACTGTGGTTCTCGTAAATTTAGATAAGACAGTTTTAGTTTACTACGCTAAAGATTTTGAGATAAACGAGGAATTTGTGTGTTTCAATGCGCGATGAAAATTAGATTAGAGACATTACTTACGAGCGATTTTTTAAATTATTTTTGCATAAATTGGAGGTGTACTGCGCTTTTATGAAATATTCAATATCAAAAATAAACATATATTGTGACATATTTATAATACATGTATGTGTTTCAGGTATATTTTCCTAATAAGCTATTGGCGTGACTGTGCAGTCACCGTTATTATCTAGGCAAAAGCCGTGCTGGCAGCAACAACGTCCGACTTACAAACCGTGATATCGTAGGTTCAAATCCCAACCTGCATCTCTGTGTATTTCCAAGAGCATCTATGTATATGAGTTTGTTATAACCACTACCTTTCGATGAAAGAATACATCATGAGGAAACTGCTCGTACAAGAAATATATATTTTGATGACTGCGCCATCCGTTAAACCACACTGGGCCGGATTTTAAGCCCTTCAAAGTATTATCACCTGTAATTTCTCTGAAAACATTGCCTGTCAAAACGGAAAACAGTAATCTGCGTACATTACTTCTTAGCGATACTAAAACTGAAAAAGGTGTGGTACTTCCATATTGGGATTGATCCAAACTGTTCTACGACTACACTGGTATACTCTTAAGTGTTTTTATGTTGTCGAACACCATATAGCTAAACTTGCCCTAAAATACTCCACTTACCAGCATAAGAAATCCTTCATTAACCTAGATGTACGATCCCCCTCGATCTGATAACGAATCATTTTGGGCCACTACTGCCTTGAGGAAGGTGAGTCAAGTTTTTTGCTACGCTGACGAATGGTACGCTTAAATTATTTCTACCTCATCAAATAAAGGTCAGCCCTCGAAATTCACCTCCAGTTGACCTTGCTATAAAATTTACTTACTTTTATTAGAAGTAATAGCATAAGCAACACGCTTATGTGTTCCCAATGCTGGGACTACTTTGTTTTGGAAGGAGAGAGTCAAGGCCATCCGCTAAATACAGGTGAACGTATGACACTTGTCTTGAACGTCTTTCATGGAACATTCCGGTTTTCCCACGAAGTTTTTCCAGCGTTTGACAAAGTTGTATATAGAAAGAATACTAAGAGATGTAGGCGGTATACCGGCCCATGACTTTACTTGTGAGTACGGACGGACGATCTAGGTTTTATGGATGGAAAGTACCACCTTTACGTATATCTTATATATAAAATTCTCGTCTTATATATAAAATTCTCGTGTCACAATGTTACTTACCTTACTCCTCCGAAACGGCGTTACTGATTTTTACCAAATTTTATATGCATATTCAGTAAGTCTGAGAATCGGTTACTATCTATTTTTCATACCCCTAAGTAATAAGGTTTGTTCACCCCTAAAAAAAAATGTTTATTGGACAACATTTATTGTTTTTATTTTTTTATAATGTGGCATTAAAAATACATACAACCCTAAATAGTTACCCATTTATCTCCAACCCCTATTTTTTTAGCCATTTTAGTAATTTAATATTTTTTCATCCCGCTCGATAACTGATCAATTATCGTCTTTTTTGTAAATGTTTTTCACTCTATTTCGATTAAAATTTCCCGGAGCTTATGGAGCTATGGAGCTAATTGTTTTATAAAAAAAAACATTTATTTTCATTGTTAAAGTTTAGGTTTGCCATGGATGGTTTTGATTCACAAACCAGTCCGGGACATGGCGCTGCAGTTGGTGTCTAAGTTATCATCCGAGCGAAGCCGGAACGGTCCGCTAGTATTTATATATATTAAAGTATCTTGCGTTGCTATTTTGGCAAGTATATTTATTTTAAGGGTGCGACCGCCGCGCCTGCCAGGACTAGCGCTTATCTAAAGATGATACACCCAAAGCAGTGCTAAGAAGTAATTTGAGTTCCTATAAGTAGTTAATACGCCTTTATGGGCCACGAAACGAGTAATTATTATAAGTAGTCAGAGGTCTCAAAAACACATAGTTCGATGATCGAACCAACGGGATAAAAAAGTTCACGTGGTCCGATTGACCGAACCAACGGGAAAAAAAAGTTCACGTGGTCCTATTGATCGAACCACGCTGTCAAACCACGTGGCCTGGAGGCACAAATCGAGTATTTTCAGAGCTTAATGCTATGGATGTTTGCCATCATTATTGCATTTATTGGTATTAAAATTAGGTTCCTAAATGAAAATGTACAGTTTTCTAGATCCATAATTTTAGACCTATAAAATACTGGAAAACGTAAACGAAGTAATGTAACAGAATCGAGGAGTATGAATCATGAAGAAATCCTAAAATGCTTACGTGGAAATAGGACCATGAGAATTATTACCCTTTTTGCCGAAAAATTAAAGGTCAAGACTATTGAAGGCAATTTATGTGGTCTTAGAGGTAATGTTCCGATGTGATATTTAAATCAAATGGTTTTTAAAAGTTTTCTTTTAGCTAGGTAGCAAGTATCTGTGTATACTAGTTTAGAGATATTCATTTGATATGCTACTCAGCAGTAGCCCTTTAGCGGTGCCAGGTTGTTACTTGACCCTTCCTACCGGTGGTAGCCCAAACCAAGGTTGTGCTGTCTCTGTCTCTGCACTCAGTTATACGACTCCACTCCCACCCGACAAATAAAATACATTCAAATATGGGCTTTATGTCATGCAAGTTAGATACAGATTACATTGGCAACACAAACTAGCAGACGACTGTCAGCGAGCGCTCTGCATTTGTGTTGCCAATGTAATCTGTATCTTGACTTGCATGAAATAAAGCCCATATTTGAGTGAATTTTGTGTGTCGGGTTGTAGACAAGTCGTATAAATCGGCGCAGATATTTAGGTGTTTTACCAGTACACCCTCACTCGCTCAAGGTCGCGCGGTTTTAGCTTACCGCTAGACCGTTCCTTCCAGGAAACAAGTGACAGTCGGTTGTCGGACGCACGGTGAGCGCTCGCGCAAAAGGTTTCCCGCGCATATTGTTATTATATATGTCGTAAACCCTCCGCGCTAGACAGGGACAGAGTTACGCGTTAGAAAGAGCGCAAATGTTTATTTGAAAATCGCGACAGGTATTGCGAGCTGAATTGAACTTTGTTGTGTCCCAGCAAGAGTCGCTATTTATGTAATTGTTTTCGGTAAGTGAGGCTTCTGTACTAATATTTATTCTGTGGTTTTACCCGTGGTATATACGAGTTGTAGTCCTTGTTAAGTACTGCAAGTGAAGCGAAGTCTCCCAGCTTCGGTTTCTCTTTTCCAACCACTACCAGCTAATTGCTTCTACGCCTCCTACTGCATAACGCTACTCCCGTATACCAAAAATTTTCTTAACCAAATTTTTTACTTATTTTTCGTTCTTAATATTTATTTATTGTGTTGTGGTACTGACAGTTATCCATGCCCATACTCATATTTAATGTTTATAAACGAGTATTTGTACTCTTCTTCTAATTATCCAAGAAATATGTATAAATAAATAAGATTTGAAATAACAAAAGTCACGGACCCCGGAGTCTGTGGAGTAGCAAATTTTGAATAAAAAAAAAAAAAAAAAGAAAAAAGTATTTGTATTGAAATCTGATAGACGACAGACAAGTCATATTTAATAATATAATATTCAAATTACCTAATTATAAAATAAAAAAATATGAGTTATTAAATTGTAGATACAATTAAATACTTGCATGCGTTCCTAAATACTACATACTACATCAGGCACATGACCTTCTCGTCTCGTCACTCTATGCTATAAAAAAAAAACATTCTTTGGGTCTTACTTCGCCAATGTTGTAGAGACTATTTTCCACTTTTTCATTTGTATTTTGAAACCTCACAAGCATACATAAATGCCACTGGCAGAATCGGCGTTTTAATTTAATATTACTCGTATAGAATTTTGATATCACACAAAACGTTTATCGAATTCAATTGAATGTGACCTTTGTAATATTTATCATCTCATTTTGTTTTGTTATGCCGATAAATTACGTGTAATTTTATTATTTCTGTGTTAAGGATTTTTTCTGAATATCACTAAGTAATTTATAGCTGAATGAGATTTTATTTTGATTTATATTTTGGAATTTATTTTTACTAACATTGATTTATGCTGTCACGGTTGTTCAGTACAGTATCATAAATTTTAAGATATCTGCCCTAGTTTTTTTTTAACTTCTATAGGTTTACACTTGACCGCCATCTCGAAGCGACGATGCGATCTACGATGGAGCGTATTTACCTAGAAGAAACCGATTCACTCTCGATTTGAAGACACAAAGATTGTAACCATAAGGGAAAACCCACTCAGGCAACATATTCCACAGCCTAGACGTTCTTATAACAAAAGTAGAGTCAAATCTCTTCGTTCGTGTCTTTGAAAAATCAACCATGAAACGATGTCGCTTTGTCGAGCTACAAGCATTCCGATAGAAAAAAGGACAAGGTGGTATCACATCATGCAGATCAGTCGCACACTCTCCGAAGTGTATCCGATAAAAACCCGCTAGGCTAGTAATTTTTCGGCGATGTTCAAGGCTTTGAAGTCCTTTTCGCACAAGAGTGTCGTTGCCAATGAGCCTTTTGGCACGTCTCTCGATCGATTCCAGAGCCTCCAGCTGATACTTAGCCCATCCATCCCAAAGGTGCGAACAGTACTCCATACAGGAGCGAATCTGTGCTTGCTGTAAGTATGATGTGAACTGGGTGACCCATAGTGTTTTTTGTAGAGATTTAGGTTCAAGTTCGAATACTAGTAGTAATCATACCAATTATCGTAGTAATCAAGTAGTTCAATACAAAGTAGTTCAGCCTGACTTAAAAACGTTCTTGTCAACTCCCTGCTTTTGTCAGTTTTTCCGTAACCATGGTGCATCAATTGAAATATCGAGGGTTCGTTCGGAATCATTCAGAAACTACGAAAAAAAAGTTAATAAGTTAAAAAAATTACGAAATATCATAGCTGTTTTTTTTTCAGGGTATCAGGGGTGGCTGTTTAAAAAAAAACGTGTTACCAGTGATGATTACACCGAGTTCTACACGACTTTTGAAGCCGCTGTGGCCTAGTGGTTGTAACGTGCGATTTATTATCGTGTGGTCATAGGTTCGAATACCGCATGTACCTTTGAATGTTATTCCCCTTGCAGTTGTACCATTTCGTCATCATAACTGGTTTAAACGGAGAAGGAAAACATCGTGAGAAAATTGTTATGCTCAAAGATTAATTTAAAAGGGACTTATGGCACTTTACTTTAAGTAGTGGCCTTTACAGGTTTGCCAGCATTGAGCTAGCCCAAAAGAAGCGTTAGCTGAGCGCTAGAGATACCTAGTAGGTAACTTCTTAAAAATTAAGGAACAAAAAAAAATTGGTAGTCATAGGAACTGCCGATAGAAGTGAAAACTTATAACTCAGAATTTGATAGCTTACCTTGGAAACTACACGGGTGTAACCGGAGGGCGTGGTCTGGCTATTATGGTCATGCCATCTAGAAATGCGTCAGCATTTCCCATTGGCTGATGCATTTCTAGATGGCCATGCCATGATGGGCAGGCCACGCCCATCAGCATTTCCCATTGGCTGACGCATTTCTAGATGGCCAATGGCCATGGTCCCGAGTTTACCCGAAGATTTCTTACCATACCCGAGCGTGACGCTAGAATTCAATTCACAGCCCACGAAAAATCTGTCTAGGCGCGCCTAAAGAAGTTTTCACTTCAAAACTTCGTGGGTAAGTACATCCTTTTTTTGAGAAAGTAAGGAGGGAACAAGAATAAGTATAAATAATAGTAACACGTATGTACTATTTGTATACCAGTGAATTAACAAAACCTATTTTAGCATACCGCTTAATATCGCTACATAAAAAGTTTGTTATAATTAGTTTTCGTGACACAGCTTGTAAAATACTCGTATACTAATTATGAGACGTGACAGCCCTGTCACGTGTGGTGTTTTAATTTGGAGATTAAACATTTTATATACACTCTTAGTTTAATATTACTTGCTAGCTGACCCGACAAAAGTTGTTTTACGGTGTAAAATATATAAAAAGATATTATAATATTATAATATATATATTATTATAACAGTAATATCTTAGAATGAAAACTAATGTAGTTATTACACATTATAAATAAATACACGGGTAACTCATGTTTCACAGACGTAGCTATTCCCCTAATATTATAAATATCAAATATCAAAGAATGTATGTTTGGATTTTTGTATGTTTGGATGTTTGTTGCTCAATCACACCGTAACGTATGAACGGATCAGGCTGAAATTTGGAATACAGTTAGATTATAGTCTGGAAGAACACATAGGTTACTTTTTATCCCGGGAAAATAACGGGAACGACGGGAAAAGGAACTACGCGGGTAAAACCGCGGGGCAACCGTAGTAATATATAATTTCACATTTCATAGCTGGACATATTTCCGTACATTTTCTATACAAATGTTCGAGTGTCCACACATGCAGCTATAATATACATTTTTGTGACGTCACCAAAATATACCGTAATCTTATATATAAAATTCTCGTGTCACAGTGTTTGTTTCCTTACTCCTCCGAAACGGCTTTACTGATTTTAACCAAATTTTATATGCATATTCTGTAGGTATGAGAATCGGCTACTAGCTATTTTTCATACCCCTAAGTAACAAGGGTTGTTCACTAAGGCAAAACAACGTTTGCGGGGTCAGCTAGTATATATATATATTAACCTTTTGACCGCCAGAGTCACCTATACTTGACAAGAGCTAGTGAGCCCTGTGCGCCACGACGTCTATAATTGACAAAAAAACGGACTATACCAAAATATTGTGTTAGATATAAAATGTTTTTTTTATTTCAGCACATTTTTTTTTAATTTGTACTATTTCGTACGCTTGGCGTACAGGGCACGGAAATGCAATTTAGTCCTGGCGGTCAAAAGGTTAAGTCACATTAATATAAATTATGATATAGTCAGTCCAGTCCGACTTAAAGACCGCCGAGTGTGCCCGAGCGAGAAGAAAACATTCATCTGCTGTTTTTATTTACTGCTGTGTCGCTGTGGTCACTACATTCAATTTAATTTCCATCACTTTTAATGTATTTCATTTATTCTCTCACACCTATTTACAATTTCTTATCTCTAAAATATATTTGTAATAAATTGGTCACATTAAAAAAATAAAATTCATAATTACAGAAATATAGGGCATTTAACTCTTTTTGTAGGTACATCTTTTAGTATAATGTTAGTAACTTCGTCTCGCCTTTCTGGCAACACTCTTGAAACATAAAAAGTGTCTTGAGAAATTGTCGCAATAAATCGTCACTCCCCTCTAGTACTGCGAAAGTGTTAACGTGATCGATAAAAGGTATAATTTGTCAGAGTTGCTTGCTCTGAAATTTTGTGTCAAATTATCATTTTTACTGACACGAAAAATAATAAAAAACTGTGACTTGCCTAAAGATATATTATAGAGATACTGGACAAACAATGATACGCCTATAAGAAACATGCCTGTCCAATTGTCCATAAAAGCACAGCATCTGGCAGCTATTGTCATTTGAAGAGTCCAAATAACTATCTAGCAACTGGACTCGTCACTCAGAGATAAAAGATGATTTATTTCTTAACCCTGTTATTTCTAGTTCTAATTTATATTTTAATGTATATTTTGTGGTCACGAAATAAATATTATATTTCTCTGGAAACAGTCCCATTAAAACCGGGACACAGTAATATTGGCAAATTACAGCTTGGCGGTAGAATAACTGGTGAAGTGTGGGACCTTTCCGGGCGTATAAGTATTGCCGAAAAACCGCAAACATTTCGGAAGTCCGTAAAATGCAATATAATTATTTGACTTACCTGTAATAGTCCGAGATCCCAGAGCTCCCAGACGTCACCTATTTTCTAATGAATGAAATATGAACGATTGAGTAGAGTTAGTAAGTACTAAGAACACATGCTTACTCGCTAACATGCTTAGACGGCCAATTTTGAGATATGTGGTAATGAAGGTACATACAAACATTACTTACTTCGCGTATTTTCTAACATAAGTGATTTTCACGTTTGTTGTAGGCAATATCCTTAAAAACAAGGTCCCAATACTCCCAGACACTTTCCGTCGGCCGTTTTGTTTAACAACTCCAAAATAATAAATTAACTTCACTTAAATTCTCATGCTCCATTTGTAAATATGTTCGTCAGACAACTATTTTAAAGTTTTTTCCAAAAAGACAGACCAATCTAAGGGGCCAATCATCCCCTAAACTCAATTTTTGCATTCAAAACATTAGTAGGAATAAAAAGTCAATTAAATCTAGGTTACCGGCACCCTCAACGTCTTAGTAAACTGACGTGGATTTTATCTGTCATAAGATTGGATAACCGCTGGGGTAGATTTGTCCTAGAGTGGAGGCTAAAACGTACCGTAGGACGTACCGTACCGTACCGTAACTCTATCGAATGACGATATACATAAAGCAGCAGACAGTGGCCGGAGAAGAAACCGAAGATTAAGAAGCAGATGAAGCTGTTCTTATAAAACATTATCTGTCCAGTTATCGTAAGAATTTAGGTATCAAAATAAGAAAAAGAAAGTTACAAAAACTACGCTGGCAGCTCTACAAACAATTTCCTGTGTGTTGCCAAAGTACTACGTCTCTGTAGAAGCGAAATAGAATTATATCTCAAAAAACTGTCGATACAAAAACACTTTTGCTCCATTTCATACTATTCCTGGCACGTTCGCAAATTGTCTTATGACATTACAGATAGTCCATGTTAAAAAAAAAATTCCAAATATATCGGCAACTATCTATCTATAACTACACTATACTACTAAATTACTATAACTATCACGAAATGTAAAATCTAAGTTAATTTGTGAAGATTATCTTAGCGTATTTGCTCCTTGTTTTTCTACTTTATTCGAAGAGGTTTGACGCATAAGTGCTTCTAAACTTTCTAAAGAGTTGTTGACTGGGTATTTCACGATGGATATACTGGTAATCTGGATGTACTAATATTCTAGTATGAAATTTTCTAGTTTAATCAAATGTATTATAAAGGCCGATTTACACCAGACGAGCGAATGCTCATTCTATCCCCACTGTATCAAATGCATTTGGTGTAAACAAACGTAGAGCATTCTTTCGCTGTTTTGTTTGCGTTCGCAAAGATTCTATGGAATATATAATATGGAAAACGCTAAGAACGATCTTTCGTTTACACTAAAAGATCGAGAAAGAATGCTCTTGTTCCAGCTCTAGCTCTATGTTCGTTCAGTTTAAATCGGCCTTAAGTCAAAGTTGTTTTAGTAAGCGTGCTTTATCATAAACCACATCGTCACTTGACCTTAACATGACCACCATCTAGCCTGATGCTATCTAGAAAAACCCGAATAACTATGTGATGAAAATACGTAATATACGTTGTAAATAATTTTCAGAATATTTCAATGATTCGCAGCGAAATTTTACCCACGTAATTCCCGTTGTCGTAATTTTCACGCCATTGTAAGTAATACATGTGTTATTTTGGACAGTAATCTATGTGTGTACCAAATTTCAATCCAATCTGTTCAGATTTTACGACGTGATTGAGCTATAAACATACAAAACTCGAAATTTGACATTTATTACATTAATAGGATTACTAATTGTGTTCTCTAAAAGCGACACAACCGTCTTCAATTTAAATATTAAATTCACTCAGTTTCACTATTTTTAGAATTAATGTATCAGCGATGTGTGAATATTTTGATTATTTGTTAATATTACGAACCCACCCCGCAGATTTTGATAAAATTGTGATATATACATATATGGAACCAGTCAGTAAGTATACCCTATCGAACAAAAAACAAATAGTGTCAATATTGTTTCGGGCGTTCTCTAGAAATCGGAGAACATATTAAAAAAATGGCAGCTATTTTTCATTAGACAAAAAAATAATCACGTAAATCGGACCTTTAATGCCGCAGTAATCGATGTACATAATACATACATAGAAAAAAAATTGGCAGTCATAGGAACTGCCGATAGAAATGAAAACTTGCTGTTGCCCTGGTACTGGTACCTAGGGGCAAACGCAACTCTTTTATATTTCTGTTGTCCTGGTAGCTGGAGATAAACGCTGGGCTGTTGGAGGTAGGTAATCGAAACTCTTTACTGTTTCTGTTGCCCTGGTACCTACCTGGCCGTTTTTACCGAGTTTACCCGAAGATTTCATATCCGATCCGATCTATTATCATATCCAAGCGTGACGATTGATGAATCCATTTCACAGCCCAAGAAAATTCTGTCTATAGCGCGCCTAAAGAAGTTTTCACTTCAAAAAATACCGACCGAATTGGTAACCTCGTCCTGTTGAACTGCGTTAAAAAATATAGTTGTCGAATTCTATTATACTAGTCTATTACAATGAAGTTCCGACACACAAAGTTTTACTCCTAAAATATGAGCATAATTTATCTGTATATCTACGAGAAGCTACATAAATGAACCCTTCCGCAGCAAAAAGGAAGGAAACGATCCTTAGCCTTCATCGCTTTGTTTTTTCTCTGCCAGTTATTCGTCACGTCAAGTATGTAGAAAAAGGTCTTTTGATCTTCAGAGGGATGTTTATTGAATTGGTCGCACGGAACGCATAAAAATGTGGCAAGAATGAAGCCCGTAAAACGGATAAAAAACTTCGAGTTCGCATCTTGCGATGAGCATATTGTACTAAACATTAGCGACCTATAGGTTTCGTGCATACCTGTTGCCTTTAATTTTTGAGAACTATAACTATATTAAGTTACTAGCTGAATCATGCGCGCGTCGCTACGCCATCTATCGAAATTTGGTCGTACTAATTCAAATCTAGAACAAATTTGGTTACCTTAGATTCTAATGACGCAATCTTTTAAATATAGATAGACACATGCTGTCACGTAACAAAAGCTCTCAGAAAGCAATATTTTTCCCCGTTTTTAGGGTTCCGTAAAACGTAAAAACGGAACCCTTATAGATTCGTCATGTCTGTCTGTCTGTCTGTCGGTCTGTCTGTCTGTCTGTCTGTCTGTCCGTCCGTATGTCACAGCCATTTTTTGCCGAAACTATGAAAACTACACTGTTGAAACTTGGTAAGTAGATGTATTCTGTGAACCGCATTAAGATTTTTACAAAAGTTTTTTAAAAAAACAAAAATTAGGGGTGCTCCCCATACTGAGAACTGAAGCTCAAATTTTTTTTTTTCATCAAACCTACACGTGTGGGGTGTCTATCGATAGGTATTAAAAAATGATGTTGAGGTTTCTAAGATAATTTTTGTCTACACTGAATAACTTGCGCGAGAGACGCTTCCAAAGTGGTAAAATGTGTGTCCCCCCCCCTCTAACTTCTAAAGTAAGAGAATGAAAAAACTAAAAAAAATATATGATGTACATTACCATGTAAACTACCAACGAAAATTAGTTTGAACTCGATCTGATGAGTAGTTTTTTTTAGTACGTCATAAATACACTATTATTAAAACTTCGATCAAAGTTACAACGAACTACAAGAACTATGTGTACTATGTATATAGCAGCCCATGAAGGGTTCCGTTCCAGCAAGTAACATATACTTGCTGGAACGGAACCCTTCATGGGCGAGTCCAACTCGCACTTGGCTACTTTATTTATTCATACTCCGCTCCTGTTGATGGGAGCGTAATGTTAAATAGCCTATAGCGTTTCTCGATAAATCGACTATCCAACATTTTATATTTTGGTAATTAAATTACTTATTATTATTCTTTGCATTCTTTGCATGGAGCAGATCTGTCACTTTATTACTTTGAATAATTAATGATTATAAAGTAAGAAACGGCGTGAGCTGTTACGACTTAATTAAAGTAATACAAACTTTGAATTTTAACAAGCATTTTTTTTTAAATTAGCTACTACTGCATACATACTACTACTCTAGAATGTAAAGCAGCCTTTCAGATAGCGTGGTGTGACAGGGTTAAATTGTATCTACTCTGTTACACATGTGCATACAAAGTGGTTTGACACTACTTTTGTTTTACATACGGCTAAGCAATGGAATGTCCTGCCTGAGTGGATCTTCCCCAATGAATACAATCTGGTTAATTGTGTGTGATTCAGTTTCTTTTTCTACGTGTTGTTTTACTTTAGGCGAGATGGCGGTTAAGTGCAAGACTATCTCTGGTTAAAAAAATAGCTGTCAAAGGGACTGTTCAAAGAAGTGATAAACGTATAATTTAGAATTTTAGTATAAACGATCACTAATGTTCCACACTACGTCACCTGTATAGCTACAAATATGCTGCTATTACACATGTTAGTGATGCGAAATCACAATACTTCACATTTTTTTTATATACATTAAACATGAAGCATCTAAATCGCATGTCCTACTCCAAAGTACCGACACTATGTTGCTACATCAGCATGTCGTGACGTGAAAGCATTTTTTCCCTATCAAAAGTTCCTCAACACAAATAAAGAAGTTTTTACTACAAAAAATGTTGAGTAAAATTCAAAAACTTTTCCGTAGTAATGATGAGCTTGAATGATCGATAAAATGTATAATTTATCAAAGATACGAATGAGTGCTCTCAGCAACGTTAGAAAAAAAGGCCCGAACATGAATCTTGACTTTTCATCACTTGTTTTTTCACAGGCCATTATGCCTTTTACTCCTGTCTTGTTAAGGCTGAACGAGAGAAATGCTTTATAAAAGTAGAAAATATTTGTAACAAAAGGTACCTGGACAATGTGCGAATTTCTATGCCAATGTTTTAACTTATTGAAAATGATTTTTGTATATTTAACATACCTATATTTTCCGATGACTTGGGAAATTGAAATAGTATTGACTTAGAAGCGAATAATTAGCTACAAAATCTAAGTAACAAAAGTGTTGTGTAATATCTGAACAGAACAGAGGATTGAAAAAAAAATGGCAGTCATAGGAACTGCCGATAGAAGTGAAAACTTATGTATAACTCAGAATTTGATAGCTTACTTTGGAAACTACACGGGTGTAATCGGATGGAGTGGCCTAGCCATCATGGCATGGCCATCTAGAAATGCGTCAGCATTTCTCATTGGCTCACGCTTTTCTAGATGGCCATGCCATGATTGCCAGGCCACGCCTCTTCATTATTTCCCATTGGCTGACGCGATGACCAATGGCCATGGTTCCGAGTTTACCCGAAGATTTCTTATCATACCCGAGAGTGACGCTAGAATTCAATTCACACCCGACGAAAAATCTGTCTAGGCGCGCCAAAAGAAGTTTTCTCTTAAAAAATAAGGTGACAAGATGAGCAATAAAATAAACAATTCGCTTGCTCATTCCAGCACTCCAGCAGTATCTATTTAAATATGAAGAGTCCAAATCACCGCTGCACAACGTTCGTCGCCCGATCACACGGTAATGTTTGCTCATTTCTACTGTGCGGTAAAATAATTGGCAAATTTATGGTAATTTCAAAAGTAGTCTCTGCAGAGTCCATCTACTATGTTATTTTAGTAGCTTATAACTAAACATGTTCTAGAGATCTAAGCTCACTGAGCGTCTCAAAAGGATCAAACATTTAAACCACGGAAGCTATTACAAATTTGAGCACATTGCAACGCTGAAATTTTGGGTCCCTGCGACCAGGTCGTCTCATTTTCTAAAACATTCCCGACCGTTTCTCCCGACACGTCACCAATTGCTGGCATCGTACCATTATATGACCGAGTAAGACTGAAAACATTAAACCACTGTGCCATAAACATGTCACGGATTTATTTCTTACAACCACGAACATAGCGTAAGCAAAAAGTTCACTGAGCTCTTTATAGAGCAACAGTAAGTCAAAATTTGTGAACAAGAGACAAGTTTACCACAGCATAGATACCAGTTACAAGGCCTCCAAAACTTGCCTGATTTTCTTCAAGTAAGATAAATGATCAAATATTTTCTTTCCATAGCTTTTCCAACCCGAAGAGCCTAAACCGTGCAAACTCCCAAACCAACTGAATAAGTTAACAAAAGTCACTCACCGTCCGGAACGTAAACGTTGAGATAAAGACAGTCCTCGGAATATTCTTTTTTTCTCGGCTCCTCCATTTGAGAATCCAGCAACTTCATAAACAACTCATCGTGTTTATTCAAAGGGTTCGTATCGTTTTGCATACAATCGGGAGCAAACATAGTCGCGTTTTTCACCCCTTCCCATTGTGGCAAATCAGTGTATTCAGGAGCCATGAACCTTCTGTAATCGACCGGTGGTTGCGCGTAGGGTATACCGAGATAAGCCGCTATCCTTTTAGTCCTAAACCTAGTTATGTACATTCCTGATATAGTTCCCTGATTCGCTAGATTGATCTGCTTTGGTTCGCGCGCCGATAAAACTATCGACAACTCCAGTAACAGCACTATTAATCGAATCATTTTTTTAAAACACGTTCCAATTTTGATTTTGTTTGGTTCATTGTCAACTCAGGTTTAACGTTTCATTTTTCAAACTTTCTTCGCACTTTTTTTTTTACAGTATTAGACAGTGTGCCTGAGGCATTCAGGTGCCTTGTGACCGTTTGGTTTCGAAGGTGGTGCGTTACTGTTCTCGTGCAGAGTTCGGCTCGTAAACAGTGGGGTTGTCCGTCGTTATAGCGACCAAGGAATTGCTATTGAGGGCTGTAAGTGGTTTAGAAGTGACAGGACAAGGGTAACATGGAAAATATATGAATGAAACATGCGGTTAAAATAAATTTTGACCGAATTCAAAGTCAGTACTAACAGTTACTGTAACTAATTTAGAAACAATTTGTCTCTTAGGCTTGACGAGCCTTTGATAGCACTATTAAGTAGCACAGCTGCCACGGTCATAGTACAGTGAACAATACCGTGTTTTTTTATTTCACAGTAAATACATACATAAATAAATAATTAATCAAAGTGGTAAATCCAATATAACTTTAATACGTTTGTATACACGTGTATTCAGTGAACCCCCCAAACTAAGCACAAAACAGAGTTTATATCTTAAAATCCGGGTCCAGTATTAATATTTATATCTTGTCTACGTTCGTTACCAACAGCAAGTTTTAGTAAATTTATATTACGTTTTACAAATATGGTAATTGTTCCTAATTTGACTTCCTTGTTCTCAGTTTTTTGAACTTATATACATTTGTCTCTATCTGTCTCTTTGTCCCAACTAATGCTTAGTTTCTTAATCGCTTATACTAATCCACATTATCAATGTTTAATTGTGACTCACTGCTAAAGGAATGGAATCTTCCAATGAATATTAATAATGTTTAATTTAAACCCCAAAATTCCAGAGGGATTAGCTTAATTAAGTATTTTGGCAGTAAGAATACATGGAATAATGAATAAAATTTAACGCGTCCCTGTCCTGTATTTAAACGAATTACTTTTTATTGCGAACCATAAAAATGATTGTTCGAATTAAAAGTTTGTTTGTGTGCTGTACTTTTTTATCTTCTTAGGGAAATGGGTAAACTTGCGTTAAATAAATAAGACGAACACGCTCGGTAATGATAAGAAATCTTCGGGTAAACTCGGGACCATGGCCATGCTCATGGCAACGCCCTTCGGTTTCACCCGCGTAATTTCCAAAGTGAGCTATGAAATTCTGAGTTATAGACCTTTTAACAAAACCAAATAAAAATTTACACAATGCAAATCTATTTACTTACAATGTAAACATCTAAATTATGCGTAGATTGAATAAATTAAGGAATAAAGATAATTAATATGATCAAGTCCATTAGTAGTCGTAAATGTGCCCAGCATGCTGGCAATACTACCACGCTGAATGGCAATGCTTATACGTTGAGCTAACTAAACGTCAGCGTTTTGGTCACGACTCGACGTCAAGAGTAACGTTGACGAAACGGTCGCGAAAGGGTTTTGGAAATGAGATAACTTCTTGAATCCTGAAAATAAAAGGAAATATAGTGAAGTGAGGTGAAACGAAGTGAAGTGAGATGAAGTACGACTATAAGTAATCATTTTGTATGTGTTTGTGCGTGTCAACAGTTTTGCTTTACTGTGCGGAGCCAATTTCTCTGCGGAGCTGAATTATTTTTATGACATGCTAAGACAGGTAGGTAAATAGTCCGTTACCGACGATTGAAGTATTAATCCCGTACTGGTGATATATTTTTAATAAAATCCAAAATTTATTTCTAGTAATATAGGTACGAAAAAATCTGTAAAAGACCGTAGTAATGATAGTCATGCGCATTACCAGACAAGGTTTGGTAGAAGTACAATAATGCTAGTTATGGTGCTTAATAAGGGAAGAGTGAATGTACTAAATATGCACAAGTACCTAAACTGAAGACAAAAAGTTTATGCTGTAAACAAAACTCTTTCACTCGTAATATTTTTCTCCAGAGATGAAGATTCCCGATTTGCATAGGGGTTTTCAACATTTCCTCCAATATAGATATTCTGGCTTGGTTTTTTTACATTCTTTTGGGAGGTTTACAATCTGCTGTTTCATGTCCTTTTTGTTGGATTGTATTATATTCTACAGCAAAGATTTCAATTTTTTTTGCTACCGTCTTTGTTCTACAGTTTTTTTCAAAATTGCTTTTTCATTTCGTACAGGCTTTTGACCAGATTGTCGAGTTTGATAGTTATGTCAGATTAATAATAATTTATGTTATTTAATCTTCAAACTTTCTGAACTCTTTATCGAACAGTTTTAATGAAAGCAGACGCTTAATTACTTGTTGTTGTCCATGATTGTCGCTTTTCTTAGATGTATTAGACTCCGAGTTCGTTGCTTCAAGTCTTCGAGGTATCATTAGTAGTGCGAGGTAGTAAACAATTAGTAGAATTTCAAACAGATCAAGTTATTTTACTAGCAAAATTCACAGCATCACGATAAGGCACTTAAAGCTCGATAACAAACGGTGTATAAAAATGATCACAAATGTAGGGGTTAAAAATGGGACTTTAGGCATATGACTCGATGTTTGCAAAACAATTTGTTGAACTTATTTCTTTCTGTTATTTTCTTCACTTTGTAATTAATAAAAAATAAACACAGAGCCAGTTCTACAATTTTCGTATGTCTAGAAATAGTTGGCAGTAAGCTTGCGACGCGAGCGATCGCGTGACGGCGAGCGAAGCGGAGTCATTGCATCGTCGGTTCGTACGGTTTTGCCTCATCTCCCCCTATATGGGTCATTGCGACTCGTATATTGATTCCTTTATTATTTCAGGTACTTTTTTAATCCTATTAATAATATTCTAAAAGTTTGAATGTTTCTGGATCAATCATGTCATAAGAATAAAATTAATCGTCTAGAATAGGTGACTTTTTTTTTTGGAAAACATACCCTAAGCACATTGCGAATGTACTTAGGGTTCTCCTTTTTTCTTTCAGAAGTCTTAGATTCTTATTCATTTTGTTTAAATTCTATAGATTCGTAATAGTCCTGGTTTAAATTCTACTCGGCAAATATAAATCGGAAAAAATTGGATGACCTATGGTGTTTTGAGTTCTTGTAGCGTCATAATCGTTGAAAAATCTGTACCAATCTCCAAAATCTTGGTAAATCTCATGAACAAATTTTTCAAAAATGGAAATTACCACTGGTATAGAAAAATTAGACATTGAATTTGTGTATAGTGAAATTAGAAACAATAAAAGCAACTGACTTCGATACCTAACATTTATGGAAATGGTGCCAAAAAGACAAAAAAAAGTACTTTTTAAAATGATTCGCAAATAAAAAGGCAACATTTTTATGGTTAATAATTATTATTCAGACTTAGGAATGTAATAGTACTCTTCCGTTTACTTTTTCTTAGGAATTTAATTACGGAACGCAACTAAAAAAAAACTTAGATTGTTTTTTTGACAGATCAATGTTCATCATCTACCTAATTATTCCATATTCCATCGTCTATCGTCTACCTATTGTAAAATTATAATATAAATAAAAAATATTATGGCTAATGATAAAAACATTAACTTAAGCTGACATTAAAATGTTCTTTCTCCATAAATTCCCCTTTTGTGTCGAAATTATCTCTAATATTTGTTTTGAATGTTTCATATTTTTAGTATTAAAACAGAATATCTACTTAATAAATCATAACAGAAGTGAAATTGACGTTGGCCTGTTTACAGAGCATCAATTAATCAAATAATAGCCTTAATATAAGATGTTATGGTGCAAGAAATAATTTATAGCTACCCCAATCAGAGTGGGCGTGGTTCGAAATGAATCCCTGAATATGAGGGTAGTTGTATAATTTCACTTACAGCGACTAAGATGATAATAGACCCCACAACACTCTCGAGGGTCTTTGGGTTGTTGGTCTAATGAGGCTCTCAAACGATGTGCTAATGAAGCATTAAATTGATTAATAAAATATGTGTGTTGCCATTACAGAGATAAAGTTCTTGCATAAATTAATCCTGGCAATAAACATTTTACGCAATTTTCTGAATTACATTGTAGTCAACTGTCTCTACATTTCATATAATCTATCTTAATATGTATAAATCTCCTGTCACGATGTTTGTCCCCGATGGATTCCTAAACTACTTAACCGATTTTAAATTAAATTAGCACACCATGAGCAGTCTGGTCCAACTTGAGAGATAGGATAGTTTTTTTTTCGATTAATAGTCCTTATATGACGAAATCCGAGCGAAGCTGGAACTGACCGCTAGTATTATTATAAAAACAAGATACCTAAATAGTTAAAATATGTTTTTGATAGATTTTAACTGATTAATCCCTTTTTTTCATATAACTTCATCTAAGCCAAATAAAAACAAAGGTTATAGGTACTTTGTAAGCCAGACAGTTGCCTAATAAACATCTTATATATAAAATTCTCGTGTCACAGTGTTTGTTTCCTTACTCCTCCGAAACGGCTTTACTAATTTTTACCAAATTTTATATGCATATTCAGTAGGTCTGAGAATCGGCTACTAGCTATTTTTCATACCCCTAAGTGTGGCGTTAAAAAATACATACAACCCTAAATTTTTACCTTTTTATCACCAACCCCTGTTTTTTATAGCCATTTTAGTAATTTTATCATTTGACAGTGAACTCCTAAACGACGGGACCGATTTGAATGTTTTTTTTTGTGTGTGTATTCGAAGATGGTTTAAATTCACAAATAAGCCCGACAGATGGCGCTGCAGACAGTGTCTAGGTTATGTCCGAGCGAAGCCGCTAGTGAATATATAAAAATAATGAACACACATAAATAAACATAATACCTAGACTAGCAGCGCTCCGTAGTTTTACCCTTTTAGTTTAAATAATCATAATTTTCTCTCGATAAAAATAGCCTCTGTTTATGCCTATGTGGTATTCCAGAACATCTGTGTTTTAAATTTCAACCTGATCTTTTGAGACGTTCTGATGTTACTATGAATATATGTTACCGGAAATGTATGAAATCAAGGAATTGTATACAAATCCTAGGAAATGTGTACAATTCCGATACTATTTGGGAAATGTATAAAATATTGTTTGAAAAACTATTTAATTCATAGATATCCTAGGAAATGTATAAATTTCCTCGGAATTGTATAAGATTCCAAATAGCGTTTGAACTGTTGGGAAACAATGGAATCGGGAAACAAAACATAAGTTGTGAGTCAATAGCAATCTGTAAGGTTTCAAAACTTGAAGCGAACAACCTAAATTAAAAAAAAACCTAACCTAACCTAAAGCAATACCATCCCCTCGTCCCGCTGTCCCCGCGTACCCACCAATATCTTAAATGTTTT
The DNA here is from genome assembly GCA_963693475.1 of Ectropis crepuscularia. Classification (NCBI taxonomy): domain Eukaryota; kingdom Metazoa; phylum Arthropoda; class Insecta; order Lepidoptera; family Geometridae; genus Ectropis; species Ectropis crepuscularia. Next base: position 18,947,629 of record OY856358.1, read on the forward strand.
ACATTTCCGATTGCTATTTAGGAAATGTGTATAATATAATTTATTTCACACATTTCCGTGCGATTTTAGGAATTACATAGGTACATTTCCTAGGAATTGTAAACTATGACGGATTACATACATTTCCGTTAACATATATATAAAATATCCGAAACGTAACATTACCAACAAACCAAATAATTAATTTTCTTCGAAGAAACAAAAACGGATTTCAGTTTAAAAATAATTTCAGACACTATCAAATTTCATAAAAAGCTATAACTACGTTGGTCGTCTAGATAAATGTAATCAAATTTTAGTTTTTTGTTGATCTTTCAAAAATCGCCACACCCATTGTGATCTGGGATACCAACACCACGGGGGTAACGCTTTTTTGTAATAGACAAAAATCTGAAACCTCATCTATAGGTATAGAAGATTCTTAGCAAAATAACTACGAATTAAAGAATTGTTTTTCTCTGAAAATTGTTTTTTTACGGACTAACATATCTTCGATGTATTAATTTTTTGTTAATGTTGATATTACAAAAACCGGTCTACAAATTTTGACAAATTTTAAATTGAACCGTTCGGTGATTGTATCCTTCTGAATAAAAGAAGAATGACTAAAATCAGTTCGAACGTTCTTGAGAAGTCCGGAAACATACATTAAAAATATGGCTGTCAAACTGATAGTCAAGAGATAGACTGATTCGTCTTTTTTAAGTAGGTTAAAAAACGAATTAATAAAAATCGATATACCCAACATTTGCATAGGTTTACACCCAGTATACGGTTATCGTCTACGTCTGAAAGGGCGCTGGTTCAATATAACATTTTATGAGCCACAGTCACGTTACCGAGCGGTGTCGGTACTGTCTTGAAGGAACTTCGTTGGAACGATAAACACGGGAATGGTAAATCGATACAAGTTTGTTTTCAATCAACACTATAAGGTTTTACTTTAAAATAACACTTTCAAAAGAGACTTCCAAAAAGGCGGAGGTTGTCAATTCGGATGTATGTTGCTTTTCTTCGTATGTATGTTTTTTTTTAAATTCTGAGTGGCGAAACGAGCAGGACATGTGCCTGATGGTAAACAACATGCCTGCCACATAACAGCACAGTGACAGGCAGCTATTGGAACACGAAGAGTCCAAATCATTATCTAGCACTGCACTGCGCTCGTCACCCAGAGATCTAAGTTGTTACAACTCTAAGCCCTGTAATTTCTCTGGAAACATTGCCCTTCAAACCGGAACACAGTAATGTTAGCACATTATTGCTTGCTGGCAGAATAACTGGCAACTGGCAATTTTAGAAATGTAAACCAAAAACTAAAAATTGTTTTCACATATTGAGACGACATAGTGATGAAATTTGGTCTAATATCTGAATTTAACTTTAAATTGAAGTCGGTTTTTGTTTTCTTGAAGAAAATAGATTATATTATGTTAGTTTCAGCCTGACTTCAGTTTTAGCCGCATCCAGTAGCTTTTTTCAAGAGAAATGCGTGATCGCCTCCCGTTTTGCATCCAAACGGAAAGGAGATATAAAAATGGGAGGACAGAGAAGAACAAATGAGAGTACTTAGTTAATATTTTTGCTCTGTAATTTATCTGGATACATTGCCTTTGAGACCAAAAAACGACAATGCTCGAACATAACTGGGAGGTTGAATAACTGGTAAAGATTTGGTATTTCTCCAATTGGAGTTTGCCAAGGGAACTGACAAAATGAAGGAAGAGAGCTTACATAACATTTTTTTTTCAACCTCAGAAATTGCAACAGTTGCGATGTCTTTGAGATTATATATATAGAATAAAGTACTTAACTTCATTTATTGTCGTTGTAGCAATCAATCATGAGAAAAACGTAAAATCATATTTATTTTACGATAGTGCAAATTGGTTGAAATAAAAAAGTTAATAATTTAAAGATTGTAAACAATCTTTATATTATTAGTTAATATCCATCCCGGAAATTTCGCGAAATAACATTGAAATGTCAAAGACTCGGCCACCCTAAGGGCTCCCACACAAAACTGGGATGCGATGCGATGCGACGTCGCATCGGAGGAACTTGCGATGCGAATTCGTGCGGCAAACCGTTGGTTAGGGGCAACCATACCTGCAACGGTAGCCAGCCGTGTTGGACGTGTTTTTCGGAAGTGTAACATGGATCCCAAAAAGATTGTTGTACTGCTGTTATTGTTAAGTAGGTAGATATGAAAGAAAAAAAGGTGTGTGCTTAAGACCACACGGCAGAAGTGAAAACTTCATTAGCTGATTTTTGTATTAGGTAGGTATGTCGTATTATAATAAAATATTATGGATCGTATTAGTTGAATAAATTAGTAAAACAAGCCAGAAATTAGAGTAAATATTTATTTAAATTTTATTTATATACAAAGTAGCTATTACCCGCGACTTAGTCCGCGCGAAATAAATACTACCTAAGGTTACTCAGGCAGTACTTATTTGTATACCCAGATTGTATACACATTTATGGTTAGTAAAAAAGTGTCCATGTTCAAAAAGTTGTTGGCCGGGGCCGGCTTTTTAAAAGTTACTCCAACTTTGTATGCATTCACACGGTGCACCCCTATGATGCCCCTAACATTGTCCGCAAAAAGGTTGGTGAGTGTAATAGGATTTTTGTTACCGACTTTCTCCTGTTCCGTCGATTCCACATACACTACACATTCTCCACTACGATTTTCTGGGAATAGTCTCTTTCTCTTATAAAGGGGTTTTCTAAATAGTTTGTAAGAAACATTTTCACTTGGATTTGGCTTCAATAGTTTTCTTTTTCTTGTCTGTCTAGCGACGCTCATATTTATTTATACTATTGACTATATACAAAACTAAATATTTACACGAAAGAAACGAAATATTTCCACAGCAAAACTAATTAATTTGATTGTGAATATTATAAAGCACCCGTCGTGTTTTCCCGCCCAAAGAAAAGTATTTTGGAGTTGGTAGCCGTCAGTGTTGCCACTATGATTTTGAGCTTGTCGCCAAATAGTTATGAAACAAAGTCGCCGGTTTTGATTGCATTATTAAGGGAATAACAGTCTGGAAGAATACATGAGCTTTTTCCTTCTCCAACCTTCTACACTACACTAGTATATTCCCCTTTGTCGGTAACACGTCGTCTAAATCCGCTAAAAGGTTTTAAAAATTCGCCAGTTTCAGCGACAAAGTCGCTAAAGTGTCAACACTGGTAACCGGTAGCGAGCAGCGAGAGAGAGAGAGAGTATCTATTGTCCCATGTCCTCCTCTAACAATTATCTTTCTCGGTCTGGCACGTTTGTTGACCACATTATCTTTCTCGCTCTAGCATCCCGAGCTTACCCGAAATTTCTTATCATATCCGAGCGTGATGATCACGTGATCATAAATCCATTTCACAGCCCACGAAAATTCTGTCCATAGCGCGCCTAAAGAAGTTTTCACTTCAAAAAGATTTTGGTTTCATACACACATATTACGATTATGAATGCTGATGGGAACTATTTTACTCGCAAGTATTATGGGTGGAGCATAGACACAGATTTTTTTTAGATTGTTTTAGAATGAGCATATCTTCATTTGAAGATAAAAGATAAAAAAGACAAAAGATAATTTATTTGTTCAAAACATTTCAAAGTAGCTTGTCGTCATGTTTTGCCTGAGATGGTAGGCATACAAATATATTTCCAATTCTTAAATGATTGATGACATAGTTTATAAGTCTAGTTTTAAAATTAGCTTAACAACTCGCTCCTTATATTAAAATCACCTTTCAACTATACAGATACAAAAAATATAAAACTTTACAAAGTCATGTCATCAAATCGCAAATCAAAATTAATCTCAAAATTATCAAATCAAGTTACAAAATCACAAAATTACAAAAAAAAATGATTACTAAATATCTGAAATAATACCTAATTAAACGTGTCATCGACTTTCTTCTTCTCCTGTCTCAGAACTGACTAAAATTGTGTCACCAAGTATGTAGTAATATCGGAGCAATGCGCGATGCGAATCAAATCGGAAGTTCTTGCTATGCATTCGTGCAAATTCGCAGATAGTTCCGATGCGTTGCGAATTCCTGGTTTTGTGCGGGAGCCCTAATCTGTTATATTTTACATTTAAATATTAAATAATTACTAATTATTAATAATAATATTTATTTTTTCATACTCAATAATTTTTCACGAAGAAAGGAAATGGTGATATAGATTTGTGCGTCAACTGATTTCATTGAAGGGTTATTAATCATTGCCTTAAAATATAGGACCCTAATCAACTGCCTAGGCAGTTGACAGACTTGAAAATTCTCAGCTCCAAACCTTGTCCTTTCAACGTGACTAATTACGTCACGTATTTTGACGTAATATTCAAAGGCCAAGTTCAAATTCAAGAAGAAATTTCAAATACTATTCTTGATATGTGAAAATTTGTTGTACTCGTATATGACGTAATATTTTTATTGGAATAGCATTTGCGAGACTTTAAGCTGGAACATGACATAACAAGGTCACTTTGCTATTGTGATTGTAAGTAGAACTATGAATTTGAATTTGAAGAGGAAAAAGAAATACAGGAAGTAATATAAAATATTTACCACTATATTTATTATATTTAGCAAATATCAATTCTGTGATATTAGGCATCGAAAATTCTGTGAAATTTTGATGAAACTGAAATGAAATTTTGTCGTATAATTAATATTGCTGTTATGTTTTTTTTCGCGTGCAAGTTATAAAAGTATTATTTTCTTATTAATTATTCGAATAGCTAAATAATGGAATACATTGCCGGCTTCGTTGTTTCCTGAGAAATCATTATGATATCGACAACTTTTCAAATTAGTCAGAGAAAAAAAGGGTTACAAATGGCATCTTCTAGGTCAGCGCTTCAGTTTCGACCACATCGTCGCTTTTCATCAGGCGAGTTTGATAGTCAAACACGGAGTAATGCGTGTTAAAAAAGGACTTGATGTTTTTGGGATAAAAAAGACAATGTTTTATTCCAGACACATAAAACATACGAGTCCCAAATTTTAGCATAACCCTTGTAATTTTTACGACGTGATAAGCATCCAACATATAAATTTGAACATTTATAATATACATAAATAAATAAAGTGGCCAAGTGCGAGTTGGACTCGCCCATGAAGGGTTCCGTTGCAGCAAGTAACATAATATACATAGTACACCTAGTTCTTGTAGTTCGTTGTAACTTTGATCGAAGTTTCAATAATAGTGTATTTATGACGTACTAAAAAAAAACTACTCATCAGATCAAGTTCAAACTAATTTTCGTTGGTAGTTTACATGGTAATGTACATCACATATTTTTTTTAGATTTTTCATTCACTTACTTTAGAAGTTAGAGGGGGGGGGATACACATTTTACCACTTTGGAAGTGTCTCTCGCGCAAATTATTCAGTGTAGACGAAAATGATTTTAGAAACCTCAACATCATTTTTGAAGACCTATCGATAGACATCCCACACGTGTAGGTTTGATGGAAAAAAAATTTTTGAGTTTCAGTTCTCAGTATGGGGGGCAATCCTAATTTTTTTTTTGTACATATCTTAATGCGGTTCACAGAATACATCTACTTACCAAGTTTCAACAGAGTAGTTCTCATAGTTTCGGCAAAAAGTGGCTGTGACATACGGACGGACAGACAGACAGACATGACGAATCTATAAGGGTTCCGTTTTTACGTTTTACGGAACCCTAAAAATAATGATTCGCTTAAATTTTGGAAGTAAAACTCATTTAACTCACTCAACTTAAATCCACATCTTAGTAATAGAAATACTGTTTGTATATTGGCACAAGTCTCACCCTATATTAATAATTAAAATGATGGCGGCCATCTTGGATTTTAAATTTATCATAGTATTTCATTCTAGTATTCTACTAGTCAAACCCTTTCATTTGATTTCCATATTGAGGGAGATGTGAAAAAAAGTAAATCGGCATTTTGTGGCGCCGAACATTTTATGGACAGATTTTCATAAAATATTGCAAGAACGCCCTCGATATTTCAATAAAAATCGGTTCATGCGTTTAGGAGCTACGGATATCTATTCTATGGCTACGGCGACAGTTAGACGGCATGTACCAAGATTGAAATAATATGTACACAAATTGAGTCAATAAAACAACACTCCAAAAAATGTAAGATAATTGTTTAATCTAATGAACTGGCCCGAGAACACAAAAAAGTTTACAAAGTAATGTTTGTAAAGTCTGCTGTGTATTGAGACGATATTTTTATAGTGCTTGAGTACAAAACCCACATCTGCCCATAACAGCACTGTGTCACGCAGCTATTAGAACAGGAAGAGTTCAAATCTTTACCTAGCACTGTTCGTTACCTAGAGATTTAAGTTGATTTATTTCTACACCCAGTAATTTCTATGGAAACATTGAAATTTCAAAAAATCACATCGCGGTCTCATTAAAATTTTCCGTATTTACTTTACCGAATTCCGATATCTCCTTGCTGCTAAAAATGTTTATAATAAGTACATAATTCGAACGAATTTACAACAAAATCACAATATCGTTTTTGACATCCAAAGCATTTAAAATAATCTCGTTTTGCACGCTACATGTCTAGAATTTGAAAGTTTCAAGGACAGGCCTGGAGGGTTTTACCCTCCAAGGTCTATCAGACCGTAAAGGGGGTAATTTATGTAACTGGCAACATAATCTGTAATCACAGCTTGGAACAACGGGTGTTTATTTGAAATGATTGAAGGGTTCAGACTGCAGGGTTTGAAACGTCATGTCAGAATGCGCCATATTTAAATCGTTCTGGCTTATTGCTTTATTACATTTTCATTGCAACTATTTTTTTAAACCCACTTCAAAAAAGGCGGTTCTTTATTTCGTTCGTTTTTAGGGTTCCGTAAAACGTAAAAACGGAACCCTTATAGATTCGTCATGTCTGTCTGTCTGTCTGTCTGTCTGTCTGTCTGTCCGTCCGTATGTCACAGCCACTTTTTGCCGAAACTATGAGCACTACACTGTTGAAACTTGGTAAGTAGATGTATTCTGTACACCGCATTAAGATTTTTACAAAAGTTTAAAAAAAAAACAAAAATTAGGGGTGCCCCCCATACTGAGAACTGAAGCTCAAAAATTTTTTTTTCATCAAACCTACACTTGTGGGGTGTCTATCGATAGGTCTTAAAAAATGATGTTGAGGTTTCTAATATAATTTTTGTCTACACTGAATAACTTGCGCGAGAGACGCTTCCAAAGTGGTAAAATGTGTGTCCCCCCCCTCTAACTTCTAAAGTAAGAGAATGAAAAAACTAAAAAAAATATATGATGTACATTACCATGAAAACTACCAACGAAAATTAGTTTGAACTCGATCTGATGAGTAGTTTTTTTTTTAGTACGTCATAAATACTCTATTATTAAAACTTCGATCAAAGTTACAACGAACTACAAGAACTATGTGTACTATGTATATTATGTTACTTGCTGGAACGGAACCCTTCATGGGCGAGTCCAACTCGCACTTGGCTACTTTATTTTTTATTGTAGACATGTTACATGATAGCTCCGCGAATTGTGAATCGATTTTGATGGTTCATTTTTGTTTGGTAGATCATTGTTCTGAGGTGGTCCCAAATGAATTTAATTGAAATCGGTGGGGCAGTTTTTCAATGTGAACAATAAACTAATATTTACTTTCATTTATCTTGACAACAGTGATATAGCTTCTTGTGAAATTTGGTGGAGTGTCTGAATTTAATATTTAATTGCTATCGGTTTTTTTTTGAGCAAATAAATTATTTATCCACTGTTATCGTTTCCGTTCTTCTCCGGTGATAAAAAGTAGGTATGTAATATACAACGTGGTGGATTTACCCCCAACAATATTTAAACAGTCCATTCTAACACTGATGTAGACTTCATCACCCAAGGTCTCTTTCTCCTCAGCACGGTAGATCACGAGATAATTCGAGTCAAAGTTTGACGTAAAATTTCCTCCAAATCACCAGCTTCAACCCTAAAGGTAGCGGTTCGCGCCGCGACCGCGACGCGAGACCGCGACCGGAGACCGCGACCCGAGACCAAAACAGGTACTTGACACTATGGAATTGTATGGGCGCCAGTTCGCGCCGCGACCGCGACACGAGACCGCGACGCGAGACCGAGACGCGAGACCGCGACAGGCACTTGACATTATTGAATTGTATGGACCCCAGTTCGCGCGTGCGACCGCGACACGAGACCGAGACCGGAGACCGAGACGCGAGACCGCGACAGGCACTTGACATTATGGAATTGTATGGGCGCCAGTTCGCGCCGCGACCGCGACACGAGACCGAGACCGGAGACCACGACAGCACTTGACATTATAGCTTTGTATGGGTGCCAGTTCGCACCGCGACCGCGACACGAGACCGCGACACGAGACCGCGACCGGAGACCGCGACAGGCACTTGACACTATGGAATTGTATGGGCGCCAGTTCGCGCCGCGACCGCGACACGAGACCGAGACCGGAGACCGCGACCGGAGACCACAACAGGCACTTGACATTATGGAATTGTATGGGCGCCAGTTCGCACGCGCGACCGAGACCGGAGACCGAGACGCGAGACCGGAGACATCGAGACGGTCGCCGCCCCGGTCAAGTAGTGTCTCGTGTCGCGCTGAAAAAGCATGCGTGATATATCCAGTCGATACACCGCTGATTATGCTAGGACAAAAGCTTATTAAAAATACTTTTTGTCAACGTCGCATCGTCAGAGGCATATTTTTAACCGACTTCCTAAAAGGAGGAGGTTATACATTCGACCACCGTTTTTAGGGTTCCGTACCCAAAGAGTAAAAACGGAACCCTATTACTAAGACTTGGCTGTCCGTCCGTCTGTCCGTCCGTCTGTCACCAAGACTGTCTGTTTGTATCTCAAGAACGGTGATAGCTAGACAGTTGAAATTTTCACAGATGATGTATTTCTATTGCCGCTATAACAATAAATACTAAAAATAAAATAAAATAAATATTTAACGGGGGCTCCCATACAACAATTAATTTGTTTTTTTTTTACAGTTTCTTGCTCGATTAGTCCGTTCCAAAATAAACTAGATGGCGCCACTAGTACACCAAAACACGCATTCGACCTCGTCGTTAAAATCGTAAGCTAAAATCAAAATTTTAGAAAAACTTTTGCATGAAAGCCTGTCTGTAGTAACTGCAATGATTTATGTATACGGAATTCAAATAAACGGCGAAAACCTCTGGCTTTTGAAAGTACCTACGTTTCCCGCCAAAACTTAGCTTCCCGCCAAACCGCATAAATAAGTTTGGTGGTTTTCAAATTCTGTGCTTGAGTCAAAGTCCAAAGGATCAGTGCGCTTCAAGCTTAGACTTATCGAGCAGTTACTAAAAACGACTAGTTTTTCTAACGAAAATTGTAAAGCGCTGATTGAGCTAATCAGACAGCACCCCTTGATATACGATTCACAACTAGACTCCCACAGGGACGAAAATCTGAAGGACAACATTTGGAGGAGTAGGTATAGGTGAAACCACAGAAATCTAAATACTTATTATTTAGATTTCTGTGGGTGAAACCTTAAATAAAATAGGTGTGTTTTTTTAATTTATTTATTCTGCATAGACATACGCACATACTACTTAACATAGATGGAATCAACTTAGGCAAGCCGTGTGACACGTTGTATTTGCGATTCTACGGCTCCTTACTGTGGCGTAAAGAAATCGGTTAATTTTGCTCTAATGTCTAGTCCGTTGCTATTCGAAAACCCTCCACGTTCCACGTAATGAAACTAAATTTGAAGGTAAATTTTCTTCTTGATTCCATCGATGTACGGGCATTTGAGTGTATTCCAAAAATCCGTCTCTTAATAGGTTATGCAAACAACAGGCAACTAAGATCATATCTGTGCATGTTTCTTGTGCTATGCCGATAGGGGTGTAAAATATTCTAAACGCCTGAGACAGCAAACCGAACACGTTTTCCGATACTCGTCTAGCACGACAAAGGCGATAGTTAAATATTTCTTTGCTTAAATCGTTTTGGCGACTTGTCTAGCGTAACTAAATGCTTCATCTCCAACTAAAAAATGTGGTAATATTAAGTTCGAATTCGGTAGATTTTTTGATTCTGGAAAATTAAATTATTTTTTCATGATTTTTTCCCATTTCCGACTTTTGAAATATTCCACTATCTCCTTCTTTGCCGTAAGAGCCAACGTCTACGTCGTCTACTGAACTTGTAATGATGGTCTACAATAGCCAGGAGAACAATCGAGTAAAATTCCTTATAATTAAAATATAACGATCCACTGTTTTCAGGGGCCCTTATTCTGACGTGTTTTCCGTCAATAGCGCCTGTGCAATAGGGTACAATCCTCAAAAAAAACTAAGTAGCCCGTTAGTTAGATTGCCAAAAAATATTGTACACGTATTTTTTTTTGTTTCACAAACAAAAAATTACGAAGATACAGCGCTTCGAAGTTTCGTGTGACGTCACTTGTGAGTACGATTTTTACTCACGAGTGACGTCGCGACCCCCCACTCTCGAAGTTTGATGGTCTATATCTTTGACGATTTTTAATATTATGAAAAAACAAAAAAAACGTGTCCAATATTTTTCCATGCTGCCGTCCTCAAGCTTAAATGCCGTTATCTAACATCAGGTCGATTTGGACATTTAAATGGCACTACAATCAGAAAAAAAATATCTATCGATCTGTGTAACCCGTGTTTCTCTAGCTATGTTAGTTTTTAAGATACCAAAACTAAAAATGCCGTTAAGTAATTTTATTTTGTATGGTTCCAACGCTAAAACACAGTTAAATAACAATACTTACCTAAAAAGCCGCTAAGGTATTTTAACGTTACTTTTGGCTGAAATTTTCTTTGATTTTCCATTACTTAATTGCCGTTAACTGACTTTTGTACGCTATAGTGCCGTTAAAGCACTTAAATGTTTTTAAACAAAGTTTCATTTATAATTGATATTGTATTTGTCCAACGCTATAAAGCCGTTATGCTTGAATACAACACAAAAATGCAGTTAAACATACTTAACGGCTTTTTAGACTAGTAAATACGTATGCAATTTTGTAAACTTAAAACAGAAAATATCACAAAGCTACCTTAACTATGTGATATACTTTATTTATTTTTTACAATACTAGACTAAAACGCAGCTATGTCACATTACTTAACTAAAATGCCGTTACAAGTTCTTGCGTAGTATGATTGTATGAGAAGGAAATCAACTACAGATGAATAAGATGCTTTCGTTCCCTCCAACTTGTTACGATGGCTTAAAACACATCTAGATGAGTCAAACTAGATCTTGTATAGAAAAAAACGGAAACGATCCTTATGTTACATCTTCTTTCGACTCTTCCATTGTCATTGTTACATTTTGGGACGTATAAATTATGTTACAGTACTCGTCTTTCTTTAGATTTTAATGAAATCACAAATCTATCTCATGAAACTTTATCAGGTTTTACAAACTTTCAAGGAAAGTAGAGTAATTCTCTACAAAATCATCAAAACAAACATTCAACTTGAAGAGTTAAACATAAAATATTACAGCCAGACGATGATAGCCTCATACCGTATCTGTTGAAGTTTTAAACTCCACAATCAAGTTTACAGTATGATTTCAATTCAGATGACCTGCACGTTATAAAGATTTTAAGATAGCTGATTCAAGTGAAAATTTTAGTAACTAATTTCAGGAAGTCCATTAAGCATAAGTCTAAACGTAACCATAAGTCTGACTTTAAGAACCCCAACATCATTAATAAATACCTACAGAAAACGAACTTAAAAACAATACCATTTAACGTTGTATAAAACATTGTCAATGCCGTTATACAGAATACAGAAAAATAAACCGAAGACTGGTTAGAAAAGCGTAGAAGCTCAATTAATGAACCTCAAAAAACTGTCAGTATTTCCATCTCTGGACACATGATAGAAATTGGTGAATATCAGAACCTGTCTACTTTAATGTTTATGCAACGAGCACAAAGCAGTTGACAGTTTGGAAAATAAAAGTTATGACTGAATCGAAGAGAAAGATCTAATGTATACAATTGGGTTGTTAACAGTGCAATGCAGTTGCAGTGCGCAAAATAAAATTGACTATTATGTTCACTTCTTCTCAGTGTCATTTATTTACTAAAGCAAAATCATATGCATAGAACAAATTACGCTTTATTATTTCAAATCTGAACACAGTTTCATGAGTTGCGAATAAGAAAATCATAAAGTAAAGTTAGAAATGCAATAAAGGTAAGTTATATGATTTTGACCATTTTGACGAGACAGTATGAGTTAGCAACTCAAAGATAAATATTAAGTTTATAGCACCAAACAATTTCGTCATTGTGCCAAATTACGCTTCAGAAAGAAGAATTCAAATTAAGCCCCTGAGTTAATCTCAAAAATATGTCGCAGATGTGGATTTATTCTGATTTTGAGTTTTATTGTGATAGTGTACACAAATTATTGCGAGAAAGATTATTTATATTATTTTGCTCTCTTCAATGGCAAATACTTAAAATACCAGAAATTATAAAACTTCGTTTCAAGTCAAAAGCAAAATGCAGAAATACCAAGCGGAAGATTAATTTAGTTCAATTCATAGAGCAACATAGCGCCAACACATAAGTTATTGTTTTGGAAGAACTTATCGACCGACGACAAATAATGATAATGCTAGTAAAGCAATATTTAGACTCAAGAAAAATATTTGAGTCTTAGGTATTGTTAATTATTTTGTAGGAATATTTATCCAAAAGTTTAAGTGATTGTGACAAAAATAAAACTAAAACAATTGATCTCTATCGTAGATTCTTGAAAAGCTGTTGTAAGTAAGGGCAATAAAAGTAGTATTTTAATTTAAAATTTTGTAATTTTACCTTGTAATTTTGCCTTGCTATTTTAAAGGAGACGGCCCATTTTCCATGGGCATTTGCCCCACAGAAAAAGTGCAAGAGACTTGACCAAAATTGGATCATTGTATAGGATTTTTAATATATATTGAGGAACCGTTTATGTTTTTATCCTGCATAGCGGGGTTTAAAAGATATCAACTAAAACATTGAAAAAAAATAACGCCGCAAGTAGGTAATCAAGAACGTGATTATGTACTTACTACTAAAAGAAGGTAGTAAATTCATTACCTTGCGACGTACTGTGCTCAGAATAATGTCGACTCAACACCGAGAAGGACCGGAGATTCGGCCAAACCACAAAAAAATTACAAAACCTTTGGAAAAATAAAGAAATTCCATGTGTTGTGTGAATTTCGAACGAATTTTTACTGTACGTAAACTTCAACCGAACTAAAATGAGAAAAACATGGCTGACTTTGTCTGTACACATAGGTACAAATGAAAGGAGTGTTCACCGTAGAACTTATTTATTGGGTACTGACCCGAAGACAAACCACGAACTAAACCTTAACAGGCTTATTTAAATTCACATAAACTTCGCTAGCGTGTTTTAACGCCGTACAACGCCATCTAGTTTGGTTTTATGGAACTACAGTACCTTAATACAAAATTACTTATACGTAGTCATTAAGGTACTTTTTAATCACAAATTTGCAATCCCCGCTTGGCAGGTTAGTATTGAATGTACAGTTTGAATTATTTAATTATATGTTATTTTAATTAAATAACTTGTTTAGGTCTCCGGGGGTAATTAAGTACCTAAACTTGAAACGACTTGGGGCAGAAATGAGCCGTCTCCTTTAACTCCTGAGAAATTGTATTTTTAGATACTTAGGCTTGTATTCGAAAAATATTAACAAAAAATGCTGTTGGTTATTTTTTAATACCAATAAATATCTAGTTTTTAATGTCATTCACATTTTATTCATTCATTTATTTCACATAAATCAACACTTTTATTGTATTTTCTTAAATATCTTGTGAGTAATGCTTAGCTTAATTGCAGTTAAAGGTAAAGGTTTTGAATTTAACCGCATTTTAGTGTTGTAAAATGCTCTGAAATAACCGATTAAAACAAATTTTTGATGTTTGCTAGTTTTAAATGCGGTTAAATGACTTTAACCGCATTGTAATCTCGGATGTTTCATGATATAACGGCATTTTAGTTTTGGAATGATTTCAAATTCTATAGTCAAGTACCATCCAATGAAATTAAAGAAAATATTACGCTAAAATGCCGTTAAACTATACATAACGGCATTTTAGTGGTGATTTTGAAAAGATTTTAAGACAAAATTACAAGACTAGAATGCAAAAACGCTTATAATTCTTATTTCACACACTTTAATTACTTGAAAATACTATCATTTCAAAGTGTTTTCTCAGCTCTATATAAAGGTATCAAAATTATGGAAATATGTATTCCACTTATCAAATGGCATAATTTTAAAATTTAGAAACAGTTTTCCCGCGATATCTCGAAACTACATTTTGGTACTTAACGGCATTGTAGTTTGCGGACGGCAGCATGATCAAGCAGACGGACTAATTAGGATGGTGTATTTTTACCCAGTCCCTATTGTGGAATTGCCATTTATCCCAAAAGCCTTTAGATATCAACCTAAAGTCACTTTCTTTTGGCATAGGCACATAAAATTGGCACTAAAACAATCTTCAAATGTTTCAACACCTCTTTGACTATTTGAGAAATGTAACAAGGTGATTGATATACGAAATGCGAATGATAGCGACGCATATGTTTTTCCATTTGCCAATAACCGGAAAAATGTGTGTGCATAACAGCAGAAGTGAAAACTAAAATAAGAAATAACTATTAGATACTTTTGAATTATTTAACAAATAAAAATGAATGCATATTATAATAGGGTGGGGGCGGAGTGGAGTTGAGTATGCAACCAGTATGAGGACCAAACTCGGTGTACGGTTTTGGACTCAGAAAAGCATGCAGATAATGATTTTAGATTTTTTTTCACCCGTGCGAAGCCGGCGCGGGTCGCTAGTTAATCATAATAATCGTTTGATATTGTGTCTAAAACAGTTATTTAAGTGAAAACTTCTTTAGGCGCACCTAGACAGATATTTCGTGGGTTGTGAATTGGATTCTAGCATCATGCTCGGGTCTGATAAGAAATCTTCGGGTAAACTCGGGACCATGGCTATTGGCCATTTAGAAATGCGTCAGCCAATAGATGGCCATGTCATGATGGCCAGGCCACGCCCTCCGGTTACACCCGTGTAGTTTCCATAGTAAGCTATCAAATTCAGAGTTATTAGTTTTCACTTCTATCGGCAGTTCCTGTGACTGCCAATTTTTTATAATGATACCAAAGCATGTCTTCACTTCATGTTTGGGGCACCCCCTGTAAAAAATGGACCAATACACCTCCTGGCAACATCCAGAATCATAATTTGAGAGAGAGTTTCAGAGTTCAAAATCGTACACCGAATGCGGTCCTCATATTACGCATACTCAAGTCTATTCCACGCCTGCCTATAAATTAAACAATCTCTAAACGAGCAATTCTTGTGAGTATATTTATATAGAATCTGAATCTCGGAAACGGCTCGAACGATTTTCATGAAATTATGTGAGCAGGGGGTTTCGGGGACGGTAAATCGATCTAGCTGGATTGCATTGTTAAATAAAGTGGCCAAGTGCGAGTTGGACTCGCCCATGAAGGGTTCCGTTGCAGCAAGTAACATAATATACATTATACATAGTAAACATAGTTCTTGTAGTTCGTTGTAACTTTGATCGAAGTTTCAATAATAGTGTATTTATGACGTACTAAAAAAAAACTACTCATCAGATCGAGTTCAAACTAATTTTCGTTGGTAGTTTACATGGTAATGTACATCATATATTTTTTTAAGATTTTTCATTCTCTTACTTTAGAAGTTAGAGGGGGGGGGGGGACACACATTTTACGACTTTGGAAGTGTCTCTCGCGCAAATTATTCAGTGCAGACGAAAATGATTTTAGAAACCTCAACATCATTTTTGAAGACCTATCGATAGACACCCCACACTTGTAGGTTTGATGAAAAAAAAATTTTTGAGTTTCAGTTCTCAGTATGGGGGGCAACCCTAATTTCTCTTTTTTTTTATTTTTTTTGTTCAAATCTTAATGCGGTTCACAGAATACATCTACTTATTAAGTTTCAACAGTGTAGTTCTCATAGTTTCGGAGAAAAGTGGCTGTGACATACGGACGGACAGACAGACAGAGAGACAGACAGAAAGACAGACATGACGAATCTATAAGGGTTCCGTTTTTACGTTTTACGGAACCCTAAAAATGACATTTTATATGCTTTTTCAAACAATTAAAGACTCCTAGAATATCATTAGAATACGATAACAAATTTCGCCACTATGTTCAAAGGTTAAATGGCTCAAGCGGTAAAACTCCGCCCTCGGTATCAAGGGACCGCGGTTCGAATCCTGATGATTACTTCTCATTTTTAGGGTTCCGTAAAACGTAACAACGGAACCCTTATAGATTCGTCATGTCTGTCTGTCTGTCTGTCCGTCCGTATGTCACAGCCACTTTTTGCCGAAACTATGAGAACTACACTGTTGCAACTTGGTAAGTAGATGTATTCTGTAAACCGCATTAAGATTTGAACAAAAAAAATTAAAAAAAAAGAAAAACTAGGGTTGTCCCCCATACCGAGAACTCAAAAATGTTTTTTTCATCGTACCTACACGTGTGGGGCGTCTATCGATAGGTCTTCAAAAATGATATTGAAGTTTCTAAAATCATTTTCGTATACACTGAATAGTTTGCCCGAGACACACCTCCAAAGTGGTAAAATGTGTGTCCCCGCTAAAAAAAATATGTGATGTACATTACCATGTAAACTACCAACGAAAATTGGTTTGAACTCGATCTGATAAGTAGTTTTTTTTTAAATCCGTCATAAATACACTATTATTGAAACTTCGATCGAAGCTATAACGAACTACAAGAACTATGTGTACTATGTATATTATGTTACTTGCTGCAAGGGAACCCTTCATGGGCGAGTCCAACTCGCATTTGGCCACGTTATTTTTTTTCGTTTTTTTTTATGTACCTATGTATCCTTAGATATTTCAAACTACGTAACGAATTTTAATGCATTTCTTAAATTGTATCTGCCTAAATATAATTTCAAAAAACCGAGCAAAGCTCGGTCAACCAGGTACTTAAACATTACGTAGTGAACATAGCGACACGACAGTGACAGATGCGGCAGAAGGACTAATATCCACGGCCAAGAATAAATTAAAAAAGAAGATAGTGACAGCAGCCAGACAGCAGCAGCAGCTGTTTCTCTCTCGCTCTAGTACATTCGGTGGGTCTATATGGGGTGGCATAACATTTTTGTCCTATTTTAGGTAGGCATAACGTTTTTAGGACTAATGATAATTTACCATATCAACTAAACGCATAACTGTCTTTGCATAATTTTAACTAGCATAACCATATATGACATAACGATAACTTAGCATAATGTTTAAACGCATAGCCATATATAGCATACAGATAACTTAGTATAATGTTTCGACGCATAACTATAAATAGCATAATATTTAAAGGCACACATTGAGAAAAACATAACAATACTTAAACATAATGATCAAAGGCATAAACTTTAAACACCTAACTAAAAAACAAGTGCAAAGAGCGGACTGTAGCAACATTATTTAAATAAAATACGAATACGGGTGTGTGAAATGTGAGTGGGTACTTTGACAACAATATTTATTATTCGTAATGTAGGTATCTACTAATTTAATGGAATATCTATGCAGGACTATGCAGTAGAATAACAATTTTTGTACTAATTTATGTAGACATAACGTTTTTAAGACTTAAAAACCTACATACACCTAAGACATATGGTGCACTTTTTGACTCCGGGTGGGCTCCCGCCAGAAGCTCTGCAGTCAGCCCTGAGCTTCTGGCTCCCGCATTTTTAAATACACTCTAGGGGTAGTAGCGACAAGACTAGGTGGAGTCGGGGTGCTCCGAGTCAGATCTGGACCCTATATAACCTGGTTATATATTACGTAGCACAACAAATAATTAAAAAATGCCTAAATGCGTCTGAGCAACAGTCGAATTGAATGTAGTACAATACATTTTTATGATTAAAACACATTACGCCAAAAAACAATTATGCAAAAGTTACATTATGACACTATATTTATGTTATGCTACATTCATTATGACAAAGTAAATTAGGGAAAAAAAATTATGCGATTTAAACGGCACCTTAAAAAATATTTAACAAACAAAAAAATGCCTAAATACTATTATGCATCTCATCAATAGTCGAATTAAATGTAGTACAATAGATTGTTATGCTTAAAACACATGACGCCAAAAAATGATTATGCGAAAGTTGCATTATGACACTATACATTATGCTACATTCATTATGACAAAGTAAATTAGGAACAAAAAGTTATGCGTTTTAATAGGCTCCCCATTCGGCAGTCTCGAGTTCACCCGAACATTTCTTTCACTTCCGAGCGTGACGATGATCTTCATTCACGAAAATTCAGTGTGTGTAAATTGTACTAAAAAATAAGTACTAATGTTTTCACATAAAAAAAGTGTCGAAATTTGCGACATAGACCGCTGTATCTTTTGATTGCATTGTCTTAAAAGTTTGATTTTGTCACGGCTTCAAGGGACAAAAAATTTGAGGGCTTGATATAAATTGCAACTTGTTACGTTTACGTGTTCCTGAGAAAAAAAATCTTGACAGGCAGACGAACGGACGGACAACAAAGTGATCCTGTAAGGGTTCCGTTTTTTCCTTTCGAGATACTGAACCCTTAAAATATTAAAAGTACTACAAATAATTACCTTTATTATTATACATTACAGATTCCGAATGTCGTAAGAAATTTAGTTTTAATTTTTGTGAGAGTTAGTGCTAATTTTTCTTTCATCAATATTTTTCCTTTTTCATGCATTGTTTTTTTCAATAAATTTAATATATAATCAAACTAACAAAAATCAAACTGTGTTTTATTCAGCCGAAAATACTTCCTGAATATAATTATTGTCATCAAACATTAGGTGTTTCTTGACTAATAGCGAAAATTATCCTTCTTAGCCTCTACCTAAATGTAATTCCCTAATAGGTAATCTTCTTTTAGTTTTATATTTGTAATAATAATATAAGAGCAAATCATCGTCTTCTTCCTCCTCCAATAGAAGTTCTACAACTTGGTTTTCCATTGTGATCCACAAAACACAACTGACTCTATCGACAGACTCCCCATACTGAAGCAGCCGTGACACTTGTCGCGGTCTCCGGTCTCGGTCTCGTGTCGCGGTCGCGGCGCGAATTGGCGCCCATACAATTTCATAATGTCAAGTGCCTGTATTGGTCTCCGGTCGCGGTCTCCGGTCTCGGTCTCGTGTCGCGGTCGCGGCGCGAACCGACACCTCAGAGACCGAGACATGTGTCGTGGTCTCCGGTCTCGGTCTCCGGTCTCGGTCTCCGGTCTCGGTCTCGCGTCGCGGTCGCGGCGCGAACCGCTACCTTTAAGCATGTACAGCAGGCAAACGACCTTGCCGCCGACGCCGCCGCCGCGACGTCGTACAAAAATCAGTGCGGAGATCTGGCCATTAGGGGTATGTCAAATGAAATAACAATAAAAAAAAAAATATTATATGGAAAAAATTTTTTGAGCTTTCATGCGTAATTTTCACATACATGATTCTAAACTTAATGTAGATGAACTACCATAAATATTGTTGCACCTTTCTGCAACACCTTGTATAAACCTTTGTGCTATTTTAGACTAAAATCTATGTTGAAAATTTCATCTAGATTCGTTCAGACATTCCGACGTGATTGAGCAAAAAACATACAAACTTTATCCTTTAAAATAATTATAAGTATGATATTCGGTAGTTTTACCTGCGCAGGTCTCATTCCCGTTATTTTTCCGTGATAAAAAGTATTCTGCTGATGTGATACTCCTAGACTATAATCTCGTGTGTGAAGATTGATGATTTAACATTTATAGTTTTAAAATTCAATGTGCCTTTGTTAAGTGCCTGGCGTGACAAGAAAGTATCACGACCACAACATTCTTGTCTCATCGTCTAGTTGCAGTAAAACGCAAACTCAGCTTAGCCATGACATAATCGTTGGTCTCAGTAACATTGTATGCTTTATTGCTTTTCGCATCGTATAGCGAAAACCGTGTCTTCGCGGCGCATCTGAATGTATACTCTCTTTCTACGAAACGTAATTTCGAAATAAGAGTAGGTTTAGAACATTTAAACGTCAAACAATGTTCGACCGGACGAAACGAAGTAGACCCGGAGTAGGAAAGTAGCAAGTTTAATTCGAAATTACGTTTCGTAGAAAGAGAGTATACGTCCAGATGCGCTGCGAAGACGCGGCTCTAATTAGAGTAGGGTTAGAACATTTAAATGGATGAAACGACAGATCGAAGTAGACCCGGAAAGTCGCGAGTTTATTTCGAAATTACGTTTTTCGTAGAAAGAGAGTAGACGTCCTGGTATGTTTGCCGATGTGCAACATCCGAATTTATGTATTGGTCGGTAATTATCAATTCATTCCAGGATGAGCTGAGATGATCTAACAACGACGTATTTTATTTTCATCTTATTTTTTTTGAAACGTATAACAAAATGAAATTAAAATTTTATTTTACACACCCAGAAACTAACATATAAATAAGTAATTTTTCAAGTATTACATTACGTAATTATATGAATTTAGACCGTCCGTACATGTAGGTACAAGTATGGTCGGTGGGCGCCAAACTAAGCACACAACTTATAGGTATGTATCTTGAGTGAATACGACATAATATGAATTATTTAGTGGAATAAAACAACTACGATTACCTGATTTTTGTATAGTAGAAAACGTAACACTAGAGGGCACATTAAAAATAATACTGTTTAATTAAAATATTAGATCGGTGGATATATCGAACGTACCCTCAAACTTATTCGATCAGGTCACAGCAGGATTTGTAAGTATTGAGCTCCACTCGTCACCCGTAGATATAAATGTACATATTTTTGTCTCTCTAATATTCTGCTACTAACACCTATACGATTTATCTTCTTCTCAGTCGTTATCTTCTTTGCTGAAGGTCGTGTCTAGTCTGAGATATTGACCTCCCGATGCACCACGCTCTTCCATGTCTTTCTGTCCTCGGCGGTCCTAAAAGCTTCGGCTATTGGTAATCCGGTGAGTTGATGAGTGATTTACTAGATCTCACCAACGCGTAGGTGATCGACCACGCGGTCTTTACACATCGACCTTGCCGACTACCATTTTAAGTTTTTCAACCCTGACCTGGGACCCCGGGACCCTGTTAGTCATCACGGTCCCTACGAGCGACATGTTTAAAATATTTGAGGATTCGCTGGAAGAAAACAGCGGATAGCCTTTTACTAATTCGTAGCTCCATAATAATGGACACGTTGGTTCGGCGTGCAGCCCAGGGAATACGATTGATCACATCACCATAAATGAGAAATAGTAAAAGTAATACCGAAATCAGGTTCTATAATAAGGAAAATAACTTATTCAGTTGAAATAGTTGAGGTTCTCTATTTTAATCGCAGGGTACGTTATCTTTCACATTATTCAGTCCCAATTTCGCTGTCACCGTTGCTATTTTACATCGTTCCGTTCGGAATCAATCCAATCTGGCCTTGGGTTTGGGCTGACCGCTTATTACAGCCAAACCATAGAGGTATGGGCTGTTCGACTTGAAGTGTTGATGTTCGGTTTGGCCGGACCAAAATCAGCAATTTAGTTAATTCACTGCTTTCTCGATTTGGTAAACAAATCTTAATATATTATATAAATTACGCATCACGTTGTTTTTCCACGATGAACCCCCAAACTACTTACATAGCCGATTTTAATCAAATTTGCACATATTGTGCAGTTTGATCCATCTTGAAAGATAGGATAGCTTTTATTGCGATTAATGGTATTTATATGACAACTAGCTGAACCGTGCGCACGTTGCTCTGCCATCTATCGAAAATTGGTCGTACCAATTGAAATTTTGAAAATTCGGTTACCTTAGGTTCTAATGACGCAACTTTTAAAAGATAGACACATGCTGTCACGCAACGAAAGCTCTTAAAAACAATATTTTTTTCCAATTTTGTTATATTTTTCATACATGCTCCGCTCCTGTTGATAGTACCGTAATGTTAAATAACCTATAGCCTTCCTTGAGAAATGGACTATCGAACAGAAAACGCATCTTTAATTTCGGACCAGTAGTTCCCGATATCCTTGCGTTCAAAAAAACATACAAAAAATCTCTTCATCTTTATTACATTAGTATAGAAGTATGGATGTTATATACCGAGCGTAGCCAGAACGGGCCGCTAGTATGTACCTGATAAAAATCTGTGATTTGTTAACGTTTTCCAAAAATATTTTAAGCATTACGTAAGGTACGTCTCATAAAATAGTTAATATTTTAAAAAAAATGGATGAGGTAATTTCTAAATAGGTATATATTGTTTGATATTTGTGCCGTTTGAGCATCGCCAGCTTTTGAATACAGAGGTTAATAGTGGAATATTTTCAAAGTCCGCCTGGGAGATACTACGCCTTTGATAGTAGTAAGCAGAATGCTAAACATTATTGTGTTCCGTTTTAAATGGTAATATTGCCAGAGAAAAGACAAGGCAAAGGTAAGAGTTAGAATAATTTGTCTGAAGGACAAACAGATGAATCGTCTTACGCATCTGGATAAGAAGCTGATAGAATCGCTTTCTTTAAGCGCTTTGTGGCATATTTTTTTAGACAAGTAAGATAGATAAACTCTGTATTGCACTTAACAAGTAAACAAAGTTACAAAACATAAACAAAAACTTAATGAAATAAAGTAACAATTAGCGACCTTATCGCTAAAAGGGATCTCTTCCAGGCAAACGCTGGATGGAAAAGGAGAAATGAAGAATAATAACAATAAGTGAAAAGACTGTCATATGTCTTACTATTACAAGTCTGTAAATATGAAAGTTAACTTTTAGTATACTAAAATAAATACACTACAATACTATTAAACATACACCTACATATCCTTTCTCTTCGAGACTCTGACGCGAGCAGACGTCCCCACTACAGCTCCTTTCGTGAGTTTTTGTAACATATACTTACCAGATCAACTGATATACTGTAAATAGGTACGACTAACAAGAAGACACTGAAGAATTTTTGTCACCGGCTTTTACTACTTGAAGTCACTCAAGTCTACCTATTCATCTACCAACCTACCCTCATATACACATAAAAAGGGTTCTTGGTGCGCTTCATACACAAATTGAAGACACACCCTATCTACCTTCTACCAACCATGCCGCTTAAACGAACACCTCCACCTATGTCCCCGCTACCGTCGACATATGAAACCCCATTACAGCAGATGCACAGTTACCCATCTGACTCGAATGTCTCCGAGGTTGGAGAAGAAGCTGGGCCTAGTACTGTAGCACCTTGCAACGTGACAAAGCGATTTAAGCGCAAACGGGACGAAGAAATATCTAAAAAAGAGATTTTTGATATGTTTGCCGCCATCCAACTTTGTCAAGATGAAAAATTTGGTTCTATCTTGTGCTCAATTAACGAAGTTAAGTCGTCTATAAATGAAATGAATTCAAAATACGAAAAAGCTATCATAAAAATCGATATCCTTGAAGAGGAAAGAAAGCTACATAAAAGTCAAATTCAGCAGTTGCAATCAGAAGTGGAAATGCTGCAACGCCACATTCGTAGTTCTAGCATAGAACTGCAAAATATTCCACAAAAGCCGAACGAAACTCGCGAAGATTTAAAAAACTATATTCACAAAATTGCCCAGGTTATAAATTTAGCCCCAAGAGAATTCGATATTAAATCTATCCACCGAGTAAACAACAAAGCCCCTATTAGGCCAATAATTGCTGAATTTGCCTTAGTTAGTATGAGAGACAACTTTATAAATTCGTATAAAAAATACAATAGAAGCCATGCAGATGCAAAGTTGAATACTACCCTCATTAACATTGAAGGATCTCCCCAACCAGTATATCTATCCGAAAACATGACTCCAAATATGCGAAAGCTATTTTATCAAGCTCGAACATTCGCTAAGAACCATAACTACATATTTTGTTGGATGTCTTTTGGCAATATTTTTCTACGCAAGGAATCGGGTTCCCAGCAAATTCGTATTAAATGTGAAACTGACCTCGAAAATCTAAATAAAAAATGACTAACTTCAACCCCAGATACCGACGACCCGAAAATTTGTATTTATTCAAAAAACACCTATAGAGTGAAATTATTTATAATTTTAACATACTGCTCGCTATTCATGGTATTATTATTTTTAATACATTTTTTGTACTTTGTTATTAGTATTAAGTCTTTGTTATATTACATTAAGTTTTTAATTACCAAGAACACTAAATACAATGGTCTCAAATTTTCCTGTTATGTACTTACTATTGCTAGATTATCAATCCATTCATTTGGATACGCATACTACACCACTATATCACACACAATAACCCTTTCCGTTTCATCACTTCATTGTAGGATGGGAGCCTTAGATATCTTCCTATGTACCAAAACAAAACAATTAACTAAAATACCTCATTCTTATCTATGTTCCCTTAATAATGGGTTTGTCACACAACATGTAAAATTATTTAACAGAAACTACACTGTATTGCATGTTGTACTAAGAAGACATAATTTGGAAAGATGTGCAAATATTATTCCGCGATTTACGGTATACTTATTTATGCATACAAATAAATTCATGCCGTGAAAGATGCGCGGGCGGCCCTGGCCGCCGGCGCCGTGCAACTGACGGCGACGCATTACTATTACTTTCACTTCGGTACGACTGCATTATAATTCTTGTGGCATCGATGTCCGGTGCGTCATTTTTAAACAAAGTTATCAGTGTAGATTGTGTTATATGTTCTGGGTACATAAATGAGTGTAAAATATTGGTTAAAACTGTCCTGTTAAATTTAAATTCTTTGCTAATTAAATATTCAAACGCGTACTGTCATCAATGCTTAAACATAAAATTCCATATTATACACAGGGTGTCCTGTGTCGATTCTATTATCTAAATGTATATTAAATAACAATGGCTACGAGTCTAAATTTAATAAACAGCATTGATGACACTTCGCTTATGGATAACTTTTACGTAAATTCAGCTGAAGATTGCAAAGAAAGACTAGGACAGTACCTTTCACAAACAACCATAATTGTGCAGAATATAAGAAGTGTACGGCAAAATTTTGACAAATTTGTGCTATACCTATCTCGACTACAATTTTTACCTGAAATTTTAATTTTCACAGAATGTTGGGGCCGTAACGTTTCACAAAAATTTTATTTACCCAACTACGAGTACCACTCTTCCACTATCTTCAGAAATCAGAACGATGGCTTGATGATATTTTATAGATCTGACTTAACTGTTGAAATTACCGAACCTTCGTTCAATGAAGCCAGTTGCCTTTTAATGAAACTGGGGTCCAAACTCACAATAGTAGCAATTTACCGCTCTCCATCATACAATAATACAACAAACTTTTTGGCATCTCTTGAAAATACCATAAAGAATATTTCGAGTGACACATGCATTATTACTGGGGACATTAATATAGACATTAAACCTGATAACGTCGATTCAAAGTCTTTGGACTACTTAGACCTTACTGCTTCGTACGGATTCATTCCTGGTAATGTCCTCCCAACTCGGCTGACAAACTGCTTAGATCACGCACTAATTCGATCTAAGAGAACTGCATGCGTAGTAGTTAACAACTCAAACGTAACAGACCATGATGCACTTATCATTGGTATTAATAGTTCTACTAAGAAAAACATTTGTAAACCTAAAACAATGAATAAAACAGACTTTAACGGAGTTGTTGCTAGTCTTGAAAATACAGATTGGGTAGATTTTTATCATGTAACCGATGTCTCGCTAGCAACTGAATTCTTAATCAACAATATATGTCTTGCACTTAATAATAACACAACGAATAGAAAACTTAGATGTACTGAAGTCATTAATAAGCCGTGGATGACACCAAAACTACTTAAATACATAAGGCAAAGAGACTCTATTCATCTTAAGGCTAAAATGTTCCCCGACGACCAGATAATTCAAGATACGTACAAAAGTCTCCGAAAATACTGTAACTCGCTTTTAAAATCAGAAAAGAAGAATTAAGAATCAGGACAAATTGAAAAAAACAAAAACAATAGCAAAAATTTATGGAGTGCAATCAAAAATATATGTAATCTACAGTCAACAAAATCTGATAGTAATGCTCTTTTAAAAATAAAACCTTCTAGTACAGAATCTTTAAACGCAGTCAATCACTTTTTTTCTTCCGTAGGCCAAAATCTAGCCCAAAATATTCTCACAAATACACACAGCTCTGAGGCAATTTTGACTGCCTCTGTTACCACAAATAATTCCCCAGCTAACTCACTTTTTCTTACACCCACTGACACACATGAAATTACAAAAATAATATCTGATCTCAAATCTTCGTCAGCTTCCGGTAGTGACAACATTAGTAATGATGTACTTAAACGTGCAAAGCACATTCTAGCCTCCCCGATTTCTCATATTTGCAACTTAAGCATGGAGCAGGGAGTTGTACCCAGCCACTTCAAGGTTGCAGATATTTGCCCTATTTTCAAGTCAGGGAGCAAAGAAATAGTATCTAACTATCGACCCATTTCACTGCTACCATCTCTCTCGAAAATCTTAGAGAAAGTGGTAAACAAGAGGCTTCTGAGTTTCCTAGAAAACAACAATATCTTATCCTCCAACCAATATGGGTTCAGAATGGGAAAATCAACTGAGGACGCTGTGGTAAACTTGACTGACCATGTGACCGACTGCTTAGACCGCGGTAAACAATGTTTAGGTGTGTTTTTAGACATGGCCAAGGCCTTCGACACCGTATCGTGGCAAATTCTTCTCCGGAAACTTGAATTAGTTGGTATTCGAGGAACAACGCTAGAATGGTTCCGGTCGTACTTGTGCGATCGACAACAAAGAGTTCGCATTTCAAATTTTCACAGCAAATACGCTTCTGTTTCTTTCGGCGTCCCTCAAGGTAGTGTTCTTGGTCCTACCCTATTCTTGGTTTACATTAATGACCTCTGTCAGCTTAAGGTCAACCAAGCCAAACTTTTCACATTCGCTGACGACACGGCTCTAATTTTCCAAGGCAATACCTGGACAGAGGTCACAGCGAACGCTCAGCAAGGGCTTACGACGGTGGCGTTATTTATTTATTTATTTATTTAGAGACACCAACAGCGAACATATTACAACACTTATAAACAAAACAATTTAAATATAAAAATTCTGATATGTTAGCCTATTATAGGTGAATACAGCTTGCTTAAAAATTTGTGGCTATTTTTATACAAATAATAATGAAAAAAAACAATAAGAAAAAAAAACAATAATAAAGAACCATACTTTTACAACTTAGATGTCCTCAACATGTTAACTAGCTTGTGTTTAAATACGGCTAATTTATCATTAAATAAGTCGAGGCTGTCAGAGGAGGCATTGACTTCGTTATACGTGCGACATACTCTCCGCAACGGGGAGTTACATGCCAAATTGGTTCTAGCGACCTGTTGCCAATCCAGAATTCGACAAATTCTGTGCCTGGGATAATGGTGAGGAACTTGCAGAGAAATTTCATTTAAGATAGATGGACAGTCGGAGGATCCATGGATCACTTTGTGAAGAAATGTTAGATCACGGATCCTCCTCCTGTCACGCAGGGTGTGCATTTTAAAAAATTTGAGGCGATTCTCGTAGGGGCTTCTGTGAGAGATGCTCTGGCTAGAGAAAGCCAGAGATCGCGTAAACGCGCGTTGGAGCCCTTCAATGCGCTGAGAATGGACGGAGTAAAAAGGATTCCAAACCACACTCGCGTATTCTAGATGACTTCTAACCAGCGAGTTATAAAGTAATACTTTAGTGTGAGGATGTTTAAAATGTTTTGAGTTGCGCCTAATAAAGCCCAGTAATTGTGCTGCCTTTTTTGCTGTTATATCAATGTGAGACTTGAAGGTCAACCCGCTATCAATTACAACTCCTAAGTCCCGTTATGTTAAGCAAGTTATGGCTACAAAAGAACCTCCTAACACTCAATGCCACCAAAACGAAATACATGACGTTTAGCATTAATCAACGCACAAATCCCACAATCATAAATTTAAAGCTACATACATGCGAATCCAAAATAGATAAAACATGTATTTGTCCGCAACTAGATCGAGTCGACTCTATCAAGTATCTAGGTGTAGTGATAGACAATCGGCTGAAGTGGGATCTTCAAGTAAATCAATTGTCTGCTCGAATTCGCAAGATGTCCCACATCTTCAAAAAGCTTGGCTGCATGGCAGATCACAACACCATGAAATTAGTATACTTAGCGTTATGTCAATCTATTTTAAGCTATTGCATTTTAAGTTGGGGGTCTGCTCATAAAACACTTCTGATGAAATTAGAACGGGCACAGCGGCTCATATTGAAAGTTGCCTACAAGAAGCCATACCTTTACTCCACAACCCTATTATATAAAGAAACAAAATTTCTGACAGTCAGACAATTATATGTATTAAATGTAGCCTTAAAATTTCACAAATCGGCCTTGAACACAATTATACAGAACACTAGACCAGCGCGTCGCAATTTATGGAAGATTCCAAGTACAAAAACGACTTTTGCTCAGAAATCATTTTTCTTTAAAGGTCCTTTCTTGTATCAGCACATTGATAAAATCCTCACTACGTTAAATACATCACGTTTTGTTTGTAAAAGGACTATAACATCTTGGCTCTTATCCTTGGATTATGGGGAAACGGAAAACCTCTTGTCAATAATTAAATAACCTTAAGGGGTCTGTCTTTCGGCCTCCTATCAGCCTACCACTATTCCAATAGACACTCGGCGGTATAAAAGACAGCTGAGAAGGAAAACCAAGAAACAGACCCCACCAATATACCTACACATACTACGCTCACATCATTCCCTCATCTCAGCATTCTTTCCCAACATAAATTCACACTTCCTTACGCACACCACCCCTCACTTTCCACCAAACAGTACAGTAGGACAAACTTTGAGACCATTTTCAAAGCAGAAACCGGCATATCTTATTAGCCATTATATTATCCTAGTTTTATTCATTTACTTGTTTAGTTTGTGTTTTTAAGCTATATTATATTAACTATATTCAGAAGAGAAAGCACTAAGCCTCACAACACAGGCTCCCCCTAGTGTGAGACTTAGGGCTCATAATTACATGAGATTAATATACAATTTGGTCGCCACTTACTTAAGTTATAAACTGCACTAGTTTCTTTAAGTATATTAATTTAGAATAAGGCCAAATTGTTAAAAGGAAATAAAGGAAATAAAAAATATGAATAACTGTACATCCTAATACATAAATACGAATGTAATATAAATTAATACATAAATATCAAGTTTTACTAAAGGTTATGTTTGAATAATAATATGAAATTGATATAAATTTACTATTTAAATAGAGTAACGACTTCAACTAAATTATGACGTAGACAGATAGATCTGGTTTACCAGTTGTTTGAAAACTGCAACTGATGGAGTTTGTCTAGTAGTTGCAGGTAAAATTAGATATTTTTTAAAGTATAGTTTCAAAAAATCACTGAGTTGCTAATGCATGAAAAGTTCAAGGTGCGCTAAAAACAGATTCATTTTTTTTTCATATTTTTTTTTTGACTATATTTTTTTATAGCGGATATAGAAGTCTTGAATACTCGCAGATACTTAAGATTTCGTTTCGATTCCATTATTAAGCTTAAAAAAATACACTTTCACTAATTATACATTTCTTCATTTTTTCTATGTATAAGTTGCCGGCATTAGTTTCATAGTAAAGCCTCTAGTAGCAGTTCAAGGGCACATTTTGTTATTCATGGACTCCAATACGGCCTTATCAGATCAACCATAAAGTTCTTTTGAATAGTGAGTCAATTTAAATATTTCTCTAGAATACATTGCTGATTGGTGGTGCCCTTGATAAAATACCAAGTATTGCAATGTGGCATTGCCAAAAGTATTAAAATATACAGGTAAGTACAAAGCTTACGGTATCGCTCGATGACTGTAGATTTAAATGTGTGAGTTCGTGAGTATGAAGTCCCCTTGCAACAAAAAAAAAATCCAGTTTAGTGGAGTTTGTATATCTAAGTCGCTTGCACATAATTATTATTAACTATAACTATTATTAAGGTTTTTTAAAATAAAAATAAAAGATTAAATGCCTAATATAGTGCTATTTACACATACATCCTCTGTGCATGTTTGCAAATGAACAACTGCACCAATTTTCATGCGTTTTTTGCTTGATATCTGTTCTGTGGTTTTTTGTGTGTTCAAGTGGATTCCAGGGTGGTTTAACAATTAGGTTAAAATTATTAACAACTAGGTAGATGTTTTAGATATGTGTAAGAACAATGTCTGTTGGAACTTTATTGTAGACAGTGTAGTTCGTAAAAAAATGGACTCGTAATTTTAAAACACAGTGTTCAAATATCTGTTTGATACGAGTATATTTTTGCGTGTTTTCAATTATATACTAATATATTTATCAAAAAGATGATTAAAATAAGGGCATAGCTTTTGTTCAATGCAAATCTACCGATTTAGATAACTAATTTAGCATTTTTCAGCTAGAAACACTGGAAACAAATAAGCGTCAAGGTGTCATGAAAAACATGTTTGTCGCACTTATGAAACTACAATTAGCCAGCATGATTGAGAATGGTCTTGTCTATGTTTTTTTTTTTTTTTTGAATTAACTTATGGCAGCGTGCCACGAGACGCCTGTACTATCGATCTTGACTATTCGGGTTAGCGCCTGAGGGTGCAGGACCCGAAATGAACCTAACCTAATTATTAAACCTATTAGTATGCTAATACCGTTAGCATGGGATGATACCTGGAACGCGTTATGGCACCTAGCACGAGGGCGCCTCAGACGGCTCGACCTCGGCTCGGGCTAGTGCCGGGGGACAGAGTGTTTGGCACCTCCTGGTGCCCTATCGGTGTGGGGGGTGAAGCACCCACCGACATGAGTCGGTATCGAACTCGTTGCTAAGCACGTGAGTGATGTCGGCTGACTTATTATTGGGGTGATTACCAGAAAAAGCAAAGGGAGCGCTTTGTCGGCTGACTGAGTAAGTTTTTAGAGCAGATGGCTTGTCTATGTTGGTTAGTTCATGAATTTTATACAACAAACAAGACATATGCCTGACGGTAAATTACACGTTTATCGTACAAGTACAATGTCACGCAGCTATTTGCACATGAGGAGTCTAAATCACAGCACTGCGCTCATTGCCCACAGATGTGAGATGATTTGTCCTGTAATTTAATTAATTTTTTACCTCCTATATTTGCTCATTTTGTTTGATTGACTTGATTGACTTACGTCAACGTGAATTTGGTTTGTGTTCACCCATTTATCATTTATGTCTGTCACTCTGAAAACGATTCACCGAAGAGATTTTAGTTCCGATGTGTCAAACTAATTAAATATTTGATGTGTCTGTGTTTTTTGTGTCTAAAGGTTTTCATTGTTTGCTTAACCGTCTTAAACCAGGTCTAGGAACAAAGAGCCAAATTAAATAGATTATTGTCACGCAATTCTCGCACGCATTTTGAACTGTTATGGCTGTATTAAAGTCTGCCCTAAAACTTACTACACGGTAAGTTTGTTGACCTTTGACCATTTTAATATTTAGTTTAATTGGTCGTTATGGAAAAGTCATAGTAAAACTATGACTTTTATTCTTTTCGTGATATAGAATTTATAAATAGGTTTGGTAACGGTTATTTTTTTTTCTTTAAACAAAAAATATCAACATCGACATCAACAGCCCACTAAATGTTCCCACTGCTGGGACTCGGGGCCTTCTCTCCCAAGGAGAGAGTTAAGGCCATAATCCATCACGCTGGCCCAGTGCGGGTTGGCGGATGACACATGACTTCGAAAGATTCTAGGTACATGTCGGTTTCCTCACGATGTTTTCCTTCACCGTTTTAAGTTAGCGGCATTACGCACATGACTTCGAAAAGACAGTGGTGCGTGTGGGGTTTGAACCCGGGGTCTCCGGATCGGCAGCCGCCGTTCTCCCGATTAGACCACCGTAACTTCAAAACAAAAAATATAGTTATGTATAAAAAATATAGTTAACGATTATACACAATAAAAACTCCGATTTTCCTAATTAATCTTACAAAGCTGTTGCTTCATCATTCCACAGTTCTATATTCCACACAACAACGTTTATGTACGTACTCGGAAATAGGGTTATTCTGAACAATACTTTTGGCTTTATTTTACTGTTATTTATGTTATGGCTGGCACAAAGAAATATAGTTTAAAATACGACAAACATAATTTATGGAATGTCCCCAAGCGGTCACATTTCGTTAGAAGAATGCTTTGAAAGTTTGCCAAAGGTTTTGAAAACACGAATCCGTTCCATCACTGGCGTCTCCGATGGAATATTTAACTATTTTGAATATAACATTATCCCATTGGGAGTAGTTTTTGTTGTGATAGGACTCTTTGCAAAGCCCACTTGGGAAAGTTACACTTTTGCCAGTTATACTACCACAAAGCCGTGAAATGCCAGTAAAGATTCGATTTGAAGTTAATAATATAATGTTTTCGGAGTAACGACATGGTAAAGAGTGGAGTAATTTTAAATCTCCAGATGACGATCCAAGGAGCGCAATGCTAAGAAGTGTTTTTTTTGTTTAATTATGGAGTAACGAGACGAGCAGGACATGTGCCTGATGGTAAGCAGCATGCCTACCACATAACAGCACAGTGACACACAGCTTTTGGAACATGAAAAGTCCATAATTACCTAGCACTGCACTGCGCTCGTCACCCAGAGATGTAAAGTGTTATATCTCCAAGCTCAGTAATTTCTCTGGAAACAATACCCTTCAAACCGGAACACAGTAACGCTTACACATTACTGCTTGGCGGTAGAATAACTGGCAAAGGTGTGGTAATTACTGGGGAAGTCCCCAGGCGGACTCTGCCAAGAGTCCTACCACTACAAAATAATGTGCGTTCTTAGTGTTGAATGAACTGCGACTTTACTATTGTGGGCAGGCGTTTTGCTTACCATCACTTTCGTGCCCTGCTCCAATTTCGTGTCCTGCTCCTCCTATCCCCCTCTATTATATATTGACTGGCCTCGTGGCTTAGTTGGTAGTAGCTCTGCCTGCGAAGCTGAGGGTCGTGGGTTCGATTCCCACCCAGTGCAAATATTTGTGTGATGAATTCAAATGTGTGTGGGTGTTTCTATGTATAATAAGTATGTATTTAAAACTATATAAGTATTATATCAGCTATTTGGCCGCCATCACACAAGCTTTGCTTAGTTTGGGGTCAGATGGTGTTGTGTGTGAATTGTCAATTTTTATTTATTTATTTTACTGTTATTGTAAAAGTGAAAGTTTGCATGTATCCTTACTCACTGACGTAGATATTGTACAGACTGAAGTAAAACACTTTTTGGTAACAAATAACCCATCTATACTGATATTGTAAAGCAGAACTTGCTTATTTTAGGAACTGCTGGACCGATTTCAAAAATTTTTTCACAGGCTATATGTATATTATGTACATGATATGCATGAGTGAAGCCGGGGTACTAATCTAATGATGTAACCACTAAAACTGCTGATATTTACGAAATAAACTGACAGCCGTTTAGCGATCCACAACCAATGAATTCAATTGTTTATTACCAGTAGACAGCCACCTGTGACCGATAAAAGGTATTAAGTTGAGCATCTAAGCGTCAAGTTAGAGCTGCCCGTAATTAATTAAATGTAACAACTTAAAGCTTTGCGGTCTCCGCTTGGCGACGCTAAGGACCTCACTTAGTAGGTAACTTAGTTTACACTCTGATGGCGGTTTCATTAAAGTGTGCTAATTTAAGTTAAACAGTTCCTGTTAGCATGGATGGGAGATTAATTTGCATAACGATGTCACACTTCTGAAGTACTTAGTACGTAATAGATTTATTTATTACCGATTTCAAAATAGGAGGAAGGAATTATCAATTCCATTGTATATATTTTGACGTGACAACGTCTTATATTTCGATGAAGCCGGCTGCACGCACGAAAAAAACATGACGTCATGCGGCGTTACCTCGCTCTGAGGCTTTCCATTTAAGGCTTGGAGTTGAAGTTGTCACGTTCAACTATCGTCAGTAACTTTACAGACAACCGATTTTTTTTGTAAACTGTATGATACGCTTTGGCGTATCATACCGTTTACAATGCAATGCAGTTAGTTAGCAATGTGCGGAGCCATAGCTCCGTTTTCGTAGTGTTTAGTAGTTTCGTAGTAATTCTTAGTTTAAGTAGTAGTAGGACTCTTTGCAGACTCCGCCTGGGGTAGTACTACACTTTTGCTTGTTATGCAAAAGTTACTTACTAAGCTATGCTTAGTTTGGGGTTAGATGGTGTTGTGTGTGAATTGTCCACCAATATTTATATTTATTGATATGCTATCGCCAAGCGGTAGTGTGCAAACATTACTGTGTACCGGTTTGAAGAGCAATGTTTCCAGTGAAATTAAAGAACATAGAGATAAAATATCTTGGTTCTCTGGGTGACGAGCGCGGTGTAGTGCTAGGTAATGGTTTGGATTCTTCGTGTTCCTATAACTGCGTGTCACTATGGTGTTTTGTGGCAGGCATGTTGCTTACCATCAGGCACATGTCCTGCCCGTCTCGTCACTCTATACTATTAAAAAAACATTTCGAAACTTTCACATTTATAAAATAATAGTCGAATTTTCACTGATACAAAAAATAAAGATCTCATATGTATACTAATATTATAAAGCAAAAGAGTTAGTTTGAACGCGATAATCTCGGGAACTACTCGACCGATTAAAATAAATCTTAAACCTGATCTTATTGGGATCTTGATTCCTAACTGCTATAGGCTATAGATATATAAATATTACGTACCACGGGCGGAGTGTACAATACCTATACAGATAAATATACAACAAAATCAAGATGGTGCAGCCCATATTTTTCCCATATACGTAGAAACAAATGGGAAACGTCCCATACCGACCTCACGTAGCAGGGTAAGGGTAAGATGATAAATCTAACCCCATCGAAACCACTTACCCTAAAAGCATTTCCTGTTATTTTTATAAAATGGATATCTCTGTCCTTTGACGTGAGGTTTTTAAATCACGCTTGAAATATTGTCTTGATTTTTATGTGCTAGTAATTATATCCGTATACTTATATTTATGTATACCATACTAGTAGTGCCCCGCGATTTTGTCCACGTAGTTCCCGTTCCCGCTATTTTCCCATGTGCTATTCCAGATTTTATTCTAACAGTGTTCCAAATTTCAATCCAATCCGTTCAAAGGTTCCAAAGTTATTAATTTGTATCTAATGTTAGTAGAATTTATTTTGTTAACATATAATCACGATCTAAATCATTGTTCAATTACTTACCTCGACGTTTCGGCAGCGTTACAAGCGCCGCGTCGTGGTCACTGACAGAGCGCCCTCTGACAGCTGTATGTTAATTTATGTTGTTTATTGTAATCTATGTCTTAACAGGCATGACATAAATCCCATATTTTATTGTTTTTATTTGTCGGGTGGGAGCGACCGAATGAACGCGGCGATCGCCTGCCGTCGAGGTAAATCAAATAATGATTTAGATCGTGATTAAGCCCTGTGTTCTGTTTACAAAATTAGTTCGAATCGTGAAACTATACTAGTAGGATTTTCAAATAGGTCCAGCAAGTTTTGACGTTCACAGCATTAGTGCGGCATTTAACTTCAGTGATCGCATTAGATTAGTGTTTTTATGCTAGACATAAAATCAAATTGATTAAATTTTATTGATTTTTAATTAATTTACCTAACTAAAAGCAAAGTCTGTTGAAACACATTCGCCCTCACAAATGTCATAAATGTTTGTAATAATTTATTTTTGTAAAAAGCCGTGGTGGCTTAGTAGCTACAACGTGTGATTATCAATCGTGTTGCAGATTCGAATCAATGAAACCACGGTAATGAACGATCGCTGCTCCGCGCATCATACTGGTGACCACACACAACATAGTAATACTCGTAGCGCAATTATAACACTTTTCCAAATTTAGTGACTAAATTCAAAAGCAAATTAACAAGTAAAGCTAGTCGACTGAATTCAGAGGCACGTTTAGAAGCAAGCTATAAACGAGCAATCGTCAATCTTCAACAGCCCACTAAATGTTCCCACTGCTGGGACTCGGGGCCTTCTCTCGCGAGGAGAGAGTTAAGGCCATAATACACCACGCTGGCCCCGTGCGGGTTGGTGGATGACACATGACTTCAAAAGATTCTAGGTACTTGTCGATTTCCTCACGATGTTTTCCTTCACCGTTTTAAGTTAGCTGCATTACGCACATGACTTCGAAATAACACCGTTTAAAAAAACGTAGACTCTGGACTGCTGGACCTGAATTAAAAATATGCCTAATTTAGAAGCGTAGAGGCTGAAACGCTAAATATAAATCGATCACAAGGTAAAAAGTGCCAAGGCTTGTCTTTTGCCTCGATTTTCTTCTAAAACTTTGAGTCCGTGAGACTTCGACGTAAATTGAAAAACTATAACCCGGGAAAAACTATAACTATAAAAAAATATTTAATAAAAAAACTATAAAACTATAACTATAATAAAAAAATATAAAACTATAACCATAACTGTAAGGGACTCGTGACGTCAGCGCTTCTTTTAGTTATTTCTTTATTCCGCAATTATTTACGAAATCTGTATCGTAATCTTTATTATTATAAATCGTCTTAAATTCACTTGTACACGAGAAAAAAAATCGAAATATGTACTGGGATATATTGTAAAAGTGAAACTTCAACGGACAAGTGAACTAAATTTTAATTGGAAGTTTTGCGAACAGTTTGCTTATGTACTTGTCCGAACTAAAAATCTAAAATAAAATATGTATGTTTGTTACTCACGCAAAAATAGAGATATAGAGATATGACATCTTAGATCTCTGGGAGACGAGCGCAGTGCTGTACTATGTAATGATTTGGACTCTTCATGTTCCAATAGCTGCGTGTCACTGTGCTGTTATGTGGCAGGCATGTTGCTTACCATCAGGCACATGTCCTGCCCGTCTTTTCACTCTTTATTTATAAAAAAAGAAAAGATAATGGTCTGGAATAACACACAGCTTATTTTTTATCCCGAAAAATAACGGGATCGGTAGCTACGCGTGTGGAACCGCGGTGTACTGCTAGTGCGAATATGAAGAGGGCAACTATTGATCATAATATTATTCATACAACTTTTTAAGACAATTAATTAGAATTAAGACAGGGATTTGGGATCCAAAAAATGCTTATCTCCGTATTTATTCCAATTTCATTCCATTTGCCCACTAGGCTTACAAAAGGTGCTTAAACAGCTTTAAACTTTTTTTTATACAGACAAATTAATACTTTCATTTCCATCTCATAAACGTTAAACGAATGAACTCAAAGAAATATAATTGTGGTTGGTTCAAGTTTCATAATACGGCGGTTAAATTCATCACGAATGTGAGACGTTATTTTAATATTTTATTTATTTGAATAAATAAATAAATAAGCCAGCACGATTATTCAGTACACCAGTATTATTAATTATGAAACATTAACCGTGGTTAAATGGCAGATACTGATGGCCACTGACTTAAAAACGGTGAAGGATAACATCGTAAGGAAACCGACATTTTCCTTGGATCTTTTGAGGTCACGCGTCATCCACCAACCCGCATTGGACTAGGCGTGACGGAAATTATGTCTTTGCAATAGATGGTCCCGATTATTCAGTGGGCTGCTATTGGTAAACGGTAGAGCGAGTTCCCGATATTTCGACGAAGTTTACTGCATCACGTTCAAGGGCTAATTAACAAATGGAAGGAGTTGATAATTATAAGAGTTTTTCTAATCACGGGTAGACATATCAAATTTATTTCTTTCTCAGTCGTTTCGGATGATTAGGTACCTACTTACTACTGTTAGTGGAACTCTAATGCAAATTTCGAAAAGAGACAGTCATCCACTCACTGTATCATTTTGTTATTTGGAACACAATTGAGACGCGTATTTTCATTTTAAAAACATCCAAATACCGGATTCCACGCATTTGAGTGTCTGTAACCGTCATTTCGATTGAAATTCCAATATTTCGAGATTTCGATGGCTCTCTCCAACCTCGATATGTAATGACGATTGGAGGGCAAGACTGGAGTCAAGCAGATGCTTGGCTATTGTGAATTTGTGTCGCTCATTGTTTTCTGTACTGATTTAAAAATAAAAACTCTCTTTGCCATTCGTTACTTTACCCGTGAAAATCTGAACTACCTACTAATATTTATAAACCCAAAAGTTTGTAAGTATGGATGGAAGGATGTGTGTTACTTTACTCTTTCACGTAAAAATTACTGAACGGATCGGGCTGAGATTTGGATCATATAAAGATTATAGTCTGGAAGAACACATAGGCTACTTTTTATCCCGGAAAATAACGAGAAAGACGGGAACGGCAACTACGCAAGTAACACCGCGGGGCGCTGCTGCATGAAATTACGTGGAAATATTGGCTACCTACTCGCTTAAACTGAATAAATACCCTGTCATTATTACTATGTCTCAATATTGCGATAAAGTATGGAGTACGTAGTCAAGTTATGAATGTACCTATAATTAAGGGATTAGTTGGTAGTAAGTCTGTAAGTCTGACTGAGAAGAGTAGGTAGTGGATTTGATTCCCAATCAGTGCAAATATATGTGTGATGAATGTAAATGTATTTGTTCTGTGTATAATAAGCATGTATTTACAACTTATAAGTATTATGTCAGTTATCATCTGACTCTATAGTAGTACATTCGTAAGTAGTGATGGAATAGTACAAGCATTGCATAGTTTGGGGTTATATGGTGTTGTTTGAAAAATATCCACCAATATTTATTTATTTACTAGTACCGCCAGGATAGTTCCCGTTACCGTTATTTTCCCGGGATAAAAGGTAACCTATGTGTTATTCCAACCACGAGTATAATCGAACTGTATTTAAAATGCAATCCGATCCATGCAGTCGTTCCGATATAATTAAAAACATCCAAACTTTCGCATCTATAATATTAATAGGAAGTAAGATTTAATTATTTACGTACTTTTTACTTTAATGTGATATTCTAGGGACGAGAGTCGCGCTCGTGACGATACGCCTGCCGATAACAGCACAGTGCTTCGCAGGTATTATAACGTGAATAGTTCATATCACTACTACGTACTACAATGAGCTAGTCACCTGCAGATATGAGATGATTTACCTGTTTGCTAGGTAATAAATATCACTGCATATATCTGGCTGGCAAGGTTTAGTCGTTAGTAAGTTTTCTCGCACAGCCCGATGTCGTGGGTTCGATTCTCACTCAGTCTTTCAGGATAAAAATATTTGTCGGGGGAACATGAAAATTTGTTCTATGTCTGGGTTACAAGCAGTTTTGGGAAGCAGGTCTTATTAAACTGAACTGGAAGACTGAAATTCTCATCAGCTATTTCTATCGATGCATCACCCAAGTAGAATTCCTAACTCATCCTCCGATGAGGGTCCTCCGTGAGCAAATGACCAGCAGAGCCCTCAGGGCACAGACAAGGAAGGTACCGCGGCTATCCCTAACCACAGTCATAAAGGCGGACCTTTCGCTGCCGACCATGTTAGCTCCCCGCGAAATCCCCCGCGTAATTCCCATTCCTCATATTTCTCTGGGATGAAAATTTGTCTAAATGCTATTCCAGAAATCTAGCTGACTTCTGTAGGTACAGATGTTCTGTTGTGATTTACCAACAAACATTCAAACATCCAAACTTTTTATTTTATGTATAAATTTGGCTATTAGTAGAGTTTCTCAATCCTAAGCTTTGTTACAATAAATACCGAAATATAAGGATACGGGGAATAACAAATGGAAGAGAGACTGTCGTCATCATCAACAGCCCACTAAACGTTCCCACTGCTGGGACTCGGGGCCTTCTCTCGCAAGGAGAGAGTTATGGCCATAATCCACCACGCTGGCCCAGTGCGGGTTGGCGGATGACACATGACTTCGAACTGTAGTCTCCTTCAAATAAATGTTCCCACCAGAATATCATTAGTACTCAGGCAGGTATCCTGAAAGCTTTTTGTGAAAGCCTATGTATCTTGAAACGTTAAATAAGGTCAAAATGAGCACAAGGCACCTACGTTATTTATAGCATTCATTAATTACCTAGAGCTCGCTTTCTGTAATCTATTAGGCTCAAAATCAACCCACACTTGAATATAGATAGAGTCCATTTCATGACTATTGTTTGTACTTGTTAATAATAGTTCTATTTATACTCGTAGCTAGCTAACTTGTTAATGTTAGTTGTGTTGTGAACTATTTGTTTTCAAACGTACACAGCGATTACTTGAGTATAATAAGTTTGATTTGTCGGTCTGTGAATTAGTGTTTATCTGTACCATCGTAGCTTCCTTACGAATAGGTCGATTTTACTTATTTTATTTTTGTATATAATACTTACGTGGTATCATTGTACGTTGTGTAAGTGTATGTACGTGTGGGTAAACTCTCTCAATAAGAATTTTAAAGAAGGGCTTGGCTATTCTATGAAGATCATCATAATCACCAGCCTACTAAATGTTCCCACTGCTGGGACTCGGGGCCTTCTCTCGAAAGGAGAGAGTTAAGGCTATAATCCACCACGCTGGCCCAGTGCGGGTTGGTGGATGACACATGACTTCGAAAAAATTCTAGGTACATGTCGGTTTCCTCGAGATGTTTTCCTTCACTGTTTTAAGTTAGCGGCATTACGCACATGAGTTCGCAAAGACAGTAGTGCGTGTGGGGTTTGAACCCGGGGTCTCCGGATCGGAAGGCGCCGTTCTCCCGACTAGACCAGCCGTAACTTCTATGAAGATACAAGATGGAAATTTAGTGGTTGGTGGCAACCACAAAATGTCGAGTATTTGAAATGTTTATTTATTCATATTAAATTCGTTTTTAGATTGCCCGACTTCACAAAAGTACAAATACAAAATACAAATACAAAATATCTTTATTGAATAATAACTTAGAATAAATACATTAATAACCCCTGCCTGTAGCTTTAGCGTTAGCTGTGTTGCTGCAGGCAGTGTCTTCCTAAACTTGAGCAAATAACAATAAAGATTAAAACTAAATAACTAAATGGGGGCTTTATACTATATCACTTAATTTAAGATACTTAATAAATTTTTGTACGTTTATTTTATGTATACTGTATGTTTTATGTATCTATGTATTATAAATGTGTGTTATAAGTAATTTTGTACAATGCATTTGAAAGTATGTAAGTATGAGACGTAAATATAAAATAATAGTAACTAATTACAATGGAGTCTGATATGTAAATAACATAGTTAAATAAATTGTAAGATAAATATAATATTTAAATAAGTACATAAATATGTTCTCCTACAACCTACAATCGTCATATTCCTAAGAAAGTATTTCTATAATTATAGACTACAGGCCCGTGAACAAAATTTACGGGTCAAATAAACCACCAGGAGACCTTTGTAGGGTTATAGAAGGGTATAAAGTAATAAGATTCAGCACTATGCCGTCACTTGTAAGCTGTCCAACTGAGTGCAGTTGAAGATGGGGGGTTGCAATTTTCGATCATTTCTCCTTGTCGCATGATTTTTGTACGGCGTTGGGAAATAATAGATTAGAAGTGGTATGGAAACTGTAAAAATTATAAATTTTAGTTTTTTAGTTATTAGTTTGTCGCAAAAAAATATGATGTGCCGACGATTTACACATGACAATTGACAATTTGGGCATTTGATTATGTACGGCATTGGTTCCATACAGTTTCAATACCTCTTCTAATCCATTATTTCGCAACGCCGTACAAATCATGCGACAAGGAGAAATGATCGAGGGTTGCAACCCCCCATCTTCAACTGCACTCAGGACAGCTTACAAGTGATGGCATAGTGCTGAATCTTATTACTTTATACCCTTCTATAACCCTACATAGGTCTCCTGGTGGTTCATTTGACCCGTAAATTTTGTTCACGGGCCTGTAGTCTATTAGAGAGTAGGTATAGGTATTTGTTTTCCTTTTACGTGCCGTTCTAATCGAACAAAAATTAAATTAACTTGGTCTAGACTACTTTAAAAAGGTCTGGTCACGAATCCATCACACATATCGACATTTACGTCATTTCGGCGAATGTCTAACAACCACTAAACCAATTTACCTACAAACAGAAACTTAGGATTGATTGATGCTGATGTAACTTCGGTCCTAAGTTCTCTAATTAGATTAGGTATACCCCGGCTTGGAAAGGTTGGCTTGGAAGGTGTCTGAAAACGGATGGTATTTGTCACTAAGTTAAGGTTAGTTACTAAATAAATAAGCCGTGGTGACCTCATGGCAAGATTGCCTGATTTCGCGATGGA
This sequence comes from Ectropis crepuscularia, assembly GCA_963693475.1. NCBI lineage: Eukaryota > Metazoa > Arthropoda > Insecta > Lepidoptera > Geometridae > Ectropis > Ectropis crepuscularia. The sequence goes on from OY856358.1 coordinate 18,990,312, forward strand.
AAAGTCGTAGGTTCGATCTTACCTGCACCTCTAATATTTTTGAAGTGAAAATTTCTTTAACTCGCCATCATGGCATGGCCAAATGCGGGAAATGCTGTCGCATTTCTAGATGGCCATGCCATGATGGCGAAGCCACGCCGGTTACACCCGTGTAGTTTTCAAGGTAAGCTATCAAATTCTGAGTTATAAGTTTTCACTTCTATCGGCAGTTCCTATGACTGCCAATTTTTTTTTATGTACTTACAGACCTAAAAGTTTGTTATAATCGCGGACAATCTGTGAAGAAATTGATATTCTTCAATAAAGACGTCTTTCGAGGTCACGTGTCTTTCACCAACCTAGACATTAGCAGCGTGATGGATAAAGGACTCGAATCATTCATAATGTGAGAAAGCTTTGAGTCTCAACAGTGAAACGTAAAGTAGGATGTTTATGCTGAACAATAATTATTTTTGTTGTGGGAACATTTCTCACACTATCGGGCCTTCACAACTATGTACTATTTTGATAAATTGTTGTGTTTGTGTTTGAATGCTACAGGTTGTGTCTCTGCCGCTATGTTGATAGATATCATCAATTTAGCAGCAGTGTTCATAGCCAGGGCCATAAGTAATCATCATCATAAGCCTATTTAATAATCGTCCATCGTCTCAAGGCCGATTTACATCAGACGAGCGAATGCTCATTCTATCCCCACTGTATCAAATAGGGTACAATCCTAAAAAAAACTAATTAGTCCGTCAGTTAGATTGCTAAAAAATATTGTACACGTATTTTTTCTTTTGTTTCACAAACAAAAAAATACGAAAATACAGCGCTTAGAAGTTTCGCGTGACGTCACTCGTGCCTATGATTTTTACTCACGAGTGACGTCGCGACCCCCACTCTCGAAATTTGATGATCTATATATTTGTCGATTTTTAATATTTTGAAAAAACATTATATACGTGTCCCATATTTTTCCATGATCTAGCTGACGAACTAATTAGAATAGTGTATCTTTGACCCAGTCCGGTACCCTATTCATTTGGTGTAAACAAACGTAGAACATTCTTTCGTTGTTTTGTTTGCGTTCGCAAAGATTCTATGGAATATCTAATATGGAAAACGCTAAGAACGATCTTTCGTTTACACTAAAAGATCGAGAAAGAATGCTCTTTTTCCAGCTCTAGCTCTATGTTCGTTCAGTTTAAATCGGCCTTAATAAGTTTCCACTTGACCGCCATCTCGCCCGATGTTGAGGGACGATGCGGTCTGCGATGGAGCGTGCTTACTTAATAGAAACCGATTCACTCTCGATTTAAAGACACCAAGATTGTAATATATATGAATACATTACTGTAGTTATAACCTAAATGTTACTAATGCAACGATTATTCTTAGAGGCAAGTATTAATATATTTAATTTATTCTCACCAGCACAAAATTCTGAAGATACATCCTACGCGGAGGAGTCTAGGAAAAGTACTGTTTAGTACGAAAATATCCAAGATTCATATTTTAGTAACAAGTACCTAGCTAATATTGAATGTTATATTTTTATTCTCAATTTATCATAATATTCATCACAGATACTCAGAAATAGGAAAAAAACATATTACAAACTGAGGTTTCTAGATATTCATGCTTTTCGTTGTAATACATTCAGCGGTGCCGTAGCGTAGGTGGGTTCGATTCTTCCCTAGGACTAATATTCGTATAATGAGCAATATTTTACTCATTAGGTATATTTATGTGGGTGTTTCCATGTTGCGCAAGTTTTATTGTTTTTGTGTATTCACAATAGGGTACAATCCTTAAAAAAACTAATTAGTTCGTCAGTTAGATTGCTAAAATATATTGTACACGTGGTTTTTCTTTTGTTTCACAAACAAAAAATGACGAAGATTCAGTGCTTCAAAGTTTCGCGTAACGTCACTCGTGGCTACGATTTTTAGGGTTATAGGCGATTCGTCCTAAAGTAAATTCGTCACTATTTGTATTCTCCATACATTTACCCACGAGTGACGTCGCGACCCCCCACTCTCGAAGTTTGATTTTCTATATGTCGATTTTTGATATTTTGAGAATACAAAAAATACTTGTCCCATATTTTTCCATGATCTAACTGACGGACTAATTAGAATGGTGTGTTTTTGACCCAGTCCGGTACCCTATTACATGAGCATCATATCAGCTTATTGACTCCCATAGTACAAGCATTGCTTTTCCCGCATTGCCGAGGCGGAGAGGCTCATTGGCCGTGTCTTGGTCACCCACGGTGAAACGAAGAGGAACTGCTGCGAGAGGTGGGGCTGCTAGTTTAGGCTTTGCCAAAGTGGACGACGATGTGGCCATGTAGGTTGCAGTCTAGGTAGTTTGTTGGTTAGTAAGTCGCGGCCTAGTTGGGGTCGCCATCGGTGGTGAACGCGGTGGGACAGCAGAAATGAGGAATGCCGACATTGCGGTGCGCCGCTCTCCATGTCTTCTGCAACCGAAAAACGGTATGCGGCGGGACCACGGACCTGAGCCGTCGCAGGGTACCAAGGATCTAGACTCGGGGGTATATGGTTATAAACCCCCGATAGTACACTATCTATTCTCATTGTCGTCTACGATTGAGCGTACTTACATGGAAGAAACCGATTCACTCGCGATTTAAAAACGCCAAGATTCACTCACTTACTTATTGGGAAAAACCTCGAAAAAACCTACGCAGGCAACGTGTTTCACAACCTAGACGTTCTTATAACGACAATTAAGTCAAACCTCGAGTTCGATTTGATTTATTGTGATTTGTAGGATTTTAAATTTTTTTTTTTCAATAATATCATTATTTGCTTAAGTCCTGCGATAACATTTTCAATATAGGAAGCAAATTAACCGAAACCGGTACATTAATTCAATTTTCGGCGAAAATGTATTTTAGCTTAACCTCGTTCGATACAGATTATCGATGATTCGATTAATCTAAACGAAATTCAACGTACATGAGACATAAGAACATAATATGGAGAATGGTGAAATCAATATTTTCTTATGGCTTTGATGAAATTAGGTTAGAAATAAAAGAATAGCACAAACCGTTGAATTTTGAATTGATATATCACTGTACACTACTACACTAGCATATCCATCACAGAACATCTGTTCTGTGATATCCATATTTTAATAGGTGAAGTAAAATTTTGTGTTCCTTTTTACGAGAATTGCGTAGACGGAAGAGTATGAAATTTAGTATGAAAAATAGTTTACATAAAATATGAACGGAGAGCATCATGCTATTTTTAGGGTTCCGTAAAACGTAAAAACGGAACCCTTATAGATTCGTCATGTCTGTCTGTCTGTCTGTCTGTCCGTCCGTATGTCACAGCCACTTTTTGCCGAAACTATGAGAACTACACTGTTGAAACTTGGTAAGTAGATGTATTCTGTGAACCGCATTAAGATTTCAACAGAAAAATTAAAAAAAAAGAAAAATTAGGGTTGCCCCCCATACTGAGAATTGAAACTCAAAAATTTTTTTTTCATCAAACCTACACGTGTCGGGTGTCTATCGATAGGTCTTTAAAAATGATGTTAAGGTTTCTAAAATCATTTTCGTCTACACTGAATAATTTGCGCAAGAGACACTTCCAAAGTGGTAAAATGTGTGTCCCCCCCCCTCTAACTTCTAAAGTAAGAGAATGAAAAATCTAAAAAAAATATATGATGTACATTACCATGTAAACTACCAACGAAAATTAGTTTGAACTCGATCTGATGAGTAGTTTTTTTTAGTACGTCATAAATACACTATTATTGAAACTTCGATCAAAGTTACAACGAACTACAAGAACTATGTGTACTATGTATATAGTTACTTTATATATTATTTTATATATATAGTTACTGTTACTTGCTGCAACGGAACCCTTCATGAGCGAGTTCAACTCGCACTTGGCCACTTTATTTTTTGTATAAATAGAAAATTATACCAGGCGTTTGACATACACGCCTACCTGTATATCGACGGTAAAAACCAAACCTGCTGTAACCCACAAAATGCAAAATGTTCACCAGAGCCAAAAAACTTTTGAGATTTTACAAAAAAATTAATAACTCAAAAACTGTTATTCCTATAAATGTAAGTTTTAGAAACAAAATGCATTATTTAATTGTTTATTAAATAAAATAACTAAAACTAACCAAAAGTTTGTTTTTGTTTATGTTTTTGTGGGTTACAGCAATGTCACTTTTTTTTCTGTTACGCAAAAATGCTGTAAATGAAGAAGACAAATGTATGGACTGCTCCAAAAGAAACATTTTACATTTAAGCAATATCGTCTTAATAACGTATGGCACTTATTTAGTTTTGAAAATTATGTCGTAAATAACATTAGAATGAATGCCTCGGTACACTTAAAATTGTTGTTAATATCAGAAATTATGAGAGGTCAGTAAAATAAAAACGATGTAAGTATGGGATGATACAAATTTGACATTATTTTAATACGTTTAGAGACAATCACCACTACTAAATCTTTTTTTTTTTAACTTAAAAACAATCAAAATACTTAGAGCACACAAAGCACAAAATCGGAAATTGAGAACTTTAGGTAACTTATCTTCTGCTTAAGGCCTTCGGATCGACCTTGATGCTGAACCATGATGATGATGTTAGGCAATACACCTGCCCATTACATTATCACTCGGCTATTGGAACATTAAAAATCCCAATCATTACCTAGAACTGTGCTGCAGTCGGCTGCGTCCTGCAGAAATCGTTCCGTCCTAAAAGATGGTTTATCTAAATATCCTATAATTTTGGCAAAAATATTGTCCTTCAAATCAGAACACAGCGACGTTTGCGTATTACTACTTGCCAGTAGATCAATTGGCGAAAATATACTACTTTTCCAGTGGAGAAGTAAATATAAATATATGGGCAGATGTTTAAAACACAACACCATCTGACCCCAAACTTATTAAAAAATGTATTATAGCATCCAAAAAGCTGATATAATACCTAAACAAGGTTATTGGTAATCAGCTTGCATCCTTTTAAGGCCATATTAAGTACACAAAATACATATTATATACACAAAATACACTTTTGAAGAACTATGGACCAATATCCCTTCTGAGTTGTTATCACATGTTGCTTTATTCGAAGACTCAACAAGTTTCAACCACCAGAATAGGCCGGATTTCACAACGGGTATAGCACCATGGACCACATTGACTTCGTGCGGCAAATCATACAGAAGAACAATGAGTACAATCAGCTCCTTTGTTTGTAGTTTTCGGACTAGTAGAAGGAATTCGACTCGGAGGAAACCCGGTCTGTCCTGGAATCCTTACAGCGATGTCAAATTAACTGGCGATATACCGATATGATAATATGTTTGACGCCGCTACTATGATCATTCAAGTTCAAAACTTGCAGATGAATGATCCACCTGCGACGAGAAGTGAGACAAGGGAACGTAATCTCCCCAAAATTGTTCTCAAACGCATTGAAGGATATATCTAGGACACTGGATTGGACTGGATGTGGCATCAATATAAACGGTGAATACACCTGTCACCTACGATTCGTAGACAACATTGTTATGATGGCCGAAAAAAAAAATACAAGAGATGCTGAATAGCTTAGCTGAATTTTCTCAACGCATCGGTGTCCAGATATTAGATAAAACCAATGTTATGGTGAACGAGCTCCTAACTATGGGATCGGTTGCCATAGCCAAGGAACGCTTTTACTTGGAAAACAATTTCAAATGTGAGTCCATGAAAAGGATTCAGCTAGGCTGTGTAGTGTTTGGGAAACTCTCTCTTCTCATCACCCATCCCACATAGCCAGAAGACTAAAGTTTTCAATCAGTGCGTTCTACCGGTCATGATCTACAGTGCTGGAACGTAGAAACTGACACTTAAGACCGTCCACAAGTCCATTAAGGTCGCACAGTATGCTATGGAACGAGCTGTGCTCGGTGTCTCTCTGAGGGATCATATTCGAAATGAAGTCATCCGTCATCCGTTATTGACAAAGCTCAACGTCTTAGCAAACTGAAGAGGCAGTGGGCTAGTCATTTCTGTAGGAGGACCGATAACCGTTGGGGTAGACAAGTTCTTTTTTTTTTTTTTTTAATTTAAATTTTACAGCTCCACAGACTCTGGGGTCCGTGACCTTTGTCAATCGTTTTCTTTTTTTGTTACATGAATCTTGGATTGGAGAAGAAAAGGAAATAGGGGACAGTAGGGAACATTTTCTTGCTAATTCTAGGACTATTTTATTTTCTAAGTCGCCTCCTCCCGGCTCAGCGCCTCCACCACGACTGCATTTCTATCCTTGATGGCCATCTGCAAATTGAACTCTCGGATGGTCTTCGGTGTTGCAGACAACGCTCGCCGCACGAACCGACCGATGGCGTCGTCGGTGTCGTCAGCGTAATATGTGAAGGTCCCCGTGTGCCGTGAGATTGCGACGACCGCATGAGGCACGCTCTCGTGCAGCTTCGTGTTTGCCTTAGTTTTTATTGCGATTACCGACTCGTATGTTAGTCCCTGAGCTTCATGGATGGTAAGGATGCGTGACCCGGTGCCTGAACCATAACCCTGGTTTGTCAGGGTCTCCTTCTCCTCTTGAGTGTGAACTAAAAAGAGGGTGTTTGGTTGGGTGTTGGGTATTTGCGCTCCCTTATACCTTCTCTGCTCTAGGGACTTTATGCGAGGCGCCGAGGAATACATACCCGAGTATATTTCCCTCAGCGCATATGCGACGTCCATTGGGTTTCGATGTGTGCAGAGCAACTCCTGGCTGATCTTTGTTACCAGGTTCGGGCGGTGATACCTCATTTTGAAGAGATTTTCCCTATCGATATAAGGCAGTTGATTGACATCTCCGATGAGGACAATTTCGCCAGCACCAGACAGGCGTGAGACCATTACAATGGCTCCGAAATGGTTCATGAGGGCTTCATCCACCATGAGGCGACTGAAACTCTCTTTTCCGAATCCATTTACGAGAGTAGAAGCCATAGTTCGCACCCTGGTTTTGACCAGGTTTCCAATGCGGTGCGATAGCTTTTCTCTTAGATCTTTTGCTGCCTCAGTTGTTGTGGTGATGATAGCGTCCTTGTCCACGTCGAAGTGTCTAATAACCCATGTTGTCTTTCCACATCCCGGAACACCATTGACCCATTGTATTCTTGGTACCTCCCAATTTGCCCAAGCCGCTGTGACACTTGAGTTCCCTTCGACAATTTTGGCCATCTCTAGGATCTTGTCGTCCAACATAATTTTGGTGCATCGGGCGGTAACTACAATAGGGTCGTTTGGTGGTGTCGCATATACAGGCATTCCCGCGCGCTCTGTCTCTTTCTCGTTCAGTGTCACGAAGCCATTTTCTGCACTGTAGGCTGCCATATACTGTCCTGTCATAGTTCCCTTGATGACCCGGGAAGTAACATTGTTGTAAATGGCTGCTTCGGCCTCCTCGAGTTTCGCCTTTAATAGGCTTTCACTTCCCAGCCAGGTAGACAAGTTCTAAAGTGGAAACCGTGATTAGGTAAACGTAGTAAAGGAGGTCCTGAAACCCAATGGAGTGACGACATACGTAAGGCTGCAGGCAGTGGTTGGAGAAGTAAAGCCGACAACAGGGCTGAGTGACGTACCATTGGAGATGCCTATGTCTAGCAGTAGACTAGAATGCGCTGATGATGATGATTTAGGTATTAAGTTTTAACAAAAGTTGTGAAACAAGTATTGTTTGTTTAAATGCACAGAATATGATCTTAAATGGATGCAGGCTGATTAACAGCACCCTTGTAAAGTTAAATATACATACTCATTATCCATAGAAATATCCTGACACAAAACAAATATCTATTTGTTTTCATCTTACAAATATTTGCCCTGGGTGGGAATCAAACCCACGATCCTCGGCTCGCAGACAACATACTACCAACTAAGCCACGAGGCCAGGCGAGGTACTACCAGTACAAAAATCGCGATAAATTTAACTTTTTCCAGGATAAAAAGTATCCCATGTTTCAGGAGTTCAGCAATTTAGGCATGAAGAGGTAATATATAATTTAAGTTACTTTTCACAATTTCTTGTACTTTTCTATTCCAAATTATATTTCTAAATTAGTTGAAATGATTTAAAATAAAATAAAGTTGCCAAGTGCGAGTTGGACTCGCCCATGAAGGGTTCCGTTGCAGCAAGTAACATAATATATATAGTACACATAGTTCTTGTAGTTTGTTGTAACTTTGATCGAAGTTTCAATAATAGTGTATTTATGACGTACTAAAAAAAAACTACTCATCAGATCGAGTTGAAACTAACTTTCGTTGGTAGTTTACATGGTAATGTACATCATATATTTTTTTTAGATTTTTCATTCTCTTACTTTAGAAGTTAGAGGGGGGGGGGGGAAACACATTTTGCTACTTTGGAAGTGTGTCTCGCGCAAACTATTCAGTGTATACGAAAATGAGTTTAGAAACCTCAATATCATTTTTGAAGACCTATCGATAGACACCCCAAACGTGTAGGTTTGATGAAAAAAAAAATTTTGAGTTTCAGTTCTCAGTATGGGGGCAACCCTAATTTTTTTATTTTTTTTGTTCAAATCTTAATGCGGTTCATAGAATACATCTACTTACCAAGTTTCAACAGTGTAGTTCTCATAGTTTCGGCAAAAAGTGGCTGTGACATACGGACGGACAGACAGACAGACAGACATGACGAATCTATAAGGGTTCCGTTTTTACGTTTTACGGAACCCTAATAAAAAACATTGATGAGGCATTCATATTCATCGTCAAATCACTTACCTACGTTTATAAATTGAATCTAATTCGGTAGTAAAGCACAACAACAGCACACTCGTCACGCCTTCCCAAGTGTCACACAGTAACGTACATAACTGAACGACGTGGTGATCCGCGGTGCAACCGGCGCGAACGTATTTTACAATGGCGGTAAATGAGGAAAATCTGCAGATGGCTATCGTGTTGAAAATAGCTTTAATAACAAAGTCCAGTAAATTTTAGTGAGCTTAAGTTGGCGTAATTAGTGAATGTCTATAACACCACATGTATATAACATGTAGTAAATTAAAATAACCCACGTTTGATTATAAAATAGATGTAGTAAATACCATGCTTTACTTAATTGTTATGAGCAATTTTGCTGTAACCCACAGTCCTCAACATTTCATGACGCTGTTATTACAATGCACACATAATTTGCAAAAGGGAAATCGTTGTAAATAGCAAATGAAAGAAAAAGGCCGTTTTTGTGTTGTTTACAGCAAGATAAATGTTGTCTTTTTTGAAAAATTGAAAAAATTTCAATGCTGTACAAAAATTTCTAGAGGTCGTAGAGCCACGGGAGTGGGACTATTCAACGCAGTATTTTTTTCTGATTCTAAATCTGCAAAAAAAATTTTTGCCAAAGGTGTGGTTTACAGCAGGTTTGGTTTTTACCGTCGATATACTCTTTTGTTTATTGTTAAAGTATGTGTTTATATTGAGAATAATTCGGACAATAAGTCGGTCGAATTTCTGCTACTTCGCAACCTTAGAGCAACTATCAAAGTTCGCAACCGATAATATATAATAATACATAATTGTTTCCATTGTGAGATTTACATTGATTATATGGTCAAAGTACTTTATTCATAAATGTACAATTTACACGTCAATAAATAAAAACAAAAGAAAGAGCATACAAATTGTATACATTTTCAAAGTTTGAAATGACTACTTTACTGTATTATAATAATTATTGTACAGAAAACTGTCAAGTATTATAGGAGTATAATATGTTTTTATAACAATTATTGTACTGACCCATGTCACATTTTTGTATACATTTTTATAGGACTTTGCCATCACGCTCTAAAAATTCAGTGTAACTATAAAACTATATATTATATAAATAGAAGTTACGGCTGGTCTAGTCGGGAGAACGGCGGCTGCCGATCCGGAGACCCCGGGTTCAAACCCCACACGCACCATTGTCTTTTCGAAGTCATGTGCGTAATGCCGCTAACTTAAAACGGTGAAGGAAAACATCGTGAGGAAACCGACATGTACCTAGAATCTTTCGAAGTCATGTGTCATCCGCCAACCCGCACTGGGCCAGCGTGGTGGATTATGGCCTTAACTCTCTCCTTGCGAGAGAAGGCCCCGAGTCCCAGCAGTGGGAACGTTTAATGGGCTGTTGATGATGATGATAAAACTTTAAAATGGTGCAACGAATCTCATCGGAGATTTCTATAGTTTTATGAAACATTTTCACTGGTAAACCGATAAAAATATTCCTTAATTTTATTCTGGTGTAGAATAAACCACCAACTAATCTGTATTAAATACCCACACTAACGGGTGGTTTCTACGTAGTTGTTAATTTAAACTAAAAGGTAAATGGGTAGATAAACTTTTATTATAAATAAAAGTTACTTAAAATAAAACCAAATAAAGTAGCCATTGGTGAAAACCCTGGAAAGCAATCATGAATCTCGTCCAGCCAAAAGTACAAAATAAATAAATATTTTAGACCAAATTCTGAAAACTGATCATTTAAGTCGTTTGTGATGCCACACGAACTCAAAAACAAGATTGAACCCAAGTTAATTGAAATACGGCAAAACTTATAAAAAATAACAAGGGTCCGTTTTTTATACGAAACCATGAAAAGGTAGCCTATTTCCAGATGTCTTTAGTGAACCCCAGTCATGAACCTGTGTCTAATCGTTCATTTTGACGATAGCCGTGCGGTTCGAAAGGTCGTGTTTACCAATTTTGATGGAACTTTGTTTTCAATTAATTTAGGGATTGTGTGATTTAATTTATTTCGGGAACAGGTGAAAATATGCGAGGGTCGCATTAACATATTGTTTGCAATTTTAAACCGGAAGGCTGAATGAACAATTTTGAAAATTTTGGCTTTTATTTATTGATGACTAAAAGCACTTTAGCAAGCACCGTTCAAGTATGCTTCACGTTCTGGTGATTTCACCACGATGAAAAGTATATTAAGCCTATTGTTAAACAACATGCCTGCCACATAACAGAGTGACACGCAGATATTCGAACATGATGAGCCCAAATAATTACCTAGCACTGCACTGCGCTCGTCACTCAGAGATATAAGATGTTTTATCTCTATGCCCTGTAATTTCACTGGAAACATTTCCCTTTAAACCGGAACACAGCAATATTTGTACTACCCCAGACGGACTCTGCAAAGAGCCCTACCACTACTACTCTTTAGTATTGTTGAGTAACAAACAGCCAATCATGCAAACTTTGACATTTTTAAAACGAGTAAATAACGCGTAATAATAAAAAGTAGCTTGTTTGTATTATGTTGTAGTAAATAATCTATTCTACTAAACGGCCATTTAGTAGAATAGATTATGTAGTCTGTCTATAATATTTCTGTACGCATTAATTTACAAACAAACTACTTTTTGAATGGATAATTTAGTAGAATAGATTATTTAGTCTGTCTATAATATTTCTGTAAATAATCTATTCTACTAAATTATCCATTTAGTACTACTAAATAATCTATTCTACTAAATGGATAATTTAGTAGAATAGATTATTTAGTCTGTCTATAATATTTCTGTAAATAATCTATTCTACTAAATTATCCATTTAGTACTACTAAATAATCTATTCTACTAAATGGATAATTTAGTAGAATAGATTATTTAGTCTGTCTATAATATTTCTGTACGCGTTAATTTACAAACAAGCTAAGCTGATTTTATCAGGACTTTTTCAAGAAGGTAACTGAATTCACCTATGTGACCGATACAAAACGTATCCAGTAAATTTCATGGTACGAGTATGAAGCGAAAAGTTACAAAACCTTTTTCGAATGAAAAATATAGAGCTTTGAAAACTGCCCTGTATTTTGTATTCTTTCCGGAGTATTGTGAAAAGGTAGTGATTTAGAACTAACTGTATAATTGAAGAGTAGAAAGTCGTTTTAATTTTTTTAGAATTGTCGATGTAAATCTGTGTTTTTTAGGAAAATGTGACGGTTCAAACTATTTCTAACTCAATTTATAGTTGCGAATCTTTGCATGAATTGATGGATGCTTAGTACTCTTTATTTTAAATCCTTCTGCGAAAGCAGCCTACTAAATGTTGATACTACTGGAACTTACCTCCTCTCACAAGGAAAGCGTAAAATGTTGGAGCGAATTCAAAACGTATACAAACTTTAAGTTAGTTTATGGCTCTAACCCTTGTAAATTATGGGATTTTATAACTGTAAGTTCGTAGTTTAAAATTTCACCTACACCTCTGAATATATTTACAAATATAAATGTAATAAATGGACAATCCAAGGTTGCTTAAAGACCTTGGATTGTCCAGAAATGCAGTAAGTTCTATACTAGAACGAGTATCTAAAGCTGCACAAGTAGGATCATATCGGATTTGGCTGGGCAGGGAGAGAAATACGAATAGTGAAGGTGAGTGTTGACGTAAGTCAATATAAGGGGCCCCTTTTAAACCTACGCCCGAGTCACAAGTCTTGGGGTCTATTCGAGATTTCTCTCTCTACCACACGATGGACCTGGCACCCGCACGGTGAATCCATGGAATGCTAAGAAGTACGTCTCTCTCATAAATGTGTATAAATCACCACTCAGCATTAATGGTGAAGGAAAACAATAGGATGTTTTCAGGACGAGGTAACTGGTGTGTTGCAAAAAATACGTCTTTTCGGGACATGTCTCATTCATCAACCCGCGCTTGGCCAGCGTAGTGGATAACGGTATTGACTCGCTCCTTATGAGAGAAAGCCCCACAACAGGGATAATGTTGCCCACAGCTAGGTAAACCTACCAGTTAGCTAGGTTGCTTTTAACTGTAATAAGCTAATACGATAACTTTTAGTGGTAGGACTCTTGGCAGAGTCCGCCTTGCTAGTTATTCTACCGCCAAGCAGTAATGTGCAAACATTACTGTGTTCCGGTTTGAAGGGCAATGTTTCCAGAGAAATTACAGGGCTTACAGATATAACAACTTAGATCTCTGGGTGACGAGCGCAGTGCAGTGCTAGGTAATGATTTGGACTCTTCATGGTCCAATAGCTGTGTGTCACTGTGCTGTTACGTGGCAGGCATGTTGCTTACCATCAGGCACATGTCCTGCTCGTCTCGTCACTATTTATTAAAAAAAAAAAGTTTACAAGACAGTTTTCTTGATATTCTATCACGTAAAGCAAACAAGTTGATCTACGAATCATTTTTCCCAACATTACTCTCAATTTCACCTAATCTACGTTATACCTCAGACATTTTACAAGTAATTTATTCATAAACGCCCACAATTTCTGTTTTTTTGTAAACCTATTCTTGCCACATCGGGATTATGAATGATTTTAATAAATTTTATTCGCTGGAAGCTCGTTTTCTCGGACAGGTTGATAAAAGCCCCTGTTATTAGGGATAAGGTGTTCTTTGGAAACAAATACCCGGCCTTATTATGAAGTCCTTTTATTTTTCGTGTTTTATTATGTGGTTCCATTTGTTTCGACATCATCATCATAGTACAGTTTTACATGAGAGGACTTATGGTATAAGCTAAAGTTTTCAAATGTAAAATACCTTTTTGAGAAATGCTCGCAATATATTAACATGTTATTATATTATTTATTTACCCACCAAAATCGTATGTAAATTCCAAAAACACTCGATGATATTTATTATTTTTATTTAATTGTTTGTTTCAGTTTCATTCCAGGTTACATTCTAAGGGGTTTCTTTCAAATTACAAAAGAGGCCTTCTATTAATTGAGAGCTAAAATATTTTTAATCCAAAAGTTTGTAGGGTTGTTTCGCAATCACGCCAGGAAAAAGATAAATAGTTATTGTTGCACTATATTTTTCTAAAAACTAAACAAAACACTGAAATGAATGTTTTTGAATGTTTACCTCTATTACTCAATTACGTTGAAAAATCAAAACGAATCTGTCTGAAATTTGGAACCTAGATTATAGTCTGCAATAGCTATGTGCGACTTCAGACACTATTAGGCCTGTAGACGTTTTTTTCTAACTATAATAGGTTCGCACTTGACCACTATCTCGCCTGATGTTAAGCGAAGATGCGATCTACGATAGAACGTGCTTACCTAGAAGAAACCGATTCACTCTCGATGTGAAGACACCAAGATTGTAACTATCGGGAAAAACCCACTCAGGCAACGCATTCCACAACCTAGACGTTCTTATCACAAACGTGGAGTCAAATCTCTTCGTTCGTGTTATTGGAACATCAACCATGAAACGATGTCGCTTTTTTGATATACGAGAATTCCGATAGAAGAAAGGGCAATCTAATACCACCTGGAATTAGATCATGCAGATCAGACGTGAACAAAATGTACAAAACCACACCTACTAATGTTACTAATGTTAAATTTAGAATGTTTACTGTTGCAAACACGATGTTAGAATTGAATGGTTAAAAAATGTAGACAATTTTATTTATCTCGTTTGTGTAAAATAAATTATTTAAATATATTGAACAAGCTACACAATAACTTCTTCGAACCCATTCCTAAGTATTTGTAGATTTCTTTGACAAAATCACCGACTCAACTGATTTAATAACGATTCATAAATTGCGTCTCTTATACATAAAATAAACATTTTTTGACTAACGCACCGTAATAAATTTGTATTACAATCTGTCTCGCAAAAATAAGAAATTCCAAAGTAACTACATCTCATTTTCTTTCAGAATTGATGATTCAATTTATTGAAATTGAGAATGCAACGATATTGCTTTGGAAAACAGGAAAAATCGTTAGATAGGGTAGCCCTGTAAAATGAAATTCATATTGGAGCTTCACAAAATACTTTGAAATATGAATATTGAAAAATGTTACAGAAGTAATTTTATCTTTGAAATTACTTAGCGTGGAATTACTCAACAAGAGTTGATGATTTGATCAGAATGTGAATATATAATTTACTTTTCTCAGGTATTTGTTAACGATAATGATATTTAAATTATGTTTGGAAAATTTAAGATTAAATATTTGTTAATTTAAAACACTTTAAATTAGCTTTAAATTAGGCTAGATTGTAATAAGTATTAGGATCCAAGGTGGATTGGTGAATAATTTTAGAAAAAAAATTATAGCTTTTTATAAGGGCAGATTCAAACCAGCTTTCTTTTACGCAAGCGTCTGTTATGAGCTTGCATGCGCTATAGATATGGTTTCTCGCTTGTCATAGAACCAGCGATAGAGGCAATAGCAATAATATGAATCCCTAAAAAATAAGATTGCAGTTTTACTAGTTCACGTGAAATTGTCGTATTTATTGTAGAGAAAACCTTTTAAACCCCTTTTATTGACCACTTTTTGGGACAGGAAAATCTTGTGGTTTGCGTCATCGACATGCAAATATTATTTATACTAACTGTTAAATTTAAAAGATCTTTCGAGTATCTATCATATCATATATATATATCAGTCACTACCTTGTACTTAGCCAGTGTAGTGGATCATGGCTTTGGATCGATTCTTATGAGAAATTATCCCAATTCTTATGAGTCCCAGCAGTGGGAACATAAAGTGGGTTTTTTAAGATACTTCATAATCGACTACATTACGACTACTACCCGTTGCGTTAGTTGTCAAACACCGGCCTATGAGCGATTAAAATTAATTAAACTAAAGACGTTTACAATCGCCCCTACACATTCACCAAAAATCGACGTCATTCACTTAGGTCTAAGAAACGCTAATCTGAACAGGCCCTAAACATTGCGTGGGTTTGACGCGTTATGTAAATCAGCTAGTAAAGATTTATCTGTATTTCAAGCGGCAGCTGGTAAGGTTCTTCAAGTCTGGGACTGTTGTTTTACCAGTGGTATTCTATTTGAAGGGCCAGCTCAAAATTGAGGTAGATTTCTTTGATGCTCACGGTTGACGATCTCTTGTCAGAAATATTTTGAGTTTATTGGATATAGACCGTTACTTTAAATGGTAACTAATGCAAAAAGATGTGCTGCACTCTTGATTTCTGTTCTGTGGCTGCACTCATAATTATTACCAAGTTTTACTCTGTGACTCGTGATTTTTTTTTTAAATCCAAAACAAAATAGACATTTACTCCCAGTAAAAAACAGTTGATTAATCGTTATATTTCAAAATACAGCACTTTTTCTGCGTAGCCTTTTAATGTACAAAACTGCAGTATCAAGGTATATTGAAGAAGATTAACCCGATGTCCAGCTGGTTCGTGCCATTATGATGCAAATTCAAGTAATTTGTTGAACATGTCGACTAAATGGGATTAGCAATATTAAATTATCCTAGCTATATCTATGTATATACTGCTGATATTGCGTGTTGAGGTGCTATACTGATTATTCTGTGATCAAGAGAGTTTCAGGATCATTAAAAAAAAAAAAAAACTATTAAAATTTCAGCATATCCTAATCTTCTGTTGGACATAAGCTTCTCCACTGATACGTCACTCAGCTATGTATGTTCTTGGAATATTTACCAAATTGCAATCCACTTTATTTCATTTCACTTTTCGTCATTTTACTTCATATCGACTATTCGGACTTTCTGTATGAATAGTCTGACATTCATACAGCAAAATCATACGAAATTTAGTCCAACTAGAGTTGCACGGGTATTCACGATTTACACAAATTGCTGTAGAAAAGATTTGACAATAAGAACCGTTGACTGATCTCAGTACAAAAAAATTGGGAACAGATTATATTATGCGGCGATAAAAATTTGACGACGACACAAGCAAATGTTATCAAGGTTTATTTATATTTAGACGTAAATACGAGTCAATTTTCCTTAATGTGATCAGCAAAATAAACTTTTGTAATTGTTTCTTGCAACATCAAACGTTTGTGCACTTAGCAAGGTGAGTAAATACAGGAAGGAAGTCGCGTTTAACTGTTTCCGATTGTAGCTTCAACTGAACATCTTTGTTATTTTTATTCTGTTGCCATCGTACATTTCAAGACTGGTTTCAGATACACTTTTAAAACTATAGTTACAAAATACTTAATGCAAAAAGTAGTTGCCTCCTGTGAGGTTTGAACTCACGACCCCTGGTTTACGAGACCAGTGCTCTACCACTGAGCTAAAGAGGCGTATTCCCTTGTTCTGTCAGAAATAAGGCTTGTCTTCCAGTTCTAAGAGCAGAGCATTCCAGTATCAAGAGCAAACAACCTGTTATTTCAGTATTACATATAATAAATATAAGATTGACTTTTGAACCACCTAAAATTGGATTTTTTTTTCTTTTCTCAAGGTTTACGATTTTATATTATAATATAACGTACTGAAAACTTTGCATTACTTAATGCAAAGTCTAGCTTAACTCGTCGATATAAGAAACCAATGGATGTGCCCTGAGCACCTTGAAATTGGTAATAAACTGCGTCTCTGTGTGTAGAGTAAGTGGTTTACATACAACCACTCTACTTGACGCCTAGAATCGCTAACCGCGAGATATGCTGAGGTTCTACTTACTTTGGTTGGTAAAAACGTCTAACGTCTAACGCGGTGAACGTTAGATGTTTTTAGCTATCACTATTTTTAGCTTTTTGCAACTGACTAGAACGGAAAGAGTGAGCTCACTCTTCCCAACGATGACAAACATGATTCCGTGCGCCTGAAGTTTGGGAGGGCACATCTAGTAGTATATATCGATGGTTTAACTACAGTTACATTCATATTAGTTAGTCTATATCAAAAGCAACAGCGCACAGAGCATAAATAAAAAAAAATACCTAAACGTTTTAATTGACAGCCTTGCCCCTTAAAACGATCTCTACCAGGCGACTATAAGCAGATAGAATCCATTTCCAGTAGCAGTACCTACTCTCACAGTACTCGAAAAAACATTATTCATTTGCGAATAAATCCTTCGAAAATTTTTCTATCATCAGTTTTCGTTCCAAAGCTGAAAAGCCAACGAGCGTCGCCAACATCACGTAACATCGAAATATGATTTCAAGAATCTCTTAGTGCTTTTCGCTGTCTTTTTGCATTATCTATTTCTAGCTCTCTGATTTCGCTAACTATTCTGGAAATACGGGCTGAGCAGTAAGGCTGTACTAGTCTGTGAAATATGAGTTGTATGCATTTTGAAATTACAGTTTATAAAGTTAAAAACACTTCACTTCGGAGAGTGTGCAACTGATTTACATGATCTAATACCACCTTGCCCTTTTTTTTCTATTGGAATGCTCGTAGCTCGAAAAAGCGACATCGTTTCATGGTTGATGTTCCAAAGACACGAACGAAGAGATTTGACTCTACTTTTGTGATAAGAACGTCTAGGTTTTGGAAGAGTTGCCTGAGTGGGTTTTCCCTGTTGGTTACAATCTTTGTGTCTTCAAATCGAGAAGAAACCGAGTTCTTCTAGGTAAACACGCTCCATCGTAGATCGCATCGTCGCTTAACATCAGGCTAGATGGCGGTCAAGTGTAAACCTATAAAAGTTTAAAAAAAACCGACGTGAAAAATAAATAAATTAAAAACGCCTCTCTATATTTCAATCGCAATAAAGCGTTGCGGTATTCAACATTGATACTGCCTATAGGTACGAAAACCTATAACTTAGAATTTAGTATTAACCTACACTAATATTGCACAATATGTGTCTTATATAGCTACAACTACATAACTACTGTTACATATTATGTCGGTGACGGGAACTTAAAAGATTTTACCCAAAAAGTGTTTAACACGAACGTCTCACTCCGCTGCTCTGGCATTACGTCGTTACGCCTTTTCCGCCCGACATTAGCATGTGAGTGACGCGAATGTAAAAACTTATTTTAACGCACCACATACAAATTTTCCGTGAGCTGTGAATTGAGCTCAAGCGTCACGTTCGTAAATGAAAGAAATCTTCGGGTAAACTCGGATGATCTAGATAGCAATGGTCATGCCAACGCGCTCCGGGGTGAAAACCCGCGTAGCTTAAAAAGTGAGCTATCAAATTCTGAGTTATTAGTTTTCACTTCTATCGGCTGTCCCAATGACTGCTATTTTTTGTGACCTCTGCTACTGCCAATCGAACTTTGAGCTAGCGCAGCAGGTGCAGGGCCCTCAAGGCCGGATTTAGGGGAAGGCAAACGGGGCATAAGCCCCGGGGCCTCCACAACAGACACTGCGAGAAAACAAAATCTAATTTCAACAGTAAACAGCGTTTACGTTAACTTTAAACCATTTGTAGTCTGGATTTTTCTTTGAGAAATCTAAACCCTTATCTCGTAAAATGACTCGCGCACGCACACCTCAGATGGTAGGATCTCATCTTGAGCTCACACCGTGCCATCGCGTGGGTAATGTTCCAAAAACACGAACGAAGAGATTTGACTCTACTTTTGTGATAAGAACGTCTAGGCTGTGTCAATATGTTGCATGGGTGGGCATTCCAGCAGTCGACTATTACAGGCTTTTGATTTTTTAAGGGCTTTGTCTTTGAGCGACTAAATCGCCCTGTAAGCCAACAAACACAATTCAACTTAAATGATTAACAATTATTACTTAGGCCTAAATTAATGAGTTTATACATTGCATCATTGGATTCAGGACTGGCTAATATCACATTACAGTATCCAATATCTCTGATTCTACCCCTTTCAAAACACAGTCTTCTTAAACTATTGTTCCGAACACATTCCATAGATAAGTGAGTGGAAAGTGTCCTAGAGAACTCCACATTCATTGCAATTAGGAGATGGAACCTTCCTCAGCAAATATGCAAACTCGTTTGATGGAATGTGTCAAGAACAAAGTCTGAGGGCGGTCACTTAAACGTCAGGTGACAAGCGAGTACTTACTGCTAATCCAAGGACATTTTGGTATCTCTGATTGGATCGTCTTGTACCAGATGCCTACTTCTTTAGATCATCAAAATATTATTGCCACAATGCACAGGCTTTTCATGGTGGCGTTCTCTTTCGGTTCATATTCCATTTCTGTGTAAACCCTTATTTTTGAAAAATAGATCTATTGCCTCGAAACTCTGGAATAACGTTCCACGCTCTCAGCTTTTCAGTTTTTATTCGCATTTTCAACCAAAGGTACTCTTTTATTATTCAGTAACGTTCTACTTTCCAGTTTGAATTAATAAAAATTCGTGTTATTCGAACCTCAACGTAGGTAAGGGTTTAATGGTATTATTAGAAGCGCTGATTGAACACATGTGGTCTTTATGTGTTCTTCTTGAATTGATTTTGTGATTTTTAGATTTATTTTATACGTAATAATAACAAATGAACATTTTCATTTGTTATTTTACTCCAGTGAGTAGTTTTACTTTGTTTGTACTTTTTGAAGGTTTTGAACAACTATTTAAAGCTATGGGTGTGTAAAATTGGTAACAAACTGCGGCTGTGTCTGTAGCAAAGTTATTTATACACCAATCTACTTCACCCCTAGAATCGCTAGCAGCGAGGTATGCTGTGGTTCTTATCTTGGTTGTTGACAAAGAATAGTGATAAGTAAAACGTCCGGCGTTCACTGCTTCCTGTAACCTGACTAGAATTCCGTCCGTCTTAAAGTTTGTAGTCTAAATCTATGGTTTTGAGGCTCAAAATAACAACTTGATGTGAAATTTTAAGTCACATCAAACCAGTAAAGCAATTTTTCAAACTTTGCGACTTCAAACAAACTCAACCAGATAGAACTGACCTTAAGTGAAGTTATATAGGCGAAACACAAAATGTAATGTTTAAGTCGGGGTTTGCTTGGTGTTTGAGGCTGTCGGGCGGATCTAGCAGTAGTTCGTAGGTTCTGGACTCACCCAAGGGGGGGGGGGGGGGTGTTATGACACTTCGCCCTTGGTCGTTGCCTTGCGGTGAGGACGTCCGATTCTCAATTGTGAGGTCATAGGGTGAAATCCCGAGTGGGTCTCTACTACCGCCTAAGTAAATCAAACTCCTCAACAACATTTCACGCCTGATCTTTCAAACTTTTTCAAGATTTTGTAGTGGTAGGACTCTTAGCACAATCCACCTGAAGTACTACACCTTTGCCAGTTATTCTATCGCCAAGCAATAATGTGCAAACATTACTGTGTTCCGGTTTGAAGGGCAATGTTTCTAGCGAAATTACAGGGCTTAGAGATATAATAGTTTAGATCTCTGGGTGACGAGCGCAGTGCAGTGGTAGGTAATGATTTGGACTCTTCATGTTCCAATAGCTGCCCCTATGCTGTTATGTGGCAGGCATGTTGGTTACCATCACGCACATGCCTGATGCCTACTCGTCTCGTCTCACTCTTTATTTAAAAAAAAACTATTAGCGACGTCAGCACGAATTATCTCAAACAGTCCACTTTAGAAAGTCTAGCATCATCTAATAGTCTTTGGCAATGTAAAAATTACTATATTTGGTATATAATTTCCCGTGATAAAAAGTAGGTATCATAATCTTTTATTTGTTCCAGTCTAAAACTGTGCTCCAAATTTAAAATCGACCCGTTCAGGCGTTCGATGTGTTAGAGCAACAGACATCCAGAGTTTCGCATTTATAATATTAGTACTTTACTTTAGCGTATTGAAATAATATGATGATTCGTAAAAGTAAATACAAAAAGAAAAAAATTTAGCTAGCTACAAAATAAAGTAGCCAAGTGCGAGTTGGACTCGCCCATGAAGGGTTCCGTTCCAGCAAGTAACATAATATACATAGTACACATAGTTCTTGTAGTTCGTTGTAACTTTGATCGAAGTTTTAATAATAGTGTATTTATGACGTACTAAAAAAAAAACTACTCATCAGATCGAGTTCAAACTAATTTTCGTTGGTAGTTTTCATGGTAATGTACATCATATATTTTTTTTAGTTTTTTCATTCACTTACTTTAGAAGTTAGAGGGGGGGGGGACACACATTTTACCACTTTGGAAGCGTCTCGCGCAAGTTATTCAGTGTAGACAAAAATTATATTAGAAACCGCAACTTCATTTTTTAAGACCTATCGATAGACACCCCACACGTGTAGCTTTGATGAAAAAAAATTTTTTGAGCTTCAGTTCTCAGTATGGGGGGAACCCCTAATTTTAGTTTTTTTTTTAAACTTTTGTAAAAATCTTAATGCGGTTCACAGAATACATCTACTTACCAATTTTCAACAGTGTAGTTCTCATAGTTTCGGCAAAAAGTGGCTGTGACATACGGACGGACAGACAGACAGACAGACAGACAGACAGACAGACATGACGAATCTATAAGGGTTCCGTTTTTACGTTTTACGGAACCCTAAAAATTGACAGTTTTTATATCTAGTAAGGTTTGGTTAAATGTTTGAAATACGTAGATAGAAAGTAAATAGAAAAGCCGTCTAGGTCGTTTTGAAAGTTTTTACTCGTTAGCAAAATATTTTTTTTTGAAAAACTTTTCGAACTTTTTTTTTAAATAGAGAGTGACGAGACGAGCAGGACATGTGCCTGATGGTAAGCAACATGCCTGCCACATAACAGCACAGTGACACGCAGCTATTGTAACATGAAGAGTCCAGATCATAACCTAGCACTGCACTGCGCTCGTCACCCAGAGGTCTAAGTTGTTATATCTATATGCCCTGTAATTTCTCTGGAAACATTGCCCTTCAAACCGGAACACAGTAAAGTTTGCACATTACTGCTTGGCGGTAGAATAACTGGCAAAGGTGTGGTCCTTCCCCAGGCGGACTCTGCTAAGAGTCCTACTAAAAAATTTTTGTAAAAATCTTAATGCGGTTCACAGAATACATCTATTTACCAAGTTTCAATAGTGTAGTTCTCATAGTTTCGGCAAAAAGTGGCTGTGACATACGGACGGACAGACAGACAGACAGACAGACAGACAGACAGACAGACAGACAGACACATGACGAATCTATAAGGGTTCCGTTTTTACGTTTAACGGAACCCTAAAAACGCAAATACTTGTAATGTTAGCTTAATTTACAATTTAAAAAGGCTGTAATGATATTTCAGTCTTAGGCCTGTATTCCGTATGGTCTAGTGGCTAGGATACCTGGCTTTCACCCAGGAGGCTCGGGTTCGATTCCCGGTACGGGAAAGGTTTTTGAAATTCCATAATTTTTAATTTAGGATGATGACAGGATCAAAAGTATACTAATATAATTATTATTAGTCCGTCAGGTAGATTATGAAAAAATATGGGTCTTTTTTGTTTAATCAAATTATTAATTAAAAATCGACAAAGATATCGACCATCAAACTACGGACCCACTCCGGAGTGGGGGGTTGTGACGGCAAGCTTACATAAAAGTTATAGGTACATAGACGTGACGTCATTTTTTGTTTTTGAGACAAAAAAAAAAAATACAACTAATCTAACTCACAGGCTAATTAGTTTTTTATATTCGCCATGCCCATTCATTGGGTGTCATGAAATGGTGAAATAAACTTCCCTATTATTTTTCATCAACGGGCAAAGACTATAATAACAAAACTAAAATACAATGACAACATCTTGATTATCTTGGCATCTTGGCTTAAGCATCTTGATTATCTGTAGACCTTAATTGGTAAATGGATAAATAATTCAGTTGTGCTTAGTGTAAGTAGTTAGGTATGTAGCGTAATGTAGTTCTCATTGTATTTTAGTTTTGTTGATAACGGCTCTGCCCATTTAAAAAAAAAAACAATTACAATGGTACGCTGTAATAAACCTAACTACTAACTATTTAGGTACGCCCAGCACATCTGAATTATCCATAGAACAATAAAAATCTAAGGATAATCGACTTCATTGAATTCGGTTGAAAATCATTGTTATTTTTGTCTTAAGGAATGGTACAATATCATCATCATCATCTTCATCTGCAGCCTGCAGACCAGGCGCGGTCCCAGCCTCGAATTTTGGGGGGGGTCACCAGTACGCAGCCTCAGATTTGGGGAGGGGGGGGGGGGCACGAGTAGAAATAGAATAAATCGAGTAAAAAAGACTTTACTAGTAAAAGCACTCCACGATTTTAGGATTTTACCCACGTAGTTGACGCTCCAGTTGTTTTCCCGCGTTTAAAAATAGTTTATGTACTACTAGACATTTTGATTTTTTTTAGATTTTTAATCTAATGTACAATGGGACACTGAGAAAGTTTTGAGAAACTAAAAAACTAACTTGTATGAAAAAAAATATTTTCCTAAATCTTTTCATAGAACTCTCCACCAGCCTCTATACAAAGTTTCATGCGTCTGAACCAATTTTCAAAACAATTTTTCCAGTCCTCCGCAGACACCTCTTCCACGGCCTTCTCAAACGCTGTTAGCGCGTCTACCGGCGGTGAAAACTGTATCCCTTTGAGCTGATTTTAAATTTTAGGGAATAAAGAAAAATCACACAGAGCCAAATCAGGACTGTAAGGAGGGTGCCCCAAGACTCTGACCGGTGTGGAGTCCAGGAAGTCCCTCGTTTTGATCGCAGAGTGCGCGTTGTCGTGGTGAAGAAGGACCCCGCGGAGCCCGGTGTTCGGTCGCTTGTTTCTCATTGCAGAAAAAACTTCTGGCAAGCATTTTATGCTGGACTATTCGGCGTTGATACTGCTTTGGTCTCGAAGTGGAATTGAAATTAGGTACCCCGTCAAAGTGAAGAAACTAGCGATCAAAATTTTCCTTGCGCTCCTCGATCGCTTCACTTTCGTAGGTGTTGGTTCATTTTGAAACAGCCAAACTGCCGACTGCTTTGTTTCTGGATCGTATTGATAAATCCAGGATTCGTCACCTGTCACAATGTCGTAAACGAGCCGTGACGAGCCTGCATCAAATTTTTGTATCATATTACGGCACTAATCCACACGGGCCTGCTTCTGAGCTTAGGTGAGGTTGTGCGGCACCCAGCGGGAAACTATCCTCCTTACGCGAAGGTGCTCGTGCAAAATCTTGTGAACACTTCCTGAACCAATTTGCAGAGTATGCTGAATCTCTTCGTACGTAATGCGTCTGTTTTCTTGAATTTTTTTTTTTACTGCCAGCACACTTTCTTCGGTGGCAGCCGTCGTAGGACGACCACTCCTTTGTTCATCCCCCAAAGTAAAACGACCGCGTTTGAACTCGCTATACCAGCGGTAGATGGTTGCTTTTGAAGGTCCTTCATCCATAAAACCAAGTGGAAGTCGATCAAATGACTCGTCAGGTTTTAAGCCACATTTGAAATCGTAAAAAATCATAGCACGAAAATGTTTTCGACGCAGATCCATCTATCTATCTATATATATAAAAGCGAAAGCTTATCAAGGAATCTCAGAAACTACAAATGCTAGGAATCTGAAATTTTGCATGGAGGTTCCTTTTAGCACGTAGGCACTTGCTAAGACGGGGTTTTGCGAAATTCAACCCCTAAGAGGGTGAAATAAGGGATGAACGGTTGTATGAAAATTCGTCATTTCTAAAGTTATAAAATGTTGTATCTAGACACTTGACACGAAGCAATTAAATGTTTGTTCCATCAACTTTGTAATTTTGAACTGTACCGGGGTAAAATTGGGGTTGAAATGGGGGATGAATGTCAATATGGAAGTTCCCAACCGTTGAAAATAAAACCATGAAACTCTGTGTATAGGCAACTTAACACGAAGCAAACTAATGTTTGTATTATCAATTTCGTAATTTAGAACTGTACGGGGTGTAATTGGGGTTGAAATGGGGGATGAATGTCAATTTGAAAGGTCCCAACCGTTAAAGATAAAACCACGAAATTCTGTGTATAGACACTCGACACGAAGCAAAGAAATGTTTGTTCTAGCAATTTTGTAATTTCAAACTGTACGGAGTGAAATTGGAGTTGAAATGGCGGATAAATATCAATATGGAAGTTCCCAACCGTTGAAGATAAAACCATGAAACTCTGTGTTTAGGCACTTGACACGAAGCAAGCGAATGTTTGTTCTAGCAATTTTGTAATTTAAAACTGTACGCGGGTGAAATTGGGGTTAAAAAGGGGGATGAATGTCATTATGGAAATTCCCAGCCGTTGAAGATAAAACCATGAAACTCTGTATATAGGCACTTGACAGCTTGACACGAAGCAAACGAATGTTTGTTCTAGCAATTTTGTAATTTCGAACTGTATGGGGATGAAATTGGATTTGAAATGGGGGCCAAATGTCTCTTACGCTTTCAGATCTAAACAACTGAACCGATTTTGATGAAATTGTATACAATTGTTTTATTATAAGCTGTTGTTCCGTTAGTAATCGGAAATGTGTCTGGGGGTATACAAATAGGTACTGCCTGAGTTACCTTAGTATTTATTTCGCGCGGACGAAGTCGCGGGTAACAGCTAGATTTTTAATAAACCAAAAAAAAAAATTGGCTCTCAAAAAATGCGGAAGGAAATTTGAAAATAGAACAGTTGTATTTATACTTTTAAATAATCGAAGTTTTCAAAATAATTACAAGTGTCTTATACATAAAAACTTTTTTTTGCAAAACTTTCTGAGTGGCCTGGTATATGAGTTGGGGGGGGGTCATGTCCCCCGTGACCCCCCCCCACCCCCTGGAGCCGCGCATGCTGCAGACATCCACTGCTGGACATAGGCCTCCCCCAATGATTTCCACAATGACCGGTCTTGTGCCGCCTCCATCTACCGATTTCCCACGACCGAGACAATATCATCGGTCCGTCGTGTGGGGGGTCGTCCTACACTGCGTCTGCCGGTTCGTGGTGGCCATTCGAGAACCTTTACTCCCCAGCGGTTATCGGTTCTGCGAGCTATATAGCCTGCCCATTGCCACTTCAACTTGCTAATTTTAATTTTAATGTCGGTGACCTTCATTCTTCTGCGGATTTCCTCGTTTCGGATTTTGTCACGCAGTGAAACTCCGAGCATAGCTCTCTCCGTTGCCCGTTGCGCAACTTTGAGGTTGTATATCATGCCAATAGTTAGCGGCCACGTCTCAGTGCCATATGTCATCACTGGCAACACACACTGATTGTAAACTTTCGTCTTGAAGGTTTGTGGTTTTTCTGACGAGATGATGTGACGCAATTTCCCGGACAAAATACGAACGGTACGACATGGCCACACGATATTATTTTTTTGATTGGTACATAATACTTCAGAGGTTTTGTATCGAAATCGGTGTGGTGGTTTTAGACATATTAACAAGAAACTAAAAGTTGCCTTACGTACTCGTATTTGTACGACGACGTATTCGTACTAACTTGCTGTTGTTCTTTGAAGTGAAAACTTTCTTTTGGCGCAGCACAAAAAGATTTCTCGTGGGCTGAATTGAATTCTAGCGTCACGCTCGGGAATGATCAGAAATTTTCGGGTTAACTCGAGACTATAGCCATTGGTTATCTAGAAATGAGTCAGTATTTCTACATGGCTATGCTCATGGCCACGCCTTCCGGTTTCACCCGCGTAGTTTCCCACGTAACCTATCAAATTCTGAGTTATAAGTTTTCACTTCTATCGGCAGTTCCTATGACTGCCAATTTTTTTTTTACGTGGCTGATAATTCTGATATAAAATATATACAAGTACAATAGATATAATATTTGTGCCGTCCAGTTCACGGTTTGTTAGGTATCAAACCATCCGTTTATTTGCGGGCCACAAACAAGAAAAAACATTTTATCTCATAACGTTCAGAAATTTATTTTACTTGATTGAACAAAGGATAGTCGGTAAGTTTTCTTATATCTTACGACGTTTGTATCAGGGGATTATCTTGCCTAACTAAAATGGTTATGGCTTTGGTATTATATTCTCGCTCTCTTTCATTTCACGGGAAAATAAGGAGAGGACAATAGTATAGCTATAACCAGTTTAGTTACGTGTTGGAAGAGCGTGTCATAATCTGGGTTATCTTGACGTTTATTATTAAATCAGCCATGACCTTTAAGGGGCTTTTGCTTGCGTGCGGGTGTTGCTCGCCCTGCATTTAAACTTTTTTCTTCACTTTTTACCCGACCGAAAGCAGGGTTATCAATGACTTCAAAGGAAGGACTTACTGAACATTTTTTGGATTTTACTGGCCAGCAAGAACTCGTTCCGACCGCTGTGAAATGAGTCGCATGTCGCATGGCCCTAAAAATGCAAATTTAGGCTCAACGCGGTTGTGCCATTTTGGGCCTGGCCAAAAGTGCGAACCTTTGGCCAGGCCTTTATATATAAGTCTATGAGGGTTATGTTTTTCGGGCGTATATTGTATGTTTGTAAATTTCTTTATTCCCACGTATCTTTCAAAAGGCTGCTTGGATTTTTACAATTAAGATATCGTTAGATTCCTCTCAATCACCCAAGTGTCCTTAGATAGCACACCATTGCCAGTTATTTTGATGCCAAGCAGTAGTGTGCAAGCATTACTGTGTTCTGATTTGAAGGGCAATGTTTCCTGAGAAATTACTGGGCTAAGAGATAAAACACCTTATATAAGGTGTTCACATAGAGATCACACAGAGGTGTGATGAGCGCAGTGCAGTGCTAGGTAATGATTTGGGCTCTTCATGTATCAATAGCTGCATGCCACTGTGCTGTTATGGGCAAGCATGTTACTTACCATCAGGCACATGCCCTGCTTGTCTTGTCACTCTATACTGTAAAAAAAGATAGGTAGTAGTACATAATGTTTTTTATGTGTTGATTTATTGCAGTCGGGTTTTAAAAAATTAAGCTATTTATAGATTAGGGTTACTGGAGGAGTAGGATACTGTGTTCAGC
This sequence comes from Ectropis crepuscularia, assembly GCA_963693475.1. Taxonomy (NCBI): domain Eukaryota; kingdom Metazoa; phylum Arthropoda; class Insecta; order Lepidoptera; family Geometridae; genus Ectropis; species Ectropis crepuscularia. Next base: position 19,018,999 of record OY856358.1, read on the forward strand.
TCTGTGCTCTCGGGCTGTGCCTGATGGTAAGCAACACGTCTGCCCATAACATGACAGTGTCACGTAGCTATTGAAACATGAAGAGTTCACATTATTATCTAACTTTGCATTGCGTTCGTCAACCAGAGATATCACATGATCTATCTCTATGCTCTGTTATTTCTCTGGAAACTACTAGTCGGAAGCGTGGTAACATGGTAGCCCAAAGAAGATAAACATCAATGTACCAATATTCCCTATAGACTGTCGAAATACGAGAGTGTTAAAGCTACCCATCTGAATCGAGCGCTCCGTCATAATATATGGAGTGTCGCAGTCTTGAGACAGGCCCCTATAATAAACATATCATATCGCGAAAACGAAAACAGCTCTCTTAATGGAGAGATGGGATGAGAAAGTTGAGAAACTGAGGTGGCCTACTGGTTAAAATGTGCTATTCATAATCTTTAGGTAGTAGGTTTGAATCTCGCATGTACTTCTGAGCATTTTTACAACAAATGTTTAAATTTGTCATCGCCACTATCTTTAACGCTTTACTTATTCATACGAAGATTTGATTCGTTTTTCGTAATAATAACCTCTAAATTGAAGAATAGGTTCTCTTAGCGAATTTTCCTAGTCTATACTAATATTATAAAGCTGAAGAGTTTGTTTGTTTGTTTGTTTGAACGCAAGGATCTCTGGAACTACTGGTCCGAATTGAAAGATTCTTTCTTTGTAGGATAGTCCATTTATCGAGGAAGGTTTTAGGCTATTTAACATTACGCTACTACCAACAGGAGCCAAGCATGAGTGAAAAATGTAACAAAAACGGGAAAAAATATTGCTTTATTATATATATTTTGGTGTATGATGATTCACGTCAGGCGTGAATCGGTTTTTCCAAGGTAAGCACGCTCTATCAATTCAATTCAATTCAATTTATTTATTCGAACCATTATTTCAAAAGAACACTTGGGAACGTCACTTACAATTTATAAATTATAGATAATTATTCTGTGTACACAATAAAATCATGTCAAATAAAAACTAATCAGCTGTAAAGGGGCCTTGTCAATTAGATGCAGCTGTAAAAAGGCTTTGTTCTGACAAAATACAAAGTATCAAAATAATTAATACATACAGTAGGTACTTATAAAAGTTTTACATTAATGTCCAGTATTATTTGACCTTATTCAATGGTTCCAGTTTCGACATATTCCTTTTCCAAACATTACTGTCCTTTACAAAATCATCTACAGTGTAATATGCTTTGCCCATTAGGTAGCTTTTAATTTCAGTTTTAAACCTTGTTTCATTGAGACCTTCCACTTGTACAGGTATTAAATTATTGAAGCGAATACCATTACACTTAAAAGAGTTATTTGTTTTTTGCAGTCTGCAGTTAGGAAACACAATTTTATGTTTATGCTGTGCTTTTGGATTCAAATCAGACAATTTCTTTAGTTGACTTCGATTTTATCTTACATACATTATACATTCATAAATATATAACGACGGGACTGTTAGTATATTTATAGTTTTAAAAATCTCCCGTAATGAGTCTCTAAGTATATATCGTAGTTGACAAATTGTATAGAGCACGGATTGCTCTCTTTTGTAATATGAAAATGGAATCTCTATCCGCAGCAGATCCCCATAATAAGATATCGTAGACCGCCTCATCGCTTAACATCAAGCGAGACAGCAGTCAAGAGCAAACCTATAATCTATACAAAAATCTATGTCTTCTCTCGGTATTTTCATAGGAAAAACGCTAAGTTAGACTTTTTAAAAATTATACTAAAATTTTAAAACCATTCCACGTTTCGCCCTTTCATTTATATACCGGCTAACGGGCACTCGAGACCCTGATTCTTTGTGACCAATATTCATAACGCAAACACTGGCTGGTATAACTTGTTATATGATTGCTCATAACAACGGTGAGTCATGGACACAAGTATATGTTTAAAATAGTTTTAGATATGCTATGAGTATACGTAATTGTGAAAATTTATCTGTGACTTTAGCTGAGTTTTATGTACTATTTTTGACGGGTAGTAGAAGCCGTTCAAGTCCGTCTGTCATAAAGGTGCGCTTATACGGGCAACTAAAATTGGTCAATTCCAGTCAATACTCGTCAACTATGACGTCACGACTACATCAAGCAATTTACGGCAACGGCAACAAGCATCAATATTGCGCAATACAATATTGAGCGATATGGCGCAACTTCATCAACTAAGCGCCACCCGACCTCTCGCTCTCCCCGCGGAAGCAAGACGGCAAGCCGCAAAAGAAACAAGTGCGAATGAGATACATATATACAAAAATTGCTAGGAATTTCCAAACCCATTGGATATTCGTCAATTCGTATCTGCGACATTGAGCGATATGACATATCTGGAGGAATTAGAAGCAATATAAAAAATTGCCGCAATTTGTTGAAATTGCTCCATTAATTGCTCCAAATCGATCCATTCGTGTCGCCGAGCAATTATTGCCCTCGTGTAAGCGCACCTTTAGCATAAGCAGCCCATTTTATGTTCCCTCTGCTACGACCAGAGGCCTTCTCTCACAAGGAGAGCCTAGATTATAATTTACTTCACCAGTCAGGTGCTAATGGATGAATGACGCTTGTTTTTAAAACAAATATTTCTCGAAACACCGAATTGCTCACCGCTAGCTTTAGCTAAACATGTACATCTGTATTGGGAAAAAATCTTAAGAATAGTAGGAACCGAATCTACAACCACACTAAACTAAAAATTGACATTCATCCATCAGCCCACCACGGCGTTGACGACTGCCATCGATCTATATATAAAAGGGGAACGCGTTTTGGTTATGGTACGGAATAGAGACCCAGGTAATAAAAGAAGAGGGTTTTAAGTAAATAGGCAACATTTACAAGTCACGATCATAAATCACGGAATCCTACTTACAAGCACAGGTTTGGGAGGAAAAAGCAGTTAGAAAGTCAGTAATAGGTTACCTGTAGCTGGCTTAGTTGGTAGTAAGCTTGCCTACGAAGCCGTTGGTCGTGGGTTCGATACCCACCCAGTGAAAATATTAGTATGATGAATTTAAATATTTATCCTGGGTATTATCTTTTTATAATTAAAAATAATATGTATTTACATTAGATAAGTATTAGATCAGCTCTGGCTTCCACAACAAGCTTTGCTTTTAGGATGAATCACACATACACCATCTGGTGTATGTGTGAAATGTCCACCAATATTTATTTATTTATTTAGCTTTAAATAGTTTCAATAAATAAATTTAACCTGAGTTCTGAAAAGCCTCCTCAGGTCCCTACAACACGAACCTTGTATTCTGTATTCACTGTTTAACTGTTGCTGATCGGTATATTAAAACGCAATCAAGGTCATAACCAAACAAGCTATCGAAGTGTGGGTCGGAAGATTAAACATGTCCTCTTTTCTTGGAAAACGCCGGTTTTCTTACGACGTTTTCATTTACCGAATAAAGTGGCCAAGTGCGAGTTGGACTCGCCTATGAAGGGTTCCGTTGCAGTAAGTAACATAATATACATAGTACACATAGTTTTTTTAGTTCGTTGTAACTTTGTTCGAAGTTTAAATAATAATGTATTTATGACGTACTAAAAAAAAACTACTCCTCAGATCGAGTTCAAACCAATTTTCGTTAGTAGTTTGCATGGTAATGTACATCGTATATTTTTTTTAGATTTTTCATTCTCTTATTTTAGAAGTTAGAGGGGGGAACACATTTTAGGACTTTGGAAGTCTCTCGCGCAAATTATTCAGTGTAGACAAAAACTATATTAGAAACCGCAACATTATTTTTGAAGACCTATCGATAGACATCCGAAATTTTTCATCAAACATACACGGTTTGATGAAAAAAAAATTTTTGAGTTTCAGTTTTAAGTATGGGGGGCAATCCTAATTTTTGTTTTTTTAATTTTTTTTTGTAAAAATCTAAATGCGGTTCACAGAATACATCTACTTACCAAGTTTCGATAGTGTAGTTCTCATAGTTTCGGCAAAAAGTAGCTGTGACATACGGACGGACAGACAGACAGACATGACGAATCTATAAGGGTTCCGTTTTTACGTTTTACGGAACCCTAAAAACCAGCAGTGATGACAAATTCATACAACTGCACTTTTAAAAAATACCGAGATCCAGACAAGATTCAAGCCTACAACATCACTATTATAGTAAAGTTGGTCACTAGGTCCACTCAGCTTTTACGAACCAATCGATTTAACTTAAATCATTTCAAAATTTCATCCACTTCCACTTTCCACTCAATTTACATTCAATTGCACATTCAAATTGGAAATTTCATATTGCCAGTTGAATGTGGAAGTTGCAAACAGATTGAACGATTTCCTTTGCTTGAAAAATATGCTTCTCCGTAAGCCAAATAATCAAATGACTATAATATTAAGATATATGAATAATAATCAAATAATCAAACGACATCAAACGAGGTGAAATCCACAAATTTATTTATTTATTTATTTAATTAGGCGTACATAACAGATTACAGTTAATGTTAAATAACAGATAAATTATAATATTGTGATGTTCTAAACTGTTATCCAAAGCATGCACACACAACTTAACTAGAATATTGAGGCAGTCACTAAATTAAATACATACAATATAAATCAATAACTTTAACTTAACTCATACCTACATGCAACTAAAACTATAACATAACTAAAATATGTAAACGCAACCAAGAAATACTTTATAATTTGAAAACTTTATAATAATGAAAATCGACTTTAGCGAACATATGGCGTAAATACTATCTTCCTAAGTTCATTTATAAATTTATACATTTTGTTATGAAATACATCAATTGTGTCGTGGTATTTTTTATGAATTTCGTTATATTGGCGACACATTCTCACTATAGGGTTATAAAATGACGTATTATTGGTGTAAACCTGCAACGAAAAAATCCTAGCATGATAGTCGCGGGCTCTAGGGGTGATGTTAATGTTGATACTGGAGAGAAGAGTGGGGGAGTCTATATGAGCATGCAATATCTTAAAGAGGCAGACAAATTCATTATAAGCACGTCTAGATTCAAGAGTTTGCATTTTAAATTTAGCAAGTTTGTCGGGATAAGATTGCAATTGGCGCCGCAGCCCCTGCCTGTAGCACAGTATGGTTAAGTACTTGCTCTGTACTCGTTCTATACGCCTCTTATGCACTTCGTAATGTGGTGACCATACAACAGAATTATATTCTAGAACACTCCGTACTAGGGCATAGTACAGATTTAAAAAACTTGTAGGTTTTTTAAATTTATTCGTAATCCGAGAAATAAAGCCCAGGAGTTTAGTGCTCTTACTAATTATATGATCATAATGATTGCGAAACGTCATTTTCTCATCCAACAAAATGCCAAGATCCTTTACAACAGTCTTTCTTTCTAACATATTATTTTGAATTTTATAATTGAACAGTATTTTATTAACTTTAGTTGTGAACGTTATCATTACACATTTATTAATATTTAAAACCATACGATTAACTTCACACCATCTGTAAATAACATCTAGATCAGACTGAAGGATCTCCGCGTCTCTGATATTGTTGATTTGAGAAAAGACTTTAAGGTCGTCTGCGTATAATAGACAGGGGTTATTAAGCTTGTCTACAAGGTCGTTGATAAAAGCGATAAAAAGCAAAGGCCCAAGATGAGAACCTTGGGGTACTCCAGATGTTATTAATACAGGTGTAGACAAGAAGCCCCTGATTGCAACCAGCTGACTACGTCTAGTAAGATATGACTCTATCCACCTCAACAAACTACCATGAATTCCGAACTGAGACGATAATTTGCGAACTAACATTTTATGGCTGACCTTGTCGAAAGCTTTAGAAAAGTCAGTATATACGCAATCAACTTGTGCCTTTTTCGAAAAAGACTGGCATATGTAGTTTTTCAATTCTAGCAAATTCGAAGTAGTAGATCGATTACGTACAAATCCGTGCTGTTTGGGCGATAGTTGTGAACTAATATGATGATACATAACATCATATACAACTGCTTCAAAGAGTTTACCCAAACAAGAAAGTATGCTTATGGGACGGTAATTATCACAGCTCAATCTGTCACCAGTTTTGAATATGGGAATTATGTAGGCAGTTTTCCAAAGTGACGGAAATATACCTGTATGAAGGGACATATTAAACAATACAGAAAGAGGAGAGCATAATTCCTTGCCGCACTTTCTGACCACAAGAGGGGGAATTCCGTCGGGACCTGCCCCCTTATTAGGATCAATCTTAGCAATTTTACTAAGAATGTCTTCCTGATTGATCAATATGCCACTAAGTATACCACCACATAACTCTTGACCATCGGTTCCTTCGTGATATCGGATGTGTGAATCGTGTTTTTCGAAAACAGAACTAAAATAATTAGAAAACAGTTCGCATATCTGTTCTTGTTGTGACGTTATCTGTCCATCGTGCTTCATCTTAAGAGGTATTGCATCTGTACTTTTTTTACTCTTTACATATTGCCAAAAATGTTTGATATTGTTGTTATCTATGGATGTTTCTACCGAGTTAATGAAATTGTTGTAATCTCGTTCTATAAGTTTTTTAGACCTTAGACGAAGCATGGAAAACACGTCATAGTCGCGTGGGTTACCAAATTTTTTGTAATTACGATGATGTTTCGATTTTTCTTTTAGAGTTCTTATTAAAGCAGGAGAGAACCAGATAGGATTAGAATTTGAGTTTTTCTTAACTAATGGTGTGTGCTTTCCAAGTATTTCATTAAGTTTCGCATAAAATTTAGTTACAGATTCATCAGTGCCTGGAGCCTGAAAAACATCGTCCCAGTCAGTAGACTCAAGATCCAGTTTAATTTTCGTATAATCGCTCTTGTTAAAATCTAACCGCTTGCCCGGTTTTGGCCTAAAACATTTAGTATTTTCTACAGATTCCAAGTTGATCACGATAGAGGGGTGATATCTGTCTAGTTTACTAATAGCGTCAGACTCATATACTTGTAATAGTGATGTGGATAGAACAAGGTCTAAGAATTTACCATACATATTGGGTACACCATTAAATTGATTTAAGTTACAAAGAGACATACTCTCCAACAAGAGGTCAGCCCTATCACCACTAGGGTTACTTGGTGTCATAATTGAAAAAGAAGCAGATTTAGACCAACAAACGCGAGGAGTGTTAAAGTCGCCAATTATAAGAAACTCTTCCAGATTCTGAGTATTTAGTATGTTATTTTGACAGTTACTATAAAATTCCTGCATATTCTCAGTTGATAAGTAAGGAGGAAGATAGCATAAACAGATGTTTGTATTTTTTACATTTTTATCTTCTGGGATAATGCTGATCCAAATATCTTCGAAACCGGTTTCCCAAGATGTTCGACGAACAAAGTTGATGTGCTTTTTGATGGCCATTGCAACTCCACCACCATCTTTTTTGTGAATTCGTGTCATTTGTCGGTCACGTCTAACAACATTGTAACGATTGTCGAACACCTCGGTATCAAAAACGCCATCATTAAAGTTTGTCTCGGCTAAACAAATAATGTCGTAGTCGCTATTAATTATATTGAGAAAAACATCTTCTGTTTTCGATCTAATTCGATTTACATTCTGATAAAAAATTAACATTACAAACTAAGAAACTCATCCAAACTTACTTTACCAAAAAAGAAAAAAGAAAATAAACTCTTATGATAGAAATCTCAAATCATGCGACTAATTTATCTAATGTGTCTACGTTTTTTATTAAGATACAGTTTGCAGCATCATCTTTCCGCATGTAGACTCGGCCATATTTCACCCAGATATATTTATACGATTTTTCCTTGGCGGCCTTTCTCGCAGCGGCATGAAGAGCTTTACACTCAGGTGACAGATGTTCAGATACATAAATTTTCTGTTTTTCGCCTGAGACACCAAGATGAGTCGTATTGAGAGTATCATCCTTGTTGGTTTTATTGAAGCGGTAGCAGGCAGACAGCACTCTGTCTCTAAGTAGCGGGTTTACCAGGGTGATCAAGAGATTCCTTGGTCTCTTCGATGAAGCGTTGACCTTTGCAACTCTGCGACAGGAATGTATTTCATTTTGTTTGATATCCAAGTTTAGGGTTTCACACAGTTTTTTGAATATTCCTACGGGATTTTCGCTTTTATTCTCAGGAACGGCTTGGATTTCTAAATTCTGACTGCGTGTTGTTCTTTCCATAGAAGACAGCCGTGCGCTTAAATTACTTTGTTCCTCCCGCAACTTCGATACCTCATGTTCTAAATCCTTAATAGTGCGCGTCTTAGCCTCAATGTCCCGTTTCATAGAAGATTGTTCATTGCAGATAAAATCTGTTGTAGTTGTGAAATAATCCTTAAGATTTTGAATTGTTGAACCAATTTCGCTGCGTACAAGAATTTTAACATCTTCCTTGATAGCTCTACGGAAATCACTCATGAATATCGACAGTGTGCTATTTAGTTTTTGGTCCAACAGAGCACCAATTTTGTCCATAGTAACAGAGCTACTGGTGTCGGCGCTGCCGGTATTAGTGCTCGGATGTGTTGCCGACGATTGTAACACCGACTTGTCCGTCTGATCACTCGAGTCATATGACATATTCATGGAGTCATGACTTATGGGAACCTGTACCTGACGGACGGGAGTATGTTCAAGCGATCTATTGCTTCGCTTCGTAACGTTGATGCATAAAGGGCATACCCAGTTATAACAGTATTCCGCAGAGAGATCATAGAATTGCTCATTTTTTATATTCAAGCACTCTGTGTGATAATTCGAGCGACAATTGTTGCATTTTAGAGTGAGATCTGAAGTTATTTTGTTTTTGCATGCAAGGCAATTCATATTAGACAAAAATTCCGGGTTCCAAGCAAATAAAGTGTTGTTCTCACAAATTTGGTTGTTTTCACTATAACACTGGTGTTTGCTTTTACGATTTATAGGCGTCTTCAAACTGGTATGCGAATTTAAACCACAATTTAAAAATTTATTTGATGGACTAAGAAAACAGTGACTGAATAAATATGTTGTGCTCACAAATTTTGTTGTTTTCACTTTTTGTTGTTTTCACTATAACACTGGTGTTTGCTTTTACGATTTATAGGCGTCTTCGAACTGGTATGCGAATTATAAACCACAATTTAAGAATTTATTTGAGGGACTAAGAAAACAGTGACTGCTCTGGTTGACAGTTGACATATTAAATCTATCAAATATATCTACAAATCATATCTACTTTTTCGACTTTATTTTTTTCGAAAGCGATTTTAAAAGTAGTGACTCTAAGATAAAGTGTACAGGCAAACATCTTCAACAGCAGCGACTTTTTATATCAAAACATAATATTTACGAGCTGTGTAACAATGAAAAAACGGTTATTCTTTAGATTTATTGTCTGTAACAAAGTCTGTACCCTAGGCAAAGCTGACGCTGTAAATTCGTTAGGTAGTACGTTGTAAAAGGTTAGTGACTGACGTAAAACAAAGCGCTTTCAGTTTAGAGATGAGATATTAAATAAAAAAAATAGCCTATTTGTTATTCCAGGCCATTATCTATCTATGTACTAAGTTTCAGTTAATATTAGTAGGATACGAATGAATTAAAATGATTCGAAAGTTTGTGAGCGTGCATGGATATCTCTTAGGCCAATTGTCCACGTAGCTGCACGACATCCGCACGATTTCGACAATTGTCGGATGCAAGACGAATGCTTGCATCTTGCGTACAAATAATGAAGTCTGCGTCCACGAAACGATAACGACACGACAGCCGCACGTCTTGCTTGTTTGTTCGTAGGATGCAAGCATTCGACAAAAGACGCGTGCGTGGACAGTAGGCCCTTAGACTTGGCTGGCACCGACTTCAAATAGACGAGTTAGTAGCGCTTATTAAAAATATTTTTCGCTTTTGAGTGCCTATTTGTGGTTTTGAAGTCTATTTAATTTTTGATGTAAAAAGAGTTTTTAGATTTTAGTAATGTTTGTATTGTTTAGTAATGTTCGAATGCACCCGGTCGCGGCGTTACAGTAAATTGCACTAAAATGTATGTTTCATGCGCCGAGAAAGCTGACGACGCATGGCGCGTGTAGGTAAATTATGTGATTGGTGTTACACCGAACACCTACGTCGATGGATACAATTTAGGTGTCGCCAAATCGAGAGTGAATCGATATCTCCTAGGTAAGCGCGTTAATCGCTTCGATACCTTACGTCAGGTAAGTTGGCGGCTAAGCCCCATCCTTAGTCAAGCGTAGTAGATTTAATCCTTTTTTAACAGAAAGTACAAAAAAAAACTGTTTATGATAGTACCTCTATAGAATGTATAGACAAACAAGACACACGATTGTTAGTAAGTATGCAAAATAGTGTAAGCATAGTGCTACGTAGCAGTATATGAACACGAGGGGTCCGAATCACTGCCCAGCACTGCGGTGGTCACCCAGAGATACAAGATGATTTATCTCATTACAATGTAATTTCATAAGTAATTTCTTGCAACATGTAGTGTGAGTATGTATGCTCATTGCTGTCTTCCTATAGTATAACGCCTGTTCTATTCCATGGTTTCCTGAAAGATATCGGTTTTAGCGATTAGATCGTCTTTTGCTATTATAGTTATAGATGTCACCTTAATTTGTTATTGTGTTGTAAAAGTAATAGAGTTTATATATACAGGGTTATTGGTAATCAGCCTGCTTCCTTTTACCTAACATCCCCTGTTAGGTACATTCAATACGTCAACTTTTGTTCTACAGTTTTAAAAAAAAATGTTTTTTTTTCTTTACAAAATAAATAAAAAGTGCATTTGCACGGTCTAAAAGTATCGAACTCTTCGTAACAATTCGTAACGAGAGCGTGTACGCTCTTTAACGCGCAAAAAATGATGTACCGAAGTGAATAAACACTAAAAAGTCGCTAAACAGTACAAAAAAGGGCAACAAATACAATTTTTTTTTGGGTTATCTATTAAGTTTCAACGAAAGTTGTAGAACAAAAGTTGTTTGTTTAAATATACAGAACATGCCCTTAAACGGATGCAGGCTGATTACCAGTAACCCTGTATATATCTGATATATATTGACTGGCCTCGTGGCTTAGTTGGTAGTAGCTCTGCCTGTGAAGCCGAGGGTCGTGGGTTCAATTCCCAGCCAGTGCAAATTTTTGTGTGATGAATTCAAATGTTTGCACTGTGTCTGGTTGTTTCTATGTATAATAAGTATGTATTTAAAACTATATAAGTATTATATCTGCTATTTGGCCGCCAACACACAAGCTTTGCTTAGTTTGGGGTCAGATGGTGTTGTGTGTGAATTGTCCACCAATATTTATTTACTATTTATTTATTTGTCTCGGCTACAGAATAACTACATCTTCCCCAGGTTTACTTTGTGAAGAGTTCTACTTCTACAGAAGTAAATCATACGCTATTGTGAAACCTTTCAACTAGACCCCTCTATTGATTCCAATCCTCTCAAGACTTTGCCATCCATCACAACTTGAATAACTCTGTTATTGTTAGATTTTCAAAACTCTTTTCCCTATCCAGAGTGAAGGCGTGTGATGAATAGTTTTAACACGCGAGTGAAGTGTCGACTCATTTGTCTCATGTCTAGGACGTGTCGTCTTGTGGGTGTCTCGGCACTAAGCATAGTATGTGAAACTGTTACGTTGGAACCGTAATTATAAATACCTACAGAATAGGGTACCGGACTGGCTCAAAAATACACCATCCTAATTAGTCCGTCAGCTAGATCATGGAAAAATAATGGACACGTTTTTTTTTGTTTTTTCATAATATTAGAAATCGTCAAAGATTTAGACCATCAAACTTCGAGAGTGGGGGGTCGCGTCGTCACTCGTGAGTAAAAATCGTACTCACAAGTGACGTCACACGAAACTTCGAAGCGCTGTATCTTCGTCATTTTTTGAAACAAAAGAAAAAATACGTGTACAATGTTTTTTGGCAAACTAACTAACGGGCTACTTAGTTTTTTTGAGGATTGTACCCTATTGTAACATTTCAAAAAAATTGCCAGTCACTGGGACTGCTGATAATAGTGAAACTTCTCACTTTTTTAAGCCCGACCAAAAAAGGGAAGTTATAAGTTTGACGTCGATCTGTCTGTCTGACTGTGAAACTTGACTGAACTATGAAAAATAAATTGAATATCGTCTGTTTCAGGCACAGATCATAATACATTGTCTTTGGTTTCAGGCACCTATTGCACCTGCATAATATAAAGATCAATACAGTCCAAACAATGAAATTAACATTTGCGAATACAATGGTACAGTCACATTTACAAATAACAACAACAATAAACTCATTTTCTAAAAACCACAGCCTTAGGAATACAGATGGGAAAATTACGAACTATCGGTTAGGGCACAGAATCAATATTAGTACAGAAGCCTCATTTACCGAAAACAATTATATAAATAGCGACTCTTGCTGGGACACAACAAAGTTCAATTCAGCTCGCAATACCTGTCGCGATTTTCAAATAAACATTTGCGCTCTTTCTAACGCGTAACTCTGTCCCTGTCTAGCGCGGAGGGTTGTCGACACATGTATCTAATAACAATATGCGCGGGAAACGTGTTGCGCGAGCGCTCAGCCGTGCGTCCGACAACCGACTAGCACTTGTTCCCTGGGAGGGACGGTCTAGCTGTAGGCTAAAACCGCGCGACCTTGAGCGAGTGATTATGCACTGGTTAGGGCTTCAAATAAACGGCTTTATTCCTCAAAGCAGTTTATTTTAGGCAATTTTGTTACAAGGCAATAATAAAAAAAATAGTCATTGCCACAGCATGTATTTATTTAATTTATCCTACTGATATTACAAATGCGAAAGTTTTAATGTTTGTTGCTTCACGTCAGAAAGTCTGAACGGATTGAACTGAAATTTGGAACATAGTTAAAAACCAAATCAAGATTTGTTTATTTGTCAGAATTCTCTCACATATACCTAAAAACGATTAGATTATAGTTATACTAGCTGACCCCGCAAACGTTGTTTTGCCTTAGTGAACAACCCTTGTCACTTAGGGGTATGAAAAATAGCTAGTAGCCGATTCTCATACCTACAGAATATGCATATAAAATTTGGTTAAAATCAGTAAAGCCGTTTCGGAGGAGTAAGGAAACAAACACTGTGACACGAGAATTTTATATATAAGATATAGCACATAGGCCACTTTTTATCACGGGAAAATAACGGGAACGTGAACTGGGCAGATAAAACCGCGGGCAGTACTAGTATTTTAATGTCTAAATTCATATATTTATAGTTGCGATATTTCAGTGCCGAACAAATGGGTAATAATGGGCTTTAGTGGTATCTTCGCTAAAACGATGTTGGAGTTAACCCGTAGGTCTACCGCCTAACTAAATCTGCGTTGGCTTTGCTGTTCCTGTCTCTATAATTTGAAGCGAAAACAAAAGAGAGACCGATATCAAAGCTAAGACAGTTTTAGTCAGGCGTTAGACTCTCAGGTCTCTACGCACCAACGATGTAGTTCTATGAATAGTCACTTAAAATAAAACATTCAGTGTCTTTGTATAGCGCTGTCAGAAGTTATCTTATCTGCTCACCTTCACACCTGCACAGTCCCTCCATTCGTTTATTTTTTGACAGCCCTCCAGCCTGAGCGCTTTATTTGTAAGACTTAGCTGTCCCCCGAAAGGTGCTCCCTCGTTAGAAGGCTCTGTCGTATTTTGCAGATAAACGAACCAGAAAAAGGTGCCATTTAATTTTAAGAGCTTTATAATGTAGGAAAAAAATGGACTACAACTTGTGGCTCAGTCAGTATAGTAAATCTGTTCAGGTATGGTCCCGTGGGTCGTGGTTCGATCGACAAATTTTAATTTATTTGTCCTGGATATATAGTTTCGATTTAGAAAGATGAAGAAAAGATACCCCTTGATTTACTATACATTATAATTTTTCCCCAAATTCATAATTTTACAATTGTATACTTTCACAGTTTCACTTTTTTTTACACATTCATATTTTCGTATTTCCACATTTTAGCATGTTTACATTTTAAAAATTTCACATTATCACGTCTTTACTTTAATTTTACCTCTACTTTGCCATTGACATGTTGTTTATGTGCTTATGCAAACTTACTATAATGCCAGGCAACAAAGGTTTCTTTAGCTTGGTACGAGCTCGTATGGTGACTTGAAAAAGTTCTTGTTCAAAAACTAATATATTATATGTCTTGTACGTCTCACGTAAAGTATACTTCACTCAACTGAAACAGACATAAAAAGTTTAATGATGGAACTCCCCGAAGGACGATGATAACAGAGAATATTACCAAGGAAAGAAGGCATTAATCCAGCTCGAATTCCGATCGCTCCAGAGTAATCGGCCGTTCGACGAATGTGTTACATGATTGATTGGACCCCTATGGTGACTCTTTATAGGTTACGACGTTCTACACAGTGATTGGAGTTACGATCGTTCCGTGATCCGATATTGTTGAACCAAATAAAGTCCTTCCGTAAAGTTACATCTGCAAAAGTTTTTGAGTATGTATTAATGTAACTCTTTCTCGCAAAAATTATTGAAAGGATCGGGATAAAATTTGGTATCTACTAATAATACAAATGAGAATGTTTAGATGTTTGTTGCTCAAACACGTCGTAACGTATGAACGGATCAGGCAGATTTGGATTATAGTCAGGAAGAACACATAGGCTATTTATTCCAGGGAAAATAACGCGAACGGGAACTACGCGGGTAAAACCCGCGGCACGCTGCAAGCTAATCATAATTTAACGATTTATGATTGCCTATTGCCAGGTTTGATTTATGAGAACATCACTGATATTACTGAACTCGTGAACATGTTGCATCGGCTTAACTGGCCAATTGTTTGAAAACATATTAAACCGCATAAGCAACAAGTTCAGCTTGACAATGTCCCCGACTTGTGTGGGGGGAAGTACAGGTGGAACAACAAAAAAAGAAAAAAAAACATGTTGCATCGAAGTATAAAAGACTGGATCCACCATATTACCATGGTAAACATCCCACAAATTAATTTATAATATAATTTTTTTTGGTAGAATAACAGATTTTAAACAAATGTACGACAAAAACTACAATATTAGTAAAATACTACTACCTACAATAAAATAAAATACTATACAATAAACTATATAAATAATATAAATAAACTAAATAAATAATAATAAAATACTACTACTGTTTAATAAATTATAACAATATTTTTTTCGAGACTTCTCCGAACTTAAAACCAGTAAAATACTCCTAACATCAAATGAGAGACATTGCACAGACAGAACAAATGCTATATTTTTGTGTCAGATAGTCACACAGTATAATTCTGTATGACAAAATTGAGTCATCATGTGCATGCAGAAGTTTGTCATCACCCTGTTTTAACAGTGAGGGACAACATCGTGAGAAAACCAACTTGTTCCAAATAAGACGTCTTCTTAGAGTCTTTTGAGGATATGTGTCATCTGCCAACGTGCACCCAGTCCACCAGCCAGTTAATATTTTTCTTGCCTGAAAACGTTTTATCGTATAATACCAACATAATAATATGCCTGGAATAGACCAATTTATTTTTTTATCAATTCTACAGTAAAATTGTAAGTCGTATGTCGTGTCGTTAACTATTAGTAACAAAGGATCACGTGAACTCGCGTGACGGATGGTGTGATTAAAATAAATTAATGGCCATTTTTGTTTGTTTTTTCCAGGAATTTTGCTAAGATTATTCTATTGAAAAAAAAATGTATCAATAATTTTCAGTCATATGTGATATGAATTTTTTTTTTATACTACGATTGATTACTGAAAGTCATTTGATTTTCATCAATCGCAGTATTAAAAACTTGACTTAATTATTTCTATAAGTTCGTTTCACGTTTTACAGTTCTGTTGATAATGCGACACTGATTTGACAATATAAAGGCCGGTTTGCATTTTGATTAGTCCGAGTGCGGATGCGAGTGCGATTGCGACTGCGAGTGAGTAATCGCGACTGGTTACTATGCACTCGCAATAATCAATCGGTGTCCACACGTGTTTGCTACTAATCACTCAACATCTGCACTGCTCACTCGCACTCGCACTAATCAAAATGAAAACAGGCCTTTACATTCAGTCCAAACAGACCTCAACTGGTTTTTAACAGACTTCCAAAAAGGAGGAGGTTCTCAATTCGGCTGATTTTTTTTGTATGTATGCTACGCGATAGCGCCATCCATTGTGAATCAGATTCAATGGTTCTTGTTTTGTTTGGTAGATAATAGTTCAGAGATAGTCCCGTATAAATATCGAAATCGGTGTAGTGGTTTTTGAAATATGAACAAAAAACTACTAAAATTTACCTCGATGACATAGTGATTGCTTCATTTTGAATTTGGTGGAATGCCCGAATATAATTTTAAATTGAAGTCGGTGACTCCGGCTTAAGGCCTGGACGTCTACTCTATTTCTATAAAAACGTAATTTTGAAAAAAAACTCGTGACTTTCCTGCTCTCGTTCTACTTCGTTTCGTCCAATACAACATTGTTTGACGTTTAAATGTTCTAAGCATACTCTTATTAAAGTAGGCTTAGAAGATTTAAACGGACAAAACGACGGATCGAAGTAGAATCGCAGTTGGAAAATCGCGAGTTTATTTCGAAGTTACGTTTTCGTGGAAAGAGAGTAGACGTCCTGTTTGCATTTTGATTAGTACGATTGCGAGTGCACTAATCAATATGCAAACAGGCTTTTAGGTATACAAAATTGTCGGTAAAGAGTTGATTGGTGGCTAGACTGGATTTTAATTTTTAACCGACCTCCAAAAAGGTCCACCTCCTTTTTGGACGTCGGTTAAAATCGATTTCACCACCATGTTTTTAGGGTTCCGTACCCAAAGGATAAAAACGGTACCCTATTACTGAGATTTTGCTGTCCGTCCGTCCGTCTGTCTGTCCATCCGTCCGTCTGTCACCAGGCACGGTGACAAGACTCAAGAACGGTGATAGCTAGACAGTTGACATTTTCACAGATGATGTATTTCTACTGTCGCTTTAACAACAAATACTAAAAATAAAATAAATATTACTGTAAAATAAATAAATCCCATACAACAAACTTGATTACCAACCATTAGTACAGTCCCGAGCAAACTAGGCGGGGCCACTAGTAGAATAAAACTTGTTCGTTAGAATTATCGGTTCCTTCGTTCGGTTAAATCTAAACTTATCTTATCTAAACACGTCAAAACAAAACAAGGAGAAGCTGCTGGAGGGTGCTACAGGAATCGATTTGGCCAGACTTCATGCAGTGTCACAACCAGAATCGTTGGAGCATGGTTGCACGCGTTGCCATCGCCTCATTTGGGCACTTTGTTGGATGATGACTCTCTGCGTGTGGCGGTGGCCCTTCGCCTGGGCTGCAAGGTGTGTAAACCTCATATGTGCAACTGCGGTTCCAGGGTGGAGGGCGATGGCCATCACGCATTGAGTTGCCGTCGCTACACAGGCAGATTCTCGCGTTACCACGCTCTCAACGACATTGTTTGTGGAGCCTTAATATCGGTCACCGTCCCGTGCGTGCTTGAGTCACCGGGCCTTAGTAGGTCTGATGGTAAGAGACCTGACGGGATGACGTTAGTGCCCTGGAAGAATGGCAGGTGTCTGGTATAGGATACCACTTATGTTAGCACTGTGGCGCCCAGTCATCTTAGTCGATCCATTTTGGCACCGGCAGCTGCAGCTGCTGCGGAGGACGCCGCAAGGAACAAGAGGCTGAAATATGCGATGTTAGAGTCATCATACGATTTTGTCCCATTTGCTGAGAAGACTTTGGGCAGTTGGGGAAATGAGACCTAAAGTTTGGTGAGTGAGTTGGGACGTAAACTACGCGACAAATCGGGGTACTCCCGCTCCAGATCGTACCTGGTGCAAAGGCTGGCCATAGCAATCCAGCGAGGCAATGCGACCAGTGTAATGGGCACTTTTGCACCGGGCGCTGTTCGGGGCGGGTTATAATTTATTAGATGAATGACGAATACATTTCGTATTATTTGTTTTGGATTTGTGTTTAATTATTGATATTGATTATATTTTGTATTGGAAAAAAATATACGAATTTTAAAAACTGTAGAATAGTTATGTTATTAAGATAGTCGAGGTATCGTAAATGTTTCATTGTGGGATGTACATAGGCAGATCGGGTTAGAAGCTTTAGGACTAAATCTCGATATGACTAGAACGCGTTAGGGCCTTTTTATCAGATTGACTTAATATCGATATGACGTACAATGATACCTATTTAAAAGTGTTTTTTTTTTTTTTTTATAGCATAGAGTGACGAGACGAGCAGGTCATGTGCCTGATGGTAAGCAACATGCCTGCCACATAACAGCACAGTAACACGCAGCTATTGAAACATGATAGTCCAAATCATTACCTAGCACTGCACTGCGCTCGTCACCCAGAGATCTAAGATATTATGTCTCTAAGCCCTGTAATTTCTCTGGAATCATTGCCCTTCAAACCGGAACACAGTAATGTTTGCACATTATTGCTTGGCGGTAGAATATTTGGCAAAGGTGTGGTACTTCCCCAGGCGGACTCTGCTAAGAGTCCTACCACTACAATGTATGGTACATTAGTTCAACCTCACATTTCAGCATAATATACGTTACTGTAAATGTAGGAATTTTATACAACTCCCAAGGCACGTACCTATACGATTCCGAAGCTATTTAGGAAACGTATAAAATATAGTTTTAATAATTATTAAAGACATAAATAGAAGAAATGTATACATTTCCCAGGAACTGTAAATAATTCCAATACCACATTATTAGGAAACGTATAAAAATAACGCCTTTTGTAATAAAACACGTTGTTAGAATGTCTGATTGGGGTCTATCACTGAGATTTGATTCCGGGTGGGGTCCACCAGAAGCTCTGCGGTCAGCCCAGAGTATCGCTTCTCCATACTCGCTCCACTCAGGACCTCTCTTGAACTTTTGGCTCCCGCATTTTTTTTAAATATTCTAGGGGTAGTAGCGACAAGACTAGGTGGAGTCGGGGTGCTCCGAGTCAAGCTGTCTTGAATGTTTTGCTACATTTCCGATGGTCAGTTAAGAAATGTATAGATTTCCTAGGAAATTTATCCAATATAATTTATTTTAGACATATCCGGGGGGATTTTAGGAATTATACGCATTTCCTCATTTATCCAACTCGGATGAGCAGCGTTTGAGAAACTTCGGCACATTTTGAATCCAACATACCTCAATGCCTGAAGACGAAAGTCTTCAATCAGTGCGTGTCAGTGATGGCTTATGGAGGTGAGACGTGGTCCTTAACTGTGGATCTCATAATAAAGCTCAAAGCCGCACAGCGAGCTATGGAGAGAGCTATGCTCGGAGTCTTTTTGCGCGACGCTATGCGTAATGAGGATATTTGCAAAAGAACGAAAGTAGCTGACATAGGTTAGCAATGGGCAGGCCACATCGCTCGCAGAACTGACAACCAATGGGGAAGAAAGGATCTCGAGTGGCGACCACGAATCGGGAGACGCAGTGTTGGACGACCTCCCACTAGATGATGGACAGATAACCTAACAAAGGTCGCTGGAAACCGCTGGTTGCAGGTTGCGCGGGACCGTTCGTTGTAGAAATCTAGGGGGGAGGCCTATATTCAGCAGTGGATCATGATGATGACATTGTTCTGGTTTATCAACGTAACTGTACTTTCGAAAACAAACGACAACTTAGCCGTTACACTATCTGGACATTTCGAGATCTAGTTCAAAAGCGATGTGGACCTAACGCGATGTAGTCATATCGAGATTTAGTCTTAAATCTATTTAGTCAGACCCGCTATCTAGTCATATCGAGATGTAGTCATAAAGCTTCTAACCCGGCAGATCCAGGTCGTTAACTCTGAAGATTTCACAAGAGTATCGAACTCTTACAAGCTAACTACATTTGTCAAATTATTCTTAAATTTGCCAACGATTCAACATTTTCTAGTTAATGTAGATTTATTTAAGCTTTACATAGTTTTAAAGCACTAAAACCTAAGTGCTTGTTGAGGACCTTTGAGGGCATAATTGATTTCAGATTAAACGAAAATGGCTTTGAGATTGATGGAATTTGAAGCATTTCTGATGTAAACTTCATATTCAGTCATATAATTATTTATTTTCAAAAATAATAGTTAAATAGATTAGGTGATCTTCGTCTAGCATCGGGGTATTAAAGGTAATACAAAATCGTTTATGTTATGAGATGTAAATATTCTCGCTGGTGTTGATTTTTAACCAACTTAAAAAATAAGAGGTTTTCAATTCGGTTTTATGTTTGTTACGCGATAACTCCGCTAATTGCGAATCGATTATTATGGTTCCTTTTTGTTTTGTAGATCATAATTCAGAGGTAGAAGGTCATTTTATCGATATCTGAGTGGCGGTTTTAGAAATATGAACAAAAAAAATTACTTTAATTTATCTGGACGACTTATTATACTGAACAAGTGATAGCATCTTTTGAAATTTCGCCGAGTATCTGAGTTTAATTTTTAAATTGATCGGTTTTTGTTTTTTCAGCGAAAATAAATTACTCATTATTAAATGCTTATGACATGAAATGGTTATTATGAGTTGTGTGCCGTAGCATGGGACAGTTGTAAATATGAAGTTGAAGCTGTCAGGTAATTAGGGATGTGACGTTTAGCAATAAATTTTTATGTTTAAGAATTTTATTTATCACCTAAGTTATTTCAGTCGCTTACATGATAAAAATAACTTAAATAACAATTTACATTTTCGTCGTCACACTTTAACATACATGTGAGGTATTTTATTGTTGTTACTACTAGCGCCACCTATTTCCGATGAATAGTACTACTCGCTAAAGTATTGCTAGCGCCATCTGTCTCAATATGCTGGTACTACTTACTAGCTACGAGGAATGAAATAAAAGAGTGAACGAGTTGGAGGCTTCGTTTACGAATGAACCTATCTAAGAGTCAGTAGTTCGGTCAGCGCAGGAGTGAAGGACGATTCATTCTGCTTTCTGTCGCCGACGGCACCACAGTGTGCACTGATTCTCACAAATAATCAACATGGCGGACAACGGCGAAGAAAGTCATCTCCTATCTCCGACAGCAGCGGTGGGATCGGAACAACACAATTCCGATACAATTGACCAACCTACGGCTACGACTTCTGAAGCATATTTCGACGTCTCGATGTCTGGTTCGACCCAGAAAAACAACGATCCGGTTTTTATCTACGCTGGACAAAGTACGCGCCAGAAAATGAAAATATTGGGCAATCGTCGGACAATCATCTTCCTAATTTTTCATCGGCCACTTGGACATCGTTTTTTCGCGGTGTGGTTAAAACCTTTCGCACCAACGAAACCGGCAACACGACTCCGCTGACGACAACGAAGAAAATGAAACCGAGTGTGTGATGTCTACATACCCTCTTTTGACCCTGATAATTGCGAATTTACAGCAGCGCAGTGGTGTGAAGAACTAGATCACCATCGGACTCGGAACGCGTGGACCGATCATGAGACAAGGAATGCGGCGTTTACACACCTGCGCGGACGCGCTCGCAAGTGGGCATCGAAATCGTATCCCCTCTGCAAGACTTGGGATGAAGCAAAAGAGCGGCTGAGACACCAGTTTGCTGCTAGGAAAAGGTTTCACGACTTTTTTCGGGACATGGTGCAGTAAACTAACAACAAGGCGGCGACCTACGTGGAATATTCGACCAACAAGCTGGCAATTGTGGACAGGCTGGAACCAAACTGGAGCGAGGCAAATAAAATAAAGGTCGTCATCTCAGGTATCGTCGATAACCAGGTACGTTCAGATTTGTTAAAAAATACTCCTACGGACTTTGTATCTCTTGACAGACACCTTAGTAACTACCGTAACGTAAAAAGTTTAAAAAGATTACCCTCATCTAACTTTGTGTCCGAACAGAAAAGACGAAAGGTGGATTTTTTCGATCGTAGCCACGTTGTATGCCATAATTGTGGCAAACTCGGACATTATAAACGTAATTGCAATTCAAAAGTCCAAGACCGGGTCTACACTAGTATAGAAACTCCTCGTCCAGTGCCGAATTCTGAGAAAAATATTCAGTGTACCTATTGCAACAAAGTAGGACACACCGATCAATTCTGTTTTACCAAACAAAGGGACACTAAGAATAAACACGCAACAAAGTCTGGCAATGTGTGTTCATAGTGAGGCCCCAGTTATAGAAACCGACATAGACAGGTTTAAATTACAGGCCCTGATTAACAGTGCATCTGGTTGTTCCCTACTACGTAAATTTGTTGCCGAAGATATAAACGGTATCCGTCACTTTGAACTTAATTAGCTTACAGGTATTTATTGGCTCTGCCTCGATGTACTCATTTTTTCGTGTAACTATTTGTATCAAGGACGTGTATGTAGAAGTGAACTTTGTTATTCCTCGATACGATTCTCATGTGATACCCTACGACGTCATCATTTTATTTGGCGTAGGTGTTTTTGCAAGGTTTTGTGGTTGAATATTGCAAGGGTGAGCGAATCCCTCATACTGACCCTTTTAAGTTGAAATCTGATTGTACCTACCACCCATCCAACTCGTATAATTATCGGGCGTATTTGTGAAGACTAGCTGCAAGTTGAACATCGGCTTGAGCACGAAGTTAACAAAATCATTCGGGTTTTTGAAAGTGATTAGAGCCACTGGAGGTCTTCGTATATCTTGGAGTATAATTTGCTTTAAAAACATTTTCGAGTCAACAAGAAAACACTGTCTCGTGCAATAATTCCTAAAAACTTCCGGTGCCAACTAATACAAAGATTTAATGACGATTTCAAGCACTTGGGTTGGGATAAAACTCAAAGTCAGGGTTCTTGATTGGTACAAGTGTACAATTTGCACGTCAATTGTTAAAAGATTGGAACGAGAAGGAGCATACAAATCGTATGCACTTTAAAGGTTTGAAGTGATGGCTTCACTGTATTATAATAATTATTATTAGTTATCGTACAGAAAACTGTCGGGCATTGTACGAGTGTAATAGGTATGTTTTGAATACAATTGTACTGACCCATGTATTTTTTTTTAAATTTTTGTGAGATATTTGCCATCGTTCTCTAAAGATTCGCTGTAGCTGTGAAATGTTTGATCGGCACATTTACTCTCACTAAGATAAGAGAACATTTCTAGTTCCCGAACATGGCGACTAGCGTTAGAACTTACGTTGTTCGATGTTTACCGTGCAAAATAGGTAAGATACCCTCAGATGCAAGGCAGTCGACTCTGCACCCGATTGAGAACGTCCTCGAACCTATACACACACTACACATTGACACTAGCGGTAAACTCACCGGCAGTCGTAATACTAAGGAGTATGTGATAGTAATTATAGACGCATTTACAAAATACTTGACCTCCGTGAAAGACTTAACAGCGAAATCCGCCTATAACATGCTCCGTACCTTAGTGTTTTATTTGGAACGCCCGCGCCCTTAGGAATTATAGCTGACCAAAGTACCTTATTCACCGGGAATGAATTTCAGGATCTGTGTCGAGACTGAACCATCGATTTTTAGGAAATTGCAAGCGGCGTAAGTCGAGCAAATGGACAAATGGAGAGATTCATGTGTACTGTCACCATTTGAAAACCATGACCATAGGTCATGGAAGTCTGTCCTGGGTGAGATTAAACTTGCTTTTAGCCATGTCGAGAAGTACAGGTAAAAGTCCCAGTGTGTAAAAAGTGTAACGAGTAAAAGTGCAGATGTTGATGGGTTGTAATAAGAGCCCAGCACGGATCAATGTATTAGTCCGGGAACATGAGAAGCTTGATCTTTTTGAAATCAAAGGACAAGCTAAGGTCAGAATGGACGAGCAAGCACGCCTTGACAAAGCTCGGTTTGATAAGGGAAAGGCAAGGGTGCAGCCATTTGACGTCGGTGTTATAGTCCTGCTGGTAGAAAAGAATCCTAGAATAAACACAAACTTAGGTGAGAAGTTTTCTTATCCTTGTAAAGTTATAGAAACTTGCGATAACGAGAGGTACAAAGCAGAACCGATGTCAGGAGGACGGGTCCAATACGTTTGTCACGAAAAATTCGGTAATTACCTTCCAAACTTACCTGAGTTATCCGACAAACTAGATGATGCTTCTAGTATTGCCCCTGTGGTGCAGGATTATATCGTGTGGTTATGGCAACGAAATTGATCATATTATGTTACAGTTGATTTTTGCACATTTCAATACTTTGGTATAAACAGGGATATAAGTTACTATTGTCAACAACAAAGTCGTTTCACCATTGTCTGTCACCCTTTACCGAAAGAATTGGAAAGCTCCGCGCTTAATGTATTGGTTGAACATTGGAAGCTCCGCGCTTCATGTATTGGTTTAACATTGGAAGCTCCGCGCTTCGTGTATTGGTTGAACATTGGAAGCTCCGCGCTTCATGTATTGGTTTAACATTGGAAGCTCCGCGCTTCGTGTATTGGTTGAACATTGGAAGCTCCGCGCTTCATGTATTGGTTTAACATTGGAAGCTCCGCGCTTCGTGTATTGGTTGAACATTGGAAGCTCCGCGCTTCGTGTACTTATTGCTGCACATTGGAAGCTCCGCGCTTCATGTATTGGTTGCACATTGGAAGCTCCGCGCTTCATGTATTGGTTGAACATTGGAAGCTCAGCGCTTCATGTGTTGCTGCACATTGGAAGCTCCGCGCTTCGTGTATTGGTTGCACATTGGAAGCTCCGCGCTTCATGTATTGGTTGCACATTGGAAGCTCCGCGCTTCATGTATTGTTTGAACTTTGGAAGCTCCGCGCTTCATGTATTGCTGCACATTAGAAACTCTGCGCTTCATGTATCGGTTTTACATAGGAAGCTCCGTGCTTCACGTATTGCTGAATATTAGAAGCTCTGCGCTTCATGTATTGGTTGTACATAGGAAGCTCCGTGCTTCATGTATTGCTGAATATTGGAAGCTCCGTGCTTCATGGATTGCTGCATATTGGAAGCTCCGCGCTTCATGTATTGGTTGCACATAGGAAACTCCGCGTTTCATGGATTGCTGCATATTGGAAGCTCCGCGCTTCGTATGGTTCAGTGCACATTGATGGCTTGGCGAGTGTTTTCGAGACGAAATACCGTTTGGTATACCTTCGTGTGTCCGCGATACAGGTAGATGTCGCGCGAGAACGCACTTCCTGTCAGAATGGCCGTGTGAGGTATTTTATTGTTGTTACTACTAGCGCCACCTATTACCGATGAACAGTACTACTCGCTAAAGTATTGCTAGCGCCATCTGTCTCAATATGCTGGTACTACTTACTAGCTACGAGGAATGAAATAAAAGAGTGAACGAGTTGGAGGCTTCGTTTACGAATGAACCTATCTAAGAGTCAGTAGTTCGGTCAGCGCAGGAGTGAAGGACGATTCATTCTGCTTTCTGTCGCCGACGGCACCACAGTGTGCACTGATTCTCACAAATAATCAACATGGCGGACAACGGCGAAGAAAGTCATCTCCTATCTCCGACATACATATAAAATACAAAAACAAAACGTGAATTGAATGCGTGAAGTGAATTTATATTTTTTATGTCAGAGGGTAGTTTACTAAATAATGGTGCTCCTTCAACGGTAGGCAGTGATTTGCCGTAATTTGTTCTAAATCTTGGAAGATTAAGGTAGCTCGCGCGCTGAGTTCGCCGCTCGACCACTAAACTTGTTTTCGCTTTGTGGACGTAATGTTTGTATGGATATTCCTATGAAGACTTTTACTAATGAACATAATATGTACATATGCTATATTTGTAAAGTTTTTTTGAGGTCACTATTTCAGTTCCATTGTATTTTTTTTGCGTGGGTGTTAAATTATGGTAGTTGAATAGCATTTTAATAATTTTATTTTATAATCGTTGAAGTTTAACTAACCTTGTTTTCGAAGCACAGCCCCAAATTTCAATCAAATATGACAAATGAAGTTTTACCAGAGCATTATAAATTTTATATCGTAGTTTATTTGGTAAACAGCGCGCAATATTGCGGAGCGCACCACAGCACACTGTGCTACCAATTTACTTTTTATAAGTTCTTGAATCTGCCAAAATGCAAATCGAGATATTTTTCATATTATGATTTATTATAGTTTAAGAGTAAATGTAAACCAATTAAATGAATGTAAGAATTTATATTGAAAACTGTTCGATCTTCCTCACATAAAATTTCAAATAGGAATGCCAGTCACCGGCTTAGCTCGATCTACTAATAGCCCCAACCCCTCCAAATTTATTTTTGAGATGGTGGGTAGAAGTAGATGGTTCCACACCGGCGCCCTCTATACTAAATTTTACTAGTCATACCAATTTCTTTAAAAAATCAGATACTTATTGTTTTACTTATCGCATATTTAGACTCAAATCCTAACATTAAATATAGTACTGTAAGCGAAGTATATCTACTACAAACGATACGTGGCAACTAGCTGGCATACGTGGCTAGGTGACAACAGATTTGAGTTGTATTGGTTCATCATTTATTTTTAAGGAGGGGTGTGAGGGTAGCTGTTTGTTTTTAGCTTTAAATATAATGTAACAAGTGTTAGAGATGTTAATCGTTAACAATTTTTTTTTATTGCTAACGATATTCGAAGCAAAATATTATTATCGTTCCCTTTAATACTGTAATGAAAATAATTTTGTATAGATGTCCATAAGATGTGGAGTAGATAAGATGAGAGATGGGACACGAAGTAGTAACGAATTTCTTTCTTATAATATAGAAGCAACACAGTTTGCAAAAAAATATTATTTTTATTATTTATGGTATGTCCGATCATCTCAAAAATTAGCGGCATTACTTCGAAAAGATAGTGATGCGTGTGGGATTTGAATACAATCCGGGGGGGGGGGGGGGGGGGGGGGGGGGGGGGGGGGTCTACCGCCGAACGAAAAATGTCATAGCTTTGATGTTTCTCTCTCTTTTCTTTTCGCTTGAAATGATAGAGACAGCATTAGCAAAGCGATAGCCGAATTAGTTAGGGGGTAGAGGTGCGGATCAGTAGTTGCCGTTTTTCCGACTAGACTAGCCGTAACCTCCGCTATCTTAAAACGGTGAAGGAAAATATCGTGACGAAACCGGCATGTACCTAGAAGTTTTCGAAGTTGTGTGACGTCTATCGTCTACCAACCCTCACTGGATTAACATGGTGGATTATGGCTTTGACTCTCTCCTTGCGAGATAATAAGGCAGCGAGGCCCAGCAGTGGGATCACTTAATGGGATACTTATGCTGCTAAAAATAAAGCTGATAGCACATGTCGCGGCCCGTGTAGTTCCCGTCCCCGTCGTTTCTTAGCAATAAAAACTAAACGAATTACTCTTCCAGACTATCTAACTATGTGGCAAATTTCAGCCGCTCTTCACCAGTTCCGGAGTGATTGAAACTTTGACATACATAATAACACTGCATTTAACGGGTAAAGGGAGGTATGGGTTTAGTAGTGGTAGGACTCTTGGCAGAGTCCGCTTGGGGAAGTACCACACCTTTGCCAGTTATTCTACTGCCAAGCAGTAACGCGCAAACATCACTGTGTTCCGGTTTGAAGGGCAACGTTTCCAGAGAAATTACAGGGCTTAGAGATATAACATCTTTGATCTCTGGGTGACGAGCGCAGTGCAGTGCTAGGTAATGATTTGGACTCTGCATGTTTCAATAGCTGCGCGTCACTGTGCTGTTATGTGGCAGGCATGTTGCTTACCATCAGGCGCATGTCCTGCAGGTCTCGTCACTCTTTATTAAAAAAAAAAACAGATAATGTATTTCGAACGAATTTAATTTCATTAAAATATATTTAGCTGTTACAGAGATACGTACAAGCAAACATACACTTACAAATAAAGACACTTTCGCATTTGTAATAATAGTGTTCTTAGTAACCTCTACAGATATTTATTGGGTAAACGGGTAACTCACGTGTAATATGGTCGGTCAATCCGACTCGATTTTTGGCCGCGTCCGGCGGCCTTTTTCAAGGAGAGTGTACGCGCACGATGACTGCTCATTTGGCACTTCTCTACACCTTCATAACCTCTACAGGTTACAAAGAATTATAAAATAAGATAAAGAGCTCCGAAGAAACGAAACTACATTTCAAAGTAATAAGGTTAAACAGCAAGCTATGGAGGTTTTTAAGGACACCATTTAGTAATTACTTAGGTATCCAAAACTCGTCAACAAAGAACGTGGATTAGTTTTAGTTATTAACGAATAGTCTAGCCTCCTAATAAATTACTTTTCTCGCAAAACGACGTCGAAATCAACTCTCGAACTCTATGGCGTAAAATTTAATTCAAACTGTCAGAGGAAAAAAACGACAAAAACCTACTATGAGCTTCACTAAAATTTTAATTGCAGAAGTTGATCTTTAACCCTGGACGGAAGAATAGCAAGGGAAGTTTTTAGTTTTTAAGTTTGCCGTGTTAGTTAGTGCCTGTAATGTTATTTTGTTGGCATCTGATTTGACATGCCTATTTTACGTGGGCAAACGTATGTACAAAATATAAGTATAACTTGTGTGTCCAGCAGTGTAAAATAATGCATTATTTCAAAAAAGTACATTTGCAAGTGCCATCAAAGTTTTTAATCATCTACCTTTGGAATTAAAAACTTTGAGTAGCCCTAAATTTAAACAAGCTCTCAAAAATTGGTTAGTATCTAATACATTTTATGATCTCCAAGAATATTTTAGTAAAGATACAAATTAATACATTCTCTCCATTTTTAATATAGTTCGTTGTGTATCTTAATGTAAGTTTAGTTATTATGTTATCTAATTGTTAACTATTTTAGTCTCTATTTTTCATTAAGTAAATGATAAATAAATATTGTACGTTCGTAATGGACAGAGCTGTTGGAACTACTTCAATTGTATCACCTATGCTATGTACACAGTTTTTTACAATAAATATTATTCTATTCTATTCTATTCTATACATATGTCTGCCGTGCAGGGACATGTTGGCTATATTGAGCTTAACAACACTTGAAGTGGTATCGACTAAATCTCTTCCGATTTTTCAGACGAAGCTTTTTTGTTGTATAGAGTGACGAGACGAGCAGGTCATGTGCCTGATTGTAAGCAACATGACTGCCGATACCAGGATAGTGACACGCGACTATTGGAATATGAAGAGTCCAAATCATTACGTAGCATTGCACTGCGCTTATCACCTAGAGATGTTTTCTCTCCATGCCCTGTAACTATACTGAAAACATTGCCCTTCAAATCAGAACACAGTGGTGTTTTCAAGTTACTATTTGCCAGTAGAATAACTGGCAAAGATGTGGAGGTTCCCCGGCAGACTCTGCAAAGACTCCTACCAACTAAAAATCAAAACTGAACTAAGTAGGTAGCTATTTCTCTCATAAAACATGAGATAACGAAACATGACTGACTCCTTTTAAAAAGCGATCACAAATCGGAAAGATTTAAACGCAAGCAACTATAAATTAGACGTTTTAATTGGTGGTTTAATCACTTGGTTGTCTGATTTTTTTCTCAGTATTGGCAAGGAGATGATCTAGAACATTATATCAAACTTGCGAAATATGGATCGGCGAAGGATGCATGTCCTGGTAAATTGTATTTTAAAAAGAAATTCTACGTAAAGCAGACTATAAAATAATAATAAACTTTTATCATACCCTCATAATTCAGAACCCTCATATCGATATCAATGAATCATAAGCAAAACCTATGACTGGTATCTAACATTCTACTGATACAGACCCGTATCCCGTCTTCTTGTCAATAACGTTTTATGAATGCAAGCAAATATTGACTAACCTTTTTCGCAGTTTTATTTTAGCCCGTTATATGAGGGTTTTCACGGTGTGCGCTGGGAGTTTTAAAATGACGATTATATTTTTCCTCACGGCAAATATGGGAATATTGTGACGTCAATAAAAATCCTTGAGCTCGCTCAGCGTCTACTCGAGTTACGCGAAGCAGATAAACTGTGTTCAACAAAAATCCCATTCTTTCCTTCTCTTAATTCTTTCCCATATTCTCGATAAAACATTCATTTATTTTCTTGGCCTACCACATAGGTAAAGAAACAAAAGAACGCGGGCGAGGAATGAGTGCAATAGTCAAAGAGCTTGTGCTCCCAAGATCTTTGCTTGGATTTGGATTGCTCGGATTGTGTCTTGGGTTCGCCTACAGCTACCTTAACTTTTTTTTTTATTAAAGATTGTCGAGGCGAGCAACGCTAGTAGACAACGTTAGTATTGTTATTGAATTAAAAATATATGTGCCCAGAAAGGGAGGCAAGAGAGAAGAGGACATTTTTGTTAGTTTCAAGTATCCAACCCCTTGCTAAACTGCGTCGCTCGTATCCAGAAATTGACACAGTTTCACGGTAAATGTTCCAATGAGTCGAACACTTTGAGTAAGTTTTTTCCACACATCATCTAAATTTAAGAATGCGTTGCCTGTGTAGGTGTTTTCAAATGAAAATAATCTGTGTGTCCTCAAGTCTAGAGTGAATCGCTTCCTTCTAGGAGAACGCGCTCCATCATGAACTGCATCGTCGTTTAATATCAGCCGAGATAAAGATCAAGTGTAAACCTATGAACGATAAAAATAAAATGAAAAAAACATACTATAGGTGTAGGTGTGGACGATAACTGAAACTGTAAGACCCTTTAATTATTGTCTGTGTTGGACACATACGCTGACGGTATATTTGCTTCTATATTTTAACGAAGGACCGGAGTATACGGCCTCTTAGTCTATAAGGAACGGCAGCGCAGCGGTATAATGAGCTATGCTCTTTAAACCGCTTAGCTGCACGTATTCACGTACTCCTAAACTTTATTCACCACAATTTTCTCTGACTCCGAGTCTCACTGACTGAGTCGTTTGACATCAAACGTAGGAAGTTTTATGCTTTTTGGACTGCACTAAAAATACTTATAGGTTTTTTGTTTGCGTAAGCTTTGAGTGAATATATTTATGATATGGTCAGATAATTTAGATCAGATTAAAATAAAAACAGAAAATTCAGGTCGCATTCGTATTCACGAATTGCTTTATATCCTAAGGCATCTTTGAACGACTGACTCATACCATTCACAGCTCTGCAATGGATCTGCAGATTCCTCGCATAGTTTATAAAACTTCTACGCCTTATACTTGCGTAATGATAGTACCAAAAGTGGGAGGACGAAGTACAGAAAACAATCTGTTAGGCGTTCGAAAATTTGGTTACAGATTTCAGATCTGCATTGACCAAGTAATAAATTGGATACGGAGTCACATATTTTGAGGATGCCTATCTATTATAGACCTCGAACTCGTAAGAAACAACATATACCTTCCTACAACTGCAAATACAACAGTGTGGAGCTGTTCTAGTGCATGCGACCGAAGTCTACCGCCTAACTGAAACTGGCTTAGCTTTGACATTGCTCTCTCTTTTCTTTTCTATTAAAATGACAGAGACAGCTATAGCAAAGCCAAAGCAGATTTAGTTAGGTGGTAGACCCGCGGGTCTTCATTACGAAGTTTGGATTTGTCAGCTACGTTCGAACGAACGCTGAGAACTAACCAGACTCGTCATCGTTGGACATGACTCAAACGACATCATCGTCCACTTCGGTGATAATAATAATTCCTCTACCAAGTCTTTTTGGGAAGCTACTAGGTATACCTTAGCTAGTTATTATTCTGTTAATCAGGTGTAGGTAAATTGTGTTGTAATCCGGTTTGTAACGCAATAATTCCATTCCACATACTGATTGACATCAGATGCTGGTCTTGCTTTGTCCTCATTCCACAGCTGAACTTTTTTCTTAATTTGTTTACGAAAATATTAGCCTATAGGGATTTCAAAAACGTTATAAGAGTTGAAACCATTAGCGGAATAGTTTTTTGATGATAATGAGTTTTTTGAAACTCAAATTTTAAACTCAAAACTAAATTTTATCGAAATTATTCTAGTAGTAGTTTTTTGTACGAAATAGTAACAAATACTCATTTATCCATATAATTTTCGCTAATATAAGTAGTTGGACATTAGTGGGATTGTAATGGTATTAATATTTAATTTCAAACTTTACAAAATAATTGTTTAATTAATTATGAAAAGAATATCTTAATAGAGTTAATTCAATCAAAATTCTAAATTGTATCTAAATTTATTAAGACCTTGTTTAAAATTTTCACAAAATCAAACTCTTTCCTTACCTGTAACTTAGAGATAAATAAACTTCTAAGTTAGATTAAACTTAGTTAAATTTTAATCTTCTGAGAAAGTTGGGGAAATGTTTTATAGTTGGTCGCTTCTTCATGTCAAAAGGTGTTAGAAAGTGATTTGTGAATAAGCTAAAATCTTGGAGGCTATTGGAAGAGGATTTCTTCGATGCTAGATGAGCACGCTCTGTCGTAGACCGCATCGTCGCTTAACATCAGGCGCGATGGCGGCCTACCTAAGTGCAAACATATAATTGTACAAAAAAAAAACTCATAATTTAAAACAAGTTTGAATAATAGACAAGATAAGCGACGTTATCAGTGAAAGGAATAATGTTTTTAATAGAGAAAATATTAGTTTCTCTATTACAGATAAACTTTAGAACTCACGTCATAGTCTCTTTTTACAAGTCAATTTTAAATAGTCTTGGTCACTTCATTTGAAATATCATAACGTGAGAAGGCAACGACTTGCGTGACGGTGTATACGAACTTTAGCAAACTTTTTTCTGAAATACCTACATTTATATTCATTTTCTGAGATGTATAGGTAATATTAAATCGATTCTTTGTGTATAATTTTTCGATTAGAACTTACTTTTATGATCTAACTAGCAGTGCCCCGCGGTTTTATCCGCATAGTTCCCGTCGTTCCCGCTATTTTCCCGGAAAAAGTAGCCTATGTGTTATTTCAGACTATAATCTAAGTGTATTCCAAATTTCAGCCTGATCCGTTTATACGTTACGGCGTCATTGAGCAACAAACATCCATACTTTCACATTTTTAATATTAGTGGGATATACTACCGAGCCGTTTTTTCTACCGTACCTCTACATCCCGAAACTCAACATAGTAACACATTGTTGACGGTCCCAAAACTTGAACGTTCGACTTTACTTTCGCAAATGTACAGCTAATCAGTATGCTACCGAAGTAAGGATTTCCGGGTAGATTACATCTAAGTGCAAATCGGTTTCTTATAAATAGGTCCTTAGGCTGAATCTTCGTTTTACACGAGACAACCTGACGAACAAGCGGAAACTTAGCTTTGTTTAAAAAAACCTGCGACAAAATGTTGACCTTCACTTCTTGACGTTTCACTGTAATAAATAATCGAGCTAGTTTAGCATAACCCACTAAATATTCCTAAGCTGGGACTAAGACCTGGACGTCTACTCTCTTTCTGCGAAAACGTAATTTCGTAATAAACTCGCGACTTTCCTTCTCCGATTCTACTTCGATCGGTCGTTTTGTCCGTTTAAATCTTCTAAGCCTACTCTAATTAGAGTAAGCTTAGAACATTTAAACGTCAAACAATGTTTTATCGGACGAAACGAACATGCAGATCAGTTGCACACTCTCCGAAGTGTATCCGATAAAAAACCAATAAGCTAGCAATTTTGCGGCGATGTTCAAGACTTTGCCTGATGGTATATAACATGCCTGCTACATAACAGGACATGCAGCTATTGGAACATGAAGAAGAGTCCAAATCATTACCTAGCACTGCACTGCGCTCTTCTGCTCTGCTTTAGGTATAAGATGTTTTATGTCTATGCCCCGTAATTTCACTGGAAAAATGCCATGCTTTCTTTGAAATTCATGCGTTCAACACGCTCTGGCGATTCGTGAAGGCTTGACTTTTTCCTTGCAAAAACAGGACGTCTACTCTATTTCTACGAAAACATAATTTCGAAAAAAAACTCGCGACTTTCCTGCTCTCGCTCTACTTCGTTTCGTCCGATAAAACATTGTTTGACGTTTAAATGTTCTAAGCTTACTCTAATTAGAGTAGGCTTAGAAGATTTAAACGGACAAAACGACCGATCGAAGTAGAATCGGAGAAGGAAAGTCGCGAGTTTATTACGAAATTATGTTTTCGTAGAAATAGAGTAGACGTCCTGTTTTTGCAAGGAAAAAGTCAAGCCTTCACGAATCGCCAGAGCGTGTTGAACGCATGAATTTCAAAGAAAGCATGGCATTTTTCCAGTGAAATTACGGGGCATAGACATAAAACATCTTATACCTAAAGCAGAGCAGAAGAGCGCAGTGCAGTGCTAGGTAATGATTTGGACTCTTCTTCATGTTCCAATAGCTGCATGTCCTGTTATGTAGCAGGCATGTTATATACCATCAGGCAAAGTCTTGAACATCGCCGCAAAATTGCTAGCTTATTGGTTTTTTATCGGATACACTTCGGAGAGTGTGCAACTGATCTGCATGATCTCATATCTGCAGCTATTCGCCTGGCGGATGGATCTGGGCTGCTCAATAATGCAGCATTGGACCAGACTGCACATTGAGCACTCCGGATCTAAACCGAAGTTTAGATTAAGATAGTATTGAAAGTTTAGGCTACATATTTGTGTCTTCGTTTATTTATTTCAATTTGTCATCGTTTATTTAATTTGATTTGGTTATGATTATTTAATATCTTTTTTGATATATCAAAATAATTATTAATTTGTATTTTTTATGGACTGTAGTCTGAAATAAATGAATAAATAAAAAATACCACCTTGCCCTTTCTTCTATCGGACTTCTTGTATCTCAAAAAAGCGACTTCGTTTTGTGGTCGATGTTCCAAAAACTTTTAGGTCGTGGAATGTGTTGCCCGAGTGGGTTTTCCCCGATAGTTACAATTTTGGTGTCTTCAAATCGAGAGTGAATCGGTGTCTACAAGGTAAACACGCTCCATCGTAGGTAGATCGCATCGTCGCTTAACATCAAGTGCGAACAAGTGCTCGTTTCGTCACTCTATACTATAAAAAATGACCTAGAAAGGTTCTTGGAACATTTCGGATTCCTCGCGATATTTTTTCCTCATCGTTAAGGCCAGTGGTGATTTCAAACTTGTACATACATCTGCACTTCAAAAATACTTACATGGGGAATTTGAACCTACTATTTCAAGATTGTGAGTCGCGCGTTTTAATGGAGCTAGTTTACTACTGTTAATTTAGCCAGTTTTAACATCGTTATTTTTTCAATCGGTGCCGTAACAGTTTATAAATATAAATACATTTTGGTGGACAATTCACACACACATCACCAACACGACGTATGCCTGATGGTAAGCAACATGCCATGCCCCATAACAGCACAGTGACCCGCAGCTATTGGAACATGAGTCCAAATCATTACCTAGCACTGCACTGCGCTCGTCACCCAGAGATCTAAGATATTATATCTCTAAGCCCTGTAATTTCTCTGGAAAACATTGCCCTTCCTTTCACAAGGAGATACTCAACGGTATAATCCGCCAAACTAGCTAATTGAGAGTTGACTTATGATATATAGTCATGTCCTAAAAATATGTTTTCTTGGAACTCGTCGGTTTGCTCACGATGCTTTTCTTCACCACCAGAAACAGTCCTGACAAAAAATTGTGTTTGTGAGAAATACTTCGAGTTGAAGACAGGATTTGATCCAACGATCGCAGGATTGTGAAATCAAGCATTTTGTACACTAGCCCATCACCTAGGTCTTTGATATTTTTTTAATTTCGAAATAAATGTATGTGCTAATTCTAGTATCTATAGGATAATCATTTCTTATCCTGTTACTGTAGGTAGTATAGGTTCAGTTCTTGGTATTGATTAAGTTATTGTATTCAGTTTATCTGTAACACCAATGTAAACAATTTGAACGCACAACATCGTTTCAATGAGGTGAAGAAATACTTTGAATTTTTTTATCTCTATTAGATTTGCACTTGCAGGCAAGTCTCGTCTCGTCAGTGCCAGCATGTTAATAAATTGACGATACCATACATGGATGGAAGTTTTTTGTTGTGCACTTACATTGGTCAGTACAACAGTGGACTTACATAGGTCCCGATAATGATGATTAAACTTACGATTACAATAAAATAAGACTTTTTGAATAACCCAAATATTTCCGTATTACCTTTATCCCTATTTTGATTGTAAAATTCGAGTCACGTATCAGGAAAATTCCGACAGAGTAGTATTGACGTCGATTATAAGGAAATCTTAGGGAATAAAAACATCACCACCTTATCAGTTATATTACGAATTCTAATTGGTTACTTGTTTTGTTTATTAGTATAAAATTGTAACTTAACACATATTTATTTCAATAAAAACTGTAAACTACTTGTAACATGTAAATTCTTAACTAAAAAAACTAAAAACTATTCCCCAAATAATCCACCCCTAACCGTTCCCGGCGCAAAGGTGCCCATGATGCTGGCTGCGTTCCCGCGTTGGATGGCAATGGCCAACCTTTGCTCCAGGAACAAGCCGGAGCGGGAATATCCCGTATTCTCCCTGAGCCTGCGCCCCAACTCTGAAATGAACGCTTTAGCTTCTGCTCCCTAACAACCCAAAGTCTCCACGGCGACAGGCACAAATTCGTACAGAGACATTAATGCGCTGTACTTATCCTTTTTCTTATCAGCAGCATCCTCTGCCGCGGCTGACGATGAGTGCTTAGTACGACTCAGGTG
Organism: Ectropis crepuscularia; assembly: GCA_963693475.1. Lineage (NCBI taxonomy): Eukaryota > Metazoa > Arthropoda > Insecta > Lepidoptera > Geometridae > Ectropis > Ectropis crepuscularia. Next base: position 19,055,806 of record OY856358.1, read on the forward strand.
ACTGGCGGCGACAGTGCTGACGCAAGTGGCGTCCCAAATTAGACACTTCCCATTCTTCCAGGGCACCAGAGTCAATCCATCCGGTCTCTTGCCGTCCGATCTGCATAAGCCCGGGGGTTCAAGCATACACGGAATGCCCGCCGAAACCAAAGCACGCCGAACGACGTCGTTGAGTGCATGGTGGCGCGAAAACCTTCCCGCGCACCGTCTACAACTCAAAGCGTGATGACCATTGGCCTCCACCATGGAGCCGCAGGTGCATATGTGAGGTTCACACACCTTGCAGCCCAGGCGGAGAGCCACCGCCACGCGCAGTGAGCTGTCTTCTAGTAAGGTGCCAAGGTGAGGAGAAGGTAGCGCATGCAACCAAGCCTGCACCTGCACCTGCGTGACGGCCCGGAGTCTAGCCATATCCACCCCCGAGGCACATGCAAATAGTTGTGCTCGAATCCGTTTAGCCCCAACGACATCCCACGCCCGTTGACTATGAGACTCCACAGGCGACGCCTCACCAGGGTTGAGGGCACTCCAGGCTACCAAAGCATCGGACGCATAAGGCAAACTTTCCTCACCGCCATTTAAATTTAGTATATTAGCGGCAAGGTTAGCAGCTCCATGCACCGACGCAAGGAAAGCCGGTAGCCCAACGTCCCTCGCACAACGCACCCCAAGACCTCCAAACCGAATCGGAAGAGCTGCCTGCAACCATTGATGACCATCAAGGGCAACGTTGAGGATAGACTCAATCGCCGATTTCAGTGCGACATCAAATGCAGATACTTCTGCCGGAAATTTCCAGGTGGGGGTAGTTCGCAAAAAGTAATTTATTTTTGGGACAGCAAAGCACATTCGTAATAAAACAAGTGCCACGTGTGCGGGAAGACTTTTAATACGTTCGTGAGTGGAAAGAAGAAGCTCAGTACGAGAGTGAGTGGCCTCCGGGACCCCATCAGGAAAAATTGGTGACCCCAAAAGAAAGAAGTCTGAAACCGACACCTCTTTAAGGCCTGGTAACAAGGAACTAAAGAGGGCGAAGTGTGTGCGAGCTTCCACACTACAGGGGAAAAACTCACATTTGGAAGGGTTTACCACAAGCCCTAGGTCCCTGAGGCGTGGAATAAGTACCCGAAGGTCCTGAGCTACCTGTTCTGGTTTACCTCCAATAGTGCCATCATCTAAGTACCAGATGTTTAATGGGGATTCCAGATCAACGATGAGCTTGTGGATGGCCAAGCTAAAAACGAGTGGCCCGAGGGGATCACCTTGTTGGGCTCCTACTTGAGAAATAATTAATTCGTTACTGAAGAAGAGTTTGGAAGGAACTCGGTAAATTTGGTGCAGGAAGGGGTAAAGAGAAGGAACTTTTTCCTTAACCTCCCTTAACAGAATGTCCCTTTCTAAGGTATTGAAAGCATTGGCGATGTCAATCTTCAGTACGACATTACCTGCATTTTTCGGGTTCATCACATAAGAACGTGTCGCGTGAATAGCCGCTTCACAGCCCAAACGTGTTCCAAAACCCAACTGATGCGGCACCATATATCCTGCTATCTCGTCTTTCACGGCGCGGCATGCCAGCTTAGCAGCAAGACGGCGAAAAACGCTACCAACAGCAATTGGTCTTATACCTCCATCTTTTTTCGATAATGCACAGAGCGACGCACCGGACATATAGGGAGAAACTAGAGGGTTCAGTTGACCACTCAGCAAAAAATTCGTAAGCTTCACTAAGCACCCCAGAAGACGTCGTCCATTTTCCCCAGCGGACACTGACGTCAACTCCTTAAGGTGACCAGGACGCACTCCATCCAAGCCCCCAGCAGAACCACTATAGAATGACTCGAGCCCAGATACCACATCTACTAAAGTCACTGATAAGGGAGTAAAGGATATGTCTGGTTCTGGTGGGAAGCTTAGGGGCCGGGACGGAGCCGGGTGCTTTAGCCTCATTGCAGCTAACGTTTCGGGATCCTGACGCGCATACGTGTCATCAGACAACAATAGACGAACTGCCCCTCTCAGATCACCTTCGAAAACCTTCGACTCTATAAGTTTATTAGTCGAGCGCAACACACGGCCCGGTATCGTCCCATCAGAAAGAACCCGATGATTCGATCCAGCAGACATAATGTTGGCTTTAACTTTAGCCGTCATATTACCAGGTTGATCCTTTGCTGGAACCTTTAGAGCAACATAGGCAAAACAAAGAAGTGTACACCAGTCGTCAACCTCATTGTTGTCCACACAGGCATCTATAATGTGACACAGCTTCCCAGCAGCCTGATTACGCGCACCTTTAGGGACATGTCGCTGGACCGGTATACATCCCCTCGCTTGAACTAGCCCCGCCAAAGGACATCGGCCCGGCGCCGAAGGTGACGGCACTTGACCTCCCGATGAAGAATCTGTATCAGATGCTTGTACCTGTGTCGCGGCAGCTGGACGTCGCGCATCCTTGTGTTTCCGACTGATATGTATTTTGAGGCCATGAGCAGTAAAGGTCCGTGAAGACCCTGGGCAGTGGGGACAACATAAACGTACAGATGAATCACCCATTTATCTACGCTTCACTGAAAAAGTGGCAATTGAGCATCAAATTATTTAAAAATTCTCAATTTCCCAAAAGAATAATAATAGTAATTACCGCATCCGTCTCAATATAAACGTAAAATCAAAAAATACCCTTAGAATATCACAATTAAAATTATAATTTGTAACAAACATTTTCCTTTGAAGATTTTCAGTTAAAAACTAAATGCTTAAAAATAACTAAATTCAAATAATTTATGTAGTTTAAAAACCATAGTCTTTTCAGAACACTGTCGAGTAGTATAACAGCCCTCTATATTCCACCCGAAAAACTGTTGGTTTCTCCACTGATTCTTCGTTTTTTTTCAATGTTAAAGTGATGCTGATCACGGCGGTAGAGACTGCGAGGTCTACATCCTGCCGTAGACCAGTCCAGTATTCTCTTTATGGATGCAGGAGGTGCAGTTGCCTGACGAGTTCTTCTATGACAGGCGACTCAAAACGATCGGCGACTCCTGCTTTCTTTGCCTTTAGTTTGGCTCAGCCGCCGAGATCCCACACCAGACACGTCGTAGACAATTAATTAATGTAAAAAACCGTGAAAAATTGGCGATAAATTTAGTTTTATAGGAAAATAGAAATAAAGAATTTAATTCGTGTTATGACGCTGTCAGTCGCTCAGCTGTCAGTCTTGTTTTGTTTCAATACACTTTAAGTAAATATTTTAATATGGGATGCCAGTTTATTGGTGCGTTTATCGGTGTCTAGAGTGTCGGATTTTATAATCGTGAGGTCATGGGTTCGAATCTCGACTGTACCTCTAAGTATAAGATTATTTCTAAATGTAGATGTACGAGTTTATTATTATCACTGGTTGTTACTGTGAAGGGCAACATCGTGACGAAGCTGGAGTATTTCTAGAAAGGCATCTGTTTTGGACATGTATCATTCGCCAACCCGCACTTAGCATTGCATACAATATGTGAAATTCTTGAAATACAAACATTTACTCAAGGGCTCAAAATTTGTAAGTAAAGTCATATCGATACAAAAATATTCAATGTTTGTGACGTCAAAACAACTCAAAACAACTCGTGTTTCTAGAAGGTAATAATAATAATAATTATTAATAATTATAATAGTTATCAAGTTTGTATGTAATTAATCAAGTTTTTATGTATTAAATACATTAAAATAAAATAAAATACCTATAATTATAATTAATATAATATATTATTATTAATATAATAATTATCAATCACTCTCAACCTAAAAACACTCATGTCAGCATTCAAGTCTACAATACATTCTAAGTCATAGTTCGTTTGTCAAGTCCGCAGTAAAAAGTGAAACCGAAACTTAGTCTTTAGTCATGGATTTAGAATTTTTTTCGCTACGCAAAAACTTTATTTACATCAAAAAATAGTTTTTATTACCGATTCGCGTAGTTTCCGACTGCGAATCGGTGAACATAGTGGTAGGACGATTTACGAAAGGGAGCTAGCTCGTGGCGGTTGAAAATGTAAAGCGAGGATCGGACTGAGCCAGCACTGCACTGGATAAGTGTTTTATTTATAACATAAAGATTATGATGATGATGATGATAATTTGATGAACATTTGAAAATAAAAATAACCAAACATTCGTTTTTTTCTTAACAAAGTAAGGCCCTACAAGACGCTAGCATTTTCGCAAAATTATGTTTAGCCTACTCTTGGAATATGTACCATGTAGGTAGAAATTTTGTAATGTCATTAATTTTATACAACCAAGTCTTTGTGGCTGAACAATGGCAAAATATTTCAAAAAAAAATCTACTTGAAAAAATATTCTTGTAAGAAATTTTTATATTTTTCTACTTACCGACAATTTTTCGGTTCTACAATAATGAGCTAATATCATTACCAAAGGAAGCCTATGCTATTTATTCCATTATTGTTTGCTTATACCTAACAAAATTTCAGAAAAAAAATTAAGGAAAACAAACAGCAACTCACAATCAAAAAATTGAGATGAGTAGAAACACTAAAGCCAACAGTTTTCTTTTTTATAGCCAGATATTTTTTTCAACTGTTCCTGCCCGTCTTCTCTGGACCCACTACAAGGGCAGGGCTGGCACAGGCGCACCTGAACAATCGAGCCACGCCGTGACCACAGATTTACCAGTCTATGGTGACAAAAGCTTTTACGAGTGCTCCACGATAGACCAGGCGGTGAGTCACGTTGCTACCTCTATGCGGCTTCAGAGGATAGGAGAGTAGCGCAGTGTGTGTCTCCACACACACTATCAAAACGTTGGCAAAGCCGTCGTGGACTGACAAAACGTACCCAGTTCTTCCGGCATTCCTCGTATGCTGTTATCTCTCCTCCGTGGTCGCGATGTCCGCTATTAACCGTTTCTGCTACGCAAACCACAGCACTGCTAGCCGCATCGCCATAGGCTTAGAGCACAAAACTCTGGCAAACAACTCCGATTCTGAACCGATGGCCTGCGCTCTACGAACGCCCTTCTGAAATTAAGAAAGAAAGAAAGAATTAAGACTATTGTCAGATAAGAAGTCTTTTCAGTCCGTTGCTACCCCAGAAATTGTAAGATTCATAGAAGTTTCCATCACGGTCGGGATTAGCGATGAGGGAGCACAGCACTAACTAACAGAAGTTACTGACTGATCCAGGGTTCCCCACAAACAGTTTTTGAGTCACGCACCCCTTCTAGAGCTCCGTATCGTAACTTCCTCGCTTAAGGCGCGCTTACATGAGGGCAATAATTACTTGGCGACACGAATGAACCAATCTGGAGCAATTAATGGAGCAATTAAACGCAATTTCAATACATTTCGACAATTATTTCGGCGATATTGCTTCTAATTGCTTCAGATATTTCATATCGCTCAATGTCGCCGATACGAATTGACGAATATCCAATGGGCTTGGAAATTCCTAGCAATTTTTGTATATATCTCATTCGCACTTGTTTGTTTTGCGGCTTGCCGTCTTGCTTCCGCGGGGAGAGCGAGAGGTCGGGTGGCGCTACAAGCCGCCGCAGCAAGAACAATGTCGTCCATAGCGAGCGAATACTGAAAAGCTCGTGTAGGACAGTATTGCCTATAGTGCGTTCCAGCAAGCTGTGTAGAAAACCAAAACAAACCAAAAAAAAGGTGATACCATAACATAAACATCGTTTAATCTTAGTATTTTTATGAAATTGCCTTAAAATATTTTTCACAAATAGGATTCGACTTTATTGCGATCTTAAATACCATATACTTAGATTTGTATTGATCAAATAATTCTATACTATCTTATTTTAAAAGTTATAGAAAGTAATGGTAGGATGATAGAAATATGATTTTAAGTACTAGCAATTTGATCTGTGTTTCTCAAACTCTCAATGTTGCATTCAAGACATTTATACTTCTTTTCATCAAATTATTCTTATTAAGGACGCGCCAATTTTTCTTACATACCTGCCCTATTTTTCTCCTACCCATATTGTAAAAATGCCCATTACCATTATATTCAAGTATGCATTAATTTTACTCTATTTATTTTTGTCATTAATTTGGAATTTTTAATTGTAATGTAATTTGATTTTAATGTAATGTATTATTTGATTTTTATTGTAATGGGATCTTAAATTGACGTCTGTTTTTTTATTTTAATTATTGACTTGTATTGGTAATATTTGAATATCTTGAATATTATGACATGTAACTACTCGTTATCAATAAAAAAGAAAGAGTATGACTAAAGAACTCCGAGAAAAAGGTTTCTTGTATCGTAACGAGTTGAGAGAAATTCGCAAATCTCTAAATACGTGTTCCAAATTACGCTGTTTACTATCAAAAGCTTGTATAATTTTCACTCTAAAATGCCATACCTTTTGTGTTATTTTGATCGAAACTTTTGTATGTGTTTCTAGAATATTACAGGACAGTGTTATGATCAGTTTTGGGTAATACGAGGACAATTTGAACGAGATTTAATTATTGTTAAAAATAAAATGAATGTTTTCATATAAGGAAAAATCTATTACTTTTCTAAGTCACTGGTTCTCGTGTTACATTCTTCTCCGAACTCAAATGCTTTGCCTTTCCTTTTTTTACGTGGGAGAAATAAATGTACGTATGCCCGCCATACTCTCATTATGAAATGAGAGGAGATCTCCATCTACCCTCATTTGGGCTTCAAAAATCGCAGGGTGACCAACACTACAAACAACACTAACCATATCAGGTTTCTCCAAACTCAGTGCGCTATGCACACATTTATTTATTAGAGGCTTCCGCGACGCCGATAACCGTAAACCGGGTAGTTTTCGGTTATTGGCATCATGGTCATCGCGTCGTAGTTGAAATATATACCTATGTTTTTTATTTTCCAATGCTTCCCGAACCATTCTTGCGTAGTAATGACATTCGGTAGATAAAACCTTCGGGTCATGGATCTCGATCCAATGACCAATTTTAGCATCAATCAAATGTTCAGCAATTGCAGATTCTTGTGTCTGACGATTTTTTACAACGGCAATGTGTTGATTGTTCCAAGTCCCAGCAGTGGGACTTGTTATTTTTAGACTTATATTTGGGTGTTTATGATATCCATACATTTAGCCTTGTTTTGCGATGAAAATTTAAAAGGGCAAGCAATGAAAGGTACTACAAACTATCTTGTAAAACAAAGGTTGAGAAATGCTGGTCTGTCATATTGAGAGTGACATTGGTTTGTTTACCTTTTATTCACAGACATTCGGAATGAGGTATAGTTGATGAAGTTGCGCGATATCGCTCAATATTTTATTGCGCAGTATTGATGCTTGTTGCCGTTGCCGTAAATTGCTTTATGTTGTCGTGACGTCATAGTTGACGAGTATTGACTGGAATTGAGCAATTTTAGTCGCCCGTATAAGCGCACCTTTATCTTAATATCACCTACGTTACTAGGGCCGAAACTGCGTGATGCGGTCGCAGTGCAGTGGTTCTATGCATAACTGATACGCGCATCCACACGCGCGTGGCGTTTTTGTATGGAACCGCGTAGTCGACCGCGTCACGTAGTTTCGGTCGTAAGATAACGTTTCTATTATCGAAAGTACACATCTTTTCTCATAATGTAGTAGTGGTAGGACTCTTAGCAGAGTCCGCCTGGGGAAGTACCACACCTTTGCCAAATATTCTACCGCCAAGCAGTAATGTGCAGACATTACTGTGTTCCGGTTTGAAGGGCAATGATTCCAGAGAAATTACAGGGCTTAGAGACATAATATCTTAGATCTCTGGGTGACGAGCGCAGTGCAGTGCTAGGTAATGATTTGGACTATCATGTTCCAATAGTTGCGTGTTACTGTGCTGTTATGTGGCAGGCATGTTGCTTACCATCAGGCACATGACCTGCTCGTCTCGTCACTCTTTGCTATATAAAAAAAAAAAAATGTGGAAGTATTGATTACGTGATATTTATATCACTATTCATTCTGTTAAATTTGGACCCGATATTATGGCACGTCATCATCATCAGCCTACATTAGTCCACTGCTGGGTATGCCTCTCCCATGGCTCGCCACTCAGCCATTTCCTCAGCTTTACGTCTTCGTCTACTGCCTGCTGGCTTCCATATATCGTCACTTCATGTAGTCTCATATTTATTTTGGTACTGTGCACTAGTATTATGGACTACACTTTGCTGACCTGTGGTTATATTTTGGACTGAGGAACTTTTTTTTATGGTATAGAGTAACGAAACGAGCAGGACATGTGCCTGATGGTAAGCAACATGCCTGCCACATAACAGCACAGTAACACGCAGGTATTGGAACACGAAGAGTCCAAATCATTACCTAGCACTGCACTGCGCTCGTCACCAGAGATCTAAGATATTATATCTCCGAGATCAAAGATATTCTATCTCTACCTGAAATTTCTCTGGAAAGATTGCCCTTTGAAACACACGAACACATTAATGTTTGCACATTACTGCTTGGCTAATAACTGGTTGCGTTATAAATAATACTAGCTTAATTAACTTAAGCTTTGTAGTGGTAGGACTCTTAGCAGAGTCCGCCTGGGGAAGTACCACACCTTTGCCAAATATTCTAACGCCAAGCAGTAATGTGCAAACATTACTGTGTTCCGGTTTGAAGGGCAATGATTCCAGAGAAATTACAGGGCTTAGAGACATAATATCTTAGATCTCTGGGTGACGAGCGCAGTGCAGTGCTAGGTAATGATTTGGACTATCATGTTCCAATAGCTGCGTGTTACTGTGCTGTTATGTGGCAGGCATGTTGCTTACCATCAGGCACATGACCTGCTCGTCTCGTCACTCTATGCTATAAAAAAAAAAAGCTTAATTAGCTTAAGCTAATAAATAAGTCGTAAACAAGCTTGATAACAGCTAGAAAGAATATAATAAATAGCCCTAAGTTTCACAACACAATCTGCTAAGCACAGACCTCCCAAACCCAACTCATTACCTACGTTATCTCTGAATCGATTCCCACACACTCTGATCCCATTTTTGCTGGAAGTAATACTATAGATTGTAGATAAGGGACAGTTTCGTCTAATGGGGCAGATGTACGGCAAATATTTGCCTCGAATTTGGGTGTTTGCTGCCTCGTTGTCCTCTTTCTGTCTGGTGTCCTAGTTAATCCTTATTAGAGGGCCGTTTCGGACATTTTTGTTCGTGTTTACGTGATCTTGATTTATTGAAACAATTTCACTGTCAAAAATATGTCTTCGAGAAAGAAACATCCTATTTTAATGTTTTTGGTTCAAAGTCTGACTAACCGGTGTTTAAGAGCATTTAATATAACACCTAAATAAATTGTTTCACTTGAAACTTTTCAGTTTTCTTTTCAAATAAGCCAAGAATATGGAATGGTATGAAACGGTAACGGTATACAAAAGGTGAGAACCTGTGAGTACCTATGAGAAATATATTTTCATGTTAGTGCTAACTAATTAAGAAATTTAGGCTAAAAGCTTAAATACATATAAGTTAATTTCAATATAAGTTACCAGCAGCACCAAGCAGTTTTACCCGCATAACTCCCGTTCTCGTAATTTTCCCGGGATAAAAAGTAGCATATGTGTTCTTCTTGACCATAATCTTTCTGTGTTCCAAATAATAACCCGGTCCCTTCATAAGTTACAACGTGATTGAGCATCAAACATCCAAATATCCAAACATCCCTACATTGCCATATTTATAAAAAATGTAACATTTCAATGGACTACGAGGTTATAGTATTTTCAGTTGTACGGTGACATACGTACTGTTTTGCGTCAGATAGTAGACAAGCAACTTGCTTACTTAAAAGCCAATTGACACCCAATCACTAATACAACGAAGAGTCCAAATCACTGTGTTCGTCAGCCGGAAATGAGATCATTTATATCTTTTCACTGTAATTTCTCTAGAAACATTACCCTTCAAACCGGAAAACTAATGTTTGGACATAACTGGTAATAACTGGTAATGGACTCTTTGCACTGTAATAGGGTACAATCCTCAAAAAAACGAAGTAGCCCGTTAGTTAGATTGCCAAAAAATATTGTACACGTATTTTTGCTTTTGTTTCACAAACAAAAAATGACGAAGATACAGCGCGATAAATTCGAAGTTTCGTGTGACGTCACTTGTGAGTACGATTTTTACTGGCGAGTGACGTCGCGACCCCCCACTCTCGAAGTTTGATGGTCTATATCTTTGACGATTTTTAATACTATGAAGTAACAAAAAATACGTGTCCAATATTTTTCCATGATCTAGCTGACGGACTAATTAGGATGGTGTATTTTTGACCCAGTCCGGTACCCTAATGTTCACACATTGCGGTAATAACTTGCAATGGACTCGTGAACGTGAGTCAAGTCAGGAAGTGTGCAGCGGAAAACCGATCCTGTTTGAATTTTTCGACCTTTATTGCATTTCGTCAATGTTGAGGATGCATTGTGATGAGTCAGTATGCAAATGAAATACGTATTCTGCGGTTCCGATTACGAGTAAAGCCTGGAGTCGTGAGCTTTGGCTTATAACGATGTATGTAGATATTCGAATTTGTAGAATTGACTGGTTCGTTTATTTATAAAATTTGTTTAATTTGATTTGTTATACTTCTATTTTATAAATTATTTCTACTCGATAAACTTACAGTCTCTTCAAAACATGTTACCATAGTCGACTATCTAGGTATTCATTGAAAAAATCTCAAGTAATCTTATATAAATTTATACTAAAACAAATTTAAGTCATTTTGTATCTAAGTAATTTAATTTTCTTCGAAAAAACAGAAACCGACTTCAATTAAACTCAGGAACTGAAGGTTCCAGCTAAAGGTAACTAAATTTTAGTTTTTTTTTTGAAATTTAAAAAACAGCAACACCGATTTCAGTATAACTTATTTAGGGCTAATTCTAAAGTATTATTCTCAATCAAACCAAACAAAAATAATTGAAATCCATTCACAATCGTGTTATCCCTAACACGATTGTGAATGGATTTCAATTATCGGCCTATTAGAACGCATATTTTTTGTTCCTAATTTACTTTGTCATAATGAATGTAGCATAATATAATATAGTGTCATAATGTAACTTTTGCATAATCGTTTTTTGGCGTAAATGTGTTTTAATCATAAAAATCTATTGTACTACATTCGATTCGACTGTTACTCAGACGCATTTAGGCATTTTGAATGATTTGTTGTGCTACGTAATACCAGGTTACATAGGATCCAAATCCGACTCGGAGCACCCCGACTCCACCTAGTCTTGTCGCTACTACCCCTAGAGTGTATTTAAAAAATGCGGGAGCCAGAAACTCAAGGGAGGTCTTGAGTATGAAAAAGCGACACTCAGAGCTGACCACAGAGCTTCTGGCGGGAGCCCACCCGGAGTCAAAAAGTGCACCATATGTCTTAGGTGTATGTAGGTTTTTAAGTCCTAAAAACGTTATGTCTACATAAATTAGTACAAAAATTGTTATACTACTGCATAAAGACCTTTTTCTGTACCTACCATAAAAACGGTGTTTACCATAAAAAATATATATGGTGTTATTCTGAGACCAACGATTCTTAATTCTCAAAATATACTAAATATTTTCACAGCAACAGTATGATAACACGAATGCGACAATGACAGATACTATTAGCAATGATATTCCATTAAATTAGTAGATACTTACATTACGAATAATAAATATTGTTGTCAAAGTCCCACCCGCATTTCACACACCCACGTATTTTATTTAAATAATGTCGCTACAGTCCGCTCTTTGCGCTGGTTTTTTATTTAGGTGTTTAAAGTTTATGCTGTTGATCATTATGTTTAAGTATTGTTATGCTTTTCTCAATGTGTGCCTTTAAACATTATGCTATTTTTAGTTTTGCGTCGAAACATTATACTTAGTTATCTGTATGCTATATATGGCTATGCGTTTAAACATTATGCTAAGTTATCGTTATGTCATATATGGTTATGCTAGTTAACATTATGCGAAGACAGTTATGCGTTTAGTTGTTATGGTAAATTATCATTAGTCCTAAAAACGCCTACCTACCTAAAACAGGACAAACTTATGCCATGCAAAACTTATGGCTACCTAAAATAGGACAAAAAATGTTATGCTACCCCATTAAGACCCTCGTGTTACACATACAAAAAAACATACAACCCAATTGAGGACCTCCTCCTGTTTTAAAGTCGGTTTAAATACATAAATCTATGTTAAAAGTTGTGGTGTAAGTATGTTCTCAGATTTAGACTACTTTAGTTGGTAATAGATACAATTAATTAAAAATTTTGAATTAAGGTGCAATTTGGCAAGAAGGTCACGAATTGGATTATTTTTCATTTTTTTTTAGTATAGAGAGACAATGGACATGTCCCTGATGGTAAGCAACATACCTGCCACATAACAGCACAGTGACACGCACCTATTGTCATAGAGTCCAAATCATTACCTAGCACTGCACTGCGCTCATCATATAATATGTATAAGATATTTTATCTCAATGCCTTGTAATTTCACTGGTAAAATTGCCCTTCAAGCCGGAACACAGTAATGTTTGCACATTACTGCTTGGCGGTAGAATAACTGGCAAAGGCATTAAGTAATTAGTAAGTATTTCCTTAGGCGGACTCAGCAAAGAGTCTTACCACTACTACAAATATCATTATGGTTATGTATCTGTATAAAATTGTACTCATATCCATTGCGTTATTTCTGCATAAAAGAGTAACAAACATTATTACAACCTTTCACGATCACAACATCAGTAGGATAATGCAATGAAAATAACTCCGTTTCCAAGTCACAAGGTCGTCCCAGTTTTTGAGTCCTTGATGATAAAATTCAATTCAGAATGTGTTTTTAAAACAAATTGTGTAATTTTAGATACAATAATGAAGCCTTTAACATCGTTTTAGGTTTTAATGACGTCAAGGCCTGTAATAAATAGAACGTCTCTCATTTCCTGTTATTAGTTGTAATTATCGAACACTTTTGTGATTAGTTTTTCGACAACTCTTTTTCAGAGCGTATGCTTATCAAAATTTACCGGAAGTGAAGAAAAAAACTGCTCTTCTCGTTATTGCACAATAATGAGAATCTGAGAATGCAAAAATATTGTTATAAATAAGACTGATGAAATTTATATGTTTGGTTTCATTATTAGTTTGAAAAGTCTTGAAGAGTCAATAACTTGTTAATATTCATGGTTTATATCTGACAGACCGAATTTCACAATTTAGTTTAGACATAGATTTTATAAATACTCCTTGAATCTATAGATGTGTTTGTACAGTCCGAGATGTGACTTATCTAAAAATTATTGGAAACATAAAATATGATAATTATGTTTAGTTATCTAATTGGAAGACACAATAAATGAGGCAAATAACAAAAGCAATAGCTAAATTATGAGAACCTAAATCATAAGTAAAACCGAAACTCATCGTTATATTATTAGGCAATTTTATCTCTAAAATTTGTTTATTACAAATAAATAAAATAGTCCATTTAAACGTTCTCGTACCATTTCGCGAACCCGAATTAGCTTGTCCGTCCCCGAAACATCCTCCGGGGCACATCTTCGACGGACGGCACATCAGGTCCGTCTATCAGGTACATCTTATCATCATCTTAGGCACGCCTTGACCACCACGGAGACCCATCACCCCATCAGTAAGTGGGTGCCAGATGCTCTCGCGTCCGCACACCGTTGATCCCCTGCTACGATTTTTTTTAGAAGGTAGCGTATATAACCATTTATCCTAAAATCTTACTAATATTGTACATGCAAAAGTTTGACTGTTTCCAGCTCAATCACGTTGCAATGTCTGAACAGATCGCATTAAAGCTTTATCAATCATCAACTTCCCACTAAACTTTCCCACTGCTGGGACTCAGGGACTTCTTTCGCAAGGAGAGAGAGAGGGGTTGAAACTTAGAACATAGTTATAGTTTGGTTTGGTTGAAACATATAGGCTACTTTTTATCACAGGAAAATAGCAGAAAGGGGAACTGCGCGGGTAAAACCCCACGGTTAGTACGTTGCGCTAGTATAATATAACCGCAGCCATACCCGCTGTCGCGGGTCTCTCTCTGGCGACCATCTTTGTAGCCGAGATGCTCGACAGTAAGAGGTCATGGGAGACGAAAGAGTGATAGAGGAAGCTTCTCGCTCTCAAGGCAGAAGTGAATACGTCAGCGACACTTAGAAAGGAAACTCTAGCTCGAACCCAGTCCGGGATTAGTAACCTTACCTAAGGTAGACCCTACCGGATCGGCAGGGATAGAACCTTCCGAAGATAAAGCGGGGATTTTGTCTCCCCGCGAGGGGACTCGGTACCTTCTCTTTAATCCACCACGCTGGTCCAGTGTGGGTTGGTGGATGACACATGACCTCGAAACTTTCTAGGTAGGTCGGTCGTAGGTAACATGTCGGTTTCCTCACGATGTTTTCCTTCATCGTTTTTAAGTGACTTGAAAATACAGTGGCGCACGTGTGGTTGAACCTGGGGTCTCCAGATCGACAGTCACCGTTCTCCCGACTAGATAGTACAGTAATTACAGTAGTTCAGTAATTAATTAATTTTAAAGAAGTAAATAAGGACAATGCAAGCAAATTATCCTACAACTTTAGGATTGATGGTCACACTTTGTCAACAACGTTATTATCATACATTGCTATGTTATCGAGCCTATGGCAGTTATGATAATGGAACAATTAAAATGCACCTCATTTGTCACAACAGACGAAGGTGTTAAAAAGATATCAGTTGAATTACGAACCTTATTTACATAGGTTTATGAACTATAAGAAGATTAAAATTTATTTAAAGGCCTCGGTATAACTTTTCAATATAAACTTCTTCCTTAAGCCTTTGAGAACATAATTCGATCCCGGCAGAGTATCCTATACTGCTGTTTGCAAATGCGAATTAAGTCAAAAGGTAGGGGTGAATTATACATTTATTAATCCATATTATATTATACATTTTTTATAGTATAGAGTGACGAGACGAACAGGACATGTGTCTGGGGGTAAGCAACATGCCTGCCACATAACAGCACAGTGACACGCAGCTATTGGATCATAAGGAGTCCAAATCATTACCTAGCACTGCACTGCGCTCGTCACCTAGAGATCAAAGCTATTATATCAGCTCTAAGCCCTGTTATTTCACTGGAAACATAGCCCTTCAAATCGGAACACATTACCGTACCCAAAAGGTAAAAGCGGAACCCTATTACTGTTACTTCGCTGTCCGTCCGTCCGCCCGTCTGTCACCAGGCTTAATCTCCAGAACGGTGATAGCTAGACAGTTGAAATTTTTACACATTTGATGTATGTCTATTGCCGCTGTAACAACAAATACTAAACATAAAATAAAATATATTTTTACATACAACAAACTTGAATTTTTACCGTTTCTTGCCAAGCAAACTAGATGGCACCACTAGTAGAATAAAACACGCTATCTACGCTATTGCACGGTAGTAACTTAAATAAATAAATAAATATTGGTGGACAATTCACACACAACACCATCTGACCCCAAACTAAGCAAAGCTTGTGTGATGGCGGCCAGATAGCTGATATAATACTTATATAGTTTTTAAATACATACTTATTATACATAGAAACACCCAGACACAGTGCAAACATTTGAATTCATCACACAAATATTTGCACTGGGTGGGGATCGAACCCACGACCCTCGGCTTCGCAGGCAGTGCTGCTACCAACTAAGCCACGAGGTCAGTCAATCCTCTTCCTCATCCATCCAAACTTCCACCTCGTTTGGACAATGTACTTGAACTTGAAGACAAAGATACATTTCTCTGCCGTCAGATGGTACTCCGGTAGATACCTTAGTGAAACTACATGGATGAAACCCTATTTGTAGAAACTGCGATAGACTTGGCCGCTTTTATTTTTTATAGCGTAGACTGTAGGGTGATCAGACGAGCAGGACATGTGCCTGATGGTAAGCAATAGGCCCATAACAGCACAGTGACACGCAGCAAGTGCAACATGAAGAGTCCAAATCATTTCCTAGCACAGCAATGCGCTCGTCACATTGAGATATAAGATGTTTTATCTCAATGCCATGTACCTACCTAATTTCACTGGAAACATTACCGTTCAAACCGGAAATAGGTACATACATTACTAAGGTCCATTTTTATTTCGTTTTTTTATAGGTTAGATATGCTCATTATCTATTTGGCATGAACAACGGCCTTTGCCCAGCCATGGGAATACATGGACGAGCCTAAATATACTTACTTATAGAATTATAGTGTATTTAAAAATACAGATTTTAGAAATAAATTGTGGGCTATCGTTGTATTACATAAAATTTTGTACAATTTTTTCGCGAGAACTTACATTTACTTAAAATATTTTAGCATAAACAAAAACTAAATCTAAGAATAAAGATCCAAACAAGAAACTCCAAAGATTTCAAAATTATATTGTCAAAAGAACTGTATTCATCAGAATGTAGTCATAAATTGAAAACAACGTAGTAAGTCTTAAATAATTCATTATCTCTGAAAAAACAAACACCGACTTCAACTTCCGGACAAACATACAGACATGACGAATCTATAAGGGCTCCGTTTTTACGTTTTACGGAACCCTAAAAATCTATCAAAATTGATTTCCAGTTGGTGAAGCTATCGCATAACAAACATGCAAAAAACCATACAACCGAATAGAGAACCTCTTCCTATTTTGAAGTCGGTTCAAATGCAGAGTTCTTAATGAACTAGGTACTTGTCTTATGTATTCTTCACAGCCACAGTTATTTTTACATTATTTAGACGTAAATAGTACTTATGGGAAAAATACTGATCTAAATGCTTTCGAATGAATCCCTTCTGCCGTACGGGTTTTCCTAACTCTATGTCGTAATCTGCCTACCGCATGTGTATGAAGGGCTGGAGTGGTATATAATCAGTTGCATCTTTTTCCATACGCATATTACATTGAGCAGTGCAGTGTTCGGTTGTACTCGGTATTCAGTTCTTTGATAACAGGTGATTAATAATAATATTTATGGTGACATTGGTAGGCGTGTTATTGGTTCAAACGTCATGTGTGTCATGTGTGCCTAATCAGTGGTCTGAATTGAGTGATGAAAATTGTGTTAATGTATTTGTGTTGCGTCCTAAATCCAGAAAATGGATACAAATTTTGTCTACGTGTATAATTGTTTTCATATACAGATTTTGGAGCATTTTTTTCCGATCTCAGAACTTCGGAAACAGTTTAAAGTATATGAATTAGTTTATCGTCAACTTAAAAACTTTTTACAATGCTCAACAATAGTTTTATACTATCTTACTATCCTACTAATATTATTTTAAATGTCAATGTGTGGGTGTTTGGGTATTTGGATGTTTGTTGTTCAATCACGTCCTAACGTATGAACGGATCGGGCTGAAAGTTGGAACACGGATAGAGTATAGTCTGGAAGAACACATAGGCTACTTTTTATGCCGGAAAAACAACGGGAACAACTGGAACGGGAACTTCGCGGGTAACACCGCGGGGCGTTGCTAGTAGTTGATAAAAATAAAAATTTGGGAATCCAATATAACGGTGTTGTAATTTTTGTCTAATACACTTCGGAACACAAACAAGTGTCCTAATATTATGAATTCTTAGATATCACGATGGGACGCTGCTAGTAATTTATTAAATAATTTATCAGATTAAAACGAGCATAAATAAATTAAAGTATGAATTTGAAAATTTTGTGATAATCTGAAATTGGAATCTATTTGAAAATACGTTTCAATTCTAAAACTCGCCATTATCTTATTTCAGAACCATTTGCTAATTAACAATAATACTCTGGGATATGTTAAATGAATTTCGCAAATAGTTTGAACAAAATAATTTTCTACAAAGAGTTTTCTCGTCTTTAGAATTGTAGATTTTAGTTCGCAATGAAACAAATATGTACAAAAAACGCGGCAGCCAGTCGCAGTGTAAATTTGTGAACAAAACCAATATTTTCATTTTTCAGTTCAAAAATGCAGTCAGCCACAATTCTAGTACTCTTCGTCGCCATAGTGCCCTGTCTCTGCCAGAGGCCATTCTACGCTGGTCTTCGTCCCATAGGATATCCTGAAGTATCTTCCGCTACCGTCGTCAACGAGCGCTTCGGAGATGACCTACCCGCTATACTGAATGGAGATGTCGCTTATGCGAACAGGTTAGCATATATATTTATAGTTATTTCTTAATAATGTACCGAAAAGGCGAGATGCCTAAAAATTTATTAGCCCGTCAGTTAGATTACCTGTTTCTTCGTTTGTTTTACAAACAAAAAAATATTTCAGCAGATTCTGACGCAGATACAGTCCTTAGAAGTTACACGTGACGTCACTTCATTGTACTATTTCTTCTATAAACTGATGTCAACCCCCCACTCCGGAAATTTTGTGATCTGTTCTACTCTTATATGATTATCTCTGTATTTTTTTATTATTTTCAGTAAAAAAAACGTTTCCCATATTATTCCGTAATCTACGTCACGGACTAATTACGAGTACAATAGTATATTACTAACACAATCATCTTCCTAACTACGAAAATTGATAATTAAAGAAGTAAATATATTTGGAAACCTAAGAAAATCTTCGAACTCCAAAAATAAACATTCCAATCGAAAGGTTTATATTTCCGAGCAGGTATCTTTATTTCAAATATCCGCATGGATGTTATTTCTATGTTTGTTAACTTGTGTATATTTAAGTATCACAAGCATGCATTTAGCATTACAAGTCGTGTAACAAAATCCCTCTAAAATTTATTTATCTCTTTATTTAATCGTATTTTATTATTTAGAGTAAACTTCCAATTGATAATAAAATGTGTTCTTTAATTTTTTATCTTGATGCCCTTTCGAACCGGAAGACTGGTGAGAGAAACATTATCCAGTGTTATTGTGGTCTGAGACTTGTCAAACACCATTTACTTTATAACATACCTTCTGACCATTTACTAAACTAAGTATTTTTTTGAAAAACATAAACCGAGTTACTACACGTACCACGACGTACGAATACTAGTAAGTAAAGTACAGATGATAGCGTATTCGTATTCGTTACTAGCAAATATCTAATAGGTACGTACCTATTAGATATTTGCTAGTAACGTACCTAACCTAGGTTACGTACGTAACCTAGTTAAAAATAGTACAGCAGTAACAGAAAAGTGATTGAATGAAGTGATCTTATGAAACTAAGTATTTTGAAAAACAAAAACCAACTTACCTACTAGACGTACAAGATGAATACTAGTGAGCAAATTTTTTTTTTTTTTATATTTATAGGTTTAGACTTGACCTCGTCTCGCCTGATGTTAAGCGGCGATCTAAGATGCAGCATGTTTACCTAGAAAAAACCGATTCACTCTCGATTTGAAGACACCAAGATTATAATCATCGGGAAAAACCCACTCAGGCAACTTATTCCACAGTCTAGACGTTCTTATCACAAAGTAGAGGCTAACCTTTACGCTAGTGTCTTTGGAACATCAACCATGAAACGATGCCGCTTCTTCGAGCTACGATAAGTACGATAGAAAAAAGGGCTTGGTGGTATTAGATCATGCAGATCAGTTCCACACTCTCCGAAGTGTATCCGATAAAAAACCCGATAAGCTAGCAATTTTTCAAGCGATTTGGCGATGTTCAAGACTTTACAATATAGACGACACCGTATCCGTTTAAGTTTCTAGCAAAATATCTAATAGGTACGTAGTTAATAATAGTACAGCAGTAACTGAAAAGTGATTGAATTAAGTCCTTGCGTGAGAAATCTTCGAATCTCACTAGTGGAAACATTTATTTTATTTTGTTGCTTTTGCTTTTAATTTTGAAGTATAAATAGTCTCTTTGAGTCATTTGACGTCACAACGGTGAAATGGTGACGCACCGGTGGTTACCGGTGCGTAACCGGAGCCAAATGCGTGGGTTCCATCCCCCCGCGAGGCGGGCCCGCAAGGGTGCCGGCGTTGGGTCAGAGTCGTCGAAGGGAGTGCGCAGAGTGACCCCGCTACTTTTACCTACTGCCGTGCCGGAGAAACCTGTGAGGGTTTTAGTGGGTCCCCACGGTAGCTGGTGTGTCAATGCATTTCCCCCACACAAAAAAGTTTATACTAGTAACTATGCCTGCGAAGCCGAGGGTTGTGGGTTCCCACCCATTGCAAATATTTGTGTGATGAATTCAAATATAGTGTCTGGGTGTTTCTATGTATAGTACTCTTATTATTTATTTTGTATTTACAACTATATAAGCTTTCTGGCCGCCATAGTATAAGCTTTGGTTAGTTTGGGGTCAAATGGTGTTGTGCGTGAATTGTTCACCAATATGTATTTATTTTATTTAGTTCTATAGTCAAATTAGTGCTAATTTAATCAATGTGTTACTTTTCTTTTTAGGTTAGATCAGCTCCCTGAGAACCAGCGTCCAATTTGGTACTTAAATCAGAAGCAATATGAAGCGCAACTGAAGAACCCACAATCTTACCCTCAGAGACCTAGTATATTTAATGAAAACTCCGGTTAAAATGTCAAATAATATTATGTATAAATAATAATAAATATAAGTTTTGGTAGCCTATTCTGTTTAATTTCAAGCTACCATATAAATGTACGATAATAATACAACATGATGTAGGTAGTGTAGTAAATAATTTTGCTGTACGAAGGCGCCAAATTGATTTTTCGCGAAAACTAATTTCTATTACGAGTCCATAGAACGCAAACATAATACTGGTACAAATACCTACAAGCCTAATAAATTATATTGATACTATAAATGTCAATGTTTGGATGTTTGTTGCTCAATCACGTCGTAACGGATCGGGCTGAAATTTTAAACACAGTTACACATAGTCTGGAAAAACATATAAGCTACTTTTTATCCCGGGAAAACGGGAACGGGAACTACGTAGATAGAACCGCATAATATATCCGTACACCTTTACTTAATATTATAAAGCTGAAGAGTTTATTTGTTTGCACGTGCTAATTTCAGGAATTTTTGAATACCGTTAGATATGTACGTGAACCCTGAGTGCTATTGATTATATTTATATACCACTGGCGACCCGTCCCGGCTTCGCACGGGTGCAATGTAAAATCTCCGAAAATGTACGTGTTGTAAAGGGCCATATTGATCTGTAGGTACACATCAAAATCACTCTGTATTGAAGGTGTTATCTATTATTCTGTGGTGTTATGCCACATGAATCGCACATGGCTTCAGCTGGAATCGGCGCAGCCGTTTGGCAGAATTGGTGCCAAAGTTGGAAATACCTTTGGGATAGCCATCGAATACAATTACCACGTCTGTACCGTAGTGTTTTTTATGTATGTTACGTATTTCTGGCATATATCGGAGTAGGTAACGTTGTTGTCCCACATAACCCTGTATAGAAGAAACCCACCGACACAATCCAACAATGAATTTGGGTTCAACCCTAAGTCCAGAGGTGTCGCGGATTTGTCGCAGTGTCGCGGAGGTGTCGCATTGGCGTGGATTTCGCTCGGTAAAGTAACATAACTCTGAAGGTACATTAACATAATACATACAAGGAAGGTTATTACAGAAAAAAAGTTCAAGGAAAAAGTTGTTTATTATTAAAAGATGTACACTTTTGATTATCGGTAAAGTTTCATAAAATTGAACGGTTGGGGAGGAAATGGCGAAAGGGAGGAAAAAAAGTAAAATTTTTGCCTTTCGAAAGCAATAACTTGAAAAATATTGATGAAAAAAAGAAAAGTTGTGGATGTAAAAGTTAGTAAATTTAATTTAGAAGAGAAAAGGTCTTAACAATTTTTTGCCTAACACTAACAGTTCTCGAGATATCGAATTAAACGCGTTTTCATCGAAATGACCTTGAGCTGACCTCGCCAGAATCCTTGAAATTGGAATATATGCTCAGAATGCACCCCTCTATCGATCCTTTATAATCCCCAAAGTACATAATTTAATGTTTTTTTCGTAATTGCGCTGGACTATCAGATATATTTTATGTTTATTAATATTTTAATAATATTTATAATGGGGCTCAAGTGGTTAAATTTTCTAATTTTCTGAGCCATCTTCTTATTTTTTTCTTTCATTCGACCCTTCTCCTATCAATAAAAAACACGACAAAAAAAGAATTAGCGAAATCGGTCCAGCCGTTCACGGGTGATGCGATGACCAAGGGAATTATGGATTCATTTTTATATATGTAAATAGATTATTATATTACTAGCTGACCCGGTGAACTTCGTACCACCATACATTTTTTCGTCTACATTTTCTAAGTTTTCTATTTATTGTACAAATCTTGTCCCAACAATAACATAGACATAAAAAAAAGAAACATCCTATTTGGTGCGGTCATTGAATAGTTATGAGCGTGTACGTACATACATTTCGAAGATCCATTTTTAGGGTTCCGTAAAACGTACTAACTGAACCTTTATGGGTTCGTCATGTATGTCTGTCTGTCCATCCGTATGTCACAGCCACATTTTTCGAAACTATAAGAACTATACTGTTGAAACTTGGTAAGAGATGTATTCTGTGAACCGCATTAAGTATTTTATTAATAACATGTTTATTTCAACGTAAGTATATAGTATGAAAGTAAGTACTCTACAGTAAGTCTCTTTATTGTTAATCAAGCTATTACTAAAAATCAGTTTTATTTTCATTGTAGTGTTTTGTGATATATTATGTTTTTTGTTTGATTACCTGGCACATAGATAAACGAATCTGATGGTTTTCGAACACGGGAGGGCCGCAACATACAATTCACCATGTGAGAAACATGGGTTTTCTAGACTAATACCACAAACACTATAACACTCTCGGCGCCATGTGTATCGTTTAGGATACACACTGTCATAAGGAGTGTGTATAGTTTATGATACACATTCCCCATTTCAGTTAAAGCAGTGTGTATCCGAAATACACACGCTGTCTATACATTTTTCCAGTGGTTTTGGGTTGGGAAACGGACAATCAGTTAAGGAGATATTAAGAGAAAAATAAAAATCACCTTTAAATAATTTTATTCAAAAAAAGAAAGTTACTTAGAAACTAAATTATCTATTTTTAAGTTCAAAATAAATCAATGAATATTATTGAAACAGTTTTGACACGGAAAACTTTCACATAGTTCGAAAGTACTATATCCAACAATAACTTTCCTGTCATACTTTTTATAGCACCTCTGCTCATCTTCAGCGTACAATTTTCTCTCTAGCTTTGTTCTTTATGAGATGATGTTTTCTATTAGACGGTCTTTTTGTCATAATAGGGGCTGGTGGCACTTCATCTCCGGCTGACTGAGCAAATCGTTTTAGTAAAACTTCAATTATTTGTTCCCTAAATTGAGTAATAGTAAGTTTCTTGATATAATATTTGGTTGAATAATAAATGTGTATTCAAGAGAGAAACAGAGATAAATAATATTACGGAATGTATATCTTTATTGATACACATAGTCTGGGAAATAGTTAATCTATTATAAACTATTTCCCAGGCCACGTGTATCAAAAAACATACACACCAGTAAAAAATAAAGGGAGGCACTGGGGAGGGGGTGTGATTATTTTCTATACTATTTTAACACCCTACAACTTATGGCACTAAAAAGACATAGATTAAAAGTTGTGAAAATTTGGTGGTATGTGCATGTAGGGCTTAGCGCTGAGCGTGTAAAGGTTGCCCCTGGGACTCACTTGTTTATGGTCATAGCAAAAGCAAGCTGCACTGGAAACTATAGTCGTTTAAACTCAATTGGTACATCAGTCGAAATAATTTGGATGCGTGGTATCTAAACGTTCCTTTATACTTTCCCTTCAGTATAGTTGCTTCTATCACGTAGTCCAGTATTTTTTATAGCTTACCGTGTGCCGTTTCAAAGACGCGGTACGTTGATATTTCGCAACATTTTAACTACCGATTCAACTTTTGATTGAATATTGTGAGGTGGCAATTATGACAAATCCAGAGAGTTCAAAAATTCCGGTGGATAGTTGTTGACGACATCATTTTGATTAGTCACCTAATCAACTGATTTATAAGTTCTCATGCGGCTGTAATTTTTCTTGAATTTTGAAATAATTCATTTGCATCTATCTCATTTAAATAATATTAGTATTTATTTATCATGTGGCTGTCTTGTCCCAATGTTGGGCAACGGCTTCCATACCCTCCTTATAATTTTCCCTATCTATGGCTAATATATGTACAGTCCAGTCTTTCCGATATTTGCGGAGGTCGTCTTGCACTCGGCATCGTATCTTTGGTCTGCCGCGTCGTCGTTTGCAATCTGGCTTCCTCCGCGTGGTAACTATGGCCCAATAGTCATCCAACATGCGGCAAACATATCCAGCTCGATCACACTTCAAATTGGCTGCTTTTTGAGTCACAAACTCCGGTTTTGGAACGCAGTATGGTGTTTCGTATTCTCCCCGTTAGTCACTCTAAAAATACTGCGCTCCACAGCCCGTTGGCCCGTTGGCAAACGTGTGGTGTATTTAAATAATTTCCCACAGACAGGGATATTAAATTAACAATTCAAAATAATAAAACACTTTTGGTAACGCAGTTTGTTTTTGACTGACACTTGATATAATGACGTGAAAACTGACGCATTTTACGTCGCGTGCCGAAACTAAATCAAAATAAATAATATCGTGAAGCCGACCAAATTGAAAATCAGTACTAATGATCTGTGAGTCTTACGTTTTGTGACTATTTAGTTTGATATAGTTCGCAATATTATCACTTTTGTTGAGTTTCTTCGGAGTAAATTTCGGAACGCGACAATCCTCCTATCCTTCAACGCACACACGCACTTTGTTTTGATAGATATGATGGAATTTGAACTTTATTCTAAAGCAATAAAGCTCAAATTGCCTTAACATTTTCGTTAGAAAACGTTTGTATGGGAAAGCACTTTATTAAATATGAACTTTATTTCGTAGCAATAAAGCTCAAATTGCCTTAACATTTTAGTTAGAAAACGTTTGTATGGGAAAAAGAAAAGGGCTGTTTTTAGGGTTTTCCCGGCAATTATTCGATTTATTCTCGCCGTAAAAACCATCCTTGGACTTATACGAACATTTTAAAAAAAGAATTGTCCAAATCGGTCCAGGCGTTGTTGAGTGATGCGCTTACCAACACATTTTGCGATTCATTTTTATATTATAGATAGACTAGCTGACCCGGTGAACTTCGTACCACCATGTACTTTTTCGTCTACATTTTCTAACCTTTCTGCTGTACAAATCTTTTCCCGACAATAATAAATACATAGAGAAAAGAATCATCATATTTGGTGCAGTCATTCAAAAGTTATGAGCGTACATACATTTCGAAGATCCATTTTTACGGCTCCGTAAAACGTACTAACTGAACCCTTATGGGTTCGTCGTGTCTGTCTGTCCATCCATATGTCGTAACCACTTTTTTCGAAACTATAAGAACTATACTGTTGAAACTTAAGAGATGTATTCTGTGAACCGCATTAAGTAAGTATTTTATTAATAACATATTTATTTCAACGTATATAAACATTTAAAAGCTAGTAATTATACTTTTATGCAGAATGCAGAAGATCGCACCTTGTGGCGTTCATTAGGAGAGACCTACGTCCAGCAGGGAACGAATATTAAATAGGCTAATGATGATGATGATGATAAATACCTTTATTGATAACCAAGTTATTACCAAAAATCAGTTTTATTTTCATTGTAGTGCTTTGTGATACACGATGTTTTTTGTTTGATTACCTGGCACATAGACAAACATATAATATGATGGTTTTCGAAAACGGGAGGGAATATGCAACATACAATCGACCATGTGAAAAACATAGGTTTTCTAGATTAATACCATTTTAATTAATAACATTTTAACATCGTTTAGGATACGCACTGTCGTAAGGAGTGTGTTAAGTTTATGATACACACTATTCATTTCAGTTAAAACAGTGTGTATCCGAATATTTTCCCTGTGGTTTTGGGTTGGGAATCGGACAATCAGTTAAGGAGATACTAAGAGAAAAATAATAATCACCTTGAAATAATTTTATTAAAAAAAGAAAGTTACTTAGAAACTAAATAATCAATTTATTAAGTTCAAACTAAATCAGTGAATATAATTGAAACATTTTTGATACAGAAAACTTTCACATACAGAGCATCTTGTAATTGTTTGAGCTGCTCTGAAAGTCTTGCCACCAATAACTTTTCTGTCATACTTTTTATAGCACCTCTGCACATCTTCAGCGTACAATTTTCTCTCCATCTTTGTTACTTATGAGATAATGTTTTCTATTAAACGATCTTCTTGTCATAATAAGGGCTGATGACACTTCATCTCCGGCTAACTGAGCAGATCGTTTTAGTAAAACTACAATTATTTGTTCCCTGAATTGAGTGATAGTAAGTTTCTTGAGATAATATTAGGATGAATAATAAATGTGCATTCAAGAGAGAAACTAAGAGAAATAATATTACGAAATGTGTATCTTTATTGATACACATGACCTGGGGAATAGTTTATCTATATAAAGTATACCCAGGCCACGTCTAAAAAAATATACACACCGGTAAAAAAGAAAGGGATGGGATTGTGACGGGGGAGGGGGTGTGATTATTTTTCTATACTATTTTAACACCTCACAACTCACAACACAAAAAATAATTAAAAGTTGTGAAAATTTGGTAGTATATTTGCATATAGGGCTTGGCGCTGAGCGTGTTAAAGTTGGCCCTGGGACTTGTTTTTGGTCATAGCAGAAGCAAGCCGCACTGGAAACTGTAGTCGTTTAAACTCAAATGGTATATCAGTTGGAATCATTGGGATTCGTGGTATCAAAATGTCTTCTCCATTATACTTTCCTTTCAGTATAGTTGCTTATATCACGTTGTTCAGTAAGTTTATAGCTAACCGTGTGCAAAGACGCGGTTCGTTGATATTTCGCAACATTTTAACTACCGATCCAACTTTTAATTGAAGATGTGAGGTGGCAATCCTGGAAAATCCAGCGAGTTCAAAAATCCCGGTGGATAGTTGTTGCCGACATCATCTTGATAAGTCACCGAATCAACTGATTTATAAATCCTCAGTTCGCCTGTAATTTGTTCTTGAATTTTGAAATTTAATTCATTTGCATCTATCTCATTTACGTAATATTAATATTTATTTATCATGTGGCTGTCTTGTTCCAACGTTGGCCAACGGCTTCCATACCCTCCTTCCACTTTTTCCTTCCTATGGCTAATAAAGGCCAGTCTTTCCGAGGTTGTCTTGTCATCGTTTCTTTGGTCTGCCGCGTCGACGTTTGCAATGTGGCTCCACCGTGTGGTAATTTTGACCCAATGATCATCCGACATGTGGCAAACATGTCCTGCCCGATCCCACTTGAAATTGGCTGCTTTTTGAGTCACATCGGCTATTCCGGTTTTGGAAATCAGTATGGTGTTTCGTATTCTGTCCCTTAGTTTTACTCCAAAAATACTGCGCTCCACAGCCCATGTGTATTTAAATAATTTTTCACAGATAGGGATATTAAATTAATAATTAAAAAAAAACACTTTTGGTAACGCGGTTTGTGTTTGACTGACACCAGACTGACACTTAATTGATATAATGACGTGAAAACTGACGCATTTTACATTGCGTTCCGAAACTAAATCAAAATAAATAAAGTCGTGAAGCCGACCAAATTGAAAAGTGGACGTCGATTTTTGCTGACATTTAAAATTCATTTTAAATTAATTCATTGTGACTTTATCTTCTATAATATAAAAATGAATCGCAAAATGTGTTGGTAAGCGCATCACTCAACAAAGCCTGGACCGATTTGGACAATTCTTTTTTTTAAATGTTCGTGTAAGTCCAAGGATGGTTTTTACGGCGAGAATAAATCGAATAACTGCCGGGAAAACCCTAAAAACAGCCCTTTTCTTTTTCCCATACAAACGTTTTCTAACTAAAATTTTAAGGCAATTTGAGCTTTATTGTTATGGAAAAAAGTTCATATTAAATAAAGCTCTTTCCCATACAAACGTTTTCTAACTAAAATGTTAAGGCAATTTGAGCTTTAGTACAAAGAAATAAAGTTCATAATAAATAACAAGCACTCACTTATGTCTAAGCAATATATGTTGTTCCTAACATCAAGGAGTCGATTTGCACTTTATTCCCGCTGCACAAAGTTCAAATTCCATCATATCTATCATAACAGTGTGCGTATGTGCGTTGCAGAACAGGAGGATCTGATGTCACCGTTCCGGAACTCACTTAGAATATACTCAACAAAAGAGATGACATCGCGAACCAGATCAAATTGAATAGTCACAAAACGTGACACTCATAGATCATTCGTAATGATTTTCAATTATTTTTATTGAATAGAGCGATTACATAATTATCAATAAATAAAGTCACAATGAATTAATTTAAAATGAATTTTAAATGTCAGCAAAAATCGACGTCCACTTTTCAATTTGGTCGGCTTCACGACTTTATTTATTTTGATTTAGTTTCGGAACGCAATGTAAAATGCGTCAGTTTTCACGTCATTATATCAATTAAGTGTCAGTCTGGTGTCAGTCAAACACAAACCGCGTTACCAAAAGTGTTTTTTTTTAATTATTAATTTAATATCCCTATCTGTGAAAAATTATTTAAATACACATGGGCTGTGGAGCGCAGTATTTTTGGAGTAAAACTAAGGGACAGAATACGAAACACCATACTGATTTCCAAAACCGGAATAGCCGATGTGACTCAAAAAGCAGCCAATTTCAAGTGGGATCGGGCAGGACATGTTTGCCACATGTCGGATGATCATTGGGTCAAAATTACCACACGGTGGAGCCACATTGCAAACGTCGACGCGGCAGACCAAAGAAACGATGACAAGACAACCTCGGAAAGACTGGCCTTTATTAGCCATAGGAAGGAAAAAGTGGAAGGAGGGTATGGAAGCCGTTGGCCAACGTTGGAACAAGACAGCCACATGATAAATAAATATTAATATTACGTAAATGAGATAGATGCAAATGAATTAAATTTCAAAATTCAAGAACAAATTACAGGCGAACTGAGGATTTATAAATCAGTTGATTCGGTGACTTATCAAGATGATGTCGGCAACAACTATCCACCGGGATTTTTGAACTCGCTGGATTTTCCAGGATTGCCACCTCACATCTTCAATTAAAAGTTGGATCGGTAGTTAAAATGTTGCGAAATATCAACGAACCGCGTCTTTGCACACGGTTAGCTATAAACTTACTGAACAACGTGATATAAGCAACTATACTGAAAGGAAAGTATAATGGAGAAGACATTTTGATACCACGAATCCCAATGATTCCAACTGATATACCATTTGAGTTTAAACGACTACAGTTTCCAGTGCGGCTTGCTTCTGCTATGACCAAAAACAAGTCCCAGGGCCAACTTTAACACGCTCAGCGCCAAGCCCTATATGCAAATATACTACCAAATTTTCACAACTTTTAATTATTTTTTGTGTTGTGAGTTGTGAGGTGTTAAAATAGTATAGAAAAATAATCACACCCCCTCCCCCGTCACAATCCCATCCCTTTCTTTTTTACCGGTGTGTATATTTTTTTAGACGTGGCCTGGGTATACTTTATATAGATAAACTATTCCCCAGGTCATGTGTATCAATAAAGATACACATTTCGTAATATTATTTCTCTTAGTTTCTCTCTTGAATGCACATTTATTATTCATCCTAATATTATCTCAAGAAACTTACTATCACTCAATTCAGGGAACAAATAATTGTAGTTTTACTAAAACGATCTGCTCAGTTAGCCGGAGATGAAGTGTCATCAGCCCTTATTATGACAAGAAGATCGTTTAATAGAAAACATTATCTCATAAGTAACAAAGATGGAGAGAAAATTGTACGCTGAAGATGTGCAGAGGTGCTATAAAAAGTATGACAGAAAAGTTATTGGTGGCAAGACTTTCAGAGCAGCTCAAACAATTACAAGATGCTCTGTATGTGAAAGTTTTCTGTATCAAAAATGTTTCAATTATATTCACTGATTTAGTTTGAACTTAATAAATTGATTATTTAGTTTCTAAGTAACTTTCTTTTTTTAATAAAATTATTTCAAGGTGATTATTATTTTTCTCTTAGTATCTCCTTAACTGATTGTCCGATTCCCAACCCAAAACCACAGGGAAAATATTCGGATACACACTGTTTTAACTGAAATGAATAGTGTGTATCATAAACTTAACACACTCCTTACGACAGTGCGTATCCTAAACGATGTTAAAATGTTATTAATTAAAATGGTATTAATCTAGAAAACCTATGTTTTTCACATGGTCGATTGTATGTTGCATATTCCCTCCCGTTTTCGAAAACCATCATATTATATGTTTGTCTATGTGCCAGGTAATCAAACAAAAAACATCGTGTATCACAAAGCACTACAATGAAAATAAAACTGATTTTTGGTAATAACTTGGTTATCAATAAAGGTATTTATCATCATCATCATCATTAGCCTATTTAATATTCGTTCCCTGCTGGACGTAGGTCTCTCCTAATGAACGCCACAAGGTGCGATCTTCTGCATTCTGCATAAAAGTATAATTACTAGCTTTTAAATGTTTATATACGTTGAAATAAATATGTTATTAATAAAATACTTACTTAATGCGGTTCACAGAATACATCTCTTAAGTTTCAACAGTATAGTTCTTATAGTTTCGAAAAAAGTGGTTACGACATATGGATGGACAGACAGACACGACGAACCCATAAGGGTTCAGTTAGTACGTTTTACGGAGCCGTAAAAATGGATCTTCGAAATGTATGTACGCTCATAACTTTTGAATGACTGCACCAAATATGATGATTCTTTTCTCTATGTATTTATTATTGTCGGGAAAAGATTTGTACAGCAGAAAGGTTAGAAAATGTAGACGAAAAAGTACATGGTGGTACGAAGTTCACCGGGTCAGCTAGTTTATTGATAATTATGTAATCGCTCTATTCAATAAAAATAATTGAAAATCATTACGAATGATCTATGAGTGTCACGTTTTGTGACTATTCAATTTGATCTGGTTCGCGATGTCATCTCTTTTGTTGAGTATATTCTAAGTGAGTTCCGGAACGGTGACATCAGATCCTCCTGTTCTGCAACGCACATACGCACACTGTTATGATAGATATGATGGAATTTGAACTTTGTGCAGCGGGAATAAAGTGCAAATCGACTCCTTGATGTTAGGAACAACATATATTGCTTAGACATAAGTGAGTGCTTGTTATTTATTATGAACTTTATTTCTTTGTACTAAAGCTCAAATTGCCTTAACATTTTAGTTAGAAAACGTTTGTATGGGAAAGAGCTTTATTTAATATGAACTTTTTTCCATAACAATAAAGCTCAAATTGCCTTAAAATTTTAGTTAGAAAACGTTTGTATGGGAAAAAGAAAAGGGCTGTTTTTAGGGTTTTCCCGGCAGTTATTCGATTTATTCTCGCCGTAAAAACCATCCTTGGACTTACACGAACATTTAAAAAAAAGAATTGTCCAAATCGGTCCAGGCTTTGTTGAGTGATGCGCTTACCAACACATTTTGCGATTCATTTTTATATTATAGAAGATGTATCACGTGCGAAGCATTAGTGCTCTAGAAAACTAATCTATATATATACAATAAAAGCGAAAGGTCACTCATCAAGGAATCTCAGAAACTACAAATGCTAGGAATCTGAAATTTTGCATGGAGGTTCCTTTTAGCACGTAGGCGCTCGCTAAGATGGGGTTTTGCGAAATTCAACCCCTAAGAGGGTGAAACAAGGGATGAACGGTTGTATGAAAATTCGTGATATTCAAAATTATCAAATTTTGTATGCTTAAGCAATTCAATGTTTGTTCTATCGATTTTGTAATTTCGAACTGTACGGGGGTGAAAATGCGGGTAGAAATGGGGGATGAATGTCAACATGGAAGATCCCAACCGTTGAAGATAAAACCATGAAACTCTGAATATAGACACTTGACACGAAGCAAACGAATATTTGTTCTCACAATTTTGTAATTTTGAACTGTATAGGGATGAAAGTGGGATAGAAATGGGGGATGAAAGTTTACATGGAAGCTTCCAATCGTTGAAGACAAAACCATGAAAGTCTGTATATAGGCACTTGACACGCAGCAAATAAATGTTTGTTCTAGCAATATTGTAATTTTGAACTGTATGGGGATGAAATTGGAGTTGAAATGGGGGACGAACGCCTCTTACGCTTTCACACTTAAACAACTGAACTGATTTTGATTGTTTTATAATAAGCTGTTTTTAGTAACCGTAAATGTGTCTGGGTATAAAAATAGGTACTGCCTGAGTCATCTTACTATTTATTTCGCGCGGACGAAGTCGCGGGTAAAAGCTAGTTATATTATATTTAGAAATGGTACAACTCTGTCTCAAAGTTGGAAATACTCATTATGATATTATGAACAGTAGAAACTCCCAAATACAAATCAAACTTCATTTACATAAAAACTATTGCAAAGGGTGTGAATCGAACCCAAGACCTCAGGCCTCACGATCAAACTTACTAACAACTAAACCACGGGATTAAACAATATTATCTATTCTATGCTACGAGGCCAGTCAAATAATATACCAACATTTTTATCCTATTAATCCTACTAATATTATAAATGTCAACATACAGATGACCATCAGGGACAGAAATACGCCCGTAGTGGAAGCTCTGCTTCGGAGGAAGCGGCTTAGGCAAATGACGATGCCGTGACGGTAGTGATCGGCTCAACAGACGAACCTTAGAATTAGGTTTGAAATGTTGAATGGAAGAAATGTTTGGTTTGAACGTCGAAACCTATTTTCCTCTTCTTCTCTTAATCCAAGAAATTTGTAAAAAAAAGAGAATTGAAATGACAAAGGTCACGGGCCCCGGAGTCAGTGGAGTGACTAAATTAAATTAAAAAAAATGTCATGGTTTGGATATTTGTTGCTGAATCACTTAGTAGCATCTAAACAAATCAGGGTGAAATTTGGAACACAGATTATAACCGGAAAAAAATACATCATATATGCTACTTTTATCTTGGACAATATAACGGGAATAGGAACTACTACGCGGGTTACTGCTAGCATATTTTAATCTAAATAATATTTAGATATTATCTAAATGAATTAACCAGAAAGCAGTTTGAAAAACATGTTTTAAAGTTAGATCTCCCAGCTTTTCGAATTTAATATTTGCAGCTTCTAAAATTTAGACCCATTAACTTATTAGGTATCTAGATTCAAAACAATTGAAGCACTAGGCTGTGAAAGTGGTAAACCAATGGTAAACAGATAATAATTTGAAATTTTGTATTTCAAAAATCAATATCAAATCAAAAGTTCTTTATTTCAATTAGGTATAATACACTTCTGAATTGTCATTAAATGACTACCTTATACAATAAAATAATAAATTGCAAATCAATAGGTTCATGAGCCAATATAAAATTAAAATAAAGTAAGTCATTAATTTTCACAGTCTAAACAAAACGAATTATAAAAAATAATGTAATAATGTGAAAATAAATCAATTGCTTAAGTAGAAAAATAGGAAGATACCAACAATGTATTTGCCTCCGTTTAGTTCATGTCAAATTTAAAATTTCGCCATGTCAATTCGTCACTTATAAAATTACCAACATCATAATATGCCTTTTCCACTAATAGTTTCTTTAATGCCGTTTTAAAATTAATATCGCTAAGGTTTGTTAGCGTGTCTGGTAGAATATTATAAAATCTGATACAGTTAAATTTAAAAGATTTATTTATTTATTTTAGTCAGTCTGAACCACGGAACTGCGTACTTATTTCTCGTTCTAGTATTATATTCATGGCAAGTTCTCTGTCTCGCAAAATTGTTGAGATTCCTTCTAGCATACGATATACACGACAATATGTATTCACACGGCATTGTCAAAATATTGTTAACCTTAAATATCAGCCCAACAGATGCTCTAGGTCTAAGTCCATAAATCGCTTTTAGCTGTTTTTTGCAGAATTAATACAGAGTTTGCATCTGGCGAATTTTCCCACAAAAGTACTCGTACATAATAATTCATTATGGAATGAAAATATCCAAAGTACACAGTTCTCGCAGTATGTATGTCGGATAAGGGAGAAAGATAAGGGAGTGTTCCCTTATCTTTCTTATTGCATAAGCGGCTGAACTAAGTTTCCCCGATATACTTTTAATGTGAGGCCCCCATTGTGTGTCCAAAATCACACCCAGGAATGTTGTATCAGCAGAAACACTCAATGTACTACTATTTATATTGAGTGTATTTAGCATTCTAGATGTATTATTTGCTAACGTAAAAATGACACAGTTGGTTTTCTGCGTATTCAGGGCTAAGTTATTAATACTGAACTATCTAGAAGTTTCAGCTAAAGCTTTGCTAATCTCATCCACGTCGGTGGCTTTACGGCTGATATCAAATTGTAGTGAAGTGTCATCAGCAAAAAGTACTATTTTTGCAAACTTTTCGACAAAGAAGGTTAAGTCATTTATTTACATCAAAAATAAGAATGATCTAAGGATTGAACTTTGCGGAACTCCAAGATCCACAATCATAGCGTCGGAGAGTACATCATTTATCTGCACTTGCATTTTTCTGGCAGACAAATACGATTTAAGTAGTTCAAGAGAACCATCTCTGACCCCGTAGTTGTTTAACTTTCCTAACAGTATTTTGTGGCCTACGCAGTCGAAAGCCTTCGATAGATCGCAAAAAATACCAATCACGTCCTTTGAGTTTTCCCAGTTATCATATATGTATTCCACAAAAGTTGTAATGGCATCTGCTGTTGAGCGACCCTTTGAAAATCCAAACTGTTTATCATACAGTATGCGTTTACAGTTCAAAAAGGAGCTAAGCTTGCTCAGTAGAATTTTCTCAATTTTTTTTCTTAAAACAGGTAAGATTGATATTGGCCTACAGTTACTTGGCTCTTTTGCGTCTCCGTTTTTAAATAAAGGCAAGATTTTAGCACACTTCATCAGATCCGGGAATACATTCTGCTCCATACATTCATTAAATATATTCTTAAGGTGTGGTGCCAAAGTGTCTATAATGTTTGAGACAAATTTGACCGACATACCACAAACATCCTCTGAACTTTAAGGTTTTAGAGAGCTAAACGTACGATCTGATGGAAGCAAAAGTCAAACGGATTACGGTTTTCTGGTTCTTTGCAGAGTCCGTCTGGAAAAGTACCACACATGTGCCATGTGCAAACATTACTCAGTTCCAGTTTGAAAGACAATGTTTTAATTGAAATTACAAGACAAACCACCGTATGTCTCCGGATGACGAGCGCACTGCGGTGCTAGGTAATAATTTAGACTCGTCATGTTCCAATAGCTGCGTGTCACTGTACTGTTATGAGCAGGAATGTTGCTTACCATCAGGCACATGTCCTCCGCATCTTTTCACATTATACTATAAAAAGACATTCTCACCGTTAGGCCACTACAACTTGAAATGGCTTTGTAATTTAAAACGTTATCAAATCGGATAATTTTGTTAACCGTAGCGTAACAATTAGTTACCGTATAATATAGACCATTTAGTACGGTATATGGTGAATAAAGTATTGATGCGATACGTTTTATATATCACTAGTAGCGCCCTGCAGTTTTACCCGCGTTGTTCTCGTTCCCGTTACTTTCCCACTATCAAAAATACCTTATGTGCAGCGTTATTTCAGACTATAACTATGTTCCATATTTTAACCCAATTCGTTCAGCCGTTTCGACGTGAACAAAAACACATCCAAAATTCCAAACTTTGACATTTATAATATAACTAGCGGCCCATTCCGGCTGCGCTCGGATATTTAAAGACTATTAATCGAAATAAAAACCATCCTATCTCTCAAGTTGGACCAGACTGCTCACGGTGTGCCAATTTAATTTAAAATCGGTTCAGTAGTTTAGGAATCCATCGCGGACAAACATCGTGACAGGAGATTTATATATATTAAGAAGATTGACGGGTATTCCTATCAATGGCTGAGAGGGCGGACCTCTCACTGCTGACCATATACATAGCCGAGATGCCCGGTGAGAGGTCGTGGGAGACGGAGGAACGATAGAGGAAGCCTCTCGCTCATCCGCGGATGCACAAACCGACAAGAGGGCGAGTCCGAGGCAGGATATTCTGGCTCGAATCCCAACTCCACTTTGAGGCATAATTTAAACACTTAACAGAATTTAATCACGATCAAAACTATAATTCAATTATCTCCACGTTTCGGCAACGTTACAACCGCCGTGGTCACGAGAAGACTCTTAAATTATGTGTTCAAATCGAATAAGTTTAATAACAAAATTCACTTGGAGGGTCTGAGGCGTCGGTCGGGTGTTTTCACCAGAATACTTTGCTTATTAAGTATGCTATTAAGTATTTATTTACATATGTATATTTATATTGTATGGATTTGTATAAAAATCCATTAAATCCAAAAAATATTTAAATATTTATGGTTAATTTTCATTCAGATTTTTTGTATCTTTTTAATGCACATCATTTATTTACTGGGCTATTTGGCTTCCCTTCACGTGCTTTGTATCAACAATCGTTGCTTAAGCGAAGCTCTCTATTGGAAGATAGATTGTGACATGTATACGTCTTAACACGTTATAATGTTGGTACTAGCCTATTTGGAATTTCAATTACGTGAAAATTATCGCTATCACAATAAAAATAAAGCTTCATTGACCTAAAAAAAATAAAAAATACGGATGCCACCGCGCCATTTCTGTGTCTCAATCGTCCGACGCCATTTTGTCCCATGACAAAGAGCGTTTTTTTGTAAACCAGAAAATGTGAAAACTGTTTGTAGCCCGGTCAATTTAGACATTCGAAGTTACCTAAATTCCCACCAAGCTGAAAATCGGAAAGATTGTTCAAAATATCATTAAAAGCAAAATTTGAAAGTTCCCCATATTTCCCCTGTAAGGAAAAAAAATATTCAAGGTCAAAGGTAAAAAAAAATGAGTTTATCGTGATTTTCAGCAAAACGGTAAGTTTTATCATAAAAATACGTCAGACAAAAATTGTAGATCATAAAATTATCTACAAAAAGTGTTTTAATACTTTTCTACAAGCCACCGTTTTTGAGATATAACAATTCATAAAGTTGTAACCGTCATAATATTTTCACACGTTTCCGTTGTCAATAACGCGAATGCCGTTAGTAATAATTTCTTATCGAGTAGAGTTACTATTGGAAATCACGAATGGAAATGGGCATTTTCACAATATGGGCATGAGAGGGGTATGCTAGAAAAATAGGCGCGTCCTTAATAAGAATAATTTGATGAAAAGAAGTATAAATGTCTTGAATGCAACATCAAGAGTTGGAGAAATACAGATCAAATTGCTAGTACTTAAAATCATAAAAACGGTTACCTATATCTCAAAAACGGTGGCTCGTAGAAAAAAAAGTATTAATACATTTTTTGTAGATAATTTTATGATCTACAATTTTTGTCCGAGGTATTTTTATGATAAAACTTACCGTTTTGCTGAAAATTGCGATAAACTCATTTTTTTTTCCTTTGACCTTGAATTTTTTTTTTCCTAACAGGGGAAAGATGGGGAACTTTCAAATTTAGTTTTTAATGATATTTTGAACAATCTTACCGATTTTCAGCTTGGTGGGAATTTAGGTAACTTTACTCTTATTTTTTGGTCTAATTTAACCGGACTATTGTATTTTATTGTAATCTACTAAAAATACTATGGCGAATGTGCTAAATTTAATATTATTTGTGTGTTGTGTTGATTAGTGAAAAAATGTAATGACATTGAAGTGCTGTGAAATCCAAAAACTTTTTTACAACACGCGTGAAACTTTGCATTTCGTGACAGGATTAATTAATTTGGTAAGTAAAGTTAGTTAGTTAAAGCCCAAAGTGTTTTCCTAGACGTGCGGTAATTTGGAATAGTAACAAGACATATACAGTATATAAAAAAAACTTTTTTTTTTACTTTTATATTTACACTTGACCGCCATCTCACCTGATGTTAAGCGACGATGCGGTCTACAATGGAACGTGTTTACCTAGAAGAAACCGATTCACTCTCGATTTGAATTGTCAGCACGGTAAATAGTATGAAGAAATAGCCATCTAAATAGTTTTCATTGAATTCCTTCTGTAATACACATTTTTCCTACTTCTATCTATGTCGTAATTTACCTACGACATGTGTGTGAAGAGCATATATATATTCAGCTGAGTATAAATTCAGCTACTTCTTTTTCTAAACTCATATTACATTGAACAGTGTAGTGTTCGGTTGTACTCGGTACTCGATAGGTGACAATAGGTGAGTATATTTATAAGTATATATTTTTATAGTGATTGGTTGGCGTGCAAACTTGCTATATCTAATCAGAGTTCTGAATTGAGTAATGAGAGTTATTGTGATTTTTTTATGTGTAGTATTAAACCTGAAAAACTGAATCATACGATGTTAGTCTTAGTGTTTTAGTGTCATGGTGTAGAGGTAATTTGTAGTATTCCGATTTTAAAACGTCTCAAATTTCGCATACTTTTCAGTACAGAAGGAATGCAGAATAATTTTTTTACTATGCTTTAAAAATACATAAAATCATTTGTTTATCGTTAAAGTCTGTCAAATTTATAATAATACTCCGTGATAATCCTACTAATATTATAAATGCAAAAGTAAGTTTGTGAGTATGGATCCATGTGTGTTACTCTATCACGTAACAACCACTGGACGGAGGCTACCATTTATAATTAAAAAACGGGAACGACGGGAACGGGAATTACGCGGTAAAACCGCAAGATATTGCTTATAAGTTAATATTGCTGTGTGGACGAATTTGGACCACTTGGCGACTACTAGAAGTCAACGACTATGCCTGTAAGACTTTGTTCCTCAGATTAAGAAGGAACTTCGTTCCAAAAACATTTTCCAGTACTTAATTTTTTTTAAGCAATAGTTGTAAAATTTAAATAGCTATTTAATAGAGTTTGTCATATTTGCCTGATACATTCTTAAATAAGTATAATTTTAAAAACTTACTTCAGATTCAGCACGAACATAAATTTATAAAATGGAGGTTTTGAAAATTTTATAACCATCTGAAATTGGAATCGATTTGAAAATACTTGCTATTTCTAAAACTAGTTTTAGATTTTTTATATCTATAATTTTTAAATGTATAAATCATTGTACCCCATCACCCTGGTTATAACACATTATTATTATATTGAAAAATACCGCAAAATAGGCCGTACACACGCAATATTATTGACAATATAAATTTTATTGACAATATTATTGCGTGTGTGCGGCCAGCCTTTCAAAGTTTCTTTTACAATGGAAACGCAAAGCCGAATATAGTTCAGATAAATGTGTCAAAAGTTTAGCTCACTTTATGCAGTTCTTTCAAAATATCCAACTTTCATCAAAAATTCCAAGGTCGCGGAAATTCAAAATGACGCCAACCTTACCCAAACCCCTTTACTAAAATCGCTGAGGTCAGTCTCCGTCAACATTTAAAACAAAAACAATATTTTGCTTTTTCAGACAAAAATGCAGGCGTCAATGATTATCGTACTCTTCGTTGTCATCGTGCCCTGTCTCAGCCAGAGGTCATTTTACGCTGGTCTACGTGGATATCCGGATATATATCCCGTTGCTGACAAGGAACGCACCAGGGATGATCTACCCCCTGCGCTGAATGGGGACGCTGCTTACGCAAACAGGTTAGCAAATGTAGTTTTTTGTTATTATTTGATCTAATGTTCTCGAATCTCTCTATAACCTGCTGAAAGACCTTGGCTTATCCAGAAGTGCAGTAAGTTCTATACTAGAACAAGTATCATCTAAAACTGCACTAGTAGGATCATATTGGATTTGGCTGGGCAGGGAGAGAAATACGAGTAGTGAAGGTGAGTGTTGACGTACGTCACAAAGGGGCCCCTTAAACCTTCGCCCGAGTCACAAGTCTTGGGGTCTACTCGAGCTTTCTCTCTCTGCCACACGATGGACCCGGCACCCGCGCGGTGAATCCATGGAATGCTAAGAAGTTCGTCTCTGTAGAATCTAGATCTCTACTTTTGTGATAAGAACGTCAAGGCTGTGGAGTTTGTTGCCTAAGTGGGTTTTTCCCGATGGTTATAATCTTTATATCTTCAAAGCGAGAGTGAATCGGTTTCGTCTAGGTGAAGACGCTTCACCGTAGACCGCATCGTCGTTTAACATCAGGCGAGAAGGCAGCCAAGTATAAATCTATAAAAGTTAACAAAGAACGATTTTTTGAACCAAATATATTTGGATACCTTAACCAACAAAATGCATAAAATAACATAAAACATCAATATTGGAATTTTTCTATTAACTCGTTGGTGTTTTCAAATATTTGCATAACGAATTTAGATGTTATTTTTATGTAAAGGCGTTTTTGAGTCTCATAAGTACGTGTTTTCAATTAAACCTGGTGTATGGCAAAGTAATAGAGATTATTTTACGCACCTTTTATATATATACATATTTATATACCTATATTTTATATAAATAGTAACGAGACGAGCATGACATGTGCCTAATGGTAAGCAACATGCCTGCCACATAACAGCACAGTGACACGCAGCTATTGGAACATGAAGAGTCCAAATCATTACCTAGCACTGCACTGCGCTCGTCACCCAGAGATCTAAGTTGTTATATCTCTAAGCCCTGTAATTTCTCTGGAAGCATTGCCCTTCAAACCGGAACAGAGTAATGTTTGCACATTACTGCTTGGCGGTAGAATAACAAGCAACAACAGAATAATTTAAGCGGATGTTCAGCGTAGACTAGTTTGGGCTTAAATAGTGTTGTGTGTGACATGCCCACCAATTTTTATTTAATTATTTACTTTTATTTTCAGGTTAGACCAGCTCCCTGAAGACCAGCGCCCTTTTTGGTATACTAATCGGGAGCATTATAAAAACCTAATGAACAACCCGCAAACTTACCCTCAGAGGCCCAGTCGATTCAATGATAACTTTGGTTAAAATGAAAATGTAAAATAATACATATTTATTCCACCCTATGTTGTTTAAGAGCGGGCCTAGTGCCAGGAAAAAATCAAATTTCACCCGCGCGTCGCCCTTCCCCTCTCCAATACGCCGCGTCGCCGCGAGTAAGATAGAAGCTACGATTACTCAAGGTCATCGCTCCCCAAAATCCAGTATATG
Source organism: Ectropis crepuscularia (assembly GCA_963693475.1). Taxonomy (NCBI): domain Eukaryota; kingdom Metazoa; phylum Arthropoda; class Insecta; order Lepidoptera; family Geometridae; genus Ectropis; species Ectropis crepuscularia. The sequence goes on from OY856358.1 coordinate 19,097,210, forward strand.
AAAACATTCAGATTAATCATAGATGTTTTTAAAAAACTACATCAATTTGTTTTTTATTGTCTATATACACACAATAAACCATTTATTGAAAAACAGTCGAATGAAAGAAATGAAAACTAAATATGACTGAATCACAAGATTTAGTCATTTATTTATTTAATATGTAGTCGTGTTTTATAATTAAATAAATGCGTGTTTTACGATATTATATATAAAAAGGGCATCAGTCTATTGCTAATTTTAAACCAACAATTTTATAAACAAGAAAGATCACATTGTTTGTAAGGAAAAACCTTCCTACCTACCTTCAAAACTACTGGACTTATTTCTTTCTTCATTATATTACTACCTTATTCTTAATTACCGTAGCATCATTAGCCCTTCACGTGCTTTACGCAAAGCAATCAAAGCATAGTTGCGTAAGCAAAGCTCTCTATTGGACGGATTGTGACATGTATAGGTACGTTTTAACACGTTATAGTGTTGGTACTAGCCTGTTCGGAATTTCAATTACGCAAATAAATTTATACGGAATTTCAATTACAATAGAAATAAAGGAGACTGCTCATTTTTGCCCCACGTCGTTTCAAGTTTAGGTACTTAATTAGCCCCGGAGACCTAAAAAAGTTATTTAAGTAAATTAACATTTAATTAAATAATGCAAACTGTACATTCAAAACTAACGTGCCAAGCGGGGATTGCAAATTGGTGTGATTTAAAAGTACTCTAATGACTGTACCTAAAGCCAGCCATGTTTTTTCTCTTTTTTTCTTCTGTTGACGTTTACGTAAAGTGAACGTGCTTGTGTCATTTTGCCCGGATTGCAACATTCTAGTTTTGGCGCCAACGTGAAAAAAACATGTCGCCTCATTGTATTATTTTCTTTAACTTGTGTATTTTCGAGTGGCAATGTGCAAAATAATTATTAGGTGGGTTATTTCAAATTACTATTTCATGTTCGTGAACGTACTTCTTTGACGGTTTTTAGTAAAACTTGAAAATATTGAAATACGTAATATGGGAAAACACAAAAGGCGTGCGACGCCAAAATAAAAAAAAAGTGAACAAAATTGACACAACATCCGATTCGTTCGAAACTCGACTCCAACAAGAATGTAAAATATGCTCGATTCGTTCGAAACTCACACATCGCGTTTTTTTTTTCAACGTTTTAGTTGATATCTTTTAAGCCCCGCTATGCAGAATAAAAACATTAACAGTTCCTCAATATAATTATATTTAAAATCCTATACAATGATCCAATTTTGGTCGAGTCTCCTGCACTTTTGCTGTGGGGCAAATGCCCATGGAAAATGGGCCGTCTCTTTTCATTTGGCCTGAAAAAATAAAAAATACGAATGGTACTCCGCCATTTCTGTGTCGCGATCGTCCGACGCCATTTTGCCCCACGACAAAGAACATTTTTTTTTAAACCGAAAAATGTGAATACGGTTTGTATTTTATTGTAATCTACTAAAAAAACTATGCAATGCAAATAATAGGCAAACGTGGTAAAGTTAATATTATTTATAACATATTTGCTCGTAAAGGGTCTCTCATTGAACCAATTTCTGTATCGTAATGTATATTATTACGTACTTGTGCGGTAATGTAATGTAAAACGCACGGTTTCAAAATGCTCCGTCTAAAACGAACGGTACCTTTTTAAATCTTAGTAAAGAGTTTTTATGTCAGAAAAGTTGTAAACATTTTAGGTATAAAACTAACTAAGTATAAGAAATAAAATATAATGAGAAATATTTAATTTATCAATTTAATTAATTTTGACTATAACTCACAACAATTTATTTATAACAAAACACAAAAATGTTCAATTACTTTATTACTAATGTCTTAATGTCATACTAGCTGGATCAGTGCCCTTGCTTTAAAAAAGCGCTGATGCGCGCGCATTGTTAATCGGTGAACAAGAAATATGCCAGCCAATGGGAAATGCTGAAAGGGCTATCCTCTGCTAATTATAGCTCTCGCCTACGGCTCGAGCTAGCAATATCGCCTCGGCTGTAATTATCAACTTAGCGCACTTATATCATAATGTACTATTATAACATATTTGCTCGTAAAGGGTCTCTTATTGGACCAATTTCTGTATCGTAATGTATCTTATTACGCACTAGTGCTGTAATGTGTAATGTAAAACGCACGGTTTCAAAATGCTCCGTCCACAGACTAGGTAGAGAGATATGCTCCGTCTAAAACGAACGGTACCTTTTTAAATCTCAGTAAAGAGTTTTTATGTCAGAAAAGTGTGGTCAACATTTTATGAATAAAATTAACTTAGAGAGGTAAAATATAATAAAGAATTATTAAATTCGTTAATTTAATTAATTTAGACCATAAATTACTTTAATTTTTCTGTAACAAAACACAAAAATATTAATTTACTTCATTACTACTGGCATACCGGCTGGTTCTGTGCTGTTGCTTAAAAAAAAAGGCGCCGATGCGCGCGCATTGCTAATCTGTGATCCATAGTGATTACATACTCTGTGCCGAGATCTGTGATCAAGTAAATATTATTCCGCGCGTTTTTTTTCGCTGTATTGTTTTTATTTGAAAATGTCGTCAGAGTTTTGTTTATTTCCTCGCAAATATGTTATAAAACGTCGTATGACATACGTGCGCTTTGATAATTACAGCCTCTGCTAATTATAGCTCTCGCCTTTGGCTCGAGCTAGCAATAAAGCCTCGGCTATAATTATCAACTTACCGCACTTATATCATAATGTACTATTGTGTGTTGTGTTCTTTTATTAGTGCTGTGAAATCCAAAACTTTTTTACAACGGACGTAATATGTAAACTTTGCTTTTCGTGATAGGATTATTTAATGTAGTAAGTACCTAGAAGTTAATATAATAGTAAACTATATTTTAAGGGCTTTCTGGTGATATATACATATAGATATACTAGCGGCCCATTCCGGCTGCGCTCGGATATTGTCATTTGAAGACTATAAATCGAAATAAAAACTATCCTATCTCTCAAGTTGGACCAGACTGCTCACGGTGTGCCAATTTAATTTAAAATCGGTTAAGTAGTTTAGGAATCCATCGCGGACAAACATCGTGACAGGAGATTTATATATATTAAGATAATAATACAAATAAATAATAATAAAACAAATATATAATATAATATAATATAATATTTGATAAACACTGTGAATATATAATAAGAATATGTGATAATGATCTAGCCGGCACGTACGGACTGTTCCACGAGTTTTCTTCAAACGCGTGCAGGGTTAACCAAAAACATATATATCAAGACACATGCTGGAAAGTTTACCATGAAATATATATTCTCCTTTCTCCCTATTTTAATAGATCTAATGCTCAGCAGACGTGCCACGATGGATCGTCTGCTGATAAACATATTCATCAAGTTTGCATTTCTTTAATCTGAAAAGTTTATGTTAAAAAAATACTTAAAACATTATTTTCCGCAGACCTCAATTCATAAATATTTTCTGATCGTTTGTTTCAATTGTCACTAAAACTTAAAACTATTAATTTATTCATCATACAAAATTTATTATGTACACAATGACTTGTTTGGGTTTTTGCATGTACTACCACATTGCTCTTTTATTAAATTGAATTTTTAAAATTTATTAAATTTATTAAAAACAATGTTGGTAAACTTATCTTTTTAACAATAATAGATACCTACCTACTTTTTTACCTATTATTGTACATACTACGAACCTATTCCAAAACAAAATTTGACTTACCCAACTAAAACATACATTAAGTACCTGACTAAAATTCCAAAATGTTTACGTTTAGTTCTCTTTTTTCGTAGAAAACTTATTATCCTTTCATCCCATTTTTTTTATTCACGCACGCATTTGCCTGACAGAGCGTCCGTAAACAACCTTCCACATCGAGCGTTGCCCGACAACTGACCAGGACCCAAAGGTCTATTTAATATCTAACCTGGTACGCATAAAGTCGAGAATAGCATGACACAGTTTAGAGTGGAAATTAATTTGAATTCGGGAGTCAGTTTTTGACCAAGTTTTATTTAATTACGCAAAAATTTAACATAAATTCAAAAAACTATTCGGTTACTTAAATAGAGCGTAAAATTAGACATTTTATTAGCGAAAAATAATGTGGGGTCATCGCTGATAATTTCGAGTACTCGAATTAAAATGGGTTTTTTCGGTGTCATTTTTATTTTTTTATTGTATAAAAATCTGATCTATTTTTAAAATTCTATCCGGTCATTGTGCTTCTCCTTGGTTGTACCCACACGTCAATATTTTTATTGTTATAGTTTTATCTTTCTTAACGACGGTGAGTGGCGTCGAAAATGACCTTTTTTGCGTTTTCTGGCTTTAGGCGCGCTCTTAATTTCAAGGTTTTACTACAACATGGTGTAGGTAGTGATATTTGATATTTGAAGGCGGCAAATAAATTTTTCAAGAAAATTACACATTTATTCCTTCTTATTTTTTTGAGAAGTACCTATAGCAGCGGGCTTCAAATAGCCTCTACTAACTACCAGATATGGGGTTAGCGCAGACGGCGCAGGACACGAAAAACCTAAACCTAATTTACTAGTACTTACGCTAATTAGTATACAACTGATACCCGAGATACACTATTGAGCCAAGATACAAACATCTGGTCATACATACTTAGTTCTTAGCACTCTGTCATGTACAATAGGAGCGTACTCACACGTTACAATGACTAGCCTAGGCGGCACACACGGTCTCGACTCAGGCTGCGGAAGAGAAAATCAAGGTTCGGAAAATCAAGGTCGGTTTTGGTTGGTGCCGCGACCTCCCGGCACTTAGGCACTAAGTGCCGAGTCGACTCCGTATCTGAACTCGGTACTAATACTCGAGTTATCTACATAATTATGTCGGCTGACTTTTTTTTTATACCATCGAGTGACGAGACGAGCAGGACATGTGCCTGATGGTACGCAACACGCCTGCGACATAACAGCACAGAGATACCTAGCACTGCACTGCGCTCGTCACCCAGAGATCTGAGATATTATATCTCTAAGCCCTGTAATTTCTCTGGAAACATTTCCCTTCAAACCGGAATACAGTAATGTGCATACATTACTGTATTTCGGTTGAATAACTGGTAGGCGGTAGAATAACTGGCAAAGGCGTGGTACTTCCCCAGGCAGACTCTTCCAGGAGTCCTACATTACAATATTTTTAACCACTATAAGAGCACTACAATATTTTTGGGGGTGTAATGTAAAAAGAGACTTTGCCGGCTGATTCAGTTTGCGTTTTAATAACGTTCTAATGTCGACTGAGAGATTTTAAGAGGTTATCTGTTGTCATATGACTTATTTTTAAAGGTGCTCTCTGCTGTCATCTTAATAATTAAATAAATTGTGACTGCGAGTTCATTACATTCACGTACTAGTAAAAATAAACCTACCAGCTAATATTATGGCCGTACTTATGAAAAATAGTACTGGTCGCTTTAAAAATCAAACGAATCCTATCCATGATGCATACATTAGTTTTTTTTCCAAACAATGATGCATATTACTTGTATCATAAAAGTACAGCACAGAAAATACTATGTGAATTGTGAATAGCTCAAAATACATAACATAAGTTTTTAACAAATTATAGACGAAAAGGTGAGCTTATCACTTATGCTCACAAGTTACGGCTGGTCTAGTCGGGAGAACGGCGGCTGCCGATCCAGAGACCCCGGGTTCAAACCCCACACGCACCACTGTCTTCTCGAAGTCATGTGCGTAATGCCGCTAACTTAAAACGGTGAAGGAAAACATCGTGAGGAAACCGACATGTACCTAGAATCTTTCGAAGTCATGTGTCATCCGCCAACCCGCACTGGGCCAGCGTGGTGGATTATGGTCTAAACTATCTCCTTGCGAGAGAAGGCCCCGAGTCCCAGCAGTGGGAACGTTTAGTGGGATGTTGATGATGATGATCACTTATGCTCGAGCTACACGAGATTGCTATCCTAGCTTGAAAAACTAGCCTCGCGTAGCTCGGGCATTATATACATTTTCCGGATATTTCAAAGATCATCAGTAATAAATTCCAGATTTAATGAGTTGGACTCTTCATATTCCAATAGCTGCGTGACATTGGGCTGGCCTCTTGGCTTAGTTGGTAGTGGCTCTGCCTGCAAAGCCGAAGGTCGTGGGTTCGATTCCCACCCAGTGCAAATATTTGTGTGATGAATTCAAATGTTTGGACGGTGTCTGGGTGTTTCTATGTATAATAGGTATGTATTTAATACTATATAAGTATTTTATCAGCTATCTGGCCGCCATCATACAAGCTTTGCTTAGTTTGGGGTCAGATGGTGTTGTGTGTGAATTGTCCACCGATATTTATTATTTATTTACAGGGCCGGATTTAGAGGTGTGGAGGCCCCGGGGCAGAGCTTCGTTGGGGACGTTAAAATACACCCCTAACTCTAGTTTACGATTTCGCAAGCAAAACCCGGCTACAAATGCGTTAAGAGTGCGCCTAAAGCCAGGAAAAAATCAGATTTCACCCGCGCGACGCGTTTCTTAATGTGATGTACATAAAGTCGAGAATAGCATGACACAGTTTGGAGGAAAAATCAATATTTAGTCAGGAGTCCATTTTTGACCAAGTTTTATTTAATTACTCAATAACTAAACATAAATTTAAAAAAGTGTTCGGTTACTTTACTAGAACGTACAAATAGGAATTTTATTACCAAAAAATAATGTGGGGTCATCGCTGATAATTTCGAGTACTCGAATTAAAACGGGTTTTTTCGGTGTCATTTTAATTTTTTTATTGTAAAAAACTCTGATCTATTTTTAAAATTCTATTCGGTTATTGTGCTTCTTCTTGATTGTACCCACACGTCAATATTTTTTTTGTCATAGTTTTTAGTTTCTTAACTTCAGTGAGCGGCGTCGAAAATGTCCTTCTTTCGTTTTCTGGCTGTAGGCGCCCCCTTAACGTAGAAGATGTTGACTGTCAAAATTTGTTTTTTTTTTAGTGTCTGTTGTGGAGGCCCACCGTTTGTGGAGGCCCAGGGGCGTTTGCCCTTCCCTAAATCCGGCCCTGTTTATTTATTATAATTGGATGGTTATAGGCACCTGTGTTGCTTACCATTAGGCAAATGTCGTTCCGTTCTCGTTCCGTCTATCTATATCATAACAAAAAGATAAATTAAAAAAAATATATAGGTATTATTAACATAATGAAGTACTCGTGATTTTAAAAGAAACAAACAAAAGCTCTTAAAGTTAGGAATAACGTAGTTTACGAGAAATTGCGTGTTTTGAATTTGTTTAATTAATTAACAACGTGATGCTAGTTTGTCAACTAAGTGCGACTCATGGTGACATTGCAATGAATCTTAAACAGATATTGGCTTAACAAAGTTGGATAATCCTGTTTGTTCTAATTTTATAATCTTAGAAGGAAATCTGAGCAAGTTATTAATGGGCATTTTCACAAAAAATTATATAATATATTTATGTATTCCCTTCTTGACATTTGATACTGTCTGGAACATTCCATTTTGTTACCAGATTTCATGCCAAATTTGTTTTACAGTAGTAACATTCGTTTTAAAACAAATATAAATACAGACAGACAGGTAGACAGACAACAACTTTGGTACAATTATTAAACAAATTTGGTGTAAAACCCGGTCACAAAATGGAATGTTCCGGAAAGTACCAAGTGCTAAGAGAAAACATTTTTTTGTGAAAACGCCCTAATTATATTTCACAGTAGGTACACTGTGCTTGCACCAAAGTGCATATTATTACAATTTCAACAAACCGTTCGTACATGAAGTAATGGAATATGTTTACTCAGCAACCTCGATTTAACGACTTCACTAATAATGAACTTTATTTAGACATTTAATTATACCTAATATAATAATAAAATTTTCTTTAAAACAGAATATTTAATAATTATGAACAGAAATTCAAATTTAAGTAAATTTACTCGTAATTTTATAAACAAAAATACATGTCATCTTGTTAACAAGAATTACCAGCCCTGAACGTTTCCCGGTGGAAATGTGCCCAAAAAGCATTGTCTCTCTGAAAAAATGGCTATCCTCTGCTTCAAAAACGCGGGAGTCGCCATTTTGGTTACGTAAACATAATTATAATTTTATTAAAATAAAAAATTTACTAAGATTTTCACGAGTTATTGGTTGTGTTAAGAGCTTCTTTTCATAACTAGGTACATCTACCTAGCCCCTACGATTTAACCCACTGAGCTGAATTCACTAAGAAATGTATTAATTTGCGCAAAATGGGTAAGTGCGATAAGGTTTTAAATATTTACATGGAGAACGAGATCAAATATTTAAACTAAAAAGTAGATACGAAAATATACTTAATTCTTGTAAGACATTTTTGTCTACGTTGGAATTTATTTTGAGAACGAGATCAAATATCTAAAGTAAAAGTAGATACGAAAAAATACTTTATTTCTTGAAATATATTTTTCTACATTGGAATCTATTTGCCACCTCTTAATATTAATTTTCATAAGCCTGTGCTGCATCTATGAGACCTTGTACGAAGGAAAACTTGAAGCCATCTAACTTAGCACAACTCTGTCGGGCTAAGTTTGTGGCAGAATTGAAATAGAAAATTAACGCTGCAACTTCAATACTGATATCCTAAAGCAATTAAAAAGGAAAACGAGAGATAGGTCAAAGTAAAATAAGTTTAACGTTTAGATTATAAAATAGTTCGGAGTTTCAATTCAGATATATCAGTAATATTAATAAAATGTGAAAGTTTGGATGATTAGATATTTGATGTTTAATCATATTAGAACAGATTTATTTGTGTGATTATAAACGCGGGGAAGTTTTTATGTGGCACAAATAAATAGCACTGGCTATTATTTATCGCGCTAAATTGCAAAAATGCTAAAGCAATGACGGTTACTTACCTAAACAGACGAAATCGCGTGCAAATACTGGTAGGTACCGAATGTAAATCTATTAGTATCAAAAAAATAAAGTGGTTCCTTGACGTATGTATAAAAAAACAATTGGCAGTCATAGGAACTGCCCATAGAAGTGAAAACTTATAACTCAAAAGTTGATAGCTTAATTCGGAAACTACGCGGGTGAAACCGGAGGGCGTGACCTGGCCATCATGGCATGGCCATCTAGAAATGCGTCAGCATTTCCCATTGGCTCACGCATTTCTACATGGCCATGCCATGATGGCCAGGCCACGCCCCTTGAGCATTTCCCACTGGCTGGCGCATTTCTAGATGGCCAATAGCCATGGGTCCGAGCTTCTGAGTTTACACGAAGATTTCTTGTCATACCCGAGCGTGACGCTAGAATTTAATTCACAGCCCACGAAAAATCTGTCAGGCGCGCCAAAAAAAGTTTTCGCTTCAAAAGTGGTGGAGCGGTCTTGAGACAGCTTTTTTTTTTAGACCGGATCTATAACAGTACCTGGCTGTCGGACGGCGCAGGGTGACCTAATCTTTTGGTATTTTTTTAAGCTTTTACTAATTTGTACAGAAAATCTGAAAGTCGCGTATTTTTAGTTGAACCACAAAAAACTGGGGTTTTAAGCAAGCAACGGCGCTTCGAATTTTGAATGAACGTGTCATGCGAGGTATGTCAAAAGGTTTCGTATGAAAAGATTAGCTTACATTAGGATACTAATTTGGGTATGAAAACTAATTATCTAACGAAAATTTTCTGCAATTAATCATACGTTTTAGAAATGAATTTTAGAGAAAACTCTACTGCGAAAAAAAAATGCGAAATTATTTTCCTGAACAATTGATAGAAAAATTAACCTACCATTTTTTTCGAATAGTCGGTGGGGTGGTACTGATACGTATTGTCCGCTATTTGAAACCTTTGCTGAGAAACAGCAATGTGTTCGTAGAAATTGCGTATTGAAAAGATATATCTTATAAGTATATCTCCGGTTGAAATGCGTAGTGCTGTGCTAGAAAACGATTTGGTCTCTTCATGTTACAAATAGCAAGCACTTTACTATCATAGGCCCATAGGCAGGTGTGCTACTTACCTATTCGTAATATTATATGTTACAGTACCTATCCTGAATGCTAGTTTTGCCGAAAACAATTCATTATACACACAATATACAATATCATGTTTACACGTTCACGTTAGAACGCATATTGTTTTCGACAAAACTCGCCCTCAAAGTCAAAGTTCTACATTAATAATGAAACAAAAAACAAAATAAATAGCATACAAACAGTAAACATTTTCAAAGTATTAAATTAATAATTAACTATGATAGAGTCAAACAGTAAATATGTATACAATTGTAGTGATATAAATTTTTTTACAATTTTATCGTAACTTTACCATCACTCTCTAAAAACTCGCTGTAACTATAAAACGTTTGATCGATAAGCCAGCACTTCAATCTCTTTTTGAAGTTGCCTAAACTTGGGATCAATATTACTTTTTTTAAGAAGAATGTTATAAGCTTCCGGTCTCATAATGTGAGTCAGTTTTCGCGACCTCGTGAGGGAGTGTGCTATAACATCTAGCTTGTCAGCGTTGCGTATGTTGCAAGAATGTCTCTGTGCTCGCGTGTTACTAATAGGTGCATGTATGCTGTGCATACGTGGATCTATTCGCTCAGTCTTTATATATTGTGCAAAAAAAGTTTTCACAAACATATAAGTACTTGCCGATATGAGTTGATTCGTGGAAGCCTAGGGAAAATATTTGAAATATAGTAAGATGTGTTTAGATTTATCGGTTACAGCGTTTGGAATAATAAAAATACTGGAAGTACATAAAAGTAATAAAAAATTGTGATTTGCGTATTTCTTGAATTAAATCTTGATAATACTCATAATGTATGTGTTGCTGAAATTACGATATTCAATTACAGTCTTACGAATATTTACAAATTAAATTTGTAAAATCGATTTTCTGGTTGAGAAACACTACAAAGGTGATTTATTTTAATGTGACGCTGTTTTTATATGTACACTATTATTATAAATCTGTTACAAAACCAAGTCCAAACTAAATGGATTACTGTACAAGTTGATTGTTTTATTCACAAAATCTAATCAATAATAACACGCAATTACCAAATCAATAAGTTATTTAACAGAACCATGGAATTGTTAAAATTTTCAGTGTTAGTTCTCATTTACCTCGTTCCATGCCTGTGTGAAATAGATTCTTGGTCAAAATTCGGACCACAAATAATTGGAAGTGCTCCAATAATCCATTATCCACCACAACTTGTAAACAACCCAGAGCTAGCCTTAACACTAGAAGACACTCCAATCGGACTAACGCCTTGGTGGTATCAAAATTGGCAAAGATATAGAGCATTGATGAATACATATCCCAATGCCATACAAGCTGGTACTAAATGTGAACCAGCGGATGAAAGCAATTTTTTTTCGTTGGATAGTAGTGTTACTTCTCGTGCGCCGCCGAAAAACGATATAAAAAGATTATATGAGCAACTTCGTGATGAAAATTTATTTTGATTTTTTCGTAATCAATAAACAATGGTCGAAAATTGTCAACAACAAAACAATCTAAAATTGTTCAGAAAATACTAAAAAAACTTTAAGAATTAAAAATTACAGTGTGAACCTTAGAATCGTACCTACAAAATTTGACTTACGCTCTATTTCGTTTTTCTTTTACTTCGATTGGCATCACTAACTTAGAAAATTTCCTGTTTTGCCTGTGTAGGTACTGTGTGTACCGTGTATTACTATTAGTAAGAGTACCAGGAGTATTACGGAAAAAATAGCAACACTGATTTGACGATGTTCACATATTTAATGAGTTTTTCATTTGTGCCTTAGGTACGTTTAAGAACTGGTGGTAATTGATTTTAAATTAACAGTGCAACATTTTTATTATTTTAAATTAAGTAATATTTCTTTAAGATAAAATAGTTTTTAGTTTACTAAAATAAATGATCCTAACAGGTATGGCATGTAATGAATATATCACATTTTATGATATAATCGATCCCAAGCTGTTTCCGGCGCAAAAGCGACTACTAAAACTGACCAGGGGGTCCACTGCTCAAGAAAAACAACACACATGACAATTTATGTGGTTATTAGATTTAATTACAGCTGATACATTCTTAATTATAAATTTGTCTTTTAGTTATATGTTTTTAAACACAATCATTTAAGTATGACTTTTGGATTTTCTATGGCGATGCTGTTTATGTATTATTATTATTTTATACCTTTAAACGAGTAATTCTTGTATTTGAATCTCGGAGACGGCTGTAATAATTTTCATGATATTATGTTAGCAGGGGATTTCGGAGATGATAAATAGATCCTACTTTTTATTTTTAAAAACGTCATTTTATGCGCATTTTTAGACAATGAAAAACTGTTACATTGTTACATTAGAATACGACGATAGATTTTGCAATATTGCGCGACTATGTAATATATAGCTCAGGCGGGAAGCTGGGGGGTCATCATCATCATCAGCCGCAAGACGTCCACTGTTGGACATAGGCCTCCCCCCTAGATTTCCACAACGAACGGTCCTGCGCAACCTGCAACCAGCGGTTTCCAGCGACCTTTGTGAGGTCATCTGTCCAGTGGGAGGCCGTCCAACACTGAATCTTCTGGTTCGTGGTCGCCACTCGAGAACCTTTCTTCCCCATAGGTTGTCAGTTCTGCGAGCGATGTGGCCTGCCCATTGCGACTTCAGCTTAGCTATTCTTCGAGCTATGTCGATTACTTTCGTTCTTTTGCGAATATCCTCATTACGAATTCTGTCGCGCAAAGAGACTCCGAGCATAGCTCTCTCCATAGCTCGCTGTGTGATTTTGAGCTTTGTTATGAGGCCCACAGTTAAGGACCACGTCTCAGTTCCATAAGTCATCACTGGCAACACGCACTGATTGAAGACTTTTGTCTTCAAGCATTGGGGTATTTTGGACTCCAAGATGTGCCGTAGTTTCTCGAACGCTGCCCATCCGAGTTGGATCCTTCGCTGGACCTCTTTGTCGAAGTTGGATCTACCTAATTGGATCCTTTGACCCAAGTAGACGTATTCGTCAACAACTTCGAGTGTGGTATTCCCAACAATAACCGGTACAAGTGAGACATGAACATTTGACATGACCTTCGTCTTGTCCATATTCATCCTCGAACCTACCTGTTGGGATACTCTACTAAGGTCTCTGAGCATAGCACCGAGGTCCTCCAGCGACTCCGCCACAATGACTATTTTGTCGGCAAACCGAAGGTGAGTGATACATTCGCCGTTGATATTGATGCCATGTCCGTTCCAGTCCAGTAACTTGAAAACATCTTCCAGCGCGGCAGTGAACAGTTTCGGAGATATAATCATCTCCCTGTCTCACGCCTTTTCGGTTTTGAAGTTCGCGTTGAAAGTTATCGGGATTCCCAATTTGAGCAGAACTTGGTCGGAGCATGGACTTAATTAGACGTGATCTTTCGAACTTAATGTTTAGATTCAGCTTGCCTCTTACCATACGGTGATCGCTGCCGGTTTTGACCTTACTGATCACAGAGACATCGCTTGCCGTTTATTCGTCATAATGAAGTCGATCTCATTTTTTGTGGAACCATCTGGGCTAATTCAGGTCCATATTGCTCAGTGGCTGTTTCTTGAAGAAGGAGCTCATTACAAACAGGCTCTCCAAAAAATCAGCTAGACGTTGCCCTCTTGGGTTCCGCTGCCCATATCCGAATTGTCCTGCTCTCAACTCATCACTGCTACGTTTCCCCCGTTTCGCGTTCAAGTCTCCCATCACAACTGTGGAATGTGTTGGCGAGACATGTATGGCTTTGGAGATGTCCTCATACATGGCCTCAACCTCTTCGTCGGGATGTGTCGAGGTCGGTGCGTATACCTGTATTACCTTCAATGAGTATCGGTCGGTAATTTTAAGTACAAGGTATACAACCCTGCTCGACACACTCTCGATCATTATCACGTTGTTGACGATAGACTTGCGGACGATAAACCCGACACCCCCTTGGGATTGTTGATCTCCTTCCCGGTACTAGAACAAGTTGCCGGAATCGAGGATTATCCTGCCCTCGCCCTGTCTTCGGACTTCGGATAACCCTATAATATCGCAACTTGTCCACTTCTTCTTCCAACTCCACAATCTTTTCGTCAGCCCTCAGCGTCCGTGCATTATAAGTTGCCAGGTCGAGTCGTGGGGTTTGGTGGCGGGGCATCTGCCGGGAATTCTTTGCACCCCATGCTCTGCCGGAACCAAGGCTGCCACCAGCGCCTCAAATAGCGGAGCCGCCGGGGACTAGGGGCCGTTTCTTATTTATGTCTTTCATAAGGGGGGTGTTTGCCATAGTCACCACGCTTGGCAGGCGGGTTGGTGACCGCGGGGCCAGCCCTTTGCCACACCCCGGACACTCGGCCTAAACTCCAAACAAACGGTGAAGTCGACATACCTACACTCACACAACTACGCAAATGTCGTTCGAACACATTTACGCATGTGTGCGTGTCATCTAGGGTTACTAAATTATTTTATGGAATAGATGTGACCCGTGAGTTCACCTGCCTGTGTTAAGTGGCTTATAATCTTACCTAGTTAGTGTTCGATCTTATCTTTAATGTAGGTAAATATAACTTTCATCAACAATCAGAAGGGAGAAGATTTAAAACAAAATAGGAGATAATAAAGGTACCATGTACGAATTGATTTTTAGTTAAGTTCACTTACCCAAAGAGAAAACTTTATTCTGACAATATATTAATTAATCACTCCACATATCGCGTATTTAATTATAGGTAGGCTAGTTACAGTCTATGTTATCTATTCTATGGCTTAACACAGTTTATAAAAATGATTCAATCTTTGTAGAAATTCTTATGAAATTAAAAATCTTTTATTCTTGTTTCGTATAATAGACGAAAAATTTGGTACCATTTTGTTAAATAATACAGCACCATGGTCGTATTCTCATAGAAAATTATCGTCCGATATAATAACCCTTCGTTGAGTCCGCCTCGCGTCCGCGAGGGGGAGGAAGCTTGAAATTGGCGGGGGGTGGGGAGTGTCCGTTCTATCTATATTATCTATTCTATGCCTTTGCACCAGTGACGCAGCTGCCCGTCACTGGCCTGGTCAATTTAGGACTGGCTATTAAATGGAAATACCGTCATTGGTTCGGTCGTCAGAGCCTCGTTAGTTGGCAGCAGGGTGCACCACGTGCTGGGGAGGTTGACATTTGAGGAAGCTAGATGATAAACACTTTGATTTTGATGGGGGTGTAAGGACACCCCCACCACCCCAGCCGGGGGGACACGAATGAGTAAATCCGGGTTCGAATCCAGACGGCTTCTCTTTTTCTTCTTATTAATCTTTTTTATTTTGAGAAAATCTATTACAAGGTGCCTTTTATCTCTAGTTATCTAAGTATACTAACTCAAAGTTTAAACCCAGGTACTAGGTACCTATTAACTATGTAATGTTACTGATGATATATTATTGAATAAATCTTCAGCTCTCTTAGTGCCATTGGTTTGTTGATTGTTAGTCGTAATTATGATCTTGATATCTAATAATAACATTTGCGCATATTGCACTATCTAATGACCGCAATGAAAAATCATTAATGTTGTAAGATAAATATGATTTGTATTTTGACGGTGTAACTAATGTGATATGTTATAATGGGTAATAAAGGTCAGAATCTGAGAATAGTCTTTCGTCCGTGAAAACAGATACAACAATAGGAATTTCTTGTCTCATAGTCTAGTCTATTAGACTTCCATTCAAACTCGTTCTTGGTGCCAGTGTTTCAGCCACCTTTGCCTCAGGAATAAAGAAGGATGCGTTGTTTTGTTAATATATTGTTAAAATAATTTTAATACTTTTTTTAAAACAAAAATAAAATCAGAGCGTATTTGTTTGCTAGTAGCGCTCTGCAGCTTCGAGTAGTCCTGGATCCTGTAATTTTCCGGCAAAAAAGTAGCCTTCGTTGCTCCTTGTTATTTCAGAATATAAAATAATCTATCTATCTCAGCACCATTTCATCTAGATCTATTGAAAAGTTTTATCTTCAACAAACATTAATTTATCTTAACCAAGTTTAAACTCATGAAAACTTTCACTAGTATAAAAAAGCTTGTGAATAATAATTATAACATTGTTTTTCTGTTATTGTTTTCTATTACTTAACTGAGTGATGTGATCAACAAAACAGTGTTTTGATACAGGCAGTTATTTTTGTAAATGATTTATTCAAGTTTTTTCCACGTAAGCTATGTTGTTTTTTTCTTTTGAGGCTTACGAGAAAAACAATTTCAAAATTGGTTTTATGACAGAATTGGATGTCAGCTGGCGTAATGTGTTTTTATTTTCTAGGTAGCTCCAATAGGACTTTTTATTAGGGTTGATTTTGAGCCCATATTTTATTCACAATTCAATTTCCTTTGACTTCTACGATATGAAAAGGAAGTGTATCTTTTAGTTACATTTCGATATTGGTTGACATCGGTCGTCTTTACCATGTAATTACTTTTGGCTTCTTTGAAATGATTATTGAGGTACCCGTACAAAGAACTTGAGAATTAAATAATGCTCAAGAAAGTCATCTTACGCCTATACCAGTCCAGATCTTGAGAATTAAATAATGCTCAAGAAAGTCATCTTACGCCTATACCAGTCCGGATCTTGAGAATTAAATAATGCTCAAGAAAGTCATTTTACGCATATACCAGTCCAACGCTTATTCCAGTTCCGTTAGATAGGGTCTCACATACTAAAGTAGTTAGTAGTAGTTGTTACTGACTTAGTAGTTAAGAAACATATGTACATTTATGTACACAATTTCAGTTGAATAGAGCGGAATAGAATATGTCTATTCGTCTCATAACTACATAATGTTGTAGCAAGTACGTTAAAAATGCAGTTATCTAAAATCAAACGAAAAAAGAAAAAGCCTACTAATAGTTTAGAAGAGTAAGTTTCGGTATTTGATGCTCAATCACCTCAAATTGTGACTCGAAAATTATGTCCCACTTCGATGTATTCTTTAAAATGTAGTGTGTTTTCTTTGGTTGTTTTTTTTTAAATGAAGAGTGACGAGAGCAGGACATGTGCCTGATGGTAAGCAACATGCCTGCCACATAACAACACAGTGATACGCAGCTATTGGAACATGAAGAGTCCAAATCATTACCTAGCACTGCACTGCGCTCGTCACCCAGAGATCTAAGTTGTTATATCTCTAAGCCCTGTAATTTCTCTGGAAACATTGCCCTTCAAACCGGAACACAGTAATGTTTGCACATTACTGCTTGGCGGTAGAATAACTGACAAAGGTGTGGTACTTCTCCAGGTGGACTCTACTAAGAGTCCTACCACTACATCAAGTGCAATGAATGTGAATTGTCCACCAATATTTATTTATTTATTTACTAGCGGCCCGTTCCGGCTTCGCTCGGACATAACCTAGACACTGTCTGCAACGCCATCTGCCGGGCTTATTTGTGAATTTAAACCATTTTCGAATACACACACAAAAAAAAACATTCAAATCGGTCCCGTCGTTTAGGAGTTCACTGTCAAATGATTAAATTACTAAAATGGCTATAAAAAAACAGGGGTTGGTGATAAAAGTGTAAAAATTTAGGGTCGTATGTATTTTTTAACGCCACATTATAAAAAAATAAAAACAAACAAATTTGACCAAAAACTAAAAAAAAACTGTTTGGGGTGAACAACTCCTAATACTTAGGGGTATGAAAAATAGCTAGTAGCCGATTCTCAGATCTACTGAATATGCATATAAAATTTGGTAAAAATCAGTAAAGCCGTTTCGGAGGAGTAAGGAAACAAACACTGTGACACGAGAATTTTATATATAAGACGAGAATTTTATACATAAGATTTAATGATTAGGTACAGTAGGATTATTATCATAAGCAAAACTTTGATTTCTAGGTGAATAACAGCACAATGAGCAAACATGATGAACAAACTCTTTCAGAAATAGGACTTGGATATAAAAATATCCCCTAAATACTTTTTATCAACAACTTTGAGAATAATATTCCAAACAAACTTGATGAAAACTGAAAACTTAGCCTATCTTGTTATAAGTAAGTACCTACTTTGCGTACATTCTCTGATATTCGGATCTATTCTTCGTGAAACTTTTTTGATTTCATTCGAAACTGTCATCCAAGTGCCAAACTTAATTTAACTTTATATAAACACGCTGTTTAATCGTAGTAAACCTAATGTGCGTACTAGTAGTATTTTTTCCGTTCCTGTAACCTTTTCCAGACAAAAAGTAGTCTATGTCCTATTCAAGACTATAATTATAGTGGTAGGACTCATAGCAGAGTCCGCCTGGGGAAGTACCACACCTTTGCCAGTTATTTCTACCGCCAAGCAGTAATGTGCAAACATTACTGTGTTCCGGTTTGAAGGGCAATGTTTCCAGTGAAATTACAGGGCTTAGAGATATAACACCTTAGATCTCTGGGTGACGAGCGCAGTGCAGTGCTAGGTAATGATTTGGACTCTTCATGTTCCAATAGCTGCGTGTCACTGTGCTGGCATGTGACAGGCATGTTGCTTACCATCAGGCACATGTCCTGCTCGTCTCGTCACTATTTATTTAAAAAAAAATATCTCGATAAATATAGCCTACCTACATATATCCAGACTGTAATCTAAATTTCAGCAAATAACTAAACAGTGACATTGATAATATTAATAGGTTAGTCTATACTAATATTATAAAGAAGTAAAGTTTGTGTGTTTGTTAAATTGTAAGGGGTAATCTCGGGATCTACTGAACCGATTAAAAAAATTATTTCACCAATAGAAAGCCACATTATTGCTGAGTGTCATAGGCTCCGAGCAAAGCCGGAACGGGCCGCTAGTATGATATATAAGTTAAGAAAATAAAGACGAAAGCAAGATAGTGTTTTCATTTTCGATATACGTTTTTAAAAACGAATTAATATGTAAGGCGATGATCAAATAAAAGGATTAAGTAGTTTTGTTAACATTTTATTTTAGTTAAAAACAACTTTTACCGTATTACAAAACGGTTTAAACGAAATTTTGAAATTATGAGTTCTTTTGACGTTGAGAACTTTTCAAAATTTTGCTTGAGTAAAGTTGTAGAAGACGGCAGTAAGTTTTGCAATACTACCACAGAATAAATATCAGTAATACTACTAAAAAAATATAGGTCCTAAAGACTTTTACTTAGTTTTTGGCACAAGATACACTGAAAACAGTGATGCAATATTAACCACTACAAATGGCAGTAGGTCTAAGAATATACACAATTTTTCGTAGGTCAACAAATATTATAAAGTTTCAAATTTCAAATTCGAAATATTCGAAAATGGTTGTCTGTAAAGTCGGGTTACTGACGTTAGTTGAACGTGACAACTTCAACTACGCCTTAGATCGAGGTAACGCCGGCGGCGAGGTAACGGCGTTAACGGCACATGACGTCATGTTTTGCGGGCGTGCAGCCGGCTTCATCGAATTATAAGACGTTGTCACGTCAAAAGTTTTAACGACCGACGTGCGACAATGTTGTCGATTCCGCGTATACTTAATTCAACTGCGTGGTGTGTTCTTATGGCATAAAAAATACCAACAAAAAATATCATCAAATGCGTCATCTTTATCATCATCAGCGTATCCCAGTCTACAGCCAGGGGTAGGCCTCTCCCTTGACATGCCTCACAGTCATATCCTCATTTTCGTCCAGAGATCTTTTCTTCAAATTTCCCAAAAAAAGTTTTACTTTCATTACAATAACTACTGAAACTTCATTGGCATATTAAAATAATCTGTAGAAATTCAATTAAAGAACATTCAACTTTACATTACAAGTGGTAATGATGAAATTTCATTGGTTCATTTTGACTACATTAGATTACATGATCACCAATAATTGACCCGAGAGCAAGTTCTTTATGAGTTTTGCTATTACAAAATCATTTAGTTGGAGAACGTTAGTAATTATTTTATCAGAAATTCTTAATACTAATGACAAACTTTACAAACTGTATAGTATTTTCTTAAAATCTGATATTGTTGTCAATAAAGGAATTCGGGTTGCTCTCGTATGTTTGTGGATTATTCCTGTTAGCTTCTAGAGCCTGCCAGTTGATGAGCCAGAACGGTTGTTGGTCAATGGGGAGTTTTGATAGTCTGTTAACCAGGTCTACGTCACCAAGAGCTTCTATTGGTAGTCGAATTGTCGTGGCCTCTTCACCGAATCTGAAACAAGAAACACAGGAATTAATAGACGGAAAGAGCACAACATACATTGATAGAACAATACGCGCCATTTGGTATGTATTGTTTGCCCGATGTTTTCATGCTTGTAAGGTATATCAATCTGTACAACCGCGTAAGACTAGTTGTTTTTACCCGATTTAAAAGAGGAGGAGGTTTTCAATTTGGTTGTATGTTTTTTTTGTATGTAAGTTACTCGATAGCTCCGAACAATTGTGAATCAATTTTGATGGTTTTTTTTGTCTGGTATATCATAGTTCACAGGTGGTTCCATATATATTTTATCGAATTCGGTTTTATAGTTTTTGAAATATGAACAAGAATCAACTAAAATTTACTTTAGTTACCTTGATGACTTAGTGATTGCTTCCTATTGGATTCGGTGGAATACCTGAATTTAATTTTAAATTGAAGTCGGTTTTTATTTTTCACTAATATATTAAATAGTATATTTAATAGTCACAAAACGTAAGACTCACAGATCATTAGTACTGATTTTCAATTTGGTCGGCTTCACGATATTATTTATTTTGATTTAGTTTCGGCACGCGACGTAAAATGCGTCAGTTTTCACGTCATTATATCAAGTGTCAGTCAAAAACAAACTGCGTTACCAAAAGTGTTTTATTATTTAGAATTGTTAATTTAATATCCCTATCTGTGGGAAATTATTTAAATACACCACACGTTTGCCAACGGGCTGTGGAGCGCAGTATTTTTAGAGTAAAACTAACGGGGAGAATACGAAACACCATACTGCGTTCCAAAACCGGAGTTTGTGACTCAAAAAGCAGCCAATTTGAAGTGAGATCGAGCTGGATATGTTTGCGGCATGTTGGATGATTATTGGGCCATAGTTACCACGCGGAGGAAGCCAGATTGCAAACGACGACGCGGCAGACCAAAGATACAAGAGCAAGAGCCGAGTGCAAGACGACCTCCTCAAATATCGGAAAGACTGGACTGTACATATATTAGCCATAGATAGGGAAAATTATAAGGAGGGTATGGAAGCCGTTGCCCAACATTGGGACAAGACAGCCACATGATAAATAAATACTAATATTATTTAAATGAGATAGATGCAAATTTCAAAATTCAAGAAAAATTACAGCCGCATGAGAACTTATAAATCAGTTGATTTGGTGATTAATCAAAATGATGTCGTCAACAACTATCCACCGGAATTTTTGAACTCTCTGGATTTGTCATAATTGCCACCTCACAATATTCAATCAAAAGTTGAATCGGTAGTTAAAATGTTGCGAAATATCAACGTACCGCGTCTTTGCAACGGCACACGGTAAGCTATAAAAATTACTGGACTACGTGATAGAAGCAACTATACTGAAGGGAAAGTATAAAGGAACGTTTAGATACCACGCATCCAAATTATTTCGACTGATGTACCAATTGAGTTTAAACGACTATAGTTTCCAGTGCAGCTTGCTTTTGCTATGACCATAAACAAGTCCCAGGGGCAACCTTTACACGCTCAGCGCTAAGCCCTACATGCACATACCACCAAATTTTCACAACTTTTAATCTATGTCTTTTTAGTGTCATAAGTTGTAGGGTGTTAAAATAGTATAGAAAATAATCACACCCCCTCCCCCGTCCTCCCTTTATTTTTTACTGGTGTGTATGTTTTTTGATACACGTGGCCTGGGAAATAGTTTATAATAGATTAACTATTTCCCAGGCTATGTGTATCAATAAAGATACACATTCCGTAATATTATTTATCTCTGTTTCTCTCTTGAATACACATTTATTATTCAACCAAATATTATATCAAGAAACTTACTATCACTCAATTTAGGGAACAAATAATTGAAGTTTTACTAAAACGATCTGCTCAGTTAGCCGGAGATGAAGTGCCACCAGCCCCTATTATGACAAAAAGACCGTCTAATAGAAAACATCATCTCATAAAGAACAAAGCTAGAGAGAAAATTGTACGCTGAAGATGAGCAGAGGTGCTATAAAAAGTATGACAGGAAAGTTATTGTTGGATATAGTACTTTCAGAGCAGCTCAAACAACTACAAACTATGTGAAAGTTTTCCGTATCAAAACTGTTTCAATAATATTCATTGATTTATTTTGAACTTAAAAAATAGATTATTTAGTTTCTAAGTAAGTTTCTTTTTTTGAATAAAATTATTTAAAGGTGATTTTTATTTTTCTCTTAATATCTCCTTAACTGATTGTCCGTTTCCCAACCCAAAACCACTGGAAAAATGTACAGACAGCGTGCGTATTTCGTATACACAGTGCTTTAACTGAAATGGGGAGTGTATATCATAAACTATACACACTCCTTATGACAGCGTGTATCCTAAACGATACACATGGTGCCGAGAGTGTTATAGTGTTTGTGGTATTAGTCTAGAAAACCCATGTTTCTCACATGGTCAATTGTATGTTGCGGTCCTCCCGTGTTCGAAAACCATCAGATTCGTTTGTCTATGTGCCAGGTAATCAAACAAAAAACATAATATATCACAAAGCACTACAATGAAAATAAAACTGATTTTTAGTAATAGCTTGATTAACAATAAAGAGACTTACTATAGAGTACTTACTTTCATACTATATACTTACGTTGAAATAAACATGTTATTAATAAAATACTTAATGCGGTTCACAGAATACATCTCTTACCAAGTTTCAACAGTATAGTTCTTATAGTTTCGAAAAATGTGTCTGTGACATACGGATGGACAGACAGACATACATGACGAACCCATAAAGGTTCAGTTAGTGCGTTTTACGGAACCCTAAAAATGGATCTTCGAAATGTATGTACGTACACGCTCATAACTATTCAATGACCGCACCAAATAGGATGTTTCTTTTTTTTATGTCTATGTTATTGTCGGGACAAGATTTGAACAATAGAAAACTTAGAAAATGTAGACTAAAAAATTTATGGTGGTACGAAGTTCACCGGGTCAGCTAGATGGAGTGACGATATACGAAAGACGGCTGGTGGCGGTTGGAAACGCAAAACTGAGGATCGGGCTGAGTGGCGAAATATAGGAGAGGCCTATGTCCAGCAGTGGACGAACACGGGCTGATGATGATGATGATGTCTTGTTTCAATGTTGGGCAACGGCTTCCATACCCTCCTTCCACTTTTTCCTTTCTATGGCTAATACAGTCCAGTCTTTGCGATATTTGTCTTGTCATCGTTTCTTTGGTCTGCCGCGTCGACGGTTTAGAACGGATTTGGACAATTCTTTTTTTAATAAAAATTATAATATTATAATATATTTTTAAATTAAAAATTCAAATGTTTAGAACCGTCTATAATATAAAAATGAATCGCAAAATGTGTTGGTAAGCGCATCACTCAAAAACGGCTAGGCCGATTTGGACAATTCTTTTTTTTAAATGTTCGTTGAAGTCCAAGGGTGGTTTTTACGGCAAGAAAAAAAACAAATAATTGTCGGGAAAACCGTGAAAACAGCCCATTTCTTTTTCCCATACACACGTTTTCTAACTAAAATGTTAATGGAATTTGAGCTTTATTGCTATGTGATAAAGTTCATATTAAATAAAGCGCTTTCACATACAAACGTTTTCTAACTAAATTGTTAAGGCAATTTGAGCTTTATTACTAAGAAATAAAGTTCATATTAAATAACCAGCACTCACTTATGTCTAAGCAATATTTGTGTGTTCCTAACGTCAAGGAGTCAATTTGCACTTTATTCCCGCTGCACAAAGTTCAAATTCCATCATATGTATCACAACAGTGTCCGTGTGTGCGTCGCAGAATAGGAGGATGTCGCCGTTCCGAAACTCACTCAGTAGAAACTCAACAAAAGAGATGACATCGCGAACCAGATCAAATTGAATAGTCACAAAACGTAAGACTCATAGATCATTCGTAATGATTTTCAATTTGGTCGGCTTCACGACATTACCTATTTATTTTGATTTAGTTTCGGAACGCGATGTAAAATGCGTCAGTTTTCACGTCATTATATCAATCAAGTGTCAGTCAAACACAAACCGCGTAACAAAAGTGTTTTATTATTTTGAATTATTAATTTAATATCTGTGCAAAATTATTAAATTAC
The DNA here is from genome assembly GCA_963693475.1 of Ectropis crepuscularia. Lineage (NCBI taxonomy): Eukaryota > Metazoa > Arthropoda > Insecta > Lepidoptera > Geometridae > Ectropis > Ectropis crepuscularia. The sequence goes on from OY856358.1 coordinate 19,121,600, forward strand.
ACAAGGGCTGTGGAGCGCAGTATTTTTGGAGTAAAACTAACGGACAGATACGAAACACCATACTGCTTTCCAGAACCGGAATAGCCGATGTGACTAAAGAAGCAGCCAATTTGAAGTGGGATCGGGCAGGATATGTTTGCCGCATGTCGGATGATCATTGGAAGAATTGGAAGCCAGATTGCAAACGTCGACGCGGCAGACCAAAGAAACGATGACAAGACAAATATCGCAAAGACTGGACTGTATTAGCCATAGAAAGGAAAAAGTGGAAGGAGGGTATGGAAGCCGTTGCCCAACATTGAAACAAGACATCATCATCATCATCAGCCCGTGTTCGTCCACTGCTGGACATAGGCCTCTCCTATATTTCGCCACTCAGCCCGATCCTCAGTTTTGCGTTTCCAACCGCCACCAGCCGTCTTTCGTATATCGTCACTCCATCTAGCTGACCCGGTGAACTTCGTACCACCATAAATTTTTTAGTCTACATTTTCTAAGTTTTCTATTGTTCAAATCTTGTCCCGACAATAACATAGACATAAAAAAAAGAAACATCCTATTTGGTGCGGTCATTGAATAGTTATGAGCGTGTACGTACATACATTTCGAAGATCCATTTTTAGGGTTCCGTAAAACGCACTAACTGAACCTTTATGGGTTCGTCATGTATGTCTGTCTGTCCATCCGTATGTCACAGACACATTTTTCGAAACTATAAGAACTATACTGTTGAAACTTGGTAAGAGATGTATTCTGTGAACCGCATTAAGTATTTTATTAATAACATGTTTATTTCAACGTAAGTATATAGTATGAAAGTAAGTACTCTATAGTAAGTCTCTTTATTGTTAATCAAGCTATAGTATATAATATATCAATATATTATAAATAATATAATTATATATAATATATATATATAATTATATTATATATATATATAATATAATTTAATTATATATCTTGATATATAATTATAATAATATTGTAACTAAGATATAATATATATATGTCTATCTAGATATATGAACTTATACGAACATTTTAAAAAAAGAATTGTCCAAATCGGTCCAGGCGTTGTTGAGTGATGCGCTTACCAACACATTTTGCGATTCATTTTTATATTTTATTATATTTTCTAGCTGACCCGGTGAACTTCGTACCACCATATATTTTTCGTCTACATTTTCTAAATTTTCTATTGTACAAACCTTGTCCCGACAATAACAAATACTTAAAACAAAGAATTTATTCGATTAATTATTTTAACTATTCGATTTATTCTCGCCGTAAAAACCATCCTTGAACTTATACGAACATTTTAAAAAAAGAATTGTCCAAATCGGTCCAGGCGTTGTTGAGTGATGCGCTTACCAACACATTTTGCGATTCATTTTTATATTTTATTATATTTTCTAGCTGACCCGGTGAACTTCGTACCACCATATATTTTTCGTCTACATTTTCTAAATTTTCTATTGTACAAACCTTGTCCCGACAATAACAAATACTTAAAACAAAGAAAGAATCATCATATTTGGTTTGGTCATTGAAAAGTTATGAGCGTACATACATTTCGAAGATCCATTTTTAGGGTTCTGTAAAACGTAGGTACTAACTGAACCCTTATGGGTTCGTCAATTCGTCATGTATGTCTATCTGTCCATCCGTATGTCACAGCCACTTTTTTCGAAACTATAAGAACTATAGGTACTGTTGAAACTTGGTAAGAGATGTATAATGTGAACCGCATTAAGTATTTTATTAATAACATATTTACTTCAACGTTTAGTACGCATTTAAAAGTAAGTAATCCTTTTATTGTCAATCAAGCTATTACCAAATATCTTTTCAATCTTATCAAAAGTTTTATTTTCATTGTAGTGCTGTGTGATATACGATGTTTTTTGTTTGATTATTACCTGGCACATAGACAAACGAATCTGATGGTTTTCTATCACGGGAGGGCCAACATTCAATTGACCATGTGAGAAACATGGGTGTTCTATATTAATACCACAAACACTATAACACGCTCAGCGCCATGTGTATCGTTTAGGATACACACTGTCATAAGAAGTGTGTATAGTTTATGATACACACTTCCCATTTCAGTTAAAGCAGTGTGTATCCGAAATGCTCATGCTTTCTATACAATTTCCCAGTGGTTTTGAGTTGGGAATCGGACAATCAGTTAAGGAGATATTAAGAGATAAATAAAAATCACCTTTAAATAATTTTATTCAAAAAAGAAAGATATTTAGAAATTAAATAATCTATTTTTGAAGTTAAAAAAAATCAATGAAAATTATTGAAACAGTTTTGACACGGAAAACTTTCACATACATAGCATTTAGTAGTTGTTTGAGCTGCTCTGGAAGTCTTGCCAACAATAATTTTCCTGTCATAATTGTATAGCACCTCTGCATATCTTCAGCGTCCAATTTTCTCTCCAACTTTGTTCTTTATGAGATAATGTTTTCTATTAGACGGTCTTTTTGTCATTATAGGGGCTGATGGCACTTCATCTCCGGCTGACTGAGCAGATCGTTTTAGTAAAACTTTAATTATTTGTTCCCTAAATTAAGTGATAGTAAGTTTCTTGAGATAATATTTGGTTGAATAATAAATGTGCATTCAAGAGAGAAACAAAGATAAATAATATTATGGAATGTGTATCTTTATTGATAGACACGGCCTGGGAAATAGTTTATTTAAATAAACTATTTCCCAGGCCACGTGTATCAAAAAATATACACACCGGTAAAAAAAGAAAGGGATATCGGGGGAGGCGGTGTGATTATTTTCTTTACTATTTTAACACCTCACAACTCACAACACAAAAAAAACAATAATAAAAGTTGTGAAATTTGGTGGTATTTGCATACAGTGCTTGGCGCTGAGCATGTTAAGGTTGTCCTTGGGACTTGTTTATGGTCATAGCAAAAGCAGGAAGCACTGGAAACTGTAGTCGTTTAAACTCAATTGGTACAGCAGTTGAAATCATTTGGATGCGTGGTATCTAAACGACTTTTCCTTTATACTTTCCTTTCAGTATAGTTGCTTCTGTCATTTTGTTCAGTATTTTTATAGCCAACCATGTGCCGTTGCAAAGACACGGTTCAGTGATATCCAGCGAGTTCAAAAAGTCCGGTGGATAGTTGTTGACAACATCATCTTGATTAGTCACCGAATCAACTGATTTATAAATCCTCATCCGCCTGTAATTTGTTCTTGAATTTTGAAATTTAATTCATTTCCATTTATCTCATTTACATAATATTAGTATTTATTTATCATGTGGCTGTCTTGTGCCAATGTTGGGCAACGGCTTCCCTACCCTTCTTCTAATTTTCCCTATCTATGGCTAATATACAGTCGAGTCTTTCTGATATTTGCGGAGGTCGTCTTGCCATCGGCATCGTTTCTTTGGTCTGCCGCGTCGTCTTTTGCAATCTGGCTTCCTCCGCGTGGTAACTATGTCCCAATAATCATCCAACATGCGGCAAACATGTCCAGCCCGATCCCACTTCAAATTGGTTGCTTTTTGAGTCACAAACTCTGGTTTTGGAACGCAGTATGGTGTTTCGTATTCTGTCCGTTAGGTTTACTCCAGAAATACTACTGCGCTCCACAGCCCGTTGCCCGTTGGCAAACGTGTGGTGTATTTAAATAATTTTCCACAGATAGGGATATTAAATTAACAATTTAAAATAATAAAACACTTTTGGTAACGCGGTTTGTTTTTGACTGACACTTGATATAATGACGTGAAAACTGACGCATTTTACGTCGCGTGCCGAAACTATATCAAAATAAATAATATCGTGAAGCCGACCAAATTGAAAATCAGTACTAATGATCTGTGAGTCTTACGTTTTGTGACTATTCAGTTTGACCTGGTTCTCGATGTCATCACTTTTGTTGAGTTTATTCTGAGTGATTTTCGGAACGCGACAATCCTCCTATCCTTCAACGCACACACGCACACTGTTTAGATAGAATATAAATATGATGGAATTTGAACTTTGTACAGCGGGACCAAAGTGCAAATTGACTCCTTGACGTTAGGTACACACATATATTGCTTAGACTTATGTGAGTGCTTGTTATTTAATATGAACTTTATGTTATAGCAATAGAGCTCAAATTGCCTTAACATTTTAGTTAGAAAACGTTTGAATGGGAAAGCACTTTAATTAATATAAATTTTATTTCGTAGGAATAAAGCTCAAATTGCCTTAACATTTTAGTTAGAAAACGCTTGTATGGGAAAAAGAAAAGGGCTGTTTTTAGGGTTTTCCTGGCAATTATTCGATTTATTCTCGCCGTAAAAACCATCCTTGAACTTATACGAACATTTTAAAAAAAGAATTGTCCAAATCGGTCCAGGCGTTGTTGAGTGATGCGCTTACCAACACATTTTGCGATTCATTTTTATATTTTATTATATTTTCTAGCTGACCCGGTGAACTTCGTACCACCATATATTTTTCGTCTACATTTTCTAAATTTTCAATTTAGTTATAACAATTTTAATATATTATAATATAAATAAATAATATTTTAAATATTATTTAAAAATATATTATAATATTATAATTTTTATTAAAAAAAGAATTGTCCAAATCGGTCCAGGCGTTGTTGAGTGATGCGCTTACCAACACATTTTGCGATTCATTTTTATATTTTATTATATTTTCTAGCTGACCCGGTGAACTTCGTACCACCATATATTTTTCGTCTACATTTTCTAAATTTTCTATTGTACAAACCTTGTCCCGACAATAACAAATACTTAAAACAAAGAAAGAATCATCATATTTTATTTATTTAATTAATCATCACTCAACAATAATTAAATAAATATTATGTAAATGAGATAAATGCAAATGAATTAAATTTCAAAATTCAAGAATAAATTACAGGCGGATGAGGATTTATAAATCAGTTGATTCGGTGACTAATCAAGATGATGTCGTCAACAACTATCCACCGAACTTTTTGAACTCGCTGGATATCACTGAACCGTGTCTTTGCAACGGCACATGGTTGGCTATAAAAATACTGAACAAAATGATAGAAGCAACTATACTGAAAGGAAAGTATAAAGGAAAAGACGTTTAGATACCACGCATCCAAATGATTTCAACTGATGTACCAATTGAGTTTAAATGACTACAGTTTCCAGTGCTTCCTGCTTTTGCTATGACCATAAACAAGTCCCAAGGACAACCTTAACATGCTCAGCGCCAAGCACTGTATGCAAATACCACCAAATTTTCACAACTTTTATTTTTGTTTTTTTTTGTGTTGTGAGTTGTGAGGTGTTAAAATAGTAAAGAAAATAATCACACCGCCTCCCCCGATATCCCTTTCTTTTTTTACCGGTGTGTATATTTTTTGATACACGTGGCCTGGGAAATAGTTTATTTAAATAAACTATTTCCCAGGCCGTGTCTATCAATAAAGATACACATTCCGTAATATTATTTATCTTTGTTTCTCTCTTGAATGCACATTTATTATTCAACCAAATATTATCTCAAGAAACTTACTATCACTTAATTTAGGGAACAAATAATTAAAGTTTTACTAAAACGATCTGCTCAGTCAGCCGGAGATGAAGTTCCACCAGCCCCTATAATGACAAAAAGACCGTCTAATAGAAAACATTATCTCATAAAGAACAAAGTTGGAAAGAAAATTGGACGCTGAAGATGTGCAGAGGTGCTATACAATTATGACAGGAAAATTATTGTTGGCAAGACTTTCAGAGCAGCTCAAACAACTACTAAATGCTATGTATGTGAAAGTTTTCCGTGTCAAAACTGTTTCAATAATATTCATTGATTTTTTTTAACTTAAAAATAGATTATTTAATTTCTAAATATCTTTCTTTTTTGAATAAAATTATTTAAAGGTGATTTTTATTTATCTCCGCTTAATATCTCCTTAACTGATTGTCCGATTCCCAACTCAAAACCACTGGGAAATTGTATAGAAAGCGTGAGCTTTTCGGATACACACTGCTTTGACTGAAATGGGGAGTGTGTATCATAAACTATACACACTTCTTATGACAGTGTGTATCCTAAACGATACACATGGCGCTGAGCGTGTTATAGTGTTTGTGGTATTAATATAGAAACCCCATGTTTCTCACATGGTCAATTGAATGTTGGCCCTCCCGTGATGATAACCATCAGATTCGATTGTCTATGTGCCAGGTAATCAAACAAAAAACATCGTATATCACACATCACTACAATGAAAATAAAACTTTTGATAAGATTGAAAAGATATTTGGTAATAGCTTGATTGACAATAAAAGGATTACTTACTTTTAAATGCGTACTAAACGTTGAAGTAAATATGTTATTATTAAAATACTTAATGCGGTTCACATTATACATCTCTTACCAAGTTTCAACAGTACCTATAGTTCTTATAGTTTCGAAAAAAGTGGCTGTGACATACGGATGGACAGATAGACATACAAGACGAATTGACGAACCCATAAGGGTTCAGTTAGTACCTACGTTTTACGGAACCCTAAAAATGGATCTTCGAAATGTATGTACGCTCATAACTTTTCAATGACCAAACCAAATAGGATGATTCTTTCTTTGTTTTATGTATTTGTTATTGTCAGGACAAGGTTTGTACAATAGAAAATTTAGAAAATGTAGACGAAAAATATATGGTGGTACGAAGTTCACCGGGTCAGCTAGCTGACCCGGTGAACTTCGTACCACCATATATTAAATACATATGTGAAATGTATTATGATTTCACATTAATAATTTATGTATTTCGAAGTTAATTAATTATAATAAATTAATTATATTATAATTGATAATATAATTAATATTATTAATTATATTATCAATATAATTAATAATTATTCATATATTCAGGGATATAAATTTATTCCACTGTTCCATATATTTTTCGTCTACATTTTCAAAATTTTCTTATTGAATATTATTATTAACATATATTTATATATATATTATATATATAAATATATATTAATATATAATTATAATAATATATGTATAATAATATAATAAAATATATATAATATATATAATTATATATATATATATAATTATATAATATATTTATCTTGATTAATTATAAAATAATATATTAAAATATTATTTATAATTAATATATTGATATATTATAATATATGAAAATAATATTTTATTATATATTATTTTTAATATTATATAATAATATTATATTATATATATATATATATATATAATATAATCACATTTTATAATTATATATATAATTATTATCTAGATAGACATATATATATTATATCTTAGTTACAATATTATATAATATAATATATATAATATATTATATAATATCGAGACTCACATCATAGGATCTTAAGCCTATCTAACTTAGGTGCGAATGCCTTCGATGTAAGAACGACACTGACTTCTTTATTGAAACCAGCTTTGATGAAGGGTTATCTGGGTCACAATTTGTTGAGGAGCGTCAGCGAATAGCAGTTGGTACGAGGCAGGTCATTGCTACCGCTGAGTTCTGTTGAATTTGCTGACTTGAACCTCGTGCTGGAGTGCAGCTCACGTTGTGCGGGCATGTGTAGGTACTGGTACGTAACAGCTGTCTTGTCTCAATGTTTGGCAACGGCTTCCTGTCCCAATGTTTGGCAACGGCTTTCATACCCCTTCCACTGTTTCCATTCTATGGCTAATAAAGTCCAGTCTTTCCGATATTTGTGAGATTGTCTTCGCCATCGTTTCTTTGGTCTGCCGCGTCGTCGTTTGGAGTCTGGCTTCCTCCGCGTTGTAATTTTGGCCCAATGATCATCCGACATGCGGCAAACATGTTTTGCCCAATCCCACTTCAAATTGGCTGCTTTTTGAGTCACATCGGCTATTCCGCTTTTGGAATGCAGTATGGTGTTTCGTATTCTGTCCGTTAGTTTTACTTCAAAAATACTGCACGGAGCGCAGAGCCCGTTGGCAAACGTGTGTATTTAAATCATTTTGCACAGATAAGGGATATTAAATTAATAATTCAAAATAATAAAACACTTTTAGTAACGCGGTTTGTTTTTGACTGACACTTGATATAATGACGTGAAAATTGACGCATTTTACGTCGTGTGCCGAAACTAAATCAAAATAAATTATATAGTGAAGCCGACCAAATTGAAAACCAGTACTAATGATGTATGAGTCTTACGTGTTGTGACTATTCAATTTGATCTGGTTCGCGATATTATCTCTTTTGTTGAGTTTCTTCTGAGTCAGTTTCGGAACACGGCATCCTCCTATTCTCCAACGCACACATGCACCCTGTTTTGATAGATATGATGGAATTTGAACTTTGTGCAGCGGGAATAAAGTGCAAATTGACTCCTTGACCTTAGGAACACCTATATATTGCTAAGACATAAGTGAGTGCTTGTTACTTAATATGAACTTTAGTTCATAGCAATAAAGCTCAAATTGCCTTAATATTTTAGTTAGAAAACGTTTGTATGGGAAAGCACTTTATTTAATATTATTTATTTTATATATTATAAAATAATATTTTATAATATATTATATATATATATATATATAATATAATATTATATATATATATCAATAATTATATATAATTATATATAAGAGATAATATCGCGAACCAGATCAAATTGAATAGTCACAACACGTAAGACTCATACATCATTAGTACTGGTTTTCAATTTGGTCGGCTTCACTATATAATTTATTTTGATTTAGTTTCGGCACACGACGTAAAATGCGTCAATTTTCACGTCATTATATCAAGTGTCAGTCAAAAACAAACCGCGTTACTAAAAGTGTTTTATTATTTTGAATTATTAATTTAATATCCCTTATCTGTGCAAAATGATTTAAATACACACGTTTGCCAACGGGCTCTGCGCTCCGTGCAGTATTTTTGAAGTAAAACTAACGGACAGAATACGAAACACCATACTGCATTCCAAAAGCGGAATAGCCGATGTGACTCAAAAAGCAGCCAATTTGAAGTGGGATTGGGCAAAACATGTTTGCCGCATGTCGGATGATCATTGGGCCAAAATTACAACGCGGAGGAAGCCAGACTCCAAACGACGACGCGGCAGACCAAAGAAACGATGGCGAAGACAATCTCACAAATATCGGAAAGACTGGACTTTATTAGCCATAGAATGGAAACAGTGGAAGGGGTATGAAAGCCGTTGCCAAACATTGGGACAGGAAGCCGTTGCCAAACATTGAGACAAGACAGCTGTTACGTACCAGTACCTACACATGCCCGCACAACGTGAGCTGCACTCCAGCACGAGGTTCAAGTCAGCAAATTCAACAGAACTCAGCGGTAGCAATGACCTGCCTCGTACCAACTGCTATTCGCTGACGCTCCTCAACAAATTGTGACCCAGATAACCCTTCATCAAAGCTGGTTTCAATAAAGAAGTCAGTGTCGTTCTTACATCGAAGGCATTCGCACCTAAGTTAGATAGGCTTAAGATCCTATGATGTGAGTCTCGATATTATATAATATATTATATATATAATATTATATAATATTGTAACTAAGATATAATATATATATGTCTATCTAGTTATTATTATTAACATTATTGAATGCACATTTATTATTCAACCAAATATTATCTCAAGAAACTTACTATCACTGAATATATAAAAATAATAAAACACTTTTGGTAACGCGGTTTGTTTTTGACTGACACTTGATATAATGACGTGAAAACTGACGCATTTTACGTCGCGTGCCGAAACTATATCAAAATAAATAATATCGTGAAGCCGACCAAATTGAAAATCAGTACTAATGATCTGTGAGTCTTACGTTTTGTGACTATTCAGTTTGACCTGGTTCTCGATGTCATCACTTTTGTTGAGTTTATTCTGAGTGATTTTCGGAACGCGACAATCCTCCTATCCTTCAACGCACACACGCACACTGTTTAGATAGAATATAAATATGATGGAATTTGAACTTTGTACAGCGGGACCAAAGTGCAAATTGACTCCTTGACGTTAGGTACACACATATATTGCTTAGACTTATGTGAGTGCTTGTTATTTAATATGAACTTTATGTTATAGCAATAGAGCTCAAATTGCCTTAACATTTTAGTTAGAAAACGTTTGAATGGGAAAGCACTTTAATTAATATAAATTTTATTTCGTAGGAATAAAGCTCAAATTGCCTTAACATTTTAGTTAGAAAACGCTTGTATGGGAAAAAGAAAAGGGCTGTTTTTAGGGTTTTCCTGGCAATTATTCGATTTATTCTCGCCGTAAAAACCATCCTTGAACTTATACGAACATTTTAAAAAAAGAATTGTCCAAATCGGTCCAGGCGTTGTTGAGTGATGCGCTTACCAACACATTTTGCGATTCATTTTTATATTATAGATAAAGAATTATTATGTTACTGAGGAAGTGAATTGTTTAATCGTAATTTTTGCAGAGATAGCGTTTCAAGAGTTTTTACACCTGGCAAGTGATGGGTTTGATCCTTGGTCGAAGGCAGTAGACTGTACAGCCTTCCAGAGGTTGGGGTAAGCGTACCTATATACACTATAATATAGCAAAGCATAAACAGCCCACTAAATGTTTCCACTGGTGGGACTCGGGGCCTTCTCTCGCAAGGAGCGAGTCAAGGGCATAATCCACCACGCTGGCTCAGTGCGGTTTAGTGGATGATACATGACTTCGAAAGATTATAGGTACATGTCGTTTTCCTTCACCGTTTTAAGTTAGCGGCATATACTCTGGCTCGGTAAGCGGTATACTCTGATTCATCTGGTACCCACTTTTTGATTGGTTCTATGTATGGTCACGACGAGCTTTGGGCTCAGATATGCTGAAACGGATAGGAGGCAGATTCGCGAAAGAATGCGAGAGTGTTGCCGCATTTCCACCACATAGGGCAAGGGTAGGAACCACATGATTTAGCTTGGTAAGGACAAAACTCCTAGTATCGATTCCGATGTAACCCGTTCTCTTAGGTCAAAGGGTATGCGTAAATGTTTTCCCCTGGTTAAAAAACGGTATGCATGCTTTCCTGTCTGATTCACCGCAAACACTTACCTATCAGCCAAAGGGTCTACTGTTGTGGTTGTGGTTACAAGGGCCGGGTAACCAATGGGGCCAAGTCCAGCATAAGGTGACCTCTGCGCCGTGCAGGATACAATGACAACAACGAGTACTGATAAAACTGGAGTATTCATTTTGGTATCTGGAATTAAAGATGATTTTCTGGTTAATTATTTGATATTATTAACTTACCGTTGGACTTGAGTGCACTTGGGTTTACTTCAGTAAGCCCAAGTGCAAGTGCTTAATATTATTGAGGCATGGAGCGTCATTATGAATGAATATTAGTCCCAACAAGATGCCGCTAAACGTTTAAAGACGTTTAAAGTCATCAACCATAAGACTTCAAAGACTTGAACATCGCGGCAAAGTTGCAAGCAGTTCGGCTAAAGTGTTCGCAATTTGGACTAATATCGAAAATATTATAGATACTTTAGATCGTAATTAAGCCCTATGTTATGTTTTTAATAACATGTTACTTTGCAGAAAATGTACCTAAAACTTACAAGAACAAAATTAAAAATGTTGATCAATGACTATCTCGAATTGGTAATTTGTACAATATTCTACTAGCTCTTTCATTTCATACCCATATTGAGGTAATATTGAACAAAAAAAATAAATTCGGCATTTTGTGGTGGCGGCCATCTTGGATTTGAAATTTGCCGTAGTATTCTACTAGTCAAGCACGAACCTGGGTAACCTTAACGTACCTAAGTTTTTTCAACGTACGTTAATGTTTTTTATAGTGGACTGACGAAAACTTTACCATGCCTTTGCCCGTTATTGAATGCAGAAATGAAGGCAATACATATTTTGTATACCTATATTATTATAGCAGCATTTCTATGTATACCCATAGTCTACTAATAATAATGTAATATTTTTAATATAATGTATTCGTATTATAGCTACTTGTGTGACGGGCTTTATTTGGATATAGTAAGTATTTTCGATTCATCGTATCACATTTGAATAAGCCGTCGCTTGTTTATCAATGCAATGAGGTCTTAACTGCAGAGGTCATCAGTGTATCACTGTCATGAGTTCTAAGAACTGGTTTGCGTAACGTCATTTATTGTCGATTAATTTCTAGAAATATAATAAACTAGAAGCGCCGATGGCAATTGATCTTAATACATTATAACAGCATTTTGCGGTTACGCCCGAGCAGTTCCTGTTTTTTCCCATGATAAAGATGCCTATATGATATTCTAGACTATAATATGTGTTGCAAATTTAGCAAACATGTAAACTTCGGTAATTCATACTATTAGAAGGATAATTGGGTTAAGTAAATAAAGGCAAGGGCAAGATAGTGGTTTCATTTTCGATATTCCGAGAATTTATTTACGGATGGAACAAGAAACATCCAACATATTTGCGATTATAGGTAAATTAGTAGGTCATTATTTTCTAATACAAAATATAGTACTAGGTGAAATACTCAGAGGTGCTGACCGGATTCGAGCTTATTACAACAATAGGGACACGGCACTCTGGAAACATTGCCCTTCAAAACATAATACTGTTATGTTTACATACTACTGCTTCGCGGTAGAATTAGTGGAGCAACGAGATAAGCAAAACGTGCGCCTGATTGTAAGCAACATAGTCGTTAACAACACAATGCACTTGTCACTCTGACATTTATAATGATTTATCTGTTTGCAGTATATTTTATCTGGAAACATTACCCTTCTAACCGAAAAACAAAACAATTTGGACATTACTGTGACGGTAGAATAACCGGCGAAGGTAGTACTACCTACAGGCTTCACCGGGCGAACTCTGCACAGAGTCCAACCATTACATATTATATATATATAACTTTAATTTAAAAACCCCGACTGCAAAAAATCAACAGGTAAAAAAAACATTAAATACCATCTGACAACACTTGGGTGATTAAGAAAAATCTAACGATATCTCAATTATCAAATTCCACTCAGCCGTTTCGAAGATACGTGGGAATAAAGAAATTTACTTTAGTACTAAATTTATTTTAGTAGTGGTAGGACTCTTGGCAGAGTCCGCCTGAGGAAAGACCACACCTTTGCCAGTTAATCTGCCGCCAAGCAGTAATGTGCAAACATTACTGTGTTCAAGTTTGAAGGGCAATGTTTAAAGAGAAATTACAGGGCTTAGAGATATAACAACTTAGATGTCTAGGTGACGAGCGCAGTGCAGTGCTAGATAATGATTTGGACTCTTCATGTTCCAATAGCTGCGTGCCACTGTGCTGTTATATGGCAGGCATGTTGCTTACCATCAGGTAGGTACATGTCCAGCTCGTCACGTCACTCTTTATTTCAAAAAAATAAAATAAATATTGCAAACGTATAAGATACCCGCGAAAAACAACCCTTCTTTCAGTCGGGTAAAAAGAAACAGTTAATTTAAAAATCTTACCGCTTTTATTTTTCTTTGTCGTAAACAATCACTTAGGGATCACAGAACAACACTGTGCTATCTAAAACGTCAACAATATTTTAAAATATGACTCTCGAGACACAACTTCTCTCGTCAATAGTTGACCTATACTGCCAGTTCTAGTCTTCCGACATTTTATATAAATAAAGTAAAATATAAATTATTCTTCGCGACGAAATATTACAAACGAAGAAAAGAGACGAAGCGATATGTTAAAAAGAGCAAACACGTAAAAATAGTGACGCATCTTGCATTTAGTTTTAGCTGGGGTTTTCCTGTGTCAAGCCCCAAGTATTCTATATTCCAAAACACGTTTCATTTAATTTGATGACGTTGTTTTCGAAGTATACTATAAGCTACGTCATGATTACAAATTTTAAAATAGTTTGTAATATTATTATAACCTGTTTTGAATTACAAATAAGGGGCTTCTTGACGGGGCTTATTGACAGATTTTAATAGTGTACTTTAAGCGCCAAAATTAAAAGCTTAAATGTGTTCCATTTAAGACTACTGGCCCATGAACAAAATTTACGTAGTAAATGAACCACCAGGAGCCCTATGCAGGATGGTAGAAGGGTATAAAGTAATAAGACTTAGCACTATGCCGTCACTTGTAAGCTGTCCAACTGACTACAGTCGAAGAGGGGGGGTTGCAACCCTCGTTCATTTCTCCTTGTCGCATGATTTTTGTACATCGTTGCAGAATAATAGATAAAAAGAAATATTGAAACCATAAAAATTATAAATTTTAAGTTTTAAATTATTAGTTTGTCGGAAAAATTCGTAATTTTCCGACGATTTACAGATTAAATTTGGGCATTTGGTTATGTACAGCATTGGTTCCATACAGTTTTAATACCTCTCCTTATCCATTATTTCGCAATGCCGTACAAAAATCACGCAACAAGGCGAAATGATCGAGGGTTGCAACTGTTCGACCCTCTTCGACTGTAGTCAGTTGGACAGCTAACAAGTGACGGCATAGTGCTGAATCGTATTACTTTAAACCCTTCTATCATCCTACATAGGTCTCCTGGTGGTTCATTTACTACGTAAATTTTGTTCACGGGCCTGTACTCTATTATCAATATTGGTGCTTTTTGGATGTTTGTGACGTAAAACGAACTCAAAGAATCACTGACAAGATTCATTATATGAAGGTATTCCATTGCTATTGGATTGCTATTGCTATTGCTATTCATTATATGAAGGTATGCGTAATTATTTATTTACATTAAAAAATTTAAACATGTATTTGATCATATCTTATTTTTCAATAAATATTTATATATAAGATGTGATTGAGTACTCACGAAATATTCATCAACATCATCAACAGCCCACTAAACGTTCCCACTGCTGGGACTCGGGGCCTTCTCTCGCAAGGAGAGAATTAAGGCCACAATCCACCACGCTGGCCCAGTGCGGGTTGGCGGATGACACATGACTTCGAAAGATTCTAGGTACATGTCGGTTTCCTCACGATGTTTTCCTTCACCGTTTTAAGTTAGCGGCACGAAATATTAAGTGTTGTCAATGTAAGTTTCTTATAAATGAAAACCGAATAAACAATCTTCAAAGAATATATATGTTATATCTCATTACGTAAAACAACAAATGAATATTCTCAAATACTTGATAAGCAAATGTTTGGAATAAAAGGTCATTCACATCATTTAATTTTATTCACTTTGCTTTTATAGCCAAAAATAAAAATGTCGTAATGTTCTCCTATAGACTGTGTTTGGCTTTGTACATTTAAAGTAAAATGGATTTTGAACAAATTTTATTTTTCTTTCGTCGTTTTTTATGGTAGGTACTTGATACTTATATTCACCAATTTATAGAAAACGTCTAAAAAACTTGTTTTTTTTTTATTTCAAAGGGCACTGCTTTTATAGAGTTACCATGATTTAAATTTGTTTCGAATTGCTAATGCGGTTTTTGGTGAATCAACACCATCTGACCCAAAATTAAGCAAATCTATGGCGGCGGCCGAATAGCTGATATAATACTTATCTACTTGTAAATACACACTTATTATACGTAGAAACACTCAGACACAGTACAAATATTTGTATTCATGACACAAATATTTGCACTGGGTGGGAATATTGCACCATAATTGCCAGTAATGAGAAAATAACCAATCAAAAATCATCAATTTTGCAAACAGCCCGTCTTTACGTATGTTTTTAGCCCCCCACCCGAAAACAACAGATTAATAAAAGAGAAACAAATGCAGTATATGAAGAGGTTCCTTTGGGAAACCCCCCGGTACATCATAATCCAATAACATCACAATCAAGATCCTAAATACCCAACTTACTTTACTAAGAGGACATCCTCCAAAATCCGGGCCAAGCGGAAGGATCTAACGAGACGAAATGCGTTACATAACACATACTTAACCGCATAATCGCGGCTCAGAAATTCGTTGCATATGTAAATGAGTTCGCAAAACACTCGTTGTGGCTTCCTTATATTTAAAGTTGACAAGAAGGATAAAATTTTATGATATTTCTTATCCATGGTTGTCTGTACGTGAGGTTGGTTAGTAGTTTTGCTATTATCTCAACAAAAGACGCCATTCGAACGGTGGGCACGGTTTGTTGTTCAAGTATTGGAGACCTTTGCCGTCAAGTTTTGAATAAAGCGGTCTGAACAATGAGTGAATAGACGTACGTTTATTTTGACCTAATCTCATTATTTCTTCCCCTTTCACTGCAGAACTAGACCTGTAGTATTCGTAAAAATCTCGTTTTGATATATGATGAATTTTTTAAATAGATGGATAATATATTCGATGACTAGCATCTCGCTATTTTTTCTGGGACTAAAAGTAAAACGTGATTAAGAAACAAACATCCAAACTTTTGCATTTTTTATTAGTAGGATACTATTTAAAACTCCAAAAAAAATTATGCATATTTTAAAAACCCTTAATGAAATTAATTATTATTTTATTGTCATTTTCATTTTCGTTCCAAGATACGAGTAGTGTAGGGTTTACTTATACAACTCCACTGCCACCCGACAGATAAAATACACTCAAATATGGGCTTTATGGCATGCCCGTTAAGATATAGGTTACGTCGCAAACACAAATTAGCAGACCGCTCGCTGACAGCCGCTGTCTGCTAATTTATGGCGCCAATGTACTCTATAAATATCTTAACGGCATCAATTAGGTTGATGATGATGATAATGAAGAAAATTATTTAATATTGCATAAAAATACGTTAAATCAATAAAATAAACATAAGCACTACCTACCAGGGTTTAGACACACGCATACATTTTGTTTTGTTTATTCTATAGTCTATTTGAGCACAGATTAATATAGAACGGTCAAAAGTGGCACCAAGTGGTTCGTGTAATATTTACCTACACTTGGCGCTGCCTAGCCAGTTCCTTTGCTTGAACTTGGCTTGACATGCTGATGAGTGTCTAGATATTGCTTAATGATCCAATTTCGATTACATAACGATCATTACTTTAAATAGATTCATTACTACATAAGTTTAAAACATTATTACAACACCTTGAAAACCAATGATTCTTAGATATTAGTCTTTGCGCTATCAAGTGAAAATAATCTAAAATCCATTAAAATCGTATTTCCCGAACCATTATGTAAAAAGGTATTTCCACTACCTACTAATAAAGAATTATAATACTGGCCCCGGTGATGGATGATGGAGGAAACTGTATTAATCTGTGAAATAAAACCAGTCAAGTGCGAGTAGGACTCTCACACCAAGGATTCTTGACCACAGTCACTTTTAGTAGTAGTAGGTCTCTTAGCAGAGTCCGCCTGGGGAATTACCACCCACACCTTTCCCGGTTATTCTACCGCCAAGCAGTAAAGTGCAAACAATACAATATTCCGGGTTGAAGCGCAATGTTTCTAGTGAAGTTACAGGGTTTAGAGATATAATCTTAGATATCTGGGTGACTAGCGCAGTGCAGTGCTAGGTAACGATGGACTCACTATGATCCAATAGCTGCGTGTGCTGTTATGTAGCAGGTATGTTGCTTACCACCAGGCACATGTCCTGCTCGTCTCGACACTCTATTTCATAAAAAAAACTTTTGAAACGAAGTGTCTTTCGCTTGGGGCTTGGGGAGATATGAATATAGCTGCGCGACCGAATTGAAAAAAAAATAAAAATCGATTGTCTGTAGTTACTGACGATAGTTGAACGTGACAACTTCAACTCCCTCAGAGCGAGGTAACGCCGCATGACGTCATGTTTTTTCGTGCGTGCAGCCGGCTTCATCGAATTACAAGATGTTGTCACGTCAAAAATTCTGACTTAACAATTTTTTGTAAATATAATAATGGTGGTGGCGTAGTAGCTAGAACGTTCGATAGACGTTTTATTTTTAGGGTTCCGTAAAACGTAAAAACGGAACCCTTATAGATTCGTCATGTCTGTCTGTCTGTCTGTCTGTCTGTCTGTCTGTCTGTCTGTCTGTCTGTCTGTCTGTCCGTCCGTATGTCACAGCCACTTTTTGCCGAAACTATGAGAACTACACTGTTGAAACTTGGTGAGTAGATGTATTCTGTGAACCGCATTAGGGTTTGAACAAAAAAATTAAAAAAAAAGAAAAATTAGGGTTGCCTCCCATTCTGAGAACTGAATCTCAAAATTTTTTTTTTCATCAAACCTACACATGTGGGGTGTCTATCGATAGGTCTTCAAAAATGATGTTAAGGTTTCTAAAATCATTTTCCTCTACACTGAATAGTTTGCGCGAGAGACACTTCCAAAGTGGTAAAATGTGTGTCCCCCCCCCTCTAACTTCTAAAGTACATGAATGAAAAATCTAAAAAATATATATGTTGTACATTACCATGTAAACTACCAACGAAAATTAGTTTGAGCTCGATCTGATGAGTACTTTTTTTTAGTACGTCATAAATACACTATTATTGAAACTTCGATCAAAGTTACAACGAACTACAAGAACTATGTGTACTATGTATATTATGTTACTTGCTGCAACGGAACCCTTCATGGACGAGTCCAACTCGCACTTGGCTACTTTATTTTTTAATATAACGATGCACTAAACACCCTCATATCCTTTTTTTTTTAACTATGGGATCCATTATTATTCGACATACAATGTAATTGTTCAACGGATCCCGACTGTTCAGTTGTAATGTTCTTTTATTAGAAAATATTGTATATATTTCAATAGAATTAATACAATAACATATATTATAAAATTCTAGACCACCAGAAATCTAAATGCTTGTTTTATTCTTTTCAGTTTTTTTAGTATGTGAGTACGTAGTTTGGTTCACTTTTTACGCAGTCGGGTTTTTGAGTTTTTTTTTTATTTTTTTTTATACTTTTTAGTTATGAACAATGTTGTGAATGTTAATATGCTCAACATAATAATATGCATCTTTTGGTTGTTGACCAAATGTCTTCGTTTCTACTGATATATAATATGTAGGATTTTCTACTGCATGTAATTCTTATTTATAGTTTTGTGTTAGTATATGTTTCCGATTGACGTTCAGTACCTACTAAATCGTTTGAAGTTGGAGATGGGCGACCGAGGCGGAGCAATCCGAGAGCGGTTCCGTGTTCCCACTATCAGCGGCAGAGTTGAAACCCCATGGAGGTTTATTAGTAGATAGGGGCACCATATCCATACATGATATAGAGTGCAACATAACCGGGCTGTCTCCCGGGCGGGGCAGTAGGGTATGCGTAAATACATTTCCTGCACGTTCGAAAAAAAGGTAGTCCAATATACCTACCTACTAGCATAGATCGTAGAACCCAAGATGGGCCCCATCCCAAACTTCACGGCGCACGCAATCATGTCAACGTTGGGAAGAGTGAGCTCACTCTTTCCATTCTAGTCGGTTGCAGGACGCGGTGGACGCCGGATGTTTTTACCTATCATTATTCGGTGTCAACAACCAAAATGAATAGAACCACAGCAAATCTCACCGCTAGCGATTATAGGGTCAAGTAGATTGGTTGTTTGTAAACCACTTACGATACATACAGAGACGCAGTTTATTACCAATTTCAAGGTGCTCAGGGCACATCTATTGATTTATATCGATGCCTACTAGATACATTAGTATATAATGTCCATCCACATTCACACGTACAGTTAGTTATACGAAGTTTTCTGCTACCTAAAAACCTATAAATGTGAGAATGGTTGTTATATACATCCTAAACGGTCAGTCAAATCGAAAAACATTGAGAGAAAGCTTAACATTATTTTAAAATACCTATTCAACGATACCCCTCTTGACATATTTTGGTGATTTTCATTTTTTTAATTTGGCCAATATGGCGTCCTGAATCCGCCATATTGGACTCACACTAATGTCATGTCTTTAGTGTCACTCGTTAGATTAAGAGGAATCGATTGACGTGTGAATCATAAAAATCGGCCCAGTGTTTCAAAGGAACATACATACATAGACTGTTAAACACATTACCACTCCTTTGCGTCGCGCAGTCGGGTAAAAAAGGGCAGTCGTATGAACTGCCGATAGTTCAGAATTTGATAGCTTACTTTGGAAACTACGCGGGTGAAACCGGAGGGCGTGGCCATGAGCATGGGCATCTAGTGGGTCAATGGAAAATGCAGGCGCATTTCTAGATGGTCAATGGCCGTAGTATCGTGTTTACCCGAAGATTTCTTATCATTCCCGCTAGCGTGACGCTAGAATTAAATTCACACCCAACAAAAAGGTTGTCTTTGGTACGCCAAAATAAATTTTCACTTAAAAAAAACTATGTCAATTATGTACACAAGATAGTAGTGTTGAATATCACATAACATTGCAGTTGAACGTAATGTTTTAATTTTTGGCATGGAATCCTAAAACTACCAACGAATATAGCGCAAAATTATTTACACTTTGAAAACAAGGAAAGGTCAACGTGATTTCCTATTACATCTTACGGCTGTACTGTGATGTCGTCTGGATATATTTAGTGGATATATGTAGGAGTGATGTGATTTAGTCAGATCAGATACCCGAACATCTGGAAATACCAGTAAGCGCTGCACTACACCAGGCAAATGAGCGCAACCGATGGAGACAGCTCATTGACAAAGTCAAAGGGAGTCACGATCCTCAGCATTGAGGGAACGATTTTGAAGAGAGATGTGATTTAATAGTACCTATATAAACAACAATAAAAGTGGTCCACAGTGATTTGTTGCCCTTAGTGTAAGATTGGTTTCGCATGTATTTGTGTTACTTTTTAAAACTATTATAGGTTTTCACTTGACCGCTGTAGTGGTCGGACTCTTGGCAGAGTCTCCCTGGGGAAGTACCACACCTTTGCCAGTTATTCTACCGCCAAGCAGTAATGTGCACACATTATTGTGTTCCGGTTTGAAGGGCAACGTTTCCAGATAAATTACTGGGCTTAGAGATATAACATCTTAGATCTCTGGGTGACGAACCCAGTGCAGTGCTAGGTAATAATTTGGACTCTTTATGTTTCAATAGCTGAGTGTCACTGTGCTGTAATGTGGCAGGCTAGTTGCTTACCATCAGACACATGTCCAGCTCGTCTCGTCACTCATTATTTGAAAAAAAAGCCTTGCCTGATGTTAATTAAAGTAGGTACGCGGGTAAAACCACGAGACGCTACTGGTGTAATATAAATATTTGGTTATTTTAGGCACTGCTACAAATGCTCATTCATATTAGTGATACAATTATTATGTACATATCTTTATTTGTTATTAGCTACCTGTTTCTTATAAATGTTTCTAAATATGTTTCTAATTTATATTAAATGTTTCTTACATAATGTAATTTTTTTCTCAAATTTATCAATTTTCAAGAATTGTGTTTTTATTTATTTGTTTACTTTTTTTATTTGTTCACCTATTTTGTTTTAAACTGACTAAAAAAATGGAGGAGGTTCTCTGAATTTTGATGTATTTTCTTTCTTTTTTCTGCTGGTATGTATGTCTCGCGATAGCTCCGCCAATAGGGTACCGGACTGGGAATACACTATCCTAATTAATCCGTCAGCTAGATCATGGAAAAATATTGGACACGTCGTCAAAGATATAGACCATCAAACTTCGAGAGTGGGGGTCGCGACGTCACTCGCCAGTAAAAATCTGTGAGTACGATTTTTAGTGACGTCACACGAAACTTCGAAGCGCTGTATTTTCGTCATTTTTTGTTTGTGAAACAAAAGAAAAAATACGTGTACAATATTTTTTGACAATCTAACTAACGGGCTACTTAGTTTTTTTGAGGATTGTACCCTATTGTGCATAAATTTTGATGGTTATTTTTTTTAGGTAGATACATAGTTCAGGGGTGGTCATATAAATTTCATCGAAATCGGTGAGGGAGTTTTTGAAATATGAACCAAAGCTCAAATTTACTTTCGTTTATCTAGAAGGCCATCAGGCTTCATATGAAATTTGGTCAATTGTAGTCGGATTTTGTTCTTTCGGAGAAACTAAATTATCAACATCTAGTGTCAGGCTTCATTAGATTGGACACTCTGTAACTGCATCCAATGTAGTTTACTTTATGTTAGGATCACAGTTGCACGATAGTATTTCCTTGCAGTAGGAATCCAGACATGCGCAAAACCATCCGTGACGCTTCTAGCTGAAGGGGCACGGACGGTTTAGCTATGCACTACTATGAGGTAGCTATTTCTGAAATGAATTTTTCAATTATATTTGCATAATGGACTTTTCTTGAACTGGAATTCAGATAGATATGCTGGAAATTCTCCGTGTCTTTTCTATTACAACGTCTATGAGGCATAATGCTTTTTACGGAATTAATACATTTTCAGCATTCTCATCGTCGTTGTAATTGTATCCATATATATGGATACTGTTAATGGTATATACCATTGATTCCATTTGTTAATCGACCCCATACGCATATGTCGTTTAACGTATGAAGTCGGAGAGTCAACGTACTTCCATTCGAATTTCAGCCCTAACGCAGTTATTCTCTTTGCCAGTTCGTCTACTTCTTTATTTCTCTCCAACCCTTCGTGCGCATTAATGTTGAACAGTTTGAGTACTAATCTACTAGTAATCTAGGTAGCTAGCTATAAATGTTTGTTCTGATTGCAAAGGGTTGGAAAGACTTCGTATCAATTACTGTTTCAAAGAGAGATCTGGAGTTTTGTACTCTTTGAGACCACTTCTGCCTCTGTAAGTAACTCAGCACGGTAGGTATACATAAAACCGGAATCTTTTAACCAACGTTATATTTCTGCTGGAGATCTTTACAATCTTAGACTTGCCTTCATTATGGTTGCACTGATCTTTCAAATTGCTTCCATCGCTGTATAAATTGGTAGTAGTTGCCATTTTATTGGCCCAATGCTGCTCTGTACACCATTTGAAATCCCTGATGCTTTGCTACGCTGGGTGGGGGCTAATGTAAGTAGTAAATGTTTCTCCACTTCCCAACTGCCGTTAAGTTTTGGGCTTAGGAACAGGTCCTAAATGACCAGCGCTGACGAGGCGAAACCAGAAAAATGTGTCCGCAGTTCCGGCATATTAACGCAATGATGAAACACCCTAGAGCTTTAGTGGGTAGACCGGCATCTGGCTAATAGTCTCACATACTCATCTAAATTCCAATAGACCCGGGAAAATAAAAAATGGTCTTAGGAACATCACTCATGAACAGTGTTGCTTGGCTTACTTATTCATGATGATGATATTCACCATTCCTTTTCAACGTAGTAGATGTCTTCTGTGTAGTCCCATGAAATTTGCTTAATGATCATCTTCATTTGCCCATTTTTGTCCACTATGAAACATTTCCTATGATATTCCATGCAGCCCAATTTAATTAACACACCTTGATAAAAAGCAGCTTCACAAAGCACGCACTATAGAGTTTGATCTGATACAGCTCGTTTACCAAAATATTTACCTGCGTCTATTTCGTGTAACTTGTACGAAGGAACTTGAATTGTTTGCATAACTTACATGCTAATAACTTAGTTCGAGTAAACTGTATCAACCGGGGTATCTAGTTAATATTAGTCAGAGATAAAAGGATTTGTGGGGTGTAATGGACCCTTAATTTATTCTCCTTTGTCACCGTTGCTCGTAGTTGTAAACTTTGATAGAATTAAGTGGTAAAGGGGTAGGGTTTATATGTAGAGTTTTTGTGGTTGTAGGACTTTGCTGAGTCCGCCAGAGGAAGTATCACAGCTTTGCTAGTTATTCTACTGCCAAGCATTAATGCTCTGAAATTAATGTTCTCTGGTGACAAAGACAATGTTTATAGGGAATTTAGAGGGAAAAGAGCGGTTTCAAAGACAATTATTATTTATGAAACCTTACAAAGCAAAGAATTTAATCATTTGTGTTCGAATAGCTGCGTGGTACTGTGTCATTATGAACATAACACACGTTTTATTTTTAAACTAGTACCTACTTATCTATCCGCAACATGATACAATTAAAAAATGGGTACTTATTCCTAAGGAATTTGCATTAAGGGAACCTTCATTAAACGGTGTCACCTTTTCAAGCAGCAAGCAGTCCGATAGAAAAAAGGGCTACGTAGAAGTAAAATATGTAGATCGGAAGCACACTTTATCCGATGAAATACCGATAAACTATTAACTTCAGGGCGATTTGAAAGACTTTGAAGTTTCTCTCGAACTAGGGCGCCTTTTTTTTAATGAGCGAGAATCTTGACACGACTCTTAATTGAATATTCATTTCTTACTAGTAGTGCCCCGTGGTATCACTTACGTTGTCCCTTTTCCCGTAACTTTCACGGGATGACAAATTACCTATGTTTGTGTTAGTCCAGACTACATAATTTAATATACCTGTCTTCCAAATTTCAACCCGATCTGCTCAGGAGTTCCGACGTGAATGAGGAACAAACATTGAAACATCCAAACTTTCGCATATGGGTGTTTCTATGTTTAAGTATGTATTTAAAACTATATAAGTATTATATCAGCTATCTGGCTGCCATCATACAAGCTTTGCTTAGTTTGAGGTCAAATGGTGTTGTGTGTGAATTGTCCACCAATATTTATTATTATTCAGTTATTTATTTTTCTTCTTAATCTCTAAGTTTTCTTATTATTTGTTATTATTATAATATTAGTTGGAAGTAAAATAGGATAGTAGAATAAGTCTGAATATTTCTTGTACAATGTTGGCGTATTTTGAAATTCTGCTAATCCATTTATATACCATGTTTGTTGCTCTATCACTACGTAACTCCTGAACGAATGTGATTGAAATTTGAAACAAAGTTTGATTATAGTCTGGAAGAACACAAATACTACTTTTATTCCTTGAAAATAATGGGAACGGGAACAACGCAAGCAAAGCCGCAGAATGCTGCTAGTACATACTATAGCGTTTGTGGTAATTATTATAAATCAATTTATTATTTATAAAATTTTACAATTTACAATTTATTTTGGTTAATGGACTGAGTTTCATGTCTTTTTTCTTTATTGACTCAATTTTCTGACTTGCACTGTGGATGGCCTTTTGAATATTATTGTAGTGAGTTTGAATGTTATCTGAACCTATATTTTTAAGAATTTCAAAGCTGTTTTTTAATTCTATGTTGAACTGCTCTTGGTTAGTTAGGAGAGTCAGTTTGTCAATATTTTTCGTTGTCTTTTTTATTATGAAACCTCAATATTTTCAATTTAAGAGCTAAAGTGATACATAATGGTCTATGATCTGAAGCAAATTTTATCGAGTTTAGAACTACTACGTTAGAAATTATGTGTTGGTTAGAAGCCACACAAAAGTCTATTTTGTTTTTAGTCCTTTTATTTGGAGATCGCCACGTCCAGCGTCGATTGGGTTTTTTGAAGAAGAACGTATTACTAATATTAAGTTTTAATCTAAAAGCAAAATCTATGAGACGTGTGCCGCGATCATTTCGACTTCCTAGCCCATGAGAACCGAGTAGATCGTTGCTACCTGTTTTATGGCACTTACCGACTTTAGCATTGAAATCTTCTATGGTAAGCGTCCACGTACTATTGTGTTCATTGTACGCTGTGGCAACCAGATTGTAAAAATCGTCAATTTCGTTATTAGAATGAGATGCTGTTGGAGCATGTACCTGAATAACTGTAAGGCATTTTTCATCTCGTATTCGAAATTTTAGAACTGCTACACGTTCGGAATATGATTTAAATCCTAAAATGTTGTTTTTCCACTTTTTTGATACCTGAAAACCTACACCAAACATGCTTCCTGTTCCTGTATAATAAAATAAATCCTTGTTTCTTTCTAATATTTCTTCACCTTCCCTTCTTATTTCTGCTAATCCAATAATATATCCCATTTTATACCATCTAGCGCATTTTCTAGCTCAACTAATCGACTTTCTGTTCTTAGAGTCTGTACATTATAGGTCAGTATTTTAAGTTTATCGGAGTCCATTGTGTATGCCTTTGTCGTTTGACAGTTAGAATTTGCCACCCGGAGATTATCTGGCCCCGTGACGCCAGGGAGTGCCACCGTACTGTCACCGGCAACATTTCCACTGGAGTCGCCGGGTACTTGGGGCCTGGTTTTTGTTGTACTTGTCATGAGGGTAATGAGGGTAAGGGGTTAGACAATTAACCCAACACGCTTGTCAATTGCGGGTTGTTGGGTGCGCAGTAGCCATCTAACTAGCCTGGTGGGCCGCGCCGTTGGTACATAAAGTACTCATCCGCCGCCGTCCATAATCAGCTTCCTGCAGTGAAACTGATTGTTCTGTCTTAGCATCATGTCTAAGACTACTACTATCAATCAATCTACTCTTTTTCTGAGCATTTCAGTGGATTCGAAGCTTCAGTGTCCTCGCATAGAAAAACTGGGTGAGCGCCTCAGTTCAGCTGCCCATGCAGTTCGACCAAATAAGAAGATATCAGACGTAGCAACGGGCCGTTTATTTTGGATACTTTCGTAGTATTATGTCCTACGGGATCTTATTATGGGGATCTGCTGCGGACAGAAATTCCATTTTCATATTACAAAAGAGAACAATCCGTGCTCGGTACAATGGTATTCGCTTCTATAATTTAACAAGTGGAAGGTCTCAATGAAACAAGGTTTAAAACTGAAATTAAAAGCTACATAATGGGCAAAGCATATTACACTGTATTAGGTGATTTTATAAAGGACAGTCATATTTGGAAATGGAATATGTCGAAATTGGAACTATTGAATAAGATTAAATAATACTGGACAACTGGACATTTATGTGAATTTTTCTAAGTTTTAATTATGTATTAATTATTTGGATAATTTGTATTTTGTCAGAACAAAGCCTTTTTACAGCTGAATCGAACTGACAAGGCCCCTTTCCCCGATATAGCAAACGCATATCGGTTGATGAGAACTACGAAACTGACTCATTTCCAGGTACAAGCATTGACGGGACACGGAGGAATAGCAGAATACCTGTACAGATTTAAGCTTAAGAGCAGTGTATGCGAGTGTGACTCTGAAAAATCCGAGAATGTCTGGCACGTGCTGGTAGACTGTCCCCGATTCATGGCTGCAAGACATGATCTCGAATCTATGATTGACAGGAAGCTGGTTATCTCAGATCTCCACAACGTCTCGGCAGATCCAGATAGCAGACCACGGCTTCTGGCTTTCATGGAGAATTCATTCCGCATAGCGGCCAAAAGAAACTACACACTTTCTAAAACACAACCCCCTTCACCACCACACCCTACCCCACTGTCTAATACACACCCACCTTCACCACCACACCCTACCCCACTGTCCGTGGACGCCACGCCGGGTGCAATCTCCGTCCAAGATAGCTCCTCAAAGAGCATCTCCGTCCAACAACTACTGGAGAACGCAGACCGAGGAGAGGCGGGGATCCGTATCCGCGGAGTAGCTCTCTTCATGGATAGCAACAAAGAGAGATTTGGAATAAGCTTTTGCTTCGCCTGGGAAAGGAAACGCGCCCGTTTGTCGCCGGGATTGTCTTGTCTGCTCAATGGGAGTACCGCAAAAGTCACAATGAAGCGGAAAACCTTCGACGCTATGCCAGTGTGCGAGGTAGACGGCCACCGATTTCGGTTGGTGCGATCGAGAAACAAAACGATTGCACCAATAGAATACTCGGAAGGTCGGACGCCTTTCACACAGGCAAGTGCGCTGCTTGCACATCTAAGCAGAAATGCGGGTGAAACACCCCGGGTGATAAGCGTGGATGCGATGGCAATCGAATATTCAAGAGCGAAAGTCGCAGACCGGCTGGGTTGCATTGAAGCCTCTAAACATCATGAGGTTGTCGTATACGAAGATAGGGGAGAAAATCTGAGCTTCCTCAGAGCCCCTTCGCACGACCTAACAAATGCAACTGACAGCTGGGCCACACCCCGTTCCTAGTTCGACCAACCAAAAGGCAGCCGCGGAAAAAGCCGCAGCCCATCAAAGCGGCAGCCGAAGCACCAACACGGCCTTCGTGGCTGCCTTCAACACTGCAGCAAGGAGTACTCCGAATCTCATCCCATGCACCACCCCTTTTAATGCCAAGGACCCTCAAAACAGCTTCACAGCAACAAATGAGCCGAACGAGAACCGACATGGGACAGGTTGAACCGCCCCGCTATGTCACGGCTTCGGAGCCGCGGAGCCATGCACGTAACGCCTTCATCGAATTCATAGCCATACTGATAGCAACAAGACTAGTTAGTTAACCTCAATATCTGCGAAAACATCATGCAGTTCTATAAGCTAGGAAGTGAAAGCCTCCTAAAGGTTAATCTCGAGGAGGCCGAAGCAGCCATTTACAATAATGTCACATCCCGGGTCATCAAGGGAACCATGACAGGACAGTATATGGCAGCCTACAGTGCAGAAAATGGCTTCGTGACACTGAACGAGAGTGAGACAGAGCGCGCGGGAAGACCCGTTTATGCGACACCACTAAACGACCCAATTGTAGTTACCGCCCGATGCACCAAGATTATGCTGGACGACAAGATCCTCGAGATGGCCAAGTCCATTGAAGGGAACTCAAACGTCAAAGCGCGTTGGGAAAATTGGGAGGTACCAAGAATACAGTGGGTCAACGGAGTTCCAGGATGTGGAAAGACAACTTGGGTGATTAGACACTTCGACGTGGATAAGGACGGTATCATCACCACAACAGTGTAATAATGCATTATTTCAAAAAAGCACATTTGCAAGTGCCATCAAAGTTTTTAATCATCTACCTTTGGAATTAAAAACGATGAGTAGCCATAATTTTAAACAAGCTCTTAAAAATTGGTTGGTATCTAATACATTTTATGATCTCCAAGAATATTTTATTAAAGATACAAATTAATACATTCTCTCCATTTTTAATATAGTTCGTTGTGTATCTTAGTGTAAGTTTAGTTATTATGTTATTTAATTGTTAACTATTTTAAAGTCTCTATTTTTCATTAAATAAATGATAAATATATTGTACGTTCGTAATGGACAGAGCTGTTGGAAATACTTCAATTGTACTACCTATGCTATGTACACAGTTTTTTACAATAAATATTATTCTATTCTATTCTAACAACTGAGGCAGCAAAAGATCTAAGGGAGAAGCTATCGCACCGTATCGGAAACCTGGTCAAAACCAGGGTGCGAACTATGGCTTCTGCTCTGGTAAGTGGTTTCGGAAAAGAGAAATTCAGCCGCCTCCTGGTGGATGAGGCTCTCATGAACCATTTCAGGGCCATTTTGATGGTCTCACGGCTGTCTGGTGTTGGCGAAATTGTCCTCATCGGAGACGTCAATCAGTTGCCTTACATCGATAGGGAAAATCTCTTCGAAATGAGGTATCACCGCCCGAACCTGGTAGCAAAGATCAGCCAGGAGTTGCTCTGCACACATCGCAACCCGATGGATGTTGCATATGCGCTGAGGGAAATATACTCAGGTATGTATTCCTCAGTTCCCCGTACAAAGTCCCTAGAGCAGAGAAGGTATAAAGGAGCGCAAATACCCGGCACCCAACCCAACACCCTCTTTTTAGTGCATACTCAAGAGGAAAAGGAGACCGTGACAAACCAGAGTTACGGGTCGGGCACCGGGTCACGCATCCTTACCATCCATGAAGCGTAGGGATTGACATACGAGTCGGTAATCGTAATTAAAACTAAGGCAAACATGAAGCTGCACGAGAGCGTGTCCCATGCGGTTGTAGCAATCTCACGGCACACGGGGACCTTCACATACTACGCTGACGACACCGACGACGCCATCGGTCGGTTCGTGCGGCGAGCGTTGGCTGCATCACCAAAGACCAGTCGAGGTTTCAACCTACAGATGGCCATTAGAGACAGAAATGCGGCCGTAGTGGAGGCTCTGGGCCAGGAGGAGGCGGCTTAGGCAAAAGACTAGTACTACGTTTTAAATGTTCACCACCCCCCTACTCCCCCCCCCCCTTTGTGTTCCTCTGCTTCTCCTAATCCAAGATCTATGTAAATAAGAAAAAGATTATTGTAATGACAAAAGTCACGGACCCCGGAGTCTGTGGAGTGTTTAAATTAAATAAAAAAAATAAAAAAAAGGCCCCTTTACAGCTGATTAGTTTTTATTTGATTTTTTGGTATTATTTTGTTATGTACCAGCACAGAATAATTATCTATAATTTATCTTATACCTTTAAACGAGCAATTCTTGTACCTATATAAATATGTATATATATATAGAATCTGAATCTCGGAAACGGCTCGACGGATTTTCATGAAATTATGTATGCAGGGGATTTCGGGGACGATAAATCGATCTAACTAGGTCTTATTTAAAAAAAACGCATATTATGCGCGTTTTTAGACAATGAAAAACTGTCACATTAGACATTACAATGTAAGGTAAATTTCGCCGCGTGACGCGACAGCATAATTAGCTCAGACGGGAAGTCGGGCGCTCATAGCGGTCACGAATTAGTAGCTCCGGGTTCGAATCCAGACGGGTTCTCTTTTTTTTCAATTCGTTTTTTTTTAAGAATATCTATTTCTTGGAGTCTTTTATCTGTAGGTATCTAAGTATATTTAGTATTTAAACCGAGCAAAGCTTGGTCACCCTGGTACTAAATTGTAAGTGACGTTACCAAGTGTTCTTTTGAAATATTGACTGGCCTTGTGGCTTAGTGGGTAGTAGCTCTGCCTGCGAAGCCGGGGGTCGTGAGTTCGATCCCCACCCAGTGCAAATATTTGTGTGATGAATTCAAATGTTTGCACTGTGTCTGGGTGTTTCTTTGTATAATAAGTATGTATTTAAAACTATATAAGTATTTTATCAGCTATCTGGCTGCCATCACACAAGCTTTGCTTAGTTTGGGGTCAGATGGTGTTGTGTGTGAATTGTCCACCAATATAAAAAAAAAAAAAAAATGATTCGAATAAATAAATGGAATTGAATTGATTGAACATTTACCGTTTTTTTTCTTTTGTTCCCCTATAGTTATCGGATACTTAAGGCCTAAATCTACAAAAGATTGGACGCTGAAGAGGAGGCGCTTTATTGAATTGGGATCTGGTACTATCTATTTGTCTGGTTAAGTAATAGATTGAGGGTTCAATATACGATGGTCCGGAGGTTCCTACTATTGGAATATAATACAATGGCGCGAATAATGTTCACAAAGAAATCGAATATTTGATAATAATACATTTCGAAGGACAACTCAATTTTAAGCACACATTTATCATGAGTGTGAAAAACAAATTTTATTTCGATTGTTCAATACATTTTTAACTGGCTTCGAAAACAATGTTATATTGGACTACTTGTAGCTACAGAAAGCGGCATCGTTTCAAAGTTGATGTTCCAAAGACTCGAACGAAGAGATTAGACTTCATTTTTGTAATAGGACCAGCAGACTATTAACTGGATATCTTCAAGTCCAGAATAAATCGAATCGATTTCTTCTAAGTTAGCGCGCTCCATCGTAAGCCGCGTCGTCACTTAACATAAAGCGATTGCGATGGCGGTCAAACGCAAAGTGGGCAGTAGTAGTAGGTACCTAATAGAAATATTCAAAGTGTAATACGCCAAACGCAGTCAGAAAGACAAAATTGAGTTTATACTCAGAGTTTTATAATACGGCACGAGGTCAGAAGCTTATTCCTAGCATACGCATAATGCACTTCATGGTCCCATTACTGGTAGTAGGACTCTTTCCCGTGTAGAGTCCGCCTCTACACCTGTGTCATTAATTCTACTTCTAAATACACAGTAATGTTTGAACGGTTTCCTGTTACTGTGTTCCAGTTTGAATAGAAATGTTTGCGGAAAATCTTATATATCCGGGTGGTAAGCGCAGAGCAGTGGCCGCCATCAAACAAGGTTTGCTTAGTTTGGGGTCAGATGGTGTTGCGTGTGAATTGTCCACCAATATTTATTATTTAATGATTGGGGCACTTCATGTTCCGATAGTCGCGCGACACTGTGCTGTTATGTGTCAGGCATAAGTATTGCTCATTCAGTCACTATCCTATAAATATTTTTTTTAATCACTATAAAATACCATTTATTTTAGCAATACCGTAGTAGAATCTATAGAAAATGACAACACGTTTTCCCCTTTTGTTTTGAAGCCACGTGGTGACAAACAAAAGGAATTGAATCCCGCTGGATCCGATCCAGAAATGGAGACAGGTTTAAATTATTATCCAGGATTTAACGAGAAAACGTCGGCCGGGTTATTGAAACCTTCTTTTGTTTGATATTTTATTATTCTTTTACTGATTGTTTCATCTCGAATTACACGACGCTGCGAAGATTATTAACATTATTTAACGATTTTTCTATCCTACTAACAAGTATTATAGATAGGTATATTCGAAAGTTTACGTGTTTCTTTTTTCTGATTTTATTTAGAGACATTGAGTCATATTTGAGTATGTCAGCGCCATATTTAACGAACAAATTACATAACAGTAACGAGCAATTAGATTAGATACTAGTAATTATATCTTTAAACAGCTTACGAGCCGACCTATAAAGCATTCTAGCAACGTCCGACATATTCAATTCAATTCAATTTATTTCTTCGAACTATTATTTTACAAAGAAAACTTGGTAACGTCAATTACAAAAAATTATAAAAAAACAGTTTAAATACATAAACAACAGAGACAATATTTATCATTAAGCGGCTGTAAAGAGGCCTTGTCCAATGAATTCAGCTATAAAAAGGCTTTGTCCTTTAGATCATTTGTCTATAGAAAGTTTACGTGTTAGAAACGTGTTGTTTGTTGCAAACACAACCAATCCACACCATGTCAATTTTCAGATCGAGCCATTTTCGTGTGAATATGATGTGTACAAACAAGTCTTTTGTCATTTTGAACAATGTAATATTTTTACCTACAATATTATATCAAGTAATTTGTTCTATGTATTCACAAATAATATTGAAGATAATAATTTATTTTGAAAAACTATATCTTGGTTGGTTCATGCCATTCAAAACTTACCTGAAAAATAAAGAAATCTGAAACTTTTTATAACCTTATCTTTATAATTTTATTAAGAATGAAACATCTCAATTTCTTAGAATTATTTGTAAAAATTAAAACGTTGAAAACCATAGAAATGTTAAGTTAAATGTCAAAATTTACTTAATCAAAATTTAAGTCTACATCATTTATTATTATATATACCGTAATTAATAGTACTTATACTTTATGCTACTTTATATTTGCTTGGAAAATGACTTGTCTGAGACTAGTTCAAATTTTATTTGATTTTGTGTTCAAGTGATCATCAAGGCTTTTACCTAGCTAAAAGGCTTTTAGCTATGCAAAAACCTTGATCCAGTATTGAACGGTGTTTAGTCTAATTAAGCAATTAGGTACTGTTTTAAAGGTTTCCTTAGTGGGTATTCTTTGATGGATATAATTTACTCGTAGGTATGTGTCTAGTATAATCTATAGTAAATCAGTTTCTTCTGGATAAGCGTGCTTTAGCGTACACCGCATGAACCTATACCTACCTACTAGTAGTATCATTTAAAACAATCCAACCAGGTGCGGTATTTTGCAAATGACATTTATAAAAATAACCCCAACGACGTAGTTTATCTGTGACGCAGAGTCAAGAAGGTTTATTCTTCCTTGCACGGAAAAAACAATATTAGAAACCTGTCACTACGTTGTTTGACGTCATATTCGTGCATCCGATCGGTGGAAATAAAACGACAAGGACATAAAAATATCTTTTAAAACTTATTTTTAGCATGATCGTATGCGGATATTTTTTTAATGTTCCGTACATCTTTACCCTTTTTTTGTTTGTGTTTGTTTGTTTGTTTGTTTAAACGCAAGGATCTCTGGAACTACTGGTCCGAATTGAAAGATTCTTTCTGTGTAGGATAGTCCATTTATCGAGGAAGGTTATAGGTTATTTAACATTACGCTACTATCCACAGGAGCCGAGCATGAATGAAAAATGTAACAAAAACGGGCAAAAAATGCTTTTTGAGAGCTTTCGTTGCGTGACAGCATTTGTCATATTTTAAAGGTTGCGTCATTAGAACCTAAAGTAACCGAATTTGTTCAAAATTACCAATTTTCGATAGATGGCGTAGCAACGCGCGCGCGTTCAGCTAGTATCATATAAATAGCTTTTTTTTAAATCTACCTTATTATGCCTAGGATAGTCAGGTCTCCTTAGCTCTACCCTCCATAGTTAATAGATAAAATGATCATGATCACAAAATGATCGTCCATTTTTTTGTGTTTTTGCGATAATACTAAGCGAAATATACATCAATACCATGTTAAATAATTTTATTTCTGTTTGATCCTATTTAGATGAGAATACCTTAACTGCGTGAACTGACAGTGTAGGCGTAGACCTATTATTGAAGTACGAATTGTAAATATGACAAAATCAGGCCGACGGATGATGACCTTTTCATAAGTAAGTATAAGCCCACGCACATCTATTATTACTTACCGTTGTAAATATTCCATACATTTAGAATTTGAACAACAATTTGATTATTATTAAAATACCTATGTATATAAAATGGGTACTTATCATTTGTTTGTATAAGTATGTTCATCAAAAGGTAAATAGGTATACCATAGACAAAACCCAAAACATGTTTTGTTGACTGCTTAATCAACAGTGTTAGCGTGATTCTATCCTGCAAAATAGTGTGGTTTTAAAATTTGAGAAATACGTCCGGGAAAAATTTCCCAATTTTTTTTTTAAATAAAGCGTGACGAGATGAGCAGGACATGTGCCTGATCGTAAGCAACATGCCTGCCACATAACAGCACAATGACTCGCAGCTATTGGAACATGAAGAGTCCAAATCATTACCTAGCACTGCACTGCGCTCGTCACCCAGAGATCTGAGTTGTTATATCTCTAAGCCCTGTAGTTTCTCTGGAAACATTGCCCTTCAAACCGGAACACAGTAATGTTTGCACGTTACTGCTTGGCGGTAGAATAACTGGTAGAATAACTGCGTTTCTCATAACCACTGGCTTTAACGGTGAAAGAAAACATCGTTAGAAAACTGGCGAGTTCAAGACAGATATATTTTTCGCTTAAAAGAGTCTTTCGCAAACGCAATCTAGCCCAGCATGGTATGCGTGGTGGACTATGGCATTGACTCTCTGCTTCTGAGAAAAGGTCCCAAGTCCCAACACTGGTAATGTTTAGTAGTTAAAGACTGCTTATGCAATAATTTGCATAAGCAGTCAGTTCGGACTTGGGACCTTTTCTCAGAAGCAGAGAGTCAATGCCATAATCCACCACGAATACCACTAATTGTTAAATTAGCATTAAAAAAATTGGCAGTCATACGAAATGCCGATATAAGTGAAAACTTACAACTCAGAATTTGATAGCTCACCTTGGAAACTACGTCGGTGAAACTGGAGGGCGTGGGCATAACCATGGTCCAAATTTCAAATTGTTCTTAGAATTCAATTCATAGCCCACGAAAAATCTGTCTCTGGTGCGCCAAAATAAGTTATCACTTAAAAAATTGGCTCACTCAGAAAGTAGCCCAACCATCGTTTTATAAAAGTTATCTTAAGGTAATTTTATCTCTGTACATTTTTTTGATGTCACCACTACCGCAAAAATACCAATTTAAAGGCATCAAGATACTTGGCTGGGGTTTTGATTGCAGTATGAGTAAACGTAATAATCAAATACACAAGAACGCACATAGTCTTAAAACCCTAAAAATGGCTGACATACATTTTTCCTCAAAAATTTAAACAAGGCGACGGGACAGCCCCTGAGCTTGTCTGATGCAACTACAGTCGATACGTCGAAACATCGAGAAAAATACTTTTATCTCAACGTTTTCCTTCACAACACTCCGAACTCAAACTCCGAACTAAACGAATGAAATGCACTTGTTTCCGCGATTCAAACTTCTTTGCAAGACTTCTTTGTATATGTCGGTTGTCTGAATTTCTTGAAGTTTTTTGAAACAAGTAATAAAAAGATTTGCGAACTTGAAATGTATGTGAATGAATGTTTTTACTTTTATAATCTGGTACCATCTGGTCTTTGAAATTGTAAAATTACAGTTTTAGTCCTGTTTTTACAGACGTAAACGATGTTGGGCTGAAATATGAACAACTTAATTCAGCCTTGAAGCATCGTCATTATTTCAATTTCAGCAAGTTATCGCCCATTAATGAGTATTGACCTCTATTCGTGTATAGCACTTGTCTCGATCCTATGTTAATAATATCTAGTATTATCAATGATTTTTAGAATGCCATCTACCCTCTAGCCTGCGGGTGACCTCTTTTTTCCCTCTCTTCTCCCCATAAGAATTATTTTGCCAACTATTGGCCACCAACCTGTCAACGAACGGTTCATTTACACCGGCTAGCTTTGCAACGTGTCCAAGTCAGTTTAATAGAAGTGATTGCTATTACAATATTAATAATAAATACAGGGGATCATCCTCGATCCAGCAGACATAGTCAGGAGGTTCCTCACACGGCAGCCCTAACCACCGGTACCTTGGGCCCTACCTCGCTGCCGGCCGCGATATAAGTAAATCGGCAACCACTAATGATGAGACTACTGAGAGACATACTAATATTGTAACAGAAATAAATATGTGATTAATAAGAACTTCCAAACTCTGGAATGCGTTGTCAGAGTGGGTGTTTCCTGATGGATAAGTCTTCAAGTTGGGAGTGAATCTGTTTCTTGTAGGTTTGCGCACTCCATTATGGACTGCATCGTCGCTTAACATCGGGCATCGGTCAAGTGCATACTTATTCCCCACAAAAAAATCTAAACTATTTTTCTGCTATCTTTTAGTGCAACAATGCTAATGAAATGAACGCTTTGTTTTTAGGTATCGATTAGGCATGCATTCTTGTTCCAAATTGATGACTAGATGATTCTAATAATTGGTTAGGTGATTACTTCGTGATTGCGTTTTTATCTACATACGTTGTTCCATTTGACAATTTATATTACGAGTAACTTATCTTGTACTTTTTGATAGATTTAACTCTACTTTTGTGATAAGAACGTCCAGGCTGTGGAATACGTTGCCTGAGTGGGTTTTCCCCGATGGTTACAATCTTTGTGTCTTCAAATCGAGAGCGAATCGGTTATTTTCTAGGTAAACACGCTCCATCGTAGACCTCATCGTCGCTTAACATCAGGCGAGATGGCAACAAGTGTAAACCTATGAAAAGTTAAAAAAAACAGCAATTCGAGCCGTTTCCTAGATTCAGATTATATTGTATATCGGAAACGGCTCAACACCTCTTCTAATCTATTATTCCGCAACGCCGTACAAAAATCATGCGACAGGGAGAAATTATCGGGGGTTGCAACCCCCCCTCTTCAACTACACTCAGTTGGACAGCTTACAAGTCACGGCATAGTGCTGAATCTTAGTACTTTATATCCTTATATCATCTTACATAGATAGGTCTCCTGGTGGTTCATTTGACCCATACATTTTGTTCACGGGCCTGTACTATAAGTCAGGTGAGAAGTTTGGCGGTCACGAAATAAGACTAGGGTTCGAATTCAGGCGCCACAATTTTTTTCAAGTTTCTTCTTTTTTTTAGAAAATCTAATACTTGGAGCCCTTTATCCGTATCTAAGTATACTCAATGTTTAAACCAAGCCCACCTCGGTCATCATCTTCATCATCAGCCTATCTTAGTCCACTGCTGGACATAGGCCTCTCCCATGGGTCGCCACTCAGCCCTATCCTCGGCTATACGTCTCCATCCACTGCCTGCTGTCTTCCGTATATCGTCACTCTATCTAGTCTCAGGGTGTCCTGCACTACGTTTACCGATTCGTGGTCTCCACTTAAGAACACGTCTACTCCAATGGTTATCGGTTCTGCGACAGATATGTCCGGCCCATTGCTACTTCAGTTTGCTAATGAGTTGAGCTATGTCGGTTACCTCGGTCACCCAGGTACTATTGTATTTTTTTTACTTTTTTTACTTCACTAGCCTGCAGATGTGCCTGTGAATTTAGAAAAAGACAAATCTGTTCTAAACTTCATCCTAACCCGTTCAGTTATTAGGCAGTGTTTGAGTAGCTATCATTGAAACATCTAAACATCCAAATTTCCATATTTATAATCTAAGTAGGATTTAGAAAAAAAATATTTAAAAAACATAGTTTTATTCGAAATACTTAGGATTATGTAGAAAAAAACCTACTTCCTTTTAGGTGCCCTTTTGGTTTAGTGCGGTTGTTTCCAGTAACCCTGTATGATTTTGACAAACGTAAATAACGGTATAATATTGCTGTTAATATAATATTATCGTTCATAATCTTCATAGTCCCGAAGATTACTGACAACCACTTGTTCTTGAAATATATTCTTCATAGCATGATTTTGGCAGAACTCTAGAGGGACTTCTATGTAAGCTGAAACAAAGAATATTTTCTATTTAATTCTTGTATTTTTTTTAGTTGTAGGATTCTTTGCACCACAGCTTTATCATTATTTTTAATGACGGAAAAAATATATTATATTTCGAGTTGGTTATCATTAGTATATAGAATATTAGTAGTTATAAAAATAAAAGATGGTAGTGGATATAAGTTTCATTAAAACTTATTTCCGTAATATTAATAATATAAATGTTAAAATATTGGTGTAATTCTATTTTAATGTTATGGCAACATCAAAAATTCCCTTATGTCACTGCGGCTGAAGAACTAGTATCCATAGCCAAACTCAAATTAAAAAAATATATTGTGTCTCTAGCATGTCAATGTCAGCCACTAATACAGAGTATCTCTGTCAAATCTCTCTATTTAGTCTGTGACTTATCGAATTTTATAAACTTTCGAACGTAAATATCTTTATTTCTAGGCCTTTTGAAGACAAAAATCTTTCTATATCTTACTCAGGGACTGACGGGCAACATTTTAAGATATTTTTGATGTATAGACGCCAACATTTCGTCTCAACTATTTTGAAGTATGAAAGTCTGCCATTGTTCTTTCTCATGTGTGTTTTTTCTTTAATGTATGTACGTAGATTGATGTAAGAACGAATAGAACTAATACCCAAAATACAGATGTGCTATAGGTACACCTAGTTTGGGAAATCTATACTTATAATAAAACTGTAGCGGGTCGAATTCTGTACATTGAAGATATTGTGAAAAAAAAATTTTGGGGGCACTTCATAGTCGATACTGATGGCGAAACTGCATTTTTTTTCTTTCATGTCTGTCTGTCTGTCTGTCTGTCTGTGTGTATAGGGAACTCACATCACGCCGAAACTACTGATTCAATTCAAATGAAACTTGACATGATTTAAGATCATACTAAGTAGATGGTAGCTGTCTACTTTTAATCCCCAAATTCTGCACGGTTTTTGTGCAGAAAGGGGTTAAAGTCAGAATGTGTTTTTGGTTGTAACTCATGTTTGCGTTGATCAATTTCGTTAATTCTTATTTTGTTAGAAAGAACACATTTCTAATATAGTCTTATCTAAATTTTAGCATTATTGGTCGTGTGGTTCGGAAATAACATAGAAATTAAATAATAACGGAATTAATAAGTTCGGTACATACTAACTTCTAAGTATTCTGTGACAAT
Organism: Ectropis crepuscularia; assembly: GCA_963693475.1. Classification (NCBI taxonomy): domain Eukaryota; kingdom Metazoa; phylum Arthropoda; class Insecta; order Lepidoptera; family Geometridae; genus Ectropis; species Ectropis crepuscularia. The sequence continues at coordinate 19,161,256 of OY856358.1, forward strand.
GTAAACAACAGCAGGTCTACTACGAAGTCCGATAAACGATATATCGGCCGAACTTATGAAGTTTCCGACCACGAAAGACAATCGGTCGGTTGATCAGATGGGCCGTTTCGTTCGATCCGACCCTTATCCGACCTAAGTCTATAACTTTCGACCCGAAATGTTTTTCGTGGTAGGCTACAATCCGATTCAGCTGTCGGTCGGATGCGATCATTCGGAGTTTGTTTTCGTAGTAGACCTGCTGGGATGTAACGGAGGTCATTTATCGGATTTGAAGGCGGAGTCGGAGTTTTAAAATTTGATTTATCGGAGTCGAAACCGAAGTCGGAGGCATAGGCAGAGGATTAGAAGTGGTGGCAGGAGATACATTTTTATTGGGTATTTTTTTTTTGCCAAACACGTGGACACGATAAACATTGACGAGCAATTGATTTAGGAAGTTGGGATTTTGTATTTTAATTTACTATCCACCACAATAAAGGATTATCTGCAATATTTATACACCTTACCTCCGATTATAACCTCCGTTTTAAAAGTTTCGGAGCCGAAGTCGGAAACGAAGGTCTAATAGTAATCGGAGGTTCCGACTTATCGGAGTCGGATTCGAAGCAGCTCTTCCCTGGTAGGCACACAGTAGTCAAATCCGTCATCCGTCATCTATCGTCAGGTAATAATATGACAGTACCTGTCTTGCCTATGTTTTTCCACAAAATGGCAGCTCATGGTACGAAACACAATCTGATATTTATTAGAAAATGTGTAATGTCGTATTTGTTGTTGTAGCGACAATAGTCAGGTCTTTTGCCATCGTCACGCGTAAGACCACTCCGGTTTGAGTAGGGCTGGGACATTGGCGGTGGAAAAAATTGTTTTGTGTGTGAATTGTTCACCAGTATCTATTTATCTGGACGACGTAGTCATAGCTTCTTAAATTAGTCGAGTGAACTTTTTACTTGCCTAGAAATTAGTAAGTTGACGTGAAATGATAATAATTGAAGTCGGTTTTTGTTTTTTCGGATATTATTTAAATCCAAATACTGTACTAAATTTAGTGTTCAACAAGCTTCGGTGCAGAAGCAGAACCAAAGCAGACCGTTGTTTTTCTAAAATTGAATAAAATGTTATCTTACCAAGTATTATCTATACTAATATTATAAAGAGGAAAGATTTGTTTGTTTGTTTGTTTGTTTGTAATGAATAGGCTCCGAAACTACTGGACCGATTTCAAAAATTCTTTCACCTTTGGAAAGCTACATTATTCCCGAGTAACATAGGCTACGGCAGATGGCGCTGCAGTTGATATCTAGGTTATTATTCGAGCGAAGCCGGAGCGGGCCGCTAGTTATGTATATATTATGTAAAGGTTTGATTTGGTTGATCTCGGAAAAAGCATGGGCCCTAACGAAACAAATATTAACGACAGAATGACATTACCAATTAGATTGACATTTGAAACACACATGGTTTAGAGTCTTAAATATTACATCGGCTAATAAGTCTATCACCTACTACTTAGGATATCATCCTGTAAAAATGTACAAGTGGGTAAGTATCAGATCACGCACATCAGCTACAGACTCTTCGTAATGTATCCTATAAAAATCCTACAAACTTAACACTGCGGCTATGTTCGATACTCCACAACCTTACTACGAGTGTGTTTGATGTTGTTTAAAATATAAAATATGAAGTTGCTAAACTTGAATAAATATATTTTTATGTGGAAAAATAAATCACTCTGTTTGTGTAATGACCACCCATCCAAACATTTTTACGTAAGTACTACGAATGCACTAATAAGGTCGCAAGATCAACGTACGCGAACGAAGTAGCGGGTTCAGCTAGTTAGAAATATAATTGTAGAATGTACAGATTTTATTGAAATAAACAATTTTGATTTTTTTATTTTTTTTTATTTTTTTATTTTACTGCCAAGCAGTAATGTGAAATATCACTGTGTTCCGGTTTGAAGGGAAATGTTTCCCGAGAAATTACAGGGAAGCAAGGCGAACAATGTATGTAATCCTGACCGCCATCTTGCCTGATGTTAAGCGACCAGTAAATACAATCTACATAATTATATTGACCAGTTTTTTGCAGGTTGGACAGTTCATAAAATTATCTCTTGTGCGGTAGCTTATATTAATAGTTTTTTTGTACATGTACAATGATACTATAATATACGAAGTTTTTATTTTACATCTACACTAATAACTACAAAACTGAATTCCAATGAAAACATTACTTCATATACCACTTACTCTTAGCACGTACACCGCACTACTAAACCAACTACTTTGGCAGTATATTAAATACTGTTCGAAACATTTTGTTTTTTTTTTGGGACCAAGAATTCAAAAACTAACAAACTAACTTTGCGGTCGATTTTTGCGTGTAGTTTTTTTTTTACCAGTCTATGTCCGATCTGATCTCAAAACTTCAAGAGACTCAAGCGCATTACTTCTTGAGATCATGCTCAGCATTCTAGCACCTTTATCTAGTAGAATAGCGATGATTATAGTTTAAAGTTACGGCTGGTCTAGTCGCGAGAACGGCGACAGCCGACTTCGGCTTCGGCTTCAAATCCCACGCGCACCACTGTCACACGTATTTGCAGAGTCAGGTGCCTAATGCCGCTAACTTAAAACGGTGTAGAAAAACATCGAGAGGAAGCCGATATGCACCTAGAATCTATTTTTTTTTTTAAATAAAGAGTGACGAGACGAGCAGTACATGCGCCTGATGGTAAGCAGCATGCCTGCCACATAACAGCACAGTGACACGCAGCCATTGGAACACGAAGAGTCCAAATCATTACCTAGCACTGCACTGCGCTCGTCACCCTGAGATCTAAGATGTTATATCTCAAAGCCCTGAAATTTCACTGGAAACATTGCCCTTCAACCCGGAACATAGTAATGTTTGTACATTACTGCTTGGCGGTAGAATTACTGGCAAAGGTGTGGTACTTTCTACCACTACAAAAGGCCATGTTTCATTCACCAACCCGCAGTGGGCCAACATGGTGGATTATGGCCTTGACTCTCTCCTAGCGAGAGAAGGTCCCAAGTTCCAGAATTGGGAACATTTATTGGGCTGCTTCTGGTATGATACTGGTATACGTAGACCGAAATAAATAAGTTCTTACTAGAAATGTCTTCGTCTCCGCGGCAATTGATCATATCCAAATAGCACCCGTTGTTGAAAGTCCTGTAAATGTAGGCCCGATATTTCGATGCGCCGCACACCGGTGAGTAGTAGTTTGGACAGAAGACAGGACAAGATTCAGCGTAGTGCCGTCTTAAGGTCTTCATGCAGTATTTTAGAGGTGTTTGGACTAAATCTGGAATTTAGAAAGGAACATGACACACGTGGTATTTCTATATATACAAGTCAGAATGGATACATAGGTACTTCGTGCTATAGAAATCGTTTACACTTTATCAGTAATCAATACATAGCTCGTGCAAGTCTCTGTATCTGTGTAATAGTGTGAATCGTCTTCTATCAAATCAAATCAAATCAAAATATTTTTATTGCTTAAAACTGTGTACACTAGATGTTACATTTAAAAAAGTATCAACAGATTACCCTGTATTGGGCATGCAATATTAAAATTATACATAGTAAAGTAATTCAGACAACAAAAAACTTATTTTAATACAAATACAATACCCCAATGTTATACTATGCGATTACTTGCCACTTATAAGATTAACATTATTCTAAATATCTTTTCTTTAAGTAATTGTTTGATGATCCATAAAATTCTTTAATATTATAGAAGGACATTTTAATTAGCCAGTTTTTCAATGTTTTTTTGAAAGAAGGAACGTGTTCTATAAATTTAATCTCTAGTGGTAAACTGTTAAAAACTTTTATAGCTGTGTGTAGTGAACTTTTATAATACATTGCATTGTTAACTTGTAATACTTTGATATCAAACTTGTGTTTTAGTCGTAGACTCTCCACTCGGGAAGATTTATTTTCAAAAAAGTAAGTCGGATTATTTTTCACAAACAAGCTAATTTCTAATGTAAATATACAAGTCAAAGTTAATAAATCGTTTTCTCTAAAAACATTTCTGAGAGAATCAGTGTTATGCAAGTTGTAAATTGCTCGTATACATTTCTTTTGCAATTTGAAAGTGGTTTCAGCATTCACTGAGCTTCCCCAGAATATAACGCCGTATGTTAAATAAGGGTAAACATGGCCATAGTAGGCATTAGTTGCAATTTTTTTTGAAGAAATATTTTTTAGTATTTGCAAAGCGTAACAATACTTAGAAATTTTTGAATTTACCTGGGAAACATGGTATTTCCAATTTAAGTGCGAATCCAAAGTGACGCCTAAGAATTGAGCATTTTTAACTTCGATAGCTGTAAAGTTTTCGTAGCTTATATTTAGTTTAAGGGGCACTGTTTTATAATTACTGAACTGAATGAATTTTGTCTTTTTGATATTTAGTTTTAAATTAATTGATTCTAGTTCCTTGGCTATTTTCTTTAGTGTGGTATTTATTTCTTCTTCATATTTTTCTACGCTTAAGTTACTTTGTGGGATGTATATGGTTGCATCATCTGCAAACATAACACAGAGGTGATCTGTTATCCGTGGCAAATCGTTCACATAAATGATAAAGAACAATGGACCTAAAATACTGCCTTGAGGTACACCGAGTAAATTATATTTGGTATCTGATTCAACTGTTTCAATAGTTTTCGTTTTATGGTTGTAGAAGTGTATACTTGTACATTGACATCTATTTGACAAGTAGCTCTTTAATAGTTGTAATGCAGGGCCTCTTATTCCTATTTTTTCAAGCTTTGTTATCAAAGTTTCATGCACGACACAGTCAAAAGCCTTTGACAAATCTAAAAAAAGACCGATTCCTTTGTTCTTACTGTTTATGTCTTCGTAAACCTGTTTCAGAAATTTAAAAATGGCTGAGGTTGTGTTTTTGCCCTTTTGAAATCCAAATTGATTTAAGTTTAACAAATTATTTTGTTCTAGAAAACTGTAAATTCTATTGTAAATGGCTTTTTCGAAGACTTTTGAAATGCAAGGAAGTATAGCAATAGGTCTGTAGTTTTTCATTTCATCCACAGGGCCTTTTTTATGTAAAGGTCGGATGATGGCTTTTTTCAGATCGGTTGGAAAACAGCCGGTTTCGATTGTCAAATTTATTAAATAAGCCAATGGTTCTGCTATGACATTTATGGTGCTCTTGATAGCTTGCATAGGTATGCTATCATGCCCTGTGCTTTTTTTATTTTTTAACTGTCTGACGATATTTTTTACTTCTTGAGGGCTTACTGGAGCCAGAAAAATACTTTTACAATTGTTTTGTGAATGATTTCTAGTTTGGGTGTGCTGATTAACAGATTTATGAGAGGTGTTATTTAAGTTAATAAAAAAGTCATTAAACATTTGAGCAATTTCAGAATGGTCTCTGATTTCTCTTTTATCAATCTTCAGTGATTCGATAGTCGTTGGAATTAAATTCGTTTGAGACGTATTTTGTTTTATGATTTTCCATGTCGCCTTGCTTTTATTTTCACTTTCATTGATGTAGTTAATATTAAAGGTCTTTTGCGCTGCAGAAATTACTTGTTTCATTTTCTTGGCATATTTTTTATATGCCATCAAATGATTATTATTTTTGCTTTTAAGACTTTTTTGGTACATTTGTCTTTTATTTTTACAGGAAATTTTAATACCTTTTGTTATCCAGTTGGCTTTCCTTTTATACGTAATTTTGACTCTTTCTAAAGGGACGCATAAATCAAAAATCATATTATAAAGATCAACAAACCTACTATAAGCTATTTCCACATTTTTATGCTCATAAACTTCATCAAAATTTATTTGCTGGATATAGTTGATAAAGATCTCTGAATATTTGTTTAAATGGCGCCTATATATGTACCAAAATTTCTCCTGAAAACTGATACTAGTCGGTATACTAAGTATTTGTGCAGTGTGATCCGAAAAGTCAGATTCTACATTTATTATATCTGTATTATATCTTTTAACATTTGTCATTATGTTGTCAATGCAGGTTCGGGACATATTGCTTATTCTAGTTGGGTTTCGAATGGCTGGATGCAAATTAAACGATTTTAAACAATTTACTAATGACTCTGTTCTAATGTTATTTTCTAAAATGTTGATGTTAAAATCTCCCATTAAAAAGATTTTTTTCTTGTTATATCTTTTTCTTTTTGTCAATTTCTGTAATAAAGTTTCTAGACTTAAAAGAAAAAGTTCGTAGTTGCTATTTGGCGTCCGGTACAGGCATATGACTACATATTTTAGTTCTATCACTTGTCTTATCCTTATGATTGCAACGAACAACCATAAAAGTATAACCTAAGCCCTCAGTAAATTATAATTAATTATTATTACCTTATGATGCGATTTTCGTGTTTTTGTCAATTAAAGTTCTGTACTTAAACGCCATCTTGTCCGATGGTATCTTAATACTAATCGTAATCAAATAAACTCGACATGCTAAACCCTTTGTACTTTATTTTCGTATTGGAAAGAGTTATGATTTATAATTTTTTATGGTATTATAATCTCCGAATCAAACAATTTTAACCTATACAGGGTTACTGGTAATCAGCCTGCATCCGTTTAAGGGCATGTTCTGTATATTTAAACAAACAACTTTTGTTCTACAACTTTCGTTAAAACTTAATAGATAACCCAAAAAAAAAATGTATTTGTTGCCCTTTTTTGTACTGTTTAGCGACTTTTTAGTGTTTATTGACTTCGGTACATCATTTTTTTGCGCGAGAGCGTACGCGCTCTCGTTACGAATTGTTACGAAGAGTTCGATACTTTTAGACCGTGCAAATGCACTTTTTATTTATTTTGTAAACGAAAAAAAAAAAACAATTTTTTTTAAACTGTAGAACAAAAGTTGACGTATTGAATGTACCTAACATCCCCTTAAAAGGATGCAGGCTGATTACCATTAACCCTGTATACAGCATCTTAGCTGGTAACGTCGATGACAGTCCGTTCAGTTGTTTGTTGGTGAAATAATAATATATTATTGGAACTGTTTCTTGTTCTTCTTCTTCTTCGTGTCGATGATGTTGTATTACTTATGACTACACCTAATTGGTTTTTGAAGTGAAAACTTTTTTTGGCGCGCCTAGATATATTTTTCGTGGGGTGTGAATTGAATTCTAGCGTCACGGTCGAGTATGATAAGAAATCTTCGGGTAAACTCGGGACCATGGCCATTGGCCATCTAGAAATGCGTCAGCCAATATGGGAAATGCTGACGCATTTCTAGATAGACATGCCATGATGGCTAGGCCACGCCCTCCAGTTACATCCGTGTAGTTTCCAAAGTAAGCTATCAAATTCCGAGTTATACATAAGTTTTCACTTCTATCGGTAGTTCCTAGTTATGACTGCCAATTTGTTTTTTTATTTATTTGTATTTCTTTTTATTGTTTTTTTCTTGGTTTTTATTCCTTGTTGATATTCTTTGAATAGGACTATAGGGTTTTCCACCCAAGAAGAATTGAAGGGGGAAGCAGGGCAGCCTAGAATTTCCAGTTTGGAAGTATAAGTATGGGTGAGAACTATTGAACTGTTTTGAAACCAACGTTGATATCAAACGGACCGCAACCATCTGGATGGCTGTCATATTTTTAAAGGTAGAACGAATTCAGTATAGCAAGTTTCGATGTTTGTGACCTGAAAAGAACTCACTGAGACGAAAATTCTACTTGAGTAAAGTTTTGGCAAATAAAGTTTTAACCAGACGGTCAAAGCAAATAAATACCCTATATTTCTGTCGTCCAGCTCAGCATACCTTTATGTGCTACTTTGTGTTTGGAATACTAGCAGCGCTGCGCAGTTCCATTCGCCTACTTCCCGAACCTTTATTTGTTATTTTGTAGTGGTAGAACTCTTTGTAGAGTCCACCTGGGCAAATACTATCGCCTTATAACCTGTGCCAATTACTTTACCACTAATCAGTAATGTGAAACATCAGTGTGTTCTGGTTTGAAAGGCAATGTTTCCAGTGAAGTTACAGAGTCGTATCGTTACTCGATATCAGGGGTTAGCAACGTTTTGGGAGCCATGGGCCACATGTTGAAGTAGGTAGATAGAAAAAGACCGCACTTCGCACTTCTACAACACTCGCGTTCGCGAGAATGATAGCGAAAAAAAATCGCGGTAGCTATGGAATAAATTCATCTATCTAGTTGTATAAGTCCATAGTTGTATAAATATGTTGTATATTTATATGATATTCACGACATTTTTAGGCCGGGAAAATGTTTAACTTTCAAATATTATTTAAAGCCGCCGCAAGCCGCAAGGAGGTAGGTTGCAGGCCGCACGTTGCCAACCCCTGCTCTAGATTTTACTAAAAATGCTATTAATCTATCTATTTCACTCAATTTCATCCAGATCACTTCAGTAGTTGTTGCGTAAAAGAATAACAAACATACTTACAAATTATCGCGTTTGTAAATAATATTGAGACTAATATTTACCAGTCCCATGACATTTTGCAAAAGATGCCATAGCGCACTTGCTAGAGAACAACTTGTAGGATTGTTTCGTCAAATCCAAAGCGCATTGAGTTTCTCCCGGTGGACATACCACATTACAATCTGACTGGTTTGCTTTTCCCGCTGAACATAGCGCTGGAAATAATATCGTGGTTTTAGTTACATTTATTGCACTAGTTTAAACTTGATTGGTCATTTTTAAAAGGATTCAAAAAAGAAGGTTTCGATTCGGTTCTATGTATTCTTTTTGTATGTTGCGCTATTAGCTCCCCCAACCGTAAATTGATGTTGATTTTTGAAGTTAAAACTTCTTTTGGCGCGCCTAGACAGATTTTTCGTGGGCTGTGAATTAAATTCTAGCGTCACGCTCGGGTATGATAAGAAATCTTCGGGTAAACTCGGGACCATAGCCATTGTCCATCTAGAATTGCGTCAGCGAATGGGAAATGCTAAAAGGGCGTGGCCTGCCCATCATGGCATGGCCATCTAGAAATGCGTCAGCAATGGGAAATGCGGACGCATTTCTAGATGGTCATGCCATGATGACCAGGCCACGCCCTCCGGTTACACTCATGTAGTTTCCAAAGAAAGCTATCAAATTCTGAAGTTCTTTCGGCAGTTCCTATGACTGCCAATTTTTTTTTGTTTGGTAGATAATCCTAACTTTGAAGATTATACATTTTCTCGATTGGTGTAGCGGTTACCTAATGAAATATTAATGAGAATCTAAAATTTCCTACCTCGATGACATATTTGTACTACATACTTTGCTGTCTCATTGTAACCGTTTATTTACCTTTGTTTGATTTCACAAAAATGATGAAATAAAGTCGAGTGTTTAACATGAAAATTCATTTTAACATGAAATTTGTTTTTTTAGCACATTTAATAGTTTATCTGTGTACCCTTTTTGGTGGACACAAAGACAACAAAGTACAAAGAGTATCTAACTAATTGTGAAGAAGTGTCGACGAATACTATTTTATTGTTTTTTTTCGTCGTTTCTATTTAAAATATTTTTTTATTATTTTGACCCAACATTTATTTACTTTTTGGTTGGAATTTTTGCAATATGGAAGTTTGTGGTTAACTCAATTTGTTTCATAATTCTGCCAACTGTGAAGTTACTATGCACGTGCCGTTTACACCATCGCCAAGCTTACATGTACTCATTCATGGCCTTGCTTCATTTTGAAAAGTAATGCTTCTAGGTAGTTCCAAAAGCGAAATTTCATCATATTATATCTCCGAGTGCTGAGCACATTGTAGTACTAGAGGTACTTAGTGGTATCAACTCTTCGTGTTCAAACATTTGCGTTGCACTGTGCTATTATGGACGGTCTAGTATCAGTGTCGCGAGATCAATAGCTTTTTCTTATCTCAAACGTTGTCTAATGAAGAAAAAAACGCACTTAAAAAAAAAACGATGCCAAAAAGAAATACACACAGAATAAAAAAAAAAAAATCCCCGTTTTTTTATTAAATAGTAAATTTACCCGAACTCACAGTGGTACTGGGCAAAAATTAACGTAACGGCAATCAAATACATTGTCTACGGCAAACTGAGTCCAATCCAATTTAATGCAGTCACTATAACGCTTATTGAACTAACTCCAATTAAGATAAGCCAAGGGTTTTCATTTAATCATGGTATTTCATCGATGACTGCGCTCGCTGGTGGTCAAGATTGGTCACAGAATAATTTAAATGATAACCCGTTTATTGAATTACAGAGATTGGTATTAGTTAGGGCTCTTTGCCGTATTTACCTGAGGAAATACCTCTGTAACTGATTCTCCGACCAAAAATACAGGAATTACAGTGTGAAAAAATAGATCCTCTCTCTTTAATCTTTGAAGTGACGAGTGCAGTGCTAAGCAGCAATTTATATTTTGGAACGAAGTTCTTTGCAAGAAGGCAGGCTTGGAAGAAATAGGCATTGTGCTGCGCGACCGAAATGAAAAAAAATTTGAGACTAAAACCGTAAGAAAAATATGTAACGAAAGTAACGCGCAAAAACTCCCCGTGACTAGTGTTGCCAACTTTGTCTTTCAGATGATCGTAGCATAAGTAAAAAAATAAACAATATTTAATGTCTTGCTCGTGCGTGCATTTTGTCCCATGCAAACCTGCACATGGTCCTACCACTACTAATTGGCCGATTTAAGATGTTTACGTTTGTTTTTTTTTTTCGTTTTGTTTGGCGTCACAGATGTCGCAAATTTCTAATTACGATTTAAATTTGCTCAAAAAGTTAACAATTTATTGAAGTGGAAATTTCTTTTGACGCACCTAAGACAGATTTTCCGTGGGCTGTGAATTGAATTCTAGAGTCACTTTTCAGCATTTTCCATTGCTCATGCCTCGCCCTCCGGTTTTACCCGCGTAGTTTCCAAAGTGAGCTATAAAATTCTGAGTTATAAGTTTTTACTTCTATCGGCAGTTCCTATGACTGCAATTTTTTTTATTTCTTGCAATAAATCTTACTTAATTGTGTGTAATACAGTTAACGTATTTCCATAACAATTTTCATAATAACGTTCGAACCGTCGCGTTTTCATCTTTTGTACACAAAAAAAGTGGCCAAGTGCGAGTTGGACTCACCCATGAAGGGTTCCGTTGCAGCAAGTAACATTATATACATAGTACACATAGTTCTTGTAGTTCGTTGTAACTTTGATCGAAGTTTCAATAATAGTGTATTTATGACGTACTAAAAAAAAACTACTCATCAGATCGAGTTCAAACTAATTTTCGTTGGTAGTTTATATCGTATTGTAAATCATATATTTTTTTTAGATTTCTCATTTTCTTACTTTAGAAGTTAGAGGGGGGGGGGGGGGGGCACACATTTTACCACTTTGGAAGTGTCTCTCGCGCAAATTATTCAGTGCAGACGAAAATTATTTTAGAAACCGCAACATCATTTTTGAAGACCTATCGATAGACACCCCACAAGTGTAGGTTTGATGAAAAAAAAAATTTTGAGTTTCAGTTCTCAGTATGGGGGGCAACCCTAATTTTTCTTTTTTTTTAATTTTTCCGTTGAAACCTTAATGCGGTTCACAGAATACATCTACTTACCAAGTTTCAACAGTGTAGTTCTCATAGTTTCGGCAAAAAGTGGCTGTGACATACGGACGGACAGACAGACAGACAGACAGACATGACGAATCTATAAGGGTTCCGTTTTTACGTTTTACGGAACCCTAAAAATATTGATATAAGAATAATACAATTTGAAAGCATCTCGTGGCAATTAAGATTGATGGTCTCATTCATTTCCTTGGTGTTTGGGAATTGTTGATTGACAATGGGAGCATTGTGAACTAATACAATGGAATATTCTGGAAATGAGAGTCTTCGGGTATTTAATGTTAAGGTATTTATAGACTCTGAAATACCCTTGTTAAGTATTTTGCCTACCAAATTGTTTTATTAACCTTCCCGCTATGGTAGATAGATAGATAGAATACTCTTTATTGTGGCACAAAAATAATGACATTACAAAGAAAAACTTATGATCTAGTACCACAAGTGGCAGCCTTATTGCTGAGAGCAATCTCTTCCAGGCAACCAGCACAAGGAAAATAGCCTACATGCAAATACAGGCAGGGGGAGTAACATTAATTTAAATAATACCACTAAATATATAGTACTAAAATAAAATAATAAATATTCACTTTAAAATATGCTACATTTATAAATATATTTAAAACTAACTTAAATACAATAAAAAATAAAATAAAAAATACCAAGAGGAGTGTGAAATATTAAAGAACAGTGATTCAAAGACAGAAACACGAAACAATTACAACTAGTTTAAAATTAAAACAACGTAACAGTGCTACAACTTACAATTTGCTAGTATCAACAGTCTTGCATTGTGAAAAATAAAAATCTTTTACTCTGACCTTAAAAACGCTTAAGGACTGCGATTGTCTCACATGGGCCGGCAAAGAATTCCACAAACTATGTTGTGTGAGTTATGTTGATATTCCGATTTTATTAGCACATACGCGGAATGAATGTTCTCACTACGGCGACTCGGGGTCTTAATTTAAATGATGTTGTTTTAAATTTAATTTCAGAAAAACTGACAATAAGGTACATGAAAATTTACAGTGTAATAAAAAAAATGTAATAAAAAATTAACAAAAGTGCGGCAAAGAAAAGCCAAATCACAATCAAATACAATAATAAATGCATTTAGGTACGAGTAGAGAGTACTCACATACAAAACTATTTGTAACTAATCTTGTTTTAGACAAAAGCTGTGTATATAAATTTAATAGCTTATCGGGTTTTTATCGGATACACTTCGGAGAGTGTGCGACTGAATTGCACGATCTAATACCACCTTGCCCTTTTTTCTATCGGAATTCTCGCAGCTCGAAAAAGCGACATCGTTTCATGGTTGATGTTCCAAAGACACGAACAAAGAGATTCAACTCTGCTTTTGTGATAAGAACGTCAAGACTGTGGAATACGTTGCCTGAGTGGGTATTTCCCGATAGTTGCAATCTTTGTGTCTTCAAATCGAGAGTGAATCGGTTTTTTTCTAGGTAAACACGCTCCATCGTAGACCGCATCGTCGCTTAACATCAGGCGAGATAGCGGTCAAGTGCAAACCTATAAAAGTTAAAAAAAAAAAAAAAACACTGGTTGCATTTAAACTAGACAGTAATGAAATTCCACACAATTTTGCGGAATATGGATAAAAAGCGCGCCAACGCCATCTTTGGTTAAAGAAGGTCATCAAAATAATGGTATCATTACGAAAACGTTTCGGTATTTTTAGGGTTCCGTAAAACGTAAAAACGGAACCCTTATAGATTCGTCATGTCTGTCTGTCTGTCTGTCTGTCTGTCTGTCCGTCCGTATGTCACAGCCACTTTTTGCCGAAACTATGAGAACTACACTGTTGAAACTTGGTAAGTAGATGTATTCTGTGAACCGCATTAAGATTTGAACAAAAAAATTAAAAAAAAAGAAAAATTTGGGTTGCCCTCCATACTGAGAACTGAAACTCAAAATTTTTTTTTTCATCTAACCTACACTTGTGGGGTGTCTATCGACAGGTCTTCAAAAATGATGTAGAGGTTTCTTAAATCATTTTCGTATACACTGCATAGTTTACGCGAGACACACTTCCAAAGTGGTAAAATGTGTGTCCCCCCCCCCTCTAACTTCTAAAGTAAGAGAGTGAAAAATCTAAAAAAAATATATGATGTACATTACCATGTAAACTACCATCGAAAATTAGTTTGAACTCGATCTGATGAGTAGTTTTTTTTTGTACGTCATAAATACACTATTATTGAAACTTCGATCAAAGTTACAACGAACTACAAGAACTATGTATACTATGTATTTTATGTTACTTGCTGCAACGGAACCCTTCATGGGCGAGTTCAACTCGCACTTGGCCACTTTATTTTTACTTGTTAAAATGGTTCCATTTCTTATTTTAGGTCGGTCGTATGAAAAATATCATATTATGTCACTGTCAGCATATTCATTGCAGATGTCGTCGATTTAGTGTTTACATGTTACTCTACTTCACCCCAGTTGTTATCTAGCTCATAAAACTACTCTCGATCTAGCAGACTGTTTCATACTGAGTGTTTGACATAAATAACTAGCCACACTCCGCGGTTTTACCCGCATAGTTTCAGATTCCGTTACTTTCACGGGATAAAAATACCCTATGTATTATTCTAGACCATTATCATCTGTGTACCTAATTTCATCCAAATCCTCACTCACTCAGTAGTTTTTGCATGAAAGAGTAACAAACATGACATAAATTCTTACAAACTTTTGCGTATATAATAATATGTACTAGCATTATTAATTTAAGTTATTCGACGTAGTGAATGTGCACTTTCCAACTGACAACTAGTCTGAGTCTCTTGATTGTGGACTTTCATCAGTTGAGGTATAAGTTAGATCTGCTTAGTATACGTTTTCGTTTCCAAAGTGGAGGGCAGTAAATAGTTTTTTTTAATAAAAGCAAATTAATAAATATAGCCTGATATTTCTAGATAGTAGTTCTAACTGTTATAATACATATATTATGTACTCTGATTTCGTGTTTCCCAAAAGGAACAATTTGGGTGTATTCAAATTCAGAGTAAACAAGTACTTTCTACTCTTTCAAGTCTCCTTTTCCAACCTGCAGTTGCCTGGAAGAGATCGCTCTTAGCGACTAGGTCGTTAATAGCTACTTTGTTTTTTTTTTTAGTTTTTGTATATACCTATTTGTTTTTTTCTTCTTCTAATTAAGTGCAATAAAGAGTTTATCTATATCTGTCTCTAGGTAAATGTGTCACGTACTAAGACGTGATATTTATTTCTTTTTACTCGTATAACAATCAAATCGCGGTCAAACGTTTACCTTGTATAAACATTCTATGTGCGACCCTCTCTCCCTTTCTCCCTTCCAAAGGCGTTCATAGAAGTTCATTGAGGAAGAGCTACCGTAAAAACTTAAGTAACGTTCCCACGTTACTTAGCTGAGTGTTCTATCTGGGTGAGTAAGAATCCTAAGTCTATTCAGGCAAATGAACTTCTACGCGCGCCTTCTAAGTCCTTTAAGTTTTCTGCAAGTATTCTGATTGGCAGAGTGCTCGCGGCGGGAATTGCGGAATATTTTGAAAACAACCCCATGTACCTGTAAGCAACCAAAATGAAATGATGAAAAGGATTTAGTTGGGATCAATGTAGTGTACAGGCCGACATAGCTCCTCGTCCCAGGTGGCGGGTATGTGTAAATGCATTTCTTCTGCGTGAATATAAACGGGAGCCAGATAGTTCATGTAATGCTTAAATAATTGTAAATACAAAACTATTACACGTTTCAAATCAGTTTGACAAGAACCCTAAACTTCTGCATTTTTTCAAAAGAAAAATTTTTTGCTCAAACCGGCCCGGCTTGCATTTTTCTTCACTATAACAGTTGTGGAAGGCTGGAAGGCACTGGATTTCACAACACAGGACCTTCCCTAGAGTAAAATCCGGGACTCATGTAAAGTAAGACGTTGCGACAACAAAATCCTGTACCTACGAGTATTTTTGGGTCAAATAAAGTTCAAATATCCAAATCTACCTTTTGAGTGAGTGCACACGCCGTTCATAATTCAATGAATCGTGGCTACGGTTATGTAAGCGTTTCAGTCACCGGCATTTGTTGGTTACAAAGAGAATATGATAGTCGGATAGCGTCGACTGCTTACTGAACTTTGGGCTAGTCCAAATGGCACCAGTTGCTACCAACCCAGACGTAGTAACTAAGAACAATTGCGGACATCCGTAAAGTATACCTTATAGCATCCAGGAAATTTACGCATACCTGAATGTATCCCGTTTACATACTTATCATGCTTTACAAATTCTACACATCATAGGACGACAAAGGCAAGGAGGTGGGGCTGCATAAGCACCCCACTAAATGTTGCCTCTGCTCGGACTCGGGGCCTTCTCTCGCAAGGAGTTAGTCAAGGCCATATTCCACTATGCTGAGCAAGTGCGGGATAGTGGGTGACACATGACCTTGAACGATTCTAGGTAGAGTCGGTGTCTCAAAATGTTTCCTTCACCATTTTTAAATTAGCGGCATTACGCACATGACTTCGAAAAGACAATGGTGCGCGTAGTGGGATTTGAACCCGGGGGCTCCGGATCGGCAATCGCCGTTCTCCTGACTAGACCAGTCGTAGCTTAGGGCTGACACGGTAAGAAATCGATTTGGGCTGTTACAGATAGGAGAAATTAACGATCGTCCTGGGTTCTGGCATCCTTAATAGAGGCGGCCTACAATCCGGTCAAATAGCGGCAGGAGTCAGGCAGCTAGATTAATAAGTATGAAAACCAACGTGGTTATTACATATTTTAACACAAATACACAGGTAACTAACGTATAATATAGTCAGAACAGTCCGACTCAAGTTTCAATCGCGTCCGGCGATCTTCTTCAAGGCTAGTGCGCGCGCGTGTTTTCAGCTCGTTAAGCACTGCGGGCAGCCGCACGGCGCGCACGTAAGCTTAACGGTTGTTGTCGCGAGGGTGCAGGTGAGGGGGTGCGGGGGGAGAAGATCGCCGGACGCGATTGAAACTCGAGTCGGACTGTTCTGACTATATTATACGTGAGTTACCTGTGTATTTATTTTGAAATAGATTAATAAGCTTCACACAGCGGTCAAACTCAGCTCACCTGATGTTCATCACCAATGGATTCTACGGTGGAGCACGCTTAGCTAGAAGAAACATATTGACACGTAAACGCCAAAACTCTTACTTGATTTTTTATTGTGTAGTTATGTGTGTAGGTATAGTGTAGTTTCCCGCGATATCCAACAGAATTATCTCGGAAAAAAGTTGTGTAGGTACTAAATGATGCGTGCTGTTTACTATTTTCACACCGAATTACACTTACCCCTGTTACGTCGTAAGAGGAAAAAGTGAATTCAGTAAATGTTGTGCAATTTATTTTGCTAATATTTTACTAATAATATAAATGCCAAAGTTCGGATACTTGGATGTTTAGATGTTTGTTGTTCAATCACACCGGAACGCCATAACGGATCGGGTTGAAATTTAGACACAGTTCGATTAAAGTGTGGAATATCGCGTGGACTATAGAATTTTATCTCTTTATCGAGAAAATTCAATGGGAACTACGCAGGTATAACCACAGGGCACTGCTAGTAATATATACGACAGATTAATCAACACCACAACCCAACAATCGGTTAGTAGTTAGAACCCGTAAACCTGATAAAATGATCTAGGTGGTTTATTTTCACAAAACAGACTGATAAATGTCAATTTTATTGATTCAAACACCCTGAAAGGAAGTTCTATTAAACTCAACCACGTAGAGACATTTCTCTTGGTTATTTGAGTCCAGTGCAATTGTAAAGTACAATGTAGAGGACTCGTGGTAATGGATATCGTGTGTTGAGACCGAAGTTCCACAGATATTTCATTAGTTCGTGTTGTTTGCTGCTAATCGAATTTTAAGTGTCTGTAACGGTTTAATCTCTTGATAGCCGACTGGGTTTTTTATTTATACAAATATTATAAGGTTTTTTATTTTTACTCGTTAATCTCATACTGAAACTGGACTGATTTAAAAAAATATTTCACTGTTGGATATTTGCGATTCCTAAGTGTTATAGGCTATATCTTAAAACTTTAAACGAGCTATTATTGCATATATATATATATATACCTACATGTATTTAGAATATGAATCTCGGAAACGGCTGGAACGATTTTCATGAAATTTTGTATGCTGGGGGGTTCGGGGACGATGTATCGATATTGCTATTGCTTAGACAATATAATATATAATATATTGGTGGACAATTCACACACAACACCATCTGACCCCAAACTAAGCAAAGCTTGTGTGATGGCGGCCAGATAGCTGATATAATACTTATATAGTTTTATATACATACTTATTATACATAGAAACACTCAGACACAGTGCAAACATTTGAATTCATCACACAAATATTTGCACAGGGTGGGGATCGAACCCACGACCCTCGGCTTCGCAGGCAGAGCTACTACCCACTAAGCCACAAGGCCAGTCAATGATAAACTGTTACATTGACATTCTAAGGCGGTAAGTTGGGCTGTCATGAATTTGTAGATCCGGGTTCGAATCCAGATGGCTTCTCCTTTTTACAAGTTCATCTTTTTTTTCTGGTAAAATATTTTTTTGAGAAAATATATTATTACGCGCCTTTTATCAGTAAGCGTCTAAGTATACCCAGTGTTTAAACCGAGCAAATCTCGGTCACCCAGGTACTATTATTATTAAAATGTACCACGGGCGATGCTGGGACGGACTGCTAGTGTGGTATATGGTGACGTGACGAGCAGGGCATGTGCCTGATGGTAACACGCCTGCCCAATGCAGAACAGTATCATGCAGCTATTGGAACATGAAGAGTCCAAAAAACACTAACAAAAACCACTACGTTTATCACCCACATATTTCACACACACGTCTTCCATTCGCATCCCTTTTCAAAGACTGCACACACATAAAAACACGTCACATGCCTCATACACGCATTCTTTGCAAACACCTACACATATACACACCATCACACGTTCGCACTGTTATGCCTACATCCTCATACCATACACACACTTAGAACCAAAAATATGTCGCATGCAACCTTTACTTTATTTTATTTTTTGAGGTTTTATGTACTTGCCTACTCAAGTTGATTTTCTGCGGACAAGTTGTATCGAATGAAACCACATACATGTCATGCCAATAATTCATTAATACTCGAGTACAGTAGTTCTCGGCATTCAGCCTAGTGATTCTGAACCCAATCAGATTAATCCGACACGGAATCTCATCTATCGGTCTTTGTCTTATCTTACCTGTTAAGAATGACGGAGACGAGGATTGCAATGCCGAGTTTGAGCGGTTCGGATTGTTTTTAGAATCACTAATGTAATTGTTTAGATTTAGCATTTATTTTTGGTTTAGTTTTATTTTAGTTTACCATTCAAGTAATATTAATTTTAGCATTTAATTATTTTTCATGTACCTATATTTTGTTTTCCACAAATCATATCATAATTAAGTAGATACTGTCAACAGCAACTGTAATTATCTAATAGTTTTACCTTTTTCCTGGAAATTTTGGAGGGAGCCCTAGATACAGGCTCAGCCTAGTGTGGGGCCCTCTGTTATACGTAGACAAAATTATTTTAATTACCATTGAATTTACTAAATGTTAAAAGTGCTGTACCTATTGTATTTTTTGGAAAATAAACTATTTATTATTATTATTACCTATAATTATATATTTAATACAGTCAAAGTGCTTTAATATCTATGATTTATTTGTATGCTTTGTAATTTCCCTAAAAACGTTACCCTACTGCCCCAAGAAGGGTAACGTTCCTTTACCTTTTGTCGCAAGAAGAGAGTCAAGGCCATATTCCACCACGCTGCCGCTGGCCCAGTGCGGGTTGGTGGATGATACGTGACTTCGGAAGATTTTAGGTACATGTTGGTTTCCTCGCGATGTTTTCTTACAACGTTTTAAGCTAGCGGCAGTTAGTAGGTATATACCAAGTTGTAGGTCTTTCCTTGGCTATATTTTAGGGCATAAGTTGAAATGTTTACGGACGAGTCTACACCCTTTAAAAAATTACAAGTATTGCATTTATTAAGGTTATGAAATAAAGAATTACAGGTAAAAAAATCATTAATTTGATACAAAAACTTTTAGTATTTTGTAGTATTAAGTCATTTATTATTATAAGTGTAATATTATTGTGAGTTTTATGGACAAATTTTGAATTTCGTAACGCCTTTCCTTGACTGCTGTGTAATATTATCGTATAAAATAGGGATTAGTACCAAACAAGGATTCATTCCTAGATTCTTGTCTTGAGAGTAGGCATTACCGAGCCCAAGTACTGCTTAAGTAGGTACTCAGACATGTCAAGGACCAACAGGCAATGATTTTTTTTCGGCGCGAATTTGTCACTAGGGTTACTGGTGTTGTTGTAAATTTCAGGTTCCGTTGATCATCTTAGCATCATTCATATGTTTGATAAAAAAACTTCTGTTTACTTAACTATTTATTGTGAGTAACGAACCGCGACATGTCAATGTAAATTGAAATACTCGTAGTATTCTCAATTTAATTTCAACTCATTAACTCATAGTTCATAACAATGCCAAACTTGCTTCTTTTGGCGTCAATTTGCGGTATAACTTATTTTATAAAAAAAAATTATATTTATGTAGTTTTGCTATTTAAACTTAATTATTTAAGAAAGATAAATATTTTGACATATTAAATTTATAATGAACAATGAACATAATATATGTAATTGGAAATTAAAAAGATTATTTGAAGCATTAATTTTCCTTATCAATTTTCATGTATATTTAATTGATTACCGAGTTCATAGACATCATAGATTTTATTATATTTATTTGTTTTGTTTACCTGCGCCGAGTCTGTGTTCCGCCGGCCGGCGCGAGCGCAATACCGCAGCGCCGTATCGTCATACGACTGAATATTTCCAACGACATATATACTACATATAACTACATAAATATCTGCACTTACGATGTAAATATTATATTTTTAAATACTTATTTCTTATTTAAGTGAAATTGTATTTTCTTATGTGAAATAAAATAATCTTAAACCCTTTTTTTTGTAATTTATGGGTAGGTATAGCATGAAATAAATGACTATTGGCCATACAGTTTTTTAACTTTAAATTAAGTATCTAAATAATGGATGTTTTTATTTTTGTTGTTCTGTGTTCAGCAGACAGAGCACCACACGAAAACAAAAAAATTTCAACCAACGAATTAGACATTTATGAATAAGATCATAATCATCACAAAATAAAATTTCCGCGTATATTCCCTACGAGATCTAATCAAGGTTCGATTTCCTGTGCCCATCTTATTGCCGAATATCGGAAATCAAATTTGACAGGGGTACGCGAGCGTGTCCTGTGCCCTGTACCTACCCAAATCAGCTGGGGGACCTACGTCATACCCTATTTCACGTGTAAACACCTAATGCGATGAAGTGGCGAAATGTAGGTAGGTATTAGGTACTGCCTTTTTGCTGACATTATTTACCAAGATGAAATATAGGTTCAGTCTGTATGAGTTTACTAAGTGTTCCTTCAATATCGTTCCTGTACTCCAAACTAACTACGTGTGAGTACTAGTGTCACAGGTTGGCGGCCTTATCGTTCAACAGCGATCTTTTTCAGGTAACCTTCGGATGGAAAAATAATGTGTATACAAGTCAGAAAACAGGGTGAACAAATAAATGTAAAACGGTTTGAATCCACTTTTCTCGTACGTACAGCTTTAGAGTAGAATAAGTTGCCGGCCTCCTTGTTTGCTGAGAGATACAATCCAGAACTTTTCAAGATCAAAGTGAATAGGTACTTTCTAGGTCAACGTGCGTCATCTTCGACCACACCGTCGCTTAGCATCAGGCGAGTTGGTGGCCAAACGCGGACCTATAAGCGATAAAAAAAAATTTTGAAAAAACTTCGGAGAATTTCGGAGAAAGAAAATAAAATTGATGTGCACGAGTAATTCATTCCACAACTGAATCAACTTAAAAGTATACGACTTGCCAAATAATGCTTTAGTTCAAGCAGAAGGGGTTTTGGAGAAAGGTTGTTTTTCGAACGTAATGGAAGGTCATGGTAATTCTGTTAAAAGGTAAAGCATAGGTACTATAAGGTACTGTGAAAAAAAACTGTAAACTACTGTAACGGTACTGTAAACAAAAAAATAAAGAATGTGAGTATTCCGACACACAAGACATTTCCATAGAACAGCTTCTTCGACGAAAAGTGGAGAAAACTAGACCGCTTGACAAATCAATCATCTGAAAGAGCTACCCGTTGAGAGGTAAGTAAACGAAATGCTTTCAGTTATTCTTCGAGTATGATTCATGTACGCTTTCAGTTGTACTCTAGGTATGTGCGCTTAAATAGTTTGTCAGTAAATTTAAGTTATTAGGGTCTTGCACCTTATGCGTTAGCCCTGTATCTCGTGCCTGAATGTACTTACACGAATGGCCTGTAAATTCGAGAAAGGACGGATCATAAAAAAATGTTTATGTCAGTTAAAGTAATTAAATATCATTGGTGGACAATTCACACACAACACCATCTGACCCCAAACTAAGCAAAGCTTGTGTGATGGCGGCCAGATACATACATTTTAAATACATACTTATTCTACATAGAAACACCCAGACAATTATCATTACAACCCAAGCATCAATTATAATAATAAATAACTATAATGATTTAATTATATTATAATTCGTTAAATTAACCAGTCGTTTTCCCGACAAACCAGTCGTTTCCGATTTCGACATAACATACATAGCTACTTTGGATTCTTCTCTTTTTTATTTGCTGCACTATTTTTGATAAATTTTCATTTCGTCAACTATTATACTTAGTATGGAAACAAACGTGGTTATTACATATTTCAAATAAATGGTCCTAAACGAGCGACGAGCACGCGTGCGGACTCTCCTTAAAAAAGGTCGCTGGACGCGACCGAAACTTGAGTCGGACTGGGCTGGCCATAAATATGGCTAAACGTGAGTTACCCGTGTACTTATTTACAATATTCTACTTCTTACTCAAGAATTCTACTTAAATTACTAATGCGAAAGTTTGAATGTTTAGATGTTTGTTGCTCAATCACGTCGGCACGTTCAAGCAAGTCGGATTGAAATTTGGATATTTAGGATACATAGGCTACTTTTTATGACGTGAAAATAACAGGAACGGGAGCTCCGTAAGCAAAACCGCGGTGCGCTGCTAGTATAAAATATTTCCGAAAAATATTCTTTAACTAATTAAAAATATTCTTCCACAGTTAGTTTGTTTTCTCGTTGCTACAACCGCTCCCTCGACAATCCTAATTAGTGATTTATTGCTAGATTATCAAGAACCTTTTTATATTATTCATTCAGTTCTAGTAGTTCTAGCAATTTAGTAGTCTGTGACAAATCATGTGAGACACATATAAGCAATTTAACTCAAAGACAACATAGCAGTAACTTTAATTTAATTAGGTAGGCTCTAGTTGCCTAGAATCTATTTACCCAGTAGCTATCTAGCAACAACCTATTGTATTAAATTTGTATACAGAAAGCATGTACGAATTATACGGCTTTAAAATTAGAGCTTTGTCTCTACTTTCGCAGATAGCATAAATAAATATGTTACGAACACGTTGCCTCAGTGGGTTTTCTCCATGAATGTAATCTTGTTGTCATCAAATCGCCTTTATAAGATAATGGTCTTATATGACAATATCTGAGCGAAGTCGGAGCGGGCAGCTAGTCGATTATAGTATTTTTTTTTTTAAATTAGCCACTCCACAGACACTGGGGTCCGTGATCTTTGTCATTTTCCTCTTCTTCTCCTAATCTAAGACGTATGTAAAAAAAAAGTCGATTATAGTCTACAATTACATACTACTTTTAACCCCGAAAATTTGCAGTTTCTTAGGGAATAGCAATTATTAAATTCTAGCAGTTGCGGTTAATTGGTTGCGGTGCCGTTTTTGGTAGGCCTATATATTATATATATTATTTGTAGTAGAGTATTAAAATGCAATTAATCCAGATAAGTTCTGTTATTGCTAATGCACCTTAATACTAAATCGAATACGGGCACACTACTATAAATATGATTATCTTAACTGCTGTTTCGTAATCTATCTCGGTGCTAATTTGAACTTTTGTGTTGGAAAAAACGATATTTTAAAAAAATCAGGCAAGTATAGCTCTTAAACAATAAATGTAGCTAAAGACATCAATCAGCCAACAGTAATTAGTTATTTATTAACCGTTTTTTGTTTGAAGAACTTTTTTATCTCTAAAAGTTTTAAAAATTTTCCGTTTCTGCGGAATAGGAACAAACTCTTTCTGTAGGATTTAAATATTTTCTTCAAATTAAAATGACGCTTTAAACAAAACTGGTTGGAATACAAAACAATTGGCCAAAAACAAAAAAAAAACAATTGAAAATTAAAAATAAGTGATTTTTATTTTTAACTATAATGCTTAGCTTCTAGCTTGCTTACAAAGAAACCGAATAATTCTCGACTTGTATACGCCGTCAACGCGCTCCACAAATTTCAAGTCTCTCAAGTCCAGTGGTTTGAGCTAAATGTAGCCTGTCAGTTTGTCAGTCAATCATTCAGGACAAAGGCTTATTTATAAGGCCAGCAGTTTCGTTGCTACGCCGCTCATGTCGGCAGAACCAACAACTTTTGGAGCATTAATTGTAGCGAGTTGGCTATATTTTCTATTATACAAGGGAAACATAAAATAATGTAAGTAACCCACAACATTAAATTATGTTACGTAAAATTGCAAATTTGCAAAAAAATAATGAACGGTTATTTAGTTAGCTAGCGGCAATTCATTTTGGAAAAATAGGTACACAGGATTGATTGCGATCTAAGTACTAAGCTCCGCCACGGCAATGCGAGACTCTTCGAGGGGTTGTTGGACATTCCTCCCAAAACATTAACTAGGTACTAACTAAGCAAAGCTAGTATTATGGGAGCCAGATTTACATGAGTTTTTTTTCAATTCAATTCAACATAGTAACATAATACATAAGTTCTTGTAGTTCGTTGTAACTTATGATAATGGACATCATCATATTTTTATAGTTTCTTTTTTTGAGAAGTTACAGGGGGTGCACACATTTTACCACTTTGGAAGTGTTTTTTGTGCAAATTACTCAGTATGTAAAAAATATTTTAGACACCCCAATACTTATCATTTTTAAAGACTTATCCATAGACAGATAGCCACACACCCCACACGTGTGAGTTTTATGAAAAAAAATATGTTTGAGATTCAGTTCTAAAGGTGCGTTTAAGGTGCGCTTACACGAGGGCAATAATTGCTCGGCGACACGAATGGACCGATCTGGAGCAATTAATGGAGCAATTAAACTCAATTTCAATAAATTGCGGCAATTATTTCGGCGGTATTGCTTCTAATTGCTCCAGATATTTCATATTGCACAATGTCGCCGATACGAATTGACGATTATCAAATGGCTTGGAAATTCCTAGCAATTTTTGTATATATCTCATTCGCACTTGTTTGTTTTGCGGCTTGCCGTCTTGCTTCCGCGGGGAGAGCGAGAGGTCAGGTGGCGCTACAAGCCGCCGCAGCAAGAACAATGTCGTCCATAGCGAGCGAATACTGAAATGCTCGTGTAGGACAGTATTGCCTAGTTGATGAAGTTGCGCGATATCGCTCAAAATTGTATTGCGCAGTATTGATGCTTGTTGCCGTTGCCGTAAATTGCTTGATGTAGTCGTGACGAAAGCAAAAGCAAAGAGGCCACAATTTTCATTGTGTAAAGAATTAGATATGAAATATTATTCAAAAACTTTACTAGAATGTCACGAACAGACTTTGAATTACTTTTGAATACAGTTAGCCCATTAATTACGTTGATAATCTTTGCTATATGACTGGTCCCCTGCCTTATTAAAATTTTATCTAAACGCTTTCCAAATGACCCTCCCTGACCAGAGTAACTTGGTAAGGTGGGGAAAAGCCTCTGAAAAATTTTGCTATACTTGTGGTGAGACGATATGTACAGATTGTACAGCAAGGCACATATTGGTGGGATGCAAGGTGCTCCTTAATGGGGGTCATTACTCACAGCGCCATGACAGAGTACTTGAAATCATACGTGAAGTCGTAAGCCTTTCGGTAGCTAGAGCCCAAAAGGGATTGACGATAAACAAAAGACAAATTAACTTTGTAAAAGAGGGCTCAACTTCAAACTCCAAGAACAAGCCTTACTCAATCCTGGGTTCAGCACCTGATTGGACTATTTTAATGGACACGTATGAAAAGCACTACAAAATCCCAGAGGATGTGGGTGTTTCGTCATCTAGACCGGACATTTTCCTTTTTTCTAGCGATACGAAACGCATAGTCCTTGTAGAACTTACCGTACCGTGGGAAACTAATATACCTAAAGACCACGCGATGAAACAAAATAAGTATTACGACCTTCAAAACGAAATAACAAAAAATGGATATGTAGTTAATTTATACGCTGTAGAAGTAGGAGCGAGAGGTAAAGACCTTGGCTTGTCCAGAAGTGCAGTAAGTTCTATACTAGAACGAGTATCTAAAGCTGCACTAGTAGGATCATATCGGATTTGGCTGGGCAGGGAGAGAAATACGAGTAGTGAAGGTGAGTGTTGACGTACGTCACCAAAAGGGGCCCCTTTTAAACCTACGCCCGAGTCACAAGTCTTGGGGTCTATTCGAGATTTCTCTCTCTGCCACACGATGGACCCGGCACCCGCACGGTGAATCCATGGAATGCTAAGAAGTTCGTCTCAAATAAAGATATGACTACGCGCTGGACTGACGACGCCTTGCCGCGCCACCCGACCTCTCGCTCTCCCCGCGGAAGCGAGACGGCAAGCCGCAAAACAAACAAGTGCGAATGACAAAAATTATTAGTTATTTATTACTAATTATTAGAGTATATACAAAAATTGCTAGGAATTTCCATGCCCATTGGATATTCGACAATTTGTATCTGCGACATTGAGCGATATGACATATCTGGAGGAATTAGAAGCAATATCGCCGAAATAATTGCCGCAATTTATTGAAATTGCTCCAGATCGGTCCATTCGTGTGGCCGAGCAATTATTGCCCTCGTGTAAGCGCACCTTTAGTATGGGGCACCCCTACTATTTGTTTTATATTTATTTTTGTGTAAAATTTTGATGCGGTTCACAGAATACATCTCAACTTACCAAGTTTCAACAGTATAGTTTTCATAGATTCGGAAAAAAGGAGCTGTGCCATACGGACGGCAGACGGGCAGACAGACAGACATGTCGAATCCATAAGGGTTCCGTTTTTAAGTTTTACGTAACCCAAACAATGAATATTGGTCTGTATTTCATTAATAGAATCGTAAACTATGCATTCGATGTTTGATCATGTCTTGTGATGATCTTTAGCAAGAGTGGTTGTGCATGACACCGAGAAGGTTTTTGAGTTAGTTCGATCAATTTTCGGCAGGTGGCGTAGAAACATGAGCAGGTTACAGCTTAATATACCTACAATACTATTACATACGTATTTACAGTTATGTAAATTGTAAATACTTACGTATGACGATTGAAAACAGGAAACCATAAGCTATTCAGGATTCCATAACATAAAGTATTAACGTCTCACCTTCATTTTTTTTGCCTTGTTGGGATCGAAGCCTTCTCTTACAAGGAGTGAGTGACGCCCTTGATCCACCACGCTGACCAAGTGCGGGTCGGTGTATTACACATGCATGCAAATATAGTACCTATAGTAATGTTGACCAAGAATGGTATCCTACTAAATAATATTATAAATGTCAATGTTTGGATATTTGGATATTTGTTTCTCAATTACGTCGGAACGTCTGAACGGATCAAATTGAAATTTGGAACACAATTGGATTATAGTCATTAGTATTTATCACGAAAAAAAAATGGGAATGGAACGCAGGGCACTGTTAGTTGGTAATAATAGCTACCACGAAGTGGTACGTAGGTACCGCTTTTTTCTTGTGTTTTTGGTTGAAAATATAACATTTTTAGATCAAACATAGTTTTCTAATAACACAAGATTAATCCGTCAACTAAAACAGCCCTCGTCAAATCCAACAAAAGCTGTTGGTTTCATTTTGAATAATCGTTCAGATTTTCAATTAGGTACGTACTCAATGGTTGTTTTATTTTTCATTATTGGGCCGCCTCGGGTTCGCCCGCTGTATATAATATTGGTCGTACCAATTCAAATTTTGAACAAATTCGGTTACTTTAGGTTCTAATGACGCATCCTTTAAAATATGACATATATGCTGTCACGCAACGAAAGCTCTCAATAAGCAATATTTTTCCCGTTTTTGTTACATTTTTCATTCATGCTCGGCTCCTGTTGATTGTAGCGTAATTTTAAATAGCCTATAGCCTTCCTCGATAAATGGACTATACTACAAAGAAAGAATCTTTCAATTCGGACCAGTAGTTCCAGAGATCTTTGCGTTCAAACAAACAAACAAACAAACTCTTCAGTTTTATAATATTAAGTATAGATAGCCTTTCTAGATATCAGAGGGTACAAACAAAAAACCTCTTCATCTTTATAACATTAATAGATATATATCTCTATCTATTGTTACTTTTTTATGACAGTAGCTATAAACTTGATATATCGTTTATCGGACTTTTTAGTAGACCTGCTGATATGGCGTTGTGTGTGAATTATCCACCAATATAGTGTCCACCAATAGGCTACCTTACGCTCCATTTCAAAATTTATGAATCGTGCCACATTTCATTCGTATTGCGGTCGTACGGAACCCTCTGTGGCCAATCTCAATTCACACTTGACCGGTTTATTTGTTATGTCCAAGCTCTACTTTTTCTACTTTCTTGGGAAACAGCCGACATTTGCGTTTTCCCATGAATCGAACCTTTTTGTTAACGTAAGTTTTATGGAGATTTTTTGCCATGCACTGTCCCTTTTACTTTATCTTATGCAATATTAATGTATTGATGTTTGTAACAGTAAGAAACTCATAACACTAACCTCGTTATAATTCGCTAGTTTTAGGAATAAACTATTGTAATTCTATACAGCTATATTAACTACTAGCGGCCCGTCCCGGCTTCGCACGGGGTCAAATTTTTTGTTAAGTAGGTATGCTAAATGAAATGTACATGACCAAATTTTTGCAAAAGATCAAAATTAAAAACCAAAACTTTAAAGATCAAAAACATTACACTGCCTGGCCTGGTGGCTTAGTTGGTTAAAGGCCGTTTTGTAAAGCGGCGGTTTAACGATCAGCCGGATTGAATACAGCTGATTTAAAAACCACTGGAATGTATTCAACGCCATACGTTATTCAACACGGCTAGCCGTAATGTAATAAAGCGAGAGATTAGCCGCTTCTTTGATAATTTTTAGTTCCGATTCTTAACACTCATGGCGCTGCCTGACATAACAACAACCATGGCGTTGAATACTGTGTGTTCCTAAATTGCTAACACGGCTAGCCGTAATGTAATAAAGCGAGAGATTAACCGCCTCTTTGACAATTTTTAGTTCCGATTCTTAACACTCATGGCGCTGCCTGATATAACAACAACTATGGCGTTGAATACTGTGTGTTCCTAAATTGCTAAAGTGACAGTGGATTCTGGAGTTTGGAGGAATCGTACACAATATTATTAGGGTGGCACTTATCACCCTGGGCGTTACTTGGATACTATTTCGTTTCCACAGTCCACCTTGTTAAGACTAAATCGGACCGGGTAGGTTACATGAGACCCAGATCCGACCCGGAGTACCCCGACTCCACCTAGTCTTGGCGCTACTACCCCTAGAGTGTATTTAAAAGAATGCGGGAGCCAGAAGCTCAAGGGACGTCCTGAGTGGAGCGAGCCATGCAAGTAGTTTTAAAACTATAATAGGTCGTAACTTGACCACCATCTCACCTGATGTTAAGCGACGATGCTATCTACGATGGAACATGTTTCGATAATAGACCCTTGTCTATGGAAGTTCACCATGTTTCATAGGTGTACCATCACCGATATCAAGTTATGGGCTTTCAAACTTTATGTGAGAGGTAAAATGTTGTAAAAAAAATAGTACGGAATATCGTACGAAATAATCGATCAATTTATTCAGATAAATGAAATTAATTTAGATTTTGTGTTGTTATTTTTTTAAATATGGTCTTCCTACAACATAAGCAGTAATACAATGCGGCTGAACGTGGACCGCCTTATTGAAGAACGTATTGCAATGACAATGCGGCTAATCGTTGAACCGCCACATTACAAAACGGCCCCGTTTTTCAAAACGGCTAGCCGTAATGTAATACGGCGAACTATACAATCCGGCTGCGACATATACATCATAATCCGGATCTCGTTGTTGGGCTGTATGTTTGATGTCTTGACACAAATTCTCTTCAAAAATGTGCCATAATTCCGAGGGAAAACAAAATAATAATATTACCACAAACAACTCTCTCAGCCTCAACGGACACCGAGAAATTGAAGCTTCTCTCAAAGTGTTTTTTTTGATTTTGAGTACCTAGTCTTGGAACGATGTACCTACGTGGTACATGATAAAGAAGTATTCTGAGATAAAATCACTCTGACTGGGATGAACGCTGTACTGTATGTACACTCTTCATAATTCTGCCGGCCGTCGCGTCGTTGCAAATATTTAGGATGGATATTTTTAATTTCGTAATATATTTTGAATGGAATGTCCGATTTTAATAATTCAAAAAGGAATCGATAGGTAATAAAGCAGTCTTGATTGAAAAATAATTTATTTTGATAAGAATTAAAACAAATGTATGAATAGCATGGTCTTAAGTTGATCGGCATTTTTATCTTCTTTTAAAATGTAAAAAAGCAGTTGTAGCGACGTAATTACTGTAGTTAGACAAATGCTCTCGCGAGGTTTTTTGTAGATTTTAATACGTTCTATAATATTGTAGAACATTGTTTGGTTCTATCATTGGTACTTTCCGCAGCGTATGCGATGAAAGCCATTTTATGGCTGTTTTTTTTATACCTTGCGTTGGTTTTAGTAAAAAATTCCAAAGATCACTATTTTTTTCTTGTAATAAAAATAGCCTATGTTACTCAGTGATAATGTAGCTTTCTCTTGGCAAAAGAATTTTTGAAATCGGTTCAGTAGTTTTTGAGTTTATTACATACATACAAAAATACAAATCTTTCCTCTTTATAATATTAGTATAGACTATATTTATTATTAACTTTGTTTCGTTAAGCTAATTCTATATTAACTACTATATAATATTATTAACTTCGTTTCGTTAAGCTAATTCTATATTAACTACTATATATTATTAACTTCGTTTCGTTAATCTAATTCTATATTAACTACTATATATTATTAACTTTGTTTCGTTTAACTTGTAGATACATGGCTATCCGTTGTCGGTGTACACTTAGCAACAATCTATCCAACAGTCTTGAACATCGTTGCAAAATTTCAAGATTACAATGTTTTTATCGAATATATTTCGTAGGGTGTGCAGCTGATCTGTGTTGATCACCTTGTTTGTTATTCTATCAGACTTCTTGTAGCTCAAAAAAGTGACATCGTTTCAAGAGTTTTTTATAGTATAGAGTGATGGGACAAACAAAGCATGTGCCAAGATGATAAACAACGTAACCTAAATCATTACCTAGCACTGCATTGCGTTCGACAATAATTAGATAAAGTATTACCTATATAAGATGATTTATTTTTCTCTATGCCCCGTCTTTCCCTATAAAAAATGCCTTTCAAACCAAGACACAGCTATATTTGTACATTTCTCTCATTCGATTCTGCTGTCAACGAACTTTGACATTTATAGGACAACTTTAGTATTTTAAAATTATCTAAAACTATTGATATATATGGACGGTGGACTATGAGTGGACAAACACTATGATTACATTCTATTTATAAGCAATCGTTAAACATCTGTCCTTTCATTAAAGCTCATAAGGCACGAGTAAACAAGTCCACTTTGATCTAATATTGAAACAACGTTACTGACAAGATTCATTAATATGCAACGTTCTGTTATCAAATGTGGGATTATTTCGGTACGTAATCTCGTAATATTTGTGCGATCTTGTTCCGAAATGCTGATTTAGAAACGACGCATGGTTTTGTTTTTTCCTTGTATTGGATAAGTAGGTTTGTGTTTTTTTTTATAGTTTATAGTGGCGAGACGAGCAGGACATGTGCCTGATGGTAAGCAACATGCCTGCCACATAACAGCACAGTGACACACAGCTATTGGAACACGAAGAGTCCAAATCATTACCTAGCACTGCACCTCTCACCTGCGTTCGTCACCCAGAGATCTGAGATATTATATCTCTTAGCCCTGTAATTTCTCTGGAAACATTGCCCTTCAAACCGGAACACAGTCATGTTAGCACATTACTGCTTGGCGGTAGAATAACTGGCTAACTTGGTTCAGATATTTATAGATTTTACAATGTCATTGTTAGATAAGCAGGTTTGGTTACTAAAATATTGACTTAAAATACTTTTTACAAGAAAAAAATGTAACAATTTATTTTATATGTATTAAAAAAAAATTGCTCGATTGTTATTGTTAAAATACAATGTACTAGATAGTAGTGCCCGCGATTTTACCAGTATTGTTCCCGTTTCCGTCATTTCTCCGGGATAAAAAATAGCCTATGCGTTCTTCCAGACTATATGCTAACTGTGTTCTAAATTTCAGCCCGATTCGTTAATACGCTACGACGTGATTGAGCAACAAACATCCAAACATTGACATTTATAATGTTACTAGCAGCGCTCCGCGGTGTTACCCGCGAAGTTCCCGTTCCCGTTGTTCCCGTTATTTTTCCGGGATAAAAAGGAGCCTATGTGTTCTTCTAGTTCTAGACTAATCTATCTGTGTTCCAAATTTCAGCCCGATCCGTTCATACGTTAGGACGTGATTGAGCAACAAACATCCAAACATCCATACATTGACATTTATAATAAGTATTAGTAGGATTAGAATTCCATAAGTTTTATACCAGAATTTTACACACAACTTTACTAGCCGTGCCCCGTAGTGGCTAATTAGTACATAACCTGTGGCTAGTCAGTTTTTCACCGTAATTACGAAATTTTCCAAATACGATTCAAGGGTAGAAAATTTGGTTTATTCCTAACCTGACCCGAAAACCTAACCCGCTACCGGGTTAGGTTAGGAACAGCAAAAAAATATTAATTTTTATTCCCAACCTAACCCTATTCCTAACCTGACCCGAAATTATATTATGGGTTTATTCCTAACCTGACCCAAAAACCTAACCCGCTACCGGGTTAGGTTAGGAACAGCAAAAAAATATTAATTTTCATTCCCAGCCTAACCCTATTCCTAACCTGACCCGAAATTATATTCTGGGTTTATTCCTAACCTGACCCGAAAACCTAACCCGCTACCGGGTTAGGTTAGGAACAGCAAAAAATATTAATTTTCATTCCCAACCTAACCCTATTCCTAACCTGACCCGAAATTATATTCTGGGTTTATTCCTAACCTGACCCGAAAACCTAACCCGCTACCGGGACAAGTTAGAAACAGCAAAAAAAAAAAATTTTCATTCCCAACAAACATAATCATAGGAGAATGCGGATAAAATTTTACATAAAAAGCACTTGTTGGCTAGACTAAAATTACTAATACGTACGAAAATTTTCGAAATATTATAGGTACCTTCATTTATTGATTTTTACAAAATGACACGTATATTTTGTTCCTTGAATTAAAGTTTTTAGACTTTTAAGATTACAGAGAGGAAGGATTTTGGAATCGAGGTTAACTTGCGAACATTTATTTCCGGCTCAGGTTAAGAAGAGGGTTACGTTCGTAATGAAAAAAATGTATCACTTTTTGCTGTTCCTAATCTAACCCGCAAGCGGGTCAGGTTAGGAATATCATTTCGGGTCAGGTTAGGAAGAGGATTAGGTTAGGAATGAAAATCAATATTTTTTTGCTGTTCCTAACCTAACCCGCTACCGGGTTAGGTTTTCGGGTCAGGTTAGGAATAAACCGAAAATTTTGTGAAGGCAAAGTTTTTGAACAATTTGCATAATCTTAATATATATAAATCTCCTGTCACGATGTTTGTCCGCGATGAATTCCTAAACTACTTAACCGATTTTAAATTAAATTGGCACACCGTGAGCAGTCTGGTTCAACTTGAGAGATAGGATAGTTTTTTTTTTCGATTAATAGTCCTTAAATGACGAAATCCGAGCGAAGCCGGAATGGGCCGCTAGTGTATTATTTATTTATTGAGATAGAAACGGAATTCCAGTTACAATTATCTCACACAATATAAATTAACTTTAAAATTACATTTTGGACAGTGATACAAATGATACAATAACATTATTTCATTACATTAGGTACAAGTCAAGAATAACGAAACAAGTCAACACAAAACAAAAAACATTCAAAATAATAAATTATAGTCGTCAATTGATCTTTCGGTCCTCTCATTCTTATCCCACTGGTCGGTAAGATTTTCACAATAGCTAAATATAATCATTCGTAGGGTGTTCCAAGTGTCACAAAAAATGTCGAGATCAGTGTTGGCGGAAACAAGAGCATTGAGGTGACGTTGGGTTCGGACTAGCGGTGTCATGGCGCGAGCCGTAGTTCGGCTGCTATTCAGGTGGAAAAACTTATGCAGTTGTCCACGTCTGTTCGTGACACCTGGTTTCTCTGGTACACTCAAATTGCACATTAAATTGTGTAAATCGAGGGAGTCAATCGAACCTCTTAGGATTTTGCACCCAATTAGGAGTTGGTCCACCAGCTTTCTGACTTCCAGCGAGTTGTAGCCGAGATGACCAAGCAAAAACTTTGTCGGATACATGTATGGGTAAAAACCATAACTTTTTTTGTAGAGTGACCTCAAGAAAGCTTTTTGTACCTTCTCCAACATTCGAGTGTAGGTGACATGGTGCGGGTTCCAGACGCAGGCACTTGACTCGAGCTTACTTCTTATTAATGAGTTGTATAAGGTTTTAACAACCAAAGGATTCGCAAAGTCCTTAGCATTTCGCATAACAAAACCAAGACGACGGTAAGCCTCTTTGGCCAAGTCAGAAACATGGTCGTGAAAGGAGAGTCCGCGATCAAATTTCACTCCCAGGTCACGAATCGTATTCACCCTATTAATAAACAAACCACCGAGGCAGTATTGAAAACTGACAGGATTGATTTTGCGGTCGAATGTCATAGCATTGCACTTAGTAACATTAAATGGTAATTTATTATTCGCCGCCCATGCAAAAACAGCGTCAATATCCTCTTGCAAACTAAGGCAATCGCGAGGTGTACTTATCTCGAGAAAAAGCTTAAGGTCATCCGCGTACAACAGACACTTGGCAGTTCTCAGAGCCCTGGGAAGGTCATGAATCATAATTTGGAAGAGTAGCGGGCCAGTAATAGAGCCCTGACTTACACCAGACTTGGTATGATAAGGTTTAGAGATATGGGTACCGTGTCTAACATACTGTCGCCGATTTCTCAGATAGTCCGCGAAAAATTTTAAAAGGTTCGGAGTGAAGCCTAGCGCAGATAACTTATGCAATAAAATATCGTTGTCGATTTTGTCAAAAGCCTTTTGAAAGTCAAAATAG
The DNA here is from genome assembly GCA_963693475.1 of Ectropis crepuscularia. NCBI lineage: Eukaryota > Metazoa > Arthropoda > Insecta > Lepidoptera > Geometridae > Ectropis > Ectropis crepuscularia. Next base: position 19,196,636 of record OY856358.1, read on the forward strand.
ATCACGTCAACCTGTGAACCGCGATCCATAGTATCGGAGATGTATTCGACTAGCCCCAATAAGTTGGAGTTTACGGAACGGCCTCGTCTAAAACCATACTGCTCCTCTCCTATTTGTTGCTTAACCTGTCTATATACCTCAGCGTGTAAGATGTGTTCAAAGACCTTCGCAGGTGCACACAAAATTGCGATAGGACGATAGTCTTCAACCGATGACTTGTTGCTCGTCTTCGGAATAGGGGTGACCCTAGATAACTTCCACTGTTCTGGGTATATCCCTTTCTTTAGCGATAGGTTAAAAATGTGGTAGATTGGGAGAATAAGGTCTTTTTTACCTGATTTCAGAATAAAACCAGGTAAATTATCGGGGCCCGGTGAGCTACCCACCTTTAACCTATTAAAACTGCGTTCAATATCTTCAGGAAACACAGTAGGTAGGCTAACAGAACCATGACAATCGTCCAAATCCAAACATGACTCAACGTCCAGCGAGGGCAACTCATCCAGAAAAACACTAGAAAAATAGGCTGCAAAAGCTTCAGCAGCATCTATTCCTTTGCATAGGGCACCCTTATATGAAACACAGGGTTCAAAACCACCCTTCGATCTAATAGCATGCACATGGTTCCAAAAATTCTGGGGACAACGTAACAAGTTCTTTTCTATGACCGACATAAATATGAGACTTGTACGCTTGGGAGATACGTATTTTAAGACTAGCTCGTAACTCAGAAAACATTGCATAGGTTGCGACACAGTCTGATCTCAACCAGGTTCTATGTAATCTGCTCTTGCGCCGAATGTCTTTTATAATGTCTGCATCAAACCATACGGGATATCTGTCACCGCGGTCTACTCGTCTTATCTTTTTGGGGGCGGACATATCAAACAATCCATAGATGATGTCATAGAAAGCTTTAGTAGCCAACGAAACGTCACTAGACTCGAGTACTGGGGTCCACGAAATTTCAGATAGGAGGGAGAGGAAAAGAGGGACATCCATCTTTTTAAAGTTCCAATCTCGCGCTGAATCGATGTTACTCGGTGGAAGTCGGACACATCTACCGCTCTGCGGTGAGATAGTGACCGCTACCTCGAGTGCGGGGTGATACAGAGCGTCGAGTGGGACGAAACCGGCACCGGGGCGCACGCGCACTGCGCGCGGCCGGGACTCGCAGCTCTCCTGCGCCAACACCACGTCAAGGATACCTCCGTGAGAGTTCACTACGTCATTATAATCGATTAAATTACAGTAAGTCAAAAAATAACAATAATAATTCCGTACATCACAAGAGGCGCTGTTTAGATTTAGGTCACCAACAATTAATATTGCGTAAGTTGATGTCGCCAACAACGACTCTATTTTGCTAAAGAATTCCATGTAGGCGGAGTCTCCCGCCTTCGGCTTAATATAAACTACGCAAACAAGCAGCGTCCCGGCGCGGTGGGTGACGTGCGCCCACAGGTCCTCAGCGAGCCCCGACTCGAGGTCCGAGCGGCGGCGGACAACAAGCCCCGGCCGGGCCGCCAGTAGCACGCCGCCGCACGGCGTGGGGCGGTCGCGGCGCAGTAGCGCCCAGCCGGCCGGCACCACCTCGGCGTCCTCCACCGAGCCGTCGAGGAACGTCTCCGTCGCGGCCACCAGCTCATGATCCGACAGCAGCATGCTGGTGCGCCATGCCAACAGCTTCGTCTTCAGTCCTCTTACGTTCTGATAAAAGACGCCGATGGTCGACGATAGTGACACGGAGCGCGACTCACTGCGAGCCGATTCCCGACAGAAACGTTTGACTTGGAGCAGGTGCACGCTTCTTATAATTAATCCACTTCTTGACACGGGCGTTTTCAGGCCATACGTTTATAGAAAAACAATTATCATAGCAATCTTCCGGTACACCAATCTTGAAAGAGTTGTAGCTATTGGAAGTTTTCAACTGTTCTACAGTAATGGCTCTCTCTGGGCAGAGCTCGCATACATAAGCTTTTACTTCGTCCACTTCAGATAACATATTCCACAAATGGAAATGCTTACGAACCTCTGCCGCTCTAAGTGAGGTCACAGTAGGCCCCGCGACACAGCGCAACGTTATTATATAAGTAATACTTAGTCGCAATTTTAAAACTTGTATGTAATGGTTGACCTGTAAATAATATTTATGAATAAATGAATATGAATATGGGTAATTTTTAGAAACTAAATGTTTGAAAATTAGTTCTGTGAAAATTATAATTTTATAATTTCTTTATTGCGATATGTACGTAATATAATAATATAGATGTCACTGATTAGGTAGTACAAGCACATATCAAGCCAATTAGTATACATACATTGTAATGTTAGCGCCATCTCATCTACCTGAAACTCATTATAGAGCTAGCTGATGCGGTAAGAAATACGACTGTTTTTTTTATTTTCAAATTTCTACACTTCCGCCATCTTGCCCGATGTTAGACAATGATTGGAGCTTACTTAGAAAAAATCGATTCACTTTCGAGTTTTAGTAGCACAAACATACTCGTATAAATATCGGTTTTAGAAAATTACACAATCATATGAGCAAATTAGGGTTGAGATTTAGAGCCCTTGAAAACAGGAAACTTCTTTTGTCGTTTTCAAAATGTTCAAGAGGTGGGCCGTAGTGTTTAATTGACTCGACGAATAGCAACGCCATTCTGTATTGTAATATTCTGTATATATCATCACCAGCCCACTGCTGGGACTCAGGGCCTTCTCTCGCAAGGAGAGAGTTAACGCCATAATCCACCACGCTGGCCCAGTGCGGGTTGGTGGATGACAAATGACGTCGAAAATTTCTAGGTACATGTCGGTTTTCTCACGATGTTTTCCTTCACCGTTTTTAAGTAAGCGGCATTACGCACATGACTTCGCAAAGACAGTGGTGCGTGTGACGTTTGAACCCGGGGTCTCCGGATCGGCAGGCGCCGTTCTCCCGACTAGACCAGCCGTAATACCATCAATCCAGTGCCAATGCATTCCAGTGCCGGTTTACATTATTCCAGTAAGCAATCCAGCGCTGGATTCGACCGCTGGACTGGAATAATGTAAACGGGGTATAACTTCCTACCGTATGCTGTGTATATAGGTAACGTGCGACCTATAGCGCGACCTATATATAACCTATAGCGAACGTGCTACCAGCATATTGCATTGCAATTATTTAGTCAATATTGATAACGAACACAGATTTTGGTCAGTTTTCATGTTTATTTAATAATCTTATTTTTCAAGTTTCTTTAAATAAATATGAACAATACAACGAATACAACAAAACTAGAGTGCCGCCTACAGCGGCGTCGCCCAAGCTACCGGCTGCACAGTTAATAATTTTCATTATTATTTATCTTTGTTATTATGCAAATACTACCAATTCAATTTTATTAAGATATAATACTATACTTACTGGCAATACTTTTCAATATATATACAAACAAAATAGCTTCTAAAACTTTTATAATACCAAAATTTTAAACGCCTGATGAAAAACAAAACGCCTGCCCACAAACGCCTATAATTTAGAACAAGTTAACAATTCACTAACAGTTTATTTATTGCTGGAATCTATTGACCTGGAAGGGGTTAGCGAAATCCGAGTATACCAATTCAGCGTTGGAGAAAGAATGAACGAAAAGTTTATTGAAAATTGCTGCTGTGGTACCTTGATGTACCACAATGATGTTTGATGAGTAAAGAAAGTAGGGACGATTGGCGAAATAAGGTTGTGTTTGCCCTACAGTTGCACTACATTTAGATAATGCTGTTGACGCTAATCACATGCAGTTACCTACATTTTATAAAATAGAGTGACATACCCAAAACATTTTTTTAAAGATACTTCAACTTGCCCTTTCCTCTCATTTCTTCTCTCTTTTGAATGTTATTTTTTCTTCTTTGGTTTTAAGTCTTCATTTCGTTGTGGAATGTTCTGTCGTGTTTCGTTGAAATGAGAATTATAACTAGCGATAAATACCCGTAAGTACAAGTAGCCAATTATTTATCAACTATTAAAAACATAATATTATACACAAATACAAAAATTCACTAGAATTATTTTTATTAGCATAGTTAAAAGCATACCACTGGCGACATCTATTAAAGACTAACAGAATTTTCCATTCTAATAAATCTCTAGGTTCCGTAGGTCCTCGGTGCCTTTCTCTCGCCTGCCTTACGATTAATACTGAACAGTAGAAAACGATTGTTGGACAGTTCAGCTATCTTTACTTAATCTTACTTAATCACTCTGCTTCTCTCTTTTTCAAGAGATTCATTTTGGGATTACTCTCTCTTTTTAAGAAACATATCACGTGCATTCGATGATAATAGGCTTGCACTTGACCACCATCTCGCCTGATGTTAAGCGTCGATGCGATCTACGATGGAACGTGGTTACCTAGATGAAACCGATTCACTCTCGATTTGAAGACACCAAGATTGTAACTATCGGGAAAAACCTACTCAGGCAACGCATTCCACAACCTAGACGTTCTTATCACAAACGTGGAGTCAAATGTCTTCGTTTGTACAAAAATAGAGTATAATGAGAATGTAGTACTAAACCCACTCTGATACGTCTCATTGAGCTATTTTTGGAAAGGACAATTTTTTTAAACAAGTTGGGTATTTTTTGAGATAGAATACAATTCAACTTGCGACACTGTTTTGCCCGAGCTACACGAGGCTAGTGTTTCAAGCTAGCAAGCTAGTGTTAACAAGTAGACGACGCTACGCAACGCTAGTTTTTTTTTTTTTTTTTTTTAAATAAAGAGTGACGAGACGAGCATGACATGTGCCTGATGGTAAGCAACATGCCTGCCACATAACAGCACAGTGACACGCAGCTATTGGAACATGAAGAGTCCAAATCATTACCTAGCACTGCACTGCGCTCGTCACCCAGAGATCTAAGTTGTTATATCTCTCAGCCCGGTAATTTCTCTGGAAACATTGCCCTTCAAACCGGAACACAGTAATGTCTGCACATTACTGTGTGTCGGGTTTTTTGAATAAAAAAAAAGAAAATTGTCATTGGAATTTTTTCAACATAAACAAAAATTAAGACTATATTATAGTTTACCTGAAAAAGTACTTTAAAACCTAGATCACAAATATCTACGTTATCTGTTAATAATTGCTATCAATTAATATTTACCAATGTTGTCGAAGCGCTCTCAATGTCATAAAAACTAAAGAGACTTAAGAAGTAAAAATATTTCCAACCAAAATAATCAAGAAAAGGTGACAATTTCGGCATAAATGACCATTCTGTTAGTTACAGCAATCTTGTGACCCTTTTATGGGGTCATAAAAATCTCGTTAGGAAGGCAAGGGTCCAAATATTCTGGTCCCACGACTATAGTAACGAGAGGTCTGTACATAATGTTGCCTTAATATTGAGTAGTTGAGTTGGAAATGGGATAGTTTGGAAAAATGACATTACGAAGTACTTCGTAGAAGAAGAAAAATCTGTTGTCGAAGAAAAAGTACGAAAGTATTTCCAATTAATTACACAGTAGTGTTAAGGCTCTTTGAAGAGTTCACCTGGGAAAATACCATGTCTTAGCCAGTTATACAGAATAACAAAAAAGCGAGGTAGTAAAGACATCAAGGTCAGAAAATTTATGGTTTTTGTTGATATAATTATCAAAATTTGCTACACAGATTTCGAAAAAAAAAAGTGAGATTACCTCTGAACTATGGGGGTTCAAACAAAAAAAACATCAAAACCCATTCGCAATTGGCGGAGCTATCGTGTAACGTACAAGCGAAAATACTTTACCTTTTTTCAAGTCGGTCTATCAAATTATAGATATAAAAATAGATTAGTGCCAGGACATTTAATTTTAGTGCCGTCACTAAAATTAAATGTCCTGACACTAATCTTTAGTGTCCGTTCTACCGATTAGTGTCTGTTTTGTTTTAGCTACGATCCCATTTTTGCGACTTTTAATGTATCGCATTAAAATATCTGGCTAAAACTAAATACATATTGTTTTTTGAAACCCTTTGGTACACTTCACAAGACATCAAAAATGAGTGTTTGATATGCAAAAAAATCGTAGTGGCTTAGTGGCTAAAACATGCAACTCACAAGTTTGAAACCTTAAGTCGAAACCCTGCTGGAAAAATACTTTGACACCATCTTCATCGCGTCACATATGAATAAAAACGGCCAAGGGTAAGATAAAATAGCATGTCCGTTGTATGGAAGCCCCAATCAAATGTTTGTTTACACATTTTTTTTCTTCTCCGAAATAAATATTTCAGTGTATTCAATGCATTAACTCAGTTTTTAAGCCAATAGGGACACATAAATAAAAAATATAGGTACCTACTTAAAAACGTGGTATTACATATACCTAACATTACCATAAATTAATAAATGTTTGTTTTATTCCAATTTAACCGTTTATTTTTACAGTAAATATTTAAGTAAATGTTTCAAGCTTCTGCCTATTCCCGTTATCGATCTGAAGCAAATAGTAGTGAGCAAAACAGATATATTTGTTGTATGGGATCCCCTAAAATACATATTTTCAGTTTTTTAGTATTTGCTAATATGGCAGCCAAATAAATCCTTCACCTGTGAACATTTCCATTGTCTAACCTTAATGGTTCGTGTGATACAGCTTGGCGACATATAGACACATATACAAACAGACGGACGGACGTACTGACGGACAGTGGAGCCTTAGTAATAGGGTCCCGTTTTAACCTTTGGGTACGGAACCCTAAAACGCTATCAAAGTCAGTTTATTTAGGACACGTCAAACTTACATAACCCGTTCCCCTTTTTTTACATCGCTAGTCAAAAAATAAATAATTCATTACTTCTGCTTAAATATTCCTTTCAATTAGGGCCTAATAAATCTTTTATGTTTTGTCTGAATCTGAGACCAGAAATCTACTGAAAAATAGGAGATAGTACTAGTGAATATAATTAACATTTTCTTCTTCTTAAAAAACCCAAGACTCACTCGCTCAATTCGGTTGTATATTTTTGGATATATTTATGTTACGCGATTGCTCCACCAACTGTGATAAGATTTTGATGTTTTTTTTTTATTTTTAGGTACAAAAAATTGTGCAACTATGGTCCCATATAAATTTTATCAAAATTGGTATTGTGGTCTTTTGAAATGCGAACGAAAAAATTAAAATTTGCTTAACTTTATCTGAATGACGTCATCACAGTTTCGACAAAAATATGAAATTTATCGGACTGTCTGAGTTTAATTTAATAGTTTAAGGGCGTACCCCGAGCAAATGACCTTGAGTATTTCTTACCTTACACATTATCACACACCGCAAGAAAGAGCAAGAGAGAAACAGTAGGATTTTTCGCTGTTTTACGCTCAAATTTTAGAATAAACTCTTTATAAAATCAGATTTTGGTCTTTTGAAAAAAAAAACTACCAAAATGTTTGTAATAGAATTGTCTATCCGTTGGTGGACGATTTTCGAGGAGATGCATGATAACTACAATAATTATTATTTTTCATGGTTTCGTTGTGAGGCGATTATTTAAACAATAAGTTAATAAACAAAAAAAATCAACTACCATTTTGAAGCCAAGAAGTTGTAGAAATTTAATGTATTTTTTACCAGTTGATATTTGTTTTGGCTAATGAGTAGATAGCTCTGAAAACTGGACTAAAAACTCGTTTTGCTGGGGGACGCACCTTAAGTTGATTATTGGTTTTGAGAAAATGTAATATTCTTATTTTTAGATAATACAATAACAAAACGGTATGATTATATGGTAAAATAATAAAATCTGTCATGACCTGGTGACGAGATCGTCAGATTTCACAATAGCAAGGTCGTAAGTTCGTATCTCACCAGCACCTTGGAGTAATTTTCCAATTGCAGATCTATAAGTCTGTTTCCACCACTAGCTTTAACGATGAAGGAAAACATAGTGAGGAAACCAGCGTGTTCGAAGAAAGACATATTTCAATTGGGAGTTAGTGGTCCGCACTTGACCAGTATGGTGGATTATGATCTCGAGTGTCTTCTTACGAGACAAAGCCTCGAGTCCCAGCAACCCATAGTGTGTTGCTTGTGTTTTTGCTAATGGATTGATATTGAAATGAAGACTTCATTAATGTTTTAGCAAAAAAATAATGAAAAAAATTGTTATGCTTATTTAAGGCTACGCAAATCAACAGTACTAAGCCAAAAGGGCCCTATGCTATTAATAACTTTTACAAATCAACGAGACGCTTTTACCTTGATATCTCGGAAAAAAATGTATTGTGTAACTTGATAATAATAGGTAACGCATTTTGTCGAGTTCTAAATTCATTTTGGTATGGCAACTTTACAGATGTTTATTCTACAAAAAACAATGTATTGCCATCATTAACGTACCTACCTACTCAAGGCTAAGAAAACGACTGTCCCATTTCGAGCATCGTCTAATAGATTTAGCAAGTTTCGACATTATAAAACAATTCAATGATAGGCAAGATCATGAAACTAATTAGTCATTTAGTTAGAATTTTAAAAATTATACAACACAGTTTTTTCTTTTGTTTCCCAAACAAAAAATGAATGATTTGTCATCCACTACTAGTTTTAAACAGACAGACAAAAGTCTTTAACCATGCGTGTTGCCAGTGATGGCTTATGGAACTGAGACGTGGTCCTTAACTGTGGACCTCATAACAAAGCTCAAAGTCACACAGCGAGCTATGGAGAGAGCTATGCGCGGAGTCTCTTTGCGCGACAGAATCCGTAATGAAGATATTCGCAAAAGAACGAAAGTGGCCGACATAGCTCAAAGAGTAAGCAAGCTGAAGTGGCAATGGGCAGGCCACATCGCTCGCAGAACTGACAACCGATGGGGAAGAAAGGTTCTCGAGTGGCGACCACGAACCGGAAGACGCAGTGTTGGACGGCCTCCCACTAGATGGACAGATGATATAACAAAGGTCGCTGGAAACCGCTGGTTGCAGGTTGCGCGGGACCGTTCGTTGTGGAAATCTAGGGGGGAGGCCTATGTTCAGCAGTGGACGTCTTGCGGTTGATGATGATGATGATTATGACTGGTTTTAACGGTCAAGAAAAACATTGCGAAGAAATCAGTACATTCCAAAAAAAAATGGCAGTCATAGGAACAGATAGAATTGAAAACTTATAACTCAAAATAAAATTTGATACGCATTTCAAGATGGCCAATGGCTATGGCCCCCAGTTTACCCGCAGATTACTTATTATTCCAGAAGGTCTACCGCTTAACCAAAACTGTCATAGCTTTCATATTGCTTTGTCTGTCATCAAATGCAAACCCATAGCCGATTTAATTAAGCGGTAGACCCGTCGAGCGTGACGCTAGAATTCAATTCACAGCCCGCGAAAAATCTTTCTGCGATGCACCAAAAGAAGTTTTCACTTCAAAAAATAATTCGAAGACTTTCGTTATCCATCAATCCGTACTCGGCCAACTTCCACTATTTGGGAGAAGGTCCTGAATACCAGCAGTGGGATTATTGAATGGGCTAATCCAGAAATGTCCCATACTCTTCTGGCATACAAGTAGGTATATTTCCTAATACCACCTTGCCCCTTTTTTCTATCGGACTGCTCGTAGCTCGAGAAAGCGACATCGTTTCGTGGTTGATGTTCCTAAGACACGAACAAAGAGGTTTGACTCTACATTTGTGATAATAACGTCTAGGCTGTGGAATGAGCTGCCAGAGTGGATTTTCCCCGATAGTTATAATCTTGGTGTCTTCAAGTCGAGAGTGAATCGGTTTCTTCTAGGTAAGCACGCTTCATCGTAGGCCGCATCGTCGCTTAACATCAGGCGAGATGGCGGTCAAGTGTAAACATATTCAAGTTAAAAAAAAAGCTACACTGCGTGACCTTGTAAGCGTAATGTAATCGAATTGTTTATTATTACACCCAATTAACTAGAACGTGTTGTGATGAAATTAATTAAACCACCGATGTTTAATTTATCCTCACCTTTCCTCAATCTGAGGCCCAATAAATTGCTTAGATTAATTTATTTTTGTGTACAAAAAATACAGAGTGTGTACCAATTTAGAGACAACGCCCGAAATTGCAAAAAAATGCCAGTCATAGGGACTGCCGATTGAAGTGAAAACTTATAACTCAGAACTGATCCCGTCATGGGACGGGATCAGTTCTCAGTTGAATAACTGCCACGGATGTGGTACTACTCCAGGCGACTCTGCAAAACTCCTATCACCACATAAAAGTAATTGTTATAAACAAATTACAACTCGGGCTTGTACTTGGGTGCAAAGGTTACTTTCCCTTAGTTATTTAAAGGGCAATGCTGTCAGCATAATGGACACCTTTACACTGGGAATACGTTATGGGATTACTTACGGCGCGGCTATTTCATTAGTGTGTGAGTTTGGGTTAAATCCTGTAGTGTCCAGGATTGAGCGAACTGGAAAAATAAAAGCGGGAAAACTAGCCTTACCACCATTTAGTATATCTAACAAGCAATGGAGCTATAAGTAGAGAAATTGAATAGAAGAAAGATAAAAAGGAATTAAACAAGAAAAAAAAACAAATTATTTTCTGTGCAAAATGTTTTATGAAACCAAATTGCCGCAGTGGAACTATTAGTTTGAACTGCCATCACGCGCGCACACTCTCCTTGAAAAAGATCGCAGGACGCGATCGAAACTCGAGTCGGACTGGGCTGACTATATCAAACGTGAGTTACTCTTGTATTTATTTAGAACTATTAGTTAGTAAGAACTTTTGCCCGAAACATCCAATAATACGATTCTTCGAAAATTATTCAGTTCATAGATCATCATACATTTTCCGTAAAACATATTGACTCATATCATGTTTCATTTTCGAAAACCATTACGAATTAGAATTCGTTATACTTAATTGTTATTTCTTAAACAAACGCCGATCTCTATTATTACATTTTAATACCCAAATCCAATTAGATGGGGTTTTCCCTATACTCACTTACACCTGTGTGTACATTAATTTAAATTTTAATACCCCGAAACAGCCTCTGTTTTGCGGTGGCAAAGGCTTTAGAGGTAATTGTGTCTGTAGTTCATATCTTATATGAATTTGGCTAGACAGTACAAAATACATGTTGTGTTGTCTGTTGATTTAACTTCAAACGAACTATGTAAATAATTGTTTTTGTTTATTATATCACTGCTCATTTTTACATGATGAATTTATTGTACCTATATCGGAAAAGTCTTAACCATTTGTGAGAAAGATTGTATTGTGATACAGTTTTAGTTCACTCAAAAATATATTTTTCCAATACAACTACTTTTGAATCCCACTGAATAATAAGCCGCTAGGATCGGTCCTAACAATTTTTGCTCGGTGTAGTAGATACTTAGTTGAATATGCCACACTGGTCACACTCATATGGCTGGGATACTTATTATTTATCAAATAACACAAATCACATATATTGAATAACAGATGCTAATCCATTTTTCTACAAAGATAAAATAGTAAAATCATATTTTATGGTTATACTGCCATTAACAATGCGTTTCGGCTTAAGAAATCTGCTCGGAAATAAATCATCTTTTGTGTGTGGGTCACAAGCACAAATCATTGCTAGGTATTGGTTTAGACTCTTCATGATCCAATGGCTGCCTGGCATTGTGCTCTTATGGGCAGACGTGTTGCGTACCATGAGGGCATCCATGAGGTACACGTCCTTCCGGTACCGTCACTATACATTAAAAAAACAGTTAATAGTTATTTGTTGTACAAGAGTGCAAAGTGGCTTTTTAACCGCGTGCTCAATTTTGATGACCGAGCAAGCGAAGGATTCTAAAGTTGAATCACGAGCGTAGCGAGGGATTCAAAAATTAGAATCCTGAGCGTAGCAAGAGAATCAAAAGGGCACAAGGTGAAAAATCTTTGCACTCGAGTGTAACACGTAATTTTTCATCCCCCCCCTAGCGAGGAAATTACTAAACGCTTTGCGCATTTTCAGTTTCAGTCGATTCTGTTGGCGTTAAATAAACTTCTTGGTCGCTAGAATCACCTACTATTATGGTATTTCGGTTTTTCACTTGTATTCAATTTTATAAGTTTTAAACTTATGTTTATTTAGCCATGGTTTTAACAATAACAATATGACGTGAACATATGGAGAGTTGACCGATTGAGGTAAGGAGTTTCATGTGTACATGAAAAAGTGTCCGCCGAAATGTATTAAATTATAGTAGCGTTAAATTTGCATCAGGTTACATTTTAAAGGAAATAAATAAACGTACTATTAAATAATAAATAAATAATAAATAGGCACTGCCGATAGAAGTGGTAACTTATAACTCAGAATTTGATTTTTACTTTGGAAACTACGCGTGTGAAACCGGAGGGCGTGGCTATGAGCATGGCCATCTAGAAATGCTGACACATTTTAAATGCCCAATAGGAATGGCTGAGGCATTTCTAGATGGCCATTGGCTATGGTCCCGAGTTTACCCGAAGATTTCTTATCATTCCCGAGCGTGACGCTAGAATTAAATTGACAGCCCACGAAAAATCTGTCTTTGGCGCGCCAAAAGAAGTTTTGACTTCAAAATATATTGTACCTACATGTTTTCTCAAAATAGTAATTATTTATTTGATGTTATATTTACTACATTATTTTGTACTGCACAAGTAGTTGAAATGATCTATTAGTTAGTTATTCATTAGTTTTAGTAGTCAATAATATTTACTTATTTAACTCGGCAACTCGGCATACTTCAATTCGATTACAATTGATTCATTCATAGCATTTCAAAATGTTTTGCCATTTGAAATAACATTCTTTACCTCTTCTATCCTCCATACGTGAAAAGAAAATTGCGCGCTAAGCATTTAAAAAAAAGTACACCAAAGAGGTTCCGAGTATGAGTTTTTAACAAATTAAAAATAAATGTATGATGCATTCGGCACCAAGGAGGTAGAAATAAATAGGTTAAATTATGTTTTGAATTCAAAACCTCAGTACACACGATGTTCTAAATTCAAATTGACTTTACCCTCTAGAGGGTAAAAACGACTTTTGCGCCCTGATATCGAGGAGCAAAAGTACTCTTTCCGAGCTGGTGGGATGAAAAAATATTTAGCGTAATAAATCAAACATAAATGCATTGGTGGTAGAAAAAAGGAAATTTGCTGGTTGTAATCGTAAAAACAAAGATATATTTATTTGTATATAATATTTATTCAAATCATAATACTTACTGGTTCGATTGCCAAAATATCCGCTAGAATTACGCTTGTTTCAACATTTAGCGGAGATCTTTTAAGTAAAGAACTTAGGTTGATGAATGTTTCTGTACCTAGTAGAGACGCACATTGTTTCCCTGATGAAATTCCGCCAAGTCTCAATTGACATGAGAGCGTTCAAATGTTCAGCAAATGAAGAAAATTTTCGGATGAATTGTGATTGTAACGCGGCGAATGCGAAGTGCCAATATCTTTGAAATATTGACTATCCAAGGCTTTGTGAATTGCTGATTTATTTTAGAATTTTCTCATTCTTCCAAAATCAAGAAACTGGTTACATAGCAGAGAACAAGAAGTATTTTTTCATAACTGGTTACCAAATATAGGTAATGAAGACGGAAAATAAGTGTTTATTGGTAACTGGTTACAAAACACTGAAAAAAATTCTTTTTTTCGTAGCTGGTTACGAATCAGTCGGTTACGAAAGTGGCTGAAGGGGAAATATTGACGATAATTAAACATGGTTTTACAGAGCGCTTTATTATATTAGGGTCATCATATTATTAATTTTAAATTTTTGATAAATTTAATCATCTATTACATAATAATAATACAACATAATCTATTAAGTACTTAGCTTACACCCCCTTGTAAGGGCTCGAAGTCTTCTTTCACAAGGAGAGATTCAAAAGCCACGCTGGCCAAGTACGGGTTGACGGATTAAGCATTTCTTTAAAATAATTCTTCCTCGGTACATGTCTCACGATATTTCCCTTTTTCACCCGGTGGTGATGAATGACAAACTTGTACATGAAAAAGTGCACACTATACTGCACATGGAAACATACTAAGAAGCTTCAAACCTATGATCATCCGCACCACTGGCGCACCAGAACATCAATGCAAGCCGAGCTCACCTAGGGAATCTGCCAGTGAGGGTGTCTGACAATAATAAGTCATGTACATATGTGGTCCCGCCGCTTGCCGTTCAGCGAGGCATGGCAATACTAGCAGCCCTCTTCTCATACAGGAATTTACTTGCTTCAACTGGCGACCCCGTTAGAGCCGTGGTGGGCTAGGCAACGGTACACTATAAGAAGTGAGATTCCCGCGCGGTTTCCACACCGCAGCCATGAAGTTACGCTCCCACCTGGCATCTCACCTTTAATTGTACGGGCGACATATACCGAGAAACATACAATGCCTAGCTGAAACATCTTCGTCGGGTTGGAGGTTAGACGCGTGGCCCACCTTGGGTTTATCTTCGCTTCAACATGGGCTACCAAGTGATGGTTATTGTGCTTTCTAAGTTTGACAATGCGGGATGGAAACTTTTTAACTTTGACTCCTCACTTTAGCTCGCCAGTAGCAGCGATGCAGAATTTTTATATCAGTGTTATGAACCTAGCAAGTGTCAATGTTAGAAAAGAGCGTCACAATCGTGTTTAATTAAATCTTGAGCCTCAATAGGCTATTAGTCACTCATATTGGTCATTGGTCCTCCATCATCACTTTTTGAGCCTGTTGCAACAATGTATCGTAACTTCTGTCTAACACCAAACTAAACTAAACACGATGCGTTGTATCAGTACCTATAGACTACGGGCCCGTGAATAAAATTTCCGTAGTAAATGAACCACCAGGAGACCTGTGAAGGTTGATAGAAGGGTATAAAGTAATAAGATTCAGCACTATGCCGTCACTTGTAAGCTGACCAACTAAGTACAGTCGAAGAGAGGGGTTGCAAATCTCGATAATTTCTCCTTGTCGCATGATTTTTGTACGCCGTTGCAGAATATAGATTAGAAGAGGTATTGAAACTATAAAAAATATTAATTTGAAGTTTTTAATCATCAGTTTGTCGGAAAAAATCGTAATTTTTCGACGATTTACAGATTAAATTTGGGCATTTGATTATATGCGGCATAGGTTCCATATAGTTTCAATACCTCTCCCAATCCATTATTTCGCAATGCCGTACAAAAATCATGCGACAAGCAGAAATGAACGAGGGTTGCGACCCCCATCTTCGACTGTACTCAGTTGGACAGCTTACAAGTGACGGCATAGTGCTGAATCTTATTACTTTATACCCTTCTATCATCTTATGTACATAGGTCTCCTGGTGGTTCATTTACTAGGTACGTAAATTTTGTTCACGGGCCTGTAGTCCACTATCATTATAAACAAAGGTGACCATAAAACAAAGAAAGTAAGATGTTCCAGTAAAAAAAAAACACAGTAATTTATGGAAAACCTACAATAAGTATAATACATACACACATACATCCAAAAAGTAAAGTTATTCGTTACGAAATTCATAGCTTTCTTATTTTTGAAGTGAAAAAGTAAAATAAATTGTAATTTATTCAATACGCAACTCTCGGGATAAAAATGGACGCTGTGAGGATAGCGTATGTCCATATGGCATGGCAAGTAGTATTTTACTATACCTTTCAGGTCTTTACATAAATTCTGATCTAAGTGGTAAGGGTTATATTTTAAACACGCAAGTCTTACAAGATGGGTTCAACTCTCAAATCACAATAATGTCTTAAACCGGGTCGAATACTTTTTAATACGGGAAAACTTGTGAGTTCGTATAACCCACGTGCTTATGTAGCGTCAAAGTGGCAGCGGAGCAGATAAGTGCGTTAAACTCTTTTTGAATGAGAGAAATCTTGTGAATATGCGTCACGACATGCGTAATAGCAATATGGATGTAACTATACAAGTAATGTATTGTACAATATTTCATACTACAATAATTTTAAGATATACGTTTCATTTACAGACTACCTAGACCAATAACAGTCATCTGTATGTTTGTTGCTCAATCACGTCGGAACTTTTTTTTTATTTAAAAAAAATCACCTCCACAGACTCCTAGGTCCATCCCTTTTTTTAACGTTTTATACATTATTTTATTTTTTGTTATTTTCCTTTGTCTAATGCAGGAAGACTTAAGTCTGAGTTTTTAAAGTATTTCAATAAACGAAAAAAAATCGTATAACAACGTAAAAAAACTTAAACCTAGATCACCAACAGCAACGCCAGCAGTAGCCAGCAGCTACCAGTGGTTAGGGCTGCAAAGTGAGGAACCTTCTAAGGATGCGTGCTGTATCCTTTGCATCTGCCCCTTTATCTAACTATCTAGGCCAGTCTCGATAGCTTATGAAAACAAAGCAAGTAATAGTAGGATGAAACCCATTGCAAAAGGAAGAGAATTTAACAAAAATGAAACGAAAAATAATCTAGCTAAAGCTTCTTACGATATTGGTCGTGGCTTTACTATTTACAATAGCGTACACCGACAGAACGTCCAAATAAAATTATTTCTATTATTAGCTAAATTGATTCCTCTACTAGACAAATGTCTCTGTTCCTTCCTTCCATATAGTTAATCTAAAGCTAAAGGCTTTGGTGGGCTTATCTTGAAACAAGATCACGTTGAAAAGCACTTCGAAATTCGCGTTTTTTGATGAAATATATTTTTTCTAAGGCGAAAATTGACGTACCTACTTATAGTCACTCAATTAAGGTCGCCCTTTCAAAGGGCGTATAAAATGCCAGTCGTTAGGAAGTTTAAGTAAAATGAACAGCATTTCCGTCTCATTGTTCCTTTTTAAGGTCGCTTGGAAGGGATCTTGAATTCACGCGATTTTTCCGATTATTGATTTTTCTGTACCTATATTATATCCTTTTGTACCTATTCCTACGTATTGTCCGAGACTATAATGTATCAGACATCAACCTGCCTTATTTCAGCCGGATCCAATCACTTTATAACGGCACGATTGAGAAGCAAACATCCAAAATGAAGCATGATTTAAAATAGGTTTAAGACAAAATTAAATCGTCGCATCAACCTATATTAGTACCGTATTTCCTTTAATAACCTCCTATAATGAAGATACCCGACCCCAACTTCATACTATTAAAGTACCATCCTTCCTTTGATGAGTTCAAACTTCTCTAATAAGTAGGGTCGGTAAGTCGGTATGTATGTTCATCTGTTCTTCCATAACTTCTGAATTATTCCTCATAATTTGACAAATAATATCAGCGGAAGCGTCTTAGCTGTATGCTCGTTGTATATAGCTGACTTAAAATTAAATAAGGTTTTACATACACCAACTCAAATGGAAGTGGGCGGGTCATGTGACCAGAATACACCCCGATCGGTGGACCCGGGTTTCTACAGAGTGGACACCATCGGCCAGTCGACCCCAGGGTCGTCCTCCAACGCGATGGAAGGACGAGCTCGGAGCGTTTAAAAATGATTGGACGATGGTAGCTCAGGACCGGATAAAGTGGAGGGGAGGGGAATTTGGGGGAGACCTTTTCCCAGCAGTGGGACAATCCAGGTTAAACTAAAAAAAAAAACTAACTCAAAAGGATTCGTTATTATGAGAAACTTTTCGTTTTTTTTACAAAACTGAGTGAGTGATAGGACGAACAAGACATGGTACCTGGTTACCACAGCACAGCACCACACAATACGAAGTATCCAAATCCCAGCACTGAGCATTGCTCGTAATTTAGACATATTTATATTACGTATCAAACTATTTATCTCTTTGTCCAATAATTTTACTGGACACATTAATTCAAACTGTAACAGTAATAATGGCACATAAGATACTTCTTGGCAGTAGATTACCAGGTAAAGGAGTGGTAATTACCTAGGCGGTCGCTCCAAGGAGTCCTTTTTTTGTTATGAAAATGCCTTTACGCACCGCCCGCCGTCCGCCATTCAAGGATACGGCGGGTATGTCGGACTCGAAACCGAAATTAACGGTTTATTAGTGGGCCTGACCCCATGGTCAGAGTTGCGGGGTCACTTTCTCTCTCTTGCACTCTTACCAACCCTGACCAAACGCCGGCGCCCTTGAGGGCCTATCCCTAGCACGGAAAAAGGAAACTGGCATATCCCAAGACCGTTATGTTTCTTCTTCATCATCAATATCATCAGCCTGTATTCGTGTACTTGCTGGACATAGGCCTCTCCCATAATACGTTATATTTTAAAACGTAACATGGTTCTTAAACCTGTCAGTTTGTGATATAATTATAACGCTGCTGAAAAAGTGTTCCCTTCGAAAAAAATATTGTGTCAAAATATAAAAGCGCCCTCATCTCATCTTTTAACACTTTACCTCAATATGTGACACACGTATTTGCCCCACAATAAAAATGTTAAGCGGCCACAAATTAAACGAAGCGCGTTTGTGCGTGTCCACGCTTAATCGCGGGACCTTCGCTAATGACTTGCTTGAGTAGAACTGGGCCACACTAAGCCACGAAGAAAGGGTTAATAGAATGCCTGTTGGAACAGTGTGTTTGAATTCACACGCTTGTGCATGTTCCAGCAAAGACATCTTTGGAAAACACATTTTTGAAGTGAAAACTTCTTTAGGCGCGCCTAGACAGATTTTTCGTGGGCTGTGAATTGAATTCAATCGTCACGCTCGGGTATGATAAGAAATCTTCGGGTACACTCGGGACCATGGCCACTGGCTATCTAGAAATACGTCAGCCAATGGGAGATCCTGAAAGGACGTGGCCTGGCAGTCATGGCATGGCCATCTAGAAATGCGTGAGCCAATGGGAAATGCTGACGCATTTCTAGATGGCCATACCATGATGGCCTGGCCATGCCCTCCGGTTACACCCGTGTAGTTTCCAAAGTAAGCTATCAAATTCTGAGTTATAAGTTTTTACTTCTATCGGCAGTTCCTATGACTGCCAATTTTTTTTTATATTAAAATTATTAGCAACTCGCAGTTTCACCCATGTAGTTTCCGATCTTGTTAATTTCTTGGTATAAAAATAGCCTGTTTAATTTAGACTATTATAATTATGTTTATCTATGTACCAAATTTTACCCAAATCCCTTCAGTAGTTTTTGTGTGTAAGATTGGTGATTGGTGGACAATTCACATACAACACCATCTGACCCCAAACTAAGCAAAGCTTGTATGATGGCGGCCAGATAGCTGATATAATACTTATATAGTTTTAAATACATACTTAATATACATAGAAACACCCAAAATGCCAAACATGGATCCATCCTAGAAAAAAATCGAGAGTGAATCGATTCGATCGAATCGAAATCGTAGACCGCATCGTCGCTAAACATCAGTAAACCTTTAAAAGTAAAAAAAAGCAATCTTAAAAACTTTTGCGTTTATTATATTAGTAAGAACTATAAGATGTGAACGGAAAGGATAAGTAGCTGATAGTAAGCCTACACATAACAGTGCAGTGTCACACAGCTATTGAAACATAATACCCCGTTTACATTATTCCAGTCCACCGACCGAATCCAGCGCTGGATTCGGTCGCTGGACTGGAATAATGTAAACGGGGTATTAGAGTCCAAATCATTACCTTGCACTGCAGTACACGCAGAGATTTGAGATGATTTATAAACATGCCCTGTAATTTTTCTGGAAACATTGCCATTCATACCAGAGTACAGGAATGTTTGTACATGATTGTTTAGTGGTAGAAGGTAGAATAACTGGCAAAGGTGCAGGCTTCCCTTACTGGACTGACCTGGGTTCCGTCACAGTACGATTATGTGATATCTACCAATCCGCAGTTATACTCATACTTACGCTGCAAAATAATATCTTTCTTGGAACATGTCGGTTTCTTCACGACGTTTTCCTTCACGGCTAAAGCAAATGATGTAGACAAATTTGTAAAAAAAGTGGATTCTCTGACCATTATGCCACTGCGGTTTGTTCAGATATAGCTGATATTTCATACGATTTCAACGTGATTCCAATAAATTTAATGTATCGAAAAGACTAACCTCCCCAAATACGTTCAATGCGTAGGTGTCGTCAATCAATTAAATTGAAATATTAATATTCACCTGTACTCAGCTGAAAATAGATTGGATTACTGTCATTATTCGAGAATTAATTCCCGACGATTTCGATGAAAAATAATGACAGGGTTTTCGAATGCGCGTGAAATTTCAATAAGCCCATCAATTATTTGCTGATATCCGATTATTATAATAATAGAGATGGAACAATAAAATACGTCATAGTCGTAGAATAGTGACAGATTTGACATATTAAGGCCGATTTAAACTGAACGAACATAGAGCTAGAGCTGGAACAAGAGCATTCTTTCTCGATCTTTTAGTGTAAACGAAAGATCGTTCTTAGCGTTTTCCATATTATATATTCCATAGAATCTTTGCGAACGCAAACAAAACAACGAAAGAATGCTCTACGTTTGTTTACACCAAACGAATTTGATACAGTGGGGATAGAATGAGCATTCGCTCGTCTGATGTGAATCGGCCTTTAAAGATCGAGAAAGAATGCTCTTGTTCCAGCTCTAGCTCTATGTTCGTTCAGTTTACATCGGCCTTTATAAACTATCAGCGTCCACGCGATTTTAACCGCGTAGTTCCAGTATTTTCCTGTGTTAAAAAGTAGCTTACGTTCTTTTGCTTACTATAATTTAACTGTGTTCAAAGTTTTAACTCGATCCGTTCCGACATTCCGGCGTGTCTGTACAACAAACATTATCATCCAAACTTTAGCATTTTTTTTATTTTTTTTAATAAAAAGTGACGAGACGAGCAGGACATGTGCCTGATGGTAAGCAACATGCTTGCCACATAACAGCACAGTGATACGCAGCTATTGCAACATGAAGAGTCCAAATCATTACCTAGCACTGCACTGCGCTCGTCACCCAGAGATCTAAGATGTTATATCACTAAGCCCTGTAGTTAATTTCTCTGGAAAAATTGCCCTTCAAACCGGAACACAATAATGTTTGCTCATTACTGCTTGGCGGTAGAATAACTGGCAAAGGTGTGGTACTTCCCCAGGCGGACTCTGCCAAGAGTCCTACCACTACTAAATTAGTAAGCATTTATAAAATCAGTAAGTTGGCAGTCGTGTATATAGCTAATTTATTCCTAGATTATTTTAGAAATTATCATCTAGATATTATTATCTAGATTTCAAAAAAGTAATGGCTTGCTTTGATGTTGAAGAAATATTCGCAATATATTCTTTTAAAATGTTTGACGAGCCAAAAAAAGTATGCATGTTCTAAAGCACTTCATGTAATTGATGATGAGTATTATTTTGTTGTTTATTTTATTATTGTCCAGTCATATATATAACTTTGAACAAAGTTGAAATCTTTGTGAAATGTCAAATCGTCAGTATTACTATAGGTGTGCGTACGTCAAATCTAGGGTTTTTGTCAAAACGTAATAAATGTCCACCATACTAGTACTATAAATAAATAAATTTTAATTGATGGTGGACGTTTAGAACGCAACAATGTTTAGCTTCAAACTAAGCAAAACTTGTAATATGAAAACCAATATTACAATATTACAAGTATTATTATCCAATATCCATATTTAATATCCATCCAATATCCAATATTATTCCTATATTTCTCGACGTATAAAAAAATTAAGTTTTAATTAACATAAAACTAAATTATAACTGTAAAGTTAGTATTGGTAAGCAATTAAGAAAACGTTTAAGACCAATAAATTAAATTATATAATTATTCAAATAATTGTTATGTCTCCTTCACGGAAATAGATAAATTTTGGCATGACACAATCGTTCTAAAAGAATTCATTTTCAAACGTTACAGGTACCAGAATATACTAGAAATAGTGCCACAGTTCGCAACAGTCCATTTGTTTTCCTTGCATAGTTTATTTTCTTAGAAACGGTAGAATTCTTTTCATGTAACAAATCCTCTCAAATACAACGCTGTCATCGGAAAACTCGAACTGACTTATTTTTCACATTTAGTTCCAATTGTTTACCACTACTTCTTTTGTAAAATGCGCAGTACCTAGTGACTTATCTTCCAGTCCGTGATGGGCTCTGTGAAGGATAGCCAATTGATAGTGGACGTGTCTCTAGGCAGCTCGATTTATTTTAGCATCACAGTAAATTTTTCTTTTCGCTTTTTTTGTTTCTTTCCAAAATTGACCACATTGACCATGGCCATTGGCCAGTTTGCCCGAAGATATATTTTATTTACGTTAGTGAAGCTGGAGTGCAACTGTACGCCCACGAAAAATCTGTCTGTGGTGTGCGAAATGAAGTTTTCACTTCAAAAATGGATGCGTGATGCTGTGCTATTATGGACACTATTGCTTACCAATGGCTACATATTTTGCTCGTACCGTCGTTTTATTTGCGAAAAAAGACCTGCACAATTTTTAACGTTGATATGTTACGCAATACGAATCCTTGTTTTTCATAAGAATTTACATATACGTTTACGTTTACGTTTTAACTTCTATGAAACGAATTTCACGAAATAGTCTGACACTTACCAGCAGTACTTGTTCAGGTGTATGACGCATATGTTAGCAATTGCTCTCGTTGATCATAAAATATAATAAATGGAGAGGATAATGTATAACATACCTAAGTTAAATAAAATAATTTTCATTGCAACATCCTATGTGCAGGGAGGGTATAATGTACATTTTATACTTATTAATTTTTTACATTTGGCACGACGACTAATTTATGTATAATGTGTCAGCGAAAAGCTACTCAATACCTGAAACTAAGGTGAAATAGTTACTTAGTTATATTAAAAACTTCCCGTGATATCACGGTCTTAAAATCACAATTTTGGACTTTCATAAAATTCTTCATTCAAAAACACTACAAAAACGTGACGATATCGTGTGGTATTTTCTATGCATTGCTTGGGTATACACTTTGAATGTACTCGTAATATTAAATATTGCGTTTAGGAAACTGGTTTCATAACAAAAGTCACTTTAAATTGAATTAGTTATCCAATGGTAAGTAATCGCATTTTCTCATAATTTCATACTTTTAAAAATATTATCAATTGAGTAAAAGTAAACCAATTGAATAAATGTAAGAATTTATATTGACAACTGTTCGATCTTTCCCATACAAAATTTCACAAAGGAATGCTCTTCAACGGCTTAGCTCCATCTACTTATAGCGCCAACCCCTCTAAAACTCTTTTGAGATGGCGGGTAGAAGTGAATGGTATCCCACCGGCGCCCTCTACACTAAATTACACATATTTAAACTCAAATCCCAGTATTAAATATAATACTATAGTGAAATACACGGTAAACAAAATAGAGGTGATAACACGGCCCTCCTGCGCACGCTGCCAACCTTGGCAGTGTCACAGTCTGGTGTAGTTGCTGTGAACAAAATACACAATTTATTCATTTTATCAAAGTTAATTTTACTCTTCCAGTATTATCCACTTAAGATGAGTAACTTTCCCAAGCAGTTGCGCTGTCACATTGTCGCAACTCAAGGTACGTCATTACATTACCACATTCTCCATAAATCCACTTAAGATGAGTAATGAATAGCTTTCCCAAGCAGTTGCGCTGTCTCACTGTCGCAACTCGAGGTACGTCACTACATTACTCACATTCTCCATAAATCTCAAACATACACCTTTCCCTAGCTGCCGCCTGGTAACTCTAGATACGCGGCATTAAAGTCATAGTCAAAGTCAAAGTTCATTATGTTCACTCTTAATGCTTTCTCTAGCAGTTACACTCTTAGGCAGATACTAGGTACCTCAGTTTATGTCCAAGATATTACGGTTTCACACTAACGCTTACTTTGTCAATGGATCGAAGCCGCACTTCACTACGTTATTCAAACGTTAACTCATCAGCAATCAATCAGAATACCTGACAACATCCTAAAGCCATTGCACTGCTCGATTGGGTTTGACTTTCAATTACATAATATATCTCCAAGTCTACTAATCGTACCTATTCAAGGTTTCATATTTTTCTCACATATTTATGGCCTTCTATGTAGTTTTTTTAAACGCTCCAAAGTGATATTTATAGCGAACTAAACGGTCTCATTTTTTTAAACAATACCAAAACAATTCATTGGTAACGTACATAGCTCGGCATCATCTGACTAAAATCTTTCTAATTTCAACCATAAGGGTATCTTATAACTGCACTGAATATAACCACTTTGTAACCCAACTACGGTAACCAAATTCAAATCAAAGATGTAACACTTTCTATTACTGTATTATGTTTTAAAATGCATGACCTTTTTCAAACAGTTTCCCTGAAAGATATTTAAACCAATATCCAACTGATTTACACTTTTTATCTATGGTTGCTGTGCCTCGCAACAACTCTTCCACAAAATAAGCTACTTCTCATAAAGTTTCATAATAAACAGTATCCACAAACTTTAAAAAAACCGAAGGTGTTTCATTCTACGAAATGGTCTGATTGCAGTTCCCGGAATTGAAGGTTTTTTACAGTACCCCCTAACGAGATAATAATTAATAGTTTTAACTTGTCGGTGATATGCAAAAATTTCATTTGAAATGCAAAAACAAGGTTAAAACAATTTTTAAAATCGTTTCTTCAAAGTAAATCGTAATATAAAACTGTTGCTTACTCACGTGTACATTACGCACTTACTGAAACCACTGATCCAAGAATAACATTTTTAACTAACTGCGGGCGACGCTTGCTTTTCCGATTATTTCTCATCACCGCTGTGATTTCCAGGCGTGGTGTTCATAGCACTTCTGATATTATCAATTGAGTAAAAGTAAACCAATTGAATAAATGTAAGAATTTATATTGACAACTGTTCGATCTTTCCCATACAAAATTTCATAAAGGAATGCTCTTCAACGGCTTAGCTCCATCTACTTATAGCGCCAACCCCTCTAAAACTCTTTTGAGATGGCGGGTAGAAGTGAATGGTATCCCACCGGCGCCCTCTACACTAAATGACACATATTTAAACTCAAATCCCAGTATTAAATATAATACTATAGTGAAATACACGGTAAACAAAATAGAGGTGATAACAAAATGGACTTTCCCATTCGATTTTTTTTTTAAATATTTGTTGACACTTCACATAACACCGTCCGACCCCAACTAAGCAAAACTTGTACTACGGAAGCTAGATAGCTGATATAATAGTTTAAAATACGTATGTAATTATTATACATACAAACACCCAGAAACACAACAACAGTTTCGAACTATCATAAAGTTGGAACACCCTACGAATGATTATATTTAGCTATTGTGAAAATCTTACCGACCAGTGGGGTAAGAATGAGAGGACAGAAAGATCAATTGGCGACTATATTTTTTTATTTTGAATGTTTTTTGTTTTGTGTTGGCTTGTTTCGTTATTCTTGACTTGTACCTAATGTAATGAAATAATGTTATTGTATCATTTGTATCACTGTCCAAAATGTAATTTTAAAGTTAATTTATGTTGTGTGGGATAATTGTAATTGGAATTCCTTCAATCAAGTTTCCATCTCAATAAATAAATATAATATATAATAATATAAGTAGTATATAATATATAAAGTAAGTTTAAGAAAAATACACAAAAAAGTAAGTTAGTACATATTTAATTTTATTTAAATACTACTGCCATATTATTAATACAATTCTAGGATCAGTCGTCATGCCAATTACACGAGTTAAATCCATAAATTAATACAATACTGATTTAACATTGAATCATCTCAAAATGTACTAAAATGATAATATAAATACGTCAACTGGTTATAGTTTTAGGTATTTTAAAGTAGATTGATTCACAGTTACGTGACTTGCAATAATCTTGGGTTTTCCTTCATGATTCCTATTATTTCATATTAAATTTATAAACCGTTATTTTCCTTGTCTGTGTTAATTAAGGCTTTTCTTTTTTTAACATACCTACTAGCAGTGCCCTCTGTTTTATCTACGTTATTTCCGATCCGACAACGTTACTTTCTCGGGATAAAAAGTAGCTTATGTGTCATTTCAGATTAAACCGGTTTGTTATATTTCAATTTCATCCGTTCAGCCGTTCAGAGAGTTCCGTACATAAAGAGTGACGAGACGAGCAGGCCATGTGCCTGATGGTAAGCAACATGCCTGCCACATAACAGCACAGTGACACGCAGCTGTTGAAACACGAAGAGTTCAAATCATTACCTAGCACTGCACTGCGCTCGTCACCCAGAGATCTAAGATGTTATATAATAATAATAATAATAAACTTTATTTGATCCAAAAGAAAATAACATCATTACAATATGAAATATGAACCCATTAGCTCTGAACTAGTTACAAACTGTGTTTCGATAGCTAATGGCCTCTCCCATGAAGACGTGTTCTTATATTTAGTTAATGTTCTAACATAATTTCTGACAAATGGTGACCAATTGCGTGTGTATGTGTGGGTGTGAGAGTGTGTGAGGCTGTGTGAGGGTGTGTGTGTGAGGCTGTGTGAGGGTGTGTGTGTGAAGGCGTGTGTGAGGGTGTGTGAGGCGTGAGGTTGTGTGTGTGTGAGTTTGGATGTGAGATTATGTGTGAGGGTGTATCTAAGGGTATGTGAGGGTGTATGTGTGTTGTTGAGCATTACATACGTACGTGCATTTATGCGTGTGGTTCTAAGCGTGGGTAGTTCATATACATATATAGGTACACAAAAAAAAAACTTTACATAAATATACTCTCTCAGAAATGCACATTATTTAACACAACTATAGGTACTTAAGTAGGTATAAATATAAAGTACATATTCGACAAAAATGTCGTAGTATACATTATATCATATGATTATAGGATATTTTTATTAAATGACATAAATAAATTATAAAAAAAAAACTTTGTTATTAAATAATGTAGTTCAACATTGCGTAACCACTTCAACTAACATATTCTCAATTCCGTCATAATCATATTCATCTAACCTAGTCCAGATAATTCTTTTACATTCATTATTACTTAAACGTTTTATTTTGAATTTAGCGTCAACTTTATTGTATATCAGAGGAATTATTCCTGCATAACTTTTACGGGCAAATTTGCGTTTTATATCTCTAAGCCCTGTAATTTCTCTGGAAACATTGCCCTTCAAACCGGAACACAGTGATCTTTGCACATTACTCCTTGGCGGTAGAATAATGATTGAGCCATAAACATCCAAACTTTGACAATTATAATAGGCATTTTGGACTCTCTTCATGTTCCAATAGCTGCGTGTCACTGTGCTGTTATGTGGCAGGCATGTTGCTTACCATCAGGCGCATCATGTCCTGATCGTCTCGTCACTTTTTATTTAAGAAAAAAAGGTATTAGTAGAAAAGTAGGATTCACAGTAAATTATCTAAGCCTCGCAGATTTACCAGTTATTGATGATATGGCGGATCTGGGCGACTCTACTATTTCATTGGTAATAACTAAGAAAGTACCACAATTAAAAAAAAAACAAGAAGTAAACATCTGATATAATGATTTCTTTATAGTTAAAAAATATTACTTGCAAGCATATAAATAAATATAAATATAAATAAATATTGGTGGACAATTCACACACAACACCATCTGACCCCAAACTAAGCAAAGCTTGTGTGATGGCGGCCATATAGCTGATATAATACTTATATAGTTTTAAATACATACTTATTATACATAGCAACACCCAGACACAGTGCAAACATTTGAATTCATCACACAAATATTTGAACTGGGTGGGAATCGAACCCACGACCCTCGGCTTCGCAGGCAGAGCTACTACCAACTAAGCCACGAGGCCAGTCATTAGTCAACTAACCGGACTAACTAAGGAATCTAATTCACAAACACACTATTATTTACAATGGAACCCTCACTAGAGCAACCTGTGTCGCGTGACAATCCTTAATGTACAAGTTCGCACGCAGACCGCGACACGAGACCGCGACAGGAGACCGCGATCGAGGACCGCGATAGGCACTTGACACTATGGAATTGTATGGGCGTCAGTTCGCGCCGAGACCGCGACCGCGACCTGTCTCGGTCTCCTGTCGCGTGGTCTCGGCGCGAACTGGCGCCCATACAATTCCATAGTGTCAAGTGCCTGTTGCGGTTTTCGGTCGCGGTCTCCTGTCGCGGTCTCGCGTCGCGGTCTCAGCGCGAACTTGTACCTTTAGACAAATCAAAATACGATATTTTTTAAACATTGGTGAGAAACGGCGGTTTCAATCATGTAATTAGAACTATGTCACAAAAAATGGTAAGTTACGGCTGGTTTAGTCGGGAGAACGGCGACTGCCGATCCGGAGACCCCGGTTTCAAAACCGCGCACCACTGTCTTTTCGAAGTCATGTGCGTAATGCCGGTAACTTAAAACGGTTAAGAAAAACATCGTAAGGAAACCGACATGCACCTAGAACTTTTCGAAGCCATGTATCATCTACCAACCCGCACTGGGCCAGCGTGGTGGATTATGGCCTTGACTCTCTCCCTGCAAGAAAAGGCCCCGAGTCCCAGCAGTGGGAACGTTTAGTGGGCTTTTATGCTTTATGCACAATAATCGAATGATAATATAGATTGTAATTTTATTTTAGAAGTAATGTCTGTGTCGCAGCCACCTATTTGAAGTAGCTACTTTAATCAATCAACAGCCTAGCCTTTTTACTAACAGCCATATTTGAAAAAGCGTCTGATTTCCCAAGCGTGGCTTTGTAAATCCGATTCCCGTCTGCATTTTTTAATTATAAAGCCAACTGTGAGGTAGTCGAAATGTTCCAGTAATAATACCCTGCCACGACGGCAGCTCTACAGGCCTAACCACCAGTAGCATAGGCACTGCCTCACTACAAGCGACAATCTAGGATTAGGCTATTATAAATTTTAATAATGTAAAAACATAACCTTAAAAATAATATAAATGACTGACTGTTTGGCAACGACTTGCCTAGGTTCATATTTATATATTTCGACGACGATTACCTTCTTTTCTCAATAAAAAAAACAATCACTGCACGAGACCTATAGTCATTCTTAGACTAATTTCAACCACGAAACAGCTTTAATGCTTGACTTGAAACTGGTCCAGAAATGATGATAATAATATGTTTGTGTCAATTTCAGGCGTATGTACGATATACAATTTCATTAGATAGATAGATATAAACACTTTATTGTGACACAAACAAATTAAAATATTACACAGAAATACTTATTAACCACAAGTGGTGGCCTTATTAGATTGTTGTGTGATGGCCAATTTAAATAGTATGAAAATTTTTAACAGATTATCTGAAAGTACTACTCCAATGACGACTTCCATTACACATTTCGACGACGATTCTTAATAAAAATAAAACCAGCCAAGTGCAAGTGGGATTCCCGCACGAAGGGTTCCGTACCGTTAGCAAATAAACGCCGAAAACCTCTTTGGCTTTATTGCGAATTCCGTATACATAGATTATCGGAGTTACCGTGGACAGGCTTTCATCCAAAAAGCTTTACCAAAATTTTAATTTTACGTTATGGTTCTAACGACGAATTCGATAGCGCGTTTTAGTCTTCTAGTGGCGCTATCTAGTTTGCTTGGGACGGACTAATCGACCAAGAAACGTTAAAAAAATAAGTTTGTTGTATGGGAATTATCTTATCCCTTAAATTATCATTTTATTTTATTTTTAGTTTTTGTTGTTATAGCGGCAATAGAAATACATCAACTGTGAAAATTTCAACTCTCTAGCTATCACCGTGCTTGAGATACAGCCTGGTGACAGACGGACGGACGGAGAGCCAAGTCTCAGTAATAGGGTCCTGTTTTACCGTTTGGGTTTTGGGTACGAAACCCTAAAAACCAATCACTGCACCTGGCCTTCAGTCATTGTTATACTAATTTCAACCATCAAATAGTCCTTTTTACTTTACTTGAAACTGATCCAGAAACTGCTGATGATATATGTCAAGTTCAGGCGCTGTATCTTACAAAATTTCATTCGATGGTTGAGAAAGCAATTACTTAGCTTTTTATTCAACTATATTATGTACACTACAACTTTGGAACTATCAAACAATTATTGACTAATTAAGCCTCATTTTGCATCAAGGCTAGAAATTCAGTCGTTTTCGATAAATGGAATGTTCTGTTTCTGATTTCTTATATTCACTTAGTCCAGTTTGAGACTTGGTTCTCCCAGCGAGAGGGCTAATAATATTATACCTTCTATCTTTCTATAACTTGTTCAATCTCAGAAGTAGTGCAACCATTTTTCATTTGTTTTCATGAAGCTAAAAAAATTACATTTAGCACGGTCGGGGCAGACATTGAAATAGAAAAAATTCCGGGGAGCGATTTTTTTTTATGAAACGTCGGGGAGGGTTGTTGGAAGTATAAATCTCGATTTTCTAACTAATCTCGGTAGAGGGTTCGCCGCCATCTTGTTTTAAAGTTTTTGTGAAATAACTCGTTCATTTTCAACTTTAGAGCAAAAATGATAGTCACCAAAATTGTTGGAAATTTAATTTCTCACAAGTTTGCTTCATATAGGTTTTACGCCAGGATCAATATTTGCAGACTTATACTATCAAGTTTATCAAAAAAATCGTAATGGGTGGAATTTTATTTTCTTCAACTTCGGTTCTCGCACTTTTTAGGGTTCCGTACCCATAGGGTAAAAACGGAACCCTATTACTGAGACTTGGCTGTCCATCCGTCCGTCCGTCCGTCCGTCTGTCACCAGACTGTATCTCAAGAACGGTGATAGCTAGATAGTTTAAATTTTCACAGATGATGTATTTCTATTGCCGCTGTAACAACAAATACTAAAAATAAAATAAGTAAAAAATGTGCGAGAACCAAAGTTGAAGAAAATAAAATTGCACCCATTAAGATTTTTTTGATAAACTTGATAGTATAACTCTTCAAATATTGATCCTAGCGTAAAAAATATATGAAGCAAACTTGTGAGAAATTAAATTTCCAACAACTTTGGTGACCATCATTTTTGCTCTAAAGTTGAAAATGAACGAGTTATTTTACAAAAACTTTAAAACAAGATGGTGGCAAACCCTCTACCGGGATTAGTTAGAAAATCGAAATGTATACTTCCAACAACCCTCTTCGACGTTTCATAAAAAAAAATCGCTCCCCGGAATTTTTTCTATTTCAGGCTAGTTTTATGTGTACCTCGACTGTACTAATTGTGACAGGAAAAATAATATGGAGCGTAAGTTTATTACGGACATTCGTCTAAATTTCGGTGAAACTGTGTAAGTTACAATTAGATCACAAGCTTAGATTAAGGTATTGATCACAAGCATCCACAATGCTTCAAAAAATTTCGCAGACATTAATTTAATTTTCAAGTCCATTTTCGTTTCAAAGGTCCCAAGCCTCTTTCGGCGCATTAATGACGCGGTGACCATCGACTGTTTTTGTTGTTTATTGAATATGTTTTTTAACCCTCAACGCAAAAACGACGGGGTGTCATAAGTTTGACGTGTCTTTAAATGTGTGTGTGTGTGTGAGGGTGTGTGCGTGCGTGTGAAATGATTTTTTGTTTATCTTTTGATCGAAAAGTGTATTCGAGAGTATTCTTAGGTGAAATCTATGTATATATGCATATATATAATTATTAACTTAATAATTATTAAAATAATAAGTTTGTAAAGTTTTTCTTTTTCGAGAGATATAATAATAGCAATTATATTACGACTATCCGTCTTGGCTCGATCTACATCTGGTATTCTTACTCGAACGTTTTGGCCTATTTCTGCAACAGGAAATTTTGCATTTGAACGCATCAACATTTTTTCGGCTTGATTTTCTAGTGATATTTAAGCTTAGCTTTAGAATTATTCATACTGCCCGGTCCAAGGGATAATTTCAAGCTATCTCAAACACCGACTTATTACATGGACCACGGGCCGTCGGGCATTATTAATAATGGCCGATCAAAGTGATAATTAATAATTAATCACTTTGCCCATCGCTCTTGGGCATTATTAATAATGACCAGTCCTTATTAATAATGCCCAGTTAATCACGTTGCCCGTAACACATATATATAGATTATATAAAAAGAGAGACATAGATATTTCTATACATATATATATATATATATATTATCTTTCTTTATATCTTTGGTGAAATTTAAAAATAACGTTGATAGAAATATTTGCATTCTAAAATTTAGGGGTATGGGTTAATTGATATTTTAAATTTAATCTATTAAATGTGTAATTGTATCTTTGATAATATTGGTATACTTACAGTACAACAGCACCTCGCAAAATTTTGAACTTCTCTTTGTTTCCGTTCTCGTCGTTCCCGTTATTCTCCCGGGATAAAAATTAGCATTTGTGTGTTCTTCCAAACTATCAAAATTTCAGCCCGATCCGTATAGACGTTACGACGTGATTGAGCAACAAACATCCCAACATTCAAACATTTACATTTATGATATTAGTAGGACACGAATAATTCAAATTACCGCCTAACACTGCACTGTGCGCATCACCTGAGTTATTTCTTTATCCTATTTTTTCCATTAAATATTGTAGGTACCTATTTCAAAGGTAAACACAGTAATTTTAAGATCAAATCTGAATCCTTTTTTATAGTAGGTAAGTATAAGTAGAGTGATGAGATGAGGAGGACATGTGCCTTATGGTAAGCAACGTGTCTGCCACATAACAACACAGTGGCACGCAGCTATTGGAACATGAAGAGCCAAATCATTACCCAGCACTGCACTTCGCTCGTCATCCAATGATTATAAGATGCTTTATCTCTTAGCCCTATAATTTCACTGGAAATATTGCCCTTCAAATCGAAACACAGAAATGTTTGCACATTACTGCTTGGCGATAGAATAACTGGAATAGATGTGGTACTCCCCCAGACGGACTCAGCAAATAGTCCTACCGCTACAAAAAAGTATTTAGGGTCGTAGTTAAATTATTGAATGTTATATTGAGTTTTTTTTATTTTGTAAGTGGAACAAAATTCGGAGGTGACCTTTTAACATACGACCGACATAATCCAAGAGTAAGTTTAAATACATAATATAAAATACTCTTCAAGAAAAAAATATTCTGTAAACTTGTTTTATTCGGAATTTATCTGAAGAAAGTTTAAAATAAATTTTAAATTTTAGGTTTAACTAACCACAGTGTCGTAAAGTGCTAACTTCAGTCGCCACTTAGCTATTAAATTACAAGTGCAAAGTAAAATCAAACAAAACAGATCTAAAAAAAACTTTTATTTATTTATTTACAGTTCTCAGTACAGTAAAATTTCTAACGGTAGTCAACAAAGTAACCGACTTTAGTTTAGTTCAAATTTATTTTTTTGTGTAAAAGTAAACAATTTGTACTTTTTATGTACTTTTTACGGTTACTATAAAAAGTTGTTTTGACATAGTTTGTAGTAATTTTTGTCTGTACTTTTTTCATGGTCCAATTCGATTCCTCAAAATTGTAATGTATTTCTTTCTCTTCAAGATTGAAGTTAATGTGTACATGTCAATCTTGCATTCGACTCATTCTGTTATCTTCAATCTCCTCTTCCGTCAAATATGTACAGCATATCTCCACAATAGATCATTTTAAGATTACCTCCTCGTTCTATCGATGAAACTGTTGGGTCTTTGAGGGTAAGTCTGAGGTCGTTGTCTCAACGCTTGGTAGGACCTCCAGTTCAAATACCAGAAGGGTTGTTTGTCTACTGGCATTTGCTCTATTCTGTTTACCAAGTTCTTGTCTCCCCGAGCTTCAATTGGTGCATCGTCTGTCTCTCCAAACCGGTTCGATATACTCGTCTCCACATCAATAGCCGGGTAGCCTATAGATCTAAGGCCGGCGTAAAATGGCCTCTGCGCATGAACAATGCACACGAAAGTCAGCGCCAATACTATTCTGGTCGCAAACATGTCTGAAAAAAAAACAATCAATTATGGCTATGTAACCAGCTTAGACTGGTTTTAGTTCTGTTTTTCCTGTTGTTTGGTGCAACTCGACAATCTGGCCCTTGAAGGGCAAAGTTTATGACTATTCTTAGTCTTGAAAGTGATTGTGTATTTATATCTACAAGTAAACAGCCTAGAATGTTCAAAAGCATTCTAATGTTATATGTTGCAAGCATTTATTTTTTTATTTGTTGATTTTAATAAATTAATATATTGTGGAATCAATAAACAACTGTTTACATTAATAAACAATACCGTTATCTATGTAAACAGTAAAAGTAAAAGTTTCTTAAGAGTTACCATTATTTGTAGACTATTTATTATTATTTCTAAGTACCTTGCTTAATCGTATTACTAAGTTTAAAAATAATTAAATATTTTTGTTTATTTAACTTATCTTCACAAAACAGGCAAGTTTGATAGTTTCGAGTTGTGATTTTTGACATAACATTTTTGACTAACTTTGTTAACGATGTTTAATTGTTATTTAACATCCAATTGACGCACAGATAAAATGAAACTAAGGTGAAAATAATATTGTATTATCCTCACTGTTTTGAATCCATCAATCCTAAACTTAAAACCAACTATGAACTAACATAAATACATAGTATTCCATTATAAAATGTAAATTGTTTGAGAAGACGTACGAACAAGATCACACTTTTTTCTGTTTATTTAATTGGCTTCGTATAATATTAACAAAATTAAAATGTTCGTAATCAAGTAGGTATGCATTAAAGATCATTGTATGACCTCAAGGTCAGTAGCTATCAACATGTATAATAATATAACCATTTTATATCACAGTAATACGTTTGAAAGATTACTTAGTTAAGTTTTTTTTAAACAAATGATACGGAAAGATTACTTATGATATTGGGAAAACAGGAATGATAATGAATCCTAAAATAAATCGTATTTGTAAAAAAAAATTAAAAAAATGTCGATTCTTTTTCACACAACAGCATCTACTTAACCCCAAACTAAGCTACATTAAATTCACACTTGTCATACAGTGAAACACCTTCACATAAGACAAATATCTGTATTTATTCATCACACAAATGTTCGTTTTTAGGGTTCCGTAAAACGTAAAAACGGAACCCTTATAGATTCGTCATGTCTGTCTGTCTGTCTGTCTGTCTGTCTGTCTGTCTGTCTGTCTGTCTGTCCGTCCGTATGTCACAGCCACTTTTTGCCGAAACTATGAGAACTACACTGTTGAAACTTGGTAAGTAGATGTATTCTGTGAACCGCATTACGATTTTTACAAAAGTTTTGTAAAAAAAACAAAAATTAGGGGTGCCCCCCATACTGAGAACTGAAGCTCAAAAATTTTTTTTTCATCAAACCTACACGTGTGGGGTGTCTATCGATAGGTCTTCAAAAATGATGTTGAGGTTTCTAAAATAATTTTTGTCTACACTGAATGACTTGCGCGAGAGACGCTTCCAAAGTGGTAAAATGTGTGTCCCCCCCCCCTCTAACTTCTAAAGTAAGAGAATGAAAAATCTAAAAAAAATATATGATGTACATTACCATGAAAACTACCAACGAAAATTAGTTTGAACTCGATCTGATGAGTAGTTTTTTTTTAGTGCGTCATAAATACACTATTATTAAAACTTCGATCAAAGTTACAACGAATTACAAGAACTATGTGTACTATGTATATTATGTTACTTGCTGCAACGGAACCCTTTATGGGCGAGTCCAACTCGCACTTGGCTATTTTATTTTTAGTAAGTTTAATATTAAAATAAACGTGTAAGTAACATTTTCACTTTGTATTTTTTATATTTAATGACTTAGGTAAGTAAGGTAGGTAGGTAGGCATTTACTACCTTACTTAAACCTTTAAAGTTGTATAGTATTGTAATTAAAAAGGTCAACTAAGAATCCATTTTAAATCACGTAGAATAATTTGTGTACGTGACTGCTTTCACCCACGTTGTGTACCTTCTGGCTTTTAAAAGTAGGTACCAAACTGTGAATATTACCAAAACAAAACAATGTCGTAACTTTCGAAACAAAACAAAGAGTTGTAAAATTACTCTGAAGTTGGAGCAATTGTAATTTTATAGTAATAATATCAATAATACCAGTTTCTGAATAATTCAACTTTCATGGTGTGTTTTACTTAATCTGTTCCTATATTTTAAGTACAAGTACCTAAATTATTTTCGTGATTTTCGTAAAAACAGAATCAAAGCTTTATAAATAAAACTCTCTCTCTAGAATTACATAAGAATTAATTTGTGAATTTTAATTTAAATCACTGCGTTTTTGTAAATGATCGACATTTAAATTAACGCGGATTAAAATTCTCTTCTATAAAATTCTTTATATTTCAATCTCAATTTAGATGTAGACGTTTTTAATTCAATGTTTTTATTGGTATTTAAAAACTATGGAAAGTAGTAAATTCTAAATTTTATTATATATAGATTTGTATAATTAGATGTTTGAATGAAGATAATCAAAATAAATGACGAAGATACCCCAATATCTGTTACTCAAAATCCAATAATAATAAATAAATAATAATAATTACCAGTTTTCTGAGAAAGTTGTCCGTAGACTTGAATAGGATAAAAGTGTGAATGGTTAACACGTCTTGTGCCGTAGTGCAATGTTGACTGATGCTGAGTGAGAAGCTTCTCTGTATAAATACGGAAGACGTTGCGCTGTTACGCGTATCGGCGGACTTGTTTGTAGAGTTAGGAAACGAAGAGGTGACTGGATGGCTGTAAACTCTGCGAGATATTACATGTATTCTTTGAGTGTATCTTCTATAAGATATTCTAGATCTTTTAGAATACAAAGTATTTGATTTTAGTTAAATTTCACATGAGTTTTTCGCTATCTCGTGTATAACAATACAAAGAGAGTATTTCACATGACTACACAGAACTGATTATATGCATCTTATTTTTGGGAACACTTTGAAGAGTATTTGGACCTATAGAATCAGCGTAGGAATTTCATTTCCTACTTCTCAGCCCGAATGCATCAAAAAATGTATGCGCAAATCCTTCAAAACTAATAAATGCTTGGTCCTCCCGGTTAGTTCTACTGCAGGCCAGTAGACTATGGAATTCCCATTTTCTGAAAGTTTTTAACAAACACGAAAAAGTAAAAGAGGTTGTTATAAACATTGTTAGCATCTCTGATGTTGAAGATCTTATTTAGAAATTACTACCGTGCTTGTGCTTATTGCCACTCATCCTATAAACACCAAAAGGATTGTGTCAGAATATTAAGTTTAATTAAAATCATCATTGGTCATTTCATACATGGGTTATTTCTGAGTTCGCCAATATGTAGAGGTGTGTGCCACTTCAAAATAATTTACTAAAACTGAAACGAATAATTTTAACTCCATTTTCGTAAAACGATCCTGTAGGCCCTAGGCTGTGGAAAGCGTTGCTTGAGTGGATTTTACCCGATGGATAAAATCTTGGTGTCTTCAAATTGAGAGTAAATAGGTTGCTTTTGAGTAAACCTGATTTGTCGTATACCGCAAAGACGGTTGGCCATAAATTATATTTGAAATGAAAAATTTCAAAGATTTTTACCAAGTACCAGAGATAACAATTACAGTATAATGTATGAGAATTACAGATCTAGAAATTTGCACAAATCTACAAAAAAAGTTGGTTGCTACTAAATGCAAAAAAATTCTGAACACAACGACATTTCTACACATTCAACGCGCAATGTAAAAACCCCATTCAATGCGAAACGGCACCGGCTCATCCACCGGTCACGACGTCACAGCGCATTTTGCCCATCACTACCACTAATTAAAGATCTCTCCATTCGTGAATCACTTCTTATAGATAGATTATTTTAAAGCGACAGAAGTGGGAGGCAGAGGTCTTTGTAAGGTGGGCGATTGATGTTTTGGTACAGTATATGTAATAGTTAGTACGTGGGTTTGTACAACGCGTGTCTGGAGATACTGTGACGTGTAAATGCAGTGGGTTTTTGCAAGTCAGTGTGTTATCACACACCCCCAATCTCAGGCGTGACTCAAACGGGTTATGGATATTATTTGGATCGTATTGTTGTGACTTGCTTTATTTTAATTTCAAATGATTTGTTATGAGTAATCGTTACTGTGTATTGTAATTTACACGCTTGAGAATAGAAAATGTTAATTTTCATATAATATATGTTTCATTATGTGATCGTAAATTTATTTATGTATTTGCTAGCTACATAATGCCATGCAAACCACATTAAGAAGAATTTTAGATAAAATATATGGATAAACATAAAACCTATCATAAATAAAGTAGCCAAGTGCGAGTTGGACTCGCCCATGAAGGGTTCCGTTCCAGTAAGTAACATAATAACATAATATACATAGTACACATAGTTCTTGTAGTTCGTTGTAACTTTGATCGAAGTTTTAATAATAGTGTATTTATGACGTACTAAAAAAAAACTACTCATCAGATCGAGTTCAAACTAATTTTCGTTGGTAGTTTTTTTGGTAATGTACATCATATATTTTTTTTAGATTTTTCATTCTCTTACTTTAGAAGTTAGAGGGGGGGGGACACACATTTTACCACTTTGGAAGCGTCTCTCGCGCAAGTTATTCAGTGTAGACAAAAATTATATTAGAAACCTCAACATCATTTTTGAAGACCTATCGATAGATATCCCACACGTGTAGGTTTGATGAAAAAAAAATTTTTGAGCTTCAGTTCTCAGTATAGGGGGCACCCCTAATTTTTGTTTTTTTAAAAAACTTTTGTAAAAATCTTAATGCGGTTCACAGAATACATCTACTCACCAAGTTTCAACAGTGTAGTTCTTATAGTTTCGGCAAAAAGTGGCTGTGACATACGGACGGACAGACAGACAGACAGACAGACAGACAGACAGACAGACATGACGAATCTATAAGGGTTCCGTTTTTACGTTTTACGGAACCCTAAAAACTGGTATTTTTGGAATTTAGAAAATGTTTCCACTAGCTTAAATTTCTGCATTAATTTTACCCTTGCTGCAAAATTGTAAATGATTGCTATTTTTAACCGTCTTAAAAAAAGAAGAGGCTCTCTTTTTGGTTGTATGTTTTTTTCTATGTTACGTGATAGCTCCGCCAAGTGTGTTTTTTTTTTGTTTTTGGTAGATCATATACATTTTGTCAAAATCGGTGAAGTGGTTTTTGAAAAATGAAATGCTTACATATACCTCGATGCTGCTTCTTATAAAATTTGGTCGAGTGACTGAATTTCATTTTAAATTGAAGTTGGTTTTTGTTTTTTAGAGAAAATAAGTTAGCTATATTATTTGATACATACTCGTAGAAATGCTATTGCATTTTCATAAAATACAGTGGCCAAGTGCGAGTTGGACTCGCCCATGAAGGGTTCCGTTGCAGCAAGTAACATACTATACATAGTACACATAGTTCTTGTAGTATGACGTACTACAAAAAAACTACTCATCAGATCGAGTTCAAACCAATTTTTGTTGCTAGTTTGCATGGTAATGTACATCATATATTTTTTTGTATTTTTAATTCTCTTACTTTAGAAGTTAGAGGGGGGGGGGACACATTTTACCATTTTGGAAGTGTCTCTCGCGCAAATTATTCAGTGAAGACAAAAATTATATTAAAAACCTCAACATCATTTTTAAAGACACCTATCGATAGACACCCCACATGTGTAGGTTTGGTGAAAAATAATATTTTTGAGTTTCAGTTCTCAGTACCTATGGGGGGGCAACCCTAATTTTTCTTTTTTTTTCTTTTTTTTTGTACAAATCTTAATGCGGTTCACAGAATACATCTACTTACCAAGTTTCAACAGTATAGTTCTCATAGTTTCGGCAAAAAGTGGCTGTGACATACGGACGGACAGACAGACAGACAGACATGACGAATCTATAAGAGTTCCGTTTTTACGTTTTACGGAACCCTAAAAAGTAAAAATATTAAATTAATAAGTAACTAATTTATTAAATAGTGATTTTTATATAGACATTTTTAGGGTTCCGTAAAACGTAAAAACGGAACCCTTATAGATTCGTCATGTCTGTCTGTCCGTCCGTATGTCACAGCCACTTTTTGCCGAAACTATGAGAACTACACTGTGCAGCTGTATTGAATATTGCAAAAGTTGGCTAAGTGCGAAAGTCGGCACTCGGCGCCGGAATCGTTGAAACTTGGTAAATAGATGTATTTTGTGAACCGCACTAAGATTTTTACAAATAAAATAAAAAAATAAGGGATGGCTAAAAAAATATAACAGAACTTGCAATACTTAGAACTAAGTTCTGCCATACTTAGATTTGATTGATTTAAAGCTCACTTTGGAAACTACACGGGTGAAACTGGAGGGCGTGGATCCACTAGCCATCTAGATATGCTGACACATTTTTAGATGGCCAATGGGACATGCTGACGCATTTTTAGATGATCAATGGCCATAGTCCCGAGTTCACCCGAAGATTTCTTCAATTCATGAGCGTGATACTTGAGGTTCATTCACATCCCACGAAAAATCTGTCTGTAGTGAGCTAAAAGAAGTTTTCTCTTCAAAAATCAGGTTAAACAATAGTAACATTTGTAATGTATAAAATGTTTGAAATTGCAGTGATTTCTATATAAGTTTTAACCATAGTACGAGTCCTTAGATACATAGAGTAGGTAACTTTTGCATTTAAATAAAAAAAAACAGAAAACCGATTGTTAGTGAATCC
The DNA here is from genome assembly GCA_963693475.1 of Ectropis crepuscularia. Classification (NCBI taxonomy): domain Eukaryota; kingdom Metazoa; phylum Arthropoda; class Insecta; order Lepidoptera; family Geometridae; genus Ectropis; species Ectropis crepuscularia. The sequence continues at coordinate 19,237,379 of OY856358.1, forward strand.
GTCCCCTTTGTGTTTGAACCAGGGTTTTTTGAAACTACGTATAACGGGACGCGTTGCACAACTTTTGCTTTGAGATCCGTTAAATCCGGAAATCACAAAAAAAAACTACTGTTTTAAGCAAAAACATTTTTTTTTATTGTCAAAATGTAAGAAATAGCAGATTTTTTATGAAGAAACATTGATTTCAGCTATCATGCTGTTTACAATAGTCCGAGATCCCAGAGCTCCCAGACGTCACCTATTTTCTAATGAATGAAATGTGGACGATTGAGTAGAGTTAGTAAGTACTAAGAACACATGCTTACTAGCTAACTTGCTTAGACGGCCAATTTTGAGATATGGGGTAATGAAGGTACATACAAACGTTACTTACTTCACGTGTTCCAATACTCCCAGACACTTTCCGTCGGCCGTTTTGCGTATCAACTCCAAAATAATAATTTAACTTTAATTTAATTCTCATTCTCCAGTTGTAAATATGTTCGTCAGACAACTATTTTGAAGCTTTTTCCAATTAGACATACCTACCAATCTAAGGGGCCAATCATCCTCTAAGAGTCTGGGAGCTCTGGGATATTACTCTACAACATTATAGGTATAGTATTTATTATTACTAATGAGTTCACACTTGAATATTGTAGAATAAACTAAATAATTCTACGTAATATCGGGGGCTTTACAGTAACACAGTAAATAGGTACTTAGCTATTTGTAAACATAGTGATATTATTCAAAATGTTAGTATCGATGCAATAGAAAAAGTTAGTCAAAATGATGAGGTATTTCCAGATTAATTATAGTATTAAGTGTAATGTTATAGTATATTAAGTGTTATGTGTACAATACATTTTTACGCCTTGTCATAAAATTTGAGTCAAGCTTAAATATTTATATTTTTGAATCCATTTTACGTTACAAAGATCCAAAACTTGGTAGGCGAATTTGTTAAAAAAATGTACAAGTTTGTTACTCGCAATTGTTCTACATTCAGTGGATAATCTAATAATAATAGAGGATAATTTTTATAGTAGTGGTAAGACTCTTGTCAGAGTCCGCCTGGGGAAGTACCACACCTTTGCCAGTTAGTCTACCGCCAAGCAGTAATGTGTAAGCGTTACTGTGTTCCGGTTTGAAGAGCAATGTTTCCAGAGAAATTACTGGGCTTAGAGATATAATATCTTAGATATCTGGGTGACGAGCGCAGTGCAGTGTTTGGTAATGATTTGGACTCTACATGTTCCAATAGCTGTGTGTCACTGTGCTGTTATGTAGCAGGTATGTTGCTTACCAACAGGTACATAACCTGCTCGTCTCGTCACGTTTTAATTAAAAACAAAATCTTCTTTTTTCGTACAGTTTGTGAAATGAGAAAGACGTGAGTCTGATGGTAAGGAACATGCTTCTTCACAGCAGCGAGCGTGAGATGTAGCTATCGAAACAACAAGAATCTAAATTACAGCCCAAACGCACTCCGCTCGTCTCCAGAACTGCTATTAAGTGATTTATTACTTTGATTTGCGATTTTTTGGAAACATTGTCCTTCAAACCAGAACACAGTAATACTATCGTGTTACTACTTAGTTCCACCGCTAAGTAGTATCTAGAAAGTTGTAATTAGCAAGCAGTCTGGCAAAGGTGTGGTACTCTAGACGGACTCCGCAATGAGTCCCACCACTACAAAAACGAATCTAAAGCCGTCTATACATACTGGCCGAGTGTAGGCCAACGCCAGTGTGTGGAGGGTCGTTTTGTGATGACTCGCGTAGCTCGCCTCGCTGGCCGAGTGACGGCAAGTGGCCAGTGTGTATAGGGCTGTTTTGTCTCGACTCGTCTGTCATGACCGGTGTCGGTTTTTGTGCACAAAACAAAGGCGCTCGGCGAGTAGCGTCCTGTTCTCCTATTGGCCTACCGCGCTTTTGCCAGCGCTGGACCAGTGTGTGGATGCTACGTTTTGTCTCGTGCCGTTTTGTCGGCGCTCGCGTTGGCCTGCGCTGGGCCAGTGTGTGGATGCTACGTTTTGTCTCGTACCGTTTTGTCGACACTCGCGTTGGCCTCCACTGGCCCAGTGTGTATAGGCAGCTTAATATACATAGGTACTTTTTTACCTCTTTTTATTGTACAGAATCGATAAAGCTCTATTACCTATTATTACTTTACCGAGATTTTGATTTATAGTTAAACTAGCCTACTATAAATCTAAACTAGGATAAGATCAATATTTTTATTCCATCCATAGAAGCATATTAATAATTCATGTTACCTACCGATATGCTTACAATGCCTACTCTCTAAAGGTTAGAGGATGAACAAAACAAACAGATAGTTAGATGGTTAAATTATACCTAATAAAATGGCAGATCTGAGTCACAAATTGCCCATAATTTATCAAGTTATGAGGAAAATTGTAATTTTATTATTGTATAATACCTATGTTATTAATCACAGGTCCAACAAAATCGTATAAAAAATGTTTTTTCAAATCTGATTGGCATTTTCCGAGATAAGTGGGTACGTCAAAATAAAAAAAACTCAGTAGTATATATAATAGTATTTTATTATAGTATTTATAACATATTTGCTCGTAAAGGGTCTCTTATTGGACCAATTTCTGTATCGTAATGTATCTTATTACGCACTAGTGCTGTAATGTGTAATGTAAAACGCACGGTTTCAAAATGATCCGTCCACAGACTAGGTAGAGAGATATGCTCCGTCTATAACGAATGGTACCTTTTTAAATCTTAGTAAAGAGTTTTTATGTCAGAAAACTGTGGTCAACATTTTATGAATAAAATTAACTTTGAGAGGTAAAATATAATAAAGAATTATTAAATTCGTTAATTTAATTAATTTAGACCATAAATTACTTTAATTTTTCTGTAACAAAACACAAAAATATTAATTTACTTTATTATTAATGGCATACCGGCTGGTTCTGTGCCGTTGCTTAAAAAAAAAGGCGCCGATGCGCGCGCATATCTAATCTGTGATCCATAGTGATTAAGTACCTACTTACTCTGTGCTGTGATCCTGTGATCTGTGATCAAGTAAATATTATTCCGCGCGTTTTTTTTCGCTGTATTGTTTTTATTTGAAAATGTCGTCAGAGTTTTGTTTATTTCCTCGCAAATATGTTATAAAACGTCGTATGACATACGTGCGCTTTGATAATTACAGCCTCTGCTAATTATAGCTCTCGCCTTCGGCTCGAGCTAGCAATAAAGCCTCGGCTGTAATTATCAACTTACCGCACTTATATCATAATGTACTATTAATGTATACAAGGTGTTGCAGAAAGGTGCAACAATATTTATGGTAGTTCATCTACATTAAGTTTTGAATCATGTATGTGAAAATTAGGCATGAAAGCTCAAACATTTTTTTCCATACAAAAAAAATTTTTTTTCGGTTGTTATTTCATTTGACATACCCCTAATGGCCAGATCTCCGCACGGATTTTTGTACGATGTCGCGGCGTCGGCGGCAAGGTCGTTTGTCTGCTGTACATGCTTTAGGGTTGAAGCTGGTGATTTGGTGGGAATTTTACGTCAAACTTTGACTCGAATTATCTCGTGATCTACCGTGCTGAGGGGAAAGCGACCTTGGGTGATGAAGTGTACATCAGTGTTAGAATGGAGTGTTAAAATATTGTTGGGGGTAAATCCACCACGTTGTATAATAATAGTATTTTAATGTAGACAGTCTTTTTCATCAAATCCTAGGATTTTCCTAGGATCTTTGGAAATTCTAGGCCTTCAAGAAGAAGAAGGAAGGCGGTATCATTAAGCACTGTATGCTGAGTGCGAGTTTTGTCCACAACAGAACGCCTTCTACCGTGAGCGCGTAAAGATGCCTTTTGTGTGAGGAAATTTCTAGCGCGTCTAGAGGCGTCGGATTTCTTCATACAAATGTTATGTTTACGCGCTCACGGGAGAACGCGTTTTGTTGTCAACTATTTGTTGTAGTGGTAGGACTCTTGGCAGAGTCCACCAGACCTGGGGAAGTACCACACCTTTGCCAGTTATTCTACCGCCAAGCAGTAATGTGTAAGCGTTACTGTGTTCCGGTTTGAAGGGCAATGTTTCCAGAGAAACTACAGAGCCTATAGAGATATAAGATATCTTAGATCTCTGGGTGACGAGCGCAGTGCAGTGCTAGGTAATGACTTGGACTTTCATGTTCCAATAGCTGCGTGTCACTATGCTGTTATGTGGCCGGCATGTTGCTTACCATCAGGCACATGTCCAGCTCGTCTCATCATTCTTTATTTAAAAAAAAAAATTACTCGCACTCAGCATACAGACGTGACCACGTGACGGTATTGTGCTGTTGAATACTAAATTTCTAAGTTACAAATTGTTACTTCTACCGACAGTTCCTACGGTAGTAGGTATTTTTAAATTAGTAAGGAAGTGTATAGTGTTTTTATATTGACTTAGTTTCCACCACATCCTCATTTAATTCAGGAGCATTTCTATTCATTAATTCTTAATTACAATGTGTAATAACCTCGTTCTATAATAAAACTCTATGTAATGATAATAAGGTCAAAGTTGGCATCGTATGTCTCGAGATAAAATGGCATAAGAAATGGCACTGAAATGTTAATTGCCATTAAGTTAATTAAGAAACAAAGGTTCTTTGATATTACGCATTTACTGACATTCTATAAGAAGACGTAATAGTACATTATGATATAAGTGCGGTAAGTTGATAATTACAGCCGAGGCTTTATTGCTAGCTCGAGCCGAAGGCGAGAGCTATAATTAGCAGAGGCTGTAATTATCAAAGCGCACGTATGTCATACGACGTTTTATAACATATTTGCGAGGAAATAAACAAAACTCTGACGACATTTTCAAATAAAAACAATACAGCGAAAAAAAACGCGCGGAATAATATTTACTTGATCACAGATCACAGCACAGAGTAAGTAATCACTATGGATCACAGATTAGCAATGCGCGCGCATCGGCGCCTTTTTTTTAAGCAACGGCACAGAACCAGCCGGTATGCCATTAGTAATAAAGTAAATTAATATTTTTGTATTTTGTTACAGAAGAATTAAAGTAATTTATGGTCAAAATTAATTAAATCAACGAATTAAATAATTATTTATTAAATTTTACTCTCAAAGTTAATTTTATTCATAAAATGTTAACCACACGTTTCTGACATAAAAACTCTTTACTAAGATTTAAAAAGGTACCGTTCGTTTTAGACGGAGCATATCTCTCTACCTAGTCTGTGGACGGAGCATTTTGAAACCGTGCGTTTTACATTACACATTACAGCACTAGTGCGTAATAAGACACATTACGATACAGAAATTGGTCCAATAAGAGACCCTTTACGAGCAAATATGTTATAAATGACATTTTCCTACCGACGTAGCATAAAAATGCCGCATGTAGCTTTAAATAAACATAATATTCTTCATTATCTTTAGTAGTTTATTTCTAGGGATAGACTATCTAGACATCCTTGTCTACGGACGGAAGTCACGAAATACTTACTCCTTTCTCATACTTACTTACAGCCTTAGAGGGGAATATGTAAGTAGCTAGCCTCATTGTTTCCTGAGAGATTAAATCTAGAGCTTTTCCTGTTTTTTTTTCTTTTGAACTATAATAGGTTCGCACTTGACCACCATCTCGCCTTATGTTAACCGACGATGCGATCTACGATGGAGCGTGTTTACCTAGAAAAAATCAATTCACTCTCGATTTGAAGACACCAAAATTGTAACTATCGGGGAAAACCCACTCAGGCTACGCATTCCACAATCTTGACGTTCTTATAACAAACGTGGAGTCAAATCTCTTCGTTCTTGTTTTTGGAATATCAACCATGAGACGATGTCGCTTTTTCGAGATACGAGAAGTTAAAGTGAATAGGTATTTCTAGGTCAGCATTCGTCATCAAACCATCAGGAGAGTTAGTGGTCAAACGCGGATCAATGCGCAATACAAAAAAGTATTTTTAGAAATTATTTCAAAATTGTAATTAATTTATTGTACTGTAGAGGGATTTACTTCTAGAATCTAGACGTTTTAACACTGAATACTTTAAACCTAGAGCTTAGTTTAGGAAGACTGAGGACTGGGAACCAGACGCTAAGGCCTACTGTCCACGCACGCGTCTTTTGTCGAATGCATGCATCCTACGAACAAACGCAAGACGTGCGGCTGTCGTGTCGTTGTCGTTTCGTGGACACAGACTTCATTATTTGTACGCAAGATGCAAGCATTCGTCTTGCATCCGACAATTGTCGAATCAATTCAGCAGTCGGTACACCTGGCTTCGACTGACTAGAATATATTATCACAAAATAAATTTGTTAATATGTTAATTTTTATCTCAAAAAACAAATGTTAACTTTCAATAGTGGAACAGGTAATAAAATCGCCGAATGCAACTAGTCGACTTGTGTTAAATATTTTAATGTACAGTAAGTAACACAAACCGTGAACATAATTTGGGGTAAATTTATGTTTGAGTAACTCCCGGTGCGCTTGGGAAAATCAACTCTTGAATTCGGGTAGTATTTGGTAGAATTCACTTGCTCGTATTTTAATGGTATCTCGAAATTATGAGGATGTTTTACTCGTTACTTTTTTCCTTTATCGTACTTTAATTTTGAGAATGTTATTTTTGCTTCGAGTATTTGATGGGCATGAATTTATACATAGACGGTATGTTGAGGTTAAGGGTGTTATTTGGAACGTAATCTGATGGGTAAGTATATAGATAAACATATAAGATATTTGTAGTTCCCCTTTGTGGTCATTTGGGCGACATAGCATAAAACACAGCTGAGTTTCGCTGCAAGGAAAGTATTTATCTTCTTATATATAAAATTCTCGTGTCACAGTGTTTGTTTCCTTATTCCTCCAAAACGGCTTTACTGATTTTTACCAAATTTTATATGCATATTCAGTAGGTCTGAGAATCGGCTACTAGCTATTTTTTATACCCCTAAGTGTTAGGGGTTGTTCACCCCAAACATTTTTTTTTTTAATTTTTGGTAATTTTTTTTTGTTTTTATTTTTTTATAATGTGGCGTTAAAAAGTACATACAACCCTAACTTTTTACCCTTTTATCACCAACCCCTGTTTTTTTATAGCCATTTTAGTAATTTAATCATTTGACAGTGAACTCCTAAACGACGGGACCGACTTAAATGTTTTTTTTTGTGTGTTTAATAGATGGTTTAAATTCACAAATAAGCCCGGCAGATGGCGCTGCAGACAGTGTCTAGGTTATGTCCGAGCGAAGCCGGAACGGGCCGCTAGTTGTGTTATAAGAATGTATGTTTTTTGATATGCATATCTCAAAAACAATGTGGAATTACATAAACATACTTTACCTGTAAGGAAAGATGTTCACAATGTCTGAACCAAAATCACGATAGATTTTTAATATTTTAAGACTCGTAAAATTAACAGACGGATTAAGTAAATTGTTCTGTCGTTACAGTCACAGGTTATAAAATATCTACTACCATAGATTGTCAATCGCAGAGCATCAGTACATGCCATGCTCTGTGAATGGCACCTTTTGTGCAACATTTAAATTAGGTTAAGATACAAATAAAACAAAACTACATTTTTCTTTACATACATTTGTATTTAATATATGCGTGTGTGTATCAAGCTCAATAACAGGCTTCCTCAGGCGGTGGCATCGTGTGACGACTCGATCTCTCCACAATGCTATTCACTTACGCAAATTGAACCAATTCATTCTTGAGGTAAAGATTTTAAATGATTTGTTTCCGTGAAGATCTTTTTTATGATGTGATGTTTGTGTGACATCATGTGTTGAACACACGTTAGTAAAATTTTGTATTAATTGTGTATTTTATTTATCTCCCTCGTTGCGACGATCTGCAACATAAGCAGTCCATTAAGTTAGTGTTGCCACTCCTACGACTCGGGACTTTCGCTCGCAAGGCGAGAGTCAAAGCCATAATCCAGTAAGCCTAGTGCGGGATGACACATGACACATGAAAGATACTAGAAGCACGCCTGTTTCTTTGAGACGTTTTCCTTTACAAAGCCAATTCTGATGACAAACTGCTATAGTTGCACTTGGAAAAATACTCAGGCTTGTAGGCGGGATTTGAACTTACGACCTAACGATTGTGTACCGCACGTTCTGCCACTTCGTCATTACGACAAAGGACTAGTAACGCTAGTGTGTCGGTATCGTTGCCTAGACGCTTCTTTCTGATAAATGTATCGTCACTATTATACAAAGTAAAATACAAAGTCACTTCCCACATATTTATGTCCCTATGTATGCTATGTGCATACTACGTATAGTAGAATAATTTTATAGGTTATAGGTTAATGTGATATCATATATAAACACGTTTAATTTTGCGCGTACATTACAAAGGGGTTTGGGTAAAGTTGGCGTCGTTTTTTTTTCGATCCAACCATAGATCCTTTATCACTTTCTTGTAACAATAAAATACCTTGATGGTATCTATGCAATCAGATTTGCTCTAAGTCATATCGGAGCTAAGTTATGGCCTGTCAAAGTAATTTTTTTTTTTTGATTTTTTGTATGGACAAGTGGCGTCGTTTTTTTATTTCAGTGGCCAAAGATCCGTTATCACTTTCTTATAACAATAAAATATCTTGATGCTATCTGTGCAATCATATTTGCTGTAAGTCATATCGGAGTCATATCGGGTATTTTTATAAAGACTAGTGGCGCCATGTTCGTTAGCGGCCAAAGATCTGTTGTCACTTTTTTGAAACACTAGCTTACCACAATGGTATTCGTGCAATCACATTAGCTGTAAGTCATATGCTTGAAATAGTAACTACGAGTATCTTGAAAATTTTGACATTTATAACGTTCGTAGAAAGTAGGCTACAAGTAGGTGTATAATATAAGCGAGCCATATCTTAGCAAAAGTACTATTTATTGGTTTTACTTAAGTAACATTTGTCAAAATGTGCGTCATCAGACAAAATACAAAGATCTCTTAAACATCTATTTTAATTATATGTATCTAATTTACTTATAGGTATCTTTTAAAACTTTCTAAACCTTTTTTGTCTTGTTTCAAAACGTCATATTAGAAATTTTCCATGTCAACGGAACCGTTAAAGTCATGTTAAAGTGTATTATACTTTATGTTCTGAAGCGTAAAGTACACCCGACGATCAATGTGAACGTCTGGCTGAAACGCGTTTTCAGATAATTTCGTTACTTTGTTTGGGAATATATGAGTCTACCGTTATCACTATAGCTTAGTTGTTGTCATCGTTAAGTCAGGTCAGGTAGTTTTGGAAGAAATATGGTGTAAAGATTACGTACACGGTACAGTGATTGTACCCTGTAGGCAATTTGAAAACGGCGGGGCGGATGCAAAGCAATAGCTAGTACCCGGCGAGACACTGACGGTGAGGTCTTTTTGTACTCTAATCTCGAAGCAATAGCCGTCATTATCTATCGGGGTACTGAATGCGAATCTTTTTGCACTATAATGTGGGTTGGTAAAAGATTCCCTCTGCGCTATCATTCGGGGTTGAAATTGACCAGCCCATCCCGCACGGTATATACCAGTTTGTTGTGCCAGAAAACTTCGTTGCTACTTATATTATGTTCTATTTTAACCTTTGAGTTCTAGGAACCCTGTCTAAAGCTAGATACATCCAAACTTTACTACACAAACAATAAAGTTTGCTCTATACGTACATCGATCATCTTCTTATAGACGTTACATCTGAATTACATAGAGTAGAAATAGTTGAGGTTTTCAAATCTTTATTTAAACCTTTCTTTTGGGTTTTTTGCAGTATTTTTTTTTACTTTAATAGGTTTACACTGTCAAGTGTAACCGGCGTCTTGCCTGATGTTAAGCGCCGATGTGGTCTACGATGGAGTGTATTTACCTGGTTATCTCTAGTGGTAGGACTCTATGAAGAGTCCGCCCGGGGAAGTACCACACCTTCGCCAGTTATTCTACCGCCAAGCAGTAATGTGAAAACATTACTGTGTTCCGGTTTGAAGGGCAATATATCCAGAGAAATTACAGGGCATAGGGATAAACATCTTATATCTCTGGGTGATGAGCGCAGTGGAGTGCTAGGTAATGATTTGGACTCTTCATGTTTCAATACCGACTTTGTTACGCAGGCTTGTCGCTAACCATCAGGAAAATATCTTGCTCGTCTCATCAATCTTTAGTATAAACAAATTATAATAATACTCAACGTATGTTTATAATTATAGTTAGTAAGTTAAGGTTCCTAGTGCTCTACGCTTTCTACGCGAACCCGAAATCAGAAAGGCCATAGTGTCAGTATGGACCATAATGTGGAAGACTAACATTAATACCTGTATTAATGTTAGTTATATATTTATATCATCATGAAATATTTTCAAGCGAAGACATAAAAATACGCATATTCTTTTCGATCTAGGTTTTTTTTATGGATTATGATTTATGCATTTGATGACCAACTATTATAACATGAACTTACCAGTCAAATATTTACTCCAGCTCTATTGGTTCTATTTTCCCTATCCTTTGACTGAATGTTTCGTTTTATGGTAAGTCTATGGAATAAAGTCGTTAATTCCAACTACATAAAGTAGCACAGCTTCAACCACTGTAATATCCGCTTAGAATCGAGCTTGGCTCAGTTCCTAACTTCTATATACACATGCTATTTAGAGCTATCGATAACTATCGCCTGTGGTGTAAACTATTAAGTTTACACTATGACTATCACTTTAACATCACTGTAACTATTTAGTAGTAGCAGTTTACAGTTTACAAAGTTACTGTTTTCTTTGGGTTAAAGAAGGTTACGTATGTTACAAATCCTAGTACCTAATGTTATAAATGTGAAAATTTGTGACTATGTTGAGATGTTTGTTATTGTTTCACTTCAAAACACTTCAGGGATTAAGATTTTTATTTGGTAATAGATGACCCGTGCCCACTTCGTTGGGCATAATGTTAATAATCCTTTTTTAGTACAGAGTATATAACACTCTGCATGTGCATGCTAATACAAAATTCGAAAGTAACTCTGTCCGAAAGAAAAAACATTTTCTTCAGTATTTGCGATAAAAAATTTCATGAGGACTAATTAGGAGGAGGAGAAATTTTTCAGGTCTAGAGGGGGAGGATATTTTTTAAGTTTTTGAATACACTTAGCTACATTGCATATGAATCTATGATAACAGTAGCTTTTATCATGTAATCACAGCTTTTGATTTAACTTGATGAGTTATAATTTGATTAAGGTTTTAACTTACAGACTGTGACATAAATGAATTAACTCCGTCACAATTTAGTATAGAAGTGGATAATAACCCTTGTTGCATTTTACATCATGAGTTTGTGTTGACAAATGCAGACTTTGGAAAATGTAAATAGTTATATATGTTTAAAAGATAAGGTCGTAAAATAACAAGGTTGATTTTTGTTGTTACACAAACTTGAAAAATAATAAAATAATAATAATAATAAATTATTTTAATAATATTAAAAATTAAATTATCTGTACTAATATTAAAAAAAAACTACTTTTTGTAACTTAAATATGAATGTTAGACATATGCTGTCGTAGACTTTTTTGTAGGCATTTTCAAGCTCCACATCTTTTCTCTAAAACTCAAAAATATATCTTTCATAGTTAAGGCAGCGTTCGTAAGAAACGCTTTTATTCGACCTTTTTTTCTCCGATTCACTTTGCAAAACGGACTACCACGTAAAAGCCTTTCTATTTTTCGGTTTTTTATATAGCCTATGACACTCAGCAATAATGTGGCTTTCTATTGGTGAAAGAATTTTTAAAATCAGTTCAGTATATCCCGAGATTACCCCATACAATTTAACAAACACACAAACTTTACTTCTTTATAATATTAGTATAGATGTACCAATGTATGGATAGATACCTAGATAATAGTATTTTGAAATAATTTAATATAAGTTATTTTTGTCCTGAGAAAATAACGGGATCGGAAAGTACGTCATATACTTATATTATTGTTATACATCATTATTATATAAGTAAATATTGGTGGACATTTCACACACCATATGACCCCAAACTAAGCAAAGCTTGTGCTATGGCAGCCAGATAGCTGATATAATACTTATATAGTTGTAAATACATCCTTATTATGCTTCGAAACACCCAGGCACGGTATGAATATTTGAATTCATCATACACATAATTGCACTGGGTGGGAATCGAATCCACGACCCTCGGCTTCGCAGGCAGAGTTACTACCCATTAAGCCACTTAGGTCCAGTGTATAGAAACAATTTTTTGAAATTAGTTCTAGCGACAAGTATGGCCCAACGCCAAGTAACGAGGACTCACGAGCACCACTGACGCGCCATTATACAGACGAGCTGCCAGAAATTAGCCAAGGCGAGATCGAGATTGCTCTCAAACAGCTTAAGAATGGAAAAGCCTCCGGTGAAGACGGTGTCACTTCGGAGCTCTTGAAAGCGGGTGGAAAACCGATACTTCGAGAGCTTCAAAAATTGTTCGACGCTGTTCTCAGCTGTGGGAGAACTCCAATTTCGTGGCACAGAAGTGTGGTGGTTCTGTTTTTCAAGAAAGGTGACAAAACTCTGCTGAAGAATTATCGACCTATCTCACTCCTGAGCCACGTGTATAAGCTGTTTTCGAGAGTAATCACGAACCGTCTCGCCAGAAGATTTGATAAGTTTCAGCCACCGGAGCAGGCTGGGTTTCGAGGAGGATTTGGCACCATAGACCACATTCACACGGTGCGGCAAGTTATACAGAAGTCCGAAGAGTATAACCAGCCCCTGTGTCTTGCATTTGTGGACTATGAGAAGGCTTTTGACTCCGTTGAGACCTGGGCTGTTCTGGAGTCTTTGCAGCGATGCCAAGTAGACTATCGTTACATCGAGGTGCTGAGAGATCTGTATGACGCCGCGACAATGTCAGTCCAAGTACAGAATCAGTCGTCTAAGCATATCAGGCTCTGCCGAGGAGTGAGACAGGGGGACGTTATCTCCCCCAAACTGTTCACAAGTGTCTTGGAAGATATGTTTAAGGCACTGGACTGGAAAGGACTAGGCACCAACGTTAACGGCGAGTACCTCTCACACCTCCGATTCGCTGATGACATAGTCCTAATATATATGGTCCTCCTCATCGTTTTCGATGACGGCGACCCCTACTGTTTCCGAGCGTGTGCCCTAATGTGGCTCGCAAAACCAAATTTAGTTCTAAATATTCTGCTGCAAATATTACAACAGAGTTGGCCATCAGGATTGTATGTGTAATTGTAGATGGGTTTGGGTCTATCTTTGCGGATTTGCCGCTTTTGGTCCAAGTCGATAAGACGATTCTCCTCAAACGCATTCACATTTTTGTGGACTGTAGTTCGCCACGATGATCTCTCCGATGCAAGCCCCTCCCACGATGTTGACTCTATTCCACAGGCGCCAAGATGTCTCTTAAAGACGTCCTTATATCGAAGGTGCTGACCTCCATGTTTTCGCTTACCCTCAGCCAACTCAGAATAGAAAACAGCTTTAGGTAAGCGATTGTCCTCCATACGCAGCACATGTCCACACCATCTGAGCTGACGTTTCATCAAGAAAGCCTCAATGCCGTGCATCTCAGCGCGTCGTAAAACCTCGGAATTAGACACTTTGTCTTCCCATTTAACTTTCAAAATGGACCTCAAACATCTAAGATGAAATGTGTCCAACTTTTTGATGTCTCCACGATAAACGCACCATGTCTCTGAAGCATACAAAAGTACTGATAAAACCAGTGCCTTGTAAACATCCATCTTGGTTTTCAGTTTAAGGTCGTGGGATCTCCACACACGGTCACTTAGACGCCCAAACGCAGCGGCAGCCCTGGCAATACGTGATGGAATCTCAGATGCCAAGGTGTTATCAGATCTAATGATGCTCCCCAAATATGACAACTGGTCTACTTGGTCGAGTGGTTTCCCATCCAGACTAAGTACTGCACCATCGGCAATCCTCCCCCGGGGCGGCTGTTTGAGGACTTGAGTTTTTGAAGCACTTATGACCAGACCAAATCTCTTGCAAGACTCGGCTAAAGCATTCACATAGGCCTGAAGATTTGTCATGGTGTCCGACATCAGACAGACATCGTCCGCATATAATATCTCAACAATAGGGATCTCTAAAACCTTGGACTTGCTTCTAAATCTTGAGATGTCAAACACACCCTTCTCAGTTCGGATTCTAAGCTGTATCTGGTCACTGCAGGATCGGAGTGCGTCCCTCACCACAACAGCAAACACCAACGCAAAAAGAGAAGGAGCCATCACGCAACCTTGTTTTACTCCACTGGTAATAGAAATTTCGTCAGAAAGTTCATTTTCATGTTGTACCTGTGCACTCATACCGTCATGAAATTGGCGAACCAGGTTGATGAACTTCGTCGGAAAACCAGTTTTTTCAAGGACCATCCACAGAACTTCACGTGGGACTCTGTCAAACGCCTTTTCGAGGTCAACAAAGCACATAAACAGAGGCCGCTGGTGCTCAAGGCTCTTCTCCTGGATTTGCTTTAGCACAAAAATGGCATCAATAGTACCTCTAGAAGGCCGGAAACCGCATTGGCTTTCAGGAAGGTAGGTTTCTGCTATTGTGCTAAGACGACCATTGATAATATGGGCAAGAACCTTCCCAGCACTGGAAAGAAGCGATACTCCTCGATATGAGCTGCAATCGGAGACATCTCCCTTACCTTTGTACAGCTTGAAAATAACCGCATCCTTCCAGCCCTGAGGAATATTCTCGCTCTCCCAAACCTTGAGAATAATGTCGTACAGCTTATTGACAACAGCTTGGCCAGTGTATTTAAATGCTTCAGCGGGAAGTTGGTCCTTTCCAGGCGCTTTCGCATTCTTAAGGCGCTTGACTGCTTGCACAAACTCATCAAAAGATGGCGGATCGCTCAAATTGTCACAAACTGGAAGTTGTTCAAGCGACTCACTGTAAGAAAGGTCAACGCTTTGCGTAGCAGGATTCAAAACATCGCTAAAATGTTCCGCCCAGCGAAGCAAAACATCGCCTTTGCTTGTGACACGATGTTGTTTGTCACGGGAAAACATTGGGGCAGTTTTCCGCATACGTGGGCCAAATATCGCTTGAATCCCTTCAAAAAACCTACCAGTTTGGTGAGTATCCGCACAAAGTTGCAATTCAGCTGCCTTTTCACGCCACCACTTGTCCTTAACGTCACGCACTTTAGATCGCAGCTTACATTGAGAGCCCCTTTTGCCGGTTGATGATCTGGAGTTTAATTCACGTCTATGTTCTTTAACTAACTTAGAGATCTCAGCATCCGATGCATCAAACCAGTCCTGGTTCCTCCCATGTTGTCTTCCAATGGTATCCAAAGCACTATCGTAGAGAGTTTTTGAAAAATATTTCCATTCATCATCAGTCCCAGACATTTCCACAGCAGCGGAGGTGGTCCAAGCAGCTACAAACGCTCCATCCACCCGCTTACCCAATTCCGTAGAATGCACCAGACTCTGGAAGGCCAAACGTGGAGGGACTCTATGAGGTGCCCGACGTGACGCTTTCAGCATTAAGAACATCTTCGATCTTATAAGCCGATGGTCAGTCCAACCCACTGCTCCTCGCATCGCTCTGGTTATCATAACATCACGGAGATCCCTTCGCCGTACAATTACATAATCTAAAAGGTGCCAGTGTCCCGATCTAGGATGCATCCATGAGGTTTTAAATTTATTCGCGAGCCGGAAGAATGTATTAGTGATGCTCAAACCATACTCAGCACAAAGTGACAGCAGCAGCAAACCATTGGCGTTACATTTGCCAATACCGTGCCTGCCGAGAACCCCGTCCCACGAAACATGTTCCACGCCTACCCTAGCATTAAAATCCCCAAGCAAAACAATTTTATCGTGTCTTGGTATGGTGTTAAGAATTAAACGAATTTGGTGGTAAAATTCCTCCTTAGCCTCATCCGAGGACGGCAACGTAGGCGCATAGGCACTAACAAAATGGACATATTTGCCACTCGCAATTGGAACACGAAGAGTCATTAAACGGTCACTAATCCCTTTCGGTACTTCACTCAAATGTTTTACGAGTTCATTGCGAATTGCAAACCCTACACCGTTTCCAGCTCTTTCGCCACATGGGCGGCCGCTCCAGTAATAGGTATATCCACCAAGCTGCTCACATAACTCGCCACAGTCACTCAAATGGGTTTCACTCACAGCTGCTATATCTACTCTATAACGATCCAACTCTCTTGCAATAAGAGCCGTTTTTCTTTTTGGACAAAGATTTTTAACATTATCTAATAGGGTACGAACGTTCCATGTTGCAACGTTAATACGTTTAAAATTGAATTTATAAAATAATTTCTGTTTATTTCGACCGCATAAGTATGGTGTCCAAGCGCCCGCGGTTTGGCACCCAGATAAATGGTGAGATGAACTATTTTTGGGCCACCTTTTCTAGGCCCCTCCTCTATGCAGAGGAAAGCAGAGCGCTCCTAAATAGGGCTGCTTTGTCACCAGTAGTGCTGCCGAACTCAGAATCTCATCTCTGTCGATTCCGCGAGCGACCACTCTCCACGGGTCGCCTGTGTGCAAGGCATTAACTAGAGCCTCGATACACCAATATCTAAACCCCACCGCTACTACCCCATCGCCACAGGACTTTTTTTTGATAAACTCAATCCGGAAAGAATAGCAAGGGTCATCTGCGCGTGAAATATATTTATAGTGGATGTGCGGTTGCGCAGGTACACCTCCACTCCCTCTTCTCACCTCCCTGTTGTCCAATGGAACAGAAAACTGATACGACTGGCAAAGAGTGAGATGCAGTGAATGACCGTCTGTCATTAAAAGATCCTGACAGAACGCTCTTTAAGGCATTCCACGCAGCCTTGCTGTATCGCCAAAGGTGGCCAAAGACAGTTGCCTATCGACAGTGCTCGCCCATCTTGCCGATACAGACTCTGTGTACTGTACGGGGGATCGCCCGATAGCTGTGATTGCTCACAGCCCCCTTCGCTAGTTTAGCCCACGGATCGACGTGGTTACCGGGGTGTGGCCGCTGCGCACACAACAGCTACTTGGAGCCACCAGCGAAGAGCTTGCAGGGAGTCAAAGGTAGATGTGTACAAAAACAAATACTTACCGTATCAGATTACGGTCGATCAAGTATTATAAAGATGATCCGAAAAGAAAATTCCCCGCTACACCCCAATAGTCCTTCTTCATCTGATTCTTCAAAGCGTATTGGTCTCGGGATGAACATCGACAAAACTAAAATCATGTTCAATAGACTGGTTACCCCGGGACCAATAATTGTGAGCGGACAAACCCTCGAAATTGTTCAAAAGTATGTCTACCTCGGACAGCAGTTGCAAATGGGGAAAAACAATTTCGAGGGAGAAGTCAATCGAAGAATTCAGCTGGGTTGGGGAGCATTCGGTAAACTTCGTCGGATCTTCACGTCGTCTATTCCGCAGTGCCTGAAAACAAAGGTCTTTAATCAGTGCGTCCTACCCGTAATGACCTACGGTGCCGAAACGTGGACACTCACGGTGGGACTAGTCCATAAACTGAAGGTTGCTCAGCGAGCAATGGAGAGGGCTATGCTCGGAGTCTCTTTGAAGGATATGATCCGTAATGAGGTGATCCGACAAAGAACCAAGGTTATCGACATAGCTCTCAGAGCAAGTAGACTTAAGTGGCAGTGGGCTGGTCACATCGCTCGTAGAACCGACCTTCGCTGGAGCAGACGAGTTCTAGAGTGGAGACCGCGCTTAGGCAAACGTAGCGTGGGGCGCCCTCAGGCTAGGTGGAGGGACGACCTGCGGAAGATTGCTGGCAGAAATTGGATCCAAAAAGCGCAAAATCGAGCCATTTGGCGTTCATTAGGAGAGGCCTACGTCCAGCAGTGGCCTGCGATATGCTGATGATGATGATGATGATGACAAGTATTTATGTACATATTCTAATTTGAACAGTGCTTTGCGACAGATTCTAACCCAAAAACATTCAACTAAGTAGCTAATTAGAGAAGCAACATTTTGTCTCCTGAGCATTATCGTGCAATTCTTACGACATCCAACCTTTTACGGTCATTAAGCAGTGACATTATTGTTCTTTATAGATCTTTAAATAGTTGTTGGCGACCCCGGACCAAGATTAGGCGCCGTTTAGTGCAATTACGAACAGGGTAGATTACACATGTACGAATACAGGGTTAAAAGGCGACCATTGGCGTGATTTGTTATCGGAACTATCAATTAGTATTTATATATTTTTTTATGTAATTTCAATTTAGATTACAGCATAAGGATGAGCACCCCATTAAATGTTCCCCCACTGCTGGGACCAAGGGCATTCGCAAGGAGAGAGTCATGGCCATAATCCACCATAGCCCATGGCCCAGTGCTGGTTGGTAGATGACACATGACCTCTATTGATTATAGGTTCATGTCGATTTCCTCACGATGTTTTCCTTCACCGTTTTAAGTTTACGCCCATTACGCCCATGAATTTGAAAATACCGTTCAAACCTCACGCACACCGCGTGGGATTTGAACCCGGGGGCACCGGATCGGCAGTTGCCATTCACCCGACTAGACCAGCCGTTTTGTAAATTTAGATTACAATTTGTTCAAATAATTCTCAGGCTTCACCCTTGTAAATGAAAGAAATCTTCGGGTGAACTCCGGCGCATAAGTAATCTAGAAACGCTAATTAACACATTTCTAGATGGTCATGCTTAGAATACTTAAATAACTATTCACGACAACGCTTTGAAGATATATTCCAGACAACGCCCTCCGGTTTCACCCGCGTAGTTTCCAAAGTGAGCTATCAATATATTCTTTAATAAAAGTTTTCACTTCTATCGATATTCCCTATGACTGTTAAGTTTTTTGTTACTTTCTTGTAACAATACCTTACCTTAATGTATTTATACAATCAGATTTACGGTAAGTGATATTGGAGTTGAGTTATGTTCTTTCAAAGTTTTCTTTTTCAAAGTTTTTAAAGTTTGGATATAAGTAGTTTAGAGAAATATGTCCCTAATAACTTTTGCTCACTTTATACCGTTCTTTCAAAAGATCCAAGTATATTTTAAGATACATTTAATAATAGCCGCGCAAATTCAAAACGACGTCAACTTTACCCCCTGACTTTACCCAAACCACTTTCTAGTACTTATCCAATAATTTGAATTGGCTCAAAAAGTTGGTAGGTTTTTGGCTCCCACATGCGTGGAGAAATGTTAAGAACGCGGTTATATATTTTCACATGTTTGTGAAACCATTAAATCAATCTCATAGTTTAAACTTTTTTTTAATGTTAATAAATGTATACGCAAACCAAACAAATTACTACTTTGTACCTACCTACCATAACACCTTACACAAAACACCTACCTAGCTTAAATATATAATATTTAAAAACTCAATTAAGTACCTACTTACACAATTAAAAATAACGATAATATAATTTCAATTAGTTTAAAATAGATAAAATATAAAACACAGCAATCGTTGAAACAGAGTGATATTTGTGGGTCGTAACGAAATAACACAAAATTGGCGTCCTTCAGAAAATCTCCACAATCCACATAAATCCAGTCTCCATTCTGACGATCAATCCTTGTCTCATCAGAGAAGAGAAACAAATTATTGAAATACCAGATGAATAACTTTAATGGGTAAGTATTTATGATAGTGTTGGTAATTTTTTATGGTGATGTTTTTTTTCGGTAAAAAGTTTACTCGACCCCCATCTAGCCTGACGTTATTCAACGATACTATGACTTTTGTAGTTTTAGAGAATGTTTGTTGTGTAGGTTGTGATAACTTTTTTCAAACAAAATTTTGTTCGCCAATCGCCTCGGGATTTATTTTTATTTTATTAAAATATTAGCTTGTTTTCCGATGTTTTGATAGAGTTTTATGTACCTTATTTATATATAAACTGAAGAAAGGAGGGTATTGACACAAGTTTCTAATCAAGGGCATACAAATCGAACTACTTACCTACAATTTTGTACACATTGTAGTATAGAATACAATAGAATATGCTTTATATTTGTAGTATGTACCTATTTACTTTGCAATGAGTGCCTTCAAATTTATCCTATCACATATGTATATTTTAGAACAGACTTAAGATACCTCATAGATTTAGATAAATCATAGTTTATTTTGTAGAAAAAACAATTAAACATGTTACTTTTATATTATAGAGTAACAAAACGAGCGAGACAAACGCCTGATGTAAACATGTCAGCTAACACGTTAACGTTAACGTTAGCACAATGCTACTCAGTTATTTGGGCATGTAGACTCTACAACAATACCTAGCTCTACCCCTGCTTTCCTCCAAGGGCGGATCTAAGAGGGAGGAAGGCATAGGGTTAATGACCCCTGGTCTAGGTTTATAAGTTCTGATCCTATGTAGGCCATTAATTAAAAAGCTCGCACGCACAAGCTCACTTCTTCTCTCACTCAATCTTGTGAGTAGACCACGACAATGTGACCTCCTGGTGCCAAAGAGTTTGATTCGCCCTGGCTCTCGTCAGCCAGAGACATACGTTAATTGATCTCAATGACATTCAATTTCTTTACAAATATTGGCCTTCAAACCAGAACAGAAATAAATACCTAGTATAATAGTTTATTGCTATTGTTCCGCTCATTATTATGTATTTATTAAATCCGAAACACTGTAGTATTTGCAGAATTTCACATAGGTATGAAATGTATTTGTACGTTCACCTACAATTTTACACCAGCTAAACAGTAATCATAATAAGGGATTATTTTGTACTAATAGGTACGACCCAAAATAAATCCATTTTTTCATCAGGGGTCATAAACGTATAAACTTAAAATTGTGCATAAAACTCCCAAAGGTCTTAAGGACGTGTTTCCTAAAAATATCGTAAAAAAACCCTCTACATTTTCCATCAGCTCATAGTTTTAAATTAAACACAACTTAGAGAATAGGGTTATAGGCGATTCGTCCTTATAGTAAGACACTAAGATGAATAAAAACTTTGATGAAACTATGTTTTAAGAGTTCAATGAATAAAAACGATGCAAAGGCTATTGACTAGAGGTATGATCTTCAAAATTAGTGATTACAAAGGATTCTAGAGTAATAGCGTAGCATCCTAAGTGTAAAATAGTAACTTTTCATTGCCGTGTACTTTGCTATTCATGCTAACAAACATAACTTTGATTTAATTTAATAAACAACAATACAACGCATAACCCACAAACAAAGAAAATAAATGTTGTATTTTATGGGAAACTAGCAACATTTTACGACGGCTTTTTTAAATTTTTGGTAGTCTTCTAGTCTTGTTATTTAACCACACGTCCATAATATTTTTTTCCATAATTATCACGTAACGTTCAGTCTAATAAAACACATCAAATTTACGTTTGGATTATGACGAATTACAGTCATGGACTTAGGGATGAGTTTGGTACAAATATTACTTAATTAGAGTAATTGGGCAAGGAACGTGTTAATTGCTTTGCGGTCGCATTTCTACAACTTAGCGAGCACCAGTTACCCAATTAGTTACAATAAAACTCACCAACAACACAAAAGAACAGTCTCTGCTTCATTACTCTGTGGAGTAGATGAGGCTTCTGTCTACATTCCGTGTAAACAAAGGAAATAATTCCCACCCCGGGTGTTATATCAGTTTAATGAGATTAATTATAATGCTGGACGTAGGACTAAGCCATTGCTGACCTTAATAAACCAGAAAATATGAATATGTCAGAGATGCAACACTATTTTTACACTGTAAACAAACAGTAAATTAACAAGGCTTAGAGATACAGTATATTAGATCTCTGGGTGACGAGTGAGGTGACGCAGTGCAGTGCTAGGTAATGATTTGGACTCTTCATGTTCCAATAGCTGCGTGTCACTGTGCTGTTATGTGGCAGGCATGTTGCTTACCATCAGGCACATATACTGCTCGTCTCGTCACTCTTTATTAAAAAAAAACTAACACAGGTGAGAATTGTTTTGCTAGTCACTATTCGTTCACAAAAAATACAAATACAAAATATTTTTATTGCTGTTTCTCTTATTGTTAAACATTTTAGAAGTTGAACCCATACAAACTTGTTTTTTTGAGGGGCATGCAATATGTCCGGCAAAACAATTTGTTTTAGTCTTAATTTATACAATGATAAAAATAGTAGTCAGATGAAATTCTTCTTCTTCTTTTCAAAATGCAGAAGTGAACATTTCAGTATCTGAATTTTGTGTTTTGTAGTAACATTATAGATCGTACGATAATTGAGAAACAAACCAGAAATAGTATTGTTTTTAATTCTATACAACTGAATATAGTAAAGTAAACACAGAGGCACAGCAGTAAAGATCAGCTGACTGTATCTTTTTCGCTCAGCCACACTCGGCACTCTCGCCTTTACTCGATCAGCCTTATACCCCGTTTACATGATTCCAGTCCAGCGACCGAATCCAGCGCTGGATTGCTTACTGGAATAATGTAAACCGGCACTGGAATGCATTGGCACTGGATTGATGCTTTCCAGTGCCGGTTTCCATAATTCCAGTCCAGCGCTGGATTCGGTCGCTAGACTGGAATAATGCAAACGGGGTATTACTTAATATGATACGCATACAGTCGGCATGACACAGTTTGGAGGGGAAATCAATATTAAATCAGGAGTCAATTTTTGACCAAGTTTTATTTAATTACTCAATAATGAAACATAAATTTAAAAAAGTGTTCAGTTACTTTAATAGAGCGTAAAATTAGGAATTTTATTAACAATAATGTGGGGTCATCGCTGATAATTTTTAGTACATGAATTAAAACAGTTTTTTTCAGTGCCATTTTAATTTTTTTTCTGTAAAAAAATCTGATCTATTTTTAAAATTGTATTAAGTTATTGTGCTTCTTCTTGATCACACCCCCCACGTCGATTTTTTTTTTGTTTTAGTTTTTAGTTTCTTAACATCAGTGAGCGGCGTCGAAAATGTCCTTTTTTCGTTTTCTGGCCCTAGGTGCCCCCTTAAATAATACGGAAAAATCTAAATGCGGTGCGCCAAAAGAAGTTTTCACTTCAAAAATATGTGCACGTGTACTTATGTACGCACGCAAAAGTTAACACTTCTCTTTATTCTTCTAAGAAGTCTAACTTCAACCACAGAATAATAGATAATATCTTCAGTATTAACTTGTATTTATTTACAACTAGCAGCGCCCCGCGGTGGTATCCGCGTAGTTCCCGTTCCCGTTGTTCCCGTTGTTTTCCGGGATAAAAAGTAGCCTATGTGTTCTTCCAGACTATATTCTATCTGTGTTTTAAATTTCAGCCCGATCCGTTCATACGTTAGGACGTGATTGAGCAACAAACATCCAAACATCCATACATTGACATTTGTAATATTATAGTAGGATGTTTACTAAAATATCAACTAGCTAACTTCAGGGAGTCGTGTTTTCGTCACGGTGCGCTCACACCGTGACGCATCGTAAAAACATATTCTCATCATGTGTTCTTAATAACTTACCTAAAATTCAGAACCTCCTCCTATTTTTCGAAGTGAATTAAAATGGTAATAAGAAAGCGGATAGCAAACTAAACTGGTCTGAGCTGTTTTCAATGACAATGCGTCTTCGATAGACTTACATATATAAACTAGCTGACCCCGCAAACGTTGTTTTGCCTTAGTGAACAACCCTTGTCACTTAGGGGTATGAAAAATAGCTAGTAGCCGATTCTCATACCTACAGAATATGCATATAAAATTTGGTTAAAATCAGTAAAGCCGTTTCGGAGGAGTAAGGAAACAAACACTGTGACACGAGAATTTTATATATAAGATATTGTGGGCAGGAATATGACTAATTAATTATTAGCAATTACGGGAATTATTATCGCTTCTTTGAGTCATAAATGTCATTGGACTCTCTTGAAAGTACCTAATTAAATTTGTTACCATGTTCGAGGCGAATGAAGTTGCAGAGAGTGGTGCGAACTTGCGCTCTTAACGAACATCAGGTGGTGGTGAATATGAGTGTGGGCTTTAATTCGCTCCTGACTGTCTCCACTCTTAAGTTGTAAACTGATTTCAGTAATTTTTCAATAGCATGTTTGTTTTGAATAATTGGATGGTTTTTGGTAGTTGTAGAAGTCCCCCTGGGAAAGTACCACATCTTTGACAGTTATTCTACCGCCAAGGAGTAATATGTAATCATCACAGTTTTCTGGTTTAAAGGTCAATGTTTCCAGAGAAATTACTGGGCATAGAGGTGGATCATCTTATATCTCTAGTTTAGTGCTAGGTAATCATTTTTGACTCTTCATGTTCCAAGAGACTAGCAGGACACGTGCCTGATGGCAAGCATAACAGCACAGTGACACGCAGTTGTTGGAATATAAAGAGTCCAAATCATTATCTAGCACTGCACTGTACTCGCTACCCAGAGATATAAGATGTTTTATCTCTGTGCCCTGTAATTTCAAAATCTTATATATTATGGTCCAATTATCTCAATGCAGAGTAAGAGAAAGTTACGGCTGGTCTAGTCGGGAGAACGGCGCCTGCCGATCCGGAGACCCCGGGTTCAAACCCCACACGCACCACTGTCTTTTCGAAGTCATGTGCGAAATGCCGCTAACTAAAAAAACGGTGAAGGAAAACATAGTGAGGAAACCGACATGTACCTAGAATCTTTCGAAGTCATGTGTCATCCACCAACCCGCACTGGGCCAGCGTAGTGGATTATGGCCTTAACTCTCTCCTTGCGAGAGAAGGCTCCGAGTCCCAGCAGTGGGAACATTGAGTGGACTGATGATGATGATGATCTCAATGCAGAAAAAAAAAAACTGGAACTTGTAAAAGTGATGTACATTATACTATCAGGTTGAGGTATGATTGAAAACAAATGTAATCAATGATCTAAATGCATTGGCTTATTTGGTTTATATCGATGATTGCAATACAGAAAAAAGCAATTATTATAATTAATTTTAATTATTTTTTTGTAGTGGTAGGACTCTTAGAGTCCGCCTGGCGAAGTACCACACCTTTGCCAGTTATTCTACCGCCAAGCAGTAATGTGCAAACATTACTGTGTTCCGGTTTGAAGGGCAATGTTTCCAGAGAAATTACAGGGCTTAGAGATATAACAACTTAGACTTCTGGGTGACGAGCGCAGTGCAGTGCTAGGTAATGATTTGGACTTTTCATGTTCCAATAGCTGCGTGTCACTGTGCTGTTGTGTGGCAGGCATGTTGCTTACCATCAGGCACATGTACTGCTCGTCTCGTCACTCCTTATTTAAAAAAAAACTTAAATCTAATACCCCGTTTACATTATTCCAGTCCAGCGACCGAATCCAGCGCTGGATTGCTTACTGGAATAATGTAAACCGGCACTGGAATGCGTTGGCACTGGATTGATGCATTCCAGTGCCGGTTTCCATTATTCCAGTAAGCAATCCAGCGCTGGATTCGGTCGCTGGACTGGAATCATGTAAACGAGGTATTATTCAAATCTATTCAAACTAAGTACGAATAACAATATTTTTGAATTAGTCCTCACAATATTTAGTCAAGACCTACCAAAAGCAAATACTCGTCAAATTGATCAATACAGTCAACCCAAACAAAACATTCTTCAAATTCAGTTAGGTCTCTGTTCAGTTATAATTTATTGATACTTCTATACATGCTTGATGGAAAAGGATCCTTAATGGTAAAAGATCCTTCTCAAAGACAAATCGAGAATTCGATCAGTTTTAAAAATTCAACAGTTTTAACAGTGTACGATAAAGCTTCGCTTTCAGGCTATAAAAGGATTCGAAAAGAACCTGTAAAAGGAATAATCATTGTTTGTAAGCAAATGACGTATTTTATTTTATATTGTTTTCTAGATAAATAATACAACGTAACTGTTTTCTGATCTGTGGTACTACTTTACCGCTCACTGAAGTTAAGAAACTAAAAACTATGACAAAAAAAATATTGACGTGTGGGTACAATCAAGAAGAAGCACGATAACCGAAAAGAATTTTAAAAATAGATCAGAGTTTTTTACAATAAAAAAATAAAAATGACACCGAAAAAAACCCGTTTTAATTCGAGTACTCGAAATTATCAGCGATAACCCCACATTATTTTTTTGTAATGTAATTCCTAATTGTACGTTCTAGTGAAGTATCCGAACACTTTTTTAAATTTATGTTTAATTATTGAGTAACTAAATAAAACTTGGTCAAAAATGGACTCCTGATTCAATATTGATTTTTCCTCCAAACTGTGTCATGCTATTCTCGACTTTATGTATATCGCATTAAGAAACGCGTCGCGCGGGTGAAAACTGATTTTTCCCTGGCATTAGGCGCTCTCTTAAACCTACGCCCGAGGCATAATTAAGTCTTGGGATCTACTCGAGATTTCTCTCTCTGCCACACGATGGACCCGGCACCCGCACGGTGAATCCTAAGCTAAGAAGTTCGTCTCTTACTTGCTGCTAAGTTATTATGATGAAGAAGATGTGTGCTTAGCATACTGCCGTAACAGAAACCATTTAGACTATTTAACAAATGTTCAACACAGAATATTAATTTAAGGAATTTAGTTGGATTTTCCTTTTTTTGTAGATATTAGGTATTCACTTGAACACCATCTCACTTGATGCATTATCTATTCTATGCCTGATGTTAAGCAACGATGCTTTCCTTCATAGAACTTGCTGATTCAGAAGAAACCGGATCCTTCCCCGATGCTGGGGCTTCAGTGTTACGTTTTCACCGCCACCAGCTGTCTTTCGTATACCGTCACTCCATCTAGTCTAAAAACGTCTTACTAATAGAATTGTAGTGGTATAAAAAGTAGGTACCACACCTTGCTAGTTATTCTACCGCCAATCAGGAATGTGCAAACATTACTGTGTTCCGGTTTGAAGGGCATTGTTTCCAGAAAAAATACAGGGCTTAGAGATATAACATCTTAGAACTCTGGGTGACGAGCGCAGTGCAGTGCTAGGTAATGATTTGGACTCTTCATGTTCCAATAGCTGGGTGTCACTGTGCTGTTATGTGGCAGGCGTGTTGCTTTACCATCAGGCAGATGTCCTGCTCGTCTCGACACTCAATACTATACCAGAGAAGGACTGAGGTTAATCAGCTTAGCTCTAACTGTATTCGGTTCCCTTTGTATTCGGTTTGCCGCATCTGAGGTTGATCGTATCATGCACGCTTGAGCTTGTTCCACGATCGCTCATTGCCATGATTGTTCGATTCAGAATTAGTTAGTTAAATAAGAGATAGTGAAATAGAGGTAAGCTGTATTGCTTGGCGTCAAGGTTCGATTTGCGATGTACGAAAAATTGAGCGTTGTTTTGTGAAGTCATCACAATGAGAACTCGTAGTATGGCCTGACCTGGAGTTTGGTGGTACACAGTGGATAGAAGAAAGAAATAATTTTTATTATTGTTATTTTTATTATTTTAGTTTGTAGTGGTAGGACTCTTGGCAGAGTCCGCCTGGGGAAGGACCACACCTTTGCCAATTATTCTACCGCCAAGCAGTAATGTGCAAACATTACTGTGTTCCGGTTTGAAGGGCAATGTTTCCAGAGAAATTACAGGGCTTAGAGATATAACAACTTAGATCTCTGGGTGACGAGCGCAGTGCAGTGCTAGGTAATTATTTGGAATCTTTATGTTCCAATAGCTGCGTGTCACTGTGCTGTTATGTGGCAGGCATGTTGCTTACCATCAGGCACATGTCCTGCTAGTCTCGTCACTCTTTATTAAAAAAAAAATAGAGTGACGAGCAAAGCAGGACATGTGCCTGGATGGTAAGCAACATGCCTGGCCATAACAGCATAGTGACACGCAACTATTGGAACATGAAAAGTCCAAATCATTACCTAGCATTGCACTACGCATGTTCTCTATTCTCCGCAAAAAGGAGTCAATTTCTACAGACTCCTACTTTTCGAGGTGTATCCGTGCCGGTTACTGACCATCTTGAGCTTTTGGGTGTTACCTTGACATCTACGCTCAACTTTGGCTCGTATATCGAGTCCAAGGCTAAATTAGCTGCCAAAAAAACTAGGTGTCCTCTCAAAGGTGCGAAAGTACTTCAAGTCTGAACAATTACTTTTGTTATATAAAGCACAGATTCGCTCTTGTATGGAGTACTGTTCGCACCTTTGGGATGGATCGGCTAAGTATCAGCTTGAGGCTCTGGAATCGATCGAGAGGCGTACTAAAAGGCTCATAGGCAATAATACTCTTGTGCGAAAAAGACAATGCAAAGTCTTGAACATCGCCGAAAAATTGCTAGCTTATCGGTCTATTATCGGATACACTTCGGAGAGTGTGAATCTGATCTGCATGATCTAATAACACCTAGCCCTTTTTTCTATCGGACTTCTCGTAGCTCGAAGAAGCGGCATCGTTTCATGGTTGATGTTCCAAAGACACGAACGAAGAGGTTTGACTCTACTTTTGTGATAAGAACGTCTAGACTGTGGAATGAGTTGCCTGAGTGGGTTTTTCCCGACGGTTAAAATCTTGGTGTCTTCGAATCGAGACCGCATCGTCGTTTAACATCAGGCGAGATGGTGGTCAAGTGTAAACAAATAATGTTAAAAAATAAAATAAAACATGATGAGTCTAAATCAAACCTAGCACTACACTGCGCTCGTCAACTAGATATGTAAGATGTTTTGTCTCTATGCCCTGTTACTGCAATGGAAATATAGCCCTTGAAACACAACGACGTTTCACAAACATGACTGCTTGGCAGTAGTATAACTGGCAAGGGTTTCCCTAAACTTCTCTAGCCGGACTTTGCAAAGAGTCTCCTGTCTACTATTAGGCATAAGCAGCCCACTTTATGTTCCCACTACTGGGACTCAGGGAC
Source organism: Ectropis crepuscularia (assembly GCA_963693475.1). NCBI lineage: Eukaryota > Metazoa > Arthropoda > Insecta > Lepidoptera > Geometridae > Ectropis > Ectropis crepuscularia. The sequence continues at coordinate 19,266,355 of OY856358.1, forward strand.
TTCTCCCATAAGCTGAGATCCCAGACTATAATCCAACATATCACAAGTTACGGTTGGTCTAATCGGGAGAACGGCGACTGCCGATCCGGAAGCCCCAGGTTCAACTGCGTGCCACTGTCTTTTCGAAGTCATGTGCGTAATGTCGCTAACTTAAAACGGTGAAGGAAAACATCGTGAGGAAATCGATATGTCCTAGAATCTTTCGAGGTCATTTGTCATCGACAAACCCGCAGCCCGGGCCAGCGTGGTGAATTATGACCTTGACTCTCTCATGGCAAAAGAAGGCCCAGCAATAGGAACATTTACAAGGCTAGTTATGCTAGTATGATAATCCACCACGCTGCCCCAATGCATTTTAGTGGATGGCGTAAGACCTCAAAAGATTTGTTTTTTGTAGTGGTAGGACTCTTAGCAGAGTCCGCCTGGGGAAGTACCACACCTTTGCCATTTATTCTACCGCCAAGCAGTAATATGCTAACATTACTGTGTTCCGATTTGAAGGGCAATGTTTCCAGAGAAATTACATCTTTGATCTCTGAGTGACGAGCGCAGTGCAGTGCTAGGTGATGATTTGGACTCTTCATGTTCCTATAGCTACGTGTCACTGTGCTGTTATGTGGCAGGCATGTTGCTTACCATCAGGCACATGTCCTGATCGTCTCGTCACTCTTAATTAAAAAAAAAAAATATTCTAGGAACAGGTATCCGAGGAAACCTGTTCTAAAGCTATACTGTACGAAGAAACTATGAAAGAACGCGTTCTTTCATAGTTTCTTCACGGTGTTTTTCTTCACCGTTAAAGTCGGCATGTACATTTGCACTTGGAATAATACTCGTAGGAGCAGACGGGATTCAACCCTACAACCTCACGATTGTTAATCATACGATCTAACTACTAGGCCACATAGCTTCTTTAACTTCTCTTCCTTCAAGAGATATATTACACTTGGCTAAATTTTGCCGACTGAATTCAGTGAAGTGTAATAATATTCGATAAGATAGCATGTTTTTTTTTTTGAATTTTACAACTTCACAGACTCCGAGGTCCGTCACCTTTGTTTTTTTTTTATTACATGAATCTTGGATTGGAGAAGAAAAGGAAATAGGGGAGAGTAGGGAACATTTTCCTGCTAATTCTAGGAACATTTTATTTCCTGAGTCGCCTCCTCCCGGCTTAGCACCTCCACCAAGACTGCATTTCTAAACTTGATGGCCATCTGCATATTGAACTGATGGTCTTCGGTGTTGCAGACAACGCTCGCCGCACGAACCGACCGATGGCGTCGTCGGTGTCGTCAGCGTAGTACGTGAAGGTCCCTAGCTAAGGCTAGCATATTAAATTCGTAAGCGTGAATTGCTTGCTTTTAACTTGCTTCTCAATTCAGTCAACTAACCTTGCTTCTAAATATGCTCTGAATTCAGTCACAAAATTTAGCCAAGTGTAATAATCCATTTAGGAACATTTCTCGATTCTAAATAAGTATTCAATGTCGGTCAGAAATAAATTTAGACATCTTATAAACGTTTATTGAATGAAAATATAACACATAGATACATTGCATTATGGCGTGCTTAATTGTAAACAATATATCCTAAACTTTACTATTTTAAAATGAAGTAAATAAATATCAGACATAATTATATAACTTAGATAAATAGCTGCTTTTTCTATAGTAACAAACACATTTATAACATTTATCTCATTTACCATTTACTTACGCTAACGAGTATATAAAATTATCTTTATACATTAATTAAATAATTTGGATTTTCTAATTAATTGATTTATCATAATGTTATTTTTTAAATAATTAGAATAACAGCTTTTTCACCTCTTTGGTCTTTTTAAAACATTTAATTTAGGTACCTTATAAATATATTAGATTCTAACATATTAAACTTTTTTACCTATGTTACCTTAAAATCTTTAATGTTATGTCGTTTACATCTTTACATTTTTTTTTTATTATCTTAAATAATAAGAAACATAGCGTAATGCATATATGATTTTGGAAATTATTAAGTATTTTTATTCTTTTTTTAAAGTAAAAAATTGAGATTAGCAGTTTATCACGCCATGTTTATTTCATACAATTTTTAAATATTTCAAACAACAAGTTTTAATTCAAGTTCTCTTAGTTTTTTTTTAATTATCTTACTGTACTTATCATTATTTTGCTTATAATTTATAAATACATTTACAATTCAGTTGTTAGCGGATGAACCTACCTAACCTACTTACGTAACCTCTGAAAACTTTGATTCTCGCAGATGCGGTATTTAGTTTTCAAAATCATCTACCATGTCACCATACACTGGCTATGTACTATGAGTTTTTACCAAGATAATTTTGCAAGACAAATGACGATCTACATGTTGTGCACCAAGGTCGGGAACCTTATCTGTGGGAGATAAGATTTATAGTCGTAGAACAGCGTTCAATAGACGTCGAGTGAAAAGAAAAAACATCGTTATAAAATCTCAAAGTACCGACATAGCAAGTTTATCCAAAAACGGCTCAATTGTACTTCTACGTTTAATATTATTTAAAAGCCATTTACATTATCATAAATAAAATTTAATGATGAATAAATTTTTTTATATTATTTTACGACCAAAATTTACAGATACAAAACAGTCACTTTCCACATTTCCAATCTTTTTATCACGCTTTAGAACGTCTATCATTGAATTTGTTTGTCATTATCCAAATTCGAATGTCGTTGCAAAACGCACCTTCTATCTATTAACACAGAGCTTATCTTCCATGTCCCCGGTGATGAAGTCGTTGGAGTCTCGGATGGTGAGGATTGTGACTCCATCAGCGCTGTTCCTGGAGATAATGTGGCTCTTCTTTTTAGTGCTTCCGTAGTCGTAGTTGGATATCACCACACTTTCTGTCGGGTTCCTGCAACAGTTGATAGAACAATCACTGCTTAAATAACTGATTTGTAAAATAAAATATAATAAAATCAACCGAGAGTCTACCGCCTAACGAAACTGTCTTTTTAACCTTTTGACCGCCAAGACTAAATTGCATTCCGTGCCCTGTACGCCAAGCGAACGCCATAGCACAAAATTAAAAAAACCACAGCACCCATGGTTTTCAGCGACTAGTTTCGTACATTTACACGTTATTTTGCTGGGATTTTCTAATTAAGGACAAGTTACCTAAGTAAAAAAAATATCAGTACTTATAAATTTTTCGTTAACATTTTGGTATAGTGCGTTTTTTTATTTTAGTCAACTATAGACGTCGTTGGCGCTCAGGGCACGCTAGCGCTTGTCAAGTATAGGTGACACTGGCGGCATAGAATAGATCTGGCGGTCAAATGGTTAACATGGGCAGGGCTTAGAGAGTAAAAGTAAATAGATTAGGTTTATCCGCAAGGTTCCTTTGTGCCAATCTCAGATAAAGTATAAGTAAATAGATTAAATTTATCCCCACGGTTACTTTGTGCCAATCGTAAGCAGATGAGGTTCATGTCAGCTATGGCAATAAAGTGATGTACCGCGACATAAGAAGCATGGTACTTTCACAACTAGTATTTTTAACCCCCGACCAAAAAAGGGTGTTATAAGTTTGACGTCGATGTCTATGTGTCTCTCTGTCTGTGGTACCCTAGAGCTCAAACGGATGGACCGATTTTGATGCGGTTATTTTATTTGAAGGTTAGTTTCGGTGCGGTGGTTTTTGGCTATGTATGGTTAATATCGATTCAAGATGACCGCCTCCACAATATGGCGAAAAAATATTTTTTAACATCCTCCCTCAATATGGGTATCCAATACTTGACTTGACTATGCCACTATAAATTTACTCGTATTATGCTACAGTTACCTAGATCTATTTATCGCCCCCAAAACCAGGCGGTTTTCGTGGAATTTTGTATGCGGGCGCTTACGAAATTTCATGAAAATTATTGAGTCGTTTCCAAGATTCAAATACATATATTTATGTATATATACAAGAATTACTCGGTTAATATTATGCTAGATTCATTATGACAAATTAAATTAGGAAAAAATACGCGTTTTAAATGCCACCCTGCCTATACGACCTACTGACAAATTTAGGGCTTAGGACGGCAGTTAGCAGGTAAAATTTGATGATAGATAATAATATATACTAGCTTTTACCCGCGACTTGGTCCGCGCGAAATAAATAATAATTGTTAAGGTAACTCAGGCAGATTTTATTATGATTTTATAAGATTTTATTACATGTTTTGTTTATTTAGTTATAAATTGTGGACAACAGAGATACCCATGAAACTTTGTAGACATATTCTTGGGTCAATTCAATGCTATTTAAAGTAACAAAGGCTACTTTTTATCTCTGAAAAATAACGAGAGATAGTACTACGCGGGTTACACCATGGGCCCCTGCTTGCTGTCTATATCTTAATCATCAACAACCCATTAAATGATCCCAGTGCTGGGACTCGGGGCTTTGTCTTGCAAGGAGAGAGTTAAGGCCATGATCCACCACGTTGGCCCAGTACGGGTTGGTGGATGACACGTGATTTCCAAAGACTTTAGGAACTTGTCGGTTTTCTCACGATGTTTTCCTTCATCGTTTTAAGTAAGTGGCATTACGCACATGACTTCGAAAAGACAGTGGTGCGTGTGGGGTTTGAACCCGTGGTCTCCAGATCGGCAGCGCCGTTCTCCTGATTAGACCAGCCGTAACTTGCTATTGAAATATTTTTATTCATAGAAATAAATTATAATAACTGTAACAAGTAATAGGTAAAACAGAGGAAAAACAAACAAGATAAGAGTGAGTCAGGACTATTAATAGCGTCGTAGTACATGTGCTCAAATAAGCAGCTTATAACAATTATTACAGCTTAGTAATTGGTTTAGAAATGTCGTAACCATTTTAAAAATCCCACTGATATTATTATCTAAAATACGTACTAATTCCTAAAGTCTGAATGGTTTTTTTTTAAATGTGTACCATTTTAAAAATCCCACTAACATAATACAAGCGAGAGTTTGTGGGTAGGTATGGATATTTGTCACTCTTTCACACAAAAGTTGTTTAATGGATCACTTTTCATCACACATTTTTGGTTAAATGATATATGGTAAGTACATAGAGATAGAGTACACTGATAATAGTCTGGATTAGCATATAGACTAGTTTTAATCCTGACAAAACAAAAGAATCGGGAAATAAGCGGGTAAAACTGTGAAGCCCTGATAGATATTAATCCTACTAATACTACTATACTTACTACAATATAATAAATGTCAATGTATGGAAGAACACATAGGCTACTTTTTATCCCGGAAAACATCGGGAACAACTGGAACGGGAAGTAACACCGCGGGGCACTGCTAGTAATCAATAAACGTAACATAAAATACCTAATTATAATGTCAAAATCACAATGAAATTCAATAGCCGTGAACAGGCTTATGTATCTAATAATTTTATTTTAAATGGTATATAATTGTAATAACTGAACAGTATGCATTTCATTCTCCTATCGTCGCGTAGCTTACTATCAGGCGAGCTGGTGCGCAAATGCGAACCTACTTTTTATTTTAGCAGATCATAATATAGGTTTTGTCTACACTGAATTTGCGCGAGAGACACTTCCAAAGTGGTAAAAATGTGTGTCCCACTCCCTCTAACTTCTAAAACAAGAGAATGAAAAAACTAAAAAAAATATGATGATGTACATTACCATGCAAACTACCAACGAAAATTGGTTTGAACTCGATCTGATAAGTAGTTTTTTTTAGTACGTCTTAAATACATTATTATTAAACCTTCGATGAAAGTTACAACGAACTAAAAATACTATGTGTACTATGTATATTTTGTTACTTGCTGCAACGGAACCCTTCATGGGCGAGTCCTACTCGCACTTGGCTACTTTATTTTTACTTGTATAGGTTTACACTTGACCACCAACTCGCCTGATGTTAAGCGATGATGCGGTCTATGATGGAGCGTTCTTTTTTTTTTTATAGCATAGAGTGACGAGACGAGCAGGTCATGTGCCTGATGGTAAGCAACATGCCTGCCACATAACAGCACAGTAACACGCAGCTATTGAAACATGATAGTCCAAATCATTACCTAGCACTGCACTGCGCTCGTCACCCAGAGATCTAAGATATTATGTCTCTAAGCCCTGTAATTTCTCTGGAATCATTGCCCTTCAAACCGGAACACAGTAATGTTTGCACATTACTGCTTGGCGGTAGAATATTTACCTAGAAGACACCGATTCACTCTCGATTTGAAGACACCGAGATTATAACCATCGGGAAAAACCCACTCAGGCAACGCAGCCTGGACGTTCTTATCACGAAACTAGCGTCACACTTCTTCATTCGTGTCTTTGGAACATCAACCATGAAACAATGTCGCTTTTTCGAAACTGGACTTGTTAACCCCAGAAGGGAGGAGCTCATCTAATTTTCAAAATACCTTTGGGAGGACTTGGAAGACGCGGCGCTTGACCAAAAGTTTATTAGCCCCAACGTGAACGAATGGTATTATAATAATAATATAGTAATATATAGACCATTCGTCGTGTTAATGCCACCAGCAAGCTGGACACGCTACCGACTACTAGGAAGCTTCATAATCTTAATTACCTTTAGATTTTCATTGGTCTAAGTAGTTTATTAGGTGTAATAGTATAGTGCAGTTATCATTGATACATAGTAATTGAATTTTGTTAATACAGGTTCTGTCTATTAGACCTTTGAAGGCAAATTATAATTTCCTACTGTACATTGTAGTGGATCAATGAACAGAAAAAACATATAACGTGCATTCCAAAACTATAGTCTAACTTAAGTCGTAACTAAGAGTCTAACTTTAAGTTCCTTATTCATAATATCTACTACAAAATAATGTAGTAACTTAGGTCGTTCAAGATGTTAAAATTATAAAAAGATCAAAGATAAAAATGTCGTTTTCTGCTTAAAGCATTCCATAGAGAGTATTTTCAGTGTGTAGTGAATTTTTAAACATTTTAAGGTACGTCATGGTAAACTAAGTATTTTATTATCTTTAGTTTTGAAAGTGGGCAGACAACAAGAAACATTTTAAATAAAAGTCATGCTGGAATTTATTCGAAAATTATGAAGCTTACTAAATTCTAAACTACACAAGTATGGTCAAGGGAAATACATTGTTTTTCTTGAAACGTAAAAAGTTGTGTGTGAACGAACCGTTTCCGTTTTCCAGGAGCTACTTATTTACAAAAGTTGTACCAAGTGTTATTTTTATTATGACCCTGATATTTTTAGTCCCAACGTTAAGCAAACTTATCTCTATCTTTTCTCCATTTGTTTTTACTTAGAGCCATAACAGGGCAGTTCTGCTGATATTGGTTTTGGTAGTCCCACCTCTGTTAATTAGCCGTTGTGTAATTATGTAAAAGATTCGTCTAAATTGAGGAAAAATCTCGTCAAAATTTTACACAACAGTATTCCCGGTTTCATAATTACAAGTTTCCTTATAATTGAAATAATACTATCCAAACTCAGTGAACCATTTCCTGTATTCATGACTTTCGGTTTTTTCCGAAAGAGAGTCAATTCAACAGTTCCATTACCATTTCATTTCCTTCAATAACAGTTTTGGTGAAGCGAGCGACCATTATCGGGAGATTACAAGTTCTTATCACACTCCACCATTCACGGTAATGGCCTATGAATGGCGTCTCCTCTGGATGTTTTTCCAGTCTATTTGCATCACAGAATCACCAATTTTTATATTTTCCATGAACCGCCATGTTCATGTCTTTTGCATGCCTTAGATAACGGTAACTATTTTTTGTAGGTTAACTTAAGTGTTTGTCTGATTATTTATTTTACAAAAATTTAGTCTGAGACAAAAATTTAACTTTTAATACTATAAGAACTGAACTAGAAATGAGTTAAATTTAAAATGAATGCACAGAATGAGCCATACTGAAAAACGTTTGTATCAAATTTTATGAGTCTGTGTCCCGTGAAATAACTTTTAACCTCCTTTAACCTGTGTAATGATCTATGATATGCATTTTATGTGCAGATATTTTTTTCTGAATAAGTATTTAATTTTTCTACTCGGATGGTTAGTTTCAACAGAAAAAATAACCCTTCTTTCAGTCGGGTAAAAACAAAATAAATTGCAAATAATCTGCAAGCTTTCAACTTGTGGAAATATTTATTTTTGTATTAAATTACATAGGCTATTCTGTAAAAAGTTCTAAAATTTCTGATGCTCATAGCTATTTCTAGAAAAATAAGAAGTCAACACTATACCACATCCAAAACTAAGATTCTCCATTGCTGAATCACAACCACAAATGAGCACAAGTACACCCAGACATAAAAAACGTAAAAAGGCACCATAAAAGCAGAGCTAAAAATATAAAACTGTGCAATCACGATCCCATAGAAAAGCCCGCTAGATATTTTTATAGAATTTTTCATCTTAAGGCTGCCGTGGCGTCTAATGGAACAACATCCTTTGGAACAAAGTGGTAACAATGAACGCGAAAGAATTCAGTTCTAACTGAACCTTTCAGGAGGATTTGGTTCTCATTTTCGTACTTTAGATATTCAAATAGGAAATTACGCTGTTCAGGGAAGTAATGGAGATTTTCAGCGGTTTGATGATTACTACCAAATGGTATTCCTTTTGCTTTTAGCGTGAAAATATAATGAGGGCTGCCTTTACCCTTTAGATACACAATGCCGGTTTTGTTAAAGCAGCAAGGCAACCAGCTTGTGGGTTAAGTAAAATGATTCTTTGTTTTCTTCGTCATACACTCATGATAGAATGATCGTGGTTGGTAAGATGCTGACATATGCAGTCATATTCAGCCTCAATTAACCCGCCAACAATTACTGACATATGAATGCTCCCCTTCTTTTGTTAACTCCTCACATAACGTGAATACTCTGACACAGAAGACTGTGGCTGTTTTATGACGAATGCTGTGGACGTATCGTGTGGCTGAGCTGTTATGACCCCTTCTCCCTATCACCTACCCTTGTATCAGTAGTCGTTCTATCGAATCATCGTTAAAAGAGATGTATCTTAAAAATGTTGCTGAATAGTAATATTTTTAGATGTTGTCGTTTGTGCAAACATGACCGATAACATTCGCTCTGACGTTAAGTTCGTTTAATATTGACATTTTGGTTCTTTATAAAGTCAATGAATCTTCATTATCTTTGGGAAACTTTTCTAATACCACATCTCGAGAAAATCAATTATGCGATATTCCAGCAGTTTTAAATATCTGGTCTCAGCTTCGTAGAGGAGTATGTATTGGAAATATTAGAGATTTTTTGGATTCATGGTACAAGAATCCATCAATGGTTATCCATGTGGTGTTTGGTTGGGAACTTTGATTTGATTAGCTCGAAAGACGAAGCTTATGATACTAATTTGTACTATTATAATTATAAAAGCTCTCAAAAAGGCAGTAAATATATAGAACAAGAAACGGAACCTGAAGTGTTGAAGTTTGTTAATTACATTTGTCGTTATAAACTAGCTCATATGGCAAATACTCGTAAAATAAACCTGTTACAGCAATATAATGCCCTACATGAGATGATAACTAGATCAAACCAAGCTAAGGTAATGATATTGCTCGCGAATATATTTATTCTTGCAAATTTTCTATAACGATGTTTGATAACAACTACAGGGAAAAAGATAGATCTCAAATCATTAGATGACGAGTGCAAAGGGGTTGTATGGATTGTTCATGTTGAAATAGCTTTCAGGTATTATTATGCTTATTATGCCAGGCATGTTGCTTACTATCAGGTGCATTGATTATAAGTTTCTTGATTGTCACGTTACTTATTCATAAAAAAAGCTACATGAAGACTGCAGATGATCGAGTGCCTTGTGCCATGAGTGCACAAGGCACTCACTCATCTGCAGTTTTCTCGCTTAAAAGATTTTCCTTGAGGCTGCGTCATTTGGTGGCTATCTTCCCTTATGAGACAACAATTACAATGAGAGCGGTGGCTGATACAAGTCGTGAACGGTAGTCGTGAACGGCTGCTGTTTGTGAGAGTTGGACTGCGCGAGGCTCACACGCTATAAATATAAGTTAGAGCTTTGGTCTAAGGTTTCCTTCAAAATGTTTAATGTCCCATAGTTAAAAACCTAGTGTCTGTAAAAATAAAAAAGTTGTAGGTAAGCAAAAAAGCGATGGTTAGGTGCAGTTCAAGTAACATAAGCATGTCACAGCGGTGCGTGTACTGTGTAAGTAAATTTTACGTGCTTGTTTCAGCGATGCACGTGTAGTCGTATTATTTTTATAGTGGTAGGACTCTTAGCAGAGTCCGCCTGGGGAAGTACCACACCTTTGCCAATTATTCTACCGCCAAGCAGTATTGTGCAAACATTACTGTGTTCCGGTTTGAAGGGCAATGTTTCCAGAGAAATTACAGGGCTTAGAGATATAACAACTTAGGTCTCTGGGTGACGAGCGCAGTGCAGTGCTAGGTAATGATTTGGACTCTTCATGTTCCAATAGCTGCGTGTCACTGTGCTGTTATGTGGCAGGCATGTTGCTTACCATCAGGCACATGTCCTGCTCGTCTCGTCACTCTTTATTTAAAAAAAAAAAAAAAAAATATTATGTAGTTTATAACGAGCTGTACAAACCTGTTACATCGATGCCTGTGAGTGCTGCGGAAAGAAGTCTCGCAAACGGCGGTCCTGGAGAGACGAGAGCTGCATGTGGGGTGGAGAGCACTGCGGCGGCAGCACAGGTACCGGTTGAAGTGCTGCCTGAATACTCCGCTCACGCAGTATAGCGCCACTGGGTTCACGCAGGAGTTCAGAAAACTGTTGAAGGTAATATTCATGAAAATCTTTCAATTAGGATGATGATTGGGTTGAAAATATACCATTCTAATTAGTCCGTCAGGTTGATCATGGAAAAATATAGAACGCGTATTTTTTGTATTATTAATAATCGACACAGATATAAATTGTTAATCTTCCTGATAATATTCTAAAGCTGAATAGTTTGTTTGAACGCAAGGATCTCGGGAACTACTGGTCCGAATTGAAAGATTATTTCTCTGTTGGATAGTCTATGTATCGAGGAAGGCTATAAGCTATTTAACATTACGCTACTATCAACACGAGCGGAGCATGAATGAAAAATGGAACAGAAACGGGAAAATATATTGCTTTTTGAGAGCTTTCGCTGCGTGACAGCATGTGTCTATATTTTAAAGTTTGCATCAGCAGAACCTAAGGTAACCGAATTTGTTCAAAATTTGAGTTGGTACTACCAATTTTTGATAGATGGCGTAGCAACGCGCGTACAATTCAGTTAGTTTTAATAATCTAACTGACGGACTAATTAGGTTTTTTAAGTGTAATACTATATCGTATTGTTAATGCCTGACCATAACAGCAAGGTATACATGTAAACATTTATGTATAACTATTATTAAGCTGTTTTTGGTAAAATTTGTAAAAAACATCGTGAAGAAAATTGCATGTTTCAAGAATCTTTCATAGTCATTCGTCATCCGCCAAGCTCCACTGGGCCCGCGTGGCGACTGGCCTTGATTCTCTCTTTGCAAGAGAAGGCCCAGCCTAGTCATTGTCAAACTATAGGAATATTTAGTGGGGTACCTAAATGATGAACGGTATTAATATTGACTAGAGAAACCATATACATATTTACGACTTATATAGAACGTCTGGTCGATTTGAGTAGGTACCTATACCTTTATATTTCGACAAAATACTGGTATCCCACTACTGTTATAAATAGCAAAGCTTGGATGTTTCGTTGTTTGGATGTTTGTTGCTCAATCACGTCGGAGCGCCTGAACCGATCTGCTTGAAATTTGAAAGACAATTAGATTATAGTCTGAAATAGCGCATAGGACACTTTTTATTATGAAAATATTTTTATTATGAAGTTCTCAATGTAAACATTTAAGATCTTATTGTAATTACGAATTTACGCAAATAAATAAACTTATTTATTTATTTATTACGGAAACCCCACGGTAACGGGAACTACGCGACTCAACCGCGGGGCGACGCTATTATGTAGAATGTTTACTGAGGCATGCTGAGGCTACAAATACTTAAGTAGACATCGAGTATAGGTAGGTATTGTAGCTAAGTGAGTAAGCCGCAAAACAGCCGGAATTTGCACCTCAGACGATAAAAGCCGATAAAGGAAAATAAGATAAAGAGGTGAGATGGGAATAAAATGGTATATCATTTACGCATTAGGGTTTCTGAGGTTTTTGCTTCTTGAGCGCGGCAAACCGGTGTTCTATATTTAATGTGTTCTATATTTTGTACGATAGTAGTCGGTAGTAAAATTTTACTAGCTACTTTGTATCTTATTTGGTAAGCTGTAAGAGTACAGTCGTGAAGATAATGGATTTTGTTGTTTATATTTATATTGGTGTGGGACGCAACTTGCGTTAGTACTGTTGCGGCTAGTCATCTTGCCCGCTCAACCCGCACGCCAGCAGCTGCTAAAGCTGAAGATGCAGCTAATAAGAAGCGGAAAAAGTACGCAGCCATGGAACCTCTTTATGAGTTTGTCCCCTTCGCAGTGGAGACGCTGGGCAGTTGGGGCATTGAAGCGAGGGAGCTAGTTAAACAATTAGGACATCGAATGAGGGAAAATGGCAGTGACTCCCGCTCTGGCTTGTACCTGGCATAAAGATTGTCAATCGCTATTCGTGGTAATGCTGCCAGCGTAATGGGCACTTTTGTGTCGGGTACTGTTAGGAGTGGGTTTTTCATTGATTAATTTGTTGTGGACTTTATTTTATTGTATTATACACAACACAATATAAATTATAATTTTTTTTTTTTTTTTTACCTTTTATGGGTTTACACTTGACCGCCATCTCACCTGATGTTAAGCGACGATGCGGTCTACGATGAAGCGTGTTTACCTAGAAAAAACCGATTCACTCTCGATTTGAAGACACAAAGATTGTAACCATCGGGAAAACCCACTCAGGCAACGTATTCCACAGCCTAGACGTTCTTATCACAAAAGTAGAGTCAAATCTCTTTGTTCGTGTCTTTGGAACATCAACCATGAAACGATGTCGCTTTTTCGAGCTACGAGCATTCAATAACAAGTATTATAATTTATATTGTGTTGTTTATTTTATTATATTATAGGTACAATATATTATTGGTTTGATAAGGTGTTCCCCTACTCGAGCTAGGCTCGGTTTACTGAGCTCCCGCCCTGAGACCCTCAGGGAAAAGGTGGCTCAGTTCCCCTTTGCACAAAGACTGTGTCCCCCAGAACTTTGCTGATTATTGTCGTTGTGTGAATGGCTGCTTGTTTTTGAATGATGTGTGTGTTAATGTGTGAATCTAGTTTTGTACAGTATATGTGTAGTGATTTAGCTATAACACCAGTGGCTCCTACTACTATGGGTATAACTTCTGCGGGTGTTTTCCATAATCGGGTTATTTCGCGTTTAAGAGGATGGTATTTGCTTAACTTTTCTATTTCTTTAGCTCCTATGTTATAATCCGACGGTATAGTGATATCTATTAAATATGTTTTGTTTTCTATTTTGTTAATGTATATAATATCTGGTCTATTGTGCACTATAGTAACGTCTGTTTGAACATGTATTTCCCACATTAATTTTGCGCTGTCGTTTTCTTTGACCTGTGGTTGCGTCAGATGTTCTTGCCACCATAACTTGGCTACCGGAAATTTATGCTTTTTAGCCAAGGTCCAGAAAACGTACTGTACTATGTTATTGTGGCGTTTGGTGTAGTAAGTACCGGCCAGTTTTTCGCATCCTGAGACAACATGTTGTACGGTCTCATCCTTTGCTAAGCATAGCCGACACTTACCATCAACTGGTTTTTTTAAGATGTCCCTTTCAATTTGTTTGGTGATTACTGCTTGATCCTGTATTGCAAATATGGCTGACTCTAATGCTGGAGAAACAGGTTGCTTTTTAATCCATCGGAACGACTGTATTGTATCTATGTTTTCCTTCTCCAAAACGGCTTTATAAAACTGCCCGTGAAGCGGCTTTGCCTTTATTTTGTTTACTCGTGTTTTGACTATTGCTTGTTTGATTTCTCTATCTGCATATTTTTCGTTTGATCTCAACCCTATTTCTTCTAAGTTTTGTTGTGTTTCTTTTATAATTGAATATTTATCTTTGTTGTTGTCGTGTTCCACTATTGCCCTAAGTAAATAATCTTTTTCAGTTTGTATGTAGTATTTATATTTAATTATTTGCATTTTATATAATGTTTCTAAGCTGGTAAGGCCTCTCCCGCCCTCATCTATTGGTAGATACAACCGTTCAACGTCGGCTTTTTGTTGGTGAGCTTTGTTCATAGCTAAAATCTTCCTAGTTTTAACGTCTACTTTTTTGAGATCTGATGTTTTGAAGTTAATGATGCCAAAAGTGTATAGCAACACTGGAACTGCGTAGATGTTTATGGCCCTAAGTAGGTTTCGCGAGTTGAGATGCAAGGCTGATAGATTTTTTACACGTTGGAAATACTCTTTCTCTATTTTCTGTCTAACTTCTGCATGATCTATTTTTCCTGCTTCATTTATACCTAAATATTTGTACGTGTCGCCTGTATGTAAATGTGTGAATTCTTCCCCACTGAGCAGGGCATGGCCTTCTCCATGATGTTCAGTTCTCCTACCGGCAACAAGATGAAGAACGTTGCATTTATTTAATCCGAATTCCATGCCTATGTCATTGGTGAATATTTCGGTGCTGTCTATTAAAATTTTTAAATTGGTTTTACTATTTGCGTATATTTTTAAGTCGTCCATATATAGCAAATGATTTACTGTGGTATCGTCTTTGAGCCGGTATCCTTTGAATTCGTACTTGTTGAGAATTTGTGAGATGGGATTAATTCCCAAACAGAACATGAGCGGTGAAAATGAGTCGCCTTGGACTATTCCTCGGCGGATGTATATGGGGTCGGTGGTTACAGACTCGTTAGTACCGCGAGCTGTCATGATCACTCTCCATGTAGGCATGACTATCTCCAAGAACCTTTTGATAGCAGGTGGGCATTTATAGAGATCTAGTACTTTTAGTAGCCACTCATGCGACAGGCTATCAAAGGCCTTGCGACAGTCAAACAAAGTTTTTCTGACACTTGTGTGCGTCTTCGAGGATGGCCTTGTTGATCATGAGATGGTCTTTGCAGCCCCGTACCCCGCGTCTGCAACCTCGTTGTTCTGGAGCTAAGATGTCATTTTTGTCGCAGTGGATGTAGAGCTCATTTGCCATTATGGACGTTAAAATTTTGTACATAGTTGGTAAACAGGCAATAGGACGCCAATTCTTCGGGTCCTGGGTGTCGTCACTTTTGGGTATTAGTATGACTTGCCCTGTTGTAAACCAACTATCAATGGGTTCTAATCCTTTCATTATCCGGTCGTACAATGTGGCAATGTATTTGTGTGTGCTTGTGAAATATTTGAGATAATAGTTTTGTATTTTATCTATTCCCGGTGTTTTCCAATTTTGTGTCTTCCTAATTGCAAGTTTTACTTTTTCTTTGTCTATTTCTTCAAAATGATGCTGTTCTATGTTTTCGGCTAATTTTTCTATTTCAGGTATCCAGGTTGCGTCGGTGTTGTATGGGATAGGGTTCGATAAAATGTTGGTCCAGAAGTTTTGAGTGTCTTCTTTACTAGGAATTTGTGTAGGATTGTGTTGTGTTTTGTTGAGAGATCTGTAGAATTTATGTTGATTTTCGGCAAATTGTTTGTTTTGTATCTTTTTTTCGTTCATCTCGTCGTACCTTAGGAGTCGACCTGCTAAGGCTTTCACTTTTTGTTTCAGTATCTCTATGGTGTTGTTGTGTTCTTCGTCGTTGGTGATTTTGTATTTGGAGTATAGCGTTATTTTGATGTTGTACATTCTTCTGCTATTGACACCCCCTTTGAGTTCTACTAGCCTACCTAATTCTTTCCTAAGCCCTTCAATTCTTTGCTTAATCCGTCTTTTCCAAGGCGGATCTTGCTTTGGTTTTTGTACTGTGGATGGCGTATACGGTATTTGTTGATTTAAAATGATCAAAGTTTTTGCTGCTGAGTACAATATAAATTATAATAACAAGTATTATAATTTATATTGTGTTGTGTTATATTTTGTTTAGCAATAGCTTAAGCAGTCCACCAAATGTTCCTACTGCTGGAACTCAGGACCTTATCTCGCAAGAATAAATTCTATGCCACAATCCATCACGGTGGACCAGTGTGGATTCGTAGATGTCACAAAATGGAGCATCAGAATTCCCATGAAGTTAAATCATAATTTTGGGAGTAAAAGCGTCTCCGAAGCAAAACGGCTCACGGAATGTGTCTCGGAGTATTGGCGACTTATTTTTAAGAATATTTCCTATTATATACCTAAGTGAAACTCAGTTAGCAGAATTTACATGAAGTAATTTTATTATGTAGGTTAATTACCTGATATCTCAAAAAAACTAACACTACTCAATCGTCCACATTTCGTTCGTCAGAAAATACGTGACGACTGGCGGCCCTGTGATTTTACTCTATTAGGCTTTTCTTCATGTCAATTTTGATGAGTTTGAAATGGAATCTTCCGTGGCCGTTTTTGTCTTACATAGTTATTTATAATTAACACAATACCTAATTAGAACAGAAACATGCATGTATTACTTATACAGTCCTAAATATGACGCATTACATTTATTATTATGTACTGACTCATACATGTAGGTAATAAAGTTCAAATGATTGTGAATTTGCAAAAAGTTATAGGTTAATATTATGTACGTTTTGTTCTACATAAATGATGTGTAAATCAAGTACAAAACCTTTTTTTCGATTAAAGATATTTTTTTGAGGATAAAGTGACAAGACAAGCACACCAGATGCCTGATAGTAAGTAATATCCAGCTCATAATAAATTTTGGGGTACAGGGCTTACTACTAAACTCATCGATATATAAAATAAAATCGATGACTTAACTACGCTAAATACTTAGTAGGTACCTACTTAACATAGCATTGTAAAATGATTGATTTGTAACTTCAATATTTTTTATCGGTTTTTAAACATTTAGGCTTATGTGAGATACAATCTTTCGAATAATTGAGTACAATCATTTCGGCATAGTTTGTGACGTTGAGCGAAATCAGAACGGCAGAATTGAACTAAAGTGAAGTTTCTTAACAAATGCCAGATGACAATGAAAGGTTAATTAACTAAATAATTAAGGTTAATTAACTAAATAATTACGGTTAATTAACTAAATAATTAAGGTTAATTAACTAAATAATTAAGGTGCATTAACTCAATAATTAAGGTTAATTAACGTGTGTTCACCATTTACTATTTTATTACTCAATTAATATATACGTACCTACTTAGATACACTCTCCTACTGTTCCATACGAACCTGCGAGCCACGTACTTACACTTGTATTTTTTTTAAAACATTAATATAAACCTAAAATCAAACAAAAAAACTTGATAAATGGCGGGGCCTTCATAAAAGTCCAAGTTGGCAGATAACGCATAACCTCGAGAGATTCTTAGAAACATGGCGGTTTCCTCACATTGTTTTCCTGCACTGTTCAAGCCAGTGGTGATAACAAACTTGTACATCTGCATTTGGGAAAATACCCAAAAGTGAAAGCGGGATTTGAACCTAAAACCTTATGGCTGTGAATAGTACCTACAGTCCAGAGAGTATACCGCCTGTAACTCAAACTGTCTTAGCTTTGACATTGCTCTCTCTTTTCTTTTCGCTTGAAATGATAGAGACAGCAATAGCAACGCCTAAGCCGATTGAGTTAGGCAGTAGAGGGGCCGCTACTAGTCACCACAGTTTTTAATTATGTCGCCCACAAACTTTCATCACCCTTACAACAAGGTATAGGACCTTTAAAGGAGCAATTCTTGTAAATATATATTTATAGAATCTGAATCTCGGAAACGGCTCAAACGATTTTCTTGAAATTATATATACAAGGGGTTTAGAGGACGATAAATCGATCTAGCTACATTGCATTATTGAAAAATTGCATTTTATGCGCTTTTGCAGGCAATAAGAAACTCCAACGATCTCATTAGAATACGATAGCAAATTTCGTCATTCTTTTGAATTTCTAAATAGCTCAGGCGATAGCCCTCGGTTTCGAGAGATCCCGGTTCGAATCCTGAAGATTATTTTCACCCTTTTTTTTTAGTGATATTTCGTCAGAACATAGTTTGTATCTGCCTAAATATAATTTTAAAAAAACCAGGTCAACCAGGTACTAGGTATTTAAATGTAACATCAGTTAACTCGGAATAGAATGCTATACGCGAGTTAGTTTTAGAACGAGCTCTTGTAATATGCGGTCAGGATGGGATGGAAGTCTCACCTCAAACAGAATCCAATTATCCTCAAGGCATGAGTCCAGTCGTTGTAATCTTCCTCGGCGGTAGGAGAGAGATGAAACCACATCTCGAACGCGTGATACGGCAGGAAGCATATGAAGAACACTGTTGGATAATAATAAGATTTACATTAAAACACAAAACGCACATTGGAGGAGAACATAACGTAAAGTATACTCAAACAATCTGTGAAAATAAATAAATAGTAAAATTTTCCAGTATTTACTAAATATTTACAGATTTCTAGAACTATGAAAGATTGTAATTGTTCTCGTATTTTATTTACTTTCACGAGAATTTGATTTGAAACCAATTTAACTTTACTTTAGAAATAATGTTCTATCAATTAAAGGCTGAGAGAACATCTCGTTTTCAAAAACTTTTCAAAGCGCTTGTTCAAAGAATAGTTAGTTAGTCTGAGGTTCAAAGCTATATAGAATCAAAATGACAGCACTTATTTAGCTCATTGTTTAAGCAATTTAATTCAGTGTCTATATGTCATGCTATCAACATTACAATGTTGATAGCATGTTTAACACTAGGTATTAAGGCTAGACCTTTTTTGAACTGTGGGTAAAATGCATTTACGAATCGTGCACTGTGCAGGGACATGTCCGCGCTATGGGAGTTCGACACCACGGTGAGTTGGTGTCCTTACCGACTAAAACCAGCCTCAAGTTTTTCGAGCCGTGGTTTAGCGGCAGAGTTGCGAGACTGCTATCTTATTTGACCGCAACCGTACCACTATTTATTAAAATAAATTCTACTATTTTATTATAGAAGATATTTTTCAGCACCTCTTATGAAGATTAGTAGAATTCTCTGTATACTATCGGATCTTAGTAGCGAATATAAACCTTGTAAAATCTTTGTCAACTTAACAATGATACCAACGAGACCAGCACTTTCGAGTTTTCTGACAATAAAGAAACACAATGTCATTGATGACAAACAAGGACTTGAAAAATGTTGTTAAACTAAATTTACATTTCCCATACTAAAATTCTTTCGATCAATGTAATTACAAGTTTTTAATAATACACTATTGTCATTCAAAGATAAACTAATCGGAATACAGTACTGAAAACGCATTTCGTTCTTTGTGCTGTAGGTACCTATGCCAGGATTCAGTTACCAAACAGCCTTTGACATTTCATGTTATGCCTAAAATTAGATTTTATTTCTTGTCAATATTTGTTTGTTTGGGTCACAAACGCTCGATATTGGATTGGACTCCAAAACTATAATATCCCGTAGATTTAATATTGGTGGTATTATCACAGACTAATTAACAACCACAAACGTCCGACGTACATCTATATTAGGAAGCTAATCATGAAAAAAAAATCTATAGCAAACAATATGAAGTAGGTTTGATTACCTATTAACTTTTATTGGTGTTATATAACTTAGCTTAGCTTATCACATTTTTTTTGTATTTTTTGGTTTTAATATCTATCATAACATCATCCGTACCTAATATCAACATTCACTTTATAAAACAACACACTTAACTCAAAATGTTGGAAGTGTTTCACGAACACTTTATTTGTTAGAAAAACGAAAATAAACTCTCTTCCATTGTCATAACCTCATTACAAAAATAACAACAAAAGAAAATTAAATCTATTAATTTTCGGTCATTGTTTGTGCTTCCTAAGGCTCTTCTCAGTTATTACTGAAATAAATTACATTTGGCAACAAATTTAGATGGAAATACAAGGTTAAACAGATTAAGTATGCCAAGGTGAAAGATATGACATGTAGCGAAAAAATCCTTGACTGCTGGGCAAAAGTCTACAACATCTTTTGAAATTTGTTTGGGTTGCATCGACCAATATTTTTAAATCGCTTTGGACCAGATTGCAAACGACATTATTAACGGTATTTTTAGCGTTATCATAAATGTTAACCGATACGACTCAAACAAATCTAAATAGATGCAAGCATTTGCTCAGCAGTCAAGTATTTTCTTTTTTGCTAGCTAGGTACCTACTTGTATTTTAACAAAAGCTACCAGAAGCCTTTTATTTGGAAGAATATTACTATTTATAACATGTTAAAAACCAGAAAAGCAAACATAAGTAAAGTTTGTTATTTTAATGTTCCAGCAAAGTCTAATGCTAGACACACACCTACTCGTAACGTAGCAGTGTTATTCGCCTATTTGAATTAAATACGAAGAACACTCATAGCAGGATTCGTAGCGGCTCCTCTGTGGCATAATAAAATATGCTAGTTTAGGGACTATTTTCTAAAATCTCAATTTAGTCTCCCACTATAATTTTATTCTCCAAATTTTTCCTTTGACTAGAAGTACAAGTTGTTGTTGTGATGGCAACAAAAATGCATATATACATTCTATTTCACCGTTGAATTTAATGAAAATATAAAATAGGTTATTCTGAAACCATGGACATGTACGATATTTCAGGCAAGTTTTTATATAAATAATTGCCCTCGGCGACCATTTGTTATTCCTAATAAATAGTAATACGATTAAACTTCAGTCAGATAAAACACCCAGTATCGCTAACATTACCAGAGTCACTCCATTATGTAAAGGAAAAGGAGATGCATCATCAGTAATGTGTAGTTACAATATGTAGTTTCAACAATAATACGTGTTAGCAATTATACATAATTATATTATGTAGTCTAAATCAATTAAATTGGCGAACCATGTGAGAGGGCTAAGATAGGCTTTACTCTCTGTAAAATTTTAGTAAAAGTTGCATTAAAACGCACCATATAATCACGCATGGTACATCTATTTAAAAAAATCTAAAATTCCATGAAACGTAACAGAAATCAATAAAGTTGGGATGTACTGTGGTTTCCTTCATCATCATCAGCCTATCTTAATGCAACTTTTACTACAATTTTACAGAGAGTAAAGCCCAAATTACACTTTCTTTGCTAAATGTTTTCTAAACATTTCAAGGTTGATGATAACATTTCATAGTAACAAGAAAATTAATGCACGCCTTTCATTTGTTAATTTTTTCTGCATAATCCTGATTTGGTTAGTTACCCTTACTTGAAATTACCATTCCGCTAGTCTTGTTTTCAATTTAGTGGAAATAATTAATTTAATTTACGTTATGTTTGATCTAAAATGAAAGGAAATTCAATAAAATGGAGCATAGTACTCGAAATTAATTGATTATAGGTACATACATTATTATTTATTACTCTTTGAAGCACTATATTTTTTTTTGTATGTTTCACATTTAATTTAATTACTCCATCATTGGTCCAGTGTAAAGTTTTTGTAAATAGCTTATTTTGTTTAAACAAACAGCGTGTATTAAATTGATCAACATCATCATCAGCCTATGTTAGTCTACCGCTGGACATAGACGTATCTTTCATTGCTCGCCACTCAGCCCTATCCTTTACGTCTACATTCTCTGCTTGCTGTTTCCCATACATCGTCAGTCCATTAAATATATTAAATTTTTAATTAATAAGTAAATAATAAAAAGTGATTTTAACGTACCAATAACAAAGACTAAGACCATGCAAGCGACTGATTTCCTGGCCTTTGCTTGAGCCTCTCCTTGCCCTCCGTGCATGGCCCCTGGCATCTCCCTGGTGCTGGCTAGAAGACGCTGCGCCATCAGCGAGTAGAAGAACGCGATCACTATCAGGGGAAGGCAGTAGTAAATCATGGCTTTGGCTAAGGTCATCCACCTGTACACAAAGAAAACAAAATATGATTAATTAAAAACGTTTAAACAACGTTAAAAGTTATGGCTGGTCTAGTCAGGAAAACTGCAACTGCCGATCCAGAGTCCCTGGTTCGAACCCCACGCTCACCACTATCTCTCTGTAGTCATGTGCGCAATAGCCCTAACTTAAAACCGTGAAGGAAAACATCGTGAGGAAACTGATATGTACCTAGAATCTTTCCGAGTCATGTGTCATCCACCAACACGCACTGGGCCAGCGTGGCGGATTATAATGCTGGCTCTCTCCGTGCGAGAGAAGGCGTAGAGTTCTAACAGAGAGTGGTTTTGTAGTGGTAGGACTCTTAGCAGAGTCCGCCTGGGGAAGTACCACACCTTTGTCAATTATTCTACCGCCAAGCAGTAATGTGCAAACATTACCGTGTTCCGGTCTGAAGGGCAATGTTTCCAGAGAAATTACAGGGCTTAGAGATATAACAACTTAGATCTCTGGGTGACGAGCGCAGTGCGGTGCTAGATAATGATTTGGGCTCTTCATGTTCCAATAGCTGCGTGTCACTGTGCTGTTATGTGGCAGGCATGTTGCTTACCATCAGGCATATGTCCTGCTCGTCTCGTCAATCTTTAACTAAAAAAAAAAAAGAGAGAAAATTTAGCCTTCTGCTTATGCTTAGGTATGCTAATAAAGTTAACGTTATTTGTAAAACGTTGTTTGTATAGTTAATTGCTTATCTCACGCTACGCTGCGTTTGATGAACGAGGCGCTTAGTAAGTAGTGTCATGAAATTTACGTCACACAACATGAATATGTGTGGGTGGCCCACCTCCACTAAACTGCCGTTGAAGAAAAATAATGTCGAAACACTGATATACCAACAAAAACATCTTATTATCACATGTGTGACAATTAAAAAAACTGTTACAATATAATATTTTCGGAGCTTTAATTCAACTTTAAAATAAATAAATAAATGTTGGTGGATAATTCACACACAGCACCATCTGACCCCAAACTAAGCAAAGCTTGTGTGATGGCGGCCAGATAGCTGATATAATACTTATATAGTTTTAAATACATACTTATTATACATAGAAACACCCAGACACAGTGCAAACATCAGTTGAATTCATCACACAAATATTTGCACTGGGTGGGAATCGAACCCACGACCCTCGGTTTCGCAGGGAGAGCTACTACCAACTAAGCCACGAGGCTTGTCAATATGTGTTGATTAATGTATTAATACGATACAAGTTAGAAATGCACAGCTGGACATTGTTGTAGTAGGTACAGTGTTTGCCCATATTTTTAAATATTCTACCACATAACATAAGCAGCCTAATTTCAGTTTCGCTAAATTCAGAATCTTTTCCCATAAGGAGAAAATCAAAGCCGTAATCCACCACGCTAGCCATGTGCGGCTTGGAGGAAATATACTTTCACTTACAACATCCATACTCACAGAGATAAAAGTGAGGTTAACCCAAGTTTACGTGTGGACAGATTGAGGACGTGCATCATATTCTAGTAGAATGTTTACAACCGCAGTCTATACTTACGGTCAGCCATGCTGACAATCAATCATCAACAACATCATCATCATCAAACATGCAATCCAAAATGTCCTGTGTGCCCCTGCGAGTGACACTGCAAGGACACTAGGTATTAAAACTGTTGTGCAATATCTATGTGTGGAGAATGATTGTGTTTTCACGGGGCTGTCATTGTTGTTGGGCGAAATAAACCTCTAAAATAAATAAATAAAGATTAACAAAAAAAAAACGATTTGCTTCACAAATTTTTTGTAAGACTCGAATATCAATCGGCTAAAGAAAACATAACACTCGTAACACAAAAGACTGATCAGAAAGAAACGTCCATAATCAACCCAGATTCGAAATATGGGGCGTGGTAATCACACGTGCCCTCAATGTGGAGATGAATATTTATGAAGTAACGAAGTGTGGAGATTTCCCTCCGTAGTTTTATGAATGTTACGCTAAACTAATAAAACAGGTGATGATTTTATATGATATTGTAATTGAAGGTCTTTTTTTTTAATAAAGAGTGACGAGACTAGCAGGACATGTGGCTGATGGTAAGCAACATGCCTGCCACATTACAGCACAGTGACACGCAGATATTGGAACATGAAGAGTCCAAATCATTACCTAGCACTGCACTGCGCTCGTCACCCAGAGATCTAAGTTGTTCTATCTCTAAGCCCTGTAATTTCTCTGGACACATTGCCCTTCAAACCGGAACAGAGTAATGTTTGCACATTACTGCTTGGCGGCAGAATAACTGGCAAAGGTGTGGTCCTTCCCCAGGCGGACTCTGCCAAGAGTCCTACCACTACAAAATACAATACAAATACAAAGGTATACTTTAGTACGTAGGTTTCAGAGGTAGGAATTTTAAAAGCGTAGGTATTACTAAACGTCTGCCTAATATAAATTGTGTGGTCTTTTGTTTAAAATGTATGTAAATGTAATTATTAAAAAGGGGACATTTCCGTGGTAGGTGTTCCGTGGTTAATATATGAAATGCGTTTGAAAATCATTGAAATGCAAAAAGTATTATGGGATGTTAAGGAAAGATGCGGTTTATGATGGAGCGTGGTTACCGAGAATTCCTTGAAGATACTCAAATTATAATATCATGAAATAGTTGCTCCGGCAACGTATTGCAAAGTTTAGAAGTTGAAAAGATAGAGTGAAGTGAGTGACAGTTGAGTTAAAGCCTTTTCAGTCGAGTTTGTGGAACATCAACCAAGAAACGACATCGTTTTTGAAATTACGGTCGAATCGCAAAATGAACAAGGTGGT
Organism: Ectropis crepuscularia; assembly: GCA_963693475.1. NCBI lineage: Eukaryota > Metazoa > Arthropoda > Insecta > Lepidoptera > Geometridae > Ectropis > Ectropis crepuscularia. The sequence goes on from OY856358.1 coordinate 19,291,299, forward strand.
AATTATTAGATCGTGTTGATTAGATACTCTTTAGATTATTTAGATTATTTAGATTCTTTAGATTAGGTCTCCGATATGGATCTGATAAAATAACACATAATTATGCGCCTGAAGCCACAAACCTAAACGGACATAAGTCCGTTTAAAAATAGAAACAACATACGAGTCCATTCCCAAGTATTTCCAGTTTCACCTCACCCCAGAACCAAAAAGCTACTCAAAAAGTAAGGACGTATAGACCTTCCGTCCATGGCCGGGATTAGCAATCAGTTGACAAGAACCCACCAAGAATTGGAGAATTGTCGATTGATCCTCAGTGTGCACAACGAGGAGGTTCCAAACTAATACGCTTCGATTATTATGGCTCCTACTGCGCTAGCACAAAGTCCAGTACACCAACTGAATCCAACGACTATCGGTTTTTACTATAAAAATGTTTTTTTCTCGCCAAACCAGGTAAAAAAAAACCTACAGTAAACTTAGAGTAGTAATGAGTCGAATGCGAAGGACTTGGCTTAATACAGTACTTTTACGTCACTCAGTTTCCACAAAATATTAAAAAATCTTTTGAAGTTACCTACCACAATCATCACAAAAGTTTGTATGGATGAATGTTAAGATGAATGGAAGGAATTATATTTTTTATTACATTTTAATGCACATACTTATAGATTATTATTCTTTAAAGTCCAAATATGGACGAACAAAATACGGAAGCGCTGCTACTGTAGTACTTATATAACTGAAATATCTATTTGAGATACGCAGATGAAGAACTAACATATATATTCAGTACGCAAATGTTTATCCCGGATGAGCAATGAAGCTACAATCTGGGTGCGAATTGAAATTACAATATGTGGCTTAGCGGGCAGACTCACTACTAATTGAGACGCAAGTAAAGTGAAGTGTTTCTTACTAGAGAAGGCATATTATACAACTTATGAATATCTGGTTGATCAATTTGAGTATTGTTAGTGTTTTATAAATTGATTTATGAATTGACATGCTATAAATGACTTTTCCAATTTTGATATTGGGACATATTTTGCCGTAGAGACTTTTAACTTAATTAAATTCAATTTGGCATCATAATTTGTCTCAGAACCTTTGCATTTCTATTAGCCGTTGAATTTTGTAGAATTCTGCTATGAGTAATAACTGCAGTCTTATTTTGTTTTATTGCTTCTCACAAAATACATGACATTTTTAAGCTATTGCATAGCTTTTATCGCGGGCCTGGAGACCAAATGTTACTAATGGTGCATCTCTTTCTTATGTTCACAAAAAAAGAGGGAGGGAAGACTGTCACGCCGTCCTCCCCACTCGGTCATTCGACTTTAAACCTTATTTCATGTAGTTTACAGACTAATGCTCTTAGCAGTGTTGCCAACTTAACGGATTTCCCGTGATACGTAATAGGATTTGAGTACGTTGAGAACGGGAAAATAACTTTCTAACGGCTATTTATCATTGCATATTTTGGAATAGGCATATCAATGATGAAGCAAGATACAAAAACATGAAGCGTAAACTATTTGTTGTGATTTACTAAAAGTGTATAGTGTGTCATATTGAATAAATTTTAGTGGTTTTTAACTTAGGTTTAGGGATAAATATTTTTAGGACATGGTAACACTGATTTCGCGACGTTAAAATATGGCGACTTGGCGACGGCTGTTGTTTACTTGCGGAGTTCTCTGTATTTCTATTTTATAATTTGCGATCTTAGCAACGGAAATACTACAAATACAATATGGAATCTGGATTTACTAAAGGGAATAAAAGTTTCAAACTCCAACCAACCAAAAAACTCCAGTTCCAAGGTTCCAACCAAAGATAGATTCTTTGATGGTGGCAAACCTTTTTTGCAAGAAACAGACTTTTGTGGTTCAGAATAATACAGGAACGTGAAAACATCTTTGTAAGTACAGTTTTACGTTTAATACTATTTACCTACATATGTATAATACATAAAACAGCCTAGTACATAAATATGTTTACAAAGTTAGGTTATGTTCGTAAAATAAACTTTGTGTTGCTTGTTTCAGATCACAGAATTTTATAACGATGTTGCTGTTGGATATGTCTTAGTAAAAAGAGACCTCAATGTACGTACTGTCAAGTGTCGCGTATGTGTGTTATTGTGGATGGTGTGTGGTGCTGTTGCAAGTTCAAAATGCAAGGTAAAATAATAGATTTATAAAACTTTTGGTGTAACATTGTTTGTACTACTCATATACTTAGTTGGTACCTGTATAGTGTATGTATTGATTATTTGTTATTTTGTCTTTGACAAAGCCTTTTTACAGCTGCTTTAAATTGCTGAGGCTCCTATACGCGTATTTCCAATCTATACAAGGCCAGAACGCAAGGGTATGGAAACTAATCGCGTATAGATTGTAAATAAGTTTTTTACTAAGATCTTCCAAACCATACAAGACCAGTACGCAAATACTCGCGTATACTTTGTAGTAACGTAGAAGTATTATGCTGTTACAAAATATACAGCGCCAGTACGCATGCGGACTATTCGTGTATGTTTTGGAATAAGCGCGCGAAACTCTAACATTACAATTTGTACGTGAGCAGTTGCATTTTTTGTTTATATAAAGAGTGACGAGATGAGCAGGACATTTGCCTGATGGTAAGCAACATGCCTGCTACATAACAGCACAGTGACACGCAACTATTGGAACATGAAGAGTCCAAATCATTACCTAGCACTGCACTGCGCTTGTCACCCAGAGATCTAAGATGTTTTATCAAGATGTTATACTGACTGATTTATTGTAGATGTTGGTTTCCCAGATCCGACTCGGAGCACCCCGACTCCACCTAGTCTTGTCGCTACTACCCCTAGAGTGTATATAAAAAATGCGGGAGCCAGAACCCGAATAAATGAATTGAATTGAACAGGAAAAGAAACAAACATTAACAGTTGTATAATGATGTAATAATAAACTAAAATAACAAAAATAATCTTATGCTAGTGAATTAGACTGGCAAACGTATTAGAAGCCACAAGCTTAGTGGGTAGTAGCTCTGCCTGCGAAGCCGAGGGTTGTGGGTTCGATTCCCACCCAGTGCAAATATTTGTGTGACGAACTCAAATTACAAGCAGTAATGTCCAAACATTACTGTGTTCCGGTTTGAAGGGCAATGTTTCCAGTGAAATTACAGGGCATAGAGATAATATATCTTATATCTCTGGGTGACGAATGCAGTGCAGTGCTGCAGGTAATGATATGGACTCTTCATGTTCCAAAAGCAGCGTGTCACTGTGCTGTTATATGGCAGGCATGTTGCTTACCATCAGGCACATGTCCTGCTCATTTATATTATAGAGTGCTGAGTCACTATATCATAAAAAAATAATGTTTGCACTGTGGCTGGTTGTTTCTTGATATCTATATCTATAATATATATCTGTATATGGATGGACCCTGGATGGACATATTGATCAAACTCAAAAACTCAAGACAATATCCTGATGAAACACAAGACGTTGGCGAAATTGTGCTCACCAAACATTTATCTCACACAAATATATATCACAACCAAATAGAAGCCAGAAATGAATCGAAGATGAAGAATCAGATGACATAAATAAAAACCAGAAATTAATAGAAGATGAGGAAGAAGAAGACTTTAATCAGCTGACTATTATTTAAAAAATTTTTTTTTGTTTTTATTTAAAAATTAAGACTAACAAATTGTCTTGCCAGACATATTGCATGCCTCTCGCAGAGGCCAGTTTGTATGGGGCAACTTTTAAAATGTTTTGTATTATCTTATCTTACCTACAAACAGCAATAAAGATATTTGTATTTGTACATAAAAGTGAAAGGTCACTCGTCAAGGAATCTCAGAAACTACAAATGCTAGGAATATGAAATTTTGTATGGAGGTCCCTTTTAGCACGTAGGTGCTCACTAAGACAGGGTTTTGCGAACTCAACCCGTAAGAGAGTGAAACAAGGGATGAACGGTTGTATAAAAATCGTATACTGTAATACTTGATACGAAGCAGTTAAATGTTTGTTTTATCAATTTTGTGATTTCGAACTGTATAGGGTGAAATGGGGGATGAATGTCAATGTGAAAGTCCCCAACCTTTGAAGATAAAACTATGAAACTCTGTATAATTATAAGCACTTGACACGAAGCAAATAAATGTTTGTTTTAGCAATTTTGTAATTTCGACCTGTATGGGGATGAAATTGAAGTTGAAATGGGAGACGAATGTATCTTACGCTTTCACATCTAAACAACAGAACTGATTTTGATGAAATTGTATTATTACCTTAATATTTATTTTGCGCAGACGAAGGTGCGGGTACAGCTAGTAGCAAGTATGTATTTAAAACTGTGTAAGTATTATATTTCAGCTATCTGGCCGTCATAGTACAAGCTTTGCTTAGTTTGGGGTCAGATGGTCTTGTGTGTGAATAGTCCACCAATATTTATTTAGTTAGTTAAGTAGTGTGATTAATTTTAAGAGAAGTATATGACAGTATGATGATGTAAGAGAGTTTGTTCGACTCATTTGATTTTGAGATTGTTTTGAATAAGTGCTGTAAATAAGTGATATTTTGTACTTAAATATATTTGTATAACTTTAACCTTTATGTAAATAGTAGTATTTTGTATTTAATCTTTTGTAGAATTTTTACCTTAATGTAAAAAAGTTTATATTATTTTGTACTTAAGTTTGTTGTATAACTTTAATCTTTAAGCAAAGAAGTGTTATTTTTTTGGATTTACCTTAATTATTATGTGTAATATAAAAAAAAAAAACATTAAAATTGTAAAATTATGTGTTATGTGTAAAATAAAATGATTTAATTAGTATTTACGTTGTGTTATTATTATATAGCATTATTAACCTTTCCAGCATTATGATAAAAACAAATGTGACTCAGACTCAACATTATCCCAAAAATACTGCATAAATCAAATTAAAAAAATTTGCATAAGTTGATAAAAAATGCATGCAATAGCTTTACCGCGGCAGTCCCCGAGTGCCACACGTCTTTTTTTTTTAAAGGATTTCCAGCGCACGATGTATTTATTTATTGGAATTTTATCTATTCTATGGCAGTACTGTGTTAAAGAGGATATCTTTTAAATTTTTAAAATGTTCGTAGATAAGTAGGTTCTCAAATTAGGATCGGTACCAAAATGTTGACTGTGGAATATTGATACTCATTTCAAAACATTTTAGATAAGATAAGGTACCTACTCCTTTTATGTACATACAAAAAAAAAACTAAGATTTTTTTAACTGTCTTATTTTTTTCCAATTTTATCTAAGTTGTTTTTTTCTATGTTGTTCACGGGCAATAAAGAAGACTGAGGAAAGGTAAACTCAAGCAAAGCGACTCGATTATATCATGTGGATACAGACATCAACGGCAAAAGTTTAGCAACAAACAAGTTTGAGGAAAAAACATTGACATTGTAACGTAACGTAAAGGAAAATGTCGGTGTAATTGTGACATAAAACAAAACTCCATGAATGCATAAGTTTTATACAATACTTGTAAAATTAGTTTTACAAGTAATGGCAAAGAAATATCACATCAGTGTGTAGACGTCAATCTTATGTAGGTATATTTCTTACTTTTTAACTACCTATAGGTACTTGGCGGTCATGAAGCATTCCTTCAAGCAAAGCGGTTGGAAAATTATTAAGAATTTTGAGAAACAGAAGTCACACTAAGGTAAACTAATCTGACTTATGTAAAACTATTGTGGTAGTGGCATTCGTACTTGTTTGATTTATTGTTGAGAATAAACCAGGAAGAAAGAAAATAAAAACTAGTAAAGTAATTTATTGTTCAGTGTTTTTTGTTATAGCTATTATAGCAGCAGCACTTCGCGGTTTTAGGTAAGTACCTGCGAATTTCCCGTTCCGTTATTTTTTCTATGATAAAATTTTAAGTCCTAATTCAAACGGGTCTATTTGTGGTAGCATAACAATTTTTGTACTAATTTAGGTAGGCATAAATCATAAATAAATCATTTAAATCATAAATCATTTATTCTCCTTGTAGGCCTAGGTTACAAAGTTCTTGTACAGATGATGTTCGATCGATTCACTAGGTCTCGCTGAAATTGCATACAAGGGCCCAAATTGGCAAGGTTGGATTACATAAAATTATCACAAAATTAATATTTATAATTTGAAATTTGAAACAATATATAGTTGCCCATGTCACATAAATTACAGATGTCAGTCGAGTTCACAATACTAGTTTATACAAAACAATTCATTCAACAAATAAATCAGTAACATTTATGAAGTCATATGGTTTTGTCATTTAAGTATTCTTCAAGGGAATAGTATGCCTTTGAAATTAGTAACTTATGCAAAAGTTTTATAAAACTGTTAATATCAGTTCTGTCCCGTATAGACAGGGGCAGTTTATTGTAGACAAGAGGTGCCGTACAGAACACACTTTTGGTCATTAATGTTGTCATAAATAAGACTGCTGTGTTGGCATAAATAAGACTGTAGGATAATTTACCATAACAACTGAACGCAAAACTGTTTTCGCATATTGTTTACTAGCATAACCATTTATAGCATACAGATAACTTTGCATAATGTTTAAAGGCACACATTGAAAAAAGCAGACGCTACACCTTAGAAATATGGTGCGGTTTTTGACTCCGGGTGGGCTCCCGCCAGAAGCTCTGCGGTCAGCCCTGTGTGTGTGGAAGTCCTGAGTGTTGCTTCTCCATACTCGGCCTACGCTCCACTATGGAGATCGCCGGTTCGCTTCACTCGCCACCTACCCCCTTCGCTACGCTTGGCTTCGCTTGGCTCGCTCCACTCAGGACTTCCATTGAGCTTCTGGCTCCCGCATTTTTCATAAATACACTCTAGGGGTAGTAGCGATAAGACTAGGTGGAGTCGGGGTCCTGCGAGTCGGATCTGGGTCCTATGTAACCTTGGTTTATATATAGTAGCACAACAAACAATTACGAAATGCCTAAAGACCATTATGCGTCTCATCAATAATAGTCGAATCGAATGTAGTACAATAGATTGTTATGCTTAAAACACATTATGCCAAAAAAAAAGTTAAGTTGCAAAAGTTACATTATGACACTACATATTATGCTACATTCATTAGGACAAAGTAAATCAGGAAAAAAAAGTTATGCGTTTTAATTGGCACCCCTTCTAAACGGCTGTATGGATTTAGACAATTAAGATATCATTAGACTCATCCCAATTACCCACGTGTCTTTAGATAGTATAACATAATGTTATTTTTTCTGTAAATATATGTTTTTGTATTTTTTGCTGTCGGGGTATTTAAATTAAAATTATTAATATTAGTACAATAAACTTGTCTCGTAGGTACAATTTGACATGATGTATGACTATTAATTATGTTTTAAACTATAATAAATCTAGTAAGTGTAAGAGCAAGCAACCTTTGTTTTGATGCTATCATAGCAAAAAAACATCACAAGATGGATGTTTGACGGGAATGGCAATCGCGTTCCCACAGTTACCAACTGTTCACAGATATCATGTCCGTGAGTCTTGTTTTTCATTCATTATTTTGTGACTAGTGTTAAGGAGATGTTACATTTCAATGAAAAAAAAAATCTAATTAATTCTGCATAATACATTTAATTTACATATTATTTTGTGACAATCCGGCCTCAGCTCAGCATTATGCCGAATGTATCCAACCGGCGCTGATCTGCCGCTGGTACCGACGAGTGACGTTTCACTACGCGCCACGCACATAATATACTTATACAAAATATACTCATATACCTAGATCCCATTATACAAAGCGTTTTTGCGATATTAAATGTACCTAATGACAATTATAAATTACAATTATAGATATAATTATTGTTTTAAAGGATTTCAAAATGTAGGTTATAAATAAATATATTTGGCTCGATATTATTTTCCTCATACAACACAACATTATCTAGCGCAAACTAAACAAAGCCTGAATTACAGTAAAATTACAAGGAAAGAAAATTATGTTACGAATTGGGAACCTTTTATGGGATATGGATATGGGAAATGGATTTACACTACTTATTTTTTAAATAAATGTACCTATGATTTTTGATTTATGATTTGATTTATGATTTTTCAAAGGTAATGAAATTTTCTATGTGAATGAAAGATGCTTAATTTTCAGCATGTCAACGGGTTTTATTCCAAAACAAGTTTTTATTGCAGTCTTTGAAGTAAGTTGAGTTCCACATTTCATCCCCGCCCTTAACCTAGATGTGATAATAAATTTAGGCTTAGGACACACAAGCGCAGATTGCGTAGGTGCTTGATCTCGAGACAAAGTGACAGGTTATGTCATGCAATATTCATGCGGCTAAATTTAAGTGTCACATTTCTCTCTCGAACACGTGCACAATTTGGGCTGACGCGTCGGGAATGAAACGTTGGTAATATTGTTTAAACGTGGTTTGAAGTGAGATCATCTGAGATTTGTTTGATATACTCTTGATAGATTTTTTTATGTAGATAAGTTTTATTTTTAAGTGATCTTTTACTAGTGAACGTGTACGTATTGTTATGTGTTTTTGGGTTGTAGTTAAATTTGTACAATTTAATAATTGTACGTTCTTTTAAAAGTTTCAGTAATTTCATTGTGATCATAATTATAACGCGTGAGTAATCCATTTATTAAATTACTTAATATTTATTTTTTGCGTAAAATCAAAAAAACTGAATTTGTTTTAGAAAGTTAACTAATTTTGATAAAATTTATAAAGCCAAATACTGACTGCCCAGTTCGTTCCCATGAGAGAGCGAGATTTCAGAGCAAACGAAAATATAATTCAAGTAAACAACTTTTAGATTTTCCCGAGGAAAGCTTATAATGGAAATAGGACTGACTACATGAGAAGCATAACGCCAAAAGGTTATCTAAATTGATTCAGGCATCTTCAAGGAATCTACCTATTAACAAAAAATAACATTTCAACGCATTGGAAACCTCTTAAAAGACTTATCCTACTAATATTATAAATGTTTGGATATTTGTTGCTCAATCACATCGTAACGTCTCAATGAATCGGGCTGAAATTTGGAATATAGATAGATTATAGTCTTAAAGAACGCATAGATATTTTATCCTGAAAAAATAACGGGAACGACGGAAACGGGAACTAAGCGGGTAACACCGCGGGGCACTGCTAGTGCATTTTTGTACACGATAATGCTTGGAAGATTTATTCTAGACTAGCAACGCCCTCCTGTTTCACCCACCTAGTTTCCTAAGTGAGCTATAAATTTTCAGTTCTATCGGCAGTCCCTATGACTGCCATTTTTTTTCTGTTTTTTTTTTTTTTTTTTTTTATAGCATAGAGTGACGAGACAAGCAGGTCATGTGCCTGATGGTAAGCAACATGCCTGCCACATAACAGCACAGTAACACGCAGCTATTGGAACATGATAGTCCAAATCATTACCTAGCACTGCACTGCGCTCGTCACCCAGAGATCTAAGATATTATGTCTCTAAGCCCTGTAATTTCTCTGGAATCATTGCCCTTCAAACCGGAACACAGTAATGGATTATTTGTTTAAGCTGCCTTAGAAGACGATATATAATTTTGATAGATATAAACTCTTAATAGCACTTGATAAGGCAGGGGTTGGTAAGGCAGGGTGGATTAACTTCCCCGACTTTATTTAACCTGTACCTTAATGGCCTTATTGTGGCGCTCAGTGGTCACCATGTCGGCTGTCACATTGATGGAGTTTGTGTAAACAATCTAAGTTATGCTGACGACATGGTTCTTTTGAGTGCGTCGGTATGCGGTTTGCGAAGGTTAATCCAGGTTTGCGAGGAATATGCCTGTGTTCACGGATTACGGTATAATGCAAAAAAGAGCCAGTGGATGGTTTTTGAGGTGGGTGGAAGGTGCACAGAGCATACTCTCCCTGTCTTGTTGAACGGTGTTCCCTTGGAGCGAGTTGATCAATTTAAGTACTTGGGGCATGTACTCACCGCCGACCTCAAGGACAACGAGGACATTGAGAGGGAGCGGAGGTCTCTGTCAATCAGAGCAAACATGATCGCCCGCAGGTTTGCTCGTTGTTCAGCTGAAGTCAAAGTTACGCTCTTCAGAGCGTATTGTACGTCGCTGTACACGTGTAGCTTGTGGGCCGATTACACCAAGAGGAGATACAGTGACCTCCGTGTCCTGTACAACAACGCCTTCAGGATGTTGTTGGGGCTGCGCCGATTTTGCAGCGCTTCAGGCATGTTCGCGGACGCGCACGTGGCTTGCTTTCACACGACCATGCGGTTGCGAGCTGCATCGTTGGTGCGCAGAGTGCACCCAGCTCCAACACCGTCTTAAAAATGGTAGCGGCTCGATTGGACTGTGCTTTTCTCGGTCATTGCTGTAACAGGCATGTGTCTGTGCCGATGCCCGAGCGGAGGTACTGACTAATTTACTGCAGGACTTTATAATTTATTTTAACTTTTATTATTAATTTTGTTCATTTAAAATTTAGTTTTTCGTATTTTTTAATTTATTTTTTTGACATTTGAAATTTTATTTTTCTGACATGTTTAACTTCCCAGATTATTGATTTATGACTGAAAAATTATGATGATTGACTTATTATTGTGTGCTATGTATTGTATATGGGTTAAGTTACCTGAAATAAATTGATTTTGATTTTGATTTGATTTGATAAACTAATATCAAAGAAGAGACAAAACCTAAAAAAATGTGGCAAATGTGAAATGGCAAAAAACTTGGACCATTTTAGGTAAGTAAGCACAAAAGAGTAAACATAATTACTTATTTTAAATGTGATTGTTAAGATGTTTGGATTTGTTGTTAAACCAATAAAGTTAAAAATGTGTTATTAAAATAGATTCTATCTATTTAGGTACTATCTATTGTAGTCTAGAACAACACATAGGCTAGTTTTCATCTCGAAAAATGTAAGGTCTTTAAGAGGTGTCGCCCGAGTTTGGTCTCGTAAAAAAGACGAAATGCGACTGAAACTTAAAACGACATCGACCAAAAGTACAAGAATAAAGTAACACATTTTATTATTATTGTCTAAATGGTTCCACTGCTGGGCAATGTCCTCTCTTTCCTCTTTCCAGGTAGCCCAATTTGCGGCTTTAACGGTCCAGGTTTTATCTTGCGATTGCAGTTAGTCACGCTATTTTCGTCCGAGGGTTCTACCGCCTTACTAAAACTGTCTTAGCTTTGATATTACTCTCTCTTTTCTTTTCCCTTGAAATGATAAAGACAGCGATAGCAAATCCATAGCCGATTTAGTTAGGTGATAGAAGGGCCGGTCGACCCGGAGGAAAGACATTTGAAGTCGTATACCAATCTTTTACCCATTTGTATTTCGGCACTCTGCAAGCATGTTCCGCCCAATTCCATTTTAATACGCCAGTTTTAAAATATATATTTGGGAACAACGTAACACTTACTCAAACTGCATATTTCAAATCAACGTCATGACAACTGAAGTCCCCTTGCCCTAGTCGTCGTAGGAGATGCAGTACTCCTTGAGGATGGTAAGTGATAATAATAAATGGAAAGGTATAAGGTTTGCTCTACGTAAGTGAATAATCACTGAAGTGATTATTAAACCTTAATACTCCGGCGGCGACTCGGGTTTACAATTTTGGCGGGAAAACGGGTGTCAGGTAACCTAAGAGCGTTGTTTACGCTGTGGCATATGAAGTGCCGCCTTACTTGTACTTGTTCAAGGCCGTTCTTTTCAAGGGCGTTTCAAGACGCTTCTAGGGGTATCGTTTGTTTATAATTAATGTAAACTAATAATTTTGACACTTGAGTCGCAAAGTCAAGTTTGTTAGTCTTCGTAATTTGCTGTAATATTAGTTACTTCGGTGTATCAAGCGGTTAAGTATAGTTAGTTAGCGTCTTCTGCGTTTGCTCAAAATTTGGTAGGCAGTAAAAGTTATATGAAGCTAACTACTATAATTTCCTTATTAAAATGTCATTAAATCTGTTTAGAATTGAAAAAACATTAAGTATCCCATTTTTCAACCGACTTCAAAAAAGAACTAGGTTTTCTAACGCGAGCGTATTTTTTATGTAAGTGTATAATAGTGTATAAAGTGTAAAAGTGTACAATGCTTGTTTATAATTTTGTTGTTTATGAGCCATTTTTGATGTTTCTTTTTTTGATAGGTTATACTTCAGATGTGGTCCCTTAAAACCATAAATAAATATATGTATTCGTTATTAGTGAACTCTATGTTTAAATTTTTAAGATGTAAATAATTATGTTAACTGTTATTTATGAATGCATTTATTAACCGAACAAATAGTACGGGTCTCAGGCACGTGACAAAACAACAGAACATTATTTCAAAAAAAAACACGTTTATTCTTATTGCCGAACAATACAACAAATTTTCATGAAATATACAGACAACGAAGCACTTTCCTAACCTCCATTATTTTATGTCAAATTCGTTTTTTCTTCCCTCATCTTTGTCTGTAGCCGTTCCTCATTTTTCGCGCGCACATAATGCCCGATTTGGTGAATAGAACGATTAATATTAATATAAAACTGTTGGCTTTAAGCCTGATTGAATTTTTATTTCGTATTGTGCTTTTTTAATCAAGAAAAGTGGTGAATTATTGGGCCTTTCTTGATTTATTCGTTTGAAAATGAAACAATATTTATTTCAGCAAAAATAACACACACAAATTGGCATAAAGCATTTTCTATCCATACTTAAGTTAACTAAGATTTAAGTAGGTATGTAATAGTTTTAGTTAAGATGAGATTCTTTGCTACACTTTCTTGTCCTATCACCGTTTATTCCTTAGGCAGACTGCCTAGGGAAATATCACAGCTTTCCAAAATTATTCTGCGGCCTAGCAGTAATGTGTAAACATTACTGTGATTCGCTTTTAAGGGAAATTTATTATATGTACAAATGTATTCTCATCTTAATATCACTGGGTGACGAGCGTAGTGTAGTGCTAGGTAGTGATTTGGACTCTTTATGTTCGAATAGCTGCATGACGCTGTGCTATGATAGCCAGGAGTGTTGCTTACCATCATGCGCATGTAATTAATGCTCGTCCCATCACTTTTACTAAACAAACAAAAACTACGACTAGATTTGCACATTGTATGTGTGTGTCCGACCGTTTCATGATTTCAATCCTATTCCATTCCACAGTGGCCCGAAAGAAATAGCTTGCAGCGACAAAAGTCATAATTTGTCTTTTTAATTTGGTATTAAGGTAATGTTGTGTTTGTTTTGTTATGCCCAATATAAAGTAAGTATATTTATTTTTTAAAGTGCGTTTTTTTTTTTTTTAACGAATTTTTGTGTGTAAGAGTTTTAACCGACTCCAAAAAAGTATGAAAAGCGATAGGAACTCCAGTCGCTATCTAAAAAAACATTTTTTATTACAAAACACAATTGGCGGCGCTGTCGCGTAACATACATACAAAAAACATATGTACAACCGTTTTCGAAACCTCCGGCTTTTGTTGAAATCGGTAATTTTTTTTAATAACGTTAATGTATAAAAAGATTCAAAAACCCGACTTCAAACTCACAAATAGACATTCAAAAGCGAAAAATACATTTATATTATAACTGTTGTAAGCGCTACTACCCACTCATCTATCGCTTTTGAGTGCCTATTATTCTACCGTTAAATTACTTTACCTTAAATTATTAAAAACCGACTTCAAAACCATAGTTTTGAAGTCCGTTAACTACAATAGGTTTTTTCTAGATTACATCAAGTAGATCCATGATGTTCTATTGGAAATAATACTAGATTGGATGTAGGCTAATTTTAGCACAGGAAAATAACGGGAACTGCGCGGGTAAACCTTGGATGCTACTAGTAATAATCGGATGTTCATAAAATAAAGACTACCAAACTGTACAAAATGTATATAGGACCAAATGGCAGCTATTTTGCATCAAACAAAAAAAGAATCACGTCAATCGTATCATTAATCTCGGAGTTATCGATGTACTACATACATTATAAAAAAACGGTCGAATCGTTTAAACTCGTTTAAAAAGGGCTTCTTTTCCTTCTTCTCCCTCTTCTTCTAGATCCTTATTTTAAAATTACGTTTTATACGGAAATCTGATCAATTTTTGACGTGATAACGTCTTATAATTCGATGAAGCCGGCTGCACGCCCGCAAAACTGTAACGTTCCGCCGTTACCGTTAGTTCGTCTTCCGTGCCATGCGGACGAAGCTGAGCGCTGAGGGCGCCACCCGCCGAGTCGAGCGGTATCACTACTCGCGCTATCAGCGTACTGATTTCTTAAGACCTTGTCACGTTCTATCGTCAGTAAACCGACTTTACAGACAACCATTTTTTTTATAGTATAGTGTGACGAGACGATCAGGACATATGCTTGATGGTAAGCAACACGCTTGCCACATAACAGCACAGTGACACGTAGCTATTGGAACATCATTACCTGCAGCACTGCACTGCGCTCATCACCCAGAGATATCAGATGTTTTATCTATAATTATGCTTTTTAGTAGTGGTAGGACTCTTAGCAGAGTCCGCCTGGGGAAGTACCACACCTTTGCCAAATATTCTACCGCCAAGCAATAATGTGCAAACATTACTGTGTTCCGGTTTGAAGGGCAATGATGCCAGAGAAATTACTGGGCTTAGAGACGTAATATCTTAGATCTCTGGGTGACGAGCGCAGTGCAGTGCTAGGTAATGATTTGGACTATCATGTTCCAATAGCTGCGTGTTACTGTGCTGTTATGTGCCAGGCATGTTGCTTTCCATCAGGCACATGACTTGCTCGTCTCGTCACTCAATACTGTAAAAAAAAAAATATGCCTTGTAATTTCACTGGAAACATTGCCCTTCAAACCGAAACACAGTAATATTTGCATATTACTGCTTGGCGGTAGAATAACTGGCAAAGCCATGGTACTTCCCCAGGCGGACTCAGCAAAGAGTCCTACCACTACCAAATTCGATTGTTCGATAATAATTGAAATTTTTGGACTATTGTGAAATGTTTGGAATAGAATTTTAGGTTGAATTGAGATTTTCTAGTAATTCTGTGGCTTGTAGAAATTTAGGGCACTAAAAAAGGGAAAATAACCTTTTTGTGATTTATCGAGGTCGATTGATTCCACCACATTCATCAAGCTTTGCTTTGCTTTCATTAAATTAAATGCTTAGTAAAAAGGATTGAACAAGTTATTTTCAGACTAGCTTTTGCTTCCTTGCTTGATTTAAACGATAATGTGGTTTATGACGGAGTTTACCCGGAAGCTGTCGTTGTTACAAATTGTATTAATATATAATAGTATTCTCTAGGATATTTACAACTAATAAAATTGAGATTACCATCAATCTCGGTGCAGATATGGGATAGTAGCTACTGACATGATGACATGCGCTTATTTTTATATCACAGACGTCATCAACTGAGAATGGAAGATATGTAAATTGTTGCTCTATAACTCAGTAGTCTTTAGGCTAGGAAGATCTGTTCTACTTCGCACCACCTAAATGACAAGTTCGGTGCCTTGTTTGGGGCCCATACATACCCATAAATACTCATCTGTCATTTAACCGACTTCCAAAAAGGAGGAGGTTGTCAATTGGTGTGTATGTTTTTTTATATATGTGTTATCCGATAGCGCCGCCAATTGTGAATCGATTTTGATAAAACTTTTTTTGTTTGGTAGATTATAGTTTAGAAAGTAGTCCTATGTAAATTGTATCGAAATCTGTGAGGTAGACTTAGAAATATTAACTAAAAACTAAAATTTCTTGCTTTCACAAATTTAGACGATATAGTGATAGATTCTTATGAAATTTGGTTTAGTGTATGAATTTAACTTTAAATTGAAGTTGGTTTTTTTAAGAAAATAGATTATTTCTATCATCTCGTGAAGTCCTTGTGTGTGATCTAACTTTCACAAATAAATTATTTATTTTTTTGTAGCTTTTATACCTCAAACATTGACTGGAGTAATTTGAGCATGTAGCCAGGAAGACAGGCGACAATTTGGAGAAGCTGATGGTTATTGAGAAAGTTGACGGGGAACCAACAAGAGGCCGCAGTCCGATGCATTGGTCAGATCAAATTTGTCAGACAACAAACCCGTTATCAACAAACCGCTCATCAGTCTACGACGCCATGTAGCTCGCTGATTATTGAGGGAGATGGTGTAGTTTCACCAAGGAGAAGCTGTTGAGACAATGATCACGACGATCAGACGTCAAGGGTAAGACTGAAGGAGGACCTTTAATAACTATCAAAACTTTGTTATGTTATTATTGTGATACAAAACTTAACTTATGCTCAATCTTGTTTCTTCGAGTTCATTTGACGAAACTAATTATTGAAATTATTGCGCTAATTTACAGTCAACTTTTGTAAAATTTATGGCTCAGGCAATTTTTGTTTACGGCGCGGCACGGCGGTTAGAGTCCTTGTGATAGTAGTACCTAAATGGAAAAATAAATATTTTAAACCTATGATGTTTTTTTGTTACTTTTCCCCCAAATATGATATTCATATTGAAAGGAAAAGTAGCAATAATTTTAAAATAGGTTTAAAATATTTATGATTTAAAGTAAATTAATTAAACCAATTCAATTTAAAAGTTGAAATAGCTTTTGAGAAGTTACAAATAGTTGTCATCTTAACCCGCAATAAAACGAGACCTTTCCAGAATGACAAATGTGACAAACTGGTTAAAATACGACAAATTTGCAACATTCACGGATGCTTATAAAGTTTATGTAACAAAATCATAGCGCGTAATAATTTGTCTGAAAACAAAATGAGATATTTACTCGTCCTGTGGAACCTTCCTTGAAAGCTTCATTAGCTCAGTAAGTTACTAGCACTACGCGGCTTTACCGGCGTAGTTTCCGTTTTCGTTATTTTCCCGGGATAAAAAAGGAGCCTATTTCTTATTCCAAACGATAAAATGATCGTGTTCAGACTGTAATGATATAGCAACAAAGATCTAACTTTGACGATTATAACGTTTACGACGTTTTAGTAGGATTGGAGCCACGATGTCACAGATAGACATAATAATAAATGCCTATCATTTGAAATCAATGTGTTTAACTTTTAGACAGACATGTCATTGTTAAAACGTCCCTCTTTGCGAAAACAAATCAAGACTAACATATTACACTTATCGGTTGAACTAGATCGTGACATATCGTCAATCACTTATGGCTTATGTGGCAAAACTTGTATTTTACTATCGGGCGTCCATCTTGCTTAAAATAATAGGCTAAGTTTGAAGCAGTCAGACCTACCTTGAAATTTGAAACTTGTCTCAATCAAACTTTTGTAAAAGCACAAATTTTTGCATGTTTTTAAATAGGTACAGATATTTGTACCAAACGTATGCATATTTTTTTACGGGCACACAAATGTTTTAAAATTATTTTAAATTAGCACGGGTATGTTTTAAGGTAGTGTTATCAGACGGATTTATGTGGCACACATACATATTTATTATTGTCCGTTTACCTAAGAATCAGAAAAATACAAATTTAATATATTTCGTTATTCTTTGCCAAAAATCAGTTTTTATTAGCACGATAAGTTGCCCTAAAACTTTTCAGTAGTTGAACAAAACATTGTTAGTGAAATAGAAGCTGAAATTCAGCAATCTTTAGCAGTAAAAAACTCAATGTAAGGGATTCTTCCTTCTCAATGCTGTAATTCAGCGCCAAGTATCATTCACTGGTTCGGAAAATGATGTATTGAAAAGAGCTTTTAATACGCTCTTTGTGTTCCGAAAAAGCCTCGAATTTCCTTTACAACTTGCTTTTTTCGCGTCACATGGTGTTAATCATGAAACGTTAAGTGTAATTGGATTAATACACGCTTTTGTTAATCCTATGAATATTAAATAAATGCATAAGTTTGTACATTATATTTATGGATTCATGTTTGTTACTTTTTAAAGCAAAAACTATTAAATTGATTTGGATGAATTTTAGTTCGCACATATAATAATTAATAATAGTTTGGAATAACACATTCAAATAACACGTTTGAAGTATTTTTATCCTGACACTAGAATAGATGGAGTGACGGTATACAGAAGATAGCAGGTAGTGAGGCCTATGTCCAGCAGTGTACTAAGATAGGCCGATGATGATGATGACGATTTTATCTTAGAAAAATAACAGGATAATTATTATACTAGCATTAGCCCGCGATTTTATCCGCTAAGTTCGCGTTTCCGTATTTTTACGTGATTAAAAGTAGCCCAGGTGAGTGTTGACGTACGTCACTAAGGGGCCCCTTTTAAACCTACGCCCGAGTCACAAGTCTTGGGGTCTATTCGAGATTTCTCTCTCTGCCACACGATGGACCCGGTACCCGCACGGTGAATCCATGAAATGCTAAGAAGTTCGTCTCTCTATTCCAAACTATAATTTAACTGTAAGTATATCAAAACCGATTCAGCCGTTCTACCGTGACTGAGCAACAAACATCCAAACTTCCGCATTTTGGATTCCACTAAAATTACAAATTTTGTAATTTTAGTGAAATGATTGCGCAAAATAATGTATCTTTTAAAGGTATTATTAGATGAATAAATAACGTACCTCTCTCCCGTAGGTTCTCAAGACTAGGTACTAGTTTTATTAATTAATTCTAGCAAAACCGACACGTGATCGGATTTTCTAAGTAACACAGTAGCTTTCTTTATGGAACTTACAAGATAAGATTAATTCCTTAAGTTTCGTGTACGTGATTGCGGTGAGCTTTCAGCGAGGATCAAATAAGGAAAATTTCTTATGTTCTACCACAGTACAAAGAAATACTACCAGTGGTTCATCTCCTTTGATCTTGAGAGAAACGCCGATAATGTCTAGACACGGGTAAGGTTGTCACAATTTTAAAAAAATGCACCAAAATAAAATTAAAACATAATATATGGAAGACGTCAGTCCTGAGACGCGCTCCTGCAATACTAACATTGTATTGTAGGCAATGCAGGAGCGTGCTTCCCGCGCCTCACCCCGCACGCCCCGCACGATTGCCCCGTCTAGACGGCTTCGTCGAACGACTGTATGATTTAATAGACTGTGGTGCTACCTTAGCTACAATATAACTTTTTAAGTAGCAGGTAAGTTGCTAAGTCTGTTAATAAGTACTCTTACAAATTGAAAAGGGGCTTTGCACCGACATCTTTAACATCGTATACAACTCATGTGGAATCGCTACAATAAAAAGTTGAAAACATCTTAACTATGAAATAAGTTGACTGAGTGGGACTCCCTGATGTATTTAACAATTATTTAAGTGTTTTAAGTCTAAGTGATTTCTTCTCCTGAGCACTCTCCATCATAGACCGCATTGTCGCTTAAGATCAGACTAGATGGCGGTCAAGTGCCAACCTATTATCGATAATAATAAAAAAACCTAGCACGGGTCTCACTCGTACTTGACCGGTTTTTTTTTTGTGGTAACTGGTGGCAGATGGAGGGACGGACGGACAGCGAAGTCCGTAGCAGTAATAGGGATCCGTTTTTACTCCTTGGGTAAGAAACCCTAAAAATAAGTAGGTATCGCAATCGATAATCGCAAGTAAGTATAATACCAATATCCTACTTGTAAATTTTTTTTATTTTCCAACCTGCGAATGCATGGATGAAAAATTAACCTAATGGTTATTTTTTAATGGCTGCTAGATGTTACTACAATATGTTTATTGAAGTACATTTTGTTTTCACACTAAATCTATCGCTCTATCTACTAATTACATTATTTGGTTCGTGCTGTTCTGTGGGTTCGTGCACATGTCCTGCTCGCGTCGTATTAGGTACATTTCCTGCTGACTCTTTTTTTAAATATAAAACAAAACGTTAAGTGACGGTGTTCTATAACTGTATATTTTAAATAGAGTATAGGTATTGATTTTTCAAACAGACCTCAATACTAGCTAAAAACTAGAGCACATTAATTATCACGTTTTAAATAAAAGCGAATGTTTTCCTTCGTCTACAATGTAAAATGGAACGTATTTTGATATTGGAATTGATTTCATGCTCTAAAACATAGATCCCTGTATTTTTTTTGCTTTGAGTTACTAAAATAACACAAATCTTTTTTTAAAAATGAGAACGAGGCCTTTTTAGCTTGTTTAACTAAAATACGAGGATTCAAAACAACTAAATTATATAAAACGACTTACTTGATGTAGGTGACCCATCCCTTAGGGTAAGGTGTGCAGTAAATGATTGTGACGTTGTGCTGAATAACTGCTATCTCTGTGTTGGAGAAGATAGCCGCAGGAGCTGCGAAGATCAGTGCTGCTCCCCAGATTATTGTCGCGCAGACTAATGGTAGTTTACGCAGCTGAAACAAAATCCTTTGTTACACACATGACCACACGCAAGCAGAGCAATTAATTGTTCCCACTGCTGGAGTTTGGGGCTGTAAAAAGGACCGAGTCAAGGCCATAATCCACCACACTGTGGCCTTGTGCGAGTTGGCGGATGATATCTTTCTTTGCACATTTTTTTTAACTTAAGTATTCTTCCTATAGGCTTAAACTTAACCACCTACTCTGGCGACGATGCAGTTTATCTGTCTGTCTATCAGAGAGTGTTTATCTAGCAGAAATCGATTCATTCTCGATTTAAAGATTATCGGTTTCCTCTCGATACCGAAACCGATAATACGCCACTCCGCCCGATCCTCGGCTTTGCGTGTCAAATCGCCACCAGAACAAGTAACCACACTGTACAAAATACGTTTTTTTTTAATCAAAACAAATGCAACAAAAATGTATGATAGCTTTATACCGGTATGGTGCAAAAGTTAAACAAACTCATTAAAATTATACGTACCGAAAGTTCCATTCTTATTATAAAATCGACATAAAGAAATATGAAAACTTCTTTGAAATAAGTTCTGCCTGTTAGGAAATCACCAAATTTTTAAAAGACAAATTTTAATTGAATTGGTAATAATATGTTTTTTAATATTATTTTTTGCATTAAACGGCATATTTCTAACGAAGTAAAATAAAGTAATTATTTATTTGCGTAGCATGAGTACATTCATAGATAGAATTGATACAAAAACTAGTTTGCCATACACAGCCTTATGGCTTGCAAAAAAATACAACAAATGGAAATAAAGTAGCCAAGTGCAAGTTGGACTCGCCCATGAAGGGTTCCGTTGCAGCAAGTAACATAATATACATAGTACACATAGTTCTTGTAGTTCGTTGTAACTTTGATCGAAGTTTTAATAATAGTGTATTTATGACGTATTAAAAAAAACTACTCGTCAGATCGAGTTCAAACTAATTTTCGTTGGTAGTTTACATGGTAATGTACATCATATATTTTTTTTTGATTTTTCATTCTCTTACTTTAGAAGTTAGAGGGGGGGGGACACACATTTTACCACTTTGGAAGTGTCTCTCACGCAAATTATTCAGTGTAGACGAAAATGATTTCACAAACCTCAACATCATTTTTGAAGACCTATCGATAGACACCCCACACGTGTAGGTTTGATGAAAAAAAATTTTTTGAGTTTCAGTTCTCAGTATGGGAAGCAACCCTAATTTTACTTTTTTTTTATTTTTTTTGTTCAAATCTTGATGCGGTTCACAGAATACATCTACTTACCAAGTTTCAACAGTGTAGTTCTTATAGTTTCGGCAAAAAATGGCTGTGACATACGGACGGACAGACAGACAGACAGACAGACAGACAGACAGACAGACAGACAGACATGACGAATCTATAAGGGTTCCGTTTTTACGTTTTACGGAACCCTAAAAATGGTTGTCTGTAAAGTCGGGTTACTGACGTAAGTTGAACGTGACAACTTCAACTACGCCTTAGAGCGAGGTAACGCCGGCGGCGAGGTTACGGCGTTAACGGCACATGACGTCATGTTTTGCGGGCGTGCAGCCGGCTTCATCGAATTATAAGACGTTGTCAAAAAAACATCAAATCAACAACACTTCAACAAATTAATTACACAACAATACAAAATACAAGAACGAAGGAAAAAAGAATGGCAAGGATGTCTGGTGTCGACTAGCATTTACTGTAATTCTGGATGTTAGTGTCCGTCTCTTATTAAAGCGTTGCTGGTCGCACTAATGATGGTGCAACCACAGAACAGTGAAACTCGTGGCTTTTACAGTGCAATTAGCGTCATTGGAGTCCTCTTACCTTAATGTCCTACTAAATTAATGCTGAGTCTGAAGATTAAGATATATATTATTATTATTTTAAGGGCGTACCCCGAGCAAATGACCTTGAGTATCTCTTACCTTATCGCACACCGCAAGAAAGAGCAAGAGAGAAACAGTAG
Source organism: Ectropis crepuscularia (assembly GCA_963693475.1). Classification (NCBI taxonomy): domain Eukaryota; kingdom Metazoa; phylum Arthropoda; class Insecta; order Lepidoptera; family Geometridae; genus Ectropis; species Ectropis crepuscularia. The sequence goes on from OY856358.1 coordinate 19,313,677, forward strand.
GATTTGTCGCTGTTTTACGCTCAAATTTTAGAATAAACTCTTTATAAAATCAGATTTTGGTCTTTTGAAAAAAAAAACTACTGAAATGTTCGTAATGGAATTGTCTATCCGTTGGTGTAAGTATAAAATCAAAGTAATTGACGATTTTCGAGGAGATGCATGAAAACTACAATTATTTAATTTTTTCATGGTTTCGTTGTGAGGCGATTATTTAAACAATAAGTTCATTAACAAAAAAATAAAACTACCATTTTGAAGCCAAGAAGTTGTAGAAATTTAATGTATTTATAATGTATTTATACCAGTTGATATTTGTTTTGGCTAATGAGTAGATAGCTCTTAAAACTGGACAAAAAACTCGTTTTGCTGGGGGACGCACCTTAAATAAAGAGTGACGAGACGTGCAGGACATGTGCCTGATGGTAAGCAACATGCCTGCCACATAACAGCACAGTGACACGCAGCTATTAGAACATGAAGAGTCCAAATCATTACCTAGCACCGCACTGCGCTGGTCACCCAATAATGTTTGCACATTATTGCTTGGCGGTAGAATAACTGACAAAGGTGTGGTACTTCCCCAGGCGGACTCTGCTAAGAGTCCTACCACTACAATTATTTAATATTGCGGTCAGCAAACGCTGCAAGGATTGCCACGGCTGATGACCAAAAGAGGAGCTATGCAAGCTTGAAATTCTCAAACCGTGACTAACAAGGCAGTGATTGTGATACCGAGCAAAACCTCCACGCAGTTTCACTTTTAGCGCATATAGTGGAAACATGGAGGTATTTTGGGTTCTTCCGCGAACCGATCGCGGCCAACCCGTCCTCGGGCCTACAACAGGGAATCACCGACTCCATCACCAACGCACCTGAATACGTGACACGTACGTGGGTGCCAGAAATCCTCACATCTGGACACCGTTGGTCTCTCACGACGGGCCGAAAGATGAAATAAGAAGAGGATTTATGTACCAACAATCCTTAATCCTTTTTATAGTACATTTGAGCCCACCGCGTCCACCACCATGTTTTGGAGACCATTGAAGGCCGAGGCGGCAGAGTGAATGACAGACCATAATACTGGTTTATATGGCTCATCCGTGATCTGCATTGGTTTCTCCTCCGTGGTCGCGATGTCGAGACTCTTGCGCCGAACTGTTGAACACACTGTTGGTCGCAACTCAGTTGCCTTGGAGCTTGGAGCGCAAAATCCTGGCAAGCGACCCCACCTTGAATCCGAGAACTTGCACTCTACGAGCGTCTTACGAGTAAACTGGCACGGTAGGCCAGTAAAAATAGACGTTCTTTGGTCAACTTTGCAATACATTTCTGATCCAAATTTACTGAGCATAAAACCACAAATGCTGACAAATTTAGGTTGAGCTTCAAGCGCCATCTTGAAAAACCGTTTGTGGCCAATATATCGGAAAATATGCACTTTAAGGCATAAACAATTTTGAAATAGTTATTGTGGAAATTAAATATTGCGTCTTTTGTTTTTCAGAAACTTTTCTGTGTAATGCACACTTTTACGTTTTATGACCCATTTAATGATACGGTTTTTCTATCGCGGCCGATAAACCAAGAAAGAAAACTAGTAAGGAAATAATTTACGTGACCATAAAAGTGATGTGATTGTAGGTATTATGTAAAAAATATGTGTCGTATAATATTTATCTTTTAACTCTCTTTCATGGACCGTTATGTTTACGACTTATATTTATTCCCGAAAAAAAAGCGATGCGCCAACTTTTCGGCCTATCGTAAATAATGGTACGATAAACGCTCAAACACCAAACTCCATTATAAAATAACGGAGCCATTAGCTCGTGCGTTATACGTTATCTCTCCATGAAATATACCGGTATGGTGCAAAAGTTCAACAAACTTGACAAAACTCATTACATGTACACAGTACTTATAGAATTATACTTCCGCTTCTTGATATACGAACTTTGGGACGGCTAATGTACTTTTAGTACTCTCAAACTTATGTAGGCCTAGACAAAATTGTCCTAAAATATGACAGTCGTAGAGTGTGAAATCAAAGGATGCCACCTTTGATATATTGTCGTAGATTAAGACCACTCACCAGTCTTTCTGGCGTTTGGCTAATACTCTGAAATCTGACACTGTCACAGTGTTTTAGAGTTGCATTGCCTCCGTTCTCTCGACCCAACCTTTCCCTTGGCTTTGACGACGAAGAAAAGGCAGAATGCCTTGCTGATAGGTTTACTGTCAATTGTTTTCAGAAACCGTCCGTGTTTGCCCTCCTCGTCTGAAGAATGAGATATTTGTTTCTCTTCTTAGTTACAAGTATAAATCAAGTAAAAAATATTGTTGTAACATTATTTATTTTAATTACCTACTTATATTTACTTATATCTAGCTGTGTGCCTTACAATAGGGCAGCCCTTTGGGTATTTCGAGCCATATTAGACCAAACGCGTTTAGAAGACGATTGTCTCCACAATGGCAGTCAACATCTGTGTAATCTCTCTAATTCTACAAGAAATGCGTCACTCTTTATGTTTTCATGGGTACTGCCAAGTTAACTGAAAATATACCATCAACACTTATTATTTATTTAAAAGATGTAAACAAAAACTAATATTCTTAGAACTAGTGAAATCAAACTTTTCACTTCACCGATATCTTCTAGCCACCGAAGGATATCGAGCACCATGAAATAAAACTAGACGAGATACCGAAAAAAATGGTACTCGAAATCAAGTCATAATGTATTCATGATATTGCTCCATAATAATCAAACGTTGAACGAGCCCTGAGAGAAACATTTTTAATTCGATGTGATGATTCATTTAGGATTAATATCCAGAACAATCCCTTTGGGTGTTGTGATGACACCCGCAGAATAATCGTTTATGAAATTAAAATGGAGCGGCTAAAACTAATTAAATTTGAACACCTTGGTAGTGCGGTGGATAAGTTATAAGATTTAATTTTTGAGACCATACCAACGTTATCTTACTAAAATCCTAACAATAATGGTTTGTTAGTACTCAATCACTACGAAATAGCTGATATGAACCGTTGACATTTGTAAAACTGATTACGGTCTGATAGACTACATAAAAAAAAAAAAAAAGATTGACGAGACGAGCAGGACATGTGTCTGATGGTAAGCAACATGCCTGTCACATAACAACACAGAGACACGCAGCTATTGGAACATGAAGCGTTCAAATCATTACCTAGCACTGCACTGCGCTCGTCACCCAGAGATCTAAGTTGTTATATCTCTAAGCCCTGTAATTTCTCTGGAAACATTGCCCTTCAAACCGGAACACATTTTATTGCAAAGAAGTTATGGGAACGGAACAGTGGCGTAGCATACCTTGGAAGGGCTCTGAACCAAAATTTAGTGGGGGGCCCAAATTAAGAGTAAAAATTTCCTAAAAAGACACAAAAATGTTAGCATTAAATTAAACTCAATATTTATTGAAAAGGTTTTCACTTCCTCTTAGATATTGAGCTAGCCAAACAAACCAAATTAAAAACACTTGCTCACATTATTGTCGGGAAATCGATGGGTACACCTATTAAGTTACCTAGACCTGTTTTTTTTTGTCGTTGTTAACTTTAATAACCACAAAAACTGTATTATGATTCCTGGATAGTTGTCTCGTCTTCACATTAAGATTTAATTAATTTTCTTAGGTCTAGTATTTGTGTAATTAAATGTCGTCATTTTTGTAGATGACGAGAAATAGTTGGATGACAAAATTGAAAATGGCTGTCATTTCGATGGGTGAGGTAGGACAAGTAAAGGGAGAGTGGAGTATTTGCCGATGAAATAACCCCAAAAACAACCGCCTTATATAATACCTATTTGCTATACGAGATCAAACACATTGTATATTTCTAAAAATATTTAATTATCCTATTGTATAACTAAAATAATTATTTATTAAGTCTTTGTGGAACCTTGATAGACCACTAAATTGTGGTGACGTGATTAAGTGACGTTTCTTGGCGTAGCCATCTGGATTTAGCGTGCTATGCGAAGACTATTGTCAAGCTATATGTACTGCAGTGCTATTATGTTAGCACTTATTGATTTGTAAAGTGCCCGAAAAATAAAGTGAAATTTGGAGCACGCTGCTCAATCAATTCACAATAATTAAAAAAGCTATTAGCTTCAAAAATTGTATTCGTTATAATTAATCTGTGTATAAAAGATTACCTGAAGTTTCCTAAAGGGGTTGACAATCGCGCAGTACCGCTCGGCAGACAGCGCTGTCAGCGTGAATACCGACACTCCGATGCTGACATCCTTCCCCGTCTCAGATATCCTGCAGATCAGCTTGCCCCACGGCCAGGATTCCAGGGTGTAGATCACCGAGACAAACGGCACGCAGATCAGAATCACCAGAAGATCAGCTAACGCCAGGGAGAATATGTACCTGTGGGATGAAATTGTATTTGTATTGTAACGCTGCCAAAACGACGAGGTATGTGTCAAATTTCATCCAGGTTAAAGGTCTGCGCCCACTTATTAAACAACGCCGTTCCCACCCGATAAATACAATTCACTCAAATATGGGCTTTATGCCATGCCCGTTAAGATATAGAGTACATTGGCAACACAAAATAGCAGACCGCTCGCTGACAGTCGCTTGCTAATTTATGTTGTCAATGTAATATATATCTTAACGGGCATGGTATAAAGCCCATATTTGAATGTATTTTATTTGTCGGGCGGTAGCGGAGTCGTATAAGTGGGCCTTTTTATAGTGAATACCTTTGATCTGTAGCTTTTGCATGAAAAAGCAACAAACATCCATCCATCCATAGCAAATAAACGGCAAAAACCTCTTTGGCTTTATCCTGAATTCCGTATCGCAGTTTCCACAGACCGGCGTTCATCCAGGAAGTTTAATTAAAATTTAGGTTTTAACTTATGATTCTAACGACGAAATCGATAGCGCGTTTTATTTTACTAGTGGCGCCATCTAGTATGCTTATGTATTTACCGTTTCTTGCTAATCGAGCAAGAAACAGTAAAAAACAAGTTTATTGTATGAGAGTTTGTCTTTGTAATAAACTGAATCTTAGTATTAATTACATTTTTTTTATTATTCGAAACAGTAGGTACATTATAATATTATTATGATTCCTAGACGTTCAAGAAACTTATAACTTTTATAAACCTAATCTTTTCCCGGGATAAAAAGTAGCACATGTTTGTAATATTAGTAGGATATGAACCACCTATGAACTATGATCTATCAAACAAAAAAATAATCAACAAAATTGATTTCAAATTGTACTACGTAACATAACAAAATAAAAGTGACCAAGTGCGAGTTGGACTCACCCATGAAGGGTTCCATAGCAGCTAGTAGCATAATATACAAATTCTTGTAGTTCGTTGTAACTTTGATCGATGTTTTCATTATACTGTATTTATGGCGATTACAAAAAACTGCTTACTAGATCTTGTTCAAACCAATTTTCGGTCGAAGTTTGCATGGTAATGTACAGCATATTTTTTTTTTGTTTTGTCATTATCTTATTTTAGAAGTTACAGAAACACACACACACACACACATTTTTCCACTTTGGAAGAGTCTCTCGCGCAAACTATTCAGTTTAGAAAATACACACATGAGAAACCTCCATATAATTTTAAAGACCTATCCATAGATACCCAACACGTAAGGTTTTGATGAAAAAAAAGTTTTGAACTTCTGAACTGACCTTTTTGAACTAACTTCGAAGTTCTAAGTAGGGGGCACCCCCAAAAATTGCTTTCGTCTATTTTTGTGTGAAAATCTTAATGCGGTTCACAGAATATACTACTTACCAAGTTTCAACAGTATAGTTCTTAAAGTTTCGGAAAAAAGTGGCTGTGACATACGGACGGACAGACAGACAGACAGACATGACGAATCTATTAGGGTCCCGTATTTTGCCATTTCGCTACGGAACCCTAAAAAGTACAAACGAATTGAGAACCTCCTCCGTTCTTGAAGTCGGTTTCTTAACCCAACGTAAAATAAGGACAATAATTAAACATAATGCGACTGTACAAAATGTACAATTATCCTAATTTACGATTTCCGTTATTTTTTAAAATTTTATGTTGTTTTGAAATTAACTTTGGAATGAGGAGTTTTAATGTTATAAATTCAACAAAATATTCAACAAACAGACTAAATTGGTACTTGAAGTATCACCCCTGCAATTTCCTTATAATTATGTACACATGACTGATTAAATAATGCTATTTTAAAATATAGTTGCCTATAATAATAGTAGGTACTTAAGCAAAAGGTACGGAACCTAAAAATTTGTAACAGTTTACTTGGTAATGAAATAAATTATGTTTATTATGAACATAAAATTATCTATACTAATATTATAAAGCTAAAGAGTTTGTTTGTTTGTATGTTTGTTTGAACGCAAGGATCTCTGTAACTACTGGTCCGAATTGAAAGATTCTTTCTTTGTAGGATAATCCATTTATCAAGGAAGGCTATAGGCTATTTAACATTACGCTACTATCAACAGGAGCGGAGCATGACTGGAAAATGTAACAAAAACGGGAAAAAATATTGCTTTTTGAGAGCTTTCGTTGCGTGACAGCATATGTCATTATGTCATATGTTAAAGGTTGCGTCATTAGAACCTAAATTAACCGAATTTGTTCAAAATTTTAATTGGTACGACCAATTTTCGATAGATGGCGTAGCAACGCACGCACGTTCAGCTAGTGTTTAATATGGAGGTATAGCTTAGGTAACTGGAAGGCAACTGCACAAATAATAAATTATACTCTTGCATGCTGGTATTGGTGAATCATCAAAGTATATCATACTATCCTACTAATATTATAATTGCAAAAGTTTGTATGTAAGTTTGTTACTTTTTTAATTAAAAACTGCTTAAGGATCTGCATTAAATTTAGTAGACAGATGAATATACAAATTTAATACTCTGGAACATCGATATGAACCATTGGATGTGCCCTCCCAAACATCAAGCGCACGGAATTATGTCATCGTTAGGAAGAGTGAGCTCTCTCCATTCTAGTCGGTTGCAGAAAGCAGTGAACGCCGGACGTTTTTACCTATCACTATTCGTTGTCAAGAACCAAAATAAGTAGAACCACAGCATACCTGGCCGCTATCGATTCTAGGGGTCAAGTAGATTTGTGATGTGTAAACCACGTACGCTACACACACAGACCCAGTTTATTACTAATTTCAAGGTGCTCAGGGCACATACAATGGTTTATGTCGATGCTCTGGGAATAATACTTTAGCCACTTTTTATCGCCGGAGAGTAATAAGATTACTAACTACACGAGTAAGTATGTGCTAGTGTTAATATAAAAATTAAAATTGTGATGGTTTTTGCCAATCATATCGCTCAAACATGTTATAGTTGAACGGGTCTGGAACATAATTACACTAGATTCAGAAATAGTACACAAGACAACTTTTTATAGCAAAAAAAATGGTTGTCTGTAAAGTCGGGTTCAACTTCAACTTTTATCTTTGGCTTCTGTAAGCAGCTTGACTGCCACTTCGCCAGCGTCTATGTATGGTTGGTGGTACACTCTTCCCAAGTTTGTAAAGTCGTGTTACTGACGTTAGTTGAACGTGACAACTTCAACTACGCCTTAGAGCGAGGTAACGCCGGCGGCGAGGTAACGGCGATAACGTTACATGACGTCATGTTTTGCGGGCGTGCAGCCGGCTTCATCGAATTATAAGACGTTGTCACGTCAAAAAATAAGCTGAAGGGAACTATATGTGCGAAATTGTACGCCACTAATAGTAAATAAGTACCTATAATGTAATGTAAATAAATATGTTTTAGTTTAGCACGAAACAAATACGCAGACTGTGAAACCATTATTTAAATCGGTCAGTATTCGTCATGTAAATTAATTATTTAAATAGTAGGTAGGTACTATTTGTTACAAATTGTACAAAGTCCAATCCAAATAAAACTTTTCGAACTCTTTGTGTACTCACGTCGACTAATATCGAAGGTAAAACCGTGTCGAAAGTTTTCAAGTACGTGTGAGTAAAACGTTAGAACGATTTTCAAACTTAAACTTGAAATTGTCTAAGTTTACGAGAAGTTGGAGCAATTTTACACATCCATTATGAGAGCCAAACAGGTGATTAGTTCTGTTTTAAGAAGTAAGTTACGTAGAAAATATTAAAAAAGGCTTATAGGCTCACTGATTATATAAACAGGAGAGAGTGTAAGCAAGATCTAAAGTAAAGGATCACCTATTCACTCTTTATTATCATAAAATAGGCTATGAGCCTATTTTATGATAATATTATCTATCTATCTATTTATTTTATATTCTATCTATTTTATGATATATTTATATATTATCATAAAATAGGCTATGAGCCTATTTTATGATAATATATAAATATATATAATAGGCAAAGACACTCTAGTGCGTAAAGACTTCAAATAAGATAAGATAAATCTTTATTCAGTTTACATGTTTGACAATTAAATTTTAACAAATAGGAAGTGGAACCCAAACTCGGCCAGGCCGGTATCTTGCTATTCCTCTGCTATGCTTTAACAAAATCCGCGTGTTGTACGGTGAAATTACATATAAATAAATTAATGTAAAATTTATTATTACAAATGTTTAATTTACGTAGTATCTGTGTCAAAAAAGATTGTAAGCTAACAAGTGGAGCTCAGGATATCTGTGTATTGGTGGGTGCGTGTTTGTGTGTTTATGTATGTGTGTGAGTGTGTGACTGGTGTGTTTGTGTGTGTGGAAGCGGTGTAGATTTGTGGCAAAAGTTTCTGAGTAAATAAAAATACATAAAATATGTGTGATTGTTAGGGTTGCAAGAGACAACGCGTGAGCACATTAATTTGATTTGAATCTTTAACAGGTAGCTTTACTTTACTGTCCCATCAAAGTCAAAGGGGCGGTTTCGTGGAGAACCTTGAAGTGTGATGGAATGTGAGGTTTTGGCTGTTGTGGCATAACTTCCAACATCGTGATCGTACACCTTGACTAGTTCTTCCGATTCCTTATAGCTCAGGGACAGAAGCCAGTCCCTCAGCCTGCCTCGGGATTCTCTGTCCGACAAATCCTTAAGATCACAGTGCTTGCATACTGTGTTATAGGTGAAGGCATGGATGTAGGGTGATAGGCGTGACTCAAAAACTGTTCTGACCTTCGGAAGCGTGACTGTGGCGGGACGGGATTTTCTCCTGTTAATGTGTTGATCTACAATGTGCGACTTTGCTATAGTATTCATGATGAAGAGTTTCCTAACAGAGAGCACCTTATTTTCCTGAAACAGTTCTTCGGTAGGATGTCTACGTGGTCTTCCAAGCAAAACAGCCCTTTGCCCTGCCTCTCCACAGCCCTCTCTACAGCAATCATATACTTAGCAGCAAAAAGACTTCAAAGTCTTGAACATTGCCGCAAAATTGCTAGCTTATCGGTTTTTTATCGGATACACTTTGGAGAGTGTGCAACTGATCTGCATGATCTGATTCTACCTTGCCCTTTTTTCTATCGGACTTCTCGTAGCTTAAAGAGGCGGCACCGGTTCATGGTTGATGTTCCAAAGACACGAACGAAGAGATTTGACTCTACGGCGGTCAAGTGTAAAACATAAAAGTTAAAAAAAAATATGTAATATTTCTGTTTTCGTGTCTCAATAAAGAGTGATCTATCAATCTATTTTACGCCAAGTCTAGTCGGACGTAGAACGACAACTGCCGAACCAGCGCCCCCAGGTGCAAATCCCACCAGTACTGCTGTTTTTTCAAATATGTGCGTTTTTTAAGACAAATTATATTAATTTATTTCACTACTTTATTCGTTGATTAATGTTCACTTATCATTTGTTTTGCCAAAACTACCCTCAACATTTTTGTGGGTAAATTAAAATTAAAATGACTGTTCACAACTAGGTACAAATAATTAAAAGAGGATATTTACGTGTTAGGCGCATTTCTCATGCCCCGGTGTCTGACGTACACAATGACCAGTGTCCCATTGCCCAGCACTCCCACTATGAAGATGATGGCAAAGAGTACGGGCACGAGGTATGTCTCGAGCCGGTCTTCATAGGGTGTGTAGTCATCGGTGTCGTTGGCACCGGTCGTCGGTAGTGCTGAGGCGTTCAGAAGCGTTTCCATTGTGACCTGAAACATTCGAAAAAAGTTTAGTTCTTCTTCTCAGTCGGGCACTCTTGGCAGAGCGGTCATGGTTATGTGTGGGTTCTGTTGAATGACAGCTCTTGCTATGTGTCTCCATTTGGCCCTGTTAGAGGCATTGTGGGAACAGTCGGTTATGGTGTATTGAGTGAAAGATTTGATGAGGTCTGTCTGTTGGAGAGCGACCGCGGGGTCTCTTTCCCTCCATTCTGCTCTGCACTACGAGACGCTCCATTGAGTCTTCATTTCGGGTAATATGCCCAAAGAACTTCAGTATTCGTATTTGCACAGTCGACGACAATCTTTGACGTGAAGCTCTTTTAGGATCGATGAATTGGTGCGGTGAGCAGTCCACGGAATCCTCAGCATACGTTTAGTTATCTCGCCAATTTTTATCATGCATAAATTATGTAAGACGTATGCTGTCAGAAACTACTTACAGTTTTTAACCGACTTAAACCAACCGTTTTAGTACTGGTAGGACTCTTAGCAGAGTCTGCCTGGAGAAGTACCACACCATTGCCAGTTATTGTACTGCCAAGCAATAATGTGCAAACATTACTGTGTTCCGGTTTGAAGGGCAATATTTTCAGAAAAATTACAGGGCTTAGAGATATAACATCTTAGATCTCTGGGTGACGAGCGCAGTACAGTGCTAGGTAATGATTTGGACTCTTCATATTACAATAGCTGTGTGTCACTGTTCTGTTATGTGGCTGACATGTTGCTTACCATCAGGGACATGCCCTGTTCGTGTCGTTACCCTATAATTAAAATAAAAAAGGAGGTGGTTCTCGATTCGGTTGTATGTTTTTTGTATGTAGGTATGTTACGCGATAGCGCCGCCAATTGTGAATTGATTTTGATGTTTTTTGTTTTTTTTTTGGTAAATCATAGCTCAAAGTTAGTCAGCCCCATTTTATGCTGAATCGAAATCGGGGTAGTGGTTTTTAAAATATGAACAAAAAACTTAAATTTGCTTTCGTGTATTTCGACAACATAGTGACATTCTTAGGAACTCAAATTTAATAATAATAATAATAAATATTGGTGGACAATTCACACACAACACCATCTGACCCCAAACTAAGCAAAGCTTGTGTGATGGCGGCCAGATTTGGAATTGATTATAGTCTGTAATAACACATATATGATAGGGATGTATTTTGGTAAAGAACTATCATGCATTATTTTAGTACCCAGATTAATAAACTAAAGGTTATAATTTAATGTGCTAAATAAATAATAAACAATAATTTCGCAGAGCAGTATCAATGATTGTCTACTTATTTTAACCACTAACTTGTGAATATTTTAGTTATTATTTTAAACAATAGCCACCATAATAGTATCGATTTTATCCACACGATCATTATCGATTTTTTTTTAGATCGAATAAAGATATCTTTACTAATGGCGGCACTGCATACATCGAAACAAAAAGCGGCGAAAGGACTAGTATCCAAAAAAAAAAAACGAAACAAAACGCGTAGCTGCCAGCTGTTTATTGACATGACAACGTCTTATAAATTGGTTTGCCGGGTGACATTTCAAGAAACTGCGTTACGCTCCGCTCACGTTATGCGCTCACAATGAGAGCGAGTGAGAGGGACGCGTGCCTTTCACTTTTTATGTCTGTCTCTCTCGCTCTTAGGCGGGCTAACCATGCCCGAGTCGCCGATTCGCTTAGGCGCCTGCATACAAGTTTACACGTTGCCAGTTAATTGTAAAACGATTGTGTAGTGATAATGTGACAGACTACGAATGAATATTCACATTAAAATTATTTGACCACTCAAAGTCGTTGTCACGTAAAACTTTCGCCCGTATACCGACTTTACAGGCAACCAATTTTTTATATTTTGTTGAGTCATGTGTTTGTGAGTTTCGTATTTGACTATTGTGTTATGAGATTGTGTATTCGTGTATTCGGTTGATGAAAATGCATTCTTAAGACCTTCGGACATCGATGGCATCCTTCCATAACGACTCCAGCCCTCCGATGGTACAAAATGTTACAGTTTTGTTAAAAATAATCTCGTCAATATTCGCTTTACTTACGGGAAATATGCGTAACTAATCTTTCTACTACTACCAAATTATGGTATTCTGACACCTACTGCTAGAAGCTATCATGTTTAATTTATGATGTCAATGAAAATCAATCATGTTTCAACTCAAATTCACGTTCCAAAGTCCCTTATAAATGAACCTTTGAGCTTGATCCCTTTAGTTTCTACGATGTGATTGAGCAACTAACATCCAAACACGTGAACAGCTGAATATCTGAACTTTCGTGCATTCTAGTAGTATACAGTTTGTTGTATATTTTATGTAAAAATATGACTTTAAAAAATTACGTATTTTTGAACATCATTTCACTAACAACTAGATCATATTTATCTTAGCCGGTTATTCTATCGCCAAGCAGTAACGTGCAAGTACTACTTACTGTGTTCCGGTTGGAAGGGAAATGTTTCCAGATAAATAACAGGGCAAAGATAGTGACAAGGGCAGCGCAATACTAGACAGTGTGATTTTGATTCTTCATGTTCGTTCACTATGTTGTTGTAGCAGACTTACTGCCTACCATTAGGTATGTGTCTTGATCGCCTCGTCACCCAGTATTGATGAAAAATAATGAATAATGCAAATAAATAACAAAAAGGTCTAAATAAAACAAGAAAGCTAAACCTCTTTCGTAACAGCATTGAAAATAAAATTCATTAACTTCAGTAAAGTCATTGAATTTTGATTGCCGTGATTATTTGTCTACTGTTTTGATAAAACCGCTGTTATAACTTCACAACTTTGTGATGACTTGAAAGACATTAAACTTAATTTGAATGGGTTTTGATGTTCATCAAACATGAAACGAAAATTTTAATCTGTCGGTAAGCTTTATACTCTTTGAATATTCATTTTCTGTTTTGTGCCGTCTTCGAACTATAAAGCTGTTATACTACAAATTCTACAGTTTGAGTTTACTCAGAAGAAGAGGACGATGAAATGCGTAAAATTATATCGCAAAAAAAATATAAAAATACTAGCCTAGTAGTTTGTGTTTCTATTATTTTCTTGTGATAAAAAGTATCCTTTGTGCCATTACAGACTAAAATCTGTGCTCCGAATTTCAACTCGATGCAAACATCTAAACGTTTAAACTTTGACATTTATCGTTTATTTATATCGTATTAATAGGAAATGGTTGGAGATTTTTCAGATTATGTTTAATTTCACATTACTACAGAAGCACTAAAACAACTTTTTTTTAAAACATAATTCGAATTAAAAAAAAGTCTTTTATCAAAACGAGGCATTAAGATCATTACAATAATTCATCGTTCTATTTTGGGGCGATAAACTAAGTCAAACGTACCGCTGGAACTATTTCAAACAATATTGGGTATTTTAGGTAATAGGTATGTTTTACTAGTACATCAGGTACTGTGCACGAGTAGTTAGTATTGAAGGTTTTATGCCATTCAAAATAAGTGGATAAAAATATGACCAATCTCAATTGTGAGGGGTGAATACAAAAAATCGGGTTTAGGGTAGAATATTTGAGACAACATTTTTTAATAATATGGCAACACATTTATGACACAGGCCCACACCATGTGAGATAAGGAAGAGAAAAAGAGAGAAAGAGAGAGAGAGAGAGAGACAGCTAAAGAGAGAAAATATATTTGTTACAATATTCTGACAAAGAAACAAATTTCCATATTCAAAATCAAAAGCCTTATTGTGAAAATTCACATAAATATCACCTGTTAATACATTTCAATGATATTAAAAATACAAAAAAAACTGCCATTATGCCATTATTACATTTCAATGATATTAAAAATACAAAAAAAAACTGCCATTATCACGATCCATATATCCGGATGGTTAGTGTTACCAATTAAAATGGTATATGTATGCCAATTAATATTTTTTACATTGTAATATCTATATATTTTTAAACTGTTAGTTATGTGACAGCGTTAAAGTCACAGAACGGCTTTAGTCTATTGAAAGTTATAAAGCTTTATCGTAGCTTGTTCGAAGTTTGTCGCCCGAGTAGCAGTTGTTAGATCGATGGAATATTGTTTTCAAATTAATTATATAATGCAGATTAGTTGCAACACAAACAGCTTTGAGAAAACTGAGCGGAATTTGAGTTTGGTTGGCGTGTTTCAATAAAAGACTCAAGCAATATGAGGTAATTACAAAAAATATAGATTTAAAAAAAAATTAATGAGTTATGTTTACATTAACAAATTTACTATACGCTTGTAATTTCCCGCGACTTCGGCTACTTAAAATTTAGAAAAGAGCTATTCGCTAAAAATCTGTTGCCACTTTGACGCTATGTCTATATTTATGTCAGCATGTCAGTAACGCTTTATATAGATTTTCCCCCAACCAAAAAGTATTAACGCGGCTAATGAAGATTTCACTTTAAAAGTCACATTTTGCAATTTAGTGCCAGTGGTCGATCGTTTATATTTAAAAACTTTAAATCCTTTTATTTGTACACATAATATATTATTAAACAGATGACATTTAACGCATTTATACAATCATGGCCCCCCTTTTTGCTCTGGGCCTGTATCGTGGATACCTGATCAGACATTTCAGAGCTCGAATTACAGTGAGGTAATCTATAAAAAACAAGATAGGCAAAATCTAATAAAGACAATAATTATGTTACAAACATTTTAAATATTTTAAACATCATTTTATTCAAGGATTTTTAACTAAGTGAGCTTGCAATACCGCAAAGAAATTGTGTGCTTATTACTAAAATAGCAATCCATTTTGTTCTTCAATTCGAGATAATCTGCGAATTTTAAGGTAGCGAAGCATGTCTCGAGTGTTGTTACCTCTAAAAGAAAATATTGTGAAATAAGTCCTTAGTTTCTTGCGGTATTTGGTTATACTCAGATTAAACCAGATGCGACGAGATTAACTGACGCTTAGGCAGTTTTTTGTTATTTTAAATAGATTTTCATACTAATAGCTTATATTTACAAAGTTTACTTGTACTTGATATTTGCGTATAGCGTTTTTGCTATTGTTGACAAATTTTTGCTCATATAAAATTAAATATAATACAAAATACATTTAGGAACTAAGGACACTAAAACATTGAAGTCCAATTTTGTTCACGCAGAAATTGGAACGACAGTAGGAAAATATATAATTACAATTGTTTTTATTTAGTTAGATTATTTATTTAAGTATAAATTGGTTTATTGTATTGCTGTTGGTAAGTATTCCATAATTAGAATGTATGATAGATAGGTACGTAAATATATTTTAAGTTACACTCTATTTATGTACCCAAACGCCATCTTTTTCAATTTCTCCATCCATCGGTTGCTTGGAAAAGATCGTTCTAAGCAATAAAGCGGCCATTTGGGTCACTAGCGTTAAGGATAAATAATTTTAGTCTTGATTTTTAGTTTTGTATTTTGGATCAAACTGAATTTCTATCTATCTTTCTACGAGTTGATAAAGATCATGCAATGGGGGAGAAAATGTATTATATTTTGTATATTGTATAAGGCTTAAGGATATATTATAACTTTTAGTACGAGTGTCAGTGAGGTAATGGATTGTACTTAATTCATCCATATTAATAAAATAAAAATAAAAATTTTAACAATTGGAACATGAACAGTCCAAATCATAACCTAGCACTGCACTGCGCTCGTGATCTAGATATAAGATGTTTTATCTCTACGCCCTATTATTTCACTGGAATCATTGCCCTTCTAACCGGAATACAGTTTGCACGTTACTACTAGGCGGTGAAATAACTGGTGTGGTACATCCCCAGACGGCCTCTGCAAAAGGTCCTACCACTATAAAATAAGTACCTAGGTGTTTTTCATATGAATTAATTACTTCTATTAGTGCAAAACCAAGGTAGCATACCTACTCAAAGAAAATACATAATAGGTAGTTAATTCTCTGGTTTAATTTAATATCTAATAGTAAATGTAAAACATTTAATTTTATAAATTGACGAGGTAATTCATGAATTATTCATATTTTAAGGCTGAACACATATAAGGTTTAAATATTGACGTCATTTACATTTTGTGTGACGTCAATTTAATTCACAATACATACATGAGTCTATGTTCTCGATATACTTATAGGTAAGTATGAGTATTTTCCAATATTACTTAACCTTCAAATTATGGAGTAAAAAATCTCACTTTTCTTCCATTTTCCCAAACCATTTTCCCGCCATTTTATTTTGTTTTCTTTTTTAATTTTACGATGTTTCTATGGTAATGAACTTTAATTCAAATGGGGATAATGTCAAAACAAAGACCTGGTCAAGCATACGGCATTAAACATACATTTATGTATTTTTCCCGCCGAAAACTCAACCGCATAGTTAAGTTTGTTGGCTTTCGTCATTTGGTGCACTGTAGTAAACAAAGTGTACCTATTAAAAGCGGTTAGAGAAGATAAAACATTGATCAAAAGCATAATCATACAAATACAAATTATTTATTGATAACACAAAGTTACACGTCGGGATTAAATTAATGACACTAACACACGGTAGTGTGTGTGAGAAATTGTATACTTATACAGCTACTAGCTACTAGCTGTGCCCCGCGGTTTCACCCGCGTCTATTTGAGAAAAATCCATACTAAAATATCCATTTCTGGCTACTTCATTACGTTTTACGGAACCCTAAAAATACGTAAATAAGCAACAATGCATTGTTGTAGAACAAATTTGATTACTTCAAATGACACAAACTTCAAACGTAGACACGCGCCGTCACAGACTTCAGCGACCAAAGAGAATTTAAATTCACGGAACTAAAGCTCTCGAAGAGAAATATTTTTCCCCGTTTTCTTTACATTCTTCACTCATACTCCGTACCTATTGATAGTAGCGTAATGTTATATACCCTTCCTCGATAAATGGAGTATCCAACAAAAAAAGAATCTTTCGTATCGGTCCAGTAGTTTCCGAGATCCTAGCGTTCAAACAAACAAACAAACAAACAAACTCTTCAGCTTTATAATATTAGTATAGATTAATAATTAAAATTAAAAATTACAATAATTTTAAAATTCAATTATTACAAGTAAAATGAAAACATATTTTGGTAATATTTAATAACAGTCTGGCAGCTTCATTAGATCGTCAAGGGCATAAAAGAGGTGCCCATGCAACCAAGATTTGACTTACTCAACCTGTGGGGGGAGTGGCTAGTTGGTGTCGCTTTTTGTTACTCCTTAAATCAACGTTAGGGTTAATACCCCTCCGCTGGAACGACTCTATGTTTTTCTGTACGAACATACAAGTTTGAAAGATGTGTTCACAGGGAAGCGGCAAAATACGGAGTTCTTTGAAGAACTCGATACATGATGTGTCACTAGTGGTGCCAACCATTGCTCGTATAGCTCTCTTTTGCATTATAAACACTCTTTTGTAGTCCGCAGCGCGGCCCCACATAGCGAACAAAACAAAGCCCAATAATCTAACTAACATATCCATTGGCCCCATGGTACATCATCATTTTTAGCCCGTTACATCGTACACTACTGGGTATTAGTCTACACTGCTAGTGTAACAAGCTGTTAAAGGTGCAAACATTTGTGGGTACCTTGAATGTCACCTTAAAATAGTAAAAAAATAGTGATATATATGTATATTTCGTATTTTGTTTTAAAGCATGTAGAATGTCTGTTAATTTGAGATTAATTGGGGTCATGGACGTATAAAAAAAGTCGGACGTAGTCTCGCTAAAATAAAAACTGTGTCTATCGAGTCAGCCAGTGGCTGTCACATACAGGCCGGCACTCATACATACATACACACATCAGCCAGCCGACACGTTTCGCGGTAAAGAAAAATCTTATTACACAGAATGTCTTGTGTAGTGAAATGCTGTAAAAGCCGTAGAGACCGACGCAAAACACATCCAGGAATCATGCTCCACAGGTAGAAAATACATAATCCAGTTACTTATTTCCCCATTTCATTCGCTAAATCAAAATAGCCTATTCCAAGTCCAGTATTGCCAAAGTTAGCGTGTGATAATTACTCAAAATATATGGTACATTGGTTATTTGTGGTTGTTTATTATTAGTTTATTTATTAATTCTAGTAAAATTAATGAACTGTGTCAATAAAGGTTGGTACATTATATCAATACATTTATATTGTTTATTAGTTGCCACTAGATATTTTGTTTTATAGATTTCCTAAAGAAAATGAAGCTTGGCGAAATGACTGATATCAAAACAATAAAAAATTGTTACTGTGAAAACGATTGCATCTCAAACAAATACAGGTTCTACAGGTCTTTTGTTATCATGGCAACCCAGAAATCATTCGCACACAAATAGCCACCGCCATTTTGAGTGCTTCAGTATTGTCTTTGTTTGACGTTTTTAATACGGCAATGATTGCGGTTTTATTTTTCGGGAAAAATTACCCTTCAAACCGGAACACACGCGGTTGCTTGGACGAAATTTATCTTAGCAAGATACGGGTGCCAATAACTTTGTTGTGATGTTTTTATTTTTATCATCTAATTGAAATAAAGAGTTTATCTACTTATCTAACTCAGTCTCTAATGCTCGGTTTAAACACTGAGAATACTTAGATACCTACATAATATAAAAGGAACCTAGTAATAGATTTTCTAAAAAAAAAAAAGATGAACGTGAAAAAAAATGAGGCCGATCTGGCCGACCGATGAGATCCGTCTGGATTCGAACCCGGACCTACTAATTCGTGACCACCCAATTTCCCGCTTGAGCTATTATTCTGTCGCGCAACGCTGCGAAACTTACCGTCGCATTCTAATTTCAATGTAACAGATTTTCATTGTCAAAAAACGCGCATAAAATGATGTTTAAAAAAATAAAACTTAGCTAGATCGATTTATCGTCCCCGAAAACCCCTGCATACATAATTTCATGAAAATCGTTCCAGCCGTTTCCGAGATTCAAATTCTATATATATTATATACAAGATTAAAGTCGCAAAATTTGTGACCCTATGTTCCCTACCCCTCCTCTTATTATCATTTTCTTCTCCTAGTTGAAAATATGTATATCTATATATATGTAGGTATAAAAGCGATTGAAATGGGGGATGAATGTATGAAAGAACCCAACCGTTGAAGATAAAACCATGAAACTCTGTTGACACGAAGCAAATGAATGTTTGTTCTATCAGTTTCGTAATTTCGAATTGTACGGGGGTGAAATTGGGGTTGAAATGGGGGATGAATGTCAATATGGAAGTTCCCAACCGTTGAAGATAAAACCATGAAACTCTGCATATAGGCACTTCGCCGCACTTGACACGAAGCAAACAAATGTCTGTTCTAGCAATTTTGTAATTTCGAACTGTATGGGGATGAAATTGGAGTTGAAATGGGGGCCGAATGTCTCTTACGCTTTCAGATCTAAACAACTGAACGATTTAGATGAAATTGTATACAATTGTTTTATTAAAAGCTGTTTTTAGTAACCGTAAATGTGTCTGGGGGTATACAAATAGGTGCTGCCTGAGTTAGGTACCTTAGTATTTATTTCGCGCGGATGAAGTCGCGGGTCTTCGCTAGTTGTATATAAAAAGAACCCAAATGACAAAGGATTGGTATGTCAATGTAATGTCAGCGAGTGTTTTCCTCGCTTCCGGCAGATGGCACGGTCATTTGTACACAGCTGATCGTTAAAAAAAACTATTTTTCGCGGTTGCGGATATGTAACTAATGCAAAAATTAGATAAAAACAATCCTTGATGCGGATTATTATACATTCTAAAATTTCAGCTCGATCGGTGCAGAACTTTTTGAGTTTTTGAAGCGTGCACAACGCTTCAAAAACTCACAAAGTTCTGCGTACGACAAAAATCAACATAACGTTTTTATATATATATATATATAGATAGATAGATATCTATACAAGAATTGCTCGTTTAAAGGAATAATAAGATTAGAACGCTACCCACAATATTATATATTAAATCGTAATACTGTATAGATGTGTTACATGACTTATTGAAACAAAACCAAATATGTAGGTAGTTACTGTGTGCCCACGTCAGTGCGTATTGTTCCGGGCGAGTAGACATGTCAAAAACACTGACAACCGCCTGTCGCGGATAGATACGACTCTCGCGTAATGTGTTGGATTTGTGAATCAATATTTATCGTTATTCATTCTTCATATTTCAATTACGTATAATAAGCTAAAAGTTGCAAAGTTTCACATGAATTCTTTGGTGAATTTAATCGCGTATAAGAGTTTATAGGAGCATTTTAATGTAAACAATAATAATGTGAAATTGGTAGTCTTTTTTTTTACATTTATAGCTTTACACTTGACCACCATCTCGCCTGATGTTAAGCGACGATGCGGTCTAAGATGGAGCGTGCTTACCTAGAAGAAACCGATTCACTCTCGATTTGAAGACACCAAGATTATAACCATCGGGAAAAACCCACTCAGGCAACTCATTCCACAGTCTAAACTTTCTTATCACAAAAGTAGAGTCAAACCTCTTTGTTCGTGTCTTTGGAACATCAACCATGAAACGATGCCGCTTCTTCGAAGAATTCGGGAAGTCCGATAGAAAAAACGGCTAGGTGGTATTAGATCATGCAGATCAGATGCACACTCTCCGAAGTGTATCCGATAATAAACCGAAAAGCTGGCAATTTTTCGGCGATGTTCAAGACTTTGCAGTCTTTTTCGCACAAGAGTGTTATTGCCTATGAGCCTTTTAGCACGCCTCTCGATCTATTCCAGAGCCTCAAGCTGATACTTAGCCGATCCATCCCAAAGGTGCGAACAGTACTCCATACAAGAGCGAATCTGTGCTTTATATAACAAAAGCAATTGTTCAGACTTGAAGTACTTTCGCACCTTTGAGAGGACACCTAGTTTTTTGGCAGCTGATTTACCCTGGGACTCGATATACGAGCCAAAGTTGAGTGTAGATGTCAAGGTAACACCCAAAAGCTCAAGATGATCAGTAACCGGCACGGATACACCTCGAAAAGTAAGAGTCTGTAAAAATTGACTCCTTTTTGCGGAGAACAAACACGCCTGCGTCTTTCCCTCATTAAACTTGGCCAGATTGGTTTCGCCCCATTCAGAGACTGCCTCAAGGGCTAAGTTCAAACGCTCAATCATGCTCTCTCTCAATACCTTAGTTTGTTGACTCTCAGTTCAGACTCTTAGTTGTTTGTTGTGTGTTGTTCGCTCTCGCGCTAGATATGTAACTCTCTACAACGGTGCTATCATCTGCGTACCCAAAGATACCGGGCTTCAGCAGATCGTGGATATGTAGCAGAAAATGCGTTGCAGAGAGTACCGACCCTTGAGGGACTCCGGCATTGATACCCATTTGGTCCGACGAGCAGCCATCAATGACAACTCGTATGGATCGATCCCTCAAGAAGTCCGATATCCACGCAATAAACCCTGGAGACAAACCATAACTAGAAAGCTTGCTAATAAGGCCATCATGCCAAAGCCTGTCAAAAGCCTTCGAGATATCCAGTTATATATAGTTATAGTCCTTGAATAGTTTAGAGTGGTAAATTAAGAAATTAATTGTTAAAGTTTTTATCAAATTGTCATAGACAACCTAATATTTGCATGCCGTAAGGTTGATTATGGAGTTCGCAATGTAAACATAAAAGATCTTATTGTACCTAATTAACCATTTTCGCAAATAACGAAATTTATTATTTTGTTTGAGTTAAAACTGTTTTAGCCGCGTTAGCGTTTATTGGTAGGACAAAATGTTATGGGTTATGTCACTGACATGCTAATATGGTGGCGTAGGAACATGCTAATGAATATAGTGGAGCAGCGGAACGGGACGTATTATAAGTCACTTTTTGGATGATTGAATTAGTGTGTTTGCGACTAAAAATAACCAATTCGTCCGTCAGTTAGACTATAAAATATTTAAAAAATTGTAAACGTTTTTTTCTTATGTTTCACAAACAAAAAATGACGAAGATACAGTGCTTAGTAGTTTCGAGTGACGCCACTTTATGGTACGAGTTTTACTAGAGAGTGACGTCACTACTCCCCCACTCTGGAAGTTTGATGAATTATATCTTTGTAAATTTTTGATAATTTGACATAACAAAAAATAAGTGTCTAATATTTTTCCATAATCTACTTGACGAACTAAATAGAATGGTGTATTTACGACCCTGTTGTCATCTTAATAGCAGTAGGTATTTGTGTGGCTATAGGTATTATGTGATGTATTGTTCAATATTCGTGTCTAATATTTTTCCATAATCTACTTGACGAACTAAATAGAATGGTGTATTTACGACCCTGTTGTCATCTTAATCATCATCATCATCATCAGCCGTAAGACGTCCACTGCTGGACATAGGCCTCCCCCCTAGATTTCCACAACGAACGGTCCTGCGCAACCTGCAACCAGCGGTTTCCAGCGACCTTCGTGAGGTCATCTGTCCATCTAGTGGGAGGCCGTCCAACACTGCGTCTTCCGGTTCGTGGTCGCCACTCGAGAACCTTTCTTCCCCATCGGTTGTCAGTTCTGCGAGCGATGTGGCCTGCCCATTGCCACTTCAGCTTAGCTACTCTTCGAGCTACGTCGGCTACTTTAGTTCTTTTGCGAATATCCTCATTACGGATTCTGTCGCGCAAAGAGACTCCGAGCATAGCTCGCTCCATAGCTCGCTGTGTGACTTTGAGCTTTGTTATGAGGCCCACAGTTAAGGACCACGTCTCAGTTCCATAAGTCATCACTGGCAACACGCACTGATTGAAGACTTTCGTCTTCAAGCATTGGGGTATTTTGGACTCCAAGATGTGCCGTAGTTTCCCGAACGCTGCCCATCCGAGTTGGATCCTTCGCTGGGCCTCTTTGTCGAAGTTGGATCTACCCAATCGGATCTTTTGACCCAGGTAGACGTATTCGTCAACAACTTCGAGTGTGGTATTCCCAACAATAACCGGTACAGGTGAGACATGAACATTTGACATGACCTTCGTCTTGTCCATATTCATCCTCAAACCTACCTGTTGGGATACTCTACTGAGGTCCCTGAGCATAGCACCGAGGTCCTCCATCGACTCCGCCACAATGACTATATCGTCGGCAAACCGAAGGTGAGTGATGCATTCGCCGTTGATATTGATGCCATGTCCGTTCCAGTCCAGTAGCTTGAAAACATCTTCCAGCGCGGCAGTGAACAGTTTCGGAGATATGACATCTCCCTGTCTCACGCCTTTCTGTAGCCGGATATGTTTTGTGCACTGGTCCTGTAATCGGACAGACATTGTGGCTTTGCTGTAAATGCACCTCAACACTTCGATATAGCGATAGTCCATGCGGCATCGCTGGAGAGACTGAAGCACCGCCCAGATCTCGATGGAATCGAAGGCTTTCTCATAGTCCACATACGCTATACATAGTGGCCGATTATACTCCTCGGTTTTCTGTATAATCTGCCGAAGCGTATGTATGTGGTCTACGGTACTATAGCCTTTTCGGAAACCGGCTTGTTCGGGTGGCTGGAAGTCGTCAAACCTGCGTGCGAGACGATTCGTGATTACCCTCGAAAACAACTTATAAACGTGGCTCAGAAGTGAGATGGGTCTGTAGTTCTTCAACAAGGTGTTGTCACCTTTTTTGAAGAAGAGCACCACCACACTTCTGCTCCACGCTTCTGGCGTATTACCGTCAAGTATGACGGAGTCGAACAGCTTCTGGAGGACTTTAAGTACCGGTTTTCCACCCGCTCTCAGAAGCTCAGTCGTAATTCCGTCGTCGCCAGGTGCCTTGTTGTTCTTAAGTTGTTTGAGGGCCATCCTAATCTCATACAGGCTGACTTCCGGGATGTCTTCGGTAAAGTGTCGGGTCAGCTTGGCTCTTGGGTCTTTTGCCATGCTAACGACAGGTCGTGTTTGCGTAGAGGTGTATAACTGTTCATAGAACCTCTCAATCTCCTCCAAAATCTCGGCCCTCGACGAGACGACGTTACCACTGTCGGTCTTCAATTTGGTCAATTGACTTTGCCCAAAAGACAGATTTCTTGCGAACACTTTCGAGCCTTTATTCCGCTTGATCGCTTCTTCAATACACGAAGTATTGAAGCAGCGTATGTCGCGTCGCACACAAGTAGAAATCTGTCTATTGAGCCGTCTGTATACCGTCATGTCGACCGAAGACTGCAATCGCATATCTCGCCTAACCGCCATGAGATTCAGAGTATGATCGGAGAGCTTTTGGGTTCTATTCTGGCGTCGGCACTTATAAAATTCCCTGCCAACTGCTTGAACAGTTTCCACCAGCCTGTCGTTTATTTCATCCGCCGTTACGCATTCATCTAAGGCTTCGAAGCGATTTTGAAGTTCGAGTTGAAAGTTGTCGGGATCTTCGATTTGAGCATAATTTGGTCGGAGCGTGGACTTCATTAGACGTGATCTTTCGAACTTAATGTTTAGATTCAGCGTGCCTCTTACAATACGGTGATCGCTGCCGGTTTTAACGCTACTGATCACAGAGACATCGCTGAATATTTGCCGTTTAGTCGTCATAATGAAGTCGATCTCATTTTTTGTGGAACCATCTGGGCTAATCCAGGTCCATTTTCGTTGTGCCTGTTTCTTGAAAAAGGAGTTCATCATAAAGAGGCTCTCCCTTTCCAAGAAATCAGCTAGACGTTGCCCTCTTGGGTTCCGCTGCCCATATCCGAATTGTCCCACTCTCAACTCATCACCGCTACGTTTGCCTAGTTTCGCGTTGAAGTCTCCCATCACAACTGTGAAATGTGTTGGCGAGACATGTATGGCTTTGGAGATGTCCTCATACATGGTCTCAACCTCTTCGTCGGGATGTGTCGAGGTCGGTGCGTATACCTGTATGACCTTCAATGAATACCGGTCAGTTATTTTAAGTACAAGGTATACAACCCTGCTCGACACACTCTCGATCATTAACACGTTGTTGACGAGAGACTTGCGGATGATAAACCCGACACCCCCTTGGGATTGTCGATCTCCCTCCCGGTAGTAGAACAAGTTGCCGGATTCGAGGGTTATTCTGTCCTCGCCCTGTCTACGGACTTCGGATAACCCTATGATATCCCAGCGCAACTTGTCCATTTCTTCTTCCAGCTCCACAATCTTTTCATCAGCCCTCAGCGTCCGTGCGTTGTACGTTGCCAGGTCGAGTCGTTGGGTTTGGTGGCGGGGCGTCTGCCGGGGATTCTTAGCACCCCATGCTCTGCCGGAACCAAGGCTGCCACCAGCGCCTGGAATAACGGAGCCGCCGGGGACTAGGGGCCGTTTCTTTGTTGTGACCATCATATGGGGGGGTGTTTGCCATAGTCACCACGCTTGGCAGGCGGGTTGGTGACCGCGGAGCCAGTCCTTTGCACCGATGACGCCGCTGCCCGTCACCGGCCAGGTCAATTTAGGACTGGCTTTTAAATGGATATCCCGCCATTGGTTCGGTCGTCAGAGCCTCGTTAGTCGGCAGCAGGGTGTACCGCGCGCAGGAGAGGTTGACATTTGGGGAAACTAGATGTTAAGCGCTTCCCCCTTACACCCCCTTACCCCCTTACACCTACTTGTCATCTTAATAGCAGTAGGTATTTGTGTGGCTATAGGTATTATGTGATGTATTGTTCAATATTCGTGCCTAATACTAACATTCCAAGTTATAAGTGGTCACTTCCATCGGCAGTCAGTATTACCGGCAACGTTTGATTTATCCTGACGCTAACCGACGCCGACGCCGACGGTGTGGTTGAAGATAAGACACGCTGTTCTATAAAATATCTATTCAGTCTGTAGTTATTTTTTAGATTGTATCTCTTAGGAAACAATGAAGCCTAAAGATCTGCGCCGATTTATACGAATCAGCTACCACCTGACAAGTAAAATACACTCAAATATGGGCTTTATGTCATGCGCGTTAAGATACAAATTACATTGCCAACAGAAATTAGCAGACCGCTTTCTGACAGCCGTCTGCTAATTTATGTTGCCAATGTAATCTACATCTTAAAAAGCAAGGCTTAAGTCCCATAATTGAGTGTATTTTATTTGTCGGGTGGTAGCCGAGTCATATAAGTCGGCACAGACCTTTAGGCTGTGATATTTACGAGTAAACGGTGAGAATTAGGCACTGCTATGATTTGTATGCATGCAGTAACGGATGACAGCTGAAAAGGATAAGGGAACCCTTGGTGTACTACGTAGGGTATGAGGTACGACACACCCAAGTCCTCAAAACTTCAGAATTATTTGAAAACTATAAAAGCGCGGGAGTACGTTTTCTGACTAGTTGGAGCTTAGCTGGAGACACGCTTCATTCCAGACTTTTTCATTTGTCATTTCAATGCCTATTTGACATTACGAAGTTCAAAAACCAAGTGTTCATAAAAAGTTTTAGTTCACTAAGGTGCTTTTATTTTTACACAAGAATCTGTGGTCTGTTTAATCTAAATTCAAATTTGATGCATTCGACTTCAAAAGCTTTCGTTTGTACTCATTCTTTCTACGTGCGTTCCAAACCATAAAACCTCAAGGTTGAATCACCCATCAGTCTAATGCTGCGGCCCCACCTATGAGGCGAACATTCGTTACGTGTTGGCGCAACAAAAACATCGTATTCTGACTAAGACGATGTTGGTGTCTACATTAGCAGGCAAAAATTCATGTCAAATTGGTGCGATGTATTGTGCTTTGATTATTTACTTGTCTAGATAGACCGCTCCGCGTAAAAACATCAGAAATATAAGTTAAGTTAAGATAAGTTCGTCCTGTCGGTTTAATTGTCGCAACAATAACGTTGCGCGGTTTTGTGACATTTGAATATTTGCGCTATAAAAGTCTGCATAAATTACCAAGGACGATTGAAAACAACTAAAAATATTAGCTGATATCGGTAAGTAACCTTTACATTACCATATAGTTAAAGAAGTTATTTTTAATACAGATAACTTTGTCTCAAGACGGCGTCGTTTGCCGCCAAATTTACAGGGTTGCCTGTTCTTGAATTTAATTTTCCGTTAGTGTACTGTTAATTTTTAACGAGAACGAGAGAGCTATTCCGCGAGATCCTGAATGCGCGCAAGCGTCGGGAGCAGGTCGCCGTCATCTTCTGCAACTTGTCCAAAGTGCGACTGATTTGCATGATCTTATCCCACATTGTCCTTTTTTTATCGGAATGCTCGTAGCTCAATAAAGCGACATCGTTTCATGGTTGATGTTCCAAAGACACGAACGAAGAGATTTGACTCTGCTTTTGTGACAAGAACGTCTACACTCTGGAATACGTTGCCTGAGTGGTACAATGGGTGTTGCGCAGAGTTCATCAGTCTCTAACGTCTTGTTGAAGTGAACACTTCTTTAGGCGCCCCTAGACAGATATTTCGTGGGCTGTGAATTGGATTCTAGCGTCACGCTCGGATATGATAAGAAATCTTCGGGTAAACTCGAGACCATGGCTATTGGCCATGAATTAAATTAAAACGAATTATGGGTCTCTCTAAATCGAAATATATTTTTACCCACTTTAACAGGAAATACTCGGGGAGGATTTACTTTTGTCGCAATTACAGCGTAACGCTTCATCTAGACAAGTAAATAATCAAAGGTGTTGTACCGGATAGGGTTGTTCAGTTTGTTGTGCGTGCGAGACGTAGGCGGTAATAGAAAAATGGAGGAAATAGTGGCTTTGCATAATATGTCAGTAAACTATTATTTACTACAATTGTACGACTACCTTTTACGAAATAATATGAAAAAAAGAAGAAAGAGGAGATGGTGGATGACTTCGTATTCTAGAAAGTGATCTCTACGTATCGCAGGGAGATACCCCTCACGGCTATCTCTCTACGGTATATACCTATGTATAATAATTGTTGACGATTGGCTGGAACATTTTCTTTTTCTATTTTTTAATTGTATTTTATTTTATATTTATAGTTCTTGATTTAGTTACCTTGGTTACGGAGCGTTTAATATTGTAAATATTTTAAATAATTATAATATTTTTACTATCATTGTGCGCCTTTCTCATTACCTATATTCACCAGTTAGTCACAGTCCACCCCTCGCCAACAATAATAATTTCGCTTTATTTTTCTCATTTACAGCACAGGAATGGAAATAATGTTTTCTGATTTACTTAATCTGAATTTGTTTTTTTTGTTGTCTTTATTTGTTAAAAAAAAAATCTTATAATAGAATTTAGAGAATAAATAATTCTCTACAATAGTCATGATTTAATTTCATAGCATTAATATCTTGACATATATCTAATTTAAGTGTATTGAACACTAAATTGAACGAATTATATGTCTCTATAAATCGAAATATATTTTTACCCACTTTAACAGGAAATACTTGGTGAGCTTGTATCACTTAGCACGCATACCATTGACATAAGAACAGTAATAGCAGGGACAGTGACAGACAATTGTTAAACTTGTGTTTGAAACCTGGCCTCGTACTTTTGACGCAATTACAGCGTAACGCGTCATCTAGACAAGTCAATAATCAAAGGCATTGTGCCGGATAGGGTTGTTCAGATTGTTGTACATCGAGACGTAGGCAATAATTTAAAAATGAAGGAAATAGTGGCTTTGCATCACATGCCAGTAAACTATCATTTATTAAAATTGTACGAGTATCATTTACGAAATAATATAAAAAAGAGAAGAATGAGGAGATGGTGGATGACTACTATTCATAGAAACCGAACGATGTAAGTATTCTGGAAAGTAATCTCTCTTCTTACCGCAGGCGCAAGAAGGTAGCCGTGAGTGTATAATAATTGTTGCCGATTGGCTGGAACATTTTCTTATTCTATTTTTAATTGTATTTTATATCCTATATTTCCTGTGACTTTAGTTTTTGCTTTAGTTACCTTGGTTAAGGAGCGTTTTGGTTTAATTTTGTAAATGTTTTAAATAATTTTCATATTTTTACTATCATTGTGCGCCTTTCTCATTTCCAATATTCACCAGCTAGTTACACTCAACCGCTCCCCAATAATTATAATTTCACCTTATTTTTCTCATGTACAGCACAGGAGTGGAAAGTATGTTATCTGTCTTAACCGCAAAGAGTGGCATGGAATTTCCTGGATTTTTACGTATGTCAACATCTGGCTTTGAAATACTACTACAAAAGGTCGCACCATTAATTACCAATAATAGTTTAAAAAACGAAAAAACACGCTTTTAGCACGCACTCAAAATTACAAAAGCATTTTAAATAGCCTGTCCACCATCTTGAACGTCCGCCATATTGAATTTAAGTCACGTGACTATTTTTTTCGTATTTCTGACAGCAAACTCTTTCATTTGATACCCATATCATGGGAGTGGGTTTCAAATAGCCAGTCCGCCATCTTGGGGAGGGCGCCATATTGGATTTGTAATGACGTTTCCTTTACTAGTAATTTATTGTCATCAGAATTCAGAGTGTGTGTAAAATTTAATCCTAATCAAAGACCGAGAAGTGGGTCAAATTAAGATTCCAAGATTTTCTTACATACATACTCGTACCTAGTTACCTACAAGTGAAGCTAACAAAAGCGTGTTAAAAAGATACGAAAACTAGTTAAGCTATCCAATTCTTAAGTCTTTAACATTCCTTTTGTGACGTTTGAAATTGATTGAATGAATTGTATTATTTAGAACCTTACCTGAAATAAATGAATTTTGATTTTGAATTGACGTAGGTCAAGCGAATATTGCCGCGACAAATCCCTATGATTCGCGCCAGTATACCAAGAGCTCTCCGATGCTTCATCGTCTTGTTCCGCATAACACGAATTACCCGGCCACACTAATCGCGCCAACACGAATATTCGCCGTATGACGCATATGAGTCCGCACCATAAGAAATAAACTTTGAGAAAGAAAATTGTGATACTTTCACCAAAGTCAACCAATAACTTGCCTGATGTTCAAATGTTTTAGTGTAGGTTATTTTATACTTATGCTATTAGAAACTTGCTATATAATAGGTAGGTGAATGATAGATGCCGGTTATTCTACTATCAAAAGTGTAATGCACAAATTTAACAGGAGTGTTTGAAGGACAATAATTTCAGAGAAATCACAAAGCAAAGAGATGACTTATATTTCTGGTTGATATTATAATTTCTATGTAGTCATCGATTTGTAGGTACTCTCTATCAAATAGCTGTATTACTGTGCTGTACTACTGTGTTGGGGCTGTAGTTTTACTTACCATCAGACGTATGTACAGCTCGTCTCAACATTCTACATCACAAATTATTAGATTAGATTATAGAGACGAAAGTTTGTGTTTCTTAGTGTGTAAGTAAGAATCCTAATTCCCACCTGTCTCTGTAATGGTTGAATAGAATTGAATGAAATAATATACGTAGTAAGTGTATCAGTTGGATTACAGTTTAGCTTTTTTATCATATTAAAGTTAGTGGCTGCGAGAATTTTCTCTGGTGCAGCAAGTTGTACCTATAGTTAAGAGACACTATTATCGCTTTCACCTGTAAGGCCAGCAGTTATTTAACTAGTTTTACTGTTTCCTATAAGTACTGCATGTATAATTTTAAAGGTGTGAACATGAAATAATTTTCATTTATTAATATCGTAAACTCGAATTATAGCTGTTCTCTAAATGTGACGTCGGAAAAGCTAAATTTATTAAGCCATATTGATTAACATTGCCAATATTGTTGCTAGGAGAGAGTTAATAAGCCTTCCACCTGTGACTTAGTCGAAGTCTTACGTCTAGAAACTAGTTGGTAAGTAAGCATTGTTGTAGAGTTTCCCACTAGTAACAAAGTTAGTTGTAACAAGTTGATATCTGTTTATATAATATTGTATAACCAGTTACGTACGCTTTAACACTTCTTCTAGGGTGTGAGGAGCAGCCTTGGTGTTACAATAAATAAATAAAATAAATGTTAAGATAAAATAAGATATATATATTATTTTTTTTATAGCATAGAGTGACGAGACGAGCAGGTCATGTGCCTGATGGTAAGCAACATGCCTGCCACATAACAGCACAGTAACACGCAGCTATTGAAACATGATAGTCCAAATCATTACCTAGCACTGCACTGCGCTCGTCACCCAGAGATCTAAGATATTATGTCTCTAAGCCCTGTAATTTCTCTGGAATCATTGCCCTTCAAACCGGAACACAGTAAAGTTTGCACATTACTGCTTGGCGGTAGAATATTTGGCAAAGGTGTGGTACCTCCCCAGGCGGACTCTGCTAAGCGTCCTACATAGTCATCAACATAATTATAAATGGTCAAAGAAAACATCGAAAAAAAATCGCCATGTTTCAAAAATATACTTAGGAAAACATTTGTGTCATCTATCAATCAGCGTGGTGTATTACGGCCTTTCCTCTCTTGTGAGAGAAAGCATCGAGTATCTCTACTTAGTCTGTGGCATCGAGTGCCTAAGGTGGGATCAGGACAAATGTTTGTTTCATGAAAACAAAAACTATTTGTAGTGTATTTTGACCTTTCTATGTATGATAAATATGATTTTATGAATATACATCTTAATTTATACGTATCGTTCAAGTCAGTATCTTACTCCCAAAATACAAGTTTTGCTTAATTTGCCTGTTTAATGTTAAATGAGGGATTCCATCAATTTGTATGTAAATGTAAACTGAGCGTTATTAAACAATCTATAGCAGAAAATTATAAATCCATTATCTACTGAAATGTCGGATACATCTACATAAAAATGGCAGCGTAAAACAGAGTGAAACGTACGTCAAAAGCAAACGTTTGTGACAGATAATGAAGTGTCTGTCTGCGTCCGCTTTTTGCGAATTCGGCAGTTTTGCAGCTCTGCAATTTCATAAATGTGAAGTTAGTACCTGTGCAAATTTATTACGAAGTGCAATTTAGTTGCTATCTATTTTTAGGAGTGACAAAAATAAACCTAACATTAGCATATCCAACTAGAAAACATTGCTGTGTTGATTTGCAGATCAATGTTGATAGAGTAGAGTAAAGTAACAAAGAAATAATTTATTTTTCATCCCACCAGCTCGGAAAGAGTAAGTACTCTTGCTCCTCGATATCAGGGCGCAAAAGTCGTTTTTATTCTCTAGAGGTTAAAGTATATTTGAATTTAGAACATCGTGTGTACTGAGGTTTTGAATTCAAAACATAATTTAACCTATTTATTTCTACCTCCTTGGTGCCGAATTCATCATACATTTATTTTTAATTTGATAAAAACTCATACTCGGAACCTCTTTGGTGTACTTTTTTTTAAATGCTTTGCGCGCAATTTTCTTTTCACATATGGAGGATAGAGGTAAAGAATGTTATTTCAAATGGCGAAACATTTTGAAATGCTATGAATGAATCAATTGTAATCGAATTGAAGTATGCCGAGTTAAATAATTAAATATTATTGACTACTAAAATAGTAACTAATAGATAATTTCAACTACTTGTGCAGTACAAAATAATGTAGTAAATATAACATCTAATAAATAATTACTATTTTGAGAAAACATGTAGGTACAATATATTTTGAAGTCAAAACTTCTTTTAACGCGCCAAAGACAGATTTTTCGTGGGCTGTAAATTTAATTCTAGCGTCACGCTCGGGAATGATAAGAAATCTTCGGGTAAACTCAGAACCATAGCCAATGGCCATCTAGAAATGGCTCAGCCTTTCCCATTGGCCATTTAAAAATGTGTCAGCATTTCTAGATGGCCATGCTCATAGCCACGCCCTCCGGTTTCACACGCGTAGTTTCCAAAGTAAAAATCAAATTCTGAGTTATAAGTTACCACTTCTATCGGCAGTGTCTATGACTGCCAATATTTTTCTTTCATGAATTCTGAATAGTACGTTTATTAATTTACTTTAAAATGTACCCTGATGCAAATTTAGCGCTACTATAATTTAATGCATTGGAGCGGACACTTTTTCATGTACACATAAAACTCAACAAAATGGTTATTGGTTACACAGTTGTTTCGTGTTGCGTGCGTACCTATATCTAATCTGTACTAAACGGTTTAGTTTTACCTGTGTCTTCTGACTAATATTCACTTTTAACAGGGGAAACCCATTGTTATAAATACCGTTTTAAGAGTTCAATGGGGAAACTACAATAGTTCTATTTTAATACGGGAAATACCCTACTAGGCCATTGAAATTACTTTCTTTCGATGGTCGACATTAGGGACTTTCCTAACAGGACCGACGGGAATTACCTATTAATTCTAGACATTGAAGTGTATTTCTTTGTTATGTTTCTTTTCAAAAACTCATAATTCCTTGTGTGAGTAGGTACAAAAAAATAAAATAAATAAGCATAGCATAGCATAAGCATAAATAAGCATAACATACACTCAACTGGTTTTATGTCAATCTATTTCGAGTCCTTAAAAATAATTTATTTTCATTCAAAAAGTAGTTTTAAACATTGTTTTTTCTTTATGTTTAAAACACTGTTTAATACTTGTTTTAATCTTTGTTTTTAAACATGTGATTAAAAACACTGTT
Organism: Ectropis crepuscularia; assembly: GCA_963693475.1. Lineage (NCBI taxonomy): Eukaryota > Metazoa > Arthropoda > Insecta > Lepidoptera > Geometridae > Ectropis > Ectropis crepuscularia. The sequence continues at coordinate 19,347,426 of OY856358.1, forward strand.
TAAACTCAAACTGTTTTAAAGACTGATTTAAACATGTGTTTTAAAACAACTTGTTTTAATCATGCCAACCCTGGTGCTAGGTAATGATTTGGACTCTTCATGTTCCAATAGCTGCGTGTCACTGTGCTGTTATGTGGCAGGCATGTTGCTTACCATCAGGCACATGTCCCGCTCGTCTCGTCACTCTTTATTTAAAAAGAAAAATGCACATGCACTGTTGCCCTCATGCTTAATGTGGTAAAGGATATACATTATACACGTTCTCTCACATTCACACACTCACACACATCAACACTCACACTCCCACACCAAAAATACACGCACACACAATGTTACACGTATTGATAAATGCACACGGAACTCGTATTTTTGCGGCTGTGTGGTTTGTTTTTATTTTCACTCATATTTTCGTTAATCTTTTGTTCAATAACGACACAGTAATTATTTTCGCATAATGTAAATCTGTTATTGGCCGTAAGATAGCTTGTAAGTCAATGAATATAATATAATTTTTAAGGACTGTGGATTTTGTATGAATAAATAAATAAATAAAAGATTCAAAAATTGATGTACTTACATTGTACTTACCTATGTATAACATCTGCAAAACAAAACTGAAATAAAGTGTACTGTCTAAGATTTCGATAACATCTAATTTACAACTAAATACGAGTATTACTTAAGGATAGATCTATTTAGCAAATACTTTTTTATTAACTACTACACTAAAAACACAAACTAAAAATATTAGTTTTCTACCATGACCAGTATTTTTTTAATGCTTTGCCAATCTCTGTAACTTACTAAGTGTTAAATATTTGACTCATTCTTAGACAAATATTATTAACTTATACAGGTATTGAAGACATGGAAATTACTTTCTTATATTTATTGATAGCGTCCCCGTGGTTCCTGTTATTCTCCCGGGATAAAAAGTAACTTAAGTATTCCAGACTATAATCTATCTGTAGGTATTTTCGAATTTCCGGATCCGTTCAGGCGTTCCGACGTAATTCAGCAACAAACACACAAACTTTCGCATTAATATTATTAGTAATTTACATTATAAAACGTTCTAGGCATTGCTTTCATTATTAGAACTTAATTTTAATGAAAAATACACTACATTCCTAAATATTAAAAAAAAAAACTTTTATAATAAAATACATTGAAATAATTTAACTAAATATTCCTTATTTTGAGTAGCTAAATAATCAATTTATTAAGTACATACAAACTTGATAAACATACCATTTATAAATGTACCACATGTTTACCGTAATTATACATCCAGCACAACCCCTAACTCGAGTTGACCGTACCTCGTTAATTATTTTTGAAGTAATCTGTTTTTGTTACCGAAATGGCCCTCGGTCGTAACGTACCTACTAAATTTTGAATTTAATTAATTTAAGTCCCACGTCGCATCATGCCATGTAATTTAACAAGTGCAGCCGGTAGCTTTACATTTTTTAACTGGTCGACTATTCTCGGTAATATGGCTCATACATTTTGCTTTAAAATAATATAAATTAAAAAAAAAAAAAATTTTAGCGTTTTGTCGTATCTCTCAATCAAAACATGAGCGGAGGACAATCAAAGGTATTTTAAGACTATTTTATACTAGCGGTATCCCGCGGATTCACCCGCGTATTCCCGTTAGCGTTATTTTCCTATGATGTGAAGTAGGAGTAGAAGCCTACTATGTGTTATTCCATATTATAGTTGTATTATAGTTAGACTATTAGTATAATTTGGAACACAAATAGATTATAATCTATGTATCTAAAATTATTGTTCCAAATTTCAACCCAATGCGTCCAGGCATTCCGATGTGCTTTAGCAACAAACATCAAAACTTTCGCATTTATATATTAGTAGGATTATAGTACAAAAACTCTTTATTTAAAGCCAGAAAGTACAAAAGCAAAAATAAGCTATTCAATTAAATTAAATAACTACTTCATTTGAAGAATTCTATTATTATATTATTCCACTTAGACGTCTAAACGCTGAACGACTTAAACATAGAGCCTAATCTCTGCAAAAAGAAGGCTGGGAGCCAGACACTAATTCAGCAGTCTGAACACCTCTGTCCGCCCGGCTGCGCCGGCTATGACGGTAATTAATATTGAGATATCCTAAATATCCGTACCTACCTAAATGCATGCATGTACAATAAATGTCATACAATAATAAGTTTTCTCAGAAAAAAACAAAAAGCCGCTTCAATTTTTAATTAAATTTCAGACACTCGCCCAAATTTCATAAGAACCTAACACTGCGTCGCCGTTCGCCAGATAAATGCAACAAAAATTAGATTTTTGTTGTTTAAAAAAAACACCGGTATGTTGACATTCCAAAGACTCGAATGAAGAGGTTTGACTCTACTTTAGTGATAAAAACGTCTAGGCTGTGGAATTCGTTGCCGGAGTGGGGTATTCCCGATGGTTTTAACAATCTTGGTGTCTTTAAATCGACAGTGAATCGGTTTTTTCTAGGTTGGCATGTTCCATCTTAGACGGTGTCGTTTCTTACATCAAGTTAGACGGCGGTCAAATGTAAACTTATTAAAGTTAAAAAAAAAGTGATCCACCAAACAAAAAAATTGGCAGTCATAGGAACAGCCGATAGAAGTGAAAACTTATAACTCAGGATTTTATAGCTTACCTTGGAAACTACACGAGTGTAACCGGAGGGCGTGGCCTCGCCATCTTGGCATGGCCATCTAGAAATGCGTCAGCATTTCCCATTGGCTGATGCGTTTCTAGATGGCCATGCCATGATGGCCTGTCCACGCCCTTTCAGCATTTCACATTGGCTGACGTATTTTTAGATAGCCAATAGCCGTGGTCCCGATTTTACCCGAAGCTTTCATAACATACCCGATCGTGACGAATGAATTCAATTCATAGCCCACAAAAATTTGTCTAGGCGCGCCTAAAGAAGTTTTCACTTCAAAAATACTTAATCATCAAAATCAATTCTCAATAAACATATTATTATAACCACGAATAGCGGCATATACCTAACCATAAAAAACAACACACAAACGATTGAACCGAGAACCTCTTCTCTTTTTTTAAGCAGGTTAAACATTTAGGAAATTATAAAACCAGTCGAAAATCTGCGATATTGAGTGTAATTACGGATATGAATTAAAATCGAATCACATTCGCACAAGTTTATGCAAAAATTCCAATAGTGTGAGTAAAATTTGATATTCATAAAGATCCCAGCTTTAATATCGACAGCTGCAAAATTTAGATTGTATTTCTACGTAATAAGATACGGTTTTCCAGATGCATCTAAAAGTCAAATGTCAGCCGCACAACAATTTTCCGCAAATGGATTTTTTCCAATTTTCACTTCCACTTCTAGACAGCTCACGGGAATTTAATTTCACAAAACTTTTAGGGTTCCCAAGTTTAAATAGGGGTTTCGTCAACGCGAAACAATGAGAAGTTACGAAGCTATACGGCACTGCAGAACGTGTCATTCACATTTGACATTTTCATTTACCTACTTTATTGGAGACTAGTGGGGTTTGTGTTTTTGTTTTGTCGAGTGCAGTGCTAATCTATGTTGGGCGACAAACATGCAGAAATTGTGTGCTAAACAAGTTTGATACAGCGTCAGGGAACAGCTAAGCTCGATATAGCCAACTATAATCGATATAACTAACTAATTTTTGATTAGAAAGTAACTTTGTACAACTTTAAATGTATTTAATCCTTTTATGCTTGGAGGCTGGCTTGTCCAAACAACGATTTCCCCAGATGTCTGTCATCTCAGAGACAGTGGGATTGACCGATCTGCGATCTAGCACGGAACTCTCTTCTCGATGCGTGTCCTAGTATCGCGGATCGTGCTCGTATCCTTGCTGTGTCTGTGTGGGAATCGGGCCTTTGGTTACAAGCTTTGCCATCTTTCAATATCGGTAGCCTATTAGATCCAACTGCATTTCATCTAGCTGTTAGCTTGCGCTTGGGTGCGAGGTGCTATGAAGCCCATCGCTGCCATTGTGGTACTGCCGTCGACCAACTCGGTCACCACGGTCTCTCTTGCTCGAAAAGCGCGGCTCGTATTGGCCGCCACGCCAGCCTGAACGACATCATACGCCCCGCTTTTTCCACCGCCAATGTCCCAGCAATACTCAAACCGAGTGGGTTTGCGCGTGACTATGGCAAAAGACCTGACGGCATGACTGTTGTGCCTTGGAAGTTGGGTCGGCCCCTAGTGTGGGACGCAACTTGCGTCGATACTGTGGCACCATCACATCTTCCAGAGACACATGTAGTGCTGGTGCAGCGGCTAATTCAGCTGAGCGACTCAAACGGCGCAAATATGCAACCCTCGGAAGAGGGTACATATTTGAGCCCTTTGGGGTTGAGACATTGGGTCCGTGGGGGTCGGGAGCTCACCTCATCTTCAAAAGCCTTTCCGAGCGCTTGGTCGACGCGACGCGTGACCAAAATGCTGGCGTGTATTTGGCCCAACGCATAAGCATTGCCATTCAGCGTGGTAATGCCGCCAACATGCTGGGTACGCTTCCGATTGGTAGTGGCCTTGAACATCTTGATTATCTGTAGACCTTCATTGGTCTATGGATAATTCAGGTGTGCTTAGTGTAAGTAGTTGTTAGGTATGTAGCGTAGTGTAGTTCTCATTGTATTTTAGTTTTGTTAATAAAGGCTCTGCCAATTTAATTACCTGGGGTTTTTTGTAATATCTTGTAATTAATTTTAGTCTAACCACCGGACTCCTATTTCAAACATTTACTAGAAACCCATCAAAATCAATTAGACTACAAAAGTCTAATCAGAACAAAGTTCTGTGTAGTTCTGTTCAATTCACGTATGTGATCTAAAACACAATTAAACAGGAGAATTGACCATAGATTAAGTTTTATAATTCGGCTGTCGAACGCTGCCGATTAAGGTTACCTTTTAGATATAAGTTGACTTGGTTTTTTTTTGTAGTTTTAATGGTTATCTGGGTTATGCGAGATCTTACACACTAAATTCTCCTCGGCAGCCAACATCGATGCCTACCTGTTTCTCTTTCGTCAAGAAACCAGCATATCTTTTAGGTTGCACCAGCATCCCCCTAACACCTTCCCTGAGGCAATTTCCCGAGATGTTAAATTAAGTGACACGGGCTGTACCGTGTCGTTTACTTGCCTGAGCTCACTTTCCTAGAAGGTCAGGTCTTAGTCTGGCCCAAGTCGTCCAGCCACGTGACCAAAGGTCCCGTTTGATTGCTGCTTACGAAAGGCACACAGAAGCCGAATTTTTGTGACAACCCAGGCTCCAGATCTAGAAGGTACCTAGTTCTTACTCGTAATAATGATTAACAACAACTTTTTCTACGGAACTCTGGCCTTCGCTTTCTCTGACATAAATAATCATAATAATAAAAACTAAAGATGACTGACAGACTAATGATAAAACCTTCTTTTATTAAAAAGAAATGGAATCCGTCAACAAGTATTTGATGTGGACGATTGAGTAGAGTTAGTAAGTACTAAGAACACACGCTTACTCGCTAACTTACTTAGACGGCCAATTTTGAGATATGGGGTAATGAAAGTACATACAAACATTACTCACTTCACGTATTTTCTAATAAGTGATTTTTACGTATGTTGTAGGCAATATCCTTAAAAACAAGGGCCCAATACTCCCAGACACTTAGCATCGGCCGTTTTGTTTAACAACTCCAAAATAATAACTTAACTTCAATTAAATTCTCGTACTTTACTTTGGGGTGGAAGTGTTGATGCCGCTAACCTCTTCATCCTACAGAAGAAATGCGTGCGTATCCTCGCCAACGTTAAACTCCCCGACATCAGCAAACCGCATTTCCATAAACCATATTTCATTAAATACAGAATTCTGACATTGACATCATTATATATATTTGAAAACTGCAAATTTGTAAAAAAACATCCAAACTTATTTGAAAAAGTAGTAGACAACCGGCGCTACCCTATCAGGACGGTATATAAATATAACTTGAACGTACCTACGTCAAAATTAAAATTACATAGTTCCGGCCCGCATGCATCAGCAATAAAAAATTATAATAAACTGCCTCTTAAAATTAAGACAATTGACGATGAGCGTAAGTTTGTTAGGACCTTGAGAGACCTGCTGCTCTCGAAAGCCTATTATAATATAACAGAGTTTTTAACCGACGACCTTAGAAATTTCGAGGATGGAAAACTTGTCTCTGGACTGTGGAATAAGACACTTCGCTCCGAAAGATTATTGTTTAAATTGCAATGCCCCATTGGGGTACGTTGTGTTACGACTTAATCTGATATTTATCTGTTCATGTAATCCTGACTATCTGTAACATAATGAAGCAATAAATGTTTGAGTATTGAGTATTGAGTACTCCATTTGTAAATATGTTGGTCAGACAACTATTTTAAAGCTTCTTTCAATAAGACAGAACTATCTAAGGGGCCAATCATCCCCTAAACTCAATTTTAAGTCAATATTAGAGGCATTATTACTATACCCATAGAGGCAAAGTTGAGTTTAGGGGATGATTGCCCCCTTAGATTGGTCTATATTAATAGGAAAAGCTTCGAAATAGTTGTCTGACGAACATATTTACAAATGGAGCATGAGAATTTAAGTGATGTTAAATTATTATTTTTGAGTTGTTAAGCAAAACGGCCGACGGAAAGTGTCTGGGAATATTGGGACCTTGTTTTTAAGGACCTACGTAACGTTTTTAAGGCCTACAACATACGTAATAAATAAATTAAATAATAAATACGTAAAGTAAGTAATGTTTGTATGTACCTTCATTGCCTCATATCTCAAAATTGGCCGTCTAACCAAGTTAGCGAGTAAGCATGTGTTCTTAGTACTTACTAACTCTTCTCAATCGTCCACATTTCATTCATCAGAAAATAGGTTACGTCTGGCAGCCCTGGGATCTTGGACTACTAGGGATTTGTTTAGTTAGTTGTGGAAGTGATGAAACAAGTAATTTATCCTGAAACTGTAGAACGTGTGGCGTGTAATTAACATACGAGAAATAAACTCAAGTTTAATTTTATTAATAGTTAAATGGGTTTCAGTGTACATAATATTATGTATTGATTTTATTTACCTCTCGGGTCGTTTTATAAATGTTATTGTCACTGCAATGCACCATTTCCAAACGATACAAAAAAATAATTAGAAAGCATAATAATAGATGACGCTGACCTGATGGCTAACCTGCCCATATATTATCCAAATTAAGGTCTATCAATGCCATTTGTGTTAATTGAAGTAGGTTTTGACAAATTACACGTAAAACTGACATCTTCAATATCGTGCAGCAACCTTGGTTTTGATTCTCTTTAAAAATTTTAGCATCGTCATCGTTCTACGGTTGTCGTACAACAATCTGTTGTAGGTACTCATGAAATGGTTGTGTTTTTACAAGAAATAAAAAGCTCAAATATGTAGCTGACGTTTGTAATTTAGAACTAAAATACTCACTAATGCCATCCAGTTACTAATTTGGTACAATTTTTGATTGCTCTGCAAATAGCTCATTTGTAATAAAAAATACTGCGAAAACTAATGTTGTTACATTTTTTGTAAATAAATCATGCGTATAGGTACACGAGTGATATGTTCGGTCTGTTGAACTTAATGCCCGGTTTACATTATTCAAGTCCAGCGATCGAATCCAGCGGTGGATTGCACTGGCCAACCGGCACTGGAAAGCATTGTGCCATGGTGCCAAATGCTTTCAAATGCTGGCTACATTTGCTACATTTGCTATTATACATTTACAATGCTACATTTTTCCAGTAAGCAATCTAGCGCTGGGTTCGATCGCTGGTCTGGAATAATATAAACCGGACCGGGCATACGTTCGTTTTGCATTTGGTAGCCTCATTCAAAACGTCCGCGTGTGAGACCATTTCTCGTTGGGTTAGTGTAGACCAATTCCATCACATGGTAACACGTGAATTAATTACAAAATGAGTAATACAGTTATTGTTTAACATGAGTAATTACTGGTGTAATAGGAAATTTATTAGATACTGTGTTGCGTTCGTTTATTTCATTTTAAATTACAATATTTACATTATTATAACTTATAGTCTAGGGACATTATTTTATAATCTGATTACTTTTCATATCACTAAAGTCCTTATTGTTGTTTAGTAGGTTTTCATATTTATGAATTACATAAAACCTATATTGTGCTACCATTACTATCGATGTTAAGTAAACTATTAAGATTTAATTTAAATATTATTACAGCATGGGGAAAATATATATACAGGATAAATTAATGAAATACTTAGGGATGCAAATGACGTAAATACATAAAATATGAGGATTCCTGCAAGGTATTCTTTGTTCTAATCCCTTCTTCCTACATAGACGTACTTCCGAACTGCCAAAAATCGAAAGCAATGTTATTTACTTCTAGTAGCGTCTCGTATGTTTACCAGTGTAGCTCCCGTTCCGACTTTACTATTCCGTACCTTAATCTACTAGGGTTCAAGATTTTAGTCCTATCTGTTCAGTCTTTTCGACGTGATTGAACAATAATCATTGAAACTTCGACACTTACAATATTCGTAGGATGAGTGGATAATGTTTCCTGTTTAATTTAGTCGACTGTTCTCGAACTTGCACTCTGTATTTCTATTTCAGTCTCAGAACCATGAAATACCATCTAAGTAGCTTCATACGATAATATATGTAAGTAGCTAATAACTTTCACCTATGGTGTTCATTGGTGTTTATAGGCAGCGATGACCACTTAGCGTCAGATGGCAAGTCGCTTGGTTATCTCTACGCTCTTTACAAAAAAAAACATTAACAAATAAACGTATTTCAAGAATTTAAAGATCTAGCATTAACGTAACTAGAATCAAAGCAAGTTTCTTTACTCGACGTCAATCTCAAACTGTATCCTGAGTCTTCGTCGCTAGTAACTACTGTGATACCCCTTGAATATGAATGTAGTGTCTTAACGTCCGATTCCGTTTCATTTTTGTCAACCTTTTTTTGTGATGAACTACCGTTGTTGGGAAACAGACGCACATCAAACTTCGTGCTATCTAATTCATCGTAAATAACGTTTTTAGCTTCAGAGTTGTTCTGTACAAGCTTCTCATCTGTTGGGAAGTCATATATATTATCCAAAAATTCGTTACTTGCAGTCACGGGCCTATTACTTGGCGGGTTGTCATAAACTTCATCTTCGTTTTCATTAGTAATTTTTAAAAAATCCACAGGGTTGTTGTTAGGTCTGTCAAAGTAAATATTATCAGATTCCGCAGTATTTTTATTTGCAAATTGTGTACTATTTATTGGCAGAATTTTGGTGTCATCTTGATTCGTAATATCAATCAAATTATCACCATTATCAGTAGAATTATGTAAAAGTATACTTGGGATATTATCGGTTATATTGTTGCGGTAAGTAAAGTTAGCATCCATTTTATCCCTTACTTGAAGTCTGTTGTTTGCAGCATCTAATGTTTTTGTGGAAGTCAAGGGAGATGATGATTCAAAGTTACTTATTACTTCTTTAACAGTAAGAAAAGATGGTGATGTATCGCCAGCATCCACAATATCGAGAATTCCAGATGACGCACTTTTTTCTGTTTTGGTGTAATCCTTATTGTCTTTAACTTTACTGTCACTGATAATTTTCTCTAGATTTGATAAGCTTATGCATTCGTTTCTCTTTAGTTTCCTCTCATTAACCGCTAATACAATGTCTTTCATTTGTTGCATTGTCATAGGAGAATGTTGGTGACCTACTTTACTCATGTTTGTACCAACAAGGTCTGCAATATCGGTAATTTTTGTGCAGGCAATTGGTTTTTCATCGTCATTATTTTTATCGTATATAGATAATTCATTTCTAGCGTCAGTGTATTTTCGTCTGTTCTCGTCGTAACTATTCTCGCCAGTATATGTTACTTCACTTCTTTCAGACATTTGTCGTATATATTTGTTCATAGTGTTAGTAGTAATAACCTCAATTTTATCATCACAGTGATTTTTTATCTGAGATTTTAATTTGAAAATGATAATAAGTAGTACAATTATGACAATACACAATACAATAATGATAGATGTCATTATATAAACTGCCACTATTGCATTTGGTTGATTTTTAATTGTACAATTGGTGTTTTTTGATGGAATGTCTGAATGTGCATCTGTAATACAGAAAGTTAACATGAAATAAGTATTTAATATCAGAAATATTAAGCATAAAATAACTCAACGCAGATACCGCAAAGCATAAAATTAATAATAACAAAGCATTTAATTATAATCTTGATGAGTTTAGTAAAATATTATCTAATTTCCTTTTAATTAAAATTTCACTTTAAATAAAAGCAAATTAAATGTATTAAATCAAAACTGGTTGTCTAGTGACTAGAACGCGAAATTCAAAATCGTTTAGATCGTAGATTCGCATTCCGCCATTCGATTCACTACTGTGTATTTTTCCAATTGTGGCTTTAACGGTAAAAGAAAACATCACTTTGACATCCGAGAACAGAGCTGGGCCAGCTTGATGCGTTATGTTGGGTTAAAATGTTTTTTCAAAGCCAAAATGATCTATTTTAATTTTCAACTTTCGCCTTCTCCCGCAAGAAGAGAGTCATCTTTCGTTGCGAGCGAAAGCCCTAATCCAGCAGTGGGAATAATTTGTTGGTTGCTTTTACTTAAAATATCAAAATTGACATATTTTATATGAACTTACCATTAGAATTGTTTGGTTTGTGCATAGTTTCTGATTTTGAATGTGGGGTCCGATCCCCTGTAGATAACATTTTTTCAGTATCATCCGTGTCAGTCTTCATTTCTAAACTATGTATGGTAGCAAATTCAAACACTAAAGTTATATAAATTACAACCGTAAAATAAAGCTTCATTGTAACACAATCACAGTTCACTATGGATGAAAATGTACTAAATGCCCATCATTCCTTGTTATTCATTTGCATGACTACGCGGAAAACCGACCTTCCTTTCAAAATGTACCTACAAAGTAGGTATTGTACAATAATAGTTGTTATAATTTGCTACTAATAATATATTAGCTAGTCGATATAAAAACTTGTCATAATATATTATAAATATAGAGAATAGAAGAAAGAATAGAGCTCACAAAGCTCCGGGCAGTAGCAGACTGTTCCCAATTTAATACCGCCGCTGACGCTTGCTTTGTTCTCGCGGTGGATGTCATTCGTTGCTGCCACAGTATTCCGAATTGATTATCGGGTTCAAAATTATCCGGCTTACTCTACGGAAGCGGTCAAACTGTGACGTGAACATTTTAGTATCCGGTCTCCAGTATTAGGCCAGTTAGGCTTGAAATTGCACGGGCGTCCGCGTAACGCAGTTTCAAGCCTTATTATTATAGGTATCCACTGCAACGAGTATAATTTATTTTCTTTATTCTTTATTAACGTGTAACTTGTACATTTGTGAATGAACTTTGACTTAGTTAACTTCTAGGGGTTCAATGGTCAGGAAGCTTTCCGGAAAGTGATTGATGTCATAACGCGTCTTTGTTACTTTTTAGGGTTTCGTACCTACAAAGCAAAAAAATGAAACCCTTAAAGGATTAATTTGTTGTCCGTCCGTCTGTCTGTCTATCAAGACCCTTATTCTCAGGAACGCGTGGAGTCTTACGTCTTTTTTGAAAACTCGACAAGGGTAGATAGATAGAAACGCTTTATTGTCCACAATATAAAACTTACAAAACAAAAAGAGACTTAGCCTAGAACAAATGAATCAAGTGATGACCTTATCGCTAAAAGCGTTTTCTTCCAGGCCACCGAAAGGTTAGTTTTATCAATAATAAGCTTGCACTTGACCACCATCTCGCTTGATGTTCAGCGAAGATTTGGTCTATGTTGGATCAACGCGGAGCAATACCTATTATTGATAAACAACATTAAATATTGTAATAAATCGTTAAAAGTTTAAATGAATTCTGGGAACAAATATGTATATCTATTACATAACATACGTAACTATAGTTAAGTAAGTAGGTATAACTATTACAATAGTCAAGTAATAGGTAAGTATAGCTATTATAATAGTCAAGTCTAAGGAAAACCCTATGTGTAACTTAAGCAGGATTTACCAATAAACAATTTGTGATAAAATGATTCACACAATATTGTCCTTCATTTTAGGTATAATAAGTAAGTAGATTTAGTAAAAATAGAGTGGAAAAACGCCGGTCATCAAATCTTCAGTTAGTCAATTCTAGCCACGTCTGTTGCTTTCACAAAATTTTTTGTACTTTTTATACGCGCATTTATAAACTTTACTTACTTAACTGTTCAAAAATCAATGTTCATCAATTAATTAATCTGTCGGAAGTAGGTACCTAATCTTTTTAGGGAATCCATGTCCACAGGTCGTCTAAATGCAAATTTGCGGATGTCATAAGTCCATAATGTTATCATTATGTAAGTTCCAGCATCAATCAAATGCTCAGCAATAACAGAATTGTGTATCTGATGATTTTTTACAGCGGCGATAAGTCCAATAGCCAAAAATTTAAGATAGCCTTCCGAAAGTACATAAGAATAACGTACTTATACTAAGTACTTATTGTGAGTCGTATTATTGAGAGTCAGGTATACTCTCCCGTTTTCCACCTGGCAAAGATATTTATTTATTTATTTATATTTATAATTATATTTATATATCATTACTTCGTTATGCCTTTGGTGGGTAAAACTCAGTCCTTTGTGAATCATGTGATATCATGGTGAGTTTTGACGTGGAATCTCTTTTCATCAAAGTTCCATGAAAATACTGTTTTGAAATCGCTAGAGAGCTGCTGACAGAAATCTGATGGTCTTGTTGAGAAATTGCAAATGGAAATTATTTTCTTTACCATACAACATTACCTGCAGATTGATGGCGTATCTATGGGGAGTCCTGTGTGACCAGTGTTAGCCAATATCAGTTTCTAATTGAACTGAATTCGATGATATATGAGTAGTAAAATGACGTAACAAAATCCATTCAACTTGCACCAAAGCTTAGTCGTGTCAAAGGAAATTACCCAATTAGCATGCAAACTTTGAATATGAGGCTCGGCAGCCTTAATTTCCTCTAGTTAGCGCCTAGTCACTGATGTTATTTAAGTTTTGCTTTAAACTTCATTAACTATAGCTCTTCGAAGCTAATGAACTGATACTAAATATTTAATGTTATTAGAAACAAATATTCCTTTGTTGTGTGTTTGTGTTCTGACGTAGTTTGCGGGTTTTGATACAAATGCGTTGTTTATTGTTTGTATATCACTTGACATGTGTAATGTATATGTATAACGAGTTAGAAAGCGAGCACTAAATATGTACCTACTATAACTACTCATCATTATGATTTATTTTTACAACGGGATCAACCCTGAAATGTTTGCAGTCTGCCTGCGAAAAATTTACGTAATTCCCAGTTATTAATCAGCCAAACAGTAATATTTATGTCAAATTTTAGTCTGAATGCTTCGAGATAAATAACGGGACAAAAACATAAGTCAACTTATAAGTATCAGGCTAGTTTATTTGCTTAGCCGGGAGTAAATAAAAAACAGGATGTAATCTTTCTGTGGACTGTGAAATCTTTCTGTATGAGGACGACAAGAAAGAATATGTGCAATTCGACTATGTGTTATATGACAAAAATTTCCTTGTTTTCAAAATTTTTAATATTACCGCAAAGTTGCAAGCCCATCCGTTTATATAGGATGTATTTTGGAAAGTGAGCAGCTGATTTGCACAATATAATATCATCTTGTTTTTTTTGTATCGTTCTGTTTGAAAATAGAAAAAGCGACATCGTTTCACGGTATCTGTTCCAAATACTGACACGAAGAGTTTTAAATTAAGATACTTTTGTAATAAGAACATCTAAACTGCGGAATACGTTGCTTGAAAAAAAAAAACAAACACGCTTTTTTAGAGTTCCGTAAAACGTATTATTCTGTGAACCGCATTAAGATTTTTACACAAAAAAAAACAATAAATGCCCCATCCTTAGAACTGAAACTCAAAATTATTTTCATAATACGAAAACGTGTAGGTTGCCTATGAATAGGTCTTCAAAAATGATGTAAAGGTTTCTAATATATGTAAGAATTTTTTTTTCTATACTGAAAAATAATGCGCGAGAGACACTTCCAAGGTAAAATATGCCCCTGTAACTTCTGTCCCATCCGTACAGTCCGTCCGTCCGCCCGTCTGTCACCAGGCTGTATCTCAAGAACAATTATAGCTAGACAGTTGAAATTTTCACAGATCATGTATTTCTATTGCCGATATAACAACAAACACTAAAAATAAATATTTAACGGGGGCTCCCATACAACAAACTTGATTTTTTTACCATTTCTTGCTTGATTAGTCCATTCCAAGCAAACTAGAAGGCGCCACTAGTACGGTATTGTTAAAACCGTAAGGTAAAATTAAGATTTTGTAAAACTTTTTGGATAAAAGCCTGTCTGTGGAAACTGCGATGGTTTATGTTTACGGAATTCAAATAAAGCCAAAGAGGTTTTCGCCGTTTATTTGCTAATGGTACGGAACCCTTCGTGCGGGAGTCCCACTCGCACTTGGCCACTTTAATTTTTAGTACGTCCTATCTATTATTAAAACAGCGACCAAAGTTACAACGAACTGCAAGAACTAATGTATTATGTTACTTGCTGCTACGGAACCCTTCATGGGCGAGTCCAACTCGCACTAGGTCGCTTTATTTTAAAAAGACTTCATTTTCGATAACTAATTGCATGTATTTTAATTATTTTTTTCAAATGTAATTATTTTTGTTTCAAATAAATTATTTTATTATTAAAAAAAAAAAAATACAGAACTAAGGACACCGTCGTATCTTAGCGCGTTAGAAAGATGAATCGCCCTTAGCCCAGTCATATCTGTCCTAGAAGTGGTTGACTGCTAGTCAGCAGACGTATGTAGTGTAAAACACTATGAGACTCGATGAAGTAGTTATGTAAAGCCAACAGACAGTGTCTCAAATTAAGCCCAAGGATCTGCCCTCGTGACGTATCATGGGAAAGGCTTGGACTGGCTGGACTTGGCAAGTCCAGCAGTGGACAAACGTGGGCTGATCATAATGAGGATGACAATAATACTACTGCTACAAAGTGCACGATAGAAAGGTCGACAAACTCGACTCATGTTATGCGTCCAATAATAGGTAACCATTATCCCACTATGGCAATATTTCAATCGAGAATCAAACGCAGGCTTATCAAGTATACTTTCTACAGCTTCACCGAATTTATAAGTTCAAATGAATTTGATTAAATAAAATACAACAAAATTTACGTAATAAACTTTTGAAATCTAAATTGAAATCAAGTTTTTAATACTTATTATGTTATAATTGTTTTTCGATAAGTAATTAATTCAATTACTAACTGAAGTAATACAATTAATTTAAGATCATTACGACTATTATTAATAAGGCAATAGTCTAATTAACACGCTAGTATAACTCGAATTATTACGATAGTTTGGGGTCAAATCATATCACTAAAATACATTAGTTTTCATTATATGTGTCAAGAATACAATTTATAGTAATTCCATGACTATAATACACAATTTATTTATTATTTTCGTAGGTAACTGTTTGGTTTCAGTTCGTAGAGAACAATTTGTCACACTATCTCTACGACAACGTAGTCACAAAGTTTGGCAAGTGTTTGCCAAATTCCATCAGGTTATTGTTCCCAAAAACTTGAGCAGTGATTTAGTTCACCGCATGTGTACGTATAGTTTGGAATAGTTGGCAAATATCTCGATAAGTTTTCAAATACTTTGCGTTGTGGGCCTGTGAGCGTTTAATAATTTCGTAGCTATGAGATACCGTAAATTTATTCGTACATTTTGCACCTAATTAATTTGTGTAACTCAGACGATTTCTACGTAATAGAATAGCTTTGTAGATCGTGGCTTGTGAAAGACAATGATAATATTACGAGTATTAATATTCTAAACGTAACATTTTGTGAGTAAAATTAAAACTCACTAATTATTGTAAACATAAGTGAAAACAGGAAAAAAATATACATTTACTAGCAGCGCCTCGCGGTATTACCCGCTTAGTTCCCGTACCCGTTGTTCCCGTTGTTTCCCGGGATAAAAAGTAGCCTATGTGTTCTTCCAGACTATAATCTAAATGTGTTCCAAATTTCAGCCCGATCCGTTCATACTTTAGGACGTGATTGAGCTACAAACATCCAAACATCCATACATTGACATTTATAATATTATAGTAGGATTTAATTTATGCTAGACGATTTGTGTGAAATATCTACTCTAATAAAATACACAAATGTGACACTCAAATTCACCGCACACTCAATTATAGGTACCATTACATTTCTAACAATCAAGTTATGAAAGCCAAGCTGTATCTAAGCTAAATAGTACTAAGATAGTTCAATCCAGCTTTTCACTTTTTAAGCAATATTTATCAAAATTGAATCAGTATAAAAAATTTGACGATTATAAAGCTAAACGCAATTTAAATAATCTTTACTTAAGTGACAAAATTGAGCTATAAACGAATTTCGTAATACAGCGAAAAGTATCTTACCTTGAGGAGCCATGCAGAACAGACACATACCACAAAAAGAACAGAATTAATTCTCAGTTACGACTATATTTCCTGGATCCAATTCTGAAATTTGTATTTTTTTTGTTCGCATTATTAATTGAAAACAATAATTTATTGCTGCACAAAATACATAAATAAGGACAAAAGCAGCCGAGAAGTATTAGAATTCTTTAACAAGAAGATATTTATGACCATAATCAACCATCCTGGTGCGGGCTGAAGGATGACGCATCTTGTTTTTTTTTTAACAGGTTGGTTCCTTCCGCACGGTATTTTCCTTCACTGTTAAATTCAGTGGTGTTAACAATCTTGTGCCTACATGTGCAATTCGAAAAATGCTCAAAAAAATCAGAATGCAGAAGTCAAACCTACGACCTCTCGTAAATCAGACGTTCTCTTCACATCCTACCTTTTCTATCTAGCATAAGTTATTTTTAAGATTCTTTTGTGATTTTGTTTTTTGTATGTATGTATGGCTTTTAATAAAGAGTTTTCTTATCTTATCTTACCTTTACTGCAAAAAATGTCTAATATTATGAATTCAAGTACTTACATACATTTTATTAAAAATGCAATCATTTCAGCCTATATCGGTGAAGGACAACATTTTTCTTTTTTTATTCCGGTGAACAACTCAATGCTGTTTAACATGATTTCAGCAATAGTTTGAATATATAAAAAAATACCATAGCAAATGACTATCGCAAATAATTTCATGCTTCATTTGATGCAGTAGTTACTCGTCATAATAAAAACGTATATTTTGCAAGACTATAAAAGTATGATCCATTTGTGCCACCATAGATCAAATTGCGTGGCGTGAGTTAGCACAGTGATTTATTACAGTAGATTGTATATTAGCTAGAAATCTATATATATCTCGAAATCTACGAAATGTGTCTAATCTAGCCTTCGATCTATTTGATAAATTGAGGTAATTTCTTTCAAAATACTATCCACATTTATCTCTCCACGAAAAAGACGATAAGTAAAAAATTGTATAATTGTGTGGCAGATATATTGGGGCATACAATTTATAAGACTTTCTCTAACTTGAAATACAAGACAAAAACAAAACATACTTTTTTCAAATCTTAATTCTGAGATAATTTTTGAGTTAGGGGAGAGTCGGTTATATCGTACCACTTTTTACTTTATCTTAAATATTTCGCCTATGACAAGACTTAGAATAATTAATGGATTTGCAAAATTAAGTCTTATATTTTACCTTGCTAAGCTCGAGAAATCAGTCCCGTATGTTTACTATAACATTCATAAAAATGTTTTTTTTTACAAAGGACTGCCATCGGTACGATTTAGCTGACTAGTCGTTTTAATCGTACAACTAAGTTTTTAAATCGTACCATAGGTGTTTGAATCGTACTACTGAATTAAAGACAGTAAAATGTTAAACCAAATAATTTATTTTTAACTCTTAAGTAAATAAATATTATGAATACCTCTGAGGTGATAAAAGAACAACACATCTATTAGATTTCTTGTAAAAATAACATGACTGTATTATAATGTTGAGATCAATCAACACAACTCTAATAGACTACAGGCCCGTGAACAAAATTTACAGTCACTTGTAAGCTGTCCAACTGAGAGTAATTGAAGAGGGGGGGTTGCAGCCCTCTACCATTTCTCCTTCTCGCATGATTTTTGTACGGCATTGCGAAAGAATGGATTAGAAGAGGTATTGAAACTGTATGGAACCAATGCCGTACTTAATCAAATGACCAAATTTGCTCTGTAAATTGAGTAATTTACAGAGCAAATTAAAGAGTACGAGTGTACTCTGTAAATTTTTCCGGCAAATTAATAATTAAAAAGTTTAAATTTATAATTTTTATAGTTTCAATACCTCTTTTAATCTATTATTTCGCAACGCTGTACAAAAATAATGCGACAAGGAGAAATGATCGAGGATTGCAACCCCCCCCCCTCTTCAATTGCACTCAGTTGGACAGCTTACAAGTGACGGCATAGTGCTGAATCTTATTACATTATACCCTTCTATCATCCTACATAGGTCTCCTTGTGGTTCATTTGACCCGTAAATTTTGTTCACGGGCCTGTAGTCTATAATTATAATGAGAAAAATACAGTTTAAGTGTCTTATCTGAATCATCGCTACTAGTAATGGTAGAGGATCGTTTCCTCTTAAAACTTTTGCATTTGCTCCTATAAAATATAGCAGTTTTCTTTTCTTTTTTCACTGTTTGGTATTTCTTTGGTTTACAAACTTTTCTATTCTTTAATTTAACTTTCTTCTGCTTTATCTGCTGTTCTAGTGGATTTTTATATAGGCTTGATCTAATTTCAATAACATTTTGTGTAGTGTTCTTCTGTATAGTGTTTTTAATATCAGCAGGCGTAGTTTTTAGTTAAATATATTGTTTTTTCGACGTCGATGTTTGTGCATGTATTTCACCAAGAGAAGAAATGAAATGCTCCTTTTCTTTATCGTCCTTTTTTAATTGTGATTTTCTTTGTCGTCTTTATCTTATACATTTTCATTTTCTTTATGTCGTTTTTTTCTGATTTTGTAAAATTTTGTAACAGTGATACGCTTTCTAAGAATAAGTCTTTGAAATTTTATTCAAACTTAATTCTTTGTTTTCGTAAGCCAGAATAGCTATTTCTAGGTCTTTCTTGATCCAATTATAATATTTAATTTTAGCTTTTGAGTTCGTCATCTATAACAATATAAATAAAGTCTGTAAATATACTTAAGTACTTTTATACTAGTCATCTAAATCGTACCAGTACAATTCCAACTGTGCGTGGTACAATTTAGCGAACTAGGCCATTTTAAAAAAAGCAACAGTCGAAACTAACCTATAATCTCGAAACTTAGACAAGCAACAAAAACCACCAATAATCTAGTATAAAATAGGGTAAAATCCTCAAAAAAACTAAGTAGCCCGTTAATTAGATTGCCAAAAAATATTGTACACGTATTTTTTCTTTTGTTTCACAAACAAAAAATGACGAAGATACAGCGCTTCGAAGTTTCGTGCGACGTCACTTGTGAGTACGATTTTTGCTCACGAGTGACGTCGCGACCCCCCACTCTCGAAGTTTGATGTTCTATATCTTTGACGATTTTTAATATTATGAAAAAACAAAAAATACGTGTCCAATATTTTTCCATGATCTAGCTGACGGACTAATTAGGATGGTGTATTTGTGAGCCAGTCCGGTACCCTATTGTAATAAAATAACGAAACTGTGCATCTCTATCTTACCTTCTTTACGAGTCATATCCTTACGAATTTACAACAAAAGTTGGAATAACTTCCACAAAAAATGTTTTTTTCACTCACGCGCACAGTCGTCAAGTCAAATCAATTTGCAAATGGCGGGTGGCGGGGGGCGGTTTATTGTTGCTAGTGTTGAAAAAAAATATCCATTAAGTGTGAAATTTAGAAGTGGTACGATAAAAATGGCAGTACGATATAACGAACTCTCCCTTAAGTCTATTTTCTTTTTAGCGAGAAATTTCTTAAAATACATTTAAGAATACCTATCTATACATTACAATATAATAAAGAACCTTAACATGAAAAGAAAATCCGTTATTCGTTCTGCTTGTATTATCATTTATTTCCACGTAGGTGCATAGGTAGGTAAAATATGTTTAACAATGCTATTTATTGCTGCCGACCATACTTCGGTTGTATATGTTATTAAATTGCGTAGGTTTGTACACTGTAAAATAACTGCTTGTAGGATGGTACTTAACTGAATTAAGAAACGAATAGTTGGTAGGTTGGCACTACCGGAATTCAACACAAGAGTTACCATGTATAACAATGGAGTTATAACTAAAATAACAAAATTAGACTACATTGCGAATCAAGATTAAAAATCATGACATATACTCGTACGTATCCAAGGTGATATTGGTTGTGATTTTTAACCGATTTTTTTCACGTTTTACACACTACAAATTTGATTTGGCCTAAATGTTATATAAGTCATGGTTGACTAATATAACCTATTTTTTATTTGTACCTCAAATCTGATTTTAGAAAAACTCAATCAGCAGAAACAACCAACAGACAACAAGTTAGATACTTAGGTATAAAAGTTTGATAAGACTATTAACAGATGTTTTTTTTCTTACTTACCTAGCTAAGTCTGACAACAAATATTGAAACCAGAGAGCCACTCAGCTGAAACAAAGAACGAGAGAACAATACGCTTCAATAAAACGGTCCTTGCAGCGTTCAGCATTCTCGAGCTTCGTTCGACCAACATGTCTTGGAGTCTTGGCACTTGTAACTTGATGTTCAAAGATATTCTGAATACCTAATTTAATAATAACTAAGCTAATATAGTTCAACTTACCTTCGTATTCCGAAATACTTCTGAATAACAATTTTGAATTTTTGAGTTTGTTTGACGTCATAAACATCAAATTTTTTTTAGGTCAAATTCAATTTCGTCAAACATTTCAAGTTTTTTGCCGTATTTTAATAATAAATAAATAAATAATGGTGGACAATTCACACACTACAGCATCTGACCCCAAACTAAGCAAAGCTTGTATGATGGCGGCCAGAGAGCTGGTATAATACTTATATAGTTTTAAATACATACTTATTATACATAGAAACACCCAGACACAGTGCAAACATATGAATTCATCACACAAATATTTGCACTAGGTGGGAATCGAACCCACCACGACCCTCGGCTTCGCAGGCAGAGCTACTACCAACTAAGCCACGAGGCCAGTCAATAAATAAATAATAAATGTATGACGAACGACTGTAATTTTTAATGTGTGCACTGTAGATACAGATTGTTTTAAAATAACTTTTCAAGGCTCAAGCCTTAACACAATGAAACAATCATGTATCAATCCAAATCAAGAACTTTAGAACTTGTATGCTACGGTTATTTCTTCGATACCTTCATTACCCCATATCTCAAAATTGGCCGTCTAAGCAAGTTAGCGAATAAGCATGTGTTCTTAGTACTTAGTAACTCTACTCAATTGTCCACATTTCATTCATCAGAAAATAGGTGACGTCTGGGAGCTCTGGGATCTTACTCTATATAGTTTGGTGTAAATATGTTAAGGGTCTCCTTATAGAGACTTCTGAACTTTGACAGTTAATAACGGCCGTCTTGTAAGCTTAATCTGTCAAATCAGTGGTTATTTCATAGATGAAGAATTTTTTTGCTACGCAAAAAGATCAACAAAGCGAGTGAGCGAGAAATCATTTTCAAGTGGAAATCGCTCGAGAGAAGAAGAGAAAGTGAATTAAGTAACGTCATTACAATATTTTAGTATACCCGAACGTAACAGTCTGATTTCGTCGCGGTGAAAATCGTGTATTTTTTAATTAATCCTTGGATTTCAGACGATTTTATTAAATTATTTATATTATGGCATGTTCTGTGCGTAAATGTGATACAAGACGATATTATAATCCGAATCATTACACTAGTCACCAACACATTTAAATATGATTTTTTATCAGGTCTCCGATCAGCCTTTGTGTGTCTTTTACATTTGACGTCTTTGGGTTATTTATTCAGTCTGCTTTACAATTAAAATATAACTAATTATAAATCAACAAAGGATATAACATTCAACAATATGACCAAATAATTTTGTTTTCTCAATTGAAAGAAAGCGCTCAGTGTAAGATCCGCAAATTCCGCTGTGTTTTGTAATTAAATTATTCAAAAATGAGAGACAACATGAACAATGTAATGTTTTAAAGCGTCGCAAATTAGGTACAGTTTAGTATATATTTTGCTTCATCATGTCACATAGCCTTGCTTATTGCTAAGTTTCTCTACTCAAGTCACAGAAACATGGCTATAATATGCCAATGCAACTCAAATTAACTTAACAACTACAGTCGTTTAACTAAACCTTCCAATGGCTTCTTTGCAATCATTGTTTTGCGTTCTCAAGCTTCAGTGAGGTTTCATTTACAATTGGATTTAGTTTGATTTCAACCGTTCGAACTTCCTTATTGAACAAGTTAAGATTAACATCGTAACTAGTGAAGGTTTAAATGTCTATCTATTCCAATTTGACTATTCGTTGTCTAATTGAGATGGATGTAGGGACTGGACAGTAGACACGGGATGGCTTCCAAAGGTTTAAATTTCGGAATGGCGTCGCTTCCCCCTACCGCAAACTTTAAGCGTTGATTTTTGTTCCATAGTCATACATAATTTACAAATAATTTTATACAAATGTGCATTGAAAATTGTGTATTTCAAGCGGTGAGAGTATTATTACTATATTTTTAACGCATTAACATCGATAATGACTCGATTTATTAAAAGGTAAACACGCTCTATCGTAGACCGTATCGTGGCTTAACATCAGACAAGATGGCGGTCAAGTGTAAACCAATAATAGTTTTAAAAAAAAGTTCTAGGTAACAGATTAAGCAGATCAGCTGCACACTCTTTGAAAGGTTTCCTAAACTGAGGTTGTGCTGCTGTCTGTGGTACCTACCCTTACCCCTTATGTTAGTCGTCGTACTAGACGTATGGATGTAGTATTCGTTGAATATGGTAAGGTTAGTAGAGCCTTGCTATAACTCAACGTTCGATAAGCTGTAGAGTTCACTTGGGACTAATCACTATAGGTAATTTAAAAAAAACAGATTTTGGACCTACAGCTTCACGCTTGTGGAATAGGTAATTTTCGCTACGGACCCAACATGGCTTAACAAATTAATTATAAATTATGGCAGTTAAAAAAGCTAGAGTGTATTAGAATAATTACATACAAATGCGTAATGCACAATGGTATTTGTCGGCAAATATATCCAGTTCTGGCTTATGAGCAAGCAGAGCGTTGAGTCGATTGAGTGCTCGGGCTGTGGGTGCGTATAGGGCGGTGTCGGTGCGCGCGCGCGCAGCCTGGAACAGCGGGCGCACCGCGCAGGCGCGCGCCGGGCGCAGGCGGTCCGGCACCGCCAGCGAACAGCGAGCCAGTGCTCCAGGGTTGTCAATCTGGCCATTCAATAGCCGGTAATAGTGCATCATTAACACACACTTCCGCCTAAGCTCCAGCGTATTGATGCCCACCATACCGGCGACAAATAGAGACGGGTACAAAAAAGGGTAATATCCGTAGAGTTTCCTATAAAGGTAACGAGCGAACTTCCGTTGTACTCGCTCCAGCATCAGACTGTTACTCACTTCGTGCGGATCCCAGACTATGGCATTATACTCCAGTTGGCTACGGACGAATGAGAAGAACAATGTTACGAAAGCATTTCTATCATGAAATCTCGCAGTCTGCCTCATGACAAAGCCCAGAGATTTAAATGCTCTCGCACAAATGTTTTCGATATGCCGATTGAAGGTCAGCTCCACGTCCAGGGTCACGCCCAAGTCACGTATTTCTACGACGCGCTGCAAGCTGCCACCACTCATATGATAATCATAGTGGATGGGGCTCCGTGATCGAGAAAAACTAATCTAACTCTCATGATCCCATTAGCACGTACTGAATCATACTACGGTAAGTCTTTTGCTTTTCAAGCAGGTCAATTGTGGAATGAATTACCTATTTCCATAAGAAAATCTCCCTCCCAAAGAAAATCCCTCATTGGAGTCTTTTAAAGGTCACGTCAAATAACATTTTCTATCGAAACAGCAATCATAAGAATGTCATAATTAGGTACACTTAGTTTCCTGTTATCCTGGTACCTATAATATGTCATTATATACCAGCTATTTTTTATCCTTAGATAAGTATATAAGTATTTTTGTCTTTAGTAAGTATCATAAGTAATTATATACACAATGCATATATAAATATATTATGTACCTATCTATATATTAGTAAGTATAGCATAGAAGTATCTATGTAGGTCAGTATTAGCATGTAATGTTATTAGTATGTATGTTTTTTTTTCTAGTGTTAGCGTATGTATCTGCATGATTTGTATTTACTGATGTACCTAGTCCGGAATGGCACACCCCGCTATTAAAATTTCAAAAACCGTTTTCACCCAAAGGTTGCCTGGAAGAAATCGCTTTCATCGATAAGGCCGCCTGTTGTGGCACTAGGTATTAAAGTTTCTTTGTCTGTATATCTATTTTTCTTTTGGTGTGTACAATAAAGAGTATCTATCATAACGTTTACTTAGTTTTATCAAAGATCTTAACACTACTAATTTCCATCACAACGCACTAATTTTATTTCTGCACTAGCAATGGTAACTAAGATGTTTGCCACAACTTTATTGGTAGGCGCTGAATGTGAACTACGCAGCTTCTGTAATTAATATACATATTACTATGCAAAACACCTGTGCTAAGTCAAAAGAAGTGTGACATGACAAGGCCCACCTTTTGTATAAGTTATAGAGTGTGACGGGACGAGCAAGACTTACGCCTGATGATAAGCAATACACCAGCAATAAGCAATAAACAACACAGAAACAAGCAGTTATACGAACATGAAGGGATCAAACACTGCTTAACGTTCGTACAGTAGGATTATAGGATAAATGGCAAAACTGCGGTATTTGCCCTGGCAGATACTGAACAAACAGCCCACTAAATGTTCCCACTGCTGGGAGCAAGAGGTACGCCACTTACGCCAGAAATAAGGACTGCTTCGTTTTTAGGGTTCCGTAAAACGTAAAAACGGAACCCTTATAGATTCGTCATGTCTGTCTGTCTGTCTGTCTGTCTGTCCGTCCGTATGTCACAGCCACTTTTTGCCGAAACTATGAGAACTACACTGTTGAAACTTGGTAAGTAGATGTATTCTGTGAACCGCATTAAGATTTTTACAAAAGTTTAAAAAAAAAACAAAAATTAGGGGTGCCCCCCATACTGAGAACTGAAAGTCAACAATTTTTTTTTCATCAAACCTACATGTGTGGGGCGTCTATCGATAGGTCTTTAAAAATGATGTTGAGGTTTCTAATATAATTTTTGTCTACACTGAATAATTTGCGCGAGAGACGCTTCTAAAGTGGTAAAATGTGTGTCCCCCCCCCCTCTAACTTCTAAAGTAAGAGAATGAAAAAACTAAAAAAAATATATGATGTACATTACCATAAAAACTACCAACGAAAATTAGTTTGAACTCGATCTGATGAGTAGTTTTTTTTAGTACGTCATAAATACACTATTATTAAAACTTCGATCAAAGTTACAACGAACTACAAGAACTATGTGTACTATGTATATTATGTTACTTGCTGCAACGGAACCCTTCATGAGCGAGTCCAACTCGCACTTGGCTACTTTATTTTGCAAAGACACCAATAATTGACTAGCGAACTTGGAACCTACACTAGTAAAGTTATCGTTGCAATGGTTTATAGAATCTAGTTGGTTATCTTTATTTTTAAGAAGTTGTGTAGCGGGTTAAGATCTACTCAGGGTATCTAAAATCGTTTTATAGACTTCCATAACCTTTTATGGTCATGTTTGTTGGATTCAAGATCTCTTGTTTCATGCTCCCTTTTGAGTTTACGTAAAAGGTTGTTAAAAAAGTTCCTGTACCTATTGTAGACTAACTTTTGTGTTGTGTCACCTAGATGCTATTTGAGATCTAGATGTAATTTATCACGGTATTTCATACACCGCATGAGTCCAAGCGTGATCCATGGTTTTAATGGATATTGGGATCTGCTAACTTTCTTTTTGCACGTATGTTTGGATATAGTAGATTTGAGTATATTTTGGAATACATCAACAGCTTGATCCACATTTTTTTCGTCAGTTATGCGTGACCAGTCAGCTTTACCGAGCTCTTCAGAGACTGCTTTGTAGTCCGTTTTTGATGTTACTCTAGATGCTGGTCTCGCATGTCTTCTAAAATCCAAAGACATTCCCATAACCGCCATAGCATGATCAGTAACGGAAGTCTTGGTGACAATTCCTTCTGTTTTCATCTTTTTAGCATCGGTAAAGATGTGGTCAAGGCATCGGCTTTCTCTGGTAGCATCAGTAATTGCGGGGCTTAAGTCATGCTCACTCATCATGCAGAGATATTTACTACCAGATTCATCCACCGGACTCATGATGTTAATGTTTATATCTCCAGCGACTTTCACAGCAGCATCGGGTTTGGGCTCTCCTAACCGCAAGCTGAAAGAATCACAAAATCTATCCGTATCTCTAAAAGAGGGAGACCGGTAAATACCAAAAATGTTAGACTTTTTAGGTATGACCACTTTGAGACATTCTGAGTCTTCGATAATTGATTCACTAACTGTTGGATTCCAAGTATTTTTCACATACATGACTACACCCCCGGCTTTGTTGTTAATATGTTTAGTGCTGTTAACTGTAACTCTCATGACCTGGGATTTGACGGATTATAGGATCGCTTCCGAGCCAGCATTCAGTGAGGACTATCACATCATTATCAAGATTTAACCGTTGCAAATCTACGAGAAATTGATCAAAATTTTTACTGATGCTTCTTATATTGAAAGTCTCTGAAGTTATATTCATCATCGATGATTCTCCCACAGTCCTCCTCCTGGTCGCAGGTATGACAGTCGATAGACAAAACGTTATCCAAATCATTGACAGTATCTAAGTCAACGCGTGCCATCATTTATAGTCGTAAAAAACGACTGGTGGAGGCTCTGGAGAAGCAGGATCCAACGAAATCAGTAGAAGCTGTATACAATCAACGGTTACCTCTGTATTTACCTTTCTGAGGAAGTACATTTGTGGTTTTAGATAAATTGCCTTGTGTATGTGTATAGGATTGTGTAGTAATGCGTGTGATGTGGTGTGTGAATGCAATGTAGCAGTGTAACAAAATATAATATTTATAATTTTTATGCGCTGCGCAAATCTAACTCTACAAGTCGTCTTCAAGATACATCGAAAATCAAAAATACACAGCAAATAATAAACTTTTGAAGTTTAACATGTTTCTGGATCTGTGGCTGCGGCTTGTGCAGATCCCACATGCCGGCCGAGATCAAAATACGACTGAATTAGCAAAGCAGGTTTATTTGTAGCTTGTCGTACAAATATAGCACCATTTCGCGTCCAACAGTAACGAAAATTATGCTGTCTTGCGCGAAATCTTGTATCTATAAACAGAAAACGGTTAGCCTTAGTCAGTCTCTCATTAATATAAACCTTCTCTGAAGTGCCTTGGGCCAAAGTTGCAGAGGTAAGATTTCGTCTCGATTTGGCAGCCCGTAAAATCTCGTCTTTATGCGAATGACGCAGAAGTTTTACAATGATTGGTCTTGGCCAGTTCCGATCAGTGTTGCTTTGATGACGCTTGGAGCCTGCTCTGGTAACGACGTTAAGTGAAGTTAAATTATTATTTTGGAGTTGTTAAGCAAAACGGCTGACGGAAAGTGTCTGAGAGTATTGGAACCTTGTTTTTAAGGATGTTGCCTACAACATACGTGAAAATCACTTATAAGAAAATACGTGAAGTAAGTATTGTTTGTATGTACCTTCATTACCCCATATCTCAAAATTGGCCGTCTAAGCAAGTTAGCGAGTAAGCATGTGTTCTTAGTACTTACCTTACTTACTAACTCTACTCAATCGTCCACATTTCATTCATCAGAAAATAGGGACATCTGGGAGCTCTGGGATCTCGGACTTTCAATTCAAAGTTGAAGATATAAAACTGCAGGAATTTTCAGGAAGGAATTTTCAATCAAAGTGGCAGTTCATCTCACATTCTAATCAATACTTCCTCGGAATGGCATCGCTGCCTCTATTGACTAAAACTGTCTGATTTGTCTTAGTGTGAAACCACATTTTTGTTACATCTAGAAATTTATGTTGCGGACTCGTGTCGCATTCACACCATAGTGATGTGTATGAATGTAGCTTTAAAGTTTATGTTCAAATGAACCAACTTTTTAAAATAAATACACGGGTAACTCACGTTTAATATAGTCAGAACAGTCCGACTCGAGTTTCGATCGCGCTAAACGAGCTGCGAACACGCGCGCGCACTCGCCTTGAAGAAGATCGCTGGACGCGATCGAAACTCTAGTCGGACTGTTCTGACTATATTATACGTGAGTTACCCGTGTGTTTATTTTAAAATGTGTAATAACCACGTTAGTTTTCTTTCTAGAACCAACTTTTGTTTTAAAGCTGACGAGATCGAGACGATACCTCATCATCAGACGATCATCAGACGATTGTAACATTTAACACAAAATAAATATTTTGTGTTTAAGGTTACAATCAACTAGCTTTGCCCCGCGGCTTAACTTATTAACAACCACTTACTCTAACGGGACAAAAGTAGCCTTTATTTTAAACTAGTCAATGTAGGTACTCACTATATATTTAATTTCCTTGAAATCGGACATTACAGCGACAAAAATTAATTGTGCCTTTATGATTTTCGTAAAAAAGCCTATTATTTCTGATATCGAAGTCTGTTCAAAATACGTACGTATGAATCCAAGTCTTCGAGTACGTTGTATTTTTTCGTAACAGTAAATATCTTGGAATTGGTAGCGGGAAAGTGCTAATTTCTGGTACACATACGATAATTAATACGTACGCACGCAATCTTTGGAAATTAAAACTGAAAAATCAATAAATTAATAGATTAGTTTTTCAAACAATATTCTCATTTACCTACAATTCAATTCAATTCATTTATTCGAATCATACATTCATAAGCACACTTGGTAACGTCATTAACAAAAAGGCAAAGAATCTGTGTACATAATAAGATAAAATAACAATGTCAAAATGAATTAAGCGGCTGTAGTGGAGCCTCGTCAATCAAATGCAGCTGTAATAAAGTGGCCAAGTGCGAGTTGGGCACGTTCATGAGGGGTTTTCCGTTGCAGCAAGAAACATAGTACACATAGTTCTTGTAGTTCGTTGTAACTTTGATCGAAGTTTCAATAATAGTGTATTTATGACGTACTAAAAAAAAATACTCATCAGATCGAGTTCAAACCAATTTTCGTTGGTAGTTTACATGGTAATGTACATCATATATTTTTTTTTAGATTTTTCATTCTCTTGCTTTAGAAGTTAGAGGTGGGGGGGGGGGGGGGGGGGGGGGGGGGGGGGGGGGGGCACACATTTTACCACTTTGAAAGTGTCTCTCGCGCAAATTATTCAGTGTAGACGAAAATGACTTTAAAAACCTCAACATCATTTTTGAAGACCTATCGATAGACACGTGTAGGTTTGATGAAAAAAAAAATTTAGTTTCATTTCTCAGTATGGGGGCAACCCTAATTATTATTTTTTTGTTCAAATTTTTAATGCGGTTCACAGAATCCAAATTCATAGACGCGCGCATCAAAGCGTCTATTCAAACACACACTTATAAAGTACTGATATGTCTGTCTAGACCATTGTACCTCCAAATCGTATGACCCTATTTTTGGTAGAAAATAACAAAATTGTAACAGACCCTGTATTTTATGTGGCAGGGGTATCTACAATTTTATTTTTTTCTTTGATGTTTTTACACAAAAAACTTAAAAGGAATATTCTTTGTTACTAACGCTTTGCCAAATTCATTCATATTTTTAAATGCTTAAAATACTTCGTGCATAGAAAAATTAGCTTCGTACACAAAAAAAGAAACATTGGCAGGAACTTAATTAAATGAAAATAACTAAACCACTAGGTACCTTTATTAATAACTTGTTGTTGAACAGTAAGAGAAAGATAGCACACCGCTGAAATAGTTTCGACATGAAAAGTTTGTAAAAATAATATAGCCTCTGAATCGTATTTAGCGAAAATAAATAACCGCGAAAAGCTGTTTCGAGTTACACAGCGGGGTGCGACTAGTTATAAATATAATACATACGCTGGCTTACGCTATTTCAAAAAAACTGTCATAGTATGTGCATCACTATTTATAACAAACTGCCTGTAGAAATAAAAGACCTACCTTATGTAATGTTCCGGAGAAAACTAAAAATGTGGCTGGTTCAAAAATGTTTTTACAGCCTAAATGAATTTATAAAGACTAAAAATAAGAGATGACATAATCCATTGAGGAACATTATGAAATGGGTAGTATATTTATATACTATCTTCTGTATGCCCATTTACGCAACAGAAATTTGAGTTAATATCTTAACCTCTGTGTCGAAATTATATTTTTTTTATTTTACCTCAAACCATTTGACTCCCCTGTGACTCAATGTTAAAAAAAAGCTATGGAAAATGTATTTTATTTTGTGTTAATGTTAAAAGAATATTTCTTTCTTTATTATTATTGCCTCCATACAATTTTTCTACAGACATAATTTATTCTATAGCAACAATTATTATAATTCCATAGCTATGCGATTTGTATTGACATTGTATAAAAAAAAAACACACAAACCATTTAACCTGCATGTGACTCAATGTTAAAAAACTATTGAAAATGTTGAATCGAATTTTATGATATTAGTTCTTTCTTTATTACCTATGTATAATTTCTCAACTGACATATAATTTATGCAAAAACAATAATTATAATTCCATATGCCAGAGATCTTGGCAAAATAGAATGATCGCTTAATTAATTTTAATAACATCTTAAATTGTACTCTATTTTGTGTGGAATAAAATTTCATTTCATTTCATTTCATTTCATTTCATTTCATTTCATTTCATTTCATTTCATTTCATAAGAAAATATTTATGTTTCTAGATTTAACCTCAATACCACACTAGGCTTGGTGCCTCCTGCTGTGGAAGCCAGGGAACAAATGTATAAGGGGTGTCTTAATATACTATTATTGGTCGAATCCCAGTTAGATGAAGGTTTAGTGATGTACGTAGTCTAGTAACCAGTCTCAAGCCAAGCAAAGCTTGTATTAGATACTATAGCCAAATAGCTGATATAAAACTGATGTAATCGTAATAGACCAAAGTGCTAATCCGGATACATTGCCACGGCACTTAAAATGCCGTTTAAAACTAATTCCGCAAATTATGAGTTAATTAAAAACAAACGCGACATTTAAAACACGCAAATAGGCGCCCTCACATGATTGATGTTAGATTGGAGTAGACGCGGACAACTAAACTAGAATTATTTTTACGAGATCTTTTCATTCAATTCAATTTGATTGAATTTTGAATTGCCAAAGATTGACGTACGTATGAAAACTAACGTGGTTAGTGGTTAATACACATTTTAAAACAAATACACGGGTAACTCACGTACGTTACGAGCAAATATGTTATAAATTAATATTTTTGTGTTTTGTTACAGATTAATTGTTGTAATTTATGGTCAAAATAGAGAAAATAAAGAAATTGGTCAAAATTAATTAAATTAACAAAATAAATACTTCTTTATTATATTTTACCTCTCAAAGTTTATTTTATTCATAAAATGTTGACCACTTTTCTGACATAAAAACTCTTTGCTAAGATTTAAAAAGGTACCGTTCGTTTTAGACAAAGCATTTTGAAACCGTGCGTTTTACATTATATTACCGCACAAATACGTAATGAGATACATTACGATACAGAAATTGGTGCAATAGGAGACACTTTACGAGCAAATGTGTTATCTTATACCTTTAAACGAGCAATTCTTGTACCTATATAAATATGTATATATATATAGAATCTGAATCTCGGAAACGGCTCGACGGATTTTCATGAAATTTTGTGTGCAGGGGATTTCGGGGACGATAAATCGATCTAACTAGGTCTTATAAAAAAAAAACGCATATTATGCGCGTTTTTAGAAAATGAAAAACTGGCACATTAGACATTAGAATGTGAAGGTAAATTTCTCCGCGTGACGCGACAGCATAATTAGCTCAAACGGGAAGTCGGGCGCTATTAGCGGTCACGAATTAGTAGCTCCGGGTTCGAATCCAGACAGGTTCTCTTTTTTTTTCAATTCGTTTTTTTAAAGAAAATCTATTTCTTGGAGTATTTTATCTGTAGGTATCTAAGTATATTTAGTATTTAAACCGAGCAAAGCTCGGTCACCCAGGTACTAAATAATATTATGTGTTCAAATTGCGAAAGTTTACAAACAATATTGACCAATTACCAATTATTATTCGAGTGATGAATATTTTTTTCTGAATAAATTAATACTTCACTAATAAGAACTCCAAGCTTTATTTGATTTACATAGAGATAAAATTAAATTGATCGATTTTCGGACAATAAACAATTTTGTAGATAGTTTTTTTAGCCCTGCGATAATCATACCCTTTTTTAACAAGAGGCAACCCAAGACGGCAACAAAAGCCTTCACCTGTCGTCTCCACCGATTGTTGACTTTCTTAATACAATTACAAAATGTTTACACTGAAAGGGTTTGCTTGCTCTAGCGAAGAAAAGTGTCAGTAAAATACTTAGGCGCATTGCAAATAAAAGGTTAACAAATTTTCATTTAAAGTATTAAAGGCATATAATTATACTGTCATTCCTACTTATGTACAATATAGAAAATAATTTATTAATCATCCATCAGTATTTTGAACTAAATACTTCTTTTGGAACGTAAGGGAGAAATAAGGTAAGTTATTCAGGGTGTCAGTAAAAGAAGTATTAACTTAAAAAAACTTATGGAATTAATTAATTATTATCTGTATTGTACATAAGTAGAAATTACATTAGATATGCTTTTAATAGCTAGCTAACTAGCTAGTTAGCTACTTAACTAGCTAACGCTGGTCAACATTTTGATAAACATTGTAACTAACTCCAGGGTAAGGGCTCCCGCACAAAACCACGAATTCGCATCGCATCGTAAATATCTCTGAATCTGCACGAATGCATCGCAAGAACTTCTGGTACACATACGATAATGAATACTGCTACATTTTGATTAATTAATTTATTCAGAAAAAAATATTCATCACTCGAATAATAATTGGCAATTGGTCAATATTGTTTGTAAACTTTCGCAATTTGAATACATAATATTATTTATAACACATTTGCTCGTAAAGTGTCTCCTATTGCACCAATTTCTGTATCGTAATGTATCTCATTACGTATTTGTGCGGTAATATAATGTAAAACGCACGGTTTCAAAATGATCTGTCTAAAACGAACGGTACCTTTTTAAATCTTAGTAAAGAGTTTTTATGTCAGAAAAGTGGTCAACATTTTATGAATAATATAAACTTTGAGAGGTAAAATAAAATAAAGAATTATTTAATTCGTTAATTTAATTAATTTTGACCATAAATTACAACAATTTATCTATAACAAAACACAAAAATATTAATTTACTTTATTACTAATGGCATACTGGCTGGTTCTGTACCTTTGCTTTAAAAAAAGCGACGATGCGCGCGATTCTGGTGATTACTTACTCTGTGGCATCCCTAATCTGTGAATCGCTGAATTGTTTTCATTTGAAAATATCGCCAGAATTTTATTTATTTCCACGCAAATCTGTTATAAAAGGTCGTATGACATACGTGCGCTTTGACAATTACAGCCTCTGCTAATTATAGCCCTCGCCTTCGGCTCGAGCTAGCAAAATCGCCTCAGCTGTAATTATCAACTTACCGCACTTATATCAAAATGTACTATTATGTTATATAGGGCTTAATCACGAACTAAAATTATTATATAATTACCTCGACAGTTCGGCAGCGTCACAACCATCGCGTCGTGGTCACAAGAAGATTCCGAGATTTTAGTTCTTGGTCAATGAATCGTTCTAGCTAAACAGAGTAGGAGCACCGCTATATAACTAACCACCTTAACCACAACAATAATAGTACATTATGATATAAGTGCGGTAAGTTGATAATTACAGCCGAGGCTTTATTCCTAGCTCGAGCCGAAGGCGAGAGCTATAATTAGCAGAGGCTGTAATTATCAAAGCGCACGTATGTCATACGACGTTTTTATAACATATTTGCGAGGAAATCAACAAAACTCTGACGACATTTTCAAATAAAAACAATACAGCGAAAAAAAAACGCGCGGAATAATATTTACTTGATCACAGATCACAGCACAGAGTAAATAATCACTATGGATCACAGATTAGCAATGCGCGCGCATCGGCGCCCTTTTTTTTTTTAAGCAACGGCATAGAACCAGCCGGTATGCCATTAATAATAAAGTAAAATTAATATTTTTATGTTTTGTTATAGAAAAATTAAAGTAATTTATGGTCTAAATTAATTAAATTAACGAATTTAATAATTCTTTATTATATTTTACCTCCCAAAGTTAATTTTATTCATAAAATGTTGACCACACTTTTCTGACATAAAAACTTTTTACTAAGATTTAAAAAGGTACCGTTCGTTTTAGACGGAGCATATCTCTCTACCTAGTCTGTGGACGGAGCATTTTGAAACCGTGCGTTTTACATTACACATTACAGCACTAGTGCGTAATAAGATACATTACGATACAGAAATTGGTCCAATAAGAGACCCTTTACGAGCAAATATGTTATAATAGTACATTATGATATAAGTGCGGTAAGTTGATAATTACAGCCGAGGCTTTATTGCTAGCTCGAGCCGAAGGCGAGAGCTATAATTAGCAGAGGCTGTAATTATTAAGGCGCACGTATGTCATACGACGTTTTATAACATAGTTGCGAGGAAATAAACAAAACTCTGACGATATTTTCAAATAAAAACAATACAGCGAAAAAAAAACGCGCGGAATAATATTTACTTGATCACAGCAAAGAGTAAGTAATCCCTATGGATCACAGATTAGCAATCGGCGCCTTTTTTTTAAGCAACGGCAAAGAACCAGCCGGTATGCCATTAATAATAAAGTAAATTAATATTTTTGTGTTTTGTTACAGAAAAATTAAAGTAATTTAGGGTCTAAATTAATTAAATTAACGAATTTAATAATTCTTTATTATATTTTACCTCTTAAAGTTAATTTTATTCATAAAATGTTGACCACACTTTTCTGACATAAAAACTCTTTACTAAGATTTTAAAAGGTACCGTTCGTTTTAGACGGAGCATATCTCTCTACCTAGTCTGTGGACGGAGCATTTTGAAACCGTGCGTTTTACATTACACATTACAGCACTAGTGCGTAATAATATACATTACGATACAGAAATTGGTCCAATAAGAGACCCTTTACGAGCAAATATGTTATAAAGACCAATTCCTGTATCGTAATGTATCTTATTACACACTAGTGCTGTAATGTGTAATGTAAAACGAGCAAATATGTTATAAAAATCTTTATAACATATTTGCTCGTAAAGGGTCATCGTCATCGACAGGGCGACATCGTTTCATGGTTGATGTTCCAAAAACACGAACGAAGAGATTTGACTCCACGTTTGTGATAAGAACGTCTAGGTTGTGGAATGCGTTGCCTGAGTGGGTTTTTCCCGATGGTTACAATCTGGGTGTCTTCAAATCGAGAGTGAATCGGTTTCTTCTAGGTAAGCACGTTCCATCGTAGATCGCATCGTCGCTTAACATCAGGCGAGATGGTGGTCAAGTGCGAACCTATCATAGGTAAAAAAAAAAAAAAAAAAAAATGTAAAACGCACGGTTTCAAAATGCTCCGTCCACAGACTAGGTAGAGAGATATGCTCCGTATAAAACGAACGGCACCTTTTTAAACCTTAGTAAAGAGTTTTTATGTCAGAAAAGTGTGGTCAACATTTTATGAATAAAATTAACTTTGAGAGGTAAAATATAATAAAAAATTATTAAATTCGTTAATTTAGACCATAAATTACTTTAATTTTTGTGTAACAAAACACAAAAATATTAATTTACTTTATTATTAATGGCATATCGGCTAGTTCTATGCGGTTGCTTAAAAAAAAATAGGCGCCGATGCGCGCGCATTGTTAATCTGTGATCCATAGTGATTACTTACTCTGTGATGTGATCTGTGATCAAGTCAATATTATTCCGCGCGTTTTTTTTCGCTGTATTGTTTTTATTTGAAAATGTCGTCAGAGTTTTGTTTATTTCCTCGCAAATATGTTATAAAACGTCGTATGACATACGTGCGCTTTGATAATTACAGCCTCTGGTAATTATAGCTCTCGCCTTCGGCTCGAGCTAGCAATAAAGCCTCGGCTGTAATTATCAACTTACCGCACTTATATCATAATGTACTATTATTTATTGTATTTTTGTTGATGGAATTTGACGGTATTGTGTAAATTTAATAGGTTTCTTACTTTTTTGCACTCAAAATAGGCAAAAGTTTTTAATTCATATTTTAAAATTAAGCTCTAACATTGGAATCTGTTCAATGTAAAAAAACACTTGTAATTTTTTTGTAAATGTAAATAAAAGCTAATCTTTATTGCGTATTTATTCAAGTAATAAGTACCTAGTAATGTTTATAATGCGTTTAATATGCTCGCATATTACGATCTATTCAATTATTGGAAATTACTTTCAACCAAAGGTGTTAGGAACGGTAACTTCCATCGTTTATTTTCACAGTGGATCATCGTATTCAAAGATCAAGGGCCACACTTACGATTATACTTTGATTCGATAGCCGTTCCATATTTAGTACACAGCGGTAATGGTTCGTATCGCACGGAAATAAGGATTGCGATTGCTACGTGCAAATTGTTGAGCGTCAATTGTTTCTTAAAATGATCGCGCCAAGATCCCATAGTACAATACCAGATGTTTCGAACAGTAAAGTGATAATAGATGGAGTAGATTGAGTTGTACGTTCAAAGGTTGATTTGAGATTAAAATACACTGTGAATGTAACGTGGAAATGGATCAGAACAGTGCTTTGTAAAAATTTATAAAACTGAGAGACGAGTAATTCGCTCGACCAATTTTAATGTAAGGGACTCCGTTATTTGTTAACAGTTGAAAGTTGTCGTAGTGTGTGTTTTTATTCGCTGTTATGTATGATTGTTAACCCTCGGTGCACCACGTGGGGTATAAAATACCCCAGTCCTCAAAAATTCTGTTTTTTTTTTAAATAAAGAGTGACGAGACGAGCAGGACATGTGCCTGATGGAAAACAACATGCCTGCCACATAACAGCACAGTGACACCCAGCTATTGGAACATGAAGAGTCCAAATCATTACCTAGCACTGCACTGCGCTCGTCACCCAGAGATCTAAGATGTTATATCTCTAAGCCCTGTAATTTCCCTGGAAACATTTCCCTTCAAACCGGAACACAGTAATGTTTGCACATTACTGCTTGGCGGTAGAATAACTGGCAAAGGTGTGGTACGTCCCCAGGCGGACTACACCAGTCCTAGCACTACAAAAAACTATGAAAGTGCGGGAGTACGTTTTCTGAGTAGCTAGAGATACGATATTGCCGCTTCGATTAGTCTGGTGACTATTGCCGGCTAGTTAATCGTGTGTTAAGTGTGCGTGAGCATCACACATTCCACCTAGTTCGGTACGTTTTTATAAAGATTTGTTGCATAATTAAGGCTTTTTAGGGTTCCGTAAAACGTAAAAACGGAACCCTTATAGATTCGTCATGTCTGTCTGTCTGTCTGTCCGTCCGTATGTCACAGCCACTTTTTGCCGAAACTATGAGAACTATACTGTTGAAACTTGGTAAGTAGATGTATTCTGTGAACCGCATTAAGATTTTACAAAAAAAAAAAAATGAAAAATTTGGGTTGCCCCCTATACTTAGAACTGAAACTCAAAAATGTTTTTTTCATCAAACCTACACGTGTGGGATGTCTATCGATAGGTCTTCAAAAATGATGTTGAGGTTTCTAATCTAGTTTTTGTCTACACTGAATAATTTGCGCAAAAGACACTTCCAAAGTGGTAAAATGTGTCCACCCCCTCTAACTTCTAAAGAATGAAAAAACTATAAAAAATATGTGAGATGTACATTATCATGCAAACTACCAACGAAAATTGGTTTGTACTCGATCTGATGAGTAGTTTTTTTTAGTACGTCATGAATACATTATTATTAAAACTTCGATCAAAGTTACAACGAACTAAAAAACCTATGTGTACTATGTATATTATGTTACTTGCTGACATGACAGTCTCAGATATCATCATGATCATCATCATTTCAGCCTGTATCAACCCACTGCTGGGTATAGGCCTCTTCACCTCTGTGCCATTGATTTCTTTCCTGAGCTGATTTTATCCACGTAATCCCTGCGATGGATCTGATGTCGTCGACACCCATCTGGCTGTTGGTCTGCCCACAGAACGTTTATCGGCGATCGGTAACCACTCTGTCAGAGTTCTACTCCACCAAATATTATTTGTGCCATCTATGTCAGAAATGTGTACCTAAATAATTCTGAAAATTAAACAAGCTCTGTTCTTTTGTTGATTAAAATAATAAATTATTTCGTTTTTTTTTACTTAAACCTGTTTATTACAATGTACAAATATCCTGCTAATATTATAAATGTCAAAATATGGATGTTTGGATATTTGGATGTTTGGATGTTTGTTGTTCAATCACGTCCTAACGTATGAACGGATCGGGTTGAAATTTGGAACATTGATAGATTATAGTCTGGAAGATCACATAGGCTACTATTTATCCCGAAAAAACTATGGGAACAACGGGAACGGGAACTACGCGGGTAACAGCGCGGGGCGCTGCTAGTTATTCCATAAATAAAACGCACAAATACTCAATTGAAACATTTAACATTATTAACTTTTTATTGTTTTACAAAACGGATCAGGCTAAAATTGGGATTAAGTATCTGTAGATTGATAACTTTTATCCCTATGAAATATAGTCCCTAAAATAACAGTATATTATCTAAATGCTTCGCAAATAAAGGAAAATAAAATTATTATTGAACAAAAAATTTCGATATAGGTGTAAAAGCTTAGAAATAAAATATTATTTAATTTCGTTAGGCTGGTGCCTAAACGATTAAATAGAGTAAAAGAAATGTAAACAAACCAATTCTGTTCCACCGAAGCCTAAAGCCAATTTCTTTCCAAAGAAGTCCACAATAAATCTCTCTACGAGTACCTATCTGATGAATGAAATGCCCCCACAGACAATATCACATATCACTACGGAGATATTACTCCCATCTTAAATAGCCTATTATGTGTCCTCTTTATTTATGGTTCACGCAGGAAATATGTCATTTTCCCTTGGCTCTGTAATGAAAGGCATGGTGCGCAAATATTTGGAGGTTAGGAGGCCGCTGTTTAGTAGGTAAATAGTATGAGATTTCTGAACATAATTACTCGTCGCCTTCGGAATAATTACGTATTGTGCCATTCTGAACTTGCTGTAATTTTAACATGAGTGAGAGAGATAATTTCTGATTTCATGAAATACCTTTGTAATCAACGTTATTTTTGTTGACATTTGAGAAAAATCCCTAGAACGTAATTCGGAACAAAACTGAAAGAAAAAATAAAATTACACTTAGGTACATTATGTGTTTAAAAAAACGTGTTCGTTTAGTGCAATTTTTTTTATAACACAATAAATATTCAAGGGTGTTTCTCAAATGTCAAAACAAGAGCTATATATTTTTTGAAATAAAAATAGTAATAAATTCTGGTATCAACAGTTTGTCCTAGCGGACGTAAAGTGCAATATTTTAATAGTTGAGCCTTGTAACTAAGTAGTTAATAGCTAAGTGAGTAGCATTGAGAGCCATTTAGTGAGTAAGTTCATACTTTCCTTATTATCTATATTTATACATGAAGACTATAGTACCTAGGGATAAGAAATCACGTTGACACCAATTTGCTTTAAAATAAATACTATCTGATCCCGCAAACGCTCTTCCAGCAGATACAATGTCAATGTAACGTAATTTTCCATACAAATGACACACAGCGTAATGTTCAGTTCAAAGTTTGAAAATGTATACAATTTGTATGCTTTTTTTTGTTTTTATTGTATTGATTGACGTGTAAATTGTATAGAGCAAAAGCCCGTGAACCTCAGACCTTCGTTATTTTATAAACGCTGAACACTTGTCAGCGCATGCTGCTAGCACAGGTAAGAACGATGGACCATTATGAAGTTTGGGTCATCCTGGCTTTGGCAAATAAACGGTACTAAGGCCCCAAGTCCCAGCAGTGGGAACTTTTAGAGGGCTGCTTATGATAATTAGGCTGCTAATTGTTACCCAAATATTATGTTTAAAAATAAGCGCGCATATTATGGTGCAAGTAGAATTATAATTGCATGAACATTAACACACCATGGGTGTCTGGCAAGTGCTTACCACGATGTTAAGTGTCTAGCAATTATTGGTGTAATTTTTAATAATATTCTGAAGGTATTACCAAAATATCAGACTTTATAATTTGACAAATTTAGATCGGTACACCTTTAGTACCGTTTATCTGCCAAAGTCAGGATGATCCAAACTTCATCATGGGCCATCGTTCTTAACTGTGTTGGGAGCATACTCTGACAAACGTTCAGCTTTTATAAAATAACGAAGGTCTGGGGTGCATGGGCTCTTGGTCCAGTACATTTATGCTTAAATAGCTTTGACTTCACGTCAATGAAGCACTGTTATGTTACATGTTTGTTGTTCAAATATTAAGTATCTAATATAATTTCGATTTATACATGAAAGTTATCAGGAATAAACAATTTTTCCGTCGTTTGTTTACTTGTAGTCCTTTAAGTGAAGTTTCGCGAAAGAAATGTAATTCCAATGCAAAGTAACGTATGCAGAATCAGCCAGAGAACAACACAACTTGCCAGTAACAAAAGAGGCAAGACAGGATGAAGCACAAATAGTCTCTCCCTTTTTCAGATAACACTTAACAAAATTAAATAAAAAAAATAAAAATTATTCGATCAAAACTCAATCGAGCTACTTTCATAATGCGTTCATATCAAGTCAGGGACGACCGTTATGTCGAATATATTCATAAATTCAATTGGCCCAGTCGTTACAGGAGTTTTGGAAATTCGTAAAAAACAAAGGTTTTATATTTACAATCTGATAAAATATTAATTCTATCAGCCTTTGAATTCTTTGAATGAAAGGTAACGAATCCCTACGCCTCGATTCGGATTTTTGATTGAATGAGAACCTATTTTTGTAGGGTCGGTACCTACCTATATATTTTTCGTGTTATTTTTTGTCTGTATGTTTTTAGAAATTTTATTTAAAATAGAACTTAGTTTTGGTTTTTGAGAGGTTATAGTTCAATTAATATTTGTAAGTAGGATAAAAGCCCGCACCGTACTACATGAAGATCTGTTGAATCCCTAAGCTTGAATTTTTAAGTAAGGTAAATCGTCAAAAAACTGTAATTTATTAAGGAAACAATATGACATACCTACGGCAATGCAGACTTGATTAGCGTAGTCTTAACTAGTCTCTACTTTTTTTTTAAATAAAGTTTGATTAGACGAGCAGGACATGTGCCTGATGGTAAGCAACATCCCTGCCACATGACAGCACAGTGACACGCAGCTATTGGAGCATGAAGAATCCAGATCATTATCTAGCACTGCACTGCGCTCGCCACCCAGAGATCTAAGATGTTTGCTTGTTAGATAAAATATTTTGTCAAAGGATAAGTAGCCCCTAGAGAGAGAGTCAAGATCATAATCCACCACGCTAACTGTGCGGAGCTGTGCGGCTGTATGTTTCGACCGTACTTAAAATAAATAAATATTTAATTAGGTCATCATCATAATCAGCCCACATTCGTCCACTGCTGGACATAGGCCTCACCAATGATATGCCACTCAGCCCGATCTTCGGCTTTACATTTCCAACTGCCACCAGCTTCCTTCCATAAATCGTCACTCCACCTAGTCTTAGAGCTTCCTACACTACGTTTGCCGATTCAAGGTCTCCACTCCAGAACTCGTCTACCCCAACGAATATCGGTTCTGCGACATAAATATATGACCAGCCCACTGCAACTTCAGCTTGCTGATGCGCTGAACTATGTCGGTGACTTTGGTTCTCTCTTCATTCTTAGGTACTATATATACTTCATTACGAATACAATCCTTCAGAGAAACTCAAAGAATAGCTCTTTCCATAGCTCGCTGAGCGACTTTGGATTTTCGGACTGGTTTTACTGTTAGTGTCCACGTTTTAGCATCGTAGGTCATGACTGGTAGGACGCACTGATTATACACTTTTGTCTTCAGACATTGTGGGATGGGTGACGAGAAGACTTAATTAGGTAATTTATCTTTTTCATTACCTATATGTCTGTTTTTATTTTGAAATGTACAATTAGAAGTTTCCATAACATCTTATCTTACTTTTTCAGGTTTCTACCGACTAGGGAACAAAATTATAATAGATCCATTAACGGTTATAGGCAATTCAAATCCGCAGTATGTATTAACAGCGCTGAATATAAAATCGGCATCTACGTCAATCGGACACTTGACGCTGGCGGCGTCCAATATTTACGTATCGAAAGCCCATAAAACGCTTCAATCGCGTAAATATTTCTAGAGGATATTTACCATAAAAATCGAGTGGTCATAAAATGTAAATTCACTCACTTACCTAGTTTTCTTACTACTCAGTGTAACTAGTCTTTATGAAATATATGTTTCGTCTTCTATCTTGTCTTTAGGTATTTGTCGTTATGTGATTTGTTATTAATTTTGGAGATATGGTAGATCTGGGGTCTACCGTTATGAATAAATTAATAAAACGATATGGCTATGCTATGCTAGTATAGGTAATCTACTAGTATTATCAATTAGGTACAGAATTGAATCTATGGGAGATTAATCAATGTAAATGTACATTAATTAATCTCCCATAGAAATATTATGGACTTGTTCCATCATTTATTAATCACGATAGGTAACAGGTATGATTAAAAGTCTTGCATAGTTTAATTATAAAAAAACATGATACATCAGTTTTTTTTTGTTTACTTAACTAGCTGCTACTACTTATTAATTAAAAGGTAATTATTGTATAACTTTACGCACAATTTTGTTATGAACTCCAGTCTCAGCTTCAATAAACTTCCTCCAACATGATTTTGGTCATTTAAAACATCAAAATGATGCTATATTTTGTATGTTCTTAACATATCGTGTAAATAGGTAAGTACCTACATCAGCTATTTTGACGATATCATTTTGCAGTGACCTTTGTAGTCATGATAAAAGTATCTATTTGGGGTCTCAAATGCCTTCTTAAATCAAATACGTTCTGCCTTATTACTTCGAACTTCGAACCCTTATTGACTCTCAAGAACTACAAAGGGTACGTCATAGTTTCATATTATTCGAGTACCTTTTTATGTAAACCTTACATAACATGTGATTGATGTTGTGGACTTATTTTGACTTATAGTTATATTTATTTGTATTATTTTATATTATTTCTACAGAATATTTTTTATTACAGAATGACGGTACAAGCCATCGATATAAACCAATGGATGTGTCCTGAGCACCTTAAAATTGGTAATAAACTGTGTCTCTGTGTGTATCGTGAGTAGAGGATTCGATCCCGATCCCGAGACCTGGGTCCCGGGATCCCGGTTATATTTTAGTCCCGAAAATCTCGGGATTAATTTGAATGAATCCCGGGATTTTCAGGATCGAAATTTTCTTTAAACGTCATAAAAAAATTGCATATTATAACGAAACACACGTGCCTTGATTTGACTTTTTGACAGCCATCTTATTTACACACCTCATTTAGGTAACGGATTATGCGTAAAACTGTGTAAAAATTCCCGCTTCACGCCATGTGAGTTTTAATCCCTTCTTCATTAATTTTGTGCAACAACCGCCGTCTTTATAAAGATTTAAAACTTAAATACCTGTATTCTATGTCCGTGCAAAAAAAAGATAATAAAAGAT
The DNA here is from genome assembly GCA_963693475.1 of Ectropis crepuscularia. Taxonomy (NCBI): domain Eukaryota; kingdom Metazoa; phylum Arthropoda; class Insecta; order Lepidoptera; family Geometridae; genus Ectropis; species Ectropis crepuscularia. The sequence goes on from OY856358.1 coordinate 19,391,817, forward strand.
TGATTTCGAGATGTTGTATTATATATCTTTTTGGCTGACTTCAAAAAACGGAGGATCTCAATTCGTTTTATTTAAGTGAAAACCTATTTCGCACCACATACAGATTTTCCGTGGGCTGTGAATTGAGTTCAACCCTCACGTTTGTAAATGAAAGAAATCTTTAGGTAAACTCGGATGATCTTGATGGCCATGGTTATGGTCACGGCCTCCGGTTTTAGCCGCGTAGTTTGCAAAATGAGCTATCAAATTCTAAGTTATTAGTTTTCCCTTGTATCAGCCGTCCTTATGACTGCCAACTTTTTTTGCAGATGTGTATGATACGCGATAGCTCCGCCAATTGTGTATCAATTTGTATGGTTATTTTTTGCTCGGTAAATCACAGTTTAAAGGGTCTCAAATTTTTTTTACAGAACTTGGTGTGACGATTTGTGAAATATGAACCAAAACCTAAAATTAACTTTTATTTATCCACACGATTCAAGTGTGATGGCTTTTTATGAAATTTGGTGGAGTTGGAGTGGGTTTTTGGATGATTGGGTTAAATTTAATTCGGTTTTTGTTTTCGTTTTTGTTCGGAGAAAATCAATTATTGTTACCACTTTCCATTAATAATACAATCCCGGGACTATCCCGGGATCAACTGTAGATAATCCCGAAATCCCGGGATTAGAAAAATCGACCGGCATTGAATCCTCTAATCGTGAGTGGTTTAGAAAAAACCAATCTACTTGACCCCTAGAATCGCTAGCGGTGAGATATATTGTGGTTCTACTTATTTTTAATGTTGACAACGAATTGCGATAGGTAAAATAGTCCGGCGTTCACCGCTTCCTGCAACCGACAAGAACGGAAAGAGTGAGCTCACACTTCCCAACGATAACATGATTCTGTGCGCTCTAAAGTTTGGAGGGCATTTTTGTATTGAGATCGTTGGGTACAAGCAACATTTTAAACAGCACCCGTTGCAGCGTAGTGTCACACAGCTATTTGAATACGATGAATCCATATCACTGCTAAGCATCGTTCTTAAAAATATATAACAAGCGGAGAGATATTATATAAATAAGATTGACATATCGTTACTGAAATTTTTAGTCCGGTCAATTTAGACATTCGAAGTTACCTAAATTCCCACCAAGCTGAAAATCGGTAAGATTGTTTAAAATATCATTAAAAACAAAATTTGAAAGTTCCCCATCTTTCCCCTGTAAGGAAAAAAATATTCAAGGTCAAAGTTAAAAAAATTAGTTTATCGCGATTTTCAGCAAAACGGTAAGTTTTATCATAAAAATACCTCAGACAAAAAATGTAGATCATAAAATTATCTACAAAAAATATGTTTATACTTTTTTTTCTACGAGCCACCGTTTTTTAGATATAACGTACGTTATAACGTATTATAACGTACGATATAACGTATTCACAAAGTTGTAATCGTCATAATATGCACATGTTTCCGTTGTCAAGAAAGCGAATGCCGTTAGTAATAATTTCTTGTCAAGTAGAGTTACTATTGGAAATCCCGAATGGAAATGGGCATTTTCACAATATGGGCATGAGAGGGGTATGTTAGAAAAATAAGCGCGTCCTTAATAAGAATAATTTGATGAAAAGAAGTATAAATGCAAAGTTTCCTGGAAGAAATTGCTTTTAGCGATAAGGCCGCCCGTTGTATCACTAGTCTTACTGTTTTTCAAAATGATATGTGTTCTATTTGGTGTGAACAATAAAGAATTTTCATTAATTCATTCATTCAAATGTCTTGAATGCAACATTGAGAGTTTGAGAAATAGATATCAAATTGCTAGTACTTAAATACGGTTATATCTCAAAAACGGTGGCTCGTAAAAAAAAAGTATTAATGCATTTTTTGTAGATAATTGTATCATCTACAATTTTTGTCTGCAGTATTTTTATGATAAAACTTACCGTTTTGCTGAAAATCGCGATAAACTCATTTTTTTTACCTTTGACCTTGAATACATTTTTAGGGTTCCGTAAAACGTAAAAACGGAACCCTTATAGATTCGTCATGTCTGTCTGTCTGTCTGTCTGTCTGTCTGTCCGTCCGTATGTCAGAGCCACTTTTTGCCGAAACTATGAGAACTATACTATTGAAACTTGGTAAGTAGATGTATTCTGTAAACCGCATTAAGATTTTTACAAAAGTTAAAAAAAAAAACAAAAATTAGGGGTGCCCCCCATACTGAGAACTGAAACTCAAAAATTTTTTTTTCATCATACCTACACGTGTGGGTACACCTACATGTCTATCGATAGGTCTTAAAAAATGATGTTGAGGTTTTAAATATAATTTTTGTCTACACTGAATAATTTGCGCGAGAGACGCTTCCAAAGTGTTAAAATGTGTGTCCCCCCCCCTCTAACTTCTAAAGTAAGAGAATGAAAAACCTAAAAAAAATATATGATGTACATTACCATGAAAACTACCAACGAAAATTAGTTTGAAGTCGATCTGATGAGTAGTTTTTTTTAGTACGTCATAAATACACTATTATTAAAACTTCAATCAAAGTTACAACGAACTACAAGAACTATGTCTACTATGTATATTATGTTACTTGCTGCAACGGAACCCTTCATGGGCGAGTCCAACTCGCACTTGGCTACTTTATAATAAATATCATGCAAAACGTTGTTTTCCTTATGCTGGGGCCATACTAACGGGAAATGCCGTTAATTATCGCGATAATGGACGTTAACCATAGGTGTGGCCACTACTTACCGCGTTAATTTTTCAACGGCAATAACAATGCCGTTTGGCGTTAGGCGATAACCCAAGTGGCGGTACGTCAAAGAGATTAACGCGAGAATTAATGCGATGAAGCGGCCACACTACGTATTGTCAGTATGCATCGTGAGCGCGAAGGGATCGGACGTGTTTGTACGTGTTAGACTTTTTTATCTATCGCACTTTTTTGTTTTGAAATGTATATACTACTAGCAGCGCCCCGCGATGTTACCCGCGAAATTCCCGTTCCCGTTGTTCCTGTTTTTTTTTTTCGGGATAAAAAGTAGCCTATGTGTTCTTCAAGACTATAATCTATCTGTGTTCCAAATTCCAGCCCGATCCGTTCATACGTTAGGACGTGATTGAGCAACAAACATCAATACATCCAAATATCCAAACATTTATACATTGACATTTATAATATTAGTAGGATAGTTATGGAGTGGAGTAACGAGCTATTTATGACCTCCCCAAACATTGGCACAATAAAAATCTGACTGTAACTAATTAATTCCAGGTTAAAGTCTAACCCGACTGGGCTATGAATATTATGTAGGGCTATAAGTATTATGTACTCTTGACAGATTGGCCCTGGGGAAGTACCTTTGCCAGTTAAGTTATTCTGCCACCAAGCAGTAATATGCAAAAATTACTATGTTCCGGTTTGAAGGGCAATATTTCCAGAGAAATTATAGGACTTAGAGATATAACATCTTAGATCTCTGGGTGACGAGCGCAGTGCAGTACTAGGTAATGATTTGGGCTCTTCATGTTCCAATAGCTGCCTGTCATTGTACTGTTATGTGACAGGCATGTGCTTACCATCAGGCACATGTCCTGCTCGTCTCGTCACTCTTTATTAAAAAAAATGATAGAAAAATTCTTCTTCTTCAAAAAGTAAATAAGATTAAATGTAACGGCCCGATCCGAAAGATCAGGTTGCAGAAAAAAAATCACCTTGCTTGAATTCTAGTAAAATTAATGCCGTTTTTATCGCCAACAATGGACATTCACGTTTCCCGTTCAAGTGTAGCCACCTACTTTAACGCGTTAAAAATTATCGCAATAATTATCGCGACAATGGGCATTAACATTAAACGTTAGTATGGCCCCAGCATTACAGAGGAAAGATGGGGAACTTTCAAATTTTGTTTTTAATGATATTTCAAACAATCTTACCGATTTTCAGCTTGGTGGGAATTTAGGTAACTTTACTCTTATTTTTTGGTCTAATTTGACTGGACTATTTAGACATAAAATATACTAAGCGGAAACAAAATTTTAAAATCACTTCACTATCCATGTATAATTACGAGTATGTTACTAGCATAGTTACAAACAGACCCAAAACACACTTTTTCTGTCACTGGTCTGGCTTAGTTAGAAATACATTGATTTACGTCTAATGTTTGACAGCCAGATACACGTTTTATTTTAACTTACAGGGAAATGGAAGAGTCTTTTTAATTTTCCCCAAAATTTTCCGCTTTTCCTCTACATTTATTACTACCGACCCGCCCCAGCTTCGCACGGGTGCAATGCTGATACTAAATTTACTAATAAGCTTAGTTATTGTGGGTGATCCATAAGACGTAGATATATACCATCGTGGACTTTTTGTAGACCTTTTTAAGGAGTACAATACTGCAGTACTAGGATTATTTTGATTAATCTGGTAGGGTTCAGCCAGAGTTTGCAATTTCAGCGCAAAAAAATGTGTTCATTTATGACATCACATTAGAAATCTTGAAAATTATGATCAGTGTTTCTCTGCTGTGTTGTGCACGTATTATACATTATAAACCTGCCACTTGAATTGCTCTATCTATTAAAAACCCCAGCATCAAATTTTGTTTCGTAGTTTTAAGGATCTAAGCATAGGTACCTACATATGGACATACAGACGCGGGAAGCGAATTTGTTTTATACTGTGTAGTAATGATTGATGTAGAGGAATTGTTCATGTTATGAACCTTTCTTTAGCTTTAAAGAAAATATGAAAACATATTTACAATTAACCGAATCGGTCAAGCTGCTCTCGGATGTGGCGCTTAGCAATAACTTTGGCGATTCATATTATATAGTTTTACTCGTAAATTTATAGATGACCGAATTTCTTACGTTATTTATTTTTTATTCATTTTTTACACCAAATAACTCTAACACTCTATGACCGATTCTATCTATATTTTCTTTTTTTAATTAATCTCAATTTTTACGCAAATAAGAATGCGTTTGACTACCAACTTACCTGTTGGTAAGCGACAATCTGATCTGAAGATGACGCACGGAGATTTAAGAGGTATTTATTCACTCTGACCTTGAAAACAGTGCTAAATTCTGTAAATGGAACAACCAAAGGCAATTTGTTTCATTCTTTGGCTGGACGTATGAGGAACGTGTACTGAAACACTGAAAGCGTTTGGTACAGTAACGAAGGATAATGTAACGTACATTGATAGTAGCACGATTTTCTCATAGTTTAATAATGAAATTGCGAAAAATTTCTTTTATTACAAAGTTTCTCTTTCGAGACGTAAAATGCATCAAACATTTTAATTGCTTACACTAAGTTGCCCAAACTAATAGTTGTTTTTTGACGTGATGACGTCTTATAATTCGATGACGCCGGCTGCACGCCCGCAAAACTGTAACGTTCCGCCGTTACCGTTAGTTCGTCTTCCGTGCCATGCGGACGAAGCTGAGCGCTGAGGGCGCCACCCGCCGAGTCGAGCGGTATCACTACTCGCGCTATCCGCGTACCTATCGTCAGTAAACCGACTTTACAGACAACCATTTTTTTTTGTAGTAAATTATGAGTAAAATCATCTTTTTTCGGTTCAAAAATTAAGACAGTTTTCCGATTTAGAGAGCTCAACGCAACATGCGATAATTAAAACAACGACCCAATTAGTAGTTCTGAAAACGTTGAATATACCAAACACGCAATGTTAAACTGTGGAATGCCTATCGAGTAACTTCCGTAGTCTTCCGCACGAAAGATCTCCCGTAAATAACTTCGATGGTACATTCCGATAGAAAAGTGCCAAGTTCTTTGTTTTATTACCCGTCAGTTAAAACGATGCCCGGCTGGTGCTGATTTCTTAGTAACGGAGCTTGGTACCGGCTCTGCTAGTAATTTGAGTTAAATCACCCAATAATTTGATGTAAAAAAGGCTCATATTTGATGAATAAAAATGGTTGAAAATGGAAAACAAGGTAAAATGGAATAGATAATTCCAAATGAACAACATGTTTGGTAGAACTAAAATAATATAAAAATAGTAGAAGATTGCATGTTTATAGCTAGTAAGTAGGTAAGTTTATCAGTCAGAACGTTTCTTTTTTGTTCTGGATTGTGTTCGATTTTCAAAATTTGTAATTACTTTCCGTAATATTTATTTTTAAAAATACTGTAGATCAATTTAAAATACAAGTTTGAAAAATTAGGAAGTTAGAAGCAAGTTTTTTTTTAAATTAAGTACAACCTGATAATTATTTGATTTGCTTTGCCCTTGGCGTTCTTTGTTACTATAGGTATATTCAAAATGCTTATGTTCCGGATTTACATCTTCAGGTCTACTACGAAAACAAACTCCGAATGATCGGATCCGACCGACAGCTGAATCGGATTGTAGCCTACCACGAAAAACAGTCAGATCGATACATCTCGGTCGGAAGTTATAGACTTAGGTCGAATGTGGGTCGGATCAAACTAAACGGCCGATCCTATCAACCGACAGATTGTCTTTCGAGGTAGGAAACGTCCACAAGTTCGGCCGATATATCGTTTATCGGATTTCGTAGTAGGCCTGCTTGTGTTTTCTTTTAGTGAAGATATCTTTTTATACGATACAGTAAGTATGACTAAATAAGTCATACTTTTTCTCTTTGACGTAATAAATAAATTATAGTATTTCCAAAATATTACAACTGCTAAGAGGAATAACTAGTCTGCTTTGATGGATCTATTCTATTTATTTATTATCCAAAAATAGCTACCAAAGTAAAAATGCAAAGACTGCACTCAATACCGACATCGAATATGCATTTTATGACGTTTCTGAATGCCCTGCGATCTGTTGGCAAAGTTTTATGTTTACAGATAAATATTTTTTTATGTTTTTGCAATAAAATTGTATATCGCCACTTTCATTGATTCTTATTTGCATATCGACTAAAAATAAGATAATTTATGGACACTCAAACTTTTTCTACACAAGAAGACATTCATAAATCAATCTTATTTATGTGTTTGTATATTTCGTTACGTTTTTGGCTACCACTGATGATACAGTGTATTTCTTATAGGGAAATGAGTACGCCGTCAATACTTGATGATAGATAGGACTTGTATGTTTCACCGTAGGCACAGTTTCCATGTCCAACTTGACAAACATTCATAATATTATCACGTCAAATGAAATATATTGCGGAAGAATGTATAATTGAATAGATTAAAATGAATTTCTATGTATAATAAGTATGTATTTAAACTATATAAGTATTATATCAGCTATCTGGCCGCCATCATACAAGCTTTGCTTAGTTTGGGGTCAGATGATGTTGTGTGTGAATTGTCCACCAATATTTATTATTTATTATTATTTAATTGATCTTCAGGCGGATGGAATAGAAATGTAATCAATATTCTCTTGTACTATTTGAAACAGTTTCATTTCATACACCAAATGTACATTGTCCACCACCACCAATATTTATTTACAATTTTTAATGTAAGAATCTAATCCCATAAAAATAAAAACACAGAATAACCTTATTTTAATAGTATTTTGGTGTGAAAAAAATGGTCAAAACACTGGATTAATTTCCACTGTGTCGCTTTTTTAGGGTTCCGTATCCAAAGGGTAAAAACGAGACCCTATTACTAAGACTTCGCTGCCCGTCCGTCTGTCACCAGGCTATTGTATCTGAAGAACGGTAATAGCTAGACAGTTAAAATTTTCAAAAATGATGTATTTCTATTGCCGTTCTAACAACAATTACTAAAAATAACGCTTTAACTATTACACAGAATATTTAGTTTAATGTTCTCTTTAAATATAATTACTTAAAATAAAACAAATAATTAAGGGGCCCCTAAAGGGGAGGGGTGGATAATGGTATGGTACCCTTCGTGCACGAGGCCCATTCGCACTTGGCCGGTTTTATTTTGTAGTGGTAGGACTCTTAGCAGAGTCCGCCTGGGGAAGTACCACACTTTTGCCATTTATTCTACCGCCAAGCAGTAATGTGCAAACATTACTGTGTTCCGGTTTGAAGGGCAATGTTTCCAGAGAAATTACAGGGCTTAGAGATATAACAACTTCGATCTCTGGGTGACGAGCGCAGTGCAGTGCTAGGTAATGATTTGGACTCTTCGTGTTCGAATAGCTGCGTGTCACTGTGCTGTTATGTGGCAGGCATGTTGCTTACCATCAGGCGCATGTCCTGCTCGTCTCGAAAAAAAAAAAAAATAAGAATATTTTAATTCTAGCAGCGCCCAGTTAGTCCATTGAAAATATACATTTGGGGTTGCAATAAAATTGCATCCTCTAAAAAACGCAAGGTAAGGCCTAAAAAATGTAACGTTTCAATGGACTAAGTTGTTTTACCCGCGTACTTCCAAACTATAATCTAACTGTGTTACAAATTTCAGCCCGATCCAATTATACGCTACGGCATGATTGAGCAACAAATATCCATATATTATATCTAAAAATTGACATTTATAATATTAGTAGGATAGGATAGTCGGATCAAGCGAGATAGTCACATCATTGCTTTTGTAATTTGACAATAAAACGAGTTTCGTATATTCCATATTCCTCGGTATTGTCACGTCAAAACACAATGCCGAGGTGTTCCGTTTAGTGCTTCCAGAAACAATAGCATTCTAGCCCAGAAATCAGAACAATGGGATTGCAACCCATTTTATTTACACGTTTGCTACGACGCGACGTGCCCTGTCCTAAATATTTGAAAAGCTTTTCATTCATGCAGCTTTCTTGGATACAATTTTCAGTCGTATACTTTTTGGAGACATACTGATGGCACCACAATACGTAAGACCTAAGCTACCTAGTATGTTCGAAGGTATTGACATTGACAATGATGTATGAATGACCTGAAATTGGCTATCTCATCGTATGGTGTGTGTGTGTGTATGCGCAGTCGGTTGATTTGTATTATTAGTTACTGTGTATTGTTTGTTGTAATAATTATTGTATTTTTAGCCTTTAACTTCAAAATCCTTAGTCCTTAATTGTATGTTTTTTTGGTGATCCTGCCTGAAGATATGCTCATTCTAAAATAGTCAAAAAAATATCTTCTTCTATTCTCAACCTACAATACTTGCGAATAAAATAGTTCCCAGCAACATTCATAATCGTAATATGTGTAAGAAACCAAAATCTTATTTTCTTCCATATCTACTTAACAATAACAGCTAGCAGTACAACAATCTTTTTGCGATCCATTTTACGCTTACGAAAAACACGTCCAACACGACTGACTACCGTTGAAAGTATGGTTGCCCTAATCAACGGTTTGCTGCACAAATTCGCATCGCAGCAATTTGCATCGCAAGTTCCTCCGATGCGGCGTCGCATCGCAGTTTTGGGTGGGAGCCCAAAACTGCGATGTGAGGAGGGATATAAATTTTATCGCAATCGGTGAGGTGGTTTTTGATTTACCTAGTTGACTTGAATGAATGAATGAATGAAAATTCTTTATTGTTCATACATACAATTTAGGAAAAACAGTAAGACTAGTGATACAACGGGCGGCCTTATCGCGAAAAGCAACCTTGGGATGGACAGAAATATTTGAAAAACTTAAAGCGTGGTGCGCAACAATTACTATTTAAATAATTAGACTAGGATATACGTAGGTACATTCTAATAGTACTACATACGAATACATAAACTACAGAAAAAAAACAACTAAATACGCTAATAAATAAACTAACTGACATAGTGATGGATTCATAAGAAATTTGGTAGAGTTTATGAGTTTAATTTTAAATTGAAGACGGTTTTTGTTTTGTCTTTTCGAAGAAAATTAATTAATATGTCTGGTATTGGAACCTGAACCTTTTTGCTGATGTAATAAGTCATCTAATGGTTTATAAGTTGTACCATAATATTCATTTATAACATACTAGCGGCCCGTTCCGGCTTCGCTCGGACATAACCTAGACACTGTCTGCAGCGCCATCTGCCGGGCTTAGATTCAGATTCAGATACAGATTATACTTATTTGTGAATTTAAACCATTTTCGAATAGGTACACACACAAAAAAAAACATTCAAATTGGTCTCGTCGTTTAGGAGTTCACTGTCAAATGATTAAACAACTAAAATGGCTATAAAAAAACAGGGGTTTGTGATAAAAGGGTAAAAAATTAGGGTTATATGTATTTTTAACGCCAGATTATAAAAAAATAAAAACAAAAAAAATACCAAAAATTAAAAAAAAATGTTTGGGGTGAACAACCCCTAACGCTTAGGGGTATGAAAAATAGCTAGTAGCCGATTCTCAGACCTACTGAATATGCATATAAAATTTGGTTAAAATCAGTAAAGCCGTTTCGGAGGAGTAAGGAAACAAACACTGTGACACGAGAATTTTATATATAAGAAAAAAATAAAAACAAAAAAAATACCAAAAATTAAAAAAAAAATGTTTGGGGTGAACAACCCCTAACGCTTAGGGGTATGAAAAATAGCTAGTAGCCGATTCTCAGACCTACTGAATATGCATATAAAATTTGGTTAAAATCAGTAAAGCCGTTTCGGAGGAGTAAGGAAACAAACACTGTGACACGAGAATTTTATATATAAGAGATTTGCTCGTAAAGGGTCTCTTATTGCACCAATTTCTGTATACTAATGTATCTTATTACGTACTTGTGCGGTAATGTAATGTAAAACGCACGGTTTCAAAATGCTCCATCTAAAACGAACGGTAGCTTTTTAAATCTTAGTAAAGAGTTTTTATTTCAGAAAAGTGGTCCACATTTCATGAATAAAATTAACTTTGAGAGGTAAAATGTAACAAATAATTGTTTAATTCGTTAATTTTATAAATTTTGACCATAAATTACATCAATATATCTGTAACAAAACACAAAAATATTAATTTACTTTATTACTAATGGCATAATGCCTGATTCTGTGCCCTTCCTTAAAAAAGAAGGCGTCGATGTCGCGCATTGAGACTCTGTGAACAAGTTATTCCGCACCCTTTTTTTTTCGCTGTTTTGTTTTTATTTGAAAATGTCGTCAGAGTTTTATTTATTTCCTCGCAAATATGTTATAAAACGTCGTATGACATACGTGCGCTTTGATAATTACATCCTCTGCTGATTATAGCTCTCGCCTTCGGCTTGAACTAGCAATAACGCCTCAGCTGTAATTATCAACTTAGCGCACTTATATCATAATGTACTATTAGGAATACTTTTATTTGTTAGGGTACCTACCTAATTACGTGACGTGTAACCCTACATGATATGATCACGAGAATATCCAACGGTGAAAGAATTTTTAAAATCGGTTCAGTATTTCCTGATATTACCGCGTTCAAACAAAAAAACCTCGTTAGTTGTATAATATTGGTATGGATTTATATTTTATTTATATGCGAAAAAGGTTCAAAAAGAATGTTAAGTTCTATGAATATACAAACTAAATAAATATTCAACACAACATAGTTTAATAAATTTTCATAGGGTCATTAGTTCTCCAAATAATAATCTGCAAATTCATTGTTAGATTCATAATTTAGTATGCAATACGATTATGCAGTTAAGCCTTATACTGCATAGAACAATGCGTTATACATCAAATCATATTTAGAAGTCTATCTGATGGGTTCACAGGAAACTAAATAGTAATCCTAGGGTGTTCGCAGTTCTATAAATAGGAGACAATGTGTGTTGTGATAAGGACATGGAATTAATACACTATTATACTGTTCTTTTGTACATTGGAACTTACTTTTGATTTTCCATATTTTTTTAGTGACGTGACAACGTCTAATAAATTGATGAACGCCGGCTGGATGCACGAAAAAGTGTCCCGTTATGTCTCGTAACACTCATTGTCCCGTTACGCTCATTGTACGCTTGCGCCGCATCTATCAATATTTTGTTATGACGTTGTCACGTTAAGCTATCGTCCGTACTCCAACCGATTTTACAGACAACTAATGTTTTTCGTATTCAAATTGGCTGATTAAATAGTTTTCTTTCGCGGAAAGTTATCATGATTTCAGTGCAATAACACTACTTCAATAGCATATAGCTTTTATTCGTGAGTTGGCTATTTAATCATATACATATATTATGTATATTATACACCTACAGGTTTGTCAAATAAATAACGTACTTTTAATACATGTAATTCACTGAATTTAGCGGCATTGGAACACTTTTCGCTTTTTATTGAAATCAACAACGAAAACGTAGGTACGTTCTATCAATGAGCTCAGGTTTACTGATGATGTCACAACAATTTTCCCATCACTGCTTGAGCCAGCTATCGGTAATCGGTATAGAACCGCATTGAAAGCAAACTGCAGTCGATTGGCGGTTCCATTTACCCCCCGTTACCCTAGATCGAGACTGTTGTGTATTCTTATACAATACGAGGAGCTACGGGACGTCTAGTAAAACAGCTGGCTAGAAGCGTACTGATCTTGATTTATTAGAAATAGAAATGGTGGCGCGAGCACAGCTCGCGCCTAGTGCAAACATACATATATAGCAATTCTCCCTCTTTAAATTGGAGACTAATAGACAATTAACCATTCAGAACATTATTCTATAATTAACATTAGGTCGTTGACGTTTAGACCTAGCTGACACAGGTTCCTGAGCTGGTGTTACGTTAGCGGAGGGCGTGTGGAACGACGGGGACTGTTCCGTGACGCGCGGGGTCACAACCCGCGGGGAGCGCGGCGTGCGGGGCGGGGGCGCGGCGGCTCCGTCCTCAGGCGAGCGCGGCGACCGGGCGGCGGCGGCCGGCGTGCCGGGCGACCGGGCGGCGGCGGCCGGCGTGCCGGGCAACCGGGCTGCGACGGCTGGGCTCGCTTGCTCCGGACTCGTTGCGTCATCACTCGAGGCGGGTTCCTCCTCCGCATCCTGTGTTGAATCCGACCACGAACAGGGATTTCGGTCTGAAGTCGGAGGATCTGAGTTTTCGTTTCTCGCCCACAGTTGATTTCGATGCTTCTTTACACACGCTTTCAGCTCAGGAATGTAAATTATATATACAACTTTACCTAAAACTTTTGTAACGAGTCCTTTGACCCAATAAAACTTGTTTCTGGTATATTTTTTTGCCCACACCAGGTCGTTCGGTTTGAACGCGGGCCGTTCGGTACCTTTATAATATTTAGCTTGTGAGCACTGTTTGGACAGCACGCGAGAGAGGTCAGGTGAGGATGTCGGTGCGGCGGGCGCGGCCGCGGGCGCCAGCAGGTCGAGCCGGCCGCGCAGGGGCCGCCCGTACAGGACCTCCGCCGGGGACATGTCGGTGGTGCTATTCTTTGAATTTCTGTAGTCGAAGAGAAATTTCCAGATCTTTTCTTCCGAGATACAGTTAGTTTTGTCGGACAAGGCGATCGATTTGATGCCTCTTTTTACAATTTTAACCATACTTTCGGCTTGACCGTTACTAATCGGGTTAAAAGCGGGAGAAAACATCTGTCGTATTCCATTCGAAGTGCAAAAGTCGTGAAATTCCTTCGAAGAAAAGGATGTGCCATTGTCACTCACGATAGTGTTTGGAACGCCTACTCGGGAAAACAGCTCGTTTAATTTATTGATAACCGCTTTAGACCCGTAATTACTGCCCATACAGTAGCACTCGACCCACTTGGAGAAAGCGTCCACGACTATCAAATAGGTTTTGCTAAAAACCGCTAAAAAATCTAGGTGTATCCTATGAAATGCGTGCGGGGGGAATGGCCAGGGCGCGAGCGGCGCGCGCGGCGGCGCCGGGCGCAGGCGCGCGCACACGGCGCACGCGCGCACGAGCGCCTCCAGCCGCGCGTCCACGCCGGGGAACCAGAGCCGCGCGCGCGCTGCCGCCTTCAGCTTCACTATACCGAAGTGGGAGCTGTGCAGTTCGGCGCACACCCTTTTGCGGAGCCGGCTCGGAATTACGACCTTATGACCCCGCATTAAACAACCGTTTTCTAATGATAACTGTAGCCTACAATCATAAAAGGGTTTCAGTCGGGGGTCTCGTACCTTCCTAGGCCAACCGCTTTGAACGTGATCAATAGCCTTTTTGAGGATGTCATCGCGTTCGGTTTCGTCCTGTAATTCCTTCAATGTCACAGGAAGGCTTCCGTCTACGACAAAATTAACGTAGGCGGCGCGTTCTGGAGCGGCCGGCGCCGGCACCGGCCCGGCGGCCGGCGGCGTCGCGCGAGATAGGAAATTGGCGCTGTTATCGGCGCTCTTCACGTATTCTATCGTGTAGTTATATGCCCCTAAAAAAATCGCATACCTCTGCAGCCGGTTAGCCGATACTTCTGGTATGCCTTTATGCGGACCGAATATTGTGATAAGGGGCTTATGATCCGTGCGGAGAACGAAAGGGTCAGCTCGTCCGTACAGATATTGATGATAACGTTTGACGCCAAAAATGATTGCGGTTGCTTCTTTTTGAATCTGCGAATACTTTTTTTCTGCAGGGGTCAACGTCCGGGAAGCGAACGAAATCGGTCTCTCTAGCCCGTCCGGACCTAACGATGACAGAATACAACCGAGACCCGTCGGAGAAGCGTCGACGGTTAGATAAATTTTGGCATCGGGATCAAAATGCGTTAGTACTCGATCGGAAGCTAGAATATTTTTTACTCGAGTGAATGCGTCCGTGTGATCAGATGTCCACTCCCACTTAGCATTCTTTATCAATAAGCTATAGAGGGGACTCAAAATAGTAGAAGCACCGGGAATGAAATTACGATAGTAGTTAACGAGTCCTAAAAAAGATTGTAGCTGTGACACGTCAGTAGGTACCGGAGCGTTCACGATGGCTGCGACCTTCTCTTTCGACTTGCGAATGCCGCGCGCATCGATGACGTGGCCCAGGTAGCGGACTTCAGTCTTTAAAAACTCACATTTGTTTTTTTGAACCGTTAACCCGGCGTCCTGTAAACGTTGTAGGACTAAATGTACCCGCTCTAAATTTTCGACCTTGGTTTTTCCGCTACACAGAACATCGTCCTGGAATACCAGGACCCCTTCCAAGCCGGCGAGGATAGATTCCATCGCCCTTTGAAATATGGCGGCCGCGCTCGACAACCCGAAAACTAAGCGAGTGAAATTAAATAGGCCCCGGTGCGTATTGATGCAGGTCAGGTTTTGCGAGTCATCGGATAAACAAAGTTGATTATAGGCCATAGAAAGGTCAACCTTTGAGTAGTACCTACCGCCATGCAACTTCGAAAACATTTCATCTATAGTGGGCAGTGGATATTTTTCTATGACCAGCTGTTTATTTATAGTAACCGAATAATCTGCACACAGCCTTACATTCCCGTCATTTTTTAAAACGGGAACTATAGGTGAAGCGTATTCCGAGTGCTCGACTGGTTTTAAAACGCCTAATGATACTAACCGATCGAGTTCTTTATTTACTTTATCTTTCAAAGCGAAGGCTACGGGTCTCGCTTTGAAAAATTTTGGCATTGAATCTGGTTTTAGGTACAACTTTACTTCATATTTATTGAAGCAGCCTAGTTTACCAGAAAATAAATGTGGGAACTTAGATATTAACTCGGCGATACGGGGGTCATCACCAGTGTCGCAATAATACACATTGTTAGTCGCGGGCGCGATCTCCAGTCCGAACGCATACAAAAAACTACGACCCAGTAGCGGCGGTCCGCCGTGACGTATCACGTAGATATCCAGTGCACGCGCACTGCCGCCGTACGAGACGGGGACGGTGATACAACCGGTTATATGCAGTTTATCGCCCGTGTAGCTATTGAATTTTTTGCTAGTTCGAGACAATGGAAAACTATTAAAAAACTTTTTGTACGTTAGGTGAGAAATGGCATTTATTGGCGAACCACTATCTACCTCAAACTCAAAATTAACACCACCGACATTCACCGTTTCGGTCATAGGGGTGTCCCGCGAGCACTTAATATTGCACAATAACTCACCGTCATCGCTATTATTCACCTGACCTTCCTCGATGTGCTTTACCTTAGGATTACTACACATTTTGTGTAGGTGGCCTTTTTTACCGCAGGCCTTACACTTGTAGTTTTTGAACCGGCACTGAGACGAGTTGTGGTTATCATAACCACACACGTGGCACTTTTCCTTCCTGGAGATGCTGTGCACGCCGGCCTCCTGCAGCGGCGCGCACGTGGCGAGGGCTGCCCCCTCCCGCGCGCACCGGACACTCTCGGCCAGCTCCACGGCCGCGCTGAGAGTTAGATCTTGCAGGTCTTTGCCGAACAGCTTATCGCGTTCGTGCCCAGCTGCCATGCCCATGACGAAACGGTCTAGCAAGGCCTCTTCCAGGCTTTTGAAACCGCAATGGGCAGCGAGTCCTCTAATGCGAGCCGCCCATTCGTGGTGCCCTTCCCCCGGGCGCTGCGTCGCAGAGTAGAAGCGAAAACGCTCCGCAAATCCACATCGCTTTGGGGTGAAATGATTGTCCAATAAAGTGAGTACAGCTTCATAGTTCAAGGCGTCGACGTCGAAAGGCAAGGCTAAGTCCTTAGCCAACTTAAAAGAGCCTTCTGTGAAAGCAGATAGCAAAATTGCTTTTCTTTTAATGCCCGACTTGTCCGAGGTATCGTTGACGTCATTTGCGATAAAAAACTGTAATATTCTGCTTTTATACGTCTGCCATTCTTGAACTTCATGATTGAAACTTTCCAGCATGCCAAATGCTCCCGCTGCCATCTTGTTTCCTTTTGGGTCCGTTCGTCGCCACTGTTGTGTATTCTTATACAATACGAGGAGCTACGGGACGTCTAGTAAAACAGCTGGCTAGAAGCGTACTGATCTTGATTTATTAGAAATAGAAATGGTGGCGCGAGCACAGCTCGCGCCTAGTGCAAACATACATATATAGCAGAGACGTTGATAAACGTTAGCTTGACTGCGTTCCGATAAATTAACGTAACGTAAGGAGAACAATTAACTGTTGTGAGGTCGACACGTTTACTGTCTAAAGATAAGGTTGCAACACTACTAACAACATAATAAGATGTGT
Source organism: Ectropis crepuscularia (assembly GCA_963693475.1). NCBI lineage: Eukaryota > Metazoa > Arthropoda > Insecta > Lepidoptera > Geometridae > Ectropis > Ectropis crepuscularia. The sequence continues at coordinate 19,408,827 of OY856358.1, forward strand.
AGACGAAGTATATGTTGCCGAAGTACTTGTATAAAATATACATTGTTTTTACAAAATTGGTGGACAATTCCCACACAAAATTGGTGCTTTATGTTGTCATAAATCTATGTCCAATCATAATTAGATACATAACATAAACTTTCAGTACCTGGGTCACCGAGCTTTGCTCGGTTTAAATAAGTACTAAAAATACTTAGGTACTCTTAGATTTTCTTAAAAAAAAGAATACTTACTTGAAAAAAAAAAGAGAACCGGGGAGCAATCCCGTCTGGATTCGAACCCGGAGCTCATAATTCGTGACCGCCACGAACGCCCGACTTCCCGTCTGAGCCAATTATGCTGTCACGTCACGCGGCGAAATGTACCTTCGCATTCTAATGTCTAATGTGACAGATTTTCATTGTCTAAAAACGCGCATAATATGCGTTTTTTTTAATGAAACCTAGTTAGATCGATTTATCGTCCTCGAAACCCCCTGCATACATAATTTCATCAAAATCGTTCGCGCCGTTCCCGAGATTCAGATTCTATATATATATATATATACATATTTATATAGGTACAAGTATTGCTCGTTTAAAGGTATAAGATAAAGAACATTTACTGATAATTATTATTACAAATTTTCTTTACTCATGACAATTTGAAGTCAAAATTCAAAGAAATAATTAATTCTGAATGTTAAAATTAGAACAAATTACGACAAAATCAACATGTTGAAATTTCGGTCATCACCAAAGTAGCATTATTTGTATGTCAAAACAATGCCCGGCAATTTCACCGGTGTAGTTCCCAATCCCGAAATATTCCCACGATAAAAAATAACTTATGTATTATGCCAGACTAGAATCTATCTATGTACACATTTTTAGGGTTCCGTAAAACGTAAAAACGGAACCCTTATAGATTCGTCATGTCTGTCTGTCCGTCCGTATGTCACAGCCACTTTTTGCCGAAACTATGAGAACTACACTGTTGAAACTTGGTAAGTAGATGTATTTTGTGAACCGCATTAAGATTTTTACAAAAGTTTTAGAAAAAAAAACAAAAATTAGGGGTGCCCCCGTGGTGCCCCCCATACTGAGAACTGAAACTCAAATTTTTTTTTCATCAAACCTACACGTGTAGGGTGTCTATCGATAGGTCTTTAAAAATGAAGTTGAGGTTTCTAAAATCATTTTCGTCTACACTGAATAATTTGCGCGAGAGACGCTTCCAAAGTGGTAAAATGTGTGTCCCCCTCCCCTCTAACTTCTAAAGTAAGAGAATGAAAAAACTAAAAAAAAATATATGATGTACATTACCATAAAAACTACCAACGAAAATTAGTTTGAACTCGATCTGATGAGTAGTTTTTTTTTAGTACGTCATAAATACACTATTATTAAATTTCGATCAAAGTTACAACGAACTACAAGAACTATGTGTACTATGTATATTATGTTACTTGCTGCAACGGAACCCTTCATGGGCGAGTCAAACTCGCACTTGGCTACTTTATTATATTTATCCCTACCGTAGTTTTTTTAGTGAAATAGTAACAAACGCCTATCCATCCATCCATCCGTCTATCTTCAAAACCTCCGCGTTTATACTCGTACATATTTTTTATTATTATACCAATTTTTAATTCTTACACAACACCATCAGTCTGACCCCAAACTAAATAAAACTTCGATCCTGTAACTTAATCCTCATGATCGATCTTAGACATCTAAAGGTACAAGTTCGCGCGGAGACCGCGACGCGAGACCGCGACAGGAGACCGCGACCGGAGACCGCGACAGGCACTTCACACTATGGAATTGTATGGACGCCAGTTCTCGCCGAGACCGCGACAGGAGACCGAGACAGGTCGCGGTCGCGGCCGCGGCGCAAACTGGCGCCCATACAATTCCATAGTGTCAAGTGCCTGTCTTAGTCTCCGGTCGCGGTCTCGCGTCGCGGTCGCGGCGCGAACTTGTACCTTAAGAGAGAACGTGTTTTATTTATGTTTGTCTGTTTTGTAGAAAGTTCATGTTTCAGAATAGATGAATACAAATAAAACTGGTGGTCGTAAGTGGTAGTGTTTTTATACATTAATCTCACTTTTAACATCTAAGCCATGGGGTAAAGTTACGACTGGTCTAGTCGGGAGAAAGGCGGCTGCCGTTCTAAAGCGCCCTGGTTAGAATCCCACACGCTCCACCGTCTTTTCGAATGTATACGTTATTACACTAACTTAAAAACGATGAAGGAAATATGGTAAGGAAAGCGGCAGGTTCCAAGAATCTTTCGAAGTCATGCGTCATCTACCAACTCGCACTGAGCCAGCTTGATTGACTCTCTCCTTGGGAGAGAAGGCCCCGAGTCTTAGCAGTTGGAACATTTAGAGGGTTGCTTATGCATGGGTTCTGGACCTGTCTGCATGGTGGCTTATAGAGCTGCATTAAAGCTCAAATAAAGGTCACCGACATCAAATCGATGCACACTAAAGTTAGAACAAACATTATAGAGCCAACCCTGAAATTATTCATACGTATTCACCAGATCACCAAATTCCTAACAATCAATGTTTCCATAAGCTATACATCAGTGTTTACGGCTAAACTAAGTACCGAGTCTATTTCAAATGGCAATGCACATCCTGCGGTTCACATCTATCAACATTGGACTTTGATAGCAGGAATCGCATAAACGTGACGTGTTCCAAGAAGTCAATATCTGGTGAGTGCAATCAACGTTCCTAAAATAAGGATTCGTTCGTTTGAATTTCAAAGGGTTTCAGCGGATGCGTGAACGACTTTGTCGTAACAAATATATTTAGCGATCGAGGTAACATTTTAACAATATCTTTATTCAACAAAGTGAAAAATAAAACTGATATTTTTACCTTCTTGATTGAAACGTTAATGTATTTCAGGTATGTTTTATAATTATTATTAAAAAATTACAGTCATTAGAGACAGTGAATGAAGTGAACTACATCTGTCTCTGTATTTTCATCTGTAGTAGCTAATATTTTTATCCCGATATTATAAATTGCATGTTTGTATCAAATAAGTAAAGTCAATCACTACTGGACCGATGTCAAGAATTCTTTTAGAGAAGAATTCAATATTATCTCTGAGTAACACCAGCTACATACTAATAGCTATTCAAATTAGTTGTTCAATTTCAACAAAGTTGGGGCATGCCAACACTACATTATAAAGAGAAAACATCTTTAGTTTCATCATAAGTTTTGTGAGAGACTGTGTGTTTTTGTGTGTAAATGGGAAATGGAGGCAGTGCTATTTTTGGACACAAATAACACTTCAATAATAAAACGTAATCATCTTAAATATCATTACGAGTCATAATTAATATGATGAAGTATACCATTTTGTCATTTACTTTTATCGTAATACAAAATGCTCACAGAATTCCATCAAAAGCTTTCACAATAAAGCGCTGACCTTCATACAATTTTATACTGATAGATGTTGAGTAAATCGATTTTGATTGATTGAATAACGAACGACCGAAGCCACACAATATATCGTTGTTTTATATTAAACTTCGTAAAAGTCAAATAGACCGTAGTCTAGTCTATTTTGTTTTGATCTGTTTCATGATTCATGAAACAGCTTTGGTTAATTTTTTGATACTTTAGTCGGCAAAATATGAAAATTATTATGCTATTCTACGGTACAACCGTACAGATATATTTCGAAGCGGGCTAGGATTTGTGATGCGGAAAGCGGGAAGGGCGATTCGGAGTGAGGAATCCAGGATGGGATATAGCATGAGCAATTTGGAGTGGGCAATCCAGGGTAGGCAGTCCAGGTTGAGGAGTGCAGCCTAGACAGAGGTCGGCCGTACTTGGCAAGCGCTACGAAATAGACCATTTAGGGTGGATAATACGAATTAGTTGCTATGAGTGGCACAGATGAGAGTTACAAGCCCATTGAGTTTAGTACTCACATCAGCACCACCACCACATCACGTATTTCGCACCTAGATCGCTTATTTCGAACAATAATAATAACAATTTTAAACAGCTATTAATTTCCGTCACCTACTCTAAGTCATCCATTCTATAGAGCCTACCCCGGACGAGCCACCACCGTACTCTTCGCTGTGGGATAGGTAAACGGTAGAAGATTCAGAATGACGGCTCATTATCTTGGTTGGTTCACAATGATTATGGTCGGGCGTGAGTTGCTTAGTGTTGGGTGGTCACGATTGGAGTGGAGTGTACTGTGTGGGTGTTTAACGCGTTTGTACGAGAGGAGAGTTAAAAGAGTAAACTCAAAGTTCTAAATGAATTGACAGTTTACACATCAATTTTTAAAATAAAAACAAAAGAAAGAGCATACAAACTTTATACATTTTCAAAGTTTAAAATGAACATTTCACTGTAGTCGTAAATAAATTCACGAATTATTGATGCTGCATGTTTACGATCAAATATATAATAAATTAAAAAACCTCCTTAGCGGCAGTAAACATTTTAAACGATGGTGTAAAGGCCGCTGTTAAAAGCTAAACTTTTTAATATTCCATTACTTGCACATTTTGAGAATTTCAAAAACTTCATAAAAAAGCGCAAATGGAAGGAGCTTATAATAAGTAGACCAGAGCGTAGTAAGCGAGCGCCTTATAAAAACGTCACAGATACTGTGTGTAAAAGACCACACATAAATAAATAGTAAGCCACAAACTATTACTATGATTTAAAGATGCCTCATAAATATTGGTACGCCTGTACGGGAACCGCTTCCAAAGCCAATAGGGACATATCATTCGTACTTGACTAAATTGATTTATCCACTCTCCTGTTTTGGTCGATAGTAGAAATTGTGCACAAGGATTAGTATAGCACGTCTCTCTCAACTTAAAATATTTATTTCGTAGCTTTAGGATTTCAGTTTTTTAACTCGTTATTAACGACTGCAAAGGCCTTAATAGAATTTATTTTACTCACTTCTAATGTCACATAGATGATTTTGTAAATATTATGTACAATAACTTGAAATATAAATGTTAGTAAATGATGAAAATCTTTTCTGAAAAAATGTTGCTTACCTACGTACATTCGTAAAATACCAATAAAAATATAGAATTAAGTTTTTTTTTTTAAGAATGTAACTTTTTTTTTTACTTTTATAGGTTTACCTACACTTGAACGCCATCTCGCCTGATGTTAAGCGACGATGCGGTCTACGATGGAGCGTGTTTACCTAGAAGAAACCGATTCACTCTCGATTTGAAGATACAAAGATTGTAAATGCATGTCACTATTTATAAATGCATTAATAATTTTTACCTAAAAAAACAAAAGACACCCAGAGTAGCCAATCTATACAACAAGATCCAATATGCGATCCCGTATATACGGTAAAATAAATACCTAGGACGTTATGACGCAGTACGCAATGTCCAATTAGTGTGCATAGCAATTAATTGAATCAGAATTATCTGGCGAGACGAGACTGACGACGCGACGTTCAGTATAACAGATTATAGGTATTATCAATAGAAACATACTGAAACTGTATAATACTAGTAGACAATAATTACTACTACAGACTTCTACATATCTGTGATATAACGAACAAGTTGGATCGCCAAATTACTATGCTATTATCGTTAATTACAATATGTTTTACGTGATTATTTTGAAATAAGCCCTAGTTATATTTAAATAGTTTTTTTTATTTTAAATAAAGAGTGACGAGACGAGCAGGGCATGGTAAGCAACATGCCTGCCACATAACAGCACAGTGACACGCAGCTATTGGAACGTCACCCAGAGATCTAAGATGTTATATCTCTAAGCCCAGTAATTTCTCTGGAAACATTGCCCTTCAAACCGGAACACAGTAATGTTTGAACGTTACTGCTTGGCTGTAGAATAACTGGCAAAGGTGTGGTACTTCCCCAGGCGGACTCTGCCAAGAGTCCTGCCTCTACAAAAACTAGATATTAACTAGACTAGATTTTAGATTCACACTTGACCTCCATCTCGCCTGATGTTAAGCAATGATGCGGGCCACGTTAGTGTGCAAACCCAAAAAACCGATTTGCTATAGACTAAAAGAAACCAAGATTATTTTCACAAGGAAATACCTACTTAGGCAGTTCAGTTACATGTTAACGGGTATCTTATATTGTTATCATTATAGTAGACAGTATATGTATATGTGAAAAAATCACGAATTTACGATTATTTTCTTTTGATCACGCTAAACCTGAATTAATGAAACATTTTATACAACTGCTTAACATCCTAATGGTTTCTGTTACTATTTTACTTTGTTTAGAACATAGTAAGTTAAATATTTTGTTTGGTCGCGGCAACCACAATTTCACTGAAATTCTCGCGCATAAACGTTACAGCATATAACTACTAGTGTACCTAGTGTTAGTCAAATTGTGAGAAACCTCTAAGAGACTCGCAAGTTTTCCTAAGGGTCGTGAGACCAAAAGAACGAAAACGGCACCTTTTGCAAACTCTACGCGCCATAGATCGTGGGTTATACGATCTATGCTACGCGCTACATTTTCATACTCAAGACGGGAGTTTTCTCAGTGAACTTTGCGGTTTACCTATACTATACCCATAATGGGGTTGGCTTGTTTGTTCTTCATGTTATATTTGTATCATTCAAGAATTTTAAAGTCTAGAATATTCTGAGTTGCTCTCCAGTATTGCGACGTTACAATGTTAATTAATAATAATTGCATATTATATACAAAGATACGATATGATTTGGAAGTAAAATCTTAAATATTCAAAGCTGTGTCAAGAGGTTGAACAAATTAAATGTCGATTTGGCTTTTTAAAAATCATTGTTTGCAAAATCTATGGTACAATAATTTGTACTGTTGCACTGCATAAAATATTTGTATTTTTTGCTGTTTTTCTGAAATCCATAACACGATTTAGCCAACGTTGGTTTAGTTTAAAATAAATCGTGAAAATACCATCGCAATACCATCAAATATAGGTACAAAGTAATACTGTGTTTTACCGACTTCCAAAAACGAGGAGGTTATCAGTTCGGTTGTGTGTTTTTTTTGTATGCCTGTAACGCGATAGCGCCGCCAATTATTAATCGATTTTGACTGGTTTTTTTGTTTGGTAGATCATAGTTCAGGTAAACCTTAAGTAGGTTTTAGCTTTTTCGGAGAAAATTAAATATACGACAATTTACAACTATGAACAACTAAATGTCCAATTTCTTTCAACTTCAACTACATATATTAGAATACTGGCGTCCCGCCCTGGTCTCGCATGGGTGCAATGCTAAAAATACGAATAAATATGGTTATTGTGGGTTATCCCTAAGAGATAGACATACCTATCATGGACTTTTTTGTAGACCTTCTTAGGGGTACAATAGACTGTAGTACGCTATTTTGATTCATCTCATAGGATACAGCCAGTGTTTGCTACATTGCAATCACCAGCCAGTGTTTGCTACATTGCAAACACTAGCTGTATCTGTACTGGCTGCTATAGCGCAAAAAAATGTGTTTATTTATGACATCACATTAGAAATCTTTAAAATGTTTAAGTGTTTCTCTGCTATCCACATGTTATACCTTCCTCTTGAATAGTTCTATCTATTAAAAAAAACTGCTTCAAAATCTGTTTGGTAGTTTTAAACATCTAAGCATACACAGGGACAGACAGACGCGGGAAGTGACTTTGTTTTACATGATGTAGTGATTTCCATTGTTGTTGAAATTATTGGTGAAACTAAGGCAATCATAGTTATCACCCTAACTGATGATATTCACAGCAAACGTGTCACAGTGTGGTCGAGTATGAAATGTCTGGCATAATTCATCTGAGCCTGGCCTTGACATGGCACGAAATGCGGCGTTGTAAATTGATTCCCCGCACTATTCTCTGATAGATTGGACAATTGATACAGTTTTAGAATGTTTGATCAAAGGATTTCAAACGATAGATACTTAATTATACATATATCTTGGTAACAAATATTTATATATTATTATATTTTCTTTTGATCTGTTCAAGCGTTCCGATGTGATTGAGCAACAAATCTTCAAACATCTACACACTACTACATGCAAACTGTCTCACTTATAATATTAACAGGATATAGAAAAGAATTGCTCGATTTTTTATATTAAAATTTGGTAGGTACGAGAATAGTTTGTTAAGTATTTGTCACTATAGTATGTTATGATAATATTGTTGATGTTTGTGAATATATCAAAATGGATTAAATAATACTTTTGTTAAAGTCCTTAAAGATTGAGTTACAAAAGCATTACGTACGATATATTGCTTCGTTTTTCTGCTGCGGTAGCGTTGCTGTGTTCTCTTTGTGAAAATGTGTCGTAGTGTAACGTCACATCATTTTACTCTTAAACTTAAGCCCCAAGCGGACAAATTTGGCCAAAACAGGCACTGGAACTTTAAAACCTTATTTTTACATGATATACATACTCGATAATTAGTTTATTTTGATGCCTAAGAGATAGGATATTATATTAATTAGTACATTGTCGTTTACAGACACAAAAAATTTGGTTTCATTTGTGAGTAACGATTTTTTTGTGACGTCGCGACACCGGCGCCGCCGGCGTCGCTCACCGGGTTCACGGGTTAAAATAAAAATATCGTGGTTTATAAGAAATCTGATGAGATTTAATTGAAATATTTTTTTTTTTTTATATATCATAGAGTGACGAGACGAGCAGGCCATGTGCCTGATGGTAAGCAACATGCCTGCCACATAACAGCACAGTAACACGCAGCTATTGGAACATGATAGTCCAAATCATTACCTAGCACTGCACTGCGCTTGTCACACAGAGATCTAAGATATTATGTCTCTAAGCCCTGTAATTTCTCTGGAATCATTGCCCTTCAAACCGGAACACAATAATGTTTGCACACTACTGCTTGGCGGTAGAATATTTGGCAAAGGTGTGGTACTTCCCCAGGCGGACTCTGCTAAGAGTCCTACCACTACAAAAATAAAAAAAAAATAAAAAAAAAAAAATATTACCTTAATTCAACATATTAATAAATACGTGTTTTTATTAAATTTCTTGAATTTTGTTGTACACTATATATTCGTTCTTAACACTACGTAATTTAAATGAAAATCTAAGGAAAGTTTCGAAATTAAATTTAACGCTCACAACTAAATTAAAATGTTTGACGTGGCGGATGACTCCACGAATCGCCCTGGGGCAGGGCACGGCGGCAAAAGTAGCAGCACCGTTATTTTATTGGAGTGTCGGAATGGAACAAAAAACCAGTGAATAATTAACAGTAAATTTTAGTAATATAAGGATTCAATTTATATTGTATTAGAAAAACTACGACATACATTTTAGAAATAGTTTCGCATAACTAGTAACTTTCGGCTTCTCTCGGATATTGTCATATAAAGACTATTAATCGGGATAAAAGCTATTCTATCTTTCATGTTTGAATAAACTGCACACGATGAGCAAATTTGATTAAAATTGGTTTAACCCGCCATTGGTGACGCATATGTCTGAGAGACCGGGTTTTCAGAAAAATTCGAGTAACTTCTTTGCCCATCGTCGATTTGGGTTGAAATTTGGAGTAGCTGCCTCTTTTTAAGTCCCACGCCAATATTATCACTTGCGACTTTGCCACATATGTATTTTCTCGAGTTATAGGGCCAACCCGGTCCGTGAGACCGGGGTCACCAAACGTGTAAGTAAAATATTTACAATTATTTTAGCACAAAATTTTTAAAACATTAGAATTACATCAAAAATAAGTACTAGAGTTTCAATTATCTCTATTACAATTGTATTGTATTTGATTAATGTGATTTTTGTATAAATTTAAAGACATATGTTAAAAAAATCATCACAGATTTGATTATCAAATATGAAAACCTCGTTTTAATATGTCTTAAAAAAAAAAGTGTCGCATGTAGGAATTTTTGCCAGACGTGTTATCTGATGAGGAAAACCTACTGGAATCTTTGGATAGCGAAACTGAAAGCAACATCGAACATAAAATCTAACATCACTTCGAAATTTTCACATAGAAGAAAATTAGAGTGACTGAAAATCTTACGAAATAACTCTTGATAGTCAGGTGATACATGTAGGTAGGTAATAAAATTATATTATCGAAACTTAATACTACAACGCTGTCATTTTATAGGAAATTAACTCTTATTTGAGAGAAAGAAATACCCGGAATTTAACTTACAAAAGCTGTTTGATGAAAAGCTTGTCAATTGATGATAAACCTAATCTTGTTGTATTTTTTTACGTATAAGTGGATGCCATGAGTGTGGGCGGTAGTAAAATAGAAAAACTACTTTTATTTAACTAAAAATGCGTAAAAATATTTGTGTACTAAGCACGTAATGTCTTGCTGTAGAAGTTGTATGGCCTCTCAAGAAGAGTGATTTTTGAGAAGAATAAAATGCTGATTTAAGTCGAAAAAAATAAACATACCTTACCAATATTTTTTTCTGTTAACATATACGTAAAACGTGGTATTTTTTAATGTCGGAAGTAAAATTGTTTTATAAGTAATATAAACCTGTGACGAACAAAATTTTTGTGTTTTATTGTCAGAAATATGCTTATTATTAAACTTCAAGTAACTAAAAGTAGAATATCTAGTTCATAGTTGGTCAAATCTTAGGATGAAAACCCCGGTCTGAGAGACCGGCGTCACCAATGTTGTAAGAGAAATTGGCGTCACCAATGGCGGGTTAATAGTTTAGGGGTATATCGCGTACAAACAATGTAACGCGAAATTTATATAATATACATATATTTGGAATATTAAAATTAGTAGGACAATTTAAAAAGTTATTTTTTTCGTATTATCTAAATGAATTACCTACTAAGTTAATGCAATCGAATACAATTATTGTGTAAGGTGAAATATTATATGAGTGTTAATTTAAGGATACGTAAACTTTTCTATTGAGTACTTGCTGGCCGGGCTAAATACAGTTCTGCCATTTAAATTAAACAATCCATCGAAAATTTTGCACGCTCTCTGTTACGATATTAAGTTATAGTATTCGAATTAATTATTATTGTTATAACATAATAATGTAATGTAAACATGAAAAAAAAATAACCACACCAATGGACGAAGGGTATTTTTTTTATCAATAACTAGATGACCCGGCAAACGTTGTTTTGCCATATAAATTATTAATACAAATTTTAAAAATCTAACATTGGTAACCCTAAACTTAAGAATATTTTTTTTTGTTTTATAAAACGATTTTAGTTTTGCCATAAACTCCTAGAAATTTAACCCTTAAACATCCATGGCAACCCAAAACTTTAATAATAAAAATAAATAATTATTTTTATAAAACAATTTTAGATTTCCCATAAGCTCCGGGAAATTTATATCGAAATAGAGTGAAAAACATTTACAAAAAAGACGATAATTGATCAGTTATCGAACGGGGTGAAAAATTATTAAATTACTAAAATGGCTATTAAAAAATAGGGGTTGGTGATAAAAGGGTAAAAATTTAGAGGATTGTGTGTATTTTTTTATGCCACATTATAAAAAATAAGAACAAAAAATTATGTTCAAAAATTTAAAAAAAGCATTTAGGAGTGAACAACCCTTATCACTTAGATGTATGAAAAATAAATAGTAGCCGATTCTCAAACCTACTGAATATGCATTTAAAATTTGATAAAAATCAGTAAAGCTGTTTCGGAGGAGTAAGGTAACTAACATTGTGACACGAGAATTTTATATATTATTAATTAAGATAATAGTTTTGTATCTGACCAATATCTCGCCTAATAACCATGCGGTCTACGATGAAGCGTGCTCATCCAGAATATACGGATTAACTCTATTTGTTCTTATAAACATGTTCTTAATAAAATATTTTTCTCTGAAAACGAAACAACCGACTTCGATAATCAGAAAATGTTTTTTTTTGGAAATACTTATTGCAAAAATCACCAATTTCGATAAAATTTCTTCTTTTACCCTTTCGAACAAAAAGAATGGATTCCCCCAGTGGAAAGTTATAAGATAACAAACATCCACAATAAAGTAAATAAAAAAAATACGGTCGACTTGGAAACCTCCTTTTTTAGAGTGTGTTTAAAACAATAAAAACGCCAATTAAAAAAACAGGACGAAAAACCTATTCTCATACCTACCAAAAAATTAATCATTAAAATCCCGGTGCAGAGGAATTAGATTACATTAAAGGCTTGAGATTTATTTAAAATAAGTGTTTGAAGAATATTAAGGATTTCAGTCGACTGGTCAACGCAAACTTTATCGAAGCGGACGAAGCAGTCATCTTAAATCGAAACATAAGTCCATAAACACACAGTTCATTTTTCCCAGAGTTACAGATACCTATAAGATCAGTAGTTTACGAGACAGTACAATATCCGTATACCATTCAACGTACACGAAACTCAAATATTAGTAGGTAAATGTTAGCTCTGAATTAGATGTCTGTTTTTCTCAACAAAACTTGCGTAGTATTTTCATTAAATAGACAGCATTTCTACAATCTGGCAAAACTTTGGTACAGTTTTTTAATTGGTATTTTTTTTTATCGTTATTTCATTTGCACTTCACCGCCATCTTGCTTGATGTTAAGAGACGATGAGATCCACGATAGACCACGCTAACCAATAAAATCCGATTCGCTCTAGAATTTCTTGTTTCCACGCCTTCTCCACATGGAAAATCTGGGCGTCGGAGGTCTAGAGCTATCTAGGGTTAGGCCTTCACTAGAAAGTGACATGCCGCTGGTTCTCAACGCGTCACTGGATCCAAAAGCAGGGTATCTTATCCCCTACGAAGAGGGCCTGCCAGAGCACTAGCAGTGGCAGGGTTGCAGCTGTATCCGAGAGCAGTCCTGCATCCCTGCCACCACGCCACGGCTGGAGAAACCTTTGGGGATTTTAACTGGCAAAAAGGCCAGTATAAGTAAGCCAGTATTTTGAGCACAGAACGGCTAGTTAACAATATTACAAAAAAAGTTTTACTGACCTTATTACACATTTTTACAATTACAAAGTACGTTTACGAATGAATAGAGAAACATGTATCATATAAATAGAATTTTAATATTCAGACAATGACACTACCGTACGTACCTACATACCTTTCCGTTACTAATTATTTTAGCAGATAATTTGATACTAGGCTTTGCTACAGCTGAGCGAAGTGTAGAAATTTCACTATTCCAGTTATTATTACATTAAATAAAATTCGTCATGAGCAAATAAAACTGAAGTTCCAAATTAGATCTGTTAAGCTGAAAACCTCTTCTAGCACAATCGATAAAGTAATTCAGGTTAATATGATTAAGCTTACGTGGATTGATGTGTTATGTATGTAGATATGTGTTCGTATGTTTAGGTATTCGTATATGTATGTATGTGTACTTTTTTAGGGTTCCGTAAAACGTAAAAACGGAACCCTTATAGATTCGTCATGTCTGTCTGTCTGTCTATCTGTCCGTCCGTATGTCACAGCCACTTTTTGCCGAAACTATGAGAATTACATTGTTGAAACTTGGTAAGTAGATGTATTCTGTAAACCGCATTAAGATTTGAACAAAAAAAGAAAAAAAAAGAAAAATTGGGGTTGCCCCCCATACTGAGAACTAAAACTCAAAAATTTTTTTTCATCAAACCTACGCGTGTGGGTTGTCTATCGATAGGTCTTCAAAAATGATGTTGAGGTTTCTAAAATCATTTTCGTCTACACTGAATAATTTGCGCGAGACATACTTCCAAAGTGGTAAAATGTGTGTCCCCCCCCCTCTAACTTCTAAAGTAAGAGAATGAAAAATCTAAAAAAATATATGATGTACATTACCATGTAAACTACCAACGAAAATTGGTTTGAACTCGATCTGATGAGTAGTGTTTTTTAGTACGTCATAAATACTTACACTATTATTGAAACTTCGATCAAAGTTACAACGAACTACAAGAACTATGTGTACTATGTATATTATGTTACTTGCTGCAACGGAACCCTTCATGGGCGAGTCCAACTCGCACTTGGCCACTTTTTCAACAAAGGACCTATTGTAAAGGCAGTTGGTTTCTTATAGCTTCTACTGACTATCGAACATAAAAATGTTAATTATTATTATTGTACATGCAAAAGTTTATATAAATGTTGCTCATTCACGTCGCAACGACAGAACCCGATCTGGGTTGAAATTGATAACACAGTTAAATTAATTATAGTCTGGAATAGCAAATAGGATTATTTATTGCAGGAACTGTATGGCTGAATCCGCGGGGCACTGTTAGTCATAGGTATATTTATAATCTGGAAGAGTCATCATTACAAAGCCATAAAATGACGCTGTAAATCTAGTATTACCTAACTGCGTGACCACAGGAAATCGTCTATCGTTTTGGCAACGTGCATTAATAGGTATCGAGTTTTACGACAGATAAAAATACAGATACCTACATATAAGCATGTGGTCGCCGTATCATGGCGTGACATGTCTGTGATTGAATATTCTAAAAATAATTATGAATTAATGATGTAATACATCGTAGTACACACGTATTGTAAAGTTATGATATCTGATTGACGCCTGACAAACATTCTCAGCGAAAAACTAAAATGTAAAGTGTGATACAGTAATACAGTCCGCGAGGTATAAGCTGAGCTTTGTATTAGTGTGAGTGATCACCAAAAGTACAGTCAGACGCAGGACGCTGTGACCATGTTCTCTTAATAAGGTGTCAATTTTATATTCAATAAATCGTTGTTTATTATGCAGTATCAATTGTATATTGGTATAAACGATAGGCCTGCCCTGAATACGGTATTCGGAAATTTTAAGTAAATAAGTTATACGTAGGTGACGGATCTCATGCTTTTCCATTAAAATTTTTCTGTTATTCTCTGTCCTTGACCATTTGAATCCTAAAAGAGATACTTCTTTTCGCAATGACCATATTGATCCTGGATAGTTAATGTCAGCTTGTTGTTTAAGAGTTTGTTGTCTGACTGTACTTTTGGTAATAGATGCGTATGCATGTGATCACTCACACTAATGCAAAGCTCAGCTTATACCTCGCGGACTGTACCCCGTTTTACGCGAATTCGGAGATACGCGGTTTTTCATTTGCCCACTCTCCACACTGTCAGTGTTCGGTTTACGACAAGGTCGGGTGTATTCCTCGTGGAATTGTTTTACGTGTGCAGTGCACATCGATGTATATTTAGTTAAGTCGTTCAAAGAACAATAAAAGCGGCCAAGTGCGAGCTTGTAGTTCGGTGTAACTTTGATCGATGTTTCAATAATAGTGTGTTTATGACATACCTATTAAAAAACTACTTACTAAATCGAGTTCAAATCAATTTCCATTGAAAGTTTGCATGGTAATGTACATTATTTTTTTTTAGTTTTATTATTTTCTTAGTTACAGGGGTCACACATTTTACCACTTTAGAAGTGTCTCTCGCGCAAACAATTCAGTGATATTCAGAAAATCAGAAAAAAATGATATTAGAAACCTCAACATCATTTTTTTTTTCATAGACACCCCACACGTATAGATTTGATGATTTTTTTTAAGTTTCAGTTCTATGTATAGGGCACCCCCAAATTTTTTTACTTTTTCAATATTTTTTTGTAAAAATCGTAATGCGGTTTTCGAAATAAATCTATTTTCGTTAAAGTTTTAACAGTGTAGCTTTCATAGTTTCGGCAAAAAGTGTCTGTGACATACAGACGGACAGACAAACAGACATGACGAATCTATAAGGGTCCAGTTTTTACGTTTTACGGAACCCTAAAAAATAAATCCCGACTACACAAACTTTAGGCATTTTACTATTAAAAATTGTTACCCCGACTTACGTGAATTCGACTTACACGACTATCGCTTAAGCTTGAGGTATACTCGTATAATACCTCTATAGTCTTCGTTGTCTAGTAGTAGCTAGAACGTGAACTAGAACGTGTCACTTTACATTCGAGAGGTCGTGGGTTCGAATCTCACCTGCGACTGTGAGTCTTAATTGAAGTAGGCACATAATCTATCATTAACTACTCATAATATTACGAGCAGCACTCCGCGATTTTAAACAACCCGTTAGTTTTTTCCGTGATGAAAAGTAGATTTTATTTTGTGTTCAACCCATTCAAACCTTCCGATGTGTTTGAGCCACAAGCATTCAAACAAACAACTCTCGCATTTATAACGTTAGTAGTATGTACCTAGAAATTTTATACGGAAACCTCGGAACGCGCCGTCCGTCCGTCGCACTTGTTCGATTTATTTTATTTTGCAGAACTCTTGTAACTTTATGTATTAGCAACACACTCCATTAAGAAAACTAAACGTATTTATTGAAGTACTCATATTTTAACAAAACATTAAAATAAAAATTTAATTTGGTGACATTCGTATATATTTAAAAAAAATGAAATGATTTTAATAAATCGTTGGCCTTGAGGAAAATCGCTGTACCAGACTCGAACTCGTATAAAAGAATATAACGAAAATAGATCCGCGAAAATAGTACGCATGATCTCTGCTCAGACTTTTATCTCATTATCCGATGCTGTAATTTTTTATTGCTGGTTGTGGTACAATTGTGATTCCAACAAAAACATTTTAAATACACAATGATCGACCAAATTATGCTGTAGTAGAAATTACAGTAATACTAGTAGTGTTTCGCGATTTCAATTTGTCACCTATGTACTATTCCACAATATAATATTTATGTGTATTTAGTACCTTTTAGGTACAACCCACATTGATACAAACCAACACACACAGTGAAAAACCAACACACATTGATACAAACTTTCGTAATTTAAGGTGCTGACAACAGCTAACTGAAATTTAACACCAATGTACTCGTTTAATTACTGGAAACCCTTAACCATCTTCCAGCACCTTCATCAGACCCTTGTTACCATTTAGCACCAAAGTACTCATCAAGACAAATCAAATGAGCCCAAACTCGATGGAGTTATGTCATTTAATTGTTGAGTTCCTATGACCCCCTTCCGGCTCCATCATCAGACCCTGGTAATAATCTAGCACCAAAGTACTCGTTAAGACAAAGAAAACGAATCCAAGCTCGGTTGTGCTATGTCGTTTAATTACTGAGTTTCTATGACCACCTTTCGGCTCAATATGAAAAAAACATGCAAAAAGTTCACGGTTCTGAGATTTGAACACAGGGTCATGAACGCGTACCACGGTCATGCTAAACCACCGAGCCAACCCGACTAATATCCAACGTGTCAAATTTTCAAATCATATGACCTCTCTTGACGTTTCCGCATTTCGTTTGTGAGAATTTATCATATTTTTTATCGATTTAGTTAGCTGGTAGAAGGGCCGTTCAGTCGAGTTAGCTTTTTAAAAACAATTGATTGATCTGAATTAAACATCAATGATATGGCATGGCAACCTTCCAGCTCCATCATCAGATCAGCATCATAATTATCATATTGCAATTTATTTATTGTCTTGCAATTTACACAAGTATTATGCAAATTTTCACGCAATCTGTAAATCGGGAAGTAGATTTAATTTGCAAGATTTCATGATAAGCCTCGGGTTACATCACGGATATTCATGGGTTCCATAATAACTATATTCTCATCTGTGCCTCAGGGCAGGTGAAACTAAAAAATAAAAGCTTGAAAACTACAGAAAAAACATACAACAACAATATGAAAAAAAATATGCAAAAAGAAAATCACGGTTCAAAAATTTGGACACAGGGTCATAAACGTCCACCACGGTCATGCTAAACCTACTAATAACCAACGCGTCAAATTTTCAAATCATATGACCTCTCTTGACGTTTCTGCATTCCATTTGTGAGATTTTTTATTTTTTTGAATAGCGAGTGCCGCGCTGCGAAGCGACGCGACGTAGCGTCCTTCCTGCACGGCGCATCAGCGCTTTCTGCCGGACTTCATATTAGTGAGCGAGAAGCAAGACTCAGGCCGGTTCGGTCGAGTTAGCGTATTAAAAAACAATTAATTAATGCGAATTAAACAACTTAATCTAAAATATAAAACATTCTTGCCCTTTATTAAGAAATAATACGTTAATCTTTAAAATTTGAATAATGTATGTTCATTAATAACACAGATATTTACGTTTAAAACTCATTTTAGAGGTTAGTTTACGATTTTTTCTTGTCAAGATATCTTTTCCAAATCGTGTTTTGAAAGCAATGGTTCCCTTATAAATATGTTCAAGAATAACATATATTTTAGTCAACATCTCAAACCCTATACATTTTGCTAAAAATGTGTTTAAAAAGTGCCATTTGGCTCTATTCAGCGCCTTAAATGTAAGATTTAGCAATCAATTATTTCAGATTCATTGATAAATAATACCAACTAATAAAGTCTTTAAATCTATCGGCACATGCGATATACTTGGTAACATCAATGGTCATTATGTCTAGTATGTAGGTACGTCACTAGTTGAAATTATATTCGAACTTAGATACTTAACGTGAGTAGTTAGGTAAAAATGTAGTGTAGTTATCACTTACATTATAATATTGTTAATAACAGCCCAACCTGAAAATCATTTATTTGACCTGATTAATAACTTTGTATCGGATATGAAATGTGTTTGTTCTACATATTTTTTTACTAAATTCAAGAACAAAAAATCATTTTAAATAGATTTAAAGTTTTTTTTACAGTAATGGGAGTCATAAATAGGAAATTTTGCACAGTTTTTTATGTAATGCGGGTAAATCATAGATAATGGAAAGATTCCATAAAAAAAAGAATGGTCCACACTTTATTGTTGGATTTAGTTTTATTTTATGGTTTCTCCCATTGTTTCCGAAGTAAAAGGAGACCTAATAAATTACATCATTAGGTCTCTTTTTACTTCAAAAACAAATGCAAATGGAGCCGAGATATGTCACGGAAATATTACGAGTTATCGTTCGTCTTCCCTGAAATCTGGCGCACTGCCAGTGTTTCCGTTTTTCTTATAATCTTCATTCATATTATTTTTATCAGATTAATAACTATCGCCTCCGCAACGCTGTCTGTTCGTACAACAATATTAATGAATGAAGTCATATGACATTCTTCTACAGAGCAACATTTTTCAACTGTAAAACATAATTTTAATGAGGATACCTATTGTAGATCAGGTTAGTTTATATATAGTTACTCGTAGATAGCCCACCGTAGGTGTTTAATCTCACGTTTTGATAAATATTTCACATCACAGATGTTATTATTACGAAGTTAGTCAATATTAAAGTAATAATATTCAATTACACTAATCCTACTTCCTACTATATCCTACTAATATTATAAATGTCAATGTATGGATGTTTTAGATATGTGGATGTTTGGATGTTAGTTGCTCAATCACGTCCTAACGTATGAACGGATCGGGCTGAAATTTGGAAAACAGATAGATTATAGTCTGGAAGAACACATAGGCTACCTTTTATCCAGGAAAAACAACGGGAACAACGAGAATGGGAACTTCGCGGGTAACACCGCGGGGCGCTGCTAGTAATATTATAAATGTCAATGTATGGATGTTTGGATATTTGGATGTTTGAATGTTTGTTGTTCAATCACGTCCTAACGTATGAACGAATCGGGCTGAAATTTGGAACACAGATAGATTATAGTCTGGAAAAACACATAGGTTACTTTTTATCCCGAAAAAACAACGGAAACAACGGGAACGGGAACTTCGCAGATAACACCGCGGGGCGCTTCTAGTAAAATCATATATATCAAAGTTTCGTTATTTCATCAATCAGTAGGAACATGAAGAGATCGGGTTGAAATATAGAACACAGATAGTTTATAATCTGGAAGAACACATAAACTATTACTGGGGCAAACTAACGGGAACAGAACCTACGCGAACAAAACTGTGGGATGCAGCTAGTATTATAAATGCGAAAGATCCCATGTATGGATTTTTGTACCTTTTTCAAGAGAAAAGTACCAAAGCGAACTTGAAAAAAAATTATAGGTACATACAAAGATATTATTAGTCTGTAATAACACTTAGGCTATTTTTTAACTCGTAAAAATAACGTGATCAGGATTTTCGTAGGTGTAACCGTGGGATGCTGCTTGTAATCCTAAAGACATAAATAATTTCGGATAAATCAAAATTAACTTCAGAACACGTTTTGTAAAGGTTTGAATGATTACTAGTGTTCTTGTACACTTGATAATTACGATTTTCGGCAATCATGTTTTCGGCTTTTGAAAAATTTAAATTCATAATTATTTTTAATATTAATATTGTTTTTCGACTTTATAAAATCGTTTATGATGGAAGGTTTCTTTACAAAAGCACAATAGCCGCTTTGTGAAGGAAGTTTAATAATTTAGACGGTATTTGAAAATTCCTTTGCGTAAAGTTTAGGTGAGCCGCAGGTTTTGCTTTGTAAAGTAGTAGAGAAGCAATCGTGAACTAAATATTATACAGGTGAATAACAATATTATAGTAAACCAAGCAGTGATGTGATAACATTGTGTTGTGGTTTGAAGGGCAATGTTTCCAGTGAAATTGCAGGGCATAAAGATAATACTTGGGCTCTTCAGGTTCCAATAGCTGCGTGTCTCTGTGCTGTTTTAAATAAGTAAATATTGGTGGACAATTTATACATAACACCATGTGACCCCAAACTAAGCAAAGCTTCTAATATGGCGGCCAAATAGCTGATACACTACATAGACAGTTGTAAATACATACATATTATACATAGAAACACCCAGACACAGTACAAATATTTGAATTCATCACACAAATATTTATTATGGCAGGCATGTTGCTTACCATAAAGTACATTTGATCGTGTCATAATATATTGCAAGTTACATAAAAGCTTAAAAAAACATATTTTTCAGCATAACTGAACCCACAAAGAGAACTTTTGTTTCATTTAAGGTAATTACGACATTTCCTTAAGGAGCAAATGTCAAAGAACCTAAAAGTCAGACCTTACAATATTTTCAACAAGTTAATTAAGTCAGCAATATAATTTAAAAGTCTTTTAGATCTAACATTTTGTGATGATTGAAAACCTTTAGGTATATATGTTCGGGCAATCGTGACATCAAAGAGGTTGTATTGTGTTCGCGTAGGCATGAAATAATTATGGGAAAGTTAAACAGTTTGTAGAAGAAAATCAAAGTTAATTGTTATATTTTATCGTACTGCCTACAGAACGTTAATTGGTCAGATTTCAAAAATTAATGCTGTTTTACGAATAAATCGTAATTTTATATAAACTTGCAATTGAAATGGAGTAACTAAGAAACTTCTCCACTAGATATCATCGGTTATCAACGGCCGCGGCGTTTAGAACTCTAGCTCTATTTAATTGTAATCATTACCATATATTTTTGAACACAACACTATTAAAACCCAAACTAAGCAAAGCTTGTACCATCGAAGTCAGCTAGCTTTATACCTATATACATTATTTTAAATCTTAGTAGAGATTTTTCAAAGTATATGATTTAGCTTCAAACTAAGTAAAGACTGTACTGTGGGAGCCAGATAGGTGATATAATAGTTATTTGTAAATACATACTTATTATACATAGATATATCCAGATAGAAAAAAAAAGTTTGTAGTCATCATACAAAAAAGTCATTGCGACAAAACTGTAATTATTACACCATATTTTTCTGTAGATAATAATGTAAATGAACAGTCTATACTGCATCTTCTATAATATAAATATGAATCGCAAAATGTGTTGGTAAGCGCATCACTCAACAACGCCTGGACCAATTTGGACAATTCTTTTTTTTAATGTTCGTTGAAGTCCAGGGATAGTTTTTACGGCGGGAAAAAAATCGAATAATTGCCGGGAAACCCCTAAAAACAGCCCTTTTCTTTTTCCCATACAAACGTTTTCTAACTAAATTGTTAAGGCAATTTGAGCTTTATTGTTATGGAATAAAGTTCATATTAAATAACAAGCACTCACTTATGTGTAAGCAATATATATGTGTGTTCCTAACGTCTAGGAGTCAATTTGCACTTTGGTCCCGCTGCACAAAGTTCAAATTCCATCATATCTTTCAAAACAGTGTGCGTGTGTGCGTAAGGATAGGAAAAAAATAATGTCGCGTTCCGAAATTCACTCAGATGAAACTTAACAAAAGTGATAATTTCGCGAACCAGATCAAACTGAATAGTCACAAAACGTAAGACTCATAGATCTTTAATTTGATTTTTAATTTGGTCGGCTTCACGATATTATTTATTTTGATTTAGTTTCGACACGCGACGTAAAATGCGTCAGTTTTCACGTCATTATATCTATCAAGTGTCAGTCAAAAACAAACCGCGTTACCAAAAGTATTTTATTATTTTGAATTGTTAATTTAATATCCCTATCCTGTGGAGTGCAGTATTATTGGATTAAAACTAACAGACAGAATACGAAACACCATACTGCGTTCCAAAACAGGAATAGCCGATGTGACTCAAAAAGCAGCCAATTTGAAGTGGGATCGGGCTGGACATGTTTGCCGCATGTCGGATGATTATTGAACCATACCACGCGGAGGAAGCCAGATTGCAAACGACGACGCGGCAGACCAAAGAAACGATGCCGATGGCAATACGACCTCCGCAAATATTGGAAAGACTGGACTCTATATTAGCCATAGACGGGGAAAATTAGAAGAAGGGTAGAGAAGTCGTTCCCCAACTATGGGACAAGACAGCCACATGATAAATAAATACTAATATTATGTAAATAGAAGAAGAGATAGAAGCAAATGAATTAAATTTCAAAATTCAAGAACAAATTACAGGCGGATGAGGATTTATAAATCAGTTGATTCGGTGACTAATCAAGATGATGTGGTCAACAAATTAATATCCACCGGAATTTATGAACTCGCTGGATTTGTCATGATTGCCATCTCAATCTTCAATTAAAAGTTGAATCGGTAGTTGAAATGTTGCGAAACATCAACGAACCGCGTCTTTGCAACGGCACACGGTTATCTATAAAAAATACTGAACAACGTGATAGAAGCAACTATACTGAAAGGAAAATATAAAAGAAGAAGAAGACGTTTAGATACCACGCATACAAATTATTTCGACTGATGTACCAATTGAGTTTACACGACTACGGTTTCCAGTGCGGCTTGGTTTTGTTATGACCATAAACAAGTCCTAGGGGCAATCTTAACACGCTCAGCGCCAAGCCCTACATGTAAATTCCACCAAATTTTCACAACTTTTAATTTTTGTTTTGTGAGTTGTGAGGTGTGAAAATAATCACATCCCTCCCCCGTCATCCCTTTCTTTTTTATTGGTGTGTATATTTTTTGATACACGTGGCCTGGTAATATAATAAATAGTTTATATTGATAAAATATTTCCCAAGCCATGTGTGTAATATAATATCTCAAGAAACTTACTATCACTCAATTTAGGGAACAAATAATTGAACTTTTACTAAAACGATCTGCTCAGCTAGCCGGATATGAAGTGCCACCAGCCCCTATTATGACAAAAAGACCGTCCAATAGAAAACATTATCTCATAAAGAACAAAGTTGTAGAAAAAGTTGTACGCTGAAGATGTGCAGAGGTGCTATAAAAAGTATGACAGGAAAGTTATTGTTGGCAAGACTTTCAGAGCAGCTCAAACAACTACAAAATGCTATGTATGTGAAAGTTTTCCGTGTCAAAACTGTTTTAATAATAGTCACTGATTTATTTTGAACTTAAAAAGTTGATTATTTAGTTTCTTAGTAACTTTCTTTTTTTTAATAAAATTATTTAAAGGTAATTTTTATTTTTCTCTTTATATCTCCTTAACTGATTTTCCGATTCCCAACCAAAAAACACTGGGAAAATATAGGTATAGAAAGCGTGCGCATTTCGGATACACATTGATTTAACTGAAATAGGGAGTGTGAATCATAAACTATACACACTCCTTATGACAGTGTGTATCCTAAACGATACACATGGCGCTGATCGTGTTATAGTGTTTGTGGTATTAACCTAGAAAACCCATGTTTCTCACAATACATGATCAATTGTATTTTGCATATGGCCCTCCCGTGTTCGAAAACCATCAGATTCGTTTGTCTATGTGCCATGTAATCAAACAAAAAAATAGTATTTCACAAAGCACTACAATGAAAATAAAACAGATTTTTGGTAATAGCTTGACTAACAATAAAGGGATTACTTACTTTTAAATGCTTATATACGTTGAAATAAATATGTTATTAATAAAATACTTAATGCGGTTCACAGAATGCATCTCTTACCAAGTTTCAACAGTACTTAAAGTTCTTATAGTTTCGAAAAAAGTGGCTGTGACATACGGATGGACAGACATACATGACGAACCCATAAGGGTTCAGTTTTATGGAAGCCTAAAAATGGATCTTCGAAATGTATGTATGCTCATAATTCAATGGCCGCACCAAATAGGATGATTCTTTGTTTTATGTATTTGCTATCGTCGGGACAAGATTTGTACAATAGAAAATTTAGAAAATGTAGACGAAAAAATATATGGTGGTACAAAGTTCACCGGGTCAGCTAGTTGTAGATAATAATGAATCTTAATTATGTGTTTTACAGAGCAACAGATTATAAAATATTTTAGCAAATATTTTATTCAATAATCATTGGCAAAGCTGAAAACTTGCGACATAGTTCTCCTATTATTGCACACGGATGTATACACCTGGACGTCTACTCTATTTCTACAAAAACGTAATTTCGAAAAAATAGCTCGCGACTTGCCTACTCTCGTTCTACTTCGTTTCGTCCGATACAACATTGTTTGACGTTTAAATGTTCTAAGCATACTCTATTATTAAGGCCGATTTAAACTGAACGAACATAGAGCTAGAGCTGGAACAAGAGCATTCTTTCTCGATCTTTTAGTGTAAACAAAAGATCGTTCTTAGCGTTTTCCATATTATTATATTCCATAGAATCTTTGCGAACGCAAACAAAACAACGAAAGAATGCTCTACGTTTGTTTACACCAAATGAATATGATACAGTGGGGATAGAATATGTAAATCGGCCTTTAGAGTAGGCTTAGAACACTTAAACGGACAAAACGACGGATGGAAGTAGAATCGGCGTTGGAAATTCGCGAGTTTATTTCGAAATAACGTTTTCGTAGAAAGAGAGTAGACGTCCAGGTTCGTGAGTATTTGGGCAAAATGAAGTATATTACTCTAAGATACAAAAGAAACGATTTTATATATTTACAGTAACAAACGTTCCCCAATACGAAACAGTGATTTGGCTCCTCACATTTTGACTATTGTGCGGTATGTGTTAAAACCACATGGTCAAGTGCTTTTGAAACAAGCATGTCCCATTCAAATTCGCTTACCTTGTCCGTCTATCTTAATAAAAGTAAAGGTAAATAATCAATTTTCTCTGATGAGTACGATTCTGATATGACCCGAAGCTTTCTAATAATACCTCAACATATCGGCCCAATACCCACAGGACCAGAAAGTTCATAGCACTCAATAGATAGTTTATGATACTCCGCAATATCTTCTTGGGAATATTCCTTGATATGTTTTATCTACTCATATATAGTCTGATATTTCACTATTTTTACATTCTCCTATTTTTAAGATTCATTTTGTTTAGATAATGTACTTGAACTGTCCGTTTGATCTGCTTACTTTTAATCGAATTCACCTGTTTATGAGTTTTACCTGAGCTGTTTATAAAATATATGTAGGTAGATACATATTTATTTATAAAACTGAAGAACGCCTGCTTTCACTGAAGTACGTATTAGTTATTCGTTTACCAAAAAGGTATCAAAAATTAATTTCAAAGCAGCATTTCCAAACTACGCTACAGTTATTATGGACAAACATCGGTATTAACCAATGGATGTGCCCTGAGCACCTTGAAATTGGTAATAAACTGCGTCTCTGTGTGTAGCGTAAGTGACACACACAACCAATCTAACTTGACCCCTAAAATCGTTAGCGGCGAGATATGCTGTAGTTCGATTTATGTTGTTTGGTTGGTAAACAAAGTAAACACCTCCGGCGTTCACCGCTTCCTGCAATCGACTAGAATAGAAAGAGTGAGCTCACTCTTCCATGACATAATTCCGTCCGCCTGAAGTTTGGGATATCTAGTGGTTTATATCGACGTGAACAAAGTAATCGTGTCTAAATAAACAAAAAACTCTGACAGGCTGTCCTTTATTTTTCAAGCCTACTATGTTATTGTTTAAAAAAAAATGTTTTGTTTCTGGACTAGCCGTATTTTTTTAATGATATAGAGTGACGATACGAACAGGACATGTGTCAGATGGTAAGCAACGTGCCTGCCCATAATAGCACAGTGTCATGCAGCTATTCCAATGATTTGAACGATATTGATGCCATGAAAAGTCCAAATCAATACCTAGCACTGCACTGCGCTCATCACTCAGAGAAATGAGAAAGCTTATACTTAGTAGTAGTTTAGTAGTTAAGTGGTAGGACTCTTAGCAGAGTCCGCCTGGGTAAGTACCACACCTTTGCCAGTTATTCTACCGCCAAGCAGTAATGTGCAAACAAAAAAAACTTATGCTCTGTAATTTATCTGGAAACATTACCTTTAATTCGTAATTTTGATATCCTTTCTAGTGGTAGTGCTAGTATAAGTAGACGTAAATGGAAACCTTCGAGAAGTTTCTAAGATGACCCACCTACAAAAAAATAAACTCTTCAGCTTATGTATTACTACTGAAGATTATTAGCGTAGACAGCAATTTCTTTAATTGAAAATATTATGTGGTATTCTTGGATTGTGCGAAAGACAAATTGAATAGCCGAGTAGACAACACAGCATCTAATCCCTTGTTCTCAATGTGCGAGCTCTTGGATAACGAACGACCCAATTACAATCACTCACTGTGGAGTGGTAATTGTAAAATTGAAATTAATTAATTTCAAGTTACTATAACTATTTAACTATAACCACAATAACATCCTGCTAATATTATAAAGTTACGGCTGGTCTAGTCGGGAGAACGGCGCCTGCCGATCTGGTGACCCCGGGTTCAAACCCCACACGCACCATTGAATTTTCGAAGTCATGTGCGTAATGCCGCTAACTTAAAACGGTGAAGGAAAACATCGTGAGGAACCGACGTGTACCTAGAATCTTTCGAAGTCATGTGTCATCCACCAACCCGCACTAAGCCAGCGTGGTGGATTATGGCCTTAACTCTCTCCTTGCGAGAGAAGGCTCCGAGTCCCAGCAGTGGGAACATTTAGTGGGCTGTTGATGATATATATTATAAATCTCAAGGTTTACATTATAGTTATATTACATCGGAACGCCTGCTAGGATTGGGTTGAAATTTGGAACATTGATCATAGTGTAGAATAGCAGATATTATGTTACTTTTTAATCGAACAAATGAAATTAAAAGCAGGCATACAAGAGCCAGATTCAAGTCAGTTATTTTTATTAGTAAAATACTGAGAGAAATAAACGTAATTACCTTTATAAAATGTAGTATCGCCACGACAAAAGCAAAAATGTGAGATCTTGAGTTCCTAACATAATTACTGTCATCTTATTTTTCACAAACAACTAAGTGATAGAAGAAAGTTTCCTTTGTTGATAAATAAGTCAAAGGAAAACAGTGGTTTGTAAACTTCTCTGTTGGTAGCTATCGATAGTGTTGCTGTAGGGCTGGAAGTAAACGACTGATGTAATAATCTTATTTAATCTTTACAATTTGAAACGAATGAACTGATATTTGAAATAATCTCATTTCATCTGCCAATAAATATAAATAAATAAATAAACAAATATTGGTGGGCAATTCACACACAACACCATCTGACCCCAAACTAAGCAAAGCTTATATTTATGATGGCGGCCAGATGGCTGATATAATACTTATATTTATAGTTTTAAATACATACTTATTATACAAAAAACAATGCATTTTATCTAAAAATTACTACCAATTTTTTTTTTGTGTAGAAATGAAGGATAATATATTATGGCGAGAGGAAACTTTATCTTCCACTGACTTGCACTTGAGCAGTACAGTTAAAATAGTAAAGTACAATATCTGTTAGTTACTACTTTTTCCAGTTACTCATGAAATACAACAAAATGATTCGATGAAGTAAAGAACAAATAACAAAAATTACGTGCTCCACAATCGTTATACAATTTCAGTTAAATGCTAGAAGTAACTTTGAAAAGAAATAAACACTCTTGAACTCAAAATTCTCGATAAAATTGACCAAATTTAAAGTAATTTCTAAAATACGTGTCTACGAATGCTAACTAATTCAATTTCAAATGTGATTTTAATTGGCACGTGACGTGAACGAAGTAATATTACAACATTAACAAATTTTTAACTGTTTTAGATTACGAGGTCCGAAAACTTTTGATTGTACCATAAATACGTGGCAAAGTTCCAGCTAATTCAGTTAATTATTTGCTCGTAATTATCTTCAAAATAGATTTCAGTAAATAAGGGGCTGTTTACTCCTACGATTTCACTGCAAGAGTGGCTCAGTTGCAAAACTATCTAACCTTCCATAAATACAGATCAATCAAACTGATGACGTTATGAGTTAAATATAATATAAAGAGGTTATGATTAAGAAACCTTTCTTAAGAGTGCGCCTAAAGCCAGGAAAAAATCAGATTTCACCCGCGCGACGCGTTTCTTAATGTGATTAACATAAAGTCGAGAATAGCATGACACAGTTTGGAGGAAAAATCAATATTTAATCAGGCGCCCATTTTTGACCAAGTTTTATTTAATTACTCAATAACTAAACATAAATTTAAAAAAGTGTTCGGTTACTTTACTAGAACGTACAAATAGGAATTTTATTACCAAAAAATAATGTGGGGTCATAGCTGATAATTTCGAGTACTCGAATTAAAACGGGGCTTTTCGGTGTCATTTTCATTTTTTTATTGTAAAAAACTCTGATTTATTTTTAAAATTCCATTCGGTTATTGTGCTTCTTCTTGATTGTACCCACACGTCAATTATTTTTTTGTCATAGTTTTTAGTTTCTTAACTTCAGTGAGCGGCGTCGAAAATGTCCTTTTTTCGTTTTCTGGCTTCAGACGCCCCCTTAATCATAACCCAGATAAAGATAGATATGAATGAATTAAGCGGTCGTGTTTTGTGGACTTCACATAGATTTAAATAAAAGAGAAACCTAAACTTAGAACTTAAATAAAAGCGGCCAAGTGCGAGTCAGACTCGCCCATGAAGGGTTCCGTAGCAGCAAGTAACATAATAGATACATAATTAATTTCTTGTAATTCGTTGTAACTTTGATCGATGTTTCAATAACAGTGTATTTATGACGTACTTACTATTAGTTTGTACGTACTTACTAATTGTTGAAAGGTTGTATTTTGACGGGTTTTTTATTTTGAAATTTAAAAAATGAAATGTTTATTTTGAAAGGTTGATATTTGTAGTTTGACGTACTTACTAATTGTTGAAAGGTTGTATGGTATATCATAATATATTTTTTTGAGTTTTATCACTCTCTTATTTTAGAAGTTACAGGGGGGGGGGGCTCAAACTATTCAGTGTAGAAAAAAAATATATTTGCAACCTCAACATCATTTTTGAAGACCTATCCATATACACCCCAAACGTATGGGTTAGATGAAATTTTTTTTTGAGTTTCAGTTATAAGTATGGGGCGGGGCACCCCCAAAATTTATTGTATTTTTACCCGACTGCGCGACGCAAAGGAGTGGTAATGTGTTTAACAGTCTATGTATGTATGTTTGTATGTTCCTTTGAAGCACTATACAGACCAAACGCCTAGACCGATTTTTATGATTCACACGTCAATCGATTCCTCTTAATCTGGCGAGTGACACTAAAGACATGACATTAGTGTAAGTCCAATCCACCATGGATTCAGGACGCCATATTGTCCAAATTAAAAAAATGAAGATCACCAAAATATGTGAAGAGGGGTATCGTTGAATAGGTATTTAAAAATAATGTTTAGCTTTCTCTCAATGTTTTTCGATTTGACTGACCGTTTAGGATGTCTATCGATTTAAAGTTGAGTAACAACCATTCTCACATTTATAGGTTTTTAAGTAGCAGAAAACTTCGTATAACTAACTGTACGTGTGAATGTGGATGGACAATTATATACTTACCAATGTATCTAGTACGCATCGATATAAATCAATAGATATGCCCTGAGCACCTTGAAATTGGTAATAAACTGCGTCTCTGTATGTATCGTAAGTGGTTTACAAACAACCAATCTACTTGACCCCTATAATCGCTAGCGGCGAGATTTGCTGTGGTTCTACTTATTTTGGTTGTTGACACCGAATAATGATAGGTAAAAACGTCCGGCGTCCACCGCGTCCTGCAACCGACTAGAACGGAAAGAGTGAGCTCACTCTTCCCAACGTTGACATGATTGCGTGCGCCGTGAAGTTTGGGATGGGGCCCATCTTGTGTTCTACGATCTATGCTAGTAGATATATTGGACTACCTTTTTTTCGTACGTGCAGGAAATGTATTTACGCATACCCTACTGCCCTGCCCGGGAGACACAGCCGGGTTATGTTGCACTCTATATCATATATGGATATGGTGCCCCTATCTACTAATAAACCTCCATGGGGTTTCAACTCTGCCGCTGATAGTGGGGACACGGAACCGCTCTCGGATTGCTCCGCCTCGGTCGCCCATCTCCAACTTCAAGCGATTTATTAGGTACTCAACGTCAATCGAAAACCTATACTAACACAAAACTATATATATGAATTACATGCAGTAGAAAATCCTACATATTATATCAGTAGAAACGAAGACATTTGGTCAGCAACCAAAAGATGCATATTATTATGTTGAGCATATTAACATTCACAACATTGTTCATAACTAAAAAGTATAAAATAAAAAAATATAATTTAAAAACTCAAAAACCCGATTGCGTAAAAAGTGAACCAAACTACGTACTCGCATACTAAAAAAAACTGAAATGAATAAAACAAGCATTTAGATTTCTGGTTGTCTAGAATTCTATAATATGTTATTGTATTTATAACATATTTGCTCGTAAAGGGTCTCTTATTGGACCAATTTCTGTATCATAATGTATCTTATTACGTACTTGTGTTGTAATGTGTAATGTAAAACGCACGGTTTCAAAATTCTCCGTCCACAGACTAGGTAGAGAGATATACTGCGTCTAAAACGAACGGTACCTTTTTAAATCTTAGTAAAGAGTATTTATGTCAGAAAAGTGTGGTTAACATTTTATGAATAAAATTAATTTTGAGAGGTAAAATATAATAAAGAATAATTTAATTCGTTAATTTAATTAATGTTGACCATACATTACTTTAATTTTTCTGTAACAAAACACAAAAATATTAATTTACTTTATTACTAATGGCATAACGGCTGGTTCTGTACCGTCGTTTAAAAAAAAAGGCGCCGATGCGCGCGCATTGTTAATCTATGATCCATAGTGATTACTTACTCTGTGCTGTGATCTGTGATCAAGTAAATATTTATTTATTTATTGAGATAAAAACGGATTACCAAAATTATATTATTCCGCGCTTTTTTTTTCGCTGTATTGTTTTTATTTGAAAATGTCGTCAGAAGTTTGTTTATTTCCTCGCAAATATGTTATAAAACGTCGTATGACATACGTGCGCTTTGATAATTACAGCCTCTGCTAAATTATAGCTCTCGCCTTCGGCTCGAGCTATCAATAAAGCCTCGGCTATAATTATCAACTTACCGCACTTATATCATAATGTACTATAATACTATTGAAATATATACAATATTTTCTTAGATTGTATGTCGAATAATAATGGATCCCGACTCTTCAGTTGTAATGTTCTTTTATTAGAAAATATTGTTTATATTTCAATAGTATTAATACAATAACATATTATAGAATTCTAGACCACCAGAAATCTAAATGCTTGTTTTATTATTTTCAGTTTTTTTTAGTATGCAAGTACGTAGTTTGGTTCACTTTTTACGCAGTCGGGTTTTTGAGTCTTTACATTTTTTTTTTTATATTTTAGTGTAAAAATCTTAATGCGGCTTACAGAAATACATCTATTTACAAGGTTCAACAGTTTAGTTCTCATAGTTTCGGCAAAAATTGACTGTGACATACGGTCGGACACACATACAGACAGACATGACGAATCTATAAGGGTTCCGTTTTTACTTTTTACGGAACCCTAAAAACAATCTTAAAATATTGTAGTACATGGAACACCCCATTGATGAAAGCGATCTTCTCCACGCTACCGTCGAAAGGAAAAGAAGTTATGCGATAGAAAGACGGGAGTAATCAACCAAAGAGTAAATTGATACCTACATAAAAATAAATAAATAGGATACTAATTATTTACTCAAATGTAAATAAAAATGTAGTAAACATACATTATACATGTTTGTATTTATTGTTATTAATACATCCCAATACATAATACATACGAGTATTATAGAGGTATAACTTCATTTAATCCCACTAATAGGTATTATAAATGTCAAAGTATGGATGTTTGGATATTTGGATGTTTGTTGCTCAATCACCCCGTAACGTATGAACGGATCAGGCTGAAATTTGCAATACAGTTAGATTAGTCTGGAAGCACACATAGGCTTTTTATCCCGGGAAAATAACGGGAACGACAGTAATTGCGGTAAAACCGCGAGGCACTGCTAGTATAGTAATTTATTAACTAAAATATGATTTAAGAAAAATGTATCAGATTTCAAATGGCTTTAGACAAATAGTGTTGTTTGACTTGCAACTTTAACACGAAAAATGCTGAAACTTATCGTATTTCTACTGTCAAAGCATCCACAACTAAATTCCTAGGGACACAAAAGATTCACATAGAATTATATAAGGGTATCAGTATATAAGGGTACCATACTAGTCCATTGTTGGGCATAGGTTTCTGCCATGTTACGTTTCCAATCGCCACTAGCAGCCTTTTCAGAAATCGTTACTCCACCTGGCTTACCTACACTTCGTTTACCAATTAGCGTTCCCCACTCCAGACCCTGTCTACCCCAACTATTATAGGTTGTGTGACAGACATGACCAGCCCACTGCTACTTTAGCTTATCAATGCGCTGGTGTTAATGACCTTGCTTCTCTGACGGATTACTTCGTTACAAATCTCCTAGAGAAACTCCAAACATAGATCACTGAGCGAATTTGAACCTACAAACCGCTTTCAATGTCAGTATCCACGTTTCAAGCTTTTTTAATTAGACCACGTAA
This sequence comes from Ectropis crepuscularia, assembly GCA_963693475.1. Taxonomy (NCBI): domain Eukaryota; kingdom Metazoa; phylum Arthropoda; class Insecta; order Lepidoptera; family Geometridae; genus Ectropis; species Ectropis crepuscularia. The sequence goes on from OY856358.1 coordinate 19,442,150, forward strand.
TATTTTTGTAATAAGACACAGTGCAATTTGTGGCGAGAAGACTCGACGAAGTTTTTCAAACTCTGTCCAGTGCAGCTGAATTCTTTTCTTAATCTCACTCTCGAAGCTATTTATATTTACATTGTTCAAGCGTCTGCCTTGGTCCATCTGTGTATCTCCGTATTTGTAAATACAGTATTTGTCAATGCTATCGTGATTCCTAAATCAATGGGTGTATTTTGATCCGTGCTAGTTTTTATTTGAAAATTAAATGGTTTACGGTTTTAAATAGTATCGTTAATTCACTTAGCTTAAAATATTACCGAAAAAATGAACTGTGAAGATAGAACCTAACAATGAAACGTATGTTCCATGTTAAAGATTAATTCAATTTGGTATTTAAATTTCTTGCTTAAATTTATTTTACAATGAAGAAGTATTACAAACATTTTACAATTTCTGATTTAAAAAGTTATGTTATCAGCAAAGCCGAAATCGTTAGAAATCTCCAAATTAAAATCGCCGTGTGGGCACCTCAGACCGACTCTTCGAATCATCAAAGGGGCTAACAAATAAAATCTGACTTGTTTACGTCTGCATTTGGTTTCATTTTTAATGTTAAATACATACTATGACCACACACCTATGATGTATATAAATACACACACACACACATATAACATCAGCAGCTTATTACAGTCCATAGTTGTTGGACATAAGATTTTCCTATGATATGCCACTCAGCCCTATCTTTGGCTTTTAACTCAAATCACTGCCTGCTTCTTTATATGCACCGCCACACTGTCAAGTTGTAGGCCCAACGTCCACGTCCAACCTTCGCTAAGTTTGACGATTTGCAATCTTTTTACTCTAGAACACGTCTTCCCCAACGGTTATCGGTACTACGACAGATAGGACTCGCCCACTGCCACTTCAGCTTGCTAATATACGTTTAGTTATGTCGATAGCCTTGGTCGTCTGAAGGATAACTTCGTTTCGGATACGATCCCTTTTAAAAGTAACTATTAAAATGAAAGTAAACTGTTAAAAGTAATTATTAAAGTAACTATGAACATACTCGTATATCGTTCCATAGCGCACTGTGTTACTTTAAACATGTGAACGTTCCGAATTATCAGTGTCCACGTTTAGAGAACAATGTTGGGGAGATTACGTCCCCTTGTTTCTCACCTCGACGCAGGTAAAATATCCTTCATCTACGACTTTTAAAATGACCGGTCATTGTTGCGGCGTCATATAAATATCTAATCATATAGATACCTATTATAAATATCATCAGTCAAAGTCAAGACATAGAAAAACCATCCATATTCGTCATAAATTATTGTCCTGAATAGAAAGAAACAAATCGATATTTTTCGAGAATGACATTTTTCGAGGACATGATGTGTGTCGTCCTCCACTCTGCACTTGTCCAGCACGGACGAAGACAGACAAGGACGAGAATGGAGACTAATGGAAATAATTTATTATGGATATGGAAATTACAATAATTTATGACGAATATGGATGTTTTTTCATGTCTTGATGATATTTTATTTTGCCCGATTAATCGGGCACAAGAAACTATTTTCCCACCCTCTCAATCTAGCTAAAATCCGTAATATTTTTAAAATGGCGATTATTTAGGTTTTTTTACACAAATAGAATCTTAGATCAATTCCGCCATTTCAAGTTATAAGTGTCAATGACAGAATCAAATTAATGTCAGTTTTGAAAAAAAATCGCGATTTTCACATAGTGGAGACATAAATCTGCAAAGTTTCTTCAAAAAGGATTCTGGTAAGTAGATATTTGATTTGTTATGTACTAATTTGTTATATTCTGTGTAAATTTGTTATGATTTTCAGTGCAAAAACATAGTGTTTGTGTGGTTTTGATTCATTTGAAATAATATATATTCTTGCAAGTGGGAAAATAGTTCCCTTTGTCAATTCCCGAACTCCATCTTGCGTCACTTTATATTCCCAAAAAGCGGGGATTTATTTTTGACAACTTTTTATAGTATTCAATTATTTTAGTTTATTTTTAATTTTTTATGTCGCGATTGTTTTTGATCATTATTTGATTGTTATTTTGTTTGATTAATTTTTGACGATTTTTTTTAATTTCACGGAAATTTATAGACGTAGGTAATCGGGCACAGGGAAATAATTTTCCACGTTAGTTGGTCATGAACAGGCAAAGGGAAATAATTCCCCACCCGTAAAAACAACATTATTTTCAGTTTCAGTAATTTATAATTCATTTAAGTACACTGATATCCAACATGACCTAAGAACATATACTAAAGCCATGAAAAACTGTTTTTTTTTTCTTTTTACCCGATTAAGGGTTAACAACCCTGAATCTTTCCTTGTAAGAGGAGGCCATGATTTCCCAGCAGTGCGTACGTAAAGTTCTGTTTATGCGTATTTTATGTTTATAATTATTATATGTTGCTTTCCAAAACGCAGTGTACCTATTGCAAACTTGACTTAATGTCAATTTTGTATGAGTTTTTTGTGCCTTTGAGTGTGTTTAGCGTCACATATATAAATGTAGAGGCAGAAAATGTCTATCGATTAACTGCACTCAAATATTATTAGATACAAATTTGGCTCGCGCAAGTCGTTAGTAATACAGCTTGAACCCAATATTATCATACCGCGAAACTTAAAACAGTTAATTACATATTGCTCAACCACTGAAACTGCTGCGTCGCTGACCCACATTTGAACACGGGTTTACACCGAGGCACGAGTTGCAGCGTCAGCTCTTCGTGACGCCCGACCGAGGTGACTTACGGACGCCTCCTAGTTTAGATAGTCAGTTCTCGCTTCACTTCAGCTAGGCTCACTTAGTATAATTTAACCATAGTTCAGTTCGTAAGATTTAATTGTAATTTAAATTAATTAATTAAATTTATAAAAGAACATTTGGTTTTTTTTGAGCCCTCCGTCTGCAGTTAACGTAATTGGCGCAGTCGGTAGGATCCTAGAGTCAGTGTCACAGCAAGTTGTTCCGGTAATCTTCCCGTACTTCCGCTAGTCGCTGATAGGCTATCTAGCCCTCATCTGGGATTCCGAATCTACTGGCCGCAGCCCGGGGGACAAGTATCCAGACTTCGATACGCAGAGAAGCCAAATGTACATGTAAGTGCGCAAAACTTTCTTTTTGTGTTGCTTCCTGGACTCCATCTCGTCCCACCTTACCTTTTTAAGCTTTAAAAATTTTTCATCCTAGAAATCGGGGTGACCGGGGGACTGCATCTCGACAGTCTCGCCGTCTTAGTGTATTAGATAGAATTAGAGAAGTAGACTTAGATACAGACTACAGTAGCAAGATGTCTGATAGGGTTGATATAATTTTTAAGGCCCTTCGGCCAGTTCCCGACTTTGACGGGAACCCAAACGTTCTCACACGTTTCATAAAAATATGTGACCAGTTAGTAGAGACATATATGAGTGCTGCGCCCGATGGTCAGTTAGGTAATTTATGTTTACTGAACGGAATTTTAAATAAAATAACGGGGGCAGCAGCCACAATAATCAATTCGAACGGTGTTCCTGACAATTGGTTAGGGATACGTGACTCTTTAATTAATAATTTCGCTGACCAAAGGGATGAAACCACCCTTTATAACGATCTGTCTTTAGCCACCCAAGGACCGCGATCACCTCAAGAGTTTTACGACTATTGTCAGTCTCTGTGTAGTACGATTATGACATATATATCGTTACACGAAAACGTTCAGACGACAGTAGAGTCAAAAAGGGTGTTATATAAAAAACTAACGATGCAGGCGTTTGTACGTGGGCTACATGACCCTCTAGGTTCTCGAATTAGATGTATGCGCCCAGCTTCAATCGAAGAAGCACTTAGGTTCGTACAGGAGGAATTAAATATCCTGTACCTACAGGAAAGAAATACAGGCATACCACCTAAAGTTAATTCAAAAGCTGAGATGCCTTTTATCATACCGCGGCACACATATCATCATCAGCCTATGCTATCAGCCCCTGTTGTACAAAGGCCTATGCCTATGCCCGTAGTTTCGCATGCACCGCCCCAACCACATAGGTTTGGACTACCACAAGCATCGCAACCACACATCAGATTTAACCAAGGGCCTCCCGTTCGTATGCCGACGCGCACGCAACAAATGTTTGGTGCGCCTCCACCAAATTACAACGCCAGAAGTAACACCTTTCGATTAGCACCGCGACCTAATTATCAGCCTCCACAGAGTAACGCCAGGCCAATGAGTGGTGTACAAAATTTCACTCCTAGAGTCTTACCCCCTACAGTCCCAAGGCTGACAGGGCATGACTGGTCTCGACACGGTAACCCTCCACCAAATAACTATTTTAAAACAAGGGAGATGAATTTTAACAACGTGTCCGATGACTACTCCTATTATAATGATTACCCTTACGACTATGAAGCAGACCTATGCAACTACCCTGACTATTCCGACAACTACGCATATGAACCAGAATCACAGTACCCCGAGGAATACTGTGTAGAAGAGATACAGGGAGAGACCTCCTCACCTGAAAATGAGAATTTTCGGAACCTTCCGAAATCCGACAAATTAAAATAGAGGTTAACCTGCAAACTCAAAGGCAGCTTCCATTTATTCAAATAAATGACCCCCCTCTTAAATTTCTCATAGACACCGGCGCTAACCAGTCCTTTATAAGCCCCGAAGCGGTACAAAACTTTTACTCAGAAGTACCATGCAATTACGATCCTTTTGAAGTTACAAATATCCATGCGACGACCCGAAACAACTACTCAATTACCATACCGTGTTTTAACGAACTAAATGAGCAAGAAGACCTAACCATGTTCATTTATAGATTTCATGACTATTTTGACGGACTTGTTGGACTCGACCTACTTGAAAAATGGGAATCGAACATCGACTTAAAAAATAGGATATTATTGACGAGACACTCTAGTAACCCGTTATTGATGTACGACTCACGTAATTGTAATCTATATGAGGACATCATACCGGCGAACAGTAGAAAAATACTTAAAATTCCTATCAATTTCCATGACGGAGACGCGTTCATCCCAGAGCAGTTAATATCTAACTGTACATTAAATGAATGCGTTACTACGGTTAAGGATAGCCGTGGCTTCATCGAAGTTAGTAACCCAACCCGTCACGACTTAGTTTTTTCAATGGACTGTCCTGCAACAGCGGAGATGTTTACCATCCAAACCACACGCAGTGACTATCCATCGAGGCGAACTAAAGAGGTTCTATCACGACTTCGAACCGAACATCTCAACCCGGAAGAAAAAACTAATCTTTTAGCACTCTGCTCAAAGTATGCGGATGTATTCCACATGGAAGGTGAAAATTTGACCTTCACCAATAAAATAAAACACCGCATTCGTACTTCTGACGAGGTTCCGGTTCATACGAAGAGTTATCGTTATCCTTTTGTTCACCGGCAAGAGGTTAGCGATCAAATTAACAAAATGTTGGCCCAAGGTATCATACAGCCTTCTGAGTCTGCATGGAGTTCACCCATCTGGATAGTTCCCAAGAAGATGGATGCTTCAGGCAAACAGAAGTGGCGTCTCGTGGTAGATTTCCGTAAAGTAAATCAGAAAACCATAGACGACAAATACCCGATCCCCAACATATCCGATGTTCTGGATAAGTTAGGGAAGTGCCAATATTTCACGACTCTTGACCTCGCGAGTGGGTTCTACCAAGTGGAAATGGATCCAGCTGACATTCAGAAGACCGCTTTCAACGTAGAACATGGTCATTTTGAATTTTTAAGAATGCCAATGGGTCTAAAGAATTCACCTTCCACTTTTCAGAGAGTTATGGACAATATCCTTAGGGGACTGCAGAATCAGACCTGCCTGGTTTATTTAGATGATATTATCGTCTTTAGTACCTCCCTACAGGAACACATCATCAACCTGGAGAAAGTGTTCCAACGACTAAGAGAATCAAACTTCAAAATTCAAATGGACAAGTCCGAATTTTTGAAGTTAGAGACCGCTTACTTAGGACACATCATCAGCCGTGAGGGTGTAAAGCCAAACCCTGATAAAGTGGACGCAATTAAAAAATATCCTATCCCTAAAACGCCCAAAGAAATAAAGCAATTTCTTGGACTTGTGGGATACTATCGAAAATTTATCCCAGATTTTGCACGCATCACAAAACCATTGACACAGTGTTTAAAGAAGGGTAAGAAAATTACTTTAACCCCCGAATATGTCAATAGTTTTGAGAAATGCAAAACTCTCTTGACCAATGACCCTATACTGAGATATCCTGACTTTGAAAAGGAGTTTCTCTTGACAACAGACGCTTCAAATGTCGCCATTGGAGCTATCCTCTCTCAAGGTCCAGTTGGATCAGACAAACCGATTTCTTACGCATCACGCACTCTAAACGACAGTGAACAAAACTACAGTACCATCGAGAAAGAGCTCTTAGCCATAGTATGGGCTACTAAGTATTTTAGACCCTACCTATTCGGAAGGAAATTTAAAATACTAACAGACCACAAACCACTTCAGTGGATAATGAGTCTGAAAGAGCCGAACTCACGCCTCACTCGCTGGCGGTTAAAGCTCAGTGAGTACGATTATACCGTCGAGTACAAGAAAGGTAGAGCGAACACAAATGCTGATGCTTTATCGCGCGTAGAAATTCACACTAACGAACAAGCAGCCCTTATTGATGAGATTGATGAGCTTAATTCTATTTTAGGAAATCCTCCTGATTCAGTAATCGTACAAGCTAATTCTGAAACCATAACAGCACCCGATATTGGATCAAGCACTATGACCGTTCACACTAGCGCAGAAGACCCCATACTTGAGGTCCCCATTAGTGACGACCCTCTTAACAAATTTCATCGTCAACTAATTTTCACTATAGTTAAAGGCATCAAAAAACGACCAGTGGTGTCGAAACCTTTTGAAACACATACACGTGTTTCTCTACATGTCGCCGAAGACAATCTCGAGCATGATATCATAAACGCAATTAAAGAATATGTAAACCCAAAAATTAAAACGGGAATTCTAATTAACCCCCCATTAGGACTATATTCCATTATTCCCATTATTCAAAATAGTTTTAAAAGCTCATCTATGAACCTCGTACTCACAAAAATTGAGCTTGAAAATGTTAAACCATACCTCAGCCAACAAGAAATAATTAAGCATTATCACGAAGGCAAAACGAACCACCGGGGAATAAACGAGTGTTACATGTCACTGTCGCAAAAATATTTCTGGCCCAAAATGAAGGATCAGATAACTAAGTTTATTAATGAATGCACAGTATGTGGTCAAGGTAAATATGATCGCAATCCCATAAAACAGCGTTTCAATGTTGTACCACCACCAACAAAGCCCATGGAAATAGTGCACATGGACTTATTCACAGTAGATAGCGAAAAATACGTCACCTTCATGGATGCGTTTTCAAAGTACGGACAGGCGTACCACCTTAGAGATGGCACAGCTATAAGCATTTTACAAGCATTACTTAAATATTGTACACACCATGGCCTCCCATTTACTGTAGTAACAGATAACGGAACAGAATTTTCAAATCAATTGTTTTCCGAATTTTTAAGAACCCATAACGTCCAACACCATAAGATTCTTCCACATTCGCCAAACGAGAACGGAATTATAGAACGTTTTCATTCAACACTACTAGAACATCTAAGACTTCTCAAATTGCAACGTAAAAATGAACCGGTAATAAACTTGATACCGTATGCCCTCATCGCCTACAATAGCTCAGTACATAGTTTTACTAAATGCCGTCCCTATGACATTATAACAGGTCATTTTGACCCGAGAGACCCAGTAGTAGTTGACATGACACAGCATTTACTACAGCAATACACCCAAAATCACAGAGACCAAATGAAGTTAGTTTATGACACTATTAACGAGTCGGCTCTGCACAATCGAACAGCATTGATCGAGAATAGGAACAAAGATAGAGAACCCGAGACTCAATACGAACCACAGCAACAAATTTTTATTAAGAATCCGCTTGCTAGCCGCCAGAAATTAGCACCAAGGTACACCAAGGACACGGTTCTTGCAAACCTACCAATACACATCTATACCTCGCGAAAAAAAGGCCCGGTAGCAAAAGCTCGCCTAAAGCGAGTGCCTAACAGCGCTAACTTGTTGCAGAATACTGATGGTGATGGTGCACCTAGTTCGCGCGCAGGAGATAAGACTTGAGAGTCTTGACGACGGGCCCGGACTTCTCCCTTATAAATTAGGACCAACTCGCCTCATAACTCATTATCATAGCTTTTTGCAATATATTGAGTTAGACGACTTAGAAAACAAAGCCTCTAAAGTCAAAAAACAGTTAAAAGACTTTGAACAAAAATTAAGCAAGGACACGTTTGAATTTTATGACCTTCAAATTGACTATTTAACCCACAAAATTGATAAAGTCTTAAACCACTTGCAAAGTTTTGAACCCAACATCCGAACAAAAAGAGGTCTCATCGACGGACTAGGGTCTATAATTAAAGGAATCACTGGCAATCTAGATCACCAGGACGCCATTCGATTTGACAACGCAATCAAACATCTAAAAGGCAACGAAAATAAAATTGTAACTGAGCTCAACTCTCATATAAGTCTCAGTAAGGAATGGATGACGCAACATAACGACGTCATTGATCAGTTAATTAAAAATCAACAGCGAATTAACACCACCTTAGAATCGCTACTTGATAATGACGCGAAACCAGCAAAATACGCTCGTTTCGGTCAACTACTAACTATTATTACAGAAAATGTAGATGACTTGTTTAGAGAAATAGTTCGATTAGAAAATATTTTAGCTTTTGTGCGTACATCGAGTACACACCATTCAATGGTAGATGTAATTACTTTAGAAAAAATGGTAGATAAGGTTAGATTAATTTATGGGGAAAATAGAGTATTAAGTCTAAATTTACGAGATTATTATAGTATTATTAAGCCCGGTTCATATTTTACCGGAAGACGGGTAGTTATAGTTTTTCAAATCCCAATAGTCACTTCTAGTTCCTTTGATTTTTATAAACTCCCAATTGCACCCAACAGGCATAACCAAATCCTTATCCCTCCTTATCCATTCATAGCAACCAATAAAGACAGCTATGCGTACATGGAGGCTGAATGCCCGAAGATAGACAAGGAGTACCTCTGCGTAGAAGATATATTCGCCCGAATCAGCAACCACCAGGATTGTGTACGAGACCTTATCTCTCATCATTCACTGGAACACTGCAACTTCACCACCGTCGACTTAGAAACAGAGGCCATCGAGCAGCTGAGCAACAGGGATTACATTGCCACCTTTCCTCGCAACACAAGAACCCATCTACAATGCGGGCGAGAAGAAGTTAAACAACTTCAGGGAAGCTATCTTGTGAACTTGCCGACAAATTGCACCTTATCAACGCCCAAGTTTGTTATAACAAACCAAAATGAAGAAATATCTGGCCAACCACTCCTGATCACAGATGTCACTTACAACTTTACGAAAAATACTCCAACATCGAAGATACTCTTGAAGTCTATCGACCTGAAGAAATTCCACAGCTCCTACAACCAAATCTTGATGCAGCCGGAGATGAAATTGAACACTGATGCAACGTACACCGTATACCACACCACCATCCCTCTCTACATATTGCTATGTGGTACCTGCATAGTCATCACCGTCAAGTTCTACCGACGTTACTTCCACAACCAAAACGAATCGTCAAACAATCAAGAAGGCGAAAAGCAAACCACCGACCAACTTAAGTACGAAGAGGTTGAGCATAAGCGTTTTCCAGCAACATTTTCACTGAACGTTGGAAAATAGTTCCTGTTCTGCGGGTGGAGGAATTACATATTGCTCAACCACTGAAACTGCTGCGTCGCTGACCCACATTTGAACACGGGTTTACACCGAGGCACGAGTTGCAGCGTCAGCTCTTCGTGACGCCCGACCGAGGTGACTTACGGACGCCTCCTAGTTTAGATAGTCAGTTCTCGCTTCACTTCAGCTAGGCTCACTTAGTATAATTTAACCATAGTTCAGTTCGTAAGATTTAATTGTAATTTAAATTAATTAATTAAATTTATAAAAGAACATTTGGTTTTTTTTGAGCCCTCCGTCTGCAGCTAACGTAATTAGTTGTTAACCTTTTTTGATACAAATATTATCATTATATTATTTGTAATCTTAACAATATTGTCAGAATCGTTTGGAAAAAGCCAAATTATTTCGAAGTAGGTATAATTTTAGTAGGTAATTGAGGAAAAAACTCGACTTGTCCCATTCATTGCAGATTTAAAAAATCCATTAATACTGAATTATACTCAATGATATGATACTCAATGATACTCAATGATGATACTCAATGATACTTTATTAGTCTGTCTATGCTCTTCTTTCTTTTCTACTCGTAAGTAAAAATTATTGATTTTTCATAATTGATTACGATCGATAAATCTGTCGACTTGTATCTTTAAATCAAAGAATGTCCAGTAATGAAAATAAAAAAGTATTTGATCAGTCTGCTTCTTCCGACTCAAAAAAAGAACATTTTCAATTCGGTTTTAAGGCAAGTTTTTTATGTAAGTACATAAATGTTACGCGATAGCTCCACCAATTGTAAACCAATTTTGATTGTATTGTTTGGTAGAAAATAATTCAAAGATAGTCCCAAATAAAAAAAATCGGTGTCAGTGTAGCAGTTTCTGAAATATCATAAAAAAATTTTACTAATGTTTGTGATTCATAAAATAAAAAGTAACGTTATAAATAGTTAAATATTTTTTTACGATAAAAAATGAGAATCCAATGATATATGTCCAATTGGACCCATTGGAATATATTTTTTCATACAAAATAGGTTTATATTTTTTTGATTGCATATCACTTAAAGTTAAGCAATGCCACCGCTTAAGATGTAGTATGTTTACCTAGAATGAATCTAGTTATGATTACCTAGAGAGTAAATCTAGATTTTATAACGACTATAAAAATAACTATCTGTTTGTAGTTAAAGGTATTTAATTGTTTGACTGTAATAATTTATGCTATTTATGTAAATTGGTATTTTAATTTTTGAAAAATCTGTTTTATTGACAGAAATGTTCTAAATTTAAACAGAAGAATTAAACGGAAATAAAACCTATGAAATTTCCTATTAGCATCTGCCAAAACATCCGAATCTCATAAAATAGTGTAATACTCACCAGCCACGTCAATTATGGGGTGCTAAAAATTTCCTGGCCACCACGTCACGTCTTCCATCATAAATCATTTAAATTTAACAAAACTCTAAACACTTCCCGACAAAAACAATACCAAATGTTTTTGAAAAAGTTTTTCTGTTTCTTTACAAACTTTTTACCGCACCAAACTTTTAAAACAAAACACTCATCACTAACAAAAATACAGCTACATTTATTATGATTTTGAAAATGGAATGTTTTATTGGAGCGAATTTATCGATTCGATTTTTGAATGTTCATATCGTTGAAAGTTGCCGGCATTCTTTCCTGCCAGTCAGGAGGCGACTACGCCAGCCAGTGTCAGTGAATAGACTGGAAGGCCGTACTAAAACTCGGGACAAAATGGGAGCAACGCGCATGGTTGGCGGGATAATCTCGGTGGAAAAGCATCTGAATGAACGTTTTCAATGGAGAGCATGCTCTATTGTGAGAAAATGCTAGCCGGCTGATTAGCACGATCTGAGTGCTCGGAAAAGAGGCTTCCTGCGAAAAAGGTCTCAGCCGTAATTTCGTTTAATATCGGGCGTGTTTCGAGAAAACAAAAAGATGCTAGGTATTATCAGTAGAGTTTTAACATACATTTTATATTAAGTAAGGGTAAATAAAATGTTGATTATGGAAAAAACCTTCTTTTATAGACAGTGTATGTCGTTGAGTTTATTGGACATGTATTTTTTTTCTTATTTGAAATTGTGGAAAAAATATTCAAACTTTCTTTTTAAACGAGTAAACAAAATAGGACTAAGGTCAGCAAAAATATAAATAACTAGCAGCGTCTCGCGGTTTTACCCGCATAGTTCTCGTTCCCGCTGTTTTTCGTGATAAAAAGTAGCCATTGTGTTCTTTCAGGCTATAATTAATTGAACTGTATTCCAAATTTCAACTCAATACTTTTATACGTTACGATGTGATTGCGCAACAAACATCCAAACATTGACAGTTTTAATATTAGTAGGATAGTATATGCCGTCATTGCTACTATCGCAAATACTTTAGAATTTAGATTATTTCCCTACTGTTTCAAAGAAATGATTTTAGTTTATAATAGACGATAGGTTAAATATTCATTATTTTGTAAACTATATACTTTTAATATTTAATTAAGATAGATGAAACTACTATTTCAAGGTTATTTTGCTAAAACAAATGTACGGTGGTCGCTTTTCATTGTACTCTTCGTTGTCTTAGTAAAATTTTACATTAACACACGATTTATTGTTTTCTTAATAGTAAAGTAACAGCTTCTAAGAAAAAGTTTTCCCGCCAACGCAAGCATATAACATTTCAAAAGAGGTACCTATATTCCTCGACGGGCCTGAAGAAAAAGCAGACTCGTTAACGACTACGTGTTTGAGTGGGAAATTTCATAAAAAGAGTTCGACGAATTTGAATTACTCCTCCTTTTTAAATAGGGATCTTAACAATTTTTCGGAATTGCTTTTATTTTGAAGATTTACGCTTGTTTACCGTAAAAAATATATCTTATTTGTAAATATTTATATTTTCTTTGAGTAAATATGCAATAATAAAATAATTATGAATTTTCCCGCTATTAAATTTACTAAGTAATATTAAATTATAAAAAATGTGATTTTCCGTATTTTGTTGATACAAACTATCATAAAATTAACACCAAACATTAATATTTGACAAGTGTGAATGTCCCGATGCGGTGGTTTCAAAACTTTGCACTCGGAATTATATATTTTAATTTCATTTATAAATCAAACAAAGAGTTTAGGAATCATTGATATATTAATTTGAATTAAGATAATTAAACTGGAATAGACTTTATAGCTTTGAGACTAACACATATATTTGTGGGATATAAATCTATTCAATTAATCTTAATACAATTTTTTTTATTTTTTGTAGAATAGGACTCTTTGGAGTCCACCTGGGGATGTACCACACCTTTCCCAGTTATTCTACAGCCGAGCAGTAATATGAAAAGAAATCCGTGTTCTGGTTTGAAGGGCATTGCTTCCAGAAAAATTACAAGACATATACATAAGTCATGTCTGGGTGACGAGCGCAGTGCAGTGCTAGGTAATGATTTGGACTCTACATGTTACCAACAGGCGTGTTGCTTAGGTACCATCAGGTACACATTCTGCTTGGCCCGTCTATCCATATTACAAAAATATATGTTGCATGATAACTCCGTTAATTGTTAAGCGATTTGAATGATTTCTTTTTGTTGGATTAATCATAATTCAGAGAGGGTTGATGTTTCAAAGACACGAACGAAGAGGTTTGACTCTACTTTTGTGATAAGAACGTCTAGACTGTGGAATGAGTTGCCTGAGTGGGTTTTTCCCGATGGTTATAATCTTGGTGTCTTCAAATCGAGAGTGAATCAGTTTCTTCTAGGTAAACACGCTCCATCTTAGACCGCATCGTCGCTTAACATCAGGCGAGATGGCGGTCAAGTGTAAACCTATGAATGTTAAAAAAAGGGTCTCATATAATTTTTATCATATTCAGTTTGGTGTTTTTTTACATGAAACATCAACATTTTTTTTGTATTTTCCCCGTTTCTGTTATAATGCTAATCAGTTATACAGTTACAGTCAAAGACGTTACACATATATCCAGACTACTAAGATTACAAAAGCAAAAGTTAGTGTGGCGCACGATGGCTGCCCGTTTGGCACTGAACGGTGCCAAACGTGCCATCAGCATGCAAACAGCCATCGTGCGTGTACACTCTCCTTGAAAAAGACCGCCGGACGCGGCCGAAACTCGAGTCGGATTGACCGACCTTATTACACGTGAGTTACCCGTTTACCCAATAAATATGTGTAACAACCACGTAAATTTTAATCCTTGTGAGGATGGATGGATGGTTCTCTTTCACGAAAAATTTACTAAGGAAATTTGGTATATAGATAGATAATACTTTGAAATAACTCATAAGCAAATTTTTTCCCTCGAAAATAACGGGAGCAGCATCTACGTAGGTAAAATCAATGGCACTTACTGCTAGTATTGACGTAGGTACAAAATTGTTTAATGTTAATCATATTATTATAATCTAACATTGGTAACTTCTTTGTATTAACAAAGCATACTAATTCACTAATCTGCATTCACGTACAATCTTAATAAGTACCGATTGATATCATGAATCACTAATTGCCTACTTAATATCATACTATACTACTAAATTATTCTTTACATACTTGTACAGTAGTGGTAGGTCTCTTTGCACAGTCCGCTTAGGGAAATACCACACCTTTACTATTTATTCCAACATTTAGCAATAATTTGCATTACTGTGTTTCGGTTTAAAGGGCAATGTTTCCAGCACTTTTTTACTCCTTACTTGTTGAGTACAATAATGTTAGTATAATACATGAAATGCTTTATATAATACCAGCAGCCCCCCGCGGTGTTACCCGCGTTCCCACTCCCATTATTTTGTCGGGACAAAAAGCCTATGTGTTCTTTCAGACTATAATCTACCTATGTTCCGAATCTCAGCCCGATCTGTTCATATGTGACGTGATTGAGCAACAAACATCAAAATATTAAAAAAAATACATATATAATATTAGTAAGAAGTAAGATAGTAAGATTACTAGCAATGCCCCGCGCGTAAAAACGAGTAAAAACTCACGTAGTTCTCTTTCCCGTTATTCACACGGGATAAAAAGTAGTATATAACAAATAAATAAATATTGGTGGATTATTCATACACAACACCATCTGACCCCAAACTAAGCAAAGCTTGTACGATGGTGGCCAGATAGCTGATATAATACTTGTATAGTTTTAAATTTTAAATACATACTTATTAAACATAGAAACACCCAGATACAGTGCAAACATTTGAATTCATCACACAAATATTTGCACTGGGTGGGAATCGAACCCACGACCCTCGGCTTTGCAGGCAGAGCTACAAACCTCTAAACCACAAGGCCAATCTATGTGTTCTTCCAGACTATAATCTAGCTGTGTTCCAAATTTCAGCCAGATCCGTTATCTGTTATTCGTTTTTTTTTTTTTTTAACTTTTATAGGCTTACACTTGACCGCCTTCTCGCCTGATGTTAAGCGACGATGCGGTCTACGATGGAGCGTGTTTACCTAGAAGAAACCGATTCACTCTCGTCGTCTTCGTTTATACGTTATGACTTGATTGAGCAACAAACATCCAAACATTGACATATATATTGTTAGTAGGATATATTCGTACGTACCTATAGTTAGTTAACGCTTAGATTGTGAGTTCCTGTGGCATTTCGGCTGTCCTGTTCATATCTTTTCCCCTCGCAGTATAAACCAACGAAGCTCATTATGTATCATCAACATCATCAATAGCCCACTAAACGTTCCCACTGCTGGGACTCGGGGCCTTCTCTCGCAAGGAGAGAGTTAAGGTCATAATCCACCTGCTGGCCCAGTGCGGGTTGGCGGATGACACATGACTTCGAAAGATTCTAGGTACATGTCGGTTTCCTCACGATGTTTTCCTTCACCGTTTTTAAGTTAGCGGCATTACGCACATGACTTCGAAAAGACCGTGGTGCGTGTGGGGTTTGAACCCGGGGTCTCCGGATCGGCAGCCGCCGTTCTCCCGACTAGACCAGCCGTAACTTCATTATGTATATTGTTTTTTATTTTTTTTTATCAATGAAGCGTTTTGTATGTTTTTTTTATCTATTATAGGTTCGCACGTGACCACCATATCGCCTGATGTTAAGCGATGATGTGATCTACGATGAAGCGTGCTTACCTAGAAGAAACCGATTCACTCTCGATTTGAAGACACCAAGATTGTAACTATCAGGGAAAACCCACTCAGGCAACTCATTCCACAACCTAGATGTTCTTATCACAAACGTGGAGTCAAATCTCTTCGTTCGTGTTTTTGGAACATCAACCATGAAACGATGTCGCTTGTATTGTTGTATTGTTATTTAAGTATTGATTGCAAAAACCTGTAACAGTAGTTGAAGTTCGCAATAGCGACAAATTTTAATAATATTAGAATTATTTTAACTTATATGCCAGTCACAACTGTCATTTTGAAAACACCCAATTAGAACCCTGTTATTGGATAACTTGTGTAGGTTCTCATGGCTGGAAACTTTTATCTAGGCTTCTAGACTTTATCTCAATTGGAGAGAGACAAAGTCATATTCCACCATGTTAATCAATTGCGGGCTGGCCAATATCACAAGTAGGTAATCGATAGTTATCTTTCTTGAAACATTTAGGTTTCTAATAGTAATCAACACGTCTGGCTATATTAACATACTATCTCGCAGCTATTGGAACAAAATCTGAATAATTACGTATACACTGTACTCGTCACCCAGAGGTTTAAGAGAATTCATCTCTGTGCTCTAGAATTTATCTGAAAATGTTACCTTTCAAATCGAAACAAAGTAATATTTACAGATTACTGCTTGGCGGTAATCTTACCACTGCAAAACTATACCATAGTGAAAAAAAAACATGTATTTCAGGTTACTGTTCCCGAGTACCACAGGATTATTTAATTATGGAAGTCATGTCAAAAAGTCGTAATTTTAAATAAAAAACATTTAAGTTACGATACAAAAATAATAATACCTGAATTGTTCATGTACAGGGTTACTGGTAAATAGCCTTCATCTATTTAAGGGCATGCTTTGTATATTTAATCAAACAACTCTTGTTACAGGTTTTTGTTAAAACTCGATACATATGTATGTATCACAAATCTCTTAGACTACAGGCCCGTGAACAAAATTTACGTAGTAAATGAACCACCAGGAGACCTATGTAGGATGATAGAAGGATACTTATAAAGAAGATTCAGCACTATGCCGTCACTTGTAAGCTGTCCAACTGAGTACAGTCGAAGAGGGGGGGTTGCAACCCTCGATCATTTCTCCTTGTGGCATGATTTTTGTACGGCATTGCGAAATAATGGATTAGGAGAGGCATTGAAACTATAAAAACTATAAATGACGGCTTATAAGTGACGGCATAGTGCTGAATCTTATTATTTTATACCCTTCTACCATCTTACATAGGTCTCCTGGTGGTTCATTTACTACGTAATTTTTGTTCACGGGCCAGTAATCTATCTGTGTATTTTGTTTTCTAACCCTGTTAGTATTTGGGTTTATTAATTGAGCAGCAAATAGTGCGCGCGGTCTTAATACGAGCAATTTGATATTTTTAAACAGGGCAGAGGTACTTTTTTATTTTGTATGGATAAAAATACGAATTTAAAAAAACTGCAAAAGTTGACATATTTAATGTACTTAACATGCCCTTAAAATTATGCAGGGCTATTATTACTAATAACCCTGTATTTGTTTGAGAAAATTCTAAGAGATGCAAGAGAAATTTGAACAGACTACCTTAAGTTTGTGAAATAGGCCATCCATTCTTATGACTAGGCCAAGGTTTATCATATTGTAGGTATATTGCTTAAATTATGCCGTACATGATAAACAACGGCATAACTTATTGCCATGTGTTCTTGTGAATCTATTTCATAGCTGTTTGTATAGCTGACTGAATCCATGTATCGTATATTATGACACAATCGTATCGCCTCAATTACGAATAGGTATAGGAAACAAGGTACAGTCCGCGAGGTATAAGCTGAGCTTTGCATTAGTGTGAGTGATCACCAAAAGTACAGTCAGACGCAGGACGCTGTGACCATGTTCTCTTAATAAGGTGTCAATTTTATATTCAATAAATCGTTGTTTATTATGCAGTATCAATTGTATATTGGTATAAACGATAGGCCTGCCCTGAATACGGTATTCGGAAATTTTAAGTAAATAAGTTATACGTAGGTGACGGATGGGGTGTAAGGGGGAAGCGCTTAACATCTAGTTTCCCCAAATGTCAATCTCTCCTGCGCGCGGTACACCCTGCTGCCGACTAACGAGGCTCTGACGACCGAACCAATGGCGGTATATCCATTTAAAAGCCAGTCCTAAATTGACCTGGCCGGTGACGGGCAGCGGCGTCATCGGTGCAAAGGACTGGCTCCGCGGTCACCAACCCGCCTGCCAAGCGTGGTGACTATGGCAAACACCCCCCCATATGATGGTCACAACAAAGAAACGGCCCCTAGTCCCCGGCGGCTCCGTTATTCCAGGCGCTGGTGGTAGCCTTGGTTCCGGCGGAGCATGGGGTGCTAAGAATCCCCGGCAGACGCCCCGCCACCAAACCCAACGACTCGACCTGGCAACGTACAACGCACGGACGCTGAGGGCTGACGAAAAGATTGTGGAGCTGGAAGAAGAAGTGGACAAGTTGCGCTGGGATATCATAGGGTTATCCGAAGTCCGTAGACAGGGCGAGGACAGAATGACCCTCGAATCCGGCAACTTGTTCTACTACCGGGAGGGAGATCAACAATCCCAAGGGGGTGTCGGGTTTATCATCCGCAAGTCTCTCGTCAACAACGTGTTAATGATCGAGAGTGTGTCGAGCAGGGTTGTATACCTTGTACTTAAAATAACCGACCGGTATTCATTGAAGGTCATACAGGTATACGCACCGACCTCGACACATCCCGACGAAGAGGTTGAGACCATGTATGAGGACATCTCCAAAGCCATACATGTCTCGCCAACACATTTCACAGTTGTGATGGGAGACTTCAACGCGAAACTAGGCAAACGTAGCGGTGATGAGTTGAGAGTGGGACAATTCGGATATGGGCAGCGGAACCCAAGAGGGCAACGTCTAGCTGATTTCTTGGAAAGGGAGAGCCTCTTTATGATGAACTCCTTTTTCAAGAAACAGGCACAACGAAAATGGACCTGGATGAGCCCAGATGGTTCCACAAAAAATGAGATCGACTTCATTATGACGACTAAACGGCAAATATTCAGCGATGTCTCTGTGATCAGTAGGGTTAAAACCGGCAGCAATCACCGTATTGTAAGAGGCACGCTGAATCTAAACATTAAGTTCGAAAGATCACGTCTAATGAAGTCCACGCTCCGACCAAATTATGCTCAAATCGAAGATCCCGACAACTTTCAACTCGAACTTCAAAATCGCTTCGAAGCCTTAGATGAATGCGTAACGGCGGATGAAATAAACGACAGGCTGGTGGAAACTGTTCAAGCAGTTGGCAGGGAATTTTATAAGAGCCGACGCCAGAATAGAACCCAAAAGCTCTCCGATCATACTCTGAATCTCATGGCGGTTAGGCGAGATATGCGATTGCAGTCTTCGGTCGACATGACGGTATACAGACGGCTCAATAGACAGATTTCTACTTGTGTGCGACGCGACATACGCTGCTTCAATACTTCGTGTATTGAAGAAGCGATTAAGCGGAATAAAGGCTCGAAAGTGTTCGCAAGAAATCTGTCTCTTGGGCAAAGTCAATTGACCAAACTGAAGACCGACAGTGGTAACGTCGTCTCGTCGAGGGCCGAGATTTTGGAGGAGATTGAGAGGTTCTATGAACAGTTATACACCTCTACGCAAACACGACCTGTCGTTAGCATGGCAAAAGACCCAAGAGCCAAGCTGACCCGACACTTTACCGAAGACATCCCGGAAGTCAGCCTGTATGAGATTAGGATGGCCCTCAAACAACTTAAGAACAACAAGGCACCTGGCGACGACGGAATTACGACTGAGCTTCTGAGAGCGGGTGGAAAACCGGTACTTAAAGTCCTCCAGAAGCTGTTCGATTCCGTCATACTTGACGGTAATACGCCAGAAGCGTGGAGCAGAAGTGTGGTGGTGCTCTTCTTCAAAAAAGGTGACAACACCTTGTTGAAGAACTACAGACCCATCTCACTTCTGAGCCACGTTTATAAGTTGTTTTCGAGGGTAATCACGAATCGTCTCGCACGCAGGTTTGACGACTTCCAGCCACCCGAACAAGCCGGTTTCCGAAAAGGCTATAGTACCGTAGACCACATACATACGCTTCGGCAGATTATACAGAAAACCGAGGAGTATAATCGGCCACTATGTATAGCTTATGTGACTATGAGAAAGCCTTCGATTCCATCGAGACCTGGGCAGTGCTTCAGTCTCTCCAGCGATGCCGCATGGACTATCGCTATATCGAAGTGTTGAGGTGCATTTACAGCAAAGCCACAATGTCTGTCCGATTACAGGACCAGTGCACAAAACATATCCGGCTACAGAAAGGCGTGAGACAGGGAGATGTTATATCTCCGAAACTGTTCACTGCCGCGCTGGAAGATGTTTTCAAGTTACTGGACTGGAACGGACATGGCATCAATATCAACGGCGAATGCATCACTCACCTTCGGTTTGCCGACGATATAGTCATTGTGGCGGAGTCGATGGAGGACCTCGGTGCTATGCTCAGGGACCTCAGTAGAGTATCCCAACAGGTAGGTTTGAGGATGAATATGGACAAGACAAAGGTGTCATTTCAAACATTTGACAATGTCAAATGTTCATGTCTCACCTGTACCGGTTATTGTTGGGAATACCACACTCGAAGTTGTTGACGAATACGTCTACCTGGGTCAAAAGATCCAATTGGGTAGATCCAACTTCGACAAAGAGGTCCAGCAAAGAATCCAACTCGGATGGGCAGCGTTCGGGAAACTACGGCACATCTTGGAGTCCAAAATACCCCAATGCTTGAAGACGAAAGTCTTCAATCAGTGCGTGTTGCCAGTGATGACTTATGGAACTGAGACGTGGTCCTTAACTGTGGGCCTCATAACAAAGCTCAAAGTCACACAGCGATCTATGGAGCGAGCTATGCTCGGAGTCTCTTTGCGCGACAGAATCCGTAATGAGGATATTCGCAAAAGAACTAAAGTAGCCGACGTAGCTCGAAGAGTAGCTAAGCTGAAGTGGCAATGGGCAGGCCACATCGCTCGCAGAACTGACAACCGATGGGGAAGAAAGGTTCTCGAGTGGCGACCACGAACCGGAAGACGCAGTGTTGGACGGCCTCCCACTAGATGGACAGATGACCTCACGAAGGTCGCTGGAAACCGCTGGTTGCAGGTTGCGCAGGACCGTTCGTTGTGGAAATCTAGGGGGGAGGCCTATGTCCAGCAGTGGACGTCTTACGGCTGATGATGATGAGGTGACGGATCTCATGCTTTTCCATTAAATTTTTTCTGTTATTCTCTGTCCTTGACCATTTGAATCCTAAAAGAGATACTTCTTTTCGCAATGACCATATTGATCCTGGATAGTTAATGTCAGCTTGTTGTTTAAGAGTTTGTTGTCTGACTGTACTTTTGGTAATAGATGCGTATGCATGTGATCACTCACACTAATGCAAAGCTCAGCTTATACCTCGCGGACTGTAATAGAGATTAGTTCAGTCAATAGCATAAGCAGCTCACTTTATATTCTTACTTTTTTACCGTGCATAGTTCTGCGTTGGATCACAGGATGGTAAGCGACGAAGTACATAGTTCAGAAAAACGCACACTGGCCTTTCTGAAAATACAAATTCCCTTTGACCTTGAAAAGTTCTAGATTGTATCTCTCAGGGAATAGTGAGCCAGCAACGTATTCCACCCAACTTATTCCTACTGTTGGGTGTTCACAAGGAGTAAGTTAATTCCATTCGATATTTTGGCCTCGTGGCCAAAATATTGAACCTGCTCCTGCGGATTGGCGAATCCTCGAGAAATGTATGTATATGTATGTTGCTTTTCTCACAATGTTTTGCTTTCCAATCAAATCTGCAGTTCAGTCCGTAGGCAAAGGATGGAACCCGTCCTGTACATCACGTAAACGCTTGCAAATACAAATTTGAAAAAGTTTGTGTGTTGGTTTCATTTACACGGCAATTTAGAGTGCTGTCGGTGGGAAGCCGTGGTGGTCAAGTCGTACGATGAGATTCAAACCTATGTGAGGTTTGAATCTCATCTAACTCTAGACTTTCCAAAAGACAGGACAAGTTTATAAATACTCTGGTTTCAACGCTAAATAAAATCATCGTGAAGTAAACAACATATCTCAAAAAATTGAAAACGTGTCATGTCACTTTGACATTTCATTTCTTTGATAATAATTTATAGAACAGATCAATGTTCATAGCACTATTGAATGGAAAAAGCAAGTTGCTTACCATCAGACACGCCGCTTACTTGTCCCGTCACTCTATGTGATAAAAAAGCGAAATGTTAGGTTTTTTATTGAGAAAATAAATTCTTAAACAAAAAATATGTTGTTTTCCTACCTTCAGATCCAGATATTTATCAGTTAGATAAAGTGTGCAAGCGGTTGCAAATAATGTGTCCAATAATTGTCCATGTAATTTTTCTTATTTTTAGGGCTTTCATATGAATTGAATTATAAACATCCAAACATTGATATTTATAATATTAGTAGAATTGTACAATTCAAATGTCTATCACCAATCTGACACGTAATACATCCTCGGAATGATTATGGCTCGTGTGGAGTTGGTAAAGTTAATACGCTTATCAGAGGCACGCGCTCCCTAACGAATAAACGATACTCTCTGTTTATATGTAGTCTATCAATGTAGGATTTTGGTGGATTTATTACGGTTTTG
Source organism: Ectropis crepuscularia (assembly GCA_963693475.1). NCBI lineage: Eukaryota > Metazoa > Arthropoda > Insecta > Lepidoptera > Geometridae > Ectropis > Ectropis crepuscularia. The sequence continues at coordinate 19,464,959 of OY856358.1, forward strand.
GTCACAGTGACGACACTGTAACCAAAACCGTAACCAGTTGCCAAAAAATCGAGAGGAAAGCCAAACATAGTAATATTTCGAAACTTAAATTTTGTGGATAGATAACACTTATGTGCTATTAAGCCAAGCAAGGTTTGGTACAACCATTTGGAAGTAGATGCCATTTTGACAGTAGATACCACTTGAGATCATCTGCCGTAGAACTTGCCATTAAAAAAAGAAGGAATACTACGTCTGGGTGATGCACGCAGTGCAGTACTAAACAGTTTTTTAAAGTCTTCATGTTCCAATGGCTATAATAATATTGCAATATGACTTATAAACAGGAGTGATGCTTACCATCAGGTACATACATATCTAGCTTGGCCCGTCAGTCTATTCCTGTGCTCTATTTATATTTTTTGTGCAATATTTAATTTATATTACAGCGATACTTGCATTTTTAAGTAGTATATCTTTGCATTTTATGGCTCCATCTTTCGTTTTTTAGGGTTCCGTAAAACGTAAAAACGGAACCCTTATAGATTCGTCGTGTCTGTCTGTCTGTCCTTCTGTATGTCACAGCCACTTTTTGCCGAAACTATGAGAACTACACTATTGAAACTCGGTAAGTAGATGTATTCTGTGAACCGCATTAAGATTTTTACAAAAAAAATACAAAAAAAAATATGTTTGTCTGTAAAGTCGGTTTACTGACGATAGAACGTGACAACGTCTTAAGGAAATACTGATGGAATGGTAGCATTTTTCAAAAGAAATTTTTAATTTCATTTGTTTAATAGATTTGTATGTAAGAAGTAATCAGTAGAATTTAGTCATTTTCAATCAAAACAATGCAAAAAAGCTTTTAGATGCCGGGGATCGAACCCGGGGCATTTCACATGCAAAGCGAACGCTCTACCACTGAGCTACATCCCCGCTTGAACTACTGGTCGAAATAATTAATACAACTGTAACAAACATGCGGCAAGGTAACGACCGACGGTAACGCGGTAACGGTACATGACGTCATGTTTTGTGGGCATGCAGCCGGCTTCATCGAATTATAAGACGTTATCACGTCAAAAAAATTAGGGTTGCCCTCCATACTTAGAACTGAAACTAAAAAATGTTTTTTTCATCAAACCTACACGTGTGGGTGGGTGTGTGTATATCTACACGTCTATCGATAGGTCTTCAAAAATGTTGTTGAGGTTTCTAATTTAGTTTTTGTCTACACTGAATAATTTGCGCGAGAGACACTTCCAAACTGGTAAAATGTGTGTCCCCCCCCCCCCCCCCCCCTCTAACTTCTAAAATATGAGAATGAAAAAACTAAAAAGAATATATGATGTACATTACCATGCAAACTACCAACGAAAATTGGTTTGAACTCGATCTGATGAGTAGTTTTTTTTAGTACGTCATAAATACATTAAAATTAAAACTTCGATCAAAGTTACAACGAACTAAAAAAACTATATGTACTATGTATATTATGTTACTTGCTGCAACGGAACTCTTCATGGGCGAGTCCAACTCGGACTTGACCACTTTATTACTAGAGTTCCGTACCCAAAGATTAAAACGGGACTCTATTACAAACTCTACGCTGTCCATACGTTTGTCACCAGGCTGCATCTTATGAAGCGTGATGGACTAAAAATACTATAAAAAAAGTTTTATTGTGTTTTATGTGGCTCTCGTACCACAAACGCGACTTTTTGCTCGATATTGAAAACGCCAGCGGGCATATTTATGTGTGAAATATTCACAGAGTATTAAATTTTATACATATTCACTTTAATATAAATAGTCAAATGAAATAAAATATTTAAAAGAAGCTCTCATACAAGAAAATTAAGATATTTCGGCGTTTTTGTTGAAAATAATACCCTTCGTGTGCAAGTCCAACTAGCACTTGGCCAGTTTATTTACACTGACCAGACTGTCAAATCGTATAACCATGCAGTTCAAATTTCGATCGTTTCCTACTCCCAACTACTGGCCAACCCAACTACATCTCGATAGGATTTAGGATGATTGAATCTTAGTAACGAGAATGCAAGGCCTATCATTATCCACCTTCGGTACGTACATAAGCGTATTAACGTGGGTGCTAACCGCTTACCTCCTCTATTCATGAGTACTATAGACCAGTCACACAATGAGGCCGTATATAATTATGTGTGAATTACTACAACGGAATAACCAGATACATGGTAAAGCCGTTCATAAATAAATATTCCAAGATATTCTTCACACTGCTATGTTATTAGTAAAGATAGTTTCGTGTTTTCTAAAAACGAGCCTCGTATAGCTCGGATGTTATTCATTCCATTTATTTTATTTTATCATCAGTTTATCGAATATATTTTTTAGAATGGACACTTGACCCTAATAATCCAATAACAATTTTTTTTTCTATCCTTAATCCTGTAATTCAATAAAAGAACACCAGTTTAATATAAATATATATTATATATTGAACTGGTGTTCTTATAATATATATATTCTATTCCAAAATGTCAAGCGAAGTGATATTTAACAATTCTCCGGTCGTGATATCCGTTCAAGTAAATATGTGAATTAACGCATATTTATCAAATTTCTCTAACAAAATAAATTATTTACGCCACCTGTGGCTTATAACTAACTACTTTTAATAGTACATTATGATATAAGTGCGGTAAGTTGATAATTACAGCCGAGGCTTTATTGCTAGCTCGAGCCGAAGGCGAGAGCTATAATTAGCAGAGGCTGTAATTATCAAAGCGCACGTATGTCATACGACGTTTTATAACATATTTGCGAGGAAATAAACAAAACTCTGACGACATTTTCAAATAAAAACAATACAGCGAAAAAAAACGCGCGGAATAATATTTACTTGATCACAGATCACAGCATAGAGTAAGTAATCACTATGGATCACAGATTAGCAATGCGCGCGCATCGGCGCCTTTTTTTTTTAAGCAACGGCACAGAACCAACCGGTATGCCATTAATAATAAAGTAAATTAATATTTTTGTGTTTTGTTACAGAAAAATTAAAGTAATTTATGGTCTAAATTAATTAAATTAACGAATTTAATAATTCTTTATTATATTTTACCTCTCAAAGTTAATTTTATTCATAAAATGTTGACCACACTTTTCTGACATAAAAACTCTTTACTAAGATTTAAAAAGGTACCGTTTGTTTTAGACGGAGCATATCTCTCTACCTAGTCTATGGACGGAGCATTTTGAAACCGTGCGTTTTACATTACACATTACAGCACTAGTGCGTAATAAGATACATTACGATACAGAAATTGGTCCAATAAGAGACCCTTTACGAGCAAATATGTTATAAACTATTTTTACTTTTAAAAAATGCATCATAATATATAAATATAAACAAACAGCTATAAAATCTTTAAATATTTTTTTTGCCGCAGCACAGCTACATAATGTACATACAATATTAAATTTGTAAGAGTGCTGACTTTAGTCAATTTGAACGAAGCGCTTTTCCGCCACTTCATCCGCTAGGGACGCATTATCAGGGAGTTGAGTGGTAAGGGTGAAATTTTTCACTTCCGTTTACTTATACCATTGCAAACATGAAAACCAAATGGAATTGTGATAAATATGAGAACAGTAATAATCATAACAATGGTAAAATGTTTTAGATTTATAGTGAGAAGTATATATTATCAGTACTATAGGCTAATGTTTATTTATGTGTGTATTTGGGGTGTACATCGTCACATAAACTTATCTTATACATAAAATTTTCGTGTAACAGTGTTAGTTACCTTACTCCTCCGAAACGGCTTTACTGATTTTTACCAAATTTTATACGCATATTCAGTAGGTCTAAAAATCGGCTACTATCTATTTTTCATACCCCTAAGTGATAAGGGTTGTTCACCCCTAAATTTTTATTTTTTATTTTTGAACAAAAATTTTTGTTTTTATTTTTTTATAATGTGGCATTAAAAATACATACAACCCTAAATTTTTGTCTTTTTATCAATAGACGTTTTTAGGGTTCCGTAAAACGTAAAAACGGAACCCTTATAGATTCGTCATGTCTGTCTGTCTGTCTGTCTGTCTGTCCGTCCGTATGTCACAGCCACTTTTTGCCGAAACTATGAGAACTACACTGTTGAAACTTGGTAAGTAGATGTATTCTGTGAACCGCATTAAGATTTTTACAAAAGCTTTTTTAAAAAAATAAAATTAGGGGTGCCTCCCATACTGAGTACTGAAGCTCAAAAATTTTTTTCATCAAACCTACACGTGTGGGGTGTCTATCGATAGGTCTTAAAAAATGATGTTGAGGTTTCTAATATAATTTTTGTCTACACTGAATAACTTGCGCGAGAGACGCTTCCAAAGTGGTAAAATGTGTGTCCCCCCCCCCCCTCTAACTTCTAAAGTAATAGAATGAAAAAACTAAAAAAAATATATGATGTACATTACCATGAAAACTATCAACGAAAATTAGTTTGAACTCGATCTGATGAGTAGTTTTTTTTTAGTACGTCATAAATACACTATTATTAAAACTTCGATCAAAGTTACAACGAACTACAAGAACTATGTGTACTATGTATATTATGTTACTTGCTGGAACGGAACCCTTCATGGGCGAGTCCAACTCGCACTTGGCTACTTTATTTAATAGCCATTTTAGTAATTTAATCATTTGACAGTGAACTCCTCCTAAACGGCGAGACCGATTTGAATGATTTTTTTTGTGTGTATACAAATGGATTCGAGGATGATTTAGATTTACAAATAAGTCCAGCAGATGGCGCTGCAGACAGTGTCTAGGTTATGAGCCGAACGGACCGCTAGTGTGTTTATACAAATTATAATATTGTATGTAATGTAAATGCAAATACGTCTAGTAAAATGCATTACAAATAATAATGTTGCACATCATACCCGTAGTTAGGATGTTGCGAATAGTGTAGTACTGTTGCACATTACGTTAAGTGTTGATAACTTGAATGAGATCTTTAAACTACCTAATTCCCAATGAAGAGCCCAAATCATTACCTAGTCTCGCACTGCGCTCGTCACCCAGAGATCTAAGTTGTTATTTCTCTAAGCCCTGTAATTTCTCTGGAAATATTGCCCTTCAAACCGGAACACAGTAATGTTTGCACATTACTGCTTGGCGGTAGAATAACTGGCAAAGTTGTGGTACTTCCCCAGGCGGACTCTGCTAAGAGTCCTACCACTACAAAAGGTTTGTTGAAGCCCGGTGTTTTTGGGCACACAGATGGCAGCACTGTTGTAGAGAGTTACATATCTGGTGCAAAAGCTAGTAGTAAAACTCAGGCACTGAGAGATAGTAAGATATTATACTGTCTCAACTTATCCATTGAGTTAGTCTCAGTTACACTAACAGGATCCAAAGAGTCAGCTTAGTTACTCGTATAACAATAATATAACGATGATGATTTCTTTTTCGATACGATCATGTCTCTGTTGCTTTGGTCAGAGATTTAAAACCATTGAACAAAAATTTACATTGCCGGCGCTTTTTTCAAAGTCATTATGCCTTTCTTCTACGAGTATAAAGACAAATAACGTTTTCATCCCACCAGCTCGGAAATAGTACTTTTGCTCCTCGATATCAGGGCGCAAAAGTCGTTTTTATCCTCTAGAGGGTAAAGTAAATTTGAATTTAGAACATCGTGTGTACTGAGGTTTTGAATTCAAAATATAATTTAACCTATTTATTTCTACCTCCATGGTGCCGAATTCATCATACATTTCTTTTAAATTTGTCAAAAACTCATACTCGGAACCTCCTTGGTGTACTTTTTTTTTAAATGCTTTGCGCGCAATTTTCTTTTCACGTGTGGAGGATAGAGGTAAAGAATGTTATTTCAAATAGCAGAACATTTTAAAATGCTATGAATGAATCAATTGTAATCGAATTGAAGTATGCCGAGTTGCCGAGTTGCTGAGCTAAATCATTAAATATTATTGGCTACTAAAATAGTAACTACATTTAACTAACTACTTATAGTAACTACAGATAATTTCAACTACTTGTGCAGTACAAAATAATGTAGTAGGTTTAACATCAAATAAATAATTACTATATTGAGAAAACATGTAGGTACCTACAATATAATATTTTGAAGTCAAAATTTCTTTTGGCGGGCCAAAGACAGGTTTTTCGTGGGCTGTCAATTGAATTCTAGCGTCACGCTCAGGAATGATAAGAAATCTTCGGGTAAACTCGGGACCATAGCCATTGGCCATCTAGAAATCCCTCAACCTTTCCCATTGACCATTTAAAATGCGTCAGCATTTCTAGATGGCCATGCTCATAGCTACGCCCTTTGGTTTCACACACGTAGTTTCCAAAGTAAGCAATCAAATTCCGAGTTATAAGTTACCACCTCTATCGGCAGTGCCTATGACATTGAACTCTTAAAACACTAAGAAGCGGCAAGCGCTCATCTACGATCACAATGTAAAATCAGGTGACGTCTCCTGATTGAGTCTCAGTCGCAACAGGAGCCACAAGTTGAGTGGACGTTTGCGTCGTTCGCTAACAATTCAAAAAAATCCGATATGAGCCGTAATAATGTCTTATTCTGCTTTTGCAAGGTGCACAAACAGTTCAAAGACCAAGAACAAGTTCCATGGTATCACTTTTCATGCGTAAGTACACAAAATCTTTAATTATTTCCATAACAGTTCAATGATTATTACATCTAAAATTATTTTTCTGTTGGAAACAATTTTACAATTGGCCGTTTCTAAAAAGAGACAGATATACATACAGCGTAAGAGTGCAACACGACCGGCGATATGTTAGTTGCGGCTATTTTGTCTCTTTCACGCCAGTGCATTTGTATGTCTTTCTATTCTTGTCGAAAAAAATATCTAAGCAAATGTGATGTATAGCTATCTCATTTCCACCTACTGCCTACTTGTCATGATGTCTTTGTCATTCATTCAAACGTCTCTCACGATGCAAGTGAAGCTGTGTGCACATTGCGTATACTTGTGTGAGATTTTCGTTACATTATGCTGTCTTTATATTAGAGCGTACCTTATCTTCGTTTACTTAGTTTCATCAAAGGCCTATGACTGTCAATTTTTTTTCCATTAATTCTGAATAGTACTTTTTTTATTTGCTTGAAAATGTACCCTGATGCAAATTTAGTGCTACTATAATTTAATGCATTTGGGCGGACACTTTTTCATGTACACATATGAAACTTCTTACCTCAATCGGTCAACTCTCCGTATTTTCACGTCGTATTGTTATTGTTTACTTAGGTTAAAAACAGTAAAATCGAGTACAAGTCAAAAACCGAAATACCATAATAGTATGTGATTCTAGCGACCAAGAAGTTTATTTGACACCAACAGAATTGACTGAAACTGAAAATGCACAAAGCGTTCAGTAATTTCCTCGCTAAGGTAAGGGATGAAAAATTACGTGTTGCACTCGAGTGCAAAGATTTTTCACCTTGTGCCCTTTTGATTCCCTTGCTACGCTCAGGATTCTAATTTTTGAATCCCTCGCTACGCTCGTGATTCAACTTTAGAATCCTTCGCTTGCTCGGTCATCAAATTTGAGCACGCGGTTAAAAAGCCACTTTGCGCTCTTGTACAACAAATAACTAATTTCGTCTGCGTTAAAATATTCCTGATCAAAGCACCTTTCTGTGCTAGGTAAAAATACCGATATTTTTATAATGTAACCATATTCGATATTCATATATTTATATATCAGTCTGGTATAGTGTTGCTGAATACTTGTTCTGAACTGGCAGACCGCCATGATGAGAGCCGGATACAGAGCTGCCATTGGTACGCCGATGCTTAAATTATGACCGCTGTATAAACTCGTAAACCATTAAAGGGTAGAAGGATATTTGTGTAGATTGCCCTGAGATTTATGCAGATGTAGATTCGTATTTTAATATCACTTAATAATTTACGAGACTGTGATGAAACTAGTCTTAAGAAAATTTATTTTATTCGAAAAACAAAAACCGACTTTAATCTAAAATTTAATTCAGACACTCGATCAAATTTCATAAGAAGCCTAGCATTTCATAATAGACAGCTTACAAGTGACGGCATAGTGCTGCATCTTAATACTTTACACCCTTCTATCATCCTACATAGGTCTCCTGGTGGTTCATTTGACCCGTAAATTTTGTTCACGGGCCTGTAGTCTATAAGTCATCGAGGTATATGAAAGTTAACTTCAGTTTTTAGGGTTCCGTAAAACGTAAAAAAGGAACCCGGAAAATTGCCTTGAACTCGATCTGATGAGTAGTTTTTTTTTATTTTTTAGTACGGCATAAATACTCTATTATTGAAACTTCGATCAAAGTTACAATGAACTACAAGAACTATGTGTACTATGTATATTATGTTACTTGCTGCAACGGAACCCCTCATGGGTGAGTCCAACTCGCACTTCGCTACTTTATTTTGCACATATTTCAAAAATCACAACACCGATTTCAATTAGACATATATAGGACGGAGGAGTACGTAATTTCCTATACTTATAGTTCACTAGCAGCGTTTTACCTGCTCAGTTCTCGTTCCCGTTATTTTCCCGGGATAAAAAGTACAATCACATCAAGTTCGACTTAAGTTTCAGCTAAATCCATCCGTCCTTTTAAGGAGAGTGCACGCGTGTTACCGCTGCTTGTTTCTCGTTTAGTACAGAACAGTACTTTACCATAAACTATTTTCTACAAAAAAGTAAACCGACTTCAAAACCACAAATAGGCACTCAAAAGCGAAAAATAAACTGATATAATTATCATAAGCGCTACCCATCTGTTTATATTCGGTGCCAGTCTAGTCAAAAAGCTAATAGACAAAAACTATGTTAGTATGTTACAATAAGGTGGTAAGTGGTCATAGGTAAGTAGTATATTCATATCTACCTGTTAGACTTGGCTGGCACCACAGAAATCTAAATAATAAGGTAATAGAAATGGCATAACTCTCAAATTACTTGCAAAACGCTTGTCGCCACATTTCCCCTACCCCGCGGTCACTACTACATGCGCGTACTATTCCAATACAAATTCACTCACACACGAACAGCTGCACATTAACAAACTAGGTCTGTGATTGCACCACACACATCCATAAACGCTTATCAGTGAACCTACTAATACATTGAATAATAAACAATTTTTCACATTTACGCTAGTGCTTGACAAAAATTAAAACATATCGATATTTCAAAGTACGGTCCAATTTTAACATTCGATAAAGGTTATTATTGATTTCATTAATTAGGTGTATTAAACTACCACAAAGTCAATATGCTTATAAAATAAGTGAGTCACACGGGGTATACTATTGTTTCGAAAACTGAACTATGTAATTCTGACACCATATGGGCTTAGGTATAGTTGAAGAACAAAGGTTGTTGTATATTTTGTACATCGAGCAACTCGATCTTCCGCGCAAGCACGGAAGGGAAGTAGCCTTAGCTAAAAAATATTGTGCAAATCTTTGTCATTTCTTGCGGGAGGGGAAAGTTGCACACTAGCGCAAAGCCGAAATACTACATACAAAACATACCTGTACCGATCCATTGCCGATCATACTCACGCAGCCAAATCACTAACACATAAAAAATAAAGCACCATTCACAAATCTAGCCCCGCCCTCAGTGTATTCCACGCCACAGTATATTATCAAACTCCCTGGTCCACGCGGACTTGTACTTTGACAGAGGGGAAACGCTGTGTATGCCTACTCCCTTCCGTGTTGCTCGCTGATTTTGTATGAAAACTAATAAAGTCTTAAAAATAAAAGCTTACAATAGATAAATACTGCCTCAGTTATCTTAATATTTATTTTGCACGGACGAACAATCGCGCGTTATAGCCAGTATGTATATATATGTTAATAATTAATGTATGTTAATAATTAATGAATTATGAAGTAATGTTTACCGCGAATTAAAAGATTGTACGTACGGGTGTAATGTTAATTGCGTACAATTTTTTTTATCGATTTATTATGTTACTTTATCGATAAAACTATGTAAAATTTAAAATAAAATTTTCATTGTTTATTTTTGGGAAAGTAAAATTGGACCGTCCAGCACTAACTCACAATCGCTACCTGCGGTTGTACCATGGAAGATTAGAGGTTATGACGATTTCTTTAATTTTACATTACATTGCTGTTTATGCTTGTACCACTCTAGATGTTAATTAATGTACGCAGCAATGGTATGCAAAACGACGATAACACCAAAAATGAATAACTATCATAGTGAATCATTGGGCTCCGTTTATTTTAGTAAAAAATACAATTAAAATAAAATAAAATACCTATCAGTGAAATATAATCTCATTATTGGTATAATTGCAAGCTGTGGAAGAACTTCCACAGTTGTTTATGCTGCATAACACAAGTTTTAAAGATGATTCACGCCAGCCGGTTCGAAGAAGACTAAACTACAACTCGAGCACTGGTGGCCTACAAGTTACCTGTGCGGCGACAATGTCACGCGGTCATGCGACTTCTAGTACCTTATTATTTAGATTTCTGTGGCTGGCACCGACTTCAAATAGATGAGTAAGTAGCGCTCTTAATAATTATATCATTTTATTTTTCGCTTTTGAGTGCTTATTTGTGGTTTTGAAGACTGTTTATTTTTTTTGTAAAAAATAGTTTATTTAAACCTTTTTAGTACGAAACAAGTTTTCATCAATGCATTTACACAGTTTCGTGATGAAAGGATTGAATTTCAAAACTTTTGTGAAATCGTCAACTAGGTACTGACTTAGTCCAGACAAAAATATAGACAGTAGGCTGATTTTGGTATCTTCTTCATATTTCAAAAACCACCACACCGATTTCGATAAAATTTATATCGGGCTATTCGTGAAGCAGACCCATCCGAACACAAAAATATTTTTTTAAATTGGTTTGGGAGTTCTCGGGAAACCAGGTAACATATACAAAAAATAATTGTGGTCGAATTGATAACCTCATCCTTTTTGGAAGTCGTGTTTAAAAATAGACAAATTAGAACTTATAGGCCTTAGAGATCTTAGATGTAGGGATTACTTACCAAATTTAGTTAAAAAGACTAAAATTAGACCATGGGACCTAATGGGATACAGCTGGGTTGTTTTAAAATTATTAAAAAATCCCCTAAGCTCTACATAACACAAATGATAAATCTTCGATTGTATTCATATACGTTTCTGCATTTTAACTTTTCAGCGTGGACTTCACTAAATTAGAAATTATATCAGTATTAGAGAATATTGTCTATCTCAAGGTTGCCTTGAATTGCTTTCAGCTATGAGGCTGCCAGTTGTTTCACTATTGTTACTATTTTCCTCACAGAAATCTAAATAAAAAGGTACTTACTATTTAGATTTCTGCGTTTTTCCTGTGTTCTACGGATCATTTAATTTTGTGAACAATAAAGAGTTGTCATTGACTCAAATTTAATTACCCAAATTTATGTTTGGAATCCAATGAGTACTACTAAACAATAAATCCAGACAGTATAATTTTTTGTCATTTGGTGTAATATAGTTACCAAAGTGTATTAAGCGGATAATATATACACGCAAAATTGTAATTGTACTGTAGATAAAAGTACTAAGACGATTTATGTGACACTAATTGCTTCCCGAAACATGTTTTTACTTTTCAGTGAAATGGCACGATGGAGAGAAAGAACTCAAACAACAGCGTGAACTCGTATCGAAGAAATAAATCTTGGCTCCGACAAATCGTTAACAAGAGAGCAATATTGGTCAAAATAAATACGCTGCCACAAAATGTGTTGATCTTTGATTGTATACCTCTTATTGATGAGGAAGAACGAAGATAAGAGCGTTTCGTGCAACGAAATGTAATCTTGATGCCTTTGAGAAGACAAAACGAAATTGGTACATCTTGTAACAAGGGAAATGGTTTACGTGACTTAAAACAGTTTGAATATAAAGTGGAACGGAGGCATTTCTGATTCAATTCGATTGACGCGAAGCGGCCATTTCATGGGAGATGTTTGGAATTTTTTTACCGAACATTCTGTTTTTATAGCCGAAAAGGTATCGTGATCATGTGTATTTAGAGTTTATTTTTGTGTGTTGTTATTTATTGTGACACTTTTATACTTTGTCTTTGTGTCTGGGTAATTGTAAATGCTTCTCTAAGGCTTTAAGGTAAAGATCGATATGGTCACTCTAACCTAGAAAATACCTTTTTCCTAGAGAGACGAACTTCTTAGCATTCCATGGATTCACCGTGCGGGTGCCGGGTCCATCGTGTGGCAGAGAGAAAAATCTCGAATAGACCCCAAGACTTGTGACTCGGGCGCAGGTTTAAAAGGGGCCCCTTTTGGTGACGTACGTCAACACTCACCTTCACTACTCGTATTTCTCTCCCTACCCAGCCAAATCCGATATGATCCTACTAGTGCAGCTTTAGATACTCGTTCTAGTATAGAACTTACTGCACTTCTGGACAAGCCAAGGTCTTTAAGCAGGTTCTAGAGAGATTTTGCTGGTATACCTCTCGCTCCTACTTCTACAGCGTATAAATTAACTACATAGCCATTTTTTGTTAATTCGTTTTGAAGGTACGTAATACTTATTTTGTTTCATCGCGTGGTCTTTAGGTATATTAGTTTCCCACGGTACGGTAAGTTCTACAAGGACTATGCGTTTCGTAGCCCTAGAAAAAAGAAAAATGTCCGGTCTGGATGACGAAACACCCACATCCTCTGGGATTTTGTAGTGCTTTTCATACGTGTCCATTAAAATAGTCCAATCAGGTGCTGAACCCAGGATTGAGTAAGGCTTGTTCTTGGAGTTTGAAGTTGAGCCCTCTTTTACAAAGTTAATTTGTCTTTTGTTTATCGTCAATCCCTTTTGGGCTCTAGCTACCGAAAGGGTTACGGCTTCACGTATGATTTCAAGTACTCTGTCATGGCGCTGTGAGTAATGACCCTTATTAAGGAGCACCTTGCATCCCACCAATATGTGCCTTGCTGTACATATCGCCTCACCACAAGTATAGCAACATTTTTCAGAGGCTTTTCCCCACCTTACCAAGTTACTCTGGTCAGGGAGGGTCATTTGGAAAGCGTTCAGATAAAATTTTAATAAGGCAGGAGACCAGTCTTATAGCAAGGTGCGCCACTTTAGAGCTAATGGGATACAAAACTCACCTATGGTTAACCACTCACTTTGCATTTCTAAATTCAGAGCGTGCACTTTGTAACTATCATTTTCGTCTTGTTGTAGAAAGGTTTTTACCATGTCTCGGTCTTCCCTTTTCTTTCTCGCACCCAACCCAGCTGTATTTACTTGCGCACCTTCCATAAATTGTTTGTGGAATTGAAGTCTAGATTCAAAGTCCGAAGCGCTTTTGTCTTTTGGGAGAGATGCGATTAATTCGTCTTTCGACTTTCCCAAAACATGCGTTTTTGTAACTCTTGTTTGAAGGTGTTTGTAGAGTTCGGATGGTTTTTTAGTTTCAGGCCAAAACAATTGTGATCCCTAAAGAGAGTAGAGGGATCAGCCGGATGTGCCAATCCCGAGCAAAAATGTTGTGCATGCGCCATAGAAGGTCTCTGAGGTCAATTTTCGAAAGGTGGCCACGCGCGCGGGGTACAGCTATATATACAGGATATAGGAGCTATATATATATAGGAAATATACAGGATATAAGTTTTAATTTATAAATAATACTAGTACATATTCTGAAAAACCAAAATAGCTTAAACTCTGTTTATGACTTTTATTTTCTAGATAGAGGTGAAAAAAACTATATTCACTATGTTTTTTATCACTAACAATCAATTTGTTTAAAAAAAAAAGTAATATTTTGGTTTATTACAGATTGTACGTACGAAATTAATATTGTTGTCTCGAAATACATTTTAGTGCAAAGTTTGCGGAAAATAAATTTAGAGCTACAAATGAATACGAATACATTGTAGTTTTACGGTTCATTCATTAAATTTTCTTTTCGAATGCAAAATAAATTAAATTTTCTTGAAAATTTGCTGTTTCAGTTGTATTTTAAATATTCCGTTTGTCAAAAATTTTAAAAGGGTATTAATATACTCTTTTAAACCAAAAACACCAAAATTAGTAGGTGCAACAAGTAAATCGAAATTAAATCACACAAATACTACAAGTTCAAATTTGCGAATCAAAATAGTAGTAGGTACTTCCAAAACACTTTAGCTTGTCTAATACAAATACAATATAATCTAATTTCGTAGGTTTTTAAAAGTTATTTTTCCGGTGAGAATTGTTGCTACAGCTATTGTACCTGTCACATTATCCGATGGGAAAAGACGGAGCGGGCTACGAGTAAGTCATGCAAGACGTTAAGCAGTGTATTGGTAGAACCTGATAATGATGATGATATAGTCAACATCTAAGATTGCAGTTCTAAAAACGGCAGAGCCTTTAATAACGAAACTAACAATTCCAATGAAAACTACATCATACATAAACTACATATTTATGTACCTTACTACTTACAGCATCTGAATAATTGTCAAGAGATCAAAAGAATTTAATCCTCTACATAATGTAAATGTTGTAGAGTATAACATTAAAAATAGCATAAATCCCATAGGAAAATCTGTCGTATTTCCAGTAAATGTGTAAAATAATACATTGTTGTACCTTCGACCTTGTGAAATAAAAGTTATATAAGATTTGAAATGACAAAAGTCACGGACCCCGGAGTCTGTGGAGTGACAAATTTAAATAATAAAAAAAAAACCTTGTGATATCTCTAGACGCGTACACCGTACATCCCACGATAGGTATTGTAGGTTATGAGACAAATTTAGTTAAAAGTACCAAAATAAAGATTTATACAAGTTTATTGTCAACTATCTCTCATTCCCAGGTGAAATCCTAATTTGCGGATTATTTGGCCAATAATGAAGGTCTAAATTTAGATATCATAAATTCTTTGTTTTTCATTTCCGAGACTAAAATGGAAATTAAATATGGCAAAATACGTAAGAATTATTAATTAACGGACAAACCATTTCTTCAAGGAAAACCACCTACTTACCGTTATCGAGGCAGATACTTGATTGGATTTATATATTTCGTTGTACACAAAATGAACTCACAGCTTTGTTCTTTTTTCCTCAATTTTCACCGTTCGTTTCGCTTCAGGCAACACTACCATCTTTGTGAAATACAATGGAGCGCGCTTATTTAAAAAGAATAGGATCCACTCTATAGTGCGTTCCAGTGAGCTGTGTAGAAAACCAAAACAAACCAAAAAAAAGGTGATACCATAACATAAACATCGTTTAATCTTAGTATTTTTATGAAATTGCCTTAAAATATTTTTCACAAATAGGATTCGACTTTATTGCGATCTTAAATACCATATACTTAGATTTGTATTGATCAAATAATTCTATACTATCTTATTTTAAAAGTTATAGAAAGTAATGGTAGGATGATAGAAATATGATTTTAAGTACTAGCAATTTGATCTGTGTTTCTCAAACTCTCAATGTTGCATTCAAGACATTACTTCTTTTCATCAAATTATTCTTATTAAGGACGCGCCTATTTTTCTGACATACCACTCTCATGCCCATATTGTAAAAATGCCCATTTCCATTATATTCAAGTATGGATTAATTTTACTCTATTTATTTTTGTCATTAATTTGGAATTTTTAATTGTTATGTAATTTGATTTTAATGGAATGTATTATTTGATTTTTATTGTAATGGGATCTTAAATTAACGTCTGTTTTTTTTTAAATTATTGACTTGTATTGGTAATATTTGAATATTATGACATGTAACTACTCGTTATCAATAAAAGAGAAAGAGTATGACTAAAGAACTCCGAGAAAAAGGTTTCTTGTGTCGTAACGAGTTGAGAGAAAATCGCAAACCTCTAAATACGTGTTCCAAATTACGCTGTTTACTATCAAAAGCTTGTATAATTTTCACTCTAAAATGCCATAAATTTTGTGTTATTTTGATCGAAACTTTTGTATGTGTTTCCAGAATATTACAGCATAGTGTTATGATCAGTTTTGGGTAATACAAGGACAATTTGAACGAGATTTAATTATTGTTAAAAATAAAATGAACGTTTTCATATAAGGAAACATCTAAATTACTTTTCTAAGTCACTGGTTCTAGTGTTACATTCTTCTCCGAACTCAAATGCTTTGCCTTTCCTTTTTTTACGTGGGAGAAATAAATGTACGTATGCCCGCCATACTCTCATTATGAAATGAGAAGAGATCTCCATCTACCCTCATTTGGGTATACCCCACCATATCAGGTTTCTCCAAACTCAGTGCGCTATGCACACATTTATTTATTAGAGGATTCCGCGACGCCGATAACCGTAAACCGGGTAGTTTTCGGTTATTGGCATCGTGGTCATCGCGTCGTAGTTGAAATATATACCTATGTTTTTATTTTCCAATGCTTCCCGAACCATTCTTGCGTAGTAATGACATTCGGTAGATAGAACCTTCGGGTCGTGGATCTCGATCCAATGACCAATTTTAGCATCAATCAGATGTTCAGCAATTGCAGATTCTTGTGTCTGACGATTTTTTACAGCGGCAATGTGTTGATTATTCCAAGTCCCAGCAGTGGGAACATATATTTGGGTGTTTATGATATCCATACATATATATTTAGCCTTGTTTTGCGATGAAAATTTAAAAGGGCAAGCAATGAAAGGTACTACAAACTATCTTGTAAAACAAAGGTTGAGAAATGCTGGTCTGTCATATTGAGAGTGACATTGGTTTGTTTACCTTTTATTCACAGACATTTGGAATGAGGTATAGATTTGAAGACGCTCGATTTTATCCATCGGAAAGCAATAAAGCAATCAACTGTCTAGCCATCTAATGACAAAAGTAGTGTCAAATTGCTACCAAATCTAAACGGAATAAATGTTCTTCAGAAACCAAATCATTTGTAAAAATCAAACTAATTATAATCAGGGACTGTGGGTAAACTAATATTTTTTTCAAGCTGTTTAGTAATCTCGGAGGTTTGAATCATCTTCTTCTTATAAAAAAAAATCTCGTGTCACAATGTTAGTTACCTTACTCCTCCGAAACGGTTTTATTGATTTTTACCAAATTTTATACGCATATTCAGTAGGTCTGACAATCGGCTACTATCTATTTTTCATACCCCTAAGTGCTGTTCAGTGTTCATCCCTATTTTTTATTTTATTTGTGTGTAATTTTTTGTTTTTATTTTTTTATGATGTGGAATTAAAAATAAATTCAACCCTAAATTGTTACCCTTTTATCACCAACTACTATTCTTTAATAGCCATTTTAGTAATTTAATCATTTTTCATTCCGCTCGATAACTGATGAATTTTTTTTTTGTAAATGTTTTTCACTCTATTTCGATTAAAAATTCCTGGATTCTGGGAACTTGGATGGCAAATCAATTGGATGGATGTATTTGATGGAATTGTAAAAATAAACATTTATTTTTATCATTAAAGTTTAGTGCTACCAATGTGAGATTTTTAAAATTTGCAGCGCTCTTACTGGTATCTATACTAATATTATAAAGCTGAAGAGTTTGTTTGTTTGAACGCAAGGATCTCGGGAACTACTGGTCAGAATTGAAAGGTTCTTTCTCTGTTGGATAGTCCATTTATCGAGAAAGGCTATTTAACATTACGCTACTATCAACACGAATGAAGCATGAATGAAAAATGTAACGGAAACGGGAAATAATTGTGCTTTTTGAGAGTTTTCGTTGCGTGACAGCATGTGTCATTCGTCAAAGGTTCGTGAAAGGTTGCGTCATTAGAACCTAAGGTAACCGAATTTGTTCAAAATTTGAATTGGTACGATGAATTTTAGATAGATGGCGTAGCAACGCGCGCGCGATTCAGCTTAGTACTTAGTACCTATATAATTCTTCTACGGGTACGTGTGTTGACAGTGAACTCCTCCTAAACGGAGGGACCGATTTGAATGATTTTTTTTGTGTGTACAAGTGGATTCGAGGATGGTTTAGATTTACAAATAAGCCCGGCAGATGGCGCTGCAGACAGTGTTTAGGTTACGATCCGGGCGAAGCCGGAACGGGCCGCTAGTTTAATGTAAAAACAAGTACCTACCTGCGATTTCGTCGACGTATTTATAAAACTACTACCTAGCTGTACCCTACACACGTTGCTACGCCACCTGTTGAAAGTTGGTGCGAACTCTTTTTGGCGCATGCACAACAACTTTGCTAATGATTAATACATGATCAAATGCATAGTTTACGATTTTATAAAAGACAGGCAACGATTCATTTTTCTATCTTATACATAGATGAAAACAGCTATTTTATAAGGAAGTGTGAATTTTTGCGGGATGAAATGTGTAATTCCAGACTAAAATATGTTTGAGTTCCCAATTTCAACTTGCCTCTGTCAGTTCTTAGAACATGAGTAAATAATAAATAACCAAACTTTCACATTTTGCGTAATTATATTACAAATTTGAATGTTTCTATGTTCGGATGTTTGCTGCTCAATTACGCCGGAACGGCTTGAGGGATCGGGTTGAAATTTGGAACACAGGTAATTAATTGTCTGGAATATGATAAAATAGAAATTTAAACTATACACCTATCAAACTCTAAAACAACATCCTGCTGAAATGCAAGACGTTGGAGTAATTGTGCGCACCAAACATATCTCACAAACATAGCACAACCGAATATTTAAATAACCAAATAGAAAAAAGAATCAGATGACATAAATAACACAAGCGAATAGCTAGAAATGAAAAGAAGAGAAGTAACGGAAACTGCGTGGGTAAAACCGTGTGGCACTGTTAGTTTATACTATCATCAACATCAACAGCCCACTAAACGTTCCCACTGCTGGGACTCGGGGCCTTCTCTCGCAAGGAGAGAGTTAAGGCCATAATCCACCACGCTGGCCCAGTGCGGGTTGGCGGATGACACATGACTTCGAAAGATTCTAGTTTATACTATGGGCAGGATGAAATAATTTGTTTACTTTGATACTCTCCGTTTTGGTGGTCGGATGAAACGACAAAAAAACTCTTTAATGTAGTTCTCACAGAAACGTGTCACGGGCTAGCTACTCGACTAAATTTTATGTATTTTCAAGCACGGATGGCGTCGACTTTCTTGCTAAGTCAGCATTTCAAAAGTTCATCCTGTTCTACACAGACATCTTATTAGAATAGACATCGCGAGCTTTTATTTGAGGATTTGCTTCGAGATTCTGATTGTACTCCACTCCGTTTCAATGTAAGTTGCCGTAAAACTTTGAATTGGCAGACTAGTTTAGTAGAGGTTAAATATGATGGTTGCATGCGACTGTCCCGTTTGAGGATTTGATTTCTTTGTAATACGAGTAAAGTTCCTAATTTTTCAAACCAGCAATTTCTTTTAGCCACGTTGAGCGCTTTTGATACTTGATGTTTAATAGTTTGATATTCAAAAGTGGACCTAAATATGTATCAAATTGATGAATAAATGATTGAACTATTTTTGTTTAATTTGACAGGAAGTTTGTTAATCTATGTATCAAATTTATGGAAAAAAGTTTCCAGAAAAATTACAAGACTCACAGAGATACATTATTGTAGATATATCTGTGTGACGAGCGTAGTGGTGCTGCTTTTAAGGGCAGGCGTGTTGCTTATACCATCACTATCCGCTCAAAACTCTCTGGTTCCTTTGGGGATCACTCATGCAAACCAAACAAGTTTATAAATTTATCATTTGCAGTTGGGTTATTGGCGCCAAAAAAAAAAAATGCAGTCATAGAACTGCCGATGGAAGTGAAAACTTATAACTCGGAATTTGATAGCTTACCTTGGAAACTACACGGGTGTAACCAGAGGGCGTGGTCTCGCCATCATGGCATGGCCATCTAGAAATGCGTCAGCATTTCCCATTGGCTCACGCATTTCTAGATGGCCATGCCATGATGGCGAGCCACGGCCATTTCAGCATTTCCCATTGGCTGACGCATTTCTAGATGCCCAATCGGATGGTCCCGAGTTAACCCGAAGATTTTTTATCATACCCGAGCGTGACGCTAGAATTCAATTCACACCCCACGAAAAATCTGTCTAGGCGCGCCTAAAGAAGTTTTCACTTCAAAAAGTATTTTTATTTTGGAACGTATATCCATATTTTTTTGTTTAGTGGCATTTCCTTGGACAAGTCTTTATTTTGACATAAACTACTCTAAAATTAAAGTTCATTCACATAGAAACATCGTAAAATGAAAAAAAAAACAAAAAAAAATATTTTTTGGCGGGAAAATGGTCCCGAAGTGTTGAAATATTTAAAATAATCGAATTTATTCTATGGAATGCAGTTTTTATATTTTTTCATGTTTATTATATCATATACAACAAATTTAAAACAAAATCACTACGTCATCTTATAATTTAAAATCTTATAGCTTTAGAACACTTGAGAACTCCAAAGAAAATCGAGTCAAGTGTCAAAAATGTTAGTTTACATTTCAAGCACACTAATATTTATTATAAACAAAAGATACCGCTAGAAGCGTCTTGAAACGCTCTTGAGAATAATGGGCTTAAACACGTAGATACAAGTACGGCGGCACTTCATATGCCAAAGCGTAAAGAACACACTTAGGCAACCTGACACCCGTTTTCCCGTCAAAATTGTAAAACGCAAATACCTACTAACAAGTGGCTATATTATAACAAAAATAAAACAATATTCAATGTTACAACTGTTGTTATAACTACCTAGTACCTACGCTAACAAAGTTACGAAACAAGGTAGTTTTTCCGGTATAGTAGATCCAACCGTTTATTTTCTTTTTGACAGCACCAATAGAACGTAACTGCGTCATGTTATGCAAAAGTTCACTTTTATATCTATGGATGATGCTGATAGCCATAGAACGTAAATTTTTAAAAACGTTTGTTGTTTTATGTAATTTATAAAAAAACTACTGCACTTATGGACTCAATTTGTCAAAGATGATTATTATACAGGATCAAGGAGCAAATTTAAGCAGTTGTTATATTTTTAAAACCTCGCATTTAAAAGTGAACTTTTGCGTAACATGACGCAGTTACGTTCTATTGGTGCTGTCAAAAAGAAAATAAACGGTTGGATCTACTATAGCTCATCAAAGTTTGCAAAATCGGATTTGAAACGTACGGTCGTACATGCTCCAACGCTCTCTACCTGCTTATTATGTCTCTGTTATTATAATATTACCATTTATTACAAAGGGGTGAGTGAACCGGCACCTCCCATTGTCTTAAAATGGCGTGAGTCAGTACATTAAATTTGGAAATTATGATAATCTTCCGTGTGCAATATTTAAATTTTGGACTTGGATCAGGTTATTCTTGAAAGAAACTACGAGGCACCAAGCTAGATTATGTTATCAATTGAGTAAAAGTAACCAATTAAATAAATGTAAGAATTTATATTGACAACTGTTCGATCTTTCCCATATAAAATTTTACAAAGGAATGCTCTTCAACGGCTTAGCTCCATCTACTTATAGCGCCAACCCCTCTAAAACTCTTTTGAGATGGCGGGTAGAAGTGAATGGTATCCCAGCGGCGCCCTCTACACTAAACTTTATCAGTCATACCCATTCCTTTAAATAATCAGATACTTGTTCTTTTATATGACACATATTTAGACTCAAATCCCAGTATTAAAAATAATACTATAGTGAAATATACTACAAACAAATACAGGTGACAACAATTATAACATGTACCTATCGTCAGAAGAGGCTTGTATATTTTGTAATTTTGTAGTGGCAGAGACTCTTGCCAGAGTCCGCCTGCGGAAGTAGAGTACCTTTGCCAGTTATTCTACTGCTAAGCAGTAATCCGCGAACATTTTAGTGTTCCGGTTTGAAGGGCAATGTTTCCAGAGAAATATCTGGGCTTACAGATATAACATCTCAGATCTCTGGGCGACGAGCGCAGTGCAGTGTTAGGTATTGATTTGGACTCTTCATGTTCCAATAGCTGCGTGGACTGGCTGTTATGTGACAGGCATGTTGCTTACCATCAGGCACATGTCCAGCTCGTCTCGACGCTCTTTATTTTGAAAAAAATTATAGAGGTATATGAAAAAATGAACAACACACCTTTTTACAAGCATGAAATCATATTTATGTATCTTACCAGCATAATCTCATCATCACTCTATCCTAGTCGACTGCAGAAGTGCTCTTCTCAAATAACACGCGACCCAGCCCTACACCATAGAATAGATAATACAGATAGAACGGACACTCCCCACCCCCCGCCAGTTTCAAGCTTCCTACCCCGCAAGGACGCGAGAAACACTCAACGAAGGGTTATATCGGACGACAATTTTCTATGAGAATACGACCATGACCAGAAATTCATTCAATTATACCTAAATTTAAATAACACAGCAACACAGGTTGCTGTGTTATTTAAATTTAGGTACCAATTTTTTCATCTGTTCAACGAAACAAGAATAACAGATTTTTAATTTCATAAGAATTTCTATAATATACTAGGATTGAATCGTTTTTCTACTGTGTTTTGATAAGTTCACAATTTTAAGTTAAGAATAAGAGATTTTTGATTTCATAAGAATTTCTACAAAGATTGAATCATTTTTATAAACTGTGCTACTGGTTAGAAGTACGCGCCAACACTGAAGTCCTGTGACCCTAGATGACACGCACACATGCGTAAATGTGTTCGAACGACATATGCGTAGTTGTGTGAGTGTAGGTATGCCAACTGCACCGTCTGTATAGATTTTAGGCCGAGTGTCCGGGGTGTGCCTACACCGGCACTAGGCAGCTTTTTCTTCTCCAGAAGCCTGTTACCGTGTTCAATCTATTGGCTTATCGAGATTCGGGACATCTTACCCCTAATTCTGCCTGCAATTTGCATGCAATAAGTATTTTTTCATGTGCAGATGACGTGTTACTCGTAGTTATCCTCAACTGGGTTTAACAGATGAAGAACATATTCCTAGTAAGACAGTTGTCTAGGAAGTTGGTGTCCAGTCTATCCTTGGCCAACGTGGTGAATCATGGTTTTAAGTCCGCCGTGTGAGAGGTTTTCTCTCACACGGAAAACCTGTTAATACTCTGTTTATGGCTTTGTGATGGTTACTCTGAACTGACTATGAAAATCACCTCAAAGCTTTAGCGGCATTCAGTGGCCTGAGTTAGACAACACTGACACAAATATTACGCATAACAAACACGTTTAGTTATTAAACATATTTAAACTAGACGTTTCCACAAAATTACAGACTTTACCCTGACTTCAAGTAAATAAGCAACTAGTATAATTAATACACCATGACACAGTAAGTATGTAAGAAACGAAATGTTTCATTCAGCTTTGAACCATAATATCTGAAAATTTGGTGGGTTCCCAACGAGTAACACCAAACGTGGGCTACTTGACAAACCAAACCCATAGGGATAATTTGTTCATATTGCTAATTTGTTTTAAGTTATCTTAATGTAGAACAACCGTTGAATATTCAAAGATTTTTTTTTTTGGGAGACAATTCACACACAACACCATCTGACCCCAAACTAAGCAAAGCTTGTAATATGGCAGCCAAATAGCTGATTTAAAACTTATATAGTTGTAAATACATACTTATTATACATAGAAACACCCAGACACAGTACAAACATTTTGAATTCATCACACAAATATTTGCACTGGGTGGGAATCGAACCCACGACCCTCGGCTTCGCAGGCAGAGTTACTACCCACTAAGCCACGAGGACAGTCATTTCAGAGAATAAATAAATGACGAAAGCCCGAAGTCTCACAAGTCTCTAATGTAAGATTTTGGGCTTAGTATTTAAAGTTTTGTCACCTATTCTTAACAAATAATTCGAATCTGAGGCTGAAGACGTAGAATCTACTTTTCTCTGGAATAGCTGTATCTCTTCTAATATAGTCCTCTCTGGTAAATACTGACAATACAGTTTTACAAGCCAATACAATGGAATTGTTTTAGTTTGCATATGCTATGATCGACATATTATAATATGTAGTTTTGTACGATACGACGCTCTTCTAAAGTAAACTACTATTTTTAAAGAACTCTTTGTCCGGTCCTTTGAGTATAGAATAATTTGTCAGAGGCACGGTCCGCCACGGAAAGTTCCACACCATTGCCAGTTACATTACCATCAAACAGTAATGTGCAAACATTACCTACTGTGTTTCAGTTTAAACGGAAGTATTTCCAGTGATATTGTGGTTATAGATCTGGTCGAAGAAAGGAGCGCAATGCAAATAGCGGCGTGGCCTTATGCTGTAATAGGAAGGCGTGTTGCTTACCATCAAGTACAGTCCGCGAGGTATAAGCTGAGCTTTGCATTAGTGTGAGTGATCACCAAAAGTACAGTCAGACGCAGGACGCTGTGACCATGTTCTCTTAATAAGGTGTTTCTTCAAACCAGAAGTGCTGCCATCTGAATATGATTTTGATGAAGTGTGAGTGGTGTCAATATCAATATGTTTCATCGGTATAAACGATAGGCCTGCCCTGAATACGGTATTCGGAAATTTTAAGTAAATAAGTTATACGTAGGTGACGTATCTCATGCTTCTCCATTAAATTTTTTCTGTTATTCTCTGTCCTTGACCATTTGAATCCTAAAAAAGATACTTCTTTTCGCAATGACCATATTGATCCTGGATAGTTAATGTCAGCTTGTTGTTTAAGAGTTTGTTGTCTGACTGTACTTTTGGTAATAGATGCGTATGCATGTGATCACTCACACTAATGCAAAGCTCAGCTTATACCTCGCGGACTGTACACGCATTGCTCGTCCCGTAACTCTATTTTCTTTTATACTCTAATTTATCTACGCACTATTTTTTTTTTAATATTTCTTAAATTTAAATATTCATAATTAGACACTATTAATAATATTTATTTTTAAACATTTTAACTACCAAAATTAAATCTATTACTATTTTACCCGACTGTACGCACTTTGGGATCTCATCGGGTTGATGGGACGTATAATTAGCGGTTACTTTCTACTCTGATGTCCTCAAATTAAGTTTTGCGGTTCTTTAATTTAGCAATTTAGGTAATTATTACGGTATGCCAGATACTCGTTTGCTAGCAATATTAATAAAAATAAACTGGAATTTATTTATTTGAAAGCGTTTATCACTGGTGCTAACTGTAAGGTCTGAAAAATATTTTTTTATGTATATTGTAATGTACCTAATTGATACTATTAAAACCAGCTGAACTCTACGAGGTCACTCGTCAAATACATATTTTCCATAGCATAGCAATTTTATGTATCTGTAGCTGGGATTCCGGGTCTCTTCTCACAAGGAGAGAATCAAACCATAATCCACCACGCTGCCCAGTGCAGATTTGCTGACGAAAACAAATCACAAAAGATATCTTTCTTGGAACAATAAAATTTCCTCACGATGATTTCCTAAACCATAAATAGGACCTTTGTTGATAACAAATTACACGTCGAGAAATCGTGTTAATAGATACTGGACAAATAACTATTATAATTCAAACTCCTATGAAAGGCTTATTCAAACAAATATACTTTTCAGCTTTAAATGTTAATTTAGATAAATAATGACCGTTCACATGCCGTTTCATTTAGAATTTTGTGTTTAAGGTTAGAGAATTAAATTTACAACCATCTTTTAAGAACATGTAACCATACGCCTTGTTTAACTGTCTGAATAAAATAATAATCATGTTACTTCTCAAATGAATACTTTTTATTTAATTTAATAACAATCATGTCAAAATATACGAAACATTGATTAACATGAAATGTAATTATAAAAAATAAATATCGTCGTTTTTAGAATTAGAAAAAAAAAGATAATTTGAAATTAAATAACCATGAAAAATGCTACAATATAAAAGACTAATACTTACATAAATTGAAAGATTTGACGATTATATTACGATGATTTTTCTATTAGGTATGTCCAAAATAAAAAAAGTAGTAAATATTTTTCAGACATTTCAAAAAAATAATCTAAAAAAAACATGTTCTTTTTTCAAAGTCTTACTTCTCTTTCTTGTTTTCCTGGTTCTTCTTTTCTTCTTCTTGTTTCCTCTTCATGTTTTGGAGCTGTTCTTTCTGCTTGTTGTAAAAGTAACCTTCTTCTTGAGCGACACCCCACATACCTGGCAAAACGGAAACGCTTTAAACTCACGAAGTGATGATGATGATGATATAGGTAGGACAGTGACACGCAGCTATTGGAACACGAAGAGTCCAAATCATTACCTATACACTGCACTGCGCTTGTCACCCAGAGATCTAAGATATTATATACTAGCGGCCCGCTCCGGCTTCGCTCGAATAATAACCTAGATATCAACTGCAGCGCCATCTGCCGTAGCCTATGTTACTCGGGAATAATGTAGCTTTCCAAAGGTGAAAGAATTTTTGAAATCGGTCCAGTAGTTTCGGAGCCTATTCATTACAAACAAACAAACAAACAAATCTTTCCTCTTTATAATATTAGTATAGACTAGGCTCTGTAATTTCTCTGGAAACATTGCCCTTCAAACCGGAACACAGTAATGTTTGCACATTACTGCTTGGCGGCAGAATAACTGGCAAATGTGTGGTACTTCCCCAGGCGGACTCTGAGTCCTACCAGTACTAAATTATTACCAATACTAATATTATTCAGCTGAAGAGGTTTTTTGTTTTAACGCACTAACCTCAGGAACTATTGGACCGATTTCCAAAATTCTGCGGGATAGGTGCGTGATCCTTGACTCCCATGGGCTATATATTATGAACCACGGGTAAATTAAATCTATTTTCATATTATAACCTAATCCGATCAGCCGGTCCAACGTGATTGAGCAACAAATATCCTAGATTCATACATCGAAACTATTGCATTAATAATTTAGTGGGAAGGTTTACATATGTAGGTGTCATTAACGCAAATAGGTAATAACAGTAGCGAACAAAGTTACGGCTGGTCTAGTCGGGCGACTGCCGATCCAGAGTATCGGGTTCGAATCCCACGCTCACCATTGTCATTTCGATATCATGTAAGTAATGCCGCTAACTTAAAAACGATGAAGGAAAACATCGTGAGGAAATCGGAATGCTCAAGAATCTTTCGAGATCATGTCTACACACTAAACCAGCGTGGTGCTCTTACTCCCTCCTTGCGAGAGAAGGCCCCGAGTCCCAGCAGTAGGAACATTTAGTGGGCTATTTTAAGCTTAAGTTTGTTATCTTACCCATTCCTCCACCTCCTTCTCTTATTGTTCCCCCCGCACCACCACCCCTCCCCGCACCCGACCCGGGTATTCCCCCAACATATCGTTTTTGTATCATTTCACCGACAACTGTTTCGATTTTTACGCTTTGACATTTAAAGATCTTAATTAATTTTACGAAATTCATGTCTAAATCCTGTTTTACCAATTTTTTATAAAACATTAACAATCTAAATAGATGGTGAAATTTTAATTTGATTGAAATGTTACGTTTCTTGTCATAACTGACATAACGACTACTGTATCTGACATATTTATTTGTCGTCGCTTTAGTTTCTAGATAACCTAATAAGTAGGTGAGTTACAATTCAGATTACGACTTCAATTTTGGGCGAAATTATATTATTTGTTAGCTGCGTTAGGAATCTTAGACGCGTTATAGGTTTTTAATTTACTTGCAAACATAATTATGTACCTACATATGATCTAATTTTGAAGCAATTTCATTGGGAATTTGAAGTTATATTAATTATTTAAATTGTTAATTTATTGTATAGTTACTTGTATTTAACGTAGTGTTAGGTAGCACATACAAAAAAGGCACATGGGTCCCGTACAAGATATCAAAATGTAAGAGCGGCTCAGCATTAAAAAATGCTAGGATCGGGTTTTCATCAAATACAATTCGGAGACTGCCAATTAATGTGTACAATCCTTTGATAAAGTGTTTTAAGACTTCAATGGCACGATCTCATACTACCTACATACATACTATCTTGTTATTTACTACCTACTTTTTATCGGACTGGCCGTAGCTTGAAAAAGCGACGTCGTAAGTATAATCTTGGGTTCGATTCTCACCCATTGCATGTATAAGCTTCAATATATATGTATATATTGAAGCTTGTCAATTTTACATCAAACTTTGACTCGTATTATCTCGTGATCTAATGTGCTGAGGGGAAAGAAACCTTCGGAGGTGAAGTCCACATCAGTGTTGGAATGACCTGTTAAAATATTGTTGGACCTTTCTGCAACATGTTGTATATACTTACATAGACAAACCCGGGAGAGCATAACAATTCTCAATACATCATACAAATGGAGTTACACATAAGAACTACAGGTCTGTTATGTAGGCACCCCTACCAACAGAGTCACAAGGTCAATAAATACATATACCTACCTATAATCTTAGTATTTAAAAATATTTGCTGAAAGAGGCAACTTGATCAAGCTTTAATTCGAAACCCAGAGTAGTAAAGGAGACTTTTTATTGTTTTGGCAAGTTACTGAAGACATCAGTAACCATAACATGGGTTAGTTTCGTTGACTTTGCCAACAATGGTTTTACTTTGGCAAGGTTATCGGCGTTTTTCGTAGACTAGTTGTTCCGCACCATGCAACTTTTAAAACTCGAGTGCTTCTAGCCAAATGGATAATGATCTCTATTCCATTGGTAAAATAAAAACTGATGTATACGATAACATAAGCAGTCAACTAAATTTGCACACTGCTGGGACTCGGGGCGTTCTCTCGCAAGGAGAGACTCAATGTCATAATCCACTACGTTGACCCAATGCAGGTTAGTGGATGACGCACGCCCTGGAACAATTCTTGGAACTTGCCGGTTTTCTTGCAATGTTTGCATCCACCGTTTTTTAGACCTTTAGGTTTTTTTCAAGACGGTAGTGCGCATGGTATTGGCAGGCGCCGTTCTCCCGACTTGTCCAGCCGTAAGTTATTATTTTTTTTTAAATAAGGAGTGACTAGACGAGCTAGCAGGACATGTGCCTGATGGTAAGCAACACGCTTGCCACATAACAGCACAGTGACACGCAGCTATTGGAACATGAAGAGTCCAAATCATTACCTAGTCATTACCTGGGAGCACAGAAATCTAAATAATAATTATTTAGATTTCTGTGCCTGGAAGTCATATTGACTCCCAGGTCTATTTTCAT
The DNA here is from genome assembly GCA_963693475.1 of Ectropis crepuscularia. Taxonomy (NCBI): domain Eukaryota; kingdom Metazoa; phylum Arthropoda; class Insecta; order Lepidoptera; family Geometridae; genus Ectropis; species Ectropis crepuscularia. Next base: position 19,494,197 of record OY856358.1, read on the forward strand.
TGCTACCTGTACCTAAGTACAAACGCCAACAACAACCATTTAAGCAACCTTTGAGCAAACTCCTACGAAATGTTATTTTAAATTTTATAAATGGGAGTAACAGAACGAGCAAACCATGCGCCTGATGGTTAGCAACACGGTTACTCATGACAGCAGAGTGCCACACAATTCGTATATAAACAAATATTACTTCACCAGATGGTATCTACAAAGAGTCTTACCAGCCTACCGATAGTATGACGTATGGTACCTACCTACCAATTATATGCATGTTTATCTCTTAATTTATACTTTATTATAGGTAAATATTCCGTAATGATTAATACTGGAATAGTATAAATACCTAAATAAATGATGGCAAAGGCTGCGTTACTTTGAGTTATTGTGTAATAAATGTATCTAAATAGAGATATACATATATGATCGGCAGTATACGTCATACTGCCGATAATATATCTCTCTTATAGCTTTATCTGTAGTAGAAATGTTCCATTTTGGTTTATTTAAATATGTGTTTTATTACCGCGTGCCACATTTACTTTGAGTTCGCGTGAGATTTACAATAGCTGAGAAACAATTTATCTAACTACTATATATTATATGCCTCGCGGTTTCAAGCATCGATAGAAAGGGTCGTAAATATTCGATGTAGTCTTGCCTGTGAGTTAAGCGCGCTGGTGTAAAACTTTGAATATTTTAAATGTTGTCCCCGAGATGTTTATCTCGGCGTTCTCAATAAATCAATTCATTGTTTTATTTAACAGCTAAAGCGTGTATTGCAGTGAATGGAGTGAAATGGAGTGGATTGGAGTAGAACGGAGTGGAATAGAATGTAATGGAGTTAAGCGGAACGGAATGGAGTGGAATAAAGTGGAATGGAGCGGAATTGAGCAGAATCGAGTGGAATAGAATGAAATGAAATGGAATGGAATAGAGCAGAATAGAGTGGAATAGAATGAAATGGAATGGAATTTTGTAGTGGTAAAACTCTTTGCAGAGTCCGCCTGGGGAAGTACCACACCTTGGTTAGTTATTCTACAGCCAAGCAGTAATGCAAAAATTACTGTGTTCCGGTTTGAAGGGCAATGTTTCCAGTGAAATTACAGGACATAGATATGAAACGTCTTATATCTCTGGGTGACGAACGCAGTGCACTGCGATAATAATTTGAACTCTTCATGTTCCAACAGCTGTGTGACACAGTACTGTTATGTGGCAGGTATGTTGCTTACCATCAGACACATGTCCTGCTCGTCGCGTCACTCTATAGGTACTATATAAAAAAAGAGTAGAATCACATAAATCTAAATAATAGTAGAATGGAACGAAAAGGAATGGAATGGAGCCGATTGGTGTGAATTGAAACTCTATTCCATCTTTTGGAGTTTATTTGTTTGATGCCACAAAACGTCGAAAATTTCGAGACCCACTATCGTATTTTTTTTTTTCAAAAATAAGACGGCCCATATAAGACAGTCGGACAGAAATAATTTGTTATGCACCCTAGAAAAATCACATACAATTGAACAATACGAGCGATGATTTATATCTAATACATGCATATTATTACTTAAGTTGCATGTTTTTGTAATCTTAATATAGGATAAAATGGAAGAGACTAATAGACTCTGCAACACAGGCACTGCCTAGTGCAGGGTCTAGGGTACGCCACAAAAATATTTTTCTTTTTTTTTTGTCATAGTGTATTTAAAAGAAATGTATGTTCATATGTACTTGTAACCAAATAAATAAATAAATAAATAGTAACATAAATGGTGGCCTTATTGCTAATAGTGATATTTTCCAAGCAAACCATATCCAGCAGGAAAAGTAAGCAAATAAGAATAGTGAGGATAGATTACGAAAGTAAGAATAAGGGGAAAAATAATGTGTCGTCACTTTATGAGGTCAACTTTAAATATTAAAGTGCGTAAATGTTTGAAATATTAAAAACTAACAGCGCGCCGCGGTGTTTCCCATTCCCGTTTTTCCGGGATAAAAAACTTATGTGTTCTTCCAGACTAGAATATACTTTAGCCCGCTCCGTCCATACGTTACGATGTGATTGAGCAACAAACATCCATACTTTGATATTTATAATATTAGTAGAATTTCCAAGGTGCTGCGAAGTACAAGATGATGTTTTTTCTGAAGTAACGTCATTAATATCTAACTTTAAAATATTTAACAACAATATTATGATCGTAAATTGTACTTCTAATTCCATTAAATCCTCTTAAATCTCCAAAGATTCATTTCAGTGCTAATAGGTAACATAATTTAGAGATTCTCAGAAAATATGAAAGGACATTTTCTCACTTGAAAATTATTACGGCAATTTTATAGAATTATTGTAGTTTCGACAAATTGGCTAATGGTATTGTATCGAGTAAATTAGTAATAAGTTAAAGAATGAATAAAGTACCGAAATTTTTACTTATAACTTCCACGCGTTTTTAAAGATTTTAACCAGCCCAGGCACTAGGATCGGTGCTCTTTGTCAGAATTAACATTTTTATTTAAACTCTATTAAATATTTTGGCTCTTCCGAATGGCAATGGACAGAGACGAGTTCAAGAAGCTGACGGCGAACCTTCAACATTAAAGAAGCACTTGAAGAAGAAGAAATATTTTAGAATGAAAACTTAAACATAAGATCTTATAATATACTTACCACTGTACTGTAGTCACCTAATCGAGTGACGCTTCTTGGCGTGGTCATCTAGATTTAGTAAGTGAGAATAATTGTTAAGTTTACATAAAAAACGTGGTATGTGCTGCTTTTTATTTATAAAGTGGTGGTCTAAAAAATGTCGACTATTTAATTTTATCATCATCATCAGCCTGTGCTAGTGCTGTGATACTGCTAGACTTAGGCGTCAGCCCAATCCTCGATCTTACGTTTCCAATCACTAGACGTATTTCGTATATCGTCGCTTCATCTAGTCTCAGGGCTCAGGGCGTCCCGCACTGCGTTTACCGATTCGCGGTCTCCACTCCAGAACCCGTCTACCACAATAGTAATCGGGTCTGCGACAGACGTGACCGGGTCATTGCCACTTCAGTTTGCTAATACGCTGAGCTATGTGGCTATGTCTGTGACTTTAGTTCTCGGAACTACTCGAGTCAAGCCACGGGGCCCTGCTAGTAATTCATTAGTTGAAACAATTTCCAAATATACTTAAAGCTCGTGCGATTTATATCACAATACAATAAAATTAGCGAGTCCTTTAGTTATCCATGTTTGCTTATTTAAGGCCCTACCCTGAGCAAATAACCTTGAGTATTTCTTACCTCATCGCACAACTCAAGAGAGAGAGAGCAAGAAATAAAATCAGAATTTGGTCTTTTGAAAAAAATATGTCTACTATAATGTTTGTAATCAGTTTGGCTATCAGTTGATGTAAGTATCTATTTCAAATTTTGATGGTTTCGTTGTGAAGATATTGCACGATAACAAAAAAAAGAAAGAATCATTTTGAACCCAAGATTTTGCAGAATTTTATTGTAATTTTTACCAGTTGATATATGTTTTGGATAAAGAGTAGATAGCTCTGAAACCTAAACAAAAATCTCGTTTTGCTCGGGGACGCGCCTTAATAAGCAAAACCCTCTCATTTCTTTGGTTGACCCCGATCCTCCTTTGTAACTCTTATGAATTTATAACTTTATCTTCCTAATTTAAGTACTCTCAGCAACGTAGAGTCATACTTAAGATTTCATTCGACCGATTCATCTCCGTATATCCGAACCAGGCAATTCGTTTGTCATCCCTTTATCAATTCGAAAGACCCTTGATCCCTGTTGCTTAGAGAATCAGTTTACTTAGGTCAAAAGCTTCAGCAGTGAACGCTCGACATTTAGATGAACCTATTATTAGTCCCTGAACTATTCATACTAAATGAGATTCTACCTAAAACTCTGAAAATAAACCACCAATGAGATTAAATGTATATTTGCCAACTTTAGCGTTTTATTAAAATGAGTATAGAGAATAGATTTTACATTAATTTTTGCGTTGCAAAGTTTTCGGATACTTGCAATTTAGTTTAGTTGTTTTATGAAGGCTACTAAAATATCTTATTTATTAGAGGATATAAACAAGAGTTTTTTATGGCTTAAAGCTTTAATTTATATTCGGTGAAGTTTATGTGAGGATTTTGCTCATATACAGGATTTAATGCTACTTTTCATGTTTTACTATCGTATTGCTTGGACTTCAACATAGCACCATTGTGTCATGGTGACGATGGATACAATCTACGTCTTCTCTAGTTAAGAGTGATCCAGTTTCTCCATTATCCAATTTTTTAGTATAGTGTGACGAAACGACACAAGCAGGACATGTGCCTGATGATAAGTAACATGCCTGTCACATAACAGCACAGTGACACGCAGCTCTGGGAACATGAAGAATCCAAATCATTACCTAGCACTGCACTGCGCTCGTTACCCTGAGATATAAGATGTTCCACCTCTATGCCCTGTAATTTCACTGGAAACACTTCTAGGACTTCTAGATAAACGCCCATTGTAGATTGCTTAGGCAAGATGGCGGTCAATAGTAAACTCTTAAATCTTATATATAAAATTCTCGTGTCACAGTGTTTGTTTCCTTACTCCTCCGAAACGGCTTTACTGATTTTTACCAAATTTTATATGCATATTCAGTAGGTCTGAGAATCGGCTACTACTAGCTATTTTTCATACCCCTAAGTATTAGGGGTTGTTCACCCCAAAAATTTTTTTTTTAATTTCTGTTTTTTTTTTGTTTTTTTTTTTTTATAATGTGGCGTTAAAAAATACATACAACCCTACATTTTTACTCTTTTATCACCAACCCCTGTTTTTTTAGAACCATTTTAGTAATTTAATCATTTGACAGTGAACTCCTAAACGCTGGAACCGATTTGAATGTTTTTTTTGTGTGTGTATTCGAAGATGGTTTAAATTCACAAATAAGCCCGGCAGATGGCGCTGCAGACAGTGTCTAGGTTATGTCCGAGCGAAGCCGGAACGGGCCGCTAGTGATAAATAAAATATCCCACTTTAAAAACCGTTAAACTGGTACGGTTTATAAGCCGCTAAATTTGCGTTGATTTTGTGTTGAATTCTTATTTCATTTTGAACTGCACAGGCTTACGCAAAACACCCGTACTACGTCGAATACCTACTAAGTAGGACTGATTTACTGATACAAAGGGGTCATCCATAAATTACGTCACACGACAAGGGGGAGGGAGGGAGGAGGTTGATGAAGTGTGACATTGTATGATATGAGGCGGAAGGGTTCTCAAATTTTGTAACGTCACATTTAAAAAAAATCGTATAACATATCTAAAGCTCTGGTTTCCTAGGATAGCGGTGCTGTCTTATAGCGGCCGTAATATTACGGGCGCAAAAAGACGGTCGTCTTTACGGTGACGACATGTGGAAAGTTACACTGCCGTTATATTACGCCGTCAGCCACTAACGTTAACAAGCAGGAGAGAGAAATGGACGAGCTTGATTTGGTCAAGTATAGTATAATAAAGATTTAATCATTTACTTGCAGGATGAACTATCAGAAGAGAAAAATAATCATAATATATAGTAGGGTAGAAGATCATTTATTCAAATTGTGTGGTACAGAAGGTGCATATGAAATTTTAGTACATCGTCGCTGCTCCAGTTGGGATAAGAACTCATTTTCGTACATACGGACATAAGTACGGACGTCGGGCCAGTAAAAAAACTCAAAATATATCGATATGGCTTCGCCGCTATACACTTACGTTCAAGAAAAACGTTCACGAACTATCCGACACCGTCAAGACGGCCATCATTCAAATAGCGGCAGCGCTTTTTGACGTTACGGTGTCAATCACCGTCCTCTAGGAAACCGTGCCATTTTGTTGGAACATAGACAACGCTCTAGTGACGTCATTCACCGCTGTATTGCGGCCGCTATATGACGGCACCGCTATCCTAGGAAACCAAAGCTTTAGTATTAAACTAAAATTACAAAAATGTTAGGTCATACTAGGTAAGGACGTGTATAAAAATCATAAAATTCGTGTGACGTAATTTATGGATGGCCCCAAACCACGGATATCAAACAGTAGATGCCTTCTGGTGAAGTTTCATACTTTTTCCAGTTATTCTACCACCAAACAGTGATGTAGGGAAGTATTTGTGTTTTCAAATCGAGAGTTAATCGGTTTTTTTCTAGGTAAACACGCTCCATCGTAGATCGCAACGTCGCTTAACATCAGGCGAGATGGCGGTCAGGATTAAACCTATAAAAGTTTAAAAAAAACAGTTGCAGGTTCGATGGGCAATGTTTCCTGAAAAACTTTTAAAGTATGCATTAACCAATGAAGTTCTAGACTTTCTATTAAAAGAGACAATCTAAAGAACCAAATACTGCCAGTTGGAAGCGTATCCGGCTTGTTGGCCACATCGTTACGCTAGAAGTCAACTCTTAAACGTTGAACCAAACAAACCCCACTAGCCACCATTACTACAAAGAAACCCACAAAAATAATTATATGATAAGAAATCGATTTCTGAGCTACAAAATGTTGCTTCATAAAAAAAGAAAATTAAGTACACGTAATCACAGAAGTGCGTGACAACCTGTTGTGTTGTGACAACTCGAATTGCTTCAAACCTTTTTACTTAAATAACCATCTCTACTAGACCTGTCTTTTCCTTTTCGTACCTTCTAAAAACTTCGCAAACAAAAGTTCAGAAATCAATGGTTGACCGGTAACATAAAATTTACAGTTTACCACTAAGGCGTAAAAAGAATAGATAACAAATAATACTGTAGAGACTGTAGATAACAAAGAATGCAAAGTTAGTTATCTGTTGGCTTCTTTAGCTAAATCAAAATTAGTTTGTTAAAACAAATGGAAAAAGTTTACCAACAAAAAGTATTTAATATAAAATACAGTTGTACAATTATCGAATAAATTTTCATCCAATTACAAGCTTAAATATTTATATAACAATAATTTCAGGATGTATTTACGTTTCTCTCTCAAGCTCCTAAGTTTCATCGCATGTATGTAAAGTTTGATGAGTGCCTAAGCAAGTAACCTCATTTTACATAGTTAGACACTGATATGATAAGTTTGAGAAACTTTAAACTATATTAGCAATAGACTTATTAAAACTATTATCTGGCCTCGTTATTATTATTATATTATTGACTGGCCTCGTGGCTTAGTGGGTAGTAGTCTGCCTGCGAAGCCGAGGGTCGTGGGTTCGATTCCCACCCAGTGCAAATATTTGTGTGATGAATTCAAATGTTTGCACTGTGTTTGGGTGTTTCTATGTATAATAAGTATGTATTGTATGTATGTATTGTATAAACTGTCTAAGTATTATATCAGCTATCTGGCCGCCATCATACAAGCTTTGCTTAGTTTGGGGTCAGATGGTGTTGTGTGTGAATTGTCCACCAATATTTATTATTATCTTTCTAAAGATAACGCTGTTGAAGTAAAAAGAGATATTCCGAGAGCTGCTAGCAAAGGACATTGTTCATTTATAAGGGACTTTGGGCTAAACGTGGCCATTGACTGTCACTGATATCATATATTAAACTTGATGGCGTCTAGCAGTTGATATCAGAATATTATCTTTTGGTAGTAGCAGAAAAATTACTTACGCATATTTCCCATAAGTAATGCGAACGTTGACGAGGTTATTTTAAAAACAAAACTACAACATTTTGTACCATCGGAGGGCCAGAGTCGTTATTAGACGATGCAATCGATTTCCGAGGGTCAGGTAGGGTCCCAAGAATGCATTTTCATCAACCAAAAACACATCATAACACAATTTCCAAATACGAAACACATGACACAATAAACATAAACAAACAGCTGATAAGTGATAACTACGCATTTTGCATCGACATATTCAGTGCTGCCATTGTAAAAAATATATTAATATCGATCTAAAAAAATCGATAGTGATCGTGTGGATAAAATCGATGCAATTCTATTATGGTGGCTGCTGATTAAAATAATAACTAAAATATTCACAAGTTAGTGGTTAAAATGAGTACCTAGATGATTATTAATACTGCTCTACGGAATTATTGTTTACTGTTTATTCAGCATTAGGCAGTTGTCTCACCGGCAACGATGAACGAGTAAAGCTAGAATTAGAAACGAGTTGGCGAGCCGCGGGGAGCGAGTGCGTAGTTCCCATAGTTGTGTACCTCGGCTCTAAGCGAGTGTGCGAGTGAGGCCAGCGATTACTCGCATCACTCGCTCGCGGCGTAAAATAACGTGTACGTTCAGATCCACACTGAATAGACAGAAATGAACCGCTGGTTGCTCTCTCGACGTGTTCTAATTCTAATCGCTTAGCGAGTATCGCTGAACGAGTGTTATCTTTCATAGCTCTTGTCGCTCAGCGACTAACTAGTGAAGCGAGTGCTCGCCGGGAGTGTGAACAGTCAGCGATCAACTGTTTGTATATGCATCTCTTTTATTTAGGTACACGGAATGTTTATCTATTGTACGTTTCTTGAGCGAGAAAATAGTCGATAGTTACTCGTTTTCTCGCCGGCGCGGCGGTAGGTAAACTGCCTAAGTAGATGATTTTGTTTTTCGTGGCGTTGTAAAGTAAAAGCGGGTGCGACGAAAAACCATTGCACAAATAAAGTAGCCAACTGCGAGTTGGACTCGCCCATGAAGGGTTCCGTTCCAGCAAGTAACATAATATACATAGTTCTTGTAGTTCGTTGTAACTTTGATCGAAGTTTTAATAATAGTGTATTTATGACGTACTTAAAAAAAACTACTCATCAGATCGAGTTCAAACTAATTTTCGTTGGTAGTTTACATGGTAATATACATCATATATTTTTTTTAGATTTTTCAGTCTCTTACTTTAGAAGTTAGAGGGGGGGGGGGGGACACACATTTTACCACTTTGGAAGCGTCTCTCGCGCAAGTTATTCAGTGTAGACAAAAATTGTATTAAAAACCTCAACATCATTTTTTAAGACCTATCGATAGACACCCCACACGTGTAGGTTTGATGAAAAAAAAATTTTTGAGCTTCAGTTCTCAGTATGGAGGGCACCCCTAATTTAAGTTTTTTTTTTTAAACTTTTGTAAAAATCTTAATGCGGTTCACAGAATACATCTACTTACCAAGTTTCAACAGTGTAGTTCTCATAGTTTCGGCAAAAAGTGGCTGTGACATACGGACGGACAGACAGACAGACAGACAGACATGACGAATCTATAAGGGTTCCGTTTTACGGAACCCTAAAAAGCTAGCTACAGCGCTTGAAAACAACTTATTTCACTTATTTTTATGTTTATTTCACGCATAATTATTAAGACGACTTTTTCTATCGATTTACAGAAATCGATTTTATTCGAGAAAAAAATTGACATCATGCAAAGCTTATAGACTGGCAATATAATTGGTTGAGAAGTTGGAAACATTGATTAAATTACTTATATAATGAACTTTTTGTCTATTAATCTGGGTACTAAAATAATACATCATAATTCATTACAAAAATAAATCGATTTTTTGTCCTTTTTTCGTTTTCTGGCTTTAGGCGCCCCCTTAAGACGGGTAATATGTTTGAGATGGTCGAGAAGTCGGAAATAGAGATTAAAATACTTATGAATATAATGAACTTTTAGTTAAATGATCTGGTTACTAAAATATTGCATAATTAATTCTTTACAAAAATAAATGTATTTTTTTACCAAATCAAATTATCAAGAACATTTTGTCCACGGATAGCCCATTTTGAACAATGTCCTTTTTGGTAGGTATTTGAGGCAAGCTGAAAACATTCCACATAGCTCTCTTATTATTGTTATTGTTATATAGTGAAGACCTGGCTGGTGAGAATGTAGGGCAAAGGACATTATTCAAGCTGGGCTATCCGTGGACAACATGTCCTTGATAATTTGATTTGGTCAAAAAATACATTTATTTTTGTAAAGAATTAATTATGCAATATTTTAGTAACCAGATCATTTAACTAAAAGTTCATTATATTCATAAGTATTTTAATCTCTATTTCCGACTTCTCGACCATCTCAAACATATTACCCGTCTTAAGGGGGCGCCTAAAGCCAGAAAACGAAAAAAGGACATTTTCGACGCCGCTCACTGAAGTTAAGAAACTAAAAACTATGACAAAAAAAATATTGACGTGTGGGTACAATCAAGAAGAAGCAAAATAACCGAATAGAATTTTAAAAATAGATCAGAGTTTTTTACAATAAAAAAGTAAAAATGACACCGAAAAAACCCGTTTTAATTCGAGTACTCGAAATTATCAGCGATGACCCCACATTATTTTTTGGTAATAAAATTCCTATTTGTACGTTCTAGTAAAGTAACCGAACACTTTTTTAAATTTATGTTTAGTTATTGAGTAATTAAATAAAACTTGGTCAAAAATGGACTCCTGATTAAATATTGATTTTTCCTCCAAACTGTGTCATGCTATTCTCGACTTTATGTACATCACATTAAGAAACGCGTCGCGCGGGTGAAATCTGATTTTTTCCTGGCTTTAGGCGCACTTTTAAAGCTTTGAATAATATCGATTTCTATAAATCGATAGAATAAAGTCATAGTTTAACAATACACGCGTGAATTAAACAATTGATATTGTATTTAAGTTATTTTTAAGCAACATTGTGGCTAGCCTTTTTTCTGTAATGGTGTTTCAACGCACCTGCTTTCACTTCACAACGCCACGAGAAGTAAAATCATCTACTAATGCTCAATAAATAATAAACAATGATTCCGTTGAGCAGTGTAAATAATAATCACTTATATACCTCCCCCCCCCTCTTCACCTGCAAACAGTTAGACAGCATACAAGTGACGGCTTAGTATTGACTCTTATGGTTATATCATCCTACATAGGTGGTGGTTCATATGACCCATACATTTTGTTCACCGGCCTGTATTCTAGTAGTTTTTGATATGTAGATAGATCACTTGTAAAGAATTAATTTTACCTATCGCAAAAAAAATACTATCGGTGGTTGTAAGATCCTCAATACAATATCAAAATGCATTCAATTTAATAAACTAATACAAGGTAAATCTAAACAAACCGCATTAATGTGAAGTAGAACCCCCATTTATGTAGATCTCAGCTAGTGGGTAGGTGCCCATAAAGCTTGACATTGGTTCATTAAATGCCAAACTTGGTCTTTAAGATCTGCATAAGCTTCCGCATCGCCTGATGGTTACTTTGTGATGGCATCTAGATTCCAGTACAGTCAATTTAGAACCAATAATGCTTATAGACTACAGGCCCGTGAACAAAATTTACGGGTCAAATGAACCACCAGGAGACCTATGTGGGCTGATAGAAGGGTATAAAGTTATAAGATTCAGCACTATGCCGTGACTTGTAAGCTGTCCAACTGAGTGCAATTGAAGAGGGGGGGTTGCCACAAGGAGAAATGGTAGAGGGTTGCAACCCCCCCTCTTCAATCACACTCAGTTGGACAGCTTACAAGTGACGGCATAGTGCTGAATCTTAATACTTTACACCCTTCTATCATCCTACATAGGTCTCCTGGTGGTTCATTTGACCTGTAAATTTTGTTCACGGGCCTGTAGTCTATTAATGCCATTCATTCGCGCAGCAGTAAAAAAAAGTCAAATTTTGTATTGGTGCTCAAACTTGGTCGTATTCTCGTATTCATGGGATATTCCAAAATCAACAATTGATAGACAGATAGATAGAAAACAATATTATGCATAATTTATTTTCTCTGTGAAAACAAAAAGCGACTTCGATTTCAAATTAAATTCTTACACTCGATCAAACCTCACAAGTAGTTATGATCAAGTCGTCCAGATAAATGAAAGTAAATTTTAGTTTTTGTGTAAATTTCAAAAATCGTTTCACCAATTTCGATCAAATTATAGTATAGTAATCTAGTCTGTGATGTTCCAACCAAAAAAAAAACATCAAAATCGATGCAAAATTGGCGGAGCTATTACGCGTAACATACATACCTACAATAAAATACCGTATTGAGAACTTCCTCCTTTTTTGAAGTCAGTTAAAAAAAGAAAAAAATTGGGTAAGTAACTTTTTTATTAAAAGTCACAACATGTATAATAAGTATGTATTTAAAACTATACAAGTTTTATATCAGCTATCTGGCCACCATATTTGTGTGTGAATTGTTCACCAACATTTAGTTATTTATTTAAGGGCGTACCCCGAGCAAATGACCTTGAGTATTTCTTACCTTATCGCACACCGCAAGAAAGAGCAAGAGAGAAACAGTAGGATTTGTCGCTGTTTTACGCCCAAATTTTAGAATAAACTCTTTATAAAATCAGATTTTGATCTTTTGAAAAAAATAAAACTACCAAAATGTTCGTAATGGAATTGTCTATCCGTTGGTATAAGTACAAAATCAAAATAATGGACGATTTTCGAGGAGATGTATGATAACTACAATTTTTTTTTTCATGGTTTCGTTGTGAGGCGATTATTTAAACAATAAGTTCATTAATAAAAAAATAAAACTACCATTTTGAAGCCAAAAAATTGTAGAAATTTAATTTATTTTTTACCAGTTCATATTAATTTGTTTTGGCTAATGAGTAGATAGCTCTTAAAACTGGACAAAAAACTCGTTTTGCTGGGGCTCGTTTTTTTTCGCACCTTAATAGAGCACAGGTGAACAGTTGAAACTTTAACAAGGTGCTAAAACAAAAATGTTTGATTTTCTGCCTTATACAGCTATCTTTTCCTTACAACTATGCAATACCGAGACCGAGACAACGGATTTGATACGAAAGATAGTAATATGGCCCTCAACATTTACGTTTAATTAGTTCAACAGTAAAAACAAAAACACTCAGATAATTACTTAAAAGTAATAAATCCTTATAAGACCGCCATTTAGATTCGCGATTTCTTCTCTTCAACGAAATATTTCTAACTTGAACTATGTCTTAGGATTTGCTTAGCTAATTCTCGCATAGTGCCGTACAATGCTCATACGCTATCTTAATGAGTCAAATGCTTAGAACGCCTACACAAAAGTTCTAGAAAACTACTAAATTATAATGTTTACTGTCGTCGTTAAACTTTGTACTAAAACCAGGAATATTTCGCAAAAGTATGTCTCTTGCTTTATCTTTACGAAACATACCACAACTCTAACGTAATGCCACGATCACACGCTATGAAATATTAAATCAGCCACAGATGAGTATTTGTTATGTTTTAAGCAGATTTTTTTGGAGTTCATTTTGCTGTTTTGGACAAGTAGTTTGCTTAAGATATTTATATATATCTATTAAATAATCAATACTAACTCGCCACCACCTACTAGTTTCATAATTTATTCAGTAATTCAAGAGTTATACGAACCAAAAACCTGTAAAATGTTTGACCAATGTCAAATCAGTATAGAAATTCTCGCATTTTTAATGTCTACTTGAATTGAAGACACAAAATTGAGCATATTTTATTATTATTTAGATTTCAGGTCAGGTCATTTCTAATTTTGCCAAGCAATACTTTGAAACAGTAACAGTAAAACAATCTTTCCCGCGCTTTATTCTCTAACTAAACGGTCATGTCAAGGATTCATCACTAGATCACGTGATCACAACAAACTGACTGAAACCAGAAAATAATGAGAATGGAAACCACTTAATATTTACACATCTTTGTAATTAACAAATTAATAAGCTATTAATTAATATGCTAATTACAAAACCATCAATCCTTTGGGAACATCTGGACTGGAGACCGCAAACCGGCAAACACAATACAGCGCTGTCTTAGATCCCTGAGACTCGATAGATTGACAACCGCCAATGTCAACATATGAAACGAGAGAGTAGAGAGCATTTTGACGAAAATCCAACTGAAAATCCAACCGTATCATGAGTCTTTGTGTATTGTGGTCTGAAATGTTTGTTTGGCAGAGTACTAATGTTTTTGACAAAACCGTAAATTGATGAAGTCGTCATACCATAGTTAAACTAAACGAATGAATATCAATAGAAGCTGTCCTATTTATTTATTTTTATAGTATAGACGAGGAGTTACCAAAGTCGAAATAGGGCAAGAACTCTAGGTACTATACGCCAAACGCTAAAATCTTTTTCTTGTATCACAAACAAAAAATGACGAAGGTACAGTGCTTCGAAGTTTCGCGTGACGTCACTCGTGGGTACGATTTTTACCCACGAGTGACGCCTTTGTTGTGGTAAGGGGACCAAAATGATAGAATATTCGCTGCGTCCGCCTGGGGAAGTGCCATATCTTTACTAGTTATTCTACCGCCAAGCAGTAATGTACACAAACGAACTATGTTCCGATTTAAATGGAAATAATGCACGATACATTTATACGGAAATGTAATAATCGATAATTTATTTGCTCCGAAAAAACAAAAACCTACCCTAATTTAAAATTAAATTCAGACACTGGACCAAATTTTATTAGAAGCTATCTAAGTCGTCTAGACAAATGTAAGCAAATTTTAGCATATTTCGAGAACCACCGCACCAATTTTTATAAAATTTAAGTAAGTATATGAAGTCAAATTTGTATGAATATGATTTACCAAATAAAAAAAAGAACCAACCATCAAAATCTAGTCATAATTGATAGTATACATATATACGCGATAGTTATCGCGTAACAAAAAATGTTCAACGAAATTGAGAACTTCATAAATACCAGAGATATAAGACGAATGTGGAGTAAAATTAAATTATCTTATGTCTCTGGATGACGAATATAGTACAATGCTAAGTAATGATTTAACGTTGGACACTATTGATTTTCCAATACCTGCATATCATTATTTTGTTAAAGACCTGAGTCCTGCTTACTTTAGGCACATGTTCAGCTCGTCCCGTCGCTATATAGCTCTTTATTATGATTATAATACTGTAAAAAAAAAAATACAGCAACAAATTGTCAGTGTAACCCTAGCAAAATATCAACAGTGATAATATTGTATTGCGTGTCCTGTTTTACTTAGTTAATGGTGCATTGTGTGTGAATGCTCAACAGATTTCCCTCACTAGAGAATATACCTCCAACTTGAACAGACATGGCGCTTTCATTCAACGTTTATCTTCTGTTCTGCGTGTTTCTAGTTTGCTCAGCCACACACGTCGTACCAGTTCAATACACAGGTTTGTTGAAAAATTCTGATATTTCGTTTCACCGTAACTTTTCCATCGAATTCGTTTGTTTGGAACAAAAGTTTGCCATTCCACAATCGATTTGTTGGAGTTCTCGAAATGTCTGGGGCCGTCAGTAACGGATTTAATTTAATTTTAGATGTTACTGTGTTTGCTGGGGCCTAAATAAATACAGGACGTTTAAGGAAATCTTTAGATTCGTGAATATTTGAATTGACAAGCGACTAAAATGATCAACGTGATTTCCGGTGCTTGAACGATGTTCCGCACGTTTAATTACTGATAAGTATTATTTTTGGCGGGGTAATTTCTACTGAAGTAACCACAGTAAGTTTTTTACGTCTTTCGCTAACCAAAAGTGTTTGCATAAGCATCCCACTAAATGTTCCCACTGCTGGGACTCGGGGCTTTCTCTCGCGGGAGGGAGAGTCAACGCCACAAGCCACCACGCTGGCCAAGTGCGGGTAACAAATAATCTCGAAAGATTCTAGGCACATGTCCTCACGATGTTTTCCTTCACCGTTTTTAAATTAGTGGCATTTGGGACATGACTTCGAAAAGACAGTGGTGCGCGTGGGATTTGAACTCGGGGTTCCGGATCGATAGTCGTCGTTCACCCGACTAGAGAAGCCGTAACTTTAAAAAAAATGTTTGAGTAACCTTAAATAGGTAAATTATCGAAGTGTCTAACGTCAAACGAACTCAAAAAGATAATGCACTCCCGATGAGTAGCTTTAAATGGCGGCTCAAACGTTGCCATGTCGAACAGCTTAAAATATAGGTATTTATTTAAGTTGTTAATTAAGTGTCTGTTTTCTCTTGCTTTTTATATATGAACATTTGAATGTTTTATAAATAATTGTTAGCTTCGTAATTTAACTATTAATTATACTCGTATTTCGTTAAATAATATTTATCTTTCAGTAGGTACCATAGAACACATATATTTGTACATTATCAATTGAAAATTACCATCGTTTTTGTAGTAGATGATAGCCTAACGACAAGAAAAACATACAACGGAATTGAGAATCTCTTCTTTTTATGAAGTCAGTTAATTAATCATCTTATATGCGATGGGTGATGAACATAAATATTGCGGTGCTAATGATAAGTAATGATTTAATGTTTGCACTATTCATTTTCCAATAGCTGCATTTCACTGTTGTTAGTGACAGAAGAGCTGCTTACTTCGGACACATTTTCAGCTCGTTTCGTCACTCTATGGCTCTATCCTGTAAAAAAGGATAAATGCTCACAATATTGTAAAATAGATAAGTATATATATAGTATATATGGTCTAGTCGTGAAAACGATAACTGCCGTTCTGGCCCTAGTTCGAACCCCAAGCGCACCACTGTATTTTTTAAGTCATGCGCGTAACTTAAAAACGGTGAATGACGTGGTGACGGAAAAACAGGCCCCGAGAAGGCCCCGAGTCCCAGCAGTGAAATCATTTAGTGGGCTGGCTATGGGTAAGCTACGATAAAACAGAGCTTCGGTTCAGTTTTCTAATACAACTTATATGAATACGAATAATAATAGGTACATAACGATAGGTTTAAAAAGGGTTCGTAAAATAAATTGTGTTCGATAAACTGTCATCTCTACGCAAACATTTGTACTACAAATGATTGAGGTTCAATTTAGAGAAGTGTATTTACCCGTTCACACAATAGCCACTGTGTATTCAATTTTCAGGTCTCAGAAAGCCAGAACCATTTTCGGTCGTGGAATATTGTGCAGAGTACCTTCAGGGCGCACACAGCAGAAAGGTACTTATTTTGCATAACAAAACAAAATAACTCCGCATCGACGATGCAAGCAAGCTGCAAGTAACAGCTTAGAAGAAGAGATGAGAAAATATTTTTAAAATAGCTTCTAAGATATTACCCGCAAAGCTCGGAATAACTTGTTAACCCAGTTTCATAGATTCAAGAAAGTATCAAGTTTTATTTTAAAATAAGGATTTTTCACAAGTGTTTCCAGAGATTAAGATTTGAAACTGGCTATACACCATTCACAAAACATTTGGCAACGACCCAAACAGTTTAAGAGTTGCTTAAACTTTTGTGGAAATGTCGTACAGTTAGTTTAAATGGGGTTGCAATCAAAAAATAAAAGCCAGTCCTTTACGTGTAAGGCTGAGTATATAGGCAAGGTTGCCTATAAGAGATTGCTTTTAACAATAAGGCCACCAATTAAAAGTCTCACCCGTTAATTACAAAATTTATTTTCGTTATGTCGTTTCTTTAATATTGTTTATTTATAAATTGGCTACATTTTCGAGGCAGCTGAGTGCATGAGGAATCTGTCCACCGTTTTGTTGTGATAGGACTCTTAGCACAGTTCACATTCTAAAGTATAACTTTTTTATTGTTTTTAATGTGTTATGTGTCAGAATAAAAATCAGGGCAAAAAATAGTATATCTTTTCATGTTGAAATGATTACATGGCACTGTGCACACATTATTTGAAGGCTTTTTGCATACCATAGCCATACTATTGGTGGAAGTCTTCCTGACGCATTTCGTTGTATCCTGCTTTTATAATCTCATAAAAACAGTTGACTTTTACTACAATAGTTAGTTAGTACTTAGGCTTAGCTTAGTGGAGCCCTGCACCTTCTGACATAGCCAAAGTTCAGTAGGTTGCGGATCCCATTTAAGGACAACCACGTAGAACTCTTCATACTAAAAAGGGTGACTTTATGATATATAAAAATAATCTGTTCATTATTATAAAGTAGAAATATCTCTAGTATGTAATTTTAACCACTTACGTTTGAGCTTTCGAAAGAAATCCTACTAATATTATAATTGCAAATATTCGGATGTATGGTAGGTATTCAGTCACGTAGCGAAAACCGAACGAATGGGGCTAATTTTTTTAACTCTGTTTGATTGCAGTCTGGAATACTACATAAGCCGAACTAAACTACGTTTCCCCGAAAATACAGAGTTTCTTAGCATTTTTAATAATTATAAGTTAACAAGTGGCAGGAAGATACTAGTATGGTGATATGCACACCAATAGTCTTGTTAACGTTCATGTTAGGAATAAACATACACAGTCCATTACTCCTTCCCAACGCTGGGACTCAGGGCTTTTCTCTAGCAAGAGAAAGAGAGAGAGAGTAGTCAAGACCGCTAGTAAAGTGTAGGTTGGCGCATAACACATTCTCAATATATAAAAATTTAGGTCTTTCTTGACACTTGTTAGTTTTTCGCAATGTTTTCCTCCACCATTAAAAAATGTACAAATTTCTATTTAAATACTATTGATATCAATCTCCAAAAAAATATCTTCGTAACATTTAAAGTACCTACAATTAAGCGTATTACAAAGGATTAAATTTCGGCCTGTCAACTTGTTAACGTCAACAAAAGAGAATTTGGCCAATTTGCGCTACACTGAGTAGCTTGGTGTTTGGTGCTGCGACATCTTATTACGGTTTTTTATCCAAAATAAGATATTTAAAACCGGTTTACACAACATAAACTATAAATAATAATGTTCAAAACAATTCCGTACTTTAGGAAAATTTAAGCAATAATCAAAAATAATTTCTACATTAGTCCTCTAATCTATCTTGCTACTGCGATTCTCAATGTAATGCATATTGCATATACAAGTATGTATGAAATTACAAGGCATAGAGACCTTATATCTCTGGGTAACGAGCGCAGTGCAGTGCTAGGTAATGGTTTGGACTCTTCATGTTTCAATAGCTGCGTGTCACTGACACATCCTGCTCGATTCCTCACCTAGAAAAATGTATAGATAATCGCAGTAATTCTAAGATATTTGTTGTTTTCTATTCATAAAACCAAGTTATCGGCTAATTTAACAATAACATTTTGAAGTGAAAACTTTTTTAGACGAGCCTAGACAGATTTTTCGTGGGGTGTGAATTTAATTCTAGCGTCACGCTCGGGTATGATAAGAAATCTTCGGGTAAACTCGGGACCATAGCCATTGGCCGTCTAGAAATGCGTAAGCCAGTGGGAAATGCTGACGCATTTCTAGATAGCCATGCCATGATGGCCAGGCCAGACCCTCCGGTTACACACTTATAAGTTTTCACTTCTATCGGCAGTTCCTATGACTGCCAATTTTTTTTTAAATTAATGATTTTTTTTTTTTTTTTTTTTATTTAATAATTATTCACCAACCAACTTGGTGACTAATATATTTATTACAATCTAGCCTAATTCGGAAAGTCTAGGCTAATGAGTAATTTTATTATGACTTAGTTTGCTAAATAATAATAATTGTAAGATTGTGTCCATAAGCACTTTTCTAATTGTCTCTATTAAGGCGAAGTCACATCGTTCATGTGTACTTTGTATTTAATATTTATAAATCTAAATTGCACTAACACTGCACTTTTAACACAGGTATTAATTTAATTTGCACTAAGATTTAATGATATAAGTACTTTATTTTTGAAGCGTTGCTGCCAAGCGAGCGAAAATTCTGATTCATCACATGAAAATTGTATAGCATTCCGTTGTTAACGTGGGACATCGGACTACCAACACTGTTCTCAGAATACTGATTGAATTGTTTTTATTTTCCTCCACTCCTTCTAGTTGAGAACTTTTGTAATTTATCCATCGTGTTTTGAGAACATCAAAGTAAGCACTTAGCCTACTGAGTTTCACTTGGCATATTAAATACTTAATTTTCATGAATACACTTTATTACGAAGAAATATAATATAAATAACATTAAATGAACATAAACAACAACCAAAGAAATAAAGTACAGAAGTTCATTTTATTGATGTTATCTAAAATTAATTAAATGATTTAACAAACACTTTTTTTTTTTTTTAATTATAAATTGTTTTCGCGTTCGAACTCGCATACGAACGCGGCGACGCTATCACCGCCGCGTTTTGATCCCTCAGGCTGAGGAACGACAACTTCCTAAAACTACAAATTCCTGAAACGACAAATTCCTAAAACGACAACTTTTTGATGGCCTCTGTAGCTACCTATCGCGCATTCACTTTCGTTAAGCACTTTATGTTTGCATACCGATTCTGGTAACTTTTTGAAGACATTTATTTAAAAATGTAAAAAAAAAAAACTTTTTCAGATATCCTGTCTAATCTGCAAAGGTTTCGACATATCATGTTTCATCAAGAAAACAAGTACATCTACAACGACAACCACCGCGCCAACTACTGCCACTCCAACGACATCATCAGCAACTACTACTAAAAGTACAACAGTTTCTACCACCACAACAACTGCTCCAACAACAGTTTCTACCACTACAACAACTGCTGCAACAACACCTTGATCTCAATAGTTTTTATGTGTGTTTTAAATATAGCTAATCTAAGTTTTAAATTTTGACTAAATTACTTAACAATCACAATTTTTTAACGGATTTCGGTGAAAAAAAGCAAAACCGAGTTGAACCAAACCTTCAAATCGGTTTTGTATTTTTCTTTTGTTTATTTTACGCTGTAACTTTGTCAATTCTGAATTTTGATCATTATTTTTTGTTTGATACATCACACTTCAGAGGTGGTCTTCTGTAAATTGTATCGAAATCAGTTGAGTTGTTTAGACCACCGCTCCAACTACTACTCCAACGACTTCATGAATAACCACTACCAATAGTACAACAGTTTTTACAACCATAACAACTGCTCCAGCAACAACATAATTAGCTTGTGTTTTTAAATTTAGCAAAATTATAAGCTGTCGCGATTTGAATACAAAATAAAGATACATTTGATACATCTCGTGGCCAGAGCCATCGTAACGCGACCAAAACGTCGCAGGGTAATCATAAATAATGAATGTACAACTAATATTTATTAGAAATAGATTTACATGTAACCATCATCAAGCTTGATGTTAAGCGATGATGTCTATGTATTACAAATTAAAACCTAGAAATTTCTTAACAACCAGGAATCTTTTGGAGTTAAATCGCTAGCTTGTCGGTTTTTTATTAGATACATTTCGGAGGGCGTGCAACTGATCTGCACTTTTTAGTATCGGAATGTTCGTAGCTCGAAAGAGTGACATCGTTTCATGGTCAAAGACAAGAACGAAGAAATTTGCCTCTACTTTTGTGATAAGTGTGTTTGCCCCGATAGTTACAATCTTTGTGTCTTCAATTCGAGAGTGAGTCGGTTTTTTTTTAGGTAACACACTCCATCGTAGATCGCATCGTCGCTTAACATCAAGCGAGATGGCGTTCAAGTGTAAACCTATAAAAGTATAAAAAAGAACTGTTTTGGCCGCGTTGAGCATATTTAGGTAGTCTAAAATCATGTAGGTTGCGTCACCGACATGTTTATGCAGTGCCATTGCAGCTGTAGAGCGGTGGAGCTGAACGTGTACGTTAGACGCTTTTAGGATGGGTTATGATTTTGAGTCATCGACACGCATAATAGCAATATATCTATATACTAGCGACCCGCCCCGGCTTCGCACGGGTGCAATACTGATACTAAATATATCTACTAATCAAAATTATTATTGTGGGTTATTCCTAAGAGATAGGCAAATACAATTAAATAATTTAAAATACTTTTTTGTAGGTCGTAAAGGGTACATTAGGGTACTGCAGTATATTATTTTGATCTAGCTCTATATAGGGTTCAGCCAGCGTTTGCAATGTAAAGGCAAACAAAAATGTTTAGTTATGATACATTTCTAATTTCCTTCCTTCCTTCCTACAAATCTAGTTTCCTTATGAATCAAAGGTTATCTGGAAGAGATCGGTTTTAGCGATAAGATCGCCTTTTGTGCCCATTAGACATGTTTTGTTATTTCATGTGTTACTTATTGTAAACTTGGTTTGTGGTACCAATAAAGTGTTTTGTATCGTACATTGGAAACCATTAAAATTATCAGTGTTTTTTTACTATTTTATGTTATATAAACAAACCTTTCTCTTGACTTGACTATTAATTAAAAACCCACATCAAAATCTGTTTGGTAGTTTTAAAGATATATAGGGACAGACAGACGTGGAAAGTGAGTTTGTTTTACACTATGTAGTGAAGTTTTAAATCAGCTATCTGGCTCCTATAGTACAAGCTTTGGTTAGTTTGGAATCAGATGATGTTGTATGTGAAATGTCCACCAATAAAAAAAAAAACACTAATATTTATTTATTTATATCTATAACTACAGCAATATAATAATATAGCAAATATAATATAGCAAAATACGACATCTGTGTTCATAACACAGATGTCGTATTTTGCTATATTTGTGCTGTTTAACACTAAAATTCTGAGTTATTCGTTTTTGACGTGATAACGTCTTATAATTCGATGAAGCCGGCTGCACGCCCGCAAAACTGTAACGTTCCGCCGTTACCGTTAGTTCGTCTTCCGTGCCATGCGGACGAAGCTGAGCGCTGAGGGCGCCACCCGCCGAGTCGAGCGGTATCACTACTCGCGCTATCAGCGTACTGATTTCTTAAGACGTTGTCACGTTCTATCGTCAGTAAACCGACTTTACAGATGACCATTTTTTATTTCTAAAAGCAGTTGTTAAAACTGCCGATTTTTTTCCACGTTAGCTACCACTGACCACAGTCTGCCATTGAACAAAAATATTGATGGTTAAAACTACTGAATTAAATAACATTTTTAATAAGAGTAACATTTGAATTCATAATGACAATCGTCTAGTGATGATTGTCGTTGGAAAACGAAATCTAAAACTCTGTACAAAACAAAAAATGATAATAAATTATAACTCTGTACAAAACAGAAAAAGATGATTAAAAAAGCTCATTAAACGACCGTGGAGTGGTTTGTTTGTGTTTAGAGATGACGTATATTGGATGCAAAATGTATTTCGATCCCATAAAAAAGATTCAAAATTCAATTGTACGGGATAAAGTAATTAATTTTTACGCACCGAAAAATCGTTTCACTCCTGTAATCGTAGAACGACAAAGAACCAGTCGCATTCTTAAATGTCGAACCTTAATTCACATAAAATATGTAAATATACATATAAATATGCACATAAAAGGTTGTTGAAATATGAACTAAAAACTAAAATTTGGTTTCATGTATTTAGACGAAATAGTGATTGATGAAATTTGGTCAAGTGTCTGAATTTAATTTTAATTTGAAGTCGATTTTGTTCTTTGGAGAAAATAGATTACTCCCATAAACTATTAAGCTTAGCATATATATGTACGTTTTTTATACAGTACATGAATAGTGAAAGGCTAAGCAGGCAATGTGCCTCAGTTTGAAGTGTGATGTGACGGTAAGCAATACGCCTGCCGTAACAGCACATTGTTCCGCAGCTATTGGAACATGAAGAGTCCAAATCATTGCCTAGCAGCCTAGCACTGCACTGCGCTCCGCACCCAGAGATATAAGATGCTTTAACACAGTGCACTTTCATTTCTCTGGAAACAATACCCTTCAAACCAAAAACACAGTTCCACAGTTTGCACCTTACTGCTTGACTTGATTTGACAGTAGGTTAACTGGCAAAAGTGTAGTATTTCCTCAGACAATCACTGCAAAAAGTCCTACCACTACTAATCACTTACATACGTATATTATGTACCTACAAGTAAGTCACGACGTGATTGAACAACAAACATCCAAACACCGAAAAGAAATTAAGAAAAAAATCATAAAGGGTCTTGCTTCAAACGACAGAAATGCGCAAAGGTGATAAAAGAGTCAAGTTATAATGAATAATAGGACGGTGTCAAAACCAGCCACGAATTTTCCTTCATAGATTTCATGATTTCATAGACTTCTCTGTACATAATACAGCTAGTCCTGGCAATATCAATTTTCCAGAGGCGTAGTTCAATTATAACACAATGACTATTTGAGCCAACCCTTCACATTATCGTTGGATTCCGTGCTTGGGCCCAATCTTTTATTTACTTACAGACCCAAAAACGTAATGATTGATCAAGGGTTACGCACTCGATAACGATCCGTGTCATCAAGAATGTTAGGGTTAAAAGTAGAGGTAAAATCGTCTTTGAATTTAATCTCTACTGACCCGATTAATAACTGTATTTGTTTCATCAGCGCCAACCTGGAAAGTGTAACAGTTGTAATGTTGAAACTTCTAGTAATTTCTATTGGCACTACATTTGTCTCACAAAGATACAAAATAAGCCTAAAAAATATTTGGCAGAGAGACGTACTTCTTAGCATTCCATGGATTCACCGTGCGGGTGCCGGGTCCATTGTGTGGCAGAGAGAGAAACATCGAATAGACCCCAAGACTTGTGACTCGGGTAGTAGGTTTAAAAGGGGCCCCTTATATTGACGTACGTCAACACTCACCTTCACTACTCGTATTTCTCTCCCTGCCCAGCCAAATCCGATATGATCCTACTAGTGCAGCTTTAGATACTCGTTCTAGTATAGAACTTACTGCACTTCTGGACAATCCAAGGTCTTTAAGCAGGTTATAGAGAGATTTTGCTGGTATACCTCTCGCTCCTACTTCTACAGCGTATAAATTAACTACATAGCCATTTTTTGTTAATTCATTTTGCAGGTCGTAATACTTATTTTGTTTCATCGCGTGGTCTTTAGGTATATTAGTTTCCCACGGTACGGTAAGTTCTACCATGACTATGCGTTTCGTAGCCCTAGAAAAAAGGAAAATGTCCGGTCTGGATGACGAAACACCCACATCCTCTGGGATTTTGTAGTGCTTTTCATACGTGTCCATTAAAATAGTCCAATCAGGAGCTGAACCCAGGATTGAGTAAGGCTTGTTCTTGGAGTTTGAAGTTGAGCCCTCTTTTACAAAGTTAATTTGTCTTTTGTTTATCGTCAATCCCTTTTGGGCTCTAGCTACCGAAAGGCTTACGGCTTCACGTATGATTTCAAGTACTCTGTCATGGCACTGTGAGTAATGACCCCTATTAAGGAGCACCTTGCATCCCACCAATATGTGCCTTGCTGTACATATCGCCTCACCACAAGTATAGCAACATTTTTCAGAGGCTTTTCCCCACCTTACCAAGTTACTCTGGTCAGGGAGGGTCATTTGGAAAGCGTTCAGATAAAATTTTAATAAGGCAGGAGACCAGTCATATAGCAAGGTGCGCCACTTCAGAGCTAATGGGATACAAAACTCACCTATGGTTAACCACTCACTTTGCATTTCTAAATTCATAGCGTGCACTTTGTAACTATCATTTTCGTCTTGTTGTAGAAAGTTTTTTACCATGTCTCGGTCTTCCCTTTTCTTACTCGCACCCAACCCAGCTGTATTTACTTGCGCACCTGCCATAAATTGTTTGTGGAATTGAAGTCTAGATTCAAGGTCCGAAGCACTTTTGTCTTTTGGGAGAGATGCAATTAATTCGTCTTTCGACTTTCCCAAAACATGCGTTTTTGTAACTCTTAGGTGTTTGTAGAGTTCAGATGGTTTTTTTAGTTTCAGCCCAAAACTATTGTGATCCCTAAAGAGAGTAGAGGGATCAGCCGGATGTGCCAATCCAAACCATGACTTCAATATCTTTATGACATTAGCATCTAGTTTTGCCAGGAGGGTTTTACCGATGTCATATACTAGGAAAGGCCAAGTGAGACGTGATGTGAGATAGTTGTCATATATCCATGCTTTTTTGATATTGCTGATAGGCTGTTGGTCTACCTTATTGAGGTCGTTCATGAAGTTTCCAACAACTACCTCTAATGATGGTGTACGTCCTTTGTAGTCTATCTTTCTACCAAGAAATTTGAAAGGCACTGCCTCTGCTATTGTGGCAACTCTTTGGCCACTTATGGAGAGTCCCGGATCGTACGAAGTATATTTGGTATCTCGTCTACCCAGACATAAACAATGACATTTACTTGGTTTTGTCCTCATTCCCTCCGTCCATGTACAGAACTCATCAACATCATTCAACAATTCTTGACACTGTTTGGGATTTCGTGTAAGTATTGCAAGGTCGTCCGCAAAGGCTAAAATTGACTCAGTGTACTTATTGTTGATTTTAAACCGGTAGCCCCATTTCTTCTCACGGGATATTAATTTATCTACTAGAATATTTATAACTATATTAAATACTATTGGTAAGATAAGATAAGATAAGAAAACTCTTTATTAAAAGCCACAAAATAAAAATTACAAAAGAAACAAAGAACACAAGCTTGACATTTTAAATGGCGGCCTTATTGCTCAGAGCAATCTCTTCCAGGCAACCGTGCACGGATAGGAATAAATACAATAACGCGGCTCTTAATATTTTAGGTAAATTAATATAATAAATAGACAACAAATTATAACAACTATGCTTAAAATATTTTACTTACACTAAGAATACATACAAAATATATACACATAAATTTAAATAGAATGAAAGTAAATACACAAAACACCGCTGAAATATTACATAAGTACCTAAACCTACTCATATTTAAGATAATAAATAAGTACCAGAACTTCACAACTAAAGGATAGATACCTATTCATAGTAGTAACAGTAACTAAGATTTTAAATATAACTCTTTAACCCGAAGCCTGAAAACATCCAGCGACTGGGCACGTTTTATTTCTAACGGTAGCTCATTCCACAACTTGATAGCCCTCACAGTAAAAGAGGATGAGTAAAAAGATGTACTATGTTGAGGGATATCAAGCGTAAGGCTATCCGCAGTTCTCAGCAATCTAGGGAGAAGAGAGTGGCGAAATTGAAAACGTTCTTGCAGATAATGAGGAGACAAGGGAAGGAAAAGGACATTGTATAGAAGGGAGAGTATGTGAGCATCCCGGCGACGACGAATTGGCAGCCACTTGAGCTTAGTGCGATAGTTAGAAATATGATCATATTTACGCAAGCCAAATATGAATCTGATGCAGTAATTTTGAAGGCGCTCAAGTTTAGATAGCTGCTCTTCTGTGAGATCAAGGTAGCAGACATCAGCATAATCTAAAATAGGAAGTAATAGTGATTGTGCAAGCGCAATCTTAGTAGTAGTTGGCAGAAAATTACGCAATCTACGTAAAGATCCTCCTGACGCAAATAATCTGCGGCTTGTTTCAGCAATTTGAGGCCCCCATGACAGATTCTGGTCAAAGATAACTCCTAGATTGCGAACAGTTTTACTTATGGGGATTATGACCCCATCAAAAACAATACGTGGAAGCGAACTCCAGTCAATTCGATTGATATTACGTGAGCTTCCCATGACGATGACTTGGGTTTTTGTAGGATTCACCTTCAAGCCGAACGAAACACTCCATTGTAGAATGCGACGCAAGTCATCGTTTAGAGTCTCGATAGCTTCTGACAGCCAGCCCAACGGAGCTTGGCAGTACAATTGCAGGTCATCTGCATAAAGGTGGTAGGATGACGAAAGATTACGAGAGATTGCATTAATAAAAAGAGCGAAAAGCAAGGGAGATAAGACGCCACCCTGCGGTACACCAGCCGAAGTAGTACACCAAGAAGAGAATTTGTCTTCAAGGCGGACTCTCTGGCGACGCCCATACAGGTAACTTTGAAACCAGTCAACTACTGCAGGAGATATGTTGGAAGAGCGAAGTATTGCAAGGAGAACATCAAAATCTACGGAACAAAAGGCGTTGCTGAAGTCCAGAAGCGCCAGCACGGTGATAAGCAGCACCCTTGGAATAGTCCCACATTATATTTAAGTGGTTTTGAGTATTCCTTGTTTACTGCTATAACGAATTTTAAGTGATTATAATATGAATTAATTATGTCAATAATTACAGCAGGAAAGTTATACCATTTTAGGGCAAATAACATAAGTTCATGCTGCACGGAACCAAATGCGTTCTCTAGGTCTATCCAGCAGACTGTTATTTGTCTCTCATGTGTTCTGGCATCTTTCAAACTTTCCGCTAGTAATGTATTGTGTTCCAGGCATCCAGAAATACCAGGCAAGAAGCCTTTCTGGTGGTTGGGCCTGAAATACCTATTGCTAGCCATAAATGTGGTCATTTTTGTTTGCAATATACTGAAAAAAATTTTAGAAATTGTATTGGTTAGGGCTATCGGTCTTGTGTCTTTTGGATGAGTTACTTCTTGCATTTTAGGAATCAGGACAAAAATTGCTCTTCCAAATGATTTTGGGATTTGCTTTCCTGACCAGATCTTACTGAATATATTTAAGATATGTTTACGAACTGATGGACACTTTTTATACACTATGTAGGGAATGCCATCAGGGCCTGGAGCTGATTTAGTAGTTTTCTTCTTAATTTGATAGTTTACTTCCTCTTCACTAGGTGGAGTGCTTTGAAAGCCTGTCAGAGGATCATTAGGTCTTTGGATGTTTGGTACTACGTACGAGCTCCCGCGTTTAGGCACTTCGTATGTGCTTTTAAAGTGATCGTAAATTTGCTCATTAGTCAAGATAAGCTTCCCATTTTGTTCTCTGAAAATACTTTTCGAGTATTGAAAAGGGTTTTTATCGAAGTCTACTTCGTGTTTAGCTCTGTTTAGATTATCACGATTTTTACTGATTTGTAGCGATATTCCTTGTATTAATTTAAGGATTGATCTTAGAGCCCTGGACAGTTGGTGACTTAGATGGTTGTC
Source organism: Ectropis crepuscularia (assembly GCA_963693475.1). Lineage (NCBI taxonomy): Eukaryota > Metazoa > Arthropoda > Insecta > Lepidoptera > Geometridae > Ectropis > Ectropis crepuscularia. Next base: position 19,522,949 of record OY856358.1, read on the forward strand.
GCCCATGGTTTTAGCTAAACGAAGACGTTTTATTAGTTCTCTTTTCTTCCTCCGCAATTTCATTTTGAACGTATTTTCCTTGTTATTTTGAGCATAATAAGTATATAGATAGTAATTTATGTACGTAAAATTATTGTTAATATAATGATCTGTAAAATTTGCTTTAATGATTTACACGATCTTTTTCATACACGTACTATCAGATTCGATACTTTAATGAGTATATAATATTGAAAGTTGTTAGTAACCCATGACCAGAATTTAAATTTTAAAATTTAATAGCGGCATACAGAGAACTTACGGTTACGGCTGTTCTAGTCGGAAGGACGGTGGCGAACACCATTGTCTTTTCTAACTCATGTGCGTAATGCCGCTAGCTTAAAATGGTGAAGGAAAATATTATGAGGAAACTTACCCGTGCCTAGACTAATTCCAGTGATGTGTCATCCATCAACACGCACTGGACCAGCGTAGTGGATTATGGCCTCGACTCTCTCTCTTTGCGAGAAAATGCCCCGAGCCCCAGCTGTGGGAACATTAAATTTATTGGGCTGTTTTTGCTTATGCTTATACTAAGAACTGCGTTCAAGTACGTTCTTTGGCACGTTCCAGATTAAAAAACTCCTGCTCTACGCCACTACAAAGTTGAAATGGAAATCCTTCGTCGAGCTCAAAATCCGGGGAGTTATTCAGTCTAGCGCATTCATCATTCACCCAGACACGCCGCGCGCCGTATCTCCGCAGCTTTGCATTTTAAACTGTAGTTTGACGGTTAAGAAATTCGTTGAGAAATCCACGTCAATACAATCTTGAAAGACTTCGCTGAACTATGTTGTGGCTTTAGTGCATCTACGCTAAAAGTTTTAGCGAACAAGAAACCGTCAAACTTAATAATCTTTACTTTAATAATTCTGCATGTGTTGACAGTGAACTCCTCCTAAACGGCTGGACCGATTTGAATGAATTTTTTGTATGTGTTTGGGTGGCACCCTAGAGGGTTTAGATAAAAAAATCAGCCCGGCAGATGGCGCTACAGTCGATACCTAGGTTATTATCAAAGCGAAACCGGAACGGGGCGCTAGTATTTTATAAAACTTTGGTCATGTGATTTTATTTGAACGAAGGGTGAAAAACCCTTCGTTCATACACATATGATATTAAATTAAAATTAAAAATAAGCAATAGAATTTCGTCCAAATTTCAAAATAATTCTTCTTTGCGTAGATTTTTTCGTAATTGCAGGAGAGATAGCTTTTCATGATGGATTAAGAAAAACATAATTTTGCAAAAAAAAAATATATTTTTCTTTCGCTATACCCGTAATTGAATTCAACTAGAAATATCACAGTCATCATAAATCAACAATTCGAAAAAGTGTATCAGACTTAACAAAAACATGATATATCAACATTTAATTGGTTACACACTTGCACGCTCATTTCCCTAATGGTAGTTCACATCACGTAGATTTTAGCTTCCCTCGGCATTGCATTCTACGTTATGCCCACATATTTTAATTTCATTCCACGCTACACGTTCTCTTGTTTATGTTTCCAGCTTGAAATTCTGGGTTAATTTTTTGCAGTACAATTAAACAACGTGTACAAGTCTCGCAAACAACGTTGCAAATGAAATGTTTGGTCTAAATATAGTAACTCTGAATTTACATAAATACTCACAACGTCCTGTGGTTTTACCCGCGGAGCTCCCGATTCAGTAATTTTTCCGTGAGAAAAAGTAGTCTACTATTTATAACAGAGTATGATTTAATTTAATTCCAAACTTCAACCAGGGTAGCGATTCTGAAACCATTCGGTTGCATCCGACACGGAATCTCATCTCTCGGTCTTTGTCATGCTAAACAGATAAGACAAAGACCGAGAGATGAGATTCCGTGTCGGATGCAACCGAATGGTTTCAGAATCACTACCCTGATCCTGATCCGTTCATATGTTTTTAACGTGGCAACATACATCGAAACTTTGACGTTTATAATATTAGCAGGATGTAGAATTAATGTAATGCCAATTTTAAGCCAAATTCTATTCATTTATTTCACTAGTTCATAGATTTTTTTTTTCTGTTGCCGCAAAAAAAAAATTAGTTAAGTAATAAACCTTCAACTTCAACTTTTATCTTTGGCTTCTGTATGCAGCTTGACTGCCACTTCGCCAGCGTCTATGTATGGTTGCTGGTACACTCTTCCCAAGTTTGATCGGTATAGTAATAAACCTTCACTTCTGATTTGTTTTGTCAAAACTAACGTCAACATTTTTGAGGGTAGATCCATTTTGTTTTTGTCGATAGAAGTGAAAACTTACAACTCAGAATTTGATAGCTTACTTTGGAAACTACATATGTGTAACCGGAGGGCGTGGCCTGGGGACCATGGCATAGCCATCTAGAAATGCCTGAGCATTTCCTATTGGCTGATGCATTTCTAGATGGCCATGGTATGATGCCGAGGCCACGCCCTTTCAGCATTTCCCATTGGCTGACGCATTTTTAAATGGCCAATAGCCATGGTCCCGAGTTTATCCGAAGATTTCTTATCATATCATACACAGCCCACGAAATATCTGTCTAGGCGCGCCTAAAGAAGTTTTCACTTCAAAATATGTGGTCAACGTTTCCTTCCTCTAATCCACATTCGCAAACAAAATGATCCCTAATCCTAAGTTTGGCCAAGGCCAGGGGTACAGCAGTGATTTAGCCGGAGTCGGCATATAGTGGAAGTTGTCAATTTGTCTGTGTTTTGGAATTTATAGAACCAGGGCCTATGAGGTATTTCAGGTTGAACATCTCCATAGTATTTTCCTTTCTCCAGTTTCGATATCTTCCATTTCTGGGTCCAACATTTATGGAGCAAAGGTTTTAAGATGGTGCATAGATCGTGAGCATGGATTTGGGAGTAAGCAAAAGAGCCTGACTGGACTGCGGCTTTAGCATAGGCATCAGCATGCTCGTTACCTAGGACACCAGAGTGTCCAGGAATCCAAGTCAAAACTACCTCGATGTTGAGATTGAGACATTGCAGGAGAGCTTCTCTAATTTTTAAAATTATAGGGAATCTGGTTTTTGAATAAAATGGGTTTGAAAGTATTGTTTGAAGGCAGCTCTTAGAGTCTGTTAAAATTATGGACTTGTTCAGGGTGTGGGATATGACGAATAAAAGGGATTCTAGGATTGCAATTGCTTCTCTTGTGAAGTCACAGACGGGCATTTGAAACTTAAGATAATGCTAGTAGAGGGGATCCATACCGCAGCACCAACTGGACAATAGGGGGACTTAGAAGCGTCTGTGAAGATTTTGGTCCAGTCATGATATTCAGATTGAATTTTGTGGGAAAAGGTTTTATCGGCTTCAACAGAATTCTTGCCCACCCCAAAGTCCAATATGATGTTGTTGGGTAGGAGAGTCAACGGATCAAAAGGTGTAGAGTAAAGGGGTAAGATGGAGGATTGAAAAAGTAGGTATGGAAGTCGAGAAACAAACATGAAACTGCGGAGTCAAATAGCCGGTTTGGGTGATAAAGTGATGCCAGGTACTCAAGTTTATGTAGTAGGGTATGATCATTTGTTGTGCTAACTTTACGAAAAATCGGTCGGATAGGTATTGTCGCCTAAGGGATAGTGGAGGTTCGCAACATTCCACTTGCATCGTGTTAATGGGAGACGACTTCATTGCGCCTAGAATAATTCGCATAGATTTAGCCTGTAGTTTGGCCAGCTTACTTAAGCCTGCTTTGTTACCGGGGTCCAGGAGGAAAGTACCATAATCCATATGGCTGCGTATTAGAGCATTATACATCAGTTTTTGTGTGAAAGGGTGAGCACCCCACCACACACCAGACAGAGACCTAAGGATGTTGATGTACTTTTCAGCTTTTTATTAACATATCCAGATAATTTACGGTCCAATCATACACCCAAGAATTTAACTTTGTTGTCTTCTGGGATTGTTTCTATGTTTCTCCGTTGATTTGAATGTTAGAAGGAGGGATAGTCATTTTATTTGTGAAGACTACTGATTTACATTTACGTGCAGCCAGGCCAAGGCAATGAGGAAGAAACCATTCTAAAAGATGCTTCAGGCCAATATTAAGTTGACTAATAGCTTTCTCATGTGAGTTTCCTGAATAATATAGGACTATGTCATCTGCATACTGAAGCATTTCACAGAAGGGCAGAACAGACAGTTCCAAGTCATGTGTATACAGGTTGTACAATATGGGGCTTACAACTGAGCCCTGGGGCAAACCCCTCCAGACTCTTCTAGCTGGCATTGTTGAATTGGAGGTCTTAATGTGAATTGTTTTTTCGGTCAGCATGTTGCATATGAGACGAACCAACTTCGAAGGAATACTCAGTTGTGAGAGTTTTCTCCTTTGCACCGGAAGGAGGACGTTGTCATATGCAGCTTCAATGTCTAGGAAGATTGCAACAAGGTATTCCTTTCTAATGATAGCTGTGCGAATGTCTGTAGTCAATATACCAAGGCTATCCATAGTGTTAAAACCCTTTCTGAATCCGTACTGAGTCTTAGCTATTATGCTGTTGTTTTCTGCAAACCATTCTAGTCTTTGTTTAGTCAGATGTTCTGTAATCTTTGCTAAAGCCGAAGTTAAAGCAATTGGTCTATAACTATCGGAGTCTGCAGGATTTTTGCCAGGTTTCAGTATAGGGATGATCACCTGTGATTTCCACGCGAGAGGAACTGTACCATATTCAAAAAGGTTGTTGATAATATTCAAAAAGAATACCTTGCACGTATCAGATGAGTTTTTTACAAATGAGTATGGAATGCCATCAGCCCCAGGGGCAGAATCTGACAGCCCATTTAGGGCAAGTTGAAGTTCTGAAAGGTTAAATGGAGAGTCTAAATTGTGAGCTGATGAAAGAGGGCCAGGGATAGAGGGAAAACAATCTATATATGGGACGGAATGGGGAGCTAGCTTATTAGCAAAGGTCTCACTCAATCCAGGCCGATGAATCTACATTAATTGGGTTACGAGTATCAGGGCGGAATGAAACTCGGAACCGTTTCATCTGTTTCCATACCATAGAAGATGGAGTTCTAGGGGATAATTCTTGACAGTAATTAATCCATCCTTTTTTTTTAAATAACCTAGTGGCTTGGGCAGCATTTTTTTGTATTCTAGGAAATTGACTAATGTCATTGAGACCCTGTATGCTCTTTCAGAATCCTTCCATTTCTTGGCAGCATCTGTACATGCCGCATCCCACCAAGGCGTAGAAACTCTGAATTTAAAAGGTTTTTTGACAGGGAAATTTTCATCGGCACTAGAGGTTATAGATTCTACAATATCGCAGTAGTTTTGAAGGACATTGAAGCCATTTGTGGGAGGTAAAGACTCAATACGGCTTTCAAGGGACAAAGAATAAGAGGACCAATCAGGGTTAGATAGTCTATATTTTAGGAGGAGATTAAAATTATGGGCAGGAATTGTTCTATTGGGAAAGGATAATAGAGATTGGGAAGTGATCACTGCCATATGAGTGGGATAACACTTGCCAGGAAAGAAGTGAAGAGAGAGAGGGAGAACAGATAGTGAGGTCAACTGCACTGTTAGGGTTTTGAGCTGGAGATACTCGACGGGTAGGAGAACCATTATTGATGACACATAGGTTGGCATCATCAAGAATGTCTAAAAGAGAGAGAGCAAAATCATCGTCAACACAGCATCTCCATGAAGTATGATGAGCATTGAAATCACCCATCACAATCATAGGGGGCTGCATTCACATGAAAAGGATATCAGATATCATAGAAGAGTGAGGATGAGGGATGTAAACTGACACATAAGTGATGTCCAGGACTTTAGCAGCTACTATGTTGATACCGGGGGAGGTAGGAGGGAGGGAGATTTGGGAGAAAGGAAGAGAGCGTTTTATAAGTAAGGCGCTACCAGAGTTACCATCAGCTCTGTCATCCCGGAGACACGAGTAGCCCGGGACCCTGAAACGGGAGCCCGTAATTAACCACGTCTCCGAGACGGCAATAACTAATGGCTGAAACTTATTAATTAAGTGGATGACACTAAGTTTCTTGGGACGTAGGCTTCGTGCATTCCATTGCAGAACGACTTGGTCCATTATTAAAAAGTGTGGAGATTTGGGAAAGTTGGTGGGCAACGTGGAACGGTAAGTTGATGTTGTTTTGAGAAATGAGTCTGATGAGAGTTGAAAGGAGAATTTCGAGGATTCTGTGATCCTGGGGGACTGGCGAGGATTGAGACAGGACAAACCCGTTCGGAAGGTCAGATGACACTTCAGCCGTGATGGCATCATGGGCTGCCTTGTCATAGGTTTTGTTCAAAGGAGCTCTAGTACGGGATGGAATAAAGAGTGTTTTTCTGTAGCTGCCTCTGGATTTGGATGAGAGGGATTGGAGAGAGCATGATGGTTGGGATGAGTATGATGGTCGGGATGAATGAATTGAGCCTAAACTAACTGCTTCCGCATATGGTCTGGTAGGTTTAGGAAACCGTAAAGAAGCCTCCTCAAATGGTAGATTATCCTGCGACATCAGAAGCTTGATGGCTTTCTGTCTGCCCTGCTCAAGGCAACTCTTGTTGCTAGTGAAGTGTAGCCCGGAGCAGTGAAGACATGTAGCCTCACTCTCCCTTACGTCACAAGAATCACCGGCATGAGGTTAGGCACACCGGTAACATCTAAGCTTCGAGCGGCATTGTAATTTTAAGTGACCAAAACGGCAGCAGTTGAGACACTGGAAAGTAGGGAATTGGTATGTTACAACCGGTAACGATGTGTGGAAAAGGAATACCATTTGTGGTAGGACTTGACCCTGGAGGGTCATCAAAATGGTTTGGGTGGGAACCCAGGAAGTTTTGCAACCAATTATATTTTTTCGGTTGAATCTCCGGGGTTTTAAAAGTGTTCCACAACCTCTGGGAATATTAATTTCATTTGCAAATTTCTCCATGGAGAGATCCACGGGGACTTGGCGTACGATACCCATTTTGGTTATGTTAAATGTGGGAATAACTGCCTGGAAGTTGTTATTTTCCAGGATTGGGTTATCTAAAAAAAGGTTGGCGGCTTCATATGTGGTAAATTCAACTAAAACTTTATTCCTACCCACTTTTTTACTCCTTCAGGGTAGATATTAGTTACGCGATGTTTGCATAAAAATTGTCCAAACTTAATAGTTCTAATCGACGAGCCAGTGGCGGGATCTATGTCTGTCTTCGAGATGTGAATCAGGAAAGGGCCCTTATGTAGGGCCGTATATTGCTTAATGCCAATGACCAAGGATGGGTGTATGTACACATTTTGGATCGAGGCAGATACCAGGTCCTGGTTTACAATTGTTTTTTTAGGAACTGATTCGTTGGCGGAAATGTCTGTCGCACGGCGTTTCGCGCAAGAGGAGGGAGTAGACATCTGGATATCCGGGGGGTCCGGCGGATCCGGCTCCAAATCGGACATGATGGACTTACAATACCAGTAAAATGTTAGTACATAATAAACACTTATCGGTATAATTTATACCATGATCAAGGGAAAACACTAATTAACGATATTTTGCACTAATAATAGCTAAATGTACACTGTTAATCGGTACTTTCTACTAATATTCCCGACTCCCATGTGACAGCTATCAGTAGCGACGGCAGAATCCTATTTTTATGTTAACTTAATAACTTTTCTGAGTCCGCTGTCTGCTTGAATAAGTGTCACTGCTTTTTTTGTTTTTCTACCGCTAAGTAGTGCTGTGGAAGTAATTATGTTTCATTTGCTTGGAAATGTTTTTGTGAAATTAATGAGTTATTGAAGAGAAACTTTGTGTAGACGTGTCGAGCATTTATTTAATAGGAGAAAACGTGTGAGTTAGAAACGCGTTACCAACATGCTAATATAGCGCCATAGTTTAGTTTGGTGGGGCCTTTTCCGCACCTGGCCTCTTTATTGAGCCATTGTGCGTGACTCCTACTTCCCAATTCTACTCCAACCAGCCCAGGCCGTCCCAGAAGGCAAGCATCCGGTTGCACCGGAACAGACGACAGAGATTGGAGAAATTCTGCCCGTTGATCCGCCACGCTGCTGCATTTAAATATAGCGGCATAGCGCCGCCGCCGGAGTGACCTGCGCGTTAGACGCTTTTTATAAGCTTTTATTCTACTTGCTCTGTTAGTATGTTAGTATGGGACAAATCTTGCAAGTTAAATTAGAACCACTTCAAAAATTCTATTCCAAAGTACACTACACTGCATAGCTATTTTTGTGGTACAGAGATCGACGGGACAAGCAATCCATATTGTTTACAACAGGCCCGCTCATAACAGCATAGTGTCACACAACTATTAGAACATGAAGAGACCACATCAGTATCACATCAGTACTTAGCACTATATTTCTTGCCATCAGGCATATGTCCTGTTCGTCCCGTAATACGATATTATAAGAAATAGTAATGGTTTAAAAAAATATAATTCATTCAGCCATACAATTGATATTCAAATCACCAATAATACCTCTCACTCGTTGAACCGTCTAACCGATTTGTTATAAAGACAAAAGGCTGATTCAAATCAAAACGCGGCTTTGGCTCGTTATTCAAATGTGGTTCATCCATCGATACGGATTTCATTTCACAAAGCCACTCTATCGCAACTTTCCAGTATCGTCGTTCAAATGTGAGAACTAACTTTGTTCATATATCGTTTGTTTCGTCTATCATTTCTACATCACTGCAAGCCTGAGCCGGTTTTGACACCAGAATACAGTAAATTATAAGTAAAGACTACCTGGGGGAATATCTTTTTGCAGTTATTTTACCGTTTAGCAGTAATGTGCAAATATTATTGTGCTTGGCCATGAAGAGTGATGTTTGCCAATAGAATAGAAAATAGACACATCGTCAGGAGGTTCCTCACTCTGCAGCTCTACCGGTAGCTTGGGCCCTGCCCCACATCACTGCCGACTGCGATTTAGGTTAAGATTTTTCTTTTTGTAAATTTTTAATTTTACAAATAAAAAATCTTAACGTAAATAAATTAAAAATCGTACTGTAAAAGCTTAGGCATAGGAACAAAATAAATATAGGAATAATAAATATTATGTTGTAAACAAAAATTAAGATTACACCAAAACTTAGAATGAAATAGAATGCCTATGCATAGGTAGATACAGAACAATGTTGACTAACATTAAGTTGACATGCTTCAGATCTTTGAACTAAGTATGTTAATTAATAATTACAATCTAAAGTATTGGTTGAGCGCCATTCTCTCGATTTTGAATTTTTATATTTTTCGCAATGTCTGAAAATACTCTGGTAACGACATCTGTGTGAGCCTGTTGATATTCCGTGGAAGTTCTAAGTAAGCTCACAGGATGGCGCCACTTGGTTTTCAAGAACACGGAAACAGTACGGATTCTTCGAGAAGCTTCCAAGAATCGCTTCAACCTTCACCGCAGCAAGTTGATGTCTTGTCATCGATATATTTTTCGCTTTGCTTATTTTAATTAATCGCCTCGCTCAAGAAATTTTCATTTGTGATTCGCGTAGTGTTTATTATAACGCTCATATTAACTTTTGTGGAGACAAGATTGTCTGAAACATAGGACGTAAGAAGGATTTCCACCCCGCTCGTGGAATGGATTAACCAACCTTGGACAAATCGTGGAACCTGTCCCCCTTTTGGATTACCTTTGGCTGGAGCTGAACGGGACGGAAGTGGATGTCATCAGGTCAGTGCAGATTTGTTTTTAACGGAGTTTTTTTCAGACATCTTGCCATACATTATTTTTCTTTCGCTTACAATTTTAGTTTTAGGAATTTAGTTTTAGGGTGAGCAATCACACACGGCAGGAGCTATTTACACGCCCCTCCATAGAGATGGTCCTTCGAGCCGGATATTTCCAGCAAAATCAGTAAATTCATTTCAAGTTTAGTACTTAATACCGCTTCATACTTCCATTCATATTCACGTACTATTGGTGAATATCGCTATTAATTCAACATATAGCTTATTTTGTTCAGATTTACGTAAATATTGGTAAATTCTGACAATTTACGCCCCGATTTCACGTAATTCTTGGTGAAATCTCGCTATTTTAATCTTAGTGTTATCTACGTAATCAATTGGTAGATACATTCCGCTTACATTCATAAAACCTAGATACCTAATACTCGACCTTTTTTCCATTCATTCCCAGTATTCAATGGAATGTTATCACTAATTTATAGAAGTTGCATTTATTTGTAATCTTCGGCGCTCCGCTATAAGGTAGGTATAGTATTTTTGCATACCTACGTACGTCTTTCTTAATTACGTGTTATTTTTTTTAAACGAACATTACTTTCGTGATTCTTTATTCAAGTTCGACGCATACATTATTAAAATTTCGACACTTTGTTTTTCGTGTTAATCGCTAATAATACTATTTATAATGGCCGAAAAGCAAAGTGAACTTTCTGTTCAATTAATTTTAATAAATCAAAAGAAAGAGTTATTGTTTGAACGAATGAATCGATTATTTAATTTATCGAAAAACATTATTTCATTTGATTCATCTTCCCGTTCAAACGAGAATTTCTTATCTGAGTCGGAAACCGTAGACGATTTACATAGTAAATTCGAGTCGGTGCTAGATAAATATAATAACTTAAAATTAAAATTACAATCAGACGCAACACCCGACTATGCTTGTCTCGATTCATTTGAAGATCTGTACGCATACGTAAAACGGGCAAGAAATAAACTATTAAATATGCAGAATTCTGTGCCTCGTTTAGGTGAGTCGAGTAACTTATCCGCTTCCATAGTGAAATTGCAACCTTTAGTAATTCCTTGTTTTGATGGTCGCCCTGAAAATTGGAATTTATTTTATCAGTCCTTTAAGGCGAATATCCACTTAAACCCACAACTGACTGACTCGCAGCGTGTACAGTATTTAATTTCGAAACTTACGAATGATGCCATAAAATTTACAGCAGGCATTGTTCCCACTGGTGAAACGTATAATATTTTGTGGGACAGTTTAGTAAAGAAATTTCAAGATAAGCGTGCCTTAGGTAGCTTTTACCTAAATAATATTTTCGATTTGAAAGGAAACTCGCCCAATGCAAATAGTCTCGAGGCATTTATAAGTAAATACTCATCGTCAATCGCCGCGCTCAAACAATTGGAAATACAAGATTTAAATGATTTTATGTTTCTACATTGTGCTCTTCGGAAGTTGGACTCTGATACAGTTCGTACATTTGAACTAACTTTAAGGGACACCGAAATACCTACTAGTTCACAGCTGATCGACTTTGTGCAAAATCAAGTCAAGATTTTAGAACGCTTACGAAATAGTAATAATTTGAATAAACCGCCCGCCAAACAAAATACCTACAAGACTTTTGTAACTACCGAGTCTTCGCGGTCGCAAGTTGTAACGCACCCGCCACCTTTCGCGGCGCCATCTAGACAACGAAGTGTTTGTATTTTGTGTGGTGATAGTGATCATACAAAACTTTACAATTGCACTCAATTTAAAAAACGTGATCCACAAAATAGGTATCAATTTATAAAATCGAAACACGGTTGTGTCAACTGCCTTAGTACTGTACATAACCTTTCAGAGTGTAATTCTACTTCCGTTTGTAAATATTGTCAAAAACGTCACCATAGCTTACTATGTTTTTCGCAAAATAATATGGAAAAGAATAATATGTTTTCGCATGCGGCCATGCCACATGATGACGCTTCTCGTCATGCTCATGCCGCTGTGTCCGCTTCCGCTTGTACCGCGACTTTGGCCGCTCGCTCTCACTCTTATAATACTGCGTCTCCGCCCGCTTCGAATGACGCTACGCATTCTCAACCTTATGTAATTAGTCATAAGGATAATTTTAGTCAGTCAAACTTATTACATCAGAATATTGCCCCTACTTCGCCGCCACTTAGGAAAACCGATTGTGACGCCACCGTGCTTCACGCTGCTGATGTGAAACCAAAATCTGCGATTTTACTATCGACAGCACAAGTGTACGCTCGCCCTAAGGGTTCAACGACTTCGTCGATAGTAAGATGCTTAATTGATAACGGAAGTCAAAATAATCTCGTCACTATTGATTGTTGTCGGAAGTTAAATTTGCAGATAACGCCGACACATAATTCATTTGTTAAGGGTGTCGGTGCAGCTTCGCGTCCGATCATCGGTTATGTTTATTTCGATATACAATCGCGTGTATATCCACAACAACAATATAATATATATGCGCTAGTGGTAGAATGTATCACAGATAATCTTCCGGCTCAATTTATTGAGTGCGATGCAAATATTTATGCCGATCTTCCGCTTGCTGACTTGAGTTGGAATATACCTGGCGATATTGATGTCATAATAGGTGCTCAACTTTTCCCATATATATTTTTGGGAAATCGGGTTGACTGCGGTACTCGAGCGCCACCAGCCATATCTACGACATTCGGCTGGGTTTTAATGGGTGATTATCCGCGTAAAAACATCACTCCTGTTTCTTCTTTCTCCGCGTTGGTATTGAACGACTTAGTTCAAAAATTTTGGGAACTAGAAGAGATACCACCGAAGCGATTTCTTTCCCCGGAAGAAACAGAATGTGAAAATATTTTTACATCCACGGTAATGCGTGACGATGCGGGTCGCTATACTGTATCTTTGCCATTTTGCAAAGATCCGTCAGAGTTAGGTAACTCGCACGCCGCTGCCTATCGCCGCTATATGTCACTCGAGCGCAAATTCCGTCAGTCACCTGACTTGCGTAAAAATTACAATAAAGTGATTCAGGACTATATCGACAACGGTTACCTTAGCCTGGTCAGTGATACAGAGCTTACGCCTGATGGTTATTATATACCACACCATGCTGTGATTCGGCCTGACAAACCGATGCCGCGCATAGTGCTTGACGCTAGTGCGAAAACGCACACTGGACTTTCGCTTAATGACGTACTACATATTGGACCCAATCTGCAAGCTGATTTGTTTCTACTGCTTTTAGACTTCAGATTGTTTCCTATCGCTATAAACGCTGACATAAAACAACATTATTTACGTATTGGTGTACCCGCTGACCAACGTAAATATCTACGCATTTTTTTTCGGTTCAATGAATCCGAACAAATACGCACTTTTGCCTTTAATAGGCAACCTTTCGGTCTCAAGTCAAGCCCATATATAGCTATGCGCACTGTGCGACAGCTGGCTTCTGACATGAGTCAAAATTATCCTGATGCCGCTAGAGTGGCTGAAAGCAGCCTGTATATGGACGACTTAGTCCACTCTGTTCAGGACGAGGAAACTGCAATGCGTCTTGCGCAAGACCTCATAAAACTTTTCAAGGCTGGTGATTTTGAGTTAATAAAGTGGTCGACTAACTGTTGTGCACTGCTTGACTGTCTTCCTAACTCGCATCTCAAGTTAATGGAATTCGAAGTCGATAAGGAAGTTTCCAAAGTTTTAGGTATGCACTGGGAACCATCTGAAGATCACTTTTGTTTCAATTCCGCCCTTTTAACCGAAAAATGCACCAAGAGAAATATTCTCTCTGTGGTTGCACGGTTATTTGATGTTCTCGGTTTGGTTGCTCCAGTAATATTATATGCTAAACGCTTGATAAAAGAGCTGTGGTTGGGCAACTATGAGTGGGATGCTCCCGCCCCGGAACACATACGCGAACGGTTTGCTGCACTTACGCAGGAATTCAATCTGCTCGAAAAATTTAAAATTCCGCGTCATATTGGCGTCGAAAAGGATTGTGAATTTCGAATTGTGGCTTTCTGTGACGCTAGTATGGAGGGCATGGGATGTGTTATATACGCTCATTGCACCAACTCATTTGGCATTCAAACTCGCCTTCTATGCGCTAAATCAAAAGTGTCGCCAACGAAAATCACAACCCTCGCTCGCTTGGAATTATGCGCAGCTCTGTTAATGGCAAAGTTGATAAAAACTGTTGTAGATATTTATTCGCCTCGCACCCCAATAGCTGGCATTTATGCATTTTCTGATTCCACAATAGCTCTCTCATGGATTCATTCCTCACCACACCGCTGGTCTATTTTTGTGAGCAACCGCGTTGCGCAGTGTCAGGAAATTCTAGCTGCCAAACATTTCTATCATATCGCTGGCGCTATTAACCCTAGTGATTGCGTATCACGCGGAATGCTCCCATCGCAATTATTATCACACGACTTATGGTGGAACGGTCCATCCTGGATTCGCTCTGCTCCTAATGAATGGCCTATCAAACCTTTCTCTCTCGCTGAGTGCAATGAGCTGCCTGAACACAAAGTTAATGTGATGGCTGTAATTTCGCATATGGAGCCACCATTGTTATGTGAGCTAGCGCAGCGTATCTCCTCCTGGGATAAATTGCTTCGCATCATCGCTTACGTGTTGAAATTTGCTCGACCGAAGTCACAAATAAACCCCCGCTCTGTAACAGGCTTGGCTGAAGCTGAAAAAGTCTTGATACGTTCAGTACAATCCGCTCATTTTGCCGAGGATATAAAACTGATTAATGCTAGGAAAGTTCTTCCGAAGAAATTGCAGAGCCTTACAATATTTTTAGATGCAGAAGGCATTTTGTGTATCGGAGGAAGACTTTCAGCTTCAGACCTTCCTTTTGAAGTAAAGCACCCAGTGCTCCTTCCAAAACGAGATCACATAGTAGACTTAATCATACAACATCAACACGTCATAAATTTGCATACTGGACCTGGACTTCTTATGTCGATAATACGACAACGCTACTGGATATTAGACGCCAGAACCGTTATCAGAGCAAAGTTACGCAAGTGTAACATTTGTTTCAGAACAAAACCGACGCATCCGCAGCCTATGATGGCAAATCTTCCTGCATATCGAGTCTCAGAATGCAAAGCTTTCACACACACCGGACTAGATTATGCAGGACCGATTCGTATAACGCTCGCTCGACGCAGAGGCCAGCACGCTTTAAAAGCGTGGGTGGCTTTGTTCGTGTGTATGAATACGCGTGCGGTACATATCGAGTTCGTCTCGGACTTAAAATCTTTTACCTTTTTAGACGCTTTCAAACGCTTTATAAGATCAAAATGGCGTCTAGAATATCTGCATACGCTGCAAGTTAGACAGAAATGGCCAACTCCTGATAAACCAGTGGAGAAAGGAACTGTGGTTTTTATTGAACAAGAAAATATGGCTCCTTTGAGCTGGCCTCTGGGAATCATAACTGAAGTATTTAATGGCTCTGATGGCATTGCTCGTGTAGCAATGGTTAAGACGCAATCTGGTAATTATAAACGCGCTGTTAATAAACTGTACCCTATTCCCACGCAATAAAATCTAACTTTAAATTTAGTTTTAGGTTTACGATTAAGTTTTTTTTCTATCGCTATGTCAACCGCAATATTATTATAACGCTAAATTAATAACGGCGTTAATAACGCCGCAATTTTATCGTTTCTCTTAGATCCTCTATGTATTCCGACCAGTTCTGAGGTATGTTCGTTTTGAAAGATCTCACGACCTTCCAAGGCGGGGTGCATGGTTGAGCGCCATTCTCTCGATTTTGAATTTTTATATTTTTCGCAATGTCTGAAAATACTCTGGTAACGACATCTGTGTGAGCCTGTTGATATTCCGTGGAAGTTCTAAGTAAGCTCACAGGATGGCGCCACTTGGTTTTCAAGAACACGGAAACAGTACGGATTCTTCGAGAAGCTTCCAAGAATCGCTTCAACCTTCACCGCAGCAAGTTGATGTCTTGTCATCGATATATTTTTCGCTTTGCTTATTTTAATTAATCGCCTCGCTCAAGAAATTTTCATTTGTGATTCGCGTAGTGTTTATTATAACGCTCATATTAACTTTTGTGGAGACAAGATTGTCTGAAACATAGGACGTAAGAAGGATTTCCACCCCGCTCGTGGAATGGATTAACCAACCTTGGACAAATCGTGGAACCTGTCCCCCTTTTGGATTACCTTTGGCTGGAGCTGAACGGGACGGAAGTGGATGTCATCAGGTCAGTGCAGATTTGTTTTTAACGGAGTTTTTTTCAGACATCTTGCCATACATTATTTTTCTTTCGCTTACAATTTTAGTTTTAGGAATTTAGTTTTAGGGTGAGCAATCACACACGGCAGGAGCTATTTACACGCCCCTCCAAGTATTTAATTTAATTACCTCAATTTTGTCATGGTGGCAACCTTGTGATTTTGTAAACTCAAATGAGGAATGAGGGTGAGGGTGAGATGGAGATCTCATTTCCCAATAAAACGCGACGCGCCACTTCTTCAGTCTTCTTCTGACCCCAATTGTACTGCCGAAAAGTCAATGTAACTAAATAATAATTTACGTAATAGTCGTGTTATGTGAAATCGTGAAAGCTTAAAGTATGCAGTAAATCATAAGAAACTGGTAGAAAGAAAGGTAAATCCTACTAATATTACAAATGTGAATTGTTTGGATATTTGCATCTTTGGATATTTGTAGCTCAATCACGTCGTAACGTATGCACGGATCCAATAAAAATTTGGACATACTGATAGATTATAGTCTGGAAGGCAATAACGAACACATAGGCTTTTTTATACCGGGGAAATAACGGGAACGTTAACTACGCGGGTAAAACCAACATTAATTAAGTAGGTAGTAACATTTTTTTTATGGTTGCTGTGCTGCTTGATTCAGCGAATACGATAGTGGCTCTCAAAGTTTACGTAGCAATAAGTTTGGAGTTCTATTTGGCGTCGCCCAGCAAGGAGCAAGACCGGTCGCATTGATACCACCCTAATTGTGATACAATTTCGCTTTGTAATAGAATTCAACCCCCTGATGACTGTGGATTGTCTGCTGCAAATTGTAAGGAAACTATTCGTAAGTTCATATTGTCTTCTGATAGAAACTTCGGCATTTCATGTAGTCTATGTATAATGTTGACTTCATGAGATTAAGACTTTATTAAGCATCTAGTTAAGTACTTAATATCGTCATTGTCATTTGCTAATTTTCATCTATAGGCGTTGACCTTATGTAGTGTCAGGTCTAATGCATTAAATAAAAAACTTAAAATAATCAACAACTCCAAACACATCTGCAGAAATAAAATAAAATCATACCTTAATAGCCTTGAGTATAGGGAAACTGAGGATTTAATAAGAACTGTTAGTTAGTTTGAACTAGGCTGCCATTTTTGCCGATTTGACATTGATTTTCTCAAATAATTTTAACTCATAATATCAAATATAATCCACAGTCTACGTTTATTTATTTGCGCTACGTTCTCATGAAAACTCATTCTAGATGCGCACGTCTACACACACAAATACACTACACACTCATAACACGACAACTTCCCACAATCAAACCCACCCTGATACGAATACACTCAAACACTAATTTTCTATTATCACATACAAACATGAAACATACACTAATGCTTGTACTGTATCATAATCATTTCATAGTCATTTATTCAATTGCAGCATGTACATAACTTAAATCTAGTAGGTACAAGACCGTGTTATGGCGTAGCAGTATCAAATGTGTTTTGCTTTTATGAGTACCACCTACTTTTGGTTTTTAGCCAACCAAATATTTAAATAAACACGCAACGATTATAGTAGCATTAGAAGAGCACTAGTCATTGCAACACAGGGTATCCTACAGCGATGACTATTAGTGTCTGAATATAGAAGAATGTATGTACATAGAATTTAGTCGATGAAACATACATATTAAATCTAGAAACTTCACACTTAATGATAAAATGTATAGCGTATGTATTTTTAATTTAGATGATATAACATTTCATATAATTTTGTCAAATGTAATGTCTTTTGTTACAAATAAACTTATTATTATTATATTATTATTATTATTTGCAACCGTGACTATGTAAACAGGCATGATTTGTAGTTGCAGCAGGACTGTCCCAGAGTTTATCTGAGGATTAACTAAAATGCATAGCATAAGTAGGTACCTAAATATTCCCACTGGTGGGACTCGGGACCTTATCTCGCAAGGAGAATCATGGCCATAATAGGTACAAAACGCTGGCCCTAAGTGGTTTGACGAGTATTTCGGTTGATTCCAAGTACCTTTCAAGGTCACCCACGAATTACTTTGAAAGATTCTTATTATATATTGGTTTTCTCGCGCTGTCTTCCTACACCGTTAAAGTCTGTACACAAACTTGAACAATTTCACTTCGAAAAATATTTAGAAGTGCAGGAGGGATTGAGCCTACGTCCTCACAATTGTGGCTTTGTCAATGCGATGGCTTTGTTGTTGCTTTTTCTTTACTTTCAAGCGATATCAAAAACAATGTGCAATAGAGATCATTTTCAAAAACAATTAATAACATTTTAGGCAGGTGATAGACAGGAAAGAGTGAGCTCACTCTTCCTTATTCATCTGTGTATTGAGATCGTTGCTTGCTAAATCAGGGACGTCGTGGGCAAAATAACGATTTGAAAAAAATACAACAAATTATTGTAACGAAAAGGCACTGTTCATTTTTAATCCAGTAAACGATAAAATACGATGTTGTACATTTAATAATGATGTGTTGTCAGTTTCTTTTGATGATGTTTGTCACTGGATGCTGTCGATCCCTGAAAAGAAAAACGATCAGCTATAATTTTGCCTAATTATGCTCAGCAAATGATTGAAATCTATTTGGCTTGAATTTTGCATCGTAATTAGACTCATAATCTCTGAGTTTTGTCTCTAGTCCGATGACAATGCGGCCTATATAAGGTTGGGAGGCGTATGGGCACCGGTGAAGCTGAGGTGAACCACTATTTTGGGTGGTAGATATTGCGGCTGCCGCTGTGGCATAGAGGCCACGACGGGAGAGGATCGCCGGTATGCTGTACGTCACTTAGCCGTGGCTATCAGCCGAAAAGTGTTGGCGGCGGGAACACAGGCGTGAGACTCGCGGGAGACCAAGGGTTTCCAAATGCGGGGCGTCTGACACCCTCTCACTGATTGGTCCCCGAGATGATCATGGCGTATTCTCATAAGAAACGGGCAAGCCGCGGCGGGTTCACGAAAGAATGCGAGAGCGGACCCGCGTTGCCTCCCGCTGTAAGCGTCAAAAGTGAAACTTCGTTATGGTTTTATTCGGTAGGGCCATTATGTCCTTCCGTGGTGGCTAATATCGCGACGGTCTCCCTGAGACATGCGTGTATCCTACTAATATTATAAATGTCAATGTATGGATGTTTGGATGTTTGTTGCTCAATCACGTCCTAACGTATGAACGGATCGGGCTGAAATTTAGAACACAGATAGATTATAGTCTGGAAGAACACATAGGCTACTTTTTATCCCGGAAAAACAACGGGAACTACGCGGGTAACACCGCGAGGCGCGGCTAGTGTGTAAATACATTTCTACCACGTCAAAAAATAATAATAAACGTATTTAAGTTTGTAGGTTTTTATATTTTCGTCACGTATATTGCATTATCTACGTGACTAAAATCTAGTAGAAACAATTTTTGGAATGTCCTCAAGATCCCGGTCTTATTCCATCTAATTGGGTCTTAAATTGGTCATTATTTCAGCGCTTCAGCGTTATAGTCCTAAGGCCACCCTGACGAAGCTAGTAAATAATGAAGCGTAACGAGTTTATTATTCTAACGGGTTTTACTTAATTGCAAAACAGTTGACTTTAGCTTCACTAGTCCTGTATCCCGTAAAAGCAAACTCATAACGCGTTATGTTCTCTAAGTTTGAACCTAGAACTTGATCGAGTTTACAATGTCGCTGACTTAGGTAGTGCTCTTACAAATTTTAGGAAGTTAGCTAGGAAGCCTTATTTTTTTAAAATTTATTTTAATATCTCGAATTTAAAAAAGTATTGTACTCGTTATTATTAAGGGCAATGTAACTTGATTTTTAAATGACTCTAGTAATTAATTTATTAATTTTAAATTACTCTTTAGCAAACAGAATTAATAAGTATGTTATTTTTATGAGTGTAGGTAATACGCCTATGTTTAAATGATAGTCGTACTTATTGCACAATAAAAATGCCTTACGAAAAAGTAATCTAGTAAGTATAATATTAATTGTAAAACACACTCATGCTACATAGAACCAACAAAAAGGTAAAATTATTTAAATTTTATTGATTTAACAGCAGAATGCTGGCACCGGTTTATTTCTTGTAATAAAACATTGTTGTGATAATAAAACTGTCTGGTGGAGAGAACATAGTACATTTTGTAGTGGTAGGACTTTTCTGTCGACTGTGCAGAAAACATTGAGCTACTTTGACAGCCATTTTGCACACGTCTGCTGGCGAATAATAACACCTAATTTAAGCTCAATTCTGTTACTTTAATTACATTTGACGTCGACATAAATCAAATTGAGTTGTTTCTAAATCAAATATGCAACCCTCGGAAATGGTTGCATAGGTATTTGAGCCATTTGTTGAGACATCGACAGGGACCTCATCTCATTTACTAAAGTCTTTTCGAGTGCAGTGAGTAGTGAAGCGTGTCCAAAAGATTGGTGTTATTTTCTACAGAGTATAAGTATTTATATTCTATATATACTGGTAGTTCCGCCACCATGCTGGGCACGCGACTGGTAGTGGGTATGATCATCTGGATTATTTAAACCTTCATTTATCTATGGTAAATTAAAATGTGTATTTAGCGTAATTAGTTAGTTAGGTATGTAGTGTAGTTCTCATTGTATTATAGTAGTGTTGAGGGTCTGCCCGTCCAAAAAAAAACAATTTATTGGTCCACGTAAGCTTTGAGTGGATTACGAAATAAAGTAGTGAATTTCTATAAAAACATGGCTTTTACGCGTTTTTAATTAATTAACGGCTATTCGGTAATATGGTTGGTTCAATACAACTTAAGTTTAAGCCGCTTTCAGGGGCTCTTTTCAAAGGGTCAAAATTGTGCGCTCACAACATCTTCCCGTTAGAAGGTCGTTAAGTCAGAATGAACCAATCAAATCACTTGCAATATCGTTTTATGTATTTTTTTTCTCGTTTCAAATAAGTTGTTTATAGTAAGTATACTCGTAGAGTGACGAGACGAGCAGTACATGCGCCCGATGCTAAGCAACACGCTTACCCATAATAGCACAGTGTCATACAGCTATTATTGGAATACCTGAAAACTCCAAATCCTATCCTATCTAGCACTGCACTGCGTTTGGCACTCAGAAATATATAATGATTTATGTATATGGCCTGTAATAACATATTTCATAAAAGGATTTATTATTATTATTTTCAGTCAATTTTTTTTCGAATTTTCTTATCATTATGATTGAGGTGTCATTCGATTCGGAATGGAATCTAGATAGTTTTGAGAAAATGCTCGCCCGCTCGCAAAGATGGCAATCATCATCAATTATCAACAGCCCACTAAAAGTTCCCACTGCTGGAACTCGGGGCCTTCTCTCGCAAGGAGAGAGTTAAGGCCATAATCCACCACGCTGACCCAGTACGGGTTGGTGGATGACACATGACTTCGAAAGATTCTAGGTACATGTCGGTTTCCTCACGATGTTTTCCTTCACCGGTTTAAGTTAGCGGCATTAGGCTCATGACTTCGAAAAGACAGTGGTGCGTGTGGGGTATGAACCCGGGGTCTCTGGATCGGCAGGCGCCGTTCCCCCGACTAGACCAGCCGTAACTTGCCCGATAGTTACAAACAATTTAGTGACAAATCAAATTGCTGACGCGCTAACAACGTTGCCTAGTTTACAAATACTTAGCTTAATAAAAGCAATATAGCAAAAATTGAATACTTAGCTTACAGATTCTAAATTGAAATTATCTGTTTTGGTATGATTGTACAAGTGCCTACCTCCACATTTTCATGGTGAGTGTGGCCAGTGAATTGCTCAGGGATTTCAAATCTACGTATTTCATCTGGATGTGGCCAAACATCTTCTTCAAAGTCATCATAATCTTCATTGTCGTTTTTCACGTGTTTGGCATGATGCTTCTTGCTATTAGCCACTGTTAAAAGAAAAAAAACATTTAGATTTAGTAACAAAAAACAAACCATCTCTTCAAGAAGAAATAATATCAGACAAGGTTGCCAGGTATCGCACTAGTAGTATGGTATCTGTTAGAAATACGTATGCCCGCTAACCGGCATTTGGCTAGCATATTAAATGGCCTTGATCTTTCCTTGTTAAAAAAGGTACTTTATGTAATTATTTGCTTTTTGACTGTGTGTGATGTTTCAATAATGTACCTATCATTTTTAGGGTTCCGTAAAACGTAAAAATGGAACCTTTATAGATTCGTCATGTCTGTCTATCTGTTTGTCTGTCCGTCCGTATGTCACAGCCACTTTTTGCCGAAACTATGAGAACTATACTATTGAAACTTGGTAAGTAGATGTATTCTGTGAACCGCATTAAGATTTATATAAGATTTACAAAAAAAATATAAAAAATAAAAAATGTAGGGATGCCTGCATACGTTTGCGCGTGAGACACTTCCAAAGTGGTAAAATGTGTGCCCCCCCCCCCTCTAACTTCTAAAAGAAGGAAAATGATAAATTTAAAAAAAATATACGACGTACATTACCATGTAAACTACCAACGAAAATTAGTTTGAACTCGATTTGATGAGTAGTTTTTTTTTGGTATGTCATTATTATTAAAACATCGATCTAAATTACACCGCACTACTAGAATTTATTTATTATGTTACTTGCTGCTACGGAACCCTTTATGTGCGAGTCCAACTCACACTTGGCCGCATTTATTTTTTGTTCCGCACCTTTATTCTGAGAGTTGGTACCAATTTTCGTGTAGATATTTGAGACAAGCTGAAAATTTGTCACATACCTACCTCTCCTACTATATCCCAAAACGGAGCTGCAGCCCTGGCTGGTGAGTAGTGGAGCTTAATGAATGTTATAAATAAACCACAACGGTAATGTTCAGACGTTACTGTTCGGCGGTAAAATAACTGGCAACATCGTGGTACTTTCCCAAGCGGATTCTGCTAAGAGTCCTACCACTAAAAACCCCAACAAACTAAACAAAAGGTATTGAACACAACGATTAAACGATTCCCACAGGCATTAAATAAAGTTTAAATACATTATATTGTGAATAAATATAACATAATTAATACGATTTATTGATAAATATGTGTACCTATATATTACCTATATAAATATGTATGTTTTAGGGTTCCGTAAAACGTAAAAACGGAACCTTTATAGATTCGTCATGTCTGTCTATCTGTTTGTCTGTCCGTCCGTATGTCACAGCCACTTTTTGCCGAAACTATGAGAACTATACTATTGAAACTTGGTAAGTAGATGTATTCTGTGAACCGCATTAAGATTTATATAAGATTTACAAAAAAAATATAAAAAATAAAAAATGTAGGGATGCCTGCATACGTTTGCGCGTGAGACACTTCCAAAGTGGTAAAATGTGTGCCCCCCCCCCCTCTAACTTCTAAAAGAAGGAAAATGATAAATTTAAAAAAAATATACGACGTACATTACCATGTAAACTACCAACGAAAATTAGTTTGAACTCGATTTGATGAGTAGTTTTTTTTTGGTATGTCATTATTATTAAAACATCGATCTAAATTACACCGCACTACTAGAATTTATTTATTATGTTACTTGCTGCTACGGAACCCTTTATGTGCGAGTCCAACTCACACTTGGCCGCATTTATTTTTTGTTCCGCACCTTTATTCTGAGAGTTGGTACCAATTTTCGTGTAGATATTTGAGACAAGCTGAAAATTTGTCACATACCTACCTCTCCTACTATATCCCAAAACGGAGCTGCAGCCCTGGCTGGTGAGTAGTGGAGCTTAATGAATGTTATAAATAAACCACAACGGTAATGTTCAGACGTTACTGTTCGGCGGTAAAATAACTGGCAACATCGTGGTACTTTCCCAAGCGGATTCTGCTAAGAGTCCTACCACTAAAAACCCCAACAAACTAAACAAAAGGTATTGAACACAACGATTAAACGATTCCCACAGGCATTAAATAAAGTTTAAATACATTATATTGTGAATAAATATAACATAATTAATACGATTTATTGATAAATATGTGTACCTATATATTACCTATATAAATATGTATGTTTTAGGGTTCCGTAAAACGTAAAAACGGAACCCTTATAGATTCGTCATGTCTGTCTGTCTGTCCGTCCGTATGTCACAGCCACTTTTTGCCGAAACTATGAGAACTACACTATTGAAACTTGGTAAGTAGATAACCGCATTAAGATTTTTACAAAAGTTTTAAACAAAAACAAAAATTAGGGGTGCCCCCCATACTGAGAACTGAAACTCAAAAATTTTTTTTTCATCAAACCTACATGTGTGGGATGTCTGTCGATAGGTCTTTAAAAATGATGTTGAGGTTTCTAAGATAATTTTTGTCTACACTGAATAATTTGCGCGAGAGACGCTTCCAAAGTGGTAAAATGTGTGTCCCCCCCCCCCCTCTAACTTCTAAAGTAAGAGAGTGAAAAAACTAAGAAAAATATATGATGTACATTACCATGAAAACTACCAACGAAAATTAGTTTGAACTCGATCTGATGAGTAGTTTTTTTTAGTACGTATTATATATTATTATTATCCACTCATTTAATCGTCTTCTTAATCTCTAAGTTTTTTACAATATAAATAAAAAATATATACATTATAAAAAACTTAAAAACTAGGGTGCCGCCAGCATCGGGGCAGGGCCCAAGCTACCGGTGGTTAGGGCTGCAGAGTGAGGAACCTCCTGACGATGCGCGCTGTGTCAAGGATGACCGCCTTCTGCATCTGACCCTTAATCCAACCGTCTAGCGAAAGTCTCTTGAGATGTTGGTCGAGACTTTTCGCTATAAGGCCGTTTGCCGAAACGACTATTGGGACTATGATCGTGGAATCAACACTCCACATGGCGGTAACCTCGTGAGCCAAGTCAAGGTACTTGCTAAGCTTGTCCTTCTCAGCTTTCACGAGGTTCTCGTCATGTGGTATGGTGATATCGACGATCACAGCCCGGCGTTGAGACCGGTCTACCAGCACGATATCAGGCTTATTGGCGACAATAGTCCTGTCCGTGATGATAGAGCGGTCCCAGTAGAGCAACGCACGACCATTCTCGAGAACTGGCAGAGGTGCGTACTTATAGTACGGCACCTCGGACTCAACAAGGTCATATCGAAGAGCAAGTTGCTGGTGGATGATCCTGGCTACTAGGTTATGCCTGTGCAAGTACTCGCCGTTAGCAAGATGCGAACAACCGGAAATAACATGACGAAGAGATTCACCTGGACGGCGGCATGCCCGACAAATGTCGACCGTACCGTCCTTCATTATGTATTTCCGGTAATTGTTCGTCTTGATAACTTCGTCTGCAATTGCACAGGCAAAGCCCTCGGTTTCTCCGAAGAGGTCCCCGAAGCGCAGCCAGTTCACCGACGCGAGCAGATTCACATCGGGTCCCGTCAGGGCCCGATAGAATCGCCCGTGCAGCTCCTTGCTCTTCCATACTTCCTTGCGATCATCAGTGCTGAGCACCGATGGTTTGCGCCAGTTCTCGTTTGCCATTGAAAGGGGCGTGAGGCTCCTGTCAACTGCCACAACATCGCGATGCATCCCGGACTCGCTGTTGCGGAAATAATCCCTGAGACTGCATACCTCGCGGTTGTGAAGGTTCTTGGCATTTAAAAAGCCTCGACCCCCCCATTTCCGCGGGATATACAGTCTCATAACAGACGAGCGCGGGTGTAGCATGCGGTATGTTGTGAGCAGTTGACGGACCTTTCTATATTATTATTATTATTATATATTATATATTATTAAAACTTCGATCAAAGTTACAACGAACTACAAGAACTATGTGTACTATGTATATTATGGGAAAAAAAACAACAGGTGGCGATTTTATGCTGCGATTTGTCGAGGGCGTTTGACGTTGCCGACCGCGACTTACTCGCTGCAAAGTTGCAGCACTATGGCGTGGGCGGCGCGGCTCACGCCTTACTAACAGATCTCATGCTGGGCAGAAGCCAGACTGTAGTGGCCTGCGGAGGCATGGAGAGATCGGACATCCTGAGTACGGAAATGGGAGTCGCTCAGGGATCTTCGGTTTCGAACATACTGTTTTCTTTACTCCTGAACGATCTTCCGGAAGCCGTGACGGAGGCCGAAATTTACATGTACGCTGACGATGTTGCTGCGGTTGTTACGGCGGTTTCTCTCGATCTACTGGAGCGGAGATTGCATGAGGTGGCCGGTCAGATGGCGCGGTGGTTCAGCATGAACGGACTCGTACTAAATCTGACCAAAACCCATTTTGTGCATTTCTGTCTATCGGGTCACAGGACGCGACAGTTGACAGTCTCGTTGGACGGGAGTAATGTGTGTCAAACGGACGTCACCACTTTCCTGGGATTCGAAATAGATCGGGGCTTAACATGGGAAAACCACATCAATAAATTATGTGGCAAACTGGGTGGTGCGTGCTTTGCTTTGGGTCGTATCGCCAAAATTGTACCGATTGAGGTAGCTAGAGGGTGTTACTTCGCCACGATCCATTCCCTTATACAGTACGGAGCTGAGATGTTCGGTCGGGCCGCCGACCGCGGTCGCGTGTTCAGGCTACAAAAGCGTGCAGTCCGTGCTATAGTGGGAGTCCCACAGGATAAATCTGCACGGCCCTTATTTAAAAAGTTTGGGATATTGACGTTGCCCGCAATAGTCATTTTCCAAGTCGCGGTTTACGTCAGATCAAACTTAACTCTGTATAATGTGCTTAGCAATGAAACACGCAGTAAGGGCAAGCTCTCTGAGGTACGGCACACGATGGAGAAGTCTGCCAGATCGACATACGTCATGGGGCCGACAGTCTACAATAAACTCCCAGAAAACGTCACTTCTGCGCCCACAATGGGAAGCTTTAAATTGCGTTTAAAACAGTGGCTTATCGAGCAGTCGTTCTACAGCTACGAAGAATTCGTTCAATTGAAATGATTGTAACTTAAGTTTTTAGACATTAACGTTAAAATGAATTATTTAATAATTTATTATGTATTATTAATTTATGTTGACATTGTGAATGTAAAAATCAATTGACATTAATTAATTTAATATTTAAATTTTCGTATTATTAATAAACGAGTATACTGTAATATTAATTACTACAATATGTTGCAATAGGTACACAGTACCTACACAATACACATGATTGTATATAATTAACCAATGTTTCTGACTTGTAACAAATGTTATCAATAAATGATTATGATTATGATTATGATTATGTTACTTGCTGCAACGGAACCCTTCATGGGCGAGTCCAACTCGCACTCGGCTACTTTATTTAATTCATAATGCAGTGTGTGTGTAATGTGTACAAATTAGCTTTTAAATATCAATTTATTAATTTTACTTTTGGAATGGAATCGGCTCGATCCAAAACGTTTAAAATGCGTTATCATATAGAATATCTTTAATTTATTTTCCATAACGAAAGTACGCACTTTCTTTGTCACTGAAATTTCCAATCTATCTCGAAGAGAAAATAATTCCCGCTTTCCCGCCATTCGCTTGTCAGCCATTTTGCACGGTTTATCAGTAAACGTCACTTCGGAGTTGTTTTCTGTCCTCTCTGGGCAATGTTTTGCTTTCGTAATTACTTAATTAGGAGATAAAATATGTCCGATTTTTAAATAAAACTTGGACTTTAAATGTACTTTACTAATCTTACAGAATTTTCAAAAGTTCCTATTGTGATTTTTTTTATGGGGCAGAGCCTTTATTAACAAAACTAAAATACAATGAGAACTACACTACGCTACATACCTAACAACTACTTACACTAAGCACACCTGAATTATCCATAGACCAATGAAGGTCTACAGATAATCAAGATGTTCAAGCCCACTACCAATCGGAAGCGTACCCAGCATGCTGGCGGCATTACCACGCTGAATGGCAATGCTTATGCGTTGGGCCAAATAAACGCCAGCATTTTGGTCACGCGTCGCATCGACCAAGCGTTCGGAAAGGCTTTTGAAGATGAGGTGAGCTCCCGGCCCCCACGGACCCATTGTCTCAACCCCAAAGGGCTCAAATATGTAACCTCTTCCGAGGGTTGCATATTTGCGCCGTTTGAGTCGCTCAGCTGAATTAGCCGCTGCACCAGCCTTACAATGCGTCTCTGGAAGATGTGATGGTGCCAGAGTATCGACGCAAGTTGCGTCCCACACTAGGGGCCGACCCAACTTCCAAGGCACAACAGTCATGCCGTCAGGTCTTTTGCCATCGTCACGCGCAAGCCCACTCGGTTCGAGTATGGCTGGGACATTGGCGGTGGAAAAAGCCCGGCGTATGATGTCGTTCAGGCTGGCATGGCGGCCCATAGTGATTGTGATTAGTTTTTAATCAGTTGAACTTTTGGACTTTGGACTTTTTAGGGTTCCGTAAAACGTAAAAACGGAACCCTTATAGATTCATCATGTCTGTCTGTCTGTCTGTCCGTCCGTATGTCACAGCCACTTTTTGCCGAAACTATGAGAACTACACTGTTGAAACTTGGTAAGTAGATGTATTCTGTGAACCGCATTAAGATTTTTACAAAATATTTAAAAAAAACAAAAATTAGGGGTGCCCCTCATACTGAGAACTGAATCTCAAAAATTTTTTTTTCATCAAACCTACACGTGTGGGGTGTTTATCGATAGGTCTTAAAAAATGATGTTAAGGTTTCTAATATAATTTTTGTCTACACTGAATAACTTGCGCGAGAGACGCTTCCAAAGTGGTAAAATGTGTGTGGGGGACACACATTCTACCCCCCTCTAACTTCTAAAGTAAGAGAATGAAAAAACTAAAAAAAATATATGATGTACATTACCATGAAAACTACCAACGAAAATTAATTTGAACTCGATCTGATGAGTAGTTTTTTTTTTAGTACGTCATAAATACACTATTATTAAAACTTCGATCAAAGTTACAACGAACTACAAGAACTATGTGTACTATGTATATTATGTTACTTGCTGGAACGGAACCCTTCATGGGCGAGTTCAACTCGCACTTGGCTACTTTATTTTTTTTTGGACTGAATTTGCTCTACCGTGGGTAAGTAACGAGCTATAGGAGAGGACCTATGTCCAGCAATGAACTGAGATATTTTTTTTTTTTTTTTAATTAAAGAGTGACGAGACGAGCAGGACATGTGCCTGATGGTAAGCAACATGCCTGCCACATAACAGCACAGTGACACGCAGCTATTGGAACATGAAGAGCCAAAATCATTACCTAGCACCGCACTGCGCTCGTCACCCAGAGATCTAAGTTGTTATATCTCTAAGCCCTGTAATTTCTCTGGAAACATTGCCCTTCAAACCGGAACACAGTAATGTTTGCACATTACTGCTTGGCGGTAGAATAATTGACAAAGGTGTGGTACTTCCCCAGGCGGACTCTGCTAAGAGTCCTACCACTACAATACTATACTGATGATTATAAGAAAGCATAAGGTACTTCAGAAATTACTGTAAGTAACTAGATATGTGTAGCACAATTCTGATGAATAATTCTAACAAAATGAAATCTCTTAAGTTAAAGTTTAACCTATTCAGGATTACCTAAAACTAAAAAAACTTTTGCAATAATAGACCTGACTAACGTAAGAAGAGAAAAATTTTAACTTATTTTTTTTGTCTTTTAAACAGCTCTAATGATGCTCAATAATACGTTACCTGTTTAAATAGCTACACATATACTGCTATTACGCATATCGGTGGTGCAAACTGAGAAGATTTCATCCATCTAAAAACTATCTAACACGCAGATCACGCTTGGTCACATTAAAATTTGACGGTATTTACAATATAATACGGTACATTATTCTGAAAACTGAAAAGGTTTCATTCGAAAACCAAATCACATTTCCAAACCTTTTTTAATCAATGTTATATCTAAATTTTCGGTCGTTGTTCGTCTAAATAATCAACTTTCGTTGGATTTGAAAAGAGAATGTTTGATTCGATTTTCGACAGCACGTTCTTTTGTTTAAAATTTAGATATCATCATCATCAATGATGATGATCATCAATTATCAAAAATTTAGATATCATCATCATCAATGATGATGATCATCAATGATGATGATGATATCTAAATTTTAAACAAAAGAACGTGCTGTCGAAAATCGAATCAAACATTCTCTTTTCAAATCCAACGAAAGTAAGGGTGCGTTTGGTTTGAAAACAAATGACAGTCACGTTTATGTCCCACCGGAGAGCCGCACAACAAACGTTCCCGTCACAAAAGTTCATTTGGTCTGTTTGTTCGTGCGAGTTAAATATTAGTTTCGCTTTCGTACGCCAGCTTTGTAGGTAATTGATGTCCCTTTGAGAATTCAACTCGAAGAATGCTTGATAAAAATTTGGGGGTCATAATAAATTATTTGAATGCTAACGATATTGAGAAGCGGCAGCACATTTGTGAATCTAGCTGTGAACAGGGAAAATTGAATTGATTGATTTGTTTTTGGGAGGTTTACGCTATACGATTAACCAATTGAAAACGGAATGCTGGCTAAATAAAGAGCACACAAATTACTGGCTTGTATTTTAACGTTATCTAAGCACTAAAGAGTACATATTATACCTAGCGTGGTTTATTTTACTGCTACACTAATCCTACTAATAATAAATGCGAAAGCTTGGATAGTTATCGCTCAATCACGTTAAAAAATCTGAACGGAACTGATTGAAATTCGCCAAATGGATTGTAGCGTAGAATAATATATAGGCTACCTTTTATCACGGGAAAATAACGAGAACTGCGAGGGTAAAACGGGGATTGAACCCTTGACCTATAACAACACTGACTAAACTCAGCTACAATGAAAAACTGTACTAATATAATTTTAAATTTTTGGCTACCATTTCGGGTCTCAGACTATCTGAAAAGTTACAGCAGGCCGTTTAAAAGTGGTAAAGTAAAGCGATAGGCAAATCTAGGGAAAGTATAATTTAAAAGTTTTAAATTTATCTCCACTCTTAAAAGATTGTCTTCATATTGAAGAATGTTTTACTATAATATTATGGGTTACGTATTATACCTACGTTTGTTTGAATTGTACTCATATTTGCGAAAACCTGTGTATAATAAGGGAAGTGTGAGACACGCACAATGACCCGATAAAGAGGCTAGGTGCGGAGGTGGCCCGCTAAACTAACTAACTGACTAACTAATAACAATCACCAGCCGTTGGCAGATATCCTGTGAAGAAAAACCAATAGGGGAGTTAAAATACCATTGGTGGTGGTGGTGGACATTTCACACACAACATCATCTAGCCTCAAATTAAGCAAAGTTTGTATTTTGGGGTCCAGATTAATTTATGTAATCCTACTAAAACTATATATGGCAATGTTTGGATGTTTGTTGCTCAATCAGGTCCTACTACTTTTATCCCGAAAAAAACAACGGGAACGGGAACTACGCGGGTAGCTAGCTGCTAGTAAATAAGTATATATTTTTAAAGACATAGGACATATACCTACATAGAAAACACCAGATATAGTACAATGCGAGCAAAGTTAATATTTTGTCGGTTTTTTGATCAGATATTTTTCGGTGAGTTATGAGTTACTGACTTTATGGCCGATTTGTATGATTTAATTGACAAAAACTATACTTGTCTTTTAGCTAGCAATTAGTGCAGGCCAATCACCCCCATCCTGAATTAGGACATTTCAACATAATCCACCTTATCTTGAGAAATATTGCCGTCACTTTTGGAAAAGTAAAGACTATCTTTGACACATTTAATTTGCATCCCGAAAAAGCCCCATTATGATTAAAAAAACTTTAAAACATTTATTTCGAAAAACAAAATACATCTACTTACTTGATTTTAAGAAAATGGATAACAGTAACATTTATCGTTTATTCCTTTCCTTATTTCTGTCGGCATCAAGGTATATTAACTCTGCCCAATGGCTTTCCCGGATACTAACTTTTTCTGATACTTTGGCAGCGCCTGATGTAATTTTCCCTTTGACTTCAACTTTGCCGTTATAAGCTCATTTTTCCGGCCGTCCGCGCTACGTTTCTCTTGGCATTTTCTCATATTTTTGTTATTGTAGGCTATACAAGAAAATTGCTACCGTAATACGTACCTCAAGTAAATTGTTTTGCTTTCTAGACCATCTAAAACTCTAAGAATAAGGGATTTTATAGGTAATAACATACCGAGGAAACCTCAGTTGAAGTGAAGCATCTCCTAGTATTTTTTTTGTATGAAGCA
Organism: Ectropis crepuscularia; assembly: GCA_963693475.1. Classification (NCBI taxonomy): domain Eukaryota; kingdom Metazoa; phylum Arthropoda; class Insecta; order Lepidoptera; family Geometridae; genus Ectropis; species Ectropis crepuscularia. Next base: position 19,555,271 of record OY856358.1, read on the forward strand.
TAAGTAGCCCACTTTATATTCTAAACTAGCAGTGCCCTGCGGTTTTAGCCGCGTAGTTCCCGTTCCCGTCGTTCCCGTTCCCGTCGTTCCCGTTCCCGTCGTTCCCGTTCCCGTCGTTCCCGTTCCCGTCGTTCCCGTTCCCGTCGTTCCCGTTCCCGTCGTTCCCGTTATTTTCCCGGGATAAAAAGTATATATAAGCCTATGTGTTTTCCCAATTATTATCTAACTGCATTCCAAATTTCAGGCTGAATCGTTCATACGTTACGGCGTGATTGAGCAACAAACATCCAAATATCCAAACATCCATACTTTGACATTACTAGCAGCGTCCCGCGGTGTTACCCGCGAAGTTCCCGTTCCCGTTGTTCCCGTTGTTTTTTTTCGGGATAAAAAGTAGCCTATGTGTTCTTCCAGACTATAATCTATCGGTGTTCCAAATTTCAGCCCGACCCGTTCATACGTTAGGACGTGATTGAGCAACAAACATCCAAACATCAAAATATCAAAATATCCAAACATCCATACATTCACATTTATAATATTAGTAGGATAATAGGAAGTAGGATGTTGGGATAAAGAGAGTGTGGGATAGAAGTGTGATCTTACAAAGAGAGTGTAAACAATGACCCACCATGCTAGCCAAGTACCGGTTTAGCAGATTATACATCTTTTAAACGGGTTGGCATAGTACCAGATGGATACTCAGACGTATAGATGGATAGTCAGACATGACAAAAGGCTGATAGGCAACGAAAATCTTTTTCGAAAAGGGATTCAAAGTCTTGCCGCAAAGGCTTTTCGGTGTTTCGTCGGATTCATATCGGAGAGGGTGAGGGTGCAACTGATCTGCATGATCTACCACCTTACCTTTTTGAAGTGAAAACTTTTTTAGGCGCGCTATAGACAGAATTTTCGTGGGCTGTGAAATGGATTCATCAATCGTCACGCTTGGATATGATAATGGATCGGATCGGATATGAAATCTTCGGGTAAACTCGGTAAAAACGGCCAGTTAGTTACCAGGGCAACAGAAACAGTAAAGAGTTTCGATTACCTACCTCCAACAGCCCAGCGTTTATCTCCAGATACCAGGACAACAGAAAGTTGCGTTTGCCCCTAGGTACCAGTACCAGGGCAACAGCAAGTTTTCACTTCTATCGGCAGTTCCTATGACTGCCATTTTTTTTCTATTGGACTGTACGTAGGTCAAATAAGCGACATTCATTAATGGTTGACGTTCCAGAGACTCAAACAAGGGGCCTTGACTCCAATAAAATATTTTGTTATAAAGCTTAGGCGTAGCTGTGTGGATTTTCCCAATGGTAGTGTCTTCAAGTCGTTTCTGGGTAAACACGCTCCATCGTGGACCACATCGTCCCTTAACATCAGGCAAGACAGCAGGCATGGCCGCGGTCTTCGAACCTATCATTATTAAAAAACAACATATCCTGACACAAGATATCTTTATTGAACGTGCCCACTTCATCACACGATGTTTTCCATAACTGTTAAAGCCAGTGTTGTTGACAAACTCATTTTGGTAAAATACTTAGAGGTGTAGACGGTATTCAAAACTACGACCTGACAAATTCGGACATCCTAGCTACTAAGCCATTATGGCATTATTTTATTTGGTACTCATTAAGGAAAGAAGAGAAATTACTACTTGTGACTCTTCTCTGCCTAAATCCATCGATTTAGAAAATACCATGGCAAAAATGATGGAACTTTTGCAATATAAGATGTATCACACGTACGTGGATGTGTCAAGATGAATCTTATTGAATCATATGCCGGTTCTGACACGGATGACAAGTCACGTAGTCACTATCCCTTTGCGATTTTTCTCTCACCTTCTCGATTTCGAAATGAGGCAATTACTTCCACCATACATTTATGTGTGACTGCTGCCATCGATATAAACCATTGGATGTGCCTTCCTGGCTTCCCAAACTTCAGGCGAACGGTTTTTTTAAATAGTATAGTGTGCCGAACCAAGACGAGCAGGTCATGTGCCTGATGGTAAGCAACATGCTTGCTAGATAATAGCACTATGACAAGCAGCTATTGGAACATGAAGAGTCCAAATCATTACCAGCACTGCACTGCTCGAATCACCCAGAGATCTAAGCTATTATATCTCTAAGCCCTGTAATTTCTCTGGAAACATTGCCCTTCAAACCGGAACACAATAATGTTTTCACATTACTGCTTGGCAGTAGAATAACTGGTTAAGGTGTGGTACTTCCCCAGGCGGAATTATGTCATCGTTGGGAATGATCGTTGGTTGCAGGAAGGGGTAAACGCCGGACGTTTTTACCTATCACTATTCGTTGTCAACAACCAAAATAAGTAGAACCACAGCAAATCTCGCCACTAGTAAGTGGTGGTGTAAATGGTTTACCCAGAGTACACACAGAGACGCAGTTTATAACCAATTTCAAGGTACTCAGGGCACATCCATTGGTTTATATCGATGACTGGTGCGCCCCACGCTGTCACTCGTGGATTACACCTGTTTTTTCATGATAAAAATTATAGCCAAATACGATTCAAGGGTTCAATTTATACTATTTGGAACGTCATATTTACCTATTTGTATTTAATCAAATGTTTGAAATGATTTCTTCAAACTTATAACTTTCAAAAAGACAAGAAAACCAAGACCAACCAACCAACTTTCATACAAACTTTCATCCCTGATTCAAGCCCTTTTTCGTATAAAAAGTACCTAGTGTTAATCCTTTCTCAGGTTCTAGACCAAGTACCTATATCTATTTGTATACATGTAGATATCAAAGGCAAATTGATTGACGGACAGCCCAAATCCTTAAGGTACAAGTTCGCCCGGAGACCGCGTCAGGAGACCGCGACCGGAGATCGCGACCGGAGACGAAGTAACTATTTTCTGATCTGTGCCGGAGGCCGCAACCGGTGACCGCGACAGGCACTTAACATTATAGAATTGTATGGGCGCCAGTTCGCGCCGAGACCGCGACAGGAGACCGAGACAGGTCGCGGTCGCGGTCTCAGCGCGAACTGACGTACATACAATTCCATAGTGTCAAGTGCCTGTCGTGGTCTCGTGTCGCGGTCTCCGGGCGAACTTGTACCTTATTACGGCTAGAATTTCGCACACATTTTTCTAATAACGTAGGCATTCTACGGAAGGATTTTTCAAAGTTCAACCCCCAATAATAGTTTTTTGAAGTTGTTACATAATTATGTTATGTCGACGGTCATGTTACTTACCAACGCAAGCGAAGCCGCGGACAAGAACTAGTCTGTACCATGTTATTTAAATTGTTTCTGTTCTTTTAAGGGGTTGAGAATGTGGGTACTTCACTTCTTTTTGCTTTCTAAGAATATTTTATGTTTTGCTTTTATTATTTTCAAGAATAGGCATTTTTTGGTTGGTTGTTTAACCTGCTACATTTTATGTACTAAATAATGTACTTACTTACTTGTTCGACCTAACCTTACCTTCTTCTTTCCATTACCAAATTTCAGAGATCGGAAAATAATGTCATCAATTTTCAGTCAAAATTCCTCGGTTTTGCACGAAACCGTTCGGAAACTCGTTTATTTTCCGTACAGCTGTCCCTAGCTTAGAAAAAACTATCCGCGATACTGTTTTCACCAGCTTATGACCTGGATTTCTTCGTACAAAGAGTGAATAAGTATCTTCTTGATAATCGTATTAAAGATTCGACTTATCTTCTTACTAAAGATTCGACTAATTCATAAGGTAAATAAAATTCCATTAATAACGAAAAACCCATAAAGTAAAAAAAAAAACTTAGTAATATTATAATTGCAATAGTTTGGATCATCATCATCATCATCATCATCATCCAACAATAACCGGTACAGGTGAGACATGCACATTTGACATGACCTTCGTCTTGTCCATGTTCATCCTCAAACCAACCTGTTGGGATACTCTACTGAGGTCCCTGAGCATTGCACCGAGGTCCTCCAGCGACTCCGCCACAATGACTATGTCGTCGGCAAACCGAAGGTGAGTGATGCATTCGCCGTTGATATTGATGCCATGTCCGTTCCAGTCCAGTAGCTTGAAAACGTCTTCCAGCGCAGCAGTGAACAGTTTCGGAGATATAACATCTCCCTGTCTCACGCCTTTCTGTAGCTGGATACGTTTTGTGCACTGGTCCTGTAATCGGACAGACATTGTGGCTTTGCTGTAGATACACTTCAACACTTCGATATAGCGATAGTCGATGCGGTATCGCTGAAGAGACTGAAGCACTGCCCAGGTCTCGATGGAATCGAAGGCTTTCTCATAGTCCACATACGCTATACATAGTGGCCGATTATACTCCTCAGTTTTCTGTATAATCTGCCGGAGCGTATGTATGTGGTCTATGGTACTATAGCCTTTTCGGAAACCGGCTTGTTCGGGTGGCTGAAAGTCGTCAAACCTGCGTGCGAGACGATTCGTGATTACCCTCGAAAACAACTTATAAACGTGGCTCAGAAGTGAGATGGGTCTGTAATTCTTCAACAAGGTGTTGTCACCTTTTTTGAAGAAGAGCACCACCACACTTCTGCTCCACGCTTCTGGCGTATTACCGTCAAGTATGACGGAGTCGAACAGCTTCTGGAGGACTTTAAGTACCGGTTTTTCACCCGCTCTCAGAAGCTCAGTCGTAATTCCGTCATCGCCAGGTGCTTTGTTGTTTTTAAGTTGTTTGAGGGCCATCCTAATCTCATACAGGCTGACTTCCGGGATATCTTCGGTAAAGTGCCGGGTCAGCTTGGCTCTGGGGTCTTTTGCCATGCTAACGACAGGTTGTGCTTGTGTAGAGGTGTATAACTGTTCATAGAACTTCTCAATCTCCTCCAAAATCTCGGGCTTCGACGTGACTACGTTACCGCTATCGGTCTTCAGTTTGGCCAGCTGACTTTGCCCAAGAGACAGATTTCTTGCGAACACTTTCGAGCCTTGGTTCCGCTTGATCGCTTCTTCAATACACGAAGTATTGAAGCAACGTATGTCGCGTCGCACACAAGTAGAGATCCGTCTATTGAGCCGTCTGTATGCCGTCATGTCGACCGAAGACTGCAATCGCATATCTCGCCTAACCGCCATGAGATTCAGAGTATGATCGGAGAGCTTTTGGGTTCTATTCTGGCGTCGGCTCTTATAAAATTTCCTGCCAACTGCTTGAACAGTTTCCACCAGCCTGTCGTTTATTTCGTCCGCCGTTACGCATTCATCTAAATTCAACAAAAATGATAAATAAAACAAATACACATCAAAAACAAAAAGAAATGCAATTATAATCAAATATAACTATGAACATAATAATTATTTTGTATTAAATTTCAAACGGCAATTACGAGGGTTCTTTCCTGTTATAAAACATAGTTTTATGTCACATCTTATGCAAAAGACTACTGCACTCCTTGCAAGGACCTTTTTCCTTCGACGACAAAAATGACCAATATTGTCAAAACTCACACAATCTACTAGTTTGGGCTAACAAGGTTTCCTTATCGTGGTCTCTTCTTGGTTAGGGCGCTTAGCTGACTTGTTAATTTTGATTAAAGCAAAAAATATCTCGTATCGGAAATTTTCTTTCAATTTAAGCTTTGCTACACATTTTCTTTGGGAGTGGTGCTTCCATGCAAATGCTTATGTAAAAACGCTAAACAAAAAAAGTAAGCATACACACACCCACACCAAGCATTTATAGAAGAATGTATTCCACAACATGCAATATTATGCAAAAAAAAAACAATAAATGTAACAAAAAAGTGTAATCGTTGCGTGTACGAGCTATGCATCGTACACTCACCTCATTCACCTCATTTTAATTGTTAAGTCATCATATTTGCACCTCTACACAAATCAAGCAATCAATCATTAGTTCGTAATTGACCACCGCGTCGCGTACTCATCAGCACTCAAAATCAGCACTTTGCATCCCATCAATATTATTAGCAATAAATTACATTTAATCAATATCTTAGTATTTTCATTGAACCAGCCTAGGGATCGTACATGGTCCTTCGAGTCTATCCGGAAAGACGGGATTTACCATTACGCGTGTGACCTAATTTAGTGTCGTCGGCATTAGTGATACGTGTAGTGCCACGTTCTGTTTTCCGGAGAACTAGCATTGTGGAGTACACTCCAAACAACGGTTTTTGGGAAACATCCTGCACCGAGCACAGCATCAGCGAGTCCATTGGCTCGCTACAAACAGCACAGCACAGCACAGGAGGGAGTTGAAGAGAACAAGCACATAAGTATTGACGAACCTGAGGAGTTGACTCAGAGCCGTCGAGTTTAGCACAGCAACGAGCACAGCATCGAGCACAGCACCGAGCAAAGCATCCCGCTGACCCCAAAATCATCGGCTTTCAAGTAAGAGATTTCCATTTTTTCTCTACATATTACTACTCATCAGTTGCCTAATCAACATATAAAATCATGGAAGGTGCACCCGTAATATCGAAAGAACCGAGTGTCGGCTTCAGCCACCGATATGGAAACATGACGGGGAGAGACGACAGAATTCAATCTACTGCATCACGGAGCGTTAACAGCCATTTGGACGACATGCTCCGCAAACAGTCAGCATATTTCAGAGCCCTTTCTAGAACGATAGAGAACATCAACATACAACAATTGGAAACCAAGTGGAAACTTGACGAAGCCATCGCAACATTACAATCACGTTGGTCAGCAGTCGATAAACTTCATATCGACATCGACAGTGAACTCAATGGGGAAAACAGGGATTATCAACAAGCATTCAACGAGCACGAAATTAAATATACAAAGCTGAAAGACGAGCTTAACGAAAAGAAGTGGTCGACAGCAAACAAAGAACACATAACACCGCATTTGGAGATCCCTGTATTTCACGGACACTATCACCAATGGTTTTCATTTAAAAATTTATTCAGTGATTCCATTCATAATAACACTGCTCTAACAAAAGCTCAAAAAATGCAATTTTTAAAATGCAAGTTAAAAGGAGAGCCAGAAAGGCTAATTCAACACCTACAGATTGGCAACGATAATTATGATGTAGCCTGGGAGATACTACACCGGCGCTACAATAACATCAATATCATTTTTAATTCATACCTAGATAGCGTATTAACTCTACCAACGTTGCAGCATAGATCCCTACCGCTACTTAAGAAGCTTCATGACGTCACAATGGAGAGCGTTAACGGTATTAAAAAACTGGGAGTTACAACTTGGGAACCTATAATAGCACATTTACTGGCTCAGAAACTGGACTCTGAAACGCTTTCCGACTACAACGATTCCATCAGAAACAAGAAAGAAATACCGAACTTGGATGAGCTCATGAACTTTCTAGAAAATCGATTCACGCCATTCGAGAAACTACGTCAAAGCAACAAACAACAAGAGACAAACATAAAATCTAGTTCGCAATATGGCCCTATTGTGACATCATTCAGTGGAAAATTTCATAATTATAAATCGAATTACAATAACCATGTCAATGCACCCAGAGTGCTGACAACGGCAACCAATGCTCAACCTGCGAGTTCATTATACTGCACATATTGCAAAATGTCACGACATGCGTTATTTAATTGCACTAAATTCGCAAATTTACCGAATACCACAAAATTAAAAGTCGTCTCTGATTTAAAATTGTGCAAGAATTGTCTTCACAAACATGATTCCAGCAGCTGCTTTTCAGAAAAAAGAAATATTCAATGAGCAGTTTATGAATGAGATTACAGAAATGGAAATCACTTGGCACTTTAACGCGGCATCCTGGCCTTCAGCAGCAGGGCTCTGGGAGTCTGCCATCTGTAGTCTAAAAAAGCACACAAAAAAGGTGATAGGAGAGCAAAAGTTCACATTCGAGGAGTTGTCGACCCTTCTAGCTCAGTTGGAAACGTGTCTCAACATGAGACCTCTCTGTCCTTTGAATGAAGACCCCGAAGACCTCGATTGTCTCACTCCTGCCCACTTCCTAACTAACGGCCCAACCTTAGATGTGTTAGAAACAGAACACGACCTGAGAACAAGGTGGTACCTAGTACAAAAAACATTTGAAGACACATGGAAAAGATGGCGTACTGAATATTTAGCACAGATCACTTCAAGATGCAAATGGCGAAAACCTAATTGCAATATAAAAATTGGCGACTTAGTTACCATTAATGACGCAAACCTACCAGCAGGTAAATGGGCAATGGGAAGAGTAATTGAATTACACCCCGGCGCTGATAAGTTTGTGAGAGTCGTATCATTAAAAACAAAAAACGGTGTTATAAAACGACCAGTAGTAAAATTATCCCTCTTACCAATAGAAACAAAAAACGTTGAAGATACCGAATCAACCACATACAATCATTGCAATGTAGTTAACGATAAAGTACCGCAACCACAGCAACAAAAGACAGTCAGAAAACGACTCGGTAATTTCATCACCTTCGCAATATCATTTTTATACATAATGAGCATAGTAAATGTATCACAGTCAGCATACAACATAAGTTCACTTAAAACTAAACAAGGTCTCTACTTCGATAAAATAAGCAACATGCAATTAATACGAGATAACTGGAAGATTGTTATATACTACAACATGGATCCATACTGGGAAGGTGTTAAAACATTTGAGGAATACTTAAAATGTCTAGATACCATGTGCTCTCAAATTAAAGCAAAAACACATTGCGAATCCAGTGTCATGCAGCTACGTCACAGTTTCTCCGAATTAAATTACTATAACCAGCTGTTACTTAATCAGCACTCGGACACGCGCCTCTCGAGACACAGGCGAGGGCTTATCGATGGTGTCGGTTACGTTGCCAACTCTCTGTTCGGAGTATTAGACTCGCGTTTCGCCGAACAGTATAAAAATGACATCACCTTGTTAAATAAAAATGAACAGCATCTAGCTAACTTATGGCGAAATCAGACTTCGGTAGTAGAAGCCGAGTACAACCTGCTTAAAAGATCAGAACAAGAGATCGATAAAATGAGGAAATTAATAAATCGTCATTCCTTAGACTTTGAAAAGGCAATTAATTCACAAAACAAAGAAGTGAATCAACTAGCACAACTCGGAGAATTTACTTTAAGCACAATAACAGCAAGCAACATGTTGAATTATCTAAAAAATATTCAAGAAATCCTGTTGAACACCGTAACAGATATCTATCATGGAAAATTTAACTTCCACTTGGTTTCCCCAAAACAACTCAGAAATGAATTAAGTACTATCTCAAGTCAAGTATCCCAAGATCTATCTTTGCCTATCAAAAACACGCACAACGATTTTAGCAATATATATCAATTTCTACATATAAAGACAAGAATGCTACAAGAGTACTTAATTTTTGAACTTTCCGTTCCACTCACAAGTCGAGATAGCTATGAAATTTACAACATAATTCCCGTACCTATCAAAAGCAGCCAGCTTCACATGATAAAAATAGTACCTGTATCAGAACTGATTGCTATCAACTTAGCAAAGGATACATATATAAAGATTTCAAAAAATGACGTCCGTTCGTGTCAGCATAATACAGACACATACTTTTGCTATTTGAGAAAACCATCATTTCATATGAAATCGGAAGACAGCTTATGTGAAATCAACCCAACCACAGGACAATGTCGATTCAGCACACTAACATGTGACAATGAATGGAATGAACTAAACAGTTTGAATAAATACCTATTCTTTTGCTGCGATAAATGCCAACTACGAATTGTATGCGAGAATCAAATGTCCATTGAACAATTAAACGTCACTGGAATTATTAGCATAGGTTATGGTTGTTTCTTGAAAGATGACAAGTTCACCATATTCGCTCACAGCAACGATCAGAGTATTTTAAAAATAAAGCCGATGATTTATCACCCAAATTTGGATCCTATTAATGACATTATAAACATATCGATCCCGTGGGAATCCATAAACCAAACTACCGACGACAGTCGTCAAGCCCTAGACTCTATTGCACACGACATTCAACAAATGAAAGAAAAGAGTCCCAACATCAGCGAGATAAATTACCATGACGTACATCATTACATCCTTATCTACCTGATCCTGGGTGCGGCCAGCATAGTAGGTGCTGTAATGGTTTGGAGGAGATTTCGGAAACAGCGAGCAGATACTTCTACGACGTCACCAGCGAGAACACTACCCCAGAGGACGACACTTGCACCTGTTGGAGTGCGCCATCAGCAACCGACAACGACGACGTCTACGCTCTCTTCGCCTAACACAAACATTGACATTGAAAGAATTGAAATCAAGGACGATGTAGTGCAGTGTATATTTCCGCGAAAGATCAGTCGTAGCGTTTCCCCTCACTCTCGAAAGACAAATTTCTAGTACTTCCTAATACTGTATCATAATAATAATCATCATAATGTTATAATCATTCCTCTTCTTTGCCCGTGGGAGCATGTACGAGCTATGCATCGTACACTCACCTCATTCACCTCATTTTAATTGTTAAGTCATCATATTTGCACCTCTACACAAATCAAGCAATCAATCATTAGTTCGTAATTGACCACCGCGTCGCGTACTCATCAGCACTCAAAATCAGCACTTTGCATCCCATCAATATTATTAGCAATAAATTACATTTAATCAATATCTTAGTATTTTCATTGAACCAGCCTAGGGATCGTACATTGCGTATTTGGCAATGTTCGTCACACCGGACAACTACTTCAATATTTACTTCACGTAGTAATCGACAGTGTCCGGTGTGGCGGACAAGAGATTAAGAGCGAGATAAAATAGTGAAAATGAGTATAGAAACTGGTGATTATCTTATTTTACAGATGTACATAACATCATTAATATAAATTAATACAGAAATCTACTAAAAAATAGTAAACACCAACAAAAAATAAATAAAATACCTTGAACAAAACAGATAACTTCGACGTCGACGCTATTTTCGACAAAAACTTACATTTTGACTGTAGTCATTATTCAAATTATATTGTCTACTAAATCTTTTATATGTTACTAACACACTAAAATCAATATCTCACGTATTTTTCATTAAACTAGTTCAGTAGATTTTTTTTAATTAGTTGTTCGTCACACTGGACACTGTCGAATTAAGGGTACTAGGTAGTGAGTGCACTACCTAATCATCGTCAACCTCGTAGAATATCTGAATTATACTTATGCCGTTATGAACGTTTAGAAAAAAACCGTCTCAATCACACTACCAGTTGGAAGCGGCCCACTGCCAGTTGAAAATGAGCCAGTTAAATATCTGCAGACCGAATAGCACTAAAAATAGTCGCTGTAAACAGACGCTCTGCATGAAGGATTATGAATATTTAATTCGGCGCTCACATTTGCCGCTAAAACGTTTGTACGTCGTGTTAAATATTCACAAAGTTTCATGCGAGTACCGCGGATTGAGGTATACAAGGAGTCAGTAGGGACGTACAACATTTACAAATCTGGAGTCTACAAATAATTTACAATTTACTCAGCGAAATCAGTTCACCAAATATTCCCACTGCTGGGACACGGGGTTTTTTCTCGCAAGGGGAGAGACTAGACCATAATCCACCACGCTGTCGCTGGCCCAGTGCGAAAGATTCCGGTCTCCTCATAATGTTTTCCTCTATCGTTTTTAGGATAGTGGCATTATGTAGGTACACTTCGAAAAGACAGTGGTGCGTAGGATTCAAACTAAAGGGCTGAACTCCTAAATTAAAACTAAGGGGAACTCCGGATCGGCAGTTGCTGTTCTCTCGACTAAATCAGATACTTTACTCAATAAGAACAAAAATATACGTTTTGAGTTACCGACCATCTTGGATTTAAAATTTGTCATAGTGTAGTATAATAGATAATACTACTAGTTAATCCGTTTCATTAGATACCCATATTGAGAAGTTGTGGAAAAATTGTACATAGTTACTTAGAAGTGAGGGCGTAATTCAAACCTATGACTTTACGATTGTTTACCGCATGTCGTAGACACATGACGCCACCACGGCTACTCAGACGAAATGAAATAGGGGATAGTAGTCACTAGATACAAGCATATGCCCGATGGGTGAAGTAGCCAGCCGTGTCAATTGTCCAGTTCCTACAAAATCTCATCCATCATAGACTTATACACAGGGAGCGAAACGACTTAGAGTAATAAATTCGACAAGTTTAGAGGGATCACCATTTATTCTAGCTACTATGCTATTAGGCACACCACACCGTGTTTTGATTTAAAAAGGCCATATTTCCTAAAAGTTACTGGTCATGAAGATCAGAAGGGTCTTTAGAAGGATAGATAGATCACTGCATAGTTCATACTGTAGATACGAAATAAACTTGTTTTTGATTTTCCAGATTGCTCGTCAGATTACACACCCTTAACTCCTCATAACACGCTTATCTTCCGGAGTGAAGTTAAATGGTGAGACATTACGCATCTTACCATAAAACAAGGCTATGCGGAACGGGTGGACTTAGCCGAAAGGCGCGTAATTTATGTTTTATGATACGGATGATAGAAGTTGATCTCTGATGTGGCGTCTACTGCTTTTACTTAACTGCGCTTTGGGCTAACCATAAAACCATTTTAATGACATGGATTGACTGGACATACAAGATTCCAAAATAGAACCTGCTGTACTACACATTCAAAATGAACAGTTTTTATTGCGATTCCAATTCTGACATCATTATTTTAAAAAAATACTTAGTAATTCATTTAGACTCTACATGTTCCAATAGTTGCGTGACGCTGTGCTGATACAGACAGGCGTCCTGCCTCTCTGTACTATGAAAATATTCTTGAATTTCGAATTTGAAGGTGGCGAGACGAACAGGCCTGCTGGTAAACAAGATGCCTATCCATAACAGCACAGTGACACCCAGCTATTGAATCATGAGGAGTCCATCATAACTCAGTACTATAAGATCTATTCTAGCGAAGTTACAGGACTGTAACTTCGTCAGAAACTGTCCTTCAAACCGGATTAGATCATGCATGTCAGCTGAACGTATGCGATATTAAAGCCGATAAGCTAGCAACTGTGCGGCGATGTTCAAGACTATGAAGACTACTTTTAGTCTAAAGCTGACGGAGCCGACAAATTAATTTGACGTTTTAGAAGTGAAATCTTCTTTAGCCACGTTAAACACTTTGGGGGGGGGGGCAATCTTATGGGTACGCGTATATCGTTTTCAACTTTGCTTTTTAGGGTTCCGTAAAACGTAAAAACGGAACCCTTATAGTTTCGTCATGTCTGTCTGTCTGTCTGTCTGTCTGTCTGTCTGTCTGTCTGTCTGTCTGTCCGTCCGTATGTCACAGCCACTTTTTGCCGAAACTATGAGAATTACACTTTTGAAACTTGGTAAGTAGATGTATTCTGTGAACCGCATTAAGATTTGAACAGAAAAATTTAAAAAAAAGAAAAATTAGGGTTGCTCCCCATACTGAGAACTGAAACTCAAAAAAAATTTTTTCATTAAAGCTACACGTGTGGGGTGTCTATCGATAGGTCTTCAAAAATGATATTGAGGTTTCTAATATAATTTTTGTCTACACTGAATAATCTGCGCGAGAGACACTTCCAAAGTGGTAAAATGTGTGTCCCCCCCCCTCTAACTTCTAAAGTAAGAGAATGAAAAATCTAAAAAAAATATATGATGTACACTACCATGTAAACTACCAACGAAAATTAGTTTGAACTCGATCTGATGAGTAGTTTTTTTTTAGTACGTCATAATACACTATTATTGAAACTTCGATCAAAGTTACAACGAACTACAAGAACTACGTGTACTATGTATATAATGTTACTTGCTGCAACGGAACCCTTCATGGGCGAGTCCAACTCGCACTTGGCCACTTTATTCTGCTTACTCCTGTAAAAGCTTGAGAAAATAATGTTGACTTCGGCGACAGGAGCCAAAATTACATTTGGCTACACAATTTCTTTATGGTAATGTGCGTCATTTTGCGTCTCCAGATCTTCTTGAAATGAAAACCTCACATCTTGATTGCAAGGGGAACCTTATTTATTTGTTTCGCATTTTGCTGGCAGCGATCCTACATAATTTACGAACGAATCCATCCATCTTAAATGGATAATTTACTTAAAAGATTTTTTTTTTAAGTCAAGTGTTATTTCGAAATCATCGTAATCATCGAAATTCGACCACACACCATAACATAAAACAAATACCTTTTTAAAACCGCGGAGTGCGGCTGTATAATATAATAAAGGTAGGATATAAAAATGAAAAGTCACGAGTAATTTTATCAATGTTGATCTTGATTTTATTATTATTTATTGTTTTTAAGTTTAAAACCACATGAACGATGAAGCTGCGATGCCACAGACAGACACAAATACACGTACATCAACGTCGAACTCTTCTTGGTCTCCTGATTAGGAACATTGGTACTGGCTTAATTATACCGGATTCACCTGATTATTAAATTCGTTTTTCCGGATGGCAATCCTTATTGGACACGTTACATACATAGTACTTGAAATTGAAGTAGAACAATGAATTGTGGATAAATTGTTTTTTAGAGTAATAACTTTTAAATTCACTAAATTATGATGTGCTTACCGAATATAATAAGACACGGACCATCACGCTTTTTTCTGTTGTATTTGCATGATAATAAATACATGATGCAAAACACTATTCGCAATGCGGCCGGTAAAATCCTCAGTCATACAACGACTGACGTAAAATTAGCCTCCATCTAGCATTTTGTCTCTTGTTGAGTTAGGTCGTTTTTGAACGCTGACCTGAAGTCCTTCGTTTCAACATCATTGCACCAGATATTATACATTTATAACTTATGGGTGGTCTATTAAATCACGGCTGGTCGGGAAAACGGGAACTGCTGATCCGGAACCACTTTCTATTCGAAATATCGTGAGGAAACCGACATGTTCTTCAAATCGTTCAATTGATATTTAACGCTTTAATTATTATTTTTTGTAGTATCGGGTGACGAGACGATCAGGACGTGTGCCTGATTGTAAGTAACAGGCCTGCTATATAATTGCAAAGTGATACGCAGCTGTTGGAACATGAAGAGTCCAAATCATTATTAATCAACATTTATGGTAAGTTTAATTGGGAAAAGAGCATTGAGCATGTTCCGGAAAAAAAATCTATAATATGCGTTATCCGTCATTCCCTACTTGGTCAGGCCAGCGTTGTAGATTAACTCGGGACTCGGGGAAGAGGGGAGCCTCTTAGTAAGAAATAGACCCGAGTTCCAAAAGCAGTGGGTTGTTTATCCCAAACTAATAAACAAAAACCTTCTCTTCAGATTAATAATAATATTATTTTAGAATTTGTTTGATATCTAGATCATTATAGAGGAATAAATAATTACTGAGTCTTTATGCCATCTTGGTAAGTACTTAATGCTATATTTATTTCATGGTTTAATTTGTTCACATTACACATAAAGATGGCAATTAATTCTTACATCACGTTGTTGGCTAAGTGGTTTAATTAAAAGTGGAGATCTAGAGCCATACTTATTCTAGCTATATAAAAATGAACGGTTGGTGTCTGTCTCCCTAAAACTCCAACAGCTAACTCTAACGGCTTGGCTGATTTGACTATTTTGCTTTATGGAAAATCCAGGGCTTAGAGATAAAGCATCTTAAATCTCTGGGTGACGAGCGCAGTGCAGTGCTAGGTAATGATTTGGTCTCTTCATGTTTCAGTAGCTGTATGACACTGTACCGTAATGGTCAGGGGTGTAGCTTACCATCAGGCACGTGCCCTGCCAGTCTCGTCTCTGTTTACTATTAGCAAAAATACAATAGTGAATTTTATTATAATCTAAATTTTCTGAATAATATTCTGTATAATTTCTTGTATATTTTTAGTTTCAATTTATAACTGTATTTCAACAGAAGAGTCACAATGAGTAACCTACACGAGACAGATAATCGATGAAGTATGCTAAACTATCGCGTCTGTAGCTCTAGGGCTGCCTACCATCCGGATTTCAATGTTTCCAGTGAAATTACAGGTCATAGAGATAAACGTCTTACATCTCTCTGGGTGACGAGCGCAGTGCAGTGCTGCAGGTAATGATTTGGACTCTTCATATTCCACATGTCACTGTGCTGTTATGTGGCAGGCGTGTTGCTTACCATCAGGCACATGTCCTGCTCGTCTCGTCACTCTATACTATAAAATAAAAATAAAAAACGAAAAAATACGAAATTTTCTAAATTAAGTGGCATCTGAACCCAGTGGTGTGCCGAAGAAAAACATTCATCAGACATCTTTTGAAGACTGCCAAACTGCACTTCGACTTTTGCAATACCACATCTCCAGGGCATTAATTTTTCGATGAACCAGTAATCGTTACAACGTCTCCTGACGACGCCGACGTCTACTCTCTCTCTCTCTACGAAGAACTTAATTTCGATATAAACCCGCGACTTGTCTACTTTTAAAATTAGAGTAGGCTTAAAACATTTTAACGTCAAACAATGTTCGATCGGACGAAACGAAGTAGAACCAGCAGGCCTACTACGAAGTCCGATAAACGATATATCGGCCGAACTTATGGACTTTTCCTACCTCGAAAGACAATCTGTCGGTTGATAGAATCGGCCGTTTCGTTCGATTCGACCCTCATCCGACCTAAGTCTATAACTTCCGACCGAGATGTAGCGATCCGACTGTTTTTCGTGGTAGGCTACAATCCGATTCAGCTGTCGGTCAGATCCGATCATTCAGAGTTTGTTTTCGTAGTAGACCTGCAGAGTAGCAAAATGGATCCACACATTTTTATTTTATTTTTTTATTCAGTGAATATGTTTGAGGCAATGTTATTATTTGTTGTAGTTTAATGTGTAAAGAATTAAAAAAAATATAAGCCAGACAATTTAGTCGAGTATTTAACAATGTAAGGCGCGTGCAAATATGGTTTTCAAAAAATACTAAAATTGGGTTTGAGGCAATTTGAAATATAAATTGGGTGTAATTTATAACTAAAAAGAGAGACAATTTTGGAAGGACTATCTACGTGGCAGGTGTTCTAAATTGAGGGATTCATTTTGGCCCGCTACTCACCAGCCAGGTCTGCACCTCCGTGTAGGGATATAATAGGAGAACTACGTGACAAATTTTCAGCTTGCCTCAAATACCTACCCAAACTTTACAACCAGCTCTCGGAATTTTCGAGAAAGAGAGTAGACGTCCAGGGGGTCTACCGCCGAACGAAAAATGTCATCGCTTTGATGTTTCCCTCTCTTTTCTTTTCGCTTGAAATGATAGAGACAGCATTAGCAAAGCGATAGCCGATTTAGTTAGGCGGTAGATGCGCAGGTCTTAGCTTCGTAGACTAAGATGTAAAATATAAGAAATTGTGTGATTCGAACATGCGTCTTTTGGTTTATTCTCTTGTCTTTCTAAATAATTTTGAACCGTGCATCTGTTACCAACACTCAAAAGTTCCAAGTTCAAGTAGGAGGCCTTGTGTTACTTTTTAAGTTATGATTTTGTTTAACATGCAAATCTCGGTCAAACGATACCTATGTGATATTTTTTGAAGTGAAAAGTTCTTTTGGCGCGTCACAGACAGATTTTTCGTGGTCTGTGAATTGAATTCTAGCGTCACGCTCGGGAATGAAAAGAAATCTTGGGGTAAACTCGGGGCCATGTAGCAATATGCCTGCCCATAACAGTAGTAGCACGTAGCTATTGAAACAGGAAGAGTCCAAATCATTATCTAGCACTCCACTGCGCCAGTCACCCAGATATATTAGATGTTTTATAACTATGCCCTGTAATTTCAATGGAAACATTGCACTTTAAACCAGAACACTGTTGCACTTTTGTTTGTCATATATTCTGGGCAAAGGTTTCACTCCATTCCTTGGTTTGTTTCGCTCCTGAGCTTACATTGATCAGTCATTTTCAAGCACTCTAGAGTTCATTTTTCCAGCGATTTGGACTCCGGGGTTAAATTAGGTGATGGATTCTAATCCATCAAGAAGATTGCCAATCGGGTAGGGTGCATACGGCTCATTTAAAAAAGCTTGTGTGGTTTAATTATGAAACCACGGTAAAAGTGAAACTTTTTTTCACATTATAGACATTTAACTAAAAATTTTCACAAATCTCAACGAAAACAGCAAAGTGAGTGAAAATCCGTTACGACTTTCATTCGATGTATTTTTATTTTGTACGGTGTGATTCATGCTTCAAATTATCCAAATAGAATCATTATAGCATGATAAACACATGCACAATAAGAAACAGTACTTAAGTGATTTAATTCCAATAAGAAAAACACAACACACCGTACCACTCCGTTCACTGTTAGAATTTTGACGCGTCACAAAAATACCGCGAATTCGAAAGTCAAAAAATAAATAATGTTTTCGTCTTCAAATTCATTCAAATTTTAGTTTGGTACGCGAGTACAGCCCTAACTAATATAATTATCATATTAATAAATTCACTCGGTTATTAAAGCGAACTTGGAAACAACAACCTACATTCTCCACCTACTAACCGACGTCACCTACGCTCCTGTCTTGTCGTATTAACGTGAAAACCGACCTTCGTTGTGAAATCATTCGGGCGACTTACGTTTCTTTAAATAACTAGCTGATTCGTGCGCGCGTTGCTACGCCATCTATCGAAAATTGGTCGTACCAATTAAAATCTAGAACCAAAGACGTCAAATGTAAAAGACACACAAAGGCTGCTCAGAGACCTGATAAAAAATCATATTTACATGTGTTGGTGACTAGTGTAATGATTCGGATTATAATATCGTCTTTTATCACATTCACGCACAGAACATGCCATAATGTAAATAATTTAATAAAATCGTCTGCAACCCAAGGATTAATTAAAAAATACACGATTTTCACTGCGACGAAATCAGACTGTTACGTTCGGGTATACTAAAATATTGTAATGACGTTACTTCATTCACTTTCTCTTCTTCTCTCGAGCGATTTCCACTTGAAAATGATTTCTCGCTCACTCGCTTTGTTGATCTTTTTGCGTAGCAAAAAAAATTCTTCATCTATGTCTAGAACAAATTTGGTTACCTTAGATTCTAATGACGTAACCTTTTAAAAGATAGACACATGCTGTCACGCAACGAAAGCTCTCAAAAAGCAATATTTTTTTCCCGTTTTTGTTACATTTTTCATTCATGCTCCGCTCTTGTTGATAGTAGCGTGATGTTAAATAGTCTACAGCCTTCCTCGATAAATGGACTATCCAACAGAGAAATAATCTTTAAATTTGGACCAGTAGTTCCCGACATCCTTGCGTTCAAACAAACAAACTCTCAGCTTTATAATATTATAGTATAGATTTGAAGTACGTTTAGTAAACAGTATGAAGCATTTCGATAACTTTAAATTCACAATTTTTTTTTCGAAGTTACGACTGGTCTAATCGGGAGAACGGCAACTGCCGATTCAAAGCCCCTGGTTAAAATCCCACGCGCATAACTGCAATTTCGAAGTCATGGGTGTAATGGATCTAGCTTAAGCGCGGTGATGAAAACATCGAGAGGAAACCGACATGTTGAGAACCTTTCGAGGTCATGCGTCATCCATCAATCTGCTCTGGGCTAGCGTGGTGGAATATGGCCCCGAGTCCCAGCAGTGGGAACATTTAGTGGACTGCATAAGCTAGTACTTATATTGGTATTATATTTATGAAATTAATTGTGTACCAAGGATACCACACCACTGCCCGTGCTTTTCACCTTGTTCTAGTGCTACCAAAAGGTTATCTGGAAGAGATCGCTATGACTGATAAGATCGCCTTTTGTACCCAAAATGTTTTAATTTTAAGTTTAATCACTGTTTTCTGTATTGTTTTGTGGTGTAATAAAGTGCTTTTGTATTGTATTGTATTGTATGCTTATGCTAAACAAATATATTTGATTTTCTTACACCTGGCTTCACTCATTGTTCATATTTATATGGAAGAGTAATTATTTAGAGTGTCGAACCTTCAATAAATTTGGATAGTGTGATTATGATATTGTAAAATGGTAATGGTGTCAATTATTTTGTATTGTTTCAAAAAATCACAACTTCTTTTAAGGCACTTCTCAAATCATTTTAACTAAGGTCTACGAACTGTGCGCCTAGCTCAAAGCACTTCATAATAAGGACTCTCAAATATAAAACATTTTAATTCATTTAATAATTATTTACACTTTGCTGTGAATGTATTGATTGATATTAGCATATTTCTGTTAAGGGTTTCCCTTTATTATACAAAACACAATACAAACGACTTTACAAGTGATCTTCGAGAGGAGCTCAAATTCTCTAACTTGGATCTCTTATACCTATTTACGGGTAACTCATTGAAGGGTACAAAGGACCGGTTTTTGAAGCGCCATTGACAAGGAAGTTTATTCGTAGATATTTTTTTAGGAAAATTGAAACTAGATGACCAAGTGATGTCAGTTTGAGTAGATTGAACTGATACAAACGCGATGTACGCTCTCAATGTGGTAAATTAAGCTTTACTATTTCCTAGAGAGGATTTCGAGTAATACGAGGATGAGAGTGAGGTAAATATGAATTAGTTATCAGCATGATTATATGATTTTTATATCAGTGCAACATAATCCTAACAATTAGCCTACATGCTTTTAGGACCGAAATTATGACGCAACTCTCGAGATAGTTAATAAACTCAGTACCTATTTAGCTATTCATTTATCAATGTTAGCAGAGCTTAGCGGCTTATTGAATCTAGATTTACTTGTGACATCTACTTACCTGTTTATTTTATTTGGATTTTCACAACGTGATTATAATCGACTAAAAAAAGGTCGCTAAAATAATCTCAATTTGCATGAATTTTTATGGCGTTCACCATTTTGCTAAATGGTTTAGATGATTCTTGTTTCACATGATAGTTGGTTCTTTTCATGAGATGAAGTTTAAACTGATTAAGATTATGAGCAGCAAATTAGAAAATATCCTTTATAATGTATTTATCGTATTTCAAAACGGTCAATGGGCTTACTTGAAAAAACATTTTGACATGAAAACAAAGAAAATATTTTTTTTGATGTTTAGACACTATCAAATGCTTTCAAAGATGCTTTCAAGATGCTTTCAAATTTATCTAAGAAATTCTGTATAGGTACAAATTTACTTACGTCAAAAATATGTAATTGAATTACTTTTACTAAAGTTTTAAATCTAAATGACTCACTGCAATAATAGCCAGACAGATAAAATAACAGCATTGTTCATCACAAAAATGTTTGTTTAAAGAATCGATCTCACAACGCATAACTCAGTGGAATAAACTTACTGAGTTAGGCCACTCGAAAGAAAAGAAGTAATAGTACAATAAGCAAGAGTAAATCTCAGAGGAAATTCGAACGAACTAAATCGTAACTGCGTGACAACATTACGTTCATGAAAACACACAATTCTTAGGAAAATTATCGCTCTAACTCTCACGGGATTTTGCTACGTAATTACAGATGCCATAGAACCTATAATAGGCTACCCAGAAACAGTGTACTATATAAAGCGTTTATGTTGAAGAGTATGATTTCCGTGATTTTTAAGACTTATAATAAATTTCGTTGTTTATTAATTTATTATCTATTTTTGATTATCTAACAAGTAATTTATTTAACAAAGACCATAGTCTAATTTTCAATGACTATTGTATACTGTATCGTTTGTATGTATTGTGTTCTTGACAGTGGCAGATCCATATACATATATAAGTCTATGGACAGATCTCATTGGAGAGTCCTCCACGAGAAGTACCGTACACCTTTGCCAGTTATTCTACTGCTAAACAGTAATGTGCAAACACTGTGTTCCGGTTTGAGGAGCAATGTTTTGAGAAAAAAATCAGATGATAGATAAAAATAAATCGTTTCATGTCTCTGGGTGACGAACACAGTGCTAAGTAATGATTTGGACTGTTCATGTTCTGGTAGCAGAGGAGCTGCTTGATACTATAATATTATGGGCAGGAGTGTTGCTTATAATCAGGCACATCTCCTACTTGTTACTCTAATCTATAAAAAGGAAGGTTTTTTTTATTGAGTTCCTTTCGGATAAGAATACCCTTCTGTGTTAAGCCATTTTCATATATTTGTGTTCTGACTTACGAAGGAGGCCTTAATAAACTTTCTGTGAACATATTTTCATAATATTAATGACTTATATTTGACTAAAGGTATTTATTGTAGGATTCCTAGTGTCAGGGCAAAAATCTATTTTCCAAATCTATCTTCTATCTATCTATACTTATAATAAAACTGTAGCGGGTCGAATTCTGAACATTGAAGATATTTTGAAAAAAAAAATTTGGGGGCACTCCATAGTCGATACTGATGGCGAAACTGCATTTTTTTTTCATGTCTGTCTGTCTGTCTGTATAGGGAACTCTCATCACGCCTAAACTACTGATTCAATTCAAATGAAACTTGACACGATTTAAGATCATACTAAGTAGATGGTAGCTGTCTACTTTTAATTCCCAAATTCTGCACGGTTTTCTTGCAGGAAGGGGTGAAAGTCAGAATGTGTATTTAGTTGTAACTCATGTTTACGTTGTTCAATTTCTTTAATTCTTATTTTGTTAGAAAGAACACATTTTTAGTATATTTCCAGCAAAATTTTAACATTATTGGTCGTGTGGTTCGGAAATTACATAGAAATTAAATAATAACGGTAATAATAAGTTCGGTACATACTAACTTCTAAGTATACTGTGACACTGTAAACACTAGAGATGTAATGTAGGTCATTTTATCGGAACCGATTTCGGAGTCGGAGTTTTAAAATTTGATTTATCGGAGTCGGAACTGAAATTGGAGGCATATCCAAATACTGTACTAAATTTTGTGTTCAACAAGCTTCGGTGACCAAAGCAGACCGTTGTTTTTCTAAAATTGAATAAAATGTTATCTTGCTACTAAGTATTATATGTATATTATGTAAAGGTTTAATTTGGTTAAAATTTGAAACACAGATAGTTTATAGTCTCATATTCTACCTATCATCTCGGAAAAAGCGTGGGCCCTAACGAAACAAATATTAACGACAGAACGACATTACCAATAAGATTGACATTTGAAACACACATGATCTTAGAGTCTTAGAGTCTAAAATATCACATCGGCTAATAAGTCTATCACCTACTTAGGCTATCATCCTGTAAAAATGTATAAGTATCTGATATACTGAGAATATACTAGTTGATGTAGTTGCGCAATCTTGAAATTGTAATAATATTGTATGTCAATGCGATGTTATTGTTTTTGAGTATATTTATTTGTTTAATCATTATTAAATAAATATTTTTATATTTTTCTGTAAATTTTTCCTTTCTTTGTGTCACAATAAAGAGTTATCTATCTATCTATCTATCTATATATATGTCTCAGAGAGGTTATATTATTCATTATTTTGTTTCAATTACATTTGATATATGGATGTAAGTAAAATGCATATACGTATATATTTTATTTTTGCTGTTAAAAGGACATTGTTCAAAATGGGCTATCCGTGGACAAAATGTTCTTGATAATTTGATTTTGTCAAAAAATCGATTTATTTTTGTAATGAATTATGATGTATTATTTTAGTACCCAGATTAATAGACAAAAAGTTCATTATATAAGTAATTTAATCTTTATGTCCGACTTCTTTTTTTTTTTTTTTTTTAATTTATTATATTTCTCAACCAATCATATTGCCAGTCTATAAGCTTTGAATGATGTCGATGTTTTTCTCGAATAAAATCGATTTCTGTAAATCGATAGAAAAAGTCGTCTTAATAATTATGCGTGAAATAAACAATTGATATCGTATTTAAGTTGTTTTCAAGCGACATTGTAGCTAGCTTTTTTGTGCAATGGTTTTTCGTCGCACCCGCTTTTACTATACAACACCACGAAAAACAAAATCATCTACTTAGGCAGTTTTCCCACCGCCGCGCCGGCGAGAAAACGAGTAACTATCGACTATTTTCTCGCTCAAGAAACGTACAATAGATATACATTCCGTGTACCTAAATAAAAGAGATGCATATACAAACAGTTGATCGCTGACTGTTCACACTCCCGGCGAGCACTCGCTTCACTAGTTAGTCGCTGAGCGACAAGAGCTTTGAAGGATAACACTCGCTCAGCGATACTCGCTAAGCGATTAGAATTACTTCTAATCGCTTATTCTTCTTTTGTAGTGGTAGGACTCTTGGCAGAGTCTGCCTGGGGAAGGACCACACCTTTGCCAAATATTCTACCGCCAAGCAGTAATATGCAGACATTACTTTGTTCCGGTCTGAAGGGCAATGTTTCCAGAGAAATAACAGGGTTTAGAGATATAGAGATTAGAGAGATATAACAACTTAGATCTCTGGGTGACGAGCGCAGTGCAGTGCTAGGTAATGATTTGGGATATTCATGTTCCAATAGCTGCGTGTCACTGTATTGTTATGTGGCAGGCATGTTGCTTACCATCAGGCACATGACCTGCTAGTCTCGTCACTCTATATTAAAAAAAATAAAAATAGAACACGCCTAGAGAGCAACCAGCGCAGCGGTTCATTTCTGTCTATTCAGTGTGGATCTGAACGTACACGTCATTTTACGCCGCGAGCGAGTGATGCGAGTAATCGCTCGCCTCACTCGCACACTCACATAGAGCCTATGAATATCACATAAACTATGGGAACTACGCACTCGCTCCCCGCGGCTCGACAACTCGTTTCTAATTCTAGCTTTACTCGTTTATCGTTGCCGGTGAGACGACTGCCTAATGCTGAATAAACAGTAAACAATAATTCCGTAGAGCAGTATTAATAATCTTATACTCATTTTAACCACTAACTTGTGAATATTTTAGCTATTATTTTAATCAGCAGCCACCATAATAGAATTGCATCGATTTTATCCACACGATCACTATCGATTTTTTTAGATCGATATTAATATATTTTTTACAATGGCAGCACTGAATACGTCGATGCAAAATGCGTAGTTATCAGCAGTTTGTTTATGTTTATTGTGTCATGTGTTTCGTATTTGGAAATTGTGTTATGATGTGTTTTTGGTTGATGAAAATACATTCTTGGGACCCTAGCTGACCCTCGGAAATCGATGGCATCGTCCAATAACGACTCTGGCCTTCTGTTAAAAATAGTCAAAGATATAGACCATCAAACTTCGAGCGCGACGTCACTCGTGAGTAAAAATTGTATTCACAAGTGACGTCACACGAAACTTCGAAGCGCTGTATCTTCGTCATTTTTTGTTTGTGAAACAAAAGAAAAAATACGTGTACAATATTTTTTGGCAATCTAACTAACGGGCTACTTAGTTTTTTAGGGTTCCGTAAAACGTAAAAACGGAACCCTTATAGATTCGTCATGTCTGTCTGTCTGTCTGTCTGTCTGTCTGTCTGTCCGTCCGTATGTCACAGCCACTTTTTGCCGAAACTATGAGAACTACACTGTTGAAACTTGGTAAGTAGATGTATTCTGTGAACCGCTTTAAGATTTGAACAAAAAAATTTAAAAAAAAGTAAAATTAGGGTTGCCCCCCATACTAAGAACTGAAAATCAAAAATGTTTTTTTCATCAAACCTACACGTGTAGGGTATCTATCGACAGGTCTTCAAAAATGATGTTGAGGTTTCTAAAATCATTTTCGTCTACACTGAATAATTTGCGCGAGAGACACTTCCAAAGTGGTAAAATGTGTGTCCCCCCCCCTCTAACTTCTAAAGTAAGAGAATGAAAAATCTAAAAAAAATATATGATGTACACTACCATGTAAACTACCAACGAAAATTAGTTTGAACTCGATCTGATGAGTAGTTTTTTTTAGAACGTCCTAAATACACTATTATTGAAACTTCGGTCAAGGTTACAACGAACTACAAGAACTATGTGTACTATGTATATTATGTTACTTGCTGCAACGGAACCCTTCATGGGCGAGTCCAACTTGCACTTGGCCACTTTATTTTAGGAATGCACCCTATTGTACCAGCGTAGTTCCTGTTTCCATAATATTTGCGGGATAAAAAGCAACATTGGAAACATACTCCTTCAAACCGGAACAGAATAATATTTCCACGTTACTGCTTGGTTTCTATGTTAAAAATGAAAATTCCCCGGCACTTCGTGCAAGTTTACAAAATTCATATTCACAACCTAAATACAGATATATCATTGTCAAGTAAATCCGAACTCACCCTCAACCACGAGCGCTAAAAATATGAACAGAAAAGCGACAGCGACCCTCATTGTTTCTCACTTACTTTGAACGTGGAGTGGATTTTCGTGCTTATATATTTTTACTACACAATACAGGCTGTGAAAAAAGGATCAACAGCAACTTTGTTACATACTTATTCATAAATCTACCAATGAGCTGAAAAAGCAGTGAAATTGGATTTTCAAAATTTTTTCAGTATTTCATCAGAGATACGATTTTATGTTAAGTTTCAGTAATAAGGTCGCGAAAATGTAACAAACATATATATACACATGTTCAAAAACTTTTACTATTATAATATTAATAGGCCATTGCAAATGATTCGTCACGTTTGGAAATATATTTTCGCATAGAATAAAAACGCACTTTGACTTAGTTCACGAGGTGACTAAACTGTGAGGTGTTGAATCATGAATTATTGTTTCAGAGTAGGGTCTTATAGTGACAAGCCTGGATCAACATCATCAGAGGCTCTAACTAGACGATTGGTCAAGGCTCAGCAAGCGCTGTCATTCTGGACAAGGCACGCATCAAGAGGAGGTTCCTCACCTTTTTTATGGTCGGATTTTGTCCGATTCAATGCCCCGAGTGGTGTTCCTACCAACTAAAACTCCCACGGGGATTCACCACTAATCTTTACCGTATGTGGCTGGAACTCGAAGATGCTTTTGCATTCTTCGGCGAACCAGTCGAACCTGCCCTTCAGCGGCACATCAAAAGACCCATGGCACGCAGGATTAATCTCGGGGTAGAAACAGGAAAAAGGTGCTAGACGCACCCACGTCTAGACACCGTTAGTGTTCCCCGCGACGAAGCTAAACGTCAGTCCCCTCCACCACCATCCTGATGCTGCTGGAAGCCTTGGAATCGATCGAGAGACGTGCCAAAAGGCTCATAGACAACGACACTCCTGTGCGAAAAAGACTACAAAGTCTTGAACATCGCCGAAAAGTTGCTAGCCTTTCGGTTTTTATCGAATACACTTCGGAGAGTGTGCGACTGATTTACATGATCTAATACCACCTTGCCCTTTTTTCTATCGGAATGCTCGTAGCTCGAAAAAGCGACATCGTTTCATGGTTGATGTTCCAAAGACACGAACGAAGAGATTTGACTCTTTTGTGATAAGAACGTCTAGGCTTTGGAATGCGTTGCCTGAGTGGGCTTTCCCTGTTGGTTTTGAAGACACAATCTTTGTGTCTTCAAATCGAGAGTGAATCGGTTTCTTCTAGGTAAACACGCCCCATCGTAGACCGCATCGTCGCTTAACATCAGGCGAGATGGCGGTCAAGTGTAAGCCTATAAAAGTTTTAAAAAATAATAATTGGGAGAGCGGTGTACCGATTTACCGGCACTCCTCTCTCTTCCACAGCTACTATGTCTCCTACTAACATCACGGTCACAACACGTTTGCACGAGCATTGCCAAATGCCACCCAACACACGGTTGGCTACATCGCCATAGGCTCGGAATACAAAAGTCCCGGCAAAGTTCAGCTAGAATCCGAGGACTAGTGCTTTTTATTCTAAAACAAGAATATCAACCGACTTAACAAGGGTCAAGTCTCGTAATAGTCAACCCGAAAAAACTAAGTAGACTTCTTTAAGAAATATGTAGTTCTTTATTGAATTTTACATGGACAAAGTCGTGGCAGGTCCAAGTTTTATAAACAAAAAGTCAGAATGTCAATACCTATTACCAAGTCATGTTTCAATAACTTTTTGAGAGCTTAATCGTATCTCTGGGTGTGGCGCGCAACTGACTCTCTTTATGTCGTGGTATTTTTCTTCCTCCCCTAGGGGGAAACTTTCAAATGCATAAAATATTATATCAGGTGCACACACTTCTCTATTATGCATACTTCTATCTTCATTTCTGTAACAAAATTTCGTATTATAACCTACTTTTTGGGGTCAGCTGCCGCTGATTTATTTTACAGACTGTATATATAAGTGGGCTGTCAAAGAAAACGTATAAGATAACGCACACGGTAATTTGTAACGATTATGGCTTATCATTTCAGAGATATTACCAACAATAGGTCCCACTTGGCAACGCTAATTGCTCTGCTTCGAGCTTTGTGATCTCAAGCCTTTGTAAATGCCTATCTTGAATTTGAGTCCATGTAATATGCGATATATGTATAAGATTAGTACAAACATAAGCTTTATGTTCCCGTTGGAGAGACTCAACTCCTTCTCTCACAAGTAAATAATCAAGGTTATAACAGATAAGAAGATTTACATTATTAAACACACGAAAGAACAGTTATTTACAAGTTGAAAAATGTACACACTTAAAATTAGAGCGAAAGACGGCGGCCTTACCACTTTTAAAGATCTTCTCCAGGTGGAGAACGAAATGTCAAAAGTTATAAATTTCGTATCATAATCCACTACGCTAGTCAAGTGCGGCTTAGCGGATCCTCATTATTGAATATGAACTTAAAACAAAATAAACAAAAATACTGATGAGCATTTCACACACAACACCACCTGACCCCAAACTAAGCAAAGCTTGTGCTATGGCGGCCAGATAGCTGATGTAATATGCTAGTGCCTATAACAACAGCCTGCGTTTTAGGTTTTGTTGCCGCGCAATTCCAATAATTATTGTGAAGTAATAATAAATTCCAATTTGCGTATGAATTGTCCGCCAATAGTAATTTATTTATTACATAGTAACTCATTACCTCGGACATACCTTAATTGTAATGATAAAGTTGTGATTTCACGTTTTATTCCGTTGGTAAGTTCTTCTGTAACAAAAACTGATACACGATCCTCTATATACTCTTTATGCTCAACAATGTGTAGCTAATATTTTTTTTAAACTACCCATATATGTTATTAGACATGTAAGTTTTGTGTTTCATAATAAATTACTTTGAGCTTTGAACTTTATAGAAAACAGAGCGGCGTGATGCCAGCTCTACTAGATCTGAACGTAGAACTCTAACAGGAACTGCGCTACTTTGAAGGTGAAACCCTTTTATCTACTTAACGAGAGAGAATTGCGAGGATATCTCACTTTAAAATCAAAAATCGACAGCAAAAATTAAGAATCTTACTCTCGTTCCAGTACAAAATTTACCGTTTTAATTGAATAAGAACTCAAATCGTTTAATCTATTAATTTAAAGTGCCCAAAGCGAGCTAAGATTTCTCTTACTATGATTAAATTTGTCGGTTCACGGCATCGATTTTCATTAAGCACTAAAATATTCCTAAGTGCCAAATACACGTGCTTCTATATACCTTGCTTGTAGTAAGAGGCGATTAAAAGAGAACCTATGGGCTCGCAAACAGACGACCCCATAGGCACAATCTTCCAAGAAAACGAGCCTAATCCGGTTTACATTATTCCAGTAGATTAATGCTTTCCAGTGCCGGTTTCTATTTTTCCAGTAAGCAATCCAGCGCTGGATTCGGTCGCTGAACTGGAATAATGTAAACCGGGTATTACGAAGGAAAAGTAGTAATAAGAAGTCCAACTAAAACAGTCTTAGCTTTGACATTGCTCTCTCTCTTTTCTTTTCGCTTAAAATAACAGAGATATCAATAGCAAACATCAACATCAACAGCCCACTAAACGTTCCCACTGCTGGGACTCGGGGTCTTCTCTCTCAAGGAGAGAGTTAAGGCCATAATCCACCACGCTGGCCCAGTGCGGGTTGGCGGATGACACATGACTGTGAAAGATTCTAGGTACATGTCGGTTTCCTCACGATGTTTTCCTTCACCGTTTTAAGTTAGCGGCATTACTCATATGACTTCGAAAAGACAGTGGTGCGTGTGGGGTTTGACCCGGGGTCTCCGGTTTGGCAGCCGCCGTTCTCCCGACTAGACCACCGTAACTTATGATATAAAATCAATAGCAAAGCCAAAGCAGATTTAGTTAGGCGGTAGACCCTCAGGTTTTTCCTTCGTTGGGCTCGTTCTCTTGGGAGGTTAAACCTTCAAGCGCCTCCGTTTGCGAACCCATAGGTTCCCTATTAATCACCTTTGTGCCACAGACAAGGTGCGCTAAATGGAAGCCGGTGCGTTTCAATAAAGATCCTGGTGTACTCCCCCAGGCATAGATGTAGGCCACTATGGAGTATTAGTAAGGTCTAACATAACTATAACCGAACCAGGTTATAGTGATGTAAGTAGGTATAATAAGTGTTTCAATGTTATATATTAATTTGCTTATGTCACAATAAATAATTTTCTATTTATAACACAGCTCCACCCAAAAGGTTTCTACATACTAGAGTTAGAATAAACGCTTTACACCGAAAGCACGAGTCTGATCGCTTTTGTGGAAGTGTCATACTTTTGTCGCAGCACATCACAATGTCGCCATAACTAACATATCTGCCAGCTAGCATCTACTTACGATTGGTACAAAGGAACCGTGCGAAAAAAACCTGATCTTTTTTTTTTTTTTTTTTTAACTTCTATAGGTTTACACTTGACCGCCATCTCGCCTGATGTTAAGCGACGATGCGGTCTACGATGGAACGTGTTTACCTAGAAATAACCGATTCACTCTCGATTTGAAGACACAAAGATTGTAACCATCGGGGAAAACCCCAGGCAACGTATTCCACAGCCTAGACGTTCTTATCACAAAAGTAGAGTCAAATCTCTTCGTTCGTGTCTTTGGAACATCAACCATGAAACGATGTCGCTTTTTCGAGCTACGAGCATTCCGATAGAAAAAAGGACAAGGTGGTATCAGATCATGCAAATCAGTCGCACACTCTCCGAAGTGTATCCGATAAAAAACCGATAGGCTAGCAATTTTTCGGCGATGTTCAAGACTTTGAAGTCTTTTTCGCACAAGAGTGTCGTTACCTATGAGCCTTTTGGCTCGTCTCTCGATCGATTCCAGAGCCTCCAGCTGATACTTAGCCGATCCATCCCAAAGGTGCGAACAGTACTCCATACAGGAGCGAATCTGTGCTTGATATAATGTAAGCAACTGTTCAGACTTGAAGTACCTTCGCACCTTTGAGAGGACACCTAGTTTTTTGGCAGCAAGTTTGGCCTTGGACTCGATATACGAGCCAAAGTTGAGCGTAGAGGTCAAAGTAACGCCCAAAAGCTCAAGACGGTCAGTAACCGGCACGGATACACCTCTAAAAGTTGGAGTCAGTTGGAAGGGACTCCTTTTAGCGGAAAACAGACACGCCTGCGTTTTATTCTCGTTGAACTTGACCAGATTGGCATCGCCCCATTTAGACACCGCCTCAAGGGTCAAGCTCAAACGTTCAATCAGACTCTCTCTCTGTACCAGAGTTTGCGGCCCAGTGGCTCTCGCGCTAGACATGTAACTCTCTACGACGGTGCTATCGTCTGCGTACCCATAGATACCGGGCTTCAACAGATCGTTAATATGTAGCAGGAAGAGCGTCGCAGAGAGTACCGACCCTTGAGGGACTCCGGCATTGATAGCCATTTGATCCGACGAGCAGCCATCAATGACAACTCGTATGGATCGATCCCTCAAGAAGTCCGATATCCACGCAATGAACCCAGGAGACAAACCATAACTAGAAAGCTTGCTTATAAGGCCATCATGCTAAACCCTGTCAAAAGCCTTTGAGATATCCAGGGAGACTGCAAGTGCTTCCCCGTGTTTCTCAATAGCTTCACTCCAGATGTGAGTGACGTACGCTAGAATATCCCCGGTGGACCGGTTTCGGCGAAACCCGTATTGCTGGTCACTGAGGAGGTCGTTCGATTCTAGGTACGTCAGGAGCCTGTGGTTTAAGACACGTTCCATAGTCTTGCAGAGTATGGACGTGACCGAGATGGGCCTGTAGTTGACAGGGTCAGCACGACTTCCCTTTTTGGGCACAGGTTGCACATTAGCAAGCTTCCAAGACTTCGGTACTAGCCCAGTTTGGAGAGAGAGTCTGTATAGGCGCGTCAGTATTGGTGACAACTCAGGCGCACAAGCCTTCAATACTAGAGCAGGAATACCATCTGGGCCACTGGCTTTATTCACGTCCAGATTGCGTAACACTTTACGAACCTCCTTTTGGCGAATGCGTATCTCTGACATAAAAGTCGAACAGCCAGGTGGAGTAGGAGGTGTCGCGCTACCAGCATCTAGACGCGAAGATTCTGCAAACTGAGTAACAAACAAGTTTGCTTTCTCCGTTGCAGTGTGAGCCAGTGTCCCATCAGGTTTCAGCATTGGAGGTAGTGAGGAGCGGGAGAAGCGGGATCTATTTCGTTCCGGACCCAAGGCACAACTACTAGGCTCAACTGGTTGTGCCGTGGGTACTTTTGATTCCCTTCTACACAACTAGTTGGTCCGTTCCGGAAAAAAAAATGTACCCACGACACAACTGACGAAAACTCGAATCCATGGTTGTGCCGTGGGTACTTTTGATTCCCTTCTACACAACTGAGTTCCCTACGGGTCAACCCAGACCTTTTACACAACTACTATGCCCATCTGGTTGAGTTGTGGAGAACTCAGAAACCACTTTGATTCCCCATAGTACAATGTACTTCAATTCTCTCAACACTGAAAACTGAAAGTAAAACTTTTTATTCAAGTATTCCACTTTATATAGATGTGTCATCTTTTTAAAACGTATAAATAATATAAGTCACTTTGCTGTTTGATTTGACATCGCGTCGTAGTAATTACAATTACTGTTTCGTTAATAAGAGACGTACTTCTTAGCATTAGAGTATCTCTCTACTTAGTCTGTGTTAGCATTCCATGGATTCACCGTGCGGGTGCCGGGTTCATCGTGTGTCAGAGAAAGAAATCTCGAATAGACCCCAAGACTTGTGACTCGGGCGTAGGTTTAAAAGGGGCCCCTTATATTGACGTACGTCAACACTCACCTTCACTACTCGTATTTCTCTCTCTGCCCAGCTAAATCCGATATGATCCTACTAGTGCAGCTTTAGATACTCGTTCTAGTATAGAACTTACTGCACTTCTGGACAATCCAAGGTCTTTAAGCAGGTTATAGAGAGATTTTGCTGGTATACCTCTCGCTCCTACTTCTACAGCGTATAAATTAACTACATAGCCATTTTTTGTTAATTCATTTTGAAGGTCGTAATACTTATTTTGTTTCATCACGTGGTCTTTAGGTATATTAGTTTCCCACGGTACGGTAAGTTCTACCAGGACTATGCGTTTCGTTGCCCTAGAAAAAAGGAAAATGTCCGGTCTGGATGACGAAACACCCACATCCTCTGGGATTTTGTAGTGCTTTTCATACGTGTCCATTAAAATAGTCCAATCAGGTGCTAAACCCAGGATTGAGTAAGGCTTGTTCTTGGAGTTTGAAGTTGAGCCCTCCTTTACAAAGTTAATTTGTCTTTTGTTTATCGTCAATCCCTTTTGGACTCTAGCTACCGAAAGGCTTACGGCTTCACGTATGATTTCAAGTACTCTGTCATGGCGCTGTGAGTAATGACCCCTATTAAGGAGCACCTTGCATCCCACCAATATGTGCCTTGCTATACATTATATCGCCTCACCACAAGTATAGCAACATTTTTCAGAGGCTTTTCCCCACCTTACCAAGTTACTCTGGTCAGGGAGGGTCATTTGGAAAGCGTTCAGATAAAATTTTAATAAGGCAGGAGACCAGTCATATAGCAAGGTGCGCCACTTTAGAGCTAATGGGATACAAAACTCACCTATGGTTAACCACTCACTTTGCATTTCTAAATTCATAGCGTGCACTTTGTAACTATCATTTTCGTCTTGTTGTAGAAAGGTTTTTACCATGTCTCGGTCTTCCCTTTTCTTTCTCGCACCCAACCCAGCTGTATTTACTTGCGCATCTGCCATAAATTGTTTGTGGAATTGAAGTTTAGATTCAAGGTCCGAAGCGCTTTTGTCTTTTGGGAGAGATGCGATTCATTCGTCTTTCGACTTTCCCAAAACATGCGTTTTTGTAACTCTTATTCGGATGGTTTTTTTAGTTTTAGGCCAAAACTATTGTGATCCCTAAATAGAGTAGAGGGATTTATATTATAAAAATGAACGAAGACGATGGTATTTGCTGCATAGATTACAATGGCGGCAAGATTACACTTTATCGTGAACACCAGTATCACAAGATTCGCAGTTATAAAAATGGTTCTTGCGTATTGAGATGTTCGTCAAATAAAAAAACAAATTGCCCAGGAAAAATAACAGTACAGATAAGCAGTAAGTTTCATTTCAGTTTTAGCCCCAATTTACTCTGTTATGGCAGCGATAGTGTTGAATTGAGCCTTATCACTTCCTTCTTTAGCGCCACTTACATTTGGGTTTTTTAAAGGATAATCGCGTTATAAGTGAAAAGCCACATAAATGTCAGGTAGATCCAAATAAAAATGTGGTATTAAAAGAAAAGGCAGCATTAAAAAATTTGGTTAAAACTGATGACCACCCAATATCTCAAGTGTATGCTGAGACTATCGACGGGTTGATAGACAAAGGGTTGAATTTTGTAACAGAAATTCCAGAATTCCAAAATATGAAACATTTTTTATATGATGCCAGAAAGAAAACTGTAGGTGCTAATAACAGCAGATTTGAGAAGTAAAAAAAAGTGGAAATACCAGAAAAATTTAAAGAGTTTCTCATGGCTGACTTCAACGATGGTGAAGATAGAATTTTGATCTTCTGCTCACCTGAATTAAGACTGCAACATGTAACATGAAGGAGTACTTTATAGATGCAACATTTAAAAGCTGCCCGAAGCCCTTTACTCAGTTGCTATCGATTCATGGTGACTTCGGGAGTACACAAGAGACAGTTAATGTAAAACCACTTGTATTTGCACTAATGCCAAATAAGAAGCAAGCAACTTACGAAAGGATATTTAATCTTCTACAGTCACAGATTGCACAAATTACTGAAGGCGACAGCGGTAAATGGACCATAGCACACTCTTCCCAAAATAATTATATCTGCCCCAAGTTTTGCCAACTTCAAAAACAGATTAAAGTGCTGGCTTATCGATCAAACTTTTTATAGTTACACCGAATTTTGAGAGAGTGATGGCAAAGTCCAAAAAAAATGAGTACAAATATTTGACATGGGTCAATACAATTTTAATAAGAACATAATTATACTCGTATAATGCTTGACAGTTTTCTGTACAATAATTATTATAATACAAAATTGAAAGTGTATATACAAGTGTATATACAATCTGTATGCTCATTCTTTTGTTTTTATTTTTTATTAAATGACGTGTAAATTGTATATTTATGCATAAAGTACTTTGTCTTGAAGTAATACTAAAATATGTGAGTTTTTAATAACTTCCTTTCTTTCATGGGTTTTTAGTTTTAACTTTGGCAGAAAAGGTATGGCTATTTGCGTCTAATTTATGTCAGTTGAGCCAAAGGTAAATTATTTTCCGAACTAATCAATCAGTTGTGTCTCAAAAGAACCCACGGCACAACCATGGATTCGAGTTTTTGCGGTGGTGGTTTCAAATCAAAGTGGTTTCTGAGTTCTCCACAACTCAACCAGATGGGCATAGTAGTTATGCAAAAGTTCTGGATTGAGCCATAGTGAACTCAGTTGTGTAGAAGGGAATCAAAAGTACCCACGGCACAACCAGTTGAGCCTAGTAGTTGTGCCTTGGGTCCGGAAGGATCTGAGTTGAGCCGTAGGGAACTCAGTCGTGTAGAAGGGAATCAAAATTACCCATGGCACAACCAGTTGAGCCTAGTAGTTGTGCCTTGGGTCCGGAAGAGATCTATTTACTTATTCTTTATCTAAGGCTCTAACCTAATAATACAGCCGGATATAAAAATAGTACCTACTCCAAAAGCAGAATATTTGAAGTGAAATTGCGAGCGTGCAATAAGCGGAACGGGTCAGAAGAAAATGTTAGAAGAAAACTAATCTTGAAATCCTGAAAGAAAAATTAACAGTTTAATAGAAAATAAACACTTTAAACAAATTAGCGGCACCAATTACCACAAGTGGAAAAGCAATTAGTTTCAAAGTCAAATCGCCATGAAAATGTTCAACATCTATGACTTCACATGAATTGGGAGAGACCAAAACATTTTGCTGCTTAGGTTTTGAATTGGCTTAGTTCATACTACTTGTTAAAATTATATTTTCCAGTAGTAAAATACTTGTTAGAATGGATTCAATAGTTCCAGGGTTTATCGGTAACAAACAAGCAAACATATCATTCCTTTACGTACGTAATATTCACATATAAAACCTCAATATATACGGTCAAGCTTCGTAATTGAAATCCTATTTTTATAGCCAAATTGGTACCGAATAAATCTAAAACCTAGAACAAAATGACTCAATACCTACTGATACATCTATGAGGCAGGCAGTTTCAGTGTCCACGGACCAAATAACTTCTAATAATAAGAGTAGTTTACGTTAAGTTCTCGTAAATAAAGCATAGTGAACTATAACGGACCGAGAAAACGAGACGAACGACGGCGACTGCCGATCCGCAGTCCGCGGGTTCATATACCACGCGCACCACTGTATTTCCGAAGTCATGTGCGTAATGCCGCTAACTTAAAACGGTAAAGCATCGTGAGGAGACCGACATGTACCTAGAATCTTTCGAGGTTATATGTCATCCACCAAACCGTACTGAGCCAGCGTGGTGGATTATGGCCTTGACTCTCTCCTTGCGAGAGAAGGCTCCGAATCCCAGCAGTGGGAACATTTAATGGGATGCTAGTGTTATCAGCTGCCACTAACACTGGTTGATGTAGGTAATTTAATTAAATTAAAAACTTTTTGAATAGGCTTGTGTACTAAATTTTAAAAACTGGTTAATAATATAGCTTAATGTTTATATTATTCCGAAACATTTATATTTTTGAAAAATACTTACATTTACAATATGTTTTTTGCATTTCAAAAAATCAAACAAATTTCTGCACAAAAACGCTCCAGACTGTCATGGCGTTTTGAATGACGTCACGTCGTGGCAAACATATGCGTTTATGTAAGGACATTGTCAATGTTTTTATTTTAAAATGAATCCCTCATATTACAAGAACTGCATAGTGCCTCAGTGTACAAGCACAAGTATAAATACGCCAAACAAATTATTAATCTATGTTCCAAACGATCCACAATTGCGAAAAAAGTGGCAAACGCTTGCGAGGAGGAAAGATGGCCACTAAATCAAGAATATATTTTTGTGAAGATCATTTTGATGAAAGTATTTGACACAGTATAATCTTAGTAAAGTAAATGTAAAAAAAACTGATAATTTTCCTCAAAAATAGTGGTAAAACAATAAAAAACTAGTTCAGTAAAGCGGCTGAAGAACTAGTATCCATGGCGAAGAATGAATAAAAATAAAAAATAATTATATTTGATCTATGAAAATGTCAACAACATTAGTGATGTCAAGTGATGTGTAGCACGGCGTGACGTTATGTTTTCTGATTGGCGTTCACTGTCACGTGACACAATGCCTATTTTTTAAGATTTTCTTTTCTAAAAATATTAATAATCTTTACGTATTTATAATAAACTGTTTTATTTTTGAAATCACCATATCTTAATCAATAGTAAGAACCTCTAATCCATCCGATTCATTCTTAGTGGAAACAAGCCTATTGGCAACCAATCTGATGCAAAGACGCTTTTCGTCTTGGTCATCAAATTATTTAATCAATTTTATACATATATTATTTTGTTTAAAAATACCTATAAGTTCAACTAACCACCGATTTTAAATAGATCAATTAATTATGAAGTTGTGAAATAATACCTAATACTGTATTTATAGTTGTTTTCCACGTTTCAGTGTTTGTCTATTTAACTGCAAAAAGAAGTCGGTTTAATTCTTTATTGGTTTTCTTAAACATCAACGAATGGTTATCTTGTATTTAAATATAAAATTAATATTTAATTTTATAAATTACTAAAATTTGTATAACTACTTCCATACTATTCATCCGACTATAATTTAAAAAAAAAGATAAAGATCAATAGCCAAACAAAAAACACAAAAAAAACTTAAGAGCATTTTATGCTTACATTTTAATTGGCACATTTAAAAAAATTGACTATTCCTTAACGAACTTTTTTTTTTTAAATAAAGAGTGACGAGACGAGCAGGACATGTGCCTGATGGTAAGCAACATGCTTGCCACATAACAGCACAGTGATACGCAGCTATTGGAACACGAAGAGTCCAAATAATTACCTAGCACTGCACTGAGCTCGTCACCCAGAGATCTAAGTTGTTATATCTCTAAGCCCTGTAATTTCTCTGGAAACATTGCCCTTCAAACCGGAACATAGTACTTAATGTTCGCACATTACTGCTTGGCGGTAGAATAAAAGGCAAAGGTGTGGTCTTTTCCCAGGCGGACTCTGCCAAGAGTCCTACCACTACCTAACTGAATTGTTTCGGGTTTTATAGTAACCAATATGACAGACTAAATACTATTTCAGTTTCTATTCGTTCAATATAATTTAGTAACAAACATCCACGCTTTCACATCTACAATATAAATAATAATAATAAATAAATAAATCGTTTATTTCCCAAAAACACAACACAGCACATTTAACATGATGGTAATATTGCGGAATTGATATAAATCTACTAGCAGTACCATTGGGCCCCAAACTAGGCTAAGCCTGTATCTTGGGCGACCCATTAAATTTCCGAAATGTTTACATTTTAAAGATAGCTGTTGACAGTACTTATACAATTATTATTGAGAGAGAAAAAATCCATAGAAAAATATTAATAACAGTAAATTAAAGATAATGCTAAAAAACTTACATACCTACTAGACGCAACATTACTGCTGAATTCAATGTTGCGCTATATCTACAGTCTATGAAAGTATATTGACAAAGCCAAGTTTCGTTATATATATATTCGTTATCATGCCACTCTAGACACCAATAAGCTAACATTGTTATCGCCAAAAATTCCCCAAAACCAATGGTGTTTATACTTGTTATTTTGCTATCACCAAGGCGTTAAGTTCTTTTTCCTTCAACGGTCGCGCCACCTGTCACCAATCAGAAAGGTTTACACACCGTTAGTTTTGGTCAGAAGGCCTATACATAAGTGCTTAATAAACAGTACTAAGGTTTGGTTAGCACCACATTTAATAGCGGTAAATAAACGGACGGATTCCTTTTTGGTTCCACACAGATATGCCACAACAAATACAGCAAATAAAAGTAATGTTCATAAAACCTGTGTAAGTAAAGATAAAGTGGTAACATTTTTGATGTACATAAATTTAATTATGTAAACAAAAATCGATACGAATTAAAACGATTTATACGAATCTTGTGTGTTAGTGCAGATGTATGAGTTTGTTATCTTCACTGGCTTTAATTAGGAATGAAAACATCGTGAGGAAACCGACGTGTTTTTTTATAATATATGAGCACGACTTGTACCTGATGGTAATCAACATGTCTGCCCAAAATAGCACAGTAACACGCAGCTATTGGAACAGGAAGAGTCCAAATCATTACCTAGCACCGCACCGCGGTCGTCACCCGGAGAAATAAGGTGTTTTATCTCTTAGCCCAATAATTTATCTGGAAACATTGCCCTTAAAACCAGAACACAATAATGTTTGCGCACTGATGCTTGACGGCAGAATAATAGGCAAAGGTGTGGTACTTCCTCAGGCGGACTCTGCTAAGACCCCTACCACTACAAGCGCCAAGAAAGACAAGTTTCGAGGACATGTGTGTCTTGTGCCAGCCATCAACCCAGCCGTAGTCAGCATGATAGGTTATAGCCTTGACTCTCTTCTGAGAACTCTCTAAGTCCCTGTAGTGGTAACTCATAGTAGACTCTTTGTGTTTATACGTTAGACAAAAGGCTTTTTCTTAACTTTTGCCTTAGGTTTGTGGAATACAGTAGATTTTGTATAATTGTATGTACTCAAAAATCAGTACAGTTGTATTTGAAGAACTGTCAAATAATTAGAAAAACTAATCTCCGAATAACCCACCCCTAACTGCTCCCGGCGCAAAAGTGCCCATGATGCTTGCCGCATTCCCACGCTGAATGACAATGACCAAACTTTGCTCCAGGAACGCGCCAGAGCCATTCGTATTCTCCCTGAGCCTGCGCCCCAATTCTGAGAAGAACTCTTTAGCCACTGCCCCCCTACAACCCAAGGTCTCCACGGCAACAGATACAAATTCGTACTGCGACACCAACATACCATATGTTCGCTTCTTCTTATCAGCGGCATCCTCTGCCGCGGCTGATGGCGAGTGGATGATAGTGCAACCTAGATGGCTGCCGGCGACAGTGCTGACGCAAATGGCGTCCCAAATTAAGCACTTCCCGTTCTTCCAGGGCACCAGAGTCAACCCATCCGGTCTCTTGCCGTCCGATCTGCATAGGCCCGGGGGTTCAAGTACAAATGGAACGCCCGCCGATACTAAGGTTCTCCGAACTACGTTATTGAGTGTATGGTGTCGTGAGAACCTTCCTGCACACCGTCGACAACTCAAAGCGTGATGGCCATAGGCTTCTACCAGGGAGCCGCATGTGCATCTGGGGGGATTTTGTATTGTAAGTATATATTTCGTAAACGAATGAATTTATTTCCTTGATGGATTACTACCTCAATTAATTGGTTGGATTAACAGCAAATGTACCAGCCAAGTGCCACATTAACCTAAATTCATAGTGACAAAATTCGAAACTCATAACCAAAATTGCCATAACATAATCTGGCACCTATGACACCTGCTTGTAATCAGGAGTCAATTTATTTTGGACTTTTAATATGTTAACAAATATTGGTAGACCTGCAATTATGTGAAGTCTCACCGAATTCTGAGATCAAGATATACTAGCGCGTCTACTGTTTTAAGTTTTATTAACGAACTTAATGTGGCTTGGCAGATAAGGCACAGTAAGTGAAATTTCACAATAAAGTTAATTCGGCACTCAAATAGTTAAATATCTCTCAGGAAGAGTTAAACGAATTTTCTCAAAATTTTGAAGATTTGATGGAGTGAAT
Source organism: Ectropis crepuscularia (assembly GCA_963693475.1). Classification (NCBI taxonomy): domain Eukaryota; kingdom Metazoa; phylum Arthropoda; class Insecta; order Lepidoptera; family Geometridae; genus Ectropis; species Ectropis crepuscularia. The sequence continues at coordinate 19,596,543 of OY856358.1, forward strand.
TTTGAGAACTTTTACAGCCTTCTTGTTTGAAGGTTATCTTATCTTCAGGTAGTTAGATACTTTTGACAGCATCAGGGTGAGAATTTGGGAATGACAATAGGACGATAATTATTTTACAGAATTAAAACTATCCGTAAGAATTTTATCTAGTGGAATAATATCAGCATAAGTTTTCTAGCCTGAATTTATTTGATTTTGAGTGATACTTTTAGTTTTAACTATGGAAATTTGATTTTAGAGTCTATAAAGTTTTGATAGTTTAATTTTCTAAATCGTCTCAGCGGATAGAAAAGAAGGGATTGCTTTTATTTTTACTCGTATGATAATAATTGATTGTTTGGAAAACGCTGTTTAGCATCAGAAGTTGTTGAGTTCATTACGGTTTGGAATATCATAAATATAATATTACTAGCTGTTACCCGCGACTTTGTCCGCGCGAAATAAATACTAAGGTAACTCAGGCAGTACCTATTTGTATACCCCCCAGACACATTACGGTTACTAAAAACAGCTTATAAAACGAGTGTACACAATTTCATCAAAATCGGTTCAGTTGTTTAGATCTGAAAGTGTAAGAGACATTTGGCCCCCATTTTAACTCTAAAAATCCCCATACAGTTCGGAATTACAAAATTCCAAGAACAAACATTCGTTTGCTTCGTGTCAAGTGTCCGAATATGCCGAGTACCATGGAAAACCATTATTATCTTCAACGGTTGGGAACTTCCAAATTGACATTCATCCCCATTTCAACCCCAATTTCACCCCAGTATAGTTCGAAATTAAGAAATTGATAGAACAAACTTTCGTTTGCTTCGTGTTTAGTGTTTATGTACAGAGTTTCATGGTTTTATCTTCAACGGTTAGGAACTTCCATATTGACATTCATCCCCCATTTCAACCCCAATTTTACCCCCGTACAGTTTGAAATCGTAAAATTCATAGAACAAACATTTAATTGCTTCGTGTCAAGTGTCTAGATCCAAAACTTGATAACTTTAAAAATTACGAATTTTCATACAACCGTACATCCCTTGTTTCACCCTCTTAGGGGTTGAATTTCGCAAAACCCCGTCTTAACAAGTGTCTACGTGCTAAAAAGAACCTTCATGCAAAATTTCAAATTCCTAGCATTTGTAGTTTCTGAGATTCCTTGATGAGTGACCTTTCGCTTTTATAGATATACATAGATGTAAATGACACCGTACAATTATTAAAACCGAGAGTTTATAATCTAACGAGCTAACGATTAAACATCGTAAGATTATTCGTAATTTTGACGTAAATTTGACGGTGTTGACAATGTTACGCTAACATACACGCGTTATAACTACAACTGAATAAAAGCTAGAAATGAAAAGCAGACGAAGAAGGAGAAGAATCAGCTTTTACTATTATTTTATTCACTTTTTTTTTCGTTGTATAAAACAAATTGCCAGACATATTGCATGCATCTAGAAGAAGAGGCCAGTTTATATGGGTCAACTTTTAAAATGTTTTGTATTATCTTATCTTACCTGCAAACAGCAATAAAGATTTTTGTATTTGCATATCCCGAAAAATACGACGATAGGATCCTTGAGATGGCCAAAACCTTCGAAAAGAACTCAAACGTCAAAGTGGGTTGGGAAAACTGGGAGGTACCACAAACACAGTGGGTCAACGGAGTTCCAGGATGTGGAAAGACAACATGGGTGATTAGACACTTTGATGTGGACAAGGACGCCATTATCACTAGAACAACTTAGGCAGCAAAAGATCTAAGAGAAAAGCTATCGCACCGTATCGGAAACCTGGTCGAAACCAGAGTGCAAACCATGGCTTCTGCTCTGGTAAATGGTTTCGGAAGAGAAAGTTTCAGTCGTCTCATGGTGGACGAAGCTCTCATGAACCATTTTGGAGCCATTGTGATGGCTTCAAGGCTGTCTGATGTTGGTGAAATTGTCCTCATCGGAGACGTCAATCAGTTGCCTTATATCGATAGGAAAAATCTCTTCGAAATGAGGTATCACCGCCCGAACCTGGTAACAAAGATCAGCCAGGAGTTGCTCTGCACACATCGCAATCCGATGGATGTCGCATATACGCTGAGGGAAATATACTCAGGTATGTACTCCTCAGCACCCCGTATAAAGTCCCTAGAGCAGAAAAGGTACAAGGGAGCGCAAATACCCAACACCCTACCAAACACCCTCTTCTTAGTTCACACTCAAGAGGAGAAAGAAGGAGACCCTGACAAACCAGGGTTATGGGTCAGGCACAGGGTCACGTATCCTCACCATCCATAAAGCTCAGGGACTGACATATGAGTCGGTAATCGCAATCAAAACCAAGGCAAACATGAAGCTGCACGAGAGCGTGCCCCATGCGGTTGTTGCAATCTCACGGCACACGGGGACCTTCACGTACTACGCTGACGACACCGACGACCGACGACGCCATCGGTCGGTTCGTGCGGCGAGCGTTGGCTGCATCACCAAAGACCATCCAAGAGTTCAACCTACAGATGGCCATCAGGGACAGAAATGCAGCCGTAGTGGAGGCTCTGGGCCGGGAGGAGGCGGCTTAGGCAAATGGCAAAGAATCGATGTCGAGACGATTACTAACTTGCGGAATCCCAACCGGTAGTGATCGGCTTAACAGGCGAGCACTAGTTTAAAATGTTCCCAACTCCCCCCTTATTTTCCTCTTCTTCTGATTATCCAAGAAATATGTTAAAATAAATAAGTTTTGAAATGACAAATTTGAATAAAAAAAAATATATCCCGAAAAATACAGAGCTCCTTATTGTGCTAATATTAAGAAATACTATTATAGAATTTAAGAAAAACTATACTATTATACTAGGTACCTACAGCTTTTTTTCCAAATTCTACTCAGACAAAGTCACGGATGGTGTTTTATAAAAGCCAGTCCGACCGATCTTCACTATTCATAAGGTCGAAATTTTGCAGTGTACCTACGTGACACTTTTCTAATACCATCAAAGTTACGGTCAAACGAGGGCTACATACCTGTAATGCATTTTCAACCACAAAAGGTTATCCCGAGTTCCAAGCATGTCTGATGATAATAAAATTTGTAAGGACGAGGCCCTTTTTACGCCGTTACGGTAACTATGGCAACGGGTTGTAAAAACCGCCGTCTCGTAAATAACAGAAGGAATCGGATTATCTCGTATACAGGGTGATTACAGTAAATCCTACCAAAATGCCTATTAAGTAATAATGTAGCTGTAAATTATTTTATTGGCCAGCTATTGTTAGAGCTAGGATTGAGTTGTAAAAGGTCAATTAGCTCTGGTGTTATTATGTGTTTTACGATGTTACTGTAGTGATATGTAGAGTGTGTTAGTGGATCAAGTGAGAGCTAATGTGTTTTTACAAAGCAACTGTTATTATGTGTATTGTCAATGTATCTAACAAATAGCTGTCAAAACAAACAACTAGTTATTTATTGTTTTCCTAGTTGCCTGTTGCATGTATTCTTTTTAACAAAGTTTTACCTTGCTTTAGATATAAGATATAAGTGAAGTATTTTATTTTATTTATTATTGATTGATCGGGTTTAAATTTGGAAATCAGTTAGATTAAGTAATACATATTGGTGGTATATATTTCACACATAACACCATATAACACCAAACTAAGCAAATCTTGTACTATGGGAGGAGTTATAATAGATAGATACAATACTTAGATATTTATAAATATAAATAGAAACCGAAACACACAGAACAAATAGGAGAAACCATCAGACACATATTATCTGCACTAGGTTAGAATCAAACCCTTTTAACCTAAATCAAAACCTAACAGCTTTTCAGGCAGACTTACTATCAACTTTAACACGAGGCTAGTCTAGATTATAGTCTGGATGTCTGGAACATTACAGCACATAGACCTTGTATTGTGGGAAAATTACGGTAACAGGACGTGAGTAAAACTACGGGGCGCTGCTAGTTTCATAATAGTACATTACGATATAAGTGCGCTAAGTTGATAATAATTACTTACTAGTCGAACCGTAGGTGAGAGCTATAATTAGCAGAGGCTATAATTATCAAAGCGCACGTATGTCATACGATGTTTTATAACACATTTGCGAGGAAATAATTAAAACTCTGACAACATTTTCAGATAAAAACAATACATCGAAAAAAAAGCGCGCGGAATAAGTTTTACTTGTTCACAGATTAGCAATGCGCGCGCATCAGCGCTTTTTTTAAGGCATAGTTACAGAACCAGCCTTTATGACATTAATAATAAAGTAAATTAATATTTTTGTGTTTTGTTACCGATAAATTTTGTTGTAATTTATGGCCGAAATTAATTAAATTAACGAATTAAATAATTGTTTCTTATGATAAATCTCTCAAAGTTAATTTTATTCATAAAATGTTATCCACCTTTCTGACATAATAACTCTTTGCTAAGATTTAAAAAGGTACCGTTCGTTTTAGACGGAGCGTTTTGATAAACCGTGCATTTTACATTACATTACCGCACAAGTACGTAATGAGATACATTACGATAAACGAGAAATTGGTGCAATAGGAGACCCTTTACGAGCAAATGTGATATTTATTCAATGAGGCGTTTTCCAGATGCAAATTGATTTGTCAAAAATAGTTCTAAAGTCTGTTTCTATGAAATTTCTCTAACAACATAAAACACTGGCGCCACATATGGTGAAATTGGGAACTGTCCTTGACAGGTCTTTTTACATCTTGAAAACGCCCCATGATATGTTGGATTGGGTGATTTTTTTCGTGGTTAATTAAATAGTAGCAAGAAAAATAGCAAAATAATGCAAGAATAGTACCAGAGAAATTACAGGGCTTAGAGATATAACAACTTAGATCTCTGGGTGACGAGCGCAGTGCAGTGCTAGGTAATGATTTGGACTCTTCATGTTCCAATAGCTGCGTGGCACTGTGCTGTTATGTGGCAGGCATGTTGCTTACCATCAGACACATGACCTGCTCGTCTCGTCACTCTTTAATTTAAAAAAAGCAATTTCGTCGGTTGTTTTCGATTGGTGGCTGTTTAAACAGTGAATCTGTTCACTAAGCCATAGGTCTTGGGTTCGATTCCCACGGATACCTATTTGTTGCGTGACTTGATGACTCTGTCATAAGTATATAGGTTATATTTATAATTATATGTGTATTATATCAGTTATCTGGTTTCCGCAGTGCTTAGTTTGTTTTTACTTAGTTTGATTATATGTGAAAATGTGACGAACAATATTATACTTACCAGTACCTAATATGTCGGAAATTGTAGGTAAGTTATTTAGCGGGAAATATTTTCAACAGCTCCTGATTTAGTTTGGTTGAAGTTTTCTTTTTTTTTCAAAAATCTTTTTCTGTTATACAGTAGGTGAATGCGCTATTTGTACACCAGCTCTGCTATACTTATATCTGACATATCTTGTGTCAATATTCTTCAACATAGCCAAATTTACAAATTGTCTAACCATAAATACTTAGGTACTTCAAGCTTGGTTCGAAAACAACAAAATAACACACAATTTATGCATTTAATCCGAGACAAAGAGTAATTTGTAAGCCTTTGGCCTCAACCACAGTACGGGCCTAAGGCGGGCGCGGGCGCGGGCGCGGAAATTTCAAACATAAAGTCCGCGCCATCACTTAAGTTCTATGACGAAACAGTTGAACTACTTTTATAAAATCAGTTTTGTTTATCGTTATCGTTGTAGAATGCAACAATGGCTCCACTCACGACCGGTCGTGAATGGAGACGCGGATCTACGAAACGCGCCTTTGTGTCCACAGTGCAGGCGGCCTAGCCCGGCGGGCTTGAGCGACTAAGCGGGCGGAGATGTCAAACGTTCATTTGTTCGCGCTAGACGTGGGTAAAAATGAGGCTTTGGCGAGATTGAAACATTTGCATCTGGATCAGTCGATCAGTTGTAAAATGATGACATGATGATTTGTGCCATTTGGAACATGAGTCAAAATAATGATTTAGATATAGATAGATAGATATGATATTTATAGATAGATTTACTATCTAAATCTTTACTATTTCAATCACATTTACAGTTTTTTACGGCCTTCTAAAAAAAAGGGGTATAGTAAGGTAGACGCTGATGTCAGTCTGTCTGTCTGTAGACGCAACAGAAAGTCTGGTGCACCAAAGTTCTCAAAAGGATGGTTCAATTTTGATGCGGTTTTTTGATTTGAAATTCAGTGTCTTTGCGGTGGTTCTTAGTAATGTTTGATTAATATGAGTTTAAAAACGTTCGCCTGCATAAAATAGTGAACCAAAGATCTTTTCACAACCTACTTCAATATGGATATCAAATGAAAGGAAAAGTAGTAGAATTCTATAACAAATTCTATCAAATCTACGATATCAGGTGGAAATCTGAATATTTAATTATGTTCTTGTTATATTTTAACATTACTGTAGATTGTGTAGATACATACTATCATATTTTTCATATTCGTAGAAGTTTTATTTATAACGTAAATAAGAACAAACGATTTAAGCAATCTATTCAAACTTCGAAAACTTGGTTCTAAAGCAATGAAAAACTTATTAATTTAGTTTGCAAGTTGCAACCTGTGCGATACGCACGACGTTAATTCCGTTTTGTTTCTCAATCTTATTACTACACAACGCAGTTTTATTTTTTTCACGCTTTGCCGCGACTTGATACTGCATTCGTAAATTATTGAATATTGTTAGCAATCATACAACATACAATTCATTCAAACAGTGACTGCTAACTCGTGATTGTAAACTGATTTCGTTCCAAATTAAACACTTTTACCAGGGCATCACCACTCGCTCAAGGTCGCGCGTTATTAGCCTACAACTAGACAGTCGGTTGTCGGACACACGGCTGAGCGCTCGGGCAACATGTTTCCCGTGCAAAATGACGTCGCGTGCATATTGTATTGTATATGGATGCATGAGTCAATATTTTTATATTTTTTTGCATTGCCTTTATAATTATATTAATCTGTGTTACAATGCTAGTCAGCATGACTTAAAATATTGACGCACATAACGGAAGGTTAATTTATTTTTTTATTATATATGCCGACAACCCTTGCGCATCATTCTGCGTCAGACAGTGACAGAGTTACGCTTTAGAAGAGAGCGCAAATGTTTAGGTGAATATCGCGATAGGCATTGAGCGCTAATGCGAGCTGAATTGCACTTTGTTGTGTCCCAACAAGAGTCGCTTTTTATAAAAAAAACTTTCGCTAAGTGAGATTACTTTGATTCGGATCACAGTGATATTTCGGTTTCACTGAGTCGTTTCAGTAAATGAGCTACTTACACACGTCTAGTTCAAGCGTTTCGTTCTCACATCTAGTTGGCGAGCGAGCTAATGCACATGTGGCGGGGGTATCAAACCTTTTCAGTCTTGTCGCTTGGCGACAAGATTGACGTTTACGCGGCTGGTATAGTTTTTGGTACAATTATGATAAATACTAAATTGAACTGTTTAAAATCTGTTTCATTTTTCGCAAATTTATAAATAATTCCTTCTTAGAACTAAAACTATACAAAAGTTTGCATTTTCTTTGATGTTTTAAACTATATTTTTTTCCAAGGATCTATTAAAATGTTGTAATAGACATGCGAGCGTAATAAAAAAGCTTTTTGGGTGTTTTCCTGCAATAATGAAACAATTTACCACATTTTTCCCTGTTATAAATTATTTCATGTACGTCATGCAAATCGTCGCCTATAGTTTGCGACACCTGACGTAGGTCGCTCGCCCGCTGCTCACTGTGGCCACCCACCCGCACCCGCGCCCGCGCCCGCGCCCGCACCCGCGCCCGCGCCCGCCTTAGGCCTGTACTGTGGTTGAGGCCTTTGATTAACCAATACAATAAATAGCTATTGGTCTGATACTGCTAATCCAGTATTCACTGTAGTTATTTTGTGAAACAATTTCGACTCTTCTCATAATTGCCAGGTTTGTGCTCTTCAAGTAATCCAAGTAAATCCACGCAATCACACTTCATTTTATTTATTTGAGGAGTTTATGTTACACTATAAATATGTTATAACGGCTGGGACTCGGCGCCGTCTCTTACATGGAGAGAGTCTAGACCATAATCCACCAAGCTTGAGAAATGTTGGTTGGTGAATGACCTGTCTTCGAAAGATTCTTTTATAAACATGCCAGTTTTCTCACAACGTTTTCCTTCGCCTTTAAAGCCAGTATTAATGACGAACTTGTGCGTTACACTAGCTAAAATACGCGGAAGGGTAAGCGGGATTTGAACCTACGACTTCACGATTAAGAAAACAGACGTCATACTTAACCGTTATACAAATACATCCAGACACTTATTTTAAATTATATTTACGTGTTTTCAAATAACTCCATTATGGTGTAACGCCGCAGCCCTAGTAATTATTGAAGACTTAATAATTATTACACTTGGACCAAAAGTAACACTAATTCATTCGTTAATTAAATGTATGCTATAATTCCAATATGTATTGTGACAATGATTATGATGCATTCCAGGCAGTTTTCGGCCACATCGACTGTTTTGCTTAAATCATGTTACTTCAAGCAAATCTGACCTGGTTATATATATATATAACAACTTAAATATCTGGGTGACGAGCGCAGTACAGTGCTAGGTAATGATTTAGACTCTTCAGGTGCCAATAGCTCCATTTCATGATGTTGTTATGTAGCACGCATGTTGGTTACCATCAGACACATGTCCTGCTCGTCTTGTCACTATTTATTTTAAAAAAAAGTGTAAACAAAATAACAAAAAATTAACACCTACATTTCACATGTTTCATGTTATTGTTATTTTACTGTGCAAAATATTTTTTTAAATCATCTATCCTTACTTTAAATTAGAAAAGGTTGTAAGAAATAAATTATTAGTCCTGACTTTCTTTCTAGTTGTAGAAGTGACCTAATAAAACTAAGTTACATTTTATCACACTTGAGAAAGAAAAGGCCTGAACAATAGAATTGTTTTATTTCGTTATTCGATTGTTGTTTTTAGGTTAGATTCAGTGAAATCACTAGAGCTAACCCCTGAGTAAACTTTCATCACATTACAGCACTTTTCGTCTTTCTCTCTCTCTCTGTACCTAGATTGAGAAAAAGAGTACTTATTTTTATTGGGGAATGGTTACCACACGAAATGTATTAGAGAGACAAATATTTCTTGCGGTAATGTATTTTCTGGAAACATTCTTAAATTAGGAAGCTTCTTTTGAAAATCTTTGTCGTATTTCGGATGACTATTAGGCCAGAATCACTACTCAGTGGAAGCCTGATCGCAAACGACAAGGAGGCAGGCCAAAAAAACGCTGGCGGGACGACCTTGGAAGCAATTCAAAACTAGGAGACATACACTCAAGACAGGATCAAATGGGGGTAGAGTAGGAAAGCTTTTGCCCGACATTGGAACAGTATAAGCTCCGAATAATAATGTATTGAATACACAGGACTAAATCGCAATTTTAATTATTATTAGTGAATTTCTTCAACGTTTTGGGAGCGTTAGAACGGCCACGAGAAGACTTCTCTTCTCTCGTCTTCTCTTGATGGAGACGAGAGTAAAAACTTCACGTAACCACGGCCGTTGTAATGGTATTGAAACACCAAGGTAATTAATTAATAATTTAGTTTTTATTGCAGCTCAGGGTTTAGTGCAGTGTTGATGGATGACGCATGACATCGAAAGTTTTTAGGAACATCTCAGTTTCCTCATGATGTTTTCTTTCACCATTTTCAAGTTAGTGGCATTACTAATGCACATGGATTTAAAAAGGACAGTGCATCACTGTGCGTGGGATTTGAACCAGGTGCTCTGGAACGGTGGTTGCCGTTCTCCCAGGGAGACCATCCGCAACTTAAAATTGAAACTTGCGGTGATCCTCAATCTCTAAAATAATGGTCTCTCTACTGGCTAACAACGTGGTCAACCTGGTACGTACCGTTCTCAGCTACTTTTAAAAAGTTTGGCCTCATGGGGTCTGGGTAACCAGAAAACTTTGTTACTATAAGTGCCTGAACAAATCTGACATCTCTGGATGTAATATATTTTACACTAGCTGGCCCCGCGGTGTAACCCGCGACATTTCTAAACTGTTGAATAACATGTTTATTTATTTTCTAATAACAGAACTCACTTTTTTCTGAAATAAAAGAAGCCCATAACTAACACCAGGACGTCTACTATATTTCTACGAAAACGTAATTTCGAAATAAACTCGCGTTTTTCTAACTCCGATTCTACTTCGATCCGTCGTTTTGTCCGTCTCTAATATACTCTAATTAGAGTAAGCTTAGAACATTTAAACGTCAAACAATGTGGTATCGGACGATACAAAGTAGAACGAGCGCAGCAAAGTCGAGAGTTTTTTTTTTTTTTTTTTTTTTAACTTCTATAGGTTTACACTTGACCGCTATCTCGCCTGATGTTAAGCGACGATACGGTCTACGATGGAGCGTGTTTACCTAGATAAAACCGATTCACTCTCGATTTGAAGACACAAAGATTGTAACCATCGGGGAAAACCCACTCAGGCAACGTATTCCACAGCTTAGACGTTCTTATCACAAAAGTAGAGTCGAATCTCTTCGTTCGTGTCTTTGGAACATCAACCATGAAACGATGTCGCTTTTTCGAGAGTTTTTTTTCGGAGGCACGGAGGTGTTATTATACCTTACAGTGCGCAGGTTAAAAATCTCGGGGTTATATTGGATAGGTGCATGTCATGGGACCCTCAACTGCAGGCCGTTAAGCGTAAATTGTTTGGTTCAGCAGCTTCTCTAAGGAGAATCAGAATTTTTTTACCAACGGCTACTAAAGTTGCGCTAGCAAATTCTCTCCTTCTTCCAATTTTGGACTATGCTGACACCAGCTATCTAGATTTAACCCAGGAGCAATTTGAAAAGCTTGAGCGTCTCCAAAATTTTGTGATACGGTTCATTTTCGGTCTTAGGAAATACGACCATGTCTCAGTATTTCGTAAAAAGCTCAACTGGCTCCCTATTAGGCTTCGTCGGGATACACACATACTTTCGCTGCTACATAATTTGCTATTCAATCCTACATACCCTACTTATCTTAGTTCCCGTTTCACATTTCTTTGCGACACTCACCATAGTAACCTTAGGTCATCTAGTAATCTCCTTCTGTCTACTCCTACTCACTCTACTTCCTTCTGTGGGTCTTCGTTCTGCGTGGTGGCTGTTGCGCTCTGGAATGCCCTTCCGGTGGGTATCAGACGCGCGCAGAGCTTAGAATCTTTCAAGGCTCAGATTAAGAAACACTATCTTTCTGAATTGGTCTCTTAATTTATCTCTGTTTTTCTCTTATCTTCTCGTTCTTGACTTTCCTTTTTTCCTGTTCTCTTTTACTACTTTCTGTGTTGTTCATTGTTTATGATCATGTGCATTGTACACTATTTTTGTTAATATTTTGTATGGTAAATATAATACTTAGTATTTGTGTATTTATTGTATAGTATTTTTATGTATTTTAGCAATTATGTGTGTATAGTATTATTACGTAGTTTATATATAACATATTCTAGTAATTAAGTGACGACTTACAAATTTTTGTAATTTTGTTTTTTCCCTCACACCCTATCATCATTATGTAAATTTTTTGTGTTTTTTCTTGCCTTTGATGGTTGTCTGGAAGAAATCGCTATTAGCGATAAGGCCGCCATTTATGGCACTAGTTATAAGTATTTTCTATTATTGTAATATGTTTTTTTCTAATTTTTTACTTTACTGGTGTGCATAATAAAGTGTTTCTGTCTGTCTGTCTGTCTGTCTAGCACTGCACTGCGCTCGTCACCCAGAGATCTAAGATATTATGTCTCTAAGCCCTGTAATTTCTCTGGAATCATTGCCCTTCAAACCGGAATACAATAATGTTTGCACACTACTGCTTGGCGGTAGAATATTTGGCAAAGGTGTGGTACTTCCTTATTTAAACTAGCTATGTAGTGCGAGTACCATATACATATACTTGTACTATCACACACACTTTCATTTTATATAGATGTATAGATTTCGGCAAGATATCGCGTCTTGGAAACGATGCGGCCATGTAGGTTGCCCGGTGTGTGGCCATCGGCGCACCTGAGATGGGCCGCATAAGATTAGGCCACGGTAGGGCAGCAGGGGACGAGAAATTGCGGTGCCTCGCTCTCCCTGTCCTTCACAGTCTCAAAGTGGTAGTTGGATTGAAACTGTACTCGTCTAAGTAAAGTCAAAGTCAAGTATCGAAAGACCAATAATTATTCGACTGTAATATTGATCCCACATTGATCCCCTTCTGAACCTCGACTACCTACATAGCTGCACTAACGGTAGTGTTGTGGGGACTTTTTTTCTCTTCTGCACTACTAGCCTACTACTACTTCTGTACTACTTACTACTAATAATGTCGTGGGTAATTTGTAAAGGGTTCTCATCGACAATACTATGTACCGAAACGTTCAGTACAGACCAGTAGTAGTGTCGTAGGGAATATTTTTTGTTTTATGAAAAAGTGTCGATTTTTTCATAAAACACAGCCCCAATGCTTGTACTATAGAACCCAGAATCAAAACAAAACTTCTAACATAAAATCTTTACCCTGGGTGGGAATTGAACTTACTGCTTAGTGAGCTAACAAAGCCATAAGGCTAGTGATTGATGCCTAAAAATAATTCGATCGATTCGATAATGGTGGATTCGATCCCTGCCCAGTGTAAGTATTTGAGCGATGTACGTATTAAAAAAATATAAGTATTATATCAGCTATCTGGCTACCGTAGTACAAGCTTTGCTTAGTTTTTTTTATTTTATTTTATAGCATAGAGTGACTAGACGAGCAGGTCATGTGCCTGATGGTAAGCAACATGCCTGCCACATAACAGCACAGTAACACGCAGCCATTGGAACATGATAGTCCAAATCATTACCTAGCACTGCACTGCGCTCGTAACCCAGAGATCTAAGATATTATATCTCTAAGCCCTGTAATTTCTCTGGAATCATTGCCCTTCAAACCGGAACACTGTAATGTTTGCACATTATTGCTTGGCGGTAGAATCTTTGGCAAAGGTGTGGTACTTCCCCAGGCGGACTCTGCTAAGAGTCCTACCACTACTAATCTAGTTTGGGGATAGATGGCGCTGTGTGTGAAATGTCCACCAATATTGTATTCGTTGTTAATTAAAGACACTTTTGCTTCCCTTTTGCGACTCAAATACCTTTTTCTAACTGTATCTCTCTTCACATAACTTAGAATATAATTTTATGAATTTAAAGATTTTCTCCCACGCACAATTTGCTGGAACAAGTATGAGGGAGGGTAAAAGGTTTTTGCGGCCGTTACGTTGAATGTCCATCAGATTTCGGGAGATAAAACGAGTTGTGATATTTTTAAAGGTCAAGGCGTATAAGGAAGGGGATTATGTTGTGATTTCTTCCGTTAGAAGCTCTTTTAGACATAGGAAAGAGAAGATATAGGTACGTCACGCTTCTAATCTATGTTAGATTCCTTTAGCTGAAATATTATAGTCTTGTGCATTTAGTAACATTATATTATTCAGAATTTACGACTCATAAAGTCTTGTATAGATAGTGATTTGAGCTTGAAGAGTCCAAACACGAGATAATTTATCTTTGCCCTGTATTTTTTATACATTTATAGTTTTACACATGACCGCCATTCTCGTCTGATGCCAAAAGACGATGCGGTTTACGATAGAGCGTGTTTACCTAAAAGAAACCGATTCACTTTCGATTTGAAGACACCAACATTATAACCATCGGGAAAAAGCCTCTCAGGCAACACATTTCTTTGGAAACATTGCCCTTCAAACCGAAACACACTAATACTTGTAGGTACATTACTGAGTGGTGGTAGAATAACTCAAACAGGCGTGTTACTTCTCCAAGTGGATTCTTCCAAGTGGACAACTTCTTATAATGGGGTGATTTCTATATATTATTACGTGAGCCTTGTACACCTTTTTACGAAAATTGGGGACGGACTGTGAAATTTTGCACACATGTAGTTTATTTAGAAAAGGAGTGCAAAGTGCGCATATTTTTAACTAGCTGTGCCCCGCGGTTTCACCCGCGTCTATTTGAGGAAAATCCATACTAAAATATCCATTGCTGGCCACTTTATTACGTTTTACGGAACCCTAAAAATACGTAAATAAGCAACAATGCATTGTTGTAGAAATGTAGAACAAATTTGATTACTTCAAATGACACAAACTTCAAATGTAGACACGCACCGTCACAGACTTCAACGACCAAAGAGAATTTAAATTCACGGAACTAAAGCTCTCGAAGAGAAATATTTTTCCCCGTTTTCTTTACATTCTTCACTCATACTCCGTACCTATTGATAGTAGCGTAATGTTATATATCCTATAGCCTTCCTCGATAAATGGAGTATCCAACAAAAAAAGAATCTTTCCTATCGGTCCAGTAGTTTCCGAGATCCTAGCGTTCAAACAAACAATAAACTCTTCAGCTTTATAATATTAGTATAGATTACATAAACATTCAATAAATAAATAAAAACATTACACACACTAGGTACCATGTATTCGACACACACGCACAAATATCTACTCTTTTGTTTATTGTTAAAGCATGTGATCAACTGAGAATCCTACTAATAATAAATACCTAAAAGATTAAAAAAAGCGAAAGTTTGCATATTTCAATGTTTGGATGTTAGTTGCTCAATCACTTCAAAACGTCTGAATTCCGTTCAAATTTGGAACACAGATTAAAGTCTGAAATCACACATAGACTACTTTTGACTTCAGGAAAATAACGATATCTAACTCTGCGGGTAAAACCGCGGAGTGCTGTTAGTAGATTAATATGACTTTCCCGTCAAATTTTGGCCACCGGTTTAATTCATTACCTCAATACAGACTAGTACGGTTCCGTGTTGTTACTCGTTAGATCTCTGATTATGCAATACCGACTACATACTATTTTTAGACCTTATTAAAGTTGTTGCAATATAACCAAGAACTTGATTACCTAATTCATATTAACCTAACCTGTTCTTGGGTTAACAGGACGAGTGACACTAGTTTACCTGCTTTTCATAAAAAGTGATAGTTGCAACCGTTTTGCATATTGTAAGCTTCCTTGTAGGCCTATTGCACGCGTACCAGTAAGACAAACACACGCCAGTGTAACTTAAACTACAATACCATAGAATAGTAGCAATCAATAGGGCCAAGTTATACTAGTTATTGAGTTCTAAGCCGTTGCTCAAGTTTAACAAGCTAAATACCTGTTTTTTTTGTACTGTCAAATCGGGATACGTTTTGCGTTCGTGACGTCAACACACTCAAAGAGACACAGGATTGAGCTCTAGTTCAGCTTTGTAATAATCGTAAATATCAGTTTCTGGTCAAGAGGATCACAATTGCCATTCAGCGAGGTAACGTGGCTAGCATTATAAGTTAAGTAGATACTTTAACGTATCTACTTAATAATTCTCAAAAACAACTAATACTCTTTCTACGGTAGCCCAAAATGACCAAGCAGTAGAGGCCACTTGAGGACAACTGTTATAAGTCTCGTTAAATATAACGCTAATAACTTCCGTTTGTCAAATTTATGTGTCGACGTATTTGCGCTTCGTAAAAAATCACTCCGGAGAGACAGTTGTCAGCCCAAATTGATCGTTTTGTATTGTAGCTGTAGATACAATAATAATAAAAAATTATGTGCTTGCGCTTCTTTAAATATTTACCCTTATTACTATTTCCAAGGGGTAAAAAAATAGAGCTACAAAATTTCAGCTATCAACATTCATAAGTTTATTATAAGACTTGAACAAAGAGATTAGACTCTACATTTGTGATAAGAAAGTCTAGAATGCGTTGGCTGAGTGAGTTTTATCCAATGGTTACAATCTTGGTGTTTTCAAATCAAAAGTGAATCGGTTTTTTCTAAGTAAGCACAAAAAAGATTGGACGATGCTAGCTCTTGAGCTACCATCGACCGGATAAAGAGGAAGGAATTGGGGTAGCCCCTTTGCCCAGCAGTAGGACAACTGAGGTTAATTAAAAATAAAGTGGCCAAGTGCGAGTTGGACTCGCCCATGAAGGGTTCCGTTGCAGCAAGTAACATAATATACATAGTACACATAGTTCTTGTAGTTCGTTGTAGCTTTGATCGAAGTTTGAATAGTAGTGTATTTATGACGTACTAAAAAAAAACTACTTATCAGATCGAGTTCAAACTAATTTTCGTTGGTAGTTTACATGGTAATGTACATCATATATTTTTTTTAGATTATTCATTATGTTACTTTAGAAAAAAGAGGGGGGGGGGGGACACACATTTTACCACTTTGGAAGTATGTCTAGCGCAAACTATTCAGTGTACCTATACGAAAATGATTTTAGAAACCTCAATATCATTTTTGAAGACCTATCGATAGACACCCCATACGTGTACGTATGATGAAAAAAAAAATTTTGAGTTTCAGTTCTCCGTATGGGGGGCAACCCTAATTTTTCCTTTTTTTTATTTTTTTTGTTTAAATCTTAATGCGGTTCACAGAATACATCTACTTACCAAGTTTCAACAGTGTAGTTCTCATTGTTTCGGCAAAAAGTGGCTGTGACATACGGACGGACAGACAGACAGACAGACATGACGAATCTATAAGGGTTCCGTTTTTACGTTATACGGAACCCTAAAAACATGTTCCATCGTAAACCGTACCGTAGCTTAATATTAGGCAAGATGGCGGTCAAAGGTAAATATGATAGATAAATAAAGTGGCCAAGTGCGAGTTGGACTCGCCCATGAAGGGTTCCGTTGCAGCAAGTAACATAATATACATAGTTCTTGTAGTTCGTTGTAACTTTGATCGAAGTTTCAATAATAGTGTATTTATGACGTACTAAAAAAACTACATCATTTTTGAAGACCTATCGATAAACACCCCACACGTGTAGGTTTGATGAAAAAAAAATTTTTGAGTTTCAGTTCTCCGTATGGGGGGCATCCCTAATTTTTCCTTTTTTTTATTTTTTTTGTTTAAATCTTAATGCGGTTCACAGAATACATCTACTTACCAAGTTTCAACAGTGTAGTTCTCATTGTTTCGGCAAAAAGTGGCTGTGACACACGGACGGACAGACAGACAGACAGACAGACAGACATGACGAATCTATAAGGGTTCCGTTTTTACGTTATACGGAACCCTAAAAACATGTTCCATCGTAAACCGTACCGTAGCTTAATATTAGGCAAGATGGCGGTCAAAGGTAAATATGATAGATAAATAAAGTGGCCAAGTGCGAGTTGGACTCGCCCATGAAGGGTTCCGTTGCAGCAAGTAACATAATATACATAGTTATAGTTATACATAGTTATACATAGCATGCTAGCAATTAAAATGGAAAATAAATAAATAAATAGTTCTTGTAGTTCGTTGTAACTTTGATCGAAGTTTCAATAATAGTGTATTTATGACGTACTAAAAAAAACTACTCATCAGATCGAGTTCAAACTAATTTTCGTTGGTAGTTTACATGGTAATGTACATCATATATTTTTTTTAGATTTTTCATTCTCTTACTTTAGAAGTTAGAGGGGGGGGACACACATTTTACCACTTTGGAAGTGTCTCTCGCGCAAATTATTCAGTGTAGACGAAAATGATTTTAGAAACGTCAACATCATTTTTGAAGACCTATCGATAAACACCCCACACGTGTAGGTTTGATGAAAAAAAATTTTTTGAGTTTCAGTTCTCAGTATGGGGGGCAACCCTAATTTATCATTTTTTAATTTTTTTTTGTTCAAATCTTAATGCGGTTCACAGAATACATCTACTTACCAAGTTTCAACAGTGTAGTTCTCATAGTTTCGGCAAAAAGTGGCTATGACATACGGACGGACAGACAGACAGACAGACATGACGAATCTATAAGGGTTCCGTTTTTACGTTTTACGGAACCCTAAAAATAACATACGTGTGAATACTCGTGATTTACTTATTGGTAATCATGAATAGTAGCTCTAGATAATTAAATATTTCACTGCGTAATCTAAACATGTTTGGTCTGTCGCTGGAGGCGAGATGAAATAATTTTTGCATGCAATGTCTCATGGCGACAAACAGATAGTTGGCTAATAAGCCGATAAATATATAATAATATATAAATATTTGAATCTATATTTAATATATAAATCTTAACTTTATTATGAATTTATCGTTAACTGAAATCAACAAATGAGTCATGAGCAAATTACTCCGTTGTTCGCAAAAGACTTCAATCTTGAACATGGCCGTAAAATGAAACAATAATAATGTGAAATTCGCAGATTTTGAATACGCTGCTTTATTTCGGTTAATTTTATGGTTTGTTGTCAAAGTCAAAGTACTTTATTCATAAATGTACAATTTACACGTCAATTAATAAAAAAATAAAAAACGCATACAAACGCAGAGCATACAAATTGTATACATTTTCAGAGTTTAAAATTACTACTTTACTGTATTATAATAATTATTGTACAGAAAATTGTCAAGCATTAGGTATACGAGTATAATATGTTCCATGTCAAATGTTTGTATACATGTTTATAAGACTTTGCCATCACTCTCTAAAAATTCGGTGTAACTATAAAAAGTTTGATCGATAAGCCAGTACAGCACTTTAATCTGTTTTTGAAGGTGCTGAAACTTGGGGCAGATATAATTATTTTGGGAAGCGTGTTAAACTTCAGGTCCCATAATGTGAGTTAACTTCCGTGACCTCGTGAGAGAGTGTGATATAACATCCAGCTTATCCGCGTTACGTATGTTGCGAGAATGTCTCTCTCCTCAAATTGTAGTACACAATTTAATATTTATATAGCTCAATAATTCCCAAGGTTTTTTACTTGCGTATGCCAGGAAAAAAAATACGTCGCGTCCGCGTCGGTTAAAAATAACTTACAATCTCAACATCCAAAATAATAACTTGGAAATTAAACTGAACCTTGTGGACTTATCAACTCGTTCACCGTAAAATAATCTCCACCAAAGTTCCTGTTCAATGCCTCAGCACAGATCGGGAGGCTTAGCCCGTAATCCGACGGCCAGGCTTCAATACAGGATACACTTTCGACCTTCCAAATATTCAGCTTTTAAATCGACGGTTAACGGAAATACTGAAATAAATTTAATTATTGCATGCTTTTGACAATAACATTGGATACGAAAAAAGGAGATACAAAAGGTACAGACACCATGTCAAGTACTTTTCATATTAAGAACATCAAAGCATTAACATTAGAATACGTTGCCTAAGGAGGTGTTCCTGATGTACATCATTCAGTCTAGGTGTCCTACAAGTCTAGAGATAATCGGTTTATTTTTGGTAAGCGCACTTAATAGTGCATCGTCACTTAACATCAGACAAAATGGCAATCAAATGCAAACCTGTTATCAATTTATAAAAGGAAAAATGAATAAATTAGAATGATTATTTCAGTTTTTTTTTTAAGTATAATAATAGACTATAGGCCCGTGAACAAAATTTACGGGTCAAATGAACCACCAGGAGACCTATGTAGGATGATAGAAGGGTATAAAGTAATAAGGTTCAGCACTATGCCGTCACTTGTAAGCTGTCCAACTGAGTGCAGTTGAAGAGGGGGGGTTCCAATCCTCGATCATTTCTCCTTATCGCATGATTTTTGTACGGTGTTGCGGAATAATAGATTAGAAGAGGTATAGAAACTATAAAAATTATAAATTTTAGATTTTTAATATTATTTTGTACCAATAGCCGTGGAAACCTTGGGTAGTTGGGGAGCCGAGGCTAAAACCTTGATAAAAGACATTGGTCGCCGAATTCGCGGTATAGGCGGTGACGCCCGGTCTGGCTCGTTTCTGGTGCAAAGGATGTCTATTGCAATTCAACGGGGCAATGCTGCCAGCATTTTGGGCTCCTTTGCACCAGCGACAGTGCAGGGTGGGTTATGTGATAACTTTTAATATAAAATTTAATTGTCATTGTTATTTATTATTATTATTACTTGGTGTTTGTGTTTGTGTTTAATCTTAAGTTTTCTAAATTGTAAATTGTTTTATATTTTAAATGTCAATGTACTTATTATTTCTATTAATAAATATTACTCAATAAACGAATTGAGAACCTATTATAAAAAAAAAAAAAAAAAAAAATTATTAGTTTGTCGGAAAAAATTATGATGTGCCGACGATTCACAGAGCAAATTTGGTCATTTGATTATGAACGGCATTGGTTCCATATAGTTTCAATACCTCTTCTAATCCATTATTTCGCAACGCCGTACAAAAATCATGCGACAAGAAGAAATGATCGAGGATTGGAACCCCCCCCCCCCCCCCCCCCCATTTTCAACTGTACTCAGTTGGACAGCTTACAAGTGACGGCATAGTGCTGAACCTTATTACTTTATACTCTTCTATCATCCTACATAGGTCTCCTGGTGGTTCATTTGACCCGTAAATTTTGTTCACGGGCCTGTAGTCTATAACTATTTATTTTCATGCTCTGTTTCGGGCAACCGATATCGACATTTTAGACGGCAACTTTAATGTGATCCCTCTGATCTCTGGCATTTTAATTATATCGAATTATTTTTAATTATTGCACTCAGTTTTAATTGTGAACTTCATTTACAATTTTGAGCATAAAATTAACCAATTTTCTTGTAATAGTACCAAAGCTTTTCGGTATACATTTAATGGAATTGGAGTCCTACAGTTACTGTGGCAATATCTAAGCCTTATAACAATTTTTTGTTTCCTGATTTTTCAATGACAAGACTAAATAAATAAATTGAATAAAACATTACAACTTTAAATATTTCAAACATTAAAACAATACAAAAAATAACACAACATAGTAGGTAACAGTTTTTTGTGTTGTTGTTTTCAAAATGTCGTCTAAAAGATTGATGATTATTATTGATAAAAGTGCCTGTGTGTTCCTTTTATCAATTTTCTTAACAACGTATAATATATTTATGTAAATAAAACCATTTATAAACACTTTTTTCTACATACATCTAAAACCTTCCGTAATATAATATAAAAAATGGGTCCCATTAATGCTATGTGATGCAGTGAGCATCACATAAACATTTATTTGGAAAGGTCTTATAAACAAGATATTATTCTGTGAAATTTCATAGGCATAACATTGATAGAGCAAAAACTGTACCAAAAATTATTTATTTATTATTCTAGTAAACATAGATATAGAGAGACATAACATTTAGGTACGTAGGATCTAAGGTAATATATAAGCCTAAACAAGTTGACTAAATCAATCTACTGCCAATTGAGCTAATTCCACGATCGCTTCTACAAACAACAATACCTATACAATTCAATTTATGATCAGTTAAGTCAAACATTACGTCTTGTAACAACAAGATAATAGTATTACGCTTAACACAATCAAACTTGTAATCAATAATTTAAAAAACAATAAATTTTCATAAACTTAGTAGGTACCTATTATTGTTTTTCATGCAACTAACATACAAATATATTCGGATTAACATATAAATATACACAATTAGAACATATAAATATATACAATTATATGTATATCAAATATATTCGGTTCCATAACCAAAAACCAAAAATGTTCGAGCATTAACGGTGTAATTTTAAATGGTGTCAAATAAAAAATAAATGTAAATTATGGAATTGTGTAAAAAAAATGTTTGTGAATTCAGGATTATTGTTTGTTACCAACTTTGAGTACCTAAGTATTAATGCTCGAACATTTTTGGTTTTTGGTTATGGAACCGAATATATTTGGTACATGTTACTTGCATGAACAACAATAACAGGTATGTTATTGTTCGTTTCGAGCATTAATACCTACTCAAAGTTGGTAACAAACAATAATCCTGAATTCACAAACATTTTTTTTACACAATTCCATAATATATATTTTTTATTTGACACTATTTACGTAAATATATAAAATGTTTAATATGTACAATAATTAAAATGCAAAATATACTATTAATGATCATTATTTACTGTTGATAAATATTTTTATCTAGATATTTCAATTTAGTTTCATGTCTAATGTAAATTATGTGGCCGGCATGTTGCTTACCATCAGGCACATGTCAATCTCGTCTCGTCAGATTTATTAAAAAAAAAATTACACTGTGGCTAAAACTGCATCGAAACTACTTCTAACATAAAACCACGGGAAATATCCCGTATTTATTTTATAATAGTGCTGCGAAAAACCTTGAGTTGCATCAAATATGTCAGAATACATACCTACTGTATATTCTTACGATACATTTTCACTCTGAGAGCCCAACTTTTTTTAAACAAAGACGCTTCCATACTAAACAGTTCACTTTGCTTTTCAATATTACATAAGAAAACAATAGGTAACAAATCAAAATCAAACGGTAACTTTCACTTTCCATGCTCCATTCAGCGGCTGAAATGTCCGGCTTTAGAATTTGACTTACGAACGAACCTCTTCTATTTCCAGAAACTCATTCGTTTCCAACAATAAATATGTGGAAATTTCACTTTTAATTTTAGTAGCTTTAAAACTAGTAAATTATAGCAATCATCTATTTTGTGGATTATGTTACGTACTCGTATGTAGGTCATTGTAGGCACGTAGCTGTTTATTTGTGAACGTCAGTTATAAATTAAAATTTAATTTACGTATTTTTTCAGATCTATTGGGAGTTAATAGGTTAGTATAGTTAGTTAGCAAGTGTAAATGAATAGCCCTGCGTTTTATACGCTAGCCCAAAGTTCGGTAGGCAGTGTAGAAGCAATCAGAGGTGAATTGCTTTAGGTCTCTTTCTAAAAATGTACTA
The DNA here is from genome assembly GCA_963693475.1 of Ectropis crepuscularia. Lineage (NCBI taxonomy): Eukaryota > Metazoa > Arthropoda > Insecta > Lepidoptera > Geometridae > Ectropis > Ectropis crepuscularia. The sequence goes on from OY856358.1 coordinate 19,619,433, forward strand.
CATTCTGAATAAATTACTCCATTTTGGTTTTTAACTTCCTTTAACAATTTTGGTACTGGTATGGTATTGACGCTTACGCGGGTTAAAAATCTGTTAAATGTAGAGCGAAGTCGCTGTAGGAATATTCGACGTTTGTAGAAACTCAGTGAGCCAAAATTGAGTCCAAGTATTTTTTACGCCGTTGTATTTATTAATGCGAGTTTTAACAGTTAATGATGCTAAATTTCGTTTTATTTTATTGTCGAAAAATATGACAGCATACTTCACAATATGATAGTACAGTCACAACTTTAATACAATCTTACAATAACAATTTTCGTACTGAAAGTACTCAGGTACTTACTACGTACTTGACATTAGAACATAACCATGACTATGGCGCATTTTGGCGGCATATTAATTTTATATCATGCGAGTTGAAGCGCTATTTGCATTTAGTTAGGTACAATACGTAAGCCACACCAAAATCAAGTCATTAAAATCTGATACAGTGCTAAACCTCATTATTCAAATATGCTAAAGCAGATATACCGAGGGTGCTCTCGTTACAAGTTAATTTATTAATTGCGTAAATCAGGATGTACGGTAACAGTAAGCCGTTGAGGTGAACTTCGTTAAATTTAATTATACGAACACACCCACGTGTAGCGATAAAGGTAGTGTTCACACAAGTCATTTAAAAGATGGGTGGTAATAATCATAAGTATTCTTGACTACTACAAGCCAGTTACGGCTGGTATAGTAGGGAGAATGGCGCCTGCCGATCCGGAAACCCAAAAATCCCACGCGCACCATTGTTTTCTCTAAGCATGTGTCATCCATCAACCCGGACCGAGGCAGCGTGGTGGATTATGGCCTTGACTCTCTCCTTGCGAGAGAACCCGAGTCCCAGCGGTGGGAACTTTTTGTATTTTATGTTTTTTATTCTCTCTATATTTTCGCTTGGAATTATAGAGCGAGAAGAACAGAAGAGAGAATTTCAACGCCGTTTTAGTTAGGGGGGTCGTAAAGTCGGAAGATGTTTAACTATGACCCTTTTAATGTTGTCTTTGTTGACTGTTGGAAAAACAAGAAAAGTTTTGTACAGGAGTCTTACATCTTAACCAAATGCACAGCAATTTGACATAGGTAAAAGATAGAATGAGATAGAAAATCAGCGTGTCAACACAGCGTCCCAAAAAACACGGTTAGTCCATTGAAAAGTTACATTTGGGGTTGCGTTTTTTAGAGAACGCAATTTTATTTTTTTGATGTGTAGGGAAAAATAAAGAAATATAAGTAATAACAATCATTTGTTCTTTTACATTTTAAAAATCTTGCAAAACTCTAAAAACTTTGTACCCTGGAAACTGCACAAGGCTGAAGCGTATGTTGCACAATCTAGTGTATGGCCTTCATTGCATTTCAACGCAATAGAACACAGTCATAATACGATGTTAAAAAGATAATTTATTTCTCTGCCCTATAATTTATCTCCAATATATTATATTACCTTTTATATTATATTTATCAATAGTAAGTTTGCACTGCATTGCTCGCCAGTTATCAAGTGACGATGCGGTCTATGACGAAGAAGTTGGTTCACTCCAGACTTGAATACACCCAGAAATGATCGAAACGGAACACAGTAAAGTTTGCACGGTACCCCTCGGTAGAATCCTATTAATATTATAAATGTAAATATTTGTATGTTTGTTGCTCAATTACGTAGTAACATCTACACGGATCGGGCTGAAATTTAAAACATAATTAGACTGTAGTCTGCAAGATAATATAAGCTACTTATTATCCTAGAAAAGTAAAGGTAACTGACACTAGGTACGCGGGTAAAACCATGGGGAGCTGCTAGTAATTGGTAAAGGTGTAGCCTATCGGTTTTTTATTGGATACACTTCGGAGAGTGTGCAACTGATCTGCATGATCTGATACCACCTTGTCCTTTTTTCTATCGGAATGCTCGTAGCTCGAAAAAGCGACATCGTTTCATGGTTGATGTTCCAAAGACACGAACGAAGAGATTCGACTCAACTTTTGTGATACGAACGTCTAGGCTATGGAATACGTTGCCTGAGTGGGTTTTCCCCGATAGTTACAATCTATATATTGTGTCTTCAAATCGAGAGTGAATCGGTTTTTTTTCTAGGTAAACACGCTCCATCGTAGACCGCATCGTCGCTTAACATCAGGCGAGATGGCGGTCAAGTGTGAACCTATAAAAGTAAAAAAAAAATAGTACTTCTCCAGGTAGAGTCAGCAAAGAGCCTTATCTCTATACGGCTATTATTGAAACAGTCAAAACAAAATGTTAACGTCTAGAAAATTAAATATAACTTTCCACAAATTAAATGGAAACATATAGCCAGTTGTTTCTGTAGTTGCGATGTTTTCGTTAATTACTTGTAACTTTCAACAGCCTGAATTGGACTGATCAATTTATAGTTTCGTAATTAACTCAAAACTATACGGTTACATTAATTAATAGTTAATTAAATTAACAGACAATGCCGAGATTTAAGGTTGGATATTTCCGGGATGGAAAATTGGTAACAATTGTAGAGAATGATCCAATTATAAGACTAGGGGTCGTGGCTGGGGTCGTAATGTAAAGTAATGTAATGTAAAGATGTTAAATGTATTTTTTTTTATACAGAGTGACAGACAAGACAGTTAAGACAGAGATCTAAGTTGTTATATCTCTACTCTGAGCCCTGTAAACTCTCTGGAAACATTGCCCTTCAAACCGGAACACAGTAATGGGTTTAAAAAACCATTCTAATTAGTCCGTCAGCTAGATCACGGAAAAATATGGGACACGTGTTATCCGTCCCCCATATATACCAGTATTTTTTTTATCAAATTATTATAAATCGACAAAGATAAGATCATCAGATTTCCAGAATGGCGGTTTGTGATCACTTCTGGGTAAAAACCGTACCATCAAGTGACGTCACTCGGAACTTCTAAGCACTGTATCTTTGTCATTTTGTTTGTGAAGGAAAAAAATGCGTGTAAATGTCAAAGTTCAAGCGTCTTCAAGTTCAAAGTCAAAGTTCTTAATTCATAAATGAACAATTTACACGTCAATTTAACATTTATGAACAATCTAACCGACATCCTAATTATTTTTGAAGTGAAAACTTCTTTAGGCGCGCCTAGACAAATTTTTCGTGGGGTGTAAATTGAATTCTACCGTCACGCTCGGGTATGACAAGAAATCTTCGGGTAAACTCGGGACCTTGGCGATTGGGCATCTAGAAATGCGTCAGCCAATGGGAAATGCTGAAAGTGCGTGGCCTCGCCATCATGGCATGGCCATCTAAAAATTCGTGAGCCAATGGGAAATGCTGACGCATTTCTAGATGGCCATGCCATGATGGCTAGGCCACGCCCTCCGGTTACACCCGTGTAGTTTCCAAAGTAAGCTATCAAATTCTGAGTTATACATAAGTTTTCACTTCTATCGGCAGTTTCTATGACTGCCAATTTTTAGGGTTCCGTAAAACGTAAAAACGGAACCCTTATAGATTCGTCATGTCTGTCTGTCTGTCTGTCTGTCTGTCTGTCTGTCCGTCCGTATGTCACAGCCACTTTTTGCCGAAACTATGAGAACTACACTGTTGAAACTTGGTAATTAGATGTATTCTGTGAACCGCATTAAGATTTCAACAGAAAAATTAAAAAAAAAGAAAAATTAGGGTTGCCCCCCATACTGAGAACTGAAACTCAAAAATTTTTTTTTCATCAAACCTACACGTGTGGGGTGTCTATCGACAGGTCTTCAAAAATGATGTTGAGGTTTCTTAAATTATTTTCGTCTACACTGAATAATTTGCGCGAGAGACACTTCCAAAGTGGTAAAATGTGTGTCCCCCCCCCCTCTAACTTCTAAAGTAAGAGAATGAAAAATCTAAAAAAAATATATGATGTACATTACCATGTAAACTACCAACGAAAATTAGTTTGAACTCGATCTGATGAGTAGTTTTTTTTTAGTACGTCATAAATTCACTATTATTGAAACTTCGATCAAAGTTACAACGAACTACAAGAATTATGTGTACTATGTATATAATGTTACTTGCTGCAACGGAACCCTTCATGGGTGAGTCCAACTCGCACTTGGCCACTTTATTTTTAATCATCTTTCCTATTGTGAGTCTTAAAAAGACACAATTATTAAAATACAGCAAGATAGTTTTAGTAGCGGTAGACAACTTGGCATCTGTCTTAACCTTACTAGTTATTCCACTACAAAGCAATAATGTGACATCACATAATTCCAGTTTGAAGGGTAATATTTCCAAGGAGAACGGATAATAATAAGTTGAATCATATATTTTCCTTATAATTAGCATCGGGCACAGTACAGTAGTGTTTGGACTCTTCATAGTCTTAGAGAAAATAGTTTGTAGTTAAATAATAATTTAGATCACAATAAAAAAAGACTATAAAATGTTTTCAATAGGAATGGATAAAACATCTTAATTGTTCAGACCATGAAAACGATACATCAAATATAGAAAAACAATGATACTAGTGAAACAACTAGCAATCTTATCGCTGAAATCGATTTCATCACACGTCATCCACCAACCTGAATTTTGGCAACGTGGTGGATTACGACCTTGAATATTTCTTTGTGGCAGAAGGCTCCGAGTCCAAGCATTAAAAAAAACAGTTGCTTAATCATATTGAATAAGTCAGGCTTTGCGTAGATTAATCTGATTACAATGAAGTTTAACTCGCTGTTACAAAGTTATTTAGTCATAACTCATTAGTATTTCTTCACTACTATTTTCATGATAATATAACAACTAAATATTCAGTCTGAAGCCTGAAATGGAGCAATTATACTATTATTCTAACCAGTAAACTATTACAACAAACAGCGTAGGAACAATAACGTTTTTGGATATTCACAAGACTTTGAGAGAACAATCACTCTAGTTTAAACTCTGTTTATCTCCGCCAGGTGTCAAAGTTTCGTCAACAATCTACAATCAAAACAAGGTTAGATAAAACAACTACAATACCAAAAGAGAGGTGCTAAATTCATTATTAAAAAAATGTTTGTCTGTAAAGTCGGTTTACTGACGATAGAACGTGACAACGTCTTAAGAAAATACTGATGGAATGGTAGCATTTTTCAAAAGAAAATTTTAAATTCATTTGTTTAATAGATTTGTATGTAAAAAGTAATCAGTAGAATTTAGTCATTTTCAATCAAAACAATGCAAAAAAGCTTTTAGATGCCGGGGATCGAACCCGGGGCATTTCACATGCAAAGCGAACGCTCTACCACTGAGCTACATCCCCGCTTGAACTACTGGTCGAAATAATTAATACAACTGTAACAAACATGCGGCGAGGTAACGACCGACGGTAACGGTACATGACGTCATGTTTTGTGGGCGTGCAGCCAGCTTCATCGAATTATAAGACGTTATCACGTCAAAATCTGTAACTGTTATTTAGCTTAAGACTGCGTTACAGGTTGTTGCAATAGACAGCTCACTTTATGTCCTACTTTTAAAACTCTTGGTTGTCTTTCATAAGGAGAGGAGAGTAAAGATTAAATACCATCACGCTAGTCAAGTACGGGTTGTATTAAATTTGGAGTTTGAACGCGTTTCTTGAGTAGATATTCCAACGTATATTACACACACTTACATATTGAAATGATCAATTTAATGCACTCGTTTCAGTTTAGTACAGGTTTTAAAAATCCCTATTTAGGTAGAAATAGTTATCATTGTTATTGACCTACCTACTTTGAGAAAGACAGCGTTCTCAAAACTCGGGGTGAAATAATTACATATTTCATTTCATAATTCATAAATATGTTTTAAAGCTAAAAGAAAACGTTCTGAGAAAACCGGCAAAAAAACGGTTTTTATAAATGCAACGTCAAAGTGACCCTACGACCTCACGATTGTGAAATCGGGCATTTAAACCACTAGGCCACTAAGCCATCAAGGTTGAATGGATTTTGTCTTAGAACGTATAGAAAATTGACTCACTGCTACCCATTTAATGTAATATAATTCGCTTATTATTTGATAATCTCTTTTTGTTAAGAGATTACTTTAGTAATCATAATTTTCCTTTGAATTAACATACGACGAAGAAAAAGCGTTTATTTTGCGATTATTCTCACTCTTGCTTTTAAAACATTCATGTTCCATCCGTCAGGCAACACATTTCAAAGTTTATATGTCTGTATTGCAAAATTGAAGACAAATCTATTGGCTTGTGTAGTGATTGGAACAATGACCATCGAATGGTGGTGGAACACGGATAGTGCATTACCGTGTGATGATCATTAATTCTTTAATCTGTAACTGTCAAGAGACGTAGAGCTAACTGGTGTTGACCAATTTTTTTCTAAAAACAAGTTAATTTAAAAAATATACAACGTTCGCCATTTAGGTAACGCCGGCAAAATTATGGGCCTTACATTTGCGCCAGGTACAGTTAGTATTATTTGGTTAATTTGACTGTATGTACCTACTTTCTATCTAAATCTTTTGAAATTCCGAATCAAATTCCTTTATTTTTAAAAACAATGTACAAATGTTTTCAATCAACTAGAGTCAAGAAATCATTATATTTATGACTTCGGAAGTCCGCACTTTTTTTGACACACCTCGCAAATCCAAGTAGGTTCTGGAGTTGTCGTTGTAGGTTTGGTTGTGGTAGAAGGTTTTTTGGTGGTAGTCGGTCTGCATGGGTAGATGTAGCGGCCGTAGAAATGCGGGGGGTGACCGTGGTAGGGATAGTAGTGGTCATCTTCTTCTATAGACGTCGGTGGCCACTCGTAAGTCTCTGCGTCCTCCCAGTACCTACCTGGAAATGATTACATTATGTCACGATTTGAAACTGTCTGTGGAAAAAAAGGAATCTTATCAAAGCTATCGCAGATGGTACGTATTTTCGAAGCGAAAACTACTTTAGCTGTGCCGATGGTGTTTAATATAAAACTGAGTTATAAGCTTTCACTTATGGCGGTAGTTTTTGCTGCATTTTTTTTTAATTAACTCACGGGTTGCTCACGTTTCTATAGTCGGCCTAGTCGGTTCAGCCGCATCTAGCATATTTTTTAAAGGGAACGTTTTTTTTTAACATTTATAGGATTACACTTGACCACCATCCCGCCTGATGTTAAGCGATGATGCGGTCTAAGAAGGAGCGTGCTTACCTAGAAGAAACCGGTTCACTCTCGATTTAAAGACTCTTAGATTATAACCATCGGGAAAAATCCACTCAGGCAACTCATTCCACAGTCTAGACGTTCTTATCACAAAAGTAGAGTCAAACCTCTTCGTTCGTGTTTTTGTAACATCAACCATGAAACGATGCCGCTTCTTCGAGCTACGAGAAGTCCGATAGAAAAAAGTGCTGGTTGGTATTAGATCATGCAGATCAGATGCACACTCTCCGAAGTGTATCCGATAATAAACCGATTAGCTAGCAATTTTTCGGCGATGTTCAAGACTTTGTACAAGCGTGTTATTGCCTATGAGCCTTTTAGCACGCCTTTCGATCGATTCCAGAGCCTCAAGCTGATACTTAGCCGATCCATCCCAAAGGTGCGAACAGTACTCCATACAAGAGCGAATCCGTGCTTTATATTACAAAAGCAATTGTTCAGACTTGTAGTACTTTCGCACCTTTGAGAGGACACCTAGTTTTTTGGCAGCAAATTTAGCCTTAGACTCGATAAACGAGCCAAAGTTGAGCGTAGATGTCATGGTAACACCCAAAAGCTCAAGATGGTCAGTAACCGGCACGGATACACCTCGAAAAGTAGAAGTCTGTAGAAATTGACTCCTTTTTGCGGAGAACAGACACGCCTGCGTCTTTCCCTCGTTAAACTTGGCCAGATTGGTTTCGCCCCATTCAGAGACTGCCTCAAGAGCCAAGTTCAAACGTTCGATCATACCCTCTCTCAATACCTTAGTTGACCACTGGCTCTCGCGCTAGATATGTAGCTCTCTAAAACGGTGCTATCATCTGCGTACCCAAAGATACCGGGCTTCAACAGATTGTTGATATGCACCAGAAAAAGCGTTGCAGAGAGTACCAACCCTTGAGGGACTGCGGCATTGATACCCATTTGATCCGACGAGCAGCCATCAATGACAACTCGTATGAATGGAACCCTCAAGAAGTCCGATATCCACGCAATAAACCCTGGAGACAAACGATAACTAGATAGCTTGCTAATAAGGCCATTATGCCAAACCCTGTCAAAAGCCTTCGAGATATCCAGGGAGACTGCAAGTGCTTCCCCGTGTTTCTCGATAGCTTCACTCCAGATGTGAGTACATACGTCAGAATATCCCCAGTGGACCGGTTTCGGCGAAATCCGTATTGCCGGTCACTGAGGAGGTCGTTAGATTCTAGGTATGCCAAGAGCCTGCGGTTTAAGAGACATTCCATAGTCTAGCAGAGTATGGACGTGACCGAGATGGGCCTGTAGTTGGCAGGGTCTAGCACGATAGGGTTGTTGAAGAAGTGATTATGAGGAAGAGGAGGAGGAAGAGGAATTGTCACGCGCATATTTAGAGGATACGGATGAGGAAGAGGATATTTTTTGATGAAGAGGATGCGGATGAGGAAGCGGAAGAGGAAGCGGATGAGGAAGAGGATGATAGGAAATTAAAAATACTACCGGACCCAACCCTAAAGCCGCGGTCCTGTATGTCGATAACTAGGTACATACATGCACAAAAAATAATTAAAAATGCATTTTCCAGTGGACCAAACTATGAATCTAAACTATTCTAGGGGAAGTCTCGCTCGCCCGTTCGGCCCGGCATCGCGCTGCGGCGTATGCGTTGCCATGGATACGCGACGTCCATGCGCCGTGAAATTCCTCATAAATTCCTCTTAAATTTTGAGGAAGCGATAGCGGAAGAGGATTTTTTATTTTTATTTATGAGGATGCGGTAACGGTTGAGGAACCCAAAATATTACGACGACTACCTTTTTTGGGCACTGGTTGCACGTTAGCAAGCTTCCACGACTTCGGTACTTGCCCAGTTTGTAGAGAGAGTCTGAACAGGCGCGTTAGTATAGGAGACAACTCAGGTGCACAAGCCTTCAACACTAGGGCAGGGATTCCGTCCGGGCCACTGGCTTTATTCACATCCAGATTAAGTAGCACTTTACGAACCTCCATTTGGCGAATATGCATTTCCGGCATCAAAGTCAGACTGCCAAGTGGAGTAGGAGGTGTCGCACTACTGGTAGTGCGACACCTCGCGAAGTGTTATCGAATCTAGACGCGAAGATTCCACAAACTGAGATGCAAACAAGTTTGCCTTCTCCATTGCGGTGTGAGCCAGCGCCCCATCAGGTATCAGCATTGGAGGCAGTGAGGAGCGTCGTTTTTGTTTCGAACCGTGCCACACATGAGTAGCCCAGAAATTAATTAAAATATTGAAAATTCTTGCTCAAAATTGTATATTTTGAGATTTTGGCAACATTTTTTATGTGATGTAGATTAAATGGAAATATGCTACATCAGCCATGCCCTTCATGTTCGGCTAAGAACGATTTTTTTTTATATTTTGACCATATATGTGGTTGGAGAGATACTTGACCGAACATTTTTTAAAGCTCCTTCCTTTAAAAAACTTTTTAGCAAATGTTCACTACATTCTACGTACTGGTTAAACTTTATTTCTTGAACCTACAAGCGAAACATTTTAAACCCATAGAGACTTTAAATTCTGTTTAATTAATATGAATAATGAGGTCTCAGACTAAGTTCAGACTCAGTTCAGACTCAGTTCTTGCTAAGCCTAAGGTTATTTAAAACTTAATATTATCTTAAGTTGAACTCGAGAGCTGAATACAAAATAGATTTACTGGAATTACTGGAGGTTACCATTCTATACACCGAATTTACTAAAACGAATTGCTCTATTTATAATTACAGTATTTGGACGAACATTTATATTACAAAAGCGTTTGTAAATGGAAGACGTAGTTCTATTAATAAAGAAACGCAAAACGGTTCAGCTGAACGCTAAATATACATAATATACAAATATACATAAAAGACCATTCATTAGTGTTGACCGTTTCAGAGAATGTCGCTAACTTAAAACCAGCGAAGGAAAACATCGTGAGTAAACCGACATGTTGCTAGAATCTTTCCAGGACATGTTTCATCCATCAATCCGCACTTGGTCAACGTGCAGGGTTACGGCATAGGCCCAGTCTCTCTTCCTCTTATCTTTCAGAGGATTACATTATTATATCCGTTAAAATATAATACTAAAGGATTGTGCAAAATTATTTAGACAAATTTACGGTCCCACAATGGGTTGTTTACTCAACAGACACAGCAGTCCTGATCAAAAGACCATAAAGCTCCAACAAACATATCCCTTTAACACATAAAATATATCACGTAAGAACATTGCGTCACAGATAACTCACGTGAAAGACTAGATAAACTACTGAAATAAAAAAATAAATGCGAATTAGACTCTCTCTAAGATATCAAAATAAAAGGAAATATCTCTAAAGACATATTCCTGTATTGTTATACATATTTCCATTTCTACTTTTTTCTCTGTCTCTTTTGTTATAAATATATTCACCTGTAATTATATGTAGAATGCTATGTCATATTATAACAAAGAGATCCAGGATTAATTATTATACACAATATTGTTATTTTATTTACCATATTGTCTTGCGCAAATGACGTTTTAATTAATTGATAAATAACTCATTATTAAAGTAAATAAAAATAACGAGCTATCACAAGATGGTCCAATAGGTTTTAATCAAATCACAAATATGAATAAATCTATTATTACGCTACTTCACCAAAAGAAAAATACTATTATCCTGATTTCGGCTTAGGCGATTAATTATTAGAATAATATAGGTACATAGGTATAATTTACTAGTCATTAAATTGACACGATCGTTTAACACAAATATTTGTGCCCTAATTAGTAGTTTTCATTCGTTCTTTTGTTGTTGCGAACTTGTTCAATGTGTTTTCGAATAAAAAATGCAAGCAAATACAGAGCCTTCTCCTCTACTGATGTCGGTTTAAAATTAGGCAAAATGAGGCTCAACCAAAAGCTTATTGAAGATAAAACAAGCCTATTTCTTCGAAAGCCCCTTTCTTTGACCTCAGAACTCTACTGCATAATATATCATTGCTTGTAAAGGGGTGATAAATACTCACTCGCATCACGCTTCTGCCGTTTTGAACAATACAGTGGACAGACCTTCAGACATAGGAAAATTGCGTGTTTCTCTGAAACCAAAACAGATGTTTTTATTTTCATCAAATACAGTAAATAAGCCTATCTGTAGCTAACATACACATAAAAAATTATAATCTAACCAGATGAATAAACAACAAACTATGGGTGGAAATTTCACATTTTATGCATTTCAACACCGGGCTAGCCGCAAAAAAGTAAAACTTTTTTTTTTACTTTTACAGGTTTACACTTGACCGCCATCTCGCCTGATGTAAAGCGACGATGCGCTCTACTGTGGAGCGTGTTTACCTAGAAGAAACCGATTCACTCTCGATTTGAAGATACGAAGATTATAACTATCAGGAAAAACCCACTCAGGCAACTCATTCCACAGCCTAGACGTTCTAATCACAAAAGTAGAGTCAAATCTCTTTGTTCGTGTCTTGGAACCATGAACCGGTGCCGCCTCTTCGAGCTACGAGAAGTCCGATAGAAAAATGGGCAAGGTGGAATTAGATCATGCAGATCAGCTGCACACTCTCCGAAGTGTATCCGATAAGATAAGCTTGTACTATGGGAGCCAGCAACTGATATAATAGGTACTTAATAGTTGTAGATATATTCTCATTATATTATGTAGGTACATAGCTACTTAGATATTTCATAAATTAATGAATATTTATTTATCCTACTTCCTACTGATATTATAAATGTGTGGATGTTTGTTTCTCAATCACGTCGTAACTCATGAACGGATCAAACTGAAATTTGGAATACAGTTAGATTATAGTCTGGAAGACCACATACCTAAGCTACTTTTTATCCCGAGATAATAATGACAACGGGAGCAACGCGTGTAACATCGCGGCACACTGTTAGTTTGCAATAATAGTAAAAACAGAAATCTAGGTAAAATTTGGTAATCCTAGTAATAAATAATATAAATAAATAAATATTGGTGGACAATTCACACACAACACCATCTGACCCCAAACTAAGCAAAGCTTGTGGGATGGCGGCCAGATAGCTGATATAATACTTATATAGTTTTAAATACATACTTATTATACATAGACACAGTGCAAACATTTGAATTCATCACACAAATATTTGCACTGGGTGGGAATCGAACCCACGACTCTCGGCTTCGCAGGCAGAGCTACTACCAACTAAGGTACGAGGCCAGTCTGTAATGTACTTACTAGGTACTTCATTTCATTAAAAACCGTTCAGCCATTATCGAAGTAAGTGAAAACAAACGTACACACGTACACTTTTACAAACATTTTTTTTTGCGCTGGTAATAATACTGTGATTAGTCCCGTCTAATTAGTGTGACTAGCATAGCAGTTTTACGGCGATGAAGAAATTTGTTAATTTAAAATTTGACAAAATGTACTTATATGGGGGTTTTTGGGAAAGTTACGCTTTCGAACAAATAAGAATAATCAAAATCAGTACGACCAGTCGAAAGTTCTAAGGTAACAACATAAAAAAATCAGTCAAATTGAGAACCCCTTCTATTGTTGAAGTCGGTAAAAAATACTGAGACTCAATGAATATTTAGAGATGAATAAATATAATATATTGACGGACAATTCACACACAACACCATCTGACCCCAAACTAAGCAAAGGTTGTACTATGGCGGACAGATAGCTGATATAATACTTATATAGTTTTAAATACATACTTATTATAGCTGAAAACACCCACACACAGTACAAATACTTGTATTCAGCAAACAGATATTTGCACTGAGTGGGAATCGAACCCACGACCCTCGGCTTCAGAGTTACTGTTCAGTGGCAGAGTTACTGGCCACTCACTAGATTTAGAGAGACTTTTTTTTCGTGAACATGAAGAGTTCAAATTACTGCGTCGCAGGCCGCAGTTCGCTGGTCACCCGGAGATGTCTTTTTTAAATTACATAGACAAGAACATGACATGACAGACCTGAGCCTAATGGTATTGATCACAGACTAAGTAGATCACGATTGTTTATGTCAAGAAACAGTTTGAATATAAAGAGTCCAACTTACTGCCTGTTATCGTACTCGTTACTCGGATTATTATTTATCACAAAACCCTATAATCTCTCCGAGAAAAAAACTCACAGGAATATGGACACTATTGCTTAGCATTGAAATAGTCAAACACAAACTTATTCGCATTATGAAAAAGAACATAACACAAGTACACATTAAATTACAAATTAAAAAAACCGCACAATGCATTGTTTAAAATTTTAAGGCACACTAATGTTTGCAAGTAAAATAGATAATATACTTATCATCATCGTCATCATCATCATCAACAGCCCACTAAATGTTCCCATGCTGGGATTCGGGCCTTCTCTCGCAAGAAGAGAGTCAAGGCCATAATCCACCACGCTGGGCCACTGCGGGTTGGTGGATGACACATGACTTCGAAATACTCTAGGTACCTACATGTCGGTTTCCTCACGATGTTTTCCTTCACCGTTTTAAGTTAGCGGCATTACGCACATGACTTCGAAAAGGCAGTGGTGCGTGTGGGGTTTGAACCCAGGGTCTCCGGATTGGCAGGCGCCGTTCTCCCGACTAGACCAGCCGTAACTTACCTACTATACTATGAGATATACTCATTATGCGTCTAATAGTCAGTTAAAAAAGAGCTAATAACTTTGAAATTGATTTACTGATTTGATAAAATATAGCTAAATATAATGAACTCTCACGGTTAATTAATTAATTCAAAACAAAAAAAACAAAATCAAAATCAGTTTTATCATCTCGGGAGCTACAATACCATAGATCAGATAGACACACAGAGAGGCACATCAAACCTGTAACTGCCCCTCGTTTTCGCGTCGCGGGCTAAAAAGTTGTGTATAAAACAATAACGTTGCAAAAATAATGAATATATCATGACTTAAATGTATACCTACTAGCGGCCCGTTCCGGCTTCGCTCGGATCATAACCTAGACACTGTCTGCAGCGCCATCTGCCGGGCTTATTTGTGAATCTACACTATCCTCAAATCCACTTGTACACACACAAAAAAAATCATTCAAATTGGTCCCGCCGGCGCCGTTTAGGAGGAGTTCACTGTCAAATGATTTAATTACTAAAATGGCTATTAAAAAATAGGGGTTGGTGATAAATGGGTAAAAATTTAGAGTTGTATGTATTTTTAATGGCACATTATTCAAAATGAAATAAAAAAAATTGTTCCAAAATTTTGAAAAAAAAATAGGGGTGAACAACCCTTAGGGGTATGAAAAATAGCTAGTAGCCGATTCTCAGACCTACTGAATATGCATATAAAATTTGGTAAAAATCAGTAAAGCCGTTTCGGAGGAGTAAGGTAACTAACATTGTGACACGAGAATTTTATATATAAAAAGAAGATTACTGCGTAATATTTGTTCAGTTTAAAGACCTTTATCTTACCTGGGAACAAGAAAAACGTTTCACATAACTCCAGACAGAACACCAAACAATTTAATAAGAAGAAAAACTTCATTTTCCGTCACTGAACTCACTCGCCTTTCACCGCTCCGGACACACAGGCTTTTCTCGAAAATTTGTCACCATCTTTATAAGCACGCCAAAGTACCTACTGGTCACTTATATTACAAACCGAGGTGCCCAAACAAGTACAGAAATGCTTCTATTCGCCCGGAAGAAAGATCTGAGTATTTGCCAACAAATAACTTTGACTTCAACTGTTTTAAAAAAGCGAATATTCTTAGTTCATTTTATTTTTGCTATCCCCACTTGATTTTTTAACATAACTTATAACTGTTGTCATTCTTCAGACAACATTTTGGGAAGAAAATAACTGATTTCATACTTATTTAAAAAATACTTATTTTATGTGTAGGTATATTTGTATATGACTGTTGGAGCCTGCGAAGCCGTGGGTCGTAAGTTCGATCCCCACCTATTGCAAATATTTTTGTGATAAATACAAATATCTGTACTGAGCATGGTATTTCTATAATAAGGGTGTGTGTGTGTTAAAAATGTATTTAAAAATATTTGAGTATTATATCAGCAATTTGGATCCCATAGTACAAGCTTTGCTTAGTTTGCGGTCAAATGGTGTTGTGTGTAAATTGTTCACTGATGTTTTTTGACGTGACAACGTCTTATAATTCGATGAAGCCGGCTGCACGCACGAAAAACTTGACGTCATGTACCGTTACCGCGTTACCGTCGGTCCTTACCGTCGGTCGTTACCTCGCCGCATGTTTGTTACAGTTGTATTAATTATTTCGACCAGTAGTTCAAGCGGGGATGTAGCTCAGTGGTAGAGCGTTCGCTTTGCATGTGAAATGCCCCGGGTTCGAACCCCGGCATCTACAAGCTTTTTTGCATTGTTTTTTGCATTGTTTTGATTGAAAATGACTAAATTCTACTGATTACTTTTTACATACAAATCTATTAAACAAATGAAATTAAAATTTTCTTTTGAAAAATGCTACCATTCCATCAGTATTTTCTTAAGACGTTGTCACGTTATATCGTCAGTAAACCGACTTTACAGACAACCATTTTTTTTTTTATTCATTCACCATTATTTATGCTGGGTGAGAAGAAAAGACCTCCGGCTCCGCGGGTACATTTACTACCTACTAACTCATGAAGCAATTTCTAATTTAAATTGGTTTAAAAAAAAAGAAAAAAACTCTAACGAGAATTTTATAAAATTCAATTAAGTTGATTTTTAACTTTAAGCCGTTTGTTTGGATTTTAGAGAAAGTAAGCACACAATATACTATTAACAATTTATGTATACTTTATCAATTACTAGAAGTTTGTCCGTGAACATGGCTTTCTCTCTACAATATTATTTATTAACAGTCATTTAACCATAATGAATGACTCGTATTTAATGATAATATAAAATACATATATATGTATATCTCTCTAGCATTGTCCCGCGGTTTTACTAGCGAAATTCCCGTTTCTGTTACTTTTCCGCTGTAAAAAGTAGCCTGATGTGCTATTGCAGATCATACTCTAACTGTGGTTCAAATTTCACCCCAATCAATTCAGCCGTGACGTGATTGAGCAACAAATATACAAACATTTGAGATTTATAATATTAGTAAGACGATTGATGTTTAATCTAGCAAGTTCCTGTTCTTGAGTTTTAAATAAATAAAATAAAAATTATATGGGACCAAACGACAGCTTTTTAAAAATAATAAAGAGTGACGAGAGGAGTAGGACACGTGCCTGATGGTAAGCTATTCTATGTGAAACAAAAAAAGAACACGAAAATCAAATCATGTACATTTTATGTACATACCTACATAAAAGAAAATGCCGGCCGAATTGATAACCTCGTTCTGGTGAAGTCGGTTAAAAACAAAAACGTATTTAATTACAATACAATCGTAGACAGCCGTGATAGCTAAAATAAAATTATGGTCGATTTAATTACTCTTACACAAATTGTACTGCTTCAACTGACGATCAGAACGAGAAAAATGTCAAAAAGTAACCTCAAAAGAACTTGCCTATAATCCTACGGCTCAACTACCTACGACAGTTGGCCTGAAGTGGCTTCTATTGTGTACCGAACTTTGGCATAGAGCAGAAGGCGCAGGGCTCTTCATCCTAACTTTCCTACTAATATTATAAAAGTCAAAGTTGGATGTTGGTTACTCAATCACGTTGGAACGACTGAACGGAGAGTCCACCGCCTTACTAAAATTGTCTCAACTTTGATATTGCGCTCTCTTTCCTTTGAAATTATAGAGACAGCTCCTCCTCCTTGCGTCGATACCCCAATTACTGAGGGTCGTGATCTCTCTTGAGCACCTTCTCTCTGATTATCGACCGCCATTGGTGACGATCTGCGGCGGTGTGGACTGCGTTGTGGACAGTGGATTCGAGTGTGGTGCGTATCTGGTCCGTCCAACGCGTCGGGCTTCTTCCTCTTGGTCTCTTTCCTTCGATTTTGCCTGTGACTACTAATTTTTCTAAGTTATCGTTGTATTTCCTAGCAATGTGGCCGAAGTACTCGAGCACCTTCTGCAGGCATGTGGTGGATAGCCTGGTTTGTATTTTAAGTTCCCTCAAGATGGACACGTTGGTACGATGAGCTGTCCACGGGATATAGAGACAGCAATTAATAGCAAATCCAAAGCAGATTTAGTTAGGCGGTAGACCCGTAGATCAGTTTGAACACAAGTAAAATATTGCTTGAATAGCACATAAGCTAATTTTTCTCCTGTCAAAATAACGGGAACGGAAGCTATGCGGGTATAACCGCTGGAAGCTGTCAGTATTGAAAAATTCATTTGTTAATTAATTTAATTATTTTCGCCCATGGATGGATATCCGTTCGATGTACCGGTCTCCTTTACTCTAGCTAACGGAGTTATCTGCATTGTACACCAAATGTTAAGCAATAAGCAACGATAACTTTCTCGCTACATTTTTATGGTGACCACCGCATGGGACAGTTCGGAGAGTGTGCAACGGATCTGTATTATTTAATATCATATATTCTTGTCCATTTTTGTATCGAACTGCTCGTAGCTCAAAAAGTGTCAGGGTTTCGTGGTTGACGCACCAAAGACTCAAACGAAGAGGTGACTGACTCTACTTTTGTGATAAAAAACGTCTAATGGAATGTTTAGTCTGAGTGGGTTTTTCCTGATAGTTACGGTTATCTTGGTATCTTCAAAGCGAGAGTGAATCGGTTTCTTCTAGATAGCACGCTCCATGGTAAACCGCATCGTCGCTTTAGATCAGGCGAGATGGCGGTCAAGTGTAAACCTATAAAAATAATAGTTTAGAAAAACATACATTTAATTCTACCTGTGTCGTTATAATAATCTCTACAAACACACGAATATCTCACAAAAGTCTACCAATTAGCAAAACCTGTCAAAAAAAAATCAAAACATTTTTTAAAAAAACCATTTGGCGAGGACATATTTGCTTAAATGTTTTTTTTCAAAATTTTAGCAACATCAATTTAATTTTCAAATTGCTTTACACTTCTAATGGTTTAGATGGTTCAGTATTTATCGGATCTCTACGGACACATATGTTACAACTGGGCTAGGCGGGAGAATGGTGACTGCCAGTCCAGAGCCCCGGGTCCAGTCCCATGTACACCACTATCTTTTCAAAAGTTGTCTGGAAGAAATCGCTATTAGCGATAAGGCCGCCATTTATGGCACTAGTTATAAGTATTTTCTGTTTTTGTAAAATGTTTCTTTCATTTTTTTTTTAACTTTACTGGTGTGCATAATAAAGTGTTTCTGTCTGTCTGTCTGTCTGTCAAAAGCCATGCCGCTAACTTATGTAACGTATCTTTCGAAGTCACACGTATCATCCACCAACCAGTGTGGGTACTGGGCCAGCTAGGTGGATTTTGGCCTTGAATCTCTCCTGGGAGAGTAGACTCCGAGTCCCAGCAGGGGCTAATGCTAGGGAAACTGCCTTGAGTTTTTTTAACCGGGTAGAGAATTAATTAACAAAACCAAATCACTATGAGAACCACACTAGGTGCACGACATACAAAACTACTTAGACTCTGAATACATCTGCATTATTCATAGACCGATGAAAGTATGTCTAGTCGGGAGAACGGCGGCTGCCGATCCGGAGACACCGGGTTCAAACCCCACACGCACCGCTGTCTTTTCGAAGTCATAAGCGTAATGCCGCTAACTTAAAACGGTGAAGGAAAACATCGTGAGGAAACCGACATGTACCTAGAATATTTCGAAGTCACGTGTCATCCACCAACCTGTGTGGGTACTGGGCCAGCTAGGTGGATTGTGGCCTTGAATCTCTCCTGGGAGAGTAGACTCCGAGTCCCAGCAGGGGCTAATGCTAGGGAAACTGCCTTGAGTTTTTTAACCGGGTAGAGAATTAATTAACAAAACCAAATCACTATGAGAACCACACTAGGTATACGACATACAAAGCTACTTAGACTCTGAATACATCTGCATTATTCATAGACCGATGAAAGTATAAAGATGATCAAGATGATCAAGGAAGGTAGGTGTTGGTATCAATTTACTGTTTGTTTAAAATTTTCTATTATAAAATGTTTTATTGTTTCGCCAAGGTCATCATTTTGTTATTAAAATTATGTGATTGTTTATTAAGTTTTTTTATTTTTTTAGTATGTGTAATAACGAGTATATCTACGAGTATCTATCAACCCTATCTGTCAGAAGCGTAGACAACGCGAAAAGTTGAATTCAAATTAGAATAAATATTTTGTTGTGGTAGGAATGCTTACAGACTCCGCCAGGAAATGTAGCACTATGTTCAACAATGTACATATTTATATTGTATTTTATATCATACTAGCTGAATCGTGCGCGCGTTGCTCGAATCTCGTTGCACGCCATCTATACGAAAATTAGTCGTACCAATTCAAATCTAGAACAAATTTAGTTACCGTAGATATCCGTAGATAATGACGCAACCTTTTAAAAGATAGACACATGCTGTCACGCAACGAAAGCTCTCAAAAAGCTATTTTTCCCCTCGTTTTTGTTACATTTTTCATTCATACTCCGCTCCTGTTGATAGTAGCGTAATGTTAAATAGCCTTCCTCGATAAATGGACTATCCAACATCCAACAGAAAAATAATCTTTCAATTTGTATCAGTAGTTCCCGAGATCCTGGCGTTCAAACAAACTCTTTAGCTTTATAATATTAGTATAGATTCTTGCTGAGTATTTACATTTGCTTCAACAGATACATTTGGAAAATTGTTGATGAGAAATTATTTCCTAAACATGTATTTTAGCTTAAAATCTAGACTCATACATTAAATTACGTTACACGTGAAGGATAGCTCGAAAATTTACATAACCGTGGCTTTCAGACCCTCTCAAGTGAAAGGGCGAGTGGTTAATAAATTGAGGTCGTCAGCTCAAATACCGATTGATCAATATGCTTGCTCCAATTCTCAGATCCTCCATTATGGCACTCGGTAAACTTACTGCGTATCTAGATCTTACACGAGGTAAGTTAGTTACGCTATAGGCTACCTGATTTACGAAGAAAACCCAGTGGTGGGCTAATGTGCGCTGATATATTATTTACTAGTAAACTCTGCGGTATTGGCCGCCGAGTTCTCATTCCCGTTGTTTTTCGTGATTTAAAGTAGCCTATATGATACTACATGGGTGTTTGGAGTCGCACTCCGTTGAACTGTAGAACTTGATTGTCGTAGATAAATAATACAACTTCTCAAGTGAACTGGTATTTATTTTTTGAACTTATGTGACCTTATGACCTTTTGACCTATTTTGTAATAATTATGAATAATACAATCTTGCGACGATAGCTCTCAGTGTTCTCACATGAACTTTAAACTTTCATAGCGCGTTTTAAGAACGAACAACGCCGTCTAGTTATAATATGGATGAACTAAAAGTAATGTCAAACAAAATACATATTGAACTGAAAAAAGGTTCGTAAACATATCGCCCCCCAAAGACATTTAGTGGCGAAAATGTCTTTCGAAGTAAGGTAGTAATAACAGTATAATAAACCGTAAAAAACATTTAACATAACAATTAAAATAACATTTAATAAAAAATAACATTTGAAATTAAAGTAACCTTTTTAAATTACGTTTAAAACAAACATAGGTATTGACTCATGAACTAACAGGTAGTACACAAATTTTAGAAGTTGGTCTTTTTACAATAGATGACTTCGTTTTCAACGTGACTACACGTGTTATGCCATCTTTACCCGGGTGTTTTTCAATGATTTTTCCTAACAGCCAGTGGCTAGGTGGTAAATCATCTTCTTTAATCAAAACTACATCGTTGATGCTCGGTTCCGGAGTTTGAGCAGTCCATTTATAACGATTTACCAACGTCGACAAATACTCATTTGACCAACGACGCCAAAAGGTTTGCAACTGGCGCTGAACAAATTGCCATCTAGACAAATGTGAAATATTTAAATCCTGGTAATTATTATTGTCGGGTACGCTTAGCAACTGTTCTCCAACTAAAAAATGGCCGGGCGTTAAAGGTAACGTGTCACCGGGTTCTGAACTAATCAAAATACTTAGTGGTCTTGAATTCAAACAAGCTTCCACCTGACAAAGAAGTGTACTCATATCCTCATAAGTCAGCGTGGAGTGCCTCCAATGACTCTTTTGAGATGAAACTTCTCTGAAAACGCTTGTTTTTGCACAAGCTTGATACAACAATGATAGGCTTCGTCTATTTCCGTCTTTTGCAAATAGTGGCTTTTGTTCTTCTTTAAAAATCGTCTGCAATAAGCCACAACTCGCAGCAGTTTTTGCAGTGAAGAAAATTTCTCTAACACAGAAACATTGGTATTTGCTGTAAAATGAACTTTAATTGTTTCTTCAGGAACAATATCCAAATTTTTGGGTTTGCTGTAAACAACATTTTGCTCTTGAAGAAATGGAGGGTCTGAAAACCAAAGTTTATATTGAACTAATGCTTCTGGTAAAAGACCTCGCGAAGCACAAGCGGCTGGGTTCAACTTTGTGGACACATAAAACCATTGTGAAGAGTTAAATGCTGTCAGAATCTCTGAGACACGATTACCGACAAAAGTTTTCCATCTGCTGGGATGGCTGTTGAGCCAGGAGAGGACAACAGTAGAATCGGACCATGCTCGAATTTTATTCCTTGGAATATTTAACACTTCCGCCGTCTCTAGTAACAGTTTCGACAATAAAACAGCACCGCACAATTCCAACCGAGGAATGCTGATTTGCTTAATTGGTGCCACTCTTGGTTTTGCCATCAATAAGGAAACGTGAACTTTTCGAATGTACACAACAGCAGAGTAGGCAGATTTAGACGCATCGCTGAAACCATGCAGTTCCACGTCTAAGTCGTCTGTTCGTGTTTCTAACCATCGTGGGACTCGAATCTTGGTAAGTGACGACAATCCATTTCGGTAAATCTCCCATTCATTAACTAATTCTGTACTCAATGCTTCGTCCCATCCAAGACCTGTCACCCATAATTTTTGGATGAAGATTTTTGCAAGCACTATGCTTGGAGCGATCCAGCCTAGTGTATCAAAAAGCCTTGCTATATCAGCTATTATTCGTCTTTTAGTTACAGGTCCAGTTGGTGTCATCGGATGTGTCACTGAGTATTGAAACTGATCCTGATATTTGTTCCAGGTAAGTCCTAAAATTTTTATATTACTATTTGAATCTAATTTAATTTCCTTTTCAGATTCTTTTTCATTTTGATCTTCGTTCTTTTCTCTTTGCTTATTTATTGTATTCTTATAATTTTCCGGTATGTCCTGTATAGTTGTTTCTTCTTTTTGCTTTATGATTCTGAGTAGTTCTTCGCTGTTACTGTTCCATTTCTGCAATTTAAAACCTCCTTTCTCAAGTAGATCTGTCATCTGTTCAATGATATCTACGCCTTCTTCAAAACTTGAGCAACCTGTCATAAGATCGTTCATATAAAAACAGTTTAAGACCTTGTCTGCTACTAAGGGAAATTTGTGACCTTCGTCATAGGCCACCTGATGCAGAGCCCTAACCGCCAAATATGGAGCTGACGCCGTGCCAAAGGTAACAGTGAGTAGCTCGTAATCTTTGATCTTGTTTTCAGGACGGTCACGCCATACAATGCGCTGAAAAACCGTGTCTTCGTCTGCAATTCTCACCTGTCGATACATTTTAATAATGTCAGCTACGAGAGCAATAGGATGAATCCTCCATTTTAACACCGTGTGACGTAAATCCGCTTGCAATGTAGGTCCAACCATTAATGTGCTGTTTAACGATACACCTTTTTTATTCTTTTCAGACGCATTGAAGACTACTCGCACTTTGGTTGTAGTTTTATCATTTCGTATCACTGCGTGGTGTGGAAGATATACAGCTTCGTCTTTCTTAGTGTCATCATCATTCAAAGGTATCATATGACCTAGTTCGATGTACTCGTTTATTACATCACTGTATTTCTGTTTTAAATCATTGTCCTTATTTAATCTTTTTTCTAAAGACTTCAATCGTGATATAGCGATTTCACGCGATTGACCTGCTTTACATTGAGGATCATCATCCTTAAAAGGCAACTTTACTACATAACGTCCTTCCTTTGTTTTGGTTGTTGTACTTTTAAAGATATCTTCGCATCTTTGTTCTTCTTCTGATAAGATTTTCTTACCTGTAGACAGTGGCTCTTCCATCTCCCAAAATTTGCGGAGATTGTCGTCTTCGTTGACCTGGACATGCAAGACACTAATATTTAGTGTAGTGCTGTTTGAACTAACCTTATCGGTTGAGCTGGTTGAACTTACTACACCTGAAATGATCCAACCCAAAGTAGTATTCTGGGTGATCAGATTACCGGTTGGATTCCTCATCAAACCTTCCTTTAAGATGCAGCTGTAAACATCTGCACCTAACAAAATGTCAATTTTGTTGGGTGCGTTAAACTCGGGGTCTGCCAAAGAGAGGCTTTTAATATCGACCCACTCAATTGATCTTATCTTTCTTTCTGGGATGTATGATGTTATGTTCCGCAATACATACGCTTCAATTCGAATTTCATATGATTGTTCAACTCGAGAACGAATAATGAGATGCACCATGTATTTTATGGCAACAGATTTATCTTGGCCTATACCAGAAACAACTCCTCGAATCGGTATCTTTTTCAGACGCAAAAATTGAACTGTGGCTTCAGTAATAAAACAAGCCTGTGAGCCTTGATCTATTAATGCTCTTACTGTTTGAGAGCAACCATTTTTTGCTTCGGCTTGTACTAATGCCGTTGCTAATAATACCTGCTTCGACATGACAACCCTCCCAGCAGACAAGCATGAGACTATTGCAGGATTATCAGTCGATGAGTTTGTAGCCTCAACGACGGCGCCATCATTTGGGTGTAGTAGAGAATGGTGACGTTTTCGACAAACTTTACAATTGGTGGTCTTTTTGCACTCATACACCATGTGGTTACCTCCTAAACAATTAAAGCACATGTTTTTCTTGAGCACAAACTCGCGTCTTTGACTGTAAGATTGTTTAGCGAATTGTTTGCAGAAGCATAATTTGTGACCTTCTGAGCAGTACTCGCAACGAATGCTAAACGACGAAGGTGTTGTTGTGCCTAATAATGCTTTTGCATTGTGTGCAAAGTTAGTTTTACCTTGTTGACCTGACCTTTTAGGCTCTAAGCACTCTAAAACGCGGAATCTAGTTTCTAAAAACGATTTAAACTGTTCATAAGTTGGCATACCGTTAACGTCATTGATCTCATGAATGTGTAATTCCCACTGCTTGCGAGTTTCAGCATCAAGTTTGTAGGAAATAAGGTAAATGATAAGAATATCCCATGTAGTCACGTCTATACTGAGGTTATTAAGAGCGTTGAGACAATCCGTGGTTGTATCCACTAGCTCTTTAATAGCTGAGGCTGTTTCGACATTAGACCGTCTTTGACTTAACAGTCTTTTAAGTATGCAATTAGCCAAATATCGGGTGTTGTTATACCGTCTCTCTAACTTTGACCAACACTGGTCATAGTTGGCATCCGTTATCGGGGTATGCCGAATTAGTTGATCTGCCTCACCAGTGAGGTGGCTTTTTAGATAGTGCAGTTTTTGAACATTGTCTAGTGATGTATTTTTATGTACAAGAGAAACAAATAAGTCACGGAAAGTTGTCCATTCCGAATAGTCGCCTGAAAATAGTGGTATGGTAATTTTAGGCAAATTTACCCGAGTACTAGTGGATACACCCGGAACTTCCGCGCGCTTTCCTAATCCTTCAGTTAATTTATTTAACAATATTTTCATTTGTGACTTGTAGTTTATATAAACATCTTCAACTGTATCATATAAGTCACATTTTACATATTCACTTTTGTTTAAATCTGAACTATCATAACATTCATAAATATTTGTATTATTAGTTTTAAACTGCGTCCAATCTCTTTCTAAATTTTCTAATCTTATTTCAATATATTCTACACTTATTCTTTCTTTCGGAGTATTTTTGAAATTACTTAAACCTTTCTCAATGGATTTCTTCAAATCCTTCTGCACATTTACAATTCCTTCCATTATGTATGAAATAAAGAAATAGATGATTTCATACAACTTTGAACCAACTAAACATTCTATGTAAATTTTATTCAAAAATTTTCTAAGTCCAAATTAGTATGGAAAATTTTACAAGTGTTTTTACCATTAACATTATTTTTAGAAATTGGACATAGAGGCCACGTTCCCTCGTTTTTTCTCAAATTATTCTAAGTTAAAACTAAGCATACACTAATTTTTCTAAGTCCTTAAATACTGATCTTAAAATATTACAAGTCCCAAATTCTTGAAATTGCTTCTAAGTTTTTGCACTGATGATATTAAGGTTAAAAATGTACTCACGATTTGCACTGCACTCACTCACTGTAGGGGTATAGGGTGTCCTACTTGACTTCGATAGCGATGTCCTCCGATCCACTGGTTTGTTTCCACAGCAGCCTCTTGGTACTCTTTGAAGAAAGTGGCGCCCTCTGCCACTGGGATGACGTCAAGTACCCTTCTGCTGCGATCCACAGCGGATACTGGTTGCACTAAAATTCGGGTCGAATGACCAATGTTTGGAGTCGCACTCCGTTGAACTGTAGAACTTGATTGTCGTAGATAAATAATACAACTTCTCAAGTGAACTAGTATTTATTTTTTGAACTTATGTGACCTTATGACCTTTTGACCTATTTTGTAATAATTATGAATAATACAATCTTGCGACGATAGCTCTCAGTGTTCTCACATGAACTTTAAACTTTCATAGCGCGTTTTAAGAACGAACAACGCCGTCTAGTTATAATATGGATGAACTAAAAGTAATGTCAAACAAAATACATATTGAACTGAAAAAAGGTTCGTAAACAATGGGACTGGAAATTGGTAAAACCGTGGAGCGCAGCTAGTTTATAATATTAATAGGATGTGTTTGTGTATCTATTTCAAAATGGCATATATAACAAACAAAATGACAATAATGAAATAAAAAAATATTTAGAATAAAACGGTGAAGGGAAACATCGTGAAGAAATCGAGATGTACCTAAAATCTTTCGAGGTCATGGGTCTTTCACCAACCCGTATGGGGCTGGTATGGTGGAGATATAAATGGTTTTGAGACTCACCACAGTATATTAAATCATACAGTCTTTCGACGAATCGTCTAGTCGGGGCAATCGTGCCGGGCGTGCGGGGTGAGAAGCGGAAAGCGCGCTCCTGCATTGCCTACATTACAATGTTAGTTTTGCACGAGCGCGGCTCAGGGCTGACATCTTCCGTATGTTTAATTTTATTTTGGTGTCACATTTTTTAAATTGTGACAACGTGTCTAGACACGGGTAGGGTTGTCACAATTTAAAATTTTAACGTCTAGACGTTATTGGCGTTTCTCCCAAGATCAAAGGCGATTAACTACTGGTAGTATTTCTGTATACTGTGCTCTCACCTTGCGCGAGAAGGCCCTGAGTCCCAGCACTGAGGAAATGTAGTGACCGAGTAGTGAGTATTAATAAAATAATATTAAAACACGTGTACCCGGCGATATTAAAAATAATCTATTCAACAAAACCTGTACAATCGACCCTTTGTACCCGTTTATCAACTCACACTGGAGTTATTTTCAATGAATAGCCCAAGAGCAAAATATTATGTCTAAGGCCCGTGGCGTCTCAAAAAGGGTTAGACCGCTTCGCAGCATAAAAGGCTGTTATCTCGCTCGTATGTCTGACCCACGGCCTCAATCTACCATTATGTGCGATATATTTAGAGACAGAGACCTGAACGGACTTAAAATAAGCATTAGTTTTAAAATTATAGGTTTAGGTTAAGTTGTAGTAGGTAGGACTCTTTGCAGAGTCGGCCTGGGGAAGTACCACACCTTTGCCAATTATTCTGCCGCCAAGCAGTAGTGCGCAAACATTACTGTGTTCCGGTTCGAAGGGCAATGTTTCCAGAGAAATTACTGAGGCATGAGATAAAACACATTATACACTATACGGCAGAGCAGCTGAGTTCGGGAACGCGCATTTAAGCTCCAAAAACGAGCGATTCGAGCGATCGCTAAAATTCGAATGGACGAATCTGGTCGCCCACATTTTGCGAAACTTGGGATTATGACATTGCCGTGTCTGGTCATATTTCAGGTTGCAGTGTATGTTAGAATGAATCTGAATTCATACAAAACACTAACATGTGCGCGTAACAAAGGCAGACTTGCAGAAGTCCGCCGGACGCTCGAGAAAACCGCCAAATCGACACACATTATGGGTCCAACAGTGTATAATAAGCTGCCAAAGTCCATAACCACTGCGCCCTCTATCGTCAACTTTAAATTTAGACTTAAACGCTGGCTTACCGAGCAGACGTTCTATACCTATGAAGAATTTAATAAACTAAAAATGGAATATTGTATATCATGACATATAATATTAAGTTGACATTTTCAATTATTTATTCTTCGAATTGCTATATTGTTATTTAAATTGATTTAATATTATTTAGGTACTTAAATTGATACTGACATTATTTTGATTGAATGGATTGGTGAAATGGATAGGTACTGTTAATACCAACATACAATGTATGATACTTATTAATTTTATTATACAGGGTTATTGGTAATCAGCCTGCATCCGTTTAAGGGCATGTTCTGTATATTTAAACAAACAACTTTTGTTCTACAACTTTCGTTAAAACTCAATAGATAACCCAAAAAAATTAGTGTTTGTTGCCCTTTTTTGTACTGTTTAGCGACTTTTTAGTGTTTTTTTTGTGCCGAAGCACATAATTTTTTGCGCGTTAAATACGTACCTACGCGCTCTTGTTACGAATTGTTACGAAGAGTTCGATACTTTTAGATCGTGCAAATGCACTTTTTATTTATTTTGTAAAATAAAAAAAAAACTTTTTTTTTTAAAACTGTATAACAAAAGTTGACCTATTGAATGTACCTAACATCCCCTTAAAAGGATGCAGGCTAATCAGGCTAATCATAATCATAATCATAATCATAATCATAATCATAATCATAATCATAATCATAATCATAATCATAATCATAATCATAGTCATAGTCATAGTCATAGTCATAGTCATAGTCATAGTCATAGTCATAGTCATAGTCGTAATCGTAATCGTAATCGTAATCGTAATCGTAATCGTAATCGTAATCGTAGTCGTAATCGTAATCGTAATCGTAATCGTAATCGTAATCGTAATCGTAATCGTAATCGTAATCGTAATCGTAATCGTAATCATAATCATAATCGTAAAAATAATCATAATCATAATCATAATCGTAATCATAATCATAATCATAAGGGTAATCACCAATAACCCTGTATTGTAACAAACTGACGTGTAACAAATGTTATAAATAAATTATGATTATGAGTACGATTACGATTACGATTACGATTACGATTACGATTACGATTACGATTACGATTACGATTACGATTACGATTACGATTACGATTACGATTACGATTACGATTACGATTACGATTACGATTACGATTACGATTACGATTACGATTACGATTACGATTACGATGACGATGACGATGACGATGACGATGACGATTACGATTACGATTACGATTACGATTACGATTACGATTACGATTACGATTACGATTACGATTACGATTACGATTACGATTACGATTACGATTACGATTACGATTACGATTACGATTACGATTACGATTACGATTACGATTACGATTACGATTACGATTACGATTACGATTACGATTAAGATTAAGATTACGATTACGATTACGATTACGATTACGATTACGATTACGATTACGATTACGATTACGATTACGATTACGATTACGATTACGATTACGATTACGATTACGATTACGATTACGATTACGATTACGATTACGATTACGATTATGATTATGATTATGATTATGATTATGATTATGATTATGATTATGATTATATCTTTGTGTGACGAGCGCAGCGCGGTGCTAGGTAATAATTTGGATTATTCGTGTCCTATTGGTTATAGTATGTTATGGTATCACTATGCTGTTATGGTCAGGTATGTTGCTTACCATCAAACACATATTGCGCTCGTCTTGTCACTCTATACTATAAAAAAACCTACTTCTTTTGACACATCAGAGAAAAATGATGAGAAAAAATCTCAAGTGTCTGTTTTATTATTTACCGGGGTTCCTTTGGAGTTTGGGCGCAGGCTCCGGGAGACTACGGGTGACTGCCGCTCCGGCTTAATCCTGAAGCAAAGGTTGGCCAGTGCTATTCAACTTGGAAATGCATCCAGTTTTTATAAATATGGTTTCTTTCAGTTTCGTTCTACGGTCTTTCTCAAAATTCTGTTCGGGTCTTTTGTTTTTTGAGAACATTAAGGCTACCCGCACACACACAATAATATTGACAATAAGGAACGCATTGTCAATAATATTGTGTGTGTACGGTTTGTATTGTGGTATTGTTCAATAATATTGTTAATATCCTGATCCTGATTCAGATTAAAATTCTGATTTTACCCTCAATGTCGGGGGAAGGCAGGGGTTTTGATTTATTTATTTCAATACAATTTAAGTATTAAACTTACAGTTATAAAAACCAACAGATCACATGCTTGAGCTAATATTATAAGCAAGGACTTGCAAAGAAAATATCCAAATAGACAATAATACAGCCGTGTGAGGGCGCGCGGCAATATATTAGATGTGGCAAAGATTTCGATTTAACGCAATGCAACGACGTTTTTCTTTCTATCCATTATATTACATGTATGCACTGTGCACACTAGCTGGAGAGCGACTGAGTCAGATTTTACCTCGAAAACTTGTCAATAATATTGCTTAATGTGCGGGGCTATTTTCGACAATCTCGCATTTACAATAATATCGTGTGTACGGCTAGCCTAACAGCAACATTAAAATCTGATGGTCGACCACGCAATCTTCTTTTTCTAGTAGCAATCTGTAGATTGCAAAAACGTCAGTCCAACTTTCCAACTTACTCATCGAAAACAAATACCCAGATACTCTCTACATAAATATTTCCGTCATTGAAAGCTGCTCGACGGAGTGTAATAGCGGGTAAAATTACTGTTTTATGTCCATGGCCGGGAAAGAAGTCCTCTTTCAAAGGATCTTCGCATCCGTTTGCTGTTAGGGTTCCACGGCGGATATGGACGCCCTTTTGAATGGAAATTTCTTGTAAAAATCTTTTTGGGGGAGTTTACATGTCTCAAGATATGCATAATGCTGACATCTAGTTAAATATAATGAGTGACTAAAAGATATCAATTTTAACGATTCCTTTTTTAGTCTAGTCAACAAGTTCAAAAACGTGTTAAATAGAAATAAACCTTCTAGAAACATGTGCGATATTTTTTTAAGTAACGGGTCTGTCAGACCCCAAGGATTAATACTGTAAAATAAATGTTTAGATGATATAGAGCTTTTTAGACAGTGCGTATAGACGTAGGGAGTCAGTTCCGCGAGGTCGCTACTGCCTAACTATGCAGTAGCGACCTCGCGGAACTCTACTTTCAGCGTTAAAAGACTGTAAAAATAATAAAGATAGAGTTCTAGGAATTAAGACTCTATATTAAAAATATCCTTTTCTTTCAGGATCATCTTTAAAAATTCCTCAAGTATCATTAGTTAACCAATTATTAAGGAATAACTAAATATCTTCTTTTTGTTAACTTATTTTTTATGTCCTAATAAACCCTTAAAAAACACATTCTAGACGTCATTCCGAATCGAATGAGCTATCGCACATGATTCTAGGAGCTTTATTTCTATTTAGCACGCTTTTGAACTTGTTGACTAGACTATTTGACCCTTGGTCGCATGAATATCACTAATTTAATGAATTCCTGGGTAACTAACGTTGGTTGTGATATGCTGATATTTGTGGTCGTCAGTCAGCCAGCAACCTCTTTCAAGGAGAGTACACACGTGTGATCGCTGCCCATTTGGCTTTGACCGTGAATCTATCAAATATGTGTAACAACCACTTTAGTTTTCACCCTACTAATATTATCAATGTTTGAATGTTTGTTGCTCAATCACGTAGGAATGGCTGAAAGTATCGGGTTAAAAATCTGTCTATCTAGTTGGCCATTTTGTGCCAAGAACGCTGTCTAATGTTCTAGGTGCAGCTAGAACAATCATAAACTAGTATAGTCCACTGTAATTACCACTCCCTTGGACTTTACTTCTTTAAGGAGAGAGGCATGGCCATAATCCATCATCTGACTAAGAGTGGGCTAGCGGATGAAGCATGTCCTCGAAAGATCTCTCGAAAAAATCTAATGTAGTAATGTGTAGAATAAACCTGACAGTTGTGGTATGGGCGAAATGTTGTTACGACGAAGGCAATCGGGACCAACTTGCACAAAACTTTTTAACAATATCTTATTCTATTATCCTGTTTTTAGACTTGCGACGAGGCGATGGAGCGTGCTTGCCAAGACTAGATTTTAACATGCCAAAACTGTATAATTCTGGGAAAACTCACACAAGTTATACAGATATTTCACAGCCGAACCTTATAACGAAAATGTAAAATGCGAAAATTACGACCAGTACGATGCGAAGAAAGGGCAAGGTAGTTTTTTTTTTAATTAATTTATTTTACTAAATCTTTTTTTTAATTTCTACAGTTAAAATTGATTAACTCTATTATGAACTCCACCGTTAAATCTTTTTCAATTATTGTCATGAGGTTGTAAGGTTGTACGCCAAAGTTATTAAATAGTGTCAATTTGAGTCAAAAACCGATAAGCTTGCAACCTTCTTGCAACTTTGCGATCACGTCTACACATCCCAATACTGTCGTTGTCAATTTATTGTTCTTGACAATTTCATTATTGAACATTAAATTTAAGTGCCCACCCACGTATTTACAATCAATTTCGCGTCGACATCTCAATTACTTGAAGTGCTCACATCCATTATTTCTCGTTCCCATCATTGCCATTATTCCCCATTATATTGGAACATTTGTTCCTACCCTCATATCACCGATTCCTTTGTTCGTCCTATTGGCATTCAGGAGTCGGGAAGCAATAACTTCCCGATAAATCCTCTAAGAGCTATAATTTTGCGCAATCGTTTGAGGAATTAATGATTGGAAAATTATTATTTGTTTTCGGTGACTGATGTTTGGAATATTATTGCGGAATACTGTGAAATTTAATGTATAAATGGAATTTAATTAATGATTTAAGCATTGCTTCTCTGTTTTTTTTATCAAGAGTGCTAAGTACTTGCAATTTTAGTGTTACTAGCAGCAACGTGGGAGCGTCTTCCCATTCTCTACAAGGCCATAACGCAAGGGTATGAAACTAATCACGTATAGATTGTAAATAAGGTTTTTACTAAGATCTTCCAAACCATACAAGACCAGTACGCAAATACTCGCGTATACTTTGTAGTAACGTAAAAGTATTATGTTGTTACAAAATATACGCCAGTACGCATGCGGACTAATCGTGTATGTTTTGGAACAAGCGCGCGAAAGGCTAACATTACAATTATTATTAATAATTATTAAAATTATTTGTACGTAAGCAGTTGCATGTTCGCCATTTTAAGTAATTGACCTGTCTTGATTTTTTTTTTTAAATAAAGAATGACGAGACGAGCAGGTCATGTGCCTGATGGTAAGCAACATGCCTGCCACATAACAGCACAGTTACACGCAGCTATTGGATCATGAAGAGTCCAAATCATTACCTAGCACTGCACTGCGCTCGTCACCCAGAGATCTAAGATGTTATATCTCTAAGCCCTGTAATTTCTTTGGAAACATTGCCCTTCAAACCGGAACACAGTAATGTTTGCACATTACTGCTTGGCGGTAGAATAACTTGATTTATTGTAGATGTTGGTCTCCCAGATCCGACTCGGAGCACCCCGACTCCACCTAGTCTGGTCGCTACTACCCCTAGAGTGTATATAAAAAATGCGGTAGCCAGCAGAGCTTCTGGCGGGAGTCAAATTCAAGAGTCAAATCTCAGTGATAGCCTCTCATCGGATTGACATATTTATACCGTGCCTTATAAGTAAATCCTAATATAAGATTTATCAACTGAATGGTGGTAAAAGTAAGAATCTCAAACCTTTTTGGACATTTACCATTAAGAATTTTACCAATTCTTAATCTTAAACAAATCTTAGGTTTCACCCAAAAATCTTAAAGATTTACCTTAGTTCGAGGTTTTATAGTAACATATTTATGTACACACGATCAGTACGGAAAATTCTTGTATGCATTGTAATAACAAATTTTCAAAACAACATTATGATATCAAATACTCGTACGCGAACAGTTCCCTATGGCTGCGTTTTGGCGTTGTATAGAATGGAAAGATGCGACGCGAGCATCCACGTTACAAACTATACACGATCAGTACGCAAAACTCTTGTATGGTTTGTAATAACAGATTTTAAAACAACATTACTAAATATACGGGAGCAGTTTCCTATGGCTGCGTTCTGGCGTTGTATAGAATGGAAATACGCAACGTGGGAAAGTTGTAAGTTTGATGGGTACGTTTCAGTGGGGTCGACCGCAAAGTTCCTCTGTTAGTGTGCCCAATGATTTTTTAGTGATGGGTTTAAAGTAAATTTTTAACTTTATATATGATTTTTTTTATCTTTCAATCTGACCAAATTATCGGTTACTACAACTATACCCTACCGATTGTTCTTAGGAAGTATTTTTGAATAACTATTTAACACATAATTAAAAACGATATGAATATGCTTCACCCAGTCCACTAATTAAACACAATTTTATCCCTTAAGTTGATTGAGGAAAAATGGAGATCCGTATTATGCAAACCATCACATCTTCACCGTAACTCTCGAAGCTTAGTTGCTGAGTCTGGGTATTATCCCGAATTGTGCAATTTTTGTTTTGCAAAGTCAAATCCTATGGGGCTCGTTAATGTTGTGTGAGGGATGTCCTTCAAGGTCGATTATTGCAGAGAGAGATGTCGTGCGGTGTGCCACAGGGATCAGCTCTGGGCCCGATGCTGTGGAACATCGGTTACGACTGGGTGTTAAGAGGAACACTCAAACTGGGCGCCAGCGTTACCTGCTACACAGATGACACGCTGGTGACTGCCCAGGGCAAGACATTGGAGGAGGCTGCCAGCCTTGTTACAGAGTCAGTGGAAGCGACGGTGGCAAAGATAGAAATGTTGGGACTCCGGGTGGGGCTACAAAAGTCTGAAGTCATTGTATTCCACGGACCTCGGAAGGTTCCTCCGAGAGGATCCCATATCACTATCCGGGGGGTGCGTATCGAGGTGAAGTCCACGATAAAATATCTTGGACTACACCTCGATCCGAGGTGGAACTTTTTAGAGCATTTTGCGATACTGGTACCCCGTTGATGGGCACAGCGGGTGCTCTCAAGCGCCTGCTGCCTAATCTGGGTGGTCCCAAGACCGGCAGTCGCCGTCTCTATCTCGGAGTCGTTCGGTCAATGGCATTGTATGGAGCGCCTGTTTGGGCGGATGCCCTAAACAACCGAGCTGCTACCCTTTTAAGACGGCCGCAGAGGGCAATGGCCATTGGGGTGATACGGGGATACCGAACGGTTTCCGGCGAAGCGGCATGCCTGTTGGCCGGCTCGCCTCCATGGGACTTGGAGGCGGAAGTCCATGCGGACATGTACACCTGGCGCATGGATCTTCGTAATCGAGGACAACGATTGACGACACGAGAAATCCAAGTTTGGAAACAACGCGCCCGTCGTTCTATGGTGGCAGTATGGAAGGAGCGACTGGCCCGCCCTAGGGCTGGAAACTGGACCGTTGAGGCTCTTCAACTCGTTTTGGAAGGCTGGCTCAACAGGGCACATGGGTCACTTACCTTCCGGCTTGTTCAGGTGCTTACCGGGCACGGTTGCTTTGAGAAGTACTTGTGTCGCATAGCCGGAAGAGAACCGACAACCATGTGTCACCATTGTGACTGCGAGGAGGATACGGCACATCATACGTTGCAGCAGTGTCCAGCATGGGCGGATGAGCGTCGAGGTCTCATTGCAGTTGTAGGAAATGACCTTGCGCTGCCGGCGTTGATCTCCTCAATGCTTGGTAGCGAGAGGTCATGGGAGGCGGCTGTTTCGTTCTGTGAACAAGTTTTGTCCCAGAAGGAAACAGCCGAGCGTGAACGGGAGATTCAATCTGATCTCCCGATGCGTCAACGCCGTCCAGGGCGTCGAAGGAGACTTTTTTCACGCTCTCTTGCGACCACCGTGAAAAGGGGCCTTAGACGGCAGACTCAGGGGGGTCCGTCGCTCAACAAGGGTAGCCCCTGAGATGGCGCGCGTGGTGTTTCCGCGCGCTTCTTAAGGAAAGAGGAGTGGATGTTCTCCACTCCTAGACGGGAATGAGTACTACGGGACCAGCGCTGCCGGAGCTGCGGTGGAGTGCGAAAGCGCTCCCGCAGTCCCGGTATGATGGCACAGGGACGAAACACCCCAGGGTTCCGTCCGTCATATGGCGGAGAGTCCCACATATCAACCGTGCTATCCCCGGAGCCGGTGGAATTCCTAAAGAATTTTCCCTGGGGAAAAAAAAAAAAAAAAAAAAGGGATGTCCTTCAATATCACAACCTTTCATTGACGTCTAAATTGTTTATAATTATGTGAATAAAAATCTTTAACTTTAGACTTTAATGTTTTTGTTTAGTTACATCTTATTCTGTTTATAACCAAAACTTGCAAGTTAAATTTGACTTTCTTCTAGTAGTTTAATCGACCTGCAATTTTGCAAAAATGTGTTAATCGGATGAGAGTCCGAAATTATTGTAACATGAAGTTGTTCACATGAAGAAATCGGAAGGTGGCCATAGTGACTCGGAACGACACAACCCCATCGAGTTTGGACTCGTTTGCTTTATCTTGACGAGTAATTTGGTTCTAAATGGTAACCAGGGTACCATGAAGGACCTGTAAAATAGCCTTAGGAACTCCGTAATTAAAAGACATAATCCATTCGAGTTTGGGCTTGTTTGAGTTGTCTTGACGAGCGCTTTTGTACTAAATGTAAGCAGGGTCTGATGATGGAGCTGAAAGGTGGTCATGAAACGTTTTAGTTCTTTTTTACTAACAAAAAAAAGAAAACTTGTTTGAAATTAACTTGTATTCTTCACTAATTGATGTGTGAATTGCGCATTTATAGATACTATTCTTTGACTTTAAGTTTGGGAAAATACTCAAAAAAGGCGCAAACAAAATTCGAACCTACGTCCTCATGATAGTGAAATCGGATATTCTAACCACTAAGCCACCGCGGCTTACAATTAGAGCAGTAGGTATAATAAATATATTTTTAATTT
Source organism: Ectropis crepuscularia (assembly GCA_963693475.1). Classification (NCBI taxonomy): domain Eukaryota; kingdom Metazoa; phylum Arthropoda; class Insecta; order Lepidoptera; family Geometridae; genus Ectropis; species Ectropis crepuscularia. The sequence continues at coordinate 19,656,071 of OY856358.1, forward strand.
ATTTTTTCTAAAGTAAAACTAGTTAAAAGAAACAATATTTAGCTAAAATCAAGTATTATAATGTAACTGTAAGTCACTCAACGAAACCATATTATCCATAAAACCGGCCAAGTGCGCGTGGGACTCCCGAACGAAGGGTTCCGTACCATTACCAAACAAACGGCTAAAACCTCTTTTGTTGTGTAGGATCCCCTTAAATATTTATTTTATTTTTAGTATTTGTTTTTATAACGGCAATAGCAATACATCGTCTGTGAAAATTTCAACTGTCTAGGCTATCACCGTTCTTGAGATACAGCCTGGACGTCTACTCTAATTCAACGAAAACGTAATTTCGAAATAAACTCGTGATTTTCCAACTCCGATCCGATTCCGATCCGTCGTTTTGTCCGTTTAAATGTTCTAAGCTTACTCTATTTAGAGTATGCTTAGAACATTTCAACGTCAAACAATGTTGTATCGGACGAAACAAAGTAGAACGAGAGTAGGAAAGTCGCGAGTTTTTTTCGAAATCTCGTTTTCGTAGAAACAGAGTAGACGCCCTGGTGAGAAACGGACGGACGGACAGCGAAGTCCCAGTAATAGGGTCCCGTTTTTACCCTTTGAGCACGGAACCCTAAAAACAAAATTAAACGAAGTGATGTGGACATCTTGAAGGAAAACTTAAATGAAGATGAACACTTCCACTATTCTTTTAGGGACGATTCAGCTTGAAATATTAAGGTCTTAAAATAAAAAGCTGCATAATTACGAGTTATCTCGACAAGAAACTAGTTTAAAATGAGCCAAGTTCAGTAGTAGAGCTCTTCAAAGACATTAAGAATGTAGACGTACTCAGTACCGGATAAAAACTACTAAATTGGATTGGTTGGTATATTATGAAGCTTTTTTTATCGTCTCGCTCGAAAAAGAATATTTATCTTTAAGACTAAAAAAAATTTATTCTGATACGGTTACGGCATCCTTAAATGGCTTTAAAAAACGGCTAATGCCATGGGATTATCAACCGAGCGTTTTATAGCTTTGCATTTTTTTATAGGTATAGATGGTAGAGTAAGAGAGAAGCCTATACTCAGCAACGGGATAGAGAAGAATGTGGATGATGATGATGGTATAGAGTGACGTGATGACTAAGTTATTGGAACATGAATTGCCCAAATCGTGTCGTATAGGTAGATACTATCGCACATAGGTCCACCAACTTGCCTAAGCGAGGGTGTAGTCAAATGTGGCACACGTTGACCTACAAGATACTAATGAATATATTACTCATATTGTATATTATTCTTTACAATATTTAAAAACAAAAGTAAAATATAAAATTTGCAAAATATTTACATACCCTATGTATGTAAATATTACTAATTACTAATTTACTCTTATCTTAAAATGTAACTTATTGTGGCTTCAATGTATTCATAGAAAATTATGCAAAAATCAGGATACGGTAATTTTTATTTATTGATTGAAATAATATTGATTAAATTTAACAATGCAACTGTACCTAATTAGAAGTAGTAATACATTATTGAATTATATATTATTATGTACATTTAGTTATTAAATAATTAAACGTGTTTTTTATTAATAAACAACTAGAAGACTTTGTAGTAGTAGGACACTATGTTGTTATGGGCAGGCGTACTGCTTACTATAAATCACATGTCTTGCTCGTTTCATCACTTTTTAGGTACTATAAAAAAGGTAGTATTGCAAGAGATCTTGTATTATTTTTTTATTCTTCCAAAATTTTCCTTGTAATCATTACTCTAATCCACTCGCAATATTTTCAAACCCCCTATTCAATCACTCTAACTACATCCCTACATTGCCCATTTTAAATTCGACTAACTCATTAGCGCTAAGATCTTGCGCGTGAAAATGTTAGTAATTAAGTTTCAGACAGATGATAATTAAGATGTGCTTCTGCATTAAGAGATATGCACGAAATTAGTCATTAAGTATGTCTGAATAAATCGCAGATATTATAGTTGTTTTATCTCTCGAAGCGACGCGCTTCTTTCTTTTGGTGATCAAGTGTAAAACACGCTATGTATGTGTGCGTGATAATAAACATTGTATGTGTAAGTACGTGTGCGTGAAAACATACACATTCGCACGCGTCTCGGGTGGTACTGATACCGTCCGCGATCACGCACACATGCAAATCGTGTTTGTGAACATCGTTACCACTATTTAAACTCGCGTCGCTTCGTAAGATAAAAGCACGTACGCACGTACAAATACGTGTTTACTTTGTTATTTTATGTTGTAAATGTCAAGCTCCTAATTAAAGGTATACTTTGATGTTTTATTTGTGATATTTTGACTTTGAACACTTGAAGTTACAGGCTCAGTAGACGTTAATAACTTGTTGAATGTGGATGACTTGTTGTCTGGAAGAAATCGTTCTCAGTAATGAGGCAGGGACTTGTGACGCTAGTTCAAAAGTGTGTTATGGTAATAATTATTTATGTTTGTTTATATCACAACAGTTTTTTTAATGTATTTAAAGGAATTTATCGCTCAGCGATACTCGCCCTAAAGAGTTGTCTATCCAAGTTTCAAGTCTAAAAATGCGTTTTTTATTTTTAACAGTGAATAATTTGTTAGCTCTTGACGCCTTGTTCCCTGATGTCAAGCGACGATAAGTTCTACGGTGGGAATGGAACGGTAAATACCTAGAAAAATTCAATTTACTCTCAAATTAAAGGTACCTGTTAGGTAGGTAAAGGTAAAAGGTTAAAGGTAGGACTGTTACCATCAGGGAAACCCACTCAGGCAATGCATTCCACAGCCTAGACTTTCTTATTACGTTTGAGTGAAGGAATCCTTATCGTGATTGAACTTAGCTGTACTACATACTGTACAAATAGTTACCGGTATTCCTAACATCTGCTCAAAGAATCCACGAGGTAAAAATCTTTGAAAAAAGTTCTTGCCTATAAAAAAGTTTTATAGACTAGAAAGTCCCCTCTCTATGTCTGTGTCTTTAGAGAAGAAAACCATTTTCCATTAAATATTTTTTCGAGGAAATGGTACTTCTTTTGCTGTGAGTGGTAGTGGATTATGGCCTAGAGTCTTTGTGAAAGAAGCCCTCATCCCAGCATAGGTAAATAAAGAGGGCCGCTTATACCTACGCCAATTAATTAATACCTAATACGCGCAAAAAAGTCATAAATACTGCGTCTTTAAAATTAAATTTATTTATTCAACGTAAAAAAGAACGAGACAGTACTTCAAACAGAAGCGTCTAGAGAGGTAATCCTCACGAAAACTCAATAAAAGACTTCTTAATTAATTAAAAATTACCCACTTCCCGCCGTTTCTAAAAATTAAATGGGTCTTTATTGAATTGGCGAAATAAGATTAAAAGAGCGATGGAGCCTTAGAACTCAGAGCACGTATAAAAGAGGCAACTTGGTAAAACGGCTTGGTAACAGGTAAAGTTTTAAGCGATGTTACAGCGGAGGCCATGTCACGCCTCTGGGGCGCAAAACAGAAGACACTCGTTTATCAAATTCATGTAATAGAATTTTTAAAAACGTGCGACTGGTGTTGAACTCAGTATGTTTAAATATATCAATACGTGAAGCGATTTGGACTCCTTTTTGTAAAAATTCCGCAAACGGAGGAGTATGGAATTTCCAGCACTTATAGTTTATAAATAGAGGAGGAGTGTAAAGAGAGGAGTAGGCTCTTTCTCGCGGTGACTAGACGTGGTGGATCGTTTTCTTCTTAGAAAATTAAGAGGGCGAAGGCTGCTGCACGCGTTAAACTAGTAACCAAGCTAAGCTTACAGGACACCGGTCTATTAGCTATATACAGACAATCTAGCTGTAATTTTTAAGTCATCCTGCATGCAAAATACTAAAATCAGAAAATGAACCCAGAGTCTGGGTTGACTAATTTAAAACAAGCAAAATAATCTCTACTCATCATATTTTTTGTCTCAAAATACTTGTATAGGTACATTGATTTCGCTTTGCTCAGAAACTTGCCAGCCCTTTTGCTCCCGTAATTTTAAATGTGCATATGTTTGAAATACGGCGTTAAGAATATGCTGAATGTGCCAGAACTATAGGGGTCTTCACAAATAGATAGTCGTCAGACTATCCATCACTTTATACCAATATTGACAATCTAACAGCATTTTAAGTATTTTGAAGGAGATAATCTAGTAAGTATATGAATGGCTATATGTATACCTATAGGAATTCTGCCTATCTCTAAGATAAATGGGCTTACGATTTTTTTTTTAATTCTGACGCGTTAAACATAAAAATGTGTTAAAATAATAATATTTACAGTTTTTTTTATATTTGGATTTGGTCTAGGTAATTAATCTGAACAAAGTTTGTAATAGTAATTTGTGTCTTATTTATCAATAATAAATGGGGTAACCTATTATCTTATCCTACTAATATTACTTAAATTACATATTAACTAAAATAATAATTAAAAAACTAATCTCCGACTAACCCTAACTAACTAACCCTAACTGCTCCCGGCACAAAAGTGCCCATGATGCTCGCCGCGTTCCCACGCTGAATGGCAATGGCCAACCTTTGCTCCAGGAACGCACCAGAGCGGGAGTCACCCGTATTCTCCCTGAGCCTGCGCCCCAATTCTGAGAGGAACCCTTTAGCCTCTGCGCCCCAACAACCCAAGGTTTCCACGGCAACAGGTACAAATTCGTTCTGCGACACCAAGATGCCATACTTTCGCTTCTTCTTATCAGCGGCATCCTCTGCCGCGGCCGATGGTGAGTGGATAGTGCGACCTAGGTGGCTGGCGGCGACAGTGCTGACACAAGTGGCGTCCCAAATTAAGCACTTCCCGTTCTTCCAGGGCACTAGAGTCAACCCATCCGGTCTCTTGCCGTCCGATCTGCATAGGCCCGGGGGCTCAAGTACGCAAGGAACTCCCGCCGACACTAAGGCTCTCCGAACTATGTCATTGAGTGCATGGTGTCGCGAGAACCTTCCTGCACACCGTCGGCAACTCAAAGCGTGATGGCCATTGGCTTCTACCAGGGAGCCGCAGGTGCATACGTGGGGTTCACACACCTTGCAGCCTAGGCGAAGAGCCACCGCAACGCGCAACGAGTTGTTATCCAATAAGGTGCCTAGGTGAGGAGAAGGTAGCGCCTGCAACCAAGCCCCAGATTCAGGCTGCGAGACGGCCCGGAGTCTGGCCATATCCGCTCCCGAGGCACATGCCCAAAGTTGTGCTTGGACCCGCTTGACCCCAATAGCATCCCACGCCCGTTGGCTTTGAGACTCTACGGGAGTCGACTCCCCGGAGTTGAGGACACTCCAGACCATCAAAGCGTCAGAAGCATAAGTAACCATTCCTCGGCACCATTTGAATTTAGAATAGTAGCGGCAAGATCAGCAACCCCATGCACCGACGCAAGGAAAGCAGGCAGGCCGACATCTCGCGCACAACGCACCCCTAGACCCCCAAACCGAATTGGAAGAGCTGCCTGTGACCATTGACGTTCATCAAGAGCAACGTTAAGAATAGACTCAACCGCCAATTTCAGAGCCTCGTCAAACGCAGACACTTCAGCCGAATATTTCCAGGTGGGGGACGTCCGCAACAAGTATGTTATTTTAGGAACGGCGAAGCACATTCGCAATAACACTATCGCCACGTGCGCGGAAATGTTTTTAAGGCGTTCACGAGTGCTGAGAAGAAGTCTCGTACGAGAGATAATGGCCTCCGGAACAGCATCAGCAAAAATCGGGGACCCCAATAGAGTGAAATCCGAAGTCGACACTTCCTTAAGTCCTGGTAACATAGAACTGAAATGCGCAAAGTTTCCGCGCGCTTTCACACTGCAGGGGAAAAACTCGCATTTAGAAGGGTTCACCACGAGGCCGAGATCCTTGAGGAGTGGGATAAGTATCCCAAGGTCCTGAAATACCTCTTCCGGTTTACCTCCGATAGTGCCATCGTCTAAATACCATATGTTAAGAGAGGATTTTAGTTCAACGATGAGCTTGTGAATGGCCAAGCTAAAAACGAGTGGTCCTAGTGGATCTCCTTGCTGAGCTCCTACTTGTGAAAGCATGAAATGGTCATTGAAACAAAGTTTGGAAGGAGTTCTATAAACTTGGTGGAGGAAAGGGTAGATAGAAGGAACTTTTTCCTTTACCTCCCTCAACAGGACGTCCCTTTCCAAGGTATTGAAGGCATTGGCAATATCAATTTTCAGCACGACATTACCCGCATTGCTCGGGTTCATTACGTACGAACGCGTCGCGTGAATAGCCGCTTCACAGCCCAGACGCGTCCCAAACCCTAATTGATGTGGTACCAAATATCCTGCTATCTCGTCCCTAACAGCGTGGCATGCCAGCTTAGCAGCGAGATGGCGAAAAACGCTGCCAACAGCAATAGGTCTTAAACCTCCGCCCTTTTTTTCCAATGCGCATAGCGACGCACCGTACAGATAGGGAGTAACGACGGGGTTCAGTTAGCCACTAAGCAAGAAATTTGTGAGGTTACTAAACACCCCAGAAGACGTCGCCCATTTTCCCCAGCGGATACAGACGTTAACTCTTTCAGGTGATGAAACCTCGCTAGTTGGTTGAGTTAAAAGATAGAGAGAGTATCCAAGCTAGCTCCGGTGAACATGAGTAGAAGTAATTATAAGAGTTGTTAATAAAACCGCAAGTTTAACTAATTAGATTTTATTATCGTATAAGTTTACAGTTACCACTGGATGGGTGGTCTAAATGTAGTGGTAGTTCTGGGGGTAGTATAAGTAGAATTAAAGAGAGGGTCGGGGTCGTTTGCAATTCGAGTGGATTATAGTGCAATTCTGGTGGGACACACTGGCCTGTGTAAGCCGCGGAGGGTCGGGTCGCAGTCCTTCTGGGGGGTTCAGTGGTGGCAGCTGGACATGGCGATGGTGCTCCTTGTGTCCTACACGGGGTAGCTCCTCTGTCTCATCCGAAGGGTGTGCAGGCTACTACTTCAAGATTGATAGTTCCCTCTGTGCATCAGCCAGCCGTAAGAGTGGCCGTTAGGGACTCAACCCGGTGCTGGAACCCTGGAATTGGTCGAAGGTGACCATTAGAATGCCGTCCCCCAATACGAAGATAACTGCGACATCCGCGGCTTGCTTCGTCGAGGCGGAACAGGACCCAAAGTGGTCCGCTCGTGATTGATAATCATGATGAGGCAGTTATCTTTACATTTTGGTTGTACACTGAGTAAATCACACTTACATAAAGAAGCATAAGTATGAGAAATAGCAGGAAAGTTTATAACGGTCGAAAGAAAATCAACCGTCATTCACTTTTCTAGACACGGGTAGGTCAATGACCCTTGATTCCGACTTATCGAACTCGCCGGCCGTTGACCCCGTGTTCGATTGTCATAATGTAATTTGCTGAATCCAAACGAACATCGTTCTGTCGCGGGGTCTCCCGTAAATCATCGGCAGACAAATTCGATGAGCAGTAAAAGTAGCACAATTCATACACCATATGTTTTACACAATTGTACACGCAATATGAACAGTGATGCAACAGCGATACATAATGCAAATTGGAACACTTACCCTACGGGGTTTTCGTTGCACTTATAACTTTTAAGCTTTCGGACAGCATTTAGTTTTATTTCACTTTTTATAGTTATTAGAAAAATTATTTGTAAAATGGCTTCTGCCTTCAGTCAGCTTCTCTTTTATAATTGTGAGCCCCTTGGCGTCGTCTCTCGCCATTGGGTGATTTGAATTGTCGCGTCCCGATTGGTCCGCGACACCGTTCCGTTTTACCATCTACGGCCGTTTTACGATTTAAAGGTTTCCTAAGACGGCAAGTCTATTTTTGATTACTTTAAGGGAACGGTGGAATGGAACACCGTTACATACCCCCCTTTTTAGGTCAGGATTTTTCCTGAGGAAAATCCGGAGAAAAGTTTCTTGAACTTTTCGGCTGTCTAGAGAGTATAACCTTCTGTGTTCCTGGTATCTCTAGAGTGTTGTAAGGACAATCATTAGCTGGGCTTCGACCTTTAGGGTCAGCTGTAGTTGTAGACTCAGGATTTTAGAGATAGTCATGCTATCTAGGTTTAACATCGGGTATCAAACACTTTTAGAGGTTTGAGTGACCTTGGATGTTGAAAGTTTGTGAATTACGCCGTTAGTGAGCGTATTCACTTTAAGAGTTTGTTAATGTGATCGGTGCTCCCCTTACCGACTTTCCGGGCACATAACAAGTTAGGCTTAACATCGGGCACCCGAACACTTGTAGAGGTTCGACTGACCCTGAATGTTAAAAGTATGTGAATCACGCCTTTAGAGGACGTATTCACTTAAAGAGTTTGTTAATGTGATCGGTGCTCCCCTTACCGACTTTCCGGGCACATAACAAGTTCATTTGCGCCTAGGGCAAATGCAAATCCATGCTGTGACCGACACCACACTCGCCGATTTTCCGAGCACTAGCATAGGATTTTTAGAGAAGGTGACACTATCTAGGTCTAACATCAGGCATTCAACACGTTACAGGGTAGACTGTAACTGAATGTTGTTAGTATGTGAATCCGCCGTTAGTGAGCGGTATTCACTTACACCTAATAGTGTCAGAGAACCTGTAACTACGAGTACACTCCAGCATAATGTTTTGTCCCCAACTTAGACGGAACGTATAAAAAGTTATTTATGTTTAGATTATTTAGTATTAGATTTAGAATTATTACTAGAGAGGTTGATGGTACAGCATCAATTAGCTTAAACAGTATTTAATGATTATTGAAGCAGTATTATTTAGTCAGACTGTATCAATAAGTTTAGATAGTATTAATTAGTAGAACAGCATTATTTAGTTTAGACTGGATCAGCAAGTTTAGATAGTATTAATTAGTAATAGACAGCATTAATTTGTTTAGACTTTATTTTATTTAGTATAGACAGTATTACTTAGTTTTTTTAGGTAGTATTATTAGTTTTAGACATCATTATTTAGTTTTAGGTAACATTATTAGTTTCAGATAACATTATTTAATTTTAAGTAGCATTATTAATTTTAGATAGCATTATTTAGTTTAGGTATGTGTTCCAATTTGAGTACAACAATAGAAATGTGAGGTTGTCATAGTAATGACACCAGGTTAATTGCAGAAGCAATTTAATATAATTAAAAGTTAATGTGGGAATATCCGATAGGGAAATCATCCTTCAGGTAGTTAAAAAGTTTTGTAAAAGAACCAAAGTGTTCTTACAACTTAAAAAAACTGTAAAAAATTTAAAAAAATTAAAAGGATATATCACACATTCACTAGTACCTAGAAAGTATTAGGCTATTAATATGCAATATCACAATGCAGAAGTACTATTGGTTTAACAGCAATAGCAGTGGTGAGGTAGGTCACCCTAGAAAAAATATAAGTACCCTATAATAAGAAGTACCCGATGTGTGGTCATTAACTACTAACTTCCAGAAAAATCTATGAAAAAAAAATTATAAAAATAGTTGTGGGTATAGTAAAGAATATAGGTAAGTAGTTGAAATTATCCACACACAAGGTAATTTTACACACAAAAATTGCCTTAGATCTAGAAGATTATAGCCAACACCATAAATTATCAATAGCACACCTTAAAAAACAATATAAAACCGACTCGATTGCAAACTTAGTAGTTGGGCGCCAATGAAACCTCGCTAGTTGGTTGAGTTAAAAGATAGAGAGAGTATCCAAGCTAGCTCCGGTGAACATGAGTAGAAGTAATTATAAGAGTTGTTAATAAAACCGCAAGTTTAACTAATTAGATTTTATTATCGTATAAGTTTACAGTTACCACTGGATGGGTGGTCTAAATGTAGTGGTAGTTCTGGGGGTAGTATAAGTAGAATTAAAGAGAGGGTCGGGGTCGTTTGCAATTCGAGTGGATTATAGTGCAATTCTGGTGGGACACACTGGCCTGTGTAAGCCGCGGAGGGTCGGGTCGCAGTCCTTCTGGGGGGTTCAGTGGTGGCAGCTGGACATGGCGATGGTGCTCCTTGTGTCCTACACGGGGTAGCTCCTCTGTCTCATCCGAAGGGTGTGCAGGCTACTACTTCAAGATTGATAGTTCCCTCTGTGCATCAGCCAGCCGTAAGAGTGGCCGTTAGGGACTCAACCCGGTGCTGGAACCCTGGAATTGGTCGAAGGTGACCATTAGAATGCCGTCCCCCAATACGAAGATAACTGCGACATCCGCGGCTTGCTTCGTCGAGGCGGAACAGGACCCAAAGTGGTCCGCTCGTGATTGATAATCATGATGAGGCAGTTATCTTTACATTTTGGTTGTACACTGAGTAAATCACACTTACATAAAGAAGCATAAGTATGAGAAATAGCAGGAAAGTTTATAACGGTCGAAAGAAAATCAACCGTCATTCACTTTTCTAGACACGGGTAGGTCAATGACCCTTGATTCCGACTTATCGAACTCGCCGGCCGTTGACCCCGTGTTCGATTGTCATAATGTAATTTGCTGAATCCAAACGAACATCGTTCTGTCGCGGGGTCTCCCGTAAATCATCGGCAGACAAATTCGATGAGCAGTAAAAGTAGCACAATTCATACACCATATGTTTTACACAATTGTACACGCAATATGAACAGTGATGCAACAGCGATACATAATGCAAATTGGAACACTTACCCTACGGGGTTTTCGTTGCACTTATAACTTTTAAGCTTTCGGACAGCATTTAGTTTTATTTCACTTTTTATAGTTATTAGAAAAATTATTTGTAAAATGGCTTCTGCCTTCAGTCAGCTTCTCTTTTATAATTGTGAGCCCCTTGGCGTCGTCTCTCGCCATTGGGTGATTTGAATTGTCGCGTCCCGATTGGTCCGCGACACCGTTCCGTTTTACCATCTACGGCCGTTTTACGATTTAAAGGTTTCCTAAGACGGCAAGTCTATTTTTGATTACTTTAAGGGAACGGTGGAATGGAACACCGTTACAGTGACCAGGGCGCAATCCATCCAAACCCCCAGCGGCCCCACTGTAAAATGAACCAAGCCCGTATTCCACATCCGCTAAACTGATGGATAAAGGAGTAAGAGATTTGTCTGGCTCTGGTGGGAAGCTAAGGGGCCGGGATGGAGCTGGGTGCTTCAGCCTCAGAGCTGCCAACGTTTCGGGGTCCTGACGTGCATACGTATCATCGGATAACAAAAGACGAACCGCCCCTCTCCGGTCGCCCTCAAAAACCTTCGACTCTATGAGTTTGTTTTACGGAATTATCAAAAGCTAGCTGCGTTTTCCAGTTTTTCACAATTTATTCTCATTAAATTCGGCGCGAGGGTATAACTTTCATAATCATATTTGTTTACTAGCGGTCCGTTCCGGCTTTGCCCGTATTACATAATATGTACACCGTTATTTCTTTTGAATTAGCAAAATTTTAACCGCGTTATCTATTGCCGTTACTGAACACAACATGCTGAAATGGTCAAGGTTACGACCACTCAACCGTGACTCCCGCCTACCCTCAAGTTACTTGAAAAACAAAAGGAATAATCACTTGCATTTCTTTAGTTACGTGTCGAACGCTGTCAAGGTATGTATAGGTTAGGTGTATGCGGTAAAAATACTAGTGAAACGTTGTGCAGGTGTAGTGATCTTTTTTTGAAATCGGACACTGCACAAGTTTTAAAACTAAGTGAGGTGACAGAAGTGTATGCCTAGTTGAAAGGGCGTGTGACTGTATCGATCATGGTGTTGAAAATTATTTGGAACAAATACTAAATAACTGTAACTACAAATAGTTTAGTAAATTAGTGATTGTTGGAAGTAGATATGCCAAAAACAAGTTATTTTAACCCTATCTAGTGATTAAAGATTAAACTAACTAAACTAAACGTAATTGTGCCGGTCCAGGCCCATAAAAATATGAAGGAAATGTTTTACATAAATTGAAATAATAAAAAGTAGGTAGTTTTGCAATGCAGGCGCGTGCGGTTGTCGTAGTACCGGGCAAAAAGCCGTCACTAGGCCAGAACAGAGCGAGAGAGATGCAAATAGCTGTGCAAAAGAGAATACTACGACGTCATTTAGCATTGATAATGACGTCGTAGTGTTTTGTTTACAAACATTACAAGTGGACCCATAAAAAGGTATGCCTAAAAAGGCATGATTTCTGTAAATTTTAGCTGGTCACCGATTCTTCAATATTGAGTTCAAGAGTAAAGTTATTGCAGTTACAATGTGCTATGTTGTCTACATAGTCTGTTAAAATTTTGCTAATTCAAAAAAAATAACGGTGTATAGTATATAGCACTCAGGGATCACGTACCTACTCAATGGTAAAAGATCTTTTGAAATCGGTCCATTAGTTCTTGAAATTAGCGCGTTCGAACAAAATACCTCTTCAGCTGTATATAAATATTAGTATAGATATCTGATCAAAAGCCTAAAAAAATTAATTTCAATCTTCCAGTTACAGAAATTATGAAACTTCCGTACAAACTTTCAGCCCCTATTTCAACTTTTTTCCATTTTCTCATGTATCCGTTCACTAGTTCGAGTACAACATGAAACTTTAATAAAGAAGTTAGATAACTTTAAACATCTATATCTATATCTATACTAATATTATAAAGAGGAAAGATTTGTATTTTTGTATTTTTGTATTTTTGTATGTATGTAATAAACTCAAAAACGACTGAACCGATTTCAAAAATTCTTTTACCAAAAGAGAGCTACATTATCACTGAGTAACATAGGCTACTTTTATTACGAGAAAAAATTAGAATTACTTTGATTTCTTTACTAAAACCAACGCAAGGTATAAAAAAAACAGCCATAAAATGGCTTTCATCGCATACGCTGCGGAAAGTACCAATGATAGAACAAAACAATGTTCTACAATATTATAAAACGTATTAAAATCTACAAAAAACCTCGCGAGACCATATGTTTAACTACTGTAATTACGTCGCTACAACTGCTTTTTTACCTTTTAAAAGAAGATAAAAATGCCGATCAAATTCAGACCATGTTATCCATACATTTGTATTAATTCTTATCCAAATAAACTATTTCGTATTCAAGATTGCTTTAATACCTACTGATTCCTTTTTGAATTATTAAAATCGGACATTGCATTCAAAAGATATTACGAAGTTAAAAAATTCCATCCTGTCGAAATAATAATAAACGACGCGACGGGCCGGCGCGGCGCGCCGACTGTAGCGCGGCGCGGCGCAACGTGGCGGTACATGCCATCGATACAAATCAATGGATGTGCCCTGAGAACCTTGAAATTGGTAATAAATTGCGTCTCTGTGTGTATCGTAAGTGGTTTACAAACAACCAATCTACTTGACCCCTATAATCGCTAGCGGCGAGATTTGCTGTGGTTCTACTTATTTTGGTTGTTGACAACGAATAATGATAGGTAAAAACGTCCAGCGTCCTCCGCGTCCTGCAACCGACTAGAACGGAAAGAGTGAGCTCACTCTTCCCAACTTTGACATGATTACGTGCGCTCTGAAGTTTGGGAAGGCCAATCTTGTGTTCTACGATCTATGGTAGATGCAGAATTAGGAAGAGTGTACAGCGTTCATCCTTCCCAGTCAGAGTGTTTTTATCTCAGAATACTTTTTTATCATATACCACGTTGGTACATGGTTCCAAGACTTTAAAATCGTGTAAAAGAAACTTACCAAGCCGCATGCCGAGACGGGGGTTTGTCACAAAATTATAGCCAATGGGAAATCCCTTTGAGAGAAGCTTCAAGCTTCCCGGTGTCCGTTGAGGATGAGAGTTGTTTGTGGTAATATTCATCGATATAATTCAATAGATGTGCCCAGAGCACCTTGACATCGGTAATAAACTGCGTCTCTGTGTGTATCGTATCTGGTTTACATAAAACCAATCTACTTGACCCGTACAATCGCTAGCGGCGAGATTTGCTGTGGTTCTACTTATTTTGGTTGTTGACACCGAATAATGATAGGTAAAAACGTCCGGCGTCCACCGCGTCCTGCAACCGACTAGAACGGAAAGAGTGAGCTCACTCTTCCCAACGTTGACATGATTGTGTGCGCCCTGAAGTTTGGTAGGGCCTATCTTAGGTTCTACGATTTATGGTAATATTATTATTTTGTTTCCGCCGTATTACATTACAGCTAGCCGTTTTGAAAAACAGTGCCTTTTTGTAATGCGGCGGTTCGACGATTAGCCGCATTGTCATTGCGATACGTTCTTCAATAAGGCGGCCCACGTTCAGCCGTATTGTATTACTGCTTATATTATAGGGTGACCAAATTTAAAAAAACATAATTTAAATAAACAAAATCAAAATTAATTTCATTCATCCGAAAAAACTGACCGATTACTTACGGTATTCCTTAATAATTTTTTTACAACATTTTACCTCTCACATAAAGTTTGAAAGCCCATAAATTGATATCGGTGACGGTACACCTAAGAAACATGGTGCACTTCCATAGACAAGGGTCTATCATCGAGATTTGACTCCGGGTGGGCTCCCGCCAGAAGCTCTGTGGTCAGCCCTGAGTGTCGCTTCTCCATACTCGGCCTGCGATACACTTCGGCTACTTGCATGGCTTGCTCCACATAGGACCTCCCTTGAGCTTCTGGCTCCCGCATTTTTTTTAATACACTCCAGAGGTAGTAGCGCCAAAACTATAAATATGGAGTCGGTATGCTCCGAGTCGGATCTGGGTCTCATGTAACCAACCCGGTCCGATTTAGTCTTAACAAGGTGGACGGTGGAAACGAAATAGTTTCCAAGTAACACCCAGGGTGACAAGTGACACTCCAATAATATTGTGTACAATCCCTCCGAACTCCAGAATCCACTGTCACTTTAGCAATTTAGCAACACACTTACAGTACCTATTCAATGCCATAGTTGTTGTTATGTCAGGCAGTGCCAAGAGTGTTAAGAATCGGAACTAAAAATTGTGAAAGAGGCGGCTAATCTCTCGCTTTATTACTTTACGGCTAGCCGTGTTGAATGACGTATGGCGTCGAATACATTCCGGCGGTTTTTAATCAGCCGTATTCAATCCGGCTGATCGTTAAACCGCCGCTTTACAAAACGGCCCTCAACCAACTAAGCCACCAGGCCAGCCAGTTTAATGTTTTTACACTTTAAAGTTTTGGTTTCTAATTTTGATCATTTGGAAAAATTTGGTCATGTACGTTTCATTTAGCATACCTACTTAACAAAAAATATTGACCCCGTGCGAAGCCGGGACGGGCCGCTAGTTTATTATAAATAGACAAATGGTAATTAAAATAGACGGGCGAGGAAATTCACTCGACTTTACCGAACTCAAAGGTTAGCATAAATGGTACTAATATCTCAATGAGTAGGGATCTCATTGATGGATAATGCCTCTGGGAAAATAGGGCCACAAAATTCTAGGTAACATTAATAGATTTAGGTGAAGTCGGTCAAAAGATCGCACTATCAAAAATAGACATCTGACAAAGTCAGCGTTTTATCTTTATAGTGTAAGTTTATACATACATAGTACATACTCGTATAAATATTCGAAATTCCAAACGTTAAAGTATGGGTATTATTGAAATAAATACACACGGTAAAAAAAACCGTGCTAAAATGGATTGTCTGTTTGTTCCAGTTAATATGTGAAACGGCTGGACCGTATTTCAAGGGCAGATAGCTTATAGGAGTAACTTTAGCATCTTTTTTATAACAATACTCTCAGGTTACATCATAGGATACCGCTATTAAATAACAATTTAACAGGCTTTGAATAGGGTACAACCCTCAAAAAAACTAAGTAGCCCGTTAGTTAGATTGCCAAAAAATATTGTACACGTATTTTTTCTTTTGTTTCACAAACAAAAAATGACGAAGATACAGCGCTTCGAAGTTTCGTGTGACGTCACTTGTGAGTACGATTTTTACTCACGAGTGACGTCGCGACCCCCCACTCTCGAAGTTTGATGGTTTATATCTTTGCCGATTTTTAATATTATGAAAAAACAAAAAATACGTGTCAAATATTTTTCCATGATCTAGCTGACGGACTAATTAGGATGGTATAGTTTTGACCCAGTCCGGTACCCTATTGACATCATTTGTGAAAATTGATAAATTCTCCATCCATTGTTTGGTTGATCGAGGTATCGAGGTACATTACTTTTTTATGCAAAAACTACTGTATTAAATTATTTGACTATATTTGACTCTTGGTAGTTGAATATTATCTAGATTAAATTTGAGACAAAAATACATCGAAACAAAAATTTTAGAAACAGGAATGACTGAAATATTTATTGATTTAAGAAATATGACTGGCCTCGTGGCTTAGTTGATAGTAGCTCTGCCTGCGAAGCCGAGGATCGTGGGTTCGATACCCACCCAGTGCAAATATTTGTGTGATGAATTCAGATGTTTGCACTGTGTCTGGGTGTTTATTGGTATAATAAGTATGTTTTTAAAAAAAAATATAAAAGTATTATAACAGCTATGTGGCCGCCATCATACAAGCTTTGCTTAGTTTGGGGTCAGATGGTGTTGTGTGTGAATTGTCCACCAATATTTGTTTATTTATTTATTTAAAGGAAAACGTGGGTAAATCTTCAAGCCGATAATGGTAAAATTATATTTTAAGACTTGTTTATTAACGACTAGTTGTACCATGCGCACGTTGCTACGCCACCTGTCGAAAACCTTGGTCGTATTGGTCGTACCAACTCAGAAACCTTCTTTGGCTCATGCGCAACAACGTTGACAAAGATCGTCATGTGATCTAACGCATAGTTTACGATTCTGTAGAGAACATATTGACAAACATTCATTGTTATATTTATAGAAGAGAAGTTACACCAAGCCCCTTAGTGGCCTGAACATTAAGTGCGAGATCCTGTTCATTGATTTGGTGCGTGCGCTATGACCACTTTGAGGTTATAACTCTGGATCAATGGTGGCTACACGATCCTCGGAAACACACTTGTTGTTTCCAAAAAGTAACAGAGAGTTTCTTGGACCACACACCCAACAACGTTATGGTGTGCTTTTGTGTCATCTCTTTCTCTCTTCGGACTTCGCTAAAGCTGAGAATTGGCCATCTTACGTAGCTCAGTTCTTCCTCTAACTGTCGTCTCTAACTCTAGCCTGTAGCCCGTACCGTATCTTATGAACAACTAGGGTCAGTTGGATTTGGTAGCCTACGGTAGCTCAGAGATTCTTCGCACTCCGTTGCAAATGCTCTGCCGTTATCATGACCGTTGCCTTGGCCAGAAACAACAGAGTGACCAGAAACCTTTTCATATTGTGTCCTAGTATGGAAAGTCGCCACACTGGCCATGCGGATTGGCGTACGATACGCTGAAAAAAAACTGAGCATTAGATTTTTTTTTCAAAATGTCAGAATTCAAGGGTGTTTATATGAGAGAACGTTTGTCCAGTGTGATGCATCATTGTTGCGTTCAAAAGCAAGTTAGTAGGCAAAATATCGCAATCGTAGTAACGTTATTATGTGTTCCAAGTCTGAAATTGTAAATTCGGAAAAATCCGTCCGATATTCTGGAATTGCGAAATTCCGTTAACGAATTAATGTGTCAATAAATTAACCAGGTCTGTAATTGGATTTAGAGCTTGCTTACAATGGCGCACGGTGGTGAGCATGATCATTATCATTACCTTAAGACCTCACCAGACCTAGTCTGTCTGAATGTACAATAAACGATTCAGATAAGCTTAGTGTAATTTATGAGGATTGTAGTGTAGTGTTGTTCTCGCAGCAATTTAATTTTGTTAAGAAAAACTTTGCCCGGTAAATCAAATTCAAAGCACCTCAAAAGCCATCCACATCCTCATTTAACACAAGACGCTGGAAAATACGGACTTTTAAATCGCATTTTCTGTGCCACATTTACAATTGACTTCCAAGAACCAACCGGAAAAGCCTCGGAAGAATCTCCGTGACAGGAACATGGCAAGACTTTTATGGAATCACATTTAATTGACTTGTCAAGACATCGAAGAGTCGCCTCTCGACCCTCCAGTCTTTAAAATAAGGCCTAATATCGAACTGAGACAGATTAAAATTCTACGTGGTACGGTGAAAAAGTGAAAATTGGAGTGGAGTAGAAATCTCATTAGAACGCGTTTGAGGAACTTTTGGGTACAATGGAATTTCGAAAATAGGTAACGTTTATTTATTTAACTGCTCATCCGGAAGGGTCGGACGCTGGTGTCGGAGCGACGACGTAACTGAATGTGGACTCGGGAAGTGATGGGAAATAGGAATGTCTACTAATACACAAAAAGGAAACTCCCAAATTCAGAAATATATATATTACATGCACGCTATGGTTTTTCTTGCGTAGTTCCTGAACTTTTGATTTTCACAGGGATAAAAAATAGTATTTGTGTTATTCTATACTATTATCTATGTATCAAATGTCATCCAGATCCCTTAAGTAATTTTTGTTTGAAAGTATAACAAACATCCATAGGTACCTACATACAAACTTTTGCATTTATGATATTAGTAGGTACCTAGGATACGATCATCATCATCATCAGCCAACTAAATGTTCCCACTTCTGGGACTCGGGGCCTTTTCTCGCGAGGAGAGAGTTAAGGCTATAATCCACCACGCTGGCCCAGTGCGGGTTGGTGGATGACACATGACTTCGAAAGATTTTAGGTACATGGCGGTTTCCTCACTATGTTTTTCTTCACCGTTTTAAGTTAGCGGCATTACGCACATGACTTCGAAAAGACAGTGGTGCGTGTGGGGTTTGAACCCGGGGTCTCCGGATCGGCAGTCGCCGTTCTCCCGACTAGACCAGCCCTAACTTCACTAGACCAGCCGTAACTACTACGTACTAGGATACGATAATTTATAATTTTTCGGTTTTATTAATAAAATTATGAAGTACCTAAACTATGATGGTCACTCTCAAATGGCTTCTACTGCCTGCCTACCGGAAGTAAGAATATTGTTGTTTTTGTTGAAGTCACGTAAGCACTAGGATGGGCTGCACTAAATTACTGAGCATAAAATCACAAAATGCGGACAAATTTTGAAAACCTATCGATAGACACCCCACACGTGTAGGTATGATGAAAAAAAAAATTTTGAGCTTCAGTTCTCAGTATGGGGGGCAACCCTAATTTTTGTTTTTTTAAAAAACTTTTGTAAAAATCTTAATGCGGTTCACAGAATACATCTACTTGCCAAGTTCCAACAGTGTAGTTTTCATAGTTTCGGCAAAAAGTGGCTGTGACATACGGACGGACAGACAGACAGACATGACGAATCTATAAGGGTTCCGTTTTTACGTTTTACGGAACCCTAAAAACCATAAATTCAGAAGCGTTATTGTGTCGTTGTCTTTCAGTAGGTTGTTCCTGGTGGTTCGTAAACATTTGCGATTTATTTATGTACATATTTTCCCAACACTAGCTCAGAAAACGTCGTCAACAGTATTTCAGAATCCGATTAGCATCGTTGAGTGATCGCCGCTTTGGTAGGCTCATGGTCTTATTAATCAATTTAATATCAAATTGCAATACAATCTTTTTTTCTTTAATTGTGGCATTTTATATCAGACTTAAAAAACTTAAATTTTAGAAGCGTTATTGTTTTTATTTCATAGGGTTGATCCTGGTGATTCGTTAAGTTTTGTTGTATATTTTCCCAACACTACTTCAGAAAACGTCGGCAACAGCATTTCAGGATCCGATTATCATCGTTGAGCGATTGCCTCGTTGGTAGGCTCATGGTCCACCGGTCAGCTGAAGAGCACTAATGAGGAACGAGTGATAATGAAAGGAAAACCAACAACTAAAATTACTACTGTATCTTCGTAAATTTCGTGCCACTACTGAACGCCTTTGGACAAATTATTGAACTACATCGCTTTTGTCCAATATTTTTTGTTTATTTTTGTAGATTACGATTATGGCACCTACCATCTGCGGTTGTAATTGGTGACGTGAAGTCTAGCTTAATATTTCTGAGTAATTATTGGTGAGTGTAAGAAATAGACAAAATATACTCTATGGTGTAAGATAATAAAGGCTATATTGTCTGAGAAAAGTAATAATATAAATATATAAACATTGGCGGACAATCCACACAACAACACCATCTGACCCCAAACTAAGCAAAGCTTGTACGATGGCCGCCAGATAGCTGTTATAATATTTACATAGTTTTAAATACATACTTATTATACATAGAAACACCCATTATTATAATACTTATTTATTTGTCTTAATTCTGTCCTGCAACCCTTTAGGTAATTATTTTCTTTCACTCTGAAACACCTCTGATTGTTTTTGTGATTGCAGATGAATAATTTGTCATAGGCACTAGCTTAAACGATGAAGGTAAACATTCAGAGGAAACTAGCATGTTCCATAAACCTCTCGAGGTCATGCGTCAACCTCTAACCCACACTAGCCCAGCGAGGTGGATTAAGACATTAACTCTCTTCTTGCGAAAGAAGTCGTCGAGATGCAGTAGCAAGGAACATGAAGTGGGCTGTTTGTATCATTTTTTTTCATAATATTATTTTACATAGAATTAAAGCAAACAATATAGAAGGAAGAAGAATTTGTAATATATTCGTGTACATTTCACACACAAATATTGGTGGATATTTCACACACATAGTAAAGTAAATATTGGTGGACAATTCACACACAACACCATCTGACCCCAAACTAAGCAAAGCTTGTATGATGGCGGCCAGATAGCTGATATAACACTTATATAGCTTTAAATATATACTTATTATACATAAAAACACCCAGTTTCAAATGTTTACAGTAAAGTTCTTGTCAACGAATCGTTAAGAGGGCGCCTAGTGCCAGAAAACGAAAAAAGGACATTTTCGACGCCGCTCACTGAAGTTAAGAAACTAAAAACTATAACAAAAAAAATATTGACGTGTGGGTACAATCAAGAAGAAGCACAATAACCGAATAGAATTTTAAAAATGGATCAGAATTCCGGACGAGATCGGAATGTCTACGCACACTCCTCGCTCGTAGAGCAGTGCGTATAGAGATCCGTTCGACTGGAAAGCCTTAGGGGCTTTACTTGGGCATATATTCCTATCTGGTTAAGTAATTAGACTTAAAACTTAAGCGTCTGTCGGTGATGCGGCCAAGCGGGAATTACTTGGGGCACGAATATTTAAGTACATCACGGCCGTGGAATAAAGAACACGGCGGAAGAGGAGAGTTGGTATCACGATGTGCCGCCAAACAACACACCAAATACAAGATATTATTGCAAATGTTTACTGTAAAATTATTTACAGATTCAACCAAAGTTAAAGGCATTAAGAATTGAAAACAATAAAGTGGCCTGGCGAAACTGGAACTTATTTAAGTCGCAAAATTAGAGCTTGTCTAGAGAAGACGTTAGATGCGCGAGTCTAGTATTAGCAGGATCCCTGATACATTTTTGCATTTGATTACCATCAAGCTACTTTTTTAAAAATAAAGAGTGACGAGACGAGCAGGACATGTGCCGGATGGTAATGAACATGCCTGCCACATAACAACACAGTGACACGCAGCTATTGGAACATGAAGAGTCCAAATCATTACCTAGCACTGCACTGCGCTCGTCACCCAGAGATCTAAGTTGTTATAATATCTCTAAGCCCTGTAATTTCCGTGGAAACATCGCCCTTCAAACCGGTGGACTCTGCCAAGAGTCCTACCACTACAGTTAACGTACTATCGCGTGAATAGCTTCATTTTGATGAGACGCTCAAGAATTTCTTGTAGAAGTGTCTCTCTCGGTTGTGGTAACTAGCATAAAATATTTCTAACCTTAGGTCCGGGATAATGTACCACGCTATTTATAGGACAATATGACTGTTAAATTATATTAGCTAAGTAAAAAACTAAAGCTTCCAATATGTATCGTTATCGAAACATGTTTTATGCAGGCCCTTTCAACATGTATCCATAATGAGGTCATACATTATTACTAACCAGCTGCTTTTTTTTTAAATATATGCTTGCTTGCTTGTACCTACTATGGAATGAGCTGATATAATATTTGTATAGTTTAAGTACATATTTATTATACACTATCTGTGCCCCGCGGTTTCACACTATTTGAGGAAAATCCATACTAAAATATCCATTGCTGGCCACTTTATTACGTTTTACGGAACCCTAAAAATACGTAAATAAGCAACAATCAAGCAACAATGCATTGTTGTAGAACAAATTTGATTACTTCAAATGACACAAACTTCAAATGTAGACACGCGCCGTCACAGACTTCAACGACCAAAGAGAATTTAAATTCACTGAACTAAAGCTCTCGAAGATAAATATTTTTCCCCGTTTTCTTTACATTCTTCACTCATACTCCGTACCTATTGATAGTAGCGTAATGTTATATACCCTATAGCCTTCCTCGATAAATGGAGTATCCAACAAAAAAAGAATCTTTCCTATCGGTCCAGTAGTTTCCGAGATCCTAGCGTTCAAACAACCAAACAAACAAACAAACTCTTCAGCTTTATGATATTAGTATAGATACATAGGAACACTCAGACACAGAACAAATACTTGTATTCATTATTACATATCATGCATTATGTGTGTTTGTAATTTAATCATGTTTTGAACAAATAAATTGTCTTTTATATTCAAACTAGCTGACCCCGCAAACGTTGTTTTGCCTTAGTGAACAACCCTTGTCACTTAGGGGTATGAAAAATAGCTAGTAGCCGATTCTCATACCTACAGAATATGCATATAAAATTTGGTTAAAATCAGTAAAGCCGTTTCGGAGGAGTAAGGAAACAAACACTGTGACACGAGAATTTTATATATAAGATGAAGATATGCTCATTCTAAAATAATAATAAAAAATCCCTTCTTCTATCCTCAACCCATAATACCTACTTGCGAGTAAAATAGTTCCCATCAGTATTCCAATCTTTTTGCGATCCATGGTACTTCCGGAAAACACGTCCAACACGGTTGACTACCGTTGAAGGTATGGTTACCCTAACCAACGCAACGCAACGGTTTGCCGCACGAATTCGCATCGGAGAAATGCACATCGCAAGATCCTCCGATGCGGCGTCGCTTCGCAGTTTTGTGTTCTCGCCTTCCTAAATCGGATACACTTCGGAGAGTGTGCGACTGATTTACATGATCTAATACCACCTTGTCTATTTTTCTATCGTATTTTATTATATCTACTTAAAAGTACCTGTGCAATCAGATTTGCTGCAAACTATATCGGAGCTGAGTTATGGCCCCTCAAAGTTTTTGTACAATTAACTCACATAACTCAGCTCCGATATAGTTTGCAGCAAATCTGATTGCACAGGTACCTTTATATAAAAATAAGATTTCATAAAAGTGATAACGTATGTTTGGCCGCTATAGGAAATGGCGCCACTAGTCCATACAAAGAAAACCAAAAAACAAACTTTGAGGGGCCATAACTCAGCTCCGATATAGTTTGCAGCAAATCTCATTAAACAGGTACCTTTAAGTAAAAATAATGTTTCATAAAAGTGCTAACGGATGTTTGGCCGCTTTAGGAAATGGCGCCACTGGTCCATACAAAGAAAACCAAAAAAAAAACTTGCAGGGGCCATAACTCAGCTCCGATATAGTTTGTAGCAAATCTGATTGCACAGGTACTTTGAAGTAAAAATAATGTTTCATAAAAAGTGATAACGGATGTTTGGCCGCAATAGGAAATGGTGCCACTAGTCCATTTAAGAAAAACCCAAAAAAAACTTCACCATAACTCAGGACCATAACTCAGCTCTGATATGACTTACAGCGAATCTGATTAAACGAATACAATTGTAGTAAGCTAATGTTTTAAAAAAGTGACAACAGATCTTTGGCCGCTAACGGAAATGGCGCCCATATATAAATAAAATATATATAAAAATACCCAAAAAAAAATTTTGAAAAGCCATAACTCAGCTCCGATATTACTTACAGCAAATCTGATTGCACAGATAGCATCAGGGTATTTTATAGTTACAAGAAAGTGATAACGGATCTTTGGCCGCTAAAATAAAAAAACGACGCCACTTGTCCATACAAAAAATCCAAAAAATAAATAACTTTGACAGGCCATAACTCAGCTCCGATATGACTTAGAGCTAATCTGATTGCACAGATAGCATCAGGGTATTTTATTGTTACAAGAAAGTGATAACGCATCTCTGGCCGCTAAAAACAAAACGACGCCACGAGCCCATACAAAAGTACCCAAACCCCTTTGTATTATAACTACAGCAATATAAAGACAGTAAAACGTGTTTGCGAAATTGAGTTGGTTTTCAGGACCTCAGTGTTGGGGACCATAATTATATAAGGAGAGCTATGTGACAAGTTTTCAACTTGCCTCTAATACCTACCCAAATATATAATTTCTAGCAGCTCGTAGAATATCAGTTATCTGATTTATTGTTCAAAAAAGCTGTTATTGGAACGAATTTCCTATACTGCGCGACTGAACTGAAAAAAATATGAGAGTAAAACTGTAAGGAAAATATTTATCGGAAGTGATGCATAAATACTACCCCTGACCAGTGTTGCCAACTTAATGTATCAGGTGATCGTACCAATCGTACCATAAGTAATCAAATTAACTTTATTTTTTAACCAACTTTTTTTGAAAAATAAACAACGATTTTTCAAAATCATATTTAAAACTTTCTCCAATGTATATTTTATTATTAACTTTATTAAAAATGGATGCAATCCGCAAAGTCATTCTGAGATGAGCGCGACCAAGGTAAATAAGTATTTGTAAATTAATGTCAAAGTTTGGATCGGTTTGAAATTTGGGACATACTTAGAAAATAGTCTGGAAAATCACAAACGCATCTTCATTGCGAAAAAAAACGGGAAATTAGCTAGTTTTTATATAAATAGATAACCAGCCTTTAATTCTATGATCTTTATTTCGTTAACTATACGAAATTACGATATCGATACATTAGGTTTAAATAAGTAAACGTGGTTACCGTCTGGAACGTGGCTCGATGTAAAAATTACATTTGCCTACATGATGCGTTGACTTGAGTGGAAAACTCAATAAGTTTGGTAAGCAATTTTAGCAAGAAAATGAGGATTTTTTGATGGAAAGGAAGCATACGCAATATTAGCTATTAACTTATTTTATAAATTCTTCCGTATCGGGGATTTAAAACATAATAGCTTTTTGCAAAAAACGACTTACCTACGATCTTATAGCGATCGATGGTCATAAATTACGTTTTTTGAAAGATCAGCGATTGCCTTTGATTGAACAGCGAAATGGTGGAACATTGTCAGTGTCCTTAAAATCTTTTCGTTGCTCTTACTAACAGTGTGACTGAAAATACCTATCTTCAACATTTTATTAAAGCACACACCGGCACGCACAGAATAAATACACTTCACAGAGCTATGTTGTCTTTAGTTTTGCAGCTTTAGACATAAATGGAACATGAATATTTCAGGACATTATACAGGATCACTGGTCTGCCTGCGTCCGTTTAAAGTTATGTTCTGTGTGTTTGAATAAACAACTTTTGTTAAAAGTCAATACATATTAAAAATAAATAGTATTTGTTGGCCCCTCTAGCACTGTTTGGCGGATGTTTAGTGTTTATGTTTAATCTCTTTTTTAACACGCTTTTATTAGCTTCACTTGGATGTATGTAAGAAAATCTTGGAATCCTAATTTGACCCACTTCCCGGTCTTCGATTAGGATGAAATTTTGCTCACGCTCTGAGTTTTAGTGACAATACATGACTAGCTAAGAAATGTCATTACAAATACAATATGGCGGCCTCCCCATTAGCTTCACTTGTAACTATGTATGTAAGAAAATCTTGGAATCTTAATTTGGCCCACTTCCCGGTCTTCGATTAGGATGAACTTTTGCACACGCTCGGGGTTCTGATGACAATACATGACTAAATAGGAAACGTCATTACAAATCCAATACGGCGGCCTCCCCAAAATGGCGGACTGGCTGTTTGAAACCAACCTCCAGGATGTAGGTATCAAACCCATTCAGGATTTGATGCCAGGAATACGAAAAAAATGGTCACGTGACTTAAATCCAATATAGCGGATGACCAAGACGGCGCGGCGGACAGGGTATTTGAAATGCACCCCCATGATATGGGTACCTATCAAATGAAAGGGTTTGCTGGTTGAGATACGAAAATAATAATCACGTACCTAACCTAAATCCAACATGGCGGGCGTTCCAATATGGCGGATTGGCTATTTCAAATACAAAAGCGTGTTTTTTAAACTATTATAATAATTATTTATTTGATGACTGATTCAGCGCATCACGTATCGAGATTTTAAGAAAGCGCGCGCTTTTGTTACGATTTTTTACGAAGTTCAATGCTTTTAGACCGGGCAAATACACTTTTTTTATTTTGTACGCAATACGAAGTTGTAAAAACTGTAGAACAAAAGTGGACGTAATTAATGTACATAAAATTAGATTCCCTTAAAAGGATGCAGGCTGATTACCAATAACCCTGTAGGTATAAAAAAAAACTTTTTTTTAAATCAGCACTAACTAAAATAAGGGTTCGTATTGTAAACAAAACATAGGTCTCAAACATATTGTTTTGACGGTCTCGTTGTACTCGACAGACCGTTACGTTGGTCTCGACAGACCACAGCGGTTTCGTTGTAACGCCGCCAAAACGTCGAGATAATTTTTCAAAATAATTTAGATCATCATTAAGTCCTGTGTTATGTTGTCAATATGAGTTTAAACCTTTACTTAAATTATAGTTTTCAAACTTTCACGAAGTTTAATAACTATGCACAATATAGTGTACCTATACAGGGTTATTGGTAATCAGCCTGCATCCGTTTAAGGGCATGTTCTGTATATTTAAACAAACAACTTTTGTTCTACAACTTTCGTTAAAACTCAATAGATAACCCAAAAAAAATTAGTATTTGTTGCCCTTTTTTGTACTGTTTAGCGACTTTTTAGTGTTTATTCACTTCGGCACATAATTTTTTGCGCGTTAAAGAGCATACGCGCTCTTGTTACGAATTGTTACGAAGAGTTCGATGCTTTTAGACCGTGCAAATATTTTTTAATTTTTTTTTTTGAAAAAAAAAATTCACATTTTTTTTTTAAAACTGTAGAACAAAAGTTGACGTATTGAATGTACCTAACATCCCCTTAAAAGGATGCAGGCTGATTACCAATAACCCTGTATAATGTATAGGTAATTAATACAAAACTAAGGTTAAATCTACCGCCTAACTAAAACTGTTTTAGCTTTGATATTGCTCTCTGAAATTATAGAGACAGCCATAGCAAAGCCAAAGCAGATTTAGTTAAGCGGTAAACTCGCAGAGATATTTATTCTTAGTAGTTAAGAAGTGCCCATGTCAAAACTAATGGCTTGTCGTAAGTCTTTAGTTTTCAGTACCTAAGTGCAACAGCTTGCTATTTAAGAGAAAAAAATGTGTTTAAATATTTTCATCTTAACTCAATTTCACTCTAAAAACAGTTCAATGAATTATTCTCAGTTTGCAAAAAAAACTTATCGAAAATAGTTTTCGATTTTACTACAAATATCTTTATTTCTCTTTGTAGGTAAAATAACACGATACATAAATATTTTCGTCGCGGTAAAATAACAGGAATGGAAACTATGCAGGTGAAACCGCGAGGCACTGCTAGTAATTTGTATAGTTGTTTGTTTGCGTATGTTTGCGAGGTCAGCCAGTCATATAAAAAGCTGTTTTTTTTCTGACAACACACTATTCTTAAAACCTGTCATAATATTTTTGAAACCAATTAGAAACAATGTTTTTTGCATACTTGCATAGATTACAACACCAATGAGGAAATCTGTAGGGCACAATTAGTTAACTTAATATCAAAATTAAAAAAACTCTATTGACTTCTGTTTCTTAATTTAATAGGTAAGTATTTCGTTATCTATCAATACCTAAACTTAATCAAATGAAAAGGATGTTAAAGATATACATTTCTTTTTCGTGCCATTTGAACTCAGCTTTGAACTTTCTCCGTTTACAAAATTCTAATGCAAAAAGGTTAATTGCCAAAAGTTCAATAAAGCCTCCAAGACTTCAAAGTCGTCAGCCTAATTATTGGGTACTTCTCTCGCAATTGCTCTCCAAACTAAAATAAGAACTTACCGCTACAAAGAGAAGTTAGACAATTGTACTAAGTATTCACATAAACATAACAACTTAAATAAATAAGCTACAATTACATAGAGTTCAAATATTACCATTGAAATGAAAATACACGACTCAGGACATATTTTTCGATCAGTTTTTAACGCCATCTTGTGTAAAAGTGTGAACTAATTGGACTTTCATTACGCACCTATCTTGGTACGGCTCTGGTACCTCACGACCCAAGAAAATAGAACCCATTTTACGAAGGGCAGGTCAGAACTATTTTGAGAAATATTCACTAGATGTCGCTTTTAACATTTGTCGGAAAATAATAAACTATTTTCCGAAACTTTATTGAGCATAATTTCTGTTTTCTTGAACTTTTAATGACCAAGTAGCCAAGTACTCAAACAATTTACAGCTATTTCTCGTAATATCGTAGCAACAAAATCTGTCAAAAATAAAATTAAATATCAATTGCATTTAGAGCTGGTACAGTTATATTACGACTAACCTATCTGTAGAATCTAGCTGTGTCGCCACGATCGAAGATTGTTGTTAAACACAAGATGAAACTATTTTCTGATCTGTGCTTACGCTTACGCTTTTGGCCATTATACAGATAAACTGGTGGCACTATAATGTTTTATTTTGTTTGCAAGATTTGATTAGCGTACTTATATCAACGTACATTTTTTGAAGTACTCACCTATTTATATCTTCACCCGTTTATCAATCATATCAGACATTTTGTCTACGCCTCTTTTTTCTTATCTCTTCATTGTAATACAAGGCCCCTAAAATACGCAAACAAGCAAACTTCGAGTTTAAATCTAAGACACACCCAATTAATTGCCCTACAAGAATAAAATTTAAAAAAAAATATTTACACCCCGGCTACTTCGGATTTGTAATGTGTACACCACTCTACTAACTAGTCAAGTCCTTTCATGTACCTAAAAGAAATGTATTTCGCCATTTTGTGGTAGCGGCCATCTTGCATTTGAAATTTGTCGAAGTGAATAGTATTCTACTAGTCAAACCTTTTAATTTGATACCCATATTGCCCTCAATATGGGCGGACAAAATATTTCTTCACAACCTTACCTAGGTTGTGAAGAAATATTTAGTCCGCTATTTTGTGGAGGCGGCCATCTCAAATCGATATTAGACAAACATAGCTAAGAACCACCGCACAGAAATTAACCTTCAAATTAAAAAAAACACATCGAAATCGGTCCATCCGTTTGAGCTCTACGGTGCCACAGACAGACACATACACATACACACACACCACACACACACACACACACCCTGACAGACAGACATCGACGTCAAACTTATAACACCCTTATTTTTGGTCGGGGGTTAAAAAGTAGTTTTATTTATGTTCGGCCTTTTTTAGGGTTCCGTAAAACGTAAAAACGGAACCCTTATAGATTCGTCATGTCTGTCTGTCTGTCCGTCCGTATGTCACAGCCACTTTTTGCCGAAACTATGAGAACTACACTGTTGAAACTTGGTAAGTAGATGTATTCTGTGAACCGCATTAAGATTTGAACAAAAAAAATAAAAAATTAGGGTTGCCCCCCATACTGAGAACTGAAACTCAAAAAATTTTTTTTCATCAAACCTACACGTGTGGGTTGTCTATCGATAGGTCTTTAAAAATGATGTTGAGGTTTCTAAAATCATTTTCGTCTACACTGAATAACTTGCGCGAGAGACACTTCCAAAGTGGTAAAATGTGTGTCCCCCCTCTAACTTCTAAAGTAAGAGAATGAAAAAAACTAAAAAAAATATATGATGTACATTACCATGCAAACTACTAACGAAAATTGGTTTGAACTCGATCTGATGAGTAGTTTTTTTTTAGTACGTCATAAATACACTATTATTGAAACTTCGATCAAAGTTAGAACGAACTACAAGAACTATGTGTACTATGTATATTATGTTACTTGATGCAACGGAACCCTTCATGGGCGAGTCCAACTCGCACTTGCCCACTTTATTAAATAACTAAGTAGGTACATACCTAGTAAACTAAATATTCTAGGCTCTGGGCAAGTACATTCAGGCATGTATCGAAATTTCAGACTGTTTTTAAGTATTTAGTATAGGTACCTTAGACCTCACTTAGACCTCATTCTCACGTCCATATGTGTGTGCATGCGTGCGTGCGTATCGCAGGCAAAAAAATTGCGTAAAACATTCCATTCATTTTTTCCCAACTCCTGTCAATATGGGCATTGAATTAATAGAATAATGTCCTTACACCAAATTGAAAGGGCATGAGTTACATTAAAAAAAGAAAACTTGAAAATTAATAATGTCGTAACCGTATCCTTAGCTACGAGTATAAAAATAATCTTCCATGATAATACCGATACATGTAACAGTATGCAAGGTATGTCTATTGACTTCCGATGCAAATCTGCAAGCTCCCTTCCCTGGCTCCTTTGTCGTTTGAGCCAATTACTCAGATCCGCCCGTCCGGACACATTCTCCTGTGTACAACATACATAGCACGTCTCATGGGAGAATACTTGTATGTAGCTCACAGTAGATGAGTGCCTTAGGAGACCGTGGTCAGACCTTCGTCATTTTATAAATATCTACCTGACCCACACTGCGACTTTTATGCTACGTAGGTTACGGTTCTACTATTGATTTCTCTATCATTTCAAGCGAAAATATAGAGACATACTGTTTCGATGTTTGGTAGGTACGTTAGATTCGTGGAATACGTTAGATTAGATTTGTGGAAATCATTGTATCTAAATCATTACCTAGCACTGCACTGCGCTCGTCACCCAGACATCTAAGATATCATATCTTTAAGCCCTGTTCTCTGGAATCATTGCCCTGCAAACATTATGCCCATCTCGAGTTTTTGGGCGTTACTTTGATATCTATGCTCAACTTTCGCTCTTTCATCAAGCCTAAGTCTGAGTTAGCTGCCTAAGTTAGATTCCAAAGCCTCTGGAGCCTTTGGAATCTAACTTAGATTTAGTCGACCCATCCGAACGGTGCAAACAATATGATTCAATACGAGAACTAATCCAGTTTGGTATAACTTGAGCAATTGTTTAGATTTGAATTACATACCTTTACATCTTTGAGAGGACGCTTAGATTCATGACAGCTAACTCAGACTTAGGCTTGATGAAAGAGTGAAAGTTGAGCATAGATGTCCAAGTAACGCCCAAAAGCTCGACATGGTCAGTAATCTGAACTAATATAGGTACCTCGAAAAGAGTCAGATGGCATTGACCCCTTTTTGTGAAGAACAGACACCACTGCGTCTCTTTTTCGTTAAACTTGGCCACATTGGCATCCCCCCATACAGATACTGCTTATCTATGCTCAATCATAATTTCTTTCAGTGTCCGAGTTTGTTGATCAATAGGTCTTGCGCTAGGTATGTAACTCTCTAGGAAGAGAGAGCAATAGGCATGTTATCGTCTGCGTACCTATAGATAGTGGGCTTCAACATATTTTATCGTGAATATGTAGCAGAAACAGCGTAGCAAAGGTTCCATCAGGTTTCAGCATTGGAAGTAATGAAGGGCGGCAGTATTCAACTGATTTAGCTAAGTACCAAAATACTTTGCTACCCGCCTGGTACGAAGCTAATTTGTTCCCTATTAGATGAATACGATCAAAGCGAACCCTCTGAAGAACGTTTTTAGGGTTCCGTAAAACGTAAAAACGGAACCCTTATAGATTCGTCATGTCTGTCTGTCTGTCTGTCTGTCTGTCTGTCTGTCTGTCCGTCCGTATGTCACAGCCACTTTTTGCCGAAACTATGAGAACTACACTGTTGAAACTTGGTAAGTAGATGTATTCTGTGAACCGCATTAAGATTTTTACAAAAGCTTTTTAAAAAAACAAAAATTAGGGGTGCCGCCCATACTGAGAACTGAAGCTCAAA
This sequence comes from Ectropis crepuscularia, assembly GCA_963693475.1. Classification (NCBI taxonomy): domain Eukaryota; kingdom Metazoa; phylum Arthropoda; class Insecta; order Lepidoptera; family Geometridae; genus Ectropis; species Ectropis crepuscularia. The sequence continues at coordinate 19,688,184 of OY856358.1, forward strand.
CATTTTTTTTTCATGTAACCTACACGTGTGGGGTGTCTATCGATAGGTCTTCAAAAATGATGTTGAGGTTTCTAATATAATTTTTGTCTACACTGAATAACTTGCGCGAGAGACGCTTCCAAAGTGGTAAAATGTGTCCCCCCCCCCCCTCTAACTTCTAAAGTAAGAGAATGAAAAAACTAAAAAAAATATATGATGTACATTACCATGAAAACTACCAACGAAAATTAGTTTGAACTCGATCTGATGAGTAGTTTTTTTTTAGTACGTCATAAATACACTATTATTATAACTTCGATCAAAGTTACAACGAACTACAAGAACTATGTGTACTATGTATATTATGTTACTTGCTGCAACGGAACCCTTCATGGGCGAGTCCAACTCGCACTTGGCTACTTTATTGCTTGACTTAGCAGCCATCTTAAACGTTTTTGAAGTGAAAACTTCTTTTGACGCGCTTAGACAGATTTTTCGTGGGGTGTGAATTGAATTCTAGAGTCACGCTCGGGTATGAGAAAAAATCTTCGGGTAAACTCGGGACCATGGTCATTGGCCATCTAGAAATGCGTCAGCCAATGGCAAACGCTGACGCATTTCTAGATGGTCATGCCATGATGACCAGGCCACACCCTCTGGTTACACCCGTGTAGTTTCCAAAGTAAGTTATCAAATTCTGAGTTATAAGTTTTCACTTCTATCGGCAGTTCATATGACTGCCAACTTTTTTTTTAATGACGAAAGTCAAACAGTCACAAACTCTTACACTATAAGAGCTTATTGCACAACGACGATATTAGGTTTACTCTCTACAAGCCATACAAGCTCTTTGAATACTTAAAGGATCTAGCGTCTTTACCTTGGTTTTCTTTAGAGATAGAGTGAAAATAAGCATACGGTCCGCCTGATGGGAAGCGGTAGCTGTTGCTTTTGAATATCTGCAACATCAAAGATACTCATGCTCAGTAGATTTAAATATTTGCTGACACTTTTTAACACTATGCATCTAGTCCCAAACTAAGTATTGAAACCATATAGCTCATTTCTAGTTACATCATCAATGTTAATAGTTTGCATGTTTGTTGCTCAACTATGTCGGAAGGCACGGATTACTTTGAAAGGAACACAAACAGATTATCCGCTTGCTACACTTTTGGCGAATTAATTTTACAATTTTGGCGGGAAAACGGGTGTCAGGTTACCTAAGTGCGTTTGTTTACGCTTCGGCATATGAAGTGCTGCGTTACTTGTAGGTACGTGTTTAAGCCCATTATTCTCAAGAGCGTTTCAAGACGCTATAGTTACCAAAGTATATCAAGCGGTTATAGTCTGGAATAATTGCCTATAATTTGTCTCGAAAAATCACAGTAACTGAAACTACGCGGATAAAACCGAGAGACGCTACCAGTATGGCAGCCCTGAGGTTTTTCCCGCGTAAATATATATTAGAGTCTGGACATTTGTAACTCACCTTCAATGTAAATAAAAAAAATGGAGATCAGACGTAGATTGCTTTATATCCTGAAATAAAAACGACGGATTATTTATTACTCGTAGTCTTTTCTAAACTCTATGCAGACGCGTTGTGGGAAACGTGAGTAACGAGGTGATTTATTAGACAACCAAGACTACTTATTACATCATCGATATGAATCAATAGATATGCCCTGAGCACCTTGAAATTGTCAACAAATTGCGTCTCTGTGTGTAGCGTGAGTGGTTTACAATTACCAATCTACTTGACCCCTAGAATTGCTAGCGGCGAGGTATGGTGCGGTTCTACTTATTTTGGTTGTTGACAACGAATAGCGATAGGTGTGAACGTCCGGCGTTCACCGCTTCCTACAATCGACTAAAACGGAAAGAGTGAGCTCACTCTTCCCAACGATAACATAATTCCGTGCGTCTGAAGTTTGGGAGGGCACTTCTATCGATTTATATCGATGACTGACATACATAGCATAAACGTATTAGTCTTATCATTACAAATAAATAAAATTTAAGTGCCTGTTTGTAATATTATAATAACCGCTTTTTACTACATACATATGTAGATGCGTATTATGTGTGTTTGTTCCAGGTAATGTCAAAAACGGCTGAAACGGTTATGAAAGGACTTTTACTAACAGATTGCTGATATTCTAAGGTTTAACATAGGCTACTTATACTTGACCAAAATAAATAAATAATAGGGTTCAGTGAAAAAAATATCTTTAAAACGCGGGTGAATCCGCAGCTACAGCTAGTATTATCTGCATAGCAATATGGCAATATAGTAATATGGCATTAGGTAACTGCAGTGGCAATGGGCCGGTTATATCTGCCGCATACGTACATGTACAACGGTACAAATGTTCTCGAGCAGAGACCGCGAACCAAACGATGGATAGGCTACTTTTATTGCCGGAAAATAACGGTAACGAGAACTGCACAGGTAAAACTGCGCGGGGGCTTAAATCTTCTAAAGATCTCGTTCTTTATTAAGCAATTTTGATGAAATCATTGCTGACTCCACTTTTATGATAAGAACGTCTAGGCCTTGGAATACGTTGCCAGAGTAGGTTATTCCCGATGGTTGTAATCTTTGTATCTTTAAATCGAGAGTGAATCGGTTTCTTGTATCATCTAGGTAAACATATCCCATCGTAGACCGCATCGTCGCTTAACATCAGACGAGATGGTTTGGCAGTCATAGGAACTGCCGATAGAAGTGAAAACTTATAACTCAGAATTTGATAGCTTACTTTGGAAACTACACGTGTGTAACCGGAGGGCGTGGCCTGGGCATCATGGCATGGCCATCTAGAAATGCGTCAGCATTTCCTATTGGCTGATGCATTTCTAGATGGCTATGGCATGATGCCGAGGCCACGCCCTTTCAGCATTTGCCATTGGTTGACGCTTTTCTTAATGGCCAATAGCCATGGTCCCGAGTTTACCCGAAGATTTCTTATCATATCCGAGCGTGATGCTAGAATCCAATTCACAGCCCACGAAATATCTGTCTAGGCGCGCCTAAAGAAGTTTTCACTTCAAAAATAACTTTCATACCAATACACAATAATGGCATAATTTTTAGCCCACTTAGCAACAAGCATTTACTTCTTTAGGTAGAGTCTAAATATAACTGGAAATCTTTGACTCGTATTTGATTGCCTTACCTACTTTACTGATAGGTAGAGACAGGTAATTTCAACCCTTCCGGTCCAAAGACATCTCTGATAAATTGATCTTTAGGCTGTGAGCAGACGATTTTAACATTTTCGTCCAATCTTAAACACCTAGACTCAAGTCTTCAATTATTTGTCGTCATTTGAACAAGTTTCTCATTAACCTTAGCTTTAACGGTATCGGAAATCATCATGAGGAAACAAGCGTGTAATTAATCCGACAACACACACTTGGCCATTGTGGTGGTAGGACTCTTGTCAGAGTCCGCCTGGAAGGACCACACCTTTGCCAGTTATTCTACCGCCAAGCAGTATGTGCAAACATTACTGTGTTCCGGTTTGAAGGGCAATGTTTCCAGAGAAATTACTGGGCTTAGAGATATATAACAACTTAGATCTCTGGGTGACGAGCGCAATGCAGTGCTAGGTAATGATTTGGACTCTTCATGTTCCAATAGCTGCGTGTCACTGTTATGTGGCAGGCATGTTGCTTACCATCAGGCACATGACCTGCTCGTCTCGTCACTCTTTCATTAAAAAAAAATAGGTAGTGTGGATCAAGTTGGCTTTCTCCTGGAAAGATAAGAAGGTCCCGAGTCCCAACAATGGGAATGTACATAGGTTATATACAGGATTCTTGGTAATCAACCTGCATCCTTTTAACGGATGTTAAGTATATTAAATACATCAATTATTTGTGTTCTAACAGCTTATAAAAATTGTTTTTTTTTTCACATGCAAATAAAAAAGGTTTATTTGCCCGGTCCAAGAGCATCGAAATCTTCGTAATAATTCGTAACAAGAGGGTGCGCGCTCTATAACGCTCGATTAATGATGTACTGAAGTGAATTAACACTAAATATTCACTAAACAGAGCTAGAGAGATCTAGTAACTCACCAAATCTACCGCACGTCTACAATCTCGGGCTACGAGGCTCGGGAACCTCCACGTGGTGCACCCCGGGTTTCACACAACAACTTGCGTCGGTGATATCTTGTTGTGTGATGGCTAATCCTGGCTATAAAGAGATTTTCTATTCGCGCTCGTCGCTCTTCGATCAGTGTGTCTACTCAAAGTTCGCGGAAATGGACCAGAAGACTTGAAAAGGTTACTAAGTCTTCCAGGGTCCTCTGCGAGCACTCTGATCAAAAGAGTGCTCAGTCAAAGGCCGTGATGTGGCTACTGAGGCTGAACTACACGCTTATTATACATAGATACACCTAGACACAGACCAAATACTTGTATTCATCACAAAAATAATTCCCAATTTTTTTTTTTTGGCCCAATGCGAGAGCGGTCCCGCGACTCTTCCGCCAACGGCAAAAAAACCTGTGAGGATTTTATATTTGTCGGTACGGCACCATATCCGTCCCCGGTGCAATGCATTTTCTCCACATAAAAATAAAAAATACAATAAAAGCCTACAATCTCACGCGTTTTATTATATACTGACGGTTTTCACAATAATTGTACGGTGACTTACACATGTATAGGTTTCTTATTTTATGTTGTTCATTCCGCTGCCTAATACTTAACTAATTCCATGAAAGCGTCAAGAGCATGTCCCAAGAAGCACGTAAACTTCGAATATCAAAATTAATGTCACACATTCCTGCAAATGTATCACAAATTGCAAATACAGTTTCCAAAACTTGCCGCGTCGGATGCCAGCGACATTCATGCGAGCACACATCGGCATCATTTCGAAGTTTCGCTGTGCAAGTTGGGAATTCGATAGTCTTGTGACTTGCCTTCCATTCGTGCAGACTCGGTTTTACGCTGAGATGATGCTGTTAACTTTATTTTCCTTTGACTCCATCTCTAATAGGATTGACTTGTAAAGTTTTAACATTGTAATTTACATTAAAGCACATACAATATTTGATATTTGCAACCCATAATAATGAAATCCTTATCCGTACTCCACCGTCTTCTCATTTCTATATTTTATTCGTTTTTTTTTTCGATCTAACGGTTGCTTGGAAAAGATATCTCATAGCAATAAGGTCACATTGTTTTTAGGGTTCCGTACTCAAAGGGTAAAAACGTAACCCTATTACTGAGACGACTTGGCTGTCCGTCCATCCGTCCGTCCGACCGGCCGTCTGTCACCAGGCTGTATCTCAAGAACGGTGATAGATAGCTAGACAGTTACAATTTTCAAAGATGATGTATTTCTATTGCCGCTACAACAAAAAATAAAATAAAAATAACAATTAAGAGGTGCTCCCATACAACAAAGTCGATTTTTTACCGTTTCTTGCTCCATTAGTCCGTCCCAAGAAAACTAGATACAACTAGGCGCCAGTAGTAAAAATAAAATGCGATATCAAACTCATCGTCAGAATCATTAGGCAAAAATGAAATTTTTTAAAAAGCTTTTATTATTATATTAATTATATACGCCATTCCAAATAAAGCCTAAGAGGTTTTCGCCGTTTATTTGCTAACGGTACTACGGAACCCGGGGAACCCTTCGTGCGGGAATCCCACTCGCAGTTGGCCGGTTCTATTTAATTTTAGTGTGAAAACTAACGTGGTTGTTACACGTTTTAAATGAATACACAGGTAACTTGAGTCGGACTAGACTGACCACAGATTACAGAAACTGTAATCTGTAATTAGTCAGTCTCACAGATTACAGACACTGTAATCTGTGAGACTGACTAATATCAAACGTGAGCTACCCGTTTATTTATTTAAAAAAGTTACGTAATTTCTTCGTTGTTGCCTATTTGTGCTGCATTTTTTTAATTACTTAAATGCAACAAAGAATGTCTGAAACTGGATTTTCCTTGAATTAGTATCTATATAGATAGATACTAATTCAAGGAAAACATTATGATAGCATAATGTACAAAAAAAATTTTAAAGTGATAACTTCTTTTGGCACGCCACAGGCAGATTTTTCGTGGGCTGTGAATTGAGTTCTAGCGTCACGCTCGGGAATGAAAATAAATGTTCGGGTAAACTCGGAACCACGGCATTGGCCATCTAGAAATGCGTCAGAATTTCCCATTGGCCATCTAGAAATGCCTCAGAATTTCCTAATGGCCATCGAGAAATGCTGACGCATTTCATGCATCATGCTCATGGCCACGCCCTCAGGTTTCACCCGCGTATTTTCCAAAGTAAGCTATCAAATTCTGAGTTTTAAGGTTTCACTTCTATCGGAAGTTCCTATGACTGCAAATATATTTTTTCTATTCGTAATCGTAGTTCCTCAAATGAAAAATATATTCTCGCAATCTAAATATAGGTAGTAGGTAGTACCTATACAACAAAATACAATTTCAATGGCCAGTAACTCAATATCAAGCCCTCAAGTTAAATGAGCGTAAATTTCTTTGTCTAACAATCTATCAAATCTACTCACACGAATTTTGATACTCGGGGTATCAAGATTCATGTTTCAGGAATGATTCGAGCAGCTTTCAGCAACGCACTACGTATCTGAATAATTTTGGTTATTAAGTTTAGACTTGTTAGGGTACTGCGGTAGTCCAAAGTCTGATAGGCAGTAGAGGTCAACTTCCATAAGTTCCTTTACGGAAGAAACGAGATTCATGTCACACCTATTTGCAAACAAATCCCAAACGAACTTGTGTCCGCTACTTGCGGTGTCAAAAGCCAGCGACATTCACGGAAGCACACTTCTACACCATTTCAAAAGTTTCACCGTCTAGAATGTCTAGATGGATATTCGCTAGAGTACCGCAAGGGAAGTCTGCACGCGAATGATTTGAGTAAATCTTTTTTCAAATTGCATACTCTGCACTTGCCTTAATACAGACGGACAAAAACGTCATGGTACGCCTGTGTTGAGACAAGGAAGGCTGTCGATAGTTATGTAGATAAATGGTAAGCCATGAAGGCGTAGTGGATTAAACGTGCGATTTGACAAGCCTCAGGTTTTCATCCCGCCATATCCTCTGAGTATCATATCCCATGAATAAAAGTACAAGTGTAAATCGTCATCACTGGCTAAAACCGTCAAAACCGTAAAATCATCGTTAAAACGCTGGATGAACATTTTGCACGACATCAAATAATAATAAATATACTCGTTTAAATAAAATGTGATATATTTGTCAGCATATTTGTGGCATATGGAATTCGTTCTCGTAAATGTAAATACATTTAAAAATTACACTATAATACATACCTATCTTACTACTACCAGCTTTTGAGAATTTTATCAATAGACCGAGTAAGGTCTAGAAATAACCAAGATCATGAAAGAAATTATTATGTTAGTTAAATAATTAAAATTAAGTTCCGTATTAAAATAAAATCACAGAAAACACTTCAGCTTGATGATAAATGGCGACGCACAATTACTCCTGTTATGCAATGCGTAAACTTTGAGAGCTAGTATTAATTAAAAAATTGGCAGTCATAGGAACTGCCGATAGAAGTGAAAACTTATAACTCTGAATTTGATAGCTTACCTTGGAAACTACACGGGTGTAACCGGAGGGCGTGGCCTAGGCACCATGGCCATCTAGAAAAGCGTCAGCATTTCCTATTGGCTGACGCATTTCTAGATGGCCATGGCATGATACCCAGGCCACGTCCTTTCAGCATTTCCCATTGGCTGACGCATTTCTAAATGGCCAACTGCCATGCTCCCGAGTTTACCCGAAGATTTCTTATCATACCCGAGCGTGACGGTAGAATTCAATTCACAGCCCACGAAATATCTGTCTAGGCGCGCCTAAAGAAGTTTTGACTTCAAAAAATAAAAAACCGTTTATTTGAGCAAATGCTTAAGATAAAATACAGAAAATACTTAAGCTAGAAAAAAGTTTGTTGTTAGTCCTTTATCATTTCACAGTAAGATAGTATTAGTCTTCAGACTTGCATTTTAATCATGTAAACCTGGCTTTATGCTGAGACGACAGTTGCAAACTTCGAGGCAACCTGCCACAAGCCAGATTATTGGAAACTTAACTTAACAGATGTGACATGACCTACGTCCTACAATAGCACTTCATTTCATTTCATTTAACTTGCAATGGATATTTGCTGCAGTACCTACTTATTTAATAATATATACTCATTATACAGCTGAAGAGGTTCTTTGTTTGAACGAGCTCAGGCTCAGGCTCAACGATCTCAATACAAAGATGTGCCCTCCTAAACTGATGTCATCGTTGGGAAGAGTGAGCTCACTCTTTCCGTTCTAGTCGGTTGTAGGAAATGGTGAACGCCGGACGTTTATACTCGTAATCGCTATTCGTCGTCAACAACCAAAATAAGTAGAACCGCAACATATCTCGCAGCTAGCGATTGTAGGTGTCAAGTAGATTGGTGGGTATACACAACTCACGCTACACACATAGAGGCAGTTGGTTAACAATTTCAAGGTGCTCAGGGTACATCTTTAGATTTATATCGATGTATAGGCTGTGTATAATGTACCGTGGGCGAACCCGGGGTGGACTGCTAGTCTCGATCTACATAAATCAAAGCCTTGGTAACTTAGTGAAGTTAGTATCGTAATTTCGAATCCTTCCTCCACTCTATTTATTTTTCCAAATGCAGATGTACGAGTTTGTCATTACCACTGATTTGAAAGTAAAAGAAAACATCGCGAGGAAACCAAGAAAGACAACTTTCGAAGAAATGCGTCAGCCGCCAACCTGCACTTGGCCAGCGTCGTGGATTATGGCCTTCATTCTCTGTTTGTGAAAGAAAGCCGCGAGTCTCAGTCTTGAGAATATAAGTGCTAAGGTGGGCTCCTTATGCTGTTTACTAAAAAGTAGTGCTGGAATAAGTTTTTTTTGTATCATCATTTTAATCATTGGAAAATCCTATGAATAATAATAAAAATGTTAAAGTTTAGATGTTTGTTGTGTAAGGGTTATAAACTCTTTAGAGCTATTTCATGTTACCTTACCGTATTTATAATCCGTGTGATATTCATTTGATTATCTATGCCCCGTTATGTTGTTATGTCAAAAATGAATATCTAGTACTTTTAAAACAATTTTAAAATATAAGTAATAAAATGTATTTGAAGTTACAAGCGATTTGTATTACATCTAATTAAAAGCATTACACATTGAAGCAAACGCTTTTAATTTTCTGAGATAAGGACCTGACCCTTCATCTCAGAAGTGGAATAGTACTTCCAAGCCCACTATTTGCTAGATTTGTACGTGATAACAAGTTCACACAGGCAGTATCATCGAAGACCATCCAATACGCTGTAGAAGCAGAACCACTGACGGAACGCCAAGCTATCCGCGATCAGTTGTCGGAGCACACATAACTACTGCCGTCCCACATTATAAGGAAAACAACGTACATCGCAGAAGTAGAAAACGATCAATAAGTATTTCTGCAGAAATTCGACGTCAAAGTCATGGAACAAAGAGTACTTCGAGTGACAAGACAGCTCATCACCGCCGAAAGCTCTTACGGTAATCCAAACGGAAGAAGTCATCATCAGCAACTTCATCGACGTATAGCTGCCAGATAAGTCGTTCCTGAGAGCGACGTGACAGATTGTCTCGCCACCGAAGAAGAAGTTTGAGTCGCGGTCACGAACGGAGTCGCGGTCACGAGCGGAGTTGCGGTCGCGAGCGGAGTCGCAGTCACGAGCGGAGTTGCGGTCGCGAACGGAGTCGCGGTCACGAGCGGAGTTGCGGTCGCGAGCGGAGTCGCGGTCACGAGCGGAGTTGCGGTCGCGAGCGGAGTCACGGTCACGAGCGGAGTTGCGGTCGCGAGCGGAGTCGCGGTCACGAGCGGAGTTGCGGTCGCGAGCGGAGTCGCGGTCACGAGCGGAGTTGCGGTCGCAAGCGGAGTCGCGGTCACGAGCGGAGTTGCGGTCGCGAGCGGAGTCGCGGTCACGAGCGGAGTTGCGGCCAGGACCGGATTAGAAGCCGCGAGGGGAGTCGCTGCGTAAGATCAAGTTCCAGCCGCGAGCGGAGTGACGGTGGTGTAAGTCGGAGCCAACGACACCGTAGTAACCAGCATCAGCATCCAAGGTGCCATGCAGATACCGTACTTCAGGATGATTCAGGTAATCTTAACAATAGTACACAGATATTTTTCACTGAGTTAGTTAAAACCCTAAATAGTAGCTGATCTGAAGGAAACAAATTTCCGATGCTAGCTAACGTTCTTCCAGAATGCGACCCTATGGTCAAAGGTCAAACCATACAAATATGGATAAGTAAGGTAGAAGAATGTGCGAAACTGTATAATTGGGGCGATGCCGAAATTATACATTATGCATTACCAAAATTGTCAGGGATAGCTAGAGAATGGTACCAGGCATTGCCATCTATGGTGTTTACTTGGAAGGAGTGGAAACTCAAGCTTGTTGATTCATTTCCCAGCAGTGACGATTTTGCCGAACTATTAACAGAAATGCTGTCAAAGCAGGTAAGATTTAACGAACCTCTTGAACTTTATTATTATAATAAAATTACTTCCAACGTGTAGGGGAAATGTTACAATTGCAATGAAGTTGCACATTACAGTTTTAAATGCCCAAAAACAATACTCAAATGTAATATAAATATGTCATAGACTAGGTCATACGACGATTAATTGTTCAAGACTACCTTCTGATTCTCGAACCAACATAAATCCCGTCCTAGAGAAATCCATAATGCAAGTCGAAACCGAAAACACGAATGACAAATTTATGGTGCAATTGTGACTAGAAGGATCAATTATTAATGGCTATGTTGATTTAGGTAGTCAATGCTCTTTACTGAGGTACAGTGAAGCCAAAAGGTTAGGTATCGTTTGGTCTAGTGATAATAATAAACTACCGGTAATGAGAAGATTAGGTGGTAATATTGTTATGCCTTTGGGTGTAGCGAAGGTAGAAATAAAAATACAAGATGTAGTTGAGAATATAAAAAAAAATATTGTTGAAGATAGTGTGATGAAATACCCTGTGTTGATTGGTCATAGTTTCACAGAAACGCCTGGTATTATTGTAGTAAAAACGAACGAATGTTTAACATTCACGAAGGATTTTTCTATGAAACTTGAACTAGTTTTGAAACGTGATATTTCAGCCCCCGCTCAACAACTGACTGTGATACCCGTCGAGTGTAGTAACGGTTACTCAAGTTCTGTCTACATAAGGGGGTCTCTGAGAGGAATACCCGACAACGAATTTTATTTATTGCCAGGTGAATACAGCTTCGAAAATGGTCAAGGTGGTATATTAATTCAAAATGTTAGTACGAATTCTGTAATTTTACAAAAAGGTGCTTTAATAACTCGGCCAATAGCAATAAAGAAATGTTTCAACGTTAATCTACTTAACTTTCATGATAAAAGTGTAAACTTAGATTTAAATATTGGAACAGAATTGACGAAAGTTCAGATTGAACAATTGAAAACGCTAGTGAAATCATTCGTGATGTTTTTCAAACAGTTTAAAAGACTTAGGTTTAGGTTTTAGAGATATAACAACTTAGATCTCTAGGTGACGAGCGCAGTGCAGTGCTAGGTAATGATTTGGACTCTTCATGTTCCAATAGCTGCGTGTCACTGTGCTGTTATGTGGCAGGTATGTTGCTTACCATCAGGCACATGTCATGCTCGTCTCGTCAATCTTTATTTAAAAAAAAAAAAAAAGGTTTTACAAATATAGTTCAAATGGAAATCGAAGTGAAGGACTCCAAACCGGTTGTGTAGCGTTCTTACAGATTAGCGTACCCTGAACGTGAGATGGTACGAACAATGGTAAAGGATATGATTGACGCAGACATAGTGTGTGAATCTAACTCAGCTTACGCAAGCCCCATCTTACTTGTTAAGAAGAAAACAGACCTGGTGCACGTATGGCACACGTTTATGCCTTAAGTCGTAATCCTGTAACGGAGCTGGATCCACATGATGAAACACATGTTGTTGACGTACTGAATATAAATATTAAGGATTGGATAGTAACTGTACAAGAAAATGATGATGAAATAAAACGTATTAAACAAATTTTACTAGATAACGAAACTAAGTACACAGCTGATATTAGGAATAATTACCAACTTAAGGGAGAACATGTTTACCGGAAAGTAGAGAAAGGTTTACGTTGGGCAGTGCCGCGTGGCGTAAGGTGGCAGGTGTTGAGAATGAACCACGACGATGTAGGTCACTTCGGATTTGAGAAAACTTTAAACCGTTTACAAGCTACATTTTGGTTTCCTAAAATGCGACGGTTTACCAAGAAGTTTGTGGCTGCTTGTTTGGAGTGCGCGCACCATAAAACACCAGGTGGACCAAAAGAAGGAATGCTCCACCCTATTCCGAAGATTGAAATACCATTTCACACTATTCACGCAGACCACTTAGGGCCATTTATACGCTCAAAGAGGGGTAACTCGTATTTACTAGTAATTATAGATGCGTTTACAAAGTATATCAACATTCGACCAGTACGTGATACAAAAGCCATGAATGTTATTAAGGCACTTAAAAAACAATTCACCTACTTTGGGGTATCATCACGATTGATCACAGATCGAGGCTCTTGCTTTACGAGTAAAAAGTTTAAAGAGTTCACTGGTAAACTAAATATTAAGCACGTACTTAACGCCGTAGCAACTCCAAGAGCCAATGGGCAGGTAGAACGATTTAATCGAACCATTTTAGAAGCATTGTCTGCTAAATGTCATAATAGCAATGATAATACTTGGGATAGGTACATTGGGGATATACAACTTGGGCTGAATACTACCTTAAATAAATCAACAGGCAAAAGTCCATCCGAATTGTTATTTGGGTGCCGATTAGTTAGCCCTACAGAAAACGTACTTAGCGACATTCTTATTGAAACGTCTACTCGCATTAGTGGTGACGATTTAATGCAGCTAAGGTCACAATCAATTAATAAATTAAACAAACAACAAGAAACTGCGAAAAAAATAATAATTTGACAAGCACCGAAAGAAAGCGAAAATTTACAGCGAAGGTGATCTAGTAAGAATAGAACGAACCGTTGTTGACAAAGATCATGCAGGCAAACCTAAAAAGTTAGCAGCCAAATATCACGGTCCTTACCGTATCATGAGAATCTTAACACATGATAGATTTCTTGTAGAAGATACTCCTCTTAGTAGAAAAGGCAACAAAAAGTATGAAAACGTTGTTGCAATAGACAAAATTTACCCTTGGCTTAATTTTAAACAATGTGATAGCGAGGCCAGTGAAAGCGATTTAGACGGCGACAGTTCTGATGCAATAGGTTGATTTTTGAAAACAATGATAATGTTTTGTGGTATTATTTAGTTAAAATTTGTTAAGATTTAATTGAATGATAAAGCTACAATATCTATGTATGTATTCTATAAATTGATGACATGAGCATTGAGCATGATAATGATATTTGTGACTAATCAAGGTGATTACGATCACGATACGGTTCATTAACCCTAATAAAGTTGTTTCAGATTCTTAGACTTAAGAAATGATGTGAGCATAGGCTATGAGCGATCAGTGCAGAAATCGAATGGTATTGGGTAACCAATGCCGCACAGATGATCGCAGATCATAGCAGACTATGCGAGATTGAGATTTCGAATTTGAACTAGATAAGAATGATATTTGTGACTAATCAACGTGATTACGATCACGATACGGTTCATTAATCCTAATAAAGTTGTTTCAGATTCTTAGACTTAAGAAATGATGCGAGCATAGGCTATGAGCGATCAGTGCAGAAATCGAATGGTATTGGGTAACCAATGCCGCACAGATGATCGCAGATCATAGCAGACTATGCGAGATTGAGATTTCGAATTTGAACTAGATAAGAATGATATTTGTGACTAATCAACGTGATTACGATCACGATACGGTTCATTAATCCTAATAAAGTTGTTTCAGATTCTTAGACTTAAGAAATGATGCGAGCATAGGCTATGAGCGATCAGTGCAGAAATCGAATGGTATTGGGTAACCAATGCCGCACAGATGATCGCAGATCATAGCAGACTATGCGAGATTGAGATTTCGAATTTGAACTAGATAAGAAATATGAATTGAACTAGATTAGAAATGTGAATTTGAACTTGATCAGATATGTTTATTTGAACTTATTTTCTAATTAGTTACTCATCTAACATCTCTAATTTGAACCTAATTAGAGATGCTCATTGGAACTTAATGATATATGTTAATTTGAACGATATTGATAAAGACGCCAATTTGAACCAAATGAGAGATCTGATTGCAAGTTCCGAAAATTATTTTATCTTATTTATCTTATAATGTGACCTTTATTCACATTTGGAAGACCTCGTTTGGTCTTGCCACTTCTAGTTCTAGTATTATATAGTATCAATTAACTATTACTTTAGAATGTACGTTACTTTATCAGTTATATTTCTATTTATTATTTTTCTTTTGTTTGAAATTTTGATTTAGAATGGTGAGAGAACTCACCTTGAGAGGATGGCCGAACTGTAAGGGTTATAAATTTAAACTCTTTAGAGCTATTTCATGTTACCTTACCGTATTTATAATCCGTGTGATATTCATTTGATTATCTATGCCCCGTTATGTTGTTATGTCAAAAATGAATATCTAGTACTTTTAAAATATAAGTAATAAAATGTATTTGAAGTTACAAGCGATTTGTATTACATCTAATTAAAAGCATTACACATTGAAGCAAACGCTTTTAATTTTCTGAGATAAGGACCTGACCCTTCAGTTGTTCAATCGAAACTGCTGAATTGGGTTGAATTTGGAATAGAGATTACAACATCGAATTGCAATTAGCCTACTTTTTAAAATAACGGAAACTACGGGGATAAAACCGCAGAGTGCTACTAGTATATTGTAATCTATACTTATAATAAAACTGTAGCGAGTCGAATTCTGTACATTGAAGATATTGTGAAAAAAAAATTTTGGGGGCACTCCATAGTCGATACTGATGGCGAAACTGCATTTTTTTTCTTTCATGTCTGTCTGTCTGTCTGTCTGTCTGTCTGTCTGTGTGTATAGGGAACTCACATCACGCCGAAACTACTGATTCAATTCAAATGAAACTTGACATGATTTAAGATCATACTAAGTAGATGGTAGCTGTCTACTTTTAATCCCCAAATTCTGCACGGTTTTCTTGCAGAAAGGGGTTAAAGTCAGAATGTGTTTTTGGTTGTAACTCATGTTTGCGTTGTTCAATTTCGTTAATTCTTATTTTGTTAGAAAGAACACATTTCTAATATAGTCTCATCAAAATTTTAGCATTATTGGTCGTGTGGTTCGGAAATAACATAGAAATTAAATAATAACGGAATTAATAAGTTCGGTACATACTAACTTCTAGGTATTCTGTGACAATGTAAACAATAGCAGGTCTACTACGAAGTCCGATAAACGATATATCGGCCGAACTTATGAAGTTTCCGACCACGAAAGACAATCGGTCGGTTGATCAGATCGGCCGTTTCGTTGGATCCGACCCTCATCCGAACTAAGTCTATATACTTATCTATCTATCTATATCTATACTTATAATAAAACTGTAGCGAGTCGAATTCTGTACATTGAAGATATTGTGAAAAAAAATTTTGGGGGCACTCCATAGTCGATACTGATGGCGAAACTGCATTTTTTTTCTTTCATGTCTGTCTGTCTGTCTGTCTGTGTGTATAGGGAACTCACATCACGCCGAAACTACTGATTCAATTCAAATGAAACTTGACATGATTTAAGATCATATTAAGTAGATGGTAGCTGTCTACTTTTAATCCCCAAATTCTGCACGGTTTTCTTGCAGAAAGGGGTTAAAGTCAGAATGTGTTTTTGGTTGTAACTCATGTTTGCGTTGTTCAATTTCGTTAATTCTTATTTTGTTAGAAAGAACACACTTCTATTATAGTTTCATCAAAATTTTAGCATTATTGGTCGTGTGGTTCGGAAATAACATAGAAATTAAATAATAACGGAATTAATAAGTTCGGTACATACCAACTTCTAAGTATTCTGTGACAATGTAAACAACAGGGATGTAACGGAGGTCATTTTATCGGATTCGAAGGCGGAGTCGGAGTTTTAAAATTTGATTTATCGGAGTCGGAACCGAAGTCGGAGGCATAGGCAGAGGATTAGAAGTGGTGGAGATAAATTTTTATTGGGTTTTTTTTTTTGCCAATCACGTGGGCACGATAAACATTGCCGAGCAATTGATTTAGGAAGTTGGGTTTTTATATTTTAATTTACTATCCACCACAATAAAGGATTATCTGCAATATTAATACACCTTACCTCCGATTATAACCTCCGTTTTAAAAGTTTCGGAGCCGAAGTCGGAAACGAAGGTCTAATAGTAATCGGAAGTTCCGACTTATCGGTGTCGGATTCGAAGCAGCTCTTCCCTGGTAGGCACACAGTAGTCAAATCCGTCATCCGTCATCTATCGTCAGGTAATAATATGACAGTACCTGTCTTATGTTTTTCCACAAAATGGCAGCTCTTGGTACGAAACACAATCTGATATTTATTAGAAAATGTGTAATGTAGTATTTGTTGTTGTAGCGACAATAGTCAGGTCATTTGCCATCGTCACGCGTAAGACCACTCCGGTTTGAGTAGGGCTGGGACATTGGCGGTGGAAAAAAATGTTTTGTGTGTGAATTGTTCACCAGTATCTATTTATCTGGACGACGTAGTCATAGCTTCTTAAATTAGTCAAGTGAACTTTTTACTTGCCTAGAAATTAGTAAGTTGACGTGAAATGATAATAATTGAAGTCGGTTTTTGTTTTTTCGGATATTATTTAAATGCAAATACTGTACTAAATTTAGTGTTCAACAAGCTTCGGTGCAGAAGCAGAACCAAAGCAGACCGTTGTTTTTCTAAAATTGAATAAAATGTTATCTTACTAAGTATTTATTATGTATATATTATGTAAAGGTTTGATTTGGTTGAAATTTGAAACACAGATAGTTTATATAGTCTCATATACTACCTATCATCTCGGGAAAGCATGGGCCCTAACGAAACAAATATTAACGATAGAATGACATTACCAATTAGATTGACATTTAAAACACACATGGTTTAGAGTCTTAAATATTACATCGGCTAATAAGTCTATCACCTACTACTAAGGATATCATCCTGTAAAAATGTACAAGTGGGTAAGTATCAGATCACGCACATCAGCTACAGACTCTTCGTAATGTATCCTATAAAATCCTACAAACTTAACACTGCGGCTATGTTCGATACTCCACAACCTTACTACGAGTGTGTTTGATGTTCCTTAAAATATAAAATAAGAAGTTGCTAAACTTGAATAAATATATTTTTGTGTGGAAAAATAAATCACTCTCTTTGTGTAATGACCACCCATCCAAACATTCGTAAGTACTACGAATGCACTAATAAGGTCGCAAGATCAACGTACGCGAACGAAGTAGCGGGTTCAGCTAGTAGGTATATATTATTGTGAAAAATTCTAAAATTTTAGAAACTGTGCCTTTTATTTATAGAAAACTAGCTGACCCCGCAAACGTTGTTTAGCCTTATATTATATGGCAAACTATTACATGATGACAAAAAGACGATAATTGATCAGTTATCGAGCGGGATGAAAAATGATTAAATTGCTAAAATGGCTATTAAAAAATAGGGGTTGGTGATAAAAGGGTAAAAATTTAGGCTTGTATGTATTTTTTTACGTCACATTATAAAAATATAAAAACAAAAAAATTGTCCGAAAATTAAAAAAAAAATTTTTTGCGGTGAACAACCCTTGTCACTTAGGGGTATGAAAAATAGCTAGTAACCGATTCTCAGACCTCCTGAATATGCATATAAAATTTGGTTAAAAACAGTAAAGCCGTTTCGGAGGAGTAAGGAAACAAACACTGTGACACGAGAATTTTATATATAAGACGAGAATTTTATATCTACGATAAATATGTAGTAACATATTATTACAGTGATGGGACGGGGAGCAAGACATGCTCCTAGTCCCTAGTGGCTTAATTGGCTTAAAGACTGCCTGGAAAGCCATAGATCGCGGGTTCGACTCTCGCCCAGTGCAAATATTTGGGTGATGAATACTAAATATTCCTTCTTGAGATGATGGCTGGGTTAAAAATGTACCTTTCTAGTTATATAAGTCCGTCAGGTAGATTGAAGAAAACTATGGAACACGCATTTTGACGTGACAACGTCTTATAATTCGATGAAGCCGGCTGCACGCACGAAAAAACATGACGTCATGCGCCGTTACCGCCGTTACCTCGCCGCATGACGTCATGCGGCGTTACCTCGCTCTAAGGCGTAGTTGAAGTTGTCACGTTCAACTATCGTCAGTAAACCGACTTTACAGACAACTATTTTTTTGTTTAATCTCATTCTTATTCAAAATTGACAAAGACATAGTTGGGTAATCAACTTAAGTTTTTATGTGCCAACAAACAAACTTCATTATCATATTATAGATATTTCGGAGTGAGGGTTATGACGTCACGTCTTCGTAAAAAACGTACAATGAAGTGATGTCACTTGAAGCTTCTAAGTATGTAGGTACTGTATCTCCGTCATTCGTGTTTATGAACTAAAATAAATAAAATTTAGTAATCTGACGAACTAATTTGTTTTTTAGTCGTCATACCTATTCTAGTAACATATTAAGTCATCATCATCATCAACAGCCCACTAAACGTTCCCACTGCTGGGACTCGGGGCCTTCTCTCGCAAGGAGAGAGTTAAGGCCATAATCTACCACGCTGGCCCAGTGCGGGTTGGTGGATGACACATGACTTCGAAAGATTCTAGGTACATGTCGGTTTCCTCACGATGTTTTACTTCACCGTTTTAAGTTAGCGGCATTACGCACATGACTTCGAAAAGACAGTGGTGCGCGTGGGGTTTGAACCTGGGGTCTCCGGATCGGCAGGCGCCGTTCTCCCGACTAGACCAGCCGACATATTAAGTAACTGTTTAAAAATATCAATGTTGTTGCAGCTTGTATTAAAGGTTTATTACACGTGTCTAAATTTAGCCGACTGAATTTAATCGCTACTGAATTCAGTGAAGTGTAATAGCATTCAGTTAGCATACTAAATTCAGAAGCGAGAATTACTTAGTTCTAATTTGCTTCTAAATTCATCCTACTAACCTTGCTACTGAATTCAGTCACTACAATTAGCCAAATATAAAAAGCCTTTTAACGAGCTCTACTTGGGGTCACGTTTTTTCCTTTTTTTTTAAAATAAAGGGTGACGAGACGAGCAGAACATGTCCCTGATGGTGAGCAACATCCCTGCCACATAACAGCACAGTGACACGCAGCTATTGGAACATGAAGAGTCCAAATCATTACCTAGCACTGCACTGCGCTCGTCACCCAGAGATCTAAGTTGTTAAATCTCTAAGCCCTGTAATTTCTCTGGAAACATCGCCCTTCAAACCGGAACACAGTAATGTTTGCACATTACTGCTTGGCGGTAGAATAACTGGCAAATGTGTGATACTTCCCCAGGCGGACTCTGCTAAGAGTCCTACCACTACAGAAGTGTTATGTGAGTAGATAACAAATACGCGTGTTTGAAACAAAGACACCATTTTCAATAAATTCTTTCAACGCATTCCTCTTTTAATAAACTAATAACATTCATGTTTGTAAGCCCACTATCGAGCGTTTTCAGTAAGCTTTACGTAGTAGCTGACAGGTCGTCCGGGGCTGGGAGCTTTCAGCTTACCTACGGACCTGCGTATTGATTTCGAATTTTTACATAGATCCGCCGATTTATACCTAACCGAGCGAACATACACAGGTTGAACGGTTTTATGGTTGCAAATGGAATATTTCCTTTGTGTGTGGGTTTTAGTTCATTATTTCATTGTAGGTTTCGGTGTTATATTACGTTTCATAAGCATACGCATAGCATGAGTACCTCACTGAATGTTCCCACTGTTGTAATTTAATAATTACATAATAATAATGATAATTCATTATTATTTTTTAAATAAAGAATGGCGAGACGAACACGATGCCTGATGGTAAGCAACATGCCAGTGACACGCAGCTATTGGAACATGAAGGGTCCAAATCATTACCTCTAGCACTGCACTGCGTTCGTCACCCAGAGATCTAAGATGTTATATCTCTAAGCACTGTGATTTCTCCGGAAACATTGCCCTTCAAACCGGAACACAGTAATGTTTGTACATTACTGCTTGGCGGTAGAATAACTGGCAGAGGTGTGGGAAGTACCACACCAGGCGGACTCTGCTAAGAGTCCTACCACTAGTATTGTAGGTTTTGGTAGATTTTTTTTATAAGCATACGCATAGCATGAGTACTTGACTGAATGTTCCCACTGAGGGGACTCGGAGCCTTCGCGAGTACAGAGGCAAAGTCATAACCCAGCATCCTGATTGATTTACATGATCTAATACCACCTTGCCCTTTTTTCTATCGGAATGCTCGTAGCTCGAAAAAACGACAGCGTTTCATGGTTAATGTTCCAAAGACACGAACGAAGAGATTTGACTCTACCTTTGTGATAAGAACGTCTAGGCTGTGGAATGCGTTGCCTGAGTGGGTATTCCCTGTTGGTTACAATCTTTGTGTCTTCAAATCGAGAGTGAATCGGTTTCTTCTAGGTAAATACGCCCCATCGTAGACCGCATCGTCGCTTAACATCAGGCGAGATGGCGGTCAAGTGTACCCTATAAAAGTTAAAAAAAAAAAACCTGACCCAGTGCAGGTTAGCGGACGACGCATGTTTTCGAAAGGCCCTGGCAACGTGCCACTGTTCTCTCGCGATATTTTCCTTCACCTTTAAATCCAGTAGCGATGAGAAATTTGTAAATTTGCACTTGTAAAAGTACTCAGAGGAGCAGGTGGGATTCGAACCTGCGATCGTACCATTGTGAATCGCTCTTCTAGCCTCTGGGTCACCATGGCTAATCGTGTTTTCATTAGATTTAATTAGTAAAAATTATTTCCCATTCTGTTCTAATGTCCGGATGTCTCTATGTAAAAGAAATATGTATGTAAAATTACGCATTACAAAAATAATACAATTACAATTCTAGAATCAAATACCCAAACTAAGCAAAGCTTATACAAACAAAGTTTGCTTTTTTTCGGGCTAGATATAGCTGTGAAGAATGTCTAACATTTTTTTAAATGTTTAAGTTTCTTTGTTATATTTTTCAATTCTAAAAACTTGTTTTCACAAGTAATATAATAAATTTGCACTTGACCTCAACTTCGCACCTTAAAGCTACTAAAACGTTTACTGCGTCAGTGTAATTGAAGTCCCCGAATGTGCACGTAACTTGAGCGTACGGACAAAGACAACGTCTTCCCAATCTAACGCATCCCTTTGTTGCAGTTTCAGTAATTGGGCCGGCTCCTTGAGACGCAGCCTGCCACCTGACGAGCTACCGAGCTAGCGCCAGATGCCACCCAGCTGCCGGCCGGGCCAGTCCTGTCGCGCCGCCGCGCCCCGCGCACCCTCCCTCCGCGCCCGACAAACAGTTTATTTCCCCGAATAAAGTTTATCAAACAAAGCGAGCGTGCCCCGCGCCCTGCATCTGTCCCAGCTGTCACCGGTTGCAGCCGGCCTCGCCATCCCTCTCGCACCCGACCGATACCCCCGTCTACCCGCGCGACGCCACATCCCTGTAATCGCGGCCCTACGGCTCCCAGGGCTCCCATTCGCAGTTCGCATCTCGATGCCAACGGGCAAACTTCAAAATGAGTAAAAGAAAAATTGAAGATAATGAAGAGGCTTCGGCGAAGCGCCGCCGCTCGAGCGACTCGCTGCAAAACGAGACCGAAGAACCGGAGAAGCGGGAAGTGTTGAAACGACTCTTCGGCCGTTACTGCGCCGTCAACATTCAAAATAACAATCAGCCGCGTGAAGAATCAGAAGAAGAGGATTACGACGAGTGGGATGAGAACGAAGACCCATTATTGGATGATGTTCCTGTGAATATGGAAGCGGAACAACTGGGTTTTCTCGTTTGTGCTCAGGAGACGCTGCGTTTTCTGCATGGACGCGGTTTCACGGCTGAGAATCCGATGTTTATGCGGCTCCGCTCGCGCCTGCTGCAAGGCATCCAGGACATCGCTGCAGCCTAGGCCCGGCTGGGCCCTAGGCCCTAAAGAAACCAATGAAGGCCGCCGTCTCCCCTTTCCTCGGTGTTATCAGTGTTTCCCTGTGACTGTGACGTAAACTTTCGGTATCCTCCTTCGCGTATCAACAGGTGGCCCGCTCGGGCTCTAGTCACTTCTAGTCAAATATTAAGATTTTTATTCGTGTTAGAAAGTCTTTATTAATGTCTACCTATTCGAAATAAATGTGTGAAAAATATGTTGTGTTTGTGGTTTTAATGTTTCTCCCTCCTGTAAGATTTAACTGACTTTTGAAAAATTCCTACCATTAGAATTTTTACTTCACTTTCACAATGATATAAATATGAAGTAAAGTGATAATTCATATTTTAAAATGTTTATCGACTTACAAAAAGGATGAGGTTATCAATTTTACAACGTATTACAACAAATATTTATAGATTTATAGACAATTTTTTATTTCATTTTTACATTATACTTGACACAAAACAAAACTTAATTAAATGACAATTTCAATTTGTTTGCACACTAGAAATATTTCCCGGCTGATGCGAAATTTTAACTTTTAAATTATATTTCTATATGTGCGTATTTATGTTAGATGCTTTGTGATAGATAGCTTTGCGATCCTAAAAATAAATGTGTACGAAATTAAATTCTTCAAATTTAAATAATAAACCTGCACAGTTTATATTATGTAAGTTTATACTGGTAAAGTAAGTTTGTAAATTCTATTTTTATTGTTGCCGCATTTACATTTCAGTTCTATTGTCTATTTCCGTTTGAAATGTAGGTATGTGCGTATAAACGAGTATAATAATACCTGTAATGCCGAGTTGACTCACAAATGGTTTATAATTAAAAAAAAAAATCGACCAATATTTAAAAATATTTTTAAATATTATAAAATATTTTTAAATATTGGTCGACACTTCTCTACATAACACTATCTAATCTTAAAGCAAATAAACGTCCTGCCTGGGCGGGAATCGAAGCCACGGCCTACGATCCAGGGTGCAGACTCTCTATCGACGGAATTTCGAGTTCAGGGTAAGTTTTGCGGAATGTAAGTATTTTCCACGTAATAATTACTTACAGAATAAATGTGATATTACAGAATAAATACTATTTGAAAATCTGAAAATAGAATACACGGTCCTTTCAACTAAGTCTGATAGAGAATTAATTTTATTCACAGTAAGATTCAGATTCATAATAATGACAACTATTTGTACTAAATTAAAGGACCGTTTTATAATACATATTGAGCCTCGGGACGAGCAAGCCATGGGTCTGATGGTAAGCAACACCGACCCATAAAACCATTGTGTCACGCAGGTACTTAAACACAAAGAGCTCAAATCAGTATCTAGCTCTACACTGTGCTGGGCACTCGAAGATATAAGATAATTGATATCATCATTATTTTCTATGTATTTCCTTTAAACCGAAGGACAGTAATGTGTCCTCGTTACTGTTTAGCGACAGAACAATTAGTAATTAGCAAGGGTGTGGTACTTCTCAATTCAATTTAAATTCTATTTATTCTAACTATTATTTCAAAAGAACACGTCACTTACAATAACATTATAGATAATTAATTAATCTAGTATTAGGTTTCTACAAGTGGGAATCAAACCTACGGCTAGACCAGATCAACTGAGCCATGAGTCAAGGAGTATTTTATTTTATTTAGAATAGAGTGACGAGACGAGTAGGCCATGTGCCTGGTGGTAAGCAACATGTCTGCCCATAACAGCACAGTGACACGAAACTATTAGAGCATGAAGAGTCCAAACATTGCCTAGCACCGCACTGCGCTCGTCACTCGGAGATATAAGGTGTTTTATCTCTTAACCCAGTAATTTATCTGGAAACATTGCCCTTCAAACGGGAACACAGTAATCTTTGCACACTACTGCTTGGCGCGAGAATAACTGGCAAAGGTGTGATACTTCCCCAGGCGGACTCTGCAAAGAGCCCTGCCACTACTTTAAATACATAAAACATACTTAGTTTTCAGTATTACTTTACACAAAAAGACCCCTATTAATGTGTCTGGGTGTTTCTATGTATAATAAGTATGTATTTAAAACTATGTAAGTATTATATCAGCTATCTGGCCACCATCATACAAGCTTTGCTTAGTTTGGGGTCAGATGGTGTTGTGTGTGAATTGTACACCAATATTAAAAAAAAAAAAAAGTCACATAATCTATAACGCCTATCTAACTTAGGAATACCATTAGAAGGCATAGAACTGTATTCCTGAGAAACCATAGTCTATGTTGCTTCAGCATAGTATGGAGATCTACAGCTCTACAGCGACACTATCGTAAATTCCATACAGCTTTGTGACACGAAAATGAGTTTCTTTCACCTATAAAGGTAAACTCCTGAACAAATCTCTTAACAAAACTTGTTAAAAACTTATTAATGCATACTTCTGAAGTTTACGCGACGTTACAAATAAACTAGAAAACCATAGTAACTGACGATAGCCACTGTCAGAGTGTAAAAAAGCCTTAAATATACCGGAGTACGCAGGAAGTGCCTACCTTGACAAAAACAAATTTGTGGAGGGTGAAAACTGCGGATGATCAATGATGATTATACGACAACATGTGCTATAATCACCAGGTGTCGGGCAGGCGTGTTGCTTACAAGCAGGTGTTCCACTTTCTAGCTTTTAAAGTAAAAACTTCTTTAGGCGCGCCTAGACAGATTTTTCGTGGGCTGTGAATTGAATTCATTCGTCACGCTCGGGTATGATAAGAAAGCTTCGGGTAAACTCGGGACCATGGCTATTGGCCATCTAGAAATACATCAGCCAATGGGAAATGCTGAAAGGGCGTGGACAGGCCATTATGGCATGGCCATCTAGAAACGCATCAGCCAATGGGAAATGCTGACGCATTTCTAGATGGCCATGCCAAGATGGAGAGGCCACGCCCTCCGGTTACACCCATGTAGTTTCCAAGGTAAGCTATCAAATTCTGAGTTATAAGTTTTCACTTCTATCGGCAGTTCCTATGACTGCCATTTTTTTTATGAATTACAAGGACCGTTTCGTGGTTTTAGCCGCGCAGTTCCAGTGCCCGTCTTTTTTCCGCAATAAAAAGTCCAAACAGCTACGTGGTAAAGTTTTAGACAGATAGATAAACTCTTTATTGCACTTATTTAGAAAATAAAACAACAAAGAGATACAAAATTAAAAAATAAAGTAGTGATTTGTGACCTTATCGCTAAGAGCGATCTCTTCCAGGCAAACTACAGTATGGAAAAAGAGTAATGAAGAACAAGAAGGTTTATTGATATTTTGACATTTACAATTTTAGTTAAATGTGAAAGTTTGCATGTTTGTTGCACAATCACGTCGGAACCGCAGAGCGGATTGGATTGAAATTTGGAACACATGTTATAGTCTGGAATAGCATAAAGATTACATTACCTACATTTTACCTGAAGAATATCTTGGGAAAGGGAACTACCTACGCAGGTAAAAGTACGGGGCACTGCTTGTTATTTATGACAAAAACAATGCATTCATGTTGATTCAGCATATCGTTTCTACGTAACCTACCTGTCCTGTATTTTTGACTATTATAACTTTACACTTGACCTCCTGATGTTAATAATAAAGCTTTATTTGATTCCATGCTTAGTACATATTAAACGATAACAATTGGTAACTTATCAATCTATTATATAATTAAATTTATTATACTTAGATGAATTTGGTTTATAGTTACAAAATCTATTTCCTAATTAGTTTAATTAATATTTGTTTTACTTTTCCTAATGTTAAGCGATGGCCTAATAGTCTACGATGGAGCGTTCTTACCAAGAAACAATTGGCAGTCATATGAGTCATAAGGACTGCCAATAGAAGTGAAAACTGAAAACTCAGATTTCTATTGCTCACTTTGGAAACCGCAGGTGAAACCGGCAGGCGTTGCTAGTCTGGAATAAATGTTCAAAGCATTATCGTCTAAGTAAGTCTTCTAAGCATGGTCGTCTAGACTAGATGGTCATGGTTACATGTGTAAATGTATGATGGTAACCATGGTAACACGCCATGGTCATCTTTTTTTTTTTAAAAGAGTGACGATACGAGCAGGACATTTGCCTGATGGTAAGCAATATGCCTGCCACGTAACAGCACAGTGACACGCAGCTATTGGAACATGAAGAGCCCAAATCATTACCTAGCACTGCACTGCGCTCGTCACCCAGAGATCTAAGATGTTATATCTCTAAGCCCTGTAATTTCACTGGAAACATTGCCCTTCAAACCGGAACACAGTAATGTGTGCCCATTACTGCTTGGCGGTAGAATAACTGGCAAAGGTGTGGTACTTCCCCAGGCGGACTCTGCTAAGAGTCCTACCACTACAATCATGATCCCGAGTTCATCCGAAGATATCTTTCATTTACGAACGTGACGCTTGAGGTCAATTCATAGCCAACGCAAAATCTGTGTACGCCAAAAGAAGTTTTCACTTCAAAATTCACTCACGTCTTCAAACATCAAGATTGTCACCATCGGAAATCCCCTACTCATGCAACGCAATCTATAATCTAGACATAACCACAAAAGAAGATACAGGCTTTGCCTAGTTTGGGGCCCACCGATATCTCGAAACGATGTAACAAAGAAACATGGCAATTATATTTATAAGTGAACTGTATAGATATATCTTTATGGAAATAAATTATTATTACCACAAAAGAACTAACAAATCCAAACACTCCTATAATACGATGTTCCATCATGAAGTTCTAGTTCATATCTTCCGGCTCCATCATGAGATCAGTTCGACAGGACCATATTATTGTATTGTCATCAGAACTACATACTTGGAAGATGGTTATATTAGTTACCTTAGATTTCATTACATATAGTCATCATTTCATTACATACCTACAGGTACAACATAGGTATAGGGTGTCTCAGTAGGAGTGCACTTTTTCATTTTAAAATAAAAACAAGTATTTTATGACAGAAATCTCGGGTTTATACGTATAAACCCGAAACAATTCCTGAGCTCAAATCGGAAATCCAACGCGTCATCGGTCAGATACAGCCACATCTCTGTGCAAAAGTCATGGAAAATTTCATGAAAAGAGCCGTGTCATCGAAGCCGTGGACTCATTTGCCGGATATTTTATTCCATACTTAATCGGAACATGTCTTCTTTACAATACAAAAAAATATCACAACTCTGTCATAAAATAGGTACTTGTTTTTATTTTAAAATTAAAAAAATTGTCAGTCATAGGAACTGCCGATAGAAGTGAAAACTTACAACTCAGAATTTGATAGCTTACTTTGGAAACTATACGGGTGTACCGGAAGGCGTGGCCTGACCATCATGGCATGGCCATCTAGAAATGCGTTAGCATTTCCCATTGGCTCACGCATTTCTAGATGGTCATGCCGTGATGGTTAGGCCACGCCATTTCAGCATTTCCCATTGGCTGATGCATTTCTAGATGGCCAATGGCCGTGGCCCCGAGTTTACCCAAAGATTTCTTATCATACCCGAGCGTGACGCTAGAATTCAATTCACACCCCACGAAAAATCTGTCTAAAAGCGTGCCTGCGCGCCAAAAGAAGTTTTCACTTCAAAATACTTGGGAGGTGTCAAGGGGCATTCTAATGGAACGAAGTTGTACAACATATTGCAACTCTTTACTGTTTCTGTTGCCCTGGTACTGGTACCTAGGGGCAAACGCAACTCTTTTATATTTCTGTTGTCCTGGTATCTGGAGATAAACGCTGGGCTGTTGGAGGTAGGTAATCGAAACTATATTTACTGTTTCTGTTGCCCTGGTACCTATCTTTTATAGGTAGGTCATAACTATCAGGGAAAACCCACTCTGGCAACTCATTCCACAGCCTAGACGTTCTTATCACAAAAGTAGAGTCAAACCTCTTAGTCCGTGTCTTTGGAACATCAACCATGAAACGGTGCCGCTTCTTTTAGTTACGAGCAGTCCGTTCTTATCATATCCAAGCGTGACGATTGATGAATCCATTTCACAGCCCACGAAAATTGTGTCTATAGCGCGCCTAAAGAAGTTTTCACTTCAAAAGAGTGAGACACCCTACTACTTAGCTACTATCTAAAAAAAGGCAAGATGTTGTCCGTTTAGTACATAATTTCTGTATAAAGTACCTAAGTAAACAAAAAGATAAGCCGTATTTTCCGAAGTAATAGCGTAGGAGGCGGTATGATATTCAGGTTATTTTTCCAGGATCATATTTCTACAACAAACATGTTCTATTTCGGAGGAAATCGTGGTTTGTAACAACACCATTGTAGGAGGCTACAAGGTATAATAGGCCGTATCTACTTACCCAAACAAGTACGGTTTGAGGAGGTAAATCATTTTTGCTTCGTTCCACACAACCCTTAGCCCTTAGCTTATTTTCAATGTACATTAGGGTTATAGTGACGTGTATTCGAATCAGACAGTATATAGTAAATCCATGTAAAAAAAACTGTATGCAGCCTGAATATGTTTAAGATTTGTGACTTCTCTCAATCTCAATCAATTTTCTAAGAGAACAAGTTTAAGTTTTGGGAACTTCCATATTGACATTCATCCCCAATTTCACCCCTGTTCAGTTTGAAATTACAAAATTGCTAGAACAAACATACGTTTGCTCAAGTACATAGGTACTATATACATAGGTATATAGATACAGAAATTCATGGTTTTATCTTCAACGGTTGGGAACTTTCATATTGACATTCATCCCCCATTTCAAACCCAATCTCACCCCCGTACAGTTTGAAATTACAAAATTGATAGAACAATATTTAATTGCTTCGTGTCAAGTGCCTAGATACTAAATTTGATAACTTTAAAAATGACGAACTTTCAAACAACCGTTCATCCCTTGTTTCACCCTCTTAGGGGTTGAATTTCGCGAAACCCCGTCTTAGCGAGCGCCTACGTGCTAAAAGGGATGTAAAATTTCAGATTTCTAGCATTTGTAGTTTCTGAGATTCCTTGATGAGTGACCTTTCGCTTTTATATATCGAAAGACGTCCACTGCAGGACAAAGGCCTCCCCCAAAGATTTCCACAAAGATCTGTCCTGCGCTGCCCGCATCCAACGATTTCCGGTGACCTTTACCAGATCATCGATCCATCTTGTGGGGGCCTGCCAACGCTGCGTCTTCCGGTACGCGGTCGCCACTCGAGAACCTTTCCGCCCCAACGGCCATCGGTTCTGCGAGCTATGTGCCCTGCCCACTGCCACTTAAGTTTAGCAACTCGTTGAGCTATGTCGGTTACCTTGGTTCTCCTGCGGATTTCCTCATTTCTGATTCTATCGCGCAGGGAAACTCCGAGCATAGCTCTTTCCATTGCCCTTTGGGTGACTTTGAGCCTTCTTATGAGGCCCATAGTAAGCGACCACGTCTCTGTTCCGTATATCATTATTAATTCAAGGGTTATCCAAAGGTAAATACATTTTCTATTAATTTCGTACTTTTAAAATGGACTTGCCCAGCCAACTTTGAATGAACATAAAGTAAGTTAAACAAAAGGATATCAAAATTAACTTTGGTACGTATTTTATTTTATTTAAATACTCTCATTTTATCAAATAGTTTAGTATAATTTCAGGATCAGTCGTCATGCCTATTACAAAAGTCTGTTGTTGAGTCAGAGATCAGAAAACCTATCGCTAGTTTCTACCAGTTTAATATACAGACATTTCATGTTGTTTTCTTACGTGTTATTTGCATAATAAATATTCAAATCAGTGTTACTCTTCCAGTTCATCTCACAGCAATTAAAATGTTAATTACACCGCATAAATGTAACATTGTGAGTCATATTTTCAGTAGATTAATAAACCTTCGGAGACATAAATCTCGATTAACTATCACAAATTGTGCATGTGAATTGAAACACATGTAACACTGTAACATAATTATATGTAACACGAAACACATGCAACACCTCTATGTAAGTACATAGAAAACAACATGAAATGTCAACATGAAACCAAACTGGTGTTAGGAACACCTCTATGTACGTACATAGTGTAACGTAATGTAGCATGTATTTCGTGTTACATGTTACAGAGTTACATGTGAGGTGTTGCTAACGGGGTAAATGAACAGAACGATATTTGTATTTATATTTGTAATTAAATTATTAATTTTCTTCTCTTAAATCTTGCTGTGTTCACATCGCTCAAAATAATTGTGATAATTTTCTTGTTTTCCATTGTAAATGTCCTGTTTTGTGGTCCATAAATAAATAAATAGTGTAGCAAATTTAATTGTTTTTTCCCCATCTCAAAAATATCCCAGTTGTTCTATTAAAAATGTTGTAAGAAAAAAAATCAAGAAATCGAATAACATTTTACAGCACAGAAACCCTACCCTGCTGACGATATCCAATATAGGCAAGAGGAAAATTCCCAACTCGTTGACAAGGACGAAGCCTCACTTAGATCAACTGGGGTAAAATAACGGTAATTTCACGTCGAATCTGGGACGATGCCCTACGAAGCTTTTATTGAAATACGTAGGCATACTTACGTGATGTTTTAACAAACTGGTTGTGCACCATTATTTCACTTGTCGAGCATAGCATAACAATAAGCAGACCACTAAATGTCCCCACTGCTTGGACTTTGGGTCTTCTCTCTCAAAACAATTTACTAAAATACCATAGAGACAAAAGAACATAAACCTTAAACTTAGAAAATCATCCGATGGTGAGGTGATTGGCGGCCTTATTACTTAAAAATACCTACCAGGTAACCTTGCATGGAAAAGGAAAAAAGTGACCTGAAGTGATGAGGTGGAAGAAAGTGTATTTAAATAATTAAACCATACAATAATTAATTATACCATATATTTATGTATACAACCTTTTACGTGAGTTATATTTAATTAGATTAGTTGTATTTAATAGATTAATTTAAAAGATTCCTTTTAATTCCGTGTGACAGCTTACAAAAAACGGAAAGTTATTTAAACGCGAAGGAATCTATTAAAATTGTTTAAACACTACATCCACACTGAACGTTTCTTCACGTGTTCGAACTCTACGAGACCCAAACGGGATTTTGTATTAGCTTTGTATTTATTTAGAGAAAAACATGAGTAGCAAGTTCCGATCCTTATTTAATAACTCTAGGGCGACCTATATACGGGGTAAATTCCGTTCCGTAACGCTGACTTAGAGTATCTAGGAAACTAGATCTAATAATAAAACTCCTGTGTTTTATATAGGATCGCATCATCGCTTAACATCAGGGGAGATGGTGGTCAAGTGCGAACCTATAATAGTTAAAAAAAACAGGACTAGACATAGACATAGAAAGGTATAGACCATAGCACTTATAGTCCAGTAACTTTATACATTACCAGTATGCGTTAAATCCGGTAGATCTGATTTTTTGCAGACTTGTTTATGATGTTGGCCTAATGATTAATACAAGTTTGTGACCTCGAGCGGCGAACGCAACTTTCTCAAAAATCGAAAAAACCGCGAAAAAATCGTTTATTTTTCAAATTTTGGCGATTATAACCCTAAACGACTAGTTTTTGTAAAAACTTTCTTATGGCGTTTATAAAGTACACTTTTGCTACAATATGATACTAGAATTGTTTTTCTACATAGTTTCTGAGAATAAGACTTTCAAAGTTTTTTTTTTTTTTTCAAACTTCGCAATTTTTTGCGATATCAAAATATTGCAAAAAACTCCTACTTGACCACTTTTTTTTTTTTTTTTTTGTATATGTATACAAATTTCAAATCCATGATGGCCACTACCACAAAATGGTGCAATACGTTTCTTTTTTCCAGTATAGTCCAAATCATTACCTAGCACTGCACTGCGCTCGTCACCCAGAGATCTAAGATATTATGTCTCTAAGCCCTGTAATTTCTCTGGAATCATTGCCCTTCAAACCGGAACACAGTAATGTTTGCGCATTACTGCTTGGCGGTAGAATATTTGGCAAAGGTGTGGTACTTCCCCAGGCGGACTCTGCCAGGAGTCCTACCACTACAGAAACAGTTGGTAGGTACTGTTAAAAGGTTATCATTACTATGTAGGTACCTACTGTGTTTTATAATTGATTAATAAGATACGAACTCCTAAAATAATCATTTCCCCAGGCGGACTCTGCTAAAAGTCCTACCACTACTTAAATTACTTTCTTGTAAAATAGTTGTATTACTATTAACTTATAGACTTGTGTATGATATTAGAGGAGAAGATTAGTTGTTGGTTTAATTTCTTATCTGATTAGTTACAGTAAAGTTACTACTTAAAAGTTTATTTAAGAAATGAGGTACGTCAAATAAAATAAAACAAATACATATCAGTTTAGTGAAAATAAACGATGTAATATAATACTCACCTATAACTTTGATAATCTTTTTCATAATATAATCAAATATTGTTATAATTTGCAAGACGAAACACATAAAACTGCCAATCTCGCGAGATCATGATTTTTTTTCTAACTTTTATAGGTTTACACTTGACCGTCATCTTGTCTGATGGTAAGCGCCGATGCGGTCCACAGTGAAGCGTGCTTACCTAGAGGAAACCGATTCACTCTCGATTTGAAGACACCAAGTAACCATCGGGTAAATTGCTCCACTCAGGCATCGAAATTGGCGAGATCTCGCGGTATTATCATTCATAAACTCGCGAGATTTCGCTTGAGCCCTAATCTCGCGAGATTGCATTCCCTACACGGCTAATGTAACGCGACGGAAACGTTGGGAGGTAATTAAAAATGATTTAAGTCATGGTTACATCGTACATAATGTTTTCAATCCCTATTTCTCTACTAATATTATCCTACTAATATGGATGTATGGATGTTTGGATTTTTGTTGCTCAATCACACCGTAACGTCTGAACGGATCGGGCCGAAATCGGAATATAGATAGATTATAGTCTGGGAGAACACATAGGTCATAAAAATAGGTAGGTACAGGCCTTTTCGTGAATTTAGTATGGACTATAGTGAAAGGTTCTCGTAATAACCAGTCCAGTCAATAACGGGTCCCTTTCAGTATAATATTCATAATAAAAAGCGGTTCCCATCTCAGTGTTTATCAAACGTTTTATCGTTACAATACAGGGAAGAGATTTTACTACTTAATTTAGCTTTATTAGTTGTGAGTGTACATAGCTTAGCTGTTTGAGGAAAATTGTTCCAAAATGGCTGCCGCTACTAATTGGCGGATTACACGTAATTTATTGATTTCAAATCTAAGATGGCCGGTATCATACAATATCGAAGTTTTTTCATATTATTTTGTTCGTTTTTTTAATAGTAAGTATAGAGTGATGAGGTCAGCACGGCATGTGCCTGATGATTAGCAACATAGTACCCATAACAGCACAGTGACACACAGAGCTGTTGGAACACGAAGAGTCTAAGTAATGTCTTAGACTCTCTAGGTAATGACCTAGCACTGCACTGGACTGATACCCAGTAATAGTATAATAGCAGTAGTAATAGTGTAGTATATTGAGTAAGATGTTTTAGCTCTATGCCCAGAGATTTCACTCGATACATTGCCCTTCAAACCGGAACACAGCGATGTTTTCACATTACTGCTTGGCGGTTGAATAATTGACAAAGATGTGGAATTTCCCCAGACAGACAGACAGACAGAGTGGTAGGACTCTTGGCAGAGTCCGCCTGGGGAAGAACCACACCTTTGCCTATTATTCTACCGCCAAGCAGTAATACGCAAACATTACTGTGTTCCGGTTTGATGGGCAATGTTTCCAGATAAATTACAGGGCTTAGAGATATAACATCTTAGATCTCTGGGTGACGAGCGCAGTGCAGTGCTAGGTAATGGTTTGGACTCTTCGTGTTCCAATAGCTGCGTGTTACTGTGTTGTTATGTGGCAGGCATGTTGCTTACCATCAGGCACATGACCTGCTCGTCTTGCCACTCTTTAGTTAAAATAAAAAAAATTAAAAAATCCAATGAATTTCAACAAGAAATTATTAAAAATAATACTTCAATAATAATTTAAAGCTTAGGTTATCCGCCTGGATCACTTCGTCGTCAACGCTTCTAATGTTCCTAATATTTTAAAGTGCATATTAAGTTAAGTGCAAGTTATCATTTACTATCAGCCAAAGGATTTTGTCGCTCTTAATACGTGTTTTATTCGTAATCATGTCCTATACATACATTATTACGAATAGGTAGGTTGAAAATAGCGTCCCGCCAACGCGACGCCAAGCCTTCACGCCCACTGGCTGGGACAGGAGTGACAGCCTTTGATAATGCGACCTGACACGCTGAAGTAACGTTCACAGCACCCTGTTACATAAATTATTATTTTGTTGTGACAGGAACTTTTCCAGAGAACGCACCATCGATACATCGATAGTACCATCTTTGCGATGAAATAGGAGATGAAAGTTTAAATGGAAGTTCGTCATTATTGATGATAAAACCATGAAACTTTGCATACCCTTGACACAAAGCCAATAAATGTTTGTTCTAGCGATTTTCTAGAAGTTGCATTATCGAAGAAGAAGCCGAATCTTTCAAAAATAATTTTGTGGTATTTCTAATGGCGTACAACTTGTCTAACACTTGCAAATATAGTGTTAAAACAACGGAAATGTAAGAGAGACGAGACGAACTTCTTAGCATTCCATGGATTCACCGTGCGGGTGCCGGGTCCATCGTGTAGCAGAGAGAGAAATCTCGAATAGACCCCAAGACTTGTGACTCGGGCGTAGGTTTAAAAGGGGCCCCTTTTGGTGACGTACGTCAACACTCACCTTCACTACTCGTATTTCTCTCCCTGCCCAGCCAAATTCGATATGATCCTACTAATGCAGCTTTAGATACTCGTTCTAGTATAGAACTTACTGCACTTCTGGACAAGCCAAGGTCTTTAAGCAGGTTATAGAGAGATTTTGCTGGTATACCTCTCGCTCCTACTTCTACAGCGTATAAATTAACTACATAGCCATTTTAATTCGTTTTGAAGGAATACAGACAGTGAAACGGGTATGAATATTGGTCGACACTTGTCCATTCAACATCGAACTTCAACACCCAAAAACGCTTTTACTACGGGAGCTGGATAGCCTGACAAGATATATATAATACTGTAATTACATACCAACATACAAATACAGAATAAAAACCAATTTCATCACACAAATGTTTGCCCTGGGCGAGACTCAAATCCCAACGTACAGCTGACTGAGCACATTCGCTATCGACAAAGGCAAGAAGCAAGGCAAAAGTAAAATGATCGACTTTATTGTCACTCTTTGTGTTACAACAGTTGAAAACTTTAGAAAATTTATAAACATCCCACAGCTTACAAAGAAACTTCACGAAAACATTTTTGTTAGATATTTTTTACTTACTAAAGCAATAATGCGATATTTACGTATACTAAATAAAAAATATGGGTGGACAATTCACACACAACACCATCTGACCCCAAACTAAGAAAAGCTTGTACGATGGCGGCCAGATAGCTGATATAATACTTACATAGTTTTAAATACATACTTATCATACATAAAAACACCCAGACACAGTGCATACATTTGAATTCATCACACAAATATTTAAACTGGGTGGGAATCGAACCCACGACCCTCGGCTTCGCAGGTAGAGCCACGCTACCTACTAAGCCACGAGGCCAGTAATACTCCACAACAACATTCTGAATTATTTCCAACAAATTCGGTATTTGTTTAGTAATACTTATTTTCTCTTATAAGCTGCTTTACTTAATTTTGTTTGAGCTATCAACCACTTTAGTACCGGTGTATATTATACTCGCGACCACTCATGTCATACAAAGTTTTGAAGCAAGGTCTTTCAAAGTTGCTTCATGAAAGCTTGGAGTACTTTTATGGATGCATTTTATAACAACTGAAGTATGACTCTACGTTACAAGAAGGAAATATTACGTTAGGGAGAACTGGCCAAGAGAAAAACAAATGTACCCATCCACATCTATGATATCACTAATATTATAAAGGTGAAGAGTTTGTTTGTTTGAACGCTAGGATCTCGGCAACTACTGACCCGAATTGAAATTCTGTTTCTATTGGATAGTACATTTATCGAGAATGGTTATGGGCTATATAACATTACGCTTCCATCAACAGGAGCGGAGCATAAATGAAAAATGTAACAAAAACGGGGAAAAATAATTCTTTTTGAGAGCTTTCGTTCGCGCGTTGGCGTGCGCTGAAGTCCGTGACAGCATCTGGACGTCTACTCTCTTTCTACGAAAACGTAATTTCGAAATAAACTCGCGACTTTCCAACTGCGACTCTACTTCGATCCATCGTTTTGTCCGATTAAATATTCTAAGCCTACTCTAATTAGAGTAAGCTTAGAACATTTAAACGTCAAACAATGTTGTATCGGACGAAACGAAGTAGAACGGGAGTAGGAAATTCGCGAGTCGTAGAAAGAGAGTAGACGTCCTGAGTTAGTACGACCAATTTTCGATGAGTGGCATAGCAACGGGCGCACGGTTCAGCTAGTACAATATACATAATGAGTACTTGGAATTTTGTGGCATTATTGAATTTAAATTATACGATGATTTCGATTCCAGAAGCCATGATGTCGTAGGACATCATGGGAATGGCGCGTTCTAGTGACTAGTCACTAGAACGCGCCATTCCCAATTGTGAAGAGTATTTTTTTAAGTGCTGAAGAACAAGTTTGTCATCAAGATTGATCTATAAGGGTTCCGTTTTTACATTTTACGGAACCCTAAAAAGGCACTGAATCATCATCATCATCATCATCAAAGCAGGGGGAACACACTTGTGTGTATACTTTAAATTTATCCAATAAGTTTTTATTCACGCGCCGCTATGGCCACATGTAAATATTTTACTTTTTAATTGTTTAATTTATGTCTACGAGTATGGTATTCATTAATTATTGATTTTGTGCTTGGTGAAATAAATATGATACTGAACAACGCATTGGATTTTAAATTGGACCATCGGCGAACACCGTCACACCTCACCCCCACACACTGAAGAACTAGCGACACAAATGGCGGCCTCATTGCTGAGAGCAATCTCTTCTAGGTAACCAGCAGTGAAACATTTAGTGGGCTGCTTAAGATTATGCAAACTAAGTATCATAGGTAAAAATAACGAACTAATTTACGCAAATAAAATACCGTAATATTAACGTAAATAATTATTAATTACTAAAAATAAAGTGACTGCAGTAATAAAAAAAAGTAATTAAATATTTTTGGATTTGAATTAATCTGCGCAAAAGGTGATTTGCATTATGTATGATGCCCGGGCAATTTGATTATTTGAATAATTATTATCTCTTATAGTAGATCCAACCGTTTATCCTCTTTTTGACAGCACCAATAGAACGTAACTGCGTCATGTTACGCAAAAGTTAACTTTTAAATGCGAGGTTTTAAAAATATGACAACTGCTTAAA
The DNA here is from genome assembly GCA_963693475.1 of Ectropis crepuscularia. NCBI lineage: Eukaryota > Metazoa > Arthropoda > Insecta > Lepidoptera > Geometridae > Ectropis > Ectropis crepuscularia. Next base: position 19,725,939 of record OY856358.1, read on the forward strand.
TTTGCTCCTTGATCCCGTATAATAATCATCTTTCACAAAATGAGTCCATAAGTGCAGTATTTTTTTTTATAAATTCCATAAAATAACAAACGTTTTTAAAAAAATACGTTCTATGGCTATCAACATAGTGATGTTACGAAGTTACGATTGAGATATCGATATTGTTTATGAACTATTTTTACACGGGTGTTTTCCGTTCTCGGCACATTATATCGGATTTATTTTTATGTAAAACCGTTATATTGATGCGCCTCAGGAAAGCATACAGCATTATTTGAAGACGTGTTTATCTCCTGGTGTATATCCAAAAAAGAACAAGGTTATGATGACTGAAACATTTGAATACTTATTAAAATAAAGTGTTAAATAACATTTTGTAGTTAGGTAAATTAACAAAGTTTCTTTATGTCTGATGTGAACATTGAAGAACATGATGTACCATTTTCGTTAATTTCTAAATAAATTAACCTGATATGCTTAATGTGTTAAAATATTTCCATATTTGGCTTAATAATGTCTCATCAGTCGGTTGGGTATTATTTCATCACCCAAAGGTTACTGCTGTACCTGATCTACGTCTACTAGTTGTGCGTCTATAGCACTGTTTCAATAGACTGGACATATCTAATTTTTCAATAAAAGGATGTTAAGCAACTGCTATAAGTAAAATTTATTTAATATGACTCGAAATTTATTCGGGTTTTCTTAGATAGGGACTAGTAATATGTGATAGCACACAAATTATCTTCGTTTTCTATGATTATACTACCACCGCAACAATACTTATGTGTATTCGGTCTGTAACATTTAAAAAAGGTAACAAATCTACCCTTATTCTCGGAAATGTCTAGGGTATTATCAATACTCGTGAAGATGTTAATGTGATGACATCTTTCAGCGACATGTACAGCGGACCAGCACGGCGGGCCACGGCCTTTCCCCGAGTTCTAGTGGTGGGAACGAGCCAGAAGGCTGGGTATGGGCATCTTTCGCCATTTATGGCATATCCTGGGGTTTGTGCTAGACATAACATAGTATTTACTCATGGTATTTCGGTTGCCTGGAAGAGATCGCTATTAGCGATAATGTCGCCACTTGGTTCACTAGTTCTAGGATAAGTCCCTGTTGTTTAAGTATTATATTGTGGATAATAAAGAGTTTCTATCTTTTTAAAGTCTTTTATAATATTAGTTGGCTAGTAGAGAGCCACCACTTTAAACGTCATTGTTGTATAGTTCAAATGTATAGTATGTATTTGTATAGTTTGAAATGGATATTTTGAATCCGTTAATTATTTATCTTCTAGTTTGCTTTCTATTCTCTCTCGCTTCGTCTAATGCTGACTTTCATTAGACTCAGTAGGTATCTGTTTTTTCTTACAAGTACAGAGTTTTTGTCGTCTAACATAACCACAAATAAAACAATTGTTCATTTTAATACAATTCATTAATTTATAATGTTTTTGGCAGAATAACTCAATTTAAGCTTCTTCTAACTCAAAACGTATGAACATAAGAAAAAAAATTAAACGAAAGTTGTAGGAAATAAACTAGTCTTTAAAAAAGGTCTGATGCGTTTTATTGATTAATCTAATATTTCAAGAGTTATCGGCTGCAATAGAAAAACTGGTTAATTAAATGGGCCATAAATCGTAAACGCTACATGTCACAGAAACATTTTCCGGCCACAAAAGATGCAAAATATTATTTTCTACAATAACGACCTCAACAATTTTTGCCCTAAAGTTTATAGTTTCCGAGATATTAGCCAAGCTCGCAGCAATGTTTTACTTTTAAAAATTCGGCAACCGGACTTTGGGACTGATTTTTCGCAGGCAACCCGACAAAATGTCATGTTCTTATTTGCCAAAATAATCTTTAATTTTATTTAATTTCAATTTAATAACCAGACCGTTGCAAAATGCTAGTATCGATGTACCTGTTTATACTTGGTCACAACACTATAACTGACAAATTAGATCTGTCAAAAAGACAATAAATGGTTGGATTCACCATAGTAGGCATTTTTCATTTTTCCCGGTCATTATAAATAATGCCTGATTTATCGGGTCTATATGTAGTAGCATAACAATTTTTGTACTAATTTAAGAAGGCATAACGTTTTTAGGACTAATGATAATTTACCATAACCACTAAATGCATAACTGTTTTCGCATAATGTTTTCTAGCATAACCATATACAGCATAAGGATAACTTACCATAATGTTTAAACACATAATCATATATAGCATAAAGATAACTTAGAATAATGTTTAAAAGCACACATTGAGAAAAGCAGACGGTACACCTAAAAAATATGCACTTTTTGACTCTGGGTGGGCTCCCGAGCCAGAAGCTCTGCGGTCAGCCCCGAGTGTCGCATCTCCATACTCGGCCTGCGGTCCACTACGGAGGTCACCTGGCTCCCGCATTTTTTATATACACTCTAGGGGTAGTAGTGACAAGACTAGGTGGATTCGGGGTGCTCCGAGTCGGATCTAGGTCTTATGTAACCTGGGTCTATATTTAGTAGCACAATAAATAAATAAAAAAATTGGCAGTCATGGGAACTGCCGATAGAAGTGAAATCTTATAACTCATAATTTGACAGAGTACTTTGGAAACTACACGGGTGTAACCGGAGGGCGTGGCCTGGGCATCATGGCATGGCCATCTAGAAATGCATTATCATTTCCCATTGGCTCACGCATTTCTAGATGGCCATGCCGTGATGCCCAGGCCACGCCCTTTCAGCATTTTCAATGGGCTGATACATTTCTAGATGGCCAATGGTCATGGTCCCGAGTTTACCCGAAGATTTCTTATCATACCCGAGCGTAAAACCTGTCTAGGCGCGCCTAAAGAAGTTTTCACTTCAAAATGTCTAAGGACTACTATGCGTCTCATCAATTTGCCTAAAAACTATTATGTGTCTCATTAATAGTCGAATCGAATGTAGTACAATAGATTAGCCAAAAAACTATTTTGCAAATTTTGCATTATGACACTATATATTATGCTACATTCATTATGACAAAGTAAATTAGGACAAAAAAATTTGCGTTTTAAATGGCACCCGATTTATCACTTGGTCCATAACATATGTATATACCAATCGTTACTAACCTTATATTATTTGTTAGTAAGATAAATTCTATAACGATTCGATATCAAGCAAATGACAGCTTTTTGTCCGTATAAACCTTTGGTAAATGTTAAATACCCGTACAATACGATCCCTTTTATTCCTTCATTTAGTCCTCACTAAAAAAGGATCCCATAGAAATCAAAATAAAGAACCAAAGCTCTATAAAGGCAGTTCAGTACCTAATCGTTATTTCGAAATGGAACATTTCAAACATTCACTACGTTCAAATATTCGTCCAATTTCACTCTGATCTTGCTTAATTTTCTAGGATTTCGGAATGAAATTCCTATTTTTGTAATTCAGTGAACTATTTACAGGAAACGACTTTGTTCTTGGGATAGTATGTCGTAATTTCAAGTTTTAAGATAAATTGTTATGTAACGCAACAATGATCGTCGTATTTACTCCAAACAATAAATATGTGCTCCAGACATACGCCAACCAATAATCTTTTTTTGACTGTGATGTTTGTTTGCGCTTGACCGTCATCTCGCCTGATTTTCAATGACGGCAAAGTCTACAATGGAGCGTACTCATATCTAGATGAAACCAATTCACTCTCTAGTAGAATACACCAACTTGTAAACATTAAAAAAACTCTCAGACAACGCATTCCACATGCTGAATATATAATTTTAAAGCAAAGTTATGATTTACAAACATTTTCAGCCGTTTATGTATTTTTTTGTAAAGCGGCATTAAATTTATTTAATAAGAGGTAAATTTAAGTAAATTATTGAAGCCGTGGTGGCCTAGTAAACTAGCAAAAATGTGCGATTCACAATAATAGGTCGTTGGTGCGAATCCCGTCTTTGAATAACTATTTTTTCAAGTGCACCTTTATCATTAGTAATGACGTGAAAGGCGAGGGTAAATATCGTAAAGAAACCGCCGTGTTCCAGTTCTCAGTCAGCTAGAGTCTCAGCTGTGGGAACATTTAGTGGGCTTCCAATGTATAAACAAATAAGACTATTAAAGAAATGGCAATATTAATAAAAACAAAAACATTACATAAGTATAAATCTTGAGTAAAATACAGATATAGGTAGAGAAGAAGCAAAATACAGTTGTTAAGTTTGTTTATAATTTATGTTTATATTCATTGCCTCTATGTTTCTATGTGAACAAAGTTGACGATGCATTTTGGAAATCTCCTGTAACAAAATGTTGGAAAGCGAAAACACATAACTTAATAATAATATCATAGACATCAAATCAGGCAAATGTGCATAATATAAATAACAAATGTTGAAGTAATTGTGGAAGGATAAAAATCGTACCATCTAAAAGCTTTCCCGAAATAAAAACCGGGCTTGCTATTCCTCTCAACGGTATATCAGGTTTAGTAATAACTGAAATGATATCTGCCAATCATGCAGTTAGCGGCTAATTGCTGGATGGAAGGAACCAGACAATGCTTAGGACGTACTCAGAAGGGAAAGCGTGGGGCAGAAAGAGCTTATAATAGTTATTTTTTGTACAAGAGTGTAAATTTGACTTATTCTCAGAACCTATTGGGTGTACAGAGACAATTCTAGTATCATATTGTAGCAAATTTAGTTTACTTTATAAACCGCATAAGAATGTTTTTTTCAAAAACTAGTCGTTTTGGGTTATAATCGCCAAAATTTGAAAAATAAACGATTTTTGTCAAAGATGCAGATCTACCGGGATTTAACGCATACTGTAATGTATAAAATTACTGGACTAGTGGTGGGATGAAAAAATATTCGACACAAGAAAAAATAAATCAAAATTCATTATTTCGAAAAGAATTAAGTATATACTTACCTACATATAAATATATAAGTCAATGATATTACGCAACTGCTATATGTAAATATATTATTTAATACTAGATTTGACTCTGAAAGAAGATTCTTCAGGTTATCCCGTAAATTTATTTCTACACATTTCCACATACGTGTTTGACGTTTCTCAATCTTATTTCAGACAAAACTAACAAAACAGTATAAAACTAAGTTATTTTAGGTTTTACAATAAAAATATTGCATATGACATTAGCTGTTTTTTTTTCATTTTTGCTAGAGTAGTGCTTTGTATTCTTGTAGGTTATTGAGAGATTCTGAAATGTATTTTTAGACGTAAAGTTATTTAAAAGTATCTACGATGTAAAATATGTATTTGTATATCCAATCTTATTTGCTAATGGTAGGGGAGCCCACGATGCTAAACGGAGAGTTATTCGAGCGTAATAGAAACCTACGGGATTGCAAAGCGTAGGTTAAAAGAAAAAAAAATATTACATAATGTTACCTTTTCATCAGTGGGGGCCGCGGTTTTAGAATTTCAAATATGAATAAAGTGGCCAAGTGCGAGTTGGAGTCGCCCATGAAGGGTTCCGTTGCAGCAAGTAACATAATATACATAGTACACATAGTTCTTGTAGTTTGTTGTAACTTTGATCGAAGTTTCAATAATAGTGTATTTATGACGTACTAAAAAAAAAGTACTCATCAGATCAAGCTCAAACTAATTTTCGTTGGTAGTTTACATGGTAATGTACATCATATATTTTTTTTAGATTTTTCATTTTCGTACTTTAGAAGTTAGAGGGGGGGGGACACACATTTTACCACTTTGGAAGTGTCTCTCGCGCAAATTATTCAGTGTAGAGGAAAATAATTTTAGAAACCTTAACATCATTTTTGAAGACCTATCGATAGACACCCCTCACGTGTAGATTTGATGAAAAAAAAAATTTTGAGTTTCAGTTCTCAGTATGGGGGGCAACCCCAATTTTTCTTTTTTTTTAATTTTTTTGTTCAAATCCTAATGCGGTTCACAGAATACATCTACTCACTAAGTTTCAACAGTGTAGTTCTCATAGTTACGGCAAAAAGTGGCTGTGACATACGGACGGACAGACAGACAGACAGACAGACAGACAGACATGACGAATCTATAAGGGTTCCGTTTTTACGTTTTACGGAACCCTAAAAATCAGCTTTATGAGCTTCTTAAGCGATGAATTTTGTTACTTCCGCTTGTGGAATCCTTAGGTATTATATTTATCGCAACCCTTGAATTATTTCCTTTAAAATAAAATAGCCACGCTCGACAATGTAGACATGACTTTTTTAATAACTTTGTGGCCATCCCCTTTCGTTGCGTCACTCTCGAATTGTCACATTAGTGGAATATACACTTTTTAGCATGTAAGTCTAAGTGAAGCATGTCAGACTAAGGTAGGGTGAGTTACCCTATCCCTATATAATATAGTCTGACGTACTCGAGAATATCTGTTGATCAAATTGTTTTTTCTTAATTAGCCTTATTTATGGGGCCTTATTACTAATCGGCCCTATTATTCATATTTGGTTGAAGTACTTAACCGGGTACAAGGTTTCCAACTGTACATTAATCTGCCACGCTGGAATAAATCCCGCAATCCCCTCTTGGGCTCCTCTACTATAAAGTACTCATGTAAATAAAAATGCTATCTATGTACGAATTGAAAATAGCTACGCTGGTCGTACATGGATTCACATAATTGAAACCGTTTCTTAATATCTACAGATCCTTAAATCATAATATTGCTGAGTAAATACAATTTTTTAAATAAAATCTTGCTTTGGTAAAATGTTTTGGCTAAATCATAAATAATATTTTTGACTACATTGTTTTGTATCTGTAGTTATTTCTTGTCACCGGTCGCACTGTTTCGGGTCCTGGGTCCGTGCCTGTACATATCTGATGTCGATGCCTCTGTAGATGTACTCTTTTAGCAGTCTATCGATCTCCTCCACAGACAGGGCCGCAACTAGGTCTGTTCTGTTCAAAAGTAGTTCCAACAAGGCTCGGTGTAGCTCGTGTGCTGATACTTTTGACGGATTGGCCACGTCCGGTGATATCGTGTCAGGGATCATTCTGGAATGAAAATTGATAACTGTCCATACAGAAAATTCTCTCTTTATTAAAAATGCAAAAATTTGGATATGTGGATGTTTGTTGCTCAATGATGTTAAAACATCCAAACGGATTGAAATTCGGATAACAGTTAAATATTAATTATAGTCTGGAATACCACAAAGGCTGCTTTTCACTAAAAGGCAACGGCAACTTGGACAATGCGGGTAAAGGTTGGTGCTACGAGTAGTAATAAATAGAAGTAGATACGCATATTATTAAATATTCTCCATGAATCTTCACGACCAACTTTGCTTACGTAAAAATTTCTTGTCAGAAAAGAATACGCTATTTGATACGTGACCTGATTTTGTTGATGTGCTCTTTGAAACATAATACGATCCAAAATCCATTCTTTAGATATGAAATGACACTATAACTTATACTAAGTAGGTACATCTATGCTCGACAAGGTTTCTTATTTTTTAAATTTGTAACTTCGATTTTTTTCGAATTTTCTGGGATTTAAGCATTAAGTACCTACCTTTCAAACAGCAATCGAATAATATTTACTCGTTTTACATGAATATACGGGGGCTTGTTTTATACAATATTCTTTCATAAGAACACTCAATAAATTAGTTTTACGATCTGAACGTACTCTATACTAATAAACAAAAAGCTCGACCTCCTGAATAGCGGAATCACCATTGTAGATCCGTACCAATTTCAATAAAACATAGTTTGTTTTGAAATCCTTTTAGTGAAGCTTACAATCATTCTATCCGTATATTTTCAGAATAAATGCCTAAGATTTTAAATCATAGTTATTGTCCAGAACAAGTTTTTGTTTGTATGATAATACAGGATTAAATAAGTCAATAGCAATTGTAGTTTGTCCGTAATACACTCACAGGCACAATTAGGTAACAGTCCATTCTATATTTCTCCTAGTTTGCAGAAATCGTAAATTTGAAATCAAATTTTACTGTACGTTGCAAGTTATCATTAAGCATTATACAATTGAAGATATTGAAAACATAAACAGTTTTTAAGAATAATCCCACAAAACCGATTTTGTCGAAAATATTGATACTTATGACGAAAATGTCGGTTGTGCCTGTGAGTTATTATTTTCTAGAAAGCACGCATGTCCAACTTTCAGCAATTCGCTAAATAGTAGAATTTGTTACATTTATACAAATATGTCTGAATGAATCCCTGTCCTTGATCACGCCATAATTTGGGAACGACTTAACTAATTTTCTATTAATTAAGTTTTGTAATACTTTGTAAGAACTTCACTGAAAATTCACTAAAAATATTGAAACATGCACATAAATAATATTAAAGGGTATGTTTGTAATTACAAATTAACCTTGCACTAAACTGTTGTAAGTGTATACGGTACACTTACTACAATTTAATATGTACTTACTCGTACATATAAAAAAACATTTTTAAAATGTTTGCCTGTCTGTTCCTTCCAGCTAATCTCTAAAACGGCTGTACTAATTTTAACAGGATTTTCACTGACAGATAGCTGACGCTAAGGCTATATTTTTTTTTAAATAGTAGAGTTCCGTAGAATCAAAATAAATAAAAGTGTAACTTAATACTTTAGGTAAGCTGCGGGTTAGGCCATAAAAAATGGCTTACAATAGTTCAAGGCAGCGTCTGTCGGGTCAACAGAAATAATAATAACACAAGCACAATGAACTGAAACTGGGTCTGACAGACTTCAATGACTCACTTGCCGATTGCCAGACATAAAAGAAAAAAAACACCAGACCCACCTTGCCACTGCACCCTCTTAATCTTGCGTAAACTTCACGATACACCTTCAATATCAAGGAAATAAGCACAACACAATCGTCTACACACTGCCGATGAAATGCCAGCTAACACTGCTCTACTCATTCAATGGCACTTTTTAACGAACTCTTGTTGAAAATTTAGAAACTAAATTCAGATTTAGCGTACAACAAATAAAGCTCAAAATGTGATGTCATGGTATTATTAAGGGGTGCATCTGGCATCCGCCTGCGCCTATTTGTGTGATTTACCCCAACATGTGGCGTCGGCTATCCTCATGTGTGGAGCTACAGTGACAAAAAGGCTTAAGTGGTTAAGACATTTATGAGAAAATAACAACGCTTATGTCTTGGTTGATATAGCACAAAACAATGTTCTCTACCACGTAGTTAAAAGTTCAATTGATTGTAATTGTCGTTTGTTAGGTTCATACATAGCAGTGGTTAGATTAATAGAATACATTTTCTGCATTAGTCATTTTCAAAATATAGTGAAATCAGTTACTAAATCTGAACTTTTAAATATATTTGTACCTTAGAAGGAAAACTGATATGACGTGGTTATTACACATTTGAAATAAATACACTGATAATTCACGTTTGATAAAGTCAGTCCAGTCCAAGCTTGATCTTCTTAGTCTTCTAATATGTATGATAAATAAATAAATTGTCCTAAATACGAATGCTAAGAGCAAAATTAGCCATGTATTACCTATTTCGTATTTTCATAGAATAAAAACCAACAAGTCTGTCTCTTCGCAACTACTTATAAGTTGTATTTTATCCAAATTAATGAGTGTAATTTTCACACAACCTGAATGAGTCTTAATCAATTTGTTTTACTTCTTATCAAAATTTGCTAAATTTTTTCGTTTCTTTGTCAGTCTGCTTTGTAATTTCTACAAAATAGTTAAAGTTCAAAGCTTCTCAAGTTATTTACTTATTTGTCGTAGAAAACGAGACTTGCAAGTTTGACATCCCTGTCTTTTAGGTATATCTCCCTATGACGTCATAAGGCGCTGAATAGAGCCAAATGGCACTTTTTAAACACATTTTTAGCAAAATGTATAGGGTTTGAGATGTTGAATAAAATATATGTTATTCTTGAACATATTTATAAGGGAACCATTGCTTTCAAAACACGATTTGGAAAAGATATCTTTACAAGAAAAAATCGTAAACTAACCTCTAAATTGAGTTTTAAACGTAAATATCTGTGTTATTAATGAACATACATTATTCAAATTTTTAAGATTAACGTATTATTTCTTAATAAAGGGCAAGGATGTTTTATATTTTAGATTAAGTTGTTTAATTCGCATTAATTAATTGTTTTTTAATACGCTAACTCGACCGAACCGGCCTGAGTCTTGCTTCTCGCTCACTACTATGAAGTCCGGCAGAAAGCGCTGATGCGCCGTGCAGGAAGGACGCTACGTCGCGTCGCTTCGCGGCGCGGCACTCGCTATTCAAAAAAATAAAAATTCTCACAAATGGAATGCAGAAACGTCAAGAGAGGTCATATGATTTGAAAATTTGACGCGTTGGTTATAAGTAGGTTTAGCTCGATGGTTTAGCATGACCGTGGTGGACGTTTATGACCCTGTGTCCAAATCTTTGAACCGTGATTTTCTTTTTGCATATTTTTTTCATAATGTTGTTGTATGTTTTCTCTGTAGTTTTCAAGCTTTTATTTTTTAGTTTCACCTGCCCTGAGGCACAGATGAGAATATAGTTATTATGGAACCCATGAATATCCGTGATGTAACCCTAGGCTTATCATGAAATCTTGCAAATTAAATCTACTTCCCGATTTACAGATTGCGTGTAAATTTGCATAATACTTGTGTAAATTGCAAGACAATAAATAAATTGCAATATGATAATTATGATGCTGATCTGATGATGGAGCTGGAAGGTTGCCATGCCATATCATTGATGTTTAATTCAGATCAATCAATTGTTTTTAAAAAGCTAACTCGACGGAACGGCCCTTCTACCAGCTAACTAAATCGGCAAAAAAATAAAAATGATAAATTCTCACAAACGAAATACGGAAACGTCAAGAGAGGTCATATGATTTGAAAATTTGACACATTGGATATAAGTCGGGTTGGCTCGATGGTTTAGCATGACCGCGGTACGCGTTCATGACCCTGTGTTCAAATCTCAGAACCGTGAACTTCTTTTTGCATGTTTTTTTTTCATATTATTGTATGTTTTCTCTGTAGTTTTTCAAGCTTTTATTTTTTAGTTTTACCTGCCTTGAGGCATAGATGAGAATATAGTTACTATGGAACAAGACATTTAAACAGACTAAATTTCAAGACAATTATATGATAATGAATTAATTATGGTGCTGATCTGATGATGGAGCTGGAAGGTTGCTATGCCATGCAAAATGTTTAATTCACATCAATTAATTGTTTTTTAAAAACCTAGATGGTAACCAAGGTCTGATGATGGAGCTGGAAGGTGGTCATAGGAACTAAACAATTAAACGACATAGCCCCAGCGAGTTTGGGTTCTTTTGATTTGTTTTGAGGAGTACTTTGAAGGTGGATGGTAGCCAGGGTCTGATGATGGAGCCGGAAGGTGGTCATAGAAACTCAGTAATTAAACGACATAGCACAACCGAGCTTGGACTCGTTTTCTTTGTCTTAACGAGTACTTTGGTGCTAGATTATTACCAGGGTCTGATGATGGAGCCGGAAGGGGGTCATAGGAACTCAACAATTAAATGACATAACTCCATCGAGTTTGGGCTCATTTGATTTGTCTTGATGAGTACTTTGGTGCTAAATGGTAACAAGGGTCTGATGAAGGTGCTGGAAGATGGTTAAGGGTTGCCAGTAATTAAACGAGTACATTGGTGTTAAAGTCCAAGTCGCTGTTAAAGTCTACGTTATGGCTCATCTATTCGGGAGAACGGTGACTGCCGATTCGGAGCTCCACGCCCACCACTCGATGTTAGCATGTAATGCCGCTAACTTAAAAACGATGAAGGAAAACATCGTGAGGAAACCGAAATGTACCTAGTAAGTACATGTAGGTACCTAGTGTTTTCACCTCATGTGACATTTACCAACCCACACTTGGCCAGCGTGGTGGATTATAACCTAGTCCCAGCCTAGATCTCTCCTTGCGAATGAATGCCTCGAGTCCCAGCAATGAGAACATATAGTGGGTTGTTTACGCAGATTGTAACCGGGTCTGATGATTAAGCTGAAAGATGGCCCTACGTAGTTTAATTTCACAAGAGACGTTATTTCTTTAATGCTACATTTTTAGATTTGGCGATGAATTGAAAATAAATCGCTGCTTTGAGACTAAAAAGCCACAACTCAAAATTAGTTATTTTACTTTTCTACTTCTGACGATTTTCTATCATTCTCTATGTATTTTAATGGGATATTACTTGATTATTTCTATGTTGTATTAAAATTAATAATCATAAGAATAAAATTAATATAAATATGTGGAAGTAGGGTTCCTATAACATAGACCTGATTTTTTGCCGTTTTCATAGATATTGATATTTTCATGATTAGTGCTGAGGAGCACATACCTGAGTATTGGTACGGAATCCTTCATTCGTTCATTCGACTTACACTTGTCTTATTTAAAACACATTTGATATTATCTAATGTTTTATGTAAAAATGCCGTATAATTAGTCTCTTATCCCTCGAAAGCCCATTACCAACATTAACTACTAAGCTTCGTCGAATGTGAAAAAAATGATGTAATTTTTAAGTGCGCTGTTGCACCCATTGCTGCTTCTGATTATATGGATTAGTGGCACCATTTCCTTTTTTTTATATATTTAAATTTACCACTCCACAGACTCCGGGGTCCGTAGCTTTCATCATTTCAAATCTTATTTATTTTCACATATTTCTTGTATAATCTGAAGAGGAAAATATGGGGGGAGCTGGGAACATTTTGAACCTAATACTAGTGCTCGTCTGTTGTGCCGATCACTATTGGTTGGGATTCCGCAAGTAATCGGCTCGACATCGATTTATTGTCTTATTACCATTTGCCTAAGCCGCCTCCTCCCGGCCCAGAGCCTCCACTACGGCTGCATTTCTGTCCCTGATGGCCATCTGTAGGTTGAACTCTCGGATGGTCTTCGGTGATGCAGCCAACGCTCACCGCACGAACCGACCAATGGTGTCATCGGTGTCGTTAGTGCAACAACCGCATGGGGCACGCTCTCGTGCAGCTTCATGTTTGCCTTGGTTTTTATTGCGATTACCGACTCATATGTCAGTCCCTGAGCTTCATGAATGGTAAGGATACGTGACCCTGTGCCTGACCCATAACCCTGGTTTGTCAGGGCCTCCTTCTCCTCTTGAGTGTGAACTAAAAAGAGGGTGTTTGGTAGGGTGTTGGGCATTTGCGCTCCCTTGTACCTTTTCTGTTCTAGGGACTTTATACGGGGTGCTGAGGAGTACATACCTGAGTATATTTCCCTCAACGCATATGCTACATCCATCGGATTGCGATGTGTGCAACTCCTAGCTGATTTTTGTTACCAGGTTCGGGCGGTGGTACCTCATTTCGAAGAGATTTTCCCTGGCGGAGTTAAGACCAATCAAAGTTATATATTATTTTGGATTTTTGTACGGGCTTAGTGACATCGTGTTTTTTTTAGCGGCTAAAGATTTATTATCGCTTTTTCGAAATATTACTTTACTTCTAGGGTAATTGTGCTATCAGGTTTGCTGTAAGCTGTAAGTCATATCGAAGCTGAGTTATGGCTATTCAAAGTTTTTTTTTGGTATTTACAAAAATTTATCATTAAAATGACAATGAATCTTTGATATATAATGAATGACCGCTATAGATTATGGCGCCACTAGTCCATGTAAAAAACCCCAAAAGAAAACCTTGAAAAGCTCCGACATAACTTACAGCAAATATGATTGCAGAAATACCCGTCAGTAAAGTCTGTTTAAAAAAAGTAACAACAGATCTATGGCCGGTAAAGGAAATGGCACCACTAATCCATATAAAAATACCCAAAAAAAAACTTTGAAAAGCCATAACTCAGCTCCGATATGACTTACAGCTTACAGCAAACCTAATTGCACAATTACCCTAGAAGTAAAGTAATATTCCAAAAAAGCGATAACAAATCTTTAGCCGCTAAAAAAACACGATGTCACTAAGCCCGTACAAAAATCCAAAAAATAAATAACTTTGATTGGTCATAACTCCGCTCCGATATTACTTGGAGCAAATATTCATTGATACAAGAAAGTGATAACAGATTTTTGGCCGCTAAAAAATACGACGCCACTAGTCCATACAAAAGTACCCAAACGCCTTTGTTGTTGTCCAATTTCACTGATTATATTTTAATTTGAAAAAAAATATGAAAGGGCATTGTTAAAAATAGGCTATCCAAGGCCAAAATGTTCTTGATAATTAGATTTTGTAAAAAACATATGTAATGATAATTAGAGCATTATTTTAGTACCCAGATAAATAAACTAAAAGTTCATTAAACTAGTACATTATGATATAAGTGCGCTAAGTTGATAATTACAGCCGAAGCAATATTGCTAGCTCGAGCCGTAGGCGAGAACTACATATAATTAGCAGAGGCTGTAATTATCAAAGCGCACGTATGTCATACGACGTTTTAAAACATATTTGCGACGAAATAAATCAAAATTCAGATGACATTTTCAATTAAAAAAATTGGCAGTCATAGGAACTGCCGATAGAAGGGAAAACTTATTACTCGGAATTTGATCCATCATGGCATGGCCATCTAGAAATGCGTCAGCATTTCCCGTTGGCTCACGCATTTCTAGATGGCTATGCCATGATATTCAGGCTACGCCCTTTCGGCATTTCCCATTGGCTGACGTTTTTCACAGATTAACAATGCACGCGCATCAGCGCTTTTTTTTTAAGCAAGGGCACAAATCCAGCCAGTATGCAGCAGCATCCGACATTAGTAATAAAGTAAATGAATGTTTTTGTGTTTTTAAGTTTTGGTCAAAATTAATTAAATTAACAAATTTAATAATTTTCATTGTATTTTATCTTTCATAGTTAATTTTATTCATAAAATGTTTACAACTTTTCTGACATAAAAACTCTTTACTAGGATTTAAAAAGGTAGGTACCGTTCGTTTTAGACGGAGCATTTTGAAACCGTGCGTTTTACGTTACATTACCGCACAAGTACGTAATAAGCCACATTACGATACAGAAATTTATATTATATATTATAATATTAATACACTATTATTAAAACTTCGATCAAAGTTATAACGAACTACAAAAACTATGTATACTATGTCTATTATATTACTTGCTGCAACGGAACCCTTCATGGGTGAGTCCAACTTGCACTTGGTCACTTTATTTGTGTAATGGTTTTTCATCGCACCCGCTTTCACTTCACAACGCCACGAAAAACAAAATCATCTACTTGGGCAGTAAAGTTGTCCCACTGCCGGCGAGAAAACGAGTAACTATCGACTATTTTCTCGCTCAAGAAACGTACAATAGATATTATACATTCCGTGTACCTAAATAAAAGAGATGCATATACTCAGATACAGACAGTAGTTGATCGCTGACTGTTCATACTCCCATATTTTTGTATTTTTTATATTTTATTGCATAGGTACTCAACACTAGTAAGTATAGGTGAAATTTATATTTTCAAATCATTTGTCCGCTATAGAATATGGCGCCACTAGTCCATATAAAAACCCAAAAAAAAAACTGTATCCATTTCTACATTGTCATTTGACATTTTAAAACCAACTTTTTGCATGATATAAATTCCAAAACTTTTTCCATTGCAATTTATAAATGTTTCATTTTATAAACGTTCCGCATGGTTTAAATAAAAAAAAAATCTTATGAATTTAAAATATTTTTGTAAAATTTTGTTTGTGGACCTTTCGTTACAAAGCAGCGAAATGGGGTTGTTTCAAAAACTTGTTTTTCGTGTTGTAATGAGCAATAGTTGTGGATTATTAACTTGCGAGCTCGTCTATTGATGATGATGATGATAACTATTATGTTTGTATTAATACACGTATTTAATATAATTGACGACGTGCATAGCGCGTGAAAACACTAGTTCTCGTCCGATCACCGAAGTTAAGCAACACCTGGCGTGGTCAGTACTTGGATGGGTGACCGCCTGGGAACACCACGTAATGTTGGCTTTTTGCTGTAGCTACTTTAATGCAATTAATGTTTATGTCGAATGAATCTATTTGACTTCAAATAGATGAGTGAGTAGCGCTTACAATAATTAAATGAACTTTTTTTCGCTTTCGAGTGCCTACCTATTTGTGATTTTGAAGTTGGTTTAATTTTCTGTATAAAAAGAGTTTATTGTAATTGTAGACCGTACATTATTATTTATAGGCTTTACTAATAGAATTTCGATAATGTTCTTCACAATCTGCAAAAGTGCAAAAAGATATCGAAGGAAACAAAAAGTTATGTTAAATTAATTACAAAATATTTTAAAAGCGCCATCTATGAGCTTGGAGCGGTAACTTTTTGTTTCCACGTTTTGTTCAATACTAATAATGTCGCCGGCTGGACGCGGTTTCGTTTGGTGGCGCTGTCTTATCGAAGTAGTGAAGTAGAGGCGTGGCGTTTCGAATTCGTGAATTTCAGTTAGCTGTTGTCAGCACCATAAGTCCTAAATGAATGACCGATTTCGATACTTCGCATGATGAGTTTGCTAACGTGATTGAAATGATCATAACTACAATTGTTATGAGTTATACAAACTTAAATTAATTAATTAACTTAAATATTATCTTCGTTAACTGTATTAGTAGATATTTCCACATTTCAGACAACACCTTCTAGCCCCAAACTAAGCAAAATCTGTGTTGAAATACTTGTAAATTATACATATACATTATACATAGAAACTCGCACACAGTACAAATATTTTTATTCATCAGACAAATATTTGCACCGGGTGGGAAACGAACCCATAACCTACCTACGGTTTCGCAGACTTACTAATCAACTAAGCCACTAGGCTGGCCATTAAGCCTAGTGCATTCAAAGTATTTTCAACACTTCAATTAAAAATCACTAGCAAAAATTTAAACCTCGCTCAACCAACATTCGTCGACTATGTTATGTTCCAACATAGTTATAAATATAGGGTCAATACACGGCACACGCACTATCGTAGGCGATTATATCGATCGCCGGCCCCGTTTGCATAAAACCCCCCTTTTTATGTCCACCAAAGGGATGAATAGAGCGGATTTAAAACTGTCGATGCTAGGCCGGGATAAAATTTTGACAACATATCGCACCTTTAATCCTATACCGTCACTAAACAAAATTTTGCGAAAAAGTGATTTTAGCGCCATCTATTTGCTTGCCGACTAATTAACGGAATAGTTCGATTCCGGTATTTTAATTTCATGTCAGAATTCTAGAGGGCGCTGTAACCGTTTCGACACTAAACGAAACCCCCCCTTCCTTCATTCCTACAACGGCAGTAAAGAAACAAATACGTCACATCGTCGCAAAATTTTTATAATTTCGAGTGTAAAACCGTCACTTTAAGCTTAATGCCAGTTTTTCACATCGTTGTTTTGGTAAGTTTGTTAGTTTTTGTTTTGGAAAAATGTCATTTTGTGCTTAGAGCCAGTTTGTCCGTCAAGGTTACGTAAATATTATTGATGTTGCAAGATTCCAAAAACGACACTATTAGTTTAGTGACACTTTTCTATCAATACATTTTTATTTTTTGTGATGATATTTAATGCATAAGTGTTTCTATTTGCTTAGTGACGTTATGGCTTATCCCTATCTGAAATAAAATTCGAAAGCTTTAATGAATTAGTGTGTTTATTTAATATAGTGTCACTTTTGGATTATAAAATAAACATTTTATTTCTAAAATGTAATTATTCACGTATCGTTTACCTGATTTCTCTGTTTTATTTAAAAGTAAATAAATGCCTGATACAACTTATTTTTTTTTAGGAATTAGTACAATGTCACGCAAAGATATAATACTAAAACTAGCCTTAGATAATAAAGAAATAGAAGACACAAGTGACAAATATCAAAGGAATATCCCGAGATGTAGCTCATCGTCCTCCAACCATCTCCTCATACCATTGCAAAAAAATGCCGAACAACGAGCGAGGTCTATCAGTACAAGCAGTCGGTCGTCTTCGAGTAGCTCAAGCTCTTCGAGCTCAAGTTCTTCAAGTTCATCTTCAAATTCTATTCCATCAAAAGATAACTTTGTACCTGAAACTTTGCAAAATCAAGTGATTCTAAATCAACACCATGATTGTAATATTATCGACACATTGTTGCAAAGGCGCGCGTCATTATCGTCAGTGTCCGTCATTTCAAATTCGATCATTGAATCGCCTGATGGCACTCGTACTAGAAATTTGAGAAGTGTGGAACCCCGATCATCTTCTTTATCACCAACAGGTGATTTTTCTCCAGATGATAACGATCCTAACTATGAACCCAGACTGCCCAGAACAGTGGAGGAATCTTCTGATACTGATAGTTCTGAAAATCAAGAACCAAACTTCGTTTCTTCACCCGTGAAGAAAAGACGAAAGGGCGTCGTTAATTCTAAAAAACTATAAGCAAAAAGACTTCGCAACCAAGGTGCGGAATATGTTTCGGTATCCAAAACTGGACGAGTAGTGCCGGCTAGAAACATGAAGCCTCCATGTAACACAACGTGTCGTTTGCGATGTTTGACAAATATCAAGGAAGAAGAGCGCCAAAAGATATTCAACGACTATTGGGGCATGGCTTCATTGACCAGGCAACGTGACTATATTGCAAACAGTATGGTTGTAATACAACCAAAATATCAATATAAAAAAATAAATAACAGTCGCAAATCCAAACACGCATTTTACCTTACAGTTAATGATACTAAAATAAGAGTCTGCAAGATATTTTTTTAAAACACCCTTGGTGTGAATGATAGACCAATAAGAACAGTTATAGAAAAACTATCAGAAACAGGAATTGTCGAAATAGAAAAACGAGGCAAGCACGGAAGACAAAAAAAGTCTCAGACAGAGTAATTCAAAGTATTAAAAATCACATAGAGTCCATACCTCGCATTGAGAGTCATTATTTAAGGCAGCAGACTAGTAGGGAATATATCGAAGGTGGAAAGAATATAGCAGATCTGTTCAGGGACTACAAAAAGAAATGCGATGAAGAAGAAATAGAAGCAGCTGAAGAACACACGTACAGGAAAGTTTTCACTCAAGACTTTAACATTAGTTTTTTTGTACCTAAAAAAGATCTTTGTGAATTATGTTCCATTTATAATAATTTAAATTCGTCAGAAAAAGAAAAAATGGAACAGAAATATTTAGAACATCACAATGAAAAACGCCTCAGTAGGATGGAGAAAGAAGAAGATAAAAAAAAGGTTAACAAAACGTTTGTCGTAGCTTGTTATGATTTGCAAGCGGTTTTACCACTTCCTATGTGCAAAACTTCAGTATTTTATTACAAGTCAAAATTAAATGTGGAACTTTACAGTTTGTGAACTTGCCATGGATTATTGCGAATGTTACGTCTGGAGTGAAACGGACGGACTACGAGGAGCAAATGAAATAGGGTCTTGTGTACTATCATATTTAAAGAATAAGTCGGAATCTGTAAATGATGAAAACTTAGAAATAGTGTTTTACTCTGACAACTGCTGTGGCCAGCAAAAAAATCAATTCATGTTTTCGATGTATATGTATGCCCTAAGTTACTTTAATATCAAAAGCATAACTCATAAATTTTTGATAACCGGGCACACGCAAAATGAAAACGACAACGTTCATTCGGTTATCGAAAAAGAAGTTAAAAAGTTTCTAAAGTCATCACCGATCTATGTGCCAGAACAGTACTTGACACTCATACAAACAGCTAGGAAGAAAGGAAAGCCATACAACGTTAAAGCTATGACTTATAACGATTTTTATGATTTAAAAGATCTTGCTCGTGAATGTGGTAGCAAATTCAATAAAAACGCGGATGGTGAAACGGCTCGATTATCTGATATTAAAATAATAAAGTTAGATAAAGACACTAACGGCGACATAAACGTATACTATAAAAACTCTTACACTCAAAGTGACTATAAACGACTTTGTCCAGAACGATCGTCACGCCTGCGACGTAACAGGAGCAGACATAATTTTGAATTACAAAAGCTGTATAGCTCCAGAATTGAGTTGAGTAATCGAAAGAAAAGTGATTTAAAATCTCTTGTTGATAATAATTTAATTCCACGCTTTTATGCGAACTCTTTTTATAATAATATTGTTTAAGTTTTTTGTGTTGAAACTAAATCTCATTGACTGATTATTGTTTTTAAAATAACCTGAAAGATCTCATAGAATAGAAACAACTCATAGAAAGTATGTTTAACTTTGGTTTAAGAAAGTAGTCATTCGATGTAACAACTAGTGATTAAGTTACATCTACTCGTTACTACTTATTTTTTTGGCTGTAACCCTAAATTTCCTAAAATTGTTTTACTGACAGATTTTTTTTATATTGTTTAAGAAGAAAAAGTAATTTCGTTTTCAAAGTTTTTTTTTATTTTGCTTGAAGAAAAAGTTATTTCGTTTTCAAAGTTTTCTTTTGGATATTCAATTATTTTATGAGCAAATAGTAGTTATATAGTATCTAACTGTATGTTTCTATGTCTACTCATTTTATTAAGAATATAATTTGTCTTTGTGTTATTATTACATTTGTTTTTTCTCTACCTAATAAAACAACTAGGTAAAATATAAATAATGTGATGTTTTATTTTTTAAAGTTCATACTTTTATGTGTGCAAAATGACATTTTAATTAATATACATTTTGCTATAACATGGTAAAGTGTCACTAAAACTAAAAAAAAATATATCTAATAAATGACAATTATTGAAATGTAAAAAAATAGGTTTTTATAAAGAAAAACAAGTATTAATAAGATAAAAAAAATATCATAACTTAACCATGAATATAACCTTTTTTATGTCAGTTTATGTATCCCATAAATGTTTAAATAGCTCTCCTGCATAATTTGCCTATTAATGATAGTGACGGTATTGGAATAACAGTGCGATATGCATGTAGCTAGATATGTAGCATGTAGCTATTGAATGTACAGCTCTATGTAATTGAAAACTTAACTTAACATTAATGTGACCACCGTATAATGTGAGCGAAAAGGATGTCTAAGTAAAAACGTGATAAAAATGTTCGGCGACAAACGAACAAAAGGAAACAAAATTGAGCTTAAATTCAGTTTCGTAATACAGTAGTTAATCTTTTTAGTATGGTCTTCGTTAGTTCCAGTATAAGTGAAATCGCAAAAGCTGATTGTTGATTAAGTACCTACCAGCCTCTAACCGCCTGGCTTTGCATTATCGTTTATCATAAAGAAAAAATGTATATACGAACTACTTTTTCCGAGTTATCACCTTAATTTTTTCTTTATTGTTCGATTTTGCGACGAGACGAACAGTAACGAAAAGTAATATTTCTTACCTTACTTATGATGATCAATAAGTATTAGTAAATAATATAGATCAAATAGCGGCCCGTTCCGGCTTCGCTCGGATAATAACCTAGGTACAAACTGCAGCGCCATCTGCCGGGCTGGTTTGTGAATCTAAACCATCCATGGCAACCCTAAACTTATTTTTTTTATGTTTACTACAATTTTAAATTTGCCATAAGCTCCGGGAAATTTTAATCGAAATATAGTGAAAAACATTGACAAAAAAGACGATAATTGATCAGTTATCGAGCGGGATGAAAAATTATTAAATTACCTACTAAAATGGCTGTTAAAAAATAGAGGTTGGTGAAAAAAGGGTAAAAATTTAGGGTTGTTACATACAACCCTAAATTTTTATTGCCACATTATAAAAAAATAAAAACAAAAAATGTTACCCAAAAATAAATAAATAAAAAAATTTGGGGGAACAACCCTTATCACTTAGGGGTATGAAAAATAGATAGTAGCCGATTCTCAGACCTACTGAATATGCATATAAAATTTGGTCAAAATCTGTAAAGCCGTTTCGGAGGAGTAAGGTAACTAACACTGTGATAGGAGAATTTTATATATATGACATAAGAAGATTACAGTACCGCCACATAATATATTTCATCATCTACCTTTTGTATTATCATCAAGGCTCTAAGTGCGTCCTACACTACGTAAACCTATTCGGGATATCCACTCCAAAACAACTCTACCCCAACGATTATCGTGTCTGCGACAGATATGTCCAGTCCACTGCCACTTCCAAACTACCAATGAACATAAAAAGCTGCAATCACTACCCAGCCCGATATTTTGCTTGTTAACTGATTTATCTCTCTGTCCCGTATTTTTTCTGGATAGATTGCGAGTCGCTAGTTGTTTTTAATTTTTTAAGTAAATAGTGACATGATGAGCAGGTCACGTGCCTGATGGTAAACAACATAATAAATAGAGACGAGACGAGCAGGACACGTACCTGATGGTAAATAAACAACATGCCTGCCACATAACAGCACAGTGACACGCAGCTATTGGAATATGAAGAGTCCAAATCAATTACCTAGCACTGCACTGCGCTTGTCACCCAGATATCTAAGGTGTTATATCTCTAAGCCCCGTAATTTCTCTGGAAACATTGCCATTCAAATCGGAACACAGTAATGTTTGCACATTACTGATTTGTGGTAGAATAACTGGCAAAGGTGTGATACTTCCTCAGGCGGACTCTGCCAAGAGTCCTACCACTACAGAAACAGTTGGTAGGTACTGTTAAAAGGTTACCATTAATGTAGGTACTTACCTACTGAGTTTTTATAATTCCTTATTAAAATACGAACTCCCAAAATATTCATTTATTAATATTTGACGAGCAGAAAAAATATCTCTGAATTGCTTGTACTGGATGATATTATGGAATTAAACTGA
Source organism: Ectropis crepuscularia (assembly GCA_963693475.1). Lineage (NCBI taxonomy): Eukaryota > Metazoa > Arthropoda > Insecta > Lepidoptera > Geometridae > Ectropis > Ectropis crepuscularia. The sequence continues at coordinate 19,748,756 of OY856358.1, forward strand.
CTTTAATACATCGCACAGAACAAATATGACGTTACGAGCAAATATCTCGGGAGCATTTTGCTATAATGTTTTTGTCAGGATCTGTAAATCTATAAATACTGATAAGTATGCTGATATTATAAAGCTGAAGAGATTTTTTATTTGAATCCTCTATACTCATGAAATGCGTATAAAAACCTTTATTTTACTTTTTTTTATACGTCCATGTAATATACTTATGTAAAATCTTGTTACACGTACTTACCTAGGTACCCCACCACAAAACGGCTGTAGGTACCTACCGATTTTAATGTTATTTTCTACATCTGATATGTCCAAGCATTGACTTAAATATTAGATACAAACATTGGCCAGCACCAAGTCGTGACCAAGTTGTAGAATATGTCAAGTAGGTAATTGTTAAAATAGTAGATAATTATCTTCTATCTATTTAAATAAAAGCGAAAGGTCACTCATCAAGGAATCTCAGTAACTACAAATGCTAGGAATCTGAAATTTTGCATGGAGGTCCCTTTTAGCACGTAGGCGCTCGCTAAGACGGGGTTTTGCGAAATTCAACCCCTAAAAGGGTGAAACAAGGGATGTTGTATGAAAATTCGTCATTTTCAAAGTTATCAATTTTTTTATCAAGACACTTGACACGAATCAATTAATTGTTTGTTCCATCAATTTTGTAATTTCGAACTGTACGGGGGTGACTTGGGGTTGAAATGGGGGATGAATGTCAATATGAACGTTCCCAACCGTTGAAGATAAAACCGTGAAACTCTGTATATAGACACTTGATTTGAAGCAAACGAGTGTTTCATGTTTGTTCTAGCAATTTTGTAATTTCGAACTGTACGGGGATGAAGTCAATGTGGAAGTTCCCAAGTTCCTAACCGTTCAAGATAAAACCATGAAACTCTGTATATATGTAGGCACTTGACACGAAGCATATAAATGTTCGTTCTAGCAATTTTGTTGTTTCGAACTGTACGGGGATGAAATTGGAGTTGAAATGTCATGAAACGCTTTGACATCTAAACAACTGAACCGATTTTGATGAAATTGTATAAAATTGTTTTATTATAAGCTGTTTTTAGTAACCGTAAATGTGTATGAGTATACAAATAGGTACTGCCTGAGTTACCTTAGAATTTATTTCGCGCGGACGAAGTCACGGGTAACAGCTAGTTTATTATATATTATAGTCTTTCTAAACATCATGGACGTAAAAAAACTTTTTTTATACGTCCATGCAATATTATCTATTTTACAATAGCATCTATAATGTGACCTAAAAGAAGTCGTTTCACTCTTTATTGAAGATACTTACCAAGATTATAAACACTAAGAAAAATCAACTCATGCGACAAATTTCACAGCCTTAACGTTCTTATTATCAAGATGTTACTTGATGAGACTTAGAACGAGTTAAACCTCTTCGTTCTGGTCTCTGTAGCGTCAACCTTGAAACGATGACGTTTTTTCGAAGCTACGAGGTCTATAAAAAGGGCAAAATGGTATTAGATCATGCAGATCAGCTACCTACACACTCTCCTAAATGCATCCGACAAAAACCCCATACGCCAGCAACTTTTCGGCGATCTAATTTTAAAGTGACGATTATTATGTTTGTAAAATTACCAATTTTTTTGTTAAAAGCTAATTTTGATTCTCTCCTATTCAAATCGTTCAGAAAAAAATTCATTGAAATATCAAACGAAAAAGATTACACTCATTTTTTTGCTCTTACCTACCTCAATTGCTTTATACCCAAACAACGTATCTTCAAAGTACCTGAAAAATCTTTCGCAACGCAATACCTCAAGCTATAAATAAACTTCAATACCCCACAAGTTACCAAGACGCCCCCGAGCCACTAATCAATACTTCAGAGAGGGACAGCCTTATTAATAGAGATCCTACAATTTACTAGATGTAGTCGTTATGCTCCTAGGTAAACTAATATCATGAGGGCGCTAGGACGCTCTAATGCGCAGTGGAATGGGATTCGGAGGAGCGCAAAAAGGAAATGAGATGCTGTAAATGTTTCTGATGCAAAATTTGTTGTGTTACGAGGAAATTCTTCATTTTGACGTCAATTTTGATTTCGGCTGTTAAAAGCACGACCTGTACCTACTATGATTGAAAGCCTACGGTATCATACTAATAATATGATCAGCTTATGACGAACATCCGCGGACTCTTATTTCTAAAATGTAAAATCTAAATAAAGATTGATTTTTCATAATAATGTTTTTAGAATTAAATATAAATTAGTATTAAATAACTCTTCGGAATATTGTAAGTTATCTTCTAAAAAGTACCTACATTTTGAGGAAAATAAAGAACAACGTTACGTCATAAAAAAAATCCAAGTATGTTCTAGAAATGTTAGCTATGTTTTTCATGTAGGTAAGTTATTATTGTAGTAGTGGTAGGACTCTTAGCAGGGCTTACCTAGGGAAGTGCCATACCTTTGTTGGTTATTCTACCGCTAAGCTGTAGTGTGCACTCGTTACTTGGCGTGATTTTAGATCATACCTTGAAATCGGTTGCTAACTATTTACTTCAGGTGTAACGTTGCCGTCGAGACAATGAAATTTTATACCTACTGCTCTACTAAAGTTGTGCTTGCACAATCTTTTTTTTTTCAATTAAGAGTAACGAGACGAGCAGTACATGTGCCTGATGGAAAGCAACATGCCTGCCACATAACAGCACAGTGACACGCAACTATTGGAACGTGAAGAGTCCAAATCATTACCTAGCACTGCACTGCGCTCGTCACCCAGAGATCTAAGATAGTATATCTCTAAGCCCTGTAAATCCTCTGGAAACATTGCCCTTCAAACCGGAACACAGTAATGTTTACGCATTACTGCTTGGCGGTAGAATAACTGGTAAAGGTGTGGTACTTCCCCAGGCGGACTCTGCCACGAGTCCTACCACTACAAAAGTCTCTTCTTCTTCCCATCTTTGACTATCCAGATGTCTGCTCAATATCAATGTCGATGAGGACCAGCTAGATAAAGTTGCGCATCTCCAAATTTTCTACGGCAAGTCTTTTGCTTTTCAGGTTGTTCAACTGTAAAGGTACAAGTTCGCGCGGAGACCGCGACACGAGACCGAGACCGGAGACCGCGACCGGAGACCGCGACAGGCACTTGACACTATAGAATTGTATGGACGCCAGTTCGCGCCGAGACCGAGACAGGTCGCGGTCGCGGTCGCGGCGTGAACTGGCGCCCATACAATTCCATAGTGTCAAATGCCTGTCTTGGTCTCCGGTCGCGGTCTCGTGTCGCGGTCTCGCGTCGCGGTCTCAGCGCGAACTTGTACCTTTACGCTTTGCCTGTATTTACTAGACAAGCTCCGTCGGTTTCTGTTTTCAAGCAACTAATGAATGAGATGTATTTGTATTCGTGCCCAATTCGTTGAAGTCCTTACTCTTCTTTAAATCGTACATAATTTTATATTTATTTCTTTAACCTCCATTACTAAAATATTATATTTATGGATTAGTATAAGTAAGTATTATTAAATTTGTATATATGGATTACCTACTATCAACAGTTTTTAATTTGTAGGTAGGTACATCACATCATCAGCAACAGAGTGGTTTACAACTGGAACAGGTTGCCTGAGGATGTTATTTCGGCAAACTCATTGAACTATTTCAAGAACAAACTGAACAAATGGATAACGAAAGACAATTTCATTTTAACAGACATTTACCTATAATTGTGTTACATATTTCAACACTGAGATATAGGCATATCAGTTCATGCTGCTCTCTATTTAAAATCTATTATTAAATAAATATTACTGTACCTATATGGTAATTTATTAGATTTAAAATCTCTGGTATATATCGTACTACATTTTAATAGTATTGTTTTTTTTATTAAAGAGTGACGAAACGAGCAGGACATGTGCCTGATGGTAAGCAACATGCCTGCCACATAACAGCACAGTGAAAAGCAGCTATTGGAACATGAAGAGTCCAAATCATTACCTAGCACTGCACTGCGCTCGTCACCCAGAGATCTAAGTTGTTATATCTCTAAGCCCTGTAATTTCTCTGGAAACATTGCTCTTCAAACCGGAACACAGTAACGCTTGCACATTGCTGCTTGGCGGTAGAATAACTGGCAAAGGTGTGGTACTTCCCCAGGCGGACTCTTGGCAGAGTCCTATCACCACAGAAGTATTGTAGCGTAGTTAAAACATATATTACTAACGGTCCGCCCCGGATTCGTTCGTGGTACTTATATACCTAGTCTATATCACTCAGGGACCATGTACAATTCTACATATCCGTGAAAGAATGAGTGCATCGGTCCAGTAGTTCCTGAGATTGGCACATTCAAACAAATTTATTTTTCAGCTTTATAATATTAGAAATGTTCTTGGTTAGTATCTTCAGTAGTCAAAAACGTAGGTATTGACTACTGACGATATTTACTATAATACGATTTTATATACTGTTCATTGCCTATAGCAATCAGAGCAGATATCGAATATATTTATGTTAAAGTCAATATAAAGTATAAACTGAAATCGCAACACAATTACGAGTCGTAACCCATCGCAATTAAAATCAAAATACATTTGCAAAAATAAAGAGAACCTGAATAACCGCACAATTTCAGTTTTCAATCGTATTCATTACGACTCGCTTTGTAATTACGTATCTTTCTGTAAACGTAGGTACAACTATACGCAGTGCTATATACCAGCCAGATGCAATGTACATAAACACAGTATTACATTCTCAGACATATTTTCACGGTTCATTTTTCAAAGACTCGATGGAAGAAGTTTGACTTCAAATTCAAATCTTTGTTTGCTACGGCTATGGTCTTACGATAGTACAGTGACTTATTATAACTTAGTCGCCCTTTACGGACATCGCAAATCTATATATATAAAACCGAAAGGTCACTCATCAAGGAATCTCAGAAACTACAAATGCTAGGAGTCTGAAATTTTGCATGGAGGTCCCTTTTAGCACGTAGGCGCTCGCTAAGACGGGGTTTTGCGAAATTCAACCCCTAAGAGAGTGAAAGAAGGGATTAACGGTTGTATGAAAATTCGTGATTTTCAAAGTTATCAAATTTTATATCTATACACTTTACACGAAGCATTTAAATATTTGTTCTAGCAATTTTGTAATTTCAAACTGTATGGGGGTGAAATTGGGGTTAAAATGGGGGATGAATGTCAACATGGAAGATCCCAACCGTGAAGATAAAACCATGAAACTCTTAATCCCTTCTTTCACTCTCTAAGAGAGTGAAAGAAGGGATTAACGGTTGTATGAAAATTCGTGATTTTCAAAGTTATCAAATTTTATATCTATGCACTTGGCACGAAGCCAATAAATGTTTGTTCTAGCAATTTTGTAATTTTAAACTGTACGGGGTGAAATTGGGGTTGGAATGGGAGATGAATGTCTCTTAATTGTTTTATTATAAGCTGGTTTAGTAACCGTAAATGTGTGTGAGTATAAAAATAGGTACTGCCTGAGTTACCGTAGTATTTATTGCGCGCGGGCGAAGTCGCGGGTAACAGCTAGTCTTATATAAGCGTTAAGCGCTTTAAAAGAAAATTACGTACTTTAAAGCACATTTTCCTGATAAGAAGAAGAATACGTTGTCTGAGTGTGTATGCCCTGATAGATGTATGTGATAGATGAGTGTGTATACCTAGTCAGGATGTCTTCAAGTTTACATGAATCGGTCTCTTCTAGACTTTCTATTAGCTTCGTCGTAAGTTACATAGTCGCTTATAACATCGGATGAGATACGGCTAATAGTTATTTGTTGTACAAGAGTGCAAAGTTACTTTTTAACCGCGAGCTCGATATTGATGACCGAGCAAGTGAAGGATTCTAAAATTGAATCGCACTGCACTGCGCTGGTTACCCAGAGATATAAGATGATTTATCTCTTGGTCCTGTAATTTATTGGGAAATATTACACTTTATACCAGAACACAGCAATGTTTACATTAATGTGGTCCGTATTTTGTTTGGCTGCTGGAGGTCTGTGTACTCCTTGGCGGTAAAAGATTTTTATTTGAATTTAAATCATTTTTCTTTAATGGTACTAAAGATACAAAGTTGTGTCATTTGTACCATCAATGGTACAAATCAATGGTACTACTGACATTAAGGCAAATTGTTACATCAAATGTAAAATACTAACTTATAAACTTTTAAGCTGCTAACTTGCTTAAAAACTGGCTTATGTTTTTCCAGTCTACAGGTAGGGATCATGCCTTTTCGAAGAAAATTATTTGGCCGATTATCACTTGCCAACCAACGGTTCGCCTATTTTTCACTTGACAACTAACGATTGGCAATTTTTTCTATGACAACGTTTCATTTGGTAGAATTATTGTTAAGCTGATTATTATAATGACACAACAAGTTAAGTGCACTTATCATTTGCCAAATCCTTCACTAGGTCAGACAACTTTTAGACCAATAACATTTCCTCTGTGTAACAGTTCCCTTTTCGTACATTTATATTTTGATAAAAAATAAACTAATTTCGCATGCAATTTTATAGCAACATCAATCTACAAACAGATTTACAAAAATTCAAAGTCCAGAATGAAGTTTTAGGTGAAATCGAAAGGAATCGGTTAGGTTAGGTTAGAACTGTAACCAACAATGCGAGCCGTACGAGCGAAGCATGCGTGCCGCGGTAGCGGCCGGCGAAGTGCCTGAACCAAATTGTTTTTGTTTCACTACGCAGGGCACTTGAATATGTGCTACATTAGAAAAATAATTATGGAAAAAAATATTCCAACAATAATAACAACATGTATACAATATGTCCATAATGAAAATGGCATCATCTATATTATAATCATAAAAATGAATTGCTGTTCGTGGGTCTGCTAAAACTCTACAACGGCTGGGCCGATTTGGCTGATTTTGGTTTTGAAATGTTTGTGGTAGTTAACGAAAGGTTTAAACGGTGAGAAAATATTGAAAAGTTGCGAAAAAGATAGTAAAAAACACCAATTTCATTTTCTCATACAAACTGTTCTACACAATTTCCAGTCAAACATTTGACATTACCGATCAAACATTTGACGTTGCCGATCAAACATTTTTTTTTTTGAGAGTTTTATCAAAGAGTTTAATGTATAGTTTTAATCAAAGGATATAAAACAAAAAGTATAGTTTATACGTTTTTGAAGTGAAAACTTCTTTTGGCGCGCTTAGACAGATTTTTTGTGGGCTGTGAATTGAATTCTAGCGTCACGCTCGGGTATGATAAGACATTTTCGGGTGAATTTGGGATGCTAGAGCAAGAAACATAATACCTATAAGTGCGCCAGAGCGAGAAAGATAATATTATAGTCAACTGTTCGTCGCTGTTGTTTTCCTGTGTTTAGTATATTTAATTCTGTTTTTTTTTATCGCGCCATTAACTTTTATTTACTTAACACGTTAATTGAACCTGTCACGAAATATTAAATTTGCATTTCACATCCATTGCAAGGAGTTTGGTTGTAAATACCCATAAAATAAATAAATACTTACGCAAATACTAAATTTGCGAGACGAACGCTATTTCCAACCCGCGTAAAAGTTTGTTTTTAATGTATGCTTGAGCATGGATACTAAGTCATTCAGCCGAATGTTACTCTTGCTCAAACATTTTTTTAGAGAGTTTTAATCAAAGATTCTGATATTTACTTTTAATCAAAGAATATAACAGAAAGAACATATACGTTTTTATGCTGTGTCCCTGTCGTTCAGAAATCAAATTTAATGAATAGTTTCAAACTAAAAAGTAATCCAGCCTCTTTACATAATATTCAACAACCACGTAATATCCATGCTCTATGTCGATCGATACCTCAGACACAGAGTGCATTATTCTTGGTGAGTGACGATTACTGCTTTGTCACTATCATTACATAGTATAAAACAAACTCACACTCATCTAAAACCACTAAACAGATTTTGATGCGGAGGTTTTTAATAGATAGAGTGATACAAGAGGAAGGTTTACATGTACATATAATACGTGCAGAAAATAGCAGAGAAACACGGATTTTTTTAAAGATTAATGTTTTGCGCTTACACTGCAAACGCTGACTGAACCCTATGAGCTAGATCAAAATAATGTAAGTACAGCGGTATTGTACCCCTTCAAAAGGTCTGCAACATTAAATGTCTATCTCTTAGAAATAACCCACAATAACCAGTTTTATTAGTATATTTAGTATCAGTATTGCACCCGTGCGAAGCCGGGGCGGGTAGCTAGTTGTAAATAAATTTCTTCAAAATTTGATCGAAGACTCAGTATAGCAGCTTTATCGAAATCTAACACACAAACTTACCAACAATACATAACAAAATGAATATTACTCTAACTGAAACATTGGCTACTTGAAAGTTGGCCTTTTGAAAAGTGTAATTACAAAAAGCAGACGAAACGTATAGTTGGCAACTGTTAGGTTGGGAGATAAAACAAAATTATGTGATAAGTTTGGCAAATGATTATTCGGCGAAATAATATTCTGCGAAAAGGCAGAGAACCCTATAGGTAAATTCGAAACAAGTTTGCAATTTGCAGAAAGTTCGATATGTCAAACTTACATAATTTAATTTTAAGCAGCAGGACTTGCGCGAGTTTGTAACCGGAAATGAATTTAGTTGAAATTTGTTGATTTTAAGCTTCAATGGTTTTTTATTGTTACACAATTAGTGACAAATAAAACAAAAATATGGTAAAATAACATCAAGTACTCTATACGTTTTATCAAATTAAGATCAAAAATATTTTTACATATTATGTAGATAAATATTGGATAGATCTTTATTGTGACACAAACAATTTAAAATATTACAATAAAACACTTATAAACTAGCGCCACAAATGGCGGCCTTATTGCTGAGAGCAATATCTACCAGGCAACCAGCACACCTGAAAAATCTTACCTAAAATACAAGCAGGGGGAGTAACATAAAAAAAATACTACTAAATACGTATTACTAAATAAATAACTAGTAACTTATAAATATGTTACTATAACATTGAATACCTACTTAGGTAAACAGAAAAAATAACTTAAAAAATACCTAGAATAAAGATATGCGGATATTATGAACAGTGATTCAAATAACGTCAGAAACATGAAACAATTATACTTAACTAGTTTAAAACAACAGAGGCACCTACAATTTGCTAGTGTCAACATTCTTGCATTGCGGGAAATGCGAGTTTTTTTTTTGTGGAGTAACACATTTTTTCTGCAATTTCAGAGTTGACTTCAAAAGAAAAGTTGCCCAAAATGATGAATACAACGCGGGATACGTTGTAGGAGAAGCGAAGGTAATACGGACCACTTAAGGAAAAATCGATGTAACACAAAAAGTAATATATTCATTCTTCATTCTTTGTCATTATTAAATTGAATATTTATTAATAAAACTTGTTTTTAAGTAACACTTCAATCAAATCACAGATAGATATTGATGATACAGAAGATATTGGACGATTTCCAAAACCCTCGCTTTGGTTCATTTTGCCAACACGTGAAGGTAAAACGAACCAGACTTGAAGGCAAAATGGACCTCTGGCAATATAAAAACAAAAAAAATCTCTACTATCTATTCATCGTCACACCTATCGCAAACATCTCCATAATCATCTTCGACACCGGCACCACTACAATATACCCTAAAAAACATGCAGGGTACTAAGTCCAGCTTTCGGTCGATTCACAAAATAAACGAGACCAATAGAAACATCGTACGTATTTTTCGTCTTCACAAGAGGAGTCTTTGCATTTGTTTTGAATGTTCTTCTTTGTAGTTTTCTTTTCCTTTTGTTTGTTTCCCTTTCCTCTTCTTTTCAGTTCTTTCGTTTCCTTCTCGCTTTTGCAGTAGCTTCTAATTACTCGTCTTCTTCTTAACCATCTAAAATGAAAATACCTGTTCAAATATCAAATTATATTATAATAATTACAAAAACAGTTTTTTGATATTGATGGTAAAACGGACCACGTGGTCCGTTTTGCCTTTTCGGTAGGCATGTAAACAGTAAATTATTCTGAGATGAAGATTGATGAGAACCTTGTTAATTTATCTTTAAAACTAAGCAAAATAAACAATATGTCAAATAATAACACAAAATCACTGATAACTTTATTGTAATAAAACTGAAGGCAGATCAAAATTTGCTGTTTTTGCATCAAAATACGTCTACCTTTACAAAAATTAACCTACCTTGATAAAACATGTTGTGCTGCTTCTTTACCGCTCCTAGGTCACTGACCAACTCTGCGCGAAAGGTGACTGTCAAATTGACGCAAGTCGATTATAGATGGTGTTAACAATTTGAAAGTTATTCGTGGTCCGTTTTACCTACAGGGTCCGTTTTACCTTCCGTTCCCTTACTCACAGGGATGTTGAGTTTAGTACAGACAATGTATGTAAACCTAAATTATTAAAAAAAAAAACACTATTTAAAATAACTAAAAAGTGATATCCAGCGAACTGCACTTGAAATAACCATTTACATTGTAAACAGAAATTCAGCTACAGAAGGTTAAGTTTCTAATTTATCAAGAAATTCTCGAATGAATTACCTACTCAATGGCATTGACATAAAAATAATAGTTTGGTTGTTCATTTGTAGTTACAGTAACTAAGACTTATAGTATCATATTTTAGACAATCGTAGATTGTTCATGATTCGATTGACGAACGACTTTGGTACCGCCGCGCCGTACCGCACTCAGTGTATGGTCATTTTATGTGTTTTAGTTGATTTGATGCATCACATCGCTAAATCTATACCGATTTAACTTGACTCGAAAATTTTAAAGGTAGGGCAAATGTTTTGCGAATGTTCGAAGCCCGTCGGCACTTATGAGTATTTTTCTAAGTGGCAACGTACAAGTCTGTCATCACCAATGGCTTTTGAACGTGAAACTTCGTCAGAAAACCAGTGTTCTCCAAGAACGTTTCAATAAAATGTGTCTTCCATCCACCCGTACTTCTCTTTGCTTGGTAGAGAAGGTCCCGAGTAAAGAGCTGTTTTTAATATGCATATGATTTATGCAGTTTTTGCTAATAGTAGTTAAACTCTTTTTGTGGCACTATAGTACTGAGCAAGTATGTTGCTTACCATCAAGCGCAAGAGACTTTATGTCTCAAATAAGATAATTTGAGTTTGAGTGTTGTACAGTCACCCTATACTCTACGCGACTTCATCTCTCCTCTCCTAGGAATTACTGTCGGTTGACAGCACCGCCACGCAACTTGCAGCGCCAGCTTCCTCTCTCATCTCTGACAGGACAACTTACACCGTTTCACAGCTCAACTACGCATCCTTGCACCACTTTAATAGAAACCCAGCATGAAACTCTTCTCATAAACATGGTATAAAGCTTCTTAACTGTAAGCCACTGCATCAAAATGCATCGCAGAACAACCGTGAATAGTAAATAACCCCGAGCCATTTTTGTCCAATTTGCGATCGATACTGACACGTATGTGCGGGCTGCTGATGTATCATTCTGTCATCACTACCCGTGGCTTTTGAATTCACTTTGTATTACGCGCGTCAACAATCAGTTTTTTTCTATAACAATACAGTTCCACGTCTATTGAAATCAGTTCAAATTGCTGCTCTTGGGGCTCAAGTGATTAAATTGAACTGCTGTTGTCACTCGTCGCCCAGAAATATAAAATGGTTCATATCTTTTACCTGTAATTTATCTGGTAACATTGCATTTTAAACCGGAACACGGTAATGTTTACACGGTACAGTTTAGCTATAAAACTATCTATACTAATATTATAAAGCTGAAGAGTTTGTTTGTATGTTTGTTTGTTTGTTTGTTTGAACGCAAGGATCTCTGGAACTACTGGTCCTAATTGAAAGATTCTTCCTTTGTAGGATAGTCCATTGATCGAGGAAGGCTATAGGGTATTTATTTAACATTACGCTACTATCAACAGGAGCCGAGCATGAATGAAAAATGTAACAAAAACGGGGAAAAAATATTGCTTTTAGAGAGCTTTCGTTGCGTGTTGCCTTAGTTGCCTTAGTAGTGTAGCATTTGTCATAATATGACAGGTTTAACAGGTTGCGTCATTAGAACCTAAAGTAACCGAATTTGAACAAAATTTGAATTGGTACGACCAATTTTCGATAGATGGCGTAGCAACGCGCCAGCGTTCAGCTAGTAATATATAAATGGCAAAGGTTTTAAACTTGTGTAAACACAACATATAATTTTTCATTTACCATAATATCATAGTCTTTAACAGCGCTGTAAATAAGGCGGCACCGGTGGTGCCCGTTGCCCGCAAACTGAGCAAAAATCCTGGACAGGCACAGTAAATGTTTTAGAGCCTTAGATCATATTGATCGTGGTCACTGGTTATGTGGTTATTGTGGTCCTCCTCATTGTTTTCGATGACGGCGACCCCTACTGTTTCCGAGAGTGTGCCCTAAATGTGGCTCGCAAAACCAAATTTAGTTATAAATATTATGTATAAAATATATATGTATATGTATTCTTGCTGTATCGCCAAGGTGGCCAAATACCATCGACGTGTCTATCGACAGTACTCGCCCATCTTGCCGAAACAGACTCTGTGTACTGTACGGGGGATCGCCCGATTACTGTGATTGTTCAGAGCCCCCTTCGCTAGTTTAGCTCACGGATCGACGTGGTTACCGGGGTGTGGCCGCTGCGCACACAACAGCTACTTGGAGCCACCAGCGAAGAGCTTGCAGGGAGTCAAAGGTAGATGTTTACGTAAACAAATACTTATCGTATCAGATTACGGTCGATCAAGTATTATGTCCTATAAAGGTGATCCAAAAAGAAAATTCCCCGCTACACCCCCATATATATACATATGTGGTACTATAAAAATGTGAAAAAATTTACATTTATCAGTAGGTACTATACTATACAATTCTATTTGAAACATATTTATTATACTCGTATAATGCTTGACACTTTTCTGTACGATAATTAATCATTGTTATTATAATACAGTGAAGTGATCATTTCAAACTTTGAAAATGTTTACAATTTGTATGCCCTTTTTTTTGTTTTAATTTTTATTAATTGATGTGTAAATTGTACATTTATCAATAAAGAACTTTGACTTTGAGCTTAGAGCGTACTTAAACCGGTTAAGAGCGAGCGCACACTTCTGACCGGGCGCATAAAAAGCTGGATAATTATGTTTCTGGTATAAGCTGTGGTGGCTTATTGGCAAGAACGTCTGGTTTAAAAAAAAAGATGTATACGGTCGATTTGAGAAACCTCCTTTTTGAAATCGATTAAGCTGTCTAGCCCCAAGAGGCCAAATTTAAAAAAGCGTGATGTGGTAAGTTTGATTGAATCTCTGACAACAGATTTCCAAGTACAATTCCAAGAATCGACCTGCAACAGTTTTCTAGCCGCAGATGTACAAATGTATCGTCACCAATGTATTTAACGTTTATTTTTTATTGCATGTGGTGAAACGAGCTGGACATGTGCCTGATGGTTAGCAACTCGCCTGCCTATAACAGCACAATTTCACGCAGCTTGACGTTGGAACATGTCCAAGTCATTAGCTAGCACTTCACACGTCACCCATAGATATAAGATAGTTATGTATATCTATGGGTGGCGTATACATATATCTTATATATATTCTATAATTCTTTATGCCTTGTAATTATCGGGAAACATTTCCCTTCAAACTAGAACACAGTGATGTTATTTCTGTCATTTAATTGTTATATACAGCAACTTTTACGCATTAATATCGGAAAGCACACCTACACAAATTCCAAACATTTCAAGGAACAAAATTCCTTCGCATTCTTCCGGAAATTTCCTAATTGTCCTATCTCACAACTGCTGTCTTTCCGGGCTGGGATATAATCCCTTCACACGTCGTCGCCCGTATCGGTAACCTGATTAGCCTATCTACCGGCAAACACCTTCCCTCGAACCCTCAATATACGCATTTAGATCTGTTTGTGAGCTGTTAAGTTGAATTCACAGTAAGCTTTCGTTTATCAACCCCAAAGTCCTGCAGGGATCGATACCTCTACTCTCTTTCTACGAAAAACGGAATTTCAAAATAAAATCGCGACTTTCCTACTTCGTTTTTTTTTTTAAATAAAGAGTGACGAGACAAGCAGGACATGTGCCTGATGGCAAGCAACATGCCTGCCACTTAACAGCACAGTGACACGCAGCTATTGGAACATGAAGAGTCCAAATCATTACCTAGCACTGCACTGCACAGAGATCTAAGATGTTATATCTCTAAACCCTGTAATTTCTCTGGAAACATTGCCCTTCAAACTGGAACACAGTAATTAGCTGCCATTGTGGTACTGCCGTCGACCAACTCGGTCACCAGGTCACCACAGTCTCTCTTGCTCGAAAAGCGCGGGTCGTATTGGCCGCCACGCCAGCCTGAACGACATCATACGCCGCTTTTTCCACCGCCAATGTCCCAGCAATACTCGAACCGAGTGGGCTTGCGCGTGACGATGGCAAAAGACCTGACGGCATGTTGTGCCTTGGAAGTTGGATCGCCCCCTAGTGTGGGACGCAATTTGCGTCGATACTCTGGCACCATCACATCTTCCAGAGACACATTGTAGGGCTGGTGCAGCGGCTAATTCAGCTGAGCGACTCAAACGGCGCAAATATGCAACCCTCGGAAGAGGTTACATACTTGAGCCCTTTGGGGTTGAGACATTGGGTCCGTGGGGGCCGGGAGCTCACCTCATCTTCAAAAGCCTTTCCGAGCGCTTGGTCGACACGACGCGTGACCAAAATGCTGGCGTTTATTTGGCCCAACGCATAAGCATTGCCATTCAGTGTGGTAATGCCCCCAGCATGCTGGGTACGCTTCCGATTGGTAGTGGGCTTGAACATCTTGATTATCTGTAGACCTTCATTGGTCTATGGATAATTCAGGTGTGCTTAGTGTAAGTAGTTGTTAGGTATGTAGCGTAGTGTAGTTCTCTTTGTATTTTAGTTTTGTTAATAAAGGCTCTGCCAATGAAAAAAAAAGTAATATTTGCACATTACTGCTTGGCGGTAGAATAACTGGCAAAGGTGTGGTACTTCCCCAGGCGTACTCTGTCAAGAGTCCTACCACTACTAAACGTACGTTTCGTCCGATCGAACATTGTTTGACGTTTAAATGTTCTAAGCCTACTCTGTCATTTAGAGAAATGTTTTTTTTTTAATGTAGAGCACCGATACGAGCATACGTGCAGAACATGTACCTGATAATAAGCAAAATACCTGCCCATAACAGCACAGTGCTGCGCAGCTTTTGGAACACGAAGAATCTAAATCATTACCTAGCACTGGACTGCGCTCGTCACAAAGAGATTTACGTAATGTGTGGTAGTTTTGAGTTTTTTCTGTAAAATAAAAGTTTGGTTTAGACATTATGCAGATAAATTGCGATTGTCCTAGTAAGTAGGTTTATACCGGCGACTTTTTTTCGGCGACTATAGAAAATAAAAATTTCTTAAGGAACTTAAAATCTTTATATTTATAAAAGATTTAAAACATGATTTTTTATCCTGTTTATGTACAATTAGAAATTTAAATCGAAGCCAGATCCCAAGTTTCGGCCAGATCTGTTCAGTTCAGCAAATTTCTTCTATCTATACTATATATTACTATATTATATTATTATTATTATTCACTCATTTATTAATTTTCTTAGTCTCTAAGTTTTTTACAATATAAATAAAATATAAACACTATAAAAAACTTAAAAACTAGGGTGCCGCCAGCAGCGGGGCAGGGCCCAAGCTACCGGTGGTTAGGGCTGCAGTGTGAGGAACCTCCTGACGATGCGCGCTGTGTCGAGGATGACCGCCTTCTGCATCTGACCCTTGATCCAACCGTCTAGTGAAAGTCTCTTAAGGTGTTGGTCGAGACTTTTCGCTATTAGGCCGTTTGCCGACACAACTATTGGGACTATGATCGTCGAATCAACATCCCACATGGCGGTAACCTCATGAGCCAAGTCAAGGTACTTGCTAAGCTTGTCCTTTTCGGCTTTCACGAGGTTCTCGTCATGTGGTACGGTGATATCGACGATCACAGCCCGGCGCTGAGACCGGTCTACCAGCACGATATCAGGCTTATTGGCGACAATAGTCCTGTTATTATTATGTACGTATTTATTTCCTTTCTTAAGCCTAAGTTTTTACAATATTTATATATAAAACAACATAAAAACATTATAAAAACCTAAACCTAGTTTGCCGTCAGCAGCGGGGCAGGGCCCAAGCTACCGGTGGTTAGGGCTGCAGACTTAGGAACCTCCTGACGATGCGTGCTGTGTCGAGGATGACCGCCTTCTGCATCTGACCCTTGATCCAACCGTCTAGCGAAAGTCTCTTGAGATGTTGGTCGAGACTTTTCGCTACAAGGCCGTTTGCTGACACGACTATTGGGACTATGATCGTCGAATCAACATCCCACATGGCGGTGACCTCGTGAGCCAAGTCAAGGTACTTGCTAAGCTTGTCCTTCTCGGCTTTCACGAGGTTCTCGTCATGTGGAACGGTGATATCGATGATCATAGCCCGGCGTTGAAACCGGTCTACCAGCACGATATCAGGCTTATTGGCGACAATAGTCCTGTCCGTGATGATAGAGCGGTCCCAGTAGAGCAACGCACGACCATTTTCGAGAACTGGCAGAGGTGCGTACTTATAGTACGGCACCTCGGACTCGACAAGGCAGTACCGAAGAGCAAGTTGCTGGTGGATGATCCTGGCTACTAGGTTATGTCTGTGCAAGTACTCGCCGTTAGCAAGATGCGAACAACCGGAAATAACATGACGAAGCGATTCGCCTGGACGGCGGCATGCCCGACAAATGTCGACCGTACCGTCCTTCATTATGTATTTCCGGTAATTGTTCGTCTTGATAACTTCATCCGCAATTGCACAGGCAAAACCCTCGGTTTCTCCGAAGAGGTCCCCGAAGCGCAGCCAGTTCACCGACGCGAGCAGATTCACATCGGGTCCCATCAGGGCCCGATAGAATCGCCCGTGCAGCTCCTTGCTCTTCCATACTTCCTTGCGATCATCAGTGCTGAGCACCGATGGTTTGCGCCAGTTCTCGTTTGCCATTGAAAGAGGCGTGAGGCTCCTGTCAACTGCCACAACATCGCGATGCATCCCGGACTCGTTGTTTCGGAAGTAATCCCTGAGACTGCATACCTCGCGGTTGTGGAGGTTCTTGGCATTTAAAAAGCCTCGACCCCCCCATTTCCGCGGGATGTACAGTCTCATAACAGACGAGCGCGGGTGTAGCATGCGGTGTGTTGTGAGCAGTTGACGGACCCTTCTATCCAGGGCATCGAGCTCAGTCTGAGTCCATCTCAGTATGCCAAAGGAGTATATCAGCAGAGGCATTACCCAACCGTTGAAGGCTCGCGCCTTGTTACCGCCTGACAAAAGACTTTTAAGTACTTTTGTCAGCCGGCAAAAGAAACGCTCCTTCACCGATTTCTTAATGTCATCTGCTGATATACCCAACGACTGTGACATACCGAGATATTTGTAGGTCTCGTCTTCGGAGAGGGTTCCGAGAGTTATAGTCTCGGAAAGTTGTAAATTCTCTGAGTTTACTACTTTCCCTCGCTGTACATGCATGACCGCACACTTGTCGACACCGAACTCCATCTTGATGGCGTTACTAAAAACCTCTGTGGTTTTTAATAGCTCCAACAAGTCTTGGCGTTTCGGTGCAAAAAGTTTGAGGTCGTCCATGTACAGCAAATGAGATGTAACCTCACCTCCCCTACGAAGACGATAGCCTAACTCTGAATCTTTCAGCAGAGTGCTGAGAGGATTCAGACTTAGGCACCACCATAGGGAACTCAGACTGTCTCCCTGAAATATTCCCCTTTCAATCTTTATCAAGTCCTCCGAAACAAACGAGCTGTCTACGCTACCTGGTTGACGAAGGACTGTGAACCACTGTCCCATGCGTTTGCTTAGAAAAAATTTTAGAGTTGGATTTATTTTGTACAACTCTAAAACTCTTTCTAGCCACGAATGGGGCACCGCGTCATAGGCCTTCTTATAGTCAATCCAAGCAGCGGAGAGGGCTCCTTTGTTTCGTTTGGCTTGTTGGCAAATGGTCGTGTCAATGAGGAGCAGCTCCTTAGTACCACGGGACCCAATCTTACATCCATTCTGAGAGGAGGCCAAAACGTTATTTGCGACAATATGCGCGTTAATTTTTGCTCTCAGAATGGATGTAAGCAGCTTATAGATGGTAGGCAAGCACGTGATGGGTCTGTAGTTCTTTGGTTCCGTGGTACTACCAGACTTATGGAGCAGGAAGGTGACCCCGGTGGTCATGAAACTGGGAAGAGAACCCGTCTCGAGGGCTTCTTGGAATTGTGTTGCCAAGCGCTCATGTGAGCATCGAAACCACTTAATCCAGAAGTTGTGCAATCCGTCCGGCCCAGGACTTTTCCAGTTCTGAGTCGTCCGGATAGCACAACTAACGTCTTCGAAGTCTATTGTAATAGACTCCATGGTTTCGATAGACTCACACGCACGTTCAACAACACGCATCCAAGCTCCCTCCGTGTGCTCGACAGGCACCGACCAGATGCTGCGCCAGAAGTTTTTCATAGCGTTGCCATCCGGTAGCTGCCCATCGTTCACATGTCGACTAGTTCCTTCCCAGTTTCGGTACACCTTCCTTTGATCACTTTGGAAGTCGCGATTTTGCCGATATCGATTCACACGCTCTCTGTAGCGGCGAATACGGTTTGCCCACGCATAAACTTTCTGCTTCAGATAGTCAATGCGTTCCGTAACATTGGCTAGATAGTGCTGGGGACTGATACCAGTCCCAGCGAATGCCTGTGTCACGAAACGCATGACTCGGGGACGACTGTTCCCCTGACTGAAGCAGATTAGCTTTGCTATAAGAGTCCTGAATGTGCTGATACGCCGTTCTATTCGCATTTGCCATGCGGGTGCATCTCTGGCGGTTCGCGTTGTACGGTCAGTGTCTGGAAACTTGACACGTGCAACGCGACACGCCGCGATAGCACCGCAGTACAGAATAGAATGGGTATCAGTCAAATCTTTGCTAGTACCCAAATAGGGTACCAGCAAAGTATTTAGGGCTCCCATCAAAGCCAAATTCCGTTTATGAGTGGGCAAACGTGGTAAGCGCGGCCTATTGAATTTGAATTGGTACGACCAATTTTCGATAGATGGCGTAGCAACGCGCGCGCGTTCAGCTAGTTCAGTTATATGTATATCGAACATCCAAACTTTCATATTAATAACTAGCTGTGCCCCGCGGTTTCACCCGCGTCTTTTTGAAGAAAATCCCTACTAAAATATACATTGCTTTAAAAAACTATGATCCGTAAGAGAACTGTAGAAAAACAATAAAGGAACGCTAGGTCCTGGGATCTACTACAGGTATTTTAAAGTACTTAAAAGTACTGTGTATACGATATTTTTAGTTTTTTTTTCTTGCGATAGCAGAACAAATTGGTTATCTCTGTAACCTGATGCTCTTGATAGTGCAACATATACCAAGTTGTCCGTATGAAAATCAGTCTCGGCGTAAATCGATTTTTTTGGTGCTCAAATGTTTGCCCCTGTGCTTTAATTATAGTAGTTACAGCAAAGGACTCCTTAACGGGAAATTGTATTACAATTTTGAAATTAAAAGGCTAATGGTACCATTTTATGTAGAGGTAATGCATTAACATACCCTTCCGCTTGAAAGGAATTGTCGATTTGTGTCGGACTTGACACCGTGAGTGGGGCCCTACCGACTAAAAGCTCCGCAGTATTTCACCTTTGCCACACACGGCGCAAAAACGTGTATGCTCTCGCACTCTTTTGCGAAGCCGCCGCGGGACAATGCACGCCGTGATCACTTCGGTGACCAACCGTGGTCTTGACACCCTTGGTCTCCTGTGGCGGGCCAAATGCTCGGCCTCATCACCTATCACCATCCAGCTGAAGACGACGGGGACAGCAGCTCACCGATATATCGACACTCCTCTTCTTCTACAGCCCCACCGCCTCCGCCATCATACTGCAGTGGGCAGGGAGTACGGCGCACCGTAATAGCGGTATTCCTCTCCAGCCAATGTATCTCTTCTACAGCCACAGTGCACAACTCTCCCCTATTACTAAGACTTGGCTGTCCGTCCGTCCGGCCGTCTGTCACCAGGGCGTATCTCAAGAACGCTGATAGCTAGACAGTTGAAATTTTCACAGATGATGTATTTCTATTGCCGCTATAACAACAGATACTAAAAATAAAATAAAATAAATATTTAACGGGGGCTCCCATACAACAAACTTTATTTTTTACCGTTTCTTGGTCGATTAGGCCGTTTCAAGCAAACTAGATGGCGCGACTAGTACACTAAAACGGGCTATCGACCTCGTCGTTAAAATCGTGAGGTAAAATCAAAAAATTTTAGTAAGACTTTTTGGATGAAAGCCTGTCTGTTGAAACTTCGATGGTTTATGTATACGGAATTCAAATAAAGCCAGAGGTTTTCGCCGTTTATTTGCTATTGGTACGGAACCCTTCGTGCGGGAGTCCCACTCGCACTTGGCCACTTTATTTAAACAGTTGGTTAACATGTGTGGAATAGGGTACCGGACTGGGTCAAAAATACACCATCCTAATTAGTCCGTCAGCTAGATCATGGAAAAATATTGGACACGTATTTTTTGTTTTTTCATAATATTAAAAATCGTCAAAGATATACACCATTAAACTTCGAGAGTGGGTGGTCGCGAGTCGCGACGTCACTCGTGAGTAAAAATCGTACTCACAAGTGACGTCACACGAAACTTCGAAGCGCTGTATCTTCGTCATTTTTTGTTTGTGAAACAAAAGAAAAAATACGTGTACAATATTTTTTTGCAATCTAGGTAACTAACGGGCTACTTAGTTTTTAGGACTGTACCCTATTACTCGTCCGCACCAAATCATGCTAATAGGTACGCTAATGACACAATTTAACTGCACTAATTATATATCCTACTAAAATTATAAATGCCGAAAGTGGGTCTATATGTGGGAGCATAACAAATTTTGTACTGATTTAAGTAGGCATAACGTTTTTAGGGGTATCCGTTCTTTTGAAAAACTTTTTTTCACAAATCTACACCTGATAACCAACGTTCGACAAAGTCACGGGCCGTCAAATGGTTATTACACAAAAAAATATTTAACAAATTGGTTATATCTCAAAGTATTTATTTGACAAACTTTCATTCTATAACGTATTATTTGACAAACGATTCCTTTAATATTTTAGTTAATTAACAAATGTTTAAAAACAAAACCAACACTTGACACATTTTTATTTTACAAAGTGTTGTTTGACAAACAATTCAATTTATATCTTAATTACTTAACAACTTAAAAATAAAAACACTTCATTTAACACAAATATTTTTTTAATTCATCGGACCGGTTAGGTGTCTTAGGACCAAGATCCGGCTCAGAGCACCCCGACTCCACCCAGTCTTGTCGCTACTACCCCTAGAGTGTATATAAAAAGTGCGGGACCCAGAAGCACAAGGGAGGTCCTGAGTGGAGCGAGCCATGCGAGTATGGAGAAGCGACACTCAGGGCTGACCGCAGAGCTTCTGGCGGGAGCCCACCCGGAGTCAAATCTCAGTGTTAGATCCTAATCGGACCGGTTTGGTCAAAAGTATGTGACAGGACCTAATCAGAACGGTTAACTCACATGGAAAATTTATTGGGTACTTTTAAGATTATGTATTTAACTTCATAACGGAAGATATCCAGTTTCTCGAAAATTATGGGTTTCCTTACTTTTTTCTTTAGGGGTATCTTTTTGCATCCCTTCCCCCCGCTACCGCAGGGTACTAGAGCATTACCAACAATAGCGAATCTTGAAAATGACGATGACGAAATGAATGATGAAGTTACTTTATTATAGGAATACCCATCTAGATAGATTTTGGTTACACCTGTAATCAACCTAAATAATGCAAAAAAAACGCATTATTGGACATTCTCATCTTGATTTACTCTTAAAATTGGGGCTTATACATTCAAAATATTCGTCGTAAAATTGGATTTTGGTAAATGAAAAGTGTACAAATAACAAAATATCATTGGATGCATTGTCTAAATGTAATATTTGCCGTATAAATAGTTATAAAATGATGGTTGGTAAAATAAAACATTTGTTCATGTAAGTTATTTTTGAAATAAATATCATGCGAAACGTTGTTTGTAAAATGAAACATTTTTGTATTGTAAAGTTTTTGAAATGATTATTATACGATTAGTTGGTTTTAAAGTGATGTTTTGTCAAAAAATGTTTGTGAAACATTAGTGAACCGTTTTTAGGACAAACGATAATTTACCACAACAATGCAAGCGAAGCGAGCCGGCGACCTCCCGTGGTGGAGCGCAGGGGGCAGGGGGCCCCCCGCGCTAAATAATAACTTCTAAAATAAGAGAATAATCAAACTAAAAAAAATATGATGGACATTATCATGCAAACTTCTACCGAAAATTGCTTTGAACTCGATCTAGTAAGTAGTTTTTTAGTACGTCATAAATACATTTTTATTAAAACATCGATCAAAGTTACTACACAAGAACTCATGTATTATGTTACTTGCTGCTACGGAACCCTCGGCGACGAAATGACGAGTTCGACTCGCACTTGGCGCTTCTTTTTTTGGTATACGTAACCCGGGTAAGATCTTGAATCGAGTCACCTGATTTTAGGGGGGGAGGGGAGGGGAACCCGAACGTACTACAAGAACTATGTATATTATGTTACTTGCTGCAACGGAACCCTTCATGGGCGAGTCCAACTCGCACTTGGCCACTTTATTTTAAATTTAATATCAAAATTCATTTTATCCACTCTATTTAAACACTTTTACACCTAACCTTGGGGGAGGGGGAGTGGGTAAGAGGGGGGGTTAGGGCAGTGAACCCCCCCTACCATTTTCCCCTGCCGGAACCGCATACTTTTTTTTTTAATTTAATATCAAAGATCATTTTGTCTTCTCTACTAAAACACTTTTACACCTAAATTTAGGGCGGGGGGAGAGGGGTAGAGGGTGGGACTAGTTGTATCTGTAATTGATTTGGATCTAACAGGTCAGAGTTGGATTTGTCACTAATTTCGATCTAACCGGTCTTACTTGGACTCTGGGTGGGCTTCCGCCAGAAGCTCTTGCGGTCGCCCCTGAATGTTCGCTACGCCCCTGAATGTTCGCTTTCGCTACGGAGGTCGCCGGCTCGCTTCGCTCGCCACCTCCCCCCTTCGCTCAACTCGACTTCATGCGGCGAAGCAACATTCAGGACCTCCCTTAAGCTTCTGGCTCCCGCATTTTTCATAAACACTCTAGGGGTAGTAGCCACAAGACTAGATGGAGTCAGGGTGATCTGTGTCGGTTTTGTGGCTAATTTCAACCTAACTGGTCCGAGTGGGTCTCTGGGTGGGTAATTTGTTAAGTATTGAAGGGAGGAAAACGATTTTCACAAAACTATGTACGAGTATTAATTTTAATTTATAAACATAGTTACTGATCATGATCAACGTAAAAAAAACACTGGTGTTTTTTTTTTTTACTTTAGTGAACCTCAAAAATTGCGATCAAAACGACATAGCAGACGTTCAAATTTATGCAATATTTCCTGATATTGCGTTCCATTTCACGCATCCGCGTGTTTTTCGTGTGAATTTACTGAAACTAAATATTAATTTAAAATATTTTGTCGTAACTCCGGCAGCTAAATCGAATTGGGAGGGTCAAGACAAATCCCCCTTGATCATTCCACAGTAGCAGTATCCTCAAATTCAGACGACTCGATTCAAGACCCAACCCCGTAACCCTTGAGTAAATGTTTTGTTTGTAGTGGAAAGACTCTTCGTAGAGTTTGCCTTGAAGAACGTGTTCCTTACCATCATTCACATAGTCTGCTCGTCTCGTTACTCTCGTCAAAAAAGCTATGAATACGGCGGTAAATGATTATTTCGAATTTTCGAAAAATTTACTTATATTCAAAAAAGCCGGTAACCACTCAAGAACTTATATTTAGACGTATTTTAAATATAAATTTATTTAAATAGGCATAACAAAACAAAATTCTCAGGTCCCGCATATCCGACAGACAGTCATGCGTGAAATTGAGTTACTGCTTATCGCGACACGACGCCCGCGCGGGCGCATAGAATATGGCAAACGTTTACAAACTCCATCCGTAGACAGACGCGTTCGTTCCTCCGCGACGTTCATTGAATAACAAGCTCGCGGAATTTAAAACAAAAGAGTGACAATACAGTGACAATGATGTGACTACGCTAGTCATCGCCAAGTCCACTCACGCGCTAAGTAAATATGTGCACTCCGATAACACGAGACCGTGGCGAAAATCTGTGCTCAAATCATAATGACAACACTGTAAAAGGTTGTGATGGAAATGTGAAAATGGTGTGTGAAATATAACGAGTTGAAAGTCTTGGATTATTTTACTGTAAAGTAAGCTACGTTTTATTATTTGGTATTTTATGTTATCTGGTAAGGTTTTATTGCAGTTATTGAATTGCGCTGTTTTGTTAGATAAATTACGGTGACTACGGTGGCTTTTCAAAACGGCAAGAAAATATTTTATTGACGTTATACAAATAACTGGTTCTTCTATTGTTTAACCATGGTTGTTCACTTCACTAGTAGTATAAATAACAGAATATCTGCCGTGGTTATATGAAGGAGTGAATCTCAGATATTATATCAATGGAGTATCATGCAATATGTATATTATTTATTCCTGAAAATGGTATTCATGAAATATTGAGACTTGTTCGCTATTTAACCGTGGTAAAAAATATCCCTAATATAAATAATTAACTGTGTAACTTGTTCTGATTTTATCCGAATAGTGGTACAGCTACAGCTATAGATATTCTACTTGTATTGTGGAAAGTCAATTTTGAGTTGGTGCAGTGACATTGAAAATATTTAAATCGAATATTTTTTTGCATTACCTATGTGTTTAATATAATTTCGAATCATGAAAGACTAAGTTATATTATCTTATATATAAAATTCTCGTGTCACAGTGTTTGTTTCCTTACTCCTCCGAAACGGCTTTACTGATTTTAACCAAATTTTAAATGCATATTCTGTAGGTATGAGAATCGGCTACTAGCTATTTTTCATACCCCTAAGTGACAAGGGTTGTTCACTAAGGCAAAACAACGTTTGCGGGGTCAGCTAGTAAACTTATATGTGAATAAAAGTGTTCTTTTTATAGTAAAACACTTATGAGTTATGAGCTAATGCCACAAGAGAGTGCAATCTCTACCAGGCAAATAACAGTAATTATCCCAATGCATATAAAATAAAGAAATTAACATGTTACTTTCGTAACAATTATTAGTTTAAAGGTATGAGGTAGATGTAGGCTGTGGAATACGTTGCCTGAGTGGGTTTTCCCTGATGGTTACAATCTTTGTGCCTTCAAATCGAGAGTGAATCGGTTTCTTCTAGGTAAACACGCTCCATCGTAGACCGCATCGTCGCTTAACATAAGGCGAGATGGCGGTCAAGTGTACACCTACAGAAAGTAAAAAAAAACAGTGTAGTGAGAAATTAAATGTATTTAATTTTATAAACGTAAAATCTTAAAAACCGTGAGATTATAATATATACTCTGACGATGTTGACAATTTTACGATGGCATACCTACATATATATATAATTATATATACATACAAAAGTACCTAACTTTTTTGTAATTATGTGTTTTTTGGACTGGGGCACTAACTATACCTTATTCTTAATTCCTTCTTATAATATAGATTCGTTCCGATGACAACTCGATTGAAGCGGTTTGACTCCATTTTTGTCATATATATAGCCAAACAATGGAATACGCTGTCCGAGTGGTTGTTCCCCAGTGCAAATGTTTCCAGAGAAATTACAGGGCTTAGAGATATAACAACTTAGATTTCTGGGTGACGAGCGCAGTGCAGTGCTAGGTAATGATTTGGGCTCTTCATGTTCCAATAGCTGCGTGTCACTGTACTGTTATGTGGCAGGCATGTTGCTTACTATCAGGCACATGTCATGCTCGTCTCGTCACTCTTTATTAAAAAAAAAAAGACAATCTACATTTCTTCAAATCTATAGTAAATCGGTTTCTCCAGGGGAAGCGCGCTCCACTTTAGAGCCCATCGTCGCTTTAGATGACGGTTCAGCACAAGCTTATTTTCGATTAAAAAAAAACAAAGTCGCACAACTCAGCCGTCAGTCAAGAAGTCAACAAGTAAGAATACAAGAGATTGGCTGCAGCAATTGGGCCGCCATTCGTGATGTTTGTTTAATGTAATATATCTCAGTTTGCTAATGTCGCAATAAATAAAGTAAATTAATGAAACATTATTTTTAATAAAGAGACGAGCAGAAAATTTGCCTGATAGTAAGCGACATGCCTGCCACATAACAGCACAGTGACACGCAGCTATTGGAACCTGAAGAGTCCAATATCATTACCTAGCACTGCACTGTGCTCGTCACCCAGAGATCTAAGATGTTACATCTCTAAGCCCTGTAATTTCACTGGAAACATTGCCCTTCAAACCGAAACACAGTGATGTTTGCACATTACTACTTCGCGGTACATAACTGGCAAAGGTGTGGTACTACCCCAGTAAATTTTATAAACAAAACTTCCTATCGATCTATCCACCTATCTGCCTATCTGATTCAGAGCACTTAAAAACAATTGGTATATTATTAATCAATGAGCGGCCCGTTCCGGCTTTGCTCGGAGCCTATGACACTCAGCAATAATGTGGCTTTCTATTGGTGAAAGAATTTTTAAAATCGGTTCAATAGATCCCGAGATTACCCCTTACAATTTAACAAACACACAAACTTTACTTCTTTATAATATTAGTATAGATGAGCATTCTACCACACTTTAAATTAAACATAGGCGACAAGATTTCCAAAAAAATATTAATCAATGAACATTCTACCACACTTTAAATTAAACATAGGAGACATGATTTCCAAAAAACTACAAAAAAGTGTGTCACTCAATGACGGTTATTAGTTCGCGTTTACGTTGTTGAAAACTGCAAATTGGTTTTTAATCGCTTCAGTTATGGACGTCTACTCTCTTTCTACGGAATACGTAATTTCGAAATAAACTCGCGACTTTCCTACTCCAGTTCTACTTCGATCCGTCGTTTTGTCCATTCGACAAATCAAAACGTATTTTTTTTAAATAAAGAGTGGACGAGCAATACATGTGCCTGATGGTAAGAACATGCCTGCCACATGACAGCACAGTGCCACGGCACTATTGGAACATAAAGAGTCCAAATCATTACCTAGCACAGCACTGCGCTAGTCACCCAGATATCTAAGATGTTATATCTCCAAGCCCTAGAGATATAACAAGTGTTATACAATGTTCGATCGGACGAAACGAAGTAGAACCGGAGTAGGAAAACGAGAGTTTATTTCGAAATTTCGTTATTCGTAGAAAGAGAGTAGACATCCTGGAAAGAACGTGGATAGCACTGCAATTATTCAAGAGTAACGTAACCATACTAAAATTATAAATGCGAAAGCTTGGATGTTTAGATGTTAATTGCTCAGTCGTCAGAACTGAAGGTAGCAAACTGAATTAGATAAATAGGGTGGAATAGCAGTAAGGCTACTTTTTATCCCGCATTTTTTTAAGTTCTGTAAATATCCATTACTAAAATAAGCCTTTTTCCAAATTATATGCAGACAGATTCGCGGCCAGATGCTAGCGCAGTGCAGTAATTTGGATCATTTGTGTGCTATTATGCTCTAATTGGCAACCGTATTGCTTATGCGTACCATGAGGCAGATGTATAATTCGTCCCTTAACTCGTAATTTACTTACCGTAACAATATTAGTGTGTTGTGTACAAATATATTGTAAACTAGCTGAACGCGCGCGCGCGTTGCTACGCCATCTATCGAAAATTGGTCGTACCAATTCAAATTTTGAACAAATTCGGTTACTTTAGGTTCTAGTTGGTAGCAACTCTGCCTGCGAAGCCGAGGGTCGTGGGTTCGATTCCCACCCAGTGCAAATATTTTTGTGATTAATTCAAATGTTTGCACTGTGTCTGGGTGTGTCTATGTATAATAAGTATGTATTTAAAACTATAAATATGAGTATTTATATCAGCTATCTGGCCGCCATCATACAAGCTTTGCTTAGTTTGGGGTCAGACGGTGTTGTGTGTGAATTGTCCACCAATATTTATTTATTACTAGCAGCGCCCCGCGGTGTTACCCGCGAAGTTCCCGTTCCCGTTGTTGCCGTTGTTTTTTCGAGATAAAAAGCCTATGTGTTCTTCCAGACTATAATCTATCTGTGTTCCAAATTTCAGCCCGATCCGTTCATACGTTAGGACGTGATTAAGCAACAAACATCCAAAAACATCCATACATTGACATTTATAATATTAGTAGAATAGGATTTATTATTATTTATATAAGTAGATATTATTATATCAGCTATTTGGTTCCCATAATACGACCTTTGCTTAGTTTAGTACCTACCTACTAATTAGTGTTGTTCTAAAATCGATCGCTAATATTTATTTATTTACTAGCATCATCCTGGAGGTTTACCCGCGTAGTTTCCGTTCCCGGTATAAAAAGTAGCCTATCTGTTAATCTAGACTATAATCTGTCTGTGTTTAATATTTCAACCCGATTTTAGACTGGGACTTATTTTTGTTAGAATTTTCATGTAACCCGTCTAATATAGGATTATATAATAGTATATTGGCTAAACCTTTATCGCGGATAGCACAAAGGCTGTACAAATTTGTTAAAATAGGTATAAGTCGCAGATAAAGCTAGTCTGCCATTGTTATTGAGCCACTCCTCGAGGGTGACATTGTCTAATTAGATAAAACCCTCAATAAATAAATAAAGATTTAAAAAAAACCCGATTTTAATAAAAGTGTAAATATCCAAACCTTAATTACTAATTAATTACGTAAATCTAAGTTTAGTAGTGGTAGGACTATTTGCAGAGTCCGTCTGGGGAAATGCCACCACACCTTTGCTAGATACTCTACCGCCAAGTAGTAATTTGCAAACATTACTGTGTTCCGGTTTAAAGGGAAATGTTTCTAGTGAAATTACAGGACATAGAGATAAAACAAGTTAAATATTGGGGTTACAAGCGCAGTGTAGTGCTAGTTAAAGATTTGGACTCTTCATGTTCCAATAGCTGCGTGTCACTGTGCTGTTATGTGGCAGGTATGTTGCTTACCATCAGACACATGTCCTGCTCGTCTCATCACTCTAAAGGTCTATAGTTTGTACTTTAAAAAAAGTAGGCTAAAATCAGGCGAGATGACGGTAAAGTTGATTAAAATGCAACTGGTTAAGCGCTTGCTAATATTTATGGTAAAGTTAAATTACAAATACATATTACATACTAGCAGCGCCTGCGGTGTTACGTGTTACCCGCGAAGTTCCCGTTCCCGTTGTTCCCGTTGTTTTCCGGGATAAAAAGTAGCCTATATGTTCTTCCAGACTATAATCTATCTGTGTTCCAAATTTCAGCCCGATCCGTTCATACCACAGAAATCTAAATAATAAGGTAATAGAAATGGCATAACTCTCAAATTACTTGCAAAACGCTTGTCGCCACATTTCCCCTACCCCCGCGATCACTACTACATGCGCGTAGTATTCAAATAGAAATCCACTCACACAGCAATAGCTGCACATTATCAACCTGGGTCTGTGATTGCACCACACACATCCATAAACGCTTATCAGTGAACCTACTAATACATTGAAAAATAAACAATTTTTCACATATACGCTAGTGCTTGACAAAAATTAAAACATATCGATATTTCAAAGTACGGTCCAATTTTAACATTCGATAAAGGTTATTATTGATTTCATTAATTAGGTGCATTACACTACAACAAAGTCAATATGCCTACCTATAAAATAAGTGAGTCACATGGGGTATACTATTGTTTCGAAAACTGAAAAAACTATGTAATTCTGACACCACATGGGCTTAGATATAGTTGAAGAACAAAGGTTGTTGTATATTTTGTACATCGAGCAACTCGATCTTTCGCGCAAGCACGGAAGGGAAGTAGCCTTAGCTAAAAATTATTGTTCAAATCTTTCTGTCATTTCTTGCGGGAGGGGAAAGTTGCACACTAGCGTAAAGCCGCACTATTACATACAAAACATACCTGTACCGATCCATTGCCGACCATACTCACACAGCGAAATCACTAACACATTAAAAATAAAGCACCATTCACAAATCTAGCCCCGCCCTCAGTGTATTCCACGCCACAGTATATTATCAAACTCCATGGTCCACGCGGACTTGTACTTTGACAGAGGGGAAACGCTGTGTATGCCTACTCCCTTCCGTGTTGCTCGCTGATTTTGTATGAAAACTAATAAAGTCTTAAAAATAAAAGCTTACAATAGATAAATACTGCCTCAGTTATCTTAATATTTATTTTGCACGGACGAACAATCGCGCGTTATAGCCAGTATGTATTATACTTTTGTTAATAATTAATGAATTATGAAGTAATGTTTACCGCGAATTAAAAGATTGTACGTACGGGTGTAATGTTAATTGCGTACAATTTTTTTTATCGATTTATTATGTTACTTTATCGATAAAACTATGTAAAATTTAAAATAAAATTTTCATCGTTTATATTTGGGCAAGTAAAATTGGACCGTCACAGCACTAACTCACAATCGCTACCTGCGGTTGTACCATGGAAGATTAGAGGTTATGGCGATATCTTTAATTTTACATTACATTGCTGTTTATGCTTGTACCACTTTAGATGTTAATTAATGTATGCAGCAATGGTATGCAAAATGACGATCACACCAAAAATTTAAAACTATCATAGTGAATCATTGGGCTCCGTTTATTTTATTAAAAAATACAATTAAAATAAAATAAAATACCTATCAGTGAAATGTAATCTCATTATTGGTATAATTGCAAGTTGTGGAAGAACTTCCACAGTTGTTAATGCTCCATAACACAAGTTTCAAAGATGATTCACGCCTGCCGGTTCGAACAAGACTAAACTACAATTCGAGCACTGGTGGCCTACAAGTCACCTGTGCGGCGACAATGTCACGCGGTCATGCGACTTCTAGTACCTTATTATTTAGATTTCTGTGGTTCATACGTTAGGACGTGATTGAGCAACAAGCATCCAAACATCCATACATTGACATTTATAGTATTAGTAGGATTTATAGTAGGAAGTAGGATTCATTAAAAACAAGTCTAAAAATACAATATTTAGATATATACCTATATTTTAATCATTCAGTCATTCCTCTAACATGGTCCCTAAAACGATCAGTGTTCTTGTTGTTTGATTGCTTTGTGAACAAAAACCATATTTTGTTATTCAAATACACCAACATCTGTTGTAACAAGGGCACCAGTTAAGTATACATTTTTGGTAATAAAATACAAGGTTTGCTTCTTACAAGTGAACAGTAATATCTCTTAATTATGTTATGCATATGTCTGATGTGTAATTTAGATTTTATTAAGGTGGTTCGAACTAAGGCTTTATACTTATAGCTACATCAAAGCAGACGGTAAGAGAAAGAACTGCAAACACAGAATAAACTCCCTATAGTTAAAATAGTCAGTATTTTTTAAAATAAGAGTGACGAGACGAGCAGCACATGTGGCAGTGTGCCTGATGATAAGCAACATGCCTGCTACATAACAGCACAGTGACACGCAGCTATTGGAACATGAAGAGTCCAAATCATTACCTAGCACCGCACTGCGCTCGTCACCCCGAGATCTAAGATGTTATATCTCTAAGCCCTGTAATTTCTCTGGAAACATTGCCCTTCAAACCGGAACACAGTAATGTTTGCGCTTTACTGCTTGGCGGTAGAATAACTGACAAAGGTGTGGTACTTCCCTAGGCCGACTCTACTAAGAGTCCTTCCTACCAGTACAAAAAGTCAGTTCTGGCAATCACATCAAAAAATTCGTAAGGGTTTACTTAAAAAGGCGTAGAAACCTGATAATAAGGCGGTAAAAAGCCTCAATAGCCAAGCAAAAAGGCGTGGCGGTAAAAAATACATGATGGTGAAATCCATAGCTGCCCAGTGAAAAAGTGTAGTGACGAGCACAGGTAGACCTCTCCGTAGACCGTAGCGTGTATGGCGGGCTTAAGCGTGCGATCGTAGTTCCAATCTTGTCTGCTCCTCTGAGTATTTTACCTCTTTGAAGTGAAAACTTCTTTTGCCGCATCACAGACAGATTTTCCGTGGGCTGTGAATTGGATTCTAGCGTCACGCTCGGAAATGATTAGAATTTTTCAGGTGAAGTCGGGACCATGGCCATTGCCCATCTAGAAATCCGTTAGCATTTCCCATTAGCTATTACATATTATTTGATGGTCATGACTACGCCCTCCGGTTTCACCTTACTTGGAATATATATATATAGATAGCTCACTTTGGAAACTACGCAGTTTCCAAAGTGCAGTTTCCAAAGTGAGCTATCAAATTGTGAGTTATATTTTCAGTTCTATCGGCCGTTCCTGTGACTGCCACTTTTTTTACTACGAGTATTATAGGTTTACATAAATATGACCACCATCTCGCCTAATGTTGAGTGACGGTGCAGTCAACAATAGAGTAAGCTTACATGGAAGAAATTGATTCACTCTCGATTTGAAGGCAAAAATCGGTAACTACCTTTTTCGTGAGAAAACCGACTATTTCCAAGAGAGACATCTTGCAAGGTAAATTATGATCTTGGTTCTTTCCATGTCCGGGAAGGCCTCGAGTCCCAACAGTGGGAAAATAAAAGTGGGATGTTTATGTCTGATGATCACTTAACTAAGTATTTAACCTCATCTTATGATTATTTTTATACCAATTTACCTTCGTGTGAACTAAAAGTTATAGCTGTCAAATACCTTTCTTGATCACATAATATAAATAAATGTATTATATTGGTGGACAATTTACACACAACACCATCTGACCCCAAAGCTTGTGTGATGGCGGCCAGATAGCTGATATAATACTTATATAGTTTTAAATAGATACTTATTATACATAGAAACACCCAGACACAGTGCAAACATTTGAATTCATCACACAAATATTTGCACTGGGTGGGGATCGAACCCACGACCCTCGGCTTCGCAGGCAGAGCTACTACCAACTAAGCCACGAGCCCAGTCTTCACATATCAGTAAGATTTGAAATTCGACGGCCAGTTGCATCCTGTATCATACAGTTAAAAGGAATTATTCAGATATGAATCAGTATAATTCCTCATGCCCAATAGGTAGTGTTGATTGAAAACACGTGAGAGCACGCAATACATCTTAACTCCCTGATGAAGACATTAATCAACATAAACAAGTTAGAAACTTTTTTTGACCGACTTCTAAAAAGGAAGAGGTTCTCAAAATTCCATTGTGTGTTTTTTTGTATGTACATATGTTACGCGATAGCTCCGCCAATTGTGAATCAATTTTGATGGTTTTTTTTTGTTTGGTTTAGTTCAGAAGTGGTCCCATATAAGTTTTGTCGATATCGGTATGGTGTTTTTTTTTTAAATTTGAACAAAAAACTAAAATTTGCTTGCATATTACCTCGATGACTTAGTGATTGATGGCTTCTTATGAAATTTGGTCGAGTGTCTGAATTTAATTTTAAATTGAAGTCGGTTTTTGTTTTCTCGGAGATAATAAATTATTATTATCAACAATGTAAAGTTTGCACAGGATTGTCATCTCACCTGATTTTTTCTTGTCGAATTTCGTCGGAATTACCCTCGGATGAAAGGAATTCGATAGCCTGCAGGTCAGTGTTAAAATTGATCGGTAGAACCGTGCGGTTTGACGTTTCCAGTTTGACAGGATACGGGCATGAGCTTTTTGTCGGTGTCAGGCAGTGCAGTAGTGAAATTCCGACGCTGGTATTAAATCAACAAGCACTTCAGAACGTTCCCGAAAACAAAGCCGGTAAAAGATACAAAGTGACTCCACGTCTCTACGTAAACAAATATTATACTCTACAGCAGGGGTCGGCAACCTTTCGGGAGCCATGGGCCACATAGTGCAAAAAGTAAATAAAATTGGGCCCTACTTCTAAAAGTTTGTGATTCATTTGCACCAATTCAAAGGTAGAGAATTAAAAAATATGAAATGGCCGCAAAAGGAGACAGGTCGCGGGCCACGCGTTGCCGACCTCTGCTCTACAAAGATTTTAGACGGACTGTATTTACAACGTTAAGCTGCCTATACACACTGGGCCAGTGCAGGCCAACGCCAGTGTGTGGAGGGTCGTTTTGTGATGACTCGCGTCGCTCGCCTAGCTGGCCGAGTGACGGCAAGTGGCCAGTGTGTATAGGGCTGTTTTGTCTCGACTCGTCTCTCGTGACCGGTGTCGGTTTTTGTGCACAAAACAAAGGCGCTCGGCGAGTAGCGTCCTGTTCTCCTATTGGCCTAACTCGTTTTTGTCTGCACTGGGCCAGTGTGTGGATGCTACGTTTTGTCTCGTGCCGTTTTGTCGGCGCTCGCGTTGGCCTGCGCTGGGCCAGTGTGTGGATGCTACGTTTTGTCTCGTGCCGTTTTGTCGACACTCGCGTTGGCCTCCACTGGCCCAGTGCGTATAGGCAGCTTTACGTAGACATGTAGGTCTTGTAGGTACGGCATAATAAGCAGCCCACTAAATGTTCCCACTGCTTGAACAATGGGTCCTTCTCTTGCAAGGAGAGAGCCAAGGTCATCCACCACGCTGACCCAATGCGGGTCGTGAATGGCACACGACCTCGAAAGATTCTAGGTATTACACGTCGGTTTCCTTGCGATATTTTCCTTCGCTGTTTTAAGTTAGCGGCATTACGTACATGACTTCGAAAAGACAGTGGTGCGGGTGGAATTTGAACCCGGAGCTCCGGATCGGCAGTCGCCATTCTCCCAACTAGACCAACCATTTTTTTTATGCATGTAACGAATATACTCCGAAACTACCACTAGCTAAATAGTAGAACTTCTTCTAAAACTTCAATAATTAACGTGCGTAATTAAAAGTGGTTTAACGGTGAAGGAAAACACCGAGAAGAAATCGATACTTTCCGAGAAAAGTTTATTTCTGCGGATAGAACCGCGGAGCACTGCTAGTTATATAATAAAGTAACTGCGCTCCTCGGTTTCACCCGCGCAGTTCCCATTCCCGTTACTTTCCTGTGATAAAAAGTAGAATATGTACTAGTCCAGACTACAATAGAACTGTGTTTCAAATTTTATCAGACTTTCCGACGTGATTGAGCAACAAACATCCAAACTTTCGCATTTATAATATTAGTAAGATAGTAGGATACTGGTATGAAATATTTGAAGACACTTGAATTGTAGTGGTAGGGACTCTTAGCAGAGTCCGCCTGGGCCAGTTATTCTACCGCTAAGCAGTAATGTGCAAACAGTACTGTGTTCCGGTTTGAAGGGCAATGTTTCCAGATAAATTACAGGGATTAGAGATCTAGAGATAGCTTAGAGTCATATAATATATAGCCAAACAATGGAATACGCTGTCCGAGTGGTTGTTCCCCAGTGGAAATGTTTCCAGAGAAATTACAGGGCTTAGAGATATAACATCTTAGATCTCTGGGTGACGAGCGCACTGCAGTGTTAGGTAATGATTTGGATTCTTCATGTTCCAATAGCTGCGTGTCACTGTGCTGTCATGTGGCAGGCATGTTGCTTACCATCAGGCACATCCTGTTCGTCTCGTCACTCTTTATAAAAAAAAAAAGAATAGAAAGTCTTTATTTGCCTTATAACTACATATGTATGTTATACCAGGTAGGTAAGTACGTCAAAATTTACAATGATCAAAATCATATAGAATAAGAAAAATATAAACGTCAAATGAAAAAATCAGTAATGTAATCATTTCAAAATCATAATATTAGCAAGATAGTAGGATACTGGTATGAATTATTTGAAGACACTTGAATTTACTTTCAATTTACTAAGTACTTGCGTGTATTATAGTAGAGTACGCGCTAGCTGTAACCAATGCGATCGTCCGTTGTTTTGATTATGGTACGAGAAACCATGACAAGGAGGTCAATCGAGTTATCGACTACCAAGTCATGTCGAAATGACAACATAATAATAATGATTCGGTTCTGACGTAATATTCGGTTACCACGGGGTAAATAATAAATAGATCACGTTCGTTGTTAGGGTTTCGTAAAACGTAAAAACGGAACCCTTATAGAATCGTCATGTCTGTCTAATACGTCATAAATACATTATTATTAAAACTTCGATCAAAGTTACAACGAACTATGTGTACTATGTATATTATATTACTTGCTGCAACGGAACTCTTCATGGGCGTGTCCAACTCGCACTTGGCCACTTTATTTTTATGTTACATTAGCAACGCTCCGTGGTTATACCCGCCTAGATCCCGCTCCCGTTATTTTTCCGCAATAAAAAGTAGCCTATTCGCTATTGCAGACTATAATCTAACTGTGTTTCAAATTTCAATGCGATTCGTTCAGCTGTACCGACGTGATTAAACAAAAAACATGGAAACATGCAAATTTTGGCATTTATTATATGAGTAGGATTGAGTTGCAAATTTGTTAGGTTCGCACAAATGGTGGTAGCGGGATTGTCAAAACACCAATTTCCTCTTATTTGTGTCATCACAGTTTGCACATTACTGCTTGGCGGTAGAATAACTGGCAAACGTGTGATACTTCGTAGACGAACTCTGCAAAGATTCCTACAAAAATCATTAAGGAAACCTCACAAACGTCAAAGGCGTCACAAAATCTAGTTAAAATAGGTACTAGTAAGCTAGTAGATCCAAATGTTTTGGTAGTGGTGTTAGTTAACTCGGGCAACGGTCTCTCTTACTCAAAAAGCGTAGGCCGTATTGGTCGCCACGCCAGCCTGAATGACGTGAGACGCCTGACTTTTTCTACCGCCAATGTTTAAGGCCAAAATCGATCACATGGCTCTTATAACATGAAAGTTGGGTCATATTTTCGTCGTTTAAGATGCTCCGCTGTATTAGCCGTTGCATCAGCTTTACTACGTGTCTCGGGAAGATGTAACAGTGCCAAAGTATCAAAGCAAGTTGCGTACTATAACGTTAGAGTACGCAACTTGCTTGATACTTTGGCACTGTTACATCTTCCCGAGACACATAGTAGAGCTGGTGCAACGGCTAATACAGCGGAGCATCTTAAACGACGAAAATATACAAACCTCTGAACCTCCTCCTGAAGACCTCTGGTTACTTATTTAAACCACTGTGGATATTGCGACATTAGGCCCGTGGGGCCAGGAGCTCAAAATTATACCCATAAAAATTCCAAGCGCTTAGCTGACGATGGTGACAAAATTCAGTGTTGTAATGCCGACAGCATGCTGGGCACGATTCCGTCTGGAAATAAGCATGATCATCTTGATTAAGTATCTTTATATTTTCACCAGTTTATGGATAATTCAGAAGTAGTGTAATTATAATTCCCAGGAAGACTACTTTAAATCTCTGTTTACACTCTGAATTATCCATAGACAGACAAAGGTTCAGATGTATTTAAGATACTCAATCTGACTACTAGCGAAACTCTTGTTCTACATAACATACATACGCAAGTACCTACTCTGATTAACCTGAAATTTAATTACTGAGAAATTCTTTCCTGCCTCAAAGAAATCTCATTTCTCGACTAAAAATTATATTGAAGTAGGTACATGATCACTTCCGAGGTCAGCATAATGTTTACGAATTTTACGATACCCATTAAGCTGTTAAAGATAACAATTAAAGTCGTAGGTATAACTTGTCGTATCAGAAAAACGCTACTACATCTAACTCATTACCTCTTCACAATTATTTGGTTTCCATTATGGTGCTGACTAAGGTTATAATCTCAATGATGATGATACTGCAATGATACTGATACTTTATTCGTCTATGAAACTAGGATTAACAAAATTGTGTTGTTGTGTCAGAGACCAGAAAAACGTACGCTAGTTTCCACCACTGTTTGGTATACGCACTGCACTATACGCACTGTTTGGTATATCTCGCACTTAAATTGATTGATTATGTGAAAAATTTAACTGACGTTATCACAGAAGTTTCTTTCTTGCTGTTTTTATCAACAAGAATTTCCACAGACAATATTTTGGCATTGGTAACCAAAAATCTAGGGGTTCGAAATCGAAAATCTCTTAAATTTGAATTAAATTATATCTTAGATGCAGATCTACTTAATACTTACGAGCCTTTTTTGTACCGTTTGAAGCAAGCCTACATTTATTTATCTTCACAAATGAATATATTTTAGTAGGTATGATTAATGGACAACAAGAATCGGAACAGACATTCATCGTTCAGCATCTGCTCTATTTGGATTCAAACCTGGGACTTTTCACCCCATGCAGGTATACTGTACCACTGAGCCATACAGGTCGTCAAATAAACATTTTTACTACACCTGAGTTTCCCTAACTTAAGACTCGCAAATCTTGATTACATTTCGTTCCTTCCTGATCCCACTGCTTGGCTTCTCTTTTACTCAACTCACTTAGGTTCTATGCAAATCGAGGCCAGGTTTGAGATGCGGCAGAAACTATTTCATATTCTCTATTGTAAACTATTCATTGTGATCGTGACTTCCTCCGCGTTAAATTTAACTGAAATCTGCAATTTTTTCGGGATATGTGCTTGCTTGCCTATTTTTCGGCTAATCCTATTTCAGATTATCTGTCTGGCTTCCGAATTCCAGTCTCACCGTACCGTTTTAATTTATCTGTACGTTGGAGAGTAGGAGGTTATACTAATCCCAGTCACAAAGACCAGCACTTGTTAATAAATTAAAAGGATAGCCTTGTGTTATTACTTTATTGAGTTGTTTGTAGGAGGATTTTATTAATCTTTAATCTCTTGTTTACTTATTTTCTTGTTGTACTTTAAGGATAATTGATCAGTGATTAGATCAAAGTTACTTTTTGTATTACTAGCTGTGCCCCGCGGTTTCACCAGTTAATATCTTTCCCGTAAATTGAATTATCAAATAGGTATAAAAATATTTTGTAAATTCGATTTACATATACCTATAGTTTTGAAGATTAGATTATTTTAACAAACAAACTTTGTGGCTTCGTAAATTAATACAGATAATTCACCAACACACCGTGTGAGATATAAGTATTAAGTACCCTCACATCGCATATGGAAGGATACCAAAGTAATACGAAGAAACTGGATAGGTACCTTGGATATGTGTCTGACTGCGCTTGGCTAGCGTGGTGGATCATGGCCCTGACTCCATCCTTATGAGAAAAGGGACCTAGTCCAAGTAGTAGAAACAGAAAGTGTGTTTATGCTTCCGATTGTTAAATTACCTACTGCACTTTACTGATTAATTCTGTATTTATTTTCAGATTGGGGTTCAGAGACAGTCTGAAGAATGTGGGAATATTCCAGCGTGGACCTCCCAGGTGTGCGCCCCACCAGAATGGACCGCCTCAAGATATACATGTCTGAATGTGTAGTGTGTTTCTGTATAGTATTCTTCATTGTCTGTGTGGGGTTACTTCTGTACCTCTTCTTCCACCTTTACACAACCATAAACAATAACAAAATTGACGGTGGTCTCGCTGAAAGCTGACACTTATTCGACCAAAAACAAAACGTTTATTTACAACAGACCTTATTTCCTTATACACACAGTGTCCTTGGAGGAGTTGCGCCGTGTTTTGTTTTATTTTCTGTAAAAGGCAAAACAAATCAACATCAATACAACAGCTTGGTTTAAAAATATATCTCATACCTTTACATTTAATTTGTTTTCAAATTTCGAAATGTTATGCTTAGTTTACTGCGAAGTTTATAACATTTCGAAATTCAAATATAGAAGCAATTCTATGTCTTTGCGCAATGTTGATGTGCTATATCGAAATACCATTTAGAAAATTGTATGTTAGAATGTTGATCATAGTGCGATAAATACAATACAATAACTAAACAAGTATTTAAATTTCATTGGTATACATTTGTATAGTAAGGTACTTTTAAACTAAAGTTTTGAGTATACGACTGAGGCATTTATGACGTGGTCCAAACCATAAAAATGTTTTTTCAGAAGTCCAACAAGTATAATAGACCAACAAAAATAAACAAAAGACGGAATAATTACTCCGGGACCAAATATCCCAGTGTAGTGTATGTTGTGTATAGTTTTAATCTAAGTAGACTAGCGATATATAAACCTACTTGTATAGGTAGATGTAGCTAATTTAGTTATCAATAAAAAAAAACAGAATGAGCTCAGAAAATGTATCATATTCACAACTTTTGTCAAATGCGGTGATCTATTATTCTTAATTGTAAAAAAACATTAATACACAGAGCCATTAGTATTTTATAGTTATTTCAACTTCATTATCATTACGCTAATATAGTAAGGAGGTATTTGCCGTGTTTATATGGTTATGATATATTCATATATGTCTGCGATTGGATACAGTGCATGAGCACTGCATCAAAATAGCTCTTAAATGAGATTGTAGAGTAGAAAACAACGTGATCAATTAGAACAATGCCCGGTAACATTATCTAAACTCTGTATGACCTAAAGTCTTATTACACTTAACTAAACTTAGTCGACTGAATTTAGTCGCTACTGAATTCAGTGAAATGTAATAGCATTCAATAAGCTACCATACATTCCTAAGCGAGGATTGCTTGCTTCTAACTTGCTTCTGAAATCAGTCACTAAATTTAGCCAAGTGTATGAAGCCTTTTAAGAATAACTATTAGTAGTGTTAGTAAGTCTGCTAATCGTAGGTTAGTCTATAAGTTTTAGAAATAGGTAGAAAAAGTCTGCCAAAAATGAAGGTGCTGTGCTATAGTATAATGTAAATAGAATTTAAAGTATTTAAGACAAGTCAGTCAAACACTGTTTTTGCGTTTGTGTTTTTATCTCATATTTAGTTTGTAAGTTTATTGGTACAGTTACTATAGACCTTTGTACGTGTAATATAAGAATACATTTAGATTGCATACACTATATTCCAAACATTTATTCA
Organism: Ectropis crepuscularia; assembly: GCA_963693475.1. Taxonomy (NCBI): domain Eukaryota; kingdom Metazoa; phylum Arthropoda; class Insecta; order Lepidoptera; family Geometridae; genus Ectropis; species Ectropis crepuscularia. Next base: position 19,789,995 of record OY856358.1, read on the forward strand.
AGACTTTGGTGAGCGATAATGCTGTCAAATTTTTGAGAGGAGCATCAAATTTGCAAAGAAATGTTCAAGGTTCTACGTCAAAATAACTCAAACAGTAATTGTTCTTAAGTAATGTTGTTGAATGTGGAAGTAAGTCCTTCTTAAACAAAACTCTGACGCATTAATACCTACCGTATGTTACACAATCGAATTGTCTGTTCCCAAATTGGGCATAGCGTTAACATGTTGTTAGCATACCTACTGTAAATAACACAAAAATGTGTTAAGTGATTGAAGATAAAAATAGCTAACGCTGTTTTAACTACATGTGGTTGAATATGTCAGTACATATATATTTTACATTGCGTTTTTTTTTCTATGAAATATTTTAAAGACCAGGGGATTTTCTATGAACTTTAACAACATCGCCAATACATACATGCATTTCTCACAAAAAACACAGAGAACACACAGAGTTTTATATAAGCGCTGAATGTACTTATTCAACAATGTTCAAAGGATTCAATTCAAATAAATAAATATTGGTGGACAATTCACACACAACACCATCTGACCCCAAACTAAGCAAAGCTTGTACGATGGCGGCCAGATAGCTGATATAATACTTACATAGTTTTAAATACATACTTATTATACATAGAAACACCCAGACACAGTGCAAACATTTGAATTCATCACACAAATATTTGCACTGGGTGGGGATCGAACCCACGACCCTCGGCTTCGCAGGCAGAGCTACTACCAACTAAGCCACGAGGGCAGTCAAATACATTCTAACATTTCGAATTACACACATTTAGAAACATATAGAAACAGAATATCTTTGAGATCCGAAGGTTAGGTTAGGTTAAGGTAAGCGTCCACAGGCCCGCATCGCACCCATCGCATGTAACGGATTTTAGTTTTCCTTGTCGATGAGCGGTCCGTAAGTACGGTGCGGATCAGTGGACGCTGTTGTATGAGTTTTTATACACGGCAAACCAAAATCCGTTACGTGCGATGCGTCTGATACGTGCGATGCGGGCCTGTGGACGCTTACCTTTAGAGTCTGAGAAACTACCTAAGTTAAGTGTGAAATGGCGAAAATGTTGAACTAGAAATTAATACATATGAACTGTCTAGTATCAAACAGAGACGCCACGTGGAAAAGTATATGGCTGATGGCAAGAACTCAATCACTCAATAACAACTCACACTTTCGAATAGTAATATTAAGTGAAAATAAGTGTGAAAGAATGTGAAAGTGTGATAAGATGTTTAAATGTATACTTTGTCATATATCTGCATTTGTCTTAAGTTGTGTCTTCATAGTCAGTTATTGAAGGTAAATTATACTTAAAAGAAATCAATTGAAAATGGTTTTTAATTGAAATGACCTTTTCGAGTAGCACAACTTAAAGAATTTCTTGTCTTGTTATTTTTTGTTTGTACCTGCTTATAAATGAAGGTGTAAAGCGAAAATATCAGATTATTATTTAACATGACCATGAATTTATTTCCGGTAAATCTTTCAAAGACTACCCTACTCCAAACTTGCTGCGCCGCGCCGGCCACATGAAGCTAATTAACAAGCCAGGACACTAAAGTCAGTGGTGGGGGGATGCTACTAGCCTGAAAATATAATCCCACCAAAAACATTATGTAAAAAACTAGCCAAGTCTCGATGAAGCTGCATATTTATCTCTAAAAAGTAATGGAATCTAGACAAAACCGTGCCAAGTCTAAGGTTCCTTACTGCGATTTCTTTATTATTATAGTTAATGTTGTGTGAATTGGCCGTTGAAGGGTACACTAGTACACAAGGGTACAAAACCAGGTGCTCGATGACACCATTGCACCAATCTGTCGCCAGAACCGCTACCATTGACGCTGTAAAATCGCCACTTGGAAAACGTTGATTCAATAACCAGTCAATTGTTTTTGTTTTACTATTTACTAAATTATGTGTATCCTATATGGTGTGAACAATAAAGAATTTCAATAATACTTATGTGTAGGCGAGCCGGAAACAAACTGTTTAAAAAAATATTTCCAGTCTAGACGGACTTCTATTCATTGATAGAAGTCGCCGTCTGTACAGCAGACGACCGTCTGTACCGTCTGCAGAAGTCAGCATTCCATGATGAATGCAGGTGATTGCTGTTGATTAACAACAGCCTATTAAGAGACACTTGCGTCCAATTGCCAATACCAGTATAGGGTATTATCCCGCTTAACAAACATAAGTAGTTACAACAGATACAACATAACGTGTAAACAAAATTGACTTGTATCTACTAACGGGCTAACGTATAAAGAATGTTCAACGGCCAAGTCACACAACATTAACTATAATAATAAAGAAATCGCAGTAAGGAACCTTAGACTTGGCACGGCTTTGTCTAGATTCCATTACTTTTTAGAGATAAATATGCAGCTTCATCGAGACTTGGCTAGTTTTTTACATAATGTTTTTGGTGGGATTTCACTTTTTTTTGTAGAAACGTGGACTTATTAATTTATTATATTAGATGTATTATTTGACACATATTCTTTTTTTCCGGTTCTGATTCTTGTACAGTAGCAATTACAGTAGCAACAGTTTTTCGTATTGCCCATTCGCGTTCATTATTTATGTAAGTGGACTCTCCATAATAGGCAAAGAACTTTAGAAGATTGGAAGAAGACTGCAAATAAATAAAAGCCAGTCTAGCTTAATCCAGAGTTTTCCTTTAATTTTATTTACATGCGTATTAAAAGCAGAAAGGGAGGCATTCGCCCAGTAGTAGGAAGCAATAGGCTAGATTACATTAGAAGATGTGTCCCACTACGCAGGATTTTTGCAATGACAGTCGATTTTTTATGTACCAATAGTAGAATGGGGCATTACTTTATCTCTTATACAGCTGAGGGTTCTTCATCAGATACTTCAGACCTTCGATTTTTGACATCAAATGAAGAGACAAACAAAGTTGAATATTTTTTGTAAAGGCGTGTTTTCAAATAACCAGGTATACCACCAGGTACTCCAGATTTTCGATATTCCTAGTTTTTATAGTTTTCCCTTTATGTGGCCATTAAACCCTAAGTCTGTACCAAATTTCAGCTCTCTGAGTTTATGGGAAGTACTAGTTCTATTTTGATGATCATGAGTGAGTGAATGAGTGTCGTAAATGCGAAACTTTGCGTTCGCTTAACTTCGGAACTAAATGACGTACAGACTTGAAATTTGGGGTTTTAAGTACGTGATTATAGCTTACTAGATGACGAAAATTTCAGCGTTCTGGTCTTATCCAGAGGTTCTCAAATAGGGGCCTGAAAATGCGACGAAATGGTTCCAGTAAAGGATGGTACGGCAGTGTTTGCTTCGCGCTCGACTTGGCGGGGGCACTGCCGTGCCCCCAGATTCCATCCTATTAAAACCTACCCTGGCTTGTAAACTAGATTACACTACAGATTAACACTAGCTTGCTATCCTAGCTTGAAAAACTAGCTTTGTGTCACCCGGGCATAAATGGCAAAAACTCTAGTTACATTAACTTGACTTATCTCTAAACTAAATCACAAGACAGAACGAACAGAATGGTGAGGCAAATTACGTCTACCCTCACTTACTTTTCTTTTCTCCTTACCTACATTCTCAACTAATAGTGCGAGAGTCACTTAGGCGTAGCTCATCATCATCATCAACAGCCCACTAAATGTTCCCACTGCTGGGACTCGGGGCCTTCTCTCGCAAGGATAGAGTTAAGTGTGTGTAAGACAGTGGTGCGTGTGGGGGTTTGAACCCGGGGTCTCCGGATCGGCAGGCGCCGTTCTCCCGACTAGACCAGCCGTAACTTACTAACTAAAAGGCGTAACTACATGTGTATAAAATACTAATTTCTTCGGACGAAGTGCTACGTATAATTATAAGAACTTCATTAAGGTTAGTTATTTTAATCACTAATAATACATTATTACTGTAACGTAGACGAAGAGGAATTCCGGAAAAATCGTGATTGAGGAAAATCTCCTCTTGAAAGATCAATCATTATTAATTAATATTTTATTCTAAGAAGAAATTTTACCGGCTGAATTGTTTTCCGCTAATTCCTATAAAAATAGCTACTACTTATAAAAAATCCAAAGTTACCGTCATCGACAATACTAAATACTGATGAATTAATTTCAGTAAAATAGCTATAACTTCGGATCCAAACAAAAACAGCATTAATCGATGTTTATAATATCTGAACTTAGATAAGAGAGCAGACGATTACGGAAACGAAAGTAGGGAAACCAGGGCACTGCTGGACGGAGTACAGGGCGCCGACCGATTACACGGCACGACAATAATAACATTCTTATACTTAGTACTTATATTACAAACAAGTGGAATGAAACATGTTTGAGACAATGCGAATGCACTGATTGTATTTAATTTACGGTCTGATAGAGTAACCGCGTGTATTAAATGTTTAAAGTTTGAAATAATAGATGGATAATATGTAGGTTAACTTTTTATTGGACAATATTCTAATAAACAACAAAATTAAACCAAAATAGCTATTGATGACTTTATCACTAATTGAGGAGGCGTTATTCTATCTCTTCTACAAAATAAACTTCAGAGAACTATAATAATAGATAACAGGCCCGTGAACAAAATTAACGGGTCAAATGAACCACCAGGAGACCTATGTAGGATGATAGAAGGGTGTAACGTATTAAAATTCAGCACTATGCCGTCACTTGTAAGCTGTCCAACTGAGTGTGATTGAAGAGGGGGGGGGGGGGGGGGGGGGGGTTGCAACCCTCTACCATTTCTCCTTGTCGCATGATTTTTGTACGGCATGGCGAAATAATGGATTAGAAGAGGTATTGAAACTGTATGGAACCAATGCCGTACTTAATCAAATGACCAAATTTGCTCTGTAAATTACTCGTACTCTGTAAATTTTTCCGGCATACTAATAATCAAAAAGTTAAAAATTATAATTTTTATAGTTTCAATACCTCTTTTAATCTATTATTCCGCAACGCCGCGCCGTACAAAAATAATGCGGCAAGGAGAAATGATCGAGGATTGCAACCCCCCCTCTTCAATTGCACTCAGTTGGACAGCTTACAAGTGACGGCATAGTGCTGAATCTTATTACTTTATACCCTTCTATTATCCTACAATAGGTCTCCTGGTGGTTCATTTGACCCATAAATTTTGTTCACGGGCCTGTAGTCTATAATGACCAAACGCTGGACATTGGCGAAATTACGGTAACATTACCGAATGGATGCCATAAAAAAGTTGAAGTTGAATACGAGGCGTTTGTTTTTGTTTGTTTGAATGAGTATTTATACCAGTTGGAATTGGAAAAGTCGTCTTGTATTTGATAGCCTAATTTACAAAGAAGACTACTGAATACCTACTGCTAACACAGCACAACCGTTCGGGTTTTTCTGGAAAGATAATATTACGATAGTGGATTTGACATAATCGAACACCTTACTTTTCTAAACGGGTAATAAAATGAGTTGTGTAAAATTTTTGAGTATTTCATCTATGATTACTTTTTGACGTTAAAGCCAAGTGGTGCGTTGCATTACTTTTCCACCTACGCTAATTTTACGTAATAAAATTGAGTTAACTAGTCTTATGGATCGCGGATGGATTATTATGGACGGACTAATATCATAAAGCTAAAGATACTTGTTGTTTAAACGCGCTAATCTCGGGAGCTACTGTACCGATTTCAAAAATTCTGTCATCGTTGAATGTGTACGTGATCCCTGATTTAAATGCTTTTATTTAAATCCGATCCGAGCAGGCGTTCCTTGGATTTGATTGAAGGCAGGATTGAGCAACAAACATCCAAACTTTCGCATTTAATTAAATATTAGTAGGATTCCCTTAAAATATATAAAATATCACAATTCGAGTTCAAAGAAATTCGGTTAATAACACCAGACAATTGATATCTCTGATAGATAAATCTAAAAGATAAGTGTGTTGAAAAAACAATGGCCCATTGTTTTTATAAATTACGTCACTAATGTAATTTGTTTATGTTGTGTCGAATCGAGTGCAGTACTTCTAATTTATTTTACTCAGTTAATAATAAATAAAATATTCTCTACAACATATATTCCATTTATTTTCCTAATACAAGGCACGTGTAAATAAGAACCTAAAAGAGAAAAAAGGCTTGGAGTCCGTGGAGTGGCAAATAAAAACAATACAATAAAACATAGATGTTCTACAGGGATGGCACCAGATTTAAGGACATTTTTAGCAGAGTGTTTTCGTAAGCCTAATGACACGATAAGTCGACCAATAGGTAGGTACAATTGGCAACCAATAGAAAAGTTAAATCTATACATCATATAAAAATGAGCGTTTGTTTATATGTCCTCTAAGAATCGTAAACTATACATTTGATCATGTAATGATCTGTAGCAAAGTTATTATATTTTAATAAAGAGTGACGAGACGAGCAGGACATGTGCCTGATGGTAAGCAACATGCCTGCCACATAACAGCACAGTGACACGCAGCTATTGGAACACGAAGAGTCCGAATCATTACCTAGCACTGCACTGCGCTCGTCACCCAGAGATCTAAGTTGTTAAATCTCTAAGCCCTCTAATTTCTCTGGAAACATTAACCTTCAAACCGGAACGCAGTAATGTTTGCCCATCACTAGTTGTTTTGCATGAGCCAAAAAAGGTTTCTGTTTTGGTCCGACTAATTTTCGACAGGTGGTGTAGCAACGCGCTCACGGTACAGTTAGTAAAATTAAATAAATAAAACCAACACTATTATAGTTAGGCGCGGTATACTGTTTGATATAATCATTTCCTCACCTCGAACGTACTTACTTTTTAATAAATAAATTGTTCTCGACTACAGTTCAATGCCGTCGTCATCATAAAGTTTTGAGGTCAGTATGCTATACAGGATTATGCAAAAAGAGTGTACTGAGGGGAAAGGGATTGGCTATACACTATACACCACTTTTACCACTTTATTCAACTTTGGGATCAATCAGTAGTAGCTCATTTAGATTTTACAAAATGTATATTTATCCGTGAGTGATACGTGAAACTGTTTCGAGATATCGAGGACTCTTCTTTTACTTTTTCTTCTTCTACGTTTGACCGTATTTTGCCACGTTTGCCCAAAAAGTATGTTTTTTTTTTATATTAAGTACATTTAATATTATTTTTGAAGTGAAAACTTCTTTAGGCGCTCCTAGACAGATTTTTCGTGGACTGTGAATTGAATTCATTCGTCACGCTCGGGTATGATAAGAAAGCTTCGGGTAAACTCGGGACCGGGACTATTAGCCATCTAGAAATACGTCAGCCAATGGGAAATGCTGAAAGGGCGTGGACAGGCTATCATGGCATGGCCATCTAGAAAGGCATCAGCAAATGGGAAATAAATGCTGACGCATTTCTAGATGGCCATGCCAAAATGGCGAGGTCACGCCCTCCGGTTACACCCGTGTAGTTTCCAAGGTAAGCTATCAAATTCTGAGTTATAAGTTTTCACTTCTATCGGCAGTACCTATGACTGCCAATTTTTTTATGTTAGAGTGACGATACGAGCAGGACATGTGCCTGATGGCAATCAAAATGCATGCCACGTAACAGCACAGTGACAAACAGCTATTGGAACATGAAGAGTCCAAGTCATTACCTAGCACTGCGCTTCGCTCGTCACACTGAGATCTAAGGTGTTACTCAGTAATTTCTCTTAATCTTCCAGTAATTTCTCTGTTAAGTCTAGTCTTAAGTCTTAATCTCTTTGATGTTCCCCTTTATCCTAATTTGTAGGTAGGCTAAAGGGGACCTATTGGGGATGACCTACATCCCTCAAAGTTACGGCTGGTCTAGTCGAGAAAACAGCGATTAGCCTCGGTCTCAAATCCCACACGCACAACTATCTTTGCGAAATCATGTGCTTAATGCTGCTAACTTTAAAACGGTGAAGGAAAATATCGTGAGGAACCTAACATGCACCTGAATAACTGTACTTTTCTCTAAGGTCTGAGATCCCTTGAGGCGAAAACCAGTACTGCGAAAGATATTTTATAACTTTTTTTTATTGGATGACGACGGCCAAAAGTGGAGATCCGCAGACACCACAAAACAAAAAATATTACATAATATTCCGTTTGTTTGCCCGTTTGCCTAGAAATTATCAAACACAAATAATTCCGTACCTGTAATAAAAACATTATCTTTCTAGATAATAGTATACTAGGCGTAAGTCATAAAACTGTTTAAAGTAATCCAGGTAGTAAAGATACACTGCGCTGTTCATTCTTGACTCAAGCTTACGCAGATTAAGTACTAAACCAAAAGGGATGCAGTATGCTATTTTAATCGATTTCAGAAAAGGAGGTTTTCAATTCAGCACGCTAATGTAGCAGCGGACGGGAGGGTCTACCGCCTAACTAAAAATGTCTTAGCTTTGATATTGCTCTCTCTCTCTCTCTCTCTTTTCTTTTCGTATAAACTGATAGAGATAGCAATAGCAAAGCCACGGATATCGGAGGAAATCCATAGCTGATTCAGTTAGGCGGTGCGCGTTAAAAGCTTTTTGAAATCGAGTGAGTTCACGTCACCTACATGCGTAATACTCAATACTCATATCAGTAGGTAGGTTAGATCACCTGGCAGATTTCCATCCAAAATAATGTCTATTTTTGAGAATCCCTATTTTTTTGTTATAAATAATACCCAATTTAAATTTCAAATTGCCTCATACCCTTTTTTTGTATTTTTTGCAAAACGTAATTATTTGTACTCGCCTAGCAATGAACCCCGACTAAATCGTCTGGCTTACTTTTTTAATTTCTTTAAATATTAAACTACAACATATAAAAATGCCATATTGTCTCAAACATACTCACAAATAAAAATATTTTTAAAAAATATTTAAAATGTGTGGATCTATTTTGCCCCGCCTCTCATCAGCCAGGTCTGCACCTCCGTGTTGGGGTATAATAGGAGAACTATGTGACAAGTTTTCAGCTTGTCTCAAATACCTGCCCAACACTTGCTAGTAGCTCTCGGAATATAGTTAGTACAACAGTAAGTACAAATTTTACTCTTACTTGAGGAAAATAAGCAGGGTTCCCCGAAATAAACAGAAACCCCTTAAGGTGCGTCCCCCAGCAAAACGAGTTTTTTGTCCAGTTTTCGGAGCTATCTACTCATTAGCCAAAACATATATCAACTGGTAAAAAATACATTAAATTTCTACAACTTCTTGGCTTCAAAATGGTAGTTTTATTTTTTTGATAATGGACGTATTGTTTAAATAATCGCCTCACAACGAAACCATGAAAAAATATATATTTGTAGTTATCATGCATCTCCGCGGAAAACCTCCATTATTTTGATTTTGTACTTACACCAACGGATAGACAGTTCCATTACAAACATTTCGGTAGTTTTATTTTTTTCAAAAGACCAAAATCTGATTTTATAAAGAGTGTATTCTAAAAATTGAGCGTAAAACAGCGGCAAATCCTACTGTTTCTCTCTTGCTCTTTCTTGCGGTGTGCGATAAGGTAAGAAATACTCAAGGTCATTTGCTCGGGGTACGCCCTTAAAACGCAAAAACCGCAAACCGTGAAACCGCGTGCACAGCTCAATAGCTGTAACAGCTTAAGCTCTCGTCACACAGAGACACCGGCGCGGCCGGATCGCGCCCGCTTGTTATGTGTCAGGTTGCATACAAATTCCAATATTACAAAAGAAAAACACGTTCCGGATCGCGATCGCTTTCCCACATTTCCCGCCTCTGTGTGACGAGAGCAGCTGTATACTACTATAATTCACTTTTTTTTTTTTACTTTCCATTCCACTTACATTCTTTGTACTTTACCTTGTACAAAATTAATGATAAGTTGTAACTGATATCTCCAAAATGTTGTGTTATACTGTGTAAATAAATAATCCACGTTATTTTCAATCAATACCGTGAAAACTCAAGTAAAAATGTAGATTTTTTTATAAATTATTAAGAATTAAGAAAGAAAAAAGTTGCTTTATGAAGAAATATGCTTTTACTTCACTTTACTCAAGCTTATTTAAAAAAAAAACATGGATGGTGGGATTCAATTTTACCCTCGTGCTCTCGTGTAGTATGTGGTTTCGGTCCCCCGTCGTCTCCCATCGGTCGGTATGGTAACACCCCACAAATGGGGAATCGTTTGATGACAGTAAAACCATCACAATAATGACATGATAATATAAATTTAAATACTCAAATCAGAAGCACATTTTTGGGAAGACACTGTTTGCTGCAACACAGCTTGCGCTAAAGAAGCAGACAGACCTATTTCATTCTGTACACATTTTTTCTAGATATAAATTATTTGGATTTTTTTGTCCCAAATTCCGTCCAGTGACGGGAAGCAGCGTCAGCGATATAAGAACGCCCCTATAGCCGCCAACTAGCATGGTTATAACCTAAATCTCCCTATAACTGGTCCCGAGAAATAAATTTCCCTAGTTCTAGGCCATCCCGCAAGTCCTGACCAAGGTGGTAGAGCATGGAATGCAAAGAATCCCCGGGCTACGGGAGAGAGTCAAATTAATTAACCAAACATTCAAGTACAAGTTTCTTTATTTCACTTTAAATTGTCTTAAAAATACTTGGCAACTTCTCAATTTCGATCCAAAAGGAATGCGTACTAAATAGTACGTAAAACTAAATACTCTACAAATTTTTAAAAATTAAAGAGTTACATACATACATAAATAGCCCACTAAATGTTCCCACTGCTGGGACTCGGGGCCTACTCTCGAACAAAGTTACACCGGCTCTGAAATAATTACTTTGAAACAACTCATTGTAGGTGCATGGCATATTTTGATGAGGATGGTCGTTGTATTGTATTTTCAGTATTTTCCTTAACTGTTAAATAACCAGTGACCCAGATGGTAAGTTTATAATTACAAATCAGGACAATATTGTAGAACAATTGTAAGCTATTTTCACACGATTAGACAGAAAAGGCTTGTCATATTTTTTATGTAATCACTAAGAATGGTTGGTAACTTGTTTTAGAATTGAAACAAAACAGATTTAATGAAATGGTTCATTAAATCTAGTTTGTTAAAAGCGGTTAATCTTGAATAGGTCATTTATCTAACCTAATTTACAAACACAGAAGATTTATATGGTTATTTGTTTATACATAATGAATAAATTCAAAAACCACTAGACTTGATTTAAAAATAACTTGAAACAGAACTAAAATAACTTACATTTCATCCTGTGCAGTAGTATAGATTAGAAAAAAAAAATCCAGAAGATGTTTCCGAATGTTTTAATACAAAATAAATAAAAATTACTTGAACTTTGTTTGATACACTACCGTGTGTCTAGATTGCACTGGGTAATTGTAACGTACTTTTTAGTATGGCTCTACTTTTGATATAAAAACTTCTAGTGCTAAAAACGCTGTGGAATGCGTTGCCTGGGTTTTTCCCAATGGTTACAATCTTGATGTCTTCAAATCGAGAGTGAATCGGTTTTTTCTAGGTAAGTACGCTCCATCGTAGACCGCATCGTCGGTTAACATCAGGCGAGATCCGGGTCAAGTGCAAGCCTACAAAAGTGAAAAAAAAAACGTAAGGTATGTATTTAAAGTAGGTACCTACGCAAATCATCCGAAACCCACTACATATATAAGCAGCTAACTATATTTGACACTATCTGTACTGCTGTTTTACAGTGGTAGAGCTCTACAGAGTCCACCTCGGGAAGTACGTATTACTTCTTTTGCAAAACAAGAAAATCGAGAGATATCGTCATTCATTCCGGGTGACAAGCACAGTGTCGAGCTAGGTAGTGATTTGGATATTTCATGTTCAAAAAGCTGGGTGACACTATATTTGTCATGGGTAGGCGTGTTGCTGTTTATAAAACACATGCCATACTACTATCGTCACTCGATGTTATAAAAAAAGTGGCCAAGTGCGAGTTGGACTCGCCCATGAAGGGTTCCGTTGCAGCAAGTAACATAATATACATAGTACACATAGTTCTTGTAGTTCGTTGTAACTTTGATCGAAGTTTTAATAATAGTGTATTTATGACGTACTAAAAAAAACTACTCATCAGATCGCGTTCAAACTAATTTTCGTTGGTAGTTTGCATGGTAATGTACATTACATATTTTTTTTAGTTTTTCATTCTCTAAGTTTAGAAGTTAGAGGGGGGGGGGACATTTTACCACTTTGGAAGTGTCTCTCGCGCAAATTATTCAGTGTAGACAAAAATGATATCAGAAACCTCAACATCATTTTTGAAGACCTATCGATAGACATCCCACAAGTGTAGGTTCGATGAAAAAAAAATTTTGAGTTTCAGTTCTCAGTATGGGGGGCAACCCTAATTTTTCTTTTTTTAAATTGTTTTTGTAAAAATCTTAATGCGGTTCATAGAATAAATACATCTACTTACCAAGTTTCAACAGTGTAGTTCTCATAGTTTCGGCAAAAAGTGGCTGTGACATACGGACGGACAGACGGACAGACAGACAGACAGACAGACAGACATGACGGATCTATAAGGATTCCGTTTTTACGTTTTACGGAACCCTAAAAACACTAAAGTACTTACCGAAGTTTACAGAAAAACTTTCCAAACTAACCAAGAATGCGCTAAGCGAAAATTCGATGATTTTTAAACAAAGTGCTAATTGTCAAATGAGTCGCGGAATCATCTACAAAGAGCTATTTTTCTGAAGAGCTAACTCTTTGAAGAAAACAAACTGGCACATTCTATGTATTAATTTTCCTCTTACACACTTATCTAATTACAATTAAAGGAATGTATATCTAAAGATCACAAGATACAGTTTGCATAGAATGGTCTTGAACTCAAATACTTCAAATGAAAATACGCTATCGCTGTAAATATTTACCCAAAAAGTCCTTCTTTTTATCGTTGTTACGAGTTGAAATGCTTATTGCTATCAGGTAAAGACAATAACCGCTAAGCCTATCCGAACTGTTTGACCTAGGTGGTCTGACATTATTGTATCTTGTCCTTGACTATGTTTTGCATTTATGTCTCAGTGCCTAAGCCAGTAGCAGTCTTCCTGAGGAAGTACCACACCTTTGTCGGTTATTTTAGCGACATATGGGAATGTGCAAACTTATAAGAGTAGTATCTATTAAGCAATAATTTTAAGTATTCTAAAGTGATAATTGAATGGCCAAGCATAACTAAGCCTAATTTATGTTCCCGCACCTGAGACTCAGGGCTTTTTCTCACATTGAGAGAGTCAGGGCTATAAGCCATCACGCTGGCCAAGTGCAGATTGGTGGATCCCTTCTCTCTCCCTTGGAAGATGTCGGTTTATTTGTGAAGTCGAATGTTATTTCCACTATACAGGCAACTCAAGTAGCATAGAACTACATAGTAATGAGTTTTGAGGCTTGCTTACCATCAAGCACCTAAAAATTACTTAAGTAACTTTTTTTTACTTTTGTAGGTTTACACTTGACCTCCATCTCGCCTTTTTTTTACCATTTATAGGTTTACACTTGACCACCATCTCGCCTGATGTTAAGCGACGATGCGGTCTAAGATGGAGCGTGCTTACCTAGAAGAAACCGATTCACTCTCGATTTGAAGACACCAAGATTATAACCATCGGGAAAAACCCACTCAGGCAACTCATTCCACAGTCTAGACGTTCTTATCACAAAAGTAGAGTCAAACCTCTTTGTTCGTGTCTTTGGAACATCAACCATGAAACGATGCCGCTTCTTCGAGCTACGGGAAGTCCGATAGAAAAAAGGGCTAGGTGGTATTAGATCATGTAGATCAGATGCACACTCTCCGAAGTGTATCCGATAATAGACCGATAGGCTAGCAATTTTCGCCTGATGTTAAGCAACGATGAGATCTACGATCTATCTATCTAATGGACCGCGTTTACCTAAAAGAAACCGATTTACTATCGGTTTGAAGACACAAAGATTGTCGGGGAAAAGCCATTCAGGTAACGTATTCCACAGCCTAGTTCTTATCACAAAAGTAGAGTGAAATCTCTTCGTAATCGACACTAATCAATGCAAGTGACATATAGCAAAGATAACCAGGGTATGAGCTATAGTCAGGATCAAATTACAAGACCGTGTGAGGAATAGGTACTGAAATCCGACGTCAGATGCAAGTACAAGACATCGCAAAAGCAATCACTTCCCGCAAATGGGATTGGACTAGACATGTTGTCAGGTGAAGCGATGACAAGCGGACTGATATTTGGACAGTTTGATGACTAATAGACTGCTAAAGTAGCGTATGGTGGCCGCTAGATGGGTCAATTAAATCCAAATGAAAGCGGCCAAATGTGAGTCGGACTCGCCCATGATGGATTCCGTAGTGTATTTATGACATACTAAAAAAACTACTTACTAGATCGAGTTCAAACCAATTTTTGTTTGAAGTTTGTATGGTAATGTACATCATATATTTTTTTTAACTTTATCATTCCCTTATTTTAGATTGGGGGGGGGGACACTTTACCACTTTGGAAGTGTCTCTCGAGCACATTATTCAGTGTAGAAAAAATAAATAAAAAATAAATCTCAACATCATTTTTAAAGACCTATCCATAGATACCCCTCACGTATAGGTTTGATGGCCTCACATGGCCTGTCGTCTCGTCACTCTATACTATAAAATAAAAAAAAAACTACTTTTCAACTACGACCCCCAAACATACAGATTAAATAGCCGTAAAAGCTTCATGCAAAAAACAGCCATCCCTGATACACCTGCACAAGCTAGATTGGAACTGTGGCAAAATAAACATCCGGTCCCACCTAACTTCGTTTCCCCACAGGAAGTGCTTCCCTATATGTAGGTCATGATTTGCAATGGCCTATCTGGAAGTCTTTAAATAGACTTCGAGCTCAAGTAGGCCGTTGCAGACATAATGTGTGTAAATGGGGCCTAACAGATCTTCCAGTTGAGCAGTGCGACTGTGGCGTAAACTCTCAGACTATGGATCATTTTGTCCACTGTGCCTCAATACCTGCATAATTTCGATAGAAAACTCGCTACTTTCCTACTCTCGTTTTACTTCCTGTCGTCCGATACAACATTGTTAGACGTTTAAATGTTCTAAGCATACTCTAATTAGAGTAGGCTTAGAACATTTAAACGTACAAAACGACAGATCGAAGTAGAATCGGAGTTGGAAAGTCGCGAGTTTATTTCGAAATTACGTTTTCGTAGAAAGAGAGTAGACGTCCTGTTTCTTTAGCCAGAAACTGCAACGAACTGGTCAGAAACTGTCTAGTTTGTAAATAAAATAATAGTAAAAAAATACAAACATTATTATAAACAAAATATATAGGTAATTGAAAATGTAATAAAATCATTTTAAAAAATAGTTTTAGATTTAGCCAGTCCAAAATTGAATCACTGACACGACAAGAAGAAGATTATTTCAATTAATAATTACTAAGTTTGATTGACAAAGAAATAGATAGTCAAACTTCTGGAGTGGGGGTCGTGACGTGACGTCTACAAAAAATCGTACATAGACGTGAAGTCACTCCAAACTTTGGTTTATTCCCCACGGCACTACCAAGCTGCACTACTGGTAGTGTCGTGGGGAATTTTTTTTCCCTTCTGCACTACTGGCCAGTAGTGCCGTGGGGAATTTTTAAATGCCTTACATCTTCATTCCCTTCTACACTACTGGGTACAAAAACGTTTTACCAATAGTGCGGTAGGGAATTTTTCTGCGCTACCGTCGTGTCGTGGGTAATATTTCTGGACTACCAGCCAGCAGCGTAAAATGTAAAACTACAATCATACATAATTGGAACTAAGTTCCTTATCGCGCGTTGCGGAAAGGGGCGGGCTAGACGGAAAAAATTCTCACGAAAAATTGTAACGGAATTTCGATTACCTCCACACCTTCAGGTACCAGGGCAACAGAAACAGTAAGGAGTTGCCATATTTTGTACAACTTCGTTCCATCCGGGTGTCCCTTGAAACCTCTTAAGTCTTTTTTTTTTGGAAACGATTTTCACTGACATATGAAAGTGATAGATTTAATTAATCCAGCTCATAGAAAACAAAAATAACCTAAAATACTAATAATGTGTACTCAGAGTGTCGCCAAACAACTATTTTTTTGTTCTTAAACTAAATGGTACTTATATTATGACTTTTATTTGATTAAGGGTTTAATGTGAGGAAACCTAACGTGGTAATTACACATTTTAAATAAATACATAGGAACTCTCCTATGATAATATAGTCAATCCAGTCAGACTAAGTTTCAGTCGCGCCCGGCAGCTTCTTCAGTCAGGGCGGTGCGGTGGTCAGTGTTACACGAGCTGCGATCACTCGCGTGTACTCTCGTTGAAAAAGGCCTCTGGACTTGTTTTACGGTGCCGACCTGATAATGTATAAATAAAACAATAAATCCAATAAACGAAATAATTTAGTTACCATTAGATAGTTACGACTGGTCGAGAGAACGGCGACTGCTGATCCGAATCCGCTGGTTAAAATCCTACGCGTACCAATATTTTCAAAGTCATGTTGCATAACGCCACTAACTTAAAAACGGTTACTTAAGAGAAAAGGCCCGGAGTCCCAGCAATGGGAACATTTAGTGGACTGCTCCCATTGCTGGGACTATGTTTATCTCCTAAACGCGTAGTTATGATTTTTTTTGTGGATATAGTGTAGTACGAGTATAAATGTCGATGGGAATGGTGATGTAAAAAGACCCATTATAAATTACTCAGTACCGACGCTGCTGGCTGGTAGTCCAGAAATATTACCCACGACACGACGGTAGCGCAGAAAAATTCCCTACCGCACTATTGGTAAAACGTTTTTGTACCCAGTAGTGTAGAAGGGAATGAAGATGTAAGGCATTTAAAAATTCCCCATGGCACTACTGGCCAGTAGTGCAGAAGGGAAAAAAAATTCCCCACGACACTACCAGTAGTGCAGCTTGGTAGTGCCGTGGGGAATAAACCCAAACTTTTAGGCGCTGAATATTCGTCATATTTTTTGAAGTGAAAAAGTTTAGGCGCGCCTAGACAGATTTTTCGTGGGCTGTGAATTGAATTCATTCGTCACGCTCGGGTATGATAAGAAAGCTTCGGGTAAACTCGGGACCATGGCTATTGGCCATCTAGAAATACGTCAGCCAATGGGAAATGCTGAAAGGGCGTGGACAGGCCATCAAGGCATGGCCATCTAGACACGCACCAGCCAATGGGAAGTGCTAACGCATTTCTAGATGGCTATGCCAAGATGGCGAGGCCACGCCCTCCGTTTACACCCGTGTAGTTTCCAAGGTAAGCTATCAAATTCTGAGTTATAAGTTTTCACTTCTATCGGCAGTTCCTAGCTATGACTGCCAATTTTTTTTTTAAATATTGGTGGACTATTCACACACAACACCATTTGAACCCAAATTAAGCAAAGCTTGTAATAACTTAGCTAACTACTTGAACTAAGCACAACTGAATTATCCGTAGACCAAATAAAGAAGGTCTAAAGATAATCGAGATTATCAAGACCGCTATTTTTTTATGTATTGATTGACGAGACGAGCAGTACATGTGCCTGATGGTAAGCAAGATGTCTGCCACATAGCAGCACAGTGACTCGCAGCTATTGGAACATGAAGAGTCCAAATCATTACCTAGCGCTGCACTGCGCTCGTCACCCAGAGATCTAAGATATTATATATCTAAGCCCTGTAATTTCTCTGGCAAAATTGTCCTTCAAATCGGAACACAGTAATGTTTGCACATTACTGTTAGGCGGTAAAATAACTGGCAAAAGTGTGGTACTTCCCCAGGCGGACTCTGCCAAGAGTCCTACCACATGCTACCACTACAAATGTGTGTTATGTGCGTTACCCACTACTAGTAGGAAGTGTGTCAAAAGTAATCAAAAGTAAGTCTATTATACTGTGGCATTAAGCAACATGTAATTAAATTGTATTTTATATTGGTATTAGTACCTACCTATACTCTTATTGAAAATAAGATAAATATACGTGAAAAGTGGGCCTTTTTAGGGTTCCGTAAAACGTAAAAACGGAACCCTTATAGATTCGTCATGTCTGTCTGTCCGTCCGTATGTCACTGCCAGTTTTTGCCGAAACTATGAGAAGTACACTGTTGAAACTTGGTAAGTAGATGTATTCTGTAAACCGCATTAAGATTTTTACAAAAGTTTAAAAAAAAACTAAAATTAGGGGTGCCCCCCATACTGAGAACTGAAACTCAAAAAAAATTGTTTCATCAAACCTACACGTGTTGGGTGTTTATCGATAGGTCTTCAAAAATGATGTTGAGGTTTCTAATATAATTTTTGTCTACACTGAATAATTTGCGCGAGAGACACTTCCAAAGTGGTAAAATGTGTGTCCCCCCCCCCTCTAACTTCTAAAGTAAGAGCATGAAAAAACTAAAAAAAATATATGATGTACATTACCATGAAAACTACCAACGAAAATTAGTTTGAACTCGATCTGATGAGTAGTTTTTTTTTAGTACGTCATAAATACACTATTATTAAAACTTCGATCAAAGTTACAACGAACTACAAGAACTATGTGTACTATGTATATTATGTTACTTGCTGCAACGGAACTCTTCATGGGCGAGTCCAACTCGCACTTGGCTACATTATTTGACTCGCGTTTGAAATCTTTTATAGGTACATATACTCGTAGGTCCCGCTGAATTGTCATAGCTTCGTAATGAGGCATTTTTAGAATGACAGTTGTGAGTGTAAAAGGAAAACATATATCCTATTTTTAAAATTACATTTGTTAGTCTAATTTCGTCTAATTTAGCGCCGCCTATGGTCATTCATTTTTGTCATTTTGAACAGTCTTATTTTTTTAAAACTTTTATAGGCTTACACTTGACCGCCATCTCGCCTGATGTTAAGCGACGATGCGGTCTACGATGGAGCCTGTTTACCTAGAAGAAACCGATTCACTCTCGATTTGAAGACACAAAGATTGTAACCAACAGGGAAAACTCACTCAGGCAACGCATTCCAAAGCCTAGACGTTCTTATCACAAAAGTAGAGTCAAATCTCTTTGTTCGTGTCTTTGGAACATCAACCATGAAACGATGTCGCTTTTTCGAGCTACGACCATTCCGCTAGAAAAAAGGGCAAGGTGGTATTAGATCATGTAAACCAGTCGCACACTCTCCGAAGTGTATGCGATAAAAAAACCGAAAGGCTAGCAATTTTTCGGCGATGTTCAAGACTTTGTAGTCTTTTTTGCACAAGAGTGTCGTTGCCTATGAGCCTTTTGGCACGTCTCTCGATCGATTCCAAGGCCTCCAGCTCATACTTAGCCGAACCATCCCAAAGATGCGAACAGTAGGTACTCCATACAAGAACGAATTTCAGCTTGATATAACGTGAGCAACTGCTCAGACTTACCTTCGCACCTTTGAGAGGACACCTAGCTTTTTGGCCGCTAATTTGGCCTTGGACTCGATATACGAACCAAAGTTGAGCGTAGATGTCAATGTAACGCCCAAAAGCTCAAGATGGTCAGAAATCGGCACGGATACACCTCTAAAAGTTGGAGTCAGTTTGAATGGACTCCTTTTAGCAGAGAACAGACACGCCTGCGTCTTACTCTCGTTGAACATGACCAGATTGGCATCGCCCCAGGTAGACACCGCCTCAAGGGTCAAGCTCAAACGCTCGATCAGACTCTCTCTCAGTACCTGAGTTTGTTGCCCACTGGCTCTCGCACAAATATGTAACTCTCTACAACGGTGCTATCATCTGCGTACCCAAAGATACCGGGCTTCAACAAATCGTTGATATGTAGCAGGAAGAGCGTCGCAGAGAGTACCGACCCTTGAGGGGCACCGGCATTGATAGCCATTTGATCTGACGAGCAACCATCAATGACGACTCGTATGGATCGATCCCTCAAGAAGTCCGATATCCACGCAATAAACCCAGGAGACAAACCATAGCTAGAAAGCTTGCTTAAGGTCAAAATTATTCAACTAACCTTTATCTTAGGACAGAAAATGGCCCCATTTTATACTTACTGAATGCGGTACATTCTCAGACCAACTAATCTTCAAAGGGTGCATTAGATGCTCCTGACTGAATTGTAATAAAACATACGTAGACCATCCTAGATAATATATTTTTAACAGGCGTCATAACCAATTTGCGTTTTTAGGAATTTAGTGAAATAGAATTATGGACAATGGCGGGGACTCCCACTCTTACAGTTCTGGTACAAAGGCCAATCAGCCAGGTACAGTTAAGAGTTTAGGAACGAGTCATTTGATTAATTTGACTGTATATAATACCTAGTTTGTATCCTATCCTACTAATATTATAAACTTAGAGAATAAATAACTAAAGTAATATTTACTCTAAGCATAAACTTAGAGAATAAATGTATATATTTATTCTCTAAGATTATAAATTTAATGTCAATGTATGGATGTTTGGATGTTTGTTGCTCAATCACGTCCTAACGTATGAACGGATCGGGCTGTTTGGAACACAGATAGATTATAGTCTGGAAGAACCCATAGGCTAGTTTTTATCCCGGAAAACAACGGGAACAACGGTAACGGGAACTTCACGGGTGACACCGCGGGGCGCTGCTAGTATATAAATATTTATCTTTTTTGGATGTTTGTTGCTCAATCACGTCGTAACGTATGCACGGATCGGGTTGAAATTTGGAACACAGTTAGAATATAATCAGGAAGAACACATAGAAACTACTTATTTTTGATAAGTATATGATTAAATGTGACTATACATTTTATCCCGAGAAAATAACCGGAACGGGAACTACGTGGATAAAGCCACGGAGCGCTGCTTGTTCTATCATACATAGGTGACTGACTGAATTTTTCTTCTTTCTCCCCCTAGGGGGGAAGACAGGTTCCGGCCCCGAGGAATATCCCTCCTTACCGGGGTAGGTCTCGGGAGCGCACTGGGACCCGGGCGGTTGCGGGGCCCGCCCCCTCGGTGGGCAGGCCTCTTCTGCCCCTTCGCGGAAAGATCACGCGTAGGGGCGATAGCTTCGGCTGTTGTTTCGTTCCGCTATCCGTGCAGCCGTTGCAGGATAGCGGACATCGCTTGGGCCGCCGCGTTCTCCGGGTGGGTCCCGGACGCGACGGCTGTACAGGCGCCGCTCAGAGCCTCCCAGATAATGAAACTGGTCGACTCGAGCAGGGCGGCTGTCTGTGAATCCGCCAACAGGCGGGGAGGGCGCGGGGCGAACCCCGGCGGCGTTGTAAGCGGCGCCGGACCGGCCGGCCGCGGTACCGGGAACATAGGGCGTTCCGCGGTCCGCGGCGGCGTCACGGCGCTCGGTGGCGGCGGGGGTCCCTCCCGCTGCCCGACTCCCAACTCGAGTCGGAGTCTGGGTGTCGAGCGCGGTAGAGGGGCCCTTACTTGCGGCGGGATGAGCGTGCAAGCGAGCGCGCGTTCGCGCTCAGCTTGCCTGTCGCGCTCTAAGCGCGCTGCGGTTCGCGGGTCACGCGGATGGGCGCCGGCAGCACCCCGCGGACCCGGCGTTACCGGGGTGGAGGTTGTCCCCGGGATCGGGGGTGGTAGTTGGCCCTCTTCGCACCGCGGCGGGGACCTATCCGCCGCGGGAGAGAGCCCTCTTCTCTGCGCACCGCGTCTTCTTTTCCGCGCGCGCCTACGACGCCCCTGGCCTAAGTTAGCCTGGGGCGAAGGCGCGGGCGGTGCGGTGCGGGTTGGAGGGCAATTCGCGCGTCTAGCGCTATCGCGCGGCGCAGCGACGGCCCTTGTGCGAGGCGTAACAACGCCTTGCTTTAGAGGAGGGGCCCGGGGCGGCTGGCCCGGCTGTGTGGCCGGGACCGCCGGGGGCCCGTAGCTCGGGCTCTTCGTGTTCTGGCTCTCTGCGCACCGCGGCGGCGATCCATGTGCCGCCGCAGGAGAGAGCCCTCTTCGCTGAGCGTCCAACGCTGTTTCTCCCGTGCGCCTGCGACCTCCCTGGCCTGAGTTAGCCCGGGGCGAAGGCACAGGGGAGGTTTGTTGCTCAGTCCGGGTTGAAGGGCCGACCGCGTGCCAAGCGCTATCGCGCGGCGCGGTGACGGCCCTTGTGCGCGGCGTCTTGTCTAGTTGGGCTTGTGGGGCTAGGGGTGATCCCGTAGGCCCGTATTTCGGGCTCTTCTTGTTCACAGCCGTCCGTGCCTGAGTCTCGTTCGGGATTGGAGGGCGCGAGCCAGGAATGGGAATTTTCCTGCGGCGCGCCTCGTTTCGAATGACTCGGCACTGGCGGCTGTTAGCTGCGTGATGCCCCCGGCAGTTCGCACAGCACAAGGGGGCATCCTTAGGGCGGGGGCAGTCCGCCCCGGCGTGTGGTCCGCCGCACTTAACACACCGCGGCGTGCGGTGACAGTGGGCGGACGAGTGACCGAAGTGCTGGCACCGGTGGCACTGCGGCACCGAGGTCCGGCCCCTCCACGCCTCGATGGTGATTCGAGGCATGTAGAGGAGCTCAGTGACGCAGTACAGGGCGTCCAGCTTCTCGTGTGGCATCTTCTGCAATTGGATGAAAAATATCTTCCGTCGGGCGTTCGGCCGGTGCGGAAGAGGTCGGCAATATGTGGCCGGGAACCCTAGGTCCTTCAGGGCTTGTACCACTAGGTCCGGCTCGGTGTTGTGAGGTATATAGCCCCCAGAGGGCTATCTTAACGGGCTTGTCTTGGTCGAGAGCGTAGCAATGGAACTCGCACCGTGGGTTCCTCGCCCGCTCCTCGACCAAGTATCGTTGAATTCCCCGAAATTCCTCGTCCGATTTGGGGAAAAATCTTAGGCCTTGTAAGTAAGGCCTCACGTTCGGTGTGAAGCCTAGGCGATCCTTAATCGCGCCGACGTGGACCTCCCAGTTGTCCAGGTGGTCCACGATTATCGGCGGGTGGTTGCCGCCGGCCTTCGTCCCGGCGGGTTGCGCGGGGGGCTGCAGCGGGGTGTGCGGGGGGGATGGCGAGTCCCTCCGCGAGGCGGGGGAGGCTGCCATCTGGCTATAGGATGGCGCCGACGACGGAGTGGGCGACGGCGGTGGTAGCATGTTGTCGTCGCTGTCCAGCTCCGCTCCGGTGGTCGCGTCATCCTCTTCCATAGTGGGCCATGTTGGTTCAATGGTGTTAGATGTCAGCTCGGCGGGGTTCGCCGATGTCGGGCCAGACGCCGTCGTAGGAGCGGGCGTCGGCTCGGCGGCGGTCGCCGGCTCGGGTATGGGCCATGCTGGCCCAGCTGTTTGGGATTCCGGCATAGTGTCGAGCGGCTCCGTGGCCACGGGCGCTAGCTCGTGGGCAGGGGCCGGCCCGGTAGCGCTTACCGGCCTTGTAGTGGTCCATGCTGGGCCAGTTGATGATGTTGACTGCACGGCGACGATAGCCGGCTCTGTAGCCGGCCCGGCGTTGCGTGTCAACTCGGCGGGCGTCGTCGGCCTGTCATTGTATGACGGCATTGCGGGAACCATCGGTCCGGCGGCACACGCCGTCTCGATGGGGGTCACCGGCCCGGCGGTACACGCCGGCTCGGTGGTGGTCATAACCTCCTCGTGGGTCGTAACGCTCGCGGAGGTCGTCGGTCCGGTAGGGGTCGCTTGTGCGGCGGACATCTTAATGGTTTGTTTCTTTTTTTGTAAGGCTTCTACTCTAGCTTTCATATCGCTGAGTTCTTGCGGCGTGGGCGTGAATTCGTCGTCAGCTTCCTCAAACTCAAGATCGTCTTCCGATGGGGAGTCGAGGACGTACTCACGGTTTCCATCCGGCGCCGTATTAGAGATGTGTGCATTTAAGTCGTATGACCACCTGTTCACGTAGGACGTGAATTGGTCTTGTGAAATCATTTTCCAATGCTTATTCAGCCAACCGACCCATTGAAGGTTGAACGGAATGGTGGCGTTTGACATTTCTCTGTATGTCGTGTTATTCGGGCATGTCTCGGGCCATGTAAAGGCATTTGCCCATTCGCCAAACAACGGAACGTTGTAAGGGTTAATGGGGGACTTCTTTTTCTTCGATTTGTTCATCGTGGCTTGGTTAGCTGCGACGTGTGCGGCAAATAGTTGTCCACTGGCGCAGTGCGTGAGTCGCTGTTGGGTTGTATGGGCCAATCACAGCTCCGCACGCTGCCTCGCTCTGATTGGTCGACGCGGCTCGGGCGTCCGAGTGTATATGTTCCGCGGCGATGCAGACCCAGCCAGGTGGAACCCGTACGGGAAGCCCAGCTAAGCCGATCGGCACAACGGAACACACTCGGGACGCGGGAACGGAGCCGCGGACCAAGCGACGAGGGGGGGGGGTGCGGGGTGCTGTGGAGGGGTGATTCGGGCGGGCCGCTGGCTGTCCGCCGCTTCTCACGAAGCGGGTTCAGCAGAGCGGAAGCGCCCGATGTGCGTGGCACGATGCGTAGGGTCCGCCCGGAGCTTCTACGCGCGCGGCGGAGCTCGACGGGACGGACTATGCGCAGGAATGTGTCTCCTGAGGCGGCGCGCTCTGCGGCGGGGAGTCAACTTCCCGCGGGGGAAGGACTCGACCACGGCCGACAGAGGTACACGGGGCAGGGGACTGTAGTCCTCGTATGTGGTTGGTGCGACGGGGCGCGGAACACACACACGGAGGACATCATACATAGGTATGTAGGTAGGTACTAGTACCTATCGATATCAATTTCCAGGACAGCAGGACACGTGACATTCGAATACAAACATTTGGCCATTGTGGTGGATTATGGAATCTACTATCTTTACTTGAGAGTTAGTTCCCAGACTCGGATGTGGTAACTTGAAGTGGATTGTTACGAACACATGTCAACAATTGTGTTGCTGAAACGCCTGGCTTTATTTTAAAGCAAAGTGTTATAACGACATTGCCAAAATGAAAATGTAGGAACTACAAGCGTATTTTGTAAGCGCAGTACGAAACAATTAAACGTCTGTTATCGTCACGGAACGCTATCAAATGTATGGAAAATACGTCCGCTAGACTCTCATTTATATTTGCACATATTTATGTGTGCTATGTAGCAGTTTTAAGAAGTAGATATATTTTAATACGAAGCGATACATTCTACTAATATTATGGATGCCAAAGTTGTTAATCTTTCAAGCAAAACAGCTAAAAGGATGAAGATGAGATTTGGTACTTATGTTAGATACACAATAGTTTGGTGTAAGACTGGCTACTCTAGGAAAATAAAGAGATCGGGAACTAGGCAAGTGAAACTTCATGATGCTTCTAGTCTAGACAGTTTAGAATCATCTCCATGTCCATGTGACAAAAGTATTGTTGTGCCGGGCAGAGTGAGTGCACATTTTTCTCGATTTACAACGCTAGGTTACGGCTGGTTATAAGTAGGTAGACGTATTACATACCAAGTGATCAAGGGCGGATCCAGGGCAGGTCATGGGGGTCATGGTCACCTCTGGGCTGGGTCCAGAACCTAACTGGACCACTAATAAAAATGCACGCACGCGGTTATCGCACGGTTTTTTGACTTGTGGGGCTATCCTATCCTATTATCCTACTTCCTACTAATATTATAAATGTCAATGTATGGATGTTTGGATATTTGGATGTTTGTTGCTCAATCACGTCCTAACGTATGAACGGATCGGGCTGAAATTTGGAACACAGATAGATTATAGTCTGGAAGAACATATAGGCTTTTTATCCCGAAAAAACAACGGGAACGGGTTACGGGAACTTCGCGGGTAACTTCGCGGAATGATTTGGATTCTTCATGTTCCAGTAGCTGCGTGTCACTGTGCAGTCATGTGGCAGGCATGTTGCTTACCATCAGGCATATGTACTGCACGTCTCGACACTTTTGATTAAAAAAAAAACACCGCGAGGGTCTGCTAGAGTAATCTATATCATAATGAGCATGACATAAAGCCCATATTTGAGTGTATTTTATTTGTCGAGGAGCGGAGTCGCAGCTCTGCCGCCGCTCCAACACTACGACGTTACGCCTACATTAGCAAGTCGGTGACGCGAATCCACAAGATTTTCCAACCAAAAAGTGCTTTTCTATTTGGAAAAAGAGAAAAAATAGAACATTTTCATTGGTTAGTCGAACTGCGGCTCGAATTATCGTGATATTTCAGGATCCAACTGCTCTGCGGAGACTGTCCGGCGCCAGACTACGATAATTGGATCAATTGTGTAAGCGACCAGCCGCCATTACTTTCTATACTTCTCAAAAAATAAAAGGCTCGTTCGGATATTTCTGAAAGAGCCTAGAATGAAACTTGAAACGAGTCTGAGAGCAACAATGGTACCTATAGGACAATACATCAGTTTTTGTTTTCAAACAATAAATACATTTTAACGCGTTTAATAAAATAATGGAATATGTATGATATTACGAATACTTTTTTTAATAATATAGAGTGATAAGACACTGCGCTAGTCACTCGGAGACATAAGGTAATGATTTGGACTCCTCATGTTCCAAAAGTTGCGAGTCACTGTTCTGTTATGGGCAGGGATGTTGCTTACCATCAGGCACATGTCATGCTCGTCTTATCACTCTATATTATAAAAAAAAGTATCCGTAATCACTCACTCACTCGGTGTGTCATAGCCCATTAAAAAAATTCTGTAACCATTGCCCTTCAAACCGGAACACAGTAATGTTTGCGCACTACTACTTCTGCAAAAAGAGCTACCTACCACTACAAAATATAAAGAAGGGATTTTTAGTTTTGAAGACTTTAGTGACTATTTTTGTCAGCTTAAAAATAAACAAATAACAGAAATTAACCCGCCGAGAGTAAGAAATAGGTATTATAGAAAAATTTTATGTTTTAAGGTGCGTCCCCCAGCAAAACGAGTTTTTTGTCCAGTTTTCAGAGCTATCTACTCATTAGCCAAAACAAATATCAACTGGTAAAAATTACATTAAATTTCTACAATTTCTTAGCTTCAAAATGGTAGTTTCTTTTTTTTGTTAATGAATTTGTTGTTTAAATAATCTCCTCAAAGCCATAAAAATTGAAATAATGGTAATTACCATGCATCTACTCGAAAACCCGCCATTATTTGGATTTTGTACTTACACCAACGGATAGGCAATTTTATTACGAACATTTTGGTAGAAATCTTTTTTTCAAAAGACCAAAATCTGATTTTATAATGAGTTTATTCTAAAATTTGAGCGTAAAACAGCGACAAATCCTACTGTAGAAACAGTAGGATTTGTCTTGCTCTTTCTTGCGGTGTGCGATGAGGTGAGAAATACTCAAGGTCATTTGCTCGGGGTACACCCTTAACACGGAGCGCTAGGTGGGTGTAGCACACCTTGACAGTGATTGTGTGGTTTTAGTCAAATTACTTCTGTTATTGAATACAAAACTGATCTTAGCTATATGTAAGGGTGAAATGATAAATGAAATTAATTATTTTATTTTTATATGGAATTAACAAACTTTGCTATTTGAAATTATATTTTTCACATGAGGTACATACTTTTTTTTTATTAAATTTAAAAACAAAATAATATTTTTACTTTATCTCGCCGGGTTAAACCACAAAACAATCAAGTTTTTAACAGGAAAACCAATTTAAAAAATAAATATGCGATAATTTTCTAACACAAACATGATTCATAATTACTTAATTTTATTGAAATAAATAGGAATCTAATTTATCACATTAAACTCTTACGATCACATTAAAGATCGACTCGTATCCATTCACATTCAAAGGATACTACATACAGATAGAGGCTTATTAAAAACCTCTTTAATTTTCTATGACTAACGATTGACGACGTAACGATTATTCAGTGATATCCTACTAATATTATCAATGCTTCTAGATGGATCAGATTGAAATTTGAAACACAGATTATAGCCTAGAACAGGGATCACCAAATGGCGGACCGCGGTCCTCATCAGCGCTTCTACCGCCTAACGAAAAACGCTTTGACGCTTTGATGCTTTGATATTTCTGTCTCTTTTCTTCTCGCTTGAAATGAAAGAGACGGCAAAGCCAAAGCGTCAAAGCGTTTTTCGTTAGGCGGTAGACCCCCCGGACCGCCGCGCCGACCCGACGAAATAAAAAATATATGTTTTATTTATTATTTGCAGTGTCAGTGTACATAATATAGACCTTATGACTTAAATCTTAAACTATGTACAAAGACCCTGATAGGGTGTCGCAAAATAGGAAACAACACATTTGCATCCTAAAAATTGCATCCTAATATCCCCCGCAGTATTTTTATTGACGTAATACGTCAATAGCTTGCACCAATTTCACTCCAAACTTTAGACAGATAATTATCAGCAACAAAAAATTACACTTTTCTCATTAGTAAGTAAATAAATACCTATGTAATTTCCGTAATTACTACCCTTATTTATTTATTTTTTGATGAAATGTAGGGACCGCGAATTAAATGGACACCGAGCGAAACTAATTGGTTACCCCTGAACTTTTAGAACTAGATTATTTTTAAATAAAGTGACGAGACGAGCAGAACATGTGCTTGATGGTAAGCAACATACCTGCCACATAACAGCACAGCACGGTGACACGCAGCTATTGGAACATGAAGAGTCCAAATCATTACTTAGCACTGCACTGTGCTCGTCACCCAGAGATCTAAGATATTATTATCTAAGATATTATATATCTAAGCCCTGTAATTTCTCTGGAGACATTGCTCTTTAAACCGGAACACAGTAATGTTTGCCGATTACTGCTTGGCGGTAGAATAACTGGCAAATGTAGCACATAGACAACTTTTTGCGGCAATAAAATTACGGAAACACGAACTACGCGGGTAACGCCGCGAGACACTGCTATTATGAAAATTAATAACAAAACGTCACGTCGCAAAATAAAAGAGTATCGTAACTTTTAAATCGCTGTTAATACACAAGTTGCGGCTGGTCTAGTCGGGAGAACGGCGACTGCCGATCCGGAGACCCCGGGTTCAAACCCCACTCGCACCACTGTCTTTTCGAAGTCATGTGCGTAATGCCGCTAACTTAAAACGGAGAAGGAAAACATCGTGAGGAACACGACATGTATCTAGAATCTTTCGAAGTCATGTGTCATCCACCAACCCGCACTGGGCCAGCGAGCGTGGTGGATTATGGCCTTAGCTCTCTCCATGCGAGAGAAGGCCCCGAGTCCCAGCAGTGGGAACGTTTAGTGGGCTGTTGATGATGATGTTGATGAATACACAATGTTTTATATTTCATAGTTGTTAGAAGTAGTCGCATAATGTATGCGGTTATTTTTCAGTCACGTCGAAACAATAAACTTTGATAATATGGTCACTATTCGATTCGTCACAGAGTCGATCACGCACATCATAAAGTTCAGTTTTACGTGAGCTAAAATTAAAATAGGTACCGACCCACAGAACATATCATACCGACCAATCTATTTTGACCGCAGTAATTTGAACAAGCGAAATTCAATGAAAATGTCACAAAATAATTTTCGGGAAACAATATCTGCCATATTTTGATAGACGCTTAAATGAATAAACTAAACGTTTCTTTAGAGCGTGCTCTATGTTGTTTGTAAAAATAAATAGTAGCTCTCCCAGTGGATTTTTAAAATAAATGCGCTGCAATGTATCTAGGACAATTGTGACGCACGCAGAGATCAGAATAAAATTGTCATATGTCAGGAAGTCTGCCTACTGATTGTCATCAAACATCGTGTAAGGCGCTGGAAGATTTGGTTTATAGGTATACAGATAGTAATCAGAATTATCTACAGCATAATTTAATTTTTTGGCTATAAATCACGATGCCATCTCGATTCACATCACACAACTTCGATTTGATGATAAAGATCAGTGCCTACTATGAGATGTGATTGAATGAAATGTATTGTATTTGTATTGTATTGTAAATGTATTTTTGAAACCAACTTATTTTGTGATTTTCTAAACTTTGTCTTTCGTTGTTTTAATATCTACTAACATAAATGGATTATGTAATTATACAGCATTACCCACAAAACTGCACTAAACGAGGCGTGAGTCGTTTAGTGAGATCGTGAGATCGCATGACAGTAAGAAAGAACACCAGATGTTTGATGTTAGGTGGTCACACCACAATCATCTTTGCCAGTTATTCTGCCATCAAGCAGTAATGCAAAAATACTTTAATAAAACTACGTGGCGGTGTGGTGAATGTTTCCATTGAAAGTACAGGAATAATGAAATAAAGAGATCTTGTGTCTCCAGATTATAACCGCAATGCAGTGCTAGGCAGTGCTTCAACTTCTATCATCTCTCTAGCCTGTAAAAGCTCTGGTAACATGTTGCATAGGCTGGTCACAGTCTATTAAATCATACAGCCGTTAAACGAAGCCGTCTAGACGGGGCAAAAGTGCGGGGCATGCAGTGTTAGACGCGGAATGTTCTCTCCTGCCATTGCCAACATTACAATGTACCCATAATGTACCCGTGTCTAGACATTATCGGCGTTTCTCCCAAGATCAAAAGCGATGAACTACTGCCACTATTATGGTCAAGCGTATAGATTACCATAAAAAATGGTTGTCTGTAAAGTCGGTTTACTGACGATAGCTGAACGTGACAACGTCTAGTATTTGTGTTAAGCGCCATCTAGGTAAAACATTCTGAACTTTTTGAAAAGCTGTTCAAAGCGCCATCTCTGGGTACATCATTGTAGTAGCACAAGTTCTTAACTATGAAGTTATCGCTATCGTCGCTTTTCTAAAACATGGACAGACTCCTTGAACGTAATACACATTTCACTCAATAGATGGTGCGAAAAGTAATAAGGCGAGGTAACGGTGGTAAATATTATCTAATCTATGGCGGTAACGTTACATGACGTCATGTTTTGCGAGCGTGCAGCCGGCTCCATCGAATTATAAGACGTTATCACGTCAAAACGCATTTGTAGCTCATACCATCCCTCTATCTTAAAAAAAATGCCAAAAAAATTTCATGTTAAAAATCGAGGCATACCTACATACGCATTCACTAGACATGTAACATGTCCAAGAACAAATTTTGGAGTTCAAAACTCCTAAGTATATTCTGACGTCATTTAAGGAAAAAAATGTTAGAATCATACATTCTACTGTATCTGTTTTACGCATCACAAACTTGGATATAACACACACACACACACACACTAAAAACAAGAAATCAACAACTCGGTATATGGTTATTTCAGATATTCTTGATGTATGTAGTGTTTTAATTATAATAATATAGTTTGGATTTCAACAATTCGAAGAGCATATTGAAACTGAAATTAATGTCGTGGTAGGAGACGGAGGTAGGGAAAAATCCGACCCACGAAAGACAGTCATCGGCGTAGCACAGGGTTCTTCGCTGTCAAATATAATGTTCTCCCTCCTCCTAAATGACCTGCCTGAGAACGTTCTAGGTGCACATGTACTTATGTACGCTGATGATGTTGCCGCCATTGTCACAGCTTCAACTTTAGAAGAGCTCGAAAAAAAACTTACTAAAGTGGCGAGACATTTAAATGCGTGGTTTGGAGTGAATGGTTTACTATTAAACCTAAATAAAACACATTATATGCATTTTAATTTAGCAGGTCGGGCCTACCGATCACTAACGGTTAAAATCGACAACAGTACCTTGAACCAGGTAAACTCTGCCACATTTCTGGGCTTCCACATAGATAGTGGTTTAAAATGGGAAAAACACATCGATACCGTATGCGATAAAATAGGACGGGCCTGTTTTGCACTGTGGAGGGTGTCCTCAATTCTGCCATACCATATGGTGCGGCAATGCTACTTTGCCTCTGTGCACTCGATTCTCCAGTACGGTATCGAGCTTTGGGGACGAGCTGCCGACTGGGAGCGCGTCTTCAAAATGCAAAAACGAGCCGTACGGGCGATAGTTAGAGTGCCACAGGAGACCTCAGCTCTACCATACTTCCGAGCGATGCGCATTATGACAGTTCCAAGCCTTGTCTGCTGCCAGGCTGCTCTGTACGCCAGAGACAACCCTGGTGAGTTTGCTCGGCTTGGCGACGTAAACCCGCGCTCGCGCCACCCGCAGCGGCTGTGCCCAGTGCCGCATAAACTCGCGAAAATGTCGAAACTTATGCACGTAACTGCACCGGAAGTCCACAACAGACTGCCACTAAATGTAATGGAGGCGTCTTCCAGGATGTTGTTTAAATTAAAGTTGAAGAACTGGCTGGTCGAACAAGCGTTCTATAAGTTTGACGATCTCATAAAGATTAAATTGACTGTCTAACTGCTGAGTTAATATTATTTTTTATTTTTATTTAATTTAATTTTTAATCATAAATATTGTGAGATCGATTATATTGTATCGATAAGACCTCATTTGTATTTGTATTTAAGATTCGCGAGCATTAGTAGTAATAATTGCTCATTAATTGACAACATGTAAAATTGTTTATTTTATTATTTGAATAACCTGGTTACTTTGTGTAATTTAATAATCCAATTAAAGTTTTGTACTAATTTAATTATAAATTACTGTATAACTTATAACAATTATTGATTTTGTGACCTGTAATGAATGTCGTTACCAATAAAGAATCTGAATCTGAATCTGAATCTGAATCTATCCAAAAAGAAAAATATATAAATAAGAAATACTTAGGTACTATTATTTACGCTCTACAACGCTGTAAAAAATTGAAGTGGAAATGGGCTAGCCATGTCGCACAAATGAATGATGACAGATCGGCAAATGATTACTTTGAAAGGTAGGAGTGTGACATGAGTGGATGGAAAAAATATGCGGTATGAAATGCAGGAATTTAGTAGAAAAGTTCTAAACAATAAAGTTGCATAAGATAAATGCAATGTTCCAAATATTAAATTAAGTTCTTGTCACGGGTAATTTATCTTGGTTATGTGTCGTACTTAACTTTTTTTTTTGTTAAATTTAGCAATTCCACAGACTCCGGGTTCCGTACCTTTGTCATTTGTTTTTTTTTACAATACATACTAGCGGCCCGTTCCGGCTTCGCTCGGACATAACCTAGACACTGTCTGCAGCGCCATCTGCCGGGCTTATTTGTAAATTTAAACCATCTTCGAATACACACACAAAAAAAAACCATTCAAATCGGTCCCGTCGTTTAGGAGTTCACTGTCTAATGATTAAATTACTAAAATGGCTATAAAAAACAGGGGTTGGTGATAAAAATTTAGGGTTGTATGTATTTTTAACGCCACATTATAAAAAAAATTGACCAAAAATTAAAAAAAAATGTTTGGGGTGAACAACCCCTAACACTTAGGGGTATGAAAAATAGCTAGTAGCCGATTCTCAGACCTACTGAATATGCATATAAAATTTGGTAAAAATCAGTAAAGCCGTTTCGGAGGAGGAAGGAAACAAACACTGTGACACGAGAATTTTATTTAAATAAGATATGTATCTTGGTTTGGGATTTTCAACATTCATTTCATCATTTGCAGCCTAATTCTAGTGAGTCTGATATTTATGAGCCGCCTCCTCCCGGTCCAGAGCAACGGCTGCATCTCTGTACCTGCCGGCCGTCTGTAATTTTACGGTACTTCACTAGCAACGCCCAACGGCGTACGGGTGAACTCGCGACCATGGCCATTGGCCATGTATGAGCATGAGCCATGAAAGGCCATGAGCATGGCTCTCCAGTTTCACCCGCGTAGTTTCCAAAGTAAGCTATCAAGTTCTGACTTAAAAGTTTTCACTTCTATCGGCAGTTCCTATGACTGCCCATTTTTTTGGTTTGTTTGTGAAACATAAGAAAAAATACACGTATAATATTGTTTAATGAATCTGACGCACTAATTAGTATTTTTTTGTCGTCTCGCCTATTATCCATAGACCAATGAAGGTCTACAGATAATCAAGATGTTCACGCCCACTACCAGTCGGAACCATGCCCAGCATAACTGGCGCCATTACCACGCTGAACGGGAATGCTTATAGAATGGTTTGTTAGCCACCCGGGACAAATATTTTTATGACGAATGTGTATATTGGTTCCGTGTCTGGTTGTTTCCATGTATCATTTAAGTACTTACCTATGTATTTACAATTAAATACGTTTTCTACCAGCCATATTGGCTTCCATAGTTCACGGTTCAGAACTAGGTGTATTTAATAAGAAGAAAAACACGAGTCGAGTTACCCATAAAATTACAAATTGCCAAATATTACAAAATAAAAATAGAATATAGCAAACAAAATTCTAGTTTTATAAATATGTAATTGAATTAATTTAACTATCTAAATAATATTATAGACAAATTCAGGTTTACATACAGGTAAAACAGGTAAGGTACAGGTAAAAAATACATTAAATTTCTACAACTTCTTGGCTTCAAAATGGTAGTTTTATTTTTTTGATAATGAACTTATTGTTTAAATAATCGCCACACAACGAAACCATTAAAAAAAAAAAATTGAAGTTATCATGCATATCCTCGGAAATCCTTCATTATTTTGATTTTGTACTTACAACAACGGATAGAAATATTTTGGTAGAAATATTTTTTTCAAAAGACCAAAATCTGATTTTATAAAGAGTTTATTATAAAATTTGAGCGTAAAACAGCGACAAATCCTGTTTCTCTCTTGCTCTTTCTTGCGGTGTGCGATATGGTAAGAAATACTCAAGGTCATTGGCTCGGGGTACGCCCTTAATCGGTAGGGACAGAAATGAGCTGAACCCGTTCACGTAATAACGACTACTTGGCACGGTCCTATCACGTGGAGACAATGACTGGTTCAATAGATGTTGA
Source organism: Ectropis crepuscularia (assembly GCA_963693475.1). Classification (NCBI taxonomy): domain Eukaryota; kingdom Metazoa; phylum Arthropoda; class Insecta; order Lepidoptera; family Geometridae; genus Ectropis; species Ectropis crepuscularia. The sequence goes on from OY856358.1 coordinate 19,824,796, forward strand.
TGTTTAAGTTTGCTGACAAATTAAATCTTTAAACAAATAAATATTGTGTGGTAGGACTCTTGGCAGAATCCGCCTAGAGAAGTACCACACCTTTGCCACTACATTCTACCGCCAAGCAGTAAAGTGCAAACATTCCTGTGTTCCGGTTTGAAAGGCAATGTTTCCAGAGATTTACAGGGCTTAGAGATATAATATCTTAGATCTCTGGGTGACGAGCGCAGTGCAGTGCTAGGTAATGATTTGGACTCTTCATGTTCCAATAGCTGCGTGTCACTGTGCTGTTATGTGGCAGGCATGTTGCTTATCATCAGGCACATGTCCAGCTTGTCTCATAACTCTTTATTAAAAAAAAATTGGTGGACAATTCACACACAACACCATCTGACACCAAACTAAGCAAAGCTTGTACTATGGCGGCCAGATAGCTGATAATACTTATATAGTTTAAAATACATACTTATTATACATAGAAACACCCAGATAAAATACAAATATTACACACAAATATTTGCAGTGAGTGGGAATCGAACCCACGACCCTCGGCTTCGCAGGCAGAATTACTACCCACTAAGCCACGAGGCTAGTAAAACATCAGCATCTTGATAATATTTAAACCTTTAATGTTCTATGGATAATTAAGATGTGCATAGTGTAAGTTAGGTACGTAGTGTAGTAGTCTCTCTTGTTAATAAATGCTTTAACCGTTTAAAAAATCATGTAATTTTAAAACGTGCGATGGAGCTATTTTGTAACATCACCTCCATATAGTGGTGGGACTGTTTGCGGAGTCCGCCTGGGAAAGTACCACACCTCTCTTCAACGGCTTAGCTCTATCTACTTATAGCGCCAACCCCTCTAAAACTCTTTTGAGATGGCGGGTAGAAGTGAATGGTATCCCACCGGCGCCCTCTACACTAAATTTTATCAGTCATACCCATTCCTTTAAATAATCAGATACTTGTTCTTTTATATGACACATATTTAGACTCAAATCCCAGTATTAAAAATAATACTATAGTGAAATACACTACAAACAAAATACAGGTGATAACAAATCTAGGTCCAGTCTCGTCCAATCTTCAGTTTTACGTTCGTCTACTGCATAAAACGTCGTCGCTGACGTTATGTTGAGTGCATACTGTCTTTTGGAAGAAAAATCAATATAATTGGGATGAGGACAGGGTAAAAAATACACCATTCAAATTAGTTCGTCAGGTAGATAAGGAAAAAATACGGGACCCTTTTTTGTTTTACCAAATTATAAAAAAAATCCAGAGATATAGATCATCAAACTTCCGGAGTGGGGGGGGGGGGGTGTGACGTCACTCTATCTCTATAGTAAAAATCGTACCATAACGTGACGTTACTCGAAACTTCTAAGCACTGTATTTTCGTCATTTAATTCATTAATCATTAATATACCTAAAGACCACGTGATGAAACAAAATAAGTATTACGACCTTCAAAATGAATTAACAAAAAATGGCTATGGAGTTAATTTATACGCTGTAGAAGTAGGAGCGAGAGGTATACCAGCAAAATCTCTCTATAACCTGCTTAAAGACCTTGGATTGTCCAGAAGTGCAGTAAGTTCTATACTAGAACGAGTATCTAAAGCTGCACTAGTAGGATCATATCGGATTTGGCTGGGCAGGGAGAAAAATACGAGTAGTGAAGGTGAGTGTTGACGTACGTCAATATAAGGGGCCCCTTTTAAACCTACGCCCGAGTCACAATAAGTCTTGGGGTCTATTCGAGATTTCTCTCTCTGCCACACGATGGACCCGGCACCCGCACGGTGAATCCATGGAATGCTAAGAAGTACGTCTCTAACTGACGGACAATTTTTTTTTTCAGTCGTCTATTGTGATTTGAGCGTAACACATTTTTTATATTCAAAATTCATGTTTTGGTTCGCCTAAGTCCCTAAGTCATAAGTAAAATGACTTAGGCGAACCAAAACATGAGAAATTTTAGTAATAGGCATTGCTGAAATCGTTTCAGTCAAATTAAATAGAACGATGCAATGTCTACACGACTCAAATACAAAAGTGCTTCCAAATTGGCTATATTCACCCTACTTTAGACGATAATTAGCTGCCACGCCTGCAATTAAAACTGCTAGTCGGAAATTTGTTACACATCTACGAGTATATTTATTCGATTTATCTATTCGATTCAGAGGGTACTCATTCTTTTCACAAACTTTTTTTCATAAATCGACAAGTGATTACCAACGTTAGACAAACTCACGGGTAGTGAAATTTTCGAAATTTTACGAAAATATGTTCACTCAGGGCTGACCGCAGAGCTTCTGGCGGGAAGCCCACCCGGAGTCAAGTCTCAGTGACCTAATCGGACCGGTTGTCAAAAGTCAATGACAGAACCCAATCAGAAATAGACAATTTATCGGGTACTTTCAAAATATTTGTTCCATATTTCATTTTGGTAAATGTATTTTTTTTAAATGAATGATTTATGATATAAAAAATGTACAAAAAAACAAAATGTAATTTAATATATTGTCTAAGTGAAACGTTAGCCATTTAATTGGTTATAAAATGATGGTTTGTAAAATGAGACATGTGTTGCTGTAAGATATTTTTTAAACAAATATTATGCAAAACCTTTTTTAAAATAAAACATTTTCATATTGTAAAGTTTTTGCAATGAACATCATACGTTTTGTTGCTTATAAATATATATTTTTTATATAAGTTGTTAGAGTTGTATTTTTATTTGTTTTATGTTAAAGTTCAATTTTTTTGTGTCTATAGTATTTTTGTTTATCAGTCTCAATGAGACAAATCATCATTTAACCCTAATTAATCAACGCCTGTCATGGACTTGACCGGTTATTTTCTCTGAAACTGGTTTACAAATCTCGATTAGATTTTTTCTAAACAATCCGCAATAAACCATATTTTATCATTAGATTTCTTCAATACAGAACACAGATAAAAGCGAATAAAATCGTTGAGGAAAACGCTTTTCATAATAACACGTGCCTACAATGAAGGCACATGTTATTATGGATAGGTTGTTGCCATGTTTTAGTATATGATGGTACTGGACGTCTACTCTAATTCAACGAAAACGTAATTTCGAAATAAACTCACGATTTTCCAACTCCGATTCTACTTAAATCCGTCGTTTTAGAGTATGCCTAGAACATTTAAACATCAAACAATGTTGTATCGGATGAAACGAAGTAGAACGAGAGTTGGAACCTGATCTATTGATAATTTCCAGTAAAATATTATCTATTCGAAATGACAAACGTGTCATGGTATGGTCAAAATATATTTTAAAACATTGTTTTATTTTATTTGGAATATAGCTACATAGATACACGATAATGTGGCAAGCTGGCAAGCCAAGTTCATAGATAAAAGCGAATAAATCGCTGAGGAAAACACCTTCCATTTGCAAAGTCCGCCTGGGGAAGTAACACATCTTTGCCAGTTATTCTACCGCCAAGCAATAATGTGCAAACATAACTGGGCGTCTACTCTGTTTCTACGAACACGAAATTTCGAAAAAAAACTCGCGACTATCCTACTCTCGTTCTACTTCGTTTCGTCCGATACAACATTGTTCGACGTTTAAATGTTCTAAGCATACTCTAATTAGAGTAGGCTTAGAACATTTAAACGGACAAATCGACGGATCGAAGTAGAATCGGAGTTGGAAAATCGCGAGTTTATTTCGAAATTACGTTTTCGTTGAATTAGAGCAGACGTCCTGGGTTGAAGGGCAATGTTTCCAGTGAAATTACAAGATATAGAGATAAAACATCTTATATTTCTGGGTGACGAGCGCAGTACAGTGCTAGGTAATGGTTTGGATTCTTCATGTTCCAATAGCTGCGTGTCACTGCGGTTATGTGGCAGGCATGTTGCTTACCATCAGGCACATGACCTGTTCGTCTCGTTACTCTAAACTATTAAAAAAAAAAAACTGGAAAGTCACCGGGCGGTGACTTTATCCACGTAGAGCTTAGAAAAAAGCTATTCACCAAAGAACTCTACATTCGGTAACATTATAAGTCTATGTGTTAATCCAGACTATAATCTAGGTAAATTACAGATGGTAAAAATTTAGACATTTACTTTTACTGAAGGAATTTGATTATATTTCTTATGAATTGAGCATTTATTTTAGTTGAATTTTTTAATTGTATATTTGCTTTAAATTTGACAGATTTGATACATTTTGACATTTACCGAATGAGTTGGATAATATTGAGCATTTGTAGAATTAGGACAAAGCAAGTTTTAGCCAAAGATTGTAGTGATCTTAATTTGGTCCCTAATTATTATTTAAGAATTATCTAATCTTGATACTTAATTCACTAATTTATAATGATGTAAGAATGTTGTTGAAATTATTCATGACTTGATCAAAATATATATTTTTTGTACTGACTTACCTAATGTAACAATTTGTTATAAGATCAATAAATATTTCTATTTCTATTTCATTCTACATTGTACAGTTTACAGTCATAAAATTACAATCAAAAGACGTACTATAAAACTCAGATTAATTAATTAATGAAGCTCGATCATTCGTCAGGTCAACAACCGTTAATACGAGACAGGCAGAAAAAGACCCAGTAGGTAGCTTTTTTGTCATCCACTAGAGATCAGTCACCTCGCGGAAGAGAGTTGATTGACAAGTCGAAAATAAACTACACTATTTGTGACAAGTACTATAATGTAACACAAGCAAGCTCATTAATATTACGATATTCGACACGGGTTAATGTTGCGAATAACAGATGTTATCGGTGTATTTTTCGAAGTGAAAACTTATTTTGGCGCGCCGCAGCCAGATTTTTCGTGGACTGTGAATTGAATTCTAGCGTTACGCTTGGGAATGATAAGAAATCTTCGGGTAAACTCGGGACCATTTGCTATCTAGAAATGCTGACGCATATCTAGATGGCCATAGCCACGCTCTCTGATATCACCCGTGTAGTTTCCAAAGTAAGCTATCCAATTATGAGTTATAAGTTTAACTTCTATCGGCCGTTCCTATAATTGCCATTTTTTTTTTGCATCAATTAGATTAAATGCCACATAATTTCCAAAACCTAACCGTTTTACTAATATTATTAACGCCGAAAGATTGAAGGAAGTGTATGGAAATAAAATACTAGCAGCGCCCCGCGGTGTTACCAGCGAAGTTCCCGTTCCCGTTGTTCCCGTTGTTTTTCCGGGATAAAAAAGAGCCTATGTGTTCTTCCAGACTATAATCTATCTGTGTTCCAAATTTCAGCCAGATCCGTTCATACGTTAGGACGTGATTGAGCAACAAACATCCATACATTCACGTTTATAATATTAGTAGGATAGTAGGATCTTTGTTACTCTTTCACGTAAAAACCACGAGGTTTAGATGAAATTTGGTTCATAGATAGATTATGGTCTGATATAACACACATGCAGTTTTTATCACGGGAAAATAAATATATCAGGAACTAGACGAGAAAACCCATTGAGCGTACTAGTAAATACACACGTTCTAGTTAACTCTTCGAAGTATTTATGTGTATTTTGTATTTGGTAAAGAAAAATTAAAACATTTTTCAACGTTAGGTGTCACGGTGCCGCTACAAAATATTTCTCACCACTATGTGTATTAGGTCCCATGTTATACCTGTTATATACTTGTGATATACCAACACTAGAAAATACTACTATTGCGACATTCGCAGATGACACTGCGATTTTGGCACTAGGTGACAATCATGCAGAAGCTACAGAGATGGTGCAATCCGCAATTAATAAAGTCTATGACTGGACGAAAAAATGGCGCATCAAACTGAATGAATCTAAAAGCGTTTATATCACAGAAATCTAAATAATAAGGTAATAGAAATGGCATAACTCTCAAATTACTTGCAAAACGGTTGTCGCCACATTTCCCCTACCCCCGCGATCACTACTACATGCGCGTAGTATTCAAATAGAGCTCCACTCACACACCTGCAGCTGCACATTATCAACCTGGGTCTGTGATTGCACCACACACATCCATAAACGCTTATCAGTGAACCTACTAATACATTGAATTATTATTAACGCCGAAAGATTGAAGGAATTGTATGGATATAAAATATGTTAGTTAGGTACTCTTTCACGCAAAAACCACGAGGTTTAGATGAAATTTGGTTCATAGATAGATTATGGTCTGATATAACACACATGCAGTTTTTATCACGGGAAAATAAATATATCAGGAACTAGACGAGAAAACCCATTGAGCGTACTAGTAAATACACACGTTCTAGTTAACTCTTCGAAGTATTTATGTGTATTTTGTATTTGGTAAAGAAAAATTAAAACATTTTTCAACGTTAGGTGTCACGGTGCCGCTACAAAATATTTCTCACCACTATGTGTATTAGGTCCCATGTTATACCTGTTATATACTTGTGATATACCAACACTAGAAAATACTACTATTGCGACATTCGCAGATGACACTGCGATTTTGGCACTAGGTGACAATCATGCAGAAGCTACAGAGATGGTGCAATCCGCAATTAATAAAGTCTATGACTGGACGAAAAAATGGCGCATCAAACTGAATGAATCTAAAAGCGTTTATATCACAGAAATCTAAATAATAAGGTAATAGAAATGGCATAACTCTCAAATTACTTGCAAAACGGTTGTCGCCACATTTCCCCTACCCCCGCGATCACTACTACATGCGCGTAGTATTCAAATAGAGCTCCACTCACACACCTGCAGCTGCACATTATCAACCTGGGTCTGTGATTGCACCACACACATCCATAAACGCTTATCAGTGAACCTACTAATACATTGAAAAATTAACAATTTTTCACATATACGCTAGTGCTTGACAAAAATTAAAACATCGATATTTCAAAGTACGGTCCAATTTTAACATTCGATAAAGGTTATTATTGATTTCATTAATTAGGTGTATTACACTACAACAAAGTCAATATGCCTACCTATAAAATAAGCGAGTCACATGGGGTATACTATTGTTTCGAAAACTGAACTATGTAATTCTGACACCACATGGGCTTAGGTATATATAGTTCAAGAACAAAGGTTGTTGTATATTTTGTACATCGAGCAACTCGATCTTCCGCGCAAGCACGGAAGGGAAGTAGCCTTTGCTAAAAAATATTGTTCAAATCTTTCTGTCATTTCTGCGGGAGGGGAAAGTTGCACACTAGCGTAAAGCCGCACTATTACATACAATACATACCTGTACCGATCTATTGCCGACCATACTCACACAGTCAAATCACTAACACATAAAAAATAAAGCACCATTCACAAATCTAGCCCCGCCCTCAGTGTATTCCACGCCACAGTATATTATCAAACTCCATGGTCCACGCGGACTTGTACTTTGACAGAGGGGAAACGCTGTGTGTGCCTACTCCCTTCCGTGTTGCTCGCTGATTTTGTATGAAAACTAATAAAGTCGTAAAAATAAAAGCTTACAATAGATAAATACTGCCTCAGTTATCTTAATATTTATTTTGCACGGACGAACAATCGCGCGTTATAGCCAGTATGTGTATACTTTTGTTAATAATTAATGAATTATGCAGTAATGTTTACCGCGAATTAAAAGATTGTACGTACGGGTGTAATGTTAATAGCGTACAATTTTTTTAATCGATTTATTATGTTACTTTATCGATAAAACTATGTAAAATTTAAAATAAAATGTTCATCGTTTATTTTGGGAAAGTTAAATTGGACCGTCACAGCACTAACTCACAATCGCTACCTGCGGTTGTACCATGGAAGATTAGAGGTTATGACGATATCTTTAATTTTACATTACATTGCTGTTTATGCTTGTACCACTTTAGATGTTAATTAATGTATGCAGCAATGGTATGCAAAATGACGATCACACCAAAAATGTATAACTATCATAGTGAATCATTGGGCTCCATTTATTTTATTAAAAAATACATTTAAAATAAAATAAAATACCTATCAGTGAAATGTAATCTCATTATTGGTATAATTGCAAGTTGTGGAAGAACTTCCACAGTTGTTTATGCTCCATAACACAAGTTTCAAAGATGATTCACGCCTGCCGGTTCGAACAAGACTAAACTACAATTCGAGCACTGGTGGCCTACAAGTCACCTGTGCGGCGACAATGTCACGCGTCACGCGGTCATGCGACTTCTAGTACCTTATTATTTAGATTTCTGTGGTTCATATAGATTTCACAAATAAAAAAGTAAAATATCATCAAGTTTTCATAAATGATCAACCCATACCTTATGAAAACAAAGCTAAATACCTAGGTATGACTCTTGACGCGAAGCTACGCTGGAAGGTTCACGTCAAGAAGAAAAGAGAGGAATTAGCGATACGCTACAAAAATATGTATTGGCTACTTGGAAGAAAATCTGTGTTGTCAGTACATAACAAGATCTTATTGTATAAACAAGTCCTAATGCCAGTATGGACATATGGTATACAGTTGTGGGGCTGTACCAAACCAAGCAATATTGAAATTGTACAAAGATTTCAGAACAAAGTGCTAAGGGACATTGTCAACGCTCCCTGGTATATAAGAAATGCTGACATTCATCGAGACCTAAAGATGGATTCTGTTAGTGAAGTGATACGTAAATATGCAGAAGCTCACGAACAAAGACTTCATTACCATGTTAATGTCGAGGCAATCCAGCTCCTTGACAACACTGAGTTAGTGCGGAGGCTTAAACGGACAAAACCATTTGAGTTGACTTAGTGCAAATTAAATTAATACCTGTGTTCAAAATGCAGTGTTAGTGCAATTTAGATTTATAAATATTAAATACAAAGTACACATGAACGATGTGACTTCGCCTTAATAGAGACAATAAGAAAAGTGCTTATGGACACAATCTTACAATTATTATTATTTAGCAAACTAAGTCATAATAAAATTACTCATTAGCCTAGACTTTCCGAATTAGGCTAGATTGTAATAAATATATTAGTCACCAAAAAAAAAAAAAAATATACTGTGTGTATTGCGCTTATATTGCAAACGATGGCTGAACCCTACGAGGGGTCACGGAGGACATGACCCCCCATTAGATCATATACATTAGATGAAAAATCTAAAAAAATCTAAATATCTAATAGTATATAGACTATTTTTAAGCGCGGGAAAACAACTGGAACGTCAACTACGCGGGTAAAATCGTAGGGCGCTACTAGTAAAGTCTTTTTTACTCGATTTATTGTATTTCTACTCGTGACCCCCCCCCCCCCCCTCAAATCTGAGGCTCCGTACTGGTGACCCCCTCCAAAATTATAGGTTGGGACCGCGCCTGCTGCAGTATTGTATTCCCTAAAAAGTCCCTGATGGTATATATAGATCTCTTAGGGATAACACGCAGTAACCAGTTTCGTTCATGTATTCAATCCATTTATTTGAATTCTGGGATGGGGTGTAAAAAATAAACAAATACACCTCCTGGCAACATCCAGAATCATAATATGCATGCTTTTCTGAGTTCAAAACCGTTCACTGAATGCGGTCCTCATATTTAGCACCCGTATTGAATATTTCACTTTGCACTTGTAAGCTGTCCAACTGAGTACAGTCGAAGAGGGGGGGTTGCAACCCTCGATCATTTCTCCTTGTCGCATGATTTTTGTACGGCGTTTCAGAATAATAGATTAGAAGAGGTATTGAAACTATAAAAAATATAAATTTTAAGTTTTTAATCATTCGTTTGTGGGAAAAATTCGTGATTTTCCAACGATTTACAGATTAAATTTGGGCATTTGATTATGTACGGCATTGGTTCCATACAGTTTCAATACCTCTCCTAATCCATTATTTTGCAATGCCGTACAAAAATCATGCGACAACGAGAAATTATCGAGGATTGCAACCCCCCCCCCCCCCCCCCCCCCCTCTTCGACTGTACTCAGTTGGACACCTTACAAGTGACGGCATAGTGCTGAATCTTATTACTTTATACCCTTCTATCATCCTACATAGGTCTCCTGGTGGTTCATTTACTACGTAAATTTTGTTCACGGGCCTGTAGTCTATAAATCTGCTGACACTACCACCAATTCCTTAAACAAGTATCCCACCGACCTTATTTTCTGATACCTGCGCAAAAATAAGTGAGACGACGCCAACGTCGGATTTAACTCCAATAATAAACATTCAAAAATAGTAAATAGGAATTAGTCAGGTGACACTCGATATGTCTTAATATTAAGTCAGCAGATGTCAATAAAAAAAACAAGTGAAATAATTTAAAGTGAATCATTCAGCTAGCTCAGATACATCTTTTATCCCCTGGTATACTTTTATAGCTCCTTAGCTTTACATACTCTACATATCATCTGGAAGTTGACAGATGTCAGATCTTTCCCACTAGGGCCATACTCTACGTATAGTTTGTTACTAAGCTTAGGTTAGTATAGCCTTGTGGCTTTTGCCCTACCCCAGAGTTCAATAGGCAAAAGAAGCGATTAGCAGTGCCATAAATAACCTCTCTACCCTCTGTGCGAGCATCTATGACTACACTCTTTTATTTTTTTAGATATTATAGGTACCCTAGTAAGAACAATGCTATGTCTATGCCTATTTTATTTCAATCAGGGTTTTAAAATAAAGCACAAGGACATAGTGTCGGTGTGTCAATTATCTAACATTTTGCTGATTGACGATACTAGCATGTACGTCTGTGTTAGAAACGAGGACTAGGGGCGCTGCGGAAATTTATCAGGAGCAAAGCGAAATAATAAGAATCCCACCTGGTCTGGCCATTCTTGCGCCTCCCAGAATCTATGTGCCATGCCTGGACATCGATGGCATTATTTACGGGACTGGCCATAAGAGGCCAAAATAGGGCCTAAGAATAAGAATCATGAGCTGTTTTTTTAGATTATTTTTTATAAAGTTAAACGGAACAATCAGCTTGCTTGATAACAAACATGGATGCGGTCTAGAACCTGGTACTGGCGTTGTTTTACGCAGTCTGGTAAAAGTCTACCATTGGTCAAAAACATTACTGTTTATATCTATAATAATAATTTCACGGTAAACCAACGGATAGGTTAGTAAAAGTACAAAAAATTCGTGAAAATCGCGATATCTGCTGCTAGATTTAGATGAGCATGAAACTATTAAAATTGAAAACTAAAAGGAAATGACGTGTTGCGGTAGTAATTTCGTTGGCTTTCCGGAGAAGAGATGAGACACAAATATTGTCATACGTACAATGCTATTTGTGTAGGTAGTAAGAAGTACTGCAAAACTTGTGATGTGTTTAAATATACGATCCAAAGTATACAAAAATAAACATGTCAGTATTTATGTAATTACGTATTTAGGTACTTTTGATTTTGATACGAGATAATATTGGCGGATGTTGTACACGATGTTATTTATATTGGTATCAGTTTTATTTGCTCTATTAACGTATAATGTTTATTTTTCTATGAGTGAATATATTATTTCGTATACTCTGCAGTTAAAACAACATAACACATTTCACAACAGTATTTTTACTCCATAATATTATTTTACAAGCTATAGGAGGCGGATTTTGTAATAGTTTTAAGTTATTGTCAATATTATTTTAATAGTGCTAATGTTATCTTATCAAAGGAAGTAAGTTACAAATGTTACAATATAAATCATTAAAAATGTAATGATCATATTAGATTAAAACATTTTAATAATTATTGTTGTAAATCTATTTATTTAGCCTCCTACTACAGGTATACCCATGCTTAAAAGGAGACTCCATATTACTTGTTTCATAAGAGTAGTTTTTAGAAGAAATAAATATATTGATTTTTTTTTTTTTGGTTTAGAATATCTAAACTGGTGCCAGTGGGAATCGTGCTCAAAATGATGGCCCAACTGGTAACAACTACCAAACTTCTGATTCTTTTGGTAAAAAAATCACAGGTTGATGTTTCAAACATTCGAACAAAGAAACTTTGAATTGTGTTGCCTGGCTGGGTATTTCTTAAAGAATATAACCTGGGTGTCTTCAAGCCTGGAGTGAATCAGTCTCTTCTAGATTAAGGCGTTCTATCATGGACCGTCCTTTGCGGGACGAGCATGACGGTCAAACCTATTATTGGTAGTTAAAAGAAATAAAAACTTATTGTTAGGGACGAATATTTTTTATTTTGTTTACCAAATAATCCTGGTGGCTAAAAAGTGTGATTCGCAATCGTACGTTTGCAGGTTCGAATCCTGCCTGCATGAATCCTGCTGAATTCTACATTTAACTAATTTTGAGCCTCTATGACCTTCAGTTTTACTTTTGCTTTACTATCATACATTGGAAATTGAAGAATATGACGACAAAATGGGCGCAGAACTTTTTGTAAACGCAAAGATGTCATGTCTATTCTAAAATAACCATATTGTTCTTCTTATTGTTACAAAAAGCATTATTACGGTTTCTGTTACTTTACCACTAAAACTTTCCAAATTTTGTTACTGAAGTTTTCTCTCGGCCTTTTCGGATTTGAGGTGCGTCATAAAAACTTCATTGGGAAATAAAGAATATGAGGACAAGATGAAATTTTTTGAATTTTTTTTTAATCACAATAATTTTTAGTTTTAATCACGTCAATAGATGACCAAAATAGTTATATATAATAAAATTTGTAACTTCAAAACATTGTGACAAACAGTGAACATCTGATCACTGATGATGAACTAACATGACAAATTTTCATAAATGATACAATCTGTTTAAATTATTGTGCTATTTACAAAAATAAAACGTGCTTGAATATTTTTATATCATTTATTAGCATTGTTTATTCGCGTTACGTAGATTAAAAATTACGCATAATGGTTACACAGTAGATACGTTATTTTATTAAATAACACCAACGCCAACTACTTAAGTAGTAGAGGTGCTATTTAACGCCATTAAATAGCATCTCTACTATAGAAGTAACCTGTATTTTGAGCTCTACTAATGGAACTCTCTTTTTTTTTATATCTGGAAATCTGATATACTGGGAAGTGGAATACCTAAGCAATTTTACAAGTCCCTTGATGTCACACTTAACCAGGTTTTACTGTAATATGTGTTTTTATTAAATAATCAAATAAATAAAAAAAAACAAATCTATGTGAATTGTTTTCTTCTAGGTAAACACATAGAAGAAACCATTCACATACAATTTGATACCATCATAGATCGCATTGTTGCATTAAATTCAACGAGAAGACGATCCAGCGCAAGCCTATTCTGCCAAAAAAAATTGACTAGATAATAACCTCATTTTAATTGAAATTACTGAGTAACAGCTAAACTGAGTAGCTTTTATTTAAATTTCACGGCAACCGGCGGCGAGCTAATTAAACTAATCTTACTACAGCATCCAAGGTCAACCGTAACATCCTGAAATGCGTTATCATTATCAGAACACATTAAATATCACCGCGAGATGCGCAAGCGCAGCGCAGACTGGCGCAGGTTCGTGTTATTTATGTAGTAGCGCGCCAGCCACCTTCGGAGGCGCACGTGTGTTAATTTTTTCAAAATTTTATACCACCTCGTGGATTCGCGTAATATCAAACATGGTGAGTGATAATTATCAGTGATTTTGTGTATATTTAAGTGTTTTTTTTTTCGATCGGCGCTCTTAAATTTCACTGGTATTTGAAAGTAGCATTATTTCGCGCCGAATGCACCTGACCACGTGCTTGATTGTCCGTAGAGAAATGGAGGACGTCGCAATTTCTATTGAAGTCTCTAATTACGGATTGATCTTGTTTTAGTTCGGTCAGCGGGTAAGAAATAAATGAAAAACTATAATGCTGTTGGAGATAATATTTCAGAAGCGACGTGCAAAAATATTATGCAATGTTTGTGTTATTCCAAAACCGGTCTTATAAGTATTTTAATTCGGTGCTTGTTTAATAATCAAACCAAAATATTAATCATACTTTTATCAAGTTCAACGAGGTTAGATATTTTATAATATTTTTTTTTACATTACATTAAAATTAAATCATCTGATATTTTAATACGTATACGAGCATTATGTCATCGTTAAATATAATCTAGAGTCTAGAAAAATTCAATAAAATTTATTTACAATATGTACAAAAACTTAATCTAAAATACCGGTGCCAGTGGGAATTGTGCCCAAAATGCCGGCCCCATTGCCACGTTAAATGGCGAATTTTATAATTTAGTACTCTACATTTTTTTTGTAAATAAAGTAAAAAATTTCGTTGCACATTGATTACTATTATTCGTACTTATTTTGGACTCTATCCGTCAATATCGGCCAGTCGTTCATATAAAAACTAGCCTATAAAATAAAAATAATTTGATGTATTTAATAATTATTTCATATTATAATAAATATGTACATACTAGCAGCGTCTCGCGGTTTCAACCACGTAGTTCTCAAACCCGTTATTTTCCCGGGATAAAAAATGGCATGTGTGTTATTTCAGACCTTTATCTATCTTTGTACCAAATTTCATTCAATATTTTTTGCGTGAAAGAGTTAAAAACATACATACATTCATATTAAGTACAGCAATTTTTACGTCAAAATGACGACATTGTGGTGATGTAAAAAATTCAAAGAATTAAAATTATGTAGAGTTCACAAATTTATTTTCCCCTGACTCTTCTATACTAATATTATAAAGAGGAAATATTTGTTTGTTTGTTTGTAATGAATAGGCTCCGAAACTACTGGACCGATTTCAAAAATTCTTTCACCTTTGGAAAGCTACATTATTCCCGAGTAACATAGGCTACGGCAGATGGCGCTGCAGTTGATATCTAGGTTATTATTCGAGCGAAGCCGGAGCGGGCCGCTAGTACCGAATAAATTGTCAAAAATATTATTCTCATACAAATAAAAGTGGACCTGTTTTCAGTTATAAACATCGTAATATCATAATCGTTTTACGACATTTGATTACAATCAACGAGTATCGATAAATTGTATCCTAAGCTTACCAAAATACTTACCTACATTTACGATAAATTGTGATGTCATTTTTCCACCTTAGTTCCTCATTAAAAATAATTGGCAAAAGAATATTTTCTTTTGCACACTCTTAATGAGTGTCGAGGAACTCTTCCAAAGAAATATTTACGAAAACATAAATTACTACGTATAACATCATCGTAATAACGTTCTTATGAGGCACGTACCGTTCTTCTTATGATACAATACAATACAAAACACTTTATTATACCACAAAACATTACAAAAACATTGATTAAAAATAACATCAAAACATTTTGGGCACAATAGGCGATCTTATCGCTAATAGCGATCTCTTCCAGATAACCTTTTATGATACTGTGGGACGTAAATAAAACTGTAGGGCTCTTTGCAGAGTCCGCCTAGAGAAGTACCACACCTGTGTTCCGGTTTGAAGGGCAATGTTTCCAGTGAAATTACAGGGCTTAGAGATATAACATCTTAGATCTCTGGGTGACGAGCGCAGTGCAGTGCTAGGTAATAATTTGGACTCTTCATGTTCCAATAGTTGCGTGTCACTGTGCTGTTATGTGGCCGGCATGTTGCTTACTATCAGGTAAATGTCCTGCTCGTTTGGTCACTCTTTATTGAAAAAACAAAATATTGGCAGTCATAGGAACCGCCGATAGAAGTGAAAACTTATAACTCAGAATTTGATAGCTTACCTTGGAAACTACACGGTTGTAACCGGAGGGCGTGGCCTCGCCATCATGGCATGGCCATCTAGAAATGCGTCAACATTTCTCATTGGCTCACGCATTTCTAGATGGCCATGCCATGATGGCGAGGCCACGCCCTTTCAGCATTTCCCATTGGCTGGCACATTTCTAGATGCCCAAGATCCCGAGTTTACCCGAAGATTTCTTATCATACCCGAGCGTGACGCTAGAATTCAATTTACACCCCACGAAAAATTAGCCTAGGCGCGCCTAAAGAAGTTTTCACTTCAAAAACCTTTGCCTGTTATTCTACCGTCAAGCACTAATGTGCAAACATCACTGTGTTCCGGTTTGAAGGACAAAGTTTCCAGACAAATTACTGGACATAGAGATGAATCATCCTATATCGTTGGTCGCCCTTGCGGGCCCACCTCGCGGGGGTGTCCAAGCTCCCGCATTTAGCTCCAATGACGCGTCGGAACACCCCCCCCCCCCCCCCTCCGTTACTGTGCACTTTAAAAAAAAACATAATACAAGAAAGCAGAAAACAAAGCCTAGTTCAGGAAAACAACGAAGGGATTCTCATCGGCTATGAAGGACTTCACATAGTGGGGAATTTTAATTAGTATTAAATGAGCGATATACTCGTACATACATATGTACAACTACTATATTGTATTGATTAGGTAAACGGTCCTTGAAAAAGGCCGCCGGACGCGGCCGAAACTCGAGTCGGATTGACCGACCTCATTACACGTGAGTTACCCGTTTACCTAATCAATATGTGTAACAACCACGTTAATTTTAATACTAAAATACTATATTGTACTTACAAAAAAAAATCCATGGGGTTAATCTCTAATGGATTTCAATATAAACTAACTCATTTAATATGTTTACGAGTTTACAATTAGAACACTTTTAAAACAGAGTACCTAATATACTAATTGACAACAAATACTGCAGATCAACCCTGATATTGCGAACTTTTTTGTTCAAATAACCTTTGAATTCGACAAATTATACAGAACTGAATTTTTGGCATAATAAAAATTGTTCAAATAAATAATGATTACAATGTTTAGGCTGTGTACATGCGTTCTACGCTTCTACGTTACCCTGTAGGCGAAGACGTCTTTTTCTGGAAAAAATAACAAGATCGGAAAAATCGAGTGAAACCCAATCGCCCACTCACCCATAATTGGGATGACGATTGGATCATAAATAAACTATTCCAATTAGTTCGTCACGTTAGATTATGCAAAAATATAGGATACATATTTTTTTTCTTTTATCAATATATTAAAAATCGACAAAGATGTATTGTAGAGCATCAAAGCCCGGAGAGGAGGGTCGTAACGTCAAGCCTTGATAAAAATTGTATAAAGACGTGACGTCACTTGAAACTTCTAAGTATTATAACCTAAAACGTCATTTACTATTTGTGAAACCAGAAAAAATACATTGACATAAGTACATTTTTAATAATCTAACTGTTGGGTCACAAACGCATTGTAATGCTAACCTGTGATTTCAAATCTTCACGTTCAGATAGCTACATGACACCATTCTGTACCGTGCTTACAGAATTTTGTCAAAATTTAGGCAAATTTCTTCTCTGACCCGCACTCTATAATACGAAAAAAGGTAATAATTTAAATACCACAATAATATTATCAGTGTTTATGTTTATCTTCTTTATATTTCCTGAAAATAAATACTTTTAATAATATTTTTGTATGGTATATTAGTGATAACAAATTGATACAATCTGTCCAATTGTGACCTAAATGACAGGTCACTCTTTGTGTGATCAATTTGTGTCTACTTTTGTAAAGTGTTAAAATACCGTTGACCGTTATAAAATATTATAAAACCCGATTCAAGCTTAATATTGGCAATATTTGAGTTTGTTCAGTTGAGTGACTTTATAAACGTCAAAAAAAAATATATTTATTACACAGGTTTGATTGTGCTCAAAAATATGCCAAAAGTTTTTCAAACAAAGTTTCAATGTTATGGGAAAGCGTGTTGTTAATTTTGATGTTGTTATACTGTGATACTTGGTCAAGTTAGTATTACTGACATTACTTTCTGTTTTTATAAATAATTTCTTATACATTTCTTGTATTCAAAATTACAATAAGACTTCATACTTAACTAACTACTAACAATTAAAACCCTGTTTAAATCCAAAAAAAAAAAAAAAATACTTACGCTAAAGACATTATCATGCTGAATGGCAATGCTTATTTGTTAAGCTAAATCGGCAGCGTTAGCTAACTTTCTGGTTAGTTAATACTAGTGGATATACTGGTATAGTTATGTAAATCAATAAGTATGCACTATGTAATAAGTTGTCTGTAATTAGCATCGCACTCTATATAACAAATAAAAAATCCGAGAAAATAAATCCGAGATCTATAAACAGTTTAAATTATTGTAGGACTGTCAAGATTTTTACAAAATGTTTATGTATTATCTGTCTTGATTTAGAAAATAGACTTTCCTTAAGCCACTCTGTATTTTTTGGAAAGAAAAATATGTTTTATTTTAGACTACAATCTATTTGAGTTCCAAATTTGTTCCGTGTTTAAATTTGGTTTTAATTCAGTTCTTACGACGTGGTTGAAGAACTCTTGTCCTGGAGAGGAGATTTCAAATCGGTAAACGTTTCACAGGACGATATACGTAAAGTAGCAAAGCAGGAGATAGGATAAAAAAACTGAAGACAGGAATACCGAACCGATGGCTACAATCTTTGTGTCTTCAAATCGAGAGTGAATCGGTTTTTTCTAGGTAAACACGCTCCATCGTAGACCGCATCGTCGCTTACAAGACAAGCATACCCCTGATGTTAAGGAACACGCCAGTCCTAAGCAGTGCCTCGGAGTTAGGACATGAAGAGTCGAAATAACTGCCAATGCGGTGCGCTCATCACCCAAAGATGATTGAACCCTACGATTTATTAAGATTTATGCCATATATTATTCATTAGAAACATATTTTGAAGCCGAAACACAGTAATCTTTCCTGTATGTCAATAAAATAACTTGCAAAGGTATTAGGTATTCCCAGGAAAATCTACAAATAATCCTATCACTACAAGGATAGGCCAATGGTTAACATTAACTCGTCGCTAGTGTCTTTTTTTTTGCTACTCCACAGACTCCGGGTCAGTGACTTTTGTCATTTCTAATCTTATATATTTTTACATATTTCTTGGATTAGCAGAAGAGGAAAATAAGGGGGAGTTGGGAACATTCTAAACTCGTTGCTAGTGTCAAATATACTCCAGATTATTTTTTCCGGAATTGAAATATACGTACTCTACGGATTTTCATTTGCATAAATACGTATTTAATTTCTAGGAATTCGATTCATAACTTATTGCGAAACATTTTTTGCAAACATTTGTTATCATTTACGTAACTGTGTACGTATGTACTACAATTCTTGATTCGTCTATAATGCAATACGAGATCGTAAATAACTGCCGTATTCCATCCATTTTCACAAGCCAAAAACTATTACTTTTAACGATTAATATTGTGATATAATTTGTTATAAACGGCCAAAGTACATTTTAAACACATATTTAAAATGTTCAATAAAATGTATACAAACGCAAATTCGAAGTCATTAATTTGCTCTATGCGTTTGTCAAATCCTCGATCGAAAGTGCCCATAAGATGACAGCATTCCCATTTCTCACGCTGTATGACCAGGGAAATATCTTGGGCCAGATAGAGACCTGATATTGCCGTGTTTTGACATTAGATTAATATAATATAAATTATGCGTCGCGTTGGTTATCCGCTATAAACTATCAAATATGCACATCGTGTGCAGTTTGATCGAATTTGAAAGACTGTATACTTAGTTTAAATTTAGATTAATCTTTTGAACCCACCACCTCGGAAAAAGTATTTTGATATCTGAGTGCAAAAGTCGTTTTTACCCCTTAGAGAGTAAAGTTTTGAATTTAGAGCATCGTGTGCACCAAGTTTGTGAATTCAAAACATCATTAAACCTATTTACTTCAACCTCGTTAGTGCCAAATTTGCCATACAACTTTTTTTTATTTGTTAAAACTCAGACTCGAACTTCTTTATATATTAGTAGGATAGGATTATGAACATATGTATTTGGGATAAAATCGGTCGACGATGAGTGATGTCAAACGACACGACTTGAAAAAGACAGCAGTTAAGATTTTAATTTGGCGGTAAGAATACCTACTATTATTATTTATAAAACCATAGCTACTTAGAGCAAACGATGTTTCGGTACAATACCAACATAATTTATGCCGTGTTCCGCTTTGAAAGAGAACGCTGCCGTAAAATTAGTGAATAAAATAAGTCATGTCCGTATGAAAACATAAAAGCGCCTTCTTATCACAAAAGTAGAGTCAAACCTCCTAAAAATATAAAAAAATATTGGTGACCACTCAACACCATCTGAACCCAACTAAGCAAAGCTTGTATGATGGCGGCTAGATAGCTGATATAATCCTACTAATATTATAAATGTCAATGTTTGGATGTTTAGATATTTGGATGTTTGTTGCTCAATCACGTCCTAACGTATGAACGGATCGGGCTGAAATTTGGAACACAGGTAGATTATAGTCTGGAAGAACTCATATGCTACTTTTTATCCCGAAAAAACAACGGGAACGGGAACTTCGCGGGTAACACCGCGGGGCGCTGCTAGTACTTATATAGTTTTAAATACATCTTTATTATACATAGAAACACCCACGCTTTTCGCTCGAACCTTTGGAACGTCGACTATGAACCGGGTCCTATGGTTATTGGTTAGCCTCAGATGGTCTACTGCCTACCAAACTTTGGTGTAACCAAAGAGTAACCAAAACTACTAATAACACCTACGAACATTTGTAAAGCTCTTTGAAAGCATTGTATGGAGCATACTCGAATTTTGAAGATACATAATTAAATACTTACAGCGTAACTTAAGTTTACAATATGTGTATATTGTAGTACATGTATTTTAAATGGTGTACCAGAACTCAAGACCAAATCACACTAACATTACATAGACTTGTAAGGCTGTATGTCTGTATGTTTGTAGCCACATACCTCTGTAACAGCTCAATGGATTTGATTGAAGTTCTACAATGGCGACCGCAGTTCCTGTTCAGAATTATGACATATACCTAGGTATCCCTACGTTCGTACGCTTTCATGTGGCTACGGCACCCTATTTTGGGTTTAAACGTTCGCGAACATAAACTACACGTCAAAATTCCATTTACGTACTGTATGTTATACTTGCAGGTGATTTGTTTCAAAAGAACTGTATAATTATAAATTTACTCGTTCTTATACTTGAATAAAATCAAAGTAGTAAGTTTATATTGACATGTCTACGTTTTATCTCATTAAAGATACATAATCGAATGTTTTTTTGCGAAAATCATATCTGAAAAATATAAATTAAAATAATTAAAACAGTGAAAAAATGTGTGCTTAAGACCGCAAGGTAGAAGTAAAACTTCATTCAAATTATTATTAATGATGACAATTATATATTTACAAATTGAACATAGTAAACACTCACTGGGACACAGCAGCACTGACTGTATATTTCTCACTCGGGTACACTCGGCGGTCCCGAGTTCATCCGATCGAGACTTTAAACTCGAAATAAGAATATAAACAGAAAAAGTGACGTGTCAGGCTCACTTACAATCAATCAAATCATTTATTTCAGAATATCATGTCATTCCATATTAATGAGGGGGTTTCCGACGAGACCAAAATAGTTCCACCGTACACACTAGATGGCGATAGTGTAGATTCAGCAAGATCTGTCTCTACCATAGACTCTCAAAATTGTAATCACAATGAAAGCCCTCCCATTTCAAGAAAAAAGTCTAAATTATTTGTGATAATTTAAAATTTTAGAGGTTCCGTAAACACATCAATTATTTATTTTAGATACTTAAATTATAGTCTTATAGTCTAAGATCACACTATACAACGACCTTCAACGTGATGCTTATTTGATGAAACGTATTTTATACTTAATTTAATAGGTCAATAAATATATTGCATATGGGTTGCCTAACAAATTTTAGTCCAGAGTATGATTAATTTATTTATAAATAAAAAAACATTTTTTTCGTTTTGATTATTAGATTATTTATTTTTTTCCCGAATATTTTAATTTCCGAGATATTGGCCACGTTCGCAGCAATATTTTACTTTTAAAAATTCGGCAACCGGACTTCGGGACTGATTTTTCGACTGACCTTATACCACCGTATTCATAATAAAATAGACTTTAATTTTATTTAATTTCAATTCAATAATCAGGACATTGCAAAATGCTAGTATCGATGTACATGTTTATACCTGGCAACCCGAGAGTTGTGTCAGGAAAAGACCAGGCAACATTTTATGTTTTTATTTTTTTGTAATGTGGCATTAAGTATCTAGGTTATTATCCGAGCGAAGCCGGAACGGGCCGCTAGTAACGTTGTAAAATTGTCCGTGATATGTAACCGTGCCACATCTCGAATTCGATACGGTGCTCATGCAGCTACTATGACACTCATTACACGTGGCACGTTGAAAGCATAAAATGGCATTGATTTTTATACCATGTCGTCATCGACTATCATTGCTGGAACTGATGAACGATCATAATTGGATTGAAGACGCAGAGCTCACAATACTTTGCTGTGAACAACGCTCTTCACTAGAGATTTAAAAATATTACTTATATCTTTGACCTATAATTTATAGGTCATACAAATACCGATGTGTTTTTAAATTTGAACATAAATATTCATGATAGCTTAAAACGCCGAAATGCATACGAATTATGACAGATTAATATCAACATAATATTTTAATTTTATTACTAGGAGCGCTCCGCGGTTTTTCCCGCTATTTTGCCGCCCCGCTATTTTTTGTTTAGCCTATATACTATTCCTGACTACATAATTATAATCTGTTTTCCAAATTACAATCCTATCCGTTCAGCCGTTCCGACGTGATGCAGCAACAAACATCATAATTTTCCTGTGAATGTTAATAGGATTAAAGATAATCCAATCAGTTCATATATCCTAAGTTTAATTTTTAAATTTAAGGAGTCCCTAAACATAGCGAAAGAGTAACGAGATAGCGATGTTTTAAATTCAATAACTTATATAGTAACATTAATATTTTAAAAGTGAAAATTTTGATGCTTATCTGTTTTTGTTCTGCTTGTTTAGCTCACACAGGGGGTCACAGGGGGTCACAGAGTCACATGACCCCCCCCCCCCCCAAATCGTATACATTAAAATGGGCCGCTACTAGTAGTTTTTTATTCGATTTATTGTATTTCTACTCGTGACCCCCCCCCCCCCAAATCGGAGACTCTGTACTGGTGACCCCTCCAAAATTCGACGCTAAGGCCGCGCCTGAGCCCACCTAACAAAATTTAACATTCTACAAAAATACAGCGCTCCTTGCGAATAAAAAGTCTTGCTCAAAATTCTACACAGACAAATTCACGACCAGTATCTAGAGATAGTTAATTATACAGACAAATTTAAAACAGCATTTACCAAAAGTGATCCCGAAAACAAGTGACAAATTGTATTTGGTGCCATGAATTATTGTTCTGAGCCTTGACCCACTTTTAAAAGATTTTATTGTTGAGAAACTTCAAGAAAGCGATTATGTGATAAAAATAATTGTATAAACACGTGTTTTGTTCGCTGTAATGTGATGTTATTTATCGTCATTCGAAATTTTGCTATCAATTGTATAAAAATTTGCTCAATTTGAAAAGTGAGTAAGGAATACCCAGCGGAAGGAATGCTGGGAAGCCCATTCCTGTTAACGGGGCAAATGCACATTTGATTAGGCGGGAAGTTCCTGTCTATTGATAAGGACTTATTGTACCGTTTTTATGTTCAATAAGGATAGCTAGTTATTTTCGGAATAATTTGGTATTAAGGGCTTGAGGCCCCGGGGACGCGAGATCATCTAATTTTCAAGAAGTTTTCCAAGCGCGTCGTCGATGCTACGCATGGTTAAAATGCCAGCCTTTGGTTCAACGACACCAATGTGTCACCGTAAAATTGTATTCTTTGAAGAGTCCACCTGGCGAAGGCGAACCTCTAGGTCTCGTCGTTCGAAATTTTGATATCAATTGTATAAAAATTTGCTCAATTTGAAAAGTGAGTAAGGAATACCCAGTGTAAGGAACGCTGGGAAGCCCATTCCTGTTAACAGGGCTAATCCACATTTGATTAGGCGTGAAGTTCCTGTCTATTGATAAGGACTTATTGTACCATTTTTATGTTCATTAAGGATAGCTAGTTATTTTCGGAATAATTGGGTATTGAGGGCTTGAGGCCCCGGGGACGCGAGATCATCTAATTTTCAAGAAGTTTGCCAAGCGCTTCGTCGATGCTACGCATGGCTAAAATGCCAGCCTTTGGTTCAACGTCACCAATGTGTCACCAGAAAAATTGTATTCTTTGAAGAGTCCACCTGGCGAAGTATAATACTCGTCCCGTCACTCTAGGTATATTGCAAAACAAATAAAAATTACCTCTCAACGTATTAACACATAGAAATTTCAAAGACAAATGAAAATTAAGTTGTTTTATGAAATGAATTATGAAAGTGTTTAGTTATTCTTAAACTATAAATAAATATTGGCGCTACGTATTTCCAAATACGCATATTTTTGTGTTTATCACTACCTAAATTTAACAAGTTATTTGAGGATTTCAGTTTATTTGCGTGTTTTGTATTTGTTTTGTTCAAAATGTAGATATGGGATCCGGTTTTGTTAATTTGTAACCGATTTAAAAAAGAGGAGATTCTATGTATATTTTTTTATTTTTCTAGACAGTAATAGGTTGGCACTAGACCGCTATCTCGATTGACGTTAAAGTACCTACTGATGGTAATCATGCTTACCTAAAACAAATTGGTTGACTCTCAACTTAGTCCATCACGAAAAACCCACTCAGACAACCCATCCCGCAGTAAAGTAGACGTTTTACTTTGAGCTCTATGTTTTGAAATACATAATAAAATTTACAAAACTAAAATACAATGAGAACTACATTACGCTACATACCTAACTAACTGCTTACACTAAGCACACCTGAATTATCCATAGACCGATGAAGGTGTAGACCTTCAAGAGTAATCAATAAAAGAAATTTTATTTTATTTAAAACAGTTTTTTTTAGTAAAATACAAATATCCCGTAACTTCATACTGCCCTGAAATAGCAAAAGAAGTGGTGGCTTTATTGCTGAGAGCAATCTCGTCCAGGCAACCAGCTTAAACGAAATAGTTTTGCTATTATTTAGTCTAAAGAATTATTATAATTTGGCAGATGATTTTATTGTATTTTGTTTACTCTGCGAACCGTGAAATTATCGTACAACGGATTTCCCAACCATATTATCTCTACAAGGAAAATGATTCGTGGACGTAAAAATAATTGCAAAAAATTGTACGTAGGTATGCTATGGAATATTTACTGTCGAATCCTACTATCCTTCTTCCTACTAATATTATAAATGTCAATGTATGGATGTTTGGATATTTGGATGTTTGGATGTTTGTTGCTCAATCACGTCCTAACGTATGAACGGATCGGGCTGAAATTTGGAACACAGATAGATTATAGTCTTACTAGGCATACTTTTTATCCCGGAAACCACGGGAACAACGGGAACGGGAACTTCGCGGGTAACACCGCGGAGCGCTGCTAGTTCCAAATATTTATTTTAAACTTCGCATAAAAAATCCGCTAAATGTTTCCACTCAGGCCGCCTCGTAAGGAGATAGTCTAAGTCAAAATTGACCTCGCTGATTGGCAGATACCCTCGCTGATTGCATTACCCGAAAGATTCTTGAAACATGTCAGTTCCCTTACGGTGTTTTTCTTCACCAAGGCAGTAGTGGTGATAAATACGTACGTTTGCACTTGGAATAATATTCAAAGGTGCAGACGAGATTCAAAGCTTAACCTCACGATTATAAATTGCATATTCTAGCCACTAAGCCACTACGGCTTCATTTAAGGGTTATGCGACCCAAATGTCTGACATTTTTTATACACCGAAATTAGTATAGAATTGTCCGGCGTTTGAGATGGCAATACGTACTCAAAGAATAAAGATTTTGAGTCAGTTAGAGTGACGTGTAAGATCTAGGATTTAGCTTGTAGAGTACTGCTGTTAAGAGGCGATGCGGTCTACAATGTATGTTATCATGTTAGTTTATGCAGTCTACAGTTGCCTGATGGTATGCCACATGCTTGCTTATAAGAGCTCAATACCAGGGGTCAATTTTATCATGAAGAATTTAAATCGCTGCGTAACATTACGCTGCGCTTGTCACCCAGTGATTTAAGGTGAGTCATCCTCGTGATGATTGAGCTTAAAGTCATTTTGTAATTCGACGGTTAGTATAATAATACTAAAACTGACAAGAACAATTGTTTACTTTATGGTATACATCCTGCCTCTATCAATTGAATACGCCCTTAGTTGTATTGAGGTTTTATTTGTTTTACCGCGTTAGGGAAAAAATGTAATTCGTGGATAAATTCAATATAAGTATAAATATTGGTGGACATTTCACACACAACTCAATCTAGACCCAAACTAAACAAAGCTTGTACTATGGGAGCCAGATAGCTGATATAATACATTTATAGTTTTAGGTACTTACATTCATACACTTATACATAGAAAAGGAACACAGACACAGTAGCTAGAAATATAAGTGTTCATCACACAAATATTTGCAATCGAACCTACGACCCACGGCTTCGCAGGCAGACTCAGTACCATCTAAGCCGCCAGGCCAGCCACAAGAGGTGTTTTTAGGGTTCCGTAAAACGTAAAAACGGAACCCTTATAGATTCGTCATGTCTGTCTGTCTGTCTGTCTGTCTGTCTGTCTGTCTGTCCGTCCGTATGTCACAGCCACTTTTTGCCGAAACTATGAGAACTACACTGTTGAAACTTGGTAAGTAGATGTATTCTGTGAACCGCATTAAGATTTTTACAAAAGTTTTAAAAAAAAACAAAAATTAGGGGTGCCCCCCATACTGAGAACTGAAGCTCAAAAAATTTTTTTTCATCAAACCTACACGTGTGGGGTGTCTATCGATAGGTCTTAAAAAATGATGTTGAGGTTTTTAATATAATTTTTGTCTACACTGAATAACTTGCGCGAGAGACGCTTCCAAAGTGGTAAAATGTGTGTCCCCCCCCCTCTAACTTCTAAAGTAAGAGAATGAAAAAACAAAAAAAAATATATGATGTACATTACCATGAAAACTACCAACGAAAATTAGTTTGAACTCGATCTGATGAGTAGTTTTTTTTAGTACGTCATAAATACACTATTATCAAAACTTCGATTAAAGTTACAACGAACTACAAGAACTATGTGTACTATGTATATTATGTTACTTGCTGGAACGGAACCCTTCATGGGCGAGTCCAACTCGCACTTGGCTACTTTTTTATTTAAAAATACATGCATATTTAGTGCATTAAATATATAAAACAATAGAATAATAACGACCATATATTTAAAACTTTTCAAAAATAAGACCCCTATATAAAAATAAGATTCCTAAACAACTCAATTCGAATAGTCTGTAAAATTGTATGTCACTGTAAAATTGTAAGTACCGTCATATTATACTCTAACGAAGTGAGGAAGTGACGTTAGATTATAGACTATAGTAACCTACTGTAGTTATTTAAAAGAAAACTTTGTTTTGCGAGCCATGTTTGCGTGCACAATTGCTCGAAGCAGATAGTCGTTGACGAATACATCAAAGGGGATAACATATTAAGATAATGTTGTATTCCAAAATTAACTGAACTAGATTAGTATTCAAACACAACTCTTTTAAATATTATACAAAAAATAAAACATCAAATGATAAAACGAATTAAAAAGAAAATGTTTAAAGTTCCGAGCTAAAAGCTTATCAGTAGGATGGAAAATCATTTAACATTTTCACAAAATACCTCTGAGTGAGTTGTATAGTTGCCAATCCCTTTGATTCCCCGAAGCATTTTAATTTAATTATGGCAGCATCCGTGTTCCTGGAATTATGAAATTTCCATTGTGACTACTGGCAGCAAAGGGGATTAAATAATTCATTAAAATGCTATAATTTTTAGATGGAAAGATTATCCCTATAGGAAACAAGATATTATTTTTAACAAACATTTTTAAGTGAAAAATTGATGTGGAATAAAAGAGTCAGCTGAGGAAGTAAATTCACCATTGCCGGTTATTGTGTCACCAAGCATCTATGTGTATTAGTGGCCCGGGTTGAAGGATAATGTCTCCAGAGAAATGACAGGACAAAGAGATAAACCATCTCACTCGTGTACATATGTCGAGTCACGAGCGGAGTGCAGTGTAAGACACTGATTTAGATTTTTCGAGTTCAAATAGGTGAGTGCACTGTGATGACATAAGCTGGCTTGTTGCTTACCACTACAATAAATATCTTGGTTGTGCCGTCATAAAACATTTTAACATTTAGAACTCTTTTTCTTTTTGTATCAAAATAAATTAAAGCCATGAAGCCATGAGAACGCTGCACAAAGTTGAAACTAAATTTATTGATTAATAATAATTATCAATAGGTAGTACCTACGTACCAATACACTAAAACAATGCTGGACATAATTAAACATAATCTACGCGGTCGGTGGATATAGTGCGATGTACGAGTATAAACCCGTTTTTCCAATAAACCTCATTGACATCGTTTCATTTTGGTGAATTCGCAAAACAGAAACATGTCGAAACTCTAACTAGTTTTGTACCTATGTACATTTCGCGGCGGTTTCATGCATCATGTAAAATGTGTTTTGCGTTGAGTCCGACAGCGGTTCGTTGAAAATATTGATGGAAAACGGCTGCAGTTTTGTTTGCGGTTTACCTAACATTAATTACAAATCAGTTTGCACTGATTACATGTCGTATGCGTTTAAATTTTAACTGTATTTTAGTGACATAATGTGTTGACAATAAAGAACTTATTGCTTTTAAAGACAAGGGTATGTTTATAGAAGTGAAAACTTCTTTTGACAGATTTTTCGTGGGCTGTGAATCGAATTCTAGCGTCACGCTCGGGAATGATAAGAAAACTTCGGCTAATCTCGGGATCATGGTCTGAAATGCATTCCACAAAAATGATAAAACTGATTACGCCACAAAACCTCCCTAAGCAAACTACATTATGGACTATTCAGACTATTCAGAAATTTTGTTTCTATTGTAACAAATATGTATATTGCTTGGATAGCGTTGTTAGCAGACTAATATACATTTCACTAACAGTTCCGTATAGTTTCACTCATAATGATATACACTTATATCGAAACGCGAATTTTTTTGTTTTGTGTATGTAAGTATGTAGACTCTGCAAAGAATCCTATCTATCTATCTATAATCCTACTAGAATAAATTCTACACACAAAGAAAAACACTATCAATAAAATTAACCAGAATTTAGTTTCTAATTGCGTTTTTCATTTGACTGGCTCGTGAAAGAGGTGTGATAGATAATTAAAATGACGTACATTTGAAATAGGGCTACGTATTGCCTTGCTAATTGATAAACTTAGCAAAATTATCTTAATCTTCGATAGCAGTAATCGATCCGCTATCACAATACAAATTCGTAATTATTAATTGCTTGGAACAGTCGTTGCTGTGTTGATAAGAACATAAGGAGCAAATAATAAATTTATCGGCACTCTTTTGGTTTTTACGATATCTGCAATTCTAAAATACGTATGTATATATACTTATGTTTATTTATTTCCAAATTGGCTGTCCTGTAAATATTACATTGTTTTTTAAGCCACATCACATTTATATCACAAAAAATTTGTGTATGGATAATGTAACCGCTGTGTTGGTTTTTACTCATCTCGCAAAAATATGTTTTCTATTAGAGTGGCGTTTAGCACATAAAGCCTTGTATTGTATTGTTGATAATGTATTTACACAGTAAATACATTTACGAAGCTGCTTTGAAGCCTATTATTCACCACAAATATAGCATACCTAATGCAGAGAGAGGGAGAGAGTAAATGCCATAATCCACTACGCTCACTAAATGTGGTTTGGCGAATGGCACAGTCATGTCCTTCATGTTTTTTTAGACACGCCCCACGACTTTTTCCATAATTGAATTGATTTATTCGAACCTTACATTCCTAAGAACACTTGATAAAGTCATTAAAAAAAAAGATAAACATCTGTGTACGTAATAAGATAAAATAATAATGTAAAATAAATAATGTAAAATATGAATAAAGTAACTGTAAAGGGACCTCGTCAATGAGATGCAGCTATAAAAAGGCTTTGTCTATGTCAAAATAACAAATGATCAAAACAATTAATACATACAGTATGCATATTACAGGGAATTGAATCTAGCCTGTCGATATGCACATTATTGTTATACTGCCATGTAAAAAAATATTTACTAATGTTATTAAATAGATGAAAATATAACGATAAGCTTATGATAGGTAAAGTAAAATCTATAAAAATAATAACAATCATGTATCAGGATGTAGATTAAAATGCTTCAAAATGATGATATCAACCTATAGACGCGGAAATAAAAACGTTCATGTTATATTAGGTAGGTACTGCAACATCTTGGACAGAAACGTAAAATTTTGGTTTTCGATAATAAGCTTACATTGGTCGCCAACTCGCCTTATATTAATTTGAGGATACGGTAGATTATTATCTGATGGAACGCGTTAACGTAGAAGAAACCAATTCACTCTAAGACTTGAAGACGTCTAGACTATATTAATTGGGATATACTCACTCAGGCAACGTAAAAACTTACCTAAATGTTTACATAATCTATTTATCGAATTCGAATCTTGTAACGAAAATGGAGTCAAAGTTCGTTCGACATTTTCTGAGACCAGCCATGAAATCTTCTCGATTTTGGAGTTACGAATAGTCTTATAGAAAAAAGGCCAAAGCGGTATTAAATCATCCATTGCAGATATTGCAGATTCACAGCTACATACCTACTGGTTGTAATCATTACACACTATAAAAGAGATCCACCGTCTATGTCATGGAGCTCATGGTATGGGCATGGGCGGCTCTACGCCACATTATCAATTCTGAGAAACTCAGGTACCTACGAGTTCCTTTCTAATTTATTGCAGTCGTTCCGATGCAATAGCTGTTAGAATTGAGGATACTCTAGGTGAGTATCCTTTTTGAGAATGTACGTAATTTTTGCAGCATGGGAACTTATCTATAAATTATACGTTATCCTCTTCCATTAAGGATAATTATTTTCTGAAATTAATATGTACCTAGTTACAATATTCATGAGCCTACTTACATATTTTATCTCTAAGTTAAGTACTAAATATAAGTTGGATCTGGGTTAAGTATTACTTGGTTAACGTTGTAGGTTGTAGAGGTAATTTACCTGTTATATAAATAAATAAATAAATATTGGTGGACAATTCACACACAACACCACCTGACCCCAAACTAAGCAAAGCTTGTATGATGGCGGCCATATATGGATATATTATATGGAATTTTAGGTTTGATATGCTTCGTGTAGACTTTTAAGTGTGATCTACGTATGCGTGTGAGTTTCGTTAGTTACCCAAACCCAAAGTGCTAGCCCAAAGTTCGGTAAGCAGTAGTCATGCGATGCCAACTATCTCCTTAGCACTGAACTAACTCTAAAATTAACTAAAAGTAGTCACAATAAATAGTTTAAGGGATTCATTTAACTGCAGTTAATTAAATCCGCAATAGAGACTGCGAAATGTAAATGTAGTGTCAGACGCCCTAAGACTACATGGAGTGATGATTTACGAAAGGGAGCTGGTTGCTGACCGACACCTATAACCGAAGATAGGGCTGAATGGCTTATTATTGGTGAGGCCTATGTCCCAATATCGAATATGGTGAAAAAATGATAATGATGATGATCAATTAAATTTACCAGTCATTTCTACCTTAGGACTCATAACCGTAACTAATCAATCGAGGATATCTATTGCTAAAGTTTTACATCTAAGCTCTACAATCGAGGATATCTATTGCTAAAGTTTTACATCTAAGCTCTACCAGCTTAGATGTAAAACTTTAGCAATAGATATCCTCGATTGATTAGTTACGTCACTCGATGGAGTGCCTATTTATGTAAAATATCAGGCAATTATTAGAGTACGTAATACTGAGGATCGGGTAAGGTTGTTTGTTATGATAGAAGCAAGACATAAGAATCCCGTCCACTTGAATTCAAAGCTGTGCCTTAAGACGAAACGTCCAGAAGTGGTTCAGTGCTATTCAAATGAGATCCAATTTATTTTCCTCAACTTAACTTGATCTTGTGAAAAGGAATTTAAAATACCAGTGAGCTTAAGACAAAGCGCCACGTGATGAGGAGTCTGACCTTGGCAATGCTATTTTTTGTTGTTTATTTTCAGACTTAGCGTTTGGGGTTTCGGCGTAGGTTTTCGTAACTTTTGGCACGACAGAATTGTAACGAAAAACTAAGGTGATATCATACTTATCAGATTTTACTAATAACCTTTATGAAACGAAATGTTAGATCAATATTTTTTTACCTGTCCTCAACGAATGAAGAAATCTCGAACGATTTTCATAAAATTGACTCAACAATTATTTCTGTTAGTGTTATCCTAGAAATATTATAAATGTCAATGTATGGATGTTTAGATGTTTGTTGCTCAATCACGTCCTACCGTATGAACAGATCGGGCTGAAATTTGGAACATAAATAGATTATAGTCTGGAAGAACACATAGACTACTTTTTATTCCGGAAAAACAACGGGAACGGGAACTTTGCGGGGTAACACCGCGGGGCGCTGCTAGTAAATAATAAAAACATATTCTCTTATGTAAACGTGAAGCAATACTTTATTCCTGAGCTAATGTTCGGCTTAAACATCGCCCAAATTCGGTCATGTACATAATATGCAGTATTGCCCCCACCTTTGTAAAGGTTCTGCCAAATACCAAGTTATAGAATTGATTGAGTAGCGCGTCAAGAGACTAATGGGTGACAAAGCTTTATCGGATACATTCCGTGAGCAGGAATTGAATAATTCAATTCTGTCCTCTCCCTTCTGCAATCACAAACAAAACTCAAACGTCACCGATTCATGGTAGAAATCCCGAAAACGAGAACAAAGCACACTGATCCATATTTGCCATTTCACATTGCCAAGCTGAAAAACACTCTGCCTGAGTCAATATTCCCTCATAGTTACTATCTGGGTATCTATACTTAAATCTAGACTAAATAGGTATATTTTTGGTTGGCGTGCTACATAGCTCAATGCTTTACATCCAGTAATTAGCGGTCAATAGCTAACTTTTGCATAAAAAAACATTGTTTTGAGACCGGATGGAAACAGAGGCACGCATGTTCTTATCTTCCGTAACACGTGAATCATGGTATCACAAGTACAAATAAACAACAATTATATCCTATTTCGTCGATAGTCGAAACTACAGAAACATATAAGACCATTTGTGCATGTCCTAAATGAAGTAATGTTTCGATAATTGACCTGTAGTAGTCTCTGGTAGGCCGAGAGCAATTAATTACTTTTTACGGTTGTGATCAGGAGTATCTGGCCTGATTAATGATGGCTGCCGGGGCGGATAGTTCGCTTAATTAAAACTGCTATAATAATTAATACTCCGAGGCTTACGTGCGGTAGGTACCTACGGCACTA
The DNA here is from genome assembly GCA_963693475.1 of Ectropis crepuscularia. Classification (NCBI taxonomy): domain Eukaryota; kingdom Metazoa; phylum Arthropoda; class Insecta; order Lepidoptera; family Geometridae; genus Ectropis; species Ectropis crepuscularia. The sequence goes on from OY856358.1 coordinate 19,858,309, forward strand.
ATTGTTGTGTGCGTCGCGCTGTCTATCTTTCATCTGTGTCTAATTGTCTATGGGTATGTATCCTTGACGATCTATGAAACACTAATATTGTAGAAACAAAAGTTTGTTCGTTATTTAACTGCAAATGTAGATTTTCAACCTACTTAGTTGTATTTAGGACGAAAAGGTTTGACTCTACTTTTGTAATAAGAACGTCTAGGCTGTGGAATGAGTTGCCTGAGTGGAGTTTTCCCGATAATTACAATCTTGGTGTCTTTAACCCTAACCTAAACCTATAAATTTTTTAAAAAACTACCATTCGTTATTTTTCGTTGTAAAGTAATTATGTGGTCTATGTTATTCCAGACTTTAATCTAATTGTGTTCAAAGTTTCATCCCAATCTGTTCAGACGGATCAAACGTTTCGACATGAAGACATGATACAGCAACAAACATCTGAACGTCCAATCTTCCGTATTTATAACATTAGTAGGATTCATTGAATTTCTTAGTTCGAAATATAAGAATCCTTTTAGAAGAAAGTTTTTAGTACCTTTCAAACTTTGGATTCGTTGACATTCTCCCTTCCTTCTTTATTCCTAAGTGTTTTTATATTGTATGGAATATTCTCATGCTAGAGATATTACCATTTCCCAAATAATTAACTTAATCGTGATGGATAATAATGGTTGCTGCCAGCGTCGGGTTCAGAGAAACAAGAGCCTTCAACGAACGCAATACCGGGAAACAAAACTGACCAATTAGCCACTATTGATCCGAACAGTTAATACCCCGTCTGTGTCGTTGGTACTTCGCTGTTTGGTACACTCAGTGGCAGATTTGTAGTAACTTTGATGCCAGTGAACATGTTAGTGCACATGGACATACATCTAAAATAAAATTGAGTCATCAAAGAAGGCATCAAAGTTAAGGCCGAAATGAGCCAATCAATAATATTAATTGGGCCATTTTGCCTTTTTTTTACGTGGGCGAAATACTTTTAGGTATGCCCACCATGCAGGGACATGGTGGGGTATGTCGGGCTCGACACCATGGGATACAACATGGTGCCCCTACCGACCAAAACCTCCACAGATTTCTCCTGCATGGCCGCGGGGTCACTTTTCGCACTCCTACGACAACCCTGACCTACCTGCCACTGTCCTTGCGGACCCGCCTCGCGGGGGGCGTTAGTACTCCCGCATTTGGCTCTAGTGACGCACCGGAAATCAGCGGCCCGTCACCTCCTCGAAGACCTATCCCTAGATGGGGCGTCGGATGGCCCTAAACATCCAACGCCCCAGGCCTTCCTGTGGAGACGGGGTGCAAGCCCAGAGTTGGCTACTCTCTAGGCTCACCCCGGTGTCCTTTTCCGCCTCAGTTAAGGAGCGAGAGGCTTCCAACTCTCGCTCCTCCAACTCATACGACCTCTCACTGTCGAGCACAACGGCGAAGATGGTCGGCAGCGAGAGGTCCGCCCTCACAACCGCGGCTAGGGATAGCCGCGGTTCCGCCTCTATGGCCGCACGGCGGCCCTTGTCCTTCCACTGAGCACTCTGCTAATCAGAGTGCTCGTGGAGGACCCTCATCTGGAAGACTTAGGAATTTTACTTAGACGATATGTCAGCCGAGTAACCTTTCCAAGGCTTCCAGTCCCCCTCCCCAACCTCTACACGCACTGCTCAAAGGGGTGAGGAGCGCGTGTAGAAGTTCCCAGCCCCGGCCGGGATTCGCCATCACACAACAAGATGCCACCGAGGCAAGTTGTTGTCTGATGCCTAGGGTGCACCACGTGGAGGTTCCCGAGCCACGGACCCCGCGGCACGCACACCGCACGCATCAACTTTTGCGATTTAAGGGCGTACCCCGAGCAAATGACCTTGAGTATTTCTTACCTTATCGCACACCGCAAGAAAGAGCAAGAGAGAAACAGTAGGATTTGTCGCTGTTTTACGCTCAAATTTTAGAATAAACTGTTTATAAAATCAGATTTTGGTCTTTTGAAAAAAATAAAACTACCAAAATGTTTGTAATGGAATTTTGTCTATCCGTTGGTGTAAGTACGAAATCAAAATAATGGACGATTTTCGAGGAGATGCATGATAACTACAATTATTTAATTTTTTCATGCTTTCGTTGTGAGGCGATTATTTAAACAATAAGTTCATTAACAAAAAAATAAAACTACCATTTTGAAGCCAAGAAGTTGTATAAATTTAATGTATTTTTTACCAGTTGATATTTGTTTTGGCTTATGAGTAGATAGCTCTTAAAACTGGACAAAAACTCGTTTTGCTGGAGGACGCACCTTAAGTTACTAATGTTATGTTTTGATATCTGTTACTCAATCACGTCGTAGCGTATGAACGGATCGTGCTGTAATTTAGAACACAGTTAGATTAGAGTCTGAAAAAACACATAAGCTTCTTTTTATCCCCAGGAAAAATAACGAGAACGGGAACTACGCGGGCAAAACCGCGAGGCACTACTAGTGTCATTATAAAATGTATGTTTTATTTTTGAAACATACAGTACCTGGGTCACCGAGCTTTGCTCGGTTTAAATACTAAAAATACTTAGAAACTCTTAGATTTTCTTTAAAAAAAACTTGAAAAAAAAAGAGAAGCCGTCTGGATTCGAACCCGCAGCTACTAATTCGTGACCGCCACGAACGCCCGACTTCCCGTCTGAGCCAATTAAGCTGTCGCGTCACGCGGCGAAATTTACCTTCGCATTCTAATGTCTAATGTGATAGTTTTTCGTTGTCTAAAAACGCGCATAATATGCGTTTTTTTTTTAATGAAACCTAGTTAGATCGATTTATCGTCCCCCAAACCCCCTGCATACACAATTTCATGAAAATCGTTCGAGCCGTTTCCGAGATTCAGATTCTATATATATATACATATTTATATAGGTACAAGAATTGCTCGTTTAAAGGTATAAGATTTATTTCTATATAAAAACGTATATTGAGTAGGTATTTATTTTTGTAAAACATTCTTGAACGTCAATCAGTATGAAGTTCACTGAAGTTCAAGCAAGTGAAGCCTACGTAAACGAACAATAGTACCTACATTATTTAAGTGCAATGTTTATTTGGTCCTACTTATTTGATCAGCTTGGCGTGTACATAGATATCATTACTGCTTACTATACAAAAGTTCAGCTTATGGGCAACAACTGTGCCAACAAACAAAAAAAACATTGTGAAAGATTTGAAGACTCAATAAATACTGGTAGTATTCTTAAGTGTATTATATTGGGTGTTTCTATGTATAATAAGTATGTATTTAAAATTATATAAGTATTATATCAGCTATCTGGCCGCCATAGTACAAGCTTTGCTTAGTTTGGGGTCTGATGGTATTGTGTGTGATGTCCACCAATATTTATTTATTTATTATTATTATTGGATATCCTTAAGTATGGAGTATTATTAAGATCGCTTTCAGCGATAAGGCCGCCCACTGTCGCACTACTTTAAAATGTATTGTTATTTATTTTCTGTATTTCCTTTTCTTTGGTGTGTCAATAAAGAGTATGTATATCTATCTATCTATCTATTTTAATGACTACAAGCATAACTGTAGGTAGGGAAAAGCAGTGCCCACCCTAGATACATCGTGTGTGCCCCTCACGAAAGGGTGGTCAATTGGGAAGAAAAAAAGGAAAAATGAAAGGTAATTGACCTTTCATTTTACCTTTCAATTTTCTAGAGTAGGTACGGCTAAACGTGGATGAAATACGGAATTCCTACCATGTCGATGACACAATATTTATTCAACTGACTATACCACCCACACGCAATGAAACATTAATTAAAAACAGATATTTTCAGCTCTAAATTAAATCACAAAACCTACATTACAATTTGCAATAAATAGCCTAAAGGGATTTAATTTCCATAGCAACAGACTATTGCTAGAACTTTGACCTGACATAAACAGCATATTTTTTTTACTTTTAGAGGTTTACACTTGACCGCCATCTCGCCTGATGTTAAGCGACGATGCGATCTATGATGGCGCGTATTTACCTAGAAGAAACCGATTTACTCTCGATTTGAAGACACAAAGATTGGAACCATCAGGAGTAGAGTCAAATATCTTCGTTCGTGTCTTTGGAACATCTATCATGAAACGGTGTCGCTTTTTCGAGCTACAAGCATTCCGATAGAAAAAAGGGCAAGGTGGTATTAGATCATGCATATTAGGTAGTTGCAGACTCTCCTAAATGTATCCGATAAAAAAACCGATACGCTAGCAATTTTTCGGCAATGTTCAAGACTTTGCAGTCTTTTTCGCACAAGAGTGTTATTGCACAAATAAATCATTCTTTGGCACGGAATCTTTGGTCTCGGAGTTAGACTTGCACTTGACCGGTTTAACAAGTAGTTCTTATAATACAAGCTTTGTGTTGTTTGGGGCTGTTTAGTGTTGTGGCTGAACGTCCAACAATACTACTTGTATCCTATATTTATTTTATTCTACTACCTATAAAACCGAACGTTTAGACGTAATCACAACGGAGCTCTTAAACGGGTCAGTTTAAAATTTGAAAAACTGTATTATTATTGTCTAGAATAACACATAGGCTACTTTTTATCAATGGAAAATAACAAAAATAACTGCGCGGGTGTAATTGTGGGGTGCCGCAAGTTATTTATAATTTTAACTAAAATTACATCTTCATGAGCCACCTTCGATACCGTACCAAGGCGACAGAAAATTATTTTTGATAAAGAACCTATCTTCATAAAACCAGTCAAAAAACATTATACCTAACAACTGTGATACCTATCATGTAATTTCATTTTGATCAGTTTTCAAACAAAGAACAGTCCAAATGTTTATCAGCTATGATGCCGCAACCCGATACAGACACACACTCCCTCACACACAAACACACATACATACACCCTCTCTCTCACAAACCCACACACACACACACACACGACACAGTATTGGTGGATATTTCACACACAACACCAACTGGTCTCAAACTAAGCAAAGCTTGTACTATGGAAGCCAGATACCTGATAATATATTAAAAAGTAGCCAAGTGCGAGTTGGACTCGCCCATGAAGGGTTCCGTTCCAGCAAGTAACATAATATACATAGTATACATAGTTCTTGTAGTTCGTTGTAACTTTGATCGAAGTTTTCATAATAGTGTATTTATGACGTACTAAAAAAAACTACTCATCAGATCGAGTTCAAACTAATTTTCGTTGTTAGTTTTCATGGTAATGTACATCATATATTTTTTTTAGTTTTTTCATTCTCTTACTTTAGAAGTTAGAGGGGGGGGGACACACATTTTACCACTTTGGAAGCGTCTCTCGCGCAAGTTATTCAGTGTAGACAAAAATTATCTTAGAAACCTTAACATCATTTTTGAAGACCTATCGATAGACACCCCACACGTGTAGGTTTGATGAAAAAAAAATTTTTGAGCTTCAGTTCTCAGTATGGGGGGCACCCCTAATTTTTGTTTTTTAAAAAAACTTTTATAAAAATCTTAAAGCGGTTCACAGAATACATCTACTTACCAAGTTTCAACAGTGTGGTTCTCATAGTTTCGGCAAAAAGTGGCTGTGACATACGGACGGACAGACAGACAGACAGACAGACAGACATGACGAAACTATAAGGGTTCCGTTTTTACGTTTTACGGAACCCTAAAAACTACTCATCAGATCGAGTTCAAACTAATTTTCGTTGGTAGTTTACATGGTAATTTGGTAATGTACATCATATTTTTTTTTTAGATTTTTCATTCTCTTACTTTAGAAGTTAGAGGGGGGGGGACACACATTTTACCACTTTGGAAGTGTCTCTTGCGCAAATTATTCAGTGTAGACGAAAATGATTTTAGAAACCTCAACCTCATTTTTGAAGACCTATCGATAGACACCGCATACGTGTAGGTTTGATGAAAAAAAAATTTTTGAGTTTCAGTTCTCAGTATGGGGGGCAACCTTAATTTTTCTTTTTTTTTAATTTTTTTGTTCAAATCTTAATGCGGTTCACAGAATACATCTACTTACCAAGTTTCAACAGTGTAGTTCTCATAGTTTCGGCAAAAACTGGCTGTGACATACGGACGGACAGACAGACAGACAGACAGACTTGACGAATCTATAAGGGTTCCGTTTTTACGTTTTACGGAACCCTAAAAACGTACAACGTATTATACCTACATAGAAAACACCCAGGCGCAATATTATAAACCTTAGGTTCTTGTTTTGAAACTCACAAAAGTATAACTAAGCCTTTAGCAAAACTTTAGTATAAGGCGATCAGACACCCAAATACGCGGTTTTACAACTTTTTTTTACTTCGGGGCTTGAATTCTCCCTACTTATCTCATTCAACATTCTTGCCCTGTAGAGGCGGTTTCATTGAGACGGGACGCCGGGGGGTCTACCGCCGAACGAAAAATGTCATCGCTTTGATGTTTCTCTCTCTTTTCTTTTAGCTTGAAATGATAGAGACAGCATTAGCAAAGCGATAGCCGATTTAGTTAGGCGGTAGAAGCGCGGATTGGAGACGGACGGACGGTCTTGTTATTAGATAATAGCAATACGGATGTCGGCGTCAATGGCAAGCGGTAACTGCCGGTGACAGTATTGATGGTCCGTTTAGCGGTGCTTTTGTTTCACTGTTTTATTGCGAGTGCTTTTTTATGTATTTTGATTGCACGCGGATGAACGTGAATTGATATACTTACCATGTTGTTTAATATTAAAGGGGCCGTAATGAGGATCCGTAACGTTTTTAGTTGAGTATGCAGATTTATATAGCTAAGAAATCCTTAACAAACAGTGTAAAAATTTTTGTTCTACGACAAAAATTGACGAAGTTATGACCGAATTACTAGCGAAGTTTACAGAGTGGCTGTCGCGATAGCTGTGACGTCACTGTGACGGTCGCCGCCAGTTAGCCGTTGGCAGCGATAAGGCGCGCAGTGTTTTGTTTCTTTAATTGTGACTTTAAAACAAATTAAGTGTCCGATTTGTGTGTAATTCACTTTTTAAACTATGTATAAATATTGTATAATGCCAAAATGTATAAACACTTCTATTAAAACGCCAGAAAAACTATTTTTTAACGTGCCGAAAGACCCAAAACTTCGTAAAAAATGGTATTCGGTTGTAAAAAGAGATCATAAAACTCCACCCTCTGCCCACGCTACAAGACATTGCTGTGAAGATCATTTCGATGTGAGTACCTACATAACTATACCTATTATTTGGTTGATATTTATTAAAATAAGGTGGTACCTACTAGGTATTAAGTGCAGTGTACCTTTCTATTTATCTTATTTTAAGCTGTTGTATTAATAGAAACACACCTTCTTACTTTTTCTGAGTATTGTGTATAAACCTACGTACCTACCTATTTGCCCGTTCTCATTTCTATGTCATATTCCAAGGTTAAAGCACAGAAACGTACTTAGGTAAAAATCAAAGAGTGAATGATATATTATTTATTTTTTAATCATCTACACAACAGCGGTGCATTTATGTATCTGCCTCAGCTATGCCTTACTGTTAGAAGCAACTACATTAATATATCCTACTAATATAACACTCGCATAAATTGTAACACGTAGCGCAGTCCGCTTGGTCGAACATAAACGATTACCAAGGTTTCAATCATCATCATCAGCGGGGCTTAACTAGTATTTTCATATTTCAGTTGGAAGAAGATATGGAAAATTACGTAAAGTTTAAGTTGGTTGGAGGAAAGCTTAAACTGAAGAAAGGAGTTTTGCCTCATAAGTTTGAATGTCAAAAGCCTCAAAAAAAGAAAATTGACCGAACAGGTTATAAGAAAAGACAAGATATAGAACTAGTAGTTTTGGAGAAAAATAGCAACATGGAACAAACAATATTTGCTTCAGCGGCTTCTGGTTAGTTGTCACCGTAACACCTACGCATAGACAGTCTGCGTTGCGTCGTGGGTGATAAAAATAAAACAGAAATAAAATATATGCATAAAAAATGTTTTTGCTTTATATTCAAGTCATCTAAGTACATACTGAACGAACGATTTGTAACAAAACGCGAGATGGCAAAAAAACAGCCACGACATCTTATATAGGATTCTGTCATACCTAGATCAGCAAGTGAGAGAACCATGCACTAAATAAAGCGCAAGTAGGTTAAAAAATCATTCGCGAAATGATCTACATATGAATGAAAAAAAACAACTACCTATTTCATATGTAAAGTGTAGGTACAGGGACATATTCAGAAATTAAGAGTAGTGTATATACTATCGAATTTAAATGAAATAGTTGTTTTTGTTCATTCATATGTAGATCATTTCGCGAATGATTTTTTAGCCAACAAACTAACAAATTAAAAATTACTAATAAGTACCTACGTACGTAGATAAATAAGCAGTATCCTTACCATTGTAGTTTCCAACCACGGATTTCAACGCTGGTGAACTTGGAATGATTACCTAGAATCTAGATAATCAAATACCATAAAAGAATCCACTTTTGGAAGATTATCTGACTGAGCTTGCACAAAACCCGCTTCTACTTTATTAGTACTCATATTACTTATGTACGTTTTATACTTAAGTATCACAAAATTACACTCCAACAACACTTTATGTAAATAAATTGCCAAATATTAGGGACCAACCGAGTCGCGCGTCGCCGCTGCTACGTCGAATGTGCCGGCCGACCGGCCGGCCGCGCTCGGTTCCGTCACAGTGACGTCACACGCTCCCGCGTGCATTGACTTTTAGCGACAGAAACGGTATATGTTTATTATTTAATATCTTCGTAAGTAATGGTCCGATTTGGATAATTCAAAAAGATATATGATCCTTATGTCATAAAGAATATCGTGGATGATAGATCTATTGAATTTGCTATAACTTTACTGATCCTCATTGCGCTGTTTTATTTTGTTTCTAACTATCAGCACCTCGTTGTTTTACCTGCGTAGTTTGTAATTTGTACCGCAATTAAAAGTAGGTAATATGTTATTTAAAACCTCGGATATATGATTTCGTCACCCAGAGATATAAGATGTTTTATCTCTATGCCCTGTAATTCTCTGGAAACATTTCCCTTCGAACCGGAGTAATGATATTTGCACATTACGGCTTAAAGGTAGAATACCTGGCAAAATTGTAGTACTTCCCCAGGCGGACTCAGCAAAGACCTTAAGGGATCTTTGCTGAGTCTTTGCTGAGCAAAGATCAAACATCTTATATCTCTGGGTGACGAATGCAGTGCTAGGTAATGATTTGGACTCTTCATGTACCAATATGTGCGTGACACTATCCTGTTTTGCGCAGGCGTTTTGCTTACCATCACACCATCAGGCACATGTTTTGCTCGATTCGTCGTTTCATCACGCTTGTGACTATTAAAAACACTCTTTACTATTTAAAAAAATTGGCAGTCATAGGGACTGCCGATAGAAGTGAAAACGCTAACTGAGAATTTGATAGCGCGGGACAGTAATGTTTGCACATTACTGCTTGGCGGTAGAATATTTGGCAAAGGTGTGGTCCTTCCCCAGGCGGACTCTGCCAAGAGTCCTACCACTAGAAAAAGACCCGCCGAAGAGCCCAGGTTCGACCCGCGATAAAGATCTAGGTACATAGATTGTCCATGTATCTTGCAGCTGGCCGTCCAAGACTCCGTTTACCTTATTAATTATACGCATACCTACTTACATTTATTATCCTTTAAAAATAAATAAATTAGACTATTTCACCATAAATCAGGCATTATAAAATAAGGTTCTGTCTGCTTTAACTCCGAGAATAGCGTGGGATTACCTTACTCCACGATAATTAATACATAGGTACCTTTGTATTACTTACAATTGGTTGCTTCTTCCCTTAATACGTGGAATAAACTTATCCTAGGATTATTCTGTTTGCTACTAATGTTACATAAACGAACTTAATACTAGTTTACCTAATCTGCTAACTAATCCAAGAGTGGCTCGTGTAACTAGGTATTGTTATTTTTGTTCTCATTGGTTGTTTTTTTAAACAGTCATCAAGTCAAGTTTTGCACTTGACCGCCATATCGCCTGATGTTATACCCCGTTTACATTATTCCAGTCCAGCGACCGAATCCAGCGCTGGATTGCTTACTGGAATAATGGAGACCGGCACTGGAATGCATCAATCCAGTGCCAGTGCATTCCAGTGCCGGTCTCCATTATTCCAGTAAGCAATCCAGCGCTGGATTCGGTCGCTGGACTGGAATCATGTAAACGGGGTATTAAGCGACGATAAAAACTCTTTATTGTGACACAAACAGTGCGCGAATTCTTCCAAGCTAGCCTATTTTATATTATTAACCAGTATTTATTTGTCCTTAACTTCGTCCGCGTAGAATTTAGAGAATTTCGAATAAGACCTTATTGAAACAACTGCTCCACATTTTTGGTATAAAAGTGAGATCTACGTGCCTTTCCAGATAATCTATGTTATGCTTATGCTCCAGTGTGTATCTCAGGGAAAATCACGTAGTTAATAAACAATTTAAAAAAATGTTTGTCTGTAAAGTCGGTTTACTGACGATAGAACGTGACAACCTCTTGAGAAAATACTGATGGAATGGTAGCATTTTTCAAAAGAAAATTTTAATTTCATTTGTTTAATAGATTTGTATGTAAAAAGTAATCAGTAGAATTTAGTCATTTTCAATCAAAACAATGCAAAAAACAATGCAAAAAAGCTTTTAGATGCCGGGGATCGAACCCGGGACATTTCACATGCTAAGCGAACGCTCTACCACTGAGCTACATACCCGCTTGAACTGCTGGTCGAAATAATTAATACAACTGTAACCAACATGCGGCGAGGTAACGACCGACGGTAACGCGGTAACGGTACATGACGTCATGTTTTGTGGGCGTGCAGCCGGCTTCATCGAATTATAAGACGTTATCACGTCAAAAGTCTATGAACAATTAATTTCAAAAATGTACCTACCTACATTCATATTTATCTAACAATAATTTTAAATTCCTGTACAGAATTCGATCAACTCTTCACTTTTTCTTTCGCAATATTGTAACTCACAGACCTTTTTTAATTAAACCATTCCAAAGAAGCGTAGGTAATGTTTGAACAAGTTTTTCTTATTCGTAAACAAAACAACTTCACAATAATTGCATTTAACCTTACACTAAATATTGTGAAAGCTAAGCGGTAAACAAATTTTATCAAACAAGTGGTTAAGCCTAGAAGAGGAATAAATTCACGAACATAATATTCTTAACTTCGAAGTGGTTTTACTCTGCCCTTTTGTAATGTATGTATACTTACAGAGCACAGAGCCCAAGTCTCCAAAAATGAAATGTAAGTACCTACGAGTAACAGCTACAAATATTGTGTTTGTTTGTAAATACGATTATATACAACAAATTATTATCAGAACTCTGAAAATCAAATTATTCGTCTCAGAAACATAATATCACCATCGATAAATAATAAATCAAATTGATTCATATCGATTAATATCACTGAGTTTTGAGGCTAACACAATAAGTACCTATACCTACTGTTGTGCTAGGCGAACTATTTATTGCTATAAAATACAAAGTAAATACGTAATAAGAACAGCTTCAACTAGAACCCACCACAGGCAACGTGTTTTACAGTTGTAGATTTTGCAAAAGGTAAATTGGGTGTTTTCAATTCAAGATTGAAGGAAAACACGTTCAATTGAGCGCATCAGGCATCGTTGCAAGATGGTGGTCAAGTGCAAACCTCCAAATAGTTAAATAGTCTTCTTCGTACGATTTCATTAATTACACCAACACATCAAAAAACGATTGTTTACTGTGCTTCGTTAGTATCGTATTACTTGCATTATTTTTGTAGTGGTAGGACTCCTGGCAGAGTCCGCCTGGGGAAGGAGTGGACCTTTGCCAGTTATTCTACCGCCAAGCAGTAATGTGCAAACAGTACTGTCTGTTCCGGTTTGAAAGGCAATTTTTCCAGAGAAATTACAGGGCTTAGAGATATAACAACTTAGAGCTCTGGGTGACGAGCGCAGTGCAGTGCTAGGTAATGATTTGGACTCTTCATGTTCCAATAGCTGCGTGTCACTGTGTTGTTATGTGGCAGGCATGTTGCTTACCATCAGGTACATGTCCTGCTCGTCTCGTCACTATTTATTTAAAAAAAGATATATTAATCATTAAATTTATCAAAACAGTTTTTACCCAAAACCGCGCCACTATTTTTACTGAGACATGTGTATTTATACCTACAGTTAAATTAGTTTATCTCAAATTATCTTTCCACGTAAACAGAGCTCGGGTAAAAAATAATTATCTCAGAAATTATAACTAGGTTTGACTTCACACAACATTAAACAATGTTATCTTATCTCAGCGAAAATAATTCCGAACGTAATCCTACATCAGCAAATCAAATATTAGCGTGATAAATGTGGCAGAGCAAGGTGCACTTGTATAACAACTTTGATTGAAGTTAGCTCGTAACTAGTTTTTTGTACACAATTGCAGAATCTTGTAGGTTAATAATATACCTACCTATGCCATTTATCAGCTGCCTGCACTTATAAAAAACATGTAATCTGGTTCTTACACAGGTACCCTACGTTTATTTTGCATATGTATCGGTTCGGTAAACGGGTAAACCTACTAAATATTAACAATGTGCAAAATGTTTCTTTTAGAATGTTTTTGTCTGTTTTCACACTCTCGTGTGAAAATCTCAGACAACGATAAAAAGAAGGACTTTTTGCTAGCCTAAACATATTATTTAATCCAAAGTTTAGCTGCCAAATAATAACCATAGGTTTCGGTATAGTAGGTATAGGTTGGTATAGGTTGGTCGGTATAAGTTGGTCTAAATCTGTTTCTTTACAATAGCCAATATTGGTTCAAATGTCTACCAAACCATTATTTCAAAATACACCCACCATTAGTTCAAAATATAACAAACAATCCTACTGATATTATAAATGTCAATGTTTAGATGTTTGTTGCTCAATCACGTCCTAACGTATGAACAGATTGGGCTGAAACTTGGAACACAGTTAAATTATAGTCAGGAAGTACACATAGTCTACTTTTTATCCCGATAAAAGAAGGGGAACGGGAACTACGCGGGTAAACCCGCGGAGCGCTGCTAGTAAAAGATAAACTTCAAAAGTATATTTTAAATTATCTTGTACCTATAGGTAGTATTTAGACTGTTTAGACCCTAGACTGGGATGATGCCAGATACTATATAGTTATACTCGTACTGACGGTATTGCTATAAACCCTTGAAACAATGTTACTTACTTAACACTGATTTCGTAACTTAATTGTCTTCTTTTTAATTTTCAGAGGAGTCTAACCTCCCTGGCGGTGCTGCTCGCATCGGTGGCGGTCTGCCTCTCAGCCCTGGTCAAGGCCCCGAACAATAACTTCGAGCTTCTAATCCTCCACAACAATGACATGCACGCAAGGTTCGAGCAGACCTCTCAGCTCAGCGGAGCGTGCACCACGGCCGACAGGGAGGCGGGCAAGTGCTACGGAGGCTTCCCTCGAGTTGCTCATGTGTAAGTATACTAGACAAAAATATCATATTTGACTGATTTGAGCAAGGGTTACTTTACATTAACCTACTTGCTTGTACCTACTTGCATCATAGAAGCAAGCGCATCACGATCAAGGAAAATATTTTTTACCTATTTGACAGATCGTACGACTGCCCTTCCTCAGCGTTTCATAAGCATAATTGCTCTATCATCTTAATATATATACATCTCCTGTCACGATGCTTGTCCGCGATGGATTCCTAAACTACTTAACCGATTCTAAATTAAATTGGCACACCGTGAGCAGTCTGGTCCAACTTGAGAGATAGGATAGTTTTTATTTCGATTAATAGTCTTTAAATGACAATATCCGAACGCAGCCGGAATGGGCCGCTAGTTGTATATATATTGCATTATCAGTGTAATGATTGATCACGATTAACCAAATGGCAAGAGAATACTACGGTGGCTTCCATAGCTGGGCATTAACTCGTTAATCCGTTAATCGTTAATTAACGAAGTTAACATTTTGATTAACGGATTAACTTTTACGTTTACTTTTAAAAATGTTAACGGACATGTTAACTTCCGTTAATTATGCAGAAGTCCGTTAATCGTTAATCCAATGCTTACTATTTACCGCACGGCACCTCGGCGCGGCGCAAAAAACAGGTTCAGACAAATATGAAACGAAAAGTGCTGGGCGCAGTGTGACCATATGTGGCGGGTTCCTGCAATTTTGGCAGGATTGAGGCGTCATTTTAGCCTGTGGCGTGATCGGTTGACGTTATATGAAAACAAATATAATTTTGTTATCATAAGTCATATTTTCGATAATCTCGAGTACTTTTTGGCTGAAAATTTGAGCATAGACATACCTACTCGAATTTGACTGACGTTTACAATTTAGTTGAATATTTCACACATCCCTAGTAAACCAAGTAGATTATAGTAATCCATAGCTAGTGGGGAACTCCCCGATAAATTCAATCATACTTTTTCGATTGTTTATCTGTATTGTAACTTTTTTTTCATAAAACTACCACCGAGGTAGTTCATTTCAACTAACCAAAGAAAAGTTAAATATAAGTTAATAATAAATGGCAATTTTTGGATGTTGTAATGTTTGTTGTTTCATCACGTCAGAACGTCTGGGAACGGGAAAGGATTGGGTTGAAATTTGGAAAACAGCCCTCAAACGCTGTAGTTGAACGTCTGATATCCACGGGTAAAGACATTTTGTAGCCTCGGTTTCAGACGAGAACTTCGACATGTTAATGTTCATAAGGGGAATGTTCATAGATACCTATGCGCATTATGCCCGACGATTAATTACACATTAAATTAAATAAAAAATATTGGCAGTCATAGAAACTGCCGATAGAAGTGAAAACTTATAACTCAGAATTTGATAGCTTACGTTGGAAACTACACGGGTGTAACCGGAGGGCGTGGCCTGGTCATCATGGCATGGCCATCTAGAAAAGCAGCAGCATTTCCTATTGGCTGATGCATTTCTAGATGGCCATGCCATGATGACCAGGCCACGCCCTTTCAGCATTTCTCATTGGCTGACGCATTTCTAGATGGCCAATAGCCATGGTCTCGAGTTTACCGGAAGATTTCTTATCATACCCGAGCGTGACGCTAGAATTCAATTCACAGCCCACGAAAAATCTGTCTCGGCGCGCCTAAAGAAGTTTTCACTTCAATTATAAAATTAAACTATACAAGTATTTGGTTTTTTCCTAACCTGTTAACTTCCAAAACCTAAACCAACAGGTTTTATAAGTTCACTAACGCAACGATATAAAAATCCAATACGGATATTAACGGATTAACGATTAACGTTAACTTCCGTTAACTCTTACGAAATGTAACGCTTTAATGTTTAACGAAGTTAACTTTTTTTGTAACGGATTAACGATTAACGAAGTTAACTATTTGATTAACGGTGCCCAGCTATGGTGGCTTCCCTAACGTTGTTCATATGTGAGTTACAGCGTGGGGCCTTTCTGGCCCCAGAAGACCTAGCTGACTTGTAGTCCCGTATTAGTACCAAATTTCCTGCTCTCTGATTGAAAAAGACCTCCGAGTTGAATACAGCATACATCACGAAAGACACGACAGAGGGATTGAGGAATTCCAAAGCAGGTTTTCCTAGATGAGCTAATTTCTGCTTAATAATTTGTGCTCTCTGATTTGAGCAAGCGTTAGGGATAAACGCGAAATATGCCATGAAATCATCAGACGTCTTCCGCCAATTTTACCTATCTTGTAATCTGGGCAATGTAATGCTCCAAAATGTATTGATATCGCCAATATCGTAAATTTTGTTATAGTTTTACAAATTTGAGTACATTTTCCAAAGAAAACAAATTGAGAAGTTAAATCTAAAAGAAAAGGTCACCAGGAATTCAACGCTTATCATGTAAATAACATATCTGAATGATTGGCTGCAAAACTAGTCCTTGATAACAATTAGTCACACGATAATTAAATTTTATGACTCTTTATCACGAACAATTTAAATATTGATTGCTTAGATACGGTCATAACTGCATACAACGCAAAAAATATTTAATACTTACATTTATAATTAATTAAATGGGAATGCGCGTAATCCCCGAGATAAGGTACATCCCCTTTTATGAGAAAATAACTGAGAAATAACAGTAACACATTTTTATAGCTATATAATTTAAAAAGTACTTGGAACTAGTCCCGAGAAAATCATTTTCGGGTCACAATCAAGCGTCAAAATCAATCCATCTTCACTTCAAACAAACTCCAATTTTGTAGTTTCTTCAAGTTCTCGAAAAAAAAAACCAAATTTTGTTACATAAATGAACAACTAACAAGATATGAAAACTAACCATAATGAGAGATTTTGTATCCTAAAGGATACAAAATTAGTTTCAAATTACATACTAGATGGCACTCTACTATTTTCTTATTTTATTAACACTTCAAAATAGGAGGAGCTTCGCAATTCGGTTGGATGTTATTTTTTACTACCTCGCTGTTTTATTGGACGATGTTATTAGTTAATTTCTCAAAAATTATGAAATTTAGTAGAATGTCCGAATTTAATTTTATATTAAAGTCAGTTTTTGTTGTTTCGGAGTAAAATAAAATACATAAATTTCACGCACACAACGGATTGGTCCATGAATTCGACGTAATGATGCGTAAAAATAAATATGAATGTAGGTAATTGGAATTGATCAGGATACAAGTCGATCCGCCCAATTCACATTGAAAGAACCTCAGATTTGGATAAAATATGACCTACTCATTTAATCGGCGTCAGCGTTTAGCCAGATAGGCGCTGTCTATTTTTTTACCCCGATTGTTACAAACTTGGAATCTTCAATATCTTGGAGTCTTGGAGATTCAATAGTTCTTACTTACTTTCTTAAGTAACTACCTACGCTTCGTCACAGTCCGCATCAATATGACTGTGTAAACTTAAAAAAGTAAAAAAAAAAAATGAAATATACGGTCGAATTGAGAAACCTACTTTTTTTTAAAGTCGGTTAAAAAACTATCATAATTTTTGTCTTCAATTTTTGACGTTTTTGAACGAACTAAATGTGAAATGTTGTAACTCGTTCAAAACCGTCTCAATGTCCAGCTGGCGGCGTTGACACCGACGATCAAATGATACACCCAAGTCATAGTTAGATTATTGACTAACTAAACAATTGGTTCATCCGTTCAAGACTAATGGAATGCAATATGACCTCATATCGTCAGACCTCATACCACAGTCACACTCCGGATTTGTGAACCTCACACAGCACTGCGATAAATTATAACAAACTTCCTACCTACGAATACATATTTAAAAAAAAGTAACGCGAACAGAATATTGCAAATATAATAGTTAGTATATTGCATACTTAGTATTTTATTTTCGTTAAGTGTGCGAATTTAAATCTTAAAGTAACAACTTGATTTTCTCTACAGTAAATTTTAGTAGTAGTAATAATAGTAGGTATTCAATATAAACGGAGGTACCTACACTAGTTTGTAAAAAAAACCGCGTATAATAATATAACTTATTTCGGAAAAGCGACTAACTGAATCTTTAAAAAAAATTATTCGAAAGAAACTATTTTTACACGATTTATTAAAAAACTTAAATGTTTTATTTAGATTACCTGTACACGGGGGAGATGACCCCCCCCCCCCCTCCAAAATTATATACTATTAAAAATCTTAGACTATTTTTATACGCGGGAAAACAACTGGAACGTCAACTGCGCGGGTAAGTAGTTTAAGTAGGTATGTACGTGCCTCTAGCTCTTCAATACAGTTGGTATTGTTGGATTCAGTTTTCTTGTATTTGTTATTATGATAAATAAATTATTGTAATTGTTTTTTAGAAACACATTATCATTCTACATTGTAATACCTATTTACTATTCAAAATCTTTGCGTTTTCGCGAATCAGATATTTGTATTAGAAATAATACATACGATCTAACCATGAAAACCCGAATTTTTCTTTGCTTTCTCACCAAACAAACTTAATGGCCTGTAAAGATTTCTTTCGTCGATTTTAAACCATAAACATTTTTTTTCATAGATATTCGTAGTTAGTGTTACGTACTACAATTTTCCGAACGTTAGATGTACGTTTGCTCTCCGCCTAAGTAAACTGGAAAACTATTCGAATCGTGATATAAATCGCTTTGAAAAACCGCGGCTTCTATATTGGGCACGCTTTTCATCGAGTATCAAAAACCGCAGTGCGTATTTACTCGACAGAATTTAAATTCGAGGTATGGTTTCGGCAGTTCAACCAATTCATTTCCGCCCGGAAGGTACCGATTACACACGTAGTAACATGTCTGCTTTGATCTATAAAATTACAAACAATAAAGGACAATAACATTTTTAATCCTTAAAAACAATATTACAGCATCATTAGCATCAAAAATCGTCCGTAAAATTTTATTACTCGTATTGACCCCGGCCGTAGGTACGTTGGCAGGATTGAATAAAATCTATACAACTTCTTACAACCTACTTCTCATAACAAAAAAAGGTCTAAATGTTGTGAATATTGGAATTAAGAAATATGCCATGTTTTATACGACACCATGACGACGAGCACAGTGCGTTACTGAACGACGGTTTGAGCTCATGTTCCAAATACTGCATAGCAATGTTATGTTATATTATTTATAACATATTTGCTCGTAAAGGGTCTCTTATTGGACCAATTTCTGTATCGTAATGTATCTTATTACGCACTAGTGCTGTAATGTGTAATGTAAAACGCACGGTTTCATAATGCTCCGTCCACAGACTAGGTAGAGAGATATGCTCCGTCTAAAACGAACGGTACCTTTTTAAATCTTAGTAAAGAGTTTTTATGCCAGAAAACTGTGGTCAACATTTTATGAATAAACTTAACTTTGAGAGTTAAAATATAATAAAGAATTATTAAATTCGTTAATTTAATAAATTTAGACTATAAATTACTTTAATTTTTCTGTAACAAAACACAAAAATATTAATTTACTATTATTAATTATTATTAATGGCATACAGGCTGGTTCTGTGCCGTTGCTTAAAAAAAAAAAGCGCCGATGCGCGCGCATTGCTAATCTGTGATCCATAGTGATTACTTACTCTGTGCTGTGATCTGTGATCAAGTAAATATTATTCCGCGCGTTTTTTTTCGCTGTATTGTTTTTATTTGAAAATGTCGTCAGAGTTTTGTTTATTTCCTCGCAAATATGTTATAAAACGTCGTATGACATACGTGCGCTTTGATAATTACCGCACTTATATCATAATGTACTATTATTTACTTACTATCAAGAAGACGACCACCGCACCACCGCAGGCGCGTTGGTCGTCATGTTACCCCATCTAAAACAAAATCTTCTATGATGTTCTTTCTCCTGCAATCCAACTCCGAAGTAGCCGTATTCAACTGTGACATATATTTAAATAGTATAGTAGAATAGGGCCTTGCGTATTTTGTGTTAGCTCAAAGTTTGGTAGACAATAGAGACCATTTAAGGCCAATTCCCATCGGTCCCTTTAAAAAATGAAATGCATTTTTTTATTTTCCAAAACGACGGCGACGCCTTAAATATATTAATTATCCTACTTTACATTACAAATGCGAAAGTTTAGATTATTTTATGTTTTTTTCAGCAATCAGAAATCAGAAAAATTTATTGTTGAACTGTGTACAAACTAGTTGGTATACAATATTTCCAGCACTTACAACAGTCTGCCCTTTACGAGCATTCAATAATAATTAAAGTAAAATAAAGTTATAATTAAGATTACAAGTCGCTAAAAATGATCAAACTGCTAAATGATCTAAATACCATATCACCATCCATATTATGTACTATGCATAATGCATTTAATAATTATTTACAGTAAAGTACAGTTACACTTGCTAGTCGTTCAGATATTCTATTAGTTTATAATACGCTTTAGAAACTAGCCATGTCTTTAGCCTAATTTTAAAATGATTATCAGCCTCAATCATGTTGGAACGTCTGAACGGATCAGGTTGAAATTTGGAATACAGGTTATAGTCTAAAATAAGACATAGGCTACAACACAAATTATACTTTTTATCGCGGAAAAATAACGGAAACTTGAACAGTGTGGGTAAAAACACGGAGTTATAATATTTCTGATCATATGCGCGTGCTTATTTCAGAGTAAAAGAGGCGAGGAGGGCGGCCCAAACTGGAAATGGACCTCCGGTCCTATACCTGAACGCAGGAGACACTTACACAGGCACTGCTTGGTTCACCATCTACAAATGGAAGATCGCGGCTGAGTTCATCAATGCTCTTCAACCGGACGCCGTTGTGAGTATGCTGGTGGTGAAATCATGGTCAATGGTGACAGGCCAAGCCATTCTCAACTTTATATGGATGTGGGGGATAAGTACTACCGTCGTATACCAAATATGTATTCAACGCTTCCGCGAGCCAAAAACCTAAAGAATTTTTGAACTCATTAAAATTTGGAAAAATGTCGACGACAACGAACTCAAAGAGATAAAATTGAATGTTGTAATGCGACGATTAGAGAATAATTTACATTTAGCAGAGAATTCTCTTTCGACTTCACGAAATATAGAGTATATAATATCCGATTTTTGAAACGATTCTGGGATTGATCTTATCTATAGTGAAAGATTCATAATCCTGAGAAATGAACACAATCATGAGAACAAGAATACCGCCGTATTCCAAATAGGTATTTACTCAAAACTTAGGCAACCCCAAAAACATACTTATCCATTTTTTAACAAACTACCTCGCACAGATTGATAAGAAAATGTTCGATATGACTTCAAAGACACTGAAAGATACCTACTAGTACAACTTTAGGCTGAATCACATTTTGTAATAGGGCCTAAGATATTATACACACCCCTTTCATTTTCGTTAAAGAACCTGTGTACACTGTACACCCCACATCCTATAAAGACGGTAGCTGCATTTGATCGTTTCATTTAAGTTGACAATGCGTAGGTATGCGTAGGTATACGTACCTACCTTCTATCTACCTTATTGGCAATTTAGCAAAAGTGTTGCGTATTAAAAGCAATCGTATGATCGCTTAATTTACGAATATTTGCTACAAACACCTTTACTGGGTACAATAATAATTACTGCAATATTATTTCATACAATAATTATTGTATTTTTAATTTATAATGATAAGTAAAACTTATGGTCATGCTTTTGACTAATATTTTGCAATTGATTATTGTATTCATTTATTTTCATTGCCAAGGCAAAAAATACCTTTGTTCAAGGTTATATATACTGAAGCGTTTTCAAGATGCAAAAAGACCTGTCAAAGATACTTAAATTTATTATACTATAGATATATTACTTAAAGAGCTCTTTAATATCGCCACAAAATTGCTAGCTTAGCGGGTTTTTTATCGGATACACATCGGTGAGTGTGCGACTAATCTCTATAATCTAATACCACCATGCCCTTTATTCTATCGGACTACTAGTAGCTCGCAATAGCGACATCGTTTCATGGTTGACGTTCCAAAGACTCAAACGAAGAGGTTTGACTCTACTTTTGTGATAAGAACGTCTAGGCTGTGGAATGCGTTGCCGGAGTGAGTTTTTCCTGATGGTTACAATCTTAGTGTTTTCAAATCGAGAGTGATTCGGTTTTTTTTAGGTAAGCACGCTCCATCTTAGACCACATAGCCGCTTAACATCCGGCGAGATAGCGGTCAAGTGTAAACCTATTAATTCAATTCTATTTCATCTTAGGTGGCGCCTTGTTTCATTTGTTTGAGAAACATCACAATAATATGAAAAATTTACGAAATCAAGAACTATTTTTGATAAGTATATTTGCATCTTGAAAACATCTCATTATTTAGCGGTCTTTTAAGACCGCGTGACTTTAACGTCATTTTATAATAGTTGAAGTCATTGGTTTTTAGACCATTGATTTATAGGCCATCAATAAATATCTGTGCTTTACGTTTTTGTCCGTGTTACGTACCTCTTCGTTCTATTTCGTGATGTTTTTTGTCCGTGTGTCCGTGACCGTGACTTTTTTATCGTCTCGACTTAAACGTGATCGAAAAGAAGATTGGTTGTTCATCTTAAAATTAAAATAACTTGGATATGTATTTATTACTTTTATACAGGGTTACGGAACTGCTGAAGTAAGCCAAAGGGGGCGTGTTCTACTCAATATTATTAATAACTTTTATTGTCAATACAAATAAACAAACAATTTGCAATCACGACAAAGAATCCGCTGCTCTCTACATTTGCCCAATTTATAGGCACTACGACCAGTTGTCTTAGTACCGGCAATATGTGATTCTTCAATGAAGTTAATTTTGGTAAAAATTACTCATCATTTTTACGATGTGCACGCATACCGACAGCCAAAATACGATAATTATGATGAAGTCGGTTGACAACTGTCTCTTCAGAGCGAATTTTCACGATGCGCGCGCACACATATACCATAATTTTATTAATATGTGTAATCTAAAGACAGTTTCAGTTGAAAAATTGTTAAGTACATTATAAGAAATGTATTTATTCATATTGTAAATACACTATGAGTATGGAAAAGCTTCAATTTTTCGCTCTTCAGGATCCGTCTCATAGCGAAAATTATTTAAAAGATGAGTACAACGCGGCTTTAATTCAGATGTTCCAAGTAATCCTGTATACTTATTAAGGAAAACGTAGAGTTTAAAAAAACTTTTGGGAACAGGTTTCATTTTCCTCCTACTACCTTTTATTATTTAGATTTGTCTTTGATCAGACTAATCAAAAATTAGCGCTTGATTTAAATTACTACCAATTGAACCAGAACCAGATTGAGGAACCAGTGCTTAACTGATTTCGTATTTTATTATAATAAATATTACACCAAAAAAAAGAGTGAGACTTGGAAAAAATGTAGGTATGGGTGGAGGTACAAAGGTACATCCATTTCAAAAGGGAGAGATGACCCTAAAATGTGGGTGACGGGTTCTTATTTCTCTGGATGACGAGCGCAGAGCAGTGCTAGGTAATGATTTGGACTCTTCATGTTCCAATAGCTGCGTGTCACTGTGCTGTTATGTTGCAGGCATGCTGCTTACCATCAGGCACATGTCCTGCTCGTCTCGTTCCTCCATACTATTAAAGAAAAAGGATATGTTACTGTTTCGTCCGTGTCATTATTTCGTTTGTATGTGTTAGTGTTATATTCGTAACTTCATATACCTACGTGCTGAGGACTACGTGTCTACGTGTGAACGTAATTATGTTGTTTTGTTATGCTTACCGCAATGCATGTTTTTTGCTTTTCTTATGTGGTGTAATGTATCTGTCGCCGTAAAATTATCAACACTGTCAGATTACAAAGTAACCTAACCTACCGTGACATTATAATCTCACGAGTTTGATTATAATTTGATGGTGTTGACAATTTTACGGTGATATATTTATAATAATATATATTTAAAGGCGTCCATTAATTACGTCAAGTGACTTTGGAAATTGTTTGACCCTCCCTCCTAATGAGGTTTTTTAAGATTTGGCTCTATCTCACCCCCATTCCCCAAGATCAAATTGCAAGTAACTCGTAAACGCATTGGATTTATTCTAAATACAGTCGTTTCTAAGTATTAATTTTCCTAGCCCCTCTTCTCCCAAAGTAAACTTATGTAGATGATAGTCGACTCGACCCCCAAGTTGAACACCACAGTATTAATGGACGCTCTTAAAGTTCCTGTTTGAAAACAGGCTTTACAATTTTAGTATTGATAGAACAATTATCGATATACATACCAATAAGCCGTGGTAATAAAGAAAAGTTATGAGACACTCTGCCCCCTTGCATGCATATCTGTTTCTCAACAACTATAGTCTACTCAGTCACAAATGAAAGTGAGTCTGAAATCTGTTTTTCAATAACATAAGATAGGGAAACTCTTTACTGAAAATAAAATACACAACAACGGAAAAAAGTCCAAAGCAAAGGGGAAGAAACACAGGAAAGGGGGGTCATGACCTATCCCCACCCCTGGGCTGGAACCTAGGTGGAACACGAATTGAAACGCACGCACTTATACCACGTTTTTGTGACTTGACCGCGACTATGTAAACCCCTGCATCTAAAACTGGGTCTGCACTTGATCGAAATATACAGGACTATACCATTTATAAATTAATAATAGAAAAGTAATACCTACTAGTATTATAGTATGCAACCATGATAGCTTACAACGGTGTTTAAAAAACACTTTTGAAATCCCTTCGAAAAGGCAGAAACCAACCAATACCAGCTCCCAGCAGACTAAAACAACCCAATAACTAGACGTAGAGCTATATTGCATTCCTATGCAATTACCGGTCTACTCTGTGCGTCAAACACAAAGGATTGAAAATTCCCCGTTCATTGAAAACGAACCCTTCGTTTAAATATGTTACAGAAGCGTTTCGCTTGTAAATGAAAATTACAGTGCTATATTTGTTCGTGCCTGGGATTAGGATATCATGATTGAGTAAGTTTGCGAAGTTTAATTTTTAATACTAACCTTATTCACTATTAAATAATCAAGAAAACTCCATACTAACCAAATAATATATTAACTCTTTAATTAAGCATGTCTGACTTTCCTTGTCGTTGTCGCAGAAAGGTTTTACAATGGTTCGATGACTCATTTTCGGACACAGAAAAAATTGTTTCATGATACGCCGATATCCGTGATGATACGTTATAGATGGCGGTGTGTAGTGCATGTTATAGTACTAAATTGTAACCAATTGTAACCATCAACTAATACGTGACAGATGGGGGTGTGAGTTGATGTTTTAATACTAAATTGTAACCAATTGTAACCATCAACTATTTAAACAATTTATATATAACGATGGATACTTTGTATCTTGTATGTAGATTATAAACTACGGGGATGAGCACTGTTCCAGAATGTGAAACTTTCTTTTGAACTAGACATAAAGAACGGTGAGGATATGAGCGTTCCAGTTTAATTCACATTTTTAACACATGCTCACATTTTATTTGTTTTGTTCACTGTTAAATTATTATTTTCAGCTTTTCTGCGACGATATCTGCTATGTGACATATGAATCCAAAAACTGATAAACGCAGGGATTTGAATAGGAATTCTTGGCTTCATAATTTTTTTTTCTACATCAAAATTTTCGTAACTTTCGATGTATCGTCCTAGTCTAATTGGGAAAGGTGATGGAGGTGATGGTTTCGACTAAAACTTATCATTTTATACCATTTAACAGCACATAAACGCCATACACACACAAAATTCACTAGTAATCTACTCACTAACAAGAACAAATTATTTAATTTGTGTTTTTGAGATATTGCAAGAAATCTACGAAATAAACACAATATTTCGAAAAATCTAATTCTAAACATGACCTAACTTTTTTGACTCACTTTCGTTAAAATCTACCATCTGAAAGTTAATTTTAATTCGTATCGAATAATTACATAAATTAATTGATTAACCTACATTTACTAATATCGTATAAATTTTATCTTGCACAATTCGCTTTGACTAAACTAACAGGAACCTTGTCTAATTTCAGTCACTTGGCAATAACGACATTGAGAAAGAATCCAAGGAACTTTCATCTTTCATGAAGAATATTGAAACTAGAATATTGGCGAGTAACGTGATTCTCAAGTCGGCCAAAGAAAACGAAAATGTACAAAAGTTCGTAGTAATTGACATTAACGGGGTTAGAGTCGGTATTGTAGGATATCTGACTCCCGATGCAGAAATCCTAGATACTGCCGGCGATATTGAATATATCGACGAAGTTATTGCAGTTAGAGAAGAAGTAATGAAACTCCAAGCTTTGAATGTAAATATAATTATTGCTCTCGGTCACTCAACTCACGAGAAAGATCTAGAAATCGCTAGAGAAGTCGAAGGCATCGATTTCATTATCGCCGGTCAAAAAAACAAATTTTACTGGGATGGAAGCACCGTAGACGATGAAATTGAACCTACCGTCGTAGCACAGCATTACGGCAAAATTGTGCCAGTTATCCCATCTACTTCTTATAGCAATCATCTTGGAAGGATATTAGCTGAATTTGACGAAGATGGCGAAATTATAAAATGGAATTCTGAACCAATCTCACTTTCCGATATCCCTCAAGATGAAGAAGCACTCCAAATTGTCAACGCTCACTATGCAGAAATCACAACTAGATCCGAAGAGGTTTTAGGCAATACAGCTGTTGTCTTGGATGGCAGTTCCTGCAAAACAGAAGAGTGTAATCTAGGGAATTTTATCACTGATGCAATTGTATACGCTTACGCCACCAGATTCGAAGGCGAGAGATGGACAGACGCTGCAATCGCCATCATCCACGGTGGGGCTTTGTCTGGGTCAATTGCCCCTGCAAACCGTCCAGCTCCGGTAACTAGAGGAGACCTACTCTCAGTTTTACCACTAGAAAGTAACTTAGTAGCTGTAACAATGACAGGTACAATTCTGAACCAAGTCTTGGAACATTCAGTCTCTACCTACAACACTGACCCTCCTACTGGCCAACTACTTCAATTCTCTGGCATTCGTGCTACTTACGACATGTCGAGACCGTCTGGATCTAGGCTTGTGGAAGCCGTAGTGCGTTGCTGGTCATGTTTCGTCCCGGAGTACTATACGATCGACGACTGGAGAGACTATAAGATACTGATGCCTGCTGCTTTGGCTGACGGTGGCTTCGGATATACGATGCTAGTTGGCTTGGAAAGAGAGAATATTGCATATGATGAGGTTACGTGTACAGCAGAATATATTAGTCTAAGAAGCCCTGTTTACCCAGAGGTTGCAGAACGTGTGGTGTTGAACAATATCGGCGCTAACGAAGAAGTTGATGAACTTACAACAATTGCACCCCCAACAGTTGCGCCCACAACAATTGCACCCCCAACAGTTGCGCCCACAACAATTGCACCCCCAACAGTTGCGCCCACAACAATTGCACCCCCAACAGTTGCGCCCACAACAATTGCTCCTGCAACAATTGAGCCCACCACAGCTGAACCAGATTCCGCTACGGGCCTGACTGCAAGTTTGCTTACAGTTGCTTTGATGCCGCTGATATTGTACTTCAGAAACCTTTAGTGTTCTGCAAATAACAATAAGTAATATTTTTTAACGAAATAAAGAGAGCATGTACATTACCTCGTATGTAGAGTTACCAGAAATTATTAAATTAATACCCACGCACCTAATTCTTCCCTAGTTGCTAAAAACGTAGACCTTCCTACTCTACGCGTGTACCAGACGCTTAAAATCTATGCGACTGAATCACTTTTCTATCACATCATAGGACCAGTTTGTATTACAGATAAAGTATTTTTTTATTAATAATAATTATAACACGTAGAAGCTACGCGTACGCTTCATGTATGCTATAAGGTATAATCTACGTGCAAGTATGTATGAGAGCATAGTTTCGTGTATGTCTATAGTCTAGATAGATAGATTAACTCTTTATTGCACTAAATTTAAAATAAAAGACATAAAAACTTAAAGACTAAAAGTAAAGTAGCAATGGGCGACCTTATCGCTAAAAGCGATCGCTTCCAGGCAACTGTAGGATGGAAAAACAGATACGAAAATAGGAAAACGGGAAGTACAAATAAAAACTGGTGGAGGTGGGTGGTCTATAGGTATACTTCGTTATACTCTACGTATAAACATACTCATATATTATGTAGAGCAGCGTTTCTCAATTGCCGGGTCGCGACCCGGTACCGGGTCATGAAAATAAAATACCGGGTCGCACCATTCCTTTCAGAAAATATATTTTTTAAAGTATAGAGTGACGCGACGAACAGGACATGTGCCTGGTGGTAAGCATGACACAAAATATTTACGTACTGTAAGTCAGTTAGCATTATCGAATAGTAGGGTAAAGCGTAGGATTCCGGATATAGCAGAGGACATCATGTCATTATTTTTCCTTACAAAATCGGTGAAAGCACACGCAATTCCGATAACGCCAATCTTATTTATGTTTTGCTCGATCGAATTGATTTCGAGAATACTATGAAATTAATATAGGAACTGGCTTGAAGTAGAACCAAACCTTCGCATAAAACTTTCGTAATTTTTCACGTACTTAGGTTCATTGGTTAAAAATAAGCTGCAGCTCCATACTTCGCACTAAAATTTAGAGACTAAAAAATAAATAATAAATGCGTAGAAATATGTACCTATTTCCTACAGAGTTTTATTAATAATAATGCAAAGACGTCAAATGTAAAAGACACACAAAGGCTGCTCGGAGACCTGATAAAAAATCATATTTACATGTGTTGGTGACTAGTGTAATGATTCAGATTATAATATCGTCTTGTATCACATTCACGCACAGAACATGCCATAATATAAATAATTTAATAAAATCGTCTTTAATCCAAGGATTAATTAAAAAATACACGATTTTCACCGCTACGAAACCAGACTGTTACGTTCGGGTATACTAAAATATTGTAATGACCTAATGACGTTACTTCATTCACTTTTTCTTCTTCTCTCGAGCGATTTCCACTTGAAAATGATTTCTCGCTCACTCGCTTTGTTGATCTTTTTGCGTAGCAAAAAAAATTCTTCATCTATGTAATAATGTGTATTATTTTATGAAATGTCACCCAATGTCAACCCAATGGGTCACGAAGGGGCAGTGTGAAATTTACCGGGCCATGGCAGAACAATGTTTGAGAAACACTGATGTAGAGTATATGTTTGTGTACCTAAGTATAGTTAGTAGGTTAGTACGTTTAGATATTGCACCTTTTGCGCTAGCCCAACATTACATTTCTGTTGTTTGTGTTATTTATTTTTCTATCAATCTAACCTAGCGTACCAACGCTAATATTGAAACAGAAAGGTTTCTAAATCAATAGATGCATTGGAGATATAAGCGTATGTAAGTCTGAGTACAAGCAAGCATTGATAAATAAATATATTATATATTATATTAGACATACTCTTTTGAAAGTTAAAGTGAAAACATTTCCTATACCCATGTCTGGGCTCATTGATTCACTTTTGCAACTAAACTAATAGGTAACAAAATATGAGTTACAGTACCTACAACTTGAAACATAGGTAAAATATACCCAAGACCAGCGTGGTGGAATATGGCATTGACTCTCAACATTTGATAGAAGACCCCGAATCCTAAAAGTGGGAACAAAAATAGTTCGAGATTGAATGAAAATACATATGCCTATAATCATAGCTGGGCACCATTAATCAAATAGTTAACTTCGTTAATCCGTTACAAAAAAAGTTAACTTCGTCAAACGTTAAAGCGTTACATTTCGTAAGAATTAACGGAAGTTAACGTTAATCGTTAATCCGTTAATATGCGTATTGGATTTTTATATCGTTGCGTTAGTGAACTTATAAAACCTGTTGGTTTAGGTTCTGGAAGTTAACAGGTTAAGAAAAACCAAATAATTGTAGAGTTTAATTTTCGCGTCTAATTTTCGCGTTTAGCGTCACGGTCGGGTATGATAAGAAATCTTCGGGTAAACTCGGGACCATGGCTATTGGCCATCTAGAAATGCGTCAGCCAATGGGAAATGCTGAAAGGGCGTGGCCTGGCCATCATGGCATGGCCATCTAGAAATGCATCAGCCAATAGGAAATGCTGGTGCTTTTCTAGATGGCCATGCCATGATGACCAGGCCACGCCTTCCGGTTACACCCGTGTAGTTTCCAAGGTAAGCTGTCAAACTCTGAGTTATAAGTTTTCACTTCTATCGGCAGTTTCTATGACTGCTAATTTTTTATTTAATTTAATGTGTAATTTAATCGTCAGGCATAATCCGCATTGGTATCTATTTCCCCTCATGAACATTAACATGGCGAAGTTCTCGTCTGAAAGCGAGGCTATGTTTGGTGTTAAAATGTCTTTACCCGTGGATAGCAGACGTTCAACTGCAGCGTTTGAGGGCTGTTTACCAAATTTCAACCCAGTCCTTTCCCGTTCCCAGACGTTCTGACATGATGAAACAACAAACATTACAACATCCAAAAATTGCCATTTATAATATTAGTAAGATGTTAAACACTGGAATTTTCATTGTATACCTCCATTTCTTCATTCTTATACATTGATTATACATTTTATTTAACTTTTCTTTGGTTAGTTGAAATGAACTACCACCGATTTTATTAAAAGAAAGTTACAATACAGACAAACGAAATAAACGATCGAAAAAGTATGATTGAATTTATCGGAGAGTTCCCCATTAGCTATAGATTACTATAATCTACTTGGTTTACTAGGGATGTGTGAGAAATATTCAACTAAATTGTAAACGTCAGTCAAATTCGAGTATGTCTATGCTCAAATTTTCAGCCAAAAATAACTCGAGATTATCGGAAATATGACTTATGAAAACAAAATTATATTTGTTTTCATATAACGTCAACCGATCATGCCACAGGCTAAAATGACGTCTCAATCCTGGCAAATTTGCAGGAACCTGCCACATATGGTCACACTGCGCCCAGCACTTTTCGTTTCATACTTGTCTGAACCTGTTTATTGCGCCACGCCAAAGTGCCGTGCCGTGCGGTAAATAGTAGGCATTGGATTAACGATTAACGGACTTCTGCATAATTAACGGAAGTTAACATGTCCTTTAACATTTTTAAAAGTTAACTAAAAGTTAATCCGTTAATCAAAATGTTAACTTCGTTAATTAACGATTAACGGATTAACGAGTTAATGCCCAGCTATGCCTATAATATGCCTAACACAAGTTATAAAAAAAAGGGAAATTTTAATGAAAATGTCTATTAGCTCTTAGCAGATAAAACCTAATTACTGACGTCAACATTGTTAAATTCAGGACAAAACCAAATACTCCACCGACAAAAGAAGCTTTGATATTTAAGTTTTTGAACACAATACCTCAGTTCACTGAGGGGTTGTGTACTTCAGTAAAAGTGAGTATTACCTAGTACTGGTATTGTTTTGGGACATTACATGCTCGCGAGAGTGGTTTGATAATAAAGTTTGCATGGGGCATGGGTAGTGTGGTGAGAGCATCTCTCTACCGAGTCTGTGGTGTAGAGTAAACTAACATTTTTAATTTGATGTTTTACTTTCTTCTGTAATTCAGTCTATCTACCTTTGTACATATTTTATTATACACATATCTACTACATTTATCGAAAGACCTCTTGAACTAATTTGTGGTAAGTCTATTCTCGGAGCCAGAGGTCGTAGGTACAATTCCAACCCAGGACAAATATTTGTCTTGAGTGGGAATTGAACTAGTAAACGGGGGAATTGAATGAGTAAGAAATGGGTTTTAAATATGTACTACATTAAATTTAAAGAATGGCGACCAAAATTACAAAAGGGGGGGTGCATCATCATCATCAGCCGCAATAAGCTACCCCCCTTGGATTTCCACAACGAACGGGCCTGCGCAACCTGCAACCAGCGGTTTCCAGCGACCTTTCTGATCCATCTAGTGGGAGGCCGTTCAACACTACGTCTTCCGGTTCGTGGTCGCCACTCCAGAACCTTTTTGAAACTATTTGAAAATGGGGGTTAGGGACCCTTATTTGTGACCGATTTTTCGATAAAATAGAATACCTTTATGCCTTTCAAAGATCGATAGTTCTTCCTTAGATCGTATATGTTTATATACAAACTGTTTTATAAACTAGCGCCTCAGTTCCATTCGTTCAATTTCAATAACAACAACAACAATCTAGAACCTTTATCTTACATTTTTAAAGTGAAAAGTTTTTGTTTATTTTTCTTTATTATTATAGAATGAGAGTCCGTGAACCCTAGAACTTCGGTTATCACCTTTAGTACCGTTTATCTGCCAAAGGCAGAATGACCCAAACTTATCATGGTCCATCGTTCTTACCTGTGTTGCAAAATTTCAGCTTTGTTAAAATAATCAAAGTCTAGAGTTCACGGACTCTTAGTCCATTAGTAGTACCTATACTACAGTACCTATATAGTACCTATACAGCGAGCAACACGGAAGGGAGTAGGCATACACAGCGTTTCCCCTCTGTCAAAGTACAAGTCCGCGTGGACCATGGAGTTTGTTAATATACTGTGGCGTGAGGGCGGGGCTAGATTTGTGAATGGTGCTTTATTTTTTATGTGTTAGTGATTTGGTTGTGTGAGTATGATTGGCAATGGATCGGTACAGGTATGTTTTGTATGTAATAGTGCGGCTTTGCGCTAGTGTGCAACTTCCCCTCCGGCAAGAAATGACAGAAAGATTTGAACAATATTTTTTAGCTAAGGCTACTCCCTTCCGTGTTGCTCGCTGTACCTAAAGGAGAATGACATTAAAAACGGCTAGCTATTTTACCTGCGCAGTTCTCGTTCCCGTAACTTTCCCGTGATAAAAAGTAACCTATAGGTTAATGGCTATCTTACAATATATCTCCTACTTATAAGATAATGTCAATGTACCTACCAAATTCATTCAGTAAGATAAGCAGTTTCTGCATTAACAAGTAATAAACATGCGTTCAGCCAGATGGCTATAGTTTGTATAGATATACAAACTTTCGCTAATATGATGATAGGAAGATATTGAAAACGGTTTTTTATCGTATAGAGCAGTCTTTCCCAAAGTGAGGGAGGGAGCCCCCTTGTGGGCGCTGGAGGTCTAAAGAGCGGCGGTATGAGACCTAGAAAAAAAAATGGGAGCGTTGTGTAGAGGCTTGAAGTCCATTGTGTATTATTGCCTACTTACTGGGTTCAGGTCTCAAGTTAGCAACTTAGTTACTCGTGCGGGTTATAGCACAAGTCTCGTTTAGAATGAATGTTTAATCTCCGCTAATAAGTATAGCTCACAACATGCCTGGCCATAAAAGTAGATACAGGGTCGACCAATTTCTAAATTTTGTTGATGTCGTTGATTGTTACAGGTTTTTACACACTAACAGTCTTGTACAGCTAGTAAAGTATAGTTTTATTAATAAGTTGTAGCGGACAAATTCAGGTTGATGGATGACGCATGATCTCGAAAAGAGTACCTATTTCTTATTACATTACATTTGTCAGTTGTTCTACCTTCTACCGGCAAGCAGTAATGTGCCAAGATCAGTGTTCCGGTTTGAATGGCAATGTATTACAGTAAATTTACAGGGCCTAGATAGGGATAAAACATTTTATAGCTCTAGGTGACAAACGCAGAGCAGTGCTAGGTAGATAATAATTTGGACTCTTCATGTTCCAATAGCTGCGTGCTACTGTGCTGTTATGAATAGGCGTGTTGTTTATCTTCAGGCACATGTCCTGCACGTTCCGTCATACTATAGTATAAAAAAATACATGCCGGTTTCGGAAATCGTTCGTTCTCGGCCCTAGGCCACTACCGCTTCGGCCTTTGTGGGTTTTATGGGCGTTGTAGTGCCTATTATTATCATAAATGCAAAAGTTTGGATTTTTGGATATTCCTGCTCGTGGTCCGAAGGGGGTATACGACCCCTAAATCGTTAAATTCAAAAATAAATTCTAACAGTACATATACTATTTTTTAACGCAGGAAAACAACTGCAACGGCAACTATTCGGGTAAAATCGTCAGGCGCACCTAGTAAAGTCTTTACTCGATTTATCTGGTGACCCTCCCCCAAAATCTGAGGCTGTGTAGGTACTGGTGACCCCCACCAAAATTCGATGCTGGGACCGCGCCTGTGCTCCGTCATAGAAACAACTGAACGGACCGAACTGTAATTTGGAACACAAATTATAGTTTAGAATAGTATGTTGCTTTTCATCGCGGGAAAAAAACGAGAACGGGAACTACACCTTATCTTAAATCTCTCATTCCATCCTACGGTTGCCTGGAAGAGATCGCTTTTAGTGATAAGGCCGCCAATTGCTACTTTAGTTTGTTTTGTTATGTAACTTTTATTTATTTTTGAAATTAAGTGCAATAAAGAGTTAATCTATCTATCTACACGAGTAAGACTGCAGGGCGGCGCTAGTGTGCACCTAAAGGCAGGGCCGAATTGTGGAGGCCCTTCGTTTGTGGAGGCCCCGGGGCGTATGTCCCGTTTGCCCTCCCCTAAGTCCGGCCCTCCCTAAATGGGTAAGAGCCGTACTTGCAATTAACGCCCGTAGCACATTTATTATTAGCCTATAAACTCTAGTAGGTATAGATATAGGCAAATATAGGCAGACATACCAACAATAGTTAAAAACATAAATGTGATCAATCTAATCTTGGGCATCTTACCGATGAGAAAGCGCGACAACCACAATTTACAGTCTCGATGATTTACGAAGGCAGACGTGGCAACATGCGTTTTACTAAAGGCCTGTTTACATTTTGATTATTGCGAGTGCGAGTGAGAAATAGAACACGCTTCTAATAACTTCACTACGCAAGTTACTTTACACTCGAACTAATCACTCGCACTTGCACTAATCAAAATGCAGACAGGCCTTATCACGAAGCGTATAAACTTGAAATTGGGTAACAAATACTTTAGTTACCACAATTGTGCTTGTGGAACTAAATCGAAACTAACAGGCTAGTAATCAAATGTGAACGATCCAAATTATTTGCCTAGCTGTATGATCAAATGGCTGAATATCATTCAGGAAGAAACGGTGCGGTTTAGTAAAGAGGCTAGGCTGTCATTTGACTGGCTGATTCAGCTAGTTGGCTGTGACATCTATATTATATTATACTTTATCGTCAGGAAGTTTATGATTAGTAGCTACTTACTAGTACTACTAGTACTGCACTGTCTCCTTTTGTATCATTTAAGTATCGTAGAGGGTTAGATGCTCGTACTTCCTTTGTACCTTAATTAATTATCTTATTGACGATTTAATTTTGACAAAGCGTAATGGTAACAAACAAACAATAATGTACCTAACGGTTGTGCATGAACTTTTATTACCATGTCCTTGTTTCTGATAATTCAAAAACTCAATGAGCCATACTATTGTTGCATGATGAAATTAAATCTTCATTTCATATTTCGCAACAAAATAATTTTTAATTTATCATATGAAGGTCATAAGCATGTCGCATGGACGTTTTATGTTTGGTTTCACTTGCATGTGTCGGCTGTTAGCTTTACCTTATTTTATCGTATTTATCGTTTGTTTCAGTCTCTTGGAAATCACGAGCTCGATAATGGCGTCTCAGGGTTAACTCCTTTCATCGGAAACCTCACTTGTCCGGTTCTTGCCGCAAACCTCATCCTCACCAAGGAACCTACATTAGAAGCCGAAACTAACTTGATGAAATCGGTGGTATTCGATGTTAACGGAACTAAAGTAGGCGTTATCGGATATCTTACACCTGATACAAAAGTACTAGCAATCAAAAATAACGTCGAATATATAGAGGAAACTGAAGCTATTAAAGTAGAAGCAGCAAGACTAAAAAACCAAGGAATCAATATTCTTATAGCCCTCGGACATTCTGGGTTCACGAAAGACCTGGAAATAGCAGAAAAAGTTGAAGATATAGATCTAGTAATAGGGGGACATACTAATACATTCCTGTGGAATGGCACAAGCCCCGATGTAGAAAAACCGGAAGGACCGTATCCAACTCTAGTCAAACAAAAATCAGGAAGATTAGTTCCGGCGGTGCAAGCTTATGCTTACACTAAATATCTTGGAAAACTGCATCTCGTTTTCAATGGTGACGGTGAAATAGTTAGTTTTGACGGTAATCCTGTACTTCTGGATAACACGATCCCTCAAGATCCGGACGTTTTAAATATCGTTAATGTATATAGAGGCGAAGTAATGAAAATATCTGAAACGGTAGTTGGAAATACATCAGTTATTATGGACGGCCAATCATGTCGTCTTCGGGAATGTAATATGGGTAATTTAATAGTTGACGCAATGATACATAAATATGCAACACATTACCGAGGATATGGTTGGACAGATGCTCCTATAGCTATTATTCAAGGTGGTGGAGTTAGAGCGTCTATCGCACATATAGTTTTACCAGCCAACGTGACTAAAGGAGATCTTCTCACAGTCATGCCCTTCGATGGGAACATGGTAAAGATTACTATAACGGGTTCAAATATATGGAAAATGCTTGAACATGCAGTAGAAAAATATAACCCAACAAGAGCACCAGGTCAATTCTTACAAATGTCCGGTATCAAAGTGCAATACGACTTTAGGAATAAACCTGGCTCTAGAGTCATGAAAGTAGATGTTCGTTGTGGTGCTTGCGAGATGCCCGATTATTCTACTTTGAACAAAAGCGCAGAATATAAAATCCTTATGCCTTCGTTTTTGTCGATGGGTGGTGATGGGTTTTCTATGTTTGACGGTTTGCCAGCTATTCCTTTGGCATATGACGAGCTCCAAGCTTCCATAGAGTACATTCAAGCGCGCAGTCCTGTCTACCCAGCCGTAGAAGGGCGAATTACAATTCACAACGCAGATAAGTTACGAGTCAATTCAGGGTCTAGTTTGAGTCTGTCTCTATCCGTTGTAGTTACAGGTATTTTAGTTTTAGTTAATATGTGATAATTGATTATGTACTTTGGTGAATTTACTTTGGAATAAGTTTATAATAGAGTATTTGTAGAAAGTATAGAGATATAGATCCTATAATAGTCCAGTGAAGGTTGTGATTCATATCAGTATTATGAATGATTTCATCTGTTTGCAGTTTTTGGCAAATGTGTGTAATATAAGTATTTAGAAAGGGTTACCTTTACACAAATGTAAGTATTTTAAAGGTCAATGAACAAAGTCTAACAATTTAATTATAATACTTTTCTTCTAAATGCCATATAGGTACATAGTATAATTTTTTACGTATTTATCTATCTTTAAAGTGAAACTTTTATTACTTCGCCACAATCTTTTTGTCCATCTATTGCATGTCACGTGACGGTCGGCCGCGGAGTAGGGGTAAAGTGAAAGGCGCTCGACAGAACAGCCGAGGCCAATATGGCGGCGTTACTCGTTAATAAATTACTGAAATTACTAAGCTTACTTAAATCGAATAACTAAGTTTTAATCCAAAAAAAATTGTTAATTGTCTACAATGCGAAAAAGAGTTTCACTTTTACCGTAGTTTCATAAAACCACACAATCATTTTTTTCTTTAGTATTCTATTGATTACTATGGACTTTAATAAGAATATCTTGGGTTTTACTTGTTGTTATTAAGTTCTTAAAATGTGTTATTGTTGTATTTACTCTTCTTATGTTAACACACTGTAAAAACATTAAAGTGATTTATTTTATTAGGTATGTGTATGGTTTTTTTTGTTTTCTACTGTTAGTATTTTTCTAAATGTGGTAGGTATGCCCTAGTATAATTATAAGTTTTAAATGCAGTAAAACTATCTGCACTCACAAGATTTCATTACTTGTTACAGTGTTTAAGAAACTAGCTTATAAAATACTGTTGATTGGAAAGTTTTCCCACGCTAAAGCAAATACATTTTTTTTTTAATAAAGAGAGACGTGCAGGACTTCTGCCTGATGGTAAGCAACATGCTTGCCACATAACAGCACAGTAACACCCAGCTATTGGAACATGAAGAGTCCAAATCATTACCTAGCACTGCACTGCGCTCGTCACCCAGATGTCTAAGATGTTATATCTCTAAGCCCAGTAATTTCTCTGGAAACATTGTCTTTCAAACCGGAACGCAATAATGTTTGCACATTACTGCTTGGCGGTAGAATAACTGGCAAAGGTGTGGTACTTCCCCAGGCGAACTCTGCGAAGAGTCCTACCACTACCTACATACCTACTAATAATAGTCTAGTCATTTTTTCGCCTTCTAACATTATGATTGAGGTGTCATTCGATTTGGAATTGAATCTAGATATTTTTTGAGAAAATTCGAAGCCCGCTCGCAAAAATTGCAACAGTTATAAACAATTTAGTAAAAATAAAAATAGTGCTTCGTTATTTGCCATTATGTCAAAAATTATTTAAGATACTTCCAATTTAAAAAAAGACTCAAAAAGAAGAGGATATTTACTAAAAAAAAACATACTGTCGGAGCTGTAGAGCCAATATTTTTAACTTTTCTAGAGGGTTGAAAATACGCCCGAAAACTGTTGCTCCAGCTTTTGCCCCTCCGGACCTTGATTAAATAACCATTACCTACTACCTATTAAATATGCAAATAAAAAAATGAAAAGCTTCAGGTGCCTGCAAGATAGATCAATGAACAATAAATAATCCGTGGTTCAAAACTTTTTTGCGGTTTTTCAATAAGTTATCCATTAGTAAATTTTTTTTTTAGCAGCACGGCTATTAACATTGTAATTACAATAAATGTTAAACTATTAATCTGAGGGTTTTTTTCCTTTCGTGGAGCTATTCTTCAATGGTTTTAGTATATGTTCCCGTTGGAAAAATAAAGAATATGTTATTTTTCATTTTGTTACTAACAATCTTACTGAGTGAAAAATTACAAAGCTACATTAAACATAGAAATAAACTTTGTTTGAATAATATTATTATTGGACCGTTTTCTTATGATCAGAAGCTATTTAAAAATGATGTTTAATAATAGCTATTTTCTATTGTTTACAAAATCGTAATAAACAAATGAATTTTTAATAATAATAATAATAATAAGCCCCCTAAAGACCAACCACACGTCCTGATCGACCATCTGATCACGTGGGGGGCGGACACGCAATCGAAATATTACTGGTGCGGCTAACGTGGCTCTGGGACGTAGAGCAAAAGCATAGGATAGGTATATACAATAGGTATATATGTAGTATTAAATATACATAGGGCGCGTAAAAACAGAAGCCACACAACGAATGAGAGTAGTAGGAAGAATTTAGGGAATAGGCTACTTAGGGCTTTTAAAAGAGAACTTCTTAGCAAGGCTTAAGTAGAACAGCTGATTTCAGTGCAGGATGTTAGCTAAT
Organism: Ectropis crepuscularia; assembly: GCA_963693475.1. NCBI lineage: Eukaryota > Metazoa > Arthropoda > Insecta > Lepidoptera > Geometridae > Ectropis > Ectropis crepuscularia. Next base: position 19,897,314 of record OY856358.1, read on the forward strand.
GGCGGTGGCGGAAGAGCATCTAGCATGCCAACGGCAGCGCCAACAGACTCATTCAGGAAGTCTACTGCGCACTTACACAGTCTGGACGACCTGTGTAAGTTTACATTTGTCCAAACAGTTACATGACAATGAAACCCAAACCAACGCCCCAAGTGCTCGGCGGCCTCATGGGGAACCACAATGATGGTAAGTGCTTATCCCAAGAGACCAGGGGTGGTAAGAATCTCCGAGTGGCGACTCCAAACCATCAAACGACCCAAGCAATGCAATCGGATTCCGAGAATGAAAACGTAGTGTACCCAAGCTTAGCATTTAGCCGCAATTCGAGATATAATCTACGGCAAAAAAATAACTTCAGAACTATTGCCAGTAGAAGGACTTCTACAACGTCTACACAGAACGACGTAATGGCATCAAACCAGCCGTCCGTAACAGCATCATCTCCAACATCAAGCGTAAGCCTATTCGATTCGCCGTGTTCAACACCGAATTTGCTTGAACAACGACATAGGGCCTCTTCCTCACCAGTATCCAGCTTATCAGGGTCTGTAGATGTTGTACAGGAGGCAATAGCCACTATCACTGTACCCACTACAGACCGTACCCGTGCGCGAAAAAAGTGGACTACAAATATGAATGAATTCATATGGCGCACTTATTTAACAATTACATGTAATGAAACCAAAACAAGGACTTACCTTGAAGAACTCCACAACCTTTTCACCAAAAAATTTCCAGAAATGAATGTTTCCAGACAAAGGATAGGCGACCAACGCAGGGCTATAGTTCGAAATAAATTGTTAACCGAAGATACACTACAAAATATACAACAAGAAGTTTTATCCAAACTTAACCAACACCCAAATAGCAACCAAAATAACATCATACTAAACAATCACGTAGACACTTTTACACAACAAATTACTCAAACTAGACTCAGATGGACAGATGATATAAATGAAGCCATTATAAAAACATATTACAAAATAACATTATTAGAACAAAATAAAACAGGATACCGTAAACAACTACATAGCAACATAATAGACCAATTCCCACAAATATCACATGTCTCCGAACAAAGAATAGCTGATCAAAGAAGAGTAATCGTACAAAATAAACTTATAACAGATCAAAAACTTCAAGAAATAAAAGATGAGGTCCGACGTGAATTGCTGGACAGTAGAGATGAATCATCTCACACCAATAACAGTGGACACGACATCCTATTATCTGACAACATAGCATCAATAACGACAACCACCAACCTCACACAAACGGACCCTAATTTGGACAACCCAGTAAACACAAATGACATCAATACACACACAATACAATATACAGACGAAGAGTTAAATTGTAACATTAATTCAACATTTCACATGGCCTTACAAAAATTTAACCAAACAGATCCAACTACGCGACCTTATATTCCAAGACAAAACAGTTCACGAAAGCTAGCGTATATAGTCAACTATTTAAATACAGTTACGCTACCATCCTGCTTGACCCAAGACACTAACTTCACGACTACCCAAACCATAATATACACAGCAGCTTACACAACAGCAATCTGTAACGGATGCAAAATTAAAGAACCATTAGAAACCACACAAACACCACAAATCAACCAAACCCAAACGAGAAAAAATATCTTACGACCATGGCAAATCAGACTTCAAACCAAAATAAACAAACTAAGACAAGACATCGGTAGAATGGTACAATACATTGCAGGTATAAGATCTCGTAACCTCATAGAACATGTAGATAACATAAAAACTAAATACAAAATACACTCCCGACACGAAGAACCAAATTCAAATAACGAACAGGTATTAGATAGCTTAAAACAAAAGCTTAATGCTACCAGCGCTCGACTAAAACGATACACAAAATGTACACAAAGAAAACAGCAAAATAACCAATTTTACACGAACGAAAAGAAATTCTACAGAAACATGACTTCACCGGCACAAGACAGTATGAACACAAATCCACCAACAGCTGATAGTATCCACCGGTTCTGGTCTAATATATGGAATAATGAGATCCAACATAATCACAACGCTGACTGGATTACAACCGACTCATTAAATAACAATTTAATAGAAATGCAATTCGAACTGATCCCAGTACACCTTTTTAAAGAAATCATTAAAAGAACTCATAACTGGAAATCACCAGGGACTGACAATATACAAAATTACTGGTATAAAAAATTAACCTGCACCCATCCATTACTCCACAAACATATCAACCAGTTTATTGAATCACCGCAAACTATACCCCGGTACATCACGGAAGGCATAACATATATGTTACCTAAAAACCAAAATAGACATGATCCAGCAAACTATCGTCCCATAACCTGTTTACAAACTATTTACAAGATTATGACAGCTTGCATATCAGAATTAATTCACACACATGTTTCGGAGAATAATATATTGGCAGAAGAACAAAAAGGATCCCGAAAAAATACGCAAGGGTGTAAAGAACAACTTATAATCGATACAGTAGCAATGACACAAACAGTTAAAAATAAGAAAGATCTTATGACCATGTATATAGATTACCGCAAGGCGTTCGACTCAGTACCACATAGCTGGCTCATTTACATTTTGGAACACTATAAAATTCACCCAATACTCATATCGTTTCTGAAAACCGCAATGACACACTGGACCACAAAACTCTCAATTAAAAATGGCAACGAATCAATAGTTACAGATAAAATTTGCATCAAGAGGGGTATATTCCAAGGAGATGCTTTCAGTTCTCATTGGTTCTGCCTATCATTAAATCCTCTTTCTAACATGCTTAATAACTCCGGACACGGTCTGAAACTCACCCAAAACAACAAAAACTATACACTTAGTCATCTTATGTACATGGACGATATCAAACTTTATAGTAATAGCGTACAATCGCTCCATAATCTAGCAAGCATAACAGAAATATTCTCGAATGACATAAAAATGGATTTTGGAATTGACAAATGCAGAACATTTTCCATGGAACAACAATCGGTTACACATCACCCATTTACTTTAAACAATGGATATCAAATTGATTCTATGGAACCCACTAGTCTATATAAATACTTAGGATATCATCAAAATCACCAAATCTCACACAAAGAAACCAAAGCCGACATAGGACGTAAATTCCGACATAGATTAAATTTGATTCTCAAATCACAGCTAAATAGTCGCAACCTTGTCAAGGCCATAAACACATTTGTAATCCCGGTTCTAACTTACACGTTTGGTATAATAAAATGGTCTCAATCCGACCTCATAAAGCTTCAACGGACTATCAATACATCTATGACCATACAACGCAAACACCACCCACGTTCCTGTTTCCAGAGACTCACACTGCCAAGGGAACAAGGGGGACGTGGGATAACAGATATCACTAATCTACATAACAAACAGATCAAAATTCTTCGGGACTTCTTTTTCCAGCGCTCACACAACTCACCTCTACATGAAACAATAGCTTTTTCTGACAAACGGTATACTCCTTTGAACTTATCGAACAGAAATACCCAAATCAATGAAAAAATTACTGATCCCAAAGAAAAGATAGCCGCATGGGAGATAAAGTCACTGCACGGAAGACACTATCACGACTTACAGCAACCACATGTCGACAAACAGGCGTCGAACGCATGGTTGCGAGGTGGTGAACTCTTCCCGGAGACCGAAGCTTTCATGTTGGCAATCCAAGACCAAGTCATAGATACTAGAAATTACCGAAAATTTATAATACGCCATCCTAACACAAATGATACATGTAGGAGATGCAATAGCAGCTCTGAAACTATACAGCATATAACCGGAGCCTGCAGAGCAATAGTCCAAACTGATTACAAACACCGACACGACCAAGTAGCTTCATTTATCCATCAACTCCTGGCTTATAAATACAAACTTATCCCACAGAAAATTCCTTACTATACAGACCCGAATCGGTACTTGAGAACAAAAATTATAAGTTATATTGGGATAGAACCATCATCACTGATAAAACTGTACATTACAATAGACCGGATATAACTGTTCTAGATAAAACTACAAAAACAGCCTACCTGATTGACATAGCAATCTGTAACACCCATAACCTACAAACCACGTATACTGAAAAAATTGCTAAATACACAGACTTATCAATAGAAATAAAAACGCAATGGCAAATAAATAGCACAAGAACCATACCTATCATACTCTCTACTACCGGTGTCATACCCAAAACCTTGTCCATGAGCCTTGAAACACTACATATCCATACATCTGCAATAAAACATCTGCAAAAAGCAGTCATTCTAAACACATGTAGAATCGTCAGAAAATTTTTAACCTTATAAAAGCACTTGGCTTCGGCCCGTGCCATAATTACCTCCTAGTACGGAGAGATCACGAAAGTGTAAACGAAAATAATAATAATAATATCTTTATTTCACTAACAGATAATACATATAATTAAATCAACCAGGAATTCCTTTTAGGCAAAAATAGCCTGTCTTAGGAGTTCCTGCTCTTCCTTAACATAGAAATACAATTAACAATCGGTGTATCTGTAAAGTATGAAAGGGTATGTGAGTGTTAGTGAGGATGTGTGTGAGAGGGTGTGTGTGTGTGTGTGTGTGTGTGTGTGTGTGTGAGTGTGTATGAGAGGGTGTGTATGTGCGTATGGATTTTAATGTACCTCATTGAACCTGAAGCAGCATTTCAGTTTCATTATAGTTAAGCGGCGTTACCCACTTGATAATAGAATCTTTACATTCATAGTATTTCTTGGCATATATTTCAAGATCTTTACTAATTTTGTTATAAATAAATGCTGATCGTGCATTATATTGCTTAAAAGCAAAATCCGTCTTACATTTTGGGATTTGTACTACCGAGATCTTTCTTCTTTTCGATTTATTCCGTATGCTAGTATCAAACGTAAGTGATTTATGTTTTTTGAGAACTAAATAAACAAGATATAGTTTTCTTACTGACAGCAAATTACTAATAAAATAAATACTTTCTGTTGGAAATCTAATATTTTTAAAATACATTACTTTTATTAATGCGCGCTGAGCCCGTTCCACTGCTATAAATTTAGTCTTTGATGCTCCTCCCCAAATTGGGATACAATATATCAAGATAGATTGCGCTAAGGCTACATAAATGTCATTTAATAAATTACGAGAAGAATTACTACTTTTTTTGGGCGCAACATGCCTAAGGGACCTAAATATCCAAATCAATTTCCTTACTCTATTGGAAACTTGTTCCAAATGTGCGTACCAAGATAGTCTATAATCTATTATAACCCCCAAATACTTAGTGTTTGCTATCTGTTGAATACTGGGACACCCACAGTTCATATTGTTGGTAACATTACATTCGTGAATTCTTAAATCAAGCTCCATTGGTGGCTGAGTACGATTACTATTTAATTTAATATTTCAAACAATTAAATCAATAAATTAACATAACAATTTCACTCAGTAAAATTGTTGATAACAAAAAGAAAAATAACATCTTTTTTATTTTTCCAACGAAAAATCTTTGCTAAAACCTTTGAAGAATAGCTCCGCAAAAGGAAAAATACCTCAGATTTATAGTTTAACATTTATCGCACTTACAATGTTAATGCTCGTGCTGCTAAAACATGTTATTTAACTAATGGATAACTTATCTAAAAATCGCGAAATAAGTTTTGAACCATGAATTATTGTTAATTGCCCTATCCTGTAGGCGCCTGAATTTTTTAATTTGTTATTTATTAAAAACGGAATCCTTATAGATTCGTCATGTCCGTCTGTCCGTCCGTATGTCACAGCAACTTTTTGACGAAATTATGAGAACTACACTGTTGAAACTAGGTAAGTAGATGTATTCTGCGAACGGTATTAAGATTTTTACAAAAAAAAATAGGGTTGCCCCCCATACTTAGAAATGAAACTCTACAATTTTTTTTCATCAAACCTACACGTTGGGTGGTGGGTGTCTATCGATAGGTATTCAAAAATGATGTTGCGGTTTCTAAAATATTTTTTGTCTACACTGAATAATTTGCACGAGAGACACTTCCAAAGTGGTAAAATGTGTGTCCCTCTAACTTCTAAAATAAGAGAATAAAAACAAAAAATAAATATATGATGTACATTATCATGCAAACCACCAACGAAAATTGGTTTGAACTCGATCGGATGGGTAGTTTTTTTTTAGTACGTCATAAATACACTATTACCTATTAAAACTTCGATCAAAGTTACAACGAACTACAAGAACTATGTGTACTATGTATATTATGTTACTTGGTGCAACGGAACCCTTCATGGGCGAGTCCAACTCGCACTTGGCCACTTTATTTCAGATTTGGTGGAATGCCCGAATCTAATTTTAATTTGGAGTCGGTCTTTGTTTTTTTTTTGGGATAAAATAAATTGTTATGGCTTGTCCAGAAGTGCAGTAAAGTTCCATACTAGAACGAGTATCTAAAGCTGCACTAGTAGAATCATATCGGATTTGGCTGGGCAGGGAGAGAAATACGAGTAGTGAAGGTGAGTGTTGACGTACGTCACAAAGGGGCCCCTTAAACCTACGCCCGAGTCACAAGTCTTGGGGTCTACCTACTCGAGATTTCTCTCTCTGCCACACGATGGACCCTGCACCCGCACGGTGAATCCATGGCATGATAAGAAGTTCGTCTCGTCTCTTATAAATAATTATTATTCCTGTCTGTATGAGCCTGTCTTGTTCCGGTATTGGGTATATAAACCTATAAAATAATAGGTTGGGGAAAAAGTTTCTTCGCATTTAAAAAAAAATTCAATCATCTTTTTAAAAGGTATAGTTTATTTACATTTAACTAAACTTTCAAAAATGGCAGTAATTTTATCCGTAATAGGGCGATCAGAGTAACGTGCATCCTTGACACCAAAATTTCCGGATTGAAAACGCAACAAAATTTGTGCTACTCTCACAGACACTGCACTAGGCCCGTAGCAAATTTTTTTCGCGGCTTGCGTCGCTTTTTTACCTTTTTTGTAGTAAAATTTAAAAATGTATCGAATTTCTTCATTATACCCGGTTTACAATATTCCAGTCCAGCGATCGAATCCAGCGCTGGATTGCTTACTGGAATAATGGAAACCGGCACTGGAATGCATTGGCACTGGATTGATTCATTCCAGTGCCGGTTTCCATTATTCCAGTAAGCAATCCAGCGCTGGATTTGGTCGCTGGACTGGAATCATGTAAACGGGGTATTAGTTCAATCATCTTGACAGTACGAAAAACAATTAAAAATCACACGTTTTCCTAATTTGAATTTGGAATTATGTTCTTTAAAATTTAAACTTTTAATGATACCAAAACCAGCGAGATACATATAGTACTTATAGCCCAACAGATTTTATTGTTTACATACTATACATACTATGTGTAATGCGAAAAGACTTTTTCCCCAACCTAATATACATAAAACTAAAATTTTAACCTAGGTTACCATTGGCAGAAAAGCTCCTAAGCTAGGTACCTACTGATTATTATTATTAGGGATGTAGGTCGAGAACGTCTACTCTCTTTCTACAAAAACGTAATTTCGAAATAAACTCGCGACTTTCCAACTGCGATTCTACTTCGATCCATCGTTTTGTCCGTTTAAATATTCTAAGTACCTACTCCTACTAATTAGAGTAAGCTTAGAACATTTAAACGTCAAACAATGTTGTATCGGACGAAACGAAGTAGAACGGGAGTAGGAAAGTCGCGAGTTTTTTTTCGAAATTACGTTTTCGTAGAAAGAGAGTAGACGTCCTAGTTAACTAGAATAGTCAGCCAGCGTGTCGAGGATCTGAAATCTTTGTATCTTTTACAATACTAGCAGTCCGCCTCGGTTTCGCCCGTGGTACATAATATATAGCACTCAGGGATCATGTAAGTCAGGGAACATTTATCCAACGGTGAAGGAATTTTAAAAATCGGTCCACTACTTAGTTCCTAAGATTAGCGCGTTCAAACAAAAAATCTCTTCAGCTTTATAATATTAGTAATTAGTATAGAGGTGGATGCAACTATTTGTCGAAACCATCTTTTTAAGATTTTGGTCAAGGTTTTTTGTGGAAAAGCTAAAGACATACATGACTTGGATTAATAAACCGGAGACCCTGCCCTAATTTATTTTACATTACTAGCAAAGCAGGAATAACGTTCAATACGTTTTCATACTTAGACCCCACATTTCGTAGTTTAATGTCGCAAAATCCACAAACAGTGCAGTTTCATTTGTAAAATACAGACATGATACTAATATAAATAAGTACATATAACTATTTTTCTTTTATTTAGCGTTCTCATGAACCAAGATGTTTAAGTACCCTTGAAAATAATCCCGAATATGTTTGTTTCAGTCCCTTGGAAATCACGAGTTCGACAACGGCGTGAGTGGACTTACACCGTTCATAGAAAATATTACCTCTCCAGTTCTATGTTCCAACTTGGTGTTGACTGAGGAACCTGTATTAGCTAAAGAAAGAAATCTCAAGAACTCTATAGTACTAGACGTGGCTGGCCACAAAATAGGTGTAATCGGTTATCTAACACCTGATACAAAAATACTAGCAGTCGAAAACAATGTACAGTACATCGATGAAATAGTTGCTCTGAAAAAAGAAGTTAAAAAGATGCAAGACGATGGAGTTAACATTATTATAGCGCTGGGTCACTCTGGGTATACAAAAGATCTCCAAATTGCAAAGGAGGTTGAAGGTTTGGATCTCGTAGTAGGCGGTCATACCAATACCTTTCTCTGGAATGGCACAGTTCCTGACGTAGAAAAATCCGTAGGCCCATATCCGACATATGTTACTCAGCCTTCTGGCAGAAGAATTCCAGTTGTGCAAGCTTACGCTTACACAAAATATTTTGGAAAACTTCTCCTCACTTTTGATGCAAATGGAGAAGTCATAGCAGCAGACGGTTTGCCTATACTCCTAGATGTAACTGTACCCCAAGATCCACAAGTGCTTTCTATTCTTGAAAGGTATCGAACCGATATTTTGGCGGCTACAGAAGAAGTTGTAGGAAGTACTTCAGTAGTCCTTGACAATAACTGTGGAAAATCAGAATGTAACCTTGGAAATCTAATAACTGATGCAATAGTGTATTATTATTCAATAAATTATAAAGGAGAACATTGGACTGATGCTCCGATTGCAATGATGCAAGCTGGTGGCATTAGAACGTCTATAGCACATTCTACCATGAGAACTAATATTACATTTGGAGATTTGTTAGGCGTAATGCCTTTCGAAGGAAACTTAACGATCGTAACTATGAATGGAACAACACTTTTAACGATGCTCGAGCACTCAGTAGGAAACTACGAAAGCATAGATATTCCAGGAGAGTTTATGCAGTTTTCCGGTCTAAAAGTTGTTTACAATGTTTCCAAACCAGTCGGAGCTCGGGTTGTGAAGGTGGAAGCCAGATGTTGGGCTTGCAATGTACCAAAATATTACAAAGTGGAAGAGAAGGAAATCTACAAAGTTATTACGTCAGGATTCCTCGCAAATGGTGGAGATGGTTATTGGATGCTAAAAAATTTGGACAAGATCCACCTTGGGTACGACGAACTAACTTGTACTCGGTATTATGTAAGCCATCGCAGTCCTGTTAATCCTGAGGTAGCAGGAAGAATAATAATTGTAGGTAGTAATAATTCAAAAAGTTCATCTCAGATGACATTAATGTCTGTTCCTATTTTATTGCTTTTAGTTGTTCGTGTTCCTATAGTTCTGTGGTACTAATTTGTTAAGATGTAATTCTATAAGCGAGGCTATTAAATACGATGTAAATAAAAACGTTTTTTTACCATATGATGATTCTTTTTATTTTCTCTTTTCATCCTCTACCTCCATATTTTAGTGAACTTTTAGATGTAGTGACCACACGATTAGCGCCTTCCTTATGTAAATATCATTCTCATTGTACCTACATATATGTAACAACATCAACAGCCCACTAAACGTTCCCACTGCTGGGACTCGGGGCCGGAGAGAGTTAAGGCCATAATGCACCACGCTGGCCCGGTGCGGGTTGGCGGATGACACATGACTTCGAAAGATTCTAGGTACATGTCGGTTTCCTCACGATGTTTTCCTTCACCGTTTTAAGTTAGCGGCATTACGCACATGACTTCGAAAAGACAGTGGTGCGTGTGGGGTTTGAACCCGGGGTCTCCGGATCGGCAAGCGCCGTTGTCCCGAATAGACCAGCCGTAACATAATTATTATGTAAAGCCAAGTTATTTTTTGAATATCATAGTAAAATGACACTAAGTTTTCCTTTCAGTCGCTTGGAAACCATGAATTCGACGATGCAGTGGCCGGAGTAATTCCATTCATCAGAAATGTTTCGTCTCCTGTATTAGCAGCGAACTTGATACTCGACAAAGTACCTGAATTGAGAGAAGAAAAAAACCTATACAATTCCATTGTCATAGTAAAAAAGGGAATCAAAATTGGTATCATCGGATATCTGACGGGAGAAACTAAAATGTTAGCTCCTAAAAATGACGTTGAATATGAAGACGAAATTCCAGCTTTAAAACGGGAAGTGAAAAAATTAAAACACCAAGGAGTGAACATTTTAATAGCACTGGGTCACTCCGGATTCCTTAAAGATTTGGAGATAGCAAAATACGTTGATGACCTAGACTTAGTAATTGGAGGACATTCAAATACCTTTCTGTATAATAAAAATAGTACAGATGAGATTCCTGAAACAGTGGAAGGTCCATACCCGACAATAGTAAAACAATCTTCTGGGAGAATAGTTAGAGTAGTCCAAGCTTACGCATACACAAAGTATCTGGGAAAATTACATTTAACGTTCGACTCCTATGGAGAAATCGTACATTGTGATGGTGGTCCAATTTTACTAAATCAAAGTGTACCACGAGACCCAGAAGTGCTCAGAATTGTCGAAAGTTATCGGTCTTCTATAGACAAAATAAACAATCAGGTAGTGGGTATCTCTGCGGTGACACTACACGGAGAGTATTGTAGATTGCGTGAATGCAACATTGGGGACTTAATTACAGATGCAATCTTAAATTTCACAAAGTCCAAAGGTATCGACGTTAACATCGCTATAACGCAAGGTGGTCGGATCAGAGCTGCAATAGATCGACCACAGAAACCATTTGAGGTAACGAGAGGAGATTGGATTACTGTTCTGCCATTCTCAGACTTATCAACAGTTCTAACTATGAACGGGAGTGTTCTGATAGAAGCTTTGGAACATGCAGTAGAAAACTGGCGAAGGATTGACAGTCCTGGACAATTTTTACAGTTTTCTGGAATGCGCGTTGTATACGACTTAGCTCGACCACCAGGACTGAGAGTAGTATCAGCTAAAGCCGAATGTTCTACTTGTAACGAGATTAATGACATCAAAGATCACTTAGAGTACAGAGTAGTAACATGCGCCTTTTTGGCGGAAGGTGGTGATGGTTTTACGATGTTTGAAGGACTGCCAAATGAAATTTTCCCCTACAGCGACGTTGACGCAGTATTCTATCACATAAATCGAACTGATCCTATAACACAAAGAGAAGATGGGAGATTAGTTATTCTAAACGAAAATGCAGTGAAAGAACCTGCTGAGGCCATCATGAACCGTTTTATGAGTTCTAATGGAAATATTTATTTACCAAACGTGATTTCAAATTACCTGTATATAGTTTTAATTCTAATTATACAATTTAGGTACTAACATGGATCCAGGCTGTCTATGAATGATATACTGCCTTACGCATATTACCTGTACTAAACGAAAAGCGGCATGTTGTACTTAACATTTGGAACAATACATACAGGCCCAACCCTAGAATCGCAAAGTAACAATTGTTCTGTTGAATACATTTTATAGAGAGCATTTTGTACCATCATTATCGGCATCAACAGCCTATACTAGTCCAATACTGGACATTATCCGCCCACATACCATCCACTAAGGCCCAATCCTAGGTCTCATTTCCAATTCCAACGGTCATCGGGTCTGCCACAGATATGACTAGCCCAATCCCACTTCAATTTACTTTAGCTTTGAGCTATGTCGGCAAATGTAGTTCTCTTACAGATTACCTCATGCCGAATACAACCTCTCAGAGAAGCTCCAAGATTTTACCATAGCTAGGCGGGGTTCTTTTCGGGGTGACTTTTAGCATTCGGACTCCTTTCACTAAGATTCAGCCCCGTTAGGCATAGCAGGTAGTACGTACTGGTTATATACTTTTAGTCTTCGGACAGTGTATGCAGACTGATGAGAAAAATCAACGAAATTTCTCAAAGGCGAGTTACGGCAAAGGTAGTAGAGTAAGGCAATAGAAAAGGCAGGAAGCCTAGTTCAATTCGTCTCACGGGTTTTCTCACAGCTAGATATTTGGATCAATGATTGTAATTGTTTGGTTATTTGGGCCTAGTTAATTACTTTAGTGTCACCTCTAACTTTCGCGTTTGTTCATTTTAGTAAGATTTTAGTATACGACAAACGTATCCCACCTTTGTCGTTATTTCATCTGATGTCAAACAACAAGGCGGTTTACAACGGAGGGTGATTTTTCTTTCAATTCATACAAGTTCAGACTTCGGCACGCGTGTGGTGTTATAATATATGCATCTATATTATTCATAGACAATGGGAAATGTATTTTTAGAATCAATTTACAACCGCAATAATGTCATTAAGCAATACACTAATCATATTAATTAGGGATATTTACAAAGGTAATAAGTGCAATGGGCAGAGTCTCAAATGCGGGTAAACCTTTGAACATTGTGTATGAAACGGTGATCCATTATAAGCCGCGCCATGCACGAATATTCATTTAAATATCGGGGGCTCTCCCCTATGTAAATATTCCGTAAACAATGATTCTAGTATAGAGAACTACAGCTAATATCCCAAGAGTTGGCTCCAAATGCTGGGTAGGTATTTAAGGAGACCTGAAAACTCGTCACATACCTCTCCTATTATATGTATACCAACACGGATGTGAAAAACCTGGCTGGTGAATAGTGAGTACCTATCGGGACAAATTGAATCCCTCAATTTAGATCACCTGGAAGGTAGAAATTCCCATCAAAATGATCTGCCTTTTTGAGAATCCTAATTTTTTTGTCATAAGTACTTACCTACTTAGATAAATAATACCAAACTAACATTTCAAATTGCCTCAAATTCAATTTTTATATTTGTGCACGCACATTTATGCACGCGACTGAATCGTCTGGCTTATTTGATTTTTTTATTCTTTAAAGTTTAAACATTTTAAACAAGAACATGTTAAAATTGCATATTACCTTAAACATAATATTATGTTTTGAAAGAAAAAAAATATGTATGGATTCATGTTGCCCCGCTACTCACCAGCCAGTTCTGTAGCTCTGTGTTGGGGTAAAGGTATATCAAGAACTACCTATGTGACAAGTTTTCAGCATCAAATAGGTACTTACCTACCGAAAATTTGATGCCCTCTATCGGAATATAAGAACAATGAATGACATTAAGGTAGCTAGTTTAAGCATGAACATTCTCATGACAATTACCGTGTTCTCCGAATCTCCGAATATGTTTACTCATTACGCAAGCCAAAACACTGCAGTATAGAATTTCTGCTACGTATGTAACGAACATTGTGCTTAATTTGTTTTGTAATACGGAGGTTTAGATTATGTAGTTTTTTGTTATTATTTAATTTAATCAGTATTGTTATTTATGTAACCTAAGTAGTATATTTTAGTTCATTAGTATTGTTATGTAAACTAAGAGATCGTACTAAAGAAATTTTCACTTAGGTACCTACTAAAAATTTCGTTACCAGGCAGTACCTAGTCTTCAAAATGTAGAAGGCCTGTTTTGATATTTGAGAAATACTCCCAATATTCTATTATATATTATTTACCGCGCCCAAAAAAAGGGACTTATTTTTTAAAGCCACATTATGCAATTAAGTGTAATTTTACTGTTTCTTTCAGTCTTTCTTCAAACATTTCAAAACTAACCTTTTGTTATTTGAGAACTATACAATAATCAAAATTATGGAGACGCTGTTATTTTCATAGCATTGTAATGAATAGTAACTTCTTCGCTACCAGGGTACCATGAGTGTAGGTATGTATGTACTTGGTCATAAAAATATTTTATTTCGCAATAATAATTTTAGAGGAAGCGACGTACCTGGTGGCTTAGTTGACAGTAAGTTTGCCTGGAGAGCTGGAGATCGTGGGTTCGATTCGCACACAGGCCACATATTTATGTGATGAATAGAAATATTTGTTTTGGGTGTTTCTATGTATTTTAAGTATATGTATAGCCAGCTATCTAGTTCCCATAATACAAGCTTTGCTTAGTTTGGGACTTCGGCGCTTCTACCGCCTAACGAAAAACGCTTTGACGCTTTGATATTGCTGTCTCTTTTCTTCTCGCTTGAAATGAAAGAGACGGCAATGCCAAAGCGTCAAAGCGTTTTTCGTTAGGCGGTAGACCCCCAGGACATTGGGACTACTTAAGAGTTGTGTGAGGAATGTCCAACAGTATTTATTATTTACCTATATAATAAAATTTAAATGGCCCTTAAAAAGGGACGAATGGTACGTGAGATCAGTTACCCAGTGACTATTAATAGATTATAAACAATATCGTTAACTATGAATAAAAAACAATATTTAAACATTTGTTATATATTTAAGCGAAAAAATAAAAAATAGCAGCGTAAATCAAGAACCAAACAAGTATGTAAACAAAGTAACCAGATCGGCCCTTCTACCGCCTAAACTATATCGGCTTTGTTTTTACTGTCTTTATAATTTCATGCGAAAAGAAAAGAAAGAGCAATATCAAAGCTAAAACCGTTTTACTTAAAGGCTTATTTATACACTTGGCTAAATTTATTTGTCTATAAACTATGCATTTAATCATGTGATGACATTTGGCAAAGTTGTTGTGCGTGAGCCAAAAGAAGGTACGACCAATTTTCGACAGATGGCGTAACAACGCGCGCAGGGTACAGCTAGTTAGGCATATAATTTAACGCGTCGCCATAAAAAATTTATGTACATGTTTTTAAAACACTATTAATTATTTTTAAATAACTAATTTTGTTCTCTTTCAGTTTCGTTCCAAATTCCATTCTAGATTTTTTACCAACTGTCTAAACAGGCCTTTTATTTTTTAACTATAAGAACAACCGTGATATCTGAAAACAATATTTAGTATTTCTAAGTAACTATCTTATAAGAGCTGTTTATCTTTACAATGAAACATTTGATGTATAATGTACCTAAATATTGTATATCTACTACAAATATAAGGCACATAATAAAGTTGTCAACAATTAATTGTCACATGTACTTATTACTAAACTAAATACTTATACACTCTCAAACTTACCTATATTTCCATAATTTATGTTGCAGCCAACTAGCTTAATCAGGCATTTAAATAGATAGCCTAGCCGTTTGACCAAATGGCTTGAATATAATTTGGGCCGCTCAGGCCGCTGGTTAATTGGTGCTGTTTAATCAATAGGCTTAGTTGGCTAGGCTGTTAATTAAATGGCTTATTAAGCTAGTTGGCTACGACATACACGTTATGAAAAGTTACACAAAACACTAATAAAAATCCGAAAGAAACCGTGTTGTTGTATGTAACATTTTTGCTAATTTCGAATATTAGAGTATAGTTTTTAAACTTACTCAAATTGAAAACACTACAAAGGACTTATAATCGCAAACGATACCGCTAACTTAAAAGCGGTGAAGGAAAACATCGTGAGGACACCAACGAGGTCATGTATCAACCAATAACCCGCACTTGGCTAGCGTGGTGGATTATGGCCTTGACTCTCTCCTTGCGAGAGAAGGCCCTGAGTCTCAACAGTGATCACAGTTGTAGCTAATGCCGCCGAAACGTCGGCGTCGGAAGGTAATTGTCTAAGAGCACCTCTTCTGACTAAAATTCTAAAGTAAGTACACATTCAAACATAAACAACTATTAAAACTTTGATTACAAAAAGTTAATGCTTATAATTAATGACTTTAATTTTAAAAACACAGACTGTCAAAGATTAATAGATAAAAAATACAATATACCTACTATCTAAGGATACTTGGGTGATTGAGATGAATCTAACAATGTCTTAATTGTCAAAATCCATCCAGCCCTTTGGAAGATACGTGGGAATAAAGAAATCAAGATGCACGCGAAAAACATAATCCTTGTTTCACTCAGATAAAAAAAAAAGTTTAGTAAACTCCAACCATAACTCAACTGATATATGAAACTTGTTTTGCTATATAATTATTTTTTATAATTTAGATGGCAGGACAAGAACGAGAAAGGTATACTACGGCTGATGGTAGCCAACAGCTCTTCCTATTGCATTGCAACGCTTTTTGGATAAGGATAGCCTTAATCACCGTCTTAGCAATACAAAGGCTTCATCATCCAGTGTTATGAAATGATTTACCTCATTGTGCTATTCCAGATTATGTTTTTTTTTTTATTTTTGCATTCCAAATTTTGACCCGATCCATTCAGGACGTCTACTCTAATTCAACGAAAACGTAATTTCGAAATAAACTCGCAATTTTCCAACTCCGATTCTACTTCGATCCGTCATTTTGTCCGTTTAAATGTTCTAAGCCTAGTCTAATTAGAGTATGCTTAGAATATTTAAACGTCAAATAATGTTGTAACGGACGAAACGAAGTAGAACGAGAGCAGGAAAGCCGCGAGTTTTTTGACGAAATTTCGTTTTCGTAGAAACAGAGTAGACGTCCAGGTTCATGATTGAGCAAAAAAATATTGAGACTTTCGAATTTACAACATTTAGTGGGATGATAATAATAACATGACTTCTCAATTTGTTTTAATTTGGCATACAGAGTATGGTGGAGTGTGGATGTAAAAAGATAATCTACAACATTAAAAATAGAGATTCAGCCTCATTAGTGGTTACAAAAACATTTGCAGATGATGGACACATAAGAGAACAAAGGTCACTTTGTCTTTACCACTACTTACTATTAGTGCAAAATTTGAATTAGATGTAAAATATTCATCAATCCAAAACATCTATTCTAACATTTGGTTTTGACAATACATTTTATTTTGATTGAGTAAATCAGTTCCTTAATCAATATAGTTTAAAAACTCATGATAATACAAAACAATAATGCTTAAAAGTATACACATGTAGACAGGATTAATAAAACTCCTTTTATTAAAGTGATCAAACAGATCTTAGTAGTGGTAGGACTCTTGGCAGAGTCCGCCTGGGGATGTACCAGTTATTCTACCTCCAAGCAGTCATGTGCAAACATTACTGTGTTCCAGTTTGAAGGGCAATGTTTCCAGAGAAATTACTGGGCATAGAATCATATCTCTAGGTGACGAGCTCAGTGCAGTGTTAGGTAATGATTTGGACTCTTCATGTTTCAATAGCTGCGTGCCACTGTGCTGTTACGTGGTAGGCATGTTGCTTACCATCAGGCACATGGCCTGCTCTTCTCGTCACTCTTTATTTAAAAAAACTGTAATGTCAGGTTAGAAGAAAGTTGAAAAGTTAATAGGGCTCGACATAGGTGAATATTTTTATAGTGCCAAGTGGCAATTGAGTGATTGAGGAGTCTGACTGGCAAAATATCATACCTTTGCAGTGACAATAGCAGAGCAGTTTTAGAGATTAATTTGGAGATGATTACTTCAACTTTGACTTTCAAAATTATATTTTATTTCAAATTATTAGGTAGTTTATTATATACCGCAACCCGATCAAAGCCAGAACGGGACGGTAGTTATATATTTAACAAAATCCACAGGCATGTAGATTGAAAATCAAACCACATGAAGCAACATAATATTTGCTGAATAATTTAAAACATTAACATTATAAAATTAACTCAAAGACTTCAAATTCTGAGTTAGAGAAGTATTTGAATTGGTAAAGGTGAATATTGTTGTAGGTTGTTTAGTTTAATATTTGAACAAAGTAATCATATTTTTAATTGAAGGTTAATAAATAAAGCGAACAGTAATGTTTGCACATTACAACTTAGTGGAAGAATAACTGGCAAATGTGTGTTACTTCCTTAGGCAGATGCTACAAAGACTTCTACCACTCACTACAATAGACTACAGGCCCGTGAACAAAATTTACGTAGTAAATTAACCACCAGGAGACTTATGTAGGATGGGTATGAAGTAATAAGATTCAGCACCATGCCGTCACTTCTAAGCTCTCCAACTGAGTAGTCAAAGAGGGTCGCAACCCTTGATCATTTCTCCTTGTCGCATGATTTTTGTTCGGCATTGCGAAATAATGGATTAGGAGAGGTATACTGTAATCAGTTCGGACAGCTTACAAGTGACGGCATAGTGCTGAATCTTATTACTTTATATCCTTCTATAATCGTACATAGGTCCCCTGGTGGTTCATTTACTACGTAAATTTTGTTCACGGGCCTGTAGTCTACAATAGTTCTACACCATTTTCTTACATAGCATTTGAAAACCAGAGGTTATTTTACTTCAATTCAGTTGCATATCATTGGATTAACCAGTTACAGATCCACTAGTATAGATCTATAATTATTAATATAAATAATTATTGTATTAATTGATTAAATTAATACAATACTGTATTACATATCCTATAAATTATCAAGGTGGAATAGCTTCCCAATCAACAACTTTGCTATATTCATATTCCACAACACCTTCGAATATAGCCAAACACTGTTTCAGTGATTCCTGACAATCGGACATCTCTTTACAAGGAGCATAAGGTTCTAATTCCTGTAATAATTCGCACAATGGTTTAAATACTTCTAAAGCTTTACCTTTATCACCTTTCTCTAGCAGTTGCATTGTGGTAGAATCTAGGAGTGTTTCTTTGAGTATTTTGATAGGATAGGGCAGGGTGCTGCTGGGTCGCAGTAACAGGTAGATCGGCCAATCGTTGAGACAAGCTTCGCAGACGCAGGTGAACTTATACTGAGACTTTAAATGCGTTTGACGCACCTCGCGCGGCTCCAGGGCGTGGTGAGATCTGTATACAAAAATCATCTTTGATATAAAAAACATTGTATAGTTAAATATAATAAAATATACTAGCTGCCCATTCCAGCTTTGCTCAGATATAGTCACATAAAAACTATTCCCTCAAAATAAAGTATATTCTATCTTTTACATTGGATAAAACACACCACATAAATTTGATTAAAATCGGTGAAATAGTACAGGGGGGAGTCCATTCCGGACAAATGACGTGGCAGAAAATGTATATACAGGCGTATTGGTAATCAGCCTGCATACTTTTAAGGGGCTGTGCAAAGCACATTAACTATGATAAAATGATGAGAAATGAGAAAGCATATTAAATATGTTAACTTCTGTTCTGCAGTCTTTAACATTTTTTATACTTTTTCCCCACACAAAATAAAAAACGGTGTATATGCCCCATCTAAAAGCATCTAAATAACAATTCGTAACAAGAGTGCACGCGCTCTTTAACGCTCAACAAATTATGTGCCGAAGTATATAAACACTAAACAGCCGCTAAACAGTAGAGTGGACAACAAAAATTTTGTTTTTAGGGATATCTATTGAGTTTTAACAAAAGTTTGTTTAAACATACAGGACATGCCCTTAAACGTATGCAGGCTGATTACGAGTCATCAGCATCATCATCAACAGTCCACTAAATGTTCCCACTGCTGGAACTCGGGACCTTCTCTCGCAAGAAGAGAGTTAATTTGATTACGAGTAACCCTGTATACATATTAAACAGTGAAGGAAAACACCGTGAAGAAACCGATATGTACCTAGAATCATTTGAGGTCATGTGTCCCCACCCGTACTGGGCCATGGTGGATTATGGCCTTGCTCTCTCCTTGCAAGAGAACACCCTTAGTCACAGCAGTGGGAACATTTGGTGGGCTGTTTATGCTGTATATTAAGATAAAAATTAATGTTTGCCTATTTGTCCTTTAAAGAACCATTACTATGCATTTGATCATGTGATGATCTTCAGCAAGTTGTGCACTAGCCAAAGGTTTCTGAGTTGGTACAACCAATTTTCGACAGGAGGCGTAGCAACGCGCGCAGGCACTAGTTTTGTCAATACATAATTATACAGAGTGTTATTTGACAGAATATTTGAATAAATCTCTAAAAATAAGAGGTATTTTTTTTTTAACTTTTTTAGTCTTACACTTGACTGCCATCTCGCCTGATGCTAAGCGACGATGTGGTCTACGATGGGGCGTGTTTACTAGGGTGGAGCACGAATGTATGGACAAAAATTTTTTTTTAGTTTCGAAGTTCTAATAGGGGGGGATTGGTGCGTCATAATGAAGTTAAAAGAAGTGTAATTTTTCATTCCATTTAATGAGTATCTTCTGCCTCCGCATTGACTTCAAAAATTTTATTTTTTTACATAAAGTTGAAAGTCGCATAATGTGAAATGGTGTCCCTATCTTCAAATTAAAAGGTACTTTACTACATATAATGTATATTTTAAACATCTATTAGGGTAATACTGTGACAATGAACATGAAAATACTAAGAAGGAGTTAAAAAATTACATTAGTTACTAAGCTAGAAAATCCTTTTTTGTTTTATATTTAGGCATCACGTTCCACGATTCGAACGTGGCTTTTATTGCACCTAATCGTGAGTTTTGTGTGCCCTGAGCTGTAGAAGCTGCGGTCGTAATCTTCACAGCTCTCTCAACAGCTTCAGTAAAGCAGGTAACCTTTAAAAACAATGGTTTGCTCTCGCCACCAGATCCAACAATGTCCTGAATTCTTTAGTCAGATATTTTTTTTAAAGCGGCGGTTCGGTTAAGTTTTCCTACCAGTACATTAATTAATCAATATAAACTAGAAGTAGCATTAAAATTCATCAATGTCACTTGAAAAGAAAAAGTCTAGGTGTTGAAGCAAGGCTCACACTGCGTGCTTTTAGTATGCGACAACCAGCCAGCTCTCTAATATTACGTTTCCTCTCATCTGTTATCATCGCAAGAAGAAGGCTTTAAGAAGAAGGCGGGAGGCGCAAAATACGCGTTTCTTAAAGTTTATGGGCAGGTTTCTGGAGTCCATAACAATGTTAAACAGATGACGAGTGACATATTTGTAAGATGGTTGGATCTTAATTGAAAACCAAGACGGTCCAACTTTATATACGAGATTTTGCTAGAATTCTTAAATTGCCCGTCGTATTTTCAGTTGCCACATACAAACGTAGTATTTGGTTGGCACGTGTGATCCAACGGGCATGTTAAAGTTTACCTTGAGATTTATTTTCGAGATCTTATTTTAGTAATTGGCCATTGCGAGTAATATTTGTCCTGCAATGTGCTTAAATTTCTTTACAGTCAGCTTTTCACATGTTTCTAGAGATTTTCCTAATGGACTTACGTAAGATATGTGTCCCGCAGTACAGTCTTCGAGATGAAGAAATAAATGTCTTAGAGCAGTTCATCAATGTGGAGCAAACTGATTTTTACTGAAATAGTTTTTGTATATAAATCCATCATACTTTCCTGTGTTAACATTCGTTCTGTCATAGCCAATGGCCATAATACATAATACTCGCCAAAATACTGGCTTGGGAAATTTCTTCACGAACCCTATTAACGAAATCTATTCTGTTGTCGTAGTTTGTATTCCTCTAGATGACCTCAGGTAGGTATACTATAAAAAGGTAAAGATTGTCTTTACCTTTTTATAGTATACCACTATCATCGATTCTGCGGATAATCATCTCATGAGACGTTTTTTGATTAATTATAGAAGCCTGTTTTTATTTAGGAACCTTTTTATCCTTAGAACAGAAGCACTGAGCTAATTTATTGTATTTACATGCTGAAATACCAAAAAGTATCTTACTGCTTTGCTGAAAACTTTCTGACTCCTCTTGGTGGATTTGAGTAGATTTTTGCTTTTTAAATTGTATGTTTTAAACCTTTGAATTATACTCATTTGTGTTACTATCAGAATAAATACAGTTTGTTGTATATTTCCAACCCAAGATGTTACGATGTCTGCTATCTTTGAAAAAGTTGGAACTTTTGCCCTTTTTTAGTTGATGTCTCATTCATGTCAATTCATAGTACTTCATTACATATTCGTAAGTAGTTAACACTTTCTCTTTTATACCACTAACATCCCCCAAATAAGGACATTTAAACACACTTCGAGTTCTTTACATAGTTTTAAAAATAGAAACTGAAAAAAAACAGAGCGCTGTAAACGACGAGTATCGTGACAAGCGCCGCTAGCGTCTCCTCCTACGCTCCCACATTCCCCATATTAAACTTATAAACACATAGTTTGGTTTTTTTGTGTATTCTACATCAAAAATATAGGATTCCAGATAACGATTTGTAATAAAAAAAACTGTCTGGTTATGAAAATATAGTACTGATATATGGCGTCTGTGTAAGGTCTGAACCCAATTATTTTTATAAAATCAGTGCTGATGCGGAGGCAGTTACTCTAAACGGAATTGATTTATATTTTGTATTACTTAATTTAAGCCCAAATGGCACCAAATTTTTACTATTACATTACATTTAAACGAAAAAAGTTTTTTCGCTCCACCCTAGTGTTTACCTAGAAGAAACCGATTCATTCTCGATTTGAAGACACAAAGATTGTAACCAACAGGGAAAACCCACTCAGGCAACGCATTCCACAGCCTAGACGTTCTTATCACAAAAGTAGAGTCAAATCTCTTTGTTCGTGTCTTTGGAACATCAACCATGAAACGATGTCGTTTTTTCCGAGCTACGAGCATTCCGATAGAAAAAAGGGCAAGGTGGTATTAGATCATGTAAATCAGTTGCACACTCTCCGAAGTGTATCCGATAAAAACCCGAAAGGCTAGCAACTTTTTGGCGATGTTCAAGACAAAGTCTTTTTCGCACAAGTGTCGTTGCGTACGAGCCTTTGTAACGAAAATGATCAGTTTGTTTTTATGGTTGTTTTTTTTTTAATACAATGACAGGATAAACAAGGTAAACACCTGATGGTACGAAACTCATAACAGCATATATTACTATACCATATTTGAACATCTGTCTAAATGACTGGGTAGCTCTGTACTACTTTGAAATAAAGTGATTTATAAATTTATCTCTTTACCCTGAAATCTCTGGAAACAATTCCATTCAAACCAGACTGTACTTCACAGTAATTCACTTTACTCATACTTTCTTGGTGGTAGAATAACTGGCATAGAGTCCACCTGGGGGAATACGTCCCCAAGGAGTTCTTCCATAAATAAAATCTTTAAAAACTGTGTTACATAATATTTGAATGCTCATTTACTGAAACAACAATTTCACAATGAGATTAGCTAGCATGCTTTACTAGATAGTAAAGTAGATGTATAGTTTACTAGATGTATAGTTACAAGATACATAAGAAAAATGTTACCCATAGTTATCAAAGAGCTGCGTTCCCTTCTTGATTGGTCTCAGGGCAATTAAAGTCATCCGACGTCCTCCTAACTTGGAGCACCTCACCACATTAGGGGCACATGAGTGGTTTAGCAGACTATGGAAAGCATATGGAGCACTTGCAATACTCATTTCATTCACATATCTACCATCTATAGTGGCAATATTAGCACTTAATCCATGCATATTAGTTGGACTCGTCATTATGTGTAACAATAAACTTCCAGCAACACAACGTTTAATCTTTTCTCGTTCCCCATCATTCTCACAGTTTATAAAATCAGTCCCTTTTATCAATAGATGAAGAAAAGCAGCTGCCGTAACACACTTTTGAAAAACATCAGAAACTGACCGTTTCTCAATGTTGGATGCTAGGGTATGGATTGAAGTGTAGTACTTAGAGTCAAAGACCCATTTGTCTCCATTTCTTACACATCCTCTATGTTCTGAATCTTGATATGTTTCTGCTTTCTCAATTTTTTCAATCAGAGACAACCAATCTTCATGGTCTGTGCGAGCTTTAATGACAGTTCGAAGACCTAATAACTCCAGTTTTGTAAACTTCATATCTATTAGCAAAGGCATCAAAAGGCATTCTATTTTATGGTATTCTTGCCATGCTTTTTCTTTGCAATTAGCAGAACAGTAAAGTACATATACACAGGTATCACATGGCAATAGGTTTAAATCCCAAGACAAGCAGTAATTGCAACAGAACAAAAATTGATCTTTCAGTAATAAAGCAAAGTATGGGTCTTCTTGAACAAGAACTTCTCCCACTTTAATATCTTCTCTGGCTACAACATGCCTCCCCATTTCCGCAGAGCTAACTACTTTGAGTTTACTAATGGCACATAAATATTTACTGTCCCTTGGACTTTTCATTGCTAAAAGCTTTTCAATTGTTGATGTATTAATAACTTCATGCTGATTTGTTATTTCATCCATTGCTTTTTTGCAGGTAGCTTGCCTTTTATACAGTTTTTCTTTTATTTTTTCTGGATGATTCATTGATAGCACCATCTGGATATCTCTCAAACATTCTTGAAACCTTTTCATTGACAACAATACTGCTGATCTATTAGACAAAGCTAAAGCATAATCATGAGAAAGGGATGGAGCATTGAGTAGTGACAAGTTATAATACTGCAATGCCATACAGTCTTGTGACCTCTGAAAACATTTGTTGCCAAGGTTACGGTAGTACACAGAAGAACCCTCAGTTTTGCGAATTTCTATTATCATTCTTGGCAAGATATTCAAGTCTTTAAGTAAATAGTATACAAACAAAACTCGATCAGCGTTTGTGCTAATAAGGAGGAGTTCCTTCGATGAAGATTCAATCTTACCCTGGTTTTTAAGCGAAGCTAGAGTAGCCTCATATATCATATCAATACTCATTTTGAAGTTATCGATTACAGTGAAAGCAACATAATCCGTACGATGTCCCACTTTTCAAACCCTTTTATCGTCGTTAACTTAGGATGTGAAATGGTTTTCGTAATAGATCAACGTTTGAAGGCACAAAAAGTGTCTTTGGATAAATCTGAAAAAGGTAAGTTGTAAGTAAATATTTTACACTGGACAAACTTAATGATAATTTCACCGATCAACCGGTAAAGGCGCATTCTTCTATGTTTCAGTACTCACAGACGTGGTGACAGTCCTGCTACACCCGAAGCTCTTGGATGAGCTATTTTTACCCCAACCTGTAGCAACTCACGCAGTCATAAAGCAGTTGTTACAGGACATTTCAACCACTTCTATAATGAGGCTTGACGATTATTCTATGAGTAAACTTTGGGATTTAATGACTATGATATTTAAATGGCAGATTTCCGTCGCAACAAATCAGAGTATTTTTGACATTACCCGCCGCCATCTGAAAAGTGTTGCCATACTTTTGCCACATTATTTTCCCAAATGTCTTATTGAACAAACAATGCGCAGATTTGAAGTCTTAGTACAAAAATTTAGTGATGATGATTACAAATCTCTGAATAATACAATGATTTTATGGTTTTCCGAATATCACACTAAAATTTCAGTTCTTCTCAGGCTTGGTTTACAAAAAAAAGATGGCACTTTCAATCTTCCAGCGATGATTAATTCCAATGTGTTACAAAACTTAGGGGAAAATATTTATCGATACGATAACAAACGAAACCCTGTAGAAGAATATGAGCAACGAAGTGCTGATGCATCTGAAATTAGCTGTATTCTGGAAACTATCGAACAAATCAAATCCAAGCATAACATTGAACTACAGTTACCAATACAAATATGGAACGATGATGATAAATCGCATAAGATATTGAAAATTGAGTGTAATACACAGTTTGAAAACATAGACACACACGTTGTTGTTAAGAATTCGGATCTCACCTTTGTATCAAACATTCCAAAATCTGCTAATGAAGATCTTTTGGAAATGATGCAAGACTATTAATGCGTTCAATTTGTTTGTATATTTACTTTACTGATGTATGTACCTACTCACTGTTTATTTTTATCCTATGTCCTCTTTGCTGTTTGACTAAAATATATAACATAAATATTAGTATTATTAATGTTGCTACGAAGAATACACGATGAATGAAAAAAATAGGCAGTCATAGGAACTGCCTATAGAAGTGAAAACTTATAACTCAGAATTTGATAGCTTACTTTGGAAACTACACGGGTGTATCCGGAGGGGCTGGTCATCATGGCATGACCATCTAGAAATGCACCAGCATTTCCCATTGGCTAATGCGTTTCGAGATGGCCATGCCCTGATGGCCTGTCCACACCCCGTGACGAATGAATTAAATTCACAGCCTACGAAAACTCTGTCTAGGCGCGCCTAAAGAAGTTTTCACTTCAAGAAGTCTATGTGAAATAACTAGGAACTTTATACCTAAATACCTACTTACCTAAATCTAACGTAGCGTACCTACACTGCGAACGTAGGTATATTTTGTAATCCTACATTACCCTTAAATGCATGCTGATGTATATGTACATCAGTGTTTTTTTCCTTACATAATTTCTAAACGGTAACTCTAAACACAGTATTTTTTACTTTTAATAGGTGCTAAAAACATTTATCTTGGTTTTTGAACACAAGCTTTCATGATATTGCAGTTTATTTTTTTAGATGTCAAAATTTGACAGCTTGGCGCAACATTTTCTAATACACACTTTGGCGGTCAAATTGTAATTTTAGTTTAGTGGGTACTAAATAGTATTATTACGTGATAAAAGTGATTTACGAGAGGATAAAGGTAAGCAGAACACTTTGCAATTTTTTTTTTTAGAATACAATAACAGTTTTTGTAAATATCAGCGATATAATTGTGATGTAGAAATACATCAGTATGCAAAATCGGCAAGAAATAGTTTTACTGTGGGTATTTATTATATATTTTATTTTTGACTTATTTGTATACAGATACATAATTTATTCAGACGAATTTTATAATTATTTTTCCAGAATGCCCCATAAAGTGGCAGATAAAGACATAGAACAACTTCTGGCAGCTTTAGAAGATGGAAATATTTCTGAGGGTGGCTTGGAAGATGAAAGTGAAGATGAAGAAGCCTTTTTCGCTAATGCAAAAGAAATAATTCAAGAGTCGGAAGACGAGGATGCGGAGGACCATGAAGAGCCTACCTATAGTGATCCACCACTAGTTCAAGATTTGCCTGGCCCATCAAATCAAATAATTATTTCATTACCCACACAATCATATTGTATTCTACGATAATTTTTACACATCCCTGCCTTTTGTAAATTATTTGAATAAACACCCTGTTTATTATACAATGTATTGGAGCTATTCAGCAAAACAGGCTACTGAATTGTCGACTCCCTGACAAAAAGGAACTTATGAAAACTTCTGTTCCGAGAGGTACATATGAGGAACGCGTTTCCCATTCAGATGGAGTAGACTTTTCGGCCACTGCGTGTAAAGACAATAAAGTCGTTACTCTTTTATCGACTTACGTTGGCGCCGAGCCTGTTGGAAAAGTATCAAGATACGATAAGAAAACTAAACAAAAAATTGACGTCCCTGGTCCCAAAATTGTGCAAGAGTACAATATGCATATGGGCGGAGTCGATCTGATGGACAGTTTTTTAGGACGCTATCGAATTCGAATAAAGAGCCGGAAATTGTATTTACGCTTGTTTTATCATCTACTGGACCTCGCAACAATCAACTCATGGGTGCTTATGAAAAAAAATCTAATTGCTAAAGGTGTCACAAAAAAGCAACTGCCTAATCTTGGGGAGTTTCGTAATTGTTTGGCTGACGCACTGTGTAATATAGGTATGTCTGGAGGTAGTAAAAGAGGGCGCCCTAGTACTTCCTCTCTAGAACGCGAGCTTCAAATAAAAAAGCAAAAAGGTCCGCAACATCCGCTCCCGTCAAAAGATGTGCGCGTAGATGGATTTGAACATTGGACTGTATTTGTCAATTGATTACGGTGCAAGATGCCTAATTGTAAGGGCACTACACAATGGTCGTGTACCAAATGTAATGTACCCTTGTGTCTCAATCAGAGAAATAACTGTTTCAAAGATTTTCATTCACTGCAGTAAGCCTAATTTGACGATAATCGTCCAATAGCATAGTACTTAGGCTACTTTATTAATGTTAACTGTAATGCATACTGATGTAGATCTACATCAGTAAGCTTTTTTTATAAAAATATACTTTATGGAAAAAAACATTTTTTTTCTTTATTTTTCCCTTTATCTATGTTTAATTATCTACCAGTTTCAATTTATGTTATTTAAAAAGGAAAAATCATGCATTTAAGGGTTAAGGAAGTTTACATTTTTTTTTTTAAATCACACTAAGCTTCCAATAAACGATGGTGTTTTTATATTTTAATTATCTCAAGAAATGACGAAGTTATGAAGCTTTTCCCTCCCATTTTAAAATGCACGACGCGCGGTAGGCCAAAACATGCGATGACGTCATACATCGCCGCGGCTTGCAGACTTGCGGACGATGCGGCGCCTAGGCGACTGTTTGCTGTAGCTCGAAGTTAGTATTCGCTCGCTCGTACTTGTTGCTGAGCTTATAATGGAGACTAAAAAATATTATAAGTATTGCATCGTGCCTAAGTGTACAAACACTTGTATATAACGGGTTGTACCGCAAAAAGTCAAAAACCATACCCATGTCGACTTTCGGTAAATTATTAGACTGTCCGCGAACAAATCCGTTTTCCATCATATACTCATATAGGTAACTATTTCACGTCAGTACATATTAAAACAATTTACAATGTGATAAGATAATCGCAATACTAGATAAATACACCATAATATACATAGTGCTAGCACGAAATTTGCGTCTCTCAACTTCGAAAACTGATTCTAGTGCGCCCTTTCACCCAGAGCGCCACCGCCGGCGCGCGGCGCCGCGTCGAATCGCGTGATCCATGACGTCACACGGCTAATGCGCCGCGCGGCTTTTTGATTTTTAGTAACTGATTTTAAAAAGTTCACAGATTTGTCATGTATTGAGATATTCAAGATTTTTTTTCGACATGTTTCATATTTTTCTTTTCTCTTCAAATCTACGTAATTATTTTTTGTTTTTACGTTATTGAAAACTTCCTTATTCACCGCTTAGTTCCGCTGCTATGGGATTTAGTGTGGGCTGATCAACATTTTGATGTTAAACAAGGCAATGTTTACCATTACGAGAAAACATTCAGTACCTACAAGGAACGTGTTGATTTAACCAATCTATCTACATAATTCTACGTAGAAGCGTGTGGTATAGCAATCCCAGAAAAAACGTACTTTTAATTCGTGGGTTTGAGATATTTTTTGAGTTTCTAGACAAACTATTCATAAAACTTAAATTGGAAACAAAAAAATGTTTGTCTGTAAAGTCGGTTTACTGACGATAGAACGTGACAACGTCTTAAGAAAATACTGATGGAATGGTAGCATTTTTCAAAAGAAAACTTTTAATTTCATTTGTTTAATAGATTTTTATGTTAAAGTAATCAGTAGAATTTAGTCATTTTCAATCAAAACAATGCAAAAAAGCTTTTAGATGCCGGGGATCGAACCCGGGGCATTTCACATGCAAAGCGAACGCTCTACCACTGAGCTACATCCCCGCTTGAACTACTGGTCGAAATAATTAATACAACTGTAACAAACATGCGGCGAGGTAACGACCGACGGTAACGGTACATGACGTCATGTTTTGTGGGCGTGCAGCCGGCTTCATCGAATTATAAGACGTTATCACGTCAAAAGCACATTATGATCGGTGAGGACGTTAACATTGACAGTGAAAGTCATCGACAAAATATAAGGGGACGGCAGGTCAACTTCAACTTCAACTTTTATCTTTGACTTCTGTATGCGGCATGACCGCAACTTCGCCAGCGTCTTGTGGGTAGTTGCTGGTATACTCCTTTTCAGTTTGATCGGTGAAAGCGCAGCGTTATGTTGACAGGGCAGTTGGCCGGTAGGCTTCTTGTAGTTTTACTGGTTGTTAGTCTATAACTACTGAAAGGGACAAACACAAACATGACGTCACAACACGGCAGGTCTCCAACAAAACATTGCAAATACAAAGCCCGTTCAACTTGCCAACTTCCAACTTGACTTTGACAACTGAATCGTAATATCGCGTTAGTGATTGCAATCCGGCGTAATTTTTAGTCCGGCCGAATTCGACTGAATTCCATACTGGTTTATCAAATCGGGATGATTTTCGTTTTTCGGTTCAAAATTAACTGTTAGTAAATTGGTCAAGTGTGAGTATATATAATAAAGATGGGTTACAATAATGAAAATTCACGTGTATCTAAATTTTGAATTTGATGGTAAAATTAATATTTATTGTTTTTAAGTTTAAAATGAATCCGACTGGATTCAGAATCGATACGCCAGTCGTATTGATCACGACTGATTGACACGACTGATGAAAATATTAAAACCTCCCTAGTTAGCAACTTGTTTGGTGACTTTTAAAACGATCACTTTGGTGTCACGTAATGTTTACGGAGAGTGAAAGGAAGGGCGTTAAAATCTTTATAAATTGCGTTCCGTAATACTTGAACGCTCTCTATAATAAAAATAATAAGATACAATCTGAACATAGTAACCACAGCGACACGACAGTGACTGACGCGGCTGAAGGACTAGTATCTACGGCAAAGAATAAATTAATAAAAAAACGGTGATAGCAGCCAGGCAGCAGCAGTAACAGCTGATTGTTTCTTTCTTGCTCTTGCACACTTGGCAGTGCCGAGTTCACTCGAACCGTTCTTTAATTTACGGGCGTGACGATGAGCTTCATTCACAGCCCACGAAAGATCTATGTGTGGCGTGAGCCAAAATATGTGTTCACTTCAAAAATAAAATTGATTCAACCGTTAGTGATAACTCCCGAACTTCCAACCAAAAAAATCAAACCAGTTCATCGGATCGGAAACTACGATGCTACGGACACATACAGATATATACATTGACAATCATATACTACACCTCATTTTCGTCACTGTATTTTGGTACCGCGTTAAATATGCCGGATCCACTGGATTATCAGATTCGTTTTTCCGGATGGCAATCCCTATCGGATACGTTACGTAGGTACTTAGAACTGAAGTAGATTAAATGATTGTTTATAAAATGCTTTTTAGAGTAATATCGCCCCTAAATTGACAGAGTAATTATGTAATTTCTGAAAATATGATATTCTCTTTTTCATTGTTTTTTGTAATTTTTGCAGGATAGTACGACGCAAAACACCATCATAGGGGAGTACGCAATGCGGCCAGTAAGGTGCTAAGTCAGACAACGACTGATGTAAAGTTAGCTGACTTGTGGCGTTTTGTCTGTTGTTGAGTGGGGCCGTTTTTGAAAGCTGACATAAAATCCTTAGTTTTTAACATCATTGGTGAAAGTAAACCAAATGAATATAACAAGTTATTTGACTACATGCTCGAAAATAACTTCCATCAGAAAGACAGATAACAGACAGATAGACACACAAACATACAGACATCGACGTAAAACTTACAACACTCCTGTTTTGGTCGAGGGTTACAATACCGCGTAACTTAGCGTAACGGGACAGTGACCGTAACGGGACAATGATCGTAACGGGACACTTTTTCGTAAATGCACCCGGCGTTCATCGATTTATAAGACGTTATCTCGTCAAAAAAATTGGCAGTCATAGGAACTTCCGATAGAAGTGAAAACTTATAACTCAGAATTTGATAGCTTACTTTGGAAACTACAGGGGTGAACCGGAAGGCGTGGCCTGACCATCATGGCATGGCCATCTAGAAATGCGTTAGCATTTCCCATTGGCTCACGCATTTCTAGATGGTCATGCCGTGATGGTTAGGCCACGCCCTTTCAGCATTTCCCATTGACTGACGCATTTCTAGATGGCCAATGACTGTGGCCCCGAGTTTACCCGAAAATTTCTTAACTCATACCCGAGCGTGACGCTAGAATCCAATTCACACCCCACAAAAATCTGTCTAAAAGCGCGCTTGCGCGCCAAAAGAAGTTTTCACCTCAAAATACTTTGAGGTGTCAAGGGACATTCTGATGGAACGAAGTTGTACAAAATATTGCAACTTTTTACTGTTTCTGTTGCCCTGGTACTGGTACCTAGGGGCAAACGCAACTCTTTTATATTTCTGTTGTCCTGGTATCTGCAGATAAACGCTGGGCTGTTGGAGGTAGGTAATCGAAACTCTTTACTGTTTCTGTTCCCCTGGTACCTACCTGGCCGTTTTTACTGAGTTTACCCGAAGATTTCATATCAGATCCGATCCATTATCATATCCAAGCGTGACGATTGATGAATCCATTTCACAGCCCACGAAAATTCTGTCTATAGCGCGCCTAAAGAAGTTTTCACTTCAAAATCTACTAACCAATATCACAGTACAACTGTGTCAATATGCAGTAATCTCAACGTCATTGAAACTATGGATTTTAGGTCAGCGTTCAAAAACGGCCCCATTCAACAACAGACAAAACGCCAGAAGTCAGCTAACTTGCTAACTACGTCAGTCGTTGTATGACTTTGACTTTGCACCTTAGCGGCCGCATTGCGTACTCCCATATATTTTATATGATGGTGTTTTGTATCGTAATATCGTGCAAAAATTATAACAAAAAGAAAAGGGGAAAAGAGAGATGTTATATCATATTTCCAGTAAGTCCATCATTATTCTGTCAATTTAGGGTCGTTAATACTCGAAAAAGCAAGTCCGGCAAAGCAAAAAGCAAGGTGGATCCGGACAAATATAGGTACAATAATACGAAGAGTATTTTTCTTTTCGCATATTAATAATTAATGAACTGATTCTAGGAACAGCAGTGGTAGATTTTCTGCGCCAAGTATTGTAGTTACCTATGCTAAAGGTCAAACACAAATTCAAAATAGACGAAAAGTTTCACATATATGAAATTACGTTCTTTTGAATCGGAAAAATAGCATTCAAACCATTTACTCGGCGGATTTTTTTGGCTAAGCCTCCAAACAATTTATAGCCCAGGACCCCTGGTACATTTTTGCACTTGATTACTATCCAGCTAACTTTTCGTTAGTAGCTTCATTTTGATGAGATCCACTAGATCAGGGATCCTTGGCTATTAGGCTATTACGTCTCCCAAACAAAAAAAAAATAGTATGTACCTATTTATTGTTGATCTGAATATCATGCCAATTAGTTAAAAAAGAATAAACATATTTGAAATAGATATTATAATTGTAATATGCTTTCTGGAGATGAGGTTGGCCTTATTCGAACAAATACAGATTATTATTCATTATTTAGCTTAGAATTATCTTGGCATTTTAGTAAATCAATCCTCACACCCAAACCCCAACCGAGTTGGATTTCCCCGCAATTTGGAGAATTCCCCACAAATCGGCAACGCTGGGTACAGAAAATAGATCCAATATTTATGTCGTTGTCTGAAATGACAAAGTATTGTCTATGGTGGGTTTAGTACCCGAAGATTGTTTTCACTTACTGAAAAAAAAGTGACAAAGTGTTCAGTTCACACGGGCAGTGTGACCATATGTGGCAGTTTCCTGCCATTTTGGCAGGATTTGGGCGTTATTTTAGCCTTTGGCATGATAGGTTGACGTTTTATGAAAACTGGCAGGTTTTGGCAGTATTGGTGGATCGGAAAAAATGTTTGTTACCATAACTCATATTCCCGATAATGACCACCCGGGGGTGAAAATAAGAGCATAACGATAGACAAAATTGACTAACGCTTTCAATTTATTTGATTAGTTCTCACACATCCCTAGTAAACTCAGTAGATTATAGTAAAGCGTCACTAGTGGGGAATTCTCAGATAAATTCAACTATACTTCTTCGTTATTTTGTAGGTATGTACTGTAACTTTCGTAAGTCGTAACATTCAGCTCTATGACGGTTGTATTTCATTTTAACCAACCAAAGAAAAGTTAAATATAATGAATAAATCAATGTATAAACATGTAAAAATGGAGGTATACAATGAAAATTGCAATGCTTAACATCCCACTGATATTATAAATGGAAATGTTTGGAGATTTTAATGTCAGAATGACGTTTGTACGTCTGAACGCATCGGGTTGGTATTTGGAACACAAATAGATTATAGTCTGTAAAAACACATAGGCCCGAAAAAATAACGGAAACGCGAATTACTTGAGTAAAACCGCGGAGACTGCTCGTTTATGATATTACTAGGATGTCAATGTTTGGATGTTTGTTGCTCAATCACGTCTTAAAGTACAAACGGATCTTGTTGAAATTTGTAACACGGTTATATTACAGTCTCGAAGAAAATATGGGCTACTTTTTATCCCGGGAAAATAACAAGAACGGGAACTGTGCGGATAAAACCCCGGGGCGCTGTATTACGACATAATCTTGTGTATTGATGGTTTTTCTTTCATAAATACAGCGATAATTGCGGTTGGCAATATTTTGGCATTTTTTGCCCCAAGCGTTGGCAGGATTTGGCAGGATTTCACCCGCAGTATGGCAGGATCCGTGATTTAGAGATGGTCACACTGCACACGGGCACAGTGTAGTGATTACTTACTCCAGTGTTGCCAACCGTACGATTTAAATCGTATTTATACGATCTTTTTGGCTCATGTACGATGTACGATCGCGAAGTCGAAATCGTACGCAATATATACGATCTTTTGAATGGAATCTTACAAAATGAAAAATCACCATAAATTCATTTTTTTTTGTGGAAGTGGAAGAGTTCATCCAACTCAACTTCTTATTTGTAGGTTGTTTTATGAACGCATCCAATAAAATTGCTAATATCTCTATAATTATGTTGTTCCACAAAGATACACAGCGTATTAACATAGTCTATTTTCTTTATACCTACTGTATTGTTTATAGTTCTATACTGTGGTATTACGGTATTAACCTTTTAATTTGGTTAGGTAGCCCACTTCACTCTGGATGACAGCACACTGCAGCGCTAGCTGTGCTAGGTAACGATGATGGGATTCTTCGTTCCGTTTCTTGTGTGCCAATAATAGTTGCGTGTAACTGTTCTCTTACGTGTGCATCAGGTACATTGCTCGTCGTCGTTGTTCTATATTTTATTACAAAAATAAACATTCCCGCACACAAATACTAATGCAAAATTATAATCCAAGTCCATTTTAGGGTTTCGTAGCCAAATCGCAAAAAAACGAGCCCTTATAGATTCGTCATGTCTGTCTGTCCGTCCGTATACCACAGCTACTTTTTTTTTAACTATGAGAACCATACTGCTGAGATGTATTCCATGAACCACGTTAAGATTTTTACATAAAAAACAACAAGAAATTT
Source organism: Ectropis crepuscularia (assembly GCA_963693475.1). Classification (NCBI taxonomy): domain Eukaryota; kingdom Metazoa; phylum Arthropoda; class Insecta; order Lepidoptera; family Geometridae; genus Ectropis; species Ectropis crepuscularia. The sequence continues at coordinate 19,932,711 of OY856358.1, forward strand.
TGGAGGTGACCCATACAAAGAACTGAAACTCATTTTTTTTTTCATCAAACCCATACGTGCAGGGTTTCCATGAATAGGTCTTCAAAAATGATGTTGAAGTTTCTAATCAACGATATTAGAAACATATATATTATGCCGATGTTTCTAATATTATTTTTTCTATACTGAATAATTTGCGCGAGAGACACTAAAAAAAAATGTGATGTACTTTACTATGCAAACTTCCACCGAAAATTGATTTGAATAAGATCTAAAAGTTACGGTGGTCTAGTCGGGAGAACGGCGGCTGCCGATCCGGAGACCCCGGGTTCAAACCCCACACGCACCACTGTCTTTTCGAAGTCATGTGCGTAATGCCGCTAACTTAAAACGGTGAAGGAAAACACCGTGAGGAAACCGACATGTACCCAGAATCTTTCGAAGTCATGTGTCATCCGCCAACCCGCACTGGGCCAGCGTGGTGGATTATGGCCTTAACTCTCTCCTTGCGAGAGAAGGCCCCGAGTCCCAGCAGTGGGAACGTTTAGTGGGCTGTTGATGAAGATCTAATAAGCAGTTTTTTTTGTTATCTTCATAAATACAGTATTATTAAAACATCGATCAAATGTACAACGAACTACAAAAAAATATAATATATTGTGCTACTTGCTGCTATGGAAACCTTCATGGGCTAGTCCAACTCGCACTTGGCCACTTTTATTTAATTAAGTTACGTAATTTTATTGAAAACCCATTGCGTACTATTATTTCTCTTGATTTATGGGCAAAATACTATCTTTTTAAACTTATGGTACGATTATCTCAAAAATAAAGTTGGCAGCACTGACTTACTCTTTGTGCTGGGTCCACGCCTTGACACGCACACGAAGCGGAAGCGCACGGTTTTTTACACAGGAATATTGTTTGAAAATAAATCTTATCGAAAGGTAAGTGTGTGCATTTGTGTGTAGGTACTCTGTACTAGCTACTGATTGTGCGCTTCAGTTTTGTTGTGAGTAAATGAGCAATTCTTAAAATTTTTGTACCATTTTCTAGAAACAGCATTTGAAAAAAAAACTATTAAATTTATAAACTTTTTGATGTATTATTGTAGATTGTTCTTGGAGGTTTCTGAATATTAGCTTTGTTTTGATATTCTAGTTGTAAATAATGCGTAAAATTAGGAAAATTGGGGCAAACTTCTTTCTTGGGGATTCTAGGGGTCAAGTAGGTTGTTTGTAAACTACTTACGATACACACAGAGACGCAGTTTATTACCAATTTCAAGGTGTTCAGGGCACATCTGTTGGTTTATATCGATGTTATAAGGATTATTAAGTAACGGCTGGTCTAGACGGGAGAACGGCGACTGCCGATCCGAAGTTCAAATCCTAGGCGCACCACTGTATTTTCGAATTCGTATGCATAATGCCGCTTACTTAAAAAACGCCGAACGAAAACATCGTGAGGAAAACGACATGTACTTATCTAGATGGCCTTGACTTTCTGCTTGCGAGAGAAGACCCCGAGTGAACATTTAGTGGGCTGCTTATAATATGCTATTGATATAATTTACAAGTACTTACCATATATTTTAGGTAATTATCACGCGGTAATATTGGCAACACTGGTCTTGGGATTCCCTATTTTGTGTTAGGAAATAAAGATTTGTTTTAATATTTAAAATGGGGAAATAAGTGATTAAATTATTCAATCACATAAGAAACATGATTCCTGGAGGTTTATTGCGTTGGTCACTACGGCTTTTACAGGATTTCAAGGCGCAGGACGTTCTGTGTCTCAAGATTTGTTTTTATCGCGAAACGTGTTGGCTGCCCGAGTTTTGCGCGCATAATGGCCGACTAGGGTGCGAATGTGTGCGTGTTAGCCTGTATGTGACAGAGCTCTGGCCGACTCAATATGACACAACTTGTTCGTTAGCCAGACTCTGTCCGACTTTTTTTAAACGTCCTTGGGCAAACTCATAATATTCCTTTTTAGGGTTCCGTAAAACGTAAAAACGGAACCCTTATAGATTCGTCATGTCTGTCTGTCTGTCTGTCCGTCCGTATGTCACAGCCACTTTTTGCCGAAACTATGAGAACTACACTGTTGAAACTTGGTAAGTAGATGTATTCTGTGAACCGCATTAAGATTTTTACAAAAGTTTTTTAAAAAAACAAAAATTAGGGGTGCCCCCCATACTGAGAACTGAAGATCAAAAATTTTTTTTTTCATCAAACCTACACGTGTGTGGTGTCTATCGATAGGTCTTAAAAAATGATGTTGAGGTTTCTAAAATAATTTTTGTCTACACTGAATAACTTGCGCGAGAGACGATGTGTGTCCCCCCCCTCTAACTTCTAAAGTAAGAGAATGAAAAAACTAAAAAAAATATATAATGTACATTACCATGAAAACTACCAACGAAAATTAGTTTGAACTCGATCTGATGAGTAGTTTTTTTTAGTACGTCATAAATACACTATTATTAAAACTTCGATCAAAGTTACAACGAACTACAAGAACTATGTGTACTATGTATATAATGTTACTTGCTGCAACGGAACCCTTCATGGGCGAGTCCAACTCGCACTTGGCCACTTTATTTTATGATAAAAATCACATTATAGGTATTAAATTATAATTTTTTGCAATAAATGTAAGTTAAAAATCTTAAACGGTTCAATAAAATGTAATATCTTTTTGTTGCATAACATTACAGAGAAAAAATATTAAAAGCACAGGACACAAAGTTATGCTTGAAGTACAATAATTTTAAGAATTGCTCAAATAACGTTGCAATGCTACTGTTAGCGACAGCGAGACGTTCAGCGAGCGTTCAGTTGTAGTGCCCATGGAAAAGACTTTTTAGATTTAAAATAGTGTTAAAATTGTGAATGGTAATTGTAAATGTTAGTTGTTAAACAAGGCGTTGTTAGAGCTGTAAAATAAGACGTCTTTGTAGTTTTAACTTAATTTTATGGTCAGGATGCGTCTACACTGGTATGGTATGGCATTGTCTAATAGTGAAATAATATTGAATTGTTTGGCGTCGCTTTTTCTCTGAACCGTCCGACCGACAACAAGATAGAACGAACCCAGCGACCGCCTATTGTTTCATTATTAGAAGGTCCGGCCACATGTTTGCATTTGGCCGAACCATGGAAAAATCCGTAGGCAGCATGTATTGTAAGACGGAATATCATCCCTCTAGCCTCCTTGTTAAAGTCCACGGTTGAACGAATATAACCGTGGGCGCTGGTCATTGCAATCGTGGGACCAGGAACGACAGAGTGGAGGCCGGACGGGTGATACTCCGGGCATTCATTTGGAAGACGAAGACGGGCTCGGAGACGGTCCGCATTTGTAAAATAGAATAAGTTTGATTGTAACCGTAGTCTTCATCAGTAAATATAGTTTGCTGTTAAAATATCCATCGTTTGTTAAGTAATTCCGCTCTCCTGAAGAACTAATCACGATAGATCCCCCAAACTATTAGCGACGTCAACCGCGAATAATTTTATACAGTCCACTACCGAAGTCTAATATCGTCTAGACCGAGGCGTTGCTTATTAGCAACGCCTCGGCAATCATGCTACCGTGGCATGATAACAAAATGAAATCGTCGACGAAGATAAGTACGTCGAAATAATGACGAAAATGCCTTCGTTATTATTTTACAAAAGCTAAAGGTCATTGAATTCTAATCTCAAATTTTTTTTTAAATCTCAATTTTGTTTGACTCTGGCTTATTGTGCTTTGCACAAGGACGTTTAAAAAAAGTAAACGTCCTTCCCCTGCATTCATAATAAATCGAACTAGGGAAGTCAAGAAAAGTACACCTTAATACATTGATATAATTAAGTAGAGAGTAATGTTCGTTTCTGCTTGTTTTAAACAAAGATTGGGGGTTTTCTACGATCTATGGTTGTAAGCATTGTTACTCTTCCTGTAAAATGTATCTTTTAATTTCAGCATGAGTTTCGTAGCTATGGTTGTGGTCAACGTTATTGGTGGAATCATACTTGTGACGGGAGCTACATGGCTGGCTCCACTGCTGGGATTTACAAGGCTGGGCATTGCTGCTGGCAGTTTGGCTTCTAGTGCCCATTCGTGGTACGGGGGAGCGCTTGGAACAGGGACCATCATAGCAGTTTTGATGTCTCGCACCATGGGCCCTTAGAATTCGCAAGTATGGCATTTTTTATTTAACAGGTCCCAATTGGTTTTGGCATTAAAAATCAAAAGAATCAAGTAGGTAGTTGGCTATGTTCTATTTTTTTCTTCTCAAAATACGCATAAACTTAAAACTGCGCTGCTATAAAGTTGTCAAAGTCTCGCTTGGTAATTTCTGCCTTTCAAGCGTCGATACGTTGATGATATTAATTAGTAAGTACAACATGTGATGAAACAATTTGAGATTGGTAATATGAACACAGGGTAAACACTTAGTAGGAACCGGTACTTACAACTTGAAACCTGACGCGATGAACCATGAACCGGGTTTATTCCCGTTCGTCTTCGTCCCCACTGGGGACGAGTGGGAAAAAAAAGATTCGATCGTCCCCAGTGGGAACGAATGGGAAAAAAAGTTTCGTTCGTCCCCAGTGTAAAGTATTAGATATTACCACAATAAAGTATTAGAACTTACTCCTTTTTAATTATTTTTAACTATAATGTTGTGATCATTGCTTTTTGATTCTCGGTCAATAGGGGAACGAGTGGGAAATTAAAAGTTGCAATCATCACCACTGGGGACGAACGAAACTTTTTTTTCCCATTCGTTCCCACTGGGGACGAACGAAACTTTTTTTTCCCACTCGTCCCCAGTGGGGACGACGATGTGGGGACGAACGGGAATAAACCACGTAGTAAAAAAACTACTTACCAGATCGAGTTCAAACCAATTTTCGGTGGTAATGTATATCATATATATTTTTTTAGTTTTATCATTCTCTAACCCTTCACGCGCGAACTCGCGGAATGCTGCGCGCGTGCTGGCTAGATCATTATCACATATGTATTCATAGTATATATTCACAACTAGCTGACCCCGCAAACGTTGTTTTGCCATATAAATAAAGGTATGAAAAATAGCTAGTAGCCGATTCTCAGACCTACTGAATATGCATATAAATTTTGGTTAAAATCAGTAAAGCCGTTTCGGAGGAGTAAGGAAACAAACACTGTGACACGAGAATTTTATATATAAGATAATATAGGTACTTACATACATTTATATATATCACAAGAATGGCCTTGAAATGTCGTTTACGATTGTATTAATTTCTAGGTACTTATCACATTAATTAACTTGTCAAAAAATGCAAAGTTTACATTTCACGCCCGTTGTAAAAAAGTTTCGAATTTCACAGCACTTCAATGTATTACGTTTTTTCACAAATAATATTAACGTTAAGCACATTCGCCATAGTTTTTTTAGTAGATTACAATAAAATACAAAATCTTTTCACATTTTCTGGTTTTAAAAAAAAAACGTTCTTTGTCGTGGTGCAAAATGGCGTCGGACGACGGCTACATAGAAATGGCGCGGTGGCATCCGTATTTTTTATTTTTTTAAGCCCAATGAAGCTTTATTTCTATTTTGTTAGCGGCGTTTTAAAGATTTCACGTAATTGAAATTTTGTTGAAATTCCAAACATGCTAGTACCAACATTATAACGCGTTAAGACGTATACCTACATGTCACAATCCGTCTTCCAATAGCGAGCTTCGCTTTTGCAACGACTGTTGACATAAAGCACGTGAACGGTTAATATAATATTCTTTATCTTTTTTTCAGGTGAGACTACAGAAACTGCCAGTGTTTGTATAATGTACAAGTAAAACATTGGATGAATAAAAAACAAAATGAAATGAATTTACAAAAATATTTTATTTCACACATCACATTCTTGACACATGTTTAAAAATTAACAGTATCATTAACTCCAACCCATATAACAATAACATGACTTAGACCATATTGTAACACGTGTCTGATTGGCACATTTCACTGAAATCCAATGCAATTTTATCAAACAGACAACGACTGTTTTGAGATCTTTTGTAACACAAAAATTGCATAAAGTTTTCTTATACTAGTTATACTGAATATACAGGGTTATACGTCACACCTGTGAGGATCTTGTCCTTTTACGTCAACCCTGAAACCGTGTAAAAATCTACTGTTCAATTCTAATTGTATGTAGGTACATAGTAGTAGATTCTTTGCAGAGGAAGTCAATAATTCGACCACTCAGTGTTTTCACATTTAGACGTGACTGTTTGGTTTTAGAGCAATGTTTCCAAAGAAATTCCATGGCAAAACACAAATCATCTTGTATGGGTGTGTAGTGTGCAGTGCAAGGCAGTTATTGGGACTCGTCATATTCAAATAGGTACGCGGCACTGCTATTATGGGCAGTCGTTAGTAGTTTCCATCATGCGCCTCTCTTGTTAATAGTGTGTAAATAAATATTTGATACATTCGTCACACAACACTAACAAGTTACAATTTGGGAGAGCCAGATAGCTGATTTAATTATTTAATTCTAATATGATTATAAATTCATACTTAAGATACATATAAACACCCAGACACAGAACAAAAATTAGTATTCTATCTAGTATTCATCACACACATACTTGCCATGCGGACTCGAACCCACGGCATCCGGGTTTGCGACCAGAATCGCTACCAACTAAGCCATGAGTAAGCATAGAACAGCTGATTTTTGCTTTCGCAATTTCAGGGTTGACCCTATATTAAAACTTATTAAAATTTTTGGATAAAAGTAGCCGTAAAGTTTTTCGTCTTCAGGTATATTTCACACAACCCTGTATAGGTCATAACCATAAGCAGCCCACTTTGTTTTCCCACTGCTGGGACTAGGGCCTTCTCTCAAAGGGAGAGTCAAGGAGCCAAGGACCACGCTGGTCAAGTGCGGGTTGGGGGATAACGCATGTCCTCGAAAGGCGACTTTCTTGGAACACACAGGTTTTCTTCACGATGTTTTTCCTTCACCGTTAAAACCAGTGATGATAAACTTACACATCTGCAATCTGCAGTTGGAAAACTACTAACTCAAAGCGCAAGTGGGATTCAAACCACATGATCATGAGGTCGTACGTTCTAGGCATTACGTTGTCACGGATTTTTAAAAAGGTCAATTATTGACCTTAACTTAAAATAGTGAGGTATTTTATTATGAGGTATATTACTTTGAATTTCATCAAATTGGGTGTGTTCCGAATCAAATTAAGTGTAAACGGTTCGCATCGCGGCCGCGACCAAAGACAGGAGACCACTGTCTAATCAAACTAATCATTATTTAAAAAATAGTACTTTCTGTAAGGAATACTGTAAAAAGCTAATTAGACCCTCCGATATATGATGCACGACTAGACTCCTACAGAGACGAACATTTTAAGGGCAACAATCTACTATTACACCGTCTTTCTAAAAGTATTTTAATTTAATTTTCAATAGATAGAAAGGCATACAAAATTAGTAACTCGAGACACTAGTCGCGATCTCGTGTCTCTGTCGTGTCAAGAACCGTCACCTTATATTTGCATTCTGAAATCAGCTCATACTGTGCGCGTTCAAACAAACACATAACTTTAAAACATACATCAGAAGTATAATATTAAATAAATTTAAGAAGTAATAAATTATATTTTAATGTAGTTTTTGAATGTTTTGAACACACAAGTACATTAATGGAGATTTTAATTTCCTAGTTTTTTAAACAAAAAAAAACCTCAATGACAGACCGCAACGTTTTACAAGACACCCCCCTCTCCTATATTGTGTTACGTAATACTTGAAAGCTACAGTCCGCGAGGTATAAGCTGAGCTTTGCATTAGTGTGAGTGATCACATGCATACGCATCTATTACCAAAAGTACAGTCAGACAACAAACTCTTAAACAACAAGCTGACATTAACTATCCAGGATCAATATGGTCATTGCGAAAAGAAGTATCTCTTTTAGGATTCAAATGGTCAAGGACAGAGAATAACAGAAAATTTTTAATGGAAAAGCATGAGATCCGTCACCTACGTATAACTTATTTACTTAAAATTTCCGAATACCGTATTCAGGGCAGGCCTATCGTTTCGATTTATTGAATATAAAATTGACACCTTATTAAGAGAACATGGTCACAGCGTCCTGCGTCTGACTGTACTTTTGGTGATCACTCACACTAATGCAAAGCTCAGCTTATACCTCGCGGACTGTACCATACGCCAACCCGTAAAGCGGCGCAGAAGCCATATCAGTTCGGCGGTTCGGCGCCGGATATGTGAAAAAAATAAATGAATGTCTTAAAATTTGCTTTTTGTCACGGGTTAACTTCTGATACTAAAATAATAATTAGAACTACTCTTTTGCCTTGAGTTAATCTTTAGAATATGGCATTATGATGTCTGATACTAAAAAAAAAAATTAGGACTACAATTTCATTCAGTACACACAACTTACAACAACACACATTACACATTTTTGCTAACCAGTATCTTACATAATAAACATTAGTCCAGTCAACATTTTAGTTTACAAACACCAACAAACAGCTCACTTTAGTTAATCACATAGCCCCTAAAGTCCACCATCACTTATCATCATCTATAATCACTAAAAACCACCATCACTTAAGGTCCACGATCACCAAATTTCACAACAGGCAAACTAAAAAACTAATTAGTCTGTCAGATTAATAAAAATATTGTACACGTATTTTTTGTTTTGTTTCACAAACCAAAAATGACGAAGATACAGCGCTTAGAAGTTTCGAGTGGTGTTTCAAAACCACTCTGGGAACTACGCGGATGAAACCGGAGGGCGTGGCCATCAGCATGGCCATCTAGAAATGCTGATGCATGGCCAATGGGCATGGTACCGAGTTTACCCGAAGATTTCTTATCATTCCCGAGCGTGACGCATTCAATTTCATTCATTTTTTTAATTTCACTGTTAGAATTCAATTCACAGCCCTCGATAAATCTGTGGCGCGCCAAAAGAAGTTTTCACTTCAAAAACGTGTCCCATATCTTTCCACAATCTACCTGACAGACTAATTAAAATGGTATATCTTTGTTCCATCATCGCAATTGTTAAAGGAACCTTGAATGTGTTCTACTGGAAGTCGGTGAGAAGCTGCTATCCGGTAGAACGCTGGTGTCTCCATATACTGGGACACCGGGGCCTGCTGAGGCATAGGGGCTCCTAGACCAAGTCCGAGAGCGATTCAGAGACGTATTAGGCGAAGGGTTCGGAGGGGGGATCACGGATTGTACCGGCTCCGTTGGTAGATGGATCTTCTTCTGTTGTAGGCGTTGTTGTACTGAAAAAGAATACGATTTCTAAATTAAGGGTTTTGATGCAAATCTTGCAAGGTATATACTGCTGTAATAGTGCTGTAATAATGCTGAGATACAAAAATAAAACTTCTGTAATAAATTGCATGTTTTCTGTAAAGTTATCGCTGGCGAGTTATCGTTAGCTATTAAAATGATCTATACTCTAATATACTTACAGCAGTTATACGAGAATTTTAAGTTTTAAGAAAAAAAAGTAGATTTTCTTTAATTATTTTTGTTAAAAAGTCTTGGGACAGTGGCGATTTTGGTTTTAGACCCCTTAACTAGTAGCACACCCCGGACACTCGGCCTAAACTCCAAACAAACGGTGTAGTGGACTTACCTACTCTCCACACAACAACGCAGATGTTGTTCGCACATATTTACGCATGTGTGCGTGTCGGCTAGGGTTACTGAATTATTTTATGGAATAGTTAGATGTGTCCCGTGAGTTAACCTGCCAGTGTTAAGTGGCCTACAATCTTACCGAGTGTTGGATCTTTTTTTGGAGAAAATTCAAACCAAAAAAGTATTACCTATTGGTTTTTAGTAGGGACACATTTGAGACTTACCCAAGGAAAAAACTTTGTTCTGACCAAATATTAATCACTCCACACACACACACATACCTATTACGTTGTAAATCTCAAAATATTGAATTAGATAAAATTACATGCATACGTTGGTTGCATTTTGTAATCTACGTATAACGCGCATTGTAATACAGTTCACTCAAATCATACACTAAGTTACAATGCACACACGAATTAGGTATTCACATCTAATACGGCAGCGAACAGTACAAGTATTTAATATGGTTTTGCAACTTATGTTAAAGTTTGTAAACATGAAACTATATAATATTATACTTATACGCGCGAAATGCAACAAATCGGCAAAATCAGCTGTTGGCCGATTTGTGTTGCCAGTTCCGGATTTAATTTTTTTTTCCGAATTGGTTCAAGAATCACTTATTTCATGTCAAATGGCGAATTACATAATATTCACATTTGTTGGAAGGAACGCATAAAATTTTAAATGTTGCGAATAGTGTAGTGATAGTGTATCTATATTCAAAGCACACTATAAAATTAAAGTATATCGCCTGACATGAAAAACTAGAAGTAGAACAAGTGAAGCTGTATAAGTCAAACACAAGAGCCAATGTCAAAGTCAAAGCTTAAAATAACTTAAGAAGTTTTATTTTTAACCGACTTTGAAAAAGGAGGAAGTTCTCAAATACATTTTTATTTTTTTGTATGAATGTTACGGTATAGCTTCGCCAATTGTGAATAGATTTTGCTAGATCTTTTTTATTGTTTGATAAGATTATTGTTCCAAGGTTTCCATTCCAGTTCCATGCGATTTTGGATTGAAATCGGTGTGACAGTTTTCGCAATTACAACAAAAATAACTTGAATTTAATTTAACTGGACGACGCTATTGTAGATATCACAGAAATTATAAAATGTAGTCTAGTGTCTGTTTAATTTTAAATTGATGTCAGTTTTTGTATTTTCGGTAAAAACTTAATTATTAGCATATAAATAATTGTAGTTATTATTACATTACATAGTACTCAATTTTTCCAGTCACTTGTTTATTTACACGCCTGTTACAAAAACCAGTTAATAGACCTTTAGTGAGTCTCTATATCAAACCTAAACTACACTAAATTTACTAAGCATAACTGAATTATCCATATACCGATGAAATATATCGACGTACATAAAACTACATACAGTCTTTCCTCTCCTCCTAACTAACCTCTTTCCTTTTTTTGTCGGTTTTTATAACCAACAGCAGTCAATGTATCCTCTTACTTGTTTATTGACACGGCTGTTACGATATCTTAAATAAGTACCTGAACTGTACTGAAACCGTATATTCAGTGTTCACTATTGACGGACATATCCATGGACGCACATAAAACTACATATAGTCTAATATAGAACCTTTTTCTTTTTTTGCGTCGTTTGAACGCTAAAAAATAATCACGCACCAAGAAATCTGAATTGCAGCAATCGTAGTAAATAAATCCACTAAATTGGTAACACTAGCGATTTTGTAAATTGTAAACTTATCAAAATACAGTAGAAAAACGATTCAATCCTAGTATATTATAGAAATTCTTATGAAATTAAAAATCTGTTATTCTTGTTTCGTTTAACAGATGAAAAATTTGGTACCTAAATAACACAGCAACACAGCATCATGGTCGTATTCTCATAGAAAATTGTCGTCCGATATAACCCTTCGTTGAGTGCTTCTCGCGTTCTTGCGGGGTAGGAAGCTTGAAACTGGCGGGGGGTGGGGAGTGTCCGTTCTATCTGTATTATCTATTCTATGCTAGTAGCATCACGATGTTCCCGATCCCATTACATTTCAGGGATAAATCTATGTACCTATTGATTTCTTCCAGTTCCTGCCAGTAGTTTTAGTTTGTAGTAGTAGAGTGATTAGCTAGAATGTTCGTAGTGGTAGCGCTAACTCTTTGCGGAGTCCTTGGGAAGATCTTCAGGTTCCAGGTAGCTGCGTGAAAACGTGCTGTTATGGGTAGGTTGCTTACGATCAGGGACATGTCCTGGGCGTCTCATCCCTCAGATTGAACACCAGTTACTCGACCTAAAGTACAAAGTTCATAAACTTTTGCGCGGTTACTCACTGTGCATATAAGCGGCGGCGAGCGCAGCGATCGTCACAAGCGTGGAGATGTAGGGCCGGATCAACGAGAACACCGCGCCGAGTAGCGTGCCGTACGTGACGTCACACGCTCGCTCCACCTCGACCCGCAGCTCTTGTCCCGTCAGCTTAGAGAACACGGTCACCCATCCGAGACCGCATGTGGACGCGTCGCCTGATACTGTCACTACGATTTCACCTGCGAAAATGAAATTAAAAAATCTTACTAATCGGAATGGATTTTATAACCTCTATTGAACATTCATATTTCATAAGTCTTTCAAATTCCTCTACCCACCAGACCTTTTCTCCAAATTGACCTTCAATCCGGGCGACATGGTCAGTTTAATCATCCTCAAGGCAACACGGCCCCCTCCGCATAGAGATTCACCTCTGAAGACTGTGACCTGAGCCGCAAAGATTATCAGGCTACCACAAAATAAACCTACCACTGCTGTTCTCACCCAGGGCTTTCCTCCAAATCGAGCTTCAACTCGGGCGAAGTGAGAAGTTTAGTCACACTCAAGACAATACGCCCCATTTCACGCAGAGATCTACCCCTGCAAACTCCATTACCTGAGTTGCCGGGATTATCCTGCACCTGATTAAACATTGCGGGCGGAAAGGTTCTAGAATAGCGACCATGTACCAAAAAACGCAACATTGGCAGTCCTCCCACAATGGATAGACGATCTGGTGAAGGGCGCTGGAAATCGTAGGATGCGAGAAGCGCAAAAGCGGTGTTCGGGGAGTATTGTTTGGAACGAAGTTCCCTAACGCGCGTTGCGAAAGGGGACTAGACTGAAAAAATTAAGACTAAAAGTTGTAACGACACTTTTTGCTATCACCAAAAGTTGTAACGGAGTTTCGATCACCTTCAGGTACCAGGGCAACAGAAACAGTAAAGAGTTTCGATTACCTACCTCCAATACCCCATCGTTTATCTCCAGATACCAGGAGTTGCATTTGCCTCCAGGTATCAGCACCAGAGCAACAGAAAGAGTTGCATTTATTGTATGTTGTCCTTGTGCCTCTCCAGGTACAAGGACAACATACAATAATGAGTTTCGTTAATACCTCCAGACCCAGTGCGTTTATCTCCAAGTAGCAGGACAGCAGAAATATGAAAGCCAGGTACCAGGGCAACAGAAACAGTAAAGAGTTGCGAGAAGAGCGCATGACGTCGTTTACCTCCGACGTCATGCGCCATTTCAATAGGCACGATGCGTTGCGGCCACCGCCGCGCCGGTCAGTATAAAGTTATGTTTACCTCCAGTGTATCAAGCTACTAAGGAAACAGAATCAGTAAAGAGTTGCAATATTTTGTACAACTTCGTTCCATCCGGGTGTCCCTTGACACCTCTCGAGTTTTTTGACGTGACAACGTCTTATAAATTGGTTTGCCGGGTGACACTTCAAGAAACTGCGTTATGCTCCGCTCACGTTATGCGCTCACAATGAGAGCGAGTGAGAGGGACGCGTGCCTTTCACTTTTTATGTCTGTCTCTCTCGCTCTTAGGCGGGCTAACCATGCCCGAGTCGCCGATTCGCTTAGGCGCCTGCATACAAGTTTACACGTTGCCAGTTAATTGTAAAACGATTGTGTAGTGATAATGTGACAGACTACGAATGAATATTCACATTAAAATTATTTTACCACTCAAAGTCGTTGTCACGTAAAACTTTCGCCCGTATACCGACTTTACAGGCAACCAATTTTTTTTTGGCTGATATGATTATTTGACCTAAAAATACTCCTACCACTAGCATACTCACCAGGCTGTTGATCCAAGTCCAGTTTGAGGCCCGGCGAGGCGCTGAGTCTCGCGGCGCTCAAGGCGCGCGCGTGCCCGGCCACGGTGAACACCGCCGGCTGCGGCAGCGACACCCGCGCGCGCGACACCCGCACCGGCGGCAGCAGCGACACTCGACTGCACGACCGGAACACGCCCCACTCCACGCACACGTCCACTTCCGAGGACTCGGTGATTTCAGCTACCGGGATTATTCTACATCCGATTTGACCTGAAATGAGCAGGATATGTGATAAAATATATCCCTGTCCAATGTCAATATTTTGTTTTATAAAAGCGAAAGTGTGTTGCTAAATCATGACGGTACGTCTCAACGCATCAAATTCGGAACACGGATTTTACATCTCGGTAAAATAACGGCAACGGGAACTGAGCGGGTGAAACTGTAGGACGTTGTTAGTCTTGTTAGTAAATCTATGTATTTACAAATTTAGGGCCGAGGATAGGGCCGAGTGGCGAGCCATGGGAGAGGACTATGTCCAGCAGATGATGACAAGTTTAGTCTTACATGCACGTGTAGCATAGTGTACATCTAAGTTGAAATAAACTTTCTGGAAACATTGCAATTATTCAAATCGAAACAGTGACGTTTGCACACTACTACTTGGCGGTAGAACAACTGACAAAAGTATGGTACTTTCTCAGCCAGACTCTGCAAAGAATCCCCTACAAAATCTTACCGTTGATAATATCCAAGACTGGTTCAGCACTGTGGGGTAGTTCGGTCCGGCAGGTGAAGGGCAAATCTATCTGTACGCCTTCAAGTGCGTATCTCTGTTCTTCGTTGCAGAGCAACGGACCTCCTGTGATACCTGACGCTTCGATAGACAGCGGCACTAGGGTCGGCGCCCATTCGCCACTTTGGAACTCGATCTGTGGACAATCGAGATGAAGACTGGGTCAAAAATACCATTCTAATGAGTCCGTCAGATAGATTATGAAGAAACATGCGACACCCATCTTTTGTTTTTATCAAATTATTAATAATCGATAAAGATATAGATCATCAAACTTCCAGAGTGGGAGGTTCTGACGGCACATCTTCGTAAAAATCGTAGAATGACACTGCATTAGAAGTTTAAATAAGACGTAACTACGTCACTCGAAACTTCTAAGCACTGTATTTTCGGCATTTATTGTTTGTGAAAAAAAATATGTGTAAGTACAATATTTTTTGTAAGTAAGTTCTATACTAGAACGAGTATCTAAAGCCGCACTAGTAGGTTCATATCGGATTTGGATAGGGAGAGAAACACGAGTAGTGAAGGTAAGTGTTGATGTACATCGGAAAGGAGCCCCTTAAACCTACGCCCGTGGCCCGTGTCACAAGTCTCAGGATTTCTCTCTCTGCCACACGATGGACCCGGCACCCGCACGGTGAATCCATGGAATGCTAAGTTCGTCTCTAACTGACGAACGAATTAGTTATTTTTTGTCATCATGCCTATTCAATGAGACATTTATTTATCTTAGTTCTATAAAACTGGAGTTAATTAACCCCAGACGCAAAAACGACGTGGTGTTATAAGTTTGCCGTGCGTGCGTGTGTGTGGTGTGTGCGTGGTATGTGTGTTCGTCGGTCTGTGGCACTGTAGCTCCCGAACGGATGAACCGATTTAGTAGTTATGGTTGAAAGGTGAATTAGTCAAGATTGTTCTTAGCTGTTTAATGCCACCCGAAAATAGCGGATTACATATTTTTACACAATACGACAAATTTCAAATCTAAGACCGACGACATCCCAAAATGTCGAGTTTTATTATAAAAAATTTTTTTTTTTTTACGTTGTGTAGTTGATGTCAAGATGACCGCCGCCGCAAAATGGCGGATTCTAATTTTTAGACACTCCGACAAATTTGAAATCTAAGATAGACTCCATCCCAAAACGTTTTATCAATATTTTTGATTTAATTGTTTACCTTGTGCAGGGGTAGTTGTTGCAGGGTGCGGGAGTGGTGCGCCCGCTCGTGCCGCAGATGATGCGTGGCGGGCGCGTGGTCCGCGGCGAACGCGAGCGACACGCCGCTGCCGACGGCCAGTGACACCCCGGCCGGCGCGCGCCAACCCACGCCCTCTAGGCACACGCCCCAACCGCCCGTCACTGGAATACACAGTTTAATGTAGATGGATTTCTTTAAATAGTTTTTGAACTTTCGCGATTTGAACTTATCATGTCAATGTTTGGATGTTTGTTGGTCCATCACGTAGTAATGCATGAACGGATATGGCTGAAATTTAGAACACAGATCATGGTTTGGAAGAACACATAGGCAACTTTTTAGCCCGGGAAAATAACGGGAGCTACGCGGGTAACACCGTGGGGAGCTCCTAGTACTGTATAAACATAACATATGACTTAATAACTTCTAACAGAACTATCCCACACTCTCTGCAGTAAGGCTTAAACTATCCACTCTCTAGGCTCAAAGGAAACGACACATAGTCAAATAAATGATTATCCGTGACAGACTCTTGCACAGCCTTGCCAATTACAGCGCACTATTATTTTAACATTAACTCACATATTTTTGCTGTCACAACTTCACGCAATACTCTTTCTTGATCGTATCCTCATTACTGATGTTCTTGGCTACCATCGAAGTTCTTGACCACCTTCTTCAAACCAATCCTGTCTTGAGCCAACCGTAGGCGACTCCGTAGGCTACACAAAAATGTTTGTCCTTCACACACTACCAATGTTAAAAGTTTCATATAAAAACTTACTGAGTATCCGTTCTTTCGAATCGGAGCCAGTGACCCAGACTTCGTCCTTAACTGTAACTCCACTGACTGTAGTTTGGAAAGTCACGAACGAGCCCGCGGTGTCCAGTCCTTCTATCGTCAGTTCTGTTCCATACACACTGAAAAATCAAACAATTTTAAAGGAAATAACTATTGTTGGACACACAACACTTACAAGTCCCAAACTAAGCAAAGCTTGGATTACGGGAGTCATATACAGGGTTATTGGTAATCAGCCTGCATCCTTTTAAGGGGATGTTAGGTACATTCAATACGTCAACTTTTGTTCTACCGTTTTAAAAAAAAAATTTTTTTTTACAAGATAAATAAAAAGTGCATTTGCAAGGTCTAAAAGTATCGAACTCTTCGTAACAATTCGTAACGAGAGCGCATACGCTCTTTAACGCGCAAAAAATGATGTACCGAAGTGAATAAACACTAAAAAGTCGCTAAACAGTACAAAAAAGGGCAACAAATACAATTTTTTTTGGGGTTATCTATTAAGTTTTAACGAAAGTTGTAGAACGAAAGATGTTTGTTTAAATATACAGAACATGCCCTTAAACGGATGCAGGCTGATTACCAATAACCCTGTATAGGCGATATAATACTTTTATCATTATTAAGATATACATATTTATGGCCCATGGAAAAACCCCACGAAGCCACGACCTCCACTCCGCGTGCAGAATTACTATCAAGTAAGCCATGAAATCACTCATCATAAGTGAAACATGGTGAATACATGGTTGATTATTTATATTATACCATAGAATCTTTATTTCTAGGACCCTTACTAGGTGTCAAATCTTAATACAAATTTATTATTTATGACTTCAAATTTATATACAAGTAAAGTTCGTTGTAGCCTAGTTTAGTAGTTATAACTCCACAATGTAGTAATATCAGTTTACTTCTTAGTGTGCACCTCAATGTGAGGGAATTTGGGAGTAGAAATTTAAATCTCGTTTTAATATAGTCTATTTTATTTCTACTAATTATTCCGGGAAAGTAACAGGGTCTGAACCAGGTGGGTGAAACCGCGGAGTGCTGTTACTTTATATTCTAATTGTGAAAGTTGGGATTTCACAATTATACGAGATATATATATCCATGCCGATTTCGGCAACGGCGACCAAAGTTTCTGTTAAGAATTAGGACAAACACGCCTAGGTTTGCCTACGCTCGTGCGCTTTCATGTGACTGTGGTACCCTATTTTGGCTTTAAACGTTCGCAAACATAAATTACACGTCAAAATTCCATTTACGTAGTTGTATGTTATGTTCGCAGGCGGTCTATTTTTAAGCTGGTCTCGTTTAGCGTCGAGTTCACGCCTTCTGTCGTCTTCAAACGAGTAAACACTGTCTTGTATCAAACGGCGCCATTCTGGACGATTTTGTGCCAGTACTTCCCAGCATGAGGGATCGATGTTGCACCTCCTCATATGCCTCTTTTGAACATCCTTGTACCGCAAGAACTGGCCTCCGCTCTTTCTCTTACCCTCCTGGAGCTCAGAGTAGTAGATCTTCTTAGCTATCCTCTCATCGGGCATCCTCGAGACATGTCCACACCAGCGCAACTGCCGTCGTATTAGATAAGCCTCTATTCCACCAACATTGGCTCTTCTCAAAACCTCCGTATTCCTGACACGATCAGACCAAGAAATGTTCATTATGAGTTCATTTGAGATGAAACCTATCCAACCCTCGTATGTGTTTTCGGTATAAACACCACGTCTCTGAGGAATACAACAGATTCTGGACAACTACCGACATGTAAACATCGATTTTTGTGTGTAGTGATAAGTCATGAGATCGAAACACTTTATCACGGAGCTTTCCAAAAGCAGCTGAAGCGGCGCCAATTCTACTACTCACTTCTGGATCCAAATCACCCTTCACAGTAATCGTACTGCCAAGGTATCTGAATCTATCAACCTGTTTCAAAACATGATCTCCAAGTGATATATTCAATTGTGTACGGTCCATAGCCATCACTTCGGTCTTTGTGACGCTTATTTTAAGACCAAATTTGTGGCAAACAATGTCAAGGCTTTCCACAAGTTCCTTTAGACCTTCAGGACTTTCCGCAACAAAACAGAGGTCATCAGCGTATATGATCTCTTTTATGATATCAAGAGAACATTTGGTGATTTGGTATACGAGATACTACATAGACGAGGTCGCACGCAGATGATACTTGCACAGTCTATTAAATCATACAGTCGTTCAACGAAGCTTAGATGGCGCAATCGTGCGAGGTAAGACGCGGGAAGCGCGCTCCCGCCATTGCCAATATTACAACGTTAGTATTCCGTGAGCACGGTTAAGTTTTCGGTTTTAGGAAACCATAACTAGACATTAACGGATTCCAAGATTATAGGCGATGAACTACTGGTAGTATTTATTTATACTGTGATACTTGTGTAGACAGAATAGGTATGTTAACACAAATCACAAATTAATGTTTAGTGTTACTTTTATGATAGTTTGTATTAATAGAACATCGAAAATACATTCTTGTAATTTAATATTACTCAGTAAATGTATTATTAATGATTTTAAACACTATATTTTTATCTGTTGTCACGTGACTGTAAAGGCCAATATGGCTTATTACGTCACTAACCGCAAAACAAGCTGTCGAAGACTTACTAAACTGTTTACTTCTCTGCATTTTTATTATAGTTTGCGATCTTAGCGACGATGATTTTGATTGTTTGTATTCAAGTGAATATAAGAAAACACATATCATTGACTGGCCTCGTGGCTTAGTGGGTAGTAGCTCTGCCTGCGAAGCCGAGGGTCGTGGGTTCAATTCCCACCCAGTGCAAATATTTGTGTGATGAATTCAAATGTTTGCACTGTGTCTGGGTGTTTCTATGTATAATAAGTATGTATTTAAAACTATATAAGTATTATATTAGCTATCTGGCCGTCATCGTACAAGCGTTGCTTAGTTTGGGGTCAGATGGTGTTGTGTGTGAATTGTCCACCAATATTTATTTATTACATAAACTGGACATACAATCATGAATCGTGACCAATGTTTTGCGGTAAGTGATGTCATGTCAATCTTTAGTGTTTTAGCGGGAAAATGTAAACTTACTTTATTATTGTATACTTTTCGAAAACACTATTTTTAATTTTTTTTGTCATTCTTAAAAATAAAAGCAAAACCGAAAAATTGTTAACATCTCTATTCCTAGTTCGTTTATTTACCTGTCTTGGGCCTTAGCAGCGCGTGCATGGTGCGGCGCCGCTATAGGCACGGCCGTCGGCGCCAACAACGCTCGACCGTACGCTCCGCGCGGTACTATCCGAATAGCGCCCGCTTCGCCTGACGCCTCCGCTGTGCAGTACAACGGCGATGCTACCTCCACGTGGATTATCTGCAGACGATAGCTTAGTCAGTTTGTGTGTTACATATACATAATACACACAAAGAGAGGAGTGTTATTAAAATTTACTGTAATTATTTTTAGTGAAACTGTCAAAATTCTTTCATTCATTAGGTATGACAAGTTAGGTAAAGTCAAATGAGTGGTTCGCGATTGGTTAGTCTCAATGTTTCATCCGGATACTTACATTTTATCATTCACATAATGTTTTTAGTATTGTGATTGGTCACTATCATAGTTTGAGGGTTTTGACTTGAGATTCAAAACACATGGGCGTAATCGTTTTTGTAGATCTTCTATTCCTAACATTCACCTGCTTAATACAAACTGTTTTTAATTTAGCCACTCCACAGCTTACTACAAACTAACACACCCACACATCTCTGATTCTGCTTTTAACTGGGATTAGACAAAAAATATAAATATATTAAGAAACCCCTACTCTGTATTACATTTTCGTTTCCTGGCTACCATAGGTCACACAGGCCACCGAGCCCAATGTGGGGGCAAAAAAAATTAAAAAAATCATTGTTATAGAGAACCTTGTATAGATTTCTGTTTAGACATAACTTGTAATTAAAATTTATTGAGTAAATAAAAATATTGATACTTTTATTTAGTAGTTTTTTATTTACATAAATTAACTAAATATTGGTGAACATTGATTACACCAGCGAAGTAAAATAGCTAAAGCTATACATAGCTTGTATAATAATATAAATAGTAAAATAATACTCACAGTTTCTCTATAAATATTATTCCTCTCATCCTTATGCTGAGCCACGATCACTCCGTACCCTGGCTGGTTGGCTTTCACCTCTCCATTAGCCGTCACTTCAAACGCCCCATCTTCATAAGTCTTCCAGTTAGCTCTGGGTAGTGACTTCAGTCGTATCGTAGCGCCGACTGCGAGAGACAGTCTGTCGCCGGATGATAGTTCGCTGGTGAGACCGTCGATACCGGTACGGATGTCTGATATGCCAAGGATCTCTATAGTGCTGTCCCAAGATCTTGTGTCTGCTACCTGTGTTTTATAAAAAATAACAAACAAAAAAAAAAATACAGCTAAATAACAACTTTTGGGATTCGAATTTAATTGAAAACTAGTAGCACCCTGCGGTTTCAGTCGTGTAGTTCCCGATTCCGTTGTTTTTCTGGGATGGAAAGTAGCCTGTGTGTTATTTCGGATTATAATCTCTGTTCCAAATATCAACCCGATCCATGATTGAGTAACATTCAAACATCTAAACTTCGTATTTATAACATTTATAATATTAGTAGGTACATATTGTACAAAACTGCTACTATAAGATACTAGCAGCGCCCTCCGGTTTCACCCGCGTAGTTTCCAAAGTGAGCAATCAAATTCTGAGTTTTAAGTTTTCACTTCTATCGGAAGTCCCTATGAATGCAAATTTTTTTTTGTTTGTTTTGACGTTACCAAATTTTCTTGTAAAATAATGGTTCAAACAAATACATTGAATTGAAGAAACAAGAGTTGAAAACAAAAAAAAACTCTACGTTTCGTATTTACCTGTCCCATATTCCGTACTCGAACGTCGATAACGATTACTCCAGGTTTCAATGGCACCACTCTCACGGACAACCCTTCAGCGACAGATCTATCCAGGTTATCTGCAAAGAAAGTGTTTTTTTTAGTATTTCTTTAGAGAAACCTATGACAGTTGGCCTCAAGTGGCCTTTACAGCCTGAGGAGTTTTGGGCTAGCGATGAAGGCCCAAGGCTCTACTATCATGGGGTGTTAGACTAGGGAACATACATGTGGTGCACCCTAGGCAATATACAACAACTTGCCTCGGTGGCATTTTGCTGTATGATTGTTGTATGAATGAAGTATCGCGTTGTAGCGCGCTATCACTGGCCGCGGTCGTGGGAGTGGACCTCTCACTATCGACCATCTTTGTATCTGAGATGCTCGACGGTGAATGTCGTGCGGGGTGGAAGAACAAGAGAGAAAGCCTCGTTCATATGCTGTAACAGAAGTGGATACGAGGCCAAACCGAGAGGGAATACTCTGGCTTCAACCCCGTCTTCCAAAAGATCGTCCTAGTTTCGTCACTTTCCTATCACACCGAACTCTATAATACACTATATGATACTAGTTACTAGTTGAGTACTCACCATTAACTACCAATCTTGGAAGTTGCTATAGTCAACATCAACAGCCCACTAAACGTTCCCACAGCTGGGACTCGGGACCTTCTCTCGCAAGGAGAGAAGACTCTGACCGGTGTAGAGTCCAGGAAGTCCCTCGTTTTGATCGCTGAGTGCGCGGGCGCGTTGTCGTGGTGAAGAAGGACCCCGCGGAGCCCGGTGTTCGGTCGCTTGTTTCTCATTGCAGAAAAAACTTCTGGCAAGCATTTTATGCTGGACCATTCGGCGTTGATACTGCTTTGGTCTCGAAGTGGAATTGAAATTAGGTACCCCGTCAAAGTGAAGAAACTAGCGATTAAAATTTTCCTTGCGCTCGTCGATCGCTTCACTTTCGTAGGTGTTGGTTCATTTTGAAACAGCCAAACTGTCGACTGCTTTGTTTCTGGATCGTATTGATAAATCCAGGATTCGTCACCTGTCACAATGTCGTAAACGCGCCGTGACGAGCCTGCATCCAATTTTTGTATCATATTACGACACCAATCCACACGGGCCTGCTTCTGAGCTTAGGTGAGGTTGTACGGCACCCAGCGGGAAACTATCCTCCTTACGCGAAGGTGCTCGTGCAAAATCTTGTGAACACTTCCTGAACCAATATGCAGAGTATGCTGAATCTCTTCGTACGTAATGCGTCTGTTTTCTTGAATTCATTTTTTTACTGCCAGCACACTTTCTTTGGTGACAGCCGTCGTAGGACGACCACTCTTTTGTTCATCCCCCAAAGTAAAACGACCGCGTTTGAACTCGCTATACCAGCGGTAGATGGTTGCTTTTGAAGGTCCTTCGTCCATAAAACCAATTCGAAGTCGATCAAATGACTCGTCAGGTTTTAAGCCACATTTGAAATCGTAAAAAATCATAGCACGAAAATGTTCTCGACGCAGATCCATTTTTTAATAAAACAAAAAAAATATATTGGCTCTCAAAAAATGCGGAGGGAAATTTGAAAATCGAACAGTTGTATTTATACTTTTAAATAATCGAAGTTTTCAAAATAATTACAAGTGTCTTATACATAGAAACTTTTTTTTGCAAAACTTTCTAAGTGACCTGGTATATGATTTTGGGGGGGGATCATGTCCCCCGTGACCCCTCCCCTGGAGCCGCGCATGACTAGACCAGCCGTAACTTAGTTGCTATAGTATCGTTTCCTAACTAGTTATAAATAACTATTTTGTGTTTTGTATAATTTGTTTTTCTGGTGCATAATAAAGTGTTTCTGTCTGTCTGTCTGTCCAAAAAGACTTACCATCGATATGTGTAGTATACAGCCTCGCAGCGGCCGGGTCCCGCAGAGAGAAGGTGACGCGCGGCGGCGGGTGCAGAGACGCCAGCGCGGCCGCGGTCAGCGGGCCCGCCTCCACCCACACCGGGCTCTATACTACACTACATGATACTAGTTACTATACTCACTATTAGCTCTCAATCTCGGCTGTAGCTATAGTATCGTCTCTTGTAACTTACCATCGATGTGTGTAGTGTACAGCCTCGCAGCGGCCGGGTCCCGCAGAGAGAAGGTGACTCGCGGCGGCGGGTGCAGAGACGCCAGCGCGGCCGCGGTCAGCGGGCCCGCCTCCACCCACACCGGGCTCTATACTACACTACATGATACTAGTTACTATACTCACTATTAGCTCTCAATCTCGGCTGTAGCTATAGTATCGTCTCTTGTAACTTACCATCGATATGTGTAGTATACAGCCTCGCAGCGGCCGGGTCCCGCAGAGAGAAGGTGACGCGCGGCGGCGGGTGCAGAGACGCCAGCGCGGCCGCGGTCAGCGGGCCCGCCTCCACCCACACCGGGCTCTATACTACACTACATGATACTAGTTACTATACTCACTATTAGCTCTCAATCTCGGCTGTAGCTATAGTATCGTCTCTTGTAACTTACCATCGATGTGTGTAGTGTACAGCCTCGCAGCGGCCGGGTCCCGCAGAGAGAAGGTGACTCGCGGCGGCGGGTGCAGAGACGCCAGCGCGGCCGCGGTCAGCGGGCCCGCCTCCACCCACACCGGGCTCTATACTACACTACATGATACTAGTTACTATACTCACTATTAGCTCTCAATCTCGGCTGTAGCTATAGTATCGTCTCTTGTAACTTACCATCGATATGTGTAGTATACAGCCTCGCAGCGGCCGGGTCCCGCAGAGAGAAGGTGACGCGCGGCGGCGGGTGCAGAGACGCCAGCGCGGCCGCGGTCAGCGGGCCCGCCTCCACCCACACCGGGCTCTATACTACACTACATGATACTAGTTACTATACTCACTATTAGCTCTCAATCTCGGCTGTAGCTATAGTATCGTCTCTTGTAACTTACCATCGATGTGTGTAGTGTACAGCCTCGCAGCGGCCGGGTCCCGCAGAGAGAAGGTGACTCGCGGCGGCGGGTGCAGAGACGCCAGCGCGGCCGCGGTCAGCGGGCCCGCCTCCACCCACACCGGGCTGGGCGCGCCTACTAACAGGGTTTGCGTTGCGGAGCGGACGCGAAGACCTGATATCGGTATCACCTATAACGAAGCATAGAGATAACTATTAGAACAGATAAAACGCTGCACCTTGCGACGAAAGTAATCATTTGTAGTCAAGAAAACAGCAAGTCACATACGTACATGTTTTTGAGACTTTTTTTTTCGCATCACATCATCGCGATTTCGGGCCCCATAATGAGCAAAACGCGTTATACATGTAAACGCTACTAAACGTAAGTACCTAACCTAAGTGAATGCTTATTAATGCCATTATTATTGCCAATTTTGAAACGATAACTCCGTGAAAATAACAATTAGATAATGAAAATCTATAGCCTGATATAAGCATAACAGTTCCCTTAAGTCTATTTATTAAAACTTGAACTTCTGTAAGTGAGAGGTAGAAGCACAGTATAAAGAAATACTACATGTAGTTAATCTGTAGTTTGATTTTGGAAGAAACGCCGCTGTCTAGACACCGGTAAATAAAGCCGAAAATAGCACACGAAATACTAACACTGTAATGTTGGCAATGGCGGGTGAGCGCTTCCCGCGTCCCACCCCGCACGATTGCGTCGTCTAGACGGCTTCGTTTATCGGATTTATGATTTAATAGACTGTGGTAATGTTAGTTATCACCCCTGGCTTTAATGAAAGAAAACATTGGGAGGCACGGCAAACAGTAACATAAAGTAAGCTGGTTATTTTGTAGGCTGGTTATTTTAAAGTACTCCTTACCTCTACTTCAGACTCGGCACTCGCCATCTCCACATTAGCGATGTCAAGAGCCACGAGCCTCACTCGCGCAGTTCCCATCGAGATACCGTGCACTGAACCGGTTGATGACACCTGTGCCGAGAAAATACAAATAAATAAATATTGGTGGACATTTCACGCACAACGCCATCTAAACCCAAACTAAGCAAAGCTTGTATTATGGAAGTCAAATAGCTGGCATAATATTACTTATTTAATTTTGAATACTTATTATTCATGGCCACTCAACTTAGAGACACCAAGAGTATAACCAAATTAGTGTCAAACGGAAAGCCATCACGTGCTTGCACTCTCCATAAAAAGGCCGCCGAACGCGGCCGAAACTCGAGTCGGATTGACCGACCATATTACACGTGAATGACCCGTTTACCGAATTAAAAAAGATTATAACCATCGGGAAAAAACCCACTCGGGCAACTTATTCCTAGACGTTCTTATCACAAAAGAAAAGTAAAATACAAAGTACGTAGTTACCTCGACATGGCTCTGCGGCGCTGCCAGTTTGTAGTGTAGCGCGGCTAGGTGGGGCGGAGGCCCGCCGTGGTGACGCAACTGAAGCCGAGCGCCCGGCGGCACGGCCGCCTTGCTCGGGATTATCTCCAGAGGCGGGAATACTAAAACCTGGGGAAATTATCACACAAATTGGGAGGAACTCATCGTTATAAACCACTATGTGCCCTCCTAAACTTTTCAAAATGAATTATGTCATCATTGGGAAGAGTGAGCTCACTCTTTCCGTTCTAGTCGGCAGAAGCGGTGAACGTCGGACGTGTTTACCTATCATTATTCGTTGTCAACAACCAAAATAAAACCACAGCATATCTCGCCGCCGCTAGTGATTCTAGTATAACTACATACAGCTATTACGCACATTGGTGACGTAAACTTACAAGATTCCACCCAGCTAAAACACCGCTCCTTTTCCTCACCGACGTTACGCTGTCGTACCCCGACTTTAGTACGTTGTTAACGCGAAAACAAATGATTTTCGCTTACCAAAAAGTTCTAAACGCGGCAAAAAAAGGTTTCACTTATATATTTATTAAAACTCTCACGTGCGTAAGTGTCTCGTTACAGACACTGAAATCTAACGTTTTTGAATGTCTGTCTGTAGCTATATCAAAGACAATAACTCACTTGACTGATCGTACGACTTGCCCTCCTTCGCCGTTTAGTAGCACGATTGCTCAGTTCAGCACAATGGGAGCCCGTTGATGTCTTTCGTTGCATCCTGCTTTGTCTTTTGAAGTTTGTGTAACTCTATCTCGTTTAGTCCGATCATTCATAAAAAGTAAATGCACTTGTAAATAAATGTAATGTATGTGATGTAAATGTAAGTAGTGCACGTCACACGGATGTTCGCTAATCACAAGCGCCGTATTGTACCTCGTCCTGCGCCCCCAGTGGTGAGTTGTGATAGTAGGCGGAATTCGTATCATCGCCGATCAACGGGGTATCTAATCTGTGAGCTATACAGTGCTAAAACGTTTTAGAGTAAGACTTAAATTATTTAATTTACCTCAAGCTCAGGGCTCCAGACGCCGGCCAACGAAGCCCTAATTCTCCCACTTCCTTCCCGCACTCCGCACAGCATGGTCCCGTTTTTCACGATGACGTCACCGGTAGTCCTCCACTCCGGGTCGCGGCTAGTGCTCAAGTAGCGGTGTGAGACTCCCTTCACTAGGGCCGAGATCGGAATGCAAGCGTTGACGCCGACCGCGCGGGATGTCGATACTTCCACGCTTAGGACTTCTTCTATGTACACCTGGTGGATGAAATTGTTATCTTAGGGTCATGTACTTTTTACACTAGCCCACGGTTTAGGCAGTTAAGGCTACTTGACGCCAACTGCCGTAGGGTCATTTAAAAAAAGACATTTCACTCAAATATTTATGACGTCATATGTATCATCAGGGCTTTTTTAGGGTACGCGGGAATACTCCATTAGTGTAGACTTTTATAAGAGTGGGTTATTTATGCCAGGCAGTTATTTGGGCACTACACTGGGCTCTTATGGTTATATCTTGCTTATTTACGCTACTGAGTTTATTGGTTTGAACGCGCTAATCTCAGGAACTATCACTCAAATATATCGATTCAAATCAGGATTGATTTCAAAAATTCTTTCACTTTATTTAAGGATTTAGAAAAAAATTTTTTTTTTTAATATTGAAAATTTTACAATTAAAATTATTAAATCGAATATTAATATTTTTAAATAAAATAAAGACCGATTCAAGGAGACGCCATTAAACAAAAAATTATGATCATACTAAAAAAAAACCGCTAAAAAAGCGACCGCAAAGTTAAGTTTGTTGTGTGTGTTTGGTCTTGAACTACTAGTCCACAAAAGGACCAGTGCGCTTCGAGCGGACAAAATAAAATACACTTACTTCAACAGTCTGCCTCTCCCCGTGAATGCACAGATCAGTAACGGTGACATCATATCCCCCAGGCCCGGGCACAGTGACCGTCAGAGACTCCTTGTCAACGGTCGCGGAGACTCCTTTGGGCGTCTCGACGGCGTACCGACCGCTGCCGCCGGTTATCGCCGCCACGTTCGGTAGCGTTTCGCCTTCCCACGCTAAATTTATCTACGGAAAATTGGTTATTGCATTAATGGTATACTCGGTATAGTGTTCATCGGTATAGGAAATCAATCAATTGTGTTATGTTTGAAATCGGTGACATTTTTAAAATGTGTACCAAAGAGTTTACATGGTTGTTAGTTGCGCATGACCATTCGTTGTGGAAATCTAGGGGGGAGGCCTATGTTCAACAGTGGACGTCCTGCGGCTGATGATAATGATATGATGATTACATATACTACTTATAGAGTTAGAACAAACGCAACGCACGAAAAGCTAAAAATACTTTTGTCGCGCGGCACATCACTTTGTTGCCATAGCTAACATACACCTCATCTGCTTACGATTGGTACACAGGAACCGTGCGGAAAAACTTGATCTATTTACTTATTCTTTATCTAAGGTAATAAATAACCAAGTTAGTTTCGATGATATATTATTCTAATATTAGAAAGTAGCATACAAAAGTAGCCTATGTGTTCCTTCAGACTATAATAAAATTTAAGTGTGTTCCAAATTTCAACCGTTTGATCAACAAATCGATCCGTTCAAATGTTACGACGTGATTGAGTAACAAACATCCAAAGTAATAGTTTTATAACAAGAAGTATTAACCTATAGTTACGTTTTCTAAAATGTTGACTTAGCTAGCTTTAGGGTGTCGATATTGCGTGACGGTGTGTGCGCGCATCTTAAATAAAAAAACTGTATTTTTGAAATGAAAACTTCTTTTGGCGCACCACGTACATCATACATAGATTTTCCGTGGCCTGTGAATTGAACTCAAGCTTCACGTTCGTAAATGAAAGAAATCTTCGGGTAAACTCGGCTGATTTAGATGGATGGCCATGGTTATGGCCACGCCCTGCGGTTTCACCCGCGTAGTTTCCAAAGTGAGCTATCAAATTCGGAGTTTTTAGTTTTCACTTCTGTCGGCAGTCCCTATGACTGCAATTATTGTTGAATGACTGTTGAAGTAAGTTTATCTTAATGTATAAAACTCTTTTGTTTTAAATATCCTCATCATCATCATCATCAGCCGCAAGACGTCCACTGTTGAACATAGGCCCCTAGAACAAACGGTCCTGTGCAACCTGCAACCTGCGGTTTCCAGCGGTTTAAGTATCCTATCGCATGGCTATTAATGCAATAGACTATTCGAATAGGGATAATGACTGGGTCAAAAATATACCATTCTAATTAGCAGTGTAACCAGTTAACTACGGAATTCCTCAAGGTAGCTTGCTTGGGCCGACCCTGTTCTTGCTCTACATTAATGAATTAGTAAGTAGCAAAATCCCAAACGCTGACATCATCACCTACGCCGACGACACCGCGATTGTTTTCTATGGTGAGACTTGGTCTCATGTTTTTCGTCTCGCTGAAAACGGCTTAGCTACTCTTGCTCAAACTCTGGATAAAAGCTTACTCACCTTAAACACAAAAAAGTCGAAATACATCGCTTTTAGCAAGACTTCAGTATCGCGCCCGCCTCCTTCCATGAGCTTAAAAATTCACTACTGCTCTACAGTTCCCCAGTCTCGACCTATATCATGCTCTTGTAGTGTTATTGAAGCGGTTGAGAGTATCAGATATCTAGGTGTAATCATTGATGGAAATCTATCATTCAAGCAACACATAACTGACGTTTCTTCTCGCGTGCGCAAACTAATTTATGTTATGAGGAATTTAAGAGACTGCTCGCCAATAGCACTTCTAAAAAATATCTACTATGCTTTGTGTCAGTCAGTAATGCAATATTGCATTTCTGTATGGGGTAGCGCTGGGAAAACGTTTTTCATCTCCGTTGAGCGAGCCCAGCGGGCCCTTATTAAGGTTCTGCTTAGAAAGCCGTTTCGATACCCAACCGACTTGATCTACTCCGAATTTGGAGTGTTAAGAGTCCGACAATTATTTGTGTTCAACGCAGTGATGAAAACACACTCTGGCTTTCTTTCTCGCGAAGACTGTGAGGTTTTGTTATCCAAGCGCACGACCAGAACTTACATGCTGCCTCTCCCGCACGCCCATTCATTACTCGCAAGGCGCGCTCCATCGTACTCGCTCCTCTGCACGTATAATAATGTTTGGAGGCGTCTCCGAGACTGCGAACATTCGCCGAAATACGCTTTCAGAAAGACACTTAGAGCCTGGTTGGAAACTCTCAATTATGATGACACTGAGGAACTTATCAACTGTATATATAGAGAGTAGGTTCACCTGTTTAAATGCGAATGCAGGGATGACTGCATGTTTTTTTGTATAGACTTCCGATTCTGATGACCTTTGTAAGTTTCACTATTTAAAAGTTGTGTAAAACGTTTAATTATTCCGTGTTATTAGTATGTTTTCTCTGCTGGCTTTGTTTTTAGCTTGTTTTTGATGTATTCTTTTTATTTATTTATTTTTGTTTCTTTATATTTAGTTTCAATTTTTGTTCCGTCGTATTTCTTTCAACTGTACAGCGCACACGCATTATCTATAGGTATGTAAGTTTGCACCTGAGCCCCAAGATACAAGTCTTACACTTAGTTTGGGGCTCACTGTCAATTCTTGTAACGTAGGTAAGTATATGTACATCGTAATTTTAAATAGTAAAACGCACTTTTTTGTACTGTATTCATTTTGGAAATAAAATATTCTTATTCTTATTCTATTCTTATTCTTATTCTTAAATTTTTAGGGTTCCGTAAAACGTACAAACGGAACCCTTATAGATTCGTCATGTCTGTCTGTCCGACCGTATGTCACACCCACTTTTTGCCGAAACTATGAGGACTACATTGTTGAAACTTGGTAAGTCGATGTATTCTGTGAACCGCATTAAGATTTGTACAAAAAAAAATTAACAAAAAGAAAAATTAGGGTTGCCCTTCATACTGAGAACTGAAACCCAAAAATTTTTTTCCATCAAGCCTACACGTGTGGGTTGTCTATCGATAGGTCTTCAAAAATGATGTTGAGGTTTCTAATATAATTTTTGTCTACACTGAATAATTTGCGCGAGAGACACTTCCAAAGTGGTAAAATGTGTGTCCCCCCCCCTCTAACTTCTAAAGTAAGAGAATGAAAAAACTAAAAAAATATATGATAGATAGATAGATAACTCTTTATTGTGACACAAAAACATAAATATTACAGTAAAACACTTACGAACTAGCACCACAAATGGCGGCCTTATTGCTTAGAGCAATCTCTATATGATGTACATTACCATGCAAACTACCAACGAAAATTGGTTTGAACTCGATCTGATGAGTTGTTTTTTTTAGTACGTCATAAATATACACTATTATTACATACAAATAACACAATAATACAAATTATTACATACAAATAATACAAATAACACAAATACAAATAACAGTCTGCTGGATAGACCTAGAGAACGCATTTGGTTCCGTGCAGCATGAACTTATGTTATTTGCCCTAAAATGGTATAACTTTCCTGCTGTAATTATTGACATAATTAATTCATATTATAATCACTTAAAATTCGTTATAGCAGTAAACAAGGAATACTCAAAACCACTTAAATATAATGTGGGACTATTCCAAGGGTGCTGCTTATCACCAATAGTATTTAATATAGTTATAAATATTCTAGTAGATAAATTAATATCCCGTGAGAAGAAATGGGGCTACCGGTTTAAAATCAACAATAAGTACACTGAGTCAATTTTAGCCTTTGCGGACGACCTTGCAATACTTACACGAAATCCCAAACAGTGTCAAGAATTGTTGAATGATGTTGATGAGTTCTGTACATGGACGGAGGGAATGAGGACAAAACCAATTAAATGTCATTGTTTATGTCTGGGTAGACGAGATACCAAATATACTTCGTACGATCCGGGACTCTCCATAAGTGGCTAAAGAGTTGCCACAATAGCAGAGGCAGTGCCTTTCAAATTTCTTGGTAGAAAGATAGACTACAAAGGACGTACACCATCATTAGAGGTAGTTGTTGGAAACTTCATGAACGACCTCAATAAGGTAGACCAACAGCCTATCAGCAATATCAAAAAAGCATGGATATATGACAACTATCTCACATCACGTCTCACTTGGCCTTTCCTAGTATATGACATCGGTAAAACCCTCCTGGCAAAACTAGATGCTAATGTCATAAAGATATTGAAGTCATGGTTTGGATTGGCACATCCGGCTGATCCCTCTACTCTCTTTAGGGATCACAATAGTTTTGGGCTAAAACTAAAAAAACCATCCGAACTCTACAAACACCTAAGAGTTACAAAAACGTATGTTTTGGGAAAGTCGAAAGACGAATTAATTGCATCTCTCCCAAAAGACAAAAGTGCTTCGGACCTTGAATCTAGACTTCAATTCCACAAACAATTTATGGCAGGTGCGCAAGTAAATACAGCTGGGTTGGGTGCGAGTAAGAAAAGGGAAGACCGAGACATGGTAAAAACCTTTCTACAACAAGACGAAAATGATAGTTACAAAGTGCACGCTATGAATTTAGAAATGCAAAGTGAGTGGTTAACCATAGGTGAGTTTTGTATCCCATTAGCTCTGAAGTGGCGCACCTTGCTATATGACTGGTCTCCTGCCTTATTAAAATTTTATCTGAACGCTTTCCAAATGACCCTCCCTGACCAGAGTAACTTGGTAAGGTGGGGAAAAGCCTCTGAAAAATGTTGCTATACTTGTGGTGAGGCGATATGTACAGCAAGGCACATATTGGTGGGATGCAAGGTGCTCCTTAATAGGGGTCATTACTCACAGCGCCATGACAGAGTACTTGAAATCATACGTGAAGCCGTAAGCCTTTCGGTAGCTAGAGCCCAAAAGGGATTGACGATAAACAAAAGACAAATTAACTTTGTAAAAGAGGGCTCAACTTCAAACTCCAAGAACAAGCCTTACTCAATCCTGGGTTCCGCTCCTGATTGGACTATTTTAATGGACACGTATGAAAAGCACTACAAAATCCCAGAGGATGTGGGTGTTTCGTCATCCAGACCGGACATTTTCCTTTTTTCTAGGGCTACGAAACGCATAGTCCTGGTAGAACTTACCGTACCGTGGGAAACTAATATACCTAAAGACCACGCGATGAAACAAAATAAGTATTACGACCTTCAAAATGAATTAACAAAAAATGGCTATGTAGTTAATTTATACGCTGTAGAAGTAGGAGCGAGAGGTATACCAGCAAAATCTCTCTATAACCTGCTTAAAGACCTTGGATTGTCCAGAAGTGCAGTAAGTTCTATACTAGAACGAGTATCTAAAGCTGCACTAGTAGGATCATATCGGATCTGGCTGGGCAGGGAGAGAAATACGAGTAGTGAAGGTGAGTGTTGACGTACGTCAATATAAGGGGCCCCTTTTAAACCTACTACCCGAGTCACAAGTCTTGGGGTCTATTCGATATTTCTCTCTCTGCCACACGATGGACCCGGCACCCGCACGGTGAATCCATGGAATGCTAAGAAGTACGTCTCAAACTTCGATCAAAGTTACAACGAACTACAAGAACTATGCGTACTATGTATATTATGTTACTTGCTGCAACGGAACCCTTCATGGGCGAGTCCAACTCGCACTTGGCCACTTTATTTTTCCTAACGCGATGAAAGAAGTACGAGTTTACTTCAAAAAGCTAGAAAATCAATGATAATGTACTACATGGCTTACCTTCATAGGGTTTACTCTCAACGGAGCAACCACTTTAGCTTGAATGGTAGCTGTAGTTTCAGGTATGATTGCTTTCAGCGCCCCACTCCATCCTACTGACCTCTCATCTGCTACCACTACCTAAAAAAAAAACAACACATTATTACATTTCGAAGCAATATAGTTTCATGGTTGATATTCCAAAGCCTCGACGCGGACAGAAGCAAAACTGCTTCTCAGACTCCATCTATACTTAGGAATGTGCTGCCTGAGTGGATATTTCCTTATAGATAAATCTGGATGTCTTCAAGTCTAGAGTGTTATGGGTCGGTAAACACAACAATCTGTTGATCTACTGTTATGTGTAGTGATTTACTGAATATTTTTTTGTTTGATATTAGATCTTCACTTGACCACCATCTCGTATGATGTTTAGCAATGATACTGCCTACAATGGATTGTGCTTACTTACAAGAAACAGATTCATTCTCGACTTGGACACACTAAGATTGTCTCCATCGAGAGCACCCACTCAGACAATGAAAATATATGAAATGAAATTGTAGGAGGTTTCCTACTTCCACAAACATACATTGAAGAACATTTCAAAAATTTAATTGATTATTAATGTTCACATTTTTCCTTCAGAATCTCGACTTACACCTACAATTAAAGATCACAGAACTTGTCCAAAGCAATGGTTGCTTTTACCAGATTGCTGATTTCAGATGATAACTTTGTTTACAGAACTTTCTTTGTTAATATCTCTGATGCTTAATGTCCATTAATGACAGTTACCACATGGGTCATCTACTTTTTTTTAACTATTATTTATAGGCTTATACTTGACCACCATTTTGCCTGATGCGAAGCGACGATGTGGTCTACAATGGAACATGATAGATACTCTTTATTGCACTTAAAAAGACAATCTTAAAATATAGCAAATGGCAACCTAATCGCTGAAAGTGATCCCTTCCAGGTAACCATGGGATGGAAAGGAGTTATACCATTGAAAAACATGCTTACTTATTTATCACTCAGTCAATAAAAAACACTTACCTGGTAATACTTATATGGTACTGGCACAGGTTCATAGTCCGGATGGGTCTGAATAAACAGCCTATCAGTGGATTTGTACTCTATTCCAATGTGGTTGGGTTCGGTTTCCCACGACACTCTGGGCCCGCGTTCG
The DNA here is from genome assembly GCA_963693475.1 of Ectropis crepuscularia. Classification (NCBI taxonomy): domain Eukaryota; kingdom Metazoa; phylum Arthropoda; class Insecta; order Lepidoptera; family Geometridae; genus Ectropis; species Ectropis crepuscularia. The sequence goes on from OY856358.1 coordinate 19,967,558, forward strand.
TCCAACAATTCCCTTCCAATTGCATCCAGTAAAGTCACTTTTATAGAGACTTCGAGGCCGGGACGTAACCAGAGTCTGTAAAAAGATATATTATATTATTTAGAGCCACTGAAAAAATGTAGCAAAAATCTTCAGACTTGTCATTTTAGTGGAAAAATCGAGAAATAACAAGCTTTCGGGGCTAGGACTATTTATTCTATATCTAGTATATCTTCTTAATATATATAAATCTCCTGTCACGATGTTTGTCCGCGATGGATTGCTAAACTACTTAACCGATTTTAAATTAAATTGGCACACCGTGAGCAGTCTGGTCCAACTTGAGAGATAGGATAATTTTTATTTCGATTAATAGTATTTAAATGACAATATCCGAGCGCAGGCGGAATGGGCCGTTAGTATTATATAAATATTCTCTACATATGTGGTACCAGAGTACAGAGCCATAAAGTTATCTAGACCGTTAGCAAAAAGAAAAACAAAAGCGCAAGGTTGAAGTGTCCATCACTGCATGCAATGGTAGTGACTCTGTTATTAACACACAGTATAGTTTTAAGTTATAACCATACTTGTGTCCACTGTAGTTAGTTATCTGAAGCCAGAGGTACTCTGACTCCGACTCTATGTCGATGTGGAATTTCAATTCCAGACACCGCAAGCCTTTAGGTATGCATTAGTAAGGTCCCTTTTACCTTATACTGCAGTAGATAAGGTAAAAGGGACCTTACTGTAGAATACTTAAAGGCGTGTCGTGTCTGGAATTGATGTTCCACATCGACGTGGAGTTGAGCGGGTCGAGAAGCAAGCAGAACACGTACAGTGCACTCACGTCCTTAAAGCGCACGGACTCCGTTTCCTCGTCGCTGTAGGACATCAGCTATAGACAAGACTCGCCTTTATATAAATAGCAGTAAGGTTCACACTAGTGGCCGTTGCAGTTATAGGGCGGTTCGGGCGACTCGAAGCACGCACATGGCTTCAAAGCGTACTGACTACGGTTCCTCGTCGCTGTTGAACTTCAACTCTAGACAAGACTGGCCTTTATGTAAATAGCAGTAAGGTTCATACTTGTGTCCACTGCGGTTATTGGGTGGTTCGGGCGGCTCGAAGCGCGCGCACAGTCCAGTTAATCTTCGAAGTGGGACGTCAGTTCCAGACAAGACTGGCCTTTATACAAATAGCAGTAAGGTTCATACTTGTGTCCACTGCAGTTGCCCGGCGGTTCGGGCGGCTCGAGACGAGCGCGCGACACGTGCGGCGCGCACGCTGCCTCAAAGCGTACTGATTCCGGTTCCTCGTCGCTGAATGACGTCAGCTCCAGACGAGATTCACCTTTCTGTAAAAAACATTGACTAAGCTACACAGTCCTGTTTTTGACTGTTTTGTACAACGAAAAAGGCGTGGCTCGTGGTTCAGTCGGTAGCTAGTCTGGTATCTCAACCATAGGTGATGGGTTCGAACGGCGACTGACGATCCGCAGACCCGGGGTTCAAAACCACGTGTACCACTGTCTTATCGAAGTCATGTGCGTATTGCCGCTAACTTAAAAACGTTGAAGGAAAACATCGTGAGGAAATCGAAATGTAACTTGGCCAGCGTGGTGGATTATCGCCTTGACTCTCTTGCGAGAGAATGCCCCGTGTCCCATTGCATTGGTAACATTTAGTGGGCTCCTTATGCGTATGTATGTGACTTATCCATCAACTAGTTGATACCATGTGAAAAATGTCTTTATTAATTGGCACTTTAAAATTTTACAAGCGTAATGCCTAGTAGAGGGGTTTGGCAAAAAATCACGAAGGCAATATACGGGTCAATGTTTGTTATATAGTCGACATTTAGAAGGATTATTTACGTGTTCGTTATGTGACTTACCCGTCTACATTTCAGGGTGAACAGTTGTACGTCGGGGTATCTATGCGGCGCCGGGCCCTCGCGTCTGGTCAGCTCGGTTGTGCGCGCGTCGCTCGACTGAGGCAGTAACGCTTCACCTTCGGCTAGCACCTGTCATAAATAATGGGTCCATTGCGTAATTTATAGGTGATACAACACAATTTTAAATACAAGTAATGAAATGGGTTATGTTAGATTGTTCCCATTCCGAATGTAGGCTCGCTTAAAATGCACAGGCTCAAGGTCGGGCGCTCAAAATGCACAAACTAGAAAAAGGCGCTTGAAATGCAGAGGCTCGAGAAAGTCCTGAATATGCAGAATGCGGATTGTAGCCTTCAGCAGTTGTGTTGTATTTTCGATGAGCGACTCAAATGCGTTTGGCGTTTTAGTTTGGTGTGGAATGTTTGGTCGCTGTATCTAGCTAGTTCCGACACGCCGCGGTTCCCGTACACCTCTCCCAGCTCGCTCCTCGCTGTGTCTCTCACCGGTAAGCTGAGTCTCTCGCCGGTAAGCTGAGTCTCTCGCCGGTAAGCTGTGTCTCTCACCGATAAGCTGAGTATCTCACCGGTAAGCTGAGTCTCTCACCGGTAAGCTGAGTCTCTCACCGGTAAGCTGAGTCTCTCACCGGTAAGCTGTCTCTCACTGGTAACCTGAGTCTCTCACCGGTAAGCTGTGTCTCTCACCGGTAAGCTGTGTCTCTCACCGGTAAGCTGTGTCTCCCACCGGTAAGCTGAGTCTCTCCCCGGTAAGCTGTGTCTCTCATCGGTAAGCTGTCTCTCACCGGTAAGCTGTGTCTCTCATCGGTAAGCTGTGTCTCTCACCGGTAAGCTGTGTCTCTCATCGGTAAGCTGTGTCTCTCACCGGTAAGCTGTGTCTCTCACCGGTAAGCTGTGTCTCTCACCGGTAAGCTGAGTCTCTCACCGGTAAGCTGTGTCTCTCGCCGGTAAGCTGTGTCTCTCGCCGGTAAGCTGAGTCTCTCGCCGATAAGCTGAGTCTCTCACCAGTAAGCTGAGTCTCTCATCGGTAAGCTGTCTCTCACCGGTAAGCTACGTCTCTCACCGGTAAGCTACGTCTCTCACCGGTAAGCTGTGTCTCTCACCGGTAAGCTGTGTCTCCCACCGGTAAGCTGAGTCTCTCCCCGGTAAGCTGTGTCTCTCATCGGTAAGCTGTCTCTCACCGGTAAGCTGTGTCTCTCATCGGTAAGCTGTGTCTCTCACCGGTAAGCTGTGTCTCTCATCGGTAAGCTGTGTCTCTCACCGGTAAGCTGTGTCTCTCACCGGTAAGCTGTGTCTCTCACCGGTAAGCTGAGTCTCTCACCGGTAAGCTGTGTCTCTCGCCGGTAAGCTGTGTCTCTCGCCGGTAAGCTGAGTCTCTCGCCGATAAGCTGAGTCTCTCACCGGTAAGCTGAGTCTCTCATCGGTAAGCTGTCTCTCACCGGTAAGCTACGTCTCTCACCGGTAAGCTACGTCTCTCACCGGTAAGCTGTGTCTCTCACCGGTAAGCTGGCGCCGACGAGCGCGGCCGCGTGGCTCGGCCACAGCAGCGCGGGCGCGGCCCGCACGGACACGCGCGCCGTGTCGCCCGCGCGACCGCGTGACACGCGCGCGCTCGACACGCCGCGGGTTTTATACACCGCTTCTAGCACGCAGCAGGCGCCGTCTACAACAAAAACATTATTCAGATTAATCAAACATTGTTTAATGGATGCTGGATGCGGGCGGCGCAAGACCGGTCTTAAAGGAAATCTTTGAGAAAATCTTTGAAATGGACTTCGTCTAACAATAAATATCTTTCGGGATTTCTTCTAAGAAAGCAATTTCGTCGCTTTATCGAAGACGTCGCGGCGTGACCGTCATCTCGCCCCACGGAAAGCGTCGATTGAATCTAAAATGCAACGCAGTCTCCTACAAGAAATTAATCTTATATATAAAATTCTCGTGTCACAGTGTTTGTTTCCTTACTCCTCCGAAACGGCTTTACTGATTTTTACCAAATTTTATATGCATATTTAGTAGGTCTGAGAATCGGCTACTAGCTATTTTTCATACACCTAAGTATTAGGGGTTGTTCACCCCAAACATTTTTTTAATTTTTTTTTGTTTTTATTTTTTTATAATGTGGCGTTAAAAATACATACAACCCTAAATTTTTACCCTTTTATCACCAACCCCTGTTTTTTAGAGCCATTTTAGTAATTTAATCATTTGACAGTGAACTCCTAAACGACGGGACCGATTTGAATGTTTTTTTTTGTGTGTGTATTCGAAGATGGTTTAAATTCACAAATAAGCCCGGCAGATGGCACTGCAGACAGTGTCCAGGTTATGTCCGAGCGATGCCGGAACGGGCCGCTAGTTTAATGTATATGAATAGGTCGTAAACTGTATCGATTGGAGAAGACGTTATATATTGGAAATTTATGTTTTAATGAACTCACCAGCGGGCTCAATCCACGTCGCCGCAGTCACATTGTGAGGTTCCGGCCCTTCTAATAATGTTACCGCAAACGTCGCACAGTTACACCTGAAAATCACATTTATGTGATTAGTATAAATTATAGTGTCATGATGTTGTTCCCAGTGAGCCCTTCACCAAGTCCGTCGATATTCTCGAAAGTTGACATTTATGTGTAACTTCGTCCAACTTGAGAGATAGGATAGTTTTTATTTCGATTAATGATGATCTTTCAATGGGAGTTTTTACAAAAATGTATACCCTTCTTGGCACTTGGTACTTTCCAGAACACTCCGGATTTTACACCAAATTGGTTTTATAATTGTACCAAAGTTGTTGTCTGTCTACCTATCTGTGTGTCTGTATGTTTGTTTCAAAATAAATGTGGTATAAAATAGATATAATAAAATCCAAGAAAAGTGATAAGTGCCACGAGAGGTATAATTTTTTGTGAAAATGCCCTTATATGACATTATGCGAGCGAAGTCGTAACGGGCCACCTATAGTATTTTTATCTTTATTACAATGGTTAACCATTACAAATTGCATTGGTACATTTTAGACAGACCACCTACAAGATTACCTCTTTTCTAAAGTTCCAGAATATACTTACGTGTTGAAATTGTACAATTCGCCAGTGATGGGATGCGTGCCGGTGAGGGCCACGTGCAGGTGATGTGGCCGGCCCACGCGGGCGAACCCGGACGTCGCCACTTGTATCATCTCCGGCACAGCTGACCACACTCTGTCAACATAAAACAGGATATTTGAAAATGAAAAGCGAGTCTTTTTTAACAGGCTTCAAAAGAGGAGGTTCTGATTTCGTTGGTGTGTTTTTGATTGAAGTGAAACAGCGTTTTTGGCGGGGGTTTTGAACTGTTTACTTTAAACATTTATTTTTAATGGTAAAACAGTGGAATCTTGCGGAAATATTCATATAGTATGGTATGTTGTGTAATAAAAAATCATTTAAACCGTTTTTACCGTATTGTGAATCAATTTTGATGATTACTTTTTTGTTTGGTTTCCTAGTTTAGAAGTGGTCCATATCCATATAAATTGTATCGAAACCGGTGAAGTGGTTTTTGACATATGAAAAAAAACTAAAACTTACTTTCATAGTAGTTTCAAGTACCTTGATGACTTAGTGATGGCTCCTTATGAAATATAGTCGAGTATCTGAATTTAATTTTAAATTGAAGTCGCTTATTGTTTTTTCGGATACAATAAATGACCAACAAATAGCTTAGCATAAGCAGCCCACTAAATATTCCCACTGTTACAACACAGGGCCTTCTCTCGAGGTTTTCGGAATGCGTAAATGGTGGCTGCATTGTCCATTATGAACTTAAGTACTTATATGTTCGTCATTGCTTTGCTATATATTTCTTTTCTTTCACTTATGATCTCGAAAGATTCTTGAACATGCCGGTTTCCTTACAAAGTTTTTCTTTCACCGTTTATAAGTTTCAACGAATGATGAGAATAAAGAAAAAATCAAACATATTGATCCTACTTAAAGAGCTTGTATATTACCTGCCAGTGGCCTGCACATGGGGGTACTTGCTCAGCTGCACCCTCACAGACACGGAGCCTTCGCCCCGGACCGCCAGTACTCCACCAGGCGTCAGGGACAGCGGTCCGTCTGCTTCGCTCTCCGACCAAACCACGGGTTCGTCGCCGCCGCCGCGATGTCTCAACACTACTTCTCTGAAAAAAAAAATTGGTTATGTGTAAAGTCGGTTGGTTTACGGACGATAGTATAACGTGACGACGTCATGACAAAACATTGGTAGATGCGGCGCAAGCGTACAACGAGCGTAACGGGACATAACGGGACTCTTTTTCGTGCATGCAGCCGGCGTTCATCGATTTATCAAAATCAAAATCGTCACGTCAAAAGTTCGCGTTGAAAAAATTAAGGTTGTTCTTAACACTGTGATGATAAGGTGGTGCTACCACCTTCGTAATGATTGGTAACTATGGAAAGCGTTATCTGAGTGAGTATTCCAAAGCGGATATAGCTTAATCAATTCATTGCCGCGTCCATTATTGAAAACTTAACACAACAGGTTACATCTACGTAGAAAATAATTATCGTAGTAGTTTTGGCCAGACCTTTATATAACAGAATTTGAGGGAGTTACATTCGGTTTGAAAATGACACGCCTCTCGTATTATCAGCCACAAGTAGAAAAAAATGACGACGTGCCTCTCGTGCCATCAGCACAGAATCGGTTATTCGGTGACTTCAAATTAGTTATTCCAGCCTATCGCGCTTCATCAGACTAACTCAGGTCACCAGTTAGATGTTAGAAATTATTTTACATTTACTTACTGTACATTTTCAGTCCACGCTACAAATAGCTCTGGGGGCACAATTTCTAAAGGATCAACTACGAATCCAGTTACTTGACCTTCCACCTGTAAAAAGAAATAAAATTTACTTTTTCATAATCCACACTTTGACTTGATTGGAGCCACTGTACATGAAGATACATATGACTGTATAAAATCATTCAGAGATCACATTTCCCAATATTTGTTGGTTTACTAGTCAGTAAATTAATTATTTATAGCTACTAATATTATAAATGCAAAAATTTCGATATTTTTTACAATTTTTTTGCAAAAAGTTGCTTAATCACGATCACGCAACCACGCCGGAACGTCTCACGGAAGATCAGGTCATCATTCCGAGCACAGTTTATAATCTGGAGTAGCAAGGGCTATTTTTTAACAAAAGAAAATAAAATGGGTAAAACCATGGACCGCTGCTAGTAGCCACATTATGTATAACTAGGAGTTGCTTAATAGCAAATACCATACCTTTCTATTTATCATTTTTCCAGCTATCGAATACAGTCTTGCATTCACAATGAAGGGTCCGGAATTGTGCGCTACCGCATCAGTGAGAGTCCCATTCTTAGTAGATCTCAATAAATCAACATTGGCTTCACCGTCCACAGTCAGACGAATCAAAATTTCGTCACCAGATGTTAGAGGATGCCCTGCCTTGTCTAATACGACACTGTGTATTATAAAGTTCTCTTCTCTTATTAGTAAGTTTGGTGGTCGTAGTGTTACTCTGATACTTAATGGTTCAGCTACAGTTAGGGTAGCAGTGGCTACTTCTGTCGATCCTGAATATAGCAGGACAGTGGTAGTGCCAATTTCCTTGCTTCTGACGAGACTAACTGCGTCTTCCAGCTCAGCGATGTCAGTTTGGGGTAGTTTGATGTAGTATAGTGTCTCTGATATGTCTTGTATGGTAAGACGGCCGGCCCGTGCTCTCACAACCCTGGAAGATTTATAATTTTACATAGAACTGTCATAAATAACACTAATACCCTTTTGAATATTGAATCTTAAAATTAAATCTGTATGCAAACTTTATTGGGTATTAAGACTTAACTCCAAAGACAACCACCCAATTAAACATTTATTATATGTAATTTCAAATCTTTTGGATAGCTAAACACTAATGCAAAGTATGATTGAAGATTTTTAATAGAATAGAAAATATATGACGATATACAAAAACCTTATTTATATTATTTCTCATATAATAAACATATAACAAGCAATTAAAAAAAATTGGCAGTCATAGAGATTGGTTAGATTTTTAGTTTTTAACAACACTAATATTGTTGCATATGTAACCTGTATAGCTACAGGGATACTGCTATTGCGCATGTCACCACTCTCGAAGTTCGATGATCTATATCTATGTCCATTTCAAAAAATTTGAAAAAACAAAAAATACGCGTCTGATCTTTTTCCATAATGTAGCTGACGTACTAATTAGAATGGTGTATTTTTGACCCAGTCCGATACCCCATTACTTACTTGTATTTCAAGGTGTCCCCAGGTGCAACCAGTGCAGTGGCCGGGGTTAACACCACACTAGCCACAACTCGTAGTTCAAAATCAGTACAGATGTTTCCAAGGCATACGGTAACACGACAGTTGCCCATACTTTGACCATATAGCAGCACAGAGTACGACTTTAGACCTTTAGCTTCTAGCTCACCCACTCCAGGAGGGGCCTCATAGTCAGTGTCACTCCAGCGGACAAAGCTAAAAAAGGAATTTAGAGAATTCACTTACAATCCAAAAGGCGCTTAAACAACTTACTATTACTACTCAAATTCAAATGTTACGCACCAAACTAAGAATAGGTCAATATTACGTACTTATAGGTTTGTTGAAATGTATGGATAGAGTTGACCCTCATATATCCCAAGGTGAACCATCGAGTGAAAACTACCAGGAGTCCATTGTCATCAGGACACGTCTTGGCATACCCAGCCTAAAAAATTCCACCTGGAAAGTTCATGACGAAAACTTGGCTATATTGTTAGAACATCCTGGTACAAAACAAGACCCAAACAGCCAAGTAGAAACTTTTCAGGACACCATCTATACATACTTCTCTGAGCACTATCCACCATCAACTTATTATGCTCGAAATAACAAGGAAAATACGTTCAAAATGAAATTGCGGAGGAAGAAAAGAGAACTAATAAAACGTCTTCGTGTAGCTAAAACCATGGGCGACAACCATCTAAGTCACCAACTGTCCAGGGCTCTAAGATCAATCCTTAAATTAATACAAGGAATATCGTTACAAATCAGTAAAAATCGTGATAATCTTTACAGAGCTAAACACGAAGTAGACTTTGATAAAAACCCTTTTCAATACTCGAAAAATATTTTCAGAGAACAAAATGGAAAGCTTATCTTGACTAATGAGCAAATTTACGATCACTTTAAAAGCACATACGAAGTGCCTAAACGCGGGAGCTCGTACGTAGTACCAAACATCCAAAGACCTAATGATCCTCTAACAAACTTTCAAAGCACTCCACCTAGCGAAGAGGAAGTAAACTATCAAATTAAGAAGAAAACTACAAAATCAGCCCCAGGCCCTGATGGCATTCCCTACATAGTGTATAAAAAGTGTCCATCAGTTCGTAAACATATCTTAAATATATTCAGTAAGATCTGGTCAGGAAAGCAAATCCCAAAATCATTTGGAAGAGCAATTTTTGTCCTGATTCCTAAAATGCAAGAAGTAACTCATCCAAAAGACACCAGACCGATAGCCCTAACCAATACAATTTCTAAAATTTTTTTCAGTATATTGCAAACAAAAATGACCACATTTATGGCTAGCAATAGGTATTTCAGGCCCAACCACCAGAAAGGCTTCTTGCCTGGTATTTCTGGATGCCTGGAACACAATACATTACTAGCGGAAAGTTTGAAAGATGCCAGAACAAATGAGAGACAAATAACAGTCTGCTGGATAGACCTAGAGAACGCATTTGGTTCCGTACAGCATGAACTTATGTTATTTGCCCTAAAATGGTATAACTTTCCTGCTGTAATTATTGACATAATTAATTCATATTATAATCACTTAAAATTTGTTATAGCAGTAAACAAGGAATACTCAAAACCACTTAAATATAATGTGGGACTATTCCAAGGGTGCTGCTTATCACCAATAGTATTTAATATAGTTATAAATATTCTAGTAGATAAATTAATATCCCGTGAGAAGAAATGGGGCTACCGGTTTAAAATCAACAATAAGTACACTGAGTCAATTTTAGCCTTTGCGGACGACCTTGCAATACTTACACGAAATCCCAAACAGTGTCAAGAATTGTTGAATGATGTTGATGAGTTCTGTACATGGACGGAGGGAATGAGGGCAAAACCAAGTAAATGTCATTGTTTATGTCTGGGTAGACGAAATACCAAATATACTTCTTACGATCCGGGACTCTCCATAAGTGGCCAAAGAGTTGCCACAATTGCAGAGGCAGTGCCTTTTAAATTTCTTGGTAGAAAGATAGACTACAAAGGGCGTACACCATCATTAGAGGTAGTTGTTGGAAATTTCATGAATGACCTCAATAAGGTAGACCAACAGCCTATCAGCAATATCAAAAAAGCATGGATATATGACAACTATCTCACATCACGTCTCACTTGGCCTTTCCTAGTATATGACATCGGTAAAACCCTCCTCGCAAAACTAGATGCTAATGTCATAAAGATATTGAAGTCATGGTTTGGATTGGCACATCCGGCTGATCCCTCTACTCTATTTAGGGATCACAATAGTTTTGGCCTGAAACTAAAAAAACCATCCGAACTCTACAAACACCTAAGAGTTACAAAAACGCATGTTTTGGGAAAGTCGAAAGACGAATTAATCGCATCTCTCCCAAAAGACAAAAGCGCTTCGGACCTTGAATCTAGACTTCAATTCCACAAACAATTTATGGCAGGCGCGCAAGTAAATACAGCTGGGTTGGGTACGAGAAAGAAAAGGGAAGACCGAGACATGGTAAAAACCTTTCTACAACAAGACGAAAATGATAGTTACAAAGTGCACGCTATGAATTTAGAAATGCAAAGTGAGTGGTTAACCATAGGTGAGTTTTGTATCCCATTAGCTCTAAAGTGGCGCACCTTGCTATATGACTGGTCTCCTGCCTTATTAAAATTTTATCTGAACGCTTTCCAAATGACCCTCCCTGACCAGAGTAACTTGGTAAGGTGGGGAAAAGCCTCTGAAAAATGTTGCTATACTTGTAGTGAGGCGATATGTACAGCAAGGCACATATTGGTGGGATGCAAGGTGCTCCTTAATAGGGGTCATTACTCACAGCGCCATGACAGAGTACTTGAAATCATACGTGAAGCCGTAAGCCTTTCGGTAGCTAGAGCCCAAAAGGGATTGACGATAAACAAAAGACAAATTAACTTTGTAAAAGAGGGCTCAACTTCAAACTCCAAGAACAAGCCTTACTCAATCCTGGGTTCAGCACCTGATTGGACTATTTTAATGGACACGTATGAAAAGCACTACAAAATCCCAGAGGATGTAGGTGTTTCGTCATCCAGACCGGACATTTTCCTTTTTTCTAGGGCTACGAAACGCATAGTCCTGGTAGAACTTACCGTACCGTGGGAAACTAATATACCTAAAGACCACGCGATGAAACAAAATAAGTATTACGACCTACAAAATGAATTAACAAAAAATGGCTATGTAGTTAATTTATACGCTGTAGAAGTAGGAGCGAGAGGTATACCAGCAAAATCTCTCTATAACCTGCTTAAAGACCTTGGATTGTCCAGAAGTGCAGTAAGTTCTATACTAGAACGAGTATCTAAAGCTGCACTAGTAGGATCATATCGGATTTGGCTGGGCAGGGAGAGAAATACGAGTAGTGAAGGTGAGTGTTGACGTACGTCAATATAAGGGGCCCCTTTTAAACCTACAGCCCGAGTCACAAGTCTCGGGGTCTACTCGTGATTTCTCTCTCTGCCACACGATGGACCCGGCACCCGCACGGTGAATCCATGGAATGCTAAGAAGTACGTCTCTCTTTTAATGACAAACCATAATAAACAACAAATCATAATTAACTTACGTAACTAATAAGTCATCGTTAACAGTTTTTCCAATATTTTCAATTTTCCAAGTCAGTGCAAGACCTTCCAGTGTTGAAAATTTGTTTCCTGAAATATTTAATGTTTATGAAAATAAGTTGATTTTTTCATACATTGCAATTTTTTGTGACTTTCATGTATATAATGCGGTATCCGTTCTTTTAACAAACTTTTTTTCACAAACTGACATGTGATGACAACCAACGTTAGACAAACTCACGGGTAGTGAAATGATTATTATACAAAAAAATATTTGACAAATTGGTTATATCTCAAAGTAATTAATTGACAAACATTAATTCTATAATGTATTATTTGACAAATTATTCTTTTAATATTTTTGTTAACTACAGTAGAACTCCAATTATCCGAATTAATGGGGACCGGGACCCATTCGGATAATCAAATATTCGGATATTGTGCGTTTTGGAAGGTGCGCCGTGACTGCAATGCGCCGGAACTTGTCTTAACTTGCCGTTGTGCCTACACACGCGGGGGGAAGTCAGTGTAGGCACAACGGCAAGTTAAGACAAGTCAAGTCAAGACTTGACGCGCAAACACTGGCTTCGCGGGGGGAAGAATAATAGCGCACTTAGACTTTTTTTGTGATTCGGATAATCGGCGATCCGGATAGTCGGAGTTCGGATAATTGGAGTTCTACTGTACCAAATGCTCAAAAACAAACCCAAACGCTTGCCAATTTGAGTTCAATTCTTGTTTTTTTTTTAACTTATTTAGGTTTACACTTGACCGACATCTCGCCTGATGTTAAGCGACGATGCGGTCTACGATGGAGCGTGTTTACCTAGAAAAAACCTATTCACTCTCGATTTGAAGACACAAAGATTGTAACCATCAGGGAAAACCCACTCAGGCAACGTATTCCACAGCCTAGACGTTCTTATCACAAAAGTAGAGTCAAATCTCTTCGTTCGTGTTTTTGGAACATCAACCGTGAAACAATGTCGCTTTTTCAAGCTACGAGCATTCCGATAGAAAAAAGGACAAGGTGGTATCAGATCATGCAAATTAGTCGCACACTCTCCGAAGTGTATCCGATAAAAACCGATAGTCTAGCGATTTTTCGGCGATGTTCAAGACTTTGAAGTCTTTTTCGCACAAGAGTGTCGTTGCCTATGAGCCTTTTGGCACGTCTCTCGATCAATTCCAGAGCCTCCAGCTGATACTTAGCCGATCCATCCCAAAGGTTCGAACAGTACTCCATACAAGAGCGAATCTGTTCTTGATATAATGTAAGCAACTGTTCAGACTTGAAGTACCTTCGCAGCTTTGAGAGGACACCTAGTTTTTTGGCAGCAAGTTTAGCCTTGGAGTCCATAAACGAGCCAAAGTTCAGCGTAGAGGTCAAAGTAACGCCCAAAAGCTCAAGACGGTCAGAAATCGGCACGGATACACCTCTAAAAATAGGAGTCAGTTGGAAAGGACTTCTTTTAGCGGAGAACAGACACGCCTGCGTCTTACTCTCGTTGAACTTGACCAGGGTAGCGATTCTGAAACCATTCGGTTGCATCCGACACGGAATCTCATCTCTCGGTCTTTGTCTTATCTGTTTAGCATGACAAAGACCGAGAGATGAGATTCCGTGTCGGATGCAACCGAATTGTTTCAGAATCGCTACCCAGATTGGCATCGCCCCATTTAGACACCGCGCCTCAAGGGTCAAGCTCAAACGTTCGATCAGACTCTCTCTCTGTACCAGAGTTTGCTGCGCGCGCGCACGCGCTAGATATGTAACTCTCGACAACGGTGCTATCATCTGCGTACCCAAAGATACCGGGCTTCAACAGATCGTTGATATGTAGCAGGAAGAGCGTCGCAAAGAGTACCGACCCTTGAGGGACACCGGCATTGATAGCCATTTGATCTGACGAGCAGCCATCAATGACGACTCGTATGGATCGATCCCTCAAGAAGTCCGATATCCACGCAATGTACCCAGGAGACAAACCATAACTAGAAAGCTTGCTTATAAGGCCATACCCTGTCGAAAGCCTTCGAGATATCCAGGGAGACTGCAAGTGCGTGTACGTGTTTCTCAATAGCTTCACTCCAGATGTGAGAGACGTACGCTAGAATATCCCCGGTGGAGCGGTTTCGGCGAAACCCGAATTGCTGGTCACTGAGGAGGTCGTTCGATTCTAGAACGGAACGGTTTAAGACACGTTCCATAGTCTTGCAGAGTATGGACGTGACCGAGATGGGCCTGTAGTTGACAGGGTCAGCACGACTACCCTTTTTGGGCACAGGTTGCACATTAGCAAGTTTCCAAGACTTCGGTACTAACCCGAATTAGCGTACCACTCCTTTTGGCGAATGCGTATCTCTGACATAAAAGTAGAACAGCCAGATGGAGTAGGAGATGTTGCGCTACCAGCATCTAAACGCGAAGATTTCGCAAACTGAGTTGCAAACAAGTTTGCTTTCTCCACTGCAGTGTGAGCCAGTGTCCCATCAGGTTTCAGCATTGGAGGTAGTGAGGAGCGGCAGAAGTTCGATTCGACCAATTTAGCTAGGGACCAAAACGCTTTGCTGCCCGCAGGGTACCATGCTAGTTTGTTCCCTATTCGACTAATGTTGTCAAAACGAGCCCTCTGAAGAACCTTTTTGCATGCCTTAGCAGCCTTGTTGACCGCTTTCTTCTTCTAGTGTATGTCCCTTGCCTTACGCTGTCGAGCATTAACCCAGGCTAGGTAGGCCTCATGTTTAAATGCTTCAGCACTTTTACATTGAGAACCAAACCAAGGGCGAGCTTTGCTGGATAATGGGATGTCGGAGTATGGAATGAAATATTCCATAGCCGTTCGTATTACATTAGTCACAGCATCTGCGCAGACTGAGGGATCACCAGAAGCAAAGCACAATGACTGCCATGGGTAAGACGCAAAGAAAGAGCGCATCTCGTCCCAATCTGCTGACTTGTATCGCCACAACCGCCGGTTGCCTCTAGGGCTGGGATCAGGCGCATGGTAGACAGATACAGATTTCACCAGACAGTGGTCGGAGCTGCCTAACGGCGAAGATACCGCCACCGAATAACGGTCTGGATCAGTTGTCAGCAGAAGGTCTAAGCAATAAGGTGTATGCGACTCAAGGTCGGGTATTCTTGTGGCCTCTTGGATGTCCGTTTCTTGGGAGTTTCGTAAACGGTAAACGGTACTATGTTTTATGACTCAATTTATTAAACAAACATTTATTTAATTACATAAAACTTGATTGTAATTTTTGAATATCTAAGTAACCACACCGGAACGATTCGGTTACTTAGGACCCAAATCCGACTTGGAGCACCCCGACTCCAAGAGGACTCGGTATCTTGTTGATATTACCCTTACCCCTACAGTGTATATAAAAAATGCGGGAGCCAGAAACTCAAGGGAGGTCCTGAGTGGAGCGAGCCATGCGAGGCCAATCGCAGCCAAGGGGGGAGGTGGTGAGCGAAGCGAGCCGGAGCCGGACCTCCATAGTGGAGTGCAGGCCGAGTATGGAGAAGCGACACTCAGGGCTGACCGCAGAGCTTCAGGCGGGAGTCGACCCAGAGTCAAATCAGTCAGTGATAGACCCTAATCACAACGGTACTCAAAAGTCAATGACAGAACCAAATCAGAATTGATAGTTTTCATAAACAATGTATCAGGTACTTTTCAAATGTTTATTGTAAATTCTATTTTGGGAAATGCTAAATTTGTAAAGGTACAAGTTGGCGCTGAGACCGCGACGCGAGACCGCGACAGGAGACCGCGACCGGAGACCGCGACAGGAACTTGACACTATGGAATTGTATGGGCGCCAGTTCGCGCCGAGACCGCGACCGCGACGTGTCTCGGTCCCCTGTCGCGGTCTCGGCGCGAACTGGCGCCCATACAATTCCGTAGTGTCAAGTGCCTGTCGCGGTCTCCGGTCGCGGTCTCCTGTCGCGGTCTCCGGTCGCGGTCTCCTGTGTTTGTCAAACGTTGTTTGTAAAATGAAACATTTTTATGTTGTAAAGTTTTTGCAATGAATATTATACGATTAGTTGGTTTTAAAGTGATGTTTTGTAAAAAAATGTTTGTGAAATATTAGTGAAATATATAATGCATGTTGTCATGTCTCATATCTCTGCTTTATAAGAAAATAAATATTATTTGAAATGTAAAGTGATGAACTGTGGTGATCTAACAACTATAAATAATGTCCTATAATTTTATTATTGTGTGGTGATAAGTCCGATCCCGCAAGCACTTTTGAATTATTTTTTTCGTGCAGATATGTACAATTTCATTTTGACCACAGGCTTAAGTGTGAAAAAAAAACATTGTGATGAAATGTATTTTATGAATAACATATTTTAAGGACATGATGTATTATCTGCCAAATCACACTTAGCCAACATGGTGGATTATAACCTTAATGAGAGAAGTCTTGTAAGAAATGGCTCCTTCTTCCACAGAATTGGAATAAGCTATATTCCAATATGGTATCTTCAAGTTGACAGTGAATGGGCTTATTCTAGGTAAGCATGCTCTTTCATAAACAAAATCATCACTTAACATCAGGCAATATGCGAAGTCAAGTGTAAACATATATTATTTTAAAAAATATACATTATGCCAAAGTAATGAATAATAATCTTGAATCAAGCCTGGAATGGGACTATAATGGAGAGTCTTATAAAATCGTAAGGAGAAAAATCATGGACGATGATTAAACAACATTTATTTTTAAGCAACTAACCTTGTTCATCGTAAGCAACAACTTCAAAGGCTTCTGGAGCCT
The DNA here is from genome assembly GCA_963693475.1 of Ectropis crepuscularia. NCBI lineage: Eukaryota > Metazoa > Arthropoda > Insecta > Lepidoptera > Geometridae > Ectropis > Ectropis crepuscularia. Next base: position 19,984,154 of record OY856358.1, read on the forward strand.
CTTCCAAGTAAAGTTTCCATGTCGTACTCATTACTTCTAATGTTCTTATTTTATCAATATCTACATCTCCTCGGAGAATCTGTAAGTTTGGATTGCATAAAATGTAAAAAAAAATATTTAACATAACTCACACAGAGACAAACAAAAGGGCACTTCGAGGTGGTAATCACCTTCAATGGACAACTGTAACATAGAAGGGGTATATCATATTGTACATTCAATTGGGAGAAAAATATGATTAAGTCACTTTTATAGACAACTTGTTGTAATAGAACAATGGTACATATATTATTTTAATTTTCCCGCCAAATATAACATTTTACCTCGCCGTTGTTTGTTTCTTCGGCCAGAATTATTACAGACCCTGGAGGTACGCATGATTTAGATACGGACACTCGAGCCGCATGCGAACAGTGACCCCATGTATCTTGATACAGCGGCTCCAAGTCAATGATGTCATCGCGCGACAAACTCCTAAAAAACAACGCTCGTTCTAGTTATTTAATACTTTTACACTATCATTTAGGTAGTACAGGATATGTCTAAACCACAAACCAAGAGTAGCAGCCGCCCTCGTTGATCTCAAACGTGAAATTTATTTTTGTATTTTCAAACCACGGGAGAAGTACTCTAGGGGTATTTATTTTCGCACAGTCACTTAGAAGCACAAATAAAGACAACGCAAGTACAAAGACAATTGTCTCAGATGTTTCCATTATTAGTTTTGTGTTAAATTACATGAAATTAACTTGTTTTTCTAAATATTTATGCAAATAACCTAAAACTAAAAACCGCTACAGTGCTTATTTGTTTGCTCAGATTGCAATTCGTTGAATCAGTTGAATGATTTGCTTGTTGCTTGCTTGCTTCGATTGACAGCTGAAGTTTTACGACAGTTAGGCGGAGGGATGTCTTTTATCGGTAAAAGTGCAAACGGCAAAGGTGCCAAGCTAATGTCGCCGTTTCGCCACTACAGTCAAGTTCCGGAGTTTCCCGATTCATTTTAGTAGAGTATCTCTCTACTTAGTCTGTGATTTTAGTTTTGTCCTTAAGTTGCCTAACTGTCAGGGTTTATAATCTGTGACAAAGAAACAAAACAAAAAAAAAACAAAACAAACGTCAAAATGCCTAATATGGCTGCTTTGTGTTTGTCGTTTTCGTGTCGTATTTTATGTGAATTTTATAAATAAAACTAATAATGAAGCAATGCAATAATTAAATAATAATATCTTAGAAATAATAGCAACAATAAAATCATCGAGAAACGGATAGGTGAAACGGTAGCATTAAATATGTCAGCGGACAAGGCTATGGAAATGAAATGCTGCGAGATCGATAAAAGCAAACGTCGTCATAGAACTGACGACACTATTGTTGCGACAGCGGCACCAAGCAGCGGGGAAGATACATCACATTATACGAAGATGGAGAACGCGGACGAAAGCGCGGGCAAGCCCACTGAGCTGATTCTTCAAGGCAACTGTCACCTCATATCTAGCACAACGAGCAGCCTGGCCGACACGCCAGGTGATTCCGGTGTATTGTGCTTGGATAGCGAGGCCTCCGAGGCCACGAGTCAAGCTCTTATGTCGCACAGTCTTATTGGAGCGGAGGAACTAGCCTGTGATAGTGTTTACGACGCGCCGCCTTCCTGCTCCCAGGACATGCTCAAGAGCACAACCAGCAGCCTCATGACCAGGAGTGACATCGACAACCAGAACATGGGAGCCAGCGATGACATGGTCCCAGAACTCGTTGTTGAGTCACATAAAAAAACGAATGCCTATGAAAACTTGCCAGATGTAGTGTTAAAAGCTTTAGAAAGTGAGAAAGTTAGTGCAGATGACTCCAAATTACCTACACTAAGAACAAATGAACCAAAGAAATCTTTGTCTGAAGATATTGTGTACAGGCGAAGGTGTCGCAAAAAGTCACAAAGTGGACCAAATTCACAAAAGAAGAGAGTGTCATTCCATGAAGATATTTTGAACAATACTAAAACGGACAATATTCACATTGAGAGAGGTTTTATTTCTTACGGACCTGATAGCTCTTACTGTGATAGGTTTAGGCAGAAGAATAATATAATGACTGATAGGTTTTCATGGTGTGCATCAGGAGATAATAAAGCACCAAAGTATGCTGCTGATGTAGCACAGCAGACCATGTCGGATATCCTCACCTATGGAGACTCGCATAGCAATGATAGGAGTGGCATATTTGAGTACAGCCATACATGTGAACAGAAAAATGAAAATCCCAATGAAAATGCAAGTGACAATGGAAATCAAGATAAAGACAACAATAATGAAAGTAGACCAAGAGGAAAACTTTACGGATGTGATTCAAATAGCTCTGATTCTAATTTCAGCTGTGATTCTGAAACCTCTTCCAGTGAATCATCCTCATCAAATTCTAACAAAACCGAAACTTCATTATTACAAAGAAAATGTGATAAAGCTCAAAAATCATACTCTTGTGATGGTTTTGAAAATAATGGTCATGTAGCGTTTATGAGAAAAACATACTTCTCAGAAGCTGATATAGACCAATCAACAGATCGAATGAAGAAACCTCTAGAGGTGACTCAGAGCCCAAATCATGTTAAATCAGTGTTAAAGAAGAAACGGTATATCACTACTAATGTAGTTGAAGAACGGAAACAGAACAACAAAGTTTTAAACTTGTTAGATGCCAATAACATAATTGATTCATTGAAGAATTTTTATAAAAACTTCAATTTCAATTTTGCTCCAGAGAAAGGTTTGGCAGAGAACAGTGTTGACTTGAACAATGTTGTGGAAGCTTTGTCCTGTGATGTCAACCAGAATAGAGGCCTTTCTAAAAGCTTAGACTCTGGCTTCCATGTTGATGAAGAAGAAGATTTTGTAGAAATCAATTTGAATCTAGAGTCTACAACTTCTAAAGAGTTGGCACAACCAAAAAATACAGTAGCAGGAGATAGAACACCAAAAGAGGGCTCTCCAAGGCATAAGCTTACTCTCAATATGAAGACACCCCTTGACAAAAAAATTGCAAATAAGAATGAGAATTTGCCACCTCTCAGCAAATACGTTGTCAACTGTGAAAGTACAGTTTATGAACACAAAGGAGTGTCATACAGCTATGTTCATGATACATTCCAAACTGCTTTTGATGCTCCCAAAGAAACATTTGTTCCTATACCTGACACCACACCAGTCCAAGAACTAACCACAAGCACGAGCAAGTCTGACCTCTCATCAATCAATCCTACATCTAAACTCAATGATGTAGAAACAGCAAGCAGTAAAACTTCAACACCGAAACGTCAGTTCAACAAAACTGTTCAAGATGAAACTGAACAGAAAAATGGCATTCCAAAACACTTATCTTCACCGAAAAAGCAAAATGTTAATAGATACAGTCGGAAATCAGCTTCAACTGTACAAAAGATAACAGAAGAAAATACTCCGGCCAACAATAGTGACAATTGTTCCAACACTGATAACTCAACCTTGAAAGGGGCTGAAGATTTTAATGAAGATTATTTTGACAGTCCTGCAAGCCAAAAGCTGCAGTCCAATAAATCGGCCATGTTGAACAGATACCTAAAAAACGTGTGCCAGAGAAAGGACCTTGAGCAAAGAATCAAAAACAACAAGTTTTATCAAACAAAATTGAGACTAGAAAAGCATTTTCCGAGCATTATATTTCCATTCAAAGATGTGTCAGAAACATTTCAGATTTCCGCTGAGAGAATGTCTCGTTTAATAGACAAAGAGGTGATTGAGAATAAAAGGCTTTCTGTGCGGCTGTTGACTGCAGATGAGCCATCATACTTTGACAGTTTTGAGGATAATGTGGCCATTGAATGCAGTGAGAAACTGCGGTTGCAGATATTCTCATACCCCAATGAGACCTTGAACAGGGTAATTGTTTGTTTTCTATGAATTGACCTTGACCTAAGTTCACTGTTTAATATCTCTCCACTTGCCAAAATGTAGCCATAGCTAATTTGAAAAAGACTCAAGTCTGTGACAGTAGATTAAAACCTCATTATGATTTTTTTATTTAAAATTCAGATAGGGTTTCAATAGCATCAGACTACTGTATTAGCGAAGAAAGATTCACTCTTCAAGCGTTCTCTGCTGTCTATTTATATGTAGATTATATTACTACTAAATTAAAATACTATGTCAATATAGATTAAAGGTCTTGGGTGTTACTTGTCTATCAAATTTTAGATCTTGATGTAGGTTGCTCTTAATGTTATATTTCAGAAACAACTGTTATTTTCTGTGAACTTTTGAAATGAGTAATTCAAAGGCTACCCACTAGAAAACTGTGCATGTAAGTGTGAATTCTGTGTCTTTAATATGATTAATTTCTACAGATGATGAAAGTAAAATCTCCGTACAACATGGATGATGGTTCTTGGACCCCACTGCTTGTATTCATCACCGACTATGCTCTCTATGTGGCCGGGGTGAAGCAAGGAGGCACGGAGTATGAGATCCTGGTCAGATTACCACACAACGAACTAGATGCTATTGCTGTAAGTGATTTTATTTAAATTAAATATTTTTGTTGTTCCGAGCAGTGTGTAACTGTTTAAATATTAGGATATTAGTGTCTTTTCTAGTGTCCTTTTTCCAACAGTTCAGCAAAGTTTCTACAAACTTCAAAATACATGTGATTCTATTTAAAATAAATATTTATTAAAAAGTGATGCTTAAAGTTTTATAAAAAAAAGTCAAATCTCAGTAAGGCAAAACCAATAATCATATTGCTTCCATTTTTCATTTAATGTTCAGAGGAAGTTCATGGGAGCTGGCTCAGATATGTCTTTTAAAATGCATTTCCCCAAATATTAAGTCAGGCGACATTAAATAATAATCAAGAATAATATGTGAACTCTACTGGTTAGTACCTACGTTAGGTGGCAGCTAGTCGGTAAGTGATTCTGGGATGCCAGGTCATTCCATGACCTTCCCTACCGGTGGGCAGCTCAAACCGAGGATATACCATCTGGGGTGCCCTTGCGCTTGTCGTCGTACGAGATACAGTAATACCTCGGAATTACGCGATAGGTGGGACCAAGCGATAGTCGGGCAAGTCGAATTCGCCGGGGTTCTATCTGCCCAGCATCGTCCAAGCTTAGTTTCGGGTCAGATGGTATTGTGTAAATTGTCCACCAATGTTACTGTAAAAAAAAAAGTATATAGTTTGTGTAGTCAGGACTTATTTTTTCTTTTTTGGAGACTTAATTAAAAATACATCGATGGGCACTGCACACGTAAAACAATTCATGAGGAATACACCCGACCCGACCTTCGTAAATCAAACACTGACAGTGCAAAGTGGGCAAATGAAAAATCTATCTCCGAATTCACGTAAAACGGGGTAGTGTACGTCTTGGTATTACTGTATAGTATTCGTGGAGTACAGTAAGATTATGTTAGTAGGCCTTCTTCACTAGCCCAAAGCTCGATAGGCAGTAGAGGCCACTAGAGGCAAACTGCCAGAGGAAACTTAAAAAAAAAGTTGGACTATACGCTAAAAATACCAACTAGGAGTATCCCGTGATTTTGAGCTGCGTAGTTTACGTTATTTTTCAGGGATAAAGGCCTGTGTTCTTCCAGTCTATGTTCTAACTGTATTCCAAATTTCAACCCGATCCGTTCAGACATTCCGACCTAATTGAGCAACAAACATACAAATCTTCGCATTTATAATATTAGTAGGATTAGGCAGAAGGCGCCGGGTCCTACTAACCTTAACTTACTATACTTACGCACAGACAGTGGTAAATTTTCATTGTTATGTAAATTATATTATATCACAACTTGGCGTGATTAAATCAGTGTCTCGTGAATATTCATCGCTGGAGGCGGTGATCTAGTTTCCATTGTAGCATACTGATATAATGTGCTACGGGTACACGTGGCTACCTACCTGCGGCTTTTTGTTTCGAACTGATTCATGTAGTGTCGTCACAGCTACGCAAAACGCACCTACCTACATATATGTGCATGCGTCTCACCACTGAACTCAGATATTAATATTAATTAGTATTAGACTACTATACACAGGCACGGTCCGAAGGGGGCGGGGGGGGTCACAGGGGACATGACCCCCCCCCCCCCAAATCGTAAAATATATAGTACATAGACTACTTTTAACGCGAGAAAACAAGTGGAACGGCTGCTTTATTATTATCAGTCTATATATTGTCCCATTGCAGAGCAAAGGCCTCTCTCCCCTCCCTCCAATTTTCCCGGTTCAGAGCAGCAGTCCTCCGATCTTCCCTGTATGTATCGAGTTCGTTCCGTCATCTCTTCCTGGGTCGCCCGGCTGGTCGTACACGTTGTGGGACCCAAATAGTTGTTCGTTTGGCCCAGAGTTGTTCCGGCATTCGGCGTATATGACCCGCCCAGTCCCATTTGTCCCGAACGGCTACTACGCCGGTGAAATCGTAGGGCGCAACTAGTAAAGTCTCTTTTATCTTTGACTGGCCTCGTGGCTTAGTGGGTAGTAGCTCGATTCCCAGTGCAAATATTTGTGTGATGAATTCAAATGTTTGCACTGTGTCTGGGTGTTCCTATGTATAATAAGTATGTATTTAAAACTATATAAGTAATATATCAGCTATCTGGCCGCCATCGTACAAGCTTTGCTTAGTTTGGTTTAGATTTCATCTTTATCTTTATCTTTGGGGTTAGATGGTGTTGTGTGTGATTTGTCCACCAATATATTTATTTATTTGTTTTTACTCGATTTATTGTATTTCTACTGGTGACCCCTCCCCCCAAACCTGAGGCTGCGTACTGGTTACTGGCGTATTGGCCCTCCAAAATTCGATGCTACGACTGCACCTGGCTATACAGGGTTATAAGTCTGGAATATAACACATAGGTTTTTCTTCGCGGGAAAATAACGGTAACAGGAACTACGCAGCTGAAACCGCGTGGTTCTGCCTGTATACAATATTTGTACCTATGTTCTTAGGTATATTCACATGTTTATAATCAGTGTCACTTTAATCAGTCAGTAATTTATAATTACGTCTGATCTCGCTGATCTATTGACCGTTCATTGAACTGATGACTTTTTTTTAGGTAAATTGTTTTGAGTGTCTTGATAAAATATTACATTGTCATACATTGTTTTGTTTGCGTAATCTACACCTCAGAAAATTTTATTGTTTTAGGTGGCTAAATTAAATTTAGAATATTTTGTTAATTCAGCCTTACAGATTTTTTTTTTCATTTAGAATAGCTATTCGGACACGAAAAGTTCAAATTACACACAAATCCATGTGTCGATCATCATATAGAAATATTGATAAGATGATTTCTCTTTTTGCGATGTTATTTATTCGAAAACATTCGCTTTCAAATCGGAACTTAGTAATATTTACATCACTGCTTGGGGGTTTCGTTAGTTTGTATGTTATTCATGTCGAGCCCTTTAATCCATGTTATCTCAATATTATTTATCCATACACAGACAACATTCTTAATACGATGACTAAGACCAGGCCAGCAAGTGTTTTTGTCCTATGATATATTCTGTGGTGTCCGCAACTCATTCCTTAAACGAGTTAGAATAAATTACGTGAGTCACAGCCCTGTCCTAAGCATGGGGTTACTCAGATAGTCAGATATTCAAACTCAGATAAACAAATACATATTCAAGATGTTAGAAGAACATGGAACTACGTTTAATAATGCTATTCGCCCGTGGTATATAGGTAATAATATATAGCACTCAGAACTCGGAGATCGCGTAAGAAATATGTAACGGTGAAAGAATTTTTGAAATCGGTTCAGTTGTTCCTGAGAAAAGCGCGTTCAAACAAAAAGCCTCTCCAGCTTTATAATATTAGTATAGATAACTGCACAAAAATAAGTGTTTAGGCTTAAACTGTACGTAGGTACTAAGTGAGAGAGATCAGAGAGGAGTGGCGACGTGTTGTAAAGCTTGCCACTAACACCTGAAGTGATGACCACGACCACTCTGTCAAGAGTGATACCGACCAAGAAGAAGAGAGGTACTAAGTGTTTACTTACCTCTATAAACAATTATTGAACAAACGGCGTGGCTATCTATCCACGCCGTTTAAAACAAAAGATAAAATTAACTTAAAGATCAGAATTATCAGCCCACTTCATGTTCCCACAGCTGACGGACTCGGGTTTTTAAGAGTCAAGATCAAAATTAATTACGCTGACCATGTGCGGGTTGGCGAGATGACATATATGTCCTCGAAAGATGTCTTTCTTGCAATATGGCGGCTTACTCATGATGTTTTCCTTCATCGATAATGCCAATTCGTATGTATCGTTGCGTATTAAACTCGCAAATTAGGTTTTCATAAATTTCCACGACTAACCCGTGACGTGACCCCATAATCCTTCTAATATTATAAATGACAAAGTTTGGATGTTTCGTTGTTTGTAGCTCAATCACGTCGTAACGTATGAACGAGACGGGCTGAAATTTGGAACACTGGTTATATAGTCTGGAAGAGCGAGACGAACTTCTTAGCATTCCATGGATTCACCGTGCGGGTGCCGGGTCCATCGTGTGGCAGAGAGAGAAATCTCGAATAGACCCCAAGACTTGTGACTCGGGCTGTAGGTTTAAAAGGGGCCCCTTATATTGACGTACGTCAACACTCACCTTCACTACTCGTATTTCTCTCCCTGCCCAGCCAAATCCGATATGATCCTACTAGTGCAGCTTTAGATACTCGTTCTAGTATAGAACTTACTGCACTTCTGGACAACCCAAAGTCTTTAAGCAGGTTATAGAGAGATTTTGCTGGTATACCTCTCGCTCCTACTTCTACAGCGTATAAATTAACTACATAGCCATTTTTTGTTAATTCATTTTGTAGGTCGTAATACTTATTTTGTTTCATCGCGTGGTCTTTAGGTATATTAGTTTCCCACGGTACGGTAAGTTCTACCAGGACTATGCGTTTCGTAGCCCTAGAAAAAAGAAAAATGTCCGGTCTGGATGACGAAACACCCACATCCTCTGGGATTTTGTAGTGCTTTTCATACGTGTCCATTAAAATAGTCCAATCAGGTGCTGAACCCAGGATGGAGTAAAGCTTGTTCTTGGAGTTTGAAGTTGAGCCCTCTTTTACAAAATTAATTTGTCTTTTGTTTATCGTCAATCCCTTTTGGGCTCTAGCTACCGAAAGGCTTACGGCTTCACGTATGATTTCAAGTACTCTGTCATGGCGCTGTGAGTAATGACCCCTATTAAGGAGCACCTTGCATCCAACCAATATGTGCCTTGCTGTACATATCGCCTCACTACAAGTATAGCAACATTTTTCAGAGGCTTTTCCCCACCTTACCAAGTTACTCTGGTCAGGGAGGGTCATTTGGAAAGCGTTCAGATAAAATTTTAATAAGGCAGGAGACCAGTCATATAGCAAGGTGCGCCACTTTAGAGCTAATGGGATACAAAACTCACCTATGGTTAACCACTCACTTTGCATTTCTAAATTCATAGCGTGCACTTTGTAACTATCATTTTCGTCTTGTTGTAGAAAGGTTTTTACCATGTCTCGGTCTTCCCTTTTCTTTCTCGCACCCAACCCAGCTGTATTTACTTGCGCGCCTGCCATAAATTGTTTGTGGAATTGAAGTCTAGATTCAAGGTCCGAAGCGCTTTTGTCTTTTGGAAGAGATGCGATTAATTCGTCTTTCGACTTTCCCAAAACATGCGTTTTTGTAACTCTTAGGTGTTTGTAGAGTTCGGATGGTTTTTTTAGTTTCAGGCCAAAACTATTGTGATCCCTAAATAGAGTAGAGGGATCAGCCGGATGTGCCAATCCAAACCATGACTTCAATATCTTTATGACATTAGCATCTAGTTTTGCGAGGAGGGTTTTACCGATGTCATATAGGTACTAGGAAAGGCCAAGTGAGACGTGATGTGAGATAGTTGTCATATATCCATGCTTTTTTGATATTGCTGATAGGCTGCTGGTCTACCTTATTGAGGTCATTCATGAAATTTCCAACAACTACCTCTAATGATGGTGTACGTCCGTTGTAGTCTATCTTTCTACCAAGAAATTTGAAAGGCACTGCCTCTGCAATTGTGGCAACTCTTTGGCCACTTATGGAGAGTCCCGGATCGTAAGAAGTATATTTGGTATTTCGTCTACCCAGACATAAACAATGACATTTACTTGGTTTCGCCCTCATTCCCTCTGTCCATGTACAGAACTCATCAACATCATTCAACAATTCTTGACACTGTTTGGGATTTCGTGTAAGTATTGCAAGGTCGTCTGCAAAGGCTAAAATTGACTCAGTGTACTTATTGTTGATTTTAAACCGGTAGCCCCATTTCTTTTCACGGGATATTAATTTATCTACTAAAATATTTATAACTATATTAAATACTATTGGTGATAAGCAGCACCCTTGGAATAGTCCCACATTATTTTTAAGTGGTTTTGAGTATTCCTTGTTTACTGCTATAACAAATTTTAAGTGATTATAATATGAATTAATTATGTCAATAATTACACCAGGAAAGTTATACCATTTTAGGGCAAATAACATAAGTTCATGCTGTACGGAACCAAATGCGTTCTCTAGGTCTATCCAGCAGACTGTTATTTGTCTCTCATGTGTTCTGGCATCTTTCAAACTTTCCGCTAGTAATGTATTGTGTTCCAGGCATCCAGAAATACCAGGCAAGAAGCCTTTCTGGTGGTTGGGCCTGAAATACCTATTGCTAGCCATAAATGTGGTCATTTTTGTTTGCAATATACTGAAAAAAATTTTAGAAATTGTATTGGTTAGGGCTATCGTTCTAGTGTCTTTTGGATGAGTTACTTCTTGCATTTTAGGAATGAGGACAAAAATTGCTCTTCCAAATGATTTTGGGATTTGCTTTCCTGACCAGATCTTACTGAATATATTTAAGATATGTTTACGAACTGATGGACACTTTTTATACACTATGTAGGGAATGCCATCAGGGCCTGGAGCTGATTTAGTAGTTAATCATAGGCTCTTTTTAATCCCGTAAAATAACGGAAACTTACGCGGATAAAACCGTGGGGCGCTGCTAGTGTAATATAACTGTTCCGGTTTGAAGGGCAACGTTTCCAAAGAAATTACGGGAAAATATTAGGAGATTTATCTCTGAATCTGTAACTCTGTCTTTGAGTGCAGTGCAATACTAGATAGCTATTTTGATTCCTCGAGTTAAAATAGCGGCACTACACTGTGCTGTTATGGACAGGCGTGCTTACATCTATCTATATAAAAGCGAAAGGTCACTCATAACGATATCTCAGAAATTACTAATGCAAGTCTAGTCTCAAATTTTGCATGGAGGTGCCTTATAAGTTATAACGCTGGATAAGGCGGGATTTTGCGAAACTCAATCCCTAAGAGGGTAAAATACAGGATGAAACTTCATATGAATGCACATGCGATAAGGACTAGAAACTTAAAATTTCGGACACATATTCCTCCTATCATGTGGGGATCTACTAAGTAAAAATTTATCAGAATTCCGTCCCCAAGGGGGTGAAATATTTGGTTAAAAATTTGTACAACATTTTTTACTCGTACATATAAAGGCGATGAAAATTTCATATAAAAAGTTTAGGTCTTACGCAAACGAAACGCGAGCGAAGCCGCGGGCAAAAGCTAGTTTATAATGTCAACGGGATTATAACCGGAGCACATTACTGCTTGGTGATAGAATAACTGGCAAAGATGTGGTACAGTGGTAAAAAGTTTTAACGCTATAAAATTTTGTTCTTTGTTTTATTGTTCAATGTTCATGCATCATACGCGTGTACACTGTACATATTTCCAATTACATAATTAACTGCAGTCCGCGGTATACCTAAACCGCAAATGAATGACTTTCATTACGTCCACGTTTCTATGGGAACCACTAACTTTTTTTAAAATAGTGTAGGTATAGTGACAATACAAGCACGACGTGTGCCTGATGCAACATGCTTGCCTATAACGGCCTAGTGACACGCAGCTGTTGGACCATGAAGAGTCCAAATCATTACCTAGCACTGAACTGCACTCATCACCCAGAGATCTAAGATATTGTATCTCTAAACCCTGTAATTTATCTTGAAACATTGCCCTTCAAACCGGAACACAGTAATGTTTGCTCATTACTGCTTGGCGGTAGAATAACTGGCAAAAGCGTGGTGTTTCACCAGGCGGACTCTGCCAAGAGTCCTACCTCTACAAAAAGTAAGATAATTTAATTTAATGTTAGATGATTTATTTCTATTCCCTGTAATTTTATTAGTCATATTGTTGTACAGGTGGGCCCCGAAGCGCAATACATCCAGATCATCGACACAGCGGGTAACATCGCGTGCTCCGTTGTAACGGGCGAGTCGTCTTTGGGCGCTCGACTCGCGTCCTCCTTGGAATGGAGCGCTAGGACGTCCCCGCTTCGGATCCTCCGGCCGCCCGCCATGATACCGCTGTCGTGCCGCGAACTCGCCGCCGCGGTCGCTCGGCAGAGGTGCGAGAGACGGGTGAGTGTCACTAACTAGTGTAGAGAATGGATGATATGTCTACAAGCGAACAAAACAAGCAAGTCTTTAAACGAATATAACATGCAAGTCGTCCTTAAGCGACCAACAGGCAAGTCGTCCCTACACGAACAAAACAGGCAAGTCGTCCCTAAAATAACATGTCATGCAAATCGTCCCTAAACGCGGCCAAATGAACAAGTTGGTCAACTACAAAATGGCCCAATTGCGGGTGGGGTGCAGACTTCACTTTTCTTTGAAGAGTTAAATCTTCTCCGACAAGCAAGTCTCCTCACGATGGAGGGGTCGTGATCGACAAAGTAGATTTCCTCGCTATCATTGCATCGCAATTTCCTAACTGCCCGTTATTCCAGACTGAAATCAATTTGAGTTCAAAATTTCAGCTTGACCATCGCTATTCTATTGTGTGTGAATTGTCCACCAGTATTTATTTATTCTTACAACGTGATTGAGCAACGAACATTCAAAAATTTAGACATCAAACATCTAAACTTTCTCAGATAAAATATTAGTTGTATACCTATTATTTATTTAAAATCCTTTCTTCCTTACTTTAGAATACGCAGGAACTATCGATGATTTTCCTCCTATTACACACATTAGCTGAAATTACAAAAGAGTTAATTCATGCATACTTCGTCCTTACTACTTTTACCTATTGTCTGTATTTCCTCATTAATATTATTTATACATAATATAAATAAACACGAAGGTTTGTGAGTATGTATCCATACATAATAGTTTTGGTCATCTTTGACGCAAAAACTACTGAAGGGATATTGATGAAATTTTGTAATTAGATAGATAAAACACGTAGGCTAATTTGTATCCCGAAAAAATAATGGAATCGGGAACTACGCGAGTGAAACTGCCAGATATTGCTAGTATAGAAATATAATTATAATAATAATAATATAATATAATAATAATAAAAATAAAAAAAAATAAAAAAAAAAAAACCGCTGTCACCACTACACATTTTTTTCGTGCAGTGTTTCATTTTATTCAGTTTTTTCCATTTCTTTTCATTTTATAGTCCATATTTACTGAAAACTGATCAAAGAAACTTCAAGCAATACAAAAAATATACAAAACTATATCAATTAGACCTAATTTTCCATAGAAAACTGCGCCATGCATTTTGACAACAGCTTGACAACCAAAACTCATTAAAAACTATTCAATATTTTGTAAACAAATCAAGACAAGAAATGGATACAACAACGTAAATAATGTTAACACGGTCAAGACGAAAAAATGAAGCGGATACCATAAACGCACGACCAACACCAATTCGTGTCCCGTCACCGTCATCATCGAACTCGTCGTCGGGGGACGAAGTTTTTGAGACACCCCGCGGCACTAGTGCTTCATCGAGTGACGAGGACACGACGCGGACCCCGCCGCCCAGAAGAGCAGGACGTCGAGGCCGTCCGCCGCTGCCGGCACGCTTGGGGCCTGTGAGGCATTCTGCCTCGCGCCCGGCCCCCGCTACCGGTGGTGTAGTGCGTCGCATGCGATGGACTCAGCAAATGAATGAGAACTGCATGCGCGCCTATTACAGGGCCACAGAGGGAGGAACCCACCTGACCGCGTACTGTGCCAGGATGCTGCTTCTGTTTCAGGCTCTCGAACCGACCGTCGCCGTGTCCGCACAACGGCTTTCAGATCAAGTTCGAGCCATTCGCCGGTGCAAGCTGCTGGATGACTCGGTACTTGATCGACTACGCCTGGAGGAACAACATACTCGCCCAGCTTCTGCCTCGTCCCGGGATCCGCCCGCCGCGTCGTCGACTCTGACACTAGCCTCAGTGCCAGCGTCAGTGGCGACACTTGCGGCGCCAGCCGACCCCGACATCGAGGAAGAAGACTCGGCGAGTAGTAATGTATCTGACCAGGTAAGAGGGCAACTGAGGAGTGCTTTGGAAGACGCGATCTTCCAATATCGACTCACACCAAACTCTAGGCCGCGCTTACCACGTTTACCCACCCATAAACGGAATTTGGCTTTGATGGGAGCCCTGAATAATTTGCTAGTGCCCTACCTGGGCACTAGCAAAGATTTGACTGATACCCATTCTATTCTGTACTGTGGTGCTATCGCGGCGTGTCGCGTTGCACGTGTCAAGTTCCCAGACACTGACCGTACAACGCGAACCGCCGGAGATACACCCGCATGGCAAGTGCGAATAGAACGGCGTATCAGCACATTCAGGACTCTTACAGCAAAGCTAATCTGCTTCAGTCAGGGGAACAGTCGTCCCCGAGTCATGCGTTTCGTGACACAGGCATTCGCTGGGACTGGTATCAGTCCCCAGCACTATCTTGCCAATGTTACGGAACGTATTGACTATCTGAAGCAGAAAGTTTATGCGTGGGCAAACCGTATTCGTCGCTACAGAGAGCGTGTGAATCGATATCGGCAAAATCGCGACTTCCAGAGTGATCAAAGGAAGGTGTACCGAAACTGGGAAGGAACAAGTCGACGTGTGAACGATGGGCAGCTACCGGATGCCAGCGCTATGAAAAACTTCTGGCGCAGCATCTGGTCGGTGCCTGTCGAGCACACGGAGGGAGCTTGGATGCGTGTTGTCGAACGTGCATGTGAACCCATCGAACCCATGGAGTCTGTTTCGATAGACTCCGAAGACGTTAGTTGTGCTATCCGGACAGCTCAGAACTGGAAAAGTCCTGGGCCGGACGGATTGCACAACTTCTGGATAAAATGGTTTCGATGCTCACATGGACGTTTAGCAACACAATTCCAAGAAGCTCTCGAGACGGGTTCTCTTCCAAGTTTCATGACCACCGGAGTCACCTTCCTGCTCCATAAGTCTGGTAGTACCACGGAACCAAAGAACTATAGACCCATAACGTGCTTACCTACCACCTATAAGCTGCTTACATCCATTCTGAGAGCAAAAATTAACGCGCATATAGTCGCAAATAACGTTTTGGCCTCCTCTCAGAATGGATGTAAGATTGGGTCCCGTGGTACTAAAGAGCTGCTCCTCATCGACACGACCATTTGCCAACAAGTCAAACGTAACAAAGGAGCCCTCTCCGCTGCTTGGATTGACTATAAGAAGGCCTATGACGCGGTGCCCCATTCGTGGCTGAAAAGGGTTTTAGAGTTGTACAAAATAAACCCAACTCTAAAATCTTTTCTAAGCAAATGCATGGGACAGTGGGTCACAGTCCTTCGTCAACCAGGTAGCGTAGACAGCTCGTTTGATTCGGAGGACTTGATAAGGATTGAAAGAGGCATATTTCAGGGCGACAGTCTGAGTTCGCTATGTTGGTGCTTAAGTCTGAATCCTCTCAGCACTCTGTTGAAGGATTCAGAGTTAGGCTATCGTCTTCGTAGAGGAGGTGAGGTTATATCTCATTTGCTGTACATGGACGACCTCAAACTCTTTGCACCGAAACGCCAAGACTTGTTGGAGTTATTAAAAACCACAGAGGTTTTTAGTAACGCCATCAAGATGGAGTTCGGTGTCGACAAGTGTGCGGTCATGCATGTACAGCGAGGGAAAGTAGTAAATTCAGAGAATTTACAACTTTCCGAGACTATAACTCTCAGATCCCTCTCCGAAGACGAGACCTACAAATATCTCGGTATGTCACAGTCGTTGGGTATATCAGCAGATGACATTAAGAAATCGGTGAAGGAGCGCTTCTTTTGCCGGCTGACAAAAGTACTTAAAAGTCTTTTGTCAGGCGGTAACAAGGCGCGAGCCTTCAACGGTTGGGTAATGCCTCTGCTGATATACTCCTTTGGCATACTGAGATGGACTCAGACTGAGCTCGACGCCCTGGATAGAAAGGTCCGTCAACTGCTCACAACACACCGCATGCTACACCCGCGCTCGTCTGTTATGAGACTGTATATTCCGCGGAAATGGGGGGGTCGAGGCTTTTTAAATGCCAAGAACCTTCACAACCGCGAAGTATGCAGTCTCAGGGATTATTTCCGCAACAGTGAGTCCGGGATGCATCGCGATGTTGTGGCAGTTGACAGGAGCTTCACGCCTCTTTCATTGGCAAACGAGAACTGGCGCAAACCATCGGTGCTCAGCACTGATGATCGCAAGGAGGTATGGAAGAGCAAGGAGCTACACGGGCGATTCTATCGGGCCCTGATGGGACCCGATGTGAATCCGCTCGCGTCGGTGAACTGGCTGCGCTTCGGGGACCTCTTCGGAGAAACCGAGGGTTTTGCCTGTGCAATTGCGGACGAAGTTATCAAGACGAACAATTACCGGAAATACATAATGAAGGACGGTACGGTCGACATTTGTCGGGCATGCCGCCGTCCAGGCGAATCTCTTCGCCATGTTATTTCCGGTTGTTCGCATCTTGCTAACGGCGAGTACTTGCACAGACATAACCTAGTAGCCAGGATCATCCACCAGCAACTTGCTCTTCGATATTGCCTTGTCGAGTCCGAGGTGCCGTACTATAAGTACGCACCTCTGCCAGTTCTCGAGAATGGTCGTGCGTTGCTCTACTGGGACCGCTCTATCATCACGGACAGGACTATTGTCGCCAATAAGCCTGATATCGTGCTGGTAGACCGGTCTCAGCGCCGGGCTGTGATCGTCGATATCACCGTACCACATGACGAGAACCTCGTGAAAGCCGAGAAGGACAAGCTGAGCAAGTACCTTGACTTGGCTCATGAGGTTACCGCCATGTGGGATGTTGACTCGACGATCATAGTCCCAATAGTCGTGTCGGCAAACGGCCTTATAGCGAAGAGTCTCGACCAACATCTAAAGAGACTTTCGCTAGACGGTTGGGTTAAGGGCCAGATGCAGAAGGCAGTCATCCTTGACACAGCGCGCATCGTCAGGAGGTTCCTCACTCTGCAGCCCTAACCACCGGTAGCTTGGGCCCTGCCCCGCTACTGGCGGAACCCTAGTTTTTAAGTTTTTTATAATGTTTATTTTATATATCTATTGTAAAAAACTTAGAAATTAAGAAGAAAAATAAATGAGTGTATAATTATAGAAATATAATTACTTATAGTTAAATATGTAATATATTATTTACGTATTTATTTCTTTTCTTAAGTCTAAGTTTTTACAATATTCATATATAAAACATCATAAAAACATTATAAAAACCTAAACCTAGTTTGCCGCCAGCAGCGGGGCAGTGCCCAAGCTACCGGTGGTTAGGGCTGCAGAGTGAGGAACCTCCTGACGATGCGTGCCGAGGATGACCGCCTTCTGCATCTGACCCTTGATCCAACCGTCTAGCGAAAGTCTCTTAAGGTGTTGGTCGAGACTTTTCGCTACAAGGCCGTTTGCCGACACGACTATTGGGACTATGATCGTCGAATCAACATCCCACATGGCGGTAACCTCATGAGCCAAGTCAAGGTACTTGCTTAGCTTGTCCTTCTCGGCTTTCACGAGGTTCTCGTCATGTGGTACGGTGATATCGACGATCACAGCCCGACGCTGAGACCGGTCTACCAGCACGATATCAGGTTTATTGGCGACAATAGTCCTGTCCGTGATGATAGAGCGGTCCCAGTAGAGCAACGCACGACCATTCTCGAGAACTGGCACAGGTGCGTACTTATAGTACGGCACCTCGGACTCGACAAGGCAGTATCTAAGAGCAAGTTGCTGGTGGATGATCCTGGCTACTAGGTTATGTCTGTGCAAGTACTCGCCGTTAGCAAGATGCGAACAACCGGAAATAACATGACGAAGAAAATTATTATTATTAATTAATTAATTATTATTATTTTATCATATAAATACTAGCATCGCCGTCCCGCAGTTTTACTAGCTTTGTTTCCGTTCTCGTAATTTCCCCGCGCGACAAAGTAGTCTAGATTAATTCCAGAGATATAGTTTAGTTTAGAGACCTAGTTTCAAACTGATCTGTTCAGCCGTTCTGGTGTGATTGAGCAACAAGCATCCAAACTTTCAACGACTTAATCAAATATAATACAATATAGATAAACGCAAAAAAAATGGGCCTTTGTTTACAATACTTTTTGTGAAGCACTTCACAGTTATTTTATTATTTTTGTGCTTTCCGTTTCAAGACGAAAAAAGGGTTCGTTTTTTACAAATTAAATTGAAAAATGCATGTTATAGGCCGTTTGGCGTATAAAACATTTACTGAACTAAAATAGTTCATTCTTTATAAATTAAAAGTGTTTTCGAATAAAATTAAATTTTGCCGTTGGCTGTGAAAAAAATTGCCGTTGGAAGTATAAAACTAGGTTCGGTAATTTTTTTTTTTTTTTTATAAATATTGGTGGACAATTCACACACAGCACCATCTGACCCCAAACTAAGCAAAGCTTGTGTGATGGCGGCCAGATAGCTGATATAATACTTATATAGTTTTTAAATACATACTTATTATACATAGAAACACCCAGACACAGTAATTATTGAATTAAGCCGCTTAAATAATAAACGTGGCATATGTAATATCAGTGGGGTTAATTATATCATCATTAATACCTAGTCTATTTATATATACCTACTCATAAGAACATGAATGGGATAGTGGGCATAGACGTCATTTATGAGGAAATAAACAATACTTGGTTTCCCAGGCTCGCGCAAAAAACCTTAAACCGCTAATCGATTCAGGATAAATGCCCATTTGGTAATATTACTTCATACATACATTATTCTACCATAAAACAATTATTATTATGCATATTTGGTGAGCTCGAAAGTAAGGAAAATATTATTTTTTTCGGTTTCTTATAGGCAACGTTATGCATTTCAGAGATATGCAGCTGATCTGCATGATCTAATACCACCTTGCTCTGTTTTCTGTCGGATTGCTCTAGCTCGAAAAAGCGACATCGTTTCTTGCTTGATGTTTCAAAGACTCGAACGAAGACGTTTGACTCCACTTTCGTAATAATATCGTCGTGGAATACGTTGCCTGAGTGGGCTTTTCCCGATGGTTACCTACAATATTGATGTCTTCAAGTCGAGAGTGAATCGGTTTCTTCCAGGTAGCCTCGCTCTATCGTAGACCGCATCGTCGCTTAACATCAGGTGGGATAGCGGTTAAATGGAGAACTATGAACGATAAAAAAACCGAATGATAATAATGAGAGTAGTTTTTTGAAACATGACCGAAACAAAAACCCCACTACTAATAAGTCTTCGAAAATGGGAACACAAATAATGACATATTCATTGATATTACCGACAGGAAAGGCCCGTGGCGTCGATTCGTAATGTTTATTGTATAATAATATTATTCAATGAAATTTCGTAATACCTATATACAAATTGTAGGTCCATATTATACATACATACTCTACATACACTTTTTTACTGTATATAATACTCATATACGTTTGTATTTACATATATTTTGCCCAAGACTTTGTTTGCATAGATTTCACAACAAACAAATTAGACCGCTTACCGCATTAAATTTCTGTTTTTTTTTTTCGGAATAAGAAGTAGCCTATGTGTTATTCCAGCCTATAATAAATCAATATGCCGATCCGTTTAGTTGTAGCAACGTGATTGAGCAACAAAGATCGAAACATTCAAACTTTCACATTCAATATTTTTAGTAGGATACGTAGTAGTATTTACACAAAAAAATGAGGGAACTTACATTATATCCGCTATTGGGCTTATATTCTAGCAGAGATAACTGATATCTTAAAATAAACGTTGTCCGTTGACCCCTCCTGAAGTAAATGTCAATTTCTAACGAAATGAACATAAGTATAACCTATTTTTACACGACCGTCACGACACGTCCTAAATGTATCGTATATATGTAGATATATAAGATCATTTCAGATTGTATAACAATTATCAATTTGTCCCTTACTATCAGGCCAGATTGTGGTCAAACGCGGACCTATGTACCTACGATTGTAGTTAACAAAGCTAGGCCGAAGTCATGGACGATTCCACCACAAAAGTTGTACTATATTGGCGGTAATATATTATGACAAGGCACTAATTTCTAGTCTAGACAAATTTATATGTCTAGGATCTAGGACTAGGAAGTATGAGTAGTCCCCGTTTTCAGTGCCTCTGGCCAAGCGCCAATATTAAAAGTGTTTTAGTAAGGAAATATGGAAATTGATATTGATTCTTCTAAGGCGGTCCTCGAATTTATCGCGTCATATACCTAGATGTTGGAAATTAGTATACGTATGCACGTTATTATAGCTATACTCAGAGGATCGTTCGAGAGACCAAGCCTAATCATAGGCTAGCATAGCTCACAGGAAGCGACACTCTTGTTCGAAAAAGATTTCAAAGTATCGAACATCGCCGCAAAATTGCTAGCTCATCGAGTTTTTTTCGGATTCATTTCGGAGTGTCCAAGTAACCTGCATAATCTAATACTATATTGCCATTTTCTCTATTTTTCGGACTGCTCACAACTCGAAAATGCGACATGTTTCGAGGTTCGAACGAGGAGGTTTGATGAAGTCTATGTTGAGAACGTGTATGTGTTGCCTGGGTGGGTTTCGATTGTTACAATATTGTTTTTTTCAAGTCGAGAGTGAATCGGTTTCTTCTAAGGTAACAGGCTCCCTTGTCGCTTAAAATCAGTAAAAATGGCGGTCAAGTGCAAACCTATCATTGGTAAAAAAATAAAAAAACGTATTTTTGCAAGCGCAAACTTGTTAGGCTAGCTGTAGTTTGAAATCAAACGTTTTCAATTACTAGGTAAGTTGAATAGAAAGTAACCGATTCCTATGGCTACTTTCGGTTTTCATCTTTACGATTATTAGTAGAATTGTGGCCCATAAAACGTAATAATAACCAACATAGCAGAAACAGGCTCAAGGTGTGTGATTATAGCTAGGCGTCTTGCCCAACGCTGGCTAATGATATATCTGATAGTTCAGCCGTTGACCAAGGCTGTATACAATGTTGAATCTTTCGTAATTGCAACGGACCTTTTGTTATATTAAGAAACTTGAACGTTCAATATATTTACTTATTATTCTAATTGAATTTATCTACGATCAGGTACTTTCTATCACAGACGTAGACTTCTAAATTGTATATAGTTTTTTTTCGAATGGTTTCTAATATAGCATAAGCAACCCACTAAATGTTTTCCCACTGCTGGGGCTCGCTGGCCAAGTGCGGGTTGATGGATGACACATGACTTCGAAAGATTTTTTCTTTCACCGTTTTAAGTTAGCGGCATTATTCACATGAGTTCCAAAAGACAGTGGTGCTCGTGGTTTTGAACCCGGGGTATCCGGATCGGCAGTCGTCGTTCTCCCGACTAGACCAGGGTTTCTAATAAGCTTCTTGAAGTCACCTGAACCGATTTGTAAAATTAGTTTTTCGTTTCAAGGCTTATACTTCCGAGGTAGTGCTATTTAAATTTTATCAAAATCGTTCGAACTGTTTTTGAAAAATCTAAAGATTGCATACGCGACTGGCCTCGTGGCTTACTTGGTAGTAACTCTGCCTGCGAAGCCGAGGGTCGTGGTTTCGATTTTCATACAGTGCAAATATTTGTGTGATGAATTCAAATTGTGTTTGAAAAATAATTTATTTATTGAATTTTAGGCGAGCAGTCTTAGCTTATACTTATATATCAGTGTTGAAATAACAAGTTATATCTGTTAAAGTGATATTGTCTTTCGCTAACCTTTTATCCAGTTTGTTCTTGATAGATTTGATTTTGCCGAAATCCTCATCAGGCATTTTTTTATAGTATAGAGTGACGAGACGAGCAGGACACGTGCCTGATGGTAAGCAACATACCTGCCACATAACAGGACAGTGACACGCAGCTATTGGAACATGAAGAGTCCAAATCATTAGATCATTACCTAGCACTGCATTACGCTCGTCACCCAGAGATCTAAGATATTATATCTCTCAGTCCTGTATTTTCGCTGGAAACATTGCCCCAAACCGGAACACAGTAATGTTTGCACATCACTTCTTGAAAATAACTAAAAAAAAATGTATAATATGTTAAAAAAAGGCATATACCTAGGAGCCCGTGGAGGTGCAATTTTTAAATAAATATAAATAAAAGACCCACCCGGTTGCTAAGGCTGTAATGTGCAGTGTATGTTGCGTGATGCAGATGGTGCGTGACACAACTGCAACTTATAATTATTCAGTAGTGTGGTTTTTGAGCTTGTTGTTTGTCAACAGATACCGCAGATCCTGTTCTACGGTCAAGTGTGCTCCGCTGACGCGGGCGACCGTCTGTTCGAAGCTCCCGGCGCCTTCGCCCCTCCGCTCGAGGGCTATCTCATGTGCAAGACTGACAAGAGCAGGAGATTCGAACCCTGTTACTTCTTATTAAGGTATTTATTGTATTATTTCGCAGTCTTCTCGTTACAGGTTGTAACGCTGCCGAAACCTCGATGTAATCTTAATATATGTACCTACTTAAACTACGCGTTTCGTTGTTCTTCCGCAATTGAGTCCTAAACTACTTAACCGATTTTAATTAAAGGGGTTTGGGTAAAGTTGGCGTCGTTTTTTTTTTAGCGGCCAGAGATCTGTTATCACTTTCTTGTAACAATAAAATACCCTGATGCTATCTGTGCAATCGGATTTGCTCTAAGTCATATCGGAGCTGAGTTATAGCCTGTCAAAGTTATTTATTTTTTGGATTTTTTGTATGGGCAAGTGGCGTCGTTTTTTCATTTTAGCGGCCAGAGATCTGTTATCACTTTCTTGTAACAATAAAATACCCCGATGCTATCTGTGCAATCGGATTTGCTCTAAGTCATATCGGAGCTGAGTTATAGCCTGTCGAAGTTATTTATTTTTTGGATTTTTTGTATGGGCAAGTGGCGTCGTTTTTTCATTTTAGCGGCCAGAGATCTGTTATCACTTTCTTGTAACAATAAAATACCCTGATGCTATCTGTGCAATCAGATTTGCTGTAAGTAATATCGGAGCTGAGTTATGGCCCCTCAAAGTTTTTTTTTTGTTTTCTTTGTATGTACTAGTGGCGCCATTTCCTATAGCGGCCAAACATCCGTTAGCCCTTTTGTGAAACATTATTTTTACCCTAAGGTACCTGTGTAATCAGATTTGTTGCAAACTATATCGGAGCTGAGTTATGGCCACTTAAAGTTTTTTTTTTTGGTTTTCTTTGTATGGACTAGTGGCGCCATTTCCTACAGCGGCCAAACATCCATTACCACTTTTATGAAACATAATTTTTACCTTAAGGTACCTGTGTAATCAGATTTGTTGCAAACTATATCGGAGCTGAGTTATGGCCACTCAAAGTTTTTGTTTTGGTTTTCTTTGTATGTACTGGTGGCGCCATTTCCTACAGCGGCCAAACATTCGTTAGCACTTTTATGAAACATTATTTTTACCTTAGGGTACCTGTGTAATCAGATTTGCTCCAAACTATATCGGAGCTGAGTAAAGGCCCCTCAAAGTTATTTTTTTGGTTTTCTTTGTATGTACTAGTGGCGCCATTTCCTATTGCGGCCAAACATCCGCGAGCACTTTTATGAAACATTATTTTTACCTTAGGGTACCTGTGTAATCAGATTTGCTCCAAACTATATCGGAGCTGAGTAATGGCCCCTCAAAGTTTTTTTTTTGGTTTTCTTTGTATGTACTAGTGGCGCCATTTCCTATAGCGGCCAAACATCCGTTAGCACTTTTATGAAACATTATTTTTACCTTAAGGTACTTGTGTAATCAGATTTGTTGCAAACTATATCGGAGCTGAGTTATGGCCACTCAAAGTTTTTTTTTTGGTTTTCTTTGTATGTACTAGTGGCGCCATTTCCTACAGCGGCCAAACATTCGTTAGCACTTTTATGAAACATTATTTTTACCTTAGGGTACCTGTGTAATCAGATTTGCTCCAAACTATATCGGAGCTGAGTAAAGGCCCCTCAAAGTTATTTTTTTGGTTTTCTTTGTATGTACTAGTGGCGCCATTTCCTATTGCGGCCAAACATCCGCGAGCACTTTTATGAAACATTATTTTTACCTTAGGGTACCTGTGTAATCAGATTTGCTCCAAACTATATCGGAGCTGAGTAATGACCCCTCAAAGTTTTTTTTTTGGTTTTCTTTTAGGGCCCATAACTCAGCTCCGATATAGTTTGCAACAAATCTGATTACACAGGTACCTTAAGGTAAAAATAATGTTTCATAAAAGTGCTAACGGATGTTTGGCCGCTGTAGGAAATGGCGCCACTAGTCCACACAAAGAAAACCAAAAAAAAAACTTTGAGGGGCCATAACTCAGCTCCGATATAGTTTGCAACAAATCTGATTACACAGGTACCTTAGGGTAAAAATAATGTTTCACAAAAGTGCTAACGGATGTTTGGCCGCTATAGGAAATGGCGCCACTAGTACATACCAAGAAAACAAAAAAAAAAAACTTTGAGGGGCCATAACTCAGCTCCGATATAGTTTGCAGCAAATCTGATTACACAGGTACCTTTAAGTAAAAATAATGTTTCATAAAAGTGCTAACGGATGATTGGCCGCTGTAGGAAATGGCGCCACTAGTACATACAAAGAAAACCAAAAAAAAAACTTTGAGGGGCCATAACTCAGCTCCGATATTACTTACAGCAAATCTGATTGCACAGATAGCATCAGGGTATTTTATTGTTACAAGAAAGTGATAACTGATCGATGGCCGCTAAAATAAAAAAACGACGCCACTTGCCCATACAAAAAATCAAAAAAATAAATAACTTTGACAGGCTATAACTCAGCTCCGATATGACTTAGAGCAAATCCGATTGCACAGATAGCATCGGGGTATTTTATTGTTACAAGAAAATGATAACAGATCTCTGGCCGCTAAAAAAAAAAACGACGCCACGGGGCCATACAAAAGTACCCAAACCCCTTTTCACACCGTATGCAGTTTGATCCAACTTGAAAGATAGGATAATTTTTATTTAAGGGGGCGCCTAAAGCCAGTAAACGAAAAAAGGACATTTTCGACGCCGCTCACTGAAGTTAAGAAACTAAAAACTATGACAAAAAAAATATTGACGTGTGGGTACAATCAAGAAGAAGCACAATAACCGAATAGAATTTTAAAAATAGATCAGAGTTTTTTACAATAAAAAAATAAAAATAACACCGAAAAAACCCGTTTTAATTCGAGTACTCGAAATTATCAGCGATGACCCCACATTATTTTTTGGTAATAAAATTCCTATTTGTACGTTCTAGTAAAGTAACCGAACACTTTTTTAAATTTATGTTTAGTAATTAAATAAAACTTGGTCAAAAATGGATTCCTGATTAAATATTGATTTTTCCTCCAAACTGTGTCATGCTATTCTCGACTTTATGTACATCACATTAAGAAACGCGTCGCGCGGGTGAAATCTGATTTTTTCCTGGCTTTAGGCGCACTCTTAATTTTTTGACGTGATAACCTGATAATGTCTTATAATTCGGTGAAGCCGGCTGCACGACCGCGCTGCACGACCGCAAAACATGACGTCATGTAACGTTACCGTTACCGTTAGTTCGTCGTCCGTGCCATGCGGACGAAACTGAGCGCTGAGGGCGCCACCCGCCGAGTCGAGCGGTATCACTACTCGCGCTATCGTTGTCACGTTTAACTATCGTCAGTAAACCGACTTTACAGACAACCATTTTTTTTACATTAGCCGGAACGGGCCGCTAGTTAAATATTAATGTAAATCGCGATTAAGTCCTGTATGATATTTGCAATATAACTACAATATACTCATTTAAATCCAGGCGTGAAAAATATAAGTACAAACATGACATTGAACAGTTGAACTCATGACATAACATTCCACAACACACATTGTGTTGTGGAATGTTTATTGTTTTATTCGATAAACATCCCATACCAAAAATGGTGATAAAATCGTCATGATAATTCCTTCGTTTCGATAACTAGGTACTTATAATTTGCATATACTCTCCCAGCTACTATTAACAAAAAAAACTTGGGAGTTCACATTTTGTAATTTTTTTGTTTTATGTCTTTTTGTCTATTTTTTTGGTGTGAAAATTATCGTTTCCAGTTCTCCCATCCAAATTACTTAAATGTCTTCCTTTCACTTTCAGAGCGGGGGTGTTGCACTGGGGCCCACATTCCCCAGATGGGACCTCCCCTCTCCCTCACAATATATCTCTCCGGTCGGTGGTGGGAGTGAGACGGCACGTTGACTGGACGCGACGGCCGCATTGCTTCGAGATCGCTCTGAATGACTCGAGTCGGCTGTTGCTAGCTGCACCGGACGAACCCAACGCTTCTTCATGGCTTCAGTCGCTGTTACTACACGCGGCACAGGTATCTATCTCTCTTTCTAACGCGCTTGTAAGCTCGGTGGTTGTAGTGAGACGGAAATTTGACTGGACATTGATTCGAGATTGTTCTAAATGACTCGAGTCGGTTGTTTTTCCATGTAACACAGGTATGTATTTCTCTTTCCAACATGTACGCTCGGTATAATATAATTCTTCCTAACTGCCCAAAGTCGTGACGAAGTACCCTCAATTACTTTGCAGAATTAATGTCTAACACGCAGGGTTATACAATGCGCTTGGATTGCGCCGAAATGGAGCGTGCTATACTCACCATTCTGAAGAATATTAATCTTGGGACCAACCACACAGTCACGGATAAAGATGTTCCTTATAAAAATACTCTTTGATCTCAGCATATTGTAGCGACCAAGGTATTTGGACAATTGGCTTACTTGTCGTGTTTTCTATCAACAGGCTTTGGAAGAAAAAGACGGTTCGAAGCAAGTGGAGAGTGGCGCGGGGTCGCCGCCGGCCGCGTGCACCGTGCTGGTGACTCCGACCGAGGTGGTCAGCCTGCGAGACACTCCCGACCGGCCGTTCGTGGCCGGCGCGGCGGCGTACCTGCGCGCGCGCGGCGACCACGCGCTCCTCCGAGGTAACACTACGTCTTGAATCTATTTCTTAGTCGGACACCATTTTGACAGAGGGCTCGTCAATTTGATGGTACTAAGGAGGGTCTTGAATGTTCTTCTTAGTCAGACACCTTTGACAGGGGGGTCGTGGCTGGTAAGATGATAATACGCAGAATGTTCCGGCGGCAATTACCGAGCTCACAATGGTTCTCCACGTTGACCAGTTCCTCGCGAGAACACTGACATGGAAGACTGGCTGTCTTAATGAGGTCTGTCCATCGTGTAAGTGATCTGCCTTGCCCTTTCTCCCTTCCACCTGGCCCTGGATCGCCAGTCTTCCTTTTGAATCTTCATTTCTGGCACAATCGACGAAAACTGTAATATCATCTGTTAACCAACAATGTCCCCTGATAGATACAAATCTAGAACTTTTGTAGGTCAGAGATCGTAGTCTTCGGCCACACTGTTGCTTACCATCCGGCGAGTTGGTGGTCAAACACGGACCTATAAAACGAAAATTATTTTTTTTGTATTTTTATTTGGGAAAGTATACCAGCGGAGCTAGCACGGGCAGTGGACTAATAGTCTTTCCACCATTTTTATCCACCTGTCAGTGGTTATAATAATCATTTCCACCTTGCATAGCATGGCAACAGGGGAAAGGGATAAAATGTTTCCACTTGACGTTTGTCGTGGACTTTATATCACGCTACTCCCCTTATATAGCACGGACTCGGGAAAACGAAGATAAATACTCTTCAATTGACATATGACAGGGGACAAACTATCGTCTGATTTGGAGGTGGCGATATAAGTAAATCTCTCTGAAACATAATGTCGCGAGCATATTATAATTATATTTTTAATTATATAATGACTTATTTTTATATCTAAATGCGTTCTCTATACTAAGGTATGTGATTTAGATGAGAAAATGTTTTATAGTTGTTTACTAAAATAAACCTACATATAAAACTTCAAAACACAGCACAGAAAAAAATAAAAGTAAAAAGAGCGAACGTTTACAGAAAAACTCATGATTAATATGTCATTTTTAGGGTTCCGTAAAACGTAAAAACGGAACCCTTATAGATTCGTCTTGTCTATCTGTCTGTCCGTCCGTATGCCACTTTTTGCCGAAACTATGAAAACTACACTGTTGAAACTTGGTAAGTAGGTGTATTCTGTGAACCGCATTAAGTTTTTATAAAAAAAAAAAAAAATTAGGTTTGCCCCCATACTGAGAAATGAAACTCAAATATATTTTTTTCATCAAACCTACACGTGTGGGGTGTCTATCGATAGGTCTTCAAAAATGATACTGAGGTTTCTAAAATATTTTTTGTCTACACTGAATAATTTGCGCGAGAGACACTTCCAAAGTTGTAAAATGTGTGTCCCCCCCCTCTAACTTCTAAAGTAAGAGAATGAAAAAATGTATGATGTACATTACCATGCAAACTACCAACGAAAATTGGTTTGAAGTTTTTTTTAGTACGTCATAAAATACACTATCATTAAAACTTCGATCAAAGTTACAACGAAGTACAAGAACTATGTGTACTATGTATATTATGTTACTTGCTGCAACGGAACCCTTCATGGGCGAGTCCAACTTGCACTTGGCCACTTTATTATTTAATTTTCTTATAACGGCAATACTGAAGTGATAACGCTACTCCCGCCGTGTATCCACCGTGGAATAACTATCCACCCGCGAGTCCGTGCTCTGAAAGTGGACAAAATTGACAAGGGGGAAAGAGATTATTTCCTTTCCCGGTGGAGTAATTGTCAACTGCCCGTGCTAGCCCCGCTGTTATAAGTTTGTGTTTAATGGCGTCTACTTGAACCAGTCTTTATTTTGACATAAATCACAGTAAAATTAAAGATCATTTACATTTCATGTTCATTTGTAATTTCACTTTAAATTTGTAATTTGTATTAAATATGTTTTTGAACATTTCTTACAGAATATATGGAGGAGATGCGGTCTGACGTCGAGATACTGGCTTGCGGTTCTATCAAGAACTTGACAGCGTTTAAGATACCCGACACTGATGAGAACTGGTGCTGTCTGGTAAGTTTAATTTTACGCACTATGTACACAAACAAGCTCATTAACGGGTTTTGAAGTGAAAACTTCTTTTGGCGCACCTCATACAGATTTTTCGTGGACTGCGAATTGAGCTCAAGCGTCACGCTCGTAATTGAAAGAAATCTTCGGGTGAACTCGGGATCATCAATGACAATGGCCATCTAGACGCTTAAAAGACTTATTTAGACGACAATGCTTTGAAAATGTATTCTTTCCCCTCTGGTTTCACCCGCGTAGTTTCCAAAGTGAGTTGTCAGTTTTCACTTATCGGATGCCCCTATGACTGCCAATTTTTTTTTATAACGGAGCTGAAGAGTCTAAATCATTGCGCTCGTCACCCGGAGATGTAACTGGATATATCCTTTCATGTCTTGTAATTATAAATAATATTAGTCTCCTACTAATATTATAAATGTGAATCTTTGTTGCTCAATCACGTCGTAACGTCTGAACGGATCTAGTTGAAATTTGGAACACAGTTTATTCACTGGAAGAACCTAGACTTTTTATCCCAGGAATATAACCTACACTACAAATATTTTGTGAGTTAATACTATTGTTCGACGGAGTCATTCGGGTCAACTCATAATCCCAACTAATATTATAACGTAGCAGCGTCCCGAGGTTTCACTCGCGTAGTTCCCGTTCTCATTATTTTCCCGGAACAACAGGAACAAAATGTAATAAAATATTTACTACCTTGTATCTGAAATTTGTATGAAATGTAAAAGTACTTATTCTGCGAGTCAAGCCCTTTCATTTGATACCCATATTGAGGGAGTTGTTAAAAAATTGGCAGTCAAAGGGACTGCAGATAAAAATGAAAACTAATAACTCAAATTTGATAGCTCACTTTGGAAACGCGGGTGAAACCGGAGGGCGTGGCTATGACCATGGCAAAAAATGTAATTCGCACTTTTTGTGGTGTCGGCCATCTTGGATTTGAAATTTATTATAGTGCGTGTACAGTAATAAATGTTGTTTATTATTCAGGAGTGGAGCGTGTGCGAGGCTCGCGAGCGCGGCGCGGGGCTGGCGCTAGTGTTGTCGAGCAGTACGGAGCTGGAACGATTCATCGCGGCCGTCGAGCTGGCGTTCTGCGCGCTCACGGTAACTACTCCTCAACACACTACACCGTTCTGGGATGCCAGACCGTGCTATTACTGGGATGCCTTGAGTTTAAGTTAAACGATACTATAAAAAAAATGGTTGTCTGTAAAGTCGGTTTACTGACGATAGTTAAACGTGACAACGTCTTAAGAAATCAGTACGCTGATAGCGCGAGTAGTGATACCGCTCGACTAGGCGGGTGGCGCCCTCAGCGCTCAGCTTCGTCCGCATGGCACTGACGACGAACTAACGGTAACGTTACATGACGTCATGTTTTGCGGGCGTGCAGCCGGCTTCACCGAATTATAAGACGTTATCACGTCAATATGTGTTCCGGTTTGAAGGGCAATGTTTCCAGTGAAATTACAGGGCTTAGAGATATGACAACTTAAATCTCAGGGTGACGAGCGCAGTGCAGTGTTAAGTAATTATTTGGACTCCTCATGTTCCAATAGCTGCGTGTCACTGTGCTGTTATGTGGCACGCATGTTGCTTAGTATCAGACACATGCCCTGCTCGTCTCGTCACACTTTAATTAAAAAAAATACCCTTTAGAATAGCTTCAGAATACACTGTAAACGCCATGTAATCTTAAGTAAAGACAGACTCCTTGAAGCGTCAAAATTACTAGGCGTTGATTGGTTTAACTTGTATTCCATACAATGACTCTGGTCTATATAGCGTTACACCGAATCTTAATAACGCCGAAAATGACGAAAATAAACCAACAAAAAGTACTTTTTAAGTTGCCAAAATTAGTAAAAACTGTACTGTGCACGTTCTTTTGTAATTTTATTATCCTAGGCAATAAAATTAACTGTCGGCTTCAAACATGCCGAACCATCTGAGAAATCAATATTTTTCTTTACAAATGTGGGTTCTTTGCACGTGTAGACTGTAAAGGCCGATTTACATCAGACGAGCGAATGCTCATTCTATCCCCACTGTATCAAATAGGCTAGTTTACTAAATTTAAAAACTAGGTTAATAATATAGCTTAATGTTTATATTATTCCGAAACATTCATATTTTTCAAAAAAACTTACATTTACAATATGTATTTTGCATTTCAAAAAATCAAACAGATTTCTGCACAAAAACGCTCAAGACTGTCATGGCGTCTCGAGTGACGTCACGCCGTGGCAAACTTATATGTTTCTGTAAGGACGTTGTCAATGTTTTTAATTTAAAATGAATCCCTCGTATTACAAGAACTGCATAGTACCCCAGTGTACAAGCACAAGTATAAATACACCAAATAAATTACTCATCTATGTTCCAAACAATCCACAAATACGAAAAAAGTGGCAAACGCTTGCGCGGAGGAATGATGCCCACTAAACCAAGAATGTATTTATGTGAAGATCATTTTGATGTAAGTATTTGACACAGTATAATCTTAGTAATGTAAATGTAAAAAAAACTGATAATTTTCCTCAAGAATAGTGGTAAAACAATAACAAACTAGTTGAGAAAAGCGGCTGAAGAACTAGTATCCATGACCAAGAATAAATTAAATAAAAAATAAAATGATATTAGTTCTATGAAAATGTCAACAACATTAGTAATGTCAAGTGATGTTTAGAACGGCGTGACGTCACATTTTCTGATTGGCGTTCACTGTCACGTGACCCAATGCCTATTTTTTTAAGGTTTTCTTTTGTAAAAATATTAATAATCTTTTCTTTATGATTAGCTTCTTCTAGCATTCTTTTTGATAAACTGTTTTATTTTTTAAAATCTGTGTATCTTAATCAATAGTAAGAACATTTAATCCATCCGATTAATTCTTAGTGGAAACAAGCCTATTCATTTGGTGTAAACAAACGTAGAGCATTCTTTCGTTGTTTTGTTTGCGTTCGCAAAGATTCTATGGTATATATAATATGGAAAACGCTAAGAACGATCTTTCGTTTACACTAAAAGATCGAGAAACAATGCTCTTGTTCTAGCTCTATGTTCGTTCAGTTTAAATCGGCCTTAAGATACAAATAATCTAAGTAAAAAAAGAAAAAGTAACAAAATTACTGGTACAACAAAAGCCGCCAGACGAAAATAACAGATTATACGCAAAAGCGTTCAAATAAGACTTGTTATTATGTCTTTTTGTTTTTCTTATGCAGATTTTTCTTCTTTCCATTTAACAACAACTCTCTATAACGTCAAACTAGGCACAGTCCCTTGACTGTATTACATTGTTTACTGTATTATAGTGCCCACAAGGAAATCTGAATATGAAGTAAGTTATAAACTCAGTGGCCAAAATTATGTTGATGTTGTATGACGCAAATAACCAAACGATTATGTAATACCCTAAATGCGTTTGCAGTCTAAGCGCTTTACTCAATGTAGCGCGTGTAAAGAATAGGCTTTATAACAGTTCCTTGATCTATATCTATGTATCTAGAGGCGGCAGCCTACACTTAGATCGTACCGTCTGAAGTGCTTACTTTAATCGTCGGCGTCGTATTAGCGTTCCAACTAGGCACTGGACCAAGCCTAGACGTAGGGTCATGACCCCCATCTGTTTTTCGACTTTGTCGTTCTTTCGGAGTAAAAAGTGAAAATAATAGGCAAGAATTAAATATTCTCATCACAGGAAGAGTTTGACTGTGAGTTAAACTATTATTTTCTCCTTTTCCAGAGCGAGCCGTTTCCTCTAAGCGTCGTCGACTCGAGCAAGTCGGCTTGCAGCGCCGCCCACACCAAATACGAAGCGGCCTGGTCTCATATGCTGCCCGCGCACCAGTGAGCCAATATACACCCTCTACATAGAGCTCTATTTCGGAAAACTAAATATGCAGAATATGCTGGTTGATTATTATGGGGCTATGTAAAGAATTGCTAAAATAAGTTGTAGATAGAATCATGTGCTCTATGTTTGAGGTTCTATAAATGGTACATTACTTAGTAGTATAGCATAGACAATATTAGGTCGTTAAAATGAAGTATCGAGTTAAGTCGTGGTGCAAACTGTGATAATCGATTTTTTTATAATTTTGAGAATAGGTTCTAAATTATTTTTCACCCTTCTTTCTGCCTCCAATCTGGAATTTTTGAATCGCAATGTTTCTATTTTTGTTTGAATAATAATTTACAAACATACCGCCGTTGATTGATTTGACGTGTTGCGTCACTTTGACATTTCATTTGATTGATAAATAATTTATATGTCAAAGTAAAGTTTGCGGAGTCAGCAAGTAATTAAATAGTAAAAAGTCGATTATAATACATTTATTGGCAATTTTGAAGTTAAAATCATAGTATGCACCACAGCTTTGCCTTTTAGGATATTTTGCTCTTCTCGCTTTCAAACAGCTATAAATGCTATAATATAAAAAAATATAGTGATACCCTGATACTCAGAGATGTAGCTAAAAATGTACTGAAACGTTTTTATTTCTGTTTTATCTGAAACATCAGTCTCGAATATGTTTTGGTTTACAATTTAATACTTCTCAGTACCTGACTGAATTCTGGAAATTATACCAATCTTGTAATTTTTTTTAAAGGTGCTGAATTCTAATTTGCTAATTTTTTTGTTTTATTTGTAAATGAACGCTGTCTAGCACAAGATTATTATTAAAAAAACGTGCTTCTATTTACATAATATGTACCTAATACATTGCGCAGCTCTCGTATTGTAGAAAGTTTTCTATATTAGGTCACAATAATAGTATATTTATATTATAGCTAGAAAAAAGTATTGAATTGTCTACTGCGATCATTCTGTTTTTTTACGTATATTTATGTAGTTTAAAACATCAATCGCTCCTGTTTTGAATCAGACTAAACCTTCATGTACTTGCTGATTCAAAACACAAAGAATGAAAGATGATATACAAGGTTATTGGTAATCAGCCTGCATCCATTTAAGGGCATGTTCTGTATATTTAAACAAACAACTTTTGTTCTACAACTTTCGTTAAAACTTAAAAGATAACCCAAAAAAAATTGTATTTGTTGCCCTTTTTTGTACTGTTTAGCGACTTTTTAGTGTTTATTCACTTCGGTACATCATTTTTTGCGCGTTAAAGAGCGTACGCGCTCTCGTTACGAATTGTTACGAAGAGTTCGATAGTTTTAGACCGTGGAAATGCACTTTTTATTTATTTTGTAAAAGAAAAATTTTTTTTTTTTAAACTGTAGAACAAAAGTTGACGTATTGAATGTACCTAACATCCCCTTAAAAGGATGCAAGCTGATTACCAATAACCCTGTATACAAATGAACAGTGAACAATATAGACAATTCAATAATTAATTTTCAGCAATTATTACGAGTACATACTTATATGTGAAATTAATGGCATGTCCATATTATGCTTCAAATAGGCAGCTGTTAACTCTACCAGGACCATAACATGGATATGCCATTATTATTAGTAATATAATTAAAGATATATAATTAATGATATTCCAAATAATAATATTCGATATAATGTATTCCATAATAATCAATTGAAATTAGTCATAGATATAATAATTAATGTCATTTATTTAATTGAATTAATTATTTTTATAGTCAATAATTGTATAAATGAAAATTGATATTCATGTATTGCCCTTTCGATTGAAAAAAATTAACTATATTCTTGGGAAAGTAGGTTTTATTGGGGGGAGTGAGCTTAGCTGAATGTGTTGTGAAATGCGCGATTCTGAAACTTGATTTACGAACGAGTATCTCGAAAAAAAAAATTATTCACGAGTCTATGGTTTGTAAGATTCGATGAATGCTAACCATTGTAAAGGACAAGCTGTATAAATTTAACGTTGGATGAATTAAAGTAGGAATTTTGATGTCTCTTCTGATTTAATATTAAATCATTAATTTGCATAAGCCATTTTCTTAACATGCCTACTGTTGGGATTTGAAGTCTTCTCTCACACGGAGAGTGTCATGGTCAAATTCGGGTGGGTGTATTTGACTCTCTTCCTGTGAGAGAACGCCCTGAGTCCCAGCAATGGACACACAACGTAGGCTCTTTATACTATGCTATTCAAAATACTAATTTCAAGTTCTGATTAATTGTTGTTACTAGTTTGTTGACGAATGCCAAATATCGAAAGGTCGTAAAAGTCTTGTTCTATTTACAATGCAAAAAAAAATCAGGGATACGTTTTCAAGTTTTCCAGAATACGCCTGCTTTTTTAATGGCTTGGTAGATTTTGTACAATGGGGAAAAAAATAATGTTTTGTATGGCAAACCTTTGGTGGCTTTAACGTTTTTTAAAGCTTATTTTAATGGTTTTCGACAAATTTTTGTTTGTTATGGGATTTTTTTTTGGTGGGTAGGTTGGGAGGAAAAGTTGAACTGTGAATGATATAAATACAGCTAATACTCAATAGCTATTAATATATAAAAATATGTGTTTTATAAAGCTATTCGTAAAATGAGAGACCGCTCGTTTGTTGCAAAATTTCTAATCTCGATCTAGTGTTAGTATATTTAATGGATCCGATTTTTAGAAATAGTGAAGTAGAGATTTGTATCTGTGTGACAGAATAGTACTGAGCAGTTATATGAACACCTGGATATTTGAATATATCTCTCCATAAAATTGTAAATACCGTGAGTTTATAGTCGCATGCGTTTTAACGTAAACTTATGGTGTTATTTGAAATTTTATGGTGACGTATTGAAATCTTATATTATATAAATCGTATATTGCCGACGCAAGATGTATTTATGTCTTGAGGATATATTTATCGTTAGCTACATCACACTAATATTATAAAGGCGAAAATTTGTGTGTGTTTTAGTGTGTATATTTATTCCCACTTATCTCTGATGGATGAACGGATTTAAATTAAATTAAATACGTACTCGTATTATGCGTATTGTCGTAATTGACACGTACGCTTTTTATCCCGTGAAAGGTAGTGTTTCCCATGGGATACTTCAAAACTTTTCGTGAAACGTAATTGAAGGAAATATATCGTGTAAAACTATTAAGCAGGGCACACACACCAAGTTTCCATATCTAGGTGCATCTAGTTCTATGTATCCTAACAACGTGAATAACACCTAGAGCCTAGAGCGCGATCAAAATTAGGCTATGTGTCATTCTAGACTATTATCCATGTACTAAGTTTAAATCCAGGTCCTTACAGTAGTTTCTTTCCGTAAACAGAGTAGCTAACATCTATACATACTCACAAACTTTCTCTATTATAATATTTGTTGAATATAAATCATCCTCCTTTGACTTGTTATTCGTCAAAAGTTAACCTTAGTAGTTATTGTGAGAGTGAACATGCCTCGCAAAACCAAGTTGTGTTTTAAAATATACTATAGTTATAATATGTAATTGATGTGTCAAAATAGTACCTACTTCGCCTCTGTCTACGAACGGTCTAACTCATCTTACGAAATATGTTCTATTTATTTATCAATTAGCCCAATATTTGTTTCGCTATTTCTAATTGTTACCAAATATATCAGTGAACATATGATATCGTTTTGTATGTGTATTAGGCCATTGTAACGGCCGTGTGATATTAATGTATATTATAGGAGTAGGCTGTAGAATGAACTATTGCGTCTCATATAGAATCGCATTTATAACAGTCAGCAGATTGCTTAAATGAGACGTGAAATAAGGTTTTAATGTCGGTTTTCCAAAATATATCTGTCCTTTTTATTATCTGTTAGAAAAGGACAAGAATACTTTTTTGTAAAAGTTTCTAGCGTTTGAAATTTTTGAGGATCGACAGCAGTTTTTAATGGCATCTGTTATCGTGTTTTTATCAGGTTTTTAAATGAATTTAGCTATTTTCTTATATTTTTTTTTTTACTATTTAAATTATCATATTTAGTTATGGCGTTTATTTTATGTACAGGGAGCATCCTCTGTTATTTTATTTTTTAATTTTGTGACTCCCAAGAGTTTCTTTCGCTTTTTGTCGTTGTGATACTGCCTTTGTTAACAAGAGTCAATTGATCCATTGTTATCGTTTATGTTGATCGTCAAGATGTATGTATTCCGAGAGCTGGCAGCAAATTTTGGGCAGGTATTTGAGGCAACCTGAAAACTTGTCACATAGCTCTTATACCACAACACGAAGGTGCTTACCTGGCTGGTGAGTAGCGGGGCAAAATTAATCCCTCAATTTAGATCACGTGACAGGTAGAGAGTCCCACCAAAATTATCTATAGCGATTCGCTTTCACTACAATTTCTCTCGGTTTTTATATTTCTAAAGATATTGCATAATTTTGATGATTGATAGCGAAAATAACAAGGGAAATTGATTTTTGTGTGCTGTTCATATCTCGCTACTGTGATTTGTGTTCTATAAAGTTAAGTTGTTGTTAATGCATAGTTTTAGTAATCGATGTTTTAGCTTATTATTGGTATGATATTAATATATTATTTTTTTCCAGTCAAAGGTCAAACAAACTTGTAATTTTAAGATTGAACTTTATTAAGCTGAAGACAATTCGATATGTTGCTTCAAGTGGCTTAGAGAACGTATCCATACTAATTACTACGTCACCCCCAAGGCCCGATTAAACCTTAGTCTAATTAGGGTGCAGCCTAGCGCGCGAGATTGGGGGCTCACTGAAATCGTGTCTTCGCATGCATCATTAATCTAGCTTCATTGCATCTGGCCTACATATTTCAACTACACCGAAACAAAACACTAACATTAAATGCGCTATGAATTGAAAAAGCTTGGGAGACCTTGAGTTTAACACAACTAGCGGGGGCACGTCCTAAGAATTAGTTTAGGGCGTTCAGAACTCTTGATCAGTCGCTGGTCCCCCGTTCTTAGGGGGGTATATTGTTTATTTTAAAGACCCCTGTCTTCAAAATACCACGCTTGGTCACAGTTGGCGTTGGTTTTCGTCATGTTGTCAATATTATCTCGAGGTTTTCAAACGTATATTAAAATATGGCGCTCAGTGTTTAGCGATATTTTAACTGATGTTCAGATTACAAAGTCACGTTTTTCTTAATTAATTAATTATTATACAAAAAAAAATGTGGTCAAAAAAATATGTATAAATGAAAAAAAAACATATTTATAAATTAATACCTATGTGAAAACTAAATATGGGTACGTTCTCTTACGAAGTGGACAATGTGTGAAACAGGGCTTCCTTATTTTGAATAAATATCTTCAGTTTTTCTTTGCTTGTATACTTGTCAAACAAAGAAATGTCCATCAGCCTAATAGTTCCATCTTTTTTTAATTCGATGGTTTTTTTTCAAAAAAGTTGCTAAGTATGTTATCCTGATTGTATTTAGACTGAAATTGTAATCGCGTTGAAGTTTTTGGCTATGATTGGTGTTATTTACTCGGGTTTAATATTGTTTATTACACTAATGCTGTTGATGTGAAGCGATTCTCCTATATTTCGATGCAATTTCATGCATCGTTTTCTCGGATAATCAGTTGGCAATTTAGCATGATGCAAGAAAGTGCATTTAAATATTGGGGCACGCTTTCACTATTTAATATTTGTAATATTAACAATAATAGTGTAGTGAGCAATCGTGAGAACTTAAAACAATGTTTAATTATAATATAATGCATCACATTTTGATACTCTTAATTTTACTGAATTTAAATTAAGTAGCAACCAATTTAGTTTTGTTTAGTCGTCCATAGTTTATCAATTTTAAATGCATAACGATCGTTATGTTTACATCTTAATACAATAAAACTAGGCAATGTAAAAATAAAATAATCAAACAATAGATAATCTTACCGTCATAAAAATAAGGGCGTATTTTCTGTGTCATCGCGTACAATGACGTCATCGGTCGCTGTATCCAATGAGACGAAAATACACTCTAATACACTCTAACAAATACTCGGAATAGTATAACTCAATAGAAACCTTATTACATTATAAAAACTATCCAATTGTCAAAATCGTAATAAATTCATACATTTCTATAATTTTAGAGTCATTGCTTTCATTCCTCTAACAGTTAGTAGTTATGAAGTATTAATAAGAACAATAATAATGTAATTATCACGCTGTAAGTTGTAGATGCTAATTTTGTTATTTGGTAATGAATGAAATCTAAAATTTGATTGTAACTTGTAATCCTACAGTTTTTAAATTCCGTAACTCCTCGAGTGTCTTTTCGAATTGAGATTTTTCTTTGTTTCCTTTTAGGTTTGTACATCACCTCACTAAAACACGCTAATCTCATGGAACAGTATGTTATTAGAGTCGGATTTGTGGATTTTAACATGAAAATAAAAATAAATAGTAACTTGATGTTGTATGGTGGCAATGTTTAAAAACCTCCTGCGGTCATTTAGAACTATTTCTTCATCTGAAAACGGTTGGCAGCTTTACAATAGTAGATACTTGTAATATACATCTAATGTAGTAAAGAGGTCATCACACGCAATAGTGTTATCTCACTCTTGTATATGGTAAATGAACGGTGGCTAGAACGAGATGACGCGATTTTTGTTGTTGTCGACGGCTACCGCAAAAAGGGCCCATTTGAACGAATGCACACAATTCTACTTGGTTACAGTGACAACGACTAATATTAGAATAGTGTACTCTTCATGTAGGTACTATTTTTTCTGTAGTGTTTTCAACGAGGGCCAATTTTTAGTTACAACTAATAAAATAGTATCGGACTCTTGCAAGATTGTAAAACGTTCGTTTTTTTTAATCAAACAAGTTTGTACTTATTTGAAAGTGTACTTACATTATCTTAGTCAGAAAAGGCACTCTACTTTAGTACATCCGTATTGTACTGTAATATGGTTAATGATTATAAATACTCCATTCGAATAACTATAATAGCTTGACATTATTGTTCATATAAACCACATAATAAATTCTTTGCGAAAGATTTTGTTTTGTTTTTGTAAAATAATAGTTATATAAAAAAAAATTCTCCCAACCTTCCTGACCCTATTCCAAACTCTATTTAATATAAAATTTATCTCTTTTATTTTTTAAGCGTTAAAACTTTTCCTTACGTTTTTTTGACAAAAGTGTTATGGATATTTTTGTACTTGACTTGAGATCTCACATGATAGTAAGCGACGATGCTGTCTACGGTGGAGCGAGCTTACCTGGAGTAAACCGATGCACTCTCGACCACTCTCGACTTGAAGACACCAAGATTAGGTGGGTACTAAGTTGGCGTTTTCAAGTTACCATCGGGAAAAATCCGCCCAAGCAATGTATTCCACAGCCTAGATGTATTTTTAATACGAAAGTGGAAAACCTTCGTTTGAGGCTTTGAAACATCAGCCATGAAACGACGTCGCTTCTTCGAGCTACGAGCAATCCGATAAAAAACGAGTCGATGTGGTCTTAGAGTATACAGATCAGCTAGGTACCTACATATTCTGTGATAAAACACCGATAAGCCAGCAATTTTGCGGCGGTGTTCAAGACTTTGAAATCTTTTTCGAAAAATGGGTAGGTTCGTTATCGTTGCCTAAGAGCCTTTTCGATTTGACATTTTCAATGTTAATCTTTGACGACAAACAAAATCAAAGAACCAAAAGATTTTGTCATGTGGCGGTATGATTTTAATTCGTAGAAAGTCCTACGGCAGCTGGCCTCGGATAGCCTCTTAGGTCTTGAATAACACATAAGCTACTTTTAATCCCAGGAATATGATATCACCAACAAGCTTGTCTTAGCCCACTATTGGCGGACTCGATAATCTTAGGTAGGTACTTCATTACTATCCATAATGCCTTCGCAACCTAAAACCAATGTTTATGGATGATTAGATGCACTCCGCGGCTTAAGAACCACTGACTTTAACGGGATAAAAAGTAGCTTACGTGTTCATCCAAATGATGTACCTACCTACCTACTGCGTATTTGATTTTATTCGAATTCCTACAAACATTATCATCGTCGTCATCTACAGCCTTCCCTATCCCACCTGATGGTAAGTGACAATGCGTTGTAGGACTGAGCACGCTTACCTAGAAGATACCACTTAATCACTCGAAACTTAAATACTACCAGATTGTAACTTTTGGGGGCTTCGGTAAACAGTTCCAGTCCTTGGCAGTACCTATGCATCATAAATGTGGAAGCAACATCTATCCATGTGAAATAATCACTCTTTTGAATTTGTTTTAATAATCCTCATTCAAGTCATTTCATACTGTGAACTTAACATAACTGCAACACAGCCTGATATAAGCATATCAGCATCATGCTGCTTGCCTATAACTCCATAAATAAGTCAGAGTAAGAAAAATGTCGATTCCAAGTTCGTACTGAACTCTAGAACTTTTTTTCGATACTAAATGTCAAAAATGTAATTACGTGGAATATCTTTACTTTTCTTTAATGGTACTAAAGATACAAAGTTGTATCACTAGTTCCATAAGTATCGGTTGACAATTACGGGGGAATATCTTCATTTTTCTTTAATGGTACTAAGGATACAAAGTTGTGTCATTAGTACCTACCATCAATGGTACTACTGACATTAAGGCGGTATAGCCGTGGTACCTATAGCATAGAATAGATAATATAGACCTATAGGCTCTCTCTTACTTTGCCATCTGCCTTGGTCATACCTACCTACTAAAAAACATATACACGTACAATCCCACAAACTTTCACCTTTATAATATTAATATGATCTTTGATATTTCTTTTAATCAACCTAACTATTTTGTTTTTGTGTTTTATTTATATCGGCCCAAGTTATTATTAATTTCCGGTTATTTCTTCATATTACAACATATTGTGAAACCAGATATAAATGGTATTAATATGTTAACGCTGTGTGCCCTTCTCGAAGATTATGAACAGAACCTGTATTCACATTAGCATACCCGCGCTACTCGTAAACACACCTCCCGACCAACTGTAGATAGGTATTGGACTAGATTGCTTTGGTATTTCGCAACTTGCATAATATACAGGTTGAGCAGAAAGGATATAGATCACACCGATGGCTTAGGTAAAGTTTATAAAGATGAATAAGCAGCCTACTAAATGTTTCCACTGGGACTCGGGGCCTTGTCTCGCAAGGAGAGAGCCTAGGCCATATTGCACTACGCCGGTCCTGTGCGGGTTCGTGGATAAAACGAGATCCCAGGAACATATCAGTTTCCCCACGATGTTTTCCTTTACTGTTTTAGGTCACAGTGGTGCGCGTGGGATTCGAACTAGGGGCTCCGGATCGGCAGTTTCCGTTCTATAGTGCTCGCAGTATAAGTCTGCGCGCGACTGGTGGCGTACTTAATGTTGCCAGGTCAAGCTAATAGGTTCTCTTCCCTTTCCTTGGGAACTTACAACTTCATAAAACTGGTACGGAAAGGAATCTTTCAGGGAAGCAATATGAGTAACTACACGACAACTGAGACTCAAGAACAAATGTCTCGTAGTAATGAACGCCGTTGCAGTGCTGGTTTGGTTCAGTATGTCCAAGTATCGTTGGTAATTGGTACAGGCTGTCTGAGTCTCTTACCAACAGGAGAACTTTATTATAGTTTATTATTTACATTGAAAAAATCTGTCATTTTCAACCTACACCAACATCGAAATAACAAGAATTTAATTTAAACTTGTAAATCTTTTATTGAGACTATAAATAACATTATTTGAAAATTTGGCGCATGAATCCTCTTTTAATGGGTCAATGACTTCCATAGAATCATCATCATTTTTCAATAAGGTTAAAGTCACGATGAATCGCGGCGGTAACCGCAAAAGCTCCTGTCCATATTCCTTTAACAGTTATTCTACTTGGTATTGTGGGTGTTCTTTGTGCCTCTTTATTCGAGTAACTGCGGATTTGTCCAACAATCGTCGAAGTCTATTTCATTGGCTTTCTTCTTTTACATTGCCCATTGTAGCCGCTTTATATATCTGAGCGCAGTGGTATAATGCGTTGTCCATTACCACGCGACAGTGCGTTCTGAAACGCCTATAATAAAAATACAGTAATTAATACAGAGTAAATGATCAAAGAGCATCCAAGCTAACGTTGAAAAAAAATTAAGTAAAATTTCTTTTGGCGCACCGCCCACAGATTT
Source organism: Ectropis crepuscularia (assembly GCA_963693475.1). NCBI lineage: Eukaryota > Metazoa > Arthropoda > Insecta > Lepidoptera > Geometridae > Ectropis > Ectropis crepuscularia. The sequence continues at coordinate 20,027,809 of OY856358.1, forward strand.
TCCCTTAAGTGGTAAATGAAGCTGACGCTGTTAGATGAAAGGGTCAATCGATGAACATGGAACCGCCGAGTGTACTCGAGCGAGAAAGATACAATCAGCTGATCTTCATCACTGCTGTGTCACTTTGTTTTCTATTTTGATTTGTATGTTACGAAAAAAAAAACATTTATAACTAGTTTCTCACATTCGATCTTAAGCACTCACATTTTTTCGCAAGGGTAAATTGGCGATAAAACAATCAAACCTCAAAAATAAAGCCTCAGATTAAAAATATGCCGATAATAGGTGGAGATTTGATTACTATGGTATCCCTACATATTAGTTGTCAAATTGCTCCGCTTTTGGAAATAAGCACTTTTGGCCCGTTATTGTATCGTTCTTCTTTACAACCATGATTGATTTTCAAGAACCAGTCACGGCCAGCACTTTTCATCACTTTCGGCATGATTAAATCAATTAATTACTTTAGAAATGAATAAAAACAGCAAATGTAAACAAACTCTTGTCACCTGACGTAACTAAGAAAATGACGGCGCGTCAATTAGTTCCATATTTTGCTACGCGCAGAGTTATATTGCGAGCACTCTACCGACTAGGCCAGCCGGATATTAGCCTTATAGAAGCCCACAGAGAAGATGACAGCAATTTGACATGTTTATGTGAAATAGTCTTTGAGTTATGAGGGAGTCAAAAGTTGCTCCAAATGCTTCGTGTACCTAAAGGCCTGTTTTCATTTTGATTAGTACGCGTGCGAGTGAGTAGTGCAGGTGTTGAGTGATTGGTAGCAAACACGTGTGGACACCGATTGATTATTCCGAGTGCATAGTAATCAGTCACTCGTACTCGCAATCGCACTCGCACTCACACTCGCAATAATCAAAATGCAAACCGGCCTTTATATACCTAGACCGTGTGTTATACAGTGCTGCTCGTCAGTTCTGTTAAGTATTTTGAACTTTGCTTGACACGAAAAAGAAAAAATGCAATTGACTAAACATTGTAACTAACTAATTTCATGTAGGTACTTCTTGCGTGGAAGATAATATATCTATTCTATAATAGTTGAAGTTAGACTTGTTACTACGAGGAATAAAGAGAAGAAGTATTTTATTTACACACTTGTTTAAACCAACGCAAAATGCAGTTTAAACTCAATTCAGGCTGGACCAACCATATCATGCGTGGTTAACCCGTTAATTAATTGAAAAATTGTATAGAATTCTTGATAGAAAATAGGCAGTGACAAAGCTGCGTAGGTATTGGTAATTGGGGCATTTGATCAAAAATAAAAACCACTGTAATTGCTCAGCCTACGACTGCCCGCCATAGTACACAACTTGGCTTTCACTCAATGTATGCTCTTAGTTTGTTTGACGTCACAAATCACAAACATCAAAAATAAATGTAGAGTAGGTATAGAAAACTCTACATTTATTATTTTTTGTTTCTACAATTCGACAGCTTTTTGGCCACAACATAAGCCTTGGAATCCAGCGGTAGGTACTTAAGTACAACACGATGCAGTCGTAGATATGTAGCTAATGTGTGTGTAAGTCAACGCTGACCAAGTGCGGGTTGGCAGATGACACATTATGTCCTCGCTGTATTTCTTGGAACTCGACGTTTTCCTTGATACTCTCAATTTTTTTGAACTATTGTAGATATTACCGCAATCCCACCTGATGTTAAGCGACGATGCGATCTACGATAGAGCGTATTTAGGTAGGTACCTACCTAGAAGAAGCCGATTAACTCTCGATTTGAAGACAAGATCATCGGGCAACTACGTAGCCTAGACGTTCGTATCACTAAGGTTAGAGTCAAACCTCTTCGTTTGAGTCTCTAAAACGTCAACCATAAAACGATATTACTTCGAGTTACTTCACTTTTTCGAGCTATTAGAAGTAGGTACGATAGAAGAAAGAAAGGGCAAGGTAGTGCAAGGAAGTGTGCAATTGATTTTCGAATGATAACTGAAATTTAATGTTTTCATTCTCCGTTAAAACCAATGGTGATGACAAACTCGCCGCACTTGCAAAAATACTCAAAGGTGCAGGGCGCAGGCGAGATTCAAACCTGCTAGGTACTTCGGGATTGTATAATTAGGCGGACAGAACGCCAACAAGGCTTTAAACAAACGGGAACTCTACTTTATCAGGGCTTCATGGCAAATCCAACAAGTATTATAGTAAAATTATGCGAAAATATGTATGTGTTCAATAAGTAAGTGTATGTCCCTTTCAAACAAAAACTACCGAAGGGATCTCGATGAAATTTGGCACATATAGATAAACAGTACTCCAGAATAACAGATACTTTTATCCCAGAATAATAACGGGACCGACAACTATGCTGGTGGAATCGCGAGGCGCTAATAGTTTACTTTAATTTCACTTATATTGACAAAGAATTTAAGTTATCACTTCTAAGTATCACTATGTTTATCAGTGTCACTAAAGAACAAACCGGCTACATTAACATACACGTTCTCTGTAAACACATCGAGATTCGAGATATATCAAGTCTGCTTGAACCTCCGTCGGTGACATACCTACCGCTTCCAATCTGCGGATAGTTGTTGTGATATTTGTTATTTAAATTAGAAAAACATGACGGAATTGAAGGCAAGTTAAAATATTTTGTTTATTACCGTAATATTTGCAACGAATCTTACAAAAACCTAATCAAATCTGCGTAAGAAAGTGCGTAAAAATATTAGAAATGTAGATAACAATTTACCAAATGAGATACAATACAGGCATAGCTTACCACCTATTTTGGGGTATTTTAAAGAAGCTTATAAAAATGTGACAATTAATAATGCTAATTCTGGTTCGATTGGAATTTGGAATATTCAAATGTGTACACATATTTGTATTGATATTGTTGTTACTCGTAATATTATAGGTACTTTATTTTTAAAAATAAAGCACGATTTGATTTCATTTTTTGATATTTGATGTGGCTGCGTGCATACTGCATAGTCAATGAAATTAACTAAGCGAGGCTTACATTTTTTAATTTAATTATTTTTTTATTTTAAGTGACCTATTTCTATTTGTACCTAACTATATTGTTGTGAAATTATATATTTTGTTTAGTGATTTTTTTACAAAAACTATCCCATTATTGACGTAGTTTACGCCTAATAGGTAATAAATGATACGCTTGCTCAGATTTTTTTTAATGTCGGAAATGCATAATTTAAGCGTCGCGTCGTCCGCCGTGCAGGGACACGGTACACGGCGGGTATGTCGGGCTCGACTCCCTGAAAGTCCACTACCGAATCAAACCCGGACAGGTTTCTCCAGCCGTGGCTTGACGTCTAAATCACTACAATTAGGTGTACCATATTTTTTCCCAATGCATCAACAAGTACTCCCACTGATATTTTAAGCTATATATATTCTAATAATTTAATTTCCTCATTTCCTAGTAGGTATCTCAACAGCTCTGCGTATAGTATCCTACTAATATTATAAACGTCTATGTATGGATGTTTAGATGTTTGTTGCTCAATCACGTCCTAACGTATGAACGGATCGGGCTGAAATTTGGAATACAGATAAATTATAGTCTGGAAGAACACATAGGCTACTTTTTATCCCGGAAAAACGACGGGAACGGGAACTTCGCGGGTAAAACCGCGGGGCGCTGCTAGTTATGTATATTTAACACTATACCTGTTACAGTAGCAAAAGATGAAATATCAGAAAATTCTGATTCAGTCCAGCGATAGAAACCAGCGCTGGATTGCTTACTGGAAAAATGGCAACCGGCACTGACAACCATCAATCCAGTGCCAATTATTTCCAGTGCCGGTTTATATTATACCTGGCTTACATTATTCCGGGCCGGATTTAGGGGAGGGCAAAAGGGGCATCCGCCCCGGAGCCTCCACAACAGACACTTCGGGAAAAAAAATGTTAACTTTAAACCAGTTGTAGTCGGAGTTTTTGCTTGAGAAATCTTAACCTAGGGGGGGAGGGTCCGGTGCCTCCACACCTCATTGGCCCGTAGTGTGCCACGCTGCAGTGTAAATAAAACGAGGGCGCAGGCTGAGTCCCGCACCCCAGCGCAGAATAGACTTAAGACGGCCCTGCTTGACGGTATAGTCGCGGGACCGCTCTCGCACACGACCGCGACTCTACCACGGCCACCGCCCTTGCGGACTCGCCTCGCAGAGTAACGGACCCTTGCAGTTCCAGTGAAGGCGCGTCACCTTTGGGACTTTGGGAGGCCTATCCCTAGGTGCTGGGGTGCAGGGTGCTGGACGGAAACGTTTAGGGAAACGTCCGACCTTGTCCTTCCACTGAGCACTCTACTTTTCAGATTGCTTGCGGAGAATCTTCATTTGGAAGACTAACTTACGAATTTTACTTTGTTTACTTTTTTGGGAAGAGTTACCTACATCTTGATACATCTTTAAAGGCTTTATATAAGCATACGCTCGCTACCTTTCCTCTTACAAAAATTAAGAAGCCTTTAAATAGGCAGTGATAGAAACTGCAGAGTGCACCTAGTCAATATTTTCCTTTAAATTTCCTACAACTATCACTTTTAATTTATGTCTATTATTTCTAGTACCTATCAGGGTTCGGATCGGAGTTTTCTTCGGAAGATCCTCGCAAGCCCGGCGCACTACCTGAAGGTCAGAACAGCCCCCAACGCTGCCCTTACGACCTCTACGCGGAACAGCTGTCTGGGACAGCCTTCACTGCTCCTAGACATGATAACAAGAGGTCCTGGCTTTACAGGTTGGTCTGAAATATTCAACGAATAGACCGAAGATTAAGGATAAAAATCAAAAAGTTCATTGTTGTTTAAATAATTTCTATATCTTTCAGGATACGACCTTCTGTGGTGCACAAGCCATTCAAGAAATTGAATGTTGCCAAATACTTGACACACAAGTGGGATGAACAGGAGCCTGATCCTAACCAGGTAAATAGCCATAATCTTACGTATCTTTCGACGTCATGTGACACAAGATTGTGACGAGTCACAAGTCTTGGGATCTACTCGAGATTTCTCTCTCTGCCACACGATGGACCCGGCACCCGGCACCCGCTCGGTGAATCCATGGAATGCTAAGAAGTTCGTCTCTCTACGCCTATCCGTTGGCCAAAAGCAGCGGCTATAAAAAATAGCAGTGGATTTACTTTGGTTCTCCTTGCGAGAGAACGCTATTTTTGCCGTCAATAGCGAATACTGCCTAATTCGGAGGTCATAGAACATGTTAAGGAAGATGTTAAATACCTACTATATTATGTAAAATAAGTTGAAAAGTTGCATTTAAAATACACATAAACTAAAATCTTTGTTTTCAAGTCTCGCTGGCTCCCTTTTGACATCCCATCATCCCCGGTGGACTTCGTAGCTGGTCTGCACACGGTGTGCGGGGCTGGTGATCCTCGCTCGCGCAATGGTCTCGCCATACATGTCTTTCTTTGCAATACGTCCATGGATAAAAGTGCTTTCTATAGCAGCGATGGAGACTTGCTTATCGGTAAGTAAATCAAAATACGTGTACGTAAAAAAATACAAAATACGCATAAATGAGCAAGTCTGATCATATCTTATCGAAATGCCAGAAAGGTAAATATATGTATCTTGTCGTTTCTTAACCAAAGACATTGTATCACACACACTATCTAAATTGCTTATACTTTTATTTTAAATTGCAACTATAAAAGCTAAAATCCACAGGCCATTTTCATCCTAAGGTTGCCTGGAAGAAATTGCTTTTAGCGATAAGGCCACCGGTAGTAACACTAGTTTTTTAAGTAAAAACTTCTTTTGGCTCACCACAGACACAGATAGATTTTTCGTGGGCTGTGAATTGAATTCTAGCGTCACGCTCGGAAATGATAAGATGTATTCGGGGAAACTCGGGACCATGGCCATTGGCCATCTAGAAACGCTGACGCAATTCAAGATGGCCCGCATGCTCATGGCCACGCCCTCCGGTTTCACCCGCGTAGTTACCAAAGTAAGCTATCAAATTCTGAGTTATAGGATTTCACTTCTAGCGGCAGTTTATATGACTGCCAATTTTTGGAACGAAGTTCCTTATCGCGCGTTATGAAAGGGAGCTAGACGGAAAAAATTCCTACGAAAAAGTTGTAACGTTTTGTACCTTGTGGCGTGTAGAATACGATAACAAATTTCACCAATGTGAACAACGACCGATTGTTTTATTATTTTGCTGCTACTGTATTGTTTATGTAAAGAATATGTATCTTTCAAATCTAAATGAATAGAGTGAACAATGATTGATGTGTTACAGTGCCCCAACAAGGAGCGTTGAGAATCACCACTGAGTTCGGTATCATGGTGGTGGCTCCCAACGAGATCGCCGTGGTGCAGCTCGGCATGAGGTTCGCCGTCGCCGTCGATGGACCTACACGGTATTTTCAGCTTTGAACAACTTTATTATGATAAAAAGTAGCCTATGTCCTCTCTTGGGGCCTAAATCAGTTCAGTGGTTCAGACTTTAAAACATAACACACAAAGTTAGGTATTTTTTCTTCTACAAAGGTTTATCTTCAACAATGATGAACTTTCACATATGTAGATAGACTTTCATCCCTCATTTCAATCCCTATTTCATCCCCGTGCGGTTCGAAATTACAAAATTGCTGGAACCAGGACGTCTACTCTCTTTCTACGAAAACGTAATTTCGAAATAAACTCGCGACTTCCAACTCCGATTCTACTGCTATCCGTCGTTTTGTCCGCTAAAATGTTCTAAGCATACACTAATTAGAGTATTCTTATAACATTTAAACGTCAAACAATATTGTATCGGACGAAACAAAGTAGAACAAGAGCAGGAAAGTCGCGGGTTTTTTTTCGAAATTACGATTTCGTAGAAATAGAGTAGACGTCCTGGAACAAACGTGTAAGTACTCTAAGTACATTAGCTTCGTGTCAAGAGTCCCCAGATACATAGTTTCATGGTTATCTACAACAATGACAAACTTCCATTTAGACTTTCATCCTCCATTTCAACCCTTATTTCATCCCAATCAATAGTAGGTAGAAGTACTTACATAGGTACTTTATTAATATGAGTAGGTACATCATTCAAAAGGTGTATTGGGATAACTGAGGTTACTTAAAAACAAGATACATTTGCAGCAGATGACCATTTAAATACTTAGTATAGATAATTATGGCTACGTTTTCGTGTTACGATTCTAAAAATAACTATGGGAAATGAGAACAGTGCGTCTAGTGGGGTTACCTTCCTCTTGAATCACTCACCCATAGTCGCTCCTTACGACACCTGGTACTAGAGGAAAACGCTATTCTACTCTGCTGACGCCCCACGGCTAAAGTCCAGCGCGAGCGTTGCGACTATGAGCAGCAACCTCTAATGATGAACCACATAAAAACGGCCCGGTCCCCGGTCGATAGGGCTGAGTGGCGTATCATAGAGGTCTATATCCAGCCGTGTACTCGAGTAGGAAGATGATGATTATAGTAGGTAGGATTTGTTTATATAGAGTGACGAGACGAGCAGGACATGTGCCTGATGGTAAGCAACACGACTGCCACATAGCAGCACTATTGGAACATGAAGAGTCCAAATCTGCAGCACTGCACTGCGCAGACTGCGCTCGTCACCCAAAGATATAAGGTGTTTTATCTCTTAGCGCAGTAATTACTCAGGAAACTTTGTTGATGATAACTAACGAATATTAATTACTATAATTATGGCTACGTTTTCGTGTTACGCTACTACAATGGAAAAAGTTAACAGCGCGCCTGATAATCTCACTTTCTTCTTGAATTACTCACTCGTAGATATTTCTGAGAACTGATCAAACGCAGCTATATTCGCTTTAAAGAACCTAATCTTTGTACCTACTACCTACTACATAATACTACCTACATAGTAACTAATTTTAGCTATGAGGTTCTATGTAGGTCATGTTTGTAAACTAATAAAAACATAAATTTTCCCAGTGGTTATGTTCTGGAGGTGTTCGACGGGCACTTCAAGCTGCCAGACCTAGGCCCTATCGGGGCTAACGGGCTCGCCAACCCTCGCGACTTCCTCACCCCAGTCGCTCACTACATCGATGAAGACATTCCCGGTAAGATAAACAATGACAAAGTTCGAATCACATCATTGAACCATTGATTGTCTTCGTGGCTCAGTAATCCGTAGGTCGTAGTTTCGATTAATACCGCCCAGCAAAACCTTTGCTTAGTTTGGGCACTGTATGAAGAAATACTACCAGTAGTTCATTGCCTTTGATCTATATATTTTATAATGTCTAGACACGGGTAGGGTTGTCGCAAACAAACGTGGCACCAAAATAAAATTAAAACATACGGAAGACGTCAGCCCTGAGCCGCGCTCTTGCATTCCTGCAATACTAACATTGTAATGTAGGCAATGCAGGAGCGCGCTTCCTGCGTCTCACCCCGCACGCCCCGCACGATTGCCCCATCTAGACGGCTTCGTCGAACGACTAGTGGTTTGGGGATGGAAGGTGTTGCGTGAAAAAGTGTTGAAGAATATTTACCTATTAATTAGATAGTGTGAAAGTGTGATACCTCAATAATAAATTGATGAAACTATTTCTTGCTAGCGTTCCAGGCCCAGTAATAGAGGCCCAGTTCGTAAATTAACCCTGCCTATCGTATCGTTGGTTAAAAAGGGACCTTTGTATCTGTGGGTGGAAATGCTTGAGGGCCTAACCTACCACAAAGGAATAGGTACCCTGAGTACTGATTTTGAACGCAATCAGCAGGGTAGCCTGGGTAGCGATTCTAAATGCGATTCCGAATGGTTCGGAATCGGTATGATAATCCCTGTCTCTGTCATGCTAAACAGATAAGACAAAGACCGCGAGATGAGATTCCATGTCGGATACAGCCGAATGGATTTAGAATCGCTACCCTGAACTACTCAATTTTGGAATGACAACCCTTATTGTCTCTGTCATTCGATACGGATAAGACAAAGTTCTTATCCTTAGGTTTGATTTTGTGTTGGGGTCAATCCGACTGGGTTCAGACAGATTGACTAGGAGGCTTGACTTAACTTGACTAGATGACTAGGGACTATATTCCGATGGATAGGCTAGGATACCGTGTCGGCTAATGTGATCCACGGGGATCCTCCCTATCCAGGCTTATAGGCACTCACGGACTAACGTAGGCCAACAAAGGGGGTTAAGGGGGCTTTAGTATTTAGCTAGATCTCGGATAACTCAGCTGATCTCCAATGCAGCCGAGATCTGCAAAAGATTTCCCAGACAGCAACAAAGAAAGGAATTCATCGGTTTAGTTCATTATCTTTAAATAAAAATGTGAACACTGACAAAGACTCGTTTTTCAGGTTTCAAAATAATAAGCACGATAATAATGGATAATATAATAATTATCCCCGAAAAAACAAACGACTTCAATTTCAAATTAAACTCAGACACTTCATTAAAATTCATAAATTTTGTGGAACCAAACAAAAAAAAACAATCATCAAAATATCAAAATAGATCCACAGTTGGCACTTAACTATTTTCTGATCTGTGACTTGGCGGAGCTATTGCGTGATAACATGAACTAATCTAAGTCGCAAAATTAAATGTTGAAATTGAGAAAATCCTTATAGGTAACACCTATAACTATGTGTACAAGGCCCTGTTCATGCGCGGTCCTAGGGGGGAGGGGGGGGGGGTCACTGGGGACATGACCCCCCCCCCCACCCCAAATCGTATACGTTACATCAAAATGGGGCTACAAGTGGTCTTTTTTATTCCATTTATTGTATTTCTACTCGTGACCCCCCCCCCCAAAATCTGACGCTGTATACTGGTGACCCCCTCGAAAATTCGACGCTGGGACCGCATCTGACCCTGTTAGGGTACGTAACGTAGCGGTTTACACTCCCTCAAAACGCTATTACTTAATTTAAAAAGCAACATACAACCGAATTGAGAACCTTTCCCGAAGTCGGTAGAAATGTGAATACTGAAACTGTGCCTCGTTGTTCTAGGTTTCAAAATAATAAGCAAGTACCAAGGCGCGCTGTTCGAAGCGGAGCAGGGCCACTCCCCGTTCGACGTGGTGGCGTGGCATGGGAACTATGTGCCGTACAAGTACGACCTCGCCAAGTTTATGGTCATCAACTCTGTGCTCTACGACCATTGTGTGAGTACCTACTAAGTAACTGCTTCTGCAGTGTCACGCAACTACAAATTACATACTCTTTGACGCAGCTATTGGAACGTGAAGAGACCAAATCTTTACCTAGCACTGCGCGCTTCACCCAGAGATATAAAAGTGATGACCTAGAGATAATGAGGTTGGCACATTATTATTTGGCTATAGAATAACAAAGGTATGGTATTTGCCAAGGCAGACACTGCAAAATCCTACCACTACTTGACGTATTTGGTACCACATTTTAGGCGCTAATATCGACACTATGATTTTATTATTATGTTAAACTATTAGATGATGTTGTGTCAATATTTATTTATTAAGTAATTTAGCATAAAATAGATTGGGTTTAGTTACACTTGCTGAAAATGAACTAACTCTACATGACCAAAAGCCATTTTGAAGGAAAAGTGGCAATGACCATTCAAATTTCCATCTCGTGGGATTCCAAACTACGATAGGTTGGAATCCCGCCTGCAATTTTAAGTATTTTCCCAAGGACAGATGTCTATTATATAATTTATCATCACCCTTAAAGGAAAACATGGTGAGGAAACCAACATGTTCCAAATAAGATATCTTTCAAGAGTTTGCGTCATTCGCCAACCGCATTCGCTAGCCAATTTTAATTTAGTCGCATTAGCATTGGCTAGCATGGTGGAGTAAAGTTTGGACTCTGACCTTGTAAAAGAACGCCCAGACTCCCAGGACAGGGAATAAAATAGGTTGTTTATGGTTACGATAACGTATGAAGTACTTATCTTGGATGAAAATTAACAAATCTGATCTTCGCAGGACCCGTCAATCTTCACCGTGCTGACTTGTCCGTCCACAAAGCCAGGCGTCGCTATAGCAGACTTCGTTATCTTCCCGCCGCGGTGGTCCGTCCAGGAGAACACCTTCCGCCCACCGTACTACCACAGTGCGTATTACTATCACACTATCCCAATTTTTTTTTTATAGTTAAGGTACGCAGTAAATATAGCAAGGCACGACCGTGTTCTTACCACCATACTACGTTCCATTACACTCATTATCATTACAGGGTAACAGAACGTCTAAGCTGTGGAATACGTTGCCTGAGTGGGTTTTCCCCGATGGTTACAATCTTTGTGTCTTCAAATCGAGAGTGAATCGGTTTTGTCTAGGTAAACACGCTCCATCGTAGACCGCATCGTCGCTTAACATCAGGCGAGATGGCGGTCAAGTGTTAACCTATAGAAGTTAAAAAAAAAAACAAAATGATGTATGGGAATGGGCGAGTCATATAAGCAGAATGCACCCCGATCGGTGGACCAAACTTTTTGTCACCAAACTTATATTATCGGTAAGCGCTAGTCGGTAGTCGGTGAACGCTTTGAGGGCGCTGGAAATACGAGCCGAGATTGGACGATGGAAACTGGTCCCAAAGGTGGCCAAGGGACCTTTGCCCAGCAGTATAAAAACTGAGAATATTTTTTAAAAAACGTTCCTGTTATATTCGTGCGATGAAAGGTAGCCTATGTGTTTATTCCCGACTATTAATCTTTCTAGGTTCTAAATTTTAACCCAATAGCGTTCCGACGCTTTGAGGATTTACCATGTTCCGACGTGATTGAGCAACAAACATCCAAACTATTGTGTTTATGATATTAGTAGGAAGCGAAAGTTTAGACGTTTGTTTGCTCAATCACAGGATACTGCCATAGGCAGTAGGTAGAGGCCAAAGAGTTTATACCTATTCTTTATCTAAGGTAGCGGCCATCTCTGCAAATTAGGTATTACAAATCTTCTGATAAAATAAAAAAGTAATCCTGATATAGTGATAATAGCATCAAAAATGTACGATATCTAATTAATTGTACTCAAATATTTATGTTTATTATATTTTAAGGTAAGTATGTATACCTATAGGTAGAAATAATAAAGAATTGTGAGAAAAATAGTTTTACTAACATTAGCTATTGTATGGTTTTACTTAGATCATCTTCGCTCAGTGAAAGTTAGCACTTGTTTAGGAATGGAAAGTATAAGCTTGACAAAAACTCCATAGTGCAAAAAGACCGCTGAGGACAGGATTCGAACCTGCGCGGGTAAAACCCATTGGATTTCAAGTCCAACTCCTTAACCACTCGGACACCTCAGCCATGACGAGGTTCGCGAAATAGCGGACCACAATACATTTGTAGAAGTGATGTTTTAAAATCAATTGAATTACGTCACAAACATCCATTATTGCCATTCTTTGTGCACTAACTTAGTAAAACATCGTTTGTATGATTACTATAATATAGTATTGTATTTGTTTACTAAACAACATTGGACCGCCATCTCGCCTGATGTTAAGTGACGATGTGGTCTACGATGACGCCTAGAAAACGTCGACCTATTATAGAATAGACTTTATTTTTGGGGTTCTGGAACCCCAAAGTCCTCCAAATGCATGTCCTGTTTAAAAATAAGGAGGTGCAGGACTCTGGATTGCTTACCCCATTTTTCAGTTTTATTAATCAACGATTTATTAATTACCCTACGTGTTACCTACTACTGCGGGGCTAGCACGGACAGTTGACAATTACTCCACCGGGAAAGGAAATAATCTCTTTCCCCCTTGTCAATTTTGTCCACTGTCAGAGCACGGACTCGCCGGTGGATAGTTATTCCACGGTGGATATACGGCGGGAGTAGCGTTATCACTTCAGTATTGCCGTTATAAGAAAATTAAATAATAAAGTGGCCAAGTGCAAGTTGGACTCGCCCATGAAGGGTTCCGTTGCAGCAAGTAACATAATAAACATAGTTCTTGTACTTCGTTGTAACTTTGATCGATGTTTTAATGATAGTGTATTTATGACTTACTAAAAAAAACTACTTATCAGACCGAGTTCAAACCAATTTTCGTTGGTAGTTTGCATGGTAATGTACATCATATATTTTTTCATTCTCTTACTTTAGAAGTTAGCACACATTTTACCACTTTGGAAGTGTCTCTCGCGCAAATTATTCAGTGTAGACAAAAATTATATTAGAAACCTCAATATCATTTTCGAAGACCTATCAATAGACACCCCACACGTGTAGGTTTGATGAGTTTCATTTCTCAGAATGGGGGCAACCCTAATTTTTTAATTTTTTTTTTATAAAAACTTATGCGGTTCACAGAATACATCTACTTACCAAGTTTCAACAGTGTAGTTTTCATAGTTTCGGCAAAAAGTGGCTGTGACAGACAGACGTGACGAATCTATAAGGGTTCCGTTTTTACGTTTTACGGAACCCTAAAAATGACGTATTAATCATCAGTTTTTCTGTCAACGTTCGCTCTTTTTACTTTTATTTTTTTTCTGTGCTGCGTTTTGAGGTTTTATATGTAGGTTTTATATTTTTGTAAACAACTATAAAACATTTTCTCATCTAAATCACATACCTTAGTATAGAGAACGCATTTAGATATAAAAATGAGTAATTATATAATCAAAAATATAATTATATAATGCTCGCGACATTATGTTTGAGAGAGATTTACTTATATCCCCACCTCCAAATCAGACGATAGTTTGTCCCCTGTCATTTGTCAATTGAAGAGTATTTATCTTCGTTTTCCCGAGTCCGTGCTCTACAGCGGGGAGTAGCGTGATATAATGTCCACGACAAACGTCAAGTGGAAACATTTTATCCTTTTCCCCTGTTGCCATGCTATGCAAGGTGGAAATGATTATTATATCCACTGACAGGTGGATAAAAATGGTGGAAAGACTATTAGTCCACTCCCCGTGCTAGCCCCGCTGGTCGCAAATTGGTCGAAATTTGACTTAAAGCATAGAATAGATAAAGGAATATTTATTCATCTATTTTAAATTTGACCAGACTTTTTTGTTTATTTAATGTATTTTTAGACATTATTTTAAATACATATTAATTGGCATTAGAAATTTCATAATCCTCGCAATTTTCGTAAAAAGGGACAAACTTTTTGCTTCACGTATTAATATGCAGATTATGACGTTGTTCCAATGACGACTGCTGTAGTCGTCTTTTGTAACAAAAGTAAACATGCACAAAGGTAGTTGTACTTTCCAGCTGGTCAAACATACACGACAACAATTTCCAATCTATTAGGTACATTTTAACGAAGCACTGACAGAGCTGAGGTGTCCGAGTGGTTAAGGAGTTGGACTTGAAATCCAATGGGTTATACCCGCGCAGGTTCGAATCCTGTCCTCAGCGATTATAGTTTTGCCTCGGGATAATTCGTTTTCTTCATATAAATAATTGAATAAAATTGTTTATTTTTATCTACCGACTCATCGTCTTGCGACTGTTCGTCTGTTAATTGAATAGCTTTAGCGTAGAACATTTAAACGGACAAAACGACGGATCGAAGGAAAATCGGAGTTGGAAAGTCGCGAGTTTATTTCGAAATTACGTTATCGTAGAAAGAGAGTAGACGTCCAGACCACTAGTTATTAATAGTCATTATAGAAACATGTATGCACACGTAATACATTTGTCTAAAATCGTAATTCAATACATATAGATTGATTGATGTACTAAAAATCACCACCTCACTACGTTAAACTGAAATGTATCATCCAAAAATCCCCGACAGAGGTCACATCAGAAGCGCTCGCAGTCTCAAATTTTGGGTTGTTTTGCCGGTATAAAAAATAGCCTATGTACTATTCGATATTGTCCCCTGTGACAAATCCCAACCTTCGTACCGCGGCTGGCTCACAGGGCCTGTTTGGAGCTGCGTCACTAAGCCACAACTGTTCCTATATTGCAGGGAACTGCATGAGTGAGTTTATGGGGCTGATTCTCGGCGCGTACGAGGCTAAGGAAGGTGGCTTCCTCCCGGGCGGCGCCTCCCTGCACTCCATGATGACGCCGCACGGACCGGACGACAAGTGCTTCCACGGAGCCTCTAACGCGGAGCTCGTTCCACAGAAGATTGCTGTCGGGACTCAGGTTAATCTTCTTTCTTTTTTATTAATTCATAGTTAATTTTAATATATTGATTAAACGTAGGAGATTATACTGAATAGGTATGGTTAATATTAATATGGCACGTTAATTTTCTTCCTTTTTTTTAACAAAATTCATGGTCAATATAAAATTATGAAACATAGATAATGGATTACAGGTACTGAATAGGATATGGTTTGATTTTTGATAATTCTGAGCACTTTTTGATAAGAGTTTGTCTGTTGATTATGTAGCGGCGAAGCGAGACGTGCGCGCTACACTTGTCAAGTGAAATCTTGTGAGTCCACGTCACTGACATGCGTAATAACAGTACATATTTTTGTAGCTATATAGGTACCTATAGCGCAACATTCGTGCTCTACTAATACTAAAATTATAATTATTTTTTTCTATATTTTTTTACCCGTTTATTTCCTTTGACACTACTGCTTGGTACTACTGGTAGAGTCATGGGAAATTACCTCTATATACTAAATTTTCAAGTTGCAAAATTATTAATTTACTATTAATTTCAAGACGTGATTTGGTGAAACACATCAAGTTTTTTTGCCCACAGGCTTTCATGTTCGAGTCTTCCCTGAGCATGGCGATCACAAAATGGGGCGCCGAAACTTGCCAGAAGCTAGACGCTAAATATTACGAGTGCTGGCAGAACTTACCCAAACTGTTCTCGGATAAAATTAATATTTAATTTCGTTGTATATATATCACGAAAATTATGTTGTAAAGTAAGACTGAGCTGCACTAATGTACTTGTAGCAATAACTTTTTTGAATGATAATTTTGCTAAGTAATTATTTTGTTGGTAGCGGTTTTGATAGTATAATCAAATAATCATAGAATATAAAATGCTCTATGTGGGCATGTTATAGTATGTGAGCTTTGTCACTTTGTCAGTGTAGTGATACGTTTTCAGAATGATACATAATATAGTATACAATGTTATAAACATACTGTAGATTAATTAATACATAATTTTGTAAACATGTAACATTTGTACAAATCATTCTTATAATTTTGTAACCTCATGTATTGACGCCTTATTTTTGCAAAGTTGCAATAATTTGTTAATTCTACAATCATATTGTATAGCAAAAGAGTCTATGCAATACAGAATTCCGAAATTAATGATGAAATGGTGAAAATATATACTAAATTATTAACATTGATGTTACACATACTTATGAAATGTTTGTAAGACGAAACATTAACGTCACCTGAACTATTTTCACAGGTTTATTTTTTAACGGACATTCCGAAACTGCATCTTTGTACTATATCTACGATCAATCAAATTTTAGATTGCTTCTTAGAGCGGCTCAATTAGAATATTTGTAAATGTAATTTTTATGTTCTATTTTCACTTAATAAATTGAATATCGTAATCACGGTTTTTTAAATAACTATCGCATTCTAGGATCCTCTTAAAATATTATCTATACCTATAATTCTGGCTATATCAGCCAGTTAGAGAAAGTAATTCCTACTAGATAGATAGTGTTGTGAGAAATATACACTAATATTTTTTAAGTGAAAACTTATTATTTTTTAACACAGATTTTTCGTGGGCTGTGAATCGAGATGAAGCGCCACGCTCGTAAATGAAAGAAATTTTCGGGTGAACTAGGGACCTCGACCATATAGAAATACGTTAGCATTTCTAGATGGCCATGACTTATTTGGACGAGAATGCTTTGAAGATTTATTCCAGACAAGCAGCGTCCTCTGGTTTCACCCGCGTAGTTTCCAAAGTGAGCTATAAAATTCTTATAAGTGTTCTCATTTATCGGCAGTCCCTATGACTGCCAATTTTTTTTTAAAAGGTTTGATTTTTATGGGTCGCAAATAATAACATATTTTGTTTCATAATCATAATATTAATTAGCGGAGCTTAAAATTACATCCATTACATCATTAACATTATAAAATTCCCTTCTCAGTCAGTCGCGTCACCGGAATAAGAGCTTCTTTCACGAATATTTACAATTTGGAATTTACACACTTTTGTAATGATCTAGCTAAAATACTAGGTTTATACTGCATGCGGCCACAGACAGTCATACTAACTCGTACGTATTGATATTGAAGTCAATAATTATTACATTGATTGTTTCAAAACATTCAAGAAAACCATTAAAAACAACAATACTTCCCAGAAATATTTATGGAATAAAACAGAATCATTTTAATTATCGTATAATTTAGATAAAACTTAGTCGCAGTGAATATTCGCTATACAGGTATGGTACTATCGAATGCTATGAAACAAATTATCGCATTTTAAATTGGTGATTTCAATATATCTAAAAACAAGTAAGATGGTTGTTTGTGAACGCATAGCAGCTTCAGAGTGTACTGAGCCAAAAGGAGTATAAAACTAATCATCATAAACTTAGCTATCCTACAGAACACAAATTACCCGTTGCTTGGAAAAATCATTTACGAAAATGCTTCAACAAAACATTTTTTTTCTAATTTTCATGTTGATCCTGTGAAAATAGTGAATGTAGGACGTGATAAAGAAAAACTCAAATATATTTTTCTACCTCTCTTTAATGTAAGTTAGTTGAGTGAGAGGTACCCTACATGATTTCACCTCTTTTTCATTTAACACCTTAAAATAAAGGCATGTTTACACAGAATACCTGTACCAAATCGAAAGACTCGCATTACTCACTAGGAACAATGTTTACTATGCAACTGCAATAATGAAAAAAAATCAGCTATTCTGTTGAATCAAAGTTCATTTTCACATGAAACTACTGATTTCGTTTTCGATTTCAAGGTAATCCATACTTCATAGTGTAAGTGTAAACACGTCCTTCCAAGTTAGTATTCTGGTGTTTGTGTAGTAACCTTTTACTAGCTTCCTATTTAGCCAAGTACACTCCCTACCTGATAATAAAGATTGATTACGTATATTCAGAATTTGTAACATTAAAACCTCACAGAAACATATCAACCAATATATTCTTAATGACCAAGTTTTATTGGCTTAAGCAGCAACAAGTGTTCTAAATCAGCAGTGGAAAAAGCTCTTAAACTCACTCAAAAAAAAAATAGCAACTGAATAATTCCGCCTTCTGGTACAAAAATAAATTAAATGGAATTCTAACGGACACAGTACTTCATAAAGTTTATTATGCACAATTATCATTTAATCTTGTATTATTTCTAATTCAAACAGGTATAATGTACTTAGACACTGGTTTGTTTGAGATTCATGTGCACACAAAACTTTTTACAAGCAGAGTTAGGTTCAGGAACTTTGTAACAGATTTTAACCAATAAGGTGACTGAAATCAGTAAAACATATCTTAATATTCTTAATCCATATTTTTGTTATGCTATGACCAGCTCACATTATTCAGTAACTCAAGTCCGATCAAGTCAGACAATGTACAGACCAAAAGGAAATCTCGTCCTCTTTTGGATTCATTTTTATCATGAAGACATTTGCTAATTAAAACCAGCTGTTACATGCACAATATAGGTATAATAGTGAACATTTTCATTCTTCAGTAGTCTTTCAATACATAACTTTGTTGGGCACATGGATCATGCCATAAGTCAATGTGGGATCAAGCTAATCTCTCATTCAAACAAGTATTACTGATACAATACAAAAATAACAGAAATAATGTAAACTAGTCAATACAGAATAGTGACATAAGTGGCAGTGATTCTATTAAAAAGCCTTATATGTTTGTTACCGATTTATTTATGAGATCTTATAAAAGTTATTTAATACAAAACATTATTCCTGTCTAACCAAGTATTCAATGTAATTGATTTATCTTAATTACCAAGGACACAACATTTTGAGCTTTAAGGAAAAATGTAGTTTAATTCTTAATAGTTCAGTTTTATGATATTTTTACTAGGACTACATACTTCAAAAGTATGTTTCATTATATGCCATATTTAAACAAACAATAGCATGTACATGTAAACATACACAATTCAATCAGAAAATTATTTTCAAACATAAATATAGTCTAGGTTCATATTCATAAAAGGTCTATAGTCTATAGATTTAATGACTACAGATTGTTGAATACACCATGCAATTTTGAAAATGGTAAGGACATAAAAAATTAAATCATAAAGTCTTGTGGGACTTTCTAAATCTGGCAGTTACACTGCAGACATTTTTAAACCGGACAATGTCAGAAACAAATTAAAATAGATGGAAAAAATAATTGATCATGCTTAGTGTCCATCTCATGTTCACAAAAGGTGACTTAAATTAATTTGCTGAACCAAATTGTTTCAAGTCTACCTAGTATTTTCAAAGTTTAAATTGGTACTTATTACGTATTGGTATTAGGAATTTAATTGAATGATGTTGATGAGACCTACAAAATGAATTAACAAAAAATGGCTATGTAGTTAATTTATACGCTGTAGAAGTAGGAGCGAGAGGTATACCAGCAAAATCTCTCTATAACCTGCTTAAAGACCTTGGATTGTCCAGAAGTGCAGTAAGTTCTATACTAGAACGAGTATCTAAAGCTGCACTAGTAGGATCATATCGGATTTGGCTGGGCAGGGAGAGAAATACGAGTAGTGAAGGTGAGTGTTGACGTACGTCAATATAAGGGGCCCCTTTTAAACCTACAGCCCGAGTCACAAGTCTCGGGGTCTACTCGTGATTTCTTTCTCTGCCACACGATGGACCCGGCACCCGCACGGTGAATCCATGGAATGCTAAGAAGTACGTCTCAAACAATAAAAAAATTAACAAAAAAAATATCAATCCTGCCTGTAAGTACCTTACAAGTCAAGGTTCTTACATGCGGATAATTGATCTTTACGAACTGAGACCTAACATAAACAAAAACCAAGACTGCCAAACATTCAATCTACACATACATTTGTTTACGAATACTAGGGTCTATTCATTGTCACCTATCATAAAAGGTTATCATCATGGCAGACTAAACATGAATCACCTCTGCAAAACAGATGTACATTAACATGTTGTGCATTTTGTTAATTAAGATCTTAGGCAAATGATTTCCCAATCGCTTACATATTGAATTTTTTTGTAGAGCAACCGCATCACAGGTTAAATCCAAACTACAGGCCAGGACTGGTTAAATCTAATTATATATACCAGTTTTCACTCACTTGGTGTTGCAGTCAAGATGTACTAAGCCACATTAGCGTTTGGTATATTATCATTAGATAAAAGTGTCCCTCACAATAGTTTTAGTGCCATGATGGGTTGGCAATGCATAGAGCTGAATGCCTTTTGTAACATTTTGTGGTAGGTACGTGTGAACGGAGAGAAAGGACAGTTGAACTAGGATACACTTGTCACTGCATTCACTGTGTTCACTGGTGTTCTGGAGTGGGGCCCAGCCCGCTAGCCGTGGTTCACGTTTACACCCGATTCGAGCTCCGACGCGGGCGTCTCGGGCTCCTCATCGTTGTAGATGTTCTCTGCCATCTGCCATACCTGCGAGACAAGTTATTGGATCAGTAATTAATGTTAGAATGAGTCTGTATTTGTCTACTATCAGCCCATTTCAAAACAAATTATTTGCAATAAAAAATTTGCACAAATGCAAGCTTTCGTGAATATCGGTCGAGTTGATGAAAACTTCCAAATATTTGTACTGTCATTGGTATACTATCGTGGGTTGGATACCAAATGTATCCAACCTATGAAGTCTCAACCAAACTAGGATAGAAATGAAGGATTCGAAATTGTTTTTTATAAAGGCATCCTAAAGGTAACGGTTCGCGCGGAGACCGCGACAGGCACTTGACATTATGGAATTATATGGGAGCCAGTTCGCGCCGAGACCGCGACAGGAGACCGAGACACGTGTCGTGGTCGCGGCGCAAACTGGCGCCCATACAAACCTATAATGTTGAGTGCCTGTCGCGGTCTCAGCGCGAACTTGCACCTTTACAAATTACTAATTTTGTTTTATATTGAACTTAATTTACATCTGGCACGTAGCAAAAACGGTTGGAGTATTATGGGAGAGGCCTATGTCCAGCAGTGGACGAATACAGACTGATGACGTAGGAAAAATTCAATAATTAATACATCTGGTTTTTTCATTTACCTGCATGATGTTATCTTCGGAGACGGAGCAAATGACCCAGGGTTCGTTGGGGTTCCAGGAGAAGTCTGATATCTTGGCGGTGTGGCCGCCGTGAATGAACAGGAGCTCAGGCGGGCCGTCCTCGGCGTCCTCGGCCGTCTGCTCTTCACCAATCTTCGAGAGGTCCCAGACGTGCAACCTGACCATAATAAACAAAGAATTATTTTTATTCAGAACTTCAGATATAGGTATAGAAATAGGAAAATATTTTTTTTCGACGGTTACTATCTTGGTGTCTTCGAATAGAGAATGAATTGGTTTCTTGTAGGTAAGCATGCTCCATCATCGCGTAAAATCAGGCGAGGTGGAGGTGAAATGTAAACCTATACGAGTTATGACAATATGATCAAAGAAAACTATAATGATGTCTGCTGATTGCTGATAAATTATCTTTTTGATACAAAGTTGATACAAACTTAACCAGAATAAGATACTTGGTTCAAAAAAGAGCAGCAAGTTTACATAGATAAAATTACCTCCTGTCTGTCCCGCTGCTCGCGAGGATGGTTTCATTGTGGGGTGACCACTGCACCTGGAAGATCTCATCCTTGTGTGACTCGAACGAGTGCAGTTTTAGCTTCAGGTTACGTAAGTCCCATAATGCCACCTGAAAATTTTTAGTAATATGAAGATAGCAAAAAATCTAGTATCAGAAGATCTGGTAAATGTCGAAATGTTAAGAAATTGTGTATTTGTTTTGAGATTTTGTTGTATATGTGTTTACCAACAATACCGCACCATCTCAAGTAGAATATTTGATTTAACATTTATTTGTGACAATACTCTGAGATACACATTGGTGTTTGCCTTCACTTGGCTAGCTAGTTTAGGCAAATAAGCTGTCCACATGTTGGCGTATAGGGTATAGGAGTATACACTTGTATAGGAGGCATGAGAAATAAATAAATTTATTTTCATTTTTCATTTTCACTTCAGACATTAGTGACAAGCTTGGTGGCACAATAATATTTAGATATTAATTACCAATTACTATTATAATAACATGTAAAACTACAAATACCTAGCTTTTCAATAAGAACTAGGCACACAAAGAATATTTACAACTAAATGAGTAACAGCTGTAAAGAAATACTTACGGTTTTGTCAGCACTTCCTGTGGCAAGTATGAACTCGGAATAGGGGTTGAAACTAAGGCAGTTGACCTCAGCTGTGTGGGCGTCCACTGTGTGAGATGGCTTTGATGTGTTATTACACCTGTAAAACAATTTTTTCTGGGTAATAGAGATATGACTGGCAGGTACAGGCACATGCCTTGTTCGTCTCGTCACTCTATACTACGCACGCGGTTTCCTCAAAGACGAACCGGTAGCACACCAATAAATTTTATTTACCTACAACCTTCGAGAATTAGTGTGCCCCAAAAAAGAATAGGCGAGACGACTTAAAAAAAATATAAGCAGTTAGATTATTAAAAAATATTTTACACATATTATTTCTTATGTTTCACAAACAAAAAATTACGGAAGATTTTAGTGCTTAGAAGTTTCGAGTAACGTCACGTTATGGTACGATTTTTACGGTAGTGACGCCACAGCCTCCCAACTCCGGAAGTTTAATGAACCACGTCTTCCTCAATTTTTAGGGTTCCGTAAAATGTAAAAACGGAACCCTTATAGATTCGTCATGTCTGTCTGTCTGTCTGTCTGTCTGTCTGTCTATGTGTCTGTCTGTCCGTCCGTATGTCACAGCCACTTTTTGCCGAAACTATGAGAACTACACTGTTGAAACTTGGTAAGTATATGTATTCTGTGAACCGCTTTAAGGATTGAACAAAAAATTAAAAAAAAAAGTAAAATTAGGGTTGCCCCCCATACTGAGAACTGAAACTCAAAAATGTTTTTTTCATCAAACCTACACGTGTAGGGTGTCTATCGATAGGTCTTTAAAAATGATGTTGAGGTTTTTAAAATCATTTTCGTCTACACTGAATAACTTGCGCGAGAGACACTTCCAAAGTGGTAAAATGTGTGTCCCCCCCCCCTCTAACTTCTAAAGTAAGAGAATGAAAAATCTAAAAAAAATATATAATGTACACTACCATATAAACTACCAACGAAAATTAGTTTGAACTCGATTTGATGAGTAGTTTTTTTTTAGTACGTCATAAATACACTATTATTGAAACTTCGATCAAAGTTACAACGAACTACAAGAACTATGTGTACTATGTATATTATGTTACTTGCTGCAACGGAACCCTTCATGGGCGAGTCCAACTCGCACTTGGCCACTTTATTGAGATGTCATTTGATGAAACAAAAATATCATTATGTATATTTATACAATACATGTCCCATATTTTTCCATAATGTAGCTTACAACCTTTTTTTGACAGCATAGCGTCAAAACGAGCAGCAGCAAGCCTGTCCATAACAGAACAGTGACACGCAGCTATTTAGGACACGAACAGTCCAAATCATTACCTAGAGTGCTCGCAATACAGGGGAGCACAATAAGTGACGTCACAACTTGCGGGAACGAGACACTCTAATTACCTATTACTTGTGAAAGAGAGAGAAAGAGATACTGATTTTACGTCCTTGTCACCGTGGCCGGGTTTTTCTCTGGCTAAGCTTTCAAATCTGACACCGGGTTCCCCAACAAAAGTCTGTTCAAAGCTTGGATTCTGTTTTTCATTGATTAAATTCATATATGTTTATTATAATAATATTTGAAACGTGTTTGAGAAAGACTTGTAAGTCATTTATGTTTTAGTATATGAACAATGTGTGTTTGCTGTGTTTTAAGCTAAAATATCCGCAGTGAAATGTGAAAGTGAAGAAAAATCAATGGAATCTCATTTTACTCGTAAGTAGACAATATTTTCAAATGCCCACTTGATAAAAATTGATAATGATGCATTCTAGATATCAACATGAGTTAAATTTATACCATAACGGCTGCATACAGTCTAAAATTTGCAAAATATGTATAATGTAAACATAACCTATATAACAAAACAAACAAAAAAGTGTGACCAGTTATTTCTTACAAATTTACCCATGAAATATACAAGTCGGTACATAATTGACAGTTTATTTACTGGCCGTTTACTAATAATAGGTACTAGATTTTGCCTGCGGATTCGCATTCGTTAGTTTTTGAAGTGAAAACTTCCTTTGGCGCACTACATACAGATTTTTCGTGAGCCGTGAATTGAGCTCAAACATCATGATTCGGAATGAAATAAATTTTCGGGGGAACTCGGAGCTATGTCCACAAATGGGTAAACATTTTTAGATAGGCATGGCGTGTTACCATGGTTACCATTACACATCTTTAGTCTAGATAGCCAATGGCCATGACGTGTGAGAAGGCTTATTTAGATGACAATGCTTTAAAGATTTATTCCAAACCAGAAACGCCCTCCGGTTTCACCTGCGTAGTTTCCAAAGTGTTCTGTCAAGTACTGAGTTATAAATTTTCAGTTCTATCGTCAGTCTCTATGACTGCCAGTTTTTTTTCCGTTACCAATCCCTACGCATCAATTTCTGTTTCTGCTCCATGTCTGTCAAAATCTCAATGTCAGTGGACATTGCAACTCTTGTTTTCTGGAGTGGGAATTGCATCAAACTCCAATTAACTTTCACTATCCTATACAGATCCCGTCCCATTCTAATGAGAATGAATGATGCTTTTAGTGAAAAGTAGGTACATTGTGTGAGTAGATTATGAAGTACTAAGCTCTGAAAGTTACGGCTGGTCTAGTCGGGAGAACAGCGCCTGCCGATTCGGAGACCCCGGGTTCAAACCCCACACGCACCACTGTATTTTCAAAGTCATGTGCGTAATGCCGCTAACCTAAAACGGTGAAGGAAAACATCGTGAGGAAACCGACATGTACCTAGAATCTTTCGAAGTCGTGTGTCATCCACCAACCCGCACTGGGCCATTGTGGTGGATTATGGCCTTAACTCTATCCTTGCGAGAGAAGGCCCCGAGTCCCAGCAGTGGGAACATTTAGAGGGCTGTTGATGATGAAGCTCTAAAATAAGATTAATACAAATTTTCACCTCTGATTTAACCCTTTTGCAATTCCAATTATGCAACTTGAATGTATCACTACATTTCTAGTAATAATTTTGATTGTTTTATTCATCCAAATTAATTATCATTTTGCAGATGTGACACTCTGAAGAATAGGATAAAACATTGTGTGAATAATGCAATATTTTTCATGAAGTAATAAATAAATAAATAATAAATCAATTATCCTGAATTACCACAACATCTAATAGTAGTATGTAGTATCTCTATTAAAACAAGGGCTTCGAACATTGAAAAAGTTAAACGTTTGTTTTATACGTAAGTTCCGAGTTACCTGTGTGAAGTCTGGGCTAGCTGCTACTAAATGATATATCTAAATTTGTTAATCAAACTATATTATTATAATATTGAATGTAAAGTACAATTTGAAATAAATGTTTTATTGTTCTGTTTTTTATTATTCTCCCTCCTATTTTATTTATATCCTCCTATTCAAAAAGAGGTTTCATGTAATATATTACATGAAACCTCTTTTTGAAATGTAATTTTAGATTGGATATAACACGAGCTGAATTCATTCAACTATCGTAGCACTACCCTTATCCAGTGGAATATTTTCTTTATGGCAATACTTTTTGAGTATTGAATTGAAAATTGAATTGAAATTGAAAGAACGAGAAGCACTATAGTAATCAGGAACTTTGTAATTCTATAGGTACTTCTTCTGAGTCGCAATATAACTCTGCGCGTAGCAAAATATGGAACTAATTGACAGGCCGTCAACTTCACGTCAACTTCTGATTTACGTCAGTTGACAAAAGTTTGTTTACGTTTGGTGTATTAATGAATTTCCAAAATAATTAATAGCTTTTATTATGCCGAAACTGATTAAAAGTGCTGGCCGTGGCTGGTTCTTGAAAATCAATCGTGGTTGTGAAGAAGAACGATACAATAACGGGCCAAAAGTGCAATTTTCCAAACGCAGAGCTATTTGACAACTAACATGTAGGGATACCATAGCAATCAAATCTCCACTTATTAGCTGCATATTTTAAAGCTGAGGCTTTAGGTTGCGGTGCGGCTTTGGGTTTGATTGTTTTATCGCCAATTTACCCGTGGGAAAAAATGTGAGTGCTTAAGACCGAATGTGAGAAACTAGTTATAAATGTTTTTTTTTTCATAATTTACAAATCAAAATAGAAAACACAGTGACACAGCAGTGAAGATCAGCTGATTATATCTTTCTCGCTCGGGTACACTCGGCGGTTCCATGTTCACCCGATCGGCCCTTTCACCTAACAGCGGTGCGCCAAAAGAATTTTTTCTTATTTTTTTTTCAACGTTAGCTTGGATGCTCTTTGATCCTTAACTCTGTATTCATTACTGTATTTTTATTGTAGGCGTTTCAGAACGTACTGTCACGTGGTAATGGACAACGCATTATACCACTGCACTCAGATAAATAAAGCGGCTATAATTGGCAATGTAAAAGAAGAAAGCTAAAAGTGGCTTAAGAAAAATGAAATAGATTTCGACGATTGTAGGACAAATCCGCAGTTACTCGAATAAAGAGGCACAAAGAAGATCCACAATACCAAGTAGAATAACTATTAAAGGAACATGGACAGGAACTTTTGTGGTTACCGCCGAGATTTATCGTGATTTTTACCCTATTGAAAAAAGAAGATGATTCTATGGAAGCCAATGACTCAATATAAGAACGTTTATGCGCCAAATTTTCAAATAGTGTTATTTATGGTCTCAATAAAAGATTTACGAGTTTAAATTAAATTCTTGTTATTTCGATGTTGGCGTAGGTTGAAAATGACAGATTTTTTATAATGTAATAAACTATAATAAAGTATTCCTGGTGGTAAGAGACTCAGACAGCCTGTACCAATTACCAATGATACTTGGTCATACTGAACCAAACCAGCACTGCAAAGGCGTTCATTACTTCGAGACATTCGTTCTTGAGTCTCAGTTGTCGTGTACCTAGTTACTTAAATTGCTTCCCTGAAAAATCCCTTCCCGTACCTGTTTTATGAAGTTGTACGTTCCCAATGAACGGGAAGGGAACCTATTAGCTTGACCTGGCAACATTAAGTACGCCACCAGTCGCGCGCAGACTTATACTGCGAGCACTATAACACCGCACTGCGCTCGTCACCCAGATAATAATATAAGATGTTTTATTTCTAAGCCCAGTAATTTCTCTGGAAAACATTGCCCTTCAAACCGGGACACCGCAACGTTTGCACACTACTGCTTGGAAAATAACTGGCAAAGGTACTTTACTGGTACTTCTCCAGGCGGACTCTGCAAAGAACCCTACCACTACTAACTATTAGAACTAATTAGAATGGTATATTTTTGACCCTGTCGTCATCCCAATAGTCAAAAAAGGGCCTGATTATTGCTTTATTATAATTAAAAACTACTTAAATATTCATATAATAATTAAAATATATAATTACTAGATAGAAAGAAAAGAAAAAAAATAACAATTGTAAAACGAACATTGCCAACCTTGTATCCCAGATCATGAGCTTCTGATCGTCGGCGACGGACCCGAAGAGCGACTCGTGCAACAAATGCCAGGCCACGTCCTCGACCACGGCCGTGTGCCCGGTGAACACGGACTTGGCCTCGATCACACGGCCCTCCTTGGGCGTCGCGTTGATGTCCCACAAGCAGATGGTGTGGTCGTCACTGAGACAAATAAATAAATAATAATAATGGTGAATGTTACGGCTGGTCTAGTCGGGAGAACGGCGGCTGCCGATCCGGAGACCCCGGGTTCAAACCCCACACGCACCACTGTCTTTTCGAAGTCATGTGCGTAATGCCGCTAACTTAAAACGGTGAAGGAAAACATCGTGAGGAAACCGACATGTACCTAGAATCTTTCGAAGTCATGTGTCATCCGCCAACCCGCACTGGGCCAGCGTGGTGGATTATGGCCTTAACTCTCTCCTTGCGAGAGAAGGCCCAGAGTCCCAGCAGTGGGAACATTTAGTGGGCTGTTGATGATGATGATGAATAATGGTGACCCAAAAAAACCCTAATTAATCTATCAGTTAGATCAGGGGTCGGCAACCATTTAGGAGCCATGGGCCGCATGGTGAAAAAAGTAGATAAAAGCGGGTCACACTTCTAAAATTTAATTTGTTTTGTTGTATTTTTAAATCCTCGCCGGCCGCAAGGAGGTAGATCATTGCCAACCCCTAAGTTAGATAATTAAAAAATAGTTTCACAAACAAAGAATTACAAAGATGCAGAGCGTACAAGTTTCGAGTGACGTCATTTCATTGTACGATTTAGCAGACGACGACGACGTCTGAAGCAGGAGTTCTACCTCTTCACTGAATAAAACTTCAGAAGACTATCCTAATGATGAAAACCGTGAAGACATTGGCGAAATTACGGTAACGTTACCGAATGGAAGCCTTGAAAAAAAGTTGAAGCTGACGACGCCGTGACTTAACAACTTAACGATCCAAAAGTTTGATGATCCAAATCTTTGTTGATTTTCAACAATTTTAGCTTGGGGCTAAATGGTGTTGTGTGAGAAATGTCTCAGCAATATTTATTTACTTAATCATTACTCTTATTTAAAACTAGCTGCATCCTGCGGTAAAGACTGCAGCTTACCTGGGGGTCTACCGCCGAACGAAAAATGTCATCGCTTTGATGTTTCTCTCTCTTTTCTTTTTGCTTGAAATGATAGAGACAGGATTAGCAAAGCGATAGCCGATTTAGTTAGGCGGTAGAAGCGCCGAACTATTAGTAGGGATTTTATCCCCCTTAAGGCCGGGTCACACAGAGGCGATCCGGTAGCGATAGCGATCCGATACCGAGTATGGGATCGCGCCCGCTTGCTGTGTGTCAGGTTACATACAAATTCGAACATTACAAAAAATATCGTCTCGCTATCGGATCGCTATCGCTATCGGATCGCCTCTGTGTGACCCGCCTTTTAAGGGTACAATTTTTACAAACATAGAATGTCTTATTTATTTAAGTTATTAAAGCCTAAAAAAATTTCAAGCTGTAACTTCAAAAATTACAAACTTTCATCCCAATTTCCAACCCCTTACAACCCTTTTTTTCACATTAAAATGTCCTGTCTCAGGATAAATAGATTAAAACTATCTCTGTACCAAATTCCATTTAAGTCAGTTGAGCAGTTTTAGCGTGAAAGCTATTAGACAGAAAATATATTTATTGATGTGAGAAATAAATCGTTTTTAGCATATTTTATAATATTAAAAATTGTTACATAAGTTATTAAAACTTACCTGGCAGAGAGTAGGTAACCATTGAGGTTAGGATTCCATGACAGACCATAACCTTCTTTCTGGTGCCCTCGTAATCTAAAAGACAAAATTAAACTTATAAATATGGCTTGTCTAGTAGGGAGAGTGGCGACTGCCGATCTGGAGCAGCCGTGTCAAATACCACATGCACCACTGTATTTTCAAAGTTATGTGCGTAATGCAGCTAACTTAAAACCAGTGAAGGAAAACATTGTGAGGAAACCAACATGTACCTAGAATCTTATGAAGTCATGTGTCACCAACCAGCACTGGGCCAGCCTTGACTCTATCCCTGAGTCTCAGCAGCATTTAAATTTCAAATTGTTGTACAGATACTCATTGTATAAGTTGCGAGACCCCATAATCAGAACCCAAATTTTATAAATTTGTTGTATCATATTTGAGCAAAATTATTAATTTGAAGTAGCAGGTATTGGCAGTATTGTCCAGTAGTGAAGAACTGGCAAAATCATTTTTTCTGTTGAGACCTTATGGTCTGAGATGTTAAAATGTATGGAGCAATTGATTTTTTTCTGTAATTTCTGAGTTGTCAACAAAGTAAAAATTATTCATCATCATAAATACAACAAGATCATTATGGGCAAGTGTAACATAAACAAGTGTAAACATTTCTCACCTCAAATCAGGGTGACATTCCCCTGATGGCTCTGGCTTGGAGGGGTGCTTGGTGTAATCAAACACAAGGACATCAGAGGATGGAGTCTTGGTGGCGATCACACATGGGTTCTGTGGCATGTAGCGAGCTCGGTTCACTTCTCCCTCGTGGTTGATTTTAATCTCAATGTCTATTTTCCCTGACACAGAGCCAAAGCCACCAAACTCTGAAAATCACGTTTTTATTTTATTTATTTATTATATTATAATAATTTTTACTATTATCAGGAGGGCCTCGGGTTTTACCCGTATTGTTCTTGTTGTAATTTTCCTGTAATAAAAAGTAGCCTATATCCCTACTCCAGACTATAATCTAACTACATTCCAAATTTCAAACAAATCAGCTTAGCCATTGTTTCGACATGATTGTGCAACAAACATTAAAACTTTGACATAAAATGATAAAAAAATCTTCTTAAATTAAAATAAGATTTTCAAAATGGTCATCTGCAGGTCGACCTACTATGAAGTCCGATAAACGATATATCGGCTGAACTTATGGTCGTTTCCTACCACAAAAGACAATCGGTTGTTTCGTTTGATCCGACCCTCATCTGACCTAAGTCTATAACTTTCGACCAAGATGTATCGATCCGAATGTTTTTCGTGGTAGGTTACAATCCGATTCAGCTGTCGGTCGAATCCAATCATTTGGAGTTTGTTTTCGTAGTAGACCTGCTGATTCAAAAACATAATAGCAGGAAACTAACGTTGTTTAGTTATTGTGGTTGTTCACTTACATTATCCATTAATTATGTGATAGTATATTGAATTTGATTATTTTTAATAAGTATATAAAATAGCAGCACATTTGATATAATGATATCAAATCATATAATTATCCCCTCCCTCACTGAAATACCTTTTCGGCAAGCCCCTGATTAAAAATATGAAATATTACTTTGTAAGCTTTACCATGCACAGTCCCAATAATACAAGAAAATTACTCAATTTTGAGTCAGTTTAGCAGGTAGTTATTATATAGGACCCATCAACTAACTATAAAAGCCCCAACAACCTGCACTGGGCCAGGATTATGGATTATGGTGTTGACTCTCTCCATGTGAGAGAAGGCCCCTACTTCCAGCAGTGCTAACATTTAGTGGCCTGTTTCTGTATTATACATATAGGACTAGTTAGTGCAGTTTCAGTGCAAGGAAGTATTACATCAAAATATTGGGGACTCGCTGTCACACATATAACTACTGTAAATTTTATAATTTTATAATTACTTCTAGTGAAACTGAAACTATTTACTAATACCTTCCAAATTGTTTAAGAATTTAGTATTTTGTTGTATTTTTGTTAAAGCATAGTAGCACTCTGGGTTTTGCAGAAACTTGAGTGAAAGTTTTCAATTTTCTGTTAATAGATTGTTTAGAAATTCAATCATGTGGAGTGTATTTTTTTTCTATCTTTCAAATAATTATACTTTCTAACTGCATGTTCCAGTTTCTATAACAATAGTTCACAATACATTTATGAATCAGTTATTCAAAAGAATCATAAGCAACTAAACTCCATATGTACCTACAAAAGATCACCTTCAATATGTTATGGTAATGACGTTGAGATCAATGAACTCAGTCACATTTGGATTTTTGTTATTGTAAGCTGTCAACATAAACTCACCTCCTTTATCATTATCATAGTGGCTCGCATCAAACTGGGCATCTTCATTAGGCAGCTGAACACTCGCTATCAACAAATGGTTCTGCTCATCTGATGTGTGTGTTCCCAGGATCAATCTATGCAAACAATATTTTTCAAAACTTTGGTGGTACTAAACATTGCTATTTTTATGTGTTTCTATCTAGACTTTCTTGTACAAGGCAGAGTCCTATGAATTCTGAGGGTAAAGTGACCCACTTGTTACATAGGTAGATGAGAAGTTGTGGTCAAGATTCAGAAATAGTTGGCATGGAAATCGCACCTGTGAACTGAGTAATCCTTGCCCTCGGGCCTGGTGACATCGGGAAGCCACTGTGCAGTCAGCGACGGCCACTCCAGGGCATGGGTCATCACCAGGTCGTACAGAAACGGGGTATTCTTCTTCCATATTTTATACTCTTCGTTGATCACTCGCTCTTCAACCGCATCGTCGAACGTTTCTGTAAACGACAACAACTCGCAGATTCAGAAAGAAACATCTTCCGATAACCACAAAATCAAGCTGACAGTTCTCAGAGAGAGGGTAAGTTTGGCACGTAGGAAAACACATCATCGTGCGCATAATTACCTCCATCGCCTTTGTCGCCCATTTTATTATCTATTTATATACTTTATACTGGTGGTAAAAGAATCAACACAGTTTTATTCGTAAAATTAACCGGCCCCGTAAAGGCGCCAAACAAAAATCCTTGGCGTTGTTCGTTGTATTTGTTCATTCAATTTGATGCAGCTTCATTCTGCGGTTAACAGATGATACATTTCCATCCGGTTGGAGATTTGTAGAATAACTAATACAAACAATTAATGTATTCTTTGTTATTATCTGATTCTTCATATACACAATAACTAAATTACGTTCAAATCATAATTAAGTGGATATAGTGAAATGATAACGTGTATTTTTGTACATTACAATTTAATCGGAATGTTTTGATTACATTGGTACTCAGAAATATTTATTATTGCCATTATGAAATTTAAAAAAAAAATGCTTATTTCATTCGTTACCGGTTTATTTTATCTGTAGCATACTCAGAATCGATAAAAATGTTAGTGTCGCTTTACTTTTTTATCTGTAATAGTTAAACATTGTACACGATACAGGAGATATAGTATGGCAACGTAGTAAACTAGTAAAGAGGTAACAAATTATAATGTCAATGTCAGACGGTCAGTTTCAGTTGTCAAAAATGGCTGATGCTGCTGCACGTCGAGAAGCTCGACGAAGAAAAATTTTGGAAAATTCTCAAAACAGACTCCAAATTATTTCTGGAAAAAGCAGCGATGAGTTTCCCATAGGTAGAAGAATGTTTCTATTATCTAGATATGACAATATCATGGAAAGGTGCTTTTGTTTACATGTCTCGATTTTTTCCAGAAACTCCCGTCACAACAGTAATTCCTGAACCCGAATATGATTTTCCAAGCACAGAAATCATCAGCAGTCCAAGTAGTACCTCACAGGTAAACGGCGTATTATTCAGTCCACCCACGGAACTGTTAGAATTTTTGTCAGGGACTCGTGACATCGACGCGTCAGGCGATGGAGAAGTCAATGATTTGGCACCTTTACTGCCGCAGGCAGGTTTGATGCCGCCATCGACGGTATCAACAGAAGTCCCGAAGTTAACAATATGGGAGACAATCACCACATACAAGTATGATATAGTTCTGCTGTCATTACTTTTACAAATACTGTATAACTTTTCTATAACCACATTTGATAATGGTTACCTTTTCTTCCCAGTTATAATTTACATAGTAACTAAGATGATATGGTTCCCGACACAGAGTAGCTCTAGTATAGCTAATGTGTTGATGCTTCTCAATGGTGTTTCGCCAACCAAGATTCAACGAATCTTGTACTTAACCCAATGTTTTGGGATTATAACTCGTGACATCTTTATATTCCTATTTACGACAATTTGTGTCCAATCACTCTGTATTACCTTGAAAGATAATTTGGTAACATAGTATTGTATATATAATTTGTTTTCCCTTCATGGGCAACAGACTGAAAGGTATCACAATAGTTGGCTAGTGTTATTGGTACTATTATTGAAATAGCACTTTAGCTGGTCCAAGCTGGCAGTCCCTTTGCCATTGAGGACTTAACACATTAGATCTACTAACAAGAATCAGAGCAATACCAACTCAACCAAATGAAAACATCTAAAAATCTCTAATATTGTAGTACATCACTACATCTGCAGAAATGATTGTTATTGTGTATGTTTAATACTTGTTCCTGTTTTTATGGATTTCACAAGAAAAGGTTGGAAGTTCTTTTACCTTGGGTTAATTCAGCCTACCTTACATACTACCTACATTTATCTTGGAAGTATTACACAAACCAGAGGGCTTGTAAATGAAATTGCAAAGATCAGTTAGCAAACCATAAACAGTTGAATGGTGTTGAGTTCTTGATTGGGATGTATTGTGTGATAACCCTCAAGCTGGACTATTTGAAAGGTTTGAGTTCCTTTGCAACATTTCTAGTAAATTGGAACTAAATCTCAGCTTAAAAGCAAAGTTGAAGTTTGTTTCATTGCTCGTGCCTTTTATGAAAGTGAGAAGTTGTGAAATGTGTGCGTTTTAGTCACATATTGCCATTTTTAGTTGTATATTAGTGACAATTATGTACATACATAGCAGTTGATATTCATTATTATATTTTTGTTCAATTGAATGAACTACTAGAGTGTATAGACAATTGATTTCAGCTACTGTAACATATTTAAACTAAACTTGCATTTAAAAGCTATATCCACTTCCAAATTAGCTTATGACTAAGTTATATATAATTAGAAGGCCAAATTAGACAAATACTATTTTTATGCAACAGTTTAAAAAGTGTTAATATATATATTTTGATAAATTTGATGAGAAATGAGGACCTTCATACTGTGATGAATTGGAAGCAATGAATTGGCCTCAATCTAGTAACCAGCTTATGATAGTATATAACATATTTTGATGCTAGAATATATAATATCTGGTCAGTAGTTAAATTTTTATGGCAGTTTGTGACTATGGCTATGGTTGCATTTATTGTTGACATCACTGGTTGAAGATATATGTCTAAGAGCTCAAACACATATCTGATGAAATTCTACCATATTGAAAACGTACAGAAGTTAATCATGATCTAAATGTATAACTGCATACATTGTAGTCTGTTCCTATTATTACCAATTGCATTACGATGCCATGACCACAATGCGGTTGTGGTAAAGCAAGTGAAACGGTGAGAGGTTATTAAAAAACTTTTATATCACAATTAAATTCTGTGTTTTCAAAATGTGAAAATTTAAAAGTAAAACAACCAAAAGTTAATGCAACCAGTCAATGCCTTTTTTAATGTTATTTTAATGGTTTGGTGTTTTGTATTTTGTAACTTTAATGAAATATCAAGAAATGAAATAATTTATGCAGCCAAGATAGGTCATATCAAAAATTTTGTGAATGGGAACATACTTTTAGTATTAAAATTAACGTGGTTGTTACACATAATGATTAGGTAAACGGGTAACTCACGTGTAATAAGGTCGGTCAATCCGACTCGAGTTTCGGCCGCGTCCGGCGGCCTTTTCATGGAAAGTGTACGCGCACGATGGCTTCCCTTTTGTCACTGACCAAACCAGTTACACGTGAGTTACCCGTTTACCCAATCAATATGGGAACATACTTGTCCAAATTAAGTACTGGAAACAGTGCAATTTTGTAAAGCAATAATTTTTAAAGAGTACTAGTATTAAATATTACAGTATGACAACTAGTGCTTTTATTGGCTCTGGGTGTTCTGCCTACACCAAATGCAAATAGATATGACCGCATGTATCTTATTTTAAATCATGTTTTGTACTAAACAATATAATAAAACTAATACTCCATGGCAACAATGCAGAATTAAGCTGGTAGGAAGTACATAATTAATTACACCAAAACTACCAAAGACCTAGGAGTAATATTTATAAATGAATCTTTGAATTGACGAACATGATAACTATGTATTACCTATGTATTCAATTCTGTATTCTACACATATTTTACTATACATTATGCAGAAAGGGCAGTATTGAGCTCTAAGGGGTCATGTTACAGAAATACTGTCTGAACATCTATTCATGATGTTAATGTCGGGACCTTGATAAAAGTTGTTTGCAATATTAGGCACATCCCTTTGAGCTTAGTACATGCCTTCTGTCTAACCTTGTTTACCTATTAAACTCTGTATATACCAATGGCATGTTTCCAATAATTAATATCAGCTTAATTCAAATTGTAAATAAATTAAAATGTCAATAGATAAATTAAACAGATTTATTTTTAGTCTAATTTTATAACACATTTGAAATAAAAGTTTGTTGATTATAAAAACATGGTTTTATT
This sequence comes from Ectropis crepuscularia, assembly GCA_963693475.1. Taxonomy (NCBI): domain Eukaryota; kingdom Metazoa; phylum Arthropoda; class Insecta; order Lepidoptera; family Geometridae; genus Ectropis; species Ectropis crepuscularia. The sequence continues at coordinate 20,064,143 of OY856358.1, forward strand.
CGAAAAGACCGAACTGAATGTAATGTAGAACCCTCAGGAAGTCTGCTGGAAAACACAAGAATGAATTATTTATCAGTATCAAATTTATATTCTAGTTAGTTGCCTACAGAATAAGAATGTATTCTTTGTATAATTATGTTGGAAACAGATATACCAGAATAAATATTTTAATGAGATCATTTTCTAAGTTCACTAAAAACATGTATTGTTTCATTATCACTTGAAACAATTACAGAAAAAAGTTACAATCCTTCTAATATTTATATATTAGAAGGATTGTAACTTTTTTCTGCGCATTTATATGCGAAAGTTTGGATGTCTGTTGCTCAATCACGTTGGAACAGCAGAATGGATTGAGTTGAAAGAAACATAGCTAAATTGTAGTTTGGAATAGCACCATAGACTTTTATATAAGGACCTGGCCAAAGGTGCGACAAAATGTCACAACCGCGTTGGGCCTAAAATTGCATTTTAGGGCCATGCGACTCAGTTCACAGCGGTAAGTGCGCGGGATCCATCCCGCGCACACAGACCGCTCGGTTCACACCCGCGAACCGAGTGAACGAGTTTTTGCTGGCTATTAAAATGCCAAAAAATGTCCAGTAAACCCTCTCTTTGAAGTAATTGAATAGCACATATTTTTACTGCGGAAAAATTACAGGAACCAGAACAACGCGGGAAAAACAATGGAGCGCTGCTAGTATTTAATGTACCTACATATTAGTTTATAATTTGTATGGATATTCTCCTATTGGTAGATATTTATAAAAATGAGAGTTTTTGGCATTAGATGGGTTTTTGTTACACTTACATGCAATACTACTGAACACAATTAACTTTACGGTAATTTTATATACCTACCTATGATACCACAAAATTATACTAATGTCAGTTTATATTAAAACGCGTGGAATTATAAATCTACAGTACACCTAATCCAAACTTTCGAATTTGTGAATATGCGAACCAAAATAGGTAGGGTACACTTACTACTAAATATTAGTTGGATGCTGGATGACACCGCAAAATTATAAGAATCGTCAGATACAACAAACGGTAGCTTAGTTTATAATCTAACATCGTTGTTGTTAAGCCCGACAACAACAACAACTTCTGGCAGATATGGAAAATTAAAATTAAGATGGGCTACCAAAATTAAAATATGTAGGTAGGTACCTGAAATGTCTAACGTGTAGTATATTTTGTTGAGTGATCGTTTGTTCATTAGACTATAGGTATTGGCATTCCTTGTTTTCTTAAGACCATCAAAGTTGCAAAAACTCATAAAACTGAAAATTAATGAAATAAAATCAAAACAGGTAGGTAGACTCAATCATATATGTGTAAACTCGCCGGAAAGGAAGAAACCCCAATGTGCCGTCACCGGCACCGCAACGGTGCAATCTCGCGGAAGACACCAGACAACACGTACTGGACGTATGCCCGGGGGAGGAAGAGAAGTGTAGTGGGGCGGACCTCTAAAGCCCCCTATACACACTGGCCGAGTGGAGGGCAACGCGAGCGTTTACAAAACGGTACCTATATGGCGATGGTAGCATCCACACACTGGCCGAGCGCAGGCCAATGCGAGCCGCATTCGTTTTGTGCACAAAAACCGACACCGGTCCGAATCGAGGCAAGTGGTCAAGAGCGACGGCAAGCGGAAACGAGTCAAGGCAAATGAGCCCTATACACACTGGCCACTTGCCGTCGCTCGGCCATTCGGCCACTCGGCAGTGATCACAAGTCCAGACAAATAGCCCCCCTCCACACACTGGCGTTGGCCTTCACTCGCCGGCGCTCGGCCAGTATTCATAGGGGACTTAAGATGCTCAACAGTGAGAGGTCGTGGGAGGCGGTGGTCTCATTCTGCAAGATCGAGGAGCGAGAGTGATCCTCTTACGCGGAGGAAGCCGACACGAGGGCATAGAATAGATAATACAGACGAGGGCGAGCCATTCAGGCTTGCACCCGTCTCCACTTGGACGGCCAGGGGTATCGGGCGGTTAGGGCCGCTCTGCTTATCTATTCCTTATCTAGGAATAGACCCTTCCAAGTCGGTGATGCGCCGCTGGTTGGAACAAAATGGCAACCCTCTAGTTGTGAGGCGTAGCTTTTTAGTTAACTTTAACGATTGCGCTAGTGTTAGTACTTCGTTTACAGTAGGTACCTGGCATAAACCATAAATGAACGTGGCGTCACAATCAGGGCCTGATTAACCCTTAGGCTAATTAGGCTGCAGCCTAGGGCGCGAGGATCTGGAGGGGCGCGCTGAAATCATCTGGACTTGTCGAAGGGACAGTTCGGGTTTCAGAAAGACCTCTCCACGGCCGATGCCGTTCGTCCGAAGGTCCGAAGGAAGGTGTACTCCAGTAGCGGCTTATTGTTTACGGTGTCTCCTAACATAGTAAACGCGTTCTAAATTCCAATCTACCACACCACAACCACAACAGAAGTGATGGGGTACCCCAATATCTATGGCGCATCGTAACAGACTACCTCTTTCACAGAGAGGTGGTGTCCCCAACAATAGAAAGGGAGGGAGCTTATCCTCATGTCAAGTGGGGTTCGACAGGAGTTTGCTCCTACGCTACCCCTGTGGCACTTCGGTTGTTCGGTTACAAATAAGCAGCGCTAACTTTTTTTTTTCTATTCCGTATAGATCCGCTTTTGACCACCAACTCGCCTGATGGTAAGCGACGGTGTGGTCGAAGATGACGGACGTTGACCTAGAAAGTACCTATTCACTCTGACCTTGAAAAGTTCTAGATTGTATCTCTCACGGAACAAGGATGCCGGCAACTTATACCACTCTAAAGCTGTACGTACGAGAAAAGTGGATTCAAACCGTTTTGTAAGGATTTTGGGAATATCCACAGTGTATGGGTGGTAGTGGGCCGACTTACGACTTGCGAACTGCGTTGCATCGGTGTCGCTTATTATGCCAACGGCACGCTGGTTATTGTGAGAGGGGCGGAGGTTTCACGAGGTGGCGGTACTGGCGACAGTGGTAGCCAGGATTAGGAGCATCGGCCTAGAGGTGTTTTTTTACAAGTTGGAGGCCATCTGTTTCCGTGGTTTCTGACAGACACCTTGGGGCGTATTTGCGTCAACCTGAAGAGCGAACTGTCTCAGGACCGACGCTGAGTGGGTTCAGTGAGAGCGACATAGATAATAGGTATAGGGCGCGGGTGCATCAGACGGTACCTTATTTCTTTTAGCTTGAAATTATAGAGACAGCAATAGCAAAACCAAAACCAATTTAGTTAAACGGTAGAAAGGCTGGTGTGTCACCGGTGCAATTGACCGGATCACACCGATCAACACGCATTGAAGATGTACCCGGGAGAAGTGGCGGACCTTTTGCTGCCTACTACCTTAGCCAAGATGTTCAACAGTGAGAGGTCATGGGAGGCGGTGCTTTCCTTTTGAGAAATCATTATCTCGCAGAAGTCGCAGATGAAGATAGCTGAGGAGCAAGGAGGTGGACTCTCGCTTCTCCGCGAAGGAGGAAGTGGTGACGAGAGCGAGCCACTCTGCTCGTACCTACACCATCTCCACTTACAGAGCCTGAGATGTCGGACGTTCAATGCCGTCCAGCACGCTATTTCAGAAGGTGAGGTGGTAGCCCTCCCGAAAAGGTGACGCTAAAGTACTGCTGGTTTCCATTGCATGGTTGGTGTGCAAGGGTTCTGTCCCCTGCGACAGGGTCAGTGACAGCTCTACGATAGAGTCAGCGATAAGGTCGCTGTCGAGTGTGAGAGCGCTCTCGCGAATCAGTCACCTAATTACTGCCGGAGAAATCCGGGGTATACTTTCGAATCCTTTGAGGGTACTGTAGGCTCTTGCGTGCCTTTATAAAAAAGCCCTGGTATAATTCATGTTAAAATTTGTACACAAGGAAACAAAGTCAATACTAATATAAAAAAGTATCTAAAAGTACCTAAAAAGTACTTAGTACTTTTTAGGCCGACCATAACATACCTGCCTTTCTACTCTTTAACTAAATCGGTTTTGTCCATTGCTATCTCTATAATATCAAACGAAAAGAAAAGAGATAGCAATACCAAAGCTAAGACTTTTAAGCTAAGCACTTTCCGTTTGGCGGTAGACCCTCTGGTGGTCTGGTGGGGGCGCGTCCTCATAATTAGCCTAGGGCGGTCAGAACTCTTAATCAGGCACTGGTCACAATGCCAATATCTATCAGCTTTTCGTTCAGTTTTTTTTAACAAGCGACATTACATATTGTGTCTCGCACATTTTCGATATTGAGATGGATCATTGGTTGAGGCGGATCCAACGCCTAGTTCTTATTTTAAAATCATAGTGAACACTTGTAAAATTAACTGTAGAAAATTTATTCAAATTTGTAGTATTTCGAACGAAATTTACTCTTCATTTCTACGTCAATGGTTCGCGTTATTTGATATTCGTCCATCGTCATCATTTCCTTCCGATGAACTAGATAGCTCAATAAAAAACTGCTCTAATAGCATATTTTGTATCCTCCGTGCATTTTTGTATTGATGTTGTGGTTATCACATGATTGACATAAAATGATGACCATTTTTGTCTATAGGTATGTCGAAAGTCGAAAGGACTTAAATGAAGAAAACGTAGGCAAAATTTACGGTAAGTACTTGTTTGCCAAAAAAACAGACTATAATCAGATTATAGATGATGTTTGAGATGATTAAATCAAACTAGAATCTAAAGGAAAGAAAAAAATGGTAATAAATACAAAACAAATTACTTAAATTAATATTTTATTTCAATAAAACTAAATAGAACTACGAAACAAATAAAGAGTAAAGAGTGTCGAAAATACAACTAAAATCATGGCAAAATGAAATTGATGTTTGATGTTTAACAGGCGAAACTAAACCTAACGTGTGAAGAAACTTTTAATACTACTTATAAAGCTCTTACTCTGGTTTGACTCTGAGGTATCTGGCGAGGAACTCGTTGGCTGTTTATCAGCCGTATCACCCGTGCTCTGACTTTTTACTGACTCATCTTTGACATTTTGTGCTGCTATTTTTGAATTACTTTGTATGACTTGGGACGCACCACAAGACTCATCTTTAGTAACTTTCGTTACTTTAGACTCAGGTTTTGCAAGATTAGTTGCTTTAGAATCATCTTTTACAACCTTAATTACTTTAGACTGGTCCATTGCAACTTTAATTACTTTAGACTCATCTTTCGCAACTTTAGTTGCAACAGACTCTACTTTTGCAATTTTAATAACTTTAGACTCATCTTTCGCAACTTTAGTTGCAACATACTCTACTTTTGCAACTTTAATTACTTTAGACTCATCTTTCGCAACCTTAGTTGCAACAGCCTCTCCTTTTGCAATTTTAGTAGCAACAGACTCAACTTTTGCAACTTTAGTTACATCAGATTTGATTTTTGTGAGTTTTGCTGCAATTCTTGGCTGTTCTAGTTTAGTTTTTTCTGCTAGACTAGAAGAGCTAAGCGTGTGCTTATGAATACTTTGTACAGGGGTCTTAGAGCTAATTGTGTCACTGGAGTCAGTCAAATTGTCAGAGCACCCGAGTTCCTATTGTTTCTTCGCCACGGGTTTTGATTTTTTCTCTCGCGTTGGTCTGATGCGCACTAGATCTGATCTGCCTATGGAGATCATCTTTAATTCCCAAGCTTCTAAATCTTTTCTGCAAAAAAAGAATTAAATAGTCATGATTAATTGATAGTTATGATGGGACAAATCTGCAATTTTGTACTATACTAGTAAAAAGTACATGTTATAATAAATTGCTATTCTACTGGCTTCTAAAATTCTTACTAATATTATAAATACGAAAGTATATTTTAGTGATTTAGGGTATTTCTCAAATATCAAAAGGGGCCTTTTATTTTTTGACAACTATAATGATGTGTTCTTCATAAAATTAAAAATTATGATTTACCCCTTACCCCTGTCTACGCGGCTAGTCTCCGCAGACTTTAAGTCGGACTGGGCTGACTATGTATCGCCGCACACGGGCCACAAACGCCACGCGCCACGCGCGACAGCCATTTGTGGCTGATGGTCGACACTTCGTTCGTTGCATGCTACTTTTCAACTCGTAATGGACTCGGACAAAAGTTTAACTGCACTGCTTCTTTTAAAATAAAGTGGCCAAGTGCGAGTTGGACTCGCCCATGAAGGGTTCCGTTGCAGCAAGTAACATAATATACATAGTACACATAGTTCTTGTAGTTCGTTGTAGCTTTGATCAAAGTTTCAATAATAGTGTATTTATGACGTACTAAAAAAAAACTACTTATCAGATCGAGTTCAAACTAATTTTCGTTGGTAGTTTACATGGTAATGTACATCATATATTTTTTTTAGATTTTTCATTATCTTACTTTAGAAGTTAGAGGGGGGGGGGGGGACACATTTTCCCACTTTGGAAGTGTGTCTCGCGCAAACTATTCCGTGTATACGAAAATGATTTTAGAAACCTCAACATCATTTTTGAAGACCTATCGATAGACACCCCACACGTGTAGGTATGATGAAAAAAAAATTTTTGAGTTTCAGTTCTCAGTATGGGGGGCAACCCTAATTTTTCTTTTTTTTCTTTTTTTTTGTTCAAATCTTAATGCGGTTTACAGAATACATCTACTTACCAAGTTTCAACAGTGTAGCTCTCATCGTTTTGGCAAAAAGTGGCTGTGACATACGGACGGACAGACAGACAGACAGACAGACAGACAGACAGACAGACAGACAGACATGACGAATCTATAAGGGTTCCGTTTTTACGTTTTACGGAACCCTAAAAAACGTCATTGTGAAAGATAAAACCATAGTTTTAACTAAATCCAACAGAAAGAAGGGTGGAATACTGCGTGAGTGGCGCTTGTCGGCATTTTTAACCGACTTCCAAAAAGGAGGAGGATTCAAATAAATGAGTGAGTAGCGGTTATAATAATTACCTATATCAATTTATTTTTCGCTTTTGAGTGTCTATTAGTGGTGTTGGAGTCAGTTAATTTTTTTGTTTAAAAATAGTTTATTTAGATGCCCATTCCGCCCACAAGAAGCGTGAAGCGGCATTTTGCAGCAAGTGACGAGCTCTGACGTCAACCGTGTGCGGCGAGTTCATATAAAATGTATGAAAACTACAGGAAATAGGTTGGTGGCGTCATTTTATGGCTGTGTTGGTTGGTGGCCATTACCCGTGTTTTAATAAATTTAAAAAGGATCAAGTAAATACATACTTGTATTGGTTCATAAGATCCTGAGCTTGCTTCTCCAACTTTGACTTTTCCGTTTGTGATAACTTCTCCCATTCTTTTTTGTTCTCTTCTTGAAATTGTTTTATATTTTTACCTTCAAAGTTGGTTTTTCTAGATTTTACAAACAGGAAATATGAAGACATTGGCTTCTTGGGTTTACCAAGCTCTCTGTATTCCTGAAAGATAAGGGTTGGTACATTTTCAGTATTCAATTTGATCAGTTCAATTTCCATCAGTTTTCATTTCTCTGTGATGGCACTATATTTATTTAATATTATATTTAAAAAATAAGAAATAAGGTAGAAAAGTCATGGTGGCCTAGTAGCTACAATATCTATTTTAATAATAATAATCGTGAGCTAACAACCGCAGGCTTGCTTCTCGACTAGTATTTCTTCAAGAGCAGATGTTTTTTTTTTAGTTGTTCGTCACCACTGGCTTCAATGGTGAAGGAAAACATCGTGGGAAAATCGGCGCGTTCTAAGAAAGATATATGTGTTATCCAACAACCCCCACATAGCGTGGTAGGTTAAGACCTAGTTTCTCTTCATGTGAGAAAAGTTGCTGAGCCCCAGCTGTATAAAGTGAAAACTGTTTCTATGGCATTTGGCCTCAAATGGGCCTCTACCCTCTACTGCCTACGGCTAGTACAGATAGTGCAAGGCTGTACTAATCTTAACTTACTAACTGTACTGTACTTATTACATACACATTTCTATCACTGTGTTGTATCATTATATTCCAACCATTCAAGGCTCATGTTCATCATCAGCCTGTATTCCTCCAATGCTGCATACAGACCTATTGCATAATATGCCACTCAGCCCAATCCTCGATCTTACATTCCAACTGCCGCCAGCTATCTATTGTAAGGCTAAGTTAATAGGAACAAAATAATTAGAGCATAAGGAGCCATGCTTATGATGAAGCACCTTCATGGATCATTCCATAATAACGAAAATGACAAAACACTGGTTCTAACATCAGAATAATGTCTACAACAGTCATCATCATCATCAACAGTCCACTAAATGTTCCCACTGCTGGGGGGAGAGAGTTAAGGCCATAATCCACCACGCTGGTCCAGTGCGGGTTGGTGGATGACACATGACTTCGAAAGATTCTAGGTGCATGTCGGTTTCCTCACGATGTTTTCCTTCACCGTTTTAAGTTAGCGGCATTACGCACATGACTTCGAAAAGACAGTGGTGCGTGTGGGGTTTGAACCCGGGGTCTCTGGATCGGCAGGCGGCGTTCTCCCGACTAGACCAGCCGTAACTACAACAGTAAATGGCAGCCAAATAATGTTGCAAGGAAAATCTGCCAAGACCAATATAAGTTTAAACCAATGCATTTATAGTTTATACTAACAGCTTTTAATTTCCTCTTCTCCTTGGCTGCTGCCATTTCTTCCTTTACTCTCTTTATGTCTTCCTTCTGTTCTGGAGTGAGTGATGCTACATACATTGTCTTAATCTTTTTATAATCTTCTAGGTCTTTCTCATACTCTTTGGCCATTTGGGTTTTAGTCTGAAATCAAAAGAACAGTTATTAGTATTTAGTTGGGAACCCAATTGTTTCTTAGTGAATCTAGGATAGTGTTAATTCATAGGCTACCCTTACCACTGGGCTATCCTACTAATATTATAGGGTCCTCCATGCAAAATTTCAGACTCCTAGCATTTGTAGCTTCTGAGATTTCGTGATGAGTGACCTTTTACTTTTATATGCACAGATATCAATGTTTGGATGTTTCTTGCTCAATTATGTGGTAACATATGAACAGATTTGGTTGAAATTTACAACACAGATAGACTAGTCTGGAAGACCAGCTTCTTTATATCCCAGGAAAATAATGGATATGGGAATAGAGCAGGTGGAACCGCAGAGCACTACAAGTCTCTATTTAAAAAAAAAATTAAATTTGCCACTTAACAGACTCCGGGGTCCGTGACTTTTGTCATTTCAAATCTTAAATATTTTTTACATATTTTTTGGAAAATAAGGGGGGAGTTGGGAACATTTAAACTGCACTGCTAGTCAATTATAGACATCGGAATTTTACTACTGTGGGGTGCTACTATATTAGGAGCTCCCCATAATTTTACTTGCATAATTCCCGTTTCCATAATTTTCCTACAGTATAAAGTCGCCTGAGCTATTTCAAACTATAATCTACCTGTGTTTAAAATTTTAACCTAATCTGTTTAGCCATTGCAACATCATTGAACCACAAACTATATTCAATCTAAATTTTTCATTTACAATATTAGTAGGAGTAACACAGAGACAGGCAGACAGCTTACCTCCTTGTCCAGCTCTTGCCAATGTTTAGACGTCCACGCTACAGCCTCCTTAGAGGTAATACCAGGGTTCTTAGCTAACAGGGCTGGTCTCATTTGACCCATGAACTTGAAGAAGGGCGTCAATGGTCTTTTGGGCTTCTCTAGCCCTAACTTCTCTTCTGCAGACTTCTTCGTGTAACTGCATGCTTGAACGGTGCTCACCCAACTATTTCTGGAAATACCAGCACAGATTTATGAATAACTAGCAGTGCCCCATGGTTTTCTCGTTCCCGTTATTTTCCCGGGTTAAAGGCCACACAGAGGCGATCCGGTAGCGATAGCGATCCGATACCGAGTATGGGATCGCGCCCGCTTGCTGTGTGTCAGGTTGCATACAAATTCGAACATTACAAAAAATATCGTCTCGCTATCGGATCGCCTCTGTGTGACCCGGCTTTTAAAAGTAGCCTATGTGTTTTTCCAGACAACAATCTATAAGTGTTCCAAATTTCAACCCAATCCGTTTATATGTTACAACGTGATTGAGCACCAAACATACAAACATTGACATTTATAATATTAGTAGGATTTGTATTGGATAAGAGCACATCCAACAAATTTTATGCTTTGAAAGAGGAAACCACTGATATCGGAGTAAAAATCAAAACCATTTTGTGCCTAGTGAAGTACCACATCTTTGCCAGTTATTCCACAGCAACTAATGCACAAACATGATGACCATCTTCCTGGTCATCATATTTATCACTAGGTAAGTGAAGTGCTAAGGATTGATTTGTTCTAATATCTGTGTGATACTGAGGTTGTTATGGGCAGGCATGATGCTTACCACCAGATGCATGTTTTGCTCATTCCGTTAATCAGTATCATAAAAAAAGTAAAATGATCCATGTAAAAGATAAAATAATTATGACACAGTACCTTCTTCAATTAGAAGTTGGAACAAAAAGGTTAACAAATCTGAAAAACACTAAAAACCTACACTAGTTATTTACAAATTTGATGTATGTATTGAAATACTATGTCAATATTAACAGATCAATTGAACAATTTTAAAACCATGATGTTTTGAATAATCCAAGGCAACTTCATAGTATCTAGTATAATATTACTACCATAGCAATTATTAGGCTTGCAAGCAAAGTATATGCTTGTATGAAACAAAGTTCAGTTCCCTTAGAACTATTATATAAAGTAGTGAAGTACATATTTATGACATTATGTGAGAGCAAGAGTGTTATTCTCAGAGGTATATATACTACGGATCTAGTAAAGTTTACAAATGCAAGTTCTTCTATCACGATTTACTCACTTTCTTTCTTATAAGATTTGGAGCTGGGTATTTGACCACAACGCACTTGTTATACAAAACAATAAACAGCGTAACTAGTCATGTTAATAATCAGGTAATTATGAGTTTTACTAAAGGATAGAACGTCAGCTGAACCTTCCTGGATCTCAACTTTACAGTAAGGCTAAATAATATAATCATTTTTTTAAATAAACAATCAGATGGGAAAGCATCATAACCTAAAAACTTACCTTCCTGTTAAAATTGTTTTATAGCCCCCTATCACGTAGTTAGTCAAACGACCAAGTTGCGTTATCGAGGACATTGTTAAATGTCCTCAAAATAGTAATATTACAAGTATGTTTAACAGTAGTTATTGTTGATAACAATAAGAAATAAGATTTTTTAAGTCGAATATCAAAATTCAAGATTCAGGGACGCTACTATTCACATTTGTAGTTTTGTGAAGCATGTGATTGTTTATATCGCGACAAACAGATGCATGTGGGAATATGTAAGATAAAGAGAGAAACACCAGAACTAAAGCATGCTCTAAATAAATATGAAGCTTCGAATAATACTGTCAATGTCAAGCGTGTCAACTGTCTTTAATGTGTCTGTATCATTGTTTTTTTTTATGGATATCATATTTTAGTTTTTAGCTGCACAGTATTTTAGCCAAGATTTTTGATCAATGGGGCGTTTTCCAGATGAAGATAGACTTGTCAAAAATAGTTCTAAATTTTGTCAAGTGTGGCACCACTGTTTGTTTTTGTGAAATTTCTCTAACAAAATGGAACATTGGCGCCACTTATGGTGAAATTGGGAACTGTCTTTGACAAGTCTATCTTCATATGGAAAACGCCTCATTCCACAACAGAGTTGGAGGTTGGAGGTACATCATCATCAGCCTGTGTTTGTCCATTCCACTGCTAGACTTAGGCCTCTCCCATAAAACGCTACACACCCCAAATATCGGTCTTACGAATCACCCCAATCATCGGTCTCCAGCTGCATTTCATAAATCGTCACTCTGTCTATGTAGTCTCAGGAAGTCCTACACTACGTTTGCCGATTCGCGGTCCCCACTACGTAACCCGTCAATCCCAACCGTTATAGAATCTGCGACAAATAAGACTCATCCACTGCCACCTCAGTTTACTAATGCGTTGAGCTATATCGATGTCTTTAGTTTTTCGCCGAATTACTTCATTGTGGATTCAATGATCCATACTCTCAGAGAAACCCTAAGCAGAGCCCTATCTATAACTCGCCCAGAAACTTTCAAGTTATGGACCGATTTCACTGCCAGTGTCCACGTTTTTTTATTACTACAACTCCACGGTTCATGCTTTTTTAATGTTATTAAATCTTGTTATGAACAGTGTCGGTACTTCTTATGTTTCTAGCGTGCATGAAACATAATCGGTGTGTGCCTACCCTACATCCTACATGGCGTACATGTACCTATTTCATATTTGTCCGCGGGCCGCAGTAGTTTGCTAACATTTTCGTTTTTGATGATTCTCGCGTAATGTCTGCCTGTTGGCACTACGTCAATGCGCCATCACGCGCGCGCACTCACCTTGAAAAAGGCCGCCGAACGCGGCCGAAACTTGAGTCGAATTGGACCGATCATACCACACGTAAGCTACCTACCCACTACCTACCCATTTACTTAATTAAATATTATGTGTAACCACCACATTTATTTTCATACTAAAATATTTACTTGTTCGTTTGAAACGTGCGATTCACGATCATGAGGTCGTAGGTACGAATCCCGAAGTATTTTTCTATTTTTCCAAGTGCAGATGTACTAGTTTGTCAGCACCACTGGACTTTAAGGGTGATGGAAAAGATCGTGTTGAAACTGGCATTTTCATTGAATCCCACACCAACAAACGCCAACCCACACAAGATCTGTGAGATTCACACACTCTCGTTGCGAGAGAAAACCCCGAGTCCCAGCAGTCGGAAGGTTTCGTGGGTTGTTAAGCTGAAGTATGTACTTATTTGTTTCCATTATGACAGGGATAAATAAAACCTAGATGTAAATCTAGGTATAGTCTGAACAAAAACAGCATAAAAATGTTCTCATGTTTCTTTTTATTATACAGTACAATAAATGATAACTTATTTATTCTTATTTACAATCATTGCAATAATTAGTAAATTACCAACTATCGTTTCCCTCCAACTACCTACCTACCTACCAAATGTAGGATTTATACATAAATTATTCTTACACATTATAAGTATTTTACAATCGATTATATACACAATTTTTCTTAGATTCTATGTTGGCAAGGTGGGCTGTACATTTTATATCTTTCAAAACATTAGCTTCATAGAAGCATATAACAGTTATGGGACCGGTAATTCATAGTTAGCTCTACCATGACTTATTTTTTCATTTGCAAGATTCAAATATACCTGTCAAAATAGTTGTTAATTTCGCCATAGGTGGTGCCAGTGTTTCATTTTATACAAAATGAAACGTTGTAGCCACAATGGGTGAAATTGCGTACCTACTATCCTTGGCAAATATATTCGCATCCTAAAAATGCCTCAATGGCGGTACATTGTTTTTTTAACCGACTTAAAAAAAAGAGGTTGTCCATTCGACTATATGTGTAGGTACATTTTATCTTTTTTTTATTTTTAGATTTCTATGTGTGTAGTAATAATGTATAACTTCAACACGTACCTACTCAGAACTCAGAATAATATTATATTCGGAAGTTAAAGATAAATAATACTATTTACACATTTGTACTTAATCCAAAGATTTTTTATTTACTTTAAATTACTAATACATTTTTTTATTATTATTAAAAAATGTGTAGGTACATTGCTTGGCATTTCCAGAATATTTATGAGTATGTATATAACTATCCATATTTACCGACATATTTACGGATACTTATTTGCGTCTTGTCCTCTTTAGCTACACTAAATTGAGAAAACGTAATTTCTATGAAATTAAATTAAGTAAGTATTTGATGTTGCTGTAAACGTAACGTAAAAGTTTTAGGGTTAGTATAGACGTAGTCATTAGAAAACTGCAGAGCAACCAACTTATCCAAAAAATGGTGATATGATCGAATCGTTAAATTCACTAAACTTTACTAGGTAATACCTACCTGTTTATTCATTCAAATTACACGGGTCATAGTAAATTTCTTCCTCTCAGTTTTTAGATAAGCTGATGAAACTGTATTTTTATTTACCCAAAGTTTTGGTATCTTTTGTATCATTATTCATTACTTATCAATAATTCTGACAAAGGCACTTCATCTTCTATTTATTACATTACATTCATTATTTACACTTTAAAACTAATGGCACTTGTAGAAAATAACAATCTTCATTCTCTCTAACATTCAACTAAGTAAATGCACAATGGTCCATTGTCATATGCTTTTGAAAGCGTTGGACTTCACCATCCTCTTTCAATAACTTTGATTGTTTTTAGTTTTACACTTAATTTATCTTCTACACTCAATAAAACAAACATACGTTGTCAATTATCCTTGAGCTAATTTGAAGATCGTTGGGATCACACAACACCTCTCTCATAAAGTCTTTAATTTCAATACCCCGAGTCATTGGCCCGTCGGTCAGAGGATGGTTTCGCCCGCTGAATAATGGTAGTGCCTCGGTTTTCTATACGAGTGCTGCGGCGGCCTGTATGTGGCATATTTCTGCGTATGTCGCGGTAGAGAATGCGGGTGTGAGGCGTAGCAGTGGAGAGTGAGGGGCGCCGGCGGCGGGACGGCGGGACATTTAGCAGGCGGCGGTTTGCGAGGTCCCGCGGCGCGACGCCAAAGCGCCTTTAATCGTGGCGTCGCCAGCCACACCGCCACCATCACTCCTAGGACCTGCGTCGCAAATATTCTGAACAGGAATACCCAGAAGGCAGGACGTGGATGCGTGGAGGGTTCGGTTGAGGGCACTGGCGCCGCGAGCCATTCGTCTCGCCACGCGTATTCATACACCCACGTGGCCAGTATACAGGCGCAGGGCACAGCGTACAGCGCTGCGAGCGCGCCGAGTCGCAGCACGCTTTGCTCTGTTCGCGGCGCAGCGGCCGCCACTGGCAGCAGCGTCGCCGGCGCCGGCGCCGGGGCCGGCCGCCGCAGCACCGCCCGCAACCCCGACGCCAAGAACACACACCCAAGCAGCAGGCAGATCGCTTCCGGCACGATAACCAACGCGAGCAACGACTTACTCGACTGGTTACCGACGAAACATGTGCCTGCAACAAAAACACAAAGGTAGGTAAACGAACTCTGCCCCGTGAGACCGCGGTGGCGGATACGAATTCTTCCCTTTCAGCGCTTTATCGCTGAATAACATTCCGATTTCGAGTCCCTCTCGAACACCTACACAAACACACGGCGAGAAAAAAGCCTCGCATTAATAAGGCGTTTAAAAGAGCCGATTTAAAATTGAAATACGAGCGTGCGAGGAGGAAAGGTGTCGTATTTAACGGCTCGAATAATGGTCGAGCATTTCTTTCGGCAGCCATTATGGAAGCGGGATGGAAATAATAAAAATAAAGGCACAATCGAAACTGCAAAATGCAAATGCCTGAGAACGAGTGAGGTAGGCTGCGTTACTTGCACGCACTCCATTCAACATGCCGATGCGATGATGAGCGTAACTTGGTTCAGCTCGAATTAGAGATTCAGGAATCAAGATGACATAAACATAATATAAGAATACTATCTATTCCATTATTAGTTTTTTTTTATAATAAATAGATCTCTAACTAGATAAAATAGATAAGTAAGAATAAAGACTGTAACGACGAATCAAGTCAACAACGGAACTGTGGAAGTTGCCTGCGTAAGTATTCCCAGGTGGATGTAATTTAGGGTTTTTGCAAATCTAGAGTGAATCAGTTTCTAAGTAAGCACGCTGTATCGTAGACCGTATTGTCGCTTTTTTTTTTTTTTTTAATAAAGAGTGACGAGACGAGCAGGACATGTGCCTGATGGTAAGCAACATGCCTGCCACATAACAGCACCGTGACACGCAGCTATTGGAACACGAAGAGTCCAAATCATTACCTTTTACGCTTAACATCAGGCAAGATTTGTACGTTTTTTTATTGGAGCTGTGTAATAAGTAGGTTTCCACTTATTACACAGCTCCAAAAAAAAACACCCTACTGATATTATAAATACGAATGTTTGTTAGTCAATCACTCGGAATGGCTAAACGGGTCGGGCTGAAATTTGGAACACATATTATAATCTGGATTAGCCTTAGATAAAGTGTATAGGTACTTATGTAAACTCTTTGTGATTAGCACATAGGCTACTTTTTATTCTAAAAATAACAGGAACGGGAACCACGCGGGTGAAATCGCGGAGCGCTTCTAGAATTTGATATCTTAGGGATACTTTTGACCTAGTTATATCTGCGAATTTCTACTTATGTTTTCATGTTTTCAGATGGAAGCATGGCATGGGTTACGAATTTATTCGTGAGACTCACTAATAAATTCGTACTAGAGCACATTCAGCTCTAGTTTTTATGATTTTGTCTTATATTTCGGTCTTGTAAGAGGCATTACACTGAAATACACCATCAGTTGAACAGAAAAAACAACAAGTCTTCCAACTTCCAAAATCATTGATAGTTTCAGGAACCGTGGCAAAACAGAGGCAACAATAATAAACTTAACACCAGCGATCTCATCAAATCCATTCATGGAATGAGATCGTTGCCTAACACATAAAAAAATAAGCATAACGGTTGCACGTTTCGGTATTTTTGAGCCAAAAGTTGCGTTGCACCAGTCCAATATTATTAGCATGACGCATTTTTTACTGCCCAGAATTTATAGCTACCCGTCCAGTCCAACGAGATTTTACAGCTGATTTATGTTCAAAAGAAACATATTTAATGCGAAAATGTCCCGACACAAGGTTCGATAAACGATGATTGGTGGATTGTTTTTGTCAACGCGGTCGCTTCATGTATAAAACGAGCTGTTTAAATGATGTATGTGTTTTATTCAATAATAGTAGGTAGGCTTGACTGCCATCTCGCCCGACGTTAACCGACGATTTGGTCTATGATGGAGCGCCTAGAAGAAACTGATCTATTCTAGACTTGAAGTCACTCTGATTACATATGTAGGTATATCCATCAGGAAAAACCTACTCAGGCAACGTATTCCAAAGTTTAAATGTTCTTATTACGAAAGTTGTGTCAAACCTCTCCGTTCAAGTCTTTGCCAAAAACAGCGATTTACCCTTTATCTCTAATCCATTGATGGCATGGCGATAACCTTGTTTCAATGCTTTAAACTCGTTTCCTTTTGTAATAACTGATAAGTAGAACAATCCAAGACTATTTTTAACGAACAAAGTTTTTATTATAATACATTTGCACATTACCGCTTGGCGGTAGACAAAACCGTTGGCAAAGATATGGTACTGCCCCTAGCGGACACTTGCAAAGAGTCCTCACTACACAAATATTGAAATGAGTGAATATCAAGTGTTTTTTCACCACAGATCACAGAGCACTGGGCCGAAAGATAAATCATGTTTTCTCATTATCAATGCGGTATTCTTCAAACGGTTGCAAGTACGATTTAAATTAATCTGCCCTAGCTTAACTGATAAGACGTTTTGTTTGATAAGTGCCTGGGTTTTGCCGCTTTGATATTGTGGAATTAGTGATATGAATATTATGAAAAGGCTACTGTTTTGTAAATGAAGACGAAGTACTATTTGGTAATTTGTTTCTTTGATATAGCCGCTTGTTTAACTCTAGCATGTTCGCCTTATCAATTCTTATTCGTAGCTACTGTGCTTTGTTCTAAGGAAGTTGTAAATAAGAGCTATTACAACGACAGTGTTATTTATAAAGGAGGTAATAATTAGGACTGCATCAATATGATAGGTGTCTACGTATCTTTTTTTAAGGGACCTTTGGCTTTAGGTGGATGACTGCCTACTGAGCTTAGGGGTACCGCAGGCTAGGGCTGGCGCAGGGCCTAAGCTTATCTATCCTGTACGCACGTCGCACATAGGTACATAGAGCATATTAATTTATTCGAAGCATACTTGATAGGATTCCATAATTTCACCTCACCTCACTTCACTCACTTGCTACTAAACGGAGTGTGTTGTGTACTTACTCGTTATGTATGCACGCAAAGAAATGATATTTTTTTAATTATTAAAAAATATTACTGGCACTAACGCGAAACAAACGATTCTTCTACGCCACCCCAAGCTTAGATAGGCGGTAGAGGCCATTCGAGTTTGAGGCCAACTACCATAATAGGTCCCTTTAAAAAAAACACTGAACTAACTTCAGTCGAATATGGGTGCGCCCGCATCGTAAAATGCACTCTCATCATTTTTGCCAAGCGCGCTAAAAGAAGAATAACTTCGATACCTATATAACACGTGCATTTTGTGAAATATTATGGGTAAATTTTGTGCTCCGTCTAAAATTGTTCGCAGCCTAGGATCAATAAAGTAAATACGCTTGCTTATATATTATATACGTGTGAATCGCCGCCAACAATGCACCAGTATTCCATATAAACTCAATCGCGTATGAATGCGTGCTCCTGCGCACTTCGACCAGATTTTAATCGCTTTGAAAACGCCGCCGATCAAACAAGAAAGGACTATTAAAATATGAATCGCCATCTTCGCCATTGTGTTCGTACGGATGTGGATTAGAATGTATTGATTGGTAAAAACGCACAAAGAACTCCGGAATTGTTGTTTTAAAACTCTCGTTTTTTAAAAATCGGTGTTACCGACTTAGGTTTTTTTTTCGCGTAAGTGTACCTAACTTAGTCCGTGTTAACTTTGCATAACTAGTTGCTGTTAACTTACATTAGACTTAATTTTGTTCATTGAGTTATTACGTCATAAATAGGAATTTAATCATAAATATTTAAATTTTATACATGTCAAATAGTCTAAACATTCTAATATCTCGAAAAATGTTACCATTATTCAAAAAAAAAATTAGTATATTAGTTTGAATGCTATAAAGTTAATTTTTTTGCTAAAACAATTATTTTATACTTAGTTCAAAAGAATTATTTAATAATTAATTATATAATATTAATTAGAATTATTAAAAAAAAATAATTAAGAAGTCAAATTTAAAATGCCGTAGATTCAAATTTAAAATTACATAAATAACATTTCAAAAGAAAATTTAAAATATCACAGCAATATTCCAAAAATGTCACACTCTGGATGATTGTTATGGAAATAATGAGAATGATGTGTTCAAAAACGAAGAGGCGCCTCGTCAACAACATCTTTCGTTTCCACGTTTTGATAATATAATATGTAACCTAAACATAGTAATAATCTAATAATAATCCGATACGCGTAAATGGCTATTTACGCGTATCGGATTATTTTTAGATTTTCGCCAGAAATCTAAACCATATTATCTATCAAATTATCTATTCTATTCCAGAAATCCTGAGTGGTCTTTGCATCTAAAAGGCATCAATCAAAGGTTAGGTACTTCTTTTTGAAATAAGGAAAATAAGCGTTTTCAAATAACGGTTTATTTTATTTTCCTCATGGCGAAATTAATCATCAATTACATATATGCGGTTCGTTACGGGTTACAGCTACGAGCATGTTTGAAACTTATAAGGTAAGCTACCTTTAATGGAGCAACCTCCTTACGAGGCGTTCAACTTATGGCTCTATAAAGAATCCGATCGAATAGCTCTAGTTTTTGTTCAGGTGTTATTTTATGAGAACGATGACAGTAGTTTATTTTCCTTTTGGTTATCGACGCGTCGAGTCTTGTATTAAATTGAAAGAAGTCCATATTTATTTTACATAAATGATAAAATCATACACAGTACATTGTTGCTAAAACTGCTATTAGTAATGGCTATCTGGCAACAGAACTAGTTAAAAACTGTATTATTGGTGCCAGAGCCCGCGTTTTTTTTGTAGAGTCGTGAACAATTGTAGATACCTACCTACTTGTAGAAAAGTTAACCTATTCAAAATTGCAACTGTCGTATTTTAATGCTATCTAAATCATACCGACAATGATGTTTTTAAATTTTGTTTGTAATTGTACATAAGTGTAACTTTAGATGATGACGCTGATTAAGTCGTCTGGAAAAAATAGAATAAGCCTACAATGGTACCTAAGTATAAATATGGTTATCCACAATTGTAGATACCTACCTACTTGTAGAAAAGTTAACCTATTCAAATTAAGTGTAGGTACTTTTTTGTAATTACGAATTTGCATCGAAAAACAAGAAAGCTAATTAATTGGTATGTTTTAAGTGGTAACGATAGTAGGTCTTTAACAGTGATGGAGGGAAGACAGGTCAATTTGTTGACAATTAAATTACCATATTAGGTTGTGTTTTTAAACAATGATCGGAAGAACCTGTTGCCTTTTAATAAGTAGTAAGAATGAGAATATTTGAGGAGTGGTTTAAAATATATGGAATGCCAATCTTATGGATATAGTTCATTCGAACAGTCTGTTGTTGACCTCTGTTACCTACATTTTTTACACTTGATTGATGTACACTTGGTGCGAAGATGCGGTCTACGAAGGAGCGTCTTTACCTAGACTAAACCGATTCACCTTCGACTTAACAGCCAACATTTCACATTTAAAATATTAGGTAGTAATATTATCAAAATATTTGTTGCGTGCGTACACCCACAAAATTGTTTTAGTCAGTGGAAGGGTCTCACCTGTAAGCTCGTCTGCATCCACATCCCTGGTGACGAGGACGGCGGCTGCCAGCGCCGCGGGTACACCCCACGCGCACAGCTGAAGCAGCGACGAGTGCCGCTGAGTGCGTGCCGCGCTACTGTGTGGCTGTGTCGGCGGCGGCCGCAGCACGCTAGCCCGCCATGCGCCCGCTACCACTACCCACCTGAAATAACGCAAACATTACTGTTAGTTTAACAATCGAGCTTTCTGAGTGAGTTTAAAATTCGAAGTGATGGAAAACTATTACTGATAGATACATTTGCATTCTGCAAACGCCTCACGGATATTTTTGGAACGAAGTTCCTTATCGCGCGTTATGAAAGGGAGCTAGACGGAAAAAAATCTCACGAAAAAGTTGTAACATTTCGTGCCTATGGCGTGATAGAATTAGAATACGATAACAAATTTCACCCATGTCAACAATGACCGGTTGGCGCAATTAGTAAGTAAGGGGTCACCTATGAAGATAGGTGCCCCCGGTTCGAATCCCGGTAGTTACCGCTATACTGTTTATGTTATTTTTTTCTCTCAACACTCTTTTTTTGTTCTTTTTTTTTAAATAGTATAGTGACGGAACGAGCAGGACACGTGCCTGTTAGTAAGCAACACGCCTGTCCATAACAGCACTGTGTCACGCAGCTATTGTTACATAAAGAGTCCAAATAATTACCTAGCACTGTACTGCGCTCGTCACTCAGGTATATAAGATGATCTATCTCTATGCCTAGGAATTTCTCCGGAAACTTTGCCCTTCTAACCGGAATTCAGTGATGTTTGCAAATAAAAGCTTGGCGGTAGAATAACTGGCAAAGGTGTGGTAGGTACCTACTTCCCAAAACGGGCTGTACAAAGAATCCTACCACTACAACTATGGTCGTATTCATTGACTATTATTTGGAGATACGTAGTTATTAAATTTAATTATTTAATTTACATACATTTAATCGTTTTTCTCCGATCCGTTATTAATTTACTCCATTTCTACTACTAACCCAAAAGTACATCAAATGTCATCGTAGCAATTACAGAACAAACGTATAGCGAAACATTACGAAGTATAACCCTGAAGTGGGCACTTAACTTAATTATAAGTAGTCCTTAATGCTCGCAATAGTATAAAAGTCTCCTTGCAACTCAGCTGGTAAAGGCAGGTGTCACAAATAATAATAGGTATTCGAGAAAACGGCGGTGCCACTGTTTTGTTATCGCTCTAAAATAGGTAATTAAAAATAACGTTCTCATTTTTATTTTACGTATTTAGCACCTTAAAACGATAAGATCGGATATGTTTAAATAAGTTAAAAGTTCAAATTTTTACGTTGTCGTAAATTTTGTCGTCTGTCGTTGTTTTTATCACCTGTCACGAGACGGTGTGGCTATTAGCATTATATCTGTATAATATGTATCTGCTTTAACACTTAATTATTTTATTAAATAACTATCTAAGTATGCAGTATTTTAATTGAATGTTCATCCGCGCTTATTAATATCTAATTGTGTCAACTAAGTTAATGTTGTATTCATTTTAATTAATAATTTTCGTAATGACGGTTGCGACTATTTAATTAAAGGCAGTAATTAATAATTTTAACAATTCAGTAGTAATTTCGACACCGGTTCGATTGTTACTATATCCCGAGACCAAAAGTATCAAATTGTAGAGATGTTCCGATTTCGTTGCGATCAAATAATAAATTTAGTTCATTTTGTAAAGGTTTATTACAAATAACCTCTAAATTTTTTTAACAATACTCTCTACATCTAAGAACAAAAAAAAACATTTAATGCATTTATTACAGTCATAATCAAGACTTTCAAAAGACGTTGCCGACTAATCCTATGTCTTATACTCATAAAACCTTTTTTATCCTTGTATTCTTATAGCACCGACTATCGATAAATCGTTATTTATAATTAGGTGTTTTTGTTCCTTCCTAATTGTCTGCTGGTTAGTTGTTTTTGCCGGTTCGTGCGCGGCTTGGAGTAAAATTATAGCCTTTGTCAACCCTTACTTAGCTCGTTAAAGCATCTGACAGGTAAATCCAACCCGGTCCGCCGAGAAAGGTGTCGCCTTGTTTCGAACCGGCACCATCCTTACGAGAGCTGCCGTTCCAAAACAAGACAAGGAAAACCAAAGCTCCTTTTAAGGTGTAGTTAAGCTGGTCGCTGCTTGAAGTAGTGGTATGTCGCACTTGAGCAAACAGCGGTCCCTATTTGTACAGAACCGAAAGTGGCGATAGTCCAAACAATGATATTTGTTCGCTTGCTCGCGTGTTTGATCCGGCCCCCGGCATGTGTTAGCTAACATTTTACTAATGTTTGTACGATTTGCATTGTGATAATTAGGCTGCTTCTTTGAAGTACGTCGTGTACTCATTAGCCGTGCTTGTAAGTGTGGGCGCAGGTGCAATTTACATAAATTCTCTATCTGTCGATTTCAATTTATTAGCACTGCTGTAATGTATAATTAAGTGTTCTTGTAAGTAGCTTTATGTACATGATGCAAACAAGCTTCGTGGGGGTCTTTGCTAGACATTGGTACTGTGTGACCAACTGAGTTGTGAAACGAGCAAAATAGTATAAAACTCATTAGAGGCAGTAGTTACCATTTGTTTTTCCAATATTTCGTGAGTATCTTCTTCTATTCTATCTTTTGAATTCGTGTAAGAATCGAATTTCAAAATTTGATTGCTATTTACGCATTGAAAATACATTTTGTTTGGTTTATTAAAATTTATATCTAAGGTTACGTCTTCATTGGGTAGGTATTTATTGATTAGCGATAGTGGTCCCCTCACTCAGGTCCTTGCTTCCAGAAAAGTTCATCGAACTGCATCAACCTCGTTATAACCACTTCTGTATATTATGCACATATTTATTTAGCTTTCAGAAAATTATGTCAGAACGCTTTATGTCAATGAGGTTACTTTAAGGACCATTGGTCATTATGCTCATTAAGGCTCTGGCCGAACTATCGCATGTTGAAGCTACTATAAGGAAATGCAAATTTTATGGCCGAGTCACGAACGGGTAGCGCTTTCGGGCCATTTTATTTAGGTGTCTGATCTCAAGTGGCCATTACACGATAGTGTTATCGGCCGACGACGATTGCCTTCGCGCCGTAAATAAATATTTTTATTTGCCATCTGTGGGAATTTACAGCACGATGCGGCGCTTGCGCATCTTGCGCTTCGTAAGAACAATGATAAAACATGACTATGTTGCGGTATCCATTTCATACTCGTAATGAAATTATATGAAGTACATATATTTAGATTTAATTACTGTGGTCCGGCGGTATCGTTAATTATAATGCAGGAAAAATAATTGAAAATGTTTATGTCAAAATATGATGACAGTAATTGTACGATAAGGTTTTCTGGACTAACACAGTAACATAAGCCACAACTGATTCCTCATGCATGACTTACGATGTTGTTGTTGATTAACAGTAGGTACGGACCAACTGTCATAGATTCCTCTATAAATGGTATTGTTGATAAATTAGATGTAGGTTTAAATTGATGTATTGCTGTAGTGTTTGTGGTGATTCATTACGCGGTAGCCAGTGTACATGAGTCAGCGTGCATTTCATTTCTTAGCGGCTACCAAGACCATTATCAGCGTCCATCATCCAAGAGACGAGCTCTTTACGACTTTAAAACCGACCAACTTATCTCTGCAGTTAGAAAAGATTAAGTCTGTACAATCTTAAGGACAATTGTCCAAAAAACTCAATGATGGGTCCATCGTTTGACTGAATGTATAAGTTTGTAGTGTTGTACGAGCGTAAGTAATATGATATTTGATATTTTCGGCCTAACCTTCGCATGGTGGCAGGTTTACGAGCCCACACACGCGGTTACACTCATATTCTCATTTCGAATGGGCCCGTCGTAAACGTCAACATGACATACGTTTTGACAGAAAAAATAGAGCGGTTTCACTGAGCACTTTTTATATAGTGGTTTGGTGGGACTAACCACAAAACTTCAACACGCAAGAGCGTTCTCGTATGTCTAAAGTTTCATGGTTTAAATGCAGCAAATGCGGAGTAATAATATTATATTAGGTGTCTTCAAATCTGTAATAAACCAACGATTTAACAATGTTTTTTCTGTTTGATAAATTCAATTGAAAAATGCGCATTATACGTTGATAGGAGTCATTAACTTATTCAACATGTTGTCTGCGTTTTTTTCTTTAATTGAAATAAAACTTGGTGTACTTCGATTGTAAATGCAATTCTTAAGTGTGCATCTGTTTAATATAAAACTCACGACTCAACTGCGAGATCATCCAAAGGTCAGTTGTCAGCAGATTACTGCAATACAATCCCACCATTATTTTGTCTAAATATGTACCTATAATAAGTATTTTATTCAGTAGGTAGGTACATACTACGATCGATTTAAGTTTTTGCCTTCTATCTTCTCTTTTTAAT
This sequence comes from Ectropis crepuscularia, assembly GCA_963693475.1. Lineage (NCBI taxonomy): Eukaryota > Metazoa > Arthropoda > Insecta > Lepidoptera > Geometridae > Ectropis > Ectropis crepuscularia. The sequence goes on from OY856358.1 coordinate 20,089,203, forward strand.
TCAATTAAGTAGGTGCACCGGTAGCGAGGTAGCCCTTTTCAAGCACTATAACTGATTTTTCGTCCATTTAGTTTATTGAAACTGTAAATAAGAAACGATCCTGACACAAAGCAGTGATTAAAATTTTAAGTTTTCGTATTACGAAAACTCTTCTGGCGAAATAGTCGAACCCAAATTGAATCGTACGAAAATTGGAACACATTTTAGATTATAGTCTGAAAGAACAAATATGCTACTTTTTCTCCCGAAAAAACAACGGTAACGGGAACTACGCGGGTAACACCGCGGGGCACTGCTAGTAGGTACATATTTTTAATAATTGGAATTGATATAGATATTTGAAAAGTTTTGCGAAACACTTAGAACATTTGCGAAACATGGTTAAGCCCCTTTATTTAAAAAAATACAACTAAGTAGATACTTACTAGTATATTTTATTATTTGTTTTTAGTCAGTTCAAGTCAAGTTACAGCAATGGTACCTGCACGACAGTCAAACCTACTATTAACTAATGTTTTAGGATGATACTAGAGCTAGCTTGGAACCTGAGTCCCAGGGATATGCACTGTTTCCGTAAGCTTATGTAAAACAATCGACGCACGCCCCAACAAAGAATACAGACAAAACAATCAGACTACAGATAAAACCTGTTTCTGAGGGTAAAACTATTTATGACACAGGAGGATATAAATTACTGGACGGCTGAAATATGAAATTCCTGAAGACGATGACGATGGATTTGGGTGATTTACTGCGTAGCTGCTGACCAATTATCAGGGAGAGTTATTTTTGAGAATGACTGTCAAAAGGGATGTTTTAAAATAGTAACGGGTTTTTTATTTGGGTGTTGCGCTTTAATTTATGACAGGGAGTCTATTTATGCACTATTTATATTTCTGCTACGATGCAGAGAATTCACGGTGATAAGACTTTGGCTCTTAGGATCGAAATGGTGCTAAAGGACTCAAGAAAATGAAATTAAATGAATAGTTTTTAATTAAACAGTTTTTTAACTTAGATGAATCTATATTTAAAACTGTGAAGGAAAACGGGCATGTTCTATTGTTCTAAGATGGACATCTTCGAGGACATTAGTCATTCGTCAACCCGTACTAAGTAGTACTTCAGGTGCGGCCAGTTGCGGCCAGCGTGGTGTGTTATGGTCTAGACTCTGCTATGTGCAAAGCCGAATTTCAGCAATGGGAACATAAAAATAGCTGTTTATACTATCATGTACGGGTATCAAACACTAGTATTCGTATATTCTCCAAAGATTAATAACGATTGTCTACACGTAATTAAAAATAACGGTTTAAGCTTGAGGGCACTTCTCCATTTCAAAGCGCACTTGCGCGTACTTACTTCCCTACTTTCTACAAAACATGTTTTCTCAAATGGCTTAAGATAATGACAGTCTGATTGCATCTTGTAGTTATTTACAATGCCTTAAAGCCGTTAGAAGCAATTAGGTAATTAATTTATGGCTTTACCACCTGTGATTATGGCGGCTTCTTCCATATTCAGCGGCTAAATGCTTAATGCCATTCCAAGATTTAAAAGATTGAGTTTTCTAATGTTTTTGCTGATTCAAAAGTTTCTAGAAAAGAAAGCTTGTTGATACTATTTATCTTTCTCTGGGTCTTACTTAGTATCATTATGGGTAGCAACCCAATGGACTTTTGGATTAGCGTAGAACAGGGCTAACGTTATAATGAGAGACCAAGGATTCTACCAATGATCAAATATCAAATCCCCCCTGATCTTTCCATATCATTATAGTTGTGTATAGAATCTAAATTTACAACACAATCACGAACGGCCGACAATGGTGAACGACACATAAAACACAAATTCTTCCTTCTTCCAAAGTCAACCGAGAGACGTACGAAAAAGAACGCTACTTCAGGAGGTTCCATGCATTGTCCGCCGAAACCGAAACTGATGCTGAGTTTTTTTGCCGGAAACTCCCAAGACCAAAACCAAAGCTCAGTCAACTAGATAATACTACATTAACAGTGAGTTTAAGAGGAAGCAACTAACACATCAGTAAACATCAGAGGTATTGTAAGATGCATTACTGAGCTCAGAGCAAAGCAGGCTCGGCTCGTTAAGCGAGTCGTAACAATAAAACCTAACACCCACTGCATTATTTGGGTGAACGGACCCATTATCGGTGCTGCATTCTGCTAGTTTGACTACCATCGAGTTTTACTATAGTCAGAAGTCCACAATTAAACTTAGAATTCGTAGAGAAAACGGATAAGAAACAATAGTTTTTACGAAATTACGGTACTTATTGTAATTCAAAGAAATGAGATTGCGACAGCGTGTTTGTACTTTACAAATTTAATTAGTAATTTTTTAATTATTTTTGTACAAGTACAATAAATTGAATGAGTATGTATTTTTATCAATGTACCTGCTTGTACATTTTTGTATTTAATTCTATAAATTCATAGCTTCAGTGTTAGACTCGAACCATTTCTATAGGTTTCGAAAAGCCAGATTTCTGATATTTAAGACTCTTTTCTGGAACCGCCAGAATATGCACTTGTAGTAAATATATAGGTATTAAGTAAGTAATAAATTACATCACGAGTTTTTCTTTATATTATCCACATGGACTAAGTGCCAAAATTAGAACTAGGTATATTAGGCAAGAATGTAGGACTACTTATTATATTTTTACAGATAAGCTTGTAAACTTTGTAAAGCTTGTCCAGTTATACCACAAACTGTCATGCAGCTAGACGGGTAGTTGGATAGCATCTTATTATTTAGATTTCTGTGGACAGCATCTTTGATATCAGATTTCATTTTATGGTCGAAATGTAGAAATTGGGCTGTAAAACGTTAACAAAACGGCATTTTAATGTAAGCACCAGCTGTTAGAACTGGCCCTTTTGATATTTTTACTACTAGAACACCATTAAGATACAATCTAAGGATTACGCCCTGTTTTAAATTCTTTTAATGCTTTTTTATATTCCTAGATTTATACAGTAGGTAAGTTTATACTATTTAAATACAAATGGCTCACGTGATCTATCTTGCCTTCCTTGAAAAGTGAATAAATAATTTCTATCGACTTTTTATGTCGACTAATATTTAAATATTCTTTTCACTGGTCTGAAAATAGCGACAAATTTAAACCTATTTAACTTGCTAGATCTTCATGTTCATTTCTAAATACATAGGTATGTACCTAAATGTATCTGAATCTCGCATCTGACAACATAACTACATTATAGAGCATAGAATGTGAGCAAGAGGGCCTTGTCTTTTCCCGCAATGGTTACAAATAACTCATTCACAAGCAGGCGAGCACAAAAAGCAGAGTTGGAGAATGGCGTCGGAGTCGAAGGGACGCCGTTTATTTCGGTTGCTCGTAAAATCGATTACCGATTTGAACGAGACTGGCTCCATAGTCGAGTGACGGTTGGTGCTGCCAGTGTTGATACTGGAAGCCTCCTAATTCTAAATGTCTCGAGCGGGTAAGGTAGTTGATCTCTATTCAGAGGACACAGTAGGTCCAAGCAACTACTAGATTTCGGCAGTGGGTTACCACCACTGTTTGCTAAACGAAACGAACTAAATAATACGTATATTTACAGTTCAATTGAGAAACCTCCTCCTTTTTTTTAGGCGGTTAAAAACAAATTAAAACGGCACAAGCACCAATTCATGATACTCGTATTCAGTAAACTTAAGATATCGCAAGGACACAGCTAACCAAAGGAAAACAACAACGTAAATTTGACGAATATAATTTGTTGAAATATATTATGTCAATCAATCCAATTGACATTGAAGAACATTAGACGAAAAAAGACGTCGTATTAAATGTCAGATAGGTGCCGTGTATCATAATATTTTTGATTTTTTTGTATCTGAAAACGCCTCATTGAGCAGACGATGACGAATTTAGTGTCAAGTGAATCTAACTGAACGGCGGTGTTAATATTGACAAATATAGCACTTAACTGCTAAAACTCGTATATAATTAACAGGGTAAGTTGGTGGTTGGGTTATGCCACGCCATGCATCAATCGCGAGTAACATATAAACTCGGATATTATATCTAATCATAGCCTAATGGAATATGCAATGTAATCAGTCAGTCTTCTTTAGTGAGTATATTTTATACGTTATAATTTGTTATGCATTTCTCAAAATATATTTATAACATTATAACAGATGCTACAGATTTCACCAGGTGGTTTCACGTAGTATACAAACCAAAATACGAAATTAACGAAACGAACAGACAATTTCCCAAACACCGAAGTACGGCACAAATCGAGAGAACTGGCAACTCTCTCAACAACTCCGACTATCTGCACTGAAACAGGATGCACTATTTATGTAGTCGACGTGATATTTCGAATTATGAGTGAATTTACACGGAAGTTTTAAAATAGGAAACATTTAGGTCGGAGCCCGATCGGTGAGTTACAAATAAGCAACATAACTTTCCTTTATTGGTGTTGTGGCGAGAAAAATGGTTGTTTTCAGAATATTTACTGCTTCCTTTATAGCGATTTGATTTATTTAACAAACGTATTTACCAAGTACCTATTACGTTTTTTTTTCTATTTGTATTCCATTTACTTCTACAACAGAATACAGATTCGAGAATGAATGAATGATTACAACACCGAGTTAGCGAAAAGCTTTAAACCTCATTATCAGCTGTCCAAAATGGTAGGTCACCGCAGCATGTGGCTAAATATGGCCAACTAAAAAGCCAAAACTTACAGACCTACATGCTCTCTCACGTTTCGGTTTCCACAATTTTAATTTGCGAAAGGCGCTATACCGTGGACAGGTCACATTAAAATGGTTAAGGTATGCAAAGGAGGTCGATGCGCATAGGCATTCGATCAGCGGCGTCAAAAACATGATTGATGTTCTAAAGAAGAATATGGAACCTTCACACGAGCTCAGAAACGTTATAACTTGTATTAATTTTCCTTACAAATACCGACTTTCAGGCTTGGTTATAAAATGCAATTTCCATTTACTACTTTCAACTAGCATCCACTTCTTTGGTATAATTTAAAACAGTAATTTATTCTCTGTCGATGAGAAGTCAGGATAAGGCGATATTTCAAGCCAATTACCAGTCATAATTATTTATAATTTATTGCGTCCGTCGGTGATGTAACGACGTCTACCAACTATCTTCGTTGGTACTGAAAAAAAAAAATAAGTAGAACCAATGAGAAACTATTCTTTGCTATTTATACGAAATTTCGTAGTCGTAAAGTTACCTACTTTAAATGTTCGGCGTTGATAAAGCATGGAGTGTTTTCTAGTCACTGGAAGGTTAATAGGCAACTACGCAGCGTAAAAAGTTTTAGTTAAAATTCACACGCTTCCATATTTGTATTTGCTATATACAAAACAAGAAAGAAGTCTCTGAGAAAACGACAAAAACAAGAGGCAAGTAATGCAATTACAGAAGAGACCGACACATAATTGTGTTCGTGTTAAAGGTCTAGGCATAGACCTTAAGAAACAGTATCTAATGGAATTCTTACTAGTCAACATTAATATTGATTAAATATCCTGAAGTTAGGGTGAGAAGTTGATACTTGTTTTCCTCAGACACTTTGACATTTACGCATGCTCGTAATCGATTATAATCGTAATCGTTCGTAATGATAATTATCTGACAGCTCAAGAATTTTAGTTTGTGCATGAAAAAATTGTTGGGATCAGGGAATCTAAAAAGGATAGGTACTTTGAGTTTTCTGTGGACCAACTTACAAAATGGACCAATTAAGTTTCACCGTTTTTAATGCCGTTTCAGCCGCGTATAGTCGCCGTGGTCAGAAGAAGACCAGTAACCCACCAAACATTATTCGATGGATTAAATAATAATATATAACACTTAAACCACTGGGCACTCTGCCGAAACAACAGAGATGTAAGCCAATACCATCCTCTGTTCCCAAAACTTTTCTACGCCATCCTAGAAAAAATCTTAACAATTGGCAACTAGTTGGGAAGGGCAGGGGTTTTGTACCCCCAGATAGTTTTTAAACGTGGGACAAAATTCTCTAAAGATCAGACAGTATTATCAGTATCAGTATTTTCAATTCGTATTATCATAGTTATTTATATCTGTTCAATGCTTATAACTGTTTTAAATTATCGTCTGTTCACTTTCGTTAATTCTTTATTTACTATCAAATTTTATTAATGTATCAATTCAAATATTTGTATTTTTTTTTTCATGTACATGTTGGAAGATGCTACTGGCTTCTGAAACACAGTTCTAACTAGCTCGGGGTCAGTGGTCTCCTGTTTTTGTATATAAGTACTCATTATTTTTAAGACTTTACTACTACTAATTATTTATTCAAATAAATAGTTTTTTTAGTATTTATGGAAATAAATGTACTAAACATAGTTTCTTTAATACCTTAGATAAGTATTTTAATCGTTCTAGGTTATTATTAATTGAGTACAGAGGCCTGCATATTTTCAGAAGTAGAGTTGCAATTCCTTGTTACAGAAACAAACAGGACCATGTTCAAAATGGACTACTTTTTTTCCTTGCATTGTTATATTTGGATTAACATAAAGGTAGCCAGGGTACGCTTAACGAAACGAGCTGTGTGCATACAAACTATCCTATTTACATACGTTGGTTTGTGTGTACCGCTGATTGGCGACATGGCCATGTTGGAATAGGCAATGAAGACCTCATTAAAGGAATATGGTTTGTTACAAACGCATAAATGATTTAACTTTCATTTTTTTTAATAATTTAACTACCTGCGGCTCAAGGATTTCCTTTCCTTTCGACCTGGCTGAGCGACAAACATCCAAACTTTCATATTAAAATGTATAATATTGGTAGAATAATAGCTACATATTATGTTTATCATTCACTGCGAAGCTATGGAATGGAACCCTACCTGATTTTGTTTCCCAATAGTTACGTATTACCTGGGTGTTCTAAAATTATTTCTATTGTATGTCCTATATTTTCTCAGGAACTGTATTTACATCTTAGTCGTATCTTTGCATAACGTCAGGTAGGATTGCAGTTAGCGTTTGGGGTTGGAGATGCAGCCAAATTCAAACTTATTTTGTATAACTGTTAAAATGTGTACTATAGTTATAAAAAATAAAATGCCCGTCTTGACTTTTGAGAAAGACCCTAGAATACAACTAAACTAAAAGAAGCAATAGTAGAATGATAATAATTAATTCCAATAAAGTGTTTTTACATCGGTAGGTGTACCTACATCATTTCATTTTTAGTTTGGGTTAAAATAATGTATCATGATTACCAATGAATGAATGAATAAGAATGTGAAATAAAATACGTTTTATGTCTTGAAGACTATACATTTCCAATACCTACCCCGATACACAACGCAATGAATCGAATTGATCTTGGCACGGAATCAAACCCCTCCCAAACCCTTTGTCTTATCAGATAGAGATGTGATAGAGGCATGGATTGTCATTACGAATTTCGTCAGAGTCGTTTGTATTCCGTTTAGAATCGGGTACTGATTATATTTTTCTAATTTTTATAGGTTTACACTTGACCACCATCTCGCCTGATGTTAAGCGACGATGCGGTCTACGATGGAGCGTGTTTACCCAGAAGAAACCGATTCACTTTCGATTTGAAGACACCAAGATTATAACCATCGGGAAAACCCCACTTAGGCAATTCATTCCACAGTCTAGACGTTCTTATCATAAAAGTAGAGTCAAATCTCTTCGTTCGTGTCTTTGGAACATCAACCATGAAACTATACCGCTTCTTCTTTGAAAAGACTTTGCAGTCTTTTTCGCACAAGAGTGTTATTGCCTATGAGCCTTTTGGCACGTCTCTCGATCGATTTCAGAGCCTCAAGCCAGCGAGCAACACGGAAGGGAGTAGCCTTAGCCTTAGATATTTAGCCGATCCGTCCCAAAGGTGCGCACAGTACTCCATATATTATGTTTTCTAGACGACGGTTTCTACTTCACCCACATGATCAATTTCATTTCGATCAGATAGTCGTTTCGCAACGTCATACATGGGCCTATCGCATGTATAATTATCGAGTTACTGTCTTGGCGAGACGGGTTTCATTACGCCGCCTTCAGGTAATCATGATGCAGAGATTGATGAAGCAGCTGTGAGCTAGTTGGACTTGGTGGTTATAATTATATGCTGGTAGTGAATTAATGATACTGATTTCCCTAGCTTGAATTTTTTTCAAAGCGAATCTATAGATTTTGCAATCTAAGTTAAATTTCTCTAACAAAATTACAATTTGGTGCCACCTTTGGCGAAATTGACAACTATGTATTCGACTTATATATTTGCAGTCCTAAAACTCATCATCGCGCATTCTAGAAACTACTTATTTTCATTTTTTTTATAGTAGGTGCCTCTATACAGATTACAGGTAGCAGGCAACTTTAAAAAAGTAGCGTTTATGATGTGACTATCGCTAGCTTTGATCGCGTTGCCAAAAAATAGGATAGAGCTGACAGCAGGATTTCCGCTGTAAAACTACCACGGGTAAAACTACTGCTTTGATTGGGACATAAATAAAGGCCTTGTTAACATGTTTAATTGCCTTGATCAACTAATTAACAAAGAATCAAAGGTGATTTCTAACTCGATGATAGCATAGAACCTGTGCGTAATAAAACTGTGCTATCTGGAATGTAATGTAGAGCTCGCTGCTATTAAATTAAACCAGTACCACCTACAGTTTTCTGGCTAAGTAGTTGAACTAAATTGCTTATATTCAATGCTTTCTTGTAATATAGATAGATAGATAGATTAACTCTTTATTGCACTTAAAAAGTAAACAAAGTTACAAAAACTTAATCAAATAAAGTAACAATTGGCGACCTTATCGCTAGAAGCGATCTCTTCCAGGCAACCGCTGGATGGAAAAGGAGAAATAAAATAATGCAGAATGCGATAGTGTCGCCAATCACCAACGATTTCTGGACGCGAATGTGACGTGATTTTTTTATATAAATAAAGTGAAAGGATGAGTAAAATGCGCGTGATGGTAAATAATACGCTTTGCCCATAATAACGCAGGGCCACGTTTCTGGAATGTGTAGTTTATACAAAAAAACTAGATTAAGTTTTTGTAAGTTATAGATATTTCTTTTCGATCGGCTGGAAAAATTATTAGAAAGAATTTTTAACGATTGATTTTAACCCCGACAGCCAAAAAACGACATTATGATGTTGGGGGCAACCACGGATATTATCGGGTGACAACTGTCTCTTCAGCGTTAATTTTTACGACGCTCGCGTACATTGACACTCAAATTGTATACATAAATTATATTAAATAAAAGTTTGTTGAGTAAGTCAAAAGGTTTTCGATTGCTCGGTTTTTGTATGAAAAATATGATTACATACATAACTTATCGACCTCTGGATTTGTCAAGCAACATGTACCAGCAGACAATAGCCATCCGAAGCTTCCGAGAAAACATCTGAAGTTTTATGATAGACGAAAATACATCGACGATTATTTAGGTATTTAAGCGTCACTCCGAGAGCGGTGATCGCCTCGCTTTCAACACGCCGGTTTTCTCAAACAATTGCTCAACCACAACAATTTCCAATTCAATTTAACGAGCGTTTGAGTGACACGTTTTAAGACCACTCGAAAATATGTCTGCTATAACGAGATCTTGGGGCTTTTAAATTTTATACCATCTTTTTGAATGACAGTCGGAGAGGAAGATGACTTTGCAATTTATAACGGGGTTCGGATGTAAACAATGAAAAGAAATCCATTTTTGGACGGTCGGTTGGCATCGGATAAAATATTAATGAACTATAAATTCCATTTGGTATTTTACCCGGATTTTTGCATATACAGAGGGATAGCTAAGGATTTGCTCGGTATTTATGTATTGTTTGCCTGTTTTTTTAATGAACTTATAGGTATGTAGTATTTAATTTTTTAAATAATTTTATAACATATTTGCTCGTAAAGGGTCTCTTATTGGACCAATTTCTGTATCGTAATGTATCTTATTACGCACTAGTGCTGTAATGTGTAATGTAAAACGCACGGTTTCAAAATGCTTCGTCCACAGACTAGGTAGAGAGATAAGCTCCGTCTAAAACGAACGGTAACGGAACCTTTTAAAATCTTAGTAAAGAGTTTTTATGTCAGAAAAGTGTGGTCAACATTTTATGAATAAAATTAACTTTGAGAGGTAAAATATAATAAATAATTATTAAATTCGTTAGGTAATTTAATTAATTTAGACCATAAATTACTTTAATTTTTCTGTAACAAAACACAAAAATATTAATTTACTTTATTATTAATGGCATACCGGCTGGTTCTGTGCCGTTGCTTAAAAAAAAAGGCGCCGATGCGCGCGCATTGCTAATCTGTGATCCATAGTGATTACTTACTCTGTGCTGCGATCTGTGATCAAGTAAATATTATTCCGCGCGTTTTTTTTCGCTGTATTGTTTTTACTTGAAAATGTCGTCAGAGTTTTGTTTATTTCCTCGCAAATATGTTATAAAACGTCGTATGACATACGTGCGCTTTGATAATTACAGCCTCTGCTAATTATAGCTCTCGCCTTCGGCTCGAGCTAGCAATAAAGCCTCGGCTGTAATTATCAACTTACCGCACTTATATCATAATGTACTATTACTAGCTTGACCTATTTTTTTCGTCGACCAAAGACATCATAATTATATGTGTTATTCGAGACCACGTCTCACGTCATATCTGTGTACCAAATTTCATCCAAATCCCCTGATTCGTTTTAGCGTAAAAGTATACAAACATACGGGTATTATGTACCTACATCCATACATTCTTATTTAAACATTCGCGTTTATAATATTAATAGCAATTTTTAATCATGTTTTGCTTTTTCCTGACGAAGGTGATCCTGACATCAATTCTTAGTCTGACATTTTCCAATCTCTTTTTATTTACACAGTAATAAGACAAGTAAATGTAGAAAAGTAGTAATTTCGTGATGTAAGAGCATTGCGCACAGAATATTCGTTACACGTTATAAGTTGTTTGAGATACGGAACCCAGAAGTTTCCAAATAGACTCGCATTATAAGGGTTTCTAGTCAGTAGATGGGTTGGAGGTGATTTCGAAGCGAGTGCGGGCCCTTTGGGTCCTCGTTTAGAGTTGTTACGAAGCACGTGGGATGCCATTGAAAACATAATCGAATTGCTTTATGTACCAATACCTCCGCTCGTTACGTAGGCGTAGCGGCTTTCTCTAATCTCTGGCAGCTTTGTAGAGTTATTTGTAGTCAATTTTGATGGTGACAATTTGTTTTAGGATCCTAGTTTGTTAAATTGCTATACAGTTTCAGACATCGGGTTAGTTGAGTGGAAAGTTTAGTATTTGTCATAATATTTATTTTAGCTTCTGTATTTCTAATACTTTATTAGAGTTTGTAAGGTTGCGACGTTGCTCGTATGATCTTAGTAATCTTTTACAGATCGTACAACCTTTCTAGGAGCGGATTTTGTAGATTTTTGTCTTGCAGATATGTTTGTAATATCGCTGGAAGGAATATACCACAGACTAGGTAGAGAGATGAATATACTATTTGATATTTCTAGACAGTGGCATTTTAGTGAGGGAATGTGAGTTTATATGTCAATGAATTGTTTTTTCAGCAAGGCGATTCATATTTATTTCTTCAATGTTCGGAACATCGGCACCATAGATACCCGAATATCCACAAAGTAAGATTTTCTGTTCTTATTGCATACCTACATTATATGCAATGTGTTCCTGATATGTGATCTAATACCACCTTTTTTATGTTGGACTGATCGTTGCTGGAAAAATGAAATTGTGGAATACGCAGCCTGAGTGCTCGAGTGGGTCGAGAGCTCGAGAGTGAATCGGTTTCTTCTAGGTAAGCGGTATCGCGTTCTATCCTAGACCCCATAGCCGTTTAAGATAAAATTATATTCTATAAGCGTGACGGCATTTTTACAAACGTTTTATTAAAATTACTCGTTTTTAATATCATTTGTGATTTATTTCTGTGATAGCTTTCTATACTTGAATAAATCTATATATCTATATAAAAATCAATGCCACTTTTCGTTGTTATTGAACTCCTCCTAAACGGCTGGACCGATTTGAATGATTTTTTTGTATACGTTTGGGTAGGGTCCTGGAATGTTTAGATTCACAAATCAGCCCGGCAGATGGCGCTAAAATTGATATCTAGGTTATTATTCGAGCGAAGCCGGAGCGGGCCGCTAGTACTACCTATAATAAAAATAATGAATAAATAATTGTTACGTCAAAACAAGGAACAACCCGAATTTTTACCTACTCTACACCTACTTAGTACCTATCTTTCTACCTTTTATTTTATCACCCCCTTAAAAAGCAACGTATAGACAACGTATATAAAAAAACGTACATACCTTTGCGTTTTTTTTTAAGTGATACAATTTCAGTATTTTATTTTCTTTGGTTTGATGTGTGTATCAGTTCAGTGTTCTTAGCTTTTTTATTAAAAATCGTTCCGAATTACTTTTTGTTTGCTCGATTAGCTTGATCGGTCTGTCGACGGCTCGTAAGTCGTAATCTACGAAACCGTTTTATTTTAATGGCTTTGGTTATATCGCCCATAATTCATATCGATCACTGGAAACTATAAAGCATGGACAGCATACGTTTTAAAACTGGCTATGTTATGACACGGCGTTCATTTTTTACTTTTGGTATAAAATAAATAATCGATTTTAAAATTTTGCCCTGGGATTTTAGTTTAGTTATATGTATAGCGATACTAAAACGTAGTAGTGAGGTACGAGACGATTTTTAAACAAAATTGTACTTATAACTTTTAATCATTAAAGTTATTGAAATGTATAAATGAGTAAAAATTTGTATTTTCACATCACTGCTATCTTTCATACCATCTCAGTCTGTAAATGTTTCAAAATCGTAATTTTTTACGAGTGCGACAGTATTCTGAATCCACTTCTCAGAGTTGTTAAAACCAAGGACTCTTTGAGTCAAAGTACGCTAGCGTTTTTTAAACGTACCCTGTATAAGATTATCTGTACCAACCTATCACTTTTAAGTTTAGTTTTTCTTTATATGCTTTTTTTTTAACGGGCAGGGCCTTTATTAATAAAACTAAAATACAATGAGAACTACACTACGCTACATACCTAACTAACTACTTACACTAAGGAAATCTGAATTATCCAAAGACCAATGAAGGTCTTCAGATAATCAAGATGTTCAAGCTCACTACCAATCGGACGCGTACCCAGCATGCTGGCGGCATTACCACGCTGAATGGCAATGTTTATGCGTTGGGCCAAATAAACGCCAGAATTTTGGTCATGCGTCGCGTCGACCAAGCCGCTCGGAAAGGCTTCTGAAGATGAGGTGAATGTAATACTATAAAATTTCAACGGAATATTGCTCTACTTTTTAGTTGATTAATCATAAATTAGTTAAATTGATACGTTTGTGTTTCGCACATCATTTAAATGCATTTAATTAATCGAATTTGCTGTTCCAGATGTATTTTCATGGAGATAAAAATTTAATCTATTTTCTCCAAAAAAAAAACAAAAACAACTTCAATTTAAAATCATATCCGGATATTCGACCAATTTTCATAAGAATCTGTTACTATATCGTCTGAATACATGATAGCAAATTTTAGTTCATATTTAAAAATCTACATACCGATTTTGATAAAATATATATGGGACCACCTTTGAACTATGATATACCAAACAAAATTAACCATCATAATTGATTCACAATTTGCGGCGCACGTATCATACATACAACAACAAAAAACATACGACCGCATTGATAACCTCCTATTTTTTTAAGTCTGTTAGATATAATCATATTCCAGTACTATAGAATCTAAATGTATCAAATGTCATGCCTGATCGCATACCAACACTACTGCAACTGACGACCACCGTTTATTCAAATCAAAACATAACATTTATTGAATGTTTACATTGTAAAGTGGTTTGGATGGATACAAGTTCCGGAAAACTCAGCTCTAGGGTATTTATTACATGACTGGCGATAGTAGCAAAAACTTTTCACTCAGAATTTTAGTATTAAACAGGACTAATGTAAAAACACGTCACCTGTATAGCCACTGATATACGAGTACCGCTGTTAAGCACGTCGGTGACGTTCACACACAAGCTTTTACCAAATCAAAAAGTGCTCAACGCGGCTTAAGAATTTTTCACTTAAAAAATGATAAGCGTGAAAAACGTTCGCTCGAAAAACGCCGGTCTGTTGAGGCAAGGGCGCGAGAGCGCAGTCAGGCGGCCGTCGGCCATCGATGGGGTATAACGAGCCGATCGAGCGCGCCGTTTTCCACGGAACCACTTTTTTATTATTTTCGTTCGCCGTCTCGGGAGCATTGCCTCCGATATAATAAACAAGTACGCGGTAGGGTGTCACTCATTTGAGAATTGCTGGAATCACTCGACAAGAGCATGTAGAGTAAAATGGTGTTTAGTTTGTAACTTTTACTAATTGTGATTTAATGGACATTTAATTTTCGAACATATAATTGGCAAGGGTTTCCTGACGAGGTTTTTCAAAATAATGCAAAATTAGGCAGAGAGTTTAAAGTTAAAACTGTTTATTTTCAGTAAACTAAAAATTTATTCTATCTACAAAATATGTACTGTAACACTACATATTAAAAACTGTACATTTGTAAAATATTTTCAACGTGTTTTGCAGTCTAAAAAATGTAGATTAATAAAAAACTAGAGATAATGGCATATAATTATAGTAGATCCAACCGTTTATCCTCTTTTTGACAGCCCCAATAGAACGTAACTGCGTCATGTTACGCAAAAGTTCACTTTTAAATGCGAGGTTTTAAAAATATGACAACTGCTTAAATTTGCTCCTTGATCCCGTATAATAATCATCTTTCACAAAATGAGTCCATAAGTGCAGTAGTTTTTTTATTAATTCCATAAAATAACAAACGTTTTTAAAAAATTACGTTCTATGGCTATCAACATAGTGATGTTACGAAGTTACGATTGAGATATCGATATTGTTTATGAACTATTTTTACACGGGTGTTTTCCGTTCTCGGCACATAAGAAAAAAATAATTAAACGTCGTTGTAGGAAATAAACTAGTCTTTAAAAAAGGTCTGATGCGTTTTATTGATTAATCTAATATTTCAAGAGTTATCGGCTGCAATAGAAAAACTGGTTAATTAAATGGGCCATAAATCGTAAACGCTACATGTCACAGAAAAGTTTTCCGGCCACAAAAGATGCAAAATATTATTTTCTACAATAACGACCTCAACAATTTTTGCCCTAAAGTTTATAGTTTCCGAGATATTAGCCAAGCTCGCAGCAATGTTTTACTTTTAAAAATTCGGCAACCGGACTTTGGGACTGATTTTTCGCATGCAACCCGACAAAATGTCATGTTCTTATTTGCCAAAATAATCTTTAATTTTATTTAATTTCAATTTAATAACCAGACCGTTGCAAAATGCTAGTATCGATGTACCTGTTTATACTTGGTCACAACACTATAACTGACAAATTAGATCTGCCAAAAAGAAAATAAATGGTTGGATTCACTATAAACGAAGAAATAGTTGGATTGCAACCAATGGTACTTCATTGTCCTCCACTTCGAATAAATATGGTGGTATTACGAAGAGACATGGCTAGTGTCAAAATGAGATAGCGCTACGACGCTCGCGCAGGTGTGAACGGGACACGCGCGGAACATGTCTCGAAGCCTTCGGCTGTGGCTCTCAAACTTTTCACATGTTTCCTACAGGATACCTTTTTCAAAGTTCATAATTTTTCTTTTACATAGTTTTTATTTTGGAGTCACAACTCCGGAACACTACATAGCTTGAATTAAATCGAATGTTAACATAAAGGGTGGTTATAGTTGATATTATTATACCAACAGAAATGAGTAAAACAAAAAACAATAGATCGATTGAAAGTATTTATGATCCTAATCACATCAAATAAAAAGTTTGACAGCCGCCGGAAGGCTCGTGCTTTTCCATCGCCTCTCGTTAAAAGCTTTTAACGAGCCGACCTTGCCGTAACGACTAGACAGAGATGGCAGCATCACACCCGCCCACGACAGTAAAGGAGAAAAAACACCGTCTAACAATAAGCTTACTAACAAGACCCTGCTACCAACTTCGAAACGACTTAACGACCATAATTATGCACTGAATTATGCAACGTAACGTGTTTATTTAAGGCCTGATTTTCCATGAATAAATATTGATAGATGGTAAATGAGTAGTGTCGATGGTGATCTGACTAACGAGAATGACTCAGGCGCAGGTTTTGTTCGTTTTTCAGAAGTAAACCTTTCAGTTTGACGCGAGGGTTTAAATTAGATTGAAGGAGCTACACCTCTGTTAGGAGTTTTCTCGTAAATGTCGTTTTTGAAATTTATTCAAATTGGTTTTCCGTTGCTGAGAGCTAATCGCGGCCATAAAGAATGTTACAAGCGCGTTTTATATGATGCTATCTAAAGATAATTGTTGTTATTATCATAGAATTTTATCATGATTTGATTGTTAATAGCGTTTGTAAAGTTGGTAAACATTGGGTTCACTAAAATTACTGTACTGTTGAGTTTTAAATCAACTAAGTATTTGCGTTTATTTATATATTTTCTACAATTTTAACAGTACTTTGTTTGTTGTTTTCATTATAAGAAGCTTATTTTTAAATAAATTAATCCTACTAATATTATAAATGTGAATGTATGGGTGTTTGGATGTTTGTTGCTCAATCACGTCCTAATCCTAACGTATGAACGGATCGGGCTGAAATTTGGAACACAGATAGATTATAGTCTGGAAGAACACATTGGCTACTTTTTATCCCGGAAAAACAACGGGAACAACGGGAACGGGAACTTCGCGGGTAACACCGCGGGGCGCTGCTAGTACATAATATGTAATAATAATTTCTCGAAAAAAAAACAACAAAAATCAACTTCAAATTAAAACTAAACTCAGGCATTCAACTTAATTTCGTAATGTTTATGATAATGTCATCCAGAGATAAGCAAATTAACTAAGAGCGCAACTAGCGAGGCTAATTGAATAATCAGACTACTAAATGTTCCCACTGCTGGGACTCGGGGCCTTCACTCGAAAGGAGAGTCAAGGCCATAATCCACCATGACACGTGCCCTCGACATGTTGGTTTCCTCTTGATTTTTTTCCTACACCGTTTTATGTTAGCGGCTTTACGCATATGACTTTGAAAAGACAGTGGTGCACGTGGGATTTGATCCCGGGCCCCGGATCGACAGTCGCCGTTCTCGCGACTAGACCAGCCGTAACTTAGCTTATTTAGTCAATTAACGTTAAAGAAACATTTAATTACAGCGTTTAATTTTTTTCAAGAGATTAGATAACAAAGTTTTCACTCACTCCTTGGGTATAATCACATGCTAAAGTTTATCAAACGCTCCGAAGAAAAGACTTCAACGAATCAATTTTGTGGCAACGTGGATTTCTTTTTCAGATCGTAGAGTTAAGGTTAAAAAAATCACTTTTTTTCACAGTATGCATGCGGGCTAATTTACTGTTATCAATATAATAAAAAAATGTTTTCGTATTCAGTTTTTTACACTGTAAAGCTCAACAAATTTGAAGTTCAGCTTTTATTTGAGTTTAAAAACGCCTGGAACACCCAATACGAGTACATTACTCTGTTCCGGTTTGAAGGGCAATGTTTCCAGAGAAATTACAGGGCTTAGAGATATAAATAACATCTAAGATCTCTGGGTGACGAGCGCAGTGCAGTGTTAGGTAATGATTTGGACTTTTCATACTCCAATAGCTGCGTGTCACTGTGCTGTGGCAGGCATGTTGCTTACCATCAGGCACATGTCCTGCTCGTCTCGTAAGTCTTTATTAAAAAAAAAATGTGCTGTTCGGTTCGAATTCTGCCACAAGGAGAGAGTCAAAGTCATGACCTACCACGCTGGTCAAGTGTCGATTGGTCCTTGGAACCTTCTTGGAACACAGTTTCTTCACGATAGTTTCCTTCACCGTTAGAGCCAGTGTTGATGACAAACTTGTACATCTACACTTGGAAAAATAGTCATAATTGCACGCGAGATTCGAAATTACGACCCAATGGTTGTGAGTCGCACATTATAGCCACTAGGCCACTACGGCTTTTCTACAAGTAGGTAACATGAATCTTAAAATACTCCCTTTTATTAATTTAAACAAACAAGAAGCGTAGATTAATAAATAAAATATGTAGAATTAAAATACCAGGCGTCATAGTGAGGTTAATCTTCAACCCACCTGTCGGTCCACGGTTTAAGTTTAAGCTATTTATAATTTAAAACTAAAACCCCGCTGAGTTTGTTTTATGAAGGAAGGAATCCTTTTATCTGGCTTATTTATCAAAGTGATTAACTTGGGCACGATCCCGTCGCCATGGATTTAGGACGCTGGGTTTGGTTTACAACTTTAGCGTTCGGTATTGGATGTAAATCTTATGGATGAAAATTTATACAGTCTTGAGACTTGGAATCGTTAAGTTTTATACTACATAATTTAAAAAACAAAAAGAGACATACTAGGATCCTAGACAGATGTGATAACACAATAAATTTAATTACATACATACAGAGGTGTCGGTAATGTGACGCGAGTTCAATTGTTTTTTCCCATTTCGAAAAACACTCACCGCGCCTAAAGAAATGTCCACTTCGAAAATTGCTTTCGATGTAAAAGTACACATAATACTTAAATTTAATTGCGTATCTTTATATCTGCTGGCTGTTGAAAATTCTTCTGAATCAACTCAAGACCCATCACAAAGTTGGAAAATCCTGGGAAATCCGGAAGGATGGAAACTCTAAAGGTACAAGTTCGCGCGGAGACCGCGACCGGAGACCGAGACCGGAGACCGCGACAGGCACTTGACACTATGGAATTGTATGGGCGCCAGTTCGCGCCGCGACCGCGACCTGTCTCGGTCTCCTGTCGCGGTCTCGGCGCGAACTGGCGCCCATACAATTCCAAGTGTCAAGTGCCTGTCGCGGTCTCCGGTCTCGGTCTCGTGTCGCGGTCTCGCGTCGCGGTCTCGGCGCGAACTTGTACCTTAAGCAAGGGTGACATTCGGCATGTTACAGTAGTTTGGGAGTACAGTATACTATACATATTGTTAATGTCGTATGTTAATTGATCAAATTATCACATTACATTGGTTTTTAAAAAAAGTGAATGATATGACCATTGATTGTATAAGAGCATACTATCACAAAGGATATGACAGATTTTGTAAAAAAAATGGTTGTCTGTAAAGTCGGGTTACTGACGTTAGTTGAACGTGACAACTTCAACTACGCCTTAGAGTGAGGTAACGCCGGCGGCGAGGTAACGGCGGTAACGTTACATGACGTCATGTTTTGCGGGCGTGCAGCCGGCTTCATCGAATTATAAGACGTTATCACGTCAAAAAATTAAATTACATAAAATTACATACATGACGATGTCACGCCAAGATACTTGAAGATACCCTTCACAGAAAGTAGGAAAGAAATGTCGATGCGATAAATGCTGTCCAGTAAAAATCTACACCGATCAAGTCGAGTGTAAAATCCGATACACGGTAAATATTACCGAAACAAGTCGCCGTTAACACGATCGATCGTCTATCATGTCTAACTTGATTGCATCACGCCTCGTTAGCTGCGGTGGCGGCGGACAGCGATACAGCTTGAGCGAGATGAGCAGAGACAGTCGATTCTGTTACAAGTCGATACCGGGCTTGACCACGAACTTACCTGGGGGACGAAAAAAGCAACGTTGTAACCGATGGGTGACGAAAAAAGCAACGTTGTAACCGATTAACCGATGGGGGACGAAAAAAGCAACGTTGTAACCGATGGGGGACGAAAAAAGCAACATTTTGGCGGTGGCGTGGGGACGAAAAGAGCGTTAGAAACGTTATGGACGTTAAGGGATGAAAATAGCGTCATTGTGGCCAACGGGGAACGAAAAAAGCGACGTTGTGGCCGATGGGGGACCAAAAGAGCGACGTTGTAGCTGATGGAACACGTATTCCAAGAAAGTGCGTATTCACCATGGACTTGAAAGGCACACCTAGTTGGTTCTGTAAACTCTGGAAACAAGGAAGATGGCAAGGTATTCCAATCCCTGGTGGTTAAGTGGAACTATAGTTAGTTTGCATTTGCATACAACGCGGTTATGATGGAAGAAAGATAGTGAGACGAGAAGTGTTAAATACAGGTGAGGAATATGGACGTATGAGAAAAACGCCCCTGACCCAATTCATAGTTAATAATAATTTTGCGATACCAACGAATCTTTATTACTGACTTACAAGTTATATGATATGGTGTTACGATAGACGAAAAATGTATCTTGTGGCACACGAACGGGGCGATAATATGGCGCTTTGCAACCAAGCTTAAAATATCATAACGAATATTTTAAATAAATAATAACTTTTCAACTAAAATGTGAACATCTTGCATTGCTGTGTATATCACTGCTATTTTTATAATATGTATTGTGTGATGGGACGAGCAAGAAATGTGTCTGGTGGTGAGCAACTCACGTGCCAATAACAGCACAGCTATTCAGTCTATGAATCCAAATCACTGTCTAGCACTGTACTGCGCTCGTCACCCAGTGATATAAAATTATTTATGTCTTTGCCTTGTAATTTCCCTAGAACCATTGACCTTCAAACTGGAAAACATAACTATTAGCAAACTTCTGCTTAGCGGTAGAATCATAATTGGCAAATGTATGATACTTCGCACGGATTCTGCGAAGTGTCCTACTACAACTCAGTCCTATGAGTATATGTATATTTTTTTTTTTAATAATTGGTGACGAGACAAGCAGGACATGTGCCTGATGGTAAGCAACATGCCTGCCACAATAACAGCACAGTGACACGCAGCTATTGGAACATGAAGAGTCCAAATCATTACCTAGCACTGCACTGCGCTCGTCACCCAGAGATCTAAGATATTGTATCTCTAAGCCCTGTAATTTATCTGGAAACATTGCCCTTCAAACCGGAACACAGTAATGTTTGCACACTACTGCTTGGCGGTAGAATAACTGGCAATGGTGTGGTACTTCCCCAGGCGGACTCTTTTAAAGGTAAAGCCACTCTTATTTATTTGGACTACTTATTACCTGAAGAGAAAGAAAACTAAAAACAAAAGCAAACAACCATTAACTTCCAATTACATACTAGTACCATTAATGGTACTAAAGATACAAAGTTGTGTCATTTGTACCATCAATGGTACAAATCAATGGTACTACTGACATTAAGGCAAACTTTCTACACCAAATTTTTTTTAAACCTTTCTCACCTTGCTAATTACCGAAAAGTGATTACCAATTTACTTGGTTTGCTCTTAAGAAAGTTCGAACAGTAGCGGAAGCGAGCACCATTTTAGCGCCTCTCTCAAAATGTTCCTCTTATTGGAGGGTGATTACCTCTTTGATGGAGCCGCCTCATCGAGATGCAAAATAGAGTTCAAACCGGCCGCCGCGCTGTGTTTTGATTATTATCGTAATAGATTATCACTCGCTTGGGAGAGGCGCACGTTTTTGACGTAGCTCTCTCTCTTGGGTCGTGATGGCTCTTGGACCCATTTGTATGGGACAG
Source organism: Ectropis crepuscularia (assembly GCA_963693475.1). Lineage (NCBI taxonomy): Eukaryota > Metazoa > Arthropoda > Insecta > Lepidoptera > Geometridae > Ectropis > Ectropis crepuscularia. Next base: position 20,110,930 of record OY856358.1, read on the forward strand.
GTTTAGATGTAAATGCTAGATTTGTGTTAAGAAAATTGACGTATTTTTTTGTAGTTTTTATTACAGATGCGTATGTGTGAGAGCGATGAATGTGAAAGTACCATAATTATAGTGGTATGCGAAACCTTGAAAATATGCAGATGGATTTTATAAAATCTTTACTAGTGTTGTTTGTTAAAAACAATAATAACGAAAGTTTGTGAGTATGTTCTGTTCCACGTAAAAACTACTGAAGGAATGAGTTTTGGTACATAAATAAATATGTCATAGTCTGGAATAACACAGACTAACTACGCGCCTGGCGGGAACTATGCGGGTGAAACCGCGGGCCGCTGCTATTATCTATATAAAAATATGGTGTTTGTAATCGTACTCTTTCAAAACGGGTCGACCAATTTTAATGCTTTTGTTATATTTGGTAGGTATGACAATATATCGTGTAGTATTTTTCACCCTCTTACCCCCATCCTACATTTTTAATGTAGATACTTTTGTAAAATCAATATCTAAATATTAACTATCGTTCATGGAAATGAAATCGTCACGAGTGTCACGACGCGTAGACATTTCATTCGATTGATAATATTATAGTTACCTACTTTTGTCGAGTCAGCTAGGTATGTCATAAAATTAAAATTCCGATTGTAAACCCAATAGAAATGTTAAACTTCAATCAGAAACCGACAAACTTAACAAACTCGTAACATTAACGACCAATCAAACGACAATCATGTAGCTTCTTAAATCCACGTTATTTAGCTTAAAATTACGAACACAAGACACTACAGAATAATGTCAAGTATATCTACGTAGATACCTACCTATGTGCAAAGTTTTTTTATTTTAGTGATTTAAGTTTAGTTTGGCCCTGAGGCTTCTGCACTCGCCCTATGTTTGGTAGACAGTACAGGCGAACTGAGAACTATTTTATTGCCACAGGTCCCTGTATAAAAAAACTACAGAACAACTATTTCAAGCAAAGACACCTGAGACCCACGAAAATCTTCCCATTTCAAAAATACGTCTTTTTGCTCATTACCGACTGGCTCCGAGACTCAGTCAGCAGGTCTACTACGAAGTCCGATAAACGATATATCGGCCGAACTTATGGACGTTTCTTACCACGAAACACAATCAGTCGGTTGATCGGATCGGGCGTTTCGTTCATTCTGAATTCCGACCGACATAGATTTGTTAGTTTTTGTATCGTAAACCTTACTCCGAAAGCATTTAATTACCTTACCGATTATTCGGACAGCTGTCGGTCAGATCCGATTATTCGGAGGTTGTTTTCGTAGTAGACCTGCAGTAGTGAGTGAGTTTCCTCACCGAGCCTTGGGTGGTGGGTTCGATTCCCATCCATGATAAATATTTGTGTGACGAATACGAATGTTGTTTTTTATGTGTCTGGGAGTTTCTATGCATAACAGGTAAATATTTAAAGGTATAGGTATATATAATATTATGTAAGCTATATGGTTTACATAGTACAACATTAGCTCAGTCTGAGGCTAGATACTTAAAGTTCTGTGAAAAAAGTGTCGACACATGTATTTATTTCTTTATGCACATTAAAGAAAGGTATATTTATATTTCATTCAATTTATTAAAAATACCTTACCTTGCAATGCCAATATCACCGACGAAAACAGACCTTACCACGCTTGTTTTTAAGTGTCTCTTTTCATAATATTTGACGCGCTGTTAAAATTCTACAAATATTTATTCGTAGTCTCACAAGTAAAAATGACTAATTGATTCACGACGATAACGAGTTTCCGATTAATTACAGACAATGGTTCGGAAATAATAAGCGGAGATGTGAAATTAAATCTCCTCAACGCTTCGAGTTGGCGCGGCCATTTATTTTGTCATGGTCATCAGTCGAGATTTATCGGGCACTTCCATTCTTTTAACACTTAATTTTGACTTACTACATACTACGTCAATTTATGAGAGCAGATAGTAAATTTGAGAACTGCTGTTATTATTTTTATTGAATCAGTAGCGCACTATGCGTTCTGCGCTAGACCAAAGTTCGATAGACAGTGGACCCCACCTATCTAAGGCCAACTTCATAATAAAAAGTTTGAGAACTGCTTGCCTTAGTTGTTTTGGTAGGTACTTTGTTTTGTCTTAGTTGGGAAGTAACTAAGACAAAAACAAGTTTTAAATTTTAAGACGGCATAATCGACACGAAAAAGAATCAATCAAAACAACTAAGGAAAGCAAATCTCAATTTTTTAAATATTTTATTTCAAATATATTCTTTTTTTTTTTTAAATAATATCTTATACATAAAATTCTCGTGTCACAGTGTTTGTTTCCTTACTCCTCCGACTCCGAAACGGCTTTAATGATTTTAACCAAGTTTTATATGCATATTCTGTAGGTATGAGAATCGGCTACTAGCTATTTTCCATACCCCTAAGTGTTAGGGGTTGTTCACCCCAAACATTTTTTTTTTAATTTTTGGGCAAATTGTTTTGTTCTTATTTTTTTATAATGTGGCGTTAAAAAATACAAACAACCCTAAATTTTTACCCTTTTATCACCAACCCCTGTTTTTTATAGCCATTTTAGTAATTTTATCATTTGACAGTGAACTCCTAAACGACGGGACCGATTTGAATGTTTTTTGTATGTGTATTCGAAGATGGTTTAAATTCACAAATAAGCCCGGCAGATGGCGCTGCAGACAGTGTCTAGGTTATGTCCGAGCGAAGCCGGAACGGGCCGCTAGTTACTATATAAACAAAATTAACTATTACATTTACACACTCCAGAGAATTCACTCAAAGAGTCCCCCGCGCACCGCTCCTTGACCAAAAGCCCCCAGAACGCTAGCCGCATTCCCCCGCTGTACAGCCAATAAGATGCGCTGCATCAAATACCAGCCAGAGCGAAGGTCCAGCCCCTTATCTCTGAGACGACGACCCAAATCATGCACGAATTTCCGCGCCTCGGCACACCATGGACCAGCCACTTCGACCGCAAACGGGATGAATTCGTATGCAGACCCCAGGCAAGTGTACTCAAGGTGCTTGCTCCTGGCGGCGGCCTATGCTCCTGCCCCAGCACACTTCTGGGTAGAGGAGAGATGGATGGACCAAGCAGCGACCTTTTTGCCATAGGATCAGCGTAAGCCCGTCAGGCCTTTTATTTGCCGTCTGACCTTGACAATACAGGCTCCAACACGCTTGGCACCCCCGCAGACACAAGGGCTCGCCTAAGGATGTCATTGATGGCATGATGTCCGGGCCTTCGGCCAGCACACCGCGTACAACTAAGGCCATGATGACCATTCGCTTCAACTCTTGCTCCACATAAACAAACGTGAGGTTCGCAAATGATGCATCCCAGCCGAAGTGCTACTGCCACTCTCAGGGAATCGTCGTCCAACAGCGTACCCAGGTGCGGAGAAGGCAGGTCATGGAGCCATGCGCCGGATTCAGGCTTTGTGTATGCCTTCAGTCTGGTTTTGTATTGTTAGGTTTTTGAAGGTTTGTGGTGCAAAAAATATGGCGAATTGGGAACCTTTTTTTGAAGTCGATTTAAAAGGAATGTAATTGAGTACTATTTTCACAGTTTTTGCATTCATATGACATTCTGAAAACAGCTCATTGTGAAAATAAGGAACCCCTTATGAACTTTTTTCTTGAAAACAAAAAACAGTATGAAAGTAGAGTAGTAGATATGTATTTCAATTTTTTTAATCATAAACTTGAACTCTGTGAGTGAGCACCGTATGAAAAACAATAATTAAATAGCTATTCTTGTACCTACGTATTTACTTGGGTAAGCAATTTTAGCTCATCTATACTAATATTATAAAGCTGAAGAGTTTGTGTGTTTGTTGAATGGAAAGATTCTTTCTCTGTTGGATGGTCCATTTATCGAGGAAGCCTATAGGCTATTTAACATTAGGCTACTATCAACAGGAGCGGAGTATGAGTAAAAAATGTAACAAAAACGGGAAAAGATATTGTTTTTGAGAGCTTTCGTTGCGTGACAGCATGTGTCTATCTTTTAAAAGGTTGCGTCATTAGAATCTAAGGTAACCAAATCTGTTCTAGATTTGAATTGGTACGACCGATTTTCGATAGATGGCGTAGCGACGCGCGCACGATTCAGCTAGTAATAGATTTTTAAACATCGATAGTCGTAAAAAGGAATTATTGTATTAACCACGTCGCCTATTTTTCAAAGAGACCATTATTTAACGTATTCTGTTATTCCTCGTAAAGTGTCCATGATGATGGCAAACACGAAAACACGATACATAAACATAACAATTCACTTGATATGCATGAATTCCTGACACACAATTTTGGAACACTTGGCACCTACTTATAATATAAAATATTTCTCCGTACCGAGATAATAATCGACAAGCCTCCAATTTACACAAATATTATTCCGAAAATCACTTAAAATAAATATCACTGGAGTTTAAATTTTCTCTGTAAAGTTCTCGAGCTAATTTTAAAGTGTCACATCGGCGCTAAGTTTATGTCCAGATAAAAATCCAATCGTGTAAATTGGACATGTAAATAAATTGCTGTTGGACGTTGGACAGAGTCACAGTGAGATCTGGGATGCGAATGAGGCAGCTATTGAGAGGAAAGATAGGTATTATAGTATTACAAAAGTGCTAAACGAAAAAACTAGCAAATTACATATTTGTATTCAGTAAGAAATTTCGATTCGAAAGTTTGTGATTTTTTTACTTATATTATAGGTTTACACTAGACTGCCATCTCTTCTGATGTTAAGCGAGGATGTTCTTTAAAATAAAACAAAGTTGTGCTTAAGGAATGTTTTGGAATGTTACTTTACCTTTCTAATAGAGTGAATTATTTTAAATGGTACAGTTTTAATCACAAACTTAGTTATACCCCTTATACCTATACTAATGAGACGCTTTCAAGCGAGAAACTTACTTCCGAAAAAGAGGAAAAACGAGATCTATTTTTATACATGTGCAACAATTTCAGAAAAAGGCTATAATAATTTTGATGAAAAGATCCCGTCAGATAACAGATACAAAAGGGAATTAAGTTTACATAGATTAGGATTACGGAATTAAAGAAAACTCTACGTTTAATTCGTTTACACAAGTTTGCCACAAAAAATAATTAATAATAAATCAGGAACCATCAGCCATGTCACAGGATCATTATTAACAAAATAGTAGACTTTCAACCATGAGATGAGATATTCTCACGCACATAATTCAGTGCTTAGCCATCAGATGCGTGTCTGGATATGTGCCTTCTTTCGTGTACCCCATGCTGAGTCAAAGGCGAGGCTACGAATGCAGGTTATGTAAACCACCTCGTTATATTAAATTTTATGATCATGTTTATAAGCAGTTGTTTTACATACAATCGAGCGTTTCTTATAAGGCGTGGGCCGGTTATCGAAACTTTTTGTTCCGAATTGATGTGTGATGGAATGAACGACAGTTCTGGTTTAGGAGGCGGTATGGAGCATTTATAAAATGTTATTTATATTTTCAAGTAGGTCCTCAAGATTTTTTTATAAATTTATAAACAGCCCACTAAATGTTTCCACAGCTGGGACTAGGGGCCTTTTCTCGCAAGGAGATAGTCAAGGCCATAATCCACCAGGCTGGCGTGCGGGTTGGTGGATGACACATGACTTTGAAAGATTCTTGGTACATGTCGGTTTCCTCACGATGTTTTCCTTCACCGTTTTAAGTTAACTGAATACATACCCTTAATTATTAAAACTGCATAGGTATTATAAACACGTAACAGTATTGACAGAGGGAATTAAAGATAGGGTACCTATAAACGTTGCGAAGTAGGTAAATCCCTAGTAGGTACTTACGTACTGCAGTCTATCTACCATTTATTGAATAAAATTTACAAGAATGACGATGATCGGGATAAGTAGTGCGATATAAAAATATGGGTTATTTGTGTTTCTAAAATACGAAACTCTAAATTGGCAAAATGCATCCCTTTCCTTTTTCCATTGATCTGTTTTGATAGCTATTACACGAATTCAATAATAGTATTCAAAGATAGAAATTGTCCTTGGTACACCATAGACTAGACATGACATCATTAATGTCACATTTTTTAACGTTTACGGGCGGGGTTTACGCATCTCTAAGTAGAGTATCTCTCTACTTAGTCTGTGAGTTTACGGTAAAAATAAAGTTTCTCTATACGGTCAAGAAAACTAAGCAACGAAAAGAAAAAGTAGATAAGTGACATTTTATTGTCTATTATGCTGAGCCAATGAGTCTGGAGTCATAGGACATGCCACGCCATAATTTAAAGATTTTATGTCCACCAACATCTATTGAGCTCATTTAAAACCTGTGTGGGACGGCACCAGCTAGAAAATAAATAACCTAAGATATCCCGGAAAGAAATCTCATTATGACTCCAATACCTCGCCCGGTAACATCTACAAGTTACAGTAATAAAATAATTTGTAGTGCATCATGTCTGTCCCTTTTATCTTGTTATTAGAAGTTCAAGTGTGACAGGGATGGAGAATAAAGCTAAGGATAGATTGACGAAGATGCAGGTATCTTGAGGCATGTGCATCTGCTTAGCGTGCCGTGGGGGATTAGAGGTGGGGTAGAGTCGATTTAAAACAGATGTTTTTGGATATATTTATGTTGTGCATAACATATGATACACAATGTGGGTTAATAAAGATTCTTGAGTCGGTAATAATAATAATTAATAGGTAATAAACACAAAAAGACTTTAAGACGAGCTTTAAGATTGCTAATAGGCAATGATATCTTTTTGTTTTTATCTTTAAATCTGTACTTCCTCTAAACTGTAACTGTTTAAAGAGCTGAAATTGCAGTAAAACATGAATTCAAAGTTGGATAAGCTCTGATAGCCTACTTAAGCAATGGTAGTCTAGTGGTGAGAACGTAAAATTCAGAATTTGCGACCGTAGGCACAAATCCCTCCTGCACCAATGAGTATTTTTACAAGTGCAGATAAGTAGTAGTACTTGTTTGTCATCTCCACCGGCTTTAACAATGAAGAAAAAAAATCGGGATCAAAACCGAGAAAAAAGACAGTCTTTCGGGGACACGCTTTTTTTTGGTCAGCGCGGTGTATTATGGTTTTGACTCTCCTTGTGAGAGCAAGCCCCGAGTCCTAGCTGTGGGAACATAAAGTACGTAACACATAAAAACAGCTTTATGTAAGTTATGCAACGATCCTTTAATATGTATGACCAATATTTATACTGTACTGTCCTATAATACAATCCAATCACAGTGTGAACAGTTAAATTATTACTTATCTCAAACTTAGTTTTAAATAGGTAATGTTTGTGAACTAAACAAATTTTATTTCAGTATCCAAAAGCATAAATTAGAAATAACCGGTGCATACGATCTAATTCCAATAATCCGCCGAGATTTTACGGCGTTTTATTAACAATCCATCTCAGAACATCCAAAACAAAATTCGTATAAAACGCGGCTGATTTATTTATTTGATCATAAACGTGTCTAAACATTTCCCTGTCCGGGATGCACGGCCCAAACATTCGGGTTCTGATGGGCCCTGTTTAAATTACGCCCGTCGGGTTTTCTCCTTACGATCAATAAATCAATAAATATATACGGCTAGCCTGTCCGTCAGTCCGGTCGACATTAATGGAAATGGGTGTTTGTTTAGGGCTCGATCCTGCAAGATCTGTTATTAAACGGAAGCCATTTTGTCTGACTTCCTGTATGCCTGCGCTATTATAAAAGTTGCATCGGTTCTTCATAGACACTCTAAATAAGCTTGCTTTTCACTCCTACTTAAATAAGGAAGGTAGACAAAGATTTGAATGTCAACAGCATTTTGCGTAAGCAAAATATTGAATACATCTCTTTTTGCTTTATACGAAAATATCCGTATCTATCACGCATACGTGCGCATACTCACCATTTTAACAAACTTCGTTAAATAGTTTTAAAATGATCTACCTTAGTACTTATATTTTTGTAAATTATTTATATTCGTTTTGTAGGTATCTGAACGGTATCAAATTTCGTAGATTCGTTTTCATTAGAAGAAATTATCTAACAATTTCGGTTTCGATTCGGAATATTCGCATCGATGCATCGCATTATACATTATACCGCATATCGCAAATACAACGCATAACATGTTAACATGGAACTATTAAATTTTTCTGCCAAAAGTTACTTCGTAACCTAGCAATTCCTCCCAAAATTTGCCGTAAATACGAGTACCAAATACATTGTTTATGCAAAAAGTATGGCGACAAAAAATTGACTTTCCAAGATCCACCCGCAGGTTTTGCCCAAACTACTGTTCGAAGACACTCGGCTACAATAAATTACGCGTTTTTTCACCTACAGTACCCCTGTAGCGTCGGCAAAAAGGTCTACCTGCTCCCCAAAGCTTCACAATGGTCCCTCGTTTATTTGGCCAAGTCGTAACATTTCGTTTTTGGAATCGGAAAAAACGAACAAAGTTGTGCACAAAGGGATCCTGCATTTTCTGGGAAGAAACATGATCTTGTGTTTTGGAAAAAGCTCATGAAAATCAATATGAGGAGTCGAATGACAGACATAATATACATTTATTTGATCTGTATTATTTATAGTTTAGTTATTTAGTTAGGGTATTGTTTAAAAATAAAAAACAAATGCGCTCCAGAATTGCCGACAAAAGGGAAAACTTGAATGACTAAGTATTACGTACATACACCATATTATATTTATATATGTACCTACTAGCTGTTACCCGCGCCTTCGTCCGCGCGAAATAAATACTCAGTAACTGGTAACTCAGGCAGTACCTATTTTTATACCTAGACACAATTACAGTTACTAAAAACAGCTTATGATAAAACAATTTCATCAAGATCGGTTCAGTTGTTTAGATGTGAAAGCGTAAGAGACATTAGTCCCCCATTTCAACTCAAATTACTTCCCCATACAGTTCGAAATTACAAAATTGCTAGAACAAACATTTATTGGCTTCGGGTCAAGTGCCTATATAAAGATTTTCATAGTTTTATCTTCAACGGTTGGGAACTTCCATATTGACATTCATCGCAGATTTCAACCCCAATTTAATCCCCGTAAAGTTCGAAACTACAATATTGCTAGAACAAACATTTATTTGCTTCGTGTCAAGTGCCTACATACAGAATTGCATGGTTTTATCTTCAACTATTGAAAGCTTCCATGTATACTTTCATCCCCCATTTCAATATTAATTTCATCCCTATACAGTTCGAAATTACAGAATTGCTACAACAAATATTCGTTTGCTTCGTGTCAAGTGTCTATATTCAGAGTTTCATGGTTTTATCTTCAACAGTTGGAAACTTTCATAATGGTATTCATCTCCCATTTCAATCCCAATTTCACCCCCTTACAGTTCGAAATTAAAAAATTGCTAGAACCAACTTTCGTTTGCTTCGTATCAAGTGTCTATTTTCAGAGTGTCATGGTTTTATCTTCAACTGTTGGGATCTTCCATGTCGACATTAATTCCCCATTTCAACCCCAATTTCACCCCCATACAGTTCGAAATTAAAAAATTGCTAGAAGCAACTTTCGTTTGCTTCGTGTCAAGTGTCTATATACAGAGTTTCATGGGTTTATCTTCAACGGTTGGGAACTTTCATACTGACATTCATCCCCCATTTCAACCCCAATTTCACCCCTGTACAGTTCGAAATTGATAGATAAAACATTCTTTTGCTTCGTGTCAGGTGTCTATTATATAAGTACAGAGTTTCATGGTTTTTATCTTCAACCGTTGGGAATTTCCATATTGACGCTCATCCCCCATTTCAACCCCAATGTCACCCCCGTACAGTGCGAAATTACAAAATTGATGAACAAACATTTAATTGCTTCGTGTCAAGTGTCTAGATACAAAATTTGATAAATTTGAAAATCACGAATTTTCATACTTGAATTTCGCAAAACCCCGTCTTAGCGAGCGCCTACGTGCTAAAAGGAACCTCCATGCAAAATTTCAGATTCCTAGCATTTGTAGTTTCTGAGATTCCTTGATGACCTTTCGCTTTTTACCCGACTGCGCGACGCAAAGGAGTGGTAATGTGTTTAACAGTCTATGTATGTATGTATGTTTGTATGTTCCTTTGAGGCACTATACAGACCAAACGCCTGGGCCGATTTTTATGATTCACACGTCAATCGATTCCTCTTAATCTGGCGAGTGACACTAAAGACATGACATTAGTGTAAATCCAATATGGCGGATTCAGGACGCCATATTGTCCAAATAAAAAAAATGAAAATCACCAAAATATGACAAGAGGGGTAAAGTTGAATAGGTATTTGAAAATAATGTTTAGCTTTCTCTCAATGTTTTTCGATTTGACTGACCGTTTAGGATGTATATCGATTTAAAGTTGAGTAACAACCATTCTCACATTTATAGGTTTTTAGGTAGCAGAAAACTTCGTATAACTAACTGTACGTGTGAATGTGGATGGACATTATATACTAATGTATCTAGTAGGCATCGATATAAATCAATAGATGTGCCCTGAGAAGCTTGAAATTGGTAATAAACTGCGTCTCTGTATGTATCGTAAGTGGTTTACAAACAACCAATCTACTTGACCCCTATAATCGCTAGCGGCGAGATTTGCTGTGGTTCTACTTATTTTGGTTGTTGACACCGAATAATGACAGGTAAAAACGTCCGGCGTCCACCGCGTCCTGCAACCGACTAGAACGGAAAGAGTGAGCTCACTCTTCCCAATGTTGACATGATTGCGTGCGCCGTGAAGTTTGGGATGGGGCCCATCTTGGGTTCTACGATTCTTTTGGTTGTTGACCTAATGTCTTGATCCATTATTATTCGACATACAATGTAATTGTTCAATGGATCCCGACTGTTCAGTTGTAATGTTCTTTTATTAGAAAATATTGTATTTATTTCAATAGTATTAATACAATAACATATTATAGAATTCTAGAGCACCAGAAATCTAAATGCTTGTTTTATTCTTTTCAGTTTTTTTTAGTATGCGAGTACGTAGTTTGGTTCACTTTTTACGCAGTCGGGTTTTTGAGTTTTTAAATTATATTTTTTATATATATTATATTATATATATATTATATAGATATAGGTGTCAGTAACGGTGTCGCAAGCGCAATTGTTTTATCTCATCTTAAAAAAATGTCCAACGAGCAGATGAAACGAAAATGTTTTTTTTCTTAACGAAATTGACCGAAGTTGACCTTAATTACAATGTCTATAGAAGTGAAACTTCATTCATTTTCAATTTGTTCAGTTTTGACAGATCTTCTGCAAAGGATCACATCAAGGTGAAATTTTTAAATCTGATAAAAATCGAAATGAACCGTGAATCTTTTTAATTCGAAAAACAAGAGCGCGTCAGTTGTTCGTGAGGAAGCGCTAACTGGCGTGCGCCGGCGCATCCGTCTTGTGCTTTTAGTTCTAGTTAGTGACTCTGATATAATATCCCACAAGCGCTTTTTAAAGTAATCATCAGTCTCAGATATTTGTGTAGTGGTACTTTTTGCATAATACGCTTCAAGTAAATGGTTGGAATAGGGAAGTTCCTACGGAACGTGATGGATGCTCATTGCAATAGAAGGCCCTGAGCCCCAGCAGTGGGAATATAAAGTGGGCTACTGAAGTTTATAGTAAAGAACTTGGCTAGATATGACTTTCTGCTAAGCTTACATATATAAGAAACTGTTTTGTAGGTAAGCGTTTGCCAGTTGGTACAAAGGCAAACAACTACCTCATTAAAATATGATTTGAAGATAAACTTTGTTAATTTGCCGATGTTATTACAATTGTTTGTTACTTAAACAAACATTGTTATGATTACAATACAAAATAGAATGGCTAATAATTTTTTTGCAAGCAATTATTGCGCTAATTGTATAACACGTATTTAAAGTAGGATTGCGTCAATGAACGTCGAGAAACCTGTACCACCATAATATTGCACATGTACCTTATCTGAAGAATTGAATAAAGGAGCCATCAACGTATTCCCTGAACAAATAATCCAGAAATTACACGATGTTATTAGTTTCTTCAAACAGCCGTCGCAACGGGTAAATTGGCATAACGGATCAGATAATGTATTCTGATTAGCGAACATGGTAGAAATTATTCATTTATGGTGAAGTAACATCGCTAGCGCTCGATAATTGGACTTATTACCGTAGTTGACCTAGGTATTATGATCAATTTTAAAATTCCTGTCAAGTAGACGTCGGCAGAGATAATCGTTCATAATTATACGGTTATCCATCATCGAAAACCAACAAACGAGGTGGTTTCCGAAACGATGCCCACCCACGGTTCGCGGCGAAATTGGATGTCTGACCTTAGAGAAGGGTGTAACGATGCGCCTTGAGGCCCTTCAAGTGCATTTCAAAGATATGAAAGCCGTAAGATAGGCTGTTATTTCGACTTCACGCAATGTGTCAGTCACATAGATTGAAATCATGCTTCATCACGTAAAGATTCTGTGCTTAAAATCATCATGATTTTAGAGAAGGGACTGTAGAAAGTGCTTTGGTCATTCACGGGCGTCGTGAAGCAACAATGGGTGAGATTATCATCATAGCCGAGTCGGCAGGCAGGATATCGGGGCCGTGCATCGCTCCAACTAACGAGTTTGGACCGAGTCTCCAGAAATAGTTGGTTGCTTTGTAAGGAATTCGTGTTTGCTGCATTGGTTTTGTAATTTATGCTGATTCGAAACTGGCCAGGTGTGTGTAAGTGCATTCAAAGCAATTCTAACAATAATTTGATTCCTATTAGAAAATACATTACCTACCTACTTACATTCTTTGGATTGGTTGTTCGTTCTACTTGCTTACATAATGATCGTTTGTTGATGACTACAAAGATAAACAACCACATTTTCCCATAACCCGTCATGGGCAAATTATCTTCATGGATCGCACCGTGTGTGTTCTACGCAAAAAGTTGCATCAAATCCAAACCGCTTCTGAAGTACGCTGATCCGTTCAGGCGAGGTCATCCAAGCATGAGAGCAACGCGGATAATACCAACACAATTACGGCCAATAGCAAACACCGACCGGTGCCTAACCAATCGCGTCTTACGGCTTTTTTAACCACCTCATTCTCCGTATACTATTTGTATCCAACAAAGCGTGTTCCAATAATGAGGCTCGTTCGATACGATCAGGCCTGCGCCCGCGACTGCGATCACTTTCCGAGATATGCAGAATCCTCAAGCTCGGCTCCTTTGTTCTCACGCCACGGTAAACACAGCTTCGTAGCCTGAATGTATATCTATAGGTTTTCAGAAACACCTTTCTTATTTACTGTCTTTTGATGCTGTTTTGTGGTTTCGATCATATTGAAGGCCATCGGCAGTCCATACTTTGTGGGTAATTACAACTAGTGACTGCCAAATTTTGCATATTTTACGGCATCAGCTCGTGAGACACTTTTATGGATGGTTCCCAACTGTGCCGAGCAAATATCACACCATTATATGTTCAGAAAATACGACGATTTGTTAAAAAAAACTGTTGACTGGACTCCAGTACCGTGTACAAGGTGGGTCGTTATAAATGAGAATGGTTCTGCGAGCGCAAACTACGGTGATTACACATCAGGCGGGCCGCAGCCCGAGGGAAGCGTCGCTCTCGCTTATTGCCAAATGATTGAAGACCCGCCGCCTCCGATGTGGTCCTGCTGGAGTGCGAAAGGGATAAACCATGAAGTCGTGATGGTGTGAAAAGGACGGAGACAGCTCACCATCTGATTAGCATCCCAATTACGGTGCGGGCGCTGTGAGATCGGATCTTCGAGCGTAGTGTTGGGCGCAAAAGTAATGGTCGTGCTGTTATCGATATTATTTCTAGCTATAACTGAAATTCGATTGAACCCAGGGCAAACTAGGAGGTAATGTGATCATACCTTCCAATAAATGTTGTCTTTTCTTCGTATTGCCAAATCCTTTAGCTAGTTTTGAACGAAGAACGTTACTAAAAATTGCGTATCAAAACTCAAACTCAACAACAACATGCAAAGCTCAACATGCGGAAAAAATACTCTCATGCCACTTCTACCACAAACAAGATCCGTATTTACGATCGATAAATCGAAATTACAAGTGCTCGAGGCAGCCCTATTAACGAGCTGGTCGAGCGGGCGTGGCGCTCGACTCGATTGCATCGGCAGCGCAAGGAAATTTAAAATAAACAAGAAATTATGAGCCAAGTTGAGATTATACCCTGCACCTCCGCTGCCCGCCGGTAACTAGAGAAAATTGCTACAAGCCAATACAATTATTGTGAACAGATAATTGTGGTTTGTCGTTGTTGGTAATGTAACGCATTCGACGAGATTCAAATCGGAAATTACAACCGATTATTCGTAACTGTCTAACTGTTACTCGAATGATCAGAATGCCGAGTCGCGTACAAATATTTAAACTGGAACTTCTATGGGACTTGATTATTGATCATTATTTTCGTATCGAATCAAAAGTTTTTATCGAAATCTAGACCCAAAATAATGTAGACATGAAGAAACACCCAACACAAAACATTGGTTACAAAGTTACAAACATGCAATGCATTGAGTTTTTATGTTCTATGACACAATGAGAATGACGCATTTTCAGAATGGTACAGATGGGTGACAACAGCGATCTAAAATATTCATGAAATTATCTCACTGAAAGAAAGACGAACCGACTCAACACAAAGATATAGAAAACTGTTAGGTAGGTACTTATTAACTACATCTAATGATCAAATAACAATCAAATTAACTTGATGATTAAAACGTTGATAGCATACTAAGATGGAAAGAAACTTTTTGAATTGTAAATTTAATAATTTTATAAGGTTATAAAATCACAGACCGTGCGTGGGCGCACAAAATTATCTTTTTATAGATGAGATTATCAAATTATCATAGATCCAACTTGCCAATTACTACCGCCATCTCCGAGTTTTAAACTTGACGAATTGACTATTTAGTCAGTTCAATTATACCTACTAATCAGAAAGCGGTGAATAATAAACCAACGTCGGGATTAAATAGATGACCAATATGTATATTCCCACTGGGCAATTCTAAGATTCGGAGCCAACATCAACATTTGGGTCGCATCTGAGTTTTATAGCGGCGGCGGCGGCATTTCGAATGAAAACAGAATTACTGTTATTTAGAAACAGACTGACAGCGAGAATTCTAAACAAAATGATTATGGAAGGTTGTGTTGACATGGAAGAATTCGGCGATCGTTTGAGAGCACAGAAATCTGGATTACATACGTTTGGTTGATGGGTGGTACAGGTATACTTTTGGTTTTTAAATAAATAGGCAAGAAGTGTCATTAAAGTATGATGAATTAAGTAGAATTAAAAGATAGCTCTGGTAGCAGAGAAGTAAGGATATACAAAGACGGCTCCAAAACCTCACAAGGTACAGGAGCCGGTGTCTTCTCAAACGATGATCAGAGCAAGGGTACCACAGACTGTAAGACCTAGCATCCGAGCATCCCTGAAGAGGAGGCGCGACGGCGAAGGGAGGATCTCTCACCTTCACGTGTCGTTTTTAAAGAGCTTTTAAAACCAAAGACATAAAAATATAATCAGTCAGTATGAATCTAAAACTACGAGAAAGTAACCGACGAAGTGAGTTGGTTTAATTCAGATATTTCAAACAAAAAATATTGTTTACAATTAGTTTAGAGTGAGACGACTAGCAACTTACGCCTGCCCATACCAGTCACTACGCCACGCAATAATTTGTACATAAAGTCACCTGAAGTTCAGAGTGTTGGGATTGATTTTGTGAACCGCCATTTTCAATAACTTACATAGAAAATTCAAAAGCTCCGTGAACATAACGGAACACCAGGGCACGTCTTACGCTTTCGTCTCTCGGCTCCGGCCATGAATACAAAAACCAATTTGACGTTTCTCATTACGAGTCGACCACAATATGCGCTGGCCGCTAGTTCTGTGCGCACAGATCTGTTATTATGTTAATGGGTCTAGTTTAGAGCCACGGACACAATAAACGTGGTAATGTTTGGAAATGGAAGAAAACCGATATGAAACAATGTTTTTAAAAATGTGTTTTTTCAAGTTATACTTTATTTGGTGCGTTAGGTAAAGTAAAGGTAGTACATTTTTATATCGCGCGTATCATACGATACGCGCGGTAGTTTTAGTAAACATTATTTTAACTAAGTTCAGGTTAATGCTGCTTACGTTGAAAATGTATTTTTTATGGTTGAAATTAACCTTCTCAGCACGAGGAATAAAGAGATAAATTATTTATTAACTTGCGTGACAAACTCGCGTACACAAATTTACACACACTTTTTTTTCTTTTTGGTCATTTATCACGCCACACCGTCTAGATTCAAACCAAGTAAAACTTGTACCTATACTATGGGAATCAGAGAGCTGATGAAATCCTGCTAACATTATAAAAGCGAATGTTTGGATGATTACTTCTCAATCACGTCAGAACAGCTGAAAACATCAAGTTCGAATTTGGAACATAGATTAGTCAGGAATACCGGTGAAAAACTACGAAGTTACGGACCCTAAGCGGGTAAGACCGCGAGGCGCTGCTAGTACCTTACTTACTTATAAGTATAATAATTGTAACTACACATCTACTAAAGCTACATAGAGACAGAGACGAACTTCTTAGCATTCCATGGATTCACCGTGCGGGTGCCGGGTCCATCGTGTGGCAGAGAGAGAAATCTCGAATAGACCCCAAGACTTGTGACTCGGGCGTAGGTTTAAAAGGGGCCCCTTTTGGTGACGTACGTCAACACTCACCTTCACTACTCGTATTTCTCTCCCTGCTCAGCCAAATCCGATATGATCCTACTAGTGCAGCTTTAGATACTCGTTCTAGTATAGAACTTACTGCACTTCTGGGCAAGCCAAGGTCTTTAAGCAGGTTATAGAGAGATTTTGCTGGTATACCTCTCGCTCCTACTTCTACAGCGTATAAATTAACTACATAGCCATAGCCACTAACCTAACCTAACCCAAGCCTAACAAATATCCGTATTATTCATAAATCATCACACAAATATTTCACCTTGGATAGGAATCGAACCCAAGGCGTCCGGCTCTATGAGACATACAAGCTACGCACTGGGCCTCGAGATCAGTCCTGATAACATGAATGTAAACGAGAAAACTAGTAACTTATAAGTTACGAGTAATAGAAGAGTGAACAGATTTACAACGTCCAATAAAACACATCACTTGGTTCTCTCAGTTCTCCCAGTATGTGTCTTATGTACCCAATAATTAAACCGGCTTCTTTCATGTGTCAATATAAGCGATAAATGCCTGTAATTGATGGTTTATTCTTGAAACCGGTACGGCACGGCGTAACTATTGTCACTGGGTGTACGCATCGCAAGTGCAACCAATTTAAATACATTAACGATCGGAGGAACTACTACTATAACGACAGAAAAGGAGTGACATTTCCCGAAACAAATTATTAGTTCCTTCGTTTGTTCAACTTTATAGATAAGTTGGTCGTACTATAAAAGACTACGCACCTATACTCCTAATGGCCTGCTGATTGTAGTTCACTATACAAGCTGCAAGTTAAGGATTAATGACACCGCCTATAAGAATGGTTAATGCGATATTAGCACCTGACTTGATTGTAAACAAGAGCAAATATCTATTGAAGCTACAATAAATAATCAACATAACCCTGATACGTGATTGAACGATAAATAATATAGAACCTTGGGGAAAGTTAATCGATTTAACCGCAACGACATGTTAGCAATGAAGTATTTAAGTACGAGTGGTCTAGTGTACCTACTGTAGTGGTAGAATTCTTTGCAGAGTCCGCCTGGCGAAATATTTATGACATTTTTCCCGCCTATTCTACCGTCAAATAGTAACGTGCAAAATATAGTTATGTTCCGGTTTGAAGGTTTCTAGAGTTTTTTTAAAATAAATAGTGACGAGACGAGCAGGACATTTGCCTGATGGTAAGCAACATGCCTGCCACATAACAGCACAGTGACACGCAGTTATTGGAACTTAAAGAGTCCAAACCATTACCTAGCTTCTAGCTTACTAAATTACTAGGCTTACTACTACTAGGCTCATATTATTTAGGTGACGAGAGCAATGTAGTGATTTGTACTCTTTACGTGTACTTACAAATAACAGCATGGCAATGTGCTATTATGAGCAGGTGCGTACCATCAGGCACATGTCTTGATCGTCATATCACTCTATGTTCAAAATATCATGTATATTTTGAATGATTGATTGAAAATATGATGTATATTTCAAAATATACTCTATATTTAAAAAAAAACTGATTTTAAGACAAAGAAGAAAAGAAAGGTGAATAAATTAAATTTAATAAATATTTCCAAACGAACGATGAAAACAACAATCAAATAGTAGTTTTCCTATTGATTACGATCAAAATGATTAATGATAAAACTAGAATACAGAATATCAAAGTTATCAACAGATAGGTAGAAGCAGATAAACATCTATCATATGATTAAGAGATTGTTGCAGACCTACTTGATACTCGTATTAAAACAAACATACTTGCGACCTCTACAAAAACTGAATTGGGAGGAGACATCAAAAAGGACCGACTCCAAATAAATCTTCGTAAAATTACCATAACGAGTCGCGTTCGGTCGAATTTGTGGCTTTCTAAGAAATTAATAATGTGTGTTGTAAAACCGAGATTTACAGCACTCTGGCGAGGTGTGCTGGGATTATATTTTTTTTATCTCGGATTAGGATTTAAGTTGGTTTATCACCGAGGATTTGGTACTCGGCTAGCATCGATGTTTTCGAGAACATCTTTGAAAATTTGATAGGTTGTTAGGTATATAATTATGATGATAGTGGAAAATACGTATTATTTTGTTAAGACAGAGATATCTTTCAAATCTAAATATATCAAAATTGACTGCTTTATCCGACTTAGTAAACAACGTAATTATCAAAGTACAATAAATTTAATTTTGGGAAATATGTAGAATGTTCTCTTATGGAGCATACCTACCTACCTAGTTGTTAAAATAATTCCCGCGTGCGAAACGTAGATACCTACGTAAAGATAATAATTGCAGTTATAATTTAGGTTGAACTAATATTTTGTTCATTGTTTATATTATTATGGAGTGACGAGCAAAACATGCGTTGGATGGTAACCAACAAGCCTGCTTATTACAGTCCAGTGCCACACAGGTACATGAACATAAACAGTCCAAAAGTACTGTCTAGCACTGCTTATAAGATAATTTATCTATTTGCAGTAGAACTCCTCTGGAAACATTGCCTTTCAAACCACAAACAAAAAAATTTACAAAGAAATTGGACGATACTATTTGGCGGTAAAACAACTGGCAATGGGGTGGTAGTGGTACTTCCCCAGGTGAACTCTACAAAAAGTTCTACCACTACAAACCTCAAGTTCTGTTAGAATAAATTACAGGAGAGGAGCCAAATATCGTTTAGGTTTTAAGCTCTTATTAAGTACTTACCTACTTTAGAACAATGATTGTAGATCCACAATCTATGCTTTAGAAGACATGAAATTGAATTAAGACAACATTGTAAATTAAGATAAAACATCAAAATTAATTCTTCGAGTTGATTATAATTTCTTGCTAAAAGTAATTATAAAATACGTAAATTTTAATACTACTTATAATAATTCATGACGTAAGTAATTGGGTGCCACAAGGCAGGCTCGAATACGGTATTTGACTAAATTTGTAAAACCGTTTAAATGATTTTTGATTACACAATATACCATACTACATGAATATTTCCGCAAGATTCACTGTTTTACCATTAAAAATAAATGTTTAAAGTAAAAAGTTCAAAAACCCCGCCAAAAACGCTGTTTCTGGTCACGTGACCCGCGTGACGTCACCTGCCAGTAAACAAAGCAGTGTTCTCAAAGAAACCGTTTGCTGTAGATTGAATATTTACGGGCAGGTGACGTCACGCGCGTCACGTGACTAGAAACAGCGTTTACGTCGCAGATTATAATTCAGTATTTGTACAATTTTCATTGGCGTATTATACAAAAGATACACACTATATATTCCAAAATAGAGTGAAATATGTTTATTTAATGTGTTATCTGATAGGATGATCATAAATTATGCTATATTTTAAACATTGTCAAACACCGTATTCAACGCAAGCGCAGTAATAAAGGCCGCTTTACAGGAGGTGATTAAAAGTATAATCACCTCTATAAAAATCCAGCGATTCATTGCAAAATTAATTGGACACCTGACTGCAGTCATATTATATTTTTATAAGGGCAAGAATAGGTTATAAATCTTCTGTTTACAATAAGTTCGCAAACTGAAGAACATGACCTGACGTTTAAAAATAATTACTTATTGTTTTATTTTAATTACTTATTAAAATGTTAACCTTTGCTTGAATGGACAAATAATTGGCAATATTTATAAATTATATAAATATAAAAAATTAATAAAAACAAAAAAAATATATAAAAAATTAAAATCAAATTCAGACACTCGACGAAATTTCATTTTAAGTAGTTATGACTAAATCGTCAATATTAAATGTAAGCAAATTTTATACGTTGATATTTCAAAAACCTCCACACCGATATCGAATAAATTTATGTTGGACACCTCACTCTGAAGTTTTTTCTACCAAACGAAAAAATTATCATCAAAACCAATTCACAATGAGCGGAGCTATCGCGTAACATATAAAAAAAATAGAACCGGATTGAGAATCTCCTTGTTTAAGTCGGTTAAAAATACTCAAATGTAAATATAACATTGGACAATCACTATACGTATTACATATAATATTACATAGAAGAGAGGTTAGTGAGTCAAATCATAAAATATAATAATAATAATAAATCGTTTATTTCCAAAAAACACAACACAGCACAATTAACATGATGGTAATATTGCGGAATTGATATAAATCTACTAGCAGTAGCATTGGGCCCCAAACTAGGCTAGAAAATAGATTGACATAAGTAGGTAAATTTATATTTATTATCTACTGCATGATGCTTCAATGCTTCATGTACGTATTATTAGGTATGCATTTACAACCAAAAAGTCAGGTTTCACTTTCTAAAAGGTGTTATGATTTCGAAAATGTCTTCATTTGTTCATTTCTTCGCATTTGTTTCGAAGGCAAGAACGAAAGCTATGCACCTCGGGAATGCTCCGCTCCAGAAATTGTTGAGAATGCTATCCAGGTTCATGCTAAAGAATCCTTTGAATGTGGACATTGAATTTATTTAAAGGTCTATCAATGTTAGTGTAAGTAAATATTAAATTCATGACATTTTTCAGAAGTTTATCAACGTATTACCTATTCTATGGTATTACGTAGCCACATACCTATAAGTTGTATTTTCATTTTTCAAAATCATTTGTGAGTTTGTAAGCGTGTATATGTTTGTTCCCAAGTGTCACTGTAACGGCTGCACAGATTTGATTTGAATGAAATTAAATACGTAGAAAGTAGGTAGGTACATTACTTGCAATAACATATAATTTTTAACTCACTAAAGTTAGTCATTTATGTGATTAATTGGTGTGAACTTGATAAAATAATGTGAAAAACTATAAACTGCAGGGTACACCGCGGTCGTATTTAGTCCTAGTACATAAGTGGTAAAACATTTACTATGATGGGGTTTGTTTAGCTGTCACTTCTTTAAAGACTATAGCCATATATAGACTATAACCCAACCAGCATTTACAATATTAGTGTAACTAAATAATGAGAATGACAGGACGCGTCATCAGCAAAACAACCTCTCTTCTCAGATAACTGATCAGTTGATCGCAACTGCTATAATGGTTGGTTTAACCAATATTTATGTAGAAATGTGAGACTGCAACTTTTTACTCACAACTTCTCCGTTTACATTTACAGTCTTTCTATTTCACGATGAAGGTTTGGCCTTGGTTGTAGTAGTGACATGTACAGACACGCGCGTTTGTGTGTGTAAACTGAAGGAGCGTTAGCAAAGAAATGTGAAACGCATTTTTAAATTAAGTTTTAATTTTTTTAACTCTTAAAGTCTTAATAAAACTGCGATTTAATCAATTATGGTTAATTAGCTCCTATAACATGTTTTTATGTAAAGGGAATACAATATGATAAGTTACTAGAAACACTTAGGTTATAATGTCATACTTTTTTATTTAGCAAAAAGAATAAAGAATAGATCAAAAAACAAAGTTGAAATAATTAGCTATTTTAATTACTGTCAGATTAGCTATTTTAATTTTGCAGATTAATCATAAACTCAAAATCCAGGTCAACATATTTCAAGTATTCTGTTTCAATTTTTTCAACATGACTACAGATTTTATGCCATGTTTCGCTAGTAACTCTGTTCAAGCTTTCATTGATAAGTTTTTCGGTATATGTCATGTTTTGCACAATATTCTTTGAAGCGATATAATTTTTTACAATTCCCCAAATATTTTCAATCGCATTTAATTCTGGGTGATAAGGGGGGAGACGTATGACATCAAAACCTTTGCTCTTGATAAAGTTATCGATTTTGTATGTTATGTGTTGATCTTTGTGTTTTTTAATTGTATCGTACAATTCCAATTTAAGATAAGTTTGTTCAAATGCTATACCCTTATCTCTGAGCCATTGCTGCATATCTGCTTTCTTTGTTGCCGATGTCGGTCATTTTTCAGCTCGTGTGTTATGATAAGAAGCATTGTCTAAGACAATGACTGCGCCTTCGGGTAAATTGGGTAAAAGTTTTTCGTTGAGCCATTTAATATAATTATCATAGCTCATATTGGAATGGTAATCGCCAGCTGTTGAGGTGGCCTTGTAAACCAAACAGGCATTTTCAATAAATCCATCCTTTGTTCCCGCGTGCACCAATATAAATCGAGAGCCTGTGCTAATTTAAAAAAAAAATGGCGTGCTCTCTTTTTTTTGTGCCCAGGTGTTGTTTCGCACGTGTGTTGAAAGGATATAACTTTCATCGGTGTAGACAATTGGTCGTCCTTGAGAGCGATATTCCGACATCTTCTTTAAATATTTTAGGCGCCACATCTGTATATCATGACGTTCAGTCAAAATTTTACGGTTACCTCACTGTGGACGACTTTTCTACGTTTACTTGCCTTGCTGACGGTACTTTGTGCTGACATCTTGCGCGGGTACAAGAACACTAGTGACTTCGACCGCGTCGCGATCATGACTGAGCGCTCCCGAGGTTACGCACACTAACTCAATGTGCATGTGCACGGCTAACAACAAACAAGACCAAACCTTCATCGTGAAATAGAATATCTGTACCAACTTATCTTTTACCGCCACAATCACACTTACCGTATTGGTTTTAAGTTCTTTTGACTCATATTTAACTTTCAAACATGTGGCAGGAACTTTTGTAGGGTCAGTTTTTCTGACAGATCTCAAACGTGTGTTTCGTTCCTACCAATATTACAGCTGCTTCACATTAAACAGTATGTTTTGGAACGACATAACTCATTGCCTATGCAATAAAAGCGTCACTTAATACAAAATGAATGGGCAAAAGTTTAATAATATGCTACTTATTTATGACACCCAATTTCGATGTCGTAAAGATTTCAGTATGAACATCTTTAATGTCTTAGGATTTTCATTATAAGACTAGACACGGATAAACGTCTAGATAGGTATGAACTAAAACGAATTTGGATCGAAAGTAATATTTCTATAATATTTTCATTTTTAGGGTTCCGTAAAACGTAAAAACGGAACCCTTATAGATTCGTCATGTCTGTCTGTCCGTCCGTATGTCACAGCCACTTTTTGCCGAAACTATGAGAACTACACTGTTGAAACTTGGTAAGTAGATGTATTCTGTGAACCGCATTAAGATTTTTACAAAAAAAAGAAGAAAAAAGAAAATTAGGGTTGCCCCCCATACTGAGAACTGAAACTCAAAATTTTTTTTTTATCAAACCTCGTGTGGGGTGTCTATTGATAGGACTTCAAAAATGATGTTGAGGTTTATAACATAATTTTTGTCTATACTGAATAATTTGCGCGAGAGACACTTCCAAAGTGGTAAAATGTGTGCCCCCCCCCCCACCCCCCCCCCCCCTCTAACTTCTAAAGTAAGAGAATGAAAAAACTAAAAAAAATATATGATGTACATTACCATGAAAACTACCAACGAAAATTGGTTTAAACTCGATCTGATGACTAGTTTTTTTTAGTACGTCATAAATACACTATTATTAAAACTTCGATCAAAGTTACAACGAACTACAAGAACTATGTGTACCTACTATGTATATTATGTTACTTGCTGCAACGGAACCCTTCATGGGCGAGTC
The DNA here is from genome assembly GCA_963693475.1 of Ectropis crepuscularia. Taxonomy (NCBI): domain Eukaryota; kingdom Metazoa; phylum Arthropoda; class Insecta; order Lepidoptera; family Geometridae; genus Ectropis; species Ectropis crepuscularia. The sequence goes on from OY856358.1 coordinate 20,135,346, forward strand.
CAACTCGCACTTGGCTACTTTATTATGTCTATCTACTCCAGAGTTATTTTAGGTTTAAAGTATCATCTTTATGTCGTTATCAATGGATGTCAATGGTACGACTGTCCAAGTTCAAACCACATCCATGAACTCCAAGCTCCGAGACATTGACGCAAATAATTAGCCGTTTTTAAAATGACATTAGTGATAGATGGGTAAATAAATAGTATGTCTAATAAAATTAATAACCGCAAAATAGCGCAATTCGACCACGAGTGGCATTAATGTTTCATTTTGTTAGAGAGATAGTTCAGTTCAGTTCTTTGTTTTCTGGGCTATACGACTTTGTCGTAATTCTGCCAATGTCCGTTTCTTGGGAGTTTCGTAAACGGTACTATGTTTTATATCCCAGGGTTTACTTATTTGATCTGGATAAGTTGGTTTAATCTAGAACAGACAGACATAACACATAAAATACCCAACACCGGAGTGTTAGAGAGATATGAAAAGCAAACACAGACAGATTTTGACGTTTTGAAATTTGAAGTATGACGTAGCCCACAATTTTATTGTTTTGCTGTATGTACCTACAGTCCTGCATAGTGATTAAATTGTGTTTATGTGAAATTATAAATTAATGGAGGCCAAAAGAAAAGGGTAAATTGTTTCTGTTTAACTAATGTTGTTCTTGGTGATATTATAACTCAGTAAACTTAACATAATTACTTTATATTTACCTATGTCTATATGCCATGTAGAGCAGTATATAGATATCCCAATTATGTGCAAAAACAATCCGTACTCAACCTAGCACAGACCAATAAAGCATTGTATCATCTAACTTTTGCATTAGAGCGCAATTGTTTCCAAGTTTTAATAAAACTTTATTTCTACGTTCTCCCGCGATTCTATGAAAAATGATGCTATTAGTAGCGTCGATTTCAAAACCGTGCGTTTTGAAGCCTCGTCCATCTTCGTATCTCATTATCAGCGAGTAAGGCACATCAACACTAAAATTATTCAATTGGCCGGTGTTCCAACACCGTCTTCTCCGACCTGTGATTTATGGACCTCGTTTATTTTATTTCCCAATCCGTTTTACTTTATGGCCGTTCCTCTAACATTTTAAAATAGTTTTCGAAGAACAACTGTGATTTATGCTGCCGTTTTATTATAAAGGTGTGTGTGCACAAATATAATTTCAATTTTTACAGGTTTGGATACCTTTACATTTACTTTAAATATGGTATTTATAATTTAGATTGTGTATTGTCGTAAATGCCTCCATTAGTTAGTAAAAAGGTAAAAACCTTCATCATCATCAATGAGGTGTAGATGGTTTTTTGAGCTACTAAAACAACTTTTAAATTTCTTTATCAAAAGTCAAATTGAAAACAGCATGTTCGACGATGAACCGAATTTGACCCTGCGTAGTATTTATTATCTATTCCCTGCCCTGCTTGTTTTGTTGGGTCGAAAGTTAGATAGGTAGGTACGTAGGTAGTTACCCTTCTATTTCTTAGAATTAAAAACACGAAAATAAATCTACAAGTTAGGTTCTATTTCTTTTGAAATGTGATTGATATTGAACCATTGCTACAGTTAACTTTAATAATCTTTATACCTATATTATGCTTTAAGCTTCAATCAACAGTGTCAGTAAAAATTCTTTCTATTGAAACATTCTTAATTTATGTACCTAACTACATTAAGTTTCTTAACGTGGTTACTTTTAAAGAAACATTTTTACGAGCCACCATTTAACATATTCAGTTGAATAGCCTAGAGATAATTAGGCACCGGTAGACGTGAACCGTTCGTTAGCTTTCAAAGCATGACGTATTACCAAAGAAACAATATGGTAGCTTAGACAAGTAGCTCCGAGGAATTCGAGCTTACTCTATTGAGGTTCAAAATACATTGTCTTAGCTCTGCGGAGCTGACTCCGGACAATGTTATTAACGTTCGATTTTGTATAACAATATAGAAGTCTTATTACAAACGAGTCCATACATCTTGTACTTGAAGTACAAGCTCGCTCTAAACGAACGCATTTGAATTCTTTTATAAGATATTTCTAAAAGGTATTGTCAAAGAAATGGTGATGTATTTCCTGTCTCGTGCAACAAATGGGAAAGCTTGTTGTGAAGGTGACATAAAGTAATTGATCGGCGACAAAGTTAAAGCCTTTGGGTTGACAATGCGTGCACGCAGGTATCAGAACAGTCGGAACAGATGACAATGCTCAGGAGAATTCAGAGAAATATGATAAGGCGAGAATAATCGCCATTTTTTTAATACTTTTACAAGTTTACAATAAAGATAAACCTTTGGTTATAAATATTTGCAGAAATGGTTTTTGCAACAGGTAGAAGCAAATAATGCTCAACGTGATCGGGTATGGGACAATTTTAAATAATACTTTGTGAAAGTTTGTAAATCTAAGTTGTTAGGCGAGATCAGATTAGAGGCGAGTGATTAGAGAAGGAAATTGATGTCAAAAAACATTGAGGTAAGTATACCTAGATATCTAGTACCTAATTATGTTTCTAAGTGAACTTGGGGACTGAAGAGATGTACAGTAATTCATAGAGCAGTTTAAAGTCTTCTTACCAAACGGAAGCAGCAAGGCCGAAGTAGTACAGGAGCAGGAAGACGACTGCACAGTTGGGGTTGGCCAATCCGTCGTGCGCCAGCAGCATCCTGGTGGGCGAGGTGGAGTCCTTGGCGCAGCCGGCGGCGGTGCGGCCCGCGGCGGCGCGCACGCCCCAGCCCGCGGCCGCCGCGCACCGGCACAGCGCCACCAGCACCAGCGCGCGCTCGCCGGCGCCCCCGCGCTCCCCGCACGCCAGCTGAGCCCCCACCGCAGCCAACGTACACGCAAAACTCAACGCGGCCCAAGTCGCCAGCCACACCTCCGCGGCTTTCCTCTCTCCACCCTCCCACAACACCTCAGCGTCGCAAAACTGCGCGCACCGCCCTGAACCCCTCACCCACACCCAGCTGTTAGGCTTGATTAGCTTCCGACAAACCCCTCGACCGGCCCCGGAAGCATCCAGCGGCACGGTTCCTATCGGAGGAGACCGCTCCCCCGGCCCTTCCATGCACATGTGTTCGTGGTTATTCTCGGCCGGGAACAGCGAGCAGTCCAGTTCGGGCGGCCACTGGAACCCGAAACCGCGCAGCACCGGGAAACACCGTGAGTAAACGCTTTCGCAAAGTCCTCTGCAAGGGCCGATGGGGAGGGCGACTTTGTCGGTACACATAGGCACGTACACGGAACACAGGAACAGATGAAGCTGCGAGGAGCAGCCGTACTGAACTAGAGGACTGAAGGTCTGGAGAGTCACATCGGCGTCCGCCTGTAGGGTATGTCGTGCCAGGTTCGGCATGCCGGTCTGATTGTATCCAATATTCTTGCACATTGCCACTTTGATAGGTTCACATGTCCGCACGGAGGCCTCGCCGGCGACTCCGGTCACAAGGGTCACTGTCACAGCGAACGCGATCACGGTGCACTTCATCTCGATTAATATCCGGCGATCACATGAAAGATGTCATTGTACGCGAGTGTTTACGCGCGGGCGCAGCGAGCGCAGTACAGCGACGTGCGTCTGCTAGCGCGTCTCAAGACGGTTTGTTTGACGGCCGGTCGGCGCCAGTGTTGCCAACAAGATTTTTTAAAATCCGCCAAGTCAGTTGTGAATTTCCGTCAAAAATCCGTTAAATATTTTTTGACGTGATAACGTCTTATAATTCGATGAAGCCGGCTGCACGCTCACAAAACATGACGTCATGTACCGTTACCGTCGGTCGTTACCTCGCCGCATGTTTGTTATAGTTGTATTAATTATTTCGAAATATAGGATATTAATATAAATATATTTATATAAATATAGGATTATATAAATATATAATATAAATATGAATAAAGCGGGGATGTAGCTCAGTGGTAGAGCGTTCGCTGTGCATGTGAAATGCCCCGGGTTCGATCCCCGGCATCTAAAAGCTTTTTTGCATTGTTTTGATTGAAAATGACTAAATTCTACTGATTACTTTTTACATACAAATCTATTAAACAAATGAAATTAAAATTTTCTTTTGAAAAATGCTACCATTCCATCAGTATTTTCTTAAGACGTTGTCGCTTTCTATCGTCAGTAAACCGCCTTTATAGACAAACATTTTTTTATGAGCTAATAATAACCGTTTAATTTCGAAAAGTTTATATTTGCAGGTTCATCAGTTTTCAGTATCCTATTAATATTATAAATGTCTATGATTGGATGTTTGTTGCCTAATCACATCGTAACGTTTGTACAGATCGGCCTGAAATTTAAAACACAGATTATAGTTTGGAAGAACACAGGCTTCTTTTCATCCCGGGACAACCAAGGGAACGGGAACTATGCAGATAAATCTGCGGAGCGGTGCTAGTAATAATATATACCTAAACATTGGTGTCCGATTGCTGATTGCTTAGTAGCAGTGAACTCCTACCACGCGATTTTTTTAGCTCCGTCTGAAACCCATCCCATAAGCCTAACCCCCGTAAGCCCGTAATCTAACACCCGTAAGCCTAAAGATGGGCGTTAAAAATCGCGTGATCTGGCTTCACTGCGTAGCAGTTACAGTTAGCAAAGGCAAGTGCCAATTAAAAACAAAAAAAAGTTTGTGTCTGGATTACAAAAGAAGTCTCTGATCAACCTTGTTGTCATCATACATATTATTCGTTCATATTAGGTACTTACCTTACCGTTTGAAAAACACAATAGTAGACATTTATTGATGAAAATGTGAAGTTTTTATTTCCGTTAAATATCCCGTTAGCCGTCAGAAAATTATTTTCCCGTTTTCAACGTACCCAAATCCGCTAGATATGACGGGAAATCCGTCAAGTTGGCAACACTGGTCGGCGCCCGCCAGGGGGGGGGGGATACAAAAAAAAGGTCCGCAGGTATGCGCCTCCGAGTGAGGCGGAGGGAAAGGGAGAGAAGAAATGGATCCGCGTGGTGTCCGGTGCGCGTTATCGGCTTATCACCGAGGGTGGATTCCGGCGCGATGCGCACTAATCTCTCGATTCGCTTTCGATTGATCGTGCCTGCCCGTCTATCGATTTTTCGATAATGCGCTTAAACCGTCCACCGCGAAACCCTGATAAGATACACGACACCTATTTTTAGTTTGTAATACAAATGCGGATATTTTTGTAATATATTTATTGTACATAATTTACTACAATATTTAAGCATTACCGTATAAACTTTTACGAAACATAAATAGGGAAATACAATGGTGAACATTAGTATTAATTAGGTAGTACAAAAATTGGACCGAAATATCTAGTCAGATGTTTTTACCGAGCTTTGCTGAGATACACGAGAGGGAAACCAAAATATTTACAGAAAAATGGCTGCTCGAGAATAACAATACTTAACTAAAAGATAAATATTTTTATAGATAAATCTTATTTATAATACAGACATCAGCAATTACTAACATTGGTGATTGTAAATTGATTTTGTAACAATGCGCTTGGAGTCGCAAAAAAGATACACTATAGGACATGGCCTAATTACATTTACTTACATTTATAACAATCTTTTACTCTCTTCAATCGTCGCAAGTCTTATAAGGGTGTCTTTCTCGAGTTGTTCGCCTGACACGCTCTTTAAACTAAGCATGTGGCTCCATATCGGCAGAGATTGGCCGTGAGTATAGTGGCTTAACGGATTATAGACGGAAAAAGCAACACTAGATAAAAAAAACCTAATATTTAATAATAAGGGAAGATAAAAGCAGCTTAATTAAAGAAATCAGACGAGTGTTTCAAAGGACATACTGAAAAATACATTTTTCAATTCCATGCTCTTTTTGATAACTCTAAAACTAAGTATATAAAAAAGAAATATCGATAGTTTCATGCATGAGAAATAAATAAATTTCCGTGACCGGTAACGAAGAGTCGATTTCATTAATTTTATTAATTCCATAGATTTGTAAAACTTCTAGTTAGCACGTTCTTGAACAGCAAGATATCGAAGAAACGATACCACATAGGAAAAGATTACTAAGATTGTATTATTTTAAACTGTATTTTAGGTTTTATAGTCATAATATTACATCATTATTTATTCCATGTAGCATTGAACAATGTAAGAGTAGAAAGAGAGAAAAAATACATCAGGCCATGGTGGGTGATGAAAATGGATTAGAAGTACAATGTTATGGACCTATTGACAGCAATGGACTTTTTGTGATGTAATATACATAGTCTAGTGCTCTAGTTGCCACCTTTGTTACAATAGACCTAAACTTGAAACTTTATTACTCCATTCAAATACCCTTCATATTTTATTTCAAAGGAATTTCAATTCTATAACAATAGCGTCAATAGCCAATAGTCTTTACTTCATCGATAGTCAGTTAAAGCAACTTCATTTCAAAATCACGGTAATACGGTCATTTAGATCTCGGCGTTTATTATATTTTTTATACACTTTCACCCCTACCAGGCTCAAAACATGTACCTACAGCGTGCAACCACCAATCACGATACGTGTTCCTAACGTCTCAATAAACTTACGAGGTAAACCTGAGCCGTGATTGGACATTTTTTTTTTCGACGGCGAACGTTGTAAGTTTGACAAGCCAATCTAAACGCCATCTCTGTTTCACAACCCAATCTAAGCCAATATACAGCCACATTAATAGCATAATTTACAACATTCACAATATTTAATAAATATATCTATCTCTGTCTGATGGAGATTTTCATTTTCAAACAAATATAAAAGCAATATGTAAAAATAAGGAATGCTATACAAGCAACATTTTATAGTGCCACTCTCATTATAATTTATTATTAACATAAGTATACAGGGGAATTAGTAAGTAAATATTATTTAGGTAATTTTATCATTTCATTTTTTATACTTTTTTTTTAATAATTCTGTTCCATATAGATGTTATTTTGAAATATCAGGTCGCACAGAAAGGTTCAACTAATTTCAGAACAAATTAACTCTGCAGCAAAATGTTTTGTGGAATGCAAACAAATTTTTTTGTTCCCTTTTTCGCAAATAGTTCGCAAATAATTTCCTCAGGTTGCCTGGTGAAGATGGCCTTCAGTACCCGCCAGATGTCGCAAGTTTATAAATAAATAATAATTTATAGAATTTATTATTATCAGAGATGATTATGATTGATGTGTCAACAAATTCTATTTAATTTGTATTTTTTTCTTTATACTCAATTATTTTAATTTTATTGCTCATAAGTGTGCTTGACCATCTCAACTAATGTTAAACAACAGTCAACTGCGGAATTCGCTTATCTGGATGATACCGATTTACTCTGTATCTGAAGAAACCCAGATTTTATTTATCAGGGAATACTCATTCAGTCAACTCTACGGTTTCAATATTCCTATTATGAAAATTATGTCAACCCTATTATTTCAAGTCTTTGGAACATTCAACAAGACATCATATAAGAGATATTCTTATTTCATACAGGGTATAATAGTTAGTATAAGAGTTTCGCCTTAATACAGTTTTGGAACGTAACAATGTATGAACTATGTAAGAAAGTTTTGAACCTTTCTGTAATACCTTATTGAAATACAGATTTTATTGTGAAAATAAAAATTTTAGATTAGACTAAACTTTAAGTTGGAAATTTGGTCATAAAGGGGTTTCCAGAACTTCAATCAAGCCAACCAAAAAGCAGAGATGAATTCAGCATAAGCTGCCCACTAAATGTTCCCACAGCTGGGACTCGGCGCCTTCTGTCGTAAAGAGAGTCAAGGCCATAATCCACCACGATGGCCCAGTGCGAGTTGGCAGACGACGCATGACCTCGAAAGATTCTTGGAACATGCCGTTTTTCTCACGACCTTTTTCTTCGCCGTTAAATTAGTGGCGATCACAAATTTGTAGATAGGTCTAGGTTCGAACCCCACCTGTATTACTGAATATTTTTCTACATACAGGTATATTTTTTAAAATCTAATTATAAGTTCTTGACCGCTATGTCGCCTGATGTTAAGCGACGATGCGGTTTACGACGGATAAACGGATATAAAGTAAATTCGTTATTACTAGTAACTTTAATAGTAATAACGTAAATTTGTTATTACTAGTAACTTTAATAGTAAAAGGAAAACATCGTGACCTAAGCGTAATGTTCAAAGAAATAAATTTTTCTAGTACAAGAGTCTACCAACGCGCATTTGGTCAGCGTGGTGGATTAAAGCCTACACTCTCTTTAAGAGAGAAGGCCCCGAGTCCCAGCTGTGGAAACATAGAGTGGGCTGAATATGCTACACAACAAAAATAAGTAGCGTAAATGCTACAAATTCATCTCTGCAGATGTTTTGGTAAAATTAACCATGTGAAAACCCCTTTAGTAACAGACAGACATAAAAGATCTGTTAAATCAACGATTATAAGTTGAAAATAAGCTTGCCCTTATTTCTAACATGTACTATAAGTCTTAAAATTGATTTGATATCATGATTGATTTCATGACATAATGCATTATCGTGTAGGCTTGGCTGACCCAACGTTTTTGGAGAAAGCGTGTGACGTAAAATCGAGTTTTTTTTCTTCTGTTCGTTAAATAGCCTCATACATTCGTAGCACTGTAGTAGCGATTCACTCACTGAATGAAAAAGTAAGGATGCATATTTTATGACCCGAGCAAAAGACATAACATAATGTGGTTCGATCATCTAAATGAACTAATATCCGATCCGGATCAGTTTTGACAACTTTCAAACAATTGATGGCTTTTCAATGTATTGAACGACTTTTTGCAGTGAAAACTTCTTTTGGCGCGCCTAGACAGATTTTTCGTGGGGTGTGAATCACGCTCTGGTATGATAAGAAATCTTCGGGTAAACTCGGGACCATGGCCATTGGCTATCCAGAAATGTAGAAATGCGTCAGCCAATGGGAAATGCTGAAAGAGCGTGGCCTGACCTTCATGGCAAGGCCATCTAGAAATGCGTGACCCAATGGGAAATGCTGACGCATTTCTGGATGGCCATGCCATGATGACCTGGCCACGCCCTTCGGTTACACCCGTGTAGTTTCCAATGTAAGCTATCAAATTCGGAGTTATAAGTTTTCACTTCTATGGGCAGTTCCTATGACTGCCAATTTTTTTTTACCGTTTGAAGTTAACAAGGTAGATTGAGAAACATTATGTCATCTCTCTTGCACAGAGGAGTGCTAAGAAGACCTCTCAAACTATACTTTACTTATGCAGAATTACGCAAAGGTTCTACGCAGTTAGAGACGCCATGTACCTACATTCTGAACTTTTTGAAACCAAACATGAAATCTCAAAAACACAGTGGAATCATTCAAAATGTTATTGTTATTTGTGACGAAATGTTTGAATCGACTGATATTTTTTCGATTTCTGAGTTGACTCAATTAAATATTTTCATTCATAATAGGCGAGTAAGAGACCGTTACTCAGTACCTGACTCTATTACAAATCGATGCCTCTCAAGTAAGTTGTTGTATCTCCAAAATCGAGATTTTACAGGAGAGCGTTCCAAATATAAATATTGCATTTAAATCGTCATATCTTGTTATATTTTTGTAAAGTTTGGGTAAAAAATACACATACACCAAATTTTCCAACAATATAACAAGAAATGACGATTTAAATGCAATGTCATGTCTTTAGAACCCTCTCCTGAAAATTTTGGAGATACAACAACTTACGTCGGAGCCATCGAAATGTTAATTTATAAAAACTTAAAAACCATTATGGTGCAGTACTCAGTATGTGACTCCATTATGAATGTTCATTGTTAATAGCGAGTGCGAGCCCTTTACAGTTTTGTAGTAGAGTACGGGGTACTTGGGTTCTGAATTGTAGGTTAGGTAAACAGCGTGCTCACATAGAAGTAGCTGAATGGCCGTGTCGGCGCGCGGAGGTCATTGGCCCCAGCCTAGGGGTTGTCGACGGCGATGTTGAGGCGGTGTTGTAAAGCCTCGCGGTCGCGCGCCACGTCGGCTAGGTCCCGTTGAAGCGCGCGACACACGCGATGCAATACGGCGTTCCGCTCTAACAAAGCGCGTACATCGGGCTCCGGTTCGGCGGCGCCGCTCCGCCGATACACTTCAAACGCGCCCTGCCCGCGCCCCACACTATCCTCTCGGTTGTAACCAAAACCATCAGGCTCGTAGTCGCCTTCGGACCGCGGCGGCGCACGTCTAGGGGCGGCCGCCGGCGGCGACGACCCGCCCGGCGAAGTTCGAGGCGGCGGCGCCGGCGCCACTGTAGCGCCTTTCAAACGGTTCAAGTCTAACGAGCTCGACCGCGCGTGGTTTCGAAGCGGCCGCGGAGGCGGCGGCGGTGGCGGCTCTTTCTTCGGCGCTAGCGGGGAATGCGGCCGGTCTTCTAACGGAGGAAACTCGCGCGCCGGTGGCGGGGGTAGCCCACCTGCAGTTTTCAGCGGCTTCCGAGGCTGAGGCCGCTGTATCGGTTTGATATCGTGCGGAGCGTCGGGCGGCGGCGCGCGCTTCGGGCTCGCCGGTTCAAACGCCAGCGCCACGTCATCTCGACGCGGCGACGCAGACGCGCGTCCTTCCACCGCGTCCGGCGTCACCCGCAACGCTACGGGATGAAATATCTTCGGGTCGCGTTCCACGGCCCCTTTTTGGAAGTCAAAGTTGACGGGTTTCGGGCCGGGGCTGGAGACTGACGAAGTGGGGGAATCGACGAACTTGGTCCACTCTTTGTTGTGGTCCTGTTTGGGTGGGGAAGGGGAGGTGTTCGTTTCGGTTTTTTCTTTTGCTAGGTTGAAGTCTGCGGAGGTTCCGGAGCCGAACATGTCGGCTGCGAGGTCGACGAGGTCAGTGGCGGGGTGCGGGGAGCCTCTACTCCCGCGAGCCAGCGACGCCGGTAGTACGTCAGGCACGGGCAGGTTGTTCCGTCGCACCACGATGAGGTGCATCGCTATACTGAACTCGTCCAGCGTCAGAGTGCCGTCTTTGGTGATGTCCGCTAGCTGCCAGATCTTGCGAAGGTCGGACACGGGAAGGCGGGACTTTTCGAAAAACAATCTGAAAAGAAAAATATTTCTATTCAAACTAATTGAAATAAAAGTGAAACGTGTAGTTTTATTAGTATTAGGGATCATTTTCACGTTAATTCTAGTATTTTTTGACCATTTTTTTAATTTTATAAGTCGCCTTTCCCGGCTCAGAGCATCAACGACTGCATTTCTATCTCTGATTGCCATCTTTAAGTTGAACCTCGGACGGTCTTCGGTGACGCAGCCAACGCCCGCCGTACGAACCGACCGATCGCGTCGTCGTCCCATTATACTCGTAGCTCGATCCAGCGCATGGGCTAGTTGTATATTGTTTTTAAACTTTCGCGATTTGAACACACGTTAAAAACATTATACTTTAATTACGATCTAAGTTATTATGTAATATCAATGAGACGACCCGAAGTTTCCGCAGTCTTCCCGTGACCACGGCGGTTGTAACGCTGACTAAACGTTGAGGCTACCACCAACGATCAATCTATACTAATATTATACAGGAGAAGAGTTTATTTGTTTGAACGCGCTAATCTAACGAACTATTGGACCGATTTCAAAAATTCTTTCACCATTGGATATGTACGTGATCCTATAGTGCTATAGGCGTCAAGTGCGAGTGCAAGTGCGTCACTTGGATGTCAAGCGCGAACCTAAATTAGTTAAAAAAATCTCGACTGATGTTAAGCTATCAAAGCGTTCAAAGAGTAAAGTCGCTGCGCGAACTGCGCGGCGTAGTGTCGTACCTGTGCCTCACTGATGCGTTTAAATAATAATGTTGATCGTGATTATGTCATGTATGGTGTTTACATTGTCTAGTTACGTTTAAAGATGCAAGTGTAAGGTCACCTCGCAGTGTGGGCGGGTAACAAGCCGCGGTCGGGACGCAGCTGCGCGAACTGCGCGGCGTAGTGGCGCGCCTGCGCCTCGCTGATGGCCCACACGTCGCCGCCCTCCCCTTCCCCCTCTTCCTCCGACGAGTGCCGGTCCGACGACTCCTCTTCCGTACCTGACGGAGAAACATCCATGTCAAACTAGCATCATCATATTATTTGACAAGCGCCCCGCCCCGGCTTCGCACGGGTGCAATGCTGATACTAAACATACTAATAAATATGGTTATTGCGAGTTATTCTTAAGAGATACATATACTATTGCAGATTTGTTTGTAGAGCTTTTGAAGGGGTACAATACTGTTGTACATTATTTTGATTTAACTTACAGGGTTCCGCCAGCGTTTACAGTGTAAGCATAAAAAAATATGTTTATTTATGACAATACAGAAGAAACCTTTAAAGTTATTATTATCAGTGTTTCTCTGCTATTTTATGCACGTATTATACATATAAACCTTTCTCTTGAATCACTCTATCTATTAAAAAAACCCGCATCAAAATCTGTTGAGTGGTTTTAAAGATCTAATATATAGGCACAGACAGACGCGTGAAGTGACTTTGTTTTATACTATGTAGTGATAAACGTTAGAAGAATAGAAAACCAAAAGATTTAGAAAATCTTTCCTTCTGTAACTTTCAGTAACAGAGAACATGCAATTGAGTAATGACGGAATTATTTAGGACTAGCAGCGCCCCGCGTCGTTACCCGCGTAGTTCCCGCTCCCGTGATTTTTCCGGGATAAAAGCCGGGCAGCCAATGTGTTCTTCCAGACTATAATGTACCTCTATTCCAAATTTTAGCCCGATCCGTTCATACGTTACGACGTGATTGAGCAGCAAACATCGATACATTGACATTTATAATATTAGTAGAATAAACTGCTCTACCATTGGTGTAGTGTACCAGGTAGAAATTTAATTTAATTGGCAATTGGCAAAAAATGCCTAATAGAATAAATATTGTTTAACAATTTTTCGGAATTGCTTTTAAACTTGTCATAAAAAATAAACATTTGTACTCTTTAAATTCTTTTATAAATTATATTTAATAAACCCACAGGTTTTTTTTACAATCACAGGATTGCATTTGATCGTCGTCTCGTCGAGTAGCTCACTAAATATTCCTACTACGGGGATTCGCAGGGAGATAGTCAGGGTATTTATTATTAACCACGCTGTGCCAGTTGACGGATGACGCATGACTTCGTAAGATTCTGGGAATTAGCGAGTTTCAAAACTATCTTCACCGTTAAAGGCAGTGGTGATGGCAAACTTGTACATCTGAACTTGGTATAATACTCAGGAAGCAGGCGGGATTGGAACCTACGACCCCACAATAGTACGTTCGTACTTAGTTATCGTACGTTCAGCCCACTAACTAGGCTACCACGACTTTTTTTAACTAACTAAAAAAAATAGTGGTCAAATTGTAACCTCTTCCTTTTTGGAACTCAGTTAAAAACAAATTAATGAATTCTATTTCATTATAATCTATAGTAATATTATAAATCTGAAGAGGGTTTTATTTGGACGCGCTAATCTCAGGAACTACTGAACTGATTTAAAAAAAATCTTTCCCCATTGAATAAATACCTGTCCTTGAACGGTTGCCTGGTAGAGATCGCTCTAAGCGATAAGGCCGCCAATTAAATTGCTGTAGTATTATTCTTTGTTTTGTAATTTTATGTTCTGTTTTGCTTTGTTTGTGGCTTTTTAATAAAGAATTATTGTATCGTATTGTAAATATGTACATGGTCCCCGAGTGCTATATGTTATATATTATGTACCACAGGCAAAGCCGAGACCTAGTCAAGAAAATATAATGGCAAATAGTCAATTGGCCCCATTTCAGAGTAATTACTACGCCAAGCTAAGGGCTTATTATGCAAAACTGGGCCATGAAAATCGCTATAAAAACTGTGCAGAATACTCATATAGAAACCGTTTAGCTGATTATAGATTACACAGTAACAAGATACTTTACATGCTTTTAGCTTTACTTTGCTCAAAACCAACTGTAAGTGTGACATAATATTAAAAATAATAACATTAAATTTTATAGAATCGCATACGAAATAATAATTACAAGGAAAATTATAGATAATGTTGTATGTGCATCTGGAAAATGATTATAAACAGGATTTGATTGCAATAAATTTTTGGCTACCAACCTAATTTGGGGACTTTTTTATGAGGTAGGTAAAGAAAGGTAAAACTTTTATTGACATAGTCCATTTATACGTTGCAAGAGTGTATTAAGCCAAAATTAATTATCAAATCTATCATTATAACCTGTACCCTCGCGAGAGAAGGCCCTGAGTACCAGCAGGGGGAACATTTAATGGACTGCTTATGCAGTTAACCTTATGGGGAGTTATTTTTGTGAAGAGGTAGATCCTTACCCAGTAGTCTGGTATGTTCCTTACCCAGTAGCCTGATATGTTCCTTACCCAGTAGCCTGGTATGTTCCTTACCCAGTAGCCTGGTATGTTTCTTACCCAGTAGCCTGGTATGTTCCTTGCCCAGTAGCCTGGTATGTTTCTTACCCAGTAGTCTGGTATGTTCTTCCCCGGTATTGGCAGGCCACACCCCTCGCCCGGTGGCACTGTGCTCCCACACCGGATGCACTCGCTCCGCGACGCTGTTCGTCGGAGTGGGACTCTCGCTCGCTGTGCTCCACGGGGAACCGTTCTTGCCTCTTCGCTGGGGATCAATTTATCATTCATATAAATAATTAGATTAACCAACACATTCTATAAAGTGTCCTCTCCGTCTGTTACTTTTCGCTAATCTCAAAATACTGTAAATTGACTTTATTATTATTTGCACCAATGAAAAAAGTCTTAGGCAAGTTTATGTACATAAGTTTCTAAATATGTATGAGTATATATACCAACATACATATTTTCTAAAAATGTATGTTGGTATGTATGTATACTCATATACATCTACATTTTATTCCACAAGTAGTGGTTACAGAATAGAATAATTTATTTGTCAGATTAAAAATCCATAAACAGAGTATTAAATTAACAGAATTGAGAAAATAACACCACATTAAATCAAATTAAAACCAACAAAATCAAACTAAATTATGTAACATCACTATTTCAATCAAATGAAAACATATTAAATTGATATAATAAAACATAATAAAACCAAATTACATCAAGTAGAATCAAATCAAATAAATCATATCAAAATAAATTAAATCGAACCAAATTGTATCAAAGTAAGTTAAATAGTGTAGTGAAAAACTGTGATAGGTTAAAATGTTAGTTATTGTCTTTATCAGTGCTTGTATATTTTATACATCTGGTATCATGTAGCCCCATAACAGAACCTAACCTAATGCTTGTTACGTTAGAAACCCTGTATCTTTATCTTATGCTAATAACCTGCTTACCTATAACGAAAGGCTAACAACATACGTCACTCAGGTTGATTGATAATTTGAAATTGTTTGTACCATTCAATTAAATATACAGCAGGAAAAAAGTATGACCTATGAAATAACTGGCAATCTTATTGTTAAAAGCTATCTCTTTCAGACAACCTTGGGATAGACAAAAATGAAAAAATCATAAATGGGTGTGCAACAAAGGCTAATTCTAATTCAGGTTGGGGGTGATTGACATACACTGACGTCCCACTAGCTTTAAAATAGCGGAGTGCCTTGAACAAAGGCTATTGATGAAATATTACTATGATATGAGTATAAATAAAGTAAACATCCATTCTAATAGTAATACAGACAAGTATTTGAACTAGACAAAAAAACATTTGATGTGTTGATTGTTTGAATTAGATTAATTGAAAATCTATGAATTTGTATTTGTAGATTTTGAAGCAGATATTTCTACACTCAACTGTTGGTTAAATACCATCTAGCCTCAAATTAAGCAAATATTGTACCCTAGGAGGCGAGATAGCTGATTAAATACACATATACATTGTACATAGTGGTAAATGCATACTTATTATACATTTCGCAACAATCGCAGATCCTTCTATAATTTCGTCTTGTTTATGTGATAATATGTAAAAGCAACCACACCAAACACCAATACAATAATGTCAGTATTATGAATTATGAACATAAAATTAAAAATACCTATCAAAAATTGTTTTCAAATTCGCTATCTTTGGAGACGTTTCATTTTGTTAAAGAAATGTGATAAGCATAAGTTAATGTCAAAAACTTATTAACTACTAATATTACAAATGTGAAGATTTGCATGATGTATGGATGTTTGATAAGCAAATACTACGGAAGGTATCTTCATGAAAATTGGTTTATCCCAGGAAAATAACAGGATTGGGAATTATACAACTAAATCTGCAGATGCTAATAGTTTGATATTTAATTTCACTCATTTATCACTCATATTTATTATTTTGAAAAAGCTATTTTGTGACAGAAGTTTAGATTTGGAAAAAATATGTTCCAGTCATATTAATTGTCAGATAGACACCATTTATCCCATTTTTTGTGTTAATCCTAGATTGGGAATTTTATACTTCACTCCCATTCATTGTTTTTTTTTTAATAAATTATTGTATTTAATTGTATTTACAATTATGCTCTTGACTAAACCATCTGTTATCATATACAATCTATCATAAATGCACAGAAGGCACCTACTTCCCAAGTTTACTATTTTGAGTCATAATACAAGTGACTTGTGAAAATGAAACTCAGTACCTATAACAAACATAAATAAATAGTACATACCCCACGTGAACTAGATCTCTGTGACATTGTTTCAGATTCCTTCTCAGAATCAGTGCTCAGTCCTTCAGTGGTATCGTGAGACAAGGTCTGTGGTACATCACTGTCAGACAGATTGGAAGACAACCTAATAGGTTCATATGCACCAATACTGCTCACAAAATTTTTATCTCTCTTCGGCATGTGCTGCTCTTTAGGTGAATTCGATAGCTGTATCAGATCAGCGCTAGCTTCAGAGTTTAGCCCAGATATCGTCCACGTAAACCTTGGCAAAGATAAATCTAACGCTGTTGATACTAATTCAGGTTTCAAAGCCATATTGTTTTGATGTGCAGCTATTAATTTCAGGGCAGAATAAAATTGTTTCCTATTCAAATGATTCAATGCCGCGCAGCTATTAGGGGCCACACTTATATCCATGATCTGAAACGTGTAATTACAACCAATCAACATAAACATCTGACGAAAACGTTAAAACAGAAAACACCTAACCTATAGCAAATCATACCTGTTTTAGGACATCATTTGGTATATTAGACGATCTAAATAGCTCCGTTGCTTTCAAAATAGGTATCTTCCCATTAGATTCTTCGTCGCAACATAAAAACAAATCACCGAAATATCTCATTTCGGTTTCTGTCAAATTGAGATCCTCCATTGTAAATATGAAATTAAAAATTTGTGAGTCTTCACAGCTGATTCAGTTTATTGTTAAATATCACATATATAAACATTATCTATTAATGTACACCATATTCATTGATAAATAGACGGATTTGAAACTTGAACATCACGAAATTAACACGAAGCAAACGAACGAAATGTCAAGTCAATCGCGCAGACACGGACTGTGCTGCCATACCAACCAAAAATAAAATAACTAAAGGCATTGACGTATTATAGAAATGGACATAATATCTGAAACAAAAATCACCAATACACAGCCCCCAGTTCAACTCGCCAAAGTTGTCAAAGTCTTGACAACTGACTCGTAATATCGCACTAGTGATTGCGATCCGGCGTAATTTACAGTCCGGCTGGATCCGGCTGAATTCCCGTCGATCACTTATCAGCTGGTTTATCAAATCGGGATAATTTTCGTTTTTCGGCTCAAACGAACTGTTAGTAAGTTAGTCAAGTGTAAGTAAGGATATCAGGCAAAATAAAGGTGGGTTATAGAAATAAAAGTCACGACTATATCAATTTTGATTTTGATCGAATAATTAATATATATTGCTTTTAAATTTAAAATACGTGAACACCAGGGTAGCGATTCAGGGTAGCGATTCTGAAACCATTCGGTTGCATCCGACACGGAATCTCATCTCTCGGTCTTTGTCTTATCTGTTTAGCATGACAAAGACCGAGAGATGAGATTCCGTGTCGGATGCAACCGAATGGTTTCAGAATCGCTACCCTGAACCCAGTCGGATTAATTTCGACACGGAATCAAACCTCTAGGTCTTTCTCATACCCGTTTAGAATGAATGAGAGAAACAATGGTTCATTATTATCATTCCGAATGTTAACCATTCGGATTGCGTTTAGAAACAGTACTCATATTATTTCCAATGTTACAAATATTAGTTTTACGAATGAAATTTGTCGAAATATGCGTCAATCACACCAATCGATATTACACGAACATGAATCTATGGACAAAAAATCTGCGTACTAATTGCAACCCAATCCGAAAGATTGAAATTCGGAATGACAATCTATCGTTCTAAACGGATAAGACAAAGATTGAGAAGTTTAATTCCGTGTCAAATTCCGTGTCCGTCAAGATCAACTCGATTGCGTTGTGAATCAAGGTACAGGAAATGGTTAGACTGTATGAATAACGTATTTCGCCATTTTGTAGTGGCAGCTATCTTGGATTTGAAATTTGTCATAGTGCACAGTATTCTACTAGTCAAGCCCTTTCTTTTGATACCCATATTGAGGTAGTAGTGAAAAAGTAATGTAATTCGCCATTTTGTGGTGATAGCCATCTTGGATTTGAAAGGAGACGGCCCATTTTCCATGGGCATTTGCCCCACAGAAAAAGTGCAAGAGACTTGACCAAAATTGGATCATTGTATAGGATTTTTAATATAGATTAATATAAAACATTAACGGTTCCGTTAATGTTTTTATCCTGCATAGCGGGGTTTAAAAGATATCAACTAAAACTTTGAAAAAAAATAACGCCGCAAGTAGGTAATCAAGAACGTGATTATGTACTTGCTACTAAAAGAAGGTAGTAAATTCATTACTTTGCGACTGTGCTCAAAATAATGTCGACACAACGCAGAAGGACCGGAGATTCGGCAAACCACAAAATAATTACGAAACCTTTGGAAAATAAAGAAATTCTTTGTGTTGTGCGAGATTCGAACGAATCGATTTCCGAACGAATTTTTACTTTACGTAAACTTCAACTGAAGAAAAAAGAGAATAAACATGGGAGACTTTGACTATAGCCGATACACGAAGGTACAAATGATACGCGTGTTCAACGTGATATTCATTTATTGGGAACTGACCCGAAGACGAAACACGAACTAAACCTTAATAGGCTTATCTAAATTCACAAAAACTTCGCTAGCGTGTTTTAACGCCGTACAACGCCATCTAGTTTGGTTTTATGGAACTACAGTACCTTAATACAAAATTACTTATACATAGTCATTAAGGTACTTTTTAATCACCAATTTGCAATCCCCGCTTGGTAGGTTAGTATTGAATTTACAGTTTGAATTATTTAATTATGTGTTATTTTAATTAAATAACTTGTTTAGGTCTCCGGGGCTAATTAAGTACATAAACTTGAAACGACTTGGGGCAGAAATGAGCCGTCTCCTTTGTCATAGTATTTAGTATTTTACTAATCAAGTCCTTTCACTGGCACCCATATTGAGGTAAGTTGTAAAGACATATTTTGTCCACCATTTTGTGGAGGCGCCCATCTTGAATTGATATTAATCAAACATAGCAACGAACCACCGCACAAACATTAAGATTCAAATAAAAAAAAAATGGTTGCCTGTAAAGTCGGTATACGGGCGAAAGTTTTACGTGACAACGACTTTGAGTGGTAAAATAATTTTAAACAGTATACAGGCAACCAATGTTCAATTTGTAAATCGCGCGCTTACTATCTTGCGCAGTGATTGGTCGTTTCGGTTTGAATGTTTGAAAGTTTCGATTTGACAGGTTGGAGGTTAAACATTGTTATTTCAATTTTTTACATAGCAAGTCGTGCTAATTTTTTCAAGTTAAACAAATTATTATTGGTTGAGAAACGATTTATACTACTTTTTTGATTGAAAACTACCACAACATTGTGATTACTACAACATAACCTATTCACTTATGTCGTAGTCATTTATTTCATCATGTTATATTATCAGTCTGAAATTATTTACCTTTGCTGTTTGAATTGTTGCGATGGACGAAACTACCTTCACATTATCACTACACAATCGTTTTACAATTAACTGGCAACGTGTAAACTTGTATGCAGGCGCCTAAGCGAATCGGCGACTCGGGCATGGTTAGCCCGCCTAAGAGCGAGAGAGACAGACATAAAAAGTGAAAGGCACGCGTCCCTCTCACTCGCTCTCATTGTGAGCGCATAACGTGAGCGGAGCGTAACGCAGTTTCTTGAAGTGTCACCCGGCAAACTAATTTATAAGACGTTGTCACGTCAAAATCACATTGAAATCGGCCCATCCGTTTGAGCTTTACGTTGCCACAGACAGACAACAGACAGATAGACACACATACAGATAGACAGACAGACATCGACGTAAAACTTACACCACCCATATTTTGGTTGAGGGTTAAAATAGATGCGGTATAAGCTTACAATGAGCGTAACGGGACAATGATCGTCAAGGGACACTTTTTCACAGATGCACCCGGCGTTCATCGATTTATGAGACGGAGTCACGTCAAAACACGGCGACAGCAGCCAGACAACAGCAGCTGATTGTTTCTTTCTTGCATTGTTCTCTCGTTCATCAGAACATTTCTTTCATTTACGGGCGTCACGATGATTCATTGACACACAGCCCACGAAAAATCTTTGCGTGGTGAGCCCAAAGAAATGTTCACTTCAAAAATAAAATCGATTCATCCGTTCGGGATAACACCTTATGCCGGATCCACCGGAATTTCAAATTCGTTTTTCCGGATGGCAATCCCTATCGGACACGTTACGTAGGTATTGAAGTATTTGAATTGAAGTATACTAAAGAATTGTTTATATATTGCTTTTTCGAGTATTAAAAACACTAACGGAATTGAAGTAGAATAAATGATTGTTTATAAAATGCTTTTTAGAGTATTAACGCCCCTAAATTGACAGAGTATGATGTAATTTCTGAAAATATGATGTATATCATATCTCTTTTTCATTTTTTAGGGTTCCGTAAAACGTAAAAACGGAACCCTTATAGATTCGTCATGTCTGTCTGTCTGTCCGTCCGTATGTCACAGCCACTTTTTGCCGAAACTATGAGAACTACACTGTTGAAACTTGGTAAGTAGATGTATTCTGTGAACCGCATTAAGATTTTTACAAAAAAAAAGAAAAAAAGAAAAATTAGGGTTGCCCCCCATACTGAGAACTGAAACTCAAAAAAATTTTTTTCATCAAACCTACACGTGTGTGGTGTCTATCGATAGGTCTTCAAAAATGATGTTGAGGTTTCTAAAATCATTTTCGTCTACACTGAATAATTTGCGCGAGAGACACTTCCAAAGTGGTAAAATGTGTGTGTCCCCCCCTCTAACTTCTAAAGTAAGAGAATGCAAAATCTAAAAAAAATAATGAATGAGTAAATTTTTACGATGCGCGCTGTAAACTTTATATAAACCGACGCCCTGAGTCCTGACTCAATTAAGTTAACATTTTAGTCAATACTGTAACTTAAAATAAGCTAATCTGAACCCAGTCGGATTGATCTTGACACGGGATCAAACTTTGGTCTTTGTCTTGCCTGTTAAGAATGACGGAGACAAAGATTGTCATTTCGGATTGTGTTTAGAATCAGTACCCAGGTAAAAATATATAATAAGTACCTATTTTATGGTTGCAGTCAATGATATTAGAAACTATGGATTTTAGGTCAGCGTTCAAAAACGGCCCCACTCAACAACAGACAAAACGCCACAAGTCAGCTAACTTTACGTCAGTCATTGTCTGACCATTACAACAAAAAAAGTGGCCAAGTGCGAGTTGGACTCGCCCATGAAGGGTTCCGTTGCAGCAAGTAACATAATATACATTGTACACATAGTTCTTGTAGTTCGTTGTAACTTTGATCGAAGTTTCAATAATAGTGTATTTATGACGTACTAAAAAAAAAACTACTCATCAGATCGAGTTCAAACTAATTTTCGTTGGTAGTTTACATGGTAATGTACATCATATATTTTTTTTAGATTTTGCATTCTCTTACTTTAGAAGTTAGAGGGGGGACACACACATTTTACCACTTTGGAAGTGTCTCTCGCGCAAATTATTCAGTGTAGACGAAAATGATTTTAGAAACCTCAACATCATTTTTGAAGACCTATCGATAGACACCACACACGTGTAGGTTTGATGAAAAAAAATTTTTTGAGTTTCAGTTCTCAGTATGGGGGGCAACCCTAATTTTTTTATTTTATTTTTTTTTGTAAAAATCTTAATGCGGTTCACAGAATACATCTACTTACCAAGTTTCAACAGTGTAGTTCTCATAGTTTCGGCAAAAAGTGGCTGTGACATACGGACGGACAGACAGACAGACAGACAGACAGACAGACATGACGAATCTATAAGGGTTCCGTTTTTACGTTTTACGGAACCCTAAAAAATGAAAAAGAGATATGATATACATCATATTTTCAGAAATTACATCATACTCTGTCAATTTAGGGGCGTTAATACTCTAAAAAGCATTTTATATACAATCATTTATTCTACTTCAATTCCAAGTACCTACGTAACGTATCCGATAGGGATTGCCATCCGGAAAAACGAATCTGATATTCCGGTGGATCCCGCATAATTAACCCGGTACCAAAATACCTAATCCAGTGATGAAGAAGAAGGGTAGTATATTATTGTCAATGTATATCTCTGTATGTGTCTGTAGCATCGTAGCTTCCGATCGGATGAAATGGTTTGATTTTTTTGGTTGGAACTTCGGGAGTTATCCCGAACGGTTGAATCGATTTTATTTTTGAAGTGTGAAATACACATCTTTTGGCTCACGCCACACATAGATCTTTCGTGGGCTGTGAATGAAGCTCATCGTCACGCCCGTAAACGAAAGAACGGTTCGAGTGAACTCGGCACCGCCAAGTGTGCTAGGGCAAGAAAGAAACAATCAGCTGTTACTGCTGCTATCACCTTATTTTTATTAATTTATTCTTTGCCGTAGATACTAGTCCTTCAACCGCATCAGTCAATGTCGTGTCGATGTGGTTACTATGTTCAGATTGTATCTTATTATTTGTATTATATGGGAACGTTGAAGTATTACGGAACGCAATTTATAAAGATTTTAACACCCTTCCTCTCACTCTCCGTAAGCATTAGGTGACATCCAAGTGATCGTATTTAACTTAAAAGTCACCAAACAAGTTGGTTTATTCCCGTTCGTCCCCACATCGTCGTCCCCACTGGGGACGAGTGGGAATAAAAAAGTTTCGATCGTCCCCAGTGGGAACGAATGGGAAAAAAAAAGTTGCGTTCGTCCCCAGGGTTTATTCCCGTTCGTCCCCACATCGTCGTCCCCACTGGGGACGAGTGGGAATAAAAAAGTTTCGATCGTCCCCAGTGGTACCTAACGATTGGAACTTTTTATTTCCCCATTCGTTTCGCTATTGACCGAGATTCAAAAAGCAATGATCACAACATTATATTAATTAAATAAAGTGGCCAAGTGCGAGTTGGACTCGCCCATGAAGGGTTCCGTTGCAACAAGTAACATTATATACATAGTACACATAGTTCTTGTAGTTCGTTGTAACTTTGATCGAAGTTTCAATAATAGTGTATTTATGACGTACTAAAAAAAACTACTCATCAGATCGAGTTCAAACTAATTTTTGTTGGTAGTTTACATGGTAATGTACATCATATATTTATTTTAGATTTTTCATTCTCTTACTTTAGAAGTTAGAGGGGGGGGGGGGACACACATTTTACCACTTTGGAAGTGTCTCTCGCGCAAATTATTCAGTGTAGACGAAAATGATTTTAAAAACCTCAACATCATTTTTGAAGACCTATCGATAGACACCCCACACGTGTAGGTATGATGAAAAAAAAAATTTGAGTTTCAGTTCTCAGTATGGGGGGCAACCCTAATTTTTCTTTTTTTTTAATTTTTCTGTTGAAATCTTAATGCGGTTCACAGAATACATCTACTTACCAAGTTTCAGCAGTGTAGTTCTCATAGTTTCGGTAAAAAGTGGCTGTGACATACGGACGGACAGACAGACAGACAGACATGACGAATCTATAAGGGTTCCGTTTTTACGTTTTACGGAACCCTAAAAAAGGAGTAAGTTCTAATACTTTATTGTGGTGTAATATAAACATTCATTGTAATCCCACTAATGTTATAAATGTCAAAGTATGGATGTTATGGTTGGATATATGGATGTTTGTTGCTCAATCACGTCGTAACGTATGAACGGATAAGGCTAAAATTTGTAATACAGTTAGATTAGTCTGGAAGAATACATACTTTTTATAAAATAACAGGAACAGGAACTACACGGGTAAAACTGCAGGGCACTGCTAAATTCCAATAATTTAAGCAAACATTAAATAAATACAAACGTAAAAAAAAATCGAATTAACATAGGTACGTATTTATTAAAAAAAATTAAATAAATGTTTGAATCACTATTTATGTAGCCATGTACTGTGATCGGTAAATTGTAAGTATGGCGATGTAACAAACAATAGATACATAATGACTCACCCTCACACCACCCTGGCTTATCGTATTGCCATTGTATGCATGACCTTGAAATAGCCAATCATAGCACCGCAAATAAGTGTCGTTGATGCGCTTTTCGCAACCCGCAAAGGGTTTGTTATTTTAGTCAGCAAACTTCGGTCATGACGGAAGTTCAAATGGCCAAACAACGTTTGTGTATATCAAACGAAAACATGGGACTGTTTTACTTCATGGTGGTCACCAATATTACAAAAAAAGGCAATATAAAAGTGACTTAATTGTGTGGGATTGCTGTCAATGCAATTTAAAGTGCAGAGGTTGCTTAAAAATCAAAGTAAGTGTTTTTTTATATAGCTATATATACTAGTTATTAACATTTAACAGATGCTATATACCTGTAAGGTATAATTTTATATGATACCATTTTATTTATTTTTTCCTTTAACTAGTTTCTTCAACGGATATAGGTATCAGTATTAGAACTTACTCCTTTTTTTAATTAATATAATGTTGTGATCATTGCTTTTTTACTCTCGGTCAATAGCGGAACGAATGGGGAAATAAAAAGTTCCAATCGTTAGGTACCACTGGGGACGATCGAAACTTTTTTATTCCCACTCGTCCCCAGTGGGGACGACGATGTGGGGACGAACGGGAATAAACCCTGGGGACGAACGCAACTTTTTTTTTCCCATTCGTTCCCACTGGGGACGATCGAAACTTTTTTATTCCCACTCGTCCCCAGTGGGGACGACGATGTGGGGACGAACGGGAATAAACCAACAAGTTGCTAACTTAATTTTTTGGGAGGTTTTAATATTCTGATCATTCGTTTCGATCAGCCGTGATCAATCCGACTGGGTTCAGAATCGAACCGTTGGTGTTCATTTTAAACTTTAAAAAAATTGGCAGTCATAGGAACTGCCGATAGAATTGAAAACTTAAAACTCAGAATTTGATAGCTTACCTTGGAAACTACACTGGTGTAACTGGAGGGCGTGGCTTCGGCGTCTTGGCATGGCCATCTAGAAATGCATCAGCATTTCCCATTGGCTGATACGTTTCTAGATGGCCTCTCCACGCCCTTTCAGCATTTCCCATTGGCTGACGTGTTTCTAGATGGACAATAGCCATGGTCCCGAGTTTACCCGAAGCTCTCTTATCATACCCGAGCGTGACGAATGAATTCAATTTGTTGAAATTCAATGAAGTTTTCACTTCAACAATAAATATTATTTCTACCATCAAATTCAAAATTTGTATACACGTGAATTTTCATTATTGTAACCCACCTTTATTATATAAACTCACACTTGACCAACTTACTAACAGTTAATTTTGAACCGAAAATCATTTGATAAACCAGTCTGGAATTCAGTCGGATTCGGCCGGACTAAAAATTACGTCGGATTGCAATCACTAACGCGATATTACGATTCAACAGCTTTGGCAAGTTGAACTGGTGGTGTTGTATTTGTAATGTTTTGTTGGAGACCTGCCGTCCCTTATATTATGTCGATGGTTGCAGTTAAACTTCTTAGCACGAGGAATAAAGAAAAGAAGATAACTTCTTGCGAGTGTTGATTACTACACACACTTTGTAACCCCGACCAAAAAGAGGGGTGTTATAAGTTTGACGTCGATTTCTGTCTGTGGCACCGTAGCTCTCAAACGGATGGCTAAGATGATTCTAAGCTAAAAGTGTTCACTTCTGTCGGCAGTTCATTTGATTGACATTTTTCTAAATTTCTGAACTGGCGCAATCACTTGACGGATGGCTACACTAACTTAGTGTTGCCTTTGTTCAATAAAATAGAAAAAATAGACTATAAAACTATAAAATGAGGAAAGACTTGAAAGTTATTTTGCATTGTCAGTAAAAATAAAAACGTTTACGATATAAATCAATGGATATGCCCTCCCAAACTTCAGGCGCACGGAGTTATGTTATTGTTGTGAAGAGTGTGCTCACTCTTTCCGTTTTAGTCGATTGTAGAAGCGGTGAACGCCGGACGTTTATACCTATCAATATTATTCGTTGGCAACAACTAATACAAGTAGAACCGCAACACACCCAGCTAGCTAGCGATTCTAGGGGTCAAGTAGATTGGTATTTGTGAACTAATCACGTTACACAGTGACTCAGTTTGTTAACAATTTCAAGGTAGTTAGGGCACATCTTTTGATTTATATCGATGTTTACAATACGATAATTTTATTTTGCTGTGTACTTTTTTTTAGTAATGAATCCCTAGGCCTTAGACACACCCTCGTCACTGGCTAAACGGCGCGAGCTTAGTACCTACTTGTTCGCGTCCTCCCGGGTGAACTAAAATCACAAGGCCGCCGGCCGTTTGCCTGAGTTGACGTGCGAACGAACGCCGAGTGCGCGCATAAATAATGTCGCGGCGTTATTGAATGGCTGCAATAGCAATAAACTGAAATGTAGAAGTAATTTACCTCATTTTTATTATGTCGCATTAAGTTTAATAAAAAAAATTACGAGATACTTTTTTTAATATTCATAATTAATGATACTAATTTGTTTATTTATTCGACGGTATGAAAACAACTTACAACTACCTACATTGTATAACCAAAATAAACTTCAGTATAGTATCAATTGACTATAAAAAGTACCTACTTAAAAAAAAGCTATAGAATTTTTAACCAAATCCAAAGAAGGAGGCGGTTCTGGGCTTAATTTTTATTGGATGTAAGTATGTTTCGCGATAGCTCAGCTAATTGTGAACCATTTTTTAACCCCCGACCAAAAAAAGGGTGTTATAAGTTTGACGTCGATTTTTTTAAAAAGGTATATTTTTGTGCGGTGGTTCTTAGCTATGTTTGGTTACTATCGATTCAAAATGCCCCCTCCACAAAATCGCTGACAAAATATTTCTTCACAACCTACCTCTTTAAGGGTATCAAATGAATGGGCTTGTCTAATGGAGTACTGTAGTGGTAGGACTATTAGCAGAGTCCGCCTGAGGAAGTACCACACCTGTGTCAGTTCTTCTACCGCCAAGCAGTAATGTGCAAACATTACTGTGTTCCGGTTTGAAGGGCAATGTTTCCAGTGAAATTACAGGGCTTAGAGATATAACATCTTAGATCTCTGGGTGACGAGCGCAGTGCAGTGCTAGGTAATGATTTGGACTCTTCATGTTCCAATAGCTGCGTGTCACTGTGCTGTTATGTGACAGACATGTTTTTTACCATCAGGCACATGTCCAGCTCGTCTCGTCACTCTTTATTTAAAAAAAACACAGTAATGTTTGCACATTACTGCTTCGCGGTGGAATAACTGGCAAAGGTGTGGTCCTTCCCCAGGCGGACTCTGCCAAGACTTCTACCACTACTACCACCTACCACCATTTCGTACAACCCTAGCACGTTTGGTCAATTACGTAAGCAGACGACAAGTCACACGGTGCGCACGGCATTTACAACTCTGCGTGGGTGTGTTAAGGTGTATTTTTGCTCACAAGTAACAGTAGGTAAGTAGTATACGACAGTTTAGGTTATTATCGTGTAGGTATTTGCACTTTTGTATGGAAGTGATGCATCTGTTACGAAGTAACTATTTTCTGATCTGTGCCTTAGATCTATTAATCTAATTTGTCTGTAATTAAATCTGGTTCCATCCTAAGTACCTGGGTGACCGAGCTTTGCTCGGTTTAAATACGAAATATACTTAGATACCTACAGATAAAAGATTCCAAGAAATAGATTTTCTTAAAAAAAAAGAATTGAAAACATAAGAGAACCCGCCTGGATTCGAACCCGGAGCTACTAATTCGTGACCGCTATGAGCGGCCGACTTCCCGTCTGAGCTAATTATGCTGCCGCGTCACGCAGCGAAATTTACCTTCGCATTCTAATGTCTAATGTGACAGTTTTTCATTATCTAAAAACGCGCATAATATGCGTTTTTTTTTAATGAAACCTAGTTAGATCGATTTATCGTCCCCAAAATCCCCTGCATACATAATTTCATGAAAATCAGTCGAGCCGTTTTCGAGATTCAGATTCTATATATATATACATATTTATATAGGTACAAGAATTGCTCGTTTAAAGGTATAAGATAATGCAATAGGTATGTAGGTTGGTGTTTGTAAATATTTTATCAAATAAAATTTGCTACCACCAATGCTGGTTAGGTGGGTTCCCAACTAGAAATCTTGATAGTTGAGCTTGGAGCCTTTTACCTGGCTTACATTATGATTGTTTATCCTGATCCTACACGAGATAAAACTAGTATCTGAATAGATGGGATAGGATACTAAACACTTTTTAGAGTTAATATTGATGAGACGACCGGACTGGACATGTGTCTGATGATAGCACCAAGCCTGCCCTTAACAACAGTGTTACAAAACTATTGGAAGATGATAAGTACAAATTAATACCTGCCACTGAACTGCATTATGATTTTATAACCCAGAGATATATTATATTCCTTATTCTAAGCAGAGATATGAGATGATTTATATCAATAATCATAATCACTAGCCACTGCAAAAAAAACGAAGGTCGAGTTTATGGAAATAAAGATGACTGTTTACTTATAACTTCACAGTTTATTAAATTTCAATGTTTACATACTCATACTAGGTTGTCGCTAAGTTGCATGTAATTAAGGTGGATTTTTAAATAAAATTGGATAACACGAATATTATTTCTTCTATCAAAGAAGCTCAATAATTTAGATTGCATACACATCTATACATACTTAAACTTAAAAATAAATGAGTCGATAATCTCGACGGCGTAACATTAGTATTCTTTCCTTAAATTAAATATTTAATCCTTGGACTGGATGTACTTGATGAGATCGATGACGCGGCTAGAGTAGCCATATTCGTTGTCATACCAGCTGATGAGCTTGACGAAGTTGTCATTCAAAGAGATACCAGCAGCAGCATCGAAGATGGATGAGTGAGTGTCACCAATGAAGTCGGAAGACACAACTTGGTCTTCGGTGTATCCGAGGATGCCCTTAAGGGGTCCCTCAGCGGCTTCCTTGACCTTCTGCTTGATAGCATCGTAGGAGGCAGGCTTGCCAAGGCGGACAGTGAGGTCGACGACGGATACGTTGGCCACGGGGACACGGAAAGCCATACCAGTCAGCTTTCCGTTAAGAGCAGGAATGACTTTGCCGACGGCCTTAGCCGCGCCAGTGGACGCTGGGATGATGTTCTGCTGAGCGCCACGGCCATCACGCCACAGCTTGCCGGAGGGTCCATCTACGGTCTTCTGGGTGGCAGTGGTAGCGTGCACGGTGGTCATCAGACCTTCAACAATCTCGAAGTTGTCATGGATGACCTTGGCGAGGGGCGCCAGGCAGTTGGTGGTGCAAGAAGCGTTGGAGATGACCTTGTGAGAGGGATCGTAAGCATCGAGGTTGACGCCGACGACGAACATGGGGGCGTCAGCGCTGGGAGCAGAGATGATGACCTTCTTGGCTCCACCTTCCAAGTGAGCGGAAGCTTTGTCGATGGTGGTGAACACGCCGGTGGATTCGACGACGTATTCGGCTCCAGCCTTGCCCCAAGGGATGGCTTTGGGGTCGCGTTCGGAGAAGACGGCGATTTTGTTGCCGTTTACGATAAGGTGGCCATCGCCGACGGAGACGGTGCCCTTGAAGCGGCCGTGGGTGGAGTCGTACTGGAAGAGGTAGACCATGTAGTCGAGCCCGATGAAGGGGTCGTTGATGGCGACCACCTGGGCGCCTTTCTCGATGGAAGCGCGGAGGACCAGACGGCCGATACGGCCAAATCCGTTAATTCCGATCTTCGACATGTTGGCTGTAAACAAAAAATAAATAAATTAAGACGTGTTTAGTACTCTTTTACGTTTTAATGGCTTTCGGATTCGGTGAAATAATAAAGCATAATCTATTTTTTCCAAAAAAACAAAAACCCGACTTCAATTGAATATTAAATTCGAACATGAAAATGACATAAATTTCATAAGAATCTTTCAGTACCTACATCGTCTAAGTACATGAAAGCAAATTTTAGTTTTTTTGTTCATTTTTCAAAAACTACAATATCAATTTCGATAAAATTTATATGGGACCACCTCTGAACTATGTAATCTAACAAAACAAGAATCTTCGAAACAGAATCACAATTGGCGGCGCTATCGCGTAACATGCATTTTTTTTTTAAATAAAGAATGACGAGGCGATCAGGACATGTGCCTGATGGTAAGCAACATGCCTGCCACATAACAGCACAGTGGCACGCAGCTATTGGAACATGAAGAGTCCAAATCATTACCTAGCACTGCACTGCGCTCGTCACCCAGACATCTAAGTTGTTATATCTCTCAGCCCTGTAATTTCTCTGGAAACATTGCCCTTCAAACCGGAACACAGTAATGTTTGCACATTACTGCTTGGCGGTAGAATAAATGGCAAAGGTGTGGTACTTCCCCAGGCGGACTCTGCTAAGAGTCCTACCACTACAAAATAAAATATAAAAATAAAGAATCCTTTTTTTAAAGTCAGTTAAAAAGAAGAACACAGATCACATAAGATATATACTTTTTATCTTAATATTCATGTATATATACAAAGAAATAGAAATATGCGCATAATTCAGGATATGCTATGTGACTAAAGTCATGTAGAGTATAGTTGAATACCTACTAAGTTAAGTAGATCACTAGCAAGCTAAATTAGATAAAAACTTTTTTACAACCACCAATGCAGGTCTCATTCCCGTCATTTTCCCGCAATGAATGTGCTATTCTAGACTATAAGGAACTGTGTTCCACATTTTGATACAATCGGTTCAGACATTCGGACGAAAATCATTTTTTCCTGCTATCAAACTTTCCTGCTGTAATTATTGACATAAATAATTCATATTATAATCACTTAAAATTCGTTATAGCAGTAAACAAGGAATACTCAAAACCACTTAAATATAATGTGGGACTATTCCAAGGGTGCTGCTTATCACCAATAGTATTTAATATAGTTATAAATATTCTAGTAGATAAATTAATATCCCGTGAGAAGAAATGGGGCTACCGGTTTAAAATCAACAATAAGTACACTGAGTCAATTTTAGCCTTTGCGGACGACCTTGCAATACTTACACGAAATCCCAAACAGTGTCAAGAATTGTTGAATGATGTTGATGAGTTCTGTACATGGACGGAGGGAATGAGGACAAAACCAAGTAAATGTCATTGTTTATGTCTGGGTAGACGAGATACCAAATATACTTCGTACGATCCGGGACTCTCCATAAGTGGCCAAAGAGTTGCCACAATAGCAGAGGCAGTGCCTTTCAAATTTCTTGGTAGAAAGATAGACTACAAAGGACGTACACCATCATTAGAGGTAGTTGTTGGAAACTTCATGAACGACCTCAATAAGGTAGACCAACAGCCTATCAGCAATATCAAAAAAGCATGGATATATGACAACTATCTCACATCACGTCTCACTTGGCCTTTCCTAGTATATGACATCGGTAAAACCCTCCTGGCAAAACTAGATGCTAATGTCATAAAGATATTGAAGTCATGGTTTGGATTGGCACATCCGGCTGATCCCTCTACTCTCTTTAGGGATCACAATAGTTTTGGGCTGAAACTAAAAAAACCATCCGAACTCTACAAACACCTAAGAGTTACAAAAACGCATGTTTTGGGAAAGTCGAAAGACAAATTAATTGCATCTCTCCCAAAAGACAAAAGTGCTTCGGACCTTGAATCTAGACTTCAATTCCACAAACAATTTATGGCAGGTGCGCAAGTAAATACAGCTGGGTTGGGTGCGAGTAAGAAAAGGGAAGACCGAGACATGGTAAAAACCTTTCTACAACAAGACGAAAATGATAGTTACAAAGTGCACGCTATGAATTTAGAAATGCAAAGTGAGTGGTTAACCATAGGTGAGTTTTGTATCCCATTAGCTCTGAAGTGGCGCACCTTGCTATATGACTGGTCTCCTGCCTTATTAAAATTTTATCTGAACGCTTTCCAAATGACCCTCCCTGATCAGAGTAACTTGGTAAGGTGGGGAAAAGCCTCTGAAAAATGTTGCTATACTTGTGGTGAGGCGATATGTACAGCAAGGCACATATTGGTGGGATGCAAGGTGCTCCTTAATAGGGGTCATTACTCACAGCGCCATGACAGAGTACTTGAAATCATACGTGAAGCCGTAAGCCTTTCGGTAGCTAGAGCCCAAAAGGGATTGACGATAAACAAAAGACAAATTAACTTTGTAAAAGAGGGCTCAACTTCAAACTCCAAGAACAAGCCTTACTCAATCCTGGGTTCAGCTCCTGATTGGACTATTTTAATGGACACGTATGAAAAGCACTACAAAATCCCAGAGGATGTGGGTGTTTCGTCATCCAGACCGGACATTTTCCTTTTTTCTAGGGCTACGAAACGCATAGTCCTGGTAGAACTTACCGTACCGTGGGAAACTAATATACCTAAAGACCACGCGATGAAACAAAATAAGTATTACGACCTTCAAAATGAATTAACAAAAAATGGCTATGTAGTTAATTTATACGCTGTAGAAGTAGGAGCGAGAGGTATACCAGCAAAATCTCTCTATAACCTGCTTAAAGACCTTGGATTGTCCAGAAGTGCAGTAAGTTCTATACTAGAATGAGTATCTAAAGCTGCACTAGTAGGATCATATCGGATTTGGCTGGGCAGGGAGAGAAATACGAGTAGTGAAGGTGAGTGTTGACGTACGTCAATAAAAGGGGCCCCTTTTAAACCTACTACCCGAGTCACAAGTCTTGGGGTCTATTCGATATTTCTCTCTCTGCCACACGATGGACCCGGCACCCGCACGGTGAATCCATGGAATGCTAAGAAGTACGTCTCTCTAAAATAAAAGAAGCCTAAGTACGACTAATAATATCAGCTGCCTGATAGTAAAAGGCCAGCCAGCCAGCGATTACCCAGAAAAAAATATTGTAATGGGTGTACTTTTTTTTATATGCACTTAGTGAAAAGCTGTTAATTTGGAAATACAAACAGACACATCAATTTTATAAATTTATAGATTAATAAGAATAAAAATAATTAACATTAAACAAAATTTCATTAACTATCTTTATCATAAAACTGAGAAGATTTATTTTTAATTTTGTATTTGATTCTCAGAAGAAAAACTAGTCTTGACTCTACTTGGTGCTCACCTAACAGTTAAATGGAATGCCTTTGCTTGCCAACTTCCTACTTCTAAAATAGAAATGTTATAAACTCAAGCATACCCAGGTTACAGATTTAACAGTAACTAGCTAGTTTTTATTGACAATTATTGAGAATAGATAGTAAGGTAAATTTGCATGAACTTGAGATAACAATGACCTTGACTTTCAGAAGGTCATCAACATTCAGAAAGGTCAAATTTATTCATCAGCCTTTTTATTCATGAAAATTAGTTATTAGATAAGCATAGCTTTACCACTACGAAGAAATGCCACAAATTATAAACTAATTTCTAATGATTAAAGTTTGTAATGGTAAATGCTAAGAATGATAAAATGGAACTATTTATGGTATAAACGACAAACACATTGTTACATTTCTTGTGAAGTTGTAGGTATGCATCAGGATTTTTTATAAATAAAGAAATAAACGTCACAATATTACAGTTAGTAAAAAATCCCATTTTTTTTCAAATTCTTATAAGACTGGTGTTAGAAATGAATGACAGTGAGTAACCTAAGCCACAAAATTTGGGTTTTTTAAATAATTATGTGTTTAAACAATTTATCACATATCACTCACATAAAATAATTTATGTGAGCATAAGTAATTAATTTTATGCAAAATTGCACCAGGACTAGTTTGAGATTTTTCGTGTATTTGTTTTTTTTGCAGGGTTTTATAAAGTTTTATTTTATTACTACGAATGTTTCACAATAAAAAAATATTTCCAAACCATTTCGCAGATTTACATTATATAAAAACAAATACTATTTTCGATCCATCTAGGTACTAGGTATTCTGTATTCTCTTCAACTTTCCTGTAAGGAATATGGGTAGATTGGTACTACGGTATTTGCCGGCGGCGCGTGGAGGACATTTAGAGGTCACAGAAAAAGCCGACTTTACTACAAAAATACCACTCTAAATCACCAGAACTACACAATGTTCTTCATACAATATTACAATTAGGACCATGGAAGTATAAATTTGCATTTAATTACAAAAAACTATCAAAATTCACAAGCGGTGACTAACAGTATGAGGTAACAGAGATGTAAATGTTATAATTCGTTGCAATTTACTGTAAATGTATTTATAATATAAGTGATGAATATTTAAATCGTAATTCAATTGTAATTGATAAACAATGCCACTTACCGGAATAAATTAACTGCGGTTAAATTACACTCCACGTATGTTCTCCACAAGATGGAGTTTAAAAATGTCAGCTGAAGGACAAGGCGACACGGCGAGGCAGAGAGGGTTGAAATAATAGACAATTTCTAGAAATCGACGAGACAAAGACTAAACAGGTCTTACAGATAACTTTATTATTTTTGCCTAAAATGTATCATCTTCTCTGAACCTTTATTTTACTACCATAATATTATGAATAAAATCATTAATATCTATAGTTCTATAGATACTGATATATATAAATTGTAAATAGGCAAAAGTAACAATATTAGGAAAAAAATATCGTTTTTTTTTAATTTTAAATGTTGAAGTGAAAACTTCTTTAGGCGCGCCTAGACAGATTTTTCGTGGGGTGTGAATTGACTTCTAGCGTCACGCTCGGGTATGATAAGAAATCTTTGGGTAAACTGGGGACCATGGGCATTGGCCGTCTAGAAATGCATCAGCCAATAGGAAATGCTGACGCATTTCTAGATGGCCATGCCATGATGGCTAGGCCACGCCCTCCAGTTACATCCGCGTAGTTTCCACAGTAAGCTATCAAATTCTGAGTCTAAGTTTTCACTTCTATCGGCAGTTCCTACGACTGCCAATTTTTTAACTTAATTAATTAGTATGTGTAAGTAGTTTTTTGTCGTAAATACTTAGTATGTTATTATTTTTGTGACTATTAATGTTGTTGATAAATTAAATCAAATGTATATGCTAAGGGCCATGTTACTATCTTATGTATCTAATCCACGCACGGTTGGGCCGCCAATTGAATTGTATTTTTTAATATTTAGTTAAGTTAATTGTTTTTCTTTTTGTCCACGGGGGACTTGATTTTTGACTACTGTTTATGTGATTACTCCCGTCTATACGTAGTTTAATTTCTTTTCCATCATCCCATCCTTTGCCTAGAAAAGATCATTTTTAGCGATAAGGTTGTTATTTGCGCTACTATATTTTCAGTTTGTTTTGTTATGTGGATTAAAAAAGTGTTGTCACATGTATTTGTTTGTAGCATATTTCACTTATATTATTATATTTGGACTGACATTCCTTTTTGAAATTTTGTATGAGAAAGATCGAACAGTTGTCAATATAAATTCTAACATTTATTTGATTGGTTTACTTTTACTCAATTGATAACATCAGAAGTGCTATGATCACCACGCCTAGAAATCACAACGGTGATAAGAAAGAAACGGTAAAGCAAGCGTCGCCACACCGCGAGCTCGGCCAGCTCGGGCACCAACTCGGTCAGACACAGGAAAGTCAAACGCACTGAACGTGCGTCGCCCACAGTTAGTCAAAATGTTATTCTTCAGTGGTTTCAGTAGTGCGTAATATACACGTGAGTAAGCAACAGTTTAATATTATGATTTACTTTGAAGAAACGATTTTAAAAATTGTTTTGCCTTGTTATCTAACATTGCATTTCAAATGAAATTTTTGCGAATTACCGACAAGTTAAAAGTATTAATTATTATCTCGTAAGGGGGTACTGTAAAATAACCTTCAATTCCGGGAAACTGCAATCAGAACATTTCGTAGAATGAAACACCTTCGGTTTTTTTTTAAGTTTGTGGATACTGTTTTATGAAACTTTATTATGAGAGCGACTTTATTTTGTGGACGAGTTGTTGCGAGGCACAGCAACCATAAAAAAATGTAAATCAGTTAGATATTGGTAAATATTTTACAGGGAAACTGTTTGAAAAAGGTCATGCATTTTAAACCATAATACAGTAATAAAAAGTGTTACATCTTTGATTTGAATTTTGTTACCGTAGTTGGGTTACAAAGTGGTTATATTCAGTGCAGTTATAAAATACCCTTATGGTTGAAATTAGAAGGATTTTAGTCGGATGATGCTAAGCTACGTACGGTACCAATGAATTGTTTAAGTATATTTTATGCCAAAAAGAAGAAATTGTTGTTTAAAAAATAAGACCCTTTAATTCACTATAAATACCACTTGGGAGCGTTTATAAACACTACTTAGAAGGCCATATGTGAGGAAAATATGAAACCTTGAATACGATAAGTGGACTTGGAGATATAATTGAAAGTCAAGCCCAATCGAGCAGTGCCATGGATCACGGATGTTGTCAGGTATTATGATTGATGTAATTGTTGCTGATGAGTTAACATTTGAATAACGTAGTGAAGTGTAATGGCTTCGATCCATTGACAAAGTAAGAGTTAGTGTGAAACCGTTACCTTGGACATAAACCGACGTACCTAGTGTCGGCGTAAGTGCTAGAGAAAGCATTAAGAGTGAAAATAATGCCGCGTATCTAGAGTTACCAGGCGGTCGGCAGCTAGGGAAAGTTTTACGTTTGAGATTTATGGAGAATGTGGTAATGTAGTGACGTACCTTGAGTTGCGACAATGTGGCAGTGCAACTGCTTGGGAAAGCTACTTATTACTCATCGTGGATATCAGTAATCGTGGATATTACTGGAAGAGTAAAATTAACTTCGATAAAATGAATAAATTGCACATTTTGTTCACAGCAACTACACCAGACTGTGACACTGCCGAGGTTGGCAGCGTGCGCAGGAGGGCCGAATGTTGTCACCTGTATTTGTTTGTAATATATTTCACTTATAGTATTATATTTAATACTGGGATTTGAGTCTAAATATGTGTTACATAAAAGAATAAGTATCTGATTTTTAAAGAAATAGATTTGACTAGTAAAATTTAGTATAGAGGGCGCCGGTGTGGAACCATCTACTTCTACCCGCCATCTCAAAAAGAGTTTTGGAGGGATTGGGGCTTTAAGCCGGTGACTGGCATTCCTTTTTGAAATTTTATATGAGAAAGATCGAACAGTTGTCAATATAAATTCTAACATTTATTTAATTGGTTTATACATTAATAATTTGTCCTATACTATTACAATTGCCTATGTATAATACACAAATAAATTGATCATTGATATTGTATATGTTAAAATTTCATATTATTCTTTTTAATAAATTACCCACAAAAAATTACCCACAAATAATCACTAAGTCTGCATTATTAGACTCTCTACATTAACACTCTAACTTTAAATACATTTCTTT
The DNA here is from genome assembly GCA_963693475.1 of Ectropis crepuscularia. Taxonomy (NCBI): domain Eukaryota; kingdom Metazoa; phylum Arthropoda; class Insecta; order Lepidoptera; family Geometridae; genus Ectropis; species Ectropis crepuscularia. The sequence goes on from OY856358.1 coordinate 20,173,445, forward strand.
ATAAAGTAAGGTCTTAGATAACAGTAATCGGCATGTACCACTGTGGCGATACACGTTATACCTACTACACATTGGTCCATTGTTATTCTTTGATGTGTTTTTTAGTCTGTGGTGTACTTACCATAAATAGCGGAAAGCTTACCGGTTTATGTATTTCTGTTTTTATCAAGCTAGACAACATGACGATTATGAATTTAGTAATCATGTGCGCGAAATTCAAAATGTCACCAAAATTAACAGAAATTATAAATTATAAACAGAAATGAAATATTTTTATTCATGCAATGGTTATAAAAGTTGGAGTCAACGGCTTCGGCCGAATCGGAAGAATAGTATCCAGAGCATGCCTTCAAAATTCTGGTCTTCAGGTATTAAAAATACCTACCTGAAATTTGAAACTAAAATGTTTTACTGGAACCTTAATTTCTGTATTACTTAGTAGATTTATCTGTAATTTATATAGCGATACAGAACTTACTTAGTACGTAGATATTATATTCGTGATTTGGAAGGAAAGAAGGAAGGCCTTTGTCTAGAGCTATTGGACAATTTGAGCATAATATGTGCTAAAATTGCCGACGCCTCTTTCGTGTTTATATTTTATTTTGTATCAACATTTTGTAATAATAATAGGTACAGTTGGATAAATATGTCAGAATCATCGATAGTCAGAATAAAGTAGTATGTTGTCCATTTCAGTTATCAGCGATCAATGACCCGGCTATCAGTGTGGAGTACGTCGACTATCTCATGAAGTTTGATTCCACCCACGGCAAGCTACAGGGAATAATCACACATAATGACAAAGAAATTATCATCAACGGTACATTTTTTCTGCCCAGTTTGATTATTGTCTCCGTGATTATGATCATTGCAGGTTGCAGGCGCAGTCGCAGTCTAAAATTTTGGAGGGGCCGACTAATAAATAACCTACCTACTTTATTGCACAGCACCTAGGTACACATTTTTTATTTGCACTTATTATGATACAACAAATAACAAATATAGTGGCAATGTCTTAATGCTATCAATCTTGTAATCGGCAATCTTGTAGTGGTAGGACTTTTAGCAGAGTCCGCCTGGGGAAGTACCACACCTTTGTCAATTATTCTACCGCCAAGCAGTAATGTGCAAACGTTACTGTGTTCCGGTCTGAAGGGCAATGTTTCCAGAGAAATTACAGGGCTTAGAGATATAACAACTTAGATCTCTGGGTGACGAGCGCAGTGCGGTGCTAGGTAATGATTTGGGCTCTTCATGTTCCAATAGCTGCGTGTCACTGTGCTGTTATGTGGCAGGCATATTGCTTACCATCAGGCATATGTCCTGCTCGTCTCGTCACTCTATATTTAAAAAAAAAAATGTCATCAAACTGCAAAATGCATCGCAGCAAAACGTTTTTTTTTAAACCTTCTTTTGGCGCGCCACAGACAAATTTTTCGTGGGCTGTGAATTGAAATCTAGCGTCACACTCGGGAATGATAATAAATCTTCGGGTTAAGTCGGGACCATGGACATTGGCCATCTAGAAATGCGTTAGCATTGGCCATGCTCATGGCCACGTCTTCCGGTTTCACCCGCGTAGTTTCCAAAGTAAGCTATCAAATTCTGAGTTATAGGTACGTTTTCACTTATATCGGCAGTTCCTATGACTGCCAATTTTTTTTGTTATAATACTTTCGTTTGACGTGTACGATGTATCTACGTATGATTTCGTGCATGGGGGCGAGGAGGTTATTTTAAATCAGATCAGATTAGATCAGGGTTGTGATTCTAAATGGGATTCCGAATGGTTCGGAACTTCGGAATCTGAATGACAATCCCTCTCTGTCATGATAAACAGATAAGACAAAGACCGAGAGATGAGATTCCGTGTCGGATGCAACCGAATGGATTTAGAATCGCTACCCTGGATCCGATCTGGGAATTTTCAAAAAACATCTACGTACACTAAATTTTATGTTAGGTTGATTTACCATGGGGAAATAATGGAGCAAGTAGGTACCTACCTAATCTTCTATATATATAAAAGCGAAAGGTCACTCGTCAAGGAATCTCAGAAACTACAAATGCTAGGAATTTGAAATTTTGCGTAGATGTCCCTTTTAGCACGTAGGCGCTCGCTAAGACGGGGTTTTTGGAAATTCAACCCCTAAGAGGGTAAAACAAGGGATGAATGGTGAATGGTTGTATGAAAATTAGTGATTTTCAAAGTTAGGTATCATATTTTGTATCTCGACACTTGACACGAAGCAAACGAATGTTTGTTCTATCAATTTCGTAATTTCGAACTGTACGGGGGTGAAATTGAGGTTGAAATGGGGGATGAATGTCAATAGGAAAGTTCCCAAACATTGAAGATAAAACCATAAAACTCTGTATACCTACAGACACTTCACACGAAGCAAACGAATGTTGGTTCTAGCAATTTAATTTCGAACTGTACGGGGGTGAAATTTGGGTTGAAATGGGGGATGAATGTCAACATAGAAGATCCCACAACCGTTGAAGATAAAACCATGAAACTCTGTACATAGGCACTTGACACGAAGCCAATAAATGTTTGTTCTATCAATTTTGTAATTTCGAACTGTATGGGGATGAAATTGGGAGTTTAAATGGGGGACGAATGTCTCTAACACTTTCAGACCTAAACAACTCAACCGATTTTGATGAAATTGATTTATTATAAGCTGTTTTTAGCTTTTTAGTAACCATTAATGTGTATGGGTATAAAATATAAAACTATGTACTGCCTGAGTTACCTTAGTATTTATTTCGCGCGGACGAAGTCGCGGGTAACAGCTAGTTAATTTATAATAATACTAGCGGCCCGTTCTTACTTCGTTTGGTTATTGTCATATAAAGACATTTACTCGAAATAAAAAACTATCCTATTCCTCAGGTTGGATCAAATTCCAACATTCGTGAAAATCTATTTACTTACTTGGTGAAGAGTTCACTGGGAACAAACATCATGACATTGGATTTTTAATAATTACTGGCTGTACTCTGAGCGCATTGCTACGCCACCTGTTGAAAATTGGTCGTACCAAGTCAGAAACCTTCTTTAGCTCATGTACAACTTTGCTTTATCATCAAATGCATAGTTTACGATTCTACGAGTATAAAATATACAGACAAACATTATATTTTTTACATAAGTATAAGTAATGGACGTACAAAAAAAGTCGGACGTAGTCTCGCTAAAACAAAAACTGTGTCCATAGAGTCGGCCACATAATATGCACGTGTGCGCTGTCACATACAGGGTGACACGCAACATACACACATCAGTGGGTTATTACAGGCGCAAACTTGTGTATGTGTGCGTGTCAGCCTATTGGTGACAACCTGACAACGCACACCTGCAAATGTGGCCGACTCTATGGACACAGTTTTTGTTTTATCGAGACTACGTCCCATTCTTTTATACGTCCATGATATAAGTATAGAAGATACAAAATACTTATAACCTTGAAAACACTACAGAATCTCGTTACATTCTGCAGGTAACCATATAAAGGTGTTCCACGAGAAGTGTCCGTCATGTATCCCGTGGCAAACCGCGGACGTGCAGTACGTCGTGGAAGCTTCGGGAATGTTCGCCAGCTACGAGAAAGCATCCGTGAGTATAATATCTACCTACTTACTTGTAGCATATAAAAAAAAATCGGCAGTCGTAGGGACTGCCCACAGATAGAAGTGAAAACGTATAACTTAGCATTTTTGCACTAATGTTGCACAGTAGTAGTACGTCATATGTATATAAACAGAGAACAGTTGTTACGTATGTTGGTGACTGGTGACGATAATTCCCAAGATTTTACCCATCCAAAAAGCGTCTAGCGCGCACATTCTGCTTCGTTCCGACGCTAAGCCGTTTGTTTGTACGTTACGACGTCCTTGAGCAACAAACATCCAAACATTGACATTTATAATATGCATCTACGCTACTTGAACGGATACGCTAGTCTTTGTAAGTACTCCCCGTCTATCGTCCCTCCTAGAACCGTGTGCACACAGCGATATATATGTAGGTACCTATATTATGTAGTGCTGATATGACGTAATCGATACTAGATCTATAAATTATCATATGAAGGTATTGAATACTTAATTGTTTTCTAAATTAAATACCTACTTTCTACACGTAATCACGCCACCGTCGTAACGTGCGAAAACTGATAATATCTTTGCACACGATGGCAAGTGTGTAATCTCAATCTTTACGTATGTATTTGGAACGCGTATGACCCTATGACCATTCAGTATTCCGGATACTTTTTATTTATTTATTTACAACAGTATACATATTAAACAAGTTAAAGGTGAATTTACAATTATACAATATTTCTTGATATGAATACCCTTAACAGGTGTTTACAGCATTCTCTACAACATCAGGTAGTTAACTAAACAACAAAAAAAAAAAACAATTACAAGAAAAAACAAATGTTACAATAATGAAACCAAGGCCAGAGATTACAAGAATAAAGCCACTAATACTACTATTACAAAAGTAACTTATTTACCTACTGTTAAAGTACCTAAACAATTTCGTTTTGAACTCGCAGAGAGAGTTTTTAGCGAATATGTACTACAATCTACAATTTTAATAACTTCAATTACCCTGAGGCAGTGTCTTGTATTGTACCTATATATAATTATTTTAGAATTACTAATGAATTAATAAAATAATACTACTGTTTTGAAATATTAGGTAGGTACAACTATTAGGTAGTGGATAAAGCTCAATAATTGTATTACCTACTAAATTTACTCGCATGATACATTTTGGGTCTTATTTATGCAATTAATAATTTTCCATAATGACTAATTGTGATTTTCAAAATATTTGTCTATCCCAAGGTTGCCTTGAAGCTGGAAGAAATCGCTTTGAGCGATAATGTCGCCAGTTGTTTGTTGTTTCACTAGTCATACTTACTGTTTTTCTAAATTGTATGTATGTATCATTTATATGCACTGCCGCTAACTTAAAACGGTGAATGAAAACATCGCGAAGAACCCGACATGTACCTAGAATCTTTCGAAGTCATGTGCCATCTACCAACCCGCACTGGGCCAGCGTGGTGGATTATGGCATTGACTCTCTCCTTGCGACAGAAGGCCCCGTGTCCTAGCAGTGGGAACATTTAGTGGGTTGTTTATACATTTGTATAATTAAAATTAAAATATATATTATTATTTTAAAACATTTCCCACATTATTGTGTGTTTAAAAATAATTTTAGTTTTTACTGCTTAAATTTGCCTACATGACATGTATGTCTACTCAGCGGGTAGCTGGTTGAAAATGCGCCCTAGCATTAAGCTTTCCGTTTGTACATTATTTTTGTTATTGTGCAATAAATAGTAAAAAATAAAATTAAAAATAATTGTGATGGTGTGAACAATAAATAATTTTAGTACATGTCTGCATACGTAATAAATTTCAGGGTCACCTGATAAGCACCGGTGTGAAACGCGTGCTCGTCACTTCACCCAGTGTCGACATACCCATGCTGGTACTAGGGGTGAACGATCATGATATATCGCCAGGTACTTGCTACTTTACTAATAATTAAATAAATATTTTGTACATTTTTTTTTACTTTTATATAGAGGGTAAACACCCTCGACCGCCATCTCGCCTGATGTTAAGCGACGATGCTGTCTACGATGGACCGTGTTTTTTTTGATTCACTCTCGATTTGAAGACACAAAGATTGTAACCAACCCACTCAGACAACGTATTCCACAGCCTAGACGTTCTTATCACACAAGAGTAGAGTAGAGTACAAGTACAAGTAGAGTCAAATCTCTTCGTTCGTGTCTTAGGAATATCAAACATGACACGATGTCGCTTTTTCGAGCTACGAGCATTCCGATAGAAAAAAAGGACAAGGCGGTGAAGGTGAAGCGCATTCTTTTTCTTTTTTGTCGAGAAGAAAATGCACGTTCGAGTCATGTCGGACTGGACACCACAAGTAGTGCCCCTAGCGGCTAAAACCTCATTTTCCACCTATGTCGCTTGCGCCGAGAACGCGGGGTACGCTTCTTCCGCGTCCTCTTCAGTCTCCAAGCCCTCCTCTGGGTCACTCCCTATCACTGGCGCACCTGAACCCAAGCCAACAACCTGAATACACCATGACCACCTCGGGGACCAAGCAGTGCTAGAAATAAATAAATAGTGCTAGACCTCGTCGCAACTTGGACACCTGGCAGTTGGACTTGGCAGTGGTCCTGCCGCCTACCTTTTTAACTGCAGAGGAAAGGGAGAGCGGCGCACCACAATACCGGAACCTGGGCATACTGGGCTTTCCCAATGAAATCAAACTGGGTGTCTCCAAAAGTTGACTGAACCGGTTTCTTCTGGGTAAGCGCGCTTCACCTTAGACCACATCGACGCTTTATGACAGGCGAGACGGCAAGTCAAGCACAAACCTACGTGGTTAATAATCTATTTTCTTCAAAAAAACAAAACCGAATTCAATTTAAAGTTAAATTCAGACACTTGGCCAAATTTCACCGGCCACTTGGCCACTTATCACTATTTCGTCCAAATAGAAAGCAAATTTTAGATTTTTGTTCATATTCCTAAAACCACTACACCGATTTCGATAAAATTTATATGGGACCTCTGAACTATGATCTATCAAACTAAAAAAGATCCATCACAATCGATTCACAATTGGCGGTGCTATCGCGTAACATACATACAAAAAGAAAATTGATAACCTTCTCCTTTTTGGAAGTCGGTTAAAACACGCAATTTTTAAAATTTTTAGACCTTCAAATGGCTTAGTTAGGGATTTATTGTCTGACGCATGTTCTATTTAAGAATAAGCTTTATACATAACTTCAACATGTAGGATCAACGTGGAATCGAGCCATTTAAAAATTGAGCTCACATAACGCTTGGCCCAGACCGCAGAGTGATATCGTGCGCGTCGAGCACCCTGTACTGTCTGGCGCCCATCATCAAAGTGCTGGAAGACACCTTCGGCGTTGAAGAGGGCTTCATAACCAGCATCCACGCGATGACCCCGTCTCTGAAGCCGCTGGATGGTCTGTGTCTCAGGGGCAAGGTTAGATTCAGTTTTATACTAGCTGCGCCTATGTTTCACTCGACAATCATTACCTAGTACTACACTGAGCTCGTCACCTAGTAGAGATAAGATGATTTATCTAAACCTGGAAACATTTTCCTTCAGACAAACTAGACCTAATTATCATCGGTAAGTACCTACATGTTTACCAAGCGTCCAATCCACGTTTATCATAAGCACTGCAAAACTGGATACTCTTCGAGTCCGGTTGTTCTCCGTAGAGGCAATTTATCTGGATGTCTCTACATATATCGAAAACAGGTACATCAAGTACCTACCTAAAATGTACTTGTTACATCCTAGACGGTGAAATTGCTTGACATCAGGCAAATCAAGGCCAAACGTAAACTTATGTTTTTAAGTCATAATAAATATAGTCATTGTGGACACATTAACGCTTGACCATCAACTGAACATTTCATTTGCAGCTGTTCAAATATTATCGTGTTAACAAAAATGTATCAGACATCCATATATGGTAGACTTACCTACGACACGCAAGTCGGTTACTTTTGAGCTAAATATAGTCTGATGTAATGATGGCCAATGGGAAATGCTGACGCATTTATAGATGGCCAATGGTCATGGTGCCGAGTTTACCCGAAGATTTCTCATCATTCCCGAGCGTGACGCTAGAATTCAATTCACAGCCCACGAAAAATCTGACTGCGGCTCGCCAAAAGAAGTTTTCACTTCAAAAATTAAATCCCGACTTACGCGAATTCGACTTACACGACTATCGCTTGGTCCCACCTACCGCGTAAGTCCGAGGTATTACTGTATTATAATCTCACTAGCGAGATTGTAATATAACCATAGATATAACGGTGATTACAAACTTACCGCGGCATATATATCTAATGTCTTTCAGCACTGGCGCGACCACAGGAGCATCCATCAGAACATAATCCCCGCGTCGACCGGCGCCTGCAAGGCTCTCGGAAAGATCCTGCCCGCCACCAAAGACAAGCTTTCAGGGATCGCGTTCCGAGTACCTATCGTGAACGTCTCTGTCCTTGACCTCACTGTTAGGTAAATCAAAATGCTCCATATTGTTACAGTATAAAGAAATACTACTGTGATATTATACTAGTGTATAACGTAGTGTAGGACGCCCTGAGACTAGATGGAGTAACGATATTCGAAAGGCAGCTGGTGGCGGTTGGAGAAGTAAGACCGAGGACCAGGATGAGTGGCGTATCATCTCCTAAGAGGCCTATGTCCAGCAGTGGACGAATACAGGCTGATGATGATGATGATATTACACTGTGTTACTTCGTCTTGTAGATTCATTTGTTAAGAGTGATAATATCCATTTATTCATTACTAGCAGCGCCCCGCGGTGTTACCCGCGAAGTTGCCGTTCCCGTTGTTCCTGTTGCTTTTCCGGGATAAAAAGTAGCCTATGTGTTCTTCCAGACTATAATCTATCTGTGTTCCAAATTTCAGCCCGATCTGTTCATACGTAAGGACGTGATTGAGCAACAAACATCCAAATATCCAAACATCCATACATTGACATTTATAATATTAGTAGGACTAGCAGCGCCTCGCGGTTTTACCCGTTTAATTCTGATTCCCCTTATTATCCCGCGATAAAAAGTAGGCTATATGCTGATCCAGACTGTATTCTAACTGTGCACCAAATTTCATCTAAATCCCTCAGTAGTTTTTGCGTGAAAGAGTCACAAACATTCATCGTTACATTTTTACAAACTTTTGTTATTAAGGACAGTTCGCATTACAAACCAGTGCACGATTGGAGGACGTTTGCCTCGTGTTGAACACGGGTTTGGAAAGAGATTTAGCTTTTGAAACCTGTACCTACGCGATTAGAGGCAATGCTGCCTCCAACTGTACACGGGAAAGACACACGCAATCTGTTCAGTCCTTTCGACGTGGTTGAGCTACAAATATCGAAAGTTTCGCGTTTATAATAATTAGTAGGATTCTTCGGAAGTTCAAGCCAGGCAAAGTAAAAGTATGAAAACTAACGTGGTTATTACACATTTTAAACAAATACACGGGTAACTCACGTATAAAATAGTCCGACTCGAGTTTCGATCGCCGGACGCGATCGAAACTCGAGTCGGACTGTTCTGACTATTTTATACGTGAGTTACCCGTGTATTTGTTTAAAAAGTAAAAGTAGTTCATGGGGACGTGCATCATCATCATCATATCAGTCGAAGGACATCGACAGCTAGACGAAGGCCTTCCCCCAAAGAACTCCATAAAGACCGGTCTTGCGCCGACTGCATCCAACGATAACGTGCATAATCAGCCCAATTTAAGTTCCCACAGCTTGGGCCGTCTAGACTTTCTCTCACAAGGACAGTCTAGGCTGTATTTTTTTTTATATGGTACAGAGTGACGAGACGAGCACGGCATGTACCTGATGGTAAGCAACATGCCTGCCACACAACAGCACAGTGACACGCAGCTATTGGCACGAAGAGTCCAAATCATTACCTAGCACTGCACTCCGCTCGTCACCCAGAGATCTAAGATATTACATCTTTATTTAAATATGTAATTTCTCTGAAAACATTGCCCTTCAAACAGGAACACGGAAATGTTTGGACCGAAAGTATCATTTTTGGAACTCGCCGGTTTCTTTACGATGTTTTCCTTCACTGTTAAAGTCATTGGTGTAGAGTAAACTCTACAAATGCACATGGAAAAATATTTGGCGGGATTCGAAGTTTCGAACTCGGGAATCCGGAATCCTGCACATCTGGACGTGTGAGGTGTGCTGAAAATATATCTGTCACCGTAAACTTGTCAGCACCGTCAGATGCTAACGCGTGATATAATTTTACGGTAGGTTAGGTTAGTTTGTAATCTGACGTGGTTAGATTATAATCTGACGGTTTTTACAATTTTGCGGTGACATATCCAACAAATTTAGCGTAGTGAATGTTGTGTGTTCTAAGACTCTTTTTAGTGTGCCATTGTACTAACGACGCATTTTATAAAATGTTTTTGTGATTGTTTCTAGATTACAAATTAACACGAAACTACAAGAAATCGCTAAAAATGTACAACAAGCTAGCAAATCTACCCTCAAAAATATCATCAAGGTATCGAATGAAGAGAATGTGTCTTCTGACTTCATTGGTGAAGTGCATTCCTGCATATTTGACGAGGCCTCTAGCATACAACTTAAACCGAACTTCTTTAAAATCATATGCTGGTACGAAAACGAATATTCGTATGCTTGCAGAATAGTGGACACCATATTCTTTTCAGAAAATCAATACATGCTCGAAATCTCACGGGGTGTCACACTAAGACCTGTGATGTCTTCAAAGATGCTTCAAACTAACTTGCCTCATAAACGTTACTGTCGGAATGAAGTACTTTCTGAGAGCTCACATGTTTCTCAAGAGACCATCGAATTAAGAACACCTATTTCAAGTGTAGTAAGAAAATCTACAACAGCTTTACCTATAAGTAGTGAGAAAGACAGGTGGTCAAAGAATGACAGTCTAATGAAAATATGGAATAGTAGATGTGAAATGATGCCTTGTGGTAAACCTATACGATGCAGTTTTTTCCAATCTTGTGCGGGTATTACACAGACGATGAAAAAGGTCGAAAGTAATAACAAAGAGCGATTGGAAAATGTAAGAAGGGAATTTACAAAAATGGTTAGCATAACTGAGGATCTTTTGAGAAAAACGAAAAGCAATCAAGGCGTTCGACCGAAATCTATAGACGAATCAAAGGTGATAAGTGGCTATAAGCCAACAAAAGAAAAAGATAGCAAAAACCATACAATAATAACTAGTAATGACAAATCTATCGAAGAATTTGTCGATAAACAATGTTCTGGAGACACAATCCCATTGGAAAACGATAAACTAAGTAAAGAGGGTACAGTATTGTTGGCGACCAGTCTTGATGAACTATCAGACAATAGTGATATCAGTAAAAGTGTAATTAAAAATACGAAAAAAATGATTGATATATCAGAAGCCATAAATAAATTAAAATGTTGCGACGAACACCACGATGAGTCTCTAACACAACTCGAAATAGAAGAAATTGATGATAAATTTACAATACTAGACAGAAACCAAAATAAAGAACTAAGAATAACTAAAAGTAATATTCCAATGAAAAACACAGTACAACAAGAGAAAGAATTTGAATGTGTTTGGAATAGTCCTCATCCAAGTAAAAGTATAGATTTAGACAAAGAAAAACACGTTAAGTTTGATAACGCAGCCATTCAACTTAGTTCTAACAACAACCACTTACCAAAACAAAAGGAAAATAACGAATTATCTAAAGATAACTCTATAGAAGTGAAAATAGTTTCAAACAGACGTGATATGACGGACAAAATGCACATAGATTTGATGGATGAAGCTTTAAAAAAACGCAACATCTTACTAGTAACAGAGGCGTGCGTAGATGACGATAACGAACAATGCGACAACGAAATTAACGATTCCCCAGCAGAGACAGACGACAAACTGGAGGATGACAAAGCGAGTGACGTGGAGACAGTTATAGATCAGTTTCCCGTAGGAACAGTTTCGGAGAAAACTTCAAAGTGTACAACTCCAGAGAACACTGTGACGTCGGTAAGCAATGATGTTGCCCGCGACGAACCACAAGACATATACGACAAACTAGACAGTACGAGTGGATCGGACTCGAATAACTCCTTCGAAATCAAAGAGAGAAAGTCGCAAGTCATTCAGTTAACGGATCTGACCAACTCTCTGGAAGATCTAACTCGTTTGAATAATATATGCCGGATTATTGAGATATCAGATGAGCTATCGGACAAACTATTTTCGGCCCTAGACAATGGTGAGGAGTCCGATTTGAAACAGAAAAGATGGTCGTTTAAGGATCTGTGTGCGAAAATAAAATTAGATGAATTTTGTAATAAAGTTTTTGGTGGTAGTACTGTCTCTAATGAATGATAATTTCACAAAATTAAACAATTCGTATTCGTAAACCGTATTTTATTGTAAATAATATATCTAATCTTACTATATGTGAATAAAGTTCTTAATCTATCAATCAATAAAGTACTTGTACGTTCGCTGTATTTGTAAGGCACTAATTTAACCACATATACACATTCACATAAAAATATCACAGAACAAAATGTGCTAAAATGGCAAATAGTAGCATCCTTGACAAAAGTTGCAGAAATACAGCTAATTTTATCATTATCATTATTTGATTTTAGGTAATGTACCGTCGCCCATAAACTACTTTTATTATTTATCATTACAGTATACAAACCTAAGAAATATGTATATGCTACGAGATTCGTAAAAGATTTAAAACTACTGATATAAATGTAAGAGTATTGTAAAAAAATCTATTTGCAAGTAGAATAATGATTATATTAAAGGCCCCATTACACTCGGCATTCTGTCGTATGGCCTTAAAGCTGACAGCGCGATAAAAACAGCTGTTTCTAAGAGCTGCATATTTATTCGTGATTCTAGGGCTTAGTCTTCAGTTACATAATCTATTTTTATTAAATAACCAAAATTGTAACAAAAGGCACAAGGTCTAAATAAAAAAAAACAGTTACACAAAGAAAAATATCAAAAAGTGTTTTCTGAAAAGTTGAGTGAAAACTAATACTCACAGACCCAAGAAAAGAGTACCTATATTAATGTATGTGGTTAGATCTAATTACAAAAACATGAATCTTCGTGTTTACGACACAACTGGACGACTTTACAGATTTCATGCATTATGCGATTCAAAACTTTTCTGATTCTTTGTAGAAGGTTCTCACTGTAAAACATGTAAATAGTAGCGAAAAAATATAGGATATTAGGACAGTATCTGTTAGGTGGGCTTAGTAATTTTTTTTTATATAGGTTTGTAGATGGACGGGACGAGTAAGATATGTGTGCCATTGGTTAGCAACACGCTTGACCATAACAGCACAGTGTCACGCAACGATTTGAACATGACGAGTCCAAATCATACAGTCTTACACCAACAGTCGAAATAACTACAGTTCATTATAGAAATAGACCCCGGACGGTAAAAATAACCTACTCGTAGTACCAAATACATTTTCAAACTTCTTTAAGATATTACATTTAAGTGACCAAACATGCAGTAGTTGGCTAAAAAGGATTTAAAATTATCGCAAAATAACTGCAGACACTCGCGAAACCGTAAATTATTGCAATGACAAATTTATCAATTAATCTAAAGGAAAGAGTAAGGGGTTTCTTTTGGAGTTAGGGAGAGGGGAGAATCAGGTTCCTGGAGCAAGGGTTAGCCATTGCTATTCAACGTGGAATGCGGTGAGTATCATAGGTACCTTTGCGCGCCGGGAGCAATTCGGGGTGGGTTATTCAGGGATTTTAACACTACATTTTGACAAATCCTAAGTAAAACTAGACAAGTAAGAACATTACCCGTTATGGTAGACTATATCGGTATTACGTAGGAGCTTCATGTTGAGTTGTATGATTGTCCGGGGAAACACCGCGTCGTCGAGTCCCACAAAGTCTGCTATAACCACGTTGACTGGTGATTTGATGCCGGCGGCAGAGTTGCCAATGACCGGAGGCCCAGGAGAGAACTCTGTTAACTTTGGTAGTACGTCATTCTTGACTGGTATTGCGCATTTGTCGCGTAGATTTGATAGCCATCTGGAAAAAGAAAATGTGGATTTAGTATTAAGAGAAAATACGACTTGAAAGATTTGAATGTATCCTGCATACATACAATCAGATATAAAAGGTATAAAGAAGTTAGTTTCATAGCATAATAGGATGTTTAATATGGTATTGAGATTATCGAGAAGAGCTAGTGTTTAAACTCTCGTTTCGTCTGAATTTGGACCTAGAAGCAGTATTTGTATGGGGTGATGCTTAGGCGTCATCGTAACATCAGGCGAGATGGCGGTCAAGTGTAAACCTAACAGTTTAAGAAAAACCTTTGCCAAAACGGACAGTTTTTTAATTAGGTATCAGTATTTTGGCACATAGGTCGATGCCTCTTTTGGGACGCCCGTATGTATGTATATGACATTTGGACTTGTGATATTCCAATAGCTGCGTGTCACTGTGCTGTTATGGGCAGGCGTGTTGCTTACCATCAGTCACAAATCTTGCTCGTCCCGTCACTATATACTACAAAAAAAAAAATGGTGCATGGGACAACTTAAATTTAATTAAATGACACTATTTGGTACATCAAGATGAAGTCTACGCTTAGCTTAGTACCTATGTTAAGTAAGTAGATCCGGTTTACTTGTAATTGTAGCGAGACTGTCCTATTTTTAAACGTGTCGCTATGTTTGTAATCTAATTGATAGTGACGTTAACTTATTTAAGTTTTGTTATCTGTTTTTGTATTTCATCATGTTGTCCGAGAATTCCAAGAAAAGGGGCTCGGTATGTAATTGTTGTAATAAAATAGATTGCATTATCGTATAATAACACATAACCTATGATTATTGTGAAAACAAAATCTTGACCTCCAACTCTTTCGAGATTCAAAATAAAGGACGTACCCAGTTACGTAGGTATTTAAATTTAGAATCATTTAGCTTGTATAAACATAAGCAGCCCACTAAATGTTTCCACCAAAGAGTTTACCTACATATTATACTAAGTACGGTACGTATAGACTAAAGTTAGAACAAACGCTTTACACGGAAAGCACGGTAGGTCTACCGCCTAACGCTCTTGCTTTCGGTCATGCTTTGATTTGTGACGTCATCGGCCAATTTGGTACCGCCGATGAAAGCCGAACACTACAAATGCTTTCAGTTCTATGGAAAGCATTAGTAGTTAGAAGAATGAACGAAACTCCATACATTTGCACTAAAATAGCGACCGCCTAATGTTTTATCTGCTTTCAAGCAAAGCATTATCGGCTTTCAAGTCATGTCATGAAAGCATCGCCAATTTAGGTGTTGTTTTGGAATTCAAGTAGTGTAATTCTCAAATATTTTCGTTAGATACTGGTTTGTAAAGATCAAAAATAGCACGGTGAACATGTACTATTGCGGGAAAACCGTGACCGTGACCGTTTCGTCTTAGAAACAGTGATTTTACTAAAAATAAGTAAATCTCAGAATTTTACACTTTGAGAGGGCATAATGAATTCCCTCTTGCATCTTTGAAGGACGAGACATCAAACCTGAGACAAAGGTAAGAAAGAACTTATGATAAACTAGAAACCCTTTTTGTTTGGATAATAATACCTAGCTTTAGTTATTATCATTTGTGCTTTAATACTTACGTTCACAAATTGTTATAGAGACTGGCTAAGTTACTACCACTAAGTTATTATTTTAAACATTCTGAATTGCTTGAGATCAATATTATTGCGAGAGACTTGTTATCAGCAAACAGCAGGAGGTAGGTACATTAATTTTTTTTTGATTGTAGGTATTGAATAAAAACACCATTAGACATAAATACAAAATTGAACCACAGAATGTGGTTCAAAATAATAATTAACAAGTATTCAATTCCATATTACAAACCTATTTAGTTAATTTATGAACCAGCCACCTCTTACAAATATTATATACCTAGTATGTGAAAGATTGTTTTGTCTCTTTGGAATGTCAGAAGGGATCAGATTGAAATATATTATGTATTATACTTTTTATAACAGGAAAAGAATTGCAGTAATGCACGGGTAAAGCCGTGGGGTGCTGCTAGTCATGTAATGATTTAATGTTCATATTTCATACCAATATAATTAAATTTTGTTATTGTTTCAGGAGTCACAAGAAGATAAAATATTGACTGCTGCCTGCTCCCATAGCTTACAAGAAAACAATGAGTTGTCTTACAAGGATACCCAATGTCACCAACAGCATTGAACTGTTAAAAAATGATTGAGAATAAATACACCCACATTTCTTTAGTTTCTGATTCCTTATTCTATAATCTGCATGGGGACATGAAAACCCTTGCCTAAATCATCCTAAGCAAACATGATATCCAGTTTGAAAAGCTAGTAGAATGCATGGTCTGGCTGGCCTAGTTGGTAGTAAGTCTGCTATGAAATACCATAGGTTCGATCCCTATCCAGTGCAAATATTTGTGTGGCGAAAACAAATGTTTGTACTTTGGCTGGGTGTTTGCTATTTAAAATAAGTATGTATTTAAAAATATATAAATATTATATCAGCTATCTGGCTCTCATAGTACGAGTATAGTACGAGCTTTGATTAGTTTGGGGCTAGATGGTGTTGTGTGTGAAATGTCCACCACCAATATTATTAACTGTAATAGAAATCCTTGTTATATCTCAACCTCAAGCTGTACTCAGTTATGTATGGTTAGGACTCTTTGGGAGAGACGGCTGGGGCATAACCACTTTTGAGTGAAGTACAGTGCTAGGTAGTTATTTAGACTTCCTGTTCAATAGTTGTATGATTGCTTATCACCAGGCATTATCTCATCTCACTATTCTCCATGAATCTACACAGATAAATCAATCTGTGTAGATTCATGGATCATTAAGAAATCATTACTGGTATTCTACAGTAAAATTCTCATTAAGGATACAAAAAAATTACAAAAACACAATATTGATTGTTATTGTTGTCGATGCAACAGATACATTTAATTTTCAGTATTTTTTTACACTTATCACACTCTTGTAAATAACAGGTGCTTTGACAATCACACTTAAAACTTTGTTTTAATAAATCAGTGACATCACTTCATTAAGGTGTTCTGGGAGTCGAGATGGTTTCAGAGAAGCTTGATATATCGGCCACCGCAAACCATAACGCATAACAATAGATATATCTGAAACAAAGAACTTTTATTTTTAACATGTAACTTATTGATCTAGTGGTAACACTTTGCAAAGTCTGTGTTCCGGCTTGAAGGTCAATGTTTCCAGACAAATTACAGGGCTTAGAGATATTCAGGGCTTATAACAACTTAGATATCTGGGTGATGACCGCAGTGCAGTGCTAGGTAATGATTTAGACTCTTCATGTTCTAATAGCTGCGTGTCACTGAACTGTGTCACTTACCATCAGGCACATAAAAGTCTGCCTGGGGAAATCAACACCTTTGCCTGTGATTCTACCGCCAAGCAGTAATGTGCAAACAGAATCAGGATCCTTCATTACTTAAAAGTATCACTTTGGAGGATGAAGTTTACACAGAAATCACAGGGCCTAGATATAATCATTTAATATCTCTAGGTGACAAGTGCAGTGCAGTGTTAGGTAATGTTTTGGACTCTAATTCCAATAGGTTTGTGACACTGTGCTGTTATGGGCAGGTGTGTTGCTTAACAAGAGGAACATCTACCTATCACTTCTAAAGACATGCCAGTACACTTGAGCCGCCGCCTCGACATACATTTTATCTATACTAATATTATAAAACATGGGCAGCCGAATTTATGCTACTGCTAGGACTCTGGACAAATGATGAAACTTAATTTATGTACCTATACATCAGCACTAAGAATAATACTCAAAAAAATGTAAGCGGGATTCGAAGTCACAACCTCACGAAATGTGAAAACAAGCTTAACAACGATGGACACTATTAAAATTTACCTATTATCATTACATACCTCATAAAATAGAGTACAAATACTTGTTTTTGTCATCGCCGAAGTCCAGTTTTTATTGGGAATCGCTAGCTAGATTCCTGAAGCAAGAGTGAGCGAACTGCATGACTTTAAAAAGTATAACATATCGTATCACAATAACAAATAATATATTATATATTTATGTTACATATGTTTAAATTGTTTATCATAAATTAAATCGTAAATGTTTACCTCAGATGGAGGTTATGAAAAGTGTAAACAATAACAATGTTGCCAGCCAAATATATCCACAGCAAGCTAGGCTGCCGTGGGTATTTTTTTACTATAATTAACTTTGGCGAAGAATAGGTAACTTGTGATAATTTCTTGAGATGAAAACATCTTTTTTTTAAATGTTTTCACTAAACTTGAAAAGAAAAACGACGATTTTCTATCAATTATGGATATTTGAGATTTATGTAGATTATTAGAAATAAAACCTAGAAAGAAATTTAAAAATACGGTGGGAACACTTAGAGTAATTGTCAAATATTGCGTTCCGTTTTTTATTTTTTTCCTATCTTCGTAATTAATCATATTTAAACGTAGTGCTAATAATGCTCTTCTATATTGACCTAAATAAATAAAATAAAACAGATTTATAGCAAATCTCGTAATTTGAAATATGAACTGATGCTTTTTGACGTTTTAACTGTTGAACAAACTCTTAAAATATTTTCGCATTGACCAGTTTGACGAAACCGATTACGTGGTGTCGAAACGTGATAACGAATGCTTTACTTCAATTGTTTATAATCTGTGATTACTTGACCAATTTTTTAAAGCAATAGTAGTTAGGCGATCGCTCTAAAATGAAAGCATTACATTACAAATGCAATGAAGACATCTCATGCTTTCCGAATGCTTTAGAGTTAGGCGGTAGACCTACGGGTCTGTTCGCTCTTATCTTGTCGCTCTTGTGGAAATGTCCTACTTTTGTCGCGGCACATCACTCTGTCACCATAGCTAACATACAGCTCATCTGCTTAGAATTGGTACGTACAAAGGAACCGTGCGGAAAAACCTGATCTATTTACTTATTCTTTATCTAAGGTTTCCACTGATGGGACTCTGGGACTTCTCTCACGAGGAGAAAGACAAGCCCATAATATAGACAAGATAAGAAAACGCTGTATTAAAAGCCACACAGCCAAAAAAACAAAATCACAAAAGAAACTTAAAAATAACTTATGTTAGACATTTTAATTGGCAGCCTTATCGCTTAGAGCGATCTCTTCCAGGCAACCGTGCAATATACCACGCTGGCCCAGTGCACGTTGGCGTATAACGTAAAAAGATTCTAGGAACATGTCGGTTTCCTCACAATGTTTTTCATCGAAACCCGTGGCGATGACAAACTTATACATCTGCACTTGGAAAATATTTAAAGATCCAGGTGTGATTCAAACCTAGGACCTCAAGGCTGTGAATAGCACGTTTTAACCACCAGACCATAACGGCTTCGGTTCAGAATCATACAGCTTGAAATGTACCGACTTCAAGTTATCGGAATCTTTCTATTACGTGTGTTCACCGTTAAAGAATGACGACTGTAACGATTTAGAATTATTTTTTTTCTTTTCAAAGGGTATTTATTCTGTCGAGAAAACTTGTAAAGGATATGTTGACGCCCTGTTTTTGAGTAAGTAAATGATAGCAACGTTGTAGAGAGTTATTATGCCAATATCTAGCGCGAGCCAACGGACTACAATCCCAGTCGCTGAGAGAGTATGACCAAGCATCTGAACTTGGCACTTAACACAATCTCTGTACGGGGCGATACCGATCAGACCAAAGACCAAGTTCGTAAAAAGGAATTACTTTTGACTGATTCCTACTTATTTATTACAGGGCAGAGACAAAACATGATCATATACCTCTGAGTAACGAGCGTAGTGCAGTGCAAGGCAATGATTTGGAGTCTTCATGTTTTAAAAGCTCCGTGACACTGTGCTCTGTGCTGTTATGGACAGGCATGTTGCTTACCATCAGGCACATCTCATAATCGTCCTGTCACTGTGTATAAAAATAAAGTGGCCAAGTGCGAGTTGGACTCGCCCATGAAGGGTTCCGTTGCAGCAAGTAATATACATAATATATATGCCTAATATAATGCCTAATATACATAGTACACATAGTTCTTGTAGTTCGTTGTAACTTTGATCGATGTTTTAATAATAGTGTATTTATGACGTACTAAAAAAAACTACTCATCAGATCGAGTTCAAACCAATTTTCGCTGGTAGTTTGCATGGTAATGTACATCATATATATTTTTTTGTTTTTTCATTCTCTTACTTTAGAAGTGAGAGGGGGGGGGGGGGACACACATTTTACCACTTTGGAAGTGTTTCTCGCGCAAATTATTCAGTGTAGCCAAAAACTATATTAGAAACCTCAACATCATTTTTAAAGACCTATCGATAGACACTCCACACGTGTAGGTATGATGAAAAAAAAAGAGTTTCAGATCTCAGTATGGGGGGCAACCCAAATTTTTTTTTTTTGTAAAAATCTTAGTGCGTTTCACAGAATACATCTACTTACAAAGTTTCAACAGTGTAGTTCTCATAGTTTCGGCAAAAAGTGGCTGTGACATACGGACGGACAGACAGACATGACGAATCTATCAGGATTCCGTTTTTACATTTTACGGAACCCTAAAAAATTAGCAGTCATAGGGACTGCCGATAGAAGTGAAAACTTATAACTGAGAATTTGATACCTCACTTTGGAAACTACGCGCGTGAAACCGCAGGGCGCTGCTAGTCTGGAATAAATCTTCAATCGATGGTCGTCTAGATAAGACTTCTATGCATGGCCATCTAATTTAGTATTCTAAGCAACCTAGAAATGCGTCCCGAGTAGGTCCCCAGTTCACTCGAAGATTTCTTTCGTTTACGATCGTGACGAACCTGTACAAACTGGAACCTGGAACCTGTACAATCTACTCTTTTTCTGGGCATTACAGCTGCATCTAATTGACAAGGCCCCTTTACAGCTGATTAGTTTTTATTTGACGTTATTTTATTGTGTACACAGAATAATTACCTATCTATAATTTATAAATTGTAAGTGACGTTACCAAGTGTTCTTTTGAAATAATGGTTCGAATAAATAAATTGAATTGAATTGACGATTGAGCTTTATTCACAGCCCACGAAAAATCTGTGTGTGGTGCGTCAAAAGAAGGTTACAAAAAAAGTTACCGTTGTTTAATAAGAACTCGTCTTGAAAATGAATTTAGAAAATGTTTCTGTCTCCTCTACCTCACTCGTTCCCTTACGAAAGTACAATGAAAGCGGGCGTAGGCGGTAGGCGTTAGCACTCAGCACCGCCTGGTGCACGAACCCCGCGGTAGGATTGCGTCTGACGTTCTGCAGGTATAGTCCTCCCTGTTGTATAGTCCATTTATCGAGGAAGGCTATTTAACATTACGCTACTATCAATAGGAGCGGAGCTGGAATGAAAAATGTAACAAAAACGGGAAAAAATATTGCTTTTTGAGAGCTTTCGTTGCGTGACAGCATGTGTCTATCTATTAAAGGTTGCGTCATTAGAACTGAATTTGTTCAAAATTTGAATTGGTACGACCAAATTTTCGATAGATGGCGTAGCAACGCGCGCACGGTTCAGCTAGTCACCTATAAAATGAAACTAGAAATGTTTCTGTGCTCTAACTCTCTCGTCTCTCGTTCCCTTACCTCAGTACGATGAAAGCGGGCGTAGGCGTCAGCACCGCCTGGTGCACGAACCCCGCGGTAGGATTGCGTCTGACGTTCGTTAGGTACATGAGTAGACCGGCGACGCGGTCCTGCCGCGGCCACGGCGACGGCAGCGCCTGCGGCGGCCACATCTCGCCCGTCGAGTACACGGACTCGTTGCGGTATACTACTATCACCTACAAAATAATATTCAGCTGAGTCATAACAAAGCCATACAAATACCTACTACATATCATAAAGTCCCAAAATATTCTGTCCTGACTTTTACATCTCAGAAAGTTTGTTTCTTTGTTGTTTGTGGGTTTATTAAAAGATAGACTCTTTATTGTCCACCCCAACATTTTTGATTCAAGATGGGCGCCTCCACAAAATCGCGGACAAAATATTTTTTCACAACTTCCCAAATTACCAAATTAAAGGGATTGACTAGTAGAATTACTCTACACTATGACAAATTTCAAATCCAAGATGGCGATGGCGAGTTACATTTTTTTCACTACTCTGTCAATATGGGTAATTATCAAATGAAAGACCTTAACTACCTAGTAGAATATTGTACAAATTACAAATCGAGGTAGTCGGGGGAAAATATTTTGTTTTTAATTTGTTCTTGTCTGTAAAGGTTTAAGTTCTCAAAAACTCTTGTTTCCTTTGTACACAAGCAAGCGCACGAAAATACGGGCGGAAAATAAAATCATTGGCGGTGTGCTGTTTATACTCGTACCATGTTGAGAGCTTATAAACATTGGCGTGGTTTACAGTTTCCTTCGTCCGCGTAGAATTAAGCAAAGTAGGTACTATTACTTCTTATACACAAGCATTTTATCGATAAAAAGTAGCTTACATTTTACCATAGAATAGATAATATAGTTTTACTCTAGACTACAATATGTGTAGGTAATGGATATATTACGTACGGATATATTAGTAAGTTACGGTGGTCTAGTCGGGAGAACGGCGGCTGCCGATCCGGAGACCCCGGGTTCAAACCCCACACGCACCACTGTCTTTTCGAAGTCATGTGCGTAATGCCGCTAACTTAAAACGGTGTAGGAAAACATCTTGAAGAAACCGACATGTACCTAGAATCTTTCGAAGGCATGTGTCATCCGCCAACCCGCACTGGGCCAGCGTGGTGGATTATGGCCTTAACTCTCTCCTTGCGAGAGAAGGCCCCGAGCCCCAGCAGTGGGAACGTTTAGTGGGCTGTTGATGAGGATGAATGGATATATGGAAGAAATTGCCTTTTGTGGCCGAAGTGTTTTTAATTTTAAGTTTACTTACTATTTTTCTGTATTGTTTTTGTGATAGGTATTTCGTGTGATCTGTAATATTGTTTTTATTTGGCATGGTATTGTAATCTGAGTTTCGAATTTGACAGCCTGATTCCTTTAGTTCTTACGACGTATCTACTTAGTTGAGCAACAAAGCACCAAACGTCTACACATACAAACGTTTACCTACATCTACATAATATATAATATATGTCACCGGAAAATAACAAGAACCGTTAGTTGATTAATTCACTAGGTAAATATTTATAATACATAATTATTGGTGGAAAATCCACACACAACCACAACACCATCTGACCCCAAGGTAGTAGATCAACTTTCGGAAAATAATTGAAATATATTATTTAGGCGTCTTGCCGCTAAATAACCCGATGAAGGCTAGGTGTGCTCTGATTGGTCGGATTGAAATCGGACCGTTTAAGTTACATAGGACCCAGATCCGATTCGGAGCACCCCGACTCCACCTATTATGGTGGCTACTACCTCTAGTGCTTATAAAAAAGGCGGGAGCCAGAAATTCAAGGGATGTCCTGATTGGAGTGAGCCATGCGAAGCCAAGCGTAGCGAAGGGGGGAGGCAGCGAGCGAAGCGAGCCGGTGACCTCCTTAGTGGAGCGCAGGCCGAGTGTGGAGAAACGACACTCAGGGCTGACCGCAGAGCTTCTGGCGGGAGCCACCTGTTGCCAAAAACTGCACCAATATCAAGTTACGGGCTTTCAAGTTTTATCTGACAGGTAAGCCGTTGTAAAAAAACCTTCTCACGGTTCACCCAGGTGGTCTCAGGAGGTAGGTGGTAGGTAAGAACCTAAGAACTCTGAATAAACACTTGCCAAATACTTATAATTCATTCCATCAACCAATCAGAGAACAGTATATGAATCGACGGGTAATAGTGTACCTACCGTTAAATAGTACGCTGAGCAACGATTGACCCATTTGTGGATGATTTTACTTGCGACAAAATAGTAATTTATTAAAAAACGGTCAGGCACCGTTAGTTGATCAATTAACGTAAGTTCGTTGCGTTAAATAATACATTTAAACCGCCGTTTGTTATTTTCCGTTAGTTGATCAACTACCTAGTGAATTGATCAACTAACGATTCTTTTTATTTTCCGGTGACATATATAAATGAAAGTTGTGTTAACCATACATTACACCACCATACCATACGTTACACCATTTATAACTCAAGACACAAAATAGTAAAAATTAGTCCAGCCGGAACGAACTTTTATGATGATTGTACCTATTTGTATTTCAGCATTTCCCATTGGCTGACGTATTTCTAGATGGCCATTAGCCATGGTCCCAAGTTTACCCGAAGCTTCCTTATCATACCCGAGCGTGACGAATGAATTCAATTCATAGCCCCCGAAAAATCTGTCTAGGTGCGCCTAAAGAAGTTTTCACTTCAAAAAATGGAAGTCATAGGAACTGCCGATAGAAGTGAAAACTAATAACTCAGAATTTGATAGCTTACTTTGGAAACTAAGCGTGTGAAACAGGAGGGCGTGGCCATGGTCCTGAGTTTAACCCGAAGATTTCTTATCATGCTTAGCGTGACGCTAGAATTCAATTCACAGCCCACGAAAACTCTGTGGCGCGCCAAAACAAGTTTTCACTTTATTACAAGGATATAATAATTACCTGTTGGCGCAGTCGTTTCAGTGAGTTGAGCGTGATGGACGGCAAGTCTTGCCTTCGGGGCACGAGCCGGGCTCCGTATAACCCCAGTAGATACCGCTGTAAGCGCTGGTGGTCACCAGGGGTGAAACCGTAGAAATGCTGACAGTCTAGAATCACTACCTGGGTAAGGATAGAATTACAATTTTAAGTATTTACAATTGGGATGACGACTGGATCAAAAAGTGACGATGATGATATTGAAAGGGAGCGTAGAGCGCTTGCTGTCCGGGGAAATATGATCGCACGTAGGTTTGCCCGCTGCTCGAGGGATGTAAAAGTCACTCTGTTTAAAGCTTACTCGAGCAGCCTGTGGATAAAGCATACTCGGCGGACGGCCAGTACTCTACGTGTACAATATAGTGACATATTTAGGATGTTGATGCGGTTGCCTCGTTTTTGTAGCGCATCACAGATGTTCGCGGAGGCGCGTACTGACAAATTTCATGCAGTGATACGTAAAAAAGTCGCATCTATACGGTGGCGGACTCGGGGCAGTTGTAACAGTATCCTTCAAATGATTGTGTCGCGTGTGGACTGTCCCATCCAGTACAAATGGATGCGAGTGTTGATGGGCGAAAAACTGTAGGATAACCGTGTAGATGAGCATTTCGGTCACCCAAAAGAACTTTAAATGTTTTGTATTGTGTATTTTAAATTGTATTTATTTTTCTAATCAAAATTGTTATTAATTGTATTATTGGACAACACTCTTAATTTGATTATTATTATTTATTTATTTTTGTTTGTGTACCCAATGTAATTTAATTGATATGGAATAATGTAAATTCTGCAATAAATGATTGATTGATTGAAAAATTACATATATATACTAATCTAATTAGTCCGCCAAGAAGATTAGGTATTATAGCAAAATATGAGGCACGTATTTTTCGTTAAATAGACAAATACTATAAGGGTCATCAAACTTCTGGAATGGAGGATTGTGACGTCACGTCTTCGTTAAAATCGTACATTGAAGTGACGTCACACGAAACTTTTTAGCACTGTATCTTGGTCATGTTTTGTTTGTAAAACAAAAGAAAAATTACGTGTTAAAAAAAATGTTTTTTCTTTATTTGCGAAAATGGGTAATTACAATAAGATTTTAAATGTTTACATTGAGAACACCATAATCTACCTTACGGGATGCAAATATTAGGTTGTCTGTCTATAACAATTTGATAACAAACTTTATAATTCACCACTTTAAGCTGCTCATTAAATGGCTACCAATTTAACATTATTTGTTAGATATGTTGTTAGATTTTAATAATCTAACTGATGAACTAACTATTTAGTTATTGTGCCTATAGTATGAGTATTATAGATATCAGCTATCCAGCTCTCTCGCCCCGTACAAGCTTTCCTTAGTTTAGGGCTAGATTGTGTTGTGTGAAAACTTTCCATCAATATTTTAAGCACCTACACGTATAGTTGCTCACTCTAAACCAAGTACAAGTTCCATCGTGTAATCGTGTATGGAGTCGTTTTTTTGGACGGATCAATAAGTACCACCAGCAGGATTTGGATGCATTCGAAAGACGGCCCAAGATCCCAAGAAGTTCATTAAGAGTGAGACAATGGATTGGTAATCGCACTTCACCACGGTCAAGCGTAAGGGTATCAATAGTAAATAAACACGCTACAAAGCTACAAACTTATGCTTATGCACAAGGGCTCTTAGGCTCTTACTCGTAATCTCATAGTTTTGCAAACAAAAATTATACGGGTAAACATACTTTATTGATAATTGTGAATCGGCTGTTGTTCTATCAAGTTTATATGTTTGTGTAATAAAACATGTTTGCTCTTTTGCGCCATCTAGTAAATTTGTAGTGGTAGGGCCAAAGAGTTTACACATACTACGTATAGAGTCAGAACAAACGCTTTACACAGAAAGCACGGGGGGTCTAACCGCCTTACGAAAAACACTTTGATATTGCTGTCTCTTTTCTTCTCGCTTGAAATGAAAGAGACGGCAATGCCAAAGCGTTTTTCGTTAGGCGGTAGAAGCGCGGGTCTGATCGCTGTTTCCTTGTCGCTCTTGTGGAAGTGTCATACTTTTGTCGCGGCACATCACTTTGTTTCCATAGCTAAAGGTACAAGTTCGCGCGGAGACCGCGACAGGAGACCGAGACCGGAGACCGAGACCGGATACCGCGACAGGCACTTGACACTATGGAATTGTATGGACACCAGTTCGCGCTGAGACCGCGACAGGAGACCGAGACAGGTCGCGGTCGCGGCGCGTACTGGCGCCCATACAATTCCATAGTGTCAAGTGCCTGTCTTGGTCTCCGGTCGCGGTCTCGCGTCGCGGTCGCGGCGCGAACTTGTACCTTAACATACGATTAACACAAAGGAACCGTGCGGAAAACCTGATCTAGGTACTTACTTATTCTTTATCTATGGTAGAGATCTTTGCAGAGTCCGCCTGGGGAAGTACCACACCTTTGCCAGTTATTCTGCCGCCATGCAGAAGTGTGCAAACAGTACGGTGTTCCGGTCTGCAGGGCAATGTTTCCAGAGAAATTACTGGGCTAATATATAAAACCCCTTATATCTCCTAGTGACGAGCGGAGTACGGTGCTAGGTAATGATTTAGTCTTCATGTTCCAATATCTGCATGTCACTGTGCTGTTATGTAGCAGGCATTTGGCTTACCATCCGGCACATGTTCTGCTTGTCTTGTCACTCTATACTATAAAAAACTTAAGTACGTTTGTTTATCCATTTCCAATCAAGTTAAATTCACTTTTTTTGTTTTAGACCCACAAATACCCGTGTTCTGAGTTGGTGACTATGTTATGTTTTATTACCTCTCCAGGATGCGAGTCCACAAACTCCTTGACTTGTTCCAGGCCCTTCGATATTTCTTCTGCATATACTCCATGAGTGAAGTAGAAGTTTTCTTCACCCTTCTTAGTGGCCAACCTCAAATCCAGATACCTGAAAATTAAAACAACTAAATTATGATCATAAATGTACTAACAAAACATATTTTTTTTAGAAAAATACCATTTCCATTAATTTGGTATTCACAAAAAACGGTTAATCCTACTAATATGTATAATGTCAATGTATGGATGTTTGGATATTTGTTGCTCAATCACATCCTAACCTATGAACGGATCGGGCTGAAACTTGGAACACAAATAGATTATAGTCTGGAAGAACACATAGGCTACTTTTTATCCTAGAAAAACAACGGGAACAACGGGAACTACCGCGGGGCGCTGCTAGTAACTCATAAATATTTCCAAGCCATGTACAATTATTATACAAGGGATAAACGGAATGCAATAGAATTTCTGTTTGACCTTACCAATATATTTGACTCTATATCTCACCCTTAACAAATATCTACATTTTATGGACTTGGGTTCAGAGGAGAGATGCATTGGTTCAGCTAGATCATAGAAGTAATATAGCAATGAAATTCGTACCACTGATTAATTAACTACAAACTGGTCTATAGCGCAGAGTAGTGTTACAGATTGTATAAAATTTCTTGTAGAGGTAAATAAATGGTATTTCCAATGTATATGAACCATAATGTATACTATAATAATATGTTGATGACCTCTCTTAACTGTTTGATTCATTTTAAAACCAAAATACCTCTACAGTAAACAAGTGAATGTGTTCTACTAGGTTTAACTTTACTTTTGACTTAAATTTAAACTGGAAGAAGCATTTATTAAAAAAAATATGTTAAGTATCTCACTGTTTACTTACACAATTAGTCACCACAACCAATACAAAAAAGATTGTTTGACATTGGTATGCCATAGATAGGTTATGCTATATATATGCTTGACTCCGCTATGGCATTATCATATGGGGACACAGTACAGCCAACAAATAGTTGTTTAAAGGACAAAAGGAATGTCTGAGAATTAGTCAACATCAAACAAAGTCACCTTCCATTATAAAATAAATTAAGATTTTTCTTTGTTCAGGGCTGCCAACAAGAATCAGTAGGACCCAGATTAGTAGCTGGAGTATGAACATTAGCATCCCTGTCAACAACAAATAAACAAAAGCAGCTGTATGATGTTAGTCCAGAAGCAGAGCTCCTAATGGATGCCAATAGAACTACATTTCTCATGTATTTGCTAGCTCATTACTGAATAATACGACATTATAGTACACAGATATATATATTTCGTAAAAGCCTATATAGTGCAGATCAGGGTAGCGATTCTAAATGCAATCCGAATAGTTCAAAATCGGAATGGCATTCCTTGTCTCTGTCATTCTAAACAGATAAGACAAAGACCAAGACATTAGATTCCATGTTGGATCAATCCGACTGGGTTCAGAATCGGTACCCAGAACACCAATCTTCTTAAGTACATATAATAATCTACATGAACTTTGAATCTTCATAGTCATAGAATAGTGACATGCCACATTAATATGCTTATTCTATGATTATGATGTTTCTATGAATAATTATACTTGCACATGTTGTGACCTATCCAAATTCCCACCTCCCATGGTGCACCTAATAGTTAATGTTTTGATATATAGGTATTCATTTAGTGCTTTTTACCTTACGCTTGCATATTTGTGATGGTAGTCATGCATAAAACATAGTGGTTAAGGTACCTAATGCCAATAAGTAGCT
This sequence comes from Ectropis crepuscularia, assembly GCA_963693475.1. Lineage (NCBI taxonomy): Eukaryota > Metazoa > Arthropoda > Insecta > Lepidoptera > Geometridae > Ectropis > Ectropis crepuscularia. The sequence goes on from OY856358.1 coordinate 20,202,484, forward strand.
GTTGCAGTGTGTCAGTGTCTTGCGTTATGGTCCAGCGTAATATCGTACCTCGGAACAGGGGGTACAGACGCTGCACTATTGGTTCAGCATCGGGGGCTATGCCACTGGAATTGTTTATGCCATATGTCATAGAATCATGGCTTCCTGGAAATTAGGTATTGAGACTGATGAATACAGGTTATTATTTACAAGAAAAACATGAAAGTTGTCTACAGTAGAGTAGGGAACAGCTGATGAAACATTGACTTGATATAAATAGCTCTACTGGTAAATAGGGGTAGACATACATCACAAAAGAAAAAGGATTATCAATTTTTTTTTCACAAGTTGAACTTACCTGGAATTGCAAGGTATATCAAGGGTACATCTTTCAGCTGAGCTGGTAGATCTTTCATCCAAGATTCCAGATTTATAGTACTTGTATCTCCACTCATGATTATAGCTGAAAACGTTTTAAGTAATAAAGTTTAAGTACAACAAAAACTAAAATATTTTATAATATTGTATTGTAGGACTCTATACATGCCTGTGGTAGAAGGTGCCGATTTTTACGATGATGATGAATATTGAACAGCTGTGATTGCATGTATGATGTATGTTAGCTAACCACTTTATTCTTCATTTAGAACAAAGAATCTGAAGACCTTACTATTACAAATACAAAAGATGCATCGAAAATCACGTCATCATTGCGTATGCCGTCGTTTATGCCTTCTAAATACTCTTGACCCTATAAGTATTTAGATTAAAGTGTGGCTTTTACACAGAAATTTAGTTAAATTACACGATTAGTGCAAGATTTTTCTTCTTTGAAAGTGATAAACAATTAAACAATAATGCAAATTATGGAAAGAGATATCTTGTTACAAAGGACTGTATCTTGTTCCGGGTTACATTATCTTCGGTCGGGTTACTTTGCTTTGTTCATTTTAATGTCACTGTCAACGCTAAAAAGCTACTTTTTTATTTTTGCGATGGATGGTAAATGCTAAAAGTTTTGTAGGTACTACTTTGTCTTTATAGCTAAAATTGTTTTATTTGAATAACATATAAAACTCAGATCAACTATCCTCAATGATATAATAAAAAGCATGGAGGAAGTAAATAATACCTAGATCTTTGGCCGTAGGTACTTAAGGACCTCTCAGTATATAAATAAACATGTGGCACCTACTCTACTAGATGGCGGTAGTGGATTTTTATTTCTGCATTTTCACTGCCACTAAAACTACCCGTTTTTTATCAACTTTTTTTTATAAGGTTTGGTAACCGAGCATAAAATCACAAAATGCTGACAGATACAGGTTACAGGTGGAGGTTCAAGCACCATCTTGAAAAAATAGTTTTGGTCGATATCTCGAAAACTATGCACTTTAGTTTTCTTTTGTTTTCATGGAGCTTTTTTTTTAAAACTTACCGTCTACCATTTATGGCCCAATTAATTGGCGGTTGCGATGATACGGATGATGGTTGATGGTGGATGAAGATGATGCGGTCTACGACGGAGGACTTGAAAATCCCAAGGTTGTAACCATCGGGAGAAACCCACTCTGGCAATGCGTTTTTCTTCCTCTGGCCAGTTTCTCTGTTCTTACTAAGTCCAAAACTGGATTTAAAACTCTCCATTTGAGTTTTCAATCATGAAACGATGTCAATTGTTCGAGCAACGAGCAAACTGATAGGAAAAAATGGCAAAGGGTACTAGGAACAGAATTCATATATGTTATGTGTTCTACATTGCTACCATTAAATGGTGGCCCATTTGATGGTAGCAATGGTAAATTGTAAGTTTTACAAAAATGTTACAGAAAACCAAAGATATTTTTTACAATAATGGTCTCTGTGACTGTTATCCTAAAGTAGGTAGGTACTTAACTAGGTAGGTACATAGTTTCCGAGATATCGTCCAAAATCTTTTTTTCAAGGCGGCGCGTGTAGCTCTGCCTGGATCTGTCAGCATTTTGTGATTTTATGCTCTGTAAGTGTGTAAGTGATCCTAAACCTTATGAAAAAAGAAAAGTGGTTCGGAAATTTAGTGCAAAGTTAAATTCTATTTTTACTGGCCTATATGTAAGTATAAATTCTAGTAGTTTGTCATAAAAATGACAAACTACAAAAATTATATTTAAAAACTACGGGAAAACCAGATTGTTGGACGCAACTTTGTCGTGATAAAATAATTATGATGATTAGTAATACCAGACAAATTCGGGACACATCTAGTTTAATCTCAGACCAAGTATTCAAAGGGCTTAATACTTTTAATTAGTATATCTTTTTAGAGCTAAAGTTTTGTGTACGCTAGTTGCGAAAACTTCGATTTCAAATTTCAATCCTATCCCGACGTGATTGAGAAACAAACAGCCAAACCTTAGCAGACATTGATCTACACATAATATATTCTCTGTTGTGTTAATAATATATTAGCAGGCTGTTTGTTATCTACGTATACCTACATATTATACTAGCAGCCCGTCCCGGCTTCGCACGGGGTAGACAATTAGGTAATTAATGTTTAAGATGAAAAAAGTTGTTGTAGTGACATAATTACAATAGTTGGACATATGCTACCGCGGAGTTTTTTGTAGACAATATGATGTTCTTCAATATTGTTGTACATTATTTTGTTCTATCGCTAATAGTTTCGGCAGCGCATTCGACGAAAGACATTTTAAGACTCATTTTTCTACACCTTCGGTTACATTGTTCAAATTTTACCAAGGATCCCTAATTTTTTTCAAAATGAAATGTAGCTTATGTCAAATTGGAAGAATGTAGCATTCTATTGGTAATTTTTTTTTAAAATCGGCCCAGTACTTTTTGAGCCTATTCATTACAAACATACAAAAATAGGTACAAATCTTTCCTCTTTATAATATTAGTGTAGATATATCTAAACAGCTAAATCAATTCCAAACTACTAATCTACTACTACTCACTACATCGACATGATAGTAATAAACGTTACTTGCATACAATATCTATTTTATTTTTTTGTCTGTCAGTCTTCTTGTTCCAGCTAATATCTGAAATTATAATGGGACTTTCACTGCCAGATAGCTGGCTGATGTTACCTATATAAGAAGTATTTAGGCTACTTAGTACGGTATCGCGAAAATCGGTATCTAAAACACGGTATCGCCGGATACCTAATACGGTATAAATTTGCAGGCAATAATGCAGGCAATGCAGGTTTAATGTTTTTTGCTGTTTTAGGTTCACACTTGACCACCATCTGATTCAGTCTCGATTTGAAGAAACCAAGATTTTAACCATTGGGAAAATTTCACTCAGGCAACGCATTCCACAGCCTAGATGCTCTTATCGCAAATGTAAATCCAAACCTCTTTGATTGAGTCTATGTTGCATTTCGTATTTTATAATTGTTTGAACGTAATTCGTTTCATTTAAATTAATAAAATTCATTAAATACTACCTTTTACTACTACTACGACAGTAAATAAAGTAAATAATTCAAAGATTAACGTACCAAAAATCACTACACAGGATACAGGACTCATAATTAAAACACACAAATCAAACTTCTAAACAAAGAAACAAATCACTAATAAATAATTAATTGCTCGAAGGATGTATTACAGCTGATGAATTACACGTAGATACTAAACCGAGACTAAACTGAATCTAACATGCACTTTAACGAGATTAATCTCAATGTAAGGCTAAAATGCGTTCGTATTTATCGCTTGTTATCGCAGGCCGGTAGAGTCAACCCGCGTATGCCGGATGCTACTATGTCCAAGTGTCCAAGATTAGGTGAAAGGAGATTAAACGCTTTTTTTGCTCTGTGCTCGTAATTCGCTCTAATAATGACTGACCTTGATTTTTTACGTGACTCCCATAATCCATGTAGGTTCTATTCTGTCTACTACCAGCCTTTTCTAACATAACTAGCATAAAGCATAAACAGCCCACTAAATGTTCCCACAGCTGGGACTCGGGGCCTTATCTCGCAAGGAGATAGTCAAGCCCACAATCCACCACGCTGGCCCAGTGCGGGTTGGTGGATAACACATGACCTCGAAAGATTCTAGGTACTTACATGTCGGTTTCCTCACGATCGTTAACGGTTGTAATCGGTTAGCGGCAATACGCACATGACTTCGAAAACACAGTGCGCATGGGATTTGAGCCCGGGGCTTGGATCGGCAATTGCCGTCCACTCGACTAGACCATCTGTAACTTACTAACGAAGCTAAATTACAATTATTATAAATAACACTACAATCAACACCTAAATAATTACTTACACTAAGCACATCTGAATTATCCAATTAGACCAATGAAGGTCTAAAGAAAATCAAGTTGATGATAGTAGATGATGTAGATGTGATGATGCAAATAACATTGAATAACACTACGATTAGTGAAACAACTGGCAGCCTTATCGCTCCAAGCGATTTCTTCCAGGCCACCTTGGTATGGACGAAAATCTTGGAGAAACTCATAATATTTTTTGTACATTTTATTTTTATATTAAAGAGTGACGAGACGAGCAGGCCATGTGCCTGTTGGTAAGCAACATGCCTGCACAGTGACACACAGCTATTGAAACATGAAGAGTCCAAATCATTACCTGGCACTGCGCTGCGATCGTCACCCAGAGATCTAAGGTGTTATATCTCTAAGCCCAGTAATTTCTCTGGTAACATTGCGCTTCAAACCGGAACACAGTAATGCTTACACATAACTGATTGGCGGTAGAATGACGGGCAAAGGTGTGGTACTTCCCCAGGCGGACTCTACCAAGAGCCCTACCACTATAATTTGATTAGCAACAAAGACTATTGATACTCAAAATAAGATTACCCGACTAGACTGGTTTGCCATAAGTAGAGTTAGTTACTCAGTAAGATTTGGTTAGTCTAGCCTTCTTTGCTGGCCCAAAGTTCGGCAGGCAGTATACGCCAATAGACTGTTAAGTTTACGTAAACCTTGCAATCGTAATAACATTCGCCGCGAATGCCTTCCATAAAAATGTAATATTTATAAGTAGTGTACGGAACTCTAAAAACTAGTGTTTACACTAGTGTTCCGTAAAACGTAAAAACGGAACCCTTATGGATTCGTCATGTATGTCTGTCTGTATACGGACATGTTGGCATACGGACGGACAGACGTCCGTCCGTATGCCACAGCCACTTTTTCCTAAACTGTAAGATAGTTCTTACCTACTGTTGAAACTTGGTAAGTAGATGTTTAATCTGTGAACCGCATAAATATGTTTACACAAAAATATAAAAAAAATAACTAAAAGTCAAAGGTTTTTCATCCAACCCATGCGTGTGGTGTGTCTATGGATAGGTGGGATAGGTTTAAAAAATGACATTGCGGTTTCTGATATAATTTTTTTCTATCCTGAATAGGCGAGAGACACTTCCAAAGTGGTAAATTGATTGTCCCTATAACTTCTAAAACAAGAGGATAAAACTAAAAAAATAATGATGGGATGTACATTACCATGTACACTTCCACCGAAAATAGGTATGAACTCGATCTAGTGAGTAGTTTTTTTAGTACGTCTTACCTATATATACACTATTATTAAAACATCGATCAAAGTTACAACGAACTACCGAGTACAAGAAGTTATGTATTATGTTACTTGCTGCTACGGAACCCTTAATGCACGAGTCCGACTCGCACTTGGTCGCTTTTATTTCAATGGACCGTTGGCAGTTGGCATCAGATGGCCTCTACTGCCCATCGATCTTTGAACTATCTTAGATAAGACGCATGGCCCTACTAACCTAAACCTACCAACAACCATAATACTAGCGTAGAAACTCGAAAGTTACAGTAGGAAATATCCGTAGGTATCAGGTATCTATCAATAGAAACACTACTTAGCAACTACTTAAGCTGTGATTTCGCCTACTGCCATTCATGTGCTACTTTATACTTGTCATGTCTATACTTCGATCAACAGTAAACATTAACAAATTGTGTACAAAAGATGGCCATTAAATGTCCCCACCGCTGGGACTCTGGTCTTTATATCACAAGGAGAGAGTCAAGGCCATTATCCACCACGCTGGCCCAGTGCGGGTTGAGGGATGACGCATGACCTTAAAAGATTCTAGGGCCATAGTTTCTAGGGTCATTGTAGGGTTTCCTCAACAGGTTTTCCTCACGAATTTTAAGGTAACAGCAATTACGCTCATGATTTCGAAAAGACAGTGGTGCGCGTAGGGTTCAAACTGTCCTTCGGATCGGCAGATGCCGTTCTCCCGACTACGACAGTACTCCAAGCAGAAGTCATGGGCCTTCTGTTAGCAGCCAAATCAGTCCTTAGGAAAAAAATAGATGGCAATGTACTGGAAAACAAACCAAAACTAAAGTTCATAACAGACAGTGCAGCCACTATTTACGCTCTCCGTAGACCCGTAACCAGGTCTAGAGTGACACATAATTATAATGTCACAGTTGAATGGACAAAAAGCCACAACCTATGTAAAGGAAATGAAAAAGCAGACGCACTTGCCAAAGCAGGTGCAAAGAAGAACACCAAGGCTGACATAGCAGAGTTGTGTAAGCCAACTGCTTCAGAAACGCGAAACCTGCTATGTCGACACACAGAAAAGGAACAACAAAAACTTTGGGATAAATCCAAGAAATGCAAACACACTGAAGCTGTGTTCCCACTGATAGAAAGGAAAGTTACTAATAAACTCCTAAATCTATCAAGATCAGATCTCCGTCTGATGACAGGTTTGATCACAGGTCACTGTGACTTAAACTACCATCTTCACAAGATAGGATCTACTGACAGTCCCCTATGCAGGGGCTGTTTGCAGGAGAATGAAACTGTGGAGCACGTGCTCTTAGGCTGTGAGGCCACAGGAAGCATTAGAGTATCATCGGGACTCCTTGAAGAAATTCCAAATGAAATATGCAGAGAAACAACAACTGACGAAATGGGAGTGAAACTAGTATGCCAGCGACCCAAGGCCGTGCTCCGCTATTTTAAGGAGCTCGGCTGGTTTGGGTAGGCTGGCGGGGGGGAAGTGCACAATACACCCCTAGCGGGACGTCAGTGCAGGTCTATCACCCCCATTCTGAATTACATCAGCCGTAATGTAAAACATTAATGCACATAAATACCAATCCAAATATGATTCTTGTATTTCTAATAGGTTTGATCAGAGAAATTCAGAACGGCGCGGTATTTAGTGATCCGGAGGGTTGTGATTAGGGCATGGATACCGGTATTCGGTATTACCGAAAAACCGGTAATACCGGACTATTTGGGGTAATTCTGAATACCGGTATTGAATTTGCAAATACCGGTTTTTCGGTATTTTGAATAAAGACATTAAATTAATAAATAAAACCCATAAGGCAGCTCTAGACTACGAAAATAACAATCAACATCAATCAATAATCAATCCACTTAATTTATTTTATAATTGTAAACTTGATGACGTCATTTTTTTCGCGGTTTAGACGAAATAGTGTAAATGTATTAATAAAAACTTGTTTTGCACTAAAAAGAGTAACATAAAGTATTTTTAACCCCCGACAAAAAAGGGGTGTTATAAGTTTGACGTCGATGTCTGTCTGTCAGTGTGTGTGTCTGTCTGTGGCGCCGTAGAGCTCAAACGGATGGGCTATGTTTAGTTAATATCGATTCAAGATGGCCGCCTCCACAAAGTATCTAAATTTATTAAAAAATATACAAAATTTCTTCACAACTTCCCTCCATATGGGTAATCAAATGATAAGATAGGGCTTGACTAGTAAAATACTATACACTATGACAATTTTGGCCGATCCTAGATGGCCGCCACAACAAATGGCGAATTACATTATTATTTTCACTACTACCTCAATATGGGTATCAAAACAAACTTGACTAGTAGAATGTCGTACAGATTACAAATTCGAGGTAGTCGACGGTAAATCATTTTTTTTTTAATTTGTTCTTGTGATGCATATCAACTATTTTTATACAAAAAATTAAACCAACTTCAAAACCACAAATAGGCACTCAAAAGCTAAAAATAAATTATTATAACTATTTTAAGTGCTACTCACTCATCTGTTTGAGGTCGGTACCAGCCATACTAATCCATAAATACTATCAAGTACAAGTATAAAGATAAATAGTAGTGTGGGGCTGCTTCTGTTTCTTATTTCAGGAGAGGAGACAAATAATATTCAAGTAAAGTACTGAACATTTTATTAAGAAAATTATCTTCAAGTTGGACTTATAATAGTTATATAAATTTATTTTTCCCTTTTGAGTGCCTTTTTGTGGTTTTGAAGTTGGTTTAATTTTTTGTATAAAACGAACGAGCGTAAACTAGTTTAAAATGTATGCGTATTTATTGATATTTTGTTTAACTTTAGAGTTAGAAATGCTAAATTAAGTAGGTAGGTACCGGATTTACTATACCGAATAGCTGAAGTATAATACCGAAAAAATACCGAAAAACCGGGATCCCGGTTTTAAAAATTTGAATACCGAAAAAATACCGGTTTTGTCAGAAGTCCAATACCGCCATGCCCTAGTTGTGATCCCCAACGGCTAAACATCAAAACGTGAGTAAATCATTATTACGTGACTCCAAGACTAACTTCAGTTCCATGTTATCGCTTTCCAGCGTTCAGCTACATCGACCTGCTTGTCTCGGAAACTTTATAAAGTAAAAATTCTTTACGTACGTATGACATGAGGACTAAGCTGGTGAATGCGCGACGATAGCGTTACGAAAAGTGTGATCGGACGAGAACCTTTCGATCTTGCAGTAGGTACAAGTCCCGTGGACGGCCTGAGACCAAAGTTGATACTGAAGAATTGAAGGCTATTGTGGAAGAGGATCCATCGCAACCCACGTTCGTGTTAGCTGCAGGCTGCTGTGCTAGTGATAAAACTGTTTTAATCTACTTGGAGCAAACTAGGAAGGTGAAAATACTTGATAGGTGCAGGAGAGCAACAACCCACGAACCACGAACGCACGTCGACTACTGTGTTGCTTTACTCAACCGGCACAATGATGAAGGGATTTTAAATCGAATCATTACCTGTGATGAAAAGTGGATCCTGTACAATAATAGGAAACGCTCATCACAATAGCTGAACCCTATGGAACCAGCCAAGTCCTGCCCCAAGCGAAAATTAACTAAACATAATTACTAAACTAAAAAAACTTACTAAGAAAACCAATAGAAGAAACAACAAACGAATTACGGTTTTAAAACATAAAAACATGAGTAGGTAGCTATATAAATTTGAAATTGGAATTGATAACCAAAGAGGAGATATTTGAGATCAAAGTGGCCAGTACGAGTACAAAACACCAATTTCATAATGTAAGGACCTAATATTATAATATTCTATAGCCATAGAATAGATAGCCGTGATCTCGATTCAAAGTTATGTATAAGTCACTTACACTTAACCTTTAGGTACTTAGGTATTAGGTATCTACTACCTAGTATTTTAATCTGTACCTTTGCCAACTGCCATAGTGTTTGTGGTTACACATTAAACTTGTTTTTTTACAGGATAATAACTAAGAGCGTTAATTGAGGTGTCGTCCTTGGACTTTAGTCTGAATTTATCATATGATTAATAAAAGTAAAATGAATAATATGTATTAACACCGATGTAACTTTTGTAGGTACCTATCTATTTGAATAAATAACAAGAAAAAAATTAAACATTTTGATTTAAGTACCCCCGCCTGCCTCGGATTTGTAATCTGTACAACATTGTAGGTACATTTCCTTTTCATTTGATACTCATATTGAGGGAGTAGTGAAAAAGAATTGTAAATAAATTTCTTTTGTGGTGGCGGCCATCTTGGATTTGAAATTTGTCATAGTGTACCACCTATTGTAGTATTCTACAAGTCAAACTCTTTCATTTGATACCCATATTGAGGTAGTAAGTAGTGAAAAAATAAGTAATTCGCCATTTTGTGGTAGCGGCCATCTTGTATTTGAAATTTGTCTTAGTGTATTTCTACTAGTCAAGCCATTTCATTTGATACTCATATTGACGGAGGTTGTGAAGAAATGTTTTGTCCGCCATTTTGTGGAGGCGGCCATCTTCAATCGTTAATAACGAAACATGATAAGAACCACCGCACAAAAACTAACCTTCAAATTGATATCGGTCCATCCGTTTGATCTCTACGGTGCCACATACAGACACACACACAAAAAGACATACAACATCGACGTCAAACTTATAACACCTCTTCTTTGGTCGGGAGTATCATGATCATGGTGTTAGTTCGTTTGTGCCCAGTGAACTCTTCATCAAATCAACTGATATTCACGAAACTTGTCAGCTATGGATAGTTTCTTCTAACTTCTTCAAAAATAGGATAGTTTTTATTTTGATTGATGGTCAATGATTATTAACGTAGATTTAATATATCGTAAATTTTATAAATCTCGAACAGATGGCTTCTCAATGGGCAGCGACTGATTAAGAATTCTTTTTTTTTTTAACTTCTATAGGTTTACACTTGACCGCCATCTCGCCTGATGTTAAGCGACGATGCGGTCTACGATGGAACGTGTTTACCTAGAAATAACCGATTCACTCTCGATTTGAAGACACAAAGATTGTAACCATCGGGGAAAACCCACTCAGGCAACGTATTCCACAGCCTAGACGTTCTTATCACAAAAGTAGAGTCAAATCTCTTCGTTCGTGTCTTTGGAACATCAACCATGAAACGATGTCGCTTTTTCGAGCTACGAGCATTCCGATAGAAAAAAGGACAAGGTGGTATCAGATCATGCAAATCAGTCGCACACTCTCCGAAGTGTATCCGATAAAAAACCGATAGGCTAGCAATTTTTCGGCGATGTTCAAGACTTTGAAGTCTTTTTCGCACAAGAGTGTCGTTACCTATGAGCCTTTTGGCACGTCTCTCGATCGATTCCAGAGCCTCCAGCTGATACTTAGCCGATCCATCCCAAAGGTGCGAACAGTACTCCATACAGGAGCGAATCTGTGCTTGATATAATGTAAGCAACTGTTCAGACTTGAAGTACCTTCGCACCTTTGAGAGGACACCTAGTTTTTTGGCAGCAAGTTTGGCCTTGGACTCGATATACGAGCCAAAGTTGAGCGTAGAGGTCAAAGTAACGCCCAAAAGCTCAAGACGGTCAGTAACCGGCACGGATACACCTCTAAAAGTTGGAGTCAGTTGGAAGGGACTCCTTTTAGCGGAAAACAGACACGCGTGCGTTTTATTCTCGTTGAACTTGACCAGATTGGCATCGCCCCATTTAGACACCGCCTCAAGGGTCAAGCTCAAACGTTCAATCAGACTCTCTCTCTGTACCAGAGTTTGCGGCCCAGTGGCTCTCGCGCTAGACATGTAACTCTCTACGACGGTGCTATCGTCTGCGTACCCATAGATACCGGGCTTCAACAGATCGTTAATATGTAGCAGGAAGAGCATCGCAGAGAGTACCGACCCTTGAGGGACTCCGGCATTGATAGCCATTTGATCCGACGAGCAGCCATCAATGACAACTCGTATGGATCGATCCCTCAAGAAGTCCGATATCCACGCAATGAACCCAGGAGACAAACCATAACTAGAAAGCTTGCTTATAAGGCCATCATGCCAAACCCTGTCAAAAGCCTTTGAGATATCCAGGGAGACTGCAAGTGCTTCCCCGTGTTTCTCAATAGCTTCACTCCAGATGTGAGTGACGTACGCTAGAATATCCCCGGTGGACCGGTTTCGGCAAAACCCGTATTGCTGGTCACTGAGGAGGTCGTTCGATTCTAGGTACGTCAGGAGCCTGTGGTTTAAGACACGTTCCATAGTCTTGCAGAGAATGGACGTGACCGAGATGGGCCTGTAGTTGACAGGGTCAGCACGACTTCCCTTTTTGGGCACAGGTTGCACATTAGCAAGCTTCCAAGACTTCGGTACTAGCCCAGTTTGGAGAGAGAGTCTGTATAGGCGCGTCAGTATTGGTGACAACTCAGGCGCACAAGCCTTCAATACTAGAGCAGGAATACCATCTGGGCCACTGGCTTTTCACGTCCAGATTGCGTAACACTTTACGAACCTCCTTTTGGCGAATGCGTATCTCTGACATAAAAGTCGAACAGCCAGGTGGAGTAGGAGGTGTCGCGCTACCAGCATCTAGACGCGAAGATTCTGCAAACTGAGTAACAAACAAGTTTGCTTTCTCCGACTGTTCTTTTCTTGAATTCCGACCGCCCCAGGCTAACTATCAGTATTACAGGATTATTATAGGATACCTACTCTCAATTTGAAGACACTACGATTGTAGCTATCGGGAAAAACCCACTCAAGCAACGCAATTCACAGCCTAGACGTTATTTTCACAAAAATAGACTGATACCTCGTCCTTGAAACGTCAACCACAAAACGATGTTGCTTTTTCATGTCATGCGATGTTTTTTGTTGTTTTTTTTAGAAAAAAAAGCAAATGGTATTTGATGATCCAGATCAGTTGCACAGTCTCCAAAGTGTATCCGATTAAAAACCCGATAAGCTAGCAATTTTTCTGTGATGTTCTGCGAATGCCTCAAGCTTAGTTGAGCCATCGCAAGGGTGTGAACAATACTCCATACTACTCTGCTTGGTACTACATGAGCCACTGTCAGATTTGAAGTACGAGTACCTTTGTACCGTTGCGGACACCTAATTTTTTTGGCTGGTAATTTAGCCTTGGACTCGATAAAAAAGTCAAAGTTGAGCATAGATATGTGAAAGTAACGCTGAAAGCAGATGGTTAGCAACCGAAACAAATACACCTCGAGAAATAGGAGTCAAATGAAGTGGACTTCTTTTTGCGGAGAATACACACGCCTGCTTTTTTCCTTTACCTCATTCAGTGACTGGCGTAAGAGCCAAGTTCTGATGCTCGGCCAAACTCTCTCTTAGTGCCTGAGCTTGTTTTCCAGCGGCTCTCGTGCTAGATATGTGACTTTTTACAACTAACAGCTATCAAAAAGCCTTTGTGTGGATTGATCCCTCAAAACTTCCGTTGGCCCGATCCATAGACCTAGAGACAAACCATAAGCAGAAATTTTACAAAGAAATCATCCCAAATCCTGTCGAAAGCCTTCGAGATATCTAGGGTTTCCCCGTGTTTCTCTATGGCGTTACTGCATGTGTTACTGCAGATGTGAGTGACGTAGGTACGCTAGAATATCCCTGGTAGACCGGTTTCAGCGAAACCCGAACGGTATGAAGGAAGAAAATCACTGAGAACTTCGTTATATTCTAGACACATTTCAAACATTTTTTTTTCGACAGATTTAATCAAAGAGTATTTATTACCTTTATAGTTTTAATCAAATAGTATAATACAAAGAGTATATAAGTTTTTGAAGTGAAAACTTCTTTTGGTGCGCTTAGACAGATTTTCGTGGGCTGTGAATTGAATTCTAGCGTCACGCTCGGGTATGATTTGGTAATTAGTTTATTTTAGTTTAGTTAGTAGTTTATTTAGTATCAGTATTGCACCCGTGCGAAGCCGAGGCGGGTCGTTAGTAAATAAATAAATATTGGTGGACAATTCACACACAGCACCATCTGACTCCAAACTAAGCAAAGCTTGTACTATGGCGGCCAGATAGCTGATACTTACATAGTTTTAAATACATACTTATTATACATAGAAACATCCAGACACAGTGCAAACATTTGAATTCATCACACAAATATTTGCACTGGGTGGGAATCGAACCCACGACCCTTTGCTTCGCAGGCAGAGCTACCACCCACTAAGCCACGAGGCCAGTCAATATGTGGATAAGTTGGTTATCCCAAACGAAATTGAGACAGTATATAATATGTATAAAAATCCAGTGCCATGTCAGAGTAAAATTTAATAGAATGTGGTCGTGAAGTCGTGATGTCTGTTCGGAGTGAAATCTTCTCCAAGTCAACCAATATTCACGAAAGTTGTAATTGTGTAATTTGGTCCAACTTCAGATATAGGATACATACTCACCTAAGATTTTTATTTGGATTAATGGTATTTTTTATATTAGATTAGTATAGCAATATCCGAGCGAAGCCGAAACGAGCCGCTAGGAATATTATAAAATTAAATAAACTGTTTACAAAATAAACGACTGGTTATTTAAATTTTCGAAAATATCGTGAGCTCGATGACCTTATCGAGGTTAATGACTAACTAAGTCGCAGTGTCATTCACTATTGGTACTTGCATAAGAGTATTTGATGCCGTGTTGTCAACAAATTAGTTTAATCATTTGTGTTCAACATATAGGTACCATGTAGGTACATTTAGAAGTCGCCTGCTTATTTAGGTAAATAGAACAAATTCACTAGTGCTATTGATATTTTAAACAGGCGTTTTTGTGTTATGTTCGGTAGGTACTTATTAGTACTTCTGTACATTTTGGAGCCAAGATTTTGAAGGGTTTGGTATACTTGCAGGTTGTTAAAAGTAAAATTAATGTATGCCCATTTCAATTTTTAACTTCAACAGAACATTTCCATATCTATCTATCTACCACACATACAAAATAATTATCAGTATTCAAACAGAAGCGCATCTGTCTACATTGTTGCAAAGTAAAACTGCAAACGGCAACATACTAGGACAGGTTATTGGGGTCGGGGGAGACAGGACCAAAATACTCCCACCCGTCTCTCCACAAGAGCCGAAGTTTCCCGAGCAAGAATCGATGTCAGCCGAAGCAGGCTATCGTCAGAACCGGCTCCCTTCCAACAACGCTGAGCGCAGCGACCGATAGACGCTTTCCCCACACTTCGCCCGCGCCTCCGCGCACCGTTTCGTCATAACATAAAACCACAACAGTCCACGTTTGCCGTCACACGATCGGTACGTCAACTGTGCAACGCAAATCACCAACAATCCTACACAATTATTTAGAAGCCAAGCAAAATCATCTCGTGATAATGAGAAAATTAAGATCCGGTGTGAAGTAAAGCCACGGGGGCCATCCAGAGTTTATCCGCAGAGTGAAAGAGACTACGAAACTGTATACCTTCTGTGTTGTGTTCCCCGTGCGATGTTGGGGGAGAGTTTTGGTTAAAAAGTTGACATTGTACGTTTACTGGGACTTATTGCGAATGTGTATTGAAACGTTCATCGCTATCCACGGGCGCACTGCTATGCGCCACGATTTGGTTCACTTTATAAGGCACACGTCCTCCGACCATTACTGCGAAGGAAGAATTTAGTTGCTGTGGCAGGTAAGCATCATTTTAACTGTTTACACAATCTAGAACAATCAAAAAATCTAGACACCGACGACAAGAACGAAGATTCTACTTTCAAATGTTTTGTTACGATGTAACGAAGATTAGTCACATTTCGTTTGAGCCAACTCGCATTTGTCTGCTGTTACATATATAACTAGCGCGTGCAAGGTGATCTTAGCTATAAATCAGACTTTCCAATAAAATTAAGAATATTCGTTAACCAGACGATGACACTGGAAGGTAGGAACCCAAATTATTATTCGTCGTCACATAACCCTTGAAAGACATGCCAATTGGCAACGTGTTTCAAATAAATTGGCTGGATTCGATAGATATTTCATTGGAAAACCATGCAAATCTAATATACCTACTAATAATATACATAAAAAATTAAGCGAAGACAAGAAAGAAGACAATAATATAGATGTAAACAAACATGGCGGTGTTTACTTAATGTGAGGCTTGCATAAACTTGCACAAAGGCATTTTATATGCAGAACACGTCAACCTTGCTAGTTCATGCTTCGTTTCACCTCAACACAATGTAGAACATGGCGAAGCCAGTCTTAATTTAAGAAAGTTTATTAATAGTAAATAAGCAATGAGAATTCAGCAAGCAAAATAAAACCTAGCCAGATGCACTTTCAGATCTCAGTAAGAATTTATAAACTTTTTTCCTCTTTGATAAATCCTTTTAATATTATAAATGTGAATGTATGGATGTTTGGATGTTTGTTGCTCAATCACGTCCTAACGTATAAACGGATCGGGCTGAAATTTGGAACACAGATAGATTATAATCTGGAAGAACACATAGGCTACTTTTTATCCCGAAAAAAAAAAAACAACGGGAACAACGGAAACGGGAACTTCGCGGGTAACACCGCGGGGCGCTGCTAGTAGAATTATAAAAATCGGACACACAATGTAAAAAAAAAAAGTTTAATAGTTAGTTTCAATTCAATTAAATTCTTTGTTTGTATAGGTCATACCTGAATCGCTGACATGAAAAGAAGAACGTTCTTTGACAATCTCTCAAACTTTAACAGTCTGACCTAAAGACGGTTTCTAGTTTCTAGCAATTCCTGTTTTGATTAGTGGAATAACGCATAAAATAAGAAATCACCTCCTCCTTTTTGGAAGTCTGTTAAAAGTACATTCAAAAGGAAAGCGATGTAGGTAATGTAAGAACAATCATATTTTTCTTTATCTTGTTGTGATCATCCGATCACGAAACTTCGGATTTTGGACTCATGATAGGTACTTTTCGAGAAACTTTAATCTACTGGGTTATCAGTATGTGTAACCTTATATATTATTCATCTAGTTACGAACATGCGGATTTTTCTTGATATCACTACTAATTCTCAGTTTACAAGAAACGTATTTGTTCTCTTTCCTGTTCTGATGAATCAGTTTCCAGAAAGTGTAATTACTTTGAAAGACCGCGAATAAAAGTTTTCCATTCCCTCTTGGCACGACGCGACGGCGAAGTTGCCGTGAATAAGTAGCTATTATATGTAGATACAATACAAAGTGAGAGATACTTTATACCTCTATAAAGTCTGCATGTTAGTATACTTAGTACAAATTCGGATCGCAGAATGATCTCCAGACGCCCGCTCTGTCTGGATTTAGGGCAATAAATAAACGTGAAATCATAGCTGATTCTAATATGGCGGGCGTAAAAATAATCGTTGGCGACGAAACAAAATGCGATTATTTTGAAGTAGAATCTAATAACACCAAATTAAATTCTACGTTAAAACTAAAGTACATATGTTTCAAATATTTTTGAAATTGGGAATTCAACAAAAGGGAAATTGTAAAAGCTATCATCATTATCATCATCAGCCTGTATTCGTCCACGGCTTTACAAAGGGCTCTCCCATAATATGCCACTCAGCCCGATCCTCAGTCTTACCTACGTCTCCAACCGCCACAAGCTGTCTTTCGTATGTCGTAGCTCCGTCTAGTCTTAGGCATCCCACACTACGTATACCGATTCGCGGTCCCCACTCCAGAACCCGACTACCCCAACGGTTATCGGGTCTGCAACAGATGTGACCGGCCCATTGCCACTCATCAGTTTGCTAATACGGTGAGTTATGTCGGTGACTTCAGTTCTCTGACGAATTACTTCATTGTGGATGCAAGAGATCCCTCAGAGAAACCCCAAGCATAGCCGTTTTCATAGCTAGCTGAGCGACTTTGAGCTTACGGACCATTTTCATTGTCAGTGCAGTGCGGTTTTAGCACCGTAGGTCATAACGGGTAAGACGCACTAATTGTACATTTTTGTCTAGAGACTTTGTGGGATGGGTGGCCCTGTCTTTGTGCCCAGCCTAACTGGATTCTTCTCATGGCCTCACTCTCAAAGCTACTTCGGAACGATTTCAAGTGTGATTTAATTTACAGAAATTAGCTCCGGCTCCGAACTCGTTGCACATGATTTCGTTTTATCCAATTCATCCGGAGACCGATGCGTTGAGCGGCGTTAGCCAGGCTGTCCATCATCAACTGCAAGTCCTCCGGCGACTCTACCATAATGACCATGTCGTCTGCCATAATAATGATTACCTACTATTAGGGCGCCTTCACATTAGGTCGCAAGCATTTCTCAAGCAGCGCGACAGCCGCGTGGCTGCCGCGCTGCTTGAGAAATGATCGAGGGTTGCGACCCTCCTTCAACTGCACTCAGTTGGACAGTTTACAAGTGACGGCATAGTGCTGAATCTTATTACTTTATACCTTTCTATCATCCTACATATGTAGGTCTCCGGATGGTTCATTTGACCCATACATTTTGTTCACGGGTAGTGTGTCTATATGGGGTCGGCCATGAAGTCGTGAACAGGGTCGGGCTGGGTCGAAAGGGCCCGAGTGCCTCCAAGGCGATCACAAGCCCAAGCTATAAATTAGGTCTCGGACCTTATCCTACGGTTGCCGCATGCCCGTGGCCCGTGCCGCAGGCTGGGGCCCGGCTATATGGCCACTCCGACGCTGGTCGTGAATAGTCAAGCTGTCCATTAATATTACCTATACTTAACCAAATTGTTATACTTGACAATCACAACCATTATTATACTTGACCTAGTTTGGCACTAATTTATTTTCTTTTGAAAAGGGTTAATTCAATTTCTTTGTTGCAGCCAAGTTGCAGCTGATATATTATCGCGATATTGGAGGCTATCCCGTAGATCCCATGGTAAATGTTGTCTATTGTGATAATATGTCGCCGTAAAATTATAAACACCGTCAGCTTATTTATAATCTAACGATGCTACACCTAATACCACAGTGTCTTGTAGGTTCGTAATCGGATAAGAAACGGTGACAAATAGGTACAATACAGCTTCGGCTGTACAGTTGTTCATGCCTATAACAGCGTAGTTAAAATGTAGTTCCTAAGACACTATCAAACCCCAAACTAAGCAAAGTTTGTACTATACTATGAGAATCAGTAAGCTGATAATATACCTAATACTTAGAATATTACCTAAATACACAACTACTTATGATACATAAGTAGGTACCTATATCAACTTTTTTTTTTTTTTATAAATATTGGAGGACACACACAACACCATCTGACACCAAACTAAGCAAAGCTTGTACGATGGCGCCCAAATAGCTGATAATATAATACTTATATAGTTTTAAACACATACATAGTATACATAAAATACATATTCAAATGGGAGTAAACAATAAAACACCTTCTAATTAAAATCACCCAACAATAATTTTAATTTCGCGGTATGTTTCAGGTAGGTATTGTAAATTTGAAAACTTAAAACCAATGCCAATGTTAGTTTTCAAAAGAAATATCTAAGCGTTTTGACGTCAACGTCAACAATATACCTAGGTATTATGTACGAATGCGACTTCTTCAATACCATGGCTAACAATAGCCAAGGTCTAAACTGAATAATCAATGAAGAGTGAAGAGGTGTAGATACATAGGTATTTTTATTGCTAAATCTATATGTTTTGACGTTGTGAATTGAATTGCTATAGTGTAGTTATGTTATGCTGTTAATCAGTGTTGTATTTCGTTTTGTAATCAACCGTAACGCGATAGCTGATCTAACTATAGATGTTAAAATTGTACGTTTCTGTACTGTGAAATTCGTAAGCTTTGTTTTACCACACTAAATTAAGGGGTTTAATACAAGGAATTGATGTAGTTAATCTATTGAAATTTCACAATCTAATTACTCAAAGTCGTACTTTCTTATTAATTTTTACAAGAAATAATTTCGTTCTGGTAAAAAAACACAAATAGCAAATATTTTTTGTTCATATTTGTACCTATCTTATTGTCATAAAGTTTAATAATTTCGTAGATTTCGGCAGATAGTTTGGTTTACATAATATGTTAAATTGTGAATAGGAATAAGTAACGTCTGTATTACATTTATAAAATCTATTAAATCACTCAAAAATTATAGTTAGCAAAATAATCCTAAGATATCTCAAACTAACTAGTGTGTTTTGAACGTAAGTATATTTACATAGGTTATAAATTAAAATAAAAAGTGATCGATGTTCATCAGACCTATCACGTCAAATGTCAAATACTGCACACAACCGCTATTTGCAGTATTTGCACAAACATTTTATACTGAAAAATAACTGTAAAATTAATGAAAGCATTCATATAAATGCAATACGTTTAATATTGGAACCCAAGTAGGTAGGTACATACTCGTCTGAGTGCAGCAGCCTATGGCTGGAAAGCGTGGAAACATGAAACTGAGGAATGAGATGAATGCCAAATAATAGGAGGCATATGCCCAGCAGTGGACTAACTAAGATAGGTTGATGATGACAATGAGTTACATTTTCGAAAAATCAGGGTTACAATTGAATACACGTTAATCATTTCAGTGATGATGAGGATAGTAGAAAGTCACGTAAGCACTGACCGATTTACTGCTATTGTCATGCTAGGTAACCTTCCAAATTCTTAAAACAAATCAAAGGATAATGACAGTGACTATTCATAAAAGGACACTTCATTAACATTACCCTAAAGGAAATATCAATAGTAGGTATAATTAGTAAGTTGGTCAGGTAATACAAATAATTTAAAAAATAGAGAAGTGAAGTTTGAAGCACTCCAGAATTAGGTACGCAAAGGCAAACTTACTTTTAAAACATCCGTTTCTACGTTAGCTCATAATGCATTGTTTCAATGTGTCAAACCTTAACTAAAAGAATTATGACTTTTTTGAAGAACTAACTAACTAACTAAAGCTGGCAAGTTGGGCACGATGTGCGGAATCAACATTAGGGATTAGGGCGATCGGTATCGGTTTCAATATTCCGCGAAGAATTTGGAGGTTATAAATAGTTGTAGAGACATCTGACGACCATGTCAACGATCTGGAATATATCATAATGGTGCAAAAATTAAAACTACTTAAGTATAAAGCCGATAATCATCAAGATACAAAGAAGTATTATGTACCTCTAATATAATCTAAAACTTCAAAATTACTTATAACTTTGATCATGTTTAAAAGTGAAATTCTGGTTCCTGTTCTCTGAAGCGTTAATTTTATTACATAAAAATAACGACATATTCTAGTTATCTTGCATCAGCTTTATAAATAAAGCCCATTATTATTTATTTCTAATGTACGAGATATTGTTGAATTATGTTAATGAGAAATCATTACCAAACGTAAAGATGCTGGGGTCAAAATTGTTCCTTGTGTGATGCCCTTCAGTAAACGATGTAATGTGACAAGTGATGAACAACGGATTAGCATATTTAAGAATATTTTTTTATTTTTATTCATCACTACTTTTACTACTATTTCAATTTATCACTACTTGACTAAGTAGTTGATATTTTAAATTCCATAGTATCAAATATTGATAAAATGTTTGTCTAAGGATATTGTCAGCTTAATGCATGTTTCGTATTGTTCCAGGTCGCTATTGATGGCGTTACTAAGTATCCGAGGCGATTGGTACATATACATCTGGTTCATATACTGCAAAGTCTACTCTGCTGTTATATGGTTGATCGGCAATCACTGCCGTGGTGCTGATAAGGTTCATTCAGTGATAACCAACGCCGTTGGCGGTCAGTCGGCTGTTAGCATTCAACGAGCGCGCACGCGTCGCAGGAAGGCTCAACAGCAGTACCGATCTAAGCATATCGTAGCGTTAGCAAGGAGACCGTCTCTCAGGAGGATCGTGATGGCACCTGGATCTAGCACTGCCCACACCATGATGGAAGACAAGGAGAAGGCCCTTCACGGAGCTTTGCCGGCCGGTAAGTGCCCTTGCATTATATGCTTTCCAAGTCCTTGGTACTAAATATAAATGTGCATAAAGGAGTTGTATTGTTGTGTTTCGGACAAAAGTGTCACGATCTTACCGTCACAAATTGCTACCCTGTACCGATGCATGTGACAAGTGATGAACAACGGATTAGCATTCGTTTAGAACTACAGGTAATATGCTAACATTGTGTGTTTGTGTCTATATGTCCATGAGTGTTATTTATACAGCACCCACCGCAACGAATTCTATTGGTCAGTCACGACGTGCAGATTTCTTTAGCCATTGAGGACACGGGTTGGAAGAGAGCTGCTGAAAATGTTATTGACATACATTTGGGTCGTGGAGACAAATCATTCAACACCTGACTGTTTATGTCAGACTAAAATAATTATTCAGTACTCTAGTGTATACAATAGTAAAAAATATGATTATTTATTATTACCTGCTATTCTAATAATATGTAAAAACACCGCTTTAGATGTTACAAATCCTACTAATATTATAAAAAGAAAAAAAAAATAGAAAGTTTGTGAAGATCGATGAGTGGGTTTTGTTACGCTTTCACGCAAACACTACTGAAGGGATCTGGATGAAATTTGAAACATAGATAGATAATAGCCTGGAATAACACATAGGCTATTTTTTATCCTGACCGAGGTCGGAAACCGTAACCGTGAGGCGGTTCTAGAAACATTATGAAAAAAGTAACGGATGATAGGGAAATAACACTTTTGCTTTCCTGGTACGAGAAACGTATTGTAATCACCATTAACCCATGTCATTGTATTCAATCAAATAATACAAATGTAAGAGTTTATTTTAATTCTAAAATTACCCATAGTTCTTTAAATATGTAACTAAACTTTGTTGTTTTTGTTCCATAATTTGGCCCCTATACAAAAAGTTTGTGTCGTTGTATTGTTTACTCCTAGGAACTACGCTGCACCGGTCAAGTTGCCATTCTCTTTGTACAATTTCCTAGTCACTATTGTCATCTCTAAGGTCAATAACAACGAAAATCAAAACGGACATTAAAGTTCTAAAATTAACGGGAAGTTAGGAACAAACAACAACACACCCTATAGAACCATAACTTATTATGCAATATAATATAGTCTACATCTGCATTGTGATAAATATAACTAGTTTATGCAATTCTTGATCATAATCATTGAATATTTAATTGTTTCCTATGTCTAAAGTCCATGTTTTAAATAGAATATTTATTAGAAGGGCCTGGCAGTATACCAAACACATTCATTCGTAAAATCGAAACAGTTCATGGCTACAAATACTACGATGCAATTCCATTTTATTTCCACTTTATATCCTGCAGCATGCTAAGATCCATGTTACATGCAACTGGAAGTTCCATTAGTAAAGTAGCTATGTACCTTATTGTACAGATTATTGTCAATAGAAGGTTTTTGTAACCTTTCTTCTATAAATATACCTGCCTACGTTATTGGATTAGCTGATGAGCTTGGCATCTTTGCTAAGGCGACTTACGATGGTCTTCGTCAGTTCTGTTGAATGATCTACGTTTGCATGAGCGTGGCACTCAGCCAGACTCCCTAAAGACTGACTGTCTGACCTAAGTCTCGCGTTTTCTAAAAATGAAAGATTTCTACCAAATTTTTTATCACCATGCGAGCAATGCGTGATAGATTATTTTCTTGTTCAAAAATAAATAAATCGTCAGATCTGATATCAATAATCAGCGATCAAAAGATCAGACAATCCTGATAGTTCATATTTTTCATATCGGATAAGTACCTATATGTCTGATGCACAAAGAATGGAAATTTTATGATGATTGCTTTTGCGGTTATGTCGGCACGAGATTATTTTCTACAATAATAAGTCATTTAAACAATGTCCTCATGTGCCAGAAAAAATATTATACGCCAATAAAAATATTGTAATAGATAAATCTAGATAATGAATCAAATATAACGACAAGATATATCTAATGAACTCATTCCCATGAAGTAATCAAAATGGGTACTAACTTTTGCAAAATAGTAAGTACTGTTTTATTATTATAGATGTATATTTCTTTCAGTCACTAACTGAAATAATAAATGTCAAAATCGTATTCAGTATTAAGACAGAACAAAAGTGGAAACCAAGAAAAAGGTCAGCTAAAAAATTGACATACATATTGGACCAACTGTCCTACATTCAACAATTCCGAGAAGGAACAAATTTATCCCGAAGGACCGCTTGGCAAATACTGTTAATTTTATTGGTGGCATGATGTGTAGTATTGGCCGGTCAATTGCCTTGGACAGTTCTAACGTCTGTCAGCTCCTCTGAAAAAAAAATGTGGACTTTGATCTGACGCGCTGACTTTATCAACTAAAATAACTAGACGAACAGCCGCCTGCCGCTTATTCCCATCAGTATAAGGAATACAAAATGCATCTCAATCTTCATGGCTACATATTTGTATTGCTGTAGATATAAATACCTAGTTCTTTTAAATTGTATTAGTGATGGAGAAATAACTACCTATTCTTTTAAAGCCCATTTAAAAAAAAACATTATTTAATAGTCAATAAATAAGCGGTATTCCCAATCAACGAAGACAATTTGGGTTCAAAATTATACCTATTTGTTCAAAAAAAGTAAACAATGCTGACATTACTGATATGAACACGCGTAGGTGAAATGATCGTCTTGCTGAAAATTATCTGAAAATCTCCATGCAGGACATGATGACAAATGAGAACAAAGTTTCAAAGATAGTGACCTGACCTGACCTCTGACTTGGCTAACAGAGCGCACTACATGAATACGAAAAAATTCCACTTGCACACGCCGGAAAGAATCGAATAACATAGACTTACAACGTTACAACGTTCTAGGCCGATTCTTTTGTAAAAAGTGAATCCTTGACTATGATAATATTTCACGTAATCCTCGCTTCGGTTTTACAAAACATTTTGTCATTGGATTTAATAATAGCAATACTTTAAAAACATCAGGCGACCGTAGTAGTGATGACGTAGAGACACGCCTCCCAAATGAGGCCACTCTATTGCTGAGTACTCTTAAACAATAAACTCGTATCAGCAACATTATAACAATTAATCGTGACAATAACAATAATTCAACGATCAATTCCGAAAACGCTATCTAAGATGATATCAAGAACGGATAGGATAATAATGCTTTGGCTAAATTGATTGTATAGTCTAATTTAGATCTGGTAGATTATAACTTGTTTTTCAGTTTTATCGTGCCCCCTGCAAATTTATCGGTGGGTGTGTTGCTAGCTGCTTTATCTAGTGGCAACAAACTGATCAAACAGTTCGTAACTCAAAACAGAAAGACGATGAAATAGTAATGTATGTGTATGAACCAAGAGTGATAACAATTGTTTTGTTAGCAAAGTGCTCTCAACTCTGGCTGTTGTTCTTCTTTCAAAATATCATCATGATAACGGTACTGCTTTCAGTGATAAAATAAGTTCAATATTGATCAAACATTCACAGCTTTAAGTAATTCATTTATACATACCAGAAATGACTAGCAAATCATATATTGCACGTCATTTGCCTATTTCCTGGCATTTAAATCTTTACAAAACGCTGTTGCGCGTTTTTTTAACGTTCTCCAAATAATATGTTTTAGTATAATTACTATCGCAAAATTTAAACAAATTTAGTAAATATTTATAAACCAGTAATTACCCAATAGATAGTGCTTTGAGGGCATGTCAATTGGTTTGTGGACGTCAAATATTACAACATTAATGAATCTAGCAAAGTGGGCGTCGGCGTCGGTTGACATTCCTGATAATAAATACTAACAGTCGTCCAGTTCAATACGTTATCTAGATGACGTTACGTGGTGTGGCTATACCTGCAATATAACATTTATGGTGTCTGATGAGTTTATTGCTGATATAAGAGGTAGTATAGATAAGTTGCAGAGAACAGATCAATTGGAATTAGTCATGAATTTCCTACTAGGTCTTATGTTCTTTTTTGAGATTCTAGATCCTATAATTCTTAAAATTTTAGATTCTTGGATCGATCTGAATAGACGGTTATTCCCTTGATTTCATGAATAAATATCTGATGACAAAATAGAACATGTTGACGCAAGGTTGAACTGAAGGGTCAACTCTATGGAAACGTTACTAAAGATAGGGAAATCAATCAATGAGTAGGTACTAGAAATTCACGCTTCCAGTGCATGGATTGAAGACGTCAGACTTAATATCTTTGTTTATATTAGAAAATTGCAGCAAAACAGTCCGGTTTAGAGGAATCGTTTTCATCCTCAGTAAATACATTTATTTACTTATTTTCTAAATCTGAAATTGTCATGTATACTAATGAAACTGATTCCCGCGTTTACATTTTCTTTAGCATTTACTAGTAAATACTTACGTATACAACATCAAATTTGCAGAAAGATGAAAAGTAGTATCGTAAACTGAAAACTTGTATAATAGAATTTCGTTTCGTTTTCATAGAATTTAGAATGCAAATAAAAAGAATGATCTGTCTTCATTCGCATTTAGTGTCATTGAACACTGATAGCTTTTGAATGCCAATAACCAACAGCTCGCACCTGTGTTTATAATCGAAACTATTTAGAGTGAATGCAGCGATGTCACTATATAGGTATTATCACGTAGTAGATATGTATTGCTCCCATTCCGCCTCAGACGTGTGGTGTACAACGTGACCCGACCAGGATCTAGGAAAAATCCATTGATACGTATAGGGCTTTTTTGTTATAGAAGTAATAGTAGTCGTACTCATTTATGATATTATGCAAACCCAGCTTGAATTAGTTGGGTCAGAAATACTCAAGAACAGAGACCGCACAATTTATAGGCGATGAGTACCTATTTGTACATTGTAATGATGATACCTAACCCTTACTACGAGTATACTACCCATACGGGTTTGTGACGATCAAAATATACCATACTGGGTGTTACTATTTGATATCAGTATAATGTCATCATTCAAATTATACTTGTCTGATTGCGTTCACTGAGTATCACCATTTGGTTCAGTTCTAAAAATATCTTCCAGTCGTCGTGGCAAGCCTCCCAGCGATCATGCAGATAAATTAAGACTCATGTTATCGTCACAATAGCCTGTTTAACATTAACAAGCCTGAGAACATTCTGTATTGTTCCCACCACGTGCTCCTATGTTTGGATCATCAATTGTCTGATTGACGTCACGGGGTCAAAAAGCTTTGTTCCATTGCTTTCTACGCCATTCTACTTCAATGGAACTGCGTGAAATATTTTGTAAAGTACTTCTCTTAGTTTACATTCCTTCAATACGTCTTAAAATAACATTAACAATAAGTTGGGCGTTAAATCACTTTCTATTGAGAATAAAGCAAGAAACATGTGCTGAAATTCAATGAGGTAGGCATGTAAACATCTAGGGAATGTAATGATATTGAAGCATTGTACTGGTGGTAGACGAAACATGTCGAGTATGTTATGAAAAATAATATTTGCATTGTAGGTACAGTTTTTATATTTACGTGTGTAACAGGAAAAAAATCTAGAGCGTTCGTTAGTCAGCTTATATTTAGAAAAGAGACAAGTAGAATGTTAATAATATCTTTCTCATGTTATTAGACTAATCTACGTACACACTTTATTTGCTTACGATACTTACCTGATGTACATGAATTACATTAATTATTATTATGACCAAGATAAATCTGGATTGAAAAAATTGCAGAAACAAGCAATTATAATAGTCATGTTAGTAGCTAAAATAGTCGGCAGGCAGTAACATTGGTAATGCGAGACACTCCCCCAATTTCACTATTTCTAAAGATAGATTGGTCCATGTGACTGTACTTTAAATCTAGATGGATCATTTCCTAACGCGAAGGTCTAAAGTCCAAGCAAAGAGTACTACGGTATCTTTATATAAATCAACTATCCTATTGTGGATGTAGAAGGGAGCCACTACTGTAACGCTGAAGACAAGCTTACAGAGATCTATTAAATATTGTTAGCCTCCTATTTTGTCATCATAATTTTATGTTAGGTGCACGCGATCGACATTTAGCTCATGCTACTGCTGAGGCCTTGGTAGTTAAATGTTACGAAACCCACCACATAGGTAGGTATAACACATTCAATGTAAACAAATAAAGGTTGCAGTTTAGTAAATATACAAGAAATATTTTATTCTAAAATGAAGATTACGGAATATACATTATCATAATTATAATAAGAATGATCTAATTATTTTTTCAGTACCTACATTGTTTATTTTTTAGGCAATTATGATGAGCATAACCGTGCACAATGAATAATTTACTTGTCAAGGTTTCCAAATACTCGTAATAGTAATTTGATGTAGTCAACGTTTAACCTTCATTCGATTTTATTTTCCTTGTGATATTATTTTACATAGCTGCCAGAACGCAATTATGATGGAGCGTTATTTCCTATTACAATCTTTCATTAGTTATTTAGCTAACGTTTTTGTTTGCTAATTCATCAAGTTCCTGTCATACAATACGGAAATTCAAAAGATACTGACGGTTATTACTATATACTCATATTTTAATCATTACCTAAGAGGTATTTCATTGAAACGCTTCTTAATTTTGGAATACAATTCCTATAATTACTGATTTTCGTCACATTCATATTTCGTCGATGCTCTTTCTAGTTAGATGCATAACCATCTATATTATTCTAAATTTCATGTGTATCTCTCGATGTATCAAGCAAAGAAGATGTAGGAATAAAGTGAATAAACACAGCTTGAGTTGCCGGTTTCGAAATGACGTAACTGTTTGCTCGGTGGAACAAGTCGACTTGAAGGCGTGTCGGTAAACGCCGTTACCATTGGTTGTTTAGCTCGAACATGGCCTCAATGCGATATGGCATGGGTCGGAAACACTTGTGACGATAATTAATTCGATTCTCGTTCAAATTGCGGTTTTGTTGACGTCTATTTAATTTTTCCTTGACTGGAGCTGGTGCGATGTTTTGCTATAGCTTTGGGACCGATCAAGCCTAATGTCTTTTTAATGCTCAAGGTAGTTTTGATAGTAGATTATCCAAATTAAGATCTGTTATAAACATCCATTCTTTTTAAATCGGTGTTTCATTGAATAATCCGAGACCAATACCATTGTATCCGTTTATCACATTGACCCGGACAGACTTCAAGAATATAAGGTTAAAGTGAGATAAATTAACTGCTTTGTCACTGTCTAGCTCTAGGGAATCAACAATACAGTAGATAGAATTCTTAGAATTTTCACTATCTTATTTAGTTGTGTCATATATAGGTAATTAACGTAAACATATACAAATCTATATCCTTTAAAGTCTAGACTGTTATGAACTATAGGTACTTGCGTAAGTATATTGATTCTAAAATGAGCCTGTAGACATACATTATTTAAGACCGTACTTTGCAAGCCCAACCTCTGTTTATTATTCCACCTTTGCATTCAGGATTCAGATCAGGTCCGTTACGAAGTAAACAATATAACCGTCACATTATCTGCCTGCGAACAAAAACAACGACTCTATAATTAAAACGGCAATGAAAATTAAAAAGCAAGTAGCAGTAAATGAAGCAACGACCCATATGAACAATGTTATCACCAGGCTTACTGCACACATTGGTACTTACTTTTCCTCGAATCGAACATTATTTCGGTAAAAGTTAAGAAGAAACAAACTTTTTTGTAATGTGTATGAACCTACAAATACATATTATGGATGTAAACATGTGAAACCAGTTCTACGTGTACTGCTTTCCTGGTCATAAAGAAAGTTGCCTTATGCCTATTCCAATTTTTTACAAATTCATGTGAACGTTAAATTTTCTTTGAAGTCTTTGGAGTCGGTTAAATTTTCTGGAATAAAGTTTCTTGGAAAAAATGTTTTATCCGAACTCAAACAACAGGTTCCAAATAAAGCCAAGCAACTGTTACTTGTTTTTTATTGGTTTCTGATATAAAAAAACAATTAAGAAATTGCATAACACCAGAATTCTTACTAATTGAATTACTTTTACGTTCCGAAGTTTACTTGTTGTTATTATTTATTCGCTTTTTTAATAGCCTAGTTTAATTTTCTCTTATTTTGTTACAGCATCGATGCGTTCCCGTCGCATCAGCCAGTTTGCCCCTCTGCTCATCGCTCTGGTGGGACTCCCAGCCAGAGGCAAGAGCCAGTTGGCGCATCGCCTCTCCAGGCATCTTAACTGGAACGGAGAGAGTACCAAAGGTGAGACTGGTATTACTAACGTGTTTGCCAGGCCCCACCCCCTAGTACACGTTTCAGTAAGGTCTGGTAGAGGCAAAAACCAGCTGGTACTTAACATTGGACTGCGCCAATGCTCTGAAAATTCAGGACGTCAAGACCGTGAAACATTAGGACTTCAACTGTTATAATCAGTAGCAGTCGGCAATAAATTATAGGATCCAGAAACCTATTGGTAAGTCGTGTTAAATCGTAGGGTTGATCAATTTCGGTATAATTTGGTTTAAGAATCTACTCATATGATGTCAGACTATACTAGTTTCGTACAGAAGTACAAAACCCAGTATATAACATTTATTGAAGTATCTAGACAACAACACAAAGGCTTACGATTCTTTTTCATTACAAGATAAGTAAAATAGTGAATGCTTGGTCATCGCCGGTTGACATTTGCAACCTGTTCGAAGACTGCCTTATAACCATACTTGCCGGTCGTACAGGAACGTGTGGTACTGCGAGTACGTAACTAGACAATGAAAACTTGTTTTCAAAACTATGGAAAATCTTGGAGCGCTAGTATAATTTATTCCTTCGTTATGATCTACCACGATGATATTTAATCCATTTGTTATGATCGATTGTTACCAATATTGTCATTTAGCCCTTGAAATCTATCTCTTTGTGCTAGTCTTGGTTGTTACATTTATGTACTAAAGGTAAAAATGCAGCGGGTTCTTCTGACATATACCTATCTCAAACCATGTAAAGTAAATGGTCTCTATAATTGTTGGATAAATCAATAAGGTAAAATGAAAATAATTTTGGATTAACTATTTAAAGATCTCTTACATTAAATATTTCATTTTCGTTATGATATTTTGTGATATTACATAACACCGATTTCTTAATAACTAACTAGATAACATGTAGTAAACAGTACACGGCAGTAAATCAGCCAGCCCTGACCTACTGAAAGCAAATCTGATCTTGAGACATACCCACAAGTACTCTAGCCTACATTGTATGTCTTCTTTGATTAGATACGGAATCTTCCATCTTCATCAAACTTTTATCTCTTTGTGGCCTCAATGTGATTACTCTATTTGAAGAAGAATAACTGGTTCAAATTATGCCATTTATGATAGAAAACGACGAGGCCAAGATATACATTCCTGAGCATCTAAATGTTCTGCTTCTGAAATACACTCTCCTACAACACCTCCCAGTTTTTGCAGACGTAAAACATGTCATCAGCAATAAAACTAGCTGGTTTGACAAATAGAAGCTCTAAAAAGTTTTAGATATATTTCTCACTACTCAGATCGTTGTTATAAACCAAAAGTTACGCCTCTTAATACCTGTAACTTGCTGGTATTTGTGATGTTTCCTTTTGTGACGAGATCTTGTTGTTGCAGTGTTCGACTGCAGCGAGTACCGTCGTCGCCACATGGCTCTGTACGGCACGCACGACATCTTCCGCGCTGACAACCAGCAGGGCTCCGCGATCCGTCGGCAAAGCGCCCGTGAGGCCGTGCAGGACGCTGTGCTGTGGCTCAAGGATGGAAACAGCGTTGCTGTAAGTCGCTAATATTGACCTTACTTTCAACTGAACATTTATCTTACATTACATTTGGTCTTTTAAACACACCTGTTCAGTGAGCCTGCGTTGCTGTAAGGCCCTGAATATTTATCATACATTAAATCTTTTAAACACACCTGTTTAGTAGATATCAGCCAGTATCTCATATGCCGATTGCCAGGTTTAATTCCTTTTAATGATATCACCACCGCTAGTCGTACTAGTAGGTTCTTTTGGTTTGTGGGTATTTTCGTTAGTAACAATCAAGTGTTTCGATCGTATACGTTCTCTACCTATATTCTTGTAACGTCATTGTAGTATGAATCTCTATCTACGAGTATTTTGCTTAGAATGAATAAAAAAACTAGTTGTTAATAGCAAATTTGTGTCTTTTTAAAGTGAATTTCTTATTTTTGTCTTGATACAATTCTGAATTACGTAAAACATCATTATTATGCACGAAATTAGAGGTTGGCATGAGTCTTATAAACATTATTCGGGTTTATTGGGGATGCCATTGAGTCACCTTATTGTTTGTTGCAAGAAGTTTTTTATCAAGTTACGAAATTAACTAATCTTTGATAGTAATTGAGTGAAAACATAAGTACTTGTAATTATAAATATCTATCTACATACATATTTCTTGCAACTAAAGGCAAATGTTGTTGATCCAATGTAACTGAAACAGCTTATGTGTGCACTTAGAATAGATACATGAACACGTGCTTAGACATAACAAATTTGTAAAGAGGAAACATAAATAAATCTTGTTTACGCAGATTAATACAAACAACGCTAATTAGCTTATAAAACGTAACCTTCGAAGAAACTTGGATTACACAGCGATTTTACTTACTTACTTGGTTAAAACAGGGTTAAAACGTGCTTGGTTGCTTTCAGATATTTGACGGGACCAATATCACACGAGAGCAGCGCCGTGAATTGAGCGAATACTGCCTGTCAGATATGGGATTCAGGATTTTGTTCATTGAGTGCGTTTGCGAGGATCAAGAGCTGCTTGAGCGCAACATCATCGAAATCCTGCACTATTCTGCGGATTACAAATCAATGAGTGAAGAGGAGGCAGTCGATGATCTTCGCAAGAAACTTGAGCACTACATGCGGCAGTACGAACCCATCGATGCTGGTTTGGAGACCATCAGCTTCGTCCGAGTGGAGAACATGGGAGAAACTGTCACGGCTCACAAAGTTGCCGGGCAAAAGGAGTCGGGGATCTTGGGCTATTTGTCTGGCATGAGGGGTCTGCCTCAAACGCTGTATTTCACTCGTGTAAGTATCTATAATCATAGTTGCTTTCTAAATATCTCCATGAACCTGTCACATAACCTTATTGGTATGTTTTCCTCAAGTTTATTTTGAGATCGATTTGGTAATGTAGGTTACACGTGGTGCATATAAACAAAATGCATTCGAAGAAACCTCGATCGGTACTTCAAAACTTCAACAATAACATTACGTAATAGTACTCCTACGTACAAGAAGTTAGTAAAACATGTTAGGTAATAGTACAGTTATGAATCTAAATACGTGAAATGTTATTTCACACTTGCGGATATTGTCAATTTCTGTTCCTACTCACCTATTGACATACATTAGTACCTACATAAAGATATTATGACAAGATTCCCTTATCGTTGCCAGCCAAGTGCGTCACGGATTTCTCTACGCCTTGGTCCACTCGTAACTAATTACGATTCTAATAAATGTTTATGCAAAGTCGGAAAGGATATATTTATAGTGTATGCCACTGAAAACGAAAACAAGGGCAATGAATATTCACCACACTTATATTAAACGGGATATATTTTGACGATTCTGCAAAACGATTTTCTCCAGTTATAAACTTCTTACATATTTATAACAATGTTTACTTTTTCAAACATCATAAGAAATGTTTTTTCGGGAACGGAAATGAGTACTTAAATTAAATTTTAAATTGTTTAACCTTCCCATTTCATCATAATAATTTCGAAGTTTTGTTACTCGTTAATGAATGCAATAAAGTATATAAGTACTCCGTGAAATCATTAATATTTGTGTTTTATATACCTAATTAAAGCTCTAGAATTTAAAGCTATCGTCTCTTTATCCACAGCATGGGGAGAGTGAGTACAACGTTCTGGGTCGCATTGGAGGTGACGCCAACCTTTCTCCACGTGGTCAGCTGTACGCCCACGCTCTGTCTGAACACATCAACGGGCTCGTAACCCGTGAACCGTTCTCAGTGTGGACATCGGAGCTCAGAAGGACCAAGCAGACTGCTGCCGACATCAGAGCACCGAAGCGGCCCGTACGAGCGCTCAACGAATTGGATGCTGTAAGTTTTTATACTTAGATGATATTATAACAGTTTTATGTTTCACAATTCACTGTCCAAATCACAGAACAGAAATTCTGTTCTGTGGTCCAAATCATCAAAAATTGTCTGTTTCTTCAAAATACGGAATTTGTATCCAATGACAACTGCGCGGCAGCTGTTTCATAACAATAGATTTTAATTCATAATTAGTGTTGAATTAGATTTGTGTGCATAAGCCTTGTTTGAATTGTACCTAACTTTCAAGGTGTGTTCCGTTGAATCAAATTTCGTGACATAGGTTACTTTGAATAAATTTTGAATGTTTGAGCTAATCATCATCAACAGCCCACTACATGTTCCCACTGCTGGGACTCGGGGCCTTCTCGCGCAAGGAGAGAGTTAAGGCCATAATCCACCACGCTGGCCCAGTGCGGGTTGGTGGATGACACCTGACTTCGAAAGATTCTAGGTACATGTCGGTTTCCTCACGATGTTTTCCTTCACCGTTTTAAGTTAGCGGCATGCTAACTAATGAAGCTAATGTTACAATGATGAGCTAATGCTAGTGCGGAATTTGCTGATAAAATAACTCAGGTATTTTACCTGTATCAGTTATAAGCCTTTATTTACCATGATTGGGTTATCTCATATATCTATTCGAGTGGCTTTTATGAAAGCTTTTAAAAAGCTTGCAATGTTTATCGCTGGTGACGTCAATATTTAAAAATCCCAGATAAGACTATCTATGTAGGTACCTAATTTATCGACAGCTTTGGTCGCAATCATGTTTTTTTTTGTCCGTGCGATTTTTCTGCTGAGTATTTTAGGAAAGACGCAATAAACTACAAATTCTTATCACGTAGATAAAACATAAGCTTACATAGAGAAAATTACAACAACATTTTCTTCGATTTCACCATTACAAGGTGGTACAAATTGTACTTTGGAATTGATCAATGTAATAGGTATTATCAAATTTTCAAGTTCTGCAAAAAACACCGAAGTATTAGTAAATACATATTCATTATTCGAAAAGCTGAAACGTGTTACTAAGTATTGTAAGTACAACGTGATTCTAATTTCATTAAGGTAAACTCGCGGTCTTAGTCAATTGAATGAAACCATATTATGGATGGCCTCTCGTTGTCAAAAGCCGCTTATATTGACAAATTGTATGTATCTGCATAAGGTTATTTATTCAAGTTATGGTAGAAAGTAGTGATAATCGTATATTTATTCATCACTTTATCGGTGTTCTTATCGCTTTTACAAAATGGCACGACACTCGACCGCAGTGACATGGAAAACATGTTTTCTATAAATGTTTACTCAAACCATTCTAAAGATAGAAATCTCTGCTAGAAAAGATAATATAGTTAGATTAGTATGCTTTGAAAATGTACAAAAATAGAAAATGAGTTATACAAATATTTCAAATTACTTAATCAGGTATGAAGATTGGAGACAATGGGTTAAATTTGCGGCCTTCCGCAAACATTGACTGATTGAGACACGCTGTTAATAATTGTACCAAATACATTTTGAGGAATGTGAACAGCTTGAGAAAGCAATATAATAATAAATGTATCTTTCCTTTTGTTAATACCTAATCCAACTGTAAGTATTAGGATCATACCGAATACATCCGCATTAGTAGCTAAATCTCTCTAATAGATGCGTCACTAACTATGTAGTATTGTATTGTTACAAAACATAGTGACGTGACAAAGGCTATTGTCATGTTTATAAACGTCATAAACTTTAGTGATCAACGTATGTATTCCAAGAATAATAGCTGAAACATTTTTATAGGCCTGCGCCTTATAGATAGGTACTATGACTGTAGTATAGGTTGAGGGATGATGTCATAGTATACGTGCATTTTTGTCATGAATAAGCTATATATCATACAACCATTGTTCATATTAAACCTACATCAATAGATGAATGACGAATTAAATTTACGTAAGAAATAAATCGTCAGAATGTGGTCACAATGGTACCTACGTAAAACTACCTACGTGAACAATGAAGAAAATAGATGATCCTGACGTTGCAAATTGTAAATTTATTTCGTTTGATGATTATTATAGGATCAAATAAATTTCGTCTAATGCATTTGCTTATTCATATACATTTTACAAATTTTCCACGATATGAGTGGAGTTATAAATTATTCGCAAATTCTATTTATTGCCTGTCCTACGTGACTCATTCGTAATCGACTGACTTTGAAACCGTATACAACTGAAAATGTGTTGTTACAGTTCGTTCACACTGAACAGTGCGTTATCGGAACACTTTCAATTCGTGCTAATAGATTCAAATAACTATTCGAAACTATTTAGAAACAAACAGTTTAAAATAACAGCAGTGCTACGCAGTCTATTATGAAATCTAGATAACTGTTATCGTGGAGCACTTACTGCTACAATCAACAAGATACACGTTTAATAATAGGAGGCATTTACCTTATTCAGAAACATGTCATGTAACACAATTTACCAAGTAGCTAGATTACAAGAACAATTTTGACAAACACATGTGATATGACAGAATTAGACTATGAGTAAGAAATAGATGATAAGATACGTTCCAGGAAACGCCAAGCAGGACTTTGAATTACTACAATTGTATTTATCCTGATACCAAAACATTGATTTACCTTTTTTTTAACATGGGTCGTATTTGGCTTAACATTTTACAACAATCTTTTGTTATCGTTCTGTACTCTCTCTCTTCACAAGGAATAATTTGTTTTCTTCGTAATTTAAATCGGCGGGCTACCGGTCAAAGTAAACGGTAGTATGCAAGTCGTAAAATTTACGAAAATGTACATGTGAGAATCCTAACTACCTTCGCAGACCTAAAATAAACCTTTTCTTGGCAAACATACACAAACCTTTGGCTTGATCAAGCTTAAGGACATTGACCCTGCCAAATTTAATCCAACTTCACGCAGCAATACCAAAAACGTATTATTAAGATTCCAATTTTCAACCTTATGCAAGCAGTGAGGAGTTGAACATAAAGAATAGTTCTAATTCACTACTAATGCGGGCTTTATTGGTAGGTCTGGTCCCCTTTCCAAAGACGAGATTGGGGTTATTCAATTGGATTCCAAATTTCCGACAAAATCATCGCTGAACTTCTATTAGAAGCAATGAAGCATTAACTCCAAAGCCCCAACATCAATTACTCGTACTGCATTAATTTCTACATCACACTAAACATTCGGTTTCTTCTTTCCAGGGTATCTGCGAAGGTCTGACGTACGAGGAAATGCAGGAGCGTTTCCCGCAAGAGTTCGCCTGGCGCGACCAGGACAAGCTTCGTTACCGCTACCCTTGGGGAGAGTCCTACATCGACATCATGACGCGTCTGAGGCCGGTGCTGTCGGCCTTGGAGGATGAACACAACGTCGTCGTGGTCGGACACCAGGCGGTGCTACGCTGCGTCTTGGGATACTTCCTGGATGCTAAACTTGGTCAGTGCCTATTTTGGAACATCTCAATTTATATTAATGAATGAAAATTAATTATTGTACCAACCATTTCAGTCTATTTTATTTGTGAGTTTTAAATTTTCAGATAATTATTCTGTTACAAATGATGACATTTTTTCTCTGGTTCCCATAAAATTAGAGAGTTGTATCGAGTTGGAAATAATTTTAAAATAATATTATATGCCCTAGGAAAATTTCAATTTACTTTTGTATAATTTTTTTTGTTTCTATCTCATAGTTTCCTGCTTTATTTCTATTCTTTACCATTGTCCATATTGAAGAAACATTTTACTCAATTCGATGTGGTGCGAGTCAGTTAACCTTATTCCTTTGAATATTATGAAGTTGTTTGTTGATTCTGGTGGATCGTAAAATACCTATTATGATGGACATTCTTTAACTCTCTAGCTCTAACTCATGCCCTTTCGTTAATTACAGACGAGCTGCCGTACATGAACTTCCCTCTGCACACCATCGTGAAGCTGACTTCCTACGGCTACAAGTACAAAGTGGAGATGATCAAAATGGCCGTCGAGTGCGTCGACACTCACCGTGAGCAGCCCAAGGTACATATTACATTAATTCCTTTGTTTGGGATTTGAATTATTACTTATCACCAATTAGGTCATTAAGAAACTGAATCAATAAATATGTACTAGTGTGTGCCATCATAGACCACACATTGCGAAATAATGGTTAAGCTTTTCACATGTAAAATGATATAATCCTTAATTACCAAAAAAAACTCCAGTTAAAAAAACTAAGTCTATATTTGTGACATTTTCGGTGTCTTGAGCTAACTTCACAAATAGCAGGAACAAAGAAATCAGGAAGTTGCTGTTAGAAGCTTACATCATTTCAAAGTAGAGTTATTTATCGACTTTAATCTTATATAAACCTTAAGTCATCTAATCTAATCATGTGGACAAAGTCTATTTGCTAAGATAATCTAGTAAAACCCGCTTTGTCATTTGAAAAACATACCCCACCCTATGTTTACAGTCCTGAAATAGTGACTTATCAACGTCAGATGACGGATTGATCTAAAGTTGACGTGTTTTTGTTTCAGAACTGCTCTATCAACAGAACTACCGCTGATGCCCTGGTGACTGTTCCCTCGCACTATGATACCTTACCTTCGAACCTCTGGCAGAACTCTGGGGAAGCACAAGTTTAGGCCGCGTGTGGGCCCTGGGAGGCCACGGCGCTCAGTCTACCACACCAGCATTATGCCAGGTCGTATGACCTGACGCGGTCTACGGTCGTGAAACACCACGGGCCGACTCGCCACGCCAAGGATGCTTCTGGAGTCATCTAGCGATCTCTGTTATTGAAAGACTTTGGTGTGACTGCTGTTTGAATGTCTATCTCTTAGTTTTGTTCAACGACAGCCTAATTTAAGAATAGAAAATTGTTCCGCCATCTCAGACTAAAAGGAAAAGAAGATAAGTTTGTTGACCAAATGAAGGCGATATAAATAAAAGTATGGTATTTTGAACAATCTTGCTATTTCTAGTTGGGTATTAAATGATAAGGTGCATTAAATAATACCTAATTTTAGAGATACCTACAAGTATATGGAATACCAGATAGGATTGTGTTAAAGCATGCTTCTTTTTCTCTTGGTCCGTGGTAATAATTTTAGCTCAATTGAATTCGTACAAAATCATGTTTTACTTTACTTTTAAACTTCCAAATCGTTATTCTAATAAGACTGAGAGGAATTCTCATCAACTGACCAATCAATCGTTGCGAATTCACCTGATTCATACCTAATAAGATTGTGTTCGTACTAGGTAGGTTTGGAGGTAGCTCCCTTATTCTTAATTGCTTTTATTTCTTAGATTAAAAACTAGATAATCTGCATGATGTTTTTTTTTAATATTCTTTTAGTTCTCATTGAATTAGTTGTAATGAGGTTCTAATTTAAACTAGTTATATTGAAGAAAACATTGTCTGTTGTTGGTTTCCCGATTTAAATATTAATTCCCTTTACGTAAACGTGTTTTGGGCCCTTTTACGTTGTCTCTGTTAACTTTTGACAACAACAAGAGTTGTCTAATGGAAAACAGTGAAAACGAAAATGTGCTCTAGAGACGTTTTTGATTAAGAATAGTTTATTTTTGTATCCATTAAGTGAATTCGAAATACCTAGATATAATAACTTAATGTTAATTTCATTTTATTTCTCACATAAGAAGTTCTATAAACATAAATGAGCCGGGATTTTTCCAGCAATCAGAAGTTTTACGCTATCGATTTACTTGCTATGGTTTTAGGTAAATTATGTACACTAGTTGATAATTTCTTAATTGCGTAAACTTTCATTCTTAGGAGTATGTTCTAACAGCGTAGTAACGTAAGCATATCAGTTTAATGATTGGAGGAATACTTCAGGGGTCTATCATAGCGATTAATTTAATGAATTTAAACCTAAGTACCTATTTGAATAAGGTTTTAGAACGTCAATTAGGGCTGGTTGTAGCCCAGCTATAGATCTGTTATGTAAAAGGTTTTAGAGTCAATGACAAATGAAATCTTGTATCTCAGCCTGATTTTTATAATATTAAAGTTATGATATCGTATATTAGTGGTTTGATTTTAAATACCTTCATTATTATAATTGGCCTTGGGAATTGACTGGCCTTGTGGCTAAGTGGTTAGTAGCTCTGCCTGCGAAGCCGAGGGTCGTGGGTTCGATCCCCACCCAGTGCAAATATTTGTGTGATGAATTCAAATGTTTGCACTGTGTCTGGGTGTTTCTATGTATAATAAGTATGTATTTAAAACTATATAAGTATCATATCAGCTATCTGGCCACCATCACACAAGCTTTGCTTAGTTTGGGGTCAGATGGTGTTGTGTGTGAATTGTCCACCAATATTTATATTTATATTTATTTATTTATATTTATATAATATCTACCAACAATAAGTTGTAATAGCGACCATAAGCATCTCTTTGTTTTTTTTTAAAACTTTTATAGGATCGCTTGATCGCCATATCGATGCGGTCTACGATGGAGCGTGTTTACCTAGAAGAAACCGATTCACTCTCGAATTTAAGACACCAAGATTATAACTATCAGGAAAAACCCACTCCGGCAACTCATTCCAAAGCCTAGACGTTCTTATCACAAAAGTAGAGTCAAACCTCTTCGTCCGTGTCTTTGGAATATCAACTATGAAACGGTGCCGCTTCTTCAAGCAACGAGAAGTCCGATAGAAAAAAGGGCAAAGTGGTATTAGATCATGCAGATCAGTTGCACAATCTCCGAAGCGTATCCGATAAAAACCCGATAGACTAGCAATTTTTCGACGATGTTCGAGACTTTGAAGTCTTTTTCGTACCAGAGTGTCTTTGCCTATGAGCCTTTAGGCACGTCTCTCGATCGGTTCCAGAGCCTCAAGCTGATACTTAACCGATCCATCCCAAAGGTGCGAACAGTACTCCATGCGAGACCGAATCTGTGCTTTGTTTAACAAAAGTAATTGTTCAGATCTGAAGTAATGTCGCACCTTTGAGAGGACACCTAGTTTTTTAGCATCTCTTGGTTTCGTACTTAATCGTATAATTTAGCCGTCGTACATTAACGTCTAACGGAAAACTTCGTCGAGTCTTCTCGTCACCCATCCCACAATGTCTGAAGACAAAAGTGTATAATCAGTGCGTCCTACCTGTTATGACCTACGGTGCTGAAACGTGGACACTAACAGTAAAAGCAGTCCGAAAATTCAAAGTCGCTCAGCGAGCTATGGAAAGAGCTATGCTTGGAGTTTCTCTGAGGGATTGTATTCGTAATGAAGTCATCCGTCAGAGAACCAAAGTCACCGACATAGCTCAGCGCATCAGCAAGCTGAAGTGGCAGTGGGCTGATCATATCTGTCGCAGAACCGATAACCGTTGGGGTAGACGAGTTCTGGAGTGGAGACCGCGAATCGGCAAACGTAGTGTAGGACGCCCTGAAACTAGGTGGAGTGACGATTTACGGAAGGCAGCTGGTGGCAGTTGGAAACGTAAAGCCGAGGATCGGGCTGAGTGGCGTATCATTGGAGAGGCCTATGTCCAGCAGTGGACGAATGTTGGCTGATTATGATGATGATGATGATGACATTAACGTGAAGTCACTTACCTGAAGTGTCGCATCACTATAGGTAACATTTTAAACTTAACTTTTCAGCTGATACGGTCTAGAGGTACCTACAATGGCGCGTGCTTGCCTAGAAATAGATTCACTCTCGATTTGAAAACCTAAGACTGTAACTGCTGAGAAAACCCCACTCAGGCACTACATTCCACAGCCTAGTAGAGCCAAACCTCTTTTGTTAGAGTCTTTGGAACGTCAACCATGAAACGATAACGCTTTTCGACATACGAGTATCCAATAGAAAAAAAATTGGCAGTCATAGGAACTGCCGATAGATGTTAAAACTAATAACTCAGAATTTGATAGTTCACTTTGGAAACTACAAGGGGGAAACAGGAGGGCGTGGCCATGACCATGGCCATCTAGATTTCTCGATCATCTGTGTTTACCCGAAGATTTATTTCGATCACGCTCACAGAGAAACTGCATGTGATGTGCCAAAAGAAGTTTTCACTTCCAAAAGGGGAATGTGGTATCTAGACAGACCACAGTAGCACACTCTCTGAAGTGTATCAGATAAAAAACCAAAAAGCTAGAAATATTGCGGCCAGATACTTTGAAGTCTTTTTCGAACAAGGGTGTCGTTGCCATACATTTACCTACGAGTATATTTAAAATTTGCTCGAATACAGTCAAGTATAGAGTATAAAGGAGCGTCAATTCATTGGTTGTTAATTTAAAAATCTTATAGCGCTTACAAAAATTAAAAAGGATAGGATTCTTAAAAACTATAATATAAACATAAGTAGCAGTTCTTTATAATTTTGTTAGTATAGACATGAACATAAATAAATAAATAATGGTGGACAATTCACACACCATCTGACCCCAAACTAAGCAAAGCTTGTACGATGGCGGCCAGATACCTGATATAATACTTATATAGTTTTAAATACATTCTATACAAATACATAAATATGTATTGTATGTAGAAATATGTACAAATAAGTACATATTTATGTATTTGTACATATTTCTACAAACTGCTGTTTATATTATAGTTTTTAAGAATCCTATCCTTTTTAATTTTTGTAAGCGCTAAGTATAAGATTTAAAACAACCAATGAATTGACGCTCCTTTATACTCTATACTTGTATACTGTATTCGAGCAAATTTTAAATATACTCGTAGGTAAATGTATTGCTAATACACTGAGCCAAGCCTTTACGTCCGAGCTACACGAAGCAAATTTTCCAAGCTATAGCTTCCTAGCCTAGCTTGAAAAACTAGCCTCGTGTAGCTGGCGTTAATTGGCGATATTAAATTTAATGAAACGTTTGTCATTGACATACAAAGGTGACATTCACTAATATGTAGATGTGTAAATAGTTATTTGTTATACAAGAGTGCAAAGTTGCTTTTTAAATGCGTGCTCAATGTTGATGACCGAGCAAGCAAAGGATTAAAAATTAGAATTCTGAGCGTAGCAAGGGAATCAGAAGAGCACAAGGTGAATAATCTTTGCATTCGAGTCTGTATTATCTATTCTATGATTCGAGTGCAACACGTAACTTTTCAAGCCCCCTTAGCGAGGAAATGACTAAATGCTTTGAGGTACAGTCAAGTTGGCGTCAAATAAACTTTAAAAAAAAAATGATTTGTCGCTATAATCACTTATTTTGGTTTTTCACTTGAATTCAATTTTTCTGTTTTTAGCCTAAGGGTTTAACTTTGAGTTTATTTAACCATCATGGTTTTAACAATAACAATATGACGTGAAAATATGGAGAGTTGACCAGTTGAGGTGAGAAGTTTCATCATGCAAAAGTGTGCGCCAAAATCCATAATGCATTAAATTATGGTAGCGCTAAATTAGCATCAGGGTAAATTTTAAAGGAAAAAATAAACGAACTATTCAGAATTCCTGAAAAAAATATTTTACCTACATGTGTTTTCAAAATAGTAGGTAATTATTTGATGTTATATTTACTACATTATTTTGTACTACGCAAGTAGTTGAAATTTTCTAACCTAGTAACTTTATTAGTCGGCAATAATATTACATTATTTAATTCGGCATACTTTAATTCGTTTTCAATTATTTAATTCATAGCATTTTTAAATGTTCTGCCATTTGAGATACTTAACATTTATAACGTAGTGATTACTTACTCTGTGTTCCTTACCTCTAATTTTTATACGTGAAAAGAAAATTACGCGCAAAAGATTAAAAAAATAGTGCACCAAGAAGGTTCCCAGACTGAGTTTTTAACAAATAAAAAAAAAAGTGAATATATTCGGCACCAAGGAGTTAGAAAGAAATAAGTTTAATTATGTTTTGAAATCAAAAACTTACTTAGTGCATACGATGTTCTAAATTCAAATTTACCTACTTTACTCTCTATATGTAGAGAGTAAAAACGACCTTTGCGCCTTGATATCGAGGAGCAAAAGTACTCTTTCCGATGTGGCACGTGGTTGGATGAAAAAGTACTTTTAAGTACAAAATGCAAATACTTTTCTAATTTAGTACACATAGTACTCTACTTGGCTTTGACTCGACTCTATTCGAAATACGAATACTAGCGTCTTTAGTGACTTCGTTTAAATGCTTGCATATGTTTAAATAAATAAATATTGGTGGACAATTCACACACAACACCAACTGTCCCCAAACCACCAAACTAAGCAAAGCTTGTACGATGGCGGCCAGATAGCTGATATAATACTTATATAGTTTTTAATACATACTTTTTATACATAGAAACACCCAGACACAGTGCAAGCATTTGAATTCATCACACAAATACTTGCACTGGGTGGGAATCGAACCCACGACCCTCGGCTTCGCAGGCAGAGTTACTACCAACTAAGCCAGTCAGTTTGAAAACAAAGTTTGAAAAATGCATAAACGTAAGATTAATTTTTCAGAGTTTTTTTTAAAATTACTTGACTTTTCCAGAATCCATATTATTATTTCCAGCATCGTACTTTAAAATTTCTAAAAAGTTTTATATTTTACTTTTTTTAATTTTCTTGTATTGTTTTAGTAGATTGAAAATTTTAAAATATGTATTATTGGAAGCTAACATTGAGTTATAAAAGCTAAAATTGAGTGAGATTTACATAATACCTAGTTAGTTAGTTATTCATGTCTACGAATTTACATACAAGTTTCAGGCAGTAACAAACAGGCAGCTATGTTATTAGAGATCTCGATTCGAGAATC
Source organism: Ectropis crepuscularia (assembly GCA_963693475.1). Lineage (NCBI taxonomy): Eukaryota > Metazoa > Arthropoda > Insecta > Lepidoptera > Geometridae > Ectropis > Ectropis crepuscularia. The sequence continues at coordinate 20,246,977 of OY856358.1, forward strand.
GTGATCCTCCCCTGTTGCTTTTTTTTTAATTGGCATTTATATTCAATGTTAAAATTAGTTAAATGTATTGGAACAAATCGAAATAAATGTGTCCAGGAAGCTAACCCATCTTAGTCAAGATGCTCCACAGTAAGTGTTCATGTGAAGTGGAGGAGCGAGAGTTGGAAACAAATCGCTCATCCTCGGAGGCGGAAGTAGACACGGGGGCGAGCCCACTCTGTCCCCAACTCTGGATTGCATCCCGTCTCCAGTGGAGGACCTAGAGCGTGGTAGGTATATTTAGGGCCGTCCGACCCCCGACGCAGCGCCCCACCTAGGGATAGACTATCCCTATAAAGTGACAGCCCGTTGCTTTCCGGCGAGTCACTGGAGTAGAGACAGCTAGAGTAAAAGCGGTGGCAGTGGCAGAGTCGCGGTTTGATAAAAACGATAGTAGTACCGCGACTCTGCCAAATCTGGAGAAACCTGTGTTTTAGTCGGTAGGGGGTAGGGGCACTAACACGGGGCACCAACTATCCGTGGTTTCGAGCCCGACATACCCCTCAGTTGGAAGCGTCCCAGCTACCTGTCGGCATTACCATGACTGGCAATGCTTATGCAAAAACATATATTATGTATATACGCAATGGTTGTTAAAATTTTCACTTCTGTAGGCCCTAATTAAAATTCAGGGTATTTATTAAGTGGCCTGCACTAACGTCCCGCTATGGGTATAATGTGCACTTCCCTCGGCCAGCCCACCCAAACCAGCCGAGCGGAAATAAAATAGCGGAGGACGGCCTTGGGTCGCTGGCATACCAGTTCCAATCCCATTTCGTCAGATGTCATGCGTTCACGTAATTGATTTGGAGTTTCTTCAAGGAGTCCTCTTGATCTAATACTTCATGTGGCTTCACAGCGCTAAAGCATTTGCTCCATTATCCTGCAAACAGGCCTCTCTTCTGTAGGCCCTTCCGGAGTGCCACTGTTTTTGAAGATCTGATTACAAAATAACGAAACTCGTTTTCAGCTAATTAAGTGTAAGGGGCTACTATCGATTTCTAAGGTCGAACTACGATCGTGAGACGCAGAGTCTATTGTGCAACTTTTAATTATTCTGCCTGCGGCTTTTGGACCAGTTAGTTACTCAGCAACCTTTACAGCGCCTTCTAGTTACTTGTTAGCTTGTTACTCGTAAATACTAAGGTTAAATCTTATATAGAGCACTAAAGTTAGTAGTAATACCTACTACTGATCATCGGCAGTCGATAGATTAAATGTATGTTGTATAAGATACTCAGAAATTAACTGAAATTCTACTTAACACTAAATGGGAAAGGTTGGATTTTTGTTAATCAATCACGTCGGAACGGCTGAATTATCGGGTTGAATTTTGGAACACAGATTTTATTCTGGAATAGGATATTCGAACCTAGTTATTACTTTTTACCGCGGTAAAATTACGGGAATATAAACTAAGCAGGAGAAACCGCGGGGCACTGTCAGTAATTTTAAATTAACCCAAAACAATAGGTATATTTAATTTATATTTGATTCACACAAATACTACTCTTGCGAAATAGGGGTATTAAAGTACCATTTTCTACATAATTAAATCTGTAATAGTCGACTTCGCTTCTCTCCAATCAAGGGGAGTTACAATGAAAAAATAATAGCATCCATAAGCTGCCCACTAAAAATGCTCTCACTGCTGTAACTCGAGGCCTTCTTTCACAGGGAGAGAGTCACGCACAATCCACCGCGCAGGCCCTGTGTGAGTTGGTGGACGAAAATAGACCTTAAAAGATTCAAGAAACGTGCCAATTTCCTCACGAAATTTTCCTTCACTGTTAAAGCTTGTTGTGAATTGTACATTTGCAATTGGAAAAACCCTCAGACGTGCAATCGGAATCAGAATCTACGACCTCAAGATTTTGAATCCCATGTTGTAGAGACAAGGCCACCGCGGCAAAACATAACAATACGGAAAAAAACTTAACGGAAACTTAAGTTTTTTCAGGTCTTCAAGATAGGTATTAGTATGCTTAGTAATAATACTAAAAATACGCAGTGTCAAGGCTATGGTCACGTAACGCTGTAGCTTGTAACAGAGCTCCTATTTTTCATTTGTTTGCCAGAGTTAAGGCCGATTTACATCAGACGAGTGGATGCTCATTCTATCCCCACTGTATCAAATTCATTTGGTGTAAACAAACGTAGAGCATTCTTTCGTTGTTTTATTTGCGTTCGCAAAGATTCTATGGAATATATAATATGGAAAACGCTAAGAACGATCTTTCGTTTACACTAAAAGATCGAGAAAGAATGCTCTTGTTCCAGCTCTAGCTCTATGTTCGTTCAGTTTAAATCGGCCTTTACGCGACATCATTTGTTTGATGAATACGGGTGTTTGTTTTTATTTCTATGTCTCAAAAGTTTTTTTTGTAGACTTTGATTATTATACACTTTATAGTATAGAGTGACGAGACGAGTAGGAAATGTGCCTTATGGAAAGCAACACGCATGACCGTTGCAGCACAGTGCCACTCAGCTATTAAACCATAAAGAGTCCAATTCAATAACTAGTGCTGAAAGCGCTCGTCACTCAAAGATAAAAGATGATTAATCTCTATACCCAATAACTTATCAGGAAACATTGCCCATCATATCCGAACAAAGCAATGTTTTCAAATTACTGCTTGGAGGTAGAATAACTGACAACTGCCTCACGCAGACCCTGCAAAGAGCCACAACAAATTTATAATTTTAAAGGAATGTGTTTATAAGCCATGTATTTGGTTTCCATAGTTTCTATGCTTAGCTTGGTAATTTAATAAACCCAGTAAAAATAAATTGAAAGTGAATCGGTTTCTAGGTTTCTACTTGGTAAACTCGCAGCACCGTAGACCGTCGTCGTTTGAATATACATAATCGATTAACATTCGACTACTAACGAAGAAACTACGCGGGTAAAACCGCTAGCCAACTGCTAGTCATCCATAAAGCACGTTAGTTAGTCAGTTTAGCGGGGCCTTTTCCGCACCTAGCCTCTTTATTGGGCCATTGTGCCATAAAGCACGTACCAAAAGAAGTTACTTTTATTACTGCTCGATGCTATTTATTTCCGAAAATGTATCTGTTACAAATAAAAGATTTAAGCAAAAATGTATTTAAAATATTTGTTGTGCAATTAAAGAAAAATAAAATAACTTCACTCTCGACTTGTAGAAACTAAACTTGTATCCATCGGAAAAACTCTATTTCGTTCGATTCATAATATTAACGTCTACCAAGAAGCGATATTATAATCGAAAATAACAAAATATCATATTATAATCGAAAACTCGCGTGAGAAGCCAGCGCGATAATTATACCTATAGTTGCTGAATAATTTCCATAATAGCTGGTTACGTAGATGATGACAGCATCTTATTATTTATGTAAAACATGATATTATGTGACTCAGTACAACACTGAATAATTCGTTTTCTGGATATCAGATTGACGGAAAACTTATCAATCCTATTAATATTATCAACGCGAAAGTACCTACTAAGTTTCTTTGTTACGCTTACACGCGAAAACTACTTCACCGATCATTGTAAAACTTTGTACATAGGTATGTTCTTGGAGGTACCAGTAATAATATCAGCTACTTCATTACAGCACAGTGCACCACAGTCATTTACACTAACATAGAGCCCTCTACGCAAAATACTTAATCCAAATTGATTCAAATTGCGGATTACTTAATATCGCAATTTCTTTAAATCTATCATTGACGTTTCAATATCATTGAAATCTATGCTATAATTTAAATACGGTTAGTATAAGTACAGATAAGAAAATAGTTACTTGTGTTCGTAAAACAGTTTTCACTGTAATTTAATTTAGTAAAAAATCTACCCCTAATTGTAAAAAAAAAATTGACAGTCATAGGAACTGCCGATAGAAGTGAAAACTTGCTGTTGCCCTGGTACTGGTACCTAGGGGCAAACGCAAGTCTTTTATATTTCTGTTGTCCTGGTATCTAGAGATAAACGCTGGGCTGTTGGAGGTAGGTAATCGAAACTCTTTACTGTGTCTGTTGCCCTGGTACCTACCTGGCCGTTTTTACCGAGTTTACCCGAAGATTTCATATCCGATCCGATCCATTATCATATCCAAGCGTGACGATTGATGAATCCATTTCACAGCCCACGAAAATTCTGTCTAAAGAAGTATTCACTTCAAAAATAACTTTGTTATTAACAATTTATAGTCACGAGGCAAGTTCGTGTAGGCGAAGCTGCGGACGTATTCTAGTGAGTCTAGTCTAGTAAAACATCTCCGCTTATTTTTTACACAACGACCTTCGGGAAATTATGAACGTTAGATCAACACTACAATACTACTTCCTCAGCAAAAAAGCGGCTAGATTCTATACTAACTTGAGTACAAAGGTTCCGTATCGTAAGTACCTATTGTCCGCTGAAAATAATTTTATAGGTAATTAATTACTTACATAGGAAAGTACTTAATAACGACTTAAATTTAAATTACAAGGTGCAAGGTCTATAGAGAATTTACATGTGATTCAGAGTTGATTAAGTAACTTCTAAGAATCCTATTAATATTATAAATGTCAATGTTTGAATGTTTGTTACTTAACAAGTTGTAACGTAAGAATGGATCGGGCTGAAATTTGGAACATGGTTGGATTATAGTCTGGAAGAACACATATGACTGGCCTCGTGGCTTAGTTGGTAGTAGCTCTGCCTACGAAGCCGAGGGTCGTGGGTTCGATTCCCACCCAGTGCAAATATTTGTGTGATGAATTCAAATGTTTGCACTGTGTCTGGGTGTTTCTATGTATAATAAGTATGTATTTAAAACTATATAAGTATTATATCAGCTATCTGGCGACCATCATACAAGCTTTGCTTAGTTTGGGGTCAGATGGTGTTGTGTGTGAATTGTCCACCAATATTTATTTATTCATTTATTTATATGTAGGCTTAATATCCCGGGAAAATAAAGGGAACGGGCACTACGCAGGTAAAACCACGGGGCGCTGTTACTTATTACTAGATATATTACTAACGCGCAACTAACGTTCCTTCTGCGATAACCCAAAGTTTGTAGAGTATAGAGTAGTCCAAGCAATAGAGGCCACTTGATACAAACTGTCATTAGTTCCTAAAAAAACGCGCAATAACGACTGGGTTAAAAAATAAACCATTCTAATTAGTCCGTCAGTTAAATCATGAAAAAATATGAGACACGTATTTTTTGTTTTATCAAAATATTAAAAATCGATAAAGATTATAGATCATCAAACTTCCAGATTGTTGGGTCGTGAGGTCGTGACGTCTCTCGTGGGTAAAATGGAAAATCGTACCCACAAGTGACGTCACACGAAACTTATAAGCACTGTATCTTCGTCATTTTTTGTTTGTGAAACAAATCAAAAAATATGTGAACAATATTTTTTAACAATCTAGCTGACAGACTAATTAGTTTTTTTTAGGTTTTTCTTTTTGGCCTATATAGGCTACTATTGACTTTGTGTTTCAAATTCGGAATTCGGGTGTAGGGTTTCGGGCACATCCCGAAAACCTACATCATCTGAAAATTCACTCAGAAGTTGTCAGCCATTCAGCCAACTTCATCATGTCGTTTTTTGGCTGTCGCTGTGCACATTCCAGATATTTTTTACAAGCGCCGCAAGAAGTATAACTGTATTAAAATATTCGTATGAGGTAAAACTTCCTGTGTTTGTACGTAAATACGTAATGAGAAAAAACACGTAGCTATTAGAAAAATGCATACTTACGTAACATCAGATATGATGTTAACTCAATATAGAGTTATTTATATAGATACCAAGTAGATATATCACGTATAGATTGGAAAACAAATAGGTAAAGCCTTCCTGTCAGAACATGAAGATACATAAAATACCTAGTTCTACAAAATATTGACGTATAAATTACGTAAGTTGCTTGAGCTAAAAAAGTGTTTTTCGAACGTACTATTTGAATTTTCTCAGATTTAAGGACAACATCAACCTTTGTCTTTTCAGATTAAAACAGTTGTCCATGTAGGTACAAAGGTACATGTATAAAAGGAAGTATGGAGTGTATGTCCATGTGTTACCTATATGTACTTTTTTTTTAATCGGGCAGAGCCTTTGTTATCAAAACTAAAATACAATGAGAACTACACTACGCTACATACCTAACTAACTACTTAATACACTAAGCACAACTGAATTATCCATAGACCAATGAAGGTCCACTACCAATCGGAAGCGTACCCAGCATCCTGGCGGCATTACCACGCTGAATGGCAATGCGTATATGTACTTAAACTTATGTTTTAGTATATATGTATATTTTCTAGTCCGATTTTAAAAACGATCTCACCATTGAAACTTTTTTACGTGGGGAAAATTTACGCGCGCCGCGGCAAGAAGCGCGGGATGTGTATTATACATTATGTTAGGCTCGACACGACTTAGTGTGGTGACCCTACCGACTAAAACCCCCACTTTCCCCGGGTTTGGGATTTATGCATTTTTTTCCAATGACGCCAGAAACTAGCGACGCGTTACCCCCTCAGGAGTGCCTATCTGTAGATAGGGTGCCCTAAACGTCAGCCGTCGCAGGTCCTCCAGTGGAGAAGGGATGCGAGCCACTAGTGGGAACACAAAGTAAGCTGTTTATGTAACGAAATACCAAATTCATTAGAGAGATTACCGCTATCGCAACATGATCGATTTAATCTCGACATCATTAACTCCACGACGAAAACATTCGAACTCTACATCGAAACTAAAAATGATCCTAAAACGGATATTAATCAAAATAGGTAGTGGCTCCTCTATTCGTGTAGACAGAAAGGTTGTGTTACATGGTGTGATATCGTGCCATTGATCGAGTGTGGGGTGGGAAGTGAATGCAGTCTCCATGCACGGCCGTGGAGGCTGCCGCCATTGACAGATGGTGGCAGTCTGGCTGCCGACCCGGCGACCCCGAACGTAGCTAGTCAGGTTAACGCTCATAGCATACAATCAACACCACTGCTGATTACGTATTGTTATCAGGAAATAAAACAGTATTTTTATGGCGATTTTTAGCGCGATGGCTATTAAGGTCATGATACATTTGACCTTTATCGCCATCGCGCCTGATATTAAGCGACGGTGCGGTCTACAATGTTATGATGACTTAGAAGAAACCGATTCACTCTTGACTCGAAGACAACGAGACTTAACGCATAGCATAAACAGCACACTAAACATTCTCACTGCTGGTACTCGGGGCTTTCTCTCGCAAGGAGAGAGGAAAGGGCATAATCCACCACGTTGGCTTGGGCGGGTTGGTGGATGATACACTCGACACTCGATACATTATACATCAAAAGTTTCTAGGTACATGTTGGTTTCCTCTCAAAGATTTTCTTCACAGTTTTAAGTTAGCGGCATTACGTACATGACTACGAAAAGACAGTGGTGCGTGTGAGATTCAAGCCAGGAGGTTCCTCATCGACAGTCGCCGTTCTCCCAACTAGACCAGCCGTAACTCAAGACTTAATAGCCATAGAAGAAAGAATATAAAAAGAATATAATATTAATTGAAAAAAGAAATGGCCCACCCAGGCAACGCATTTCACAACCAGTCGTTCTTAGTACGACAGTGGAGTCAAACCCAACTCTCACGAGTCTTTGCAATTTCAAACATTAATCAGAATTTCAGACACTTTTCGAGTTACGAGAAGTATGGAAATACAAATTGGCAATCATAGGAACAACCGATAGAAGTAAAAACTTATAACTCAAACTTAAAGAATTTGATAACTTACTTTGGAATCTACGCGGGTGAAACCGGAGGGCGTGGCCATGACCATTTAGAAATGCGTCAGCTAATGGGAAATGCGGTCACATTTCTAGATAGCCAATGGCCATGGCCCCTAGTTTACCCGAAGATTTCTTATCATTCCCGAGCGTGACGCTAGAATTCAATTCACAGCCCACGAAGACTACTGGCACTACTCGGAAAAATCTGTATGTGGTGAGCAAAAAGAAGTTATCACTTCAAAAAGCAAGGGGTATTAGATCATGCAGATCAGCTGCATACTCTCCGAAATGTACCTATCTGATAAATCTGACAGCTTTGCGCCGAAGTTCAAGACGTTCACGAACGAGAGTGTTATTGCCTATGAGCTTCTTAGCATGTCTCTTGATTGATTCCAGGTCGATGCTTAGCTAACCCATCCCAATCTATGCTTGGTATAACAAGAGCAACTGTTCAGACCTGAAGTGCCTTCGCACCTTTGAGAGGACAGCAAATTTTTCAACAAGGTTATAAATTTTAGCAAATAAGACAGTGAGCAAAAGATAACAATAAGGACCTCGAGATGCTGAGATAAGATTGCGAGCACTTACCTAGATCCAATCAATCCACTCTCTATTTGAAACACTCTGATTAAGTGTATCTATTACTATTAGTAAAGGCTTATGCAAAGTACGAATATTTTGTTGTTTGAGTGAACGGTTCAGGAAATTAATGGAACGAAACAACTTCGTGTGAGTTTTTGGTACATCAACCACAGGCCGACTTCATGGAAGGTTTCACCGTTGACAAATATTGGCAGCCTAATTACTGACTCCAGGATGCTGTCTGCTGAAGCTACGAGTACTATGGTTAACACACATTAGAATCAATTAACACCAACCCGCATAAAGTAGTAACAGTTCCTAAATGGTGAACACACATATATATGACTTGCCTATTGATACTAAGTAGTAGCTTTACCCGGTTGCGGATTCAAAATGATCATACAATATAATTAGGTAATATTTTTATCATACCTTTCGGTTATAATCCGAGCGGTTTGAGGTAACCTCTCTGAAATAGGTATTCGTAAACCGGAGTAGGAAAGTCGCGAGTTTATTTCGAAATTACGTTTATCGTAGAATGAGAGTAGGCGTCCTAGTCCGACGCGACGCCGCGGCACTACGCTACTGTCCGACATTAGTATCGAAGGCGCGATTCCATATTTTTTCCCCTATCAAAAAGTGTGTTGTTACCCTGCTAAAAAGGTTTCAGTTGCACATCCCTTATGCACAGCTCGAAGACTCTTTTGCATCAAGAGAAATTGTATTTCGAAATATGTATGACTCATAAACGAGGCTATTTTAAATGCAAATAGACCTGTCATAGATAGCTCTCAATTTAGCCACAAGTGACGCCTATGTTTCATTTTGTTACGGAGATTTTACAAAATAAAATTGGCAGTCGTAGGAACTGCCGATAGAAGTGAAAACTTATAACTCAGAATTTGATAGCTTACTTTGGAAACTACACGGGTGTAACCGGAGGGTGTGGCCTGGTCATCATGACATGACCATCTAGAAATGCACCAGCATTTCCCATTGGCTGACGCATTTCCAGATGGCCATGCCATGATGACCAGGCCACGCCCTTTTCGCATTTCCCATTGGATGACGCATTTCTAGATAGCCAATGGCTATGGTCCCGAGTTTACCCGAAAGTTTATTATCATATCCGAGTGTGACGCTAGAATTCATTTCATAGCCCACGAAAAATCTGTCTAGCCGCTCCAAAAGAAGTTTTCACTTAAATAACAATAGCACCGCATTTGACTAAATACAAACTACGAGTATCTATGACAGATCATTTTGCATCCTGCAAATTTAATGCAAACGCTTCGTTGGCAAGGCGTTCTTACACGTCATCGCGACTGCTGTTGTTTGAATATAATGAGCGATGACCCTTATTTATCCTTAAGTTTGCTGACAACGACTATTGTCATACAAATCTCGAAGCCGGCGACGCGAGCGGGCGTGCTCGGATCTCTCGTACCTCGTATTATTCAGTCTATTTTTGAAGACGCGTGTTTTGTGTACATCGGAATGAGTAAATTTGTTCAGTGCTAAACGGAAATTCTTGTGATAGTGTCTTTGAAACGGTGCTAGGAAGTTCTGTTATAGTTTTGGAAATCAGCTGCCGGATTGTTTATATTTTACAAAAATAATATTCACAGGTAAGATTGTAGAGCTTAACTAATTTAGAAGTGTTTTATTATCTGTTAAAACGTAGGTACGAGTAGAACGTAAAAAATAAACGTAAAAGAATATATTAAAATTTATTTTAAAACCAGTTAGTTAACTATGGTTTAATTTACGTCTACTTATGGCATGTAGTTTTAGTTAATCAAATACCTAGTTTTGTTTTATAGAGTTTATACCTAATTGAAATGTGTTTTTCACAGTTTATAGTTAGTTAGATACATATATGTACCTAGCACGGATATCTACGTACTGAAATTGAGTGTTTGGAATATTATGATAATGTTATTGATATATTTGGGAATATGCAGTTTAATTAATTCTGTAAGTGTAAAGTGATCACTATGACTAAAAATGCGACATCCATTCATGGTTGAAGTTCCATAGATTCGTGCGACAAGTTTTGACTGTAGTTTCGTAATAAATAGCTAGACATTATTCTAGGCTGTGGAATGCGTTGCCTGAGAGTGGGTTTTCCTGATGGATAATATCTTGGTTTCAAGTCGAGAGTGAATCAGTTTCTTCTAGGAGCACACTTCATATAAACCGCATCTTTTGGAGGAAAACCTACATAATATGTATATCCTTAAAAAAACTTATTGTTTTTTTTTTGGCACATTTTAACACATATTGGAAGGTACATAAATTTCGAGATTTATTACAAAAACTGCTCTGATAGAAGAAGCCTTTTTCAGACGAGACAAAAGATTCAAACTAATTATTTTCCTCTGAAAAACGTAACCGTGGAAAACCTAAAAACTACTTCAATTTGCCATCGACAACTAATGTAGAGGCAAATACGAGTATTTTCGACGTACCTATGCACTTGCGTATGTATGTACTTTTATTGTTGTTGATATTACGATATTACAGAAACCGCTCCACGATTTCTCACATTTTTTCACAGACAGATTTTTCATGGGCTAACCTAATGAATTGAATTCTAGCGTCACGCTCGGGAATGATAAGAAATCTTCGGGTAAACTCGGGACCTGGCCATTGACCATCGAGAAATGCAGACGCATTTCTAGATGGTCATGCTCATGGCCACGCCCTCCGGTTTCACCCGCGTAGTTTCCAAAGTAAACTATCAAATTCTGAGTTATAAGTTTTCACTTCTATCGGCAGTTCCTATGACTGCCATTTTTTTATGGTACCATGCAGGTCCACTTTGTCCATGTCGGGACCAAGTCTGCCTTTTCCAAAAATCGAAGAATTATTGAGAATCTGATGAGTTTACGTCACCAACATGCTAATGAAGCGCCTTGGCAGTGTAGCATCGCGTTAAACGCTTTTTGGATGGTTGGAACCAAAGAGTTTACATATACTACGTAATAGAGTTAGAACACGGGGGGTCTACCGCCGAACGAAAAATGTCATCGCTTTGATGTTTCTCTCTCTTTTCTTTTCGCTTGAAATGATAGAGGCAGCATTAGCAAAGCGATAGCCGATTTAGTTAGGCGGTAGATGCGCGGGTCTGATCGCTCTTGTCTTGTCGCTGTTGTGGAAGTGTCATACTTTTGTCGCGGCACATCACTATGTTACCATAGCTGACATACACCTCATCTGCTTACGATTGGTACAAAGGAACCGTGCGGAAAAACCGGATCTATTTGCTTAGGCTTTATCTAAGGGTTGAAACCTTTTGAGTTCGCGTCACTGTAATGCGTTAAGCGGTCGTGGCAGTAGATACTATGTAACTATTCAGGTAACGTGCAACTTTGGTACTGTTCAATACTAAAATTCTAAGTTATATTAGTTTTCACTTTTAGCGGCAGTCCCTATGGCTGCCAGTTTTTATTCTGAACACGAGTCGGTCACTTTTGTAGCAGCATAAACATCCCACTGCTGGGACTTTTTTAGGGTTCCGTAAAACGTAAAAACGGAACCCTTATAGATTCGTCATGTCTGTCTGTCTGTCTGTCCGTCCGTCCGTATGTCACAGCCACTTTTTGCCGAAACTATGAGAACTACACTGTTGAAACTTGGTAAGTAGATGTATTCTGTGAACCGCATTAAGATTTCAAAAGAAAAATTAAAAAAAAAGAAAAATGAGGGTTGCCCCCCATACTGAGAACTGAAACTCAAAATTTTTTTTTTCATCTAACCTACCTACACATGTGGGCTGTCTATCGATAGGTCTTCAAAAATGATGTTGAGGTTTCTAAAATCATTTTTGTCTACACTGAATAATTTGCGCGAGAGACACTTCCAAAGTGGTAAAATGTGTGTCCCCCCCCCCCCCCTCTAACTTCTAAAGTAAGAGAATGAAAAATCTTAAAAAAATATATGATGTACATTACCATGTAAACTACCAACGAAAATTAGTTTGAACTCGATCTGATGAGTAGTTTTTTTTTAGTACGTCATGAATACACTATTATTGAAACTTCGATCAAAGTTACAACGAACTACAAGAACTATGTGTACTATGTATATAATGTTACTTGCTGCAACGGAACCCTTCATGGGCGAGTTCAACTCGCCCTTGGCCACTTTATTTTATTTTTTAAATAAAGAGTGACGAGACGAGCACGACATGTGCCTGATGGTAAGCAACCTGCCTGCCACATAACAGCACAGTGACACGCAGCTATTGGAACATGAAGAGTCCAAATCATTACCTAACACTGCACTGCGCTCGTCCCCAAGAGATCTAAGTTGTTATATCTCTAAGCCCTGTAATTTCTCTGGAAACATTGCCCTTCAAACCGGAACACAGTAATGTTTCCACATTACTGCTTGGTGGTAGAATAACTGGCAAAGCTGTGGTACTTCCCCAGGCGGACTCTGCTAAGAGTCCTACCACTACATAAACTCGGGACTCGCGGGGCCTTCTCTGGCAAGGAGAGAGTCAACACCATGCTGGGACAGTGCGGTGTTGGTGGATAGCACATGACATGTGCGTAATGCCGCTAACTTAAAACGGTGAAGGAAAACATCGTGTGGAAACCGACATGTACCTAGAATCTTTCGAAGTCATGTGTCATCCGCCAACCCGCACTGGGCCAGCGTGGTGGATTATGGCCTTAACTCTCTCCATGCGAGAGAAGGCCCCGAGTCCCAGCAGTGGGAACGTTTAGTGGGCTGTTGATGATGATGATGACATGACTTCGAAAGATTCTTAGATGAATTTATACACTACAAAAATAGTGTTCCATTTAATATAGAGTCACATTACATGTGCCTAAATATTGTTTTAGTACGCGAACACGTATATGACATCATCAGAACAAACACCCGTGGAGATCTAAGTAAACTCCACGGCCTTCCTTCAAGTCAATGTGAAGGGTGCCTATAGTACCTAACTACTTACCTATATCCAGATAGGGTGTGGTTCGGTTATATCTAAAAGGCTCGGCTAAATTTAGTCGACTGAATTTAGTCGCTACTGAATTGAGTGAAGTGTAATAACATTAAGTAAGCTAGAAAAGTTCATTCAACCAACAGATTCATTCAACATATAAATGGTCATCAGGGACAGAAATGTGGCCGTAGTGGACTGTGGAGGCTCTGGGCTGGGAAGAGGCGACTTACGCAAATGACGATGTCGAGTCGTTTTTACTATAGCGTAATCCCAACCAGTACTCAGATCGGCTCAACAGACGCGCACTAGAATTACGTTTAAAATGTTCCCAAATATTTTCCTCTTCTTCTCCTGATCCAAAAAATATGTTAAAAAAAGAGTATTGAAATGACAAAGGTCACAGACCCCAGAGAGTGGCTAAATTAAGTTATTAAAAGAAACTAGCAAAAATTACTAGGTTCTAAATTCAGACGACTAAATTGAGCCAAGTTTAATAAAGCCTTTGAGGAAAAATTCCTTCGTGTGAATGCACGTTCCGTTATAAAATACTTTTGTAGAGGCATGATCTAATACCACCTTGCCCCTTTTTTCTAACTGACTGCTCGTAGCTCGAAAAAGCGACATCGTTTCATGGTTGACGTTCCAATGGCTCGAACCACGAGATTTGACTCTACCTACTTTTATAATAAAAACGTCTGGAATGCGTTGCCTGAGTGAGTTTTTTCCCGATAGTTACAATATGGAATATAATAGGTGTCTTCAAATCAAGTGACTTATCTCGGTACCGTGAACTTACAAGATTTCATCCATTCAAAAAGCGTTTAAAACGAACTTACAATACTTCATCCATTCAAAATCCATTTATAGCGAACTTTCAAGATTTCATCCAATCAAAAAGCTTTTAAAGTGAACTTACAAGATTTCATGTATAAATAAAGTCGGTTAAAAAAGCGTTTAAAGCGAAAGTACAAGACTTCATCTAAGTACTCAAAACGCGTTTAAAATGAACTTACAAGATTTTATCCATTCAAATAGCGCTCCTCACACTCCGCTGTTCCGCTACCGTTATTCCAGACCTATCGCATTACCTACCATATTCCTATCGCAGTTCCCGCGAGCCTACATGCCAAACTCATTATCTAAGTAATCTACACATATAGGTAAAGTATACCTACACCTACAACATTACGTAGAAAAACAGCGTCTATTATGGTAGGTAAGTAGGTAAGATTACCTTTAACCGGAGGTCAAGATCAAGACGCAATTTGTTTGTTTCCAAAGAGTAATAAAATCATTCAACGTTTTTTTGCCACACACATCTTCGCAGGTTTACGTTTTACGTCGTTACGTTCAAATGTATATAATATCTATTATTACTTTTTTATCGATATTAGCTTTGTGCCTGTCCGCCATCTCACCGTCTACTCGGTTTCTACGGAAAACGTAATTTCGAAATAAACTCGCGACTTTCCTATATCTATCTATGACTCCGGTTCTATATCGTTTCGTCCGATCGTCCGATCGAACATTGTTTGGTGACGTTTAAATGTTTTAAGTGTTCTCTAATTTATTTATAGTCGAAGTAGAACCGCAGTAGGAAAGTCGCGAGTTTATTTCGAAATTACGTTTTTCGTAGAAAGAGAGTAGACGTCAAGACTTTAGCGACGATACGGTCCATAATGTATCTGTCTCTAAAACTCTAGACTCAAAGACATTCAAATTATTTCAATCAGGAAATTTCCACTCAAGCAACGCATTCCAAACACTGATTTAAGCTATCACGGTTTCACGGTTGTTCACTACACTAGTATTTTCAATTACGGGGTATTTTACTGTGGATAAATGGTGGGCAGAGTTCCCGAAATTTGGTTGCAGTTGCATGCGTCATATTCAAAATGAGACTCTATTACTAAGACTCTGGTGTCTGTCTATCTGATCATTCTTCATCTGGCCATGTACTGATTTATCATACATTTGCTGGCATAACGTAACGATAACTGTGACGTTACAATCAAGAGCGGATCCAGGGGGTCATAACCCCCTCTCCCCCCTGGGCTGGGTCCAGTACCTAGGTGGACCACTGATTAAAAAGCATGCATGTACTTGTCGCACACTTTTGTGACATTACTACGACTATGTGACCCCCGTGACCCCTGGAACCATGTGACCCCCCCCCCCCCCTGCGGCTTAAGCTAGATCCGCCCTTGGCTACAATTACACTTGGGCCTTGGCCCTGACGGCCTGACCCCAGCCACTGCGAAGGGGCTATGAGCTATGAGGCCAAGTATCAGGTCATAAAATCATAAAATATATACTCCTAGGCCCGAACCCGAAGCCCAGGAGTCCTACCCTGGCTATGAGGTTGGTCTCGAAACCGGTCCTTACCTGCCCCAATGGAGTAAAAGGAAGAACTCTGTGTTACTTGGTTTTAAGTTAATTATGTGTCTCGCTCATAAAGACACGACAGCATCGGTAGAGACGCTCACCTTGGGCACAAAACTGGACCAATTTTACTTTGTTACTCATTACTAATCAGTGTTGCCAGCTCGTTGAAGCAACGCCTGTAAATAACTAAAGGTTTATCTGTTTTGTCTATAATAAACACTAATTTCTCCACAAAGATGCGTTTACAGAATACAAAAAGTGACGAAAATTGTTTTCGATCGCATTACAGGTTACAGGTGGCGTTAGCGTTTAGTTTTGTCACAGATCAGAAAATAGTTACTTCGTAACAGATGCATCACTTCCATACAAAAGTGCAAATACCTACACGATAATAACCTAAACTGTCGTATACTACTTACCTACTGTTACTTGTCAGCAAAAATACACCTTAACACACCCACGCAGAGTTGTAAATGCCGTGCGCACCGTGTGACTTGTCGTCTGCTTACGTCATTGACCAAACGTGCTAGGGTTGTACGAAATGGTGGTAGGTGGTAGTAGTGGTAGAAGTCTTGGCAGAGTCCGCCTGGGGAAGGACCACACCTTTGCCAGTTATTCCACCGCGAAGCAGTAATGTGCAAACGTTACTGTGTTTTTTTTAAATAAAGAGTGACGAGACGAGCAGGACATGTGCCTGATGGTAAAAAACATGTCTGTCACATAACAGCACAGTGACACGCAGCTGTTGGAACATGAAGAGTCCAAATCATTACCTAGCACTGCACTGCGCTCGTCACCCAGAGATCTAAGATGTTATATCTCTAAGCCCTGTAATTTCACTGGAAACATTGCCCTTCAAACCGGAACACAGTAATGTTTGCACATTACTGCTTGGCGGTAGAAGAACTGACAAAGGTGTGGTACTTCCTCAGGCGGACTCTGCTAATAGTCCTACCACTACAGTACTCCATTAGACAAGCCCATTCATTTGATACCCTTAAAGAGGTAGGTTGTGAAGAAATATTTTGTCAGCGATTTTGTGGAGGGGGCATTTTGAATCGATAGTAACCAAACATAGCTAACAACCACCGCACAAAAATATACCTTTTTAAAAAAATCGACGTCAAACTTAAAACACCCTTTTTTGGTCGGGGGTAAAAAAATGGTTCACAATTAGCTGAGCTATCGCGAAACATACTTACATCCAATAAAAATTAAGCCCAGAACCGCCTCCTTCTTTGGATTTGGTTAAAAATTCTATAGCTTTTTTTTAAGTAGGTACGTTTTATAGTCAATTGATACTATACTGAAGTTTATTTTGGTTATACAATGTAGGTAGTTGTAAGTTGTTTTCATACCGTCGAATAAATAAACAAATTAGTATCATTAATTATGTATATGAATATTAAAAAAAGTATCTCGTAATTTTTTTTATTAAACTTAATGCGACATAATAAAAATGGGGTAAATTACTTCTACATTTCAGTTTATTGCTATTGCAGCCATTCAATAACGCCGCGACATTATTTATGCGCGCACTCGGCGTTCGTTCGCACGTCAACTCAGGCAAACGGCCGGCGGCCTTGTGATTTTAGTTCACCCGGGACCCGGGACACAGTAAAGAACAGTAAAACATCTTCATACAAATGTGCCGCTCTCGGCTTGAATGTGTGCGTGCGCGCCGCGCGCCGTGTCGGCACGCGATTTCACGCACACGCTAGCATAATATATGGCGCGCTATGGCGGCGACAGTAGGGGCCGTGCAGCGGACTGCAGCGCGACTGTGAGCACGTCCGTAAGTTACATGACCGCTCGCGTTCGTCAACTCTCGCCGGCCACTTACCATAATATTAATAATTATAACGAGTATCATGACTTCAAAAAGGGGAAAAAGATATTGTGGTGTTTTCGGGTGCCTCAATAACGATTTCGCAAGCCCGGATTTATCATTCTTCATGGTTCCTACTGAAACAGAAATGTAAGTACCTACTTATACTTAAATCTTATTAGAAAATGTGGTAGGTATTGTATTATTGTTTATTTCACAGTTTATTTGCTTTATTAATAGCGTAGCCGAGTCAACGAGCAGGGCATGTGCCTGATGTTAAGCAACATGCCTGCCACATAGCAGCACAGTGACACGCAGCTATTGGAACATGAAGAGTCCAAATCATTACCTAGCACTGCACTGCGGTCGTCACCCAGAGATCTAAGATGTTAAATCTCTGTGATAGCCCTGTGATTTTTCTGGAAACATTCCCCTTCAAACCGGAACACAGTAATATCTGTACACATGGACGAAAATCTAAGATGTTGTATCTCTAAGCCCCGTAATTTCTCTGGAATCATTGCCCTTCAATCCGGAACACAGTAATGTCTGTACATTACTGCTTGGCGGTAGAATAACTGGCAAAGGTGTGGTACTTCCCCAGGTAGACTCTGCCAAGAGTCCTGCCACTACAAAAATGATTAAGTTACTTATTTATTTGAATACCTATAGATGGAAATATTAAACAAACGCAAAGCGGCTCTGACCAAAAGATGGATCGTCACATGTATGGCAGCATTAGCAATGTACTTTATGCTTTGAACAATTAGGTTGCTTTTCCTAAAAATTGCAAATGCAAAGGCGGCTTTGAACAAAGAAAAAGCCGAACATTAGTTTCGCCTTTCGGCATCGCCAATATCATTCACAAACATACTTTAGGTACTGTGCAATAAGGTCTATTTTACTTTTTGTTTAGTTCATTTGACGATGATTTTACAAAGGATTCCGAATCTTTTTTGAATTTTCAAGCGAGTCACGCGACCAATAGTAGAAACTATTTTCTCATCTGTTGCAATTGTGAGTGCTTTACATACCTAGTCAAGTTTGTCTGTACATTCAGCATATGGTAAGTAAATAAAGGCAATTTATGGCAGGTGCGCAAGTAAATACGGCTGGGTTGGGTGCGAGAAAGAAAAGGGAAGACCGAGACATGGTAAAAACCATTCTACAACAAGACGAAAATGATAGTTACAAAGTGCACGCCATGAATTTAGAAATGCAAAGTGAGTGACCATAGGTTAACCATAGGTGAGTTTTGTATCTGATTCTGATTCTGACCCGGCACCCGCACGGTGAATCCATGGAATGCTAAGAAGTTCGTCTCTCTAATAAATGTTACGTGAATAAAGGCTTTTTATTTTTACTAAATGTATAAATTGGTAAAATATTCAATCATAATATGCTTTTTGTTGCATAAATTTAGATCAAGTGCTGCTTGTTCGAAAATATTAACTAAAAGTAAAAGTGACAACCCTGGGGATGAACGCAAGAGTAGGCTAAAAACTCGGCGGGCGGCCTTAGATAACCTACTGTTATGTATTTACTGTGCCCGGGAGGACGCGAACAAGTAGGTACTAAGCTCGCGCCGTTTAGCCAGTGACGAGGGTGTGGTTTTGTTTTGGTTTTGTTAGAGAAGTTTGATTAGAGTATGTTGTACGTCAATTTAATTAACAATTTTAAGTACTTATTTATTTCACCCATCGTTTGTTTTCGTCGTATTGATGGAAATATCGAAAGACAAAACCTCGTCCTTTTTTGTGATCGGTTGAGAAGAAACCTTAAAAATCAGATCGTTGCGTAGGTACCTAACTAAAATGTATCCTCAGTGATAAAATTAAGATAAAACTTTAAAAAATTGGTAGGTACTGGATGCCGTTGAATCAGTTGATATTGTCAAAATAAAAAATTACATCATTTTTTTCCAAATGATTCGAAAAGTAACATTCTGGCAATACTGGAGAGTGGTTGCGTCTACTAATGTTTCTAGGTTAACTACAATAGTATTATAAAACGAATTGGTATCAACATATTAGGTAGGTGCGTCGTTAATTTGTTACACATTTGATTAGTTTACGAGCAGTGTCTATTTTAATTCATCTTACCTCATATTAGGATCTACCCGCGACTTCCTTCGTGAAGAATTTATTTAGGTCTATTAAGGAACTCTACATTTTTAGAGTAAAAGTAGCCTTTATGCTTTTCTAGACTTTAATCTATCTAGTTCTTTGTTCCAAGTTTCGCAACAAACATCTAAACATCCAAAAAATCACATTTATAATATTAGTAGGATTAGTCGCACGGCTTCAGCCGCATTTAGATTGGTACTTACGTGTCAAAATATTTGTAATTATTTGATTTCTTATTAATTTATCGTTTGATACATATCTTGAGTTCTTGAGAAAACGTTTTATTTTTATGTAAGGTCATAAGGTCTATATTATCTATTCTATGGTAAGGTTCTAAAGTGTACCCACAAAATCAAGGTTTCTAAGGTGACCTGAGGACGCATTGTGGAGTAGGTACCTACTAGACTAACAACTAACAACATACAGTTGACCTAGAGTGGAGGTGATATCGTTGTTTAGTTTCGGCTTTCGGCACACCGTAGACAAAGTAGCAAAGTACGAATACATACGTAAGCGTAACGTCTTCATTATTTTCGTTCGTCGAGAAACACTAGTGAATCCATCGATATAGATAGAATTCATGAAAAATAGGTACAGTCCGCGAGGTATAAGCTGAGCTTTGCATTAGTGTGAGTGATCACCAAAAGTACAGTCAGACGCAGGACGCTGTGACCATGTTCTCTTAATAAGGTGTTTCTTCAAACCAGAAGTGCTGCCATCTGAATATGATTTTGATGAAGTGTGAGTGGTGACAGTATATGTTTCATCGGTATAAACGATAGGCCTGCCCTGAATACGGTATTCGGAAATTTTAAGTAAATAAGTTATACGTAGGTGACGGATCTCATGCTTTTCCATTAAAATTTTTCTGTTATTCTCTGTCCTTGACCATTTGAATCCTAAAAGAGATACTTCTTTTCGCAATGACCATATTGATCCTGGATAGTTAATGTCAGCTTGTTGTTTAAGAGTTTGTTGTCTGACTGTACTTTTGGTAATAGATGCGTATGCATGTGATCACTCACACTAATGCAAAGCTCAGCTTATACCCATAGCTGGGCATTAACTCGTTAATCCGTTAATCGTTAATTAACGAAGTTAACATTTTTATTAACGGATTAACTTTTAAGTTAACTTTTAAAAATGTTAACGGACATGTTAACTTCCGTTAATTATGCAGAAGTCCGTTAATCGTTAATCCAATGCTTACTATTTACCGCACGGCACCTCGGCGCGGCGCATAAAACAGGTTCAGACAAGTATGAAACGAAAAGTGCTGAGCGCACTCTGACCATATGTGGCGGGTTCCTGCAATTTTGGCAGGATTGAGGCGTCATTTTAGCCTGTGGGATGACCGGTTGACGCTATATGAAAACAAATATAATTTTGTTATCATAAGTCATATTTCCGATAATCTCGAGTTCTTTTTGGCTGAAAATTTGAGCATAGACATAAGTACTCGAATTTGAATGACGTGACGTGATGAATGAAGAAATGGAGGTATACAATGAAAATTCCAGTGTTAAACATCTAACTAATATTATAAATGGCAAGTTTTGGATGTTGTAATGTTTGTTGTTTAATCACGTGAGAACGTCTGAGAACGGGAAAGAATTGGGTTGAAATTTGGAAAACAGCCCTCAAACGCTGCAGTAGAACGTCTGCTATCCACGGGTAAAGACATTTTAACACCAAAGCGAGCCTCGCTTTCAGACGAGAACTTCGACTTATTAATGTTCATGAGGGGAAATAGATACCTATGCGCATTATGCCCGACGATTAAATTACACATTAAATTAAATTAAATTAAAAAAATTGGCAGTCATAGAAACTGCCGATAGAAGTGAAAACTTATAACTCAGAATTTGATAGCTTACCTTGGAAACTACACGGGTGTAACCGGAGGGCGTGGCCATGCCATGATGGCCAGGCCACGCCCTTTCAGCATTTTCCATTGGCTGACGCATTTCTAGATGGCCAATAGCCATGGTCCCGCGTTTACCCGAAGATTTCTTATCATACCCGAGCGTGACGCTAGAATTCAATTCACAGCCCACGAAAAACTGTCTCGGCACGCCTAAAGAAGTTTTCACTTCAATAATAAAATTAAACTCTACAAGTATTTGGTTTTTTCCTAACCTGTTAACTTCCAGAGCCTAAACCAACAGGTTTTATAAGTTCACTAACGCAACGATATAAAAATCCAATACGCATATTAACGGATTAACGATTAACGTTAACTTCCGTTAATTCTTACGAAATGTAACGCTTTAACGTTTAACGAAGTTAACTTTTTTTGTAACGGATTAACGATTAACGAAGTTAACTATTTGATTAACGGTGCCCAGCTATGCTTATACCTCGCGGACAGGTTTGGATTCACACACATTTGTTCAGCATTATTTGTTAGCGTTATACCAAAAATACTTGTTTATACTTCAGCTACAGATTGTTTTTTTTATTTTTTCAGCAATGAACGAGCAAGACCTAGCGGTGGCGCGCGCACTTGCTGCAGAATCACGCGAAAATTCCCCGGGTGGCTCGCCTGGTCCACTCAGGAAAACTCTACTCTCTAAAGTAGCTGATCGTCTGAACACTTTCAGGTATGTACGTTTAAAGTGTGTATTATCTTTAAGCAAAAGAAAAGAATTTTGTATAAGTGAAGCAAATTATGAATTCTGTAATAAAAACATCTCTTCTAGAATTTAAAATTTCGCGCCCTAAAGGTATCCCGCAAGCCGCAAGCAGAATAGTATCATTTTGTAGTCTCGTCCATTGTCGATAGATGACACTGTAACAGTGTAAACCTGTAAACTGTAAAGATAAACTGTGAAACAAAAACTGTGCTCTAAACTATAGTTACACCGCCAAACGTGATTGACGTGATGAGTGACAACATTATCTTTAGCAGCCAAAAGCCAATAACTTGACATCTAGACAATGACATTGACATTGACAACGTTACAGTATATGTAAATTGTGTTGTTAGTTTATTTTCTTCTGAAGCATATAACCTCTAAATAAATAAAAAACAATTAAATATGTAAGAAAATCGAAATAACTAGTCTAGGCAAAGTCTATGAATATGTATTTAATGCGTGTTGACTATTTTGTGAAGTGTCCCCAAAGATAAACCTGGCCAATTTAGTAGAACTTTTAAAAATGGATAGCCCCAAACAATGCAGATCCAAAAATCCTAGTACAAGCAAAGATTCGGCAGCAGATGAAGAAGAAAGGTAGGTTAAATTAGTTGTTATTAAAGTTTAAATAGCTATACTTATTATAAACAAAAAACAACTTAATACGCCTACGTGTTTTCGTAACTCAATTGCGAGAACAATTGCTATTATATTTTATACAGTTGATTGGTTAGGCAAAATAGATTTATTATTACGTGTTTACTTTAATTAAATTTTCAAATTTACTACGTTTTATCTCAAGTTATGTTGAACAAATTCCTATTTTTTACCATTTTACTAGTAAGATTCTTATAAGGATAACTGTTCTGAACTGAACTGCGTTCAAGAGAAATAGATTTTTGCATTTATCTGTTGGAGTCTTTAACATATCTTGGTGCTGACACCAGCTAGTCAGTTTTTTCTCATAATTTTATTTTATCTAAGCAATCTATAGCCGTTGTCCTCAAAGGACTCTGCCCGACTCTCGGCTGGTGCAGAATGTGCATTGTCTAACTTAAACATACTAATTATACTTAGACACATTTGTTTGTAATGTATCAGATATTATTCATAAATACTTTGATTTTCTTAAGTTTTGGTTGTCTCATGTGTGCACATTTATATCAACTTACTAATGCATCACGAGTATTTAAGTAACTCATTTTATTATATTAGAAATTGTGTTAAAGTAAGAATCCCAAACTTACCCATCTATCTACCTTACTTAACAAAGCAAGGTCAAATATGAGACCATTCATTAAAAAAAAAGTAACATACAAACATTGATTTCTTTTCTTATTGGAGTGATAAAATATATCTTGTGATGGACTCTAGATGCTTTGAGAGCTTAATGAAAAATTCAATGCTTCTACGTGATTTAGGCTGAATCACATCAGGGGGGGCGGAAGATCTGTCCACCGGTTGATAATAACGACGACCCTGGCGCGAATACGGAATTGAGATGCCCTACGTGCGGGAAAATTTACAAGAGACGAGCCTGGTACCTAAAGCACTTAAAGACACATGATGGTGTTGAAGCACGACAGCCGTCGGTCAGTCCTTTGACAAACACTATGGATAGAGTTGACCCTCATATATCCCAAGGTGAACCATCGAGTGAAAACTACCAGGAGTCCATTGTCATCAGGACACGTCTTGGCATACCCAGCCTAAAAAATTCCACCTGGAAAGTTCATGACGAAAACTTGGCTATTTTGTTAGAACATCCTGGTACGAAACAAGACCCAAACAGCCAAGTAGAAACTTTTCAGGACACCATCTATACATACTTCTCTGAGCACTATCCACCATCAACTTATTATGCTCGAAATAACAAGGAAAATACGTTCAAAATGAAATTGCGGAGGAAGAAAAGAGAACTAATAAAACGTCTTCGTGTAGCTAAAACCATGGGCGACAACCATCTAAGTCACCAACTGTCCAGGGCTCTAAGATCAATCCTTAAATTAATACAAGGAATATCGCTACAAATCAGTAAAAATCGTGATAATCTTTACAGAGCTAAACACGAAGTAGACTTTGATAAAAACCCTTTTCAATACTCGAAAAATATTTTCAGAGAACAAAATGGAAAGCTTATCTTGACTAATGAGCAAATTTACGATCACTTTAAAAGCACATACGAAGTGCCTAAACGCGGGAGCTCGTACGTAGTACCAAACATCCAAAGACCTAATGATCCTCTAACAAACTTTCAAAGCACTCCACCTAGTGAAGAGGAAGTAAACTATCAAATTAAGAAGAAAACTACTAAATCAGCTCCAGGCCCTGATGGCATTCCTTACATAGTGTATAAAAAGTGTCCATCAGTTCGTAAACATATCTTAAATATATTCAGTAAGATCTGGTCAGGAAAGCAAATCCCAAAATCATTTGGAAGAGCAATTTTTGTCCTGATTCCTAAAATGAAAGAAGTAACTCATCCAAAAGACACCAGACCGATAGCCCTAACCAATACAATTTCTAAAATTTTTTTCAGTATATTGCAAACAAAAATGACCACATTTATGGCTAGCAATAGGTATTTCAGGCCCAACCACCAGAAAGGCTTCTTGCCTGGTATTTCTGGATGCCTGGAACACAATACATTACTAGCGGAAAGTTTGAAAGAAGCCAGAACACATGAGAGACAAATAACAGTCTGCTGGATAGACCTAGAGAACGCATTTGGTTCCGTGCAGCATGAACTTATGTTATTTGCCCTAAAATGGTATAACTTTCCTGCTGTAATTATTGACATAATTAATTCATATTATAATCACTTAAAATTTGTTATAGCAGTAAACAAAGAATACTCAAAACCACTTAAATATAATGTGGGACTATTCCAAGGATGCTGCTTATCACCAATAGTATTTAATATAGTTATAAATATTCTAGTAGATAAATTAATATCCCGTGAGAAGAAATGGGGCTACCGGTTTAAAATCAACAATAAGTACACTGAGTCAATTTTAGCCTTTGCGGACGACCTTGCAATACTTACACGAAATCCCAAACAGTGTCAACAATTGTTGAATGATGTTGATGAGTTCTGTACATGGACGGAGGGAATGAGGGCAAAACCAAGTAAATGTCATTGTTTATGTCTGGGTAGACGAGATACCAAATATACTTCTTACGATCCGGGACTCTCCATAAGTGGTCAAAGAGTTGCCACAATAGCAGAGGCAGTGCCTTTCAAATTTCTTGGTAGAAAGATAGACTACAAAGGACGTACACCATCATTAGAGGTAGTTGTTGGAAATTTCATGAATGACCTCAGTAAGGTAGACCAACAGCCTATCAGCAATATCAAAAAAGCATGGATATATGACAACTATCTCACATCACGTCTCACTTGGCCTTTCCTAGTATATGACATCGGTAAAACCCTCCTCGCAAAATTAGATGCTAATGTCATAAAGATATTGAAGTCATGGTTTGGATTGGCACATCCGGCTGATCCCTCTACTCTATTTAGGGATCACAATAGTTTTGGCCTGAAACTAAAAAAACCATCCGAACTCTACAAACACCTAAGAGTTACAAAAACGCATGTTTTGGGAAAGTCGAAAGACGAATTAATCGCATCTCTCCCAAAAGACAAAAGCGCTTCGGACCTTGAATCTAGACTTCAATTCCACAAACAATTTATGGCAGGTGCGCAAGTAAATACAGCTGGGTTGGGTGCGAGAAAGAAAAGGGAAGACCGAGACATGGTAAAAACCTTTCTACAACAAGACGAAAATGATAGTTACAAAGTGCACGCTATGAATTTAGAAATGCAAAGTGAGTGGTTAACCATAGGTGAGTTTTGTATCCCATTAGCTCTAAAGTGGCGCACCTTGCTATATGACTGGTCTCCTGCCTTATTAAAATTTTATCTGAACGCTTTCCAAATGACCCTCCCTGACCAGAGTAACTTGGTAAGGTGGGGAAAAGCCTCTGAAAAATGTTGCTATACTTGTGGTGAGGCGATATGTACAGCAAGGCACATATTGGTGGGATGCAAGGTGCTCCTTAATAGGGGTCATTACTCACAGCGCCATGACAGAGTACTTGAAATCATACGTGAAGCCGTAAGCCTTTCGGTAGCTAGAGCCCAAAAGGGATTGACGATGAACAAAAGACAAATTAACTTTGTAAAAGAGGGCTCAACTTCAAACTCCAAGAACAAGCCTTACTCAATCCTGGGTTCAGCACCTGATTGGACAATTTTAATGGACACGTATGAAAAGCACTACAAAATCCCAGAGGATGTGGGTGTTTCGTCATCCAGACCGGACATTTTCCTTTTTTCTAGGGCTACGAAACGCATAGTCCTGGTAGAACTTACCGTACCGTGGGAAACTAATATACCTAAAGACCACGTGTTGAAACAAAATAAGTATTACGACCTACAAAATGAATTAACAAAAAATGGCTATGTAGTTAATTTATACGCTGTAGAAGTAGGAGCGAGAGGTATTCCAGCAAAATCTCTCTATAACCTGCTTAAAGACCTTGGATTGTCCAGAAGTGCAGTAAGTTCTATACTAGAACGAGTATCTAAAGCTGCACTAGTAGGATCATATCGGATTTGGCTGGGCAGGGAGAGAAATACGAGTAGTGAAGGTGAGTGTTGACGTACGTCAATGTAAGGGGCCCCTTTTAAACCTACAGCCCGAGTCACAAGTCTTGGGGTCTATTCGAGATTTCTCTCTCTGCCACACGATGGACCCGGCACCCGCACGGTGAATCCATGGAATGCTAAGAAGTACGTCTCTGTCTCATCATCTGCAGCCTGCAGACGTCTACTGCTGGACATAGGCCTCCCCCAATGATTTCCACAATGACCGGTCTTGTGCCGCCTCCATCCACCGACTTCCCGCGACTAAGACAATATCATTGGTCCATCGTGTGGGGGGCCGTCCTACACTGCGTCTGCCGTTTCGTGGTCGCCATTCGAGAACTTTTACTCCCCAGAATCACATCACATTTCATGATTTTTTTATTTGGAAAGAGGAAAGGACTACCCAAATACACAACAAAAAAATCTAATAATTTGGAAGAGTATAAACATAAGAAAAATATTGTAACACAGTAATTCTATGCTGGTTGCCTGGAAGATATTGATCTCAGCAATAAGGCCGCCATTTGTGGCGCTAGTTAAATAAGTGTGTCTGTAATATTTTAAGTTTTTTTTGTGTCACTATAAAGAGTTTCTATCTATCTATCTATCTATCTATGTTATGGATAGATTTTAAAAAATCTTTATTTTGTACTTACTTAATAAAATATAAAGATATTGTGAGCAATGTGAGCTTATTGCTAAAGGCAGTATTTTCTAAACAACAGTGGGATGGAAAAGCAACTATTTAATATAATTTAACCCGTCAAGCGGCAGGGAGCCCATATGGGCTCAGCGCCGGATAACACTCATCATGTGAAAAAAATTTCAATATAAAATTGATTCTACCCTCAATAGTCAAGGTTGTGAGTCAAGTCAAATATTTGGGCCATCTGTTGACGGAGCGACTACAGGATGACGCGGATATAGAGCGGGAGAGAAGGGCTCTCGCTATCAGAGGGAGCATGCTTGCTCGCTGATTCGCTAAATGCAGTCAGGACGTAAAGACCACTCTTTTTAAGACGTACTGTCTTTGCCTGTATACGTGCCAATTGTGGACTACGTTCACACGGAAGGCATTTAACACGATAAGAGTCCAGTATAATGACATATTCAGGGGTCTTATGAAGCTACCGCGATACTGCAGCGCGTCGAGCATGTTCGCTGATGCGGGGGTCCCGGATTTCTTTGCTGTGATAAGATCTCGAGTGGCCTCCTTCTGGCGTCGCCTGCGTCGGTCCGACAACGGAATACTGTTGGCTGTCTCTGACGGTGTGGATAGCCCTATGTTCAGGCATTGGGTGTCTGTTCACATGAATGGGAATAAAAAGTAATTTTATTATTGTATTGTAATGTTGGAATGACGAGCACCTCTATACAGTGCGAATAAGGTTGACTTATAATTATGTGTCCTTATTTTTAATACTACTGATAAGTTTTAGTTTTATATTATGGGTGTATATGCCTGAAATAAAGTCTTTATTATTATAATACTTTTAAAGTTAGTTTTGGCAAAACAAAACATAAGTGAAGCTTTATCATCTAAACATTTTTGAGGCAGCATTATAAAACAAACTATGAACTAGTGAAATGAAGTAATAGGATTTGTCTTAAAATGAGTCTCAACTGAGGGCCTAAAACATTTGAAGTGAAATGAACACCAAAAAGGTTGATAACGATTACCACCTTAATTACCACGTTGGTAACCATTATCAACCTTTTTTCTAACATACAGCTAAAAAACTGACAGTGACAGTGCAAGGACTCAAGTTGTTTTAACTCCACTGTCATAATAAGAACATCTAAACTGTGGAATGTGTTACTTGAGTTGGTGTTCCTTGGATGGTTCATGGATATAGTATGGGAGTGAATCAGGATTTAGTTCTTATTATTCTTATTCTACATGAGGATGATAAGTCCTGAACATTCTACTCTTGTAGTGTTTGTTGTGTTGCTTCTACCAGCGCTCACCTAAGCCGGCCTAGCTCCTGGAAATACCAGAATAAGACTGTGGTTTGCTGGAATATAAAAGTCAATCAAAACAAGTCTCCTAAGCAACTTTACTTGCTTCATAAATATGCATTATCAGACGGCAGTGAAGTCCAAACCTGCTAATGTTAAAATAAAAATCATTGGTTTTGTTCATTTAAATAAAAAAACATTTAATTCACTAAGCATAAAATGTTATATTTTAAAAACACTTAATGCATTTCATGCAAAATGATCTGTTTTTTTAAACAAGTTGCAAATTATGCACATAACTTAGAAATGACAAATGTAAGATTTGAAACATAAATAAATATCTAGCCCAGGTTTTGATTGTTATTAGATATTGTGCCTTAGGTTGGTGCATGTTTATCTACAAAGCTGTAGAGTTATGAGTTTCAAAAATACAAACTATAAAGGGTTTAACCCAATAATTAACTTAAACTAACTTGCAAAAAGTAAAAGTTAAATAAATATAGACTCTATCTATTAAAATTTGGGTTTAAAATGAGGCAAGACCACCGGCGGTCCCGTGACTTGCTGTGGGTCTGTGGCATCATAGGTCCTAAATTAACAGATAGATTTTAATGCATATTTGTTTTAAACCAATAACTGTTGTGATGATTCCTGATTCCTGACTAAGTATAACTGTACATCATATATATCCCAGGATGACGTGTGCAGTGTAGTGCTAGGTAATGATTTGGACTATTAATATTTCAATAACTGCTTGTCACTGTGCTGTTATAGGCAAGGCATGTTGCTAACCATCCGACACATGTCCTGCTCGTTTCGTCGCTCTACACCAGGGGTCAGCAACGTTTCCGGAGCCATGGGCCGCATGGTAAAAAGGCAGATAAAAGCGGGCCGCACTTTTGAAATTTTGTGATTGTACCCCCCTGCAAAAAATCGCGATTAATATAATTAGCGAATTAATGTATTCTACATTTATTTTGTTGTATTATAGGTAGCTGTATCTATACTAATATTATAAAGAGGAAAGATTTGTTTGTTTGTTTGTTTGTAATGAATAGGCTCCGAAACTACTGGACCGATTTCAAAAATTCTTTCACCTTTGGAAAGCTACATTATTCCCGAGTAACATAGGCTACGGCAGATGGCGCTGCAGTTGATATCTAGGTTATTATTCGAGCGAAGCCGGAGCGGGCCGCTAGTAAATGAATATTTGCAATTTGTAAAATCTATAGGCTATATGTGAGCCGGGAATAAATTATATAAAAAAATATTCATTATTTAACACCCTCGCGGGCCGCACGGAGGTAGGTCGCGGGCCGAGCGTTGCTGACCCCTGCAGGTCTACTACGAAGTCCGATAAACGATAAATCGGCCGAACTTATGGAAGTTTCCAACCACGAAAGACAATCGGTCGGTTGATCAGATCGGCCGTTTCGTTCGATCCGACCCTCATCCGACCTAAGTCTATAACTTCCGACCCGAAATGTATCGATCCGAATGTTTTTCGTGGTAGGCTACAATCCGATTCAGCTGTCGGTCGGATCCGATTTGTTCGGAGTTTGTTTTCGTAGTAGACCTGCTGCTTTACACTATTAAAATAAAAAAAATCTCAAGGGTTTTAAAACAAATACACGGGTAACTCACGTATAAAATAGTCAGAACAGTCCCACTCGAGTTTCGATCGCGTCCGGCGATCTTCTTCAAGGCGAGTGCGCGCGCATGTTCGCAGCTCGATTAGCTCGAAACTCGAGTCGGACTGTTCTGACTATTTTATACGTGAGTTATACCCGTGTATTAAAATGTGTAATAACCACGTTAGTTTTCATATCTCAAGGGTTACTTACATTTTTTAATTATTTACCACTACCAGTTTACGAAACCTTGGTGGTTCAATGGTTAGAACGTCTGATTTCATAATCGCGGGGTCGTAGAGTCGTAATCCTGCTTACGCCTCAGATTATTTTTCGTAAAGTACAAATGTACGAATCAGCGATGTAAACAGCGTGAGGATACCGGTAGTCCCAAGTCCTAGTCTCGGAGATGTTCCGATAACAGCCTTCGTGGAACTGTGTCATCTGTCAACCCCTACTACACCAATGTGGGAGATGGTCTTGTCTTGACGAAGGCCTCGAAGTCCAGCAGTGGGAACTTAAAGTAGGTTCCTTATGCGTATGCTACCAGTTTGCACCAGTGGAAAATGCTATAATTGCAAGTAAGCCTTTTGTTTGCTGTCTTATGCATCATAAACAATGCTGTTTTGTATCTCATCGTTCAAATGAAACTCCCACGCTGTCCCGTAGTCCAATTTTCTTACCACCGGCTGTCTGAGTCACCGGCCCACAAACCACCGGTCCACCGGCCCGCTCGCGGCTGTCGCGACCTGCCAGGAACGTCACAGTTTCGGTGCAATGACTCTTGACCTATACTGCCTCATTTACTGACGATTGTCGTACCCTACAAATAGAATGTAATTGGTACGCAATAATTAGAAACGATATTATTAGCGTGGTGACCCATTGACGGGAACGTATGATGTTACAATCGTCAAGTTGTAGGTTAAAAGCCCATCCGCACCTCTGAGTAATTCTGAGCTGAGTATCCATGTAGCATAAGCAGGCCACTAAATGTTATCACTGCTGGAACTCGGGACTCGGGGCCTTCTCTCGCAAGGAAATGAAATGAAATGAAATTTAATTGTACATTTAAAAACATTTTTTGTGAAATCTTACTTATTAATGGGTTAGTAATGAGCGTGTGTGAGTGAGAGAGTGATTTCACTTTTGGGAACTCTGTCAAGGAGAAAGTCAAGTTCATCATCCACCGCCCTCGCCCAGTGCGGGTTGGTGGATAACCTGGAAATGTTCTTGGAACGTGCCAAGTTCCTTCACCTTTTTAAGTTACCGTCGTTACGCACATGACTTCGAAAAACAGTCGTTTGGTTTCTAACCGTCGTCTGGAGATCGACATTTGTCATTCTCCCGACTACACCAGCTCTAACTTATGAGTTCAGACGAGATCGTCTCGACGAGGCGGTCAAGCGCAAACCATAAAAAATAAAGTAGCCAAGTGCGAGTTGGACTCGCCCATGAAGGGTTCCGTTGCAGCAAGTAACATAATATACATAGTACACATAGTTCTTGTAGTTCGTTGTAACTTTGATCGAAGTTTTAATAATAGTGTATTTATGAAGTATTCAAAAAAAACTACTCATCAGATCGAGTTCAAACTAATTTTCGTTGGTAGTTTTTATGGTAATGTACATCATATATTTTTTTTAGTTTTTTCATTCTCTTACTTTAGAAGTTAGAGGGGGGGGGGGGGGGCACACATTTTACCACTTTGGAAGCGTCTCTCGCGCAAATTATTCAGTGTAGAAAAAATTATATTAGGAACCCCAACATCATTTTTGAAGACCTATCGATAGACACCCCACACGTGTAGGTTCGATGAAAAAAAAATTTTTGAGTTTCAGTTCTCAGTATGGGGGGCACCCCTAATTTTTGCTTTTTTTTTTAAACTTTTGTAAAAATCTTAATGCGGTTCACAAAATACATCTACTTACCAAGTTTCAACAGTGTAGTTCTCATAGTTTCGGCAAAAAGTGGCTGTGACATACGGACGGACAGACAGACAGACAGACATGACGAATCTATAAGGGTTCCGTTTTTACGTTTTACGGAACCCTCGTGTTGTTTATTCCTCGTGTTAAGAAGTCTTAACTTCAATCGTAGAATAGATAATGTCTTCAACGCAAGAAGTATTATCCCAAAGTTAAAATGTGCACTAAAATGTTGACTAGCCAACTTCAGGGGATTTTTGTGACGTGTCACACATTATCTATTCTACGATTGAAGTTAAGACTTCTTAACACGAGGAATAAACAGAAGTATTAACATCTTACGAGCGTACATAAATACATACCCTTTTTAGGGTTCCGTAAAACGTAAAAACGGAACCCTTATAGATTCGTCATGTCTGTCTGTCTGTCCGTCCGTATGTCACAGCCACTTTTTGCCGAAACTATGAGAACTACACTGTTGAAACGCGTGGTAAAAAAAAAGTACCTTTATAATTTATCCCAACGTGCCAAAATAAGTACTTAACTATAACTTCAAAAAAATAAAGTGGCCAAGTGCGAGTTGGACTCGCCCATGAAGGGTTCCGTTGCAGCAAGTAAAATAATATACATAGTACACTTAGTTCTTGTAGTTCGTTGTAACTGATCGAAGTTTTAATAATAATGTATTTACGACGTACTAAAAAAAACTACTCATCAGATCGAGTTCAAACCAATTTTCGTTGGTAGTTTGCATGGTAATGTACATCATATATTTTTTTTAGTTTTTTTATTCTCTTACTTTAGAAGTTAGAGGGGGGGGGGCACACATTTTACCACTTTGGAAGTGTCTCTCGCGCAAATTATTCAGTGTAGACAAAAACTATGTTGGAAAGCTCAAGATCATTTTTGAAGACCTATCAATAGACACCCCACACGTGTAGGTTTGTTGAAAAAAAAAATTTTGAGTTTCAGTTCTTAGTATGGGGGCAACCCTAATTTTTTTATTTTTTTTATTTTTTTGTACATATCTTAATGCGGTTCACAGAATACATCTACTTACCAAGTTTCAACAGTGTAGTTCTCATAGTTTCGGCAAAAGGTGGCTGTGACATACGGACGGACAGACAGACAGACAGACATGACGAATCTATAAGGGTTCCGTTTTTACGTTTTACGGAACCCTAACAACTGTATTAATAATAGTCTGCTTTATTACGAGATTATGTATATACTAGGTACTATTTTATCACTTTCAGAGAGAATCGCGTGTGAAACGTTCGCTGCCCGCAGACACTTTCATTAGTGAAATTCAGCCACTTTCAGTGCCCACTGACACAAATTGTCTTTACGGCATTAATTAATTTTGTTAACGTAGATAAAACGGAATGAGCATTCATCTTTCACTCTTTGTGTTCAGTAGAGCAAAGCTTATTCTAATTTCAGGTAGCTAGGGGAGCGTTACGTAGGTAGCACTTTTCTTTTAAATTTGGCAATGATACTCGCGAATTATTTTAAAACTAAGCGCGCTTTACATATAATACAGGACAGTTGAAATTTCTGTTTTATTTTGTGTAGGAAAGATTGTCGACACGAGCAGGACATGTGCCTGACGGTAAGCAACACGCGTGCCCATAACAACGCAGTGTCACGCAGCTATTGGAATATGATGACCTTAAATCATTACCTGTCACTGTACTGCTTTGTAAAAGTATACGTTTTAAATGAGGTTCTAACTTCATCATACCGCCTAGCCACATGTCCTGCTCGTCTCGTCACACTATACGTTAAAAAAATAGTGCTTGTTGTAACATTAAGAAGCAACATACACTTTTGGAAGTCTTTTTCAATTGCATCATTCGTTATTAGGCTTTTTCAGTCTATTGCTATTTTTTTTTATATAGAGTGACAGAGCGAGCAAGACTTACCACCAACAATGTTGAGTACCAATCAACAATGTATTTGAACACTAGAGAGTCCAAATCACTGCCTAGTAATGTGACCGTCGACAGAGATAAAAGATGATCTATCTCTTTACTTTGAAATTTTACAGGTACCATTGCACTTCAGTTTGCACACATTCCGGTGTACACACAAACAAACACAGCTCTGTACATTACACTGTATAATACACAGGGCCTCCACAACACAGACTTCAGAAAAAAAACAAAATCCGACTAGGTAGTAAACATCTTGTACGTTAACGTAAAAAACGTCCCCAACGAAGCCCCGGCCCTGGGGCCTCCACACCTCTAAATCCAGCCCTGATACTGTGTGCACGTTGCTGCTCGGTGGTAGAATAATAGGCAAAGATGTGGTATCTCCCTAGGTTCTTTGCGTCCTAAGTACCACTACAGCTCTAAGCGTTACATTCTGCGTAAAGTGTTTGATATCATCGGTCCACCTGGCTGATGATCTGATATTCTATCATTGTCGCTGTACTTGAAATCGGGAATACATCAACACCAGTGGTTCTTTCGACGGAACACACGTTTCAGCGTCTAGAAACCACTACTCAGTTACAAATACATTTATCGAAATTTGTGGTTCACCGTACTCCTATCAGCTAATTGGTGACGTGGCAAGGGGCTATGTTTTATCGGAATTTTTTATGATAACAGCATTAGACCTTTATGAAAGACTGTTTCAACTTAGGATAATAAGTACCTACATTATTAAACGATTACAAAGAATAAAACTCTTATCTTTTGCCATAAAATAACACATTATATTCCCAATGTTGGCATTATTTGCACTCTTTTTCTCTTATTTCTCAAATATCATACATGGCATGTTCAACAAATCTTAAAAACAGACTCGACACTATTATTTATTTATTTATTTATTTATTGAGATAAAAACGGATTACCAATTATAAATATCTCACACAATACTCACATAACTAACATTAAAATTTACCAATATGTGTAAAACAATTAAATTATTTTCACTGCATACTACATTATTATTACTAGGAATACATTAAAGTTATTAAATTAAATCGATGTTTACAAATTAAATAAAACAAGTCAATTTAAAATAAAAATCAGTCAAATTAATCACGGTCGTCAATCAATAAATCTTCTTTTGCATTCAAATCCCACTGGTCAGTAAGGTTTGCACAATATTCTAATATTATTCGGATATTATATATTATTATTCTAATATTATGGTTAAATTGCCTCTAGGTTACCCAAAAATAAGGGCGATGATGAGCCCAATCCATTAAAGGTAATATTTTCGTAGGTATCTGTAGATAGAGAAAATTGGTCGTGATGCTAGAGTGTACTATCTCTGCAATAACAGTGTCTCAGTGTGGCTTTGTTTGCTGTGAAACACTCGCCGGTATCGTGACCGCACGACGGACGACGGGACCCAGTTCGCGCGCGAATGCGGCACCAACACCAACAAGCCAGTCGGGTCGCCGCTTCTCGCGAAGCCCCACGCGCGCTCCGTCGCCGGACCGAACCATATCACGCGATCCGCACCTTCCGCAAACTCCAATTATTCAGCCACCGACTCTCGCTTAACCTTGCTATACTCCCAACTTCATGTGTCCGAAATTTTGCAACCGACACGCGCCAGAAGGTTGCCGCGCCAAAACATCGCCGATTGCAAAATTTTAGTCAAGTTTTGGATGTAAACTTCTAAAGTCGAATCGTCGGCGCAGTTGCGAAATTGTTATTCCGGTGACGATACGTATAGTGATGTGTTGTTGATACAACTGAACGCCGAAATGTTGTCCATGGATTCATTGTGGTGTGGGTCGGAGAGTGAGCTGTCTTCGTTGAAGCTGTGCAAGGCTGCGGCTGACACCCGGCCCGAGTACCGGCTGATGCGGAGGAAGCCCAGCAAGAGCCTCATACCCCAGGCGTTGCTCCACGCGCAACCAGAACTGCAGACGCGAGCTCATCGACGACGAAGGTCCGGCACATGGCCGTAAGTGATACTCTCGTATCACATCTGTTGCCTCATAAAACCTAACCGCTAAATTCTCAGGAATCATGCTCAAAATTAACCTGATTCTAATAATTAATTATGTCGCCCACCGGCAACGCAATGACGTATAATTTAATGGAAATTGTGTTTTCTGTTTACACTATCACCACTAATTAGCCAATTCCACGAGTCAGATCAGATGCCGTTAGTATTAGTGTCACGACATGATTCGCGTGTGCGAGTGCATCTAGTTGGACCTGTTTGACATGTATTTGAAATTATACCTCTCTATGTCTCTAATTATACTGTCATTATATTTCTGCCACTTGGTCTTACCTTCGTTTAAATCCAGTAAACTATTTTATAGGCCCTTGCAGTCCCATCCAAAGACTAGTCTGCGATCTTGACAAGATTTTCTGGGGTCGTAAACCTTTAATGGAGTTGTGCATATTTTTTATGGTTTCTCTATTACATTATGTCTCCAGTGCATACATTGGCTGTCGACCTAGATATGCCCTGGTGCGTTACTCCTTCAACCTTCAGTAACTTCGTTAATAACAACTATAATATTTGTTTATTGCCTATATCATATCGTTGTTAATTTCGCAGGAAACATTCAAAGCCTTTTAATTGAACGATGTTTTTAATTAAAGATGTATTCACTTTCCTTTTCAATGAGCCGTAGTTCCAAGCTACTGAACTGAGAGTGGTGAGTTCGTTTTATTTTATGTACAAATACATAAAAAACACGCGAATAATCGTGTTCCATGACTTTGGTGTGTTTAAGTGAGATGATGCATAGTATACGTAAATGGAGATTTAAAAACATTGGCCTTCTACACCGTTACAAAAGTATAGGTTTCACGAATGTAATTTGTCAAAAATTACGCAACGTTGGTTAGGTCAATTGACATTCAAAAAATCTTAGACTTGTTAAAAAATGTTCAATATGCGCCAGAAGGGCGATATCTATCATCGATTTTAACAATTTGACTAGTCTGTAAACGTCACATTAATATACGTATTTTCTGTTTTGAGGAGAATAGTTTGTTTGTGATTTTCTGACACGAAAATAGGGTATTTTTAATCCACCTTTAAAACATGTTCTTAGAATCGAAAAACTACACTTTTAAACAATAGAACGGCAAACTAATTGTAAAAAAACTTTTTTTACGAAAATCAATCATCAATAATAAACAATCAACGACTGACACATAATTGACTCTGAAAACAAAAATGAGAATGTAGGTATCCCAAACGTGGAAAGAAGTGAATTAACATTACTCAGCTTACATTTCTCACAGATAGCATAGATCATTCATCAATCGTTTTCTTTTATTGCCATATTTGTCTTTTTCTTCTAAATTATTCATACCATCGACGTTTCTCTTTGTGCCGAAAGCAAAGAAAATTGAATAACAAATCTAAGAAAACATATTCTGTTTTTTTGCGACAAGACCCAGATATTCATATAATTTACTTATGTTATTTATTGGCTTATTAAGCATATACAGCCCACTTTATGTTCGTAAACGATGTCTTTCTTGGAACACATCGGTCATCATTCCTCCCGATGTTTTCCTTCACCGTCAAATCCAGTGGTGATGACAAGATCGTAAAAATAATTAATATCTTGAAAAATTACGCAGGCAAATTGTACAGACTAGCCTTTCTACTGCTTAAATAAATCGGCTTTGGCCATGCTATTGCTGTTTCTATAGTTTCAAGCGAAAAGAAAAGAGAGAGCAATATCAAAGCTGAAATGCTAATTTTATTTGGCTAAATTTAGTCGACTGAATTCAGGAGCAAATTTAGAAGTGAAGTTAGTCGATTCAGTTCAGAAGCAAGTTTACAAGCAATCCTCGCTTTTGAATGTAGTATGCTAGCATTACTGCATGCTATTACCTCAGTCTATTAAATCATACAGTGGTTCGACGAAGCCGTCTAGACGGGGCAATATTGCGGCCCGTGCGAGGCGAGACGCGGGAAGCACGCTCCTGCATTGCCTACATTACAATGCCAGTATTGCAGGAGCGCAGCTCAGGGCTGACGTCTTCCGTATGTTTAAATTTTATTTTGGGGGTTGTATTTGATGTTTGCAACAACCCTACCCGTGTCTAGACATTATCGGCGTTTCTCCCAAGATCAAAGGCGATGAGCTACTGGGAGTATTTCTTTATACTGTGCTATTATATTACACTGAATTCAATAGTGAATAAATTTAGCCAAGTGTAATAGGGCTATAAGACAATTTTAGTTAGGCCGTTGAGTCGCGGATTCGAACTTACGACCTCACGATTTTAAAAGCAGATGTTCTAGCCACTGCGCCACCACGCGTTATTTAGTGGATAATTATCTAAATGACTAGCTGTTACCCGCGACTTCGTCCGCGCGAAATAAATACTAAGGTAACTGAGGCAGTATCTATTTTTATATCCAGACACATTTACTCATTTACGGTTACTAAAACAGCTTATAATAAAACAATTTCATCAAAATCGGTTCAGCTGTTAAGGTGTGAAAGGGTAAGAGACATTTGTCCCCCTTTTCAACTCCAATTTCATCCCCAGACAGGTCGAAATTACAAAATTGCTAGAATAAACATTTATTGGCTTCGTGCCAAGTGCCTATTTTTAAAGAGTTTCATAGTTTTATGTTTAACGATTGGGAACTTCCATATTGACATTCATCCCCCATTTCAACCCCAATTTCATCCCCGTACAGTTCGAAATTACAAAATTGCGAGAACCAACATTTGTTTGCTTCGTGTCAAGTGTCGACATATATGTAGATTGTAGGTATACAGAGTTTCATGGTTTTATCTTCAACGGTTGGGAACTTCCATATTGACATTCATCCCCCATTTCAACCCTAATTTCACCCCCGTACAGTTCGAAATTACAAAATTGATAGAACAAAAATTTAATTGCTTCGTGTCAAGTGTCTAGATACAAAATTAGATAATTTTGAAAATCACGAATTTTCATACAACCGTTCATCCCTTATTTCACCCTCTTAGAGGTTGAATTTCGCAAAACCCCGTCTTAGCGAGCGCCTACGTGCTAAAAGGGACCTCCATGCCAAATTTCGGATTTCTATCATTCGTAGTTTCTGAGATTCCTTGATGAGTGACCTTTCGCTTTTATATATATAGATAATAACTAGCTGGTACCCGCGACTTCGTCCGCTTGAAATAAATACTAAGGTAATTCAGGCAGTACCCTATTTTTATACCCAGACACATTTACGGTTACTAAAAAGCTAAAAACAGCTTATAATAAAACAATTTCACACAATTTTATCAAAATCAGTTCAGTTGTTTAGGTGTGAAAGCGTAAGAGACATTCGTCCCCCTTTTCAACTCCAATTTCATACCCATATAGTTCGAAATTACAAAATTGCTAGAACAAACATTTATTAGCTTCGTGTCAAGTCCCTATATAAAGAGTTTTATCTTCATCGATGGGGAACTTCCATATTGACATTTAACCCCCATTTCAACTCCAATTTCATCCCCGTACTGTTTTGAAATTACAAAATTGCTAGAACAAACATTTATTTGCTGCGTGTCAAGTGCCTATATACAGTTTCATGGTTTTATCTTCAACATTGGAAGCTTCCATGTACACTTTCAACCCTATTTCAATCTCAATTTCATCCCTATATAGATCGAAACTACAAAATTCCTAAAACAAACATTTGTTTGCTTCGTGTCAAGTGTCTATATTCAGAGTTTCATGGTTTTATCTTCAACGGTTGGGATCTTCCGTGTTGACATTCAACCCCCATTTCAACCTCAATTTCACCCCCGTACAGTTCGAAGTTACAAAATTGCTAGAACCAACATTCGTTTGCTTCGTGTCAAGTATCTATATTCAGAGTTTCATGGTTTTATGTACAACGGTTGGGAACTTTCATATTGACATTCATCCCTCATTTTAACCCCAATTTCACCCCCGTACATTTCGAAATTACGAAATTGATAGAACAAAAGTTCGTTTGCTTCGTGTCAAGTGTCTATATTCAGAGTTTCATGGTTTGATGTACAACGGTTAGGATCTTCTATGTTGACATTCATCCCCCATTTCGACCCCAATTTCACCCCCGTACAGTTCGAAGTTACAAAATTGGTAGAACCAGCATTCGTTTGCTTCGTGTCAAGTATCTATATTCAGAGTTTCATGGTTTTATGTAAAACGGTTGGGAACTTTCAGGTTGACATTCATCCCCCATTTTAACCCCAA
Source organism: Ectropis crepuscularia (assembly GCA_963693475.1). Lineage (NCBI taxonomy): Eukaryota > Metazoa > Arthropoda > Insecta > Lepidoptera > Geometridae > Ectropis > Ectropis crepuscularia. The sequence continues at coordinate 20,287,668 of OY856358.1, forward strand.
TTTCACCCCCGTACATTTCGAAATTACGACATTGATAGAACAAAAGTTCGTTTGCTTCGTGTCAAGTGTCTATATTCAGAGTTTCATGGTTTTATGTACAACGGTTGGGATCTTCCATGTTGACATTCATCCCCCATTTCAACCCCAATTTCACCCCCGTACAGTTCGAAATTACAAAATTGCTAGAACCAACATTCGTTTGCTTCGTGTCAAGTGTCTATATTCAGAGTTTCATGCTTTTATATTCAACGGTTGGGAACTTTCACATAGACATTCAACCCCCATTTTCACCTCCATACAGTTCGAAATTACGAAATTGATAGGACAAAAGTTCGTTTGCTTCGTGCCAAGTGTCTATATACAGAGTTTCATGGTTTTAGCTTCCACGGTTGGGAACTTCCATATTGACATTCATCCCCCATTTCAACCCCAATTTCACCCCCGTACAGTTCGAAATTGAAAGAACAAACACTTAATTTCTTCGTGTCAAGTGTCTATATACAGAGTTTCATGGTTTTATATTCAACGGTTGGGAACTTCCATATTGACATTCATCCTTCATTTCAACCCCAATTTCACCCCCGTACATTTCGAAAATACAAAATTGATAGAACAAACATTTAATTGCTTCGTGTCAAGTGTCTAGATACAAAATTTGATAACTTTGAAAATCACGAATTTTCATACAACCGTTCATCCCTTGTTTTACCCTCTTAGGGGTTGAATTTCGCAAAACCCCGTCTTAGCGAGTGCCTACGTGCTAAAAGGAACCTCCATGCAAAATTTCAGATTCCTAGCATTTGTAGTTTCTGAGATTCCTTGATGAGTGACCTTTCGCTTTTATATATATAGATAATAATGCCTAAAATTATATAACACGCACCTGGCACTGTACCGTATACGAGTATATGTATTATCACTAATTTTTCAGTCGATAAAATAGGTTTGGGCCTGATGTTAAGAGCGGGCCTAGTGCCAGGAAAAAATCAAATTTCACCCGCGCGTCGCCCTTCCCCTCTCCAATACGCCGCGTCGCCGCGAGTACGATCACTCAAGGTCATCGTTCCCCGAAATCCAGTATATGAAAACATTCAGATTAATCATAGATGTTTTTAAAAAAATACATCAATTTGTTTTTTATTGTCTATATACACACAATAAACCATTTATTGAAAAACAGTCGAATGAAAGAAATGAAAACTAAATATGACTGAATCACAAGATTTAGTCATTTATTTATTTAATATGTAGTCGTGTTTTATAATTAAATAAATGCGTGTTTTACGATATCATATACAAAAAGGGCATCAGTCTATTGCTTAAAAAAAATGTGTCCACTTAGACCGCACATTAGAAGTGAACACTTTATTAGGAGTTTTATTTATTTATTCTGTAATAATATAATATGTAACCGCAACTTTGATATATTTTGTAATACTAAATAGCATGACCATGTTAGTAGGATAAATAGAAAAAAGACATTAATCAAACTTTGTATTTTTAAAATTAAATATAAATCAAAATAGCACAGCGACACTGCAGTGAAGAGCAGCTGTATCTTTTTCATTCGGGTACCCTTGGCGGTCCCTAGTTCACCCGATGGAGCTTTTCATCTTGGATCGCAACAGATCAGCTTCACTTACAGCTCCCGGAAAAAAATCTGGCGCACCGCCAAAAGTAGTTTTCATTCCGAAAAAAGGAATAGATTTCATCCCCACGTCACTCTTCTTCCGCCGCGTTAGCGCTAATATAAAGATACGAGCTAAGCTCACCTTAGGTCATAATATAACTAAGTACAGTAAGTACACGTAACATTACGATAAATCACAGATACTGTAAGAGTTACTATTGAATGCGCGTGTGGGTAAAATTATTAAGTTTCTATTTTTACATAGTATCTAAATTGAGAACAAAGAACGAAAGATGTTGAAAGAAAGAACGGGTGGACTGATATTGATGAGTTTAGATAAATATGTATACTAGGTTTCTGATTAACCTGTACTCTGCATTTATTTTTGGATAATTCAGGTAACATTGTATGTGGACTAATAATGATTAGGTAGATAAATATTTAGTAATAATGAAATTTACATAAATATGTAAGTAATATTTTTCTATTTAACAACCGCCAAACAAACAAACACTTCAGTTCAAAATACCAGAAATCAAATTACCTAATGGTTGTTTCACTTAATGTTGTTGTTATTGGTTTAAATATATCTAAACTAGGTAGGTATTAGTATTTGTAATCATTGTACATAATATTTTCTTGTTTTTTATAAGCACAAACATGTAGATTATTTACCAATCTATTTACCCGAAAATACGTTTCGTTTTCAAGTATAGACATTGTGTGGTTGTGTCGGTTTCCATCTGTGTAAAAAATAAAATAAAGTGGCCAAGTGCGAGTTGGACTCGCCCATGAAGGGTTCCGTTGCAGCAAGTAACATAATATACATAGTACATATAGTTCTTGTAGTTCGTTGTAACTTTGATCGAAATTTCAATAATAGTGTATTTATGACGTACTAAAAAAAAACTACTCATCAGATCGAGTTCAAACTAATTTTCGTTGGTAGTTTACATGGTAATTTACATCATATATTTTTTTTTGTAGTTTTCATTCTCTTTAGAAGTTAGAGGGACACACACACACATTTTACCACTTTGGAAGTGTATCTCGCGCAAATTTTTAAGTGTAGACGAAAATGAGTTTTAAAACCTCAACATCATTTTTGAAGACCTATCGATAGACACACCACAAGTGTAGGTCTGATGAAAAAAAAATTGTTGAGTTTCAATTCTCAGTATGGGGCAACCCTAATTTTTCTTTTTTTAAATTTTTTTGTTCAAATCTTAATGCAGTTTACAGAATACATCTACTTAATAAGTTTCAACAGTGTAGTTCTCATAGTTTCGGCAAAAAGTGGCTGTGACATACGGACGGACAGACAGACAGACATGACGAATCTATATGGGTTCCGTTTTTACGTTTTACGGAACCCTAAAAAAGTATTGCTGAAGTAATTACCATCTAGACACACCGAACCCCATGTCATCAAAAATAAGTAAAACTTGAAGCCCACCCGCCCACTATAGTGATAACATTATACATGTAAATAGAAAACATCTGTAAAAGTATAAACGTCACGTGTCAGAAAACACTTTTCAAACAATCTCGATTTAGGAAAGGATTCTTAACATGATTATAATTTCCAGATAGCTAATGTTACGTATAACTTAACTACCCATTGTTGATATCGAAAAATACAAATATGTCTAAGAGAAAATAAAACCAATCAGAAAGTGAACAAATTCACAGGCAACAGCTTGCTTGCTTGCTTGTATTATTTATAATTTTAAACCAACAATTTTATAACCAAGAAAGATCACATTGTTTGTAAGGAAAAACCTTCCTACCTACCTTCAAAACTACTGGACTTATTTCTTTCTTCATTATATTACTACCTTATTCTTAATTACCGTAGCACCATTAGCCCTTCACGTGCTTTACGCAAAGCAATCAAAGCATAGTTGCGTAAGCAAAGCTCTCTATTGGAAGACGGATTGTGACATGTATAGGTACGTTTTAACACGTTACAATGTTGGTACTAGCCTGTTCGGAATTTCAATTACGCAAATTACTTTATACGGAATTTCAATTACAATAGAAATATAGGAGACTGCTCATTTTTGCCCCACGTCGTTTCAAGTTTAGGTACTTAATTAGCCCCGGAGACCTAAAAATGTTATTTAAGTAAATTAACATTTAATTAAATAATGCAAACTGTACATTCAAAACTAACGTGCCAAGCGGGGATTGCAAATTGGTGTGATTAAAAGTACTTTAATGACTGTACCTAAAGCCAGCCATGTTTTTTCTCTTTTTTTCTTCTGTTGACGTTTACGTAAAGTGAACGTGCTTGTGTCATTTTGCCCGGATTGCGACATTCTAGTTTTGGCGCCAACGTGAAAAAAACATGTCGCCTCATTGTATTATTTTCTTTAACTTGTGTTTTTTCGAGTGGCAATGTGCAATATAATTATTAGGTGGGTTATTACAAATTACTATTTCATGTTCGTGAACGTACTTCTTTGACGGTTTTTAGTAAAACTTGAAAATATTGAAATATGTAATATGGGAAAACACAAAAAGCGTGCGACGCCAAAATAAAAAAAAAAGTGAACAAAATTGACACAACATCCGATTCGTTCGAAACTCGACTCCAACAAGAATGTAAAATATGCTCGATTCGTTCGAAACTCACACATCGCGTTTTTTTTTCAACGTTTTAGTTGATATCTTTTAAACCCCGCTATGCAGAATAAAAACATTAACAGGTCCTCAATATAATTATATTTAAAATCCTATACAATGATCCAATTTTGGTCGAGTCTCCTGCACTTTTGCTGGCAAATGCCCATGGAAAATGGGCCGTCTCTTTTCATTTGGCCTGAAAAAATAAAAAATACGAATGGTACTCCGCCATTTCTGTGTCGCGATCGTCCGACGCCATTTTGCCCCACGACAAAGAACATTTTTTTTTAAGCCGAAAAATGTGAATACGGTTTGTATTTTATTGTAATCTACTAAAAAAACTATGCAATGCAAATAATAGGCAAACGTGGTAAAGTTAATATTATTTATAACATATTTGCTCGTAAAGGGTCTCTTATTGAACCAATTTCTGTATCGTAATGTATCTTATTACGTACTTGTGCGGTAATGGAATGTAAAACGCACGGTTTCAAAATGCTCCGTCTAAAACGAACGGTACCTTTTTAAATCTTAGTAAAGAGTTTTTATGTCAGAAAAGTTGTAAACATTTTAGGTATAAAACTAACTATAAGAAATAAAATATAATGAGAAATATTTAATTTATCAATTTAATTAACTTTGACCATAACTCAAAACAATTTCTTTATAACAAAACACAAAAATATTCAATTACTTTATTACTAATGTCTTAATGTCATACTAGCTGGATCAGTGCCCTTGCTTTAAAAAAAGCGCTGATGCGCGCGCATTGTTAATCGGTGAACAAGAAATATGCTAGCCAATGGGAAATGCTGAAAGGGCTAGCCTCTGCTAATTATAGCTCTCGCTTACGGCTCGAGCTAGCAATATCGCCTCGGCTGTAATTATCAACTTAGCGCACTTATATCATAATGTACTATTGTGTGTTGTGTTCTTTTATTAGTGCTGTGAAATCCAAAACTTTTTTACAACGGGCGTAATATGTAAACTTTGCTTTTCGTGATAGGATTATTTAATGTAGTAAGTACCTAGAAGTTAATATAATAGTAAACTATATTTTAAGGGCTTGCTGGTGATATATACATATGATATATAATAATATAATATAATATTTGATAAACACTGTGAATATATAATAAGAATATGTGATAATGATCTAGCGGGCACGTACGGACTGTTCCACGAGTTTTCTTCAAACGCGTGCAGGGTTAACCAAAAACATATATATCAAGACACATGCTGGAAAGTTTACCATGAAATATACATTCTCCTTTCTCCCTATTTTAATAGATCTAATGCTCAGCAGACGTGCCACGATGGATCGTCTGCTGATAAACATATTCATCAAGTTTGCATTTCTTTAATCTGAAAAGTTTATGTTAAAAAAATACTTAAAACATTATTTTCCGCAGACCTCAATTCATAAATATTTTCTGATCGTTTGTTTCAATTGTCACTAAAACTTAAAACTATTAATTTATTCATCATACAAAATGTATTATGTACACAGTGACTTGTTTGGGTTTTTGCATGTACTACCACAGATTGCTCTTTTATTAAATTGAATTTTTAAAATTTATTAAATTTATGAAAAACAATGTTGGTAAACTTATCTTTTTAACAATAATAGATACCTACCTACTGTTTTACCTATTATTGTACATACTACGAACCTATTCCAAAACAAAATTTGACTTACCTAACTAAAACATACATTAAGTACCTGACTAAAATTCCAAAATGTTTACGTTTAGTTCTCTTTTTTCGCAGAAAACTTATTATCCTTTCATCCCATTTTTTTAATTCACGCACGCATTTGCCTGACAGAGCGTCCGTAAACAACCTTCCACATCGAGCGTTGCCCGACAACTGACCAGGACCCAAAGGTCTATTTAATATCTAACCTGGTACGCATAAAGTCGAGAATAGCATGACACAGTTTAGAGTGGAAATTAATTTGAATTCGGGAGTCAGTTTTTGACCAAGTTTTATTTAATTACGCAAAAATTGAACATACATTCAAAAAACTATTCGGTTACTTAAATAGAGCGTAAAATTAGACATTTTATTAGCGAAAAATAATGTGGGGTCATCGCTGATAATTTCGAGTACTCGAATTAAAATGGGTTTTTTCGGTGTCATTTTTATTTTTTTATTGTAAAAAAATCTGATCTATTTTAAAAATTCTATCCGGTCATTGTGCTTCTCCTTGGTTGTACCCACACGTCAATATTTTTATTGTTATAGTTTTATCTTTCTTAACGACGGTGAGTGGAGTCGAAAATGACCTTTTTTGCGTTTTCTGGCTTTAGGCGCGCTCTTAAGCGTACATATTTATATTGTTATCTTTAACTTGTCGCTTTCTACTACGTTTTTAGAATTAATACATATTATTTTAATAATTCATTTCATTCAAATCTAAACTTTAGAACTTCCAGTGAAAGTACCTACTTAATCGTAATAAACGCTGAATAAAATTAGCAGCTACTGAAAGATACTAGTATGGTTCCGAAATGAAATTCCCTATTATACGATTTTTTTTGTTAGTCTATCATTGGTAATATGTTTTAACTCTATTATTGTCCAATATAGGAGTTTGTTTTTAACATTTAGTGCTTACAGAGGGTTTAGTCGTATATGGCTATATTACCCTCATAGTATCTAGGTATACTAATATTATAAAGCTGAATAGTTTGTTTGTTTGAACGTAAGGATCTCTGGAACTACTGGTCCGAATTGAAAGATTATTTCTTTATAGGATAGTCCATTTATCGAGGAAGGCTATAGGCTATTTAACATTACGCTACTATCAACAGGAGCCGAGCATGAATGAAAAATGTAACAAAAACGGGAAAAAAATATTGCTTTTAGAGAGCTTTCGTTGCGTGACAACATTTGTGCATTTGTCATATGTTAAAGGTTGCGTCATCTTATATATAAAATTCTCGTGTCACAGTGTTTGTTTCCTTACTCCTCCGAAACGGCTTTACTGATGTTAACCAAATTTTATATGCATATTCTGTAGGTATGAGAATCGGCTACTAGCTATTTTTCATACCCCTAAGTGACAAGGGTTGTTCACTAAGGCAAAACAACGTTTGCGGGGTCAGCTAGTTAGAACCTAAAGTAACCGAATTTGTTCAAAATTTGAATTGGTACGACCAATTTTCGATAGATGGCGTAGCAACGCGCGCGCGTTCAGCTAGTGTACAAATATAGGAGTTGATATTGGTTTTGGTGTAAAACAACAGTTGAAAATAATCATTATCTGAACTTCGTTTATTGGCTTTAAAGAGCAAAGAGCAAATAGGTGTTATAGGATTAGTAAAGTAAATAGTAGTGGTAGGACTCTTGGCAGTCTGCCTGGAGAAGTACCACACCTTTGCCAGTTATTCTACCGCCAAGCAGTAATGTGTAAACATTACTGTGTTCCGGTTTGAAGGGCAATGTTTCCAGAGAAATTACAGGGCTTAAAGATATAACATCTTAGATCTAAGGAGCGCAGTGCAGTGCTAGGTAATGATTTGGACTCTGCATGTTCCAATAGCTGCGTGTCACTGTGCTGTTATGTGGCAGGCATGTTGCTTACCATCAGGCATATGTCCTGCTCGTCTCGTCACTCTCTATTTAAAAAATAAATAAATATATTCTGAATTCGCAGTCGCTTCGTAAAGTATTCTATGAGTTCATTACTGTCATGGGTCCTTTGCTCTAGCTAATATTCAGTTAATTTTCAGTCAGACCATCTTCAGCCTATACTTGACCATATGCCTCTTCTATGGCTCGCCACTCAGCCCGATTCTCAGATTACGTTTACATCGATTGCCAGCTGTCTTACACTTACGTACATCATCACTTTATCTAGTCTCATATCGTACAACACTACGTTTGCCGATACACTTTCTCCAAACTAGATCACGTCTACCCCAACGGTTATTGTTTCTGCAACAGATATGACTGGACCATTGCCACTTCAGTTTGAAAATACGTAGTAGAAACCAAATCGGGCTAATTGCCATAGGTTGCTTAAAAAAACTATAACTTAACGCTATTTTGTCCAGTCCAAGTGAAATTTAGTCTTCAATCAAATCTATAGTCTTCAAATAGTCTTATTTGCTGGACATAGGCCTCATCCATGGTCGTCACTCAGCACGATTCTTAGCTTTACGTTTTCATCCACTGCCACCTGTCTTACATACATCATCACTCCATCTAGTTATAACGTACAACACTACGTTTACATATACGCTTTCTCCAAATAAGAACACGTCTACCCCAACGGTTATTGTTTCTGCAACAGATATGACCGGACCATTGCCACTTCAGTTTGAAAATACGTAGTAGAAACCAAATCGGGCTAATTGCCATAGGTTGCTTAAAAAAAACTATAAGTTGAAGCCAGCAAATTCATGCCTTCAGTATATTTGGTTGTAGATTGTTATTCGCCACACTGTGGCGTTTTCTGTAAATATTTCCTAAAGTTTACTTAACCCGTAACGAGATTGGGTCAACACATGGGCTATTATGTAATCAAGTGTGTTATTTTTATTTAAATATTCTACGCCAGTTTTATCAACTATGTGTAGTTTCTTGTGTTTTTTTTGCTTTTTATATTTAAATTGATTTCATTTTAAAATACATTTTACCATGTGAATCCAATCGATAAAAGAACTACACTTTATATACCTTGAGAATGTTGTTTGATTTCGTTTCTATAGTTTTCCTTGTTCATTGCTTATTGAAGCATGCTTATCTAGAAAAGACAGATCCAATCTTATTAACTTGGTCCCACCAAGATTGTAACTACCAGGAAAAAGGCCACTCAGGCATTCAAAGTGGAGCCGATCCTCCTCGTTCGAGTCATTGGAACGTCAACCATGAAACGATGTCACTTTTTTGAACTACGAGCAGTCCAATAGAAAAAGGGTCTCGATCGATCCCAGAGTCACATACCTACTGGTACTTAGCTGACCCATCCCAAAGGAAGTGAGAGACCATAGAGTATGGTCCGGAGTACCACATAGGCTATTAGGCTTTTTATCGCGGTTATATTATTACGAAGAGTGAAACTAGACGGGTAAAACCGCGTGGCACTGCTAGTTGTTCCTAAATATACTTCTATGTTTAAAGTGTATACTTATGCAGTAGCGTAATAACAGGAAATACATACCTATACTCGTAGAGGTATAGTAGGCCCATTAGTTTCAGGACGTAGGTATGGCAGTTGTAATCGTATCGCATGAATAGTCCACTAAATGTTCCCACTGAGACTCGGGCCCTTCTCATCTCGCAAGGAGATAGTTAATGCCATAATCAACCACACTGGCCCAGTGCGAGTTGGTGGATAAATGCATGACCTCGAAAGATTCTTGTAACATGTCGCTTTCCTCACGATATTTTCCGTTACAATTTGTAAGTTAGCGGCATTACGAATGTGACTTTTAAAAGACAGTGGTGGGCGTGGGATTCGAACCACGGGATCGCTCCGGATCGGCAGTCGCAGTTCTCCCGACTAGACCAACCGTAACTTTGTAACTCTGTAGATCTCTTGTAACTTTGAAAATCAAAAGTAAGATTTTTTTATGATTATTCTTCAATGTTGTAGCAAGCGTGAGTGTGGAATATTTTTCAAGGTTCGTGACGATGAGATGATGCATCTAAGGTCTTCCACGCCGCCCAATTTACTTGTTTACATATTCTGTTATATGATGTAAAACCGATATAGTATGATGGATAAGACCTTTTTTATAAACAGCCTCATGGTCAAAAGTTTCTATAAAATCTCATTTAATTTCCATTTTCTCGAGCCATTCTCTAAGTTATAACTTACTTAGTAAGGCGCAGTTTTGTTTGTGCTATATCTGTGAATATTCCAATACCTATTCAGTAAACGTTTTTATGAAACTAAGTTAAAACGAATAAGTTGAGTCCCACGTGGCTTTTGTAGTACTATGTCCAATTCAATCACACAGTTGTATTGGACAACAGTGTCAGACAGTCAACATGCAAACGGTCTTCGTTCAGAAATTTCACTCAAGGTAATATCTATCAAACTAGTTTTTTAGGGTTCCGTAAAACGTAAAAACGGAACCCTTATAGATTCGTCATGTCTGTCTGTCTGTCTGTCTGTCTGTCTGTCTGTCCGTCCGTATGTCACAGCCACTTTTTGCCGAAACTATGAAAACTACACTGTTGAAACTTGGTAAGTAGATGTATTCTGTGAACCGCATTAAGATTTTTACAAAAGCGTTTTAAAAAAACAAAAATTAGGGGTGCCCCCCATACTGAGAACTGAAGCTCAAAAATTTTTTTTCATCATACCTACACGTGTGGGGTGTCTATCGATAGGTCTTAAAAAATGATGTTGAGGTTTCCAATATAATTTTTGTCTACACTGAATAACTTGCGCGAGAGACGCTTCCAAAGTGGTAAAATGTGTGTCCCCCCCCCTCTAACTTCTAAAGTAAGAGAATGAAAAAACTAAAAAAAATATATGATGTACATTACCATGAAAACTACCAACGAAAATTGGTTTGAACTCGATCTGATGAGTAGTTTTTTTTAGTACGTCATAAATACACTATTATTAAAACTTCGATCAAAGTTACAACGAACTATGTGTACTATGTATATTATGTTACTTGCTGGAACGGAACCCTTCATGGGCGAGTCCAACTCGCACTTGGCTACTTTATTTTGTCTCTTGTCTCGTTTGGCCGTTGTTTTGCGGTAATCTCAGGAACTACTGGTATTTTTTTTCCATTATCTCTACCTGACGAACTAATTAGAATGGTATATTTTTAACCCTGTAGTCATCCCGATTAATGAAGCCATGGTGGCCTTGGGGCCAGAACGTCCGATGTCACAATCGTGGAATTTTAGGTTCAAATCCCCTCTACACCACTCCCAAGTGCACATGTTTTCATCATTTACCGGCCAGCATGTTTCTAAATCATCTCTTCTGAGTCATCTTAGATGACTCATGTCCTCGAAGAATATCTAAGGCAGTATCTAAGGGTTGGCAGATGACTTCTTGTGATTGAAGGTATCGAGTCCCAGCAGTAGAAATAAAAGGTGGGCTTGTGCTTATCTTAACAGTTATCTTAAGATGAATCTCTGGCTCTTATAGTACCTACAAGCTCTGCTTAGTTTGGGGTTAAAGGGAGCGGTTTGAAATGTCCATCAATATTAAAAAAAAACCTGTGTTCCGATTTGAAGAGCAATGTTTCCAGAGAAATTACAGGGGTGGTATAGAGATTAAGCATCTGGTTTCTCTGATTGTAGAGCGCAGTGCAGTGTTAGATAATAATTAGAACTTTCGTGTTCCAATAGCTGCGTTCACTGTTCAGTTGTTGTGGGTTGCTTACCATCAGGGATACGTCCTGCTCGTCTCATCACTCATTAAAAATACAAAATAGCTTTGAAGTGACGTTGAAGTGGATAATGCAGTAATATCTACTTATTATCCAAAATATAAATACTATATCAATGTGATGTAGATTGCTGTAGGTGCTTATGTCCTTTAATCGGATTTAGTAATAGATTATAGGCATCAATTTTGCGGTATATATATGTATAAACATATATCTCTAGTTAAATCGAAATAATACAGTAATAAACTCAATAATTGTATTTATTGTGCAAAAATATGGGCGTACGTGCTTTTTAACTCATGATATAAACTAGGTAATCTCGTTTGGTTTAAAAACATATCAAAACGATAAAAAACCCACAAATCTGTGATAACGATAATATTATTAATTGACCGCAATTATCCATGATATTCCAAAATTTATCAACACACTATGAATCTTATAATTTCGCACGACTATCTGGAGTTATAATACCATCGATAGTCCAAAGATTATACAGAAAATGCACGTCATTTAAAAAGGACATTTTAAAATATGCACACCAGTTATTTTGCGTTTTAAAAAACAAATGCTGCTCACCAGAAAATATAAACCAGTCATTCTAGAATACTAAAAACGTATTATATTATTTTGTCGTGCGCAGTGTACCAACCAAACTTTGCACAATAGACCAGGTGGCCAGATATATGCTACAATGAACATCCGTTTATTTTATATCTCATACGTTTATTAGGTACAATAACGATATAATATACTGTTGTTGTGTACAATAGTTTTATTGATGTGGTATTTCCCTGCACAACGAAAATAGATCGATACTATGTGTATGACTAAGCAATAACAGTAGGTATGTCTGACGTGTAAGGCCAGTCGAATTTGTTCGCGTGATTATAGATTATTTGGACGTCTATGGTCCTTGCTAGTTTTGTTGTGATTTCGTTGTCATGGAAAACGTTACCTGCCTTCGTACAGAAAGAACCTTTTAATAATTTCTACTGTTCTTCAATGTCTTTATAAATGTCTCCATTTGGAACTACGAGTATAATAGCACAGCGCTTCTATAAAGTACTAAGTTCATCAATCCACGTCGTTCTGATCCTATGAGATTGATTTGCATATTAAAGGTGATAGTGAGAAGAACACGACCCTTACCTAAAAGACTGATTGAAATGTGGAGAGAAGATTTAGGGGCCTGTTCCCTGCACTTGTATTTGGCTGTACCCACTGAGGCAACATTCCGCAATTTAAACGTTTTCATAACGAAAGTGAAGTCAAACCTCTTCATTCGAGTCCTTGGAGCATACATTTTATAATAAACTACCGGCACGTTCCGGCTTCGCTCGGATTTCGTCATATAAGGACTATTAATCGAAAAAAAAACTATCCAATCTCTCAAGTTGGACCAGACGATCACGATGTGCCAATTTAATTAAAATCGGTTAAGTAGTTTAGGAATCCATCGCGGACAAACATCGTGACAGGAGATTTATATACCTATATATTAAGATAAGATATCAGCGCTCCTCGGTTTTACCCGGGTAGTTCCCTTTTCCTTCATTTTCCCGTAATAAATTAGCCTATGCAAAATTCTAGATATCTGTGTGCCAAATTTCAACCTCATCCGTTCAGTCGTTCCGACGTCCGATACAGACTGATAAACTAGAAAATGTGCGGCAATGTTCAAGACTTTAAAGTCTTTGGAAAAGAAATCAACAGTTTGTGTTTGGGACCACCCAGACTTGGACATTATGTATATGATGGACATGCAAAGTGAAAGTTATGCGTACGCCTAACAACGACAGCTTGTAATCTTCGAACCATATTGCGGGGAAAAGATGAGAATATTAAGATATTTGATGTTGTAGCGCTGAAGCTTCTGCATCTGTTTACAAACAAGGCAATACGATAATATTTTTAAACTCCTACGTAAAAAGGAGTTAAGTTTGTCGTGTTTGCACATGGAACATCATAGATCATGGAGCTCCTATAGTACTTGTCAGTATGTAGTTAATGTGATTTTTTTATGGTTATGTGAAAGCGATGTGTCCGAGATCGTCCTTACCTGTAATTTATTTTACAACTTTAGAGTATAATAACTTGCCGCCTTCTTTGTTTCATTACATATACAAATCTAGATCTTTTCATATTTAATAGTTATCGTCTAAATCCGCGTGCGTGATCCTTGACTACACCGTCGCTTACCTTCATGCGAATGGCAGTTAAACGCGGACCTGTGCCCGATAAAACCAAAAACCACTGTAAATTCTGGATTATCTGAAACAAAAAAATCCGGTTCGTAAATAATTGTTTACAAACAGATATTCCGACTTCACAAAACAAACAATATCACAACCGCACTAAGTGATACTGCCGTGTGACCGATAAATCATAATCGCTCGAGGTTTAATTATGATATACTTACTGAACTATATTCGTAATCTATATTAAAGCAAGAAGGTTCCAGTAAGTCTCCTGACAAAATATTTTATCATGTTTCTTATTGCTATATCTCTCTCTTTTATAAATTGCAGAGAAAAATGTAAATAACTACATTTTTGTGGACATTTTCACTTTAGACAACAGCACTATCGCAACCTTATCTTAACTATTATGAGATCGGGTACTACCCGGGTGAAACCGCGGGGCACTGCTAGTTCTGCAATATTTTGCGAATATCATCGAAAACCACCATCTTCTGCTTCAAAGCCGTTTCGCTTATCATTTAAGGTTGTTTTTAAACCATGGTCCGTTATCAAACATTGATTCGAGCACATTCTGACCTCATGCCTCCCAGTGGGTCCGTCACGAAACTGATAACTCTTGACCTGCTTCATATCTTACACAATACAGTAGTATTGTCTATTCTGTGACACTACAAGGACCCTAACTATCGAATCCCTGATTCTCGCAACGAAAGATCTCGTGCAAGGTCGATCGAGAGACGTGCCAAAATGGCCATAGGTAACGACACCCTTATTAGAAGAGGACTACAAAGTCTTGAACATCCCCGCGAAGTTGCTAGCTTATCGGGGTTTTATCGGATACATATTTTATTTATAGAAAAAGCGTTACATGGTTTATATTTATCTGGAATCATGACATCTCTATATTACTGCTTGTCGGTAGAATACAGTTATTCTATAATTCGCCTGGAGTATTACTCCAAGCGCACTCTGCAAAGAACCACTACAAAACTTCAACACCCGGACAAAGGAAACTAGCATAAGCAGCCCTCTAAATCCCACTGCTGGGACTCGGGCCTTCTCTCAGGATAGAGTCAAGGCCATAATCCACCACGCTGGCCCGGTACGGATTGATGGAGGATGACACATGACCCCAAAAAAATCTATTTACATGTCGGTTCCTTCACAATGTTTTCCTTCACCGTTTTTAATTAGCGGCATTACGCACAATCGCAAAGACAGTGGTGCGGGTGGGATTTCAACCCAGGGGCTCCGGATCGGGAGTCGCCATTCTCCCGACTAGACCAACCGTAGCTTGATAGACCAGCCGTGACTTTAAAAAGACAAAGGAAATGAGGTGACGATGATGATAACATCAATTTAAAAAGTTGTTGTTACATTCTGTTTACACGGTCTCCATAAAATAAAGTCCTTCAAATAGACGACTTTGTCAATATCCTACGACATGTGCAAACTGTTATGTGCCAAGTTAAGTGTTTGCAAGCGGCCGTCAAGACGTTCCACTTGTGTTATATAATAACTGTGCTACCGTTATTGGCGGTGTAATTACCACCCGCCAGCAATGAGTGTTGGAAATCGATTACCGTGGCGGGTCATGGTGGCAGTTGGTTGCCGGGTCTTGGCAACAGTGTCAAGGAACGGATCATGCTTAGCCCGTGGCCTACATCAAATTAATACCCCATCAATCAATTTGTAGTGGTAGGAAACTATGCAGACTGCAGTCCGCCTTTGCCAGTTGTTCTACCACCAAGCATAATGTGCAAACATTACTGTGTTCTGGTTTGAATGGCAATGTTTCCAGAGAAATTCCAGGGCATAGAGACAAATCATCTTATATCTCTGAGTCACGAGTGCAGTGCTAGGTAATGATTTGGACTCTTCATGTCCCTGTGCTGTTGTGTATCAATGTGCTGTTGTGTGGCAGGCATGGTGCTTACCATGAGGCACTGGTCCTGTTCGTTTCGTCACTCTATACCATAAAAACCTTTTGGTGTTGACAGTACTGAAACAAGGAAACTAGAATATTCTATTTCATGTATGACATTCAACCACCAAACTGGCCAAGTCACGGTCTGTGTTATGAAGATTATCATATATTTATGATAGATACTAAGGCTATTAGTACCTATTTCCGCACTATCGCGTTATCGACGGTATTGTCTTTTAATTTGTGATATTATTTCTACTTTAACGTTCAAAAGACATATCAAAATAATCCTGAACATTAAATGTTATTTCACTTAAAATAAACTATCGGTATACTAGTTAATACAGGAAACATTGTTCTGTCACATTATAATATAAATAGATCAATATAATTATATATCAAAGGGTGCGAAACGTCATGAACGAAGCTTACATAAAATTAGAATTATGTTCATACAAAAATAAGAGCTCTTTTTAGTAGGTACGAGAAAACCTTACGGGTTGGCAACACTGACATTCTAATGTAGCTACGTAGCATCGGAGCGTGACGTGCGCGCATTAGATGTTCTTAGATGGGTCAAATTTCACCCAGACAGAAGAGACAAAAAAGTTCACGTCTTCTACATGCGACAT
Organism: Ectropis crepuscularia; assembly: GCA_963693475.1. Taxonomy (NCBI): domain Eukaryota; kingdom Metazoa; phylum Arthropoda; class Insecta; order Lepidoptera; family Geometridae; genus Ectropis; species Ectropis crepuscularia. The sequence goes on from OY856358.1 coordinate 20,304,062, forward strand.
GCGTAATAATAACAGTAAATCTGTAGCTATAAATGTAGCGTCTTGTGCAACATTAAGTGGTACTGTTTAATATCAAATTGTAAGTTATAAGTTCACTTCTGTCGGCAGTCCTTGTGACTACTAATTTTTTTAGACTGAAAACTTCTTTAGGCGCCTTGAGTGGAAAATCGTGGAATTGACGTCATCGTCACCTAACGCTTTCCAAAATCAGTGCTTTTTTATCACAGCACCATCATCTGCGGTTATATCAAAGAGCTACGTCAAGTGAGTTATCAAATTTTTAGTGATAAGTTTTCACTAATTTTAGCTGTATTCAAGTATTTATTCATTTTTGTATATAAATTTGTCAATGGCTGTTGGCCTCAAGCAGCATCTATTGCCTACTTTGGGTTAGCCCAAAAGGCGCAGGCCTAATCTTGCTAACTATACTTACGCTGCAAAGGTCTGACCACAGCGGGCCTGGTGACGAAATCGGATGACGACTCCTCTAACGCGGTCAATGTTAGTGTTGACACCTAATAAATAAATAACTACGTTTGGAGGTAGAGTGATGACCGGAGGGTGAATAGTGATAGCTATAGTAACCTTACGGTTAGCGTGATTTCCATCCATGTGTTTTGTGGCCTTCAAAGAAATAAATATTGGTGAATATTTCACACACGACACCATCTAACCCCAAACTACGCAAAGCGTGTACTATGAGAACCAGATAGCTTTTATAATATGTTTATAGTTGTAAATACATACTTATTATACTTACATAGAAACACCCAGATACTCAACAAATATTTGTATTTATCACAAAAGTATTTGCGCTGGGTGGGAATCGAATCCACGACCCACAAAGGAGGAGGTTCTCAATTCGGTTGTATTTATTGGTTTACGTGTGCATGTTAAGTGATAGCTCTAGCAATTTTCAAACTATTTTGAAACGAAGTTCCTTATGGCAGGCTTGAACGAGATAGGGATTATCCTGAGCGACCGAACTGAACTGAACTGAAAAAAATGTGGGACTAAAACAGTCAGAAAAATATGTAACGAAAATGACGCGTAAAAACTGGCCGTGACCAGTGTGGCCAACTTTATTTTTAGATGATCGTACCATAAATACTATAATTAAGCATTTTTTTTGTGTCCAAATTGTGTTGCTTCCATTATCCGCAGGAACTTCGTTTGTTCTTGATGTCCCATGACACCAGATCTTTGTTTTCCTTAGGACAAAAATCTTCAAATGCAAATCATAAAACAATGTCTATAATTTGCTCACCTCGATGACGTAAGTATACGTCCTACTTTGCTCTCTCACTGTAAAAAGTATGTTTAGTGATTTCATAAAAAAAAATATGAATTTTAGTCGAGAGTTTAATTTTAAACTTAAGTTTATTTTTGTATTTCATAGAATATTAAATTATTTAGCAATATACCTACTTGAAAAATATATAATATGAACCTAATTGCGTTGACATAAGTACATAATCTCTCTTCGACGCGTATACAACTATCGAATCCAAATTAAATGTTCGTTCTAGACCTATTTATTATTTATTAGATACATCGAATAGAGTTGTCTCTACAAACCTCATTTTACAAGGTAACTATGAAGATAAGTTTGAAACAAAGTAATATAATGACAGAGTAAATACATATGGCTTTATCTTTGCATATTGCAATTTGTTGTCAACTCATAAATGAAATTCTTCGATAATAACTAATATCTATGATTGACTTGTGTATAAAATTATTATTATTGGTAATTCCTAACAAAACGCTACACGTTACGTGTCCCAAACTAAGCAATGCTTGTATAATGGGATCCAAATCTATATATATAAAAGCGAAAGGTCACTCATCAAGGAATCTCAGAAACTACAAATGCGAATCTGAAATTTTACATGGATGTCTCTTTCAGTACGTAGGCGCTCGCTAAGACGGGGTTTTGCGAAATTCAACCCCTAAGAGGGTGAAACAAGGGATGAACGGTTGTATGAAAATCCGTAATTTTCAAAGTTATCAAATTTTGTATCTAGACACTTGACACGAAGCAATTAAATGTTTGAACCATCAATTTTGTAATTAAGAACTGTACGGGGTGAAATTGGGGTTGAAATGGGGGATGAATGTCAATATGGAAGTTTCCAACCGTTGAAGATAACACCATGAAACTCTGTGTATATATAGACACTTGACACGAACCAAACGTGTGTTTGTTCTATCAATTTTGTAATTTCGAACTGTACGGGGGTGAAATTGGGGTTGAAATGGGGGATGAATGTCAACCTGGAAGATCCCAACCGTTGAAGATAAAACCATGAAACTCTGTATATAGACACTTGACACGAACCAAACGAATGTTTGTTCTATCAATTTTGTAAATTCGAACTGTACGGGGGTGAAATTGGGGTTGAAAGTCAATATGAAAGTTCCCAATCGTTAAAGATAAAACCATGAAACTCTGTATGTAGACACTTGACACGAAGCAAATAAATGTTTGTTCTAGCAATTTTGTAATTTCGAACTGTACGGGGATGAAATTAGGTTACAATGGGGGATGAATGTCAATATGGAAGTTCCCAATCGTTGAAGATAAAACTATGAAACGCTTTATATAATAGGCACTTGGCACGAAGCCAATAAATGTTTGTTCTAGCAATTTTGTAATTTCGAACTGTATGGGGATGAAATTGGAGTTAAAATGGGGTACGAATGTCTCTTACGCTTTCACACCTAAACAACTGCACCGATTTTGACGAAATTGTATGAAATTGTTTTATTATAAGCTGTTTTTAGTAACCGTAAATGTGTCTGGGTATAAAAATAGGTACTGCCTGAGTCACCTTAGTATTTATTTCGCGCGGACGAAGTCGCGGGTAACAGCTAGTAGTTTATATAATACGTATTCAATTGTAAACACATACTCATGAAAGCAGACCAAATATTTTTATTTATTAATGAGCCGAGAGTGACTGATTTAAAAAATAGCGAAAATCGATAAATTTTACTGCACATAAATACATACATAAAAGTAACGATACGAATACAAAGTTTTACTCAGAGCTGCACTTTGAAACACAAAGTACTTTTTAAAATCATTATGGCCGTTTGTAAATTTTATTTGATGACTATACTGTTTTTACATGGATTGAATGCATTTTCGAATAACCGCTGCCTGGGGGAGGAAAAATGGCTTATTTTAGATTCGAAACCGTAAGTAGTGCATCTACTCGTACCTACTACTACTACTACGTTTTGCCTTGGCTGCCTATGGTGAGAACGCAGGGACGTATGTTTCCGCAAATTTTGTTGTTTGATAAGGATACGTACTATATTTTTGTCTACTATAAAGTCCAAATCGTCCAGCTTTCACATATATGGATAGTCGTTAATTAACGATGTGGACTTTTCTGGTTACAATAGCTGCGTGATACTTTTGTTATGGTTAGGCATGTTGCTTACCACCAGGCATATTATGTCTTGCTCGCTCCGTCACTCTTTGCTAAAAAAAAGTACAATTTCTAGCTCTCCATATTTGTGAAAGCTGGCCATGTTCAAGGTAATCTAATGGTAAGTATGACATCCATTGGCAGGCGCAAACTACAGTTTGCAGACCTATTTCCCACAATAACTGCACTGGTGTCTTTGAGTATAGTTGGTCTGAGACTGGTATAGAGATCGTAAACGGATGTCTTCTGATACTTACATTCGTTCTGACATTTCCGGTGAAAACAGTGCTGTCAATAATAAAAACAGAAATTAATTACTATTTCGACTTGCGTAATTTAATGTTTCCCTTTTCAAGGTTCCGATCTTTTTGTAACGTTGAAAGTTCGAGGGAAAATTGTCTGTACAAATTCCCCTACTTCTCGTCCTGAGCTTGCACTTGGCCAGTCTTTTAACGATCTTCTACGAGTACGAACGAGTCTTTCAAACAATCGTTACTCAAACGATCGTAATGAAGATAAGATATAAATTCTAAAATATTCACGGTTTTGCCGCCTAATTCTAACAAAAAATAAATTCATGCTAAAATGATTGTCCTTCTCATCCTTAGGATTACAACATCCTAAGGATAAGTGCCTTCGTTTTATATTACATGCCTACTTTTTGTGTATAGTTAAAATAACGATTTAGCCGTCCTTGTTCTCATGCGAGGGTCAGATGATTTAGGAAACTCGGTCACAACGTATTGGACCAGTGATTATGTTGGTCAGTGTCAGGCTGCTAAAGACGCATTAAATGGTAATTTACTAAAAGCGTCTTAATGTTTGCTTATCAAAAATTCGCTCATTTGTTTATAATTAAGACTCCGGAATTGTGTCCGTTGATATCGCATCGGACATACTTCGGAATTTGATCGTAATGAGTCTATGAACTCGCCAACATAATACCAGCATCTAGTCACGATAACAACATGTCCATTGTAAATGGCAACATCACGATAGTTCTGCAGTATATATCCGATAAAGTATGGGAGAACGATAAGATCTCACTCGAACGAAGCGGTCCGATCGCGAAACACGCGATATATAATGGTGACGCGACCGACCAAGGTCATAGTTGTCACGGACTCCGACTGGAGGCTTCTTCCTAGCCGGTGGACTAGTGCGCGCGCGCATCTCGCTTACCCCACCTGCGCCACTCGTTTCAACTTCCCAACTACTAAAATGTGTCAATAACGCTTAACAAAAATTAACACTACAAAAAATGTTCCACCATTCTCTAATAAACTAACTCGCGTGTGTAATCCTGTGTTTTTTGTGACTTAAAACAATGTCGCTGTACAAGAATATTTTGCGGAGACAATTCTCTCACGAGTCCGGTAAAACTGAACTCGTTCGGGCCAAGGAGGAGTATTTTGACCGCAGGTATGTGACCTTATGTATCGATGTGAACTAAACCCGTTGCCAATCGTAAATACTTGAGTTGTAATTTTATTGTTTCCAACATACGAGTGTTAATGGCTGTAGTAATCGATGCATTTATCTTGTTTACGTTTTCCTGTAGTTAAAATTGTATGATTTCTGTTATGTTACTGCATGAAATCGATGTTAACAGTCATCTGCTATATAAATAAGATTAATTTAAGATGTTCTCGAAACCGCTAATCACTGTTAACTTTATTATTTTTATGAAATAAACTTGATATTATAAAAAGATAAATCCAAATTTTGTTTGGGCAATAAAACATGTGAGTAAACATAATCTCGCCCAGTTCGTAAATGTAGCAGAGATAATAAATATCAGTGACAGTATGTGCGAGCAAGATAAAGTTGCTAAAACTACAGATAAAACATTAGGATTCAAATATCCAAGCTATAGTATATGAAACCATAAAATATACGTCCGAACTAACATTGTAGAGAGAGAACATCGGTTTCGTATTTACACTCGTACTTTGTGTGAGGTAATCTTCAGAACCATGAATTGCATCAACAACCTTAAACTGTTTGAAAGGTTTTTTTTTGTAGTGGTCTATATTTTATGAATATAGTAGTTAGTAGGTTAAGTACAGACTAAATTCACAAAAATAAAAATTTACAAGTTATTAAGAATTGGAACCTTGAAAGGAATCAGAAGGGAGGAAGGGACTAGTCCCTAGTATCGCGACCAAAGTAACGCGACACTTCATGCAAATACATATTATTATGTATGTAACTTCACATCAATGAACGACGGTATTTTTTTTATAATATAGTTAATTAAAAATAATCAAATCGCAGTGTAAGTATGCATCAATGGAGCCGATTAATCAGTTTGTTGTTTGTTCCCATCCCGGTAGCTATTATACAATATATATATATATACTAGTGGCCCGTTCCGACTTCGCTCGGACATAACCTAGACCATCCTAGACACTGTCTGCAGCGCCATCTGCCGGGCTTATTTGTGAATTTAAACCATCTTCGAATACACACACAAAAAAAAAACATTCAAATCGGAAATTCAAGTCGTTTAGGAGTTCACTGTCAAATGATTAAATTACTAAAATGGCTATAAAAAAACAGGGGTTGGTGATAAAAGGGTAAAAAATTAGGGTTGCATGTATTTTTTAACGCCACACTATAAAAAAATAAAAACAAACAAATTTGATCAAAAATTTAAAAAAAAATGTTTGGGGTGAACAACCCCTAACACTTAGGGGTATGAAAAATAGCTAGTAGCCGATTCTCAGACCTACTGAATATGCATAAAAAATTTGGTAAAAATCAGTAAAGCCGTTTCGGAGGAGTAAGGAAACAAACACTGTGACACGAGAATTTTATATATAAGATAAAAGCGAAAGGCACTCATCAAGGAATCTCAGAAACTACAAATGCTAGGAATCTGAAATTTTGCACGGAGGTCCGTTTTAGCACGTAGGCGCTCGCTAAGACGGGGTTTTGCGAAATTCAACCCCTAAGAGGGTGAAACAAGGGATGAACGATTGTATGAAAATTCGTAATTTTCAAAGTTACCATATTTTGTATCTAGACACTTGACACGAAGCAATTAAATGTTTGTTCCATCAGTTTTGTAATTTCGAACTATACGGGGTGAAATTGGGGTTCAAATAGGGGACGAATGTCAATATGGAAGTTCTCAATCGTTGAAGATAAAACCATGAAACTCTGTGTATAGAAACTACAAGAAGCAAACTAATGTTTGTTCTAGCAATTTTGTAATTTCGAACTGTACGGGGATGAGATTGTGGTTGAAATGGGGGATGAATGTCAATACGGAAATTCCCAACCGTTGAAGATAAAACCATTAAACTTTGTATACCTATAGACACTTGACACGAAGCAAATAAACGTTTGTTCTAGCAATTTTACAATATCGAACTGTACGGGGATGAAATTGTGGTTGAAATGGGGGTTGAATGTCCCTTACGCTTTCAAACCTAAACAACTGAACCGATTTTGATGAAATTGTATAAAATTATTTTATTATAAGCTGTTTTTATAACCTTAAATGTGTCTGGGTATACAAATAGGTACTGCCTGAGTTACCTTAGTATTTATGTCGCGCGGACGAAGCCGCGGGTAACAGCTAACAGCTAGTACAATATACAGTTGGGGCGCAGAGGCCAGGAAATTAGTGAAATAATTAGGCCACAGAATTATGGAAAATGGCGATGACTCCCGCTACAGCTCTTACCTGGTACGAAGGCTAGCTATCGCCATTCAGTTGTGCAATGCAGCCGGTGTTATGGCCACTTTTGCGCCTCCAGGTTAGGGACAGATTAATAATTTGACAAATCTTAAAATTAAAAAAAAAACAGAGTCTAGTTTTTTCCCAGTAATCTCTTCACTAAGTCAACCGATATTCACGAAATTTGGTATTATCTACTGTTTAATTTGGCCCAACTTGAAAGATAGGATAGTTTTCATTGTGATTATTGGTCATAATATAATAATATCTGAGCGAAGCCAAAGCGGACCGCTAGTTTAACTGTATACCTCTAGAATAGTGAAAAATACTTTACGATAGATTCTCATAGCTACTAAATAAACATAAAGAATTCATAAAAATCGGTCGAGGTGTTTTCCAGAAGTTACAAACACAAACATCGTGACACGAGATTTTCATAAATATCAGATTACTTTGACGGATTCCACAATGACTCGATGATACATTGGCTATGATGATTTACTTGGATGACATTCATAATACCATTTGTAAAAAAAAACTGCGCTGTTATGATAACACAGCCTTACGCCTAAAGCGAGGTCGTACCACTTACCTAACATTACTTTGCGCTAACCGCCTGGGGAAGTACCACACCTTTGCCTGTTATTCTACCACCAAGTAATAATGTGCTATCATTACTGTGTTCCGATTTGAACGGCAATGTTTCCAGAGAAATCTAAGATATTATATATCTAATCCCTGTAGGGTTAGATATACTATCTTAGATCTCTAGGTGGCGAGTACAGTGCAGTGCTAGGTAATGATTTAGACTGTTCAATGTTCCAATTAATAGTTGGGTGTCTCTGTGCTTCTATGTGGCAGTGATGTTGCTTACCATCAGGGACATGTGCTGCTCGTCTCGTTACTCTATACTATAAAAAAGTACTTGTAGGGCACGTGAGTGGAGTATGTTAACCATATAAACTCCTTTTAGATTAGCTTCCAGTATACTTCTCGATAAGCCCGATATTATGATTTATTGTATTGTATAGATAGTAATTGTCGTTTGATGAGATCTTTCCCCTATAATAGACTAGCATTTGGGTGATCGAGTATGCTTTATGTATGCCTTCAGGTATGCTCTACGTTTTTGAGTAAATGTATTTATTTACTTACGTGCATACTCGGATCGCCCAAAAGCTTGTTTATTTATTGTAACAGATTACAACAGTCAATACAATAACAGAACAGATAAATTCTAATGTGATTTTATAAACCCTTATTCAAAGCATGCACATTGCACACACAACTAAATTGATAAAAAGAATGAAGGCAGTCTTCAAATTAAATACAAACAATATAAAACAGTAAAATGAACTTAACATACCTACATACAACTTATAATTTAACAAACTCTATGCTAAACTAACTAGTCTATTAAAGAGCAAATAAAATCATTTAATCATCCAAAAAATTGTACATTTATGGTGTCATGTCACGTTAACCACCGAAGTGGGGGTTAAAACCCCGTATCTTGGTGGTTAGTTCCTTCCTATGGTAACAATGTTGTACACTACTGGCACTGTTTTACAAAATTATTATATCTATACTAATAGTATAAAGCTGAAGAGTTTGATTGTTTGTTTGTTTGAACGCAAGGATCTCGGGAAATACTGGTACGAATTGAAAGATTATTTTTCTGTTGGATAGTCCATTTATCAAGGAAGGCTATAGGCTTTTTAACATTACACTACTATTAAACAGGAGCGGAGTATGAATGAAAAATATAACAAAAACGGGAAAAAAATATTTCTTTTTGAGAGCTTTCGTTTTCTTTTTGACGTCTTTTAAGTCTCCTCGTTTTATGTCTTTTAAAAGGTTACGTCGCACATAGGAGTATTTACATGATCTAGCCGGCCAAAATTACATTTCTCAGAATTACGCTCAGGTAAAAAAAAATGCATTCCTAGAAGAGCCAGGTAGTTGGGCGACCCAACCCTATTGTTGTTTTTTTTACCCACCCCAAATTTAACAAGATATAGTCAGTTGAAATTGAGACATTGCTCGAAGCGGTTGTTTATTTTCAATATTCGTGCTTTAAAACTCAATTTTAACTATTTTTTATTTTATGTTGTGTTGTGAATAATCCAAAATTGGCTATGGATTCTGAAACTGCTAGTAAGTGACTTATTTTACATATTTAAAATATTTAATTTTGTGACGGGATTATATTATTTTTCGTCATTTGAAAAAATACCTGTTTAATTCCCTAATATTTTCAAGAAAATTTAGTTTTACGAGGCTTTTTGTTTTAGTGCCCGGCATTACCCGGCTATAATTTTTATATATTCGTAATATATAGACTTTCTACTTTTAAAAAAAGAAAAAATTGGTTCCTACTAATTCCTACTCCGTCATCTGGAGCGATTTTAGATATCGTACTTAAAAATGTAAAAAAAAATATGAAATTTTGATTTAATTTAGTTTTTATTATTTCAGGACCATCTGGAAGTACTTTAATGACTCGCAAGGAGATATTTGGTCTAATGAGATCACAAAATGATCTCAATTTTAACGACCAATTAGAATATGTTGAAAATTATTTGATTTCACATAAGTCGTAATTTTGCACGCATGAAATCAGAAATGAAGCATCGATGGGTAGCAGCAAAATATAAAAGTGATCTATTTGAAAATTATACACTTGTATTTAAGGTTTTATGAGATACTGAACCATTTCTAATTGATTAAGAGCGATAAATAATTTTGGCCAGCTAGATGTCTCAAATACCCCTCTGTGCGTCGTTAGAATCTAAGGTAGCCAAATTTGTTCTAGATTTGAATTGGTACGACCAATTTTCGATAGATGGCGTAGCAACGCGCGCACGATTCAGCTAGTTAGGTATTTGTTCTATTCCATTATCCAAAGTTTAGTTACCTTATGTACATTATGTATAATTTTAGTCAATAGTAGTAAGTAATTAAATAATTATGTCAAAATATAAAATATGTCAATTTAATTAAATTAAAGTGAAGAAATCTAAAAACATTGCACTTCACAAACTTTCAAAGAAAAAATAATAATTAATATACCTATTCAAAACAGCAAAGAACTCACCAAGTGGCGATTAATATCTATACTAATATACAATACAATAAATGCGAACCAGTTTGAATACAGATGTAAATTGTTGTCCTCTTCACATAGATACCTAAACATTTATCCATACACTTAATAAATGAGTGCTCTATATACTTTTTAGGGTTCCGTAAAACGTAAAAACGGAACCCTTATAGATTCGTCATGTCTGTCTGTCTGTCCGTCCGTATGTCACAGCCACTTTTCTCCGAAACTATGAGAACTACACTGTTGAAACTTAGTAGGTAGATATATTCTGTGAACCGCATTAAGATTTGAACAAAAAAATTAAAAAAAATGATAAATTAGGGTTGCCCCCCTGAGAACTGAAACTCAAAAAATTTTTTTTCGTCAAACCTACACGTGTGTGGTGTCTATCGATTGGTCTTCAAAAATGATGTTGCGGTTTCTAAAATCATTTTCGTCTACACTGAATAATTTGCGCGAGAGACACTTCTAAAGTCGTAAAATGTGTGTCCCCCCCCCCCCCTCTAACTTCTAAAGTAAGAGAATGAAACATCTAAATAAAATATATGATGTACATTACCATGTAAACTACCAACGAAAATTAGTTTGAACTCGATCTGATGAGTAGTTTTTTTTTAGTACGTCATAAATACACTATTATTGAAACTTCGATCAAAGTTACAACGAACTACAAGAACTATGTGTACTATGTATATTATGTTACTTGCTGCAACGGAACCCTTCATGGGCGAGTCCAACTCGCACTTGGCCACTTTATTGTGTCTTGTTTTTGTTACTTAACTGGTGTATGTATGTATGTACGAGTATGGTGTAAATGCGAACGGACTGCGATGCTTTGTTACTTCACATTTACAAGGTCGATGGGGTTAATCCAAAGCGTTACATTAAAAAATGTTTATTGAATTGTTGTACAGGAGGTCTTGGAATAAAAATATCTTAATTTTTACGACTTTTTAATAGACATAAAACATTTAACGATTTATAAATCCATCCGTCAGTATGGTTATTGTCTGGCACCTACGCCGATGATACTATTTTTGTTGTAATAATTTTATTTAAGGAGCTCTATATAAAAATTTCCGATTTAACAATCGTGAGGTAGTAAGTTCGAATCCCGCCTTTTGCTATTTTTCTAAGTGCAGATCAATCACACAAGTTTGTCATCACCATTAGTGTTAACGGTGAAGGAACACATTGTGAGAAAACTGGCATGTTCCAAGAAAGACATCTTTCAAGAACGTGTCATCCGGCTACACAGTCTTGGCCAGCGTGGTGGATATAGCCTTGACTTTCCCCCCTGTGAGAAAATGGTCTGGGGCCAAGCAGTACGATGAAAAGCGGGTGAAATAGTTATTATGTTAAATTATTTTTATTTTATTTTTATTCATTGGCATTGACGTTTAATTATCATACTTTTACCAGTAGTCACGTAATTGAGAACTATTTTGAAAGTTTTTTGCATTCGTCTGTCATTTTAAAAACGAAGCATTGCATAAGAATTGGAGCGAAACTATTTGAATAGGTACTAAAATGATCAAATGTTGTTTGCAAGTACGTCGAAGATCTTCAAAATCCATCAACAGATTTCAAACAATATCAATCAATTGTCACTCACAAGTACTCCCCCATCAATTCATCTCATTGTGCTCGTCGTTAAACTGTGCTAATGTTGTGGATAATTGCGATAATTGTGTTATAATTATCGTGAAAAAAATTGTCTTTGCTTATGGATATCCCTGGTCTCTCAAGATAGTACAAAGATGTTTTAAAAGTTGCGAGTCATGCATGGATGACTTTAGAAACAGAATTCAGACAAGTGCCGTACCGAATTAAAGAAAATGATCAGCATTGGACGATAATGGAGTGCAAATAATGACGTTGCAAATATCTGACACTATTAAGATTTAAGATATGATTATTCTGAGTTTGCAATTAGAACATCATCAATATAGTCAAAGTTTATTATAAATTTGCTATTTTTAAAATAACTCCAGATGTTGATCAAATTTAATTCAGACCATGAAAGTAAAGCACACAAACTTTCAAATAGAATTATCAAAATCAGTTAACCGAGAAAAACGCTTTGAGTTAACATAAAACCAACGCTTTCTACTATTGTCTACTTTAAAGTATCTGAACTTGTTTGTCTAAAAGAATCCAATTAGTGTACAGAAGTGAAGTTCAGTATGTCCCTCACTTTTCATACCTAGGCTCGGCTGGCGAGCTAGGGTTATCAACAATGGCTCCTGCGGAAAAATCTTCGTGGTTGTGGCATTTGAATGGAGACAGTCAATTGATTGTTGAGAATAAAACACGAAGAACAAAAATAAGAATAAACAAAAAAGAGAATAATTGTCGTTGCTTTTTTTTTTCAAAATAAAATTAACACTGAAAATATCTTGCGCCGGTTTTGAATTTTGCGAAATGCAAATGTTTGTAAAGAGTTCGTTAGTGTTGTAATTGGCTCTTTTTGTTGTTTTATCTTTACATAAAAACATCACAAGGCACATTTCTGAAGCTCGTACTGTTCTCAAACGTTCCGAGTTCCTGTGCCCGTGAGTGTTGTTAATTGTGCTTTGCTCGAGCGTGCGTTGCAAGTAGCTTGACTTCTGTGTTCCTGGACGGATTGTTTTATAATTTTGTTATCTAGTGACTCTGCGTAGTGATTTACAATCCAGACGATTTGGACTGAGCCACGGAATCTGCCCGTTACCGATCGGTAGCGCCAAAATGCGATTCATAACCTCCATTTCGAATAATTTTGACATTTGGCCAGTTATGGAATCAGCTGGACGGACGTCTTCCGTAGAAAGAGAGTAGACATCCTGGTCGGCTGCCAAACGTCAAAATTAAGCGGACTATAAATCGCTACGTTGCGTTGGTCCCATAACGTGAGTCAACTTCATCGTCAACGTCAACTCGATGTTATAGGAATACCTCTCACTACCTATGGCACTTTAGTAACACGAAAAAAATAAATATCCTGTTAAAAAACCAAACGGCCTGTATTGGAATGTATAAACCAACGGCACACTACCAATTTCGACTTCATTGTGTTATAACGTCCACTACGTTGACGCTTGTATCATGAATTTTAACATTGCTTATATTTTCGTCAACGAATATCGTTCAGGTATGTCAAAAGTACATATTATTTTACACTTTGCAAAGTATTAAATTTTTTACTTCGACTGGCCTATTGGCTTTTGGTAGGAATCTAACTGCACTGGTCGTGTAGACGGTTAAATGTAATTGATAAATTAACGGAATAAAACATGGAGAACGAAAACAAGAAGCATTAGTCGTCGCTTACCATCAGGCGAGTTGATGGTCAAACGCGGACCTAAACGCGATAAAAAAAAACTATACCTACTAAAGATTTTCTCTTTTTTGCAAAATTGACACTGAAAATATCTTGCGACGATTTTGACATTTGCGAAATGCACATACATTTTTCTTATAGTGTAATGAATTCGTCACTGTATTAATTGCCTCATTTTGTTGTTTTATCTTTGCACAAAAACATGACAGTCGTCTGAAGCAGACGACTCTCGTGCTGCTCGTACTGTTCCCAACCGTTCCGAGTTCCGGGGGGTCTACCGCCTAACGAAAACGCTTTGACGCTTTGACGTTGCCGTCTCTTTCATTTCAAGCGAGAAGAAAAGAGACAGCAATGTCAAAGCGTTTTCGTTAAGCGGTAGACCCGCCGCGCCGTTCGATTCCCACCGAAGACAATTATGAATGTCACGAATATTTGTTCTGTGTCGCTTTCTATATATATTTGATAGTATGTATTTATAATTATAAATCAAATCGATTTTGTTCAGTTACATGCACTTTGAAACGTCAAAAACAGGTTACAATTCAACTTGTTGATACTTATCTTAGTATAAAACTTTTGGTAATTTAATTTAACAATAGTACATAATGAATAATGAAGGATAATAAAGTATGTATAATCAATAATAAAATCTGCAATAGCATCGTCAAAATGAAATAATGCAATGTCAATATTATAAAAGTACTACTATACCAGCTATCTGCCTCCCACATATTGTGGAGCATATTGTGGAGAAGTCCACCAGTATTTAAAATGTTTGTATTCTTAATTGAAAAATGTAGCGTACTAATGTACATTTTTATTGGTTCAAGCTAAATTTCATGGTGGTTCACTACACTCAAATTATTATTTACGGAATATTTAACGTGGTTATAATATTTATGATGGAGAGTTTACCCGTGAACGTGGTGCATGCAACTGCAGCGAAATATCAGTAACTCGCTTCACCCTATAAACACTGTAAATATCCCGTAATTGTTATTTACTAGCAGCGCTCCGCGTTGGTACCCGCGTTGTTCCCGTTTCCGTTGTTTTCCCGAAATAAAAAGTAATAAAATAAATAAAAAAATTAAATAATAATAATAAGTAGCCTATATGTTCTTCCATATGCCGCTAACTTAAAACGGTAAAGGAAAACATCGTGAGGAAACCGACATGTACCTAGAATCTTTCGAAGTCATGTGTCATCCGCCAACCCGCACTGGACCAGCGTGGTGGATTATGGCCTTAACTCTCTCCTTGCGAGAGAAGGCCCCGAGTCCCAGCAGTGGGAACGTTTAGTGGGCTGTTGATGATGATGATGATGTTCTTCCATGATTCTACTATGATTCATGCGCTACGACGTGATTGAGCAATAAATATCCATACATGGACATTTATAATGTGTATTAGTAGGATAGGATTAGATGTTTATTTATATTATAACAGTGAGCAGTTTTATTTAATGTAGGTTTAGTTATATACCAGAAATATGTACATTTTTCCTTCAATTGTGTAATACGAATTGTCATATTTCCGCATACGAGTCGAGAAACACAATATTTAATTTAATGTAAGTAAATGTTAATGAGTGTGACTTGCAGGACTTGAAAATTATTATACCTCCGTAGTGTTATTATCTGTCACGTAGATGTGTCAAAGTGCAAAAATAATTCTAAGAAACTAGAATATTGATTTCTAGCAGCGGCCCGCGGTTTTAACCGCGTAGATACACATAGGCTGCATTTTATTCCGGGATAATAACGGGAACCGGGGGGTCTACCGCCGAACGAAAAATGTCATCGCTTTGATGTTTCTGTCTCTTTTCTTTTCGCTTGAAATGATAGAGACAGCATTAGCAAAGCGATAGCCGATTTAGTTAGGCGGTAGAGGCGCCGGCCGTTATTATCCCGGAATAAAATGTAGCCTATATGTTATTCCAGGCTATATTTGAACAGTATTCCAAATTTCATACCGAAAGGCGGAACGGATGTTCAGCCTGTATCAAAATTAGTAGGGGGGGCAATGTAAGGTAAACATTGTGGATAACGTTTAGTAATTTTTAACCGACTTCCAAAAAAAGAGGAAGTTACAATTCGGCTGCATGTTTTATTTGTATGTTACTCGATAGCGCCGCCAATTGTGAATCGATTTTGATGGTTCTTTTTTTGTTTGGTAGATTTGGTTCAGAGGTGGTCCCATATAAATCGATGTAGCTGTTTTGGATATATGAACAAAAAAACACTAAAATTTAATTTCGTGACCTCTATGGCTTAATGATTGCTTCCTATTGAATTTGGTGGTATACCTGAATAAAATCCTAAATCAAAGTCGGTATTTGTTTTTTCGGAAAAAAATAATTATTGCTTACCACTTTATTAGGGGTCTCTGTAGCCCGGGGGCCCGTATTATTGACACGGCGCGGCGGTAGCTACGAGCCTGATTTAACGGGGCCCGTATCATTGACACGGCGGTAGCTACGACCCTGGTTTACGCATAAAATAGGCCGTAGAATAACTGTCATAGGCGTGACACTTTCCAAGATTATGTCATCCAAAAAAGAGTTACCAAAATAAAGATATATTGCTTTCATTTTCATTTACGGCGTACTGTATGTATGTTTGAATGTGTTCATTTTGTTTGTTTCAGGAGAACAAGATCTCTGAACGCCCCCTCGCCCATACAACAGTTTGGACCATGCGGAAGAATAATGAAAAACTCAGCGATGGTTATGTAAGTGACATTCCATTACATTAGCTACGAGTTACAAGACATTAAGGCTACAGAAAGAAACGGGAGGTGCGCGTTAGAAGCTGGACGGGTTTTAGATGGGTGAAACCTTGTGAGTTTACATCACCGACATACTTAATAGCGGTATCTGTATTTATCCCAGTGATGTACATTATGCCCGAGCTCCACGAGGGTAGTTTTTCAAGCTAGGATAGCAAGCTTGAAAAGCTGGAGACTCTGGAATCGATTGAGAGACGTGCCAAAAGGCTCATAGGCAATGACACTCTTGTGCGTAAAAGACTTCAAAGTCTTGATCATCGCCGCAAGATTGCTAGCTTATCGGTTTTTTATCGGATACACTTCGGAGAGTGTGCAACTGATCTACATGATCTAATACCACATTGCCCTTTCTTCTATCGGAATTCTCGTATCTCAAAAAAGCGACATCGTTTCATGGTTGATGTTCCAAAAACACGAACAAAGAGGTTTGACTCCACGTTTGTGATAAGAACGTCTAAGTTGTGGAATGCGTTGCCTGAGTGGGTTTTTCCCGATGGTTACAATCTGGGTGTCTTCAAATCGAGAGTGAATCGGTTTCTTCTAGGTAAGCACGTTCCATCGTAGATCGCATCGTCGCTTAACATCAGGCGAGATGGTGGTCAAGTGCGAACCTATTAAAGTTAAAAAAAAAAAAAAAGCTAGTTCTAGCGTCGTGTAGACAACGCTACGCAATGCTAGTTTTGTCTACACGAAGCTAGAAGTACTAGCTTGCTATCCTAGCTTGGAAAACTAGCCTCGTGTAGCTCGGGCATTAGTGCTGTTAATAACTATTATTCTAAGTTACAAGTTTTCGCTTCTATCGGCAGTAGAGGCCACTTGACGACAACTCCCGTAAGTCCCTTTAAAAAAAATGAGTTCCAGGTAGAATATTGTCTACTTGTCCGTTTTGTTGTCACACACATAATAATCTGGACGTCAACTCTCTTTCTACGAAAACGTAATTTCGAAATAAACTCGCGACTTTCCAACTCCGATTCTACTTCGATCCGTCGTTTTGTCCTTGTCCTTGTCATGTTAAAGCATACTCTAATTAGAGTAGGCTTAGAACATTTAAACGTTAAAAAAACAATGTTGTATCGGACGAAACGAAGTAGAATGAGAGCAGGAAAGTCGCGAGTTTTTTTTCGAAATTACGTTTTTGTAGAAATAGAGTAGACGTCCTGGTCACATTTCACCACAGTCTCAAGGATATAACAGAAAGGAAGACATTCCGTGTCTTGGACACACTGCGACTGCGACCATTGTGAAATGGTTAAAAACAGAAACTGAACGACACAGTGAAATGTTGTCAGTATCGCTAAGAACATTTGTTTGTGGCTCCATCATTCAAATCACCGTAATGTTGTATTCGCGCACTTCATTTAAACCGTGACAAACTAAGTATCTACATCTTCAATCATCACTGTGATTTAACAGCACGTGAATAGTATGAAAACGAGTTCGACGATTATGTGTACCTTATCATATTGTGATAAGGGTTAGAATTTGTAATCAACCAATAGTGTCACGGTTGATGATTCTCAAGTACCTTCGTGGCTTCCGCGATTTTTGTCTGATACAAATCCGTATTTGACTATTGTGCTGAATAAAGCATGATTTAGTAGAAACATTTCTGTATAAATCTTTTTAATGTAAAATAATGGTCTCGGGTCGCTGAGACGTGCAAGGAATTTGTAATAGCGGAGATTCCCGCCGACAAGGAAAATCTTTTCCCGGTCTCTTCGCTTACGGGATGAAATTAAGGACAGTAAAAAGACTTAAAATGTATTAAAAATTTAGTTCTGGAATTCAAATAGGTAAATCGCTTGAAAGGCAACACCGTTTCATGGTTGACGTTCTTAAGACCCTGATAGCTAGACTGCCACTTTCATGTCACTGCGTTTGATACCACTTTCGTTATACGAACAGCTAGATAGCGGAATACAATGGGTTGTGTGGTTGCCTAATTAAGTTTGCTTTATTGATACGATCTTGGTGTCTTCAAGATAAGAGTGAATCGTTCACCACACTGGCTCAGTGCGCCTTTGGGAATGACGCGTGACGTCGAAAGATCCTTGGAAGGTGTCGGTTCCTTCTCGATGTTTTCACATGACTCCGAAAAAGCAGTTCAGGCAAGCACTTCCCCAGGCTAACTTCTGAACTTCCTACCACTACTGAAGTATCTTGGGCATTGTGTTACAGGCATCGATATAAATCAATGGAAGTGCCCTCCCAAACTTCAGGCCCACGGAATTATGTTATCGTTGGGAAGAGTGAGCTCACTCTTTCCGTTTTAGTCGATTGTAGGAAGTGGTGAACGCCGGACGTTTATACCTATCGCTATTCGTTGTCAACAACCAAAATAAGTAGAACCGCAACATACCTCGCCGCTAGCGATCCTAGGTGTCCAGTAGATTGGTAGTTGTGAACCACTCACGCTACATACAGAGACGCAATTTGTTAACAATTTCAAGGAGCCTGACTGAGCTTCTGAGCTCTAAGTTACGGCTGGTCTAGTCGGGAGAACGGCGCCTGCCGATCCGGAGACCCCGGGTTCAAACCCCACACGCACCGCTGTCTTTTCGAAGTCATGCGTAATGCTGCTAACTTAAAACGGTGAAGAAAAACATCGTGAGGAAACCGACATGTACCTATAATCTTTCGAAATCATGTGTCATCCCCACCAACACGCACTGGATTATGGCCTTAACTCTCTCCATGCGAGAGAAGGCCCCGAGCCCGGAACATTTAGTGGGCTGTTGATGATTGATGAGCTCCTGAGCACATATTTTGATGGTTACAGGCAAATCCAGGACCCGGCGTCGCAGCGGCTGACGTGGTACAAGCCGCCGCTGACGGTGCTGGTCATCAAGAAGGTCCACGACGCGGGCATCCTGCCGCACTTCGTTCAGCTCGTGCACTGGCTCGTCCATGTGAGTTCTACCAACTTTTACCGGGACCTTTATTTGTATCGCGCTTAGGTCTACATTTGACCAACTTTGATTTGGACTAAAGTACTTGGCGCACTTCGTTCAGCTCGTGCACTGGCTCGTCCATATGAGTTCTACCACTATTACTGGGACCTTTATTTGTATCGCGTTTAGGTCTACATTTGACCAACTTTGATTTGGACTAAGGTACTAAGGCTCGTCCATATGAGTTCTACCAACTGTTACCGGGACCTTTATTTGTATCGCGCTTAGGTCTACATTTGACCAACTTTGATTTGGACTAAGGTACTTAGCACACTTCGTTCAGCTCGTGCACTGGCTCATCCATGTGAGTTCTACCACTTTTACTGGGACCTTTATTTGTATCGTGCTTAGGTCTACATTCGACCAACTTTGATTTGGACTAAGGTACTAACTAGCTATTTACAACTGGAAAAGTTTTTTTGAAGTGAAAACTTCTTTAGGCGCGCCTAGACAGATATTTCGTGGGCTGTGAATTGGATTCTAGCGTCACGCTCGGATATGATAAGAAATCTTCGGGTAAACTCGGGACCATGGCTATTGGCCATATAAAAATGCGTCAGCCAATGGGAAATGCTGAAATGGCGTGGCCTCGGCATCATGCCATGGCCATCTAGAAATGCATCAGCCAATAGGAAATGCTGACGCATTTCGAGATGGCCATGCCATGATGCCCAGGCCACGCCCTCTGGTTACACACGTGTAGTTATTATAAAGGTGCGCTTACACGAGGGCAATAATTGCTCGGCGACACGAATGGACCGATCTGGAGCAATTAATGGAGCAATTAAACGCAATTTCAATAAATTGCGGCAATTATTTCGGCGATATTGCTTCTAATTGCTACAGATATTTCATATTGCTCAATGTTGCCGATACGAATTGACGAATATCCAATGGGCTTGGAAATTCCTAGCAATTTTTGTATATATCTCATTCGCACTTGTTTGTTTTGCGGCTTGCCGTCTTGCTTCCGCGGGGAGAGCGAGAGGTCGGGTGGCGCTACTAGCCGCCGCAGCAAGAACAATGTCGTCCATAGCGAGCGAATACTGAAATGCTCGTGTAGGACAAGTATTGCCTAGTTGATGAAGTTGCGCCACATCGCTCAATATTGTATTGCGCAGTATTGATGCTTGTTGCCGTTGCCGTAAATTGCTTGATGTTGTCGTGACGTCATAATTGACGAGTATTGACTGGAATTGAGCAATTTTAGTTGCCCGTATAAGCGCACCTTAAGTTTTCACTTCTATCGGCAGTTCCTATGACTGACAATTTTTTTTTAATTATTTGAATTTAGCAACTCCACAGGCTCCGTGACCTTTGTCATTTGTTTTTGTTATTACATGAATCTTGGGTTAGGAGAGGAAAAAGAAATAGGAGGTAGTAGGGTACATTTTCATTCTAATTCTAGGGCTATTTTATTTTCTAACATACTCTACATACTATACAAGCCTTATACCAGCTATCGGGCTTCCATAGTACAAGCTTTGCTTAGTTTGGGGTCAAAGGTTTTGTGTGTGAAATGTCCACCAATATTTATTATGTTCCAATAGCTCCGTGTTACTGTGCTGTTAAGGGGCAAGCATATTGCTTACGATCAGGCTCACTCTAAAAAAAACGTAGTGTATAAAAGTGCCGACCAATATTGTCAATTTAGTAGCAATTACCCGCGTAATATCAGTTTCCGTTATTAACCTATGATGAAAAGTAACCTACGCGCTTTTCCAAGCTATAATCAAACTGGGTTCTAGATTTCAACCCAATATGTGATTGAGCAACAAACATCCAAACTTTCCCATTTATAATATTAGCAGGATTTCGATTGCTATTGTTCCAATCCAATTTCCCATATAAATTGCTTGAAAATAGATTCAGCGGTCAATGCTTGCCCACTAAATCTGTCGTTGACTCACAGCTTTCTAGCCCGCGATTTCAACTGTAGCTAATACCAATATAAACAATGAATGACTTCTGCATTTAAAACAAAGACTTGGAACTATAACAAGTTTAATCAACTCTCCTTACGTAGTTACGTATTCAATCTTTTGTTGTCTATAAACAAATTAAAGATAATTTGTAACCTTTATTCCGTTGGATGCCGCGTTTTAAACCTAACCGCGTTAGGTACCTAACATCAAGCATAGCTAGTTTTTTTTATTGCGAATAAAAGCAGTAATTAATAGATATGGACTAACCTACATGCAAACAAAACGCGGCGGAAAGTATAATTTCATCTGTTAATCTTATGTAGGTTTAATAGTTATAAGGTATACTTTACTTTGATTTCGAACTATATCACTGCGCTAACCTATACTCGGTAACTCAGAATGTTTGTATTAGGTAAGTCCCAGAGAGCTTCATGTGTATAAATGTGAATACTTTTACTATGAATTTAATGTTGAAGTCGTGAAATAATAAAGTGGCCAAGTGCGAGTTGGACTCGCCCATGAAGGGTTCCGTTGCAGCAAGTAACATAATTATACATAGTACACATAGTTTTGTTTTGTTCGTTGTAACTTTGATCGAAGTTTTAATAATAATGTATTTATGACGCACTAAAAAAACTACTCATCAGATCGAGTTCAAACTTATTTTAGAAGTTAGAGGGGGGGGGGGGCACATGTTACCACTTTGGAAATGTCTCTCGCGCAAATTATTCAGTGTAGACAAAAACTATATTAGAAACCTCAACATCATTTTTGAAGACCTATCGATAGACATCCCACACGTGTAGGATTGATGAAAAAAATTTTTTTGGAGTTTCAGTTCTAAGTAACCCTAATATTTTCTTTTTTTTAATTTTTGTTTGTAAAAATCTTAATGCGGTTCACAGAATACATCTACTTACCAAGTTTCAATAGTGTAGTTCTCATAGTTTCGGCAAAAAGTGGCTGTGACATACGGACGGACAGACAGAAAGACATGACGAATCTATAAGGGTTCCGTTTTTACGTTTTACAGAACCCTATATCCTTTTTAAGCTCATTTTTTTATTGCCTATCGAACTTTAGAGTAACCCAAAAAGCACAGAGTCCTACTAACTTAAAATCAGTAACTTTACTTACCCTCGTACGTAGAAAATACTCGAGCCTGAAAAAGCATTCCGTATAATTACCAAACGCATTTGGCGTACTTTTTTGAACATAAAGTAACGAAGGATTAAAAATGTTTCTCACATCTATGACTATGACAATCGATAGTTATTTACGTAACGAAAAAAATCGTGAAATAGCCCTGTATCTATTATCTATTGAGTAATAATCAGAAGGTACATACATACAGCTGGTGACTACATAATTGCCGCTACTTATCAAGCCTAATCGAAGGGTAATGCTTGTTCTAGTGAAAGTGAATCGCTCGACCGCGCCCGTGTAGGAATTTTATAATTGGACGTACGAGTGGCTCCGGGGATCATGTGACCGGGGCCGATTTCCGCAAATACAACGATAACTGGTTTTTGGAATACTCTATCAGCAGGCAGTATTTCTGTACTCTTAGAATACGTGATAGTTGTAACAAACGATAAATATGAGTTTCTTTATTATATAGAGTGATTGATGGATTCAATCTTGGTGTCTTAAGATCGAGGGTGAATCGGTTTCTTCTAAGTAAGCACGCTCCATCGTAAACCGCATCCTCGTTAAACATCAGGCGAGATTGCTCTCTAATAGTGTACCTAAACATTTCGTAGTAACAAAAAGTCATGTAACGGTAATATGGACTTATGACGTTTCCACCACCAAGTCGTCTAATCAGGACCAGGAATATATCTTCTTGCGTCAATCCTGTAGTCAAGAAATCCAGCATTTTGTTTGATAGTGACAAGACAAGCAAGACTTACGCTTGATGGTAAGAAACACGATTGCTCCGCACTGCACTGCACTCGTCGCATGAAGTATATGATGACTTATCTCTTTATCTTGTATTATCGCTGTTTCACGACGCATCATTTTCAACTTATATCTTTTCTACGAATCTACGATACTCTTCCAGTTTTACGATTGTTTCCATTGAAATTAGAGCATAGAGATAAATCATCTTATATATCTGGATGACGAGCGCAGCTCAGTGCTAGGTAATGATTTGGACTCTTCGTGTTCCAATAGCTGCGTGTCACTGTGCTGTTATGTGGGAAGTATGTTGCTTACCATCAGGCACATGTCCTGCTAGTCTCGTCACTCTATAGTCTATACTATAAAAAAGGGAAAATGAGCAGGGTCTCGTCCGCTCGTCACTTTATTAAAAAAACTCTTCGGGTCAATTAGCCGGGCTTTCTAGAAGTTCACTTCACATTGTGTTTTGTTTTGCATCGCCATTGTTTAACAATTAATATATGGTATATGTACAGAATATACCCGTAATTGGTTTGTCGGCAAATGTACTAATTTTTATTGTTTTTCCTCGTAGATGCTAATTCACAGTTTACTATAATTGAACGAAACAACCAAATGGGATAATTGTTAAGCTGGAACATACCAGGCTGGGTATTTACGGAATAGTTTATCAAAAATGTAAAAACGCATCGAAATCGGACCATCCGTTTGAGCTCTACGGATAGACAGACATCAACGTCAAACTTATAACACCTCTTTTTTCGGTCAGGGGTTAAAAATACATACGGCACAGATAAGATAATAGTTATCAAAGGTACTTCTAATCTAGTCGGGAAAACGGTGACTGCCGATCCGAAGCCCCCAGGTTCAAATCCCACACGCACCACTATCTTTTCGAAGTCATGTGCGTAATGTCGCTTGCTTAAAAACGGCGAAAGAAAACATCGTGAGGAAAGCGACATGTACCTAAAATCTTTCGAAGTCATGTGTCATCCGCCAACCCGCACTGGGACAGCATGGTGAATTATGGCCTTGATTCTCCTTGCGAGAGAAGCCCTCAAGTCCCAGCAGTGGGAACATTTAGTGGACTGGTTATGTTATGACCGGTCACGAGTTAGATGAATGATATTTAAAGTCGACGGAATGACATAAATTGTAATAATTTTGCGATATAATCCTGAAGAGCGAATCAGTGAACGGCCTTACAACGTCACAAATACGAATTGTGCTAGTCATTATGTTTTATGGTTTCAGCTGTTTTTGCTTAATATTATTTTTCTACTACCAGTGCCCGCGGCTTTGTCTGTGTAGTTCCCGTTCAACAGAACCATCACGTATTAAGTAAAAGTACCTGGGTGACCGAGCTTTGCTCGGTTTATACACTGAGTATATTTAGATACCTACAGATAAAGGGCTAAATATAAAAATAGATTTTCTCAAAAAAAAAAAGAAGCCATCTGGATTTGAACCCGGGATCTACTGCTTCATGACCGCCCGCCCATCTTATCAACTGAGTTAATATACTGCCGCGCTGGGCTGCGAAATTTACCGTCGCATTCTAATGTAACAGTTTTTAAAGGGAGTCACACACTACGCAGATACGGTAAGATATCTGTATCTGAGCATATATCTTTCAATATCGCTCTCTATACATTCATTATGAACTATCACACACAGCGCAGATAATTTATATTTTATCGTAAAGTATCTGTGGATACCGACATATATTGAAAGATGGTGAGAGTATTATCTGCGTATGCAAATATATCTGCAGATAACATCTGCCGATACAAATATATCTGCAGATAACATCTGCCGATACAAATATTTTATCTGCATGTAAGTACAGGATGGATGCGCACGGGCGGGTCCTGCGGTAAGAGGGGCGCGGGAACCGATTTCGAATGGCTTGATAAGGCTTTACAAGTGTACAATAAAATATAAATAAGTATTGCGTACCTACCTTAAGCAAAGAGCAAGTCGTTCTTCGGTAGAAATACATTTTTTCGCATTTTAGTATCATATTTTTTAATGTCTTCTTTAATCAAATCGTGAATTTCCATAAAAGTTACTCTTGGATTTCGGAAATAGGTCGTAAATTTGTTGTCTGACAGGTCATGGAAGATATTAAATTCGCCTCGGTCCTTTTTAAGCTTTATATGAAGTTCTATCCAAATTTTTCGCGTTTTAGTATGTGAAGCAAGACGTGTATCAAATTCAAAATCAAAGTCATCATCTGATGAGCTATCTAATAAATCCAGAAGCAATAATCGGGTTTTTGCCGTAAAACGCGAACTCATTGTATCAACCTGTATAAGCAATCCTTAGCAAAAAAACAAGTGTACTCAGTCTGAAAGATACCGGCTGAATGTATCGTCTCGTATATTATCGTATCTGTTTAGTGTGTGATGCGTTCAGATAATTAAGTTTTTATACGCAGATAAAATATTAGCGTATCTGCGTAGTGTGTGACACGCTTAACTGTCTAAAAAACGCGCATAAAATGCCTTTTTAAATAAAATAATAGTTTAAAAAAACTAAAAAAACACGCTCGCTCGCTGTAGGTACACAAACACAACAGAATACATACGCAGAATCGTTAGCAGTTTGTATGGAGTTAAACTCGCATGCAAAGGATGCGGAAAGAAATTAATTAATCCTGGCGAATCTAATTAGGATAATCGGATGCTTCGATCGGATTATTGCATTGTCATCGACTTTTGACAGGTGTGCAAAGTTTGAATTAAATCTGATCATACAAAGTAGGAAAAAATCGAGCTCAAAGGGGTCGGTTACATACATACATACAGGTGAAGCTAATAAAAGCGTGTTAAAAATGAAACCTAGTTAGATCGATTTATCATCCCCGAAACCCCCTGGATACATAATTTTATGAAAATCGTTCGAGCCGTTTCCGAGATTCAGATTCTATCTGTTTAAACATATAAAAGCGAAAGGTCTTAAAACCGTATCTCACCGTATCTCAGAAACTACAAATGCTGCTATATATATACAAGAATTGCTCGTTTAAAGGTATAAGATATAAGATTAAAATAAAACCTTTATTGCAATAGATTTAAATGTTAGGTCACACGTAAGCAAATACCTACTTTGCTTGCAAGAAACCGCAGCTTACAAAAGACCTGATTGATAACTTTGAAACGGCTGAACCGATGCTAATTTTATATACCATATGTATATATATATATATATATAGGTATATACATACGTATATACCATAGGATTATCAAGTTTAGTAAAAAGGTTAAAGTTTTACCATTTATATCTGATTGGGTTGTTTCAATTTAAAAACAAAACAAGTAAACAAAAACTCAAAATACTACAAAATATGTCAAAAATCTTCGATGGTTGGCATGGGTTTCCGCGTTTTATGTTATCATAGAGTTGGCTGTGTGTGGAATTGAACTACCAAATTTTAGTTCTAGCAACGATATGATTATGATGAACCTTTTAACTAGCTCCGTTATGTAACTGCACGTTATGGCATTCGAGTTTTTTTTTTACGTTATTAAAAACTAACTAACCGAACATATATAAAAAAAAAGATATACTGTTTACATTAAATACCTTTTTTTAACATTCGAAATGAATAAATGGTGCTTATCTTGTCTTGAGATGAAGACCAAAACACGTTCTTGAAGTTCAAAAGTGTACCCCGTGTTCCAAATTGATAAACAAATTAATGGATTGAATGTGAAACTGGATGAATTTTATGGTAGAACGTACACGAAGAAATGGATGGATGGATTGTGTGTAAGAGGGCATGGTCAAGAAAGGCGAATCATCGGTACGTATTTTATTAAACATTAGTTTGCACTTGACCGCCATCTCGCCAAATTTTTTTAAGTTTGTCCTCGGTAGTTGAAAAAATCACAGCTAAAACAATGCTTTTGAACGTTCACCTTGAAAACAAAAATAGCTTATGTGCAAGAAGTTGTAAGTACGAGTAATTGTCCATTCAGTAACAGGGACCTCGACTAAAAATAAACCACCGTTATTTACTTACTATCGCTTCAGCTATCAGAGATTTTTTGTACAGTAGGTATTCCATTCTGTAAACATAAAAAAAAGCATCACTAGAATGTTATTAGATGGATAACGATGCTGACAAATTTTTATTACGTCTAGCCTCAAACTAAACAAACCTTGTACTATGAGATAACTGATTTATGAATACCTATATAATTGCAAATACATACATAGAGCCACCCAGACATAGGACAAACATTTGTATTTCTGATATAATTATTTACCTAACTACAACTTTGTGGCAGACTTACTAGCTCACACACGAGGCCAGTCATATATTCATAAAAATGGAAATAAAATAATGTAAAAAAAAATACAAATTACAAAAACAAACAAAACTTGAAATACTACGCGTCCATCCATCGCATCAAAGGCATACATATATCTTATCTATTCACTGTTATATAGGCTTATAGCGTATAGCAGTGTATTTTTATTACATTCGAGCTTAATTTCCATAATTTTGGACAAGATTTTCGTTTCAGCTCTATGACTAGTAAACTATTGTACATCTACGATGTGCTATCCTAAGTTTCAAAAGTATGAATTAATGATTTCTATAAGCATTTTATCACCTAACTAGTTCTCATATACAAGCTTTGCTTAATTTGGGGCGTTTGTTGTGTGAGAAATGTATGAGAAATATGCTTATTTAGGCACATGAGTCACACTCAGATGAAATTACCGCGGGATCGGAAAGAATGCCATAGACGACCCATTTTTGGTAGTGCTACTGATAAATAGTAACGATAGTAAACAATACTGTGATCGAGTTTGAAGACCAATGCTTCCAGAGAAATGACAAGATAAAGATATAAATCTCTCGGCGACGACAAAGTACAGTGGTAGACAGTTATTTGGACTCTTCTCATTCAAATAACTACTGCCACTGTACTGCTACGAGTAAGTGTTTTGCTTACCATCCGACGCATAACCTACTCGTCCT
This sequence comes from Ectropis crepuscularia, assembly GCA_963693475.1. Taxonomy (NCBI): domain Eukaryota; kingdom Metazoa; phylum Arthropoda; class Insecta; order Lepidoptera; family Geometridae; genus Ectropis; species Ectropis crepuscularia. Next base: position 20,332,185 of record OY856358.1, read on the forward strand.
GTCTAAATTATATAAAAAAAATGTGAATCAACCCACGTAGTCGTCATTTTGGAGACATGTCACATATCTAGTTTTGCTACATAATATGTGCACGAGGTTTGGATAATATTACCAATTGACAAAAACAAATTATAAAATCATACGTCAATTTGTTAACAAAACAGTATAAAACATCATTATCATAGATTGTATTCCGTATATCGCTGGAATAAATTTCTATTTCAATAAATCGCGAGGTGCAAACTGTCATGACGCAAGCGGTCCTTATTATCAGCTCAGGTTGAATTGATCGACCTGATACAGGCTACGTGTAATAATAACTTCGACAACTGCCAAACTGACTATTGTCATTCATCTGATAAACAATAAGGGGTCACAACACACTAGGTACTTTTAACGTCGGCAATCAGCAACTAGTGAATTATTAATCCCTAAAAACGGTGACCAAACTTTCCCTTTCCCCTTCATTTCCTTTTTCTTTTCCACCGCACACTTAAAAACGCAAAACGCAAAATATCTCATTGCCGGGATTGCACACAGGCAGTCATTTAATCGCGATACAGCGTCGATGCAGTCGCAAAATCGCCGATCGCCGATGCTAAAAGTAGATAGTCTGCTGTGGACCTAACTCGTACGGACGCAGGTCCTTATTTTCAATCTGTATCGCCTCACTACAAAATATAGGCCTCTTCTCGCCTTTGTCATAAGCTGATATTACGCGGATGAGATTTCATCCGCGTAATATCCGCGATCGACCTGATGTCATCGGCTCACCCGATGATCAGCAGACCGGTGGGTCTGCTGATGGAACGACTATCGACGTAGTGCCAGGGGCGCGTAGCTACCGCCATATCATCCGTATCAATGATACGGGCGGCCCGGACTACAGAAGCCCCCAACGAGTCTAAGCAAAAAAATGGTTGTCTGTAAATTCGGTTTACTGACGATAGTTGAACGTGACAACGTCTTAAGAAAAGCTGTTCAAAGCGCCATCTCTGCGTACATCATTGTACTAGCACAAGTTCTTAACTTCATATCGTCGCTTTTCTAAAACATGGACAGACTCCTTGAACGTAATACACATTTCACTCACTAGATGGTGCGAAAAGTAATAAGGCGAGGTAACGGTGGTAAATATTATCTATTCCATGGCGGTAACGTTACATGACGTCATGTTTTGCGGGCGTGCAGCCGGCTTCATCGAATTATAAGACGTTATCACGTCAAAAAATTAAAGAATTGGTCTAAAATTACCTTCTTCATAATTTTAAATGCCCGATCATACTATGTTCAAACGGGAAGGTTTATACTTTATTGTCAGAATGTACAATATTCTGACAATAAAGTATGAACCTTCCTGTATTTGGAGCAAACTCTAAAAATACCGTTAAACTAAAAATTACCGTTCTCATATTCCAGGACAAAAGTATGGTAGTGTTCGTGGAAGCCGCAGTATTAGAAGACACCCTGCTGAAGGAATACGGCGACTTCAGCTCGGTGCGCGAGCGACTCATGACGTTCCGCGCGGGCACTGACGACCTCACCGACAAGATAGACTTCATCATCTGCCTCGGCGGCGACGGGACCTTACTGCACGCCAGTTCGCTGTTCCAGGTAACTAGATGAAAACTTTGTAAAGAATTTTGAAGTGGAGTCTTTTTAGCGGCGGTTCTAGCAAGCAAGATCTGTAAGTAACTGAGAAGATACTTTGATACGACTTTTTTGCTGATGGTGATTTGAGCTCTGGATCTGGTTCTGTGAATAACGGCGTAGAGTTAGAGCAGCTGTTTCAGCAAGCAAGATCTGCTACTTGCAGATCATGCTTGCTGCAGTATGGTAGTGTTCGTGGAAGCCGCAGTATCAGAAGACACGCTGCTGAAGGAATAGGGGAGTTATGACGTTCCGCGCTGATACTGACGACCTCACCGACAAGATAGACTTCATCATCTGCCTCGGCGGCGACGCCGACGGGACTCTACTGCACGCCAGTTCGCTGTTCCAGGTAACTAGATGGAAACTTTGGAAAAAACGTTGAAGTGAAGACATTTTTCACCGCGCTATAATTAGCAGAGGCTGTAATTATCAAAGCGCACGTATGTCATACGACGTTTTGTGGTCTACTACTAGTGGGGCCATCTAGTTTGCTTGGGACGGTACTAATCGAGCAAGAAACGGTAAAAAAATCAAGTTTGTTGTACGGGAGCCCCCCTTAAATATTTATTTTATTTTTAGTCTTTGTTGTTATAGCGGCAATAGAAATACATCATCTGTGAAAATTTCAACTGTCTAGCTATCACCGTTCTTGAGATACAGCCTGGTGACAGACGGATGGACGGACGGACAGCGAATTCTCAGTAATAGGGTCCCGTTTTTACCCTTTGGGTACGGAACCCTAAAAATATATTTTGTAATATTAATATTATAAAACAAATAATAATTTATAGAAATTAATAGGTATATTTTCATTAATATTCTCCAAAGTCACCTGCAAAAGAAGTTAATGACACCAATATTATGACTTTATTTTTATTTCAATAATACCTAATTAAAACGAAACAAATGGTAAACATTAAAGTCAAAATCAAAGCAATTACGAGTAAATGTATAAATATTAAAAATATTCTTGTAAATTGCAACAATTTAGTATGAAAACTAACGTGGTTATTACACATTTTAATCAAATACACGGACTCGAGTCGAGTCGGACTGTTCTGACTTTTTTATACGTGAGTTACCCGTGTATTTGATTAAAATGCAACAATTTAATTTCGACCTTTCAGCAGGAACAGAAAATTACATTATTTTGTATCGATTTGACATCACATCACTATTCTTCAATCAAGGGAAAAAAACAATTATAATATTCTTTTATATTGATTTGAATACATCACTATTATTTTATCAATTTCTTCTGTCTAAAGTCTGGGAAATCTTTTTTGTATATTAGGTACTCGTACAATAACTTAACTTTGCCATTTCTCATGTTCCAGCAATCAGTACCTCCAGTGATGGCTTTCCACTTGGGGTCTCTTGGTTTCCTCACGCCGTTCGAGTTCAACAATTTCCAGGATCAAGTTATGAACGTTCTCGAAGGTATGTTTTTCATTATTACATTTTTTTATTTTTTTAACTTTTATAGGTTTAGGTACACTTGACCGCCATCTCACCTGATGTTAAGCGACGATGCGGTCTACGATGAAGCGTGTTTACCTAGAAAAAAGCGATTCACTCTCGATTTGAAGACACAAAGATTGTAACCATCGGCGAAAACTCACTCAGGCAACGTATTCCACAGCCTAAACGTTCTTATCACAAAAGTAGAGACAAATCTCTTCGTTCGTGTCTTTGGAACATCAACCATGAAACGATGTCGCTTTTTCGAGCTACGAACATTCCGATAGACAAAAGGACAAGGTGGTATTAGATCATGTAAATCAGTCGCACACTCTCCGAAGTGTATACGATAAAAAACCGATAGACTAGCAATTTTACGGCGATGTTCAAGACTTTGAAGTCTTTTTCGCACAAGAGTGTTGCTGCCTATGAGCAGCACATGTTTTTCTAGCAGCAGGTTTACTATTCTGCAAAATTAAAGAGGTTTCTATGTCTATAGGATCCGTGGTAGACACGAACAATACATCTACTGACATTACTAAGATTAAATGTTTTTATAAGTTTGGTAGGTGAATGGGTGGAAACTTACCTTGTTGTATTTGACCTTGATTTTTATTAAGTTAAATTAACTTTAACTTAATAAAAATCCTACCAATCGGAGGCAATGACCTTTAAACTAGAACACAGTAATGTTTGCACAGTAGCACTGATTTCTTGACTACATATAAATATTGGTGGACAAATATATGGGAATGGCTGAGCGGAACTAGTTTAAATTCAGATCACACTTATATTATAGTTTAGAATAGGCTGCTTTTTATCCCGAAAAAATAACGTAGTCGGGAACTACTCGATCAAAATCGCGAAGCACGGCTAGTAGCTAATATTAGTGAGATGATATGATTATTTAATTCAATTTATTTTTGGGAACGCGGTTATAATCTTCGGGAAATCTTTTTATGGCAAATACACTAGGATTGACAACATTGAAAATATAAGAAATGCGCAGCATATTCTTGTATTTAAAAAAACACATGTTAATGTGACACACAAAGAATTATGTGATATTGTATTGTCACACAGTAAACGTAAGAGGACAAACTCATTAGCATAAAATTTTATTGTTCTCAAGCATTGCATGCATAGTATTATTTCAACTACAAGTCGGTACATCTATTTATTACTTGTCAATTAAAATACTCGATTTTTCGATTAGATTCTCGGCTGATTTGAATATTCAAATCGGAAATATCGTTCGTGGCTTCGTTAACGGACTCGTCTATCGTTTATTCCTGTGCATCTTGGAATTTCCTATTGGTTTCCCGATACATTTGAATACGCATGCAATGAAAAAGATCTTCGATTTAGCAAATTACGTGAGTCTACTTTGATCATATGCCGTAGGCGTGTACACTTTAAAGTGTTAGGACGTTGTTTAGTCGGACTCATTTTTTTTTGTAAGATATAAAGTGACGAGACGAGCAAAACATGCTGCTAATGGTAAGCAGCACAGTGTGACGCGACTATTTAAATGTGAAGAATCGACATACTGCTTAGCACAGCATTGCACTCATCACGCAAAGACATAAGACGAACAGGACATGTGCCTGATGGTAAGCAACACGCCTGCTCATTAGTCAGAGATATAAGATGAGTTATCCCTATCCCCTGTAAATTCCCTCAAAACAGTGCCCTTCAAACCGGAACACAGTGATGTCGGTGATGTTTGCATATATCTGCTAGGCGGTAGAATAACTGGCTAAGGTGTGTACTTCCCCAGACGGACTCTACAAAGAATTAACCCACTACAGTTTGGGAGTTCGTCGCGGCAAAGAACGTGACACGAAACTTTTGTATTTAAAGAATATCTAAATAAATAAACAAGTATTAAATATTACCCAAGAAACTTTCGAGATCATGCTTCATTGCCAATTCGCACTGGATCAATATGGTGTATCGGCACTGATGGCTGTGACTCTCTATTAGGGTATCGGACTGGGTCAAAAATCCACCATTCTAATTAGTCCGTCAGCTAGATCATGGAAAAAAGGGTCCACGTATTTTTTGTTTTATCAAAATATTAAAAATCGACAAAGATATAGACCTTCAAACTTCGAGAGTGCGGGGTCACGCGGGGGGGGGGGGAGATTTTTCGTGGGCTGTGAATTGAATTCATTCGTCACGCTCGGGTATGATAAGAAAGCTTCGGGTAAACTCGGGACCATGGCTATTGGCCATCAAGAAATAAAGAAATACGTCAGCCAATGGGAAATGCTGAAAAGGCGTGGACAGGCCATCATGGTATGGGCATCTAGAATCGCATCAGCCAATGGGAAATGCTGACGCATTTCTAGATGGCCAGGCCAAGATGGCGAGGTCACGCCCTCCGGTTACACCCATGTAGTTTCCAAGGTAAGTTCAATCAAATTCTGAGTTATAAGTTTTCACTTCTATTGGCAGTTCCTATGACTGCCAATTTTTTTGTGTTTGTGAAACTAAAGAAAAAAATACGTGTGCAATATTTTTAGCAATCTAACTGGCGGACTAATTAATTTTTTTGGGGATTGTACCCTTTTGCGAGACAAGGCACCAAGTCTCAACATTTGAGAATGTGCTGCTTGTGCAATACTATCGATTCTGGTTTCAGGTCACGCCGCTCTCACGTTACGGTCGCGGCTCCAATGCGTCGTGCTGCGGAAGAGCAGCGACCTGAGCAAGGACAAGAAGAAGCCCACCACGATACTGGTGCTCAACGAGGTGGTGGTGGACCGGGGACCCTCGCCCTACCTCTCCAACATCGACCTCTTCCTCGATGGGAAACATATCACCTCGGTGCAAGGAGATGGTGAGTCTCAAATGTTACTCTTCATGAAGAGTAGTGACCAGGGTAAAGTCAAGAAAAAGCCCACCACGATACTGGTGCTGCTGCAGAATGAGGTGGTGGTGGACCGGGGACCCTTGGCTTACTTCTCCAATATCGATCTGTTCCACGACGGGAAACATATCACCTCGGTGCAAGGAGATGGTGAGTCAAGCGGGGACAGAAATGCTACTGTGGTAAAGATTTTGACCCGGAAGGAGTCCCAACCGGTAGTGATCGGCTCAGCAGACAAAATCGGACTAAAGAGCACAACAATTTGATTCAAACGTTTCCTACTCCTCGTGTTTTTTTTTCTAGATACGCGGGAGCGTGTCAAGCCTAGTTCAAGCTAACAAAACTGGCGATCAGCACCGTGTATAATATTATACGAACCATTTTGAGCCACTTTTGACCTTATGCTTCAAAATATTATCCTACGATTAAATCGTTTCCAAATGTCAATACCTTCAAAAACAGATTAAAATGCTGACTTATCGATTAAACCTTTTATAGTTACAGCGAGCTCTTCGAAAGCTGCTTGTCACTGTCATTACAGACGGATAAAATATCGCGATATTTAAACAATACGTTGTTTTTTCCAGGGTTGATAGTGTCGACACCGACGGGTAGCACGGCTTACGCGGTGGCGGCAGGCGCGAGCATGATCCACCCCTCCGTGCCGGCCATCATGGTCACCCCGATCTGTCCGCACTCGCTCTCCTTCCGGCCCATCGTGGTGCCGGCCGGGGTTGAACTCAAGGTGAGCTGTTGTGCCCTGACATCTTCAATCTACGTTTGTGTAGTTTATCTAGCTACACAAACGAGAGAACCGACTTACCTATATGGAGATTCCATATGAGTCGGTTCTCTTGTGGTCACTTGTAGACTGTTCCCTTAATAGGGTCAGTAGAGATTATCGGTGATACGTAGCTCTAAATGTACTATGTTATGTGATACAACAGTATTGTCCGTATCACATCAAGAAAGTTGACTAAAAGAGGACACGCTATTGAGGGTATTTCTAATAGATATTCCAAGAGGACCTTGAATCATTACAAAGATTTCCATTTCCAGTTTCACACGAAAAGGACTAACGTTATTTGTGTAAGAAATTTTATTCGTTTACAAAAAAATTATAACAGCTGAACCAATTTTAGATCGCGCTCTCCCCCGACGCTAGAAACGCGATGTGGGTGTCGTTCGACGGACGGAGTAGACAAGCGTTGCACCACGGAGATAGGTACATAATGGCAACACTTGATTGTGTTGCTAGATGATAATATCTGGGTGTTGCCAACTAATGCACGCAAAATCGCTTTGTATTTTTAACTTATCTGTAGAGCGAGCGAATGTATCCTAAGTACCATAATTAATGACTGTAAATAAACTATTAAATACATAATTTTTAGTAAGTATACAAAAGTATTATAAAATTGTAGCAAAATCTATATTTTAGTTTGACCTGGAGTTGAACTAGTATTAGAAAATGATAGTTATTATTCTTATATTAGAAGTATTTTGAATCCAGTTCATAAATTATGATAAATTAAAACCTGAATTTAAAGTTTGTCATTAATGAACACGAAAGACGAGAGTTTACTAAAAATGTACGACAAAACACACTTTATTAATAATACTTACATATGTGGCAATAAAATGACACTAAAACTCAGTATGCCTTAAAATAGACATGAATAACTCCATCTTTTGTCTTCTTTTTTTGTGCTTGCGATCTCTTGGAGTTCGCCAGTAAATAACATTGAATAAATTTGAATCAAAATAAGACGCTACAAGTATTTCTTTATGCTCTACAGATGAGTTAATATATTTGATTCTTACGTAATATTCTATAGTCTTGTGTCGTTAGTATAATGTCGTAACTTAGAGCTAATGTATGTAGGTATGATAATTAATTCGTACTAACAACGTGGTTTGATTTAGCATGCCATTAGAGTCACGTTAGACCGACATGATCGATTCGAACTCTTTGTAGCTATCGTTGTTGATGGATCGAGCGTTTTGTTACAACTTAAAAAGAACTTAAAACCTTCGGGATTTGAACTCATTTTGGAAATGTACAGGATTTAATCGCGATTAAAGAGTTTTTTTTTATTATCTCCTGATGTAGTGGTCGCAACGGACGTGGTCACTAAAATACTGAAAATCGTGCGGGGTAGTCTAGAGAAAAGAGAGGATCGCTATCTACCCTCAATTTTTTTTCTTATTGTAGCGTCTAGCACAACTTGTGCCGTGGCCTGTATCAAGCTTATGTACCCTCTTGTATTGATATCACATTTGCTAAATACGGTTATTTGTTCTTTAATATTACGGCATGTGATCGTCGCAAAAATCTCTCGAGTTTTCGACACAGCATGCCAAACTAAATAGATAGTCTTCTCCAAACGGAACTCCGCAATGCATACTCTAATTTCTGAAAATTTCACGACGCAGACAACCTAAAACCGTCATTCCAGTTGCTATGACGCTGTTTTAACATTTAGACCACGATTAAATTCTGTACATAGTTAATTCTACATTGTTAAAAATTCTCAAACAACTGACAGTTGTACCTATCAATGTCAAACTCTAAATGTACAAATAATCTAAAACGATTTATGTGTCAAATTTAGATTTAAAAAAATTGGCAGTCATAGGAACTGCCGATAGAAGTGAAAACTTGCTGTTGCCCTGGTACTGGTACCTAGGGGCAAACGCAACTCTTTACTGTTTATGTTGCCCTGGTACCTACCTGGCCGTTTATACCGAGTTTACCCGAAGATTTTATATCCGATCCGATCCATTATCATATCCAAGCGTGACGATTGATGAATCCATTTTACAGCCCACGAAAATTCTGTCTATAGCGCGCCTAAAGAAGTTTTCACTTCAAAAAAGTAAAGCTATCAATATACGAGTATAATAGTCATGTTATCACGTGTTCTTGGGGCTCAATAACATCCATCAAGTCGAATTTTGACGCGGACTAAGAAATACTAGAACAGGGATCATACACCCTATCCCTCAGGAGTCGACCTAATGCAATGGAAAAAATCAAAAGTATTTGCGATAGTGGTGCCATTTTTCTACTCTTGTGAGCCCAAAGTTACTTACATTTGTTTGTAATACTACGGTTAGTTTTACTTTAAGAGGAAGCTCAGTTTTTTTTATCACATCTTTTATATCTAAATTTATCTCTATGTTAAAAAATTATGTTAAGTAATTACGTACAAATTAAAAAATCGTTGTTGTATAGTATCACGTTTAATCACTACACTAGTGTTGCTAATATTAAAATATAAAAATCCAGTATCATGAAGTTTGATCCCAGTGAACTCCTCACAAAATCAACAGATAGGTATTCACGAAAGTTGGCATTTGTAATTTGGTCTAACTGGAGAGAGAGATAGATAATAGTTCAATTTATGGCCCCAATTTTTGTGTTATTTCAAATTATGGGTTTATTATAAGACATTATCTGGGCGAAACCAGAACGGGCCGCTAGTTACGGGATATTTACTATTATTATTTGCCTCTACTGTCTGCCGTCCGCCATCTAGCCTGATGTTAAGCGATTACGTTTTAGGAAAATCATACGTTCTCGTTTTTTTGTTATTTTACAAGTATTGAGAAGTGGAAGCTTTGTTTCAGATAACGCCTAGCATAGAGGCGCGAAACTCAGCCTCGGTATCATTCGACGGGCGGTCTCAGTTGACGCTCAGCCCTGGCGATAGGTAAACTATACTTACGAGTACAAATAGGTGCATTGGGAACGAAACTACTCCTAAATAATGATGTATGGAATAATAGTTACAACTTAGTCTAATACCTTTAAACGAGCAATTCTTGTTTCTGTAGAATCTAGGAAACGGCTCCAATGATTTCATGAAATTTAGTATGCAGGGGGGTTTTTGAGGGCGATAAATCGATCTACCTAAATTTAATTTTTAGACAACGTTTTCATTTTTATCTGTGTTTTCAAGGAATGAAAAACCGAGTATAGCTCGATCATCAAGATATTTATTACTAAACATAGGATTCAAAATAAACAGTCAAAATTCAAAGCCAATCAATTTCTATCTTAAAACGAATCGGTGAATAACCCACCCCGAATTATACGCGGAGCAAAGGTGCCCACTGCCCAGGACGCTCGATGCGGACGGTCTTTTTAATGGTCGTTGTCCCGTTTGGTACGCAGCAGTGTAACCAGTATTTGGTATATTGGTTAGTTTAGTAGGTAGTATAAGTTAGTTTAGGCCCTGTGCCCTCTGCACTAGCCCATAGTGCAGTAGTAATTGAGCCTTAGATTCCTTTAAAAACATGTGGCACTACGGGAATGGCGACAAAACTGAAAACTTGAACGATTTACGTGCACACAAAATATGTACATTTTATATACAGATGTATCTGTAAAGATTTCAGCGTAGCTAGTTCAATTGTTTTATTCTAATCTCAAAAAATTACCAAAAGAAGTTTCCAAAAACTTGTATAACTAGATTGATTTAATTGATGGTAGTTTGATAGTTATATAGTTGATTTGTGTTGTGAAAAATAAATGTTGTTTTATAAAGAAAAATAAAAACAGTAAAATTGAATAGTTTCGTTCTCATTGTAGTCTTACACGCGGGGTTACCATTCTGTGGTGGTAGTAAGCGGGTAGCAGGTTTCATCTACGTTCATTTCAACTACTGGCAAAGAATTCGAATGTCAGTCACAATAATTCATACAACATAGTCTCATTTCCACTGTAGTTGTTATAGTTGTAATCGTATCATCTCTATTTTTTTTATTGGATGAAATATATATATTTATTTAATTAATAACTTAGTCACGCGAGTAAGCCGTTCATTGATTAATCGGTGTCGTTTTTTTTTATTGTTTACTGTAATAGAATATTGAAATCTGTACGACTGAAATTAGTTTGTTTGTATAGTTTCGATAAGGGGGCTTTCAAGTATTATGTAACGCAATTTTTAAAGATATATATTTATTCCTATTTATATCCTATATCCTATTCCTTGTTACGCATCGTAGCGAATTTTTAAACGCTCACTCTACCTATATGTGACGTAACACCCAAGTGGTCATTTTTACCTAAAAATTAGATTTGAATTGTCTACTTTTTTTTTAATAAATAAAATTACCTCCATGACGTTTCACAAGACACCCCCCAAATTGCATTACGTAATACTTGGACATCCCAATCTCTGGAACTTACTAGTAATCATTATTTATTTATGCACCTCATAGACCAGTTCACTAATCTTTAGATTTAATTTCACGCTGCTTCGCTTTTGCACCTTGCACGTTTTGCTTTGGGATGTTCATTGATAGTATTTAAGTAACTGTAAGATTTTTTCTTGTCACTACCTCATAGTTACATTTTTACGGTGAGTAAATATTTAATTCTTTTGAAGTTTTAATCCCAGAAATACATCATGTAAGACTAGTATAGTGTGATTCGTCAGAATTCACAGATAAAGTTACAAATAATCTAAGCTCAGAGCGTGTACAAATCCTGAAATTTCCAAACGACAATGCAAATACGAAAAAGGAAATTCCTAACATAAAATGAGACGTATTCAAAGTATTAAATTTGAGTGATAGTCGGTCAAAAGATGACAAATTACATACATACTAATATTGACATATTAGAATCAAATTTCTCTAAGAGAATGAAACATTGGCGCCACTTTTGGCCAAATTTGTAACTATCTTTGAAAACGCCTAATTATTCTAATATATGTATTCGTAATTGACTTCTAAAGACAGGACCAACCTTAAGTTACATTTAAATATAACAAATTTTGAGTATTTTTTTTATTTTAAAGTCAAAGTTCTTTATTCATCACATTACAGGTCAATTTAACATTCACATGTTACATTAGTCACATTTTAAATGATACTTTCCCTTCCAGCTTATACGTAACGACGTCAGTATACCCCGTGCCTTCGATATGCGCGCAAGACCAGATATCCGACTGGTTCGATTCCCTAGCGGAGTGCCTCCACTGGAACGTCAGGAAGAAACAGAAGCAGATGGACGAGTTGAGCGACTTGACGCACTCGTCCAGCGATACTCTCGAGGAGTTGGAGAACAATCACCACGACCAACCGACGGACACATGACCTATGGGCGTCGTGTGCGCGTAGATTGTGTCGATATAGATAAACGCTTGAGCGAAACGTGGTTCATTTGATGTGTATTTTGAAGGTTATACTGTGACATGTTCTAGTCAATTACCATCAGATGCGTAGATGGACTGAAACTATCAGGGTTCTATCAGACAAAGGGGGTTGGCGTTCTACATTCCAATGTGCAGTTGATCACAATGTCCGCTGTTGCGGGGATGGCGCTCTATGTTTTTTAACGATAGTCCTACGACGGAAGACGAGTTATTGATCTCTACATCTTCCTTCCAATTTGTTCATTGCAATAGCAGTTAATGTACGAACATCATGCGTTCTAGTTGACCGACCCGGTCCGACCGCCTCCTGTGTGGCTATCTATCTAACGTAATGCAATTGTATTGTGTTATACAATACAATGAACGCAAAACTGACGTTTTAAAAGCTTATCCGCGTGACTCTTTGTCTGATATGACCCTCCGGATCAACTGGTGATCATCATCAATTTGAGTAAAAGTCGAAAACTTCACCTAATCGGACTGAAACTCAACCAACGATCCATTTGCAGAGTCCGCCTGGGGAAGTACCAGCCCTTTGTTATTCTACCACCAAGAAGTAAAGTGCACTCGCGTGTGTTTCGATTTGAAGGACAATATCCCCTCAGAAATTACAGGGCATAGAAATATATCATTTTTGTACAATATAGAACGACGGGACACACTCGCCGTGCCTGATTGTATATGGCTTGCGCATAACAGGACAGCTGGACAGCGTCGCTATATCAGAGATATAAGATCATTTATCTCTTGGCCTTGTAATTTATCTGGAAATATTGCGCTTTAAACCGAAACAATATTGTCTGCATGTTAATGTTTGCCGTTAGAATAACTATCAAAAGTGTGGTGGTCTATATCCCTAGGCGAACTGTGCAAAGAGTCCTTTCACATGAAAATGACTACCTTAGTAATACCGGGTAGTAGGTACTCGTATCAATGATAACCACGTTTTGCACCAAGTTTTATTAGGACCAAAACATTGGACACAAATTCTACTGTATTTAAAAGACTTTATTAGTTGGTGCGGTGAAGCTAACGCCGTGTTTGATTACAACGATTTTCTATAGATTTAAATACCAATGTGATGTCGTTCATGTTTTAGGATTAAGTCTTTCTCTAATGTACAACGGTAGATCTACTACTAACTGAAATGGTCCTGGCTTTGATATCTCTCTCTCTCTTTATTTTCGGTTCAAGTTAAAAGAGATGGCAATAACAAAGCCATAGCCGTTTTAATTTGGCGGTCGAAGGAACATTTACAGCGTAACGATGGTTATCGCTTTGCGATAGATCTTTTTTTATTTCAAACGAAAATAATAACTGTTTTAGTAAAACGGCGGAGGCGTGAGCGTAAAACAATTGAGCGGGAAGCAAAATGGCTGTTGTCTAGATCATATTCAAGTAAAAAAATATTTTAGCAAAAAGTATAAAAATACTTTTTTATTACATACATATGGTATGTACCTGAGATCATAGATTATTATCTAATAATACTCGGACATTGTAATCGAGGATATTTTTACAAAGACATATAATTTATGACAGGATTATGTTTGTATCGCAGCGTTAGACAGGACACAAACCTTGAACAGTGGCGGTTTTGTTTCTAGCTCTCTCAATTGCTTCCAAAGCTACCACATAACGTATATGTTTTACCAATTCAGGGGCTACTTTTAGCATCGGCGATTTTGCGACTGCATCGATGCTGCATTGCGATTTTGCGACTGCATCGATGCTGCATCGCGATTTTGCGACTGCCTGCGTTCGATCGCGGCATCGGAATCGAGCGTTTTTTTACTTTACACTTACTAATCCCGTCCGTGTGATAACGTCACGTGGAGTTAGTCGGACTGGACAGAACATATCACACGTGAGAATCAATGAAAAATGTGCAACATGAATCATGTAGTTTTCACACAAGGTGCATTTTTTAATCATCGTTACTATAAATCTTGTTATAGAGCGATGAATAAATCCAGAAAATAAAAGTTATTCATACATATTCTGAAGGTAATGAGGAGTTTTCAAGATGCAAATAGAGCTGTCAAAGATAGTTCTCAATTTCACCGTAAGTGGTGCTAATGTTTTATTTTGTTACAAAATATTGTTTTTGGCGCCACTGTTGGCGAAATACTTTGGGAGCCAGAAATCTAGCTATGTTGGAGCCGTATTTGGCGAAATACTATGACAGCCAGATATCTAGCTACATTGGAGCCATATTTGGCGAAATTGAGAACTATCTTTCACACATCTCTTTTAACGCCTCAACTATAAAATATCACTCACAGCAGAAGCTGTATTTTCTGAGTCTGATTTGTCAGACGCGATAGTACTACTTATTAATTACTTTACAAAGTAGGTTGTACGTTTCGCAATTTGAAAACATTACTTATGACTTAAGGCCATAGCACACTAGCTACATTTAGCATTGGCGATCGACGACAAGTCGCTTTTTTGAAGCTGCAGCGGTTGAGTCGCTTTTCGGAAGCGCGAAATAGCGACTGAACGACTCAAGATCGCGATTGTGTATTGTTTTCAATACTATATTGCTTATTCGTACTTCGCCTATTTTACGCAAATATGCCTCAATAATAATAAGAAAAGACACGATTTTCGATAGATTACTTTCAATTAGGGCGCTAACTTGAAAGTAATAATTTTAAGCACTTTTTGTTTTTTATTTTAAAAATATTGTGATACTTGCTGAAGTTAGGTTTTAATTTTCCCTTATAAATGTTTAATTTTGTGCTAATGAAGAATCGAATCGGATATGGTGATATATAGGCTGTATTCTCTGTTATACAACAGTAAGAGTTTTTAAGAAAAAACGGTTTGTTGCCGACAGATGGCATTCGTTATATTGTAAATGTCAAAATTTTCAAATGTTGTGTAACAAATTTGTTTTAAAAAATATATTTGTGATAGGTACATAACATTTGCCGCTTTTTGCATGCCGCTTAAAAAAGCCTTTTTTTTTCTTTTTAAAGCTTTGAATATTGCAAAAAAAAAACGACGTGTTTAGTCTTTTTTGTCACAAAAAATTTGGTTGTGAAGACGAAAAAAATCACCATTCTGGATTCGATTAATTTAAGTATTGATGGAGGAATAAGGATTACTATGATTTTGGTTGCTATTGATTTTATTTATAATTTATTACGTAATTGTATAAAGTGCTCAATGTATTACAACATTTTGATCCAATGAATTGTATAAAACTTTGTACCTAAAATGTGTTACGTGATGTTCCGGTACTTATATGTATATTATCACAATCCTAAGGTGCTATAACGGAGAGTGCCAATGTAGTTTAAAATTATAGTGCTACAAATGATTAACGAAAAAGAGTCTATGCTGGGGGTCTAAAAATACCGCTTCAACGTTATCTAATGGATCTTTCAAATGCTCCAAAAGAATTTTGTTTTTACAATAATACGAGTATAAATAAAAGTTAAAAGTTATAAAAATAAATTCACTTTTATTAAAATTAGCAGAGTCCTGATCTTAATTGGCTACTTTTTATAAGTTGTTTAATAGATCCATCCTAAAACGGAATTTGTAGCCCTCAGTTCTTATAGGCCGCGCCTTAATCAATTACACTGAACGTGTATAAAGTGAGATTAAACACTTAATGAGCTCACTTCCCGAGGTAACCATGAATATTATGGAATGTTTGTTTTGTACCAGGTAAGCTACCTTCACTATTACCTGGTAAAAGGCGCGACTAATTATGCGCAGACTCATATTGATATATCTAGTGATGAAAGCAGGCGATAATATAACTAATTTCATACAATGTTGTATATATTTTTTTTATTGGCAAAAGGAAAAATAACAGTCATGAATCTTCTTCACATTCACCAGATAGACAAAATTACTATTGTTTTATTATCGTCATCACCCAATGTGTGGGTTCTTATCATGTTATTCAGACTCTTTTCACTTACGTTTTTTTAAGCATATCATCATCCCATCGAGGTAAGGTCTTAATCTTAACACATACTTTAAGGCAGGGTCTAATAAGGCCGTTTTATTTACCAGGTCTAGACACTATTTGTAACGGCCTATTTAGAACCGATAATTGAATGCATGTCAAATTCTAAATGTTGTATCAAATTACTATTTCTAATACTTCTTCTTTTAATTTACTTCAAAGAGTATTTTTTGTTTATACTTGGTGAATGTGTAGAGAATTTAAAGCACAAATTGGTGTAGAAGATCGTCTTATTACAGAATTACGTTATAGAAAATTATTATCTAGATATATTGTTAAGTTTTGACTGTGAATTGAACGTGTAATTGTGTGCAACACTTATTTTAAAATGGAATAGGGCTTTTAAAGAAGATTGTTTGAATGTTAAAGAGTTTAATATGTATAAACCTATGTATAGTATGTTTTCAGATAAATTATACAAATTCGATTTTATCTTCTTAGTTTTATTGCATAATACGATTATTCCTAGAAAATATTGTTACATGCAGGGATGACGCAGCTCGTGGTAGCCTAGGTTAAAATAGATGCAATTGTGTCCATTAAGTCGCATACACGGTAACATAAAAGCCGTAGTTTATATGTCTATAGAAACTATGGTTTATGTTAATACAGCTACTAGTGGCAATGGCGATATTCATGCAGTATTTTGACTTCAGATTAAGTCTACCTGAGGGTCCCGGGATATTAAATTATTGTTAACTAAAGTACCTAAATTAATAACTAAATAGTATTTGTAAGTTATAGCTGTACTTGGGAGAACGGCGTGTGCCGATCCGGAAGCCCCGGGTCCAAATCCCGCGTCATGTGCGTAGTACCGCTAACTTAAGAGGGTGAAGGAAACCGACATAAGAATATATTTATTGCTCGCACTGTGTAAAAATCAACCAACCCGCACTGGGCCAGCGTGGTGGATTCTGGCCTTAACTCTCTCCTTGCGAGAGAAGGCCCCGAGTCCCAGCAGTGGGAACGTTTAGTGGGCTGTTGATGATGTTGATTGATGATGACTGTGTAAAAATAGATATAATATAAAAATAAATACTTACAACAGTGTACCCTTTTAACCTTGAGAGACGTGCAACAGTTTACAAAGTAGGTAGATACAAATACAATACAAATAGCCTTTATTACGGATAAATACATACATTTCAAGTGTGTTTCTACTAATTATGCTTCATAATTTTCAACATTATTAAAACAATTCAATTTTTTTTCTTTACGATAAATAAGTACAATTAACTTGACCTTGAGTAATAACAATAAAAATAAATAATATCATAAATAATAACAATTAACTTGAGTAATAACAATAAAATTAAATAGTATCAATCTAATGACAATTAACTCTACTCTTCGACATCGGTAACATTATCCGCTTGCCGTTTGGCGTAGGCCTCCCCTAATAGACTACAGGCCCGTGAACAAAATTTACGGGTCAAATGAACCACCAGGAGACCTATGTAGGATGATAGACGGGTATAAAATAATAAGATTCAGCACTATGCCGTCACTTGTAAGCTGTCCAACTGAGTGCAATTGAAGAGGGGGGGTTGCAATCCTCGATCATTTCTCCTTGTCGCAGTATTTTTGTACGGCGTTGCGGAATAATAGATAAGAAGAAGTATTGAAACTATACAAAATATAAATTTTAACTTTTTAATTATTAGTTTGTCGGAAAAATTTACAGAGCACCAGTAATTTACAGAGCAAATTTGGTCATTTAATTAAGTACGGCATTAGTTACGTACAGTTTAAATACCTCTTCTAATCCATTATTTCGGAATGCCTTACGAAAATCATGCGACAAGGAGAAATGGTAGAGGGTTGCAACCCCCCCCCCCCTCTTCAATTACACTCAGTTGGACAGCTTACAAGTGACGGCATAGTGCTGAATCTTAATACTTTACACCCTTCTATCATCCTACATAGGTCTCCTGGTGGTTCATTTTACCCGTAAATTTTGTTCACGGGCCTGTAGTCTATAAGGTTTTCCAATTCTTTCTGTTTTCAGTGTTTCTTTGCCATGTTATTCCAGCTACTTTTTTGATGTCATCTTCCCCCCTGATTTTTTGACGCCCTTTCCTTCTTTTTCCATCTCGAGGGCACCATACTGTCACTTCTTTTGTCCATTTATTCTTCTTCTTTCTTATCATAATATATGGCCTACCCAGTTCCATTTAAGTGTTTTCACTGTGTATGTAACATCTTTAACTTTTGTCTTGCTTCTTATTTTTGTAAGTTTGATTTTGTCTCGTAGCTTAATGTTTAGGATGCTCCTTTCCATCTTGTTTTGGCATACTCTGAGCGCTCTACTTTGCCTGTTAGTAAGGGCGCAGGTTTGAGCTCCGTAAGTTAGACGTGGTAGTAGGTATACACGAGTTGAATATTTTAGTCTTTTCTTTCAAAGGGATGTGTGGGTTTTTCATTACTTCCTTTAGAGACCAGAATCTTTTCCAAGCGTTACCTACCTATTCTAATGTTGATTTCTTTCTGCATCTGGCTTTCAGGTGCGATAATTTGTCCTAAATAAGTAAATTCATCAACATATTCTATTTGATTGGAATTTAGCCATATAGGAGTTCTTATGTGATTTGACATTACTTTAGTTTTGTCTAGATTCATAGTCAATCCCACTCTTATACTTTCTCTATCTAGTTGCGTTAACATTACTTTTAAGCTCGTATTTCTGGTATTCGCTAAGCAGAATCAAGTCATCGGCGAATCTTAGATGATTAAGTTTTTGTCCATTTATATTTATTCCAAATGCATCCCCTAAAGATGTGTTCTAAAAACCGCAGTGAACAGTTTTGGCGAGAGGGGATCTCCTTGCCGTACTCCTTTTTTATTTTGAACGCCGGGCCTTTTCTTTCAGTCTGAATTGTTGCTGTCGATTCTTTTGTATAATTTTTGAAGTGAAAACTTCTTTAGGCGCGCCTAGACAGATATTTCGTGGGCTGTGAATTGGATTCTAGCGTCACGCTCGGGTATGATAAGAAATCTTCGGGTAAACTCGGGACCATGGCTATTGGCCATTTAGAAATGCGTCAGCCAATGGCAAATGCTGAAAGGGCGTGGCCTCGGCATCATGCCATGGCCATCTAGAAATGCATCAGCCAATAGGAAATGCTGACGCATTTCTAGATGGCCATGCCATGATGCCCAGGCCACGCCCTCCGGTTACACCAGTGTAGTTTCCAAGGTAAGCTATCAAATTCTGAGTTATAAGTTTTCACTTCTATCGGCAGTTCCTATGACTGCCAATTTTTTTTTATTATTCTAGTTTGCTTTGGATGTACACCTTGTGGATGTAGGAAAACTCTTTAAAAAAATAAAAATAGAACACAAATAAGTAGGTAGATAATTTCGTGTAATTCTGTTTTCGATAACAAACATTATTTTGATCAGTTACATACTAAAATAGTTGTACCTAAAATAGTTTTACATATAGTCATCTTTCCCGTCGTCGTACACGTACCTTAGAATCTTTTGAGGGGATATGTCATCCACCAACCCGCACTGGGTCAGCGTGACTCTCTTCTTGCGAGAAAAGACCCCGAGTCCCAGGAGATGTACATTTAGTGACCTGTTTATGTACCCATCACCTATCTATGTATTTCGTCTTGAGCTTCGAAAATTCTAATCAACTGCTAGAAAAAAATGTAGGTTTTATGGGAAATACAACGTCAACGAGTTTTTGTTTGAGGACATGAGGACAGTCTTCAAACCTTCAAAGCAGAAAGCAGTTTTTAGAACATATAGTTTTGAACGAAAAAATACCACAAATGACAGTGACAGTATATTTATTATGTTGGTCAAAAAATTATAACCTCAAATCTCAAATTGAAGTTCAATATTTATTTATGAATTACATAAATATAGTAAAACCAATAAAACTTTCATAGGCAAAATGTCGAAGGTTTCCCTGATCAATTATATATCGCGACGAGGCATTAGTTTATCTGCTCCGCGCGAGGGAAAAAGGAATTTCAGGAAGTTCATCATCCCAAACAAAAGGGGTTCCAGGTTGCACAAAGAACAGCAGATGACTGCCAATAGAGAGCTAGAAATCGACAAGCGAGGAGTTCGAGACGTAGGCTACACTCTCAACGGCAGGTTTTACACGGTACCCGAAATGATACCAGAGTTAATAGTCCCAGATTTAAAAGATTGTGAGCTGAAACCATACGTCTCCTACAAAGCAGATGATATTACCCAAAGCGAGTTCACAGCTGAGAAGCTCTTCGATGCGGTTTATAGCAAGAAAATTGTCCTAGATTACAAACAAGGCAAGTTAAATGAAGATGGCCTGCCTAAAGAGCCATCCGAGGAAGAAAAGTTACAACCCGAGGAAGCTGTAGCCAGAGCCAAACGGACGGGTTCTGATATATTTTAGAATGTTATTTATTGGATAGGTTTAGCCAGCTGTAGTTAAGATCACTAGAATAAAATGTTGATTATTCATGTTGTTTTCATTAATAGTTTCAAAAGAGTTTTCCCAATCATTTGTAAATTTAAAGCGATAATAGTTTTTGTAAAATATTTTGGGATAATAATTTGTCAGTAACAAAACAAAAACTACATAGGTACTTATATAGAAAATTTATCATTGAGTAACAGGCTATATTTGCACATTGTTAATTGAGTAAAGTTTTGATAACTGAAAATAGTACTATAAATGAAACAAGCCAAGGTAGGTCACTTGATACAGTAAAATAATAATAAATAAATATTGGTTTGATTGTTTTGTATTTCCTTTTATTTAAACTATGAGGCTATACAAGCCATATTACAAGCTTAACTTAGTTTTCAGATGGTGTTGTGTGTGAATTGGACAATTCACACACAACACCATAGTTCAAATAAAAGGAAATACAAAACAAACACTATCATTGTATTTAGTTCAGGTATTTCAATATCTGTTGTAACTTTTATAAGGTTTGGGAAGTCCTGAGATCGCTAGATGCAGTGCCGGCTTTAGGGTGGGGCGACGGGGTCGGTCGCCCGGGGCGCTGGATACTACACAAGGGCGCTTGGAAACTTAACCTAGGGGGGGGGGTGTATTTCAACGTCCTCAAAGTGGTGTATTGTTGTGTCCTTTAGGGCCTAGATGATAATACTACAAGGGCGTTGGATGATCTTAATAACCTAGGGGGGGGGTGTATTTCAACGTCCCCAAAGTGTAGTGTTGTCCTTTAGGGCGCCTGAGGCATGGCTCGCCCGGGGCGCCTAGATGGCTAAGGCCGGCCCTGGCTAGATGTAAGATAATTATATTTTGTCATAAAACCAGAGAAGAAACAAACATCAAACCAATTAGCATCAATGGATGTGCTTATGGACTGGACTAGATAATCAAATGTAATCTAGATCAGCTAATAATAATATATTTGTACTAAGGTCCTCAGTTGAATTCATATAATATTTATAAGTAGGTTACACAGTTACAATATAATATAATAATTGGCATTTAAGTATGATCTTAAACATTAACTTTTTGTGATGGTAGGACTTTATACACCACACCACACCACCACTTTGCCAGTTAAACTACCACCGAGCAGCTATATGGAAACATTACTGTGTTTTGGTTTGAAGAGCACTATGTATTTCAGGTAAATTACATGAGATTTACTATCCCATAGTCTTATTATTTAAATAGTAATTGTTGCGCACCACGCTTTAAGTTTTCAAATATTTCTGTCCATCCCAAGGTTGCCTGGAAGAAATCGCTTTTAGCGATAAGGCCGCCCGTTGTATCACTAGTCTTACTGTTTTTCAAAATTGTATGTAGCCTTTTTGGTGTGAACAATAAAGAATTTTCATTCATTCATTCATTTACATCTTTGGCCTGTATTTCAGGTAAATTACAGGCCAAAGATGTAAATTTCAGTCCGCCTGGGGAAGTACCACACCTTTGCCAGTTATTCTACCGCCAAGAAGTAATGTGTAAGCGTTACTGTATTCTGGTTTGAAGGGCATTGTTTCCAGAGAAATTACTGAGCTTAGAGATATTAACATCTTACATCTCTGGGTGACAAGCGCAGCGCAGTGCTAGGTAATGATTTGGACTTTTCATGTTCCAAAAGCTGTGTGTCACTGTGCTGTTATGTGGTAGGCATGTTGCTTACCATCAGGCACATGTCCTGCCCAAAAATAAATATATCCCTAGGTAACAAGTACAGTGTGAGGCAGGGACTTGTTCAAATAGGCTCTGTGTAGTAATGGGCAGCTATGTTGCTCAGCACTGCTCGTCTCATCACTGTGTTAGTGAAAAATAGGGGGAAAAGCGAGAATTATGTAATAAAATATGTATTACCCAGATTTCTTATTGTAATTGCTGTGTAAAGAGCTTTGTCGTAATTTGTTAGTAGACTCACAATAGATAGATAAAAACTTAACAAAGTTACATTAATAAATTAATTTTTTTTTAAATATGTACTTGGTAAATTAGGAACTATTATATAACAGAGCGAGAGATACCCACTATACTAATAATTTACCAATATTTAATATGAGAGGTATTTCTAAATAAAGTGGCCAAGTGCGAGTTGGACTCGCCCATGAAGGGTTCCGTTGCAGCAAGTAACATAATATACATAGTACACATCGTTTTTTTAGTTCGTTGTAACTTTGATCAAAGTTTTAATAATAATGTATTTATGACGTACTAAAAAAAAACTACTCATCAGGGTAGCGATTCTGAAACCATTCGGTTGCATCCGACACGGAATCTCATCTCTCGGTCCTTGTCATGCTAAACATATAAGACAAAGACTGAGAGATGAGATTCCGTGTCGGATGCAACCGAATGGTTTCAGAATCACTACCCAGATCGAGTTCAAACCAATTTTCGTTGGTAGTTTGCATGGTAATGTACATCATATTTTATATTATATTGTAGTACATATTTTTTAATAGTGGTAGGACTCATGCGCGGCTCCAAGGGGGGGTCACGGGGGACATGACCCCCCCAAAATCATATACATTAGATTAAAAATCAAAATGTCTAATAGTACATAGACTATTTTTAAACGCGGGAAAACAACTGGAGCGTCTACTACGCGGGTAAAATCGTGGCGCGCTACTAGTAAAGTCTTTTTTACTCGAATTATTGTATTTCTACTAGTGACCCCCCCCAAAATCTGAGATTGCGTACTGGTGACCCCCCCCAAAATTCGAGGCTGGGACCGCGTAGACGCGTAGACTGGTAGGACTCTTAGCAGTCCGCCTGGGGAAGTACCACACCTTTGTCAAATATTCTACCGCCAAGCAGTAATGTGCAAACATTACTGTGTTCCGGTTTGAAGTGCAATGATTCCAGAGAAATTACAGGGCTTAGAGACATAATATCTTAGATCTCTGGGTGACGAGCGCAGTGCAGTGCTAGGTAATGATTTGGACTATCATGTTCCAATAGCTGCGTGTTACTGTGCTGTTATGTGGCAGGCATGTTGCTTACCATCAGGCACATGACCTGCTCGTCTCGTCACTCTATGCTATAAAAAATATATATTTTTTTAGTTTTTTCATTCTCTTATTTTAGAAGTTAGAGGGGGGGGGGGGGGACACATTTTACCACTTTGGAAGTGTCTCTCGCGCAAATTATTCATTGTAGACAAAAACTATATTAGAAACTTCAACATCATTTTTGAAGACCTATCGATAGACATCCCACACGTGTAGATTTGATGAAAAAAATTTTTTTGAGTTTCAGTTCTAAGTATGGGGGGCAACCCAAATTTTTTTTTATGCGGTTCACAGAATACATCTACTTACCAAGTTTCAATAGTGTAGTTCTCATAGTTTCAGCAAAAAGTGGCTGTGACATACGGACGGACAGACAGACAGACATGACGAATCTATAAGGGTTCCGTTTTTACGCGGACCCCAAAAAAGGTATACTGAGTAGGTACTCAATTGTACGACTCAATAAGGCTTACCTACTATATTCACCATAATCATACTAATCTAAAGAAATAAGTAATACCTACCCAAGGACGTTTAAAAAAGTTAAACGTCCTTGGTAATACCTATCAGAGGTGCTGAGTATAATTTTCTCATAATGTTCATACACATGGTGCATACCCTCTAAAAATTTTGATTCTTTTAATTAGGTACGTAGGTAGCTTAAATAATGTACAAAAATAATCAGATTGACATTGTGAGTACCTATCACCACTATATAGGGAGGTGAGTGAAGATCATTCCCAACTCAGTCTGACCCCAACGGGACCTATTTATCTCAATAATTGGATTTTGTATCCATAAGCCATTTCTTATCATTTAAACGATAGACACCGTTTCCCGCGGTTGTACGGCGCCTGCGCATTATTACCGACCGGTTTCACGCACGTCGAACAAGGATCTAGATAAAATGGGTGGTAACTATTCCGCTATGGATCCGATGGACGTGCCTGTGCCTGACTTAGAGAAATTATTTGAAAGGGATGGTTATTTGAAACCCTACGAACGGGAAATACGACGGAGGTGAGTCCTAATTTATTTATTTATATGTAAAAGTTGTTGTTAGGCCGGTTTTTTTGAGTGAACAGGAGTTAAAAGTGAATTTGAAGTTAGGTTCTTAGGTTAGTTTAGTTGTGTTTACTAATAGATGACAATTCAGCGTTGTAGCGCTTTTTCTGCTGCAAATTTCATTCATTTCACACGCGTCTTGTTTATTTGCTTGTTAGTCGTCTGAGGTTATTAATATGTTTATAATTCTAGTTAATCTATGTCTCAATTGTAGCACTTTTTCAGTTATAATTAATTGATCATTTCACAATTTCAAATGTTTAAGTCACAGAGGTCTACTCTAGAGGTTTAAGTCAATGACATCTTCGCAGCGTCGTAAGCGCTTTATTCCTCTTTTGAATTCCATTCCAATGTCAAATGAAAGGTCAATAGATAGGTAGCGGAAAAATAATAAAGTTTTGAAATTTATTAGCGCTCAGTTGGTGAAGTTTAAAAATACAACATAACTCCGTGACCTAACTATTTAGGTAGGTACTTAAAAACATGTTTAGTAGGTACCTACTACCTAGGTAAATAAAAATACGAAAATAGTCAAAAATACATGCGGATAAATCCGCATGTACTTACTTATGTACCTAGTAGGTACGGAAATTACGGTATAGTACCATTTTAAATGTCCATGGTACCTACCTACATACCTATTTATTTATAAGGTAGGTAGGTACTTCAGCTCCCTTCAATTTTTTTACTCGCATGGTTATCGTTGGAATATTTTTACCGTGATGAAAAGTAGTCTGTGCTACTGTGCAATTATAGGTAGGTTGGTAACCTAATTGTTTTTCATTCCGACGTTCTGGCGTGATTGACCTTAAAAGTTACTCCAACTTTGTATGCATTCACACGGTGCACCCCTATGATGCCCCTAACATTGTCCGCAAAAAGGTTGGTGAGTGTAATAGGATTTTTGTTACCGACTTTCTCCTGTTCCGTCGATTCCACATACACTACACAGTCTCCACTACGATTTTCTGGGAATAGTCTCTTTCTCTTATAAAGGGGTTTTCTAAATAGTTTGTAAGAAACATTTTCACTTGGATTTGGCTTCAATAGTTTTCTTTTTCTGGTCTGTTCGACGGGGTCACCCCCGTCGCTAGCGACGCTCATATTTATTTATACTATTGACTATATACAAAACTAAATATTTACACGAAAGAAACGAAATATTTACACAGCAAAACTAATTAATTTGATTGTGAAAATTTTAAAGCACCCGTCGTGTTTTCCCGCCAAAAGAAAAGTCTTTTGGAGTTGGTTTTTTTTTTTTTTTTTTTTTTTAATTTATTATATACATGGCTTGGATGCTTGTCCATGAGCCGTTTGGAGTTGGTAGCCGTCAGTGTTGCCACTATGATTTTGAGCTTGTTGCCAAATAGTTATGAAACAAAGTCGTCGGTTTTGATTGAATTATTAAGGGAATAACAGTCTGGAAGAATACATAAGCTATTTTTATCCCGGAAATATAGCTGCTAGTAAGAATATAAAATGGCACTGGTCTAAGTACTTACCTACAATGTTAATCAATTTAAATTAAAAGGAAAAAAGGGAAAAGGAATAACTTAAGGCAATAATTAACATTATTATCATGTAAGATTCAAACGAAAATACAAATGATTGAATAAAATGTTAATAATATAATTGGGAAAGTTCCTGCTATAATGTGCGTATTGTTTATGTTTGAGAGAATGAGTTAATTTCCTTATAAATATGATCTGACTCCCAATGACCTTGTGTTTTTCCTTCTCCAACCTTCTACACTACACTAGTATATTCCCCTTTGTCGGTAACACGTCGTCTAAATCCGCTAAAAGGTTTTAAAAATTCGCCAGTTTCAGCGACAAAGTCGCTAAGGTGTCAACACTGGTTGCCGGTAGCGAGCAGCGAGAGAGAGAGAGAGAGAGTATCTGTTGTCCCATGTCCTCCTCTAACAATTATCTTTCTCGGTCTGGCACGTTTGTTGACCACATTATCTTTCTCGCTCTAGCATCCCGAGTTTACCCGAAATTTCTTATCATATCCGAGCGTGATGATCACGTGATCATGAATCCATTTCACAGCCCACGAAAATTCTGTCCATAGCGCGCCTAAAGAAGTTTTCACTTCAAAAAGTTTAAACGTCCTTGCTTGACACTTAGAATTTTAGTATTAAACAGCACTAATGTTGCTTTATACCTACGGCACCTGTATACTGCTATTACGCATGTCGGTGACCTGACCTCACGAACGAGATTGCGCCCATCCAAAAAGCGTGACGGCGACGTCCCGCTCTGCTGCTCCCCCGCCGCTCCAACGCTACGCCACTACGTTGACATGATATTAGGATGTCGGTGACGCGTATTCGTAAGGTTTTCCCCTAGCATTGACTGCTCAATACGCCGAAAGAAGTAGGTATTCACTTCAAAAATTAAAGTTGTCCTCAATACAAACTATTAAGTATAAGGTATATAGCTCGAAACTAGAAACATAGTATTGTAGTGGTAGGACTCTTAGCAGCGTCCGCCTGGGGAAGTACCACACCTTTGCCAGTTATTCTCCCACCAAGCAGTAATGTGCAAACATTACTGTGTTCCGGTTTGAAGGGCAATGTTTCCAGAGAAATTACAGGGCTTAGGGACATAAAATCTTAGATCTCTGGGTGACGAGCGCAGTGCAGTGCTAGGTAATGATTTTGACTCTTCATGTTTCAATAGCTGCGTGTCACTGTGCTGTTATGTGGCAGGCATGTTGCTTACCATCAGGCACATGTCCTGTTCGTCTCGTCAATCTTTATTAAAAAAAAATTGATTTAAGTAAGTATGTCAGTTAACAAACAAAAATCGCAAATCGGCCCATTCGTCTAGGCATTACGATTAAATGTACATATTATACACTTACATAAACATTCATCTCAAAAATAACCATCAAAATTGATACAAAATTGGCGGAGCTATCGCCACTATCGCGTAACATACATAGGTATAGGTACATAAACTACTGTTAGGTACCTAAAATGAAATTGTCTTTCGCTATCCATTTGTCAAGTTTGTTCTTGAAAGAGTTCAATGATTTTGCCGAAATAACATCCTCAGGCAACCTGTTCCAGTTGTAAACCACTCTGTTCCTAAGGATGTGATGTGCAGTGTTTGTCAGTGATGGTGCATGGGACAATTGGGACTTATGACGCCGACTGTCTCTCTTATGCTCCTTTAATCTGTACAGGTCCCTTATGTGGGGGTGGTTGTAAAATCCATTCAGTATTTTAAATGTCTCGATCAAGTCATCCCGTAACCTTCTCTCTTCCAATGTATTTACTTATTTATTTAATATTTATTGCACAATAACAAAAATAATGTACAAACGGAAAGCTTAATGCTAGGGCGCATTTTCTACCAGCTACCCGCTGAGTAGGACATACATGTAATGTAGGCAAATTTAAGCAGTAAAAACTAAAATTATACAATAATGACACAATAACGTGGGAAATGTTTTAAACTAATGTTAATGTTATGTAGTGAGGCTTTTAACCTGTCTGTGTAAGATTTACGTCGAAGGGCGTATGGTCATTTTGTCGCTTTTCTTTGCACACTTTCAAGTAAATCAATATCTTTTTTGAAGTAGGGGCTCCAAATTTGATAACCATATTCCAGTAGCATAGCATAATTAAAAACACAATAAGTAGGTAGGTACGTCTATGATACGTCTTCACAATAGAATAGTTGTAGTATCATGTCCTCATGTATTTGCAGATACGGGTGCTACAAGGACCTATGGGACCGCGTGGAGTCATGGGAGGGCGGCACGACCGGGTTCACCACGGGGTACAAGTACTTCGGGCCGCAGTACCACGGGGACGAGTCCGTCACGTGGCGGGAGTGGGCCCCCGGCGCGCACTCGCTGCATCTGCAGGGGGAGTTTAGTGAGTCACTAAAACTACTATTACTGTTAATACTTGCGTCAAAACAATAAACGGGTCTTCTATTTTTTTTAACAAGAGTCCATCGGCGCAAACTAACGTCATCTGCAGGGAGAACTTAGTGAGTCACTAATAATATTAAAACTTTCGCCAAAACCTACATTTCGGGGCTGTTCTGAATTCTCTGAAGAAGAACTAAATATAGGTAAGTACCACTGCATACGTAGTCCACTACCACTGCATATGTAGTCTAAAGAATGTGGAGTCATGGGAGGGCGGCACGGCCGGGTTCACCACGGGGTACAAGTACTTCGGGCCGCAGTACCACGGGGACGGGTCCGTCACGTGGCGGGAGTGGGCCCCCGGCGCGCACTCGCTGCATCTGCAGGGCGTGTTTAGTGAGTCACTAATTCTATTAAAACTGTTAAAACATACATTTCGAGGCTTTCTGAATTCTTTGAAAAAGAAGTAAATATAGGTACTGCATATGTAGAAAACTTTAGTGAGTCACTAAATAATCTGGAGTCATTTATGGGAGCGCGGCACGGCCGGGTTCACCACGGGATACAAGTACTTCGGCCCGCAGTAGGTACCTACCACGGAGATGGCTCCGTCACACTCTGCATCTGCAGGGGGAGTTTAGTGAGTCACTAATACCACTATTAAAAATAGCGACAAAACATGGAATTCGGAACTATTGGAACTTATTTGAATAAGAGATAAATATGATGCATCTGTAGAATTTTTCTGTGAGTCACTACATAACATAACGATAGAATAACTGAATGAAAGTAAGTACGTATTGCGCTGACTCCTTATGAACAAGATAAGGGTAATCTGATGATGATGAGTGTGTTCATTTACTTATAACTTTTAATATATAATATATAACTTTTAATATAACTTATATGTTAACGCTAACTGTGGGGCAATTGAGAACTGGACGTCTACTCTCTTTCTACGAAAACGTAATTTCGAAATTAAATCCGCGACTTTCCAACTCCGATTCTACTTCGATCCGACGTTTTGTCCGTTTAAATGTTTTAAGCCTATTCTAATTAGAGTATGCTTAGAACATTTAAACGTCAAACAATGTTGTATCGGACGAAACAAAGTAGAACAAGAGCAGAAAAGTCGCGAGTTTTTTTTTCGAAATTACGTTTTCGTAGAAATAGAGTAGACGTCCTGGTTTTCTCAGGTTTTTTTCTGTCATGTGACATTCTAAAAACATATCTAAAGCAAAACAACAATATCTCCGATATGTGTGAATCTAGAAAACTCATTGTAATCCCCACACAAAACCTGAAAAAGCTAATGAAATGTCATTCTTGCCCTTAGACGGCTGGAACTCCAAGAGCCACTCATTCAAGAAACTCGAATACGGCAAATGGGAGCTTCACATCCCAGCCAACCCTGACGGCTCCTGCGCTCTGAAACACGACACTCGCGTGCAGATCATCATCAACGATCACCTCTACAGGATATCACCATGGGCCAGCTATGTCAAACCGTTTGAAGGGTTCACATACCAGCAGTTTATTTATAAGCCAGATCAGGTGAGATTCCTACTTACTTTTCAACTTTCTTCCTGCTCAAAACAAAGCAAAAAGACATTATTAAACAAATACTAGAACATCATTATCAATAGCACCCTAAACTAGTCCAGTGCTGGGTCCACTTAGGCTCGTATACCTACTACGGCACTAATCCTGGACTTCTATTTCTCGTACCTGCCTTGCATATACCGGCGCTCTCTGGGCGTCCTATAAGTAGGATGTTTGACGATACACAAACGGGTTCTCCTAATGGTTATCGGTTGTGTGGCAGTTAGGATTGACATCCGTCCTTGTCGGGGGAACGATTTCCGTTTTCTGATGCGCGGAATTATATTGTTGACTTTGTCATCTACATTGCGCAGATATGTGTTTTCCCATTTTAACCATTTCTTAGAATGCGGTAACTATTACCGTTTCTTAGGAAGTTACGGTTGGTCTAGCTGGGAAAACGGCGACTGCCGACTAGGAGCCTGGGGTTTGAATCCCACGCGCACCACTGTTTTGTGGTGCGTTTGGTGGCCACAGCTATTGGCTTAAAAATGTATATTTTCCTGTAACGGTGAAATAGAAGTTGAGTTGCCAAAACATTTGGTCTCCATGGCTAGTTGTTGTATGATAGCATGTCAGAATTCATAATGCATATTTTGTTGATTATTTATTTGGCAAAGTAAACAACATTTTCGCTGTCAATCCTCATGGCAAATTCCATGCACTATTTTCGCTCCTCGTAGTTTCATCATGTAAACAACACATACATAGGTATAATAATGGTATAAATTGTACTGTCTAGCATAAATAATGATTACATATAGATATGTGGGATTGAGACGCTTAGAACGACAGATTAGATATCTCAGTGTAAATGTATTTGTAGGGATAGTCTAATGCTTATCTTTATGACACAATTGTTATTAAATATGTAGTTATGAAGTTCAGGCATAGCTGTTATCTGCATCTACTTATATACCAGTAAAACATACTCAACCTGTTTAATAACTCCGGTGTATTAAAAACAAAAGCACGTAGCAAAAAAAAAATTGTGTGGTGTTATGAAACCACGATAAAAGTGAAACTTTTTTTCGCATTGTAGACATTTAACTATATTTTTTTGGAAAAATATTCGATTCGTTAGTAAGTTAAGCAAAGTCGAGCGCCTATCACTTTATCTCTACTCCGCGGCCGACCGTCACGCGACATGAAATAGATGGACGAAAAAGTTAGAGACGATGTAATAAAAGTTTCAATTTAAAAGTGGAACATGTGGATTACACAGGCGCGGTCTGAAGGGAAATGACCCCCGGGGTTGCTATTGCTGCCTCTACAATTTCTAGCGAAACGAAATGAGAGATTAATCTCAATGCTAAGACATAGCAGAATATTTATTTATTATTTATTTATATTTATTTAGTTTTAATTAAGCTGTAGACCCTGAAGAAGCCTCTACCCTGTAGTTGCACAGAAAAGGGCTATTTCTGCACTTATTTTTTAAATTGATTAATCGGTGGTATCGTCGGTAACAACTAGTTATAAAATTAAAGCTTTTTATTTATGGGTAGAAAAAGTACTTATCTATCTATCTGTATCACAGATATCATGGGCCAATAAAAAGAAGAAAGATCGGGCTTAACCCGAAACTGGGACAAGATGGAGAAATTACAGGGCAATAGAGATCAAAAATCTTATATCTGCAGGGTGACGAGTGCAGTGAAGTCTGGGTAATGATTTGGACTCTTCATGTTCTAATAGCTGCTTGATACTGACAGGCGTGTTGCTTACCATCACTATAAAAAAATGGCAGTCATAGGAACTGCCGATAGAAATGAAAACTTTTAACTCAGAATTTGATAGCTTACTTTGGAAACTACGCGGGTTAAACCGGAGGGCGTGGCAATGGCCATGGTCCCGAGTTTACTGGAACATTTCTTATCATTTCCGAGAGTGTCGCTATAATTCAATTCACAGCCCACGAAAAATCAGTCTGTGGCGCGCCAAAAGAAGTTTTCACTTCAATAAAAACAAAAACAAGTAAGTACAATTAAATAAATAATAAATAAATAAATATTGGTGGACAATTCACACACAACACCATCTGACCCCAAACTAAGCAAAGCTTGTATGATGGCGGCCAAATAGCTGATATAATACTTTTATAATTTTAAATACATACTTATTATACATAGAAACACCCAGACACAGTGCAAACATTTGAATTCATCACACAAATATTTGCACTGGGTGGGAATCGAACCCACGACCCTCGGCTTCGCAGGCAGAGCTACTACCCACTAAGCCACGAGGCCAGTCACTAAGCCACAATTAGGTATTTATTTTTAATTTCCCAGCCGTATCAGTTCAAACACCAGAAGGTGGACAAGCCCAAGTCTCTCCGCATCTACGAGTGCCACGTCGGCATCGCCACACAAGACGGCAGGGTCGGGAACTACAACGAGTTCAGGGAGAATGTACTGCCCAGGATTAAGAACCAAGGTAAATATCATTATTAAGTATTTAATAGGCGAAACAACTAAAAAACTAATTAGTCCGTCAACTAGGTATATTATTTTAAAGAAATGTACACGCATAAATTTCGAATTTGTTTTGCTATTACGTTCGACGTCTTTGTGTACACGTATTTTTTCTTAGTGGAGCGCCGTAAGGTTTATACCTCGGATTTATATATATTATATATATTTATATCTTTTGTTTCATAAACTTATAACTCGGAATTTGATAGCTCACTTTGGAAACTACTCAGGTGAAACCGGAGAGCGTGGCCATGACCATAGCCTTGTTCGCATCTCTCTGACGCATTTCTATATGGCCTATACCTATAGCCATGCGGGACCATCGCCATTGGCCATCGTTCACCCGAAAACGTCTTTCATTCCCGAGCGTGACCCTAGAATTCAATTCACAGCTGACGAAAAATCTTTCTATGGTTCGCCAAAAGAAGTTTACACTTCAAAAATTACAAAGATACAGTTCTTAGAAGTTTCGAGTGACGTCACTTTATGGTAGCCACGATTTTTTACGAGCTACGCAGTGCAGTGCGAGACACGGAGACAGTTATTTGAATTTTTCATGTTCGAATAGCTGCTTGACATTATTGTGCTGTAATGGCGTGTTGTTTACCACTAGGGGCATCTTTTGCTCGTCTCGACAGTACCTACATCTAATAAAAAACCATAAGTATGTTGTTTCAATGTCTACATTTCCGAATATTCTGTCGTTTATCAGAGAGCCCGTAAGAAAAAGATTGAAAGAACGCGCGATTGATTTGATTGAAATTGATGTGGGTCTTATATTTCCATCGGTCCATTAATAAGTTAAATTACCATGAGCCATTCTTTAGATGTAGATTACCTGACGATAAACAGATTATAACAAGAAGGTACACACCTAAGCAGGTTGAGGTAGTCCTGGATTTATTAGTAGGCCGTATTAATAATACTTCGTAATAGGCAATAATAGTTTGTAATATGCCCCGATTTTGGGGCGGCAGCAGCCTAGGGGCGGCATATTTCAGAGTATAAAAGTCAAACTATAGTTCCCTGGTTTTCTCGTTGCTTTTTTATGGTTCCTAACTACGTAATAAGCTAAATCTTCATAAAAACTCGTTCCTATCGAAAATATAAAAAAATTGATAACATGTGCCTGATGGTAAGTCACACGCATCACGCATGCCCATAACAGCACAGTGTCAAGTAGGTCCTGGAATAAGAAGAGTCCAAATTACTTATCACTGCACTGCGTTCGTCACCCAGAGCTATCTGAAGCTTTATTTCTATAAATTATAAATTTGATATTTGTTTCCCGTTGATGAAATTATTTGCCAAGAACGCAAGTGACTCATCCTGGGTAACCCAGGATGTAAAATTATTAAAATCGTTACTATTTGACATTATTGAAATCGGTAAATGTAATCCAAATAATTCAGCAATTAATCAATTTATTACTGACATTAAAAATAGATATGACATTTTAATTAAGAATACAAAATCTGCATTTTACACTAAAAATATTATGAGCGGTTCTAATAGAACAAAAGCTATGTGGAAGATAGTTAACACCGAAAGAGGGCGTAATAACTCTGTACAAGTAAACGTCACTGATGTTTACTCCAAAAATTTGACACAAAGAAACTAGCTCTCAACTACATGAAGCGCGCGCGGCCGAGGCCTGCCAGGCCCCGCGCGCCGACGCGACGTCGCGCGCGCCCTGCGCTCGCTGCGCGCGGCGCGCCCGGCGGCGGACTGCTCGCTCCGCCTGCAGCCCTTTAGCGCTGACGAAGTCTTTCTAATAATAACATCGCGCATTCCACCAAAGATCTCAAAGGATGTGTATGGAATAAATATGAAACTTTTGAGAAGGCCGCGGGCCCGTTGTCTCCCATACTAGCAGAGTTATTTAACCGCTGTATTAAAGTAGGAGTCTATCCCACCCCGCTTAAGTTAAGTAGGTAAAGTCGTTCCTATTTTTAAAGGGAAAGGTAAAAGGTCCGATACCGATGGCTATAGACCGGTTTCCATCATCCCTGCGATTGCGAAGGTCTTTGAGAACGGGTTGAGCAGCAGGCTGGTCGGCTATCTATGCGCCACCGATTCTCTCTCTGATAAGCAATATGCTTACAGAGAAGGGCGGTCAACGACGACTTTGACGAGAAAGCTTGTCCGCCGCGTAGTGGAAGCACGCGACCGTAAGCCTAAATTGCAAGTTGCTGTATTATGCTGCGACCTCTCGAAGGCCTTCGACGTCGCAGACCACGCGGTACTCGCCGCTAAACTGGAGCACTACGGCTTGAGGGGTATGCCTCTTTCCCTGCTAAAAAATCTACTAGAGAACAGGGCGCAGATTGTGGTCGGCGACGCGGGCAAGGAAAAATCAGAACCACTATCTTCTAAAATGGGCGTGGCTCAGGGGTCGTCTGTGTCAAATCTGCTCTTCTCTCTTCTCCTCAACGATTTGCCCGACGCGGTAACATCAGCTGAAATCCTGATGTATGCTGACGATGTAGCGGCCATAGTTACCGCGCCGACCGAGGAAAAACTGGAGGAAAAACTCACAGAGGCAGCATCTCAACTCTCCTTCTGGTTTTCTAACAATGGGCTGGTGTTGAACCTGAGGAAGACTCACTTTCTCCACGCGAACTTATCAGGACACAAAATGAGGCCTCTAACTTTGAAAATAGGGTCCACAACATTGAACCAGGTGTACTCCACCACATTCCTCGGTTTTGAGCTGGACGCCGGGTTAACGTAGGAGAGTCATGTGGACAGACTAAGAGGAAAACTCGGTGGTGCATGTTTTGGGCTGCGGCGAGTGGCACAGGTTGTGCCCGTAGACGTAGCACGAGTTTGCTACTTCGCCACAGTACACTCGCTTGTGCAGTGCGGCGCCAAGCTGTGGGGGAGGTGCGCGGAGTGGCACAGGGTATTCCGGCTGCAAAAACGTGCCATCCGGGCTATCGTGGGGGTAGACGATGAGACATCCTTTAAACCATATTTTAGGAGTCTGGGTATTCTCACACTACCGTTAGTAGTAATAATGCAAGTGGCATTGTTTGTAAGAACTAATCTAGACTCCTTCGACGTCCGTGGGGCGAGCCATCGCTACCCCATGAGATGTGCGGGTATCCTCGTTACAGTCGCACGTACGTTGTCTAAATCCACGAAAATAACCCATGTTATGGGTCCAGACGTCTACAATAACATGTGAAGGCCGCACCTAGCTTATATAGTTTTAAATCTCGGTTACAGCGCTGGCTTGTTGAGCAAGCGTTTTATGGATATGAGGAATTTTATGCCTCGCCTTTATAAATCAGCAAATTGTTTAAACCAGTTGACATTTTTTCATTGTAGTATTATAATATAATTAATTTATTATTTATTGGCATTGTTTGATATTGGAATTAATATTCATTTGACATTATATTGTGCAAAGTTACTTATTGTATACCAAATCTTGTGATATAATTTGTGTAGTCATACTTATAAAATTTGACATGTAAATTGGTTTTATGAAATAAAAGATTATGATTATGATTATTATACCCTGTCATTTCTCTGGAAATATTACCCATAAAACCACAGTGATGTTTGCACATACCGAGTGGTAGAATAACTGGCAAAATGTGGTACTTCCTCAGGGGACTCTGCATAAATAGATAAACTCTTTATTGTACTTAACAAAACAACCAAC
Organism: Ectropis crepuscularia; assembly: GCA_963693475.1. Lineage (NCBI taxonomy): Eukaryota > Metazoa > Arthropoda > Insecta > Lepidoptera > Geometridae > Ectropis > Ectropis crepuscularia. The sequence goes on from OY856358.1 coordinate 20,368,501, forward strand.
TTAAAAAACAATCATGCAGAGAGTCCTACCCATACAGAATTAAAATATAATTATATCCTACTATTCCAGGGTACAACGCCATCCAACTCATGGCCATCATGGAGCACGCATATTACGCGTCCTTCGGATATCAGGTCACCAGCTTCTTTGCAGCCAGCAGGTAAATACTAATATTATGTATGATTTATGCATTATGCACATTTCCCTTTCCCGTTATTTTGCCAGGTTGAAAAGTAGCCTACATATGTGTAATTTCAGACGTCACGTCGGAACATCTTATCGAGTCGGGGTGAAATTTGGAACACGGATAGTTTATAGTCTGAAATAGCACATAGTCTATTTTTTATAGCTAGGAAACGAGAACGAGAACTATGCAGGTTAAACCGTGGGGTGATGTTAGAAAATAAATAAATATTGGTGGACAATTCACACACAACACCATCTGACCCCAAACTAAGCAAAACTTGTGCTATGGCGGCCAGATAGCTGATATATGTACCTAATATTTATATAGTTTTAAATACATACTTATTATACACAGAAACACCCACCACAGTACAAATATTTGAATTCATCACACAAATATTTGCACTGGTTGGGAATCGAACCCATAATCCTCGGCTTCGTAGTATAATGTTGCACGCCCGCTAAGAGTACACTTGTGTAATTCTTATATTATTAAGACCTATTTCTATACAGTACAGCAATAAATAAATAATTATCTTTATAGTCGCTACGGTACGCCATGCGAGCTGAAGCAGCTGATAGACCGTGCACACGAACTTGGTCTCTATGTCCTACTGGATGTGGTTCATTCTCACGCATCCAAGAATACCCTCGACGGGTTGAATGAATGGGACGGCACCACAGCTTGCTACTTCCACAACGGGGCGCGCGGGACGCACTCTCTCTGGGACAGCAGACTGTTCAACTATTCAGAGTAAGTTCAATCTTATTGCGCCGATTATAAAGTCTATATTGTAACCCTTATCAAGAAGGAAAAAGTCAAGCAACTAATCGACCGAGCACGCGACCTTGGTCTCTATGTCCTATTGGATGTGGTGCATTCTCACGTATCCGAGAACACGCTAGACACACTCTCTTTGGGACAGTAGGGTTTTCAACTATTCAGAGTAAGTTCAATCTTATTGCGCCGATTATAAAGTCTATATTGTAACCCTTATCAAGAAGGAAAAAGTCAAGCAACTAATCGACCGAGCACGCGACCTTGGTCTCTATGTCCTACTGGATGTGGTTCATTCTCACGCCTCCAAGAACACGCTAGACGCACTCTCTTTGGGACAGCAGGCTCTTCAACTACTCAGAGTAAGTTCAATCTTATTGCGCCGAGTATAAAGTCGATATTGTAACCCTTGACAAGAAGGAAAATGGAATGAAACACTTAATGAAAAACAAAGACGCGGTCTTCTGCATTGCGCATCCACGTTCTGCCAATCATCACCGAATAGTGTTATGGAAGCTAGATATGCTGATATAATGTACAATACTATTTTAAGTACAAACTTGTGATAATATATACTTATAGAAATACCCACACACATAAAAAAACGGCAGTCATGGGAACTGCCGATAGAAGTGGAAACTTATAACTCAGAATTTGATAGCTCACATTGGAAACGGTGAAACGGGAGGGCGTGGCCATGACCATGGTCCCGAGTTCACTCGAAAATTCCTTATTTCAAAAACATACATCTACATATATATCACACAAAAGTTGGTCCCGGATGGGATTTAAACCCAAAAATTACGACTACGACTGAACTATCAAAAGCCGTAGATTCGTAAGTTATGTTTAGACTTTAAAATTGGGGTGGCTCGAAGGACGAACAAAAAAAAATACGCTAATAATTTTTTTATGCCTTTATTCTTGCATTTCAGAATCGAGGTTTTAAGATTCCTGCTGTCAAACTTGCGGTGGTATCAAGAAGAATACCAGTTTGATGGTTTCAGGTATGTTTCTAGATATTATTTCTATATTACAGCTCGGACTTCTTGTCTTAATGCGGGTGTTGAATAGGATTTTAGTTGTGGTAGGACTAGTTTCCGCCTGCGAAAGTACCACACCTTTACCTATTATTGTAAAGTCCGCCTAGAAATAATGTGCAAAACCTCACTGAGTTCCGTTTTGAAAGGCAATGTTTCAGAGAATTATACAGCATAGAGATAAATCATCTTATAGCTCTGGGTGATGAGCGAAGTCCAGAGCTGAGCTCTGTGATGATTTGGGCTCTTCTGAAAAAGGTAATATTCTATTGAATGCCCCCAAACACTGTAACTGTCTTACAGAAGCTGGCAGAGCATGCCACAAACGAATATAAATTATTAATTATTTTTATTTATTTTTATTAAACAATTTTTTGTATGGTAGATTATTTTATTGTCATTGTTAGTCATGGTCAGTGTTTTCAATGGTATCCCACCATAAAATAGCCTGTAAAGATAAAACTTATAAAATACCGTTTAAGGCCTCAGCTTTTTTTAGCCTTTAGTTAGTGTCGTCCAGCCTTAGCTAGTTTTTAAAACTGTTTTTTCTCACAGGTTCGATGGAGTGACATCGATGTTGTACCACAGCCGCGGCATCGGAGAGGGATTCTCCGGCCACTACGACGAATACTACGGCCTCAATGTGGACACGGAAGCTTTGATCTACCTCATGCTCGCCAACGAACTGATACATAGCGTCGACAGCAGGGCTATTACTATCGCAGAGGTGACTTAGTATTTTTATCTATCGATCTAACATACAAAAATAAAAAAAAAATCTTTAAAAAAAAACAATGACTTCAATTTAAAATCAGACACCCGACAAAATTTTTACCAACTAAATAAACTCTTTCCCCATATTTGTCCACATTCTGCATTTTTAATCGCAATGTTATTATCTTTGTATTAACAATATTCAAATAATTTAATCGGTGTTTATTGAATTAAAGTCATTTAAATTAAGACTGTGTATATAGAATCGGCCAGTGCTGTGTATGCGTGCGTGTCTGCCTGTATGTGACAGGCTGACACGCACACACATACTTTGCGCGGGCAATGACCAGTGCACCCTCACTCGCTCAAGGTCGCGCGGTTTAAGCCTACCGCTAGACCGTTCCTTCCAGGTAACAAGTGACAGTCGGTTGTCGGACGCACGGCTGAGCGCTCGCGCAAAACGTTTCCCGCGCATATTGTTATTAGATATGTCGTAAACCCTCCGCGCTAGACAGGGACAGAATTACGCGTTAGAAAGAGCGCAAATGTTTATTTGAAAATCGCGACCGGTATTGCGAGCTGAATTGAACTTTGTTGTGTCCCAGCAAGAGTCACTATTTATATAATTGTTTTTGGCAAGTGTGGCTTCTGTACTAATATTTATTCTGTGCAATGACCGACTGATGTGTGTAATGTGTATGTGTGCGTGTCAGCCTGAATATGACAGCAGACTGGCCGACACAGTTTTTGTTTTAGCAAGACTACGTCTGACTTTTTTTAAACGTCCATGGACGCCCACTTGGACATTTTATTGTTATCATTCATATGGTCGAGTAGCGTTTGCAGGATCAGCTGATATGAGCTGGTAGCTGGTGTATAAATATGTCATAGCTGGTATAAATGTCTCCGCAAAATTGACAATACCCTCAGATTATAATCTGACCTAACCTACCATCTATACTAATATTATAAAGCTGAAGAGTTTGTTTGTTTGTTTGTTTGTTTGTTTGTTTGAACGCTAGGATCTCGGAAACTACTGGACCGATACGAAAGATTATTTTTTTGTTGGATACTCCATTTATCGAGAAAGGCTATAGGGTATATAACATTACGCTACTATCAATAGGTACGGAGCATGAGTGAAGAATGTAAAGAAAACGGGGAAAAATATTTCTCTTCGAGAGCTTTAGTTCCGTGAATTTAAATTCTCTTTGGTCGCTGAAGTCTGTGACGGCGCGTGTCTACATTTGAAGTTTGTGTCATTTGAAGTAATCAAATTTGTTCTACAACAATGCATTGTTGCTTATTTACGTATTTTTAGGGTTCCGTAAAACGTAATAAAGTGGCCAGTAATGGATATTTTAGTATGGATTTTCCTCAAATAGACGCGGGTGAAACCGCGGGGCACAGCTAGTCCGTTTATAATCTTACGCGTTTTATTATGAACTCGTGGTATTTACCATTTTACAGTGACATATATACATATAACTATTAATTATATTTGAAAGCAGTTTCTAAGATGTTTAACGTTTAGTTTATCGTTAAAACTACCCTTTTCGACCCTTACGGCTGCCTTTGTAACTGTGTTTTGTAACCAGTTACAAAAGAAGAAAAATGTTTTCCTTTCTCGTAACCAGGTTACAAACCAATATATTTTCGGCCGCTATCGTAACTACCACAGATTACAGTCTGTAATCTGTGGTAACTACGTTTTGTAACCGTCGCGAGGTTACAAAAGAAGTATTTTTTCTTCTTTTCTCGTTACCAGTTACGTGCTAAGACTTTTCTAAATAATTCCTATATCCGAATTATATTAATTACTACCAGTCCAAGGTCCATATTGGTAGTCGAAATATATCAAAAACCTATTGCTACGACAGATGAAACATATATATTTGTTAGGACGTATCCGGCATGCCAGCATCGTGCCGCCCCGTCCGTGAAGGCGGCACTGGCTTCGACTACCGACTCGGCATGGCGCTTCCGGACATGTGGATCAAACTGTTGAAAGAAGAGAAGGACGAAGACTGGAAGATGGGACATATTGTACACACCCTCACTAACAGACGCTGGATGGAGGGCACTGTGGCCTATGCTGAGAGTCACGATCAGGTAAAATCTGTGAACAACATTTTAAAAACTTAACGACTAACATATACACTATTTACAAAACAAGACGAGTTTGAAACACAAGTTACTTTGAAATTTGAATTTTGAACTAATAAATCACCTTTGTCATCATTGGACTGCCTTAGTCAACTACTAAACATAGTATATTTTAATTACTAAGTATGGTTGATATTGATGTGGAAGTAAACTGGCAACATTGGGTCACCTTGTGTTACTCCTCGTCAAAAACAAACCTCTGCGATGTCTTCTAGTGCTAATTTGTTTAAATCTGTCAAAAAGAAATGAAAATAGTCCCTAACGCCATGTATATATTGTCCATGTATCTCCGATTGTCCATCTATCTTAAATGAAATTTCTCTGCAAGTTCCTCACCATTATCCCAGGCACAGAATTTGTCGAATTCTGGATTGGCAACAGGTCGCTAGAACCAATTTGGCATGTAACTCCCCGTTGCGGAGAGTATGTCGCACGTATAACGAAGTCAATGCCTCCTCTGACAACCTCGACTTATTTAATGATAAATTAGCCGTATTTAAACACAAGCTAGTCAACATGTTAGGGACGTCTAATTTGTAAAAGTATAGTTCTTTATTATTGTTTTTTTCTTATTGTTTTTTTTCATTATTATTTGTATAAAAATAGCCACAAATTTTTAAGCAAGCTGTATTCACCTATATATATAGGCTAACATATCAGATTTTTTTATATTTAAATTGTTTTGTTTATAAGTGTTGTAATATGTTCGCTGTTGGTGTCTCTAAAATAAATAAATAAATAAAATAAAAATAAATATATAGTCCCTAACTCTGAGGATTGACCATAGGAGGACGCAAGAAATTTAGCTTGCTAACAAACTTTTTCATATTTTTTGTGGGGCGCGGGGAGAACGTATATTTCACACATTTGTAAACTTGAACTCACACAACAGCAACAAACCTCTGTTTGTATAAACACAAACTAAGACAAATGCTACACACCTATACAAAACATCTACGAAACGCTTTATAAAACGCGGTTGATCATTTTTGACAATAAAGCTCATTTGGTATGTTAGAACTAGGCTCGTCCCCTAAGTGTAGTTGGTCTAAGTCCCTAACTTAAAATATATATATTAATCAGGTATACCGCTTAAGTAAAACGGTCTGATCTTTAATATTGCCATCACTTTAATTTTACTTACAATCATAGAGAGAGAGAGAGAAGGAGAGAGAACAGCAATAGCAAAGCCACAATCGTTTTATAGCTTCAATCTAGCTTACGTAATCATACTTACATAAAAGCCTGCTGGAGGGATTGGATCACCTTGTGTAAAACCTCGTCAATGTTAACCTTTCGTTAATATGTCCTTAGGCGCTAGTAAGTGATAAGACCATCGCGTTCTGGTCGATGGATGCGGTCATGTACACGCACATGAGCGCGCTGAGCGCGGGATGGCGCTACATTGTCTGCGATGTCTAATAGTGCTGTCAAAAAGAAACGAACATAGTTCCTAACGCCATGTACTTATATAGAGCCTAACTTAAAACATATATTTATCTGGTAGACCGCTTAAAAAAAAAAGATCTGGTCTTTAAATTGCTATCACTTTAATTTCACTTACAATCGTAGAAAGAGAGTGAAAGAGAGTAATAGCAAAGCCACAACCGTTTTACAGTTACAATCTAGCTTACGTATTCATGCTTTCATTAAAACCTGCTGGAAGGATGGGATCACCTTGTGTAAAACCTCGTCAATGTTAACATTTCGTTAATTTGTCTCTAGGCGCTAGTAGGTGACAAGACCATCGCGTTCTGGTTGATGGACGCGGCCATGTACACGCACATGAGCACGCTGAGTGCGCCGAGCCCGGTCGTGGAGCGAGGGATGGCGCTACATTGTATGATACGACTCATAACACATGCACTCGGCGGCGAAGCTTACCTCAACTTCATCGGTAAGCTATAACTTTACCGTCTTTACCCACGTTGGAATAAGTATTTTTGTGTAGTATCTTATAAATTGAAGCATGCCAGCTGCTTAAAAATGTGTCATGTTCCACATGAGCCAAGCGTGCAAGCGAAAGCGCGGAACAAGCGATAGGAAGGCGACGATCCTATGTGTTTGGTTTGTGACGCATCTATAATGACGTTGTCACGTAAAATTATCGTTTGTAAACAGATTTTACATGCAACCATTTTTTTATTGAGTACTTACTTACTATACTTACTGATGTTACTTATGAATGACAAAATTAAATAGTTAGAGGGTAAATGGATCTGATCAAATCTGATCAAAGTTACGGCTGGTCTAGTCGGGAGAACGGCGGCTGCCGATCCGGAGACCCCGGGTTCAAACCCCACACGCACCACTGTCTTTTCGAAGTCATGTGCGTAATGCCGCTAACTTAAAACGGTGAAGGAAAACATCGTGAGGAAACCGACATGTACCTAGAATCTTTCGAAGTCATGTGTCATCCGCCAACCCGCACTGGGCCAGCGTGGTGGATTATGGCCTCCTTGCGAAAGAAGGCCCCGAGTCCCAGCAGTGGGAACGTTTAGTGGGCTGTTGATGATGAAATGGATCACCTTGATCCATCTGTCCATTTCTCTAGCATTAGAGTTAATTAGAAATGTGTACCTAAGTGCCACGTTAGTTTTCATCCTACTTCCTACTATTATTAAAAATGACAAAATTTGGGCGTTTGGATGTTTGTTGCTCATTCACGTCGGAAAGGCTGAACAGATCGTTCAAATTTGGAATCTATGCAGTTCTGTCAATCACTGGAAAATAATGAGAACGGGAATTACGCGGCTCAAACTGCGGTACATAAAATTTGTTAATAAAACGGTAAAAAATAAGCTGTTCTCCTGATGGTAAGCGGTAGTATTTTATGAACATCACCAACATCAAAGGTCTTGGCGACATTGAATCAATGAGTGTCGATAAATACGGAAAAACGAACTATATTCGTATCCAGGCAACATTTCGAAAAGTTTGACTTTGTTTTTTTTTATGTTTGAATTTAGCAACTCCAAGGACTCGGGGGTCCGTGACCTTTGACGTTTGTTTTCTTTTTTTACATTAATGTTGGATTAGGAGAAGAAATAGGAGGGAGTAGGGACAATTTTCATTCTAACTATAGGGCTATTTTCTCTGGAAGATATCGCTTTCAGCGATAAGGCCGCCCACTGTCGCACTACTTTAAAATGTATTTATCTATTTTTCTGCAGTGCAATATAATATAAAACAATTAAATGTGCTAAGTCAAGTGAAAGAAGTGACTTCCCCTTAACAGAGTCAATAAGAAAAGTGCTGATGGGCACCTTCTTATGTATAAACTATGTAGCAATTTAAGTTAGATGTAAATTACTCATTAGCCTAGACTTTTTAATTAGGCTAGATTGTAATAAGTATTAGGATCCAAAGCGACTTGGTGAATAATTTTAGAAAAAAAAAAAAAAACTATTTTTCTGTATTTAATTTTATTAGGTGTGTCAATAAAGAGTATATCTATTTTATTTTCTAAGTCGCGTCCTCCTGGCTCAGCGCCTCAGTTTAACTTTTTTACATAGTTTAGAGTGACGAGACGAGCAGGACATGTGCCTGGTCGTAAGCAACATGCCTGCCATATGACAGCACAGTGACACGCAGCTATTGGAACATGAAGAATACAAATTTACCGTTACCTGCTGCACTGCACTGCGCTCGTCACCCAGAGATATTAAATGTTTTATCGTTATGCCCCGTAATTTCACTGGAAACATTGCCCTTCAAACAGGAACACAGTAATGTTTGCACATTATTGTTGGGGGGTAGAATAACTGCCAAAGGTGTGGTACTTCCCCAGGCGGACTCTGCAAAGAGTCCTACCACTACTAAACTAAATATATATCCTCAGGTAACGAGTTCGGGCACCCAGAGTGGCTGGACTTCCCCCGCGCTGGCAACGACTCGTCGTACCACTACGCTCGCCGGCAGTGGAACCTAGTGGACGACGACCTCCTCAAGTACAAGTTCCTGAACCACTTCGACCGCGACATGAACCTGCTCGAGGAGAAGTATGGCTGGCTTCGAGCTGACCCTGTGAGTGATCCGAGTGTCTTAAATATTAATGAAATATCTTTAACCCGTCCGTCGAGACTCATTTTAAGACAAATTCTATTAACTGATTTCACTGGTTTATAGTTTTTTTTTAAACTGCTGCCGCAGAAATGTTTGATTTGTTTTGTTTTGTCAAAACTAACCTGAAAATTCATGAGGGTAGATTACATTTTTTTCACATGATGAGTCATATCCGGCGCCTTAAGGGCCATATGGCCCGTATGAGCCCGCCGCTTGACGGGTTAAATTTATCGCTTTTAATTATTAAGATAGTGACTGGGTCAAAAATATACCATTCTAAATAGTCCGTCAGGGAGATTATAGAAAAATATGGGATACGTATTTTTCGTTTTAACAAATTATTAAAAATCGACAAAGATATAGATGTTCAAACTTCTAAGCACTAGATACTATATCGTCGTCATTTTTTGTTTGTGAAACAAAATAAAAAATACGTGTAGGTACAATATTTTTAAAATAAATAGTCTTAACTGATGGACTCATTCGTTTTGTTTTAGTTCAAATTTACTTTACTCTCTAGATCTAGAGGGTAAAAACGACTTATGCACTCAGACATCGAAGAGCAAAAATACTCTTTCTGAGGTAGTGGTATGAAAAAAATATTTATTATTTTATTGACATGTTTCATTGCTTGGTAGGTACTTGGTATTATAATAATTATAATGATGATGAAACGTTTTTGGTTTTAACAAAATTAAACATTAACGCCGCCCATGATGTATTTGAGAGCAATTTTGACAGGTTTTTGCATTCTGTAAACGCCCCTTTCAGTAACCTTTGTAACTCTGTATAGGTTACTACCTAGCTGTAGGAACCATGCGCGCGTTGCTACGCCACATCACAGTAAAGAATTATGTATTTACTGTGGCCACATGTCGAAAATTAGTCGTTCCTATTCAGAAACCTTTGGCTCATCCACAATAACTTTGCCAAAGATCATCACATGAACAAATGCATAGTTTACGATTCTATAAAGGACATACAAACATTCATTTTTATATGTAGGTCTAGAACAGGGGTTCCCAAACTAATTTTGCCTTCTGCCCACTTTGAGAATAAATTATTCTTTAGCGCCCTCCTCCCCACGATAACTTCAAATTACATTAGTTAATACTTGTGAGCTATATTAGTGCAGATTATGTTAACATTCATTCTAAGCGAGACTTGGGTACTATCAAGAGCCGCAAGAGCCCTTAGTTGAGACTTGAGCCCTCCGGACTCCCAACGTCCAAGCATCTAGGTACCCAACGCCCCAATTTTTGTCTGGATCTCGTACCGTCCCCTTTTACCTAGGCTTGCAGCACCCACAAGGGGGCGTTATCGTCCACTTTGGGAAAGGCTGGTCTAGAAGATGAGTTATATATTTGTTGTTCGCAGGGTTACGTGTCATGCAAGCACGAGGGAGACAAAGTGGTAGCATTCGAGCGAGCCGGCTTGCTCTTCGTGTTCAACTTCAACGCGTACCAGAGCTTCACCGACTACAGGGTCGGCGTCAACATGGCCGGCAAATATAAGGTACAGCTTACAGCAAAATATTGGTAGTTATAGCACAATCTGTTCAATCATACAGTCGTTCAACAAAGCCGTCTAGACGGGGCAATCATGCGGGGCGTGCGGGGTGAGACGCGGGAGGCGCGCTCCCGTCATTGCCAACATTACAATTTACAATGTTATGCTGCCTATACACACTGGGCCAGTGGAGGCCAACGCGAGTGTCGACAAAACGGCACGAGACAAAACGTAGCATCCACACACTGGCCCAGCGCTGGCAAAATCGCGGTAGGCCAATAATAGGAGAACAGGACGCTACTCGCCGAGCGCTTTTATTTTGTGCACAAAAACCGACACCGGTCACGAGAGACGAGTCGAGACAAAACAGCCCTATACACACTGGCCACTTGCCGTCACTCGGCCAGCGAGGCGAGCGACGCGAGTCATCACAAAACGACCCTCCACACACTGGCGTTGGCCTGCACTGGCCCAGTGTGTATAGGCAGCTTTAGTATTTCGTAAGCGCGGTTCAGTTTTCGGTTTTGTCTACCCGTGTCTAGACATTATCGGCGTTTCTGCCAAGATCAAATGCGATGAACTACTGGTAGTATTTCTTTACTGTACTGTATATGGAGTGCTGATAGAAGTCAAAACTTCTTAGAATTTCCGTATTAAACATTAAACAGCTCTAATGTTGCACATTACATCACCTGTATAGCTAAAGAGATAGGATAGCTATTATGCATATCGGTGATGCGCTCTCCTAGATGCCATCCAACCAAAAAGTATATATGTACATACCTACATAACGCGTACGTCCCGCCCTGTTTCACCCACTACGCGTGTATTGTTGTGTAAACTTACGCTACACACACAGAGACGCAGTTTATTAGCAATAACAAGGTGCTCAGGGCACATCTAATGGTTTATTTCGATGGGGGCTTGTGATATGATCGGGTACACTCTCTGTTTTCAGGTGGTCCTGTGCACAGACAGTAAGAAATACAATGGATTTGGTCGCGTCGAGCCAGACGCGGATGTGCACCATACACTGGACATACCCTGGGGGAACAGACAAGACTCTATACAGGTATGACTTTAATCATTTAACTCTCAATGTAAAGAGATAGACAAAAATGATGATGAATTGAATAATAGTGGATAGTGAATCAATGTTACCGTTGAATTGACACAAAAGCGCGCTCCATCGTAGACAGCATCGTCGCTTTATCAGGCAGGATAGCGGTCAGGTGCAGACCTATTACCATTAAAAAAAAACTAGCAATTCTAATTACTGGCCTCGTGGCTTAGTGGGTAGTAGCTCGGCCTGCGAAGCCGAGGGTCGTGGGTTCGATTCCCACCCAGTGCAAATATTTGTGTGATGAATTCAAATGTTTGCACTGTGTCTGGGTGTTTCTATGTATAATAAGTATGTATTTAAAACTATAAAAGTATTTATATCAGCTATCTGGCCGCCATAGCACAAGCTTTGCTTAGTTTGGGGTTAGATGGTGTTGTGTGTGAATTGTCCACCAATATTTATTTATTTAATAGTGAAACTACTGTATAGTAGTGGCATATATATATATTTTTTATACTAGTGCCCATCCAATGTATGAATGAAAATTCTTCATTGTTCACACCTTAAAATAATAATATATAAAACTAGCTGTTACCCGCGACTTCGTCCGCGCAAAATAAATACTGAGGTAACTCAGGCAATAACTAATTTTACACCCAGACACATTTACTAAAAACAGCTCATATTAAAACAAATCAAAATCGGTTCAGTTGTTTAGGTGTGAAAGCGTAAGAGACATTCGTCCCCCATTTCAACTTCAATTTCATGCCCATACAGTTCGAAAAAATTACAAAATTGCTAGAACAAACATTTATTGGCTTCGTGCCAAGTGCCTATATAAAGAGTTTCATAGTTTTATCTTCAACAAATGGAAGCTTCCATGTATACTTTCATCCCCCATTTCAATCCCAATTTCATCCCTATATAGTTCGAAATCACAAAATTTCTAGAAAAAATATTCGTTTGCTTTGTGTCAAGTGTCTATTATATTCAGAGTTTCATGGTTTTATCTTCAACAGTTGGGATCTTCCATGTTGACATTTATCCCCCATTTCAACCCCAATTTCACCCCCGTACGTTTCGAAATTACAAAATCGCTAGAACAAACATTCGTTTGCTTCGTGTCAAGTGTCTATTTAAAGAGTTTCATGGTTTTATCTTCAACGCTTGGGAATGTCCATATTGACATTTATCCCTCATTTCAACCCCAATTTTACCTCCGTACAGTTCAAAATTACACACATTCTTTTGCTTCGTGTCAAGTGTCTATATACAGAGTTTCATGGTTTCATCTTCAACGGTTGGGAATTTCCATATTGACATTCATCCCTCATTTCAACCCCAATTTCACCCCCGTACAGTTCGAAATTACGAAATTGATGGAACAGACATTCGTCTGCTTCGTGTCAAGTGTCTATAAACATACAGAGTTTCATGGTTTTATCTCCAAAAGTTGGGAATTTCCATATTGACATTTATCCCTCATTTCAACCCCAATTTCACTCCCGTACAGTTCAAAATTACAAAATTGATAGAACATGCATTTAATTGCTTCGTGTCAAGTGTCTAGCAAGGACGTTTAAAAAAAGTCGGACAGAGCCCATCCAACGACAACACTGAGGCACGAAATTTGCGGCGGCTACTTATGTGTGCATGAATTCTGGGTTGCCATGATGACAAAATTTACACCACAAAAAAACACATAGGTACAAGTAATCAATAGTAATATATTATTTTTCTTACTGCTGAATCTTAGATAGAACATTTAGCTATTCGACGGAGGTAAATTGGAAGTAAGATATTTCGCTTCTTTAAAAACTTTATCACATTTTTGCGTGGCGCGGGAGAAACGTATAAATCACACAAGTTAAACTGGAACCCGCACAAAAGCAACAAATCTCTCTTTGATAATTATAGTAGGTACCTAATATTATTATTAATAGTAATATTATTACGCTTTATCACAAACCTATTTACAAATAAATCAAATGTACAATTAATTTACTCACGAATAATTAAGAACTAATTATCTTAGATATTATACAGTAAAGTAAGACTGGCAAAGCACATTGGTCCCTTTCGGGACTTAAAATTAAAAAACGAATAAATTTTACTCTGGGGTCGCTTTTTTGGCAATCTATAACTACAAATAAATTAAGTTGGAATATATGTTTGTAATATTAAAATATCAGCTTTTTATTAAATGCATATGAATATATAAACAACAAAGCGGACTTTTTTTTGTTTTGTCTGTCTGTTTCTCTGTTTGTTCCTAATCTCAGAAACGACTAGACCAATTACGACGGGGTTTTCTCTACTAGATAGCTGATGTAGTAATGAATGATTTAGGCTACTCTGACATGAAGAAAATAAACAGTGTTCCGCGAAATAAACAAAAAAACCTTGAAAAGCGCGTAAAGCTCCGGGCACAGCTAGTCTTATCTTAATATATAAATATAAATTATGGTGTCACGTTGTTTGTCCGCAATGGACTCTTAAATTAGATAACCGATTATAATCAAATTCGCACACCGTGTGCAGTTTAATCCAAAGTGAGAGATAAGATGGTTTTGATTTAGATTTCGATTCCATTACTTTATCTGACAATATCCGAGCAAAGCCGCCATTGACCGCTAGTTTTAATATTATATACATAACATAGAAAAATCGTAAAATAATATTTGTTTTCATCACAAATATTTGTACTGGGTGGGAATCGAATCCACGACTCTCGGCTTCGCAAGCAGACTTACTACCAACTAAGCTACGAGTTATAAAATACCATACGAGTTTTAACTTAGATAGTTAATTTACCTTTTGAGGTATTGCATATGTAGCAATACGCCGGAGCCCTCCTTTTGTTACATATATATTTTCAGCTTCGAAATGTTTACTGCAAATGACACTGTATTTGTTTGGGATCCAATCGCTTTCACAGTTACAATTTCTAATTATATTGATCCATTCATTTCGCCAAACTACATTTTCTTTAAGAAATCTAGCAAACAAATTAATGAATTAAATACCTAGTGGCAACTAATATAAATTAATTAAATGTATCGATATAATGTCCGAGCCTTTATTCACACAGTTCACTAATTTTACTAGAATTAATAAATCAACTATTAATGAATAATGACAAATAATAATCAAAGTCCCATATATTTCGGGTAATTATCACAGACTAATTTTGGCAGCACTGCATTTGGAATTCCCCTTTTTTGTTTTAGCGAATGAAGATTTGTTTTAATATTGAAAACGTGGAAATAAGTAATTGAATTATGCACCTGTGAAACGTGATTCCTGGATGTCGTTTGCGTTGGTCACTACGGCTTTTACAGCATTTCACTACGCAAGACATTATGTGTGATGAGATTTTCCTTTACCGCGAAACGTGTCGACTGGCTGATGTTTGCGCGCGTAATGGCCGACTGATGTATGTATGTAAGAGTGTCAACCTGTATGTGACAGGGCACTGGCCGACTCGATATACACAGCCTTTGTATTAGCGAGACTCTGTCCGCGTTTTTTTTTCGTCCATGGTGTCTAGATACAAAATTTGATAACTTTGAAAATCACGTTTCATACAAAATTTTCATACAACCGTTCATCCCTTGTTTCACCCTCTTAGGGGTTGAATTTCGCAAAACCCCGTCTTAGCGAGCGCGTACGTGCTAAAAGGGACCTCCATGCAAAATTTCAGATTCCTAGCATTTGTAGTTTCTGAGATTCCTTGATGAGTGACCTTTCGCTTTTATATATTTATATAGATATATACATACATAAATATAGAAAAACAGTAAAACTAGTTTTCTCTTTCTCATCACACGCACACACACATACTATGTCAGCTGACTAATTGATATCCGTACTGTCAGATGCTGTCAGTCAACATAATGTGTTTGTGTGTGAGACAACAAAATTAAATATTTTTTTAGGATGGTATGATTACTACTCTTATTCAAACTGAAACATAAATCTCGAAAAAACACTGAACCAAAGCAGTGATAGTCTTAGACTGAGAAAGAGATTAGTTTGATATGTCTACTTTTTATTAGATGCCTTCTGTTTACTCCCTCCACCATATCACTATATTTAGATATCCTAAAATAATACTTGCAAACAACTGTGATAACTTCAAATAAACTTATAAATCTGATATAAATAATACAAATGTAATTTTGTGCCATTTTGTTTCAGGTGTACATTCCTACTCGCACTGCAATAGTTTATGCCAAAGTAGACTAAATTACACTCTATAGCACCCTTACCTAGCATAATATATAACAAACAAATATGGTACCTAACTATCAACAATTATCTGTAATGCTGATTATTCTTTGTACTAATATAACTTTGTATTAATGCAAAGTGAACACTAGCAGTGTTGAAACATCCTGCTGCCATTATTGTTCCACTTTTGTGCTAGGTGAAAGGAAATACTTTAGTATAATATATGTATATTTTTTTAGTTTTGTACTCCTAGTTTACTGATAGTGGGAATTGAGATTGCATGATTTTTATGTGTTGAGAATATGTAATGCTAGTCTCGAAATTATTTTTAGAAAGGCTCAATTTTCAGATTGTTAAATAATAGACTTTTATATGTACAAAATACTATATTTGTAAGATACACTTGTTATTCTAATAAAAGATCTGTTAAAAATGTATTTTTTATTTCACTTTTATTTATTAGGTTTATGGTGGGACACCAATAAGCAAGTTATTTTTAGGTGTGCAATTTAATGGTTTCAGTTTTGATAAGGTCACTTTGTAGCCATATTCCTCAGCCAGGCGACCTCGATCAGAGTCTATAGCAGCCATACAACGAGAGCCTCGCACGGTCAAAGGATGTTCCTCATGGGTTTGATCAGCTGCGTGCCCTAAACATAAATACTTCTCAATGCCGACACTTGCAAACTTATTGCTTCTCGGATAGACTAGCCTATCTGTTGCATGTAGAGAGCCATAACAGCACGGACATAGCACAAACTTGGCATTGGATTTTAGGCATTTATCCAACACTAAATCACTCGCAATTCCACAAGCATGTAAAGCAATTCCAATATCAAACTTCCCATTAAAAAAGTCCAAGTTACATTGAAAGAAATACACATTTTTCAAACCCATTTTGTGCACTCTTTCTCGTGCTCTTAGTAATGATTGCTCTTTGTTTTCTAGTAAAATGATAGTACAGTTTGGCAGTAAGTGTGCTATGAGGATCCCCAAATGACCACTACCACTGCAGAAATCGACTATTAAGTCTCCTTCTTTTGCTATGCTGAGAACGGCTAAAGTTAAGTTCTCCAATTGTTGTGTTTTTCTCTTTACTCTTACATCAGGTAAGTGACCTGCATTCGGATTCGCTCCATCTGGTATATTACTCCAGTCTATTGAAGATTCAAACTCATTAGCACTAATTTCTAACTCCATGTCACCAATTAATGAGCATAGTGCATTTTCAACATCGTCTTCTTTTGTGAACAGTCTCTTTTTAGGGTTGTGCCTTTTTGGGTCACATTTATAGAGACTAACATCTTCTATTGCAGGTATAACTACATTTCCATGTGTCAATTCATCTACTTTGACTAATTCTATTAAATTATTTACTCCTGGTATTTTTATAACATTTTCATACCATTGATAGGTGTAAGGTAAATATATTTTGAACAAACTTCCAAATTTTTTTGCAATAATTTGATATGATGGTATAAGGATTAGATCTGCTAATGTGAAGAATGGGCCTTCAGCAAACTGATGACTAATTTCTAGATGTTCTATTTTAATAGAAGAATCTATAATGAGTTCTTTCTTTTTGTTTGATTTCCATTTCCTATTTTTTCTTTTTTCCCTTATATTTTCTGTTTTGTCTGATTCTGAAACGATTTTTATTTCATCTTGATCTTGAAGTAGTTTACTAGGTTCTTCTTTGTTTTTACTGTTTAAATCATCCTTTTTCAAATCTCTAGCTATTTTATAAACATTGTGCACTCGTACTGGCTTCTTCAAATGATTTTCAAATCTCACCAAGTTTTTTGAAACTTCAGATATTTGAGTAGATTTTAAAATTTCTTTAACAGTTTTTAAGATATCAACTTCACAAAACTTTGTCCATATCGATACTTCATTAGGCGCTTGCAGACAGCTTTTTCTGAAGCCCAACAATCCCTCTTCATGCTCTTGAGCTTTCCGATCTAATGATCTATACTTACAAATGTGTCTAGCAACAGCACACAAGCCCGTAATTATTGTGTCTTGGTACATCACTACTGGATATACACACGACGAAACTTGCCAAGGCACCTTCTCATTTTCGATAAACTGAAGACCACTTTCTTGGAAGACGACGGTCGTTTGGTTTACATTTTTGGGCACTGAAACCACTTTCAGAGCTACTTGTGGCACACAAAATTTATAAATGGAATAAGATAAATACGATTCATAAGGCATTTGTACAGTTTTGGTTTCATTATATTCACTAGCAAGTGTATGTGATTCAATGAAAACTGAATTTTCCATTGTCGTTTTCGGAAATTATTTTATAATAACCTATAACCTCAAAAGTCAAAACAAACTAGGTAGCGTAGGTATCTACGTATCTAGGTATATATCACAGACTAAGTAGAGAGATATATCACAGATCCGCACTGATCACTATGTTATACTGAGTAGTGTGACCTAAGCAGCTGAGATGTCAATGTCAATTGTCATTGAGGAAATCTGTGGAGCTGCCCTATTCAATATAGACTACAGGCCCGTGAACAAAATTTACGGGTCAAATGAACCACAGCCTTTAAAAATAATAAAAAGTGAAAAAAATAGTAGTAGAATGAAACCCATTGGAAAAGGAGGGGAGTATTATAAAAATGAAAGGAAAAATAAATTACGGGCGATCTGAGGTCGGGAAGGGGATGGGGGTGAGTTTTTAAAGTGAGTAAGGGTAAAAAACGGTTATTCTCGATTTCCGGCAAAACTAAAAGTCCTATTGAAAAAAGTTAAATGGCAAAGTTGTAGGTAATAAAAAGATCTAAAACTTTTGTATACACACTTTTTTTCACATAACCTCAAAATTTATGTGAAAAATTCAAAAAACCAAGTTTTTGGTTTTTTATTTTTATCTTTTACAAAAATATTTTTTTTTAACGAAATTTGGTGAAAACTTATCTTTTTATGTCCCAAATACGCTGTAATTTATTTGATCAAAAATATTAATTTTTTCACATTATTTTGAATGAATATCGAAAAAAACACCCTAACTTTCAATCGAAAAGTCACCCGTCAAAATATCAGCTTTTTTTATAAATTTGGTATGTTTTCTGTTTGTTGAAATCTCTACTTTCCGATGGTGAAAAAATAAATATGTTACCATAGTAAATCTTCTCAGAAAATGAAAAAAATCTAAAAAAAATCGAATTCGATTTTTTTTTTCATTATTATAAAAAATGTTGAGCTATTTATTAAAATTAACACTTTAATTACTCGAAAAACGTTAGATTACATGTTACATTGATAAAAAAAGAAAATTGCAAATAAAAATAATACTACTATAATTAACAAACAAATAAGTTAATAAAATTAATATTTCATGACAAACATCTACAATATTTGGAGAAAGTTGTCGAATCTTCTTTAAATTATATGCGTAGATGTCTATTTATTACTATTTTAAGATAAATTATATACCTGAGTGACCTACGAAAAATAGTAGCCCATCAACAGGTATTTCATGGAGAAGTGGGGAAGGGGCTAGGCGGGTCTGGGTCTTACTACATATATACCTACTATTTCGTAGCAGCTGTTACAACTGTTAGATGATGATGAGAATGATCTCATTAGTTAAAGATTTCATGCGGGCTGAACGTGCAGGTAATTGGGAAATTTGTTTAAAATGCGTGGAAAGAATGCTTCCTTATTTTCATGCAAGTGGGCACTTTCTATACGCAAAATCTACACATCTTTATCTCCAAGATATGCGTTCCTTTTCCAATTCCTTTTCTAATGGGTTTCATTCTACTACTATTTTTTTTGGTTTTAAAAATTATCGACCCAGGTCTATGATGTTATCAAAATTCAGTAAAAATATTACCTACATCCCTTATGGCAAATTACCTACTGATTAACCATCTAATTCCATTCCGTAAGAAAACAATGTAACAGGCACATTACACCTATGACATTTAAAAGATGTTCAACAAATGGTCATCACTGATGTGCACTATCAAAATGCCAAAATATGCACTAAAAAAGAGCGAAACGTGCAGAAATTATGCACTATCAAAAAACATTTGCTATCAGAATTTACGAATATTATTTATAATTAAAAATTATTTATATTAAATTTATTAGTTACTAGCAGTGCCCGCGGTTTTACTCGCATAATTAACGTTTCTGTTATTTTTTCGGGATAAAAAGTAGCATCTGTATTCTTCCAGTCTATAATCTACATATTATGTTCCAAATTTCAGCATGATCCGTTGAGTCGTTACGACGAGATTGAGCAACAAACGTCCATACACTGACAATTGTAATTTTAGAACATTAGTAGGATTGTTATTTTTTTGTTGAAGGATCTTCAAATGCCAGGTTGCTTGAATTGATCACAATGGCATCTAATCTGTTTAGAGAGAGAGAAAAGACAAAACAGAGGACACCTGGCTCTCGCTCGGTGAATCAATGGAGTGCTAAGAAATTCGCCTCTCTTCTCTCGACTAGGATTGCGAAAATAGTGTTGAAGCGTGAGCATCCGCGTGGAGTCCATCTAAGAGACGATTCACACGGCGCGGCTGCCAACCACGCCCACGCGCGGGCGCGTCAGATTTCCATATAAAATTGAATTCAATTCACACGACGCGGTTTACGGCCGCGGCGGCTGCGGCAGCCGCGCGGCACCCGCGTGGCTGCGCGCGATTCTTGCGCAGTAGCTTTCCGGAGCAGAAATCGCGAAAACCTGCGGTCTCGTGAGTATTGAAACAAAATAGTCGCGCGGCGCGGCGCCGCGCCAGCGCGCGGGCGCGGTTGGCAGCCGCGTCGTGTGAACCGGGCCTAATGCGGGTTAAGAAAAATAATACACTAAACTAAAATTCATATACAAACTCTTCGTTTGTAGTAGAAAGAAGTTCGCTATTTAATTCTCTAGGCAGGCAGGCTAATTAAAATTAATTAATAAAAACGGTGATTTTCATATTCAAATACCTATTAACCTCAAACCTCTTGTTTTGTGAATTTGATCTAAACTATTAAAATAACTATACTCTCTTTGTAGATAGAATTATCACCTTCTTTTCAGATTCATATAAGAAGTTACTTGTAGGCTACTGCTGCAATTACTAACTGTAGGTATCTATCTAATGGAGCGTTTTCCAGATGAAGATAGACTTGTCAAAAATAGTTCTAAATTTTGCCAAGTGTGGCACCACTGTTTGTTTTTGTGAAATTTCTCTAACAAAATGAAACATTGGCGCCACTTATGGTGAAATTGGAAACTGTCTTTGACAAGTCTATCTTCATCTGGAAAACGCCCCATTGCTTTTTAGTAAATTATAAGATCTGTCTCGATTCTTTATTTCTTAGAAACCGGTCTATATATGTGTACTAGACAGAATCTTTTGGCCAAATTAACAATCAATCTTTATCTAAACAATATTCTTAAAAATTAAACAATCTAATTATCTTCTTTAATTATCTTCTTTATTTAGCTCTTAGGCTCTTACATTAACTTTATTTAATATATAGGTATTTTTGAAAGCCTTCAGCTTATCAATCTTTTGTAAGAGGTCGAAGTTAGTTACAATTTGGTGAGACGTGACCTGGATGAAACTATATGTCTTGATCTTGTGTCACTCTTCAATCCATTACACTTGGTCCCGTTCAACCAGGATCATCAGCTTATAAATCGGTTTGTGACTCTCCGATTCATTACAATTTGGTACCAGGTTGGTCATTTTGAACCAGGATATGTTTTTTAATAGGGTACCGGACAGTAGTCACAAAAAAATCTGAAATTAAGTTAGTTAGTACATTTATGAAGTGAAATAACCATTTAATTAAAATTTACACGAAGGAATACTGATTTATAATTTTAATTCAATTAATAAAGTTTAATATTTCTAATATTTTTCATCTGTTGGCCGCCGTAAACGAAACACCAATCACAGCGCGTGACGTCAACTGTGTCTAAATAACAGTATTTTGTATAGAGTATTTGCGAATTTTACGATTCTTTGCCGTTTTTAAAGTATTTAAAACTATTACAATTGAGGAACAGTAATTAAAACAACACGTTTTAACTATGGAAGCAGGTTATTTGAAAGCTGACTGCCGAAATCTCCCAAGAGTGGATATGTTCATGGTTGGAAATTTCTTTGCCACAAATTCTGACTTCTGTGCTGCTGAATTTAGAAATGTTAAAACATCTATGTAAGTATTCATGCAAAATGTCCAAGGAATAGAAAGTTTCATATAAACTTTAATCCCTTGTTTCACCTGTTATTTGTTTCCAGTATAAAATAAATGTCAGTCTAACCTAACATATTTATTGTACTCGTAGTTATATTATGTACTTTCTATTACTTCAAGATTTAAAACTTATTGTTTTTACATCTTTTCAGATCGGCGAGAAAGTCTTACGGTGATGACGCGATAGGATACGTACAACTTCGGCGTGATTCTGACATGTGTACTATTAAATGTAAGGTGTGTCCAGAACACAAAGTTCATTCAAAATTGTACGCAGTGACTATGATAGTTGACGAAAAACAAGGTAAAATTGTAAGCGTACAGTGTCATGATTGTGCTGCATCAACTGGGGGCTGCAAACATGCTGTAGCTTTTCTGATGTGGGTCCACAGGAGAAGTGAGGAACCGTCCAGTACTGAAGTGCAGTGTTACTGGAAAAAATCGAAACTGGCTCAAGTTGGCACTAGTCTCAAGTTTATAAATTCGAAGGATCTGTCAAATGAAAGAAATCCATGCTCTACACAGGCTACTCTGCAAAAAAACATGCTGGAACAATTTCTTGAAGCAGCGGCAAATCGAGGTGTTACAAACTGTGAATTATTGAAGTATAAAATAAACAGAATGGAAGATTACGAGAAATTGTCACTTCACTATTTAGTTTTAGAATATGGTGGTGATGGTGATTATGACTTATTTTTAAATAAGATTTCACAGTATTTTATCGAAGAAAATATTAAAAGAATTGAACAAAATACTCGGGCACAATACAAAAACAAGTTGTGGTATGAACTGAGATATGGGCGTGTTACAGCTTCAAGAGCTTACGAAGTAAGCAAATGTCATACCACAGATGGGTCTTTAATCGCAATGATAATGGGAGCCAAAATTCCTGACACAAAAGCCATGATGAGAGGAAGGAATTTAGAAAACAAAGTGAAAATAGCAGTGGAAAAGAGATTAGGTAAGAAAGTGAAGGAATGTGGCTTATTTATTTCCTGTCAATACCCATTCATTGCTGGTTCACCAGATGGTATTTATGATGATAAATTTTGTATTGAAATAAAATGTCCTACCAGTGAAAAAACATACAAAAGTTATTTAAAAGATAATAAAGTGGCAAAAAAATACATGGTACAAATGCAAATCCAAATGTTTGTGACAAATTTGAAAAATTGTTACTTTTGTGTTGCTGATCCTAACTTCGAAATCACCAACCACGTGGAAATGTTGTTAGTTCATTATGATGAAGCTTTAGTTAAGCACTATATATCAAGCATATGCCAATTTTGGAAAAATAATGTATATCCTATTCTGTATGAAAGTAGAAAATAAAATTTGATTTTCATGATCAGCTATGTTTTATTTGCTAAAATTTACAGTAAATACAATATTAAAATAGTTATTGTGGGTTATCCCTACGAGATAGACACATACCATGAGCTTTTTTGTAGACCTTTTTAGGTGTACAATACTGCAGTACATTATTTTTATCTATCTCACAGGGTTCAGCCAGGGTTTGCAATTTAAGCGCAAAAATTGTGTTTATTAATGACATAGTTTAGATTTTTTTTTAATTATCAGTGTCTCTCTACTGTACTATGCAAGTATTCTACACAAAAACCTTCCTCTTAAATCACTCGTATCTATTAAAAAAGCCCGCAATCTGTTAGGTAGTTGTAAAGATCTAAACATACACAGGGACAGAGAGACACGGGAAGTTAATTTGTTTTCTACTATGTAGTGATACAAACATATATATTCAATTAAATTGACAATAGATTTTATTTATAACTAGCTGGTACTCGCGACTTCGTTCGCGTGAAATAAATACTATGGTAACTCAGGCAGTACCTATTGTTATACCCAGACACATTTATGGTTACTTAAAACAGCATATAATAAAACAATTTCATACAATTTTATCAAAATCGGTTCAGTTGTTTAGGTGTGAAAGCGTAAGAGACATTCGTCCCTCTTTTCAACTCCAATTTCATACCCATACAGCTCGAAATTACAAAATTGCTAGAACCAATATTCGTTTGCTTCGTGTCAAGTGTCTATATACAGAGTTTCATGGTTTTATCTGCAACGGTTGGGAACTTCCATATTGACATTCATCCCCCATTTCACCCCCGTACAGTTCGAAATTACAAAATTGATAGAACAAACATTTAATTGCTTCGTGTCTAGTGATATATAGATACAAAATTTGATAACTTTGAAAATCACGAATTTTCATCCCTTGTTTAACCCTCGTAGGGGTTGAATTTCACAAAACCCCGTCTTATCGAGCGCCTATGTGCTAAAAGGGACCTCCATGCAAAATTTCAGATTTGTAGTTTCTGAGATTCCTTGATGAGTGACCTTTCGCTTTTATATATATATAGATGTAAAAATCACGTGATTAAAATAGTAATTAGGTGTAATAAATATTGGTGGACAATTCACACACAACACCATCTGACCCCAAACTAAGCAAATCTTGTATGATGGCGGCCAGAGAGCTGATATAATACTTATATAGTTTTAAATACATACTTATTATACATAGAAACACCCAGACACAGTGCAAACATTTGAATTAATCACACAAATATTTGCACTGGGTGGGAATCGAACCCACGACCCTCGGCTTCGCAGGCAGAGCTACTACCAACTAAGC
The DNA here is from genome assembly GCA_963693475.1 of Ectropis crepuscularia. NCBI lineage: Eukaryota > Metazoa > Arthropoda > Insecta > Lepidoptera > Geometridae > Ectropis > Ectropis crepuscularia. The sequence continues at coordinate 20,393,139 of OY856358.1, forward strand.
CACGAGGCCAGTCAGTATGAGAAATCATTACAAAAATTGTATGCAAATCTAAGTGGTTTCCTAAGTATTAAAAAACCTCTTATTTAAGATGACACAAGCGAGAAATACAAAGTGAAAAGAAGTACAAAATATTGTTATCAATTGAGTAAAAGTAAATCAATTAAATAAATGTAAGAATTTATATTGACAACTGTTCGATCTTTCTCATATAAAATTTCAAAAAGGAATGCCCGTCAACCCCTTAGCTCCATCTACTTATAGCCACAACCCCTTCAAAACTCTTTTGAGATGGCGGGTAGAAATGGATAGTTTCACACTGGCGACCTCTGTACTAAATTTTATCAGTCATACCCATTTCTTTAAATAATCAGCTACTTGTTCTTTTATATGACACATATTTAGACTCAAATCCCAGAATTAAATATAATACTATAAGTGAAATATATACTACAAACATTACAGGTGACAACAATATGTTTCAGTTTCAAAGAAGCCACTGAACAAAAATAGCTATTTAAATCAGTATGTTAACATTAACTTAGTTATAGACATTAAATAGTAAAGTACTAACTAATAGTGTTTAACATAATCTGGTGCCTGTTATTGGGATGTATATAATTTAAAAGACAATGCTACTTTGTAAGTTGATAAGAGCACATGCTATTATCATGCAATAATCTAGCATACTTATCAACTTCGAATTCACAACAGAATGTGGTTTCAACATAGAAAATTCCCGGATTCTACGAATGACCCTTTCAATGTGAATCCTTAAACTTGCAATCTGTTTTGTTTTTATGGCTTCTTGCTTGGATAACTTTTGACCTTGACCTAGACTTGGGGGTCTCAGTAAATGACATTTATTTTCAATTAGCATTTGTTCTATGTGTTTGAAACCACGGTCAGCTAAAACCCAGCTTTCAGGTTTTAATTGTTGTAGAAACCCACACTTTTCTACAAGTAATGTGTCACTTATCCGTCCTCCATACCCTGATGATATATAATTTATTAAGCCGTTAGGTGTACTTGATACTAAATATTTAATTGTATTTGCTTTCTTATATTCAGACCATGTTAGAGCTTGATGTAGTGGCTTTGAGGGTTTCGCTATTTCAATTTCAAAACAGTCTATTAAACAGCTTACTTTATTGTAGCGATGTCTAAATGCTATTGGAAGACATTTTTTAATATTTTTTTTATCTAGGTCTACAATAAATGGTTTGAGAATGCTAGAGATTATTGGGATATTCTTCCGAAATATTTTGCCAGCATATGATTCAGATGTTCCAAATTGATCTGCAAGTTCTGAGAATGTTGTATTCAACCTAATTTTTTTTAAGCATAGTAATATATGCTCTGTAGGTATCATGGTATTTGTATGTATCAAATCAACCAAAAAATAACAATCATTAGGTATGCCGATATATAAACGAGGTTTCGTTTTAATTCTTTTACACATGTCATTTATGGCTTGCTTTGCCTCGCTTTCTTTTTCCATTTTAGAATATTCTTCATTTAAGCTACTGCTATCCGATGGTAATTTAAACTCTAATGACTGGACTGAAGGTGATGATGGCTGATATGATGATGATGATGGGTTGTTCTGTGATATGTCACTATCAGAACGATCAATTAGTTTTCTAATAACACTAGGACCACTAGGCATAGCTGGCTTTGAATGTTGTTCTACTTTGAAGGGAGATGTTGAAACACTTGTGGTCAATGGTTTAAATGGTGACACTGCTATATCTTGAGATTTATGTTTGGTTTGGGTATACTTGCTTCTGAAATATTTACTTTTTACAAAAGCTTGTACACCTTTATCTTGATAGTTTGATTGATGTTCTACTGCTACAACTTCCGTTTGTAAATCTGAAAGAAATGGACAGTTCATTATTTGTCATCAGTAAAAATAGGTATACCGACCTACCCAAGTTCAATATTGAATTAATACTTACTAATAGGCAAAGTGGTGTTTTCATTTTCGTTACTACTGCTCAATTTACTATCTTCTAGGGCTTCTTGTATTAGGGCCAATCTTTGCCTTTTCATAGCAGCGGGTCGAGGCATACTAGTTGATGGGAAACTTCTTTTTCTATTAGTTTGACATTGAAATATTGATGGAAGACATCCTGGTTTCATCATAATTTTATTTACATAACCCATAATTCGGTATCTCATGTAATTTTCCATGTCATTCGGTAGCTAAAACAAAAAATCCAAAGTAAGTACTTACATAATTAATAGCATCTAATATTCCACCGCCTTTAAATATGAAGTGTTCGCAGTGTTATGTACCTATTTACCGTAATGTAAATTTGTGTACTTACATCAAAGTGATCCTCGCAGAAGTAAATCGGTGAAGTTACAGACATTCCATCGAAATTTCGTCTTGCTAGTTTCAACCATTTTTTTCGTATATCTGCTTTTCGTGGCACATCAATGAATAATTTAGCTGGTGTGGTTTTACTGTTATTACTACACTGAGGAACTACACACGTACGATATCTTATGTGATCCATTATAACATTAAAGAAAGAAAACAAAAACAACACTTTCCACTGAATAACTATGTTTATTTACAGTTTGAAACACGTATGACGTCACACGCTCTGAGATCACGTGACATACCGTTTACGCGGCAATTTAAAACAATTATTTTTTACACACTATTTTAAGTACTTAAAAAGTTATATTTGTTTAAAATAAAAAAATGTAGGGCTATATTTAGCCATTAAGATTAATTTTAAGCACTTTTTGAAAAGTTGTCCGATACCCTATTAGGCGTAGCATTAAATTTTAGTTTTTACATTTCATTTTCTCAAATTCGATGTTAAGACAATGTTGTCGACTAACCAAACATACTTACACATTTTGCTTTATAAGGTAAAAGCTAGTTTCCGTAACAAAATTTTGCTCTTTACCTCGAATGTTACTCTCGAAATCAGTACAACTGCCATGTGACTAGTCAAAAAATACAAAAAAAAAAACTGATTAAAAAAAACCGGCAAGATTTACTTACACAACGTGGTGCAGAAAGGCCCAACAATATTTATGGTAGTTCGTCTATAATAAGTTTCAAATCATACAATATGTGAAAATTAGACATGAAAGCACAACATTCTCTTTTATTTTATTTGACAACCCTGACTAGCAATCAGTGTCCACGCCCATTAGGTATGGTCGGCAATCCCGCGCCACACCGTGGTAGAGTTTCTTTATAGTTCATTGGAATGTTACATTTTTTAGGCTTTACCTTGCGTTTTTTAGAGTACGCAATTTTAATTTTTTGATATGTAGGAGGGGTCAGTGTAAAGCTAAAACCAAGTTTGTGGGCTCGTCACCCTTGTCCCACAGCCGCACACTTGAAATTAGGGGTTTAAATGGTTTTTAAGATTTATCTCTTTCTGATAAAAAAATTTATATATTATTTTATGTTGAAAATTAAATTCGCTACAACTTTGGACCAGCGTAGCGATTCTGAAACCATTCGGTTGCATCCGACACGGAATCTCATCTCTCGGTCTTTGTCTTACCTGTTTAACATGACAAAGACAGTGTTGCCAACTTTATTTTTCAGAAGATCGTACCGTAAGCTCAAAAAGATAGTATTTTGCCAAGAATTCAGGAGAAATAATCGTACGCAATAAAATTTCAAAAAGAAATACTTTAATCAATTAAAGATCCACTTACAACTTGTACATCTACATGAACTTGTACATGTTTATAATTTTCCGTTATTATTGTTCGTCAAATAACATTTGTAATTAAGATATAATAAAATCTTACTAATTTAGATTTGATAAACAGTTGGTACATTCTGACCCGTGAGTGAATGCGTGTGTAATAAATAAGACCGCAACCACAACTGAAAACTAAAATAAGAAATGACTATAGCATCATTATAACAATAAAATAATAACGATTACATAATTTATATAAATTGAAAATAGTAAACACAGCGACAGTAACCAGGGTAGTGACAGATGTGGCTGAAGAACTACAATCCATGGACAAAAATAAATAAAAAAAAGACAGTGATATCAGACAACAATTCAAATCAGCGATTTTACAAATTTCGTCAAATAGCGTATTATTTATTTCATAACAACTATCAACCATGAATTCAGATCAGATCAGTCACTATCAGAATCATTAAGCGCAGCAGCAGACGAAGTATTTATTCTTTTGTACATAGATAAATTAAACTTGCGCAGCATTTCGTTAGATGGCTTAAAGTCGATACATGATCCACTTTCCTTAATATGTTGTGCAGCTAACAAATTTCCATTCACAGTTTGTACCAACAATTTATTTCGAATTTTAGTTTTCATAAGATTGACGTGACTGAATACTCGTTCACACTGTGCATTAGAATGGGGAATGCATAAAGTGTCCAACACAAATTGTGATAGCTCTTTATAATCTGCCAAATCATGTACCTGGCTCCAAAATTTGTCAACTGGTAACGTCAAATCCAATTCATTGAATTTTTTTGGAACATGTCTCCATTGATCGTCTATCCTTTGAATTAAACTTATATTTTCTTTAGCTATTATCCTAGGTAGCAATTCAATCAATGGAAATATTGAAGGAAAAGATTCCCGAAATTTCGATGACGCAGCATTCTCAGGATTGAGCATATGCATTTTTGAAAAAAGTGGGTCATTCATGCGATAACGCTTTTTAATTTCTTTGGCACTTGTTACCAGAAAATTACGGCTACTACTAAAAAATCTGTTAAGCTCTGATTGGTCTCTCGAAACATCTATGTTTTTGAGATCGTTCATCACTCTGACACCTAGGTACATTTGTTCATTTCTCAAAAATTTTTCTTTATTTTCGGGATCAATAGATTCAAGATCATGTTGCATGACATAATCCCTGTTTAAAAAACAAAGTAGTATGTCACGATACAAACTTTGAATTTTTTCGTTAAGAGAAGTTAGGACAACGCTTTCTGTCTGAAAAAATTTATTGAATTCTGTAAATTTTGGCAAAATCCATGCGAGAAAATCGAAATAAAGTTTGATAAATGGATCATTTAGAGTGTTAAATATGATTTCAGTTGAAATTAGCTTCTCGCTAAGCCATGTTTTTGTAAAGAATAGTTTCAAAGCATCCCATTGTTCGAGTATTCTTTCCACCACTGTAACTAGTGAGAGCCATCGGGTTTGTGATGGATGAAGCATTTTGTGTGGTTTCAAATTAAGAAACTCCTGGAATTCAGCGAACTGACATTGTCTCTTAGAACTACTTTTGAAAAAATTGTATATTTCTCGTGCTAAATCCTCGCACCTTCTAGGTAGTTCTTTGCAAGCTGCTGAAGCACAAAGGTGGGCAGAGTGACATACACATTTCATAACTATAATGCCAGGACAATGTTGTTTAAGGCGGCTAGAAACAGAATTGTTTTCTCCCATCATTACACTGCATCCGTCAGCAGCAAATCCTATTAAATGATCTAGAGGAATATTTGCATCTTGAAAAGTTTTTACTAGGGCATTAAATAAATTTTTCCCAGTGGCTCCTTCGTTAGCTAGCTCAGGATCTGTTGCGTCAAATATTTTTGAAAGTTCCCAAAATTTACTGACGATTTGTTTAGAATTTTCATCGTAAAATCTAACGACAATACAAGACGATTTTTGGGTACTTATGTCGGTGGATTCGTCAGTAATTGCGCTAAACTTACTGCGTTTTAATTTAAACGCTAGAACTTCTTTTTCAGTCTCTCCTATGACTGTCGTAGCGATAGCCGTTGCCTTCGTTCTTTTCAAAGAAATTTGTTGAGCTATCTTTGAGTCGGGAAAAATGCTCTTTAATAATTCTGTCAAATGATCTGCCGTTTTGAATGCTAGATTGTGCTCAACGAGAAATCCGGTGAGTTTGACTTCTGCGTTTTGAACATGCGGTGGGTCTTTTTTTGCTGCAAATGATGCCATTGCAGAAATTTGCTTACTCGTTGATGGTAATTTTTTAATGGAGTCTATGTGTTTTTGTCTATTGGCATGTGTTTTAAGAACACCGATCTCTGCTGTTAAAATACAATCACAAGTAATGCATTTAGCTTTATATTCATTAGGCCCTGGTTTTAGCCATCTTTTGAAAATTTCTAAAGCTTCCCAATCGGATCGATACTTTTGGGCCCTATGTTTCTGCCGTTCTGATTTTGGCAACTCATGTCTCTGTTGAAGCTTTTTTTTTGGTGTGCTTTGCTTATTTGCAGATGCTTCTGCCATGACCCTGAACTGAAAATAAAATGTGTATGCTTTTAAGAATGCATGGCAAAGGTGAACATTATTGCATAAATAACTAACTACTGAACAATTTTGATAATTAAAAATAACGATTAAATATTAATTGAGTATAGTAAGCACGGCGACACGACAGAAACAGGTGCGACTGAAGAACTAGAATACATGTCCAAAACTAAATTATAATAAAATAAAAATAAAAACATTACATTAAAAAAAACCTTTTTAATAAAAAACTCTAAAAAGAAGAAAATATTTTTTCCTTTCAAATTTTAACCATTCACTTATAAACTCATTATACACAACTTATATGATCATAAAAGCTTGTCGCGTGATTTACTTGTGTAAATAAACTACTTAGTTAGTACCTACATATTTAATTGGGTAACTATGTACTGCAAAGTTATTTTTAGGGTTCCGTACCCAACGGGTAAAAACGGAATAGAAGGTTTATGTTCATTTAAATTGTGTATAATGAGGTAATACGTTGATAGAGTTCCAATCTTAAAGGATATTTTCATTTTTTTCTTTTTAAGAACTTGTAAACAAAATCTTTAAAAAAATTAAGTACATTCTTTTATTTTATTTTGTATTTTTTATATAAATATAAGTTATCGCTAGCTAGGTGTACTATGAGAAAGAATAAAAAACTACTTCAAAAGTCCTCCATATTTGATTAAAAGTAATGTCATAATATTTTTCTTAGTATTCTCGGCAAGCCCTTTCATTGGACATTGGATTTAAAATGACGTCACATTATTTTTCGAGTTATTCTCAACAAGTCCTTTCATTTGATACCCTTTAAAAATAACTGTTCTACAATATTTATGCAATCGTCCCCCATATTGTATTTAGGATAACGTGACATAGGTTATCGTGCATTGTATCGTGCTTATTCAAATTAAATGTGTATCCAAAATTTCAGCTCAATCGGATGAAATTGAAGATATCTGCTTTAAAATTGAGTACCTACCAAGATTCCACCCGCACAAATATACCTACATTATACGTATCAAGCGCGGGTCCTGGAAGGAGGGTCCTGGAGGTCTTACATTTCAAGTTAAATAAAAGCTTTAAAAGAAGGCAATTTCAGCTTTTCAGCACACAGACAGCTGCAGCTGATCTTTCTCGCTTTGGCATTTTGGCAAACTCAGCGGGTCGGCGGTCCCGAGTTCACCCGAACATTTCTTTCAATTCCGATCATGACGCTGAGTTTCATTCACAGCCCACAAAATCAATTCAATCTATGTGTGGTGCGCCAAAAGAAAATTTCACTTCAAAATTGACAAAAAAGCAAAAATCAAACTTAAACTAAATACATACCTAATTTGTTGAGGTAAACACAAGACTGTACGAATCACACTTCGTGATGGACTTCGTAATGAAAGCCCACATGAAACTAAACAGTAAACACATCAACCACCACGTATTCGTAATAAAATTATTAAAATCCAAGCAACTCAAATGAAAAGAAATAAAGTTATAAGCGTCACACGAACGTAAACGTAAAGTAATTTCGATTGAAATTAAAATTGTTAAATTGGGCGGGGGTTCCCAGGGTAGCGATTCTGAAACCATTCGGTTGCATCCGACACAGAATCTCATCTCTCGGTCTTTGTCTTATCTGTTTAGCATGACAAAGACCGAGAGATGAGATTCCGTGTCGGATGCAACCGAATGGTTTCAGAATCGCTACCCAGATTCCCACCCAATCAAAATCACGATGTTACTAGTAAAAATACGGTAAATGGTAGCATATTACGGTAGGTTGAACTAAAAAAAATCCTACGGTGATTTCTTTTAACAATAATAATAGGTACATTGAATTTTATGTTTCACACATCGGTTACACATGAGAAATAAGAAGTCTTCTACTTTTTATGTTTTTTTTTTTGTGTGATTTCATTCAAAAGGTCGTATATTTGCGTACGATTTCGATAAGTCGATCGTACATCGTACGAGAGCCAAAAAGATAGTATGAATACGATTTAAATCGTACGGTTGGCAACACTGGACAAAGACCGATGCTCATGGACCAAAAGTTTTGGTATTGTCAAATAATGTCAATGTCAATTGGGCCTTTGGTTGCGAAATTGAGCATAAAAATACATTTTGAAGATTTTGTTTTGATTTCAATTTCTTGTAAAGAAGATTGTGGCTACTAAGTTTTTATTCCGCACAAGCCTTGTGCTAATCCTAAGTGTCTAGTTAAATAAAAATTGTTAAAAATGTTAGAGGTTATAAATGGTTTCCTTCTTATATATTTTGTAATTTTATGTACATTCAGTGCCTTATCTTCGGTTTTGGTGAAACCAGTACGTATAAAATTGATATTCTGAATTACTAGGCCTAAAGGCCTACTAACTTACATTTCTGAATAAATTTGATTTAGTAGTCCCCTACGACTCGTTTGAAAGTCATAAGAATAAAATTGGCAGTCATAGGGGCTGCCGATAGAAAATAATTTAGAACGCAGAATTTTATGGCTTACTTTGCCTTTTTGGAATTACGCGAGTGTAAGCCGGAGGGGGTTAAGTCTGGAATAAATTTTCATAAGATGACAATGCTAGAGAAGTCTTCTAAACATGACCGTCTATCTACATTAGTATAAACATGGCAATATAGATTAGCCATTTGAGCTTGGCCATCTAGAAATGCATTAGGTTAACAGTTCACCCTGAACATTTCTTTCATTTAGTGAAGATTCAAAAGAAGAGTCAAGAATCAAGTTCATTTCATTTGTGTCTTTCACAAGAGTGATCAGCGTAATTCGCAGCGCACAAAAGACGTTTTCACTTCATAAATGTTCTAGAAATACATTAATCAATTATTTATTGTTATAGGTGATAGCATGCTTTGCCAGGCCATCCTATTCAGAACGCACTATTTTTGACAATATTCAAAAATTGAAAGCAGAACAAAAAGGCTTATCCATGAAAGATGAGTTTGCTGCATATTCTAAAATCCAGCGTAAGATAAATAAGTTGGAGACGGACCTGAAGGAGAACTCTCAGACTAGAATGAGCAGAAGTCTGGCAGTGAAGAGCACCGTACAGATAATTCTCCAAGTTGTCATAGGATTTGTGATAGTGGTTTCTGTCATTTATTTTAGAAGGGAGCCAATTGTGGCATTCAAAACAGATCTCTTCCCATTTGCAACTATGCTGAGGTATCCGAGTGCAATGCCCAATGCCATCTCAACACATGTGTGGGTAGTAATATCAAACTTCTCCATAAGAACTCTACTGAAGCCGGTTTTGTCCTAGTTTTCTAATTGAACTTTTTAAATTATATTGCTAAGTGGTAATTTATAAGGTTTGGCATTTTGAATAAATGATTGAGTGAGTGTTTTGATAAACAATGCTGTTTTAATCCTTTAGAACTTCCAATATTTATTTTGTAGAATAGATTAATGTGTCACCACATCTCATCTGATGTTAAGTGATATATTATGCTGTAGTTGGCCATTGGCCCTAAGCCCAAAAATGGCCCTTTGTCTTTACGCTAATCATTGTTGTAATCTTTACATAATCTAACAATAATTTTTATTGTCATGATACAAAATTCACTTGGGTAAAGAAAATAGGGGTATTTGAAAAACAGAGCTAGAGACTTCTAGTTCGATTCTGTTAGGTATGTTATGTTACCTACGCAAAAAAAAAAAAAACCATTAAATTATGTAGTTTGGGGACTATAAAGGACCGATAGAGGGGTGCATTCTGATCATACATATTCCAATTTGAGGGATTCTGGCATGGTCAGCTCAAGGTCATTTGGATGAAAACGCGTTTAATTTGATATCTCGAGAACTGTTAGTGTTAGGCAAAAAATTGTGGAGACATTTTCTCTTCTAAATTAAATTTACTAACTTTTACAGTAACCACTTTTCTCAGTAACCCACTTTTATAGTAATCACTTTTTTCATCAATATTTTTCAACTTATTGCTTCCGAAAGGCACAAATTTTACTTTTTTTCCTCTCTTTCGCCATTTCTCCCCAACCGTTCAATTTTATGAAATTTTACCGATAATCAAAAGTGTAGATCTTTGAATAATGAACAACTTTTTCCTTGAATTTTTTTCAGTAATGACAATACCTTCAGAGTTATGTTACTTTACCGAGCGAAATCCGCGCCACTGCGACACCTCCGCGACATGCCAGAATCCCTCAAATTGGAATATATGCTCAGAATGCACCCCCCTATCGGTCCTTTATAGTCCCCAAACTACATAATTTAATGTTTATTTATTTCCGTAATTGCGCTGGGCTATATAATTTATTCTTAATATATTTTGAGTTAGGAAAAATAGGTTAATAAAAATATTTGCAATTTTTTTAATCAATTTAATCAATAAACAAATTAATAGTATTCTATACTCAGTCCAACGTAAGTCCAAAATGTAAGTCTAAAATTACAATAACAAGACTTGTCTGAACATTATGCTTAAATTTTACAAAACAACTGTATTTTTTTACTCAGAAATTAGTATTCTGACTATATGTATAGGTCTCCCACACAACTATGAGATGGAAACTGTTTCCGTAACTAATCAAGTAAACTAGTTTTGTACTTAACATGTTGAAAATCACTTGTAAATGGGTTGTTTCTAACAATTGAAGTCGATATATTGTGTCCATTACAGTACAGTGGACAGATAATTAGGACTGTGGATATTAAATAAATACTAGGGCAACTCTAAAGTCATACTTAGGTTCCTGGAGCAGCAATTAAATAGGATAAAATGTCGGTAGTTTCTGTATTATTAAACAAAATAAGTATTACAACCTTCAAAATGAATTAACGAAAAATGGCTATGTAGTTAATTTATACGCTGTAGAAGTAGGAGCGAGAGGTATACCAGCAAAATCTCTCTATAACCTGCTGAAAGACCTTGGCTTGTCCAGAGGTGCAGTAAGTTCTATATTAGAACGAGTATCTAAAGCTGCACTAGTAGGATCATATCGGATTTGGCTGGGCAGGGAGAGAAATACGAGTAGTGAAGGTGAGTGTTGATTTACGTCACAAAGGGGCCCATTAAACCTACGCCCGAGTCACAAGTCTTGGGGTGTACTCGAGATTTCTCTCTCTGCCACACGATTGACCCGACACCCGCATGGTGAATCCATGGAATGCTAAGAAGTTTGTCTCTCTCTTGTTTCAAAGTTTTGAAAATACTCATATGCTACATTAACTACCAAACATTTTCCTTAAAACGCTCTTCTAACAAACCTTATTTATATGACTCTTGAGTTGGTGTAGTATTTCTTGAAAATATAAAATAGATTCTATTTGATTGCATAGATGTAAGAAAGAAACAAATTAAACCACTCATGACTTGGAATCAGTTTCAAAAGCTCATCTTGTATGGAAAGCATTAAACTATATAATATAAAGACAAAAATGGTTTCAAGTAAACATATATCCATTGTGTTTGTGAATACAGTACAAGCTGATTGTCACTGAATGCATGCCCTGAACTGTCAATATTATTATTATCAACAAATGATCTCATGTACATATGTATGTATCTCATTTGTACCATATGTTCAGAACAGTTTTGATCTGTAGAAGGTAACAAAAATACTAAACATTTGAATGTAAGAAACAATCATTATTGTAACCTGTCTACTGTTACAAATGATTTATACAATCAGTGCAATCTGAACATTGCGTTAATGATACATATTACTTAATACATCATTAGGATTTTAGGATGCCACACTAATTAATGATCAACTGTAAAAGTTGTAATATTGATGACTATTATGAGCTCGATTTAAACATCTAAAATACATAATTCTGTATATATTGTCAAACATTGCATACTTGTCATTTTTAACACACTACATGTTTTTAAAATGCACTCTAAATATATGTGAGTGTTATCTGGCACAGTGTACTGATATCTTATAGAGTACTACTATTTATTTTGTTAACCAATCACAGTAATAAACAAAAAAGATAGACTAATTAAGTATAAATGTAAAGATATCAAACACTTTCAAATAAACATTCATATAGGACACACATAGAGTGTCGACTTTGTTGATTGTACTGTATTCAATCTAAATAAAACATAACAAAAACGATCAACACGAGTACTATTTCCCAGAATGTGCGTAGATCATGAACTGAAGCTAAAGTGCATGCAAGTTTACAACTAACTATTTACAATCTCTATATCACAGCTTACTCTTACTATTTTCGTTTCTAAGGACCTGATTGAATGGCGAACCACGAGTGTCAACATGAAATCTTGTAGTCGCTGACACGTTAAAAACCAAGGTTAAAATGGTGTACTAAGCTGATCGGGATGCTTTAAAAAGATGTGTTTCATCAACACAAAACACTAAAACCTTTCATTTTTTTCCTAAATCATGATGATACTTGTTTGTTGCCAATGATCATATACTTCTAAATGTATAATGACGAAAATTTTACATTGTATTTTTATGTAAGTTTTGTGGCTATTTGGCTATGCAGGAGATTTGACAACCTAGCACTGAGTATCTTTACAAACATATTTCGTTTCTTATAAGACATCAAAGTCATTAAATATTGTGGCATCTCACTCGCTCTAGTGAGCTGAGTAAGCGAGACGTTACGATATATCAAAACTTTTCTTCAATCACATGGATTACGGAAGCGAGCCAATCAAGTATGCACACTTTAAAGCAGGAACTGGCAATTCAATGTACTGTCAAATATTAAATTATGGATAAATTCAAAGAATACTGTGACTAAATTTGTATGCTGGTGTTTCCTGACCTTATTAAAACTATGTGTGTTTTTAAATGTATTTGAGAAGTTTTCAGAATGCATATATTTATGTCTGTGAAAAACAGTTTTTAATTTCACTAAAGGTTTCATAATTTCAATAAAGGCGCAAGTTTCACATTATTATAGACATTTTTTTTGCGCCACCTTTGGCGATACTGATAATTTTCTTTGACAGATATACACTTATACAGTGTAAACTCTATATAACGACAAACTCTCTATAACGTAGAAAATAACACTATTTGGTCAATTTAGTTGTTTGAGTTTTTTTCTCTATCCAACGATAATGCTCTATAATGATAAAAATGCTCGGTTCCCTTGAGCTTTATAAAAAGTGTGTTGAGTGCTATAAAAAGTTTACACTGTATTTGTACCTACTCTGAAAACGTTTCCTTCGTCAGAAAAGATCCTTCCGTATTCATAAATACAATATAGACACAGATATTTACACAAAATATATTTTTATACACGACATGGTGCAAAAATACTGCGAATTAACAAGATAAGTCTAAAGTTTTTTATGGCAAAACATACAGCATTTGTAATATGCAGTTAGAACTAAGTAAATTAACGGCACTAGAATTGTTATGACACTTAACTTATGGGATTTTAACAACAGTATTAAATTAGATAACGATTCGGAATAACGTATTATCTGTTTGTAAATAACTTGTTTGTTTTGTAAAGAACAATATAGTTTCTGAGATACGATCATGCAATACATGTTTTATCTTAAAGTGAAACCAGCTTTAAGACAAATAAACTGCGCAAAACAGTTATTGAAAAATAACATTTAGCAGTAAACATTGCCAGGTTGGCACAGATAGCTCGCAGCCCTATACCCGTAACTGTCAATCGAAACTACGGTGTCTCGCTCTTACGTACGGTATACGCACGTTAGAATGAGCGAGATGGCAAGATACCGAAGAGATCTGAAGATATTCCGAGTGACAGTTATAAGTAATACCGGTCTCACTCAATATAAAAATGTGACATATATATTTTTGCAACATTACGCGCGTCGCTATGATGTTCGTGTATATCATATTTGACTGTCAGAATAACATATTATGTGTGTCAGTATAACAGAACAGAGTATTTTAGGATAATTTGTTAACGATTATTAACGTATTAACTCGCTTTTTGGTTAATACGGTCGAAGAAGAACGCAGACATAGAAGACAATTCACACTGATTTCGAAAAGACTTAGGTTAATAATCTGAATTTCACTTAGATCTCGGTGTCAGCTGCCAAACATACATGGTTATTATTTAAATTGAACACGATTGTGCGTCTATAATAGATCTATATGCAAGCGACGCGCTTAACCATTCCCAATATTAACAACATATATACTTTTACATTAACATTACATCATAACATTGTATTAAATTTGAAAAAATGTATAAATTGCACCACAAATATAGAAGCCTTCAACACTATCGCGAATCGCGACTATACAAGATTTTGTATACCAAAACCTTTCATTAAAATGTATTTACAATTCTAATAACAAGTAAAATACAATTGTACTGTGCTGTATTCGTAAGTACTATATTTTTATAATTAGGTACTAAGCATGCTAGTAGCGAAATAATAGACAACGTCATAATAATCGAAATTTGCATATATTTTTTAATTTTACTTTTTTCAACGTTTCATTTGAATCTTCGTGATTCACGAAAAATTCAACAATGTATATACTTACAAACAAATTCAGTCGTAACATTTGGTACAATCAACAATTTTGGTTTTTAAAACTAACTTTAAAGCGACTACAATAAGAAATATATTCGTTCGAGATGACTATTTAAATGACAATGAGTTACATTTTCGAAGTACCCCCAATGTTAAAATCTTAACTATTAACTCGATTTAATCTGTAATTTGTACACAATTAGTTCTATATCGAGTATAGCAACACTGAGGGTAATCGAAAATCGAATACAAAAACGTCGACCACAGAAGTGACGTCACTGAACTGTGGTCAACCATTCAAGACCAGGCAGGGGGACCAGTATCTATCTCTGTCTCTCCTCACTATGTGGAGATGCTCTCTCTCGCTCTAACAGCGAGGGGTCGCCTTCCTAAGGACATCGTGGCTCGGTAAGAACGGCGCTGTTTGGATTAGGTGTTCTCATAGAAGGAATTGTTGAAACGTGTCGTAAGGATATATACAACTGCTTCATACGTGGACATCATGATGGCGGTGTTGGGTATTTGACGCACCAACTGTGTCCCGAGACCCCTGGAATAGAGAATTAGGCATCAAATAAACGGTAAACTAGTTACACTCGCGTTTTAAATATTTTGAAATGCTCCTTTTTGATATGAAAACTTATTTTGGTTTACCACACAGATTATTCCGTAGGCTGTAAGTGAGGCTGACCCGTTACGATTCGAAGTAAAAAACTCGATCGGGTGAACTTGAGACCGCCGAGTGTACCCGAGCGAGAGAGATACAATCGGCTACTCTTCACTGCTGTGTTGACTATTTTCATTTGTACAGAATAAAAAAAAAAACCTTTATTTTCCGACTTATTTTTATTTATCCTACTAACACGGTTCATAACATTCAGTACTAGGTACATAATAAGTACATAATATTATGACTATATTGATTTAGTACAAAAATTACGATGGCCAAAGAAGTTTTCACTTATGCCGTGCGGTGTTACGCACACACAATATTTTTTTTGTAGACGAGCAGCACATATATGCCTTTTGATTGTCAGTGCCAGTTATTACGAGTAACAAAGCTAAAATACAATGAGAACTACACTATAACTACTTACTTGTAGTGGTAGGACTCTTGGTAGAGTCCGCCTGGGGAAGTACCACACCTTTGTCAGTTATTCTACCGCCAAGCAGTAATGTGCAAACATTACTGTGTTCCGGTTTGAAGGGCAATGTTTCAAGAGAAATTACAGGGCTTAGAGATATAACATCTTAGATCTCTGGGTGACGAGCACAGTGCAGTGCTAGGTAATGATTTGGACTCTTCATGTTCCAATAGCTGCGTGTCACTGTGCTGTTATGTGGCAGGCATGTTGCTTACAATCAGGCACATGTCCTGCTCGTCTCGTCACTAAAAAAAAAAAACATACACTAAGCACATCTAAATTAACCTATTGCTTATGCTTCTTTCTTTTAATAGACTTAAGAGATGTATGACGTTACCTATAAACCCCGCGGTATCCCTCCTCCATCCACACAGTGTGAAGCGTCTGCCAGAACTTGCGGTACTTGTCACCCTCTTCCCTCAGTCGCGTCCGCGCCACCTCTGTCAAAACGAAACCATTGGAAATTAATATCACAAAAATTAAAAAAAATTGGCAGCCGTAGGAACTGCCGATAGAAGTGAAAACTTGCTGTTGCCCTGGTACTGGTACCTAGGGGCAAACGCAACTCTTTTATATTTCTGTTGTCCTGGTATCTGGAGATAAACGCTGGGCTGTTGGAGGTAGGTAATCGAAACTCTTTACTGTTTCTGTTGCCCTGGTACCTATCTGGCCGTTTTTACCGAGTTTACCCGAAGATTTCATATCCGATCCGATCCATTATCATATCCAAGCGTGACGATTGATGAATACATTTCACAGCCCACGAAAATTCTGTCTATAGCGCGCCTAAAGAAGTTTTCACTTCAAAAATGTATAGTTTCAATACCTCGTCTAATCCATTATTCCGCAATACCGTACAAAAATCATGCGACAAGGAGAAAAGATCGAGGTTCGCAAACACCCCTCGTGACCTGCAGTCAGTTGGACAGCTTACGAGTGACGGCAAAGTGCTGAATCTTTTTATTTTATACCCTACTATCATCATTATATCAGCTATCTGGCCGCCATAGTACAAGCTTTGTTTAGTTTGGGGTCAGATGGTGTTGTGTGTGAATTGTCCACCAATATTTATTTATTTATTCTACATATGTCTCCTGGTGGTTCATATTACCCACAAATTTTGTTCACGGGCATGTAGCCTATAATTTATTATCGTAACCGTCTGTAAAAAGCCCTTGTCATGTAAATAAAGAAGTTACGGCTGGTCTAGTCGGGCGAACGACTACTGCCAATCCAGAGCCCCCGGGTTCAAATACCACCCGCACCACTGTTGTTTCGAAGACATATGCGTCATGCCCCTAACTTACAACGGTGAAGGAAAACAGCGCGAGGAAACCGACATGCACCTAGAATTTTTCGAGGCCAACGACAAGACCAACCTGTACTGGGCCAGCGCAGCGTGGTGGATTATGCCCTTGATTGTCTCCTTGTTAGAGAAAGCCTCGTAAGCCAGCAGTGGGAACAAGAAGACAAATCAAATTCTTTGTGTTTACAAAATCGCTTACGAATAGAAAGAGTGTGACCTTAGTGGTCACCCCTTTTTCCTCTCTCTCTAATGTCTATCGCAGTCCTCTTTCTTTCGCAGTACATATTTCCATGAAGTGTCCTACTATATGTTTTCGTATTTTTCTATACGACGCTGTATCATGCTAATATTGTACATAGGTGGGTGGGTGGGCACTTGTTTTCGAAATGTATTTCACCGAGTATTATCAGTGAGTGCTCTGATTTGGTTATCTAGTAACCACGCCGTCGTAATATGAAGGAAAGTTTCGGCTTCGGGGGGTAAAGTGACTGCTTATCTTCAGTGACGATATTCAGTCACTCTGTTCTGGTGATGTCTCTCAATCGCGCGTGACGTAACTGATAAAATTGTAATCATCTGTGCCGGATAGCTGTTTAATGGAGAACTACGAACTATATGTAAGAGGCATTGCACAGTTAAAGAGTTTCCTGATAAAGTGAAGACTATATTTGCTCTACAGTTCTAAGAACCAACTTCAAAGATTGTTGTTCTCCTAAAAAGGCCGAACTGTGGCATTATTTTTGCCATGACCATAAAATATTATCTCCATGAGGTTTCTTACTAAATGTCTTTCACTTTGCTCTACTTTATATTTTCAAACAAATACAAAAAGGTAGATAGATAGACAGATTGTACACAAAACAAAAACAATACAGTAGAAAAAAAAATTAAACTAGTATGACACATACACTCTACTTTCGCAATAACATCTAAATTGTGAAATACGTTGCGTGAGTGAGTACCTATTTATTCCCTATGGATATAACCTGGGTGAAATCAGTATCTTCTAGGTAAACACGCTCTATCGTCCGCACGGGTATCGGACTGGGTCAGAAATACACAATTATAATTAGCACGTCAGCTAGATCATGGAAAAATATGGGACACGTATTATTTGTTTTTTTTTTCAAAATATTAACAATTGACAGAGATATAGAACATCAAACTTCGAATGTGTGGATCGCGACGTCACTCGTGGGTAAAAATCGTACCCACGATTGACGTCACGCGAAACTTCGAAGCATCATTTTTTGTTTGTGAAACAAAAAAAATATACGTGTACAATATGTTTTAGCAATCTGACGGACTAATTCGTTTTTTTTGAGGATTGTACCCTATTGTCGCATAACAACAGGCGATATGGATATGGCAGTTAAGTGAAAACCCATTATCAATAGTAAAACACACACACACACATTTGCAGAGGTAGAATATACAAGGTTACATTTTGTTTTATAAAGGGACCAGCAGACCTTAGGTGGCCAATATTGTCTGCCGATGACCGAACCTACTATACGAGGATCCGCGTTCGATCGATTCGTTCTCATTTAACTACGCTTCCTAGATGCGTAGTATGTGAACTTACATAACTCAATGCAAGCATTATGTAACATGATTACAGAGAATATCACGATAGTAAACAGTAGTTGGACTGATAATAGTGTGTAAGGAAATTGACCACCGTTTTAGTAGCCTTTAGAGACAAACTTGAACGACACGTTAAAGCCGTGTATGACAATGAACATATTAAGCAAGCATATCTGTTACAAATTGCAAAAGAACTACCGTTTCAAATGTATGTACCTACTCGTCTTACAAACAATAGGAATTAGCAAGTGCACTTGTTCAATATTGAATAGAACGGTCAAAGTCACGATGTTTCTGTTACTGCTGACTTGTAAATATGAGAATAATGCGACGCTCGCATTATTATTTACTCCATGTCATATTAAAATACGTTATGTAATTGCAAAGCGAAACAACCAAGTAATCCGCGTTCACTGTAATGAGTATTCATTCACACAATTAGAACATTGGCTTGTAGACTGATTCAGACTTAAAAGCGCCAGTTATGGCCATAACAAGTAGGTACAAGTGTGCGTATTTTGGCCTCTCCGAGACTCTCAGAACAGTTAAGGTTGCAACAAGTATAATAATTATGCGTGATCTGGCCTCTTTGAGACTCTCACAACTCAGAACCTTTAGCCAATAGGAAGAGTTTTATATTTACTGGTGTGAACATGTGTGGACGGAGTGGATCACCCTGATCTACTCCTCGTCACGCCGCTTAACCTAGAAGTTTCTAACAAATGATTATTTGACTAACCATGAGGGTAGGCGATGCAAGAAGCCACGGTCTTGGAGAATGCTCCGGCGCCCATGAACTCGATGAAGTCTCGCGGCGAGCGTTGGTCGTTCGGCACGCCGTCCACGCTCCTCGCCGCTATCAGACGCGCCTTCACACCCTCGTATAGAACGAAGTGGACCACGGTTTCGCTTATACCCATATACGATGCAGTGATACCTTTGTAGAAACCACGGATACCCTGAGGAGAGAAAGTTAAATAATTATTCGAGGAAGCCATCAAGTTGCGTTTAACATCGTAGCATAACTATTTAAAAAAAAAAATTGAACCGGCGCGGCTGTATCCAAATAACTTCGCCTAGTTCCGGTTCGTACGCGATGTCCGTAGAAGAATACAACAAACATCCTAAGACTTAAAAAGAAAATATGAGAACGAGCGTCGAGAGATCCTTGAGCGATCTGCAAAAGAAAATCAAATCAAAAGCATAATCTCGAGCTTTTAACCGATGATGGACGTTGACGAGCCAAAGATTAAAGCGCATCGATATAAACAATTGGATGTGGCCTGAGCACCTTGAAATTGGTAATAAACTGCGTCTGTATGTGTAGCGTAAGTAGTTTACACACCACCAATCTACTTGACCCCTAGAATCGCTAGCGGCGACGTAGGCTGTGGTTCTACTTATTTTGTTTGTTGACAACGAATAGTGATATGTGAATACGTCCGGCGTTCACTGCTTCCTGCAACTGACTAAAACGGAAAGAGTGAGCTCACTCTTCCCAACGATGACATAATTCCGTGCGCCTGAAGTTTGGGAGGGCACATCTTATGGTTTATACCGATGTTAAAGAGTTCATATCAAAAGCGACGACGCAGGCCATGATAGAGCGTGCTAGCCTAAAAAAACGTTTCACCCCAAACTTGAGGACACAAATTTTATTATATTTAGGAAATTCCGAAGTTCAGATGTCCTTATGTCGAAGAGGATTCTAACCTCATCGTTCTAGTTACTCCATCACTAAAAGGGTCGACAAAAAATAATGAAGGTTGTGCCTGTGTTTCAAACGACAATGAAAAGACAATAGTGTTAAGTAATATCATAGCCTAGGTATACTAAAAGTAAATTGCATAGGCCATAAATAGAAAAATGAAGCGATAATTATAAAATATAATAAAGTGGCCAAGTCCGAGTTGGACTCGCCCATGAAGGGTTCCGTTGCACCAAGTAACATAATATACATAGTACATATAGTTTTTGTAGTTCGTTGTAACTTTGATCAAAGTTTCAATAATAGTGTATTTATGACGTACTAAAAAAAAACTACTCATCAGATCGAGTTCAAACTAATTTTCGTTGGTAGTTTACATGGTAATGTACATCATATATTTTTTTTTAGATTTTTCATTTTCTTACTTTAGAAGTTAGAGGGGGGGGGGGGGGGGGGGGCACACATTTTACCACTTTGGAAGTGTCTCTCGCGCAAATTATTCAGTGTAGACGACAATGATTTTAGAAACCTCAACATCATTTTTGAAGACCTATCGATAGACACCCCACACGTGTAGGTTTGATGAAAAAAAAAATTTTGAGTTTCAGTTCTCAGTATGGGGGGCAACCCTAATTTTTCTTTTTTTTTAATTTTTTTGTTCAAATGTTAATGCGGTTCACAGAATACATCTACTTACCAAGTTTCAACAGTATAGTTCTCATAGTTTCGGCAAAAAGTGGCTGTGACATACGGACGGACAGACAGACAGACAGACAGACAGACAGACATGACGAATCTATAAGGGTTCCGTTTTTACGTTTTACGGAACCCTAATAAAACAGAATGTAAATGGTTTATTTTTGCATGATTGTCCGTATTTTCCTGTTTGATCGAACAAAGTTCTCTTTCTAAAATAATCTTTTACAGTCTTTGAACAAACAAAGATTTTTTCATACAAAACTGGAAGTCAAGTGTTTGGAATCGGCTTCACTCAATATTTTTATTTACACAAATGGTATTTCATTACTACTGTTGTATTTTGATAAGATTTTTGAGCAAGTACATTTACCTATACGAGTATGTAGGTACATATGTTTACTCTCTCTGTATATATCACTTTACTAATTTATGAAGTTTTATGTTTTTGACGTGATTGTTTAAAAAAAATGGAAGTGATTTTTAATGATGTGCGCGCATAGCGACAACAATATTGCCCATAACAGCACAGTTACGCAGCTATTTGAACACGAAAAGTCAAAATCACCGTCTGTCACTGCACTGCGCTCGTCACTCAGATATGTATTTTTTTTGCCTTGTAATTTCTGTGGAAACATTGCCCTGCAAACCCGAACGCAGTTATGTTTGCACATTACTCTCTCGGTGATGAGCGCAGTCAAACATTTATTATTTACCGTAGAATAACCGGCAAATGTTCCGAAACCGCAAAAAAAAAATAGATGAATTGAAAACATCCTTATACCTTAAAGTCGGTTAGAAATAATGCTCTACGGCGAAAAGTATTAGGATACTTTTCGCGTCAAATCAATCCAGAAACTTAACTACTTTCAAATCTAAGTCTAATTTGTTGTACTGTTAGTTTCAAGTCATAAACACACATCTTTACCAGAGTGTCTTTCATACTATCGCTGATAAGGATGTCAGCTTTGAACTTGACTCGACATTACTACTCCGAATCAATAGATAGGATTACGCAGAACAACTATACTGAGGCGGCAGGTGCTTACAATATTATAGGCAGGTCTTGCTGGTGAATTTCACCTTTTAAATAAAATAAAAATCGGATTTTCCGTTCAGCTCCGGCGGGTCTAACGCCTAACTAAATCTGCCTTGGCCTTTGTATTGCTGTCTCTATAATTTTACACAGACATTTTTAGACAGTTTTAGTTAGGCGGTATTAGGCGGTAGACCCCTGCGAGTTATAATGCCACTGAATGCCACAGACACACATAATCAGGCACGTCAAACTTAGATATAAACTCTTTTTTGCGCTCGGGGTAAAAAAAAAGGAGGAAGGTGGAGGTTAAGAGAATTGTCTTATACTTATAGGTACTCATTAAAATTTGAAAGATACAGGCCTAACACAAAGACAAACACACAATCATAGTAATAAGGTCCCGTTTTTTGTTCCCGCTATTTAGTGCTCTAAAAACTAAATACCTACGTCGTATCCTGTCGCTTGTCTATCCAACCTAGGTATACCATTATGTCCGTTTAGGAAATACGAAGACACAGTGTGCCCCATATATGTAGCTGTGAAACTTAAGTTGATATTCTGAGATAGTGCACGATTCCGGTTGTTTCTTAGAATAAATATTTCCAGATATAATGTCTAAAATAGGTACTTGTATATATTGTAGATATGCGCACCTCAATACGAAGTTACTTTTAGTGGTAAGACCGTTTCACATATCTTATTGTTTTCCTCAACAATGTGACTTCGTTTTGTAATTGTGTGACAAATAAAGCCTTCTCAATCAATCCATCAATTCTATAAATAAAAATGTGCAATGACTTATATATGAATGAATGAATGAATATAGATTAATCTGCGTAGCCTTATAGTTGGCGGTATTACTATGCATCAATATGGAAATGTTATTAAAGACAGCATAACATCAAGACGCACGCGAAAATTCTAAATATACCGCTCATGAATATGAATAGCGGAGTCACGGTCGAATCCGACTCGGAAATTCCGATATCAGAAGAAAAACGAGAATAAATACTGTTGCTTTTGGCGTGCGAGAAGAAAAAGGCCAAAGAACTGGTTTACGAACGAGATGTAGGATTTGTGCGAGGCGGTCTGCCAACTCGGTCATTGTGCTCGCTCGTACTAAAAAATGATTCTTATTACACAAGCGCATTAATTAGAAGAAAAAGTTTGTGTGTACCTACTTGTGTACACATGTAAGAAGCTAATACTTCTTCTCTATATTCCATAACCATAGGGTAGATAATATCTCCAACGCTAGAAGTATTAACCTGAAGTTAATTAGGTACGTCTGCTAAAATGTTGACTAGCCTAGCTTCAGGGTGTCGGTTTTTCTCTGTATACCTCTGGAGTATTTTTCCTTATGCATCTGAGTATGTCACTAAAACAGACCGTTTTTGTGAAACAAAAAACAAAACACAACCATTAAAACTGGCTGACTTTGAAAAGAATTTTGATGTCCATAGCATATATTCCCTGACGGACCGTTAACTAGGCTTAGCCTGTGTTTCGGAGTCCGTAAAAAATTACAATATTGTATATATAGTTGGTAGTACCGTTCAATCGACCTTGAGTTAAACGGGAGACAATTTTAATACAGAAAGAAAAATAAATCGTATTTTAATGACAGCGAGATACACAAAACCAGTATTTTAATATACATAAGTTTGGTATCTTCCGCAGAGTTAATATGCAGGAATGTTTTTCTGCACATTATAATAAGTATCCCAACGTGGACTGGGTGACTTTTTTCACTTTATGACTAGGTATGTTTACATTGAAGGCATTATCTATTACGTTTGATAAACAAGTTACGGGGCGAGGTTGTACCTGCCTTGACACGGTTAGTAAAAGTCGTACTATCCCACTAATATTATAAATGTTAAAAGTTCGGATGTTTGTTGTCCAAGATCGCGTTGAAATTTGGAACACAAGTCAGATTGTATAAAATCTGGAATGACACTGGATAGGCTTTTTTAATCGCGAGAAAACAGCGGAAACTGACACTATACAGGTAAAACAGCGGGGAGCTGCTAGTACTTTGATACGCATTTAGCGATAAGCTACTAATTTGGAATTCCAAATAGACACTAAACATTTTATATACATATGTAGAGATAAATTTATAAAATGCTCACCAATTTAGTGTATATCCTTTTGATACATTCCATCGCAGTAACATTCTGTCCGTCCAGTTGTAGTCGCGTTTTCACGAACCAAATTGGATTGGTCATCGTACATGATACAAATCCTGAAACGAAAAAAAAAAGAGATTAGATGACATATAATATGAACCAATGGACCACTGGGACCAGGGTTACGGGAAGCCACACTGGACTGAGAACGGCGACTACCGAACCGGAGTCCCCGTATTCAAATCCCACCCGCACCACTTTCTTTTCAAAGTCATGTGCGTAATGCCGCTAACTTAAAACGGAGAAGGAAAACATCGTGAGGAAATCGACATGTACCTGTAGAATCTTTCGAGGTCACGTGTCATTCACCAACCCGCACTGGCCCAGCTTGGTGGATGGCCTTGGGAACATTTAGTGGGCTGCTTATGCTATGATACTGGACTATCGATGGGAACGTCCGGTTTTACAATAGAGAAGGTGTGGGTTCGAACCCCGACTACATACATCACTGATTATTTTTAATTGATTTCAAAATAGGAGGACGTTCTCAATTCGGTTGTATGTTTTGATTGGCCTTCAAAGTAGAAACACAGTAACGTTTGCATATTACAGCTTAACGGTAAAATATGTAGCAAAAGTGTGGTACTTCCCCAGGCGGATCCTGTATGGAATCCTAGCACTACGAAATACCTGATACTGAAACCTGCCTGTCGAAATTGTTCAGTCTTGGTTTGGACCAATAAATATACATATATATGTATTATTGTAGCTAATCCTAATCAATTTTAAATTTTGTTGTAAGTATGTTTTATTGACTAAAAATAGTTGATAGTCTTTGAACTCTGAACGAGCGTATTTTTTAAGTTTGTGGGTAATCCGTTAGCAGATATGCTAACAGAGTACCCACATTTAAAAAAAATATGTTTCACTTAGACTTGAAGTGGACAAAATATGAAAAATTAAGTCTTTAAGTTTTTTTTTCTGCCAATAAACGAATTTGTACTATATTGTAGTTTATGTTTTAAATTAAAAGAATGAAGTCCTTACCTGCCGCGCTAGCTGCCGATAAATGTACGACGGGGGTGTCAGGAGGTAAGCTTTGATTGAGGATGGCCTTAGCCTGTGAATACGTGCAGAAGTAGATAGCCCGCGACGGCGCCACACCGACGATGTTGGGACCGAGGCCTTTGAACAGGGCCTTGGGGCCTTCAGTCTGGACGATGTGCCTGGAAGATGGATTGTCATATTTAGGTTTACTGTGAAGATATCACGTTAATATAGTAAAGGCGAAAGTACAGTTACAATGATAATATTGATCAAAGGCTGGACCGGTTTCAATGATTTTTAAGTTATACCTACTTCTTTTGGTGCGTTAGTGAAAAATAAATATTGGTGGATATTTAACAATTAGGAGAGTAATTTTTACGATGCGCGCGTACACAGTTACGAAAAAGCGACATCCTGAATTAAGCTTATCAACATCTTAATAAACGTTGTACTTAATTAACTTCAGGTTAGTACTTCTTGCGTTGAAGATATTATCTATTCTATGGTTGATGTTAGACTTCTTAGTACGAATAATAAAGAGAAGTAACGTTAAATTCTTGCGTGCGTATGTAAGTTTACACAACCTTTTTGTGTGTGTCTTCAAGTTGATTCGGATTGTAATTGTAAACGTATTTATTATATGACAATAAATAAATACACATATAAACATGTGTATAACTTGAGGCTTCGTCACGAGATAGTCAATTTGCCATAAATTTCCATCAAAAAATCTAATTCAGCTGATGATTTTACTACTTCTTAATGGCTATTTTCGTTCATTTCATCAATCTTAGATATAAGTAATGGCTGCATCGTTTTGTTTTTTTACATTTCTAGAGGAAAACAGAAGTTATTACGAACACTGTTCACGCTCCGACGGCATGAACACTGTGTACAGTGGAATTAGCGTGCCTTTGCTATTGTTCTAACTAGAGATACGGTATATGGAGCGTTTGTATCTTTGTATGGTATCAATTGTTTTTTTTTAAGTGAGAAGTTCTTATGGTTTACGTCACCGACATGCTTATGTTGGGCGGAGTGGCGTAGCGTGCCTTGGCGAAGCCCCGTATAAAAAATTGTTTGGGGCCTTTATGAAGGAAAATATGTCACAAAAGAAAAAAACGTTTGCATAAAATTAAAATAAATATTTTTCATCATACCTAATTAGTAATTACCTAACTCTTTTTCCACAATTTTACAAACAATTCACATTCGATAAAACTTTTGTAGCCACGCTTTACGCGGGAAAACAATAAATTGCTTTTTTTATTTTTGTAATTTCTGAAAAATTAATAAAAAATATTGGGAAGTTTTTATTAAATTTTGCTTGCGCACATCGGGGACCACCATAGCACTGGAGGCCCCGTATAATTGATACGGCAGATAGGGCGGTAGCTACGCCGGGGGTTGACGTACGCGTTAGAGTTTTAAGCGTAAAAGCACTGTCTAACGGTTAGTCACTTTTTGGATGGATGGAATCTTGTGAACAGAGATCCGTAATATCAGGTGACATATTGTTCGGCATTAGTCCTGTTTAACCCTAAAATTCTAAGTTATAAGTTTTCACATGAAAGATGTGCACTTAACCGCCATCTCGCCCGATGTTAGGCGACGATGACGAGCGCGATTACCTAGAAGAAACCGATTCACTCTCGATTTGAAGACACCAAGATTGGAAATTGTAATCATCGGGGAAAATCCACTAAAGCACATCCTCGACGTTCTTATCCCAAAAATAGACTCAAAGCTCTTCTTTCGAGTCTTTGCAACGTCGACCATGAAACGATGTCGACGAATTGATTAAACAACATTCTGGAATCGAAACAATTTGTATAGGTATGCAATAACAATTATTTCGTGAGACGTGAGTGCAACTGCAGCGATCAGTCGCTCCACCTTTGACCATCCGCTGAGCCGTCTGGTTTAACAACCAGTTCCCACCTCAACGACCACAGTCACCTTTTGCTCTCGGATAATATTATCGTCTTGTGACGTAAATGGATATCTCACCCATTGAGATAAAACGTGTAATGTCAACAACTAAAAATAATCGCGTCAATGAGGTCGAGCGGCAACCTCGAGAAAGTGTTTCGAATAAATCGAGCTAATGTCCTGATTATTGAGATAGTCGCTTTTAAAACTTAAGCTTAGTTGTAGCCAGAGCCTGATTAGAATAAGCAGCCCTTCTCTCACAAGGAGAGAGTCAAGCCCATAATCCACCAAGCTGCCCCAGTGCGGGTTGGTGGATGACACATGACTTCGAAAGATTATAGGTCTATGTCGGTTTTCTTGCAATGTTTTCTATAGCCGTTTTAAGTTCGCGACGTCACGCACATGACTGCGAAAAGACAGGGCTCCACGCGCACCACTGTCTGATCTGAATCCGGGGGGCTCCGGATCGGCATTCGCCGTTCTACCCACTACCTCGACAAGTTCTATTGCAGATGTACAGCGAGAAATACACTAGAAAACAACGCTTTAAGAATATCTATGTTGGTTTGAGATCAAGAACAAAGCGTAGGCTGTAGTTATGTCGTGCAGCAGGCAAGTGGTATATATTTGCATGCGCGATAAGGATCAAAATGTAAAGTTCCAGTGAGATTACAGACGTGAGAGTTTAAACATGATATTATTAAGTTTCTGTTTAGCAGGCGTCTATAGGTCGCTTACCAACAGACAGTTTACGCAGGCTTGTTTGGTTTCTGACTTCACACAGTTCAGATACCGACTGTGCCTCTATTGTTGCACCAAAGGCATGTTGGACACAGGATCCTAGCTATTACATTTCACCGGCTTTCAAGCTTTACGCAAAGATATATATCTAAAGGAGTCGCAGTACGAATAATACAAGATAAAATACTCATATTATATTAAGATAAGGAGCTCTCTCGTAAATACTATTATAAAATAGTAAAAACGGGAACACAGAAATAAAACTTTTCCAGCCTACGACAGTTCTAAAACCAAAATTACTTACCGACGTAATTCTACAAAATTTGAAAGAACAAACTGAGATTTTGATCAGATTTGATCAGATGAATCTAAGGATAAACATAACACGTAGGTAATTTATAAAGAATTATCCTCATTTCTCGCATAACACTAACACGCCCCAAGCCCAATCTCAAAGTCCCAATCTGATACCATCATACTAATATGTTTTAAATTTGAATGTTTGTTGCTCAATCAGGTCGAAACGACTGCGCAGATTGAGTTGAAATTTGAAACACAGTATATATAGTCTGGAAAACCGTGAGCAAACATCTCCTGGGTGGGAATCGAACCCACGACCTACCAAACTTGCTACGACATAAGCCACAAAGCCAGTCTTAGACAAACAAAACAAATCTCCATCTGAAACATCAAGCTCGATTTGGAATAAATTGCTTTCAGCAATAAGGCTGAAACTGGCTCCCGACTCTTATGCCGCTAGTCTATTTTAGTAAAGTAGGTTTTTTTCTTTGTTTTGTGTCACAATAAAGTTTTGTATCAACGATAATGTTAACCTTCAAACAATCAATGTTAATGATTTCTTACAATGGTAGAGCTTTAGAACTGCATTCGGTTGGGGAAGTACCACTTACCAGGTATTAACCTGATACATTGTTGTGTTCCGGTTTGAAGGGGAACTTAGAAATTACAGATCAAAAAGATCATTTTATATCAATGGACAGTAATTTGAATTCATCCAATTCTGCTGGTCAATTTTTTTTAACACGTTTTTTTTATAGTACGTATAGATGGGCAGAAGCAGTCTGATGGTAGGCAACACGCCTGCCTATAACAGTACTGTATCATGCAGCCATTGGAACAAGAAGAGTCCAAATCATTACCTAGCACTGCACTGCGCTCATTACCCAGAGATAAAAGATAATTTATCTCTAGGCTCTGTTTCTCTGGAAACATTGTCCTTGAACAAACCGGAGCACAGTGATGTTTGAAGATTACTGATTCGCGGTAGAATAAGTGGAAAAATGTGGTACTTACTTCCTAGGACAGACTCTGAAAAGAGTCCTACCACTACTAAAAAAAGAATCTGTTTAAAGTCGTTGTTACTGTCTTTTGATATTATTGTTCTACTGAATATTATCTACCATTAGCAATACACGCGATAATTGCATATTTGAAATACATAAAAAGATAAGCCAAATGCAATATTGGCCGAACAACTTCTAAGATTATGGTAAGATTACGTTTAATCTTGCCCATTGGGGTGTAAGAATGCTCCCACGTTGGTCTTTCGTGACCAAGCAAAGCGAACTTTATCTATTAACATACACACGATAACTAGGCTGGTTATAAGCGGTTTTCTCGCGTATTGTGTTCGTCGGTGGTACCATGTTTGAGAATACTATTCGAATTTGTTGTATCTTTAATTTGCGATAAGTCAGCCGTCACCGTCGCGTAATTTTCCATTGTATCTGATGTGATATGCACGTTTTGGCTTCGGTGCAGCGAAGCGATATCGGTTATCGGGTTTTTATAGAAATTGCGTCTTTCACTTAGCTCGATCCTTTCGTGAATTGTGTGAGAGATAGTTAATAGTTAGAGATTAGTAGCGACGCGTGCGCATTGTTTTTGTTTTTATTCCATGGACTCTTAGGGCCGTGTATTTCATTAACAATCACATTAAATGAACAGTTAAAATTAGTTATTAGGGACATGACGAAGACTTTAATTTTTCCTAATTTATCTCTTTCGAATAAATATAGTGTATATTCCGAGAACAGTCCTGCTTTCGCAAGCAGCACCTGTCCACGAGTATGATGCATGTGCCAGCTATCGCTCTGCTCGGGCATATTTCAGAGAAGAGAGAGACTCGAGAAACGTCGCCGCCGCGTGCGTATTTCGTCCTGGCACACAATTTATCCACACATTTTTTGACGCCACTGTCGCCACTACTCGTCGTATGACCACCTACTATGGGACCCAACGATCTCCTAAAAGTATGGCTCTCTTTTCATAATATACAAGCCTGGCAAAAGTTATTTAAAGTAATATCGATTTAATTCATCAAAGTAATATAAATGCAATTGGACCTAACCAGATTATCGGTATAGTGGTGGTATGTTTCTTATTCTAAGTGCACCTGGTGAACAAGGTGAAGGCAAAAAATCAAAACCGTACAACAAAAAATCTAATTAACCTGTTGTCATGCTGCGTTGTGCAAACATTACTGAGATATATTTCAAAAGCTGAACCTCAAGCTTTTAACAATACGCTTAGTGCAGAGATAAGCCATCAAACACCACAGTCGCCGCCGAAATGTTCCACAGCTAATGTGATATTCACCAACATTCATAATCACAATCTTGCCAACAAATAACAACTAATGGGTGCAGTCCATTAAAACCACTAGATTCACGGAACGAGCAAGACAAGTGCTTGATGGTAAGCAACACGCTTGCTTAACAATAACATCACAATAATACCACGCAGTTATTGGACCAACCAGAGTTCAAACCACTGCCTGGCCCTGAACTGCACTCGTGACCCCGAGATATTAGATGACTCATATGTTTGCTCTGTATTTTTTCTGAAAACATTGTCCTTTAAACCGGACATAATACTGTTTGCGCATTACTAATTAATTCTGCTAAGAGTCCTACCACTATCATTTCTCCAGTTACTTCTGTCATACACTAGATGACTCATATTTTTGCCCTGTATTTTTTCTGAAAACATTGTCCTTTAAACCGGACATAATACTGTTTGCGCATTACTAATTAATTCTGCTAAGAGTCCTACCACTATCATTTCTCCAGTTACTTCTGTCATCCACTAGATGACTCATATTTTTGCCCTGTATTTTTTCTGAAAAACATTTTCCTTTAAACCGGACATAATACTGTTTGCGCATTACTAATGAATTCTGGAAAGAGTCCTACCATTATCATTTCCCCAGTTACTTCTGTCATTCACAGATCTCTGTACCTACTGAAAGAACCAAAGGAGGCCATGCCTTCTGCACTAACCTGCACTAGTTCGGAAAGCAGTAGAGGCCATCTGAGTCCATCTACCGTAGACCTGCTAAAATAAGACCTACTTACGTTCAAATAAGTTAGTATAACTGCAACGAAAATTCCAATACACGGAGTATTGGAGTTCACAGTTATTCCGAGACAAGACGTAATAACAAACATAATACAAAAGGCTGTAACGTTAGTTTATCAGGCCGGTAGTAACGTCCGTGTTTACAGTCGTAAAGCAAGCAGTTACAAGGTTTACTCGTACACTCTATACTACTCGTAGTTGTTTTATAGTTGTAATCATAACTGCAGTGCAGTAAAACTGTAGTAGTTATGTAAGTGATTGATAGTAGTGAGAAAGTGATTCCGAACGCGGTTCGCACTTCTAGATATGACAGCGCAATTTATCTGAAACCTTCTGATATAAACATTAATGGGACCATCTTAGTAAAAACATCATAATTATAAATCGATGCCTTCAAATGTGTCGTTTGATATAAGACTATCGGCGGTGGGTATTTTCAAACTACACCATCTAATCCCAACTAAGCTGATATAAGAACCACATAGAAGGAACAGCGCGTTTATAATTCTAAAAACATATCTCTTCATCTTTCGCAACCTCCCACTTTCCCACTTTATATGGGATCGATCAATAAAACATGTCCCCTTTCTCCAATCGTCTCTATCATTCGTCAAAATCTAAGTTTAATTGATTCCTACCCACATCCTTTTTCACTGTTCCTTCCACACTTTTGTGGTCGCCAGAGCATCCATATTCATAACTTCTTTCGTCTTCATCCCTGCAAAACATGTTTATGATACATACAATCAAACCTACGAATTACAGTTGAGTTAGCATACTTGGATTAGTCAATTGTAGCGTACGTATCTTTTTTCTAAACCACATAGATCCGCCTTTGACCAGCACCAACTAGCCTGATGGTAAGGCTATGCTATAATGCACACATGCTAGCCTAGACGATAAATATTCACTTTGGCCTTGGAAAAGTTTGAGATCATGTCTTTAAGGTAATTGAGTATCCGGTATTCCACTCTTTAGCTGAACGAAAAAAGCTTATTAAAAATTATTCTTACTATTGTTCTTACTTATTTATTGTTCTCTCGTTTCAGCGGCATTGGAATGTGTTCGCTTCGTTTCTTATTGTTTTTATTCAGTCTATCCTGTAAACATAGGCTTTGTAATATTGTTGTCTAAAACTGTCACTATTATGTAGGTATCTAATCTAATCATATAATTTCACGCCAATATTGCATGCAATACTCCGTTAGTACCTACGTTCCGAAATTTTTATGAATTTGAATGATTAGACGAATTCGCCGTACGCTTAATGCCATTCATACACTTACCTGTCCTTATATTTGAAACTAGCATCACCCCGCGGTTTTACACTTTTACAGAGTTATTAACAGGAACTACGCCTGCGTATTCGCAATTCCCGAAATTTTCTCATAATAAAATGCTATTCCAGACTATAATCTAATTGTGTTCCAAATTTCAACCTGATTCATTCAACTATTCTTACGGTATTGAGCAACAAACACTTGTTGAACAACTTATTGTTATTACGCCGATTCCTCAGACGTTATCTTGTCATTATACGAATAATCAACTAATTGATACCTATATCGATTAAAAGATGAAGAGTGAGCGCAGAGCAAGAAATAGGATCTACAATATAACTCTAGTATTCGATTTACGATCTTTCCGTCCAAATACACAAAAAGTGCCCGCAAGAAGTCATACTTCATTAGTTATCGACAAATACTACTAACGTTAACATGCAACTAACGGTCCTCCTGAGCGAAGCCAAATTTGGGTAGTCAGTAGACTACTGTCATAAGGATCTTTAAAAAATACGCAGTGAATTTCAGTGTGTTGAATTGGGTGCAATGTGCTGAATTGGGTGAAATGTGTTGAATTGGGTCGGTGTGCGCGCCATCGTAAAAAATCACTCTCATTTCTCCAAACGTGCCAACGGAAATATAACTTTGGTTAAAATTGGTAGATACGATTCGGAGAAGTACGACAACAAACAACGTAACACGAGATTTATATGTATAAGATTAATAAATAGTTTTAGGACCCAACAGATAAAATAAGGTTGCATACAGACCTGATTCACTATACTTTATTATACACAATAAAGCCCCCACAATATGAAACAAGTAGGTGCAATGCTGTTGCACACATTATATTATGCTATATTTACCTAATAATAATTAGCTTACTTACGTGTTGTTAATTATGAAATATTTACCTAGGTTATAGGGTGAAGCAAGTACACGTGATGCAGTTTCATGAACCATTGAAGAGGTAAAGTGACCCCGCAGCACCTTATAATCATAATCAATCAGTCTAGTGTAGTGAACAATGAACAACCGTGATAGCTTATAACAACGATTAACATAACAAATACAATACAAAAACACTTTATTGGCACCACAAAAATTACAACATAGCATAACATACACAAGGGTTGTGTAATACACAACACACTGTATCATACAACACTACACACAAACACAATGCGTAGTAACGTGTATTAAAACAAAAGAAGCACAGATAACACAGAAATTATAATGCAGCGTACACACCTGATGCACTGTATTAGGCTCATCCGCGACGGCGTCCGAGCGTGCCCCGCGCGCGCACACTGCTGCACCTGGCAATTGTATGACATCAGCATACGGTCTGCTTGCTTGCTGTACGCGAACATAGCGCCCATCGTGCGTCTGTAGCCCCATTTGGCCTCCTGCATTACACGCCCGTGGTTAACTAACGCTCTAAGTTATTTACATTACACAGAATATATGAATTTAACAGGGACTTGGGCTACGCTTTAAGAAGATCATCTCAATTATGATTTTTCAAAATGTGTATAAAATGTTTATATTATGACTAGCGGCTGCAGCAGCGTAATTCCCGTTCCAGTCACTTTCGCCGCGATTAACAGTAACCCTGTCTTATTCCAGACTAGGATCCAACTGTGTTTAAAATTTGAAACCTATCCGTTCAGTTGTGCCGACGTGATTGATCAACAAACATCCAAACTTTCGTATTTATATCATTCGTAATATAAGACCACCTCAGGGTCTGTCAACGCGCAATAAAGCCCAGTGTACTTGGAATTACTAATCTAATACCCAACACAATACTTCGATAATCAAAAACCAAAATCATAGATGTTAATCAGCAAGAGGCCATGCTCAAATGGGACTGGGCTGGTCATATATGTATGTATTATCGAATGCCGGAACAACTCTGGGTCAAACAAACAACGAATTGTGTTCCACAACGTGTAACGAACGACTGGGCGACCCAGGATGATGGACAGAATTCGACACTTTTAAAGAAGAACCGGTCCAGAAGAACAGTCTGGAGGACTGTGAACGGATTAGTTCTGGAAAAGTGGAGGGAGAGGAGAATGGCCTCTGCTCTGCAATAGGACAATATATGATAGGGTATATATAAAAATGAATGTTTGTCTGTATGCCCTTTTTAGAATCCTAAACTATGCATTTGATCAAATTTGACGAAAGGACATCAGATGGCACGTGTCAGGCAAGTTAGGCACATATACTGCAACAAAATCTTATGTATTATGTCTCATAAAAATCTGAATCGTTTCAGACCTATTACTTCACAAAAATAGATCGTATATATTATGCAGCAATACCACGGTAGGACACACGACTCATAATACATAGACAGGTACATTAGTAACCACTTGTTCATGGCTAAAGCTTTATAAAAAATCCGTTTTGATGAGACAGCTATTTAATAGGCCTCTATGTACAGAAGATGAATGACAGTAATGGAATCCAGTAGATATTTCAACCCATGAGTAGTTGGGGAGCGGAAGTCTAGGACTTAGTTCACGATAGATAGGATAGGATGGGATGGGCCGCAGGTTTCCCGAAAAGGGAAGTGTGAGAGGAAGACTCCCATTCCAGCTTGTGTCTGGTACAAAAGATAACGCAGTATAATGTTGCGAGTATTTTGGGATATTTTCCATTAGTTGAAGTGCGCGGAGAACTACTCTTTTAGAGTTATGCACAAGAAGAATATATGGAGAGGTACTCTTTTTTGAGCACACCAAAACAAAATAAAAAAAAAATAATGTTACATACGGGGACCTATCGGCACAGAATAAATATTAGTACAGCAGCCTCACTTACCGAAAACAATTATATAAATAGCGACTCTTGCTGGGACACAACAAAGTTCAATTCAGCTCGCATTAGCGCTCAATATCTGTCGCGATTTTCAACTCTCTTCTAACGCGTAACTCTGTCCCTGTCTAGCGCGGAGGGTTATCGACATATCTAATAACAATATGCGCGGGAAACGTGTTGCGCGAGCGCTCAGCCGTGCGTCCAACAACCGACTGTCACTTGTTTCCTGGAAGGAACGGTCTAGCGGTAAGCTAAAACCGCGCGACCTTGAGCGAGTGAGGATGCACTGCTATCGGTGAAAGCTATCTATCGCAATTGGTCCTTTAAACTACCATTTCAAAATGTGTCACGAATGGTTCATAGTCGCTGCTTTCGGCTTAGTAGACTTCATTTGTGAAATCCCATACAACACGTACAATCGGGATTCCAAGATAATTTTTGTTTTTCATTGATGCTATGGGAATTGTATTCTCGACGCTAATCGTTAGCAACTACTTTCCAGAACATGTTGATGTAGGTATTATATCTAGGTAATGTAAGCGTAGACAAAGTTGATTAATGACATAGATTGCAAAATGATTAGCGTATTCGTCATTGTACTAGGTTTCTTGATGGAAAAAAACAGATTCATCAAGAAGGAATCCTAACATTTACTAAACGACAATACATGCACGGAGTACGGTGACATAATCAAACTGGAATTTCCCCGAAAGGTTCGTAGATTTTAGCTGAAGAAAACTATAGTGGCGCTGTCATACAATTTGAAAGCTATTTTGGCGCATCTGTAAATGAAATCTGTTGGAACAAGATTGATAGAACATCGTCTATTTATAAGTAGACTAGCCTTAGAGGATAAATAACTAAAGTATGTATACTCTAAGAGACTAGCTGAGATAGTGCATAACACTACATTGTCCACAGTTAACACATTTGATGTGGGATAAAATGTGTCATACATTGTAAAGTACTACGCTACAGTAGAATCGATTATAAGTAGCGAACACCCGCGACATTGTCTTTAATAAATTATAGCCTATGTGTTACTTTAATGTATAAAGCGTGCTAAGTATCGCACAGCTTCATCTGTATCCGTCAAATAGTTTTTGCGTTCCAACAAGGTTCCAACCCAGACTCTCAATCCCTCAATTAAGAGCTCAAAAATTCGAGGCTAGGTAAAACGAATAAGGGCTCATACTGTCACCCTGGGGAACACTCTTTTAAATAAGACTCCATAGACGCCAAAGTCTAATTTACATCTTGTTGCTTCCCAAAGACGTTATAAAAGCATACCACGAATTCTATTATGGGGAATGTGAAAATGGAGAAATAAAACTGGATTACCGAGACTAAAGCCTCAGTTACGATAATAATGGATAGAGCTGGTATTATTATGCCGATAAACATACAACATACCTTTTCATGAAAACAAAACATCATTATACTAGTTATGTAATAGGTACTCAAAGTTGGAGAATAAACAGATCTCTGATGTGAATGTGTGTGAAAAAATCAGTCCAGAAATGGAATATATTTTCGTATCATTACTTTAACGAGATGTGTTTTAACTGTTATGAGAGCTTTTTGAATAATTTAGTAAGAAATGCTAGAGAATATTTAAAAACGGAATAATAAATAATAATGTCAAATAATACGTATGTTAAGAGTTAAGACAGACATGACGCAAAGTCTGTGTACTAACAAGAAAATAACACGACACAGTTCAAAGAACTGTTTGTGGGCCAGGTCAAAGATTTTGCTATTTTGAGACGGCACTATAACTATAAACCCTAGATTTCTTAGAGTAGGATAAGCTTTATTAGATAGGTGCTGTTTATTTTTATTTAACTGGCTTTGTGGCTGAGTTGGCAGTACTTGCATGCAAAGCTGTAGGTCGTAAGTTTGATTCCCAACTAAGATAAATATTTGTGTGATGAATTCAGGTATTTGTTCTATGTCTGGGTGTTTCTATGCATCAAATTCTTGAATTTTCGATGATATGAGTATTATATCAGTTAACTAGTTCTCATAGTACAGATTTGATTTATTTGGGACTATATCTATTTGTGTAGGAAATGTGTACCAATATTTATATTTCTGTACCCTCCCATAAGACATCAAAACCACGTTTTTTTTTATATCCAAAGATTAATGTAGTGTTCACACAGAGGCGATCCGAAAGCGATAGCGAGACGATATTTTTTGTAATGTTCGAATTTGTATGCAACCTGACACACAGCAAGCGGGCGCGATCCCATACTCGGTATCGGATCGCTATCGCTACCGGATCGCCTCTGTGTGACCCGGCCTTAATGCGTAAACCAAATAAAAACTCTTCATTTTTACTTTACCTACATGTTTACTTGTTTAGGTACTCTTTCACAATGACAGCTTACACAATTTTAAAATTACTGATTGTGTCTATCTGTCGGAAACATATCTGTCTCGGTCACCTAAATTAGAGTAAACTTGCACATTAGGTACGCATTTTATCATAATTAATATCGATTTAAAACGAAGTCCCTTTGACGGATCACGCGATTTTCTTTACATGTTTAGTGGCTTTCGTATTGTCAGTTCACAACTAAAAATGATATCACAAAGATCATCACCACATGTACCCCGCCATTTCAAAATGGCCACACTACGTTTATTTACAAGCGATCATGCGGCCGCATTCAGTTGCGCTAAAAATAGCCGGTAAACAACGTTGCAACTCGCGCGAAGACGCGATGTTAGCGGTTGAGTAACTCGCTCGATGACCACGTCATGTGCCGCGGCCCTTCCAAGGACACAAGTTAATGCTCCCAAGATCCAACAATATAACCATATTTCGCTCAACCACCGTTTGTTTTGTACTCGCGCAATCCAAACGGCCTAATGGCATAAATTTAGACAGGTGGGGGGATGACTCCTAGGCGTCTTCTCTATGTCGGAGATACCACAGAACACATACAAAAATGACAGACCAGCTTTGAAATCGACTGTATACCTACACTTTTACTAAAGCAAGCGGTCCGTCCCGGCTTCGCCCGTGTTATTTACCTAATATATAGCCTATAGCACTCAGGGATCACATACATAACCAACGGTGAAAGAATTTTTGAAATAGGTCAAGAGTTTCTGAGATTAGCGTGTTGAACCAAAAAATCTCTTCAGCTTTATAACATTATAGTATATAGTACAGAGTGTATAGATGATGGTTGTCACTTTATAACTTTACTGTCCTAAGGTCCTAACTCCTAACCCCTCTATCGTCTAATTAGATGATAAAGTTAGGTGTCCGGTAATCGAACACAGGAGTTTCCACTCGTAATGCCAGTAACCAGACACTAGATTGAAATAAACATTTACTAAAGTGGTATAACTTGTATATAAACATTTATTGGGCCGACGCCTATATCTGCGATTTCTCCCACGCACCGGAACCCGCCACGCTAATATTACATATATGTGAAGTTTAGAAGACAGTGGGAAAATAATACTTTGGAATAACACAATACAGTTTTATAGGTATAAAGAGAACATTTCAACATCTTTACTATATTATACACGCAGTGTCTTTGTAGTCTGGTTTGTCACTTTCACACTGTTACAGATCGAAGCATCGATGTGATTTTTTGTGTGGATGGAATGAACAGAAAGGAATAGGTCGAAGGTTAAGGATCATCCACAAAGTATGTCACATTAAATTAGTGTTTTTTCTCCTCCTTCCTTAACACAGTTTGTCATATTTGTGACACAACTCCCCTCCCTGTGTGATGACATATATTTTACATCTAGAAATTAGTAAATTAAAACATAATATTCCGAAATTATAGCCAAATAATTATATTGCCATTTTAATAATTTCTTAACAAAATTTTGAAATGTGACGTCACGAGACTTAGGGACCCTCCTGCCCCTTGTCACACTTCGTCTACCCCCTCCCTCTCCTTAACGAGTCACATACTTTCTGGATGACCCCTTATCCCGAAAAAAAGTACACATTTTTTTAGGATGTATAGTGTGTACCTGTGGTATGTAGTTTGGTGTGATATAGTGGCATCAACAGGTGGAACAGCAAGGAACGGCAAGTATAGAAACTACACACATCTGATAATTAGTTTTTTAAACGTCTCGACACGATACACTTAGCCTTAGAGAAGAAGACACGTAAACAAAACAATTAAACCAACTAATTAGAACGTAAACCGCGACCGCACGCGAACACACAAACTTGGCAGTAAACTTTGATCTAGCGCCATTGTACCACAATATCTTATTCTGTGATCATTTAAATTCAGATAAATTTAGGTATAAAATTGTCGTCTTGTATTTACAAGACGACAATTTTATCACAATAAATTATCACATTTTTGGGCTGATAGAAGGACGGGGAGAGCCTTTGCCCAGCAATGGGAAAATTTGGGCTAGTGATAATCCTACTATATTATAAATGCGGAAGTTTCGATGTTTGTTGCTCAATCACGTCAGAATATCTAAACGGATCGGGTAGAAATTTAGATTTATTTTAGATAAATTATAGTCAGGAATAACACATAGGCAACTTTTCATCCCATCCATCATCAACATTTCATTCCAATAAAGTGAACGGGAACAATGTGGGTTCACCCACACCACACCGTGGGGCGCTGCTAGTAATTATATATAATTATTATTTATCACTAGTATTTGCCCGTGATTTCGTTTGCATGGGATTTAATAAATTTAGAAAATGACTATGTATCTGTAAAATATTTCTGCATTTTTTCACAATATTTGGGATAATTTCATTGGATATCCAGAAATCGGATCGTAGATTTTAAATTTTCAGTGATTATTACAAAGCGTTCCTTACGGATTAGCACAGCCTCACAACGTAACCCTGTAGCGACCACTGCCATTATATTCTGTGTCCATATCAAACATTTCCTCGCGTGTTTCGTCTACATTTAGAACAGCCTTGGATCTCCGTTAGCAGTGATACGAGAGCAATGGAATGACATTGTACAAGGTCGTAAATAATCTCTACTTCACCAGTGGGCGAGTTATCGTGGATACGGTTAATAAATCGATAGATTTATGTAACTCTGTATAGCACGTGCCGCAGACGGTTTGGGTTTACAAGTGGGTTTTATGGGCGTCCGGTGCCTTTACCGACTAACTAACCGCTTAAGAGTGCGCCTAAAGCCAGGAAAAAATCAGATTTCACCCGCGCGACGCGTTTCTTAACGTGATGTACATAAAGTCGAGAATAGCATGACACAGTTTGGAGAAAAAATCAATATTTAATCAGGAGTCCATTTTTGACCAAGTTTAGTAATTACTCAA
Source organism: Ectropis crepuscularia (assembly GCA_963693475.1). Taxonomy (NCBI): domain Eukaryota; kingdom Metazoa; phylum Arthropoda; class Insecta; order Lepidoptera; family Geometridae; genus Ectropis; species Ectropis crepuscularia. The sequence goes on from OY856358.1 coordinate 20,434,012, forward strand.
TAACTAAACATAAATTTAAAAAAGTGTTTGGTTACTTTACTAGAACGTACAAATAGGAATTTTATTACCAAAAAATAATGTGGGGTCATCGCTGATAATTTCGAGTACTCGAATTAAAACGGGTTTTTTCGGTGTCATTTTTATTTTTTTATTGTAAAAAACTCTGATCTATTTTTAAAATTCTATTCGGTTATTGTGCTTCTTCTTGATTGTACCCACACGTCAATATTTTTTTTGTCATAGTTTTTAGTTTCTTAACTTCAGTGAGCGGCGCGGCGTCGAAAATGTCCTTTTTTCGTTTTCTGGCTTTAGGCGCCCCCTTAACTAGGATAGTTTTAGCTTTGCTATCTTTATAATTTTCGACGAAGAGAGAAATTTTCAAGCCGCACTTGTTATAGTTAAGCGGTAGACCAGATTAATGTCGGAAAGTTTTAAAAGAAACCTGCTTAACGTGTTTTATTTCGCTCGCAATATATCAGTACCTGGAGGATCGAGCTTTGCACGTTTTCATTGCCTGAAAACACGGATAAAATGACGTTTTCAATAAATAAAACCCAGCTAGATCGATTTCGTCCCCGAAATCCCCTGCCTACAAAAAATCATGAAAAACTTTAAAGCTGATCTGAGATTTCGATTATATGTATACAAGTACAAAAATCGCTCGTTTAAAGGTAGTAGATAGATAGACCAGATAATTAATCAAATGTTCTATTCTAATAAGGTTATTAAAACATCTTTAAAAGTTAGAAAAATCTCAAGGGATTTCGAGGAAAATCTCACCAAGGAGGAAATCGAAGAATCGCCAAAATTTGCTCACTTAATTAATTCCCAACTAAAATTCGGATAAACATAATCACTTTATCGTGGACACACAACCAAAATAAGCAAGAACAAAAATATTCCAGGGGGTCTACCGCCTAACGAAAAACGCTTTGACATTGCCGTCTCTTTCATTTCAAGCGAGAAGAAAAGAGACAGCAATGTCAAAGCGTTTTTCGTTAGGCGGTAGACCCCCAGTGCTCAAGAAGGCGGTCTTAACGTTGACAGAGATTTTAGTAAGCTCAAAGTCATGAAACGACAACGAAAGCATGTTTAAATATCCTAAAGTCCGAAGATGATCTTCGATGTTTTGGGCTCTTCATGTTCAAATTGCTGCGTCCTACTAATATTATAAACGGAAAAGTTTGTCAGAATCTCAGTATGGATGGATGTTTGATACTCTTTCACGTCGTAACGTGTGAAAAGATCGGGTTGAAATTTGCAAAGTAGATACATTATATTCTGGAAAAAGACATAGGCTACTTTTGATTCCGAAAACAAAAAACGGGAACGACGGGAACTACGCGGGTAAAACCACGGGGCACTGCTTGTGTTATACTAGTTCGATGCGTTGCTTACCATCAGGCGCATGTATTACTCGTCCCGTCATACTTAATTAAGATAATGATAACATACTCCCAATTTTAAGAATATCGGCCATTATAGTCTTATCTGCCATTCCTCTTAGCAACACCGCCATCCAAATATTACTTAATAATAAAATAGCCTCTAAACATCATAACATAAGCAACAAGTCACGAGATTTTCAATGCTGAGATAATATTTGATCACGAGAACATGAATATATCCATACTAATCTATCCATACACACATATATTTTGATAATATTGGAGTGGTTGTTTGTAACGTAAGAAAACGTGTCTAAAAATATTTGACGACTAATTATTTCTAGTCCGATGACTAACGACTAATAGTTTCTAAAATTTGTATCTGTCTGTCTGTACAAACAGGTCCAACTTTGCTGGGCAACCTTTTTTGGCACTGATTGTTCTTACGTCCGACCGTGCTTTATCAAGTAACACAGTACTGGACGTCTACTCTAATTCAACGAAAACGTAATTTCGAAATAAACTCGCGATTTTCGCACTCTGATTCTGCTTCGATCCGTCGTTTTGTCCGTTTAAATGTTCTAAGCCTACTCTAATTAGAGTATGCTTAGAACATTTAAACGTCAAACAATGTTGTATCGGACGAAACGCCTACTATAATTAGAGTATGCTTAGAACATTTAAACGTCAAACAATGTTGTATCGAACGAAACGAAGTAACAACACGAGAGTAGGAAAGTCGCGAGTTTTTTTTCGACATTTCGTTTTCGTAGAAACAGAGTAGACGTCCAGGTCTACTACGGTGCAATACTCTTTCCGGAACCCAGAAGATCTCTCAACAATTCAAAATTCAATTGGACCAGAGCGGAGACGTAGTGGGAAAAATCTATCATAACTGGTCAAGTGCGTTTTGGCGGGGTACATTTTTTTGAATAATGTCTTGGTAAGACTTGGTAATACAAGTCAGTTTCATCACAGTCATATTAGTGGACATTTTCTCACACAACGCCGCCAAGCCCAAACCTAATCAAAGCTTGTACTATGAAAACCTGTGTAAGCTGATATTATTATAATACTTATTATACATAGAAACACTCAGATACAGGAAAGATATTTGTATTTATAACACCGAATATTTGCACTGGGTGGGAATCGAACAAACTAAGCCGTGTAACGACTCTGCAAAGAATTCTACCTCAACAAAACATTAAATATACCACGTAAATTGATGCAAGCGAAACAGCGGGGTGAGTATTGTGAAGTTGAAACTGTACACGGCTACCGGAGCATGGATGAAATAGTTTCACTTTGCCAACTACGATGTCACTCAACTCCTAGAAAGTGTTGAGAATTCCGAATAAACATGGGGCATACCACGGGCTTTCTTGCGATATTTTTTGATCCCATGAGGGCACTACCACCTAGCGACTGATCAAGAGTTCTCTCTGCTCTGCTCTAGGCTAACTGCAAGAACGCGCAAGAATTGTGTTAAAATCAGGATCAAGCAACTTGGAGAGTCAAGATTTTTAGATTGATTTATATACATATAAGTTGAGGACGCATATCTAGTTTCAGTGTTTTGTCTTGGTCGAGTTGAACTACGAAGAGTAGATGATGTTAAATTAATGGTGCATGCGAAGACACGCTTTTAGCACCCGCCCCCAAATCTCGTCCTAGGCTGCAGGATAATTAGGCTAAGGGTTAATCAGGTTCTGCTACCACCGCAACTACTACTTTGAAGAAGCCAGATCGGAAAAGACGTGACGGCAGGCTTAAAAGCGAAGGTTGAACGACTTATTTAAAAAGGACCGGTACGGAGGAAGTTCCTCTGTCACAATGAAGCCACAATGAGTTCCTCTGAGGAACTCATTGTGGCTCACGGCTATAAGTCTAGTAGGGCTGTTTGCAGAGTCTGCCTTGGGAAGTACCAGACTTTGTCAGTTATTCTAGCTCAAGCAGTAATATACAAACATTGCTGTCTTACTGTTTAAAAAGCTGTTTCTAGAGAAATCACAAGGAAAAGGGGTAACGAGCGCAGTGCGGTACTGCAACGGTATTTTTTATGCAAATCTCTACGTTATGCTGACATTAATTCAATTCCTTGGGCGAATTATGTAAATACCCAATCTTATTTATTTGAAAAAATCTAACGAAGTGAAAACCTTGCCTAAAAAGCTATAAAAATGTGAAGTGAACTTAAAATTTGAATTATAATAAAACGGATATCGACATATTTACGACATCGTTGCTAATTGATAAAAATAACGTAATTTGTAATAATGTTATTTGTCAAAGCAATTTTAAATATTTGCCGCCGAACAAACATAAAACGGTGAATGACACTACAGGGACACCGGTAGTAGCTACCATTAAAACAAGTTCATTTTCCTGCAAACATACTCGATATTAATTGCTACGAATATCTATCTATTCATATAAATACAACTGAGGTACATGTTTGAAAAACCGTTTCTCAATAGATATGAAAATGCTTACATAAAAATATATTTTTTTGTGTTTGTTTGTTGGTTTCGGCTAATCTCTGAAACGGCTGGACCAATTTTAACGGGACTCTCACTGGCAGAGATTTGATGTTATAGGGAGATCCTAAAGTTTTTATTTAAAAAAAAAAATTGTTTCGCGAATACAACATTGAAACAATCTTAAACGGTTAATTACTGTAAAACGATAGCCGAACGATGTTCGCCGGGTCATCTAGTGATAAAAATCTATACTGTATGAGATTGCGAACAAATAACTTGCACTATGCGATATATTTGTAAATCTCAACTACTCATACCCTTGAATCAATGAAAAATAGCTTCTACACGTCTACATCGCGTAAGAGAATCTCAGAAGTCGTATTGCACTTGGCTATTTATAAATATCCTTGGCATGAATTTTTGTGTGTTGACTTATTGTTTTCCTGTCTGAAACCTACGTTTATCGATAAGTTGTCATAGCAATAACCACACAGCTAATACGCGATAACGATATCGATACCTATTTAAATATTAATAGTTTTGTTTAAGCCAACAATGTAGATTTGACTACAGTTTAAAGGTTGCCCAAGTTTTTGTTTTATTTGGACCAATCTTATGAAGTAAAGTCGTTTGTGACACAGTGAGAGAGGGCTATGAAAAAGTTCTTGGTACCCTTGCAAAAGAACATAGAGTCAGCAAAGTCTCCAAGGGCTCCGACGACGTCTCCTATTGATTCTAGCTACTCAATGGTGACGCTCTTCGCTAGATCTCTTTTCGCCTAAAGGCCGATTTACATCAGACGAGCGAATGCTCATTCTATCCCCACTGTATCAAATTCATTTGGTGTAAACAAACGTAGAGCATTCTTTCATTGTTTTGTTTGCGTTCGCAAAGATTCTATGGAATATCTAATATGGAAAACGCTAAGAACGATCTTTCGTTTACACTAAAAGATCGAGAAATAATGCTCTTGTTCCAGCTCTAGCTCTATGCTCGTTCAGTTTAAATCGGCCTTAAGACATTGCACTCCTTTGTCGAGGGTTCAGATTGCATTGAATGATTGCACGGTTCCTAAAAGCTTTACGTTTCTGGGATGTTTCGTAGATAATAAATATTAGAGTAGGGGTTTAGCGAATGTTGAACTCGTTCTTGCCGCGAAGCCCTAAACATTTTATATTTTAGTGGAAATCTTCAAACGTATCGAAATCAGCCATTTAAAATGGGGGTCTAGGATGAGCATCCTTGAGAGTCAAGTGTGGCAAAGAATTGGAGTCCCACATTTACCGGTGTTACTTCACTTTTATCACAAAACAGTGTACGTGCGAACTTCTCCACGTGAAAAAATAGTCCCGTTACATTTGGTTCATGTAAACATTACCTGTGTGTCGGTAGATAAGATAGTTCAGAATAAAACTTACTTAATTTTACAATGAAATTTTCTCTACGTCAGACCTCAAAAACTGGAGAAGTAAACAATAGCCATATTTTTTCGTCCAACACGTCAACAATACGCGGTTTCTTCGCGGTTTTCGGAGCTTGTCACTGTTAACTAATCATTTAACACAAGCTAAACAAAAAAAAAACAACATGCTAAACAGATGTTTGACAAACATTAAAAAGTAAACAAAAAAAACATGAATTTATTGTGTCAATATCAAATTATATGATACACGAATTGACGAATCAATACAAAAAATAACTACATACTAAAAAAACGTTAGCCTGTAATGTACGAGTAGGTACGAGTACATTTATGTAAAATAAGATATATGTACATTTCGAATTTACAAGATTAAAACAATGAATAAAAAACAGTGTTGCCAAAATCGGAATCCGTGTTCAATATAGAGTTCCCTACGGAAAAAAAAACAATGTATCTCCAATGTACATAATTTAGCCCGATACGATTAGGTCGATACCATCACCTACTGGCCAATTTAAAAATAAATTGTTGTTGCGTCTCTCGGTCTACGCAGGGTCATCTCTGGAACGTTAATGTTAGCTTATGAAGTTCAACGAAGCGAATCAATGTGTTCAGATCAACGTTAAAGAGTCTATCACCCTAAGAATATTTAGATTTTTGACATGATAGATTAGAAACAGCCGCACGTCTCGACCACCCCGTAAATTCATAGTTGTGCGATGAAAACGGAGACTCTACCGCCTAAAACTAACACTGTCTTAGCTTTGATACTGCTCTCTTTTCTTTTAGCTTGATATTATAGAGACAGCAACAGCAAAGTCAAAGCAGTTTATTTAGTTAGGCGGGAGGTCCAACAATTTGTAGAGCTATAAAACTGTGCGAGTCAATACATCAGAGACGCGCGAATGCGAGGATACGCAGTGATACTATGGACATGGTACGATATGTAGTTAAGCTGTCCGATGATGCGTAGAGTCCGCTACGCTATGCTACTTTATACTTTTCATAGTGAAATTATAGGGTATAAAACATCTTATATCCCTGGGTGAAGAGCGCAGTGCAGTACTATTAATGATTCAGACCAGGGGTCGGCAACGTTTTGTGAGGCATGGGCCACATGGTGAAAAAAGTATATATATAAAAGCGGGCCGCATTGCTAAAAGTTTGTAATTAATTTGCACAGGAGGGGGGTTCGGGAGGGCTCGTTACTCAGATCACATTACGTTAGTTTTTAGTTACACAATTAAGAACCTACTATAGTTATAAACTAGAGTAACGTAGGTTCTCACGTCGTTAAATTTTAAACTGGCTGTATTTACTTACAAATTTACGGTTACACATGTTATCTTTCTTCAGAGATACAATATACGAGTACAACTCTTAAGGATAAAGGTACATTTTAGGTGAAATGTTAGTCAAACACGGCCCTACGTTTGAAGGGCAATGTTTCCAGTGAAATTACAGGGCATGGAGATAAACATCTTGTATCTCCGGGTGATGAGCGCAGGGCAGTGCTAGGTAATGATTTGGAATCGTCATGTTCCAATAGCTGCGTGTCACTGTGCTGATATGTGGCAGGCATGTTGCTTACCATCAGAAACATGTCCTGCTCGCCTCGTCACTCTATAGTATAAAAAAATGTGGCATAACCCTTGTTTTGCTATTCCTCATACATCAGAGCTAAGCGAGACTAAGAACAAAAACTTCTATTGGTAGATATTTTTCTCGAGCTTAGCCTTCACAGCTCCAATGGACGATCAGCCTAAGAATTAGCAACATTCAGACTAGACAGATTTTTATTTATGTGCACACGTGACAATGGAAGCAGTAGGTACTATACGTACACATGCCCCAGTAAACGTTCTTTGGCCGTGTTACAAAAAGATAAAAACAATTTTTATTTTACTATTCTGTACGTTTTTTTAAAGTATAGAACGACGAAACGAGCAGAGCGTGTGTCTGATGGAAAGCAAGATGACTGCCCATAACAGCACAGACACATAGCTATACGAAGAGTCCAAATCATTTCTTAGCACTGCACTTTGCTCGTCACCCAGACATTTACAATGTTTTATCTCTGTCACCTATAGGTATTTATTACAATAGTTTTCAAGAAATAAAAAGCTTTTATTGTCATTTATATACATTATTTTATTAGATGCGTATTTTTGTTATTTAATTATGTTTTATTTTGTTGTTTTTTTTCAAGTTCGTTCCAAGATACATTATAACGGGCCTATAAAAACTATATCACCCAGAAGTTTATTAATTCGCTGCACCAGAGAATAGGTAAAATTATCGCGGTCATAAGTAGCCTACATGTGATTCTCACAAATAAGCTAGTTTTATTAAGTACATAGGTAGGTACTGCAAAGTCTTCCTTCAAATCCCTAAGTAAAATAATAATTATAGATAAGCCCTATAAATTACCAACTCAAAAATGACACATTTTTATTATACCTACGTAAGCTGACAAACTATCATGAAAAATCAATTATTCTCAGTGTTATCTATGTTTGGAAGCGTGCCAATGCCAGGTCAGTCGCTCAATAATTTCTTTTCGATTTGTGGACAGACAGGTATAAGTAAAGGTACATGGAATATGGATGGGCTATTATTTTTTCGGTTATTTTGAACCGAGCTGTAGACTTTTCAATTAGAAATATAAACATAGATAAACTAGCTGTTACTCGCGACTTCGTCCGCGCGAAATAAATACTAAGGTAACTCAGACAGTACCTATTTATATACCCAGACACATTCACGGTAAATAAAACCACTTATAATAAAACAATTTCATCAAAATCGGTTGTCTAGGTTTGAAAGCGTAAGAGACATTCGTCCCCCATTTCAACTCCAATTTCATCCCCATACAGTTCGAAATTACAAAATTGCTAGAACGAACATTTATTTGCTTCGTGTTAAGTGCCTATATACAGAGTTTCATGGTTTTATCTTCAACAATTGGTAGCTTCCATATTAACTTTCAAGCCCTATTTCAACCCCAATTTCATCCCCGTCCAGTTCGAAATTACAAAGTTGCTAAAACAAACATTTGTTTGCTTCGTGTCAAGTGTAGTACATATACAAAGACAAAATTTATAAAACAAACATTTAATTGCTTCGTGTCAAGTGTCTGGATACAACATTTGATAACGTTGAAAATGACGAATTTTCATACAACCGTTCATCCCTTGTTTCACCCTCTTAGGGGTTGAATTTCGCAAAACCCCGTCTTAGCGAGCGCCTAAAAACGAAACTCTATTTGAAATGTACTTAAATAAATAAATCTTGATGGACATTTCTCATGAAAAACCCATTTAGCAAAAAATTTATGTACTATGGGAGCCAGCTAGCTGATAGTTTTACAATAATTGTAAATACATACTTTTCATACACAAAATCACCTATTAAATTTTGGATCGTTCATAATAATTAATTATGGTATCTGGGCTATCCTACTAATATTATACATATTTGTTGCAGAACCTTCACGTTGGAACAGCTGAACAGATCGGGATGAAATTTGGGCCAAAAATATTGGAATCATGTCAGGCTTCAGATGGGCACCATCTATCACAATTGTTTTGTTTAATATCTGTATTCTCATCAATACAAAATTTAACTGATTTTGGACCCACATTCATTTTAAAATAGTTCGAAAAAAAATTACTCATTGATAAAGATATCGCGAAATTTTCGCAACCTGTCCGTTTATACGTGTCATCTTTGCGACAGACCCGACAGGCCTGGCAGTGTTTAGTGGGTGTGGCATTTTTTGCGAATAACTTCATAAAATATTATATAACCGGTTTTTAAACTAGAATTTTTACGTCTGCAACGCGTGTCCGTGTTTCGACTAGCATCTTTGTAGAGTCGGTCAAAATGAGATACTAAAGAATTTGCAACCAGTCATAGTCAAATTAATTTTTAAAACACATATGTGGCTCTATCCGTGTAGCCCACAAGACTAATTTGCATAATTGTTTCCTCTAATGGTGAACTAAAAAATTGTATTGATACCGGTAGGAATTGCGCATTAATGTGAACGATTGTTTATACCTACGGTATGAATCGAGTTATGAACGCCGATAAGTTGCAGTTCAGGCAATTGATTGATAAGTTTATAGGTATTATTACATGTGTGTATTTAGATTAGTCTATGGGAAGGAATTTTGTATCATGGGACTAACTCTAAGGGGTCTAGGCTAGATAATAGCGTACTCATGTGTTATAAATGTTCCACAAATTCATAATTGTTATTGCATTCCAACCTTGAGCTTACATTCTGTCCTGTCTGAGATTGACTTGAAGTCCTAGGAGTGGGAACATTTAATATATACGGGTCCATATTTATTTTCCTACAGTTGTGACTCAGGATCTTCTCTTCAAGAAGAGAGTCTAGGCCGGCTAAGTGCGGATTGCCAAATGCCGCAATCCCATAAAGACGTAATTCTTGGAACATGGCTGTTTCCTTATGAAATTCTCCTGTACCGTTAAAGTCAGTGGCGACGACAAATTTGTATTTCTGAGCTTTGAAAAATACTCGGAGGCACAGGTGGGATTCGAACTTATTGCCTTACGATTGCGAAATCGGAAGTTTTCGCTACAGCTTGGAAGGGGCAGGGATAAAGTGAACTATATAGCACTAGCTTTTAAGGTTTATTGTATGGTTTAAGTAATTGAAAAATTCTTTTGGTGTGTCTATCTATCTATATGCCGCAATTCGTATCTTCAACGAAAATTAAATGACACAAAACTTATAAAGCCGAAAGTTTGTGGTTTGTAAGTGTGTAAGTTTGCTTTTACGTATCTGGGTAACCGCTAAACGGATTTGATTAAAATTAAATACATGGTAAATAGTAACTTTTTATCCCGTTAAAGTTAGTTGTTGTCCGTGGGTTCCACCGCGGTGCACAGCTAGTATATATATTTATATATATTAATCATTGTCACACGAAACTACAGGCAGTTATGGAGTTAAATCATAAGACAGACGGGCGAAGATCCGTGTGCAAATTATCTTGTTACAGATAAATGTTATATCAGAACCTTGATACAGTTAGATAACAATTAATGTACTTGACCACCTATAAATAATCTAGTTATGCCATAACATATATTATGATGATAACAGAACCGATACTATAAATACGCTTTCTTTAAAATTGAAAGAATATATTATAAAAATGTATAACACTAATATAAATATTATAATAATTAGGTATATTTGGCGGTGGTCTTGTTTCTTAAAGGTCTTTAAATTATTTTAGTTTTAAAAAGTTTTATTACGTCTCTAGAGCCGATAATTTTAGTCAAAAGTTGCCACTTTGCAAACAGAACAGGGTACAATCCTCAAAAAAACTAAGTGGCCCGTTAGTTAGATTGCCAAAAAATATTGTACACGTATTTTTTATTTTGTTTCTCAAACAAAAAATTACGAAGATACAGCGCTTCGAAGTTTCGTGTGACGTCACTTGTGAGTACGATTTTTACTCACGAGTGACGTCGCGACCCCCCACTCTCGAAGTTTGATGGTCTATATCTTTGACGATTTTTAATATTATGAAAAAAACAAAAAATACGTGTCCAATATTTTTCCATGATCTAGCTGACGGACTAATTAGAATGGTGTATTTTTGACCCAGTCCGGTACCCTACTCTTGCAGTGTCCGCCTAGGGAAGTTCCACACCTTTGCCAGTTATTCTATGGCCAAGCAGACCCATGAAGGTCTGAATGTCAACGTTTCCAGAAAATCTGAAAGCATTTGCCCTTCAAACCGTTTACCTTGGATATCTCCAGCAGATCTACCTATCGTCTAACTCTCCTGCTTTCTGCTATGCTTTGATTTGTGATGTCATCGACCAATTTGCTAACGCCGATGAAAGCAGACAACTACATCTGCAGGTCTACTACGAAAACAAACTCCGAATGATCGGATCCGACCGACAGCTGAATCGGATCTGTAGCCTACTACGAAAAACATTCGGATCGATACATCTCGGTCGAAAGTTATAGACTTAGGTCGGATGAGGGTCGGATCGAACGAAACGGCCGATTCGATCAACCGACCGATTGTCTATTAAGGTAGGAAACGTCCATAAGTTCGGCCGATATATCTTTTATCGGACTTCGTAGTAGACCTGCTGCTTTCCGTATGCAGCGGAACTGAAAGCAGATGTAGCGATGTAAGCAGATCTGCTTTCATCGGGGTTACGAAATTGGTCGGTGACTTCACAAATTAACGCACAGCAGAAACCAGGAGAGTTAGGCGGTAGACTTGTAGATGACGAGACAGTAACTTGAATTCATTTTTAAATAGCTGTGCGGCTGTGCTGTTAGACTCATAATAATAAATAATTGACTGCCCTCGTGGCTTAGTGGGTAGTAGCTCTGCCTGCGAAACCGAGGGTCGTGGGTTCGATCCCCACCCAGTGCAAATATTTGTGTGATGAATTCAAATGTTTGCATTGTGTCGGGGTGTTTCTATGTATATTAAGTATGTATTTAAAACTATATAAGTATTATATCAGCTATCTGGCCGCCATCATGCAAGCTTTGCTTAGTTTGGGGTCAGATGGTGTTGTGTGTGAATTGTCCACCAAATTTATTTATTTATTAATATATTACAAAATACATACAATATTTATAAACAATACACCTATGGTGGGATACGAAAGGTAATCTTATCACGTGATTATTCAGATCTTATCATTTAGGAGTTGGAAACACAATGTTTACTTACATTAGCAAATTATCAGTGATCTAGAGCCTATCTAAAAGCGAAGCTTAACTGTGTTTAACTTTCACAGTCACTATGCTATCTGTACATGCGCGGTTCGAAGTGGGGGGGAAGTTCGAAGTGGGGTCACATAGGGACTGGACCCCCCCCCCCGTCATAAGCAAATGCATATGCCATTTACCGAAAACGGAACGGCGACTAAGCGGGTAACATCGCGGGGCGCTACTAGTAAATGAGACTAATCCATTCGTTCTTACAAAAGGACTAAGCACAAAACATCAAGACATCTAAATTTTCATATCTCTACTAATATTATAAGCTAAAGAGTTCATTGGTTTGAACGCGCTAATCTCAGGAAGTACTGGGTCGACACCAAAAATTATTTCACCGTTGGATATTTACGTTATCCATGAGTGCTATATATTATAGGCAACCTATACATTATGTACCACGAGTGGTCCCAGTGCAAATCGCTAGTTAATAATACTATTGGAGTAAACAAGACCCATATTTGATTGCATAATAATAATACCAAAATGCAAGTTGAACACTTTTAAAAACAAAATTACCTACTCAATTATGTAAAAAGGTAAATAATTACAATAATGCAAGATTTCATTTTGCATAAGTACACTGAATTGTATGCATTCAGTGTGCTACTTGTATAATGAGAATATTAATGTCGGGAAGCTGTATTGGCTGTATTGGATTTGTTCAAGATAGGTGGGTTTAATTCAACTGTTGTTTCTGTAATTGTTTTAACAATAAAAAAAATACTATTGTACCAAGTACCAACGTTCCGTATGCTCAGATTTTAGAGGTTTGTTCGTCAATCATGTCGTAAGAACAGTACCTACGTATTAGGCCTTAGGGTGCTGCACACTCCGTTTGCCTCTGAACACTCTCCTGAATTCAATTTATTGTATAGGTATCACCACTGTAAAGAACAATTGTAAATGAAAAGAAAACTATGGTAAGGAAATTGGGAACATCTAAAAAATATATTTTTCGGGGCATTGCGACGTCAGTTAACCCGCACTAGGGTAACTTGAGGATTATGGTCTTTCGACATCCTTGTGAAAGACCGCTCCGAGTAAGAGAGTTCCCAGCGCCCCAGCAGTGGAACCTTAAAGTGGGTTGTTTATTTTATGCTTTTGTTATTTCAGTAAATTTTAAACTGCAAGAAAACTCAGTCAATTAATACAACCGTGGTTGTGATAAAAATGTAATTATTTCACGGATAACTCACGTGCTATATAGTCGGTTCAGTCAGACTAGTTTTAGCCGCGTCTCGCGGCCTTTTTCATGTAGAGTGTACGCGCGTGAAACGACAGGCCGCAGGACGCGGTTGAAACTTGAATCGGACTGGACGGACCATGTGATATGCATATGATTGATGGTATGGATCGTGAGTTACCCGTGAATTGAGGAAATATCTGCCAAATATGCTTCACATAGATATATACATATATTACAGGCTGTTTAGAATGACAGAGCCCTGACGCAAGTTTCAACGACTATTATAGATTAAGAAAAAACAGCTTTCAGTAGGTCCCGATTAAGGGAACTCGATACCCTAAGCAATCTTTCCCTATCCTTCAGTGAATGATAAAAGAATAAACAATAAAATAACAGGATTTTGAAATTGCTTTAACTTTCGTGTAGGTACCCGTTTTTTTCTCGGTCGTCTCTGATCGCCCCCCTAGGTGGGATGCCCAGCAATTGCTTAATACATTATTAATTATAATATATAATATAAATTGATTTTATAGACTAATCCGGGGCTGGCTATCAGATATATTTTTAGCACATACTTTGGAAACTTTTAATCTTCTGTCACTATCTAAACGCAAGATATAAATTTACCTGATGTTTAGTAATCTTGGAGCAGACCTTCCTGGCACTCGACATGCTATCAGAAGGAGGGGGCTGAGTAGGAGGAGCTCCCACTCCTTTCGAGGACTGCAACCGAGTCTTCACCACTTCCAGGGGGCATGTCACCACAGCACCGGCTGTGCCGGCCACACTGTCAAAAAAACAGAATATTTTTTTTTCAAACATGAATATTGTACGTGTAGTTTTACCTCACGAAGCGTCACAGGCCATACTTACGTCAAAAACAGGCTAAGTATGTGTGCGTGAACACAAATACCTTCGACCGCGCGTGTCTGCAATCAAGCACACATTCATAACGTGTTTGTGAACATCGTTACAAGTAAAGCTCGCGTCGCTTCGTGGGATAAAATTACTACATTCTAAGATATTGACGCTCACACATTTTTAAAAGAACTGCGTGGACTTTCGTAACCTAAAATATTAAACCATATTAATGATGAATGGATGAGATGCATAACAGGTGACAATCAGAAACTATAAAAATCATCAGAGAGCAATGTCGATGGTGAGATTTTGCTAAAGACCTCCCGCCCCTAATATCACGTGAGATTTTGCAAAATACATATTTTTGATTTAAATACGTTAATCTGTGCTTTAACTAATGCAATCATCAGATTTATTATAACTATATATATAACTAGAAATAACATTTATTTTTTACAAGGAACCCTGATTATTCTACTCAAGTGAGAGTAGCTTATGTTATGCCTTAGAACAGGGATCGGCAACGCGCGGCCCGCGACCTATATCCGTGCGGCCCGCGACGGCCTTAAATATTTTTTTCCCGGCTCAAAAATATCCGTTATATTATGTATTGCACACATATTGCCAAACATTTATTTATACAGCTACCTATACAACTAAATAAATGTATTAAATCCGCTACTTATGTTATCGCGAACGCAGTTTCTTTTTTCATTTTTTCATGTGCGCACATGTGATTATATTAGCGACTCCCAGCAGGACTCTGGGGGTGCAAATTAATTACAAGTGCGGCCCGCTTTATCTACTTTTTTCATCTTGTGGCCCATGGCTCCTGAAACGTTGCCGACCCCTGCCTTAGCAGATCAACTTCAACTTATCAACTCAGAAGATCAACAACTATCTGGTAGTGAAAGTCTCGTCATAATCGGTCCAGCCGTTTCGCAAAGATTAGCAAATAGACATACATACACTACAATTTTATTTATTTGTATAGACAATATACCTAGTAAATTCTAAATAATAAATTTTATTTATTTAATTAATTCTAAAATATTTACAAAGATTTTTTCCAGTCAAAATTATTACTGTTTAATATGTGTTTATTACAAGTTATGTAAATACATACATTATAGCATTATCTCCACATCGCTTTAAATAAGAAATATATTGACTCCAAAAAGTTTGTTAACTGTTCAAAATATTTAAGTATTGAATGTCGTTTTTTTTACAAATTTAATTAATAAAATATTTTATGACCGCCATAAGGGGCAAAATAATCTCCTCTCGACCTCTGGTGTAACCCTGTATGTTACACAGTCAGTCACTACACATACAAAGTTACGATTGTAACTAATAATATTATGGTGAAACATTAGGAACTCCATGATGCAATTGAAAAAATCATAGACACTGTTCAAAACAGCGTCTTCAATAACAAAATATGAGACACCAGTAGAAATGATGTAAGTTAAGCGAAATATCAACCAAGTTTTGTTAGATATTATGGAATGTGACATTTTTAGAAACAACGTCATCATCATCATCAACAACAGCCCACTAAACGTTCCCACTGCTGGGACTTGGGGCCTTCTCTCGCAAGGAGAGAGTTAAGGCCATAAATCCACCACGCTGGCCCAGTGCGGGTTGGTGGATGACACATGACTTCGAAAGATTCTAGGTACATGTCGGTTTCCTCACGATGTTTTCCTTCACCGTTTTAAGTTAGCGGCATTACGCACATGACTTCGAAAAGACAGTGGCGCGTGTGGAGTTTGAACCCGGGGTCTCCGGATCGGCAGTCGCCGTTCTCCCGACTAGACCAGCCGTAACATAAAACAACGTAGTTAGAGGTAATACAGTATGATTTATAGTTCCAGATCATATATTCAATGGCAGTAGTGGTTTTACTTGAGTTACTATATTTTATTACTGCCTTCATTGCAAACATATTTGTTTATTGCAATCTATTCTAGTAAATATTATAAACGGGTAAGTTTGTATGTATGGATGTTTGTTACTCTTTCATGTAAAAACTACTAAACGGAACGGGCTGAAATTTGTAACATAGGTAGATTATAGTCTGGAAGAACACATAGGCTACTTTTTATCCCGTAAAACGGGAAAGGGAACTATGCAGGTAAATGCTTTTATGTTAATAAATATGTGAAACAAAAACTTTGTGCTCCTTTTTAAAAAAAATAGTGCAGACAAAGGAGTATGAAGTTCTTATAGAGAACACTTATAGTTTTTATAGAGAAGCAATGCAGAAAGCTAATATTTTTAAAATTATGATTAGAACATTTTTTTTTAATACACACACCGCCATGTATTTGACACACACACAGTTATACTCTTTTGTTTATTTAAATTATGGTTGAATTTTGATTGGTTTCACTATACTTGAGATCTGCTTCAAACTACTTATGACATGACACATTATGGAAGTGAAAATGATACAAGTTCACTGAAATTTAAAGCAAATTGAATTATTATAGTTAATTTAGTTAAAGAGAATTGAATTATTATAGATAATTTAGTCTGTGTAAACTCATTCTTTATTGCTTGACCATGATGTACATTTTTACTATGATGCAAGAACTCTGTAATTTGCTTGCCATAGAACTTCTGTCAATACCTACCATGTAATTAATAATAACAGGGTAGGGAATACATTATCAATTTACATTAAAACAATGAATGACTTAAATTAGGAAATTACTTAATTTTGTATCCTGAATTTTTCTTTGAATTATTTACTGTCTTCATTACTTCACCATGTGGTCAAACATTTATTTCTTAACTAAAACTATTTAGTAAATGATGCAAGAAACATAAAATAATTTAAATTATTTTTTTATTGAACATGATAATGGAGTTTTGGCAATTTGGGTATTTAACCACTTTTTGTTCATTAAATTACTTTATGGTTAACATAAATATTTAGACATACTTACTGGCTTTATTTTCGAAAAAGTCACTGTTATTATTATATTACTGTTTCATCACTTTTATAAAAAAATCTGTAAGTACATAATATAAGTCATGATTGAAAATATACCAAAATTCTGAATGAATGATGTAAGCTAATGTTAAACTATGTCTAGTTATATTTTAAACAAGGTGAATTAGGATGGAGTATCATTATATTTGTTTCTTTTTGAAATACTATTCCTTTTATAATTTAATTTTTAATCATACTGTTGAAATAAATCTGTAAACTTATAGACACCTAATTCTTTTTCTTAGATTGATATAATTGGCTACTTTATTTTTTTGTAAATGCTTTATCCTCATAAGCCCTAATGTACCAAAAAAGGAACCAATTAATAGTAGTCACAATAACCGAGATTTATAGGAAAGCTGGTTGGAACTAACACCGGATGTGCATGTTGAACAATTTGTTATTTTTTCCATGTATACATAGTTTAATTGGGAAATAGTCCAGTATAGTTTAAGTTGAATTACCTATTGACAAGCTAGCATATATATATACATTTTACACACTAGATGTAGCTTTGTGAGATATTTGTTGCACGAAAATTAATTGTTCTTTGTAAGGAATAATTGTGCAATATTAACTTTTTATTTTTATTCATTTTATTTCACATATGCAGCCAATCTTTATTTTCATACTTCTTTATGACCTACTATCAACCGATAGTACTTTCAAAAGAACAAATTTTAAATCATAAAATAAAAAACATTCTTCTGATTTCATTAAATTTGTTACTATCTTTACTGGATATTTATATGTAATATGAATTCGTAAAAGAGTCCATATTTTTACTTTCGTGAAAACATAATAAAAGTGGCTAAGTGCGAGTGGGACTCCCGCATGAAGGGTTCCGTACCATTAGCAAATAAACGGCGAAAACCTCTTTGGCTTTACTTGAATTCCGTATACATAAACCATCACAGTTTCCATAGACAGGCTGTCATCCAAAAAGTTCTACTACAATTTTGATTTTACCTTACGCCGATTTTAACGACGAGGTCAATAGCGTGTTTTAGTGTACTAGTGGCGTCATCTACTTTGCTTGGAATGGACTAATCAAGCAAGAAACGGTAAAAAAATCAAGTTTGTTGATTTTTAAAGAGCCCCGTTAGGTAAATATTTATTTTACTTTTAGTATTTGTTGTTATAGCGGTCATAGAAATACATCATCTGTGAAAATTTCAACTGTCTAGCTATCACCGTTCTTGAGATACAGCCTGGTGACAGACAGACAGACGGACGGAAGGACAGATCCAAGTCTCAGTAATAGGGTTCCGTTTTTACCCTTTGGGTACGAAACCCTAAAAACCAATATTTATATATGTATATTTTTGCCAATAAAGCCCAATGTTCTTTTAATAGGCGGACTTTTTTTTACATTTTTTTCATCTAAAACAATTCCTATGCTGTATAATAAAATAAGGTCTCTGTGAATATGAGTTCAAAAGAAAATCAAGAACATAAAAAATCTTTGATTGAACTGCTTGGGGTTAGAGACTATAAATTAATTAGTTCTTTTGAAAGCACATTCGGCGTTACTTTATAACTCTGCAAAAGTTGTCTTCGGTGTTACGAGGCTAACTATGAGGATTACCAGTAGTATGTGGGGTGCTTATGAAAGTATTATTGGTGTGGTTGAATTTAATGTTGCCTAAAAGTTGATTTTTCGATCTGCTCACAGTGGGTATCTTCAAAAAAGTACATTATTTATGGTAACTACATACTAATATTTACTATATTTGGAGTAAAGATGCAGGCTCTGAGACTACTGGTGACTACTGCTCCTGATCGTTCCTGGTGCAAAGGTTGGCCATTGTTATTCTATGTGGGAATAGGGCGAGTGTCATGGGCACCTTTGCACCGGGAGCAGTTCGGGTGGGTTTTTCGAGGATTAGTTGTTTAAGGAACAATTAATTGTAAGGTATAATAAATAAATATTGGTGGACAATAATAAATATTGGTGGACAATTCACACACAGCACCATCTGACCCCAAACTAAGCAAAGCTTGTGTGATGGCGGCCAGATAGCTGATATAATACTTATATAGTTTTAAATACATACTTATTATACATAGAAACACCCAGACACAGTGCAAACATTTGAATTCATCACACAAATATTTGCACTGGGTGGGAATCGAACCCACGACCCTCGGCTTCGCAGGCAGAGCTACTACCAACTAAGCCACGAGGCCAGTCATTCATTTTCTAGTAGTAGTAGTATGTATTTTCTGTTTTCTAATTCCACAAATATTGACTTTAAGAACTAGAAAACAATAACTAAACAATTAAACAATAATTATTTGATTTGGCCATATAATATATACCTACATGTAGGTATATAGTATAATTGCAAATCATTACTTAGGTCAATAAAGTTGGATAGGAAGGAAGCATCTAAAACAAATCTAATTTTCATAACAGGAGCATATTCCTGAAGGTAAGCAATAGTGTAGATGACTTAGTATTTGGTATTTTTCTTATTTTTTTCAAAAGGGTATTTTGATGTCATTCAATAAATCTTATAAAATTACTCAATAATTTCAAAGTGGACTTTAGACCTCTTTTACTAAATCCAAATTAATATAAACATATTTGTTTACTGCTACTACTGTACTTAGAAATTAGTGAGCACGAGAAATACAAATTCTAGATGTGAAATTGTGTCATGCGTAGGTACCGTGCTGGCGTAAACAACGTCTCGGCACATGTGCCAAATGCCAACTAGATTGCTGGCTGATATGATGATAACGGACAGCCAGCGGTGTCTGACCTCACATACTCACCCTCCAGCCACTAGATGTATCGCTGTATCCCGCTGAGACATTTTAGTGCAGCAACTTATTTACATGTTGCGAACTGCGACTGTCTATAAATAAACAATGCACCAACACTTGTTTTGACCAGCGTATGCCCGCTACCGACACTACGCCGGAATTGAATAACTTTATTCTCACAAGATGAAAATAAAACCTTTCATACGACTTGAGTGAAACAATAGTTATTTTATATGCAAAAACAAATTATTCTGTACTCAGTAAACTCTTCACAACAACCGCGCACCGCGCTCCAAAGTGTTCGTAACAATTTACACACACTAAAATGAATTTTGTCTACCACGCACGGCACACACGCGTATTTCACGTGCACACGAAATGTAAATAGTGCCGGCGCCTCTGTGGTCGTCGCGCACACAAGTGGACTACGCAAGGGCTACGTGACGTCTTGCCAGTACCCAGGCGTTTCGTTCGACGTTCGACGCTGAGCGTCGGCCTTGGCCGGTATTATACAAAGTCAATTACGTGAGATAAGTACATATATATTTGATAAATCGTTATGCACATTTTATTATTAGTCAAATAAAGTAGTATATTTATGTTTTTTAGGCTAAATATTTTTTAACGAGTCAACTCCTAGTCTGTAATGTCGTACCTGTTGTTAAAGTAAATGTCATAATCATAGATCTGTTGTCACTGGATTGTCAAACTCATATGTCATAATTGTCATATTCAGTTTGCAATTTCGATTGAATTGTCAGATTGCATAATTTAATTTTTTGTGGTAATTAATATAGAAATTTTACGCCGGCCGGTTCTTGTTGCATTATATTTTTCGATACTAAATCTGATTACAATGTTTGTTTCACGTAGAATTGGATATGTACTGTAAGTATTTAACGATGCAATATGTTGGACATATCTATGGTTCCAGAAAGGTTTTGAAAAGATGTTTTGCGCATTTTGCAGGCGTACTGTCGGCGCTTCACGTCAAAAGCACACTCTACCGGATCTGCCTTATGAGTACAGCGCCCTGGAGCCGGTTATCAGCCGAGAAATCATGAGCCTGCATCATAGCAAGCATCACGCCACTTATGTGAACAACTTGAATGTAGCTGAGCAAAAACTTGCAGAAGCTCAATCTAAAGGTTGTATTTATCCCGATTTTGTTTAATTTGGTCTTAAGTTTCCTCTCTCTCACTACAATATTTAACTCCTTTTGCTTATCAAGAGTATAAACATACCTGTCTGGTATATTAAATAATCTGTTGCAAAGTTGCTTTAAGATGACCAATTTGGATGTATTCTCTTTTGTTTAAAAGCTATCTTGGCGGACATGGTGCTTGGCTAAAATGTAGGCTTGGTATTACCTACCAATTTTTTTTATTGGTTTACCTTTTCATGTTTCTGAAAATCACATGACTGGGTATTTAACTGTTATTTTTTACAGTGGTGTCTAATATTTTATCTGTATGCATGTTAGATATCTTATGGAGTAAAAAAAAAAACAAGTTAATTATTTTTTCACATTTTAGTCCAAAAATCGTACTGCTATAAGATTCTTGTTAGAAATTGCATAACAAAGTATGTTGTCTTAGTACCTATATAATGTTAGCCAGCAACAAGATTCTTATGCTAAGACTTGGGAGTTATTCTGGATAATTAGTGAACAAACTCATAAAAATTGGTTGTCTGTAAAGTCGGTATACGGGCGAAAGTTTTACGTGACAACGACTTTGAGTGGTAAAATAATTTTACTAAAATAAACTACCTTCACATTATCACTACACAATCGTTTTACAATTAACTGGCAACGTGCAAACTTGTATGCAGGCGCCTAAGCGAATCGGCGACTCGGGCATGGTTAGCCCGCCTAAGAGCGAGAGAGACAGACATAAAAAGTGAAAGGCACGCGTCCCTCTCACTCGCTCTCATTGTGAGCGCATAACGTGAGCGGAGCGTAACGCAGTTTCTTGAAGTGTCACCCGGCAAACCAATTTATGAGACGTTGTCACGTCAAAATCAAACTATACATTTTCTGAATAATTTGTGTTTATCGTAGTGAAATTTGAATGAACAGTTATTGAATACATTATTGTCCTGAGAAGACTGGCTAATAGGAGACAGGTGGTAAAAAATAGTGATCACAATGAATAATAATAAAAATCATTTATTTCTCAGATATCAATCATAATAATTAAAAATATAAAATCAAATTGAAAAATTTAAAAACAAATGAAATTAAAGTCAAAATTATGATAAATGTTATAATACAAAAGAAAAAACGACCTAACTCCTTTTCAATATATGCTTCAATCGCAAAAAAGCTATAAAATTAATGGTTTATAAGATTCTTATTAGAAATTGAAACCAAAACACTCAGTCAGCACATTAGATGATAATTTTAAGAGTCAGGTCATGTATAGAACATACTACTTAAAAGAGTCAGAATCTTTAAAATCAGCTTAATGTAATTTAACATCTGTCAAAAAGGAGTTTCACCTTTGTGCACAAATCAGTAAAGCTGAAACTGTTTTTTAATTAAAAAAAGCTATGTGACAAATTTTAACAGATCTTAAATTTACATTCAGTTTTGTACTGTATTCCGGCACCATACCCTACTATGGGTTCAGGCCAGGTTTAAACTGAAATTCTAGTAAAATAGAGTCTATATATCGTTAACTCTTCGCAAGTTAGTTTAAGTATTATAATGAGTTAAGTTGTATAATGTAATTGCCCAATAAAGAGGCAAGGCGCGGAAAAGGCCCTGCTAAACTAACTAAGTTGTATAGTGAAATAGAAAGGAATGGTATATACATAAAACAGTTACAATAAATCAATACATAATATTTTTTCACTGTTAATTTGACAGCAGCAGACACTAACACTATGTTAAGCCTCCTGAGTGCCATTAAGTTCAATGGCGGAGGTCATATTAACCACTCCATCCTGTGGCTTAACCTGTCCCCTAACCCAACTGGACCTTGCGGCTCATTTGAGGAGTCTATTAAAAAGTAAACATGTTTTTTTATTATTATGTAGTCTTAGAGGCTTGGTATAGTCCACAAAGTTTAGAACTGTAATAGATACAATCTTAGAATGTATTTTCAACAGTATATGTGTAATTATAGTTTAAAAATTAACTCGGTATAGTAAATTATCGAAGTATTTTTGTATGTTTCCCTTTTTTTTATTATCTGTGTTTTTGAAGTTGAGGTGCTTAGTATATTGGACAGTTTGTGGTGTAATGGTGACAAGTCCAAACTTATAGTTAAAAAAAAAAAAAAATGGCAAAGTGGCTCTTACATTATTTTACTACGAATCATGATTTTAGTACCACCTGGGGAAGTACCCACACCTTTGCCAGTTATTCTACCGCCAAGCAGTAAAAAGTGCAAACATTGCTGTGTTCCGGTTTGAAGGGCAATGTTTCCATAGAAATTACTGGGCTTAAGCTCTGATTTCCTAGGATAGCGGTGCCGCTAAATAGCTGCCGTAATACAGCGGTGAATGACGTCACTAGAACGTTGTCTATGTTAACAAAGTGGCACGGTTTCCTAGAGGAACCGTCCTCTAGGAAACCGTGCCAATCACCGGATTGACACCGTAACGTCAAAAAGCGGTGCCGCTATTTGAATGACGGGCGTCTTGACAGTGTCGGATAGTTGGTAAACGTCTTTTTTGAACGCAAGTGTATAATGCTCTGGGTTCCTAGGATAGCGGTGCCGTCATATAGCGGCCGTAATTACGGACGCAAAAAGACGGCCGTCTTTACGGTGACGACATGTGAAAAGTTCCACTGCCGCTATATTACGCCGTCAGCCACCTCAACAAGCAGGAGAGAAAAATGTACGACCTTGATTTAATCAAGTATAGTATAATATAGCTTTAATCATTTACTTGGAGGATGAACTATCAAAAGAGGAAAATAATCGTAGGGTAGAACATAATTTATTCAAATCCCGTGGTACAGAAGGCGTATTTGAAATTTTAGTACGTCGCCGCTGCTGCAGTTGGAATTAGAACTCATTGTTTGGTTTCAATAGACGGCGTACTATAATGGCAGTGTAACTTTCCACGTGTCCGCTTTTTGCGTCCGTAAATTACGGCCGCTATATGACGGCACCGCTATCCTAGGAACCCAGAGCATTAGAGATATGTATAATCTTAGATCTCTGGGTGACGAGTGCAGTGCAATGCTAGGTTATGATTTGGACTCTCCATGTTCCAATAGCTCCATGTCACTGTGCTGTTAAGTCGGCAGGGATGTTGCTTACCATTAGGCACATGTCCTGCTCGTCTCGTCACACTATACTATAAAAAAAAAAGATTGATGTATGAAATAGTTAAACCAACCTTTAATATATAACTAGGGACTCTTGACTTCATCATAGGCAACTTTATAAATTACATACATTGAAATAATGTACATTTTGAACAGAAAAAAGTTTTCAAGTTCAGTGGTTAGATAGACATATAAACATGACCTACAAGCAAACACAAAATCAAAGGCAGAAAAGATGACATCATTTTTGTTCACTCTCTTCTTATGTAATAAATATGAGATGTAAATATTGACCTTGACTCATAAACAAGCAATACTCATAATCTAACTTCCCAAATCTTCAGGTGACATCGATACCATCATCAACCTGGCCCCAGCTCTCAGGTTCAACGGCGGTGGTCACATCAACCACAGCATTTTTTGGCAGAATCTCTCAGCGAATGGTGGCCAGCCATCAGATGCTCTTACTAAGGCTGTGGAGAAGTAAATTAAAAATTATAAATTTGCATGTTCTGCTTTTTTGGCTACTGTGTTTTATATGCTTGCTTTCAATGATAAATAACTTATCATATGATATCTAATTAATTGAGAAAGCTACTAAATTTATAGACTATGTAATATCCTAAATGGGCAACAAACCTACACTGAACCACTGAACTGTTTTGACCAGCTTTGATAAAACAATTTGGCTGTATCTTGACTTAAAATCAAATCTGAAGACTTGCACGGAACCACGGAACTCTGTTTGTGTGTTATTGCAAGCTGAAAAGTTCTAAGTAAATGTTGTTTACAATAGTGAGTGCAACATGCCTCCTTTTGGCTGACTTTGAACTACATAACTTAATACTTATTTTATTTGAATTAGCCACTTCATGGATTCAGGGTTACTGACTTACTACTACCATAAAACTTACATAACATTCACGATTTCACATTTCTAAGTTACCTTCTAAGTTAGATTCTCACGAAACGATAAGGGGTCACCCAATCACGATGATTTTAACCAACTTCAAAAAACGAGGAGGTTTCTCAATTCGATTGTATATTATGTTTTAATATGTTTTTTGACAACTTTTGAACACCCTCTCTCTCTTCCTCCCTCCCTTCCTCCCTTCCTCCCTTCCTCCCTCCTTCCCTCTCTCTCCCATGGTGATACATGGTGAGGTAGATTAGCCCTTCCCCTTCCCAAAATCATTTTCTTTGGTATAAAGTCCCTTAAAAAATCAGAATAGTCGGCGGGATCTGTCCAGCAACAGCAAGTCAAGATGACGCGCTGCTTTTCGGTTTAGGAAGCCCGCGTTTAAAGAAAAAATAAATACATGATATATCTCACTACAAAGCCCCCAAACCCGTGATATTTCCTGATTTTATTCGAACCCCCTCGCAAACCCATTTGAACATCATGAAGAATCTCTAACTCTCTCTCTCTCTTCCTGGCTATATATCCCATATGGTGGTGGGGTCAGCCTTCCTGCTATTTCTTCTCCACTTCGCTCTATCTAAGACATCGTCATCGGACAACTCGCATTCTCTCATGTCCCTTTGCACTACAGATCTCCATTTGGTTTTGGGTCGGCCTCTGTATCTTCGACCAGGGGCAGACAACTGCAGAGCCACGTTCCCTACGTAGTCAGGCGGCCTTCTTTTCACATGTCCATACCATCTCAGCCTACTCTCCTGTAACTTGTTGAAGAATCTCTAACTAAAATATTAAAAATATTGAATGGAATATTCTCAGATGCAACTGAATTAGTGGCTAATCTATTCACTTTGACACGATGAATTGCGATGATATCATTTTGTTTTTAACTAGGGCCAAAATAAAGGTTGTTTACCAAACAAGTTATTTTGTTATTATTCCGTTTTAAAAGTCGTAGTTATCAAGATAATTATAGTAATTGTAGTCATGCAGTGTGTGCATGCTGCGACTGTTTATAAAATGTGATTTGCGTCAATGTCTGGTATCGAAAGTATAAAAATAACGAGATTTACTCATCCTGTCCAAAATATTGTCACTATGTTGTGCTTATCTTAAATTGTGTAACATTGGCTGTGTTGTTGCATATGTTTTTTATTAGATAACTAGCTGATATTTGTAATGTGATAAAGATTAAGATTTATTTTTTGCATGTAAGTAATATGAGAAGTTTGTATAGGCACTAAAGATATTGTATGTGTACCAAAAGTATCAATTACTTATTGTAAAATGGAAGTACGTTGTTAGTTGTTATGGTCATTGTTTATCTCTTTTATAGGTTTTTTTTTTATATCGTATATTTTGGGGCTTAGTAGGTATTTATTAGTAATAGCACAGTCAATTAAATTAATTGTTTATAGGTATGTACTGTGGTAATAGTAGTTTACATTAAAGTGTGTAGGGTGTAGGCGGTAATATAATGTAACAATAATTTATAATATAATATGTTGCCTCCGGGTGTAATTATCTGATGCGTATGTCTGGGCATCCTCAAGTCAGAGGCAGAGTGAATCGGGTTCTTCTAGGCAAGTGCGCTTTATCATAGACCGCACCACCGTGTCGCTTACGCTCAGGTGAGACGGCGGTCAAGCGCTAACCTATGTATTATCGACAAAAAGAACTAATGACACTTAAGGCTAGTATTATTATGTAATCTAGTATGAACTACGAGGTAGCTGAGGGGAGTACAAAACAAAACACCACCAATAGTGAAACTGGATTTTTGTATAGTGTAGCTGTAACTAATAACTAAATGAAATTTGAAACTATGCGTAATTCGAAACATTATTTTAAATTTTAGTCGCGAAATAAAGTCAAAATTATCGCAAATGCACGTTTCACCGTGTTAGAATTTGCATTGTCGTATTTTGAATATATCTTATATCTTTTACCGAGTAATTCTTGTATAAATGTACTATCTGTACATATAATCTGGATCTCGGTTATGGCTACAACGATGTACCTGTAATTAAGTATACAGGGAATTTCGGGGGCGATAACTCGATTTAGCTAGTTTTCATTTTTCCACTCCCTCCCTCCATTGAACCATTCACTACCAAATCGGTACTCGAAAGACAGACCCAAACGACAACTTAATTATCTTTTATAATCTTCTAGAATCTATCTTGATATTACTGATTCTATATCTAAATCTGATCTACGAGTATATTTAGTTTCCTCATGAATCAAAAGGTTATCTGGAAGAGATCGCTTTTAGCGATAAGATCGCCTTTTGTGCCCATTTTGTTTTGTTATTTTATGTGTTACTTGTTGTCAACTTTGTTTGTGGTGCCAATAAAGTGTTTTGTATCGTATTGTAACTGCTGTTTGTACCTTTAGTCTTTCAAGAGTAGAATGTCACATAAAAAGTCCATATTATAAATGCTTCCAGAGACTTCGGTTCCTTTGAGAACATGAAGAACCAGCTCGCGACGTCTGCGGTGGGCGTGCAGGGCTCCGGGTGGGGCTGGCTCGGCTACAACAAGCAGAGCAAGAAGCTCCAGATCGCTACGTGCCAGAACCAAGACCCTCTGCAGGCTACCACCGGTATCTTATTTGATCTCTCTTCTGAAGTAGTCATGTTCCATTTAATGTCCTCGACCCAAGGATCCTTCCAGACGGCTGTCATTCCCGAGCTACACGAGGCTAGTTTTTCAAGCTAATGTTAGTTTGGTGTCAGCAAGCGGTCTGCTAATTTGTGTTGCCAATGTAATCTGTATCTTAACGGCCATGGTAAAGCCTATATTTGAGTGTATTTTATTTGTCGGTTGGTAGCGGAGTCGTTTAATTGGGCGAAGACCTTTTCCCGTCACAGGCATCGTTTTCGACGTCGCGTCTGGCGACGTAGGGTTGGAGCAGCGAAGCGAGACTAAAGCCCGGTTTCCATTTTGGTTAGTGCGAGTCCGAGTGTGA
This sequence comes from Ectropis crepuscularia, assembly GCA_963693475.1. Lineage (NCBI taxonomy): Eukaryota > Metazoa > Arthropoda > Insecta > Lepidoptera > Geometridae > Ectropis > Ectropis crepuscularia. The sequence continues at coordinate 20,462,096 of OY856358.1, forward strand.
GCGCGATTGCGAGTGCGAGTGAGTAATCGTGACTGATTACTATGCACTCGCAATAATCAATCGGTGTCCACACGTGTTTGTTACTAATCACTCAACACCTGCACTACTCACTCGCACACGTACTAATCAAAATGAAAACAGGCCTTTAGGATGGGTGAAATTGTGCGAGATCGGGTCAGCGACATGAATGTTCGTTTTTTTTACTTTTATAGGTTTACACTTGACCGCCAACTCGCCTGATGTTAAGTGGCGATGCGGTCTACGATGGAGCGTGCTTACTTAGAAGAAACCAATGTACTCTCGCTTTGAAGACACCAAGATAACCATCGGGAAAACCCCACTCAGGCAACTCGTTCCACAGTCTCGACGTTCTTATCACAAAACTAGAGTCAAACCTCTTCGTTCCTGTCTTTGGAACATCAACTATGAAACGATGCCGCTTCTTCGAGGTACGAGAAGTCCGATAGTAAAAAGGGCAATATGGTATTAGATCATGCAGATCAGTTGCACACTCTCCGAAGTGTATGTCTACAGATAGTGCAATCCACGAAGACGCGCCCCACTATTCCTCCTAACCGTTTATAGTATATGTGTGCAAGCTTCCGTCAATGTTGAGTGTTATCGGTACTCGGTACACACTAATTACCTATGAATGCACACGCACACTACAATGACTGGTGAATGGTTCGCGACTGGCGTTCGGACTATGGTTCGGAGCAAACGCGATTGGTGGAGAAAAAAATTGGTGGGACGCGTCTTCGTGGATTGCACTATCTATATGTATGTCTGTTCTATATAGATGACATTTCGTGTATCTAATATTGTGTACCTAATTTAATGCTAAAATTCTACGTAAAATGTTTTCTATTTTCTATCAGCAATCCCTATGACTGTCAATATCTTTTAAACCTACTGATTTCCTTTCAGGTTTGGTACCCCTATTCGGAATCGACGTATGGGAGCACGCCTACTATCTCCAATACAAGAACGTGCGCGCCGATTACGTGAAGGCTATCTTCGACGTGGCCAACTGGAAAGACGTGTCTTGCCGATTTGAAAACGCCTTGAAGTAAATTTTAGATCTCAGCATTTCTAGCTTACCCTTTTATTATATGAAACGGCTTCCAAAGCTACCGTTATCCACGAAACTTGCAGTAGATGTGATATAAGTTTACAATACACGTTTTATTAGGATGTTGCTTTTTTATTTCAATGCCTCAAGTGAATGTGGAAGCCTAACCTAAAAGACGCCATTTTTTTCGGTTCCTGGAAGGTCTTAAGGTCAACCTTAAGTAAAGTAAGGGATCAAATGAGTTTTATGGAAAGGTGGAACTTTTCAGTGGTCCATTTTGACAAGTGAGCTTCAGAATCCGTCAAATGCCTTTTTTGTATAGGTACCTACATAGGTACTCTCAAGATGATTTGATTCATCATTATCCACAACCTTATAGTAACCAGCTTCTGGGGGTTGTTAAAGTGAACCAGACTGTAATATTATAGAAAATAAGAAGGAATAAGAATACTGAACGGATCAATACCCTGATTCACAACGCAATCGGATTGACCTCGACAAGGAATCAAACAACGGTCTTTGTCAATGAACCAATTGAATGGACCGAATCTTCAACCGCTGAACTTTCGACAGACGAGTTGGCACATTTCTTGTCCAATATTTTCATAATCTTACTAGCCGTAAGATCTTTATTACTTGTAAGTAATTATATGCTCCTACGTGTCTAATTTTGAAAAAAATATATGTACTCGAAGTCTAAGGAACTCCGATTTTTAAGTGAATACTTATTTTGACGCACCACAGACAGTTTTTTCGTGAGTTGAGGTCAAGCGTCACGTTCGTGAAATCAATCCGAATGGGTTCAGAATCGCTACACACAACGCAGCATCTTGTCCAGCGTTTATCTATTCTATGCCAGCGTGCGTCACGCAGTGCAGTGTACGCCGTCGCATAACGGGTTGAATGATATATCGCTAGCTATGATAGCCAAATAGAATGATTGCGTTTCGCTGAAACAATCGTTCGACAGACGTTTCGGCGTTATACTACTACAGACTACAGGCCCGTGAACAAAATTTACGTAGTCAATGAACCACCAGAAGACCTCTGCATAATGGTAGAAGGGTAGGTATTCTATATATATAAAAGCGAAAGGTCACTCATCAAGGAGTCTCAGAAACTACAAATGCTAGGAATCTGACATTTTGCGTAGAGGTCCCTTTTAGCACGTAGGCGCTCGCTAAGACGGGGTTTTGCGAAATTCAACCCCTAAAAGGGTGAAACAAGGGATGAACGGTTGTATGAAAATTCGTGATTTTCAAAGTTATCAAATTTTGTATCTAGACACTTGACACGAAGCAGTTAAATGTTTGTTCTATCACTTTTGTAATTTTGAACTATACGGGGGTGACTTTGGGGTTGAAATGGGGGATGAGTGTCAATATGGAAGTTCCCAGCCGTTGAAGATAAAACCAAGAAACTCTGTATTTAGACACTTGACACGAAGCAAACGAATGTTTGTTCTATCAATTACTCAATTTCGAACTGTACGGGGGTGAAATTGGGGTTAAAATGGGGATGAATGTCAACATGGAAGTTCCCAACCGTTGAAGATAAAACCATGAAACTCTGAATATAGGCACTTGACACGAAGCAAATAAATGTTTGTTCTAGCAATTTTGTAATTTCGAACTGTACGGGGATGAATATCAATATGGAAGTTCCCAATTGTTGAACATAAAACTATGGAACTCTTTATATAGGCACTTGGCACTAAGCCAATAAATGTTTGTTCTAGCAATTTTGTGGTTTTGCGAAATTCAACCAATAAGAGGGTGAAACAGGGGATGGACGGGTGTATGAAGATTCCGTAATTTTCAAAGTTATATAAACATGAAATCTACAGAACCGATTTAAAATAAATTTTGTACACAGATAGACGTGGGTAGCGATTCTGAAACCATTCGGTTGCATCCGACACGGAATCTCATCTCTCGGTCTTTGTCATGCTAAACAGATAAGACAAAGACCGAGAGATTAGATTCCGTGTCGGATGCCGAATGGTTTCAGAATCGCTACCTAGATCCCAAAAAAGGGCAAAGGTTACTTTTTATTACGGAAAAAGGGTTGAAACGGAAGGGGTTGAAACGGGGGATGAAAGTTTAAATGGAAGTTCGTAATTGTTGAAGATAAAACCATGAAACTTCGTAACTAGATACTTGAGGTGAAGCCAATAGATGTTTGTTCTATTAATTTTGTAATTTCGAGCTGTCCGGGGATAAAATAGAGGATGGCAGTTTATATGGAAGTTTGTAATTGTGGAATAAAAAACTATGAAACTTCGTATCTGGGCACCTGAGCACGTGGAGCAAATAAACGTTTGTTCTAGAAATGTTGTAATTTCTTACTTTACGGGGATGAAATGGGGTTTTGAATGGGGGATGAAAGTTTTATGTGGAAGTTCGTCATTGTCGAAGATAAAACCATACAATTATGTATCTAGACACTTGACTCGAAAAAGCAAATAAATGTTTATTGCAGCCATTTTGTATTTTCAAACTGTACTGGGATGAAAGTTTTCATGAAACTTCGTCATTGTTGAAAATAAAACCATGAAATTTTAGCAACTAGACACTTGAAGCGTAATTTTGAACTGTACGGGTATGAAATAGGGGTTGCAATGGGGGATGAAAATGATGAAAGTTATATAAAATTTTGTCATTGTTGAAGATAAAACCATGAAATTTTGCAACTAGACACTTGATATTACTTAAATGAAAGTAACTGTCTGTCTGTCTGTTACGCTTTAACGTCTAAACCACTGAACTGATTTTGATGATATTGTATAATAATGTTTAAATATAAGCTGTTTTTAGTGAACGTAAATTTGTATGGGTGTACTGCCTCAGTTACCTCAATATTTATTTTGCGCGGACGAAGTCGCGGGTAAAAGCTAGTAAAGTAATAAGATTCCACACTATTTTCTACTAAACGTATTCATTTTCACTATGCCGTCACTTGTAAGCTGTCCAACTGAGTATAGTCGAAGTGGGGGGTTGCAACCCTCGATCATTTCTCCTTGTCACATGATTTTTGTACGGCAGAGCGAATGGATGGATTAGGAGAGGTAGATATTGAAACTGTATGGAACCCATGCCATGCATAATCAAATGCCCAAATTTAATCTGTAAATCGTCGGAAAATCACCAATTTTCCGGCCAAATTAATAATTTAAAAAAAATTGGTTGCCTGTAAAGTCGGTATACGGGCGAAAGTTTTACGTGACAACGACTTTGAGTGGTTAGCCCGCCTAAGAGCGAGAGAGACAGACATAAAAAGTGAAAGGCACGCGTCCCTCTCACTCGCTCTCATTGTGAGCGCATAACGTGAGCGGAGCGTAACGCAGTTTCTTGAAGTGTCACCCGGCAAACCAATTTATAAGACGTTGTCACGTCAAAACTTTACATTTATAATTTTTATAGTTTCAATATCTCTTCTAATCTATTATTCTGCAACGTCGTACAAAAATGATGCGACAAGGAGAAATGATCGAGGGTTGCAACCCGCCTCTTCGACTGTACTCAGTTGGATAGCTTACAAGTGACGGCATAGTGCTGAATCTTGTTACTTTATAGCCTTCTATCATCCCATATAGGTCTCCTGGTGGTTCATTAACTAGGTACGTAAATTTTGTTCACGGGCCTGAACACGACGTGATTTCGAAAGATGTGAGGGAACTTGAAAAACACTGCGGGCGTGTTCAACCGCAAGTTCAACGCCGTAGGTACATTCCGCAGATGTATCGCGAAATCTCTCAATGTAAGACGTGGTAAGAAAGTTATGTGTAAAGAAACCCTGTTGACATGCCCGGACATGGACTCTAAAATCAGTCCCAAACTTTAGAGATGGTAACCCTAAGATAATCTCTCTTCTTAATCTGTGCCTGTAACTCCTGTTAGGGTGTACCTATTAGGTACTGTGCCCAATGCCTACTGTTTGCCAATGTGTAATTCTAATCTCAGTTGTTAAGTTTGTGAATGTACAATGACTATTTAGTACTTACCATACATCTGCTAGTTATTCTTCCGCCAAATAGTGAAATGAAAACACTGTATTCCAGTTTGAACAGCAATGTTTCTAGTGAGATTTCAGGGCATAGAACATCGAGGCATACAGATATATGTATATTTTACATGTGTCTGAGCGCAGTCCAGTGCTGTTGCACTGCAGTTATTTGGACTCTTTATGTTCACCTGTGTGTGCTTTTTTAAAATAAAAATTGACGAGATGAACATGACATGTGCCTGATGGTAAGCAACATGCCTGCCACATAACAGCACAGTGCTGTGGTGACACGCAGCTATTGGAACATGAAGAGTCCAAATCATTACCTACCACTGCACTGCGCTCGTCACCCAGAGATATAAGATATTTTATCTCTATGCCCTGTAATTTCGTTTGCACATTACTGGTTGACGGTAGAATAACTGGCAAGGGTGTGGTAAGTACTTCCCCAGACGAACTTTTCAAAGAGTCTCCTATCACTAACTAAATTAACCTTAGTGGAATGTGGTAATATTCGATGTCTTTTATATTATTTTGACATATTTATACAACATGTACAATTGATTCAATTCCTTGAATTGAAGACGATATTGCTTTTTGTATCACTTGAAAATTGGAAACATTAAATCCATACCTTCCTTCCTTCTGAGAAACGTGAAAAATTGTCTTTTAAGGCCTGTTCACACCTAAGCGGTATTCGCTGCCACCTGAGGTAGCGAAAACCGAGTGGATAAGCGGTAATGTTACTGTTCACACCAAAAAATAACGCGTACCCTGGGTGGGTACGCGTTATTTTTTGGCGGTATGTACAAGACACCGCGCGAAACCCGTGCGGATCTCCCGCGGTATTTACCGCTACCCACAGCGGTAGCGCATACCGCTCCGGTGTGAACTGTGAACAGGCCTTGAAAGTATGTAGGTTGTACGTTAATACGGAACGTTGATGTACTAGGAACATAGTATGATGCGGAACATATTCTGTCAATGTCAATTCAAACTATTGAATCTGTCAAATCATTTTAGTCGATCGTTCATCTCGGTTCGCTTTGTTGTAAATTGAATTGAAAATAATTAATTAAACATATTTTTCTGACTTAGTTCGAAGTGAAAAGTTTATTGGAGAGCCTCCGGTACCCTTCTTTTGACCTCTGTGAAGTGGTAAGTCTGATATATTTGACCTATCCAAAGATACATTCGGGCATTTTGTGTTATTGATTTTTCAGGCCCTATACTTACTCATTCACGTACTTTACTGTCTGTTTGTGGGTTATTGACGAGCTTTTGACTTATTACACACTATGCTGAATTAAGGATACGGTATCCAAGCTATGCTAATAAGTTGCTTTCTTAAGTTTTTCAGTAGGTAGGTACGGCTAGTTGTAAATAATCGCAAGTAATAATAACAGCTGAAGGTCGTTTCAGTATTTTGAAATTGACCAGTTCGTGTTTTTTGTAAGTGTACAATTAGATTTCTTTAATTTTTATTTTATTGTACATTTCAATGATTAATAGGTAGGTACATAAATGGAATTTTCTTATAAGACTCATGGCTAATTAGTTTTCCAGTCAGTGTATTTAATTAGTACATAAATAGTTTAATTAAGCATATCTATGGACTTGTTAGATGTTTATTATACAATATCCTTTTATGCAACATCCTCAACTTTATTTTATCTATGAATTATTAACTCGCACACCAACAGTCTTGGACATTTATTATGTAAAACAATTGTCGTAGTAGTGTCACAGATATTTTCATTGTATAATACCTATAGCACCATAATACCAGCAATCCAATCCCATTAAGTTACATCAGCAGGCTATCGCATAGATATAGAGTATATAATAAACTGTGCAGAAGTTTAATGCTTTAAAAAGATAACTAATAAATAGATATAAATAAATATTCATGCACATTTCTTACACAACACAATCTAGCCCCAAACTAACCAAAGCTTGTACTATGGAAGTCAGATAACTGATATAATACTTACGTAATTGTAAATAAATACTTACTATACATAGAGACACCCAGACATAACAGTTGGTAGACTTACTGCAAACTAAGCTAAACACGTATTGATTTAATATAATTTACACACAAGCTTACACCAAAGAAAGGCATAAAAGAATTGTTTCCCTAAAAACAAGGAAGTAATCGGAACAATGAAAAATAAATACTTAGTTTGTTTTTTTAGGTATTTTATTGCAATCAAATATAGCGAAAAGAGGGACTGCCAAGCATGGAACTAAAAACAGATAAATATAAATTTGTCACATACATATGGGTTGACACTGTTTCTATGTTTAGCATACACATTGCAAAAGTATGGAAAATTCTACGATTCCATGTTCCCCAATAGGTACAACATGGGTGATTTCAAATCTTGAGTACCCAAAGCGGTACCGGTAGTGGTACTACTTCTAGTAACGTGTCATTTTCTACGATGTGATACCGTTTAACAACAAGGAAATAGCAGTCAAACAAAGACCTATCTAGTATAAAAAATACATATTTGAGTTTGACATTGCTCCATGAATATCACCCTTGATCTTATACTTTCTGTTGTGCAGGGTCATAGCTACTGCCATAACAGCCGTATATACGGCTGTTATGGCAGTATATGGCAGTGGCCTGGAGGCCCATATCATATATATGATATGGGCCTCCAGGCTAAGGAGACCCCTTGAGTAAGCAAAAATTAGTCAATGTTATCTACAATATTTATTTACCCTTCATTTGGCCCCTCAATTAATTTTGATACAGGGCCTCTCCAAGGCATGCTATTACACCACTGTGGTAACATATGAAATGAGTAAAATGAGATGAGACAATGTAAATGTACAAAGCCAATAGGATTGTTTATTTGTTATTAATACAATTATTATGCCACCAGAAATATAATATACAATACAACAACACTTTATTAAACAGCCACAAAGCACTATTATGTTACAAAAAATATTGTTATTGAAGTATTTCAATTGGCACCCTTATCACTTAAAGCAATCTCTTCCAGGCAACCATCCACAGCCATGACTACTAATAATCTTAATTGAAACCCAGAAATGTCACTAAATAAATAAATAAGTTGTGTTATACATTTTGTTTGTTCCAAAGATAATTATTTGTGCAGATCGGCTGTTATTGTTATAGTAGGATTGATAAAGGCATTCAGTTGTAGAGAAAATTCAACCATAAAATTGTTTGTAATAATGTTTAGGTAAAACAGAATCTAATTTAATAACTGGTATGAATAACAGGAACCTGAACCTTCCTCAAAATGCAAATTGCACAAATATTGCATGAATGTAATTATAGGGCAAGAAATATGCCAGGCGTAGAGATAGGTCATGCTTTCCAGTAGGGTGACCATAATAGTATGGTTTTTGAAACTTTTATTAGAAAAATAAACAGTTATTAAATTACACAGTTCACTAAATTTTGATTTGAACATTATAATAAATAAATATAAATATGTACTGAAATAATACAAAATCAAATAAATACATATAAGAGTTGTTGTAACAACTGTGAAACGTTAGATCAAATCTTTACATTTCTATCATAACAATAGCCGCGGAACTCAAGGTCTGTCACCGTGGTGGTGGTTTTTGTGTGAATTTTCACTCCACGAATGGAAATGAGATGTTTATATTAACAGATACAACAACTTAAAATAAAAGTGGCCAAGTGCGACTGGGACTCCCGCACGAAGGGTTCCGTACCAAATAGCAAATAAACGGCGAAAACCGCTTTATTCCGCATTCTGTATACATACTCGTAGACTATCGCAGTTTCCGCAAACAGGCATTCATCCGAAAAGCTTTATTAAAATTTTGATTTTACCTTATGTTTGTAACGACGAATTCGATACCGCGTTTTAGTAATCTAGTGGCGCCATCTAGTTTGCTTGGGACGGACTAATTGAGCAAGAAACGGTAAAAATCAAGTTTGTTGTATGGGAGCCCCCCCCTCCTTAAATATTAATTTTATTTTATTATTAGTATTTGTTGTTATAGCGGCAATAGAAATATATCATCTGTGAAAATGTCAACTGTCTAGCTATCACCGTTCTTGAGATACAGCCTGGTGACAGACTAGACGGACGCACGGACGGACAGCCAAGTCTCAGTAATAGGGTTCCGTTTTTACCCTTTGGCTACGGAACCCTAAAAAGAATAGTGACACACATATAAGGAAAATTAAGAGTATCTTAATTAAACCTACGAAAATGTATATTATAGTGTACTAGCGGCCCGTGTCGGCTTCGCTCGGATAATAACCTAGGAACCAACTAAAGCGCCATCTGCCGGGCTGATTTGTGAATCTAAACCATCCAGGGCCCTACCTAAACGTGTACAAAAAAAATCATTAAAATCGGCCCAGCCGTTTAGGAGGAGTTTATTAACGACGAAAAGTGGCATTGATTTTTATATATATAGATAGATATGACTAACTATAATTACGACTTGCGTTGCCAGGCGTCCAGATAAAGCCGGATAATAGGGTATTCGATTGCGTGATCGCCCAAAATGTACGGTGTTCGGCTGCTTCGGCTTTATGTTATTTAACAAACGAAGCAAAACGTGCAAGCGTCGAGCGTGGCCGAGCGCAGGCGAGTCGACTGTTGATGTATCTTAGAACATCGTAATTAAATTGAAACGAACCAAACAAAAACGAAATCTCTTCACAACTTTTTGAAAATAACACATAATTTTAGGGCTTTATCTTAGTACTGATAATGATGTTTAAATAACCTATGGAGTAAGATTAAGTATTTTAAATATTGACACTCCTATGTAGTTGTGATGAATCATGTTGACATCTGCTGACCATCTGGCCACTTAATGCTAGTTTATTAAGTTTGATATTGCATTTTTTCCATTACACAGTATTTAACACAGATAAATGGAATGAATTACTATCAAAAAACACAATGGGAATATGCTTCGTTTTATTTGAAGGATTCTGCTGAGCTGGGCATAATTTGAACAACTACGTCGTGTCTTATAGTCGTCTATCCCACAATATCAATAACAGCTATGGAAATAACTATTCTTGGAGTTTTTCTGAGGGATCGTATTCGTAACGATCTGTTCCGCCAGAGATCTAAGATTACCGACATATACTGTAGCTCAACGCATTAGCAAACTGGATAACTTTTGGAGTCAACTTATTCTTGAGTGGGGACGGAAATCGGCAAACATATTGTAGACATCTTGAGGCAAAATTGATGATGATATACTTAAGATAGCAGACACTGGGTGAAAACGTTGAAAATCGGGGTAACTGGCGAGCCATGATTCATCGATATAAATCAATGGATGTGCCCCTTCAAACTTTAGACGCACGGAATTATTTGTTATCTTTGGGAAGTGTCTCACACTTTCCGTTTTAGTCTATTGTAAGAAGCGGTGAACGCCGGACGTTTATACCTATCGCTATTCGTTGTCAACAAACAAAATAATTAAACTTCACCGTAAAATATATTTATTTTACAAACGTGATAAAATATGTAGTGCATTTTTAGATAAAGTCAAGGGATATGACTTGATTTTATCTAAAAATGTCTCATAAGATACCTAATCCATGGTTTACATAGCGGTACCGATGGGTATCAAAACTGGCGCCACACGCGATTTAGCCGAGCGATGCCGCCACGGTGAATGCACTCCATAGTCGAATGGGGGGGGGGGGGGGGCGAGGAGGGGAACATCCATAATTGAGGTCCTGAGGTTATTGTGTCTTCTGTTCACGGGAAATAGGGGTTATTCTCGCAAAAGTACTGACTACTCATACAGCACATGTGAATTGGATTGGCATTAACTTAGTCACATGAACTCCCCGTTCTAAATTCAAATCCCAAAGTTAGTCATATGCTCCCGTAAGTCTAAACCTGTTTGGTATGAACTGGTGGTGAATTGTTACTAGTTTTAGATCTCGGAAGCTTTCAGAAAAGCGCACGGGTCGACTGAAGACTGCTGGCTTCTTGTTCGGAAATAATAATGATTCAAGAAAGTTTATTGCTTTGGATTCTCTTGCTTCATTCACTGTTCTTCGCGGATGAAAACGTGACTTAATGGTTGTTTAGTATTTGACTTATGTCGTGACAGAAAAAAAAATACTATTTATTCTTAAAAAAATACCCGAAATTTTAAGGTGTTCAAGAGTCAAGGGAAATTAAAGAAGAGGAAAAATTTGTGCGGTTCGATGGATGATTGTTACTCTCTGGACGTCTACTCTAATTCAACGAAAACGTAATTTCGAAATAAACTCGCGACTTTCCTACTCCGATTCTACTTCGATCCGTCGTTTTGTCCGTTTAAATGTTCTGAGCCTATTCTAATTAGAGTAGGCTTAGAACATTTAAACGTCAAACAATGTTCTATCCGTCGAAACGAAGTAGAACCGGCGAAGGAAAGTCACGAGTTTTTTTTCGAAATTACGTTTTCTTCGAAAGAGAGTAGACGTCCTGATGTCAAAACTAATGAACAGATTAACAGCGCCCAGCTAATGTTATTACAAAGCTTTATTAAGCTTTATAATAAGCGCTTCGCAGTACCCGTGGCTTAACGACCACTAACTTTAATAGACTATACCTACATAATAAGCAGCCTATGTGTTAATCCAGACAAGGGACTTGATACATACATATTTTATTTTATTAAAATCTGTTCTGCGATTGCGTTGATACGTGAACATAGAATTACATCCGCACTACTTTCAGCTTAATAGTATTAGTGTAATCGCTTATAAATCATACAAAAACCAAAATCTTTATTGCTGTTTGCACGTAAGATAAGATGATACAAGACATTTTTTGAAAGTTGACCCATACAAACTTGGCCTCCTCGAGAGGCATGCGATACGTCTGGCAAAACTATTTGTTTTTGTCTTAGATAATACATAATAAGGAAACAAAAAGAAACAAAAACGATTAAAAAAAGTCGAGAGGTGTCAAGGGACAACCGGATGGAACGAAGTTCTAGTCGATTTATTATTATAGTCGCATTTCAGTCGAACTTAGTCGCTACTGATTTTAGTGTAGGGTATTAGCATCAGTAAGAATCAGAGTACCTAGTCAGTCTGAATTTAGTACTCTAGGTAGCTAGGTCTTTCGAACCAATCACACTCTCAGTTCATTACACGCAACGTAACGTACTAAGTACTATCACTACTATCGTATTCTAATTCTGTCACGTGACAGGGCACTAAACGTTACAACTTTTTCGTGAGATTTTTTTCCGTCTAGATCCCTTTCATAACGCGCGATAAGGAACTTCGTTCCAATAAATAATTTTCTTTTATTTCACAAATACGACAAACTACAGCAGTTGAAACCATTGGGCGTTGCTAGTCATCTATATTTTAGAATGACTGACAGACAGGACTGTATTATTCAGAGTTCACAGGCGTTTCTCGGCAGACGGTCGCTGAACTCCGAATATACGACCGGAAATTATCCATCCGTATCCCCTCGACTGATGTTTCAATTCTAATCCCTATGAACACTGGGTACTTGAAATGTAATTGCAGAGGCAAAGTCGATGACCTTTTCATTAAAAAATGTGTGCCTGCATGAGCTACCCTCCTTCTGTTTTTTGAAGTGAAAACTTCTTTTGGCGCGCCTAGACAGATTTTTCGTGGGGTGTGAATCGAATTCTAGCGTCACGCTCGGGTATGATAAGAAATCTTCGGGTAAACTCGGGACCATGTCCATTGGCCATCTAGAAATGTGTCAGCTAATGGGAAATTCTGAAAGGGCGTGGCATGCCCATCTAGAAATGCGTGAGCCAATGACAAATGCTGACGCAATTCTAGATGGCCATACCATGATGGCCAGACACGCCCTCCCGTTACACCCGTGTAGTTTCCAAGGTAAGCTATCAAATTCTGAGATATAAGTTTTGACTTCGGGTATGATAAGAAATCTTCGGGTAAACTCGGGACCATGTCCATTGGCCATCTAGAAATGTGTCAGCTAATGGGAAATTCTGAAAGGGCGTGGCATGCCCATCTAGAAATGCGTGAGCCAATGACAAATGCTGACGCAATTCTAGATGGCCATACCATGATGGCCAGACACGCCCTCCCGTTACACCCGTGTAGTTTCCAAGGTAAGCTATCAAATTCTGAGATATAAGTTTTGACTTCTATCGGCAATTCCTATGACTGCCAATTTTTTTTGTTATAATATAGAGAAGACGAGCAGGACACGTGCCTGCAAGGTGGTAAGCTACACGCCTGCCCATAACTGCACAGTGACACGCTGTCACGCAGCTATGGGAACATGAACAGTCCAAATCATTACCTAGCACCGCACTGCGGTCTTCACTCGGAGATATTAGGTGTTTTATCTCTTAAGCTCTTACTCTATCTCGTAATACCCTTACTACTGAAGAGGTATGAATAAAGGTTGATAAGTACATACTTGTAGATAAAAGCAGGATAGGGAACTAGGAGGCGGGTCCGCAAGGGCGGTGGCAAGGGTCAGGGTCGTTAACGGGAGTGCGAAAAGTGACCCCGAGACCCAGACCCCTGGGCATGCAGAAGAAATCTGTGGGGGTTTTAGTCGGTAGAGGCACCATGTCTGTCGCCGTCATGGTGTCGAGCCCGACATACCTCACCATGTCCCTGCATGGTGGGGATACGTAAATGTATTTTCCCCACATAAAAAATATCCTGAAAGTATTTTTTTTCAATAATGTGGATAAACAAACTATATACCCAAATAAGATCTCAATTCAGAAGAAAATGCGTAGTCATTTCTCTAAAAATAACTCTCAAAGTAATCTATCTACGTAACTCTCGACAGTGCTGAAAAAGGCGAAAATAGTAAAATAAATCCACGTAAGTGCTGGTCGGAATCGCGCACCGATGGTTCCGTAGCAGAAAAGTATATATATATCTACCCCGGGGGTCTACCGCTTAAGGGGGCGCCTAAAGCCAGAAAACGAAAAAAGGACATTTTCGACGCCGCTCACTGAAGTTAAGAAACTAAAAACTATGACAAAAAAAATATTGAAGTGTGGGTACAATCAAGAAGAAGCACAATAACCGAATAGAATTTTAAAAATAGATCAGAGTTTTTTTACAATAAAAAAATAAAAATGACACCGAAAAAACCCGTTTTAATTCGAGTACTCGAAATTATCAGCGATGACCCCACATTATTTTTTGGTAATAAAATTCCTATTTGTACGTTCTAGTAAAGTAACCGAACACTTTTTTAAATGTATGTTTAGTTATTGAGTAATTAAATAAAACTTGGTCAAAAATGGACTCCTGATTAAATATTGATTTTTCCTCCAAACTGTGTCATGCTATTCTCGACTTTATGTAAGTACATCACATTAAGAAACGCGTCGCGCGGGTGAAATCTGTTTTTTTCCTGGCTTTAGGCGCACTCTTAATTAAGCAAAATGGTCTTAGTTTTGATCTTAGTTTTGATATATATCTACCCCGGGGGCACACCCCGGACACTCGGCCTAAACTCCAAACAAACGGTGAAGTCGACATACCTACACTCACACAACTACGCATATGTCGTTCGAACACATTTACGCATGTGTGCGTGTCATCTAGGGTTACTAAATTATTTTATGGAATCGCTGTGACCCGTGAGTTCACCTGCCTGTGGCTTACAATCTTACCTAGTTAGTGTTCGATCTTTAATGTAGGTAAATATAACTTTCATCAACAATCAGAAGGGAGAAGATTTAAAACAAAATAGGAGATAATAAAGGTAATTGATTTTTAGTTAAGTACACTTACCCAAAGAGAAAACTTTATTCTGATAATATATTAATTAATCACTCCAAATATCGCGTATTTTATTATAGGTAGGCTAGTCACAGAACTTATATAGAATAGCTTAACACAGTTTATAAAAATGATTCAATCTTTGTAGAAATTCTTATGAAATTAAAAATCTCTTATTCTTGTTTCGTATAATAGACGAAAAATTTGGTACCATTTTGATAATACAGCATCATGGTCGTATTCTCATGGAAAAGTATCGTCCGATATAATAACCCTTCGTTGAGTCCGCCTTGCGTCCGCGAGGGGGAGGAAGCTTGAAATTGGCGGGGGGTGGGGAGTGTCCGTTCTATCTATATTATCTATTCTATGCCGGGGGTCTACCGCTTAAGCAAAATGGTCTTAGTTTTGATATTGTTCTGTCTTTTCTTTTCGCGAAGTGTGCCAATATTGTCTATTTGTCCCCACCTGGAAAAAACAGTCAGGCACTACATTCAACTGCCTGGACGTTCTAATAACGAAAGTGAAGTCAAACCTTTCGTTACCTATTATAATAATAAATATCACTCGACTTTTCCGTACAACCCCATCTAACCCCAAACTAAGCAAAGCTTGTACTATGTGCCAGATGCCTGATTTAGTTAGGGGGCGTCCATAAATTACGTGAGATGATTTAGGGGGGGAGGGGGTCGAGTCAAATCTCATGTAATCTCACGTTAGGGGGAGGGAGGGTCTCGACAAATATCACGTAATTTTTGTTCTGATTGAAACAAAAAAAGATTATACTGTTTTGTTCCATTCAATCCAAATTGTATGTAAGTACATGCTCAAGATTAATCTTGAGCGTCATCGTATTAATACGATTAAGATTATTCACTATTTCGAAGGAGCAGATGATTTTACAGAAAATCATATGGACATGTTGGTGCCAATAGTCTCTCTTGAGACCGCTCATAATTCTCCAGTACCTGGGTAACCGAGCTTTGCTCGGTTTAAATAGTAAATATACTTAGATACGTACAGATAAAAGAAACCAAGAAATAGATTTTCTTAAAAAAAAGAAAACATGAAAAAAATGAGAAGCCGCCTGGATTCGAACCCGGAGCTATTAATTCGTGACCGCTATGACCGCCCGACTTCCCATCTGAGCTATTACGCTGTCGCGTCATGCGGCGAAATTTACCTTCGCAATCTAATATCTAATGTGACAGTTTTTCATTGTCTAAAAACGCGCATAATATGCGTTTATAAAAAATGAAACCTAGTTAGATTGATTTATCGTCCCCGAAACCCCCTGCATACATGATTTCATCAAAATCGTTCGAGCCGTTTCCGAGATTCAGATTCTATATATATATATATCTACATATTTATAAAGGTACAAGAATTGCTCGTTTAAAGGTATAAGATGGACTGAATTAGAGTAGGTATTCTTTTCTTTTTATCATAGTAGATTGTCAAATTACTAGTCTAAACTAGTCGTAAATAAAAGCACGAAGCAAATTGTTTTTTTTTCTTTCTATAATAACAACCCAACGCGTTTACGTAAGAAACCCACATTCTGAAAAATCTCACGTGAGATTGGGGGATGGGGGAGGGGGTTGAACAAAATCTCACGACATCTCACCAACGGGGGAGGGGGGGCCAGAAAATTTAAAAAAACACCTCACGTAATTTATGGACGCCCCCTTACGTAATTTTAAATAAATATATGTATAGAAACACCCAAACACCCAGTGTCAGAACAAACATCCGTATTTATTAAAGAAATGTTTGTTCTGGGAGAGAATTGAACCCATGACCGCAGATTCAATGAGCCGACTTACGGAGAAATTTCGAATGTTTTCAAAATTGGTTTCGAATACAACGGTAGTTTATAAGGTTTTGTTGTTACCGTAAAGTAAGGAATCCTATCAGCTTACACAAATCGAGGTACTCCCGAAAAAGGCCCGCGAACGCGGCAAGTTTCCACATTAAGCTGTTTTATTGCGTGCTGACAACACTTTGTTGTTTAGGTGATTTGGAACTCTCTGCCAATGGGAACTTTGTAACTGGGGTAAATAGCGGGCAACGCAATAATGCCGTAAATAGCACGCATTAGTTCGTTAGTGACCGGCCTAAAAATACTTCATTGTGTAGGTCATTTTTAGGGTTCCGTAAAACGTAAAAACGGAACCCTTATAGATTCGTCATGTCTGTCTATCTGTCCGTTCGTATGTCACAGCCACTTTTTGCCGAAACTATGAGAACTACACTGTTGGAAGTAGATGTATTCTGTTAACCGTATTAAGATTTACCTATGCAAAAAAATTAAAAAAAAAGAAAAATTAGGGTTGCTCCCCATACTGAGAACTGAAACTCAAAAAAATTTTTTTCATCAAACCTACACGTGTGGGTTGTCTATCGATAAGTCTTCAAAAATGATGTTGAGGTTTCGAATATAATTTTTGTCTACACTGAATGATTTGCGCGAGAGACACTTTCAAAGTGGTAAAATGTGTGTCCCCCCCCTCTAACTTCCAAAGTAAGAGAATGAACAAAACTAAAAAAAAAAATATATGATGTACATTACCATGTAAACTACCATCGAAAATTGGTTTGAACTCAATCTGATGAGTAGTTTTTTTAGTACGTCATAAATAAACTAATATTAAAACTTCGATCAGAGTTACAACGAACTACAAGAACTATGTTTACTATGTATGTATATTATGTTACTTGCTGCAACGGAACCCTTCATGGGCGAGTCCAACTCGCACTTGGCCACTTTATTTTTTCTAAATTAGTGCGCCTGGGCGCGTCTGATAGTAATGTCGCTAGGTCGCAACTACCAAAGACACGCTTAAAATTTATTTTTCCATTAAATTAAAGTAGAGCTTGCTTACCGAGATGTTATGTGTTTATTCTAGATTTAAAGAGTCCAGATTGTACTTACGCACATGACTTTGAAAAGACAATGGTGCGCGTGAGATTTGAACCCGGGGCTTTCGGATCGGCAGGCGCCGTTCTCCCGACTAGACCAGCCGTAATTTATGTTTCTAAGAGACGATTCACACGGCGCGGCTGCCAACCGCGCCCGCGCGCGGGCGCGGCAGATTTCCATATAAAATTGAATTCAATTCACACGACGCGGTTTACGGCCGCGGCGGCTGCGGCAGCCGCGCGGCGCCCGCGTGGCTGCGCGCGATTCTTTCGCAGTAGCTTTCCGGAGCAGAAACCGCGAAAACCTGCGGTCTCGTGAGTATTGAAACAAAACCGTCGCGCGGCGCGGCGCCGCGCCCGCGCGCGGTTGCGGTTAGCAGCCGCGTCGTGTGAACCGGGCCTAAGTCTAGCGAGTTCGGACACTTACTGATAAATCGACGCGCAACACTGTTGTACTTTCGTAAGTCATACAAAGGTGTGAGATGTCGGCAAACTATCAATTCCCTGAAATGGAATTGGACAGAGCGTGTTGCCATGGAGAGAGGCAGGTGGACTGAAGCTACAACGTATCGGTAATCATTGAGACGTATTCAGTATCTATACTACCTAATATTATAAAGCTGAAGAGTTTGTTTGTTTGAGCGCTAGAAACTCGGGAACTATAGGTCCGAATTGAAAGATTATTTTTCTGTTAGATCTTTTTGAGATTTCGTTGCGTGGCGTATTTCTAATCTATACAAGGCCAGAACGCAAGGGTATGAAACTAATCAAGTATAGATTGTAAATAAGTTTTTTTACTAAGATCTTCCAAACCATACAAGGCCAGTACGCAAATACTCGCGTATACTTTGTAGTAACGTAGAAGTATTATGCTGTTACAAAATATACAGGGCCAGTACGCATACGGACTAATCGTGTATGTTTTGGAATAAGCGCGCGAAACTAACATTACAATTTGTACGTGAGCAGTAGCATTTTTTGTTTATATAAAGAGTGACGAGACGAGCAGGACATTTGCCTGATGGTAAGCAACATACCTGCTACATAACAGAACAGTGCCACGCAGCTATTGGAACATGAAGAGTCCAAATCATTACCTAGCACTGAACTGCGCTCGTCATCCAGAGATCTAAGATGTTTTATCAAGATGTTATACTGACTGATTTATTGTAGATGTTGGTTTCCAATATCCGACTCGGAGCACCCCGACTCCACCTAGTCTTGTCGCTACTACCCCTAGAGTGTATATAAAAAATGCGGGAGCCAGAAGCTTAAGAGAGGTCCTGAGAGGAGCGAGCCATACGAGGCCTAGCGAAACGCAGGGGGGAGGTGGCGAGCGAAGCGAGCCGGCGACCTCCGTAGTGGAGCTGACCGCAGGGCTTCTGGCGGGAGCCCGCCCACCCAGAGTCAAATCTCAGCATCGGATCGACAACATAGACAATCAGTACGAAAAATTATTGTATGCATTGTAATAACAGATTTAAAACAACATTACAATATAATATACTCGTACGCGAACAGTTTCCTATGGCTGCGTTCTGGCGTTGTATAGAATGGAAAGACGCGACGCGAGCATCCACGTTACAAACTATACACGATCAGTACGCAAAACTCTTGTATGGTTTGTAATAACAGATTTTAAAACAACATTACAATATATACTCTAGCAGTTTCCTATGGCTGCGTTCTGGCGTTGTATAGTTTGGAAATACGCCGTTGCGTGTGCTGACGTGCGCTGAAGTCCGTGACAGCATGTGTCAATCTTTTAAGGTAATTATGACCTTTTTAGGGTTCCGTAAAACGTAAAAACGGAACCCTTATAGATTCGTCATGTCTGTCTGTCTGTCCGTCCGTATGTCACAGCCACTTTTTGGCGAAACTATGAGGACTACACTGTTGAAACTTGGTAAGTAGATGTATTCTGTGAACCGCATTAAGATTTGAACAAAAAAATTTAAAAAAAAGAAGATCAGGGTTGCCCCCCATACTGAGAACTGAAACTCAAAAAAATTTTTTTCATCATACCTACACGTGTGGGGTGTCTATCGATAGGTCTTCAAAAATGATGTTGAGGTTTCTAAAATCATTTTCGTATACACTGAATAGTTTGCGCGAGACACACTTCCAAAGTGGTAAAATGTGTGTCCCCCCCCCTCTAACTTCTAAAGTAAGATAATGAAAAATCTAAAAAAAATATATGATGTACATTACCATGTAAACTACCAACGAAAATTAGTTTGAACTCGATCTGATAAGTAGTTTTTTTTAGTACGTCATAAATACACTATAATTGAAACTTCGATCAAAGCTACAACGAACTACATTAACTATGTGTACTATGTATATTATGTTACTTGCTGCAACGGAATCCTTCATGGGCGAGTCCAACTCGCACTTGGCCACTTTATTTTTATGCTATTCAAGTCGCGTACTAACAACGTCTCGCATAATTTGTATCTATAATTATATTAAGAGCGCGCCTAAAGGCAGAAAACGCAAAAAAGGTCATTTTCGACGCCCCTCACCGTCGTTAAGAAAGATAAAACTATAACAATAAAAATATTGACGTGTGGGTACAACCAAGGAGAAGCACAATGACCGAATAGAATTTTAAAAAAAGATCAGATTTTTTTAAAATAAAAAAATAAAAATGACACCGAAAAAACCCATTTTAATTCGAGTACTCGAAATTATCAGCGATGACCCCACATTATTTTTCCCTAATAAAATGTCTAATTTTACGCTCTACTTAAGTAACCGAATAGTTTTATGAATTTATGTTCAATTTTTGCGTAATTAAATAAAACTTGGTCAAAAACTGACTCCCGAATTCAAATTAATTTCCACTCTAAACTGTGTCATGCTATTCTCGACTTTATGCGTACCAGGTTAGATATTAAATAGACCTTTGGGTCCTGGTCAGTTGTCGGGCAACGCTCGATGTGGAAGGTTGTTTACGGACGCTCTGTCAGGCAAATGCGTGCGTGAATTTAAAAAATGGGATGAAAGGATAATGCGATAAATAAGTTTTCTTAAATTAAAAAAGAGAACTAAACGTAAACATTTTGGAATTTTAGTCCGGTACTTAATGTATGTTTTAGTTAGGTAAGTCAAATTTTGTTTTGGAATAGGTTCGTAGTATGTACAATAATAGGTAAAAAAGTAGGTAGGTATCTATTATTGTTAAAAAGATAAGTTTACCAACATTGTTGTTAATAAAATTAATAAATTTTAAAAATTCAATTTAATAAAAGAGCAATCTGTGGTAGTACATGCAAAAACCCAAACAAGTCATTGTGTACATAATAAATTTTGTATGATGAATAAATTAATAGTTTTAAGTTCTAGTGACAATTGAAACAAACGATCAGAAAATATTTATGAATTGAGGTCTGCGGAAAATAATGTTTTAAGTATTTTTTTAACATAAACTTTTCAGATTAAAGAAATGCAAACTGATGAAATGAAAAATGATGAATATGTTTATCAGCAGACGATCCATCGTGGCACGTCTGCTGAGCATTAGATCTATTAAAATAGGGAGAAAGGAGAATGTATATTTCATGGTAAACTTTCCAGCATGTGTCTTTATATATATATTTTTGGTTAACCCTGCACGCGTTTGAAGAAAACTCGTGGAACGGTCCGTACGTGCCGGCCATTATCACATATTCTTATTATATATTCACAGTGTTTATTAAATATTATATTATATTGTTATATATTTGTTTTATTATTATTTATTTGTATTATTATATATCTATATGTATATATCACCAGAAAGCCCTTGAAATATAGTTTACTATTATATTAACTTCTAGGTACTTACTACATTAAATAATCCTATCACGAAATGCAAAGTTTACATATTACGCCCGTTGTAAAAAAGTTTTGGATTTCACAGCACTAATAAAAGAACACAAGACACAATAGTACATTATGATATAAGTGCGGTAAGTTGATAATTACAGCCGAGGCTTTATTGCTAGCTCGAGCCGAAGGCGAGAGCTATAATTAGCAGAGGCTGTAATTATCAAAGCGCACGTATGTCATACGACGTTTTATAACATATTTGCGAGGAAATAAACAAAACTCTGACGACATTTTCAAATAAAAACAATACAGCGAAAAAAAACGCGCGGAATAATATTTACTTGATCACAGATCACAGCACAGAGTAAATAATCACTATGGATCACAGATTAGCAATGCGAAATGAAATTAAATATAATTATATTGAGGAACTGTTAATGTTTTTATTCTGCATAGCGGGGTTTAAAAGATATCAACTAAAACGTTGAAAAAAAAACGCGATGTGTGAGTTTCGAACGAATCGAGCATATTTTACATTCTTGTTGGAGTCGAGTTTCAAACGAATCGGATGTTGTGTCAATTTTGTTCACTTTTTTTTTTATTTTGGCGTCGCACGCCTTTTGTGTTTTCCCATATTACGTATTTCAATATTTTCAAGTTTTACTAAAAACCGTCAAAGAAGTACGTTCACGAACATGAAATAGTAATTTGTAATAACCCACCTAATAATTATATTGCACATTGCCACTCGAAAATACACAAGTTAAAGAAAATAATAGAATGAGGCGCCATGTTTTTTTCACGTTGGCGCCAAAACTAGAATGTCGCACATCAACACATCAACAACAGCCCACTAAACGTTCCCACTGCTGGGACTCGGGGCCTTCTCTCGCAAGGAGAGAGTTAAGGCCATAATCCACCACGCTGGCCCAGTGCGGGTTGGCGGATAAGAATGTCGCAATCCAGGCAAAATGACACAAGCACGTTCACTTTACGTAAACGTCAACAGAAGAAAAAAAGAGAAAAAACATGGCAGGCTTTAGGTACAGTAATTAAAGTACTTTTAATCACACCAATTTGCAATCCCCGCTTGGCACGTTAGTTTTGAATGTACAGTTTGCATTATTTAATTAAATGTTAATTTACTTAAAAACTTTTTTAGGTCTCCGGGGCTAATTAAGTACCTAAACTTGAAACGACGTGGGGCAAAAATGAGTCGTCTCCTTTATTTCTATTGTAATAGTGGTAAATTTCGCGTAATTGAAATTCCGAACAGGCTAGTACCAACATTATAACGTGTTAAAACGTACCTATACATGTCACAATCCGTCTTCTAATAGAGAGCTTTGCTTACGCAACTATGCTTTGCGTAAAGCATGTGAAGGGCTAATGGTGCTACGTTAATTAAGAATAACGTAGTAATATAATGAAGAAAGAAATAAGTCCAGTAGTTTTGAAAGTTACTCCTTACAAACAATGTGATCTTTCTTGTTTATAAAATTGTTGGTTTAAAATTATAAATAATACTAGCAAGCTGTTGCCTGTGAATTTGTTCACTTTCTGATTGGTTTTATTTTCTCTTAGACATATTTGTATTTTTCGATATCAACAATGGGTAGTTAAGTTATACATAACATTATCTATCTGGAAATTAAAATCATGTTAAGAATCCTTTCCTAAATCGAGATTGTTTGAAAAGTGTTTTCTGACACGTGACGTTTATACTTTTACAGATGTTTTCTATTTACATACATAATGTTATCACTATAGTGGGCTTCAAGTTTTACTTATTTTTGATGACATGGGGTTCGGTGTGTCTTGATGGTAATTACTTCAGCAATACTTTTTTAGGGTTCCGTAAAACGTAAAAACGGAACCCTTATAGATTCGTCATGTCTGTCTGTCTGTCTGTCCATCCGTATGTCACAGCCACTTTTTGCCGAAACTATGAGAACTACACTGTTGAAACTTGGTAAGTAGATGTATTCTGTAAACCGCATTAAGATTTGAACAAAAAAAATAAAAAAAATAAAAATTAGGGTTGCCCCCTATACTGAGAATTGAAACTCAACAATTTTTTTTTCATCAAACCTACACGTGTGGGGTGTCTATCGATAGGTCTTCAAAAATGATGTTGAGGTTTTGATAATCATTTTCGTCTACACTGAATAATTTGCGCGAGATACACTTCCAAAGTGGTAAAATGTGTGTCCCCCCCTCTAACTTCTAAAGAGAATGAAAAATCTAAAAAAAATATATGATGTAAATTACCATGTAAACTACCAACGAAAATTAGTTTGAACTCGATCTGATGAGTAGTTTTTTTTTAGTACGTCATAAATAATACACTATTATTGAAATTTCGATCAAAGTTACAACGAACTACAAGAACTATATGTACTATGTATATTATGTTACTTGCTGCAACGGAACCCTTCATGGGCGAGTCCAACTCGCACTTGGCCACTTTATTTTATTTTTTATACAGATGGAAACCGACACAACCACACATTGTCTATACTTGAAAACGAAACGTATTTTCGGGTAAATAGATTGGTAAATAATCTACATGTTTGTGCTTTTAAAAAACAACAAAATAGTATGTACAATGATTACAAATACTAAAACTTACCTAGTTTAAATATATTTAAACCAATAACAACAACATTAAGTGAAACAACCATTAGGTAATTTGATTTCTGGTGTTTTGAACTGAGGTGTTTGTTTGTTTGGCGGTTGTTAAATAGAAAAATATTACTTACATTTATTTATGTAAATTTCATTATTCTTAAATATTTATCTACCTAATAATTATAAGTTCTAGCATCCACATACAATGTTACCTGAATTATCCAAAAATAAATGCAGAGTACAGGTTAATCAGAAACCTAGTATACATATTTATCTAAACTCATAAATATCAGTCCACCCGTTCTTTCTTTCGTTCTTTGTTCTCAATTTAGATACTATGTAAAAATAGAAACTTAATAATTTTACCCACACGCGCATTCATTAGTAACTCTTACAATATCTGTAATTTATCGTAATGTTACGTATACTTACTGTACTTAGTTATATTATGACCTAAGGTGAGCTTAGCTCGTATCTTTCTATTAGCGCTAACGCGGCGGAAGAAGAGTGACGTGGGGATGAAATCTATTCCTTTTTTCGGAATAAAAACTACTTTTGGCGGTGCGCCAGATTTTTTTCCGGGAGCTGTAAGTGAAGGTGACCTATTGCGATCCAAGATGAAAGGCTCCATCGGGTGAACTAGGGACCGCCAAGGGTACCCGAATGAAAAAGATACAGCTGCTCTTCACTGCAGTGTCGCTGTGCTATTTTAATTTATATTTAATTTTAAAAATACAAAGTTTGATTAATGTCTTTTTTCTATTTATCCTACTAACATGGTCATGCTATTTAGTATTACAAAATATATCAAAGTTGCGGTTACATATTATATTATTACAGAATAAATAAATAAAACTCCTAATAAAGAGTTCACTTCTACTGTGCGGTCTAAGTGCACACATTTTTTTTAAGCAATAGACTGATGCCCTTTTTATACATGATATCGTAAACCACGCATTTATTTAATTATAAAACATGACTACATATTAAATAAATAAATTACTAAATCTTGTGATTCAGTAATATTTAGTTTTCATTTCTTTCATTCGACTGTTTTTCAATAAATGGTTTATTGTGTGTATATAGACAATAAAAACAAATTGATGTATTTTTTTAAAAACATCTATGATTAATCTGAATGTTTTCATATACTGGATTTCGGGGAACGATGACCTTGAGTGATCGTAGCTTCTATCTTACTCGCGGCGACCCGATGTATTGGAGAGGGGAAGGGCGACGCGCGGGTGAAATTTGATTTTTTCCTGGCACTAGGCCCACTCTTAAGATATCCGAGCGAAGCCGGAACGGGCCGCTAGTGTAAATATTAGTGTCAAAGAAAATTTCACCAATGATGCCGCCAATATTTAATCTTGTTCAATTTCTCTAACAATTAAAAACATTGACGCCACCTTTGCCCAAACTGAAAACTATATTTGAGGTATATATTTGTATATTGGTTCTGAAAATGACACTTTACATGTAAAAGACGCATTGGAGACCTGGCAATCCGACGAGTTCCCGACATTCGAAGGATCTAGGAATACATTTCGTTTATCAGAATACGAGTCGAAATACCGAATCGGGCATAATACTAATCTGCTGATCTCGGGCACTACCACCAAAAACTACTGACGGGATCTAGATAAAAGTTTTGGATAGATAGAAAATAGTCAGGATAACCAACACAGGGATATTTTTTATCCCAGGAAAATAACGAGATCGGAAGCATCACCTCGCGGTTTCTCCTGCTTAGTCCCCGATTCGTTTATTTTTACGCGGTAAAATCATCCTTTCGTCTCCGTCAGTAGTTTTTACGTGAAAGAGTAACAAAAATCTAAACACAAACTATCACGTTTATTAGATAAAGATATTGTAAGGTGGTCGCGTTTCTAGTGAAGTTCGAGCCTTTTGTCACCTTTAAAAGAGTTATTTTTTGTATCAATCTCAGCTATTCTGGACGATTATGTGCCAGTGATGGCTTATGGAACTGAGACGTGGTCCTTAACTGTGGGCCTCATAACAAAGCTCAAAGTCACACAGCGAGCTATGGAGAGAGCTATGCTCGGAGTCTCTTTGCGCGACAGAATCCGTAATGAAGATATTCGCAAAAGAACGAAAGTGGCCGACATAGCTCAACGAGTAAGCAAGCTGAAGTGGCAATGGGCAGGCCACATCGCTCGAAGAACTGACAACCGATGGGGAAGAAAGGTTCTCTAGTGGCGACCACGAACCGGAAGACGCTGTGTTGGACGGCCTCCCACTAGATGGACAGATGACCTCACAAAGGTCGCTGGAAACCGCTGGTTGCAGGTTGCGCGGGACCGTTCGTTGTGGAAATCTAGGGGGGAGGCCTTTGTTCAGCAGTGGACGTCTTGCGGCTGATGATGATGATGATGATGTGCCAGTACTTCACAACATGACGGATCAATACATTTTCTCATGCGCTTCTTCTGAACACCCTCGTACCTCGGAAACTCCACTTTTTCTCTTACCGATACCTATAATATAGTTGGGTAAAGGTTACTGTTACTTACATGTAGTTAGGTTAGAGCGCGGTTAACCGAATCCGCTTCAAACTCCTCGCTTTGAAAGCTTTGTACTCGTAAGTGCCGAGTATGGAATTTTTATTCGTAGTCGTGTAAAATTGTAGTACCTAATACATTTTCTTGAGAGCAAATCTCGGACGTGGCCCGATCCTCGAGTTGATCCGTGGACGTGATCTTGGGTTAGTTGTTGTTATTTCTACATTGTTTTATAGTATCACGGTGATTCACTGTACTAGTATAATAACATTAATTACGGTATAATTATCGTAGATGTGACCTCGTATGGTGTAGCAAGTTTCCGATACTTTGATGCATGTAATTCTGAGTATATTTCCAATCTCAGATGTACAAACTTTGTCACCACCACTGGCTTTAAAGATGAAGAAAAACATCGTGAGGATATCCTCATGTTCCAAGAATCTTTCGAGGTCACATGTGTCATCCGCCAACGAGCACTGGGCCAGCGCAGCGTGATGGTTTGTGGCCTTGACTTTCTTCTTGCGAGAGAAGACCTCGAGATCCAGCAGTTGGAATATTTAGTGGGCTGTTTATGCTATCCAACCCTTATCGTGTGGGGTCGGTACTACAATAAGTAGGTACATTTCTTCGTTCATCTATGTGGTAGTTTAGTAGTGGTAGGACTCTTAGCAAAGTCCGCCTGGGGAAGTACCACACCTTTGCCAAATATTCTACCGCCAAGCAGTAATGTGCAAACATTACTGTGTTTCGGTTTGAAGGGCAATGATTCCAGAGAAATTACAGGGTTTAGAGACATAATATCTTAGATCTCTGGGTGACGAGCGCAGTGCAGTGCAGTGCTAGGTAATGATTTGGACTATCATGTTCCAATAGCTGCGTGTTACTGTGCTGTTATGTGGCAGGCATGTTGCTTACCATCAGGCACATGCCCTGCTCGTCTCGTCACTCTATGATATAAAAAAAAAATGTCACTCGACATTTCAACATCTAGATTTTGTGATTCAAGACCACCAACATCTATGGCTGACTAGGCTAGGCCAGTCTATTACGTAATTCGTATGATCATGTGATAAGTACTCCAAACTTGGTTTCTTTAAAATATCTTCTCGGGTTAACAATATTTTTGAACAACGCCATCTTTTATAGGATTTAAACGTACAACAAACCCTCACGTCTCAGTCAAACATTAATCCGAACTTTACAGCTGACCATTAAAAAATAATTGAGTTCGGCTGGTTAAGCTTCGCTATAAAATATAAGTTTTGTACACGGCGGCCGGTGCGATGCAAGTCGTAAACTGAGATCGAGTGCAAGCTGCCTGTTCTCAATTATTCTGTTCTGTTTACGCTATGGAGGAAACGGCAAGTCTCAGAAGCTTAAAAAGACTTCGTCTTAAACATCGTTTGGTTTGGTTTTTTGTCGGGTGTGTTTCGGACAGTCTCAGTTCTGATCTAATCTGAACTAGCCTTTTTATCTATCGGACCGCTCGCTTGTGGCTCAGAACAGCGTCATAGTTTCTTGGTTTACGTTCGTCGTTGAAGTTCCACTAACATCGGATGGGGACTAGGGAGGTTTGACTTCAGTTTCGTAGTCTAGACTGTGGAATTCGTTGGCTGAGTAGGTTTTTCCTGATGGTTAAATCGTCCTGATCGTCGCTTAAACTCAGACAACATAGTGGTCAATTGCATACCTATAAAAGTAAAAAAAAAGAACGTCGAGACTGCGGCATTCGTTGCCTGAGTAGGTTTTTCGCATTATCTGTGCAACGGTTTTTATGCATTATCTGTGCATCTGTTAAAAAACCGTGGCAGCCTAGTGCGTAGAACGGTCCTTAGAGATTTCTGAATCGTGACACACGTGTGAATCGTCTCAGGTTCGAGTTCCTTCTCTACCCCCTGAGTATTTTTTCAAGCGCAGATGGCCGAGTTTTTTTTATCAATACTGGCTTTAACAGTGAAGAAAAAGGTCGTGAGGAAATTAGCGTGTTCCAACAAAGACATCTTGCGAGGATGTGTGTCACGGTTGACACCTACGCCTACCTGACCATCGAAATTGTAGACACTTCAATTGCAATTCATTGTTGTATGTACAAAATGTATGTGCATACACCAAGCTATCTTCCAATCGTGAACAGAATTTATAAGTCAGCATTAGATAGATGGGTGTATTGTTGTAACTTCGTAATTTTATTCAATGACATGAGTACTTACTCATTTCTCAGACTTTGCAATATGCGAACGAGACATCGGGCTATGAACCCAAGCGACCTTTAAACTTAAGAATACACACACGTTAGACTTAGCTAATCCTAAATAATAATGTCTTGTTTCTTTGTCACTTAATGGCAGCTTCTTGGCACGTGATAAATAGCCATATCGGGCACTTACTTTTTCAGACGTTGTTTTAAGCTGTTACTGTGGTCCAATTTACTATACCTCGTTCCAAATACACGTGAATAAAATGTAAACAAATCAATGTCACTCTCAATATGACAGACCAGTATTTCTCAACCTTTGTTTTACAAGATAGTTCGTAATACATTTCATTGCTTGCCCTTTTAAATTTTCGTCGCATAACAAGTAACAAGGTTAAATATATATGGATATCATAAATAGCCAAATAAATGTTCCCACTGCTGGGACTCGCAACAATCAACACATTGCCGCTGTAAACAATCGTCAGACACAAGAATCTGTAATTGCTGAACATTTGATTGATGTTAAAACTGGTCATAGGATCGAGATCCACGACCCGAAGGTTCTATCTACCGAATGTCATTACTACGCAAGAATGGTTCGGGAAGGATTGGAAAATAAAAAACATCTATATTTCAACTACGACGCGATGACCACGATGCCTATAACCGAAAACTACCCGGTTTTCGGTTATCGGCGTCGTAGAATCCTCTAATAAATAAATGTGTGCATCGCGCACTGAGTTCGGAGAAGCCTGGTGATATACTAGATAGATAGAAACACTTTATTATGGCACAAAGAAATTAAAATATTACACAGATATGATTAGTGTTGTGTGTCGTGTTGGCCAAATGAGGGTAGATGGAGATCTCCTCTCATTTCATAATGAGAGTACCTATGGCGGGCATACGTAATTTATTTGCCCCACGTAAAAAAAAAGAAAGCAAAGCATTTGAGTTCGGAGAAGAATGTAACACTAGAACAGTGACTTAGAAAAGTACTTTAGATGTTTCCTTTTATGAAAACGTTTCTTTTAGTTCTAACAATAATTAAATCTCGTTCGAATTGTCCTCGTGCTACCCAAAACTGATCATAACACTAAGACGTAATAATAAATATTCTGGAAACACATCAAAAAGTTGCGATCAAAATAACACAAAATTTATGGCATTTTAAAGTGAAAATTATACATGCTTTTGATAGTAAACAGCGTAATTTGGAACATGTATTTAGATATATTGATTGGGTAAACGGGTAACTCACGTGTAATGAGGCCGTTTACCCAATCAATTTGTGTTACGACCACGTTAATTTTAATACTAAAAATGTATTTACAGGTTTGCGATTTTCTCTCAACTCGTTACGACACAAGACCTTTTTCTCGGAGTCTACTCATACTCTTTATTGATAACGAGTTACATGTCATATTCAAGATATTCAGATATTACAAAAACAAGTCAATAATTTAAAAAAAAATAGACGTCAATTTAAAATCCCATTACTATAAAAATCAATCATCATCATCATCATCATCGCGATTAATCCCGGTTACATCCTTAGCTTGCGCTATGGAGCCCAGGGTCCGCTTTCCTACTTTTACTTCTCCATTTTGCACGATCTTCGGCATCCTTCAGTGTGAGACCATTGGCACGCATGTCATCCCCCACGACGTCAAGCCAGCATTTTTTAGGCCTTCCCCTTCTACCGGGTCCCGGCGGAGGTGGCATAGCTAGGCATTTATTCCCCACATAACTTGTCGGTTTTCGTAATACGTGGCCATACCAACGCAGGCGACTTTCTTGCATTTTGTCTGCTATGTCACGAACATGAAGGCTTCCGCGGATGCGGGAGTTTCTGACGCAGTCCTTCCGTGTCACTCCACACATCCAGCGCAGCATATTCATCTCCGTAACACGCAGTTCTTGCTTGTGTCGCTCAAGCACAGGCCACGTTTCACTGCCATATAGAAGGACAGGCCTAATGATGGATTTATAGACCTGTCCTTTCAGCTTAACCGGCATTTTGGGGTCGCAAATGACACCAGTCACCTCGCGCCACTTCGCCCACGCTGCTGAGATGCGTGCCTTGACGTCGTGATCGATGTCTCCTGACGCGTGGAGTACAGATCCCAAGTATCTAAACTGGTCCGTGCGCTTGACTACGTCTTCGTCTATGCGAACGGAAGCGGGATCTGTATTATTACAGGCCAAGTACTCGGTTTTCGCCACATTTATTTTCAGACCACCGTTTTCAAGCAACTGCTTCCACCCATTTACACGTCGCACCAGCCGCCCCTTATCCGAGTCCACTAGC
This sequence comes from Ectropis crepuscularia, assembly GCA_963693475.1. Taxonomy (NCBI): domain Eukaryota; kingdom Metazoa; phylum Arthropoda; class Insecta; order Lepidoptera; family Geometridae; genus Ectropis; species Ectropis crepuscularia. Next base: position 20,493,335 of record OY856358.1, read on the forward strand.
GCAATATCGTCAGCATACATGAGCAACCATGGGGGTTGTTCGTGCGCATCTCTGATGTTGTTTGATATTTCGTCTAAAATTACGCTAAACAGAAGGGGACTGAGAACGGAGCCCTGGTGGACCCCGACAGTAATGGGGAAGGAATTAGAATCGCCAACAGCAGTCCGTACCATGGAGTCGGAATTGCGGTACATGTCCCGAATGATGTCAATATAAGTTTCTGGTACCCCTTTGGATCTCAGTGCCCACCAGATCATCGCGCGAGGGACACAGTCGAAGGCCTTCTCCATATCCAAGAAAAGGAGATGAAGAGGCGTATTCTTCTTTCTGTATCTCTCCATGACGGTCCTTAGGGCAAAAACAGGGTCCATGGTCCCATGACCAGGGCGAAACCCATACTGACACTCCGTTACTGTACACTCTTGTCGGATTCGGAAGTCTACTATACGCTCAAAGAGCTTCATGGTGTGGGACATTACTTTAATACCTCTGTAGCTTCCACATTCCTGTACCGAACCCTTACCTTTATAAACTGGAGTAATGATACTCGATCTCCACTGGTTGGGGATACTTCCAGTCAGGAGTATGCGGTTGAAAAGATTTGTTAAAATGTCCACACCACGAGGCCCCATCGCCTTCCAGGCTTCGATAGGGACTCCGTCGGTTCCGACAGATTTCCGATTCTTCATGCGGCGAAGAGCTCTATAGATTTCTTCAGGCATTATTGGTAGCACAAGTCCTTGGTTAGGAGGGAGGTCCGGTGGCTGCACCTCTTTATGTTGCTTATTAAGAAGCACTTGGAAATAAGAGCGCCATCTCTCCTTCACTGCGTAGTCTTTGTACAGCAAGTTACCGCAGGGGTCTTTTACGCAGCGGCACTTGGAAATATCCAGCGCCGCTTTGACCCTCGAACGGGCCAGCTTATAGATGAGCTTCTGCCCCTCAGACGTTTCCAACTTATCATACATTGGTTGTAAGTGATCACGTCTGGCTATAAATATTATACTATAAAAATCAATGTACGTTAAAATCAAATTACATTACAATTAAAAATTCCAAATTAATGTCAAAAATAAATAAAGTACAATTAGTCTATACTTGAATACTTTTATAGTGACAAGATCTGTGCGAAATGGCCGCGAACCCCAAGTCAACTAGCTTTATATAATGGAAATGGGCATTTTCACAATATGAGCATGAGAGGGGTATGTTAGAAAAATAGGCGCGTCTTTAATAAGAATAATTTGATGAAAAGAAGTATGAATGTCTTGAATGCAACATTGAGAGTTTGAGAAACACAGATCAAATTGCTAGTACTTAAAATCAAATTTCTATCATCCTACCATTACTTTCTATAACTTAAAATAAGATACTATAGAATTATTTGATCAATACAAATCTAAGTATATTGTATTTAAGATAGCAATAAAGTCGAATCATATTTGTGAAAAATATTTTAAGACAATTTCATAAAAATACTAAGATTAAACGATGTTTATGTTATGGTATCACCTTTGTTTTGGTTTTCTACACGTCTTCCTATTGTTATCCTTCAAGTTATACTCTCTAGTACTAGTATAATATGCTTTGAGTGAGCTTACTCGTGAACTTGGTGTACGGGATTACGTATTATACTTGGTGTACGGGGTACGGGATTCGCTCTACCACGGTATATACATATACCGTAATTAACTTGGATACTAGCTGACTTTTCTTGTTTGTTTTTGAAAGCACCTTGTTTGACTCCGGAATCACACACAGCTTCCTCAGTCCACTGTAAGGGCTCCCGCAAAAAATCACGAATTCGCGTCGCATTGGAGATATCTCCGAATTCGCACGAATGCATCGCAAGAACGTCCGATGTGATTCGCAAATTGAATATATAATTAAATTATCATTTAATTATCCCGATTGGAGTACGTTGTGTTTTACGACTAAATTATTTTGTATTTGTACCAAATCTATCTGTGTAATTATTTCTATCTGTAACATAATGAAGCCATAAATAATTGTGTATTGATTGAGTAAAAATAAACACTTTTTTAACCACGCTTTTATTATTTTCTAACAAAAAAGGAGCTAAAAAGTTACGAGGCCAAACTGGGGGGTTGTCATTTAAGGAGTTCCTATGGCCATCTTCCCGCTCCATCATTGGACTCTGGTTACCATCTAGCCACTGCTACTGTCAAAGTACTCGTGGAGACGAATCGAACGAGTCCAAACACGATGGGGTTATGTTGTTTAACTTTTTATGTTACTCGTATTTAATTTTTAACCGAGTTCCTATGGCCACCTTCCGGTTTCATCATAAGATTAGCTCCATGTTATAATCATTTTGGCAAATTTAAGCTCCATCGGTAACCAAAACGTTGATCAAATTTAATCTACAAGATTTGATGTCAAACAGCTGGACAGATTAATAAAAGCTTGTAAAAATGTCTGCAGCCTAAAGCCACTTGAGTTCAATTCGTAGATACTCTTATGTTAATCAATTTCAGGCTCGTTTCTCGATTTTGATTGCATCGTCGACCTATCCCGAACCGAGATCGACCTTCGTGCTTTTCACCTTGTCACGGTCATCGCCCTCTCATAGTCTCGCTTTAAATCATTGGAGGGGTGCTTACAGTACCTACTTGTGTTTTTCTCTAAGATGAACTGGCGAGACGAGTAAGAAACTGTTTGAGTAAGCAACACACCTTGTTCATTGCAGCACATTATTCGTTTTTTTTTACTTTTACAGGTTTACACGTGAACGCCATCTCGCCTGATGTTAAACGACGATGCAGTCTACGATGGAGCGTGCTTATCTGGAAGAAGCCGATTCACTCTCGATTTGAAGACACTAACATTGTAATCATCGGGAACCCGCAAAGCCTAGACGTACTTATCACAAAAGTAGATTCAAATTTCTGCTTTCGAGTCTTTGGAACGTAACCATGAAACGCTGCCACAAATATTTTGGTTACGGACTTTTAATCTCTTTGCACTGTCTCTGCTTAACTAAATAACCTAAAGCTAAGACAAAGATATTTCATTATTAAAGCCAATACCATTTTACTTAGACGTTCGATTCCCAGGAGATATAACTTGGTGAAGGTGGAATGAAACCAGTAAAATTAAAATATTTACTACACATACGTATCTACATACTTATGGTCTTGAATGTGTAGTTTTAGGTTATGGACTTGCATATGACTTCGTATGTACATTACACTGGTTAATTTTATTATTAGTACCTGGTTGACCGAGTGACCGAGCTGTGCTCGTTTTTTTTTGAAATTATATTTAGGCAGTTACAATTTAAAAAAGCATTAAAATCAATTACGTAGTTTTGAAGATCTAAGCATACATCTATATATATAAAAGCGAAAGGTCACTCATCAAGGAATCTCAGAAACTACAAATGCTAGGAATCTGAAATTTTGCATGAAGGTCCCTTTTAGCACGTAGGCGCTCGCTAAGACGGGGTTTTGCGAAATTCAACCCCTAAGAGGGTGAAACAAGGGATGAACTTTTGTATGAAAATTCATCATTTTCAAAGTTATCAAATTTTGTATCTAAACACTTGATACGAAGCAAATAAATGTTTGTTCTATCAATTTTGTAATTTCGAACTGTACGGGGGTGAAATTGGGGATGAATGTCAATATCGAAGTTCCCAACCGTTGAAGATAAAACCATGAAACTCTGAAACTCTGTATATAGGCACTTGACACGAAGCAAACGAATGTTTGTTCTAGCAATTTTGTAATTTCGAACTATACGGGGGTGAAATTGGGGATGAAATGGGGGATGAATGTCAATATCGAAGTTTCCAACCGTTGAAGATAAAACCATGAAACTCTGTATATAGGCACTTGACACCAAGCAAATAAATGTTTGTTCTAGCAATTTCGTAATTTCGAACTATACAGGGATGAAATTGGGGATGAAATGGGGGATGAATGTCAATATGGAAGTTCCCAACTGTTGAAGATAAAACCATGAAACTCTGTATATAGACACTTCACACGAAACAGACTAATGTTTGTTCTGGCAATTTTGTAATTTCGAACTGTATAGAGATGAAATTGGGATTGAAATGGGGGATGAAAGTATATTTGAAAGTTCCCAATCGTTGAATATAAAACCATGAAACCATGTATATTATAGGCTCTTGACACGAAGCAAATAAATGTTTGTTCTAGCAATTTTGTAATTTCGAACTGTATGGGGATGAAATTGTCTCTTAAGCTTTCAAATCTAAACAACTGAACCGATTTTGATGAAATTGTATAAAATTGTTTTATTATAAGCTGTTTTTAGTAACCGTAATAATGTGTCTGGGTGTACTGCTTGAGTTACCTTAGTATTTATTTCGCGCGGACGAAGTCGCGGGTAACAGCTAGTAGGTACATAAAAATGAACAAAAAAAAGTAGTAATCATCAGGATTCGAACCGGGGTCTGTTGATACCGAGGGCGCCGTGTTACCGCCCGAGCTACTTAGATTTAAAGGGTAGTCGCGAAATTTACCATCGTATTCTAATGATATTCTAAGAGTTTTTCATTGTCTGAAAAAGCACATAAAATGTATTTTTTTAACAATGCTACCTTGCTAGATCGATTTATCGTCCCCGAAACCCTCCTGCATACATAATTTCATGAAAATCGTTCGAGCCGTTTCCGAGATTCAGATTCTATATATATATATATACTAGCTGAACGCGCGCGCGTTGCTACGCCATCTATCGAAAATTGGTCGTACCAATTCAAATTTTGTTAATATTCGGTTACTTTAGGTTCTAATGACGCAACCTTTAACATTTGACAAACGCTGTCACGCAACGATAGCTCTCTAAAAGCAATATTTTTCCCCCGTTTTTGTTACATTTTTCATTCATGCTCGGCTCCTGTTGATAGTAGCGTAATGTTAAATACCCTATAGCCTTCCTCGATAAATGGACTATCCTACAAAGAAAGAATCTTTCAATTCGGACGTGTAGTTCCAGAGATCCTTGCGTTCAAACAAACAAACAAACTCTTCAGCTTTATAATATTAGTATAGATATGTACAATTATTGCTCGTTTAAAGGTATAAAATAAGTTATGAAGTATTTGATTATAATCAGCTGATCCTAAACATGTAAACAATACATGTAAAAGCATTCGGAGAACATCATGTGGTTTGATGGTGGCGATTATCATGTCTGTAAAACACCTGCCAGTTCAGGAAAAAAATTAAGCTTTTTGAGTTTTAATTTTGTTCTTGTCGTATTATTGTCTTATTGTATTGACGTGTTACGTACGTTTTAAAATAATAATATATCATTTGTAATACGTTACATTCACGACAAAAAACATCAAGTACTGTGCAGTGTACAAGAATAAAAATAAGAGTTAAAAACAGCTCTCGACGTTAATTGAAGCTAAAACTATTTCGTCAAAGATAGCTTCAAAAACGAGCATCAAAATCGGTCAAATCGTCGAGTAATACTGCTTACAGACAAAACGACTTCAGATCAATGCCTAGTGCGCCACTGCACTCGTCATCCGGTGATAATAGATTTTTTTTTGGAAACATTAGGTAATGTTTCCACCGTACGACCAGAACACAGTATTATTTGCACAATTCTTTTTGGCTGTAGAATAACTGGCAAAGGTGTGGAGCTTCCTCAGATGGATTCTGAATAAAGTACTATCGCTACAATCACCATCAGGGGATAAAATACTTTTAATCGAACTAAATGACGAAATCGAAATCATTGTTAAAAAGATCATATTTTATCTTCCTTTACTTTCTGTTTCCCTAGTATAATATATGCCTACGTATTTATTCATTTCCATTGTTTACAACTTCCTACAATCTCTTTGAGTGTAATGATTTCGTATTTTCTCAGTATAATGTGCTTACGTTTGCTGAAAGCCTTTATTTCAAAGCAGTCACTGTAAATAATGAGAGCCTTCTGTATAATGCCGGCTTGTCGTGTCTGTCAGTGCAAAGTCTCTTGATATTATGAGGAATTATTCAAATTTGGACCTTTTTGTCTATACGCATATAATACTTTTTTGCACGTATCATCGCAGAGAAAACTTGATATACGACATCGTGCTCAACGATAAAATATGACGACTTCAAGAATACCTAAATGGTATCTATGAGTCGACGGCCAAAAGTCTGTTTGTTTAAAATAAAAAGTAATTTTTACAATGCAATGTAGTACAATGTAGTGGTTTTGCACTTCCATAGGTGGAGTTCGCTGGGGAGTACCAACCCTCTGTCAGGTATTCTACCGACAAGCAGTAACTGAAAACATTGCTATCAGTCCAAGATCCCAGAGCTGCCAGACGTCACGTATTTTCTCGTGAATGAAATGTGGACGATTGAGTAGAGTTAGTACGTACTAAGAACACATGCTTACTCGCTAACTTGTTTAGATGGCCAATTTTGAGAAATGGGGTAATGAAGGTGCATACAAACATTTCTTACTACACGTATTTTCTAATAAGTGATTTTCACGTATGTTGTAGGCAATAAATCCTTAAAAATAAGGCCCTAATACTCCGAAAGACACTTTCCGTCGGCCGTTTTGTTTAACAACTCCAAAATAATAACTTAACATCACTTAAATTCTCATACTCCATTTGTAAATATGATCGTCTTCATGTTCAATTTCTTTAACGTTCAATTCTCTGTTCAATAGACAGGCGTGTAGCTTACCATCACGCGTGTATTTCGCGTGTTTCTTAACGATATATTACAAGGAAACGTTTCAAGTTCACATTTATGATTGACATAAAAAACTGATTGTGTTATTCTTATTTTACTGTGTATTTAGAGTCCTGATTTTCGCGAAATGTTATAAGTAATAAACATTTGTAAATTTAGAAAGGTTATAAGTATTCAAATTAATGCTATAAATATATTGTTCAGAGTATATAGTATATTGATCAGAATTAAACATATACATACATGCTTGAATACAATATGCTCTACAAATGTTTATAAATATTAGTTTAGTAGTATAGTTTAGTTAGTAAGATTAGATTATTAAATTTAGTCCCTGCACTTTTGGCGCGAGCCTAAAGTGCGGTAGGCAGTAGAAGCTACTGATGGCGAAATGCCTTAGGAAATTACCTTTCATAAAAAAAATAAGAGCCACTCCGGAATTGCCGCCAGAAGTAAAGTCTTGAATAATTATTACGTACAAACAACATATGTATATGTACAAACTTACATACAGCTGTGCCCGTAAAGGCCTGTTTTCATTTTGATTAGTGCGAGTGAGTAGTGCAGGAGTTGAGTGATTAGTAGCAAACACGTGTGGACACCAATTGCGTATTGCGAGTGCATAGTAATCAGTCGTGATTACTCACTCGCACTCGCAATCGCGCTCGCACTCGCATTCGCACTAATCAAAATGCAAACCGGCCTTTACGGTGACAGTGCCGCGAGTCTGATGATTGCTCAATTAGGCCTACTGTCCACGCACGCGTCAGTTGTCGAATGCATGCATCCTACGAACAAACGCAAGACGTGCGGCTGTCGTGTCGTTGTCGTTTCGTGTACACAGACTTCATTATTTGTACGCAAGATGCAAGCATTCGTCTTGCATCCGACAATTGTCGAAATCGTGCGGATGTCGTGCAGCTACGTGGACAATTGGCCTTAATGTTTTGTTGCGCTGGCCCAGGGATTCCAAAACTTATTTTGGCTGCTGCCCACTTTGAGAATATTTTTTTTAAATGTTTTCACATACTTGAAAACCACTATTATTTCAAATTAAATTAATTAATTATTGTGAACTGTATTACTGGAGATTAAACATTCATTCTAAACGAGACTTTTACTATAACCCGCAAGAGTTAACTTGAGACCTGAGCCCAGTAGGTAGTACCTATATAACGGACTCCAAGCCTCTACACAACGCCCCCATTTTTTTCTGGGTTTCTTACCGCCCCCCTTTAGACCTGCAACGCCCACAAGAGGCGTTATCGCCCACTTTGAGAAACGCTGCGCTAGCCCTAAGTTCGGTAGGCAATATAGTCAAGCAAAAAAATGTTGCCCTTTTTAAAATAGACAACATTGCACTTTGTTTTACGGCATCTTAATGAATACAGCAGATTAACAAGGCCGGGAAAAGTGCCTCTTCCATTACTTCTTGACATGTCTTCGTGGGCGTCTAGACACTTAATGCAAATTTCATCGTCCCTCAACGACACGCTTAATTGAGCAACCTTGTCCTGTGTTGACGGTAAACAAGCGACAAATTGAAGCGACACTTAGTCTGAACTAGGAAAGAGTTTGACCTTGGCGAAACAAGAAAGTTGTTTATGAGTTAACAACTCATATTGATATCAACACATACACACTCTCAATTAGGGTTAAAGTTGTGTTTTCCTTCTCCGTTGAAGCAAGTGGTAATGGAAATTGTGTACGCCTGTAATTGGTAAAATAATGAAAGGTGCAGACGGGATTGGAACTTATGACCTCATGATTGTGAATCGGACGTTGTGGTCACTAGGAGACTATGACTGAAACACAATAAACCTAATAGCTATTAATTCGTGGTGTGCGTTGTTACGGAACTTTTAGCAATGTTATTATATTAAAATTTCTGTATGTTTTACTTTAAAATTAGGTGTACGTTATTTTTGAAAAAAAAAAATGCTTGATGCGGCTAACGCTAAAACACCAGAAGGGTCCCATATTAAACTCATTTTATACTGTACGCAAATGTTTTTGGAAAAAATAACTATTTGTATTGTGGTTAATTGTATGTCCAGTACATTTTTATTATACTTTGTAATTTTTTTTATTTTTTTTTGTATTGTATTTGTGCTTAAAAACATAATGAGAAAAATTGTTTAAGTATTATTGTATTTAATTTATCATTTTTTTAATTATCTTCAGGTTACCCACTGGGCAAAAGTCTTCCACAATTCCCTCCACTTTATCCGGTCCTGAGCTTCCATCGTCCAATCTTTTTTAAACGTTCTGGGCTCGTCCTTTCATCGTTTTGGAGAAACACATTTATCAATACAGAGCTAAATTAAGAAATAAATATACCAAAACTGAATTCTTAACAAAACCAGCCTATATTTACATTTCAAGAACAAAGCACAATTTTTGTAGTTCCTTTTTTCGGATTGCACAACTGATTCGTACCCTGTATCATGAAATGTACGTCATCCAGCTGTCCTTTTCTATAACTATTTTCTACCAAAAATTTAACCGACTTCAAATTCACAAATAGGCACTCAAAAGCGAAAAATCACCTGATATAATTACTATAAGCGCTACTCACTCATCTATTTGAATTCGGTGCCAGTCTAGTCAAAAGCTAGTAAGATACTATGTAGGTACGTAGGTAGGTAGTAAGTAGGCATAGGTAAGTAATAGGTATTTATCTACTGCCGGTTGGACTAGGCTGGCTCCGACTTCAAATAGATGAGTGAATAGCGCTTTTAGTAATTAATTATATGAGATTATTTTTCGCTTTTGAGTAACTATTTGTGGTTTTGAAGTCGGTTTATTTTTTTGTAGAAAATAGTTTATTTTAACCTTTTTAGTGCAAAACAATAAGTTTCATTGTTGCATTCAACTTATGTGAATTCAACAACTACGTCATCTAGACAAAATTGTAGGGAAATTTTAGTATTTTCTTCATATTTCAAAAACTTCCACACCGATTTCGACAAAATTTCTATGGGACCATTCGGGAAGCATACCCATCCGATCACAAAAATATTTTTTTAAATATTCGGGCGTTCTAGAAAAATCAGGTAACATACATAAAAAAAACATGGTGGTCGAATTGATAACCTTCTTCTTTTTGGAAGTCGGTTGTTAAATACTTATTGTTGGACATTCCTTACACAACACTATAGCATAGGTACTACTGTTATTGAAATCACCCTTAGTAGCATAACTGGCTTAACAAATCTAGCTATGAACCCTTGAGGAAATATTTAGATCCTAATATCACAGTTGTAAGACCCACATACTCCAACCCGCATCGCTCATATTAAATACGGAGTGAGGTTCATTGCCCGACAAAACGCCTGCCACTCAAGTAATTCATAAACTGCGTCGCAACATGTTCCATGGCTATTTTGAGCCCTTACACAGTTTAATTGTGTAGAATCTCGTTAAAGTGGATTAACTCTAAGGAACCCCATTTGTGTAGGCTTGATATATATAAATCTAAACGTTTTGCGACTCGACGAATATCGAGATGCGTAGGAAGATGTTTGCGCTCAGATTTATTTACAAACAACCCATTTTTATACACTGCTGTGACTCTGGAACCTCTCTCTAACAAGAAAAGAGTCCTATATAAAATATATCCTTCACACAAGACAAGTTCGCGGATGCCAAATTTTCTCAAAACATTTATTTTTTCTTGCAATACCTATGTCAATTCAGTTTTCCAAATGCAATTTTGATCGAAGCCAGTCGAATCTCTGCGTTTTATTCCATCACACAACTCGACTAACGCGACGTCTTGCGTGAGCGACTTTGACGCGAACGCGAAGCGACGCGACGCGGTGCGAAAACAACAAACAATCAATACTGAGTGGCCTACGTGACCAACGCATGTAGAGTGCGATGCAGCAGCTTTGTCCTACATGCGCGAGAATTGTCAAGCACCGCCGCCGCCATTCAGTCATGGACGGACGCAAGCGAATATTATTGGAAAATTCATATATGAAATATCAAATATTCAAGAAGTATGTACGGCAGAGAAATGAAACTAATATTGTGTATTTAGAAAGGCATATTTATGGGGAATTTCACAATTTGTATGAAGAATTACGGGCTCAACCCCTGTTATTCAAGGAATATTCTCGAATGTTGCCTACAACGTTTGATTATATTGTGCAAGCTATAAAACCTGTTTTGGGATTCACTAGAACTAATTTCCAGCAACCTATTTCCATAGAAGAACGATTGATGGTGACTTTAAGGTAAGAAAACTATGAAATAATAAATCAACTCTAATATTTATTAAAGTTATAGTAGTATAAGTATTTCAATAATTTCACAAAGAAGTGTAAAATCCATGTTGAGAACCGGATTATGGTGGATTTAACTTTGCCAGCTCCGTTAGTAGAAGATCCTGCATCTGCGTTCTAAAATGTATTTTTTTCAGTGCTGGCAACTGTTTCATATAAGGTAATATGGATCTGAACCAAAGAAGGTCATCATCAGCATTATCTTGTTGATCCTGGCGAAAAATTTTTATCTTTTCTCTCTCTATATCGAGGAATGCTTCTAAGCTATTATCTTTTCTTTTGCGTGTTTTTTTTGTTTGTTTTGTGATGGCTGGCAACGAGGGTGAAGGTGAAGGTGAAGGCGCTTGACGTGAGTTGATATCTATAGATGTATTCTGCGGTATTTCTTGTAAAATAGACGCAGATTCATTCAGTTGGGTGTTGTCATTGTCAGCCACGTCCACGCTCAAAATTTCTTCCAGGCAAGCAACGTCTGTAGATTCTGACAGGTATGTTGAATTTCCTTCTGTTGAGTAATATTCTGGTATAATAATATTTCCTTCTGTTTTTCGGGGTTTCAAAATTACCGTTAAGAATGACATGTTCTCAAAATACGGCCAAGTGCCTGTATACTTCGGCTCATTTTCAGCGTCAGCTCCAGAACGAGGTTTCGGAATTTTTTTCAATTCTTTCGTAAATGTGTCTCGCAAATTTTTCCATTTTTTCTTAGCTATATCACCTAAAAAACAAACAAATTAATTCTTAATACTTTTCAATTATTTCAGGTATTTGGCCACGGGCATACAGTACCGGCAACTAGCTTTCTCATTCAGAATTTCAAAATCAGCTATTTCCACAATCGTACCACAGGTTTGCAAAGCTATATGGACACAATTAGTTACGAAGCACATGCCCGAGCCTTCAGAAAATAACTTTAAGAACATAGCGCAATGTTTCTGGGACAGATGGCAGTTTCCTAACTGCATCGGATGTATTGACGGAAAGCACATTCGCTTAAAAAAACCAAAAAAAACTGGTTCAATGTACTATAACTATAAATCCTTCTTTTCGATTGGGTTGTTAGCGGTCACTGATGCTAATTATAAGTTTGTAATGATTAATGTGGGTTCTTATGGAAAAGAAAACGATGCTGGTGTTTTTGATGAATGCCCTTTTCGAAGTGCAATAGAACAAGGAAGACTAAAAATACCTAAAGAACAAGTATTGCCGGGCTCAAATATTGAAGCTCCATATGTTCTCCTAGGAGACGCGGCGTTTCCTCTCAAAGAGTACCTAATGAGACCATTTCCAGAGAGATCAACGACTAAAGGGGATGCTAAAGATAATTATAATTATCGCTTATCTCGAGCAAGAATGGTGGTGGAATGTTCTTTTGGTTCAATAACCTCTAAATTCAGAATTCTGCAGAAATCTATCGAAACCAATGTAGAAAATGCAGTCCATATCGTAAAAGCCATATGTTTAATGCACAATGTTATACGTGATTTTGAATCAATAACTGAAACTGAATTTGCGTCTTTCCGGGAAACATATCAAAATATGCCACAAACACCACAACGTCATTCACACTGGAGATTTGATGCTACATCACGAGTAGCCGCACAAGCAAGAGAAAACTTTAAGCTGTATTTTGAACAACATCCTATACAAAGAGAATAAAAAAAAAATGTGTTGTACTTACTTGTAGTCCCAGTTACTTTGGCCAAATTCTCCCATTCACGGTAAGATAATAATCGGTTGTGATATTTTTTATTCCTTTTATCCCATAATATGGGACGTTCTTGGATAGAATGAATAAAAAATTCTACATCTGACATTCTACACAAATAAATTATGGCACCGCAACCAGTCCGCGCGAAAATATCAAACCGACTGACCGCGTTCGCTTCGTTTCGCGCCGCGCCGCACTGCACTCTACGTGCGTTTGGTCACGTAGGCCACTTAGTGTTGACTGTTTGTTGTTTTCGCACCGCGCCGCGCCGCTTCGCGTTCGCTTCGAGGTCGCTCACGCAAGACGTCGCGTAAGGTAAACCTTGCTCTGAGACACACAATGAACGAATATCAAGAAAAATATCACATTTCATAATTCGCCTATGTCTGTCAACTTCGCCTTACGGAAAGCGACGATGTGAACTTTCGACAGACGAGTTGCCACACTTCTTGTCCAATATTTTCATAATCTAACTAGCCGTAAAATCTTTATTACTTGTAAGTAATTATCTGCGACTACGTGTCTAATTTTGAAAAAAAAATTGGCAGTCATAGGAACTGCCGATAGAAGTGAAAACTTATAACTCAGAATTTCATAGCTTTGGAAACTACACGGGGTGAAACCGGTGGGCGTGGCCTGTTCATCATGACATGGCCATCTAGAAATGCGTCAGCATTTCCCATTGGCTTACGCATTTCTAGATGGTCATGCCATGATGCCCTTTCAGCATTTCCCATTGGCTGGTGCATTTCTAGATGGCCAATGGCGATGGTCCCGAGTTTACCCGAAGATTTCTTATCATACCCGAGCGTGACGGTAGAATTAAATTCACCCCCACGAAAATTTTGTCTAGGCGCGCCTAAAGAAGTTTTCACTTCAAAGAGCGTGTTTTTCCATAATTGATTACCAACGCCTATCCTCCGGCTTCATCATCAGACCTTTAAACCTTATCGTGTCAAAATTATTTACAAGAATTTTCTAACAAATCCAAACACAGCTACGATACGATGTTCTATCATGAAGTTCCAGTCCATATCTTCCGGCTCCATCATCAGATCAGTTCGACAGGTCCATATTATTGTATTGTCATTAGAACTACATATAGCCTGCCAATGTTCATGACGCTACGATCATTAAAAATGGTTAAATTAGTTACCTTAAGGTACAAGTTCGCGCCGCGACCGCGACGCGAGACCGCGACCGGAGACCAAGATAGGCACTTGACACTATGGAATTGTATGGGCGCCAGTTCGCGCTGAGACCGCGACAGGAGACCGAGACAGGTCGCGGTCGCGGTCGCGGCGCGAACTGGCGCCCATACAATTCCATAGTGTCAAGTGCCTGTCTTGGTCTCCGGTCGCGGTCTCGCGTCGCGGTCGCGGCGCGAACTTGTACCTTAAGGTAACTAATTTAACCATCTTTAATGATCGTAGCGTAGTGTCAAGTGCCTGTCGCGGTCTCCGGTCTCGGTCTCCTGTCGCGGTCTCCGCGCGAACTTGTACCTTTAGATTTCATTACATAGTTACATACAGGTCGACCTAATAAAAGCGTGTTAAAAAGAGCTCGGTAGTATTAGATCATGAAGAACAAGCAGATTCTTTATGTACGAGTACTATATCCAATTCCTATTTATTTGGTTGTCTCACTATGTAAGAAGACGAATTAAAAAGTTTTAAAAACCTCTGACGTAAAAGTAAGAAACAAATTACTTTTCTTTTGGTTACACGGACTGCTGTGACAGGATTTAATTTAATGGAATTTCTATAGCGTTTGTGCCGCTTTGAGCGTAATTAATTATACAATACCTATAGAATTGTTTGATTACACAAGCGGCTGTTGAAAGCGTGTAATTTGTTTGGTTATGAAACTGAAGAGTGTTATAATAGTTAGATAGAAAACTCTTAATTGTGACGCAAATTAACATCGTTAACTTTTTAGAATCTAGTTTCCATGTCTTTATTAGAACATCCGCCCTTCAACCGCCTAACTAAATCGGATATGGCTTCGCTATTGCTGTCTCTATCATTTCAAGAGAAAAGAAAAGAGGTAGCAATATTAAAGCTAAGACAGTTTCAGTTAGGCGGTAGCAAAGACGTCAAATGTAAAAGACACACAAAGGCTGCTCGGAGACCTGATAAAAATCATATTTACATGTGTTGGTGACTAGTGTAATGATTCGGGTTATAATATCGTCTTGTATCACATTCACGCACAGAACATGCCATAATATAAATAATTTAATGAAATCGTCTGCAATCCAAGGATTAATTAAAAAATACACGATTTTCACCGCGACGAAATCAGACTGTTACGTTCGGGTATACTAAAATATTGTAATGACGTTACTTCATTCACTTTCTCTTCTTCTCTCGAGCGATTCCCAGTTGAAAATGATTTCTCGCTCACTCGCTTTGTTGATCTTTTTGCGTAGCAAAAAAAATTGTTCATCTATGGGCGGTAGAGCCTCCGGATGTAATACGGGTACATCAGCTTGTAATACTAACACATAACATAAATAGTTCGCACTCTTGGGACATTAAGGTTTCTTTCATAACTAATTCAAGGCTTTTTTCTTCGTTTAAAGTATGTGCGGTAATATTTAGTAATATTTCATTGCCGTATATTGTAGACGTATATGTATGTAGCTGGTTGCCTGGAAGAGATTGCTCTCAGCAATAAGGGCGCCATTTGTGGCGCTAGTTTATAAGTGTGTCTCTGTAATATTTAAAGTTTTTTTTTTCGTGTCACAATAAAGAGTTTCTATCTATCAATCTACTACCTTTTGTGTAACTATTTGATTATGTAGTAAATATAGTAAACACCTCTTATAGGTACGCATATCAAAGAACATTGCATTATAGTACAATAGCATTGCCCCACGGCTGCACCTGCATAGTTTTCGTTCCCGTTGTATTCCCGCGATAAAAGCCTATGTGCTATTGCAGATTATAAATCTGTGTTCCGAATTTTAACCTGATCCGTTCAGACGTTCCAACGTGACTGAGCAACAAACATTCACACGTCCAAAGTTTAACTTTTTTTTTTTAACTTCTATAGGTTTACACTTGACCGCCATCTCGCCTGATGTTAAGCGATGATGCGGTCTACGATGGAGCGTGTTTTCCTAGATAAAACCGATTCACTCTCGATTTGAAGACACAAAGATTGTAACCATCGGGGAAAACCCACTCAGGCAACGTATTCCACAGCTTAGACGTTCTTATCACAAAAGTAGAGTCGAATCTCTTCGTTCGTGTCTTTGGAACATCAACCATGAAACGATGTCGCTTTTTCGAGCTACGAGCATTCCGATAGAAAAAAGGACAAGGTGGTATCAGATCATGCAAATCAGTCGCACACTCTCCGAAGTGTATCCGATAAAAAACCGATAGGCTAGCAATTTTTCGGCGATGTTCAAGACTTTGAAGTCATTTTCGCACAAGAGTGTCGTTGCCTATGAGCCTTTTGGCACGTCTCTCGATCGATTCCAGAGCCTCCAGCTGATACTTAGCCGATCCATCCCAAAGGTGCGAACAGTACTCCATACAGGAGCGAATCTGTGCTTGATATAGTGTAAGCAACTGTTCAGACTTGAAGTACCTTCGCACTTTTGAGTGGACACCAAGTTTTTTGGCAGCAAGTTTAGCCTTGGACTCGATAAACGAGCCAAAGTTGAGCGATTAACATTGAAAATATTAGTAGGATGATTACTGCTGGCGTTTATTTAAATAAATAAATACACTTTTCCATCTTTAATGGCACTACAGTGCTACAGGACATTGTTTACAGTCTTATCCTACTGGCTGTGATCACGGTCAACTCAGTAAACTGTCTCTATGCCCTATTTTTTTACCTAACCCTTGTTCGTGCTTTATTTAAAGCCACATTTCTATACATACTCATAAACTACGCAAGTTTATTAACTTAGACCTGAGCATGATAGCAGTCCCTTATAAAATATGGTTCCCGAAATGAAGCGGCCAAGACACCTAGCGTTCTATGGACCCCTCCTGTTTACCCAGCTAAATGTAAAATATTGTTGTTATTATAATATTAAAATTAGCGAAATGTCTCGAGGGCTTAGTTACAAAGGTCTTATTAATATTTTGTTGGGAGAAGGAGTAACGTAAATGTTTTCAGCCAAAACTTTGGGGCGGTACTTTATATTTCATATGTTTCGTTCCCTTGTGACTGAATATTTCTGTTGGATGTTACGGTATGGGTTCAGAATTGTGTTTTAGTAGAACGTTTTGTTTGTAAATTTGCTTTTTCAAAAAAAAAGTTAAGCAGATCATTTTAATTTTGTAGTGCTCGGACATTGTCTAATCTCTGACGTAAAAAGAGATAAATAGATACTTGAAGATACAAAGTTTTTTTAAACTTTTGTAACACCATAACAAATAACACTCTCGGTTTGAAGACACAAAGATTGTAACCATCGAGGAAAACCCACTCAGGCAACGTATTCCACAGCCTAGACGTTCTTATCACAAAAGTAGAGTCAAATCTCTTCGTTCGTGTCTTTGGAACATCAACCATGAAACGATGTCGCTTTTTCGAGCTACCAGCATTCCGATAGAAAATAGGACAAGGACACGATTTAATATTAGCGTTGTTAGATTATAAACTAACCTAATGTGCGAGTATAATCTCACGCATTACGTTGTAAACTGAGGGTGATTGTAATTTTACAGTGACATAATATGTATGTCACAGTATGTAGATTATGTATATGTATACATAATCTTAGTCAAAACAACCAAACAAAATAGAATAATGTTGCCAGTTACTATATTACTTTTAGAAACGTAGCACATGTCGATATTATCCAGCTTCCGAAATAGTTCCTTCCATTGCACTTATTCAAAGCAACAAAAAGCACAGAAAAATGTTGCTATTAGCGATAAAGCCGCCATTTATGGGACTAGTAATAAGTTTTACCTTTTGTTACTTTTCTTGTATGCATAATAAAGTGTTTCTCTCTGTCTGTCTGTCTGTCGTATGTCTTTATCGATAGGTGTTCTCTCTGGAACCCTGTTTAAGGAAACATAATCAAATTATAATTTATATTCACGAGCCATTGCGTCGCGTCGCGTCGGGACCGTGTAATGCCTCGCGACACGTGTTATCAAATTTCCATTACTTGAGCCTCACCTAATATTCTACCTACGTCCGTCGCCTACTCTTAAAAACTTCTCTGGACGTGATCTCCTGTCTTCGTATTTATTACTGGAAGTCCACTCAAACGAAAGCGTACGTTATATCAACGGGAAACAGATAGTTTTCGCTTGGAGCAATATTTAAGTCTGCGGTATCGGAGTGCTGTATTCCGATTGTCGAAACTAAAACGCAAACTCATAACGGCATGGCTCGGAGGATTTGATTTGAACTGGAGACTTGTTTTCTTTGGGCTCGGAATCCTTCCTGCTCGTCTATTGATTTACCTAGTTGGCTTATGGTTTATCCTGGTTTAGTAGTATACGTATTCCAAATATTGAGCATAATTATGTTTTATTACGTTATGATAGAACTGACATAGATTTTTAGTCTAACAAACCTCAAAAAAATTAAAGAATAAAAAAAAATCTTACGACTTCTTGGATTCGGGAATCAATGTAGTTTCAATGGCCAAGATGTTGACCAGTGTAGATAGACCTACGGTGGCGTAGAGTCGCAGCGAGCTTAGCGAGTCGTGTAATACCAGTCACAGTAAGCGTATTTTTTTTGAGAATTACAGAATACAAGCCCTGAGCACATTTCACTGGGAATATTAGTTTCTATACTCGTGAAGTAGAGTTGGGTTTCGCTTGATAAGCAGTATTGAAGTCTAAGCTGGCGGACAGAAGGCGTGCACCCAAGCGATATCAGTCGGTGTGTAAATAGGATAGAGTCGGTTTTCGCTTGGGACGGCGTTGCAAGTCTGAGGTGTCGTTTCGGGAGCTTACTTGGGTCGCGTTATTAGAGCCTTGTCCTTCTTTATTGGAATATACGAGGGGCTGGAAGCCACGGCTCGGCGCTGAGGCTGTGGCGAGGCGTGGTGCGCGTGATAGCGGGAAGCGAGTCGGCTAATGTCAAAATGACAGGTGTCAAAAAACCCTGCAATTAATGCAGCGTGAGTGTATCTTCTAGTGTTGAATGGTGCGGACTCATATGCGTCCTACGGCGAATATTCGTGTTGGCGTGATTAGTGTGGCCGGGTACATCGTGTTATCGCAATGTATGCGCAACAAGACGATGAAGCATCGGAGAGCTCTTGGTAAACTGGCGCGAATCATAGGGATTTGTCGCGGCAATATTCACTTGACCTACGTCAATTCAAAATCAAAATTTATTTATTTCAGGTAAGGTTCCCCATAAATTATACAATTCATACTATCAATTTCAAACGTCACAAAAGGAATGTTTAAGACTTAAGTATTGGAAAGCTTTACTAGCTTTTCTGATCGTATATTTTTTAACACGCTTTTGTTAACTTCACTTGTAGGTAACTAACTACGAGTATGTATGTAAGAAAATCTTGGAATCTCAATTTGACCCACTTCCCGGTCTTTGATTAGGCTTAAATTTTACACACGCTCTGAATTCTGATGACAATACATGACTTGTAAAGGAAACGTCATTACAAATCCAATATGGCGCTCTCCCCAAGATAGCGGACTGGCTATTTGAAATCCACCCCCATGATATGGGTATCAAATGAAAGGGTTTGCTGTCAGAAATACGAAAAAAATAGTCATGTGACTTAAGAGTGCGCCTAAAGCCAGGAAAAAAATCAGATTTCACCCGCGCGACGCGTTTCTTAATGTGATGTACATAAAGTCGAGAATAGCATGACACAGTTTGGAGGAAAAATCAATATTTAATCAGGAGTCCATTTTTGACCAAGTTTTATTTAATTACTCAATAACTAAACATAAATTTAAAAAAGTGTTCGGTTACTTTACTAGAACGTACAAATAGGAATTTTATTACCAAAAAATAATGTGGGGTCATCGCTGATAATTTCGAGTACTCGAATTAAAACGGGTTTTTTCGGTGTCATTTTTATTTTTTTATTGTAAAAAACTCTGATCTCTTTTTAATTTTCTTTTCGGTTATTGTGCTTCTTCTTGATTGTACCCACACGTCAATATTTTTTTTGTCATAGTTTTTAGTTTCTTAACTTCAGTGAGCGGCGTCGAAAATGTACTTTTTTCGTTTTCTGGCTTTAGGCGCCCCCTTAAATTCAATATGGCGGACGTCCAAGATGAGCATTAAAATTACAAAAGCATTTCACATAGCCTGTCCACAGGCTATGTGAAATGCTTTTGTAATTTTTAGTGCGTGCTAAAAGCGTGTTTTTTCGTTTTTTAAACTATTATTGGTAATTAATGGTGCGACCCTTTTGTAGTAGTATTTCAAAGCCAGATGTTGATATACGTAAAAATTCAGGAAATTCCATGCCACTCTCTGCGGCTAAGTCAGATAACATACTTTTCAATTCCTGTGCTGTACATGAGAAAAATAAAGTGAAATTATAATTATTGGGGAGCGGTGGACTGTAACTACCTGGTGAATATAGGAAATGAGAAAGGCGCACAATGATAGAAAAGCTATTAAAATTATTTAAAACAAAAAAAATAGAATATAAAATACAATTAAAAATAGAAAAAGAAAATGTTCCAGGCAATCGTCAATAATTATTATACACTCACGGCTATCTTCTTGCGCCTCCTCATTCTTCTCTTTTTAATATTATTTCGTAAATGATACTCGTACAATTTTAATAAATGATAGTGTACTGACATTATAATGCAAAGCCACTATTTCCTTCATTTTTAAATTACTGCCTACGTCTCGACGCACAACAATCTGAACAACCCTATCCGACACAATGCCTTTGATTATTGACTTGTCTAGATGACGCGTTACGCTGTAATTGCGACAAAAGTACGAGGCCAGGTTTCAAACACAAGTTTAACAATTGTCTGTCACTGTCCCTGCTATTACTGTTCTTATGTCAATGGTATGCGTGCTAAGTGATAGAAGCTCCCCTAGTATTTCCTATTAAAGTGGGTAAAAATATATTTCGATTTATAGATACCTATAATTCGTTCAATTCAGTGTTCAATTCACTTAAATTTGATATATCTCAAGATATCAATGCTATAAAATTAAATCATGACTATTGTAGAGAATGATTTATTCTCTAAATTCCATTATAAGATTTTTTTAACAAATAAAGACAACAAAAAAACAACGGAAACGATGAGTTTTGTTTAGATACTTGCAGCGCCTCGCGGCTTTACCTGCGTAGTTTCCGTAATGTTAATGTTTGGATGTTTGTAACTAAATCACGTCGTAACGTCTGAACGGATTGGGCTGACATTTGGAACACAGATTAAGGCTGTATGGTACGTAAGATAACGTAATGTTATTTTGCGCGAATTACAATATCTACTAAACTACTGAATATTTAATTTTGAAATTTAGTCACTACTGAATGTAATCGCTACTGAATTTAGTCGCAACTGAATTTAGTCGCTACAGAATTTAGTCGCTACTGAATTTAGTCGCTACTGAATATAGTCGCTACTGAATTTATTACTAGGTATAGTGAATATTATAGACAATAGACAGTAGATACCTAGTAAATTTGTTTGTATGTATATTGTAGTGGTAAGACTGAGACAAAGTTATATGTATTAAAAATCTATCGTTTACTTCTTTAACTAAATGGTAATGTAAAGGTTACTTACCGATATCAGCTAATATTTTTAGTTGTTTTCAATCGTTCTTTGTAATTTATGCAGACTTTTATAGCACAAATATCCAAATGTCACAAAACACGTGTTTACCGCGCAACGTCATTGTTGCGACAAATAAACCGACAGGACGAACTTATCTTAACTTAACTTATATTTTTGTTGTTTCTACACGGAGCGGTCTATCTAGACAAGTAAATAATCAAAGCACAATAAATCGCACCAATTTGACATGAATCTTCGCCTGCTAATGTAGACACCAACATCGTCTTACAGCCTGTTCACACTAGCTACTTTCAGTAGCTGCGACAGGCGTCTAGCTGCTGTATCTTGCTTCAAAAAGAAGCTGCGACAGGCATCTAGTCGCTGCATCTCGCTTCAAAATGTAGCTGCGACTCGCGTTTTTCGGAAGCGTGATGCAGCGGCAGCTGCAGGCGACTCAGTCACAGTATAATGAAAAACCCAGTAGGACGACAATATGCCATCAAAAATATAAATATGAAATTAAAATCAAACTAAATATTACTTATAGAATTTATTACAGAACAACAAAAGAAGTGAGATCTAAATGGGTGGTTGAGTGAAAAGTTTAATGGGCGATCCTGAAATATTTTCATAATAAATGAAACTACTCTCAGGATAATTGGTTCAAAACTAAGATCTGACTTGGCTAGTTTTCGGAATGCTCATTTTCTTTCACTGCTTTACAGTATTATATTTAACACTGCCACACCACGATATCTGAAAGACTGCTTTACATTCTACAGTAGCGTACACTCATGTTATCTTATATCAACCTATAATTTATCTCTGCAAACGGCCTCTGCACGTTGCAAAACATTCTACGGCAAATCTTTTGCATTCCAAGCAGTTGAGTTGTGGAATGCCATGCCCGTGGAAATAAGACAAGCTCCGTCACTTTCCGTATTTAAAGTTCAAGGCAAAAATCAGTAGATTATGTCGAAAGCTTGCTAAAATCTGATTGAAGCTCGTACATCTTTTTTACATAACATTTTGAATTCATTGCCTTCGTATTAGTATATGTAAGGAGGGTCATAGACATATGTTAGAATGTATGTCTATTATATTTTAGGCAATAATTAGTACCCTTTTTAAGGAGTTTTTTACTTCTCTGCATTTTTATTATAGTTTGCGATCTTAGCGACGACGATTTTGATTGTGTGTATTCAAGTAAAAGTACCTACGAAAACAGATAAATTGGACATGCAATCACAGATCATTTCCAATGTTTTGCGGTTAGTGACGTCATGTCAGTCGTTAATATTTTAGCAGGAAAAATCTGAATTACATTACTATTGTATTTATACTCATAAAAAATACACAAATTTTTAAACATACTTTTTTTAGTAAACAAGCTATAATCTTTAAGAAATAAAAGCAATTCCGAAAAATTGTTAAAATCCCTATTGGGTCAGTAAATTGCTCAATAAATAATTAAATAATAATTAAAGCTTTAATATAGTAGAGCCAAAAGTAGCTACGAATAGTAGATAGATAGATACTCTTTATTGTACACCATAAATAAAAAACACGTATACAGGAGAGAATAACAATAAAACTAGTGTTACAAGCGGTGGCCTTATCGCTAGTAGATAGCATTGTTAGCATTTCTCCCAAATTAAAAAAACTAGTCGTCCTACTGGTATTTTTGTTATACTGTGGTTGCTCTAGAGTTTGACAAAAGTACACTTTCGATTCAGTGTGGCCAACTTTACGTGTTTTTGCTTTTAGCGTATATCTACAATTATTAATGTCTGTTCTTAACACGGATAAAAATATTCTCGGGAATAAATTAAAAGTTGTTATGCACTTTAGTGGTATTTATTTTCCAGCGTACGTCCATGATCATAAAGTTATAAATTTATATAATTGTAAATCCTCAATCAATTAGCAAAAAGACCTCGGTTTTATAATTACATTTAAATACAACAGCCGTACTCGAACCGTCTTGGGCGTGACGATGGCAGAAGACCTGACGGCATGACTATTGTGCATGACTATTGCAAGTATGCTGGGTACGCTCCCGATTGGTAGTGGGTTTGGATATCTTGATATCTGTAGTCCTTCATTGGTCTATGGATAATTCAGGTGTGCTTAGTGTAAGTAGTTAGTTAGGTATGTAACGTAGTGTAGTTCTCATTGTATTTAAGTTTTGTTAATAAAGGCTTTTTAAAATATTAAATTTAAAATCCGAAGAACACATTTCTGCAATTGTACAGAAAGCAAACTATTTTCTTTACGTTATTCTGATTCCTTTCAATCTATAACTGTAGAAATGTTTCTTAATATTTATGAAACATATGTGAGGACTACTTCAAAAAATATATCGATTTACTTGAAAGTCTGCAAAGAAAAGCGACAATATGGCCATATACTTTTCGACGTAAATCCTACACAGACAAGTTAAAAACCCTGCACCTAACTACATTGGTACACTACATTTACTACCTTACTACTTCAAAAAAAAGTACGCAGTTCTATAAACTTTACATAATTTAATATTACTCTACGTATTTTTAAACCTGTCTACACTTTTTAAAAATCCAAGTTAGCAACACTGAACGGAACAATTGCTCGGCGGCCGCGACAGACGCAAACAGCCGCAAACAGTCGCTGCATCGCGATGCAGCTTCTTTTTGCAGCTAAATCGCGCGTTTCCGCTTCAGCTGCTAAAGCGCGCGTTTCCGCGTTAGCTGCTAAATCACGCGATTTTGCTGCAAAAAGTAGCATGTGTGGTCAGGGCCTTAGTCCGAATACGATGTTTTTGTTGCGGCAACACGTCACGAATATTCGCCTCATAGGTGGGGCCGCAGCATAACAATCACAAAAATGTAATGATACACACAATTATAAAGTTGTTTATGAATAATATGTTTGCGATATATATATTTTCACATGATGTTAAGCGTCGGTCCGGTCTACAATAAACCGCACCACTTATTTAGAAGTCTTCAATTTACTTTCGATTTGTATACATTATATTCATTAAACAATACAGGCTATGAATTCCTTAGTTTCGATGTTCTACCTCTGTACATTGAAGTAAAGTCCTCCTCCTCATTCCAGTCTCTGGAACTTAAATCATGAAATTATATTTTCAGATATAAGTCCGACAGAAAAAGGCCAGGGAGGTGATTGTCGATGCTGTTTATAAAATAACATTCCGGACTGTTCGCAGCACTTAGTTTTCTTAACAAAATACCGTCTATACATTGCCAGAACCATCCTCAAAGATTCGAAATTAAGACGACAAAACTATTAATATTCGCATACAAGGCGTGCTACACCACTAAAATAATTCGCCATAAGATTGAGTAACCCACTGTTGGGAAATCAGGCCTTCTTTCTCGGAAAAATATATAATATAGATAGATTTACACAAACATTTACATTGCAAAATTAACACAATTTTTGAGTACAGAATTTGTAACCCGCTGTTAGTGTGATTACACCTTTTCTAGGCGACGTTTTGTAAGACAACACAGAAACGTCAATATCTCTTGATTGAGTTGTCGGGCAAATATGTAGGACAAGAATATTTTATTTCTGGTACATATTTTAAATATTTTGTGACATCCATATATATGTCTCTCTACAAAACATTTATTCTGTAAATTACAAAGCTTTTATATATTTACTGAATTGAACGGAGCGAAAGAGACAAAGGGTAAGATTCTACGCCGTAGCGCTTGCTACGTCATAGCTACGTGTGCTACGACGTCAGTGCGCGACGTAGACGCTATACAATGCGTTAGTTTGGGGTTACGAGGATTTTTTTTGTAATATTAGTAATCTTTGCATAATCACAAATAAGTAGTTTACTTCTATACCTATGACTATGAGTAATTGGAGAGTATGAACTTGCACTTCTACGATACATTTTTCTTCGTGAACTTCTGCGAGTAATAAACTTTTAATTACTTAATACTACACACAAAATAGAAATTTACGAACTATCGGATGAGGCTCTTAATTGGTGGCCTTATTACTCTGTAATATGATTTATTTATAAACGTGTATGTGTGTAAATGTATCCATATATTTTGGTTTATACATTGTACATACATAATGTTATAAAGCTGAAGAGTTTGTTTGTTTGTTTGAACGCTAGGATCTCGGGAACTACTGGACCGATATGAAAGATTATTTTTCTGTTGGATAGTTCATTTATCGAAGAAGGCTATAGGCTATATAACATTACGCTACTATAAATAGGTACGGAGTATGAATGAAGAGTGTAACAAAAACGGGAAAAAAATATTAAATAGTTACATTTTCACGAATTGTTGTACAAGATAACAACAAGGAAGTAACAAGAGTTGTAAATTCACAAATTTCCATTCTCTTTGGTCGCTGAATTCTGTGACAAGACGTGTCTATATTTGAAGTTCGTCTCATTTGAAGTAATCAAATTTGTTCTACAACAATGCATTGTTGCATATTTACGTACTATTGTATTATCGAATTTAATATCTCTCTTTTCTATTTTGTGTACCTATTGTTGTTTATATTTGTCAGTTGCTTTTTATACACTAACAGAACTATTCGTACAGCGTCTTTCCATACTATACAACGCCAGAACTCAGCCATAGGAAACTGCTCGCTTATATATTGTAATGTTGTTTTAAAATCTGTTATTACGAACCATACAAGAGTTTTGCATCTTGGTCAAAGATTGTTGACCACATCGCCCTTGTTGAACATAAAAATATATAAAGCTAACAAACTTGTAAAACATTGGCATTAAAACAACAACAAGGCCCAAAACCAGCTAACATACTTGTAAAACATTGTTTATTCAGTTTTATTATACCCGTGTAAAACTATTGATGGTGTTGTAAAACTAGAGTTCTTAAACCGTAACTTGTACGTAGTTGGTGTTACATCAAACAGAATTGCATCGTTTTTATTTATACACCGTCTCGAGTCACGTTCGCTGCACCGTAAACCGTGAAACGGAACGTAAATCTTGGTGCAACGACGCCTTGTATAGTACCACCAACTTATTAGTAGAACGGCCAAAATAGGAACTACTGGATCCTACAAAACGCAGACACAGAAATTGGCAAATTTTGTAATAAGTGGTAACTTTTCGAACGTGGCGCCATCGGTATATTCTACAGAAAAGTTGGTTGCGCAGTACCGTTAAACGGAACGTTATTCGGCGGCCGCGTCGCTAACTGACGCTTTTATTGAAGAGGGAACGCAACTGCATGCGAAATAGTTTCATAGTTGACGTCTGGCGTTGCCTGAGTTTTTCAATGTTTACGTTTATGTTGTCTTGGTGTCTTCAAATCGAGAGTGAATCGGCTTCTTCTAGTTATCTATCGTAGATCACATCATTGCTTAACAGCCTAAGTAACATAGTGGTCAAGTGTAAACCTATGAGTATAAAAAAAAGTAATAGCCGCCTTGTCATCGAGAGTTTGTAGGCTCAAGTGCAGTTACGTTTTCACCGGTTTCAATGGGGTATGAAAAATGGTTTGAGAAATCTGAGATGTTCGAGGACACCTTCTGTAGACACTTGACATCCGCCATCTTGACTTTCGTCAGCATAATGGTCTCTTGACTCTCTTCTTGTGGGAATATAGGCTCGAAAAAGTTAATTCTTGCTATATTTTTTACTGTGGTAGAACTCTTTGCAGAGTCCGCTCGGGAAAGTACCACACACACCACCACCAACCAGGTTTGCCTGTTTGTTTACCGCAGTAATATGCAAACATTGCTGTGTTCCGGTTTGAAAGGGCAATATATAAGGATATATTATTCCACCACTTAATTTTATTAATCTACCAATAGCTGTGTGAGACTGTGTCGTTATGGGCAGGCGTGTTGCTTACCATCAGGCACATGTTCTGGTCGTCTCGTCACTCTATGCTGTAACTAGTAGTTTTGGAGAAAATTGTAACATTGATTTGCACAAAAAAAAGTTTATTGCAGCGCCTCCTGGTGAGTTGCCACCGTAACATCTAACTTACAACACGCACCAATCAAACCTTAACTTATCACTTAAAATTGCATCAAAATCGGACAAGCAGTTATGGAGATAAATGGCAATACGTGTTACGCCACCCCGCCTCACCCCAAACGCAATTACCGTCTCCGTTCCGTCGCGGGTAAAAAAATATAATATACTAGCGGCCCATTCCGGCTGCGCTCGGATATTGTCAAATTTAAAAACTATTAATCAAAATAAAAACTATCATATCTCTCAAGTTGGACCAGACGGCTCACGGTGTGCCAATTTAATTTAAAATCGGTTAAGTAGTTTAGGAATCCATCGCGGACAAACATCGTGACAGGAGATTTATATATATCAAGATATATATTAATTATTCAGACTGCAAATTATTGTGAAGTTATGTTTTAATTCTAATAATTTAAAAAATCCTTGAAAGTTTTTTTATATTTCAATTCGAAAAAAATACTTATTAACTTAATGTCTGTTCGTTTCAGATGATACCAGCTTAAGAAGCTCAAGAGTTTTCCCAATAAAAGGTAAGCAAACAAATTCATTTAGAAAAGAAAATATTCCTT
The DNA here is from genome assembly GCA_963693475.1 of Ectropis crepuscularia. Lineage (NCBI taxonomy): Eukaryota > Metazoa > Arthropoda > Insecta > Lepidoptera > Geometridae > Ectropis > Ectropis crepuscularia. The sequence goes on from OY856358.1 coordinate 20,521,344, forward strand.
ATATTACAGCAATAAAGTACATTTAGCTGTACGCTTACTATGAATGTTCATAATCCTCTTAGGGTGTAAAAGTGTCGTTTCATTTGCGTTTTGCGTCTATTAACATGATTGATGTTACTGGGGGGCAGAGCCGTACTGCAGATGTGGACTTGAGTGAGGATGTAGCACAATTTTGACAGTACTTTTGGGAATGGGAGGAATCTTTGGAGAGTCCGTCTAGTTTAGTTTCGAGTCAGCGATCGAATCCAGCGCTGGTTTGCTTACTGGAAAAATGTAAACCGGCACTGGAAAGCATCAATCCTGTGCCAGTGCTTTCCAGTGCCTTACGCCTTACACAAACTATAATTACCTTGTCCGGACAAACCAAGATTTTCGCAAAAAAGTTGATAAAATGAAAACTACCAAGCCAAACTCTACATAATTTATATGGGACCAAATGGCAGATATTCTGCATCAAATAAACAAAAGAATCACGTAAATCGGATCATTAATCCTCGTCCTGATGAACTCAGTTAAAAATTAAAAACCACTGAGTCAAAATATTTGAAAGGTACACGTTTTGGTGATTTTGCTACTTCTATCATTGCCCCTATTTTACTCACCTGTTTTGGTCCTGTTTTAAAGAATGTTGCAGAATATTTCATTATTTTGAGTGAGGTTTAAGGGGCATTGTGTGGGGGTCTTTATGAACATTCGTAGGGTATTTTATGAGGCATTGAGGAGAGATTACAGTTCCGTGGTCGTTTCGAACTTGACATTGAAAACGTTGATGACGGTTTCAATGGAGATAGACGCCATTTTAAACCATTCTAAATGGCTATAAAAGGGTTCCATTTCATTGTTTTGTTGGGATTGTGATGCAATCTTGGTTGTAGTAAAACATGTGATTGCTATTAAGTGTAGTGGGAGTTAGATAGCTCCGCAATACAAGATTTGCTGAATTTGGGACTATTTAGCGTTGTGTGAGGAATGTCCGGACAATATTTTATACTTACTAGCAGAGCCTCGTGGTTTTACCCTTGTTGTTTCCGTTCTTATTTTCCCGGGATAAAATATAGCCTATGTGTTATCCCAGACTATTATCTAATTGTGTTCCAAATTTCCAATCCGATCCGATCCGTTCAAATGTTCCGACGTGATTGAGCAATAAACATCCAAATGACCAAACATTGACATTTATCTATACTTATAATAAAACTGTAGCGGGTCGAATTCTGTACATTGAAGATATTGTGAAAAAAAAATTTTGGGGGTACTCCATAGTCGATACTGATGGCGAAACTGCATTTTTTTTCTTTCATGTCTGTCTGTCTGTCTGTCTGTCTGTGTGTATAGGGAACTCACATCACGCCGAAACTACTGATTCAATTCAAATGAAACTTGACATGATTTAAGATCATACTAAGTAGATGGTAGCTGTCTACTTTTAATCCCCAAATTCTGCACGGTTTTCTTGCAGAAAGGGGTTAAAGTCAGAATGTGTTTTTAGTTGTAACTCATGTTTGCGTTGTTCAATTTCGTTAATTCTTATTTTGTTAGAAAGAACACATATTTAATATAGTCTCATTAAAATTTTAGCATTATTGGTCGTGTGGTTCGGAAATAACATAGAAATTAAATAATAACGGAATTAATAAGTTCGGTACATACTAACTTCTAAGTATTCTGTGACAATGTAAACAACAGCAGGTCTACTACGAAGTCCGATAAACGATATATCGGCCGAACTTATGAAGTTTCCGACCACGAAAGACAATCGGTCGGTAGATCAGATCGGCCGTTTCGTTCGATCCGACCTTCATCCGACCTAAGTCTATAACTTCCGACCCGAAATGTATCGATCCGAATGTTTTTCGTGGTAGGCTACAATCCGATTCAGCGGTCGGTCGGATGCGATCATTCGGAGTTTGTTTTCGTAGTAGACCTGTTGGGATGTAACGGAGGTAATTTTATCGGATTCGAAGGCGGAGTCGGAGTTTTAAAATTTGATTTATCGGAGTCGGAACCGAAGTCGGAGGCATAGGCAGAGGATTAGAAGTGGTGGCAGGAGATACATTTTATTGTTTTTTTTTTTATTTTTTGCCAAACACGTGGACACGATAAACATTGACGAGCAATTGATTTAGGAAGTTGGGATTTTGTATTTTAATTTACTATCCACCACAATAAAGGATTATCTGCAATATTTATACACCTTACCTCCGATTATAACCTCCGTTTTAAAAGTTTCGGAGCCGAAGTCGGAAACGAAGGTCTAATAGTAATCGGAGGTTCCGACTTATCGGAGTCGGATTCGAAGCAGCTCTTTCCTGGTAGGCACACAGTAGTCAAATCCGTCATCCGTCATCTATCGTCAGGTAATAATATGACAGTACCTGTCTTATGTTTTTCCACAAAATGGCAGCTCATGGTACGAAACACAATCTGATATTTATTAGAAAATGTGTAATGTAGTATTTGTTGTTGTAGCGACAATAGTCAGGTCTTTTGCCATCGTCACGCGTAAGACCACTCCGGTTTGAGTAGGGCTGGGACATTGGCGGTGGAAAAAATTGTTTTGTGTGTGAATTGTTCACCAGTATCTATTTATCTGGACGACGTAGTCATAGCTTCTTAAATTAGTCGAGTGAACTTTTTGCTTGCCTAGAAATTAGTAAGTTGACGTGAAATGATAATAATTGAAGTCGGTTTTTGTTTTTTCGGATATTATTTAAATCCAAATACTGTACTAAATTTAGTGTTCAACAAGCTTCGGTGCAGAAGCAGAACCAAAGCAGACCGTTGTTTTTCTAAAATTGAATAAAATGTTATCTTACTAAGTATTATTATGTATAGATTATGTAAAGGTTTGATTTGGTTGATCTCGGAAAAAGCATGGGCCCTAACGAAACAAATATTAACGACAGAATAATATTACCAATTAGATTGACATTTGAAACACACATGGTTTAGAGTCTTAAATATTACATCGGCTAATAAGTCTATCACCTACTACTTAGGATATCATCCTGTAAAAACGTACAAGTGGGTAAGTATCAGATCACGCACATCAGCTACAGACTCTTCGTAATGTATCCTATAAAAATCCTACAAACTTAACACTGCGGCTATGTTCGATACTCCACAACCTTACTACGAGTGTGTTCAATGTTGCTTAAAATATAAAATATGAAGTTGCTAAACTTGAATAAATATATTTTGTGTAGAAAAATAAATCACTCTGTTTGTGTAATGACCACCCATCCAAACATTTTTACGTAAGTACTACGAATGCACTAATAAGGTCGCAAGATACGCGAACGAAGTAGCGGGTTCAGCTAGTTTATAATATTTGTAGGATTTTTCTTTTCACTGTGATGGTGTTGGAAGGTGTACCGAGCACACTCTTCCTGTTTTGTTCAACGGTGTTCTCTTAGAACGAGTTGATCAGTTTAAGGATTTAGAAGGAGTAATATAATTTGGTTTTAAGCTAGTGTTATAATTACGAAAGTATGGGTGTTTAGACGTTTGTTGCTCAATCACGTCGGAATGCGCGAAGGGGTCGAATTAAAATTTGTAAAACAGATAGATTACACTGTGGATTAACACATAGGCTACTTTTTATCTCGGTAAAATAACGGGACCGAGAACTACACGAGTTAAACCGGGTGCTCTGCTAGTTTAAAATAATTTCTCCAGTCCATGTTTTAAATACTGTCAAGTCATTCAAGGTCAACCTTTTTTGGGGGGTGCGAAGAAAATATCCAATCGCTCATACTCGAAGTGGCCTTAATCTCGCGAAGACAAACGACCGCTTCTGACAGTTTAATTATCCTGAAATAAGGCTGGAGGCTGCGTCGAACGAGGCTTGAGGGTTGAGGCCACCGCTAGAGCGACAGAGACGCGGCGGAAACCTTAAGAGTTTTCACACAGTAACGACATCACCGTCACATCACCTACCTCCTCGTAGAGGTTAACAATTTTAGTAAAAATTAACGTGGCAAACTGCAGTGGGCTGCAGTGGGCAGCCATCGCGCGCGTGCACTCTCCTTGAAAAAGGAGGACGCGGCCGTAACTCGAGTCGGATTTACCGACCATATTACACGTTAGTTTCCCGTTTACCCAATTAAATATGGGTAACGATATCGTTACCATCGATGATGTGGTTGTCCAGCGGCGCCCGTTCATACCACTTCCCTTGTGATCTCGCTTCACCCCACACTGAATCGTTGCCCGATATCGTCCGTATCGTTACCCTTATGATCGAAGCTAAACGTCTTAAAAATATGACTTTTCTTCTATCAAGTCGCATGTGCTGAATGGAATTGAAATTTGGAACACAGATTTCAGATTCTAGTATGAAAATAAACGTGGTTATTACATCGCCGGATGCGACCGAAACTTAAGTCGGACTAGACTGACTGTATCAAACGTAAAAACCCGTGTATTTAATTTTATAAAATTCTGATTGCTTTTTTAAGTTAGTTTATAGTCTGAAATAGGCTACTTTTCATTACGGGAACGTTACTGAAACGAGAACGACGCGGGTAGAACCGCGGGGCGCTGCGGGTACAAATATATCTTCGAAAATGGCTGCCAGATGCGGTTGAAACTTATGTTTTACTGGACCACACGTGAGTTAGCCGTGAATTAATTAAAATACTATTTACTCAAACTAAACTCTTATGCCGAATGTCGATTACGCGAACTTACAAGATTTCGCTCATCGAAAAAGCGTCTATCGTCCTTTTCCGTTGCTACGCCGAAGCTACGGCGCTGCGTTATGTATGTCGGTGACGCGAAACCTATAAGATTTCCCGCTACCAAAAAAACATACGTATCGCGATTAAAGAGGTTTTCACATCAATAAATTATAGTTTTGAATAACATATACACTATTTTTATCGCAGGACAAGTACAGGAACGCAAACTACGCTGGTAAAACTATTCTGTAATAGGCTTTCTTTCAGTCGCTAACGCGCCGAAACTCGCTGTAGTCGCGCCACCGATCTTAATTACGAACTGGAATGCCACCTGGGTGGTTTCCTTTGACAGGAAACCGATATTAATTGGAGGCTTCGACGCTTCCGTTATGACGAATATTGCTAGAATGCCGTCTTATATAAATCATTGGTATCGGTTGTGCCATGTTCGATGTGAAGTTATTTTATCACGTACACGAGTAATATACGAATTTCAAAGATCGTTTTATAGATAAACTAGCAGCGCTGTGGGATTTTACAGGCGGTTAAATGTTGTTCTAGACTGTAATCCAACCTCGTTCCAAATTTCAACCCGATCGATTCACCTGTTCCGACGTGATTAATAAATATTAGTGGAAATTCCGCTCTCAACACAAACTAGCCCCAAGATAAGCAAGTCTTGTATTATGGTGGCCAGATATAATGCTTGTATTTTCGTATATATGTACATAATTCTTGTTATAGAAACACCTATACACAGAAAAATATTGGGAATGAGAGAGGGTATTTCATGGTTGACGTAGTATGGATATCCTCAATTCGAGAGTAAATCGGTTTTTCTAGGTAAATACACTTCACTCCATTGTAGATTGCATCGTCTTTTAATATCAGGCAAGATGGCGGTTAAGTGAAAACCTTGACGATGAAACAAAAATTACAACTGTCGTAAACTGACGTCACCAAATTTCATCATAAGCAGAATAGTAAATATTTCCACTGCTGAGATTCTTCTGCACTTGTAAGTAGAGTCAGTGCCATAAACTACCACGAAGATTCTTGATATATGGCGGTTTCTTTCCTTTGCCTTCACCGTTGGCCAGTGTCGATGAGAAACTGCACTTTGAAACATTGATGATGGCAGGATTCGAGCCTACGACCGGTCCAGACTTCAGCATAGTTTATCAGAAGCCAGTAATGCTGGCGCTAGTCCTGCAGACAAGCCAGCATTGGCCTGTTGTGATTGTTGTTTAGACGAGGCCAATTCATTCACGGATTTTTCTTCGAGTGTGTTCTTTTCACTGGCTTGAAAAATAGACGGGTGCTATTCTATTCTCGCCACCGTTGGTAGCCCGCGCTGGTTTGGCTAAAAAAACTGTTTACACAAGGCAAATGATAGGCAAGGGCTAGCTGCCAGTGAGACTGGCAGCTGGCGATGGCTTGGTATCCTCGTGTAAACTAGGCTTTATGATTGTGAATCGTATGCTCTGCCTACTGGGCCATGACGGCTTCGTACCAAAGTTCATCAATCTCCTCAAACTACGTTCATATGTCCGATCATACTCGCGACTCTGATTTGTCGCCGTCGCTCCCAGGCCGCAGTTCGGGTTGTTTACGAGCGATGATTCAGTCGCAGTCGGCGGTCCATTGTCGAGAGTACCTTACTAACCTACAAAATACTCATAACACAATGTGATTACGTAATCCTGCTAATATTGTAAAAGTTTGATTATGTAGCGGTGTTTGTAACTCTTTTGAGCATAAACTCCTGAAGGGATGAAATAACACGTAGGTTAATTTATATCCCGGGAAAATAATGGGATCAGCAGCTACGAGTTAACCCTGCTAATTAAAATGTAAACAAAATAATCTTTGTTGCTCAATCTTAACTAACTACTCATAATCTATAGTCTGAACATGTTCAGATTATAGATTAGGAGTAGTTTTGTAGTGGTAGGACTCTTGGCAAAGTCCGCCTGGGGAAGTACCACACCTTTGCCAGTTATTCTACCGCCAAGCAGTAATGTGCAAACATTACTGTGTTCCGGTTTGAAGGGCAATGTTTCCAGATAAATTACAGGGCTTAGAGATATAACAACTTAGATATCTGGGTGACGAGCACAGTGCAGTGCTAGGGTGTTCCAATAGCTGCGTGTCACTGTGCTGTTATGTGGCAGGCATTTTGCTTAGGCACATGCTCTGCTCGTCTCGTCACTCTTTATTTAAAAATAAAAAAATAAAGTGGCCAAGTGGGAGTTGGACTCGCCCATGAAGGGTTCCGTTGCAGCAAGTAACATTATATACATAGTACACATAGTTCTTGTAGTTCGTTGTAACTTTGATCGAAATTTCAATAATAGTGTATTTATGACGTACTAAAAAAAACTACTCATCAGATCGAGTTTGAATTTAAACAGTGTTTTTAATCACATGTTTAAAAACAAAGATTAAAACAAGTATTAAACAGTGTTTAAAACATAAAGAAAAAAACAATGTTTAAAACTACTTTTTGAATGAAAATAAATTAATATTTAGGGCTCGAAATAGATTGGCATAAAACCAGTTGAGTCTATGCTATTTAATTTATTTTTTTGTACCTACTCACAAAAGGAATTTTGAGTTTTTGAAAATAAACATTACAAAGAAAGACACTTCAATGTATACCTCTAGAATTAATAGGTAATTCCCCGTTTGTCCTGCTAGGAAAGTCCCTAATGTCGACCGTCGAAAGAAAGTAATTCATTGGACTAGTAGGGTATTTCCCGTATTAAAATAGAAATATTGGAGTTTCCCCCATTTAACTCTTAAAAACGATATTTATAACAATGGGTTTCCCCTGTTAAAAATGAACATTAGTTAGAAAACACAGGTGAATCTAAACCGTTTACCTAGTACAGATTAGATATAGGGATGCTCGCAACATAAAACAACTGTGTAACCAATAACCATTTTGCAAATTTGAATGTACCTAGCCTATAAACCTATAAATTTATAAATATGACGTCTATTTGAAATGAAATGAATGCACAAAACTAAAATGAATAAAAAAAACATAAAAAACAAAAAAAACACTTGTTTAAAACATTTTGAACTGTTTGTTTTATAAAATTAAAAAAAACTGTTTTTTTCCAACCCTGCACCCCACACGTGTAGGTTTGATGAAAAAAAATATTTTGAGTTTCAGTTCTCAGTATGGGGGGCAACCCTAATTTTTCTTTTTTTTAAATTTTTCTGTTGAAATCTTAATGCGGTTCACAGAATACATCTACTTACCAAGTTTCAACAGTGTAGTTCTCATAGTTTCGGCAAAAAGTGGCTGTGACAAACGGACGGACAGACAGACAGACAGACAGACATGACGAATCTATAAGGGTTCCGTTTTTACGTTTTACGGAACCCTAAAAATATATGTTCCAAATTTCAACCCACCGGGACCTCTATACCGCCTAACTAAATCGGCTTTGGCTTTGCTATTGCCGTCTCTTTCATTTCAAGCGAGAAGAAAAGAGACAGCAATATCAACGCTAAGACAGTTTTCGTCAGGCGGTAGATGCCCAGGTCAGACGTTCCGACGTGATTAGCAATAAAAACATCCCAACATTGATATACTTGTAATATCAGTTAGGATTAAAATAATTACAAGGTCATTTTAGTTTGAGGATAGACAGTAGTGAAAAAATATCGACCGATTTGACTAATATTCTTTTCTGAATAACCAAATTGCCGTCAATTTCAAAATCAGTTAACTAAATCCACATATAAATGTGGATTTATAAGTCTAAGGTTATTTTTAAAACTATATCATTAAAATCGAATTTACTTAAATTACCTCGTATAATAGACCTTATAGCCAGTACAAATATTAAGTATACAGTTAAAATGTACCATTGTGTTAGTAAAATATTGTTTGATGTCGAAGCAGTGGTTGTGTCTTTAACAAGCAAATATAGATAGATAGATAGATAACTCTTTATTGTGACACAAAAACAGAAATATTACAGTAAAACACTTACGAACTAGTACCACAAATGGCGGCCTTATTGCTTAGAGCAATCTCTTCCAGGCAACCAACTAAACTTATAAACTAATAGTACATTATGATATAAGTGCGGTAATTATCAAAGCACACGTATGTCATACGACGTTTTATAACATATTTGCGAGGAAATCAGGAAATAAACAAAACTCTGACGACATTTTCAAATAAAAACAATACAGCGAAAAAAAACGCGCGGAATAATATTTACTTGATCACAGATCACAGCACAGAGTACAGAGTAAGTAATCACTAAATCACTATGGATCACAGATTAGCAATGCGCGCGCATCGGCGCCTTTCTTTTAAGCAACGGCACAGAACCAGCCGGTATGCCATTAATAATAAAGTAAATTAATATTTTTGTGTTTTGTTACAGAAAAATTAAAGTAATTTATGGTCTAAATTAATTAAATTAACGAATTTAATAATTCTTTATTATATTTTACCTCTCAAAGTTAATTTTATTCATAAAATGTTGACCACACTTTTCTGACATAAAAACTCTTTACTAAGATTTAAAAAGGTACCGTTCGTTTTAGACGGAGCATATCTCTCTACCTAGTCTGTGGACGGAGCATTTTGAAACCGTGCGTTTTACATTACACATTACAGCACTAGTTCGTAATAAGATACATTACGATACAGAAATTGGTCCAATAAGAGACCCTTTACGAGCAAATATGTTATAAACTAAATATACTAAACTTATTTCTTAAAATTTTAATACAGAAGTATAAATTAGTATACATAAAGCGACACACTTATTAATTTATACAAACGTATACATTAATAAGCGTGAGCACTATTTACCACCAGTCCCACGTCCTGTTTGTGTCCAATACTCAATCAGATAATAAAATTGAGAATGTTTAGTAAACTGTTAAAAACTATAATACTAATGCTTGTAGATAGCCAGTGATGCGCTATATGTAACGCACTGGAGAACTTTGGACCTGAACAATACCGCATTATTCCATCAAAAATGTATCACCCTTTTAGTCATTCCAAAATCGAACAAAAAACTGTTAGTGTTAACATGACTTGTAACTTAATTGTTACTACCCTTATTCATGCGTCTTTTGTCATATATGTATATGCTACTACGTGGTGTTTCTATGTATAATAAGTATGTATTTACAACTATGTAAGTATTATAGCAGCTATATGGCTCCCACAGTGCCAGCATTGCTTAATTTGGGGTTTTATGATGTTGTGTGTAAATTGTCCACCAATATTCATTTATTTATCTATTCTATCTTCCAGTTATGTTAAAATTTCCAGAGCAATTGTGTAACCAATCGTCTTCCCGAGAACTTTCTCAATATAAAAATAAAGTGTTATAACTCTTCTACTCATAAAAAATACTTATTCCCGTAAAATATATAAAAATGCCTTTTAGGAACAGATACCGTCGCGTCTGCGTATATTAGATAGCCTGTCTCGGTGGGTGGTAATAGTTTTCTTTAAGTGTGTCTGATGGGTGAGACTTTGAGCTTTTCCAATTAGGTTTTGGTTACTTAGTAAGTAGTGGGTAGTTATTCTGAAACTTTTATTGAGTTAAGGACGGGGCAAGGTCTCTGGATGCTCTGGCAGTGAAGCATCCTTGATTAATAGCTTGATAAAAATAATCAAAAGTAAAAATATACTTAGGAATAAATCCAACTAATATTTTAATAAAAGTTTGCTATCTTTTTTTTTTTATAGCATAGAGTGACGAGACGAGCAGGACATGTACCTGATGGTAAGCAACATGCCTGCCACATAACAGCACAGTGACACGCAGCTATTGGAACATGAAAAGCCCAAATCATTACCTAGCACCGCACTGCGCTCGTCACCCAGATACCTAAGTTGTTATATCTCTAAGCCCTGTAATTTCTCTGGAAACATTGCCATTCAAACCGGAACACAGTAATGTTTGCACATTACTGCTTGGCGGTAGAATAACTGGCAAATATGTGGTACTTCCCCAGGCGGACTCTGCTAAGAGTTCTACCACTACTATAAGTACTTTTATCGTAGCATAAACGTTCCCGACTGTTGAGCCTCGAAGCCTTCTCTCACCAGGGGAGACTCAAAGCCATAAATAATCCACCACGCTGGCTAGTTGTGTTTTATCTTTGACTAGCAGCGCTCCGCGGTTTTACTCGCGGAATTCCCGTTCTCGTAATTCTCCCGCGATGAAAAGTAGCCTATGTGTTATTCCAGCCTATAAACTATCAGGTTCTCAATTTCCATCTGTTATCAATTGAGTAAAAGTAAACCAATTGAATAAATGTAAGAATTTATATTGACGACTGTTCGATCTTTCCCATATAAAATTTCACAAAGGAATGCTCCTCAACGGCTTAGCTCCATCTACTTATAGCGCCAACCCCTCTAAAACTCTTTTGAGAGTGCGGGTAGAAGTGAATGGTATCCCACCAGCACCCTCTACACTAAATTTTATCAGTCATACCCATTTCTTTCAATAATCAGATACTTGTTCTTTTATGACACATATTTAGACTCAAATCCCAGTATTAAATACAATACTGTAGTGAAATACACTACAAACAAATATAGGTGATAACACATCCGATTTGTAAGCGCCGTTTCGACGTGATCGACCAACAAACATCTGCAATTTCGCATTTAAAATACCTATTAGTAAGATTTGTAGTCGATCAACAGAGAGAAATACCATCCAATTAAACACAAAGGAGCCAAACTCGCTTTTGCTGCGAACTCCAATAACTTTTATTATCCGATATAAATCCGATTTATCGTTCGCTACCGGAATGTAGTTAAACTCCTGCGTTGTGACGTCACCTTTTCACAGTTGAATGAGGTCAATTTCGTTTGACTCTACACATTACCCACGTTTGGTGGAAATAGTTTCGGTATGCTAAAGGAAAACTTAAATAAGCTATTTTTATCGTATTTACCTCTACCTACAATACAGGAACGTCCAACTGCACAAATGTGAGGTCGTAGGTTTGAATTCCGCCTGCATCTCTGAGTATTGTTGATGTTTATATGTCCACTGGCTCTTTAAGGGTGAAGAAAAACATCGTGTGGATACCGGCGTGTTCCAAAGAAGAAATGTATCATCCACCAACACGCACAAGGTCAGCGTGGTGGGTTATGGCCTTGACTCTTTGTTTGTGAGTAAACTGGGCTACTTAGGTACAGAACAGGGCGAAGCCAAGGGACGCATTGTATTCGTCACTTTGTAAAACTTTTACTGTGAGACCCACCCTTGAAGCCGGGAAAGAAATCAACTGTTTGTATAATTTGTCGAAATGAAAGAGGCATTTTTATACCCCAGACGATAGTTGTAGGTTGGTTTTACTCTAAACACAAAATTGATGAAAAAATCTAAGTGAGGATGACGCTATTATTTCGAATAATTACTACATTAACCCTCGGAAAAATCTACGTATCACACTCAAATAATAATTTTCTATACGTTTTTTTCTTTCTTTGATTTAGTCTACATAACACTTCAAAAAAGTCGCTTGTCTGAAGATGTCTTTTTTTCGAAATTGGACGGCAAACTCGAACTTATTTACGTAAAATTTCAAACACAAATATATTTTTTAATGTATTTTTATTCTAGTCTGTATAACGCCATTCGTCAAAGAGTAACTTGTCTGAAGACGTCTTTTTCAGAAATTGAACGGCAAATTTGTGTGAGTTACCAAATTATGTAAATAAACAATATCCCTAGACGCTGCTTCACTCTATAATCTAAGACGGTGCGTCACGGGCGCGACTTTTGGGCGCCCTGCGTTGATTCACCAGTTTTGGTTCTGTGCCATGCTCATTGAGAATTCTACTGTTGGGATTGTAGACTATTGAAAAATATGGCATTTGCAGAAACTTGCCATCGTGTTACGTTCCATGTTCAATTGATCAACCTGTAGTTTGTGGAAGGATGGTTAGCCCAAATTTAAATAAGCATTTATTTACCTTCCTTAAAACCTTGTAACGTCCGTCCTATGTTTGTACCATTTTATGTTGTACTACAATAAAGTAAGCCTGTAAGTAAATCTGGTACCGCAGATTTGATTCTTCTGTGCTATCGTTCTTTCTGTAGACTCGTTTTGGTATCATCATCACCAATTCATAATAATGAAGAGGTGCCAGTACAAGGGTAATATGGAATTCTGTGACCAAAACTATGGTAATAATTTGGTCTCCTTCAGGCACATGTCCTGCTTGTCCTTGCACTACACTATACATAAAATCTTTTATTAGGATTTAGCCGTGGCTTCGTTTGAGTAGAATTTATGAATTTTGGTACATTTTTTGAATTCCTTCAGAAACTATACATTTTTCGAGATAATGCTATAAATAGCCTATAAACTGTTTAAAACTGTAATCAATCTGCGTTATAATTTCAATCCCAAACTGTTCATTTTCATATGATTCATTTGTTATTTTTTTTACTACTACAACTACCTATAACCTTAACTTACCCATAATCCAAAATAGGTCTTCAGACAGAAATACACAGAAGTCTAAGAGTGTCATTTATTGGTATCAAATACTAAAAACACACACGTCATGTGCATACAAACGTACCACTTCTCCATCATAGTTAAGTGTGTCATTGAAACCTCCCACTGCGCGGAAACATGCTAGATTAGATTCGAGATGCTTCATAATGTAATGAAGATGTCGACCTTCAGTTTAACAAGGCTTCTCTGCCCTTGGAGTCGGGTGCACTCGTGTGTACACTTTGTAAGACCGTCTGTATGAGACGTGCTGGTATCGTTTCTTTGTATTAGTATGGTAGATGTTTTCATAGTGCACCCAACGTCGAATCATTCATGTCAAAAAAATTGTGTTGAACATAAATTGATCGTCTATTCAATGACAAATTTTAAACCGGCTTCAATAAAGAAAAATCCTCAATAAATGGACTATCCAACAGAGAAAGAATCATTCAATTCGGACCAGTAGTTCCCGAGATCCTTGCTTTCAAACAAATAAACAAACAATCAAACAAACAAACTCTTCAGGTTTATAATATTAGTATATATAGTACATATATATAGTATGAGCAGCAATAAGCATACGATCCGCCTGATGATAATCTATAGTCCTCGCTGAACATCTGCTGATACTGACGCTTTGCCAGCCCAAGAGGGGTTTAAAGAGATACCCATTTCAAATTGTATTCTTGTCAGCATACGTCAGAAATATGTACTTTCGGATAAAGGGAATTCCATAGCCTACAGGCCCGCGGAAGAAATGATCCTCCGGGAGAACCCTCAGACCAACTTAAATCCTCAAAGGGAGAACCGGATAGTCTGACATTTCCAGTAAGACAGGAAATGGCATGAGTTTTTGTAGCTGTCAGGCGGTGCGGTAGTGAAATTTCGACGCTGGTATTTGATTGAAAAGCTCTTCAGTCTGACTGGATCAGTCGGACAAGTAGACAAACACTGTGATCGGGTATTTGTTCTAAGTCTGGATGATTTTAATTTTTGATGATTTTGTTCTATGTATGTTTTATTTAACTAACACCTTCTAGCTCGAAATTATCTTTGCTTCGTTTAGACTAGATCTCTAAATGGTGTTGTCTGAAAATGTGTTGACAATATATATCTAGCAATAGTAGAAATCTATGCCCGTTACATTATCAATAGTTCTGAACATCATTCGGCCATGGTTCTCATCATGAAAGTGCTGATTTGATTTATCGATTCCAATTTGATCACATACTGTGGCGCTTTCATTTCAGCACAAGTTCCATTTTATGTGAACCCTATGGAGCTAACTTCAGGATTTTATTGAAGTGCTCGAGGTTTACATAAAACTGTAATAAAATACTCGAAAAACCTTGACCGTCTTTAGAGGCTGTATAACAATAAGTTTACAATAAATTTCCATTAAAGTTCTCAACAACGGCGAACACACGTAAGAATATAACATAAAGAAACATACTATTATGAACTTATTATTTTTATTCCTTCATAGGTTTCTATTCGAATAACCCTATAATTTTATTTTACACTTATTGCTCATTGTTTTATACTATCGTCATTTGTTTATTCTTTCGTTCACAATAGTATCGTAGTCTACGAGATATTTATAAGTAGTAATGTGCAAATATGTGTGAAGAGTAATGTTTCCAGAGAAATTACCGGGCGTAGATATTCGGTGAGCTACCTAACTAGTAGTAGAGCTACTATTGTAGAGACTGGGTGGCGAGCGCAGTGCAGTGCTAGGTAGTCATTTGGACTCTTCATGTTCCAGTAGCAGCGTGACATTAGGCTGTTATGTGCAGGCGTGTTCTTTACCATCAGACACCTATTCTGTTCGTCCCGTCACACTTACCTAAAAAAACTAAACGGTAGAAAATTGAATCGGCTGAAATTTCTGTGCGCTGTTTTTGTGTTTTCCGTTGATCGTCACACCCTGCTATTAAACAAGTACTGTCAATTTAAATTTCTTTAAAACTTGCGTGCTGAACCCGAGTGGTGGAGGAAGGGGGGGGGAAAGGGGGGTGTAATTGTGTACTTTCCACGTCGATTGTCCGTCTCCTCGGCGCCTGTAAGTCTAATAGCTTGAAGCTATTTGAATCGATAGTAGTTATAAGCTGGGTAAACTTTAACCTATACATTTATATAGACTTTTGTCTAGTAACTGTTCCGATGCTTTATTATTACTTTACTAGCAGCGCCCGGTTTCACCCGTTTTTTTCAAGTCATCAATAAACTAAAAACTGTAAAACACATCGATGATATCGATGATTAAGTATTCCGAAACTTCGCTGTCTCATTGGCACGTTTCATTATTTACCTGCTCAGAACAATTATGTTTTCTTTCTTTGTATTATTTTGTAAATGTCCTGTTTTGTGTACCGTAAATAAATTAGCTGACTCATATTATTGGGTACATATTTCAATAATTTGTAAAATTCATCATCATCGTCATCAGCCGGTATTAGCCCACTGCTGGACATAGACCTCTCCCATAATACGCCACTCAGCCTGATCCTTGATATTACGTTTCCAACTGCCACCGGGGCCGTCTTTCGTATATCGTCACTCCGTCTAGTTATAGCCGGTCAACCGTGGACCTATACGCGATTAAAAAAAAAATAGGCGTCCTACACTACGCTTACCGATTCGTGGTCTCTACTCCAGGACCCGTAAAAAAAAATTAAGTTACTTGAGTTTAATATTTAAGTTGTGGTCGGCTGTTCGGTTTTTTTACAGATAAATTATGATTGCCATCACAAGACAGTGTAACCTACTGCGCCAATTCTAGCTTACGGTATTTATGTCGGCTGAATCGCAAAAAGCTAATAACAAATGCATAAGCTCCGTACAAACGTTGATTGCTTTGAGACTCCCGTCTTAGAAAAATTGCTCCGACTTGTCAGAGATGGCGTTAGACATTATTAACCCACAATGGAATTTGAGTAATTCCGAAATGAGCTCTTTTCTCAGAAGATTTCCACTTCTTATTATGAGATTAAAATTGCATATCGGCAAACAGTAGATATATAAAATAAATAAAATGAAAATAAATAAAATATATAATAATATCCATGTAAAGTTTGGAATTTTAGTGTTGGATCCATTATAAAAGTTGTACAAGTGTTAGTATTTCCATAGTAGGTGGATGTTTACTTAAGGAAACATTAGACATGATGTTCATAATTTTTCGTTCGTGTTATTGTCACTCTTCGTCGCTGTGCGGATTTCAATCTGTAAATTCCTGAAACATATTAAACATGATTCAACGTCGAACGTTAAATTACTAGTTTTATATGTATTATCGGGCTTAAAGTGGTCGCGGATACTCTACCCATCTATTGGTGGGTGGTTCGAGCCGTTCGATACGAGGTCGATAGTGCGGTTAACAATTTTGAAATCAATATTTAGATATTGCTCTAATATACCTATAGGGATAACTCTTTCATTAAGACCAAGATGATGAAGACACAATACTAAGATGAAAAACCAAATGAAATGTATTTTGTAGTAATAAAAATTGTAGACTTAATTTTATTGTGTTATTGACTTATTGTGTTATGGACTTGTTGTATTATATGATTAAATCAATAATAATATGTAATTACATAGAAATAACTATTTCATAAAGACTAAGACGATAAAGACACTATACTAAGATGAAAAAGACTAAACAAAATTTATTTCTTAGTAATAAAGTTAACTTCATTCAACGCCAGAATCGCGACAAACTCTAGGAAATTCCGATTATAACTAGAAAAGTCAGTTTCAAAGAAAAGTCAGCAGAATTCCCGCGAGACGTATGTATTTGCAATTCGATGAGGGCACATAAAAATAACTTGACACGCATTGAACTACAAGGTTAAATACACCCTTCACAGAGAAAAAAAAATATTGTACCGAATTTGAAGTAACTACATTTTCGTGCCGAGCATACGTTATGTGGGCGGACTCAGGACGGGGCGATAACCATAACATATATGTAGATATACAAATTCTTTTACATACTCGTATTATCTTTTGCCTGAAAACAACTGTTCATACTACTAATGAATGAACCGGTTGCTTTTGGGTAACCGCGTTCTATTTCAGACTGCAGCGTCACATAACATCAGGCGGGACGATGCTCCCGAATTAATTAAATATGTAATTAATTAAAAATTATAGTTCTTTGTACTCATCCACGAGCAATTCTAATATACTAAAAATTAAATTAAACATAAATCATAGCTCCCAAGGAGACAATTAAAACTGTATAACGAATTTTGTGGTCTACTGTAATAGACACACCTTTGACAATTATTCTGTCGCCAAGCAGTAGTGTGCAAATATCACTGAAGTCCGTTTTGAAGGACAATGTTTCCAGATAAATTACAGGGCATAGAGATAAAGTATCTTATATCTCTGGGTGACCAGCACAGTGCAGTTCTAGGCAGTGGTATTTGGACTCTTCATGTTCCAATAGCTTCATGACACTGTGCTGTTATGAGCAGGCGTGTTGTCTACCATCAGGCGCATTTCCTACACGTCTCATCAACCTTAACTACAACAAAAAAAAAAACACGAGTATCACATGAATGTCGAAAGGAATGAAGAAATTATCATTTATTTTATTGATCCAGTTCATGTGTCCGAACCTTCTGTGAAGGTACCTACCACATTGACCTTACTGAATTCGTCCACTGCTCCCGATACGTGTATTACTCTCGATTTACGAGTGCGATCCTGAGTCCGTCTCTCGGGTCGATCTACGGCTTGTTTATGCACGTCTGAATCGCGTGGGACGCATTTAGGTGATCGATTGTTGGGATTTAATAGCATATGAAAACGTGTTAATCCTTTGTCATGGCTTGCTTTTGTGTCTCTTAAGGATGTGTTTAGATCTTTAGATCCTTTAATGTTTGTTCTTTCGATTTTAATAGCAAATTCACTGTTATTCTCTGAGGGGTAATTGACTTGTGTAAAAAGTCTCCAATAGGATTGATTGTTATAGGATATCTGCTTCCTGATTCTGGTCCTTGTTTGGTCACGTAGACCTTATAATAAATTTGATTATGTTAAAATTGAAACAGAAAGCTATTTTGAAAAAAAAGCTCTTTAACAGCAAAAATTACGTTTTTTTATTTGCGAAGTTTAACCTTTGTTTCGGTAAAGATAATCTGGTGTTATAGAGATGCTATATCTTTCTTTATCGATACTACAAATACATACAACATATATATTTATTTTTACACCATAGAAAATTAACAAAATTGTCGTAACTGTATTTCGGAAGACAATGGCTCCTCCCATGGCGAATATATTGTAAATATAATGCATAAACTTACACTTGACCACCATATCATTGTTGTTAACCGATGATGCGGTCAAAGATGGACGGTGCTTAGTGCTTACCCAGAATAAACCGATATTGATCCGATTTACAGATAAATAAATAAAATTTATTTCGACACAATTTACAATTTGTTTTAAAAATATATGACCCATCAGCTCCCGAACTAGTCATAGACTGTGCATCGGGGGCCAATAGCTTCTCTCAAGTGCAGTACAATTGCGAAATATATAAACTAAAATGTTTCGTTCAATTTAAAATATATTAAATTGAAATTAATAACAGTTCCTTTGGCACAGTATTTGATAGTAGTCAATGATACATGTCGTACATTTAGGAGGTACGGAAATAGCGCCGATACTGCTTGCTAGGTAATTATGCTTCGTTATATAATAATCGTTTACCTGTTAACTGCTTACTGGAACGGGAAGACAACCCAGTTAAGCAAATTTAGACTCCATCAACAGGAATTTAGATTTAAATTAACAGGAATAGACCACCGGTGGGCTCATGCCTCGTGAGGGAATCCCTAAAAGTGCAAAGGATATGTTGTCTTGATCTAACGAATACGAGAGTAAAAGAAAATCTTGATCCTCATCCTCTCATTGACTGAAAGAGGTGAACATTTAAATGTACATACTGACTTACAATTGTGTTGGTAAGTTGGTAAGTGTCGTGAGTTAAATATGTTTTACCCACCCCAAAAATGTGCAACGCTCTTAAAGAAGTTTTACTACCGTTTTAAAAAAATAAAGTAGCCAAGTGCGAGTTGGGCTCGCCCATGAAGGGTTCCGTTCCAGCAAGTAACATAATATACATAGTACACATAGTTCTTGTAGTTCGTTGTAACTTTGATCGAAGTTTTAATAATAGTGTATTTATGACGTACTAAAAAAAAACTACTCATCAGATCGAGTTCAAACTAATTTTCGTTGGTAGTTTTCATGGTAATGTACATCATATATTTTTTTTTAGTTTTTTCATTCTCTTACTTTAGAAGTTAGAGGGGGGGGGACACACATTTTACCACTTTGGAAGCGTCTCTCGCGCAAGTTATTCAGCGTAGACAAAAATCATATTAGAAACCTCAACATCATTTTTTAAGACCTATCGATAGACACACCACACGTGTAGGTTTGATGAAAAAAAAATTTTTGAGCTTCAGTTCTCAGTATGGGAGGCACCCCTAATTTTGGTTTTTTTAAAAAACTTTTGTAAAAACCTTAATGCGGTTCACAGAATACATCTACTTACCAAGTTTCAACAGTGTAGTTCTCATAGTTTCGGCAAAAAGTGGCTGTGACATACGGACGGACAGACAGACAGACAGACATGACGAATCTATAAGGGTTCCGTTTTTACGTTTTACGGAACCCTAAAAATCGCGTCTTATCAAGGATCGAGACAGCATTCTTATTAAAGACAATCGATCATTCCCAATCGATTGTATCAGAAAGCTTCATTACCACCCTAATGCATAATACTAACGCAGGGCTCATCCATCATAATAAGAAACACGCGGCGTCAAGATTCCTCACATCAAAGCCTACTTAACGGGGCCATATTTAGGTTTTTATACGCGAAAATGTGAAAGGATATTGTCGAAGAAACATTTTGTTGCTAAAAGTTTAGGAATATCAATTTTTCTTCCGTCAAAGGCTGGAAAGTTTGGAACATTTTTGGGTAAATAATAAAGTTTTGTTACTATGTTTATTATGTGCTTAGAGAGAAGGATCTGAGTTTCAGCTGTGGGAAAATGTAGTAGGTTGCTTATGCATAAAGTTTAAGTTATTATTTTTAGTTAAGCAAATAATAATAATATTTTAATAGTAATTTGCAAACATTACTTTGTTCCAGTTTGAAGGGCAATGTTTCCAGAGAAATTACAGGGCTTAGAGATATAATATCTTAGATCTCTGGGTAATGAGCGCAGTGCAGTGCTAGGTATAATGATTTGGACTTGCATGTTGCAATAGCTGCGTATCACTGTGCTATTATGTGACAGGCGTGTTGCTTACCATAAGGCACATGTCTTGCTCGTCTCGTCTCTCTATGCTATAAAAAAAATAAGATATCGTAGTACAATACGTATGGTATTAAAAACAGTTACTTAGGGGAAGTCAGCTCAAAGCGGCCATAGGAGGCAAAGAGGCCATGGTCTATAACTCAGTTATATTCAATATTATCGTGACTTTGCCACTTGGGACGCATAGGCAATCTCCTTCCCCGCACCGGGTAACCGCTTTACCGTATTCGCAAGATGCGTAGAACCGTGGTGTGACGCGAATGATTTTTATCCGTACTACTAAAAAAATGCATGATAAATATTTACTGATTTGGCCCAATCTTATTATATTTTAGTGTTTGTGATTTAATTGTATAATTGATTGAATCATTGCGAACGGTCGTGTAGCATTGCATTCCTTTCAAAGTAGAGAAAGAGTGAGTGCAACAACGTTGAAAACAAAATGCCTGAAAAGGCAAAGCGGTCCGGGCAAAGTGGCCACTGTCTGCTTTGCCATAATTCCAATATCTGAGCATTTGATTTCATCTGTTTATATTATAGGTGAGGAGATTACGTAATCATAAACTGAAACCCCAAACTGTGGATTATGGACAAACAGCACTATTGATTAGATACACAATAAAAAAATAAAAAAAAACAAACAAATTTTTATTAAAATCGACACCAGACCTTCGTCACCTGATCTCTGTTAATCTGAAGAAGTAGGTACTCGCAAATGTCAAAGAATGCCCTGTTAATTAAAACAAAATAGTGCTGGCCGCTTTGCCCATTCCCTGTGGCCGCTTTAGGCGACCACTTGGGCAAAGCGGATTTTTGTCAACTTTTCAAAAAAATTAAATGGATTTTGTTAAAACGCATATTTGAGGATTCGGCTTACATTTTATGAAAATATAATTAACTCTTTATCCATTCATCAAAAACTCTGTGAGAATATCGTTTGTTTTGTCATCTATTATTGAGATCAAAGTTAAGGTGTCCGCTTTGAGCTGACCTCCCCTACACAAAAAAATATTATACTATAGGTACAATGACGGGTCGAGCAACAAATGTACGTGACGATATGCTACGCCCATACATACACCCATAACAACACAGCTATAAGTCCAAATCATTGCCTAGAACTGTACTGTTCTTTTCACTCAGTTTTAAAAGATGATTTATCCAGCGATATAATAAATCAATGAATGTGCCCTCCCAAACTTCAGGCGCACGGAATTATGGGAAGAGTAAGCTCACTCTTTCCGTTTTAGTCGGTTGTAGGAAGCCGTGAACGCCGGACGTTTATACAGTACTAGCTGTTACCCGCGACTTCGTCCGCGCGAAATAAATACTAAGGTAACTCAGACAGTACCTATTTGTATACCCAGACACATGTAGGTACGGTTACTAAAAACAGCTTATAATAAAACAATTTTTTACAATTTCAAAATCGGTTCAGTTGTTTGGGCATAAAAGCGTAAGAAATATTCGTCCCCCATTTCATCCCCGTATAGTTCGAAATTACAAAATTGCTAGAACAAACATTCGTTTGCTACATGTCAAGTGTCTATATACAGAGTTTCATGGTTTTATCTTCAACGGTTAGGAACTTCCATATTGACATTAATCCCCCATTTCAACCCTAATTTCACCCCCGTACAGTTCCAAATTACAAAATTTATAGAACAAACATTTAATTGCTTCGTGTCAAGTGTCTATATACAAAATTTGATGACTTTGAAAGTGACGAACTTTCATACAACCGTTCATCCCTTGTTTCACCCTCTTAGGAGTTCAATTTCGCAAAACCCCGTCTGAGCGAGCACCTACGTGCTAAAAGGGACCTCCATGCAAAATTTCAGATTCCTAGCATTTGTAGTTTCTGAGATTCCTTGATGAGTGACCTTTCGCTTTTATATAATAGATAGAAGATAGATATCGCTTTTCGTTGTCAACAATCAAAATCAGTAGAACCGCAACATATGTACTTCGCCGCTAGCGATTCTAGGTGTCAAGTAGATTGTAGTTGTAAACCCACAGAAATCTAAATAATAAGGTAATAGAAATGGCATAACTCTCAAATTACTTGCAAAACGCTTGTCGCCACATTTCCCCTACCCCCGCGATCACTACTACATGCGCGTAGTATTCAAATAGAGATCCACACACACAGCAACAGCTGCACATTATCAACCTGGGTCTGTGATTGCACCACATACATCCATAAACGCTTATCAGTGAACCTACTAATACATTGAAAAATAAACAATTTTTCACATATACGCTAGTGCTTGACAAAAATTAAAACATATCGATATTTCAAAGTACGGTCCAATTTTAACATTCGATAAAGGTTATTATTGATTTCATTAATTAGGTGCATTACACTACAACAAAGTCAATATGCCTAGGTACCTATAAAATAAGTGAGTCACATGGGGTATACTATTGTTTCGAAAACTGAACTATGTAATTCTGACACCACATGGGCTTAGGTATAGTTGAAGAACAAATGTTGTTGTATATTTTGTACATCGAGCAACTCGATCTTTCGCGCAAGCACGGTAGGGAAGTAGCCTTAGCTAAAAATTGGTTGCCTGTAAAGTCGGTATACGGGCGAAAGTTTTACGTGACAACGACTTTGAGTGGTAAAATAATTTTAATGTGAATATTCATTCGTAGTCTGTCACATTATCACTACACAATCGTTTTACAATTAACTGGCAACGTGTAAACTTGTATGCAGGCGCCTAAGCGAATCGGCGACTCGGGCATGGTTAGCCCGCCTAAGAGCGAGAGAGACAGACATAAAAAGTGAAAGGCACGCGTCCCTCTCACTCGCTCTCATTGTGAGCGCATAACGTGAGCGGAGCGTAACGCAGTTTCTTGAAGTGACACCCGGCAAACCAATTTATAAGACGTTGTCACGTCAAAAATATTGTTCAAATCTTTCTGTCATTTCTTGCGGGAGGGGAAAGTTGCACACTAGCGTAAAGCCGCACTATTACATACAAAACATACCTGTACCGATCCATTGCCGACCATACTCACACAGCCAAATCACTAACACATTAAAAATAAAGCACCATTCACAAATCTAGCCCCGCCCTCAGTGTATTCCAAACCACAGTATATTATCAAACTCCATGGTCCACGCGGACTTGTACTTTGACAGAGGGGAAACGCTGTGTATGCCTACTCCCTTCCGTGTTGCTCGCTGATTTTGTATGAAAACTAATAAAGTCTTAAAAATAAAAGCTTACAATAGATAAATACTGCCTCAGTTATCTTAATTTTTATTTTGCACGGACGAACAATCGCGTGTTATAGCCAGTATGTATATACTTTTGTTAATAATTAATGAATTATGAAGTAATGTTTACCGCGAATTAAAAGATTGTACGTACGGGTGTAATGTTAATTGCGTACAATTTTTTTTATCGATTTATTATGTTACTTTATCGATTAAACTATGTAAAATTTAAAATAAAATTTTCATCGTTTATTTTTGGGCAAGTAAAATTGGACCGTCACAGCACTAACTCACAATCGCTACCTGCGATTGTATCATGGAAGATTAGAGGTTATGACGACATCTTTAATTTTACATTACATTGCTGTTTATGCTTGTACCACTTTAGATGTTAATTAATGTATGCAGAAAAGGTATGCAAAATGACGATCACACCAAAAATTTAAAACTATCATAGTGAATCATTGGACTCCGTTTATTTTAATAAAAAATACAATTAAACTAAAATAAAATACCTATCAGTGAAATGTAATCTCATTATTGGTATATTTGCAAGTTGTGGAAGAACTTCCACAGTTGTTTATGCTCCATAACACAAGTTTCAAAGAGGATTCACGCCTGCCGGTTCGAACAAGACTAAACTACAATTCGAGCACTGGTGGCCTACAAGTCACCTGTGCGGCGACAATGTCACGCGGTCATGCGACTTCTAGTACCTTATTATTTAGATTTCTGTGTGTAAACCACTCACGCTACACACACAAACGTAATTTGTTAACAATTTCAATGTGCTCAGGGCACATCTATTGATTAATATCGATGAATTTATCTATTTGCCATGTAATTTCTCTGGGAACATTGCCTTTATTACCGGGTCACATTATCTAAGTAAAATATGCACATTTCTGGTTAGCGGTAGAATAACTGACAAATGTTTAATATTTTAGTGTAAATAATACCTACATAGGTTTTAGTTACCAAAATGCGCTTACTTATATTTTATATACCTACTGGTATCTCTGTTAAAATATTTGAAATATACGTTTTTTTTTGAGATTTCAGGGTTACAAGTTTGAAATATTAAATACCTTCATTCTATGTGATATTTTTATATTCAAAACCTTGCCACATAATTTTAATCCTTAACTTGTCTGGATAAAGTTTTATCTCGTATCCAGCTATTGTGTCCCTAGCGGTGCGAGGTAATTAAAACTCAGAAGTGGGATTAACCTTTCATCGAGGCTCCAGCGATGCGGGCTGGCATTTACATTCAAACGCCGTTCCGATGATACCCTTGGATTTGTCGTATTATCTCCGGCGCTGTGATGGGTGTGCTTATTTAATATGTAGTAAGAGTACTAACAGTGTCCCGCGGTTTCACCCGCGGAGTTCCCGTTATTTTACCGGGATAAAAAGCCTATGTGTTCTTCCAGACTATAGTCTAACTGTGTGCCAAATTTCAGCCCGATCCGTTCATACGTTACGACGTAGTTGAGCAACACACATTCAAACATCCAATCATTGTAATTGTCATCATTGTCATCATTATAATGTAATATTAGTAGGATAACAAGTTTGCCTTCTATTAATTTCTGAGACTTTATCAAAATCAAAGAAATATGTTAGGAGCCACGTTATTGTCTTTCGTATCCAATCCTTGAGCGATTGTCTGGAAGAGATCGCTCTTAGCGATAAATCGAATTGTATGAAGCGAATTTTTTGGCATTAAGTTAAGTTTATTTTGTTCTCTTGTATTGTATCTTTTAATAAAGAGTTTTCTTATCTTATCTTTGTTGTTTGGCAGAGAAAGTGTGATGGTTGATCTATTCCTTAATATACATACTCGTATGTATTAAGTAATTGACCAACTAATTCCACTGTATACATATTTGTCGACGTTCGTAAAACATAACATTATCTAGCCCAAATTAAGCAAAGTTAGTATTATGGCGTCCAGACAGATGTTATAATATTTACATAATTTTATACCCCGTTTACATGATTCCAGTCCAGTGACCGAATCCAGCGCTGGATTGCTTACTGGAATAATGGAAACCGGCACTGGAATGCATCAATCCAGTGCCGGTTTACATTAGGTATACCCCGTTTACATGATTCCAGTCCAGCGACCGAATCCAGCGCTGGATTGCTTACTGGAATAATGGAAACCGGCACTGGAATGCATTATACCTAAACGTCCCAGTGAAACACAGAAACATTCCAGACTGAGAACAATTATCGCACGCACCCACGTTCTGCTGCTCAGTCGGTAAAGTTACTGTCAAGTTACTAAAAATATAACATAACAAGATTATGTGAAGTGAAAACTTCTTTTCTGTCTGGGTGAAAACCGCACACAGAAATTTTCGTAGGATATAAGTGAGGGTGAGGCTGATCCGGTTGTTGGTATTATTTGGTTGTAATTTGGTCCAACTTGAGACGTACTTCTTAGCATTCCATGGATTCACCGTGCGGGTGCCGGGTCCATCGTGTGGCAGAGAGAGAAATCTCGAATAGACCCCAAGACTTGTGACTCGGGCGTAGGTTTAAAAGGGGCCCCTTATATTGACGTACGTCAACACTCACCTTCACTACTCGTATTTCTCTCCCTGCCCAGCCAAATCCGATATGATCCTACTAATGCAGCTTTAGATACCTACTCGTTCTAGTATAGAACTTACTGCACTTCTGGACAATCCAAGGTCTTTAAGCAGGTTATAGAGAGAATTTGCTGGTATACCTCTCGCTCCTACTTCTACAGCGTATAAGTTAACTACATAGCTTTTTTTGTTAATTCGTTTTGAAGGTCGTAATACTTATTTTGTTTCATCGCACAGATAGGACAGTTTTTATTCTGATTTATGATCTTCATATGACAATATCCGAGAAGGGCCGCTGATTGACTCTATAACATCGATTTAAATAAAAAAATGTGCCCTGAGCATCTTGAAATTGCTAACAAACTGCGTCTCTGTGTAGCGTGAGTAGTTTACAACTACCAATCTACTTGACCCCTAGAATCGCTAGCGGCGAGGTATGTTGCGGTTCTACTTATTTTGGTTGTTGACAACGAATAGCGATAGGTATAAACGTCCGGCGTTCACCTCTTCCTACAATCGATTAAAACGGAAAGAGTGAGCTCACTCTTCCCAACGATAATATAATTCCGTGCGCTTGAAGTTTGGGAGGGCACATACATACATTGATTTATATCGATGCTGTATAACTGTTTTGAATTCCAACCCGCCCTTCTACCGCCTAACTAAATCGGCTTTAGCTTAGCTAATACTGTCTCTATAATTTCAAGTGATATGAAAAGAGAGGACAATAACAAAGCCAAGACAGTTTTAGTTAGGCAGTATACGTTCCGATCCGTTCAGCCGTTCCTACTTGATAGAGCAACAAATGTCCAAACACCCAAAACTTTCGCATTTCTAATATTGATTTTTTCTAAAAAAAAACACAATAATTTATTGCGTAGGTCGAATGTCTAGTCCCACAGTCTCGTCCACCGCTGCTGCCCTTGAAATTTCGGTCCCCTCACAGCTCGTAGTTATCGTTACCGGTAATCCAATGTCATCGATCTGTTGCCGCCGTATCGAAAGCCAATCTGATGTTGTTGAGGCTTCGTTCCTGGTTTGTGATTGTACGGTGTTTTGGAGTTTTTTTTAGTAGTTTGGTGAAGGTTTTAAGTCTTACTATTATAAACTAGCGGTACGCTTCGGTTACGCTCGTGGTACACATATAGCCTAGCACTCAGGGATCATGTACGTAGCCTGCATAGACAACGGTGACAGAATTTGAAATCTTAAAAAAAAAAAAATCGGTCCTGAGTCGTTTCTGAGATTGGCGTGTTTATTAGAATAAACTCTTTTGCTTTATATTGTTAGTACAGATTAAAATAAAGTAGCCAAGTGCGAGTTGGACTCGCCCATGAAGGGTTCTGTTCCAGCAAGTAACATAATATACATAGTACACATAGTTCTTGTAGTTCGTTGTAACTTTCATCGAAGTTTTAATAATAGTGTATTTATGACGTACCTACTAAAAAAAAACTACTCATCAGATCGAGTTCAAACTAATTTTCGTTGGTAGTTTTCATGGTAATGTACATCATATATTTTTTTTAGTTTTTTTATTCTCTTACTTTAGAAGTTAGAGGGGGGGGACACACATTTTACCACTTTGGAAGCGTCTCTCGCGCAAGTTATTCAGTGTAGACAAAAATTATATTAGAAACCTCAACATCATTTTTTAAGACCTATCGATAGACACCCCACACGTGTAGGTTTGATGAAAAAAAATTTTAGAGCTTCAGTTCTCAGTATGGGGGGCACCCCTAAAATTTGTTTTTTTTTTAAACTTTTGTAAAAATCTTAATGCGGTTCACAGAATACATCTACTTACCAAGTTTCAACAGTGTAGTTCTCATAGTTTTGGCAAAAAGTGGCTGTGACATACGGACGGACAGACAGACAGACATGACGAATCTATAAGGGTTCCGTTTTTACGTTTTACGGAACCCTAAAAAAGAAATAGTGATTACTCGGACTCAAATAAATCAATTCATATTAGTGGAATTTATCGCGGTAGAGATAATGGGCAGTTAGGATGCAAAGGTCAGGAATTTAGTGAAAGATTTGGACTACAAATTGCGATGAAGATTGGGTCAAAAATATACCAAACTTACTAATTAGTCCGTCGGCTAGATTAATAGAAAAATATGGGACACGTATTTTTAGGGTTCCGTAAAACGTAAAAACGGAACCCTTATAGATTCGTCATGTCTGTCTGTCTGTCTGCCTGTCTGTCTGTCTGTCCGTCCGTATGTCACAGCCACTTTTTGCCGAAACTATGAGAACTACACTGTTGAAACTTGGTAAGTAGATGTATTCTGTGAACCGCATTAAGATTTCAACAGAAAAATTTAAAAAAAAGAAAAATTAGGGTTGCCCCCCATACTGAGAACTGAAACTCAAAAAATTTTTTTTCATCAAACCTACACGTGTGGGGTGTCTATCGATAGGTCTTCAAAAATGATGTTGAGGTTTCTAAAATCATTTTCGTATACACTGAATAGTTTGCGCGAGACACACTTCCAAAGTGGGAAAATGTGTGTCCACCCCCCCCCTCTAACTTCTAAAGTAAGATAATGAAAAATCTAAAAAAAATATATGATGTACATTACCATATATAAACTACCAACGAAAATTAGTTTGAACTCGATCTGATGAGTAGTTTTTTTTAGTACGTCATAAATACACTATTATTGAAACTTCGATCAAAGTTACAACGAACTACAAGAACTACGTGTACTATGTATATAATGTTACTTACTGCAACGGAACCCTTCATGGGCGAGTCCAACTCGCACTTGGCGACTTTATTTGTTTTATCAAATCATTGAAGATCGACAAAAGTTAAGATTTTATAGATCATCAAACTTGCGTAGTGGCTGTGACGTAAACGTAAACATTGTACCATAAAGTGACGTCGATCGAAACTTCTAAGCACTATATGTATCTTATACCTTTAAAAGAGCAATAATTGTATATAATATATATAGAATCTGAATTTCAGAAACGACTCAAACTATTTTCATGAAATAATTATGTATGCACTATGCAGGGGGTTTTGGGGATGATAAATCGATCTAGCAAGATAGCATTGTTAAATAAAGTGGCCAAGTGCGAGTTGGACTCGCCCATGAAGGGTTCCGTTGCAGCAAGTAACATAATATACATAGGACACATAGTTCTTGTAGTTCGTTGTAACTTTGATCGAAGTTTCAATAATAGTGTATTTATGACGTACTAAAAAAAAAGTACTCATCAGATCGAGCTCAAACTAATTTTCGTTGGTAGTTTACATGGTAATGTACATC
This sequence comes from Ectropis crepuscularia, assembly GCA_963693475.1. Classification (NCBI taxonomy): domain Eukaryota; kingdom Metazoa; phylum Arthropoda; class Insecta; order Lepidoptera; family Geometridae; genus Ectropis; species Ectropis crepuscularia. Next base: position 20,551,011 of record OY856358.1, read on the forward strand.
ATATATTTTTTTTAGATTTTTCATTCTCGTACTTTAGAAGTTAGAGGGGGGGGGACACACATTTTACCACTTTGGAAGTGTCTCTCGCGCAAACAATTCAGTGTAGAGGAAAATGATTTTGGAAACCTTAACATCATTTTTGAAGACCTATCGATAGACACACCACACGTGTAGGTTTGATGAAAAAAAAATTTTTGAGTTTCAGTTCTTAGTATGGGGGGCAACCCTAATCTTTATTTTTTTTAAATTTTTTTGTTCAAATCCTAATGCGGTTCACAGAATACATCTACTCACCAAGTTTCAACAGTGTAGTTCTCATAGTTTCGGCAAAAAGTGGCTGTGACATACGGACGGACAGACAGACAGACAGACAGACAGACAGACATGACGAATCTATAAGGGTTCCGTTTTTACGTTTTACGGAACCCTAAAAATGACATTTTATGTGCTTTTTCAGACAATGAAAAACTCTTAGAATATCATTAGAATACTATAGCAAATTTCGCCACTAACATCATTAAAGTCTAAGTAGCTCGGGCGGTAACACGGCACCCTCGGTGTCAACAGACCCCGGTTCGAATCCTGATGATTACTACTCATTTTTAGGGTTCCGTAAAACGTAAAAACGGAACCCTTATAGATTCGTCATGTCTGTCTGTCTGTCTGTCTGTCTGTCTGTCTGTCTGTCTGTCTGTCTGTCCGTCCGTATGTCACAGCCACTTTTTGCCGAAACTATGAGAACTACAGTGTGGAAACTTGGTGAGTAGATGTATTCTGTGAACCGCATTAAGATTTTTACAAAAGAAATTAAAAAAAATAAAAATTAGGGTTGCCCCTCATACTGAGAACTGAAACTCAAAAATTTTTTTTTCATCTATCCTACACGTGTGGGATGTCTATCGATAGGTCTTCAAAAATGATGTTGAGGTTTCTAATATAGTTTTTGTCTACACTGAATAGTTTGCGCGAGAGACACTTCCAAAGTGGTAAAATTTGTGTCCCCCCCCCTCTAACTTCTAAAGTAAGAGAGTGAAAAATCTAAAAAAAATATATGATGTACATTACCATGAAAACTACCAACGAAAATTAGTTTGAACTCGATCTGATGAATAGTTTTTTTTAGTACGTCATAAATACACTATTATTAAAACTTCGATCAAAGTTACAACGAACTACAAGAACTATGTGTACTATGTATATTATGTTACTTGCTGCAATGGAACCTTTCATGGGCGAGTCCAACTCGCACTTGGCTACTTTATTTTTTTTGTTCCTTTTTAGGGTTCCGTAAAACGTAAAAACGGAACCCTTATAGATTCGTCATGTCTGTCTGTCTGTCTGTCTGCCTGTCTGTCTGTCTGTCTGTCTGTCCGTCCGTATGTCACAGCCACTTTTTGCCGAAACTATGAGAACTACACTGTTGAAACTTGGTAAGTAGATGTATTCTGTGAACCGCATTAAGATTTCAACAGAAAAATTTTAAAAAAAGAAAAATTAGGGTTGCCCCCCATACTGAGAACTGAAACTCAAAAAATTTTTTTTCATCAAACCTACACGTGTGGGGTGTCTATCGATAGGTCTTCAAAAATGATGTTGAGGTTTCTAAAATCATTTTCGTATACACTGAATAGTTTGCGCGAGACACACTTCCAAAGTGGGAAAATGTGTGTCCACCCCCCCCCCCCTCTAACTTCTAAAGTAAGATAATGAAAAATCTAAAAAAAATATATGATGTACATTACCATATATAAACTACCAACGAAAATTAGTTTGAACTCGATCTGATGAGTAGTTTTTTTTAGTACGTCATAAATACACTATTATTGAAACTTCGATCAAAGTTACAACGAACTACAAGAACTACGTGTACTATGTATATAATGTTACTTACTGCAACGGAACCCTTCATGGGCGAGTCCAACTCGCACTTGGCGACTTTATTTGTTTTATCAAATCATTGAAGATCGACAAAAGTTAAGATTTTATAGATCATCAAACTTGCGTAGTGGCTGTGACGTAAACGTAAACATTGTACCATAAAGTGACGTCGATCGAAACTTCTAAGCACTATATGTATCTTATACCTTTAAAAGAGCAATAATTGTATATAATATATATAGAATCTGAATTTCAGAAACGACTCAAACTATTTTCATGAAATAATTATGTATGCACTATGCAGGGGGTTTTGGGGATGATAAATCGATCTAGCAAGATAGCATTGTTAAATAAAGTGGCCAAGTGCGAGTTGGACTCGCCCATGAAGGGTTCCGTTGCAGCAAGTAACATAATATACATAGGACACATAGTTCTTGTAGTTCGTTGTAACTTTGATCGAAGTTTCAATAATAGTGTATTTATGACGTACTAAAAAAAAAGTACTCATCAGATCGAGCTCAAACTAATTTTCGTTGGTAGTTTACATGGTAATGTACATCATATATTTTTTTTAGATTTTTCATTCTCGTACTTTAGAAGTCAGAGGGGGGGGGGACACACATTTTACCACTTTGGAAGTGTCTCTCGCGCAAAAAATTCAGTGTAGAGGAAAATGATTTTGGAAACCTTAACATCATTTTTGAAGACCTATCGATAGACACACCACACGTGTAGGTTTGATGAAAAAAAAATTTTTGAGTTTCAGTTCTTAGTATGGGGGGCAACCCTAATCTTTATTTTTTTTAAATTTTTTTGTTCAAATCCTAATGCGGTTCACAGAATACATCTACTCACCAAGTTTCAACAGTGTAGTTCTCATAGTTTCGGCAAAAAGTGGCTGTGACATACGGACGGACAGACAGACAGACAGACAGACAGACAGACATGACGAATCTATAAGGGTTCCGTTTTTACGTTTTACGGAACCCTAAAAATGACATTTTATGTGCTTTTTCAGACAATGAAAAACTCTTAGAATATCATTAGAATACTATAGCAAATTTCGCCACTAACATCATTAAAGTCTAAGTAGCTCGGGCGGTAACACGGCACCCTCGGTGTCAACAGACCCCGGTTCGAATCCTGATGATTACTACTCATTTTTTTTGTTCCTTTTTAGGGTTCCGTAAAACGTAAAAACGGAACCCTTATAGATTCGTCATGTCTGTCTGTCTGTCTGTCTGCCTGTCTGTCTGTCTGTCTGTCCGTCCGTATGTCACAGCCACTTTTTGCCGAAACTATGAGAACTACACTGTTGAAACTTAGTAAGTAGATGTATTCTGTGAACCGCATTAAGATTTCAACAGAAAAATTAAAAAAAAAGAAAAATTAGGGTTGCCCCCCCATACTGAGAACTGAAACTCAAAATTTTTTTTTTCATCAAACCTACACGTGTGGGGTGTCTATCGATAGGTCTTCAAAAATGATGTTGAGGTTTCTTAAATCATTTTCGTCTACACTGAATAATTTGCGCGAGAGACACTTCCAAAGTGGTAAAATGTGTGTCCCCCCCCCTCTAACTTCTAAAGTAAGAGAATTAAAAATCTAAAAAAAATATATGATGTACATTACCATGTAAACTACCAACGAAAATTAGTTTGAACTCGATCTGATGAGAAGTTTTTTTTTAGTACGTCATAAATACACTATTATTGAAACTTCGATCAAAGTTACAACGAACTACAAGAACTATGTGTACTATGTATATAATGTTACTTGCTGCAACGGAACCCTTCATGGGCGAGTCCAACTCGCACTTGGCCACTTTATTATGTACCTATGTATGCTTAGATCTTTAAAACTACGTAACTGATTTTAATGCTTTTTTAATTGTATCAGCCTAAATATAATTTCAAAAAAACCGAGCACAGCTCGGTCAACCGGGTACTGTTGTAAATTCGTCATTTTTGCTTGTGAACAAAAAAAAATAACGTATGTAGGTCTATACAATATTTATAGATTTTTTTTAAAACAACTAAGTAGTATTTTTAGTCGTCTCACCTAATTATGGAGAGCTGTAGTGACTCCGGCTTATACTTGGTATTAAAGTTAGGTATCGCCATTCACCGGAGCAAAACTGCCAGTACTTATTATGACATTTGCAGCAGGATACAGTTTGGAGCGGCTTATTTGATTAAATTAACTGCATGTACCTAATTACATAGTTAAGAAAATATTGATTCAACATTTCACAGACTCATATTATAAATTATAAACATCAGGATAATTAAGTACACAGATATGTGCTTAGTACCTACAATGGTTAATACAAAGCTCATTTATATTTCAAGCCCCGTCGTCACATCTCATCCCTCGACAGCTCTTTAAAAAGGAAATTCATCAAAAGTACACCGACAAGCTTTTAATGGAATTAACATCTTTTAATTCGTCACATTACGTATCAGAATCCATCGGCCGTGTGTTGGCCAATCGCAGACGAGTATTGTGTCTGACGCATGCGCGCATGTGGGCGTTGGGTCGATAGAGCCCGTGACGTCACACGTGGCGGCCAATGGCGCCGCGGCGGCGAACTTCAATCGATGCTGAACGATTCTGCTGAATCTATTCGTCCTCCTGAGATATGGCTGTCTCCTTGCGACTGCAACTTTTTAAATACACTATGTTTGCGTTTGACCGCATTTGTTTGAGGCAAATGAACGATGCCGCCCACGACTAATCCAATGAACGCGTAAACACAAGACAAATTTGATTAGGTGCGTTTCTACAAATTTCAATTAAAATAACATTTTGCAATCGTAATTTTACATTCCCACCTCAAAAAAAACATTAAAGTTTTATCTGATCGTTGCTACTGTTTGGGAGCGATGATCCGGGAACCTCTAAAAGCCAACCTCGAATAATCTGATAGACCCCTAAACATTGTTTACTGTGGTACAAAAAGAGCTCTTTGTCATAATAATTATTACATTTTTTAAAAAAGGGCATTTGAATACAAGATGCCAATAGAAGTGAAAAATAAAATGTTAGTGTTAAACTGCACTAATATTGCACAATCGTCACCTATGTAGCTATTGATATACAGCTTTTACGCATGCTGGTGACGAAGTAACAAGATTTCAATCTTCAAAAAAAAACATCTAACACGCACATTTCGCTCCGCTGCTCCGCCACCTCTCCGACGCTACGCCGGCGCCGCGGTATATAGCGACAACGGTGCCACGAACCTATGATTTTTTCCCTGCAAAAATCACTCAACATGGCAAAAGAAGATTTATTTAAAATAAAACCCGGATTTGTCATTGTTTAGCCTATAACTTTTATATTCGTACCTCTTTACCAATTGATCGTAACAAAAGTACTCGACCTACTCATGTGGGATTTCCAGAGGGTAATTGCTAAGTAATAAAAACTTGCGATAAGCTTTTTATTAGAAAGCTATTCGTTACTTTGCGTTTTGCATATTATTGCAAAATGTAGGCTTCGTTAGCTTGCATCTGGGTTAAAAAGATAAGAGTGTTTCAAAATGTGGGTTTTCAATCCATTTTATTTTCATACTTCGACGCAAAAACAACGGAGCGTTGTAAGTTTGACGTGTCGTGTGTGTCTGTCTGTGGCATCGTAGCTCTGGACAGATTTTGATTTTTTGTATTGAAAAGCGAATTAGCCGAGACTGTTCTTAGATATGACATGCTATTTTTTATTGTAAATGTGTGGAATACCTAGTGGTATTCCATACATGGTATTAGTCATTCATTTGATAGTCCGTTCATTTGATATCCGCATTAAAGGCGTATAACAAATACATAAAATATGTTTTTAGGTAATCCGCAATTTTGTAGCGGTGGCCATCTTGGCCCGATTAACATCATATCATGTCATAGCTAAGAACAATCCCGGCTAATTCGCCTTTCAATAAAAAAAAACAAAGTCTGTTCATCCGAGAGCTTCGATGCCACAGACAGACACACACGACACGTCAAACTTATAACGCCCCGTTGGTTTTGCGACACACACACAAACTACCACAAATTACAAATTTGAGAAAGCAGCCATCACTAATTTTCGGTTTTTAGGGTTCCGTAAAACGTAAAAACGGAACCCTTATAGATTCGTCATGTCTGTCTGTCTGTCTGTCTGTCTGTCCGTCCGTATGTCACAGCCACTTTTTGCCGAAACTATGAGAACTACACTGTTGAAACTTGGTAAGTAGATGTATTCTGTGAACCGCATCAAGATTTTTACAAAAGTTTAAAAAAAAAACAAAAATTAGGGCTGCCCCCCATACTGAGAACTGAAACTCAAAAATGATTTTTTCATCAAACCTACACGTGTGGGGTGTCTATCGATAGGTCTTCAAAAATGATGTTGAGGGTTTCAATATAATTTTTGTCTACACTGTATAATTTGCGCGAGAGACGCTTCCAAAGTGGTAAAATGTGTGTCCCCCCCCCCCTCTAACTTCTAAAGTAAGAGAATGAAAAATCTAAAAAAAATATATGATGTACATTACTATGAAAACTACCAACGAAAATTAGTTTGAACTCGATTTGATGAGTAGTTTTTTTTAGTACGTCATAAATACACTATTATTAAAACTTCGATCAAAGTTACAATGAACTACAAGAACTATGTGTACTATGTATATTATGTTACTTGCTGCAACGGAACCCTTCATGGGCGAGTCCAACTCGCACTTGGCCACTTTATTTATTTTTAGTTTAATTTGTTATTTATTGAACATGAACCTAGCGCAATACGTTGGTGGATGATGATACTCGATAAGAAAGTGTAATTATTTCAATTTTTCACATTTTTCCATACTTTTGAAACGAGTTTTCGTACTTTCACGGTTGGGAAATTTGTGTGTATTTCCTTCTTGCATGTCGATATACGGATCGACGATGGAAACTGTTCGACCAACTCGTTGGAAACTTTCCAAATTACAAAGTTAAACTTTTACGTACTGATTTAGTAGCCCGTGCATCTATAGAAAAGTTTGAGAGGCGATAGGTTGTTGACTCAGCTAATGTTTGTTTGATATACCTGCGAGAATTGCAAACAAAAATATGGTTACTTTGAGCAAGCTATATTCTGCTTGCTGAATGCTGCTGTAATTTCATATTTATTTGACTACAATAGATACGATTACTAAATAAAGTGGCCAAGTGCGAGTTGGACTCGCACATGAAGGGTTCCGTTGTAGCAAGTAACATAATATACATAGTACACATAGTTCTTGTAGTTCGTTGTAACTTTGATCGAAGTTTCAATAATAGTGTATTTATGACGTACTAAAAAAAAACTACTCATCAGATCGAGTTCAAACTAATTTTCGTTGGTAGTTTACATGGTAATGTACATCATATATTTTTTTTAGATTTTTCATTCTCTTACATTAGAAGTTAGAGGGGGGGGGGACACACATTTTATCACTTTGGAAGTGTCTCTCGCGCAAATTATTCAGTGTAGACGAAAATGATTTTAGAAACCTCAACATCATTTTTAAAGACCTATCGATAGACACCCTACACGTGTAGGTTTGATGAAAAAATGTTTTTTGAGTTTCAGTTCTCAGTATGGGGGGCAACCCTAATTTATCTTTTTTTTTTAATTTTTTGTTCAAATCTTAATGCGGTTCACAGAATACGTCTACTTACCAAGTTTCAACAGTGTAGTTCTCATAGTTTCGGAGAAAAGTGGCTGTGACATACGGACGGACAGACAGACAGACAGACAGACAGACATGACGAATCTATAAGGGTTCCGTTTTTACGTTTTACGGAACCCTAAAAACGAGTTAGACCGTCAGCTAGATTATTAAAAAAAAATTGTGCACGTATTTTTTCTTTTGTTTCACAAACAAAAAATGATGAAGTTACAGTGCTTAGAAGTGTCGAGTGACGTCACTTCGTTCATGGTACGATTTTTACGACGAAATGACGTCAGAAACCCCACTCCACTTTTAATAGTTTGATAATACAATAAATACGTGTCCCATATTTTTCCATAGTCTACCTGACGGACTAATTAGAATCGTATGTTTTTGGCCTAGTCCTCATGCCAATTATTGTACAAGTTATAAAAAAATGCAATAACGTTAGTTATGTACGAATTTTTTTATAAGGAGGAAAATGACGGCTTATGCATGTGTTCTGATTGTAACCAACACACCTCCATATATCAGCACAGTGCTATTCAGATATTTAAACTACACTGCGCTCTTCACCCGAAGATATAAGACAATGTATCTCTTTTCCATTTAATATCTCTGGATATTATTATGGACATTGTTATTCAAATCGAAACACATTCATGTTTGTGTTACAACTCACATGTTTCAAATTAATAAAAAAAAACATTACAGACGCTACTATGTGTTTAAACACACACATGAATATATACTCTATTATATATTTAAATCTTACACCAAGAAACTTGCAAATATCCTTGTACAGTCTGCAAAATAGTTTACTATTTCATTTCAATATCAAAATGTTACACAACCAATTTCCGTGAAATTTAGTATCACGATAGCGTCTAATCAGGCTTGCACATTACCTAACTTCATTTCTCGGTTTAACGGTTCGTATGTGATAGCTTGTAAAGAGTAGTAAACATATTTCCTGAACTTTAGTAAGACGAAACGTTGCATTTTTAAATCAGACGAGACTAAAATATTCACCGCTCCAACTGGCATTCATCTTTGTACTGACTGCAGCATCTTCGCTATTCTGAAATGTAAAAGAACTAAAAAAGTATTCCTTTAGAGCTTGTTTTTTTAATGTAATTTCAGAGCGTAGACTTTTTCAAGTTTCATTTCTAGTCTGCGACTTTATATTCGCTGCATAACGTTATTATTCACGGCTGGCTCAAAGAAACCATTACAAGTTATGGTTATTGTGGGCTGAATATTAATACTAATAGTAATGTTACTTACTGGCTTAAATTAGAAGTGACTTGAATGTATGCGTCGTCTCTCGCTACGTACGTGGTCTCGTTTTTATTTTTCTCTAAAAAAAATCTACTTATATTTACTCATTTTTCTTTGAAAAACCCAAACAAGGTTTTGAAATATAACTATTTAAAAAAAAAAACAAACGAACGACTAAAATTTAATTACATATTTTTCGCTGAAAAGATACACAATAAACATGCTTCTTAAAATTAATTATTTTTCATTGAAAAACCGTACAAACACGATGCATTGACCAAGCGCTTGAAAAAGTAGTACACAATTGATTAATTTATTTTTTCCGAAAAAAGAAAAAAAAAACTTACTTCAATTTACAAACAAATTCAGACACTCGACCAAATTTCATAAGAATCTATCACAAATAATAAAGACGATATATCGTCTAATTACACGAAAATAAATTTTAGTTTTTGTTCACATTTCAGAAACCACCACACAGATAAAATATGGGACCACCTGAACTGTAATCTACCGAACAAAAAAATTATCATTAAAATCGATTCACACCTGGGGCTGCGAACGCATAACATGCATACCAAAAAAAAACAGACATCCAACGTAATTGAGAAACTCTTCCTGTTTCGAAGTCGGTTATTAAAAATAAATTACTTACAAAGCTATATAGCTGAAACTGTTCACCACTAGCTCGTGTATTTCCGATCAATCAGCGGACACCGGTGTCAGACACCATCAGACGACATAATCCATCAATCGGTCTGTCGCCGACCATATGTTCACGCACACGGTCTCTGTTTATGTCTAAACGATATAAGTTGAACATCTATTACGAAAAAGAAAAAGTGGTCTTATGGTAGGTGGCCACCGACTTGTGTGACATGACTTGAAAAACTTAGAATAATTTGTAGTACGTTATCTAAGGAAAACAACGTCTCCTCTGTTAATTCTTAAATTTAATAAGCAGTTTTTTTTATAAATAATTAAAGATACCCAGATAAATTACAGGACATAGAGATAAATGATCTTATATCTCTGGGTGACGAGCGCAGTACCTACCTAATGCTAGGTAATGATTTGACTCTTCGTTTTCAAATAGCTGCCTGATACTATGCTGTTATATACAGGCCTGTTGTTTACTGTTAGGCACATGTCCTGCATGTTTCGCCACTTTATATTACAAAAAAAAGTTAAGGTAAGCCGCTCAAGTTGGCTAAAGTAGAAACGCAATTTTTTTATTAAACCATCCATCTTTTCCAGTTTGAACCTACGACCTTACCATTGTAAAATAGGGCTTATTAAAAGTTATCAATGGGTTTCTAATTGCATCTTTCAAGTTTCACTGCCAAGGTCGTGGAAAGGTCAGCCCAGCCATCTTTACCTTATACCCCGTTTACATTATTCCAGTCTAGCGGTCGAATCCAGCGCTGGATTGCTTATTGGAATAATGTAAACCGGCACTGGAATGCATTGGCACTGGATTGATGCTTTCCAGTGCTGGTTTCCATTATTCCAGTAAGCAATCCAGCGCTGGATTCGGTCGCTGGACTGGAATAATGTAAACGGGGTATTAATCTTATTACGAAATGAGGAGTTAATGCCGACCTAATGCTCACTGACAAACTCTAGCGTTTCGTCGACGAGTGTCCATTAATCTTGTGTAATACACCCAAGACGCTGGATAATTAATTTGGAGAAATAAAAATAATGTTGTAGTCATTTTTTATGCTCTGTCTGTACAAAAAGATATAAAAATAATTAAAAATCGTCTCCATTTCTACAGGTAGATTAAACTTCTGAAGTATAGACTGCAATTTTCCAGCATTAGTTTACAAAGATAAATCGATTCAACAAGTTTTACAGAACTCTGAATAATAATTTTCAAGGAAACTTGCTGAGCGCACAAGACAGTGGAAAATTGCTCGATCAAAACTTAAGCTTTCCCTCACTCCGAGGGGGGTAGGGCGTGGTGAAAAGAAAAGACCTCACTATAAGTAATTTGTTCGGATATGGCAGTCATTAATATTTTGCGAAATTAATACATACTCGTGTTTCCGTGAAATTGTGATAACATAATGGAGAGTCCTATTTCAACGTAGTAAGGTCGTAGGTTCATAACTCGTTTGCGTCTTTAGTATTTTCCCGCTGTCTCTATATAGTATTTTTAGTTGTGCTCACTATCACTGGACTGGATTTACGAATGGGTTGTTGATTACATTCGCTAACCTGCCTTGGAGCAGATTTGTGAATGTTGGCCATCATTTTCTCCTTGTGAGAAAAGGCATCGTGTTCCAGCAGTGGTTAAATGAAATGGGCTTTATTCTTGTGAACAGATTTTCCACGACTTCACGACTAAAAACAATGGGGGGCGGTACATGTTGGAGATTACGATTAAAATTGTCAAAATTATGTATTTATAATATTTTTTTGGTACAAATCATTTCATTCCTACGTTTTAATGCGTTGCGATAATTGCTATAATATTTTTATGAATTTATTTGATCTGTAGACAAGTGATGTTATCAAGATCGATCGAGATTTCTACGAGAAACCTTTTCAGCCTGATCGGGAGTACAACGGTAGGAAGTGCAAAACGTAACCGTCTTTTAGAATCAGCTTATTTTAAGAATTTAATTACTATTATATCAGCTTATATATTGTCATATTGCAGAGCAAAAGCCTCTCTCCCTTCCTCCTACTTTTTCTAATCCAATGCAACAGTCCTCCAATATTTTCTAAAACTATCGACCTTCTTCGCCACTTTTCGGGATCGCCCGGCTGTTTGTACGACATACATCACGAGAAAAGATAAAAGTTTGGGAACTTTTATCTTTTCAACTTATTTCAAGAATGTAGAATTCAAATTTCGGGATAATCTGACGTACTTTTCATTTGTGCGCAATATCTTTCCTGGAATCATCTAACACCCACACTTACTGCTGCAAGTAACCTTTTTCACCCACGTGTTAATCCAAAAGTTTTATTTGCAAATTGCGCTGTGAACCTCTGGATTTTTCTAGAAGCCTCAAGCCGCAGGCTCCGCTCTTAAAACTGATCTGTCTCTTAGCCACAGTTTATTTCATAATCCGTAGTAATACGGGGTCATGTCAAAGAGCTCTCGGTTAGAAAAACAGGTTTATGGCGGCCCAGATTGTTGGTGTAATGCGGCGGGCGCATTAGGCTTTACCGCCTTGCCCTGGTTCGGTGGTATACAGACCCCCAGCTTTACGGTAAATATCAGGCTGGAAAGCCGAACCTGAAAGGGTAATTATATAAAGTTATGCCTATTTCCCGTAGGGTCAAACACCTACCTAGGATTCATATTATCACTCCATGCCTTACAAATGTTTCGAGTGTTGTGAGATTGTCAATGGTAGCTTGTAGTGCAGTCTCTAAAAAATAGATCTACGTTGTACTATTATATTTGTGAGCCTGCAAAGCAATATGTCACGTACGGGAACTATGCGGCTAAAACCGCGGGGCGCTGCTAGTAATCAATGCAACAAAAAAAATCATATTGTAACTTCCAAGAATAAATAAAAATAAAAGAGCTGAGAGGAGAAAATCAAAGAGGTCAAAAAGATAAGAGTGCCAATGAAAGTGTCAATAATGCTGGGGCCACACTAACGAGAAATGCCATTAATTATCGCGATAATGGACGTTAACCGTAGATGTATTTTACACCTACGGTTTATGGCCATTAGGTGTATACCTACGGTTAACGTCCATTATCGCGATAATTAATGGCATTTCTCGTTAGTGTGGCCCCAGCATAAGGAAATCCCAATTCCCCGATCACGTTACAGATTAGCTAGTGGGCTCGGTCAGGTAACGGGACTTAAAAAAAATAAAGACATCTTTCGAGAAGTGCAGATAAATCCGTTTCCTTTAACTCCTTGTGATGCGGCGATGCCTTGCAAATGTACAACCGGTATCTAAGAAAGGAAGCCGTTATGATCTCAGTAATTACAGGTCAATAGCAATCATTTCACTTCCTTCTCTGTACTATTACGGAAGGGGTATTAAATGCAAAACTGCTGAGCTACTCGTTTAAACGGCTCGTTTTGCCGAGTGTGCTGAGGAATTGTTGGACCTAATCAAACTAATGTAGGACAATGAAGCAACGATATACGCAAGAATGCAGTGGCTACAGACAGAAATCTGTGAAATTATGTTACGGAATTATGCTATCGTTTGGAAGAGTGAGCTCACTCTTTCTGTTTTAGTCGATTCTAGGAAGCGGTGAACCCCGGACGTTATACCTATCGCTATTCCTTGTCAACAACCAAACTAAGTAGAACCGCAACATACCTCGCCGCTAGCGATTCTAGGGGTCAAGTAGATTGGTAGTTGTAAACCACTCACACTACACACAGAGGCGCAATTTGTTAACGATTTCAAGGTGCTCAGGGCACATCTTTTGATTTTAATTCAATTCATTTATTCGAACCATAAATTTATAAGAACACTTGGTAACGTCATTCACAAAAAGGCAACGAATCCGTGTACATAATAAGATAAAATAACAATGTCAAAATGAATAAAGCAGCTGTAAAGAAGCCTCGTCCATTAAATGCAGCTGTAAAGAGGCTTAGTCAAAGACAAAATAACAAATAATTAATACATACAGTATACAGAGATACTACATGAGTACAACCTACAGAGATACTACATGAGTGTCAACCTATCGAACAGGCCGGTTTTAGGAGCGGTTTCTCCACTATTGACCATATACATACGGTAAAACAACTTATGGAGAAGAGTCAGGAGTTTAACCATCCTTTGTGTATGGCCTTTGTCGACTACGAAAAGGCATTCGACACTGTCGAGCACTGGGCGGTGTTTGACTCACTGGGGCATTGTTCCATCGACGTTCGATATGTGGATTTGCTCCGAGAATTGTATGCTTTAGCAACGATGCAAGTAAAACTGCATGACATGACAAACCTTATTTCTATCCAGAGGGGGGTGAGGCAGGGAGACACCATTTCACCCAAGCTTTTTACAGCGGTCTTACAAGACATCTTAAAACTGCTTCCATGGGATTCATGTGGTATTAAGATCAATGGTGTTTATTTGTCTCACCTTAGGTTTGCAGATGACCTTGTAGTTTTTGCTGAAAATTTAGACGATCTCCAGAACATGATCCAACAACTTTCGGATGTTTCTTTAACAGTGGGCTTAAAGATGAATATGGCCAAGACCAAGGTGATGTCGAACGTTTCTGGAAACTCAAACACAATTACGGTTGGGAATGAGAGCCTAGAGATGGTCGATAGTTACGTCTATCTTGGTCATACCTTGTCTTTTGGTATAGAACATCAAAAAAAGGAGATCTCTAGACGTATACAGCTTGGATGGGTAGCGTTTCGAAAACTGGCCGACATTCTTACATCCCGACATATACCACAGTGTCTGAAAACACGTCTTTTTAACCAATGCATTCTGCCCACCATGACATATGGTGCTGAGACGTGGACGCTCACACACGAAGCTATGTATAAGATCAGGGTAGCACAGAGAGCCATGGAAAGGTCCATGCTCGGCATCAAACTACAAGATCGAGTTCGAAACACTGAAATCCGACGAAGAACCAAAGTTCAGGACGTCGGAAAAGCAGTGACAAAGTTAAAATGGAGTTGGGCAGGGCATATTATTAGACGGTGTGACGACAGGTGGACCAAAACTGTCACAGAATGGTGGCCGAGGCAGGGAATGCGGAGCGTTGGACGTCCACCAGCAAGATGGGTCGACGATATAGTAAATATCGCGGGTCGAACCTGGACTCGATTGGCACAGGACCGAGGCAGATGGCAAAGTAAGAGAGAGGCCTATACCCAGCAGTGGGATAGAGAAGGCTGTGGATGATGATGATGATGACATGAGTACAAACAATGTTACATCAAAAGTTTTATAAATCTATTATTTTACCTTATAACAAGATTCTAATTTCGATACATTTCTATTCCGTACGTTACTATCTTTAACAAAGTCATCTATATTATAATATACCTTGCTCAATAGGTAGCTTTTTATTTCATTTTTAAACTTGGTTTCATTGAGACCTTCCACTTGTTCAGGGATTGCATTACAGAAGCGATTACCATTACATTTCAAAGAGTTATTTGTTTTCAGAAGTCTGCACTTAGGAAATACAATTTTGTATTTGTGGTGCGCTTTTGGATTCAGATCAGTTAATTTCTTCAGTCAAATTATATCGATGGACAAAACTGGGCAGCGAGACGTTCGCATTAAGTGCGCCACTAACGTGACTTACGTAAGCATAGCATTTAACTGTAAAACTATCTGGAGTAATTGTTGAACTAGATGATTTTCATACAATACCATTCGTCTATTTACGACAGTGGCTCCAATCCTCAGCGGTCATGTGTGGTGTCCGTCTACCCACATAACAGGTTTCGGTTTCACGCCGCCCCACACGTGACACTGCCCATGTTATAAATGGGATTTTTGTTTACGTAACGTATTTTACATTACGTACGTCCTAACGACTTGTAATGGGTCCGTCTATGGTTTTATAGCGTTTACTTTAAGAGTAAATGTAAACCAATTAAATGAATGTAACAATTTATATTGACATCTGTTCGATCTTTCTCATATAAAATTTCAAATAGGATTGCCAGTCACCGGCTTAGCTCCATCTACTTAAAGCCCCAACCCCTCCAAAACTCTTTTTGAGATGGCGGGTAAAAGTAGATGGTTCCACAAAGGCGCCCTCTATACTAAATTTTACTAGCCATATCCATTTCTTTAAAAAATCAGATACTTATTCTTTTATATAACACATATTTAGACTCAAATCCCAGTATTAAATATTTTATTATAATATTGTAAGCGAAATATACTACAAACGATACGTCTGTTAATTGATAACTGTAAAAATATTTGTAGCTAAGGACAAATATCAAGCGTATGTTGTTATAAAAACCTTAACTTGTAAAATTTAAACTAGGTACCCACATTTTTGCCTTTTTCGATCTCCATAATAATGAGAAAGAGGTGATGAGAAGGAGGTGATGAGAAGGAGGTGTGAAGAATGTACATTGTACAATACCTTTTTTGTAATTCGTAAAAACGAACACAAAAGCATAAGATCAAAGTTTTCGTATCTCAACAGAGAACCGAGTTATAATTTTTTTTTTAAATAAAGAATGACTAGACGAGCTGGATGTGTCTGATGGTAAGCTACATGCCTGCCACATAACAGCACAGTGACACGCAGCTAATGGAACATGAAGAGCCCAAATTATTACCTAACACCGCACTGAGCTCGTCACCCAGAGATCTAAGTTGTTATATCTCCAAGCCCTGTAATTTATCTGGAAACATTGCCCTTCAAACCGGAACACAGTAATATTTGCACATTACTGCCTGCCTTATCGAGGTCAATTAAATCAACGTCGACAATTAAAGTCAAGATACCCTCACATGTAACTTCCAATATTTAACCTTCTTTATTCACGTACATTTCTAAATCGTTTCTTCCGACAGATAGCTGGAGACTAAATTTCTGGAAGTAAAAAGATAAATGTTATGCATAGATTTTAAGTGTATTTCTGTAGAGCGATTGGACACATTTTGATATAGTAGTTGAAAGCTTACGTGATTGTAGATAGTTATAATTTATGTCGGGATTACTTAAACACGTAAATTGTGTCCGTTTTATCATAATCATGGACTGCTCATTAAATAGAGAGCTTATCAACATATTCTTATTTTTTCTCGTCGCTTTAGTTAACTTTGATTTATTACTTATAAATTAATGAATTATTTACTAAACCATTAATTAGGATAATGTAATAATTATTATATCCATTATTTGTACAGTGAATAATGAATGCCAGCATAAAATACTATTTGCAAAGCAACATTGATAGTATGATAATAATTCATCAAATGTCAACAAAATATTATGATTGCTTGGCAATGTAGTATTCATTTATCGGTATATGTGATGATTGTATGTGGTTCAAAATTACTTGAAACTTTCTTTTGTACTCGTAATTATGCATGTTCGTGTGTTTTGGGTAATAAAAAAACATTTTCTTGTAGTGTCTTAAAAGTTCCTACATATGTGACTTGCATAGATGTTACAAACGTGTAAGGCTTTGTATATATGAGTAAATGCGTGTAGTTTACCTTCAACGATCACTACTGAACCTTCATTCAGACTCGAAATGGAGTGTGTTCCGGTTTGATTAAATTTCCCTTTGTTTTCCGTTTCTCTCAACAGAATTAAGTATTAATACCCCAGCTAATACTTCAGAAAACTTCCTTAAGTCTCGAGAATTAACTAGAGTTTCAGTGGGTTCGAAGAATCTAGAACCGTTCGTAAATTGCGATGGAAAACTCCGGGCCGTTATACACCCACTCACTTCTCCAACGGGAGCCGAGTTTAATAA
This sequence comes from Ectropis crepuscularia, assembly GCA_963693475.1. NCBI lineage: Eukaryota > Metazoa > Arthropoda > Insecta > Lepidoptera > Geometridae > Ectropis > Ectropis crepuscularia. The sequence continues at coordinate 20,568,261 of OY856358.1, forward strand.
CTACGAAATATGCGATCAAAATGTGCTTATTTAATGTCCCAATAAATATTCGATAGTAACTCACAAATTATAATGATTGGTAAAATAAATATGAAAATAACATGGTGATTGTGTAGTGTGGGCGGCGTAGCGGTTTTCTACGGAGCGCGTAGGACACGTAGAGGTTTGCTACGACAAACTCTGCAAAACAATTTCGTATAAAAATAAACTCAGACTGCCCCGATTCGTCTAAGGATGAAAAACTTACTACTACATACGATACATAACGCTGCAATTTTTTCGAATTATTCGACAATCTTATTAGAACTCTACATTTAAATTCATAAACAGTCCTTGGAAAACCATCTTTCCATTGTTGTTAACAAATCGACACTCATTCACAACCTTCCAAGTTTAGCGAAAACAAACACATTGAAAATGTAGGGACTTCATCTTTTAAAATTATAATGTTACTTAATTAAATCTAGTAAAAGCGACAAAGTGAAAGAAAACGTTTGTTAGCTTGGTGAGATATGTCTATCTATACAAATGCTTCGGTTTATCATCTTACAAAATTAATTAGACTTTCAACTAATTACTTCACCGAAAGTTTCTAATGAAGTTGTTAAAGTTTCAAAGAATTTTCTAAAGAATCCTTTCGGCAATATTATAAGACGTAAATTAACCTTTTCTGTTCATAGAAGTCCAATTTGGTAGGTTTTAAAAGTACGTAGTATTTACCCAAAATCATTCAATTAAAATCATCATAATAACTTTATTTGTAATCATCTTACATTACGGGTGAAGAGATAAGTGCAATCCTAGACAATGTTTTGAACTCTTCATATTCAAATAGCTGCGTGGCGCTTTGCTGTTATGGGCAGGCCAGTTGCTTACTACCGTCCGTCTGGTTTGTTCATCTCCATACGATATCCTTTTTTTGCGAGGCGGACCTGTGGCAGTCGGCTTCATATGACTTGCATTGAAATTTCACTTTATTATATCTACTGAACTTTGGTTTAGCGCAGATGGCGCAAGTCCTGAAAAACCTAGTCAACTTTGACATTGAACTAAATGATAACATTCATACTTGCGAAGTAAACATCAGACAAAGACAATATATGAAAAATCAGACCAATTTGGAAATACTATTAAAAAATTACATAATCTCGTTAGTTGTGTCGATCGACAGGCTTCTAGCGAAAAGCCTCCATGGACGTTTCAAGATGCTTTCTCTAGACAGATGGGTCAGATGAACAGCGCGCATGGTCACTAACTGGGCAATGTACATTTCTAATCACAGGTAGCTTGGGCCATGCTCCGCTGTCAGCGGCAATCTATCTAGTAACTAGAAATCTAGTTTCTATAATATTTATACATTGATTTTATAAAAACCGACGTAATGAAATAATAGGATAGAATAATTGTATCATTATGAATGTTGAGCTTACCTCTCTGTCATTTTCCTCAAAGCGAAGTGAGAATTTACATTTCAGTGCACTGCGAGGTGCAGACAAAGGAATGAAACGGCCACCATTTGGTGCCAAGATCTCGGGATATGTATGATGTATTCTGTGCTTGTGCTGGGCTAGCCTTCTCTGTTATGTATGAAATATTTCAGTGCTACTATGTTGTAGCGTTTATATTGTGACTGTGCTGGTCTAACCGCAGTGTTCTGAGAATTTTGTAAAGGCTCCCCGAAAGCTAAAACGCGGACAAATTTTAGAAATGAGTCAAATCATTATGTACTTAAAAACGGTTTGATGTACATGACGTCAAAATAACGGAAATAATGATAATAACTGAAGTAATGTTTTGGAATACGGAAATAATAAATCGTCGAAGTATAGTAGGTATTTTTAAACAGTTTTCCGTGGCAGCAAAACGTCAGCTTCTCTGATTTTGCTGATGTTCATAAGTGACTGACACCAGTTACCATCAGGCGGACCGTATCGTATGCATTTTGCCACTCAGCATAGACAAGAACAAAATCTAAAATTCTGATTTTCCCCCGACTACCTCAGATTTGTAAACTGTACATCATTCTACTAGTCAAGCCCTTTCATTTGATACCCATATTGAGGTAGGGTGTGAAGAAATATTTTGTGGAGGCGGCCATCTTGAATCGATATTAACTAAACAGAGCTAAGAAACAATGCACGAAGATTAAACCTGAAAAAAAAACCGCATTGAAATAGGTTTATCCGTTTGAGCTCTACGGTGCCACAGACAGATACACACACAGACAGACATCGACGTCAAACTTATAACGCCCTTTTTTTTGGTCGGGGATGATAAGATGAGTGATGAGAAGAACACTTCGGAAACTTGTGACAGGTCGGGACTGTGTGAAAACACACATCATCATCGTGAGTCACCTTCAAGAAAAGGAATGTAAATCACTGCATAAAATTCAAATCAAATCAAATTTACTTAACTCGTTATCCGTCACTCGAGAAGTATGATGGTTTATGGGCCTTTAATTTTTCTTGAAAAATGTCCGTTTAATCCGGGTACTTAAGTCCCACTCTGTATTGATTAGCAGTGAAGCTCCGTGATACTTTTAACCTTTGCCCACGCATTTATCTCGCTCCATTGCATAACCTCCAGACCCACATTCCTGCCCGCTTTACCTAGACATCGTTCTACCTAGCCTGTCTTAATACGTTGATAGCGTCACTGAGGAGAGTTGACGACGAACCGTGGGCGTTTATTGTGATCGTTGTATTGTGGAAATCTAAGTATATAGATAAATACGTGACGCACACCACAACTTTGTACCCATTTTTACGCCAGATATGCATGCGTACGGTATATGAAATGTCGCATACTTTTTGCTAAAATAGAGGAGTCCAGAATGCTGGTATTTAATTATTACATTTATGTATAAGTACCCAGGGTAACCGAGCTTTGCTCGGTTTAAATACTAAAAATACTTAGATACTCTTAGATTTTCTTAAAAATAATAATACTTGAAAAAAAAAGAGAAGCCGTCTGGATTCGAACCCGCAGCTACTAATTCGTGACCGCCACGAACGCCCGACTTCCCGTCTGAGCCAATTATGCTGTCGCATCACGCGGCGAAATTTACCTTCGCATTCTAATGTCTAATGTGATAGTTTTTCGTTGTCTAAAAACGCGCATAATATGCGTTCTTTAAAAATGAAACCTAGTAAGTTAGATCGATTTATCGTCCCCGAAACCCCCTGCATACACAATTTCATGAAAATCGTTCGAGCCGTTTCCGAGATTCAGATTCTATATATATATACATATTTATATAGGTACAAGAATTGCTCGTTTAAACGTATAAAATAATTTGTTTTCTCCAATAAAACAAAATACGACTTCAAATTAAAATTAATTGAGACACTCGACCAAATTTCATAAGAATCTATCACTACGTCGTTGTATTAACTTCATTTTTTGTTCATAGTTTAAAATCGCCGCACTAATTCCGATAAAATTTATAAGAAAACTTAAAGAAAAAAACAAAAGAAGAACCATCAAGATCTATTCACAATTGGAGGCGCTATCGCGTAGCACACAAAAAAACATACAACAGAATTGAGAATATCCTCCCTTTTTGAAGTTAGTTAAAAATACAGAAAATCAATATTAGAATAGATATGGTAGAGTTTTTGTGGTAACGAAGACCGGACTGTAGTGCAAAGGGATATGAGAGAATGCGAGTTGTAGGATGACCATGTCTTAGATAGAGCGAAGTGGAGAAGAAATAGCAGGAAGGCTGACCCCACCACCTTATGGGATATATAGCCAGGAAGAGAGAGAGAGAGAAAGAGAGAGAGAGAATACAGAAAATTGATCCCGCCATACACTGACCGTCACCGAACTGGTTATTGTATGAAAAGTTTTTTATATTCAATTTAATATGTCAACAAATATTTTGCAAATGGGTTGTCTAAAAGCCTGGGTTGTCCAGAATATCATTAATTAACATTTTTTTTTACATTTCTTTTCAAATTATTGTATTTTTGAAAAAACTTTATAACATAACTTGTTATTTTGGCTTTACTCAATGCTTACGAAATCTCAATCCGTGATAGATCAAGTAATTCATAATCTAATAGTTTTACTAACAAACTAGTGAGCCCTCTCGGCTTCGCCCGTGGTACATAATATATGAGCTATAGCATTCACGGATCACGTATATGTATATCCAAGGGTGGAAGAATTTTTAAGATCGGTCCAGTAGTTCCTGAGATTTGCGCGTTCCAAAAATATCTTTTCAGCTTTATTTTATTAGTACGAGTATATTTATAACAAACTAGCAGCGCCCCGCGGTGTTACCCGCGTAGTTCTCGTTCCCGTTATTTTCCCGGGATAAAAAGTGTGCTGTCGATATGTTCTTCCATATGATATATAAAAAGCCGATGTGTTTTTCCAGACTATAATCTAACTATATTCCAAATTTCAGCCTGATCCGTTCATATGTTACGGCGTGATTGAGCAACAAACATCCAAATATCCAAACATCCATACTTTGACATTTATAATATTAGTGGGATGTATCGTAATGTACGTAAGGTTTTTCTTTTCAAAACACTATTGGATCACTTTCTGTTGAAAATGGTGAATTAGGTAATTTTGAATTATTAAAAATTTAATTAATTTGTGACTGTGGAAATTGAAGTAACAATCGAGATGATATTATTATTTCATTCTCTTTTCACATCATATCACGATAATATGTTTGTAGAGTACCTTATATATTTTAAAATGATATATAATTCAATATATCTAATGTGATCGGATGATATGTTTCATTCATGTTAAATTATTATAAGTATATACAAAACTTTCCTAGAATTGAAGCAATTCGACTCGTAAGATCACGACTTAGACGAAACGAACATCGCGTTCATCTCCCGTTCACTGACACTAATTCGAACTAATAGCTCTACTTACACCGCAGACGAATCGTAAATGCCCATAAAACGACATCTGGACAATGCCCTGGGGTGCAACGCACGGACCTATTGGGGGTATAGGGGCGATACACGAGGTAAGATACTTTATTGTCTATCGAAAGCTATGGGCTTTCCTTCTTACACGTGCCGGGTCTGAACTGTATAGCTCTGTTTTTCCTGTTTCCGAGAAATTATAATCTCATCTTTCACGCTAACTAATTATGGTAAATTATAACGTTAGATATTAAAAAAATCCTGTAGCTTCTCTGGAAACACTTTGCCACTTATCTGCTTGGTTGTAAAGTTACTGGCAAAGATGTGGTACTTCCCCAGGCGGCCTCTGCTAAGAGTTCTACCACTACTAAGACTAAAAATATGGTAACTGTCCAAACTTAAAAATGAGCTTACAACAAGTAGGGTCTCTGATATGATTTGTTCGTCGATCATGTGTTTTATTTATTTTCTGGGTCAACGTGCGTCATTTTCGACCACACCGTCGCTTACCATCAAGCGAGTTCGTGGTCAAACGCGGACGCATACGCGATAAACTAAAATTTATAATTTTACATGGGTTACAAAGCATACACTTGACCTCGTAATGGGATCTACATTGGAGCCAACGCTTACTTTAAGAAACCGATTCACTCGTTTTTTATTTGAAGCTGACTCATACACACTAATGTTCTTAGTACGAAACTGGACACAAACCTTTTCCAGTTCTTTGGAAAGGCAACCAAGAAACAATGATTATCAAATTAGTAAAAAAGATGTATAAATATAAAGTTGGTGTATTGTGACGCGTACGATCCTCTTCTTGAACGATCTATACCATCATAGAGTTACACAAAGCTTCTATGATAGTGAATTCAATTAATCTAAGATATGCAGATTGCAGAGTCACATACACTTTGGCAACTGACATCCTTTGACGGCGGACCATCTCAATATTCAACTATTCATGCGCCCTCTAGACGTCTGCGAAATCTTCGACTTGGCGCAGTAAAGAAGAAAAAATATGTTCGGTTGCGTACATATCTCGTGTGAGTTAATGAATTTTAATGATTGTAAAAAATATTCGTAAGTACACTGGGGCCTAATCCTTATATGAGTATTTAGTAAGTCATTATATAACTTGTCACAATATACTACACTTAAATAAAGATACATTATTGGGGATGAAGGATGTTATGCATATTAATTCTGATTAGAACGCTCTATTTACCAAAATTAAGACGGATAAATAAATAATACACAAAATAATACACTTTAGTGAACCCACCAAAAAAAAAGTAGATCATAAATTGAAACAATTATTATACGTAAAACTAGTGGTACAGACGGCGGTCTCATCGCTAATAGTGATCTTTTCCAGACAACCGTTCTGTGGAAAATAAATGTTTCGAAGTTGAAAACGGTGTGCATGTGACGGGCTAATAACAAAGAAAAACATTAAAAAACGTGCTATATGCAATCGTATTGGATTAGATAAGAAGAAAGAATTGAAAAACAGTCGTGAAACCCACACGTTTCACGACTGTTTTTCAATTCTTTTCTCTGTAATTCTTTATTTACTTGAAAATGTTCTGTCCAGTTGTTTCTCTTGCAAATATGTTTGAAGGAGCATGTGCGGTCCACACTGAGGCAAAAAAAAAAATTCTAGAACTTCTGGAAGACAGATTCAATAAAAGTAACCGGGAGTTTCCCAAGCCCGAAGTCTGGAGCAAACAAAACCATAAAACTTTTCGTTGCTAGCCGCTTCGTTCTTTAGACCAGTGTTTCGCAAAGTGGTGTACATATGTGTGCAATAGTCACTTGTTAGCTTACGCGTATATGCTAAAATTTTAAATAATATAATTAATATTATTATAATTTTAAATGTGAATGTAGTAATGTAGTTCCTATTTCTCATATTAGTATTAAATAAAATTAGTACAATTTTAAGATACTAATTGTATCTTTTGTTTATTATATTTTGTAACATGAGGCGAGATGGTAGTCAAGCGCATACCTCATACCTATTATCGATAAAAGTAAATAAGTTACAAAAAAAAGTGAACCAATTAAAAATAATGTGGCCAAGTGCGAGTTGGACTCGCCCATGAAGGGTTCCGTTACAGCAAGTAACGTAATATACATAGTACACATAGTTCGTTGTAACTTTGGTAGAAGTTTCAATAATAGTGTATTTATGACGTACTAAAAAAAAACTACTCATCAGATCGAGTTCAAACCAATTTTCGTTGGTAGTTTACATGGTAACGTACATCATATATTTTTTTTAGATTTTTCATTCTCTTACTTTAGAAGTTAGAGGGGGGGGGACACACTTTTTACCACTTTGGAAGTGTCTCTTGCGCAAGTTATCCAGTGTAGACGAAAATGATTTTAGAAACCTCAACATCATTTTTGAAGACCTATCGATAGACATCCCACACGAGTAGGTATGATGAAAAAAAAATTTTGGAGTTTCAGTTCGCAGTATGGGGGGCAACCCTAATTTTTCTTTTTTTTTAATTTTTTTGTAAAAATCCTAATGCGGTTCACAGAATACATCTACTTACCAAGTTTCAACAGTGTAGTTCTCATAGTTTCGGCAAAAAATGGCTGTGACATACGGACGGACAGACAGACAGACAGACATGACGAATCTATAAGGGTTCCGTTTTTACGTTTTACGGAACCCTAAAAAACTGGATTGTTGACTACGTTTTTAAATAAATCCATAAAGGCTATCATCACAGTTGTCTTGCCATTCTGGTTCTAAACTAAAAAAAACTCACGTATGTATGTCTGAGAATATATAAGTGTCCAAACTTAATTAACTTATGTCTGTACGAGTATGTATGTAAATTGTGTACTCTTCGTGCATGGAACCAAAGTTTGAGAAACCTTATATTACCTACATATCCAGTTGAAGTTTTCGGTGGAATCCATTCGAGACGTACATTTTACTTTGGGTTTCTAGATATTTCTCCCCGCGGGCTATTAGTTCGTAAGCTAGCTTCGGCTACTTGTTTGCTAATTAAGTTCCAGGATCAGCAGACCAGTTAATGGGTGTTTATTTTCTTTAAGAGTTTAAAACGCACGTATTTAAGTGAATTGATACTTTTGTCTGTTTCGAGTAGATTCTCGTTTTTGTGTTGATACTGAATTTGCTGGAATTGTTAAAAATCTTTTATGTGTACTTTTTATATCGGGTGTCTGTAATATTCCAATTTTTTTTGGTTTTCAAACAAATAAAAAAAAACACAGTGGCTTCAATTTACTTAGTTTGCAGAACGCATTTTTTAAAATAAATTAACACTTTAAAAAAGTTTGGAAATACAACCTCATTCAGGTATTTCAAATTTTACTTATGTATTTGAAAGTTTTAATTTTAACGTCATGGATTTTGAACATATAAACCGACTTTGTTTTATGCAAAAAGTTGACAACGTTTCGCCAACTTTACAATCTATGAAACAAAATTAAATCATTCTGATCCTCCTCACTTTTCGAGTTTAGTTAAAAACTAAATCCAAAACTCTCAATGACTAAATCCAATACAAAGGTTTATTAAATATATTGTTGGAGAAGAAGTTGAAGAATTTCTTTAGCTCGTGGAAGATATCTAATACACGTACGAAAACACAATCGACCAAGTTTCAGACCTAAATTAGATTTCCAAGGCAATAACATTCGAAGTAATAATAATCTAGACTCTTTTGGTCGGGAATTGTACCTGGGGATTTCACTCAAAGTCTCCAATTGAAAGCATGCCTACGAGAGGAATCTTGATTAAGTGTACTGATTATAAATAAAAAATTATGAAACTCAAGTCCATATTAACTGAAATTAAGATAATGTTTTTTTTGATAAACCTAATAACTTCAACTCAAAAATTTTACTGACTCACTCAAATCGTTGTAATTAAATTTGTAAAATATAATAGTATGGGTAGACCAACTAAACACACTACTCCAATGAGAAAGGGAAGTGTTGGAGTAAATGAAGATGTCATCGATGTAAAATCTTTTTACATTTTTGCTCATTTTTCAAAAACCGCTGGAACTCTATAAAATTTACATGGGACTACCTCTGAAGTATGGTCTTTCACACAAAATAAGAATCTTCGAAACCGATTCACGATAGACAGAGCTATCGTACAAACATACAAAAAACATGTAGCCGAATTTGAAACCTGTTAAAAACAGTAAAGTTGTAACTACGTCGAAGAGACGCAGACGGCAGCAAATAAAACACCATTTCATAGTTCGACAGGAACTCGTGTTTCCCGCTTCACGAGGTCGTATCCCCAGGGGCCGGGGCTGCGTCTACTTCAATTCCATAGCAATATTCCTCTCCCTGCCCGGGGAATGTCGGCCCGAGATGAATTGTGACTTCGCATTGTGGAATGTATTAGATATCGTCTTACCTTGCGAATCTTTCCAATGTTATTCAGCAAAAGACGATAATAAATAATAGTTTTAATGTAAAAATGAAATCCTACCAATATTATAAATGTCAATGTTTCGATGTTTGTTCCTCAATCACGTCGAAACGTCTAAACGGATAGGGTTGAAATTTGAAACACAATTAGATTAGAGTTTGAAATAACACATAGGCTACTTTTTATCGCGAGAAAATACGGAAACGGAATCTACGCGGGTAAATAAAGCCGCGAGCCGCTGCTAGTATGTTTATAATTTGAACAATAAATAACTTTTCCGATTTTCTACCGTACCTAGTCGTGTTGCTTTTGGCTGTTGATTGGATTGTAAAAATAATATCTAAAGATTTTGACTGGTCAGCTTTGTCTAACTTGAATATGCTTAACTGTGACAAAGGTCGAAAATTTCTCGAAATGTTTACAGGTAAAAACATGAAGGTAAAAATGACCTACTTCATATATTTAAATTTCAGTAACATAACAATAGGTCACAACATCACTCCCACTCTTACATAATAATAACACATTAATCGAACGCAACAAACTTTTAAAATATAGGTAACCACAACAATATTCAATTTTCTTAAATTTTGTAGCGTAAACAACGTAATACTTGTTTGCTTTACAAAATTACACGTATTGTCTAGACAACACAAATAATCTGATGGAACCGAAAATAAGCCAGAATGAAAATACGCGACTCGGGTGTTTTACTACAAAATGGCGAATGACGCGACGTAAACAACATGGCGGCAGGCGCTACGTAAACAAAATGGCGGAAGTTCTGAAGCACCCAGATGTTGATGAATGGGGTTACCCGATTTAATCAGGCGTCACGTCTTGTAGGCTATCGGATCACGCGAGGCCTGCTTTAGTGAAATTTTTGAGGTGACACGGAGAAATGGCGTTTAGATGTGTAACGGTGAATATGTGATTTGAATTTGTTACGTTAGACATTGTTCCGTATAATCGGGCAACATTATATCGGCCATCGAAAATATAGCGGATCTATGTTGACAGCCGGCTGTCAAGTGACGTTGTCTCGTTTCGCCGGTACGTTCGAGCGACTCCTTGTTTTTTGTTTCTAATCTGGTTTGCTTTTCTGGATAAAAGTGTTATTGTGCGGGAACACATTATTAACGTTAAGTGTGTTACTACTGGATTAGTGCTGGACTATTTTGTGAAGTGGCTGCTGGATTGGCCGCTTCTACAACGCCGGACCGTTGCTTGTTCTGGAACGGGAAGTCTACGGAACTACTGTCTGGTTTGGTTTCCTTATTCCCGTGTTCCGTTCCCTACATTCCTAATAACCAAACAGGGCTTTGGACGACGCCGGGAACCCTACGTAAGTGATTTCTTTTCGGTACCTTGTTTGCAATTAGGGGGTAAATATTAAAATCGGTATAAACGCAAAATAATAATGTTTAGACTTGCTATGGGCCCCAAGTCGGTATTTCTGGCATAAATACTACACAGACATATAGGGCCGACTAAACAGGGTTGTGCAAAGTTCCTATCCTTTTCAGAAAATGACATCTGAAACTCACTACAACGAACAACTTTTTAATAAAGGTCCACTGTGAAGCAATAATAAATCAACTGTACCATACATTTTGTTGAGTTCAAAGTTCAAATTTGTATAGAAAAATGTTTTTGATGTGTTTGACGTCTTTCTCGGTTGCTGGATATTTTTGTGAGAGCAATTTCGTCATGTAAAGGGACAGAAAATGTGTTACGGGATACCTGGATGATGCCAACTCATTTGGCGTGTAATTTTTGTAGTGGTAGGAGTTTGTACAGAGTCCGCCTCGGGAAGTAACCACACTTTTGTCAGATAATCAACCACCAAATAACAAACTTGGCATCAAAGGTGCAGGCGGAATTCAATATATAAAAATCCAGTGTAATCTTATCTTATACCTTTAAACGAACAATTCTTGTATATATTACAAATAGAATCTGAATCTCGGAAACGGCTCGAACGATTTTGATGAAATTATGTATGCAGGGGGTTTCGAGGACGATAAATCGATCTAACTAGGTTTCATTAAAAAAAAACGCATTTTATGCGCGTTTTTTAGACAACGAAAAACTATTACATTAGAATGCGAAGGTAAATTTCGCCGCGTGACGCGACAGCTTAATAGCTCAGAAGAGAAGTCGGGCAGTCATAGCGGACACGAATTAGTAGCTCCGGGTTCGAATCCAGACGGCTTTTCCTTTTTTTCAACGTTTCTTTTTTTTTAAGATAATCTATTTCTTAAAGTTTTTTATCTGTAGGTATCTAGGTATACTCGTATTTAGTATTTAAACCGAGCAAAGCTCGGTCTCCCAGGTACTGATATTTGGTCCCGGCGAACTCATAACCAATTCATCCGATATTTACGAATGTTGGATTTGACAATTATTTCGGCGACTCTGGCGGCCAGATAGCTGATATAATACTTATATAGTTTTAAATATATACTTATTATACATACATATAAACACCCAATAAGTTATAATTTATAAATTCCTTGTGTAGATAGGAGTTTCCGAACAGATAACGCCTCGTTCTCGCTAGGTAATATTATAAATAACGAAGTTTGAATGTTTGTTGCTCAATCAGGTCTTAACGTCTGAACGGATCTGATTAAAATTTAAATAACACATAAGGCTACTTTTAATCACGGTAAAATAACAGGAACGAGAAGTCGAGGGTACAACCGTGGTGCGCTGCTATTGGCCTGTATTGATTAATTGTTCAACCCAAACGAAGTTAGGCCGCTAACGAGGCTATATTTCCTGGCTTCGGCGTGTTTTGACCTCTACGGTCCGTTCAAAGTTGACCGATAGCCGAACATAAAAACCCCAAGCACATGTGACCTGGGCCTGCTCTGTAGACCGGAATAACTGCGAAGGGTGGCCCTGAAACTCTACACTATCGTGACGTAATTTCTATGGTACTGAATGAGGTGGTACAGATACGGGGAAGCAGTAGGTTGTCTCCCGTTTGGGTGGTGACTGGTGACGTAGTAACGACGTCATTGTCCTACACTACGCATTTAGTTTTACAATATGTCAATGAAATGGAAACTTATGGTACTAACCATAAGTTTCCAACAAAGTAGGCTTGTGTGTACTGAAAAATAAAGTACCTGAATGATCGCGCTTTTATCGGTTTTTCATTGTTTGAAAATACGGATAAAAATACCATTTCTAAAAATGAAACCTAGCTAGAACAATTGATTGCCCCTGAAACCTCTTTGCTTACTAAATTTCATGGAAATCGTTGGAGTCGTTTCCGAGATTAAGATTCTATAATATTGTATTGTATACGAGTATATACAAGAATTACTAGTGTGAAGGTATTAGATACGATTTTTTTTTTGATTTTCCGACTTAAACATAAAATCTGTCTCAACCAAATTTTATCAAGATCTATTCGGTAGTTTTTGCATGAAAGAGTTTCAATTCAACAAACATTCATCTATCCATTCATATAAACTTTTGCAGTTATAATATTATTAGTACAATTCCTAATACAAAAACTAGAAGTATACAATACAAGTCAATTTCTAAACGACCTATTACTATTCTAAACATAATGTTGAACTATAAAATTCATGCAAAATCAATAAAGGTCCCAATATGCATGGACATCGGTCCTCAGAGTATTGCTCGGGTCATCATAAACAATTTTATTGCCATGTTATGCTGGTAGTGTAATACCAAGCCATCTCTGGTATCGAAAAAAGGAGACACAATCGAATTTTCGAGGAAAATTGACAATACTACGAGTTAAATTTAGTTTCAACAAGTCACAGTTTAACGTGGTCGTCGTGGAACTCCCAACCCTAAGGAATATTGGTTTGAATTTCCTAAATATGTAAACAGTGATATAAATAATAGTGGTATGATTGTATGGAAGTCTACCATCGTCTGGTTGAAGTTCTGAGTAGCAATATAATAGGTATCGTTTTCCTTGTGTCTATCGATTTCGATTCGATATTTCGGTAAATGATACTGTTATGGTAGTTGTTATCGCGTTTTGTCTTATTTTCGAAACGTTTTTGTGAGAATTTAAAGGTAGGGTCCCTAATGTGCTGTTACGCTTTGAATATTGTTCGAAGCGTAGGCAGTCCTCAATAAGTTTCCACTGCTGGGAGTCAAGGCTCACAAGGAGAGGGTCAAGGCTATAGGCCCGTGCCCATCAGTAGTTAACATTTTCAACAAAACGATTTTATTCGTCGCTTTTGTAGGCTTGGCGGACGCTCGAGGCTTTTTCTCACAAGGTACGGTGCCCAGACACTCACGTAGTTAAGCCTTGATCCTTGCTAAACTAAATGCTTTCTAATGGATGAAACTAATAAGTTTTTACGGACTTCTAAAAAAGAGGAGGTACTGTGGTCGAGTTGAGGTATATTATTTTATTTAGGTAAAATTGAAGTCGGTCTTTTTTTCGGAGATAATGAAATTATATTTTTTAAATGCTCTAATTTCGGCTACTAATAATCGTATAATTTTTTTTGCATCTGATAAATCGATTCACGAGGAAGGAATAGATTACTTATCAACCTGTGATGTCATTGTGGAATCTTGGTGTCTTCAAATCGAGAGTGAATCGGTTTCTTCTAGGTAAACACGCTCCATCGTAGACCGCATCGTCGCTTTACATCAGGCGAGATGGCGGTCAAGTGTAAACCTATAAAAGTTAAAAAAAATATCTAATGAGTTAATAAAGGCACTAACGATAATCATAACGAGTGTACTCGGCTACAGTTAATGATGAGATTAATTTTAACGAATTTGTCAGCAAACTCGTAAATATCCTAATAATGTTATTAATGGCAACGATTGGATGTCTGGCTTGTTGTATGTTTTTTGCTCAATCACGTCGTAACGGCTAAACGGATCGGCTTGAAATTTAGAACACAGTAAGATTATAGTTTGGATTAACATACAGGTTTTTTTCGCGAAAAAAAAAACGGGTACTGCGCGGATAAAACACGAGGCGTCGCTAGTAGTAGCATAGAAGAAACCGATTCACTCTAAACTCTACCTTAAAACAGCGAAAGTAAATCTTCTCATCAGAGGTCAACGTTGGAAACGTAACACACTGTCCTTTTTCGAGAGGGTCGTGTAAAAATAACACAATTTTCCATTCTCAAAGCTCACAAGTTAAATAGGTCGCACGATTCTGAAAATACACCAGGGCAAAGGTTGTATTCGGATAAGAACATGTTTTGCATAGTTTTAACAGAATCTATGTAAATAGAGGTATCTCAGAAAACCTTTCTCGAAAAAGGTTCTGTTATAGAAAAATAGAATATTGTGTAAAGGAAGCAGCCCTCGAAATTGTGTTATTGTAAGTTTATTTGTACAAATGCTTTTTGTACATTTACTAAGATTGTGGAAATATTAGGACTTAATTTGTAGTGATCTCAATTTTTTTAAGAAATAAAATACGTGAATATTTTATATTTTCATTTTACATTAAAATGGTCTCAAAATCATACTCGTCACCATGAGCGACTGGTATGGCCAAACTTTAGTGCCAAAAGATAAATATAACTATTCCAGTTGTTGTCTGATGAATGGGATGGGCATTTTATGTCTATTTTAATGTACTAGGTATGAAATTTAACATAACTGTCACATTTTTTTTTACTTTTAGCTTACTCCCGTGTCGTTTGGTCGGTCTATCTTGGATGTAGCTTTACTTTAATAACCCATCACTGAATTGAAAAATAGTTTATTTTCAAAACTTAAAAAGTTTGACCATTAGTAATCACCCCAAGAATTACTTTTATACAAGCTTGGGGTTGGTGAGAAAGTGATTAACAGTGATTAACTACACTGTAGTGAAGTTCCCGGCTTCAAATTCCGATTTCGTATTCTACGTTGATTATGTTCAATACTACTCCATTCTGAACAAATTCCAAATGTCAATGGTGTCTGTGGGTGCGGACTACCCACATCACAGCTTAATCAATAGTAGCATCTCAACTCTCCAGCAGACGGGAGATCGATACAGGAACTGCGTCATAGCCAGCTCAGAACTCAGCCTCTGGAACTGCGTAGTTCGTCTCGTGCCTTGATCCACGTTGATACCAACTTACCTATATTTATGCAGACGGAGCCACAAAATGCTAAACTACGCCAACTACAACTAAGCCATCGATCTGTTAAGTTTTGTTGTTTGGTCAAGTTTGGGATCTACAAATCTACATATGCACGAATGTAAACTAAGGGTGTCACAATAGTTTTCCTTAAAAAAAACAGTATTAACGTAGATTTCAGGTACACAATTCGAAGTAAAAGTGTAGATAACTCTCACCTTTTACTTCAAATTCAAACACTGAGATAGCGAGTAATTGTAAATGTGTTAGCTTTAACGGTGTAAAAAGTTCACGAGAGAAAAATCATATGTACTCGTATCATACGATATCATTTTCCATGACAAAATGAATCGGGTAATTGTGATGAATATTCGTTGCACATTTGCAGCTATTTGAAAAAAAAACTAAAATTTTAAAATATGATGTACCATCCCGCATTTTTACCCGCTTAGTTGCTGTACCGGTAATTTTCTCGCTATAAAAAGTAGCCTTATGTAGGTCTTACTATTCTAGAGTTCTAAGCTATATTCTGTGTACCAAATTTCAACCCTTTTTTTTTTTTTTTTTTTTTTTTTTTTTTTTTTTTTTTTGTGTAGGGGAATGCATTTACGCACGCAGTGTTGTGGTGTTGGACCGTGTTGGACTCGGTGCCAGAAGGGCACAATACCAACTAAACCCCCGTCACAAGATTTCCCTACCATGGTGCAATGTCAGAGTTGCGGAACCGCTTTCGCATTCGCCCGCGCAACTCTGACATCACCATGTCACCCTTTCGGGCTCGCCTCGCGGGGGGTCGGAACCCCCGCATTGTGGCTCCTGGGACGCGCTGGAGAACCTATAGCAGCGCGTCCCCCACCTCGGGAGGAGCGTGGGCCATCAGGCAGTGCCCGATGGCCCAGGCCCTCCGAGCGGAGACGGGGTGCGAGCCCTAGTGGCTCGCCCGCGTGTCCGCTTCCGCCTACAAGGAGGAGCGAGAGGGTCAAGCTCCCTCTCTCGCTCCTCCGTCTCCCTCCGTGAGACAATAGTCTCACAGAAGGAGACGAAAGCTTCCCATGATCTCTCATTGTCGAGCATCTTGGACAAGATGGTCGGCAATGAGAGATCTGCCCCCAGGACCGCGACCAGGGAACGTCGCGTGTCCTCCTCTCCCGGGCATGCCTCCAGTGCGTGTTGCGCGGTATCTTCCGCGCAACCGCACTGGTGGCACACCGGGGTCTCTTCCCTTCCGGCAACCCTACACAAGTATCTCCCGAAACATCCATGTCCCGAGAGCACCTGTGTAGTCCGGAAGGTGAGTACCCCATGGTCTCTCTTGACCCACTCAGCGAGTATGGGCCGCAGCGCCTCGAGGAGCCGTCGAGCGCCGGCCAAATTTCAACCCTATTCGTTCAGTCGTCAAGCAACAAACATCTAAATCTTTCACACTTAGTCGAGAATTTATCATTAAAGTTATGGAAAAAATATTCATAATTTATACTCTCGTAAATTTATTTCTAAATGGAGAGCTACTCACAAATAATTAAATAAATCTGTTTAGTTATGTTGATTGAACAAAACGTCGATAAGATTGTCGGTGTACAATCCCTAGATTGGTGGTGTCTGGAGCGGTAAGTAAACACGAAGAATCGTGAAAATATATGTTGGTAAAGGCTTCGGCAAATTGAATTCTCGCAATATGTCCAATTTTTTTTCGTTCCGATCTGCCCTCTGCGGGAATTACATTTTTCTAAGGTTAATTTTGTTACAGACTTTGATATAATATTTTAAGACTGTTTTCCAAAGGATAATGAAGCAAAAGCCGTACAAAATCAAATACAATTTATGAGTAATTAGAATAATCATAATCACGTTAAATAAAATAAAATTAATAATTTATAATATAATTTAACAAACTAATCTCCGAATAACCCACCTCTAACTGCTCCCGGCGCAAAAGTGCCCATGATGCTCGCCGCGTGTTTGATATAATTGGACATCTTAAGTAACGGTTTTATTGAATTTTATTAGATAGGTACTGTATGCACTGGTTCAAGCTTTGATTATTTTTACAATATAAAATCAAGAATTACACAGTCAAATATGCAACCAAAAAGAGAAGGGTGGCTTACGTGATTATGACTCTCCTATCTATCTATATATGTATATAAAAACGAAAGGTCACTCATCACGGAATTTCAGAAACTACAAATGCTAGGAATCTGAAATTTTGCATGCACCCTTTTAGCACGTAGGGGCTCGCCAAGACGGGTTTTTGCGAAATTCAACCCCTAAAAGGGTGAAACAAGGGATGAACGGTTGTATGAAAATTTGTGATTTTCAAAGTTATCAAATTTTGTATTTAGGCACTTGACACGAAGCAATTAAATGTTTGTTCTATCAATTTTGTAATTTCGAACTGTACGAGGGTGAAATTGGGGTTGAAATGGGGGATGAATGTCAATATGGAAGCTTCCAATCGTTGAAGATAAAACCATGACACTTTTTATAACTATAGGCACTTGACACGAAGCAAATAAATGTTTGTTCTAGCAATTTTGTAATTGCGAACTATATGGGGATGAATAGGAACCGGGGAACGAATGTCTCTTACGCTTTCACACCTAAACAACTGAACCGATTTTGATGAAATTGTATGAAATTGTTTTATTATAGGCTGTTTTTAGTAACCGTAAATGTGTCTGGGTATAAAAATAGGTACTGCCTGAGTTACCTTAGTATTTATTTCGCGCGGACGAAGTCGCGGGTAACAGCTAGTACTCCTATAAAACTATTTATTATTAATAAATCATCTTATATCTTCGGGTAACTAGCGTAATGCAGTGCTAGGCAATAATTTGGACTTCATGTTCAAATATCTGCCTGGCAGTGCTGTAAAAGGCAGCCATGATGTTAACCATCAAGCGCATTCCTTGCTCGTCCCGTCACTGTATTGTAAAGAAACAGCATACATATCTACCTAAATTTAACTCTCATCGTATTGTTTTTTCCCAAATTACCGTTTTTTCCTTCAGCCATCAACACAAATTCATGATGCGACTAAGTAAATATTACAAATGTTTACGATGGTACCTTGCTGTAATTGCCTTTAATAAATCCAAGATTTAGCTTTATTATAATGGGTTGTTTGCACTTAATGTTTTAATTGGCTGCCCCAAATTCAGGCCAGGCGGCCGATCAGCTTGATGGAGAGAGCTGGCTGTGTATTATGTAAAACCAAACTCATTACACTGTGTACGCTCAGTGTAACTATACCCCAGATTTCTTAAGAATCTTTATAATATTTCGGCTTTATAATTTTAGATAGATGTATTTAGCATACACTCTTAATGTTTCCATTGCTGGGACTAGGGACCTTCTCTCACAAAGAGAAAAAGTCAAGGTCATAGGCTACCCAAATATGGGCTGGTGGATGACCTTTCCGCAAATGATGTCTTTCTTGGAACTCACCGAATGTCTCACGATTTTTTCAGTCATCGTTAAAGTTAGTGATGATGTTATACTCGAATATTTGAATTTACTCGAATGTGAAAAATATGTAGACGAGGTGGTACAGGCGAGATACGAACCGACCATCTCAAAATTGTTACATCTGATGTTTTGCCCACAAGGCTACCATGGCTTGTGATGTATTTTGGACTGTCCTAATTAGACAAATGCTGATTAACCTGCGTTTGAGTAAAGTCGGAACGAGTTCCATCCTGGACTCATGGAAGTTATATCAGGGTATGTTCTACGTTGTGAGTTTTGCGTTTACAGAATCAGGCGGGTGATGGAGAGAGCTGAAATCAAAGAGCACGTGCCCTGAATCTCCGGCGAGATCCATTCCGGAGCCCCTTTCTTCTCGTTTGCATTTGCAATTAGGTGGTGTTATTGCTCTGAATTTAAGCCTTTTATATAGCGCAAAACCTAGAAGGTAACTTCTATTTTTATCCCTGCTTGGAAAGCTTTTTAAAGTGGTTTTGGTAAAAAGGTAGTATTTGAAGATTAAGTTATTACTTCATCTCTCTAACATTTGAATGCGAAACCTCTTCTACATGTCTGGATGATGCTGTGGCTTGTCACCGTATATCTGTCGTACAAAACGTCTTATGCTGTATGCAAAAATGTCTCTGAATCGCCTGTGTCTATAGGAGAATACACAATTTTCTAAATGGATCCTATGAGTGCAAGCAAGCTACGACCTATGACCTTACCCTACCCGTTTCTTCGATTAAACGTTAGTCTCTGAAGTTTTTTTAATCAAAGATAGGCTATATCGATATACAAACATTCTGCTTGTAATAAATTTACAGTTCACTGTCTCTCTAGCTAATTATCGTTTATTTCGGTGAGACTGAAAATGTTAAACTATAATTATTTATTCATGCATCTCTGGAGAATAATAAATTTCACTTCCATGTGTCAAGATATGTAGGTACCTACTGTAGATCGAAACGAAAAACGTTCTCACGTCTTTTGAAAGATCGACCCAGGTTTTCCAGAAGAGATTTTATGACTCAGCATTCTACCATAATTCCTTGGACGCGGAAAAACAAATTTTTTGATCTAGATTGAAATGGGTATAGTGACCAATGATACGTGACAGATTTTGTACAAAAATACATATATGCTCGAGTTATCAGCAAGAACCACTTAAAAAGGCTCAAACTGATTTGGCATCATATTAAGCCGTATTCTGTAGTAATTAAGGTTGATAAAAAAAATGCTTCGGATGTGAATTATCGGTCGGGTTTGTGTGGATTGTGTTATTTGCGGTGTAGATGCGCAGTGGTATTGCGCAACGCGGGGTAGATCGAAGGCTGTGGGGGCGGCGCGCATGCGCGGAAGCCTCCGCCCGCCGCCGCCGCCGCCGGCCCGCAGTCGCATCGCGCTCCCGTGGAGACGGCCATGTCGCACCACGCAGCTACCTGACCGAGCACCCAGCTCCAAACGCGAAACCAGTCGAAACGCGAGTGACCCATCACCCCGAGATTCCGGTAAGTCCTCGGCTGCCGCCTGGACCTCGTCAGGTTTCCGCCGTCCGCAGAGTTGTAGGTGGCGCTAGTGCTGCCGGTGAGTCATCTCTGCGCTGCGACATGTTTTTCATGGCCGCCCCTTCGATCTTCGGCTTTGGAAGATGTCGGCTGCAGTGTGTCTTACGTAAGCGGAGTGCAGAGCCGCTTTCGATTGTACGCGCTCGGCTGTGGCCAATTAACGCACGCGATCGTTTTCAGTAACATTCACCATTTTGTTCGCGGACCTCGCTGCGGCGACCGTGTTTTCGTGCATCGAAATCATGAGTTCGTTGCTCGAAGTGTATTTTGCTCGTGCCTTTCGATCCGGGTTCTCCTGTGGGACTGTTCTTTTGTTGTGAAAGTGCTCTGACGTTCTAGTGCAGTTTTCCGTTACGTAACTCGGTTTTCTGGATAGTACTTACGTGTGGGTATCGGTTATTGATTGATCTTTAGTAGTTGTTAATCTGGTTCTTCATTAACATTGCGTGGTGGTGTTGCCATTTTAGGCCGTGGTTGTGATATTAAAGCTGTTCTAAAGTACATGTTATTGCTATAAAGTATTTCTTGGTATTACATATTGGTGAGAAATTAAGATACCTGATTATAACGCTCTAAATTTGTAACGTTTTTCTAATAATTGCCGTTGTTGTGTGGTAAAAACAGCATATTTTCGTATACTGTGTCTTCAATATTTGCTATCAACGACCAAAATAAGGACCAGCATTATTACCGTTATGAATAAGTTGGCTACGATTTGTATTTTTGGTTTTATTGTAAACTCTTTAACTTTAAAGTGTTACCAGTAAAAATGTTCCGTTGTTTTTAACTGTTACTGCATCATAAAGTTACACATCATAAAGTTCTAGTGGACTACTGGAACTACTAATTATAGTTTCTTGACACAGAAAATAATGTTTATGTCTAATACTATTCAACGATTGAACAATAAAACAAATAACAAGTAACCACATATACTACAGTTATTTCAGAACAGCATTTTTCTACAGTTACTACCACTAAATCTATATGCTCATTAGTTACAGAACAACACATAGTTATTATAAACTTGACACAGTTTATTTAACAATTACTATTACCAAATCAGCGTGTCCGATACTAACTACCACTTATACTGGGTCCGCCCGTCGAAGCGTGAAGGTAGTCCAACGGCAATTTGACCCGTTACTGTACTAACTATGAACTATCTGTAAACTGCAAAAAACGGTAACTGTAATAATACAATAAGCACTTATCTACTTTAATGCAATAAAAGAAACTGTAGAATGCTTTTGTAAATTGCTTTTTTTTTGTGACGAAGAGAATCGGAGGAACTGTTCGAGTGTTTGAACTTGACTCGTTTAGTGCTTATTATCACAGTAAATGTTTTTTAAGCTATTTTACTCATTGTCCATGATATATCTTGTGGGTCGAGTCTTTGATAATATGTGCTGGCTGGATAGGTCTGATATAAAATACAAAACAAAACGAATACATTTTTTTTTATATTTACATTATTATTATTTCTTTATAATTTATTAGTGGTGGACATTTCCTTAACAACACTTGTACAGCAGTCAGTAGCAGTAAATAAATAAATGTTTATAAATAAATATAATTGGAGATTCAACAAACACCAACCTCTGATCCCAAACTAAGCGAAACCTGTACTATGGATCCAAATAGCTGATATAATACTAGTATAATTATTGTAAATTCATTCTAATGCTAAATAGTAATACAGGCAAAACATCTGTCCTATCTCTGCACAATATCTGTCCTAGGCGGGAATCGAATCGCATTGTTTATCATGTGGTGCATGTTTTGCTCTTTTTTTATCTGCATTACAAAAAATAACTTTGTCCACTAATAGATTGTCGTGAAAAACAATTGTGAACTTTCCATTTTGGTTAAATCAGCATGACAGTTTGTAAGAGTTTAATATAAGCTAGCTTTCTTAAATATGTGCCACTGTATATTGAAATATACATACGACGTACCTATGGTTTCTCTCTTAATGCTCATAAAATCGTTTAGAAACCTGCAAAAAAATTGTTAAAAAGTCTACAGGAAAGGTCACGTAGAAACTCGAAACTGGAAACTTTGTAAGCAATCCCTCTAAATTAACTAAAAACAAAGCCAGCTTTCTTAACATCAAACTTTAGATGGAAGACTGAACTTTAATGAAATTCTCGTTGCCGTCTCGAACTTTTCTCGGGCTTACGAAAATATTTCGAAAGTTGTACAGTAATTGATATACGCGTTAACTTGAAACAAATCGATTTGTATTTAAAGATGCTAAATTATTTAACTAGAGACCAGGGAGTCTACCGCTTTTTTTGTTATGATTTCCAAGGCTTAATAGGAGTTAGAGTTGATACTGAGTCCTACCTTATTGTAATCTATACTAATGTTATAAAGCTGACGAGGTGTTTTTTTGCTTGAACGCAATAATCTTAGAAACTACTGGACCGATTTAAAAAAAAAAACACTGTTGGATTTGTACGTGATTCCTGAGTGCTATACATATATGCTAGACATGTATCATGGACGAAGCCGAGGCGAACCGCTAATACTAAATAAGTATGCTATCAGCTATCTGGCTTTCATCGTACACGCTTTGTATAGTTTGGGCTCTGATGTTGTTGTGTGTGAATTATCCACCAATTATTATTTTTTGTTAAATAAAGAGTGACGAGACGAGCAGGACATGCATGCGTGGTAAGGAACACGCCTGCCACATAACAGCACAGTGACACGCAGCTATTGGAACATGAAGAGTCCAAATCATTACCTAGCACTGCACTGCGCTCGTCGCCCAGAGATCTAAGTTGTTATATCTCTAAGCCCTGTAATTTCTCTGGAAACAATACATAAACGTATTTATGTATTGTTTATTAATTTACATAAATAAATATTGGTGGACATTTCACACACAACACCATCTGACCCTAAACTAAGCAAAGTTTGTGCTATGGAAGCCAAATAGCTGATATAGTACTTATATATTTTTAAATACATAGGTACTTATTACACATAGAACAATAGCTTAGACATAATTAAATTATTGACTTTGATATTACTATCTCTTTATAGTCCCTTGAAATTAAAGTGAGAGCGAAACCTTAAGGCCGATTTAAACTGAACGAACATAGAGCTAGAGCTGGAACAAGAGCATTCTTTCTCGATCTTTTAGTGTAAACGAAAGATCGTTCTTAGCTTTTTCCATATTAAATATTCCATAGAATCTTTGCGAACGCAAACAAAACGACGAAAGAATGCTCTATGTTTGTTTACACCAAATGAATTTGATACAGTGGGGATAGAATGAGCATTCGCTCGTCTGATGTAAATCGGCCTTTAACCGTTGTAGTTAGATGATCGAAAGGCAATTAACATCCTGAAGATTAATTGTTAGTCAGTCGACTTTAAAAAATACGCTTCTCAAGTTATTTTTTATATTTGAACTCGACTCACCAAATAATAAAGGATCCAAGGTAAACGCTTGCTAAGAAAATCTCTAATCATAGATTATTGCCTTCATGCCACTTGTCCACCGCAGTTTCAATAGCTGAAACCTTAAATCCTTAAAAAAAAAAAAAAATATTATCATAAGATATCGAACAAGTACGCGAAAATTATATTTATTAGATAGTTCCAAATGTATGTCACATAATTTACATCACATTGAAAATTATCCAAGTCCAATCCAACTCTGAAGTTGTAAAAATAAGTTCCGAAGAGAACTGCGTCACAGTTAAAACTGTGACGTCATTGGGGCATTCAATAGCATTTAAGCCTACAAAGCTTGAGCATAATTGTTATTGCTTGTAAAACTGCCTGAAGCCTACCGCCCTCCACGTCCCTTATTGCGTGCCTGGCTTATGTGCCAAGACTTCTTTTTTCCCGACTTAGACCTTTTCTCAGTGCAAACGAGACTTTTCGACTTTCCCTTGACATTTAGGATATGTAATGTTGAAAGGATCCGTTTAGCGTTTACGTAAATGGAGACCCATTTGAGCTTCAATTTTTTTTAAGGAACGCTTATTTGGCTTGTTTCTTTCAGTATGTGGGCGTAGCGTTTTACTGATCTTTTAAGTACATATTTCTATTTACTCTGTCTGCGTGTTTTCTTCTTCCGTTTGGTATACCTTTTCCATCCTATGGTTATCTGGAAGAGATCGCGTTTAGCCGTAAAGTCGCCATTTGTTGGTATATTTCTTTTAGTATTTAAATATCGTTGTTTCAATGTTACGAGCATGAAGTCTTTCTTAGTGTATTTAGAGTATACAATTAACAATGTTAATCGAATATGTTACGCGATGTAAACATGTTTCTGTTGGTTACGTGAAATCAACAATTGAATTAACGTTTGGCAAGTTATAGGAATCAATTATTCAAAAATTGATCCCGTCCTATCTTTTACTTGAAGCTAGTTTTAAAACTTAGAAAATTCTTCGTTCACCATTCAAATATTTGTTTTGGATGAAAATCAAACGACCTGCGGCTCCACAGACAGGGTCACTACCAACTACGAGTCCAGTACAATCAAATTACATAGAACTAACTTTAAATCTAAACTACACAGAAGTAAAGTAGAATATTTTTCTTTATTTAAAGGGTTAAGAACTCTCGTGTCTTATTGCCAGTCCAGTCCGAAGTAGATTTTTTTTCGAACAACAGTCGCTCGCTTATACATTGTCTTTACGTTAGTAGGTTATACTCTGTCGTCCTTGAATAAGGGCGCAGGATTCGGCTTAAACTCAAGTCAGGCTGGACTAACTGTGGCCCGCGTGAGTTAAGGCCTGTTTTCATTTTGATTAGTGCAAGTGCGAGTGAGTAGTGCAGGTGTTGAGTGATTAGGACCAAACACGTGTGGACACCGATTGATTATTGCGAGTGCATAGTAATCAGCCGCGATTACTCACTCGCACTCGCAGTCGCACTAATCAAAATGCAAACCGGCCTTTACTCGTCAATTAATTAACAATTTGTAACAAGTACGTTAGTTTTCATAGTAAAACTGTTATGTATTGTTGCAGGCTGTGACTCGGTGGCAGCACCGATGCTCTAGTGCGCCGCAGGTAGCACACACGCAGCCATGTCGTCGGTGAAGGTGGCGGTGAGGGTCCGCCCCTTCAACTCCAGGGAGATAGCGAGGGAGTCCAAATGCATCATCGAGATGTCCGGCAACACCACAGGTCAGTCCGCATTACTTGTCACTCCATCACATACAAAAGCAGCTCACGAAATGTTCCGACTGCTGGGACTCTCGCGAGGAGAGAGCCATAAAATACACCGCGCCCAGTGCGGGTTGGTGGATGATGTATTACCTCAAAAGATTCTAGACACATGTCGGATTCCTCTCAATGGTTTCCTTTACCGTTTTAAAGTTAGCAGCATTACGTACGTGACTTCGAAAAGTCAGCGGTGCGCGTGGGATTGAAACCAGCGGGGATCCGCATCGGTGGTCCCCGTTGTCCCGACAAGACCAGCTGTAACTTTATTCTATCACACTGACGTTGAAATGGCGAGTATTTGTGTGTTTGTTAGTGTATTTGTTCCCAAATATCTCTGTGAAAGTGATTTGTATGAAACGAATTGCGTAGTAAGTAAATACTTTTTTTATTTACGGCTGATCTAGTCGAGTGACTTCCGATTCGGAGCCACTAGTTGGTATCCCATGCGCACCACTTGCGTGTATTTTCGAAGTGATAAGCGTAATGCAACTATTAACTTAAAAACGGTGAAGGAAATCGTGAGGAAAACTGCTTGTCTGGGAAGATTTAACTGTACAAAAACAAGGAAAGTTTGCCAACTCCCAACTCTCCGTTTTCCAATAGCTGCTTAAAACTGTGCTGTTACAGGCGTGGGTAGGTGTGTTGCTTACCATCAGACTCATGTCCTGCTCGTTCCGTCACTCTATATCAAAATAAAGATTGACAGTCATAGGAACTGCCGATAGAAGTGAAACCGGAGGGTGTGGCCATGAAAATGGCAAATGATGACGCATTTCTAGATGGCCAATGGGAAATACGGGCGCATTTCTAGATGGTTCCGAGGTAGAGGTGTGCTAAATGAGTACATCATTGTATTCGTTACAGTGATTACAGATACTCAGAAGTACTGATTACAAATACTGGTTCCAAAGTACTCATGAGTACTTTTCATTTTAGAATGGAATTGTAACCTTACAGTGGTATTATGACGACAAGAGACAAGTACTCAAAGTATCATGCATACTAATGAGTTTAGAACTTAATTATAATAGTAGGAACTAGGAATAGTAATCAGGTAGGAATAGTTTATGTGAAGATTGTGAGGACAAACAAAATGACGGAATTACTTGCTAAAAAATAAATATTTATTAATAAGATATTTATTAATGATAAGATTATTTTTATGATATATTTATATTCAATGAAAGCTACCATAATTTTGGACCTTCGTAACTTAAACCTTAATAACGAAAAAAAAAATTGCGTTTAACTTAGCTATCTATCTCTATAATTTTGTATCTCTATAATTATGTCGAGTACTCTGTACTTGTCAACAAGTCAATAGTTACCTACTCTGTATTACAGTACAGTATCAATTTATTCTGTGACAGTACTCGCAGTACGAAGTCACCGTCTGTATTATTGAATTGAATACTACATAGGTATTAAGGAACGACATGAGTACTTGTCATCAGTACTTAAAGATTTAAGTAACGGTTACAGGTCCTCTCATAAAGTAACGGGTACAAAGTAACGAGTACAGTACTTTGGACACACCTCTAGTTCCGAGTTCACCGATCGAAGATTTCTTATCATTCCTGAGTGTGAAGCTAGAATTCAATTCACTGCCCACGAAAAATCTGTCTGTGGTGCTAAACTGACTCTACTTGGTTAGGCTGAGACCCGTGCCCCAGCTAGAGAAACTCTATGGGTTGTTACGGTAAACAACCTTTTAAACCTTAATTCAGCCTTTTATCTCGTATATAACTTAATTATTGTTGAGTCACAGGGCGCAGCTGATATTTTTCTATATTTATGAAAATGAATGTCTGTCTGTATGTCCTTTATGGAATCGTAAATTATGCATTTTATCATGATCTTTAACAAAGTTGTTGTGCACGAGCTAAAGAAAGTTTCCGAGTTAGTACGACCAATTTTCGACTGGTGGTGTAGCAAAGTGCGCAGAGTAAAGCTAGTATATTTATAAAAAAAAATGGCAGTCATAGGAACTGCCGATAGAAGTGAAAACTTATAACTCAGAATTTGATTGCTTACTTTGGGAACTATACGTGTGTAACCGGAGGGCGTGGCCTAGGCATCATGGCATGGCCATCTCGAAATGCGTCAGCATTTCCTATTGGCTGATGCATTTCTAGATGGCCATGGCATGATGCTGAGGCTACGCCCTTTCAGCATTTCCCATCGGCTGACGCATTTCTAAATGACCAATAGCCATGGTCCCGAGGTTACCCGAAGATTTCTTATCATATCCGAGCGTGACGCTAGAATTCAATTCACAGCCCACGAAATATCTGTATAGGCGCGCCTAAAGAAGTTTTCACTTCAAAAACATTTACTATACCACCTTAAAACGACCTCAGTCTCGGATTTTAAGCCTAACACGCATATCAGATTTCAACGTAATTGGCAAACTGCTATAACCGTCCAAGCACCTTGTATCGGTAATGTTAGCGTGGGAGAAACATAACCATAAATAAATGATGTCCTTTCTATATCAGTGTCCGAGGGCGCGTAACGCCCAAATTGTATCGATCTAACTTTACGAAGGCTTTCAATCGGAGTTGTGAACATTTTTTATACTAGGGGTTGTCATTTTGTGAGCGACTTTATTATGATACACTAGAAGCGCGGTTTCATACGCCTAGTTCTCGTTATTTTCTTATGATAAAAAAATACCTAAGTATTCTTACAGTCTATTATCTACATATGTACCAAATTGTATACAGGTCCCTTCAGTAGCTTTTGCGTGGAAAAGTAACTAACATCCGCATGCTCACAAATTATCGCCAATGCGTAGAACTCTGCAGAATCCTCCTGAGGAAATACCGCACCTCATCCAATTATTCTACCGCTAAGCAGTAAGATACTGTGTCCTGGTTTGAAGAACAATGTTTCCACAGAAATTATAGAGCAACGAGATAAACCATCTTAAATCTCTGGGTGTCGAGCGCAGCGAAGTCCTAGGCAGATCTGGGCTATTCATATTCAAATAGTTACGTGCCACTGTGTGCTGTTACAGACAAGCGTGTTGCTTACCATCGGGTGCATATCTTGCTTATCTCACGACTCTATATCATGGAAAAGGGTCTTTTTAATTTCCAAGACATTTCCAAGCTAATTATTTCAATGAACTTTCGAGAATAAAGCTGTAATTTTGTATGACTCAATGTACTTTTCTATATCTATTTATTTTCTATATCAATTGCTAGCACGCGCTTGCAGCATAGCCAAAACGCACATTTGCTTGTAGTAAATCAATGTCATCGGATGCGAAGTTCCAAGGTCTCCCCGGCCAAGCCCTACCAAGGTCGCTCACCCTCGAGGTCACATTGGGCTTACATAAATGTAATAAAACCAACTTAAATACAAATTAACGCTAATTAAAATGTATCTGGCACCGTGGTGACATTAATAGCCTTTCTATTTTATTCTCGGGACGACGAGATTTTTCACGGATTTCGTACTTTAACGTTCTGTTATTTAGGTACTGTATTTTCTGAAATCGAAATGTTAAAAAAACGGACTGTGGTGGCTCAGTTGGTAGGTTTGCTTACTGAGCTCGATTGTCGTGGGTTCGATTCCTACCCAGTACAAACATGTGTTTAATAAATACTTATCAAGTATGATCTGTATGTATGTTAGATGTTTCTGTGAATCGTAAGATTTATTTTTAATATTATTTACGTATTATCAGGTGTAGCTGGCTGGTTGGTACAATTTGGCAGGCATGTTGCTTACCATCAGGCACATGATCTGCTCGTCTCGTCACTCTATGATATATAAAAAAAAAAATTTTTTGGACGTGATAACGTCTTATAATTCGATGAAGCCGGCTGCACGCCCACAAAACTTGACGTCATGTACCGTTACCGTCGGTCGTTACCGTCGGTCGTTACCTTGCCGCATGTTTGTTACAGTTGTATTAATTATTTCGACCAGTAGTTCAAGTGGGGATGTAGCTCAGTGGTAGAGCGTTCGCTTTGCATGTGAAATGCCCCGGGTTCGATCCCCGGCATCTAAAAGCTTTTTTGCATTGTTTTGATTGAAAATGACTAAATTCTACTGATTACTTTTTACATACAAATCTATTAAACAAATGAAATAAAAAAATTATTTTGAAAAATGTTACCATTTCATCAGTATTTTCTTAAGACGTTGTCACGTTCTATCGTCAGTAAACCGACTTTACAGACAAACATTTTTTTGCTTATTTTGGGAATAGACTGTTGTGAAAAGTGTCGAGTAAAATATGTATATTGTATTTTATGCAATAAATATTAACTTATGTATAGAGCACATCCTGACAACGTGATTAAACAGATAAACAGATATTGGTGGTTAATTCCCACAAGACAACTTGAAATGGATAAAATGTACCTACATATAGTTTTTGGGATGTTATTTGCTCAATCACATTGTAAGAAAACGGTTCAGTCTACATTTAGAAATTAGATTGAATATAGTCTGCAATAGAACACAGACTTAATCCCGCAAACTGTAGAGTTACTTAGAGAATAGCCTTTTTGCTAAATTTAACGCGAATGAAGCCTCAGGCAAATGCTAGTATCAGATTTGTGTAATACGATAAATTGAATAAAGTAGCCAAGTGCGAGTTGGACTCGCCCATGAAGGGTTCCGTTCCAGCAAGTAACATTGTTCGTTGTAACTTTGATCGAAGTTTTAATAATAGTGTATTTATGACGTACTAAAAAAAAACTACTCATCAGATCGAGTTCAAACTAATTTTCGTTGGTAGTTTTCATGGTAATGTACATCATATATTATTTTTAGTTTTTTAATTCTCTTACTTTAGAAGTTAGAGGGGGGGGGGGACACACATTTTACCACTTTGGAAGCGTCTCTCGCTCAAGTTATTCAGTGTAGACAAAAATTATATTAGAAACCTCAACATCATTTTTTAAGACCTATCGATAGACACCCCACACGTGTAGGTTTGATGAAAAAAAAAATTTTGAGCTTCAGTTTTCAGTATGGGGGGCACCCCTAATTTTTGTTTTTTTAAAAAACTTTTGTAAAAATCTTAATGCGGTTTACAGAATACATCTACTTACCAAGTTTCAACAGTGTAGCTCTCATAGTTTCGGCAAAAAGTGGCTGTGACATACGGACGGACAGACAGACAGACAGACAGACAGACATGACGAATCTATAAGGGTTCCGTTTTTACGTTTTAAGGAACCCTAATAAAAAATAACAAAATGCTGTTGAAATTAATTTTACGTAAAGGCCTGTTTTCATTTTGATTAGTACGCGTGCGAGTGAGTAGTGCAGGTGTTGAGTGATTGGTAGCAAACACGTGTGGACACCGATTGATTATTGCGAGTGCATAGTAATCAGCCACTCGCACTCGCAATCGCACTCACACTCGCAATAATCAAAATGAAAACCGGCCTTAAAGCAAATAATATAGTACAAAACCCGTGAAGACACCGTTAACCAGTATGAAAGTCCCCTCGAAGAGCCTTATATTACCGGTAGCTTTATTGCCTGGCCCCACCTAATGGAGATTGACTTTAACAGCGAAGGAAAATGGCTTGGCACTCCGTAGGAAGACCCTTTTCACTGATAACAGGCGTAAATACGCCCTGGAAGTCAATTAACTTGATGAAAATTGATGCATAGTGGAGAAGACAGTTTTATTCCTTGAAAATTTGCTTTTATTTCTAGCCACTACTTGTATATCATTTTTATGAAAATGCCTTGTTGTATGCACATATGTGTAAAATTCGTTAATATGAGGCGAGATGGGGGTCAAGTGCGAATCTATTAAGTATAGTTTAAAAAAGTACAGAATGAAACTTATTCAATGACGTAATCGGGCAGACATCTATACGTAGATTGCGTGGCGAAATAGCACATGGTAACAAGGTTGGATACTAAACAATCAAAATCAGATTTGCCCTTAGCATTTTGTAGTGAAATTTCGGCTATAGGATACGGAAATTATTGCGCTTTAGGCCAATATCATTCAGTAGTTGGTCGCTACTGATCACGTGTGATAAACATTTGATGCGTTAGACACGACATGCGCCTGATGGTAAGCAGCCGCGCAACTATCTGAATAAATACGAAGAGTCAAAATAAAATCCCTCGCGTTGCACAGCGCTACGCCAATCTTGCAAATAGCAGCCTTTTGCTAAAGTTGTATAACTAAAGTTTAAATCAAAAGTCTTTACATAACCAAGATTATTTTTGCACATTTCTCCTGGACGGTAGAATAACTGGCAAAAGCGTGGTAGGTACCTACTACCCTCGGAGTATAATTTTTTTTTACTACTTACTAAACTTGCAAATACATATTTTTTTTTAAAAAAGAGTGACGAGACGAGCAGGACATGTGCCTGATGCTAAGCAACATGCCTGCCACATAACAGCACAGTGACACGCAGCTATTGGAACACGATGAGCCAAATCATTACCTAGCACCACACTGCGCTCGTCACCCAGAGATCTAAGTTGTTATATCTCTAAGCCCTGTAATTTCTCTGGAAACATTGCCCTTCAAACCGGAACACAGTAATGTTTGCACATTACTGCTTGGCGGTAGAATAATTGACAAAGGTGTGGTACTTCCCCAGGCGGACTCTGCTAAGAGTCCTACCACTACTAATACTAAAGTGAGTGAGCGTTTATTAAACTAAAGCATCACTTATATGGTCGTTACTCCTGCATTTGTATACTTAGGCAATATATCCAAATGCAAATGTATTCGAGTCATTTAGGCTTCCATTTCAGTCCAATTTCTGGGGAAAAAATGTTGGAGCTCTTTCATAAAACTGGCGCAGTGCATTACTTTTTCATTCCGCCTTTTCTGGCTCCGTTTTCTGTGCGCAGTTGCGTGCGTGCTCCTGAAATAATGTGTATTATAATTGTGTATTTATACCGTGATGCTATGCAGAAGGTCGCGAACGAAACCTTATAAGCGGCAATGTCAGGAGAAACCAATCTCTTTGTTTACTTAATGCTTTTTGTAGACGTGTTTTGGCCGAGCCACGTTGTGTTTACGTATGTTAGGTGCATTTTAATTTTATATTTAAGGTTGGCTAGACTGAAGACCTTTTCTCCGGTGTTTATTCATGATTCTGTTTGCGATCATCATATACATATCTACCTATGTAATGATTTCTGAATAATTACCTACTCCCAAGGGTTTTGAAAAACACCTGTTCAAAGCATTTAGAATTCAATTTTGAAATAAATGCACGATTACATTAAATGTTTGAAATACGGAATTCGAATATACTTATTGAAGGAACAACAGTTTTTCTTGTATCTACATTAGATTAAATTTAAAATGTTCTAATTAGAAAATTTTGAATCGAATCGACTGTCCTTTTCTATTGCTACCAAAACTCTAATTGCTAGCAGTAGAGACTTTTATTCAGGAAAGTCATAACATACTTGTGGTAAATCTGACGCTTCAATGCTGTTAAAACATAACGATTCAAACTCACTGATTTAATACACTGTTAAACTACAATGGTGGTTTGTGGAATAGGTTACCGTACTTCTATACTGAACTAGTAACAGTTTTCCTTTATTAGTATAGAAGCCATAGAATTCAGCTTCAATTGAAAGGCAAGATGAAATAACTTAGAAGCGACCACAGAACTGGCATATAAAGCCTTTCTCTACCCTTTATTCTATAAATAACAGACGGGCCGTGTGGAGGTCTAATAATGTACATAACTTTAGTTGCTGTTAGTTGAGAAACAAAAGTTATAGGATTAAGTAAATAGTCGCAATCTAAGCACTTTATTTATCCACGCATAATCTATACTAATATTATAAAGCTGAAGAGTTTGTTTGAACGCAAGGATCTCTGGAACTACTGGTACGAATTAAAAGATTATTTCTTTGTAGGCAAGTCCATTTATCGAGGAAGGCTATAGGCTATTAAACATTACGCTACTATCAACAGGAGCCGAGCATGAATGAAAAATGTAACAAAAACGGGGGAAAATATTGCTTTTTGAGAGCTTTCGTTGCGTGACAGCATTATGTCATATTTTAAAGGTTGCGTCATTAGAACCTTAACTAACCGAATTTGTTCAAAAATTTAATTGGTACGCCCAATTTTCGATAGATAGCGTAGCAACGCGCGCGCGTTCAGCTAGTAAACCTATATTAACTCAAATACTCTATTTTTCGCGAAAAGCGTGGCCGAAAAATGTTCACAACATTTGTTTGCTTTAATCGTAATGATTTCATCTTAATACTTTGGCGCTAATGTAGTTTTTTAATAAAATTGCAATTATACGTAATATCAACTTTGATGATTAGTATAATTTTTAACACATTGTTGAATTTAATTAATGTGGAGAGCAATAGGCAATAGGACTTGCCTCGACGCGTGGCAGCGTTGCCGCGTGTCTGGTTAAAATATAAATAATAAATATTGGTGGACAATTCACACACAACACCACCTGACCCCAAACTAAGCAAAGCTTGTGTGATGGCGGCCAGATAGCTGATGTAATACTTATATAATTTTAAATACATATTTATTATACATAGAAACACCCAGACACAGTGCAAACATTTGAATTCATCACACAATTATTTGCACTGGGTAGGAATCGAACTCACGACCCTCGGCTTCGCAGGCAGAGCTACTACCAACTAAGCCACGAGGCCAGTCAAAACACATGTAAAACAAGTCAAAACACATGACATTTATGCCGACACCTCTACCGTAAGTCTAAGTCAAATTAGTAAGCAAAGTTTACACGTGCCAATGGCGAGTATATTCGTAACGCATCGATAGTTTTTGCGTTTTTAGGATTCCGTATCCAAAGGTTTTTAACCTTTTACTGACCCTATTACTGAGACTTAGCTGTCCGTCCGTCCGTCTGTCACCAGACTGTATATCAAGAACGGTGATAGCTAGACAGTTGACATTTTCACCGACGATGTATTTCTATTGCCGCTATAATAACAAATACTAAAAATAAAATAAATATTTAAAGGGTGCTCACGTGCAACAAACTTGTTTTTTTACCGTTTCTTGCTCGATTAGTCCGTCCCAAGCAAACTAGATGGTATAAAATAGTAGAATAAAATGCGCTATCGACTTCGTCGTTAGAATTATAAGTTAAAATAAAATATTGGTAAAACTTTTTGGATGGTCTGTGGAAACTGCGATTGTCTATGTGTACGGAATTCGGAATAAAAACAAAGATGTTTTCGCCGTTTATTTGCTAATGGTACAGAAGCCTTCGTGCGGGAGTCCTCGAACTTGGTCGGGTTTTTCATCTTACTTTTTAATTTACAAATTAAAATGCGCACGTCCCCCCGTCCGCCTTAATATTTTTTATAGATTTCAAAAAATTGGACGGTGGATACAGTGGTGACACAACAGAAAATTGAGAATGAGGATAAGATAAATATGACGATACAAAACCGAACATTACTCGTATTATCGTAACGAGCATGCCTCTATTGAAATTTTCGCACCCTGTTTGAAACCCATACTTCAGAACGCTTAGACCTGTGTACACCTTTCCTTACCTTTCGTTTCTTAGAGTAATTTTAACTGACCCATTATCATCACGTATTTATCTTAATTAGTCTGGAAATGTTGTTCTTGTTTATGGTTCTCAATAAAAAGGTACTAATTACCTTTTAATAGCGACTTTTTGAGAACTATTTTTATAGTAATTAGGTTTACTGCAGTATTATCGCTGTCTTTAAATGTCCGTAATAAACTATAACTAAGTATACCTGTGCTTTAATAGTTGACTTTCTAACTGCGTAATAAGGTTCAAAATGGCTACTAAAGCATCTGATTCTCGCTAACGAGTTTCGTAGCTCGTTAGGAGTACAGAAATGGCGGCATCGCTCTGTGACAACTGTACTGAACGGTTGCTGAACCGCTAATGGTCTTAATTGAAGAAGCAGCGAGCGAACCACTTGTGAGGCGGTCATTTTCACGTTGAACTACTTGTACAAACGATTTGTCTCAGGTGAGCGAATAAACAATCTGAAACGGTTGTTAGATGGAACTTCTGTTGATGAGGTGCCTCACCTTTTATGAGCGGTCCACAAATTCAAATTCGCAAAGCGAGCTATGGAAAGAGCTATGTTTGGAGTTTCGTCATAAAACGAATGTTCAGATACGTCGGATCTCAACTCGGTAGCAAACTCAAGTGGCAATGGGCCGGTCATATCTGTTGCAGAACCGATAGCCGTTGGGATAGATGGGTTTAAGTAAAGACCGCGAATCGGTAAACGTAGCGTAGACTACTAAACTAGATGTAGCGTAAACTAGATAAAGTGATTGTGAGAGTGATTTGATATTGACACAGCTGGGAGTGGTTTTAAATGTAAAACTGAAGATCGGGCTGAACGGCACAAGAGGCCTGTGCCTAGTAGTTGACGAGTATGGGCTGATTATGATAAACATAGTTTCGAAACGCTTAAACATCATCTGTTGTCAAATTTGCCTTTTTTATTCCGATGATGATAATAGATCCGATATATGAAAGGCAGACTTTCGCAATATAGACCCGATATAAAGTTATTGTTTTTAGTTTAGGGCTCAATACTCATCTAAAAAATCTACATAAGTACAGGTTACCTGAATATCATAATCCTGAGGTCCTGTACTATATTCTATGTGTTATTGGAAATAAACTATTATGACTGATTGTCTTTTCAATATAGGCTTATATTTAATGATAATATAAATGTAATTAACTGTAGGCCTCATAACAAAGCTCAAAGTCACACAGCGAGCTATGCTCGGAGTCTCTTTGCGCGACAGAATCCAAAAGAACGAAAGTAGCCGACATAGCTCGAAGAGTAGCTAAGCTGAAGTGGCAATGGGCAGGCCACATCGCTCGCAGAACTGACAACCGATGGGGAAGAAAGGTTCTCGAGTGGCGACCACGAACCGGAAGACGCAGTGTTGGACGGCCTCCCACTAGATGGACATCATGACCTCACAAAGGTCGCTGGAAACCGCTGGTTGCAGGTTGCGCAGGACCGTTCGATGTGGAAATCTAGGGGGGAGGCCTATGTTCAGCAGTGGACGTCTTGCGGCTGATGATGATGATGATGATGATAAATGTAATTCTCAGTTGTATAGCTCGGAGGTCGTCGTCCAGATCGGTCAATAAACCGCGCTGAATAGCCGATTCAATCGACGACCTCTCAAGAGAGCAGAAAACTAATCTAGATTATCTTTTATTGTTTTGTTATAAAAGATTAGATTCGTAGAAAAAGAGTAAAACGAAGCACTTCACTTTAATATTAACTAAAAAGTGATTTATTATTAAAAAAGTGTTTTCTTTTCTTTTTAAAAAATAAAATAGTAGGCAAATCGGTGAAGCAGGAAAATTATATTTATTTCTTGTAGACGATCAATAAAATCTAGTGGTTATAATTGATGAGATTATAATCTTACGTTAGATCGTATAACGTCGTTAGTTTATATAAATTGACTAACGATATAAGATTATAATGTAATGGTGTTTAACATTTTACAGAGACATGCGAGTATAGGTACATACCATGCATTATCTGTATTTGCAGATCGATAAAAAATTAGATTTAAGTGTGTTCTAGCAAATCTCATTAACTTATTGTTAAGTTGTATTTCAATGTCACAACATGGCCCATCTACATCAGTAGACAAAGGAGGGGAGGTTAGGGATGACGTCAGAGCTTACTTAGAAAAAAAAGTTGCTGTTTTGTTAACATTAATATGCATTAGACGGTCAAACAGGGCGTCGGTGTCGTGTCGCTGCAATAGATTACGTAACATGTTGACGGAGTAGATTGTCTCATTTTATTTATTTAGTGAGATTAGTTTCAGAAAATTGGCGCCCAACGTGGAACTTTCTCTAATTAAATGTGATAAACAAACAGTTCTATAAATTCGTCTATGTTGTAAATACCTTAATCGCTAATAGAAGCCGCAAGGCGCATTTAAATAAATATTAGTTCATTTTTTTCATGTAACACTATCTAGCCGTCTAACCCAGATTATGCAATAGAAGCCATACTCATGATACGTGGAAAAACTTAGACACAGAACAAACATTTTTATTTATCACACAAATGTTCGCTCAGAGTGGGAATGAAACCCACGACTTAGGCTCAGTGATCAGGCTTATTACCATCTGAGCTTCTAGGCCAGACAATGTCAATTTTCGACTGATGTTAAATTCAAGCACCCGGGTTCGGTTCGTCGTGGTACGCATACCACGGTGGGCGCCACTAATACCCCGTGTAATAAAAGAACTAGCGATAACGTCACAGTCAGTGGCGTCACGTCTATAACCAGTGCCATTAATATTCATTAAGCTACGCTTGGCTATCATGATGCTTAGACGACTTCATTTGTTGTTTTTGCACCTATGTCTATAAAAGGACTATTAAGGGTTCTGTAAGAAAGGTAATGAAATGTTTTTTACAGTCATACGTAGAGATTTTTAAATTTTGCAGATTGTGTAAACAAAATATCATAATAAATTATCTGTAGAACAACACAAAAACGGAACTACTGAGTTACGAGTATTAAAGAACACAAAAGTCGTCTATTGTTATAATATGTAGGGGGCAACACTTTTCGATCATCTCGAACTGAAATCGAACTGTATCTTGCTAACCTATACACCTTGTACCTAGCTAATACACAACTTAGTCCAGTTGTATTTCAGTTCAGTAGTTCAGTAGTAGTATAGCAGTTTGTAGTTCAGTTCTTCTTTTACACTGATTCTTATTTTGAAATACTCGTACATACACAAATATTCAAGAACATGTCTCACGCAACACTATCAACCCCCAAACTAAGCAATATTTAAAATAGATGTTCTAAATTTTGAAGCATTTGTAAATTCTGCCAAATAAGTACGGACAGTCTTGTCTGTGGTGATTCAAGTTTTAAATAAAATTTATGTAACTGGACTTACTGTGAAAGTTTTAACACAAAACGTAGCTACCTTCGAATGGAATTAAACAACAGAAATCAGGGTGCGAGGCGAAACCGCGCAGAATTTACGAGAAGAGAAACGTTGCGCGACGACCATGGGCAAGGTTTATGGCGCGTTATGGAGTTTATGGGACGGCGGAACGCATTGCGGCTCGAACGACGTGCGGAATGTTGAAGGATTTTCGTTTCAACGTCTCGGGGGCCTTGAATTCCTGAAAAGGTTCTTGTTTTCACTCCGCGTGGGTGTTTTGTCAACATTCTTAGCTTCTCTGTCTATAACCTGTGTCATTAATTTTCATTAAGCTACTAATGGCTATTATAATGCTTAGACGACTTTGTTTGTCGTTTTTTACACCTACGTCTATAAAAGGATTATAAGGACTCTGATAAGGCACAATATAAGATATTATATATACTACCAGCACCCCGCGGTTTTACCCGTGTAGTTCCCATTCCCTAAATCATGGGATAAAAAACCTATGTGTCATTCCAGACTATAATCTCTTTATGTTCCAAATTTTAACTCTATCTGTTCAGTCGTCCTGACGTGATTGAACAACAAACATCCGTACATTGATGCACCAAATTTCATTTAAATCGCTGGCGGACGAGAAAACAGGCGGTAAAGCATAACAGACTGACAGGAGTACTTTCGCATCTATACTTAAGGCCGGGTCACACAGAGGCGATCCGGTAGCGATAGCGATCCGATAGCAATAGCGATCCGATACCGAGTATGAGATCGCGCCCGCTTGCTGTGTGTCAGGTTGCATACAAATTCGAACATTACAAAAAATATCGTCTCGCTATCGGATCGCTATCGCTATCGGATCGCCTCTGTGTGACCCGGCCTTTAAAAAACTTCTAAAGCTGGAAAAGTATTTTGTTTGAATGCGTTAATCTCAGGAACTACTGGACCGATTTCCAATATCGTTTCACTATTGGATATGTACATGATTCCTGAGTGCTATAGCCTAGGTATATACTATATATTATGTACCACGGGCGAACCGCTATTATATAATATTAGTTGTTATTATTTTCGCTCAAACCCCTGTTCTTAACAATAACCTTCAGCCGTAAACTAAACTGCACTCATTTTATGTAGTCTATTAGGTTGCGAAAAACACGCGAGCCAGTTCTTTGAAATGTATAGTGCAGTGGGCATTTAGGTTGAATATTGATCGCTTGGTTTGTTCTATACCTCTACAAAGCGCTATTAAAACAAGCGCTAAGACGGTATATTAACAATTAGCAGCGCTTTGCTGTTTCCCCCCCTTTTTTCTTGTTCCCGTTATTTTTCCAGGATAAAAATCTGGGATGCGATCTTACAGACTATTATTTATCTATTCTATGCTATTATCTAACTTTTTCAGTATTAAATATATAAGCTACCTACTATAATCTACGATGACGTAATTGAGCAACAAATATCCAAACATTCGTACAATTATTATGGAATTATCTTTATTGGGGGTCACCAAGTGACCACAGACTATTTGACCACCAGTAAAGTATTTATGTACAAAGA
The DNA here is from genome assembly GCA_963693475.1 of Ectropis crepuscularia. Lineage (NCBI taxonomy): Eukaryota > Metazoa > Arthropoda > Insecta > Lepidoptera > Geometridae > Ectropis > Ectropis crepuscularia. The sequence goes on from OY856358.1 coordinate 20,608,421, forward strand.
AAACAAAATAGTATCAGCATATATTTATTTCAATTGCTGATATGTGCTTACAGCACAGCCAACACGTACATACAGCCACAATACAAAAATAAAATATTATTAGACACATTAATACTAAAAAGACACAACAAGAACATGGCATTATTTAAATAATTTCAACACTATAAGTAGATTAAATACAAACAAAATTTGAGTACACACATAATGATATTTATGATAAATACACAAACAGCTAATAACATCATTTATAACTAAAAAAATATATACGAGTACAGGTACGTAAAACATACTGATATTTATCAGCAAAAAATATTGTATAAACTAAAAAATATTTATGCGTCAAATAGTAGTAGTCTGTGATTTTTTAACAAAAACCTAATCAAACAACGCATTCCACAACCTAGACGTTCTTATCACAAAAGTAGAGTCCAAGCTCTTCGTTCGAGTCTCTTGTCTTCCTGGTTTTTCCTGGAAAAGGCCGGTGCCTTTTCTCACAGAAAAAGGCCCCAGCAGTGGGAACATGTAGGGTTATGATATCGGCGCGGTTACGTCGGTTAACCCTTTGTCGTCCGAGGGTCGCGTAGGTTGCTCCAAGGCCGTTCACGGTTATTTGTGTTTAAATTTATGTCGACTAACGTCACTCGAAAACCGACAATGTTTATTCGATACCATATTTTAAGAAAGAAATATTTTTACGGTTTCGTACTCAATGAAAAATAGGACCCTTTTTACAAACACTACGTTTCAGTCTCTTCAACCTTAAATCTTTTGACGCAAGTCATGCTTTTGATGGTATTCAACTCACCAGCCCCATAACAGTACCAAACTGCAATTTGAACGTAAATAATCCAAATCACTGCCGAGCACTGCATTGCGCTAATCATCCAGAGATCTCGTTCGGTCGATTTGTCTCATTATCTTGTAATATCTTTGGAAACATTTCCCTTCAAATCGGCACACAGGATTTTTGACAGACATTATTTCTTGGCAGTGGAATAAATAGCAAGAATGAGGTACTTCTCCAAATGCATTCGGTAAAGACTAATTAATATCTATCAATATAAGTTTCCTATCACTACACTTTTAGACTGTATTTTTCGAACCGTAATAGGAAAAAAAACTCCAACATAAATTGATCTTGTGGAGATTAAATGGGAATTAACAAGAGTTGATATATTAAAAAGGGGATCCTATCGGAATAAACGAGTTTTTCGCGTGTATTTCTGTGATTCAGTGAGTTTTGGTGATTCATAGAGATAGTCGCAATTGACCTTAACTTGATTTATATATTTATGGATGCTTTTGGTTTTCTTGCGATGTTACAAAGTGTAAAATATTACTCGTATACAACATCAACAACATCAACAGCCCACTTAACGTTCCCACTGCTGGGACTCGGGGCCTTCTCTCGCAAGGAGAGTACTCGTATACGTCAGACATTAAATAAATGTCTGTGTATCGGTGTTTTTACTTGTGTAGGTAAATTCGTTAAAATCCCGACTCAGAACCACATACAATATTTTTATGTTTACGATTGATTCCCTTGGGATAGTAGCACGTCTAAGTAGATTTTAATATCCACACGACTAAGTGTCTAAGTTGTAATTGTCAATCAATACGAGTCATTTCTTTATTATCTACTCGTATTTCTAGATCATGGCCACTGGTTTTACTAAAATATTTAGTGTTCTTCACACCGGAATCCAGTAATATTGCACACTTGTATGCAAATGTTTCCGCCCTCCGTTACCTTCCCTTATCCATTGAGGGCAAAATGGTTTAATTGGATAACCCTTTCACACCCCACGGCCAATAAAGGCCACCACAAGGCCACTGCTGCTCATTGAAATTATCTACGGGGGAAATTTCTGCGGTTTGCGTACACTTCGGAAATATAGTAATATATACAGTAATTTAAGTTTTTTGATGACAATTTATATCAAACTTTGGTTGATGAGTTTATAAGTTTCATTACTAATTATTGTATAATGTATAGACTGAAAGTACAATATTTCAAGGAATCCGCGATACTAATTATAGCCGAAAACTATCTCAATCTTTCAAACAAAGCAAAAAACAAATAAATATTGGTGCACATTTCACACACAACACCATCTAGCCACAAACTAAGCGAAGGATGTACTATGGAAGCCAGATAGCTGGCATAATACTTATGGATATTTAAATACATACGTATTATATATAGAAAACACCTAGGCACAACGTCATACACAATACATGAAGCTACTGTAGGTTCACGTTCTTATTTATATTCATCACACAAATATTTGCACTGGGTGGGGATTGAACCCACGACCCTGGGCTTCGCAGGCAGGTTTACTACAAACTAAGCCACCAGGCCAGTCTAAAACTGTATAATTTCTATCGAGTGATGGGGCTAGCGGGATATGTGCTGATGGTAAGCAACACGTTTGTCTGGAAACATTGCCCTTCGGAACACTGTGATGTTTACACATTATTACTTGAAGATAGAATAGCTAAATAATAATAACGCCATAGGTAACGCATTTAAATAAAAAAGATTGCAAAAGTGGCAAATGTGTTGTAGGTGGTTCTCTTGGCGGGTTCTGTAAAGTGTTCTACCAGTGCTTTCGTCTGGAGAAAGCAAGAGGTCCAATGAATTGCAATGAAAACCCTCATAAAAGCAGGTCACCGCCTCCCAGTTCGTTCCCGTTCCTCACATAAATCAAGCCAACAGCTCGACTTTAATAAATGTTCAGGGCCTCCCTTGCCGAATTTTCCACCTCATCAAAGCTCAATGACTTTTACTACGTCACTGGGTGTTTTGACCCCGTACTCTAGTTATTTAGCTCATTGACTCCTCTGCAGTGGTACCGACTTGCGATCGAAAACATCTAGAGTAAAGAATGGAAAGTGATGTTCAGGTTCATGTGGGAGTAAATATTCATACAGAGTGGGAATGCCGCCAGTCTGATGGGCTCTTTCGGGCTTGGTTTAAATGTATGTGGAGAGAAAGTTAATGACTTCAGACATATTATGTTTATTTGTATCTTATCCCTTTAAACGAGCAATTCTTGTACCTATATAATATGTATATATATATAGAATCTGAATCTCGGAAACGGCTCGACGGATTTTCATGAAATTATGTATGCAGGGGATTTCGGGGACGATAAATCGATCTAACTAGGTCATATTTAAAAAAAAACGCATATTATGCGCGTTTTTAGACAATGAAAAACTGTCACATTAGACATTAGAATGTGGAGGTAAATTTCGCCCCGTGACGCGACAACATAATTAGCTCAGACGGGAAGTCGGGCGCTCATAGCGGTCACGAATTAGTAGCTCCGGGTTCGAATCCAGACGGGTTCTCTTTTTTTTTCAATTCCTTTTTTTTAAGAAAATCTATTTCTTGGAGTCTTTTATCTGTAGATATCTAAGTATATTTAGTATTTAAACCGAGCAAAGCTCGGTCACCCAGGTACTGTCTATTATACTTGACGTTTTTATAGATATAAACGTTGTAACAAATTATAGAAAGGAAGATTTACTCGTTATAATAATGATGAAAGATAAATCAAGAAGAAAATAAAATCATAAAAAAGTATGTACTGATTTTCATAAAATTATTTATTATCTTTAACTAACAAATGTTTTATTTTGTAATTCTGACGCCTTAGCGTACATTTGAAGTAGAGTAAACTGTAAAGCCTAATTGATTTTTAATTAAGAAAATAAACTTTATTTCGTCTTGTTATTTTTCTGGGCGTGGGTTTAACCCAAATCGAAAGAAATGCCAATTACTTTTTAATTAACATCCGAAAAGAAATGCTGTTTTACCTTGAAATATTTCGAGCCGTGGGCGTACCCACCCTTTTATAATTACGTTAGCTTCAACGGTCCGTAGCGTTTCATAAGTCTGTGATCAAGGGTTTGTGTGGGGGGATTATTCCACTTGATTACCATTTGTATACTTCTCAATAGAAGAATGGAATGAGAGTTCACAAGACAGCCTCGCTTCGAGTGATTCAAACTTTATGTTTTCTTGCCTATGTTTAATATAATCAATTTAGGTATATATTTACAATTATATAAGTACTAGCATCATCGTGCGATGTTACCCACATAATCTTTATGGTGTTATTTTTAACCGTATTTCAATCTGTCCAAAATTCTCGATCCGTTCCGTCGTTACAACGTGATTGAGCAACAAACATCCAAACTTTCGCATTCGCTATAATGTTAGCAGGGTTATGTCAGCAATTTTTACGTGGAGGCATTTATTTACACTTCAGCCTTCTCCATTGAGGGCTCGGATTATGTCGGACTCGACACACCACGGACGGACATGGTGCCCCGACATAGTGTATCGGCTAAAACCTCCACGAGGTTTGCCACCTTTGCCGCTTACATTATAGTCCATTTCAATATTCTTCATTTTGAAGTTGTTTTTTTCCTCTGGGACTATTTTATTTTTGCTTGCGACTACAAAGTTAGCCAAATACTGACTTCTGTTATATCCTTTAGTTCTTCGAACGCCACCCAAAGCTGAAAGTTTGAAGGACTAGCCCTTCTACCGCCTAACTAAAAGCTTTGGATTTGCTATTACTATCTCTATAATTTCAAGCGAAAAGAGAAGAGAGAGCAATATCAGAAACTAAAACAGTTTTAGTTATAGTTCCTCGGGGAATAAATAAATAAATATTGATTACATTCACATACAACACCATCTGACCCTAAACTAAGCAAAGCTTGTACTATGTAATAGATAAATAGGTATTATCATTTGAATAACGTTACGTTCCGTGGCTGGTTGGTTTTGTTACCCGTCCTTGAACCCGCATCTCTATTCTACGTTGCGGGTAGTTTAGCGACAGTTTCCCCGCAAATGGCGGATGTGGCAGCTGTCGCCTCGGCAACTTCCGGTTGTCGGCTGTTGTAGTTTGAAATCTAGGCCGATGTGATTCTGTGGGCAAGCGTAATAGGCAAAAACCTCTGTAAAGGAAGGTAGGGTACAACATTTTAATTTTAACAATAATTATAGAATGTAATTTCCAGCAGTACTCTGAACCACTTATAACTTCGTTATTAGTTTTTAGAAGTCTCTAGCGTAAGTAGTGATAAATATCTCTAGTAGTTTAATTTTGTTCAAACTAATGTAAATTTAAAGCATAGAACAGGTGTATAAGTTAAATTAAAGATAGTATTAGTGTTAAGTAGATGATGGTCGATTTTTTACTTATCAAACCTCTGTGTATTGGGTAGAGTAAATTGAATCTGTTATTTATTGATATTAATACAGTTTTAATACTTAAGCAAATTTTGCGAAGTATATGAAATCGAATAATGGAGGATAATATCACGTTATTGTAAAATATGCGTACTTGCGTACGTCCTAAAATTGAATGCTTATAAGTCACACTAGCGGTCCGCCTCGGTTTGACCAATATTACATAATACATAGCTACTCTCATACTAGTATCACTTAGGGAGTCAGGGATCAAGTACCTACATATACAACGGTGAAAGAATTTTTTAAATCAGTCTAGTAGTTCCTGAGATTAGTACGTTCAAACAAATAACTTCTTCAGCTTTATAATATTGGTATATATTTCTTTCTAGGTAAATGCTAAATCAAGCCTCCTAAGCCGCGTCATTGCTCAATATCAAACAATATGCGGTAAAATGAAAATACGCTTCCTTTTTCTCACGATATTGTTCTTTGCAATAAAACATATTGCGATAGCGATCCGATAGCGATAGCGATAGCGAACCGATACCGAGTATGGGATCGCGCCCGCTTGCTGTGTGTCAGGTTGCATACAAATTCGAACATTACAAAAAATCCCGTCTCGGATCGCTATCGCTATCGGATCGCCTCTGTGTGACCCGGCCTTTACTGTTTCTCAAAACAAAATTACAGTTAAATCGTGATTAAGACAGTAACATGACTCATACTGGAATCTATTCAGCTTTTAATGACCGCTGCAATGGAAATAGTTCGGTGGATTGCATTGCTGAGTCATAACTTGTTTGTCATCAAACAAATTGGATTAATCTGCCTTTATGATTCTAGAAGTCGATCAAATAATGTTATTGTGAAGGTTTCATTAGCGAACGGATGGATCAGTGATAGGGAGTAAAAGACGAATTTGTGTAATTCTTCTTTCAATGTTGTATATATGTATAATGACTTGTTCGTTTCTTTGTTTTGAGATACCTTTTGGTAGTGGGCTACAGATGGTCGCTACTACCTGTTGAATTTTGGGATAGCGCCGAAAGTGCAACACTTTGTCGAAACTAGAAACACACTCTGGCAACTCATTCCAAAGTTTAGGTGGTGTTGATGTGTAGTCAAACCTCTTCGTTCGAGTCTGACGTATTTAAATTTTACAATGTACAGTACCCGGCGATAAATATTGCACATCGACACCTGGAAAGAGACAATCGGCCAACTTCGGATTCGTAGAGCGTCATCTCTGTCGCACGAAATACAAATAGTCCGGCATCTATTAGGAGCTGTTAAAACAATTTTGTTTCTTTTAATTATTATTTTTATTCTTTGTATAAAATACAATTTTTTCTATAAGTGATGGCTTTAGGTTCGGGTTAAATAAAATAAAAAAGTTCACATTATGTTTACGTATTTAATTACTTTGGAAAATGACAGCTGTAGTATACATAATAAACACCATTGTACCTATTGTTAAAGTGAGACATTGTTATAAAAATAATAATAATTATAATTCTCAATTACTTCCATTTCACTATTTGTGCTCTCAAAGAGGTCAATATCACTGTCACTATCAGCCGTATTTATCACTAGTCTATCAGTGTAATTGTCTAAACCGTGTTGAATGCTTCTATATTCATTCTCACATTGATCGTGTGATCGCAAACCTTTTTCCACTCTTCAGTCCCGATCATGTTTACTTTTTCAGTCTATAACGTTTTTACTGTAGTTAAATTCATACCCACATTTCTAGAGGCTCCATAGCCTTTTAGTTGAGATCATATATTTTCAATTGGATTAAAATCCGGATGAAACACAGTATGCCCATGTTCGGCAAGTACTTTGTTCACGGAAAACTCTGTATACCTCTCCTTGTGCTGACATAGGTATAATAGCGTAAATCTGGGGTTTTGTTAATTTTGGATCAACTGGAATTTCGTGTCTGTTTAACCAGTTGATCATTTCCTGTTTAATGGTGTTTGAGTTGGGGGGGTCTTTCAACATATTTATTGTGATAGGGTGCGTTGTCGATAACTAGAACGGAATCACTAGATATATTTGGGATTAATTGATTAACCAGCCATTTCTCGTAGTTATCGTTATTCGTTATTTCATTGTGGTAGTCACCTGTAGTATCCGTGGATTTATACGTTAAAAAGGCACCGGTTACAAAGCCTTTTTTATTTCCCGCATGAAGTACTATCAAACGTTGACCTGTTGAAATTGGCTTTTTACTCCTTTTTTCTTATCATCACTCCAAGATTTCCCTTTAGTGTGGGATGTATGTATGTAAGACTCATCCATGTAGACGATATTTTTTCCTGTTTCACGAAATTTGTGTATTTTATCGATTTATATTCCGTTCGTTTGAGACTTACATCGTGCTTTTCCTTTAAAACTTTTCGATTATCTTCCATTTTAGTTAACCGAAATTCCATCTCGTGAAGTATTTTTCTCAACGTCTTTTCAGACCCATTGTAATTAATAGCTTCAGACAATTTAGCTTTTAATGATTTTATTGTTGGCAGTTCATTAAATCGTAAGTGAAAATCATACACAATTCTTCGAACAACATCATAATCAAAACTGTCCATATCCAAACGAAATTGCTTTTTTGGTCTCCCTTTTTTTGGAGTGCTAACTTAATTTCAGTAGAATGTGTTTCAGTACTGACTTCGTTTAATATATTGTTCAAAGTTCTTCTTGAAATTCCAGTGGGATTTGCAACTTGCGCTTGAACCTTCTTAAAATAACAACTTACATTTTCATCTTCATTTTTTTTAAATCTGTCAGCTTCGGTTACAAAACATTTATAAACATTGTATATAATTTGGCGTGACTGACCTCGTAAAGGTTTCCCTTTTTTTCCTAAAGATGCCACAGTACAACTTTAAATTATTTAAATTTGGGGGTGTTAACAACTCTAATTATATATTTTGAACTGGACGCGACTGCACTCTATCGCACTTAAACAACGACTGACAAAACGTCACATAGGTAGTGTGCGACAGAGACAATGCTCTACGAAACCGAAATCAGCCGACTGTCTCCCTCCAAAGGCCGATGTGCAATACTTATCGCCGGATACTGTATGTCTGAGCCAGCTGGCTGATGTATTTGTAAATTTGTTTGTTTGACTATTTTGTAAAAAACTAAAAAGGGCCATTCCTTACGAATATGTGCATTTTTAGTCTGTGTGCTATTTAAGACAATAGTCTATGTGAGTTCCAAATGTCAGACTGTTTCGTTTAGTTCTTACAACGTGATTGAGCAATTAACATTCAAACTTTCATATTTTTAATATTAGTGTGATTGCCTCTCAAGGTTTTGGTAACGTGACAATAACTATGATGATGAGAAGTCTCGTACCATGTCAACATGTCGTGATGTATGAAAGAAAGTGTGTACTTGTGGACGGACATAAGAAGTGAATACTTATTTTATATATAATATTAATATTATAAAGCTGAAGAGTTTGTTTGTATGTTTGTTTGTTTGTTTGAACGCAAGGATCTCTGGAACTACTGGTCCGAATTGAACGATTCTTTCTTTGTAGGATAGTCCATTTATTGAGGAAGGCTATAGGCTATTTAACATTACGCTACTATCAACAGGAGCCGAGCAGGAATGAAAAATGTAACAAAAACGGGAAAAAATATAGCTTTTTGAGAGCTTTGGTTGCGTGACTGTATAATGTCATATTTTAAAGGTTGCGTCATTAGAACTTAAAGTAACCAAATTTGTTCAAAATTTGAATTGGTACGATCGATTTTCGATAGATGGCGTAGCAACGCGCGCGCGTTCAGCTAGTTTTATATATTTCTCATGCTAAGAAGTCTAACTTCAACCGTAGAATAGATAATATCTTCAACGCAAAAAGTTACAATATTTTACATATTGATACAACCTGACCTTAGTTACAATCTTTACTGTTTACTATGTTGATAGCTAACTTCATAGTGTCGGGTTTTCGTGACGGTGTGTGCGCGAATCGTAAAATTTTACTCTTATCATTTTCCCTACACGCCAAAAGAAGTATAGGCAACTTCAAAAATGTATAAGATGGACCTAAGAATAATATAAACCAAATTATTGTTTTTGTAGGACCGTTTGTTTGCATTAACAACTTAGAAACAAAACAATTTCATAGTTATTGTCACTTGTTTCTAGACGCTTCTTGTTGTTCTAACCCAGACGGTTCCATTCACTGGCGCTTTTCTTTCTTTCAAGCGGCTTTCTTTTTAATATTAAGTGTGATAGTGGTTTACGCTTCATCGCAAAAGAAATACTCTTTCCATGTTCCCTAACACACCAAAAGAAGTATAGGCAACATCAAAAATGTATAAGATGGACCTAAGAATAAGATAAACCAAATTATTGTTTTAACGGGACCGTTTGTTTGCATTACCAATATAGAAACAAAAACATTTCATAGTCACTTGTTTCTAGGTGGTTCTTGTTGTTGTAACCCAGACGGTTCCATTCACTGGCGCTTTTCTTTCTTTCAAGCGTCGCGTCGCGTCGCGTCGCAAGGCTGACGATTGAAACGCTTCAGAAAGAGGTTGAAACACAAGTGCTAGCTCGCACACGACGCGCCCCGGTCGATACGGCGCGACAGATCCTCGGCATTTGTACTAGTACTTAGCTACTCTTTATGTTAGCTTTGACTGTTCACAGGAACTACATTTTAAGCTAGCATAGTACTAGATGGTAATAACTTTGTTTGAGCCAAATTTAATAGAGTACAAACAGATTTAGTCGTTAAATTAGACCTACTACCTACTAATTATCTACAACTTAAATTAACTCATAAGCTTTTGATTCCACAGTGTGAAATGTATTGTTGTGTTGAATCCAGTACCTCCAACTAACTCTAGCTTATAAAAACTTAGCGTTTTTAGGGTTCCGTAAAACGTAAAAACGGAACCCTTATAGATTCGTCAAGTCTGTCTGTCTGTCTGTCTGTCTGTCCGTCCGTATGTCACAGCCACTTTTTGCCGAAACTATGAGAACTACACTGTTGAAACTTGGTAAGTAGATGTATTCTGTGAACCGCATTAAGATTTCAACAGAAAAATTTAAAAAAAAGAAAAATTAGGGTTGCCCCCCATACTGAGAACTGAAACTCAAAATTTTTTTTTCATCAAACCTACACGTGTCTATCGATAGGTCTTCAAAAATGATGTTGAGGTTTCTAAAATCATTTTCGTCTACACTGAATAATTTGCGCGAGAGACACTTCCAAAGTGGTAAAATGTGTGTCCCCCCCCCCCCCCTCTAACTTCTAAAGTAAGAGAATGAAAAATCTAAAAAAAATATATGATGTACATTACCATGTAAACTACCAACGAAAATTAGTTTGAACTCGATCTGATGAGTAGTTTTTTTTTAGTACGTCATAAATACACTATTATTAAAACTTCGATCAAAGTTACAACGAACTACAAGAACTATGTGTACTATGTATATTATGTTACTTGCTGCAACGGAACCCTTCATGGGCGAGTCCAACTCGTACTTGGCTACTTTATTATAGTTAAACCCGCTCTTTTTTTAATATTAAGTGAGATGGTGGTGAAGCGTAAACCTATCTGTCTGAAAAAATAACCCGAAAATGAATATAGATATTGAGACTTAAAAAACCAAGTAACTTAAACAAGCGTATTTATTAAGCTATTCAAAGTATTTGTACGAGGACTTAATTTGTTTTTCTTTGTTTCAGTGATAACAAACCCAAAAGCACCGCCGGGCACCAAAGATGGCGCAAAGAGCTTCAATTTTGATTTTTCATACTGGTCACACAATGTAAGTACACTTTTATCATATCACATTACTAAATACATACTAGGTGTTATTATGAAGAATAACCTGAAGTTTTCAGAATGCAATTATAGAAATAATGCAAGTATATTGAATTGACGCCTTTTACGACTGTTGTATTTTACAATGATAAAACCATTGTGTTTGACGTAATGTTTGAACTAGTAGCGACCCGTTCCAGCTTCGCTCGGATTTTGTCATATACCTAAAGTTCATTAATCGAAAACTATTAAAATTAAATTAAGGGAAAACTATTGTATCTCCCAAGTTGGACCAAATTGTACATAATTGTCAACTTTCGTGTATACCGGTTGATTTGGTGAAGAATTCACTGGAACGAACATTCACGACACTGGATTTTGATATATTTAGGTAGTAGTTTATCAATTTCGCCAGAGGTCTGTTGTACCTCGACCCCGCTTCTTTGAAACGTAAAACTCAGCGGAAGATAAACACTCCAAAATCAATTCGTGTACGCGGATGGATAAAAATCTATCAGCAAATAAACTATTCGTATTCCGATACCAATGTTGGAACAGTTGATTGCCTCCCCGTGACTCGAGTTTCCTTATCTATCTCTCCGCCTGTGTCGTGATAGAGCGGAGATAGACAATTTGGTGGAAGTGACTTGTAACATGTGGATATGGTTTTTTGAAGTTATACTGCTTTTGGCGCGATAGGAAAAAATATGAAAGTAAATTTTTACAAAGCCCGTGCAAGCCGTCATGAAATAATTTTGCAGATATAGTAAACATTGGAACTAACTTCAGATGAATACTTCTTGCTATATATTATATACATATACTAGCGGCCCGCTCCGGCTGCGCTCGGATCATAACCTAGGCACTGTCCGCAACGCCATCTGCCGGGCTTATTTGTGAATCTAAACCATCCTCGAATGCACTTGTACACACACAAAAATTCATTCAAATCGGTCCCGCCGGCGCTGCCGCCGTTTAGGAGGAGTTCACTGTCAAATGATTAAATTACTAAATTGGCTATTGAAAAATAGGGGTTGGTATGAAAAATAGCTAGGTAGTAGCCGATTCTCAGACCTACTGAATATGCATATAAAATTTGGTAAAAATCATTAAAGCTTTTTCGGAGGAGTAAGGTAACTAACACTGTGACTCGAGAATTTTATGTATCAGATATAGATATTATTCTATGTTTAAGTATTCTATGGTTGGTACGAGTATGGTACTTATTATAAATTTCAAGACGTCTACTCTCTTTCTACGACAAACAAATTTCGAAATAAACTCGTGACTTTCCTACTCCCGTTCTACTTCGATCCGTCGTGTCGTCCGTTTAAATGTTCTAAGCCTACACTAATCAGAGTACGCTTAGAAGAACATTTAAACGTCAAACAATGAGGGTTGAGCGCGCGCTTTCGACGCGGATAGACGTATTTAATTGACCACTTGTGGTTTATTGTTGAGTGAGTTTATGTTCCGAAATAAAAATTGATATAAAGAAATTGGAGTGAAATAGTGCACTAAATCGGTGTTAAAATTGACGGCTATATAACACAGAAGTAACGTTTTATAAAATTTAAGTGAAAAGACTTCTGTATTTTCGGAAAACAGAAAGGGTAGCCAGAAAAATATACGTTTAATATTAATCGGATCATAAAGTTAAAACTGGAGTCTACCCACAAAATACAAGATTGCGTCAGTGCGGTTGGTGACAGACGACAGTGACAGCGGGGTCTGCGTTCCTTGACGACGTGACGGTGGCAAATTGCGGTATTGCAGTACTGCCAGTTACAAACTGACTGCCCGTATAAGGGGGATTTGAAATTGTATTCGGTCATAATAAATGTCATTAGTAATTAAGTGCATTTAATGTATTAAAAATTTTCTTTTGTTTAAGTATATACATATATTAAGTAACTTATTAACTTCTTAAAGTAAATAGCGAAACGTGCCGTAACATTATTACAAACGGAATTGTAAAATAAATATTACCATTCATCTCATTTGAATTGTCAGTTAAAATAGTAGGAAAGAAGTAAAACAAATAAAATAAGTTTATAAATTGTAATATTTAGAATAACATAATTAAATAGTAAGTAGCTTTTCGGAACATATAAATCACGGATACCTGTTTACGCCTTATCTGTCAATCTTGAGAAGTCGGGTGCGTATAAAATATATATACCTCTATACTATATATATATATATTCTTTTTTTTTTTTAATATGTCGCAACCGGCTATGAGAAAGTCCGAAGGTCATTTGGGAGGGTCCGCATCTAATCGATCAGATGGTCAACTGGGAGCGTACGTCGATTCGGTTAAAAGAGTGGTACCACCCACTAAAGCTCCACCGCTTCCCGCGTTAAGGTTATCGTTGTCCGGAAAGCAGTCGGAAATATCAACTTCTTCACTGCAAGCAACGGCAAGGAGACTTTATCTGGATGCAAGGACTCAACTCGAACAACCTGGAAATGTCAAAATAGCAGTTAAAAAAATGGTATTGGAAAACATAGCTAAAATAAATGACATAGTTCAAAAATTATCGGAATCTCAACAAATAAAACTTAACCAAGAAAATACAGATACAAATATGAATACACAAGTGCCTACTAATGAAATTCTTAAAGAGTTTAAAAAACACCAACAAACTCTGCTAGAAAAAATTGACAAGCTTCATTATGAAGTAAAACATAACTTAATTAGTGATACGAAGTTGAGCTACGCAGGGGCAGTAGCCCGCCCAAGGGCAGCAGCAATGCACTCTCTTATTGTTTCTTCTAATGATGACAAAGACAGTAGTGACATGATTTTAAACAAGATTAGAACAGTTGTTGACGCGAAATCTACAGGTATCAAAGTGGATCGGTTACGAAAGGCAAAAGACCAAAAGGTAATAATTGGATGTCACTCCAAGGACGAACTTACAAAGCTCTCCGAAAGATTAAATATGTCGGAGGCCAAATTAAAATATGAGGAAAAGGGTAACAAAGATCCACTAATCATTTTGAAAGAAGTTTTGTCATACAATAGCGACGACGACATAATTAAGGCTCTTAAGAATCAAAACAACCACCTATTTTGTGATATACCTCAAGAGGAATTTAAAGTACAAGTTCGTTATAGACGAAAAACTAGGAATACACACACAAACCATGTAATCCTTTCAGTAAGCCCTAAAATATGGAAATATATGATAGAAGCTAGCTATGTACATATTGATCTTCAACGTATACGAGTACAGGACCAATCACCCCTAGTCCAATGTTCACGGTGCCTGTGTTTTGGCCACGGTAGACGCTTGTGTACCGAGCCTACAGATCTATGCAGTCATTGTGGTGAACCACATTTGCGAGCAGACTGCCCCTCATGGCTCGCTGCAGATACGCCGACGTGCCGAAATTGTATTTTGGCGAAAGTAGATAAAAATGGACATAATGCATTTGATAACCTGTGCCCAGTTCGTATAAGGTGGGATGCTTTAGCACGATCGTCTGTAGCATATTGCTAAAATTGAACTAACTGCCCCTGTTGATGGATATTTGCAAGGTGGACCAGGGTCACTCCCGAATAATAAAAAAGAAATTAAAGTACTCCAGGCTAACTTACAAAAGAAAAAACTCGCCACTGATGAGCTTGTTATCGAGTCAAGTCGAAGAAAAATCGCATTTGCACTAGTCCAAGAACCCTATGTGGGGGCACAAGAAGAAGTTAAAAGATATTCAGGAACACGAGTTATTCAGCGAAACCGAAATAGAAAGGATCCAATTAAAGCTGCGATCCTGGTATTCAACACAGATATAGAAATTATAGAAACACCTACTTTAACAACTGAAAACATGGCAGTCGCTGTTCTGAAAATAGGAGGTACGACGCAAATTGGAGTAATTTCATACTATTTTGAAGATAGTAAACCAATTGAGCCCTATATAGAACAGTTAAAAGCTGTAGTGCAAAATATTAGGACAACTAGAATACTAATAGGTGGAGATGGCAACTCGTGGAGTACTTGGTGGGGAAGCGTCACGGAAGATGCGCGAGGGGCAAAGCTTCTTGGAGCGTTCAATGAAATGGGATTGCAAATACTGAATGAAGGAACGGAGCCAACCTTCTACACCATTAGAGGAGGAAGAGTATTTCAGAGCCATATTGATGTTACTGCTTGCTCAACAGAGATATTAGGTAACGTTAGTGACTGGAGGGTGGATAAAGGAATAACTAGCTCAGATCATAATACAATATCTTTTATAGTCAATCTGGAAAAAAATGCCTACAAAAGACCATCATCTAGCACAAGAATTTACAACACTAAAAGAGTTGACTGGGAAGCATTTGGTAGACTATTTAACGAGAACTTGGATTCCAAAAATATTTACTTAGACACAATAGCAAACATAGCAACGGAACAAACCCTTCAGAATATGATAGATAAATACATACAAGTTATAGAAGAAACTTGTCAGGTTCTGATACCTAAGCTGAATAAAAATTAAAAAATTCACATACCTTGGTGGTCTGATGAACTCCAGCGTCTCAAAAGAGATATGATTACGAAAAAACGCCGAATATCTTGTGCGGCTCCGCGGCGCCGCCCGTATGTAGTTAGTGAATACCTGGAAGCAAAGCAATGTTACGAAAATAGAGCAGCTGAAGCACAAATATCTAGTTGGAAAAAATTCTGTAGCACGCAAAATAGAGAAAGTATGTGGGATAAAATTTATAGGGTATTAAGAAACACATCAAAAAAGCATGAAGATCAGATATTAATAGTCAACGATGAAGAAATGACTGAGAAGGATTCCGCTAAACTCCTAGCTGAAACTTTCTTTCCAGAGGATAATTCGCAAGAAGACACCCAAATCCACAAACAGACAAGAAACGAAGCGGAGCTTATGTCGGAATTGCTTCCAAATGACAATCAAGATCCACCTTTTTCTAGATCTGAGCTATCAAGTGCAGTAAGAACTTTTAAACCCCGAAAGGCCCCGGGTTCCGATGGATTTACGGCAGATATATGTCAAGCGTCAATAAATAAACGTCCAGATATATATCTAGAGTTGGCTAATAAATGCTTGTTACTTGGGTATTTTCCTCGGCAGTGGAAACAGGCCACGATTTTGGCAATAAGGAAGCCCGGAAAAAGAGACTATACCAACCCCAAATCATATCGTCCTATAGGATTGTTATCAATCCTAGGAAAGGTATTAGAAAAAATGCTGGTAAAACGCATACGATGGCATGTATTGCCTTCTTCGAATCCGAGGCAGTACGGGTTTATACCACAACGATGCACGGAAGACTCTCTGTATGATTTGATGACACATATAAAGGAAAATTTAAAAAATAAGCTCATTAATCTGGTTGTATCCTTGGACATCGAGGGTGCGTTTGATAGTGCTTGGTGGCCCGCCATCAAATGTCGTTTAATAAAGAAAAAATGTCCACATAATTTACGAAGGCTCATATCCAGCTACCTGGAAGATCGACAAATTTTACTAAAGTATGCTGGAAAAAGTGTGGCTAAGAAAACAAACAAGGGCTGTGTCCAGGGTTCGATTGCTGGCCCTACATTTTGGAATCTAGTTCTGGATCCGCTGCTGGACGAATTGGAGGATCGAAATGTGTACTGTCAAGCCTTTGCGGACGACATCGTGTTGGTTTTCTCTGGTCACAGTGCTACAGCCATTCAAGAGAAGGCCAATGAAACTCTTGCTTGTGTACACAAATTTGGCATAGACAATAAACTAAAATTTGCGGCACATAAAACCAATGCGATGGTCATTACCAAGAAACGAAACTACGAAAATCCACTAGTGTACATGGGGGAGGTGGAAATATCGATGGTCGATGAGATCAAACTTTTAGGTCTAGTAATTGATAAAAAGCTTACTTTTCGAAGCCATGTAGCTCATATTTGCAAAAAAGCAACAAGGATTCTCATGCAATTGTCAAAGGCAGCTAAAATATCATGGGGATTGAACTCAGAAGTTATAAGAACTATATACATATCTGTTATAGAACCTATAATACTATACGCTGCCAGTGCATGGGTAACTGCAACAAATAGAAAATGTATTCAAAAACAATTAAATACAGTGCAGAGAGGATTTGCTCAAAAAATATGTAGATCCTACCGAACAGTGTCTTTGAATGCGGCACTGGTTTTGTCCAGACTGCTACCCTTAGACCTACGCATCAAAGAATCAGCCCAATTATTCGAAGCAAAAAGAGGAAAACCGCAAGATATACTTGGAGGGCGGGGATTAGAGCAAAGAATTTGTTACACCAAAGCCTTACATCCATCCGAGGAAGAAGATATTGACTTTCAGTGCCTAGAAGAATCGGATTTAGGCATCGTAAGAGAACACCAAGAGACGGGGATGCAGGTGTACACTGATGGTAGTAAAATGGAAGGCAAGGTGGGCGCTGCTCTGTCATGCTGGAGAAACGGCGAAGAGTTCTTAACCAGAAAATTCAGGTTGGATGCATTTTGTACAGTGTTTCAGGCTGAAATGTTTGCCTTGTTCCAAGCCACAGAGACAATACTGCAGGCCTCTGAACCGGTTGTGAGCATTTTTAGTGATTCAAGATCATCCCTCCAGAAATTAAAAAGTCTGGACTCTAGTCATCCCTTGGTAAACCAAATAAAGAAAAACATCTGTAAAATGCGTATAAAAGGTATAGTTGCCAAATTATATTGGATCAGAGCGCACGTAGGAACTCAAGGGAATGAAAGAGCTGACATTCTTGCTAAGCAGGCAGCATGTGAAGACGCAACCGTGGATTATGAGCAGTGCCCGCTATCATATATTAAAAAGTGTTTGAGGGAAAATTCAATAGACATCTGGAACAAGAGGTATATAGGCGGGGAAGTGGCTAAAATAACTAAAATGTTTTTACCTGATGCAGCAACCGCATTCCGACTTCTTAAGAATGTGACACTTAGTCCATTGCTGGTTCAAGTATTGACGGGGCATGGTGGTTTCGGTTACTACTTGTTCAAACTTAAATGCAAAGAGGATCCCGGATGCGTGTGTGACCCGGAGAGGTTGGAAACGGTTGAACATTTACTGTTAGAATGTCCAAGATTCATCTTGGCGCGATTTAACCTTAGCCAATTAACTGATAAATGTATAATAAAGGAAAACCTAAGTTTTTTCCTACAAGATGAATTTGCCAGATCATATTTTGTAAAGTATTGCGAAAACATAACAAAAGTAGTAAATAAGCAAAATAGTACCAGATAAGCATGAAAATTTATGTAACACTATATACTGGGTATATAGATGCACATAATGTATAAACTAGAAGCATTCAATATATTGTCAGAGTACAAATTATGTTATACCTACCTACTAAATAAAGATATAAGTCGATAAAACACATATGGAAAAGATAAAAAAAAAAAAAAAAAAAAAAATACAAAAAAAAAAAACAAGAAAAAGCAAAAAAAAATATTAGAAAAAGAAAAAAAAAAAAAAAAAAAAAAAAAAAAAAGATGACTTACCAAAAAATTGTCTTGCGTCTGTATCACTGTGTCCATTTTATAACTTCTCACCTAAATGTGGGGAGTTATTTTTTATCCTAAAATAATGATGTTTGATATCACACGATGTTAAACAACTGTGTTTAGCTAACAAACGACTCCGACCCTTGCCGGAGGACAACAAAGCCAAACATATAAAAAAAAAAAAAAAAAAAACGTCAAACAATGTTCGATCGGACGAAACGAAGTAGAACCGGAGTAGGAAAGTCGCGAGTTTGTTTCGAAATTACGTTTTTCGTAGAAAGAGAGTAGACGTCCAGGCGTGGTCCGATGTAAATTTTATTGAAATTGGATTAGCTGTTTAAAAAAAAACAGACGAAAATCAAAAATTTGTTTACATACTTGATAGTCGAGTGTTTAAGTTTAATTCTTAATTTAAGTCATTTTTTTTATTTTTTTATTTCAAGAGGTTCCTAATCTAAAGCGAGCGATAGACAAACGTAACTTCTACTATGTTTTCTGTTCCGTGTTAACCTGACGCATGCAACATGATGTAACATAGTATCCGCGTACCTCTCTATAAACTACGTGACGGTCCTCGTAATGGCTTGTTCCATCGCTTCGTAATAAGATTTCCGCACGATGCGATGGTGCGCCCATTTTGGACGGCGGCCATATTGGATTTTACCGCAAACAGATTATGAGATTAGCCAGTTGTATGGTTTCTGTGGTGTTTGCAATTTGGGATAATAATAGACGGTATGTGAGAAGCAAAAAGGTCGTCGTTAGTTTCGTCATAATATCATGTTTTTTACAACATATGTATAGTTTTAACAGTTATCTTAATGTTCCCACTGCTGGAAATCTGAGATTTGTCTGACAAGGAGAGAGTCAAGGCCATAATAAAGTGACAAATGGTCAGAGGTCACGCGTTTTACTCTCCTTGAAAAAGGCCACCAAATGCAGTCTAAACTTAAGTCTGCTAGACCGACCATACGACCACGTGAGTTACCCGTAAATAAATTGAATTAGACAATATTATCGAGGTGTATGTATGATATTAAAAACGACGATAAAATGCATGCTATGGTTATTAAGTAATCCGTCAATCTTAAAATTCAGACTTGATGTCAAGAAAATTCGAAGTATCGAATTCATGAGTTTTTTTTTTAACTTGAATAGGTTTATACCGCCGCGCCGCCGCCTGATGTTAAGCGACGATGCGGCCTACGATGAAGCGTGCTTACCGGAAATTGAGGATCTGGCTTTAAGGGGGTGAAGAAAAAATCGTCGTGTTACTAAAATTCCATACGTCATTCGCTAACCCGCACTGGACCAACGCGGTGGATCATGGCCTTGACTCTCTTTGAGACTCCTTGTGAGAGAAGGCCCCGAGCCTCAGCAGTGGGAACGTTTTCACTGCCTAAATAAAACGTTTGCGGTTTCGCTGTAGCTCTCTTTTAAATTTGGATCAAAAATAAAGAAAATATAAAAGTCAATACCATTATAGTTTGCTGTAGACCCTCGGTTCCTTCTACTACTTCTAAGCTAACATCTAGCTGAGTTTTACTGATAAAATTACCATAATATTATGTATGAGACTTTGATGTGATTTGAATTATTCATGCGCCGTGCTAGTCCAGTGATGAAAATGCCTACTGCCAAGCATGATGTCGTAGGGTCATACACCACCTGCACCTTAAATGAATAGATATGTACTCTTTATTGGCACACCAAAAAAGGACTCACAGTAAAAATTAACAATACATTGTAAAGTAGGGCGACAGTTGGCGACCTTATCGCTGGAAGCGATTTCTTCCAAAAATAAAACAAAATATGAATATTTGAGTTATCATTGAGCGTATTTTACAACGGCAGATGTTTGTCAAGGACAAGTTTGTCTTTATTACTTTAAACGAAACAATAGGAAACCGACTTGTGTACACCGCACTTGGGCAGCCATCTGGATTAGCTGGCCAAGGGTCTGATTCTCTCTTTCTGAAAGACGGTGACGAGACACTAAAAACATAAACTCGACTGCCCTTGCTTTATCGTATTTTAACTTACATTTAATTTGATTTTGGAATCCAGGTTTACTAACTTCAATCCACCCACTCGAATTCGAATAGTTAAGAATATTAATTATAAACGTAAAAATTTACATGGCTTAAATATTTCTATTTCTAACTTAAAATTCAATTTTAATCCATTCTCAAGCGAGGACCATTTTCCCGATTTACAATTTAAGCCAGGGGGGATTTCGTTCGTGGCTGGAATCGTGTTTCCATCACTGATGTATTCAAACTTATTTAAATTTTATGCGTCTTTTCGTAGGACAGTTGATTAATTTTATGGGTCTTTTACATGATCTTTTATTTTAGGTCAGATATCGAGGGTTAGTATTTAGTAGTAAAGAATATTTAAGCCCCTTAGCGCTGACGCTCTTCGTGAGGGTGTTATAAGTTTGATATCTTGTAACGTTTTCGCAGTGTCTGTCGCAACGTGGTTTATAAACAAATAGATGGATTACATTGCGTTATTTTTGTTTATAACCTTATTTAATCAAGATGGTGAGATAAGAGGGGAAAACGTAGTTTAACATCAAGCTAGCGGTCAAGCGTAAGCTTATTGTAGATTTAAGAAAAGTCCAAAACGGTGTGTCTTCTAAGCTAAGCTAAAAAACTTCTAAGCACTGTATCTTCGTCATTTTTTGTTTGTAAAACAAAAGGCAAAATACGTGTTCAAAATTTTTAATAATCTAACTGACGGACTAACTTAAATAGGTTTTTTTAAAGTCAGCACTCCCAAAGAGAATGTAAATAATCACTCCTATTTTAGCAATAGGCGCAGAACACAATAACTCTACTTATTCATTGCGTGGTTTTGTTCTGTGGAAAACACGTTTAATTTACCATCAAGAAAATTATTTTCTTCTTCTTAAATCTTAATACATTTTTTTTGTTCCAGCCGAGTGATCCAGAATTTTCGTCACAAATCATGGTGTACAAAGACATCGGCGAGGAAATGCTTCAACACGCTTTTGACGGTAAATTTTCTTAAGTTATTTTTATGAAAAATTATATCTGCCAGAGTTGAGCAGAAATAATGCAATAAACTAATAATAATATACACAAAAAAAATTGTTTCACACATAGAAAGTAACAAAATACCTCTACCTATTAAACAAAACTAAAATTTCAGAAGTCTATTATATCAGACATGTATTCAAACCGTATGTGTAGGAAGTAGGTATATTCAGTGGGTCCTAATCTAAGCACTAGAGGTGGGTCGTTGACGGTTTTTCCGTCAACGTAATTTATTAGCTTTTCGTCAATGGTCAACCGGTTGAAAAAACAGTTAATTTGATTATTAGGTTTTTCATTAAGTCTGATTTACATTATGTACAATAACAGCTTAAATGTGCAATACGAATGATTTATTTTGAACATTATCTTCATGATGTTAAGGTTTATTCTTAAAACCACATTTGTTCAACATAAATTCACAATCTTTACCTTATTTGAGTATCGATATATCTGCCGTACTTTTTTTTTTTTTTTTTTTTTTTAACTTTTATAGGTTCACACTTGACCGCCATCTCGCCTGATGTTAAGCGACGATGCGGTCTACGATGGAGCGTGTTTACCTAGAAAAAAACCGATTCACTCTCGATTTGAAGACACAAAGATTGTAACTATCGGGGAAAACCCACTCAGGCAACGTATTCCATAGCCTAGACGTTCTTATCACAAAAGTAGAGTCGAATCTCTTCGTTCGTGTCTTTGGAACATCAACCATGAAACGATGTCGCTTTTTCGAGATACGAGCATTCCGATAGAAAAAAGGACAAGGTGGTATCAGATCATGCAGATCAGCCGCACACTCTCCGAAGTGTATCCGATAAAAAACCGACAGGCTAGCAATTTTTCGGCGATGTTCAAGACTTTGGAGTCTTTTTCGCACAAGAGTGTCGTTGCCTATGAGCCTTTTGGCACGTCTCTCGATCGATTCCAGAGCTTCCAGCTGATACTTAGCCGATCCATCCCAAAGGTGCGAACAGTACTCCAAACAGGAGCGAATCTGTGCTTGATATAATGTAAGCAACTGTTCAGACTTGAAGTACCTTCGCACTTTTGAGAGGACACCTAGTTTTTTGGCAGCTAGTTTAGCCTTGGACTCGATATACGAGCCAAAGTTGAGCGTAGATGTCAAAGTAACGCCCAAAAGCTCAAGACGGTCAGAAACCGGCACGGATACACCTCTAAAAGTAGGAGTCAGTTCGAAAGGACTCCTTTTAGCGGAGAACAGACTCGCCTGCGTCTTATTCTCGTTGAACTTGACCAGATTGGCATCGCCCATTTGGACTAATAATATGCAAACCAGTTGAACATTCAACAGTTTTTTGCGAAGCAGTTGATGCTTCAACTGTTTCGTGCAAACCGGTTGATGCTTCAACTGTTTTGTTCAAACCAGTTGATACTTCAACTGTTTCAAACCAGTTGACGCGTCAACTGGTTTGCACATTGATAAAAAGCTAATAATGCGTTGATCAATGAAAAGCCGTTGAAAAAAACAGTTCGTTGAATCAACGCCCACCTCTACTAAGCACAAAGCTTGTAACTTGAGGCCGGAGCGCGTAGGACAGTGATTCTGTGAAAAAATTGGGATATTAAATACAGGAATAATACTACAGATGACAATTTTGTTGCCTATAATAATCGTAGTTCCAGATTCCAGACTTTGCAGATGCTCTTAGTATTTATTCAGTATTTTATTTACATTATTCAGTATAGATTTTGCAATAGAGATTTTTTATTATTATTATTACATATTATAATGTAAGGTTATCGACCGCTGTGTAGTTATTGATATCGTACTGGGTTTGGCGAAGCGTAAATATCGCGAGAAAACGTATTCGTCGGAAGGTTTGGAGTAATCGTTTATACGTATTTCGTCTTACTAAATTTGCCCAACAGTAAGATCTAAATACATACAATTAGGTATATTGTTTG
Source organism: Ectropis crepuscularia (assembly GCA_963693475.1). Classification (NCBI taxonomy): domain Eukaryota; kingdom Metazoa; phylum Arthropoda; class Insecta; order Lepidoptera; family Geometridae; genus Ectropis; species Ectropis crepuscularia. The sequence goes on from OY856358.1 coordinate 20,631,933, forward strand.
ATTTTCGAATTATTGATAATTCTGTTTGTAGTTTTGTAATTAAACATTCCTTCTACAATCTACAAGTAAGCCAAATGTGAAACAACCATGAAGGTACTTTTGTACGTACTTTCACGTTTGTTAATTAAAACAAATTAATTGTACAGATAAGCAGTTACGCGCAAAACCACTGAGATATGATCAACGAAAGTTGGTTAACTGCTTTGTTTTGATTGGACCAAAAATAATTATATTTATAATCATACATTCTATGTCTAGGTTAATATTTATACATTATTTATTTCTGTAGGATACAACATATGCATATTCGCATACGGGCAGACGGGAGCAGGCAAATCATACACCATGATGGGCCGGGGGGAAGACGGCCAAGAAGGCATCATCCCGCAAATATGCAAGGATCTGTTCAGGCGGGTCAACCAGACTACTGCCGCAGACTTGAAATACTCGGTAAGTTACCGTGGATATGATGCCGTTAAAATATAAAAATGCTGAGTTATGGCTGGTCTAATCAGGAGAACAGAGAGGGCCAATCCGGAATTCCTGGTTCGAATCGCAAGCGCACCTCTGTCCAAAGCAAATATTTCCCCACGCTGGTACCCAAACTGAATGTGGTGTGGAAAAGTTTAAGCCATGTTTTTTATTTTTTTAAGGGGTCTATAGCAGTTGGCCCCATGTGGCCACCACTGCCTACCGAACTTTAAACCTTGCTTCACATGATTAGGTACTACTTTTTAACCGATTTAAAAAAGGGAGACGTTCTCAATTTGGTTGTATGTTTTTTTTTGTGGGTGTATATTTCGCGTAACATCGATAGCGCCTCCAATTGTTAATCAATTTTAATGGTTATTTTTTTGTTTCGTAGATCATAGTAAATTTTTTAGATCAGTTCTGTTTTTAAATATGAATAAAAACAAAAATTTGCTTTCATGTATTTAGACGGCGTAGTGATACACTCTTATGAAATTTGGTCGAGTGTCTGAATTTAATTTTGAAGTCGGTTTTTGATGTTTCGGAGAAAATAAATTGTCTTTGTAAAAAATTGTGTTTCATGAGATATAAACGCAATGCCTTGTCACTATTACCCAATTCGTTTGTTTATTTATATCTATATTTGTATAGGTTGAAGTATCGTACATGGAGATATACTGCGAGCGAGTGCGTGATCTCCTCAACCCGAAGAACAAGGGCAACCTTCGTGTCCGTGAGCATCCAGCGCTGGGACCCTACGTGGAGGACCTGAGCAAGCTGGCCGTGTCGACGTATCAAGACATTTACGACCTTATCGATGAGGGAAATAAGGCTAGGTGAGTAGCAAAACTATTGGTTTATACAAATACCATGTTTTAGCAGCCGTAACACAGGCCTCCATTCTGCTGCTTATGGGCTACTTATGATAAGTATTTGTTCAAAGTAGCTATTTTGATATTTTCAAGCCAAATTAATGATTTAATCAATTAATACAGTTAAATTTAAAATACAAATTCTTTGTTTACCAAATTACGCTTAAGTACAAAAGTTGGCTGATGAGCCCCAAACTGAGCTTCAGCTTGTATCTCGGTTGGCTTGACTCGTGAGTTAGGTCTGGACTGAACCTAGTAAAATAATCTTAGTCGTAATGAATATGTTGTGTATTGATTCAGCAATTAAAACAAATGTTTTTAAAAGATCACGCCCAAAATGACTACAAGAGGAGTGTGTTAATCAGTTGAAGAATAGGTCTGCGAAACTACTCCTGCCTAATTCATCTTGTAAACAAAAACAAAATTAAAATCGGTTCATCCGTTCAGGAGCTACGATGACACACACACACACACACACACACACACACACACACAGAGAGAGAGAGAGAGAGAGAGATAGAGAGAGAGAGAGAGACATCAAACATAACACCCCGTTTTTTGCCTTAAAAAACAAACCATTTTTTTCGTCAGATTGTTATCATGCTGATTTTCAATAATGCTTTACTTAACCTAAGCGTTTATGTATGACATTATGGTGATTTAACATTTAAAATAATGAATTATTAAAATATGTTTGACCAGGACCGTGGCAGCGACCAACATGAACGAGACGTCATCTCGCTCTCACGCTGTGTTCACTATCTTCTTCACACAGATGCGACATGATGCCGCCACTAACTTGGATTCGGAGAAAGTAAGTACTTTTAGGATTTCTTAGGAACTCTGGCATTTTGCACAATATACTCAATTATTTCGCTACTAAGGCTGAATAGGTACATATTTCCTCTATGTATTAATATGTCGTCATTTCATTCGAAGATTGATGGTCATGGTAATCCTCTCTATCCTGCTTAAAATATCTCCGAATTAAATTGGTCATAAAATAATGATAGAACTTCACTTAAAAGCTCGTTTGGTTATCTATTCTACGTACCTATGTATTTTTTTAAAACTTAGGTTTACACTAGACTGCCTATTCGCCTGATGATAAGCGACGATGCGGTCTACGGTGGAGCGTGTTTACCCAGAAGAAACCGATTCACTCTCGATTTGAAGACACCAAGATTATAACCATCGGGAAAAACCCACTCAGCCAGCTCATTCCACAGCCCAGACGTTCTTATCACAATTTAATAAACTGCGTATGATGTCCCAAATACCAAAATCCAAAACATTGAATATTTTCAGAAGAACATTTTATTCTCTTGCCACTGAGTCTTTAAATCTCTCCACCTCTATTCTGACTCGTCTGTATCTATTATTTTAACAAAGAAAATATTTGTTTCAGGTCTCAAAGATATCTCTAGTGGACTTGGCGGGGTCTGAACGCGCGGACTCGACCGGCGCAAAGGGAACCCGCCTCAAAGAGGGAGCCAATATAAACAAGTCTCTTACTACGCTGGGCAAGGTCATCTCGGCCTTGGCCGAAATCGTAAGTGGAATTGACCGTGAAGCGCCAGACAGTATGTAGTGTCTTATAGTCAATGTGCAATGAAAAAATTATGAAATACTTTTTTGAAAACAGATTCTCCACGATTAAGACGATTATTGTCCGGAAAACGACATCGTTTTAGACGGTTTGTTTTATTTAATCAATATAACAAGATACAAGAGGGGTCTGATTCCAGTCACACAGTTATTAAACTAGTTATGATTCGTGGCATTATAAAATAATATTTAGATTATTCAGTTCTCTTCTTAATTCTTAAGTTTTTTACAATCAGTATAAAATGTAAATATTATAAAAAAACTTAAAAACTAGAGAGCCGCCAGCAGCGGGGCAGGGTTAGGATTATTATTATAAGTCATTGCCGTATCAAGATAAAGGGGAAAGGGCTCCCTCTACCCTCCATTTCCTTGTAGCCTGAGCATTTGTCATCCAGTATGTTTGGGGCGCGTCTGTGGCACCGCGATAACTTATTCCGGACCTCCCAGGGGTCGATGTATTCTAGAATTTTAGACATTTGCTCTTAATGCGTGGGGCAAATTATCTGTTGGAACGACGAACATTTCTGTAGAGATTTCATTAAAAAAAATATACAGGTGTTGCTCATAAAATAGTAGAACTAGTCTCGGGGTGTCCACACGTTGTCATACGTTTGTGTGATAATTTTAAATTATATTTGATCCGGTAGGTAGGAGAAAAGGTCGTAAAGTATGTGTCAACCCTCTTGGCTCAATCCTCCATGTTTTAATCGCGATTTATAACATTTGCCGGTTCTGATAATGTATTATAATGCTTTATAAACATTCCAAATCTGAAGATTTTTTGCACATTGACGTGATTCTCATTTGAATGCTGTCCAAATGAATGAGTGTGTGAATGAATATCCATAGTTCTATATTGCTCGTTTGTAAACATTATAAGAATGGCTTATTACTATTATTGCTAATATGATTTCACGATTCTGTAAATAGGTGACTTATTCACGTATTTTTTTTATTTTTGCACCACTTTCTAACTTGGATGTGTTTAGTCGGTAAGTGTATTGCTAATGTTAACCATTATTATCATTGTATTTTTGACATAATTCCTACATAACTGTGAATGTGATTATCATATCGACGCATGAAAGGCAAAAAGGAAATTTGCCAAGCGACACTTTGACAAGTTTACGATAGATCTTTAAGTTTATGCGTATTTTGAGAAGAAAAAAAAACACAAAAATTGCCCATTGTACTACTACATTCTTTATGATTTTTAATGCCAAACCAAATTGGGACCTGTTAAATAAAATTTAATGACATCGGTAAAATTTTTGTAGCTCGGTTGCCGAAAACTACGTTTTTTTTTGTCAGGTTACAAAGTGAGATCATAAAGCGTCCTAGCAAGACAAGAGTAAAACCAATCGACGCCAATTTTTACTGATTTCATCAATTATGTTCATACTCGTATATAACACAATATCGCCCAACATGTCGCTTAGTCATTTCTGCCTTTCAAGCGTCGATATGTATACCCTCATGTTATCGTTTTGTATGTTTCATACAGTCATCACGTATTATCTATGTATGTGTGTTGATTTAATTTACAGGCTAAAGAGAACACAATCGTATTCCATGGACAACAAATCGACTTTCGCTGTTGTAATTTTTACGACATAGGTCACACGAAATTCGATCATGTATAAGCACCATAAGAAACTCATTTGTTCTGATTTAGTAGACAATTTCATTCCCCTTTGATATCCATTTATGATTCCACGAAGACTAGATACTGTATTAAATAATAAAATACCAAAAATAACTTCCCTTAAAAAATTATTCTAAATAAAAGATTTTACTTTTGTGGACCCAAATTATAATAATCGTAAATTTATAAGTTGGGTTAGTTTATAATCTACCGTCGTTAGATTACAAACTGACAATATTTACAATATTACGGTGACAAATATTGTAATACAATTTTATAAGACTACTAGCTTTTACCCGCGACTTCGTCCGCGCGAAATAAATATTAATGTAACTGAGACAGACATTTGTACATCCAAATGTACGTATGCTGATGCAAATTACGTTGCCAGGCGTCAAAGAGCAAGAAGTCCAAGAAAGCCGACTTCATCCCGTACCGTGACTCGGTACTGACATGGTTGCTGCGAGAGAACCTCGGCGGCAACTCCAAGACGGCCATGATAGCGGCCATATCTCCCGCCGATATCAACTTCGACGAAACGCTCAGCACACTCAGGTATAATAAGTGTTTGAAGTGTAAACTTTTTTTTGGCGCACCACATATAGATTTTGCGTGTTCTTTGAATTGAATTCTAGCGTCACGTTCGATAATGATTCAAAAGTTTCGGGTGAACTCGGGACAATGGCCATGCTCATGGCCATGCGAGCTTTCAAATTCTGAGTTATATTTCTTCACTTATATAAGCAATTCCTATGACTGCCAATTTTTTTTTATGGCTTTGAGTGATGTGACGATCAGGACATGTGCCTCTTGGTAAGCAACATGCCTGCACATAACAGCACAGTGAAGAGTCCAAATAATAACCCGGTACTGCGCTGCGCTTGTCACCCGGATATATAAGATGTTTTATCTCTATGTCCTGTAATTTCACTGAAAACAGCCCTTCAAACTAGAACACAATGATGTTTACACGTTACTGTTCGGCGGTAGAATAGTTGACAAAGGTGTGGCGATGTGTCCAGGCGGACTCTGCAAAGAGTCCTACCACCACTACTACTACTAATATTAGGAGTTCGCTTGATTTCCACCGAGGACAGATATTTGTATGATGAGTACAAAAGATTGAGATTTGTCCTATATCGGTATTTCTATATACCATATGTATGTATTTACAATTATGTAAGTTGACATAAAAGGCATAAAATTTACTTACAAAATAAATAAAAATGATCTACCTAAGAAATAAAATTAACATAGACAAGTAAAACTGTGTCATACATAAATGCAATGCATTTAGTGGTTTTCTTGTTATTTTATTGTATACGTATGTAAATAACCAAAAAAGTTATCTTACTTCTACCACAGATATGCCGATCGCGCTAAACAAATCGTCTGCAAGGCCATCGTCAACGAGGACGCCAACGCTAAACTTATCCGAGAGCTCAAAGAGGAGATATGCAAACTGCGTGAACTGCTCAAAGCTGAAGGCATCGACGTCGAAGAAGGTACGAATTTTTGAAATAAGCCACTATTTGTTATATGTTGGGGTTTTATGCGTCGGAGATAAGGTGACTTTAAATAATATTCTAGCAAAAATAGCGGTTATTTCTATCGCTCCCACTGACCTCCCAAATGAGGAGTCGCAGGGGAGTTAAAATTACATTGTGTGAGATTTTTCAAGGAAAATAGTAGGAATTGTTTGTTATACGAAAGATAAAACAGGTAGCCATCTTAAAATAACTAGCCAAATTGGTGTCTTATATACTGCAATGCGTATTTATATAATGCAAGAGGATACAAGCCATGTGACCAAATAGATCGTCCTGTGTCTGTGTTCTAATGCTAGAAAAAAAACGCCACAACTATACCACTTCCTGATACTAAAATTCTACTTCTGTTTTCAAATGTCCACACAAAGGACCCGACGGTAAAGTTGTTTACGAAAAGAAAGATCAGCCAGCCAGTAAGTAAACGAGGCTTACGCATTTTTGCATATGTACACCCCACCTGTACGCTTGGCCTCTGACCGGTATTGCCAGTCACGAAAAAAAAACACCATGCAAAACAATTGGCAAAATCTGGCAAACCGTCACATCGAAAAGAAAAGCAATTTATTTTGCACCCTATCCAAAGCTTGTGGCGTTTGTAGGTAATCAAATAGTATTTTCACGTTGCAAATTATATGTAAAAGTAATATGTCATATTTATGGGGATGGGATATATATACATGCGCTTGTGTATTTATTGTATCGGTGTTGGGTCACTACATCTATCGAACTATACAGGTATATATCGTAGTTTATGTCATGTATGTCGGAAGACGCGGTTCAAGCTTTGGGATGTCATTGAATTTCAAAATGTATTGATAGAACGCGGGTTTTATGAAGAGCGATTAAAAGCAAAAAATAGCTCAGTGTTTTCTCGGCTAAAGTTGTAATATGTAGGGCAGCTTTTATGATCAGTTTCGTCTCAGTGGCTTCGTTAATTAATTATGGTTTTCGTTTTACTGAACTCGTGACTGAGTCGGTAGTGGGTCTAGTGGGTCACAAAGCCATTGCTCTTGGATTTTACCCAGGACAAATACTTGTGAGGTTAATGCGCTTATTATTATTTAAAGGTATTAAATACTTTACGACCTACTTCTTCATAAACATTGGTCATGTCGTTTCAGAGGATATCAGTAACAAACACTGTAACACAAGTATTTTATGTATTTGAATATATACATTAATGCCGGTGTAGTAACCATTGTCCTATATTATTTGTATTAAGAAATTTCCGATGACGTTCCATAGCTAGACTGCGCCAAATCTGTTCGTTTGTACAACTCTAAACAAAACTATAATCTCTTTCATTTTCAGTGTAAAACAAAAATAGTACCTACACGTGTTGTTGTCTAAGATACTGGCATTAGTTTTGTTTAGATTTTGAACAAAGTTATAATAATTATATTGCAATTAAAATTAAATATTCTATTGGCAAATAATTTAAAAAAAACTTTGATTCCCCAAAAAAAAAAAAAATTAACACGACTAGGTGTTCATAAATATTTTCTATATATTTATTGTCAGTGATTATGTTGCAAAGAAATAAAAAAGCTTACTAGCTTGAAAGGCCTTGCATGCATTTCTCCTATTTGTCTCAGTTTTTAAACAATCTCGATGTTTATATAATTAACAATAAGCCAGACGAACTGGTGGGTTAATCATAATGTAGTTGTTTATTGATTTTAGTATTATATCCACAACGTTTACGTTAAGAACTTACGAGTTCTTATATATGATAGATACAATTAATGTAGAAAACGTACCCCAAATATTGGATATATTACTATACATCGGTTGGAAAAGCAATGCTTCCAAAGAAATTACAGGAAAGAGAGATTTATCATCTCATATCTTGACGCGCAGTGTAGCAGCAGCAGTTGTTTGAACTCTTCATGTTCAAATAATTAGCTGTGTGCCACTGTGTTGTTGTATGAAAAAAAACAAAGATTTTCATGTCTTTTTTTCCTACTTGAAAAAAAGCTATTCCCAGGTCCAATAGTTTTTTACTAGCAACCACAATAAACAAATTCGCGTTATTATAAAAATATTGGATGAACTAACTATTTACACTCTAGGCTCCGACTCATTAAAAAAAAGCCTTTATGTCTTCGTTTGAAACAATTTTTATCTCAATAAATGTACAAATTTAATGGTACTACATGTTCCTTGTGGCGACGATTGCTTGAACCGTGATTATTTGCAGAACTTTGAAATAAATGCTACCGTTACACGTAAACCATACTTACACACTTAGTTCAATCAATACCGATATTGTGAATGTCGACTCAAACACCATCATATAAATCTACTAGGTATAATTTCCCGTTCATTGTCTCACTCTGACACCGTAATAATCGGCTCCGTGCGAATAGGTGAGGAGAACGCGTCTCCACAACGCAAGAAGAGCGAAGCAGAAGTTCTGTCTCCCAAGTTGTCTCGCGCAGCTACCACTATCGCTGAAGAGGCAGTCGACCAGTTGCAGGCTTCCGAAAAACTAATTGCAGGTACAAAATTATTTCAATGTTAATTGGCAATAAGAGTAATAAACTCCAGAATTCAATCAATCTAAAAGTCACGTAAGTGGCTTGATCATAGGGTGTGTTTTGCGATTAACTTTCAAATTTAGTCATTGCCAAGAAACGATTGAGTCATCTTTCAGTTATATTTTCATTTTGTAGTATTTGTTTGTGTTAGAGCTAGTTATTGTGTTGTGAAAGCTACTTTCCTTAAATGTACATTGTGTATCTCAAACAGTAATCTCAGAAAAACGCAGTGCAGTGTTTCAGTACAAAGTACATAATATGACGGCTTAAATTCCAAATTCCTAATCTTAGTCACATGAGTTATTAAAAATTCGAGGAAGTGGCTGAGTCAGTGACCATTTAATGCATACAATAGAGCTGTTAAATGAACTTACCATCGGGAAAGTTATTGTCTTAATGTACGTGTCAATTTTATAAATGTTCATTATCTACAGAACTGAATGAGACTTGGGAGGAGAAACTGAAGCGTACTGAACAGATTCGTGTTCAACGCGAGGCCGTGTTTGCCGAGATGGGCGTCGCCGTCAAGGAGGGCATCACCGTGGGCGTCTACTCGCCCAAGAAGACCCCGCATCTGGTCAACTTGAACGAAGACCCCAACCTGTCTGAATGCCTCATCTATTACATCAAAGACGGTAAGCGTACTGACAAAATATTTACTCGATGATTTTAGGACGATCAGCTTTTAAGATAAATATGATCAGCGGCGCCTCTTCGTAGATTACTGTCATGGGCTGGTTCGATGTATATGTCATCGTCATCACACACGCGTTAATTTAATTCATTTAGTTAGCATATCGCCAAAACATTTGGACATTACATATATGTTTTCGGTTCTATCTACCCCTGTCTAGACATTATGGGCGTTTCTTCCAAAATCATAGGCGATGATCTACTGGTATTATTTCTTAATACTGTGTCAATATCGAGTTTTAAACTATTTCTCAGGTGTGACCCGCCTCGGGACGTCCGAAGCGAACGTGCCTCAAGACATCCAGCTGTCAGGGTCGCACATCCTCAGCGAACATTGTATTTTCGAGAACACTGACGGAGTCATCTGCTTGATCCCGCACCGTGGTGCCCTCGTCTATGTCAACGGGCGGGAGGTACGATTCTAGACCTTATTGTTTATTTTGTGTCACCTTCATAAACATACCGGAACTAGTATAGGCCGTGTAGTGATAATTTTCTCCTCAAATCGGTTTTATAGAATACAAAGATTTACAATACTTCCCGGCATCCATTATGCGAATCCAAACCCTAACCCCCAAGTAATAAGACTCATTTAACTCAGGTGACCGAAGCAGTGATCCTGAAGACCGGCTCCCGCGTGATCCTGGGCAAGAATAATATAAAGATTAACTTGTCTAATCCTGAGCGTTGCGCGGGCGCCGCCACGTCGTATTTAAAATATATATAATACTGCGTACTGCGAATCCAAACCCTAACCTTCAAGTAATACGACTCATTCCTCTCAGGCGACTGAACCAGTGATCCTGAAGACCGGTTCGCGCGTGATCTTAGGCAAGACTATACAATTTTCCAAAACTTCCCAGAATCCATACTGCAAATCCAATCCTAAAACTCCAAATAATAAAACTCATTCCTCTCTAAGTAAGAGTTACTCGAGTCAGGTGACCGAGCCAGTGATCCTGAAGACCGGCTCCCGCGTAATTTTAGTCGAGATTATACATATTTCCATTACTTCCCAGAATCCATACTGCAAATACAAACCTTAACCTCCAAGTAATTAGACCCATTCCTCTCAGGTGGGTGAGCCGGTGATCCTGAAGACCGGTTCCCGCGTGATCCTGGGCAAGAACCACGTGTTCCGTTTCACGCACCCGGGGCAGCCGCGCGAGCCGCGGCTCAGCGAAGACCGCGAGCCTCAGGACAATAAGCAGGAACCTGCTGAAGGTAAAATTTGATAGAAATTGTGACACTTGAAGACTTAAATTTAGTAGTGTCTTTTTGAAGTGAAAACTTCTGTTCCCGTACCAGAATTTTCGTGGGCTGTGAATTGAACTCAAGCGTCACGTTCGTCAATGAACTCGGGACCATGGCCATCTAGAATTAAGATGGATGACCACGGACATGGCCACGCCCACCGGCTTCACCCGCGTAGTTTCCAAAGTGAGCTATCAAATTCTGAGTTATAAGTTTTCACTTGTATCAGCAGTCCCTATGACTGCCATTTTTTTTTAGTAAAGCGTAGGACTATTGGCAGAGTCCGTCTACCCCGCTACTCACCAGCCTGTTCTGGACCGCGTTGGGATGTAATAGGAGAGGTATGTGACAAGTTTTCAACTTGCTTCAAATTTTTACCCAAATTGTTACCCAAAATTTGGTGTAACCTCTCAAAATAAATAGACATCCGATAGATATAATGTGTATTTTCAAAGCGCAGCGTTCGTTGCTTCACATCATGCGTTCACTTTTAAATTGAGTGAATTAATGAACAAACATCAAAACAGTTTTAAATAATATTGCATTTTTATTTAAAACCATTGCTGCAAAATAGTTAAAACTAAACCTTACGTCCTCAGCTGCGGAGTCGGCTGAAAACGTGGACTGGGACTTCGCACAATGCGAGTTGCTTGAGAAACAAGGTATCGATTTGAAGGCCGAGATGCAGAAGCGACTCTTGGCGTTGGAAGAACAATTCCGCAGGGAGAAGGAACATGCTGATCAGCAGTTTGAAGAACAGAGGAAGGTAAATACGTAAAAAGTAACATACTTATTTCAGTAGGACTCTAATTATTCTATGTTTGTGAACTCCCGTCTTCCTTTATTTTGGAACTATTTGCCGTACCATGGTCGCTTTTAACGCTAAAGCCACCAATTGTTACCAAATTTTTAGATGTTTTCTTCATTTTTAACAACTTTTAAAAAGGAGGAGATTGTCATTTCTGTTGTATGTTTTTTTCTTGTCTGGGGGAATATGTATTTTACGCGATAGCAATTAATTGTGAATCGATCTAGATGGTTCTTTTTTGTTTAGTATCTAGGTCAAAGTTCAGAGGTGGTCCCATGACAATTTTATCAAAATCGGTTAAAAATTCGGTAAAAATTGTGGTTTTTTGGAATAACTAAACTAAAATTTACTTTAATTTATCTAGACGAATTAATTATACCTTCTTATGGAATGTCGTCGAGTGTCTAAGTTTGATTTTTAATAAGCCGGTTTTGGTTTTTTCTGAGGTAATTATATTATCTGTGGACGCAGTTGCGAACAAATACTAATATGTACGTGTTTACAGAATTACGAGGCCCGCATCGACGCCCTTCAGAGGCAAGTGGAGGAGCAGAGTGTCACCATGTCGATGTACAGCTCCTACACGCCTGAAGATTTCCACAACGATGAGGACATATTTGGTGAGTTTAGTCACGCTTAGATTGAAAAAAAAAATATGTACGAGAATTCTGCTTTCGACGACAACTGAGACACATTCTAGGTAACCCGGACATACGGATGTCAGCCGAGCTCCCGATAACGTAAATTCAGCGTTTTTGGTATAGGCGTCGGGTACCATACCTGCTATCCTCCCCCGCCATCCATCAGACTCGCTTTTCGCCAATAATAAGTCAGCTAACACCAGCACCAGTCCTTCAAACAAAGTCAAAGTCGACTTCCTTGACATTGATAGTCGGGCGACACAAGTTTTATATCCAATAATAATTAATCAGTCAGCCGACAACAGGTAAGTATCCCCTTACCAATCGACAGGGGGTCAGTCAGCTAACACAAGTTGTGTCCTAATAATCAATTTGCCGACATTACTACGAAACTAAAAATCATTCACCCGACACTTGCATGGTAAAAATAGCATTGAGTCAGCCGTAAGCAAAATATTTAGTGTGTATTGTCTGTTGCCAGTGAACCCCCTGTTTGAGACGGAGTGTTGGTCTGCGCGCGAGGTGGGCCTGGCAGCGTGGGCCTTCCGCAAGTGGAAGTACCACCAGTTCACCTCTCTCCGGGACGACCTCTGGGGGAACGCTATCTTCCTCAAGGTAACTTTACCTACCTTGGCCTATACATATCATTTATTCAGTCATTCGCAGACCACCTTTGTGAAAGGATATGATAGAGACGCAGTGTACTCACCATTAGTAATTTAGTTTTGTAGTAATTAAAGTAAGCATATAAATGTAGCCTATTTTGTGCTTCCACAGCTGGAACTCATGGCATTCTCTGACAAGTCAAGATAATCCACCACACTGCCCAGTTGGGCAGTATTGCAATATTCATCCACAGTTGTGGATGAATATTGGAATATGTCGTTTTTCTTACAGTGTTTCCATTACAAGCCAGTAGTAACTAAAAATTTGTAAATCTGCACTTGAAAAAATACTCAGGCGGGATTTTGAACCTACTATTTCATGAATGTGAAGTGAAATCTCGAATAAATTTAAATTAAACTTTTCATGGCTCGTGGCTTGCATCCAGTTAAATGGAATAGTAATTTGTTTTTTTTGGGATTTAAAGGTTAGTTCCACTGGGTTATTTATATTAAAACGTCTTTTAGGTTCATTATAGATGTTCCGTGTAAGCCTTTATTTATACTCGCGCATGCAGCGGAAAACTACTTTCAAACTATTATTTTCTTTCAAACAGCGACAATTAAAGCAATTTCTCAACAGGAAGCGAACGCGATCTCCGTAGAACTGCGCAAGAAAGTTCAGTTCCAGTTCACCCTGTTGACCGACACGCCCTACTCTCCCCTCCCGGGCGAGCTAGCTCCGAGGGACGACGCCGACGACGAATACCGCCCGTCCGCCCCTACCGTCGTTGCTGTGGAAGTCACCGATACTAAAAACGGGGCTACGCATTACTGGACCCTTGAAAAATTACGGTATGTAGTAAATTATCGCAAATGAAGGTAGGAGTAATTTTTTTTTTGATGGAGGTTAGATACTGTTATGGGAATAGTCTTAGAAACATAGGACGTTTGTTGGAATGAGTACGGGGCGAATACTGATGAATGTTTAAACTGAATTTATTGAATATATCAACAAAAATATTCACATATCTAGTACTCATTCGCCGGATAAAAATCAAATAACTTACGTAAGAGAATTCATCGGAATTACCTAATTACTTTTTAAGTTCTTACTGTTTATTTCTTAATCTTAATGCAGATCGTATAATGTAATGATCTGACGTTCATACCGTTTTATCTTTGTTTATTTGTTGCATTTGTTTTGTCCCGTTTCTATATGTACCTTTTGTCTTTCTTTTATGTTAAAAAAATCTTCTGAAAAACAAATATTTTTGCTGTTGCAATGTTATTTTGATCCTTCACTATCCGATAAATATTATAAAAATGTTTTTGTAGGTTATATGTATATTCTTATACCTGTATAAGTGTATATATGGTAAAAGGTAAGTAAGTGGCCATGTTTTAGGTATCAATGTTAGATGCAATGTCATACATTTTTTATATGCCGCTTGTTTTATTTGCCGCTTTTTAATTTTATTTTTACCATTTGTGCTATTTCTCGTTTTCTGTATAGGTACCAATGTAAAGGAAGCAAATGATAAGAATTTGTCTCTGCAAATATTTTAAGGAATGTTTAGAACATTTTGCATGTTCTTATTTTTATTACAAAATTCAAAACTTTCACCTTTTTGTCCAATATTTTTATAGATTTCAAATTATATTTTTTTAATAATAGCATAGAGTTCTAGTCATTTGCTCGAATAATCTAGAGGACATGTCTTAGAACTTAAATATGACAACATTGACATGATTTATTAGAAATTAGATGTAGTAAAAAAAATCATGCAAAATATGTATGTATATGTAAAAACAATTTTAAATGTACGTTAACTAATTTGTGTACATAGAGAAGAGAACCTCAAGACTGTTCTTTGTTTCGCTTAAAATAAAATATCGAAATTAGGTTAACCTGTAGGAAGAGCGGTCAACGTGTTAAATAAAAAAAGATATGATTATGTACAGCTAAATACATTATTGGTAGCTTCGGAGCCTTAGCCTACCATCAAAGCTACCGACGAATAGCAACTTTTCTCTTATACTGTAAATTAGCTCTAATAAACCAAAAATCTAGCCAAGATCCTTTTAAAAAGAAGGCTATTTTTTTACTGGATTAATTAGTTATCCAGTTAAAAAAATAGCCTAAAAAAATCCGTTAGCGGAATCGCTATTCAAATCTGGTAAACTATTTTGGTTTAGTTAGCTTATATCTTTAAAGGAGGGGTGTTAGGTTTGACGGAAGAAACCGTGGGGTGCAGCAAATATAATCGTATAGCTGACGCCTTCTGCGCTGGTCCAAAATTCGGTATGCAGTAAAAGCCACTTGAGGCCAAGTTGCTTACATTACATTGAGATTAGCAAAGTGCACAGGCATGTCCTCGAGTAGGCGCGCCAGGGCTTGCGTACAAAGCGATGTGTTGTCCGTAGCCATCGCCTCGAGCTGATGCGCCAGATATACAACATGAACGAGACCGCGTGTATCGAAGACGAGGACGTCACACCGCTGGTGTTGGCCCCGCCCCCCATCGTGACCACGCCCCAACAGCAAGACATACTGCAGTGCATATCCGCGTGCGCGCAACAGACGAGACTCTCGCTAGCCAACCTACTGCCCTCGAGGTTTGTGAGGCGCTGGGCACACGCACTCAATCGATCCGGTCTACCGCCTAACTATTGACACAGCTTTGATATTGTTATCTCTTTTCTTTCATCTTATGACAGAGACAACAATAACAAAGACAATGTCGATTTAGTTAGGACGTAGAAGGGCGGGTGTCAGAAGCACGCATTACGCATTGCCTAGACTCACTTGGTGCTATAATGGGCTATGAAAATTTGATATCTTAAAAACTAGGGTCTGCTGAAGCGCTGTGTGTTTGAAAAGCCACGAAGACATTGTTTCTAAAAGGAGTATTGGTAAAAGTTAAAATATTTAGAATTAGTTATCAGTTATTGTTGTTCCATCATTCCGTTATGCTATAATTTTTCTTCTTATATATCTTGTGCCATGGTGTTTGTTTTCGTACTATTTTGAAACGGCTCAACGGATTTTTTAAAAATATTTTATGTGCATTCTGCTCCTACTCTTTGATTTTAAATCGTGACTTTATTATTTTTGTATGAACAATATTCAAATAATTTAACCGTCGTTCTTTGACGCGTAGTGATTTACATGAACTGCCACTTCATTCATTTCATTGATGTTGATATAAATAGCATACATAGGTACATGTATTTAGTTATAACGTTTGCAGTTATAGTTTGAAGTTATAACGTAAGCTAAAAACGATCTCAAGTATTGTGTTTTGTGAACTAGAATGATGGCTTTTGTGACTTCCCAAACACTTCGCTCCACTTCAGAAGACCTTAGTGCTAAATTATCGAATTTTTTATTATGTGTGCAAATGATTAAAACTGAACTTTACGATAGCTTCCATTGCATTGTACGTTTTGAAGGGACCTAAGTCGTAACTTCTTCTCTCCTATTTTTGGTATTCTCGCAATTGTACAGCACGGCTTTGATAGGGTTTTAGAGTTTTAGACATATCATATATAATTAGTTTGCACGCTTTTTTTCACTGAACGTTAGCTCCTGAATTATATACACAACCTAAGTTTATTTTTATTTTGCTAATAGTATTTTATACCGTCGAGGAGGTTTTGGTTTCCTCAAATATAGTTATTTATTTACTAGATTTAGTTAGGTTTTAGTTTCTCTCAAGTCCTAGTATTAGCTTGCAATATGCTTTCGTGTGCAATTAGCGTGTCTCCTATATAAATAATCCATTTGTCACTCATAGTAATTAAAGGCTTATACACACTGCCATACTAAATGACGATATTGTTAAAGTGTACATGCCTTAAGGTACAACTGAGACAGGAGACCGAGACACACACGTGTCGCGGTCTCGGCGCGAACTGGCGCCCATACAATTCCATAGTGTCAAGTGCCTGTCGCGGTCTCGGCGCGAACTGGCGCCCATACAATTCCATAGTGTCAAGTGCCTGTCGCGGTCTCGGCGCGAACTGGCGCCCATACAATTCCATAGTGTCAAGTGCCTGTCGCGGTCTCGGCGCGAACTGGCGCCCATACAATTCCATAGTGTCAAGTGCCTATCGCGGTCTCCGGTCGCGATCTCCGGTCGCGGTCTCCTGTCGCGGTCTCAGCGCGAACTTGTACCTTTAGAGTTTTAGACCCCCTCTCTTCATAACGCAAATATTATTGCTTAGAAAGAGATCTAAGCAATAACATTAAAATAGTTTAAAATACATAAAACTTTCTTTCTACTTCATCCCACATACCTACCTGGTTACTGCTTCTGTCATTGTCATTTTGTCTAATGCAGTCTGCTACACTCGTATTCTTGAACCAATAAAGCTCAGGCTCCTGTAATGTGATGTCATGTCCACGAAGCTCACTCCTCCATTGCTTAAATCAGATGATAAAGATAATATGATGAGGAACAATATTGTCCATTCATTGGGTATTCTTTACTGTTCCAATAATAAGGTTCAAATCAACGTAACACCGCCGTATATTCATAGACAACGTCTAGAACAATTGCGTGTAACCACCATCATATCAATTCACTTGACAAAGCGTTTTCTGTTTCGACCATAGAGTTTAGATTCATCTAACCTAGCTGCATATTCACAGGCAACGTCTGGAGCTTATGCGGGAGATGTACCACAACGAAGCAGAGCTGTCGCCCACATCTCCGGACCACAACATCGAGTCCGTGACCGGCGGAGATCCATTCTACGACCGGTTCCCGTGGTTCCGTCTCGTTGGGCGGTAAGACTTTTTCTTATAGTATAGAGTGACGAGACGAGCAGGACATGTGCCTGATGGTAAGCAACATGCCCATAAAGTGGCACGCAGCTATTGTAATATAAAGAGTTTAAATCGTTACCTAGCACTGCGCTGCGCTCGTCACCCAGATATACAAGATGTCGTATTTCTATGTCCTGTATGTAATTTCAGTGGAAAACCGAAACACAGTGATGTTATATTACTGCTTAACGTTAGAACTACTGGCAAAGGTACTTTTCCAGGCGGAGTCTGCAAAGATTCCTTGCACTAAATTTAATTTGGTGACCACTTAGTATGCCACTAAGACTGTAAAAATCAAATTTCTCTGCCACAAAATATTGAGAACTGAAATAATATTTTTGTGTATAATAGTGGTGAGACAAACGAATCGCCTTTAAATCTCAGTGTCGTATACAGTGACAGATTAATGGAAAGATTTTGAAGCATGTTCCAAATCTTGTTTTGGCCCTGAATTCGGTTTGTCATCTGGAGATTTGGTACAATAGAGAAAAAAATGTTCGTAAAACAGAGTAAATCATAATTAGTTAAATTTATGTTTTAGAAACATAATATCACTAATACCCGGTGAATAGTAATCAAAATTTCATGTGCCCTCGATATTTGCTGGGTGTTATCCAAGGAATAGGTATCTATTTTAGCGGCTTTCAATTTAAACTTGTTTTACTCTTCACAGGAGCTTCGTATACCTGTCGAACTTGTTGTATCCAGTGCCGCTCATTCACAAGGTGGCCATCGTGAATGAGAAGGGAGACGTCAAGGGATATCTACGCGTCGCGGTCCAAGCCGTCATCGACGCTGAGAAAAGTAAGTCTTGTTGTTTGAACTTTAAAATTGAGTTTTAAATGAAAATAATTATATAATTTTGTAGGAGAAAGTGGCTTTCCCGAGGCGAAATGGCACGCCTTTTTCAGCTATCTTACCACCAAGTAATATTATAGAAGCATTACTGTGTTTTGGTTCGAAAGGCAATGTTTCCAGAGCGATTACAGAGGAAACAAAAAGATGAATAGATAAATCATCCTATGTCGCCGAATGACGGATAGCTGGTAGAAACACTACCGCAGATGGTTTACTAAACTGCAGTTGTATGGGAAATAAACCGAGTTTTCGGACCGTTTACAGTGAATGTATTTCAGTGAAGGTATTTCGACTGCAAAACCGGTTTTTACGATTAAGCAACAAAAATCCATACATAATTTTTTTTACATTTATATAATACTAGCGGCCCATTCCGGCTGCGCTCGGATATTGTCATTTAAAGACTATTCATCGAAATAAAAACTATCCTATCTCTTAAGTTGGACCAGACTGCTCACGGTGTGCCAATTTAATTTAAAATCGGTTAAGTAGTTTAGGAATCCATCGCGGACAAACATCGTGACAGGAGATTTATATATATTAAGACTAGCAGCACCCCGTTGTTTTACCCGCGTAGTTCCGGTTCCCGTTATTCTCTCGAGATAAAAAGTAGCCTTTGTGTTCTTCCAAACTATAATCTTACTGTTTCAAATTTAAACACGACCCGTTCATACGTTACGACGTGATTGACCAACAAACATCCAAATGTCCAAACACTGACGTTAGTTAATTACAATAATTGATATTATTAGTAGGACTCTGAAATGTACCTACCCTCTTCGGGACAGATAACGCAGAGTTCGCCGCGGGAGTGAAGCAGTCCGCTAAGATATCGTTCGATGACGACGTGGCGCCCGCGCGTCGTCTGAAGCCCGTCTCTAGCGTCGACAAGCAGAACGCTCTCAACCTAGAAGATCGTATCACTGAGCTGCCTGACTCCAACATCAAGATCGAAGGTACTGTCCCCATCACTAATCTGCTAGAGCTGCTAAAATAGATATCAAGACTGTAGGTACTTATTGTTTGCTTCGGTAAACTGCCACTTTCAATATCGGGATTCGTTCCTATTACTGGGCTGCCAGAATCAATATCAAGACCATCGATTTAAATCAATAGATGTGAGCACCTTGAAATTGTTAACAAACTGCGTCTCTGTGTGTAGCGTGAGTGGTTTACAACTACCAATTGATCCCTAGGAGGTATGTTGCGGTTCTACTCATTTTGGTTGTTGACATAGGTATAAACTATAAACGTCCGGCGCTCACCGCTTCCTACAACCTACTAGAACGGAAAGAGTGAGGTCACTTCTCCCAACGATAACATAATTCCGTGCGCCTGAAGTTTGGGAGGGCACATCTTTTGATTTATACCGATGATCCGCAGGTACAGTTCTCATAACTGAGCTGCTAGAATCAATATCATCCCCGAATATACGTCAACCTCTTGGAGGGTGGATTACGTTTATAAATTAACCTAACTTGTCATAGGTTCATAATATCCCGCCTTTTATTATTAGACTAGCAGTATTTACAATTTAACTGTGACACATCGATGGATTCGAACAATCAATCATTGCCCACTGTCGCACTAATTTACTATGTAGAAGACTGATCGCCTGAATAAAGAACATAATTATATAGAACCAAGACACTCTCAACGTTCAAACGTTAGACGCTGGCGAAATTACGGTAGCATTACCGAATGGAAGCCTTGACGAAAAAGAAAGAAAAAAAATTACTTATATTTTTTGTTTATTGTTGTATTATTTTTTGGTGTGTCAAAAAAGAGTATATATCTATCTATCAATCATTGCAGAGCTGGCGGTGGGTGAATGTGACGCAGACAGCGGCCGCGGTGACAGCTCTCTAGCCTCGGAACTCAAAGAGGAAGACCTGCCGGAGCACCTCACTCTTGGGAGAGAGTTCACGTTCCGTGTCACTGTCCTTCAGGCGCATAGCGTCGCCACTGACTACGCTGACGTGTTCTGCCAGTTCAAGTGAGACCTTATCACTATAGCAATACGGTTACATTTAGCTTGTTAGCATTATATTCTACAAGGAACTTTTTGGTCTTAGAAAAGTGACTCGTGTGGTTGAAGACGTTTAGCGTCTCCACTGCCAGTTCAAGTAAGACCTTAAAAATGTAGTAATACGGTTACCTACGTTTACCTTATAATATATTAAATATTTTACGGAACCTTTCACTCATAGAAGAGTAACTTGTGTCACAGAAGACGTTTAGCGTCTCCACTGTCGGCGCTGACGTGTTCTGTCAGTTCAATTGATATCTTATAACTAAACTAATACGGTTCAAATTACCTTAAAGTTGTACTTTATGGCTTCACTACAAGTTCAAAATATACCTACCGATTCGATAGTACCGACAAAATTGACGGTTTTCATGGTTCAAATGATATGCTGTTATGGCTATGCTGTTATTTAAGAATAAATTAAGAATAGAAGAACTATTGCTGCCAATCATGTTTATAAACGAATTAAATTGAATGCTATGGTATTTGTATGACGTTTTTACATTTACCTTTTGTCCACAGCTTCCTTCACCGCAATGAAGATGCATTCTCGACAGAGCCCGTCAAGAACACAGGAAAAAACACGCCACTTGGATTTTACCACGTGCAAAATGTAAGAAAATTTTAATTCTGTTTGTTGGTTTAACAAACAAGTTGTATATTATAAGCAGTCATTTTGTTTCCACTGCTGAGACTCGAGAGCTTTCCTCCCAAGGAGAAAGTAAAGGCCAAAATCCACCACGCTTGTCACTAGATCGTCAAACACAGTTATGAGATCTCATAACTTTGTTTGACGTTCCAGTCTCTTACCACCAGGCTTTTTATCACAATATATGCCAATAACTTAATTTTAGCATAAAATTAAGACTTATGATAATAAACTAGATTTGGTTTTCCACAGATCACAGTGCCCGTAACGAAATCATTCGTCGAATATATCAAAACGCAACCGATCGTATTCGAAGTGTTTGGACATTACCAACAACACCCATTGCACAAGGTACGTCGCATAATGTCGTTTATTTCTTACCGAGCAAAGTAGAAAATAAGTTACATTTAAAGAACCTCGATTATCCGAACATTGGTGCGAAAGATAAATACAAAAATGCGTTACAGCCGTCCGGCAATTAATATATCACGATTTAAAAAAAATCAATTACCATAAAGTATTCTACTTTTTGGGTGTTAAAAATACACAAATATACGACTGCAATGTCAAAGTGTAAATGAAATTGGATAGATGGATAAAATCTTTATTGCACTCAAATTACACAGAAAAAAACAAAAATACAAAAGAAAACAAAAACACAAAAAAAACTTAAGAAATTAATGTATTTATGTATTTTATGTTAGAAGGTGTTGTTTATAATCTCTTCCCCAAAAACCCCATACTAGTCTCAGTCCCAATAGGCAATAAGTTCGGATAATCGAGGTTCCACTGTATTTTTAGGTATAATTACAAATATATTAAAATGATTTACGATTAGTACGATACGCTACAAATTCGTAGTGATGCATGTGGAATAAATTTTACTAATAAATAGCTACACCGTTTTTTTTGTCTTGTATGTGGAAGTCTGGCCACTTTGTAAATAATTTTTTGGTCTGTTAGGCAAAGTTTTTTTATTGATAATCGTTGTCAAAATGCAAATCAACCTGTCAAAGATAGTACTCAATCTCGCGATAGGTGGCGCCATTGTTTCATTTACAAAACGATTTTTAACAGATTTATTTAAAACTAACTTTGACAGATCAATTTGTATTCTGAAAGTGTCTAATTATAGTTACATTTATTTGTATATGAATGTTAATACTAATTATACTTAGATTGTCTTGCTTAGATTTAAATTAACACCGTCTTTAACATTTTAAAATCACTTTGAAATTAAATAGACGGTGAAACAAATTTCTTGTTGTATGTCAATTTGTTACCTTGTACTCATTATTGTAACACCTTTTAGTATTTTACTAAAGGTAATAAACAACCCTGTAACAACGGGGAAAAATAAATAGACCAAAAAAAATCCATTCAAAAACACTTTTTGCCAAACTTTTGCCAGTTATACCGCTAAATAGTAATGAGCATTCATCACTGTGTTCCGGTTTAAAGGGCAATGTTTCCGGAGATTTTACCGGTTTTCGAGATAAATCTTATTTGTCTGGGTGACGAGCGCAGTGCGATGCTACGAAAAAATTTAGATACTTCAAGTTTCAATAGTTGCATGATGCTGTTATATGAAGCCGTGATTTTTACTCTGTCACTTTTTATTACTATATTCAAAAAAAGCTTTGAATGTCGTGTCCGTAACGCCTGCATTTCTCGCCCCATTATAGCTAGCCACTGCAAATGAACCGACAATCCACCTTGGCCCCCAGGACGCGAAGCAAGACGGGCCGGTGGCGGGGCGCACGCCCCCTCGCCGCATGCTGCCCCCTTCCATCCCCATCTCCGCGCCCGTGCGAAGCCCCAAGTGGGGGGCGGCCTCTGTCGCGCCCCCCTGCTGCTCCTCGCATCTGCACTCGAAGCACGACCTCTTGGTCTGGTTCGAGATATGCGAGCTCGCGCCTAACGGCGAATATGTACCAGCTGTAAGTATAAGTAATTTCCCTTGTATCAACTATTTCAGACTCACAAATTGATAAACTTTTCTGTTTCTTTCTTCTTTACGGTTATGAACAGGGTTTCATTTTGAGAAGGGTTCATAGATAGATATTTTATTGTTCGAAATTATGTGTTTGTATACAGTGTCGATGTAACGACAAACTCCTTGAAAATCTCAAAATTACTGGGCATTGGTTAATTTAGCTTATATTTCATAGAATTCTTACAATGATTCATTCTATATACGAGTAGCATTACACTCTCAATAACGACGAAAATGACGAAAATAAAACAACAAAAAGTACTTTTTAAGTTGCCAAAATTAGTAAAAACTGTGCTGCTGTGCACGTTCTTTTGTATCTTTATTATCCTGGATAATAAACTTAACTGTCGGCTGCATGCATATTGCATACTGAACTTTTTAAGAAATCCATTATTTTGTTTGTAAATTCGGATTTTTTGCAAATGTAGACTAAGATAACTTGGTAAATAAGTAAAAAAAATCAACAAAATTACTGGTGCAACAAAAGACGTCAGATGAAAATAACAGACTATACGCAAAAGCGTTCAAATAAGAATTGTTTTTTCGTTATTCTAACAGAATTTTCTTCTTTCCATTTAACGACAACTCACTATAACGTCAAAATATGCACAGTCCCTTGAGTGTCGTTATATAGAGTTACACATTATGCTATTTCAGACTATAATCAAACTCAGTTCTCAACCACCATTTCGAACAACAACTCCTAATTTCGAAATGGTGCTTCTGTACCCTATGTGCCATTCCAGGCTATCATCTAACTCTGGTCCAGATATCCGATCCATTGCAGGGTACATGATTGCACAGCAAACATCATTATATCATTCACATTTGCTATATTCAAATATGAATCATACTTCCTACTTATCCTACTAATATTATAAATATCAAAGTTTGGCAAAGGGGAATTACCACACCTTTGCCGGTTATACTGCCGCCAAACAGTAGTGTGCAAATATTACTGTGTTCCGGTTTGAAGGGCAATGTTTCCAGAGAAATTACTGAGCTAAGAGATAAAATCCCTTAATATCTCTGGGTGACGCGCGCTTGGTAATGATTTGGACTCTTCATGTCCCAATAGCTGCGAGTCATTGTACTCTTATGGGCAGGTATAATACTTACAATCGGACACATGTGCTCGTTTGCACTACATATATTGTAAAGAAATTGGAGAGGGACTGGCAATAGAAGTCAAAACTTATAAATCAGAATTTGATAGCTCACTTTAGAAACTACGTGACACCGGAGGGCGCTGCTAGTCTGGAATAAATCTTCAAAGCATTGTCGTCTAAATAAGTCTTAAAAGTATGACCATCTAGAAATGCTAACGCATCTAGATGGTCATGATCCCGTGTACACGCGAAGATTTCTTTCATTTACGAGCGTGACGCTTGAGCTCAATGCACAGTTCACGAAAAATCTGTCTGTGGTGCGCCAAAAAAAGTAAAACACTTAAAAAAAAGTGAAAACGCGCAGTGCTACTCATCATTTTCATCAACAGCCCACTAAACGTTCCCACTGCTGGGACTCGGGGCCTTCTCTCGCAAGGAGAGAGTTAAGGCCATAATCCACCACGCTGGCCCAGTGCGGGTTGGCGGATGACACATGACTTCGAAAGATTCTAGGTACATGTCGGTTTCCTCACGATGTTTTCCTTCACCGTTTTAAGTTAGCGGCATTACGCACATGACTTCGAAAAGACAGTGGTGCGTGTGGGGTTTGAACCCGGGGTCTCCGGATCGGCAGCCGCCGTTCTCCCTACTAGACCACCGTAACTTCTGCAGTGCTACTAGTATGTAATATTTCCCAGGTGGTGGAGCACAGCGACGAGCTCCCGTGCCGGGGGCTGTTCGTCCTGCACCAGGGCATCCAGCGCCGCATCCGCATCACCATCCTGCACGAGCCCAGCGCCGACCTGCAGTGGACCGACGTCCGGGAACTCGTCGTCGGTATGTCATTTTGTCGGGGGGTGGGGCAGCGATCAGCTCTCGTGGGATGTTTCGCGTCTCTCTCGTCTTGGTCTGTTTGTCTCACAATCTGTGCCGCTTGCCCATCTCCAGACCCTCCTAGAGTAAACCCCCGTCACTGGCGCATCTTAACAAGATACGCCGTGACCACCTCGAGGCCAACTAATAAGTAGATGCCAGATTATGTCACAATCCCGCCATTAGCGCCTGAACAAAATATACCTACCTACGTTAGGACCACCTCGGGGACCAATAAGTAGGTGCCAGATGCCCTGCGTTTAGACACCCTTGGTCCCCCGCAACGGGTCAGGTCTGTGGTCCGGTCACCTACCACTTTTCCTCTGTATACCACCAAGATAGAAGAGGTGTAGTAATCCCTACCCTCCTCTTTCCCTGCAGCTCCAATGCATTCGCCATGCTAATGGTGTCGACTCCTTCAAAGCCATGGCGGGCAGGGAGAGTGGACCGAAATAACGACGGTCCTCTCCCGTCACGACCTTCACTCCACAGCCGCGATCTGAAATTAGTATTAAATTGAAATGAACTGAAGCTAGACAAGTAATTAAATGTCATAGATCCAATTTATTTGTCTAGGTGTCTGATCTAATGGCTGAATATCATTCAGGAAGGGATGTTGGTTGAACGGCTGATTAAGTTAGTAGGCTGCGACTTGTCTGTCATTATTTATTTTCTACTATTTTTACTTTGTTAAACGTGTAATTTTCGTTTACCAGGACGCATCCGCAACACGCCTGAAGCGAACGAAGACACGACAGACGGCGATGAAGATGGAGCTTTGTCGCTCGGACTCTTCCCTGGGGAGCGCCCCACGCTTGACGACAGGGCCGTGTTCAGGTCAGTTTATTTGCATTTAGCTTGTTATATACGTCATTGCAAATTTCTACCAAAATTATGAAGAATGTTGTAACGACTTTGAGTTGGAAATAAAAGACGGTTATCCTACCAGTTTAACACGCAAGGAGTCTACCATTTAGAATTAGCAAAAGCAGTCTACTAATTGTTCCACTGCTGAGACTCGGGACCTTCTCTCGCAAGGACCATCAAGGATCAAGACCATAATCCGCCACCCTGGCTTAATACAGTTTGGTGTATGACACATGACCTCAAAAGATTTTCGGCACATGTTGCTTTCCTTACCAAGTTTTGTAAATTAGCGGCATTACTCACAGGACTTCGAAAATACAGCGGTGTGTGTGGTAGTCGACACAGGGGCTCCAGATCAACAGTTACCGACTAGACCAGCCGTAACTTTGAAATGAAACTATTACCATAAGCAACTCACTAAATACTCGCACTGCTGGGACCTTTTCTCGCAAGACGAGTCTGTGTTCCGGTTTGAAGGGCAATGTTTCCAGTGAAACTACAGGGCATAGAGACAAAACATCTCGTATCTCTGGGTGACAGTGATAGGGCGCAGTGCAGTGCTGCACATAATGATTTGGACTCTACATGTTCCAATAGCTGCGTGTCACTGTGCTGTTATGTGGCAGGCATGTTGCTTGCCATCAGGCGCATGTCCTGCTCGTCTCGTCACTCTATACTCTAACAAAAAAAAACACACCTCGCGGGCCCTAAGGCCTACTGTCCACGCACGCATCTTTTGTCGAATGCATGCATCCTACGAACAACCACAAGACGTGCGGCTGTCGTGTCGTTGTCGTTTCGTAGACACAGGCTTCATTATTTGTGTGTCTTGTTTGATCTATTCATAAATGTTTGTAATGTATTATATTTGCATGCCGAAAGGTGGAATATGGAGGTCTTCATTTTACATGTATATTTGTAAATTTGTTAATAGCTTGTATACCCATATACGCAAATAAATAAATAAATAAATAAATATTTGTACGCAAGATGCAAGCATTCGTCTTGCATCCGACAATTGTCAAAATCGTGCGGATGTCGTGCAGCTAAGTGGACAATTGGCCTAAATCAACTTGTATCAAGAAAACTATTAAAATGTCTCAATATGAAGTGATAAAATGACAGCAACATAGTTCAATATCAACATTTGTGTTGTGACAGGTTCGAGGCGGCTTGGGACAGCAGCCTGCACGGATCTCCCATGCTCAACCGAGTGAGCAGCAATGGGGAGGTTGTCTATATAACACTGAGCGCGTATCTGGAGGTATGTCTTACATTTTGTATCTATTTATTTATTTTGAGGTATTTCGGTATCGAGTTCAAACCAATTTTCGTTGGTAGTTTGCATGGTAATGTACATCATATATTTTTTTTAATTTTTTCATTCTCTTACTTTAGAAGTTAGAGGGGGGGGGGGGGACACATTTTACCACTTTGGAAGTGTCTCTCGCGTAAATTATTCAGTGTAGACAAAAATGATATTAGAAACCTCAACATCATTTTTGAAGACCTATCGATAGACCTACACGTGTATATTTGATGAAAAAAATTTTTTGAGTTTCAGTGCTCAGTATGGGGGGCAACACTAATTTATTTATTTTTTTATATAAAAATATTAATGCGGTTTACAGAATACGAGACGATTCACACGGCGCGGCTGCCAACCGCGACCGCGCGCGGGCGCGGCAGATTTCCATATAAAATTGAATTCAATTCACACGACGCGGGTTACGGCCGCAGCGGCTGCGGCAGCCGCGCGGCGCCCGCGTGGCTGCGCGCGATTCTTGCGCAGTAGCTTTCCGGAGCAGAAACCGCGAAAACCTGCGGTCTCGTGATTATTGAAACAAAACCGTCGCGCGGCGCGGTGCCGCGCCCGCGCGCGGCCGCGTTTGGCAGCCGCGTCGTGTGAACCGGGCCTTAATGTACTTACCAAGTTTCAACAGTGTAGTTCTCATAGTTTCGGCTAAAAGTGGTTGTGACATACGGACGGACAGACAGACAGACAGACAGACATGACGAATCTATAAGGGTTCCGTTTTTA
The DNA here is from genome assembly GCA_963693475.1 of Ectropis crepuscularia. Lineage (NCBI taxonomy): Eukaryota > Metazoa > Arthropoda > Insecta > Lepidoptera > Geometridae > Ectropis > Ectropis crepuscularia. Next base: position 20,659,873 of record OY856358.1, read on the forward strand.
CGTTTTACGGAACTCTAAAAATGAATGCGAGTTTATTATATAAGTCGTTCCTAATACCTATATACCATATTTGAGATAATCCGTCTATTTATTGAAGCTAAAATTTATTTTACGCACCACACTCATATTTTTCGTGGGCTGTAAATTGAGCTCAAGCGTTACGCTCGTAAATGAAAGAAAATTTTGGGTGAAATTTAGAAATGCTGACGCAATTTTTAGATTAGAACCTTTCTTCTAGTCGATATATAAAAGTTATGGTAAGAGGCACAGCTATCTAGTCTAAATAGCCGTGCTAAATAGAAGACTTATTTCGACGAAAATGCTTTAAAGATTTATTCCAGCGCCCTCCGGTTTCAGCCGCGTGGTAGTTTCCAAAGTGAGTTATAAAATTCTGAGGGATACGTTTTCAAATCTATCGGCAGTCCCGATTTTATGCTGTTTTCTCATGCCCGCACTGTTGTACTTAGACATTTATATATTTTGACCGGAACACAGTAATGTGCAAAGATTACTGTGTTCCGGTTTGAAGGGCAATGATTCCAGAGAAATTACAGGGCTTAGAGACATAATATCTTAGATCTCTGGGTGACGAGCGCAGTGCAGTGCTAGGTAATGATTTGGACTATCATGTTCCAATAGCTGCGTGTTACTGTGCTGTTATGTGGCAGGCATGTTGCTTACCATCAGGCACATGACCTGCTCGTCTCGTCACTCTATGCTATAAAAAAAAAAAAAATAACATCTTTGTAATGTCTCAGGTGGAGAATTGCGGCCGGCCGGCGATCATCACCAAGGACCTGTCGGTGGTGGTGGTGGGCCGGGAAGCCCGCTCCGGTCGTTCGCTGAAGCGAGCTCTGTTCGGGTCGCGGTCCGCGCGCGCCGACCACCTCACCGGCGTCTACGAGCTCAGCTTGCATCGCGCGCTCGAACCAGGTCTGTGAACTAAAACACACGTAATTGTAGAATAGAATAGTTTATCTATATACATCTTAATATATATAAATCTCCTGTCACAATGTTTGTCCGCGATGGATTCCTAAACTACATAACCGATTTTAAATTTAATTGGCACACCGTGAGCTTGAGACCGTCCAACTTGAGAGATAGGATAGTTTTTATTTCGATTAATAGTCTTTAAATGACAATATCCGAGCGCAGCCGGAATGGGCCGCTAGTATCATTATATATAAATGAATTGCTATTCGTGGGTATCCTAAAACTCGACAACGGCTGGGCCGATTTGGCTGATTTTGGTTTAATAATGTTTGTCGTAGCTAAGGGAAGGTTGAGTAAACGGTGAGAAAATATTGAAAACTTGCGAAGAAGATAGTAAAAACAACAATTTCATTTTCTCATACAAGCTGTTCCACATAATTTCCAGTCAAACCATTGACGTTACCTACCAATCAAACATTTTTTTTTCGAGAGTTTTAATCTAATAGTATTCATTACCTTTATAGTTTCAATCAAAGAGTATAATACAATGAGTATATAAGTTTTTGAAGTGAAAACTTCTTTTGGCGCGCCTAGACAAATTTTCGTAGGCTGTGAATTGAATTCTAGCGTCACGCTCGGGTATGATTTGGTAGTTAGTAGTTAGTTTATTTAGTATCAGTATTGCACCCGTGCGAAGCCGGGGCGGGTCGCTAGTATTGTAATATAATAGTAGCACAGAGAGCCATGGAAAGGTCTATGCTTGGTATCAAACTGCAAGATCGTATCCGAAATACCGAGATCCGACGAAGAACGAAAGATGACGAAAGTTCGGGACGTCGAAACTGTGGTAATGCAGTTAAAGTGGAGTTGGGCAGGACACATTTCTCGACGCGCTGATGACCGGTGGAGCAAAGCTGTGACAGAGTGGTGGCCGAGGCTAGGTAGACGGAGCGTCGGACGTCCAGCTGCAAGATGGGTCGACGATATCATCCTTATCGCGGGTCGAACCTGGACTCGATTAGCACAGGACCGAGGATAATGGCATGAAAAAGAGACGCCTATACCCAGGAGTGGGATAAGAAAGGCTGTGGATGATGGATGATGATGAATAGTTTATTTCCAAACAGAATACAGTACAGGAAAGTACGCTTTACATTTTAAATTGCGATGGCAATATATATATATTACATAAATTGTCAGTGAGCCCCACACTAAGTGTAAGACTTGTACCTTGAAGCTCGGGTGCAATATAGGGTGCAGTATATAGGTACCCCTCTAATCGTTTTCCGGAACATTATATTTTCCGTTCCGAAAATTAACAAGAAGGGTATTTACTTTTTGTGTAAACGCCCGTTTTCACTAGTATAACCAGTATAACTAGTTATAAATTGTACATTTATCAATAAAGTACTGTGTGGTATTACTTCAATGGTATTTTTTATTGGCTAACAGGAGTACAGCGGCGACAACGACGCGTGTTAGACACGAGCGGAACGTACGTACGCGGCGAAGAGAACCTGCACGGGTGGAGGCCGCGCGGAGACTCGCTCATATTCGATCATCAGGTGAGACACGGTTAAAACAGAATTGTATTGAAAAAGAAGGAAAATAACAAAAAAACTTTTTAACATAAGCTGGACAGGTAAGTAATCTTTTTTCGCGTACTTACTTTTTGAGTCAAATAAAAGACATATCAAGAAAATCATAGAAAAAGGAACTCAGGTGAATTTAGAAGAAAAAAACATCAGTATTGTTGTTTGCCGACGCCATTTTGAAAATTTGATATGTATCGGGACTAGGTGGCAGAAAGTGGAACTAAATTGAAATAGACAGGCTAGGCAAGTAATTAAATGTCAACGATCCAAGTTATTTGCGTAGTTGTTTGATCAAACGGCGAAATACTTATCATTCAGGACAATAGTTAAACGGCACTATTTTAGAGCTAGACTGTTACTTCAATAGTTGACTAAGTTAGTTGGTTGCGACAGGAATACTGTGTAAATATGTATACTTTTTGAGTGAACAAAAAGCGTGAAACAAACACAAACGATACACTTGAAAAAAGTTAGGTTCCAGTATGTGTCAACTCAATTTTGTGTCGTAATGTGTAACTAATAAGTGTTATATTTCAGTGGGAGCTGGAGAAGATGACGAGACTGGAGCAGGTGGGCCGCACGCGGCACCTTCTGGCGTTGAGGGAGCGTCTGCGTCACGGCCACGAGACCACCATCGCGCCTAACGACTTCTCCAAGACTGAGAAGGTACTATCAATATATATCTGTCATTCCAAATATCCATCCATCCGTCTATCAATTCATCTATCAATCCATCCATCTACTAATCAATCGAGCTATCAATCAATCCTTCTCTACTAATATTATAAAGCTGAAGAGTTTGTTTGTTTAAACGCAAGGATCTCCGGAAGTAAATTGTACATTTATCATTAAAGAACTTTGACTTTGAAGTACTGGTCAGAACGGAAAGGTTATTTCTCTGTTGGATAGTCCATTTATCGAGGAAGGCTATTTAACATTACGCTACTATCAACAGGAGCGGAGCATGAATGAAAAATGTAACAAAAACGGGAAAAAATATTCGTTTTTGAGAGCTTTCGTTGCGTGACAGCATGTGTCTATCTTTTAAAGGTTGCGTCATTAGAACATAAGGTAACCGAATTTGTTCAAAATTTTGAATTGGTACGACCAATTTTCGACTGATGGCGTAGCAACGCGCGCACGGTTCAGCTAGTCTCTAGATAAATCGATTGGTTTATCAATCTATGGTAATGGTAAAATATGGGCTTTGTACTTGTAGTAAGTTTATTCTAATCAAAACAATCCACGCAAATGATATTCTTCATATCGAGACGCGTCAACGTTCGTTAGAAGAAAAAAAAGCAGTTTCATTTATTTGAGACAAAACATGTGTCTGGATGTTTCTATGTATAATAAGTATGTATTTAAAACTATATAAGTATTATATCAGCTATCTGGCCGCCATCACACAAGCTTTGCTTAGTTTGGGGTCAGATGGTGCTATGTGGGAATTGTCCACCAATATTTATTTTATTTAGTCACTAGCGTAAATCACCAACACTGTAGTCTTATTAAAAATCCGTAAATGTTAAAGTGTGTAACAATGTGTTGTGTTGTCAGGAGGTATCGAACATGGCGGCGAAGGCGGCGGGCGAATGCGCGGGCGCGGGCACGGGCGTACGCGACGACGCGCTCTACGAGCCGTGGGAGATGACGCTGAGGGAGAAGGAACTAGCCACCAAGTTCCTCAAACTCATACAGGGTACGTAAACCAACCAATACACATACAAAAATCTTCATTGCTGTTTGCAGGTAAGATAAAATGATACAAAACGGTTTGCTTCTAAAATATAGACTTGTATAGTGGCCGGCAAACAAGTTGACCCAAAATTGACGTGGAAGGGGAAAGTTCGCGCATGTACACTTCCATCAAAGAGACCTTAAAAACGTTTCCGCGCAACCATGCGCAGCTAACTTCATTGGGTCAACTTGTTTGCCGGCACCTATACTTGACCGGCGTCTTGTCTGATGTGAATGTTGCACGAGCAACAACCACAAACGCCACCACGAGAAACTAGAACCTTCTACAAACATAGCTGAAGCGCCCGATAGCCAGTTGTGGCCGGTGGTCGACACTTGCGGTCTAAGGCTGCTGCCTTTTTAACCCACGTGGTATCATAATGGGCTCTGGCGACGAAGTTCGCTGGTTCTGATAAAAAAAACGTTATCGTAGAAGATAAATCCTTAGTTTTAAATGAAACCAACGGGGAGAGAGAGGGGTGTTCCCCCTCTCTCACTTGGCGACGCCTGCAATTAGTAAAATAATAACTGGCAAATCAGTCTCCTAGACGAACTGTACATAATCCTATCACTACAGTTACTGGTATAAAGTAGTAAACTGTGTCTTGTATATTAAATTGTATGTTCAACATTTGGTGTTGCCATTCATCGAAATCCTGACTTATGTGTTCAGTCTTGTCCTTTTTAAACGACTTCAAAAAAGAAGGAGGTTTGCAATTCGATTGGTTATTTTTGAAGTGAAAACTTCTTTTGGCGCATCACAGATAGACTTTTCGTGGGCTGTGAATTGAACTAGCGTCACGCTCGGGAATGATTAGAAATCTTCGGGGTAAAAAAAAATAACAATCTAGAAATGCGTCAGCATTTTGTTCTTATGACTGCCAATTCAGAAATGTTCACGCATTTCCAGATGCCCAATGGCCAAGGCCCCGAGTTTACCCGAAAATTTCTTATCATTTCCGAGAGTGTCGCTAGAATTCAATTCACAGGCCACGAAAAATCTGTCTGTGGCGAGCCAAAAGAAGTTTTTACTTTTAAAAAATGAAATTTTGTCGAATATCTGTTGAGTTTAATTTTAAATTAAAGTCGGTTTTTATTTTTTCGAAGAAACTTGAATGGATTCTCTACAATTTGTATGTTTTTTGTTTGTTTGTAGGAAGAATAGGGTCTGGTAAGGAGGTGGAGGCCGCAGTCTCGCCCGCGACGCCGGTCGACGAGGGCGTGTCCGCAGACATCTCCACTCCCAGTCTGCTGTCCTCCATACACAGCGCTAGCAGCTTCGAGTGAGTATTATAAATATTATGTATGTAGGCGAATTTCCTTTAAGCTGGTTGCCTGGACGAGATTGCTCTAAGCAATAAGGCCGCCATTTGTGGTGCTAGTTCATACGTGTTTTATTGTAATATTTCTGTTTTTGTGTCACAGTAAAGAGTTATCTATCTATCTATTATCGGTGGACAACACGAAACTAACCCCTAACTAAGCAAAGCTTGTACAATCCCACCCAGAGAGCTAATATAAGCTAAATAATTATGTAATTGTAGATAAATATAATTATCATTCATGGAAACACCCAGACACAAGTAATATTTGTGATGAATCACACAGATATTTTTGCCCTGGGTGGGAATCGAACTTATGACTTCCGGCTCTACAGACAGATTAACTACCAACTAAGGCAGTATGATGCCTGATATAGGAATAACAGAGGTTTCATCTTAAACGTATTTGCTCAGTTCGCTGAACGCCCATTTTTGACCCCTCACGAAAAATAAAGTTGTTATAACTTTGACGTCAATGTCTGTCAATGTGTGATTGTACCTCTCAAACGGATGACCCCGATTACGTTGTATTTTTTTCATTTGAAAACCAGTTTCCTGGCGATGGTTCTTAGCTATGTTTGTGTAATATCGATAGCCGCCGCTAGATTCAAGATGGCAAGATGGCCGCCTCCACAATATTTTTTCACAAACTCCCTCAATAAGGGTGTATTGAAAAGGCTTGACTAGTAAAATACTATACACTATGGCAAATTTCAAATCCAAGATGGCCGCCACAACAAAATGGCGAAATACATTTCTTTTCTCACTACTCCCTCAATACGGGTATCAAATGAAAGGGTTTAACTATTAGAATGTTGCACCTACAGATTACAAATCCGAGATAGTGAGAGGTAAGTAAACATTTAAAATGTTGTTCTTGTTATTTATACGGATGTTTTCGTTGTCTAGGTTGTGTTCACCCGAGCGCGCGTTGCTTGAGAAGGCGGTTGGAGCGTGGGGCGGCGCCGGTGGTGCGTTATATGTGCCGGAATGTGAAGAAGTGCGCGTGTCGGCCGCAGTGGCGCGTCGTGGGCACCTGAATGTGTTGCAGCACGGCACGCACGGCTGGAAGAAACGCTGGCTGGTGCGTTATACACTCTATTGTCACTGTACATTAGGTCAGGTTTCCTCTGGCAAGGGTAAAGTAAGCATGGTTGGAAGTTGGAAGGTACGTGCCCGAGTGTGAGGTGGTGCGCGTGTCGGCCGCAGTGGCGCGTCGCGGGCACCTGAACGTGCTGCAGCACGGCACCCACGGCTGGAAGAAACGCTGGCTGGTGTTTTGTACACCCAGTTCTCATGGTAGACAGAGTTATATTTCAGCTGGCATAACCAAGGGAAGTAGGGCTGGAAGAAAAGCTGGCTGGTGCGCTATACACCCTATTGTAACTGTACATTAGGTCAGGTTTCCTTTGGCAGGTGTAAAGGAAGCATGGTTGGAAGAAACGCTAGTTTTTTAGCTATTAAAGGTTTACACTTGACTGCCATCTCGCCTTATGTTAAACGACGATGTAGTCTAAGACGAAGCGTGCTTTCCTAGAAGATACCGATTCACTCTCGACCTGATGATTAATTAAAGATAGTTAAGCTAAGATTACAGTAGACACTATTATGAAAAGTGGTATAGGAACATGAAAAGTTTATATCGCTCTGTACTCACTGCCCTGTAATTTATCTTCAAAACATTGCCTCCAAACCGGAACACAGTGATACTTGTACAACGTATGTTGTATATTTCTGTTTGGTGGTAGAATAACTGTCTAGGGTGTGGCACTTCCCCAGGCAGACTTTCCAAAGGCTCCTACTTTTTTTTTTTATAGCATAGAGTGACGAGACGAGCAGGTCATGTGCCTGATGGTAAGCAACATGCCTGCCACATAACAGCACAGTAACATAGTAACACAGTAACTGCACTGCGCTCGTGACCCAGAGATCTAAGATATTATGTCTCTAAGCACTGTAATTTCTCTGGAATCATTGATTTGTTCAAACCGGAACACAGTAATGTTTGCACATTACTGCTTGGCGGTAGAATATTTGGCAAAGGTGTGGTACTTCCCCAGGCGGACTCTGCGAAGAGTCCTACCACTAACAAAAACTGAGACTACTATAAAACTGAGATTTGTGCCTTATTCGTTGTATTTATGTCTTGTCTTGTTTTGTGTCAGGTGGTCCGGCGGCCGTACGTGTTCATCTACCGGTCGGAGCGCGATCCGATCGAGCGCGCGGTCATCAACCTCGCGCATGCGCACGTCGAGTACTCCGAGCACCAGGAGCAGATGGTGCGCATGCCCAACACTTTCAGGTCAGTCACAACTACACTACTAATCTTCATAACTTATTGAGGCGCTATCTGTTCCATGCTAAAATGAAACTTACGACCTATCGACATTTTCCGTAAAATAAGTGTCATTTGTTAGAGACTTATGAACTTACGATTAGCAGCGTTCCGCAGTTTTACCCGCGTAGTTCCCATTCTTGTAATTTTCCCGCTATGAAAAGTAGCCCTTGTGTTATTTCAGACTATAAGCTTGTTCCGAATTTCAACCTCGTCTAATTCAGCAACAAATAGCCAAACTTTCGCATTTATAATATAGATAGATTCTCTTTATTGAAATATTAATAAGAGAACACATAGAAAAAAATTGGCAGTCATGAAAACTGCTGATTGAAGTGAAAACTTATAACTCAGAATTTGATAGTTTACTTTGAAAACTACGCGGATGAAACCGGAGGGCGTGGTCATGAGCACGTCAGCATTTCTAGATGGCCAATGGCCATGAGGCTCGAGTTTACCCGAAGATTTCTTATTCCCGAGCGTGACGCTAGAATTCAATTCACAGCCCACGAAAAATCTGTCTGTGGCGCGCCAAAAGAAGTTTTCCCTTCAAAAACAATACTTTGTAATGTAGTGCGACAGTGGGCCCCCCACTGTCGCACTTATTCGCTAAAAGCGAAATCTCTTCCTGGCAATCTTATGATGGACAATATTATGTGGACAAATTAGAATATGTATGTAACATTAGTAGGATTAAAACATATAAAATGATCGGTGTCTACTTCGTTCGCAGTGTGGTGAGCAAGGAGCGCGGCTACTTGCTTCAGACTCTGGGCGACAAGGAGGTCCACGACTGGTTGTACGCGATCAACCCGCTGCTCGCTGGACAGATAAGGTGAGCTCACTTCATTACTGTTCTGCCTTCATTTTTATTGTATACCAGTACGGCCATTTACGGAACTTTCTGGTTTGTGCGTGGATCACTTTCGTACCAAAGTATACAATTTTAGTGTGTCGTAATCTCGAGAACAAATTCCAGAATGTCTATTTCAAAACGGCCGAACTGTATCGCATTGTTAGAGCTTCATTTACGTGTCTTTATGTCGTATTTGCTGATTTCGGCAATTTTGACAATCCCAATAAAGTATTGATAAAAACGGTGTGCTAAACTAGAATGGGATCATCATGATTTTATCGCGTGATAACTCTTACTATTGGAATCATGCGCGGCTCCAGGGGGGGGGTCACGGGGGACATGACCCCCCCCAAAATCATATACCAGGCCACTCGGAAAGTTTTGCAAAAAAAAGTTTTTACGTATAAGACTATAAGACACTTGTATTTTTTTGAAAACTTCGATTATTAAAAAGTATAAATACAACTGTTCGATTTCAAATTTCCCTCCGCATTTTTTGAGAGCCAATTTTTTTTTGTTTTATTAAAAAATGGATCTGCGTCGCGAACATTTTCGTGCTATGATTTTTTACGATTTCTAATGTGGCTTAGAACCTGACGAATCATTTGATCGACTTCGAATTGGTTTTATGGATGAAGGACCTTCAAAAACAACCATATACCGCTGGTATAGCGAGTTCGAAGTCTTGGGGGATGAACAAAGGAGTGGTCGTCCTACGACGGCTGTAACCGAAGAAAGTGTGCTGGCAGTAAAAAAAATAATTCAAGAAAACAGACGCATTACGTACGTAGAGATTCAGCATACTCTGCAGATTGGTTCAGGAAGTGTTCACAAGATTTTGCAGGAGCACTTCTAGATGGCCAATGGCCGTGGCCCCGAGTTTACCCGAAGATTTCTTATCATACCCGAGCGTGACGCTAGAATTCAAATCACACCCCACGAAAAATCTGTCTAAAAGTGCGCCTGCGCGCCAGAAGAAGTTTTCACTTCAAAATACTTGGGAGGTGTCAAGGGACATTCTGATGGAACGAAGTTGTACAAAATATTGCAACTCTTTACTGTTTCTGTTGCCCTGGTACTGGTACCTAGGGGCAAACGCAACTATTTTATATTTCTGTTGTCCTGGTATCTGGAGATAAACGCTGGGCTGTTGGAGGTAGGTAATCGAAACTCTTTACTGTTTCTGTTGCCCTGGTACCTACCTTTTATAGGTAGGTCATAACTATCAGGGAAAACCTACACTGCCAACTCATTCCACAGCCTAGACGTTCTTATCACAAATGTTGAGTCAAAACCTCTTAGTCCGTGTCTTTGGAACATCAACCATGAAACGGTGCCGCTTCTTTGAGTTACGAGCAGTCAGCTCTTATCATATCCAAGCGTGACGATTGATGAATCCATTTCACAGCCCACGAAAATTCTGTCTATAGCGCGCCTAAAGAAGTTATCACTTCAAAAATTTGATGCAGGCTCGTCACGGCGCGTTTACGACATTGTGACAGGTGACGAATCCTGGATTTATCAATACTATCCAGAAACAAAGCAGTCGACAGTTTGGCTGTTTCAAAATGAACCAACACCTACGAAAGTGAAGCGATCGAGGAGCGCAAGGAAAATTTTGATCGCTAGTTTCTTCACTTTGACGGGGTACCTAATTTCAATTCCACTTCGAGACCAAAGCAGTATCAACGCCGAATGATCCAGCATAAAATGCTTGCCAGAAGTTTTTTCTGCAATGAGAAATAAGCGACCGAACACCGGGCTCTGCGGGGTCCTTGTTCACCACGACAACGCGCCCGCGCACTCTACGATCAAAACGAGGACTTCCTGGACTCCACACCGGTCAGAGTCTTGGACACCCTCCTTACAGTCCTGATTTGGCTCCGTGTGATTTTTTTTTATTCCCTAAAATTAAAAATCAGCTCAAAGGGATACAGTTTTCATCGCCCGTAGACGCCGTTTGACAGCGTTTAACAGCGTTTGAGAAGGCCGTAGAAGAGGTATCTGCTGAGGGCTGGAAAAAATGTTTTGAAAATTGGTTCAGACGCATGAAACTTTGTATAGAGGCTGGTGGAGAGTTCTTTGTGTTTTTTTTTTCATACAAGTTGGTTTTTTAGTTTCTCAAAACTTTCTGAGTGTCCCATGTACATTAGATTAAAAATAAAAATAAATCAAAATGTCTAGTAGTACATAAACTATTTTTAAACGCGGGAAAACAACTGGAGCCTCAACTACGCGGGTAAAATTGTGGGGCGCTACTAGTAAAGTCTTTTTTACTCGATTTATTGTATTTCTACTCCTGACCCCCCCCCCCCCAATCTGAGGCTGCGTACTGGTGACCCCCCCCAAAATTCGAGGCTGGGACCGCGCCTGATTGGAATAATAACAACAGAGACAATACATACACAATATATTTACATACTTGTATACAGCAGTATCGGAACCGTCTCGCGAGTTCTGTCGATTTTTCTCATCTCAAAGAATGCTCAACGCGGTCAAAACAATTGTTTTTTTACTTCAAAAACATAATTCACTAAATAACCATGATTTTTGAAGTTAAATAAAAATGCAGTAGTTTTCTTTTAAATGGTTAAAAAATGAAGCATCTAGTAGGTCAAATAGTTTTGTAATTATAGTATTAATGTAAATATTATTTTTAGAATTAGAACTTAATACTATTGTGGATACCTCTTCCATTTAATTTAGTCATATACTATAAGAATCCTGCCAGCTCATCGGTCCATTATGCTCAGCAACTAATGAGACGTGTAGATTATAGTGCCCCCACAATCAGTCCATTTATAGATTACTATTGGTCCGTCCCGGCTTCACCCGTGTTACATTATTATAGCACTCAATGATCACTTGCATATCCAACAATAAAGTAATTTTATCCCGGCCCAGACTAGTTCCTGAGACTAGCGCGTTGAAACAACAAATCTCTTCAGCTTTATAAATTCCATTTATAGATTATAAGAGAGCAGCTAGCTCGGCCCAAGTCAATATACACGTGTAAAGGTTTGCGCACACAGGTCGAGGTCCAGCCGACGCGGCGACAAGCCGGCCGCAGCCGCCGCCGCGACGCCCGCCGCGCCGACCGCATGAGACAGCCTCACAATGGAGTCTATTCTCGTTTTTTAAATGTGTCACCGACGCCGGCAGTCTCAACGCTCAACGAGCCATCCAAGCCGCGCATCCATTACCCAGGTATTGAAACAGTGCTCTTGCAAATAACATCTCTACACAAGTATATCATCTAAACAAACAAACAAAAAAGTTAAGGTGCCAAATAAAAAAAACGATTGGTGTCATGAATTTGTAATTAAAAGAATTCCAAATAGACCGAAAATGCGATCAATCCTAATTTGTAAATATATGGTGGGCTGGTTTGGTAAATAGTTGTGTAAAATAGATTTGATAATATCCGTTTTGTAGATCGTAAATGGAGGAAACTGGTATAATGGTCCAATGAAAACTAAATTTGAATGACCCTGTGAATAAATTGCACTTGTCGTTGAATCAATTATTTTAGCATATCCTCTATTTATACCAATATTGTATATGTAACAGTTGCATGTAATGCAAAATACGATCTATACGTAAATAAATATATTTATATTGTCTTTAATCTTTACATAAATGTTTGTTTATAGGTCTTGTAACTTTCATAGTTGATGGTCAAGTGGTAGTAGTCGGGACCAAACCGGTGCACTGATATAACGGGATCGGGGTAAAGAAAAGATAGTATATAATATCCAATTTTAAAACAATATCGCATTTTTCGCGAACACATTTTGACTGTTTCATATCTGGAGTTTTTGGATGTACGTTGTCAATAAAGTTATGTCAAGAAATCATTTGCTGCGATGTACTCATTTATTCCATTTTAAATGTTTAATGTTAATAACTTTTGAGTCCATTATTAATCGAAAGGTATATTACTCTGGACTTCAGCTTAACAATAACAATCATTCGTTACGTCGTCGTTTTATGTACTTACTGAGGCATCGCGGTGCTTGATTTCTTGGCCGGTGTTTGAGAATGTCGATGCGTAAACTCCGCAAAATGTACAATGTTTTTGTGCAATAGGGTTGACGTATGTATTGCGCACAAATGTTAAAAGGCGGTGTCTGATAGACTCCATTTCATTAGAGAAGAAGTAAGAATTTAATGTAATTGTGAAAGAATAAATCGATGAGGATACTTATATAGATTTTTCTTCTAATGTTGGATACATAATGTAATTTACCTTGTATATACGTATGGCCCGAATGGTAGAAATAAAATATATTTTGAGGCTCCCGAGGCCGATTCGATGGAGATCGAAGTAGTCCGTAATCGTATGTTGTCATGCGTAAACTTTCATCTCGGTTTTTTAGTATTGATTGTAAATACATACATTTGTAGCTAAACTGTAGACTATGCGTTATGACAAATCATTTTAATATGCTGATCATTTCATAGTTCAGAATTATTTATTATTTTCGTTCTAATCTTAATTGTTTTGGAAACTCTTTAGATTTATATCTACTTCGAATGAATTGTATAAAGTAGGTTAAAGTAAAGTTATCTGTCGGCTAAATATCTCCAGTTGTCATAAGTTACGTTTCACAAAGTTGAGTTTAGTAGATGGCACATCTAGGACCATTCCGATAGTATCTAGTCAATGTACTCGGTAGGTACATACATTTAATGTGATAGAAGTAGCTTCATAGTTACATGGATGCTGTGCTGCGAACAATCACAAAACTTAGTCTTAATACATGTTACGTGTTTTGTTGTATTTGTAAAACCACAATGTAATCGGTCCGTAGAACCATAGTCCACCATGCAATATTTATACAAAAGAAAAATAGATATTGTTGTACCATTTTTGGACTACTTTTGACAGTCTTAAAATTAACTGTCGTATCTTTCGCTATATGTAACAAGGATAGAAATACGTTTAATCATAAGGCTGTCAGACTTTGTTTAACTTTGATAATGATGCAACAAACTCGGTACCATTATCATCGTAGTTAGAAAATGAATGTGTAGGTGTATATGGATCCTTTTCCTTAATTTCTTCTCGATAACTGTTATATTATATCAAAAATAATATTTCCTCTTATTGCCGCTTCGATGTTGGATAAACATTATAATGAATTGTCACTGTACTATCGCTTTTAGGTGACGTAATTTCCATTCGAGAAAAGCCTATAATTCTTAAGCTTGGTGACTTTTAGTCGTTGTAAATATCTTGATGATGCGTTCGTTACAAATAAGTTACAGAGGCTTACCTTTGTTGATAAAAATACACCGCTTGCGGCGTCTGTAGACTTCAATATTCGGCAAACCACTAGAGAATAATCTGATAATAATTTAGCATAATATAATGTTAGCCGTAAGATCAAAAAGTATTATCCAAATTTAGAAATGCTGTGTGTTATAGTTAATTCATAAAATTTCATTATTGTCGTCGAAATCATTATGTATCTAAATATAATTTTAAGTTTGTAAACCACAACGTCAAATGTTATCACAATACATTATTATTTTTTTATAAATTGCATTCCTCGATTTGACGATGTGTTTTATTCACATTACATAGATGTCCATTGCAAATATTGTTCTTAACAAAAAATTATGTCCAATATCTTCTTTGCCACTACGAAATGAATATTTGTGTAATGTCTTCAATAATTATATTTAATGTATCGAATGAAAGATCTCAAGCTAAATGACATTTGTGTGTTGATCTTTACCTTTCTTTTGTCTAGTCATTTTATATAACATTCCAAAGTTTGTAAATTATATCTTTTTTTCGAATATAGGGTAATGTATTTTGCATAGCAAAATGGTGTTTTCGTAGTTGAATAGTGAGCAGGAATTATAAAATCACGGGTGTGTTGTGCGTTGGATGTTATCTCCTTATTTTTATTAAGTTTTACGTTTTCGAAAATTTTCATTTGCAATTTCATACTGAGTTGTTGTATTATTGTAAATCTAAACGGAACATTTTAAATTGAGAGATAACAGCTGATGCTGGATTATATTTTTTTATGAAGTATACTGTTTAAGCTATACTGCTATTTTTATAGGACTAGGTGTTGTTTTGACGTTGCGTTCTCTGTTTTTGTAATTGATTTATTTTGAATCGTTGCTTGGTAAAATGTTTTTGCGACTCGCGGAGTGTAAGATATTTATTTATCGCTTCTATGATTGTATACCGAGGTGTGAGTGCGATGGTTCTAGCATTGAGCTGTTGGGAGTGGTGTGGCGTGTCGTGACGTCACGTCGCGTCACGTGTCGTGATGTCATGCCACGTCTCGTCACACCGCGGCCGGTCGGTCCCTGTGATTTCGATAGTGATTGTTGATTGTTGGGCGAGAATGATATTTGAGAAATTATATATTCTATATATAATTTATGGATTTCATTCAATCTATGGAAATAAGAACAATGTAATAATTGGTAATATTACTCATTGCTCTAAATGTAATATCAAAATATATTATACACAGTGTTAAAGGTCATAAATAAAATGCTTTGAAAATTTCCACATCGTTGTTTACTTCATTACGAACTTTCTTTCTACCTGCATCTTTCATATAAATAGATTAATAGCCACCAGATAAAGAATAATTAAGTAGTTCAATAGTAGTAGGACTCTTGGCAGAGTCCGCCTGGGGAAGTACCACACCTTTGCCAGTTATTCTACCGCCCTGTGTTCCGGTTTGAATGACAATGTTTCCAGAGAAATTACAGGATTAATTAGAGATCTCTCATCTCATCTTAGATCTCTGGATGACGAGCCTAGTGCAGTGCTAGGTAATGATTTGGACTCTTTATGTTCCAATAGCTGCGTGCCACTGTGCTGTAATGTGGCAGGCATGTTGCTTACCATCAGTCATCATCATCAATTCCCAACATGTCCCGCTCGTCTCGTCACTATTTAATAAAAAAAAAAGATCTGGTTTTTCCGCATGGTTCCTTTATGCGAATCGTAATGTAAATGTAAACTATTTAATAGCCAATGATAGACTCAATACCTACTGACTGATATTAGAAATATTCAAGTATGGATGTTTGTTGTTCATATTGGGACCACTGAACAGTTCGGAGTGAAATTTTGAACTCGGTCAAATGGTGACGATCTCTGCCCACACCAGTTTTCAAAGCAAAGCATCAGTATTCAATTCAGTTTATTCGTTAGATATGCAATTTTAACAATCAACGTTATAGTAAGTTGTTGTACCTATTGTAAAAAAAAAAAACAAAATAAAGGCTTAAGTTTAACAAAAACTGCTTAGGAATAGGACAGAATAGATATCTTCAGAGGAGGCCTTTGTCGAAAGACAAGTTGAAGAGCAAATACCGTTTGCCGATGTTCCGATATATAAAGTTATTTATTAATAGATAGAGTATAATGGTTAATAGGATAAATAAATAATAGTAACATAATGTAACATTAAATAAGAGAGGTCACTTTATTACTCAAACTAAATTCAACGTTAAAGGCTTTTTTTATTTCATTCACTTTAATTATTCATTTTCTTAGTCTCTAAGTTTTTACAATAGTTATAAAAAATATATAAACACTATAGTAAACTTCTAGGGCACCGCCAGCGGCGGGGCAGGGCCCGAGCTACCGGTGGTTAGGGCTGCAGAGTGAGGAACCTCCTGACAATGCGCGCTGTGTCTAGGATCGTCGATCGAACGTCTAGCGAAAGTCTCTTGAGATGTTGGTCGAGACTTTTCGCTATAAGGCCGTTTGCCGGCACGACTATTGGGACTATGATCGTTGAATCCACATCCCACATGGCGGTAACCTCATGAGCCAAGCCAAGGTACTTGCTAAGCTTGTCCTCAGCTTTCACGAGGTTCTCGTCATATTGTGGTATGGTGATATCGATGATCACAGCCTGGCGCTAAGACAGGTGCCACCAGCATGATATCAGGCTTATTGGCGACAATAGTCCTGTCCGTGATGATAGAGCGGTCCCAGTAGAGCAACGCACGACCATTATCGAGAACTGGCACAGGTGCTACTTATAGTACGGCACCTCGGACTCGACAAGGCCGTATCGAAGAGCAAGTTGCTGGTTACTAGGTTATGTCTGTGCAAGTACTCGACGTTAGCAAGATGCGAACAACCGGAAATAACATGACGAAGAGATTCGCCTGGACGGCGGCATGCCCGACAAATGTCGACCGTATCGTACTTCATTATGTATTTCCGTAATTGTTCTTCTTGAAAACTTCATTCGCAATTGCACAGGCAAAACCCTCGGTTTCTCCGAAAAGGTCCCCGAAGCGCAGCCAGTTCACCGACGCGAGCAGATTCACATCGGGTCCCGAAATTATTGTACCTACCTGAGGTACAATAATTTTCACATAAAATGCTTTGTTAGACAAAATTTATTTTAAATAATGAGTAACGAAACGAGCAGGACATGTGCCTGACGGTAAGGAACATGCCTGCCACATAACAGCACAGTGACACGCAGCTATTGGAATATGAAGAATCCAAATCATTACTTAGCACTGCACTGCGCTCGCCACCCAAAAATTTAAGTTATTATATCTCTAAGACCTGTAATTTCTCTGGAAACATTGCCCTTCAAACCTGAACACAGTAATGTTTGCACATTACTGCTTGGCGGTAGAATAACTGGCAAAGGTGTGGTCCTTCCCCAGGCGGACTCGGCCAAGAGTTCTACCACTACTAATGATATTTAAACGTTACTATGTCAATGGGTAGGTATACCTTTTACTACCATCTTGCGACGATTAGATAGTCGCTTCTACAGAGCGAAAGAGCGATGTTGTCAATTGTTTAATAAACTAACGAATTTCTGACACCAACACAGATCTCTTTATTGCACTTATTAATTTAAAATAAAATAAAAGTAGCAATTGGCGATCTTATCGCTTGCAACTTGCGATAAGACAAATGGACACGTTTATCCCCGCCACCAAACACAATTTTTAACTTTAAGAGTGAACTGATGTTATTATTCGGAGGATGAGTGGTCCTGGCAATGTATTACTCAAAACAAAATGTTTGTTTCCTGGTAATTCGGAACTTTTTGAAGTGAGAACTTCTTTTGGTGCGCCTAGACAGATTTTTCGTGGGGTGTGAATTGAATTCTAGCGTCACGCTCGGGTATGATAAGAAATCTTCGGGTAAACTCGGGACCATGGCCAATGGCCGTCTAGAAATGCGTCAGCCAATGGGAAATGCTGAAAAGGCGTCATGGCATGGGCATCTAGAAATGCGTAAGCCAATGGGAAATGCTGAAGCATTTCTAGATGGCCATGCCATGATGGCGAGGCCACGCCCTTCTGTTACACCCGTGTAGTTTCCAAAGTAAGCAATGAAATTCTGAGTTTACTTCTATCGGCAGTTCCTATGACTGCCATTTTTTTTCCTTCCCATAACAGGTCATCAGAACGGCGCCGACGCTCCTATCAGATATTAGGGAGGCAATTGTTATTTATTGTCAATTTATTTTCTCTAGCACTGAAGAATGAACTACTGAGTCCACGCGTCCACGCCAATTCTAGTAATATTAAAAATGCTATTTTTTAATGTTTGTTGCTCAATCCCGTCGGAACGTATGAAGGCATCCGGTTGAAATTTGGAACAGTTTAGTCTGAAATAACACGCTACAACAGGCTACGCAATACGAGCCGATCGCGATTAAGCACTGTGTAATATTTTGAGCATTGGTTTAAGAGTTTAGGCTAACACTGACGGTTGTGCACTAGTATCATTTTTAAATGATATTTACCATAGTTAAACGTTGGAACGAAACCCCATCCTAATAATATTATAATATCGAAAATGTTGATGTTTATTGCTCAATCACGTCGAAAAGCCTCAAGGGGAAAAAACGGGAACTGTAATTCACGGGCTGCGCTGTAACGACGGGGCACTGATGGTTATTCACGAGGCACGGGTAATTTCCCAGACGGACTCTCCAAAGAGTCCTGCCAGTACTAAATATATGTGGGATACAACATTAAAACAACCATAATAATATATTATTTTATTATCACATGTGTAGAAAGTATACTATACAACTTTACATGACTTAAATTCAAAATATAGGCCTTAACATAATTGAGAAGAATAAATAAAATATATTATGCATACCTCAATTGAATACGCAAATGCATACTAGGTTTAATCAAAATGGCGCTACATGTATAGGAAGAATAAACTATAATATTGAATAAATATTCCGTGGACAGGGCTGGACAGATTAAATGTATTAAGACGAAAAGGGGGGTGACATGAGTTTACCGCCATTGGAAACATTGCTACCATCTTTGATGAAATTGGAACTTATTTTGATTGGTATTTTCCCCTCATTATTTAATTAAATAAACTACACTACACTAAACCTAATAATAAAAAATGATCTGTTTCTATAAGTCAGTCACAAGCGCTTAAACAAGGCACGTTCACAATATTATGTACAAATTTAGCAATGGCGACAATCATGAGTCGTAAGTAATATTTTTAAATTAAGATTTATACATATTTTTTGTGAGTAGCATTTGTATAGCTAGGTATAGGACAGCATTTTTTTGAAATTTCCATGATAAAACTTGTTATTAATCCGAATAGAACCCAGAAATTACAAAAAGATCATAAACCACTTTTACTGTAGGGTTAACTATTACTTAGGGTTACCCTAGAAAAAAAAAACAGTCCCATACTAAATGTTGTTGGTTGTTGACTTAACAATATCGTAAAACGCCCCCTTTTCTGCTTAACCTGAAGATTAATTCACAAATATGTGGTACAACTACATTCTGAGCTCTAGTATTTTTCTATCATTACAAAATAGTAGACAAATTGTGAATACCAGTATCTACTATACTACATCCATATCTAATGTATGAAAAATAAACTAGGCACCTTTTGCACTGGCCCAAAGTTCGGTAGGCGGTAGAGTCGAATTGAGAAATACTGCTACTAACCCTTTACTAAAAAAAAGTATGTGTGTGTGTATACTTCAGTTAAATTTCTTAAATTCTTAAGAAGTAATACTAACGTCAACGCGCCACTAACTTCCCTTCTGTGGTGAATAGCCCATAGTTGGGTAGGCAGAGGACATTTGAAGCAAACTGTCATGTATAAATGCCCAATTTAATTTTGTGCTACTATGTCTGTATGCCAAGTAAGGCCGAAGCTATAACTGCGTAAAAAACCTAATATCTGTACCTAACAAAGTCTTCACAGGCCAACAAAGAATTGTGTTATCATCATCATTGAGAAATAAAAAAACGAACTAACTTCAATTTATCTAATTTGGGTGTCAGTGTACCATCATACAAATTCACTCTGAAAAGATAGCTATCAGCATAATTAATCATGTCGTTTTTGGGTATTGGTGTGCGTCTGTAAGTGCATATTATTTAAAATTAAATCTCAGTATCTTTTCCAAGCGCACCAAAACGCGCACATATAACTTCAAAAGTATGCAAATTATTTTTCATTTTCCCCGCTGGAACGTTCTTTTAATTTTCCATATGTTATTAAAACTGACGCTAAAGTTCCTTACTTTCACTAGTAAAGGGACCTATGACAATAATTGATTTTAGACTACAGGCCCGTGAACAAAATTTACGGGTCAAATGAACCACCAGGAGACCTATGTAGGATGATAGAAGAGTGTAAAGTATGAAGATTCAGCACTATGCCGTCACTTGTAAGCTGTCCAACTGAGTGTGATTGAAGAGGCCCGGGGTTGCAACCCTCTACCATTTCTCCTTGTCGCATGATTTTTGTACGGCATTGCGAAATAATGGATTAGAAGAGGTATTGAAACTGTAGGGAACCAATGCTGTACTGAAACAAATGACCAAATTTACTCTGTAAATTACTCGTACTCTGTAAATTTTTCTGGCAAACTAATAATTAAAAAGGTAAAATTTATAATTTTTATAGTTTCAATATCTCTTTTAATCTATTATTCCGCAACGCCGTACAAAAACTTTGCGACAAGGAGAAATTATCGAGAATTGCAACCCCCCCTCTTCAATTGCACTCAGTTAGACAGCTTACAGCATTTTACTTACATACAGCATAGTGCTGAATCTTATTACTTTATACCCTTCTATCGTCCTACATAGGTCTCCTGGTGGTTCATTTACTACGTAAATGTTGTTCACGAGCCTGTGGTCTATTTCAGATGGCCTCTACTGCTTCAAGAACTTTGGGCTGACGCAAAAGACGCACGGGCCTAGTTACTATCCGTACTGTTCACTTGTATATAAACACAGTACAAATAACATCGGATTCCGTTATTATCTCGTTAACAGTAACAAATATATGGTCAATTGGAACAGTGCTGCTAGCGGACATAACAGGAACCACATCTAAGTTGGATCTACGCGACTTTAACCGTGTCAATGGCATTGGCGCATTGGTAACAGGAATTATGACATTGCCAAAAATATACCATTCTAATTAGTCCATCTGGTTAAATATGAATAAATATGGGGCACGTCTGTTTAGTTTTATCAATTCATTAAAAATCAACAACGATATAGACCGTACGACTTCCGGAGTGGGAGCTGTGACGTCAAGTCTACATGAAAACTTTATAACGACAACAGTCCAAACTTCTAAGCACTACATCTTCGTATTTTTTATTTTTGAAAGTAAAGAAAAAAATACGTATAGATACGATATTAATAATTTAACTGACGGACTAATTAGCTTTTTTTTTAGTCACCATGCATACATATCTACTACAGGTAAAACAAAATCGCGAAGTTATTTTTTGAATAATAGCTACATTAGTGTACTTAGTATCTAATATAAAAATCCCGTTTTTTATAATATTAACATAGAGTACGCTACGTGTAGGTATGTATTTCTTAAATTACTTAGTTTACTACGTATGAATTGGGTTTAATTTTATGACTACGTCCCATAAACAAGGCAAAGGCGTAATTAGCTGTTTTCAGAAGAAGAAAAAAATTCTAGACTATTCTAGTATGTAGATGGCGGTAGTGAGTTTTAAATTACAACAATACTACGCAATACGACCTAAGAAATTAAAGCATATTTAATGGTGAATATCTAAAAACTTTCAAATAGATAGATCATGTTTCAGTATTGTACGTAGGTACGTTCCGTCATGAGCAGCACAAAATGTCACCATTTTGACATTTGTGTTTTTTTATATACAATCTAAAGTGACGGAACGAGTAAGAGCCGGTTTTCACGGCGCGGTTGCCAACCGCGGCCGCACGCGGGCGCGGAAGATTTGTATGTAAAATTGAATTCAAAACTCACGACGCGGTTTACGGCCGCGGCGGCTGCGGCAGGCGCGCGGCGCCCGCGTGGTTTCGCGCGATTCTTGCGCAGTAGCTTTCCTCAGTAGAAACCGCGAAAACCTGCGGTCTCGTGAGTATTGAAACAAAACCGTCGCGCGGCGCCATGCCGCGCCCGCGCGCGGGCGCGGTTTGAAACCGCGCCGTGAAAATTGGGCCTAAGACATGCGTCTGATGGTAATGGCAGGGTATGGTAAACAATATCCTAGTTAATAATAGCAGTTTATGATTTCATCTAAAGAAGGTCTTTTTAGACCTCTTGAGCAACGTTCACTGCTACACGACCACAGACTAAGTAGAGAGTTCACGACTATGAGAACTTGAAGGAGGTATCTAATAAAATTAGTTGAACACCCTTCACGGATGTACAAGGAACTCCACGGATGTATTTGCTAGTATGTATAGAGAATGTATTAAAATATAATTGCTTTTGATACTACTAACGCGATCTAGTGAATGAGGGTTGAAGTGTGAATAATTCTTCGTTCCTTTTCAGTAAAGTTAGTATGTTGCGAATATCTAACAAGCGTTTTAACAGTATCGTACAAAGGTTTGCAATCTCTGCTTTAATATTTTGCTAGGGTTACATACTTCATATAAGCAACTGTCTCAATTCGCAATAACACCTCACAGTACGGACTGAACACGCGAGATTTCCTCTATTCGTAAACCTTTAGATCGCATACAAATGTTGTGTGCTTAAAATTGAAACTCAGTACCTCTATGTGATTCCAAACGTTGATAAATGTCCTATTAGCCCCCGGGTCTTCCAGCTCTTGATCTAATTAAAAAATGTGAACGACCTGTTCACAATTCTCAATCTCCCATTATTCAACATTAGGATTCAACATTACATTTTTCAAATAATTTCTCCTAGTTGTTTGAGAGTAATTTAAATACCTAATTAGATAAACTAGTCAGTTTCAATTTCGTTTTTTATAACCACAGACTTTTCGAAACTTAAGCAACGAAATATACGACAAATCACACTAATTCAAGCAGACACAGAACAATCTGTCACAAGAAGAGAATCAAGGCCATAACCCACCACACAAGCCAAGTGCGGGTTGGTGGATGATGCATGTCTTTCAAATTACTTGGAATATGCTTTACAATGCTTCCTTTCACTAGCCACCACTTAAATCAAGTGGTGATCAGATATGTGCACCTCTTTACTTGGAAAATATACATACTTAAACTTAAGAGTTGCAGGGACTCGAACCTACGATTGTGATATCGGACGATCTCGCCACTGATTCAAAGTACTATCCATGGATAGCAACGCAAAGAAAAATTATTTCACATGTACCATTTATATATTATTGAAAACACATTGTGGTGTGAGATATTTCTGGCCCCACTGCAAAACAATGACTTAAATAAATCCTACAAAACGTTTACAAATCTACATTTACTCAAAGCATAAAGAACATATTTCATTCATTTCACGATATAATTATTATGTATGAAATAATCGTATTTACAACACAAACTAGCTTCGTTTCCGTCACCGACTCACGACACGACAAAAATCGGTTTCACTCCACGAAAAAAACCCAAAAGTTCAAGAGTCAGTCTTCAAGAGAAAGGATTCAAATTCTTGTCGTAATCTTCATCGTCGCTGAACGGGTTCGTTGTATCGTCGTCCGCAAACGGGTTTTTGGCTTCGTCGTAATTTTCTTCCTCGAAAGGATTTTTACTCTTCGCTCCGTTGGTTACGGCTGCAGTTATCTTCGGCGAGACTTCGGCGCTGATCGGTTTCTCGAACTTCCTAATGGGTAGTGTTTTAGGGTGGACGGGCTCGAGACGGCTGATGTTCGCTTCGAGACTGGAGCTGTATAAGTTTTGCTCCATGACTCGCATTCTGCCTTCGGGGATCGGTACGATGGTGGTGCCTTTTGGAGCCATTTGCTTCGCTGCTGTCGGAACGTACACTGGAAAATAACAATTTAATTCAAATCAGGCGTCATATGTGAATCTGATGTTTTTTATTTACATTGCAAAACTAATAACTCTTCTAATCTATCTCAATACCTCTTCTAATCTATTATTCCGCAACGCCGTACAAAAATAATGCGACAAGGAGAAATTATCGAGCATTGCAACCCCCCCCTCTTCAATTACACTCGCTGGACAGCTTACAAGTGACGGCATAGTGCTGAATCTTATTACTTTATACCCTTCTACCATCCTACATAGGTCTCCTGGTAGTTCATTTGACCCGTAAATTTTGTTCACGGGCCTGTAGTCTATTAAGAGTAAAGCTAGTGGTAGGGATTTGATAAAAAGAACATTGTAAAGACTCACTTTGCTTGCTCTGTCCCTCTTGCAGCCTCAGCTTGGCCTCTGCGCCGGGCCCGTACGTCTGCAGCGCGGGCACTGGGGCGGGCGCGGGGGCAGGGGAGGGCGCAGGCGCGGGGGTAGGGGCGGTCGGCGACTCCTGCGCCGACTCCGTGATCACCGTCACTTTGTTGAACAACCCTCGGCCGTAGAACTCTGACACCACCGCGTAACTGTCAACACACACATATTTATGAAGTAAAACCTTATAGATTCACATCGCCGACATGCTAATGTCAGGCGGGGGAGTGGCATCGTCAGTAAAACAAGAGTAGAACGAGGCAGCATACTGCTGACCAACGGTCACAAAACATAACACGACTACATCAATACAATTGACAAGTACGTCGTGAAATGGGTTTGATATGTCCATCTCAAACATACATCTGAAAAAAAAACAAGCAAAGTTTTTTTTTAATTAAGAGTGACGAGACGAGCAGGACATGGGCCTGATGGTAAGCAACGTGCCTGACACATAACAGCACAGTGGCACAGCTATTGGAACATGAAGAGTCCAAATCATTACCTAGCACTGCACTGCGCACGTCACCCAGAGATCTAAGATGTTAAATCTCTAAGCTCTGTAATTTCTCTGGAAACATTGCCCTTCAAACCAGAACACAGTAATGTTTGCACATTTGGCGGTAGAATATTTGGCAAAGGTATGGTACTTCGCCCGGCGGACTATGTCAATAGTCCTACTACTACAAAATCTATCTATATAATCTACCTATCTATGATTTAGCAGTTTTCTACTGTTGATTTTTGATATTTCTTGTTTTTACTAATTAAATTAGCAGCGCGCGCGGTCTTAACAGCGCGTTTCCCGTTATTTTTACGCGATGAAAATTATGTGCTATAAACTATATGTGTTCTAAATTTGAACTTGACCCGTTCCGATGTGATTGAACAATAAACATTTAAACTTTCGCCTTTATAGTATTATAGCAGAATGGTTTTATAATTTTATTATAATATGTTAATTTTACAGAACAAAAATTTCCATTTTGGCATTCTACAATCTCCTTTCATAGGAATACAAATAATAAAAAACATAACTGAAGCAGACAATTAAATTAATATATCGTAACAGAACTTACAGAACTAACGAATCAAAGATAAATAAACAAAAGTTGATCATCCAGTTATAAACATCGCAAACTAATAATAGTACCTCCATACTCTGTATTTATCCTTATTGTTACTGCTGACATAGTTATTAAAGACTCCCAGTTAATCGGTTATCAATTGCCTTATTTTAAAGGCACGTTCTAAATATAAATTATCCGTCTTTGTTTTACAGCCAACGTTGCAAAGACAGAATATCAATTTTAATTTTAACCTTTCCAAAATACTCCTAGTTCCAAAAAGTTACTAATATATCTTCCAGGTGGTTTATTAAGAATGAGTAGATTAATTACGGCGTCGCCACTCACGGAAATATTTTTGAAAATTGATCGTATTTTTACAAATAATTTAGTTTTGTGCTTAGCTACTGTTAGATTGATAAAGTGTTTTTTTCTTTATTGAAGACGCGAACCAAAAGCACAACCAAGTAATGTGGCTTTATCAGAAGAACGAGTAAAGCATATTAAGCATAGTTTGTAAATATTGAAGTGTGACAATCGTGATTGCATACAATCTAAAATTCGTATGTTCCTACCTACATATGTATATCTAACGTTCAAAGGAGCACGACTATTGATGCTAATTAAAATTGTGTAAAACGTCTTTGTAAAGTCTGTCATGTGAGAAATATTTTACGGTTGAGGTTCTGTCTTGCGATTATAGCAATACAACATATCTTCATTAGGCCTCATAATGCGGGGACATATCTATTGGTGGATATTTCAATACCATCTAGACCCAGACTAACCAAACAAATCTAAGCTATACGAGCAAATGCAACGAAAACATGAACAGCTGTAGATTATGTTGCCTGAATATGATGCTAAGTAACCAATTTCTATCGTAGTCCGCATTATTCTTTAACATCAAATCAAACCAGTCATGTTTGCACTATTATTGCAAACATGACTGGTTTGCAATAATAGTGACGGAATTAAAAATCTTAGTCCTATCAATATTATAAATGCGAACGCATGGATGTTGGGATGTTTGCTATATTATTATTATTCAATCATGTCGGAATGTTTAATTATTCCGGATTAAAATTTGGAACACAGATCGATTATAATCTGGAATAAAATATATAATTTCACTCTCGCATAAAAAACTTCTTCTCGGAGTATATTATTGTCCATCCAGCAATATTAATTATTTTTCTTCTTTCGAGACTATCCTTTATAAACTAATTCCTTCCTATAATCACTCCATTATTATGGGTGATTTTAATACGTGTCTAGTCAGAAAAGATTACCGCAGCTCGTCCCTGGAATCATCCCTTAAATCCTTTAATCTACACATATTACCCTTAAATCCTACACATCATTTCCCTAACTGCACCCCATCTCTTCTTGACTTGATGATAGTCTCATCCCCTAATAATATCGCTAAGCATGGTCAATATTCCGCCGATAATTTTTCATACCATGATTTAGTTTATCTCTCTTATAAAATTCGACCTCCAAAAACCAAACCACAAATCCTAGTGCAGCGCAATTTTAGTGACATGAATACCGACGCTCTTGCTGAAGATGCAAAAAACATTGATTGGCTCTCTGTCATTGATGCTAATTCTGTGGATGAACAGGTAGATATTTTTAATACTCTCATCATCGGACTTTATGATGTGCATGCACCAATGCGTGCCATTAAAATTAAACATCTACCGGCACCATGGCTCACTGATGATATAAAAAATTTAATGCATAAAAAAGCAGCTGCAAAAACTAAATTCAAATTGCGTTCTTCTGAATTAAATCAAAGTTAATATGTCCAGGCCCGTAACCGCTGCAATAAGGTGTGTAGGGATGCAATACGCCGTCATATTCACGCTTCTGTAGAGGATGAAAATCCAGCCAAAGTCTGGAAATTCCTTAGGTCTTTGGGAATCGGCAAATCACGCTCTAATCTCACTTCTAACATTACTGATATTAACGCACTCAATCAACATTTCACTTCTGTATCTGCTATGTCTGATGCAGAAAAAAATTTAACTCTTAGTAACCTTTCTGCCATTCCGGTACCCCAATATCCTTCTTTTGAATTTAATCGATTTACCGAGTGTGATGTTAGGAAGAGCTTCATGGCCATATCTTCCAATGCGGTGGGCGGTGACAGTATAAGTCGGAACATGTTATTGCCCATCCTAGATATAATCCTTCCCGCCTTGTGTTCCATTTTTAATAATTCAGTTGTAAGTGGTGTTTTCCCTTCTATCTGGAAAGACGCACAAATTTTACCACTACCTAAAAAGTCAAACCCTAAATCCTTTTCTGAATTTCGTCCTATTTCTATCCTGCCTTTCCTTTCCAAAGTTCTTGAGCGCCTTGTCCACAAACAGTTGAATGAATTTCTTAATAGACAAGACCTCTTCAATCCATTCCAGTCCGGTTTCCGCCCAGGGCATAGCACTGTGTCTGCGCTTATTAAAGTCACCGACGATATTCGCCTGGGGTTGGATGACGGCAAGCTTACTGTTCTAGCTCTGTTAGACTTCAGTAATGCTTTCAACGCCGTCAATTTCGACATTTTACTAGCAGTACTACGCTCACTTAACATATCTCCACCGGTAATCGATTGGTTTCGTAGTTATCTACAAGGACGCCGGCAACGGATTCGCTTGGAAGATGCCTTTTCTTCTTGTTGTAATACAACTGCTGGTGTCCCTCAAGGCGGTGTCTTATCTCCTCTTCTTTTTGCTATTTTCATAAACACTATTTCTAAACACATTACTTCTTCCTACCACCTTTATGCAGACGATCTCCAAATTTATACACACGCTTCATTTCTCGAACTTTCACTAGCCATTTCAAAAACAAATACTGATTTATCTACCATTCACAAATGGAGCAAGTCTTTTGGGGTAGGTGTCAATCCCGAAAAATCACAGGCTATAGTAGTGGGTAGTTCATACTGGATCTCCAGAATTGATTGGACTATGATTCCCAACGTTGTGTTTAACGGCATTGTGATACCATTCAGTGACTCAGTTAGAAATCTTGGTATAACATTAGGTCGAACTCTATCTTGGGACAGCCACATTAAGACGATTAGCAGCAAGATTTTTGCATCAGGTGCTTCACTCAGGCGTTTACGAAACTTTTTACCAACTGCCACTAAAGTTGCACTCGCACAGTCTCTCCTGCTCCCCATCTTGGACTATGCTGACGTCTGTTTTCTTGATCTGAGAGAGGACCAGCTTAATAAACTTGAGCGCCTTCAAAATTATTGCATTAGATTCATATTTGGATTACGCAAATATGATCACGTTTCCCAGTTTCGCGCTAAACTCAAGTGGTTACCGATTCGCCAACGTCGCAATGCACATATTCTTTCTCTTCTGTACAACATTTTATTTAACCCATGCACACCGTGTTACCTTAAAGAGCGGTTTACTTTACTACAGGATTGTCAGTCTCTTCCACTAAGATCAAAAACCAACCTGACCCTGATGGCCCCTACTGCACGTTCTGAAACGTTTTATGGCAAGTCCTTTGCCTTTCAGGCTGTTCAGTTATGGAATGATCTGCCAGTCTGTATTAGGAAATTGCAGTCGTTGCCTGTCTTTAAGGATCACGTAAAGGAATTATACTTGTCAAGGCTGCAACCTCTATAATTGTAAGTTTTTCATTTTTTCATCTGTCTCAATGTTTGGAAAATAGCTTATTCGTAAACTTGTAATAATGATTTTACTTTTTCGCTTGCGTGATCACTTCAAATATTAGATTACTTAGTATTCTTTGTTTCTGTTACCGTCTAGTTATTTGTCTTGTATTTAGATATTTATCATCTTGTCAGTTAGTATGTATGTTTATTATGTATATATATGATTAGTTTTTATTTATTAGTGTATTATAATATTGTGTAGCTTAAGTATTTGTGTGTAATGTTATTAGAATGTACGTTTATCTCGTAGTAATAGTCTTTGTTGCGCACCACGCTTTTAGTTTTTCTATAATTTTCTCCACCCCAAGGTTGCCTGGAAGAAATCGCTTTCAGCGATAAGGCCGCCAGCTGTTTCACAAAATTTACTGTTTTCAAATATTTATGTGTTATTTTTAAGTTGTGAACAATAAAGAATTTTCATTCATTCATTCATAATAAATATACTATTTTTCGCTAGAAAATAACGGGATCGGGAATTAGGCGGGTCCGCAGGCGCTACTAGTAATTTATAATATAAAATAGAGGTTTATTCTATATTTTATGCTAAGTGAGTGTTTTGTTTCAATTGAATAATGACGATGACTCTTTCTCACCCATATGCCAGAGTAAAATGGGCGTTGCATCTCATTAAACTAGAATTGTTTCGTTATAGTTTCGTTCATTTAGCATAATTTTTAACCCCCGGAGCGCTTTAGTATCTAACGGGTGATACTAAGGAACAAATCCCCCGAGCGCTTTAGTATCTAACGGGTGATACTAAGCGAGCGCCGTTCATTTGTTATTTTTTGTCTCGGTCGCCTATAGACAATCCTTTGTTTTCGTTACACGAATCGATTGCCAAGATAACAATCTCGATTTCTATTGGCTGTTTCCAGTCCAAGTGTACAAACATTACAAAAAAATAATTATCAAAGAAATTTCGTCAATATAAATTTTTAGATCCGCCATTTTGCAATTTTTCGAGTGCAAGTGCTTCAGATTATTTGTCTCCGAAAATGGCAGGAAACCGTAAACGATGAGTAAATGTGCTGTAATCTACTGAAATATATATGTGTAAGGTACTAACAGTGTTTTTTTTAGTGATAGATGCTTATATTTCGAAATAAAATGTGAAAACTTTTGTCAAGCGTACGAAATTGTCCGTCATGCAGGTTATTTAGATAAATAATACTCGATATAGCGATTGTAGTGTTCCATATCGCCTGGAAACTAACGTATAATATATCTATGAACACTTTCATACCAGATAGTGTCGAGTTTACAGCAATAAAAACTAACGTAAACTATTTTTTCGTCAACTGAGTGCTTTTGTTTGCCGGCAGTGCCGGTATAGCGGCTGTGTAACGCAATGGCGGACCGTTTTGTTTCGTGATAATTAAATCTTTTTCTTGATTAGATTTTCGTTTCGTGGTGAAAGTGTTACTAAAATGGGTGCATAAAAGGTCCTTCTTTGTCGTGAATGTGTTGTGAGTGTAATAATTACATCGTAAAGTGCCATAATCATGCGAATTGTGCGAGGTGACGACCAAAAATTTGTAAACATCATATTCAACACAGAAATACTAAATTCCGGTAAGTGTAATTATCTCTATTAATCGTAAAAATGATAAAGCGGTTCAAGACCATTGCAGTGATGTATATTTTGTACAATATAATTAACGAATACATCAAAATTTATCCAATTTAGAATCTTCCCAACCTCAAAAAAATTTTTTTGGCGGGAAGCGTGGCACTTTGGTACATGCATTTGTTTACGCGTCGTGCCCTGGACGGGTTAATTACGTTGGCGTAATTAAATTTTGTTTTTGTTCTAGAAAATAAGGTCTATATAAATATTAGTCTATTGGTCAGCCGAAAACATATCAATGAATAATATATGGGTCAGTATTACAAATTATTACAAAGTTATATATGTGTGTGTATATGTGTGTTATAAGTGTATGTGTGTTATAGGTACAGTTTATTTGTATATGTATAGTGAATGGTAAGTCCATTCGGTATAAAAAACTCATTTCTTCTTTGACCTCTCCGTAACAAGTAATACAGGGTATAAACAAGGCCTAAGGTGCAACAGTATGCCCAAAAAAATATCTATTGACTCTTCGTTAGCACAGGAGAGTTACCGTAGCCGTGTGACACAGAACGTCCAATTCACAATAAGTTTCATATGATATTGTTTTAGATAAACAAAACATATGACAAAAAATAATCAAACACAATTACTGACCTGTCATCAACGCGATTGGCGAAACACCACGAAAACGGCGGAATCATGACTGATCTGAATACAGACACATTCATTCTGATATATCTCACTACACATTCACACTTCACAGGGTAAAACTTTACCTACTATTTAATTTAAAATCCCATCTCGTCAGTCTGTGTACGTCAAAGAGATGGAACATGAAAAACTCGTGTAAACTTTAGACACAATTTTGTCTATTGAAATCGTGCATTTACTTTATTTACTCATAGTAAAGTCTGTTCTGTGAATGACTCAAATTTAGCAATGAATTTTACGCAAACGTAATACAAGGTTAAAGAAAAAAAACGATTCCGGTTGAAACACGAAAAGGTTGCTATATTTTTTTACACTCCACGATCGTTCCGTTTATATTGAAAGGGAAAATGTCTGTTGGTAATGAAAATATGTTGTTTCGTCACCGCGCGGCCGACAACTGAAGATATAATGCATGTAAGATTACGTGTTGATAGATAAGAAAGAGCGGTGCCTTGCTTCGGCGGTATTGTATTGAAAACAATTGAGTTTCACCGATCGCTGTATCGATTGTGACTGTCGGTTTTATTCAGGAATTATGTATATACATAAACGTATTCGTTACTAATGACTCACGTTAGGTTTATTAGATGTTTTAGATGCGTTATTTCGAATCTCATAGAAATTAGCGATCGAAATTCAAACAAACACAAGTTCCTAAATATTTTAGTTTTGAATCAATCTGTCCTTTCTGAAACGGTTAGCTGTCTCTAATAACACAGGATATTTTCCTGGTACAAGGCGAAGTTTGCTTGCTAACATTTAATTCTAGCCTTGTTGTAGAAGCAATGACGCAATTTATATCATGTTGTTACGACAAACTGACCAAACATAAAACCTGAACGTTATTTTAACATTTTCAACTTATCAATGAAATATTGTCTTTAATCGAAGCAATAAAACAAACACATTGATAAAGTAGATAACAAAAAAGAAGTACCGAAAAACTCGAAAACATTAAGATACCACGTCGTAGTTATGGCATCTTAGCATCTGTCGTGTTATTAACCGACTTAGAAAATGGAGGCAGTTCCGTTTTCGACGGTCCTATGTTTCTATACTAATACTAACTGATCCGACAAATATTTATAAAGATTAGCGTATACATTAGGTATAAAGTCGTTTGAATGGGTTAACTACAAACACTGCAACACGAGAATTTTATATACGAGATTATAAAGAGATAACGACAATTTTGCACACGTATTGAGGTAAGTCCGTGGAACTTTTGAAGCAATATCAATACATCTTACATCATTTCTAACCTACAGCT
Source organism: Ectropis crepuscularia (assembly GCA_963693475.1). Lineage (NCBI taxonomy): Eukaryota > Metazoa > Arthropoda > Insecta > Lepidoptera > Geometridae > Ectropis > Ectropis crepuscularia. The sequence continues at coordinate 20,692,680 of OY856358.1, forward strand.
ATCCAGATGGTCATCTTGCTAACATTAAAAACATGAAAGTTTAAGCGTATAGTCTATATTGGCTGGATCTTTTTAAACGACCGACTTGATTGAATAACGTAGGCTTTTTTTGTTGATATTACGAAAACCGCTGTATCGATCTCGATAACATTTTATATGGGACCATTCGGGAAGGAACAAAGAAATTATTAAACTTGTTTTCATTAATTAATTAATTCGAACAAAAAAATTATATAAGGTCCACGCAAAGTAAATTTACAACAAAACAAACATTTAAAAAAGGCGAATAGGACGAAGTCAGCCTGTAATATTTCTATAATTTTGGTTTGCCCCCGCTTGCGTCTCGTCTGGTGTTAACCGTTGTTATGGTCTACAATGGAACGCGAGTGGACGCATTTTACTCTTTACTTGGGAAACTACGTAAATACCGCAAATCTACGCGAAACATCTGTAACATAACGAGTACAGTGAATTAGAAAGTGCTATTTTAACCTGTATTGAAATGCACTAAGGTCAAAAATTCGCTATCAATGTGTATCACGGAATGACAACAGGAAATATAATACACACTATGACCAATTTATCTGTAGAATATAACGGTGGCGCTACGATCGATATGCCTATAACAAAATTAGTCAACTTCTGTGTTCTTTTATGCTCGTAACTCTGTAGTTCCTTCTTTTGGCCGTTCTACAAATAAGTTGGTGGCACTTGAGTAAACATGTGTAGTAGACTACACATGTTTACTCAAGTGACATTCCTATAACATTGAAAGCCGTTGTTTTAGTTCAATATAATAATATTATTACAATGATGCTCATTAATTATTATTTTGTGTTCGAGCTATAGAAACTCGTGAATCCGTCAAGTTACAATGTTTACAAACTTACGCTTAGGGGCTACCTACAACATGTTTATTTTCGTACTGCAGAGAGCGACGAACTTCTTAGCATTCCATGGATTCACCGTGCGGGTGCCGGGTCCATCGTGTTTTAGGAGATTGTTTTTGGGGTTATTTTATAGGTGAATATTCCTTTCCCCCCTTCAATTACGAGTACCTCAGCCCCCTCGGAATGACATTGGTGACATGAAATTGGTCATCGTGTGTCAAAAATGTGATAACCTTTTATTCGAGTGATTAATACATAAGTATTAATTCTTATCTGTTATTATGTCTGTGAACCCTTTTTACAGCTGCGTTATTTCCTCAATCATGCAGTATAATTATGCATCCTACTAATATTACAAATGTCAACGTATGCATGTTTGGATATTTGGATGTTTGTTGCTCAATCACGTCGTAACGTATGAACGGATCGGGCTGAAGTTTGGAACACACATATATTATAGTCTGGAAGAACACACACATACTTTTATCCCGGAAAAACAACGGAAACGGGAACTACGCGGGTAACACCGCGGGGCACTGCTAGTGCATGCATAACTGACGAATCTTTAGAGATCATGACTGTGTCATCCTTGATACTTTCCTTACGAAAGAAGGCCCCGACACCCTGTAGTGGGAACAATTAGGAGGTTGTTTATGCGCCAAAAAAGTTAGTCACTGCACTTTTCGTAAGGACGGCAGAATAGCAAAACCAAAGCCGATTTAGTTAGGCAGTAGAAAGGCGGCGCAGGTTCATCATCATTGTAAGCCATTGTCCACTTTTGGACATAGGCCTCTCCCATGATACGCCACTCAGCCCTCGGTCTTACATTTCCAACCGCCACCAGCCGTCTTTCGTATATCGGCACTCGACCTAGTCTCAGGGCGTCTTACATTACGTTTACCGATTCGCGGTCACCACTTCATAATCCGTCATCGGCAGGTTATCGGTAGATAAAACTATAGAATGGGGAAATTTCGTTAGCTCTGGCGTAGCTGGAATGTTCCGGAGTATGTAGAATGTTCTAGACCAGGGGTCACCAGGGTGGGACCAGGCGGACCAGGGTGCCTCATCCGGATCGCCGACCCATTGTGTGCGGACCGAAAAAATATAAAAAAATATATACCCCGCAGTATTTTTATTGTACAGATTTCACTCTAACCGAAAAAATATATACCCCGCAGTATTTTTGTTGCACCAATTTCACTCCAAACTTTAGACAGTTCATCAGCAACAAATATGTTACTTTTCTCATTGATAAGTAAATAAATACCTTTATAATTTCCGTAATTACCTATATTTCATAATTTTTTTTTAATAATATGTAGGGACTGCAAAGGTCTCATTTCTTAAAATGGACCCCGAGCGAAACTAATAAGGTACAATCCTCAAAAAAACTAAGCAGCCCGTTAGTTAGATTGCCAAAAAATATTGTACACGTATTTTTTCTTTTGTTTCAAACAAAAAATGACGAAGATACAGCGCTTCGAAGTTTCGTGTGACGTCACTTGTGAGTACGATTTTTGCTCATCAGTGACGTCGCTAGCCCCCACTCTCGAAGTTTGATGGTCTATATCTTTGACGATTTTTAATATTATGAAAAAAACAAAAAATACGTGTCCAATATTTTTTCATGATCTAGCTGACGGACTAATTAGGATGGTGTATTTTTGACCCAGTCCGGTACCCTATTGGTGAGCCCTGTTCTAGAAGGATTCAGATATATCGTCAGTGTACTCACGGCTCCTGTTGGCTCAGTCTGGCGTGCAAGGCCTCGGCGGTGGGCGGGGCCGGCTCGCTGCGTCGGGACGTGCTCTCGCAGGCGGGACACTCCATCTCGCACTCGGAGTAGCTTTGGAAGCAGCTGACAAACAAACACACCATATTGTTGAATTGAATTGACGGGAAAATTAATACGTAATCAACTCAAACATTTAAATACTCCTAACATTTTGTGGTGGCTGCCATTTTGAATTTGAAATTAGTCTAAGCGTATAGTATTTTACTAGTCAATCCCTTCCATGTGATACCCACAATGAGTCGTGTAAAAAAATTACATAGTAATTCATCCGAATTTTGTGGTAGCGGGCGTCTTGTATTTGAAATGTATTGCAAATCATAGTATCCAGCTGCTAGATCGATCTCTCAAAAAGGCCGGTATTTACCGTATTAAACGAGGAGACAAACCATAAGCTGAAAGCTTGCTTATAAGGCCATTATGCCAGACCTTGATTTCAAGATATCCACGGAGACTGCAAGTGCTTCCCCGTGCTTCTCGATAGCTTCACTTCAGATGTGAGTGACGTACGCTAGAATATCCCAGTAGACCGGTTTTAGTGAAACCCGGGGGTCTACCGCCTAACGAAAAACGCTTTGATGCTTTGGCATTGCCGTCTCTTTCATTTCAAGCGAGAAGAAAAGAGACAGCAACGTCAAAGCGTCAAAGCGTTTTTCGTTAGGCGGTAGAGGTGCCGTATTATCGATCACTGAGGTCATTCGACGCTAGGTATGTAGCTGTATGCAGGCAGCCTTTAGTCTAGTTTAAGCACGTTCTATAGTCGTACAGAGTATGGACATGACTGAGACTGACATTTTGCAACAATTGCGTGACACTGTACTGTAATGGGCAGGCGTGTTGGTTACCATAAGTCATAAATATGTCAGTCCTGCTAGTCTAGTCGCTCTAAACTATAAAAAAGAAGGACCCCCAGGCTCCCTTATAGCTGAAAAATAATGTCTTCCAGACTATCTACAAAGCGTATAAGTTATTTATGTTTAATTCGGTCCAATTTGAGAGAGGGCAGTTTTGGTTTTTTTTTTTTTTTTTACTATGTCCGACCTAAGTTGGAACGGGAGTTCTACCGCCTAACGAAAAACGCTTTGACGCTTTGACATTGCTGTCTCTTTTCTTCTCGCTTGAAATGAAAGAGACGGCAATGTTAAAGCGTCAAAGCGTTTTTAGTTAGGCGGTAGACCCCCGGGTCGCTATTACTACATAAAAATAAGTAACATATTGTAAGTATTTACGGAATTATCGGCGAATTTCTTCCAGACTATCTATACAAAGCTTATAGGTTAATCTTACTGCTGGTGGTAGGAATGCTGGCACAGGAAGTGTACTGTAGGCAGTTCCAGCGGTCTGTTGCACGCGGCGCACTTGGAGCTCTGGAACGTCACTGGATCGTCTGGATGTGCGCCTTCACTCTCTCGCTCTCCGAACGATATTCATTCAATCACCAAGATACTCACGAAAGTTGGCATTTATGCGTAAAATGGCCCGATTTGAGAGATAGGAGTGGTAGTCTATAGCTCAATTTATGGACGTATTTTTTTTCGCATTCACGATATTTGCCATTTATGTGTAACTAGCGGCCCGTGCCGGCTTCGCTCGGATAATAACCTAGATACCAACTAAAGCGCCATCTGCCGGGCTGATTTGTGAATCTAAACCATCCAGGGCCCTACCTAAACGTGTACAAAAAAAATCATTCAAATCGGCCCAGCCGTTTAGGAGGAGTTTATTTACAACGAAAAGTGGCATTGATTTTTATATTTATAGATAGATTTGATCTTATTTGGCACAAGTTAGTTTTTTTTTTGACAATATCCGACCTAAGGAGGAATGAGCCGCTATTACTATGTAAAAAGTAAGCAACTGGCTGCCTTGTCCGCGAATTTCTTCCAGACTATCTATCTATACAAAGCGTATAATTCCATCTTACTGTTGGTGGTAGGAATGCTGGCACAGGAAGTGCACTGTAGGTAGTTCCAGCGGTCTGTTGCACGCGGCGCACTTGGAGCTCTGGAACGTCACGGGCTCGTTCTGGATCGTCTGGATGTGCGCCTTCATTCTCTCGCTCTCAGAACGATATTTGGTAGATAGCTCTCGTTCGCGCGTCGTCACTTCGTGTTCGGACTTTAACACGTCCATGAGATACCTGACAAATAAAAAAAAATATAATAGATAGATAGATACTGTTTATTGTTCACATCAAAATAAAATCAGATAAACAATAAAAAAAACTAGTGCCATAACAGGCGGGCTTATTGAAGTGAAAACTTCTTTAGGCGCGCTATAGACAGAATTTTCGTGGGCTGTGAAATGGATTCATCAATCGTCACGCTTGGATATGATAATGGATCGGATCGGATATGAAATCTTCGGGTAAACTCGGTAAAAATGGCCAGGTAGGTACCAGGGCAACAGAAACAGTAAAGAGTTTCGATTACCTACCTCCAACAGCCCAGCGTTTATCTCCAGATACCAGGACAACAGAAATATAAAAGAGTCGCGTTTGCCCCTAGGTAAGTTTTCACTTCTATCGGCAGTTCCTATGACTGCCAATTTTTTTTGTATTTTTTTAAGTGAAAAATTCTTTTGGCGTATCAGACAGATTTTTCGTGAGCCATGAATTGAATTCTAGCGTCAAGCTCGGGAATGATAAGACATTTTCGGGTGAACACGGGACCAAGGCCATTGGCCATCCAGAAATGCGTCAGCATTTCTCATTGCCCCACGCCCTCCGGTTTCACCCGCGTAGTTTCCAAAATGAGCTGAGAAAAAAAACAAATTCTGAGTTATAAGTTTTCACTCCTATCGGCAGTTCCTATGACTGCCAATTTTTATTTTATTTGTTTGGTTTAATAATTATCGAATTTAATCCTGCATAATTTCTAGTGCTGACTTGCGAATTGTTTTTACTTTATTATTATTTTCTTGTTTTTATTATCATTATTTTTCAATTTTTTTTGCCAATTTTATTTTTATAGTCTATGTGACAAGTCGAACATGACATGTGCCTGGTGGTAAGCACCATGCCTGCCCATAACAGCACAGTGACAGCAATTGAAACATTAAAAGTAAAAAACATTACCTAACGCACTGCGCCTCGTCACCCAGATATATTTAGTAGTGGTAGGACTCTTAGCAGAGTCCGCCTGGGGAAGTACCACGCCTTTGCCAAATATTCTACTGCCAAGCAGTAATGTGCAAACATTACTGTGTTCCGGTTTGAAGGGCAATGATTCCAGAGAAATTACAGGGCTTAGAGACATAATATCTTAGATCTCTGGGTGACGAGCGCAGTGCAGTGCTAGGTAATGATTTGGACTATCATGTTTCAATAGCTGCGTGTTACTGTGCTGCTATGTGGCAGGCATGTTGCTTACCATCAGGCACATGACCTGCTCGTCTCGTCACTCTATGCTATAAAAAAAAACAGAAGTTTTATCTCTATGCCCAACAAATCGGAACACAGAGTAATGTTTGCACACTACTGCTTGGTGGTAGAATAACTAGCAATAGCAAATCTACATTAAACACTTACTTTCTAACGTCTCCCAAAGTGTACTCAGTGGGCGTACTGGCGAGGCAATCGATGACTAGAATAGGCGATAGCAGTTTTTCATTTCCTGTTAAATAAAAAACAACATGTAACTAATGCGAACATACTTCATTTTTACCGATAGAATAACTGTGATAGGTACCAGACGGCCTCTGAAAGGTACTACGACTTCATTTATCAACATCAACATCAACAGCCCACGAAACGTTCCCACTGCTGGGACTCGGGGCCTTCTCTCGCAAGGAGAGAGTTAAGGCCATAATCCACCACGCTGGCCCAGTGCGGGTTGGCGGATGACACATGACACTTCGAAAGATTCTAGGTACATGTCGGTTTTCTCACGATGTTTTCCTTCACCGTTTTAAGTTAGCGGCATTACGCACATGACTTCGAAAAGACAGTGGTGCGTGTGGGGTTTGAACCCGGGGTCTCCGGATCGGCAGCCGCCGTTCTCCCGACTAGACCACCGTAACTTATACTAGACCACCGTAACTTATACTAGACCACCGTAACTTATACTAGACCACCGTAACTTATTTCACTTCATTTATATACACACATATTTATTGGGTAAGCAGTTGACAACGTGGATACCAAAAAATTGCGCTACACTAAAAAACCTAGTAAAATAAATATTTAGGAGAATCTAATACAACAAACGTGAATATTATGCTCTATATTGAAAACATTTTTTAATATGTTACCGACTTGAAAAAAGGAGGACGTACTGCGTTCGACTGTATATTTATTTTTCTATGTATGTTCACCGATTTTTAAGATTATTTTTTTAATAGAAAGAGTACACTTCCGATATGAGCCTACGAGCACAAAAAAATATATAAATACAATATCCCTAAAGTTGTAACGTTTTACTTCTAAATTCTGCCACATTAAAGCGATTTCGCGCTATATCAATCGGCGCACGGGCAAACGCAGACTAATGGTGACCAGAACGTCAAACTATTCGATATGTTGTTTCTGTTTAAAAAGGGTTTTTTGCCGACTTCAAAGAAGGAGTAGGTACTGTGTCCGACTGTGTTTAATTTTTTTTTAACCTATTAAGCCCGACTCGAGACGCGGCCGGCGTCGTGACGTCACACAAAAAATCATAACTAAAAAATGAAATGAAATTTTGTGTGTCTGTAAACGACAATGTACTGATAAATATTATCACCTATCTCTTAGGCATCAAAATAAACTAATAATCGAGTATGTTTATCAGGAAAAAATAAGGTTTTAAAGTCCCAAAACCGGTTTTGCCCAAATTTGGCCTCTTGGGGCTCATGTGAGCTCAAGTCGGCTTTTGTTTTTTCGGAGATTTTTTTTAAATGAATTGAATTTTAAATCACTGACCTATAACGTTGAGTAGTTCAGGTAGCGCGTGCGGCGGCGGGCGACGCCACAGCACGTCGAGCCACAGTCGCGGCGCCGCCGGCCCGCGTCGCCGACACACCGCCAACGCCGACTCTGCGTCGCCGGACCGCATGTGGTACGCCACTTGGGAACGCCATCTGATACAACGCAAAAATGTACTCTAAGCGATCTTCCGACAGTAGAATTTGCAGTGACTCATGTGGTATTCCACTTGAGAAACGCCATCTGATGCTACGCATTTACTACATATAATAAATACTATACTACGCGCTCTACCGACGGAAACATTTGCAATAACTACGCGTCGTCGAACCGCAGGCAGTAACGCAAAATACACTCTACACACTCTACCGACAGAAGCATTTGCGATGACTCATGTGATACTCAGCAGCGGGAACATAAATTGGTACATTAAGCAAATTGACTTACAATTTATTTTCTTCGTATAGATACAGCACGCCCGCTTTGAAGCCGAGCATCTGACAGATGATCAGCGTTTGATCCTTATCGTAATTCGCTTCCGGATTCTTTAGAACGGCCAAAATCTTGTCTTCAATCTGTTTCTTCTCAGATTCAGGTGCCTTTCCCCTAGAATAATAAAAAGAGATATATAACACATTTATATGTGAAAAATAGAATTACTATTACTATTTAGAAAAATATTTTATACTATTTTTCTACTTTTATTTTAGTAGTTTGAAAAGATAAAAGCAAACAGATAACAGAAGTGACTTCATAATAAACTATGTAAAGATATTAAAGTAACGCAACACGCAAGATATGCGGCTGATGGTAAGCAACATGGCTGCTAATTACAGCAAAGTACCACAATACAATTTGAACATGAAGAATCCAATTTACTGCCTAACACCATACTGAACTTATCCTTAACATAATTATATAAGATCATTTATGGCTTTGCCGATAATTCCTTCGAAACGGTACACAGAAATGCTTTCTAAATTTGTTCTATGGATGGATACTAGTCCTACAGCCGCATCTATATTGCTATGTTTACCTTTAATTCATAAATAACCATTTTTAGGTATTAAAATTATTCAATAGTTATTTTTTATTTCAGTTTTCAATTCTGCCGTGCAGTCTTAAGGCCGGTTTGCATTTTGATTAGTGCGAGTGCGAGTGAGTAATCGCAACTCATGACTATGCACTCGCAATAATCAATCGGTGTCCACACGTGTTAGCTACTAATCACTCAACACCTGCACTATACTCACTCGCATGAATCAATATGAAAACAGGACGTCTACTCTCTTTCTACGAAAACGTAATTTCGAGATAAACTCGCGACTTTCCAACTCCAATTCTACTTCGATCTGTCGATTTGTCCGTTTAAATGTACTCAGCCTACACTAATTAGAGTATGTTTAGAACATCTAAACTTCAAACAATGTTGTATCGGACAAAACGAAGTAGAACGCGAGCAGGAAAGTCGCGAGTTTTTTTCTGAAATTACGTTTTCGTAGAAATAGAGTAGACGTCCAGGGCTTTTTAAGCACACATATATACTTTTCGTGGGTTTCTTAAAATAAGCTTACCACACATGAATATAATGCTCAATGAGAGCATCATACAGATCGCCTCCTTGCTGTCCCGTAATGGTCGTCAGCAGGAAATCGATCAGCTGTTCCGAATTGCTCAGAAACATGTGTATGTAGTCCCGAGGTGCCGCGCAATCGGACTCCTTGAACGCGCCGGACAGAGAGTTCTCGTCGACTAGGGGCTTGCTACGGGGCTTGTAGTCTGTGCAGAGCACTGAAATTAAGGGTACAAATACATTTAGATTTATCATTTATGTAAGGTTTAGTATTGAATTAACATAGTTTTAGCGTGCCCCATGCGATCGTCCCAACGTCAGAGCACACATATGCTGACGACACCGACGACGCCATCGTACGGTTCGTACGGCGAGCGTTGGCTACATCACGCGAAACACCATCCGAGAGTTCAATCTACAGATGGTCATCAGGGACAGAAATGCATCCATGGTGGCGGCTTTGAACCGGTTTGAATTAGGTTGAAAATGTTAACTACTCTCGCCTATTTTCCTTTTCTTCTCTTAATCCAATATATGCGTAAAAAAAGCACCCAAATAACAAAGTTTACGGATCTCGGAGTCTGTGGAGTTGCTAAATTGAGTAATAAAAAGAGTTGGCACCAAAGGTATAGGCAAGTTGAAAACTTGTCATATACCTCTCCTATTCCCCAACGTCTAATATTCACGTCCCCAACACGGCGCAGCAGATCTGGCGGGTGGTCAAAATGTACCCTTCCATTTAGATCACCTGGCAGGTAGAAAATCCCACCAAAAATGTCAAATTGCCTCAAATCATTTTCGCTTTCAAGCTATCAAATTTTGAGTTTTTCACTTTTATCGGCAGTTCGTGAGACTGCCGATTTTTTTTTTAGTCAAGCACGTTATAATACTATTCGAAACATAACCTAAACTTCAAAACCAAATGCCTGATATTTGACGAACTTGATATTTTCATCGGGTAGAAAAACAACCTATTACTCAAAACAATAAGACTCACATTTGAGGAACTTAGTACTCTCATCGGGTTCATGTTGTATCAACCTGCGTCCATATTTCTTCATATACGTATCAGCGTCTTCAAACTCCAGGTCGTACATATCGCCCAATGCTTGCCTATGGTTGTTGTCTAGACAAGTACGTTATAATGCTATACGAAATTTTACCTAAACTTCGAAACAATAAGACGCACATTTGAGGAACCAGGTTCGTAGTTCTTCTTTAGTCAACCACGTTATCTTATCTTATATATAAAATTCTCGTGTCACAGTGTTTGTTTCCTTACTCCTCCGAAACGGCTTTACTGATTTTAACCAAAATTTATATGCATATTCAGTAGGTCTGAGAATCGGCTACTAGCTATTTTTATACCTTTATTTATATGGCAAAACAACGTTTGCGGGGTCAGCTAGTATTGCTATACGGAATATAACCTAAACTTAAAAACAATAAGACTCACATTTGAGGAATTTGGTACTCTCATCTGGTTCATGCTGTATCAACCTGTGTCCATATTTCTTCATATACGTATCAGCGTCTTCAAACTCCAGTTCGTACATATAGTCTAAAGCTCGCTTGTAATCCTTCTTGTCTTCGAGCATTATCTTCAGGTACCAGTCGTGCCGGCCGTGGTTCGAGGCTAGGGAGAGTGCGTCGTCGGCTGACACTTGACGGACTACCTGTCAAATTACGAGACGCAAGTTACGGCACATATTGTATGATTACACAAACACACAAACGTACACATGTAATTGTATGTTAGGTTATGGCTTTAAATGTATGGGTGCGCGCATGTTTTAAGTATAGTTTGGTATTACATCAATTATAAATAAATTCCTTTCTTTTTAACATAATAAATTTCGTTTCGAGAGAGAGAGAGAGAGAGAGAGAGAGAGAGAATGAGTACGTCTTTGTGTATTCAGATACACACTATTGCGTAAATTTAAGTTGAATAACTTTTTTTCTGTATTGTTTTGTGGTATAAGAAATTGTATCAAGTACCTTGAGTACTTCGTCTTATCTCTTTTGTAGGGGTAAGATTCTTTCCAGTCTTTCTGAGGTATTACCGTACGTTTACTTCTTATTCTACGGCCAAGCAGTAACGTCCAATCATTACTGTCATCCAGTTTGAAGGGCTATGTTTCCGGAAAAATTACAAGGCAAAGATAAATCATTGTATGCCTCCGGGTGCCGTGCGCACTGCAGTTATATCAAGTCATCACGTCAAATAGCTCCGTGACACTGATGTTATGAGAAAGCGAATCACTTACTATCAGGTACACATACGTCTAGCTCGTCCGTCGTCGAATACACACTTCATAAAAAAATAATGTATCATACCATCTGTTTAGAATAGAATGACGTAACAACATATTTTAGCTAAGTTGTAGAAAAGGGTAATGGTAATTATTAAACCAAGGTGCGGCAACACCTTGCAGTCTAACCTTATCCTAACATTCGGTTCCAACGAGGTGTTGCGAAAAAATGTCCACACGGTCGCAGTGTAATTCTGATTTAAATAATACTTGTTGATTAGTCTTGTACGCGAGGATCCCGTTATAATTCGGTGTTAAAACCTGTCCCGGACGGACACATGCGACGGTCGCATTTGGTTTTCTATTTGAAAGGCGTTTCCGAGGAACGGACGCCCGAATTGACTTTGGCTACACGCGCTACGTTTGGTTACCCGCGGTCGCGAAAACGAACTTGTGTTTGTGAAAGGATTTCAGTGCTATATTCCTGCTGTGCTCAAGTGCTGGAGTGTCGGAACAAGGCCGACCCCGGCGAGAACCTGACAAGTATTGTACTAGTATTTATTCATTATAAAATTCCTACACGGGGAACAGGGGTTACGTTCGTGGGGATAAGTTTAGGCAAACACCTTTATGTACGCGGAACCCGGTTACACAAGGTACCGTGTCATATTTCTATAGACTTTAAGATAACGTCCCAATCGTTTTATATTGGGTGGTAGCAGAGATTCATTAATTATAGTATGTTCACGCTGAGGTAATCATTGCCGATCGGATCGCGGCGGATTCCCTTGCTGATCGCGTAATTTACCGAACACCATCAGAACAGAGTTTTTCAGTATTACCCTATGTTACGGCTGGTGTAGTCGAGAGAACGGCGACTTCCAAACCGGAGCCCCTGTTTCGAATCCCATGCGCACCACTATCTTTCTAAATTCTTGTGGCTAATCCCGCTAATTAAAAAACGGTGTAGGAAAACATCGTGAGGAAACATACAAAATAATTTCGAGATCATGCGTCACCCAACCAATCCACACTGGGCCAGCAAATCCCAGCAGTGGTCAAATTTAGAAGGCTGCTTTGCTTACACTATGCAGACGAATTTCATACACACCTTTATAGCGACATCCACATCAAAATCGATGACTTTATCCTTCGAATTGATGAATTCCTTCAACTTCCCCTTCTGATCGTGTTGGTCAATCTTCACGTAGCAAGTCAGCAGTAAGGTCGTGTGGTCTTCGGTGGCGAAGCCCTTTTTGTGAAGCTCCTCTAAGTACAACACTAGAGACTCCAAGTGACGAGGCTCTAGGTACTTGCGGATCACGTATGAGGTTTCTAGCCAGCCGATCGTTTTCACGTATTGCTCTATTGCGCTTTTTAGGTCACCCTGAAAATGATAATTAAGGCTCAAATCACAGTTATGTTAAGATTATTTGGTCCTCCTGTTGGCTTTTTTTTACGTTTGTCGGGTTGCTAGTTAAAATTGATATATTCAATACGTTATGTGGACTGCGTAATACAGACAGATCTTTATAGATTCTTTAAAACTTAGGGCCAACTCACGCTAAAAAGGCAGAGCGGCGCGCACCGCAGCGACGAGCAGTGTGATTATAATGCTATTTAAAACCTTATAGTAATTGTCTTATTACATAGTATCGTTTGAGAAACTAGAAAAGTCGCGCGTGCGCTCGCGACTTCTTGAGATCTCCGACCACTCCTACGCATAGACTGCGCTTAATTTCTCAAGCGATACTATGTTTTACAACAATGGTTATAAGGTTTTAAACTGCTCTCCGCTGCGCTGCGTGCCGCTGTTCTTATGGTGTGAGTTGGGCCTAAGTTTTACAGAATATGTGATGATTCCAAAGACTGGAACGAAGAAGTTTGACTCTACTTTTGTTCTTATTACACGTCTACCCTGTGGAATGCATTGCCTGTGTCGGATTTTCCTGATGGTCACAATCTTGGTGTTTTCAAATCGAGAGCGAATCGGTCTCTTTTAAGTCAGCACGCTTCATCGTAGAATCGTAGACCGCATTGTCGCTTAATATCATGCGAAATGGCGGACGTGTAAAAACCAATAAAAGTTAAAAAAAAAAGAAGAGACGGCGACGGGATTGGTCTCAATTTTGAACCGCGTCTTCAAAGTGGAGTCCAAGAATATTTTTAATTTTAGGTTAGGTTTGTGACACGAATGTTTGTCATTTGTTAAGGTACATACCTTGCTATACAAATGATCACCGTACTGCCGATAAATCTCCATCAATCCCTCCATATCATAATGCTGACTGCTCGCTATCCGTATCGCGACATCATACAAATTCTTCTTAAACAGCAGCGACAATTTCGACTGCAAATCCTTCTGTTCCAAGTATATCACCTCCTTATTCTTAGTCAGTATATAAAAGGACCCCCACTCCGTCAATACCGCGTCGATTTCGTCAAACGCTTGGGAAAACACGATGAATTTGTTTTGGATGTCTAGTATTGTGATGTGGTGGGATTTCGGTGAGTTTTTGCTGGTTGATGCGGCGTTTTTGTTGGGGGCATCTTTTTTTGTGACTACAAGGTATTGGCGGAACCAGTTGAGACGGACTTTTTCGCCTTTGAGAGCATAACACGGACCTCGGCCTTCCGTTGTGTAGCAGTATATGGCCTGGAATGAGGTAATTATAAACTGTAGTGGTTTAAACATATACTAATACTATAAAATATAAGTAAAAGTTACGGATAGTCTAGTCGGGACTGTCAATCCAGAACGCCTGGTTCGAATACCACGCGCATACTTAAAAACGGTGAACAAAAACACTATGAGGAAAGCGATATGTACCTACATAGAATCTTCCGAGGTCATGCGTCAACCCGTACTGGGCCAGCGTGGTGGACTATGGCCTTGACACTCTCTGAAGGCCTCCTACGAAAAACGACGGCTCAGCGAAAAGGTACGATTAACAACTTAAGGGGCTTTTTCTATTCGATTGTATTAAGGATTAGATAGATACAGCAGTTACCCTCGATACAGAGCCTATCGTAATGTTCCTTATTCTGTAACCTCAACTACGTGTCGCTTGGCCTCACTGCCGGAGGTATTTTAAGGTTAAGTGTTCATATTTAAAAAAACAAAATTAGAAAGAATAACTTATTAATAATTGAAGCTATCGAGAAACACGGGGAAGCACTTGCAGTATCCCTTGATATCTCGAAGGCTTTCGACAGGGTTAGGCATGATGGCCTTATAAGCAAGCTTTCTAGTTATGGTTTGTCTCCTGGGTTTATTGCGTTGATATCGGACTTCTTGAGGGATCGATCCATATGAGTCGTCGTTGATGGCTGCTCATCGGATCAAATGGCTATCAATGCCGGAGTCCCTCAAGGGTCGGTACTCTCTGCGACGCTCTTTCTGCTACATATCAACGATCTGTTGAAGCCCGGTATCTTTGGATACGCAGATGATAGCACTGTTGTAGAGAGTTACATATCTAGTGCGAGAGCCAGTGGGCAGCAAACTCAGGTACTGAGAGTGAGTCTGATCGAGCGTTTGAGCTTGACCCTTGAGGCGGTGTCTACATGGGGCGATGCCAATCTGGTCAAGTTCAACGAGAGTAAGACGCAGGCGTGTCTGTTCTCTGCTAAAAGGAGTCCATTCCAACTGACTCCTACTTTTAGAGGTAGGATTTCTGACCGTCTTGAGTTATTGGGCGTTACATTGACATCTACGCTCAACTTTGGTTCGTATATCGAGTCCAAGGCCAAATTAGCTGCCAAAAAACTAGGTGTCCTCTCAAAGGTGCAAAGGTACTTCAAGTCTGAGCAGTTGCTCACGTTATATCAAGCTCAAATTTGTTCTTGTATGGAGTACTGTTCGCATCCTTAGGATGGTTCGGCTAAGTATCCGCTGGAAGCCTTGGAATCGATCGAGAGACGTGCCAAAAGGCTCATAGGCAACGACCCAATTGTGCGAAGTTGCTCACGTTATATTAAGCTCAAATTCGTTCTTGTATGGAGTACTGTTCGCATCCTTGGGTGGTTCGGCTAAGTATCAGCTGGAAGCCTTGGAATCGATCGAGAGACGTGCCAAAAGGCTCATAGGCAACGACCCAATTATGCGAAAAAGACTTCAAAGTCTTGAACATCGCCGAAAAGTTGCTAGCCTTTCGGTTTTTTATCGGATACACTTCGGAGAGTGTACAACTGATTTACATGATCTAATACCACCTTGCCCTTTTTTCTATCGGAATGCTCGTAGCTCGAAAAAGCGACATCGTTTCATGGTTGATGTTCCAAAGACACGAACGAAGAGATTTGAATAAACCGTTGTGATAAGAACGTCTAGGCTTTGGAATGCGTTGCCTGAGTGGGTTTTCCCTGTTGGTTACAATCTTTGTGTCTTCAAATCGAGAGTGAATCGGTTTCTTCTAGGTAAACACGATCCATCGTAGACCGCATCGTCGCTTAACATCGGCGAGATGGCGGTCAAGTGTAAACTTACAAAAGTAAAAAAAAAAAAACTTAAATAAAAATCACGATATTTTGTGGTGGCGCCATCTTGGACCGATCATTCAAACAAGGACGACGAATACAAAATCATCCTTTCGAGAAGTCCAATGCCACGTCACACATATAGCACCTCGACGATCTTACGTCAGGTTAATCAATAACGTCCAAAAAAATGATTACGATAAATTAACAAATTATGAGAATTACAACAAAGTTTTATTTCTGAACAGACAGCTGTCTAAACACTGCATCCAGTCCCAGTAATCACCTCGTGATCGGCGATGGTGAGGTTGTTCTGGTGTCCTAGTACGGAGCACCCGGTCGCGGCTCCCATATCGTCAAGCGTCAAAAAACATCGTCCCAGCATAGTATAAAGAAATACTACCAGTAGCTCATTGCCTTTGATCTTGAGAGAAACGCCGATAATGTCTGAACACGGGTAGGGTTGTCGCAATTTTAAAAACGTGGCACCAAAATACAATTAAAACATACGGAAGACGTCAGCCCTGAGCCGTGCTCCTGCAATACTAACATTGTAATGTTGGCTATGGCGGGAGCTCGCTTCCCGCGTCTCACCCCGCACGCCCCGCACGACTGTATGATTGAATAGACTGGTCCCAGTAACCACCAACCTCGTGATCGGCGATGGTGAGGTTGTTCTGGTGTCCGAGCGCGGAGCACCCGGTCGCGGCTCCCATCTCGTCGAGCGTCACCTGCCGGTCCGTGTTCAGCCACACGACCGCCACGCGCGATCGTGACACTATGAACAGTTTGTCTGCGCCTCTGCCGAAAAAATACAGGTTTTTTTATGCAACTACCCTCAGAAATAATTCTAGTAATATTTATAAATGTCAATGTTTGGATATTTGTTCTTCAATCACGTCGTGATTCCGAATTTCAGCCCAATCCGTTCAGATGTTGAACGGATTGGGCTGAAATTCGGTACACGTCTGGAAGAACGGGAACCACGCGGGTAAAACCGCGGACCACAACTAATGCGAAAGTTTCGATGTTTGTTTGATAGAGTAGAAATGTGGAACACGGATTATAATTTGGAATAGCAGCAATTGGCTACCTTTTTTCACGAAAAACTACATGAAATAAAACTACGCGGATAAAACCGCGAAGCGATGCTAGCCTATAATGCCCTTAACTTAAAAAACGGTGAAGGAAAACATCGTAAGGAAATTGGGACGTATCTAGAATCTTTCAAGATTTTGCGTCAACCTCCAACCCGCACTGGGCTACAACGTGATAGATTATGGCCTTGAGGCCCAATTTTGACTCTCGCCTTGCGAGAGAAGGACCAGAATCCTACCAATGGGAACATTTTTTCAGTGAGCTGCTCATGATACTTATCCTGTATATATAAAAATGGATGTTCCAAATGTATTTACGCTCATAACTTCCGAAAGACTGCACCATATTAGATAATTCTTTGTTCTAAGTGTTCGTAATTCTGAGCACAATGTTTGTATTTAAATATTAACGATTTTTTTTTAAATATTAACGAATTTAAAAGCTGGCGGTGCGAAGTTCACCGGGTCAGCTAGTGTTTTTAATAGAGTTAATATACAATATATAATAAATGTATATTAATAGTTTACTTGAAGAACAGGCCCGTGATGGGGCTGTTGGCCCGTTCGGGCAGCGTCTTCATCTTGCCGCTGCGTTGTCGCGCGATGTTCCCGCGGAATATCGACACGGACCCGTCTTGGAAGCCGACCGCTAGCAGGTTCTACAAACAGAAATATTATACTATTCATATTCCGAGCGCTGGTGGTAGCAATTTTTGGGAACGTATTAGAGGCAAACTGAGAACTTGTCACATATCTCTTCGCCAACACACATGTTCAACCTAGTTCAGGCTAATAAAATAATATACCTGTTTAATAGTTATAAGAAAATATTGTATAGTCAAGATCTATTTTACTGAAATAATATGATTGTTGTTTTTTTCTATTATTTGACTGGCCTCGTGGCTTAGTGAGTAGTAGCTCTGCCTGCGAAGCCGAGGGTTGTGGGTTCGATTCCCATCCAGTGCAAATATTTGTGTGATGAACTTAAATGTTTGCACTGTGTCTGGGTGTTTCTATGTATATTTGTATTTAAAACTATATAAGTATTATATCAGCTATCTGGCTGCCATATTACAAACTTTGCTTAGTTTGGGGTTAGATGGAGTTGTGTGTGAATTGTCCACCAATATTTATTTATTTATTTATTCTACCCCAACACGGATGTGCACACTTGGCTTGTGAGTAGCGGGACAAATTAGGCAACAAAACAGTTTCCCACAAACCCTTTTTAACATCCATGTTCCTGTGTTGGGCGCGTGCACAAGTCCATGTTATTTATTTATTTTGACAGATATTTGTTAACTATTAAATGTTATTTTTTTTAAAATATCTTGATAACTGTTTATCCTAGACAAACCCTGTTGAGGTTTAAAAAGGCGAATTTATTTTTATCTGGAATAGATATTGCACATACAAACCGCCGCAATAATAATATTAGCGTACTGATATCCTAGGGATGCGTTAATTAATTAATTATGCTCATTACATTTTCAGTGTTGATAACAGATTTTTAACAACAATATATGCAAATAATTAATAAAAAAACAACAATATTTTAATAAGCAAGTGATAAGATAAAATAGTAGTTTTGTACTACTGGCCTATCAGTTGTATGGCAACTGTGGCAGGGCTTTTAAATACGTATTAGTCAAACACTTTTAACTTTAAAATCTGGTACAGAGAAATCAAATAACAGTGGGCAAAGATTTAACTGGCCTAAGTGGTAGACCACTTAGGTTGTAGATTTGATTTCCCCACCTATGACAAATATTTGTATAATGAATACAATAGGGTACAATCCTTAAAAAAACTAAGTAGCCCGTTAGTTAGATTGCCAAAAAATATTGTACACGTATTTTTTCTTTTGTTTCACAAACAAAAAATTACGAAGATACAGCGCTTCGAAGTTTCGTGTGACGTCACTTGTGAGTACGATTTTTACTCACGAGTGACGTCGCGACCCCCACTCTCGAAGTTTGATGGTCTATATCTTTGATGATTTTTAATATTATGAAAAAACAAAAAATACGTGTCCAATATTTTTCCATGATCTAGCTGACTGACTAATTAGGATTTTTTTTTTTTTTTTTTTTTTAAATAAAGAGTGACGAGACGAGCAGGACATGTGCCTGATGGTAAGCAACATGCCTGCCACATAACAGCACAGTGACACGCAGCTATTGGAACCGAATGAAGAGTCCAAATTATTACCTAGCACTGCACTGCGCTCGCCACCCAGAGATCTGAGATGTTATGTCTCTAAGCCCAGTAATTTCTCTGGAAACATTACCCTTCAAACCGGAACACAATAATGTTTGCACATTATTACTTGGCGGTAGAATAAATGGCAAAGGTGTGGTACTTCCCCAGGCGGACTCTGCGAAGAGTCCTACCACTACAAAAAAAGGATGGTGTATTTTTGACCCAGTCCGGTACCCTATTATTTGTTCTGTTTCTGGGTGTTTATTTAGGAAGTATAGGGACGTGGATATGCTTACAGGACTTTCACAAAACGTATTTTTGTGGTCATTTTACATCTACGTATCTATGTCCATACTATCTTGGGTTCGGTGATAGGCATCGCTGCTGTGGGCTGGAAGCCATGAAGTAGTCTGCTTATGCAAGCTTGCTTCAGTTTTCATGATGGTTGGTGAAATCTCATTAGCCTTACCTTGTTTTCATGGACAGCGAGTGCGGTGGCGGGTGTAGGTTGCATATGCGACGGCACGGCGCGCGAGACGCGTACCATCGTCGGGTTGCCATGTCGGTCGTTGCGGGACCAGTCCCACACTTTGATGAGAGGGTTGATGCCCGCTTCATCGTCCTGTCCGATTATTATTATAATATTGTAGATTTTTATTTTGCTTTGTGTAAATTAGTCTTATAAAACTGACAATCTTGACATGTATGTGTCAAACAAATTCATGTATCTATTATGGTCATACTCATTAGGGTGTCCCTTATATGGCAAAAAAAAATTTTTTTTAGAATTTCGAAACGCATACCCTCTACTTTTTTTATGAATGCTAAAATATACTTAAATACGAAATTTCGTATTTGTAGCATGATTGCAACCCGTGCCGACCAAGCTCTAAAGTTTATTAGAAAATGGTGTTTTGGCCTGACATCTTGGTTTGATCCAAAATAATTAAAATGCAACAAATAAAGTAAATATGAGTAATAACAAATAAGATCAACACAAACTTTTATTTAAATACAAATTATAATAATAAATAATTAGGGTGACTTCTCTTTGGTGTAGTTTTTTTACAGTCTGGATACAGATTTCTATGTTCCTGAACACAACGCAACAAAAACTGTTTTTGCTCTTCTTCAACCGTGATAAGTCCATTAAAATCTTGCATTCATTTAACAGCTCATTCAGCAGTGTCATTTACGACCTTTCAAACAATTTATTCGTCTTCTAGCTTCCAAAAAAGTAGTATTGTCACCCCAAGAAGATACATCCTCCCGAAGAAAACTGTCGTCGATCTGCAGTCGAGATAGAAATTGTTTGCTTCTTTGAGTCACAAAATCATCCAGCATCATAATATCTGAGAGAAAGAAAAACAGTCTAAAAAGCAAAAACTAAGCCACGAAACTTTGAAAAAAGAAACAAGAAAATATTAAGCTTACTAAAGAAATTTTGCGTATTTTCTTCCTTCGATGGGATATAGCGTTTGGCGGAATCTGAACTTTCATCTCTGTTTAAATTATTAATCGTTTTTGTCTTGGTTTTGAAATCAACTTCTTCATAAAAGAGTATAAACATGACTGCTTCTTCACACAAATACCATAAATGATGAACAAACTTGCTTGGGGATGCCTTGGAACTTGTCGCGTCTACTTTTTCATATTCTTTTAGAGCTTTCAAAAAACATAAGTCTTGGTTAGGTGCTTTAATTGACACTGTACATTCGAGCCAAGGTTTAGTATACTCTTAACTTTTTGAAAATTGGAATATCTGGGCTACTTGTAATTTGCTTTACCTTGGTTTCAAAAACAGCTTTGAAGACCAACATGTAAAAATGATGACGACAAGCAAAAAGCAGTAACTCCCTTTCTAAAGTCTGCTCCACAATAGCACAAGCTCCACTGAAACGGCCAGTATTTTAAGCTGTTGTATCGCAGCACATTATCTGTACTTTATCATGTAGGTTCCAGTCAAAGAGTGCAGTTGAAATGGCTTTAGCTTGATGTTTTCCCGAAGAACTCTCTAATTTTGGCACGGCAAGAAGTTGTTCTCTATCGTCAAATGAAGCAAGACTTGGCAAGCGTTCTTCTTTTAAACTTCATACATCCAATCCAGGTAATAGTTTTCCATCCCAATGGACTGTGACTACGTCAGGCAAATTATTCTGGAAGTCAGTTTTTATTGCTTCTGCCCTGGATTTTCTCGCCTGAGTACGATTTCGCTGAATCGAAAATTTGTTAATAGGAAAATCATCGGTGTTCAGACCAAGCGCTTCTACAACCTCATGGAGAATTTAACTGAGTATCTTATGCTTAATTGGCATCGATCTAAAGCTGCTACCAGTTTAGGAGTCATGAAATTTTTCGTGCCTCTTTTAGAACTTTTTTCAGGGCAAGGAATCTGAGTACTAAGTACAGAATTCGAAATCTGTTCCTCATTCGAATTCTCCAGACATTCCAAGCTATCTACCGAAGAAGTACATGCAATAGCCGATAGCTTTCTTTGTTTTACCTTTCTTTCCTTTTCTTCCAAACATCTTTGCCTAACTCGTTCTTCTTTCTCCGCCAATGTTTTGTCAGTTCCAACTAAGCATCTCGGTCGACCTGGCCTCTCTCTGTTTCCTTAAAAAATCTTTGTCTTCCTCTATCTCCGTTCTGTCGAAGGCATCAGCATGTGCAATATCAAACAAGTTATCAAGGTCTTTTACAAAATTGTGTTCACGGTTCTTGAACGTGTCCTGAGTTTT
Source organism: Ectropis crepuscularia (assembly GCA_963693475.1). Lineage (NCBI taxonomy): Eukaryota > Metazoa > Arthropoda > Insecta > Lepidoptera > Geometridae > Ectropis > Ectropis crepuscularia. Next base: position 20,714,609 of record OY856358.1, read on the forward strand.
CTTATAGTTTTTTTGCAGCTCCCTCCAAACATGATATAAATCAACAAGTTTCTTCACGCAGTTAGGAAATGCCTTTGTAGGAATTCTGGGTTTTTCCAAAATATAATGCACTCTCTTATAACAAGATTTGCACTTTCACTAACAGTCAGCTTGAGCTCACGTATATTGTAACATAAAACGGTGAGAACTTGTCGATTAGATGGTAATTTTGCACCATTTATCTGGTGGCTTGGCAGTCCGATAAGGTAAATATTTTGTTTATCACTTCGTAATTCCACAGACATCTCCACACAATAAATAACAACTCACTAATAATGTTAGAAATCACGTATGAAATGACAATTGAAACTCGCAGTAACAGGTCGCAGCGCTGCACCCGCGCAATTGTATGGATAAGTTAAAAACTCAAGTCGGCACGGGTTATCGTTTATAAATCGGGCTAATATTTATTTCTGTACTATATTAGGTCCATATAAAAGTTTTTAGAAGGTATGCGTAAAAATATATTGACATTGAATTTTAAGGGACACCCTAATACTCATACATCTTTTGCCAAACATTTTTTTATCTTGCTCCATAACTTGTGATATATTTATTTTAAACCTGCATCAAGCATTTTAAAGTAATGTGAAAACATCATTACATCTCTGGTGAAGAGCGCAGTGCAGTGCAAGGAAATCATTTAGACTCTTCGTGTTCCAATAGCTGTGTGTCACTGTGCTCTTATGGGCAGATATGTTACTTAACATCAGGCACATCTCCTGCTCGTCTTGTCACTTTATTATATTTAAAAAAAACTAGGTATACAATCTTCATTGTAGATTGCAATTATCAAAAGAGCAAACCTATTATAGTCACAAAAATACAACTAGTTTACACTATTACTAATGCCAGAACTATGAACTTACCCCTATGGTCACCAGGTAAGGGTCATGAGGAAGCTGTTGAGCGAGTGTGATGGTCAGCTCGTAAGCCTTGAACGAGGTGATTTCCCAGGTCTTCGGTATGAGATGGGCCCATCCTGTGACGTCACAGAGCACCACATGGCCATTGCCACTTGTGGACACTGCAACTGTTGTATCCTGAAATAGTTAAAAACTTAATTTAATTAAATACATTATCTTTGTTTTCAAATAAATTTTGAAGTAATAAAATAACTAAAACTCTTCCAAGAAAAGAGTCAAAGCCATAATCCACCACTCTAGCCCAGTGCGAGTTGGCAGGAGACGTATGACTTCAAAAGATTCTCGGCAGATGCTGATTATGATGAACATTATCAGGTTGATAATGTTATAAACCACTGTTACAGCTGATAATGCTTACAAACTTGTGCACCTGCACTAGGAAATACCTATACTCAGAGGTTCAGGTGAGATTTGAACCTTCAATCTGACAATAGGGTACAATCCTCAAAAAAACTAAGTAACCTGGGTCACTGACTGGGTCAAAAATACACCATCCTAATTAGTCCATCAGCTAGATCATGGAAAAATATTGGACACATATGTTTTGTTTTTTCATAATATTAAAAATCGTCAAAGATATAGACCTTAGACTTCGAGAGTGGGGGGGTAGCGACGTCACTTGTGAGTAAAAATCGTACTCACAAGTGACATCACACGAAACTTCGAAGCGCTGTATCTACGTCATTTTTTGTTTGTGAAACAAAAGAAAAATTATGTGTACAATATTTTTTGGGGCTTTTAACTAACAGGCTACTTATTTTTTTTGAGGATTGTACCCTATTTCATTACTTTGTTTTTTTTTTAAAACTGACTTTACTAACATAACTAAAATACAAAGAGAACTACACTATACTACATACTCACCTAACTACTTACACTAAGCACATCTGAATTATCCATAGAACAGGAAGATCTAACAATAAAGATGGTCAAGTCCAGTAACAGTTGCCCAGTACCATACCCAGCATGCTGACAGCATTACTACACTGAATTTTCTACACCAAATGAGTCAGTTAGGGCAGTTAAGCATAAGCAATTCACGCTATCTAATATCTATCTCTATATATCTATTTAGTCTTTCATCAATCAAATAGCATTTTTAACTCAGTAATGTCTTGTTCAAGGTTACCGTACAGTACCAGTCCATAGCCAAAACAGAAGGACTGTACTTGTAAATATGAGTATAGTGCTTCCATATAACATAGTAAGTTAGTTTGACAGGGCCTTTTCTGCACTCTCTTTTTTTGTTTCGCCTCTTTATTGGGCCATTGTACGTGACTCATACTTCCCTTTACGAGTGGACCCGGCACCCGCACGGTGAATCCATGGAATGCTAAGAAGTACGTCTCAAACAAAAATGACAGCCCGGAGAGACGGGATGACGCTGGAAAGACAGATGGCTGGTGGAAAAGACATCTGACGGATGGAAAGACATCTGACTGCTGGAAAGACAGCCGAGGGTGAAGGCCTAGCAAGCCAAGCCCGGGAAATGAATCCGCTAAAAGTCCGAAAAAGAAAAATACCCCTGGGACAGTCCGAGAGGGGGGGCGGAAGATCTGTCCACCGGTTGATAATAACGACGACCCTGGCGCGAATACGGAATTGAGATGCCCTACGTGCGGGAAAATTTACAAGAGACGAGCCTGGTACCTAAAGCACTTAAAGACACATGATGGTGTTGAAGCACGACAGCCGTCGGTCAGTCCTTTGACAAACACTATGGATAGAGTTGACCCTCATATATCCCAAGGTGAACCATCGAGTGAAAACTACCAGGAGTCCATTGTCATCAGGACACGTCTTGGCATACCCAGCCTAAAAAATTCCACCTGGAAAGTTCATGACGAAAACTTGGCTATATTGTTAGAACATCCTGGTACAAAACAAGACCCAAACAGCCAAGTAGAAACTTTTCAGGACACCATCTATACATACTTCTCTGAGCACTATCCACCATCAACTTATTATGCTCGAAATAACAAGGAAAATACGTTCAAAATGAAATTGCGGAGGTAGAAAAGAGAACTAATAAAACGTCTTCGTGCAGCTAAAACCATGGGCGACAACCATCTAAGTCACCAACTGTCCAGGGCTCTAAGATCAATCCTTAAATTAATACAAGGAATATCGTTACAAATCAGTAAAAATCGTGATAATCTTTACAGAGCTAAACACGAAGTAGACTTTGATAAAAACCCTTTTCAATACTCGAAAAATATTTTCAGAGAACAAAATGGAAAGCTTATCTTGACTAATGAGCAAATTTACGATCACTTTAAAAGCACATACGAAGTGCCTAAACGCGGGAGCTCGTACGTAGTACCAAACATCCAAAGACCTAATGATCCTCTAACAAACTTTCAAAGCACTCCACCTAGCGAAGAGGAAGTAAACTATCAAATTAAGAAGAAAACTACAAAATCAGCCCCAGGCCCTGATGGCATTCCCTACATAGTGTATAAAAAGTGTCCATCAGTTCGTAAACATATCTTAAATATATTCAGTAAGATCTGGTCAGGAAAGCAAATCCCAAAATCATTTGGAAGAGCAATTTTTGTCCTGATTCCTAAAATGCAAGAAGTAACTCATCCAAAAGACACCAGACCGATAGCCCTAACCAATACAATTTCTAAAATTTTTTTCAGTATATTGCAAACAAAAATGACCACATTTATGGCTAGCAATAGGTATTTCAGGCCCAACCACCAGAAAGGCTTCTTGCCTGGTATTTCTGGATGCCTGGAACACAATACATTACTAGCGGAAAGTTTGAAAGATGCCAGAACACATGAGAGACAAATAACAGTCTGCTGGATAGACCTAGAGAACGCATTTGGTTCCGTACAGCATGAACTTATGTTATTTGCCCTAAAATGGTATAACTTTCCTGCTGTAATTATTGACATAATTAATTCATATTATAATCACTTAAAATTCGTTATAGCAGTAAACAAGGAATACTCAAAACCACTTAAATATAATGTGGGACTATTCCAAGGGTGCTGCTTATCACCAATAGTATTTAATATAGTTATAAATATTCTAGTAGATAAATTAATATCCCGTGAGAAGAAATGGGGCTACCGGTTTAAAATCAACAATAAGTACACTGAGTCAATTTTAGCCTTTGCGGACGACCTTGCAATACTTACACGAAATCCCAAACAGTGTCAAGAATTGTTGAATGATGTTGATGAGTTCTGTACATGGACGGAGGGAATGAGGGCAAAACCAAGTAAATGTCATTGTTTATGTCTGGGTAGACGAAATACCAAATATACTTCTTACGATCCGGGACTCTCCATAAGTGGCCAAAGAGTTGCCACAATTGCAGAGGCAGTGCCTTTTAAATTTCTTGGTAGAAAGATAGACTACAAAGGGCGTACACCATCATTAGAGGTAGTTGTTGGAAATTTCATGAATGACCTCAATAAGGTAGACCAACAGCCTATCAGCAATATCAAAAAAGCATGGATATATGACAACTATCTCACATCACGTCTCACTTGGCCTTTCCTAGTATATGACATCGGTAAAACCCTCCTCGCAAAACTAGATGCTAATGTCATAAAGATATTGAAGTCATGGTTTGGATTGGCACATCCGGCTGATCCCTCTACTCTATTTAGGGATCACAATAGTTTTGGCCTGAAACTAAAAAAAACATCCGAACTCTACAAACACCTAAGAGTTACAAAAACGCATGTTTTGGGAAAGTCGAAAGACGAATTAATCGCATCTCTCCCAAAAGACAAAAGCGCTTCGGACCTTGAATCTAGACTTCAATTCCACAAACAATTTATGGCAGGCGCGCAAGTAAATACAGCTGGGTTGGGTACGAGAAAGAAAAGGGAAGACCGAGACATGGTAAAAACCTTTCTACAACAAGACGAAAATGATAGTTACAAAGTGCACGCTATGAATTTAGAAATGCAAAGTGAGTGGTTAACCATAGGTGAGTTTTGTATCCCATTAGCTCTAAAGTGGCGCATATGCTTATATACGCTTGCTATATGACTGGTCTCCTGCCTTATTAAAATTTTATCTGAACGCTTTCCAAATGACCCTCCCTGACCAGAGTAACTTGGTAAGGTGGGGAAAAGCCTCTGAAAAATGTTGCTATACTTGTAGTGAGGCGATATGTACAGCAAGGCACATATTGGTGGGATGCAAGGTGCTCCTTAATAGGGGTCATTACTCACAGCGCCATGACAGAGTACTTGAAATCATACGTGAAGCCGTAAGCCTTTCGGTAGCTAGAGCCCAAAAGGGATTGACGATAAACAAAAGACAAATTAACTTTGTAAAAGAGGGCTCAACTTCAAACTCCAAGAACAAGCCTTACTCAATCCTGGGTTCAGCACCTGATTGGACTATTTTAATGGACACGTATGAAAAGCACTACAAAATCCCAGAGGATGTAGGTGTTTCGTCATCCAGACCGGACATTTTCCTTTTTTCTAGGGCTACGAAACGCATAGTCCTGGTAGAACTTACCGTACCGTGGGAAACTAATATACCTAAAGACCACGCGATGAAACAAAATAAGTATTACGACCTACAAAATGAATTAACAAAAAATGGCTATGTAGTTAATTTATACGCTGTAGAAGTAGGAGCGAGAGGTATACCAGCAAAATCTCTCTATAACCTGCTTAAAGACCTTGGATTGTCCAGAAGTGCAGTAAGTTCTATACTAGAACGAGTATCTAAAGCTGCACTAGTAGGATCATATCGGATTTGGCTGGGCAGGGAGAGAAATACGAGTAGTGAAGGTGAGTGTTGACGTACGTCAATATAAGGGGCCCCTTTTAAACCTACAGCCCGAGTCACAAGTCTCGGGGTCTACTCGTGATTTCTCTCTCTGCCACACGATGGACCCGGCACCCGCACGGTGAATCCATGGAATGCTAAGAAGTACGTCTCTCTGCAACCAGCCTAGGCCATCCCAGAAACCTTCAAAACATATTTCACAGAAGATCCCTTCCTTGTTGCGACTATCAGATAGTCAATTAAACAGCCATGCTTCATGACTACATTTCACTGAATTATTTATTCCACTGCTAGAACTAGGCTAATGTGAAACAGAACAAAGGAAGATAACTTTGTTAAGCACCAGCCAAAAAGAGTGAGACACAATAAGGGTTAAAAACTTACCTGTAAACATTTTGCAACCTTCCCGTTGTCGAAATTCTTGTTTATGTCGAAGAATGTGAATATTCTCCACTGCACAAAAAATACATAAATAATTAGATTTCGACTATATCGATTAAGTAATTTAAGCCTTCGAAGAAAGATAAGATATTTCAGCTCGACAAATACACCAAAAAATCACAGGAAGACAATGATAATGGGCGTACCTATTAGCTTGTAAAACAGTTTTACAGGCATCCACAAAAGTAGCAACAAAAAGTTATCTTACCTCTAAAAACGCCATTTCATTGAATTCAGTTAAATTTAATGAAGGCGTAACTCATTTTACATTAATTAGTTTATCAATTTTAACCAGTTTTTCCTCAAAAACAATTGGATTTACACTTTTATTATTGTTTTAGCATTACACAAATTTTACAATTTCACTTATTTTCTGACAACTAAGTGTATGTGTTGCCAGCTAAAATTTGAAATACTTGTGGATCGAAGATCCAAAATCCAAACCACTGCCCCAAATCGAAAAAAACATAAGCTTTTTGAAAACTAGTCGTATTTCAGTTGCAATTAGTTTTTCTATCGCTTATTTAAAAATCACAATAAAATAAGACGTTTTAATTGAATCAAATGAAGTTGAGGACGTTAAAGCGAATGAACTTTATTTTATATGTACAAAATGCATAATTTACTAATGTGATTCCACCTAAAGGATACTGTCGGGTTATAGTGGTTCCCTACTCACTAAACCTCCACTGAGTTTCCACCTTTACCGCATGTGACGTGAACGTGGAGACGTACTCGCATTCTTCTACAAATCCCATCACGGGTTTTTCGTGGGCTCACGTCAGAGGCAACGCTTAGCTGCTGACACACCCCTGGAATCAAGACTTGTAGTGGCACAAACCAGTAAATGGGTCCCAGACTAACGTCTTCACGTCTGGATAGTCCGGACAGATTGGTCCTGTAGTTCCACGTTCAGCTCGTATCCGGGTCCATGTGCGTCAGTGACGGGGTTTGTCCCTCATATTAGGGTTCGGAGACGGGCAAGCCGGTTTCGCGGAAGAATGCGAGAGCAGTCCGCGTTCCCGCCGTTAGCAGCATAGATTGAACCCCGTTGTGGAGGTCATAGACGGTAGAGACACCATGTCCACCCATGATGTGGATCATAATCCAGGCAAGACTGTTAATTGAATGGCTATTTTAGTTTAGAACGGAAATTTGGCTCTGTCGGAGTTTTTGTTGTTTGATCACTTTTTATGTATGAACTAGCAACGCTCCAAGGTTTTACGCGCGTAGATCCCGTTCCCGTTATTTATTCGGGATAAAAGTAGCCTATGTGTTCTGCCAGAATATAACCTAACCAAATTTCAACCCGAATCTGTGCTCCAAATTTCAATCCGATCCGTTTATACGTCACGACACATGATTGAACAACATACATCCAAACATTGACATTTTTAATATTAGTTGGATTAACCGGACTAGAAAAGAATTAAAAATGTATGTTAAATAAACAAACAAACTAAGATAATGTTCCATTTTTCTGCGTGAACTCCCATGTTTTATGTCTTACTAATACGCCCGCAACACCTGTGTACGCCAATGAAGTAGCAGCTAACGAAATGATAGTTTGTTAAAACTGAAGCTAAATAATTTAGCTTTGCTGGATCATTGTAGATCTTAAAAAGTTTCTGATAGCTTTTAATTTTGAATTATGTGATTAGTCGCTTAATTTGCCGCCCCTCTAAGCGTGCAGCCCGCGTGTGCCCTCGCACAGTAACACATTCAGCAGGTCTACTATGAAGTCCGATAAACGGTAATATATATCGACCGAACTTATGGACGTTTCCAACCACGAAAGACAATAGGTCGGTTGATCGGATCGGCCGACCCTCATCCGACCAAAGTCTATAACTTCCGACCGAGATGTATCGATCCGAATGTTTTTCGTGGTAGGCTACAATCCGATTAAGCTGTCGGTTTGATCCGATCATGCGGAGTTTGTTTTCGTAGTAGACCTGCTGATAAATACGTTCCAATTCTATTATCAAAAAAAAATATGGCAGTCATATAGAAATGAAAACTTATAACTCAGAATTTGATAGATTACTTTGGAAACTACGCTGGTGAAACTGGAGGGCGTGGACATGACCATGGCCATCTAGAAATGCTTACGCAATGCGAAATGCTGCTGCATTTTTCGATGGCCAATGGGAAATGTTGACACATATCTAGATGGCCAATGGCCATGGTCCCGAGTTCCCCCGAAAATTTCTTATCATTCCCGAGCGTGATGCTAGAATTCATTTCACAGCCTACGAAAAATCTGTCTATCGTGCGCCAAAAGAAGTTCAAAAAATATTAGTTTTAGTAATAACAGGAAAGGTGGTTTTGATAAAATGGCTTGACAAGGAAATTGGTAGACTATTCCGCAATTAACTGTTTCTCCCAATTAAACCAATGAAAATGGCAGCACTCTAACTGTCATGATTATTGACACTGACAGCATAGTCTGTCCACTCATTCTCTATTTTTTTTTATACTGGGTTTGTAAACTTATATATATTTGCTAAAGTTGCATAGTAATGAGGCGTTTTCCGACGAGACAAAAAGATATGGTTCGATAAAACGATGATAAGAGGCGCTTGTAGGTCTTTCACTTAGTTGTCAAAAGCGTTAGGCATAATTCAATTCGCACTGCAGTGTGAATTGTTGGACGACACATTAGTATCTCGAAAGATATTAGGAGTATGTCGGATTCTTCACGATGTTTTCCTTGACCGTTTTAAGTACCGTTTTATGCTTATAGCTTCAAAAAGTAGTAGTGCGCGTGGGATTCGAACTAGGGGCTCTGGGTAGGCCTTCCGTCGACAACCACACTGAGGTGGTCACGGCATAGGTAGGTATACTGTTTGGTTTCAGCTGCATCAACTGGGTGAAATAATTATTTTTTACTGAAAAACAAGTTGGAGCTACTGTGTAAGTTCCAACTGACACACAGTTAGCAATTAGTTTTTGACGTGATAACGTCTTATAATTCGATGAAGCCGGCTGCACGCCCGCAAAACTGTAACGTTCCGCCGTTACCGTTAGTTCGTCTTCCGTGCCATGCGGACGAAGCTGAGCGCTGAGGACGCCACCCGCCTAGTCGAGCGATATCACTACTCGTGCTATCAGCGTACTGATTTCTTAAGACGTTGTCACGTTCTATCGTCAGTAAACCGAATTTACAGACAACCATTTTTTTTTTAGTGTGGGCCAGCATAGTGGATTATGGCATTGACTCTTTCTTTGCAGGAGAAGGGGATCTGGACGTCTACTCTATTTTTACGAAAACGTAATTACGAAAAAAAACTTGCGACTTTCCAGCTCTTGTTCTACTTCCTTTCGTCCGATCCAACATTGTTTGACGTTTAAATGTTCTAAGCATACTCTAATTAAAATAGGCTTAGAACATTTAAACGGACAAAACGACGGATCGAAGTAGAATCGGAGTTGGAAAGTTGCGAGTTTATTTCGAAATTATCTACGTTTTCGTAGAAAGAGAGTAGACGTCCAGGTCCGAGCAGTGGGAATATTTTGGTGAGCTGCTTAAGCTACAGACTACAGAACAGATACTTGTACTCGTCACACAATTATTTGTACTGAGTGGTAATCGAACCCACGACTTTGTTTACCCGAAGATTAGTATCATTCCCGAGCGTGACGCTAGAATTCAATTCACAGCCCACGAAAAATCTGTTAGTGCTGCGCCAAAGCGGTTTTCACTTCAAAAATACAATGAAGCAACTGTCTGTAGCAAAATAAAACAAACTGTTCGATACACTTTTCTTTTTTGCATTGAACAACTGTATTTTTTTTTCAAAGCAAAGCTCTTTCCTCTAACAAGTTTGACGCGTTTCTTGCTATGGTGTCTTTATTTTTTAATTGATTTTTAAATATCGTTAAAATTTAATTGAAAACTAAATTGAAAAACTTAATTTTCACTTACACTTACAGCATTACATACATTACACACCTTTCATTATGTTTTATGTGGCAGATAACATAAGGAATTATTACGTACATATATATCGTAGGTACTAACTGGTAGATGTTGTTTCTTTTGTCACATACAGTGCTAAAAAGTACACTTGTATTAAACCTAGAAAATCATATTCTAGTTACTCTTACTTTAAAACCAAACCTAGGTATTTATACCTTAAAAAAATAATCTGCAACTCCGCATAAAAATGTTCTTTGGACTAGACAAAGAATTATAAGTACTACATTAGATTTTTTCCCAATTGCACGGATTGTAACACTAACATACTTACATACATAGTAAAAGTTATTGTAATAATGAGTGGAACGCGATAGTTTCGGCCTAGTACTAGTACAGTCTAGAAGTCTTCCTAACAAAATATTTATGTGTATTTACTTTATCGTTAATTTAGATATCTCCAAATACTTGTAATGGTGTTCAAAATAAATGGTTTATGAAGAACAATAACATAAAAAGCAGACAGTTCACAATAACATATACTTAAATAGAAGCACCAAACAATCAGATGGATGGGGAAACTGGTGGAGGATGACTGCAATACGTTTACTATTATTCCTGATATTGGTGCTTGTGACCATCGAATACCTTTTCAACACTGTTCTGGAACTTCCAGTGAGGACCTTAACGCTATCATCGATCTACGTGTTCAAGACAGCGGATACTACTGATAAGTATGCTCTGTCTTATTATAATGGTGTTAAGATACTCTTTCCATAATCTGAAATAGGTATTGTAGGTAGGTATCCTACTGCCTTAATCCAAACGTAAGCTCAAGGCTTCCGACAAATCTGAAAATTTTAGAGTCAAACTAAATCAAAGTAGGTATCTTGCTAGTTTTGCCAACCGTAGCGACTCTAATAGGTACCTACAAGCTCATATAATAAAGTCCCGATAGCTAAAAGTGTTCCCGCGTTGACGTTGGGGAGACCCTGTGGAGGTTTCAGACACTGTGGCACCATGTTCATCCATGGTGTCGAATCCGACATAGTCCGACCGTCTCCCCCAGGTCGAAAAGGTATGCGTTAGGGCATTTCCACCATGTAGAAAGAAAAAGATCCCGATAGCCAAAAGTTTTTAGCTTCAACACTGTACGCTACTCTATTTTGCACATTATTTTGAGATCTTCAAAATGAGGAGTACCTATAATTATGTCTGGAAATTATTTAACTTAGACGGTCAGCTCACAATGTAGTCTGTTAAACTAGAGTTTACCTATTAGGATGTAGTAGTTTGTTTTGTTAATCTTGTTTCGGTCTTTTTTTTTTCGCTACCTAGGTACTGTTGATTTAATGCAGTCGGCTTTTTCTTTACTAAATTATTTATTTTATATGTGGGTTCCGTGCCGCTTTACGGGGTATCCCTTATCGGAACCCACATCGGTTCGACACCAGATATGACACTATTTTTCGCGGCAACAGAAAATTAAAAACTATAAACTAGTGAAACAAATGAATAGAATTTGTCCTAAAATTTGTTTTTTATCACGGGTAAAATTTAACTGCTAATAGCCGGTTTACATTATTCCAGCCCAGCGGTCGAATCCAGCGCTGGATACTGGAATAATGTAAGCCGGCACTGGAAAGCATTGATACTGGCTGACATTATTCCAGTCAAGTGATCAGCGAGCTGGATTGATGCTTTCCAATGCCGTTTTACATTTTTCCAGCGCTGGATTCTATCGCTGAACTGTGAATAATGTAAACCGGGTATTTCTATTTTTATTATTATATTACTACTAGCTGACTCGGCAAACTTTGTTATGGCATATAAATTATTTCTAGGTAATTTCTAGTGATAAACGATAATAATTGATCAGTTATCGAGCGGGATGAAAAATGATTAAATTACTTACCTAAATGGCTATTAAAAAATAGGGGTTGGTGATAAAAGGGTAAAAATTTTAGGGTTGTCTGTATTTTTAACGCCACATAAAAAGATAAAAACAAACATTTTTGTCCGAAAAAAAAAAAAAAAAATTGGCAGTCATAGGAACTGCCGATAGAAGTGAAAACTTGCTGTTGCTCTGGTACTGGTACCTAGGGGCAAACGCAACTCTTTTATATTTCTGTTGTCCTGGTATCTGGAGATAAACGCGGGGCTGTTGGAGGCAGGTAATCGAAACTCTTTACTGTTTCTGTTGCCCTGGTACCTACCTGGCTGTTTTTACCGAGTTTACCCGAAGATTTCATATCCGATCCGATCCATTATCATATCCAAGCGTGACGATTGATGAATCCATTTCACAGCCCACGAAAATTCTGTCTATAGCGCGCCTAAAGAAGTTTTCACTTCAAAAATTATGGGGTGACCAACCCTTGTCACTTAGGGGTATGAAAAATAGCTAGTAGCCGATTCTCAGACCTACTGAATATGCATATAAAATTTGGTTAAAATCAGTAAAGCCGTTTCGGAGGAGTAAGGAAACAAACACTGTGACACGAGAATTTTATATATAAGATTTCGTTCGTTTAAGTTGTCCCGCCTATTCAACACAGTTTTAGCAACTGCTTTCTTTTTTTAGAATCATTGACGAACCAGACACAACGGTAAGTCAGTATGGAAGTGAAACCACTGAAGCCGTAAAAGCAAACCAGGAGGAAAATATTAAGAGCCGCACAACTCTACCTACCTCTGCTGGTAGAGTTGATGGGGCTGATATCAAAGCTTTGGCTGAACTTTTTTATAAAATGAACACGATACGAGTACCTGCCACAGAATCAAAGGAAATAACTAATGAACCAACACTTCCACTATGTAACGAGACTAGAAGATCTGAATCCTTAGGTTGGATATTTATTATTTCAAGATTTTATTTTAAGTTCTTCTTAATACTTATACATAGAGTTATCAATTACGTGTCAAGTTGTTTGTCCGTGATGCACTCTTAAACTACCAAACCGATATTAATCAAATTTGCACACCCTGTGCAGGTTGATCAAACTTATAAGATAGATTTTATTTCGATTAATATTATTTATATTACTATATCCGAGCGAAACCGGAACAGCTAGTTAATTATCCATCTTATGTACTTCTAAATGATTACTTAAATATTATTATTCTTATGTAAGTAATTATCAAAGCTTGGACGAATTGTGTGAAAGAGGACATAACTATATTTTGTAGAGGTAGGACAGGTAGGTAGAGGTAGGAATATTGGGAAAAGACCATACTTTTTCTAGTTATTGTACTGCCAAGCAGTAATGTGCTAATGTTACTGTGTTCTGATTTGTAAGGCTATATAGTGTGTAAAGTCGAATATGACACGCCTTAGATGGTGAAAAACATACCTACCCATAACAGCACAGTACCACGTAGCTACTTGAACTTGCAGAGTCAAAATTACTACCTAGCACTGCACTTGTCACCGATAAGATGATTTATCTTTTAGCCTTATAATTTCTCTGGAAACATTGCCCTTCAAACCGGAACACAGTACCGTTTGCCCATTATGCTTGGTTGCCAAATGTTGGCTATAAATAAATAACTAGGAATATATTAAACCATTTTTTAAATTTTAACTTCCTCTTCAGGACCGGTCCCAGTGCGTAAGGAACCAGTTCTAATGGAGAATTTATGCAAAAAGTTTCCAGAAATACAAAAGGGAGGAAGATACAGCCCGTCCAATTGTATTGCGGTCCATAAGGTTGCCATAATAGTGCCCTACAGGTATTAATATCGATATCTAGTTATCTATATATATACGCGTACTACGCGGACCACTGTCTTTTCGAAGTCATGTGCGGAATGCTACTAACTTAAAAAGAAAAAAAATTGTGAGGAAACCAACATGTACTTACCGGGAATATTTCGAGGTCATGTGCCATCCAACCATGTGCCAGCGTGGTGGATGGTGCCTTGATTTTCTCCTTGCGACAGAAGGTCACCAGCCCCAGCAGTGGGAACATTTATTGGACTACTTATGCTATATTTACGTAAGGTTACGCAGAACACATATCCAAATCCGATAGAGTTACGTCCATTTGAAAAAATATTTTAGCTCCTCGCTTAATTTACAAAATGTTATTTAGATTCGACACAATACAATAACAGCTAAACGTTATCTATGTTGTTTTTTAGGGTTGGTGTACAAAATTAAAACTTCGTAAAAACGTTATATATTTTGTTTCAGAGATCGAGCAGTGCATTTGCCCATATTCCTAAATCACATGCACGGATTCCTAATGAAACAACGGATTGAATACGGCATATTTATAGTAGAACAAGAAGGTACATGTTTCGATTTTCTTTTAAACTACTAAAAGCAGTAGCCAGAGATTAATGGTAATTTTCGTGACCAACCACTAGGTTTATATTTTTACATTGCGAACCACCAGAGTTTGAAATATCTTACCGCCTTCCGTGTCCCCTGAGACCTACAGTCTAAAACCTGGGTGTAATGGAGTCGAGAATGGTTATGTACCTTTTGGGAAAAAGTGTTCCATTTTCGACGACAGCGTTTCTTATTAACTGGCGAATAGGGTACAATCCTCAAAAAAACTAAGTAGCCCGTTAGTTAGATTGGCAAAAAATATTGTACATGTATTTTTTCTTTTGTTTCACAAAGAAAAAATGACGAAGATACAGCGCTTCGAAGTTTCGTGTGACGTCACTTGTGAGTAAGATTTTTACTCACGAGTGACGTCGCGACCCCCCACTCTCGAAGTTTGATGGTCTATATCTTTGACGATTTTTAATATTATGAAAAAAACAAAAAATACGTGTCCAATATTTTTCCATGATCTAGCTGACGGACTAATTATGATGGTGTATTTTTGACCCAGTCCAGTACCCTATTGGTGGCCAATCGTAAACATTATTGTTAAACAAAAATGGATAGTATGGTTCTATTTTATACTATGCTATGTGCTGGATAATAAATTACGTTCAGCATTAATTAAACGGAAGGTGTATGGAGGACCTTTCAAGGAGAGAACCGAAATCAGGTCAGGCAGAGACCTCTGCCGCCTGGGTAGACGTATTGCCCCTTCAGGATGACAAGTTTACTATTATTAATTTTGAATACACAGAAATGATAATACTTGAACACTGGCACGGGTAACTGTCTCAAAGCTGTCGTATTAAATGGAAAAGCTGTAGTAGTTATATGTATTATGGTATTAACTTGTGCGATTAGATTTTGCTATAAAATCGCATCACTAGGGCAATGTTTCCAGACAAATTAAACACCTTGTATCACCGGGTGACGAGCGCAGTTCGGTTATGATTCGGTCTCGTGATGTTCCGATAGCTTCGTGTCACTGTACTGTTACGGGCAGGCATGTTGTTTATCATTAGGCACATGCCCTGTTCGCCCTGCCATTGCAATCTAAAAACAGTTGTACCGGTTCGCATGCGATTGCTACAAAAATATTCAATAAGCTACCCATTAAAATTAAAGAAATTGAAGATCCTAGGTTTATTAGGACTTTGAGAAATCTGCTGCTGTCCCAAGTCTATAACTGAGTCTTTAACTGACGTCCTAAGAACCTTCGAGGTTGAAAATCTAGTACTTGACTGTGAAACATAACACTGCGCCCCAAAACGATAATTAATTAAATTGCCATGGCCGATTGGGTGGGTATGGGTACGATCTGTTTCGACTTAATTTTGTACCAAATCTATCTGTAAAATTATTTCTATCTGAAACATAATGAAGCAATAAATATAATTGAGTATTGAAAATACCGACCAACAACATCAAACCGTTTCCAACAGGTAATTCCAAGTTCAACCGAGCAAAGCTCTTTAACGTGGGGTTCAAAGAAGCACAGCGGCTGAAGGCTGGCGGCTGGAACTGCTTCATCTTTCACGACATCGACCTGCTGCCCATGGACACCAGGAATCTTTACATTTGCTCCAACCAGCCTCGACATATGTCTGCATACATTGACTATTATCATTTTAGGTGAGTTTTGTAAATTGAGACACACACACAAATTAAGGCACTCCACACACACACCAGGACACCAGGCAGGATAAATAATAATCTAAAGCTGCCTATACACACTGGGCCAGTGCAGGCCAACGCCAGTGTGTGGGGGGTCGTTTAGTAATGACTCGCGTCGTCTTTCGTGACCGGTGTCGGTTTTTGTGCACAAAACAGAGGCGCTCGGCGAGTAGCGTCCTGTTCTCCTATTGGCCTACCGCGCTTTTGCCAGCGCTGGGCCAGTGTGTGGATGCTACGTTTTGTCTCGTGCCGTTTTGTCGGCGCTCGCGTTGGCCTGCGCTGGGCCAGTGTGTATAGGCAGCTTTAAATACTTCATAACAGTGCAGTTAATAGACACGCGGTCTATTAACTGCATGCTGAGTGCGAGTTTTGTCGACAATGAAACGCGTCCTACCGTGAGCGCGTAAACATTATTGTATGAAGAAATCCGACGTCGCTGGCAGCGCTAGAAATATTGCGTCATATATACGCGTTCTGTATGCTGATTTCTAGTTGTGTCGACATCAAAACGCGTTCTACCGTGAGCGCGTTAACATGCCTTTTGTATGAGGAAATTACAAATGTTATGTTAGCATAGGGTCCAGTTAAATAATTCTGTCGTTCTCGACGACAGGCACAAAAGCAAAAGCAGAATGACGCGGAAGGGCACAACGCCGCAGTAACAGTAACAGCGCCGCAGTCACCCGAGCCCTCAGCTTCGGGTAATCGTGAATACGTTTTTAGTTCATGGGAGTTTTTACAATAGGTGTATTATACCTACCAGGCAACTAGCTTAATCGGCCGTTTAATAAACAGCCTAGCCTCTTTACTAAACAAGGTCGTTTGACCATGCATTTAATACACTGGCTTCGATCCAGTCGACCCATGAAACTAATAATAATTTGACATATTATTTCACCTATTTACTTGTTACTCTATGTCATTCTGATAATATTGATTAGGATTTCTTGTTTGCAGGTTGCCATATAAAAGAATCTTTGGGGGAGCGTCGGCGTTATCATTGGAGCAGTTCAAGAAGGTCAATGGCTTTTCCAACAAGTACTGGGGCTGGGGAGGAGAAGACGATGATATGTTCTACAGGTACGTTAGGTTAGTTAGTAATACCATCATTATTATCATTAGTAATACGAAAAAGTGGCATCGTTTCATGGTTAATGTCCCAAAGGTTCCGAACGAGGAACTTTGACTCCACTTTTAGTATGATAGAAACGTCTGACAAGACTGTGAAATGCGTTGCCTGAGTGGACCTATTCCGAATGGTTACAATTTTGGTGTAGTCAAGTTGAGAATCAATCCGTTTCTTTTTAAGTAAGCACGCATCGTAGACCGCATCGTCACTTAACATCAGTCGAGATGACGGTCAAGTGTTAACCTGAAAAGTGTCCTAAGAAAGGCTTCTTTCGAGGAAATGTAGATATCATCCGCCAACCCGCATTTATCCAGCTTGGTGGATTATGTCCTTATGGAAGAATGCATTCCACCCTATGGAATACAGAATGGAATACGTAAGTACTCAAAAAAAACAAAGGCTTTGTTATAGAACCTATATAAAATCGTATAAATGTACATATGTAGCTTTAATAGGTATACAGCACAAAATCACTTAAAGATTATTTTTATGTTTATAAATTTCTATTACAGGCTCAAGAACGATGGGTACAATATTACGAGGTATAAACGACCGATATCGAATTACACTAGCCTGCCTCATGGCAAATCTTCGACGAAAAACAAAAAAAGGTAAACTCTACAAAACCTATCGTTAGTTAACTTATTAGTACAAAGCGTTTATTGCCCGTGTTACTACCCGTCTTACTACCAGTAGTAACACGGGAAATTATTTTTGCCCGTGTTACTACCAACAGGTCCAGTAGTACCAAAGCCTGTGAAATTCCTTTATCCTGAAAACTCTATGGTATTTTGATGAACTTTACAAATGTAGAGGTTCAAATTAGTTAGTAATGATTTTTTGATTTTCACAAAGTACTTATGTTCACCGATTAAAAGCTAATTGGCTTGTTTTTGTTAAATGGGCATTGAAGTCTTAAAACACTAAGAAGCGGCACGCGCTCTGCAACGATCCCAATGCAAAATCAGGTGACGTCTCCTGATTGAGTCTCAGTCGCAACAGGAGCCACAAGTTGAGTGGACGTTCGCTAACAATTCAAAAAATCCGATATGAGCCGTAAAAATGTCTTATTCTGCTTTTGCAAGGTGCACAAACAGTTCAAAGACCAAGAACAAGTTCCATGGTATCACTTTTCATGCGTAAGTACACAAAATCTTTAATTATTTCCTTAACAGTTCAATGATTATTACATCTAAAATTATTTTTCTGTTGTAAACAATTTTACAATTGGCCATTTCTAAAAAGAGACAGATATACATACAGCGTAAGAGTGCAACACGACCGGCGATATGTTAGTTGCGGCTATTTTGTCTCTTTCACGCCAGTGCATTTGTATGTCTTTCTATTCTTGTCGAAAAAAATATTTAAATAAATGTGATGTATAGATATCTAATTTGCACCTACTGCCTACTTGTCATGATGTCTTTGTCATTCATTCAAACGTCTCTCACAATGCAAGTGAAGCTGTGTGCACATTGCGTATACCTACTTGTGTGATATTTTCGGCATACTATGCTGTCTTTATATTAGAGCGTACCTTATCTTCGTTTACTTAGTTTCATCAAAGTAAATGGGTGTTTAAATAACGTTGCTCAGGCTTCCTTTTAATTATTCGAGAAATGGGGGAAAAAACATTGATCAAGATATTTTCGTTCACTTCAAAAACGCGTATATTGGAAATTGGAGCAGCCCATAGCGTTAATCTGTTGTTTTTCGGTTTTTCTGAAAAGCAGTTAGATTATAGTCTGAAAGAGCGCAAAGGCTACTTTTTATTGCAAAAAATACCGGAAAGGGACCTAAAGAGGGTAAAACCGCGTGACGCTGCTAGTTGTTTCAAATTTACTTTTTTCGTTCTATTATTTTTCAGGTACCGCCTCCTCTCTAAAACAAAAGGTAATCGTACCTCAGACGAGGGCCTGTCGACCCTCAACTACACTCTGGTCTCCTTACTACAGCACCACCTCTATACCCATATACGGGCTAACATCCAAAAGCGGCGACCAGAACGCGGGATACTACAGGACCTTGTGCACAAATGGCGTCATTGGCATCTGATGGGCCCGAATGAAAACCCTGAGAACTTATCTGGTTACACTGATTTCTGGATTTAAAGTTGAAAAACGAAACAGATCATCAATTAAAGGGTGTCTTTCAACAATGTTCCATGTTTCAAAAACGTCGTCGGCGCGGCGTCGCTGATATTTCAGGTTTTTATAAGCAACGGCTACCTTTTAGCATCAGGCAGACTATAAAACGTATAAAACAAAAGGTGTCGGTTACGTAATATACTGTACTGAAGACTTTAGCTCGTGTCTGAAACAGAAGTACAGACTAACCTGAAAACCCTTAGAACTTATCTGGTTACACTGATTTCTGGATTTAAAGTTAAACAGAACAGATCATCAATCAAAGGGTATCTTTCAACAACTCTCTATGTTTCAAAAATGTCGCCAGCGTCTCTGATGTTGCAGATATTCATAAGCAACGGATACTATCTACCATCAGGCAGACTACAAAACAAATAAAACAAAAGGTGTCGGTTACGTGACTTTAGTGAAGACTTCACTTTAGCTCGTGTCTGAAGCAGAAGTACCGACTAAGTAGAAAGATGCCAGAAGATAGTCACCATTCAGATGGCCAACACGTTTTGATACATTTGCACCGGGCATGGTTCAGGCGGGTTATTCGACTTCATATGAGTCTGTAGATTTGTATATGTGTTGATATTATGTGTAATAATAAATTGTCATCAATTTTTTTTTTGTTTTATAATCTGAAAAAAAAAATTGTCTGTCTTTTGTTAATAAACTAAGGTTTTTTTAATAAACATCTGGCATACTTCGTACCGTCGTACTTATTTTATTTGTTTTTGTCTGTTTAACTACTGGCTGAGCAAATAAAAGTTAATCTGGTCATGTATTAATGAAATATTGGAGATATCTTAACACTATGTAGGAATAAAAAATATTTGCCCTGTTTTATACGTAGGTATATAAAATTTAATAATTTATTTTCTCCGCTAAAACCAAAACCGACTGCAATTTAAAATTAAATTCAAACACTCGTCCAACTTTCATAAGAAGCCATCACTAAGTCATCGAGATATATGAAAGTCAATTTGATTATTTACTCGTAGTACGCGTTGCGCGTAGGCGCCGCCGCCGCGTAGCTATCGGCGCTGACGATCGCACGAGTACCTCTTCTCTACTATCAGTGAACATTCAACGTTCTAGAACTATTTTCTGATCTGTGGTTCTAGTGTCGAGCGGAGCAGACATTGTCAGCATCCTACTAATATTATAAATGTCAATGTATGGATGTTTGGATATTTGGATGTTTATTGCTCAATCTCGTCCTAACGTATGAACGGATCGGGCTGAAATTTGAAACACAGATAGATTATAGTCTGGAAAAACACATAGGGTACTTTTTAAAAACAACGGAAACGGGAACTACGCGGGTAACGCCGCGGGGCACTGCTAGTGCATGCATAATTGACGAACTTTGGAGATCATGACTGTGTCATGCTTTCCTTACGAAAGAAGGCCCCGAGTCCCTGCAGTGGGAACAATTAGGTTGTTTATGCGCCAATATATAACAGAACACAGATAGATTATAGTCTGGAAGAATACATAGGCTACTTTTTATCCCGGAAAACACAACGGGAACAACGGGAACGGGAACTTCGCGGGTAACACCGCGGGGCGCTGCTAGTATATTAAACTTACTACTGTACAGTGTACACTGTACAGTCTCGGTGAATCGCGTGACACACGTGAAATAGGCACACGTCGTAAGCTGCATGAATCAGCTTATCTTGTATCTTTGCCAGTAATTCGTTAAAAGTTCTGGTTGACTTTCGAAAATAATTTAAGAATTTAGTTTCGTCAGCGCTCAACGTGCCATATAACAAGACAAAGTCTCCTGCAACGGCTCTGCTCCATCGATGGATGAACATGGAGTCATCATCGTCGCTGGTTTTAATTTTTTTGGGATAGTAGAAAGCAGTAGTAATTAATACACTCCACTTTGGTCGTCATCAGTACAGTAAGGCGGTCAGTACGAAACTGAAACGAGCCACTCTGAGCCTCAGCGCTGATGAGCTACGCGCTATGCTAATATGCTATGAGCGCTGCGCGAGCGTCAAAGAGAATGTAAATTACTAAGTATGAGCATAAGAATAGCTTTAATATAATCTTATTTAAATTATAGCAACTTTGCTATTTACGAATTGTTATTTAACTAGGCAAGTGTTGTGCCTATCCTACTACTTACTAATCGACGATGCTCTACTAAAATAACACGGTGTTGCGTTAGTGTAAATAAAAAAATTGGCAGTCATAGGAACTGCCGATAGAAGTGAAAACTTATAACTCAGAATTTGATAGCTTACCTTGGAAACTACACGGGTGTAACCGGAGGGCGTGGCCTCGCCATCTTGGCATGGCCATCTAGAAATGCGTCAGCATTTCCCATTGGCTGTTGCGTTTCTAGCTGGCCATGCCGTGATGGCCTGGCCACACCCTTTCAGCATTTCCCATTGGCTGACGTATTTCTAGAAGGCCAATGGCTATGGTCCCGAATTTACCCGAAGATTTCTTACCATACCCGAGCGTGACGCTAGAATTCAATTCACAGCCCACAAAAATCTGTCTAGGCGCGCCTAAAGAAGTTTTCACTTCAAAAAATCGGTGGAGGCGCCAGCGCCCCTATTGTCTTGGCGCCTGTATGCGCCGCACACTTCGCACACAGGGGCGTCTCGGCCCTAATGCTATGAGCGCTGCGCGAGCGTCAAAGAGAATGTAAATTACTAAGTATGAGCGTGAGACTAAAATCAACAGAGCATAAGAACAGATTTAATAGAATCTTATTGCAGCTCAGTTATAAAGAAGCTGTCATCTATACTTACTGTCAAAAATAAAGAAAAGAGAAGAATAATCCACAAGGAAATTGTAGCAAAACTGGAATGCTGTTTTATAATTTAATATAGTATTATTATCGAACCTAAGTTAGTTAACTTTTTAAAAAATAGTAATCACACAAATCTACGGAAATATATTACTAAACCGAACGCGATTTATGCTACTTCGATTACAAGTAAAAGTAAGACCACAGATCAGAAAATAGTTGCGATGCTAAGACACTTAGTGACTCAATGAGAACCAGCACGTCTGAGGGCTATGCAGGGAATGAGGGCGAGGCCCAGTGCGCGACCGTTTTTATAGGGCCGATATGGGGGTAGGCAGGTATGGGGTAAACTAGATTCGGTAATACGGCCGTTCCTGACGGCGAGGCGTCCTCGACCGCTTCATCTCCCAACGGAGGCATATCACTCCCAGCCACATCCTTGGAAACCACGAGTTCACCCTCTGCAATATAAAAATGGTCTTAAAGCACAATGTTCTAAAAAGTATAGAGTAGAGTAGTGTAGAGTAGTGTAGAGTAGTGTAGAGTAGTGTAGAGTAGTGTAGGGTAGTGTAGAGTAGAGTAGAGTAGCGTAGAGTAGAATAAAAAGAAAAGCGGGTTTTGTACAAATGACTTAAACTGCGCAATTTAAGGCACACGCACAACACCCAGGTTATGTTAACTCGTATATGAAACGGTTAACATAGCAGTACGTTATCATCGTAATATTCAACGATACAGGAAATGAATATCACCGACATAACACAACTACACAGTAGGGAAGTACAATTCGGCCGAATCCACCTCTATCCATACTGCTCTAACAAAGGGAAGTAAAGCCCAGTGGGCCCACCTCAATCTCTTTGAAAAGGGAAGTAAAGCACATAGTGCCCACCTCAGACCTTTGAAACGGGAAGTAAAGCACATAGTGCCCCCTCAAACCGCAAATGATCTCTAAGAACAGCGCTGCACGTGTCCGGGGTCCACTCGCCGCGCCCCAGCACCATGTTGGGCCGCCGCCTGCTGTTCGCCTGCCCGCCTGCAGCTCGTAGCGGTGGTGTGCGGTGGAAGCGTGCGCAGGACCTCGTAAAGGCCGCGCATCCCGGAGTCTTTGCCCGTCGACTGTGCCGTCTCGTTGACGAACACGAAGTCGCCCGCGGCAGATGATGCAGGCTGGCAGCGGGTCACCGGCATTCAACAGTGGCACACCAGCTGCAGTGGACTCCTCGTTATTCTCAGTGTCACCGCATTTCATGAAACAAAGGTTTCAGTTTTAAAGAGAAAGATAGTAATCAGAGTGTGAAGTCAAGCAAAAACTTGGAGCTATCAAATCGCATTCACGATACTTCTTCTTGAAAGTTTTAAGAAATTCTTTAAGTTTCAAACTCCAATCAGTTGCAACGGCGAAATACATATAAAGGCATGCTGCAGTCATTCCCATATATGCATTAAACCACAATGAACAGACGAGATAAATGAATAGACATCAAATTTAACAGACGCATGTAGACTTACGAATAACTCAAACATGCGAGAGGAGACTTAGACACTACTTCCGATAAACTGTATTGGGCACGAAGCAGGAAGCTATCGCAGACGCTAGCTTCGTGATTCTGTGAAGAGAGCACTCGTGAATCCTATCTCAGTTCCACCGTACCTCCTTTAAGTGCTTTAGGATCTGGAGATTCAGCAAGACTTTGACTCTTATCAAGTCTCGGCCGCACCTGACCCTGTTTTATGCCAAGAGTTATTTCACCACTTTAATTCATCATTTAGCCACCTTCCTCATCTAAACGCTAAATATCAGTTTTCGTTCATCGTCAAAATGTTCAAAACCAGACGTCAAAACTAAAGGAATGTACGAACCACCAGTTATCGATTAGGACATTGACAGTTACGCCACGTAGTGACTATGTTTCTGGATTACTGACGTTATCACAGAAAAACTTCACGTTGTTTACATTTCGCAAAGCAAAACTATTGTGAATTGGCTTCTAGCAAAAAGAATAGGTTTTGACTTTAATTGACATGAGAGTAAGTTTTGTTTGCGTCATTGGCGAGAACAGTTTCTTTTAGATCTACCCTCATCTTATTGCAATAGGTTTGTCGATAACTGGACAACCCAAACTTTCATCAACTACCTTCAAATTTTACTCACTTTTTGTCAGAATCTATCCTCATATCCTGGTTGATTGAGATTATAACAGTGAAGAGACTAGTTTTCTTGAAATGCACACTAGTAACCACGGAATGAGGAAACGTTCACTCTAGCCGTGAGCGGTTATTGAAGTGGTTATTTGAAGCACTGGCACTAGAGAAAATTACTTTCACTAAGAAAAGCGTTTTAAGTTCAAATTTGAGACTATCAAGTACAGTTGATACCAGTCGATTCACGTAACCAAGACAGTAATTCGCCTTTTGGGGATAATCCCACACGAGCAGGGTGCTCTTTGTAGTCACACATGTTTTCCGATCGCGCGAGACTCACTTAATCACTGTTGTTACACTGATGTTATAATTTTTGGATCAAAACCAGAAACATAGCAATGGATAGATCTCACCGAAGGTACCGCCCTAGGCGCGCAAATGAGACGCCTCGCAACGTCCGCGGGGGCAGGGCTCGAAGCCCCGCCGCGCGGTGGCGCCGCGGCCAGCCGAACCCGTGCCAGTCCGGCCCGCTCCCGAGCGCCAGGAACCGCCGCAGCGACGCCTCAAGGAGGCCCGGCCACAGCGACGCCTCACGGAGGCTCCGCCGCAGCGACGCCACAAGGAAGCTCTGCCGCAGAGACGCCTCAGGGAGGCTCCGCCGCAGAGACGCCTCAAGGAGGCTCCGCCGCAGCAACGCCCCAAGGAGGCTCTGCCTCAGCGACGCCTCGAGGAGGCTCGGCCACAGCGACGCCTCATGGAGGCTCCGCCGCAGCGACGCCTCAAGGAAGCTCGGCCACAGCGATGCCTCATGGAGGCTCTGCCGCAGATCGCACGTCCAACACTGAAACTCTAAATAAGATCACTTCCATGGTGCTCCTCAAAGCGGAGATACAAGCCGGTTCTCCGTACCTTTCATCGAGATTGCCGTAGCTAATGAGACGACATTCTAAATCGGCTATTTTTCTATTTCGATTCTAACCTTACTTTTATTTAAGCTTCGATCAAATATACAAGACAGTGGGCAGTTGAGAAAGAATCCCGGTTCTGATATTATCGAACCTAAGTTAGTTAACTTTTTAAAAAATAGTAATCACACAAATCTACGGAAATATATTACTAAACCGAACGCGATTTATGCTACTTCGATTACAAGTAAAAGTAAGACCACAGATCAGAAAATAGTTGCGATGCTAAGACACTTAGTGACTCAATGAGAACCAGCACGTCTGAGGGCTATGCAGGGAATGAGGGCGAGGCCCAGTGCGCGACCGTTTTTAGGGCCGATATGGGGGTAGGCAGGTATGGGGTAAACTAGATTCGGTAATAGTATAATATAATATAAAATTGGACCTTATATAAAGAATAAGTAAATAGATTAGGTTTTTCCGCACGGTTCCTTTGTACCAATCGTAAGCAGATGAGGTGTATGTTAGCTATGGCAACAGAGTGATGTGCCGCGACAAAAGTATGGCACTTCCACAAGAGCGATCAGACCCGTGCTTTCGGTGTAAACTGTAAAGCAGTTGTTCTAACTCTATACTTGGTGTTTATGTAAACTGTTTGGGCAGTACATATAAGCACCGAAATTAGGATTTTCATAAGAAGGAAAAATAGTGCCAATCTACCCTTTGATTCGCTACTGTAGTAAGCTCAGGTAAATATCAGTCTGTAAAAAAGTGTGGTCAGGTCGATGCTTTTTACCTTATTCTCAATGAAAAGCCACCATCTTAGTAAATTACCATTGACAATTTTTTTTTTGTAAACTTCGTAGCTCTTCCAAGGTACCATGGATACTCCATCCAAAAAACATCCAAGTTCATAACAAAATGTAAACATTTTGTTATGACCTTGGATGTTTTTGGTATTTTGGAAGCATCTATTATATAGGCCTTTTCACACCAAAGCGGATTTGGCCGCCTGCGATACCAGAACGTTTCGCCAATCAAGCAAAAAATACCGCGTACCCAGGCGGTACGTACCGCTTTCGCATTAGCCGCTGAACTTCGTACAAAATACCGCGCGGTATTTACCTCCACCCACAGCGGTAGCGAATACCGCTCCGGTATGAACAGGCCTTAATACTATACTGTACTGTATCTATCACAGGTAGGTTTAAATGAATAAGTTAAAATGGTTTGCACAAGGCACAAGTATCATTTGTTTAAAGTTACCTTGATTTATTAGAACAAAAATATTCGATATACTTAGTATTAAAACATAAGATAAAAATTAATTCAATTCATTTATTCGAGCCATAAATTAAATAGAAAAATTTGAGCATAATTTTCTTCGAATCAACAATAACCAATTTTTGACTGGCCTCGTGGCTTAGTGGGTAGTAGCTCTGCCTGCGAAGCCGAGGGTCGTGGGTTCGATTCCCACCCAGTGCAAATATTTGTGTGATGAATTCAAATGTTTGCACTGTGTCTGGGTGTTTCTATGTATAATAAGTATGTATTTAAAACTATACAAGTATTATATCAGCTATCTGGCCGCCATCATACAAGCTTTGCTTAGTTTGGGGTCAGACGGTGTTGTGTGTGAATTGTCCACCAATATTTATTTATTAAAAAAAAAAAAAATTCAATTTCAAATTAAACTTGGACACTAGCCTAAATTTAATATTGTTGTGAAATCAATTTACTGTTCCCATGACAGCGAGGTAGAGAGAGGCGAATACGAGGTAAGCCCATTTTATGTTATTGTGATGTTTTTAAAATCGCTACCTACACCGATTTCCACAAAAACTCTATGACCTGTACACACCTTTGAAGTTCAATCCACCAAACAAAGAAATAATCATTATAAGCGATTCCCGACAATTGGGAATGGGACCTATCGCGTATCATGCAGATTTACATTTTTTTCTCTTTGATAATTTTGCAATCTATTTTGATGTTTTTAATTGTAATTGTGATCTATTTTTAGTTTAATAAAAAAAGTTGCAGGTACGATTTCCAGACTAGACAAAAACTTGTTGTCAATCAATCAATCAATCACTGGCCTGTCAGATAGTCACTAAAATGTCAATTCGTTAGCAAACATTACAATATCTTGTCAATAGGTTATGTTACTTTTAATGTAGGGACGCGAATTCGTTTCCAATTAGTCTGAATGAGGTTTTTTTTTTGCAAAATTACCAATAAATGCCTAAGTATTACAGGTTTCGGGCAACTACGCCCACTAGAAAGCCTAGACGTAAAGAAAAAGAAGCTAAAAACATTGAACGGTTTGTATCAACTTATTTTTTGTTGAATTCTACATATTTTGGTGTTTTTGTAGGTATACCTAAATAAGTATGGTAAGTAGGTGTCCTTATATCTTCAACTAGCAGCGCCCCACGGTTTCACCCGTATAGTTCTCGTCCCTGTTATTTTCCCGGTATGAAAAGTAGCCTGCGTTATTCTTGACCATAATCTATCTGTGTTCCAAATTTCAACCCGATTCGTTTAGGTGTACCGACGTGATTGAACAACAAACATCCAAACTTTGATATTTATATTATTAGTAGGAGAGTTGGCACAAATTTTTGGGATGATATTTGAGGGAAGCCGAAGAATTATCCACATACCTTTACCCCTATACCCCTATACGGAGCTGCAAACCTGGCTGAGGAATAGCGGGGCAAAATGAATCCCTCTCCCAACTCTCGGATTATTATTTTGGGATATAACGATAAATAGTTAATGTTGGGACTCGGGGTCTTCTATCGCAAGGAGAGAGTCAAGGCCATAATCCACCATCCACCACGCTGGCCTAGTCGGGAGAACGTCGACGGCCGATCCGGAGACCCCGGGTTCAAAATCACGCGCACAACTGGCTTTGCGAAGTCATGTGCGTAATGCCGCTAACTTAAAACAGTAAAGGTAAAAATCGTGAGGAAACCGACATGTACCTAGAATCTTTCGAAGTCATCCACCAATATTATTTTATTATGATTAATACCAGTATATAAAATACTTTCAGGACAAGAACGGAAACTGGAAAGAGCTGGTTAGACTTGTCCATATCATGCAGCCCGGCTGCATCGTGGTACCTCCGACGTACGGCGTGGCGCGATCCGTTGAGACCCCGGTGGTCAGGCTTGGTCAGCCTGCGACCATCGCTGCAACTCAACAACCGACCTATCTTCGTTTTTAAAATACCTACCGCTAACTAGAAAACTGCTACACTTAAGTAGTGCTCTTAAGAGCACTAGCTCTTAGTGCGAATTTTGATACGATACGGAATTTAGTTTGGTTAGTTTGTATCCATTTTGCAATAGTGCGCCGTCTTCCAACCCAAAACGAGTACCTACTAAATGAAACAAAATTTCATATATAGACTATAAAATTCGCACGCAGAGTAAAAGCAAAAAAATCAGAACAACTTGTGTTAGAAATCTAATTTATCTAGTTCAGATTCTTTGTTGTTTTATGTTTGTCGTCTAAATTTGTCTTCATCAAATAATAACCGCCCAGAATACTTTTACCTCTGATTACGATGACTCGTGACGATTCCTGGAGTCGAGGTATACAGTACAAAGTCTTCATTTTCAGTTTGCTAATACGCCATCTGCGTTCGTACTGCGGCATTTGTGAAACCTGACAAGGTTATAGGTGCCGGCAAACAAGTTGACCCAATGAAGTTAGCTGCGCAGAAACGTTTTTTTAAGGTATCTTTGGTGGAAATGTACATGCGCGAACTTTCCCCTTCCATGTCAATTTTGGGTCAACTTGTCAACGCGTTTGAAACCGATCGTGAAGAACAGTTTTTCAAAATGAGTTGTTTTCAGAAGAAAAAAGTGCTCCAAGCAACGTAACAGATGGCGGTAGTGCGTTTTTTAGTACCTACTAAATCGCTAAAACGATTATTTACTCATTTCAGTTTTTGTAAAAATTATGAAATTTCACGTGGTTTATTGACTTCAGCGTATTTACTCGTAAATGTAACGGTGCATAAAATACATGGAGAAACAGATATACAGCAAGACGAAAAAATTGTTAGATTTATGAATTTACTTTGACAAATTTATCTGTGGCCTTTTATATGTAATTTTAACTGTCATGAGAGCGCCCTGAAGTTTTCAGGGCATTTTTTATTTGGGTTTTATATTATTTTGCAAACTTCACTGTGGTCCGGTTTGAAGGCTCATGTTACCAGGTACATTACAGGGCAAAGATCATCGTATTTCTTAGGGTGACCAGCGTAGCGCAGTGCTAGGCAGTAATTTGGGCTCTGCATATTCAAGTAGATGCGTGGCATTGCGGCTGTTGCTTATCATCAGGCGTTTGTCTTGCTCGTTTTGTCTATCTTCATGATAAAAAAGAATAAATGGAATATTAGTAACAAAGATTTTAATGTATTGTCTGTACTTACATATGTGAGTGTTATTAAAGTTTTTAAAACTTAATAAGTTTATTTTTTCTGGAACCTTAATTAAAAAAATTAATTAAGGTTATTTCTTTATTAATTTAAATGTACTAATATAGTAACTAAGCGGTGACTAGCTAACTTCTGATACCCATTTGGTTTTTTCTAACAAATACCAATTTACATAGACTTTTGATATATTAGTTAGCCCTAGTGTCGGGGGTTGAAATTTCGCATCGGCCCCCTCCTACCAGTGATATTAAACAAATGGGCAAAACAGATGCCCACAAATGGGCAATAGCTTCATATAGAAGAACAGACAAAAACGAAGCTAGGGCCTTGAGGTGTTTAACCCGCACGGCGGGTAAAAAGGTCAAATATACCCAGCATGGCGACAATCGAAGACAATATACTCATTTGACTGATCGTACGACTGGCCCCTCCTTAGCGTTTTATAAGCATATTAGCACTATACCTGTTGCGAGTTCGGTCAGTCAGGCTTTTGATTTCGACAGAAAGAGTGCTGGCAAAAAAAAAACGTAAAATAATATAATGTATAGGTTTCTGCTCAGTGAAAGGGTTCGGAAAGAATAGCAGTACATCCAGCTTTACAAAGGACGGTATATCATTTCACAAGTAATTTAATGCAATAATTAGAAAAACAAAACATTATCAATCTACAAAATTCTGTGTCTGGGTGTTTCTATGTATAATAAGTATGTACCTATTTAAAATGATATAAGTATTATATCAGCTATCTGGCCGCCATAGTACAAGCTTTGCTTAGTTTGGGGTCTGATGGTGTTGTGTGTGATGTCCACCAATATTTATTTATTTATATTTATTTAATTATAACGAACATTAAAAAATAAACGAAAAAATAATTGAAAAATAACGAAATGGGAACCCGTTGATGTCTTTCTTTGCATCCTGATCCTGTCCTTAGAAGTTTGTATAACTCTGTCTCGTTTTGTCCAATCATTGGTGGAAAGTAGTGCACGTCATAAGGATATTCGGCTTATCACAGCGCGGCTTTTTACCTCGTCCTGTCCCCCCGCTGGTGACTTGTGAATGTAAGCGAGATTCGTTTCATTGCCGATCAACAGGATATATAATCTGTGGCGACAACGGACGCAAACCATCATGATAAACCCTAAAGGAGAACATATGTTCAAGACCAAGATGGACAAATATGGTCTGATAATGACTTAAGACAATAATTATGCATCAAATAAAACAATCGATTAAAAACAAACAATATATTTTATTACAAAACAATTTCGAAAAAATAAAATTAAACTAAATACATTATCACTTTGATTAAGTAACTCAATGGTATCTAGTTATGACTATTACGTTATTTAGCATGGCTAAGCTGAACGTTGACCTATCTACGCATGTATAAAAGATTACAACTAGGTTTATTGGAACACAGGAATTGAGATTTATATGACTTGTAGAATACAATCTCGTAGGTTTTATCAGTTATCTGCGCCACCAGTTAAAGATTTCTGTAGAATAAAATTAACTACACACCTATTAAACTAGTTCTGAGAGTAGTACGATAGTGGCGACGCATGGGGTAACAATGCTGCTGAGGATTCTTAAATTACCAAGTTACAATTGGCAATAAACAAAAATGTAGAGGCAAAAAAAACATTGGAACGTTCTTTTTTTCGCCCTTTTAGTTTACATGAATATTAAAAAAAAAATAGGTAAAATTTACAAATCTTACAAAATTTTGTGCATTTAAATTATATTTCAATTGTATATCAATACAATTATTACACTCCTAGTATGGTTCAGACATTAGATGATTCTAATACTAGGAGTGTATAGAATTTTTGCGAGTTTTCTGTAAAATATCGTTTCCAATTTCATATTCCATTCATTCTATTGATATTATTTTTAGCAATAAATCTTAATTCCCAAATCATCCATTTTACAGTAATTGGTCACGATTTCACGACATCTCCGCGTCTTGCTGTTACATGCTGTCCCTCTCGCACTTTAGCAATTTAGTAAAGTGGTGATAAGGACCGAAGCAGAGGTATCGTGACCGTGTCAGTTAACATTGGTAAAAATACAAAACATGCTACAGATTATTACGTAAGTAGGTAGGTATAATGTTAGTCTAAATTGACTGTTTGAATAGTTTTCAATATCACTAATCCAGCACTTAAAATTGAAAATTCTTACATAATTCCTCAATGGATAATAACCTTAGACCAAATTGGTATCAAAACTACTTTTAAAAATGAGATTTCTAAAATTTTAATTGTGCCTAAGTATTTTTTTTACCGATCCCAATACACACATCATTTCGCGATATCTAAGTGAAAATATAGCTATCTCTCTCTGACGAGTATGCTAGTAGAGGAGACAGCTATGAGTTTCACAATTGGCACCTTAAATAGCATTCACCAAAGTTCACTGTATTTTGGAATTAAGTCTACACAGATGCATAAATACAACAAAGACAACGAATCGTTTGCAATCGTTGATTCATTAACACTATTATTATTTTGTGATTTAGTAGAAGAATAGATACATCCACTATGTATTTATAGGAAATTAGCATAGCGCCCCCTTAGCCTAGAGGTGGTCTTATAATTTAGGTACGTAAAGTAACTACATATTGTTCAATATACATATTTGATGGAACGAAATCGCTGGTCATGGCAGATACTTGGCCTAAAGTAGATACATTTTTTAACCCAAGCAAACGTGCTTACAGTCATGTGATTCGGTGAATTTCTAGTCTGTCTTATTAAAGGACGCAATCTTCACAAGCGATGGCATTCAAATGCAGAATGTTCGTGCGATCCCGACATTCCCAACAGAGACGGGCGACAGCTCCGAAGTTGCCCTCCTAATCGGGGATCCTGAATCTTTTCTGTCTTCTCATTTCCCCCCACCTAGGGTAATACCATAGGTATCTCAAGGTATTCCAGAGGTAAATCAAAGTAAGGCGCAAACGGTCGCAGCAATAGACAGTATAAATTCAAATTAACTTTTTTCTTGTATACTAGCAGTAGCCTCGGCCATGACCGCGTAGTTCACGGTTATTTTCCCGCGACAAAAGTAGCCAATGTACAACGTCAGACTACGAGTATAATCTTTGTTCAAAATTTCAAGCTGATCTGTTCAGTCGTTCTGACTTGATTGAACAACAAACATCCAAGCACCCAACATTTAGATATTTATATATTCGTAGCCTGTCTTTTTTGTCTTCTATAGGTGTAGTTGGCGTCCAAAGCCCGGAGGTACTTGTCCTGTGTATAAGCCACTATGGGAATCAAAATGTTCATACTATTTTTCGTTAAATAAATGGGAAGTTTTTCACTCCAAATCTTTGTGTTAATAAATCAATGATTGTACATTTTATATTCTAAATAAACTATGTAGACATGGTATCTTTCAGTATAATACACAACAACAGTGATTTAGGCCTA
Organism: Ectropis crepuscularia; assembly: GCA_963693475.1. Lineage (NCBI taxonomy): Eukaryota > Metazoa > Arthropoda > Insecta > Lepidoptera > Geometridae > Ectropis > Ectropis crepuscularia. Next base: position 20,747,709 of record OY856358.1, read on the forward strand.
CCTAAGAATAAGCCATTACCGATACCCAGGGCAAGTAAGAGTCTTTTAGTTTTATAAATAATATAATTATCGAATTCATTGCAGCACATGATTTAAATTCATAAATACGGTACGATATTTTAGTAACGTGTGGAAAACTCATCCTAACATGGGTTTCAATTTTAAGTTATATATAATTAAATATAATCTTCAAACGAGACAAGAAATTGGGTCAGATTTTTGTTTCCATATTTAATTGTAGTATAGCATTTTTTTTTTTTTTTTTTTTTTTTTTTATAGCATAGAGTAACGAGACGAGCAGGCCATGTGCCTGATGGTAAGCAACATGCCTGCCACATAACAGCACAGTAACACGCAGCTATTGGAACATGATAGTCCAAATCATTACCTAGCACTGCACTGCGCTCGTCACCCAGAGATCTAAGATATTATGTCTCTAAGCCCTGTAATTTCTCTGGAATCATTGCCCTTCAAACCGGAACACAATAATGTATGCACACTACTGCTTGGCGGTAGAATATTTGGCAAAGGTGTGGTACTTCCCCAGGCGGACTCTGCTAAGAGTCCTACCACTACTTTCGAACGAGACAAAAATTGGTTCAGATATTTATGTTTTTTTTCAATACTATAGTGGTGGGACGAACAGAACCTGTGCCTAATGGTAAGGAATACGGCTGCCCGTAACAGTACAGTGTCACGCAGCTATTAGAAAATGAAAAGTCCAATAGAGTCCATAAGTGATGTTGGCAGTTTAATTATAGGCCACTCAGAAAGCCCAAAGGATTTGAATTTTGTAATTAAAGTAAATGAAATCTTTGATATGATTAAATCGTAGTTAATCATACTTATATTTTTTATTATTTTTTTGCAAATATTTTTTTATTCTCATACACAACGGTTTAGTTCGCTAGTTGTCAAATGCAAAAACTATCACGTCATCGTGTTCTTGCATATTTTATGATAACTGTACGAGGTAAGTGGCTGAATAATAGTGGCTGAATAATATATATATTATTCAGCCACTATTATTATTATAATGTATTATTATAGGTATACCTATAATCTATGAAGGGTCATAAGGGAAAATGCTAGTTTGTTGTTTTAACAGCACTAGGTTTACATTACGTTCGCTGTTACATAATATATTCAAGTTTGACTCGTTATATCTACTTACTATAACCTAGACACATTGCAAACTTGCTTGAAAGTTACCACAGACTGGGATATTCATATTTAAATGACCAAGTTTGCAGTACCTAAAATTGATATACCTACTCTTCATTTCCTACGTTTGAAGTTTTAATTGAAATTCAAATACAAATCAGTTGTGTTAGCAAGTGTGCATACCTGGACTTTGTGTTTAAAGGTTGAATTTTATCGAGAATAAGACCGCGTTTGACTACTGATTCGCCAGTTGGTAAGACACACCACGCATTTAGGCTTAACAGAAAATCCATTACGAAAATTCGTTGAAAATTTCTAGGTTAAATCATGAAACTTTTTGTCTGGATATAGGTTATGGCTTAAACTTATCAATTAACATTTTTGTATCACATCGTATCCCTTATAATTACAGCTAAGCGAAGCTAAAAGGTTTAGTTACAAATTATTTACAAATTAAAATGGTGACGTCACAATCTCACTTTATCACATATTTTAAGTTGCTACTTATTAGGAGGAAGTTTGGAGTAAAAATCAATATTTTACATGAGATTATATTTTTTCACATTTATTTATCTTATTTCAGATTCGACTTCAAGCGTTTGCTTAGATCCAGTTCCTCTACCGTCTAAGTAAAATAATAATAATTGTTCACTGTAAAACCAAACAACCGACTTCAATAATAATTATTACCTATTTAAAGTTAAACTCACAAACTCAAGTCATTTTAATTAAATTTGGGAAAGCAAATAATTGGGGTAGTATGATAAACACCTGGTCAACTGAGACAGTGAAGTTTCGTAGTAGGTATGCTAAATTATCATTGATATTTATAAATTTTAATTTTTTGAAGATTTATAACACAGATAGAGCAATTTCGATAAAATACAAACGGGACCACCGCGAAAGTATATACCAACTGAAACATCGGTGAACAAACATAAAAAAGGTTGAGATTCTCTTTTCCTTGAAGTAGGCTAAAAATGTCCATAAATTTGCTGAGCAAAAATAAAAGCCATCGAGCCATAAACTTATTATTAGTTTTAGTTAGACGGTAAAGTTTAGTTAAACTCCTTGGTAATAGTTCACGATACTCTTACCTGAATAATCAAGCAAGGTCTTACACAGCTGGAGCCGGAGGTAAACATTATTTTAAAGTATTTCCGATATCCGAGACTGATACAACTGCTTTATAAACTAGCCTATTATAACAATAGTAACATATTGGATATAAGTCGGGGAAGTACGATTACAAGTGTTCTTTTGGCACGCCACAGACAGATTTTTCGTGGGCTGTGAATTGAATTCTACGCACATTCTAGTCACGCTCGGGAATGATAATAAATCTTCGGGTAAACTTGGGACCATGCCCACCTAGAAAGGCGCCAGTATTTCCCATTGAAACCCTCCGTTTTCACCCGCGTAGTTTCCAAAGTGAGCTATCAGATTCTGAGTTTTAAGTTTTCACTACTATCGGCAGTTCATATGACTACCTATGTTTTTTTATTTATTAGTCGGTTGAGTTTTAAAACCACATTTTAAAAGGTTCAAAATATTAACCTCATTTAAGTGTTTACAGTTATGTAAACACTTAAATGAGGTTAATTCGACCAATCGGCTCCGGCTGTGTTTTCACTCGCAATCAGGGATATATCCCTCTCCTCTATAGAGGAAAAGAGGAACGTGATCTTTTACCTCGGTCGGGTAATGAGAGTATTAAATTAAAATCTATACAACATAGCAAGCTTTATACAAATGATTCCACCTATAATATAATAAGTACATGTGATAAAATTGCATCAATCGTTTCAAATCATTTTATGAGTATGTACCAGTTTACAAATACAGAGATTCTTACTAAGTAATAACAAAGCAATATAGCATGTCATTGTGAAGTGTAAATAAAAAAAATTGATTGAGTATATTTTAGGCCGATGTATTGTGAAGATATTTTTTTTTAATTTTATTGTAATATTATTGTATTTCATTGGCATTTTTTATAATAATATTAATATTACTTAATAATTCTGCTCTGAGCATTCATAACTCTATATTGTCAATCTGTACTTAAGATGGCCATTATAATATTTACAATTTATGTACACCGTGTAATGGTTCCATAACAATTGATAAAATGCATAAATTAAATCGTAATAAAAATATTGTATGTACAATCGCTACAAGAATTAAAAATTGATTCATTTCAAACGATTTTCTGCCTTATAGACATAACAATTAGAAACTGACCAAACTAGATGTAATAGTCTTTTATTATAATTGTATAATGTTAGTGTATAAGGTAACAAAGTCGTTGGGTAGACCAATAAAATCACCATACTAAAAATAAAAATAAATTGATATTTTTTTAAATTTGAACATTACCGAATAATAATAATAATAGTTATTATTATTCGGCAAGTCTCCTAAAACATCGAAATGTAAAATTCATCAATAATTTAAAATAAAATAAATCACAAAATAATATAAACGCCACAAAGAAAACTAAGGCATGCATTCAACGCCATAAATACATGCAAGAACTTATAAATGTAATCCTTATGACTAATAACATAGACCCCATTTTACACTGGAACTGTCTGACAGGTAGTCAGGAATTATAAAATTTACTCTTATTTTAGTTACATATTATATTGATGAATTGATTGATAATTAAATTTATTTTATTTACAAGTTTATTTTGGGAACCTGATTAGTATTAGGTAATTTAACAGAATGTTTTACACTAAGTATGAGTAGCAACAAAATTAATCGGAGTCAAGAGCAAGAGTTAAACTAATCTGAAATGACAATATTAAAACTGTTGCATATTCCGTTCTTAGTTGATACGAGGGTCAAACTGAAAGTTCTTAGAAAATCAAAAACTGATTACATTAGCCAGTTATTAGTTTTATTATATCTTTTCAAAATATTGTCCATTCACGTCAATACACCGCTGCATGCGATGGAACCACTGGGAAAAGCACTTTGCCCACTCGTCCTTAGGGGTCTCTTCAATGGCATCGCGATACGCAGCCACCGCTTCTTCAGCATTCATAAACCGCTTTCCTTTAAGTTTTTCTTTAATTTTTGAAAATAAATAAAAATCACAAGGCGCGAGGTCGGGGCTATACGGCGGGTGACCCAGTAATTCAACGTTTGATGTCGCCAAATAGTCGATCGTTCGCTTGGCGGTGTGCGATGAGGCGTTGTCGTGGTGAAGGAGGATTCTACTGCGAGGTCGTTTCTCTCGAACTTTTTCCAAGACAAGTGGCAAACAATTGGTAGTGTACCATTCTGCAGAAACTGTTTTTAGATCCTCTAACACAATTGTTGCGAAATGACCTATCCTTCCAAAGAACGAGGCCACCATTTTTTTCCCCGCACTTCGATCTCTCTTCACTTTAGTTGGCAACTCCTCGAAAGGAAACACCCACTGAGCAGATTGTCTTTTGGTTTCAGGATCATAACAGTAAATCCAGCTTTCGTCACCTGTTAGTATGTCGAACACAGCATTTGAGTCACCTCCGTTAAATCTTTCAATCATTTTACGGCACCAATCCACACGATGGAGTTTTTGAGCCTCGGTCAAATTATGAGGTATCCACCGGGCGCAAAGCTTCCTGACCGCTAAATGTTCGTGTAGGATTTTGTGCACTTGACTCATACCGATGCCTAAGCTTGTCCGAATCTGCTGATAGGTCACTCTTTTGTCAGTCTCTATCATACGCCGCACAACACAGATGTTATCTTCAGTCGTCGCCGTAGAAGGCCGTCCCTCACGTAAATCATCAGTGAGATTAGTGCGACCACGTTTAAACTCATTAAACCAGTTGTAAACAGTCGCACGAGATGGGGCTTCATCGTGAAAGGCCAATCGTAGTCTATCATAACTTTCTTGTTGACTTAAATGACATCGAAAGTCATAAAAAATCATTGCACGAAAATTTTCTCGTGTTAAATTCATGTTGACGTGACACAGACAATTTTCAATTTGCCGCCAAATCGTAAAACAAATGACAAATGAATGAAGTATATACTCAGTAATATTGGCAAAGAGTTCTATTTTCAAATTATAGTTTTTTTTTTATTATATTGTTTATAAGTGGCCAGTTCTAAGAACTTTCAGTTTGACCCTCGTCTTGGCTAAATTCAATTTAAATCAATGCATACAGTAGGACTATTTTTAGATGAAGTTTCTGAGCTCTGCACATGGAATCTTTGCATTGGATAATTTTAAGAACAAAATAGTATTTCCACAAAGATTTTACTATATTCTCTTGTTTCAAAATTACTAAGAAATAATATCTTCAGAAAATTCGTCCCAAAGCAAAACTGTGTTAGTAATACGGTGATGGTGTATCTGTCTTAGCCAATTCACACAGAACGGAAAGTTGCTTGTCAATAAGTAATTTTTGTATGCTATTTAATCATATTTCATACGTCCTTCTTCTTGTTTATGAGTATAATATTTTATTGAAAATGAGGGCTCTTTTGTAAAAAAATCTAGCATTGTATAATATAATATTCCATAAATGGCGCTTATTTTAAAAATATTGTACAACGGACTTTGGTTCTGAGTCGCGTCTTGTTTCAAAATCTTGACAATTGCTGTAACATTTTTTTTTGATTCCTCACAACAGCTAATAATAAAAATTATACTGTTAAAAAGACAAAAATAAAACGACCTTGTATTTTCCCGCCACGATATTCACCTACCCTTGCCTTACTAAATACAATTTAAACGCTAATTTCCTTCTAATACAGAAGAGATCAACAACATTTTTTGACATACATCGTAACATTTAAAAAAAAAAAAACTCTGCTGTCAATTTTAAGTGTCAATTCAGATACCGTGTTTTATCAAACAAACATTTTTAAACGAGCTACGATTGGCTCGTTCATTTTCGTCCTTGAGCTACGATTGGTTGACAGTTTGCGGACATGCAAAAAGTTACATTTGTTCTGACCAATTACGGTTTCAAAATCGTTATTTAAAATTTACCAAATTGATCGTTATTTTAACGACAGCAGAGTTTAGTTTCTTTAGTCCTGAAACGTAAGGGGTCAAAGCATCTAGCCCGATTGTGCGCTACCGATCATCGCCAAACAGCAGTTTGGCGAAATACATCCATCAGCTCCTTTCGTCTATATTCACAAGGATGTGTGTATAAAGGTGAAACTGCACTACTTGGGCCAGCTGATACTCGAGAGTTGATAGGCCGTCTTTTTGGAATGTTTGGCTTGTCTGGGAAAGGAGGTTGTACCTGAAATATACATTTTTAAGTTGTTAAAATCATAAAGAATAATAAATATGAATGTGTTTTTGTGTAAATCATTCACCAATTACCACAACATGAGCTAAGATGGCTAGTGTGGTACCAACGGTTTTTTTTATTTTTTATTTAATTTAAACACTCCACAGACTCCGGGGTCCGTGACTTTTGTCATTACAATAATCTTTTTTTATTTACATAGTTCTTGGATTAGGAGAAGAAGAGGAAAATAAGGGGGGGAGTAGGGGGTGGTGAACATTTTTAAACGTAATTCTAAAGCTAGTCAGTCCGATTTCGTCTGCTGAGCCGATCACTACAGGTTCGGATTCCAATAGTAATCGACTCGACATCGTCTTTTGCCTAAGCCGCCTCCTCCTGGCCCAGAGCCTCCACTACAGCCGCATTTCTGTCTCTAATGGCCATCTGCAGGTTGAAATCTTGAATGGTCTTTGGTGATGCAGCCAACGCTCGCCGCACGAACCGACCGATGGCGTCGTCGGTGTCGTCAGCGTAGTATGTGAAGGTCCCCGTGTGCCGTGAGATTGCAACAACCGCATGGGACACGCTCTCGTGCAGCTTCATGTTTGCCTTAGTTTTAATTACGATTACCGACTCGTATGTCAATCCCTGCGCTTCATGAATGGTAAGGATGCGTAACCCGGTGCCTGACCCGTAACCCTGGTTTGTCAGGGTCTCCTTTTCCTCTTGAGAATGCACTAAAAATAGGGTGTTGGGTTGGGTGCCGGGTATTTGCGCTCCTTTATACCTTCTCTGCTCCAGGGACTTTATACGGAGTACTGAGGAGTACATACCTGAGTATATTTCCCTCAGCGCATATGCAACATCCATCGGGTTGCGATGTGTGCAGAGCAACTCCTGGCTGATCTTTGCTACCAGGTTCGGGCGGTGATACCTCATTTCGAAGAGATTTTCCCTATCGATGTAAGGCAACTGATTTGTAGTGGTAGGACTCTTAGCAGAGTCCGCCTGGGGAAGTACCACACCTTTGCCAATTATTCTACCGCCAAGCAGTAATGTGCAAACATTACTGTGTTCCGGTTTGAAGGCCAATGTTTCCAGAGAAATTACAGGGCTTAGAGATATAACAACTTAGATCTCTGGGTGACGAGCGCAGTGCAGTGCTAGGTAATGATTTGGGCTCTCCATGTTCCAATAGCTGCGTGTCACTGTGCTGTTATGTGGCAGGCATGTTGCTTACCATCAGGCACATGTCCTGCTCGTCTCGTCACTCTTTATTTAAAAAAAAAAAAAAAAAACAACTGATTGACGTCTCCGATGAGGACAATTTCGCCAACACCAGACAGCCATGAGACCATCACAATGGCCCCGAAATGGTTCATGAGAGCCTCATCCACCAGGAGGCGGCTGAATTTCTCTTTTCCGAAACCATTTACCAGAGCAGAAGCCATAGTTCGCACCCTGGTTTTGACCAGGTTTCCGATACGGTGCGATAGCTTCTCCCTTAGATCTTTTGCTGCCTCAGTTGTTGTGGTGATGATAGCGTCTTTGTCCACGTCGAAGTGTCTAATCACCCACGTTGTCTTTCCACATCCTGGAACTCCGTTGACCCACTGTATTCTTGGTACCTCCCAGTTTTCCCAACACGCTTTGACGTTTGAGGTCCCTTCAATGGACTTGGCCATCTCGAGGATCCTGTCGTCCAGCATAATCTTGGTGCATCGGGCGGTAACTACAATTGGGTCGTTTAGTGGTGTCGCATAAACGGGTCTTCCCGCGCGCTCTGTCTCACTCTCGTTCAGTGTCACGAAGCCATTTTCTGCACTGTAAGCTGCCATATACTGTCCTGTCATGGTTCCCTTGATGACCCGGGATGTGACATTATTATAAATGGCTGCTTCGGCCTCCTCGAGATTCACCTTTAGGAGGCTTTCACTTCCTAGCCTATAGAACTGCATGATGTTTTCGCAGATCTTGAGGTTAACTAGTCTTGTTGCTCTCAGTATGGCTATGAATTCGATGAAGGCGTTACGTGCATGGCTCCGCGGCTCCGAAGCCGTGACATAGCGGGGCGGTTCAACCTGTCCCATGTCGGCTCTCGTTCGGCTCATTTGTTGCTGTGAAGCTGTTTTGAGGGTCCCTGACGTTAAAAGGGGTGGTGCATGGGATGAGATTCGGAGTACGCTCCCTGCTGCAGTGTTGAAGGCAGCCACGAAGGCCGTGTTGGTGCTTCGGCTGCCGCTTTGATTGGCTGCGGCTTTTTCCGCGGCTGCCCTCTGCTGTGCTCTTTCGGAACCGGTTTGGTTGGTCGAACTAGGAATGGGGTGTCCCCAGCTGTCAGTTGCATTTGTTAGGTCGTGCGAAGGGGCTCTGAGGAAGCTCAGATTTTCTCCCCTATCTTCGTATACGACAACCTCATGATGTTTAGAGGCTTCAATGCAACCCAGCCGGTCTGCGACTTTCGCTCTTGAGTATTCGATTGCCATCGCATCCACGCTTATCACCCGGGGTGTTTCACCCGCATTTCTGCTAAGATGTGCAAGCAGCGCACTTGCCTGTGTGAAAGGTGTCCGACCTTCCGAGTATTCTATTAGTGCAATCGTTTTGTTTCTCGATCGCACCAACCGAAATCGGTGGCCGTCTACCTCGCACACTGGCATAGCGTCGAAGGTTTTCCGCTTCATTGTGACTTTTGCGGTACTCCCATTGAGCAGACAAGACAATCCCGGCGACAAACGGGCGCGTTTCCTTTCCCAGGCGAAGCAAAAGCTTATTCCGAATCTCTCTTTGTTGCTATCCATGAAGAGAGCCACCCCGCGGATACGGATCCCCGCCTCTCCTCGGTCTGCGTTCTCCAGTAGTTGTTGGACGGAGATGCTCTTTGAGGAGCTATCTTGGACGGAGATTGCACCCGGCGTGGCGTCCACGGACAGTGGGGTAGGGTGTGGTGGTGAAGGGGGGTGTGTATTAGAAAGTGTGGAGTTTCTTTTGGCCGCTATGCGGAATGAACTCTCCATGAAAGCCAGAAGCCGTGGTCTACTATCTGGATCTGCCAAGACGTTGTGGAGATCCGAAACAACCAGCTTCCTGTCAATCATAGATTCGAGATCATGTCTTGCAGCCATGAATCGGGGACAATCTACCAGCACGTGCCAGACATTCTCGGATTTTTCAGAGTCACACTCGCATACAGGACTGCTCTTGCTTAAATCTGTACAGGTATTCTGCTATTCCTCCGTGTCCCGTCAACGCTTGTACCTGGAAATGAGTCAGTTTCGTAGTCCTCATCAACCGATATGCGTTTGCTATATCGGGGAGGAACGTCTGAGTGACTCTTTCGGTGTCCGAGGTCTCATATCGATCCTGCCACTTCTTGACCGGGTACCAACGGTCAAGACTGGGATAAACTTTGTCGTGTATATACTCTTATTATGATTCATGTGAAACAGAATTTGGTACTTTTTATATTTAACTACCAACTAATTTCAGCTAACCTTTCGAAACTCAATGTATCTCCAAACATCTAAATGTTTTTATCTTTTTAACTGGTCATCTAAAACTTTTATCACAGTGGTTTTTAAGAAGTCCTCATTATGAACTTGGACCGACTAAAGACAAGGCAAAATTATAAATAATTTAGCATAATCAAACTAAAAACTCACCTTTTAGGATTAGGGACTGATTTCTTGTGATCCAACATGGTGTACCGCGCTATTGACATCTTATACCTCGCGATGTGGTATTTTCTTTTCTTCAATCTGCAATACAATGTATTATTCAAAATACACTCTGACGAAAATAAATAAAAAAAACCGGCCAAGTGCGAGTGGGACTCCCGAAGGGTTTCGTACCACCGTAGCAAATAAACGGCGAAAACCTCTTTGGCTTTATTCCAAATTCCGTATACATAGACTATCGCAGTTTCCACAGACTAGCATAAATACCTCGTCTTATCTATTATTCCGCAACGCCGTACAAAAATCATACGACAAGGAGAAATGATCGAGGGTTGCAATCCCCCCTTTTCAACTGCACTCAGTTGGACAGTTTACAAGTGACAGCATAGTGCTCAATTTTATTATTTTATACCCTTCTATCATCCTACATAGGTCTCCTGGTGGTTGATTTGGCCCATAAAGGAGGTCTTGACAATCATTCATTTATACGAGTATACGTATACGAGTATTATTTAGATTAATAAAGTTTAAGGATATTACCTGTAGAACATATCGTCATCTTCACCTCCCCATCCCCAATACTTGTTGGAGAAGCCGTTGACTTTCGTAAACTGCTCCAACGTCAATGCTGATACTCCTCCAAATATATCGTCATAGGGTAACCTGGAACAGCATTGACGCACTCTATAATTGAGCTAAATAAACATCAACATAACAAACAACAACATAACATAAACATCAACCTTTAAACGAGCAATTCTTGTAAATATATAACCCAAATCTCGAAAACAGCTCCAAAAAATTTCATGATATCTAAGTTTAATGATAAATCGATCTAGCTAGGTGTAATTTTTAGAACACGTCATTTTATCAGTGTTTTCAAGCTTTGACAAACTGAACAAAGCTCGGCCATCCAGGTACCATTATATAAAGTGAGTTAGCGTTAAGTAAACGTCTGAAAATTTTATCAAAATTTTTCTTTTTTTTATTCCGATTTAGATTTTCTTCATAACAAAAGTATAATGAAGTAGATGCACACCCCGGACACTCGGCCTAAAATCTATACAGACGGTGCAGTTGGCATACCTACACTCACACAACTACGCATATGTCGTTCGAACACATTTACGCATGTGTGCGTGTCATCTAGGGTTACTAAATTATTTTATGGAATAGCTGTGACCCGTGAGTTCACCTGCCTGTATTAAGTGGCCTATAATCTTACCTAGTTATTGTTCGATCTTTAATGTAGGTACATATAACTTTCATCAACAACCAGAAGGGAGAAGATTTAAAACAAAATAGGAGATAATAAAGGTACCATGGACGAATTGATTTTTAGTTAAGTACACTTACCCAAAGAGAAAACTTTATTCTGACAATATATTAATTAATCACTCCACATATCGCGTATTTCATTATAGGTAGGTAGGCTAGTCACAGAACATTAGATTAGGTACAACAACGTTCATAAGTTGCAAGGCGTCATCACAGTTCACTAGGTATATCAGAGTATCATACACTGCACAAACTAATTATTTACATCTCATGTCAGCACAGTAAAGAAAAACAAGATGATTTTCCAACTCAAAACTCACAATTCAATTTTGTAAACAAACTCGAACCGGCCGGAAAGATAATGTTGCTAGTTCCGGATTTAATTTATTCCTAATTGCTTAAAAAATATTACTTTTGTATATTGATAAATAGTGATCTATTTATTCGCATTATAGTAAGGATCGCATAAAACTTTAAATAAGTATTGTGAGAATAGTAAGTGAGTCTATTATACTCAAATCACAATCATATTTGCGCCGAATAAACAAAAATCAGTTTTAATTTCAAATTAAATTCAGAAACTTAATTGAACAAATTTCAACGACGATCATAAAAAACTTGAACAAAAATAAACGAAAGTAATTTTTAGTTTTGTTTTCATCTGACCTCGGCACAAAATAATTGTATCTAATCTCAAAAAAATCTAATAATTGTATGTAAATATATTTTAGGAAAAAAAAATACACCACTCCCATAACCCAAATTAGTGGCTAACATGTTTTTTTATCAGTGTAGTTTTGTAGGCGTTTTTTTAAAGTTCGTTTCAAGTCAATACTGTTTGCAATCCGATGTAATCATCATCATCATCTTCATAACATCTTAGCATATACCTCTCTTCAAGTACTTACGCCTCATATCCCAGGCCTATGCTAGTGCTATGCTAGTGCTGTGCTTGTGCTAGTACTTGTCCAGATTTGACCCGCGATGTAAGCATACTGACAATTGAATACAAAGTCTTCAAAGTACATTACCAAAAATAAGCGTATTATCATGAATTATTTTACTTACACTCGTTAAATTTGAATTCCAAGGCCACCCATCGCGAAAAGAACCTTAGCATATTCGTGCATTGTTTGATATATCTCTTTATGACTCAGCCGGTATATATTATTCTTCTATCATTAACACCAAATTATACAACATATTTTGTTCCATAAAACGCTTTTGACACGAACTTCTACAAAACTTCTACAGGCAAAAAAACGCAGGTTAGCCACTCAAACGGATGATGATGATAGTTTAGAATATTATTACTAATAACTTAAAATCCGAGGTACATCAAAAAACCCAGGTGTGGCACCTGGGTTTTTTCAATGTGATTTGGGCTTATGTCCTTTGTTTCACAATAAATGGAGCTATCACGTAACAAACATATAAACGAATTGAGATCCGTCTCCTTTTTTGAAGTTGGTTAAAAATGAAACTAAATCGTAGTAGTACCGGTAGTACTAGAACCATTCAAGTTTATAAGTCAATGTCAAAGCCGTTAATTACTGAATAAGTTTTAGTTTAAAAATATCGTAAATTTTTTTTTTGGAACTATCCATTCCAATAGTCAATGTACTCGTATCCTCTTACTGCTTTTAATGAACGGTTGTTGCGAAATCTTAAATAAGCATACTACTAGATGAAATCCTATATTCATTGTTCACTATTGACCGACATAATATATACATGGACGCACATAAAAGTACAGATAGTCTAATATAGAACCTCTTTCTTTTTTTTTGAGTCGGTTGAATGCTAAGAAATAATCACTTACCAATAAATCTGAATAGTAGCAATCTTAGTAAAAAAATCCACTAAATTGGCAACACTAGTGACTAAGCGAACTATACTCCGCGCCATCACTCGTTACCATACGTTATTGGCGCCACTGACGTATTTCACAACGATTAACGAAAGCCGCAGTTTAAAAACAACGAGTTTAATAATTTCGTCACAGGAGTTCAGTGTTGGCGCGTACTTCTAACCAGTAGCACAGTTTATAAAAATGATTCAATCTTTGTAGAAATTCTTATGAAATCAAAAATCTCTTATTCTTAACTTAAAATTGTGAACTTATCAAAACACAGTAGAAAAACGATTCAATCCTAGTATATTATAGAAATTCTTATGAAATTAAAAATCTGTTATTCTTGTTTCGTTGAACAGATGAAAAAATTGGTACCTAAATTTAAATAACACAGCAACACAGCGTCATGGTCGTATTCTCATAGAAAATTGGCGTCCGATATAACCCTTCGTTGAGTGTTTCTCGCGTCCTTGCGGGGTAGGAAGCTTGAAACTGGCGGGGGGTGGGGAGTGTCCGTTCTATCTGTATTATCTATTCTATGGTAGATGTCAAAAACAAATAAGACCTCGATGGCCTATCATTTCTCTGGAAAGGTTGTTCAAATATAACACAGTGAGTAGTGTAGCGTCATCATCATAATCAGCCCACATTCGTCCACTGCTCATATATTCGTACATAGGTGCTTCAATAATACTCCACTCAGTCCGATCCTCGGCTTTACTTTTCCAACCCTTTATACCAGAACAACACGACTAGGCCTTTTGTGAATCGTCCCTCCACCTAGTCTCACGGCGTTCTACACTACGTTTGCCGACTCACGGTCTCTACTCCAGAACTTGATTACCCCAACAGTTATCGGTTCTGCGACAGATATGACCAGCCCACTGCCATTTCAGCTTGCTGATGCTTTGATGAATGTAGTAGTATCGAGTTACCTAAAATTGAGTTTATCAATGCTCGCAGACATATGGCGTGGCTGTCGCGGGCAGGTGTAGAGATTCCTGGTGTCCATGGGCAGCAGGTCGATGTCGTGGAAGATGAAGCACTGCCAGCCGCCAGCCTTCAGCCGCTGCGCCTCCTTGAACCCCACGTTCATCAGCTTCGCGCGGTTGAACTCTTTGTTCCCTGGAAACAATAATATTGTTTTTAAAGTAAAGAATTGAGTAACAAGACCAAGATGACACTTTCGTGATGGTAAGCGACATGACTGCCCATAACAGCACAGTGACACGTAGCTATTGGAAAATGAAGACCCCAAATCATTACCTAGTACCGCACTGCGTTTATCACCCGGAGATATAAGGTGTTTTTTCTCTTGCCCAGTAATTTCTATGTAAACATTGCTTCAACCATAACACAGTAATTTTTGGCGCTTACGGCTTGGTAGCAGAATAACTGGTAAAGGTGTGGTACTTTCCCACGTGGACTCTGCAAAGAGCCTTACCATTGATCTTGATTTCTAAAAGTTTAACTTTTGAACTGAAAATCTAGCACTTTTTGGCAAGATTTTCATCTTATAAGTTTGCGGAATAAACTTGCTAAAATAGCAACGTAGCGTCGGCGGAACAGTGGAGCAGGCCGTGCGTTAGTTACTCTTTTTTGATGGGTGAAATCTGTGAGTTCGGGTCGTCGACATGCGTATTAGTAATACATCTGTACCAACATTCACGGTTATAAGTTATTACTTCCATCGGCAGTCCCTATGACAGCTAATTTTATTTTTAATTATTATTTTATTTCGTTATCTTTTACCTACATTAAACAGATGGGTGAAGGTCGATGTTGCTTCGGATTTTTGGGTTGATTGATAAAAAAACGAAGTAGACTTTGATAAAAACCCTTTTCAATACTCGAAAAATATTTTCAGAGAACAAAATGGAAAGCTTATCTTGACTAATGAGCAAATTTACGATCACTTTAAAAGCACATACGAAGTGCCTAAACGCGGGAGCTCGTACGTAGTACCAAACATCCAAAGACCTAATGATCCTCTAACAAACTTTCAAAGCACTCCACCTAGTGAAGAGGAAGTAAACTATCAAATTAAGAAGAAAACTACTAAATCAGCTCCAGGTCCTGATGGCATTCCTTACATAGTGTATAAAAAGTGTCCATCAGTTCGTAAACATATCTTAAATATATTCAGTAAGATCTGGTCAGGAAAGCAAATCCCAAAATCATTCAAAATCAAGAGCAATTTTTGTCCTGATTCCTAAAATGAAAGAAGTAACTCATCCAAAAGACACCAGACCGATAGCCCTAACCAATACAATTTCTAAAATTTTTTTCAGTATATTGCAAACAAAAATGACCACATTTATGGCTAGCAATAGGTATTTCAGGCCCAACCACCAGAAAGGCTTCTTGCCTGGTATTTCTGGATGCCTGGAACACAATACATTACTAGCGGTAAGTTTGAAAGATGCCAGAACACATGAGAGACAAATAACAGTCTGCTGGATAGACCTAGAGAACGCATTTGGTTCCGTGCAGCATGAACTTATGTTATTTGCCCTAAAATGGTATAACTTTCCTGCTGTAATTATTGACATAATTAATTCATATTATAATCGCTTAAAATTTGTTATAGCAGTAAACAAAGAATACTCAAAACCACTTAAATATAATGTGGGACTATTCCAAGGGTGCTGCTTATCACCAATAGTATTTAATATAGTTATAAATATTCTAGTAGATAAATTAATATCCCGTGAGAAGAAATGGGGCTACCGGTTTAAAATCAACAATAAGTACACTGAGTCAATTTTAGCCTTTGCGGACGACCTTGCAATACTTACACGAAATCCCAAACAGTGTCAACAATTGTTGAATGATGTTGATGAGTTCTGTACATGGACGGAGGGAATGAGGGCAAAACCAAGTAAATGTCATTGTTTATGTCTGGGTAGACGAGATACCAAATATACTTCTTACGATCCGGGACTCTCCATAAGTGGCCAAAGAGTTGACACAATTGCAGAGGCAGTGCCTTTCAAATTTCTTGGTAGAAAGATAGACTACAAAGGACGTACACCATCATTAGAGGTAGTTGTTGGAAATTTCATGAATGACCTCAATAAGGTAGACCAACAGCCTATCAGCAATATCAAAAAAGCATGGATATATGACAACTATCTCACATCACGTCTCACTTGGCCTTTCCTAGTATATGATATCGGTAAAACCCTCCTCGCAAAACTAGATGCTAATGTCATAAAGATATTGAAGTCATGGTTTGGATTGGCACATCCGGCTGATCCCTCTACTCTATTTAGGGATCACAATAGTTTTGGCCTGAAACTAAAAAAACCATCCGAACTCTACAAACACCTAAGAGTTACAAAAACGCATGTTTTGGGAAAGTCGAAAGACGAATTAATCGCATCTCTCCCAAAAGACAAAAGCACTTCGGACCTTGAATCTAGACTTCAATTCCACAAACAATTTATGGCAGGTGCGCAAGTAAATACAGCTGGGTTGGGTGCGAGAAAGAAAAGGGAAGACCGAGACATGGTAAAAACCTTTCTACAACAAGACGAAAATGATAGTTACAAAGTGCACGCTATGAATTTAGAAATGCAAAGTGAGTGGTTAACCATAGGTGAGTTTTGTATCCCATTAGCTCTAAAGTGGCGCACCTTGCTATATGACTGGTCTCCTGCCTTATTAAAATTTTATCTGAACGCTTTCCAAATGACCCTCCCTGACCAGAGTAACTTGGTAAGGTGGGGAAAAGCCTCTGAAAAATGTTGCTATACTTGTGGTGAGGCGATATGTACAGCAAGGCACATATTGGTGGGATGCAAGGTGCTCCTTAATAGGGGTCATTACTCACAGCGCCATGACAGAGTACTTGAAATCATACGTGAAGCCGTAAGCCTTTCGGTAGCTAGAGCCCAAAAGGGATTGACGATGAACAAAAGACAAATTAACTTTGTAAAAGAGGGCTCAACTTCAAACTCCAAGAACAAGCCTTACTCAATCCTGGGTTCAGCACCTGATTGGACTATTTTAATGGACACGTATGAAAAGCACTACAAAATCCCAGAGGATGTGGGTGTTTCGTCATCCAGACCGGACATTTTCCTTTTTTCTAGGGCTACGAAACGCATAGTCCTGGTAGAACTTACCGTACCGTGGGAAACTAATATACCTAAAGACCACGTGATGAAACAAAATAAGTATTACGACCTACAAAATGAATTAACAAAAAATGGCTATGTAGTTAATTTATACGCTGTAGAAGTAGGAGCGAGAGGTATACCAGCAAAATCTCTCTATAACCTGCTTAAAGACCTTGGATTGTCCAGAAGTGCAGTAAGTTCTATACTAGAACGAGTATCTAAAGCTGCACTAGTAGGATCATATCGGATTTGGCTGGGCAGGGAGAGAAATACGAGTAGTGAAGGTGAGTGTTGACGTACGTCAATATAAGGGGCCCCTTTTAAACCTACGCCCGAGTCACAAGTCTTGGGGTCTACTCGAGATTTCTCTCTCTGTCACACGATGGACCCGGCACCCGCACGGTGAATCCATGGAATGCTAAGAAGTACGTCTCTCTCTCTTATTATTTAACTATTTGGTAACCTATTGCCCTTATCTGATCAATTCAAACAAGATTCCAAAATATAAAACAACTCACCCTCTTGTTCTACGATAAAAATTCCATATTCAACTTGTTGCTTCATCAGGAACGGATGCATGTGATTTAAGAATATGGCTAAGTGCTGTTGACGATCCCTGAAAAAAAAGTTTGGTTCTTATGAGCGTCGTTTGCGAAGAAGGAAAATCGAGTCATCAAATTGACTAATTGAATTGTTTTCAAATTATAAGTTCACTTTGAAGATATTACATACTTTAAAAGTCTAATGTACTAATGGAATGAATTTGGAATCTAAGCTGTAAATATACAAGCCTAAATACATATAAGCCGATAGGCTTTCATTCAAGATTTAGACGCCAGTAGCTCGGCTCGCCTTTCCTGTCTACACGACACTAGATCTGCTGTCCAGTCTGCCGAGTTACTCAACGCGTTATAATTTAAAAAACTGTGATACGCTCTATGACAACAATATTACGTCGACAATTGGAAAAGGTATATAAAAAACTCTAAAAAAAAGGGGCGAAAGAAAAGGGTTTGGATTTGAGAATAGATGGCTAGAAGATCCTTAGGGGGAACAATTCCCATTTTTAACGAGCTTTGCCATGAAGACACATGATCATATAAAGCAGTGATGAGAGTGACACTTGAACAAGTTGAAATACTTTTAAATTTGATAATGATAATATGATATTGCGGGCGAGCATGCGAGTGAAAACAAAAAATCTTGAAATAACTCTGATGCTAGTTACTGTAACTCGCACGTGCGAGTTACTCGTAAGTGACGTCCAAACAGTGCGAGTCACTGTAGTGCAGATTCTCGGCAGGCTGACTCGTACGATAACTCGCACTGTGTAAACTATGCTTAAGGTTTGAAGTAATAAATTGAATTGAATATAGGCTTTTGGGTTAGATTAGCGAATTGCGAATAGCGATTAGCGAAATGATAAATAAGTAAAACGAATTACCTGTATGGCACGATTATAGCGACTTTATCCCGGGCCGTGCAGTTGGGAGGGTTGTATCTACCGCCCCAGTACACTTCCGGAAACTTGTTCTCTACATCCTCCAACTCTATCTCTGTTTTATTTACTGGGACAGGACCTGAAACAGAAATTTGTTATTATTCTCCTGAACTAGCTTTTTTTATACCTATTTATTAAGAATAGATTAAAGAAATATTTATCATATTATTATTGCTAATGCGAACGTTTGGATGTTTGTTGCTTGTTTACGCCGGAACGGCTGAATGGATCGGGTTGAAATTTGGAAGAGTCTTCTCGCGACCACGGCCGTTGCAACGCTACCGAAACGTCGAGGTAATTAAATAATAATTTAAATCGCGATTAAGTCATGTGCAATGCTTTCAATACGAAAAAAAACAAATCGCGAAAGTTTAAAATCAATAAAAACTTACCCAAATCTGGTGGCGTTTTTTTACAAAGCGGTAGAGGTGGTAGTTTCTTTTTGTGTACTTCTTCCGTGCTGACCATCTGTTTTAATCCATCCATTAGCTTGGATATAAAGAGTGGAGTGGCATTATAAGCAGGCGAAGGTTTCACTCTGTCAATCACCGTCATATTATCCGTTGTATTAGATCGTGGAGTTTCAAATTCGACACTTATCTTCGTGTCCGTAGTATTATTTGTTGTGTTGTACGTACTTATGTTTAGAGTTACGTTTTTTAATTGAGTGTCTTTCGTTTCGGGGTTTTGCTTGGCTTCAGTTGGTTGTTTAGGCCTCAGTAGCGGCAGTTTTTCGCTAGGTCTGAAAATTGAAAAATGACAAATTTTATATTTGAACTTAGAAAGATACTCAGTGATGCAAGCGAATTTCGAACCTAAGACATCACATTTGTGAAATCGGGCGTTCTTGCCAGCAGGTTTACTTGTTAACAAAAAATATCAATTATCCCTCTTAATTATTAAATTCAGAGGGAGATTGATAAATATTTACAGTTAATGTAATAATTTCGTAAATAACTACCGATATCATAAATGATAACAAGCTTATGTATGCTTATGTATCAAAACTAAAGTAAAGTAAGTCTAGTACCATACGGATCTAAATGGGACACAATTGCAAAACTAAAAAAGGTAATTCACAGTTCGTCAGAAATTTTTCATCGTGCATTATATTCTCATAATGATTTAGATTTTTTTCTATAAAGTGACCTATGTCATTTTTTCTCAAGTGACGTCAGTCTACTGTCTAGTGAACGTTGGGCTAACGCAGAAGGAGCAAGGCCCTACTATCTTAATTTAGACAAGACTACTATTTAACATTACCATTTCGCTTGATGTCACGCGACGATGCGGTCTACGATAAAATGTACCTATGTAGAAGAAACCGATTAACGATCGATTTGAAGAAATCAAGATTGTATTAAAACCCACTCAGGCAACTTACCTGAGAAACGGCTGTGTAGCGTTCTATATCGGCGTGTATAGGTACGTCCTCAGCGGAGAAGTTTCCAGAATGGAGCCGAAGAGATACTCCACAGCGGCGAGCGCCAGGACGAGCAGTAGGACCATAGAGTACCTGAGAGACGGCTGTGTAGCGTTCTATATCGCCGTGTATAGGTACGTTATCAGCGGAGAAGTTTCCAGAATGGAGCCGAAGAGATACTCCACAGCGGCGAGCGCCAGGACGAGTAGTAAGACTATACGCCTAAGCATGCTTATGTTGCTATAGTAATTTCAATATGGCCTGAAGAGTATTTAGATAAAAGTACCTGAGAGACGGCTGTGTAGCGTTCTATATCGGCGTGTAGAGGTACGTCCTCAGCGGAGAAGCTTCCAGAATGGAGCCGAAGAGGTACTCCACAGCGGCGCGAGTACGAGCAGTAAGACCATAGAGTACCTGAGAGACGGCTGTGTAGCGTTGTATATCGGCGTGTACAGGTACGTTCTCAGCGGAGAAGCTTCCAGAATGGAGCCGAAGAGGTACTCCACAGCGGCGAGCGCCAGGACGAGCAGTAAAAGCAGGCGGAGCGCGCGCGTCGCCCGCCCGCCGCCGCCCGCGCCGCCCATCAACGCATGCGCTGCGCGGGCGCTGCTCTCGACCTCTGCAACGGGAGAGCGAAAATTACAATAACAAGAACAAAGTTCTAAAAAAAATTTATCACATTTTTGGTTTGAAATTTGTACAGTACTCTACTAGTCAAGCCCATTAATTTGATACCCATATTGAGGGAATTATGAAAAAAAATGCTATTTTGCGGTGGCGGCCATTTTGGAATTAAAATTTGTAATGGTATTCTACAAGCACTCATATTTGATATCTATATTGAGGAAGATTGAAAAAAAAAATGATCCGCCATTTTGTGAATGCTGCCATCTTCAATCGATATTAGCCAACCATAGCTAAGAACCACCGCAAGAAAACTGGCTTTCAAATGATAAAAACCGACAGATTCGAAGACTTGCAATGTGATCTTATGGCAAAAATCGGGCGCTTATTATTAAAATCGCTGGCCACATTTTAGAAGATATATAAAATTAATGTATTACGCGATTTGAGATCGATAAATCGTGTTTCTCATGTCCAGTGGCGCTTTCGATAGAGTAACCTCTAAGGGATATATTATATTAGTATTTACATACTATCTCATAAAAACACATCTGTATATTTTGTACATACAGATATTGTATAGTAAACTGCTCATAGTATTTTTAATCAGTTCACTAACCCATAAAAGTATCTACATTACACCTGTGCAGCCGGGACGGGTCGTCGTAAAATAAAGTGTATATTTTTCACAATGTAATTTGGTACAGTGAGTATGATCCTGAATATCAAATACCTACTGTATAACGGATGCAATGGCGGCGAAAACATAGTTTTAAAGTTTCTTCTTATTTATATGACTTACCTTTGAGCTTGTGACTAATGATGGAGCCCTATGGAACTGTCCCATTCTTTTATGACGTCCGTTTATTGGTCATATGACCTGAAACAAAGGAAATTGTCCATTTAGTGTCAAGTACATAGTTATGTTAATTGAATGCATAGAGTAAAAAGTTAGGTTTTGAAATAGTGTAATTCTAATTTAGTTTTATTAATTAAGAGTGCGCCTAAAGCCAGGAAAAAATCAGATTTCACCCGCGCGACGCGTTTCTTAATGTGATGTACATAAAGTCGAGAATAGCATGACACAGTTTGGAGGAAAAATCAATATTTAGTCAGGAGTCCATTTTTAACCAAGTTTTATTTAATTACTCAATAACTAAACATAAATTTAAAAAAGTGTTCGGTTACTTTACTAGAACGTACAAATAGGAATTTTATTACCAAAAAATAATGTGGGGTCATCGCTGATAATTTCGAGTACTCGAATTAAAACGGTTTTTTTCGGTGTCATTTTTTTTTTTTATTCTTAACTTCAGTGAGCGGCGTCGAAAATGTCCTTCTTTCGTTTTCTGGCTGTAGGCGCCCCCTTAAAGTTTTGTCCGTTACATAAATTATTATCAGAATATAGGTAAACTTTGAAAGTATACGCCGATCTATAAGAGTATTTTTTAGCAAAGTTCGTTCCGAATAACTAAAGCAATTAGATAAATCTTCAGCATCAATCGGTGCTTTTGCTTTGTTCAGTCTTCGATACACTTCCTCGAAAGAAGTCTCATTAAAAATATTACACAAGGGTTAATCGCGATCTAAATTAAGTATTACTGAATTACTTCGACGCTTCTGCAGCGTTACAATTGGGACGACGACAGAGTCAAAAATATACCATTTTAATTAGTTCGTCAGATAGATCATGGAAAAATATGGGACACGTATTTTTTGTTTTATCAAATCATCAAAGATTTACAAAGATATAGATCATCAAACTTCCGGAGTAGGGGGTTGCGACGTCACACTATAGTAAAAATCGTACCATATCGTGACGTGACTTGAAACTTCTAAGCAATGTAGCTTAGTCGTTTTTTGATTGCGAAAAAAAATACGTATAGAATATTTTTTAATAACGTACCTGACGGACTAATTACTTTTTTTTAGTCGTCTCGCCTATTTTCACAAAAAAACCAGGAGTCTTTTTAGTGTTATGTTTTCAATAGGAGTACAAATCGCGAAAGGTTAAAAACTATGTGTGATTCTTCGAACATGCTTGATTCCTTATGTTTTTCCTTCATAATAAATGGTGAAACAAATTTATACACCTGCTCTTAGAAAGATACGGGGTTCAAAGTTCGAACCTACAATCTCACCATGGTTAAATTGAACGTTCTCTTTATGTATTCCTACTTTCCTACATTTCAAATTAAAAAAAAAACAAAGTTTACTTTTAAAAAGACATGGAGCCAGGAGCCCTTGGAGAAAAATTAAATTAAAAAAGGTCAGCTTTTGTCCACTACGCCATCACGGCTTCAGTAAAAAGCCTTGAACAAATATTTGGAATACTACGTTCAGTAATTAAACGTTATTCCAAACTGTATGTTTAACCAGCTCTTAAAAACCATAATTTCGTTATTCCTCGAGTTTATCGTTTCGTTTTATATCATTGTTTAGTTTATGCGTCTAGTAATTACATTTTTAACATCAACCGCGTCGTTTAACGTAGCAATAATAATAAAAGTGGTTTATCTATTCGTTTTAACGACCCATCATTTTTTAATGTCACGAGACTATGAAGGTTGGTCTCGTTTGGTGGTTTTACAGAAGTGAAAGATTCATAGCCATTGGCCGACTATAGTTACAGTCGTGTATGAGAGTATGAGACTATGTAGCGAATGAATGTAGCGCTTTTATTTGCTTTACGTTTTCATAACTATTTCTTTCTTTTGTAGGATGGAGGGAGACATGATGACGACCAGATAAGTACTCGGAAAATATCGAAAAAAGTACGGAAAGGGATAAGTGATTCGCTGCACTTCAAATATTAAACCGCAAACGCACAGTGTGACCAATACCAGTTCCCAGTGCCTCATGACGACTGACTCTGACCAATCCGTATCCCGCGCGCGTCAAACGATTGGGGTAAACCCCCACTCCCGTTGGCCTTCTAGTTTTTGAACCCGCGTCACGCAACCCATATCGGTTTGCCATCGGATATGACTCATCACTCAAAATAATTGAATCTATCCTAAAAAATTTGGATCAGATCAGAGAAATCAGATTTCACCCGCGCGACGCGTTTCTTAAGAGTGCGCCTAAAGCCAGGAAAAAATCAGATTTCACCCGCGCGACGCGTTTCTTAATGTGATGTACATAAAGTCGAGAATAGCATGACACAGTTTGGAGGAAAAATCAATATTTAATCTGGAGTCCATTTTTGACCAAGTTTTATTTAATTACTCAATAACTAAACATAAATTTAAAAAAGTGTTCGGTTACTTTACTAGAACGTACAAATAGGAATTTTATTACCAAAAAATAATGTGGAGTCATCGCTGATAATTTCGAGTACTCGAATTAAAACGGGTTTTTTTCGGTGTCATTTTTATTTTTTTATTGTAAAAAACTCTGATCTATTTTTAAAATTCTATTCGGTTATTGTGCTTCTTCTTGATTGTACCCACACGTCAATATTTTTTTTGTCATAATTTTTAGTTTCTTAACTTCAGTGAGCGGCGTGGAAAATGTCCTTTTTTCGTTTTCTGGCTTTAGGCGCCCCCTTAATGTGATGTACATAAAGTCGAGAATAGCATGACACAGTTTGGAAGAAAAATCAATATTTAATCAGGAGTCCATTTTTGACCAAGTTTTATTTAATTACTCAATAACTAAACATAAATTTAAAAAAGTGTTCGGTTACTTTACTAGAACGTACAAATAGGAATTTTATTACCAAAAAATAATGTGGGGTCAACGCTGATAATTTCGAGTACTCGAATTAAAACGGGTTTTTTCGGTGTCATTTTTATTTTTTTATTGTAAAAAACTCTGATATATTTTTAAAATTCTATTCGGTTATTGTGCTTCTTCTTGATTGTACCCACACGTCAATATTTTTTTTGTCATAGTTTTTAGTTTCTTAACTTCAGTGAGCGGCGTCGAAAATGTCCTTTATTCGTTTTCTGGCTTTAGGCGCCTCCTTAAATTTGACTGAA
This sequence comes from Ectropis crepuscularia, assembly GCA_963693475.1. Lineage (NCBI taxonomy): Eukaryota > Metazoa > Arthropoda > Insecta > Lepidoptera > Geometridae > Ectropis > Ectropis crepuscularia. The sequence goes on from OY856358.1 coordinate 20,772,587, forward strand.
CCGACCGTATCACAAGTGAATCCCGTGAATATAACAATGAAAATGGAAAAGATTGCTTTAAGCAATAAGGCCGCCCATTAAGAGACTCACCCCGATAGTGTCTACATTTATAGTTTGTTTTTAATGTGTTTGTGTGGTCTTTTAATAAAGAGTTTATTATTATTATTAAAATCTTATTCTGAAGTAAAACTTCTTTTGGCGCGCCACAGACAGATTTTTCGTGAAATGATCAAAAATCTTCGGGTAAACTCGGGACCATGGGCAATAGCCACGCCCTCCGGTTTCACCCGCGTTTCCAAAGTAAGCTATCTTATAACTATAACTCACTTTTTCACTCAGTTTTCAGTTCTATCAACAGTTCTTAGGAACTGTTATATTAGAAGTGACACAGTTAGTCGAAAAGTAAAAAAAAATTGGTAGGCTTTTCGACTGAATAAAAGGCTGAGATTGTAGGTACAGGCTAACAAAAAGTGTTCTAATTGAACAGGCTAAATCAACGGCTCACATTACAAATTAGCAAAAAATAAATGAACATACCTTTTAAACATTACAATAGAACTAAAAAAAAGGAATAATACATTTTAGCTGAACACATTTATACTTTTAAAGAAGACTAGTAGCATCCCGTGGTATCACTCGCGTAGTTTCCGTTCCTGTTATTTTCCCGGGATAAATCATCAAAGTCGGGAATAACTAATCTAGCCCAAAAGCGACGCCGCCGACGTCGCGACGTCACACAAAAAATCATTACTCAAAAATGAAACCAAATTTTGTGTGTCTGTAAACGACAATGTACTAATTAATATTATCGCCTATCTATTAGGCATTAAAATAAACTAATAATCGAGTATGTATATCATGTAAAATAAGGTTTTAAAGTCCAGAAACCGGCTTTGCCCAAATTTGGCCGCTTGGGGCTCATGTGTTATTAGGAAGTAGGTTTAGTGAAAGAAAAAAATATCTGAACAACTTGTAGAGAAACAGAAGTATAAAATTGAACTGGGATACGGATACAAAGCAAACGTTATTAGGATCCTATTAATTTTATGCCACGAGGGAGATTGTACGGTAAATTGCTTAGGTTTTGTTTGGCAATTACATTCAGGCAACTGAGAATAAATAAATCAGGGGAGAATGTACGTTTTTTGTTTTTGAAGTGAAAACTTCTTTAGGCGCGCTATAGACAAAATTTTCGTGGGCTGTGAAATGGATTCATCAATCGTCACGCTTGGATATGATAATGGATCGGATCGGATATGAAATCTTCGGGTAAACTCGGTAAAAACGGCCAGGTAGGTACCAGGGCAACAGAAACAGTAAAGAGTTTCGATTACCTACCTCCAACAGCCCAGCGTTTATCTCCAGATACCAGGACAACAGAAATATAAAAGAGTTGCGTTTGCCTCTAGGTACCAGTACCAGGGCAACAGCAAGTTTTCACTTCTATCGGCAGTTCCTATGACTGCCAATTTTTTTTATGTTTCGAATAAGGTTAATCTTAGCAGAATACTTTACGATACGTTAATTCGGAGAGACATTGCAGACCAAAAAATCCTCGAAAATCTTTTTATGTTAGGTACATAAAAAGATTTTCGGGTATATACGCAGTTCTAGGCAGCTATTTGGATTCATCGTCTTTAAATAGCTATGTGGCACTTTGCTGTTATGGGCAAGCGTAATGCTTACAATTAGCCATTCCACTGCTGGACATAGGTTATTCCCATGGCTCGCTACTCAGCCCAATCCTCAGCTATACGTCTCAATATACTACACTAAACAACACGTCTACGCTAACAGCTATCGGTTATATGACAGATACAATGGACCATTGCTGCTTAAGGCTAAGAACTCATAGAGCAATTTTCACCCGCGACCACGGCGACTGCGGGCCCGCAGCTTCTGTAAAATGCAGGTATATGTAAAAAAACAAAACACTACCACGACGCGTTTTATGCCCGCTGCACACGCGGTTGGTTGCGGTTCCCGCTGCAACTATGCGGCACGCAACTAGTACAAACGCAAACGCAAATGCCCGTCGCCCGCAATACTAAAAACCGTGAAAATAAGCGGTCTCGTGAGCTTTGAAATAAAACCGTAGTTTCGCAACTGCGGCGGGCGCTGGTGAAAATCGCTCCGTGAGTTCTTAGCCTCAGCTTGCTAATACGCTGAGCTTGCCAGTAAGCTTGGTTCTTTGACGGATAGCCTCATTCCGGATACGAGCCCTCAGATAAACTTAAGCGTAGAAACAGACAAGCGTCAGTTCTGCCCAAAGCTAGCTGCGCGACTTTGAACTTGTGGACCGCTTTAACTGTCGCGTATATGTTAGGTGGGACAAACTGATCGAAGACTTTTGTCCTTTGTATAGGTGCCAAGGTGACAATGAACTCTCGTTAGCTCTTGCAGAAAATTCGAGGGGTTTTGAGCGTCCCCTATTTCCGCCTGATTCCATTTCTTGCCCGAATAACTTTTTTTTCCGCATGTGATACTTAGCTAGAGGTCGGAATGAAGAGGTCGTACTATTTGTTGTCTGGTGTTAGTAAAATCACTGCTTAGTTTGGGGTTAGATAGTGTTGTGTGAGGAATGTCCACAAATATTTATTTATTTTCACAAAATGTACCTTTATAAGCTTTTCAAAATTATGAATAAAATCCTTTCATTCAATATATTAAGTTTCCTACTCGTATGTTCACTTTTTTAATGAAATATGAATACGCATTTAAACGTAAAAAGCAAAAATTATAAGCATTGCTGAAAGCGAACGCAAGCAATGGAAGTAAGCGCCGGTGCCATTGAAGGTGCTGACAACAGCTAACTGAAATTCACGAATTCGAAATTAAGCCACGCCTATTTACTACTTCGATAAGACAGCGCCACCAAACGAAACCGCGTCCAGCCGGCGACATTATTAGTATTGAACAAAACGTGGAAACAAAAAGTTACCGCTCCAAGCTCATAGATGGCGCTTTTAAAATATTTTTGTAATTAATTTAACATAACTTTTTGTTTCCTTCGATATCTTTTTGCACTTTTGCAGATTGTGAAGAAAATTATCGAAATTCTATTAGTAAAGGCTATAAATAATAATGTACGGTCTACAATTACAATAAACTCTTTTTATACAGAAAATTAAACCAACTTCAAAATCACAAATAGGCACTCGAAAGCGAAAAAAAGTTCATTTAATTATTATAAGCGCTACTCACTCATCTATTTGAAGTCAAATAGATTCATTCGACATAAACATTAATTGCATTAAAGTAGCTACAGCAAAAAGCCAACATTACGTGGTGTTCCCAGGCGGTCACCCATCCAAGTACTGACCACGCCTGGTGTTGCTTAACTTCGGTGATCGGACGAGAACTAGTGTTTTCACGCGCTATGCACGTCGTCAATTATATTAAATACGTGTATTAATACAAACATAATAGTTATCATCATCATCATCAATAGACGAGCTCGCAAGTTAATAATCCACAACTATTGCTCATTACAACACGAAAAACAAGTTTTTGAAACAACCCCATTTCGCTGCTTTGTAACGAAAGGTCCACAAACAAAATTGTACAAAAATATTTTAAATTCATAAGATTTTTTTTTTATTTAAACCATGCGGAACGTTTATAAAATGAAACATTTATAAATTGCAATGGAAAAAGTTTTGGAATTTATATCATGCAAAAAGTTGGTTTTAAAATGTCAAATAACAATGTAGAAATGGATAAAGTTTTTTTTTGGGTTTTTATATGGACTAGTGGCGCCATATTCTATAGCGGACAAATTATTTGAAAATATAAATTTCACCTATACTTACTAGTGTTGAGTACCTATGCAATAAAATATAAAAAATACAAAAATGAAACAACCACTCAGAAATAAACAGATAATTCTTGAGATTGAGAGAATAAAGCTGCAGCTCACTATATCGCAGAAAAAAAGAGAAGTTCGTATCATATACCGGTCAGCAAAACGAAACACGACAAAAAACAGTTTCTACAAGTACAAAAAATAACACAAACTGGATATGAGTCACAAATGCCTAAGTTAATATTTTTTATTTTAATATTAACTTTGTTTGAAAACGCATAATTTTTTTCCGTAATTTACTTTGTCATAATGAATGTAGCATAATATATAGTGCCATAATGTAAATTTTGCATAGTAGTTTATATAAATATTAATGCAGTTGAAAAAGATAGCTAATCCTTGAAACTATCCAAATTAATCAATATCCAGAAACGAAGGCTACAACCATAATCTACATAAAAAATAATAAATACACTGTTTAGCAACATTTTAAAGTTGATTTTGTGCGAGTTACGATGGTTATAAAAAATGACACGCTTCCCGTGTCATACGCCTTAAAACAAAAGCTTGAATGACACGGATCCCGTGTTTTCCGCAACGAATCGGTTAAGTCGGTTTACAGATAATAGTTAAATATGACACCGTCATAACAAATCATAGATGAAATGATTGCATACAATGTAACCAAATGTCATCTAAAAGTCACTTTACTGAGAAAGGACATTGTTCATTTATAAGGGACTTGGGGCTAAACGTGGACGTTGACTGTCACTGATATCATAAATTAAACATGATGGCTTCTAGCACTTGATATCAGAACATTATCTTTTGGTAGTAGCAAAAAGACTATTTACTCGTAATGCGAACGTTGACGTGGTTACTTTTAAACAAAACTACAACATTTTGTAATTTTTTTAATATCTATCTAAAGATCGATAGTGACCGTCTGGATAAAATCGATGCTATTCTATTATGTTTAAAATAATAACTAAATTATTCACAAGTTAGTGGTTAGATGATTATCAATGTGTGCGAGTGAGACGAGCGATTACACGCATCACTCGCTCGCGGCGTAAAAAACCTGTACTTTCAGATCCGTACTGTAGAGAAATGAACCGCTGGTTGCTCTCTTGGATTGTTCTAATCGCTTAGCGAGTATCGCTGAGCGAGTATTATCTTTCATAGCTCTTGTCGCTCAGCGACAAACTAGTGAAGCGAGTACTCACCGGGAGTATGAACAGTCAGCGATCAACTACTGTCTGTATCTGAGTATATGCATCTCTTTTATTTAGGTACACGGAATGTATAATATCTATTGTACGTTTCTTGAGCGAGAAAATAGTCGATACCTAGTTACTCGTTTTCTCGCCGGCAGTGGGACAACTTTACTGCCCAAGTAGATGATTTTGTTTTTCGTGGCGTTGTGAAGTGAAAGCGGGTGCGATGAAAAACCATCACACAAATAAAGTGGCCAAGTGCAAGTTGGACTCACCCATGAAGGGTTCCGTTGCAGCAAGTAATTTAATAGACATAGTATACATAGTTTTTGTAGTTCGTTGTAACTTTGATCGAAGTTTTAATAATAGTGTATTAATATTATAATATATAATATAAATTTCTGTATCGTAATGTGGCTTATTACGTACTTGTGCGGTAATGTAACGTAAAACGCACGGTTTCAAAATGCTCCGTCTAAAACGAACGGTACCTACCTTTTTAAATCTTAGTAAAGAGTTTTTATGTCAGAAAAGTTGTAAACATTTTATGAATAAAATTAACTATGAAAGATAAAATACAATGAAAATTATTTAATTTGTTAATTTAATTAATTTTGACCAAAACTTAAAAACACAAAAACATTCATTTACTTTATTACTAATGTCGTAATGTCATACTGGCTGGATTTGTGTCCTTGCTTTACAAAAATCCAAAATAATATATTTGATTGGTCTTAACTCTGCCAGGGAAAATCTCTTCGAAATGAGGTATCACCGCCCGAACCTGGTAACAAAAATCAGCCAGGAGTTGCACACATCGCAATCCGATGGATGTAGCATATGCGTTGAGGGAAATATACTCAGGTATGTACTCCTCAGCACCCCGTATAAAGTCCCTAGAACAGAAAAGGTATAAGGGAGCGCAAATGCCCAATACCCTCTTTTTAGTTCACACTCAAGAGAGAGGAGAAGGAGGCCCTGACAAACCAGGGTTATGGGTCAGGCACAGGGTCACGTATCCTTACCATTCATGAAGCTCAGGGACTGACATATGAATCGGTAATCGCAATAAAAACCAAGGCAAACATGAAGCTGCACGAGAGCGTGCCCCATGTGGTTGTTGCAACCTCACGGCACATGGGGACCTTCACGTACTACGCTAACGACACCGATGACACCATTGGTCGGTTCGTGCGGCGAGCGTTGGCTGCATTACCGAAGACCATCCGAGAGTTCAACCTACAGATGGCCATCAGGGACAGAAATGCAGCCGTAGTGGAGGCTCTGGGCCGGGAGGAGGCGGCTTAGGCAAATGGTAATAAGACAAAAAATCGATGTCGAGCCGATTACTTGCGGAATCCCAACCAATAGTGATCGGCACAACAGACGAGCACTAGTATTAGGTTCAAAATGTTCCCAGCTCCCCCCATATTTTCCTCTTCAGATTATACAAGAAATATGTGAAAATAAATAAGATTTGAAATGATGAAAGTTACGGACCCCGGAGTCTGTGGAGTGGTAAATTTAAATATATGAAAAAAAGGAAATGGTGCCACTAATCCATATAATCAGAAGCAGCAATGGGTGCAACAGCGCACTTAAAAATTACATCATTTTTTTCACATTCGCATCGTCAATTCGACGAAGCTCAGTAGTTAATGTCGGTAATGGGCTTTCGAGGGATAAGAGACTAATTATACGGCATTTTTACATAAAACATTAGATAATATCAAATGTGTTTAAAATAAGCCAAGTGCAAGTCGAATGAACGAATGAAGGATTCCGTACCAATACTCAGGTATGTACTCCTCAGCACTAATCATGAAAATATCAATATCTATGAAAACGGCAAAAAATCAGGTCTATTTTATAGGAGCCCTACTTCCACATATTTATATTAATTTTATTCTTATGATTATTAATTTTAATACAACGTAGAAATAATCAAGTAATATCCCATTAAAATACATAGAGAATGATAGAAAATCGTCAGAAGTAGAAAAGTAAAATAACTGAATTTTGAGTTGTGGCTTTTTAGTCTCAAAGCAGCGATTTATTTTCAATTCATCGCCAAATCTAAAAATGTAGTATTAAAGAAATAACGTCTCTTGTGAAATTAAACTACGTAGGGCCATCTTTCAGCTTAATCATCAGACCCGGTTACAATCTGCGTAAACAACCCACTATTTGTTCTCATTGCTGGGACTCGAGGCATTCATTCGCAAGGAGAGATCTAGGCTGGGACTAGGTTATAATCCACCACGCTGGCCAAGTGTGGGTTGGTAAATGTCACATGAGGTGAAAACACTAGGTACCTACATGTACTTACTAGGTACATTTCGGTTTCCTCACGATGTTTTCCTTCATCGTTTTTAAGTTAGCGGCATTACATGCTAACATCGAGTGGTGCGCGTGGGGCTCCGAATCGGCAGTCACCGTTCTCCCGAATAGATGAGCCATAACGAAGACTTTAACAGCAATGTAGGTACTCGTTTAATTACTGGCAACCCTTAACCATCTTCCAGCACCTTCATCAGACCCTTGTTACCATTTAACACCAAAGTACTCATCAAGACAAATCAAATGAGCCCAAACTCGATGGAGTTATGTCATTTAATTGTTGAGTTCCTATGACCCCCTTCCGGCTCCATCATCAGACCCTGGTAATAATCTAGCACCAAAGTACTCGTTAAGACAAAGAAAACGAATCCAAGCTCGGTTGTGCTATGTCGTTTAATTACTGAGTTTCTATGACCACCTTCCGGCTCCATCATCAGACCCTGGCTACCATCCACCTTCAAAGTACTCCTCAAAACAAATCAAAAGAACCCAAACTCGCTGGGGCTATGTCGTTTAATTGTTTAGTTCCTATGACCACCTTCCAGCTCCATCATCAGACCTTGGTTACCATCTAGGTTTTTAAAAAACAATTAATTGATGTGAATTAAACATTTTGCATGGCATAGCAACCTTCCAGCTCCATCATCAGATCAGTACCATAATTAATTAATTATCATATAATTGTCTTGAAATTTAGTCTGTTTAAATGTCTTGTTCCATAGTAACTATATTCTCATATATGCCTCAGGGCAGGTAAAACTAAAAAATAAAAGCTTGAAAAACTACGGAGAAAACATACAATAATATGAAAAAAAACATGCAAAAAGAAGTTCACGGTTCTGAGATTTGAACACAGGGTCATGATCGCGTACCGCGGACATGCTAAACCATCGAGCCAACCCGACTTATACCCAACCTGTCCAATTTTCAAATCATATGACCTCTCTTGACGTTTCCGCATTTCGTTTGTGAGAATTTATCATTTTTATTTTTTTGCCGATTTAGTTAGCTGGTAGAAGGGCCGTTCAGTCGAGTTAGCTTTTTAAAAACAAATGATTGATCTGAATTAAACATCAATGATGGCATGGCATGGCAACCTTCCAGCTCCATCATCAGATCAGCATCATAATTATCATATTGCAATTTATTTATTGTCTTGCAATTTACACAAGTATTATGCAAATTTTCACGCAATCTGTAAATCGGGAAGTAGATTTAATTTGCAAGATTTCATGATAAGCCTCGGGTTACATCACGGATATTCATGGGTTCCATAATAACTATATTCTCATCTGTGCCTCAGGGCAGGTGAAACTAAAAAATAAAAGCTTGAAAACTAGAAAGAAAACATACAACAACAATATGAAAAAAAATATGCAAAAAGAAAATCACGATTCAAACATTTGGACACAGGGTCATAAACGTACACCACGGTCATGCTAAACCATCGAGCTAAACCTACTAATAACCAACGCGTCAAATTTTCAAATCATATGACCTCTCTTGACGTTTCTGCATTCCATATGTGAGAATTTTTATTTTTTTTAATAGCGAGTTGCGCGCAGCGAAGCGACGCGACGTAGCGTCCTTCCTGCACGGCGCATCAGCGCTTTCTGCCGGACTTCATAGTAGTGAGCGAGAAGCAAGACTCAGGCCGGTTCGGTCGAGTTAGCGTATTAAAAAACAATTAATTAATGCGAATTAAACAACTTAATCTAAAATATAAAACATCCTTGCCCTTTATTAAGAAATAATACGTTAATCTTTAAAATTTGAATAATGTATGTTCATTAATAACACAGATATTTACGTTTAAAACTCATTTTAGAGGTTAGTTTACGATTTTTTCTTGTCAAGATATCTTTTCCAAATCGTGTTTTGAAAGCAATGGTTCCCTTATAAATATGTTCAAGAATAACATATATTTTATTCAACATCTCAAACCCTATACATTTTGCTAAAAATGTGTTTAAAAAGTGCCATTTGGCTCTATTCAGCGCCTGAAGGGCTGAATTAACAAAATATTTATTTGAAAGGGTCACAAAAATCTGACGCGAAGCCATTTTCAGGGTTCGGGACGTTTTTATACGACAGGGTGTGTTTGAATATATTTGATCAATGGTCAACGTGAATTTTTGATAGGTACAAATATTATTGTTTAAACAAGATTTTTTCTGTGTGTTTGCAAAATTACGTGACTGAAGTTTTTGCTAGCAGATTTTTGAGAATTTAATGTTGTTATCTAAAAAGGACATTTCAAATTCGTTGTTGTTTTTGTACCTTTTTTTTTTATAAATATTGGTGGACAATTCACACAACACCATTTGATAACTATTATGAATAGACAAAAGTTGTCTTAGTAAATTCGCCAAAAATAAATAGCTTTTGTAGTAGTTAGACACTGTAGCACACAGAGTCCGCTCCTCAGCGAACTCTGTATGCTACAGTGTAGTAGGTACTACCCCCGTAGTACCTACTACACCTTTGCCAGTTATTTCACCACAGTCATGTGCAAACATTAATGTGTTACTACTGGTAGTAAGACGGGTAGTAACACGGGCAATAAACGGTTCCGGTTTGAAGGGTAATGTTTAAAGTTAAGGTGCTGACAACAGCTAACTGAAATTCACGAATTCGAAATTAAGCCACGCCTCTTAACTACTTCGATAAGACAGCGCCACCAAACGAAACCGCGTCCAGCCGGCGACATTATTAGTATTGAACAAAACGTGGAAACAAAAAGTTACCGCTCCAAGCTCATAGATGGCGCTTTTAAAATATTTTTGTAATTAATTTAACATAACTTTTTGTTTCCTTCGATATCTTTTTGCACTTTTGCAGATTGTGAAGAACATTATCTAAATTCTATTAGTAAAGCCTATAAATAATAATGTACGGTCTACAATTACAATAAACTCTATTTATACAGAAAATTAAACCAACTTCAAAATCACAAATAGGCACTCGAAAGCGAAAAAAAGTTAATTTAATTATTGTAAGCGCTACTCACTCATCTATTTGAAGTCAAATAGATTCATTCGACATAAACATTAATTGCATTAAAGTAGCTACAGCAAAAAGCCAACATTACGTGGTGTTCCCAGGCGGTCACCCATCCAAGTACTGACCACGCCAGGTGTTGCTTAACTTCGGTGATCGGACGAGAACCAGTGTTTTCACGCGCTATGCACGTCGTCAATTATATTAAATACGTGTATTGATACAAACATAATAGTTATCATCATCATCATCAATAGACGAGCTCGCAAGTTAATAATCCATAACTATTGCTCATTACAACACGAAAAACAAGTTTTTGAAACAACCCCATTTCGCTGCTTTGTAACGAAAGGTCCACAAACAAAATTTTACAAAAATATTTTAAATTCATAAGATTTTTTTTTTATTTAAACCATGCGGAACGTTTATAAAATGAAACATTTATAAATTGCAATGGAAAAAGTTTTGGAATTTATATCATGCAAAAAGTTGGTTTTAAAATGTCAAATAACAATGTAGAAATGGATAAAGTTTTTTTTTGGGTTTTTATATGGACTAGTGGCGCCATATTCTATAGCGGACAAATGATTTGAAAATATAAAATTCACCTATACTTACTAGTGTTGAGTACCTATGCCACAGATTACAGAAATAAAACCAGATGGAGCGCGCAGAACAGAGCTACTGAAGCAGACAAAGGAAATACAAACGCCGAAGCAAATACAAACTCCAGTCAGTATGAAACGGACTTCCGTGTTGTACGGGAGTCCTATCCTAGTCCTGTGTGATTTTAAGTTTTGTTTTAAAATATGCCGTCTTTTGTCTTCAAACATTGCAAACAATGTTCCCAAAAACAAAAAAAGGAAAGAGAAATATAATTTCATAGGAAAATTTGAATATTTTTACTGTTATTTATATAACACAACACCTCAACGAAAATAGGTTAGTGTGGCGATACTAAATGGAAATTATTTTCCCTGAATTTAGGGTAAAATATAGATTTTATATTTTTTTAGATACTCGTAGACCAAATTATTGATGGGCATTGTATTATTCTATTTAATATATTTCAAATGTAATTTTGGTAAATGTTAAATTTGTAAAATGAGTAATTTATGACATAAAAATGTACAAAAAACAAAGTAATTAATACATCATAAAATTTGCTTGTGTATTTATTTATTTCGTTAGCGGCACCACTGCCCAAAATAATACAAATTTTGTTTCCTCATGAATCAAAAGGTTATATGGAAGAGATCGCTTTTAGCGACAAGATCGCCTTTTGTGCCCATTTTGTTTTGTTATTATATGTGTTACTTCTTGTCAACTTTGTTTATGGTGTCAATAAAGTGTTTTGTATTGTATTGTAATGTTATTCGATATATTATCTAAGTGAAACGGTGGAAATATAATTGGTTATAAAATTATGGTTTATAAAATAAAACATTTGTTGAAGGAAGATATTTTTGAAGTTAATACTATGCATAACGTTGTTTGTAAAATCAAATATTTTTATATTGTTAAGTTTTTTTAATATTATACGGTTACTTGATTTTAAAGTCTTGTTTTGTCAAAAAAAAGGTGAATAATAAGTAAACTATTAAAATGATTATTTAGTTAGTTTTTTTTTGTTTGTTGTTTGGATCTATTAAATACAGGTAGCCTATATGCATTTTATCAAAAATAATTTGGTGGTAAAGATGGTTGTTTTAATTTTTGTTTAACCTATCTAAGCGAGTAAATTACACTAATTGTATTATTTGCGATTCAAGTTAATTTCTAGTTGCATGCAAAATCAAAATTCTTTTCTTCATAGAATGGAAATAGTAGTAACAAGAAATCCTTGCATAATCGGTGTAATAATATTAATATTTTAAAATATCAATTGATGTGTTTATTATACGTGAAGATTTCCCAAGCTAAGACAACAATAGTGGGACTTTTTGAAGTGAAAACTTCTTTAGGCGCGTTATAGACAGAATTTTCGTGGGCTGTGAAATGGACTCATGATCACGTGATCATCACGCTCGGATATGATAAGAAATTTCGGGTAAACTCGGGATGCTAGAGCGAGAAAGATAATGTGGTCAACAAACGTGCCAGACCGAGAAAGATAATTGTTAGAGGAGGACATGGGACAATACATACTCTTACTCTCTCTCGCTGCTCACTACCAGTGTTGACTGACACCTTAGCGACTTTCTCGCTGAAACTGGCGAATTTTTAAACTTTTTTATCACGACATTAACTTCTAGGTACTTACCACATCAATTGAACCTGTCACGAAATGTTAAATTTGCATTTCACGACCATTGCAAAAAAGTTATGGTTGTAATATTTTATCACAGCACTTACACTACGTAAACACACAAAATGATACCCATTTTCATAAGAAGGTGCTTACACAAATACACTATAACACAACATATTTATGCATTTTTAGCGAAGTACATAAATATGACATAACTAAATAGCAAACACTAAAAACTTGTCCTTGTGAGTCAAACAGCATTTTCGACCCGCGTAATTATTTTTTTTTAATTTATTCTTGGCCATGGATACTAATCATTCAGCCGTAAAAGTTTTAAATTAAAATTATTTAGTAGTTTTTATATAGTTAAGTATTTCTTATTTTAGTTTTCACTTCTGCCGTGCGGTTTTAAGCGCACACATTTTTTTTTTCTTAAGACTGACAACATTATACAAGTAATTTGGAACGTTGATTCGACAATTTTAAGTCAACATGACTAATTACGGGCTTCACAGTGTTGTTCACGAAGGTTCCATCTGTGTTTTATTTCTGTAATCTGTGCCCTATGCAATAAAATATAAAAAATACAAAAATGAAACAACCACTCAGAAATAAACAGATAATTATTGAGATTGAGAGAATAAAACTGCAGCTCACTATATCGCAGAAAAAAAGAGAAGTTCGTATCATATACCGGTCAGCAAAACGAAACACGACAAAAACAGTTTCTACAAGTACAAAAAATAACACAAACTGGATATGAGTCACAAATGCCTAAGTAAATATTTTTTATTTTAATATTAACTTTGTTTGAAAACGCATAATTTTTTTCCGTAATTTACTTTGTCATAATGAATGTAGCATAATATATAGTGCCATAATGTCAATTTTGCATAATAGTTTATATAAATATTAATGCAGTTGAAAAAGATAGCTAATCCTTGAAACTATCCAAATTAATCAATATCCAAAAACGAAGGCTACAACCATAATCTACATAAAAAAATAAAAAATACACTGTTTAGCAACATTTTAAAGTTGATTTTGTGCGAGTTACGATGGTTATAAAAAATGACACGCTTCCCGTGTCTTACGCCTTAAAATAAAAGCTTGAATGACACGGATGCCGTGTTTTCCGCAACGAATCGGTTAAGTCGGTTTACAGATAATAGTTAAATATGACACCGTCATAACAAATCATAGATAAAATGATTGCATACAATGTAACCAAATGTCATCTAAAAGTCACTTTACTGAGAAAGGACATTGTTCATTTATAAGGGACTTGGGGCTAAACGTGGACGTTGACTGTCACTGATATCATAAATTAAACATGATGGCTTCTAGCACTTGATATCAGAATATTATCTATTGGTAGTAGCAAAAAGACTATTTACTCGTAATGCGAACGTTGACGTGGTTACTTTTAAACAAAACTACAACATTTTGTAAATTTTTTAATATCGATCTAAAGATCGACAGTGACCGTCTGGATAAAATCGATGCTATTCTATTATGTTTAAAATAATAACTAAATTATTCACAAGTTAGTGGTTAGATGATTATCAATGTGTGCGAGTGAGACGAGCGATTACTCGCATCACTCGCTCGCGGCGTAAAAAACCTGTACGTTCAGATCCGCACTGCAGAGAAATTAACCGCTGGTTGCTCTCTTGGATTGTTCTAATCGCTTAGCGAGTATCGCTGAGCGAGTATTATCTTTCATAGCTCTTGTCGCTCAGCGACAAACTAGTGAAGCTAGTACTCACCGGGAGTATGAACAGTCAGCGATCAACTACTGTCTGTATCTGAGTATATGCATCTCTTTTATTTAGGTACACGGAATGTATTATATCTATTGTACATTTCTTGAGCGAGAAAATAGTCGATAGTTACTCGTTTTCTCGCCGGCAGTGGGACAACTTTACTGCCCAAGTAGATGATTTTGTTTTTCGTGGCGTTGTGAAGTGAAAGCGGGTGCGATGAAAAACCATTACACAAATAAAGTGGCCAAGTGCAAGTTGGACTCACCCATGAAGGGTTCCGTTGCAGCAAGTAATATAATAGACATAGTATACATAGTTTTTGTAGTTCGTTGTAACTTTAATCGAAGTTTTAATAATAGTGTATTAATATTATAATATATTATAATATAAATTTCTGAATCGTAATGTGGCTTATTACGTACTTGTGCGGTAATGTAACGTAAAACGCACGGTTTCAAAATGCTCCGTCTAAAACGAACGGTACCTACCTTTTTAAGTCTTAGTAAAGAGTTTTTATGTCAGAAAAGTTGTAAACATTTTATGAATAAAATTAACTATGAAAGATAAAATACAATGAAAATTATTTAATTTGTTAATTTAATTAATTTTGACCAAAACTTAAAAACACAAAAACATTCCTTTACTTTATTACTAATGTCGTAATGTCATACTGGCTGGATTTGTGTCCTTGCTTTAAAAAAAAGCGCTGATGCGCGTGCATTGTTAATCTGTGAAATACGTCAGTCAATGGGAAATGCCGAAAGGGAGTAGCCTGAATGTCATGGCATAGCCATCTAGAAATGCGTGAGCCAACGGGAAATGCTTCCGCATTTCTAGATGGCCATGCCATGATGGATCAAATTCCGAGTAATAAGTTTTCCCTTTTATCGGCAGTTCCTATGACTGCCAATTTTTTTAATTGAAAATGTCATCTGAATTTTGATTTATTTCGTCGCAAATATGTTTTAAAACGTCGTATGACATACGTGCGCTTTGATAATTACAGCCTCTGCTAATTATATGTAGTTCTCGCATACGGCTCGAGCTAGCAATATTGCTTCGGCTGTAATTATCAACTTAGCGCACTTATATCATAATGTACTAGTATAATGAACTTTTAGTTTATTTATCTGGGTACTAAAATAATGCCCTAATTATACATATGTTTTTTACAAAATCTAATTATCAAGAACATTTTGGCCACGGATAGCCTATTTTGAACAATGCCCTTTCATATTTTTTTTTCAAATTAAAATATAATCAGTGAAATTGGACAACAACAAAGGCGTTTGGGTACTTTTGCATGGACTAGTGGCGTCGTATTTTTAAGCGGCCAAAAATCTGTTATCACTTTCTTGTATCAATGAATATTTGCTCCAAGTAATATCGGAGCGGAGTTATGACCAATCAAAGTTATTTATTTTTTGGATTTTTGTACGGGCTTAGTGACATCGTGTTTTTTTAGCGGCTAAAGATTTGTTATCGCTTTTTTGGAATATTACTTTACTTCTAGGGTAATTGTGCAATTAGGTTTGCTGTAAGCTGTAAGTCATATGGCTTTTCAAAGTTTTTTTTTGGGTATTTTTATATGAATTAGTGGCGCCATTTCCTTTACCGGCCAAAGATCTGTTGTTACTTTTTTTAAACATACTTTACTGACGGGTATTTCTGCAATCATATTTGCTGTAAGTTATGTCGGAGCTTTTCAAGGTTTTCTTTTGGGGTTTTTTACATGGACTAGTGGTGCCATAATGTATAGCGGTCATTCATTATATATCAAAGATCCATTGTCATTTTAATGATAATTTTTTGTAAATACCAAAAAAAACTTTGAAAGGCAATAACTCAGCTCCGACATAACTTAAAGCAAATCTGATTACACAAATACCCTTTCAAATAAGTGACAGCAGATCTTTGGCTGCTAAAGGAAATGACGCCACTACAAAATGTTGTAGTTTTGTTTAAAACATAACCACGTCAACGTTCGCATTACTTATGGGAAATACGAGTAAATAGTCTTTTTGCTACTACCAAAAGATAATATTCTGATATCAACTGCTAGAAGCTATCATGTTTAATTTATGATATCAGTGACAGTCAATGTCCACGTTGATCGAAGTTTCAATAATAGTATATTTATGACGTACTAAAAAAAACTACACATCAGATCGAGTTCAAACTAATTTTCGTTGGTAGTTTACATGGTAGTGTACATCATATATATTTTTTTTTCAAAAACATTTTTGAGTTTCAGTTCTCAGTATGGGGGGCAACCCTAATTTTACTTTTTTTTTAATTTTTTTGTTCAAATCTTAAAGCGGTTTACAGAATACATCTACTTACCAAGTTTCAACATTGTAGTTCTCATAGTTTCGGCAAAACGTGGCTGTGACATACGGACGGACAGACAGACAGACATGACGAATCTATAAGGGTTCCGTTTTTACGTTTTACGGAACCCTAAAAACAACATAAAGAATATAATTCATCTTTGCACATGCGAGTAGATCCAGGTATAATGTGCACAATGTTTCATACAGCTGCCTTCTCACTCGCTGGATATTTTTTCTCAACTTTTATCTCGTAATAATAACAAAAGAATCTCAAAAAAAAAACAATTTTCTAATACTTTTATACTATTAAACTAAAAAACAAACTCAAAATATTAGAAACACAATAGTAAAAAAAAGAGTCGTTAATAAACTTCGTCGATTCGACGAGTCATGGTTGCTGGTCTGGCTCTCACTGGCCTCCCACATAATAAATACTACGGTGTGTTGTGAGGGGAACGGCTCAACTAAGATTACACGGAAGCAGCAATGGATGCGACAGCGCACTTAAAATTTACATCAATTTTTTCACATTCGCATCGTCGATTCGACAAAGTTTAGTAGGGTTAATGGGTTTTCGAGGGGTAAGAGACTAATTATACGGTATTTTTACATAAAACATTAGATAATATATCAAATGTGTCTAAAATAAGCCAAGTGCAAGTCGAATGAACGAATGAAGGATTCCGTACCAATATCTATGAAAACAGCAAAAAATCAGGTCTATTTTATAGAAACCCCATTTCCACACATTTATATTAATTTCATTCTTATGATTATTAGTTTTAACACAATGTAGAAATAATAAAGTAGGTAAATAGCCCATTAAAATACATAGAGAATGATAGAAAATCGTCAGAAGTAGAAAAGTTGAAAAATAAAATAACTGAATTTTGAGTTGTGGCTCTTTAGTCTCAAAGCAGCGATTTATTTTCAATTCATCGCCAAATCTAAAAATGTAGTATAAATAAATGACGTCTCTTGTAAAATTAAACTACGTAGGGTCATCTTCCAGCTTAATCATCAGACCCGGTTACAATCTGCGTAGGCAACCCACTATACGTTCTCATTGCTGGGACTCGAGGCATTCATTCGCAATGAGTGATCTAGGCTGGGGCTAGGTTATAATCCACCACGCTGGCTAAGTGTGGATTGGTAAATGTCACATGAGGTGAAAACACTAGGTACATGTACTAGGTACTTACATGTCTGTTTCCTCACGATGTTTTCCTTCATCGTTTATAAGTTAGCGACATTACACGCTGACATCGAGTAGTGCGCCTGGGGCTCCGAATCGGCAGTCACCGTTCTCCCGAATAGATGAGCCATAACGTAGACTTTAACAGCGACTTGGACTTTAACACCAATGTACTCGTTTAATTACTGGCATCCCTTAACCATATTCCAGCACCTTCATCAGACCCTTGTTACCATTTAGCACCAAAGTACTCATCAAGACAAATCAAATGAGCCCAAACTCGATGGGGTTATGTCATTTAATTGTTGAGTTCCTATGACCACCTTCCGGCTCCATCATCAGACCCTGGCAACAATCTAGGACCAAAGTACTCGTCAAGACAAAGAAAACGAGTGCAAACTCGGTGGTGCTATGTCGTTTAATTACTGAGTTTCTATGACCACCTTCCGGCTCCATCATCAGACCCTGGCTACCGTCCAGCCTCAAAGTACTCCTCAAGACAAATCAAAAGAGCCCAAACTCGCTGGGGATATGTCATTTAATTGTTTAGTTCCTATGACCACCTTCCAGCTCCATCATCAGACCTTGGTTACCATCTAGCACTAAAGTACTCGTCAAGACAAAGAAAACGAGTCCAAACTCGGTGGAGCTATGTCGTTTAATTACTGAGTTCCTATGACCACCTTCCGGCTCCATCATCAGATACCCTGGTTACCATTTAGCACCAAAGTACTCATCAAGACAAATCAAATGAGCCCAAACTCGATGGGGTTATGTCATTTAATTGTTGAGCTCCAATGACCACCTTCCGGCTCCATCATCAGACCCTGGTAACAATCTAGCACCAAAGTACTCGTCAAGACAAAGAAAACGAGTCCAAACTCGGTGGGGCTATGTCGTTTAATTACTGAATTCCTATGGCAACTTTCCGGCTCCATCATCAGATCAGCATCATATAATTTTCATAACATTGTCTTGCAATAAAATTTACACACGTACCTCTAATGCGAAATTTCTACTGGTATCTGTAACTTCAATCGGTAACTGGAAAGTAGATTTAATTTGCAAGATTTCATAACAATTATCGAGTTCCGTAGAAACTATTTTCTAATCTGTGCCTCGAGACAAGTGGAACTAAATAAAAGCTTGAAAAACAGCTTAAAATATTATAACACCAAGAATTAAAAATAAAACAGTCAAAAATGACACTCTGGTATGAGGTTTGAACCCGGCGCTGAATATGCCTAATGCCGACCACTGGGACCACTCAGCCAAACCTACTTGTTGCGATGACGTCAAAATTGTAAATCATATGAACTTTATTGACGTTTCTGCATCGCACTTGTGAGTTTTTTTCTCAAAAAAACTAAGTAGCCCGTTAGTTAAATTGCCGAAAAATATTGTACACGTATTTTTTTTTTGTTTCACAAACAATAAATGATGAAGATACAGCGCTTCGAAGTTTCGTGTGACGTCACTTGTGAGTACGATTTTTACTCACGAGTGACGTCCCCACTCTTGAAGTTTGCCCAAAGAAGAATACGTGCCCAATATTTTTCCATGATCTAGCTGACGGACTAATTAGGATGGTGTATTTTTGACCCAGTCCGGTACCTATTGATTACTATATTTTTGTAAATAGTGAGCGGCGCGGCGGCAAAGCGACGTAGCGTCCTTCCTGCACGGCGCATCAGCGCTTTCTGCCGGACTTCATAGTAGTGAGCGAGAAGCAAGACTCAGGCCGGTTCGGTCGAGTTAGCGTATTAAAAAACAATTAATTAATGCGAATTAAACAACTTAATCTAAAATATAAAACATCCTTGCCCTTTATTAAGAAATAATACGTTAATCTTTAAAATTTGAATTATGTATGTTAATTAATAACACAGATATTTACGTTTAAAACTCATTTTAGAGGTTAGTTTACGATTTTTTCTTGTCAAGATATCTTTTCCAAATCGTGTTTTGAAAGCAATGGTTCCCTTATAAATATGTTCAAGAATAACATATATTTTATTCAACATCTCAAACCCTATACATTTTGCTAAAAATGTGTTTAAAAAGTGCCATTTGGCTCTATTCAGCGCCTTAAATTTCACTAAGTTCTCTGGCAGGAGTCTTGCTTACCATCATGCGTATATCTTGCTCGGCCGTCGTCACTCGTCTCAATACCATACAATACAATAACTATTTATAAAAAACCCAAAAACACAAAAAAACAATGATTTAATTATTTTTTATCCAGGGTAGATAATCGAATGTGTTCTTAGCAATGTATCATCAAATTCGGTTCAGCCGCTTCAACTTAGATATATAATGAATATTTGCTTTACTTGCGAACATACGTATGGCTTAATTATTTAATTTTCAAATCAATGCCTTCTTGTTATGAATAACGAAGCTAGCAAATCAAAACCATTTACATTATTCATTAAGATATTACATATTCTAAGTATGTTTTGTATCTGATTCTAACATCACTATTACCCAAATAACGACATGATTTCGCTTGTTTCGTTATTTTAGAGTTGTGCGTGTGTTTCGTTCGAATTAATCTTGTAAACATCGAATGACAACAGATAAGCTCGGATTTATACTTGTTATAGAGTTTCTATTCCATTGAAGCTTCTATTGAACTTGTAATGTTATAATTTTATTCTGCCATTACAATTATTTTTCTATGAAAAACCAACAAATATTCTACGGGCATTTTTTTTGTAATATCAAAGTTACATGTGTATAATAATATAGTAAAGTACTTAAAAGTGACGGGTGACGACACATTATTTTTCTTCTTTTTGTTGCTTTCGCATCTATCCTCACTCTATTTTTATAGATTAGCTTTTCCTGCTATTAATGGTTGCTTGGAAGATGTCGGTATTAGCGAAAAAAACGGTCATTTATGGCTAGAACTTAATAAGTTGTTGGAAAATAACTATTCCATGAGTTTTTCAACATTTTTTGGAATATAAAGGAGTCTATGTACTATTCTAGACTATAACCTCCACTGCGGCCTATGACGGAGCAAGCTCTCGAATTTTGGTAAACTAAACAGTTAATGCAATTTCTTTTGGGTAGAATTTGGTTCATACATTCTTTATACCAGGGAGGGACGCAGAGTAAAAGCAAAACAACAAATTTATTACTTAGACGTATAAAAATAAGAGGGTAGATAGATACTTTTATTGAAACACTAAAAATGAATACATAGTAAAACATTTGTTTACATAATGTGAGGACGTTTAATGTGGGTTCGGATGAGTCGTGAAGCGAAATATTTATATTTATTCCAACAAAAAACTGGTTTAAAAAAACTACACAACAGTAATATTTCCAGTTTTTCAATAAAGATCAATTTACAACCACTTCCCGCCTCTTTATTTCGACGTGACAGAATTCCCTATAAATAACCCCCAGGGTGGGTTTAATAACCTGAAAGCGACAGGTGATAAGTCATACAGGGCTGCCACCCTCACGTCGCGTCGTAAGGTCACTTATCGAGAAAGGGTGAAGGTGGATTTATTTTGATACCATCCCTAGATCGGCGAAATCCTCCGGAAATTCAATAAAGCGAGGCCTCGGTGACCACCTTAGGCAAAAGAGATTACTCGTAATTTGACGAACTGTTTGGATCAGCGGTAGTGTGCCTCCTTTAAACGGGGTTTTTTCATAGTGGTGGTTCTTTGCCGTGTCTCCCTGAAGAAGTACTACACCTTTGTTAGTTATTCTGCCGCCTAGTAGTGCACAAACATTACTGTGTTCCGGCTTGAAGGGCAATGTTTCCGGAGAAATTACTGGGCTTAGAGATAAAACACATTATATCTCCAGGCGACAAGCACAGTGCGGTATCAGGTAATGATTGAGACTCTGCATGTTCCAATAGCTACGTGTCATTGTGTGTGTGGCAGGCATGTTGCTTACCATCAGGCGTATGCCCTGCTCGTCTCGTCACTCTATACTAATAAAAAAAAGTAGTTCATTGTCAAATTTCTTTGACTAGTCCAGTTCAATATATGTTTTTCATCAATTGGATGGCGTAACGAATTGGTGAATTCCTAGTAGTTAGGACGCACCTGCTGTGATATTCGGGTCAGCTCCGAAAATCGGTCAATAGCCAGTAATAAGGGACAATTTACTGAATCTACTGTGAAAACGGCGATCTCGCAGAATAGACAGTTTTTTATACAAAATGGAGGAATGAATCGAGCGAATCGTTTGCTTGACGATAAAGATAAGCATGCAGCTGATAAATTACCTGCAGTTAAATCCTATTCAGAGTGTTGACATTCAAACTGGACAATACATCGCATCGCAGACATATTGTATTATTATTTGTGACCGAAATTTGGGGGGAGGGGGGTCAAATTTGACCGCACCTGGCTCTACTGCGTACCGAACTTAGCGATAACGCAGAAGGCGGAGGACAAACACTAACCTAGTGTTATCGTACTCGACGTAATACTTGGTAAGTAGTAGTAGCAACTGTAGTACTACATCTGTACGACGACTATTATCGCTTCTCGGTCTTTTGGCTAAGATCAGAGTGCGGAAAATACATCAGTCTTGAACATCGCCGCAGAATTGCTAGCTTATCGGTTTTTTATCGGATACACTTCAAAGAGTGTGCAACTGATCTGGATGATCTAATACCACCTGGCCCTTTTTTCTATCGGACTTCTCGTAATTCGAAGAAGCGGCACCGTTTCATGGTTCATCACCAACATCACCAACAGCCCACTAAATGTTCCCACTGCTGGGACTCGGGGCCTTCTCTCGCAAGGAGAGAGTTAAGGCCATAATCCACCACGCTGGCCCAGTGCGGGTTGGTGGACACATGACTTCGAAAAATTCTAGGTACATGTCGGTTTCCTCACGATGTTTTCCTTCACCGTTTTATGTTAGCGGCATTACGCACATGACTTCGAAAAGACAGTGGTGCGTGTGGGGTTTCATGGTTGATGTTCCAAAAATACGGACGAAGAGGTTTGACTCTACTTTTGTGATAGGAACGTCTAGGCTGTGGAATGAGTTGCCTGAGTGGGTGTTCCCTGATAACTATAATCTTGGTGTATTGCAATCGAGAGTGAATCGGTCTTCTAGGTAAGCACGGTCCATCGTAGACCGCATCGTCGCTTAACATCAGGTGAGATGGCGGTCAAGTATAAACCTATTAAAATTCAAAAAAAATAGTGTAGCATGTAATACAGTTTTTATCGAGTCTATCGTAATTTTATAATTTGTAAATAAATATCACTATTCAGATATGAATTTACTTGTAAGTTTATGTGTTATCAATATTTAAGTAGACAAATATTATAAAAACCTACGCCTAGTTTGCCGTTGGCAGCGGGATAGGCCCACAAGCTACAATTTGTTAGAACTGCAGACTGAGGAACCTCCTGTAGCGCCTAATCAATCATTATTATTGTACACAAATGCATTTTTTAAATTAACGCACGAACAATATAGACATTCTTACCACTACTATTCAAAACATTCGTTTAAAAAAAACTGCGGACACAGCTATAAAATATAATGCATTACCTGGCTTGAATTTCTCCCATATTTGTCCACCCCTTCGCTTCCCATGACACAGTATAGCAAACAGTTTCTACGTGAGATATGGTTCATTTCACGACATCTGTATTCCTCATGCAAAAGGGCAGAAAATAGGGCCTCTTTGTTGACTTGCCTGAATCTATATGAGCGATCAAAGAAACGCTACGCAAACACTTTTACATGGGTCTGATTATTGCATTTGCCTTATGGATTTTTGTCGATTTTCGGTATGAATATTGTTAAGCCATAGGTAAATAAATAAATAAATATTGGTTGACAATTCACACACAACACCATCTGACCCCAGGTATTTAGATAACTTGGGCTTGCTGTTTTTTTTTAACCTGGTTATTCTACTTATGGTAGGGGGTATAAGGGGCCAAGGCAATTTTACGTAAGAAATGTTATTTCATTGTATCTAATAACAAATAAAAATTAAGTCAAAAGGAAAAAAATTTCAAAATGTAGTTTAATAGAATAATAAAACAGCAAGACGTGCATCTGATGCTAAGCAACATGATTGTGGAAACAGTACAGCGATTCGCGGTAAATTGAACAAGACAATTTTAAATAACTATTTTGCACCATACTGCGCTTGTCACACGGAGACGTTCCATAACTTAAATGATAGTCGCTTAATTCCTCTGTAAAAAATAGTAACAATAAATACATAGTAATATTTGCACATTGTTGTTTACTGGCAAGGGTGTGCAGGTGATCTATTTCTCCAGACAGACTTTACAAAGAGTGCCACTACAAAATCTGAAATGCGTGAAACCTAGCCAAACTTTTTTGCACAAACGCACAAACGAATTGCTTAAATTGTAAATATCGTTAATTTATTGAACTTAAGGGCGTGCCCCGAGCAAATGACCTTGAGTATTTCTTACCTTATCGCACACCGCAAGAACTCTTTCTTGCGGAGACTTGGACTTCTTCTTCTTTCTTTCTCAAGAGAGAAACAGTAGGATTTGTCGCTATTTTACGCTCAAACTTTAGAATAAACTCTTTATAAAATCAGATTTTGGTTTTTTGAAAAAAATAAAACTACCAAAATGTTCGTAATGGAATTGTCTATCCGTTGGTGTAATTACAAAATCAAAATAATGGACGATTTTCGAGGAGATGCATGATAAATACAATTTATGAATTTTTTCATGGTTTCGTTGTGAGGCGATTATTTAAACAATAAGTTCATTAACAAAAAACTAAAACTACCATTTTGAAGCCAAGAAGTTGTAGAAATTTAATGTATTTTTTACCAGTTGATATTTGTTTTGGCTAATTAGTAGATAGCTCTTAAAACTGGACAAAAAACTCGTTTTGCTAGGGGACGCACCTTAATAAAAATATCACATAATATGTTACTCAAAAAAAAATGGGCTGTGACACTGTGAGACAGAATTCATACCATAATCCTACTGAGTACATCACGTAACTTTCTTTATAAGCAGGATTGAATATGGCGGCAGCTACGTTCATCCGTAAATTTTTAAATAGAACCCACTTCCTTCTCCTCAATTTCCAGCTAAGTTTTGAAACGCATCAAAAGGAGCGCTTTGCAGTGGAATATAAAATGTTAAATAGCACTGGCAGCACTAATTATGCTGTGGTAACTTTTGTTCTTACCTCGAGACTTCCGAATGTATAAAATTCAAGGAGTTCCAGAAACTAAAAAGCACTGAGGTCTTTTGTTGTGTTTGAGAGTTAAATCACAGTTAGAAACTTTCCCAAAGAGTCTACAATTCCGTAGATTTGTAAATAATATAGTAAAATACGTAAAATAATACTAAAATATTTCTTGCTTTCAGTGTATTGTGTGCGTGGGTGTATCTGTGTGTGTGAGGGTGGGTTTGTGTCTGTGTGCGTGTGTGTTTGCGTGTTCGTGAACACGTACTGCATGTGTGCTAATGCACCTTGATTTGTTTGTAAGTATGGCCCCTACTCGTATATAAATGTGCATGCAACAGGACTCATAAGAAACGTGCACAAAACCCGAACTTCATCTTGCAAAGTTCAGGTATTTATTTTTAGTCTTTTGGCAGAAAAACTTTTGGTACCTCCTATTGAGTTAACGTTTTTTAACTTTTGTCAGTATGCCTAGGTAAGATGGCCTCTAACGTATTCTGGGCTAGCTTTGGGAAAGCACAGGGCCTGCGCCCTGCCCTAGAAGGCCCCCTAGGCTGCAAATGCGTAATACTTTAAGGTATGCTGATTTCCTGTACGTTTTCAGGTATGCTCCACGTACCTACAGGTGTAACATGTGTTAGCATAGTTTAAAAGTTTAGGCTAGTGAGGCCTTGTACCTTCTACGCTAGCTGTTCTGCTAGCACAGTTCTGTATGAAGAGAGGTCTTTTGAGACCAAATAATTAAAGGCGAGAAAAACACATACACTCGCACCACAATCACGAGGGAACTGTCATTGATCTGACAGCTGACGATGACGGGTTACGAGACACGAATTAATCCGAAGTTAACCGAGTGACGCCGCGGTATTGCATGCGAACGCCGAGTTTTGGTGCGGCAATAGCTTCAAAGAATTTTCAAAAAAATTGCCACAACTTGATTTTGTTAACGGAACTTGTCGAAACAGAAACTGAATTTTCAGTCGATTACTACTTACGAAAAATATGTTTGATATCTTAGTATGCAAACTAACGTGGTGGTAATACTTATTTAATTAATTCAATGGTAACTCACGTGCCAAACGGGCAGCGATCACGCGTGTGCACTCTCTGTGATAAAGGCTCCCAGGCACCACTGTAACTTAAGGGCCCTAGCACACGGGGTATTGCACACGCACAGACGATGCGCAGATGACGCGCGTATACGCGCTTCAAACGAGATTCGAACGCGACCTTGTAACCTAAGCACATGGAGCGATCGTGAACCGCGCGTCTACTACTCGTATAAATCGTATATGCGCAGGCATAGCGACTACAGCGCGTCTGTATAGACGCGCTGTAGTCGCGCGTAGCTTCCACGTTATGATCAAGTACTCCTCGTCAGTTGTACAATAACTCCCCTCCTGTTCCACCCCTTTGTACACGCTTCAAGCGAGTTTCGAACGCGCATCACGCGTGCGTTTGTATCGCGTTTTACGCGGTTTTGAATTTATGTAAACGCAAAAATCGGTATCTACGGCGCAGAAACGAGCAGACGACTCGCGCTCCTGAAACGCGTGTCGTCGGCTCATTTAAAATATGTTGTGTAGTGTTCTAGGGCCCTAAGTTGGACTGGACCGACCATATATCCATGTAACACTTGAATGACTAGTGAATTAATGAAATATCTTTTTGATATTATGAAGTGTCTATGAATCATTGTTACCTAACGTTAAATTAACCAAGGTAATTTAAGAATTGGCTCATAAATCAGTTATTCGGGTAACAATAGCCGCTACGTGAAACGGCGCCATTGAAAAGGAAATCCAACGTTCATTAATCTTACAACTGTAATACGACTACGTTGTAAATGTCTACTTAATGACGATTTGGATAATATTTGAATGGGCAGCAGCTTTATGAAAACCGAAATTTTCCAATTTTTTTACCAGATTTTTTATGTTGTCGTATTTTTACCTATGCTTAAACAAACATTTTGTAATTCATAGCTGATTGGTATTTTTCTCGCATCTTGCCTGATGTTAAGCGACGATACGGCCCATGATAGCGCGCCTAAGCCAAGAAGTAACACAGTCACTTTAAACTTGACAAAACCTACATTTTATTCATTACCCATTCACCAAGCAACGTAGGTATTCCAAAGTTTTGAAGTTATTATTACGAAAGTAGAGTCAATCGGATTTTTGGAATATTAACAATGATGAATATTAGTAATACCTATCCTAGTATTATTATAATAATATTATATACTAATATTATAACGATCACAAACACACATAATTTAAATGTGGCAAAAACACGTACCTACAATTAATTTTTGTGTAATGTCATATTAGAAATTTTAAACATTTGTAACATCAAACGACCAAAAATATTTTTATCACTCAAGAAAAAGTAATCGTATTTCTGAGTACATCATAACACAGCAACATTAGTATATTTTATGGCTTACAAATGTAGATTGAAAACTATAATTATGCTGGCCACAATAACTCAAAACTGCTGTCCAGTTTCGGGCATACCATTTAATTATTTGTAGTTTGAAATCGTGTCGCGTTTACAGGCTGTAAATAAAGGTTACGGAAACGGCCGAGCTGACCTTTGCTGCTTCAGGAAACAGGGAAATATTCGGTTACCTTGATTTTAATACGAGTATATTACGTAACAAATATGCTAAATATTTATAACACGAATTTTTTCTCCTTCACCAAAAGGTTACCAGATTAATGTGCTTTGTTATATTTTTTTTGTGATTTAGATTAGTTTTTGTCTAGAAAGCGACTTAATCAGTTGACTTCTACTGCATCCGAATGTTTGACTCGCGCAAAAAGCGCACTCATCATCAGTGGTGAACTTGAGATCACCAATGGCGCCTATAAATCTCTAAGCTGTAATGGCGTCTAAAACCTCCAACATAAGGAGAGCGACGCACCGAATTACCAGCAGTCCTTTTTCTCTGCAGGGCCAACGTATCAACCACCTTAACGACTTTAACCACGCAAAGTCGTGGCGGGTATGGAGAATGACGCACCGCGATACCAGGTCTCCTCTCCTACTGCGATATTTTCTTCCATGGCAGTCATGATCATCGTCAGATCAGATCGCGGTCTCAACTTGGTCGCACAGGCACCGCCTGCACTGCACAACCGACTGTTGGCCGCATCGCAGTTGACTTGTCGCGTAAAACCATAGAAATATCAGCCAAGTCACGTTTCCAAGTATTTCTAATGCCATCATCCTCACAAACACGCGTTGCTCGTCAGCAAGGAGCGCGTCTATTCCCACCATGGTCAGGATTAGCGATCAGTCGACAAAAACCTATCAGGGATTAGGAAGTTGTCGTACCTACCCCAGGGTGGATCCGTGGAGGTTTCCAAGCTACGCTCCCTGTATTTCACAGGATTTGTTATTCGTCGCTGTTCAGAAGATTCACGTCAATTCAATGGTACAGAAATGCTCCAGATACTTGGCTTTCAAAAATATTACTTAACAATTTTAGTTCATATAAATATGATGTCACAAACTTCGAAAATTTCTAAACGAAGTTAACTTATCTCAAAATTCGCGGTCTAAAACTATAATCAGATACAGCGTAACAGTGTAATATAGTACTTGGGTCAATTTTTTTACGTATTCTTAAAAACAAAAGAAGAAAAGGGCATTTATAAGAAATATGTATGAAGACTTTGTTAAAACGTTTATCTAGAGGCCGATGCATAATAGTCAAAAGCTGTTAGGTCCCATACATAATTTATTCTCTGGTATCTTTTCACTACCTTCTTGAGTTTATCTCCAATTTTCATTTCTACTGCTAAATAAATGAATATAGTGAATACGATCTAGTTCTCATCTGTCTCGATCTCGATGCGTGGAATAGGGACATTTCGCGCGTTCTTGGGGATCTTTCATCGGACGACGGTTTACCACGAACCAGTCGTCCAGCGCCCCGTTTATATACTACAAATAAAAACTAGTGTTATAATTGGTAGTGTTTCCGATGAAAGCGGCCTTTGTCAGGCGCCTTCAAGATTCGTGTTATTTTGAATAACCGTTATGTTAATAAAATTAAAATAAACCAACTTTCATAATATTTTCTAGAAAACATACGCAACAGGATCACGCAAAAGTTCGTGAAGATAGCGCCTTATCGTTTTATGGTAAAATTCATAGCTAAATTATACGGTCCCATTGAAATAGGATGGCCTGAACCATAATCGTAGAGACAGAACGGTGCGGGTGTAAGCTGGGCAAGTATTTAGGCCGGCTGACATTTAGGCGCTCCGCAAACGTAGACACATTTGTTACCGACACAGCGCCCTATTCAAGGGAAATGTAGTTGCTGTGCTCGGTAGCGTTAGTTGCCTTTTGTCAGCAATACGGCACACCATTATCGTTGGCGATCGTATTTATTCTATAAGGTCACTAACGCCGTATAAGAAATTAGTGATATTTTTAAATTGTGCAAACGTGCAACAATAGCAACCCACTAAATATTCCCATTGCTGGGACTTCTTTCACAAGGAGAGACAAGGCTATAATTTACTACGCTGGCACAGTGGAGGTTGAGATATGATGACATATAAACATGACAGTTTCTTCATGATGTTTTCCTCCTCCGTAAAAGCCAGTAGCTACGTGTGACTAATGTGTATACTTAGGAAAATATTACCAGGCAGAATTGTGCATCACACGTTCTACCTACTACACTCGTACAGTGTTTTATTAGTACAACACACCATTACCTCAGATGTCGTATTTACAAGTTCTTTAGCACCGTATTCATTAAATTTCCCTGTTTCAGTTAATCGATAACATGTATGTGTGGTATTAAAAACGTTATACATGACTTAACCACGATCTAAATTATTAAATTACCTCGTCGTTTCGGCAGCATTACAATCGCCGTCTCACTGGGAAATGCGATCTCCATCTACCCTCATTTGGTCATCAATGTATGTATGGTAAGTATAAGGAAACATTCTAACAATACCCCTCGAACAATCAATCCTATATCAGCTGTCAATAGGTTCCTCGTTAACATTACCCGGCGTCATTAGCGCAAGCCTGGCGTTTCACCCGGCTGCCCTCGCTTAATGTAGCGCGCAACAGCGGCTGCCATTCATGATGTCATGCGTGCAATTTACTTGCAAAAGGAATATATGCAAATCCTTCTAAGCGAGTTGTATCCAATTACTTTAATAATTATTTTAAGTAATTTAAATTCCGTGTTTTGAGATCTTTTTAGTAATACAGAGTGAGGGTGTTAGAAACATGTATGCACATAATACGGATAGGCCAAGTAGAACGAGACATAGGTACGAGAGCTAGCCTCTGTTCCGTGGCAGGAAAAGGTTTACAGATAGAGAGAAAAAGGGAGAAGGAAGTATTTTGTTGGTCTGGTCTATTTTGGGTCGTTGTGTCTAGGTGGTGTTGTGTTAAGTTGTGTCATTTGTCAATTTTTATACGTTGAGCCAATACCTACTAGCCAGCATTTTGGTAACACATCGTGTCGTCGAATCATCTGGAGAGTTTTTTTTTGATGAGATGACTCCCACTGATCCCAGGCCTCAAGACCTTTAGCTAAGTATTTTAATATAATAAAAAGATTGATCTTAAGTATTTTAATACGGCTAATATCAACTAGGTACTTTATTCAAAGGAACGGAACTATACCTAGTTAATTAAAACGCTTGCGAAAACTTAATGAAAATAGTTTCAATTAAGTTTTACTGTAGTTTTCAAGATAAATCCGTCGTAATAAACAAAGCAAACTAATTAGCTAGTTATTTCCATGGCAATAAAGTGGAAAATTACTTGCATTTCAGCCCGTTGCTATTAACGATTTCTTGTTGCAGTTTCCATAATAGCTTATGAAACAGTTTGATAGGTTTTTAATTGTTTTAAATCTTGCTTATTATTTTTATGATGTTATTAAGAGGTCAATAACCTCCTTAGCTAATTAAAAGCAATGTGCAAGCGTGTTGCTAAGCGTTTAACAGCACACCATAGGTAGCTACAATTAATTCGGATACGTTGAAGATAAGGTTGCATAGCTAATAAATATACAACTTTTTTTTTTTTTAATTAAAGAGTGACGAGCATGACATGTACCTGATGGTAGCCAACATGCCTGCCACATAACAGCACAGTGACACACAGCTATTGAAACATGAAGAGTCCAAATCATTACCTAGCACTGCACTGTGCTCGTCACCCAGAGATCTAAGATATTATATCTCTAAGCCCAGTACTTTCTCTGGAAACATTGCCCTTCAAACCGGAACACAGTAATGCTTACACATTATTTACTTATTTCTATTATTTTAGGAATAGCAAAACCGAAGCAGACTAATCACTTGCTGGTAAGTGATAACTGATGAGTATTTATGACAAGACAAGTATTTTGGAGGATATTTGTCAGCTGTTAACCCGCACTTGGCCAGCGTGGATGATTTAAAAGGTCCAGCGAAGATAGCAGTGGTAACATAAAGTGGACTGTTTACTCAGTTAGATTTTCATAGAATTAATCTAAATAAGTATATTGTAAATAAAAAAACATTGATAATTATTTAATTATGTTTTATTTTATCTATTCCTTTCTACCATATAAAATTTGCATGAGTGGTACTTATTGCCGTTCATACTGAACAAAAAAAGTATGTAAAAGTTGTTTCATACACAAAAATCCCACAGGAAATTGCAAAAAGAACAAAGCACAAAGCCCAACAATCTATTTGCTCATGTTACTGTCAAAATAAACTTTCCAAAACACGGAAAATTTCTGCTGAATAGTTAAATTGAATGTTGCTCTGAACTGACCAAGCTAATTTAACAACAATGGCGGCTGCCGCCATGTTCCCAAATCCATGATGCATAGAACAATGAACAACTCCCCCCATTTCTAGCTTATTCGATAAAAACCAGCAACGAATTCATAAGCTTCACAAACGTTGGCTAATCTTGACACAGTGGAGATTTGACGGTGAGGTATTTCAGTTTATTAGCAGAAACAGAGAGGTAGAAATTCGAGTTTTTTAAAACATAAGATATAGAATATACATTTTTGACGCAAAGTTTTGTAATAGGGTTTAATGATTTGTTACGGAACCATGTCATAACGCCGCTGCACAGCCAAGTTTCAAATGTAACCGCCATGTTGGAAGCATATTTTCTCAAGACAGGATTGCAACACACGACCGAAATAAGATTTAACCTTTTACAAAACAATTTCGTAGATCATTCCTTTCTAAATAAATGTACTTATCGATACTTTGTTCTGTAAATAAATAAATATTGGGTTTGGACATTTCACACACAACACCACCTAGCCCCAAAACTAAGCAAAGCTTGTCCTACGGGAGCCAGATTACCTATATATAGTCCTACTTTATATACTATAATACTTTTAAATATATACTTATTACACATAGAAAATGACGTTGCAGATTGAAACATATTTGACCCGACACTGTTCGTTTTTTGATACATCCATTTCTTAATGACAGACAATAAATACAGACAATGAGTACACATAGAAGGGGCACAGACAAAGGACAATGTCTATGTCTACACACATGAATGTCGACATTTACGCTGTTTGGATTATGAAAGAGCTTTATTTTTAGGGATTTATTTGTTCAAAGACGCGGAAGATCTACGACGACAGGATGGAACGATATTGTAGAGATGACTGAGGTGTTAAAAATCGTCACGAATGAAAAACGGACTAGAATAACACACTTTTATACAATTATAACGATTTTTAATTTTTGAAAAGTTTATAATATCACTACTCAAACGGTAGTTATAACGGGTAGGTACAATTTTCACTAATTTAATATTCACAATTTATGTTAGTTTACTCAATACTTTGCACTGTGTCTTTGCATTTATCAGACGTGCTTTCAGATGCGAAACTCATTACGGGCCGCTGAGCACACATTAGCAGCTGTCTCGTTCACACAGTATTCAATAAGCCAGTGACAGAGCGAGAGAGTGAATCGTAAAGCTATTTGCGGATTACAGAACGTTTCCATTATCTTTTATTAATTTCGTATTTTTGATGCGTTGAAAATCCATTGTACTGTTAAGTCATAAAAATGTAAGACGGTCTTATTTTGTTCGTTCTTTTTTTATGAATCCCGTAGTTTTCACACAGTTTTCAACAAGAGCAGCATTTCTCAAGTGATTTTTATTTGTATAATTTTCATTATATTGACGAGCAAGAGATGAGCTTTTGATTCCGAGTAGACCACTCGTAATCGATATATAACTAGCGTGCGCGCGTTGCTACGCCATCTATCGAAAATTAGTTGTACCAATTAAAATTTTGAACAAATACGGGGTTCTTACGTTCTAATGACGCAACCTTTAAAAGATACATGCAGTCACGGAACGAAAGCTCTCAAAAAGCAATATTTTTTCCCGTTTTTGTTACATTTTTCATTCATGCTCCGCTTCTGTTTATAGTAACGTAATGTATAGCCTTCCTCAATAAATGGACTATCCAACAGAGAAAGTATCTTTAAATTCAAACCAGTAGTTCCCGAGATATTTGCGTTCAAACAAACAAACTCTTCAGCTTTATAAAATTAGTACAGATACTAGCGGGCCGCCCCAACTTCGCATAAACAACTAATTTATACAGCCTATTGAAGCGCTATCTGTTCGAGAATTATGAAAGTTGAGATCAATAAAAACAATCAGAATGTCAATAAAACAATCAATAAAACCGGAATGTCGACAGATGGAAAGCGGCCAGACGGAGCCACGTTAGTACTGTGGTGTCTCGGTAGGGCATTAGTCTGGGATGCCACGTGTGTGGACACCCTGGCTCCGTCTCATGTCGGTAGTTCGGCTCAAACCGTCGGAGCTGCGGCTGAACAGGCACAGCTCCTTAAACAACGGAAGTACTCCCAGCTCAGCGCAAATTATGTTTTTTTTGCGTTGGCTGTGGAGACTATGGGACCGTGGTCGTCCGATATGAAAAAGTTCTCCAAACAACTGTCGAAGCGGTTGGTTCTCGCCTCAGGGGATCTCAGAGCTGGCACTTACTTCGCCCAAAAACTTAGTATCGCCATCCAACGGGGCAACGCTGCCAGCGTTCTGGGAACCCTGCCGCGCGGCAGCGAACTCGATGGCGTGTTTGATTTGTAGGGAGTGTGTTTTTTTTATTTTTTTATTTATTATTTGTAAATATTGTAATGTTAGCAATTTATTAATTAATTTGTAAATATATCTTGTTTTCCCAAAAAATATATAATGTACATTACCATGCAAACTACCAACAAAAATTGGTTTGAAATCAACGTTAGTATCTAATTATAAATTATTGAGTCCATTTTTCGAAATAAAAACTATCTTACTTCCCAAGTCGGATCAAATACATAAATGATAACTTTTGTGAAAATATCGCATCCGTAAAGGCCGGTTTGCATTTTGATTAGTGCGAGTGTGAGTGTGAGTGCGATTGCGAGGGCGAGTGAGTAATCGCGACTGATTACTATGCACTCGCAATAATCAATCGGTGTCCACACGTGTTTGCTACTAATCACTCAACACCTGCACTACTCACTCGCACTAATCAAAATGAAAACAGGCCTTTACACACAGCAAACTAATCATACCAAACCGGAACACAGTGGTGTTTTGACATTACTGCTTGGCGGTACAATAACTGGCAAAGGCGTGGTACTTCCCCAGGCGGACTCTGCAAAAACTTCTACCATTAGGTACAATATTATAAGATTTATTATGTTTACGTTCAGTTTAAACTTAAAATCTCGCTCGGCTGCTTCGCTCCGTAGATACGTTTTTATTACTCAGTTCTACCTTAATACCTTGCTAGGCTGCTTCATTTCGTGTCAGCGGGCAGACAGCCTAATTATAATATTGTTTTTAAACTTTCGCGATTTAAACATATTATTATTATAATGAATAATAATTTTAGTTCGTGATTAAGAGACCTATTACATTTGACTGGCCTCGTGGCTTAGTTGGTAGTAGCTCTGCCTGCGAAGCCGAGGGTCGTGGGTTCGATTCCCACCCAGTGCAAATATTTGTGTGATGAATTCAAATGTTTGCACTGTGTCTGGGTGGTTATGTATAATAAGTATGTATTTAAAATTATATAAGTATTATATCAGCTATATGGCCGCCATCACACAAGCTTTGCTTAGTTTGGGGTCAGATGGTGTTGTGTGTGATGTCCACCAATATTTATTTATTTATTTATTTATTTCAACCTTATTTTTGCACAAATCTATCAACTTTAACGTTCTTATTCTGAGAAAGTAAACGATTTTGGGTACTATTTTTATTTGAAAATGGAGTTGCTAGCCTTTCGGTTTTTTATCGAATACACTTCGGAGAGTGTGCGACTGATTTATATGATCTAATACCACCTTGCCCTTTTTTCTATCGGAATGCTCGTAGCTCAAAAAAACGACATCGTTTCATGGTTGATGTTCCAAAGACACGAACGAAGAGGTTTGACTCTACTTTTGTGTTAAGAACGTCTAGGCTGTGGAATACGTTGCCTGAGTGGGTTTTCCCCGATGGTTACAATCTATGTGGCTTCAAATCGAGAGTGAATCGGTTTTTTCTAGGTAAACACGCTCCACCCTAGACCGCATCGTCGTTTAACAACAGGCGAGATGGCGGTCAAGTGTAAACCTATAGAAGTAAAAAAAAAAAAATGTTGTTTATTTATTAATTTAGATCGTCGCAGCTTCTGATACTTAACTAATTTTTGCTTTAATTATTATTTCCACAATATTAGTCCTGTAGGTATAAAATAATAAGCCTAATTATGATATCAGTAACATACGTAATTACGTATTCAAATAGTGCGGTTGAAGACGGGATCCAAACGTAAGTTTCGAAGTTAGTTCGAAAGGCGAAGTTTTGGAGAGAGCTGGCTGGAGTTTAGAAATGTTGGGTCTTAGTTACCCGGTAACACGCATGATCAAATTTAGGAATCATTGCTGTGGAAATGAGAATTTTAAATTAAGTAGTTTTTATATAACTGAGTCCATCTTATACCTTTAAACGAGCAATTGTTGTAAATATCTTATATATAAAATTCTCGTCTTATATATAAAATTCTCGTGTCACAGTGTTTGTTTCCTTACTCCTGCGAAACGGCTTTACTGATTTTTACCAAATTTTATATGCATATTCAGTAGGTCTGAGAATCGGCTACTAGCTACTTTTCATACCCCTAAGTGACAAGGGTAGTTCACCCCAAATTTTTTTTTTAATTTACGGACAATTTTTTTTGTTTTTATTTTTTTATATTGTGGCGTTAAAAAATACATACAACCCTAAATTTTTACCCTTTTATCACCAACCCCTATTTTTTAATAGCCATTTTAGTAAATTAATCATTTTTCATCCCGCTCGATAACTGATCAATTATAGTATTTTTTGTCATCATGTAATAGTTAGCCAAATAATATGCCATATAAATTACAACATCATGTAATAATTTATATGGCAAAACAACGTTTGCGGGGTCAGCTATTATATATATAGAATCTGAATCTCGGAAACGGCTCGAACGATTTTGATGAAATTATGTATGCAGGGGGTTTCGGGGACGATTAATCGATCTAACTAGGTTTCATTAAAAAAAACGCATATTAAGCGCGTTTTAGACAATGAAAAACTGTCACATTAAACATTAGAATGCGAAGGTAAATTTCGCCGCGTGACGCGACAGTATAATAGCTCAGACGGGAAGTCGGGCGGTCATAGCGGTCACGAATTAGTAGTTCCGGGTTCGAATCCAGACGGCTTCTCTTTTTTATCAAGTTTTCTTTTTTTTAAGAAAATATATTTCTAGGAGTTTTTTTTTTCTAAGTATATTAGTATTTAAACCGAGCAAAGCTCGGTCACCTAGGTACTTATGTATTTAAACGCAAATAAATTAAAATATTTTAAAAATTTGCAACAGCCAAAAGATATTTTTTTAGTTAAATTTTAAACTGTTTAAAAAATTGCGACGCATCTGTTTGTCACGTAAATCGGAGTCAATGAGATAATAAGTTATGTAAGTTTATACGAATATTATAGAATATAAGCTTGAGCTTAACTCAAACTATATACCTAAATTAAAATAGCAGATGTATCATTTTCAGTATTATAAGTCGCATTTAAATTTAGTTCCACTTCCTGCCGTCTTGTGCCGAAATTCATCAAACTCAAAATGGCATCGGCAAACAATAAATTTGATATCCAAACAAAAGCCAGCTAGTTTATTAAAAGTTGTGAGAAACGATACGGCTGAATATCATTCAGGCCGCTAGTTAAACGGCGCTATTTAATAAAGAGGCAAGGCTTTTAATTGAACGGCTCTTAACTGCGACATATAGGTAATATTGAATCAATTTCACATTGATTTTTCAATTAAGAAATATTCGAAGAGACGAGCAAAACATGCGCCTGATGGTAAACAATAGGTCTGCCCGTTATAGTACAGAGCCACACAGCTATTTGAACATGAAGAGCTGCATAAAACACTACCTAGTACCGCATTGCGCTCGTCACCTCGAGATTACATACTATAGTAATTACATAATTTTAATACCTACAATCATACAATTCATAAAAATTTCAAAGACGTTTAGACTTGTTTCTTCGTTTACTCACTCCATATGTCACTTTTATGATCACACTAGAACAAAAAGGACTACCCCTAAGTACAACTAAGCACAATAGCATTAAGTATCTCGTAACAATTCTTCGCAACTAAGAGCCCTCTCCTCAAGAGTGTTTTCCTCTTATATTTTTCTCTCCGCCTATACCGAGTATACCGAGATGTTATCTGAAAGGGGTACAAAGCACTGTAATAAAACTGACGAATTTACCGCCCCGAAACAAAGGCTTTTTAACAGAAAAGCTTGTCGAAATTAGTATTGTTAATTTTAATTTTGCACGTAAAAATGAAAGATTATAGATATTAAGCGAAAATAAGGAAGGATTAAAATTGGATTAATCTATTTACTGAGAAATGTTTATAATTTTTTGAAGGAAGGGTTTAACAAAAATATATTTTAAATTAAGCTTTATTTTTTTACAAATATTAGCTACAAAAGAACCGATCTGTTTGATGCTCAACTGTTACCGCCAATGGATGGTTGCTATATACGGCACTGTTAACGGTATTTTAATGGACATTTAAAAAAAAAATGGTTGTCTTTAAAGTCGGTTTACTGACGATACTTAAACGTGACAACGTCTTAAGAAATCAGTACGCTGATAGCGCGAGTAGTGATACCGCTCGACTCGGCGGGTGGCGCCCTCAGCGCTCAGCTTCGTCCGCATGGCACGGACGACGAACTAACGGTAACGGTAACGTTACATGACGTCATGTTTTGCGGGCGTGCAGCCGGCTTCACCGAATTATAAGACGTTATCACGTCAAAAGTATTTACTTGAATACAACAGAAGCCTCTGCATGAAACTCTCATAACCATAAATGAAGAGATTTTTTAATGAGTACTAAGTTTTTTATAAAGTAGAGTGAGGGGACGAGCAACATATGCGCCTAAGTGACGCACCCGTTCGAACATACATGTTATTTTTTTAATTATTCTAGATTTACACTTGACCTGTATTTCGCATCCACAGCTTACACGTTCTTATCACAAAAACAATACCATAAACAAATACATCAGTGGAATATACATATGTACATATATGGTAAAGTTCCTGTAAAAATGTGAAAAAATTGACATTTATCAGTACAATTGTATTTGAAGCATAAGTATTTATTATACTCGTATTATGCTTGACAGTTTTCTGTACGATAGGATAGGTTTGTAGTGGTAGGACTCTTAGCAGAGTCCGCCTGGGGAAGTACCACATCTTTGCCAGATATTCTACCGCCAAGCAGTAATGTGCAAACATTACTGTGTTCCGGTTTGAAGAGCAATGTTTCCAGAGAAATTACAGGGTTAGAGATATAACATCTAAGATCTCTGGGTGACGAGAGCAGTGCAGTGCTAGGTAATTATTTGGACTCTTCATGTTCCAATAGCTGCGTGTCACTGTGCTGTTATGTGGCAGGGATGTTGCTTACCATCAGGCACATGTCCTGCTCATCTCGTCATTCTTTTTAAATATATTAAATATACATTTAATTAATAATTGTTGTTATAATACAGTGAAGTGATAATTTCAAACTTTGAAAATTCATACAATTTGTATGCCCTTTCTTTTGTTTAATTTTTTTATTAATTGACGTGTAAATTGTACAGTTATCAATAAAGAACTTTGACTTTGAATATCGGAAACTGACTATATTACACCGAAAATACATAGTTACATAGTCCCAAACATAATAAATATATACCTACCTACTATTTATTATGTGCCTGTTTTGTTTCACTGCTAGTTAGGTAAAGGACTCTCTTCCCTCCTATCGCTTATTCCTTTCTAAGCTTAAATAATCTGGCCAATCTTTCTACGTCGATCTCTTTCGTGTGTTGTGTGTATGTTTGTAATTACAATTACAAAAGTTGTTGTTGTTGCCTGTGTATAGTAGTAGGATTTGAATCTACAACCTCAAGATCATGAAATCTGATGTTCTAGCCACTAAGCGATTTTCTAGTCAACTTGGCCAATTTCTGTGTTTCCTGCCACTAATGGTTGCTTGGAAGAAATCGCTATTAGCGACAAAACCACAATTTGTGGCACTAGTTATAAGTTTTATAATTTTTCGTTTATTCTGGTGCGCATAATTAAGTGTTTCTGTCTCTCTATCTTGGGAATATTTTACTACAACCCAATTAAAATCTTGCTCAATCACCCAACTTATTCGTCCGTCATAAAAAACTAAACCCGAGTCTCCTTCTTCTTCTTCAGCCCGTTATCGCCCACTGCTGAGGCTAGGCCTCTCTTCGTGTACGCCACTTGTCTCGATCCTTTGCTAGTCTCATCCATGCATGACCCGCGACTGTTCGAATTTCATCGACCCGAGTACTTAATGAATACTTCTATTG
Source organism: Ectropis crepuscularia (assembly GCA_963693475.1). Lineage (NCBI taxonomy): Eukaryota > Metazoa > Arthropoda > Insecta > Lepidoptera > Geometridae > Ectropis > Ectropis crepuscularia. The sequence goes on from OY856358.1 coordinate 20,812,684, forward strand.
TGTGTAGCCTCTACGCAATGCTCCGTAGCAAACATAAAAAAACCAGCACGACATACCAACCGTATCCCTCGCTCTTTATTCTCAATTTAAACAAACGAAACTTTACCAGCCAAGACGCTGAATTCTCGACGAAAAATCAGCCGAGATTTCCTCGTACATTGAGATTATATCAGTTCTCATCAAGCGGGCCGCGAGACAGTGGTTTTAATAACATCAGCCTGTATAATAAAACTTCATAGCCGAAAAATTCAATAAAGGAATTTTCTTCTCAAATGCGGAGGGAGGTTGATGGAAAATGATTTATAGGGAGTCTACGCTGAGACTAGAAGCAAAAAGCTAGAAAGCTAGAAGCTGGTATGATATGATGTCGAGACGGTATTAGTTTCGTTATTTCATTCATTTTAGTTCTTGATACTAATGTTTGCTTGTTAACACAATTAAAACAATTATTACATCATAATTTCTGACTAAAGTAAAATTATAAAACTATCCCAAAAGTCTATGTATTATTCTAGTCTATGTATATCTTATATATAAAATTCTCGTGTCACAGTGTTTGTTTCCTTACTCCTCCGAAACGGCTCTACTGATTTTTACCAAATTTTATATGCATATTCAGTAGGTCTGAGAATCGGCTACTAGCTATTTTTCATACCCCTAAGTAATAAGGGTTGTTCACCCCAAAAATCTAGATTATGATCCGAGCGAAGCCGGAACGGGCCGCTAGTGTATGTATATATTGTAGACTTTTGGACGATTGTGGCCATTTCTTATACACCACTATCACAAATGTCACAAACTAAACAAAGCTTGTACGTGGCTACGAATACTACCATGGGAACCAGATAGCTGATTTAAAGTACTAATTAGTATTATATAATATTACCTACTAATATTGCAATTGTGAAGGTATGTTTGCTGCTCTATCACGTAAGAATGGGTGAAAGGATCAAGTAGAAATTTGGAATACAGATTTTGGTCTGGATTACCACATCAACTTTTTAGTGTGGAAATATAACGAGAAAGAAAATCACACTTAATAACTTTAAGATATAATGTACAAAAACTGCCTGAAACTTATTTATGCTTCTAATTAAACAAGTAAATATAAGTAGAGGATAAGTTTAAAAGGGGTCTCTTTAAAACACCTCTTCAAGCTGGCAAAACGTCCTCCGCATGTTTGATGATGCAGATGTTCATAAGCGACCTCTACGGTTTACCATCAGGCGGACCCGAAGCTTTTTGCCACTCATCCTATATAAAAAAGGAAAAAGATATACGACACAGTCTTTTTCAGTAACCCAAATATATAACAGAGTGTTTCTCCACAAAACTACTCTAACCATTCACAATCTTTTTCCACGCTCTTAGCACCAGTAAAGATTGGGATATCCATTTTATTTTCTACTTCAGTATCAACAGTTCCGACAGGAATAGTATAAACTAGCAGAGTGGGCGTCATTTTATTACTCCCTCGAAGGGCGAGCCGACGTCATGAAAGTAAAACGCTAACTGTGACCGATATTGGACCAAAATGGCTAATATACTCGTATATTTCCTACATCTAACATAAAACCTTATTTTTAAACACAATAGGTCCAATTTCAAATACTAGTCTACGTTCTGATATACATTTTAAAATTAGTAAACTGTCGTTGACCTTATCAAAATACGACTGTAATAAAAATGAAAGAGTTTTAAATAACGTTCTAAATTTGAACTGTGGGTTCATAATAAAGCTTAATGCTGATGGTAGATAAATATGAATGGACTTCGTTCGCCTGCTGTTTTACTGCTGTTATCACATAAACAACCTATTTTTGGATAATACAACTTTATTAGTCTGGTAGATAGTATCTGCCCACGACTGTCTGTGCAAAGAATTAAGAAAATAGGAAAGAGCTCTACATTTTTTCAGGATGAAAGTAGGGTATGTTATTCCAGGCTATACTATAATGTTTTTCCAGAACATAATCTATTTGAGTATCAAATCTCAGCGTGATATCTTCAGTTCCTACATGAAGGAATAAAAAAAAGGAATAAAAAGATTTAAAAAACTCGATTTAAATTTGAATGTCTGTTTAGACGGGTATAAGGCTGTTTGTGAATATGTTTTAGGTCTGAAAATATTGTCTTTATCGTATCTTAATTTAATGTGATATATACTTGTGTGGTACACCCACGCAAGTCGTATGGTCTACCATCATAATATTATTAACCCGATTACTATTTTTAATTTGTGGAAAAAACAACTTGATCTATGATATTTTTGTGTTTCCTTGCTATGTCGGCAATAAATGCGCACTTTATCTCTCTAGTAATTCTTTGTTTTGTTTCTATGCATCAGAAGACGGTATTTAAATAGTTTTGCTTATTTAGGGGCTAGGTTGAGTTAGTCAATTTATTTGATATCAGATTCAGAGAAAATTTTAAGTAATAGATAATCAAATTAGGAATAAATTAAACAACAAAGTGAATGGTTTGTTAGAAAACACTTGGCTAATAAGTCAAGATAAGTTTAATTACGACCTTCGGGCCAACTCGTGGCGTGACAAACTACAGTCACACGAAAAAGACTCGTTCACCAAAGCCGTAGATAGGGCTATCTGGAAGGACGGAAAAGAGCTATTTGTCCAGCAGTGGGACGGTTTGGACAAGTAATATTTTTTTGCAATATAGAGCGACGAGACGAATAAGACATGTGCCTGATGGTAAGCAACAAGCCTGCCCATAATAGTCAAGCGCTGTTTGAATATACATAAGTTCCTGCCACGGCCTAGCACTGAACTGAGGTCGTCAACCGGAAATATAAGAAAAATTATCTGTTAGCTCAGAAATTTATCTGAAACATTGCCCTTCAAACCGGAACACAATAACGTTTGGCGGTAGAATAACCTACAAACGTTGTGCGTTAGTTATTGCGTGTGAAAAACGGCCGGCAAAGTTTCCAATAAAAAAATAAAAACGATTTAGCGGAAAGGCTGAAGCGCTTGTCCTACCTGAATATACAGGAGTTTTGGTCAAAGCGATCCCAAAAATAGCATATCAGAGAGGCTGAGAAAATCCCTTTGTTAAACTTCATAAAACCTGACGTTGACGAAGCCAGAAATATATTTCAGCGAGCGAAAGTTTGCTTACTGAAATTGTGAAATTAAGAAAAGAGATTTGTTATTTTTGTCTGTTTTGAAACTGAAATGTAAATTTTATTAATCATTCGGGAGCGAACTAAAGATTCGATTTAGATTTGAAGCCATCTACTGGAATTGCGACTGCAAGTTTACCTACACATTTAAGCAGATATATTTTTAAAGAACCCTTCAAGGGTTATGGACCCGATCGGGACGAAGTTCATAAATGCTGTAAGGCTAGTTTTCCACCAGAGATGTGCTATGCAGCTAAGTTGCAAGGATACCGAAGCTAAGCTAGGAAACTATGAGACCGTATCCATTAATGCTGGACTGTGTAGATTGGCGAGATAGATGTGCTATGAAGATGCATCGCCGCAAAGTAAGATGTACGCATGTTACTTTGCGGCGATGCATCTTCACGATGCGATGAGTACGTATACGATACGAGCTTCGATGTCCCATCGCCAACTGTAGTGGTAAGACTCCTGGCAGAGTCCGCCTGGAAAACTACCACACCTTAGCCAGTTATTATACCGCCAAGCAGTAATGTGGAAACATTACTGTGTTCCGGTTTGAAGGGCAATGTTTCCAGATAAATTACAGGGCTTAGAGACATAATATCTTAGATTTCTGGGTGTCGAGCGCAGTGCAGTGGTAGGTAATGATTTGCTCTCTTCATGTTTCAATAGCTGCGTGTCACTGTGCTGTTATGTGGTAGGCATATTGCCATGCCCTGCTCGTCTCGACACTCTTTATATTTAAAAAACCTACCATATTTCTCATTCACATCCTTCCAAGTAAAATATATAAGTTAATTGAATCGTTTCCACAAGTATTATGCTATGGGGATCAATGAATATTTTATGATTGGTGGTTGGTGGATATTAAACGCATCTATAGCACCGTAGCAAACCATATCTCTGGTAGAAAACCAACCTAACTATAGCAAGAAGTGTTGAAAAAAGTCTTATTACACTTTTTTCGGTTTTGCTCCAAACTGCTCAAGCGTGTTACGCGCGATAAGAAACTTTATCCCAATTTACCTACTATTTATATGACTACGAGTAGACTAGAGTGACGTATAGTTAATCCGGTGTCTGTCTGTATGATTTATTTTGTTCCCACTACTGGAACTCTGGGCTTACTCTCATAAGGAGAGTTAAGACCATTTTTTTATAATGAAGAGTGACGAGACGACCAGGACATGTGCCTGATAGTACACAACATGCCTGCCCATAACAGCACAGTAACACGCAGCTATTGGAACACGAAGGGTCCAAATCGTAACTTTGTACTGCACTCGCCCCCGAGACATATAAGATGTTTTATCTCTATGCCCTGTAATTTTACTGGATACATACATACTGGCCAAGTGCTGGTTTAGACATCACACATTTACTCGAAGGAGGGTTTTCTTGGAACGCACCATTTTCCTTCACCATAAAAACCAGTGCTGATGAGAAGCTCTTATAACTGCACTTCGAGAAATGCTTAGACGGGATTCGATCCCACGACCTCAGAATTGCAAAATCAGACGTTCTTCTACTCACTACGTCACCACGGCAAATATTTTAATACATTAATAGACGTTTGTAATACTAAATAACATTGTGGTATAATGAATGCATATACGGATATGCATTCATTATACCACAGCGAAAACAAAATTGAAAACATTTGCGGTGCATTTTTCACAGCACTTTATGCTGTAACCGTACGATACATTACTTTTGTATCATATTCATAGTTTATGACGTTTCGTTTCCGATAAATTCGATTCATTTTATTCTACGATTTATGTACAGTACCATGTTATGGCAGTTACAAATTAAGTTACCTTTTTTAGGGTTCCGTAAAACGCAAAAACGGAACCCTTATAGATTCGTCATGACTGTCTGTCTGTCTGTCCGTCCGTATGTCACAGCCACTTTTTGCCGAAACTATGAGAACTACACTGTTGAAACTTGGTAAGTAGATGTATTCTGTGAACCGCATTAAGATTTCTACCAAAAAAATAAAAATAAAATAGTTTTTGGGATACTAATATATACTTAAACTGAAACTCAACATTATTTTTTTCATCATTCCTAATGTACATTATTATTAAAACATCGATCAAAGTTACACCGAACTACACGAATTTATTTATTACGTTACTTGCTGCTACGGAACCCTTCATGGGCGAGTCCAACTCGCACTTGGCCGCTTTTTTAATTGCTAGACTAGCAGCTGTAGTATGTTTCTGTGAGTTGTTGAGCTTTGAACACGATATCCATACACTGATTTTTGGATTTAAAGATTTAAAAAAAGTAAACATAGGTAATTTAAAATTAAATCTAACATTCTAGTACGTATTAAATTATTAACAAATCATGTTTTTATCAACGGGAATCTCTTGACCGGATCGAGGGCTTTGGTATGCCGTTTCACAGGGAAACTTAGTTTGGGTACCAGGCCCATCCTATTTAGGATTGTAAGTCTCTGATTGATTTATATCTAAATGAAACACGTCTGGGGCTAAATAAATATTACTATTATTTATTTAGCCTCTTTTCATCTTTTTTTTTTCAAATGTAATTGTTTTTGTTTCAAATAAAATTATTTATTTATTTGTAACTTTTTTTTTTTTTCATTCATTTATTTAATAAAAGAATAACTATTTCTAATAACAAAAGTTGCCTTAAAATCTAGCCGATTTATCTAGACAACCGATTCTCGCCTCAAAATACATTCTACCCACAAATACAATTAATAATATCTCAAAACATTAAAACTATTATACACTTCAAAATTATTTTGCGCGTAAGGTGATGGTCTCTCAAAACCGTCGCTGTAGGCGCATGCATCGATGTGTGCAAAACTGGTTTACTATAACAATATATCAATACGGCCCACTGCTACAGTTCCAGCGAACGCTCACCGCGCGCATGATACAGGTTGCTCCGAACAATTATGTAATAATTAAACTATGCAAATAAAACTGTTTTAATTTAAATTTAATATTTTTTTGCGTAAGACTATTTCTAAGTTGCTCTGGCAGTTTATTAATTAGGTCTGGTATTATATACTTGGATGTTCTCTTACCATAACTGTTTTTAAATCTGGGTAATGAGAGACTTCCCTTTGACATATTCCTAGTTAACTGAAGGCTTTGATGTATTGTTTTAATAATCAATAAACATATTTATTATTACCCATGTTTTAAATATAACTACTTAAACAACTTTTTATATAGTAGCGGAAACATCGGATGATAATTTTACGTACCCGATTTTTTTTATTATTTATTCTTGGCCATGCATGGATAGTGGATACTAGTCCTTCATCCTTTACGTATCCGAATTTAAATTAAATTGCCAAGATAATAAGAGTGCAAGGTATTTTTTTCTTTTCAGTAAATGTACACTGTCATTGCCACTAGCATTAAGGGTGAAGGAAAACATCTTCGTCATTATTAGACAAGGTCCCAAGTTTTAAAAGTGGCATCATAAAGTGGACTGTTTGTGCTCTCAGACATTTTAAAATGATTCTTCTATAGGTCCGACTTTTTAGATTTATCGTTCTCCCTTTTATTTTCTCATAAAGCCGAGTTTATATAATAAATCAAAGTCTACTTCGACAATTCTTCACTTTTAACGATTAGTTTGTGACCCGCTTTCGAGAAATGCTTCGTTGTTTCTTTATGAAAGAATTTTATTATAATGTTACAGTCTCCGATGTTGAATGTTTGTTCTCCGATATTCTCGGGACGTGAAGCCACTTTTATTACTCTTTCTGTTTAATTCTACTACAAAATTGTATCAAATCATATTTAAGTAACTGTCGAAGACAAAGGTTTAGGTTCATGTCTTATCTTTGCAAATATTACAAACGTACGAATGTTTGTTAATATTTAGATAAGAACGATTAATTGAAAAAACAAAAACATTTTGGTTGTATCTTTATCAGCCGAATTAAAACCAATTATAATCATAAAATGATTATGTAATTAATTTACTTAATAACAGGGCGCGTTTCTTCGAAACTTCCAACGCACAATTTCATTTTCACTGAGAATTAACTGCCAGCGTTCTCGAATTAAAATTAAATGTTAAAGCCCGGGTCAAGGCAACTCAACACACCTCGAGCCAAACGGGGGGGAGAAAAAAAAATCATTTCCCCCATACAACCGTTATAAAAGGCATAAAGAGGCAATCCCGGAAAAATATTTCCATAAGATGCTCGTGCAAGCATTGCGTACGACTTCCGACCGTAACTAAAATTGTAGCTGTTTAAGCAATATTCCTCGTATCGTGGTTATTTATAGCATAAATTGTAGTCCTATAATGTAGCTTTCGTTTGATATATATATCATGTAAATCGAATGTATAGTTATTGAGATATTTGCGTAAAACAAAATAGAGCCCTTTGTGCAGTTTTCCTGTACGTTAGAATCTCTTCTGAGTAGGTGTCTTATTATCTATTTCACTTCGCGCAACGTAAAAAAATATTTTATTATGAATAGGGCTGCACGTAACAACTCTTCCCCAAAAAATACCGAAAATCATCTCCTGTGCCGCAGTTAGTATATAAATAGTTAAATAAAAAAATGTAGTAGGTACTATGAGTGATATTAAAATTTGAAATGGGTATAGAAATAGTATAAGTTACGGTGGTCTAGTCGGGAGAACGGCGGCTGCCGATCCGGAGACCCCGGGTTCAAACCCCACACGGACCACTGTCTTTTCGAAGTCATGTGCGTAATGCCGCTAACTTAAAACGGTGAAGGAAAACATCGTGAGGAAACCGACATGTACCTAGAATCTTTCGGAGTCATGTGTCATCCGCCAACCCGCACTGGGCCAGCGTGGTGGATTATGGCCTTAACTCTCTCCTTGCGAGAGAAGGCCCGAGTCCCAGCAGTGGGAACGTTTAGTGGGCTGTTGATGTTGATGAAGACACTAAGATGTTTATTTAATTTATTTTATATATTTAATATATTTAATTACACATTACCTAAGTGGGGTTTTCCCTATGGTTACCCCACTTAGGTAATGCATTCCAAAGTCTAAACATTATTATCACAAAAGTAGAGTCAAATCTTTGTCTGTAAAATATTCCAGAGAGTTGAACTAATTTGAGGAGGCACACCCCATTACAGTTTTATCGCGTGTCGAGATACCATCAATTCGTCTTATCCCCAAGGAACGTAATTTATAGAGCTCAATAATTGTCGATTTATGGTGAGGAATCTGACTGAAGACGTTTAATTTAGCGATTGTCGCTTTGGGCGAAAAAATGCGGATTACTGCTATGTTTATAAATGAGATTCCTTTAAGGAAAGCGAGTCAGAAATGTTGTGGGTACGGGATACTGAGAGCCTTAAAATAAATGGGCCTTTTAGTCAACAAATTGTCTATGAAGGCAAAAAAATACTTTACGATGGTTCTTGTTTAGTTACAAAATACAAGATAGATAGATGATCTCTTTTATGGCACCTAAATAATAAAAAAAAAAAAAACGGTCGAATTGAGAAACCTACTTTTTTTTAAAAGTCGGTTAAAAATACAGAAAAACTTTAAAACAAAGTGGAAATTGACCTTATCGCTGATAGCGATATCTTCCAGGCAACCGTCAAACAAAAGAAAGATAAGTTACACCGCCTGAAACCTTCTACAATGTTATTTTTATGTGTAATATCTTTCCTCTAGGTTGCTAGACATTTTTATGCGAAACGTTCTCTTCTTAGAAAAATACGTATAGACTATAATAGGGTTTAAATAATAACAAATCTTTCCTTCGTAAATTTTTGCTCGTTTTAATTTTAATAGGAAGTTTATTTTCAAATTTTAATAGCCATCGCTTGTGAAAAGAAATTACGCAAGGTTAATTTAGGTGTATTATTACAAATTTCAGGTACCGTAATAGATTTCAATTGTAAATAAAATCACAATGTATTTCAAGTATTATAAGCGGTGATGGCCAACTAGCTATAGAATATCCTATTCACAGTCGTAGGTTCGAATTCCGCCTAGACATCTGATTATTTTACCAAGTGCAGATATACATTACCACTGAGGTTAACAGTGAAGGAAAATATTGTGATGAAACCGGTAGTTCCAAGTACCTTTCGAGCTCATGCATGACCCGCTGAGTCCCAGCAGTGGGGTAATTGAGTGAGTTTCTCTTGCTACTTCAATTAGTATGAAAACACCCCAATATTATTAAACGACCAAAACTACTTCGACTCTCCAATTTACAAACCTTGACTGAAAAGGAACCTAGCCTAGAAAGTTCTTCGCGTTCCCGTCTAATCCAATTTTAGGGGTAAAACAAATCGCATCGATAAGGCACCAATAATGCAGAAGGGTTCCGTAATCGTTGGAGACAGTGACACCTGCCCGAATCCTTTATAAAGGTTCGCGTGCAAGATTTATATCCTGCTTAGATTTACGGGTAAGATGATTGAGGATAAATGCAATTACCGACCTATTTTAGTGTATGTTGGGGTCTTCAAAGCCAATAAACGTTTTCCGTTTGAAGGTTACCTAGGTAATGTCTCTTTATCTTAGAATATAATCTAAGGTATCCTTACATTTTCAAAAACGACTATATTTACAGCCCTAATCTGCATATCTTTGAAATGAAAACTTCTTTTGGCGCGCCACATTCTGATTTTTCGTGGGCTGCGAATTGAATTCTAGCGTAACGCTCGGGAATGACGCTCTCCGGTTTCACCCGCGTAGTTTCCAAATAAAGATATGACATTCTGAGTTATAAGTTTTCACTTCTATCGGCATTTCCTATGACTTCGACTCTGATTACAGGTTACATTGGCAACGCACATTAGCAGGCAGCCGCCTGCTAGTATATGTTGCTAATGTTAATCTACACATATCTTAACGGCCATGACATAAAGCCCATATTTGAGTGTATTTTATTTGTCGGTGGGAGCGGAGGCGTATAATAAGATTAAGATTAAGGGCCTTTAAGATTCAGCTGCATGCAGTCTTTGTCCTAAAATAATTATCTCTTTAAAAAATCTTATTCTCATCGTTACTCAAAATCAGGCCAAAACGGTCAAACGTAAACTTGTCACAATTTAAAGACAATACAATTTGCCACCAGGTCTCAAAATTTTCTAGTCCAAATACCAGATCCAGATTATCGTATCGAACGGTATCAAATCTAGCTTATTTCATACTCACACAATGTCAGTTCAGTTCACAGACAAATTTAGAATATCACTACGTTTAGAACATAACCTCTCTAAACCCCTATCAAAAACCACCACATGAAACGAACTTCAAAATTAAAGTGATTGCCTAACTTCTGATATTCAAACTTCCAAACTCCAGTTTTAAAACAAGAGTATTAAGGTACAAAATGGGATAACATTATCAAATCGCAAAGCCTCAAATTACTTAACTTTTAAACCCTACCAAGGGCCACTAGAGCTACTAATGAGGCATTAATTGTAATCATGTAATCCTCCAATTAAGGGGCTAATTTAGACCACGCGTAGGTAAGTACTGTTTCGAAATGTAATCCGAGAAAATCCACGCGACAGGTAGCTGAGCTTACACACATTCTAAATAGGGTTGGCACTGTTCTAGTTGTTATTGACATATCGCACTTTTCTGGATTTATATTTTCAATGTGCAACTTTTCTGGAAAAGCAGAAAATGTTGAGATCATTGCGATTCGCACCAATGTCACAATGCGAAACCACGCCGTCATTTGGAAACTATGTGTACTGTAAAATGAAATATAATAAAATCGCTCCAAGCTCAAAAAACCCTTGTTTTGGTGTGCATTATTATTTTTAACCTAAATGGTCCGATAGCTGAACAAAAGCCTTTTCTCCGTCTTTAATACAGGTATTTTTTTTGTAAAAAAAATCTAGTGGTCAAATTAACTTTCAGCAAGAAGTAAGTAATCTTAAAAGGTAACCAAGATAAATTCTGCAAAAGAGGACACCCTCTTAATAATTATTGTAATTAATAACAGTTTCATTGGTTTAGTAAATCCGTCACACATTAGCTACGACACATATACAAACATAGAAGTAATATACGAAAGGGTTACGTTTTATGCACGCTTTGTACGAAACTTTAAATGGTTTAAAAGGTTAGGTTAGGAAAGCCTTTACGACTTACCAAGTAAGAATTTGGTCTGTTATCAACAAATAATGGAGTTAATTTGAACAAATTTAATTAATACAACACTTCCATTGTATGTTTTTGTAGTGGTAGGACTCTTGCCAGAGTCCGAATGGGGAAGTACCACACCTATGCCAGTTATTCTACCGCCAAGCAGTAGTGTGCAAACATTACTGTGTTCCGGTTTGAAGGGAAATGTTTCCAGAAAAATTACAGGTCTTAGAGACATAATATCTTAGATCTCTGGGTGATGAGCGCAGCGGAGTGCTAGGTAATGATTTGGACTCTTCATGGTCCAATAGCTGCGTGTCATTGTCCTGTTACGTGGCAGGCATGTTGCTTACCATCAGGCACATGACCTGCTCGTTTCGTTACCCTATACTATAAAAAGAATAACATGTTCAATTAATGATTTAATGTAATTAAGATATGTACATATAGCATTATATCGAAAACTGTGACAACCCTATGTTGCCATTCTTTTGGTCTTTCCATTACATTTGGACAGTTTCGGCCAATAAAGGCACCTTGGATTTCGTGTTCTACTTCGACTAACGTATCTGTATATTCGAATGGAGGAGTCACCATCGCATTTATTGTTCAAAACTGACAGCCACATATAAATGTTTTTTGTTCACCATGTTTACCAGGCACTCCGATATGGTGGTAACTCGAGATTGGCTGCGGCACAGATGTGAAGTGAATCGGTTTCTTCTAGGTAAGCACGCTCCATCTTAGACCGCATCGTCGCTTAACATCAGGCGAGATGGTGGTCAAGTGTAAACCTATAAATGTTAAAAAAAAAAAAAAAAAAAAAAAAAAAAAAATGTGACTTGCGGACGTGCGGTCTAGGGTCTAGACTAGGCTCTGATTGGAAGGATAGTACACAGAAATGAGAGGTAAAACAGTTACAGAACCGGTCTGCTAATAATTTACGAATAGATTATGTTTTTTCAAATATTTTGTTTTATCTCCACACTTAATGTATAGTACTTTATAGTAATCGTTAAACCACACTTAATGTATAGTCATTTATAGTAATATTAGTTATAAGTAAAAAAAGTTACGGCTGGTCTAGTCGGGAGAACGGCGCCTGCCGATCCGGAGACCCCGGGTTCAAACCCCACACGCACCACTGTCTTTTCGAAGTCATGTATGTAATGCCGCTAACTTAAAACGGTGAAGGAAAACATCGTGAGGAAACCGACATGTACCTAGAATCTTTCGAAGTCATGTGTCATCCACCAACCCGCACTGGGCCAGCGTGGTGGGTTATGGCCTTAACTCTCTCCTTGCGAGAGAAGGCCCCGAGTCCCAGCAGTGGGAATGTTTAGTGGGCTGTTGATGATGATGATGATGTTAAAGCATCGGTCTAGTCGGGAGAACAGGAACTGCCGATGAGGACTTTTTTTTGATTCGATTCCCACTCGCACCACTGCATTTTAGGAATCATCATAGCAATGCCGGTAACTTACAAAACGGTGGAGGAAAACATCGTGAGGAAGCTGACATGTTCCAAGATTCTTTCGAGGTCATGCGATATCCACCAACCCGCACTGGACCTGCGTGGTGGATTATGATCAGACTCTCTCCTATCGATACACCCCGAGTCCCAGCAGTGAGAAAGTTTAGTGGGCTGCATAAGTGTAGGCATTGGTATAGAGCTAAAACCTACACATAAGGCATAGTGAGAGGAGGGCCTATCAACGGGATAAGAAAAGCTATAGATAATGGTGACAAATTCTGTCAGATTAAATTGGGAATTCTCATCTTGTTCTACAGTTGAACCTACTAATAATATAAATTTGGATGTTTGTTGCTCAATCACGTTGGCTTTGACTCTCTCCTTGTGAAATAAGGCCCCGAGCCCCAATTTTTAACATTTAGTGGGCTGTGAACTGTGGTGGAAACCAGCTAACAAATTTCTGGCTTACGATACCACAACGCATTTTTGTAATTACCTAGTTTCAAATACAAATAAAACTATTACTGTAGTATTATGCTATAGATAGTGCAATCCACGAAGACGCGCCCCACCAATTTTGTTTTCCACCAATCGCGTTTGCTCCGAGCGTCAGTCACGAACCATTCACCAGTCATTGTAGTGTGCGTGTGCATTCATAGGTAATTAGTGTGTACCGATAACACTCAAACATTGACGGAAGCTTGCACACATATACTATAAACGGTTAGGAGGAATAGTGGGGCGCGTCTTCGTGGATTGCACTATCTGTATCAAGTGAAACGTTGAGTGCGTGCCACCATACTCGTATACTTAGCCAGTCATAGCACTAATTTAAATTGAGGTATCACTTTGATCGTTTATTCTACCAATATTATAAAATTAAATGTCAATGTTAGGATGTTTGTATGTTTGTTGCTCAATCACGTCGTAATGTATGAACGGATCGTGTTAAAATTTAGAACATAGATTATATTATATAGCCTGTAAGAACGCATAGGGTACTTTTTATTCCGCCGCGTATATTTAACTAGCAGTGCCCCGCGGTGTTACCCGCGAACTTCCCGTTCCCGTTGTTTTTTTCGGGATAAAAAGTAGCCTATGTGTTCTTCCAGACTATAATCAAACTGTATTCTAAATTTCAGCCTGATTCGTTCATACGTTAAGGCTGATTTACATCAGACGAGCGAATGCTCATTCTACCCCCAAATGTGTATCAAATTCATTTGGTGTAAACAAACGTAGAGTATTCTTTCGTTGTTTTGTTTGCGTTCGCAAAGATTCTATGGAATATATAATATGGAAAACGCTAAGAACGATCTTTCGTTTACACTAAAGGATCGAGAAAGAATGTTCTTATTCCAGCTCTAGCTCTATGTTCGTTCAGTTTAAATCGGCCTTAATATGGAAAACGCTAAAAACGATCTTTCGTTTACACTAAAAGATCGAGAAAGAATGCTCTTGTTCCAGCTCTCTCTCTCAGCTCTATGTTCGTTCAGTTTAAATCGGTCTTTACGGCATGATTGCGCAACAAACATCCAAACATCCATACTTTGACATTTATAATATTAGTGGGAAGTGGTATTTCCGTGAAACCGCGAAGCGCTGTTAGTACTCATATTTGGGACATTGTCGAAGCTATTGTTCAATGCGTTAGCTGTGTCAATTCAAACTAATTTATCACTTTAAACTACAGCTGATCACACACCTACCGTATTATTTACTCACGCAAGATTTACTATATACTAATTTAACCTAACGCCGCTGCTGTGTCTCTAAATAAACACTCGTATTGATACAAGAAATAATTCTGAGCAATTATTGCAAACATATTTAACCGCCATATTCCTAATATTTACTCAATACTTCAATGTCATTACATGAGCCGAAAGCTGTTAAAGTGTTGTTGAATCAAGTAGTCGGTATATAACACAAGTGATACTTACTGCAGTGCGACATTTGTATATACAGATTGGTAAAAGATTATCCTACTAATATTATAAATGCGAAAGTTTGGATGTTTGTTGCTCAATCACGTCGGAAAGACTAAACGGATCGGGTTGACATTTTGAATATAGTTTATAGGCTGGAATAGCCCATAAGCTAAATAACGGAAACTGCACGGGTAATGCCGCAGGCCGCTGTTAGTGTTTATCTAAGGTTCCAGTTTTGCAATGCATATGACAAACGCTGATTTGAAGCACTGGCAATGTATATGTTACTGTTTACTGAGATTAACAATTTATACGCACATGTATTTTTGTGGGCTTTCGAAGATGTTTTTTTAAGGACAGATCGTTTTGATTCAATTGACGTTATTTTCTAAATTTAAATTCAACCCGCCCTAAGGCTCTAATGCAGAGGTAGCTAATTATTCTTTATGGATTTTTTTAAATAATGAACTAAACAATAATATGCATTGTTCAAGGCAATAAGTGTTCTCCAGCCACATTCAATGTTATGCTAACCAGTTGAGTCGTCTTAAAGGCGTGAAGGAATGACACGCAAGACATTGGGGTAATCAGCAGTTAGTTTTAATTTTCCACTTCAAACATCATAATATAAGTTAAGAAAACTGTTTAAAAGCCTCAAAAATATATAAAATACAAAACATATCTACAATAAATCGCCATTAAAATTAATTAATCGCGAAGCCAATCCTAAATTTGATGTTAAACAAAAACTATAGCTTTTAAAATGAATTCTACATTAAAATTAATACGGAACGAATTTCCGATTATGCACGACATGTCATTTCACTGAATTTTAAAGCAAACGCTATTGCAGTGTTTCATTTTTCACTGACTTTGAACACTAACTAATTAATTAAAATCAAACTGCCTCAATAAAATGTTCGGTAAGTATAATTTTCCAATTCCGTTCATTGACTGTTTTGTATTTAATTTTGATGGCTTTCGCCTAAAAGGGTTACGTCTCGACTCGATACCACAAGTTTAGTAGTGCTCTTACCAAATAAAAGCTCCACGGGCTTTCTTCATGACATACTAGCAGCACCCCGCGGTGTTACCCGCGAAGTTCCCCCCGTTCGCGTAGTTCCCGTTGTTTTTTTTCGGGATAAAAAGTAGCCTATGTGTTCTTCCAGACTATAATCTATCTGTGTTCCAAATTTCAGCCCTTATCCGTTCATACGTTAGGACGTGATTGAGCAACAAACATCCAAATATCCAAACATCCATACATTGACATTTATAATATTAGTAGAATAGTGGGAAAGCGGGGACGGTGCCACGCATTTTTCCGTGAAGATTATTTAGTCCAACTTATAAAACAGATGCGTCCACCACGAATGCCAGATCCAGCAAGATGGCTTGACGATATTGTAAATATCGCAGGTCGAATCTGTACTAGATTGGAACAGAACCGAGGGAGATGGCAAAGTAAGAGAGAGCCTATACCCAGCAGTGGGATAGAGAAAGCTGTGGATGATGATGAATAATTAATTTTTCTCTTTTGATGTTTACCTACACAAACAAGCTTTTCATACAATCCAGCACTATACACAAAAATAGATTATTTACTCCATTCGAATCGAAACTTTCTCAGCAATGTCCCCAGAGTGTAGGCCTTTATTACCCAGTTATTAGGTATATTACTCTGTCTGTCTAATGCGTTTGTTTACCACTATCGACCAGTGAAACGTTTTTTTTTTTTTTTAAATAAAGAATGACGAGACGAACAGGACATGTGCCTGATGGTAAGCAACATGCTGGCCACATAACAGCACAGTGACACGCAGCTATAGGAACATGAAGAGTCCAAATCATCACCTAGCACTGCACTGCGCTCGTCACCCAGAGATCTAAGTAATTTACCTCTAAGCCCTGTAATTTCTCTGGAAACATTGCCCTTCAAACCGGAACACAGTAATGTTTGCACATTACTGCTTGGCGGTAGAATAAATGGCAAAGGTGTGGTACTTCCCCTGGCGGACGTATATTATAAATATATCCTTAAAATAAGTCGCCAATACTTTCAGGCACATTCGGTGTGCCATTTTACTTTGCAGCTGCTTTAAAACTTCCAAAATAATGACTTAACTTCATGAAAATTATGTTGCTCTATTTTTATATATATCCGCCAGACAACTATTTCAAAACCTTTCACAAGAAAACATACCGTTCTAAAAGGCTAATCATCCCCTAAAGTCAACTTTAATGTCTATGTGAGAAATATTACTTCCAAACCGTAACAGTCATGTTTGTACATAGATGTTTAGTAGTAAAACAACTGGTAAAGATTTATGTCTAGTATTTAGTACTTTTTCGACTTAGTCAACTGACTCAACTCAAGCTTGACTCTGTCCACGTAACAGTCTCAAATTGCCGTCAACGTAATCCCTATCTCAAGCTAATCGAGCAGAGATTTGCACAGTCAATGTTATTACGGACGTGACGCGACGTGATCCGACGTGACCAAAGGATTTGACCGTCCCGCAAGGTGATTTACTCCAACAATGGATTGTTTGCCGTCTTGAATGACAGACGGGAGATTGTGCCCATGTTGGGCGCCAATAAAGCAATGTACAGTTAGGTTAGACGTAGGTACACTTGTGATAAAATTGCATTAAAGTAATTAATTTTATAAATGGTATAAATAAATGCTAGGAAACAGTAAAGTTGCAACGTGAGATAACACCGTTCTCATAGTTATATTATTTTATATAAATTGTTTGCCTTCTTTAATGATAGACGGGATATTGAGCCCACGTTGGGCGCCAACAAAGCAATATACAGTTAAGTTTGACCTACACTACAAAACTGCAGTGAAGTAACGAGAATTAATTATATAAATATTATGTATATTATATGTAAGTAAATGTTGGTGAAAAGTTTTTTTAACGAGCGGAGGCTTTATGAACAAAATTAAATTACATTGAGAACTATACTACGCTACGTACCTAACGTTGTTTTTTAAAATAATTTCTCTTAGCGTCAAGCTTGGTCTTTATTTGGTCTTCAAAAACATCAATGAACATAATATAAGCAAAGCAGTTTCCGTGGCCGAAATCAGCCTGAAATAGTCATCATCATATTGTGATAATATTTAAAATCAAAATACACTTAAGCTCAAATGTATTTTGTGATAGAAATACAAACTGCATACGTTTGAATCGGAGATTACTTCCACATTGGGAACGGGCAAAGCAATCTACTGCTTGAACAGTGCATGCATATATTATGTACATGCATTTTAGAACTGTAAATTAGCAATATGTATGTACCTGTATTTGTTTGTAGTATATTTCATTATAGTATTATATTTAATACTGTGATTTGAGTCTAAATATGTGTCTTATAAAAGAACAAGAATCTGATTATTTAAAGAGATAGGTATGACTGATAAAATTTAGTGTAGAGGGCACCGGTGGGATGCCATTCACTTCTACCCGCCATCTCAAAAGAGTTTTAGAGGAGTTGGCGCTATAAGTAGATGGAGCTAAGCCGTTGAAGAGCATTCCTTTGTGAAATTTTATATGGGAAAGATCGAACAGTTGTCAACATAAATTCTTACATTTATTTAATTGGTTTACTTTTACTCAATTGATAACTGTACTATTAATATTAGAAACGTCAATGTTTACATATTTGTTGCTCAATCACGTCCGACGGGAAAAAAGATTGTAAATTATAACATTTGTAACAGGCAGATAATAGATTGGAATAACACATAGGGTACTTTTTAAAATAACGTGAACCGGAAATACGCAGGTAAAACTGTGGGGCACTGATATAGATAGATAGACAGATAAACTCTTTATTGCACTAAATAACCAAAAAACACAGAAAATCTCTCGAAACAACAACCTAAAAAAGAAAATTTAGTAACAATTGGCGGCCTTATCGCTAAAAGCGATCTCTTCCACGCGCTGCTAGTATTTCTAATCTTACTTCTTAATAACATTATATGAAGATGATGATGATGATGTTTGAATGTTTGTTGGTCAATAACGTTCATGAAACATCTGATTGGTACGGTTGAACACAGATTTTTTTGGATTGGAATTTAAAAATATATACAAGTATATTTATTACATATTTGTCCCAATACCACTTGTACCGTTCGAAAAAATAAATAAATGAATACGATTTAAAGTTCTGAACTATCTATCTTATTAATAAATTTCAACTTGAGCCGTTGAGTCTCTCCGCCATGATTGAACAACAACCGTAAAAGCTTTCGATGCGATTTAGTTATGTTTGGTTAATTTTGATACAAAATGGCTGCCTCTACAAAATGAAGGACACATATTTTTTACAACCTTTCTCAATACGGACATCCAATGAAAGGGATTGTTTAGTAAAATACTAGTATAAATGTGTTATATACACCATAATAAATTTCAAATTCTAGAGGGCCGCCGCAACATTTTTTTTTGCAACTCCTTCAATATAGTATCAAAAAATAAAGTAGCCAAGTGCGAGTTGGACTCGCCCATGAAGGGTTCCGTTGCAGCAAGTAACATAATATACATAGTACACATAGTTCTTGTAGTTCGTTGTAACTTTGATCGAAGTTTTAATAATAGTGTATTTATGACGTACTAAAAAAAAACTACTCATCAGATCGAGTTCAAACTAATTTTCGTTGGTAGTTTTCATGGTAATGTACATCATATATTTTTTTTAGATTTTTCATTTTCTTACTTTAGAAGTTAGAGGGGGGGGGGACACAAATTTTACCACTTTGGAAGTGTCTCTCGCGCAAACTATTCAGTGTAGACAAAAACTATATTAGAAACCTCAACATCATTTTTGAAGACCTATCGATAGACACTCCACACTTGTAGGATAGATGAAAAAAAAATTTTTGAGTATCAGTTCTCAGTATGAGGGGCAACCCTAATTTTTATTTTTTTTAATTTCTTTTGTAAAAATCTTAATGCGGTTCACAGAATACATCTACTCACCAAGTTTCTACACTGTAGTTCTCATAGTTTCGGCAAAAAGTGGCTGTGACATACGGACGGACAGACAGACAGACAGACAGACAGACAGACAGACAGACATGACGAATCTATAAGGGTTCCGTTTTTACGTTTTACGGAACCCTAATAAAAAGGCTTGAGTAGTAGAATACACATTTTAAATCCAAGATAGTCGAATCCAAGATCCAAGCATTTATAATTATGTTCTTGTTCGTTTGTTTGATTCATTTCAATGAATTCGTAACGAACAATGATAGAAGAGCACTGAGCTACAAATAAACTATCAACCTATCCATCGAAATAGGTAAATATCTCAAGTTATTTCTAGTACTGTACTCAGCATCCATATCAAATTCGCCTGCAAAGACTTGATTGCTTAGATATAGTTTAGTCTAGAGTTAGGTATCACAAAGACGAGTTTAATCAGACTCCAGGAAAATTACTCAGCTCCCATGTTGAAAGTACACGTGAGCCTTGAATCTTGACGAAGCTTTGTCTCAAATCTCATTCATGATACGAATACATCATCAGAATCAGTGAATTCTGTGAATCAGGGAATTGGCGTACCCATCTCTCTCTTCACTACTCCGGAATTTCGATGATCGACATTTTTGTCGATTTTTAATTATCTGATATAACAAACAACACGGGTCCCATATTTTTCGATAATCTAGACTTTTCAATAATATATTCAAAATAGTATCTCTCGACACATTTTTCGTGTTCCGTAGCCAAATGGCGGGACAAAACGGGACCCTTATAGATTCGTCATGCCTGTCTGTCTGTCTCTCCGTCCGTATGTCCCAACCATTTTTTTTCCGAAACTAAAAGAACTATACTGTTGAAATTTGGTAAGTAGATGTATTCTGTAAACAGCATTCAGATTTTTACATAAAAATATTTTTTCAAAAATATTTTGGAGATGGTTTCATCAAACCCATACGTGTCGGGTGTCTATGGATATGTCTTCAAAAATGATGTTAAGGTTTCGAATATATATATTTTCTGAATAATTTGCGCGAGAGACTTCCAAAGTGGTAAAATGTGGCACACATTCCCCTCTAACTTCTAAAATAAGAGAATGACAAAACTAAAAAAAAAATATGATCCACATTACCAATTTCCACCGAAAATTGGTTTGAACAAGATCTAGTAAGCAGTTTTTTGTAATCGTCATAAATAAATGGATTATTATTAAAACATCCATCAAAGTTACAACAAACTAGAATTGTTTTTATATTTTGCTACTTGCTGCTATGGAACCTTTCATGGGCGAGTCCAACTCGCACTTGGCTACTTTTATTAATTATTTAGAGTGACGAAATTATAGCTACACACTTTAAAAAATTGCAAACGTCTAACTTTTCCACCTTTTTATTTTTCATCGTGTGTTTTTCAAGGGGATTTTCATATCAGTATATTTTAATAACGTAATCCGTAATTTCCGGAAAATAATGCAGGTTAAGCCGTTCGTTCATGCAGCGATTAATACACGGGCAAGGTAACTAAGTACCATGTTTTACTAACTTGATGTTTCTTTATGTATAAAAAATTACAGGGTCAGTACAATTATAACAAAAACATAACTATTATACTCGTATAAAGCTTGAGTTTTCTGTACGATAATTACTATAATACAGTGAAGTAGTCATTTCAACCATTAGAAATGTATACAATTTGTATGCTTTTTCTTTTGTTTTTATTTTTGTTAATCGACGTATAAACTGTATATTAAGAATAAAGTACTAAAATGAATGTTTGCTTCCTTTATAGGGTCGTAAACTATGCATTTGATCATGTGATCATATTTCGAAAAGTTGTTTTGCATGAACCAAAGGTTTCTGAGTTCGTGTAGTTGAGTAGGCGCGCAAGGTACAGCTAGTCTTATATACGAGTAAATAAAGTGTCATGTAGTATGTACACGTAGTGAACTCTTCACCAAGTCAACTGATATTTGGAAATTTAGGTGTAAACTCGAGAGATAGGATGGTTTTTGTTTCGATTAATGGTCTAGAACTTATGGTTTACAATAAGTAAACTGATTACTTACTAATGCTGATCATTGGTATTGATCGTAAGATTCATAAGTCTCGCATAGATGGTGCGTCAAATTAGATATTTTACAGAAAACTGTCGAGCATTACATTAGGGCGTCTTATTGGATTGAGTAAATATCCAATAGATAGCGCTATATAATAATTTTGAGTAAATGCTATAAGTATTTTACAAGTAAAAACGTTTCATTTATGCTACCATTTATTTCACGTCAGACGAGTGACAGACGTATATGACATTACCCGAGTGAAGCCGGAACGAGTCGCTAGTACAAATAAATAAAATTAATATTCTTGGACATTCCTCACACAACTAACTAGTTCTGGGTCTGCCTTTCTCTTTTGTTATATCTATCTGACTTAGCCATAAACAGTATCGACACTTCTTATAATACCTTGTTCTGTAAGTTCCTGAACTTTATTTTTTATCTTACGGTTAGGTACATTTGACCGCCATCTTGCTTGATGTTACGCGACCGTACGGTCTACAATTGCAGGTGACGCCAACTTCGGTCGCTCAGTATACGAAGAAGCTTATAAGGGTTCAGAATTTCAGATCTTGTACATATTAAGCAGACATTAATGAAACTGGATCTTGTACGACCCTTGTCATGAATACATAAGCAGACAAAAGATAAGTAGCCAAGATTTTTCCGTTCGGGAGGACACGAAATTGGCTCGTGGGTAGAGATATAGAGCTCGGAAGATATTAGCAATTTTAAACACAATTGATTAAAAATGTGTAAGCAAAATAAATTTAAAAATTTCTAAAAATAATGTTGTATGTAGTATTTATTTATTGAGACGAACTTCTTAGCATTCCATGGATTCACCGTGCGGGTGCCGAGTGCATCATGTGGTAGAGAGAGAAATCCCGAGTAGATCCCGAGACTTATAATAATAAATAAATATTGGTGGACAATTCACACACAACACCACTTGTGACACGGGTGTAGGTTTAAGGGGGGCCTTTCCGACGTACCTCAACACTCACCTTCACTACTCGCGTTTCTCTCCCTGCCCAGCCAAATCTGATAAGAACCTACTAGTGCAGCTATGGATAGATGCTCGTTTTAGTATAGAACTTACTGCACTTCTGGACAAGCCAAGGTCTTTCAGCAGGTCTTTCAGAGATTTTGCTGGTATACCTCGTGCTCCTACTTCCACAGCGTATAAATTAACTACATAGCCGTATTTTGTTAATTCGTTTAGAAGGTTTGTAGTCGCGGTATTCTTATGAAAAGACTCGACCGATTTTTTAAGTTATACTTTTTTGTGTTTATATGGTAGATTTGAGAATAGTTCGTAAAATGATTTTCACTCTCCTGTCGCGATTCTAAAATGATGAGTACCAACCAACATTTTTATTTAGATTTATTCTAACAGTTTGTCAAATTTCAACCCGCTCCATTTAGCAGTTTCGACGTGATCAATAAACATTTAAACTTTCGCATTTACTTTAATAGATGAGTGAGTACAAAAACTAACTTATGTAGACCTTGAGATAAATCACTCTTAATTTATTCAAAACGAACAGGTACACCGGAAAAAATGGTTAGTCAAAAGGGTTGAATTAAAAAGTTCAGAAAATTAAACTCCTGACTTGAATATGAAGCAATTTACGGTGAACAGCGGGAAGAGATTCGCACGGTCTCTTGAAATATCCTCGAAGTTTTATAATTAAGTACCTTCTATAAATTCGCAGCGCCGTTTCAGTACCTGGAAGAATAAAGAATGTCTTGTGTTAATTGGAATTGTCATTGTTAGTTTTCAAATGGAAATTGTTATTTTGAATTGACAGTAAAGGAGAATTGTAATCTTAGTAAGAGTGAAAGAAAAGTGATTATGGTGTTGCTATATTTTTCTTTTTAATGAAGCTTCAAATGAAAGACATTTTACAGTTAAAGGCTTTTTATACTTGGCTAAATTTAGTGGACTGAATTTAGCCGCTACTGAATTCAGTGTAAGTGAAATCAGTAAACTAGCACACTAAATTAAGAAGCAAGGATTGCTTTCTTCTAACTTGTTACTAAACTAGATTCTGAATTTAATCGACAAAATTTAGGCAGATGTAATAACAATAACCCTTTACGTATACCGCGAAGCAACCGCGATAGCTAAAAACAATGTTGAACTAAACACTATTAAGAAAAAAGTCATCATAGAGTTCTCGTCCTCAGCGTCATCAACAAACTATTTTAAGACTGAGCGATGATAAATATCAAAGAAATTAATCTTAACAACAACAAAAAAAAGTTAACAGCTGCTGAATATAGACCTTTCACGATACGATCAGCGCGTTCCTCATTAAAGCTAATGACATCCGTATTATAACAACGTGTTTACTCATTCAAATCATTTTTGGTCGTATTTTCTTTGATTGTTTGTATAACTTGATCTTGTAGTTTGTTTTAGGTATGTATACCGTGCCATACGGTTTTTGTTTTATTTTTATTGTGGTTTTTGTTTCTGTTTATATGGATCATTGGCATCCGAATTATTATCATAGTATTATCATTATTGTATGTTGCGAGAGAATATAGAAGCAGACTCAGTACGTTATATACCTAAGTACATATACTCAGCACATCCTCCACCAGTCGGAAGCGTGCCCAGCATGCTAGCAGCGCTACGACGCTTAATGGCAATGTTTATCTTCTTCATCTTTGTCGGTATCACTCTTGACAGAGTGGTCGTGGTCATCACTTCAGGTGTCGGTGGCAAGCTTCACAACACGTCGCCACTCCTCTCTAATGGCCGCCTTTCTTGTGCATTCATGTACTGATAATGAACTATTTACCACCGCTTTTATCTGGTCAGTCCACCTCATAGGCGATCTTCATCGTTTATACATTGGGCCAAATAAATCAGTAAACTCACTGATTAGTTGACTACATTCGAACTAGCTTAAGCTACGGTCGACATTAGCTTTTATCGACCAGGAAAACCTTATTTATTTGGGGTAAAGTCCCGTCACGTTATCCGATCGGAAGTGAACTGACTGACGACTGAATTTATTCCTTTCACTAGTAAGGTTTTTAGACTCACACAAAATCACTACTATCCTACTTCTAAGTAATATAATAAAAGTGCCGCGAGTTTCGAACTCACAGCTTCCATAACGGAGCTTTCTCATCACGTAATAGTGATGAGATGCTTTCATGATTACTTTTTGACTGAGTTATAATTACCGTCTTTATTAACTCTAATTTTGAGTTTAAATTACCACATTTTCTAATTCTCTTCGCGTTTTTGTCCCCAAAACTTCAAAATCACCTCATCTTTTGGCACAACCCTTAACTTTTAATTGTGGCTACCTCTCGAAAGTCGTTAAGGCCGGGGTCAACTATGGGATGAAGTTATCGAGCAAAAAGTTTAATTGCTCGCGGCATTTCGCGAGAAAAATGTGCCAAGTTTGGAGTTGGCAACTTGTAGCGGCGACGAATTAGGAGCAGGTGCTGCCAAATTGAGGTGGAAGATTCACATTATCAAGAATTTTTATTCCCCGAATAGAATTGGAAAAGTTCTTTGAACACAGTACTCGTATATTATTGCAGTCACAGTAATGTCATTATAAACCTTTTCTATTAAATATACACAGATCTACTACTATTATATATGAATACTAGCTGACCCCGCAAACGTTGTTTTGCCTTAGTGAACAACCCTTGTCACTTAGGGGTATGAAAAATAGCTAGTAGCCGATTCTCATACCTACAGAATATGCATATAAAATTTGGTTAAAATCAGTAAAGCCGTTTCGGAGGAGTAAAGAAACAAACACTGTGACACGAGAATTTTATATATAAGATTTGTCGAGTATAGCACTTTTTTTTTTCTAGTCGAGTTTAGTTCTATAGGTTTACACTTGACCGCCATCTCGCCTGATGTTAAACGACGATACGTATTAAGTATATCGTATATGCTTACTACGAGTAATTTTTATTGTCTAATTCGCACGCCGTTTTATCATATTCTGAAAAACGATTTCCAAGGTAAGGTTACCTGGAAGAGATCGTTTCTAGCGATAAAGTCCCCAGTTGTAACACTGCGCTCGCCAACCGGAGATTTAAATGTTGTATTTCTTACACCCATTTTTTGTCAGAAAACATTGGCCTTAAACCCAGTACAGTACAATAGCCAGAACAGTAGTAACACAGTAATGTTTTCATACACTGCAGTTTATGCTAGGGACACAGCGTAGATCGTATCGTAGATTAACATCAGAGACGGTCAAGAACAGTTTTATAAATAAAATAAAAAAAATTACATTTAATCTTGTTATTTTATTATTTGTGTATTGTATAACGACGTGTATACGTGTTTTGTTTCTTGTTCCACACGAACTTTACTTAACTGTTCCATTGTCATCGTATTTTTATTTTATTTGCAACTATTAATTTTTATACATACGAGTATAACTCGGATTCTGTAGATGTATGAGTAGGCTGTGGGATAATTCCATAATTTTATTACCTAATGAGCTTAATGCAAAGAATTCTAATCACGTAATTTCAAGCGCGACCGTCGCCCACTCACATCGTTTAACTTATAATTTAAAAGAGACGTACTTCTTAGCATTCCATGGATTCACCGTGCGGGTGCCGGGTCCATCGTGTGGCAGAGAGAGAAATATCGAATAGACCCCAAGACTTGTGACTCGGGTAGTAGGTTTAAAAGGGGCCCCTTATATTGACGTACGTCAACACTCACCTTCACTACTCGTATTTCTCTCCCTGCCCAGCCAAATCCGATATGATCCTACTAGTGCAGCTTTAGATACTCGTTCTAGTATAGAACTTACTGCACTTCTGGACAATCCAAGGTCTTTAAGCAGGTTATAGAGAGATTTTGCTGGTATACCTCTCGCTCCTACTTCTACAGCGTATAAATTAACTACATAGCCATTTTTTGTTAATTCATTTTGTAGGTCGTAATTATTATACAAATCACGAATATAGCAATCCTTTGAAACCTCAAAATGAGTATATATAATAGACGGCTAAACAACATAGGTCAGGGAAGATAGGCGTCCAATGTCGTTTAAATTCCGATTAAATAAATAAATAAATATTGGTGGACAATTCACACACAACACCATCTGACCCCAAACTAAGCAAAGCTTGTGTGATGGCGGCCAGATAGCTGATATAATACTTAAATATAGTTTTAAATACATACTTATTATACATAGAAACACCCAGACACAGTGCAAATATTTGAATTCAATTCGAGATTCGGGAATCGAACCCCACGACTCTCGGCTTCGCAGGCAGAGCTACTACCAACTAAGCCACGAGGCCAGTTGAAATCTATGAAGAGTTAACCATCGCAAACTTTATTATGAAATGAAACATTTTATTTCGCCAGTAACCGCCGTATTCTAAATGTTTGCTCAATTTTAAAACAGCTGTAAAATTTTCTAGTAAATCAAAATTGGTTTAGAAATTTCGGAAACCTGTGAATTCAAACACACTCAAAAGAAAACGAATTCCACCATTTCATACGTGTTTTGTAACATGGCAGTTAATTTACTTGCAAGATTTAATGAATGAATGAATGAAAACTCTTTATTGTTCACACCTTAAGATAGTACATAAAACACATAGGAGTACAGTAAAACTAGTGAAACAACTGGCGGCCTTATCGCTGAAAGCGATTTCTTCCAGGCAACCTTGGGGTGGACACAGAAACTAGGAGAACTAAAAGCGTGGTGCGCAACAAAGACTATTACTACGAGATAAACATACATCCTAATAATATTACATACAAATACAAGCTATACAAAATCAAAATACACTAATAAATACAACTAATCATATACATACATAAACATACGTAGGTACTATTAATTGACTAAATGATAAAATATATTTATATCCTTTGATGACAAATACAAGTAGGTAAATAACTGGTAACAGATGAATATGCTTGTAACAGTAAAAAATAAGCATCTAAAATTTTAAGTAATAAAAGCAAGTAAAAAAAAAAAAAAAAACAATAAATGATAATTAAAAATAATTAGAAAACAAAACAATTACAGAAATTACTGTTTCGACAAATAGAACTGCTTTACGCGGTCCTTAAAGGCAGGCAACGATTGCAATTTTCGAATACAAACTGGTAGATCGTTCCACAACTGAACTGCCTGAAAAGCGAAGGATTTGCCATAAAAAGTTTCAGAGCGTGCGGAGGGAGCCATTAGGGTCAGGTTGCTTTTTGACCTTAGTGGAAGAGAATGGCAATCCTGAAGCAAAGTAAACCGCTCTTTAAGGTAACGCGGAGTGCAGGGGTTAAATAAAACGTTGTACAGAAGGGAAAGAATATGTGCACTACGACGTAGGCGAATCGGTAACCACTTGAGTTTAGCGCGAAATTGGGAAATGTGATCATACTTGCGTAAGCCAAATATGAATCTAATGCAATAGTTTTGAAGGCGCTCAAGTTTATCTAGCTGGTCCTCTCTCAGATCAAGAAAACAGACGTCAGCATAGTCCAAGATGGGGAGCAGGAGAGACGGTGCGAGTGCAACTTTAGTGGCAGTGGGTAAGAAATTTCGTAGACGCCTAAGTGAGGCACCTGATGCAAAAACCTTACTGCTGATCGACTTGATGTGACTATCCCAAGATTTAACAAGAAATAAAGACAGTTTTCGATTTCAAGATTGAAGCTATAGCAAAAGTAATTAATAATTAATTACCAACAGCACGACTCCTCCGGATTACTATAACTGGTGGACTCTTCACACACAACACCATCCGACCTCGAACTAAGCTAAGCTTATACTATGGCAGACAGATAGCTGATATAATACTTATATATTTTAAATACATATTTATTATACATAAAAGCACCCAGACATTGAACGAATACTTGTATTAATTACACAAATATTTGCACTGCGTGGGAATCGAACCTACAACCCTCGGCTTCGCAGGCAGACTTACTACTAAGTCACGATGCCAGTCAAATATTCAACTGTTCTGTTAGGGTTAACAATAACTAAGGCAGTATCTGCAATGGAGAAATTCGTTTCAATAAGTTTCATGGCATACAAAAATCTTTCTTACGTAATTGATTTGAAACATTGTGAACGAAATTCATTCGTAGCAGTACTACGTGTAGCTCGTAGCAATTTGTAGCATCGTAGAGCTACGCCAAATAAAGCTGATGAGTCTCGTAGCGCGGTTCAAACTGGCTTCAAAAAGCTTAGGAAATAATATTATTTTATGCGAACTGCCAAATAAAAGGCCAATTTGCTTTGGAAATTGGCTTCAATCTAGACTAATGTGCTTTTAGATGGAAATTTTGCTGAAGAAATATACGAGTGTGTGATCGGGTACCTAAGGAAGATATACGAGACGCTAACTAATATATCTGGGGTGAATTACATCAGTTCAATGCGGTAAAAAAGTAAAAAAAAATATGTGTTAGGCCTACTGTCCACGCACGCGTCTTTTGTCGAATGCATGCATCCTACGAACAAACGCAAGACGTGCGGCTGTTGTGTCGTTGTCGTTTCGTGGACACAGACTTCATTATTTGTACGCAAGATGCAAGCATTCGTCTTGCATCCGACAATTGTCGAAATCGTGCGGATGTCGTGCAGCTACGTGGATAATTGGCCTTACTCTCATGTTTGTTCTTTTTTTATCATCATAAGTGTTTTAAATAATATTTAAAAATTACTAAAAATTAATATTATTGCTAGGCGGTAGAATAACTGGCAAAGGTTTGATAGTTCCCCAGGCGGACTCTGCTAAGAGTCCTACCACTACATATGTATAAACATATAAAAGACGAATCCCGCAAAAAATATAAACCATTACAAACCAATCTTCTGTTACACTTTCTTACTATTTTATTGGTCGGGTATTTCTCGGAACCGGCAATACGTTGTCCATATCGGGCGGGGATCTGGGGTAAGTAGTTCAGGAGGTGGGGAGATTTGTGGCGTTAAGGTAGTCGGGCAGTCGGGGAGATTTGTGGGCGCTGTTTCAGTTAAATGTTTGGAATTCTGTTATTTTTGTGTACAATTCGAATAAAAATAACTAAATGTGATAAAGATAAATTGCTATATTTTACACTACATGCGACTTACGGTGAAACCTGTGGTTGAAAATTATTCCAGGATAATTCATTTTCGATATTATTTACGCTTCGAGTAAATTAACGAATCATTTACTCGAATTTGACTCCACGTTTGTGATAAGAACGTCTAGGTTGTGGAATGCGTTGCCGGAGTGGGTTTTCCCCGATGGTTACAATCTGGGTGTCTTCAAATCGAGAGCGAATCGGTTTCTTCTAGGTAAGCACATTCGTAGATCGCATCGTCGCTTAACATCAGGCGAGATGGTGGTTAAGTGCGAATCTATCACTGTTAAAAAAAAAAAAAAAAGTATTATACGGGAACAACTAACTTTAACGAGATAAAAAAATAGGCTTTGTGTTACAGGTTATTTACTTCATAAGTATTTATAATTTCATTCACATACATATATTCAGCTGTAATAGAGATAATACGTGAGTACAGACATATACACTTATTATAAACACAAACTGTTTCTTTTATAATATACTAACGATGTTCCGGGGGTTTACCTGCGTAGCTCAGTCTCGCATTACTTCTCGGGATAAGTGCAGCCTATACATGTATGTGTTATTCCATACTATACTTTAAGTCTATTTTCAAATGTCTAAATTTCAATCGGATTCGTTCTGACGTGATTTAGCAACAAATATCTAAACTTTGACATCTAAACTAATATTATAAAGCGTCGAAGAGAGTTTTTATTTGAACTCGATAATCTCAGGAACTACTGGATCGATTTCACAAATTCTTACACCGTTAGAAATGTACATGACCCCTGAGTGCTATCAACATCAACAACATCAACAGCCCACTAAACGTTCCCACTGCTGGGACTCGGGGCCTTCTCTCGGAAGGAGAGAGTTAAGGCCATAATCCACCACGCTGGCCCAGTGCGGGTTGGCGGATGACACATGACTTCGAAAGATTCTAGGTGGGTACATGTCGGTTTCCTCACGATGTTTTCCTTCACCGTTTTAAGTTAGCGGCATTACGCACATGACTTTGAAAAGACAGTGGTGCGTGTGGGATTTGAACCCGGGGTTCAAACTGGGTATACGGGGTTTGAACTGAGTGCTATAGGCTATTGTTATTATGTACCACTGGCGAAGCCGGGGCAGACCGCTAGTTCATATTATTAGTAAGAGTAGGATTATTGTTATAAAATCCAGTACTTTTTTCTTTTTTTAAACTATAATAGGTTCACACTTGACCACCATCTCGCCTTCGATGTTAAGCGACGATACGATCTACGCTGGAGCGTGCTTACCTAGAAAAAAAACCGATTCACTCTCGATTTGAAGACATCAAGATTGTAACTATCGGGGAAAACCCACTCGGGCAACGCATTCAGACGTTCTTATCACAAACGTGGAGTCAAATCTCTTCGTTCTTGTTTTTAGAACATCAACCTTGGAACGATGTCGCTTTTTTGAGATACGAGAAGTCCGATAGAAGAAAGGGCAAGGTGGTAACAGATTATGCAGATCAGTTGCACACTCTCCGAAGTGTATCCAAAATAAAACCGATAAACTAGTATTTTTTTCAAACTTATTCATTTTTCCAGAAGTAATGAATTAAACGTAGACGTAGATTAAACGTAGACGTTGACGTAGATGAGAGCCTTAATAAAGTGGTGGAAATCCTCCGGGAAGAAGGTGCAAAATTTTGTCAGCTGAGGCGTAAGGGAAAGAAATCTAATCTCTCGGAGGAGACTCTCCGACTAATGGATATTAGACGAGAGCAAGATCAGGCCACAACTTCGTCAGAAAAGCGGGCTCTCAATTCCAAAATTAGTAGCATGGTACGACGGGATCTCCGGTGCGCGAATACGCGACGTATTCAACTCGCGATAGAGCAAAACCGGGGATCCAAAGTATTTGCTCAACAATTGAGGAGGCCCCATCTGACGAAGTTAAAAACATTCAATGGCAACATCGTTAATTCCAGGTTGGGGGTCCTTTCTGAGATAGAAGATTTCTATACCCGGTTATACGAATCGCAGGCTTTGCGCCCAACGCCAAGTAAGGAGGACTCACGAGCACCACTGACGCGCCACTATACAGACGAGCTGCCAGAAATTAGCCAAGGCGAGATCGAGATTGCTCTCAAACAGCTTAAGAATGGAAAAGCCTCCGGTGAAGACGGTGTCACTTCGGAACTCTTGAAAGCGGGTGGAAAACCGATACTTCGAGAGCTTCAAAAATTGTTCGACGCTGTTCTCAGCTGTGGGAGAACTCCAATTTCGTGGCACGGAAGTGTGGTGGTTCTGTTCTTCAAGAAAGGTGACAAAACTCTTCTGAAGAATTATCGACCTATCTCACTCCTGAGCCACGTGTATAAGCTGTTTTCGAGAGTAATCACGAACCGTCTCGCCAGAAGATTTGATGAGTTTCAGCCACCGGAGCAGGCTGGGTTTCGAGGAGGATTTGGCACCATAGACCACATTCACACGGTGCGGCAAGTTATACAGAAGTCCGAAGAGTATAACCAGCCCCTGTGTCTTGCATTTGTGGACTATGAGAAGGCTTTTGACTCCATTGAGACCTGGGCTGTTCTGGAGTCTTTGCAGCGATGCCAAGTAGACTATCGTTACATCGGGGTGCTGAGAGATCTGTATGACGCCGCGACAATGTCAGTCCAAGTACAGAATCAGTCGTCTAAGCATATCAGGCTCTGCCGAGGAGTGAGACAGGGGGACGTTATCTCCCCCAAACTGTTCACAAGTGCCTTGGAAGATATGTTTAAGGCACTGGACTGGAAAGGACTAGGCACCAACGTTAACGGCGAGTACCTCTCACACCTCCGATTCGCTGATGACATAGTCCTAATAGCGGAGTCACTGCAAGACTTGCAACAAATGCTTACCGACCTAGCTGATTCTTCAAAGCGTATTGGTCTCGGGATGAACATCGACAAAACTAAAGTCATGTTCAATAGACTGGTTACCCCGGGACCAATAATTGTGAGCGGACAAACCCTCGAAATTGTTCAAAAGTATGTCTACCTCGGACAGCAGTTGCAAATGGGGAAAAACAATTTCGAGGGAGAAGTCAATCGAAGGATTCAGCTGGGTTGGGGAGCATTCGGTAAACTTCGTCGGATCTTCACGTCGTCTATTCCGCAGTGCCTGAAGACAAAGGTCTTTAATCAGTGCGTCCTACCCGTAATGACCTAAGGTGCCGAAACGTGGACACTCACGGTGGGACTAGTCCATAAACTGAAGGTTGCTCAGCGAGCAATGGAGAGGGCTATGCTCGGAGTCTCTTTGAAGGATATGATCCGTAATGAGGTGATCCGACAAAGAACCAAGGTTATCGACATAGCTCTCAGAGCAAGTAAACTTAAGTGGCAGTGGGCTGGTCACATTGCTCGTTGAACCGACCATCGCTGGAGCAGACGAGTTCTAGAGTGGAGACCGCGCTTAGGCAAACGTAGCGTGGGGCGCCCTCAGGCTAGGTGGAGGGACGACCTGCGGAAGATTGCTGGCAGAAATTGGATCCAAAAAGCGCAAAATCGAGCCATTTGGCGTTCATTAGGAGAGGCCTACGTCCAGCAGTGGACTGCGATAGGCTGATAATGATGATGATGATGAATGAATTAAAACCAAAATCGACATTCTACCCAAGCTCTAGTTGGCGGATGTCATATTTATGTCTTCTAAAAATATTTTTATTCAAAGTATGTTAGTTTCCTCACGATTTTATCTTGCACCGTTATAGCAAGTGATAATGACAAAAATTTCTCATGTTTTCAGAAAAATTACGACAGATTATTATATCTGACAGATACCTAGAGATGACGAGCACAGTGCAGTTCTGGATAATGATAGCAAGTGATAATTTGAACTCTCCGTGTGCCCGCCCATAGTTGCGTGACACTGTACTGTTATCGGCAGACGTGTTGCTTTCTATTAGCCCTATACTTAAAAAAATAAAAACAAGCATTCACAGAAGTCATTGAAAACATATAGCTAAAAAGATATAAAGTTAAAAAAATATCTAGAGTAATATGAATATATTTCGAACGTATAAAAACAAAAGTAGAAATCCATCGCACATCCATCAGTTTCGCCGATGCGGATGATTCTGCGGATTCGCACATTGTTATCCCTTCCAATAGTATTGCAACGTGCAATTGTTTGTTGCAAAATGACCTCTACAGATTGCAAACAGATCACCTAGTAGTCCTGGAGTACAGTCAACACAAAACCTATTGATCAGTCAGAGTTACAGTCAGATTTAGTTTGCATTGTCGACTGTGGGATATAGCGCTTCAACTCTTGATTTTATGGTAATTGGTGGATGGTAAATTTTGTTCAATGTTGTGTTTTTTCCTCCCCCTTTTCTGAAAAAGGGGTTAGTTCTAACTACAGACAAATAAGACAATACAAACACATAAATATACTTTGTATCAGGAGATAAACAAGCACAGATATTACAAGTTTATTTAAAATATGTATATAATATGGTATAGATAAATATTGGTGGACAATTCACATACAACACCATCTGACCCCAAACTAAGCAAAACTTGTACTATGGCCGCCTGACCGCTGTATAACCACTTATATAGTTGTAAATACATACTTATTATACATAGAAATACCCAGACACAGTACAAATATTTGAATTCATCACACAAATATTTGCACTGGGTGGGAATCGAACCAACGACCGTCAGCTTCGCGGGCAGTGTTACTACCCACTAAGCCTATATTTAAGTACATAAAATATACACAAATGGAGATAAAGACGGGGAATATCGGGGAACTAAGTGCTAAACACGTTATTACGAAAACAAAGCAACTGAAACGTCAGTGTCAATGTTAAATGTCAATGTCAAAATTACTCAACTGTCACACTCGTTCATATCTAACGTATAACCTCTGTCGCAGGGCTGTCGCTAACGACCCAAATATTGACGGCGTCGCCTGAATATGTTAATTAACGTGCTGCATTACCCCTGACATTATTAATGTTAGCCAAGTAAAGAGGGCAGGATTTTAAGACACAGTAAATAATGTTAAGCCATCTCCTTTAAGAGTCTCTGCGTTATAGCACAGTTGCGAAAGCTCCTTTGAGTTTGTGTGGCTGAGTTATAGAAAATCCTTTCAGAACTCCTTCAGTGCCGCTAGCGGAAGTTTATTAATAGTACGTAGTTCTAGCTCAGAAAATTATATTAGTTTGATCAAATCGCACTCATCTTAGATTATGTAGTGTATAATTAAGAAAATATGAAGTTGCCAAGATATAACACAGTATATATTGCGGTTCCGTTCGCTAAGAATTTGTAAAAGGAAAAAAATTAAAGATTCGATTTTGAGATACTTAAATAATACAAGGACTATTTTTCAAAACTCTCAAAACTACATCCTTTCGAAAGTTCTCATTTCAGCTTATTTATATTGAATAATAGAATTTACGAATTTGAGGAGACACTCTTAAATTGACGTTAATATTGCTACAAATTCGACGAGTAGATACATAAAAATTTAAATTTTGTTGATTATAAAAAAAATATCACGTCGTAACGTATGAACGGAAACCTACGCCCGAGTCACAAGTCTTGAGATCTACTCGAGATTTCTCTCTCTGTCACACGATGGACCCGGCACCCGCACGGAATCCATGGAATGCTAAAAAGTTCGTCTCTATAAAAAAATCCGAACTGGAACTCCGAACGGGAAATACGCGGGTAACACCGAAGGGTGCTGCTAATTATCAATAAAAAATCAACTTGAAGTCACCGATATAGTTTCCATCAAGAGTATCCGTACATTGCCTACTGCAAATATTCGGCGTGTAGTTTGTGTACTGCGGCTATGTTCCAGCAATTTGTCAAGCAGAGCTGCGGTAATTACTTAATTCGTTATTGCTAAAAGCGGCGGTGCGCCTGCTAACAGCACTGCAATTAAATTAAGAACCAGCGTTAACTTGCGTGAAGGCGAGAGAGGAGTTAGCTCCTAGCTTTGTCATTCACACGTTACTTACCGGAAGTTGTTATTATTAAAAAAAAAATATAATGTGGCGGGACGAACAGGACATGTGCCTGATGGTAAACAACACGCCTGCTCATAAAATTACAGTGTCACGTAGATATTGGAACATGAAGAGCCGAAGTGATAGCCTACCTATGTATTGTATTTGTCCCCTACGATCATACTCATGTTTTGTTTTTATTTTCATTTTGTTTTTATTTTTCTCAATTATTCTTTTCTACAAGTTAAGTTTGACTACTACTGCACATTTATGTCATCTTCAGCTAGTCGTGTTTAAAAGACGTTTTGTAAACCACGGACAGTGGACTCCCAAGATACAGGCTTTGCCTAGTTTGAGGCCCACCGATATCTCGAAACGATGTAACAAAGAAACATGGCAATTATATTTGTAAGTGAACTGTATAGATATATCTTTATGGAAAATAAATTATTTATTATTATGTAGAACTGCACTGCGCTCGTCACTTAGATATTTAAGATGATATATATACAAATCTATACCATGTCATTTCTTGGGAAACATTGCCCTTCACACCGGAATACAATGAAGTATGGAGGTTACTACTTGGCGGTAGAATAACTAGCAATAGTATGGTACTTCCCTATGCGGACTCTGTAATGAGTAATCACGACCGGGGAATATGATAAATATAGGTTTGAATAGTAATTAATCACTTTGCCCGATAGAGCTAGACATTGTCAATAGTGCTCGGGCATTATGAATAATGCCCGCATTAATCACATTGTCTATAACATCCATAAATATCCTACATTTTCGGCAAAATTTTATTGAATTTTATTGAAAATCATCGATTTTTAAATTTTTTATATTAGAAAAATATATCTTCGATCATATATTTTCTGTTTCTGTTGTGTACGAAAACTCGTCACGTTATTTGGAAATAAAAACTCGCACTTGGCTAGCGTGGTGGATCTCGCTTTACTCTTTCCTTGTGATTGAAGGCCCCAAGTCCCATCAGTGAATTGGACACTTATGATTGAACACCTGCAGAATTTATGTTTTATATTCATATTGCTAGACTGACAATTCGTCAGTGATAAGACTAATACATTACACAACCGGGGTATTCAAATAAGGAGATATACGTACGAATATGATTAAATTGCATTATTCATTGTCATTACCATGTACGCGTCACGGTACTTCGTACAAAAATAACATTTGCAATTCCAGGAAAATTTTCGACAAAGACACTCCATTTAAATAAAGCTCGTATAAATAGACGCAGTGAAAAAATAATTATATTTATGTTCTAATACTACAGAGTGTCGGGACGAACAGGACATGTGCATGATGGTAAGCAACACGATTGCCCATAACAGCGCAATGTCAATGGAAACATTGCCCTTCAGAACAGAACACATATTTGTTTTGCACCTTGCCGGTTGAATTACCGGCGAAAGTATGGTACTTTTTTATAGGTTAACATACTCGTACATACATATATGATGTAATTCAAATGAAGGATAGTTTTAGAAAATTACGTTGAAAACGTGTTTTTAAGTCCCAAAGACAAATTTACAATATCCTACAGATATAAAATGTTTTCGATGAGGGTTATTTGAACATCAAAGTCTCAAAGTAAAATTAATGTTTTTTAAGGTTAAACTATACATGAAACAGACATATCTGTCTTTCTGTAACTGTAAATCATCAGTATCGTTGACCTTAAACGAAAGGACCATCCTAAATTGTTTTTGATAACACACAGTGAAAGGTTGAAGCAATGCACCTGACGGTAACCATCACTCCTTTCCACAACAGCACTGTGTCACGCAGCTATTTGAATATGAAGAGTCCACATCTCTGCCTATACTGTAATTTACTCGTCACCCGTAGATGATTTATTTCTATGCCCTGTAATGGCTCTATGGCTAGTGCTCTTTAAACCAGAACATATTAATGTTTTGCGATAGACTGGGAATCGCTACCCCAAGTAAACCAAGTAAATATCCCGTAAAGCAACCATAGGCAAAATTATTTAACAAAATACCAGGGAAGAATTTAGCGTATATCGATAAATTTTTGTTAAATGTGGGTCTTTTTATTTAACCGTGGAAGTTTAAAACAATAACATTCACCGTCGACCAGTGTTATTCAATGAAAAAGTCGATATTCAATACTGTGTGCAAAGTCGTTTACCTCGGGGATGAAAGTGCCCATCAAAAAGGCGGTAGAATCCGAAAACTTCCAAGCCCTACCTTCGGCCATACTTTATGAACATTTGAACAAAATTAATAGCGCCGAAGTGTCTGAATCCGTCCGAAATAGAAAATCTTGTTACGCCACGACTGAACGCTTTCAGAGCAAGTTGTGTTACAACTTTAAATTATATTAATGGATTTAACGGGCAACTAACTTACTAATCTGCTTAACCTACAAAAGGCTTGTTCGCATTAGGCTAGTAATTTAGTCTAGTAGCGAGTAATTTAGCAACTAAACGTGTATGAACAGTAAAAGTTTAGTCGAGTAGTCTAGTGAATAGTTTAGTTGAGTCAATCCATTTTGTTCTATTTTCAACGGGCGAGTAGCATCCCCACCACGCGTCTGTGCTCTCTGGTTCATCGGCTAAACGAGTGTGAACCTGTCAAATTAGTCGAGTTCATTAGTTGCCGCATCTCTTTACTAACTAATAGTCTGTGGTTGCCGCCAAAATGTCGTTTCGCTGGAGTGAAGATACTACATTAAAATTTGTTTCTTTATATGTGGAACATGAATGTTTGTGGAATGTTAAGTCCCCGCTCTATAAAAACAAGCAAATAAAACAATCTGCATACCTGAATATGGAAAATTCAATGAATATACAAGGATTTGGTGAAAAGCAAATTAAACTAAAAAATTAAAACATCAGGTTATTAAAAACACTATCAAAGTATTCTTTGGGATCTTCCAATGCTAATTCCTTGAGAAGACAATTAGTAGCGCCTAGATTATCTCTTCTGTCGATCCATTTTCGTACCCGCAGCTTCTTTTTTTTAATCACACAAAGTTCCTCCTCCACCTCTTCTAAAATGGCCATTACAATTAGCGTAATCAGCTTATTTATTTTATTGCGTTGTAGACGCTTCATGTTGCAAAACGCTACTCACTTGTGAACTGTACTAAAGCACGGTGCGAACGATTTTTGAATAGTAGCTAGTATTTTAGCTACTAAATTACTCTCTACTAGACTAATACACTAGCTTAATGCGAACAAGCCTTAAGAGCACCCGGGTTATAAGTAGAGTTGGTCAAATCACATTAATCCTACTAATGTTAAATTATATGAAATATCGGATTTTTGTTGCTCAATCACGTCGTAGCGGTTAAGCGGATAAGGTTGAAATTTAGAATGCACGTAATATGTAGATTATATGATTATAGTCTATGAAATGTCCCTCAAATTTTTTTTTTAAATGAAGTGTTAAGAGACGAGCAGGACATTTGCCTGATAGTAAGCAACATGCCTGCCACATAACAGCACAGTGACACGCAGCTAATGGAACATGAAGAGTCCAAATCATTACCTAGCACTCAACTTCGCTCGTCACCCAGAGATATAAGATATTTTCTCACTATACCCTGTAATTTCAGTAGAAACATTGCCCTTCAAACCGGAACACACTTGCACATTTTAAAACCAAATAAAGCAAAGCAAGTACTTCGAAAGTTAGATAACGGGTATATAATATACTAGCAGCGCCCCGCGGTGTTACCCGCGTAGTTCCCGTTGTTTTTTTTTTCGGGATAAAAAGTAGCCTATGTGTTCTTCCAGATTATAATCTATCTGTGTTCCAAATTTCAGCCCGATCCGTTCATACGTTAGGACGTGATTGAGCAACAAACATCCGAACATCTTTACATTGACATTTATTTTATAATATTAGTAGGATGATATCTTCTAAATAAATTCTTGCAATGTTTCGTAAAATTATAACTTAAGTTAACTTCAGGATGTCGGTTTTCCGTGCCGATGTGCTCGCGTATGCGTCGTAAAAATTTGCTCTCATCATTTTTTCCCTAACGCACCAAAATATATGTAGCTTTTTAAATCTATATAGTCGTATCGCCTTTAAATTTAATGAAATAAAAACGCAAATAAAGGAAAGTCCTTTTACAATACGATATTTTTTTAACTAATACATTTATTTACGCTCCAAAATACGGTTTTCGCTTTTTCTTCATTGCACAAATTGTATTATCATCACGAAATGATCCGTGAAAACAGTCGTAATTTTCCTCCTAAAAAGTTGAAATGAATCATTTGTTGCGAGCAACTTGAGCGTGAATGGCTGATTCTTTGACGATTCCGCACCAATTTCGTTTTTTTTCTTCTATACATTATTGATTTAGTTTGATTGAAGTTAATCCATTCCTTGTTTGAGAGGGGAAGAAAAAGTTTCATTAGTATTAGGAAGTGAACGCACTTTATCGTAGACCGCATCATTAATATCATATACACCATAGTGTAGTAGAAATCATTAGTCAAAATATAGAATCGAATTATTTGGTGTATACTTTAACATGACTATAAAATGTGAAGAATTCACGGTGACAAACTGAAAAAGTTCCAGAAAACCTTGACAAGTATGAAATATTAGTAGCATTCCCCAATTTTACTCGCTGAGTTCAAATTCTTTATTCAATAAGTATATGGAACATACATGAAGTTACAAATCTTCTCGTTAACAATAAATAATAAAACATTACAGTGAGCATTTTAACTTCATTAGGAGGTGTACCCTGCGCCCCACACTAGGGATGTCCTGTGTTGTGGGATTCAGTGTTTTTCTCCATTTAATGATAATGTATGGCTTATTTAGAGATTTTGATATCGTAATACATTGTCGTTCCGAAAAAAATAAAAAAAAGAATAAGGAAAAGGAAGGATTTGGCAGTTTCCGATCCTGTTGATTCCCAGAATGAAAAGTAGCCTATATGTTATCTTGGACTATTGTCGATCGATGTACCAAATTTTATCCAGGTACCTTCAATAGTT
Organism: Ectropis crepuscularia; assembly: GCA_963693475.1. Classification (NCBI taxonomy): domain Eukaryota; kingdom Metazoa; phylum Arthropoda; class Insecta; order Lepidoptera; family Geometridae; genus Ectropis; species Ectropis crepuscularia. Next base: position 20,853,505 of record OY856358.1, read on the forward strand.
TTCCTTAAAAGAGTAACAAACATCCATTCATACAAACAAATATCCGCATTAATGTTATTAGTAGTATGGTTTCAGAAATTCACAAGGATAATAAGTTGACCAGCATCACGCCTGATGAAAACCGACGATGATGCGGTCCATGGTGAAGCGAGCTAATATCAAAGAAACTCTAGACTTGAATTGAATTTGAATATATCCAGATTTAATGTATCAGGAAATACCCACTCAGGCTAAAGATGATTCCAGTTTAGATGTTCTTACTACAATAACTAGACAAAGACTCCTTACATACTGCAGGTCTACTACGAAAACAAACACTGAATGATCGGATCCTACCGACAGCTGAATCGGATTGTAGCCTACCACGAAAAACAGTCGGATCGATACATCTCGGTCGGAAGTTATAGACTTAGGTCGGATGAGGGTCGAATCGAACGAAACGGCCGATCCTATCAACCGACAGATTGTCTTTCGAGGTAGGAAAAGTCCATAAGTTGGCCGATATATCGTTTATCGGACTTCGTAGTAGGCCTGCTGTTCTAAGTGGAGTCAAAACTTTCGTTTGTACGAGTCTTTAGAAACTGATCAACGATCAAAACAATGTTACTTCCTGGAGTTACGACCAGTCAGGCATACCAGCTGCATACACTCCAAAATGTGTCCGATAAAAAAAAACGAGAAACTTGCAACTTTGCAGCAATTATTTGCGTTGATTATAATAAAAATACATTCTAGAAACATACTTGCAGATATAATTTTAGCTAAGTTGAGAGGAGCGAAGACTGTTAAAATTTACAATGTAGCTGTGTTTTGTATTGTATATTAAATTGGCTGTGTTTAATATAACAGTGTTTTCAGCCATAAATAACGTACACAAAAGCAGGAACCGCGAGCAATGCAAACTTTACCTCCGGACAAAGCTTCCTTAAACCTAATTTTGCCTATTAAACTAACCACAATAATACCGTTGCCGTATAAGGTTACATTCGGTGAACACACTAGAATTAGATTGAAAATGTTCCCTATTCCCCCCTATTTTGCTATTCTTCTCACAATCCCAGATGTATTAATTTTTTTTTTTTATAGCATAGAGTGACGAGACGAGCAGGTCATGTGCCTGATGGTAAGCAACATGCCTGCCACATAGCAGCACAGTAACACGCAGCTATTGAAACATGATAGTCCAAATCATTACCTAGCTCTGCACTGCGCTCGTCACCCAGAGATCTAAGATATTATGTCTCTAAGCCCTGTAATTTCTCTGGAATCATTGCCCTTCAAACCGGAACACAGTAATGTTTGCACATTACTGCTTGGCGGTAGAATATTTGGCAAAGGTGTGGTACTTCCCCAGGCGGACTCTGCTAAGAGTCCTACCCAATGAGCCCAAATGACAAAGGTCACGGACCCCGGCGTCTGGAGTTGCTAAATTTATTTTAAAAAAGGCTACATTCGGCTAAGTATCTGCAGGAGGCTCTGAAATCCAGCGAGACACGTGCCAAAAGATTCATAGACAACGACATCCTCATTCGAACAAGACTGCAGAGTCTGGAACATCGCCGCACAATTTCTAGCTTAGCATATTTATACATTTTTATCTTATCATACTCACACGATTCCTTCAGGCAACGCGGCATTAAAGGCGGTATCGACGCACTCGTTTTTTTTTCCATTGTTACTATTATAGGTTTACACATTCATATTATAGGTTCATTTTAAAACTAACCATAAAACTTAACTTAATGCCAGCAGGTTTCCATTATTCCAGTCCAGCGATCGAATTCAGCGCTGGATTGCTTACTAGAAAAGTGTAAACCGGCACTGGAAAGCTGAATGTTCAAAGATGAATATAATCCGTAGTCTGTAGTGTAGTATGGAAAAGCTTTCATTACATCCGCCAATAACTGCGCTTCCGAGGTATTATGTCGCAACGGCAGCGGAGCCTGTTATTCTACGAGGCTAGTTCGAGAACTACGGGATAATTTGTTTACTGGAAAATATTATAGACAGCCTGCTATTAAAATGGTGTTTGGGTTATAGTATTGTCATGCAGTAATGTGTAAAGTGTTTACGGTTTAGACAAACATTTTGAATAAGTAGTAGGTATACCAAATCCAACATCCAACTACCCAGACTAGAATTGAAGAGATAAAATAAAAATAAAAATAAAAATAAAATAAAATAATTTTATTTGAAACAAAAATAATTACATTTGAAAAAAAAAAATTAAAATACATGGATTATCTTATCAATTAAATAACACATAATATGCAATTTAAATTTATCAATATGTAGATTAATAATTAATAGAATTATGTAGATGTTCAACCGATTAACTCTGGACATTCTTCGACATTCAGACACTAGTCATCGCTGTAGGATACCCTGTGTTGCAATGACTAGTGCTCTTCCGATACAATTATTGCAGTTGGATGTATAAACTAATATTTGGGTAGCCATGAACCAGAATCAAGTAGGTACTCAAAGAAATTAAGAAGAAAAAACAACTAGTACAACTACATGTTTGTGTGTGGCAGTAGAGGATGTGTGTTTGTGTGTTGGGAAGTTGTGTGTGTGTGTTCGCGTGCGCACTTCTAAGGAGTGTTTATGTGAATGCTGCGAAAGTGTGGACCACAAGTTATGTCTAATTGTACAATGTTGAATCACTAGTGGAAAACACCATCGAAAATAGTCATTGAAATTAGCCAACAATTCTTACTATATCCTCAGTATCTCTATATTCGAGGCTATTGAGGTAAGTTTTTATTTTATTTCTGCAGATGTGTTTGGAGTTGTTGATTATGTTAAGTTTTCTATTAAGTTTTGCGTAGATAAGGCAACCGCGGAAGCTGTATCTTCTTTGACCTACTAATGTTTTTATTTTCGGAACTGGCCAACGATTGCTTCGTCTGCTTTTTGAAGTTTCCGATCCACCAATCTGCGAAGTGAGGGCAGCTCGGTGAAATCTCAGCGCCGTTGCCATAACATAAATTTGTCTCACCGTCAACTGCACTGTTTCCTTATATAGGGTTGCAGTTGGATATCTGTAGGTTCTACCGAAGGCGACCTTCAACACAGCCCTTTGTGCTCGTTCGAGCTTCAGGAGATTATGTGTGCCAGCCGAACCCCAGGAAACAACACAATAGTTCAAGATGGATGTACAGAGGGAAGTATACACCATAGTTATTACTTTGTTATCAGCAATGGCTCTGAGTCTTTTGAAGATAAAAATAAGTTTTCTTATGCGCCCACTAACAGCTTCAATCTGCTTTGTCCATGATAACAGTTCATCTATGTAAATGCCCAGATACTTAAGATGACGCTCTTGACCTAGTTCTGGGCATGCACACTGTGTCTCATTTGTATTTTTACATGTGTGAAGTTTTATACAAAGTGTTGTGTTAGGTTTTGTTTTAACTGATACACGGAAAGCAATTATTTTTGTTTTGCTAGCATTGATGGTGAGCAAATTATATCGTAGCCATTCAACAACCTGTCGGAGACCCTTGTTTGCTTGATAACTTACGTCGTCCCAGTCAACCCCATCAAATATGATTGCCGTGTCATCAGCAAAGGCAAAAAGTTTGGCCTGACTAATTGAGATGTTGCATAGTTCATTAACATATATTAGGAAGAGAGTTGGGCCTAAAACGCTGCCTTGTGGCACTCCAAATGATACTTCCATCAAATCACTGCTGCAGTCTCCAACTTTTACTTTTTGTTTGCGAACTTTTAGATAGGACTCGAACCAGTTTAATGCCATTCCACGCACACCAATACCCTCAAGCTTTCTGATGAGAATCCTTCTCGAAATCGTATCAAAAGCCTTAGCCAAGTCAAGAAATACACCAATGCATTTACGACCAGAGTCTAAGGCTCCCGACACATGATCAATGAGATTTACAACGGCGTCCTCTGTTGCCCTACCCGGTCTAAAGCCAAATTGGTTCTCGGAAAGAATATTTTGTTTCTCAAGAAACGAAACGAGTCGACCATTGACAACCTTCTCAATTATTTTCGAAATTGAGCTCAAAAGAGAAATTGGTCTGTAGTTGGAAATTTCATCGGCATTGCCTGACTTAAATATAGGACAAACGTTAGCTCTCTTAAGCTCGGTTGGGACAGTTCCAGTTTCTAGGCTAGTATTACAGATATGGACTATCGGAGCTATCAGCACGTGTTTGCACTCTTTTAGCAATCTGTTGCCAATACCATCATCTCCACATGCAGATCTCGTTTTAAGATTGCTTATAATTTTGGCAATTTCTGATTCGTTTGTAGGTATCATGTAAAAAGAGTTAGCCGGAGTACGACTAATTTTGGTACTTTCAGCAAGCTCGCTCTCTGTGGTATTAAGATTTTTTAAAATTTCCTTCGATAGTGCTAAAGCTTCGATGAAGCTAAAATTTGGAATTCCAATCGATTATAATTTGGAATAATAAAACTTTGTCTATTTTTAATCTATACTAATATTATAAAGCTGAAGAGTTTGTTTGTTTGTTTGTTTGAACGCTAGGATCTCGGAAACTACTGGACGGATAGGAAAGATTCTTTTTTTGTTGGATACTCCATTTATCGAGGAAGGCTACAGGGTATATAACATTACGCTACTATCAATAGGTACGGAGTATGAGTGAAGAATGTAAAGAAAACGGGGAAAAATATTTCTCTTCGAGAGCTTTGTTCCGTGAACTTAAATTCTCTTTGGTCGTTGAAGTCTGTGACGGCGCGTGTCTACATTTGAAGTTTGTGTCATTTCAAGTAATCAAATTTGTTCTACAACAATGCATTGTTGCTTATTTACGTATTTTTAGGGTTCCGTAAAACGTAATAAAGTGGCCAGCAATTGATATTTTAGTATGGTTTTTCCTCAAATAGACGCGGGTGAAACCGCGGGGCACAGCTAGTTCCAATAATATGTAGAGTTTCTCAGGGTCAATAGGTAAGTTCTAGACACATGGTAGTTTTTTCAGTAATATGGAGTAATCGGACGACCAAGATATGTAGGTATGTGCCGTAAACAATACGCCTACCTATAGCAGCAATAGTTTAAATAACTGTCTATCTCAGTAGCGCCCATCGCCTAGAATTATAGGATGATAAATCACTGTACTTTAATTTATCTGGAAACATTGCTCTTCACACCGGAACACATATTACCACTTGGCGGTAGAATAAATGGCATAGGTGTGATACTTTTTCAGGTAGATAAAAATGCAGATAAATTAGGGAACAATTATATTCTAAAAGTTGTAGGATATTAAGTAGATATCGGAAAATTATATTTTTGATAGCAGCACCCTACGGTCTCATCCGCATAGTTTTAAATCCCGGACTATATATAAGAAAATCCGGGCTATTATCTATGTACCAAATTACATTCAGATTTCTTCAGCACTTTCTGTAAAGTAACTAGTATTCATACACACTCACAAACTTTCATGTTTATAATACCAACCACCAACATAGAGGTATAATATTAGTAAGGATTTAAGACGTGAACAAAATCTACCAGAGTTCTTTTACTATTAGAATGAACCTTCGCTTTTGTGCGGGCTGTACGTGTGTGCTTATTGCACTCGAACCCGATATTGGTTTCATATTATGATGCATATTGAATGCATAGAGCAAGCACTTGTACATAGTCCCGTGCTGTGCATTGTTACAACATCGGGGATTTTAAATTATATAACACTTTACAACGAAGTCACGCATGGCTGTAAAAGCCAATTTAATTATTCAACGCTGAACGTCATACAATCAAGTCATTCGAATACAGCATGTACCGAGTAAGCGTTGATATTTCGATTTCACAAAGCTACATTGTCTATTTTCAACACTAATCAACAGATCAGCACTGATTTTTATAGCATGGCTGTAAAAATCAATTTAATTATTCGGCGTTGAAAATCCGGGTGGGTCATCGGAGCATTCACAACATTGATGTTTTGCGTAAACAATGAATCGTAATGAAAAAAATATTGTGACAATTTGTGTCAAACAAGATAACTCCACATAACATTTGGGGGGATGATTCCCTGTCACACCATTTTGTCACACCAGTGTGACACAGAAGATTTTTTTTCTTCATAGTCACACTAGTGTGACACTCGAGAATTTTTATTCTTCACAGTCACACTATCATCTTATCCAAATATACTTGTAATAATAATTCCAAAAATGTTATGTACTATTTAGATATGTTAACCTCATAATTATAAAAAAGTACCAATTAAATGTATAAATTTAATCTAACCAGTCCGATTAGGGTCTATCACTGAAATTTGACTCCGGGTGCGGGTTCCCGCCAGAAGCTCTGCGGTCAGCCCTGAGTGTCGCTTCTCCATACTCGGCCTGCGCTCCACTAAGCGTGGTAGCCGGCTCGCTTCGCTCGCCACCTCCCCCTTCGCTACGCTTGGCCTCGCATGGCTCGCTCCACTCAGGACCTCCCTTGAGCTTCTGGCTCCCGCATTTTTTATGTACACTCTAGGGGTAGCAGCGACAAGACTACGTAGAGTCGGGGTGCCCCGAGTTGGATCTGGGTATTAAGTAACATAACCGGTCCGATTTGATTACTTAAAGAAATCACAATTGAGGTTACATAAAGAAATCACGATTGAAACTTTTCTTAATAATTCTTTTGTTAAGACAAAGTACTAAATACTCTGTAACGACGCTTATGTGATGTTATTTCTTATTGTCAGTTTCGTAACAACTAATATTTTATTTTGTTTTCGGTTAGTTTATGTACATACTTATCAAATATATTGATTGTTTTTCAACTTAGACATGGTTGTTTGTGTTGCTGAATATTTGGTATGATGGTTAGTCATACGATGTAATCGATTATTACCTGTCACACCAGATGGTATGACACAGAGGAAAAAAATCTTCTGTGTCACACTGGTGTGACAAAATGGTGTGACAGGGAATCATCCCCCAACATTTGCTACTACGAACAATCCGTTCGTTATTTCATATAAGCCCTGTGAATACAATTGGAGAATATCTTATCATGTATCGACATCTACATACATATATTCAAAACGAAAGAAAACGTTGCTTGATAAAACGTATCTAACATGAAATCGAAAAGAAAATTTTCGTAACCATTGTTAAGAACTCATTGGAATTGGAAATATGTTAAACTAGAAACGCCCTGCAGTTTTACCTGTTTAGTCCCCGTTCTCGTAATTAGCTCAACAAAAACTATGTACCTAGGTTGTCGGTTAAGACAACTAATTACTATCAGTCCAACTAGGTGGACAGCGCAGTTTGTCGGTTAGGAATAAAAATGTAGATTACTAACGGACAAACTATGATAGTTTGTTGGTTAGGGAAAAAAATTACTAACCGACCAACTACTCGTATGTGGACAGCGTGGTTGGTCGGTTGAGAATAGACGCATGTGTTTATTTTAGACTATACTGTGTACCAAATTTCAACCCGATCCGTTCAAGCGTTTTGAGGTGATTGAGCAATCCTACTACATTGATATATGGTAATAAAGGTTTGTACGTATATATGTATGTTACTAACTGTTACAAGCAATAACTACAGAAGGGATCCGTATGAAATTTGGCACACAGATTGATAATAGTCTGGAATAACACATAAACTACTTTTTATCCCGGTAAGATAAAGGGATCTAGAAATACGCGGGTGATCCCGCAGGATACTATTAATTTAAAAAATTAGTAGGAAGTAGAATATCAACGCGGTATTGTTGACTATTCATTTCAGTTTAGAATTTTTAAACGAAAACAGATGTGAAATGCATATTTGCGAAAGCAACAGCAATCAAAGGTTACAATGGATAAATTTGAAGGCTTTGTTCAGCTTTGTCAAGCTCTGGGCGACTGCCAAGCGCCACTGAGTCTCGATCGATGGCTTCATGCGTTCTGCATTACTGACGATGTACATTCACCACGTACTTTCTCACTATGTAGGTATATAACATTTCTTGCATAGACAGAGCTATAAACTAGTGGTAACAATAGTGGTAGTTTAGTAGTGGTAGGACTCTTGGCAGACCCGCCTGGGGAAGTACCACACCTTTGCCAGTTATTCTACCGCCAAGCAGTAATGCGCAAACATTACTATGTCCCAGTTTGAAGGGCAATGTTTCCAGAGAAATTACAGGGCTTAGAGATATAACATCTTAGATCTCTGGGTGACGAGCGCAGTGCAGTGCAGTGCTAGGTAATGATTTGGACTGTTCATCTTTCAATAGCTGCATGTCACTGTGCTGTTATGTGACAGGCATGTTGCTTACCATCAGGTATATGTCCTGCTCGTCTCGTCACTCTTTTAAAAAAAAAACACTGGGCTAGCGATGTGGACTATGACTTTGATTCTCTCGTCATAAGAGAAGGCCTTAAGTTCCAGTAGTGTGAACAGTTAGTGGTTTGCTTATTTTACGTTATACTAAACTTATTAAGAGACATTTAAATACTGACATAGTGTATTATTTTACAATTTCTTACGTTTCAACCGCCATTGAGTGGCAGCACAATGTGTGGCGATGTATTCCTGCTAATGAGGCCCTTAGAGATCAGACTAATTGCTTTCAGCTATAGTTGCATAATTAATTAAGTTTACAGCAGAATTACTTACAAATAAGGTTGAATTTGAGACCTTCCAGCCCTTGTACCCGTAACCCCTTGACAGATTTAGCTCATGTTCTAGTTAACCTTTTGATGCCCATGGGGACAAAGGCTTCCCTAGCCAAGTTATATATATAGATCTTAACATTTAGAAGTAACTAATCTATGTATTACTAGGTTTAGGTAGATTTTTGTTTTAATACGTATACAATATGTTCTCTTTGTTGCCTTCCTTTATTTTTTAATCCCTTTCCATATCACGGTGGCCTGGAAGAGATCGTTTTTAGCGATACGGCCGTCCATTGTTTCTATATTTTTAGGTTATGAGTTATTTTTCTTTGAATTTTGGTTTTAATTTTTTTTAAGAATTTATTATTTATCTATCCACATAGGTATGGCTATCCGTAGCATTCGTAGATATTATGTACTGATAGATAATATTGAAAACATAACACAGGATTTAATTATGAACGAGACGACTTGATGATGATGAGTTCATCTCGTCACCACGACCGAGTTGTTCGCAAGTAATAAAACATCGATTGGATTGCGACTTCGTCCCGTGTAATATTGTAATTTGAGGTCATGTAGCGAATATAATATGTAGATAGATCTGTACATATGTCCTTTACTATAAGTGTATTTTAGTAAATGTATGTACGTCTATTTTGTATTTTTGTAATCATCTTTCTATGTGTGTATATTTATGTCTATGCATTTAATTATTTATATATACCGTATATGTATAACATATGTATATTTAATATATACGTTTGTATAGTATTTGTGCAATTATCTATGTACCTACATGTATCCAGGAACCCACACCACTGCCCTTACTTATTACATTGTCCTAACACTCAAAAGGTTATCTGGAAGAGATCGCTATTAGCGATAAGATCGCCTTTTGTGCCCAAAATTTTCTAATTTTAACTATTATCACAATATATCTGTATTGTTTTGTGGTATAATAAAGCATTTTGTATTGTATTGTATAGTTTACGATCTGGAATAGCAGGGGCTAGTTTTAATCGTGAGAAAATAACCACCGTTTCTACGGAACTACGAACGGGAAGCACCCCACGTACTTCCCGTAGTTATACCCATGTAGTTCTCGTTCCTGTTATTGTAATCCCAAGGCGTTGGTAGTGTCACATAATTACAGAAATTTCAACGACGACTGACGATAAAAGGAGGAGTCTTATGCCTAACTGTGTGTGGACTGAATGCGCTGACAGTGATGATAATGATGAATCTCGTTTTATCTGTCTCGATAGATCCTATTATTTAGGTGAACATTTCCCCAAAAAAGCAGAAAGATCAGCATACCAAGACTATCAAGAACGATTTGAGTGATGTATGATTGATGTACGTACCACCAGCGATGTTAAATCAATAGATGTGCCCTGAGCACCTTGAAATTGCTAATAATCTGCTGCATCTCTATGTGTATCGTAAGTAGTTTACACACGACCAATCTACTTGACCCCCAGAATCGCTAGCGGCGCGATATGCTGTGGTTCTACTTATTTTGGTTGTTCGCAACGAATGGTGATAGGTAAAAACGTCCGGCGTTCACCGCTTCCTGCAACCGACTAGAACGGAAAGAGTGAGCTCACTCTTCCCATAGATGGCATGATTCCGTTTGCCCTGAAGTTTGGAAGGGGACCATCTGCGTATTGAGATTGTTGCGTACCACACGATTTTAGTACGTACCCTCAGGTCGGTATTAGTATCAGCATTGAGTCTGGTGTTGCCGCATCTACATCACAAACGCTGTTAGTGCGCTAGATAGTAATACTAAAAAAATAAACAACAGACGTGAATTTATGTATATTCAATATTCCCAAAGACAGAAGAAAAGAAGACTCGGCGCGAGTTCGCAATTTCAGTATGATCCATTCATTTCTTACGACGTGATTGCAAATACTTTCACATTTACAATATTACTAGCTAGCTCTTTTTACAAAAGAAATTGTCTAGACACGAATATAAAAGCAATATCGGCATCATAAAAGGTGTTCAATAGAATGAAGCACTTGTCATTATTTATAGAGCACAGTTCAAGGTCTAAAATGATTACTTTATTGAGCGACACGCCCAAGAATACCCTCGAAAAGAAATAAAAGCACACTTCAATAACAATAAAATGTTTTCAAAGACGCCACCCTCGTCGAGGCAATCGGTTCTCGGCTTTATCACTAGCTGTGCCCTGCAGTTTCACACGCAATCATTTGCGAGATATTCGAAACCCAACCCATCTATACTAATATTATAAAGCTGAAGAGTTTGTTTGTTTGAACGCAAGGATCTCTGGAACTACTGGTCCGAATTGAAAGATTCTTTCTTTGTAGGATAGTCCATTTATCGAGGAAGGCTATAGGGTATTTAACATTACGCTACTATCAACAGGAGCCGAGGATGAATGAAAAATGTAACAAAAACGGGGGGAAAATATTGCTTTTAGAGAGCTTTCGTTGCGTGACAGCATTTGTCATATGTTAAAGGTTGCGTCATTAGAACCTAGAGTAACCGAATTTGAACAAAATTTAATTGGTACGACCAATTTTCGATAGATGGCGTAGCAACGCGCGGGCGTTCAGCTAGTTTTATATATATAAATATAATTTACGTTTTGTATTGTCGGTTTACGTTCTGACGATGGGTTTAGATGTTAATACTGTTCTTAATATTTACAATATGTGTTCAAGTCGCGAATGTTTAAAAACAATACTTCATAGCATTATCCTACTAACATTATACATGTCATAGTTTGAATGTTTGTTGCTCAATCACGTCGGAACTTTAGAACAGATGGGGTTGCAATACAGTTAGATTATAGTCTGCAACAACACATAGGCCACTTTTTATCCCGGGAAAATAACGGTAACGGGAACTACACGAGTAAACCCGCGGTGCGCTGCTAGTTATAAATACGATTAGTGTGTAGTAGAGTATGTGTGTGTTTGTATGTATTTAAAATGTTGTTGGATATATTACGCAATGTTAATAGAAAGCTACTCTGATGTATTTACCCTAATGACAACTTGTCCATTTCTCTATCGCACTGTTTCTAGGTACAAAAAAGACATCGTTTCATGATCGATGTTCCAAAGATTTTGGTCAAGAACCACACTAAAAATCGATACACCGGACGTCATCGCGTGTACATAAATAATTGTAACATATTTGTTTGTTTGTACATCAATAACGATTATCATCTAACACAATGTTATGTTAAGAGATTAACATCTAACACAATGTTATTTTTTATTTTACTACCGCTAACTACGTAAATGAAGCCAAGACACACGCATACGACTATCTGCCTATGACTTTATCGTAGAATTTATAAAATGATTATTCTTTATGGAACTCTATATTTATTCAAATTCAACCCAACATCTGTTCACGTTCAAATTTATGGAGATTCAGACGTTACGATATTATTAAGCAAAAACATCCAAACATCTAAACTCTCACATTTATCATATTAGTAGGGTTATCTGAATTGGATGGGCCGTCAAAATGGGAAGTAATAACAAACATACAAACAACTAAAACAACACACTTGTCCCGTTCGATTGATCTGAAATTTCACTCGACCTATGCTTTATTCATACGAGGTTTTATTCATCCCCTCATTTTATCTTGTAATCACTTAAACTGTTTTTGTGTCGGGGGTAAAAAAAACTAAATTATCGGTAACGTATTTGCTAGTTATTCTAACGCCAATTTTAAACTGAATTCCGATTAGAAGGGCAATAATAATTCGTGTGAAATTACAAAGCATAGAGATATATCATCTTATACCTTTGGAAGACGAGTGCTAGGTTATGATTTGGACTCTTTACGTTCAATAATTACACAAAGTATTAGTAGGTCAAAACGGGTAATTTTTTTTAACACTTTAGCAAGGACACAAAGCTGATAGTAAAGTAAGAGAGAGGTACTATCTTAATAGTGGGTTATACAAAGCTGTGAATGTAATTTATGATGACGTGGTAGAAATTAGATACACAGATTAGTATGGAATGATACTTAAGCTACTTTTAATTGCGAGAAAATAACGAGATCGGGAATTATGCTGGTAGACTAGTGAAGGCCGATTTAAACTGAACGAGCATAGAGCTAGAGCTGCAACAAGAGCATTCTTTCTCGTTCTTTTAGTGTAAATGAAAGATCGTTCTTAGCGTTTTCCATATTATATATCCCCTAGAATCTTTGCCAACGCAAACAAAACAACGAAATAATGCTCTACGTTTGTTTACACCAAATTAATTTGATACAGTGGGGATAGAATGAGCATTCGGTCGTCTGATGTAAATCGGCCTTCAGACGCTGCTAGTTCAAACAGATTCAGAAATGTTCTACGTGTGTCATGTGAAAAGCATTAAAAGTGGTAACAGCGAGCTTAAATCAAATTTTGTAAAATGGCGGTGATTTTCGTAGTTCTGTACCTATTTACGACGTGGTCCAATATGGATAGGTACTACGTCGGTCATCGTATTTATACGTCTAGCTCAACGACAATGACTCTATTGATTCAACAGGCAGCTCAAAATAGCCAATTTAAAAGTTAAAGCACCATTATAAGACTTCAGATCGTAAAGTAGATGACGTCAGAGAAGCCTCACATAAAATTTCCTCTCGACTCCATAAAGAGACCGCGGCGCCCGCAGATGACATTTTTTAGTTAAATAATTCAGTAGATAGCTGCTGTTATTCATTGGCTTCATTATTTGAAGTAAACAACTCGTTTCGGGTATAATCTTTTAGGGGAGAGCTTAGTAGAATGTGGTAGGGATTTGAGGTTATGCTCTGTGTGTGAATGAGGCAGAAACAGCTTATGGGGTTACTTTTATGGCAGTTTTTACCACGGTTTATGAGGTTCGTAAATTTTAGAATTATGGGTTAATTTGGTGTAGAAACGTTGAGGTTACTATCGTAGATCAGTTAAAACACGCAAGTAACGATCTGCATCCTTTTAAGCTATAAGTTGTTCACTATTATTGTAGTATTAGGACTCTTAGGATAGTCTGACTGGAGAAGTAGCACTCTTATCAGTTACTTTACCGCCAAGCATCAATGCGCATTGAGCAAACATTGCTGTGTTCCGGTTTGCAGGGCAATGTTTCCAGATAAATTATAGGGCAAGGAAATCATCTTAAATTTCTTCTTTCTTAAGAGTCTTGATTTGGACTCTGATTTGGATACTGTGCTGTTACTTAACATCAGGCACATATCCTGCTTGTCCCGTCACTCTATGTATAGCAGTGGAGACTCTTACGGGTTGATACGCATGTCTCATATGGCAGGGCCGACATGTAATCTTTTTTTTTCAATTAGCACTTTGTGCCTCGAGGCATGCCCCGCTCATGTTAAGTCTGTGAGTTTCCTCCAGCATTTTGTTATCAAATATTAATACAAATATAATTATCTCTCACTCAGCATAATTACTTTCAATTAATAACATCACAATTACCTATTCTTCGTCTTCAATAAATGTTTCTACAATTACAAGAGTGAAAGTTTTGATGTTTGTTGCTCAATCACATCGCTACGGCCGAACGGATCGGGTTGAAATTTCGAACACAGTTATATAATAGTGTGCAATAGCACATAGGCTATTTTCTGTCACGATAAAATAAACGGAACTACGTGGAGAAAATCGCAGGGCACTTAGATTAATATATTGCTGTGCTATCCCAGTTAACTGCGTTCAAAATTCAGCCCGCTTTGTTCCGACGAACAAGCATCCAGACCTTGACATATTAGTAGGATTCTTCTTCTAAATTTTCAGTTATAGGGACCAGCGGAGATCAGATCTCGTCTTTGTGAAAACTCACTATGGTTCAAAAATTTGTTTCTCTACTCATCGTAAAATCGCCACTTTCGGTGTTCTACGTATCCCAGAATCCTACTAATATTATAAATGTGAATGTTTGGATGTTTGTTACTCAATCACGTCCTAACGTATGAACGGATCGGGCTGAAATTTGGAACACAGATAGATTATAGTCTGGAAGAACACATAGGCTACTTTTTATCCCGGAAAAACAGGAACAACGGGAACGGGAACTTCGCGGGTAACACCGCGGGGCGCTGCTAGTTTATCATATATTTTGCTGGGTTCGCTTAACTGGCTCATTTTCATAACCAAAGTTTGTTGCGTCCATAATCAGGAAAATGCAGAGCCTTTGATGTTTATTACGCCACGAAATATTAAACTCCATTTTTGATTAAATTAAAAGTTAACTACAAATTTAAAGAGTTGAAAGGTACGTTAGGTACATATGCTGTCAAACAAGTCTGACATTTAACGACTATATACAAAGATAGACTACAGGCCCGTGAACAAAATTTACGGGTCAAATGAACCACCAGGAGACCTATGTAGGATGATAGAAGGGTGTAAAGTATTAAGATTCAGCACTATGCCGTCACTTGAAAGCTGTCCAACTGAGTGTGATTGAAGTGAATTGAACCCCCCCTGGTTGCAACCCTCTACCATTTCTCCTTGTCGCATGATTTTTGTACGGCATTGCGAAATAATGGATTAGAAGAGGTATTGAAACTGTATGGAACCAATGCCGTACTTAATCAAATTACTAAATTTGCTCTCTAAATTACTCGTACTCTATATGTAAATTTTGTTCACGGGCCTGTAGTCTAAGAGACTATTATAAATCAATACAAAGAAAATCATGTTAAGTGCAATTCATTAAGTACGAAGCTTTAGACGATAAGGTCACCCATTGCTACTTTAATTTTTTATGTCTTTTATTTTAAATTTAGTGGAATAAAGAGTTAATCTATCTATCTACGAAGACATACTAATTACAAAACTGACTAGCAGCGCCCGGCGTTTTTATCCACGTAGCTCCCGTTTTTTCGGGATAAAAAGTAGCATATGAGTTAATTCAGGGTGTCAGCTAACCCCATACCAAATTTTACTAAAATCGGTTCAGCCGTTAAAGACGTGAAGAAGTATCAAAAATATACACTCACTTTCGCCTTTATTCTATTAGTAAGATAATATTATTATAGCAGGCATAATATATTATTATTGACGATTTGAATTTAATTTGATAATTACAATTATGGATAGATACATTTGCTTTACGAATTGCCGAACAAAACATTTTTGAAGTGAAAGCTTCTTTTGGCGCGCCTAGACAGATTTTTCGTAGGGTGTGAATTGAATTCTAGCGTCACCCTCGGGTATGATAAGAAATCTTCAGGTAAACTCGGGACCTTGGCCATTGGCCACCTAGAAATGCGTCAGCCAATGGGAAATGCTGAAAGGGCGTGGGCTGGTCATCATGGCATAGCCATCTAGAAATGCGGGACCCAATGGGGAATGCTGACGCATTTCTAGATGGCCATACCATGAAGGCTAGGCCACGCCCTCCGGGTACAACAGTGTAGTTTCCAAGGTAAGCTATCAAATTCCGAGTTATACATAACTTTTCACTTCTATCGGCAGTTCCTATGACTGCAATTTTTTTATCAATAAATACGAATATACCTAGTGTTTCTAACAAACAAATAATTTATTTCCATGTTACGTCAGTACTCTAAGAACAAGACTACACTAATGAGAAATGGAGGCACAGTAACCACTATTTAAGACGATAGCATTTAGGTCGGAACTAATATTAAAGGGAAGAAAGTCACAGGAATATTTTTACAAGAACAAATGTATGAACTAAAAACCATTACCTACATAACAAAAAGACTAATTATCGATAAAATGGTACCTTACTGATTATACATTGCACACTTTTTTTTTCACATTTTATTATTACTCCCAAACGCCATTGACATTTTTGGCAGCAAATTAAATACCTTTAAGGGATCGTTTTTACCTCCGACTTTCTAATTAAGCATATTTTCAAATCACTGTATGTGCCGTGAAATTCAAATATAGTAGGTACACAACATCTAATTAATAATTTTAAAATAGACTATTTTTTTGTTTCAATTCAGTTTCTCATGAATATGGAATACAGTAAAATTATAATCTGGAATAACACATAGGATACCTACTTTTATCACAGCAAAATAATGAGAACGGGAACTAAGCGGGTAAAACCGCGAAGCGCTGCTAGTGTATCGTAAGTATGTGCTTAAAATGATAGAAATGCTATTAGCAAGCATCTCCTTATTTTCCTGGGATAAAAAGTAGCGTATGTATGATTCCAGATTACGTTTTAATTGTGTTCCAAATTGCAACCCGATCCGTTCAATCGTTCCGACGTAATTGAGCAACAAACATCCCACCACAAAAAAATTATAGCTTCCACAAACTTTGCTTAGTTTGGGATTAGTTAAAGTTGTGTGAAAAATGTCCTCCGATATTTATCTCTCTCTACACCAAAATCTAAACATATGGGTATATATATATGTCACCCCAAATGAGTACGCTGTTCAATTTTCCCTTTTTAGTAAAACACGAGGGTAGACTAATGAAAACAACCGACATTGCCCAATAACCATTACCACACGCCTACAAATCCCAAATGCTAATTATGTTCAGAAAACTCGTAAATTTTGTCCAATAAAACACGGGTTATAGGGAGCATGATCACAGCTCTACAAAGGCCTAGGTGTAGCCCGTAAACGGGACTCGTATAAGTATATGGCTAATAAAAACACTGCGCAGGTTTGATGGGCCAACCTTACCTGGAAACTCCTTGAATACTCCGTGCGATTCTTTATTGCTGTTGCACAAAATACACGGCGAAAATATCTATCTCTATAGCACGCGGGCGAAAACCGCTCTAAGGACGTGCGAGGAGAGGTCAGAGACTACACAATGTGATTTTCCGTGTAATTTTACAAGAGAGACAAAAAAATACTATTTATATTACATATTTTTTTTATCAACAGCCCACTAAATGTTCCCACTGCTGGGACTTCTCTTCTCTCGCAAGGAGTTAAGGCCATAATTCACCACGCTGGCCTAGTGCGGGTTGGTGGATGACACATGACTTCGAAAGATTCTAGGTACATGTCGGTTTCCTCACGATGTTTTCCTTCACCGTTTTAAGTAAGCGGCATTACGTACATGACTTCGAAAAGACAGTGGTGCGCGTGGGGTTTGGAACCCGGGGTCTCCGGATCGCCAGGCGCCGTTCTCCCGATTAGACCAGCTGTAACTTTTACACTTTAACTATTACATAATTTATATTACCATACTTATAACTAAAATAAAACCATACTGACCCTCAGTAAGCGGTCGTCTTCGACACAGCGGTCATCGTCAGGAGGTAGATTGGGCCCTGCTCCGTTGCCTGCGGCGATCTAGGTTTAGCTTGTATAATGTTCTTGTTGTTTTTATAAAAATATTCTAAAAACTTAGGCTTAAGAAAAGAAATAAATACGTGACTAAAATTAACCTCTAAATTAATACAGCCGAATAAAAAGTATTGTATTTTTTTACGAAGGAAGCTAACGTAGTAGCGATAACGCTGATTCCCAAGCAGTTTCATGCGCCATATTCATGAATATGGTGCATCAAGCTGCATCGAAATATCGTGGATGCGCTTCGACATATTTAGACTACAGGCCCGTGAACAAAATTTACGGGTCAAATGAACCACCAGGAAACCTATGAAGTGTGATAGAAGGGTATAAAGTAATAACATTCAGCACTATACCGTTACTTGTAAGCTGTCCAACTGAGTACAGTCGAAGAGGGGTAAAATTTTTAATTTGTATAGTTTAAATACCTCTTCTAATCCGTTATTTGGCAATGCCGTACAAAAATCATGCAACAAGGAGAAATGATCGAGGGTTGAAACCCCCCCTCTTCAACTGCATTCAGTTGGACAGCTTACAAGTGACGGCATAGTGCTGAATCTTATTACTTTACACCCTTCTATCATCCTACATAGGTCTCCTGGTGGTTCATTTGACCCGTAAATTTTGTTCACGGGCCTGTAGTCTAATAGTCACAGTACAAATCTCGCAATAAACAAATAGTTTTGTTTGTGCAACAAAACTAAATTAAAAACCTTCCATTTCAGCGAAGTCGCGTCAAAAATTTCATCGCTTGTTTTTTTTGCAATGTGGCTTTTATGTTGAAATTATTTTATTTCAGAATGTTTCGACCGATCATATTTGTTTTATTTCGCGAGTTTCGCGTTTATCCTCTCAGCTCGCAAACCGAGCGTACGCGAGGCAAAACATTTTTAAACGGCAATTAAAACCGGCCGAACGTTGCCGTATTGAAAAGCGAGATAGAATAAAAATAACAGTGACACAGAATATAGAAAACAGTAAGAGACAAAGTGATGTGGTTATAATATATTTTAAAATTACCTAAACAGAGAGGTTTTGATGCAATTGTAGTCAGGAAGCAGACTTTAACTGCCCTATTCCAAACATTTATTTAAGTACTTATTTACGCGAGCGAGGGCGTACTTATGAGAGAGTACTTATGCGACGGCGGGCTTACGCGAGCTTGAAAAACCGACAACTGTCAAATCGACAGAAATTGTATAGAAATTAACATAGATAAGTAGACAAATATCGCAAAGAAACAAGATTGAGCTAATACACGTCGAAAATAGACAAATATTGCACAAAAACCAGACTGAGCTAAGTCAAGTTTTGTAATACAGCGGTAAGGTTAAGCTGTACACTCAAGCCATCTAAGCGACGAGCGAGTAAAATAGCCACCGACAAAGTCGTTTCATTTTCATTTCATTTCATTCGCCATCACACAAGCTTTGCTTAGTTTGGGGTCAGATAGTGTTGTGTGTGAATTGTCCACCAATATTTATTTATTTCTCTAGTTAAGGTGCGCTTACACGAGGGCAATAATTGCTCGGCGACACGAATGGACCGATCTGGAGCAATTAATGGAGCAATTAAACACAAGTTGCGGCAATTATTTCGGCGATATTGCTTCTAATTGCTCCAGATATTTCATATTGCTCAATGTCGCCGATACGAATTGACGAATATCCAATGGGCTTGGAAATTCCTAGCAATTTTTGTATATATCTCATTCGCACTTGTTTGTTTTGCGGCTTGCCGTCTTGCTTCCGCGGGGAGAGCGAGAGGTCGGGTGGCGCTACAAGCCGCCGCAGCAAGAACAAAGTCGTCCATAGCGAGCGAATACTGAAATGCTCGTGTAGGACAGTATTGCCTGGTTGATGAAGTTGCGCGATATCGCTCAATATTGTATTGCGCAGTATTGATGGTTGTTGCCGTTGCCGTAAATTGCTTGATGTAGTCGTGACGTCATAGTTGACGAGTATTGACTGGAATTGAGCAATTTTAGTCGCCCGTATAAGCGCACCTTTAGCACGGCTCTAGTAGACAAGGCCAAGGAATAAAGAAACAAGATGTAAAACATACAAAAACAAATGAACACGCGAATAATTCGTGCAAGGAATGTGAAGAAAAACATGGAAAAAGTTCGCTGTTTTAACTATAGTAGGTTTGCGCTTGACCAATATCGCGCTTAGGGCTTCCACACAAAACTGCGATGCGATGCGACGCCACATTAGAGGAACTTGCGATGGCGAATTGCTCCGATGCGGCGTCGCATCGCAGTTTTGTGTGGGAGCCCTTAAAGTTAAGCGACGATGTGGTCTACGGTGGAGTGCGCTTACCTAGAAGAAACCGATTCACTCTCGACTTGGAGACACCAAGATTGTATCCCTCGCTCCCTCGGTAATGACCCACTCAAGCAACAGATCTCACATCCTTGACGTTCTGACTACGAAAGTAAAATCAAACCGCTCGGTTTGAGTCACTGGAACGTCAACCATCAAACGATGTCGCTTTTTCGAGGTATGAGCCGTCCGCATTGCAAATAATTTCTAAAAGTACTCTAAATACACAGTCGGAGTATTCATTAGCTAATCGAACCAAGCCTAACCGCGTATATCGTAACAGGGTACGTTTACCTACTAAGTGACAAGTTGACCTGCCGTCAATTAACTGTGGCACTTAGAGTATGCTATATATTATTGAAGCCGACATCAAAGGAATGAAATAATGCCATCAGCTTGACGAGCTTTTATTAAAAAATTACTATATGAAATTGGACGGACACGGTGATACAAGTATTTTCATTAATATTCGATTAGTTTTCTTTAGACTAGGAGCGCTTCGCGTTTTTACCCGCTTAGTCCTCGTTGGCATAGTTATCTCGTGAAGAAACTACGCAAAGTAGCCTATGTGTTATATTCCGGACTACAATGTAACTGTGTTCCAAATTTAAATTCAACTGGATCCGTTCAGACGTTCCGACGTGATAGAGCAACAAACATGCAACCATCCAAATTTCACATTTATAATATTAGTAGAAAGTAGGATCGTTTCAGAACATTTTTACTTTCAAATAAAGCATAAGGTACCTAAAAAGCTATTTATATAAACCTAGTAACGTTTTATTTATTTTTACTGTCGTCATTTAATTTCATACCGATCAGTTGGTTGTTATTTGCATGTGCAATCGACAACACGGCACACTAGTCTCAATAATTTACTGACATAATGTCGCGTCTGGTCCGCAAAGGGGCAACATACATAAAATGGAGATTTATATTTGTCAAAGTGTTTCACAAAACTTAACTAAACTAAAATTTCACTTAAATTTCGATCAAGTCGCACTACGATAAGTCACAATTTAAGACACTTCGCTCTAAAAGATTATTAATTTTAAATTGCAATGCCCCATTGGGGTACGTTGTGTTACGATTGTAATCCTGACTACCTGTAACATAATGAAGAAATAAATGTTTGAGTATTGAAAGTGAAGTTTGTTCATAAACAGCGCATCAATATTTACCAAATTCAAACGATACATCCTTGGTATGAAACGGTATCCACTCTTTGTTTGCCTACAACGTATACGGAAAATCTATCAAACAGCACAAAGCATTCGATTTACGAATCGATATCCTATATTTACCTTCGATGCAATCTTCAAAGATAATCTTCCCATCATAGATTATCTGTGAATCGGAAACTTGTTAAATTTGATCGATGATTTCCATTCAAAGCGATCCGTTTCGAATGACCTAATCGAATATTGCTTTGAACATCGAATTGAATGCAGCCGTAATGAATCAACACATTGATGGTTGCTTTCAATGAAGCGTTTCCGAGTGACGGATCGGGAATTTGAGCTGTTTACTGGTTTCGATTTAGGAAGCATAGACTGGCTGTATGTACTCGTAGAACTCCTTTGTAAAGTACATTTGGGGCAGTATCAGAGTGCTCGTGGTAAATACATATATCGAAGGGAATTCGGGATTAGTGAACACAACATATTCGTACCTACACATTTTTGGACAAACGCGTCTGTAATCTAAACAAACAATATACCGTTCTTCTGAAATTTAGTGTGATTAGAAAAAATTGGCTATAGTTTGAACAACCATACTTAATCATTTTATTCATAACATTCGTTATATGTCACAAAGTCAAACAGAAAAAAAACCCTAACACAGAAACTCAGGAAACTAACAAAAATAATTCTAACCACTTAAGATAATATTAATTCGGAAAAACATGATATCCAATAGAAACATATGATATGAATGAAATATAAATTAATACTTGTCAAAATATTTAAAAGTAAAGTTTGTAAAGTTTTTGTCACAATCGATGTTAGTCATTTGTTTTTAACTGACTTCAAAAAAGGAGGAGGTTCTCAATTCAGTTCTATGTTTTTTTATGTA
Source organism: Ectropis crepuscularia (assembly GCA_963693475.1). NCBI lineage: Eukaryota > Metazoa > Arthropoda > Insecta > Lepidoptera > Geometridae > Ectropis > Ectropis crepuscularia. The sequence continues at coordinate 20,875,820 of OY856358.1, forward strand.
TGTTACGCAATAGCTCCGCCAATTGGGAATCAATTTTGTTTGTTCTTTTTTTGTTTCGGAGGTTTAAATTATTTAAATTTTATCGAAATCGGTACCGGTCAAATATCGGTTCAAAAACCGCCACGGTTTTTGAAATATTAACAAATAAAAACGGCCAAGTGCGAGTGGGACTCCCGCACGAAGGGTTTCGTACTATTAGCAAATAAACGGCGAAAACCTCTTTGGCTTTATTCGGGATTTCGTATACATCGTGATTTCCGCAAACAGGCTATCCAAAAAAAGTAAAAAAAAAAAAATTGTCTCATGATTCTGACGATGAATTCGATATCGCATTTTATTTTTACTAGTGGCGCCATATAGTTTACTTGGGGCGGACTAATCGAGCAAGAAACGGTAAAAATCAAGTTTATTGTAGGGGAGCCCCCCATATTATTGTAATTTATTGTTATAGCGGCAATATAAATTTGTATTTATATTGTCTAGCTATCACCGTTCTTGATATACAGCCTGGTGACAGACGGACGGACGGACGGATGAACATTGAACAGCCAAGTCTCAGTAATAGGGTTCCGTTTTTACACTTTGGGTACGGAACCCTAAAAACTTAAATGTGCTTTCATGTTAGACGATATACTCGTAGTAATAGATTCTTATAAAATTTGGTCGAATGCCTGAATTTAATTTTAAATTTGCAGTTGTTTTTTTCAATATCTGATAAGTGATTCAGTGTTGCTGTGGTGAACATACGACACAAGCCAGTACTACAGGTCTACTACGAAGTCCGATAAACGATATATCGGCCGAACTTATGGACATTTCTTACCACGAAACACAATCAGTCGGTTGATCGGATCGGGCGATTCTTTCATTCCGAATTCCGACCGACATAGATTTGACAGTTTTGGTGTCGTAAACCTTACTCCGAAAGCATTTAATTACCTTACCGATTATTCGGACAGTTGTCGGTCGGATCCGATTATTCGGAAGTTGTTTTCGTAGTAGACCTGCTGGTCATGCAAACGAGCGCAAATCATCAGAACAGCGCCTAGCGTATGGCAAGCGTAATTCGATGGCCGCGCTACGTTTTGTTCGATATAGCCGTCGCACAAATAGATAGATGCGATTAAGCTTGTAAGGTTTTCAAACATGAGGTCCTTAGTCCATTATAACGGGAATCTGTTTGTCAAAGCGGATACAACTCACTAAGTTTATCGTCTGAGTTTTGGGAACGTGTCTGAAAACCATGGACAAAACTACGCGGCTAATCAATAGTATTTTAATCTAGAGAGACTCGAATTTGTTTCAAACTGTTAAGGAGAGATTTTTTTTAATAAAGAGTGACGAGAGGAGCAGGACATGTGCGTGATGGTAAGCAACATGCCTGCCACATAACAGCACAATGACACACAGCTATTGGAACATGGAGACTCCAAATCAAATTAGTTAATCATAAATCAGGAATAATCATAAATCATAATAAATCAGGATTAGTTAATCCTTTATTTTGATATGAATATGAAAGATTGTATATTTGAATGTTAAGAAGTCTAGTAGTAGTCTTGTAGTGGTAGGACTCTTAGCAGAATCCGCCTGGGGAAGTACCACACCTTTGCCAAATATTCTATCGCCAAGCAGTAATGTGCAAACATTACTGTGTTCCGGTTTGAAGGGCAATGATTCCAGAGAAATTACAGGGCTTAGAGACATAATATCTTAGATCTCTGGGTGACGAGCGCAGTGCAGTGCTAGGTAATGATTTGGACTATCATATTTCAATAGCTACGTGTTACTGTGCTGTTATGTGGCAGGCATGTTGCTTACCATCAGGCACATGACCTGCTCGTCTCGTCACTCTATGCTATAAAAAAAAAAAAAAAAAAAAATCATAACCTAGCACTGCACTGCGCTCGTCACCCAGAGATCTAAGATATTATATCTCTAAGCCCTGTAATTTCTCTGGAAACATTGCCCTTCAAACCGGAACACAGTAGTATTTGCACATTACTGCTTGGCGGTAGAATAACTGGCAAAGGTGTGGTCCTTCCCCAGGCGGACTCTGCCAAGAGTCCTACCACTACAAGACTACTACTAGACTTCTTAACATTCAAATATACAATCTTTCATATTCATATCAAAATTAAGGATTAACTAATCCTGAATTTGGAAAACGAAACTTGAACTCGAAAAAAGTCAAAGCAGCCGTAGCAGCAATAGTAATACGTAAGGTTGAGTCTCCATTATGCGATAGATGCGGTACAATTGAAGACGCGTATCATGTTTTGATGGAATGTGCTCGGAACGAAAGCGTGCGTCGACAACTCTTTGTTTGCGACCACATATTTTGGCAATTAGGAGGATGCAATATTGTACTGAGCGATCCCGACTCTCAAGATGCTAGAAGGTTGTATGAAATGTATCATACTGCTATCAAATTGAGAAATGAATTGTTCTAGACTTAAGTAGTATGATTGTTACAAGGGTGACATTTAATTAAAACCCTGTATAAACTCAATAAAGAAAAAAAAAAAAAGCAATAGTAATAAATCTCTACTCGGACGGCCAATTATTTCTACTTGCCATTGTTTTGGTAGCTAAGTAGACAAAAACTTTGCGTGATTTCACAGCTCGGCTCCAAAATTGATAGCGCTGTGAACCTTATTAAACCCTGTAAGCAAACATTGAAATATTTAACGCTGGCAACACAGTAAGCTAATTATAACATTAAATTCTGCGGCAAAGATCCGCTATTTGCCAGCGACACCGTCGTAATTAAAGCAACCAAAACATGGCAATTTATGGCAACACCGGGCAATAAATTAACGGGAACGACCTGTGTCGACCTCTGTCATTGATGAAATGCGGCAACGTATATTTTTTCTGTAAAATAATAAGCATCGTCGGAATTTTTATTGTTAGCCATTTTCCTTATTTTATTTAACATGTCAAAATTAAAGGTACGTGTACAAGTTAAAATTTAATTTACACACATTTAAAATTTCACAAAAGTGATTACATTTGCATCACTCACATTACTGGTTGGCGGCAGAATAACTGGCAAAGGTTTGGTACTTCCCCAGGCTAATTTCGCAATGAGTCGTACTAATAGGTACTAGGTACAAATACATATATACGTAGGTATTCGTCATCGGCTTATATCATGTTGAATTTTGGTCTTTCAAAACGTCCGTGAGTACTTGCTGTCGGAGTCTCCACAAATAAAACCACAACAACGAATGAAATAACGTACTATGAACAAATACGCTCCAATGTGTCGCCATATGTTACCATTCTAATTAATAATTTTACTACATACATACTAAAGTACCTATTTATTTTTTTAATACGTTTCTGCAACTTATTAAGTACGTTTCTCATTTTTCTAAAAATGAATTCCACTCGATATATAAATTCAGAGCAGCTAGATAATTTTGCAAAATTACTTCATTTATGGGCTTTTGCTATAATGAATACTTAGAAAATTGAGCAGGGTAGCCGTAATAAATCTTTTGAAACCCATCACCATTCAGCCTTTTAGCTCGTTCAACGAACAATCGGAAATATTCCGTTCTATTTTCGACTTTATCGAAAGAGAAAGTGAGGTTAATTTTACACAACGGCAACATTGAAATGATTTATAAATCGTATGTGGCGTTAGAAGATACTAAATTACTGAAATGGATTTTGATTTTGTGAGTAATGAAGCGAAGGAATGCGAAAATTGCAATAACTGGCCTTAAACATACGGAAGCTATTATTACTTTGTTCATTTTATGTTTTTCTTTTAAAGTAGTGAAAAGTCGATTATACATAGGTAGGTAGGTACCCACAAATACGCAACGCCTGTCTAATAGCTTTAAGTTCACAGTAACTACACAGAGAAAGAAGAGTTGAAACTAGTGCATCGCGCTCGTCACCATAAACCTGTAGGTTAATCTTAATATAAAATACAAATGTTATTCTATGGCCTGAATAAATTAACTATGGGGCTATCTAATTGGTGGTCTCATTGCTTAAAGCAATCTCTTCTAGGCTTACTTATTCATTAAAAACTAACAACTGTCTGTGGAAATGCCTCGTTTTCCTCTTTCCAGTACGCCTGGTATATCCCACTAATATTATAAATGCGAAAGTTTGGACATTTAGATTTTTGTTACTTACTCACAATTACGTCGGAAGCTCTGAACGGATCGGATTGAAACTTGGAACAGTTGGGTTATTACAATAAGATCTTATATGTTTACAGTGAGAACTCAATAATCAACCTTACGGCATACAAATAGCACATACATAGGCTATTTTTATCACGCGAAAATAACGAAAACGGGAACTGTGCAGGTAAACCCACGGAGCGCTGCTAGTATAATACAATACTAAGGGTGCTTTTCCACCAGAGATGTGCTATGCAGCTATGCTGCGAAGATGTGAAATCTACGCTACGAAAATATGTGACCGTTTCCACCAATACTACGCTAGGTAGCTGTGCGAGGAAGATGCGCTGTGAAGATGCGCCGCCGCAAAGTAGCTGTGCAAGAAAGATGCGCATCTCGAGGTACACCACTCGCGATGGCCCATAGCACACATCCATAGCACGCATCCATAGCACGCATCCATAGTACACATCCATAGCACGCATCCTTCCATACAAAAAAAATATCTTAGTTCAATCCGTTTCTAACAGTGCTATGCTATGTGCACCAATGAATATGATTGGTGGATATCAAACGCATCCATAGCATCGTAGCATAGCACATCTATGGTGGAAAAGCGCCCTTAAGGATATACCTCTATAGTTAAGTTCGTCTAGTCTAGAAGACTGGCGCCGCAGCCTGTCACGTCGATAATGGAGTGAAAGCGTAGGATTGACACGTCTAATGGGCGGCGGTAATCCGACAATCTGACCGGGTACTAATCCGAACGCCCTTTCGTCCGATGTAACCTTCTACTCGTGACAAGTGGATAATATTGTGGGCGTGACACTACAAATACGATAAGCCGACTGATTACGGCTATCGAAATGGAAAACAATACTTGGTTTACATGCTTTACTAGGAATTTTTTCAATTAGTTTTAGGCAAGATCGTTGACTATTAGCACTAATTATGGGATATTTAATTTACGGCTGGTCTAGTCGGCAGAACGGCGACTGCCGATCCGGAGCTCGGGTTCAAATCTCACGCACACCGCTGTCATTTAGAAGTCGTGTGCGTAATGCCGCTAACTTAAAACGCCGAAAGAAAACATCGTGAGGAAACCGACATGTACCTAGAATATTCTGTGGTCATGTGTCATCCACCATCCCGTACTCGACCAGCGTGGTGGATTATGACCTTGACTTTCTCCAAAGCCCTGAGTCACAACAGAACACCAAAAAAATTAATTAAAATCGTCACAAGTTCATGAAAAAAAATCTGCACACTTTTCAAGCGGTAAAATCACCGCGAGACCAAAAATTTACAGCGTTTTAACCAAAATAAGTTTACGAGACACTAGGGTTAGTGTGATGGTAATAATATGTGACAGTATTATAAGCGACGCGAAAGTTTTGCCATGTTGCGGTGAACGCCCTAAATCGTGCAAAACAACAGTCTGCCGTCGACAAGTCCACCGCGAGAGTCGATAAGTTATCGCCGCAAGTCGAGGCGACAGTCGGCAAACTTTCCGATTTACAACTAGGCCTGTAACTTCGTAGATATACATAGGTATAGTTGAGTGCATAAACTTATTTTATCTGAACAAAACATCCAGTATCGTGAAATCTCATTTTGATTAAATGTTGAGTAAGTTAATGTTTTAATTAAAACGAAAAACGTTCGTACGTGTAATTGTTCCATTAGCGATCCACTAAAGGACAAGACGTTAAGTTTTGTAAAATTTTCGAGTTTCCCGAGCAAGTTCAATATTTTTGAAGTGAAAACTTCTTTAGGCGCGCCTAGAGAGATTTTCGTGGGCTGTGAATTGAATTCTAGAATTCAATTCACAGCCCACGAAAATCTCTATCGACGAAGATCTATAGCGTGACGCTAGCGTCACGCTATGATAAGAAAATGTTGGTAAACTCGGGCCTATGGCAATTGGCCATCTGGAAATGCGTCAGCCAATGGGAAATGCTGATGCATTTCTAGATGGTCATGTCAGGATGGTCAGGTCACAGGTCACCACGCCCTCTGGTTACACCCGTGTAGTTTCCAAGGTACGCTATCAAATTCTGAGTTAAGTTTTCACTTCTATCGGCAGTTCCTATGACTGTTTTTTTTCTTTTTACGTTTGTTAGGTACTTCAGAACTTTGTACTGGGTGAACCGATCTCGCAATCTTTTTTTGTTTGGATGTACATATGTATGTTTTTTTGTATGCATGCTTGCAAACATATGTATGTTTGCATGTTACGCGATAGCTTTGACAATTCTGCATCGATTTTGAGCCTCACGATCTGAAAGTCTAAGTAGCACAACGTCAAACAAAGCGAAAAGTCTAGTGAGCAATCTGCCTAGTTAGCTAATCGCCCATGTAGCAAAACGTCTAACTATCATCAGGTCTATGTAACAAAACGTCTATTTAGGAAGTCGTCAATTTCTTAAAATGCCTGGACACTTAACCACAAAAATAAATATCATTATAATACCATGTGAGGGCAAGTATTACATACATGCAAACTCCTTGATTTGTTTTCTGTTGGCATGTAATCTTTTTAGTAGCGACACTTATTGTCAAGTGTGATATTTGATTGACATTAGGTACTCATGATTCCGGTATCGATTACTACTGCCATTCATAACCTGGCTACATAATATAAGTGATCGTGTTCAATATTATATGGTGATCTGACTTCCGAATTCTAAAAATGGATGAAAAACAAACATTTACTTTCATCGAAAGTCAAAAGAAAAGGCGTGTGCTGTTGTTGAGTGGTCATAGGTACAATTTAAATTTAACGAATAAAGGAGGGTCGACTCTATGGAGATGCTCCCAGCGTAACGAGTGTAGTGCATCTGTTACTATTAATAAAGATGAAAATAAGATAATTCGTCAGTTGAAAGAACATACCTGTAAAGCTAATTTTGATAAAAATAGAACGGACATAGTAATGGATAAATGCAAGAAATTAGTTTGCCAACACGCAAAGCCTGTTCAGAAAATATTTGAAAAAGAATTCGGAAAAGTGGATGAAATTGAACAGGTACCTGATTTTAACTCAAAGAAAGATACATTGTTCAGGGCCCGTCGTACATATTTCAATGTTTCAAAAACTGAGTACAAAAACTTAAATGATGTTAAAATTCCTGAAATTCTGGCCGATAAATTCCTTGTTTGTGAAGATGGTTGTAATAATAATAAAATCTTAATTTTTTCAACACCTATAAGTAGAAAATGCATTGAAACTTTGAAAGGAAAAATGTTTTTTATTGATGCAACATTCAAAGCTACACCCAAGCCATTCTATGAGCTCTTATCAATTCACGTTGATATTAATAGTTGTGATGAAACAACTTGTATTATGGGAGTTATATATGCATTGCTTCCTAACAAAACGCAAGATACGTACGAACGCCTCTTTGACCTAATCAAGCAGCATTTTAACATGGACATGTCGGTCATTAAATGCGATTATGAGATGGCGCTTATCAATGGAATAAAAAAAGCTTTTCCGAACACTCAAATAACTGGCTGTTACTATCATCTTAATAAGGCCGTTTGGAAAAAAGCTTCAACGTTGGGTCTTACTGAAAACAGAGAGTGCCGAGAAACTGTCAGAGTATGTTCAAATTTACCTCTGCTACCTTCTCAACACATTAGAGAATGTCGGACAAGCATTGTTGACAATGCCATCAAAAGTGAGGAAATGAATATTTTTTTACATTACTTTGAAAGACAATGGCTACAATCATTGGCAGATATAATAAGTTGTCCTAGCTATTATAATTTTCGCACAAACAACGCTCTCGAAGGATGGCACAGGCGGCTGAATACTAATATAAAATCAAAACCAACCTTTCTGCTATTCCTCAAAACCCTTAGAAAAGAAGCCCTTTGGCAAGATCGTAAATACAAGAATATTTTATTTGAAGGAAATAAGAGGAAAAAGATCGATATAATGTTTAACGCCAAATATAAAAGAGAACTGCATAAGCTTGAAGGTCAAAAAGTTAGCCCATTTGAATTCTTGATAAACATTGGCCATATCAAAAGAATATTAGGTGCGTAATTTAAAAAAATATGTTTAGGAAGACTTTATCTTTTGTTTGTTTACTTTTGTTTGTTGCGTTGAAGAAGATTATTTTAGTTTATTTCAAATAAAAAAAATATAGTTTTTATACGACTTTTACTAATTATGATCTTAAGTGTACATAATGAAAAACTAACGACTTCCTAAATAGACGTTTTGTTACATAGACCTGATGATAGTTAGACGTTTTGCTACATGGGCGATTAGCTAACTAGGCAGATTGCTCACTAGACTTTTCGCTTTGTTTGACGTTGTGCTACTTAGACTTTCTGATCGTGATTCGATTTTGACTAGCTTTGACTTGGTTCTTTATTTATTTGGTAGCACAGTCTAATAAATCATGTATTAATAATGTATTATTATTAATTATAGTACAACTATAACACCTATAATTAATAATGTATTATTATTAATTATAGTAGTTTTTATTTACATTGTGATAATCGTTCAGAGGTGGTCTCATATAAATATTATCGAAATCGGATTGCTAGGTTTTGAAACATCACAAAAACTAAAAGACTTCACGAAATTTCTGGAATTTAGTCTAGTGTCTGAGTTTAATTTTAAATTGAGATCGGTTTTCGTTGTATTTGCAGAAAATTTATTTTAAGTATTTACTAAACCGATATATTCGCTAAATCACCAGAGCCATAATTCTTAAATAACACTATTATTCGAGATTTCTTTCTTTCCACAATTCTATTATATCTGTGGAAAAAATGAAACTAGACAGGTAATAACACAGAACAGGTGGGTAATAACGCGAAAGAAGCGAATAATATAATCTAGAAACGATAATAAAATAGATCGTAAAGACGGGGATTTGGACCGTGTTTGAAAAGATTTTTCATTATCTTCTCGTCTTCAATTTCACTGTTATTTTTTCATAATCTATTGAAGTGAAAGACAGATTATCTGGCTGAATCGTTGAACAATGTAAAATTGTTTTTGTTAAATTATTTCAGTTTGATTCTAAACACCCTAAACCCCCTAGTAAACTCCATAAACACCCTAGTATACTCCCTACTCAGGTACGAGTATACTAGAAGCAATTTAATTAGTGGATTGCGATAGCTATCACTGAGATAGTAGTTTCATTAAATTACATTCATTTCAATGTATTTTATATGTCACTGTGAAATTTTATATTCCGTTAGATTACAAATTAACCTAACCAAACCCACCGTGCGGTTTTAATCTCCCGCTTTAGATTATGATCTGACGGTACTGACTATGTTACGGTAAGGCAAATTGTCCACGTAGCTGCTCGACATCCGCACGATTTCGACAATTGTCGGATGCAAGACGAATGCTTGCATCTAGCGTACAAATAATGAAGTCTGTGTCCACGAAACGACAACGACACGACAGCCGCACGTCTTGCGTTTGTTCGTAGGATGCATGCATTCGACAAAAGACGCGTGCGTGGACAGTAGGCCTAACACATACCTAATACATAATATAGTAAATTCATCGCGCGACGAACACTTTATGAGACACTTTTACTTCTTTATCAGGCAGCTCCTAGCTCTAATAAGCGACATCGTTTCATGGTTGACGTGCCAAAGACTCGAGGTTGAACTCAACTATCATAATAAGAACGTCCAGCCACTTTGTTTCATAAGTAAAATTAGCCTAAGTTACTACTTGTTATATTAGCCACCTGCCAGTGAATTCATCTATTTTTAGACATTTCTCTCAAAATACTCGTATGGGACACACAGTTGAACACAAATGTTTGTTAGACGTCACTCAATCAACGGAAATTGACAGTTGAAATAGGTACACTCTCAAGTAAAGCGTCCATTAAATAGTAGCCGAACGATATAATATTAAATCAATTGTCGCTAGAACATCAAAACTCACTGTCATCAGGTATTAGGGCTCCCACACAAAACAGCGATGCGATGCGACGCTGCATCGGAGCAATTCGCCATAGCAAATTCCTCCGATGGGACGTCGGATCGCATCGCATCGCAGTTTTGTGTGGGATGGAATCCTTTAGGATCGAATCGCGCCTGCCCTTATATTATTTATAAGTTAGTCATCAGCACTGGCTTTAATGATGAAGTAAAACTTCGTGAGGAAACAGGTGTATTCCGAGAAAGATATATTTCGAGAACATGCGACAACCGCCACCTAACTATTAGCTAGTGTATGGTGGATTAAGCTCTTGACTCTTTTCTTGTCTTTTTAGTTACAGAATAATGTAAATGATTTTTAATGTTTGTACAAATGGACCTGAGATATCTGAATTGAAAAGATTTTGATTTGATAACATTAATAAACACAAAATGTTAGCACTATCCCCACAACTTCCCCAAGGTCGAAGCTAGATAGTATTGTGTGAAAAACGTCCACCATTTTTATGTATGTACCTACCAACACGACTTTTTTAAGATAATGGAAGGATGGTCCCACAGAAATTATAGAGATAAATAATCTAATATCTCCGGATGCCTAGTGCAGTGCAGTGTTAGGTAATGATTTGGACTCTACATGTTGCCGCTAACTTAAAACGGTGAAAGAAAACATCGTGAGGAAACCGACATGTACCTAGAATCTTTCGAAGTCATGTGTCATCCACCAACCCGCACTGGGTCAGCGTGGTGGATTATGGCCTTAACTCTCTCCTTGCGAGAGAAGGCTCCGAGTCCCAGCAGTGGGAACATTTAGTGGGCTGTTTATGCTTTATGCATGTTGTCGTAGCTACGTGACACTATGCTGTTATGGGTTGACGTGTAACTTACCATCAGACACATGTACTGGTCGTCCCGTCGCTCTTTACTTTAAAAGATGCCGCGCAATAAAAACATTACAGTACCATAAACACGAACCTTAGTGTACATTGTATTGTTAATTATTAACAGACCGGCCAACTTATAAAACTTTCCGAACTGTCTGTAAGTTTGACGAAATTATAAGGGAGGCGATGTTCTGTGGGCTGTGGTATTGACTTATCATACTCAATTATTAGCATCAAATCAATAAGTTTGGGTAGAAGCGACGGTTGAATAATGTTTGAATAATCTATCATAGACGTTAAAGCCATGTACTTACGTGTGTTTATCGTGTTTATCATTTCATTAGATCGTATAATTTACTCTAGTAGGTATTATTAGTTACGGAGTATTGACTGTGGTGGCCCGATATTTTGATGCATCATGAATGGGAATTAAACGATTAAAACGGAGTGCCGTTTTAATTTTTTGCAATACTTTGGATGCGTAAACGTTAAAATTGGACTTGTGCTTTTGAATGTTTTTGGCTCAATCAGGCCTGAACGGATCAAGTTGAATTTGAAACACGTCAGATTATAATTTGCAATAGCACATAGATTAGTTTTCATTGCGATAAAATTACGAGAACGAAAACTACGATGGGAAAAAATTGGCAGTCATAGGAACTGCCGACAGAAGTGAAAACTTGCTGTTGCCCTGGTACTGGTACCTAGGGGCAAACGCAACTCTTTTATATTTCTGTTGTCCTGGTATCTGGATATAAACGCTGGGCTGTTGGAGGTAGGTAATCGAAACTCTTTACTGTTTCTGTTGCCCTGGTACCTTCCTGGCCGTTTTTACCGAGTTTACCCGAAGATTTCATATCCGATCCGATCCATTATCATATCCAAGCGTGACGATTGATGAATCCATTTCACAGCCCACGAAAATTCTGTCTATAGCGCGCCTAAAGAAGTTTTCACTTCAAAAACAGACGCTTCTACTTTATACCCAATATGTATTTAATAAGAAGTTAGTTTCATTTGTTAGTTAACAAAATAATAATTGTTCCGGAACCAACCTTCATATTCTATGACTTCGAGAGAGAAATAGTGTATCTTTGACGTAAGAATCGAAATAATTATAAACTTACCGATTTTATAACACAATAATTAAATTTTCTCCAAAAAACAAACACCGACTCTCATTTAAAATTAAACTCAGACTCTCGACCAATATTTACGAATTTTGTGAAACAAACTTAACACACTGTTACCACAGTATAAAGAAATACTACCAGTAGTTCATCGCCGTTGATCTTGGGAGAAACGCCGATAATGTCTAGACACGGGTAGGGTTGTCGCAATTTAAAAAACGTGGTCTCAAAGTAAAATTGAAACATACGGAAGACGTCAGCCATGAGCCGCGCTCCTGCAATACTAACATTGTAATGTTGGCAATGGCGGGAGCGTGCTTCCCGCGTCTCACCCCGCACGATTGCCCCGTCTAGACGGCTTCGTCGAACGACTGTATGATTTAATAGACTGTGCTGTTACTGTGACTGTGAGACCGGTGTCTCACACCGATATACGACTATGTTTACTCCGAAACCACCGAGGTTTCGGAATACGTCGTATACGCAAATTCTATTTTTTGTTGATTTTTCCAAAACCGCTCAACCAATAGCGATAAATCAATATGGGGTCACCTCTGATGTAAGATCCATCAAACAAAATAACAATCACTAAAATTGATTCACAACTGACGGAGCTATTCCATAACACTCATAGAAAATACTCCTCTATTTTTGAAGTCAATTAAAAAATGTAATAGCTTTTGGCTCGCCTTAACCTTGAGTTGTTTTAGAAAACGACTATATAAGGTTTTTACGTTTTTACGTAAAAAAATATAAATATATGCAGATAGGATAAAACATATTACAGACTAGCAGCGCCCCGCGGTGTTACCCGCGAAGTTCCCGTTCCCATCGTCCCCTTTGTTTTTCCGGGATAAAAAGTAGCCTATAATCTATCTGTGTTCCAAATTTCAGCCCGATCCGTTCATACGTTAGGACGTGATTGAGCAACAAACATCCAAACATCCAAATATCTAAACATCCATACATTGACATTGATAATATTAGTAGGATTGAAAAGATCACTATTAATAACATGTCAATTCATAACAGAGATAGCCAGATAAGACCCCAAAAAGGCTTTGCCGTCGAATAATGATAAAACGGAATGTTATATTTTTTACCAAAACATACATTTATAAAAGTTTACGAGTAAGACCGATACTGTTTGCGCTAAACAAAAAGTAATATATCAAAGGAGTCATAAACATTAAAGAATTGGCTATAAAACGAGGCATTTGCGCTGAAAAAGCTCCCTGGAGATAAGAAAAACTTTTCTTTTAGAAAGTTTTCAATGGAGGCTGCAGCACTTTACAGTGCTGCTAGAATTAAATTGATCATTTGGATGCGTACTTTTACTTATACTATAAACTAGCGGCCCGCCCCGGCATCGCCTGTGGTACATAATATATAGCATATAGCACTCAGGGATCACGTACAAATCCAACGGTGAAATAATTATAATACCCAGTTTACATTATTCCGGCACAGAATAAATATTAGTACAGAAGCCTCACTTACCGAAAAAATAATATAAAAATAACGCTCTTGCTGGGACACAACAAAGTTCAATTCAGCTCGCAATACCTGTCGCGATTTTCAAATAAACATTTGTGCCCTTTCTAACGCGTAATTCTGTCCCTGTCTAGCGCGGAGGGTTGTCGACATATCTAATAGCAATATGCGCGGGAAACGTGTTGCGCGCAGGGCTCAGCCGTGCGTCCGACAACCGACTGGCACTCGTCCCCTGAGAGGCGCGGTCTAGCTGTATGTAGGCTAAAACCGCGCGACCTTGAGCGAGTTATGATGTACTGATTCCGGTCCAGAATAACGTAAACCGGCACTGGAATGCATTGGCACTGAATTGATGCTTTCCAGTGCCGGTTTCCATTATTCCAGTAAGCAATCCAGCGCTGGATTCGATCGCTGAACTGGAATAATGTAAACCGGGTATTATTGAAATCGGTCCAGTAGTTCATGAGATTAGCGCGTTCCAACATAAAAATTAGTAGTAAAAGATTTAGTAGTGGTAGGACTCTTGGCAGAGTCCGCCTGCGGAAGTACCACACCTTTGCCAGTTATTTTACCCCCAAGCAGTAATGTGCAAATATTACTGTGTTCCGGTTTGAAGGGCAATGTTTCCAGAGAAATTACCTGTAATTTTTTAGAGATTTAATATCTTAGATATCTGGGTGAAGAGCGCAGTGCAGTACTAGGTAATGATTTGGAGTCTTCATGTTCCAATAGCTGCGTGTCACTGTGCTGTTATGTGGCAGGCATGTTGCTTACCATCAGGCACATGACCTGCTCGTCTCGTCACTTTTTATTTAAATAAAAAAAAAACTAGCATATTCTCGGGGCTTGGCCGTAGAACTTAGTAAATTTAGAAATGTACAAACCCCATAATGATTTTTGTATTTTTGGGATGAAAAGTAAAAACTTATCTTAGGCTAAAGGCTGTTAAATACTTTTATCTAATCTAACTGCATTTCAAATTTCAATCCGATCCGGTTCGTTACGACGTGGCAGATCAACAAACATTTAAAGTTGCACATTTAAAATATTAGCAGCATATTTTTACTATTCTCTACACTTTAGCTCTCACAAACACAGGGAATCCTACTGTGGGAGCTAGGGCTACATATTGTCACCTATTACTCTGCATGTTAGTTATTTATGTCAACTTACCATAAGGCCATATTGTTGAAATGAAATAAAGTTTTTTTTTTTTATTACTATTAGAGGTAGCATCAGACCTTCAATACTTAGCATAGAGCTTCCACAGAATTTCACACTCTGTTGCATAAAACATCCCCGGAATACCGGTTCAAAGCGAAACAATAAACGCACCGAATCGATACCAGTAGCACCTGCTCCAAAGAGCTTTCAGGGAACGAAACGAGCTTTATACGTTTCAAAAGAACGCGCAAAAGCTAACTAGGAAACGGCACCGAAAGTCATAAAACCAAGTTTTGCTAATACGTCAGAGCAAAACCAATGATATTGGTGGCAAGATGTGCACAACGCGAGGGACTGAAGAAATATATGATTTGCAGATTTGCATAATATTTTACTGTTAAGTACTGTCTCTTCGAAATCATGTGCGTAATGCCGTTAACTTAAAACGGTGAAGGAAAACATCGTGTGGAAACCGACTTGTACCTAGAATCTCACGAAGTCATGTGTCATCCACCAACCCGCACTTGGCCAGCGTGGTGGATTATGATCTTGACTCTCTCCTTGCGAGAGAAGGCCCCGAGTCCCAGCGGTGGGAACATTTAGTGGGCTGCGGATGCTAATTAAACAAGCTTCTTTTTTTAATCGCATTATTCGCCTAAGAAAACATAAGTTACCTCGGCCACAACCAACGCGCGTCTCAATAATAGTATCTCAGCCACTAGTTATCTTCTATGTAAGCCACTGTAAATATAACTCAGCATGGTGGTTATTTTTTAGAATCTACATTTGTGGCATGCATTCAAATACCAAACTTTTAAAAACATCCTAACTAACCTAACCTCTTACCTAACTCAGAAGTTTTTCAGAATTTCAGAATTATAAAAAAAAAACCTAACTCAGAAGGAGAAGTAAAAATAATTGTTGATCTTGACTTGACGCTTTCTTTAACATTTTTAGTTGAAGAAGATGAATTAGTTTATTAGAGGCTATCTCATTTTCCCGATTCTAAGTTAATAAATCAGAAGTTTGACCACGTGGCCAAATCGGCGGTTATCCTAAATTTAAGGAGTATGATAGGTTTATGTATATTTTTCTTTTTTAGTAGTTAATTTTTTTTAGTAATATTATTTTTTTGTAGCGGCTCTTCAGACCATTACTGTATACAATTAGAAGAAGCGTGAATCCCACAACACAAGTAGCCCTAGTTTGGAGTTCAGTGCACACTAACACAACAATACGTATTCGTTTTTTGTATCTCTTTTTTGTCACGTGCTCCTTTTTCTTGTGTTTTTGTGTGTCTTTCGTTATTGCCACAATAAACGTTTTTCATTCAATTACTTTGTGTGCCCACGGCATATTCCAACTCCTAGAAATAGGGAAGTAGGAATCCTCTACGCTCTTCGAGGTAAAAGTTTAAAGCCATGATTAACTGCGGTGGTTTAGTGTGGGTTGGCGGTTGAAACTTGAACCTGTTGTAGGTTGGAAACTGGAACTTCACGCAAATAGCATAGAAACGTAATTTTGATACTTATTTAAATAATTTTGCTTTATGCTAAGTAATTTAGAGATCCTTTGCCTGGCACAGTGCACACTCGTGTGGTTGTAGGTTCAAATCCTGCTTGCGGATTTTTTCTTAGAGTATATTATTACTTTTCCAAGTGTAGATGTAGAAATTTGTCGTCACCATTGGCTTTTCCATTTCCAAGGAAACCATTTTCCTTCCACATTAAAACAGTAAGACAACCGTCACGTTCCTAGTATCTTTCAAGGTCATATAAGGTCATATAGGTTTAAGACTTTGTGACATTACTTTTGTGACCTTTGACATTGATTTGAATGATTGTTAATTGTATAATTTATGGGGAACCTTTCCTGAAACAAATGATTTTTTATTTTATTTTTTAGTTTAAATGCTATTCGCACTTAGTCAGCGTAGTGGATTATGGCCTAGACTCTTTCCTTGTGAGAGAAGGACCCGAGTCCCAACAGTAGAATTTAGTGGGCTGAAAACTAACGTGGTTATTACACATTTTTAATTAATTCACGTGTGATATCGGTCGGTGCAGTCCTACTAAGTTTTAGTCGCCCCCGGCGGCGACAGCGGAGTGGCTTAGCCGCGAATTTTTTTTTTTAAATGTGGGTTGTTTCTGCTACTGATTCTGTGACACTAGGTATTTATTTATCTATGAAACCCTGATTTTGTTTGTTTGAGAACGGGTCTTGTTCGACAAAAGAACACAGAAATACATAAATCTTTGTTACAGGAATAAAAATACAACTTCAGTAAAGTTTACCTGTTTTACGATAACGATACGAATATTCCCTCCAACTTATCGTCTCTGCCTTTTCTCAATCAGTCGTTCCCTTTTACCTGCAAGAAAGAAAGAAACACGTAAGTGATCAATTGGAAAAGTTAGATGTGGACGTGTCGAGTTTGATTGAATAGTGAGATAACTCGCCTGAACGCAATAGTAACTACTCGATCCAAAACAAAAGCTTGGAACGAAATTTTGTGAGATCGTAAGAAGTTTTCCCCATATCTTCCTCCATTTTCATTTAAAATTATTAAATAGTTTGGTTTCTACATACGTAGACTCCTTACCCAGATTAAAAACAAACATCCGTGTTCATCACACAAATATTAAATACTAGCTGAACCGTGCGCGCGTTGCTACGCCATCTATCAAAAATTGGTCGTACCAATTCAAATTTTGAACAAATTCGGTTACCATAGGTTCTAATGACGCAACCTTTAAAACATAGACACATTCTGTCACGCAACGAGAGCTCTCAAAAAGCAAAATTTTCCACGTTTTTGTTATTATATTTTTCATTCATGCTCCGCTCCTGTTGATAGTAACGTAATGTTAAATAGCCTATAACCTACCTCGATAAACGGACTATCCAACTAAGAAAGAATCTTTCAATAATTCGAACCAGTAGTTCCCGAGATCTACTATCCAACTAAGAAAGAATCTTTCAATAATTCGAACCAGTAGTTCCCGAGATCCTTGCGTTCAAACAAACAATCAAACTCTTCAGCTTTATAATATTAGTATAGATATAGATTTGTTCGAATACAAATTTGTCTTCGAACACCTAGCCTACAGTTCAATGAACAGACTCGGTACCAACTGAGCTATAAAGTAAGAAAAATCATTCAAGTGTCTCAACGTAGGTACAAAAGGTAAGGATGCGGCCGAAATCCAGCCAGCCCCGGTTATCCGGGTCTTTACGCGTCGGACGTCTTTTCACCCGGGTCTAACGAGTGTGACGGCCTTAAGAACTGAGAAATAGGTAAGAAAAGTGGAAATTTATAGAACTGTTTCTTATTGTTTGTTATTCTATCCTTTTTATTTTGGGTTTACTTATTCTTGAAATGTTTTATTTTTGTAAGTGATGATTTATTTTCTTTAGCTTTTGAGAGTTGTTAACATATTACATAGTTTATAAATCAATTATTCGTTTCGTTTACTGTTCAAAATATTCATATTATAAACGATTGATGATCATATTCTCGAACATCATGGTTCCGTAAATTTATTTATTTAATTTAAAAAGATTTTTACTTATAGCTTTATTTGATAAAGAAATTACTAGAGTTAAAAAGTATTAACTGATATGAAATCTGAAAAAAATAAGAACGTTATTTTTTATTACTACGAGTATTTCGAAAGCCATTATCAAATATGCGTTTGGCGTCTTGTTATGGGTCTATCTTTCTGAATCAATTTATGGCATCGTAGAATCCAAACAATTAGACCAATTTTGATGCGGTTTCAATGTTTAAAAGCGATGGTCCACATAGTATTAAACTATTTTTTGTGAAGTTAAACTTAACAATTCTAAATACCTAATATGTATTCTGAGACACAGTTGGCTCGTTTGACAGATAAATGTGAAATTTTGGATGTCGCTCAATTACATCAGAAGTCTTGAATTGATCGGCTTGTAATATGGAACACAATTTGGAATAGCCACATGGACTTTTTGATTTTTTTATCCCAAAAATAGGAATACCCTTGAGGAAACAGGCTATTTAAGCCTTTTTCTAAATTCTATATGGACAACCTCGCAACCGAATGCTACCAAATTACATAAATTATTAGTCATAGCCGTTGCACACGTGCCTTGATCCGGCACTGGCCGGAAGCGGCGCACAATAAAACTTCTCCATTTAAATTCGTCCCGTATTTCAGTTTTTAATCCTAGAGTTTTTAGTTCCGCAGCTCGGAAGCGAACGAGGAGCTTTGCAGCCGGTGTTATACTGAACCAACTGTTTGCATAAAATGGCAGCAAAATGCAACGTAAACATGGAATATCTCTTCTCCTATATCTCGAGAAACTTGAGATATGAAGCGCATTTAGAATTTTGAGACTAAAATTTTGAATGCTTGCTAGGTTTCATTCTAAGTAATAATAATACTACGTAACATATCAGATAACTTTGTCATCATTGTTAGCGCATTATCGCCCACTGCAGGACGTCTACTCTGTTTCTGCGAAAACGAAATTTCGAAAAAAAAAACTCGCGACTTTCCTGCTCTCGTTCTACTTCGTTTCGTCCGATACAACAATGTTCGACGTTTAAATGTTCTAAGCATACTGGGTTAGAACATTTAAACGGACAAAACGACGGATCGAAGTAGAATCGGAGTTGGAAAATCGCGAGTTTATTTCGAAATTACGTTTTCGTTAAATTAGAGTAGACGTCCAGGACGTAAGCTTGTCTTAATGTATGACACTGAACTCAAATTGTATCGAACCTATCATCCACTGTGTGGCGTTATCGCCTCATTGGGGAGAAATTGGGATACGAAAATTATGTACCTATGTGGTGGTTGAAATTCAAAAGTGACCCCAATACGTTTGTTCGAATTTAGTATCACAATACACAACAGGCTTACCTTTTGGTTCTTCTGTGTGCTCGTGGCTGCGCAGTCTCCTCTGATGCTTCTTTTGGTGGTTTTCTAGCACAAATATATATTTTCACACGAAAACGAATTATTAAACTTTTATCGACCAGTTAAGTTTTTGAAGCAAGAACATTGTTCATCAGAATGAATGAATATTTGAAGCCTATTGACGTCGTTCTTAACGGCGCTTGTGAATGGCAGATTTCGAAGACAAACGCATTGGCGGCAAATATGAATTTGAATAGGTACGATACACACTGTTTCGCTGCCACTTTACACAAGCTGTCGCTCCACCTGGCTACAACTACAAAGTATCTAACAGTTTTCGGTTTTGACCATCCAAGATGATGTGACCATCCAAGTCACTTCAGCTTACCGATATTTTGAATGACTTTGGTTCCGTATCAGATAGTTTTGTTTCAAATTCTGATCAATTAATATACCAAATTTAGCTTTCTCCATACCTCCTTGAGCGACGTGGAACGCTCAGTGCGTTCACGTCTCGTTCGCCGTAAATCACTACTGCTAAGATACACTTATTACATGCTGTGCGGCACTGTGATATGGACGATGTGTAGACTTGACGGAGTTTATCAAATGCTGCCTACTTCAGTTGAAACCCTTACATTTGCTTCTTTCTCAAAGTCATTTCTAGTTCTCTGTAGGCCCTGTATTAAGGACTAACTTAGTTTTGTATGAGACGGAGAGACGATACGAGCAAGATATTCGTGTACTATAATAGTACCTGAGCAATTCACCTGCCCATAATAACACAGAGTCATAATAAATATATCAATCTAATGTAGTTTATTCTATGATAGCGGCAAACAATTGTTTGAATACAAGACAGAAAAACCACACTGCAACACTACTCTGCCCTCTTCACTCGTAAATCCAAAAAGGTTTGTCTCTTTGCCTTATTATTTCTATGGTAAGATTATTCATCAACTCGAAACACAGATACTACGTAATCTTCTCAAAAAATAAATTACAAAGAGACGGGAAAACCTTACGAAATAAAAAATATTGACCTTAAAAAAGACGGTACAATGCAGGATAAATACAGTAAAGCCTTTTTTTTCTATGATACGAAAGATGGGGTTTATTTCCGATTTCATAAAAATTGTGATGTGATATTTTCTTACAATGCCAGTTTCATAAATGTACATTATGTGTTTACTTCGCACAAATTCAAGCAAGCGAACAACAAACCGAGTCTATATCAAGGTGTTCAAACAACAACTCTATTTTGGAGATAACTAAAGCAAATAAGAACGTCAGTAGTCGCGTATCCGGTAGTAAAACCGAGACTCAAGTCCTGGGCACACTCGTAACTCACCCAGATTATTGCAACTCAGTTAGAAACCATTTTAGACTAGCTCATATTGGATCGTAAAGTTTACTATCTACACGATAGCAGTTTGTGGACTTTGATGGTATTTAAGGTCAAATGAATCAATTTAGACGAAAGGGTTATGCATTGCGACGATGTACAATAGGGAATCGTTAAATTCACAGCTTTAATAGTTAGCTTAAGTTTGCTTCAGAATTTAGTTTCACTTAACGTTACCATAGCTCAGGCTCGAGTCTTGTCTCACAGCGAGAGTTTTTCACTTGTCACTTTAAAACTACTTTTTGAAGTGAAAACTTCTTTAGGCGCGCCTAGACAGATATTTCGTGGGCTGTGAATTGGATTCTAGCGTCACGCTCGGGTATGATAAGAAATCTTCGGGTAAACTCGGGACCACGACTATTGGCCATTTAGAAATGCGTCAGCCAATGGAAAATGCTGAAAGAGCGTGGCCTCGACATCATGCCATGGCCATCTAGAAATGCATCAGCCAATAGGAAATGCTGACGCATTTCTAGATGGCCATGCCATGATGCCCAGGCCACGCCTTCTGGTTACACACGTGTATTTTCCAAGGTAAGCTATCAAATTCTGAGTTCTAAGTTTTTACTTCTATCGGCAGTTCCTATGACTGCCATTTTTTTTTTAATACTATTGAGAGACTGAACGAGCAGGACGTGTGCCTGAGGGTAAACAACAAGTCTGCCCATACAGGCAGTTTGACGCATCTATTGGCATAATGAAGACTCCAAATAATTACCTAGCACTGCACTGCGCTCATCACCCAGACATCTAAGATAATGCATCTCACTCTATACCCATAACTTTTTCTGGAAACATTTCTTTTTAAACCGAAACACAGTGATGTTTGAATGTAATGCTTGGCGGTAGAATAACTGGCAATGGTGTGGTACTTCCACTAGATTAGATCCTTAACAAGTTAGTGGTTAAAATGAAGTGAAACAACGAAAATAAATGAGTTTTCAAATAACACTTAGTCCTACAAATATTTTATTAATTAAAAAGCTAATCTCCGAATAACACACCCTTAACTGCTCCCGGCGCAAAAGTGCCCATGATGCTCGCCGCGTTCCCACGCTGAATGGCAATGGCCAACCTTTGCAGTTCATTCGATAAAATTCGCTCTTTCTACAAAATTAATCACATTAAAGCCATTAAATCTAATTGTTATGCTTGAGTTTAGGGCAATTTTAATAAAAAAGATATTGTTATGATTCGGCAATTTCATTTAATTATTTGCCGAAGTCAAAGTTACTTTCCAACGTTTGCTTCATATTTCCCTCGCTTCAACAAGTCGAATTTAATTAAGAACATTCAAGCCAACACATATAAAAGAACACATAAAAGTTTGAACAAGCTTATATCGATGGTTTTCATTGTGCGTAAAATCGGATTGGATTTCTTTTACAGGTTGATTTTAGGCAAAATTGCTCTTTAGTGGATATTGCATACTTAACAAATTCAGTGAGTAGGGCAGAGCGGGGTCTTATGAGCCGCGGGGTCCCCTGCGCCACCCACACTAGCTTTATTAAAGATTCACGAAAGATTTTATTTGTATTTTATTTATTTATATTCCGAAAATCCCTTTATTTTACCAGTGGTTCAATAAGCCCCATGGGATGTCTCATTTGACCCCACCTAGTGAGGTCAAATGAGACATCAGACTTTTGGTGATATCATGTAAATTTTGCCTAGTAAACAATGTATTTGCTATAGTTTTTTGATGGTGTTGCACAGCCAAATAAATAAGTTATATATTTTAAAAGATACTATCACATAAATCTTGATTATTTCGGAGCTATACTCCTTTGAACAAAATTATGATCAAATGACCCCGCCCTGCCCTACGATAGGTTACCTTACTAATATTATAAATGACAATATTTGGATGTTTGTCGCTCGATCAACGTAAGAACGCATCAGGTTAACATAATGATTAACAGTTAGATTATAGTCTGGAAGCACACATAGGCTATTTTTATCCCCGGAATAACGGGAACGAGAACTACGCGGGTAAAACCGGGGGCCGCTGTTAGTTTTATATATAGGATATTATGGCAGAAAGAACACAAAGCTTTCTAAACAATCGTTGAATCAGAATTAGACGCTTCTAAATTGACAGATGTAAATGAAATTAAATGACAAATTAGTTTTATTACACTGGCTTAATAAAATGTATCTAAGAAAATGTAACATTGGCGCCACCTTTGGCAAATTTAGAACTATTTTTGCCAGTCATTTTTGAATTTTTAAAACGCCTCTTTCACAAGCGACGTATTGAATTTAAAAATAGTTTCATACTCATTGGAAAAAAATTGACGGACCTTTGTATATTTGTGTGTATATCTGTCGCAGCCAATTAGCGTAATCAGGCGTTCAATTAACAGCCTAGCCTGTTTACTAAACAGCGTCGTTTAACCAACTTCGGTTAATGATTTTAAGCGAAATAAAAACTACCATATCTCTCAAGTTGGACCAAATGACAAAATAGCTGCCAACTTTCACGAATGTCGATTGATTTGCTAAAAAGTTCACCGGGAGCAAACATCTTAAATATTTAAGATATTAGAACTTCGGTAGCATAAAGTTATGAAAGGATATAATATAAAGCACAGAGAGATATATAATTCAGAGTTAGAATAATTATTTTTGTACTCAGAAAGACGGACAGAGCCATAAATTCCGTTATACTGCTGTTTTACGTCACTATTAGGTTTAATCGCTCTGTTATCTTGCGGAAACTAGATTTTCTCGACAAAACATTTCTTTCACATAATATAAATACTGCTGTGGTTTCATTATTTGTGTTTTATGGTTTCATATCTTTTTTGTAGTGGTAGCACTCTTTGCAGAGTCCGCCTGAGGAAGAACTAAACCATTGTAAGTTGTTCTACCACTAAGTAGTAATGTGAAAACATTACTATGTTCCGGTTTTTCCACAGAAATGACAGAGCATAGAGATTATGCACCTAATAACGCTGGGTGAAGAGTGCAGTGCAGTTCTAGGTAATGATTTCGACTCTTCATGTTCCAATAGCTGCGTGCCTCTGTGCTGTTATGAGGCATGTTTCTTACTATCAGGCACATGCCCTGCTCCTCTCATAACTGTTAAAATTGCGAAACCTTGTTTAAAACTTTAACAAGATTAAACATTGCTTTTTTGTAACCGACTTCTAAGATCAGGAGTTTCTCAAATTCGGATATATTATGATACTGTTACCTCATAACTGAGTAATGTCAATCAATGACCTTTGATATATTTTCCTTTTTCCTGAGACAATTTTCTACGTTCTCAACGAAATTTCATTAAAGTCCTAAACCAATCGGAAACAAAGATTATCGGAGAAAAGGAATTAACAAGTACGTCCCTTTATATACTAGAACAAATCCCGACGAAGCTAGACTCACAATGAAGGTCCGGAAGCTCTACCGCCTTGAGATAACTGTCATAGCTTTAATATTCCTCTCTCTTTTCTTTTCGCTTGAAATGATAGAGACAGCAATAGCAGAGCCAAAGCTGGTTTAGTTAGACGGTAGGCGACCGGGTCGAAGCCCCGATACAAAGAGAAAATTACGCTATGTTTGCTTACCTGTAGAGAGCTCCCAGCCTTATTGAGTTTCGCTGTTCCAAGATTGAAAACGATTTACTATTGTTACTTTATCCTATATTGTTATTTATATATGACTTTGGCACGACTCGTCTTATTCATTTGTCGATACGTCGTCGTCAGCCGCCTAACTTATTACATTGTTAGACATACACCTATGGCTCGCTATTCAGCCCTATACTCAGCTTTAAGGCCGGTTTGCATTTTGATTATTGCGAGTGTGAGTACGAGTGCGATTGCGAGTGCGAGTGACTGATTACTATGCACTCGCAATAATCAATCGGTGTCCACACGTGTTTGCTACCAATCACTCAACACCTGCACTACTCACTCGCACGCGTACTAATCAAAATGAAAACAGGCCTTTACGCCGAAACGTACCTAACTTAAAAATCAAACATCCTGCTAATCCTACTATCCTACTAATATTTTTTTAAATAAAGAGTGACGAGACAATCATGTCACGTGCCAGATGGTAAGCAACATGCTTGCCACTTAACAGCACAGTGACACGCAGCTATTGGAACATGAAGAGTACAAATAATTACCTAGCACTACACTGCGCTTGTCACCCAGATATCTAAGATGCTATATCTCTAAGCCCAGTAATTTCTCTGGAAAAATTGCCCTTCAAGCCGGAACACAGTAATGTTTTCACATTACTGCTTGGCGATAGAATAACTGGCAAAGGTGTGGTACTTCCCCAGGCGGACTCTGCCAAGAGTTCTACTACTACAAGGTTTGGATGTTTAGATGTCAGGATGTTTGTTGCGCAATTACGTCGTAACATTAATGATTTGGTTGAAATTGGGAACATAAATAGATACCTACATACAGTCTGGAAGAAGACTATTTTTATCCCAGGAAATTAACGTGACCGGGAACTACGCGACTAAAAACGCGGGGCGCTGCTAGTAACAATATACGCTTGTAAAATCTTCCACATTTCCTTCTCTCACAAGGAGAGGAATCAAGGCCCTAGTCCACCACACTGGCCATGCGGGTTGAGGGTGATGCATGTCCTCGAAAGATGTATTTCTTAGACCATGCCAGTGCTCTCACGATATTTTTCTTCACTGTTAAAGCTAGATGACTTAAAGCAAAATAAAACTTAAAAGAAGAGTAATGATGACAAACTTGTATAATTAAAGCTTTTAAATACTTACTTAAAAAGTGCAGGCTGGATTTGAACCGAAGACCTCACGATTGTGAATTCGGATTTTGTCGCCGGTTACAACGGCTTCATAATTTTTTTGCATGACTTTTTATGAATTTTAATGTGTTTTAACAAAATTACATTACAATGAGAACTGCACAAGTTACACTGAAAACCTATCTACTTTTACATTTAGCACATCTGAATTATGCATAGAACAATGAAAGTCTAAATTTAATCAAGATGGTCAAACCCACTACCAGTCCGAAGCGTGCCTAACATGCTGACGGAATTACCACGCTGAATAGTCATACTTATACGTCGGGCGACGCTACAATGCTACATTCGTACGTCGGTGACGTAAATCTAAAAGATTTTCTCCGACCAAAAGGTGCTCGACGCTGGTAAAAAAAATCATTTTAATAAAAGATTTTGACTAAATCAGAGATAGAGTGTCGCAAATACTGCGCCATAGCACGATCTGGAAATAGCACAAGCACGTAATACCATAATCTAGTTGTCGACAAACAGGGTAATGTGGCTAGTAAATATGCATATAGGGCAATCCGATTGTCGGTCGGTCGGCTTCTGAGCTCACACGCAAAGGTCGTATCGAATTATCATGTCTATTATTAAATGATATCAATGCTTAACAGAGAAATTACAGCGCGAAGGCGTAAATCATGTTATATCAATTATTTACCGCCTAACTAAAATACTAAACACCAGCTGACCCGGTGAATTTCGTTCCGCCTAATAGGCAATATGGAACTCAAGATACCTTGGACAGCGCGGCGGACCAATATTTCGATACTTCAGCAACTAAAGATCAAGACAAGACTCTCTACCATCTGCCTCAAACGAGTGCTAGAGTACTTTGGGCATATAGCCAGGAAGGAAGGTCACAATCTCGAGAAGCTGATAGTTACTGGGAAAGTTGACGACAAAAGAACAAGAGGCCGCAGTCCGATGCGTTGGTCACATCAGATTCGCAATACTTTAGACACATCAGTCTACGATGCCCTACAGGTCGCCGATGATAGAGGGAGATGGCGTAGTTTCATCGTGGGGAAGTTGTTGAGACGTGGTGGTCACGACCCTCAGACATGAGGAATACGACTCTAAGAGGAGGAATAGGCAATAAGGCCCACAATAGATGTGCAACTTTTAGTATCGGCAATCGACGATTTTGCGTCTGATTTTCTTCTGGATTGCGTTTTGGCGACTCTCTGCGTGAAATGAGCAGATTTGGGATTTAGACTGACAGACTGATGTTTTTGCCAATATATTAGTTTTAATGAACATCATACTTTTTGGCTTAATCCGGACGAAGACAAATCAAAAAACACAAAACCTCAAAAATTGGTCCAGCCGTTCTTGAGTTATAAATGGTGTACTTAACTAACACGACTTTCTATCGTTTGCACTGACCACTACACTACACTGGCATTATCTCGTCCAATGGTAAACGACGATGTGGTTTACGATGGAACGCGCCATCATCATCAGCCCTCGTTCACTGCTGGATAAAGATCGCCCCTAAAAGATGCCATTAAGCCTGACGTAATACCGTTTTTTGTAGTGGTAGGACTCTTGGCAGAGACCGCCTGGGGAAGTACCACACCTTTGGCAGTTATTCTACCGCCAAGCAGTAATGTGTAGACATTACTGTGTTCCGGTTTGAAGGGCAATGTTTCCAGAGAAATTACAGTGCTTAGGGATATAATATCTTAGATCTCTGGGTGATGAGCGCAGAGCAGTGCTAGGTAATGATTTGGACTCTTCATGTTCCAATAGCTGTAAGTCACTGCGTTGTTATGTGGGAGGCATGTTGCTTACCGCCTGATGGTACATGTCCTGCTCGTCTCGTCACTCTTTACCATAAAAAATAAAATAAAAAAATACCGAAGTATTACGTCTCCAACCACCTCAAGCCACCTTGAATATGTAAATGTTTGAAATAGTGTTCACTAGGAAGAAACATCACATCACCAACATTTTAAACATAATACCCCCGTTTACATGATTCCAGTCCAGCGACCGAATCCAGCGCTGGATTGCTTACTGGAATAATGTAAACCGGTACTGGAATGCATTGGCACTGGATTGATGCATTCCAGTGCCGGTTTCCATTATTCCAGTAAGCAATCCAGCGCTGGATTCGGTCGCTGGACTGGAATCATGTAAACGGGGTATTATTCCAGTAAGCAATCCAGCGCTGGATTGCTTACTGGAATAATGGAAACCGGCACTGGAATGCATCAATCCAGTGCCAATGCATTCCAGTGCCGGTTTACATTATTCCAGTAAGCAATCCAGCGCTGGATTCGGTCGCTGGACTGGAATAATGTAAACGGGTTATTAGATTATCAACGTTATAAATTGCACGTAATAATAATTTTAGAAAAAAGGTTACCAAAACAATTTTGAAAATAATTACCACAATATTTTGTTGTTGTTTTACTGGTCAGAAAGTGAACTACGGAGTCTATAATGACCTAGTGACGATAATCTCCAGTTTCACTATGGTTAGGACGTAGATTCGAATCTCTGAACTATTGAGTATATGACATTTTAATTTAATTTTCTCGTTGTAAGAGAAGTTTATGTTTGTTCACTTTATGTTCCCACTGCTAGGATACACCCGTATCCTGCTGCTTAGGCTGAGCGAACCATTCAGCAATAGTAGATAAACAAATAATAGGTACTACTACTTAGGTAAAAATTGGTAAATCCTCTAAAGCTATGCTTATGACTATGCTTATTACGCTTAAACTCTGCGCGTCACTTTCAATTTACAATCGTGGTAAAACCACTAACTAAATCATCTCAGACGCACCACGCCACAAACAATACTAAACTCAAAATCCACAGCTAAAACCGAGCAATTTTCAAGCCGGTTCTGGCAGAATATCGCAAGAATTAATAATCTCTAAGTTAGTCTACGACATAAATTACTTGAGGGTATTAACAAAACTGTTTAATAGAGTTTCTAAGAAAGCTATGACTCTTCATAGCCAGAACAAAACTTTCATAGACTATATCTTAGTTTTTCTTTCCTAACCTACAAACAATAATATGAAAGATTTTCTAGTAACGATTTTTATTAATTACAGTGAAATGGTAAAGACGTTGGCCTGATAGTTAGTTCCAAACCTACCCAAAATAGCACAGCCACAGCTATTTGAAAAATGAAATAAATATGTACTTAAATTTCTGCGTAACTACTATTACGCTCTAGTCGATGTATCCTTTACATCTCTTTGCCTATCTAGATGTATCTTTGCCTATATAGATAGATCTCTTTGCCCCCTTTAATTTCGTTAATATTAAAATACCCACTTTTTACTACATCCATATCAATGTAGAGACGGTACATATTATTGTGTGTGAATTGTCCACCAATATTTATTATTATTTTATACTCATTTATTTTTCTTCTTAATTTCTAAGTTTTTTACAATAGATATATAAAATAAACATTATAAAAAACTTAAAAACTAGGGTGCCGCCAGCAGCGGGGCAGGGCCCAAGCTACCGGTGGTTAGGGCTGCAGAGTGAGGAACCTCCTGACGATGCGCGCTGTGTCAAGGATGACTGCCTTCTGCATCTGGCCCTTAACCCAACCGTCTTATTATGTTTTTTTTTTTTTTTTTTTTTTTTTTAATTTTTGGCTGTCTGTTTGTCCCGGCTAATCTCCGAACACACATTTAGGAAAATTCAAATCCTGTGTGTCGCTATGTCAATATATAGCCGCAAAATCTAGATCTCCAAAACCTCAAACACAACTCTTCCAATAACTAAAAGCCACAGTATAGCAGCAACTCTTAGCTCAGCCCGGCGATTCTGGCAGAACACCCAAAACATTCATCATCTTGAACTTAGTCTGTGGACGTAAATGTCGGCTTATTTGCGAGTCAGATTGGACAGGACCCTCTGAAGATATACTTGGGGTAGAGGCATAGGAATCCTTCGAGATTATTTTATAGTTGCTTTTAGTTTATCGCTTTTTTGTACATCAATTTTATGGAATGTGAACTTCGTGGGTGTACAGGACCGAAAAAACCTTAAATATTTTAACTGGACTGGAATTCGGACAACGTTTTTAAAATTGGTTCCAAAAATTAGGGTTTTTCGATAAAATATTTCAAATAGTTTTTTTAACGTCATACCTATATTATTCTAAAGTATCGTGCTTTGCTCGGTTTACACGCGGATAAAACGACGTTTTCTAAAAAACTATTTATTACTATAACTATTTACTCGATTTATCGCTCCCATAAGCCCCGACATATGAAATTTTATGAAAATTGCTTGGAACCATTTCCGAGATTTAAATTATATAATGATTATACTAGTTGTCCCCGTAACATTGTCCGAGTGGAAAAGTGACAGCGTATTTTAATATATGTTTAGTTTATTTTAAATACTGTAGTTTGGGTATTCAATTTTAATTTTATTTAATTACCTCGAAGTCCTCGTGACCACCGCGGTTGTAACGCTGCCGAAACGTCGAGGTAATTAAATCTATTAAACGTCGAGGTAAATAAATTTTGAACCTGATCAAGATTTTTTTTATAGTATAGAAAGACGAGACCAGCAGGACATGTGCCTGATGGTAAGCAACACGCCTGCCACAAAACAGCACAGTGACACGCAGCTATTGCAACACTAAGAGTCCAAATCATTACCTAGCATTGCACTGCACTCGTCACCCAGAGATCTAAGATATTATATCTCTAAGCCCTGTAATTTCTCTGGAAACATTGCCCTTCAAACCGGAACACAGTAATGTTTGCATATTACTGCTTGGCGGTAGAATAACTGGCAAAGATGTGGTACTTCCCCAGGCGGACTCTGCTAAGAGTCCAACTACTACATACCCCTACTAATAATGTTTGCACATAGTCATGTGCTTGCAGCTGCTTGGCGGTAGAATCACTATCTTGGAAAGAACTTTCTTTCCAAAATAGAAAACTTAAAAATATTAATTCTGTTAAAAACTACTAAGTCACAGGTTACAACATATAGCAGCAAGTAACTCGGCCTCCGCACAAGATAAGTAGAATTGAGACGCTATAAACACGACTGCCACTTGTACTAATGCTATCTAAATCGATTTCGAGTTTAGACTTCCGAAATGGTTTGTTCTAACTGTTATTGGTTTACTTTGTGCATCTTCAACTTTTCGGATAAAAACAAATGTAGTCCTACGTCTTTTGTTTCTCTAATGTTGGGGCCACACTAACGAGAAATGCCATTAATTATCGCGATAATGGACGTTAACCGTAGGTGTATTTTACACCTACGGTTTATGTCCATTAGGTGTATTTTACTCCTACGGTTAACGTCCATTAACGCGATAATTAATGGCATTTCTCGTTAGTGTGGCCCCAGCATAAGAAACACTGTGTGTTACCGCGATTTGAACATATACTTAGTGTAAACAATTTACAGAACAGTAGTGGTAGGACTCTTGGCAGAGTCCGCCTGGGGAAGGACCACACCTTTGCCAGTTATTCTAAAGGCAGGCAGGGAAGACAGGGATTTTGATGAGCGACCAAACTGAAAATATATATCTAAAATCTAAATGTCAGGCGTTTCGGAAATTACCCGGAACAAACAGACAGACAGACAGAAAATTAAAAATAGTAATAATTTTTAAATTTAGATGCCGTAGATACATTTGATTTGAATAGTAAATAAAGTAGCCAAGTGCGAGTTGGACTCGCCCATGAAGGGTTCCGTTCCAGCAAGTAACATAGTACACATAGTTCTTGTAGTTCGTTGTAACTTTGATCGAAGTTTTAATAATATTTTTTTTTTTTTTTAACACTTGACCACCATCTCTCCTGATGTTAAGCGACGATGCGGTCTAAGATGGAGCGTGCTTACCTAGAAGAAACCGATTCACTCTCGATTTGAAGACACCAAGATTATAACCATCGGGAAAAACCCACTCAGGCAACTCATTCCACAGTCGAGACGTTCTTATCACAAAAGTAGAGTCAAACCTCTTTGTTCGTGTCTTTGGAACATCAACCATGAAACGATGCCGCTTCTTCGAGTTACGAGAAGTCCGATAGTATAATAGTGTATTTATGAAATAATAGTTTTAATAATAGTGTACTAAAAAAAAACTACTCATCAGATCGAGTTCAAACTAATTTTCGTTGGTAGTTTTCATGGTAATGTACATCATATTTTTTTTTTAGTTTTTTCATTCTCTTACTTTAGAAGTTAGAGGGGGGGGGGACACACATTTTACCACTTTGGAAGCGTCTCTCGCGCAAGTTATTCAGTGTAGACAAAAAATATATTAGAAACCTCAACATCATTTTTTAAGACCTATCGATAGACACCCCACACGTGCAGGTTTGATGAAAAAAAAATTTTTGAGCTTCAGTTCTCAGTATGGGGGGCACCCCTAATTTTTGTTTTTTTAAAAAACTTTTGTAAAAATCTTAATGCGGTTCACAGAATACATCTACTTACCAAGTTTCAACAGTGTAGTTCTCATAGTTTTGGCAAAAAGTGGCTGTGACATACGGACGGACAGACAGACAGACAGACAGACAGACATGACGAATCTATAAGGGTTCCGTTTTTACGTTTTACGGAACCCTAAAAAGCTGTTAATTTCATATTACAAACATACATACTTCAGTAGTATTTATTTAAATAGATATTTATATAGATGATCGTACCATATATAATACAATTAAACAGTATTATTTTAGTTTTATACTATAATTGTATATTAGGACATAAAATTATTAATATGTAAGTAATTAATTATTGGTAGGTAAGTTATTATACAGAATTATACTGACTGGCCTCGTGGCTTAGTTGGTAGTAGCTCTGCCTGCGAAGCCGAGGGTCGTGGGTTCGATTCCCACCCAGTGCAAATATTTGTGTGATGAATTCAAATGTTTGCACTGTGTCTGGGTGTTTCTATGTATAATATGTAGTTATTTAAAACTATATAAGTATTATATCAGCTATCTGGCCGCCATCATACAAGCTTTGCTTAGTTTGGGGTCAGATGGTGTTGTGTGTGAATTGTCCACCAATATTTATATTTATTTATAATAAGATTTGTAAATTGTTGGTATTATAATTTTATGCTATAATTTTATTACTTGTATTCCCCGTCTTCCTAAATTTACTTTACATCTTTTTTTCCACCCTACGGTTGTCTAAAAAAAAAACAATCTTAGCTCACCAATTTCGACTTTCCTTTTAAGATTTTTCTGTTTTTTTTTACAATTGAAGTTTAATAAAATGTTTATCTACATATATATCTATCTTTTCACATACGCACGTCAAACTGTACACTTACGTTGACGTCGCAAAAAGAGTGCAAAATTCAATCTGGATCGTTCTGCAGATATTAAACTTATAAGAGTCATAGCGACGACGAAGAGCACTTTACTTTTTAAGTGGTCGGTTCGGATTTCCGTCACGTTTTAGCAAAACGATTTTTAACTCAATCTATATTTAATTTATGAGATCATACTAGAGTGTCTCATACAGAATTTAAAAATGTATGCAATTTCATATGTATTTCAAAATGTTCAAAGCATGGGTATGTTATTTTATATTATTACGAAACACAGTGTGGGTTTCTACAGAGCTGCAGTAATACAATTGTTTTTTTGTTTGTTGATGTGTAGACTTTGTTTTGTTTTTGATCATCTTTGCCCACAGCTTTCTTTGTCTTACTGTTGTGCTTCTCTTTGATTATAGCACCTTCTTCAATCTTGTGCCAACGAAATCTTGTGCCTCAAGCGCCCAAACAAAATATTTATAGTGTTTTTTAAATAGTTATAATTATTCCTCTGTTCGAAATCAAAGAGAAGTCAATAGTAACGCTCCAACGATTTTAGTTCGTTTGTAGAAACCAGATTTGACCCGTGATGATGACATTAACGTCCAACACTCCACGTACTTTACCTCGGTCAGTACTTTGCTGTTTACACATTCTGGTCTGATTTTTTCAACTAGCAGCATTTGTGCCATGAAACGTTGCAAATAGAGATAAAGAACAGCCACACTAACCTCGAATCGTAAAAGCAGAACTCCAGAACGCACGTTTGAAACCTTCTAATTAAAAATACATCGACTTCAAAAATGTCGACTTCTCCAGATTATCTCTTACCATCAGTGGCCGTATTCACACTGCCCAATAAGCAAAAAGTACCACTATAACATGACCTACTATTGGGACGGATCCCTGGGAGTTTTGGAATCATGTTATACCGGCAAACACACAGGTTTTACAACATGGTATCGTGAATCACTGCCCAGCCCAGTCGTGTTGTCATGTTAGACAGGGATGTTTTCGAATATTTGGACCTTTGTTTAGAGAGGAATGTCGGCTTAGTGGGGTCCAAGGGATTAGGGGACGTTATTACACGGACTTTTAGAGGAATTTGCATTTTTATTGTTCGGAAATAAGGGTGTTTTAAGATTAGTTTAGGTTTTCGCAGTTAATGCAAATCCCGCTAAAGTATTTGAATAAACGGCAAAGTGACGTAGTCCTTTCGAAATGACACTTCTAAGATGACGAGTTGACCACAAAGCAACAAGATGTACATTTTTATGTTGTCTTTGTAGTTCCATTTGAATGATTAAGAAAAACTCTTATCTTACAAACCAAAGATATTTTAAATGTACCGGCCCATACATTATTTTATACAGCAATCTAGGTATACTATACTAACATTATAAACTAAAGAGTTTGTTTGTTTCAACGCTAGGGGTCTCGGGAACTACTAGTCCGAATTGAAAGATTGTTTTTCTGTTGCATAGTCCAATGAAGGCTATATGCTTTATAACATTACGCGACTATCAATAGGAGCGAAGCATGAATGAAGAACGTAACAAAAACTGGAAAAAATATTCCTTTTTGAGAGCTTTCGTTGCGTGCGTTGAAGTCCGTTGACAGCATGTACATATATGTTTCTTTTAAGGTTGCGTCATTTTAACCTTTTTTATGATATTTGAATCTCGGATAAACAACGCGTAATTTATATATATTAAGCGAAGCCGGAACGGGCCACTAGTTATCTATAATACTAAGTAGATACTTATAGTACAAAATATTTCGAATGTACGTTTATATCTACGGGTATTTTCTACCCGATTGCGTTTTTTCTAATGGGTACAATTTGGGTGCTTTCATATCCAGAGCAAACAGGTACCTTCTAGGTAAAGGTATCACATCCAGGTTGGAGATATTGCGTAATACTAGCCAAACTTCAGTCAAACGTGGATCTATCTTGTAAGGAAACATGCAAAATAGTAATTAAAATTAAACACGTTTTTTTTGTTGTCTTTGTAATTGAGAATTACCCAACGAGTAAAACACGCGCCTCAAGGTAAGGAACACGCTTATCCATAACAGCACAGTGGTACACAGCAATTTGAATACGAAGAGTCTAAATCACTGCTCATCACACTAAATACTGGAATGGAAATCTGAAATCTAAGATAATTTATCTCTTTGCCCTATATTTTTTCTGAAAACATTGCACTTCAAACCAAAACACATTAATGTATCTTCATTGCTGTTTTGTTACTATCTGTACATGCCGTTTTGTCAATAATCTCTGTCATCATCGTTCCTAATACACGGTATACCTTATTTTCCGGATGAGGACCTCCAAAATATACTCAAGAGAGAGATAAAAACATAGATTTTTTGAACCGGACATTCAAATGCCCCATTATACACACTTTATGTGTCTGCTGTTTATATCCCTACATTAGTTACGGTGCTGTACACATAACGATGTGATTCTGGAGTGTATATTCTGAAGTCTACACAATTTTCAGTTGAAATGATAAAAATGCGTCAGAATTAAAACAGTAAATAAAATGGTGTGTAGTTTGTCATTGGGTGCTGATAGTAAACGAAAACTTTGTGTTGAAATGTTATAGGTCAGTTTTCATGTAACTTTGAATTAAAGCGAACTTTACGTTTTGAAATTCTATGGATCAGTTATCATATAACTTTGACGTGAAGCTAGATTTACATACAACTAAATCTGATCCATTCAGTCAATTGCCATATAATTTTGACTTACATAAAGATATCACAACATGCATGTTCTTTGGATCCACTGTCATGTAACTTTGACTTAAAGTTAACTTTACATGTTGAAATTCTATGGATCAGTTGTCATATAATTTTCAACTATGACTTGAAACCATTCTTATCCTAAATCTATGGATCAGATAACAATACCTTTAACTTAAAGCTTTGAAAATCCGATCATTCACGATCTCGTATTAGAGTAATAAAACACTAATACTCCTCTAAGTTAGTAAAAATGGTGAGTCTGGTTTTAGTAAACCACCACTAAAAATTGTAAAACATCAAGTGATCGAAATATTGTCGATCACATGAGAATAGAGTCCCCTAGTTCTTTCCTCCTGCCCGGTCGCGAGGGTGTAATCTAATGACCATAAACTTCAACGGCTCTCACATCGGGGATCATAAAGGACGGGCTTTGCGAAGCAAAATCACGGAAAAAATGTGAATAACGCACCCTCAAAAGAGATATAACAATAACGTCAAAATATGAAAATTGGCATGCTTGGGGATTTTTTTAATTGGCTGTATGGGAAGGGATAAATTAACGTTGATAATATGGGAAAATTCCTTTAAATAGACGAGGCGGCCCGGCGAGCTTTGAGGCGGTTTATTATAAACTAGCTGAACGCGCGCGCGTTGCTACGCCATTAGTACAGTCGAAGTAGACATAAAACTAGCCTGAAATAGAAAAAATTCCGGGGAGCGATTTTTTTTAATGAAACGTCGGGGAGGGTTGTTGGAAGTATAAATCTCGATTTTCTAACTTATCCCGGTAGAGGGTTCGCCACCATCTTGTTTTAAAGTTTTTGTGAAATAACTCGTTCATTTTCAACTTTAGAGCAAAAATGATGGTCACCAAAGTTGTTGGAAATTTAATTTTTCACAAGTTTGCTTCATATAGTTTTTACGCTAGGATCAATATTTGCAGAGTTATACTATCAAGTTTATCAAAAAAATCGTAATGGGTGCAATTTTATTTTCTTCAACTTTGGTTCTCGCACATTTTTTACTTATTTTATTTTTAGTATTTGTTGTTACAGCGGCAATAGAAATACATCATCTGTGAAAATTTCAACTGTCTAGCTATCACCGTTCTTGAGATACAGTCTGGTGACAGACGGACGGACGGACGGACGGATGGACAGCCAAGTCTCAGTAATAGGGTTCCGTTTTTACCCTTTGGGTACGGAACCCTAAAAAGTGCGAGAACCGAAGTTGAAGAAAATAAAATTCCACCCATTACGATTTTTTTGATAAACTTGATAGTATAACTCTGCAAATATTGATCCTAGCGTAAAACCTTTAAGAAGCAAACTTGTGAGAAATTAAATTTCCAACCATTTTGGTGACCATCATTTTTGCTCTAAAGTTGAAAATGAACGAGTTATTTCACAAAAACTTTAAAACAAGATGGTGGCGAACCCTCTACCGGGATAAGTTAGAAAATCGAGATTTATACTTCCAACAACCCTCCCCGACGTTTCATAAAAAAAAATCGCTCCCCGGAATTTTTTCTATTTCAATGTCTGCCTCGACCGTGCTACATATCGAAAATCGATAGTACCAATTCAAATTTTGAACAAATTCGGTTACTTTAGGTTCTAATGACGCAACCTTTGAAATATGACACATGCCGTCACGCAACGAAAGCTCTCTAAGAGCAATATTTTTTTCCCGTTTTTGTTACATTTTTCATTTATGCTCCGCTCCTGTTGATAGTAGCGTAATGTTAAATAGCCTATAGCCTTCCTCGATAAATGGACTATCCTACAAAGAAATAATCGTTCAATTCAAACAAACTCTTCAGCTTTATAATATTAGTATAGATATACGTACACGTAAGAGTTACCTAATACATTACATGAACGTACTGTAACGTTATATACATCACATACTAGCAGCGCTTTGCGATTTTACCTACGTAACTCTCGTTCCCTTTATGTTCTCGGGATAAAAAGTAGTAGTATATGTGTTCTTCCAGACTTTAACCTATTAAGCCCCCCCACTCGCGACGCGGCCGGCGTCATGACGTCACACAAAAAATCATTACTAAAAAATTAAACCAAATTTTGTGTGTCTGTAAACGACAATGTACTGATAAATATTATCACCTATCTCTTAGGCATCAAAATAAACTAATAATCGAGTATGTTTATCATGAAAAAATTAGGTTTTAAAGTCCAAAAACCGGTTTTGCCCAAATTTGGCCTCTTGGGGCTCAAGTGATAATCTGTGTTTCAAATTTCAGCTCGATCCGTTCATACATTACGACGTGAACGAAACGACCAAACATTGACATCCCACTATCCCACTTCCCACTAATATTATAAATGTCAAAGTATGGATGTTTGGATGATTGGATATTTGGATGTTTGTTGCTCAATCACGCCGTAACGTATGTACGAATCAGGCTGAAATTCGGAATACAGTTAGGTTATAGCCTGGAAGAACACATAGGCTACTTTTTATCCCGGGAAAATAACGGGAACGGGAAATACGCAGGTAAAACCGCGGGGCACTGCTAGTTTATAAAATTATTAGGATACGTAATCAATAATTTCAGAGTTAAGTGTTCCGAAAGGCTTTTTTAAACAATGTAGAACCTGATGTCCTAAGAGTACCTACCTACAGTTTGCTATGGGACTGATTGTAGGTTGAAAAAGCGATATCGATTAATGGTTGATGTTCCAAATAATATCTATGGAACGTTAATTGATTCGAACGTCGATTACGTCGAAGAGGTTTGATTAATTTCGTAATAAGAACGTCTAGGCTGTGGAATGCGTTGCCTGTGTGGGTTTTCCCTATTGTTACAATATTAGTGTCCTCGAGTCGAGAGTGAATCGGTTTCTTCTTGGTTATCTATCATCCTCTATCGTAGGCTGATCGTCGCTTATAATCAAGCCCAACCCATCAATGTCGAAAAAAAATCACGAAACAATACATTTCTATGTATTTAGGTATATATATAAAACATACTATACTATTATAATAATGTAATTAATATTCAATAATAATAATGTAAAATTTAATAATTAATAGGTGTAATGACTGTTGAATAGGTATTTATAATGTAATGTGACGTAATTAATTTTTTTATCCATGTATATGAGTCTTATGTTACTTGAAATATGAATTTGATTTTTTTATTTTTTTTTAATTTAAAAAAACCAATTGCGATTTCTTACTCTGACAAAAAAATCGAGATAGGCTGGATTTAGGTAAATTTGGTTTTGAAACATTCGCAAAAGTCCACGAAAGGTTTAAGAAGTGAGAAAACCACGAGAACAAAGAAATTGCAACGAACGTAGTATAAAAATCTATTTTATTTGTCCACACAAGACTGTTCGTAACTGTGAAACAGAATGCATTCAGAAAACTTTTATTGGTGATAGAAAGTTTGCCAGGTCAGCTAGATAAGCATAAAATTGGAAATACAAATACAAAAATCTTGATTGCTGTTCGCAGCTTAGATAAAATGATAGAACACATTTTAGTTGACCCAGAGAAGAGAAGGTACAAGGCGCTGAGACCGTGACAGGAGACTGCGACAGGCACTTGACACAATAAAATTGTATGGGCGCCAGTTCGTGCCGAGACCGCGACACGTGTGTGTCTCGGTCTCCTGCCGCAGTCGCTGCGCGAACTGGCGCCCATACAATAGGGTACAATCCTCAAAAAAACTAAGTAGCCCGTTAGTTAGATTGCCAAAAAATATTGTACACGTATTTTTTCTTTTGTTTCACAAACAAAAAATGACGAAGATACAGCGCTTCGAAGTTTCGTGTAACGTCACTTGTGAGTACGATTTTTACTCACGAGTGACGTCTCGACCCCCCACTCTAAAA
The DNA here is from genome assembly GCA_963693475.1 of Ectropis crepuscularia. Lineage (NCBI taxonomy): Eukaryota > Metazoa > Arthropoda > Insecta > Lepidoptera > Geometridae > Ectropis > Ectropis crepuscularia. The sequence goes on from OY856358.1 coordinate 20,915,579, forward strand.
GTTTGATGGTCTATATCTTTGACGATTTTTTCAATTATGAAAAAACAAAAAATACGTGTCCAATATTTTTCCATGATCTAGCTGACGGACTAATTAGGATGGTGTATTTTTGACCCAGTCCTGTACCCTATTCCATAGTGTCAAATGCCTGTTTGCGGTCTCCTGTCGCGGTCTCGTGTCGCGGTCTCAGCGCGAACTTGTTTTTACAATGAAATAGTCAGTTGGTCTTCTTCTTTTTTTACATTTCTTTTCTTTTGTCTTCAATAACGACTAAGAGATTTTGTCTACTGTATATAATTGTTTAATGGCATTTAACAAGTAGAAGTTAATATAAGTACATCGTTAGCATAGAATAGATAATACAGATAGAACGGACACTCCCCACCCCCCGCCAGTTTCAAGCTTCCTACCCCGCAAGAACGCGAGAAGCACTCAACGACACGACATAGATGACACGCACACATGCGTAAATGCGTTCGAACGACATAAGCGAGTTGTGTGAGTGTAGGTATGTCAACTGCACCGTCTGTATAGATTTTAGGCCGAGTGTCCGGGGTGTGTCGTTAGTTAACTCTAAGGCATACATTATTATTAAAACAGAAAAACATTTGATAAATAATAATCGGTCCCTGCGTTGAGTTACAATTAAATAAAAATAAAAATAAATCAATATTGGTGGACAATTCACACACAACACCATCTGACCCCAAACTAAGCAAAGCTCGTGTGATGGCGGCCAGATAGCTGATATAATACTTATATAGTTTTAAATACATACTTATTATACATAGAAACACCCAGACACAGTGCAAACATTTGAATTCATCACACAAATATTTGCACTGGGTGGGAATCGAACCCACGACCCTCGGCTTCGCAGGCAGAGCTACTACCAACTAAGCCACGAGGCCAGTCAACACAGACAGATACATAGTACAACGACGCTCCAACTTATGACGATTATCTTTTCAAGTCGAGTTGAAGTCGAGTCAAAACATGATCTTTTAGAGGTATTTCAGTTGAATTTGTAGAAAAATTACTAGGTTAGGTAAACAAACTCATTCGGTTGTTCATCCATTGCGCAGTGAATAATTTGTTTTTAGTATCCCCGCTTCCTTTGAAATTTTATGGTAATCGGTAACCGCCGAGACCACAAGCGGCGAATAGGTGACTCATTACCAAGTCAAACAGTTTCAGAATCGAATGATCCCAAATCGATTATCGAGAGAACCAATATTCCGAGATATTCGGTTACGGCGCGTTCTTATTGAGTTAGAATTGAAAACGTGAGTGTTTTGATTACTCGATCCAAGTGCCTCATATCGAATAACAGGGGAAAATTTGGCGGAAATATATTCAGACTTCGGAGTAACTCAAGGGCCAATTCGGAAGAGAAAATTTGAGAATGTCAGAACATTGAAATGATCCACGGCCAAATTAAAGAAGTTGGTGCTGTGTTTTTTCAGGTGTAAGAACCTTTTCAAATCAAATCAAAATCTAAATTCCCTTACAAAAGTCACAAAGTTATGGCCAAATTATTTAGTAGCGAATTCAAAATGTATGTATGAAAAGGGTAAAATATAAAAGCGTGCACTATAAACAAAAACAAATTGGCAGTCATAGGGATTGCCTATATAAGTGAAATCTTATAACTCAGAATTTGATAGCTCACTTTGGAAACTACGCGGGTGAAACCGGAGGGCATTGCTAGTCTGGAAGATCTTCAACGCATTGTCGTCGAAGTAAGTCTTCTAAGCATGGCCATCTAGATTAGTTTTCTAACTACATATCTCGAAATCGAGTCCACCCGAAGATTTCTTTCATTCACGAGCGTGACGTTTGAGCTCAATTTACAGCCCACGATAAATCTGTGTGTTTGGTACACCATAAGAAGTTTTCATTTTATCACTCTCACTTGACAAAAATACATTTTGTCGAGGAAATAAAAACATAATAAAGTTCAATGATTTCCTTATGATAACTGATTTTGTTGATAAGGTTCAAAACTCTTCTAATTTAAACTCGTCAAAATTTAAAAGAAAATCTCTGGGGATTGTAACTGTTTGCTCTCCTATAAACCAGTTGAACCTTCAGATTTTCATTAGCGATATCACCTCGAGAGTACAAACAGAATCGTCCATTTTGTTCATTTTCCACGTGATAAAGCTTCGCCAACAGTTCGGCCCACGCTCTTTGCACAGAGTGTTACGAAAAATTACTTTTCGCGAAGGCTCATTATGTTACAGAATTTTACCATCGTAATCAATTAAAATTTAGGTTCGATAATCCTACTTAAATATAAAAGGGAAAGTTTGTATGTATGGATGTTTGTTGCTCTCTCAAGCAAACACTACTAAAGGAATATGGATACAATTTGGTGCATAGGTAGGAACAGGTATAGGGCACATGATAAAATATTAATTGTGACAAAAACTTAACCTAATATTAAAAGTGTTGTTGGAATCCACTCTGAAAACTCAGTTCAAAGAAAGACCAGTCGTGTTGCCGTCTTTTCAGACTACAATCAATGACTACAGCGGTGACAAGGCTGTAATAAAATATAGGATACTTTTTGTCCCGTGAAAATAACGAGATCGGAACTTACGCGTATGGAATCGCGAGACACTACGAGTCAATTAATGTATTTTGCTTCAAATTAAAAGTGACGAAAGATATAGGTGGGCGGTTAACTGTGCCTGTCAGAGCCTATTATGTAAGTACTAGCGGCCCGTTCCGGCTTCGCTCGTATTTTAATAACCTAGATACCAACTGCAGCGCCATCTGCCGGGCTGGTTCGTGAATCTAAACCATCCATGGCAACCCTAAACTTTAATAATAAAAATAAATGTTTATTTTTATAAAACAATTTTAGATTTGCCATAAGCTCCGGGAAATTTTAATCGAAATAGAGTGAAAAACATTTATGATTAAATTACTAAAATGGCTATTAAAAAATAGGTGATAAAAGGGTAAAAATGTAGGTATTTTTTAATGCCACATTATAAAAAAAAAATTAAAAAATGTAGTCCAAAAATTAAAAAAAAAAGTAGGGTTGAACAACCCTTATCACTTAGGGGTATGAAAAATAGCTAGTAGCCGATTCTCAGACCTACTGAATATGCATATAAAATTTGGTAAAAATCAGTAAAGCCGTTTCGGAGGAGTAAGGTAAAACTAACACTGACACGAGAAATAAGATAAGATGTAGGTACTCGTATTATCAACATTCGGCATTTCTGGTTTATTATGACGTACGATTTTTCCTTATTTTGCTAATTAGAGTATTTTAGTAATTTGATATTGTTAGTAGTTACTAAAAATATCAAATTACTATCAGATAGGAAATATTGTGTGATTAGTTTCCTTGAAGAACAATATTAGGTGGAGTTAAGCTGGCGCGGTAAATTACACCCATACCTATTTTTATCCCTGGTATAAAAATATTGTTAAGTGTATATCTGAACGTTTATGTATTTCGCTGTGGCATTATGGTTCCTGAATAGACTGATTTTCATACGTTTTTTACAGCCGATGTGACGGATGGATTAGAAATAATTTGTATCTAAAACATTTTTTTTTCTTTAACAAGCACCGCTTCGCGGCTTAACTCGTTACTGGTAAATTTCCGCGATGAAAAGTATTCTATGTGCTATTCCAAACTATGCTATCTGTGTTCCAAATTTCGACCCCATGCGTTCGGCCGTTTCGACTTGTTTGTTTCATACTTTCTAATTCATCATAACGTTAGTAAGATAACGAATTTACCATAGTGCTCATTAAATCACAATGGTTGTCATTATTAATAACGAAACCTCTGAGACATACATTTTAATTTTAATTTACGTAACATATTCAGTGATATGTCACTAACATATATTTTTGTTCCTTACTAAAATATTGCAACTTTTGTGTATAAATCGGAAGATGGCACTGGACCAGTAATCCCCGTTTTGCAAAGTCTCATTAATTATGACCCTAATTTGTTATATCGATGTGTAATCATTTCAAGTTTTCGTGTTTGAGCTCCAAGAAAACCCAATTTTTCCTAACACCCTGTACAGTACGGGGGCAAACAAAAACTGTCAGACTTTGAAGCCAGGCATTGGCCACAATACAAGGGCTTTTATTAGATAAAATGCAATTACTTGAACTAGATTGGGGCATTGTCGGGATCGGCCGGCCCCGCCGTTTGAGATTCAAATCAGGGCAGCTGGTGGAACTTATGCGATTGTAGCGATAAAAGTATCCCATTTTCGAGCATTTTAGCGATTGTTTTGCGCGTAATTGCGTGCAGTGAAGTGTTATGTGTTTTTTTTAACGGGACGACTTTCTGTTTCCTCTTTGTTTAAATGTCCTTTCAGTTGGCTGATAATGTCGTCGTGCAATTGATTGCACATTTTCGTTCTTAGATTTTATGAGCTGTTTTGGTAATAAAATATTTATTGAGTGTTTTCGACGTTAACTAGATAATACGCTTTTTTATTACAGAATAAAATATTTTAATGTAGTTTGTTATCTAGGAGATGGCTGTAGTGGCCTAGTGGCTCAAATGTCTGATTACACAATCTTGAGGTCGTGGCGTCGAATACTAACATAAAAATCATAACAACGTCAAAGTATTTTTGCTGTGTTTACTGTGAAGGAAAACATTCTGAGAAAACCAGCGTGTTTCAACACAGAGATCCTTGGTGGACATGGTTAATTTATTCACCTGCATTTAGATAACGTGGTGGAATACGGCCTACACTCTCTTCTTGTGAGAGAAGGCCCAAAATCCCAGCAATGGGAGCATTAAGTAAGGTGCATTTTTTAACTATTATAGGTTTACCCTTGACCGCCATCTCGCCTCATTATAAGCTACGATGCGGTTTACGATGGAACGTGATTACCTGAAAGAACTGGTTCACTGCCGATTCTAATACACCAAGATTGTAACCATTGGGGAAAACCAACCCAGGCAACGCATTCCACAGCCTAGACGTTCTTATCACATAAGTAAACGCAAACCTCTTCGTTGGAGTTTTTGGAACATCAACCATCATCAACTATGAAATGATATCGCTTTTTCGAGCTTCCAGTCAGAGCGGTCCGGTAGAAAAAAAGGCAAAAGTGGTGGGCGGAAAAAAGGGGCTTTGCTAAGAAGTCTTTTAAATAGTAGATAAAGTTTGTATTTTGCACCACAAGTAAAGAGTAGATTGAAAACAGTTTGTTTCGAACGTTGATCGAGGCTCTCTCGCGTGCTCTCTCGTTGTTATATTATGTAGATGTATATTACTAGCCTCAGTAACATAGCTGCAGTTTGATGACAATACCTCATACTCTCCTCTTTTGAATGGCTATCACATTCAATCTAACCCATCTTTCAGTAGTGGCAGGGTTCTTTGCAGAGTCCGGCTTGGGGAGTATCTTTGCCAGTTATTCTACCGCGAAGCAGTAATCGGATTTTGAAGGTTTGAAGAGAATACCTATCTCTGGGACATGGTGCTGTTATTGCTCGACTATTATAATCACAATATTTTGTTTTAGAAACAAATCACAATGCCACAAGTTACTATTTTTCTTGCTTCGTGTTTAATTTGTTAATACATATATTTGTAATAGTATTATTAAAAATAAATTTATTAAAAAAATGTCGCAATTGTGTGGTTGAACCATTTTTTTTTCAAAAAACTAACATTAATTTTCATACTAAAAGAGTGAAGTACATACATTAAAGTAGTCACCATGCAGCCTTGATATCATTTTCCATAAGAGAAATTAAATATATTTCTGTTTGCCCTCCTGTTAGTTATGTAAACAAGGACTCAAAGCTGTCTCCAGAAAATAATTCCCGTATCAAAACAAACTAAATATATTCCGCTGTAGGGACCCGCCTCCCACATGAAGTAATCCCCTTTTCATTCTGTTTATTAAAACAAAACTTGAAATCGGTTTATTTGCCTAAAGCGTTCTAAAGCTTTAGGGCGGCAGCCCACTAAAGTACCGCGGTTTTGGAATAATGGTAGACTTAGGTGATATTATAGATTTTAAACTTACGCAATTTAAACTACCTATATTGTAAACTGTAAACATAACACAGGACAGGACGCTGATAAGAGCCTAATGGCATTTTTTAAACACAAATTTGGCAAAACATATGTATATTAGTATGTAGTTTAAGATGATTATTTAAATAAATGTGGTTCTTGAGGATAGGTACTCATATTTATTAGGGCACCCATGATTTCATGATTAAAATTATTGTTTAATTTACGAAAAGTCTTCTAGTGACCACGGCGATTGTAACGCAGCCGAATCGTCGAAGTAATTAAATAAGTCTTATGTTACGTTTACAATTAGGTGATTTCTACGACACCATCGTACTAATACCACCAGGTTTTATCCTGAACCTGTAAAGGCAAGGAATATAAAATATTGTTACTGCTTACTTAGTTATGAAATTAATTATGTTCACTATTGATTTTTTACCAATAGGTAAAACCACTGTAAGACACTGTACCAATGTAAGACGTTTTTTATAAATTATTATCTGTTTTTTCCAAAATCTAGTTTTTTGTAATTTTTTTATTCATACTAAGCCATTCATTACTAAGTCTGAGTTTGTCACCACTTTAACGGTGAAGGGAACCAAAAATTATACTTCAGGGGTAATTAATTTATCCAAATCGGTGAAGCCCTGTAGAGCCGTTTTTGAAATTTAAACAAATATACAAAATTTGCTTACCTTTTCGATGTATTCGTACTACCTTGCTGTTTAATTGGTACAGTAGTTAGTTGATTTCACAAAAAATCCTACTATCCTATCCTACTAACAATATAAATGTGAATGTATGGATGTTTGGATATTTGGATGTTTGTTGCTCAATCACGTCCTAACGTATGAACGGATCGGGCTGAAATTTGGAACACAGATAGATTATCTCACTATATATCACTTTCACTTTAGATATCACTTTTCATCCCGGAAAAACAACGGGAACAACGGGAACGGGAACTTCGCGGGTAACACCGCGGGGCGCTGCTAGTATATAATATAATATTATAAATGTCAATGTATGGATGTTTGGATGTTTGTTGGTCAATCACGTCCTAACGTATGAACGGATCGGGCTGAAATTTGGAACACAGATAGATTATAATCTGGAAGAACACATAGGCTACTTTTTATCCCGGAAAAACAACAGGAACGGGAACTTCGCAGGTAACACCGCGGGGCGCTGCTAGTACGAAATATAGCCGAGTGTCTGAGTCGAATTATAAATTGAAGTCTATTTTTTAGAGAAAATTTGTTTATTTTAACCTAAGAAATTTAAATTCTTTGTTTTATATTTCAAGGAAAATCATTTTTTATTTATGTAAGTATGTCATTTTTTATCGTTTGTTTGCACTTACTGTCACCTCGTGTGATGAAGCGGCGATGCAGTCTACGTTGCCGTTGGAGGGTGCTTACCTAGAAAAAACCACACAAGTAACATTAAAAAAGACCACATAAGTTACATTTGCTAATTTTGCTAATTAGTATTAGAAATTTTTGCTAATTAGTAATATCCGACCAACGCTTTTCTGTTCGCAACAACAACATACTACGACAACTCTGTTGCCTGTTGGTTGTTTAACAACAGATATGGACCTAGGGGTCTAACATCTAAAGAAAACAGCCTTAGATTTGATATTATTACTCTCTTTTTTATTTTTCTGTAATTATTGAGACAGCAATCCAGCAAGCCAAAGCCGATTAGTTAGTGGTAGTAAGGCCGTTTGCCAAACACATCCGGTGGAGGGCGACCCTTACGTGTACCACCAACTTATCTGTAGAACGGCCGAAAGCGGAACTACTAAGTTACGAGTATTAAAAGACACAGAGGTTACCTAATTTTGTTATAGGTGGCAATACCTTTCGATCGTGGCGCCATCGCTACATTCTACAGATAATTTGGTCGCATTGTAAGGGTAGGATTTCCCACAGATGTATCAAGTCAAAGCAACGCAAATCTGGCTGAAGTTGTATGAGAGGTAAAAATATACAACGTTGACAAAATCAAACAAAGCGAAAAGTAAGGCTATGTTTACACGGGTGTGTTTATCATGACTAAATTATTCATTGTGTTTTATTCATTTTGCGTAGACGATAAAACGGGTTTATGGCGTAATAAATGAAAATGAATGTTTTTTTTTCCGAGTGGCGGGTCTCGTTCATATTTCACATCGTCCTGATTAGTGACGTATGCTTTTATTAACATGGGGTTTATAGCTTTTTATTGAATACTAGTCGCAATCCGCGGTTTCACGTGCGAAGTTGCCTATCCCGGTATTTTTGCAGTATAACAAGTACTAACGCGTTTATTATTCCTGACTATTATCTATTTATGTACAAAATTTCATCCAGATTCCTTCAGTAGTTTTTGCTTGAACAAACATCTATACATACACACAAACATCCGCATCCATAATATTACGTTGGGATTTTATAGGATTCATACACAATAATTATTTATTTAAATAGGATTCAGGGCGAGTTATTTTAGTTAATGTAGGTACATGATAATTTGTACATGACGTGTTATTATTATATGTTTGATTTTATTTGTATTTATGACAATAAACAATAATAATAATTAATTAATTAAATGTGAGTAATTTATTTCGTAAATAAGTTGTTACCTACATTTATAATTTTCATTTGCCAAGGTTTATATACGATCTTTGAGCAATAAAATTTGAATCTATTCTCAATTTGACCACAGACATTTTTAATGTATTTATTACGCATAGTAAAAAAGAAAAATGTTTATTATGTAAACTATAAGTGTGCGAAATTTCAAACTCTTCCGTCCGCGCAATTTTCGTAAAAATTGGTACAAAGTTTTTGCTTCACGTATTAAAATTTAGATTATAGATTGATGTTTAAAAATGTATCTTTTTATTATTGTATTATTTGATGTATCGTAAAAAAAATCCTCATTCCTGTGGGCCTCATAACGAAGCTCAAAGTCGCACAGCGTGAAATGGAGAGAACTATGCTCGGAGTCTCTTTGCGCGACAGAATCCGTAACGAGGATGTTCGCAAAAGAACGAAAGTAGCCAACATAGCTCAAAGAGTAAGCAAGCTGAAGTGGCAATGGGCAGGCCACATCGCTCGCAGAACTGACAACCGATGGGGAAGAAAGGTTCTCGAGTGGCGTCCACGAACCGGAAGACGCAGTGTTGGAAGGCCTCCCACTGGATGGACAGATGACCTCACAAAGGTCGCTGGAAACCGCTGGTTGCAGATTGCGCAGGACCGCACAGTGGACGTCTTGCGGCTGATGTAGATGATGATGATGAAAAAAAAATTAAGATTCTAAAATAATAATTGTAAAAATACATTTCAATAAAAGGCGATTATAAAAAGGTTACAACATTAATAACTCGGCTGTCAGCAAAACGTGCACACGTGGGCTTATTGTAAAAGTACTTAGGGTAAGGATGAGATGATCGATTACCCCTCTGACGTCATTCGCAGCTACTCTCATTTTTTAGCAGCGAAATATCCTTATATCTGACACGTCTTATCAACGCTTATATTTCTGTAACTGCCATTTAATTCTAACGTCTAGTAATGTGTAAAGATTACCGTATTCCGGTTTGAAGGGCAATGATTCCAGAAGCAATACAGGGCCATGATAACTCATGTTCTTTTTTTGGGTGATGTGGGCAGCAAGTACTGAACTAGGAAGTGAAATATTATCATGTTCTAATTTAAATGGCAATGTTTCTACAGAAATAGGCGAGACAACTAAAAAGTAATTAGTCTGTGAGTTGGATTATTAAAAAATATTGTAGAGGTATTTTTAAAGTGAAAACTTCTTTAGGCGCGCCTAGACAAATTTTTCGTCGGGTGTAAATTGAATTCTACCGTCACGCTCGGGTATGATAAGAAACCTTCGGGTAAACTCGGGACCTTGACGATTGGGCATCTAGAAATGCGTCAGCCAATGGGAAAATGCTGAAAGGGCGTGGCCTCGCCATCATGGCATGGCCATCTAGAAATGCGTGAGCCAATGGGAAATGCTGACGCATTTCTAAATGGCCATGCCATGATGGCGAGGCCACGCCGTCCGGTTACACCCGTGTAGTTTCCAAGGTAAGCTATCAAATTCTGAGTTATAAGTTTTCACTTCTATCGGTAGTTTCTATAACTGCCAATATTTTTTCTTTTGTTCTTGAAACACAAAAATGACGAAGATACAGTGTTTAAAAGTTTGGCGTAACGCCATTTTATGGTACGATTTTTACGAAAAAGTGACGTCATAACCTCCACTCAAACAGTACAAACAACGACGTATTATCTAGTGACATAAATGGCGGCCTTATCGGTAATACGTTAAATATTCGTCGTCGCAAGATCTCAAGTGTATTTGGGCATCGCTCTACTATTTCAAGTTTCAAGTATCACTGAAGGTTCGACACTCGAACAAGAAGAGCTCTTAATATTTCGCAGTCGTTTAGTCCTCAATATCAAAGTTCGGACCCAAGAACAACACGTAAAAACATTTAAGATACCAGACAGTTTAGTAAAATTGTTTTCCCCTTATCATCACAATATAATTATGAAACTGACCGTATCTTTACAGCAATAGAGTACAGAATGGTGTGACAGTTGCGAAATTTCGTGATGTCGAAGTTTCGGGCTCACTTTACTGGCTTTTGAAGTCGCATTAGGGGGAAATTACGACGTTTGACACGTAACTACCATAATTTTGTCGTTAGTAGATATTTCATATTAGAGAATTAATTTTGATATTTTAGTAATATTTCAAAGTCACTTGTAAAAGTTCGCTTTTCCATTTACGATTTAAATAATTTGTGGGTGGTTTTATGAAGCCATCAACTACTTAAGAAGCATTTGCAACTTTTGCTTACTTAAGCTGAAGTTAAAGTTTCTTATTAGACAGAAATCAAACAAATTTACGAGAGGGTAATATTATTTTGTCCGAGTTTCTCCTCACTTTCTTGCTTTGATCTGCGTCTTATTCACGTCTTCATAATAATGGTCGCTTGGAATAAACCTCTGGAAGCGAAAAGATCACAATTTATGGCACTAATCTTATATATAAAATTCTCGTGTCACAGTGTTTGTTTCCTTACTCCTCCGAAACGGCTTTACTGATTTTTACCAAATTTTATATGCATATTCAATAGGTCTGAGAATCGGCTACTAGCTACTTTCCATACCCCTAAGTGACAAAATGTTGTTCACCCCAATTTTTTTTTTTTAATTTTCGGACAATTTTTTTTTGTTTTTATATTTTTATCATGTGGCGTTAAAAAATACATACAACCCTAAATTTTCACCCTTTTATCACCAACCCCTATTTTTGAATAGCCATTTTAGTAATTCATTTTTCATACCGCTCGATAACTGATCAATTATAGTCTTTTTTCTCATCATGTAATAGTTTGCCATATAATATGCCTTATAAATTATAACATCATGTAATAATTTATATGGCAAAACAACGTTTGCGGGGTCAGCTAGTATCAAATATAAGTAAGTCAAATTATTGACATTTATATGTGTTTATCGAATTCCTCTAACAACATTAGCCATTAGCGCCAGTTTTGGTAAAATTTTGAACTATTTCTGAAAACGACATTATGAACGATTTTATTACACATCTTTTCTTTCTAAATAATTCATAACGCTATTGAGAATAATAATAAAATATATAACTTTAATTATAATTGGATCAATTCAGAAACAGCCAATTATGTTACGAATAAATTCATATTCGTAACATAAATTCATGTCGAAATTACTATGCCTAGAATTGTTCTATTACCAACAATACATCAATCAAGATACAAATTGCTAGTCTCAACGAGACATTTTGATCTATTCCTTTGATTTACTCGATACAAAAAGGGCAACCTCAATCAAAGCCGCAAGTAAAATATACATGAAACGGGGGAGCTCATACATCATAGGGCAACACTCGAATCGGTCTGTGGTTAATAATTTACCGAGGGAATTTTAGTTAGGAATATCATCTACTAGCTGTCACCCGCGACTTCGTCCGCGCGAAATAAATACTAAGGTAACTCAGGCAGTACCTATTTTCATACCCAGACACATTTACGGTTACTAAAAACAGCTTATAATAAAACGTGAAATACGTGAAAGCGTAAGAAGCATTCGTTCCCTATTCCAACTCCAATTTCATCCCCATACAGTTCGAAATTACAAAATTGCTAGAACTAACATTTATTTGCTTCGTGTCAAGTGCCTATACTCAGAGTGTCATGGTTTTATCTTCAGCGGTTGGGATCTTCCATGGTTACATTCATCCCCCATTTCAAGCCCAATTTCACCCCCGTACAGTTCGAAATTACAAAATTACTAGAACAAATATTCGTTTGCTTCGTGTCAAGTGTCTATATACAGAGTATCATGGTTTTATCTTCAACGGTTGGGAACTTCCAAATTGACATTCATCCCACATTTCAACCCCAATTTCGCCCCCGTACAGTTCGCAATTACGAAATTGATAGAACAAACATTAGTTTGCTTCGTGTCAAGTGTCTATATATACATATATCGCTTTTAGTGATAAGGTCGCCAATTGCTACTTTATTTTATTTTGTTTTAAGCGACTTTTGTTTATTTATTTTTTTAGTTAAGTGCAATAAAGAGTTAATCTATCTATCTATATACAGAGTTTCATGGTTTTATCTTCTACGGTTGGGAACTTCCATATTTACATTCATCCCCCATTTCAACCCCAATTTCACCCCTGAACAGTTCGAAATTACGAAATTGATAGAACAAACATTTAATTGCTTCGTGTCAAGTGTCTAGATACAAAATTTGATAACTTTGAAAATGACGAATTTTCATACAACCATTCATCTCTTGTTTTACCCTCTTAGGGGTGGCATTTTGCAAAACCCCGTCTTAGCGAGCGCCTACGTGCTAAAAAGTAACCCCATGCAAAATTACAGACTCCTAGCATTTGTAGTTTCTGAGATTCGGTGATGAGTGACCTTTCGCTTTTATACACATAGATATAGATTGGGTATAACGAAAGTGGCTGAAATATAGCAAAGACAGTAACTGACATAAGCCGTGATGGCCTAGTGGCGAGAATGACCAATAGATGCTGACTAAAAAAACTAATTAGTCTGCCAGTTACATTATTAAAAACATTATATACGTATTTTTCTTCTGTTTGTGAAATAAAAAATGACGAAGATATAGTGCTTAAAAGTTTCGAGTAACGTCACACACACGTCTATATATACAATTTTAATGTAGACGTGACGTCACAACTCCCCGCTTCTGAAGTTTGACGATCTAATATTTCTTTGTAAATTTTGAATAATATGATAAAACAAAAAATACGCGTGTCATATTTTTCTATAATCTACCTGACGTATTAATTTTATTAGATTTGTTATCAATTGAGTAAAAGTAAACCAATTGAATAAATGTAAGAATTTATATTGACAACTGTTCGATCTTTCCCATATATAAAATTTCACAAACGAAATGCTCTTCAACGGCTTAGCTCCATCTACTTATAGCGCCAACCTCTCTAAAACTCTTTTGAGATGGTGGGTAGAAGTGAATGGTATCCCACCGGCGCCCTCTACACTAAATGACACATATATAAACTCAAATCCCAGTATTAAATATAATACTATAGTGAAATACACGGTAAACAAAATAGAGGTGATAACACGGCCCTCCTGCGCACGCTGCCAACCTTGGCAGTGTCACAGTCTGGTGTAGTTGGTGTGAACAAAATACACAATTTATTAATTTTATCAAAGTTAATTTTACTCTTCCAGTATTATCCACTTAAGATGAGTAACTTTCCCAAGCAGTTGCGCTGTCACATTGTCGCAACTCAAGGTACGTCATTATTACCACATTCTCCATAAATCCACTTAAGACGAGTAACTTTTTTCCGCTTCCGCTTTTGGAAGTGTCAACACGTATTTTAGATTGGCTTACAAATTAATTGTTAAATAATAAAAATAAGTGCACCAACTAACCTCAAAGTTTTCACAAGTACAAAGCAGTGATAAAATAGAAGTTTGGTGATAAATACAGATGGATAATGGATGATCTAGCCAAGTTTCAAGTAAATCACATCACATTAACGACAATTGCACATTTGAAAACAACCAAAACAAGACAGAATCAACTAAAAATAGTAAGTCACTTTTAAACTAAACAATAACAAACTCCAGCTGATTGGATCAGATGTTGCCGGTATTTAGACAACATAACAAAAATACTCGTTCGGATACACGAACTGTCAAATCAAGATATATAAGTTTGACCCATCACTTTATTCGATATTGAGTCGATTAAAATCGACTAATACTCAGATTACTAATACCGGTACTACGAATGTTGCCAACATTGAAGGAAAGTCACTATTTTGGTAAAAATACTTACATTAATTTAAAGTACACTGACAGAGTTTTTTAATAGTAATAATATTTTTTTAAATTATAATAATATTATGGAGAAAATGGACACTGACAATGTGACTATTAGGTTCCAACCACGACAAAGAGCGAGTTCGCTAGGAAGTCTGACAGATTCGTCAATATTTGAATCTACAAGAATTAGCTTGCCGGATACACTGCATGATCAAAGTGAACTTAACTCTTCATCACAACATAAAATTACAGAGTTAGAAAGTCGCCTTGCGTCTGCAAATAACGAAGTTGATAACTTATTATTAGAGAATGGTCGAATGAAAAAGGAATTAGAAAAATGTGTTAAAATAATCGATTTATACAAAAAAGTTGATGTGAATAATATTCAGCATTCTCCAATGCTGTGTAGAAAAAGGAGGAGACCACGAGATTCCCTGGATATGGAAGATAATACGACTCCATCGTCGACTAAACGGGTTCATCAATTCATGTATGAGAAACAACAAGAAATTATAGAAGAAATGACCGGCCAAATAAGGCAGTTGCAGCAATGGCTAGATGAAGAAAAATCAAAAAATAACAACAACAATAAACAAGAAAAAAATAAAATAATAAACCAGAATAAGAAAATTTATCTACATACACAATCGAGACACAAATCGTTTAAACAGTTACAAAAGAAAATAAGGAAGTTCACAAAGAAAGTAAATAAACTCACAAAGGAATATACTATATCTAAAAAGGAAAATAACGAGCTAAAACATGAGATTTCAGAATTAGAAATGAAGCTAAAATGTACAAGAGATGATACCAATGTTTTCACTCAAGAGCTTATGGAAAATACAAAAAACAAATACAAATATACTAATAGAATACAACATATAAAACCAAATAATAATGTAGTAGACGCAAATAAACGAAATATTACTGTTTTCTCAGACAGGATTGGGCAAGGACTGGCAGCCAAATTAACTAACAATATAGGACAACATTACAAAGTTATTAATATATGTCATCCAGATGCAAATTATGAGCGTACATTAAATAGTTTTAGTGAGGTAACAAAAAATCATAATGAGAATGATATTGCCGTAATCCTAATAACAAAGCTCGAAGAAACTATCAATTACAAGACAAAAAGGCAAGAGTACATAAAACGTCTGAAAGAAATTATAAATAGTCCACATAGAACTTTCAATATTATTATTAGCGATATACAGTTTGACGGAGTTAATGATATGACTATATACAAATTGAATGAACAAATAGCACATCTAGCGAGCACTGCAGATAATGTTAAGTTTGTCGATCTAAACATCAGAGATAGTAGCGCCAAAGTCTACAGCTATACCCATATTAAAGAACTAATTTTAAATATGATAACAATGACCGCAGGAGGCAAGAAATTTCAAGGCTCAACGGTTCTTAAGTTTGTTAATCTTCATACCCAAGACACTAGTCAGAAAAACACAAATTTTCAATCAGAAATAAGAAAAATGAAGAACAGATAATACTGCATGCAAACGTACAATGTATAAATAATAAATATTTAGAAATTGAAGATTTTCTCAACAACTGTAAATGTGATGTATTTTGCATATCAGAAACATGGGCGGAAGATGAACGAGTACAAAATATGGTTATATCGAACTACGAGTTAGCTACATATTTCAACAGAAAATTTTTTGTACATGGGGGCACAGCAATATTCGTTAAACACGGTTTAGAATATAAGGTACGACATGACATAAATAGAATATCATTTGAAATGAACTTTGAATTATGTGCTATAGAACTGAGAGTATCTAAACTTGTAATTGTTTCAGTGTATAGGCCAAGTAAGGACATACATCTATTTTTTGAGTTACTTACGAAATTGTTGCATAAAGTTAGTTGTGAGGGGAAACAAACTGTATTAGCGGGAGATTATAATCTGAATGTTTTAAAAATAGATAAAAACATAAAAAAACTGTTAAGTATTATAAATAACTATGACTGTAGGCTTGTATTAGAGACGCCGACAAGAGTGCAAGGAAGTAGTGCAACATGTATCGACAATTTTATTGTAAATTTTGACAACTGTAAAGGCTATGTATTGGACCATAAATTATCAGATCATAAAGTTATTAAGCTGGTTTTAACTGGTAATTTGGATTATGATAGCAATATTAACAAAATTTCTAGCTACAAAAGAATTATGTCAGAAAATAACTTTACTTATTTTCACTATTTATTTCGAAAGGATTACGTGCAACTAAGAAATCAAATTATGTCTTGTGATGATTGTAATGCAAGAATGAATATTTTTCAGGACGCAGTTAAGTTTTATTTTGATATAGCTTTTCCCAAAAAAATAAATAATACATCTCGCCAAACAACGAAAAAATGGACGACAAAAGGTATAGAAGTATCAAAACTAAAATTATTAAATTTGGAGGCATTGCAAGAACTCCAACCGTCAAAAAAGAGAGAAAGAGAAATAAGACAGTACAGAAAGATTCTGAGAAAAGTGTTTATAGCTTCTAAGAGACTGCAGTATAGTCACAGAGTAAAACTTGCTAGAAATAGAGTAAAAGAGACTTGGAATATAATTGGTGAACAAGTGAAATTTAAGAAAAAGCAAAAAAATAAGACAGGTTTCACAACAGTTAAAAATCAGACTGGGATCGAAATAACAGATTGCCAGGAAATAGCAGATACGTTCAACAATTTTTTTAAAAATATCGGCAGTAAAGTGACTCAAAATACAAAAATAGATATTAATAAATGTATGGAATATTTAAAAAAATCAAATAAGCCCGTATCGACACTAAAATTTGACCCAATTGATCTTGACGAATTAATAATTATCATTAAAAATATGAAGCCTACAATAACACCTGACATATATGACATTAATAGTAAGACATTGAAACAGCTGATCTTGGACAATGAATGCTTCGTAGAATTATTACACCTAACAGTAAATGATTGCTTAGAGCAAGGTATTTTTCCAGATAGCTTAAAAGTTGGCAGGGTTATTCCCTTATACAAGAAAGGGGATTGCACTGAGTTAGACAATTATAGACCAATCTGTATTCTGCCAACAATATCAAAAATTTTAGAAACAGTAATTAAAAATAAAATACTACAATTTTTCGAAGACAATAATTTATTCACACCATCACAATTTGGGTTTCGCAAAGCTAGGTCCACAGAGATGGCTATTCGAAAAGTAGTTTACTATATTTTGGATTCATTAGACAAATCGAAAAAGTGTGCAAGTATCTATTGTGACCTTTCCAAAGCTTTTGACTGCCTAAGGCATGATATACTTATGTTAAAATTAGATCACTATGGCTTTAAGGGTTCTGAATTGAACATGATGCGTACATATCTTCAAAATCGATGTCAAAGTGTCTCTATAGGTAATATAAACTCTACAAGGGAAACAGTAAGCATAGGAGTGCCTCAAGGTTCAATTTTGGGACCGTTACTCTTCTTAATTTATGTAAATGACCTTGTAAATGCGATGCCAGATTGGACCTATATCAGCCAGTTTGCCGACGACACACACATTGGTGTTAGCGACAAATGTAAACAGCAACTTGATGCAAAAATTTCGCATGCTGTGACTTTAATCAAAATGTGGTTTAATGCAAACGGGATAATTTTAAATGAAAACAAAAGTGTTATTATGCATTATAAAACGAAAAAAGGTATACACGTAGGAGACACAATTAAAGAAAACGTATTTCTGGGCTATACTATCGATCACACGCTCAGTCACTCAAATCACATCGACAAGTTATGTAAAAAAATGTCCAGTGCAAACTATGCACTGTTAAAATTAAGACCCCTTTTGGACAAAAACTCTATTCTGTCGATATATTATGCCTACATACATTCTAGAATAAAATATGCTATAACAGTGTGGGGTAACGGTGCAGATATACAAAGAGTCTTAAAACAACAAAAAAAGGCTATAAGAATGATGTTTGGCCTACGAAAATATTCGTCCGCAAGACCTTATTTTAAAAAACATAAAATCATGACTGTGATATCGCTATATATATACAACTGTCTACTAGAAATGTTTAATGAAATTGGGAAATCTGTAATAACAAAAAAAGAGCGATATAACATTAAATGTACACTAAGAAATGAGGATCAGTGGTATATGCCAAGAGTAAGACTTGCCAAAGTTGAAATGCAAGGGTTAAATAATAAAATAGCAATGTTAAGCAAACTACCTAGATGCTTAACAAAATTGCATTTAAATGATTTCAAAAGAAAGTTAAAAAAATTCTTTGAATCAAACCCGTTTTATTCTATTAAAGAATTTATGAATTTGAAATTGACAGAATCTTCATTCTTGTATATGAACGCTGACATAACCGACTGAAATAAGTGGCAACAAAACAACTAAATATTTGTTGTAATGACATTATTTGTAAATGCTGTAATGTAATTTTATTAATGTAATGTAAGTTTTTTTTTTTCTTTTATGATTAAGTATGATGACAAATTACTGTAATGACATCAATAATATCAAGTGAATTCACATGACATTTTGTAATTAATATTAATTTTGTTAATTAATATTGTTTTGTTTTGTTTGTTTCATTGATTTAAATACAATTTTATTCTAATACATATTTTGACTAAATTCTTTATTTTTACTAATGTATGATTTTATTAACATATACCAACATTCATAATTTGATTTCATTACAGATATTTTCACTAGACATTTAGACTTTCTTATTTTTGTGATTTTAATCATTGTAAACTGTGACGTACCTGGTATAACATATGTAGTTATAAGGCTAATAAAGATATTCTATTCTATTCTAATGAATAGCTTTCCCAAGCAGTTGCGCTGTCTCATTGTCGCAACTCGAGGTACGTCACTACATTACCCACATTTTCCATAAATCTCAAACATACACCTTTCCTTAGCTGCCGCCTGGTAACTCTAGATACGCGGCATTAAAGTCATAGTCAAAGTCAAAGTCAAAGTTCATTATTTTCACTCTTAATGCTTTCTCTAGCAGTTACCACTCTTAGGCCGACACTAAGTACGTCAGTTTATGTCCAAGGTATTACGGTTTCACACTAACGCTTACTTTGTCAATGGATCCGAAGCCATTGCACTTCACTACGTTATTCAAACGTTAACTCATCAGCAATCAATCATAATACCTGACAACATCCTAGAGCCATTGCACTGCTCGATTGGGTTTGACTTTCAATTACAGTATATATCTCCAAGTCTACTAATCGTACCTATTCAAGGTTTCATATTTTTCTCACATATGGCCTTCTATGTACATAGTTTTTATAAACGCTCCCAAGTGATATTTATAGCGAATTAAAGGGTCTCATTTTTTTAAACAATACCAAAACAATTCATTGGTAACGTACATAGCTCGGCATCATCTGACTAAAATCTCTCTAATTTCAACCATAAGGGTATCTTATAACTGCACTGAATATAACCACTTTGTAACCCAACTACGGTAACCAAATTCAAATCAAAGATGTAACACTTTCTATTACTGTATTATGTTTTAAAATGCATGAACTTTCTCAAACAGTTTCCCTGAAAGATATTTATACCAATATCCAACTGATTTACACTTTTTATCTATGGTTGCTGTGCCTCGCAACAACTCGTCTACAAAATAAGCTACCCTCTCATAAAGTTTCGTAAAACAGTATCCACAAACTTTTAAAAAAACCGAAGATGTTTCATTCTACGAAATGTTCTGATTGCAGTTCCCGGAATTGAAGGTTATTTTACAGTACCCTCTTTACGAGATAATAATTAATAGATTTAACTTGTCGGTGATTCGCAAAAGTTTAATTTGAAATGCAATGTTAGATAACAAGGTTAAAACAATTTTATACATCGTTTCTTCAAAGTAAATCGTAATATTAAACTGTTGCTTACTCACGTGTACATTACGCGTGTTACGCACTACTGAAACCACTGATCAAAAAATAACATTTTGACTTACTGCGGGCGACGCACGTCCAGTGCGTTTTGGACTTTCCTCTGTCTGGCCGAGTTGGTGCCCGAGCTGATGATTTCTAGGCGTGGTGTTCATAGCACTTCTGATGTTATCAATTGAGTAAAAGTAAACCAATTGAATAAATGTAAGAATTTATATTGACAACTGTTCGATCTTTCCCATATAAAATTTCACAAACGAAATGCTCTTCAACGGCTTAGCTCCATCTACTTATAGCGCCAACCTCTCTAAAACTCTTTTGAGATGGTGGGTAGAAGTGAATGGTATCCCACCGGCGCCCTCTACACTAAATGACACATATATAAACTCAAATCCCAGTATTAAATATAATACTATAGTGAAATACACGGTAAACAAAATAGAGGTGATAACAGATTGTTATTGTTACGATATAAGTGAATAATGTACCGATTTTATCGTATTTTTTTTTTAATTTTTCATGCCATTTTACGATTGTCAGATAGTAGGCTCTACAGCCAATACTAGGACAAAAAACAACAAACAGTCAAACCTCATGGGATGATTCGATACAAGAAACCTTTTAAGACTTCTTAAAAGTTTTAAGAGATCAATTCGAAGTAACCCTCAGATTTATTTATCAGCTAAACCGAATTTAGCTGAAAGGAATTGTAGGAATGGGAATATTATACACGCAGTTTAGTCAGTAAGGACGTGGGGATATGCTAATTTTGATGGAAAAAAAATTGGAAACTAGAGAACTTATTAAGAAGACGAAACAAGAGATACATCTTATATGATTAATGTCTAATCCAATTCAATAAACAAATAATAAATTTGAAGAAATTGAAATTACTAAAAAAATTCGTACTACTAAACAATAAAATATATTTTATTTGTTTTCTAAAAAAAAAAGTAATTAAACTAATAATTTTAAAGTAATTGAATTTCTTTATATTTATGATATTTTGGTGAGATGCACATTAATTTTTACTGCTCATGTCGGCGACGACTCACAAATCAGTCACTGCGCTGCTCTACGACCGCTCCGACGCTACGCAGCTACATTAGCTTGTCAGTGACACGATCGAACGACGAACATGCAGTTAATAAAAACTACACCGGCCCAATAATTCCTTCACCATTCCTTACGTTACCAACCACGTTGTCATCCTTACTCAAGAGATAAACTTTACAACCAGCTCTACGATTTCCCAATAGGGAACCGAGATAACATATTTATGGCCTGTATTTATGAGGTGCCGATAATGCCAATGTGTGCGGTGCCGCGAACTAGTTCAGCGCGTAGCTTTGTTTTAGCAGTTCGTAACTTCGTAAGCGCTGATGAGAATAGTGATGGCTGGCATTATGAGTTATCAGCACTTAGTAGTGTCCCGCGGTTTAACCCGCGTATTCCTCGTTTCCGCTATTTTCCCGGGATAAATAGTAGCTTGTGTTATTCCAGCCCATATTTTAGCTGTATTCCAAATTTCAACACGATCTGTTGAGACGTTCCAGTGTGATTGAGTAACAAATATCACTATTTTAGCATTTGTAATATTAGTTGTATCATGATTGAACTTATGACTGGCCTCGTGGCTTAGTGGGTAGTAGCTCTGCCTGCGAAGCCGAGGGTCGTGGGTTCGATCCCCACCCAGTGCAAATATTTGTGTGATGAATTCAAATGTTTGCACTGTGTCTGGGTGTTTCTATGTATAATAAGTATGTATTTAAAACTATATAAGTATTATATCAGCTATCTGGCCGCCATCACACAAGCTTTGCTTAGTTTGGGGTCAGATGGTGTTGTGTGTGAATTGTCCACCAATATTTATTTATTTATTTATTATGCCGTGGTGGCTTAGTGGCGAGGACATCCGATGTCACAATTGTGAGGTCGTAAGACGGAATCCCGCCTGCATTTTCGAGTAAATCCAAATGCAGTACAAGCTTGTCATCACCAATAATGGCTTTGATGTAAGAATAATATAATGGCTTTTGGCAGTCCGTGTCAACACAGTTAGAAAGTTATGAGTCCGTGCCTTTTCAATACTACCCTAATGTCGTTGAAGCGATATGCTGTTTGAGGAATATATATGCTATTGTGGAAATAATGCGGAGCGGCTGAAATGCTGCGATCAGATGACGGGCTCGTTGCCGGATTGGCTCTCATGCCTAAGATGTAAACGCCCTAGCGGTGGATCAGTAGTAAGGCCTACTGTCCACGCACGCGTCTTTTGTCGAATGCATGCATCCTACAAACAAACGCAAGACGTGCGGCTGTCGTCTCGTTGTCGCTTCGTGGACACAGACTTCATTATTTGTACGCAAGATGCAAGCATTCGTCTTGCATCCGACAATTGTCGAAATCGTGCGGATGTCGTGCAGCTACGTGGACAATTGGCCTAAGAAAAACATGAAGAAACCGGCATGACCCTCCTTTCGCGGACATGCGTCACCCGTCATCGCGCACTTGACGGATTATCGCCTCGACATTTTCTTTGTAAAAGAAGGCCCCTTTAAGAAGGCCCCTTTTCAAGAAAGTTTACTATGCAGTTTGCACAATTCGTAGTTATGTATATGCCATTAGCATTTTCAGATTTTTGGTACCCACTTCTGCACACAGAACTCCCTCTCCTAAAGCACAGCGACAGCTTTGTTCGTCCAGTTTTAGGTCGGTGATTTATATCAATTTTAGCACAGGTTGTCATTATATCTGGTAATAGTGTTTTAAACTACGTTCGCCCTAGACTCCAGGATTTACAATGATGAAGCGCCAATAATGCCGATGTGGGCGGTAAAGCGGAACTTGTTAATTGCGTAGCATTGCCTCAGCATAGTTTGTAACCTCGTAACCACTAATGAGAAAAGTGACGGCTGGATTATGAGTTATTATAGTTTCATGAGCATTGTGCAGTTTGCACAATTCGTAGTTGCGTATATGCCATCATCATTTTGGCATTCGTTGCTACAAAGGTGACCTTACTATAGAACACCACAGTGGCTGCTCTATCCATCCAGTTTTCGCCAATGGTTTTGAGCTGGTTTATAAATTACTGACAGGTTTACAGTCCATGACCATATCGCCCAACGTCTGCTATCTTGGATGGAACGTGTTTACCTAGAAGAAACGGATTCACTCTAGAATTGAAGGCACCAAGATCGTGACGTGACTATTCCAAATTGGCTTGGTATTGTTTCCAAAGTGCACCACTTACCTCCAAGTGGTGAACTTTGGAAATAATAATTTTGGAACTATGGGCATCAGTCAACAGCTTTTCTAGGTGGGATCTTGTAGATTGATTGCTAATCCTGACCGTGGTGAGAACTTTTTTTCACGCTCCTCGCTGTTCTAGTAGCACAAACAAATATTTAATTCTTCTTATCTATAAACTATGATCTTTGTATCTACATTTTCCACGGGAACACAAAAATGTCAGTCCACTTGTAATGGAGACCTGTCTAGTATTGCCTTGCACTTGCATCACGTACGAAATAAACACGTACACATACCCAGCGTGTGAGTCAAAGAAATATCGTTCAATTCCCAGCCAGTGGGGAACCGACAAATAATCTTATTTCGACCGCAAGACCCACAGATTGTGTTACAGAGAGATATTCCGGGCGCAGGCGGGCCCGGGCGCCGGAAGCTATATCGGTGCACACACGACTTGAATACTTAATGGTATGAAGAGTAGACTTCGGAAATACTAATATGAGGCAATAGAAAAAAAAGATAATGTATAATGGAATAAAAAAAAGCTTCTTATAAACAGTACTGAGTACTGTATGTAGGTAGGAGTATATTTGTTGATCAATGACGTTAGAAGAAGCTGAGAGGGAACAGCATGAAATTTGAAACTTAGCTTTTATTCGGACATGGAGCATAAGCTACTTTTTAAGCCAAAAAATGTACAGTTCCTTAGAAAATAGCTTCTCTATATTTTACGCGAACAAAGTCACAATAGGTATAATAAAATATTGGACCGTCAATAGTCTAGATAGATGGAAATTCTTTATTACCCACAAAACAAGAGAAAAATAAACAAAAAGATATATTCATTCTTAAAGTCGGTGAGGAAAATGCTGTAAGGCCTTTTTTATCGCGTATAGGTCCGTGTTTGACCACCAACTCGCCTGATGGTAAGCGACGGTGTGATCAAAGATGACGTACGCTGACCTAGAAACTACCTATTCACTCTGACCTTGAAAAGTTCTAGAACATCATAATTTAAAATGATAATTCTCATTATGATGACCACACGTCGCCGTCGTTACGTAGTGTGGTCAGGTGGTCACCATTTATAAATGTGTCATCGTGTGCGTCTATTCATGGATACATGACAGGGATAGAATCCCTTTGACCTAGACTGTGCTTTAGACGATTTTAAACTTTATAACAGTACAAATGAAGCCCAATTTAAAATGTGGCTAAAATCGTAAATGCGAATAAAACTACTTCAGCTGTTAATAAAAATATCACTTCCGCATAGGTGAATTTCTAATACCGATATTATTAATGAAAAGGGTCCAACGGTTAGAATTAATCGATTTGATGACAAACAAACAAGTTTTCCGCTTGAATATTTAAAATGTGATACGAGTATATAGGTTATAATTCTACTTCTCCAATATGGATTGACCGATTTTGACGATTATTTTTGTTTAGGTATTTGTGAGATTTGATTATAGGTCGTACGACTCGTAACGTAACGTTTTGTCATAAAGTCTGTGACGTCATACGATATTTTAATATCATTGTGGTGGTGTGGTGTAGTGCAAAAAAATAAGAATGATTGTGTTGTTAAATTTTAAAAACTCAAAAACGGCTTGGCAACGCTGGTGGCGTTTTTGAGTTTGGCGACATCACATCCTAGATTTTGAGTTTGGCGACCAAATTGAACAAAAACATTAAATTTAGGCCATTTATAACTTCCCAGCTGTGCCCCGCGGAATCATCCGTGCGTGATAAAATGTAGGCCTATGTACTGTTCTATAATCAGACTGTGTTTCTATCAACCCGATCCTTTCCGACGTGATCGAGCAACAATCATCCAGACTTTAACATTTATAATATTAGTATAATCGGGTTGATTTAAACGAAATATAAAAATGATTACCCTAAACATCACAAAATTTGTTTTTTTAAATGAATGTTTGGTAATTCGTATGCGTTAACTTTTAATTAATCATGAAGTGGAATATTTTTGATATCATCATCAACATCGTCAGCCCATGTTCGTCCAGCAGTGGACGAACATGCTAAGCCTAAGGCTAAGCCTTTCTAATATTGTGCCACCAAATCCGGTCCTCGGCTCTCTGCATCCATCCGCTATCCATGTTTGGAATGTTACAACTCAATTCTGAAAAGTGATACTCAACCGTTTAACCTCTTGCCAATTCAGAAAACATTGTACGAATAGTATGCGGTTTCAATTTGCTGATGACAGCTGCGGAAAGGCCTGGGCGGTGATCCTGCATTTTATATAACTTAATGCTTTCCGTTTCGAAATCGACTCTTCCTACTCGCTGTGCTTTGTACCGTGTTATTGGATTTTAAACTGAAGCTGACACGTGGGTACTTATTTTTTTTACAGAACGTCAAGCTTATCCGGGCCGCTAGGTGGCGTCGCTACAATCGTATTATTATCTATTTATTTACTCGCCGAGATACCTATTCAGTCTTCAGTTAAAAAACCCAGTTTATAAGAGTGAGGAGACGCTACTGTTGGCACAATGTTCCAAGTTTTTGCTGTTCGTATTAATCAAGAGTTTTCAAAGCGCAAAACTAAAACTAAACATGACTGAAACATAAAAGTGTTTACTAGTTAATATTATAAAGCTGAAGAGCTTGTTTGCGCGCATCTCAGAAACTACTTCACCGTTTTCAAAAAAATGTTTCTGTTGGATATGATCGTGATCCCTGAATGCTACAGGCTATTTATTATAATTATGTACTACGATAAGACTTACTACTAGATACAAAAACTATGAAAAAATAATATACCTAAATTCTTGCTAAGAATAGGCGAGACGGCTGAAAAACACTAATTAGTCCGTTAATAGATTATTAAAAAAAAAATATATCTACACGTAGTTTTTCTTTTGTTTCACCAAGGTGTAAATGACGAAGAAATGCTTAGGCTCGCCGCACACATGCCACAATATTGACGATCAAATATGTACTCGTATTGTCAATAATATTTCGTGTGTACGGCCTGTATGTATGGCGGTATTGTTCAATACATTATGTGTAATACATAATGTGCTGGGCCAAATATTGAATAGATGAAGAATCTTGACGCTACTGTTGGCACAATGTTGCAAGTTTTTGCTGTTCGTATTAATCAAGAGTTTTCAAAGCGCAAAACTAAAACTAAACATGACTGAAACATTAAAGTGTTTACTAGTTAATATTATAAAGCTGAAGAGCTTGTTTGGGCGCATCTCAGAAACTACTTCACCGATTTCAAAAAAACGTTTCACTGTTGGTTATGTTCGTGATCCCTGAATGCTACAGGCTATTTTTATTATAATTATGTACTACGGGTGAAGCCGGCGCGGACTATTAATACTACTAGATACAAAAAGTATGAAAAAATAATATACCTAAATTCTTGCTAAAGGTGCGCTTATACGGGTGACTAAAATTGCTCAATTCCAGTCAATACTCGTCAACTATGACGTCACGACTACATCAAGCAATTTACGGCAACGGCATCAAGCATCAATACTGCGCAATACAATATTGAGCGATATCGCGCAACTTCATCAACTAGACAATACTGTCCTACACGAGCATTTCAGTATTCGCTCGCTATGGACGACATTGTTCTTGCTGCGGCGGCTTGTAGCGCCACCCGACCTCTCGCTCTCCCCGCGGAAGCAAGACGGCAAGCCGCAAAACAAACAAGTGCGAATGAGATATATACAAAAATTGCTAGGAATTTCCAAGCCCATTAGATATTCGTCAATTCGTATCGGCGACATTGAGCAATATGAAATATCTGGAGCAATTAGAAGCAATATCGCCGAAATAATTGCGAAATTTCGTTTAATTGCTCCATTAATTGCTCCAGATCGCTCCATTCGTGTCGCCGAGCAATTATTGCCCTCGTGTAAGCGCACCTTAAGAATAGGCAAGACGGCTGAAAAACATTAATTAGTCCGTTAATAGATTATTAAAAAAAATATATCTACACGTAGTTTTTCTTTTGTTTCACCAAGGTGTAAATGACGAAGAAATGCTTAGGCTCGCCGCACACATGCCACAATATTGACAATCAAATATGTACTCGTATTGTCAATAATATTTCGTGTGTACGGCCTGTATGTATGGCGGTATTGTTCAATATATTATGTGTAATACATAATGTGTAATATATATGGCCCCATATATTGATGAAGATGAAGAATCTTGGATTGACAATAATAGTGTAGCCACACACAATGGCTTAAGAAGTTACGTCACTCTATTTACGAAAAAGTGACCTCAGTATCTCCACTATTAAAAAAATGTACTTTTAGAGTCTATAGCGTCAAACTTCCGTGACGCTCTAGAGGTACATATTTTTCAATTTTAAGAAAAAAAATGGTTGTCTGTAAAGTCGGGTTACTGACGTTAGTTGAACGTGACAACTTCAACTACGCCTTAGAGCGAGGTAACGCCGGCGGCGAGGTAACGGCGGTACAGGCACATGACGTCATGTTTTGCGGGCGTGCAGCCGGCTTCATCGAATTATAAGACGTTGTCACGTCAATAATAAAACAAAAAATACGTTTCCTTTATTTTTCCATCATCTAGCTGACGGACTAATTAGAATATCATATTTTTGACCCAGCCGTTATCCCAATTAGCGAAAAAAAAATACGACTTAAAATAAATTTGTTCCCCAACTCCATGATTACATAACACAAATTCCGCGTCCCAAAAACCCCCGGTTATGGCATTTTGTATTGTATTAAAATATTCGGAATAGCGGAAGCGCGGCCATTATTCCCTGCGGTTGCCATGTTAATTAATAGAAAATAATATAATTGAAGAGTTTGGCGCGAGTTGTTTTGTTCTCCCCTTTGTTGATCTCACGGAATGTGGGCGTATGCGTGTTTGTGATTAATATCGTTTGGATATTTCGATTATTCTCATAATTTGGTAGAATAACAGTTCATTTTAATGGAATTTTCCAATTAATATTCTACATATCGATTGTGATTATTGCTCCCTTTTTGTTACGTAAATTTCGTAGCCCTCGTTAAATGCCCGTATTTTTTACCTTAGCGCGTTCAAACAAAAAACCTCAAAGAGATCGACATCCTTGCCATATACGCCATGCGTCTAGAGTCTAGAACTAGCATGAAGCATAGCTATAATAATCAGTACTTTTTGGCGAATACCATCGTCTACGTTACTCTACTATAAAGCCTAGTAAATAAAGTACGTATAGCGGAAATAAAAGAAATAGTTTTTTCCGTACTTGCTTGCGTTTAGGTAACGTTAACGTACTAGTACTCATGTTGCCCACAGGACTGTCACTTACATAGTTTTATTTTTATTTTTTAACTTTAATAGTTTTACTCTTGTCCGCCATCTCGCCTGACGTCAAGCGACGATGTGGCCTACGATGAAGCGTGCTTACCTAGAAGAAACCGATTCACTCTCGATTTGAGGACACCAAGATCAATCGAGAAAAATCCACTCAGGCAGCTCATTCCACAAGACTGTAACTTATTGAATGTATCGTATCTGAATACAATTCTATGTTACAAAATTGACCTTAATTTAAAGAAGAGTAAGAAGAGGCCGTCACTATTCTAAATACTTTTCGAAATTGACCATACGATTATTTCAGTTTTATGGACAAAACACTAAATAAGTCCACCTTATATTAAAAATGTACATTTTTTGATATTTGTTCCTCAATCACGTCGGACCATCTGAACGTATCTGGTTGAAATCTAGAACACAGTTAGATTATACTCTGGAATACCACATATGCCCTGGAATAGCGGTTTTTATCACCGAAAAATAAACGGGAAGCGGAACTGAGCAGATAAAACCGCGACGCGCTAGTACTTCTACGTATATATAGTCATTTTAAACGTAAGCAACAGAATACATCAATATCGGTCCACCGAAATAAATCGCGTCGTTTCTTATTGAATCTTCACTCCACTCTCTCTAACAATCCAGCGGAACGGAGCCCACTATTTATCAACCGAACCAAAGCCCGACACAGACCTTTGACGCCGGCGACTGCGATCTCCAATGTAAACCTCCTTTCTACAATTTTACCGAAGAGTTTCTTTTCTTAGGTTTTGTTCCGTTGATTTTTTCAGTGCGTTTGTTACTTATGGCCGAGCTACACGAGCCTTGTTTTTCAAGCTAGGATAGCAAGCTCGTGTTAGAAAGCTAAGTACTTCTAGCTTCGTGTAGACAAAACTAGCGTTGCGTAGCGTTGTCTACACGAAGACACAAAACAATAACAAAAATATATAACACCTTGCCTAACGAGATTAAAAATGAACCCGACCAAAATAGATTTTATAAAAAGTTAAAAACGCTGCTTATACAAAAAAGTTACTATAGCATTAACGAATACCTAGATGACTATAAATATATCCCACTCTCACGGCATTAGTATTAAAAATAATGTACATAGTTTAGAATCCTTATATACATATTACGTAATATTACAAGTAGGTATCTACTTATGCTAAGATTGTAACTGTACAATTTTAATATTGTTATGCCCTAACAGGGTAAATGCTCAGCTTATTTTGTCAGCTTTATTGTATTATTATGCAATAAATGATTGATTGATTGATTGAAGCTAGAAGTACCACAGTACTAGCTTGCTACATAGCTTGCTATCCTAGCATGAAAAACTAGCCTCGTTCAGCTATGCCCAAGCTGAACGAGAAAGTTCCGTGAATTTTATCAAAATTTGTAATGATTTGTGCCAACTAATATAAAGTATTAACTTATTCGAAATTTTAATTAGGTAAAAGTAGATCACTATGTGATATCTAATTCGTTGTTTTTTCTAAAGATAGTGTTCTAATATCGGGAGCCAGAATCCTATATGTACCAAGAATATAAAATGTTTTAGATATTTGTAGCTCATTATGTCACAACAACTAAAAGAATCAAGCTGAAATGTGAAACTCAAAAAAACTATAGTCTAGATTCTAGACTCTAGAATAACGCATAGTGTTTTCATCCACAAGAAATGCAGTTCCTTAATGTATAACCATTTACTACATTTCACGCAGATGAAGCCGCAGGTAAATACTAGTGCCAAAAATAAACTGGACCTATGGTATAATCCTCGTTTTGTGATAAGAAAGCCTCTGTATGCTCCTATAATACTTTGACTGTATAATACCTTGCAAAATATATCTTTCTGTTTTCTTAAACATTTTGGAAGAAACCGTAGTTCCAGAACAATCACAAAGTAAATTTATAAAAGTAAATCCCTAAGCAAACGGTGTGCTTATATCTCAATTCAAGAGAAATGACCTGGCACGGGTCCCGTGTTGGGCGCCAGTTTTCCGCGTACGATTTGTAACGGTCGCGACGCGTGGCTTTGTCGCTCGTCTGCCCTCGGCCTTACCGCCACAGAACCCTGCGATAAATCAGTGCGTGCCGGTTGTTCTAATACAAACTACACTAGACGGCCGTGACTGAGCTTTCTAAGAAATAATGCTAAAACAAATAATAAAGTAAATTTCACCATTTAATTGAGTAAACGGGAAACTCACGTGTAATACGGTCGGTCAGTCCTCGGTCCTCAGTTTCCGACCCGAGTTTCGACCGCGTCCGGCGGCCGAAACTCGGGTCGGAAACTGGCTGACTGATTGACCGACCGTATTACACGTAAGTTTCCCGTTTACCCAATTAAATATGTGTAACAACCATGTTAATTTTAATACAAAATTTCACTAGTATTTACGAACGAACATGTTTACAGTTAGACAGAACTGATTTAAAAATATTAATGTGAAACTGCTTCGTGAAATGTAATGGGGACTTGCTTCAGCGTATAAACACGGCAAATATTATTTAGTTTGGAGGTTTGGAGGCGATGTAATAAAAGTTTCACTTTAATTTTAAAAACAAAACTATGTTTAATGCTGAAACTCTAAGTTCTAAGTTTTTACTTCTACCGGCAGTCCCTATCACTACACATTTTAAAATATCTACGCAGTTGTCTCGCACAACCCATCCGGATATTTAGCCCTTTATCACATGATTTTATCACATAATGATACGGCACTTCAACCATGCAACGAGCTGCAAATATTACACAAGCATGGAAGGAATGACATAACAGGAAATAAAATCACCGCCCCATGGCGTCCGTACATTTCCCGACATTTCAAAAATGGTTTAACACACGGTATCACCACCATTTATTTAACTGCCAGTTTCTTGACACGGGATATGTGGCTGGATCGGGGAAAATTCTACCTGGTTTTTGTAAATTTGGTAAGGAATAAATTCGCGGTCGGAATGGATTCAAGATTTCTAAAATGTGCCAAACGTAAAAATAGTACCAAACTTACTACTGGCGGTAGTGTGCATTTTTTATACTAAATTACAACCCTTGCTGTAAAACTTTTCGCTTATCTCATTAATAGCTCCGCCAATATGGATTGATTTTGATGGTTGTTTTGTGTTCGTTTATTTGGTAGATTATATTTCAGAGGTGATGCCATATAAATTTTGTGGAAGTCTGTTAACCGGCTATCGAAAAATCGATGAAGATGAACTAACATTTACTTACATGGATTATTTTCGTTCACTCCAAATTAGTGTTTGTTTTCTCGGAGAACATAAATATAATACACACAAGTAAGGCCAATTATCCACGTAGCTGCACGACATCCGCACGATTTCGACAATTGTCGGATGCAAGACGAATGCTTGCATCTTGCGTACAAATAATGAAGTTTGTGTCCACGAAACGACAACGACACGACAGCCGCACGTCTTGCGTTTGTTCGTAGGATGCATGCATTCGACAAAAGACGCGTGCGTGGACAGTAGGCCTAAGTGTCACGGGAACAACACATCCTTCCATGACTTTACCGATTTCATGTAGATCGATGCGAAAAGTAAATAGAAAATCAACAAAAAGATTTCTAACGTAGCCATGGCGTAACGAAAATTTATATTTATCGAATGTTATTTGTCAAAAAAATACACCAAAGAACCCAAATATAGGTCTTACATAAACGACCAAATATAGGTCTCTCGTCAAGGCAATAATTCACCAAGCTGGCACAGTGCAGGTTGGTGGATGACGCATGACTTCCAAAGATTTTAGGTGCATGTCGGTTTCCTCGCGATGTTTTCCTTCACCGTTTTCAGTTAGCGGCATTACACACATGACTTCGAAAAGACAGTGGTGCGCGTGGTTTTGAACCCGGGGTCTCCGGATCGGCAGTCGCCGTTATACCGACTAGACCTGCCGTAACTTTTTATGTATCTTTTTCTTGTTTTAATTTGTCCGGGCCTTTAGGCCCCGCCCGCGAACCTAGTCGCTAACGCGATCAGGGGATTCGTTTTTCCTCATTTACGTTTTATATATAAAATCCCTTTTACAATACTAGGTTTACAATGTTCGACGTTTAAAATTCTTTTTTGTATTTATATTTTATCCTAAATTACCTTAATGTTCCTTAACAATTATTGTTTCTAAGTATTTTATTTTGTCTGTTTATTTACATCTACGTATTTTCTAATATTTGATATCCGCTGACAATTATTTATAGTTAGA
This sequence comes from Ectropis crepuscularia, assembly GCA_963693475.1. Taxonomy (NCBI): domain Eukaryota; kingdom Metazoa; phylum Arthropoda; class Insecta; order Lepidoptera; family Geometridae; genus Ectropis; species Ectropis crepuscularia. The sequence continues at coordinate 20,948,769 of OY856358.1, forward strand.
CATATATATATAATATATATGTCTTATTTACTTATATTATTTACAAAGTGTTGTTATGAGTTGACCCTAGGAAAGTTTTCTGACATTGTTGGGCGCTTAATCTCAATCCAATAAACAATTCAAAACTTATGGCAGACAAAATTACCTTCGTAAAACTCTGGAAGAACCTTACGCAGTAAACTTGAGGAAACTTATATGACGGTTCCAGTTACTCTATTTTACGTTTCATTTTTAAACTTTCGTTTGGAAAAGAAAATTGCATTTATGAATAAAATGGATGGAGGCCGTATTTTAATTGACTTCTATAAAGGTTTTTCACTACGACCATATTTTTTTTTCTTAAATGGTTATACGGCCGAAGCTAGAGTAGCTGCAGTAGAGCAAAGTAAGTACGGTCAGTACTGTGGTCCCTCAGAAAAAATGTTTTGTGTGCTTTTGAAGGCACGCAAGAAGTCATATTTCTTTAATTTTCAAGAAGTATTATTTACTACAAACGTTAACGCACAATTAACGCTCCTTCTGAGCTAGTGGCAGTAGATGCCACTTGAGGCCAAGTGTTACAAATGTCCTTTAAAAAAATCGGCAGTCATAGGAACTGCCAATAGAAGTGAAAACTTATAACTCAGAATTTGATAGCTTACCTTGGAAACTACACGGGTGTAACAGGAGGGCGTGGCCTGACCATCATGGCATGGCCATCTAGAAATGCGTCAGCATTTCCCATTGGCTGACGCATTTCTAGATGGCCATGCCACGCTGGCCAGGCCACGCCCTTTCAGCATTTCCCATTGGCTGACGCATTTCTAGATGGCCAATGGCCATGGTCCCAAGTTTACCCGAAGATTTCTTATCATACCCGAGCGTGACGCTAGAATTCTATTCACACCCCACTAAAAATCTGACTAGGCGCGCCAAAAGAAGTTTTCACTTCAAAAACGCTGAACTAATTTCAGGATGTCCAATTTGGGTTTCACTGTGCGTGTGGATCGTAAAAAATCACTCTAAAGAAACAATTTGTATTTCAAATATTTGTATTGTGTCTGGGTGTTTCTACTATGTATAATAGGTATGTATTTACAACTACATATATAAGTATTCTATCAGCTATCTGACGCGCGCCTAGACAGATTTTTCGTGGGCTGAGAAATGGATTCTATCGTCACGCTCGGGTATGATAAGAAATCTTCGGGTATACTCAGGACCATGGCTATAGGCTATCTAGAAATGCGTCAGCCAATGGGAAATGCTGAAAGGGCGTGGCCCGGCGATCATGGCATGGCCATCTAGAAATGCATCAGCCAATGGGAAATGCTGACACATTTCTAGATGGCCATGCCAAGATGGCGAGGCCACGCCCTTCGGTTACACCCATGTAGTGTCCAAGGTAAGCTATCAAATTCTGAGTTATAAGTTTTCACTTCTATCGGCAGTTCCTATGACTGCCAATTTTTTATTTTTTATTGATTGATTTAATTGTCAGCCTACTTCATCATCTCGTTTATTGGCTGGCGGTGTGCATGGGCATTATTAAAAGTTCAGTCTCATCAATTTTCCAAGCCCATCAAAAGTAGTATAACTTTTTACAGTAGATAACATATGACACTAGTAGCAACACCCCGCAGGGTGTTGCTACTAGTGTCAACAACGCACCAACTTATTTCCCGTCCCCGTTTTTCGGTGTAAAATGAATCCGACGCGTTATTACAACCTAACCTATAAACTATCTGCGTTCCAAATTTCAATCCGTTCCGTTTAGTCGTTCAGACCCGATTGAGCGATAAACATTTAAACTTTTGCATCTATAGGATAGTAGGATAAAAGTTTTAGAGCCGGCAGAGGACCAGCGCAGTGCAGTTTGGGAGTTTACGCAACCTTATGGACCGCAAGCCGCAATGCAGATCAGGTTTACTAACGGTTCTATGACAACTAAATTACAACTGTTTCGGCATTTATGGTTTAAATAAATATTTGCTACTAATATTATAAAACGGAAAGTCTGGATGTTTGTTGGCCAATCACGTCACGGCTGAACAAATCTGGTTGATATTTTAAATAATGTTAGAATATGGACTATAGTACAGGAAATACTTTTAATCTCGGGAAAGAAACGAAAACCGGTACAACTAAGCTACTTATTTACAAAAGACACAATCCACGAAACAAATGTGCCGGCCTTAATCTATGTATGTTAAGCTGTTCAAGTACGTCAGATGAACGATGCATTATTATTATTTTTGAATCAAGAACAAGACAAAAGAAAGGACAAAAATTAAGAGCCGTCGTGCTCTAGTGGATAGAACACAGAAATCTAAATAATAAGGTACTAGAAGTCGCATGACCGCGTGACATTGTCGCCGCACAGGTGACTTGTAGGCCACCAGTGCTCGAATTGTAGTTTAGTCTTGTTCGAACCGGCAGGCGTGAATCATCTTTTAAAACTTGTGTTATGCAGCATAAACAACTGTGGAAGTTCTTCCACAACTTGCAATTATACCAATAATGAGATTACATTTCACTGATAGGTATTTTATTTTATTTTAATTGTATTTTTGAATAAAATAAACGGAGCCCAATGATTCACTATGATAGTTATAAATTTTTGGTGTGATCGTCATTTTGCATACCATTGCTGCATACATTAATTAACATCTAAAGTGGTACAAGCATAAACAGCAATGTAATGTAAAATTAAAGATATCGTCATAACCTCTAATCTTCCATGGTACAACCGCAGGTAGCGATTGTGAGTTAGTGCTGTGACGGTCCAATTTTACTTTCCCAAAAATAAACGATGAAAATTTTATTTTAAATTTTACATAGTTTTATCGATAAAGTAACATAATAAATCGATAAAAAAAATTGTACGCAATTAACATTACACCCGTACGTACAATCTTTTAATTCGCGGTAAACATTACTTCATAATTCATTAATTATTAACAAAAGTATATACATACTGGCTATAACGCGCGATTGTTCGTCCGTGCAAAATAAATATTAAGATAACTGAGGCAGTATTTATCTATTGTAAGCTTTTATTTTTAAGACTTTATTAGTTTTCATACAAAATCAGCGAGCAACACGGAAGGGAGTAGGCATACACAGCGTTTCCCCTCTGTCAAAGTACAAGTCCGCGTGGACCATGGAGTTTGATAATATACTGTGGCGTGGAATACACTGAGGGCGGGGCTAGATTTGTGAATGGTGCTTTATTTTTTATGTGTTAGTGATTTGGCTGTGTGAGTATGGTCGGCAATGGATCGGTACAGGTATGTTTTGTATGTAATAGTGCGGCTTTACGCTAGTGTGCAACTTTCCCCTCCCGCAAGAAATGACAGAAAGATTTGAACAATAATTTTTAGCAAAGGCTACTTCCCTTCCGTGCTTTCGCGGAAGATCGAGTTGCTCGATGTACAAAATATACAACAACCTTTGTTCTTCAACTATACCTAAGCCCATGTGGTGTCAGAATTACATAGTTCAGTTTTCGAAACAATAGTATACCCCAACATGTGACTCACTTATTTTATAGGTAGGCATATCGACTTTGTTGTAGTGTAATACACCTAATTAATGAAATCAATAATAACCTTTATCGATTGTTAAAATTGGACCGTACTTTGAAATATCGATATGTTTTAATTTTTGTCAAGCACTAGCGTATATACGCTATGTATGTGAAAAATTGTTAATTTTTCAATGTATTAGTAGGTTCACTGATAAGCGTTTATGGATGTGTGTGGTGCAATCACAGACCCAGGTTGATAATGTGCCGCTATTGATGTGTGAGTGGAGCTCTATTTGAATACTACGCGCATGTAGTAGTGATCGCGGGGGTAGGGGAAATGTGGCGACAAGCGTTTTGCAAGTAATTTGAGAGTTATGCCATTTCTATTACCTTATTATTTAGATTTCTGTGGGATAGAACGTACGATTTCACAATAGTGGCTTCGAATCCTGCTTGTACCTCTTAGTAATTTGAAAATGCAGACTTACAAATTTGTTGTTACCACTAGCTTTACGGTGAAAAGGCATGTTTCAAGACAGACATCTATCGAGAACAAGCTTCATCAGCCGACCCGAAATTGACGAGCATCGTAAATTATGATCTTGCCTCTCATAATAAGAGAAGACCTCGAGTCTCAGCAGTGGGAAGTAGAAAGTGGAAGTTTTGTAGTGTCTGGGGAAGTACCACACTTTTTCCAGTTATTCTGCCACCAAGCAGTAGTGTGCAAACATTACTGTGTTTCAGTTTTAAAGGCAATGTTCCCAGATAAATTACTGTTCTAACAGGTAAAACATCTGGGTGACGAGTGCGGTGCGGTGCTAGGTAATGATTTAGACTCTTCATATTCCAATAGCTGCATGTCACTGTGCTGTTATGTGACAGGCGTGTTGCTTACCATCAGGCACAGTCATGTCCTGCTCGTATCGTCACTCTATACCATACAAAAATACATAGTTAAATGACAGGCGATAAAATGATGTAACCATATAATAGCCACAGTTAGCCAACAAAGGCAGAGTTTGGAACTGCCACCAACTCCACTAAGCAAACGGGATATCCGTATAAAGCGTACGTAGTTGACGTACTTCAATTCAAAGGGTTTCTTATTCAAATACGACCAACTTCGTATCTCACAGAACGGAGTTCTCATTTTAGTTCGAACTAACGTCGCGGATCGGCTGAATTAAAGTATTTTCTCCTTTTGCGATGCTTTCCTCGAAGAGTTTTAAAATTGGTACGAATCTGGGGTTACCTAGAAAGAATTGGAATTCTAGGTTTTCAATTTGTAAACAATGACCCGATTTCAGACTACAAGAAATGGTTCTCAATTTCGCTATAGATAAGGATATCTTTCTTTTTTTAACCAACTTAAAAAAAATACTCGTATTATTTCCGATCCAATTTGCTTTTTTTATAAGTTTTAGGATCATTTACTGAACATAAAATCACAAAACGTTGAGTGATCCAGGTCCAGGTGGAGATTTAAGCGCCAAAAAACGTAGTTGTCCAACCTCGGACACTATGCACTTTAAGGCAACAACCATTGAAATAATTATTGTAAAGAATAAAATTTCGCATCTTTTGTTACCAGTAAACTTTTTTGTAAACCTTACTTTTAGAGCTCTGCCTCACTAGGCCGCCATGGCGACGTCGCCGGCTACGTATCCAAGCAGTTAATATTGAAATGTATGTTACCTAACTCACTTGGCGACGGTTTGGCAACGTCGCCAATTTGGAAGCGTTGCCACAAGCGACAGTTCCCTACGTGGCTACTCTGGCGGCCTGGCGACGTTGCCACTATAATCTACACGTGTAAACTGCACCTCCCTCACTCAGCCGCTATTTTGGACGCTCGCTCAAATATTTATTTGTATTTGATATTGAAAAATAGTTTCCTTTTTTCTTCCTTTCTTTTTCCATTTTTCTGCGACGTACATAACTAAGAAGTGCAATTTCTTCTACGTCCATTCTTGAGGACGGTAAACGAATGACTGTCGAGACGACATGGCGACCCTCGGTTGCCAGAAGAAGCCAGACTTGCGCCGCCGGCGACGTCGCCATGGCAGCCTAGTAAGGCAGAGCTCTTACTTGCCTTTTTATGGGGCTATACAGTCTACGATGAAGTGTGCTTACTTAGAAAAAACCGCTTGATTCTCGACTTAAAGACAACATGATACAACAACAAAACAAAATAGGTGGTTTTCTAAACGTTTGTAACAAAGTCTTAACGTTGATTTTACTAGTAAAATTATATTAAACGTGCCAAACTGAAATTAAGCACCGTAAAGTTCCCCACGGAGACTATGCACTAATTCAGCCTGCCTACTGGCAACACCCTTACAACTTTACTCATTATTCTGAAAGTTTTCAAAATTGTTGATCTGATTTCATATGTAAAACGGAACTTATGAAGGGGAATCTACCCGTATTACGTTTAATTTGGTTAATTCAAATTACGTGTGGAAAATGTGGAACGAAATTCAACTTTAAGTTACTGCTCTACGTACGTCCAATACATCAATTTCGAATTAATTTTTCACATGATTACGTCGAATGAACATGAAATTAATGTGTCCGGCTATCAGTTAATTATATAATCATGAATCAAATCAATACAATTTAATATAGGAACTTGATACAATGTTGCTGTCGTCTGGTTAGTAACGAATCCGTTTCTTCTAAAGCTCTATTTACATCAGACGAGCGAATGCTCATTCTATCCCCACTGTATCAAATTCATTAGGTGTAAACAAACGTAGAGCATCATTTCGTTGTTTTGTACGCGTTCGCAAAGATTCTATGGAATATATAACATGGAAAACGCTAAGAACCATCTTTCGTTTACACTAAAAGATCGAGAAAGAATGCTCTTGTTCTAGCTCTAGCTCTATGTTCGTTCAGTTTAAATCGGTCTTTAGTCGTCGTTTCTAAAGGCCGGTTTAAACTAAACGAACATAGAGCTAGAGCTGGAACAAGAGCATTCTTTCTCGATCTTTTAGTGTAAACGAAAGATCGTTCTTAGCTTTTTCCATATTAAATATTCCATAGAATCTTTGCGAACGCAAATAAAACAACGAAAGAATGTTCTACGTTTGTTTACACCAAATGAATTTGATACAGTGGGGATAGAATGAGCATTCATTCGCTCGTCTGATGTAAATCGGCCTTTAGAAGATCAGGCGAGAATGCGTGCAAGCTTGACATTAATAAGTGGATTGGTATGTTTTCAGAAACAATATATTTTTAAAATAGTTATCACTAATTACAGACAATCAAAAATACAGTACTTCCAACTACACAATTATTACATTTTATTCACCTAGGAAGGGAAGAAACTAACAATTTTTCAGCAATCCGATACATAATAATTATCCTGCCATTTCTAACGCGGGCCTGCAGGCTAAGGAATTCCCTTCTTCTGAAGGGTTTACCGAGGTACTTCAACAGCAATAAGTCTGTATCCTTAATGACATCTTCGAACAAAAGTCGTCAGTATCTTTGATAGTTCAGATGTTCAAAATCAACGGCTACCGCTTACTATAAGGCGGAACGTATGCTTCGTCTTCTAAACGTGTCTGCGACAAAAATTTGGTGTAATTCTGAATAATAATATTAGTATTTTTTTCGGGTTTTAGCTTTTGCATCAGCTTTTTTTATTTAGTTATGGGATGCATAGAAGGAGCCTCTCCGGGCGGCAAATTCGAGTCAGGCGCACCATGGACCAGCCGACTGACTAATCCTAGGAGGATTAGTCAGTGATTCAGTGCATTCGATGCGAGCGATGTTCATTGCCTCATGCCACAAAAAAGTACAAATCCAACAAATGTAACCGTCAGTCAGCGTAATTAACGTCACCATTTGAAGTCAACAAATTGGGGTCACAGTGGCTTGCTGTTTTGTCAAAAGCCGCAAAGTCTGTCCCCCGTGACGTCCGCTCGATCGTTGACCCTTCTGTAAAACGTGTATTTACATGTGAAAAGTTTGGGACGGTCAAGCAACGACACTGAAAACTAATTAGCCTTGAATTTAAAGAGCGTGTAATATGTGACTCGGATTTGAATACATTTTAAACGTGAATGTATTTTGTCTGTTCTGCAGGCGAAACTCTTACATAACCGTCTGCATAAACGTCACGTAATACGAGTAATAATGGTCATGAAATATAGCGAAAAGTCTCGACCAACATCTTAAGAGACTTTCGGAGACGGTTGGATCAAGGGTCAAATGCAGAATGCGATCATTCTCGACACAGCGCGCGTCATCAGGAGGTTCCTCACTCTGCAGCCCTAACCACCGGTAGCTTGGGCCCTGCGCCGCTGCTGGCGGCACCCTAATTTTTATAATGTTTATTTTATTTATCTATTGTAAAAAACTCAGAGATTAAGAAGAAACATAAATAAGTGAATAATCATGGACATGATATAATTAGTTCACGGGTAATTCACGTGTGATGTTGTCGGTCCAGAACCAGTTCGATTTAAGTTTCAGCCGCAACTGGCGGCCTTTGTCAAGGCTCTCCTTGACGCAGACTGGCGCAGACGGACGCTGCTGAGTCTTTTGACAGCTAATTAACAAACATACGGTAAGGTAATAAATGGTGAGACGAAAACCGATCGAAAAATAAATTACTAGTTTTTATACGTAGAAGGATAAAAAAACTAACATTACACAACTATTACTTAAGTTAATGTATAAAAACAAAAATACCTACCAAGGCACTGGAGTTAAAAAATGTACGCTCATGAGCGAAATTTTTCCACATCCAAATGTGTTTGCTTCGGGGTTGCCATTGCAATGTAAATGAGGTCTGCGGCGAAGTTAGCGCCTGACACATTTAGTATGCGGTTTCGGATAGCTGTAATTCGGGCAAATGCAAATAACGTAGTTAAAGCTTCGGGAGTTGGACGAACTACGGCTGACAGCCATAAATGAGGCTTTGGTGCAAATGTGAGTCGTTTTGCTATTTAGTTTCACTATATACTAGTTTCATTACTGTCATTAGTGTCACTATATACCATTACTATCATGACTAGCCTAGAAGCTTAGTTGGGTTCGATTTCCACTCAGTGCAAATATTTGTTTGATGAATTCAAATATTTGTTATATGGGTATTTCTATGTAAAAGGACTCAGGACTCTTTACAGAGTCCGCCTGGCGAAGTACCACACCTTGCCAAATATTCTGCCACCAAGCAGTAGTGTACAAACATTACTATGTTCCGGTTTGAGGGCAATGTTTCCAGAAAAATTACTGGGCAAAGAGATAAAACACCTTATATCTCCGGGTGACGAGTGCAGTGTGGTGTTAGGTAATCATTTGGATTCTTCATGTTAGATAGCTGCGTATCACTGTGCTGTTATGGCCAAGCATGTTACTTACCATCAGGCACATGTCCTGCTCGACTTGTTGACACTAGGTTCAATAAAAAAATTAAAAGAGTAGTATCACGGTCGTTCTATATACGAGTACCAGTATCGTTCAAATGTATGCAATCTGCCGCAAATTTTAATAATACAAGCATTTCTAGTGCCAAATTTGAAAAAAACAAGTTTAGTATAAATATTATACTCATTAATTCTATTGTTCACATTCTAATATATTTAATTACTGGATATTTACTGGGGTTAACTGCAACGGAGTAACTGTTCCTTATATAGTGGATTGAACTATGTATATTTATTTCTCTATAATACTTGTATGACTATCGTGTAGGTATAGTATGACACCGTAAAACTGTAAAAACCGTCAGATTACAAGCTAATCTAACCATCCGTGAGATTATAATCTCACGCATTAGATTATAATCTGACGATATTGACAATTTCACAGTGACATAAGATTACTTATTATTATCCCGTAAATTTATCACGGCAATTCTCTACACTAGTACCATTACTTATTGTGAAAATTTAGAAATTACTAATAACATTATGGCTATAAGAACTGATAATAAAGTTCGTCCAAAAAGCGTCTAACGCGCATATCCCGTTCCGTTGCTCAGTTACCGCTCCGACGCTACATTTTCCTTTCTCTACCAAAAATAGCAAGAAGTAGTTGTTACTACCAAAGTAAAGGAAGTTTTCTTTTCAAAAATCATCGAAATCGGTTGAGCCATCTCAGTACGATTACACGAGGCATGATATTTTTACTCGTATGTATTAAAAGGTTTAGGCCAACTTACAATATTTAGATTGTGCAGAATAGATTATGGTTTTCTTGGTTATATGTTTACCTGAAAACAAAACAAAAACATGCGTTAATCACAAATTTTCAAGTAAAAATTTTGTTTATTCTATAGAAAAGTTTTTAATTCTATAGAAATAAAATTAGTGAATACGACGAACGACACAGTTGCGAGGAGTAGCTGTATCTCGCTCGGGCACATTCGGCGGTTCCGAGTTCACCCACCCGATCGAGCCTTTCAGCTTACAGCGTAACGGATCAGCCTCATCTACAGCCTATGGAATAAACTGTGTAGGGGCAGTAAAATAAATTTTCCCTTTAATAAAGTGGCCAAGTGCGAGTTGGAGTCGCCCATGAAGGGTTCCGTTGCAGCAAGTAACATAATATACATAGTACACATAGTTCTTGTAGTTCGTTGTAACTTTGATCGAAGTTTCCATAATAGTGTATTTATGACGTACTAAAAAAAAGTACTCATCAGATCGAGTTCAAACCAATTTTCGTTGGTAGTTTACATGGTAATGTACATCATATATTTTTTTAGATTTTTCTTTCTCTTACTTTAGAAGTTAGAGGGCGGGGGGGGGTCACACAATTTACCACTTCGGAAGTGTCTCTCGCGCAAATTATTCGGTGTAGACGAAAATGATTTTAGAAACCGCAACATCGTTTTTGAAGACCTATCGATAGACACCCCACACGTGTAGGTTGGATGAAAAAAAAATTTTTGAGTTTCAGTTCTCAGTATGGGGGGCAACCCTAATTTTTCTTTTTTTTCTTTTTTTTTGTTCAAATCTTAATGCGGTTTACAGAATATATCTACTTACCAAGTTTCAACAGTGTAGTTCTCATAGTTTCGGCAAAAAGTGGCTGTGGCATACGGACGGACAGACAGACAGACATGACGAATCTATAAGGGTTCCGTTTTTACGTTTTACGGAACCCTAAAAATGGCCCCCGGAGCCCGTGGAGATTATAACAAAAAGAAAATCGTATATTCTAGCCACCAGGCCAACACAGTTTTTGTCCTAAGTACAAAGGTTGGCTCCTTATATTAGTCGGCCATCTAAAAAACATAGTACATCTCGCTTCTAGTCCCCGATGATTTGACTTTAGAAGTTAGCAAGTCACAGTCTTGTGACTTCGGAATTGTGGCTCCTAGGGTCCCATAAAATAGATGTCGAAATATATGTTAGTGTTACAAAGGTCAGTTTACGATTATTAAGAGCGGACGTCGCTAAAAGGGTCGTTTACATCGTGCTAAGCTGTGCCGCTACTAGGCTGACAGTGCACCAGAGGTGGACTTAAGGAGTCCTCTGTTACAGAACTTATTTAGCTACAGGTAGTAGTCGACCGAAAGTTCAGTTTCAGGGCAAAGTAGCTACACAGAAGGTTTCGTTTCGGCTGAACCCCCCCCCCCCCCCCCCCCCCCCCATTTCGATCAGACACTAATCTTCTTAATTAAATCTCCTGTCACGATGTTTGTCCGCGATGGATTCCTAAGCTACTTAACCGATTTTAAATTAAATTGGCACACCGCGAGCAGTCTGGTCCAACTTGAGAGATAGGATAGTTTTTATTTCGATTAAGAGGGCGCCTAGTACCAGAAAACGAAAAAAGGACATTTTCGACGCCGCTCACTGAAGTAAAGAAACTAAAAACTATGACAAAAAAAATATTGACGTGTGGGTACAATCAAGAACAAGAATTTTAAAAATAGATCAGAGTTTTTTACAATAAAAACGACACCGAAAAAACCGTTTTAATTCGAGTAGGTACTCGAAATTATCAGAGATGACCCCACATTATTTTTTGGTAATAAAATTCCTAATTGTACGTTCTAGTAAAGTAACCGAACACTTTTTTAAATTTATGTTTAATTATTGAGTAATTTAATAAAACTTGGTCAAAAATGGACTCCTGATTTAATATTGATTTTTCCTCCAAACTGTGTCATGCTATTCTCGACTTTATGTACATCACATTAAGAAACGCGTCGCGCGGGTGAAATCTGATTTTTTCCTGGCTTTAGGCGCACTCTTAACCAATTTTAAATTAAATTGGCACACCGCGAGCAGTCTCGTCCAACTTGAGAGATAGGATAGTTTTTATTTCGATTAATAGTCTTTAAATGACAATATCCGAGCGCAGCCGGAATGGGCCGCTAGTATATTTATAGGTTTACTCTTTACCGCCATCTCGCCAGATGTTAAGTGAAGATAACGTCTACCATGACGCGTGGTTACCTAGAAGAAACCGATTCACTCCCGATTAAAAACACCAATATAATATTATAACCATCGTAAAAATCCTGATCAGAGGCAATGGCAATACGTTTTCAGCCTAGTATTTCCTATCAAAAGTTGAACCAAAGCTTTTCGTGTGTATGCTCGACGTAAGTACCAAACACTTTCTAGTCGTTGGTACATAAAACACGTCGTAATTTCGAGCTGCAAGCAGTCTGATAGAAAAAAGGACAAAGTGGTTATTCGATCACGTAGATCAGTTGACTTACAAATGTTTATTTAGTTCTAATTACTCGTATTAAAATAAAATAAACAAACGTATTCAGTTGTTGTCAACACTAACTTCTGTATTCCAAAACTTTGCTAGCCAGCTAAGCTTATATATAACCAATTTAGCCCAAAAGCGGCGTCGCGACGTCACACATAAAATAATTACTCAAAAATGACACCATTTTGATGTGTCTGTAAACGACAACTAATTAATATTATCGCCTATCTCTTAGGCATCAAAATAAATTAACAATCGAGTATGTATATCATGTAAAAATAAGGTAAAAAAACCCGTTTTGCCCAAATTTGGCCGCTTGGGGCTCAAGTAGTATAATAATAGCAACTATTTGAGTTTCAAATTTCAGCCCAATCTTTTCAGTTTTTATTATGTGATTGAGGAAAATCATACAAACTTTACATTTATAATATTAGGACTGAGTTATGTAGTGGAGGCCATGGTAATACGTTAACTGATGTTAATAATGACAATACAATACAACTTCTCTTTATTAAAACACCAGACAAAAAAACTTAATATAAAAAACATACAACTCAACTTAGCGTTCTAATTGGCGGCTTTATCGCTTAGAGCGATCTCTACCAGGCAACCATGCACGGACAGCAATGACCAGCAGGTTTACCGCCTAATTCTCCTGCTTTCTGCTTTTGCCGATGAAAGCAGACAACTACAGCTGCTTTCAGTTCCGCTGCATACGGAAAGCAGACGCAGTTGTCTGCTTTGAAATGATGAAATGAAATGAAAAAATGAAAGCATAGCAGAACGATTGAAAGTTAGACCTTCAGGACTCATTCTAAAGCCGGCCCTGGCCCCAAAGGTCCGGGTGCCGGATGCCGCAAAGACCTTTAGAAATTACTCTTATACGTTGGTGTCACAATATTAGTGTAACTGATATCAGCTGTAAGTGGTTGTCGCCTTTGGCTCGGTAATGTTGCCATTGTTCTTAGCATTTAATACAATAATACGGTTTTTATTCACTGAGACAATTTTCCTAAAATCTATAACTTACGTTAATCAACACCATAATCAGCCCACACTATGTTCCTTGGGACTTGGGGCCTTTTTTCATCAAACTAAGCAAAGCTTGTACTATGGAATCTGCCTTCCATAGTACAAGCTGATATAATACTTTGTATATTTTTAAATACATACTTATTATACATAGAAAACACCATAAGTCACTACGGTTTCAATTATTCTATTCTACTCTATTCAATCCCTGATACAGAATGCTCTTTTGTATCCTACAGCTAGATCTTAAATCTGGGAAAAGTTTAAAAGATTATTGTGAAAGGTTCGGCATCAAATGCGGCATTGTTATGTAAATGATTTCTTTCCAGATTCAGCCCTTTATTTGAAGAAAAAAAGAAATCTTAACAAAGGAGCGAATTTGCAAAGCACTTGCTCTCAATATCCAACGAGCTTACAGCCATGACATAGCGAAATTAACATTTTGTAAGCAAACTATGACGACATATAAGTATGCCTGCTCATATTTACCTCTTACGTAATATTATGACAAGGTTTTTTTATTGAACGAGATAATATTACAAAGCTGAAAGGTTATTTGATTGAACGTGCTACTGTCAAGAACTACTGTCAATCAGAATCAATTTAAATATATTTTTTTATTAATAAATATTGGTGGACAATTCACACACAACACCATGTGACCCCGAACTAAGCAAAGCTTGTACGATGGCGGCCAGATAGCTGAAATAATACTTAAATATCGTTTTTTAATACATACTTATTATACATATAAACACCCAGACACAGTGCAAACATTTGAATTCATCACACAAAAATTTGCACTGCAATCCTTAACAAATAACAGACAAGAGACTGGAACATGCTTTTATATAAAAACGGATCATATTAAAAATGGTTCATTAATTTAAGAGAACTACCATTCCAGACAGACATACAAACACACAGATACGCCGTATTGCGGTTAGTTGTAGAGACAACTGAAGCCAGCTGCCAAAGACCCCATCATATATAAAAACAATCACACGTCAAACTTGGAGGATATAAAAGTTTTCATGTTATCATCAGCCCGTGTTCGTCCACTCCTGGACATAAGCCTCTCCTATAATACGCCACTCAGCCCGATCCTGGGTCTTACGTTTCCAACCGCCACCTTTATTTTTGTCTTTCGTATATCGTCACTCCATCTAGTCTCAGGCCGTCTTACACTACGTTTACCGATTCGCGGTCTCCACTCCAGAACCCGTCTACCCCAACGGTTTTTTAAAAAAAGTTTTAAACTCGTTATTATAAAATATGGCTATAAATAATAGTTGTTTTCTATAGCAGTTTTAAGTATTCTAGCATAATAATTACCTATTAATTAAGAAGCCACAATGTCTTAATTAAATAAACAACAAGTTTATTTTTACTTCGTCAGTTAACATTTCTGAAACCATTGCCAATTATGTGTATAATTTATAACTCTAATAAGCATTTGACCGCCACCTCAACTGTTAATTATATCAAAATAAAGTGGCCAAGTGCGCGTTGGAGTCGCCCATGAAGGGTTCCGTTGCAGCAAGTAACATAATATAGATAGTACACATAGTTCATGTAGTTCGTTGTAACTTTGATCGAAGTTTCAATAAGTGTATTTATGACGTACTAAAAAAAGTACTCATCAGATCGAGTTCATACCAATTTTCGTTGGTAGTTTACATGGTAATGTACATCATATATTTTTTTTAGATTTTTCATTCTCTTACTTTAGAAGTTAGAGGGGGGGGGGGACACATTTTACCACTTAGGAAGTGTCTCTCGCGCAAATTATTCAGTGTAGACGAAAATGATTTTAGAAACCTCAACATCATTTTTGAAGACCTATCGATAGAAACCCCACATTTTTGGTTTGATGAAAAAAAAATTTTTGAGTTTCAGTTCTCAGTATTTTATGGGGGGCAACCCTAATTTTTCTTTTTTTTTCATTTTTTTGTTCAAATCTTGCGGTTCACAGAATACATCTATTTACCAAGTTTCAACAGTGTAGTTCTCATAGTTTCGGCAAAAAGTGGCTGTGACATACGGACGGACAGACAGACAGACAGACATGACGAATCTATAAGGGTTCCGTTTTTACGTTTTACGGAACCCTAAAAATTGGACGTTGACTTCGGAAATCTTTATACGATTTGCCCTTCTACCGCCTAACTAAATCTGCTTTCGTTTTGCTATTGAGGTCTATATCATTTCAAGCGGAAAGAAAACAGAGAGCAAAGTTAGCTAAGACAGTTCTATTTAGGCGGTAGACCCTCTGGTCTTGAGAAGGCTTACAGTATAATAACATCTTTGGTCAGTCAGTTCTATAAAAGTGACTTTTATAATTAAATACTTCTATTTCTCACTAATGTTTCACAGGACTTTCAAATTTTGGTTTGTATTATTCTACCTAAATAAACCTAATTTCATTTCATTCCATACCTTCTCTTTAATTAACTACTTAGCATTGGTAACATTAACAATAGCTATTTATTGGTTTTATTTTGTGACATTTGATTATACTTTGTTTTTGTTGTATTTTTCCTGTTAACTAACGATACTTAATTTTTATGTTGACTGAAAATTATATTGATTGATTGAATTGCAAATACCATGTAAAATGGTAATTCAATGTAAAATGTCAAATGACATGTAAATTTGACTATATCAATAAAAAAAATTGGTATTAAAACTGACGTGGTTATTACACATTTTAATTAAATACACGGGTAACTCACGTTTGATAGAGTCAGTCTAGTCCGACTCAAGTTTCGATCGCGTCCGGCGACCTTTTTTCAAGGAGAGTGAAAGCACGTGATCGCAGCTCGTTAAGTCGGACTGGACTGATCATATCAAAGATGAGTTACCTGTGTATTTATTTTAAATAAAATACTTATAACTTAACACAATACAACATGTTTCCACATCACAAGTCCAGTGGTTTGTTACCCTTATTCAAATTCAGAATAGTACGGGAACGGTCATTAGGCCAGCAATGAAGCATCGTTAAAGTTTAATTTGTGAAGAAAGGACGGCGAAATACAATCCTAGCAATTTGTAGTCCATCCCTCTCTCAACTTTTGCCAGCAGCTGTTACGTTAAGGAAGAATTTGGAAAAAAGGGGCATTTAATATTTACGAAAAATATGTTTTAATAACAGTATCACAGGAATGATACGTGGAGTTTTGGCTAAATATTTAATATTTTTATGTTTTGTTTTTAATGATATTTCAAACAATCTTACCGATTTTCAGCTTGGTGGGAATTTAGGTAACTTTACTCTTATTTTTTGGTCTAATTTGACCGGACTAAAAACCTTACTTCGTCATACGTCTCGTCTGAAATGTATAAGGTAAGTAAAAATGTTCTAGATCCCAGGAATCCTAAGGTTATATTTAATGTGTTAAGGTACAAGTTCGCGCTGAGACCACGACGCGAGACCGCGACAGGAGACCGCGACCGGAGACCGCGACAGGCAATTCCATAGTGTCAAGTGCCTGTCGCGGTCTCCGGTCGCGGTCTCCGCGCGAACTTGTACCTTTATACTGAGTTTAAGCGTTTTTTTGCGCTTTAGTTGTGTAAGGAATACCACGTTATAAAACAGGTGTGTTCCAAGAAAAATGTATTTCGAGGACATGGCCTTTTGGAGTGGTAGGAATCTTTGCAAGGTCTGCCTGGGAAAGCACCACACCTTAGCTAGTTATTTTACTATCAAGCAGTGTGTAAACATCAGCGTGTACCGATTTAACGGACAATATTTTAAGAGAATTTACAGGTCTTAGAGACATAAAGCATATCTTGTCTCTGAGCGTAGTGCAGTACCAGGTAATGATTTGGAGTCTTCATAGTATGTGTCTTCATAGTCTCAATAGCTGTGGCGACACTATACTGTTACGGGTACGGGTGTTGCTTACTATCCGGCACATGTCCAGTTCATCTCGTACTATAAAAAATACCTTTTACCTACTTTAAAACTGTGCCTAGCGTGATATATTAGTATATAGTTTTTCATTCTCTCCTTGTTGGAGAAAGTCCAGCAGTGGAAACATAAACTGGACTGCTTACACAAACATTTAAAACACGGTGAAAAACAATAATTGTTCAATATTGTTATAGCTCTGGGTGACGAGCGCAGTGCAGTGCTAGGTAATGATTTGGAATCTTAATGTTCCAATAGCTGCGTGTCACTGTGCTTTTATGTGGCAGCCATGGTGTTTACCATTAGGAACATCTGGTGCTCGTCTCGTCACTCTATACTATATATTTAAAAAAAGATTGCCAACATTTTTCTTTAAAAATATCTACAGCGTACCCGCCAACAAAGTTTTCGTGACAATCATCTTGGCACATTAAAAATTAAACGAGTCTAAGGGAAAGAGACGGAAGAGTATCGATTGGTCCCTATAAAATAAGTAATTAGGGTTGTCTACGGTTTGACACGACATCAAAGAGGGTCGAGAGTTCCTAATAAACTTGTCTAAGTTCAATATTTGGGGCAAGCTTAGAACAGCTTACGTATTAAAGTTATTATTAGAATTGTGAGAAGTTTTGGGAGATTATACATTTACTTAGAGTTTTATGGGTGTAACTTCTAAGAAACTTTAAACTAATACAATACGATAAATAACCATTTATGGGGATCAAATACCATATACTAGATATTGATCTGCAGTTAACGAAAAAATATTATCCATGAAAGACCAATTTTTATGTCACAAAATTAGGTATTAACTATATTTTAGGTAAGAGTAATCTCATTTCATCCAGATAACCTTAAGATTTCTATTCAAATCATTATAAAGGACTTAATCGTGATGAAATTTATATTATTTTATATGATTATATTTGACTGGCCTCGTGGCTTAGTGGGTAGTAGCTCTGCCTGCGAAGCCGAGGGTCGTGGGTTCGATTCCCACCCAGTGCAAAAATATTTGTGTGATGAATTCAAATGTTTGCACTTTGTTTGGGTGTTTCTATGTATAAGAAGTATGTATTTAAAACTATATAAGTATTATATCTGCTATCTGGCCGCCATCATACAAGCTTTGCTTAGTTTGGGGTCAGATGGTGTTGTGTGTGAATTGTCCACCAATATTTATTATATTTATTTATTTATTAGGTACCTCGATGTTTTGACAGCGTTAAAACAACAGCCGTGTAACGAGATATTTTATCGCAAGATAATAACTGCAACGCGGTTAAAACTGGGAAGTGCTGCTAGTTCATCCATAAAAATTATAACATTACTAGCTGTTACCCGCGACTTCGTCCGCGCGAAATAAATACTAAGGTAACTCAGGCAGTACCTATTTGTATACCCAGACACATTTACGGTTACTAAAAACAGCTTATAATAAAACAACTTTATCAAAATCGGTTCAGTTGTTTAGGTTTGAAAGCGTAAGAGACATTCGTCCCCTATTTCAACACCAATTTTATCTCCATACAGTTCGAAATTACAAAATTGCTAGAACAAACATTTATTGGCTTCGTGTTAAGTCCCTTTATAAAGAGTTTCATAATTTTATCGGCAACGATTGGGAACTTCCATATTGACATTTATCCCCCATGTCAACCCCAATTTCATCCAGGTACAGTTCGAAATTACAAAATTGCTAGAACAAACATTTATAATTATGCTTCGTGTTAAGTGCATATATACAGAGTGTCGTGGTTTTATCTTCAACGATTGGAAGCTTCCATGTATTCTTTCATCCCCCATTTCAATCCCAATTTCATCCCTATACAGTTTGAAATTACAAAATTGCTAGAACAAATATTCGTTTGCTTCGTGTCAAGTTATATACAGAGTTACATGGTTTTATCTTCAACGGATGGGATCTTCCATGTTGACATTCATCCTCCATTTCAACCCCAATTTCACCCCCGTACTGTTCGAAATTACAAAATTTATAGAACAAACATTCATTTGCTTCGGTGTCAAGTGGGTATATACAGAGTTTCATGGTTTTGTCTTCAACGGTTGGGAACTTCCATATTGACATTAGTCCCCCATTTCAACCCCAATTTCACCCCCGTACTGTTCGAAATTACAAAATTGATAAAACAAACATTTATTTGCTTCGTGTCAAGTGTCAAGATACAAAATTTGATAACTTTGAAAATCACGAATTTTCATACAACCGTTCATCCCTTGTTTCACCCTCTTAGGGGTTGAATTTCGCAAAACCCCGTCTTAGCGAGCGCCTACATGCTAAAAGGGACCTCCATGCAAAATTTCAGATTCCTAGCATTTGTAGTTTCTGAGATTCCTTGATGAGTGACCTTTCGCTTTTATATATATAGATTGACACAAAAGTCGATTATATCGCTGAAAGTGATATTTTGATACAGAAGTATAATATTAGTAAGAGGTTGGGCGGTGGTGATATTACCCGTAAAATAAATGTACCTATTTATATAAACGATCGAATGTCTAATATCCAATAAACGTCCACGGCTGATTTAGTATTACACAGGTTACAGCTGTAATCTGTGATCTGTGATAGTAAAAAAAAAGAAATAAAGTTACAGAAGTGTGTACGTAATAACACAACACAAATAAGAAAATTAAAACAACTTACTAAATAGTTTTCAGAATTAAAATTTCAGTAGTGGGGTTTCACTTTTCAGAGTCCGGAAAGTGTCAATTTTGTTCCAGTTATTCTATAAACCTAACCATTACCCTTTACTAACCTAACTTTAGCTTTAAATACTACAAATACCAGTACTGTTGTTTTAATAAGAAAACTGTGGGAATTTCATTACAAGCTAACTGTGCATTTTATTTTCCGAAAATACAAAAACCGACTTAAAATTAAACTTAGACACTCAACCTAGGGTATATGGTGTTGTGACCAATATTTTTTTATTTATACATATAAAAGAAAACATAAAATCGACTTAGAAACTCCTGCTTTTTTTTAAATCGGTTAAAAACTGGTTACTCGACGTCACTTATAAAGGAATTTCCAGATGAATGTCCTACTTTGCTGTCATAAGTCATCGGTCGGTTCTACTGATTTCTATAGGGTCTTTGATCTCAGTTGAATGAAGATAACATGCGAAAACCGAAATGTTTTGAGACAAAAAAAACGCCAAACCGCATTTGAACGTGATGACTTTGAAGGTCCCTATTGTAGTAGTAGTAAGGTTGTATATGCAGTGGACATAAATATTGAGTGCTTTCAAATTGCAGTGTATAATGACTATCACACGAGTTTAACATTATATCCTTAGGTCCTTACATACGAAATTGAAGTTATGTCGTACTGGCCATTTTGATCTCAATTATCTCCTCTTTGACTACGTTCAGATGACAAGCGCTCAACGCGCGTTATCAAAACGCGCGTTGAGCGCTTGTCATCTGAACGTAGTCTTTGTTTGGAAATTGCAATTTCAAATTTATACTGCTGTTAACTCATGGTTTTGTGTTAGGAAACCCGTATTTCACTTGTTTTTCCTGTATTGGTTTAATCTATGTATGTCTGTCATATGAGGATAAGTAAATTTACGACACAATGGCATAATGGAGTAGCTAAAATATTAAACGTGCAAGTTCGGATGTTTGTTGCTTAATCACATCGTAAAATTTAGCGGACCTGGCTAAAATTGGGGTCTCTGTTTATAGCCTAGATTAACACAAAAGCTCTTTATCTCAAAATCTAATCAGAGTTCAACGGGGGAGACTGCTTTTCTAAATTCTATGCGGATGTAAATGCAGATATAGCATATTACTCGTATATACGTATAGCATAATAGTGGTTTGGTGGATTACACATGAACTCGAATGATTCTAGGTACATGTCAGTTTCCTCACGATGTTTTCCTATGCCGTTTTAAGTTTGCCGGCATTACGCACATTACTTCGAAACTTGTACTAAAACTTGTCTCAAAACTCAAGACTAAGTTATCAACAAGTTTAAAACTTGCGGCCGCATTTATATATGTTAAAGTATTTATGTGGTAATAATATCTTGGGTATCTTGATTTTCCTATAATGACTGGGCTCCTATTTAAACCTCTTCATCACCTTTTTTTGCATTAAAACATAGCACACGGCCTTTCTTAGTCCTTAATATATCTGTGCTAAATTTTATTTCGTTCTTCTCGTCACCCATCACACAATGTCTTAAGGCAAAAGTGTATAATCAGTGCGTCCTACCAGTCATGACCTACGGTGCTGAAACGTGGACACTAACAGTAAAAGCAGTCCGAAAATTAAAATCATTCAGCGAGCTATGGAAAGAGTTATGCTTGGAGTTTCTCTGAGGGATTGTATTCGTAATAAAGTCATCCGTCAGAGAACCAAAGTCACCGACATAGCTCAGCGCATCAGCAAGCTGAAGTGGCAGTGGGCTGGTCATGTTTGTCGCAGAACCGATAACCGTTGGGGTAGACGAGTTCTGGAGTGGAGACCGCGCATCGGCAAACGTAGTGTAGGACGCCCTGAAACTAGGTGGAGTGACGATTTACGGAAGGCAGTTGGAAACGTAAAGCCGAGGATCGGGCTGAGTGGCGTATCATTGGTGAGGCCTCTGTCCAGCAGTAGACGAATGTTGGCTGATTATGATGATGATGATATTTTATTTCAATTGGTTCAGTAGTTTAGGCGTGAAGGCGTAACATACAGATACAGAGGTAGTTGCGGATTTATTATATTATAGTAGGAATAACTGTATAATATTTATAATGTATGAATTTGGTGCTTAAAACTACATAGCAAAATCGAAGATTTGCTTCATCATAAAATCACGGTAATTTTTCCGTAATCCCACTACTTATCCCACTAATATTATAAATGTCAAAGTATGGATGTTTGGATATTTGGATGTTTGTTGCTCAATCACGCCGTAACGTATGAACGGATCGGGCTGACATTTTGAATACAGTTGGATTATAGTCTGGAAGAACACATAGGCTACCATTTTTATCCCGGAAAAATAACGGAAACGGGAAATACGCGGGTAAAACCGCGGGGCACTGCTTGTTAATAATACTATCAAAATAGTTAATTATAATAATAGAACTACCAAACTAAAAACTGGCATTTAAAAATTTACTAACAGTAATATTTCCATCTCAGAGAGCAGTTACTCGCTTCTGCGTAATTTGTAACAAAACTTGAAATTTCTCGAGTAAAAATTCCTAGTCTTTTATTATTTACTCACGAGAGAGGAATATTCTCGCTGGCGTTAATAGCACCTCGAGAGCCTTTGAATACGGGGTTACGGTGAAAAGAAGCTAAGCCTTAGAAGGGACGCGGTATAATCAAAATTCTTCGGTGCAGTGCCACCAATTTATCTGCAAAACGACCAAAAACGGAACTACTGAGTTAGAACACACTTGTCTCACTTTGCAATAGGTGGTAATGTTTTTCGATAGTGGCGCCTTCGCTAGATTCTACAGATAAGTTTGTCGTACTGTAAACGGAACGTCGACTTCTGCTGCAAACTTTTAAAATGTTGACGTTCTAAGGACTCGGAGGTTAATTTTACCAGTTTTAAAATAAGAATGTCTGGTTTGTGAATAACGTGACAAGGTGGGGTCTCCACAGATGTTTATGGTTTGGGTGTCTTCAATATCAAAATGCATTGGTTTATTATAGCCGTAGTAAATAGGGGCATTCGATCCTGGATCATACCATGGTAATAGCAGCCAAGCGAAAATCTAGTAAAAATTTGGTACTCAAATCGAGGGAGTTGTGAAAAATGAAATATAATTCGTCATTTTGTGGTGGCGGCCATCTTGGTTCGATTTTCATCAAACATATTATCTAAGAACACTCTCGGGTAATTCACCTTTCGAACGAAAAAACAAAATCGGTTCATACGCTCGCGAATCACGATGGCACAGACAAACACACAGACTCCATACTTTTAGGGAAGTTTGGAGGGTTGTTGCCCTGGACCGGGAAACTTGGAAATACGGTAGAAGCGGGAACTCGTGGCGAGTTCTAGCTATGGGAACATAAAGTAGGCTACTTATGGTTCGAACACGCATTCTTTTCCATTTAATCCTACTAATATTATTTATATCAAAGTTTGTATATTTAGAAGTTTGTTGCTAAATCACGTCGTAACATCTGAATGGATCAAGTTGAAATTTGGAACTAGTTAAATTACGGTCTGGAAGAACGCATAGACAACTCTTTATCGAGGGAAAATCACGGGAATCTGGACGTCTACTCTAATTCAATGAAAACGTAATTTCAAAATATACTCGCGATTTTCCAACTCTGATTCTACTTCGATCCATCGTTTTGTCCGTTTAAATGTTCTAAGCCTACTCCAATTAGGGTATCCTTAGAACATTTAAACGTTAAACAATGTCGTATCGGACGAAACGAAGTAGAACGAGAGTAGGAAAGTCGCGAGTTTTTTTCGAAATTTCGTTTTCGTAGAAACAGAGTAGACGTCCTGATCTACGTGGGTAAAACTGTGAGGTTCCGCTAGTACATTTGATGTGTTCCATTTGATGTTTCTGTGTAGCCCTGTATTTCTAGAATCACACTCATCGCGCGCTTATTTTGAAAGTCAAGACTTTTTACAGTTTTCTGGGACGAAACGTTTCCAGCTTCGGATAAATTTACATAAAAAAAAGATGCCGTATTTATTAAGAGAGCGGTATGAGAGGTTAAATTTAGACCTTTGTTTTGGACTGTAACTTATTAGATATACAGGAGGTTTTCAGTATAACATAAGAAAGTTAGTGAAATTAATGTTTTTATTTTTTTTGTTTTTGATATGGTTAATTGAATTAAATATCTATTTGACTTTCAGAAGAATCATCATTTTTCATTTATATTATTATCGGATAAAAAATAAGTAAATATGTTTTATTTTTTGTTATTATTTTTATTTTTTCTCTAAAATTTTTGAAAAGGCCATGTATGAAAATATTTACAGTTATTTTGAACAGAACAAGTTATTCGCCTCCGAGCAATTAGGCTTCAGAAAGAAGAAAGGTATTAATTTAGCAATTTACAGTTTTATAGAAACTATTTTAACTAATTTAGATGCTAAATTACCAGTATGCGCGCTTTATATGGATCTTACTAAAGCGTTTGATTTTGTCGATCACAGTATATTATTAGACAAACTAGAGGCGATTAGGCGTATTAGAGGCAATGTGCACGACCTTATGAGATCTTATTTATCAAACCGTCAACAGAGCACACAAATATGCAAAATTTGCTCCGATTCAAAACGGGAGATCACATATACGTCGAAATACGAAAAAGTTAAATATGGTGTACCACAGGGCAGCGTGTTAGGCCCGCTACTTTTCTTAATTTACATTAATGATCTGCCAAAGGTAACGAAACACCCGACTGTATTATTTGCGGATGATAGTACGGTATTATTCATTGGTACGAATATTTCATGCGTTGAAAATGAAATTAGGAAGGCTCTAGACAGTATCCTGAATTGGTTAGAAATTAATAATTTAAAAATAAATCTTAACAAAACAAAACTAATGACATTCAGGAATAGAATTAACAAATTAGATAAACTTGATGTTATTTATTCCGGAAATAAAATCGAAACAATAGACGCAACGAAATTCCTAGGTTTACATCTTGATTGTAACTTAAACTGGAAAAATCAGGTCGAAAGCGTATGTTCAAGGCTAAATCAATATTCATACGCACTCCATATGTTATCAAAGAGAGCAAGTAAACCTACTTTATTATCAGCCTATAATGGAAATGTCTCGTCGCTGCTTCAATATGGTATTATATTTTGGGGCAATAGCTCAGGAAGGCATATGGTTTTCAGATCACAAAAGAAATGTGTCCGGGCTATCAGCAAACTGCGTCAAAGGCAATCGTGTAGACCTCATTTCCGCAAATTACAAATTTTAACGTTGCTTTCCTTATATATATATGAATGTGTAATGTTTGTGCGGAACAATTTGTCATTATATGAAAATCTAAAGAGTGAGCGTCATAAACATAAAATTAGAATTCCTGTGCATAGCACAACATTATTAGGAAACAGTGCACTTTGCATGGCTCCTATGATTTACAACCACTTGCCAGAAAGTTTGTTGAGTATAAAAGAAATATATTTATTTAAAAATAAATTAAAATACCTTCTGACAGAGAAGGCATATTATACAGTTAATGAGTTTCTGACTGATAAATTAGATTCAGATTTGTTATGATTTGTAAGCTTTTATTTATTTGTGGACATTGGAATCATAGCTAAATTAATTACTATAATGCTTTCATTGTTATTACTTTGTTATAAATAAATAAACAATTTTATGATTATGTGAATAGTTCATACTCGAAGGAATTTGCAGCCCTTGAATGGTGCAAATCCACAGTATCTAGTAACACGATTTTTTTGAGCTTTTAATTTGGTCATTGGTATTTGGTATAATTGTTTTTTATTAATGTAAACAATAATAATGAAATTGGTAGTCCTTGAATAGGCCGTTTAGAATGGTAAATTAAGAAAAAAAATTATGTTTTTTAGGAAATTGTCATAGACAACCTGATATTTGCATGCCGTAAGGTTGATTATGGAGTTCTCAATGTAAACATATTATAAGATCTTATTGTAAGTACCCATTTTCGCAAATAAAGAAATTTATTTATTTATTTTTCGTGAAATCTAACTGGTAAAAAAAACTTTTCACCTTCATATTTTAGTCCAGAAAAACTTTTTTTAATATCTGTTAATTGTAGTTATATTTACAATTTTTTCGTTAATATTACAACGAATTTGAACTGGCTTTAAAAAATAAAGATACTCTAAGTTCACTTGTGTGTATATTTTGCATGGAAGAGTTTTTTATCCCCATGTAAGTTACGGCAGTAAATAAATATCACGGCCTACATTGTGGGTAAACCGTTTCGACTTTTGTAGCGGAAGTGTCGAGTTCAAATCCCAAGACGCTGACCTTTATCTTAGGCAGTTATCCTACAGCCTGTACTGTGAAGACGCGAGGAAATACATTTCTGGTAGCTAGAATTTAACTAGCTAACTAGCTAGCTGTAATGTCTTTTAGAAGTCGATAAGTGAGGTCTGGTGGCGCAATCATCATATTTTATGTGAGTCGGTATTGTTGTCGCATTAATCACAGTACCTGGGTGACCGAGCATTGCTCGGTTTAAATACTAAATATACTTAGATACCTACAGATAAAAGACTCCAAGAAATAGAATTTCTTAAAAAAAAGAATTGAAAAAAAAGATAACCCGTCTGGATTCGAACCCGGAGCTACGAATTCGTGACCGTTATGAGCGCCCGACTTCCCGTCTGAGCTAATTATGCTGTCGCGTCACGCGGCGAAATTTACCTTCGCATTCTAATGTCTAATGTGACAGTTTTTCATTGTCTAAAAACGCGCATAATATGCGTTTTTATTAAATGAAACCTAGTTAGATCGATTTATCGTCTCCGAAATCCTCTGCATACATAATTTCATGAAAATCCGTCGAGCCGTTTCCGAGATTCAGATTCTATATATATATACATATTTATATACAAGAATTGCTCGTTTAAAGGTATAAGATGAAGCAAAATCGATTTCCTCAAAATACTTTATTTCACCGTTCAAGTCAGTCGCGTGGCGATGAGAAAGTTGTACATATGCTAGAGCTCTACACAAATAGTTTGAGCTCATGACTATGATAGGTAGATGATCTAGATGACATATCCTAGTTGTTCAATTAGGCTCAAATTATAGATTTACAATTTTCTCATCACCCTAGTGGTGATTGAACGGTGAAGTAAAGCATCGTGAGAAAACCAGCATGTACCAAGATAGATCTCTTTTGAGGACATACACACACTTGACCGTCTTTTTATTTTTTAACTTCTTTTCCATCCCACGGTTGCCTGGAAGAGATCGCTTTTAGCGATAAGGTCGCCATTTGCTACTATGTTTTAAGATTGTTTTTTTAAGTTGTTTGTTTAGTTAAGTGCAATAAAGAGTTTATCTATCTATCTTGACCAGCGTAGGTAGATTATGGACTTGACTGCCTGCTTGTGAGAGAAAGCTACGAACCTCAGCAGTGAGAACATAAAATGCACATTGCAGATAGTCCTGCTTAACTATTCTTTGTAATATTGTAATATTGTAATACGGTTTTGTGTGATGAAGCTTGAAAACATATGAAACTTTATTAGATTTCCAAAGATTCTAATTAAAAGTTAAACGATCAAACTATTACTCCTGAACGGTTATACTCCTAAGTAGCAAAAATAACTAGTTCGAAACTCACAATCGAGGTTACAATCTTCAGTTTAATTAAAATGAAGTTGAACTCAGTCGAAGAGAGGAGCAAATCGCGTCGCCTTCACAAATTAATGCTTTCTGAACGAGCTAACGGGGAACTTTACGACTAACTTGCGTCTGCTGGAACCTTTTTTTAACTATTATAGGTTTACACTTGACTGCCATCTCGCCTGATTTTAATCTTCACAATGGATGGTGCTTACCTAGCAAAAACCGATTTACTCTCATTTTAAAGACGCCAAGACTGTAACCATCGAGAAAACACCACTCAGGCAACGCATTCATCAGCTCAGTCGTTCTTAGCACAAAAGTAGACTTAAACTTCTTCGTTCTACTTCAACCATGAATCGAAGTCGAGTCGAAGATGTTACGAGTTGTTTCAGTCAGTCCGTTAGAAAAATGAGCAAGGTGGTATTAGACCTTTAACTAACATGACCTCAAAATCTTTTTTATCGACATTTTTCTTCCAAGTGAGCCTATAATAGCACTTACTATTCAGTTAACATCGAGCAAGATGGCGGTAAAACGCAAACTCATTGTGGTGTTGTGTGTGAAATAAATAAAATAAATATTAGTGGACATTTCACATACAAAAAGCCGGCCCACTATCATCCCTACACTGCGTACAACGTACATATTTAGATTCCCAAAATTCGTACAAAACGGTTTGAATCCACACAATCATACGTACAGCTTTTATCTGGAATAAGTTGCCGGTCTTCTTGTTCCCTGAGAGATACAATCTAGAACATTTCAAGGTCAGAGTGAATAGGTACTTTCTAGGTCAACGTGCGTCATCTTCGACCACACCGTCGCGTCGCTTACCATCAGGCGAGTTGAACGCGAATCTATACGCGATACAAAAAAAAACATATGACCCCAAACTAAGCAAAGCTTGATCTATGAGATTGCTGATTTAATACTTATAGTACGAGATCCGGCTGCAGAATCTCTACGTTCATCGCGTATTTAATCCAGTTCACATTTGAACAAACATTTATGATTAGGAGAATACATTGATAATAGGTTGCCAGTCAATAAGTGGCCGCAAGTAATTTTAACTAAACTGATGTTAATTAATTTTCGAAAAAAAATTGCGCTCACTTGTTTTTTAAATAAAATATCATCCACATCATAGCAATGTATGTAA
Organism: Ectropis crepuscularia; assembly: GCA_963693475.1. Taxonomy (NCBI): domain Eukaryota; kingdom Metazoa; phylum Arthropoda; class Insecta; order Lepidoptera; family Geometridae; genus Ectropis; species Ectropis crepuscularia. The sequence goes on from OY856358.1 coordinate 20,977,406, forward strand.
AGAATTCGAAAATCGATGGGTGCCAGTGCACAGTCGGCCGCAACTACTTCGCAGCAAGGTGTAAACAGGTAATATTTTGGTGTATTTATACGTTCATAACGTACATTTATAATTTATATATCAAATGAAAGCTATTTTTTTTTCTGTTTATTATGATATACGGTTGCTTAGTTAAATCTGGCCGCAAATAAGGGTTGCTGGCTGTTAAAAATTACAAATCTTAAAGATAGAGTGAAAGAGAGCTAGCGTGTAACGTCACTAGTCAGACGAGGATAGCGAATGCCAGCTGCACGATGCTTTAAAGGTATTGCGCATGCGTCGAGTCCTAGTGTTCTCAACAGCTGCAACATTTTTATTCTAACATGAAAATCACGTTGTTTTAGAGTTCGTAATACAAACGTTATAATATATCGATACCTTTGGGTAGAAAGGTCGTGTAAACCATTTTGGCCAAATCAACTTATTTAATATATACCACTAGCTTTTGCCCGCGGCTTCATTCGCGTTTTGTAAGTCGTTGGCGTAAAGCCAAAGCGTTTATAAGAAATTTTCATCCTCGTTAACCCTTTTTTTTTCGGGTTTATCTGCAATCAGCTGTGCTATAAGCAGATGGCTGCTGATAGCTGATGGTGCTGAAGGTGGGTTTAGTGTGGTCCCCATTAGAACCACTACTCTATATTTATAACTCATGGATTGTTGCCATTAAACCATTGGCAACATTTGTCATTTCTTTTGAGACGTTTAGTAAATGGTAATGTCAGCGAGGCAGTCGCAAGTGGATTTAGGTGCAGCAATAGTCTTCTCCCATAGCACGTAACTACTTCCTCCGCCACTGTGGTGATATTTGCGTATTGATGTATTTCGGAGTTACGAATGAACCATGGTACATTACATATGGTGCGCAGTATAGCATTCTGCATTCTTTGCAAAATTTTAATATTAGAGTTGCTGGCACAGCTGGATGACATATGTCCAAACTGGTTTTAAGATGGTCCTGTATATCAACAATTTGTTATCAGTGGGGAGTACACTGTTTCTTCTCAAGATCCAGTAAAGATTCTTGAACCGAAGATTCAGCTCTTCCCTTTTCTTTTTTATGTGTTGGTCCCAGGTTAGACGACGGTCGAGATACAGGCCCAGATATTTCACGCTGTCCCTGTGAGGAAGCATGTACAGCTGGCAATCGCTATCCTCGTCTGACTAGTGATTATACGCGCTAGCTCTCTTTCACTCTATCTTTAAGATTTGTAATTTTTAACAGCCGGCAACCCTTATTTGCGGACAGATTTAACTAAGCAACCGTATATCATAATAAACAGAAAAAAATTAGCTTTAATTTGATATATAAATCATAAATGTACGTTATGAACGTATCTACCTATACACCAAAATATTACCTGTTTACACCTGGCTGCGAAGTAGTTGCGGCCGACTGTGCACTGGCACCCATCGATTTTCGAATTCTTTACATACATTGCTATGATGTGGATGATATTTTATTTAAAAAACAAGTGAGCGCAATTTTTGTTCGAAAATTAATTAACATCAGTTTAGTTAAAATTACTTGCGGCCACTTATTGACTGGCAACCTATTATCAATGTATTCTCCTAATCATAAATGTTTGTTCAAATGTGAACTGGATTAAATACGCGATGAACGTAGAGATTCTGCAGCCGGATCTTAGACCATTATGTAGTTGTAAATACATACTTATAGACTACAGGCCCGTGAACAAAATTTACGAGTCAAATGAACCACCAGGAGACCTATGTAGGATGATAGAAGGGTATAAAGTAATAAGATTCAGCATTATGCCGTCACTTGTAAGCTGTCCAACTGAGTGTAGTTGAAGAGGGGGGGTTGCAATCCTCGATCATTTCTCCTTGTCGCATGATTTTTGTACGGCGTTGCGGAATAATAGATTAGAAGAGGTAAATACTTACCAACTAAGCCACGAAGCCGGCCAATCACAATCATGTCCAATGTTTATTTATTGTCGATATGAAAAATAGCATGCGTCATCTATCAAGCTATCAACCCGCACTTAGTCTTTGACTCTGTCCTTGTGAGAGACGCTCCGAGTCCCATCAGTGGGGGAACATTACATAGGCTGCTTATATTACTAGTTCTTCCTATATTTTTCCAGTCCCGTGGATATCAGTGGAGCATTATCTCTGTAATTGGATATCGGGTTAGATTTATCGTACCGTATTGCGCTGGCTGTATTCGAAACTAATGGTTTGCTCTAGGCTAGGGAATTTATTCGTTTTTTATCGTACTAGCAATAAAATTGAAACCCACGGTTCAATGAATTAAAGTGATGTACAGACACCGTATAATTTTAATAATTTATTTACTTAATTGTACAAAAAAGTTCAAGAAACGGCACTTGAATTCAAATTTTTAGTTTATACTATAGAGAAATAAACTATTAAAAGCTTTATGAGAACCAGTTAGTCAGCTAACTGGATCAACAACAAAAGGTAACAATTAACAATACTTATGAATATGATCGTAAATGCATAATGTACTCACGATGCACGTTATCATCATACATACAAAAAATATCTGAATTCATCACACAATTTTTTTTTTTTTTATAGCATAGAGTGACGAGACGAGCAGGTCATTTGCCTGATGGTAAGCAACATGCCTGCCACATAACAGCACAGTAACACGCAGCTATTGGAACATGATAGTCCAAATCATTACCTAGCACTGCACTGCGCTCGTCACCCAGAGATCTAAGTTGTTATATCTCTAAGCCCTGTAATTTCTCTGGAAACATTGCCCTTCAAACCGGAACACAGTAATGTTTGCACATTACTGCTTGGCGGTAGAATAATTGACAAAGGTGTGGTACTTCCCCAGGTGGACTCTGCTAAGAGTCCTACCACTACAATATTTGTCCTAGATGAGAATCAAACCCTAATCGGACCTGAGCTGTAGGTCCGATTAGGGTTTGATAGGGTCCTACAGCTATCCAGGCAAATTGTTTTACGGCAGATAATATATAAATATTGTGCGTATATCATACTAATATTATTTAATTGTAACAAAAACATTTGATTATTATTGACATTTTTATGAATATTATTCTATTAGTATTGTTTATTAAATGAACAAACTTTGAATATCCGCTCTCTCTTCAGTACGGCTAAAAGGATCTGGTTAAAATATGGAACGATTATCGTCTCGGAATCTGTATAGCACATAGGCTACTTTTTATCACAATAAAATAATGAGAACTGCGTGGGAAATGCCACGGGTTGCTCCTAGTGTACAATTTGGACAACACATAGGTATGTCTACTTTACGTGTAGATACTTATATACGAATTTGTAGCAATGCAGATCACGAAAGGTAATCAAAATTAACTTCTCACCTTCGCTCCGAATCAGGGGACGCAAATAAAGCCTGTCCGCGTTAATGTTAATTCAATTCGTTAAAGAAAACCTAATTTACTAAAACAAACAAGCTCTGTTTAACGAACCCTCGGAGGTCCGTATCTTTGCGTCGTTTCCCTAAACTCATGAACGGTGCAAGAATCGTAAAATAATACATACAGACAAACGCTTATTTTAACTGTCTTCTCGAAAAACAATAGGAGGTTCTCAATAATATTTCATTGTTTCTATGTTTATATCTGTTGATCTGTTGCGTATGTGTTCTGATACTAGATGGAATGACGATATATGAAAGATTGCTGGTGGCGGTTGGAAACGTAAGACCGAGGATCGGGCTGAGTGGCGTATTATTCTTCTTTGTCGGTATCACTCTTGACAGAGTGGTCGTGGTCATCACTTCAGGTGTCGGCAAGCTTCACAACACGTCGCCACTCCTCTCTAATGGCCGCCTTTCTTGTGCATTCATGTACAGATGATGAACCATTTACCACCGCTTTTATCTGGTCAGTCCATCTCATAGGCGATCTTCCTCGTGGTCTGGTACCCTCAACCCTCCCCTGGCGTATTATAGGAGAGGCATATGTCCAGCAGTGGACGAACAACAGCACGGGCTAATGATGATGATGATGATGATGATCAATAACTTAGTCCGCTTTTAAAATTGCTCAGACGCTTAATAGATTTTTGAGGATTTTACTCGTATTTCTCGTCAACGAAACGTTTAATGTTCCCGGTATTAAAAACCTGTTATGCAACTGTTTGAAAGTTTAGATGGTTTAATGTTTGTTACTCAATCACGTCGGAACAGCTAAAAGGATCAGATATATCCATTCATCCATCGATCCTTTATACGTATTTAATACACTTTAACATGTACTGCTTATCCAACTCTCACGTACAGCGAGTACTCTCCGAAATTACTGCAAAACACGACTTATCGCTGCTCTGTCAACAATCCGAATCAATATGGAGTCACCACGACTACGCTCCTGACATGTAAACCTTGCTCGATATTTAAATGAATTGAAAGGTTCAAAACTTAATTCTAAAGGAGATTGTGACACTAAAACATAAAGGTTTTATATAAACAAAACTAGCAGCCCATTCCGGATCGGATATTCGCGCTCGGATATTGTCATTTAAAGACTGTTAATCGAAATAAAAACTATCCTATCTCTCAAGTTGGACCAGACTGCTCGCGGTGTGCCAATTTAATTTAAAATCGGTTAAGTAGTTTAGGAATCCATCGCGGACAAACATCGTGACAGGAGATTTAAATATATTAAGATATTGAATTATGCGTTATGCGAAGATTTCCCTCATAGGCTCTCCCTCATATATATGTATAGAGGTAAATTCCGTGTCATTCTTATCCTGCTCCGTTTTACAACACTTAAACCCCCTGAATTGTATCCCATCTGCTTATACGCCAATGTGTAATCCGGCCTTTGTGACGTCATCCGTGTTGATTTCTACAAATCTTCCCCGAGTTAAGTGACGAGGCTTTACATCAAATCCGCGTCTGAGCCAGTGAGCCATGAGAGGCACCGAAGTCTTGACTTGGTTAGAGTTTTACACTCTAGGCGGTCTTCTTACGATTCAACACTTCAAAGTAATCAAATTTGGACCTTGAGGAACAGGAAAACATCTCATTTTTGAAAAACCTTTCGAAACGCTTTAGTAGCTACGACACGTGACCAACATTCTGATGTTATTTGGCTCTACATACAGGTACATTTTTTATATTTGTTTTAAGGAAAGAGTGACGAGACAAGCAGGACATCTGCCTGATGGTAAGCAATATGCCTGCCACATAACAGCACAGTAACACGCAGCTATTGGAACATGAAGAGCCCGAATCATTACCTAGCATTGCACTGCGCTCGACACCCAGAGATCTAAGATGTTATATCTCTAAGTCCTGTAATTTCACTGGAAACATTGCCCTTCAAACCGGAACACAGTAATGTTTGCACATTACTGCTTGGCGGTAGAATAACTGGCACAGGTGTACATTGAAATTATGCGTTTTTCTACCGCCAAGAAGGAATGTGCTAAACAATACTGTATTTCGGTTTGTGTTTCAAGGCACTTTGTAAAAATTTAAATCCTAAATGAAAATCTCTATACGCTGCAATATAACCACAAAATGGCGGCAAATCCCTTTCGCCGCGCGCAATGTGTTGCAGTCCTCACGGGTATAATAAATTATTTGATCCTTTATCTATCAAATGCTATAATTAAATTAAGGATAGAAATACTTATTAGTTATGAAACTGCAAACCAAACTGTATCTCCCAATTATGTTGTAATTCGTTTTTTTCTCCTGAAGAAAGCCATTCTAAAGATTTTAAGGTATTCGCGTCAAAAAGAACCTTAAATTATGTGTTTGCTACTTAGTAGACCCGTTTTTTTCAGCTCTGTTAAACTTTGTGTTCATTTAAAATACGGTGTAAGCTGCATCGACGTAAATTTATGTATATAATAGAGTCTGTAGTCCCGAGAGATGAATTCCTCAGCATCGAAACAAGCCACCGTGAGAGATTAGACGTCCAAATCCACAAGATTACGGGAACGGCTCCAAATCCACCTAAATAAACAGATTATTCTGCTTGCAACAATTTATGAAGGTATTTATTAAGTTTTCTGTAAATTCTTCAAACTTAATTAGACATCCAAAGCCTCGACGCAATTCGGTGATGGAAATTTCAATTTAACTTGAGGAGTTAGTAATAGGTTTTCGTATTCAATTTCTTCATTCAGATAGTTTCCGCTTTCAGTAGCGAAGAGAGGGTGATTAGAACTAACTTACCTGGAATCTATTTAGCGCTTTTGGTTTGGGAGTTACACGTGCTTCTAACTTACAAATAATTTATCGCGTATTTTAACCACATAGTTATGATGGGTTAATAAATAGCCAGCCACAAGTTGTGTTGGCCTATTTAGAAAATGCGATCACAGTGGTGAGGTTGTGAGTTCAACACCTACCTACACCACTGATTATTTTTGAGGGATAATAAAATAGTCTCACTTACAAGTCGTGGTAACCTAGCCAGAAAATGCGATCATAATGAATGGTGAGGTCGTGGATTCGAATCACACCTACACCACACGGGTCTATATGTGGTAGTATAACATTTTTTGTACTAATTTAAGTAGGCATAACGTTTTTAGGTCTAATGATAATTTAACATAACAACTAAACGCATAAATGTTTTTGCATAATGTTTACAAGCATAACCATATATAGCATAACGATAACTTACCATAATGTTTAAACACATAACCATATATACCATAACGATAACTTAGCATAATATTTAAAGGCACACATCGAAAAAAGCAGACGTTACATCTAAGAAATATGACACTTTTTGACTCCGGGTGGGCTGAGCCAGAAGCTCAGTGGTCAGCCCTGAGTGTCGCTTCTCCATACTCGGCCTACGCTCCACTCCGTAGGTCGCCGGCTCGCTTCGCTCGCCAACTCCCCCCTTCGCTACACTTGGCCTCGCATGCCTCGCTCCACTCAGGACCTCCTTTGAGCTTCTGGCTCTCGCATTTTTTATATACACTCTAGGGGTAGTAGCGACAAGACTAGGTGGAGTCGGGGTGCTTCGAGTCGGATCTGGATAGATTGTTATGCTTACAACACATTATGCCAAAAAAATATTTAGCAAAATTTGCATTATGACACTATACATTATGCTACATTCATTATGACAAAGTAAATTAGGAACAAAAAATTATGCGTTTTAATAGGCACCCCCACCACACATATCCTTACTTACAACCCGTTGTGGCCTAGCTAGAAATTGTGATTCACAATCGCGAGGTCATCGGTTCGAATCCCACGTACACCTCTGTGTATTATTACAGATAATATGCAAGTTTATCATTACCACTAGTTTTAAAACTACATATTGTTTTTAAAATGATTTAATTTTTTTCTTCATACCCTACACTCACTGTATTTTTATTTGCGTGTTTCTTCCCACTAATGGTTGATTTTATGACACTTTTTAATTTTTGTAAATTTTTAACTTCTCTGTGCGTAATAAAAGTGTTTCTCTCTGTCATGATTCTAGAGCCTTTGGCTCAGAGTCAGCGAGGTGGATTATGGTCTTGAGTTTCTCCTTGTGAGAGAAGCCCCGAGTCTCAGCAGTGGGACCATTTACTGAGCTACTTATACTTATGAGATTTGCGAAGTTAGCTTAAAACGCCGAAAACGTCGTGGACTTTTGGTAATACAGGCAACAGACAAAATCTGTTTTGGTACATGTCTGTGCGCTAGTATGAAAGTATCATAAAATACAGCTAAGGAGCGTCCAGCGGACTTTTCCTCTTATTTCCAAACTCCGTAATTAGACCGGCGGAGTAATTAACAAGATTCCTTGTACTTTTCGTAATTTATACGAAAAGCAATTTCTCAAGTCTTAATTATAAAAATCTGTCTAAAATATGCAACAATAACTATGTCAGCATTATCATCACCATTATACTTCAGACTTATCAGTCCGGATAAGTCTGAAGTATAATACTTCAGACTTATCAGTCCGGATCAGTCTGCTGATGTATTATTTAACGTAAAATACCTAGCTGTAGGAATATTAAGTGCATATATATTTTTTTTAAATAACGAGTGACAAGACGAGCAGTACATGTGCCTGATGGTAAACAACATGCCTGCCACATAACAGCACAGTGACACGCAGCTATTGGAACACGAAGAGTCTAGCACTGAACTGCGCTCGTCACCCAGAGATCTAAGATGTTATATCTCTAAGCCCTGTAATTTCACTGGAAACATTGCGCTTCGAACAGGAACACAGTAATGTTTGCACATTACTGCTTGGCGGTAGAATAACTAGCAAAGGTGTGGTACTTCCCCAGGCGGACTCTGCTAAGAGTCCTACCACTACAGAATATGCTTATGCTATGTATCTGTTACCGTAAATTAGTAAATACAGTCAGTTCATAATCTAACGACGTTGAACTTAAAACTACGCCTAAACATTTGATTGACAATTTAAACAAGCCACATCAGAGCATCCCCCCTCCACTCCACATAGTCTTGTCGCTACTACCACCTACTACCCCTAAAGTACTAAAAACTAAAAAAAAAACACGCATACCAAAAACGTGCGTTAAATCGATCGATTACGTGGTAAGAGGTAACGTCACTGACTGCACATGTCAGTATCAGTCAGTATGACACTAATTTATTACATTACCTACGTGAAAATTAAATGTAAACAAAAAAATTATTCATCGTGATCGTGATGATCGTGGTGAGGATGAATGGTTAGGTACAAAACATTGCATTGTCATCGGTCCTTGATAGGTGTGCAAAGTTTCAAACCAATCCGTTGTTATGAAAGTAGTGTAAAACACGTTCAAAGATTCCGTTACATAGATACATTGATTCATAGATACATACCAAGTTAATAAAAGCGTGTTAAAAGCGAAGCCGGAGGTTGTGGGTTCGATTCCCACCCAGTGCAACGTATAATAAGTATGTGTTTAAAACTATTCAAGTATTATATCAGCTATCTGGCTTCCATAGTACAAGCTTTGTTTAATTTGGGATCAGATGGTGTTGTGTGTGCAGTGTTCACCAATATTTATTTATATTTATTTTATAGTGATAGACTCTAATCGAATGAGCTAATCTTCATTAGTACCTGTTTTTTAAGTAAAGTCTGATTTGCCCAAAGTGTGTTTTATTATAGTCATCCGACGTTGAAATTATAAGAATTAAACGAGTAGTCATATTGACTTCGGCATCTATACTAATATCACAGTATAAAGAACATAGACTGTGCTAATATTATAAATTGTTAAAAAGAGTTAAAGTTTGAACGCGCTGATCTCAGGAACTACAGGACCGATTTCAACGATTCTTTCACGATTGAATATGTGCGTGATCTGTGTGTGGCTGGCTATATACTCCTATGTACTACGTTCGAAGTCCGGGGCAGATCGCTAGTGTTACATAACTGCCAGCGTTTTCTATTTAACTGTCGACGTCATATACAAACGGCGGATTCAAATTGTCTGAAACATTTACACTAGATACTATAGATAACGTTAAAAAACCTTGAATTATGCTTGTTATCGCTCTTAAACAACAAATTGAAATATAATACTATAATTGAAGCTAAAATGCTAATGGTGATTGAACACGGCATGTGTTTTGTTACACACACATAAAACGCGACACGGTCGTATATTTTATCAAATATTGCGCAATTAATCAAACTTGACATAGTTGAGGTCTCTGAGAGATTGGGCTAGATAAATGACTGTAGGTTTCTATAGAAATTAAATTTCGTCGTCAACTACCTAAGTAAAAAGGTTGTTTGTTTGTGAGTATTAGTGGCATAGTATGTAAAAAATCATTATACTATCATTCGTCTTTTTTACGTAAAGGGAATGCATTTATGCAGATGGGGACGGTCAGATTATATCGGACCCGACACCACAAATGGTGCCCCTACCAGGTAAAACCTTCACGAGGTTTCACCTTTGCCGCATAATATGGCGGGAAAACGTTTCATTCAGACCATTCTTCTGCAAATCCCACCGCTACCTGTCCGTTCCGGAGGGTCTACCGCATTACTAAAACTAGATTTGATATTGCTCTTTCTTTTCTTTTCACTTGAAACGATAGAGACAGCAATAGCTAAGCCATAGCCGATTTAGTTAGGCGGTAGAGGGGCAGGGCCCATCTCAGGGGAACGACGCGTCAACGGCTCCTGAACCTAACACTCGCTTTGACCATCTCAAGGATCAACCAGCAATCATCATTCATCAATCAGCATTAAGTGAAGTAAGAGTATGTTTACTTCACTTAAAGACCTTTACACAACTTTAAAATGTATACTAACATTATAAAGCTTTGTAAACATTATATATCATGAGATTAGCATCTCAGAAACTAATGGACCTACGAGTACGAGTTTTGAGGAAATCAATAATTAATAGGCAGTAGTGTGCCGACTTACGACCACTCCTGTAGCGATAGAGGAAAGGCAGAACGGGATTGTGTAACTCAGCAGTACATTCTCACTGGTGGTATTTGAGGCTGTGAAGTTCGAGCAGTTTCTTTTGGAATTTGCTAATTGACGAACAACCAAATGAAGCACGGTTACCTGAAACAAAACGAATTCGAATTAAATAAACAGTAAAGTAACTTTAATTACACATATCCGACAGTAAAACTATCCTATAAACATTACAAGCAGAACCTGCCATTTTACCCGCATAGTTACCGTTATTTTCCGGCGTTGAAAAATAGCTATGTGGTATTCCAGACAATAATATAACTAACCCGTTTTGACGTGATGAAGTAAAAACATACAAATATCTAAACTTTGACATTTTTGTAATATTAGTAGTATGTGACAGATTGGATGTTTGTTGCACAAGCACGTCGGAACGTCTAAACGGATAGGATTGAATTTTGGTATGCCATCTCTTATCCTTGCACGGTTGCCTGGTAGAGATCGCTCCAATCGATAAGGCCGCCAATTAAATTGCTAATATATTATTTTTCAATTTTGCATTATTTGTTTTTTTTTGTGCTTCGTGGTTTTTTAATAAAAAGATATTGTATTGTTGATATTTGGAACATATTATAGAACATAGGATATGTATGTTATTGCGGTAAAGTAAGGAGAGTGGAATCTGGGCGAGAGTAAAACCTGGGGCACTGCTAGTACTTAATAAATTATAAAATAAAATAGAACTATAGTCGACAAAATCGTATAGCACACGTAAATTGCATTTAATTTACATTAACATTGCATGATTCGATTCAATTCATTTCAACAAGCGTCACAAATATGTAGAACATGATTATAATTGCTAAGTAATAATCAATTTAACGGCAATTGCGGCAATGTAATAGTGGAATAAGACTAATAAATACTCATAAAGTTTTAACGTATAAAACGTAAACATTACGTATTATACAAGGTGTTGCAGAAAGGTGCAACAATATTTATGGTAGTTCATCTACATTAAGTTTTGAATCATGTATGTGAAAATTAGGCATGAAAGCTCAAAAAAAAATTCCAAAAAAAATAATTATTTTTTGGTTGTTATTTCATTTGACCCTAATGGCCAGATCTCCGCACGGATTTTTGTACGACGCACATAGGAGTATTTACATGATCAAGCCGGCCAAAATTACATTTCTCAGAATTACGCTCAGGTAAAAAAAAATGCATTTCTAGAAGAGCCAGGTAGTTGGGCGACCCAACCCTATTGTTGTTTTTTTTTACCCACCCCAAATTTAACAAGATATAGTCAGTTGAAACTGAGACATTGCTCGAAGCGGTTGTTTATTTTCAATATTCGTGCTTTAAAACTCAATTTTAACTATTTTTTATTTTATGTTGTGTTGTGAATAATCCAAAATTGGCTATGGATTCTGAAACTGCTGGTAAGTGACTTATTTTACACATTTAAAATATTTATTTTTGTGACGGGATTATATTATTTTTCGTCATTTGAAATTTGAAAAATACCGGTTTAATTCCCTAATTTTTTCAAGAAAATTTAGTTTTACGAGGCTTTTTGTTTTAGTGCCCGGCATTACCCGGCTATAATTTTTATATATTCGTAATATATAGACTTTCTACTTTTAAAAAAGGAAAAAATTGCTTCCTACTAATTCCTACTCCGTCATCTGGAGCGATTTTAGATATCGTACTTAAAAATGTAAAAAAAATAATGAAATTTTGATTTAATTTAGTTTTTATTATTTCAGGACCATCTGGAAGTACTTTAATGACTCGCAAGGAGATATTTGGTCTAATGAGATCACAAAATGATCTCAATTTTAACGACCAATTAGAATATGTTGAAAATTATTTGATTTCACATAAGTCGTAATTTTGCACGCATGAAATCAGAAATGAAGCATCGATGGGTAGCAGCAAAATATAGAAGTGATCTATTTGAAAATTATACACCTGTATTTAAGGTTTTATGAGATACTGAACCATTTCTAATTGATTAAGAGCGATAAATAATTTTGGCCAGCTAGATGTCTCAAATACCCCTCTGTGCGACGTCGCGGCGTCGGTGGCAAGGTCGTTTGCTGTACATGCTTTAGGGTTGAAGCTGGTGATTTGGTGGGAATTTTACGTCAAACTTTGACTCGAATTATCTCGTGATCTACCGTGCTGAAGGGAGAGAGACCTTGGGTGATGAAGTCTACATCAGTGTTAGAATGGACTGTTAAAATATTGTTGGGGGTAAATCCACCATGTTGTATACGATTCATTTGTGAAATCGTGTCCGTTGGGTGTTTGAGTCTTTTACCACTGTTTCTTGTCGAAAAGTTTGTTTCGGAATGATAAATAATTGTATCTTATATAATATAAAATTCTCGTGTCACAATGTTAGTTACCTTACTCCTCCGAAACAGCTTTACTGATTTTTACCAAATTTTATATGCATATTCAGTAGGACCAGGGTAGAAGCCTTTAAAAATAATAAAAAGTGAAAAAAAATAGTAGTAGGATGAAACCCATTGGAAAAGGAGGGGAGTATTATAAAAATTATAGGAAAAATAAATTACGGGCGATCTGAGGTCGGGAAGGGGATGGGGGTGAGTTTTTAAGGGTAAAAAACGGTTATTCTCGATTACCGGCAAAACTAAAAGTTCTATTGAAAAAAGTTACATGGCAAAGTTGTAGGTAATAAAAAGATCTAAAACTTTTGCATACACACTTTTTTCACATAACCTCAAAATTTATGTGGAAAATTCAAAAAACCAAGTTTTTGGTTTTTTATTTTTATCTTTTACAAAAATATTTTTTTTTTAACGAAATTTGGTGAAAACTTATCTTTTTATGTCCCAAATACGCTGTAATTTATTTGATCAAAAATATTAATTTTTTCACATTATTTTGAATGAATATCGAAAAAAACACCCTAACATTCAATCGAAAAGTCACCCGTCAAAATATCAGCTTTTTTCAAAAATTTGGTATGTTTTCTGTTCGTTGAAATCTCTACTTTCCGATGGTGAAAAAAAATAAAAATGTTACCATAGTAAATCTTCTCAGAAAAAGCAAAAAATCGAAAAAAAACTCGAATTTGATTATTTTTTTTCATTATTATAAAAAAATTTGAGCTATTTATTAAAATTAACACTTTAATTACTCGAAAAACGTTAGATTACATGTTACATTGATAAAAAAAGAAAATTGCAAATAAAAATATACTACTATAATTAACAAACAAATAAGTTAATAAAATTAATATTTAATAAGACATCTACAATATTTGGAGAAAGTTGTCGAATCTTCTTTAAATTATATGCGTATATGTCTATTTATTACTATTTTAAGATAAATTAATTATATACCTGAGTGACCTACGAAAAATAGTAGCCCATCAAAAGGTATTTCATGGAGAAGTGGGGAAGGGGCTAGGCGGGTCTGGGTCTTACTACATACATACCTACTATTTCGTAGCAGCTGTTACAACCGTTAGATGACGATGAGAATGATCTCATTGGTTAAAAATTTCATACGTGCTGAACGTGCAGGTAATTTGGAATTTTATTTAAAATGCGTGGAAAGAATGCTTACTTATTTTCATGCAAGTGGGCACTTTCTGTACGCAAACTCTGCTCATCTTTATCTCCAAGATATGCGTAAGCTTAAAGACACAATAAATGATGATTATGAATTTACGCGATTCACCGAAGGATTCTTTACAATTAGACGTACTGACAAGTTTTGGTCGGGAGTTTGGTCAGATATGACGATCGAGCAAGTTTTGATGAGATCTATGAAAACTCAGGGTGGACTTCCACATGGTCGTGGTTTGTCTGAAAGTGTTTTAACAAAATTCGTATTAACAATGATCATACTTTAAGCTAACGCTTATCTTGGAGATAAAGATGAGCAGATTTTGCGTATAGAAAGTGCCCACTTGCATGAAAATAAGGAAGCATTCTTTCCACGCATTTTAAACAAAATTCCCAATTGCCTGCACGTTCAGCCCGTATGAAATCTTTAACCAATGAGATCATTCTCATCATCATCTAACGGTTGTAACAGCTGCTACGAAATAGTAGGTATGTATGTAGTAAGACCCAGACCCGCCTAGCCCCTTCCCCACTTGAAAATACCTTTTGATGGGCTACTATATTTCGTAGGTCACTCAGGTATATAATTTATCTTAAAATAGTAATAAATAGACATCTACGCATATAATTTAAGGAAAATTCGACAACTTTCTCCAAATATTGTAGATGTCTTATTAAATATTAATTGTATTAACTTATTTGTTTGTTAATTATAGTAGTATATTTTTATTTGCAATTTTCTTTTTTTATCAATGTAACATGTAATCTAACGTTTTTCGAGTAATTAAAGTGTTAATTTAAATAAATAGCTCAATTTTTTTTATAATAATGAAAAAAAAATAATCAAATTCGAGTTTTTTTCGATTTTTTGCTTTTTCTGAGAAGATTTACTATGGTAACATTTTTATTTTTTTTCACCATCGGAAAGTAGAGATTTCAACGAACAGAAAACATACCAAATTTTTGAAAAAAGCTAATATTTTGACGGGTGACTTTTCGATTGAAAGTTAGGGTGTTTTTTTCGATATTCATTCAAAATAATGTGAAAAAATTAATATTTTTGATCAAATAAATTACAGCGTATTTGGGACATAAAAAGATAAGTTTTCACCAAATTTCGTTAAACAAAAAAAAAATTTGTAAAAGATAAAAATAAAAAACCAAAAACTTGGTTTTTTGAATTTTTCACATAAATTTTGTGGTTATGTGAAAAAAGTGTGTATGCAAAAGTTTTAGATCTTTTTATTACCTACAACTTTGCCATGTAACTTTTTTCAATAGGACTTTTAGTTTTGCCGGAAATCGATAATAACCGTTTTTTACCCTTAAAAACTCACCCCCATCCCCTTCCCGACCTCAGATCGCCCGTAATTTATTTTTCCTTTAATTTTTATAATATTCCCCTCCTTTTCTAATGGGTTTCATCCTACTACTATTTTTTTTGGTTTTAAAAATTATCGACCCTGGTCTAGTCAGAGAATCGGCTACTATCTATTTTTCATACCCCTAAGTGATAAGAGTTGTTCAACCCTACATTTTTTTTTAATTTTTGGACAAAAAATTTGTTTTTATTTATTTATAATGTGGCATTAAAAAATACATACAACCCTAAATGTTTACCCTTTTATCACCAACCCCTATTTTATAATAGCCATTTTAGTAATTTAATCACGCTCGATAACTGATCAATTATCGTTTATCACTAGAAATTACCTAGAAATAATATATATGGCAAAACAACGTTTGCCGGGTCAGCTAGTTTAAAATAAAAGAATATGTAAGTTAAAGGGTAACCGACGATGAGGAGATGAAAGTAAGGGTACCTATTTCAAATTTCTAAAACATTTATTCATGATACAAATAGAACATGGAAAGAGGAATATTAGTTAAAACCGTGGAGTATTGTCGCGCTGTATTTTGAAAGAGTTACGTGATGTAATAAGATAACAAAATATAAGTGGATAAGCTTTTTTTTTTAACTATAGTAGGTTCGCACCACCATCTCGCTTTGTTATCATTATCAAGATAGCAAGCTTGTACTTCTAGTTTCGTGTAGATAACACTACTCAACGCTAGTTTTGTTACTACTGCTAACACTAGCTTGCTATCCTAGTTTGAAAAACTAGCCTCGTATAGCTCTGGCATCATGTATGCTTCTAAGTATGTTGTTATGTATGAGCGTAAAGGCCGATTTAAACTAAACGAACATAGAGCTAGAGCTGGAACAAGAGCATTCTTTCTCGATCTTTTAGTGTAAACGAAAGATCGTTCTTAGCGTTTTCCATATTATATATTCCATAGAATCTTTGCGAACGCAAACAAAACAACGAAATAATGCTCTACGTTTGTTTACACCAAATGAATTTGATACAGTGGGGATAGAATGAGCATTCGTCTCTCGTCTCGTCTCGTCTGATGTAAATCGGCCTTAAGAATCGGTTTAGAGTAAAGATCATGCGCCTTTCTTAGCCCGAAATTCCCATAAAATAAGGTATCTTTTGACCTGCAGTTGTGTAAGATCGTAGCGAACGTTGAGGTCAATTGATAGCAGACTCCTCACTTACGTAACCCACAAAAGGCTTCAGAAGATCAACCTCTAGTGCTATTCCTAATCGATCACACCCCACTAGTGACGTCTCTAATCGATAACCGTTTATCGAGTACCATTACCGTAAGTTTATTCAGGGCAAAAGTAACCATTAGCCGAAGGGCTCTGGAGGGATGCCCTCTGGTAATTAATCTTCATCATGCGGAAACCCTCAGGGTGCGAGGGTACTCGAGATTCGCGGGGATTATTCGGACTTCCAGCGGTTTAATGGGATAGTGTCGAATTGGGTACTGTTGACGCAAAGCGACTAAGGCCGTAAATAATGACCCCACATGTTATGTAAATTTAGCGGACGATATTCGATGTTTCTGAATTAATTGGTTCCGTTTTTAAGGGCTTTTGTTAACTAACTAAACTAAGAGTATATGTATTGTACAATGGTTGTTTCCTACCATCGTTGATGCCTAAAAAGTTATGAGCATAAGTACCTCTCTATTTATCTATCAATTTTTTTTCTTTATTTTGTACTTATAATAATATATTTCGATTCACACAAATTTTCATCAAGTATTTCCTGGGACTTTCTAACTTGATAAATTAAAAAAGTAGCATATGCGTAAACCTGTAGTGGTAGGACTCTTAGCAGAGTCCGCCAATTATTCTACCGCCAAGCAGTAATGTGCAAACATTACTGTGTTCCGGTTTGAAGGGCAATGTTTCCAGAGAAATTACAGGGCTTAGAGATATAACAACTTAGATCTCTAGGTGACGAGCGCAGTGCAGTGCTAGGTAATGATTTGGACTCTTCATGTTCCAATAACTGCGTGTCACTGTGCTGTTATGTGGGTTATGTGGCAGGCATGTTGCTTACCATCAGGCACATGTCCTGCTCGTCTCGTCACTCTTTATTTAAAAAAAAAAAACCTGTAAACCTAGATAATGCACTATACATTTAATTTAAACATTTAATTTAATTTAAATCCGTTCAACTGTTACAGACATGTGTGGGAACGAATATGCACATTTACAAACAAACTTTCTTATTAATATTATTAGTGTAAAATAAAAGCAATACCGCGATGACTCCATCAAACATCATTAATATCAATCTACTTTGGCTCAGGACAGACGTACGTGAAGGTCGATGTTGTGACACGATAGAGTCTTAACAATAATGAATTATTATCGAATGAATAATAAATAATAATAAATAGAAGTTTCGTCGATTTTTTTTTAGGAGACATTTTACAGAGTAATTCATGATTGTTTTCTATTTTTAACCGAGTTACAACAAGGAGCTTTTTTAACCCTTTGAAAAATTTTCAACAAGTGAGGGGGAGAGAGAGAGTACCTACAGATAGCGCGCGAGTTGAATGCAGTCGGGGTCTGAGGTAAAGAGCGGGAGCATCTCCTCCCGCTTTCCGCACGCCCCACCTCGCGCCTGCAGTGTAGTGCTGTCACTGTCGCCAGTGTAGTGCTGTCACTGTCGCGCACAGCACTAGCGCATTCCTAACCTCTGCATTCAACTCGCGCGCTATCTGTACACGATTGCGCTAAACGGTTAGACAAAGGTTTTTTTTAAGTTACTTACAGCAGTAGGTCTCAAGTGGCCACTACTGCCTACCGAACTTTGAGCTAGCGTAAGAGGCGCAGGTCCCTACTAACCAAATCTTACCGTATTCAATCCAAAACCTTATACCTTAGAAGATACCTCGGCTTGGTCTGTAGCCAATAGGGAAGATCAAGGAACGACCTAGTATCCCAGAATGGGTGCCGTAAGGCCTTAGCGGGAAAGACCTAGCACCTCCCGACTTGTAGCCAGTATGTAGATTGTTGATATAATATGTTAGTTTTGGATAACATATCGTTCAAAATTCAGGTGCAGGAGGTGAATCCTTGACATAAAGCGAATCGCCAGGAGATTCCTCACTCTGCAGCCCTAATCACAGCGAACTTGAGCCTTATCTAACTTCTAGTTTAGATTTGTAATGTGTTTTTTTTTATGTGAAAACTTCTTTAGGCGCGCCTAGACAGATTTTTCGTGCGCTGTGAATTGAATTCTAGCGTCACGCTCGGGTATGATAAGAAATTTTCGGGTAAACTCAGAACCATGGTCATTGGCCATCTAGAAATGCATCAGCCAATGGGAAATGCTGACACATTTCTAGATGGCCATGCCACGATGCCCAGCCCACGCCCTCCGGTTACACCCATGTAATTTCCAAGGTTATAAGTATTCCCTTCTATCGGCAGTTCCTATGACTGCCAATTTTTTTGTTTATTTAAATATTATAGAAACTTGAAACTTAATACTTTAAACAAGATATTCTAGCAGCGCTATGCGGTTTTACCAGCTTAGTTCCCGTTACCGATATTAAAAATAACCGATATGTTGTTCCAGGCTATAATTCAACTGTGCTTCAAAATTAAACCCGATCAGTAATCCGACGTGTTTGAGCAACAAACGTCAGAACATTCAAACTTTTGCGTTTAAAATAGGCGATTCGCCACAAAGTAAATTCGTCACAATTTGTATTCTCCATACATTCATAGTAGTGGACTAGGATTGAAAACTTAAAATTTTGTTAAGTAGTATGTTGTATAGTAAATAAATAACAAAACAAAATTGTCCAATATGGCGCGGCTGTAATCTTTCCTCACAACGCTATCATAAGTTCCTATCTCAACCTTGACAAAAATAATGTGTCTTTAGTTTAGCCCCGACCGAAAAACCGTCAATCCTCCTCGTGGCACTTCATCACAGAGATAATAACTACTCCAGGCCGCTCCTTCACACGTTTCCCGTCGGCCGTTCGTTACACAATAACGGCGTTATCCGTTATACGCGGTAACGGCGACGGAACTCATTAGTTACTAGTGATTTAAGGCACTGCAACGAGGTGAAAAATACTGTGAGCTACGCGGAAGCGGATACAGGGTTAAGTTAAAGTTTAGAAGCGCAATTTTAACATCATTCAACAACAATAACCTACTAACTATTAGAAACGCGAAAATTTGGATGAATTTATTGATGGATGTTTTTTACTCTATACGCAAAAACTACGATACTAACTATCTAATAAATAGCCACTAAGCACATATAAACTAAAAAAAAAAGGCATAACAAAGATAGAATAGTGAGCTGCGCGGAAGCGGATACAGGGTTAAGTAATATTAAGAAGCGCAATTTTCATTCAAAATCACTAACCTACTAATATTATAAACGGGAAAGCTCGGAAGAATTTTTTGATGTTTATTTTTTATTTTTAAGTCATTTATTTATTTCCATAAGAGTTGCAGCACATAAGTGAACAAAATTAAATAGGTAATTTAAACAATGTTACAGCTGGCTCCGTAGTTTATATGATGGGTCCCAAACTAGGCTGAGCCTGTATTTTGGGCACCCCGTGTGTAGAATTTGTAACAATAGATTAAGCGCTAAAACGGATTGCACAGGAAGTTACAATGACTTTATAATAACATAGTGGATTTTAAGATTATGGAATACATTTTATATAAAATACATTTTATACGATCAATTAATTAATAGTTATATATTATTTGAACTTTCTGTCCTCAAATCGAGTATCAGAAACAAATTAAATTAAAGTCTGGCCTGGCCTCGTGGCTTAGTTGGTAGTAGCTCTGCCTGCGAAGCCGAAGGTCGTGGGTTCGATTCCCACCCAGTGCAAATATTTGTGTGATGAATTCAAACGTTTGCACTGTGTCTGGGTGTTTCTATTTATAATAAGTATGTATTTAAAACTATATAAGTATTATATCAGCTATCTGGCCGCCATCACACAAGCTTTGCTTAGTTTGGGGTCAGATGGTGTTGTGTCATAGAATAGATAATACAGATGGTTGTGTGTGAATTGTCCACCAATAAAATTAAGTTTCAGTTGGAGGGCTTCATTCAAGAAAGAATAAAGGAAAGAAAAAACAGCCTGTTGTGGTCCAATAGTAGTAATCGTAGAGGCAGAAACAAATAATTTGTGTAGACCCGTCTTTATTATTATTGTTGCTCGAAAATAATGTATTTCTTTAGCCGTTTTAAATCCTGCCACGCATTCCGCCCGAAAAGAAACCCTGAACATCATGATAAGTCGAAGTACAATTAAAGCAAAAAGATAAGAATAAAATACTCGTATTACACACTTATGTTAAATTAAATTAATTTATAAATTAAATTAACTATTTTTAGATAAATTACAACGGTACAATTTTTATAATGCTGGTTAGGATGCTTATGTGTGTGTGTGGGTGTGTGTGTGTGTGTGTGTGTGAGGGTGCATGTGTTTGTGTATGTTTGTAGGGGTGTGTGTGTGCTGCGTTGGTATGTTTTATGTATGTACGAGAGAGGAACTAATTAGATGTGTGGCATGAAGTATTTTGTCAGGTAAAAGGAGCTGTACAAGGAAATATTCTTTTATGCACCATTTCTGTATCTATATATATATTATATATATTATAATAAAAGCGAAAGGTCACTCATCAAGGAATCTCAGAAACCATAAATGCTAGGAATCTGAAATTTTGCATGGAGGTTCGTTTTAGCACGTAGGCGCTCGCTAAGACGGGGTTTCGCGAAATTCAACCCCTAAGAGGGTGAAACAAGGGGTGAACGGTTGTATGAAAATTGGTAATTTTTAAAGTTATCAAATTTTGTATCTAGACACTTTACGCGAAGCAATTAAATGCTTGTTCTATCAATTTCGTAATTTCAAACTGTACAGGGGTGAAATTGAGGTTGAAATGGGGGATGAATGTCAATATGGAAGTTCCCAACCGTTGGAGATAAAACCATGAAACTCTGTATATAGACACTTGATAGCTTGATACGAAGCAAACGAATGTTTGTTCTAGCAATTTTGTAATTTCGAAATGTACGGAGATGAAATTGGGGTTGAAATGGGGGATGAATGTCAATATGGAAGTTCCCAACCGTTGAATATAAAACCATGAAACTTTGTGTATTGACACTTGACACGAAGCAAACCAATGTTTGTTCTATCAATTTCATAATTTCGAACTGTACGGGGGTGAAATTGGGGTTGAAATAGGGGATGAATTTCAATATGGAAGGTCGCAACCATTGAAGATAAAACCATGAAACTCTGTATGTAAGCACTTGACACGAAGCAAACGAATGTTTGTTCTAGAAATTTTGTAATTTCGAACTGTACGGGGATGAAATTGGAGTTGAAATGGGGGATAATTGTTAATATGGTAGTTCCCAATCGTTGAAAATAAAACCATGAAACTCTGTATCTTGACACGAAGCGAACGAATGTTTGTTCTAGCAATTTTGTAATTTCGAACTGTATGGGGATGAAATTGGAGTTGAAATGGGGCCCGAATGGCTCTTACGCTTTCAGATCTAAACAACTGAACGGATTTTGATGAAATTAAATAAAATTGTTTTTATTAACCGTAAATGTGTCTGGGTATACAAATAGGTACTTACTGCCTGAGTTACCTTAGTATTTTTTTAAAACTTTTATAGGTTTACACTTGACCGCCATATCGCCTGATGTTCAGCGACGATGCGGTCTACGATGAAGCGTGTTTACCTAGAAAAAACCGATACACTCTCGATTGGAAGACACAAAGATTGTAACCATCGGGGAAAACCCACTCATGCAACGTATTCCACAGCCTAGACGTTCTTATCACAAAAGTAGAGCCAGATCTCTTCGTTCGTATTTATTTCGCGCGGACGAAGTCGCGGGTAACAGCAACTGTTCTAGCATGGACATGTCAACATGGAAGATACCAACCGTTGAATATTAAACCATGAAAGTCTGAATATAGACACTTGACACTAGGGGATGAAATTGGAGTTGAAATGGGGGACGAATGTCTCTTACGCTTTCATACCTTAACCGATTTTGATGAAATTGCTATTTTTAGTAACCGTAAATGTGTCTGGGTATAAAAATATGTACTGCTTGAGTTATCTTAGTATTTCTTTCGCGCGGACGAAGTCGCGGGTAACAGCTAGTGCATTATAAGTTTCTCAGTTTGCTCGCCAGAGAGAGAACTCAACCATTTTATTAATTTAGGTTTACATTCAGAGAAAGTGTACTTGGTTATTTCGACAACTTTACAGACGGAGTTGTACGTGTAACAATATGTACCTACATATTATGTTTGTTACTCTTGCACGAAAAAACTACAATACAATGACTCAAAGTCAAAGTCAAAGTTAAATAGCCTAGTTAAATAGTCAAAGTTAAATAACTCTTTATTAAATAGCCACAAAGCACAATAAACATAAAAAAATAACAAAACAAATATAGAATAATACTACTACTGAAGGGATTTGGATAAAACTTGGTACATATATGATAATTATAACACAATGGAATAACACAACGCCTATTTTTTATAAATAGCAGGATTGGGTTAAACCGCGGGCCGCTGTTAGTTGTTCTTTTTTGACGTGATAACGTCTTATAATTCGATGAAGCCGGCTGCACGCTCGCAAAACTGTAACGTTCCGCCGTTACCGTTAGTTCGTCTTCTGTGCCATGCGGACGAAGCTGAGCGCTGAGGGCGCCACCCGCCGAGTCGAGCGGTATCACTACTCGCGCTATCAGCGTACTGATTTCTTAAGACGTTGTCACGTTCTATCGTCAGTAAACCGACTTTACAGACAACTATTTTTTTCACTACTAGCAGCACCCCATGGTTTTACCCGCGTAGTGCTCGATTCTGTTATTTTCACGCGATAAAAACGTGCGTAGGTTTCATCTTTCATTGTTAGAGTTTAAGCTAACTGTTCATGATATTTTAAATTTAATGTAAGACTAACATTAAAATTTGACATGATTTCTTTTTATCTATTATAGGTCTATACTTGACCGCCATCTCGCCTGATGTTAAACGACCAAGCGGTCTACGATGGAGCGTGCTTACCTATAAAAAACTGATTCAAAAAACTGATTTGAATACCAACATTGAAAATGGAAATACATATAATTTAAGCTGTGTCTATAGATTTTTAATTAATTCTTGGACTACTCACGTGTGTTGTATCACTCAATTAAAGGCGTATCCGGCGGCCATTTTCACGAATTAATTAACAAACGTATAACAACCACGTTAGTTTTCATCCTACCAATGTTATAATGTCAATGTTTGGATGTTTGTTGCTCAAACACGTGGTCAAATTTGGAACTCAGTTAGATTATAGTCTGGACCAGTACTTACATAGGCGACTTTTTATCCCGTCCAAATAAAGGGAACGGGAATTACAGCGGTAAAACCGTTGCAAGTTATTAATAAACACGTTTCCTTGTACAAACTCACTGTACAAGGCTACTTTAAATCCCAGTCAGTATTGACCTAAGCTCGTAGGGTTGGCTTTATCTCCTGTTTAGCATATTCACGACTTGCAATACTTACTCAAGCCGGCGCGGCGTCGCGGCGCCCAATGACATCAGCCAGCAACGAATTTTCGCTGACCAATGAACTACAACTTGCGTGTTTGCCGGTTACAAGTTATTACTTAAATAAAACCGGCCAAGTGCGAGTGGGAGTGGCACGAATGGTTCCGTACCATTAGCAAATAAACGGGGAAAACCGCTTTGGCTTTATTCGAAATTTCTTATACATCGCAATTTCCGCAGACAGGCAAAAGTTTTGTTAAAATATTGATTTTTGGGTCATGATCCTGACGACGAATTCGATATCGCGTTCTAATGTTATTAGTGGCGCCATCTAGTTTATTTGGGACGGACTAATCTAGCAAAAATCAAGTTTGTTGTATGGAAGTCCCCCTTAAATAATGTTTTTATTTTATTTTTAGTATTTGTTGCTATAGCGGCAATAGAAATACATCATCTGTGAAAATTTCAACTGTCTAGCTATCACCGTTCTTGAAATACAGCCTGGTGACAGACGGACGGACGGACAGTCAAGTCTCAGTAATAGGGTTCCCCTTTTACCCTTTGTGTACGGAACACTAAAAATAACAATCACAAAGTAAGTTTGTTAACACAAGCCTCGTCAGTTTTTTATTACAGTTTTACACCGCCCGTCGTCTTGCGGCGACAAAGCGTGTTTACCTAGAAGAAACCGATTCCCTCTCGACTTTAAGACACCAAACATTGTTTTTAAACTTGGGCGATTTTAACTCATATTGTAAACATAACACTTAAATAATAATTTAGATTGTGAATAAGCCCTGTGTTATCTTTACAATTTGAAGACACCATGATTGTAACCATTCGGAAAACTCCACTACGGCAACGTTTTTATCACAAAAGTAGAGTCAAACATACATTTTTGTCTAAATATCTTTGTGTTTATGATTTAAGTAGATATTTTTAAGTTATTGTGTTCTGAAACCAAATAACTTTCATTTAATTCCAAACATCATCGTTCGAGTCCTTGGAACGTCAACTACGAAACGATGTCGATTTTCAGATCAACGAGCAGTCTGATAGAATAAAGACTAGGTATTAGATCATGCAGATCAGTTGCACAGTCTCCGAAATGTACCCGATGAAAAACCGATAAGCTAGTAATCCTGCGGCGATGTTGACCCCTGACACTTTTATAAAATTAGTAGAATTTCATCAATCGTTTCGTAAAGTCTTGCCAGTGTTTGTGTGCCGATGCAATGTTTACATACGCAAATTTCTGTGTTCGGGTCGCGTGATCGGTACGGGTGGCTGAAACCGAGTAAGTCGGGAGTCGATCTGATGAATAATGTAACTATCGTATCGGTATGGAGTTGTTGAACACTGTGCGTACACCGGTGTTGTAAAAGCGACCCGCATGGGAGCTTAGCACGACATCGGACCACCATAATTGTGTTTGCAAGATAAAATACAGAGAAAGTAATGGATATATGATTTGTGTCAAATGAAAATATATGCCTTATAACTTGGCGCTTATGAATTTTTGAAGCGAATACTTCTTTAGACACACGTCATACACATTTTTTCGTAGGCTGTGAATGAGGCTTATCGTCACGCTCGGAAGTGAAAGGCTTGATCGATCGAGTGAACCCGGGACCGCCGAATGTACCGGAGCGAGAAAGATACAGTCAGCTCTTCACTGCTGTGTCACTGTGTTTACTATTCAATTTATTACGTAATAATTGTTAATATATATTTTTATTCAATAGTTTTTTCTGCGCGCCAAAAGTATAACTACAAAAACGCATCGTAGATACATCAGTAAGTTACAACAATACATGAATATAGAATGATTATATCTTTCGTAAACTGAATTAAATAGGTTTTGAATAGAGTTGTAAAACGTTAAAAAGTAGGTACCCCATCGTTTCCGGCCGCCTTGTTCTACCTATTGTCATGAGTGACCTCAACCTCTGCGTGAATACTGCTCATATTTTAACTAGGACCTAGGGTTGGCACAAACAAGTAAAATATAGATTTCCATTTAGAGTATAAATATGTATATTTAAAACAATATTGTAAACCCAACAGTACTACCATTAATTACGGGATTTGACGGTTTTATATAAACTAAACTAAAAAACTCATTACGAGTTTTCGATATTTCGTTGTAGTTTTATGCACTGCATTCACGAGTAAAGTTATCAATAATAATATGAATTATTTATTTCAACAATGTTGAACTTCTTCCTATTTTATTAAGTATTTCAATAATATTTTAAATATGAATTTAATTTATTTCAAAAGTGTTGAAAATATTCACATTTTATTACGTTATAGTATCTGCAATTACAGGTGTTGGCAAAGTTAGTAGAAGTAATTGGCGAAGGTTTTGGCTTTAAACTCACTATTTTAAGTGCATTTCAGTCGTTACACATTTTTAAGAATTTTGGCACTAGTTAGAGCTTTGGCTTAGTATGAGTGTTTTGCGTAACCCTATTTAATGTTTCGCCTCAAAAAGAATGAAAAAAATGCTATTCAGTTACACAACAGTTATAGTATCTAAACAATCACATTCAACATTGACTTGAACATTAATAATACCTATAGGTAATAAAAAAAATCGTGTTTTTGGATACGTATTAAATTATTTTTTGACGTGATAACGTCTTATAATTCGGTGAAGCTGGCTGCACGCCCGCAAAACATGACGTCATGTAACGTTACCGTTACCGTTAGTTCGTCGTCCGTGCCATGCGGACGAAGCTGAGCGCTGAGGGCGCCACCCGCCGAGTCGAGCGATATCACTACTCGCGCTATCAGCGTACTGATTTATTAAGACGTTTTCACGTTTAACTATCCGCAGTAAACCGACTTTACAGACAACCATTTTTTTACCCTTAAAGCGTAACGTGGTACTAACGACCTAGGACAACAGCACATGAAATAAAATAATTTTAACAAAAAAAAAGAACCGACTTCAAAAAGTAAACTAAAAAGTAAAAAATAAATCTCTTTACCACAAAGTAGAACGTACTTTGATTAATTTGAACAGACATGATTAAATAAGTATTTAACAATTCTGAAGTCGGTGCCAATTATTTTATTTTACGATTTTAAGTGATGGTTAGATGAATAATTCTTGAATTACGTGAGAAGATAAAGCATTATTTTTCTTGCAATCTTGACTAGTAGAATAATATTCACTATGATAAAGTGTTCAAATCCAGGATGGTCGGTTTACTCAGACCTGTAAAATGATCCTCAGTACCCATGTGGGTGCCAAGTTCTCATCAATATTTAAGAGTACATGAATCAAGCATAAACACTAGCTACTATAAACCGTTAAACAGTTCACATAACTGTCCTTTGTCTTCATCGTCAGACCCCTAATAACAGTCACATCCCACCTAGGTATGTGTAAAGTAAGCTCATCGATACAGCTTTATCAAGCCTATACACAAGGTAACTGCTGTAGATCGTTGAGGAGTAGCCTCGACTGTCTTTCGGCTCCTTCATCGGATCGACTCCAGACCTTCATTCAATTGTAGTGCTTTAAAATACTTAATTGAAACATTTTCAAACGCACTAGTCTACCCTTGCAGTTTTTAAAGGTCTAATGATTAATTAATTAGTTACAACGCGATTGAGCAACAAACATCCAAACATAGACGTTTATAATGATGATGAAAGACAGTCCCAAGACATCTAGACGTAAAGTGCTCACCAATACAAATTAATCAAGCCCAAACACAAGATAACTGCTGTAAATCTTCGAGGAGTTCCCTCGACAGTATTTTGGCTCCATCATCAGATCGCTTCCAAATCTTCGTAGTGCCAAACCAAAATAAATTGTAGTGCTTGTAAATACTTAATGGAAAAATTAACAATCGCGCTTGTCGCCCCTACATTTTTTGCAAGTTCTCTTCAATTTCTGCAGGATTCCACCATCAGATCCTGGTTTCCTTATCATGGTACCACCCTTGGAATGTCTCCTATCCA
The DNA here is from genome assembly GCA_963693475.1 of Ectropis crepuscularia. Classification (NCBI taxonomy): domain Eukaryota; kingdom Metazoa; phylum Arthropoda; class Insecta; order Lepidoptera; family Geometridae; genus Ectropis; species Ectropis crepuscularia. The sequence goes on from OY856358.1 coordinate 21,005,343, forward strand.
ACAAAAAAAGAATCATCCAAATCAGTTCATAAACAACGAAGTTATCCGCGAACAAACATAAAATATATATATATATATATACGGTCGAATTGAGAAACCAATTTTTTTCGTGTTTTTCGGTCGGTTAAAAATAGATTTTGAATGTTTCATCGAGAAATTAAATAACGCAATTTGACAGCAAGAGATCAAATGCCAATGTGAGGAACTAACCTAAGAAGGGGAATCTCTCACTCTACGCTTCAAATAAAGTAGAATATTATAACAACAGATTTGGTAACCCTAATGTTTCAGTCACCTTGAATAATAATAGGGTTGTGAACTCAAATACCCGAAGGCAACACTCGGCTAGACATTTCTATTTACAAAACATTTTTATCATCATCCTATATTCGTTCACTACTGGACATAAAAATGTATGTAGGTTTAATCCATAATTTTCCACTCAGTCCGCTTCTCTGTCTTACGTTTTCAGTCACACTCAGCTATCTTTCGTATATCGTTACTCCATCTAGTCTCAGGGTGTCTTACACTACGTTTACTGATTCGCGGTCTCCCCTCCAGAACCCGTCTAACCCAACGGTTATCAGCTCTGTGCTCAGACCAACTATTCAAAGGCTCTGCGATAGACATGACCGGCCCACTGCCACTTCAGTTTGTTAATGCACCGAGCTAGGTCGGTGAATTTAGTTTTCTGACGAACCAACTGCCACCAATGACTGCCCTCGTGGCTTAGTTGGTAGTAGCTCTGCCTGCGAAGCCGAGGGTCGTGGGTTCGATTCCCACCCAGTGCAAATATTTGTGTGATGAATTCAAATGTTTGCACTGTGTCTGGGTGTTTCTATGTATAATAAGTATGTATTTAAAACTATATAAGTATTATATCAGCTATCTGGCCGCCATCATACAAGCTTTGCTTAGTTTGGGGTCAGATGGTGCTGTGTGTGAATTGTCCACCAATATTTATTATTATTATAATTAAGTACTTTTAATTGCGGTTGCAATCCCGCAGTGAAATCCCAAGCGTAGGTAGCCCTTTCCATAAGAAAATATCATTATTTGTTTTATGTTTCAAATTTCAACCCGGTCCGTCCAGAAGTTACTACTTGATTGAGCAACAAACATCTTACCATTGACATTTGTAATATTAATAGAATAGGCCGACAGGCTATACTGTTAAGGTTTTTCAGACTATAATAATTATATCTGTGGTTTAAATTTCAACCCCATCCGTTCATACGTTACAACGTGATTGAGTAACGAACATCCGAACACTGACATTTATAAAATGAGTAGGATTATTATTATTAGCAAACCGCTCTATGTTAACATACTAGGACTAGAAACCTATAAAAAAATGGAAGAATTAAAGCATGATCCAAAATGATGCAGGCTTTCCAAAGACTCCAAGAAAGTTTAACTCCACTTTTGAGATAAAAAATGGTTGTCTGTAAAGTCGGTTTACTGACGATAGTTGAACGTGACAACGTCTTAAGAAAATACTGATGGAATTTGTGTTAAGCGCCATCTAGGTAAAACATTCTGAAGCTTTTTGAAAAGCTGTTGAAAGCGCCATCTCTGGGTACATCATTGTACTAGCACAAGTTCTTAACTTCATATCGTCGTTTTTAAAGTAATAAGGCGAGGTAACACGGTAACGTTACATGACGTCATGTTTTGCGGGCGTGCAGCCGGCTTCATCGAATTATAAGACGTTATCACGTCAAAAACGTCTAGACTATAGAATACGTCACGTTCAAGTCGAGAGTGGATCGGTGTCTTCTAGGTAAGCACGCTTCATCATAGACCGCATTGTCGCTTAACATCAGGCGAGATAACAGTCCAGTGTAAACCTATAACAGTTAAATAAAATCATCATACTGGCTAGGTTTGATGAAAAAAAAAATGTTGAGTTTCGCCAACCCCTAGTGCGGGTTGGCGAATGAAAAACGTCCTCGAAAAAAATATTATCACAGAAAAAATCCGGTTTCGATGTATGTTTATTACTCTTTCACGCAAAAACCACTGAAGGTATTTGGACGAAATTTGTGGTACCTACGTAGATTTAAAATAGCGTGGAATAGGCTATTTTTGCCGGGAAAACTTGGGAAAATAACGGGACGGCGAACTACGCGGGTGAAACCGGGCACTGTTAGCTAAATCATTTTTACTTGCTTGCCTGTGCAAGTACATATTGTTTACATTATTGTATACTTATCTTTAAATTTTGCAATCTAAAATGACAGGATAGAGTGGGATATAATGTCAAACGTATCGTATGTAGTGTGCTCTTGTTTTTATTTTATCTGATTTATTTTTTAACAAAGCTTCGTCCTTTAAAAAGAGAATCAATCATAACATCATTCAATGTATATCTCTACTAGGAACGCCCCGCGGTTATAGCATAGTTGCCATTCCCGATAATATTTTATGTTATCGGTATAATAATTAAACAATTAATAATCAACGTTCATCCAGACTATGATTACGACTCGATTAAGCAGCAAGCATCAAAACATTGACATTCATAAAATTAATTGGTAATTGGATAGGCTATCCGGGGGTATCCGGCAACGCGGCAATTTGTCCAATCCTAGACAGGCAGACAGAAAACTTTGTCATGAACACCCGAAAAAAATAGCTAAACAATACAAACAACGACTTAAATCTAGCACAATCAATGGCGGCCATATCGTTAGCTATAGTCTTCCAGGCATTAATAGCAGAAAACGCATGTAAAAGATACATATCGTGAGGAATGTGAGGATGCAGCGCAAGAGTAAACACCAATGAAGTAACCAATCATGGTCACGATGTCTCTAAAATATTTATTATAGTATTGCAAAACTAAACTATTATTACAAATTATATGATTGTACCTAGAATTTTTATATCAGTTAAATCACAATGACGCAAAGAGCAAAACCGGAAATTTAAATTTTATAACAAAGGCCAAGTTTAATTGCACAAGTGAAATCTGAGAATTGTTTACACTGCGATTTGGTGCCTCTTATCAAATTTTACATGTAGATAGCAAACTAGTAATAACAGCATTAAGAAATCCCTGAGACATTAAATATACAACGTATACCTAAGACAATTTGTTGTAATACAGAGTGACGGGACGACCACGAAATGTGCCTGATGGTAAGCAACACGCCTGCCTATAACAGCACAGTGACACGCAGCTAATTGAACACGAAGAGTTCAAATCACTACTAAGCATTGCATATCCTATCCTACTATTCTACTAATATCCTACTAATGTTATAAATTTCAAGAAATTTGGAACACAGATAGATTATAGTCTGGAAGAACACGTAGGCTACTTTTTATCCCGGAAAACAATGGGAACAACGGGAACTTCGCGGCTAACACCGCGGGGCGCTGCTAGTTTGCCTATATAAGTTTAAAAGTGTTAATTCTTACTAATGGCACTCTTATAAACTTCGAAACAGACTTCAAAGTCTTGATTATCTTGATCATTGTCTGCAAGAACGGTTCTTTATCGAATAAGTACACTTCGGAGAATGTCAAAATCATCTGCATTATCTAAAATCACCTTTCCCATGTTTTTAGCCCCGAATACCATACTAAATTTAATAAAAATCTTTGGAGCCGTTACCGAGATTCTGAATACATAACATACCAGCTATGCGCGCAGTTTCACCAGCGTTTTTTTTAGAAGTGAAAACATCTTTTCACGCACCACAGAAAGATTTTTCGTGGGCTGTGCATTGAATTCTAGCGTCACGCTCGGGAATGGTAGAAATCTTCGGGTAAACTCGGGACCATGGTCATTGGCCCTCTAGAAATGCGTCAGCATTTCCCATTGGCCATCTAGAAATGCGTCAGCATTTGTAGATGCTCATGGCCACGCCCTCCGGTTTCACCCGCGTAGTTTCCAAAGTAAGCTATCAAATTCTGAGTTATAAGTTTTCACATCTATCGGCAGTTCCAATGACTGCCAATCTTTTTTTTCACGCAACCCTATTTTTTAAGAGTTAAGAGTAACCTATGTTATTTCGTAGTGAAAGTCCCGTAATAATCAGTCCAGCCGTTTGAAATTATCAAACAGGCAGACAGACAGACAGACAAAAAAATTAGTTTTTTTAGATATAGGTAATAAAAATAAATAAATAAATAAATATTGGTGGACAATTCACACACAACACCATCTGACCCCAAACTAAGCAAAGCTTGTGTGATGGCGGCCAGATAGCTGATATAATACTTATATAGTTTTAAATACATACTAATAAAGTGCGGTATGTAATTTCATTTGAACTAAGTGAAAAGGTGTTAATTTGATGTTACATAGAGAATTTTATTTATTTGTATTGAGATAAATTTACAAGAATTGCTCGTTTAATGGTATTAGATAGATAGATATGAATAATAATCATACATTCGATATACTTGAAGTAATTTTCGGTTTAATAAACAAAGCCAGTCAAGGAAGAGAATGTTTAAAAAAGCAAATCCTGGATACCAGCACCGCCGACAAGGGGGCACGACGTGATGAATGAGCCCCCTTGGCCCACACCCACGCTGGGTTGCCAGCCTTGATTTATCGAACTTCTAATACATCGGATTTTTTCCCTAAAACACACTTTATTGGCAACAGAAATGTGTTAGTATTTGGCACTGATAAATTTGTACATTATTATTTATTTAAATAGCTTTGTATTATATTTATGGATCAGGATGATAGAGCCACTATCGGCCATGTTCGAATCATTATAGTCGATTGCGTAAACCACACCACCGAATATCTGATAGACTTATAGACAACAAATAGTTTTTTTTAACGGCAATTAAATACGCATCATGTGAAAAATGATTTATGTATTTATATTTAGACAACAAAAAAATATATGGATTTACAATCATTATTATAAATAATTTGTTCTAAAAAGTTTACTATCGAAAAAAATGAGATTAGCGTAATGAATTATTACACGTGAACAATAAAAAAGAATATATTAAAAGAGAAGCAGAAATTCAAGAAGAATACTAATTATTATGTTCCTAACTATACTATACAAAACTAACTAACGATACAAACTTCAATCAGGGGCATAATTACTAATTGAACCTAATTTACTAATTGATGTTTTAGAGTTAAACGGCTATTTTGCTGTGTTGTCAATACATCACCAACAACATAACGCTAAGATAGTCCGTCTGCTTTTTGCCACTCTTTTAAACATCTGTCAACTTCGCAACTTTTCCCATTTCTCTCTATTTCTCTCCAAAATTGAGGTTAACTTGTAACCTGGCAATACTATCCCAACTACCCGGGAGCACTAGAGCCCTCTTATCTATTGTTTGCGAACTTGCCTCCAACCGTTGCATGAAGCTTCGGCTTTAAAATTCATATACGAATGAATAGGATTTTTAGTTCGCTATTTTTGACGGCCTTTCCTGTTTGGAACCTTTTTCAATACAATTGGCGATAAATCAATATGTAGCACAGAAACAAACCATTTAGTTGCTAATTTTTTTCCCAGATGAGTTATCTACAGGACGAGTTCTGTTGTTATTATAATTATTATTATTTTCTATCCGTTCCTTTTTTATAAGCACACTCCGTATATCACTTGTCCACGTAATTAGCCATAATTTTTTTTATCGATCCAGTAGTTCCTGAGATTAGCACGTTCAAACAAAATACCACTTCAGATTTATAATATTAGGATAGACTGGTTGGTCCCCGAAGTCATCATCATCATCAACAGCCCACTAAACGTTCCCACTGCTGGGACTCGGGGCCTTCTCTCGCAAGGAGAGAGTTAAGGCCATAATCCACCACGCTGGCCCAGTGCGGGTTGGTGGATGACACATAACTTCGAAAGATTCTAGGTACATGTCGGTTTCCTCACGATGTTTTCCTTCACCGTTTTAAGTTAGTGGCATTACGCACATGACTTCGAAAAGACAGTGGTGCGTGTGGGGTTTGAACCCGGGGTCTCCGGATCGGCAGTGGCCGTTCTTCCGACTAGACCAGCCGTAACTTGTCCCCGAAGTGGTCACGGCGTATTTTGTGTTCAGTTGCGCCGGGGACTGGGGTGGGCACCAGAAAAGGGCCCAGAAACGGGCAAGCCACGGCGGGTTCGCGAAAGAATACGAGAGCGGTATGAGCGGGAACGCGAATTCCCGCCATAAGCGTAAAGGTGGAACCTCGTGGAGGTTTTAGTCGGGGCACCTTCTTATCAGTTCGAGTTTGCGTAAATGCAATTTCTCCACGTAAAAGAAAAGTTTTTCAATATGCCAGTAAGTTTAATATCGCTCGAAATTAAACAGAAATTATTACCACTATCAAAAGAAATTTTATTAGGCGGTAGACCCACCTTCTGCGTAAACGTATGTAAATGTATATGCTCTACAAAAAATATTGTCTATAATGCGTAAATTATTTTCGTGGATACAGGTGTACAAAACAATACAATCTATATGCTAATAATACGTAAATAAGTTACAAATAAACTAAACGAAAATATGATGTAATACAACGGATTTTAATGATAATACTCCACGTGTGATATGGACCGATTGGACTAGTATAGCCGACCTGAGGGTCTACCGCCTCACTGAAACTTTCTTAGCTTTGATATTGCTCTCTCTTTTCTTTTCGCTTGAAACGATAGAGACAGCAATAGTAAAGCCATAGCCGATTAAGTTAGGCGATAGAGGGGCTGGATCGATCACATCACACGCGCTCATTGCATTGCCGCAACAGCCCATTGACATAAATGACAGCTCACGAATACTTCCCACAGCTGTAACTCAGGGCCTCTCGTAAGGAGAGAGAGTCAAGGCCATAATCCACCACTCCAGCCCAGTGAGAGTTGGCGGATGACGCATGACATCGAAAGATTATTGAGACATGCCGGTTTCTTCACGATGTTTTCCTTCACCATATGTACTAAAAATACTAAGTTGTTCAACCGGGATCCGAACCTACGATCTTACTATTTGTGAATCGCACGGTCTAGCCGCTAAGCTACAACGGTTCTTGTAATAAATAATCGTTATTTAATAAAATCGTTAATTGATTAAAATTGAGAAGTATTCTCTGAAATACGAGTAATATATAAGGCGTATTCAGACGAGGCAAAAATGAATAAATGACATTGAATTTTTTTAAACGTCCATAATATCTAATGTTCTGTATTTGAAAAGAAAGTCCACTAATATAGGCAATATATACACAAAAATAGGCAGGAAAACCACCTATTGGGTAAATGTATACGATAAAATTGTAAACATAGGGGTCGTTATAAAATCATCACGATGTAGGTAGGTTTGTTTAAAAATTCAGTGTTACAGTAAACAATTAGCAGCGTACATGGAATTTCCGCAAAAATACAGTGTTACGTGTTTATCTTATCGAGCATCCGGATTAAATTAGTTGGGAGATAAGAGACAAAAACATTGTTAATTGTTTTGGTCCACATCCATAATATCATTTCACCCTATTTTATGTTTCTACTGCTGGGACTCCGGGCCTTTTCTCAGTCAAGCCCATAATCCACCACGCTTGCCAAGTTAGCATTGGCGGATAGTCATCCGCTTTCGCATTCATTCCGACGTTATTGAGCGACAAACATCGAAACTCTCACATCCTATATTTTGTAGAGCCCGGACTCTTTGGAGAGTCCGCCTAGGGAGATACCGCACCATTAATACAAGGAGTAGTTTTACATTTATTCTACCGCCAAGTAGTAATGTGAAAACATCACTGTGTTCCAGTTTGAAGGGCAATGTTTTCAGTGAAATTATAGGACATAGGATAAAACATCTTATATCTCTTGGTGACGAGCGCAGTGCAGTGTTAAGTAGGTAGTTGTTTGGACTCTTCATGTTTCAATAACTGCGTGTCACTGTGGTGTTATGGGCAGGTATGTTGCTTACAATCAGACACGTATCCTGTATCGTCACTATTTGTAAGAAAATCCTACTATTTTTTGCTAATTAACCTCAGTTGTCCCATTGCTGGTCAAAGGTCTCTTCCAATTCCTTTCACTTAATTCGGCCATTTTATCAGTGAGCCAGGGTTTTTACAGAGTGGACGTCATCGGTCAGTCGACCCCAGGGTCGTCCTCCAACGCGATGGAAAGACGAGCTCGGAGCGTTCAAAAGGTTGGACCATGGGAGCTTAAGACAGGGATAAGGACTAATATTATAAATGTGTGTGTTTAGATGTCTGTTGCGGAATTACGTCAGAACGCCTGAACGGATCGGGTAAAAATTTTGAACACAGGTCATAAGTCTTGAATAGGCTATTTTACATGTGGGTAAAGCCATGGGGCTTTGTTAGGTAATAATATTAGTGGGATATGCTCGTGACAAAATTTTAATTTGCTGTTGCGTTCTTTTTACCGCCATTTCAATCTAGCATCGTGCACAATTTTTAATAAATACTCGTTCATAGTAAATTATGATTGAGATACATAGGTAAATTCTCTATTGCACTTTGTTTTTAAAAAACCTTTAAAATAAAGCACCAATTTGCGACCTTATCGCTAAGGCCGATTTCTTCCAAGCAACCGTAGAATGGTAAAAGAGATATAAATAATAGAAGACAGGTAATACAATTAGGAGTTGGTACAGTTAGTAGTACCTACTTCTGAATATTCACATATCTGCTTACATGGTTTAGTACAAATATGTGTAGTTTTACATTTTTAGTACTTGGATAATGTAATTTGGTTTTTACTTAAAAGCTATATATAGTCCAGTGCAATTACGGAAAAAAATTGAAAAAAAAACCTTAAATTATGTAGTTTGGCGATTATGAAGGATCGATATGGGGGTGTATTCTGAGCATATATTCCAATTTGAGGGATTCTGGCGAGGTCAGCTCAAGGTCATTTCGATGAAAACGCGTTTAATTTGATATTTCTTTAATGAATTTGATATTTTTTGAATTTTATGTTTATTTACTTCCGTAATTGCACTGGACTACTACGTATTAGGGAATAAAGCTACGCTTGCGGAAATAAAGTTACACTTGAGGAAATAAAAGATATCTATGAGCCGAGAATCGACTGAAGAATATGTGGGGTCTACAATCCGGATGCTCTCGAGAAATGCGAGAACAAAACAAGTTTTCTTTTTAAAATATCTCGCGAGAAACACTCGAGGGAGAATAGTTGGCGGTCGCGTTTCCGCTCAGGGTTTGCACGGGTATTACTTTCGCATCTTTATTTTCTGGAAGATTTAAATTCGGAATCTGTTTTTCCTTTTTGGTAAAAATCGAAAAAATGTAACCTTGTGACAAAAATGTAACCTAATTAAAACAAATTTTTCTTTTATAGCATAGCGTGGGGAGACTTGCAGGACTTCTGGAAAATAATTAGGATTCCGTGTAAAATAAGAAAAGCCTTAAAAAGCGGGTGAAACAACGTGCACAGCTAGTTATAATAAATAAAGCTGAATATTTTTAGGTACATTTCCAGTTAGGTAATTATTCACTGGAAACATTCCCTAACAACCGCAAAACCTCAACACACTATTTCTTGCTGGTAAAATAACTGATAAGAGTCCTGTAGTTTCCGCCGCAATGGGCATGGTGACTAAAAAGTACTAATTAGTCCTTCAGCGACAGTTAGTTTATTAAAAAATATTTTGCTTTTGTTTTGTTAAGTTTGATGATCTATATTCTTTTTTTTATGTGGTCTAAAATAATTCAGAAGTGGTTCATATAAATTTTACCGATATCGATGATATATGAACAAAAAATCTAAAATGTATCTCCGACATTTATCTAGAATCTAGACGACGGCGACGTGACGTAGTGATAGATAGCTTCTTGTGATATTTAGTCGAGTATCTGAATTAAATTTTAAATTGAAGTCGGTGTGGGCCATTACTCGTAAACAGTCAGTTTTACAAAAAAGTCTACAAGGAAAAAAAGATGCGAAATTTTGTTCTCTACAATAATGGTTTCGCAAACTTTTGCCCTAAAGTGCATAGTTTCCGAGATATCGCCAAAAAAAGTTTTATCACGATGGCGCTTGAAGCTCCACCTGGATCTGTCAGCATTTTGTGACTTGATGCTGAGTAAGTGATTCTCAATCTTATAAAAAAACAAATTGGATCAGAAATTTAGTGTAAAGTGAAATACTATTTTTACTGGCCTATTATATTTTACGGAGTAACATTTTTTTTGTTTTTTATAGATGTCATATTACATGTAAGTATGTAACTTTGAGTATTCTTTCCAGTGCAGTGTACAAATTTGTAAGCATAACTGGCTTTAACAGCAAGGGAAAATATCTTGGAAAAACTGGCGTGTTCTAAGAAAGGTCTTGTCTTGGTCTGATCTTTCAAGGACATTGGTCAGTCAGCGTGGGACCCCGGAATCCCAATAGTGGACAGTAAAACTTAACTTAAGGAAAAGACTAAGGTTTTATTTCACGAGTAACAAGCTACCCCAACTCCAATTTTCTTCTATACTAGATGGTGAGGTAATTTTACAAACAATTCGTTTCCTAGTCGTACAGAGCTGCCACTGTGAAAGACAAATGGCGTCCCCGCTGCACACACATCAGCCCAGATTTAAAATATGTCCCGTCATGTACGCTCTAACTTGCAGACGGGAACATGGCTACGTCTCTAAACACCCTTATTTATATCATTCGACTGTATTTAATCGTACCAGCGTATTACAAAAAGCTTAACAAAGGATTTTGAATTAATTTGACATCACACACTCAGTAAATTTCTGTAAAGATTTGACTTTGTTAAAAAAATTAGACAACTGTCTGCGTTCTGTGGGCGTCAGTAGTTTCGCTTTTGGCCGTTCTACAGATATAAGTGTGTGGAACTATAATTAAGAAATGGATTGTTTTTTTAATTTTTCTTATTATATTAAAGAATAGTGGAACGATGAACACACTTGTTCATAACATCACAAAGACACGTAACTATATGAAAATGAAGATACTAATTCCCTGTCTAGCGCTGCGCTGCGTCGTCGACCATATTTATTTACTTACTCATTTTATCTTATACAAACTCAAATAACTAACTAGTAATCAGTCCAGTCCTACTTTAAGTTCCGAGTCCGAGGCCAGACTAAACGTGAGTTACCCGTGTATTCATTTAAAGTGTTTAACTACCAGCATCTACCAGGCTAGTTTCCATGCAACTTACAGTTAAATAAACCACAATACATGCTTGAGCTAAGATAGTACCAGCCCTTCTACCGCCTAACTAAATCGGCTATGGCTTTGCTAATGCTGTCCCTACCATTTCAAACGAAAAGAAAAGAGAGAGAAACATCAAAGCTAAGGCAGTTTTCGTTCGGCGGTAGACCCCCAGGAATCATTTTCCTTGAAACCGGAAAACAATAGTGTTTTTTCATTACTGCTTGCCGATGAAATAAATAACCAAAATGTGAGATACCTCCCCAGGTGGACTCGGCAAGGAGTCTTACCTTTACTGCGTACTATTATATTTTTTTAGAATACGATATGGGATACGGTCGCTTACCCCTTACTTAGGAGACTCATCGTCGTTCGCGCATTCAATTGGACGAATAACTTTGCAAATGAAACGTCTACTGAAAATCTAGGACACGTTAAACGTGTCCTAAAAAATGTTTGCCTGTAAAGTAGGTTTACTGACGATAGAACGTGACAACGTCTTAAGAAAATACTGATGGAATGGTAGCATTTTTCAAAAGAAAATTTTAATTTCATTTGTTTAATAGATTTGTATGTAAAAAGTAATCAGTAGAATTTAGTCATTTTCAATCAAAACAATGCAAAAAAGCTTTTAGATGCCGGGGATCGAACCCGGGGCATTTCACATGCAAAGCGAACGCTCTACCACTGAGCTACATCCTCGCTTGAACTACTGGTCGAAATAATTAATACAACTGTAACAAGGTAACGCTACATGACGTCATGTTTTGCGGGCGTGCAGCCGGCTTCATCGAATTATAAGACGTTATCACGTCAAAAAGTATGTGTAGAGATAAAGTGTTTAAACACTCGAGTTATTTGGAAAATGAGACCTTTCAAGGCATGCACCTTGAAGATCGTAGCTAAACAAACTCTGACACTCGAAACTCAGCCCTAATGAAATGCTGACGAAATACGGCAGTTCTCTTGATTAAATTGTCAACATTTTGTGTAAATAAGGCTCTTTTTAGAGCTGAAAATTGTAGATTGTCTAGACGCTGATATTGTTTAATAAACTCCCAGGGAACATTTTTAGGTTCTGGATATTAAACACGACGGTTTTTTGCGGGTGTTGAAGATTAAAATAGATTACGTTCAGGTTTAATTTCGTTGAAAATTATTTCTATGGCAGAAGCACACGATAAGTCTACAAATATTTGGTTTGAAGCCTTCTTTAAATACTTCAAGTAATCAAGAAAACGATATAATTTTGTGAATACAAAAATAACGTCTTAAGGCCGTACCCCTAGCAAATGACCTTGCGTATTTTTTACCTCATCACACACCGCAAGAAAGAGCAAGAGAGAAACAGTAGGATTTGTCGCTGTTTTACGCTCAAATTTTAGAATAAGCTCTTTATAAAATCAGATTTTGGTCTTTTGAAAAAAACATATCTACCAAAATGTTCGTAATGGAATCTATCCGTTGGTGTAAGTATTAAATCCAAATAATGGCGGTTTTTCGAGTAGATGCATGATAATTACAATTATTTCAATTATTTATGGTGTCGTTATGTGGAGATTATGTAAACAATAAATGCATTAACAAAAAAAGAAAACTACTATTTTGAAGCCAAGAAATTGCAGAAATTTAATGTATTTTTTATCAGTTGATATTTGTTTTGGCTAATAAATAAATATTGGTGGACATCACACACAACACCATCTGACCCCAAACTAAGCAAAGCTTGTACTATGGCGGCCAGATAGCTGATATAATACTTATATAATTTTAAATAACACCCAGACACAGTGCAAACATTTGAATTCATCACACAAATATTTGCACTGGGTGGGAATCGAACCCACGACCCTCGGCTTCGCAGGCAGAGCTACTACCCACTAAGCCACGAGGCCAGTCAAATAATGAGTAGATAGCTCTGAATACTGGACAAAAAAACTCGTTTTGCGGGGGGATGCACCTTAATAAAATTTAAAACTTTTTATTAATTTACTATACAGGTTATTTGAAGAATTAACAATGAAATACATGTCAAATAATAAAAGCCGATAGGTCGACAAATACGACGTCAACGATATCGATTTCATCGGTGGTCAAACCTGACTGGATTGACACAGTACCGAGTAAGATGATAAAAGAGAGGCCTATGGGCAGCAGGAATAAGCCTAAAAAGAAAAGATAAATATAGCTAGCCTAGTGGCTTAGTTGGTAGTAACCAGTCCATTTCCACCTTGTGCAAATATATAAATGACGAAATATTTGTATAATGTTTTTATTTTCTTGTCAGAACGGCTTGGTCGAGTTGAAATTTGGAACTGTTTTTTTTTTATTTAGAAAAAAAATCGTCTGGACTTATGACATACGAGCGGCCCGTTCCGGCTTTGCTCGGATAATAACCTAGATAACAACTGCAGCGCCATCTGCCGGGCTAATTTGTAAATCTAAACCATCGAGGGCGAGAAATTATTTTTTATGCGTTTGAGCAACCAAACGCATACTGAAAAAATAATTCGAATCGGTTCAGCCGTTTAGGAGGAGGAGGAGGAGGAGAACAACGAAAAGTGGCATTGATTTTTATATATATAGATAGATTACTTTTTATAGCAAGAATATAACAGGAACGGGTAAAACCGTGGGGCGTTGCTAGTTAGTATGTGCTTACAACTGCATAAGTATTATCTCAGGTTAGTTTAGGTTAGAATACGTTGCCTGAGTGGGTTTTCCTCGATGGTTACAATATGTGTGTCTTCAAATCGAGAGTGAATCGATTTCTTCTAGGTAAACACGCTCCATCGTAGACCGCATCGTAGCTTTACATCAGGCGAGATGGCAGTCAAGTGTAAACTTATAAAGTACACACACATATACATATATATATGTATATATACAATATGTGTGTGTACCCTGTGCGCGTTGCTACGCCACTTGTCGAAAATTGGTCGTACCAACCAACTCAGAAACTTTCTTCGGCTCAAGCACAACATTGCTAAAGATCATCACAAGTCATGATCAATTGCATAATTTACGATTATATAAAGGACATGCAGAAAATCATTAATCTTACTATGAATATGAATACTACGAATGTCAATATGGAAGTTCCCAACCGTTGAAGATAAAACCATGAAACTATGTATATATACATACGAAGTACACTTGATACACTTGATACGAAGCAGATAAATGTTCGATCTAGCAATTTTGCAATTTCAAACTGTACGGGGATGAAAATGGGGGTTGAAATGGGGGATGAATGTCAATATGGAAGTTCCCAACCGTTGAAGATAAAACCATGAAACTCTGTATATAGACACTTGACACGAAGCAAACGAATGTTTGTTTTATCAATTTCGTAATTTCGAACTGTACGGGGGTGAATCTGGGGTTGAAATGGGGGATGAATGTCAATATGTAAGTTCCCAACCGTTGAAGATAAAACCATGAAACTGTGTTTATAGACATTTGACACATGTTTGTCAACAAATGTTTGTTCTAGCAATTTTGTAATTTCGAACTGTATGGGGATGAAATTAGAGTTAAAATGTGGGACGAACGTCTCTTATGCTTCCACACCTAAATAACTGAATCAATTTTTATGAAATTCAAAATTGTTGTTTTTTTTTTTATTATAAGCTGTTTTAAGTAACCGTAAATGTGTCTGGGTTTACAAATAGTAGGTAATACCTGGGTTACCTTAGTATTTATTTCGCGCGGACGAAGTCGCGGGTAAAAGCTAGTTTTTTTTTTTAAATAAAGAATGACGAGACGAGCAGGACATGTGCCTGATGGTAAGCAACATGCCTGCCACATAACAGCACAGTGACACGCAGCTATTGGAACATGAAGAGTCCAAATCATTACCTAGCACTGCAATGCGCTCGTCACCCAGAGATCTAAGTTGTTATATCTCTCAGCCCTGTAATTTCTCTGGAAAAATTGCCCTTCAAACCGAAACACAGTAATGTTTGCACATTACTGCTTGGCGGTAGAATAAATGGCAAAGGTGTGGTATTTCCCCAGGCGGATTCAGGATCCAGGAGGATTAGTTTATAATATTAGTAGGATAGCCGAGATCGACTGGTTAGTAGAAATAAAAGTGAATAAATATTGCATTAGTAAGAGTGTCAAGTATCCTATCGGCGCATAGTCGCGTGCCCGCATATAACAAGCAATGCAGAGATAACGTTAAGGTTATACTGTGCATTTTATGGATCGCTGAAATAACTCACGCTAGGCTGAATGCGTCATAAGATGCAGTCGTCGAATACCTGCAAAATAGAAATAAATGTAGGCATTGGTGAACATTTTCTATTTGACTACAGGCATATAAACTAGGCAAAGCTCGTAATAGTATGAAAACGAAAACAATAAAGAATTTATTTGAGTAGTGGCCGCTTTATTTGATTACTGGGTTCTGCCTGCGCTATCGGCAAAGACATAATTAAGGAAATTTATAATTTATATGACAAACATGCTACTTTCAACAACCAAGAAAACAGAGTAATTTAAGGTCTAGCCATTTTCTAAATACACGCAGACGAAGTCATGGCCAGACACTAGTAAACAATAAATATCAATTACAGTAATATACCTACTAGGAAAAATAAATGGTGGACTTTCCACACAACACTAACTAGCAGTGAAATGATGGTTGATTTGAATGAAGAGGGAATGAAATATCAAGGCATTTGAATGTCTATACCTTCTTAACACTTGGTAAGACTGTCTCATAAAGTATCATCGAAACATATTCAGTCTATAAAAAATAACTAAATTTCCCCAATGTATTGTAGTGGCACGACGCTTTGCAACCTCCGCCTGGGGCAGTATCACACCTTTGTTATTTCTTCTACCTCCAAGCAGTAATGTGCACACATCGAAGTGTTCCGGTTTGAAGGTTTTTTTTTCTGAGAAATTACAAAGCATAGAGATAACCCATCTTATTATCTCTGGGTGACGAGAGTAGTGCAGTGCTAGATAATGATTTGGATTCTTCACATTGGAATTACTGCGTGACACTGTACTGATAAGAATATCCGTGTCGCTTAACATCACGCACATATCCTGCTCGTCCCATCACTCTATAATATAGAAAAAAAGGTTTAACTCAATTGAACGTTTTAAAAAAAATCCCCGTTTAACCCTGTCGTCGAGTCAGCGCCCCTGCAGTGCACAGAACATTATCATTATTCTTGTCCGCCCTCTTCATTACGTAGAATTAAACAGCCGAGCCGTTTAACCCTTGAGTCACACCGTACAGGGTCCTGTCCGACCTTTATGCACACTTTTTTGTTAATACTGCTTTTTTTTCATGTCTCTAAAATGCATCCAACAAATAAGAACAAAGAATACGATGCCTAAAGGAAAAAAGACATTTAACTAGCATTTAAATTTCATCTAGATTTACCAACCAAAATAAACGGTTCGTTGCCACTAGTTCCATTCACAGTTCCATGATGGAACTACTGATAATATTTTTACAACATTAGTTCCATTAGAAATGAATCTCAAAATAATGGAACTAGTGTAAATGCCAGTTCCATTCACATATTCGTGTGTGCAACTACTAATAACATTTGTTTACACCGTCCAGTACTGTCCTTTTAGTTTCTGAAAAGAATGGAACAAACGTCAATGTGAAATTTTTCGACTGTGCAAAAACCTATATGAAAAAATAGCGTTATTTTTAGTAAAAATATTGAATCGACAACCGAGTTGACAAGAAACTTTGAAAGTGTGTTTGTCATATTCAGAAAATTTATATTACAACCTGATAGTCGTCAACAACGAAAAGCAATAAAAACGTAAGTAATTAAGCATTGCTTACAGTAGTTAAGTATGCGATTATAATTGAGTAAGAAAATTAAATATTTTAGGGTTACAACCCCCTATCTTCATCTGCACTCAGTTGGACAGCTTAAGAATATAGTGCTGAAACTTATTACTTTATACTATTTTATCATTCTACATAGGTCTCCTGGTGGTTCATTTATGACCAATAAATTTTGTTCACGGGCATGTAGTCTATTATAATTATGTTTGAAATCACTATGCTCTTTATTTAATTTTCTTCCCCATTCGAAGTTTATAAAAATAAGGACCAAATATTATCTCATACTTGAGTATTGTAATGCTTAATTACTGGTGTAGTAAAATAACGCAATTTTTTATATTCGTAGGTTTTTGCACAGTCGAAAAATTTCACATTGACATTTGTTCCATTATTTTCAGAAACTAAAAGGATAGTACTTACTGGTGTAAAAAAATATTACATATTAGTAATTGCATCACGAAACTGTGCATGGAACTGGCATCAACTCAACATTTACACTAGTTCCATTATTTTGAGATCCATTTCTAATGGAACTAATGTTGTAAAAATATTATCAGTAGTTCCATCATGGAACTGTGATGGAACTAGCGTCAACGCAAAATTGACACTAGTTCCATTATTTCAAAATCCATTAAAAATGGAACTAGTGTTGTAAATTATTATCAGTAGTTCTATCATAGAACTGTGAATGGAACTAGTGGCAACGAACCAAATAAACGTAATAGTAAATATTTTCTCTTCTAAGCAAAAATCATTTATAATATTATTTGTTTTAGTATAGCTCGCTACTGGCCAATATATCTTACATAGGGACGTGTCTTATATAATAAACTGCCCGAAAGCTTTAAAGCTATCACCAATGACACAGTTTTTATTAATAAAGTGAAGCAACTTCTATTAGAGAAAACACTGTACAGCATAAAAGAGTATTTAAATTGTAATTATGAAGAATATGACATCCTAACTTAATGTTTTGAAATGACTTTGCCTTCCATTAATAATTCTAATAATGCTGATATTTATATAAAATGATTAATTCATAATTTATTATATTTATGCTTAGACGCTAATTGTATTGCCCCTTTACAGCAAACTTATCATATTATTTTTTAAATTGTATTAATTTTTGTACGCGACGAGACATATTATAAGCACTGTTACTCATTGTTTAACAATACATTGGAGTGAATAATGTTAATGGAATGTTTATATATGTTAATAAAAACTATTCTATTCTATTCTATCCTACTGATACCTACTATTATAAATGTGTCAACACTGGTAACCGGTAGCGAGCAGCGAGAGAGAGAGAGAGTATCTATTGTCCCATGTCCTCCACTAACAATTATCTTTCTCGGTCTGGCACGTTTGTTGACCACATTATCTTTCTCGCTCTAGCATCCCGAGGTTACCCGAAATTTCTTATCATATCCAAGCGTGATGATCACGTGATCATAAATCCATTTCACAGCCCACGAAAATTCTGTCCATAGCGCGCCTAAAGAAGTTTTCACTTCAAAAACTACACATCAGATCGAGTTCAAACTAATTTTCGTTGGTAGTTTACATGGTAATGTACATCATATATTTTTTTTAGATTTTTCTTTCTCTTACTTTAGAAGTTAGAGGGGGGGGGGACACATTTTACCACTTTGGAAGTGTCTCTCGCGCAAATTATTCAGTGTAGACGAAAATGATTTTAAAAACCTCAACATTAACTCATTATATACAACATAATTATCTCATACTTGAGTATTGTAATGCTTAATTACTGGTGTAGTAAAATAACGCAATTTTTTATATTCGTAGGTTTTTGCACAGTCGAAAAATTTCACATTGACATTTGTTCCATTATTTTCAGAAACTAAAAGGATAGTACTTACTGGTGTAAAAAAATATTACATATTAGTAATTGCATCACGAAACTGTGCATGGAACTGGCATCAACTCAACATTTACACTAGTTCCATTATTTTGAGATCCATTTCTAATGGAACTAATGTTGTAAAAATATTATCAGTAGTTCCATCATGGAACTGTGATGGAACTAGCGTCAACGCAAAATTGACACTAGTTCCATTATTTCAAAATCCATTAAAAATGGAACTAGTGTTGTAAATTATTATCAGTAGTTCCATCATGGAACTGTGAATGGAACTAGTGGCAACGAACCAAATAAACGTAATAGTAAATATTTTCTCTTCTAAGCAAAAATCATTTATAATATTATTTGTTTTAGTATAGCTCGCTACTGGCCAATATATCTTACATAGGGACGTGTCTTATATAATAAACTGCCCGAAAGCTTTAAAGCTATCACCAATGACACAGTTTTTATTAATAAAGTGAAGCAACTTCTATTAGAGAAAACACTGTACAGCATAAAAGAGTATTTAAATTGTAATTATGAAGAATATGACATCCTAACTTAATGTTTTGAAATGACTTTGCCTTCCATTAATAATTCTAATAATGCTGATATTTATATAAAATGATTAATTCATAATTTATTATATTTATGCTTAGACGCTAATTGTATTGCCCCTTTACAGCAAACTTATCATATTATTTTTTAAATTGTATTAATTTTTGTACGCGACGAGACATATTATAAGCACTGTTACTCATTGTTTAACAATACATTGGAGTGAATAATGTTAATGGAATGTTTATATATGTTAATAAAAACTATTCTATTCTATTCTATCCTACTGATACCTACTATTATAAATGCGAAACTTTGAATTTCTGGATGTTTGTTGTTTTATTACATCGAAACGGCTGAACGAATCTGGTTAAATTCAGATCATTTAGATTACTAAAGTCTGGAATAGCACATGGGCTTCTTATCCAGTGAAAATAACACGATCTAACAACTCGATAATTGTACAACATTATTACTACGCCAAATTGACGGGAGGTGACGTCCAAAAGTGAACCCAGACATGTTCACTTTTCTCAGTCATCTGTTATCCTAGTTCCCGTTGATTATCAAGGGTTAATCGCCAAGCTCTGTTTAATTCTCGCATAACTACGTTTTGAATGGGGTCCTATAAAAATTTATACGCCCTGTGTGTGTTATCTTATGTAATTAGTGTGATATGGAGGGATTACGGGACTTATGGGAAATGAGATATGAATAAAGGGTTAGGGATGATAATAAACCCGTGGTAACAAATGGGGGTAAGCGATATTTTTGCGTAGTTCTGGTGGTATACTGGCGAAAACGCAAAATTTCACAATCGTGAGGTTTTTGTGGGTTCGAATCCCACCAGCACCTTCAAATATTTTTCTAAGAGCAGATACATGTGTTAATTATATATGTATTAGTTTGTCATTATCATTGATTTTTTGATGTCACCATTATCGCAAATGTATATTCCAATTTTATTGGTAGGTGAGATAAAATATTCCACAACTGTTCTGGCTCCAAAATCTTGCGTAAATATGTATTTGGTACGTCCCGGTTTCGCCTGTGGTAACATAATACAATTATAGCCAATAGCACTCCATGTATATCACACGCACACGTCTAACGTTGTAAGTATTTCTGAAATCGGTACAGTAATTCCTGAGATTAGCGCGTTCAGATAAAAAAAACCTCTTCATCTTTACAATATTAGTACCTACCACGTACCTACGGATGCGACAAGAAGAAACTAATCACTTCATGTCGCATAAAAATGAAAATTTCAATTAAATTGATTCACTTAAGCACTTAGTAGGTATTAGAGTGTTTAAACTATCGTGGCTGGTAGACAGAATCTCGAATTTCACATGCGTGAAATTTTTCCCTAATTTTGAAATTGCAGATACGGTTTTTTTTAAACACTATTTCTACGTCGTGAATCAAATGTTAGATTATTGAAAGTTAATACAAACATTTCACTAAAATAAAATACCCTATCACCTCGATCATAAATCATTTCGTATCATCAAATCCAATCAAAAAGGTCAATTACATTCCTATTAGCACTTCTAAAAAAATATCCAGTTCCATTAGGTGAGCAACAAAGTGGTACAGCTGTTTCGTATGCCCCAGATGCTACAATCTACAATGCCTCCAGTAAAAATGCTTTATGAAAACATTTACGTAAAAAAACGGACGCAGATATGCATATTCATAACTAAGATATGACGCCATTGCGGAGTGGAAGGATTTTTGGACGAACGCAGCCTACCAAAGCGAATAGTGCCTTTTTACAACTACAGTTGTTATAGTATAGACTATAAAGTGACTGGGCAATCAGGATATATGCCTGATGGTAAGCAACATGACAGCGCGTTACAGCACAGTGACACGCAGCTATTGGAACATTGAGAGTCCAAACCATTACACAGCACTGCACTGTGCTCGTCACCCAGAGACATAAGACGTTTTCTTAAAACGTAAGCCAAACCTGTATTCAAAATTAAGCGAAATTTGGCATACAGACTGACACTGAAACTAACTACATCTATAATACCAAATTTTTATTGCAGACCCAACCCGAAACACACAAAAATAATGTTATGCTGTCCCTAATGACATATTCTGTTTATTGGCTTTTCATATAAGTAATATTTGCTCTAATATCTCCCTGTGATACTTTAACCTTTGAAAATCAGGGTTTCAATTTACATTTAGTATAAGCACACACTTTCACTTACTTGCAAACGTGGACGTGAACGTATATTCGTGGACGTAGGATTATACAGAAATACCATATTGAATTTTTTTTTTTATGTCTTTCTCGTCTCTGTTTATTATAAAAAAAGCCTAAAGGTAGCGGTTCGCGCCGCGACCGCGACGGGAGACCGCGACCGGAGACCGAGACCGGAGACCGCGACAGGCACTTGACACTATAGAATTGTATGGGCGCCAGTTCGCGCCGCGACCGCGACCGCGACCTGTCTCGGTCTCCTGTCGCGGTCGCGGCGCGAACTGGCGCCCATACAAATCCATAGTGTCAAGTGCCTGTCGCGGTCTCCGGTCTCGGTCTCCTGTCGCGGTCTCGTGTCGCGGTCTCCGCGCGAACTTGTACCTTAAGAGTTCTTATCATCTTAATGCCAGTCCGTACCGAAGCTCATGAGCGGAGTCACCTAAATCTTAAAAATTGAAACTTATTTTTTAAAACGGTTATTTAAATCAGTTGTTTTATGTAAAAACAAAAATTAATAAATGGTTTGTGTAAATTAATTAATCCTTTCAACTATTTCTTTAATTGGCAACAATGGTTAATTCTTTCATTGACCTTCCTTGTATTTGTGTTGATTGTATTTTCCTTACATTCAACAATTGATATGTTATCAGTAAACGTTTCCTCTCGGCTCTCGTTTCTCTCTCTCTCTCTCTCATTTAATTAAGATTGCTGACTTTACGCCAACAAGACCGTTTTAACTGTTCAGACACCTGAATCTTATGGCATTCGAGATAGATAAGGATTATTATACTAAATAACATTCAAATGTGCGTCGCCATTACTGCAGGCATATGAAAATGAGGTCACACGAAATGAGGATTGGAGTAGGTTAGATTACTTGGGATGATTCAGACGAAGGTTAGGTTTATCTTAAGAAGCAACTCACTACGATTGCGTTTTTTTATGGGCTGAGCCTTTATTAATACTACATACCTATCTAATCACTTACACTTAGCACATCTGAATTATCTGTAGAGCTATGAAGCCCTAGAGATAATTAATATTAGCTAAGGTACTATCTATATCTAGTTGGAGATTTAGTATCGATAACAGAAACAACACGATTTCTACGCCGCGCCGCGTAGAGCTACGTAGACTATGCTACGAGCTACGAAGATAATGTATTTCTTCACTACTGCCTAACCATTGCTTATGGCATTGTTTTACTTTTTTCGTTAATTTTGAGCGAAATGAAAGAGAATAAACAAGATAGAGATCGATAACATAAACTATTTTTAACCCCCGACCAAAAAAAGGGGTGTTTTATGTGTGGGTGTGGCATTGTAGAGCTCAAACGGATGGACCGATTTCGATGCGGTTTTTTTATTTGAAGGGTAATTTCCGTACGTTCCGTGGTTCTTAGTTATGTTTGGTTAATATCAATTCAAGACGGCCAGCTCCACAAAATGGCGGACAAAATATTTCTTCACAACCTACCTCAATATGGGTATCAATACATTTTTTTTTTGTCATTACTCCCTCAATATGGTTATCAAATGAAAGGGTTTGACAGAATGTTGTACAGATTACAAATCCGAGGTAGTCGGGGGTAAATCAAAAGGAGACGGCCCATTTTCCATGGGCATTTGCCCCACAGCAAAAGTGCAGGAGACTTGACCAAAATTTGATAATTGTATAGGATTTTTAATATATATTGAGGAAATATATCATATATATAAATTATATATAAATATATGTATATAATTATGTCGGATAAGGCTAGTGTCGTGTTGGTTCTTGTTTGCGTCCATAACATTAAGTAAAGTACATTAAACATTTTACTTTCTCTTAAAAATCTTAATTTAATGAATTTAATTTAATCTTAATTTGTTACACCTTTCTACGATTTAAAAACTTAACTTAACTTATAAAAGTCATGAATACTATAGTAACTGAATTGGCCAAGCAGAGCAGACTACACAAGTCTCGAGCGTGATAGAGGCGCCATCTTCACTTTTTAAGCAGGCGGGCGGTTTCGTGTGATTGATTCGAGAGCTAGCGACCGATCGAGTTGGATCGTTGTGTAGTATATGTGAAAGTATTTCAAAATGTTGGTTAAAGTGAGATCGGTGCCACGAACTAACTGCTCGGTCTTAATTAATGAGTTATTGTGCAATCTAAGTTAAAAAGTGTAAAAACCGTGATCATTGTGCTTTGTGCTCACATCTCACCCTGATAACGCCCACAAAACGAGCAACCACTAATGACGATGTCGACGAGAACAGTGTTTCTCCGACACATATATTATATTTATACAGAGGAAAGGAATTATAATTATCTTTAACATTTATATCCACTGCCAAGTGGCACGATAGTAAGATGAGTTTATCAACTCATTATTCTGTAAGATCCTAAAACAATATCAGAGCAAGGATCCTGTAAGATTTACATTAGAAACTCGTGCCGTTTGAGTACACGTGTCTAGTGAAGCAAATACCATAACGCTGGTAGGGAAAATTAAATGACGTCATATGGATGGCTTCCTCCGCACTAAATCGATTATTTCATCCTAGCCCGAGGGTTTGCGAAGCTCTCTTGATATTGCAAGTCAATTATCGGAATATCGGTAAAAGCAAACACGCTGGACTCGCAGGAGTCTGGTGTTATGGTCAGTTGGTAAACAGTAGGTATAACTACAGATGTTTGGCAATGTTTCCAGAGAAATTACAGGGCTTAGAGATATAACATCTTAGATCTCTGGGTGACCAGTGCAGTGCTAGGTAATGATTTGGACTTTCATGTTCCAATAGCTGCATGTCACTGTACTGTTATGTAGCAGGCATGTTGCTTACCATCAGGCACATGTCCTGTTCATCTCGTCACTCTTTATTTATAAAAAATGGTTGTCTGTAAAGTCGGGTTACTAACGTTAGTTGAACGTGACAACTTCAACTACGCCTTAGAGCGAGGTAACGCCGGCGGCGAGGTAACGGCGTTAACGGCACATGACGTCATGTTTTGCGGGCGTGCAGCCGGCTTCATCGAATTATAAGACGTTGTCACGTCAAAAAAAAAAAGTAGATCCCTACTAACGTTGTAATGCAAAATCAACTGTGTTACGATTTCATGCCTTAACTATCTACTGAACCGAATTAAATAAAAATTGATACAGAGACAGCCTGAGAGAGGAAATGGGTATAAGTCGAATGGGTCGCGTTCGGTCGTTGTTAGAAAACACTTACCCAACTCCGAAATAGATTATAGTTAAAGTTCCGAATAGCTCATAAAGCACATGCACTTTGTGTCCCAAAAAAAATTTACGCATAAATGGGCAGATCATATTTTTTCATATGAATGAAGCGTTTGAATGGTAAATAAATAAATCAATAACATTATGGATTAGCAAAGGTCTGCGTCTCTACTCACGCAGTTCCCATTCCTGTGATTTTCTTTCAATGGGAAATATGCCTATGTACTCATCTAGACCATAAACTATCTATGTTATAAATTTTAACCCGATCCATTCAGCATTGAGTTGTTTGTTACTCAATCACGTGGGAACACCAGAACGGATGGAGTTGAAATTTAGAACACTGTTAGATTATACCCAGGCATAGCAACATTTTTTATCACAAAGAAAATAACAGGAAAGAGATCTAGGCAGGTAAAACCGTGGGGTGCTGTTAGTATAGAATATTAGTTAGATTGTCCCACAGACTTCATCAATCATTCCCAACAATATCTACAAAGCTGTCCGGTGTCCGAGGGAGCAAAGTTAGATTAACATTATTAGAACGGGCGCCAAACGACTCGCTAAACTTATAATACAATTATTTCGGACAAAAGATTATTATTGGTCGGGAAATTGTATCAAACGGCGGCCGAAGTTCGAGAAAGTTTGAGAAGCGTCTTATTGGTATTGAAGGTTCTAACGGCTAACAATGTACGCTCCGTCCAATTAGTATGACATGTTAGTATATTATTATGTGCCTACGTATATGAGACATGGTGGCAAAGAGGTGGAAAACGTCTGATTTTACAACTGTGGAGTCATAGTTTTGAATCCCGCCCCGTAACTATTTTCCAAGTACCCATAAACAAGTTTGTCATGATCATTTGATTTAACTATGAAGGAAAACATCGTGAGGAAATCAGTGTGTTCTAAGAAATAATCTTTCGAAAATGCGTCATCCCCATTCTATTCTAGATATTTGTAAGGACCTTTTCGGGCTGGCAAAACGTCGTCATCATCTGTGGCCGTTCTGATCAGACGCATTTTATTAAAACAATCCGCGTGGTGGATTATGACCTTAGCTCTCTTCTTGTGAATGAAGACCCTGACTCTCACAGTTGGCGTCTCGATCCCAAGCATGCAGCTGGTTTGAAGCATGTAGCTGGTATTTTGTTGAGCCATTCAAAATATGGCGACAATACCCCATACAAGATGGCTCCTGCGCTTGTTATAAGTGCAGCACTTGACTGGGTATAAAAAACTCCATGCTTAAAAAGCTGCTTTACACAGGATACCAAGTATTTTCGCAGCGGTCTTTGCCGCGGTAGTATACTTCTTTGCTATTCAATAGACTTTGCATGGAAAAGTACAAGTACACAGTCATTTCAGCAAACATTCGCAATTATAGCGTTAAGGCCGATTTACATCAGACGAGCGAATCCTCATTCTATCCCCACTGTATCAAATTCATTTGGTGTAAACAAACGTATAACATTATTTCGTTGTTTTGTTTGCGTTCGCAAAGATATGGAAAACGCTAAGAACGATCTTTCGTTTACACTAAAAGATCGAGAAAGAATGCTCTTGTTCCAGCTCTAGCTCTATGTTCGTTCAGTTTAAATCGGCCTTTAGTGGAATGTCAAACAAAAAGACCTACAAAAATTGGTCCATTCGTTTTAGAGCTACAATGACACACGGTAACCTAATTAAAAGGTGGCGAAATGGTGGTCGAGTGTAAACCATGTATCAAGTGAAAATAGAATACTTGTATAAAAAAACATATTTTTTCAACATGTTGTGTGTGTCAACGCCATCACGCTTGGTGTTTAGCGACGCAACGCTGCGGTCTACGATTGCTAATGTAGTGTTCACACAGAGGCGATCCGAAAGCGATAGCGATCCGATAGCGAGACGATATTTTTTGTAATGTTCGAATTTGTATGCAACACACAGCAAGCGGGCGCGATCCCATACTCGGTATCGGATCGCTCTCGCTACCGGATCGCTATCGCTACCGGATCGCCTCTGTGTGACCCGTGTGCCTTAAAAAAGTACAAGTTCGCGCTGAGATCGCGATAGGCACTTGACACTATAGAATTGTATGGGCGCCAGAGTTTGTGCCGAGACTGCGACAGGAGACCGAGACACATGTCAGTCAAACCGATTCACTTTCGATTTTAATACACCATCTTTTTAGATCGGAGGTGTACCGTCTATCTAAAATGGTCTTGGCTTTGACATTGCTACAATGATACTTTATTAGTTTGTGAAACTAGCTCTAATTACCGATGACTCTTAGTCAAGGTAATATTGGTATCACTAGACTCAACCGTGGATGGCAAACAGACTTGTTTATTATTATCATCGAGAATAGTCCTTCATTTTTTTAATAATTTGTCTGGCCTAGTGGCTTAGTTGGTAGTAAATCTGCCTGCGAAACCGTTGATCGTGAGTTCGAGACCCACCGCGTGCAAATATTTGTGTGATGAATAAATACAAACATTTGATATGTATAACTATTTGCTTTGTTTTATGTCAAAAGTACGTACGTAGAATAAATAGCAAGGGTGTCGTATCTCCCCGAGAGCAGGCCCCGGACACTCGGCCTAAAATCCATACAGACGGTGCAGTTGACATACCTACACTCACACAACTACGCATATGTCGTTCGAACACATTTACGCATGTGTGCGTGTCACCTAGGGTTACTAAATTATTTTATGGAATAGCTGTGACTCGTGAGTTCACCTGCCTGTGTTAAGTGACCTATAATCTTACCTAGTTAGTGTTCGATCTTTAATGTAAATATAACTTTCATCAGCAATCAGAAGGGAGAAGATTTAAAACAAAATAGGAGATAATAAAGGTACCATGGACGAATTGATTTTTAGTTAAGTACACTTACCCAAAGAGAAAACTTTAATCTGACAATATATTAATTAATCACTCCACATATCGTGTATTTCACATTAGATGGTAAAACTACGTCCATAAGTTGCATTTACACACAGTTCACTATAATCAGAGTATACACTGCACAAACTAATTATTAATTATTTCCATCGCATGTCTCACCACAGTAAAGAACAACATAATTTTTCAACTCAAAACTACAATTTAATTTTGTAAACAAACATTACGAATTGTTGTTACTATGGCCGCCTTGTGGATCTCGTGTCTCGCGGGATAATGTTGCTAGTTCCGGATTTATTTTTTTACTAATTGCTTAAAAAAATATAACTTTTGATAGTAGTTGTACAAAAGGTCTGGGTTGAGCCGTAGGGAACTCAGTTGTGTAGAAGGGAATCAAAAGTACCCACGGCACAACCATGGATTCGAGTTTTCGTCAGTTGTGTCGTGGGTACATTTTTTTTCCGGAACGGACCAACTAGTTGTGTAGAAGGGAATCAAAAGTACCCACGGCACAATCAGTTGAGCCTAGTAGTTGTGCCTTGGGTCCGGAAGGCTTTTGTATGTTGCTAAATAGTGATTTATTTATTCGCATTATAGTAAGGATCGCATAAAACTTTAAATATTGTGAGAATAGTGAGTGAGTCTATTATACTCAAATCACATTTTAAGGTTGAAGTCATTACTTAATAATTTATTTGCGACGAATAAACAAAAATGAGTTTTAATTTCAAATTAAATTCAGAAACTTAATTGACCAAATTTCAACGACGATCATAAAAAACTTGGACAAAAATAAACGAAAGTAATTTTTAGTTTTGTTTTCATGTTTCAAAACTATGATCTACCAAAAAAAAAGAAACATCAAAGGAGACATGGCCCAAATCGTACCCTGACCTCGGCACAAAATAATTGTATCTAATCTCAAAAAAATCTAATAACTGTATGTAAATATATTTTAGGAAAAAAAAATACACCACTCCCATAACCCAAATTAGTGACTAACATGTTTTTTTATCAGTGTAGTTTTGTAGGCGTTTTTTTTAAAGTTCACCAATACTGTTTGCAATCCGATGTAATCATCATCATCATCTTCGTAACATCTTAGCATATACCTCTCTTCAAGTACGCCTCATATCCCAAGCCTATGCTAGTGCTGTGCTTGTGCTAGTACTTGTCCAGATTTGACCCGCGATGTAAGCAAACTGATAATTGAATACAAAGCATATTCTATACCTAAGCATATTCGTGCATTGTTTGATATAATATATCTTTATGACTCAGCCGGTATATATTATTTTTCTATCATTAACACCAAATTATACAATATATTTTGTTCCATAAAACGAGCTTTTGACACGAACTTCTACAAAACTTCTACAGGCAAAAAAACGCAGGTTAGCCACTCAAACGGATGATGATGATAGTTTAGAATATTATTACTAATAACTTAAAATCTGAGGAACATCAAAAAACCCAGGTGTGGCACCTGGGTTTTTTCAATGTGATTTGGGCTTATGTCCTTTGTTTCACAATAAATGGAGCTATTACGTAACAAACATATAAACGAATTGAGATCCGTCTCCTTTTTTGAAGTTGGTTAAAAATGAAACTAAATCGTAGTAGTACCGGTAGTACTAGAACCGGTAAAGTTTATAAGTCAATGTCAAAGCCGTTAATTACTGAATAAGTTTTAGTTTAAAAATATCGTTATTTTTTTTTTGGAACTATCCATTCCAATAGTCAATGTACTCGTATCCTCTTACTGGTTTTAATGAACGGTTGTTGCGAAATCTTAAATAAGCATACTACTTACTAGATGAAATCCTATATTCATTGTTCACTATTGACCGACATAATATATACATGGACGCACATAAAAGTACAGATAGTCTAAATATTGAACCTGTTACTTTTTTTTGAGTCGGTTGAATGCTAAGAAATAATCACTTATCAATAAATCTGAATAGTAGCAATCTTAGTAAAAAAATCCACTAAATTGGCAACACTAGTGACTAGTGACTTCGTGAATTGCGAACTATACTCCGCGCCATCACTCGTTACCATACGTTTTTGGCGCCACTGACGTATTTCACAACGATTAACGAAAGCCGCAGTTTAAAAACAACGAGTTTAATAATTTCGTCACAGGACTTCAGTGTTGGCGCGTACTTCTAACCAGAATAGCTAACACAGTTTATAAAAATGATTCAATCTTTGTAGAAATTCTTATGAAATCAAAAATCTCTTATTGTTTCGTATAATAGACGAAAAATTTGGTACCATTTTGTTAAATAATACAGCATCATGGTCGTATTCTCATAGAAAATTATCGTCCGATATAACCCTTCGTTGAGTGCTTCTCGCGGTGCTTGCGGGGAAGGAAGCTTGAAACTGGCGGGGGGTGGGGAGTGTCCGTTCTATCTGTATTATCTATTCTTTGCCGAGAGCACTCAGCAAAGAGTCCTACCACTACTAAAGTTTTCATAAAGTTATCGTGTGGTTTTAGCAGCGGTCGAAAGGTGGTACTGAAAAATCATTACACACAATATTTTTTTTAATTTCGATCGAGCACAACATCTGCACAGCCAGTATATTACATCAGACGTGTTAAGTACTCAGTTACGAGTACGAATAACTGTCAATATTCGGCGACACCACAAAAATAATTTTCTTTGTGAATTCCATCGGCGTCCGTGACTCGAATGGTAACGTGGCGATGTAATTAAATACGATTTTGCTTTGAAGTTCGAGTATTTGTATTTAATTAGGTTACACGTAACGCACGCACGTTCTGGGGTTGCCATTCGTCTTCAGTGTGACGATTTCGAACCATCCTACCAATGCTACTAATATTACATATATCTGCGAAACTTTGGAGGATGGATGGATGGATGGATGTTTGCTACATAGATAGATAATAGTCCGGAATAACACACAGGCTATTTTTGTCCCGGGAAAATAAAAGTATCGGGAACTAAGCGGTTAAAATGCGAAATTTTGAATATTAACATGTTTGTTGCTGAATCACGTTGGGACGGCTAAACGAATCGGGTTGATATTTAGAACACACAATATGGTATGTAATAACACATAGGCTACTTTTTATAATGGGAAAATAACAGGAACAACAACTACACGGGTTAAACCGAAAGTCACTACAAAATTTACAATGTTATTTTTAATTTAAACGCAAAAAATGTTAGAATAATACAATAAGTTAATTTATTTTAAAAAAATATAAACATATAAAGCGTTATTTTAAAATTATATAATTTAAAGATGTATGCCAGAGCTACAACTTGCGTTAAATGTTTTTAAGGGATTCAATAGGCTTACCTACACAGCTACACACGTCTCTACCAGTCTATTTTCAGCCATTGCGAAAATAAAATAAATTGACTAAATTTGATGAATCGTGCTTCACTAGTCATGAACGGAGAGGCAAACTTACATTATATATGTACAATTGAATTTCTCTACTAAAAATATCGCATTTATTATTATTATTATCTTTTTGAATTATTTTTCTTTCCGGAAATGTTATAAAAATAACATTTAAAAGTCGCGTAGTCAGACCGAAATTCATCAAACCATCCTCCTTCGAGCTCGTTAGAACCTCCTTGGTTCATACTCAATATTCGACGTACATAATGTTGCCAGTTGTCATAACGTACTCCGGTGTAGTAATTACAGGATTCATCGAACCGTGGTCTCACGTACGAACTGAGCATTGAACAGTGCTCATAACACGAGCGCTCTTAGTAAATTGTAAATTACTTGCGTTATCAATTGTTTTGGAGCTTTTACTATGTAGGTAGTTAGCCTCTTGTTCGAGTTATTTAATAAAAAAGTTAGTTTTATAAAGGAAAAAGAATTTAAAAAAATATTGGCCTTGGAATTGACGATAGCTTTTTATACATTAATATTATTGTGAATTATCATTTAACAGTATGTTTTTAAATCAGCTTATTTTGTTGCTACACATTTATTTATGTAAGTCCCTTAAAGGGTTTATTCCCGTTCGTCCCCACATCGTCGTCCCCACTGGGGACGAGTGGGAATAAAAAAGTTTCGATCGTCCCCAGTGGGAACGAATGGGAAAAAAAAAGTTGCGTTCGTCCCCATGGTTTATTCCCGTTCGTCCCCACATCGTCGTCTCCACTGGGGACGAGTGGGAATAAAAAAGTTTCGATCGTCTCCAGTGGTACCTAACAATTGGAACTTTTTATTTCCCCATTCGTTCCGCTATTGACCGAGATTCAAAAAGCAATGATCACAACATTATATTAATTAAAAAAAGGAGTAAGTTCTAATACTGACACCTATCTCCGTTGAAGAAACTAGTTAAAGGAAATGAAAAAAGGAGAGACTTAATTGTGTGGGATTGCTGTCAACGCAATTTAAAGTGCAGAGGTTGCTTAAAAATCAAATTAAGTGTTTTTTTATATAGCTATATATACTAGTTATTAACATTTAACAGACTATGCTATATACTTGTAAGGTATAATTTTATACGATACCATTTCCTTTAACTAGTTTCTTCAACGGAGATAGGTGTCGGTATTAGAACTTACTACTTTTTTTAATTAATATAATGTTGTGATCATTGCTTTTTGAATCTCGGTCAATAGCGGAACGAATGGGGAAATAAAAAGTTCCAATCGTTAGGTACCACTGGGGACGATCGAAACTTTTTTATTCCCACTCGTCCCCAGTGGGGACGACGATGTGGGGACGAACGGGAATAAACCATGGTGACGAACGCAATTTTTTTTTTCCCATTCGTTCCCACTGGGGACGATCGAAACTTTTTTATTCCCACTCGTCCCCAGTGGGGACGACGATGTGGGGACGAACGGGAATAAACCCCTTTAACTATTAGTCAAATAGCCGCATATCTTGCTCTATTCCCAAAGCTGGCAGCAAATTTTGGGTAGGTATTTGAGCCAAGCTGAAAACTTAGCAAATAACTCTTCTATTACAACACGGAGGTGAAGACCTGGCTGGGGAGTAGCACAGTAGCAGGGCAAAATATGAATCCCGCAATTCAGCTCACCTGGCAGTGGGAAAATCCCACCAAAATGATCTGTATTTTTCTCTTTTTGAGATTGTTGCCCCGCTGCTCACCAGCCAGGCCTTCATCTCCGTGTAATATATATTTTTTATATCATAGAGTGACGAGACGTGCAGGTCATGTGCCTGATGGTAAGCAACATGCCTGCCACATAACAGCACAGTAACAGGCAGCTATTGAAACATGATAGTCCAAATCATTACCTAGCACTGCACTGCGCTCGTCACCCAGAGATCTAAGATATTATGTCTCTAAGCCCTGTAATTTCTCTGGAATCATTGCCCTTCAAACCGGAACACAGTAATGTTTGCACATCACCGCTTGGCGGTAGAATATTTGGCAAAGGTGTGGTACTTCCCCAGGCGGACTCTGCTAAGAGTCCTACCACTACTAAAATATATAATAATAAATAATTAAAAAATTAATAATAATTAATTAAAAAATTAACAATAATTAATTAAAAAATTAAATAAATAACTAATAATATATAATAGGAGAACTATGTGCCAAGTTTTCAGAATCAAATACCTATCCAAAATTTGTTTCCAGCTTTCGCAATACTCATCCTATTACTCTATATTGTCAAACAGTAGTAAAAACAAGTGATGAAGCACAGTTCGCTCACGTATCGCTTAGTGCGGCAAACTAAACACGCGCGTATTCGATTGCGGATACGTGGTGTGCGTTTGCACAAAAATGCGTCATTTTTAGAGATTGTCAAACTTGCTCACCTTTTTTACGAGTATGTTTACGATCATTTAACAAAAACAACAAAATCCTTCCCAAAAGTGGTATGGTTTACGCGTTCTGTACATTATCTTAATGTACTTGGGCTGATTATACATTTGAAATATGAACAAAACCCTAAAATTTGTATACAATTAGTATAATAATATAGGTAAGTAGTATCTACTACCTGTTAGAGATTCGGCTGGCACTGATTTCAAATACATGAGTGGGCAGCGCTTATAATAATTACATTCATTTATTTTTCGCTTTTAAGAGCATATTTGTGGTTTTGAAGTTGGTTTAATTTTTTGTGTGAAAATCCCACTAATATTATAAATGTCAAAGTATGGATGTTTGTTGCACAATCACGCCGTAACGTATGAACGGATCAGGCTGAAATTTGGAATACAATTAGATTATAGTCTGGAAGAACACATAGGCTATACTACTGCTACTTTTTATCCCAGGATGATAACGGGAACGACCGGAACGGGAACTACGCGGGTAAAACCGCGGGGCACTGCTTGTAGTTTATATGCATTGAGATTTATAATATTACTGTCTTATTTCAAATTAAATAGATTACTAAAACACAAATCATAGGGCCAAGGTCCTTTATGTAGCTTATAATATGGTTCACGAACAAAGGACTGCACGTCACACAGTTTGAGAAAGACTGGTTGATAACACGACCTATCGACAGGCGGAAACGTGACGTACGCGGTTATTGCGTACAGCGTTTATTATCACAAATATATTGTCCAATTTGTTCTCGTCTCTCAGAGACGGATATTCTATAATTTGCTGTAGGTCTACGATGAAATAAACGAGATTGGGATGACGATTGCCATTCGATTTTTGTTTGATTGAGACTACTCGTATAAGATTGATCCTTTCCTAATATTATTGGATCCTTCTTACGGTCATAATTGGAACTCTGTTTTTGTAATCCGCAGAACGGAAGTTCATTTAGGTACATCAAATAAATTAAAATGAATACCTAATAGTACGAGATCCGGCTGCATAATCTCTACGTTCATCGCGTAGTTAATCAAATTCACATTTTAACATACATTTATGATAAGGAGAATACATTGATAATATGATATACCTTTTTACACCTGGCTGCGAAGTAGTTGCGGCCTAGTGTGCAACGGCACCCATTGATTTTCGAATTATTTACATACATTTCTATGATGCGGATGATATTTTATTTAAAAAATAAGAGAACGAAATTTTTTGGAGAATTAATTAATTTAATTAAAATTACTAGCGGCCACTTACTGACTGGCAACCTATTATCAATGTATTCTCCTTATCATAAATGAATGTTCAAATGTGAATTTGATTAACTACGCGATGAACGTAGAGATTATGCAGCCGGATCTTAGACCATAAGTAATTTTTACAACAACCAAAAGATCAGGCTGTTCAAATAATTATTTTTCTCAGAATAAAACAAACAACAGTCTTCAATTGAAGAATAAAATTTTCCAAATAAAATAAAATGGGTTAAAGTGCACACTGATCTAAAAAATGATGTTTCGGTAAACGAAAATATTCGATATTTTCGTTTTTTTGGGAATAGACCCCAGGTTTTACGGTTCAGAAAGAAAGCTCTCCAAAAAACTATCGCCAGTCGTTGAAAACGAATTTTCTGTATATGTACTTTTAATATTAAAATAAATAAATATAAATATTGGTGGACAATTCACACACAACACCATCTGACCCCAAACTAAGCAAAGCTTGTATGATGGCGGCCAGATAGCTGATATAATACTTATTATATAGTTTTAAATACATACTTATTATACATAGAAACACCCAGACACAGTGCAAACATTTGAATTCATCACACAAATATTTGCACTGGGTGGGAATTGAACCCACGACCTTCGGCTTCGCAGGCAGAGCTACTACCAACTAAGCCACGAGGTCAGTCAAATATTGTATCTTTGCTATAAACTACACGCACAGGTGACAATATCGATTAAACATAACTTGTCTATCTCAATAGTTAACAAGTTTTAGTTCACTTCAAAGGATCTATCAGTTCGTACTAAATTGCTAAACGTTTCCTGCCATATACATCTTAAAACTAATTTCGCGTCGTCAGATCAAAAGGACCACA
Organism: Ectropis crepuscularia; assembly: GCA_963693475.1. Lineage (NCBI taxonomy): Eukaryota > Metazoa > Arthropoda > Insecta > Lepidoptera > Geometridae > Ectropis > Ectropis crepuscularia. The sequence goes on from OY856358.1 coordinate 21,041,033, forward strand.
TACAGTTCTCGGAATCTCTGTGCAATGTTGTGTCTATGAGGCAGAAGTTGTGTCATCATTCACCTACCATTATCCCACTTTATGTGGGGGTTATACCCAGGCGCGCTCCGAAGGGTGGGGGGTCACAGGAGATGTGAACTCCCGAAATCGTAAACATATGTTAAGTTGAAAAATCTAAAATTTACAATATATCGAATAGCACATAGGCTATTTTTTTTAGCTGAATATTTTTACCATGGCTATACAACAGGACAGGATTGGAATCTACGCGGGTAAAATCTTAGGGGGCTTTTTTACTCGACATGATAGTAACCCCCTAAAATTTGACGCTACGACCGCTCCTGGTCATACCCTTAAACCCTCACTCCAGAAATTTGATAATATATATCTTTGTCGATTAATTAATAATCTCTTAAAACAAAACATGACCCAATTCTCCCATACATCTGACGGAGAAATTTAATTACAATTAGAATGGTATATTTTAGACCGTCGGCATCACAATTGAGGATAATTTCAACTTTATTAAACAAGGTGTTGGGTCAGTGGGGATTCTCACACGAGCGTTTGCAGTTAGACATCAGGATAATTGTGCGTTATTGATTTCCAATGTGTCATGCAGCTGTAGGTTACGTCACGCTCGCGTTTGATGGTTTCATTCATCTATCACACAAATAATATAAAAGCGAAAGTTTGATAGTAGTTGTACATCTTTATACACCTACCACGCGCCACGTAGGTAGGACTCTTAGCAGAGTCCGCCTGGGAAGTACCACACCTTTGCCAGTTATTCTACCGCCAAGCTGTAATGGCCAAACATTACTGCTTGGCGATAGAATCACAAATACACTAGTTCTCTGCGAGTTTTCAATGTGAACCAAAATATCGTCGATGTCGATAAATTATGTTAGCGTAATTTTACAAAATGAAGCATTAGCCATCTTTGACGAAATAAATAACTATATTTTACTGGTAAATTTGCATGAAATTGCATAAAATGGCCATGAAAACTTCCTAATTTAATTCGCTTAAAAAGTGATTCATCTCTTTGTTATTTCTCTGATTCTGTGAGATTCATAACGTAATTACTGAACCTCTAGTAATGATTAATTCCTAATGTAGTCATTAATAACAAGAAGAGCGATACTAATTTATCACGAAGATGGCAACACAACGCAAATGATGCGGCGAGAAATGGCGGCTGATTAAACTCGGAATTAAGACCGCGGAATAACGGAGTAAGAGACGATGAAATCTCTGCGAAATGAGGTCAATGATACGCGGCAACACTACATTTTACTTTGAAAAGATTACTTTAAATAAATCGACAATTCTATGCAAGTTTCACAGTTGTATTCCGAGAGCTGGAAGAAAATTTTGGTAAAGCAAATACCTACATTTGAGGTAAGTTACGGCCGGTCTAGTCGGGAGAACGGCGCCTGCCGATCCGGAGACCCCGGGCAGTGCATCCTCACTCGCTCGCGGTTTTAGCCTAACAGCTAGACCGTGCCTCCCAGGGGACAAGTGCCAGTCGGTTGTCGGACGCACGGCTGAGCGCTCGCGCAACACATTTCCCGCGCATATTGTTATTAGATATGTCGACAACCCTCCGCGCTAGACAGGGACAGAGTTACGCGTTAGAAAGATTTTATTATTAATTAATGATTTTATTATATAGATTAGATTCATATTATTTTTTGAAATAATTAAATAAATATACATTCAAAATTCACATTCAAAAATACAAAAAGGGGCTGTAAAGAATAAAAAAAAACTAAATAAAAATGAAACTTCGCTGTAAACAATGCCACACAGCACGTCATATAAATAGTTTTCGAACAAAAAAGTGATTTAAAGCTAATACATAGGTAAGTTCACTAGAGCCATTACATCGCCTTATAACAATACTTGTACGAGTACATAGTTCCATGTGAAGTATAGGCAGCTGTCTGATGGTAAGGAACACACTTCCCGCCTGCCGATAACAGCACAGTGTCTCGTATCTAATGTTGCGCTTGCAAAAGTTTTTTATTGTGTACTAGCAGTGCCCCGCTGTGTTACCCGCGAAGTTCCCGTTCCCGTTGTTCTTGCGGGATAAAAAGTAGCCTATGTGTTTTTCCAGACTATAATCTATCTATGTTCCAAATTTCAGGCCGATCCGTTCATACGTTAGGACGTGATTGAGCAACAAACATCCATACATTGACATTTATAATATTAGTAGGATATTAGTAGTATGAGTAGGGTGTTTCTATGAATGTACTTTTTCAAGCAAAAAAGAGATTTGAATGAAAGCGAAAACTACCTAAGTACTTGAGAAATCTGAAGGAAATTTAGTATATTATATTCATGTAGAGAGATAGTTGTGTGGAATAACATATATACATATAGGCTACTTTTTATCTCGGGAATATTACGGGATCGATAACTACGCGTTTTGACACCACGGGAAGAGTTATATTATCTGCTAGGAGCAGTAAGAAATAAAAAGTAGCATATTTGTTATTCAAGCCTATTATCTATCTACCTATATGTATACTAAATTTCACCCAGATCCCTTCAGTAGTGTTTGCTTGAAAGAATATCAAATATCAATAGACCTTGTCAAATAAAAAGTAACAAACATACATACAAACTTTTGTATAAATGTATAGTATTTATAGATTTTGTTTCTACTAAATCAACAAAATTAGGTTTTGTTTATCAACGATTACGCAACTACATCGTCGTCGCTACATGTTCATAATATACCCTACTGATTCAAACCTACCCTCCAATTCACATATTTCGCTAACTATAGATGCTTATAAGTATTCGCTGTGTGTGCAGCCTGGAATTCACGGAATCCGATTGGATTCCTCATAATGTCGAGGAATGCGCTGATTGGTTGACAGCTGGAAGGTTCCAAATTCAATTCGATTCTTTGTTTAGACGTCGGAATGCCGCCTAAACAAAGAACAGGAAAGAATTCCATCAGTTAGATGAAGTTTCAAAAAAGAGTTGACATTACGGTAAGGCATTCTTAGGATTTCTCCAGTCATCGGAACTCTACTCGTATCACCTTTAGGTAAAACATTTGGATCACAAGTTAACTTTTTTTAATTGTTTTTTTTTTTCGAAAAATAAAATGTATTTTGAATATGAATGTTTTTCCGGAAAAACTGAAACTGACTTCATTTTAAAATCAAACTCAGGCACTCGACTAAATTTCATAATTTTTGTGAAATCTACGAATACGTGAAGTTAAACGTGAGCAAATTTCATTTTTTTGTTGATAATTCATGGTACCCACATGCTTGCCTATAACAGCACAGTGCCACGCCGTCACTTAAGGGCGTACCCCGAGCAAATAACCTTGAGTATTTAAAAAATAAAACTACCATTTTGAAGCCAAGAAGTTGTAGAAATTTAATGTATTTTTACCAGTTGATATTTGTTTTGGCTAATGAGTAGATAGCTCTTAAAACTGGACTCGTTTTGCTGGGGGACGCACCTTAAACAGGATTAATGATTACATGTGTTAAGAATCCCTAACGAGGGGTCGTACTGTTCTATTTTGTAGAACAGTACTAGATTCTATATAGAATAAGTATTCGTACTTCTGGCAATATCTGTGGTAACTTTGGGTCGAATACGACTGGCGACACGGCTTTTGTCTATGGTACGAGAAAAAGAAGGGAGATTCGGGATTCTCTATTGTAACGTCGGTTTGTAATGTAGTTGAAAACAGTTGAATAAATGAGTAATATAAAACCACCGTTGTTTGTATTATGATAATTAAAAGTTCAGAAGACGGGATATTGAGATAGCCCATTTGCGCTATCGGCCGTAAGGTAAAAATGGTGATATTTTGGGTGAGTTGCACAACTTTTCGATAACCAAGAATAAGAGTTTAAAAAAAAAAGCTGAAAGTTATTTTCGATGAGGTTTAATTGGTACTGTGTACCTACCTATTTGTGTTAGTACCTATTTGAATATAATGAGTAATGAGCCTCTAGGGACTGGACACTAAGACAAAATATTGATTTTGACAATGAATTGATTTTACATTTGCTATTTTAACGCTTTCAACATGTTTATTGAACCTTCTAATGTGTTTGTTAGTTACGTGTTCAGTGTTCAGATATAAAATATGGTTCTAGCTTACTGTTTGAAGAGAAGGTACTACGATGAAGATCGGTAGCTTCGTGTCTTTTGTACTAGGTACTAGGTACCTCTCTATTACGCGGGTAGCAACTGAGTTCTATGACGAAGATTTATAATAACGACTAAGTAACTACATCCATCTATCTATCTGCTTAGCTAATTATGTCTATCTACCGACAACTGGCGCATAAAATTCATCGGGCATTTTCCAGTGTGTTATTTGATTTGATATTTTTAACGTGTTTTTTAGTACCTATATATTTTGAGACTGACCCTACAATGAAGGTTGATTATTAACAGCCAATTACCTTATTTTATGTTTTCTCCTTTTCATGTATTTTTATTGTAGGTACTCTTTGCATGATCTGCTTACTGTGTACTTATTTACTATGTGGGAATGTTACAGCAATCAGTTCAATCCATATTTTTCCGATCCCTTTTGGTACCTACCTACTTGAACTATTACCTTTAGCGTATCAGAACAAAAGGTTTGTTTTCGTGTTGCCCGTGGGTTATTAGTTTGGATGTTGAATACGATCTAGCTATCGGTAAATCCATCGTCGCAATGTTAGTGATTGGGAGATGTAAATGAATCACTGACGAGGTGCAGTGGGAGTCGCGGTCACTCACTTGTCTATCTTAGTTCAACTGATACCTAGTACGATGTCGTCATCACGCGAAAGATGTGATGATAGTCCGATATTCGTGGATGATCGCCGCTATGCTAAAAAAACGCTAACACGGCTAAAAATGCAGCTAACACGGATTTGGAAAAATAAGTGTATACAAGGTTAATGATTTAGATTTGGTGGCATCTACAAAAAATTACTGTTTTGAAATTAGATTATTTCCAGTATCATCAAGCAATTTCTTTATTTTAAATTTTCATAAGGTCTGGTTGATAATAAAAAAAAAAAAAAAAAATGTGCTAGGAAGGGATTCAAAATAATGTTACTAATCGACATTTCACTACTGTGAATTAAAGTGATTTGTTACGCAAACCACACCAATGTTTATATTATAAATGAATCCATTTATCATCGCATCATGGGTGAACAGCTGGACCGATTTCGCTAATTCTTTCGTAGTTGTGTTTGTTATTGTTGGGAGAAGAATTTTATGAAAGGAAACGTATAAAAAAAATTTAATAATTGTAAAACTTTTAAAATTTGACAGATGAACACTGGTAATATTAGAGGTGATGTTGTAAATAAATACATTTGTGCGCTTACGTTACAAACGCTGATTGAACCCTACGAGATAGATCAAAATAATATATTGCAGTATTGCACGCCTTAAAAATGTCTATATAAAGCCCGCGACGGTATGTCTTATCTCTTAGAAATAACCCAAGATAAATGTATCCTTTACTTATTAGTAGAAATAATGGCTTGTGAACGAAGTAATTTTGAGTAAAATGGCATTAATACTTATCCAATTAAACCGTGCGAAGCCGGGGTGTGTCACGAGTAGGTAAATAAATGCTCGTAAGGGATCGTGTTTTACTTTGAGAATATTAGCAACATTTTTCTTCAACTGAAATTGAAGTTTTGGCATAGAATAGATAATACAGATAGAACGGACACTCCCCACCCCCCGCCAGTTTCAAGCTTCCTACCCCGCAAGGACGCGAGAAACACTCAACGAAGGGTTATATCGGACGCCAATTTTCTATGAGAATACGACCATGACGCTGTGTTGCTGTGTTATTTAAATTTAGGTACCAATTTTTTCAACTGTTCAACGAAACAAGAATAACAGATTTTTAATTTCATAAGAATTTCTATAATATACTAGGATTGAATCGTTTTTCTACTGTGTTTTGATAAGTTCACAATTTTAAGTTAAGAATAAGAGATTTTTGATTTCATAAGAATTTCTACAAAGATTGAATCATTTTTATAAACTGTGCTACTGGTTAGAAGTACGCGCCAACACTGAACTCCTGTGACGGAATTATTAAACTCGTTGTTTTTAAACTGCGGCTTTCGTTAATCGTTGTGAAATACGTCAGTGGCGCACATAACGTATGGGAACGAGTGATGGCGCGGAGTATAGTTCGCTTAGTCACTAGTGTTGCCAATTTAGTGGATTTTTTTACTAAGATTGCTACTATTCAGATTTATTGGTAAGTGATTATTTCTTAGCATTCAACCGACTCAAAAAAAAGAAAGAGGTTCTATATTAGACTATCTGTACTTTTATGTGCGTCCATGTATATATTATGTCGGTCAATAGTGAACAATGAATATAGGATTTCATCTAGTAGTATGCTTATTTAAGATTTCGCAACAACCGTTCATTAAAAGCAGTAAGAGGATACGAGTACATTGACTATTGGAATGGATAGTTCCAAAAAAAAATTAACGATATTTTTAAACTAAAACTTATTCAGTAATTAACGGCTTTGACATTGACTTATAAACTTTAATGGTTCTAGTACTACCGGTACTACTACGATTTAGTTTCATTTTTAACCAACTTCAAAAAAGGAGACGGATCTCAATTCGTTTATATGTTTGTTACGTGATAGCTCCATTTATTGTGAAACAAAGGACATAAGCCCAAATCACATTGAAAAAACCCAGGTGCCACACCTGGGTTTTTTGATGTACCTACCTCGGATTTTAAGTTATTAGTAATAATATTCTAAACTATCATCATCATCCGTTTGAGTGGCTAACCTGCGTTTTTTTGCCTGTAGAAGTTTTGTAGAAGTTCGTGTCAAAAGCTCGTTTTATGGAACAAAATATGTTGTATAATTTGGTGTTAATGATAGAAAAATAATATATACCGGCTGAGTCATAAAGAGATATATATATCAAACAATGCACGAATATGCTTAGGTTCTTTTCGCGATGGGTGGCCTTGGAATTCAAATTTAACGAGTGTAAGTAAAATAATTCATGATAATACGCTTATTTTTGGTAATGTACTTTGGACTTTGTATTCAATTGTCAGTATGCTTACATCGCGGGTCAAATCTGGACAAGTACTAGCACAAGCACAGCACTAGCATAGGCCTGGGATATGAGGCGTAGGTACTTGAAGAGAGGTATATGCTAAGATGTTATGAAGATTACATCGGATTGCAAACAGTATTGGTGAACTTTAAAAAAAACGCCTACAAAACTACACTGATAAAAAAACATGTTAGCCACTAATTTGGGTTATGGGAGTGGTGTATTTTTATTTCCTAAAATATATTTACATACAATTATTAGATTTTTTTGAGATTAGATACAATTATTTTGTGCCGAGGTCAGATGAAAACAAAACTAAAAATTACTTTCGTTTATTTTTGTTCAAGTTTTTTATGATCGTCGTTGAAATTTGGTCGATTAAGTTTCTGAATTTAATTTGAAATTAAAACTGATTTTTGTTTATTCGGCGCAAACATGATTGTGATTTGAGTATAATAGACTCACTTACTATTCTCACAATACTTATTTAAAGTTTTATGCGATCCTTACTATAATGCGAATAAATAAATCACTATTTATCAATATACAAAAGTAATATTTTTTAAGCAATTAGGAATAAATTGAATCTGGAACTAGCAACATTATCTTTCCGGCCGGTTCGAGTTTGTTTACAAAATTGAATTGTGAGTTTTGAGTTGGAAAATCATCTTGTTTTTCTTTACTCTGCTGACATGAGATGTAAATAATTAGTTTGTGTAGTGTATGATACTCTGATATACCTAGTGAACTGTGATGACGCCTTGCAACTTATGAACGTTGTTGTACCTAATCTAATGTTCTGTGACTAGCCTACCTACCTATAATGAAATACGCGATATGTGGAGTGATTAATTAATATACTGTCAGAATAAAGTTTTCTCTTTGGGTAAGTGTACTTAACTAAAAATCAATTCGTCCATGGTACCTTTATTATCTCCTATTTTGTTTTAAATCTTCTCCCTTCTGGTTGTTGATGAAAGTTATATGTACCTACATTAAAGATCGAACAATAACTAGGTAAGATTATAGGCCACTTAATACGGGCAGATGAACTCACGGGTCACAGCTATTCCATAAAATAATTTAGTAACCCTAGATGACACGCACACATGCGTAAATGTGTTCGAACGACATATGCGTAGTTGTGTGAGTGTAGGTATGCCAACTGCACCGTCTGTATAGATTTTAGGCCGAGTGTCCGGGGTGTGGTTTTGGTTTGCAGCGTAATAGCTCATGGTATGTTGCTTAAATTCAAATCATAAATAAATAAAAACATATTTAATTTGAGCCCGAAGATTGTAGGTCTGCTAAGAAGCAAATATTTAATTTGTTACATGTTAATTAAGTACAAGTTCTAATTTCTCATACACTTATTGTAAAAATAAATATGTTGGATTAAAATTTTTGAAACATGAAATTAAGGTTTTGATTAAACTTCAAATAGGTATGTAGTTTGAACACAAGAGAACACTTGTTGTTATTGTCTCCGTATACGAGGTAGGTATTCTTCCAATCATGTACTAATCTATACTAATATTATAAAGCTAAAGAGTTTGTTTGTTTGTATGTTTGTTTGTTTGAACGCAAGGATCTCTAGAACTACTGGTCCGAATTGCAAGATTATTTCTTTGTAGGATAGTCCATTTATCGAGGAAGGCTATAGGCTATTTAACATTACGCTACTATCAACAGGAGCCGAGCATGAATGAAGAATGTGACAAAAACGGGAACAAATATTGCTTTTTAAGAGCTTTCGTTGCGTGACAGCATATGTCATATTTTAAAGATTGCGTCATTAGAACCTAAACTAACCGAATTTGTTCAAAATTTGAATTGATAGGTACGACCAATTTTCGATAGAAGGCGTAGCAACGCGCGCGCGTTCAGCTAGTATGTCTAATGAAAATGTAAAGATAACTTTGACTGCACTCGTGGTTTAGTTGGTAGTGAGTCTACCTGCGAAGCCAAAGGTCATAAATTCGATTCACATCCAATATAAATATTTGTGTGATGAATACAAACATTTGTTGCCTACGGTGAAATTTCGTTAGTATTCCGATTTGTTGAATAACTGAAGTTATATAGCGGATTTTATTTGCGGAGATTTTCATGGTACTACGTAGTTTAAAACTCAGGAATAGTTACAAAAATAAAATGCTAATATTTGTACTTACTATTAAACATTCTTAGAATGTTTGGGTTATAACCAAGGCTTTTAAATTAACATCATTCAAATACCTATATTTATTTGTTTGTAAAATAAAGAACTATTGGTGAAACTTCGACAAGTCGTTAGTCGAATAAACAGTACCTACATATTTAATAAGTTGAAGGTAACGATAAATCGTCACAAAAATACATTAGGCAAGATAAAGAATTGGATTACTTGATGATTATAGTTCAAGCTCTAGAAATATTAAAAAAAATGAGTGACAAAAACATTTATAACAAAAAAAAACATATTTGGATACATTGCTTTCGTTGTAAATAGGTACTTTGTTATACTGTTTACTATGTTTGGCTACATGTGCGTAAGCGCAAGCAAGCTATTATTGTAATAGAAAAATAAAATAACATGAATAACAGCATTAGTCGTGACATACAATTTCAAACATTCCGATGTTTAATAGTTTCAATCCTTAACGCTCTTATCGTCCCACGGGATGCATAAAGAATGTGCGTCATTAATGTTAAATTACAATGAAATCTGTTTATACCTGGAAGCGAGTACTCTCACTGTACTACCCGCTATCAAGAAAATCATCAAACACAAAAGTCCCAGATTGAACATTTTGTTTTCCTTTCTAAAATTCAGAAATTACTATTTAGATCTGCAATCAGTATGAAATGTAAATGAAATGTTGACATTAAGTATAATGTGCAAGGCAGACATATAAAAAAAAATAAAAAAAATTTAGACTACTGAAATGGACATTAGCAAGACAATTACTAAAGTTTAAAATTATCTACTTGATAACGAAGCGTACTTTCTTCACTCTCTGATGGCTGTTAGCCTAGCCTAAATAAGCAGAAGGTAAACTAAAAAAAAAAAGGAAGTAATGGCTCTAAGAACATTCAGTGCCCGAAATTAAGTAATGGAAGTTTAATTTAAATGCATACCTAGTGCAAGTGTAGTTTATACCTCTTAGTTGAATTACTGTAAATGAGATACATTATTATTTACACTCTTAGATGTATGGTTAACTAAAGTAATTGGTCTGTACGCCCGTGTTAGTTAATATTAAGAATAAAGAAATAAATATTATGATTGAATTCATGCATGAAAAGCATTTCAAGATTTATAAGCTGTAAGATGTTTAAAATAATAATAAATCTCTACATTGTGCTCCAAACAAATTTAAAAAAAAAAAGAATAGTGAAACAGTGACTACGTTTTGTCAAAATTTAAGCTTGACTAATAAGACTAGTAATTTTCCTAAAAAGTCTGAGAAATAGGGTAGTTTGATAAGTCTGCCTGCGGTCAGAAACTTTTGCATAATTGACACAAAATTTCTAATTTGTTATCCATGAACATGGCGTAAAATACTGCATCGAAATATCGGGGAGTCGCTCCACTATTATAATTTTAATTACAAAAAATAGACATACAGTTAAGAGTTACGATAGGCGAGTGCCTAAAAGAAAAAAAAAATCGAACAATGCCAAGACAATGTCAGTCGTTCCCCTTATGAAGAAACGTAGTCTACTACTGAACTACTGGTTTGCTAAGTTAGTACGATTTGTACGCAAATCTATTTGAACCTTTCGATAAAAGTAAAGTTGGAGACAATAGATACCCTAAGGCATTATCCTATAGGCCTTATCGATAGTTAAATTAAATGTATAATATCAAAGACTGTTAAGTTTAAAATATCAAAGAGAACGAAAGCGGACAAGAAGACTAAAACTTCTAGAGCTGCAATTCGAGATGTTTTCGCATTGAACAAAATTCGCTGAAGCAAATTTAAATTTCGCTGAAGATTTATAATCCATTTATATGTCTGTATACCAAACATTGATGGAAACTAGCGAACGTTTTTCTGGTCTCTGACACAACACAATTTTGTTAATCCTAGTTTCACAGACGAATAAAAGTATCATTGAAGTATCGAAGTAGCATTGAACAATTTATAGGTTCTAAAGTATAGATAGCACAAGAATAGCGCGAGAAAGATAAACGTAAACATTTTTCAAATGGATAAAATGTAACCTTCGATGAGATCTGACGGCTCGGAAGGAAAGTAGTGATGGAAATTAAAACAAAAATATATAAAGCACTAAAATTACTATGAAATGTATTATGATTCAGTTTGCGTAAGCTTACGAACTGTGTTCTTGATTGATGAAAATGTATTTTATACAAAGTATGTTAGTCAACGTTACTCTGCACTGGTCCATTAACAACCTTGATTATATTCTTGTTTTCTTTCTAAAACCGCTGAGATGTTTTAAATTTGCCCTTGGTTCTGATACGCTTAAGCTACCCTTCCTTCAACCAATTCCTAAATGAACCGCGCAAAGAGACAGCTGAGCACGTCTTGGAGTGACGATGGAGTCGGCAATGTGGCGCCTTGTGAGCGCTAGTGCTGCATAGTGCTGCAACACCAGAACGAGGCTGAATCAAGTTCTTCCCGAAGATGTCCTGATAAACTTGTCTACTGGAGAAGGCCGAAGCACCTTATGGGTGCAAGCGGTATCTACAATATTTATGTTATTTGTTTCCTGGAGGAGGCCGAAGCACCTTGCGTGTGCAAGCGGTACCCAGGCGATTTAATCATTAACTGGAGGAGGCCGAAGCACCTTATGGGTGCAAGCGGTATCCAGAATATTTATGTTATTTACTTCCTGGAGGAGGCCGAAGCACCTTGCGTGTGCAAGCGGTACCCAGGCGATTTAGTCATTAACTGGAGGAGGCCGAAGCACCTTATGGGTGCAAGCGGTATCCAGAATATTTATGTTATTTACTTCCTGGAGGAGGCCGAAGCACCTTGCGTGTGCAAGCGGTACCCAGGCGATTTCATCACTAACTGGAGGAGGCCGAAGCACCTTATGGGTGCAAGCGGTATCCAGAATATTTATGTTATTTACTTCCTGGAGGAGGCCGAAGCACCTTGCGTGTGCAAGCGGTACCCAGGCGATTTAGTCATTAACTGGAGGAGGCCGAAGCACCTTATGGGTGCAAGCGGTATCCAGAATATTTATGTTATTTACTTCCTGGAGGAGGCCGAAGCACCTTGCGTGTGCAAGCGGTACCCAGGCGATTTCATCACTAACTGGAGGAGGCCGAAGCACCTTATGGGTGCAAGCGGTATCCAGATTATTTATGTTATTTACTTACAGGAGAAGGCCGAAGCACCTTGCGTGTGCAAGCGGTACCCAGAAGAGTTAATCATTGGCTGGAAGAGACCGAAGCATTTTATGGGTGCAAGCGGTGCCCAGATACTTTAGTAACTTACCTTTAAAACGAGATTGAAGCACCTTGTGCGTGCAAGTAGTACCCAGATACTTTAGTAACTTACCTTTAAAACGAGATTGAAGCACCTTGTGCGTGCAAGTAGTACCCAGATACTTTAGTAACTTACCTTTAAAACGAGATTGAAGCACCTTGTGCGTGCAAGTAGTACCCAGATACTTTAGTAACTTACCTTTAAAACGAGATTGAAGCACCTTGTGCGTGCAAGTAGTACCCAGATACTTTAGTAACTTACCTTTAAAACGAGATTGAAGCACCTTGTGCGTGCAAGTAGTACCCAGATACTTTAGTAACTTACCTTTAAAACGAGATTGAAGCACCTTGTGCGTGCAAGTAGTACCCAGATACTTTAGTAACTTACCTTTAAAACGAGATTGAAACACCTTGTGCGTGCAAGTGGCACCCATATACTTTAGTAAATCACCTTTAAAACGAGATTGATGAACTACATATCTTTAACACGAGACCGAAGCACCTTGTGATTGCAAGCGGTGCCCAGATACTTTAGTAACTTGCCTTTAAAACGAGATTCAAGCACCTTGTGCGTGCAATTGGTACCCAGATACTTTAGTAACTTACCTTTAAAACGAGATTGAAGTACCTTATGCGTGCAAGTGGCACCCATATACTTTAGTAAATTAACTGTAAAACGAGATTGAAGCACCTTGTGTGTGCAAGCTGTATCCAGATACTCTACTTAATTACGTTTAAAACGAGATCGAAGCACCTTGTGTGTGCAAGCTGTACCCAGATACCCCAGTTACTTGTTTTTAAAACCAGATCGAAGAAGCTTGCGTGTGCAAGTTACAAATGCTCTGTTCATTTACCTTTCACAGGAGACCGAAAGCTCCTTGGCCGTGCAAATAGTACCCCGACCTCATAAGCTATGTACAGCACCGAGGCCGGAGCATATTGTTAGATGCACCGAGTTCCCTTCTATGTGGAGGGCGTAGTACAATGTACAATGAAATATGTAGTTGGCATCAGAATTATGTTCAAAATTTAGCAACTTAAATCTGTTCAGCAATATTCTGCACAATGTTATCAGTCGTTTTTAGAATGGGGACATTCTAGTGATCAGGATGGTCGCAGCATTGTGATATTTTTTATTACTGTTTGACAAGATGTAAATTTACTACAAGTGTTAACTTACCCATTAGGCTAATAATTTGATATCATAATTTTGTTTTTGAAGAAGGAACATAATTATTAATAATTGTATAGTATTATTATCTAATTCAACCCGAATCAGAGTCTGCTACTTGAGTTACTTGTTATCTCATACATTGCCAAATATATCTGTGTCTGGGACAGACACTGGTTCAGGATGGCCGACTGTTAAGAATCCCTAACGAGGGGTCGTACTGTTCTATTTTGTAGAACAGTACTAGATTCTATATAGAATAAGTATTCGTACTTCTGGCAATATCTGTGGTAACTTTGGGTCGAATACGACTGGCGACACGGCTTTTGTCTATGGTACGAGAAAAAGAAGGGAGATTCGGGATTCTCTATTGTAACGTCGGTTTGTAATGTAGTTGAAAACAGTTGAATAAATGAGTAATATAAAACCACCGTTGTTTGTATTATGATAATTAAAACATGTTACTGATTAGAGATTTTTTAGTAGTGGCAGGACTCTTTGCTGAGTCCGCCTGGGGAAGTACCACACCTTTGCCAGTTATTCTACCGCCAAACAGTAATGTAAAAATATCACTGTTCCGGTTTGAAGGGCAATGTTTCCAGTGAAATTATAGGGCATAGAGATAAGACAAATCTCTGTGTGACGAACGCAGTAGAGTGCTAGGTAATTATTTGGACTCTTCATGTTCCAATAACTGCGTGTCACCGTGTTGTTATAGGCAATCATACATAGATTACCATTAGGCACATGTCCTACTCGCCTCGATACTCTATCTATTAAAAAAAAACTAACAAATATGTGGTACTTTCCCAAGGGAACCCTACAGAGTCCTATCGATTTGAATTCGTTCCAAAATTTTGCATTCTGTATGGTTGACCAAATGTTTGAAATACAGCGCTTGGTTTTCGATTTGCCTACTACGAGGGTAACGTGTCACAGCTCACAGCTTGCATGACAAACCGTGGCATCGCAAATCAGTGTAGGGTGTCATAATCTGGTTACGTTACGTCACTGACTGATCACCGCGCATTATGTTTCGCTGACACACTTGTGACACCCCTAGCTACACAAATCACAGAATATACAACAGCTTATGAGGACAACGTACCTACTAAAGGTATATACTCATCGATCTAAACCATTGGATGTGCCCTGAGCACTTTGAAATTGGTTTGAAACTGCGTCGTGTGTGTAGTGTAGGTGGTTGACACATCACCAATTTACGTGACCCCTAGAATCTCTCTAGCGGCGAGATATGCTGTGGTTCTACTTATTTTGCTTGTTGACAACGAATAGTGATAGGCAAAAACGGCCGGCGTTCACCGCTTTCTGCAACCGACTAGAACGGAAAGAGTGATCTCACTATTCCAAACTATGACATAATTCCGTGCGACTAAAGTTTGGGAGGGCACATCAAATGGTTTATATCGATGGGCATACTAACATGTATTACATCTGCCGGATTATTCTAACAGAGTAAAGGTGACTAGGAAAGCCGTGTAGGTACTAGTGGATAGAATGTTCGATTTTACAATCAGAGTCCTAGGTTTGAATTCCACTTGCACTCATGAGTTTTTCTCAAAGTCTATATCAAAGTGTATTTAGATTTAATATTCATTTATTGAGATAAAAAATCGGTTGTCTGTAAAGTCGGTTTACTGACGATAGTTGAACGAGACAACTTCAACTTCAAGCCTAAAATGGAACGCCTCAGAGCGAGGTAACGCCGCATGAAACATGTTTTTTCGTGGGTGCAGCCGGCGCTATCGAATTATAAGACGTTGTCACGTCAAAAACGGGTTCTCATTAACAATTTGGCGCAATGTACGTCTCTGTCAAAATACAACTGATTTAGACAAAAAAAATACATAATTTACCAATCACTCAAAATAAGTTACAGCTAGCCTAGTCAGGAAAACGGCGACTGCCGATCCGGAGCCCCGGGTTCAAATTCCACGCGGACCACGGTCTTTTCGAAGTCATGAGTAATGCCGCTAACAAACGGTGTACGAAAATATCGGCATCGTAAGGGAAACGACATGTGTACCTAGAATCTTTCGAGGTCATGTGTCATCGACCAACCCGCACTTGGCCAGCGTGGTGAATGATGGCCTTGACTCTCTCCTTGCGAGAGAAGGCCCCGAGTCCCAGCTGTTGGAACATTTAGAGGCCTGTTTATACAAAATGACTATAAATTACACTAATAGATAGATAAATTCTATTATGCACTTAATCAGAAACCAAAACATACAAAACCTTTTAAAAAGAAGCAATTGGCGACCTTATTGCTAAGAGCGATCTCTTCCAGGTGGTTACCTGAAAATAAAGCAGAAAGAAATTAAGTACATATAAGCTACGTATAAGTATACTAATGTTTATTTTGGGTTACATTTACAACGCATGTTTTCCTAATTTACTTTGTCATAAGGAAGGAAGAAGGAATGTATCATACTTAATACATATTTATAGCCATAATGCAACTAATTGTACTACATTCAATTCGACTATTGATGAGACGCATAATAATCTTAAAGCATTATATTGTACTTAATACCACAGTCTTATTCACTTTATACTGTGCTAATACCTTGACTAGTTTAAATACCTACGCATTTTGAGTTGTGATTGTGACTATAGGTCTAGGTGCGGTGGAACATAATAAGCCGAAAACATATTTATGGTATATGGGTTACCTACGTACCTACTAAAACTAACTAAGTTATCTTTATGCCATATATGGTTATGCTAGTAAAAACTATGCGATAACAGTTGTGCGTTTAGTTGTTAGGGTAAATTTTATCATTAGTCCTAAAAACGTTTTGCCTACTTAAATTAGTACAACAATTGTTATATGTACTACTAAAAATAGCGTACAAAATAAACGGTCTATTATACGCACCATTAAAAACAATCATGATCTTTGATTGAACTATCAATTTTTTCAATCATTAGGTCAGTATGATTTTCTAGAGTACATTTCGATGCCAACCATCCCTAAAAAATCTAGATTTACGTACTTAACAGAAATGAAGAAGTTTGTTTTAACCACTGGTTTATAACGGTGATTAATAACATAGTGAGGAAACCAGCATCTTCCAAGAAATACCCCAGAAACCATAGACAAGCGTGATGGATTATGGCCCTGAGTCTCTCTCTTAGTGAGAGAAGGCCTCGAACGGCATAATATAGGAAAAAGTGGGTTGCGTATGCTTCTTACTAAACACATGATGAGCACAACACCGTTATTATTTGATCTATGATTCAATAGGACTCTTTCATAATCGAGTATCAATTTATTTTGGATATCTCGTGATGATGACTAATATACATATAAATTGATCTGCGGATGCGAAGAATTACTCGTTCTAATTCTTCGTTTCATTTTAATCCTTCTCAGGTCAACTTACAGTAGAGAAGACGGCGCGTAAAACTAATAATGTGACATATGAATCATATTCCTACCGCAATAAAGACTATTGCCGCCTGCAAAATGATCACAAAGTCAAACGGTCAAAATGAAATATAAACCCGAGGGAAGTCATCTGTCTGGCATATAGTTTATTCAAAGATAAACTGTTTTTTACCGGAGAATGCGAAGGAAACAGAATTGTCTTTAGTTAAATAAAATGCAGTTTGTTTTGTCATCATCATCATCATCAAGGGGGATTGGGCTTTAGCGCCACGGGGCCACATAAGACCCCGGGACATAAATCACATAGTCGTGGCGAACACGGTGGGGCTGCAGGGGAAGAGGAGCGCCGCTCTCCCTACCTTCTGCATCCGAAAAGGGGTAGGCGGCGGGACCCAGACCCGACCCGCCGCGGGGGACTAAGGGTGTACAGACGCGGGGGCGTCTGGCACAGCCCAGGGGGTGAGCATGACTCCCCCCTTGGATCCGTCTCGTCTCTTCTATCGGTTGCGTGGAAGACGTTGCCGTCGCCTATTCTTTTTTTGAAGTGAAAACTTCTTTTAACAGACAGATTTTTCGTGGGCTTTGAATTGAATTCTAGCGTAAGCGTTAATCAACGTAAACTAGGGACCATGGCCATAAGCCAACTACAAATGCGTCAGCATTTCCCATAGATGGCCATGCTCATGGCTACGTCTTCCGGTTTCACCCGCGTACTTTCCAAAGTAACCTATCAAATTCTGAGTTATAAGTTTTCACTTCTATCGGCAGTTCCTAAGACTGCACATTTTTTTTTGTTGCTATTTTTGGTGTGTCATATTTATTTTATACTATTTTTTTTAGTCAGTTATTTTTGTGGTTGTTTTATGACTAGTCACATGGCAGTCCCATTATTTATAACAATTGTAGCTAGGTACTAAAAGGCGTTAAGGCGTTAAGGGCTATTTCAGCCTGTAAGAGGGTCAGTTGAAGTGAGCCACATACCTAAACAGGTCTCTGGCCGCGTCTAACGCAGGCTCAGCCAGCACTTGGTTTAATCTTCCCACGGCGAGGCTACGCAGCTGGTAGCTCATCTCAAGTAACCCTCTCTCGCGTTGGAAGCGGATGCACTCCACCAATAGGTGATGTACATCCTCCTCCACTCCACATGTGTCACAGTTTGGTGAATCTGCCTTCCCCATTAAATAGGCATTTTTTTTAACGGCATTTGGCCTTTCCTTAACCTATGGGCTATGACTAAATGTTTACGTGACAATTTCAAATTCGCGAACCATGGTATATGTGGAGGTTCACACACAATAGACTTGTACCATATTCCCTTTTCAATTGACCCCTCAGATTTACTTATTTTGACTCATACTAATACCATCTAATACCTAACGTGTGAATCGAAACTCGTAACAATAACAACAGCGTAAACAAATCAATTAGCCGCAAAGTTCAGTAATCTGTACCCGATGAATTGTTTTGTATGGAGAATGAATTGTTTTGTACAATCATTGTGTTGCCACTCCAATCGCTCCATTCCACTTAGGCCATATTTACAAGCACTCCCGATTGGCCCGAGAGGCCGGCCCTTATGCCCTTAATCAAATCGATGGAAACAACTCCACTTTGTGTACCTTTATAGAGATTATACTGTAGCCTTTTGTTGGTCTGTGAAAGGCACTAAATATTGCTATCTATTTGCGGACGGTCCTGTCTTCTGGGTTCAATATCGAATCGGCGTCAAAATCTTTAAAAAAACCCGGCCAAATGCGAGTGGGACTCGCGCACGAAGGGTTCCGTACCATTATTTTACAATTAAAAATCAAGTTAATAGGCTTGTGTACTAAATTTTAAAAATTGGATAATAATAAAGCTTAATGCTTATATTACTCCGAAACATCTATATTTTTGAAAAAAACTTAGTTTACAATATGTATTTTGCATTTCTAAAAATCAAACAAATTTCTGCACAAAAACGATCCAGACTGTCATGGCGTCTTGAATGACGTCACGCCGTGGCAAACATATGTGTTTGTGTAAGGACGTTGTTAATATTTTTAATTTAAAACGAATCCCTCGTATTACAAGAACTGCATAATGCCCCAGTGTACAAGCACAAGTATAAATGCGCCAAACAAATTATTCATCTATGTTCCAAACGATCCACAAATACGAAAAAAGTGGAAAACGCTAGCAAGGAGGAATGATGGCCACTAAATCAAGAATATATTTTTGTGAAGATCATTTTTATGAAAGTATTTGAAGTATTTGATGTAAATGTAAAAAAAACTGATGATTTTCCGCAGAGAATAGTGGTAAAACAATAACAAACCAGTTCAGTAAAGCGGCTGAAGAACTAGTATCCATGGCGAAGAATATATAAAATAAAAAAAATATAATCTTTGTTCTATGAAAATGTCAACAACATTAGTAATGTCAAGTGATGTTTAGCACGGCGTGACGTCACATTTTCTGATTGGCGTTCACTGTCACGTGACTCAATGCCTATTTTTTAAGATTTTTTTTTTTTTAAATATTAATAATCTTTACTTATTTTGATAAACTGTTTTAGTTTTTAAAATCTGCATTTCTTAATCAATAGTAAGAACCTCTAATCCATCTGATTCTTAGTGGAAACATGCCTATTGTACGGGAGCCCCCCTTACATATTTATTTTGTCGTTATAGCGGCAATAGAAATACATCATATGTGAAAATTTCAACTGTCTAGCTATCACCGTTCTTGAGATGCACCCTGGTAACAGACGGACGGACAGCGAAGTCTCAGTAACAGGATAAACCCTTTGAGTACGGAACCCTTAAAACAGACGTCGTCCTAGAGCTAAACTATTTGTAATTCTCAATGAACAAAAAGGTGAAACTAACTTGTCTACTACCTACTGAAAAGGACTTAATAATAGTC
Source organism: Ectropis crepuscularia (assembly GCA_963693475.1). Taxonomy (NCBI): domain Eukaryota; kingdom Metazoa; phylum Arthropoda; class Insecta; order Lepidoptera; family Geometridae; genus Ectropis; species Ectropis crepuscularia. Next base: position 21,061,078 of record OY856358.1, read on the forward strand.
ATCGAACAAAAGGGTAATCTTTTAACAAAATCCGTGAGCTAAAATCTACATATCAACGTGGATCCGTTAAAAATCACACTCTTGTTTCGCGATTTTACACCGACGCTCCATTTGCAATGGAAATTCGCTCTGAATATTGCAGCCAGGCGATTGAACTGAAAAAGTCAGACAAAATGTGAAAAATCGCTCGAACGCCACTTCAATGTATCGGTCTTTGAACCGCTGATGCAGGATTTTGAAACGAGAGCCTGCCTTTGTGCACACCACATTATAGAGGCGACAGGAACATCATAACTTCAGGTCTACTTTTTTTTACTTTTAGTCCAAAAGGGATTGCTTTTGTTTTTGTAGATTGCCACTCTCGGTGCGATAATCTATACTAATATTATAAAGCTGAAGAGTTTGTTTGTATGTTTGTTTGTTTGAACGCAAGGGTCTCTGGAACTACTGGTCCGAATTGAAAGATTCTTTCTTTGTAGGATAGTCCATTTATCGAGGAAGGCTATAGGGTATTTAACATTACGCTACTATCAACAGGAGCCGAGCATGAATAAAAAATGTAACAAAAACGGGGAAAAAATATTGCTTTTAGAGAGCTTTCGTTGCGTGACAGCATTTGTCATATGTTAAAGGTTGCGTCATTAGAACCTAAAGACACAAGACAATATCCTGATGAAACACAACACGTTGGCGAAATTGTGCTCACCAAACATTTATCTCACACAAATATATATCACTAGCGGCCCGCTCCGGCTTCGCTCGAATAATAACCTAGATATCAACTGCAGCGCCATCTGCCGTAGCCTATGTTACTCGGGAATAATGTAGCTTTCCAAAGGTGAAAGAATTTTTGAAATCGGTCCAGTAGTTTCGGAGCCTATTCATTACAAACAAACAAACAAACAAACAAATCTTTCCTCTTTATAATATTAGTATAGATATAGACATCCAAATAGAAGCCAGAAATGAATCGAAGATGAAGAATCAGATGACATAAATAAAAACCAGAAATTAATAGAAGATGAGGAAGAAGGAGACTTTAATCAGCTGACTATTATTTAATTTTTTTTCTTTTTTTGTTTTTATTTAAAAATTAAGACTAACAAATTGTCTTGCCAGACATATTACATGCCTCTCGCAGAGGCCAGTTTGTATGGGGCAACTTTTAAAATGTTTTGTATTATCTTATCTTACCTACAAACAGCAATAAAGATTTTTGTATTTGTATTTGTAAAGTAACCGAATTTGAACAAAATTTGAATTGGTACGACCAATTTTCGATAGATGGCGTAGCAACGCGCGCGCGTTCAGCTATAGTGCGTTCCACCAAGCTGTGTAGAAAACCAAAACAAACCAAAAAAAAGGTGATACCATAACATAAACATCGTTTAATCTTAGTATTTTTATGAAATTGCCTTAAAATATTTTTCACAAATAGGATTCCACTTTATTGCGATCTTAAATACCATATACTTAGATTTGTATTGATCAAATAATTCTATACTATCTTATTTTAAAAGTTATAGAAAGTAATGGTAGGATGATAGAAATATGATTTTAAGTACTAGCAATTTGATCTGTGTTTCTCAAACTCTCAATGTTGCAATCAAGACATTTATACTTCTTTTCATTAAATTATTCTTATTAAGGACGTGCTAATTTTTCTAACATACCCCTCTCCTGCCCATATTGTAAAAATGCCCATTTCCATTATATTCAAGTATGGATTAATTTTACTCTATTAATTTGGAATTTTTAATTGTAATGTAATTTGATTTTAATGTAATGTATTATTTGATTTTTATTGTAATGGGATCTTATATTGACGTCTATTTCTTTTTAAATTATTGACTTGTATTGGTAATATTTGAATATCTTGAATATTATGACATGTAACTACTCGTTATCAATAAAAGAGTAAAAGTATGACTAAAGAACTCCGAGAAAAAGGTTTCTTGTGTCGTAACGAGTTGAGAGAAAATCGCGAACCTCTAAATACGTGTTCCAAATTACGTTGTTTACTATCAAAAGCTTGTATAATTTTCACTCTAAAATGCCATAAATTTTGTGTTATTTTGATCGAAACTTTTGTATGTGTTTCCAGAATATTACATCATAGTGTTATGATCAGTTTTGGGTAATACGAGGACAATTTGAACAAGATTTAATTATTGTTAAAAATAAAATGAACGTTTTCATATAAGGAAACATCTAAATTACTTTTCTAAGTCACTGGTTCTAGTGTTACATTCTTCTCCGAACTCAAATGCTTTGCCTTTCCTTTTTTTACGTGGGGGAAATAAATGTACATTATGAAATGAGAGGAGATCTCCATCTACCCTCATTTGGGCTTCATAAATCGCAGGGTGACCAACACTACACACAACACTAACCATATCAGGTTTCTCCAAACTCAGTGCGCTATGCACACATTTATTTATTAGAGGATTCCGCGACGCCGATAACCGTAAACCGGGTAGTTATCGGTTATTGGCATCGTGGTCATCGCGTCGTAGTTGAAATATATACCTTTGTTTTTTATTTTCCAATGCTTCCCGAACCATTCTTGCGTAGTAATGACATTCGGTAGATAGAACCTTTGGGTCGTGGATCACGATCCAATGACCAGTTTTAGCATCAATCAGATGTTCAGCAATTGCAGATTCTTGTGTCTGACGATTTTTTACAGCGGCAATGTGTTGATTGTTCCAAGTCCCAGCAGTGGGAACATATATTTGGGTGTTTATGATATCCATACATATATATTTAGCCTTGTTTTGCGACGAAAATTTAAAAGGGCAAGCAATGAAAGGTACTACAAACTATCTTGTAAAACAAAGGTTGAGAAATGCTGGTCTGTCATATTGAGAGTGACATTGATTTGTTTACCTTTTATTCACAGAAATTTGGAATGAGGTATAGTCTTAAGATAAACCTACAAATATTATGAATGCGAAAGTTTGTGAACGTATGGTTGTGTGATGTGTATCTTTAAATATTTATACCAAATAATATTAAAAAAAAAAAAAGATTTATACCAAAAACTACTAAAAGACATCTGGATAGAATATAGCACATAGATAGTAAATAGTCTGGATAATACATGGGCTATTTATATCCCGGAAAAATAACGGGATCAGAAACTATGCGAGTGAATCCCTGAGATCATACTAATAAATTCTAAACACCCAGTAACAAAATTTAGAAATACAAGTCTCTGTCGGCGACTTCGTTCGCGTAGAATCGAGATAATGGCCATTCCCTCAGGAACGCTATAATTTTTCTAGATGAAAAAAAGCAAATGTTTTTCGAGGCTATAATCTATTTGTGTTTCAAATTTCAGCTTGATCCCATCAGTTCTTAAGACGTGATTGAGCAACAACAGCGAGTAACGTTCCAAATCTTTCGAGTACCCCTAACCAACTTCTACGCGTGTCGTCTCTTTAGGCGTTGGTCGAGGTTCAGGTGCAGAAGTTCGTAACTCCCCCGGTCGGGATTCACCATCACACAAAATGTCACCGAGACAAGTTGATGTGTGATGATCAGGGTGCACCACCGGCACCACGTGGAGGTTCCCGAGTTTCGCACCCCAATGTGTACATTACTGGTATTAACATGTGCATTTTATTTTAACCTGTTTAATTTCGCTGCTTTTTAGTCGCGGAGCGCAGGTAATAGGTATATTGAAGTAAAGTGACAAAAAATTCGTGCTAAGGGTGCTTCCTGCTTTGATTTGTATGCTTTTTGTATCCTATTGTGTCTGTATCCACAATAGAACGTAGATATCTCTGCGAAATGTTTCTTTGAAGAAATCCTGCGACGCCCGTATTCCTGGTCCATTGTTCGGAACAAACAAGGAAAAAGGATTAAAATGCATTTCCTGAAATGGGTTCGTGGACATGGGATCTTTGTCGAGTTTCTTCAACTTTCTTGTTAAACATACTTACTTTATGTTAGAATCGCAGTGCGACGCAACTATTTCAATTTTTTTACCTTTAGCTACCACAGACATGAGGATTTCTTTTTAATATAGTGACAGGACAAGCGAGATATGTGACCGATGGTAAGCAAACAAAAGTACCCCATTAAGTGTTCCCATTGCTAGGTCTCGAGGCCTTCCTTCGCAAGAAGAGAGCCATGGCCATAATAGAATACGCTAGCCTAGTCCCGGTTCCTCACTATGTTTTACTTTACCGTAAAGTAAAAATATACATATAATATAAATACAATTTGGCACAAAAATATCAGAGGTGCAGGTGGGATTCGAACTCATGCCATTTCGACATGGAGAATGCAAATTACTAACTAGCACTGCGCTGAGCTCGTTACCTAGTGCAAGTCTCGTAAGACGTTGGTCAATGCCTTTCGCTATAAGACCACTGAAACGACTATCGGGATCGTGGAAACATCGTCCCACATGGCGGTTACCTCGTGAGTAGTGAGCTAAGGTATTAGCTAAGTTCTGCCTTGGCGGCTTTCACGAGGTTCTCTTCATGTGGTAAGGTAAAATGTGTTTGTTTTTTTTTTTAATATGAAGTGACGAGACGAGCATGGCATGTGCCTGATGGTAAGCAACATGCCTGCCACATAACAACACAGTGACACGCAGCTATTGGAACAAGAAGATTCCAAATCATTACCTAGCACTGCACTGCGCTCGTCACCCAGAGATCTAAGTTGTTATATCTCTAAGCCCTGTAATTTCACTGGAAACATTGCCCTTCAGACCGGAACACAGTAATGTTTGCACATTACTGCTTGGCGGTAGAATAAGGACAGGAATAGAATAACTGGGAAAGGTGTGGTCCTTCCCCAGGCGGACTCTGCCAAGAGTCCTACCACTACTAAAATTATTGTAGTGGTAGGACTTTCGGCAGAGTCTGCCTGGGAAAGTACCACACCTTTCCCAGTTATTCTACCGCCAAGCAGTGTGCAAACATTATTGTGTTCCGGTTTGAAGGGCAATGTTACCAGGGAAATTACGGGGCTTAGAGATTTAATATCTTAGATCTCTGGGTGACGAACGCAATGCAGTGCTAGGTAATGATTTGGACTCTTCATGTTCCAATAGTTCAGTGCGTTTCACTGCTGTTATGTGGCAGGCATGTTGCTTACCATCAGGCACGTGTCCAGTTCGTCTCGGCACTCTACACTATTAAAATAAATCAACGAGCTCGGCTCGGCGTTGAGATCGGGCTACCAATGCTATTATTATAATTTACCTTCTTGGCGGCATAAAAAAAAAAGTTAAAAAAAATATGTTTAAGTCCTTCGTCTCATCTTCCATTACGGTATCATATGTACACAAACTTTGTCGAAACGTCGATGTAGTAGCCGAGTATAATATTATCATGTCACGTTATCCATATTATTTATCTTTCAATGTATTTATACGCCTCTAAAAGGAGGTTATGACAAATGCGCCTTTATCATATTGTAATAATATTTATTTTGTGTCAAGTGACGTTATCAGTAAGTACTTAGATTTTTTCAATAAATGATTTATTTACTCACTTATCTTTACTGTTGGAACATTCATGAATGGGTTTTTTAGACGTGTCAATATTTATTTTATCGATATCACTCCGATTAGGGTGTTTATTTATACTTTACAAGTTGTATGTTTGACTGTGATTTTCACCTCTGGAACATGGCACGTTTAACACAGGTGCAATGTTATCATACAAAATTCGTCGTAGGTACGTACAGACATACGACTATAAGCTCTATCGCCGATAAGTCATAATTTAATTTTATATTACAGGTCATCATACAGTAGTCTATTCATCCGTAAATATCTGAAGTAAGATTTGCTTTACCCGTTATAATGTTATAACCGATTAAGCTAAGTACCTGGGTGACCGAGCTTTGCTCGGTTTATATACTAAATATACTTACAGATAAAAGACTCCAAGAAATATTTTCTTAAAAAAAAACGAATTGAAAAAAAAAAGAGAACCCGTCTGGATTCGAACCCGGAGCTACTAATTCGTGACCGCTATGAGCGCCGGCGACTTCTCGTCTGAGCTAATTATGCTGTCGCGTCTCGCGGCGAAATTTACCTTCACATTCTAATGTCTAATGTGACAGTTTTTCATTGTCTAAAAACGCGCATAATATGCGTTTTTTTTTAATAAGAGCTAGTTAGATCGATTTATCGTCCCCGAAATCCCCTGCATACATAATTCCATGAAAATCCGTCGAGCCGTTTCCGAGATTCAGATTCTATATATATATACATCCTACTACTATTATAAAGGTGAAAGTTTGTAAGTATGGATGTATGGATGTTTGTTACTCTTTCACGTAAAAACTACTGAATGGATTTGAATGAAACTTTACCACAATATAGCTTATACATCAGAATAACACATAGGCTATAGCTTATACATCAGAATAACACATAGGCTACAATTTTTGAGGTTTTTAATGTGAGGTCGTAAAAAAAACACATTTTTTGCGCTTACATTGCAAACGCTGACTGAATCCTACAAGATAGATCAAAACAATTTACTACAGTATTGTACAACTTAAAAAGGTCTACAAAAAAGTCCGTGATGGTATATGTTTATCTCTTAGGAATAACCCACAATAACCATTTTTTATCCTTTACTATGTACGAGAAATAATGGCTTATTAACGAAGCGATTTTAAGCAATACAGTATTAATCCTTATCCAATTAAGTATCTTAAATACATTGTGCATTTAATAAAGATCAATATGGCTTTTTACAGCATGTAAATTAAATAAATATTTTCGAAGATATCACAGATTCAAAATGCAGAGTCATAGCAATTTCGGCGATAAATACCGTTTCGGTGATAAATACCGGCAGCGGTGCCAGGCGAACGGGGCGTGGGGGGAGCGGGGTAGGTGCGGTGGGGAAGAAGTGGCTCATCGCTGAGTGCGCGACCCGAACCCGAACGCGGGCAGACGCGTGAGGGCAGACGTCGTTGACGGTTGTGTCCGTTTTGCGAATTTTCAAGGCACTAGCGATTTGATAAAAACGTATGGTCGCCTACTTTAAGTAATATAGGCCTAAGGTTAGTTATTGCCAGGTTTCTTTTTGGTTAGGAGTTACACGTACAAAAAGATACTTCATTTTTACGAATTACTTCATTGATAATTCAATTACTATATAGATAGGTTATTTACCGTAAATTATAACAAATTATATAAATAGGTTAATTATAACGAATTACTTCATTGATAATTGAATTACTATATAGATAGGTTAATTAAATAGGCAAGGATTGCATTAAAGTACAATCATAACAATAACTACCGTACTGTATTTTTTGGAAGTATAGAAACAACACGTACTTAAGAATTATGCCGCGAAAGCGTAAGTCTAATCTTTCCCAAAGCTCTAATAAAGCTCGAACTATGAAAGTAGCTAGACTTAACGAGACGTTTCCACAAGCCGAACTGCGAAGGCTTAAACAAGCAGAGCGTGAGGCAGCTCAAAGAGCTGCTGAGACACCAGAGCAGTCCCAAGATAGACGTCGACAGCATGCTGAATATCTAGCATCTCAACGGGCTGCAGAGACACCCGAACAGTCTCAAGCTCGACGTCAACAGAACGCTGAATATCTGGCATCTCAACGGGCTTCTGAGACACCCGAACAGTCCCAGGATCGACGTCGACAGCATGCTGAGTATCTAGCATCTCAACGGGCTGCGGAGACACCCGAACAGTCTCAAGCTCGACGTCAACAGAACGCTGAATATCTGGCATCTCAACGGGCTTCTGAGACACCCGAACAGTCCCAGGATCGACGTCGACAGCATGCTGAGTATCTAGCATCTCAACGGGCTGCGGAGACACCCGAACAGTCTCAAGCTCGACGTCAACAGAACGCTGAATATCTGGCATCTCAACGGGCTTCTGAGACACCCGAACAGTCTCAAGCTCGGCGTCTTCAGCAAGCGACTAACATAGGGTCCCAAAGAGCTACTGAAACTGTTGAAGCTGCTGAAGCTCGCAGACGCACTGTTGCTGAAAGGGCACAACAGCGACGATTAATGTTTACAAGAAACGCGTGGGGAGTATTCGATAAAGCTGCATTTGAGTACGATGAAACTCTTGATTACGAAAGCCACAAGCTTATAAAAATAGAAGCGATGAATAAAGAATGCAGATTTTGCGGTGCTCTTAAATGGAAAGAAGAAGCTGCAGGCATGTGTTGTTCGGGAGGAAAAGTAGTTCTTCCTTCAATAGACGAGCCTGTTGAACCTCTTAAAGAACTTTTTTCAAATGAAACAGATGAGTCTCGCCGTTTTTTAAAAAACATAAGAAAATACAATACATGCTTCCATATGACATCTTTTGGAGCTGATAACATTGTGTCGATGCCAGGTGTTTGCCCGACTTTTACAATCCAAGGGCAAATATACCACATGAAAATTCGTGATTTTCAAAGTTATCAAATTTTGTATCTAGACACTTGACATGAAGCAATTAAATATTAGTTCTATCAATTTTGTGATTTGGCACTGCGCAGGTGTGAAATTGGGGTTGAAATGGGGGATGAATGTCAATATGGAAGTTCCCACCCGTAGAAGATAAAACCATGAAACTGTGTATATAGACACTTGACACGAAGCAAACAAATGTTTGTTCTATCAATTTCGTGATTTCGAACTGCACGGGGGTGAAACTGGAGTTGAAATGGGGGATGAATGTCAACATGGAAGATCCCAACCGTTCAAGATAAAACCATGAAACTCTATGTATAGGCACTTGACACAAAGCAAATAAATGTGTGTTCAAGCAATTTTGTAATTTAGAACTGTACGGGGATGAAATTGGGGCTGAAATGGGGAGTGTATGTTGATATGGAAGTTCCCAATCGTTGAAGATAAAACTTTGAAACTCTTTATATAGATAGGCACTTGGCACGAAGACAACTAAATGTTTTTTTTATAGCAAAGAGTGACGAGACGAGCAGGACATGTGCCTGATGGTAAGTAACATGACTGCCACATAACAGCACAGTGACACGCAGTTATGAGAACAGGATAAAGAAGCTAGCAATTTTGTAATTTTGAACTGTATGGGCATGAAAATAGAATTGAAATGGGGGACGAATGTCTCTTACGCACCTAAACAACTAAACCGATTTTTATGAAATTATTTTATTATAAGCTGTTTTTAGTAACTGTAAATGTGTCTGGGTATAAAAATAAAAATAGGTAAAAAAACTTTTTAAGTTAAACGGTTTTATGTTAAACATACATTGCAATGTTTAAGATAAATGTACTAAAAACCAAAAAATAATAAAATAGATACAGTCGTGGGAATTATAAACATATGCATAGACTAGACTAAAATAAAACCGTGGGGCACTTCAATTGTCTACAAATGTGCGATAGAAGAATCGTTTAATTCGTCGTTAGGCAGTTGGCCCGCAGACGGTGAGGAAATTACTTACTATTTTCTTGCTCATGGAAATTCCAATAGTTATACACTCCATGTAAATAAAAGAGATGTTTCAACTAGTTTATCGTTGGACATTCACACTGCTGGCTGGCGAGGAATCATTTCACTGCTCGTAGTTTGTCTTTAATCGACAAAACATATGATAAAAGTACTACTCGCTCACCACTATGAAACCCTAAAACTCGCTTATAATCGAGCTTGCTAGCTTGTTTCCACATTTTAGCCCTACTTATCACACGTCCGTCGTTGTCGGTTGAACAACTGCCTAATTATAGTGTAATATTACAAAACAAACATTTTAATCAACGATTGTAGACAATTGACGTGCCCCACGGTTTTATTTTAGTCTAGTCTATGCATATGTTTATAATTCCCACGACTGTATCTATTTTATTATTTTTTGGTTTTTAGTACATTTATCTTAAACATTGCAATGTATGTTTAACATAAAACCGTTTAACTTAAAAAGTTTTTTTACCTATTTTTATTTTCTAGTTTTTAGTTTTTATTTCGCATTCTGTTTAATTCATTTAGTGCTTCATTATTGCAAGGTTTCTTGCCCGTTAGTTTATTGCAGTCCAACTCCTCTATACGTAGTCCCTGCAAAGATCTTATTCTACTAAGAGCCACGTAGGCTTGACCTTCTTCAAACAGTTTCGCACCTAAGTATACGACTGCGTGACGATCCACAGTGCTGCCCTGCATTTTATGTATTCCCACGAGTAATGGACATTTAAACGGTCGACCCCCCCCCCCCCCCAGATATAATATAAAGGGGCAAGGCTATGTACAACAAGATGCGCCTGAGTCTTGAGGGGAAAACGCTAACGACATATCATTTTTATCCACCCTAATGCCATACAGTTCTCGGCGCGTTTTAATCTTTCACCTTAACTTGGGTGATGTACCGCTAACGACGTATCATTTTAAGCCACCCTAACGCCACACGGACTGTGTGGCGTTAGGTCAACACGATACAAAATCTTGACTTGGGTGGTGGATTCAGGCTGGATTAATCAGATACCTAAATTACAGATTCAATTTCTAAATTTAAATCTTATTATTATACGCCATTTAGTGGCTGCGCCCATCTTAAATGTTGAGGTTGTATAGTGTATTCTTGTCACTGTATTCTTCTTGTCAAGCCCTTTTATTTGATACCCATGTTGATGGGATTGATAAAACCTAACTTATCCGCCATTTTGTAGAGGCCGCCATCTTGGATTTTAATTTTATATAGTACATTGTATTCTACTGGTTGAGCACTTTCATTTGATACCCATATTGATGGGATTGATAAAACCTACGTTATCCGCCATTTTGTAGCGGCCGCCATCTTGAATTTCATTTTTTATAGTATTGTATTCTGCTTGTTGAGCCCTTTCATTTGATACCCATGTTGATGGGATTGATAAAACCTACGTTATCCGCCATTTTGTAGCGGCCGCCATCTTGGATTTCAATTTTTTATAGTACATTGTATTTTGCTTGTTGAACCCTTTCATTTGATACCCATATTGATGGGATTAATAAAACATATATTATCCGCCATTTTGTAGCGGCGGCCATCTTGAATTTATAATGATAATGAATAAACATAATTGTATTGTCACCAAAATCCAAAGTGCATACAAAATTTCAGATTAATCGGTTGACAGGAAGAGGGTGAAATTTGAATTACTAAATTTGACCCAAGAATAAATAATAAATAAAACAAACGGGGTGAGCTAAATAAAACCGTTTAAATAGATACTGCCTGAGTTACCTTAGTATTTATTTTGCGCGGACGAAGTCGCGGGTAACAGCTAGTATTTATATAGGTTCAAGAATTGCTCGTTTAAAGGTATAAGATGTCTTGCTTATCCAGTCACTAAACATACACTATACAGCATATACCTACTCTATTACTCGTAGATATTTTGTGAACGATGTTTAACTTATTTCAGTTGTAATGTGATAAATGCTTTAGAAAACTGAGCGAGGAAGCAAAACGGGCACAAACGGAATGAGCAGCTGTGATTGACTGCAGTAATTACATTCAGATGGCCTGCGCCACTCGAATATTGTTTTTTCCTCTTGAATTATTAATATTTCTTCGATGTTTCAGACAATATTTGCGAGTAGAGCAGGACGTCTACTCTCCTTCTACGAAAAACGTAATTTCGAAATGAACTCGCTACTTTCCTACGCCGGTTCTACTTCATTTCGTCCGATCGAACATTGTTTGACGTTTAAATGTTCTAAGCCGACTCTAAATAGAGTAGGCTTAGAACATTTAAACGGACGAAACGACGGATCGAATCTAAGCCTACTCTATTTAGAGTCGGCTTAGAACATTACATACATACATAAACGGACGAAACGACGGATGGAAGTAGAACCGGAGTAGGAAAGTCGCAAATTTATTTCGAAATTTCGTTATTCGTAGAAAGAGAGTAGAGGTCCAGGCCTATTGTACACGTCTCGTCTGATTTCGTTAACTAGTTTGTACACGACTCGTCTTCGTTTCGTTGACTAATAAATATTACTATAATTAGTATAATAAAGAAAAGAAAGTAGTATACTACCAGTAGTTCATCGTCTTTGATCTTGGGAAAAACGCCGATAATGTCTAGACACGGGTAGGGTTGTCGCAAACAAAAAAACGTGGCACCAAAATAAAATTAAAACATACGGAAGACGTCAGCCCTGAGCCGCCCTCCTGCAATACTAACATTGTAATATAGGGAATGCAGGTGCGCCTCACCCCGCACGCCCCGCACGATTGCCCCGTCTAGACGGCTTCGTCGAACGACTGTATTAGACACTATTAGCATCTCTGTTGCGGTTTATCCGCATAGTTGCCGTTACCGAGATTTTCCAGTGATAAAAGAGTGCTAATCCAGACTATAATCTACCTACCGAATTTTAACCTGACCCGACCTTCTACCGCCCAACTAAATTGGCTGTCTGCTATTGTTGCTATTGCTGTCTCTATCGTTTCAAGTGAAAAGAAAAGAGAGAGCAATATCAAAGCTAAGACAGTTTTTCTTAGGCGGTAGAGCACCAATTCAGCCGTTCCAACGTAATTGAATACACACTACACGACTACCTACACCCGTATATTGAGTTGTCTATGTTTCGTTGAAAGAGCATTTTGGCGACAATGTAGTGGTAGGACTCTTAGCAGAGTCCGCCTGGGGAAGTACCATACCTTTGCCAGTTATTCTACCGCCAAGCAGTAATGTGCAAACATTACTGTGTTCCGGTTTGAAGGGCAAAATTTCCAGATAAATTACAGGGCTTAGAGATATAACATCTTAGATCTCTGTAACATCTTAGGTAACTATTTGGACTCTTCATGTTCCAATAGCTGCGTGCCACTGTGCTGTTATGTGGCAGGCATGTTGCTTACCATCAGGCACATGTCCTGCTCGTCTCGTCACTCATTATTAAAAAAAAAAAAAACAATATGTGGTGTTGCATTTCCATATGAATGTTTTATTGTACTATTTTTATACTAATTGTAAATTTAAATTATTTGACTTGTGGTATTGTTTTTTACCAATCGAAAATGAGATTCGAATCTACGACCACGAATCGCGAAAGATATTACGAAATTCGGTATCACGTGAATTTGAAAATATGAGTATATCCCATGTGTATTTTATCGTCACCTTAATTTACCAGGGTACCATTCGTCTAGGCATTTGTCGTCTGGTACAAATGAGAAAAGACAAGCTTTAGGCTGTGTCGCCATTTGCTCCGCTGCTATCGTCTTATTTTTTCAATTATATGGCAGTCATGCGTAGTCTTTATACTCTGTGGTGGAGACTGAATGGTTTTAAAATAATGCCACCATGGAATTAGGAATGAATTCTATCGTGTGAGAGGTTTACGATATAGAAAAGCTAAGTTATAAACTAGCTAAAAATAGCTAGTTTAAACTTCATAATTATTTTTTTGAATAGCAACTTCGTCCGCGTAAAATTTCGAAAGTAGCTATTTCTTAGAACTTTTACAATATTGGAGGATTGAAAGTAGCCTGCGTTATTCCAAACTATAATCTACCTGATTTCCGAATTTTAATTTGTTTCGTTCAGTTGATATGATGTGATTAAACAACAGCGATGCCAATTCGATTGCCGATACATCGAGGTGATGAGGTGTTTATACGACGCCGCTACGATGGCGGTCTAAATCCAAGATCAGCAGACAAAACATATTCCTCTGCATCGAGGCGTGAGGCAAGGGGATGTTATTTCCCCGAAATTGTTCTCAAACGCACTAGAGGATATGTTAAAGACGCTGGATTGGGTTGGACATGGCCTAAACATCAATGGCGAATACATCTTTCACCTACGATTTGCTGACGACATCGTCATTATGGCAGAGTCGCTGGAAGATATGCAGTGGATGCTGGACAGCCTGGCTACGCTTCTCAGCGCATCGGCCTTCGGATGAATTTGGATAAAACCAAAGTCATGTGCAACGAGTTCGTTGCTCCGGGGCCGATTGCCGTAAGTGGGACCACTCTCGAAATTGTTCGGAGATATGTCTTAGGGCAGACGCTCGAACTAGGTAGATGTAGCTTTGAGAGTAAGTCCAGGAGAAGATTCCAGTTGGGCTGGGCAGCGTTTGGCAAACTTGCTCAAGTCTTCGCGTCACCCATCCCACAAAGTCTCAAAACAAAAGTGTATAACCAGTGCGTCCTACCCGTTATGACCTACGGTGCTGAAACGTGGACACTGACAGTCAAAATGGTCCGAAAGCTCAAAGTCGCTCAGCGAGCTATGGAACGGGCTATGCTTGGAGTTTATCTGAGGGATTGCATTCGTAATGAAGTAATTCGTCAGAGAACTAAAGTCACCGACATAGCTCAGCGTATTAGCAAACTGAAGTGGCAATGGGCCGGTCACATCTGTCGCAGACCCGATAACCGTTGGGGTAGACGGGTTTTGGAGTGGAGACCACGAATTGGCAAACGTAGCGTAGGACGCCCTGAGACCAGATGGAGTGACGATATACGAAAGATGGCTGGTGGCGGTTGGAAACGTAAGACCGAGGATCGGGCCAAGTGGCGTATTATAGGAGAGGCCTATGTCCAACAGTGGACGAACACAGGCTGATGATGATGATTAAACAACAAAGATCCAAATTTTCGCATTAATAACATTAGTAGGAAGTTGGAATTAGTTTTTTTTTAAATGGACAATAATAATTATTGTTAGATGCGTTAAAAGTATGGAAATAAGATCTTACTGATGTTATGAAAATCAATGTTTGAATGTTTGTTGCTCAATCACGTAACATCTGAACGATATACATTTAGATTATAGTCTGAAATAGCATATATATTTTTATCACATGGAATTAATGGAAACGGGAACTGCGTGGGTAAAACAGCGACTAGTTGATTATTTCAGATGTAGGTAAAGGTTATGAATAACAATAAATACAAAGGTTTATATCGGTTTCATCTACCTTTTTCCATTTAATTCGTGGCTGTTGGTACTAAGTTTGCTCAAAGACGTCGTATAGGTCGTGGGTTCGATTTCGACTGAGAAAAAATATTTCCCTAGATGTGATAAATTGTTCAATATCTCGTACTTTCAATGTATCGAGAATATTAAAATTATACATATAAGAGCATATTAGCTGTCCAGGGTAGCGATTCTGAAACCATTCGGTTGCATCCGACACGGAATCTCATCTCTCGGTCTTTGTCATGCTAAACATGCTAAACAGATAAGACAAAGACCTGTCATGATTTTTAGTTTTGATTCGTAGTTTAGTCGTATTTTATTATTTTACATTATTATACCTGGTAACTCTTGTGTTGAATTCCGGTAGTGCCAATCTACTAACTAATTGTCTCTTTTAATTATCATCCTACAAGCAGTTATTTTACAGTGTACCAACCTGCGAAATTTGATAACATTAAAATAAAAAGTCTGGTGGTTGGCATACTAGATTCAATTCTCATTTTGTCATCAGAGCCGAAAGATGGTCGGCAGTAATAATTTATAGCATTGTTAAAACATAATTGTTGTACCTATGTACCTAAGTACCTACCTGGAAATAAACGTTAATAGAAGTAGAACGAATAACGAAGTTTCTTTTCAACTCAGAAGAGGGAACAAAACCAGAAACGAAGGTATGTTGAGAAAATATGTATTTTTCATTTGTTGAAGTTTTGATAAAACGCCCACGTGGTTTTTTTTTTTTTTTACTTTTGGATTGGATAATGATACGCGTAATATAATGTGCAAGATTAATGCGTGTCTGATGTGTGATGATCCTCGGCCAAGGCTACTCTTTGGCAGTGTTCATTGTACACTCGCATGCGTTTTAAGTTCGACATTTCAATGCTCGATCAGGGCTACTCTCTGATAGCATTGAAATGTTTAATAATATGTACTGTAATATGCTAATCATTTATCTTTCAATGATCTCGCGAGCAAACTTTGCATTTGATAGTGATGCGCGTAACAATGTGTTAATGTATGTTTGATGTACGATTGACCCTCTGCCAAGGCTACTCTTTGGGGGCGTTCTTCGTACACTCGCATGCATTTTAAAATTAACATTTCATTGCTCGATCGGGGCTACTCTCTGATAGCATTGACATGTGATATTCGCTGTTGTTTGCGCTTGTCAAATGAAAATCTCGATTATTAATGTTAAACTACCTCGCTTATTTTAGCAAAACCTTGTTTTTATCAGCACATCAACATTTTATGACTACCCCATTTAAGATTGTTTTGAAGTCACAATTATTTCGTATTTCGTTCAATATCTTTTTACCTGACTATGAAAGTATGTTTTTGTTAATTGAAATCATGTTTTTTCTCTCGCTGGATAACCGACTATGAGCGAGTATGTGTCTCGCTGGATAACCGACTATGAGCGAGTATGTGTCTCGCTGGATAACCGACTATGAGCGAGTATGTGTCTCGCTGGATAACCGACTATGAGCGAGTATGTGTCTCGCTGGATAACTGACTATGAGCGAGTATGTGTTATCACCTCTATTTTGTTTACCGTGTATTTCACTATAGTATTATATTTAATACTGGGATTTGAGTTTATCTACGTGTCATTTAGTGTAGAGGGCGCCGGTGGGATACCATTCACTTCTACCCGCCATCTCAAAAGAGTTTTAGAGGGGTTGGCGCTATAAGTAGATGGAGCTAAGCCGTTGAAGAGCATTCCTTTGTGAAATTTTATATGGGAAAGATCGAACAGTTGCCAATATAAAGTCTTACATTTATTTAATTGGTTTACTTTTACTCAATTGATAATATCAGAAGTGCTATGAACACCACGCCTGGAAATCACAACGGTAATGAGAAATAATCGGAAAAGCAAGCGTCGCCCGCAGTTAGTTAAAAATGTTATTCTTGGATCAGTGGTTTCAGTAAGTGCGTAATGTACACGTGAGTAAGCAACAGTTTTATATTACGATTTACTTTGAAGAAACGATTTTAAAAATTGTTTTAACCTTGTTTTTGCATTTCAAATGAAATTTTTGCATATCACCGACAAGTTAAAACTATTAATTATTATCTCGTTAGGGGGTACTGTAAAAAAACCTTCAATTCCGGGAACTGCAATCAGACCATTTCGTAGAATGAAACACCTTCGGTTTTTTTTTTAAGTTTGTGGATACTGTTTTATGAAACTTTATGAGAAGTAGCTTATTTTGTGGAAGAGTTGTTGCGAGGCACAGCAACCATAGATAAAAAGTGTAAATCAGTTGGATATTGGTTTAAATATCTTTCAGGGAAACTGTTTGAAAAAGGTCATGCATTTTAAACATTATACAGTAATAGAAAGTGTTACATCTTTGATTTGAATTTGGTTACCGTAGTTGGGTTACAAAGTGGTTATATTCAGTGCAGTTATAAGATACCCTTATGGTTGAAATTAGAAAGATTTTAGTCAGATGATGCCGAGCTATGTACGTTACCAAAGAATTGTTTGGTATTGTTTAAAAAAATGAGACCCTTTAATTCGCTATAAATATCACTTGGGAGCGTTTATAAAAACTACATAGAAGGCCACATGTGAGAAAAATATGCAACCTTGAATAGGTACGATTAGTAGTCTTGGAGATAATAATTATGTAATTGAAAGTCAAACCCAATCGAGCAGTGCAATGGCTCTAGGATGTTGTCGGGTATTATGATTGATTGCTGATGAGTTAACGTTTGAATAACATCGTGAAGTGCAATGGCTTCGATCCATTGACAAAGTAAGCGTTAGTGTGAAACCGTAATACCTTGGACATAAACTGACGTACCTTGTGTCGGCCTAAGAGTGTAACTGCTAGAGAAAGCATTTAGAGTGAACATAATGAACTTTGACTTTGACTATGACTTTAATGCCGCGTATCTAGAGTTACCAGGCGGCAGCTAGGGAAAGGTGTATGTCTGAGATTTATGGAGAATGTGGGTAATGTAGTGACGTACCTCGAGTTGCGACAATGAGACAGCGCAACTGCTTGGGAAAGCTATTCATTACTCGTCTTAAGTGGATTTATGGAGAATGTGGTAATATAATGACGTACCTTGAGTTGCGACAATGTGACAGCGCAACTGCTTGGGAAAGTTACTCATCTTAAGTGGATAATACTGGAAGAGTAAAATTATCTTTGATAAAATGAATAAATTGTGTATTTTGTTCACAGCAACTACACCAGATTGTGACACTGCCAAGGTTGGCAGCGTGCGCAGGAGGGCCGTGTTATCACCTCTATTTTGTTTACCGTGTATTTCACTATAGTATTATATTTAATACTGGGATTTGAGTTTATCTACGTGTCATTTAGTGTAGAGGGCGCCGGTGGGATACCATTCACTTCTACCCGCCATCTCAAAAGAGTTTTAGAGGGGTTGGCGCTATAAGTAGATGGAGCTAAGCCGTTGAAGAGCATTCCTTTGTGAAATTTTATATGGGAAAGATCGAACAGTTGCCAATATAAAGTCTTACATTTATTTAATTGGTTTACTTTTACTCAATTGATAATATATGTGTCTCGCTGGATAACTGACTATGAGCGAGTATGTGTCTCGCTGGATAACTGACTATGAGCGAGTATGTGTCTCGCTGGATAACTGACTATGAGCGAGTATGTGTCTCGCTGGATAACTGACTATGAGCGAGTATGTGTCTCGCTGGATAACTGACTATGAGCGAGTATGTGTCTCGCTGGATAACTGACTATGAGCGAGTATGTGTCTCGCTGGATAACTGACTATGAGCGAGTATGTGTCTCGCTGGATAATTGACTATGAGCGAGTATGTGTCTCGCTGGATAACTGACTATGAGCGAGTATGTGTCTCGCTGGATAACTGACTATGAGCGAGTATGTGTCTCGCTGGATAACTGACTATGAGCGAGTATGTGTCTCGCTGGATAACTGACTATGAGCGAGTATGTGTCTCGCTGGATAACTGACTATGAGAGAGTATGTGTCTCGCTGGATAACTGACTATGAGCGAGTATGTGTTTCGCTGGATAACTGACTATGAGCGAGTATGTGTCTCGCTGGATAACTGACTATGAGCGAGTATGTGTTTCGCTGGATAACTGACTATGAGCGAGTATGTGTCTCGCTGGATAACTGACTATGAGCGAGTATGTGTCTCGCTGGATAACTGACTATGAGCACACCCCGGACACTCGGCCTAAAATCTATACAGACGGTGCAGTTGACATACCTACACTCACACATCTCGCATATGTCGTTCGAACGCATTTACGCATGTGTGCGTGTCATCTATGTCGTGTCGCTGAGTGCTTCTCGCGGTGCTTGCGGGGAAGGAAGCTTGAAACTGGCGGGGGGTGGGGAGTGTCCGTTCTATCTGTATTATCTATTCTATGCTATGAGCTAGTATGTGTCTCGCTGGTTAACTGACTATGAGTGAGTATGTGTCTCGCTGGTTAACTGAAAAACAGATTGTGAGCGAGTATGCCTCTCGCTGGATATCTAATTGATAATTTCCCATTGTGTAACAGAGTAAAATATACGCCTAACGTGGCTGAAATATTTTAACAGATTTACAAATGTGTCTAACATTAGAACTTGTTATTGTCAGATCTACTGGTTGATTAATCGTAAAAATATGTTTGAATCGCACAGTAGATATCTTAGACTGTGTTACTGTTAGTACGAAAACAGATTTTGTCGGGAATTATGTTTAAATTTCAGAGAGTACGAAGATGCCTGAAGACGATGTGAGTACACCACCTGGCTGGCGAAAGACTAACAAAAGGAAAAAGAGAAGGAGATCGATGCCATCTCTTTGATAATATTCTTCAGATAATGTAGTTCTAGTACTGAACTCTCGCCACCTCTAAAGAACCGGAAGAAAACCAAGTAAGCTGTGAATGTTAAAATATTAAGTCTTGAGTGAAGGAACAATTGTAATCATGTTTCATCATTATTTCACCCGGAAAGCAAAGCTCAAACCATTGATTGTTGTAAAAGTGTGCCATTATACATTATGTTGTTGAAATGATAAATAAAAATTGCAATTGAAATGAGAAAAATTAGAGAATGAACTAAGTGTAGTAGTATACGGATTTGAGATTACTGAAAAAAGGCGGTACATTTTATAATTTATGTATAATAGATAATGCAATCGATCAATTAGCAATGGAGCACAGGCATTTAATTGTCTAGAGCCGGAAGTCTTGTTCTGTTTTTCTTTAATCTCAAAAACCATAAACTCATTCATATAATTAAAACACTAGACCCACTTTTAAGAAAATTAACAGATCCTAGTTCTAGTATTGATATACCTACCAAATTAATAAATTAATTAATTTGCATACCTAATATGAGGTTGTTTTTGGCTGTGTGTATACCTAATATTGTAAGATCTTTGTTACCCATTAACGAGCAAATAAAGAATTGAATTGAATAGTATTGATCACTAAGTTAAATTCAATCGCGTGCTATAGTTGCCGTTCCAAAGGGCTTTTGAAGTAAGACTTCAAAATGTTCTAGACCAGTAATAAAATTCAATCGTTGCAACCGGGTCGGACATCATAAATGTCAAAATCGATGAAATAATTAATAATTAAGGTTTGATGGTTCTTCCAACACCTTTGCTCATGGGCCAAAATTTTAACGATTTACTTTGTGTTACTGTTTTGAGAGACTAAACTAAACTCATGTTTCACAACGATCCCGAACAAGGATATTATTATATCGGACAATGAAGGCCCATTAAAATTTTAGGTTGATATAGTGCTTACTGTTCAAATATAAACAATTTTAACCAAACAAAAAGTGTGTGTGTAAATAGATCAACTAAATCGTCATAAACAGTAAAACCGTACGCAACCGTAATTAGGTACAACTTACCATAGTTTGATGGTAGTTCCAATGAGAACCCCAATAACTTTGATTCATTTGATATATTATGTATCATGTCATTTTTTTAAATAAGTACATTTGATATGATGTTTACATCTCAAAACTATATTTAGATAAGAGCTACATTTTGACATAGAAACTGATTTGTTTGGATCTTAGTTATTATTTTAAAGATATTCCTTACTTGATAGGTATATTATATTTAAGTGTTCTGAATTACCTATTGTACGTAATTTATTTATTTTAATGTCTCGTTTGACACTATTTAGTGAATTGCTTGTTGCACATTGTATTATTGGAATGTTAAGTTTTACAGTGTAATGTACCTAATTAATTTATGTAAATAGTTTCAGGTGTTTGATAAGTAAAAATAAAACAATCACATAAATTTGTACGGATGTATGATTTTTAGTTTGTTGATTATTTACAGTATTTTCAATTGTCTCAAGTGAAATGAAAACTTGCACTTGTTTAAATTTAGATACCAGTCCAGTAATTTGTAATACATTACTCTATTTAAGAAATAAATAGATTACAAGGGTTTCGATAAGAATCTTGAATTGTAAAAAAATAAATAAATATGTGAGTACCTAACAGATAAACAATAATTCATTGTGATCTACTTGGTTTTACATAGGTATATTTGTTATTTAACGTACCTACTGCCTACGTAATAATTGTATAATTTTAGTACCAACTTTACTTAGTCTTTTAAATTGTATTATTCACTACTTCACACAGAATTCTAATTGTGAGATTAATGTGTATGCCGGGAGGCAACACGTGGTCGGATGGCCGAATGTCATGATTTTTAGTTTTGATTCGTAGTTTAGTCGTATTTTATTATTTTACATTATTATACCTGGTAACTCTTGTGTTGAATTCCGGTAGTGCCAATCTACTAACTAATTGTCTCTTTTAATTATCATCCTACAAGCAGTTATTTTACAGTGTACCAACCTGCGAAATTTGATAACATTAAAATAAAAAGTCTGGTGGTTGGCATACTAGATTCAATTCTCATTTTGTCATCAGAGCCGAAAGATGGTCGGCAGTAATAATTTATAGCATTGTTAAAACATAATTATTGTACCTATGTACCTAAGTACCTACCTGGAAATAAACGTTAATAGAAGTAGAACGAATAACGAAGTTTCTTTTCAGACCGAGAGATGAGATTCCGTGTCGGATGCAACCGAATGGTTTCAGAATCGCTACCCAGATCCCATAATAGGTATATAAGGTAGCTCGGCGTTGTTTGAGGAAACAGACATAATATAAATTAAAAATAAATTAGGTAAGTACCTATTTACAGTAGGTACATGAGAAGTATTCAGAAAATATTTACCTCTAAATGTTTTAAACGTGTTAGGTAGTTATTGGTATGTATTGTATGTATACTTATACTAATTTTGATTGTTTAAGATTTAATTGAATTTATATTTGTTATCACCTGTATTTTGTTTGCCGTGTATTTCACTATAGTATTATTTTTAATACTGGGATTTGAGTCTAAATATGTGTCATTTAGTGTAGAGGGCGCCGGTGGGATACCATTCACTTCTACCCGCCATCTCAAAAGAGTTTTAGAGGGGTTGGCGCTATAAGTAGATGGAGCTAAGCCGTTGAAGAGCATTCCTTTGTGAAATTTTATATGGGAAAGATCGAACAGTTGTCAATATAAATTCTTACATTTATTCAATTGGTTTACTTTTACTCAATTGATAACATATTAACGCATAAGATATTTTTTCTCGTAATGAATGGTTGTTAAGGCTCAACTCACACCAAAGCTCCTCCTAGCTCGGGCATTATAAAAACAAATAATTTATAATGCATGATTGTCCCTCAACTACTTAACTAGTCGAGTTTCGAACTGAGTAGACGCGCTGGCCTCAAAACTGATTTCAAACTGTGATTAAATTCGATCAAAACTAAAATTGGCTTAGGGCAGCGCAACCGAGGGCTGGTTTACGATGCTTAGCGGAAGACTTGTCATGTAACTTAATTTTACTTGATCTTGTACTTGGCTCGAAGCAAAGCTGTTTGGAACGGAGCCAGGAGATGACGTAGCTGTTCAATCTACTTAGGCAAAGTCGCTGATAGCTCGTATCGTTTGGCCTTTTGGACTATGACCGGCGAGAAGTGGTGTCGCTTTTTGCATGGCAAAAACTTACGCAGTAATAGCAACTTGCTTACTACAGAAGGATCCGGTTAAAGTTCTAGTCACCTAGACTAGACATGTTTACAATATTTTTTGAAGTTAAAATTTTTTTTGTCGTGTGGATTGGTTTTTGGTAGGAGAAAATCTTATGGATTTGCTTCACCGACACGATAATGTAGCAACGTAGCGTCGGAGCGGAGGCGGAGCGGTGCGGTGCGTGTGTTACCATTTGTTTGATCACCATAGTTAATAAGCGTTTAACTGCAGTAATTCTGTTGGTTTGCATCTCAATAAAAAGAGTTTTCTATATACCTATACTAGCAACGAATCGCGGTTTCACCCGCGTAGTTCCCAATCCCGTTATTTTCCTGGGACAAAAACAGCCTACGTGTTATTCCAGACCAATATCTATCTATCTACCAAATTTGATCCAGATATCTTCAGTAGTCTTTGTGTGAAACAGTACCAAAAATCCATCCATCCTCACAAACATTCGCATTATCTTATATATAAAATTCTCGTCTTATGTATATAAAATTCTCGTGTCACAGTGTTTGTTTCCTTACTCCTCCGAAACGGCTTTACTGATTTTAACCAAATTTTATATGCATATTCTGTAGGTATGAGAATCGGCTACTAGCTATTTTTCATACTCCTAAGTGACAAGGGTTGTTCACTAAGGCAAAACAACGTTTGCGGGGTCAGCTAGTATTATTATAATAGGATATGTCCTTGACGCAGTTGCGTAACAGTTAAATATTAAGAACGCGAAGCATCGTCACCGAACGTCTACTTCCCGCATTAACGATTACAGAAGCGTGGTGACCTCATCCTACGGAAATTGGCCCAATCTGACAGCATAGATTAATTTACGGACAATGGCAACTATGAATAACGGTGTCAGTGTCAGAACCACGGGAATCCTTGTACTTGACCTCCCAGCATCGCTTTGATGTCAAGTGGATCTCAAATAATATCTACCGCAGTCCTCGAAGGTACTCGACAATGTGATAAAGGGTCTGCCTTCCACCTTGGTCCATTTTGTATGTCACATCGTCATCCGTATTCTAACGGACGGTAGAAAAAAGTGTGTTATGTACGCAGGCAAGAAGTTATTTCTTCTCTTTATTTCTCGTGTCTAACTATTAAGTCTAACTTGAACCATGGAATAGACAATAACTTCAACACAAGAAGTATTAACCTGAAATTAGTTAAAAAGATAAAATGTTTATGAAAATGCTGACTAGCTAAATTACTCTTAAAAGGTAGGACTCTTAGCAGAGTCCGCCTGGGGAAGTACCACACCTTTGTTAAATATTCTACCGCCAAGCAGTAATGTGCAAACATTACGGTGTTCCGGTTTGAAGGGCAATGATTCCAGAGAAATTACAGGGCTTAGAGACATAATATCTTAGATCTCTGGGTGACGAGCGCAGTGCAGTGCAGTGCTAGGTAATGATTTGGACTATCATGTTCCGATAGCTGCGTGTTACTGTGCTGTTATGTGGCAGGCATGTTGCTTACCATCAGGCACATGACCTGCTCGTCTCGTCACTAACTATAAAAAAAAAAAAATCAGGATGTCGGGTTTTCATGACGGTGTGCGCGCACATCGTTTAAAAATACGCTCATATTTTGTCACTATCACGCCATAAGAAGTAGAATTTCAAAAATTATCTACAGTACAGAGAACAAACAAGCAAAGCCGTGTTAGCCTAGTGGCGAGAACGGCCAATTTTCATTATTAATTAAGTTCGAATCCAGCATTCAGTCTGCATTTCACTATATTTGTAAGTGCAGATATACAAGTTTATTATCAGTGACTTAAAAGTGAGGACATCAGTACCGGTATGTACCAAGACAGACATCTTTTGAGGGTATGCGTCAACCGCCAAACTTAGCCAGTGTGGTGGAATATGCCCTAACTCTCTCCTTGTGAGAGAAGTACTCGAATCCGAGGGATAATGAACACAAAATGGGATGCTTGTGCTTCTAAGAAACCAAATACTAATGTTGAGATATCATAGATAGATAGATAGAAAAGTATAGACCCCATAGATTTCGAATGTTTTTACTACGCAATCATTTTACATCCTAAATCTATGATGGAAAATGAGCTTTGTTTTTGACGTGATAACGTCTTATAATTCGGTGAAGCCGGCTGCACGCCCGCAAAACATGACGTCATGTAACGTTACCGTTACCGTTAGTTCGTCGTCCGTGCCATGCGGACGAAGCTGAGCGCTGAGGGCGCCACCCGCCGAGTCAAGCGGTATCACTACTCGCGCTATCAGCGTACTGATTTCTTAAGACGTTGTCACGTTTAACTATCGTCAGTAAACCGACTTTACAGACAACCATTTTTTTTTCACACGTTTTTTTTTAGCAGACAGTTATCTTAACAATTTTAACTTAAATAGGTACCTACGCCACTCTAGAATAAGCTCGACGACAATTTTTTTTGCGCAATACCGAGCTATTATGTAGTAGGTACTAGCAGTGCCCCGCGGTTTTACCCGCGTACTTCCCGTTCCCGTTATTTTTCTGGGATAAAAAATAGCCTATGTGTTCTTCCAGACTACAATCTAACTGTATTCCAAATTTAAGCCTGATCCGTTTATACGTTACGGCAACAAACATCCAAATATCCAAACATGCATACTTTGATATTTATAATATTAATTAATAAATAATTAATTAATGGGATTAAAGGATACGTAGAAGGATATTTATCAAGCCGGTAAATTGCCTTCATAAATATTAACGGCATTCCATAATCCTCTAATGGAACTAATTAAACGAATAGGAAAAAATTTCGAAAAATGCAATAGCTCCTCCTTTCAGCGCGCGCATGAGTTTGTACAAGTGTGATTGCTGTTAAATGCATAACGCGGTCACGAGTTCTGTACCCTGATTCACAAAGCAATAGGATTGACCTCGACACGGAATCAAACCTCTCGGGCCTTGTCTTATTCATTTAGAGCGGTTTCGCACTACGTCCGATCCGAACCCCATCCGAACCCGTGAAAACATGGATCTAGAAAACTCGGACCGAAGGTTTCGCGCTACATCCGATCCGATGTATATTGTATATCTGCAAAATAGCCTGAAAAAATGACCATTTTATTAAATGTCTAAAGAATATATTAGAGCATAAATGGTTTTACAAAACGATAAGATTTTTTTCAAGACAATTTTGATGAAAAGACGGTCCTTTGCCACTTTTGGCATGCCATGAATGATTCAATTCGGACGCAGTGCGGGGAGCGGTCATCATACAAATAATACTATGGCATACTTCGGTTCGTCAATTAGATATCTATTCCGAAATGGAAATTTACGGATGACGGAAACAATTCGGATGACTGAAATCGGATCTAGTGCGTAAACTACCATACAAATAGCTGGACGACAACTGCGGAAACTGTTTTCACGGATTCGAATCGGATTCGGATCGGACGTAGTGCGAAACCGCTCTTAGAATGACAGAAAGATTGTCATTCCGTGCTCAAACCGTTCGGATTGCGTTGTGAATCAGCGCCCAGATATTCATAGAGCTGGTAGCAAAACTTGGATAGGTATTTGAGGCAACCTGAAAACTTGTCATATAGTTCTCCTATTAGGTATATATATCCCTACACGATGGTGGCGACCTGACTGGTGAGTAGCGGGGCAAAATGGTTCCCTCAATTTAGATCATCTGGTAGGTAGATACTCCCTCCAAAAGATATCTTTTTTAGGGTTCCGTACCCAAAGTGTAAAAACGGAACCCTATTACTGAGACTTGGCTGTCCGTCTGTCTGTCACCAGGCTGTATGTCAAGGACGGTGATAGCTAAACAGTCTAAATTTTCACAGATGATGTATTTCTATTGCCGCTATAACAACAAATACTAAAAATAAGATAAAAATACTGTTTAAGGAAGAAGGATCTCATACAACAAACTTGATTATTTACCGTTTCTTGGTCGATTAGTCCGTCCCAAGTAAACTAGATGGCGCCACTCGTAAAAATAAAACGCGATTACGAATTCATTGTCAGAATCATCAGGCAAAAATCAAAATTTTGAAAAGACTTTTTGCCTGTCTGCGGAATTTGCGATGTATTATACGGAATTCCGAATAAAGCCAAAGAGGTTTTCGCCGTTTATTTGCAAATGGTACCTACGGAACCCTTCGTGCGGGAATCTCACTCGCACTTGGCCGGTTTTATTTGAGAATCTCTATCTTTTTTAGTTGTAAATAACATTGTTTGTATTTTTGCAAAACAAATTTGCACGCGCCTGGGAATGTTAAAACCTCAACTAAATCGTCTGACTTATTTCTATTCTTTCATCATCATCATCATCATATAAGCCGAAAGACGTCCACTGTAGGACAAAGGCCTCCCCCAAAGTTTTATACAAAGATCTGTCCTGCGCTGCCCGCATCCAACGATTTCCGGCGACCTTTACTAGATCATCGGTCCATCTTGTGGGGGGCCTGCCAACGCTGCGTCTTCTGGTACGCGGTCGCCACTCGAGAACCTTTCCGCCCCAACGGCCATCGGTTCTGCGAGCTATGTGCCCTGCCCACTGCCACTTAAGTTTAGCAACTCGTTGAGCTATGTCGGTTACCTTGGTTCTCCTGCGGATTTCCTCATTTTTGATTCTATCGCGCAGGGAAACTCCGAGCATAGCTCTTCTATTCTTTAACTCATTTATTTAACTACAACATATAAAAATTGCAAATTGCCTCAAACATATTCACTGATTTTTTAATGTATTGATTTATTTTGCCCCATCTTTCACCAGCCAGGTATGGTACCTCCGTGTTGGGGAATAATATGAGAGCTACGAGTATGTGATAAGTTTACAGCTTGCCTCAAAAACCTACCCAAAATTTGCTAGTAGCTCTTGGAAATAAGACGTCAGAATTGTCTGTGGTCTACCCTGTACGGTGTGCCATCGCACAGATGAATGCGCTTATGTAAATGTAAAGATCGTGGCCGTCTGAACGCAAGAACGTTCTAGAAACGCCGAGAGCTTTTCATAATTCAGAATTAAAGTCAATCACAGTTAATGAGAAATTGCGTTTTGGCAAGCAAACCCAAAATAATGATTTACAAATCAAATCGTGTCCCTCGGCGCCATTCGCTGGTCCCAGTCATCTCCAGTCACTGGATACAACCCACCAATCTATATCCAGAGTTGAACCATGACGCTACTTTCGCATTCCCTAACGAAAATGGACGCCAACTTAAGTTGCCCACATTTGACCGGATCCGCAGATAAGTTGGTCCCACTGTAATAGGGTGTCAATCAAAGTTGGCCCTGTTTTCCAAATACATGAATATTCTTGTCAACAATAACAAGGCTTGTTGAAATATTCAGATAATAGATGACTCATTTAGTAAACTGGTATCAATATGAATATTCATGGTTTTTCGTTAGAATATACTTCAATATTTTGTACCAGTTTATTTTAATTTAAATGGGGTTTTAAGTTAATCTACGTAACAATTTCCTACAACACTTTTTATTACACTTTTTATTTATTTTTATATTGTGGACAATAAAGCATTATCTATCTAACACATATTTGATTTTTGTAGGTACATGCATATATCGTGATGTGTATGTGAGAGGGTGTTTCTTTGTGAGTAGGTACATGTTGAATTTACCCATGATTATGGTACATGAAACTGCATCGGAATACCGGAGACTCGTTCCGCTTAGCGTAGCTTAAAACAATATTTAAAAGTTTTTTTTAAGTTTACCAGTTCGTGTATTTTTAGTTATTATAGTTGGTGTGTTAGGTATCATTGAGTAAGAAATTGGTCTTATGAATGCGTTAGATATTCCCGTAATGTGCCTCACTGAAATTTACGTGGCCGAAGTCGCGCGTAGCGAGCTTGTCTTTGCAAATGTACAAAAAATAAATATTGGTAGATAATTCACACACAACACCATCTGACCCCAAACTAAGCAAGCTTGTACTATGGCGGCCAGATAGCTGATATGATACTTATATAGTTGTAAATACATACTTATATTATACAAAGGAACACCCAGACACAGTACACATTTGAATTCATCACACAAATATTTGCACTGGGTGTGAATCGAACCCAAGACCCTCGATTTCGCAGGCATAGTTACTACCCACTATTAAGCCACCTAAGCCCACTGTACTCTAGGCTACAAAACGTAAAGCTCAACATGAACATATCCTATAGTCCAGTAGACTTACAGATATGTAAAACGTCTAGATTAAACCATTGTTATCAATTGAGTAAAAGTAAACCAATTGAATAAATGTAAGAATTTATATTGACAACTGTTCGATCTTTCCCATTTAAAATTTCACAAAGGAATGCTCTTCAACGGCTTAGCTCCATCTACTTATAGCGCAAACCCCTCTAAAATTCTTTTGAGATGGCGGGTATAGATAGTGCAATCCACGAAGACGCGCCCCACCAATTTTGTTTTCCACCAGTCGCGTTTGCTCCGAGCGTCAGTCGCGAACCATTCACCAGTCATTGTAGTGTGCGTGTGCATTCATAGGTAATTAGTGTGTACCGATAACACCCAAACATTGACGGAAGCTTGCACACATTTACTATAAACGGTTAGGAGGAATAGTGGGGCGCGTCTTCGTGGATTGCACTATCTGTAGAAGTGAATGGTATCCCACCGGCGCCCTCTACACTAAATGACACATATTTAGACTCAAATCCCAGTATTAAAAATAATACTATATTGAAATACACGGCAAACAAAATACAGGCGATAACACCATTTGGCTTATCCTACTATCTTACTAATATTTTATTGCGAAAATTTTGATTTTGATGCGTCGGATCACGTAGGAACGGCTGAATGAATTGAGTTGAAATTTGAAACAGAGATGGACTAGCACGTAGGTTACTTTATCGCAGGAAATTGACAGGAATGGGAACTATGCGGGTGAAATCGCGGGGCCCTGCTGGTATTATAAACCCGTGACAAAAAGCAAGTTTTAAGACAAATTGTATAATTTTTTCTGTAATTTATAGGTTTTTTGTCTGCTGCCGCGAAAAAATGTTTAGTTGATAAAATGATTTGTTTTGACAAAACTAACCTCATTGAGGGTAGATTCAATTTTTTTTTCACATCGTCAGTCATACCCGGCGCCGTACCGATATGGATTCCGCGCCGCTTTACGGGTTTTAAATAGGTTATTTATTGAATTGATTCATGCTTTTATATTGTGAATTTAACAAACATTGATTAAGTAAATACTTTTAATAAACTTGCATACTGATTTAGCGAAAATAGAATGGTCACTAATATTTTTTTATGCAATCAATTTTTTTACCAATATGGAGCACTAAACAACATGGGCCTACGCCTATTCTGAAAAAAATCTGTTTGAAAAAAACACCCTTTGGCCTCGATATTTTCATGATATCAGAGGTGGTTCCATACATACTCGTAGTTACTGTTTTATACCGCGGTTTATACGCATAATTCCCGTTCCCGTAATTTCCCCGCGACAAAAGTAGCCTAAGATGTGGTATTCCAGACAATAGTCTGTGTTCCAAATTTTCAATCCGATCATCCAAACGTTACGTGATTCAAACGAGATTGAGCAACAAACATCGAAACTTTTACATTTATAAATAATGAGTATAATTACATAACCGGTATATTTCAGTACGTTACGTTATTAAGTTACGGCTGGTCTAGTCGGGAGAACGGCGGCTGCCGATCCGGAGACCCCGGGTTCAAACCCCACGCGCACCACTGTCTTTTCGAAGTCATGTGCGTAATGCCGCTAACTTAAAACGGTGAAGGAAAACATCGTGAGGAAACCGACATCTACCTAGAATGGTGGTGGATTATGGCCTTAACTCTCTCCTTGCGAGAGAAGGCTCCGAGTCTCAGCAATGGGAACATATAGTGGGCTGTTGATGATGATGATATTACAGGCGTTTTGCGCAAACCGTATTTATTGATACTTACTAGCGGTCCGCCCCGGTTTAACTTGTGATACACAATAAATACCACTCAGGGATCACGTACATATCAAACGGTGAAAAAAAATTTGCAATCGGTCCAGTAGTTCTCGAGAATAGCGCGTTCAAACAAAAAACCTCTTCAGCTTTATCATATTAGTACTGACGAGTAAGTAAATTACAAATCGTATCACATTAATATTCACATTTCCATATTTACAACGACCTTATCTACATGTATGTTGCTGTGATAACGAGATTGCAACACGGCGTTGACTTTACGTTGAGTCATACATACATCAACTCGTCACATAGTTTGGACAGATGATATCGCATGTCGCGTTCGAATATCACACCGTCTGGACTCAAGGACTGTGAATTATAATATGAATAGAACTGGAAGTCTACTCTAATTCAATGAAAACGAAATTTCGAAAAAAAAACTCGCAACTTTCCTGCTCTCGTTCTACATAGTTTTGTCCGATACAACATTGTTTGACGTTTAAATGTTCTAAGCATACTCTAATTAAGAGTAGGCTTAGAACATTTAAACGGACAAAACGACGGATCGAAGTAGAATCGGAGTTGGAAAGTCGCGAGGTTATTTCGAAATTACGTTTACGTTTTCGTAGAAAGAAAGTAGACGTCCTGGACGTCTACTCTGTTTCTACGAAAACGAAATTTCGAAAAAAAAACTCGCGACTTTCCTGCTCTCGTTCTACTTCGTTTCGTCCGATACAACATTGTTTGACGTTTAAATGTTCTAAGCATACTCTAATTAGAGTAGGCCTAGAACATTTAAACGGACAAAACGACGGATCGAAGTAGAATCGGAGTTGGAAAATCGCGAGTTTATTTCGAAATTACTACGTTTTCGTTGGATTAGAGTAGACGTCCAGGACGTCTATTCTAAAAAGCCACGTATTCATTAATAATAATTCACGATTTTCGATTCGCGATTCAAACCACTGCATTTGCTTTTGATCACTTCCTCAGAACCGCTTCCAGTCCTTTTTGACGTTTTAATTTTTTTCTTTTCACGACTAAATTGTGAGCGTAGTATATGCATCTTTGTTTCCACTTCTTTTTGCGATATATGCAATTCTGCAGCAATGTTGGTCGAAACAT
Source organism: Ectropis crepuscularia (assembly GCA_963693475.1). NCBI lineage: Eukaryota > Metazoa > Arthropoda > Insecta > Lepidoptera > Geometridae > Ectropis > Ectropis crepuscularia. Next base: position 21,093,159 of record OY856358.1, read on the forward strand.
CATTTTTTTAAATTTATCTTTGTAGTTTTTATTTGAGGCGTCCCAAAGAATACTATGTTGGTGATAAAGCTCTATGAGCATCGAAATTTGGTTGTTGGACCACACTACCTCCATGTTTATAAACTCGTCCACACCTGTTGACTTTTGTTTATAAACTAAATGTTTCGTCTTGCTCTCCAATCGTAGTGGGGAGCACGGCAACATGTATCATAAACAATGTTTCATCACCTATGTTTATGAACTGTTTATAAACTGTTTACAGAGGTGATGAAACATTGTTTATGAACAGTTTATAAACAGTGTTTATTAACAAATGTTTACTAATGAATACGTGGCTTAATTCAACGAAAACGTAATTTCGAAATAAACTCGCGATTTTCCAACTCCGATTCGTCGTTTTGTCCGTTTAAGTCAAACAATGTTGTATCGGACGAAACGAAGTAGAACGAGAGTAGGAAAGCCGCGAGTTTTTTTTTCGAAATTTCGTTTTCGTGGAGATGGACTAGACGTCCTGGCAACAGAAAGATGTTTGAGACACTATGAAGATTTCTACGTGAAATGGAATCGTTTTTCTTGTTTTAATGAGCTATTTTCAGAAGAAAAAATTGGCAGTCATAATAACTGCCGATAGAAGATAGAAGTGAAAACTTATAACTCAGAATTTGATAGCTTACTTTGGAAACTACGTGGCTGAAACCGGAGGGCGTAGCCATGAGCATGGCAATGGTCCCGAGTTTACCCGAAGATTTCTTATCATTCCCGACCGTGACGCTTGAATTCAATTCACAGCCCACGAAAAATCTGTCTGTGGCGCGCCAAATTAAGTTTTCACTTCAAAAATACCAAATTACGTAACTAGATGACGGTAGTAGATTTTTAGGGTTCCGTACCGAAAAGGGTAAAACGAGACCAACATCCGTCCCTCCGTCTGTCACCAGGCTGTATCTCAACCGTGATAGTTAGACAGTTGACATTTTTAGAGATGAAGCGTTTCTGTTGCCGCTATGACAACAAATACTCAAAAAACAACATAAAATATATATATATATTTAAGGGTACATAAAGGTTATCCTATACAACAAAGGTGATTTTTTCCTTTGTCACCGTTTTTAAGTTGGCATCATTATTTATTTATATCCCTTTGAAAATACAGTGGTATGCGTGGAATATGAAACAGGGTCTCCGGGTTGACAGTTGCCGATCTCCCTACTAGACCACCCGTATATAATTATAGTTTTGAATGTATACATATATATAAATCAATGCCTTCACAGCCGCTTTGTACACGGATTCTTATGCCTTTTTGTTAATGACGTTTCCAAGTGTTCTTATGAATTTATGGTTCGAATAAATGAATTGAATTGAATGCCACTTTTCGTTGTTATTGAACTCCTCCTGAACGGCTGGACCGATTTGAATGTTTTTTTTTTGTATACGTTTGGGTAGGGCCCTGGAAGGTTTAGATTCACAAATCAGCCCGGTAGATGGCGCTGCAATTGATATCTAGGTTATTATTCGAGCGAAGCCGGAGCGGGCCGCTAGTTATTTATGTGTAATTTTGCACCACTTTAGATGACGGGAACTTTTCAATTTAAAGGAAGTTTGTTTCAATATTGCTGCAAGCTTGTTAAATTATGCATGTTTCTTTTAATATTTTTTCTTCCAGTCTAAGGTGACTTTGTAGCAAGCTTGCAATTTACGCAAAGTTTGTCAACAAAACTACTTTAAAATATAGAAAATATGCAAGTTTGTTACTGGGACACTGGAAACTTTGGTTTCAACTGCAGGTCTACTACCAAAACAAACTCCGAACAAATCGGATCCGACCGACAGCTGAATCGGATTGTAGCCTACCACGAAAAACATTCGGATAGATACATTTCGGGTCGGAAGTTATAGACTTAGGTCGGATGAGGGTCGGATCGAACGAAACGGCCGATCTGATCAACCGACCGATTGTCTTTCGTGGTTGGAAACTTCCATAAGTTCGGCCGATATATCGTTTATCGGACTTCGTAGTAGACCTGCTGGTCTCAAGTGTTTTTTTTTTTTTGTAGTATAGTGACGGGACTAGCAGGTGCCTAAAAGTAAGTAACATGTCTGCCCATAACAGCACAGTGTCACAGCTGTTTAATGATAAAGAGTTCAAATAACTACCTAGCATTGCACTGTGCTCGTCATCCAGATATTTAAAATGATTTATCTCTATGCCTTGTAATTTCTTTGGAAACATTGCCCTTCAAACCGGGATACAGTAATGGTTAGTTAATGGTAGCACATTACCTGGACTACTACATCACTATTTCTTTGAACAATATGTTTTCACAAAAAATAAAAAAATAAAATTTGTAATTTTTAAAATTTTTAAACGAATGTCACAGCGTTAAATTCTACATTGGAGTCGGGGTTTTTTCGGGGAAACTTAAATTATGACATATCAAAGTTATTGAACCTCAGGTTCAAGTTTAAATTGCTATCGCGCACTTATCACCAATGAAATTGAGCAGGGCAGGTTGCTAAGTATAAAATGAAGGCAGGTCGACCACTGGCCGGTTTGAAACAAACATTACCTCAGATGCATTTACTGTACAGCGAAACAAATGTAACTAAATGTCGAGTTAACAATTGTAAAGTAGAAACGAAATACGTCTCATGTTTTATTAATGAGTCTCATTTTTATAACAGATGGTATTGATAATTTCAACACGGAAAATTTTGCTATTGCTGTAGACAGCTGCAGGTCTACTAAACACAATGATCTTCTCTCAGAAGCAAAGTCAATGCCATTTTAATTAGGCGTTATCCTACAGCCTCAGTAAAAAAATACGCTTTTAAATTACCTTCTTCCTACAAGACCAAGGTCTTCTTGGTGCAAGCACTAGAATTAGGTTTGAAATGTTCCCAACTCCCCCCTATTTTCCTCTTCTTCTCCTAATCCACGGACTGTGTTAAAAAAAGAACCCAAATTATGGTCACGGACCCCGGAGTCTGTGAAGTAACTAAATTTAAAAAAGAGACCTTGTTGCTCATTCACAACGCAATGGGGCATTTTTAACTTACAAAAAGACCTGTCAAATACAGTCCCCAATTTCACCATAGGTGGCGCCAATGTTTTATTTTGTTAGAAAACAATCACAAAAACAAACAGTGGTGCCACACTTGGCAAAATTTAGAACTATCTTTGACAAGTCAATTTGCATCTGGAAAACGCATCATTCGAACGATTCAAATTCGGAATGACAATCCTTGTCTCTGTCATTCTAAATCTAAACGAATAAGACGAAAGACCGAGATGTTTGATTCTGTGTCGAGATCAATCCGATTGCGTTGTAAATCAGGGTACTGAACATTTAGTGTATACCCGTCGGGTCTACCGCCTAACTAAAACCGTCTTAGCTTTGATATTGCTCTCTCTTTTCGTTTCGCTTGAAATAATAGTGACAGCAATAGCTAAGCCACAGCCGATTTAGTTAGGCGGTAGAGGGGTGTGTCCGAAAATCATCAATAAGAGACCCGTAGGTACTAGGCATACAATAAAAATCAAAAGTTAACGTATATGTTGTAATACAAGCCTAAAACTGAAAATAAACAAGAGTGCTTAGACGATCCGACACTTTTGTGATGATTTCTGAATAGTACTGGTAACATTTAAAAAGATACAATGCATTAACAGACTGAACACTGACAGTCAAGACAGCAAGTCCTAGATACATAACATTTAAACGGTGTTGTCTTTGTGTTATTTTTGTATTGAGCACTAGCGACCCGCCCCGCCTTCGTTCGGGTTGATAAAGAAATAAGAACAGAAGATCATCAACTTACATTATTTAATTTTATAAATACGACCCGACAAATATAATACGCTCAAATATGGGTTTTATGCCATGCCTGTTGAGATATAGATTACATTGGCAACATAAATTAGCAGACGGCTGTCAGCGAGCGGCCTGCTAATTTGAGTTGTCAATTAAATCTGTATCTTAACATGTATGACATAAAGCTCAAATTTGAGTGTATTTTATTTTTCGGTGGGAGCCGAGTCGTGTAAATCGGCGCAGACCTTAACCCTGAACGGAACGGGACATGCAGGTTAGGTACCTACTTCTTGGATGGGTGAAATCCTGTGAGTTCGTATAACCAGTATGTGTAACAGCAATTTATCTGTGGCTTATTAGGTGACCTATTCTGCATCATGTTCTGGTTCAGTTTCATCGACAGTAACTTTTTTTCAAATCATTCTAATGGTTCCAGAGAACATCTTAAATACATAAAACTGACATAGAAAATCGGACCGTCGGCGTCGATTTGGATCGTCAATTTCCTTTGGATTCCATTGGATACTGAAATTCTATAGTAGGTATGATACCCAAAAAATGGGGTTAAACGCGCTTTTAAATTCAAAAAATACTAGACAAAACCGCAAGCCAACTGAAGTCTTATTTACATACATAAATCAACGTAGGTGGCAAATATTTTATGTAAACAGTTCGTGGGGCATCCATTATAACCCTTGTCTGTTACTTCATAGGTTTTTTACACTTAAATCCGGGCCAAGGTCGCGATTAACAAATATTTTCAAGACGGTGTAGCGCAACAAATCTCACTGATAAACGCATTCGTTCAACCCGACTATTCCATCAAGACATTCTACTAACCATTGCAGAGAAAAGTCTACCAAGATCTGATACCAGATAGGTACCACCTCGCCTTTTTTGAAGTGATAACTTATTTGAGCGCACTACATACAGATTTTCAATGGGCCGTGAATTGAGCTCAAGCGTCACGTTCGTAAATGAAAAGATTTCTTCGGGTAAACTCTGATGATCTAGACGGCCATGGTCACAGCCACGCCTTCCGGTTTCACTCGCGTAGTGTCCAAAGTGAGCTATGAAATTCTGAGTTATTAGTTTTCACCAATTTCTTTTTCTAACAGACCGCGCGTAGTTAAAAAAAAGCGACATCGTTTCATGGTTGATGTTCCATAGACACGAACTCTACTTCTGTGATAAGAACGTGTAGCCTGTGGAATGTGTTGCCAGAGTGGATTTTTCTCGTTGGTTACATTCTTGATGTCTTCAAACCGAGCGAATCGGTTTTTTATAGGCAAACACACTCCATCGTAGACCGCATCGTCGCTTAACATCAGTCGAGATGGCGGTCAAGTGTAAACCTATAATAGGTAAATAAAAGCCTGAAAATATAATCGGGCTTTTATTTAACGGACAGACGGTTGCAAATCAAGTTACATGATGTACTTAGATATTCCTGCTTGCCAAATGTAAAAGCCGGGTCACACAGAGGCGATCCGGATCGTATCCGAGTATGGGATCGCGCCCGCTTGCTGTGTGTCAGGTTGCATACAAATTCGAACATTACAAAAACTCCCGTCTCGGATCGCTATCGCTATCAGATCGCCTCTGTGTGACCCGGCTTTAAATCTATACCTACGAGTACATTGTGAAAAAATAGTTTTTTTACTGTTGACATTACACTCCACGGATTCCTGGGTCCGTGGTTTTTAGAGTTCCGTACCAAAAGGGTAAAACGAGACCCAATCACTAAGACTCCATTATCTGTCCGTCTAAAACCAGGCTGTATCACATGATAAACGCGTATATGCCTTGAGCAGTCCACCTCCCGCAAGCAGCACCCGATCACGAGTATGACACATATGCCAGCCATCGCTTTTCTCGGCCAAATCTTAGAGTATAGAGACCCAGACCCGACACACGTTACCGCCGCAAGAAGAATCTCAGAAACTACAAATGCTAGGAATCTGAAATTTTGCATGGAGGTTCCTTTTAGCACGTAGGCGCTCGCTAAGACGGGGTTTTGCGAAATTCAACCCCTAAGAGGGTGAAACAAGGGATGAACGGTTGTATGAAAATTCGTGATTTTCAAAGTTATCAAATTTTATATCTAGACACTTGACATGAAGCAATTAAATGTTAGTTCTATCAATTTTGTAATTTCACACTGTACGGGGGTGAAATTGGGGTTGAAATGGGGGATGAACAATGTCAATATCAAAGTTCCCAACCGTTGAAGATAAAACCATGAAACTCTGTATATAGACACTTGACACGAAGCAAATGAAAGTAAGTTCTAGAAATTTTGTAATTTCGAACTGTGCGGGGATGAAATTGGGGTTGAAAAGGGGGATGAATGTAAATTTAGAAGTTTCCAACCGTTGAAGATAAAACTATGAAACTCTTTATACATATAGGCACTTGGCACGAAGCCAATAAATGTTTGTTCTAGCAATTTTGTAATTTCGAACTGTATGGGGATGAAATGGGGGACGAATGTCTCTTACGCTTTCACACCTAAACAACTGATACTGTATTGATTGAAATTGTATGAAATTGTTTTATTATATACTGTTTTTAGTAACTGTAAATGTGTTTAGGTATAAAAAATAGGTACTGCCTGAGTTAGCTTAGTATTTATTTCGCGTGGACGAAGTCGCGGGTAACAGCTAGTATATTATAAAAATAGATAAAGTCACTACTTTTGCCGTAGGATCTATTATGGTACCTAATCTTAAAAATCATAAATCTTTTATTTCCCACATTTCTTTATTTTCCCATACAATATTTTACTGAAGCAGTTTACAATTTTTGAAACCCCTCTTTCATAATTAAAGGATTTCAGATGAAACCATTTAACACTGAAAGTATAAAGCCCGTCACACACGTAGCTATAATACATATTGTATTAATTTATACACCATAATGTATTATAAGATACATCACAGCAAGCTACCCCACACGGAGATGATGATGCTATAATATTTATACATTTCCTTGATGGTAACGCTTAGCGTTTGCGGGTTTTGTAATGCACAGTGATTTCCAAACATATTAGTTACGAATTCAACAACCGCATTGTTTTTGGATCTTTAATTGTCAATTCTTCAGCCGATTCCGACGCAGCTTTATAGTGATGTTAGTTGCCCTATGAGGCACAAAAACAAGAACCAAATGGATAAGTGAGACCCCCCCCCTCACTGTACAATACCTATGTATACTTACCATAATTTATATTAAGGTAGCCTTTCGAAGCGAGCGTCTATAGCGTCACAGGCGCCGCGTCTGTGCCGCTATAGTCGCTCGGTTCGAAAGGCTACCATAAATGTGCAATCATTTAAAGAATGGTGTAGGTTGGTAACCTCATAGAAATGCATTTTGTAGTTACGCGGTAGGTATGCGGTCACTCGAAAATTTGAACATAAAATATAAGGTAACAGTTCTAGTTAAAAATTATATAACAATATACATATATTTATGTTTTAGCTACGTGTGTGACGGGCTTAATTGGAAATATGTTTCGATTTCTGTTTAAACTGAAACAGATGCCGAAAATACATTAACAACACAACAGCTGTTCACACAGTTAACATATTAAAACCAAATACGTTAATTTTCTTCTTATCCAAGCTCTCAAACATGTATAGGTACAAACAGTAAATAACGACGCAAGCTAAGCACAAGACTAATACCGCGTTTAGCAACTTGAATTTAAAGCTAGCCATGATAATCTTTAATTAATCTCTTATACTTTTTCAGACAACTACAGTAAAAATAGACCTGAAATTTTTACCAAACTAATTTTTTTATGTAGGAAAACGGAACAATATATTATTTAAAATTATAATGTCTTTGTTAGGTTCCTACTTCGTACTAATATTGTATTAATCTAAAGTTTATATATTTGTTGTTCGATTACTTGGGTTCGGCTGAACGTATCGATGGTTGAAATTTAGAATATATATATATTATATATAGTTTCAAATAACACAGGACCTTTACTGCGGAAACGGGCACTACCAACGTGGGTAAACCCAGCAGCAGTTTATGAATAAAGCCGTTGATTTATTTATCAGTCGGAAACACGATTAAACTGGCGTAAAAAAATTCATTAGTTGCAGCGAAATCTAAATATTTAGAGTTGTAAACTTTTCCTTAATCAAACCACAATTCAATAGCGTTGTAATGGTCTCTTCGGAGTCGCTTTTATATTACTGTTCGTTCGAAGAAAAGAAAAGATATACGGAAGAAGGATAATGAGATAAAGGATATGCAGGGTGTGCAGGAAATAAACTTGGTTCTTGTGTCATCCGCCGTCTAGGACAGGACGGGAGATAGGTGTCTGGAAAGAAAAAAACTTAATAAGTGTCTAAAAAATACTTCACACTGAAATATAACAATCCTCAATTCGAAACGTCGCGTTTTGGTCATAGCTTATTTAAAAATCAAATTAGCAAATTTTTCTAGATTTCCTAAGCCTTAGTTTTGATTTCATAAACGAATTTTGCATTCGAATCTTGGAAAGCTACGAGGAGGCTTTAGATCAGCTTTTCCCAAAGTGAGGGATATCCAGATCCAGAAACTAGGTAGACCACAAATTAAAACGCACTCATGCACTTATAGTACGGTCTCGTGATTTGACCACCATGTGTCCCGAGAGCCTACGGCTTAACTAAAACTGTCTTAGCTTTCATATTGCTCTCTCTGCTTTTCTTTTCGCTTGAAATGATAGAGACAGCAATACCCAAGCCATACCAAATTTAACTAGGCGGTAGACCCGCCGGCCTCCCCTGATGTCAACGCTGGATCCACCCTTGACCTCTACAGAGAAGGTCTGTACGTCACTCTATCGATGGAACTTTACTTATTATTTCACATCAGTAAAATACCTGGGAGAAACCACAGAGCATCGCCTATTACCCTACTATCTTCTTATCTTTCTTAATATAAATGTCAATGTTCGGATTTTTGTTGCTCAATCACGTCGTAACGTGTAAACGGGTCGGGTTGAAATTTGTAACACCGATAGATTATAGTCTGGAAGAACAGATAGTCTACTTCTTATCCCGTGGAAACAACGGGAACGGAAACTGCGCAGGTAAAACCGCGGGGCATGGCTAGTCAATAATATAACTTCAAACTATGGTTTACACTGTAAACCAAATAAATTTAGTACTTTAATCGCAAGGCGCGGCCATTGCAATTATCTAGTTGTCACCAGAATGGACACATCCTGAAGACTGCGTTAGTCTTCCAGCTCGAGGTCATTTCAATCTGCAAGGCGAAATTATCTATAATAAGAACAAAACTAGCCGAAGTACGAAAATAAGCTTTACCGTTGTCGATACCTACCACAAGCAGATCACTAAATATTCCCACTGCTGGGACTCGGGGGCTTCTCTAGCAAGGAGAGAGTAAAGGCACGCTGGCCCAGTGCGGGTAGCTATATGACACAAGACCTTGAAAGATTCTAAGTACATGTCGGTTTCCTCACGATGTTTGCCTACACTTAGACCTACGGTCGATACCTAAACGCTAACAATTGTATGGAATAACTAGCTGCGTCCCGCGGTGTACCCCGCGACTTACTACTCGTACCAATTTTTCACAATACTTTATTTTCGCCAAATACGGTTCATGGGTCAAATTTTTATACACTTTGAATGTCATACATGTTGTATTTAATTAATGTCATACACAACGGCACAACAATTTAAGCTTCTAATTTATAACCTTTAAAAATAACGAAACTTTTTTACAAACTTTGTACCCTCTTTTAACCCTTTAGAAAGAAATTATGAAATAGCAAGGTATTCTCGCGCAACGCAAATGAGGAACCATTTTAACGGAATAAAACGTAGCTATTTTGATTAAAATCCTGGATAAATAAGGATTTTAATTTCATTAAAATTCGTTAAGCCGTTGAAGATATAGGTGGGAACAAGCACAAAAATTTTCATCTCTACAATATCATTGTCACACTATACATCCCGGTATCAACGTATTGGATGTTTTAAAGTGCACTTGTAATTTTTGGCACTCAAATTATTTGGTTACACATAGGTTACTTATTATCCCGAAAAAATGTAGTGTTCTAAATATAGGTTCTACGCGGACGAAGTCGCGGGCAGATGTTGATGCTAGTATCACATCACATTACTTTTTCACGTCTAAACGGTTGAAGCGATTTTAGTAAAATTTGGTATGGAGTTATCTGACGCCCTGGATTAACGCATGGGCTACTTTTTATCTTGAAAAAATAACGGGACCTACGTGGAGAAAACCACGGGGAGTGACCTTCGCTGTCCATCTGTCCGTTTGTCACCAGGCTGTATCTCAAGAACGGTGATAGCTAGACAGTTGAAAATTTCACAGATGATGTATTTTTATTGTTGTAGCGGCAATAAATACAACAAAATACTAAAAATAAAGTAAAATAAAATTACAGGGCCCCTTAATTATTTATTTTATTTTATTATCCCGTGCAACAAACTTATTGTTTTACCGTTTCTTGCTCAATACTAGTAACGGTGACAGGTAAGCACTTCCAGAATATTTAGTTTTATGTTCTCTTTAAATATGATTAATTAAAATTAAGTAAATAATTAAGGGGCCATGTAATTTTATTTTATTTTTAGTATTTTGTTGTATGTTGTACTCCCATATAATATCGTACGGAACCCTTGGTGCGCAAGTACCACTCGCACTTGGCCAGTGTTTTTTTAAATGAAAGCTAAGTCCATTTACAAAAAAACTACACATTTTGTACAAAATCTGTCTTTGTTAATCTGCAGTTTAACCAGTTAGTTTAACGGGCTTTTTCCACACTGAGTCTTTAATTTGGCCATTATGCATATTCTGTAAATACTTAAATTGGAAAAAAGGAAATGAAAAAATTTACTATTTCATTAAATTCATAATATTATGACCATTGTATTCTTAACAAAACTAAAATACAATGAGAACTACAACACAACGCTACATACCTAATACCTAACTATGTATATATCGTACACTAAGCACATCTATCTAAATTATCTATAGACCAACGAAGTTCTGAAGATAATCAAAATGCTCAAGGCTCACGCCACTTGGAAGCGTACCCAACACGCTGGCGAGATTACAACTCTGAATGGCAAAGCTTGTACGTTGGGCCCAATAAAAGCCAGTTGGTTAGGCATCGGGTCAACCAAGCACTCAGAAAGGCTCCCGGTCCCCACGGGCCCAATGTCTCAAATGGACCAAACTGAATATATAAATATTAAGCAGATACTATAAATAATAATAAAAAAAACAACAAATAATAATCTAACATGAAAATTTATATTTTAGACCCCCAAAAACTAATAAAATAATGTAGCTTACCAGTTACTTTAATACTTACTTACTTACTTTACTTTACTTTAGGACACTATTCCATCACAAATTTCCACTTATAAACTGCCTAACAATGTATGAGAGGCTTATATACCCAGCAGCAGTGGGATAGAGAAGGCTGTTGATGATGATGATAGAATGAGCAATACTGCAATGTTAAAAGATAAGTTCACTCCTTTGAATTTTAACAAAACCTTGATATCACAAAGTAATTATCTATTTCCTATTAAAATTATTAATATAACGGACAGTGTAGGCGTCAGTCTATCAGTTAATTATGCAGGAAACATGTCTATCACAGGCGGTCAATAGAGAATTTTGAAACTAATTAAATTAATACCATGAACCTAGAAAAGAACCTTCGGTATTGATGTATGTACAGATCATATTTTTTGTAGTGAATATTGAAAGGCAAATCTAAACTATTCAATACACATAACTGTATTTACTTTATTACGATTAAACTAAACCTCACCAAATACTTTAGTACTTAATTATCTGCAATTTTATATTATAAATAAGTAACTATTGATAATTAATTTTAAATATGTACACAAACAATGTAATGCACCACAAAAAAATAAAGAACCAAAATTAATGCATCAAACAAAAGTGAAAAATTGCTTAGGTCTGGTTTGAATAAAATATTTATTTATAGAAATAGCGAGAAATATGTGATAAACAAATTTAATAAAGATCATTAATTATACATAAGAGATTAAAAATCATATTCTACATAATTATATAATGTTATGTGTTGTTATTCATGTAGTTTCATTGACTCAATTATTCAAATTACTTGGCTGTACTGCAAGAGGATGCAATGTTAAGTAGAACAGGAATGTATAAACAGATAAGACATATTTAGTAAAACATACAAAGCTTCACTGATATAACACTGTTTTACAATTAAGTATATTATTGTAGGTATTCATTAAAATAAATCAAGTTTATTCCGAGCAGTAATTAAAATGTCTCACAATCAATATTGTATAGGTACATAATATTATCAAGATAACAGGTCACTTTGTACTATAACTCAGTAAATGAAATATATAAAAATGGTTATTGACTTGTTTAAAAATAATGGCACCTCCAAAGTTTTTAATATGAAGATATTTAATACTGGTATGATTGGTAATACATGATATTTCTGTGATTATATTGAAATATATATACTTAACTATGTAAGTATTTTTGAATCACCCAATGATTTAATTTGAGTACTCTAATAGTCATCCGAAAAGTAATGATAATTAAAAACAACTGCAAGAAGAATCAGTCAGTGATTACGGAGCTAAATTATATAATGATATATAGATGAAGTACCTAGACTTCCGAGATGAAATTATAAAGCTTTGAGATGAGTTTATTCAACATACAACAAACATGTAGACGCTCATCTGTTACTAATAATAGAACCACGTTTATTACAGCTAAGGTGTGAGTTGTAAACAAATTATCAATGTTATCATAACTGAGGTTCAAACTTACCTTTTTAAAAACTCCAATAAGAAATAATTATACTCTTGCGCCAAAAAAGGGTAATGAAGAAATTCACAAAAACAGGTCCATATAAAAACACTACTGCTATGCAGTTTTTGCAAACACAAGCTTTATAGACTATTTAAAATTTATTAACACAGGTATCTTGAAACGTAAACGTAGCTCAATCCACAATCCGATTATTAAAAACAGGTGAAAGCGCGAAATAACAAGTATTTAGGAAAAAGTGTAATTTCCAGAATACTCATGACCATCTACCGCAGACCGCAATAAGAAATCAACTGACTGACGTTTTGGTTCATTTGGCTAGTTTGTCAATATGAAAACGGTGCTGCCAGCACAGAAACCATTATTTACCATGTAAAATTCAAATAGGTATGGACTATGGACCCAGTTACTTCCACGATTGGAAGTTATTAGAACGCGGATTAAATGTACGTATTTAAAGTGCCAGATTTTTCGTGGGCTGTGAATTGAATTCTAGCGTCACGCTCGGGAATGATAAGAAATTTTCTGGTGAACTCGGGACCATGGACCATGGCCATGGTCATGGCCACGCCCTCTGGTTTCACCCGCTTAGTTTCCAAATGAGCTTTCAAATTCTGAGTTCTAAGTTTTCTCTTCTATTGGCAGTTCCTATGACTGCCAATTTTTTTAGTGAAGTTATGTTGTGTAATTATTTTGGCATGTTATGGAAAAATTATTAGAATATGTAAATTTTAACGATGTGCTCGCACACCGTCACGTCACATGTCACCCAAATACGTTACGAAAAAATGACACCCTGAAGTTTGCTAATAAACATTTTGATTACTTAACTTCAGTACTTTTTGGATTGAAGATTGCAGTTAGACTTATTAGTCTTAGCACCAGGAATACAGATAAAACTAAGTAAGCAGTCACTAACATAGTAACATAATATAAAACTAAATGATAATTAAGTACACACTCACTGTTTTTCGGAACGTGCTACCAATTTCATTTATAAATGTATCGGTATTGATATAAATGATAAAAAAATATGTCAAAAAGTTAACATTGACGTGTGGTTACTAAATTTATCTAACAAAATCGAACATTAATGCCTACTTCGGTGCAGTAAAGAACTTTTTCGGTATTATTTTTTGATTTCTGCCTGATTTGAAAATAGTTTGGATTCCCATTGAATTTATCGCATCAGTGAATTTTTACCCCGATGTCGTGTAAAGCTATGTAATAGGGCAGCACTGTTTTGATACGTTCCATACCACGCAGAACTTTCCGATAAACAAATTGAAATTCAGTAAATCTGTGGAATTAGTAACACTCTGAATGTTTGGAATAGCGATTTTATGTTTACATCTGGATCTGAATTCCAATAATACATATTTAGGATTTGGTCGACGTTATGGATTTACTTAAATCTTAATGTACGTGGATCACGGTTCAGTAGGGGCTATTTCGCACTAGGTTAGTATATTATTCTGGTAGCAACTAATGTAGTAACTAAACGTGTCTGAACAATGAAAATTTAGTCGAGTAGTTTAGGAACTCATTTAGTCGAGTCGATCCATTTTTAAAGCTTTAAAGCGGGCGAGTCGCAACCCTCACCACGCGTCCGTGATCCCCCTTCAGAGAGAGATAGTGAAAATAAAAAAAATGGCAGTCATAGGAACTGCCGATAGAAGTGAAAACTTAAAACTCAGAATTTGATACCTTACCTTGAAAACTACACGGGTGCAACCGGAGGGCGTGGCCTCGCCATCTTGGCATGGCCATCTAGAAATGCGTCAGCATTTCCCATTGGCTGATGCGTTTCTAGATGGCCATGCCATGATGGCCTGTCCACGCCTTTTCAGCATTTCCCATTGGCTGACGTATTTCTAGATGGCCAATAGCCATGGTCCCGAGTTTACCCGAAGCTTTCTTATCATACCCGAGCGTGGCGAATGAATTCAATTCACAGCCCACAAAAATCTGTCTAGGCGCGCCTAAAGAAGTTTTCACTTCAAAAAAAAAGCTGCATGGAAAATAATTAAACAAAACACTTCCCAAACTAATAGTATACCAACAACTATTGAAAATATTCAATGACATAATTCTGAAATCAAAGACCACGCACAAATTTCCGAAGCTCTAATAATTATTTAATAAATTTAAATCAAAATATTGATAAAACTGTTTTAAAAATAAATGTTTTACAAAATAAAACCTATAAAAGTATTTTTCTAAGCCCTGTTAGCCCTCAAGAAGTGAAAAAGTTAATTAATCAACAAAAAAAATTAAAACAGTGCTGGTTATGACGGTATATCCATGTAAGTAGTTAAAAACAGTCGATTTTATAGCAGAACCGCTCCCATATATAATTAATTTATCTCTTGAAACAGGTTGTTTCCCAAATGATCTGAAGAAAGCAAAAATACGTCTTTTACACAAAAAAGGACCAAAGAACGATATGAAAAATTACAGGCCCATAGCAATATTACCTTGTTTCTCCAAGATTTTTGAAAAAGTAATTTACAATAGATTAACTTCTTTCCTTGAATTAAATAAAATATTAAATGGTCACCAATTTGGCTTTCCTTTGAGGTAAAAACACCACATCAGCCATATTTAAGTTTCCAACACAAGTATGGAATAAGCTATAATATAAAAATTAATCGCAAAATGTGTTGGTAAGCTCATCACTCCACAACGCTTGGACCAATTTGTCCAATTTTTTTTGTTTGAAATGTTTGTTGAAGTCCAAGGATGGTTTTACGAGAAAAATTCAAATAGTTGCCGGGAAAACCCTAAAAACACCCCTTTTCTTTTCCCCATACAAACGTTTTCTGACTAAAATGTAAAGTAATTTGAACTTTATTGCTATCTAATAAAGTTCATATTAAATTAGAAGCACTCACTTATGTCTAAGCAATATATGTGTATTCCTAACGTCAAAGAGTCAATTTGGACTTTATTGTAACTTTGCCCGCTGGACAAAATTACAATTCAATCATATCTATTAAAACAGTGTCCGTGTGTGCGTTAAGGATAGGAGGATCTAATGTTGCATTCCGATACTCACTCAGAAGAAACTCAACAAAAGTGATAATATTGCGAACCAGATCAAATTGAATAGTCAAAGAACGTAAGACTCATAGATCATTAGTACTGATTTTCAATTTGGTCGGCTTCACGATATTTTTTTTTTTCTTTTAATATTTCCTTAACTGATTGTCCGATTCCCAACCCAAACACACTGAAAACTTGGCTTAATTATAAAACTTTTTACGACTTGGAATAATATTATACATCTACTGCAGCTAATCACATTAAAAATAAGCATTTAGAAGATTAATGTAACTCTATTGATTGTCCTACCTGCTTTGTAAAACGTAACGATTATGAACTCAATTTAATAATTTGTTTTGTGTAGTTATGTGTTAATCAGATAATAAGGAAAGTAACTTCACTATTACCTATGTTATCACCTGTATTTTGTTTGCCGTGTATTTCACTATAGTATTATTTTTAATACTGGGATTTGAGTCTAAATATGTGTCATTTAGTGTAGAGGGCGCCGGTAGGATACCATTCGCTTCTACCCGCCATCTCAAAAGAGTCATAGAGGGGTTGGCGCTATAAGTAGATGGAGCTAAGCCGTTGAAGGGCATACCTTTGTGAAATTTTGTATGGGAAAGATCGAACAGTTGTCAATATAAATTCTTACATTTATTCAATTGGTTTACTTTTACTCAATTGATAACATCAGAAGTGCTATGAACACCACGCCTAGAAATCATCAGCTCGGGCACCAAGTCGGCCAGACAGAGGAAAGTCCAAAACGCACTGGACGTGCGTCGCCCGCAGTAAGTCAAAATGTTATTTTTTGATCAGTGGTTTCAGTAGTGCGTAACACGCGTAATGTACACGTGAGTAAGCAACAGTTTAATATTACGATTTACTTTGAAGAAACGATGTATAAAATTGTTTTAACCTTGTTATCTAACATTGCATTTCAAATGAAACTTTTGCGAATCACCGACAAGTTAAATCTATTAATTATTATCTCGTAAAGAGGGTACTGTAAAATAACCTTCAATTCCGGGAACTGCAATCAGAACATTTCGTAGAATGAAACATCTTCGGTTTTTTTAAAGTTTGTGGATACTGTTTTACGAAACTTTATGAGATGGTAGCTTATTTTGTAGACGAGTTGTTGCGAGGCACAGCAACCATAGATAAAAAGTGTAAATCAGTTGGATATTGGTATAAATATCTTTCAGGGAAACTGTTTGAGAAAGGTCATGCATTTTAAAACATAATACAGTAATAGAAAGTGTTACATCTTTGATTTGAATTTGGTTACCGTAGTTGGGTTACAAAGTGGTTATATTCAGTGCAGTTATAAGATACCCTTATGGTTGAAATTAGAGAGATTTTAGTCAGATGATGCCGAGCTATGTACGTTACCAATGAATTGTTTTGGTATTGTTTAAAAAAATGTGACCCTTTAATTCGCTATAAATATCACTTGGGAGCGTTTATAAAAACTATGTTCATAGAAGGCCATATGTGAGAAAAATATAAAACCTTGAATAGGTACGATTAGTAGACTTGGAGAGATATACTGTAATTGAAAGTCAAACCCAATCGAGCAGTGCAATGGCTCTAGGATGTTGTCAGGTATTATGATTGATTGCTGATGAGTTAACGTTTGAATAACGTAGTGAAGTGCAATGGCTTAGGATCCATTGACAAAGTAAGCGTTAGTGTGAAACCGTAATACCTTGGACATAAACTGACGTACTTAGTGTCGGCCTAAGAGTGGTAACTGCTAGAGAAAGCATTAAGAGTGAACATAATGAACTTTGACTTTGACTTTGACTATGACTTTAATGCCGCGTATCTAGAGTTACCAGGCGGCAGCTAAGGAAAGGTGTATGTTTGAGATTTATGGAGAATGTGGGTAATGTAGTGACGTACCTCGAGTTGTGACAATGTGAGAGCGCAACTGCTTGGGAAAGCTATTCATTACTCATCTTAAGTGGATTTATGGAGAATGTGGTAATGTAATCACGTACCTTGAGTTGCGACAATGTGACAGCGCAACTGCTTGGGAAAGTTACTCATCTTAAGTGGATATTACTGGAAGAGTAAAATGAACTTTGATAAAATGAATAACTTGTGCATTTTGTTCGCAGCAACTACACCAGACTGTGACACTGCCAAGGTTGGCAGCGTACGCAGGAGGGCCGTGTTATCACCTGTATTTTGTTTGCCGTGTATTTCACTATAGTATTATTTTTAATACTGGGATTTGAGTCTAAATATGTGTCATTTAGTGTAGAGGGCGCCGGTAGGATACCATTCGCTTCTACCCGCCATCTCAAAAGAGTCATAGAGGGGTTGGCGCTATAAGTAGATGGAGCTAAGCCGTTGAAGGGCATACCTTTGTGAAATTTTGTATGGGAAAGATCGAACAGTTGTCAATATAAATTCTTACATTTATTCAATTGGTTTACTTTTACTCAATTGATAACACCTACTTAATTATAAGTTACAACTATTATGTGTTGCACGTCCGTTAGGACAAACTGTTGATACCAAACTTTTATAACACCATCAATGATAAAATTTATTTCTATTTCACCGACTAAACGAGTCCGAACCTCTCGAATTAGCCGAGTTCATTTCATCGTCTTGCGTCAAAAAGTGGCTTCGCTGGAGCGAAAAAAGTACTTTAAAGTTTATTTCTAAATACATATGTAGAATACGAATATCTATGGAAGTTTGGCGAAACGTTCTGCTATCGCAGGCGGCGAAATTCGCTCTAGTGTGAACAAGTAACATTACCGCTTACCCACTCGGTTTTCTCTACCGCAGGCGGTAGCGAATACCGCTCAGGTTTGAACAGGCCTTTATACGAGTGAGTACCTTTAGAGATATTGTTTGATATTCGTACTGTCGTACTAGATAGCTTTACTCTATGAATTTACGGTACAAAATGTTTGGCAATGAGCAATGAGTTTTAATGGTAGCGTAAATATTAAAAATATACTTGTTAAATATTTATATATTGTCGAAACAAAAAAATGTGATTTTTAGGGACTTTATTTATTTTTATTTAAATTGCAATTTGTGTTTATGGTGACAGGGTAATAGATGCTTCAGTTACGTAGTCGGGAGGTTTCTTCACATTGTTCACGTTGACCACGATGTGCGTATATAGAGGAAAAGAAGCATACGAAGCTACATTATATGTGAGTGTGCTTAGGCCATCGCTTTTGTATCTCTTCTCGGCTGTTTGTAGCAGTTCAATTCTGTAAATAAAAGTGTTTGTAATTATAAATTAGTAAGGAAAGGTTTATAAAACTACAAGAAAAATAAATAGCGTTGACGTTTCCTCGTCAAATTAATCAAAATGAAACAAAGATCTGAATGATGTTTTTGTAACTGACGACGTAACTTTTTAATGGCGTTGCAGACACGATAAAAATCTTTTTGCTGGTTGTTTACCGTTTTAACAATTGATGAGCATTAAATCAACATTATTATATCAATAATCAATGAATGTTATAAGTCTGAGGGTCAAATAACTTGGTAAACAATATTTTTCTAAATGTGTCAGGAACGCATTCTCTGAACGGCCGAACTATAAGTATAACGGTTTTTGCACCCATTTATTACTCATATCTGTCACTCCGAAAACGTTTCCAATTTATTGATTGAAATAAAATTTCAAAGAAAGGGGCGTGACCAGAATACTTATTATACTTAGGTAGTATATATTATCATCATTATCATATCAGGGTATCCTGAGGGCGTCAGCGTTTTTATCGCTGAGCACATTATCCAACTTATAATACGAATTATATCAACGTTCGTATATTTTACCTACTGATAATAAAGTAGGTAATCTTATCAGTTCGATGGGTGGATATTCAATGTGGGTATATAAACCAGTATACACACTGCACTGGCTTTTTATCACTATCCTTATCTATAAATTGGCTTGAGACGTACGCCCCCAGTTTCAAAATAACGCCTTACAAAAATACTTTATCAAATGTAGTATTTATATACCTACTACATATATTATGGGTCCAAAAACCGTCATACCTAATATGAATATTGAATATTTTTTATTAAACTCTCACAAAATGAAACATCAGCCACCTTTGGCGCAAATGAAAACTATGTTTGATGTTTTTTTTTGCGTTATTACTATGAAGTTACAAATTCATTTTGAAAAAAAAAAGTTAACTCTAGTTCAATTTATAAATATATACAGTGGCGGCCGTAGGGGGTGGTGAACGGGGCCATCACCCGGGGCCTCGCTCTTGCAGGGGCCTCGCGCAAAAACTCAAGCATTTAAAAATAAATAAAAGTTACGAACTACAAGAATTTTTATATAATGCTAGTTGCTGTTATGGAATCCTTCGTGGCCGATTCCAACTCGCACTTGGGCACTTTTTTTAATGTAGGAATCATCTCTGTACCTATTTGTTAATTTTACAAACAAATAGGTACAGAGATGGTTTGGTACTAAATAGTATAACTTTAGCATTTCTCCTCAAATACTACAAATAGGTAAAACCTAAACCAAACAACCAGACCTATTTTTGCACGAAGGTCAAAGGCCTCGCAAAGACCTGCCGCTCGGGGTCTCGCAAAGACCTGCCGCCCGGGGCCTCGCAAAGACCTGCTGCCCAGGGACTCGCAATGGGTAAACCCGCCACTGACTATATACATATATATACATATATATACTATAATAGGAGTCGTATCCGGCGCCGAACCGCTATGCGCCGCTTTATGGGCTTAATTTAATTTACAACAACACGTAACACGGAAGACAGATTTAAAGTAAGTACATGAACAACGATAAGTACCTTTTCGGATTATCTGGCATAACACTATGTTTTAATGATATGTACTGTGCGATAGTTTTCTTGTATCTCGTGACGCCAATCCCAGCAGTTTGTAACCTGAAAGTAAATTTCAGTCACTTTTGAAGGGATAACTTCTTTTGGCGCACCGCACATAGATTTTTTTCGTAGACTGTGAGTCTATATTATTATGTATTCAATCTTGTGAGCGAGTCTGACCCGTCACGCTCGCGAAAGATCTGGAGAGCTCGGGACCGCCGAGTGTAGGTAGGTACTCAAGCTAGAAAAAAACAGTTGCTCTTCACTGCTATGTCGCTGTGTTTAATACTATTTGATTTGATAAAATTAATAAAAAAACGGAGTTGTCTCTCATTTATCCTACTAATACGAACCATCATAGTACTTACTTATGTAACATAATTTTCAGCTAAAAAGTTTCACAAGCTAGTAAGTCACAGAAATTTGTTATTTTTGGAACTTCAACTAATAGTTACTTCACCAAAAGATTTTTTTATTAAGTAGCTACGAAAACGTTAAGTATACAATAACTCCTCATTGTTATTTAAAAAATAAAATTGCCTCCTCTGCAAAAAGCGCAAAAAATGGTTGCCTACTATTTTTCCCGAGAGACTAAAAAGTTTACAGAAAACACCATAACAAACCATAACAAATGCTTAATATTCTTTAAAACCACCTTAGTAAAACAATTAGCTTAAACAAGTAGGTACGGACAAATTGAAATTGATTTTAAAAAGGTTTTCTGGCAAATTTTGCACGCCTAAATGTTTACATTATTTATTATCTAAGTAAATTTTAAAATTACCTTTTAAACATGTCCTCTGATTCTCCTCTTCCCCAATAAGAATTTGAGTAGCCATTGGCTTTCTTATAGTGCCACATTGTCATGGCTGCTACGCCTCCAAAAACAGAGTTGTATTTTATACTGAAAAAGTCAGCGTTTCAGTAAAAACGAAAAAATGGGGTAGGAAAATGATACAGTGTGCTAAACTACGTACCTATTAGAAACTGCGCCATCTAGTCTTCTGACCGGAGACTTAAAAGAGAAATAGACCTTAAAAACATAAATGCGATTTTCCCAGTGAAAAACGAGAGTTTTTGTAGTGACAAGTTTCTTTGCATAGCCCGCCATAATTAGTTATTCTACAGCCAAGCATAAATGTGCAAACACCTCTGCTTTGTGCTCTGGTTTGAAGGACAATGTTTCCAGTGAAATTACAGGGCATAGAGATAAAAAACCTTCTCTGGGTGACGAGCACAATGCAGTGCTAGGTAATGATGTGGACATTCCAAATCATTAATTCATTATGTGTGTCACTGTGCTGTTATGGGCAGGAATATTGCTTAGCGTCAGGCGTAGGTATGTTCTGTTCGTTTCGTCACTTTATAATCTTTAATACAAAAAAAAGGTCGAAGCATATCTGAAATCATTCCATATACTTACCATACTCAGTTATCGTACTCAACGAGTCAGGGCCGGAATTAGGGAAGAGCTACCGGGGCATTTGCCCCGGGGCCTCCACAATAGAGACTTAACCTGGGGGGAGGGGGTGTTTTTCGACGTACGATGTTAAAGACAAGATTAATTATTAACCGGCCCGCCCCGGGGTCTCCACACCTCTAAATCCGGCCCTGCAACGAGTAGGTACATCTCGTACGATGACTAGGACTAGCACCAAAGCATCTCTTATAGATTAAAGTTTATAGATTAGACCTCAGCTAGGACTACTTTTTTAGGGTTCCGTAAAACGTAAAAACGGAACCCTTATAGATTCGTCATGTCTGTCTGTCTGTCTGTCTGTCCGTCCGTATGTCACAGCCACTTTTTGCCCAAACTATGAGAACTACACTGTTGAAACTTGGTAATTAGATGTATTCTGTAAACCGCATTAAGATTTTTACCAAAGTTTTTAAAAAAAACAAAAATTAGGGGTGCCCTCCATACTGAGAACTGAAACTCAAAAATGTTTTTTTCATCAAACCTACACGTGTGGGGTGTCTATCGATAGGTTTTCAAAAATCATGTTGAAGTTTCTAATATAATTTCTGTCTACACTGTATAATTTGCGCGAGAGACGCTTCCAAAGTGGTAAAATGTGTGTCCCCCCCCCCCCCTCTAACTTCTAAAGTAAGAAAATGAAAAATCTAAAAAAAATAAATGATGTACATTACCATGTAAACTACCAACGAAAATTAGTTTGAACTCAATCTGATGAGTAGTTTTTTTTAGTACGTCATAAATACAATATTATTAAAACTTCGATCAAAGTTACAACGAACTACAAGAACTATGTGTATTATGTTACTTGCTGCAACGGAACCCTACATGGGCGAGTCCAACTCGCACTTGGCCACTTTATTTTTATTCTCCGCGCTCTTAAGCTAGTCCCTAACGTAATCAAGATTTCAACAAAATATACCTTTTCTAATACAATTTTTTGTCCTAAATTATCTTAATGTGCCTTAACTATCATTCTTTATTTTGTCTATTTATTTACATCTACAATATTTACTTCTCGCTAGGGCTGGTTAGAAATTCTGTCAAAATTGATGGGACTTACGCATTTTCCATGCCGACTATGGATGCGCACATGTGTCTGGGTAGCACAGGACAAGTGTAACGAATTCTATTGTCGACTGGAAGCAGGTCTACGTCATGGAATATCACACACTGCCAGTCTCCTTTCTTCTGTATTTCAAGGAACCCTGCGTTGTAGAGGCGGCCTTTATTGACTGGTTCATCGCCTGGAAACATTTGGGTTACATTCGCTGTGTAAAAAAATGTGGGGAAAATTATTTCACTAACAGATAATACATATAATTAAATCAACCAGGAATTCCTTTTAGGCAAAAAAGCCTGTCTTAGGAGTCCCTGCACTTCCTTAACATAGAAATACAATTAACAATCGGTGTATCTGTAAAGTATGAAAGGGTATGTGAGTGTTAGTGAGGATGTGTTTGAGAGGGTGTGTGTGTGTGTTTGTGTGTGAGAGGGTGTGAAACCCGAAACAGTTCCTGAGCTCAAATCGGAAATCCAACGCGTCATCGGTGAGATACAGCCACATCTCATTTGTGTGGTGAATTCAAATGTTTGCACTGTGTCTGGGTGTTTATATGTTTAGTAAGTATGTATTTAAATAAGTATGTATTTAAAAAACTATACAAGTATTATATCAGCTATCTGGCCGCCATCATACAACATCATCATCATCACAAACAAAAACTATACTTATTAGAAACCTCAACCTCATTTTTGAAGACCTATCGATACACATCCCATACGTGTAGGTTTGATGAAAAAAATATTTTTGAGTTTCAGTTCCAAGTATGGGGGGCAACCCAATTTTTTTTTTTTTTTTTTGTAAAAATCTTAATGCGGTTCACAGAATACATCTACTTACCAAGTTTCAATAGTGTAGTTCTCATAGTTTCGGCAAAAAGTGGCTGTGACATACGGACGGACAGACAGACAGACATGACGAATCTATAAGGGTTCCGTTTTTACGTTTTACGGAACCCTAAAAAGCAGACCAAAGGTTCCGAGTTTGAGATTTTAACAAATAAAAAAAAATGTATGATGAATTCGGCACCAAGAAGGTACAAATAAATATGTTTTGAATTCAAAAAGTTAGTGCACACGATGTTCTAAATTCAAATTTACTTTACTCTCTAGAATTCTAGAGGGTAAAAACGACTTTTGCGCCCTGATTTCGAGGAGCAAAAGTAGTCTTTCCGAGGTTGTGGGATGAAAATTAATTTATGATACCAATTTTAATAAATTTCATTTTTTGTTGATTTAAATCGAATCATAACTACTAAAATAATAATATAAACTTTAATTTTTTTGGCATTATTTTATAAAATACTTTAATTTATAATAAGAAGAGCTCCACGAAGCAAAAAAATGTATAGACCAACTATTTCAACTTTTATGCCGTAATTTATAAAAACAGTTAGGTACCGGAAAAAGGTTAGTTTAAATTATCATTGGTATAACTTTATGAAAAATCGTCATATTTTATTTATTTTCCCGAGATTTTGTACGTTAAAGTATCTAGATTACACTATATTTTTTTTTCAAATTTAAAATTGTTATTTAATACTGTAAAATCAATATTTTAGATGATATGCCGATATTTGCGACGCCGCGTCCATGCCGTAGCGACCTCGCAGAACTCTACTTTCAGCGTTAAAAAAGTGTATAAATAATAAAGATAGAGTTCTAGAAGTTAAACTTTTAAATTGGAAATTTTCTCTTCTTTTAGGATCTTTTTTAAAAATTTCTTAAGTATCATTAGTTAAGAAATTATTAAGCAATAACTAAATACCTTCTTTTTGTAATCTATTTTGTTTCGCAATTTTTTATGATAATAAACCCTTAAAAACATTTTTTCTAGACGTTATTCCGAATCGAATGAGGTATCACACATGTTTGTAGGAGCTTTATTTCTATTTAGCACGTTTTGAACTTGTTGACTAGACTACTACGTACAAACTGAATGCTGAGTATTCTGCAATGTAGTATCACAGTATATTAAATCATATTCAACTGTGGTAAATTATAGTATGCAGACAACATGCTTAACTTGCCCTTCTTCCGCACTACGAAATCGCCTTGGCTTTGCTATTGCTGTCTCTTTCATTTCAAGCGAAAAGAAAAGAGAGAGCAACGTCAAAGGTAAGACAGTTTCAGTTGGGCGATAGACCCACGGAAGATTTTGGTTAGCACGCATTTAAACTAGATGGCGCTAGTTGTAACATAAAACTCGCATGGAAACTTTTCTGCCAGAGCTGAACTATTACAGACTGTAGTGTTTCAAATCAGTCAATTAATTAGGGCACAATGTACTTATAAGCACGTCGTAACGGTCGTAAATATGTTTAAAAGTTTTTGGAAATGTCAATTTGTCGGAATACCCGACGTTTGACGTCTAGGTGTCGAATTATAATTTAGAAATTATCATTGATTGTTAGGTCAACAGTCATAGCAACGCACGCAATGTACCTCTGGGACACTGGGTCTTTCCTCACAAGGATAGAGTCAAATCAAGACCATAACCCACTACGCTGACCCAGTGCGGGCTGGTGGACAACGCAAGATCTCGATAGATTTTTGGAACATGCTGGTTTCATCCTCATGTTTTCCTTCGCCGTTTTTAAATTAGCGCCATTACGCACAATACTTCGAAAAGACGGCGATGCGCGTGGGATTCGAACCAGAGGATCTGGATCGGCAGTCGCCGTTCTCCCGACTAGACCAGCTATAACACCTAACATTTGAAAAGCTGGCGAACAAAAGCGGATATATCCACAGTAGTGAATATTGTTTTTCGTGTTTTCGGGTTGTTATTGTACCCATCTTACAAACTTCTGAAGATTTTGGCCGTCAAAGCCGGTTTAAAATAATAGAAATTAAACATCAAAAACTTCGTTTCCAAGCAGAAACAGATAAATTTATTAGTGCATTTCAATCCTATTAATGTTATAGATGTCAATGTGTGGATGTTAGTTGCTCAATCGCGTCGTAACGTATGAACGGATCGGACTGAAATTTAGAACGATTTAGATTATAAGTCTGGAAGAATACATAGACATTTTGGCATTTTAAACACTTTATCCCGGGAAAATAACTAAACTATTAAACTAAAAAAATTAACTAAAATAACTGGAAACGTCGGTAACGGTTACACGGGTAAAACCGCGGGGAGCTGCTAGTATTTGATATAAATTTCAGCTTGATATCTTTACCTGTTCTTGAGAAAAAGGATCTTAACAGACAAACAGACGGACGGACAACAAAGTGATCCCGTAATGGTTCCGTTTTTTCCTTTTGAGGTAGGTAAGGAACCCTAAATTTTTTTAAATAAATCAAATAAGGGCTGACGTACAACAGACTGCCTGTTACAAACATGACTTTTTTGCCGTTTTTAGAGTTCCGTACCCAAAGGGTAAAAACGGAATCCTATTACTGTGACTTGGCTGCCCGTCCGTCCGTCTATCATTATAATAAAGTAAAATAAAGACGTCACGGTACCCTTCGTGCGCGAGTCCTACTCGCACTTAGCTGTTTTTTGTTTAATTAAAAGTACGTTGTACTTCTTGTCTTCCTATATTCTTATTTATTTCTCTATTAAACATACGGTTAATTGAAAACTATCGTTCTCACCGATGAAGTTGCTAATTGCTACTCATTTTTAACCTCCGACCAAAACGAGGGGTGTTTTAAGTTTGACGTCGATGTCTGTCTGTCTGCCTGTACCTATATCTGTCTGTCTGTGGTACTATTCATAGATGAAGAATTTTTTTTGCTACGCAAAAAGATCAACAAAGCGAGTGAGCGAGAAATCATTTTCAAGTGGAAATCGCTCGAGAGAAGAAGAGAAAGTGAATGAAGTAACGTCATTACAATATTTTTGTATACCCGAACGTAACAGTCTGATTTCGTCGCGGTGAAAATCGTGTATTTTTTAATTAATCCTTGGATTGCAGACGATTTTATTAAATTATTTATATTATGGCATGTTCTGTGCGTGAATGTGATACAAGACGATATTATAATCCGAATCATTACACTAGTCACCAACACATGTAAATATGATTTTTTATCAGGTCTCCGAGCAGCCTTTGTGTGTCTTTTACATTTGACGTCTTTGGTACTATTAGTAGAGCTCAAACGACTAGAGTCGTTTTTGAATTTAACATAAAACTTTTAGCACAAAACCACAAGTAAGACGTTCATTACAATATTAATTTGATTTCTCTTCTAATTCCTCTATCGAAGGGGCGGTTACTATGGCAGCCACATCATCTGCATCCACTCATTACGGGTAATTTCAATAAAATTGTGCAATCGTAGACCACTTTGTATTTTTTTGTACTTTCGTCCCAATAAATGTAGAGTTCCTTTCCCGACATAAAAAACAGAAAAAATCTATCTTTTCTAAATTCTTCGGAGACAAATTCGCGCGCGGTTAGTTTATCGTAATAAACCCCTTGTATGTAACATTTACCTGGTTGCCTGGAAGAGATTTCTCTCAGCAATGAGGCCGCCACTTGTGGCACTAGTTAATAAGTATTTCTGTGTAATATTTGAATTTGTTTGTGTCACAATAAAGTGTTTCTATCTATCTATTTACAAATACTTAAAGGTAGCTTAATTTACTTACCGTACTGTTCAATCACAAATATCCGATACTCCAACCGTTGCCGAACCAGAAACGGATGAATATAATACAAAAATATTTTTAAATGCCTCTTACGGTTCCTGAAACAATATTTTTTACTTAAATTAGAGAGACATAGATTGTCTGTGTTTAAGTTATTAGTTATTGTAGTGGTAGGGCTCTTGGCAGAGTCCACCTGGGGAAGTACCACACCTTTGCCAGTTATTCTACCGCCAAGCAGTAATGTGCAAACATTACTGTGTTCCGGTTCGAAGGGTAATGTTGGCAGAGAAATTACAGGGCTTAGAGATATGACATCTTAAATCTCTGGGTGACGAGCGCAGTGGAGTGCTAGGTAATGATTTGGACTTTTCATGTTCCAATAGCTGCGTGTCACTGTGCTGTTGGCAGGCATGTTGCTTACCATCAGGCACATGTCCTGCTGATTTCCTTTAAACTTTACCGTGATGCTAAAGTGGCGCCACCCTAATTTAATGCATACAGAATTACAGATACTGCTCCTCGTATAAATTCTCGGTGTTCCTTTGCAGTGATCACTAGCTGGACTTTTGATGAAAACAATTTTTTTGAGTTTCATTTCTAAGTATGGGGCACCTCCAAAATTTATTGCTTTTTTTCTATTTTTAACTCCCGGCCAAAAAAGGGGGTGTTATAAGTTTGACGTCGCCGTCTGTCTGTCTGTCTGTCTGTTTGTGTCTGTGGCACCGTAGAGCTCAAACGCATGGCCGATTTCGATGCAGTTTTTTTTAATTTAAAGGTTAAGATTTGTGCGGATGTTGTTAGCTATATTTGGTTAATATCGATTCAAAATGGTAGCCGCCACAAAATGGGGGACAAAATATTTCTTCACAACCGACCTCAATTTGGATATCAAATAAAAGAGCTTGACTAGTAAAATAATATACACTAAAACAAATTTCAAATCCAAGATGGCCGCCACCACAAAATGGAATTACATTTTTTTTCACTACTACCTCAATATGAGTGGGTCATACTAATGAAAGGGCTAGTCTAGTAGAATTCTAAGCATTATGACAAATTTCAAATCCAAGATGGCCATCACCCCAAATGGCGAAATACATTTCTTTTTTCACAACACCCTCAATATGGGTATCAATTGAAAGGACTAGTAGAATGTTCTACAGATTACAAATCCGAGGTAGTAGGGGATAAATGATTTTTTTAACTTTGTTCTTGTTGTGTGGTAATCTTAATGCGGTGCACAAAATACACCTACTTACTAAGTTTTAACAGTATAGTACTTATAGTTTCGGAAAAAACTGGCTGTAACATACGGACGGACGGACAGACAGACATGACGAATCTATAATGGTTCCGATTTTACGTTTTACGGGGAGAAGAGGAGAATCGCAAAAGTTCTATTCCTTATTTTGTTTATTCCCGAATGTGCTATTTTATTTTTGCGTTCCAAAGAGTTTATTTCCTGAATATTCCCTTAGATATTTTATCGAAATCGATGCTACAGTTTTTATGATACCAACAAAAATACGAATATTTATATGAATGCGTCGATGCTGTTTGTATTGCTAAATTGAAGTCGTTTTATTTTATATATTGTTTATATTAAGCGTCGTAAAAACACAGTTTGTGTAGATCATAAAATATTTAACAAAAAAAATTGGCAGTCATAGGAACTGCCGATAGAAGTGAAAACTTGCTGTTGCCCTGGTACTGGTACCTACGGGCAAACGCAACTCTTTTATATTTCTGTTGTCCTGGTATCTGAAGATAAACGCTGGGCTATTGGAGGTAGGTAATCGAAACTCTTTACTGTTTCTGTTGCCCTGGTACCTACCTGGCCGTTTTTACCGAGTTTACCCGAAGATTTCATATCCGATCCGATCCATTATCATATCCAAGGGTGACGATTGATGAATCCATTTCACAGCCCACGAAAATTCTATCTATAGCGCGCCTAAAGAAGTTTTCACTTCAAAAAGTTAAGAAACATAGTGCTCTACTTACCACCAATAAGGTACCAATACAGCAACTTTATACCTCGGCCGGCAACCTTTCGGAACATGGTGTCCACCCATTCTAATATCCAAGTCTTGTGCGATCTTATCAGATTTAGTTCCAATAGATACATAAATAAAATGTTGACCGTTGAGCAACGTACCTGGAGCAAATAAAGACATATAATGTAATCTATGATACTAATATTGTAAAGCTGAAGAGTTTATTTGCTTGTTTGAATGCAAGTATCTCGGGATAGTTCCCGAGATACTTGCGACTTTGGACCAGTAGTCTGGTCCAAATTTAAAGATTCTTTCGCTGTTGGATAGTCCATTTATCGAGGAATGCTATAACTTATTCAACATTACGCTACTATCAACAGAAGCTGAGCATTAATGAAAAATGTAACAAAGACGGGAAAAAATATTGCTTTTTTAGAGCTTTCATTGCGTGACAGCATTTATGTCTATCTTTTAAAAGTTGCGTCATTAGAACCTAAGGTAAGCGAATTTGTTCAAAAATTTGAACTGGTACCACCAATTTTCGATAGATGGCGTAGCAACGCGCGCACGGTTCAACTAGGTAGTAATGTAATAATATTACATAGCTGAAAAGTTTATTTGTTTGAACGTGCTAATCTCAGGAACTACCGAGGAACGATTTTTTTTTTAATTATTTTATTGTTGGATATGTTCGTGATCCTTGAAGCTACCGGGGCGGAACCGCTAGCATGTATTATAAAATGTAAAGTCACATCGATTCTCGTTTCACTTTGGGTCCTGCAACATATCAATATATACCTACAACATATCAGACTTATCGGGTTAGCCTTAAAAAAAACCAACCCTCGATCCGAATAAGATTAGACCTTAGGGCAAGATGGTGGTCAAGCGTGTGCATCTCGAGCGATTTTTTATAAATAAGGCAAGTGTAAATCCATTTCATTTAGCCGTTCTCGGAGTCCCATTCACTACAACTACCAGATCGCTGGGGTCCCCCTGGAGCGCGTCACGGAAATTAAGGACTTGGGAGTTACCTTGGATGTCGAGCTTAAGTTTAATAAACATATAAATAATATTTGTAAAGGAGCTTTTAAGTCACTCGGTTTTGTCATGCGGCAGACGGCTAGGTTTCAGGACAGGAATGCTATAGTGGTCTTGTACTATGCCTACGTTCGCAGCAAATTAGAATACAATTCGATTGTCTGGGACCCACACGAAGAAAAATACAAGTTGATGCTAGAAAAGGTTCAAAGGAAATTTGCGCGATACTTGTATAAGAAATTATATGGGTACTATCCATTTTTGTATCCGTCTCTGTTCGTCGTCGGTATGGTTGGCATAAACACCCTGCACACTAGGAGGAAGTGTGCGTTGCTGGTGCATTATTACCGGCTTCTGAATAGCGACATCGATAACCCTGAGGCCTTGGCTCGTTGCTCGTTCGCTGTCCCCGACCGGCTGCGCGGCTCGCGCGCGTGCGCCGTGCGCAGACTCTTCCAGGAGCCGCGCGCGCGCACCGACACGGCTAAGTTCGCACCCACCGCACAGGCCCTCGCCCTACTCAACGACTTACTCGCCTATTCGCCGGAAACTGATATATTTTTTAGTAAGCAACGAGAATTTATCGCTATAATAATGAGATTTTTAAGTGTGTAGTTGTAGAGCTACATGCTATGTGTTGAGTTGGCGTGTAGCCAATAGTGGATTGTAAAACTATGATTTGTGATGTGAATTTTATAATGCTGTTTGTACTTATAGTAATACTGGTTGCTGTGCGTGTTGGCTTAAGCTGTTAGCATAGTTAACAATTGTTTAAATAAATAAATAAATAAATAAATAAATAAATAAATAAATAAAAAAAAGTATTTTGTATTTGTTTTTATCTAGGCTTACTGTATGAGCCGGTTATCACAGTGCGGCTGCCAACTGCGCCCGCGCGCGAGCGCGGCAGATTTCCATATAAAATTGAATTCAAAACTCACGACGCTGTTTACGGCCGCGGCAGCTGCGGCAGCCGCGCGGCGCCCGCGTGGCTGCGCGCGATTCTTGCGCAGTAGCTTTCCGGAGCAGAAACCGCGAAAACCTGCGGTCTCGTGAGTATTGAAACAAAACCGTCGCGAGGCGCGGTGCCGGTTTGAAACCTCGCCGTGAAAATTGGGCCTTAACGTGAATCAGAAATGTACTTATTTTGTTTATTGTCCAACAATGACAACTCAAAAAATGGAATAAAAGCATCTAAATAAAAAGTTTGCAGAGATTCAATCGCTATCTACTCACCATTTTCAGTGGAGTTGACAGTAACAGTAGTACACAATGGTAGTCCATCCACGTTATCAAAATATTTCTTTTTTAGCTTTCGCAGTGGTCCTGAAACCCAAAAATGTATATTTATTTAGCATAGCCATGTATCTCAAGACAAGTATTGCACCTAAGGCACCTATACTAGCAGCGCCCACGGTTCCAGCCGTTATTAGACTATGTGTTATTCAGACCATCAGACCATTATCTGTGTTCCAAATTTCATTCTAATCCCTCTGGTAATGTTTGCGTGAAAGAGGAGTAACATTCATACATTCTTACAAACTTCCATGTATGTAATACTAGCAGCGCCCCGCGGTGTTACCCGCGAAGTTCCCGTTCCCGTTGTTTTTCCGGTATAAAAAGTAGCCTATGTGTTCTTCCAGACTATAATCTATCTGTGTTCCAAATTTCAGCCCGATCCGTTCATACGTTAGGACGTGATTGAGCAACAAACATCCATACATTCACATTTATAATATTAGTAGGATAGTAGGATTAGTAGGAAGTACAATATCAACGAAGATTGGTTTTTGAAATTTAGCTTTTCTACATACACACAGAATCTCGATAAAATGCAGTAATACTTGAAAATAGTTAACATAATATAACAATATCACTACATAGTATAAAACAAAGTCGCTTTATCTGTCCCTATATCCCTATGTATGTTTAAATCTTTAAAACTACGCAACGGTTTTTGATGCGGTTTTTTAAAATAGATAGAGTGATTCAAGAGAAAGGTTTTTATGTAGAATAACTGCATAGTACAGTAGAGAGACACTGATAATTTTAATGATTTCTAAAACAATGTCATAAATAAACACAATTTTTGCGCTTAAATTGCAAACGCTGGCTGAACCCTACGAGGTAGATCAAAATAATGTACTGCAGTATTGTACACCTTAAAAAGGTCTACAGAAAAGCTCATTGTGGTACGTGTCTATCTCTTAGTGATAACCCACAAAAATCATTTATACCCATACCCAAAGGGTAAAAACGGAACCCTATTACTGCGACTTGGACTTGGCTGTCCGTCCGTCCATCTGTCACCAGGTTGTATCTCAAGAACGGTGATAGCTAGACAGTTGAAATTTTCACAGATGATGTATTTCTATTGCCGCTATAACAAGAAAATTATTATTATTAGCTAAAAATAAAATAAAATAAATATTTAACGGGGGCTCCCATACAACTAACTTGATTTTTTACCGTTTCTTGCTCGATTTCAACATGTTACATAAGGGATTTGGATAAGATTTGGTACATACTTAGAAAACGGTCTGGAATGATCCTTTTCAGAGAAAATTTTATTACATCATATTAAAACCCTAAACATAAACTAAAACCTTAATAACTGTAAATAGGTACAACTTACAGTTTCTAAGATTTTTGTTCAATAAGAAAATTCAGACCATCTTACCTTTTTTAATTTTGATTGGATTACCTTCGTGTTCCTGGGGATCTGGTGTGTTATCTCCTGAAACTGAAAGTAAGTAAAAAATATCGCTTTTCAAACATAAGTGGGCGTAAAATATGATTGATTTACTGTCACAATTACGAAAACGGTTCAGTTAAATTACTGTATAGAATAGATATACTATATACCGTGACTATACTATGCTCTCGACTGGACATAATATACTATGATATTGCCCAGTACATACTTTATTCTTTAGTAAGTAAATAACTAAATAAATAAATATTGGTAGACAATTCACACACAACACCATCTGACCCCAAACTAAGCAAAGCTTGTATGATGGCGGCCAGATAGCTGATATAATACTTAGATAGTTTTAAATACATACCTATTATACATAGAAACACCCAGACACAGTGCAAACATTTGAATTCATCACACAAATATTTGCACTGGGTGGGGATCGAACCCACGACCCTCGGCTTTGCAGGCAGAGCTACTACCAACTAAGCCACGAGGGCAGTCAGTACTCTCCTGTTTTTAGTACTTAAACACTTAACTTCTTTACAGACAAAACCTATGCGCCCCCTTAAATCATCTTCTGCGCTGCCTAGTGAAACGCGTCCCACAGTTTAGGTAAAATGTGAAAGTTTCAACAAAAAAAAATTAGTACGTCTTTTACCTGTATCTGATTTCCTTTTCTGATGACTTTTTAAGGCACTTTCCATTACCGGTTCTATTACGGGTTTTATTCTATAAAGCGATAAAATGTAATAAATTACTAGAAACAGAACTAATAATAAGAAAAAGACCAAGATCAAGTAGATTCGGGCACTTTCTGGTTTGCCCTGTTGCACGCATTCTTGAAACGTTGACGGATTCCTTTGACGTTCTGAAAAAAGTAAAGCCACTTGTCTAAACACGAATACTGTCGCCTCTGCTATCGTCACGTAAACGCTAGCAAATGTATGAGAAATACGATTCCTGTTTACGAAACTACACTAGGGAAGCTACGCTACAATAGTATAATTACCTCTAATTTTCTCCAATTTATCAAGAAAATATCTAAATCTGGCTTGTGAATGCCGTATGCCGTTCTAAAGACCGCTTGACTAATCTTGACTAGAGTATTTTTTTTCACACAATACCATCCAAGCGCAAACTAAGTAAATGTTCTAAGTCTTGAACATCGCCGCAAAATTGCTGGCTTATCGGGTTTTTATCGGATACACCTCGGTGAGTGTGCAACTTATCTGCATGATCTAATAAGTACCACCTTGCCCTTTCCTTATCGGACTTCTCGTAGCTCGAAGAAGCGGCTTCGTTTCATGGTTGATGTTCCAAAGACACGAACGAAGAGGTTTGACTCTACTTTTGTGATAAGAACGTCTAGGCTGTGGAATGCGTTGCCTGAGTGGGTTTTTCCCGATGGTTACAATCTTGGTGTCTTCACATCGAGAGTGAATCGAATTCTTCTAGGTAAGCACGCTCCATCGTAGAGCGCATCGTCACTTAACAGCGGACGAGATGGAGGTCAAGTGTAATCCTATTAAAAGTTTAAAAAAAAGGTTACACTACTGTTGATAATACTATTAATTTCAAGCACTTACTTGCGAAAAAACATTTCTTAGGCAAATATCTGTTGAAAACTTTAATCAACCGTCTGAAGAACATTATTCGAGCACGTTAACAACTTCGCAAATGAGCGACAAATTATATCACATTGCCAAACACAACGCATTGTTTGTTATTTGTGAATACATCGACATGTTTGAATTTACGGATCAACAAAAGTAAACAAACAAAATCACAGTATGCTGAAATATTTCTTTAAATGACGTTGCAATGTATGCAAGGGGATTTCTTAGTTTGACGTCAGCATCAACAGCAGGGGAAATAGCGCTCACTTAATATTGTATTTCCATTAAATTGTTAGGGATGGTAGGTAAAAATGATCAATCACAATTGATCAATGAATGAAACAATTATTGTTTTATGTTGTATAGAACAACGAGACGAGCAAGATGGCAGGCACCTGATGGTAAACAAATGAGCATCCTAGAACACATACACTAAGCATTTTAACAAAGTCGGATATAGCTAGCAAAATATCCAGGACACGAACCAGTGGGCAACAAAAATGTAATAGAAAACATTTTTTTATTTTGTAAATTAATGAGAGGATGATTGAGTGCTTCCACTCAATCCTGCAGTTTAAAAAGATTAAGACCTAATACCTATGTATGATTGTTTTTCACGCAAAAGGCATCCTTTCAGACGGACTTCTTCATTTCCTCCTACTTCCCCCTATATCCTTTTCATTTCCTTTTCTTCTCCTAATCCAAGATTCATGTAAAAAAAGAAAACAAATGACAAAGGTCACGGACCCCCGAGTCTGTGGAGTTGCTAAATTCAAATAAAAAATACTCCTACATTTCGATGAGACCGTTTCATTAACTGATTACTTTCGAGTTCTTGTTTGTTACTTAACATCAATAAAAGTAAAACACAAGAATGTTAGGCTAATTGAACTGCTAAATAAATGGTCGTCCTCGAAGGTGCGACGGTTCATTACATCTAAACAAGAGCTTACACCCAATCAAGCGCAAGTTCGCTCTTGTCTGGATTATTGCTGACACCTCGTTTTTTAGGGTTCCGTAAAACGTAAAAACGGAACCCTTATAGATTCGTCATGTCTGTCTGTCTGTCTGTCTGTCCGTCCGTATGTCACAGCCACTTTTTGCCGAAACTATGAGAACTACACTGTTGAAACTTGGTAAGTAGATGTATTCTGTAAACCGCATTAGGAATTGAACAAAAAAAATTTAAAAAAAGAAAAATTAGGGTTGCCCCCCATACTGAGAACTGAAACTCAAAATTTTTTTTTTCATCAAACCTACACGTGTGGGGTTTCTATCGATAGGTCTTTAAAAATGATGTTGAGGTTTCTAAAATAATTTTCCTCTACACTGAATAGTTTGCGCGAGAGACACTTCCAAAGTGGTAAAATGTGTGTCCCCCCCCCCCCCTCTAACTTCTAAAGTACGAGAATGAAAAATCTAAAAAAAATATATGATGTACATTACCATGTAAACTACCAACGAAAATTAGTTTGAGCTCGATCTGATGAGTACTTTTTTTTAGTACGTCATAAATACACTATTATTGAAACTTCGATCAAAGTTACAACGAACTACAAGAACTATGTGTACTATGTATATTATGTTACTTGCTGCAACGGAACCCTTCATGGGCGACTCCAACTCGCACTTGGCCACTTTATTCTCAACTAAATCAATCTAATCACTCTGTTCTTTCGTACGTATCAAAAGTAAGGAATCCAACCGATAAAATGACTCAATCAGGCTCATTAGAATTCAGACCGGCCAAAAATAAATAAATAAGTTTCAGTATCACATTACTCAGAGACTGAGATGACATCGAGATGTTGTTAATTTTTTTTAAACGAAGTTCTATAACGCGTGACCACTAAAAATGCAATATTACTTTTTCCAGTACCTCTTGCTAATAGCTACTGCTTTGTATGAACTTTCTTCTGACCGACAGGTCTAGCACCCAACTCTCCTGTTTTCTGCTATGCTTTGATTTGTGATGTGCTTTCAGTTCCGCTGCATACGGAGAGCCTATGAAGTTGTCTGCTTTCATCGGCTTTATCAAATTGGCAGATCACGTCACAAATAGCAAAGCATAGCAGAAATCAGGCGAGTTAGGCGGTAGACCTGCGGGGATCCATATTATACTCCTCTTCCGCCTTATTTTGAGATGGGTGCCATTGGCCGCTGCGCACAAATACCCCTATATCCTCTATAACTAAAAAGATTAAGACCATTCAGTCTCTCTTAATTTTACAGTCATGACAATGAACTTATTATTTTACCCATTAGAATTAGATGTATTATTAGTATGGCTACTATATTTTTATGCGGAGTTAGATACATCAGAGAATTTTTAAAGGTTCGGTTTGTAATAATTATTTTATGTTAAAACGGGTGAAGAGATTTTGATGAATTTAGTACATCCGTGGATTGCTGCTCTCCATTGGTTGATTTGGTTTTTTTTAAAGTAATTTTTGTTTAATTTCTAAATTAAGCGCAATAAAGATTTAATCTATCTGTCTATATCTCTCTGTCTGTTATATATATCTCTCCCCGAGAAAAAAAGTGATTTCTGAGAGTTAGGGAGAGCAGAGCGAATACAAAGGTTGCATGAATGATTAATGTTAATTCGTTTACCAGTCTACAATATTTAAAATTTGGTAGGTACATGAATCAACACAATTAATTTTAGGCATAGGTATTCGCCAACTAAGTTCTCATTTTGAAACTACAAAAGCAACGTAGGTATAAGCAATTAACATTAGCCCCTGGGGCATTTGCAAGGGGAGCGCAATTGCATTGTCTTACAAACTGAAGCTATATCATTACCCCAGCCTGATAGTCTCCCGGAATGAATTCCGGGCATTCTGAAATCGAACTTGTGCTCCGGAAATAGAGAATTTCGTGTTCATGACGAGCTTTTGGAATTCAAATCGTGAATACATCCGTACTACAGGATTGGACTTGTAGCAGTTTAGATTTACTGCGCTCAATTTTAGTTGGTACTTTGTGTTCAATGAATTACAAGTTTTACGTAAAAATTTTGAAATGTAGGGTGCAGCTGTGTTGAGCTTGTATTTATTCAAACCGCTCCAGTTATTTTCCCGTGATAAATAGATACCCTATGGCCTATGTGATATTCTAGACTTTAATTTAACAACTACTTATCTGATCTAAACAACCACGACCTGTACGTACTTTCCGTCCTGATTGAACAACAAACATCCAAACTTCCGCATTTATATTAATAGGATTAACAGCGGCAGAGTGTTTGTACTCGTAATTGAAATTTCAGAATAACCAAAGTGACAATTTTTAAAAAAAAAAAGCCGTTGTGACCCAGTGGCTGGATCGTCTAATTTCGCAATCCTAATCCTTCGAAACCTAATTAGCTGGCACTTATTTATATTAATTAATAATCAGAAGTATTTCCCCAATTGCAAATGTACGAGTTCGTCATCACCGGTGGATTTAACGATAAAGGAAAACATTGCAAGGAAACCAGCGTGTTTCAAGAGACATCTTCCAAGGACATACGTCATCTGCAAACTAGCACTTAGCTAGCTTGCTGGATTATGGCCTTTGGCCTGTGAGAAGGCTCCGAGTGCCAGCAGTGGGGACATAAGTTAAGCTGCATACGAGTAGGTATGCATAAAAGTTAAATCTAATCGTAGGTATTTAGTACACATCTTGTTTTTGTCATAGCTTCTAGTGTAAAAATCTAAAAATATACTTTTCAGTTACTTGTAATGATTTTTTTTAAGTATGACGTATTTACGAGCAAGACATGTGCCTGATAGTAAGCAACATGCCTGCCAAATAACAGTGACATGCAGC
The DNA here is from genome assembly GCA_963693475.1 of Ectropis crepuscularia. Lineage (NCBI taxonomy): Eukaryota > Metazoa > Arthropoda > Insecta > Lepidoptera > Geometridae > Ectropis > Ectropis crepuscularia. The sequence goes on from OY856358.1 coordinate 21,132,059, forward strand.
TATTGGAACATGAAGAGTCCAAATCATTACCTAGCACTGCTCTGCGCTCGTCACCCAGAGATCTAAGATATTATACCTCTAAGCACTGTAATTTCTCTGGAAACATTGCCCTACCGGAACATAGTAATGTTTGCACATTACTACTTGGCGGTAGAATAACTGGCATAGGTGTGGTACTTCCCCAGGCGGACTCTTGCCAGAGTCCTACCACTACTGCGTGATGTTTGTGTATCTTTTAAATGATTTTAAAATTGAAGACGAAAATTAAGAACAGTGTAATGTAGTATTATTTAATAATGTTATTTAATTTTCAAAAGTACAATATAAATGGAAACAGAAGGAGAAGAAAAAAATAGTAGGTACGCAGAAAGTAGAAGCAGGTTACGTCTGAATTTGTTTAAGTACGTCGATGAAACTGAGTGCAGTGAACTTCTTAACCTTATGCAGAATTTTGCATATGTTTTTGTCGTTCACAAATTTACTTACGTAAATATCACCTTCATCGGTATCAATTTCCAATTTTTTCATCGCCTCTTCTACTTGATTCACATATAAAGTCTTCCGTTCTTCGGGTACTAGTACGAAATGCCAGGGTAAACAGATTTTTAAGACATTCCAAATTACTTTTTGGCCAACAGCGTAAGCTAAAACAGGGTCAGGCCTAGGCTCAGGTTTCTGGTCTTCTTCTACTTGTTCTTTTTCGGGTGCTTTTTCTTCCACTTCAACTTCTTCACATGGTGGACAGATGTACGTCATCTTCACGTCGACCACAGACTGCGGTAGTTTAGATTTGCTCGAAAAACTCTTTGTTTTTGCCACACGTGCACTTTGTGAAATCTCCGGTTTCTTAGACTTCCCCGCAGAGTGTTTTCCTTTCTTTCCTTTTTTGTCTACAACAGACTCCTCGACATACTCTAGTTCGATCACCGTTGTGCCCTCGCACGTGTTTACTACTGCAGAAATGACTTTGTCTAAGAATTCCAAAGTACATTTAGTAGCACAAGCCAAACACTTGTCTTTATACTGTTTATCTCTGATTAATTTACAAATTACTTCTTCACATTCTTCGAATACGAAACAGATTTTCTTACCAACCGCCATAGAAAGAGCCATTACAAATCCTTCGATAGGATTAACACTTTTACACATGGCTAATAGAAACGCCGGATAATTCATTAGGCCTTCTTGAGCCTCAAACAATTCAAATAAAAAGTTTTTAGTCAAATTTCTTCTTAGATTGGCTTGCCTGTCTTCTGGATCAAATTCAAAATCAAACCAAAAATCTTGTTTGAGGAAATTTTCTCTTAAAATCAGTTCTGTAGAATCAGGGTCGCAACATCTTAAACTTCTTCTCAATTCTAGGAGTTCATCTACTGTTGGAAATTGAATATTAAGACAGTAAATGAGAAAATCTCTCCAGTCAACGTAGCATGTTTCACCGAATATCAGAAATACCAACTTTGGTATCTTTTCTGGATTAACTTTGGCCCAAATTTCGGGAAAAAGTGGACCATCACAGTTTTCTTTACCAAAAAAGGTAAAATCCTGAATAATATAAATAAATGCTTGTTGCAATGCAATGCCTGTAGGTGCGATGATTTTGAATTGATTTCGCAATTTTGCTAATTGGCTTAGCTTAAACTCAAACTCTAGCTCTCTTTCATTCACTTCCGCTGTGTCTACTAACGGTTCAGGGGGTGCAAATTGCAATAGATTGGGATCTATTATAAATGTGTCATGTTCTAGAACCAAGCTTTCCGGTATTTTTCTACCACTTTCGACAGCCATTTGAAGATATTTACAAAGTCGGTCTACAGATTTTATCTCGTTCAAATAGTATGAATTTATGCCATTTTGAACGTCAGTAAAAGTTTTGTAAATGTGGTCGTTGAAAAGTTTCATATCCTGATAACACTTGTACTGTAAAGCGTGAATGCGTAAACATACTCGGAACATTTCACCGTTTATTCCCATTGTCCACTCATCGATACATTTCAAAGCATTTTCTTTAAAAATTTCTTCTGGTGTGATAGACTCCGTAGTGTCATTGTCTTCTTTCTTTTTGACCGGAATCACTAGTTTTGCAATTTCGTGGTACTCTTTTATGATGAGGTTTCTGTAAGAATCGTTTGTTGTTTTTATTGTCGTTATTGCGAATTTAACATTATTTTCCAATATCATATTAAATGGGTTATTGCTATAATTTATTTCAATGTTTTTGAGCTGTAGATCTTGAAAAGCATTTTTCAATTGTCTGAAAACTTTGTCATCTGCGCCTTTTTTACTTCCAGATGTTTCGTCAGTATCTCTACTTATCTTCGTTAAATCTTTTGAAGTGATTCTTTCACTTGATGGCAATCTTTTTAGCATAGTAAAATAAAAATCGTGAAGTGTTTGGAAAGTCAGAAAAGATCTGAAAAAGAAATATATCGTTAGAGCACAGATTTACAAGTGTATACACAATTCATCTAACGGAAATGGAACCAACCTATTTAATTCTGTTTGCATACATGAAATGTAGGTATTCACCATTGTAGTTAGCTCTTCCATAACCCAATTTTCACATATTAGTACTTGCCTTTGTTGCTCAGCAAATAATTTTCTATCGTCACAAATGCGATATAATTTATTTAACAGTTCTTTTACCCGGCAATGCCATTCATTTTTACTGAGATTTACGTCACGCCAATCATCTTCGAAGTCATTATAATCTCTTTGAAATTGACTAACTAAATCTTGTTTTTGAGAAGGCATAGTAATAATTTGTTCCATTTTATCCTTGATAAATCTCGCATATGGTACCAGAGAATTCAATTGCAATCTTTTTGAAAATAACAGTTGTTCCATGTTCTCTACATAGATTTTTTCGATAACTTCCCAGCAAGACGCTAACGAAATACCAATAATTTCTGGAATAGGAATCTCTCCATAATCCCATTCTTCTTCGCCAGCGAGAATATTAATTACCTCATAACTTACTGCCATAAGTTCTTCTTCTTCGTCTTCTATAACGGGTATTATTTCATCTGTAACATCCTCTTTCGATTTTTCTGGAGCTTTTACAACTTCGAGTTCATTATTTATAGATATTTTACTTAGATCCTTAGATCCACGACGGCCTTGTAACTTTTCTTTAGATTTTCCATTAGACATTTCAGGCTTAATAGTTTTGGACTTTATCCGTTTGTCATCAGTAGAAGGAAAATCTAACATACTCAAAATATTTTCTCCAAAAAGTTCATCATTAGACTTTATAGGGTCACCGATTATATATTTACAAAGTTGCGACAGAAATTCTTTTTCTATAATTTCATAATACATACTGTAGTTAATGCCCAGAAGAGCATAAAACCGACTAATTAATTCCGAATTATCTTCAGTAAGGTCCCATATGACAAGTTCTTGAAGAATATCCTCAGTTTCCTTCATATGGATGTAACAAGTAAAATAACTTTCAAAAGGTTTCTCTATCCGTTTTTTGTGAGGATCATTTACAAGTTTTGAATTTCTTATTTCTTTATATTGATCCTTTTCTTTTTTTCTGTGCTTAGATATTGTTTCTTCCAAATAGATATCATCTCTATCTTCAAATATTTCTTCATCTGGTGGTGCACGGCCAGAAAACGTTTCTTCCAATATTTGAGCTTCTCTGTAAGAATTTGGATAGTTAATTATAACAAACCCTTTGATATCAACTTGATCTTTAATAAGCTCTACCAACATAGCGGCAATTAGGTGATCAGTCAATGAATCCCCGGAACTTAATGTTTCGTATGCATATTTTCCTAAATCGGCCGCTTGTGACAAAACAATTTCTTCCTCAGGAATGGTTTTAGGTGTTTGTGTTTGTTTTGAATTAGGTGGTATTATTCCCAGCATGGCAGCCGCATTGAGCTCACTGTTTTTGCTAGCACTGGTATCATCTTCAGTTTTCATTAATTTGATTAGTTCCTTATCTTCTTCTTCCTGAACTGCATTCGTAAATTTATCAAACGATAATTCTATATCCGTGCAACCAACCATTTCTGTTTTGAACTTGCGTAGACAGAAATTTACTGCGCATTCTACGCGGGCCACAAATATTTTTTGCATATTCAATAACGCTTGCATTGCCACAGTTATTGATCTGTCTGGAAGACCACGCAATAGCACTTTTGAAGAAAATGGGGGAAGTTGAGCAGACTCTCTAGGTGGTGGAAATGGATATTTTATTTCGAGTAAAGTGTACACAACATGACCCAATATACGTGTTCCTAAATATTCGTACTTCCTTTCTTCAGATTCAGGATCATAATTTGGGATTAAAAGATTTAGAGACCATGGATAGGAATAATTGTGGTATTCTTTAAATTCACTATCATTTAGCGCTTCTTGACGATCCAATTCTAGCCTAACAATTTCTTCTTCTTGGGGAACGTATTCTTCTTCTGCCCCATAATCTTTCAAAATATCTTCCATGGGATCAAGTATGTCAAATATTGGTTGTTGTTTAAAATAGAGCGTTTTCCATTCATGTACAAAATGATCAGGAATTTCGTCACCGATTATTTTTTTGAAATAAGCATATTTCGTAGCATAATCAACTATCGATAACATTGTATCGTAACATATTTCGTAATAATGTTGTCTTTTCTTTTTCATTTTTTCGCCATACAATATCCGATGAAGTGCGTTATGTCTTTTCTTTTCAAAATCAATTTCTTCAACTTCTAGGTGAATTTGTTCTTTAACGTTGTCCAAAAATTGATTAAACTGATGTGTTCTTTGCTCGTTAAATTCCTTTTCGCCTTCGATCCTATTGTTTGCCAGATTACGTGCTTGTTGTTTAGTCTCCATTATTTGAGTACACATTTGCTTTTCATATTGTGAGAGCTTCATAACTTTTTTTGCTAGGCCAGCATCAAAGTTAATTTCTTCTTCACCAATTGAAAGATTCCACAGAGAACCACTGAGAACATTCTTTATTTGCTTTTGAAAATCCTCAGTATAAGACCGTGTATCTACTTTGGTGCGCAAGTTGTGCATATAATTACTAGCCCACTCAGAATTGGTATAAGTTTTAGATTTTTCTATAGCTTTTTCTTCCATATGGAGCAACTCTTCATACGTGTAGTTTTGAAACTTACAGGGGTATCGCTCAGAAAACATGTCCATGTCTTTCTTTTCCCTGGTGATCCCTTTTGCTTTTGGTGTGGTCTGTTCAAATTTCATTGGTATTGCAGAATCTTCTATTTTCGCTAACATTTTTGAATATTTATGACGTATGTAATCATACGTATCTTGTACCTGCTTAGCTTTTTTCCTTTGCCATTCGATAAAATGCTTTTCATTTAGTAGAGGCCTCGAAAGTTCGTCTACAGTCGATTCTCGTTCTTGTGGAACTTTAGTAACTTTAAATCTATTTTCTACTTTCTCTACAAGCTCAGAGACCATTTTCCTTTCACGTTTTATAAAGTCAGTACGATCTTTTCTATCTAATTGAAGAAAAAGTTGGTAAAACAAACGTAGTAAACTAGAGCCTCTGCCATCCATTATATTGGCAAGTTCTGTATCAGGTAGGTGCATATCGATTTCTTTTAACCATTCTGATAGATACATCCAATTATTTTTTATCTCTTCGCGTGCGTTACTGGACCTTATCAAAAAATGCTTCTCATCATTTATAACGTGGTAACTGTGCAAAACAGTCGCTATGATATTGCCGTTTTTCATCATTTCTCCAAATTCTTCTGCGTCCCAATTTATCGGTCTCTGTAATCTCTCTGTCAGCCATTCTTTTAATATTTCAGCCATGATTAACTAAGCTGTACAAATTGTATCTGGTTTGTCTAACATTTGCCCTTGAAGTAACTTAGATTGAAAACATAAATATTGGATGTTACTCACAATTAAAGATTATTTTTATTCAATTGCATTGTCATAATAAAACGCCGTCAAAGTAAAATTCACGTAAAATTGCTTACTGGCCAGTTCGCCATAATTCCAGTTTCTGGGGTAAAAAGTTTATAACGTTTTAACGTATAACGTGGTAGTACGTTTTTTTTTAATAATATGAGAATTACTATAATATAGTTACTGCACTGTGCAACAATAGGTCTTAAACAAAGTTTCGTCTTAAAAATACAACAAAATGTATTTTTATGTACATGTGAATAATTTTTTTTATTGCGTAGGTTGTAAGCCATGTACCTAAGCCCTGTTTATTTATTTCGTTTAAAAAAATGTGTAGAAATAACTTTTATAATTTTAATAACAAATATTTTTAATTTATTCTCCTCAGACAAATTATTCTAACTTATGAAATGTCTTTAATAGCGACCGACCGAAGCTTCGGTTTCGGTTTCGGCCAGTTTCTGCCAAAAATCTAGTTTCAGCCTTAGTTTCGATTCCAGCCAAAAATGGCCGAAGTCTCGGCCATGCTTAAACTTCGATTGTTCGTTAATTATCGTGGTCATTATTAGTATTCGCGGCTAATAAATACGTGTGGGGTACGCTCTCGCCAGTCGTTGTTTATTGTATATATTTTAACTTTATGCGACAAACAAAACGATATATTCAATTCAGATTTTAGTGAATTTGACTTGAAGCATACTTACCTAGAAGAAACCGATTCACTCTCTATTTTTAGATACCAAGGTTGTAAACATCGGGAAAACCTCATTTAAATCACATAACGCATTACACAGCCTAGACGTTCCTATCATAAAAGTACCTCTATAGTCAAACCTCTTCGGAACGTCAACCATGACAAGATGTACCTTTTCAAACAACGAAAAGTCCGATAAAAAAAGGCAAGGTGGTATTAGATCATGTAGATCAGATGTACCCTCTCCGAAATGTACACTTTCCGGCGGTGTTCCAGACTTTTAAAGTTTTTTTCACACAAGGATGTCATTGCCTATGAGCCTTTACAACGTCTCTCGAACAATACCAAAGCTTCCAGTTGTTACGTAGCTGACCCATACAAGAGCTAATCTGTGCTTGGTATACCTAGCAAAAGGAACTGTTCAGACTTGAAGTACCTTCGCATCTTTGTTTAGTTAGGTTAGGTCACTTCAAAAAAATATCTAAAAACTAAACGTTTAGTTTTTTTTATAGTTTATATTTTTTTGAAGTTCTTTTGGCGCACAGCAGACTCACTTTTCGTGAGTTTTGAATTGAATGCTAGCGTCACGCTCGAAAATGATAAGAAACTTTCGGGGAACTCGGGACCATGGCCATTGGCCTTCTAAAAATGCGTCAGGATTTCCTATTGGCCATCTAAAAATGCGTCAGTGTTTCTAGACGGCCATGCTCATGACCACGCCCTCCGGTTTTGGTTCCGCGTAGTTTCCAAAGTAAGCTATCAAATTCTGAGTTGTAAGTTTTCACTTTTAGATGACTGCCAATTTTTTTTCCTTCCAATTGGTCTTGAGTCTTGACCTCGATGAAAGAGCCAAATTTGAGCGTAGATGTCATTGTAACGCCTAAAAGCTTGAAATTGTCAGTAAGCGGAACAGACCTATTTATTATCTTGAAAAAGTATGAGTCAGTTGAAATTAACTATTATTTTGCGGATAACAGATACGCCTGCTTTTTTGTCATTATACTTGGCCAGATTGGTATCGCCCCATACAGAGACCGTCTTAAGGGTCAAGTTGAAACACTCGATCATACCTTCTCTCAGTGCCTGAATTTTTAGCAAATTGGCTCTCATGCTGTACCTACACGTAAATCAACTACAACAACAAAGACACCGGAATTCAACAGATCGCTGATATGCAAACGCTGAGAGAACGTCGCAGAGAGAACCGACAATTTCATTCGACGAGCAGCCATCAATAATAAATAATAATAATAATAAATATTGGTGGACAATTCACACACAACACCATCTGACCCCAAACTAAGCAAAGCTTGTGTGATGGCGGCCAGATAGCCGATATAAAACTTATATAATTTTAAATACATACTTATTATACATAGAAACACCCAGACACAGTGCAAACATTTGAATTCATCACACAAATATTTGCACTGGGTGGGAATCGAACCCACGACCCTCGGCTTTGGAGCCAGAGCTACTACCAACTAAGCCACGAGGCCAGTCATCAATGACTCGTTTGTATCGATCCCTCAAAAAGTCCGATATCCACGCTATAGATAAAACCAGTAGACAAATCATTAGCAGAAAGCCTAGTTATAAAGCCATCATGCCAGACCCTGTCGAAAGGACTTTCAGGAAGACTGAAAGTGCTTGCCCATGCTTCTCGTTAGCTTTACTCAAGATGTGAATAAGATACGCTAGAATATTCCCGGTAGACCGGGTGTTTAATCTAAACAACATTCTGAACTTATCAATTAAAATTTTAATTCAAAGTTGGTTTTAAAAAATCTTAAGTCAGCAGCTGGGAAAGATTTTTTAAACCGGTCAAATAGTTCCTGAGAATTATACATCATCATCATCATGTAATAAAAAATATATCTGCTAGATAGGTACCTACACTTTTTTTTATTGTTTTTAATTTTTTTTTATCATTCCTTAACTGACTGCTGCTATACCCAAACCGTTGTGGAAAATATGCACTAGATTTCAGTAAATATTAGATTTTTATATACATGTAAGTTTCGGTTTCGGCCGAAACTGAGAACCTGGCCGAAAGTTCAGTTTCGATTTCGACCGTAAAACCAGTTTCGGTCGGACTCGAAATGTCTAACCTCCTCCAATATAAATACTCAAAGTTATTCTATGATAATAAATACCACAGTATAACGAAAACTACGGCTAATACGCGGTTTACATTATTCCAGTCCTGCGATCAAATCCAGCGCTGGATTGCTTACTGGAAAAATGGAAACCGGCACTGGAAATTATCAATCCAGTGCCAATGCTTTCCAGTGCCGGCTTACGTTATTCCAGTAAGCAATCCAGCGCTGAATCGGTCGCTGGGCTGGATTAATGTAAACCGAGTATTAAATAAATAAATATTGGTGGACAATTCACACACAACACAATCTGACCCCAAACTAAGCAAAGCTTGTACTCGTATGATGGCGGCCAGATAGCTGATATAATAATACTTATATAGTTTTAAATACATACTTATTATACATAGTATTATTTGTATTACAAACACCCAGACACAGCGCAAACATTTGAATTCATCACACAAATATTTACACTGGGTGGGAATCGAACCCACGACCCTCGGCTTCGCAGGCAGAGCTACTACCTACTAAGCCACGAGGTCAGTCTTTATTTATTATTTTATCATGATTTCATGATATTTTTTTATTTTATTTATTCTTGGCCATGGATACTAGTCCTTCAGCCGATTTCATGATATACCAAACTGTGTTACTATACTCTCAGACTTACGGTATTTTTGTACTGGCAATACTTTTTATGCTTGTCATTGAATTATTTTGACTTTTTTGTGATGTTTATTTTAATTTTACTGTTTTCATAGCGTGTTTCAAACAAATCAGTAATTCCTAACCCATAATGAAATTAAATGAATTTGAGAATAGTGTATGTAACACGTGCTCAGTAAATTGATATAAACATACGTAAACGCCGGCGACCGCGTTAATCAGGTAATTGCGTTGTTTACAGAAACCTCGCCACATGAACTTAGATAATTTGGATAAATCTTTGCACGATTTGGGGATGCTGAGTGCTATAACTGAAGCGCGACGTGATTATTTACGGGAATCGAAGACAAATTTAGGCGTGATGCGTTACAATACTCGATACGTGTCGAATGTCACAGTCGGCTACTGCATGAAAAGAACAACACACAAAAACAGACTTTGTCCGTATTTACTGCCGATTCGGCATCGAACTAAGAGTGAAAACTCGGATGCGATGGCAAGTGACGTGACTGAGAATGGTTGCGACTTTAAGAGTAATTTTTTGGAGCCATCGACGAGTGGGTACAATCGTGAGAGCTGCTCCACGAAGCGATGTCAGTCACTGGAAAATCTGAATCTTAACCTGTCTGGTGAGGCACCTCCGGGGCCGGAGATATCCCCCGAAATGGACCGAGTGTCGACGCAGATCCAAAAATTGCAAGTTGATGAATGACAAAGCCACACAGCGACCTCGAAATCTAGTGTATTGGCCTTGGTGTTATTGTACCCCAAGTATCAGTGATGGAAGGCTCTTAGATGTAGTATGAAGTGATCTAATGGATGTTGAATAAATATTTTTCAGTGTAGTTGTAACATTAGTGTGGATATTAACTGTAGTAGCTGAATGTCGATGTTCCTAGTATCGCAATGTGTTTGATTTGCTTGTGTTTATGATAATGATTTGTATGGATAAGGAAATCTGCAACAACTATTGCAAAATTTATGCAAATTGCTCAAAAATGTGTGATTTTGGTACATATTTTTGAATGGATGGATTGTGTGGAGTTGCCGGAAATAGATATTAAATTATAAATTCTATATTCATTGAAAACAAAAACATGTATTGCAGTGAAGATATTTTGAATAGAATGAGAAACAACACATACCTAAGTAAAGTTATATGGTACTTTTGATAAATATCAGGAAAAATGTTATTGCAGCATGAATTAATACTTTGTTTTGCATAGAGCATTTAGTTCATAAATTAATTTTGGAAATAGTGTATTTACCCGGAATTTATATGAAACTTCTTTTAGATTCTGGATATAATATTTTTTTGCATTAATTTGATTGAAATTTTAAACATTAGTCTGGTGAAATGTTTGTGGAATCTGTATTAAGTAATCTTAGATAAATTAATTGATCTACTGAGTCAAGTAAAGTTGAATTTATTAAAGTACAATATCTTGCATGAAAGCAACCATAAGATAAGAATCTGAGCATAAATTTACTTCTTATTGGCACATATTGAAAATGACAAATATCAATGTAGTCCCTTGTTGGATGTGCTAGATACCTTTAAACAAAGGTTTTTTCACAAACATATGACAAAGACAATTTTAAAATGGGTATCTTAAAGCACCTCACCAGTTTAGAGAAACCTAGTGTCAAATGTGTGTCTAATGTTGCCAAGAACATCCCAAATTTACTGTTATCAATTAATTACCTTCAGGTCAGCACGCCTGTTTGGTAATGTATTTAAAAAAAAATCTCACATGCATTTTTTATAAGTTTATCATGCAATCATAGTGACAAGCTATAAGCAGAGAAGACAATCCTTTGTGGCATTGAATGTTTTACTCCCCTATGGGTCAGCCCTATCTACAATACTCTTTCATGTCCTGTTGCTTTTTGAGGTGATGTGCCATGTTTCATCATCATCATCAACAGCCCACTAAACGTTCCCACTGCTGGGACTCGGGGCATTCTCTCGTGAAGAGAGTTAAGGCCATAATCCACCACGCTGGCCCAGTGCGGCTTGGTGGATGACACATGACTTCGAAAGATTCTAGGTACATGTCGGTTTTCCTCACGATGTTTTCCTTCACCGTTTTAAGTTAGCGGCATTACGCACATGACTTCGAAAAAACAGTGGTGCGTGTGGGGTTTGAACCCGGGGTCTCCGGATCGGCAGGCGCCGTTCTCCCGACTAGACCAGCCGTAACTTCCCATGCTCCCATGCAACCCATGCAACTTGCCATGTTTGATGATACAGAAATACAAAATATAGGTTGGTGGTGAATCATAGCTCATGTTTAAGTTACAATGATTATTGATACATCCGCAAAACTTACTCACATTTCAATATTATTATTTATTATGTTTCAATTCACAAGTGAAAATATCAGGAAATCAATCTTGAAATTTGTTTACATATAAATAAATTGTAAAGTGTAAATTAGCCCAAAGTTCTACAAATATTCTTAATTTCGATGTAAACGTTGGAAAGAGAAAAAAACTACCTGTTTTTCTCATTTATCTATTTGTTTTGCTGTTGCTTCCGGACCTCGCCTTCATGATGGTTCTAATCGGGATAAAATCGTATGTATGTTGTGACCGATTTGATAACAGTTGATGTGTCTTTGTGTTGGCACCTATCAACGTGATCACATTAGCTATGCACCTATAGTTGTCATTAATACTCTGGTACAATATGTATGAGTGAAACACAAAGTAAAAATAAGGTGCAAAGTTAGTGTGAGTGAGTAAATTGTAAGCTCTTAAAGTAAGAGTGTATTTTAATATAGTTACCTAAATCTATGCACCTATGTGTTTGTTGAGAACAAGTTTATGTTTTATCTAAGTCACAAATGCTTCTTTTATCATCCCATTTTTATATCGCTCAACATTTGTATTTTTTGTATTGGCGAGACAATCTTATTTTAAATATTAACAAATGGGCCACCTTGACTTCATCTAGGAGGCTATGGCTCAACTAAAATGGTCATGACTTTAATACTCCTCTTTATGTTTACGTTAAATTAATGAAGAGATAACAGAGCAAGTTATTTTATAGATGGTTGAAGAATGTGTCAAACAGTCGTCTAACAAATGTGTCAAGATATGGCGCCTAATCACCCAACCCTAAACTAAGCGCAGCTTGATGTAACAATATATATATTTATACATATTACATATAGGATCACCCAGGTCCTGAATAAATATTTGTAATTATCACACCAGTATTCGCCCTAGCAGAAATCTAACCCACAAACAACCCTTGGCTCCGCAGGCATACCAACAACTAGGCCAGTTAATAATAATATATGATCTTACTTGCACTTATCATGTACATAGTACATGTCATAATATAATGCCTATATGACTATTTAGACAAATTGTAACTCTGAAATAGTGTAAAATTTATTGGTTCAGTGGTTTCAAAGATTACCTCACTCTTATATACAATTGATAAAATCAACATTATCTCTTTATACTCGTAACATTAATATATTAATCTAAATTACACATGACATCAAAGACTGCGTAGATCTCAACTCACTTTTAGAAATTTGGATGAACATTTTAACCCACTATTTTGTATAAACTTTCATCACTCGCTTTTGTGACTTAGACAATAGGTACTTATGTTTGTTAACATAATTATTAAATTGTTATTTTGTTCTTATAATAATTTAACAAATATTGAAATAAATATTGCTTTAAAATACCTTGTTTTAATTTTCTTCCTTACAAATAACAATTACAGTAAAGGACGTAAAGGGTATCTTATGTCACCAATTTCAATATCGTAATATATCCTTACGTACTTGTGCGGTAATGTAATGTAAAACGCATGGTTTATCAAAATGATCCGTTTAAAACAAACGGTACTTTTTTAAATCTTAGCAAAGAGTTTTTATGACAGAAAAGTGGGCAACAGCTTAATATGAATAGAATTAACTTTGGGTGATAAAATATGATTTAGTTTCATTAATTTTTACCATAAATTACAACAATGTATCAGTAACAAAACAAACATTTTAATTTATACTTTATTGGTAGGTAATACTGGCTTAAAATACTTACGGGTTTTGTGCCTTTGCTTAAAAAAAAGGGTTGATTCGCGTGCATCGTTGTGAACAAGTAAAAATTATTTCGCGCGCTTTTTCTTTTCGCTGTATTGTTTTTATTTGAAAATGTCAGAGTTTTATTTATTTCCTCGCAAATATGTTATAAAACGTCGTAGGACATACACACGTGCGCTTTGATAAAGTCAGCCTTTACTTTCAGGTATATCAGGTAATATCGCCTCGGCTCTAATTTTCAACTTACCGCACTTATATCACAACTAGAGATGCGCCGAGTACCGAGTTTACTAGGTTCAATTTTTTTTCAACCGAGTACTCGGCCGAGTAACTCGGTTCAATCAAATTCCCATTTCGCGCGCGTAAACAAGTACAAACAGGTTACATTTTACATTAGGTAGGTACTACTAATTCATAATTATAATTTTGATTTTTAGCCCCCGACCAAAAAAAGGAGTGTTATAAGTTTGACTGTGGCACCGTAGAGCTCAAAAGAATGGACCGTTTTTGATGCGGTTTTTTTATTTGAAAGTATATTTCCTTGTGGTAGGTAGTTATTAGCTACGTTTGGTTAATATTATTATCGATTCAAGATGGTCGTATCCACAAAATGGCGGACAAAATATTTCTTTACAACCTCCCTCAATATGGGTATCAAATGAAAGGGTTTGACTAACAGAATAGTATATACACTTTCGCAAATTTCAAATCCAAGATAGCCGCCACCACAAAATGGGGAATTACATTTCTTTTTTCACTATTCCCTCAATATGGGTATCAAATGAAAGGGCTTGAGTAGTAGAATATTGTACAAATTACAAAAACGAGATAGTCGGGGGTAATTTTTATTTTTATTTTGATCTTGTATTCATTGAGATTGTCAAACATTTCCTAAAGTACGTAGTAGTAAATACTTTTTGAAGTGAAAACTTCTTTTAGCGCCACAGACAGATTTTTGATTAACACTGATGTTTGAATGGAGCCTTTTCCAGATGAAGATAGACTTGTCAAAGACAGTTCCCAATTTCACCATAAGAGGCGCCAATGTTTCATTTTGTTAAAGAAATTTCACAAAAACAAACAGTGGCGCCACACTTGGCAAAATTTAAAACTATTTTTGACAAGTTATCTTCATTTGGAAAACGCCCCATTATATTTGAACATATTGATTAACTTGAATATACCTATTATCTTGAATAGATTAACTTGTATAAACCTATTGATTTTCTTAACCGAGTATACTCGGCATTCAAACCGAGTTATCAGGCCGAATACGAGTATCAGAAAACCTGCCGAGTACGCTGATTACCGAGTATCAACCGAGTACTCGGCCCATCTCTAATTATAATGTAAATGTACTATTGTAGGTCCTCCTTGGGGAGTAGGTACCACGTTTTCCATTAATATACTGTCTAACTGTAATGACCAAACTGTCTCTAAAGGAATCTTTTTAGATCAATTACAGTAGGCAGCGATTTGGACTCGTGTTCAAATAAATGCGTATCACTGTGTTGTTATGCACGAGTGTTGCTTACCATCAGCCGTACCTATGTACCGATCGTCCTGCACAATTATAACAAAATTCACACAAAATACAAAACACAGTAATTAAAAAAAATATGTGTGTGTACTTATGTAGGTAGGTACGCATGCAAGAAGTTAATAGGTAGGTAGGTATTTCTTCTCTTCATTCCTTGTGCCATGGACGTAATTTCGCTAACTGAAGAAGAACTGGACGTCTACTCTGTTTCTACGAAAACGAAATTTCGAAAAAAAACTCGCGACTTTCCTACTCTCGTTCTACTTCGTTTCGTCCGATACAACATTGTTTGACATTTAAATGTTCTACGCATACTCTAATTAGAGTAGGCTTAGAACATTTAAACGGACAAAACGACGGATCGAAGTAGAATCGGAGTTGGAAAATCGAGAGTTTATTTCGAAATTAAGTTTTCGTTGAATTAGAGTAGACGTCCTGGCTGTTCGAACAAGCGTTCTATAAGTTTGACGATCTCGTAAATATTAAATTGACTGTCTAACTGCTGAGTTTTTTTTTTTTTAATTTAATCTGATTTAATTTTTAATCATAAATATTGTAAGTACTTACATCGTTTTTGGAGATGGATAATAAAGATAATATTGTATTGACAATAAATACCTCATTTGTATATGTCTTAAGATGTCTTAAGATTCGCGAGCATTACTGGTAATAGGTAATTGCTTATTTATTGACATGTTAAATTATTTATTTATTATTTGACTAACCTGGTTACTTTGTGTAATTTAATAATCCAATTTAAGTGTTGTACTAATTTAATTTTAAATTACTGTATAACTTATAACAATGATTAATTTTGTGACCTGTAATGAATGTCGTTACCAATAAAGAATCTGAATCTGAGCTAAAACAAAAAAAAACTGTTGTCTATAGAGTCGGCCACATAATATACACGTGTGCGGCATCCATCACATACAGGCTGACACACAACAGAGTGGGTCATTACTCATTACACGCTCAAACTTGTGTGTATGTGTGCGTATCAGCCTATCAGTGACAACGCACACGTGCATAGGTGGCCGACTCTATTGACCGTTTTTGTTTTAGCGAGACTACGTCCGGCTTTTTTTTATACGTCCATGCCTTGTGCTAACAAATATAACTTACCATAGAATAGATAATATTTATCTTCAACGCAAAAAGTATTAACCTGAAGTTATTTACCTACGTTTACTAAAATGTTCACCAGCTGACTTCAGGGTGTCGGTTTATTCTGTGGTGTCGGTTTTTCGTGAGAGCGTGCGCGCGCATCGTAAAGAATTACTCTCATAATTTTGCCCTAACGCGCCAAGAAATATAACTTCAACAACTAAATAATTACGATATACATAGTAGGTACCATTCTGTGTAACGCCATAGAATAGATAAGTAACGCATCAGCAAACTAATACCACAGTATAAAGAAATACTACCAGAAGTTCATCGCCTTTGATCTTGGGAGTAACGCCGATAATGTCTAGACACGGGTAGGGTTGTCGCAAACAAAAAAACGTGGCACCAGAATAAAATTAAAACACACGGAAGACGTCAGCCCTGAGCCGCGTCCATGCAATGCTAACATTGTAATATAGGTAATGCAGGAGCGCGCTTCCCGCGTCTCGCCCCGCACGATTGCCCGTCTAGGCGGCTTCCTCGAACGACTGTATGATTTAATAGACTGTGCTAATACTAAAACCAGACTTACATTTTCATTTAAACGGGTACCAACTCTTTTCTTTTTAAGCGGGTGTTTATAATGAAAAAATAAAAAGGCTGCTGGCTGGGGCCGTTGTTGTACAGTTGCATATCTAGTTCGCTAGCTGGTGGACAATAAACAGTATGACCGATCGTCGGAACTTAGCCCTTGAGGTAGTCTCCATATGGAGCGATGCCAATCAGGCCAATTTGTACGAGGAAAAGACGCAGGCGTGTCTGTTCTCCGCATAAAGGAATTAATTTCAACGGAATGTTACTTTCCGAAATGTACATTTTCCGATTACAAACCTAACCATCGCTCTTGGCTCGTTACTTTATCGTCTACACTAAATTTTCGCTCTTTTATCGAGTCCAAGCCTAAATTGGCAGCCAAAAAACTAGGTAACTAGGTGTCCTTTCAAAGGTAACGAAGGTAACCAACTGTAAGCATCGAATCCCTATTAGAAAATTAGAATATTATAACATTGTATTTTCAGGGAATCCTTAATATTATAAATGTCAATGTATAGATGTTTGGATATTTGGATGTTTGTTGCTCAATCACGTCCTAACGTATGAACGGATCGGGCTGAAATTTGGAACACAGATAGATTATAGTCTGGAAGAACACATAGGCTACTTTTTATGCCGGAAAAACAACAGGAACAACGGGAACTTCGCGGGTAACACCGCGGGGCGCTGCTAGTAAATAATAATACCATACATATGTAACAATATTTTATTTTAACTTAGAAAAAGATTTCGAGGATTGTTCCACTAATAAATAAAATTATTAGCACTTTGACTGAGTTTACTTATGGACTGTAAAACTTAAACAACTGAATCTATGGCTCTGGAATTAGAGAGCTTTGACTTTGAGTTGCTTCATTTTGGGAGTCTTGCGTTTCTGTTGACGTTTCTGCTCCTTCAGCTCCCAGCGGCGTTGCTTCTCTGGATCGTCTTCCTGTAATACATTTTTACTCATAAAACATCTAATCATAAAGTTACGGGTGATCTAGCCGGGAAAACAGCGCTTGCCGTTCCGGAAGCCCCGGGTTCAAATCCTACGCGCACCACTGTCTTTTCCAAGTCATGTGCGAAAAGTCGCTAACTTAAAAATGTTAAACGGTGAAGGACATGTACCTAATATTTCGAGGGCATGTGTCATCAGCGTCGGCTCTCTCATTGCAATAGAAGACCCCGAGTCCTAGCAGTGGGAACACTAAGTGGGATGTTTACATAAATATGTTGTATGACACTTGAGCCGAAGTGTTGTTGAGGTTGTAAGTTGTTTAGGAATTGAAATGGGATGAGAGAGGTACGTACCGCGAGTATCTTTTCCTTCTCCTGCTTCCGTTTCTCCTCGCGGCGCGCGGCCGCCTGCTCCTGTCTCGCAGCGTGCGCGCCCCGCATCCACGCCTCCGCCACCTTCTGGCGACGCTTCTCGCACTTGGCCAGAGCCTGCAACACACAAGTTATTCTGAGAGATCCAATAGGCACAATAACTGAAAACAAAAAACACATGTTCTTCAGTAGTAATACCTACTGATATTGTTATACTGTGGTACGAGTACTATAATCGTAATATTAAAGATTTATCGGTTGTCAAAATTGCAAAATCAAGCACAGGTCCGTTGTCCGCGAGCGCCGAAACGCGACTGATCGGGCCTGGCGAACGGCGCGCTATATATATATTGTAGTTATTTAAACATGGTAAATAACTGATGCTTATTATCAAGTCAAACTCTGCGAATTTACCTAGAACTTTTTAGTGGCTTTCGTTGAGTACAAAAATCTATACTAATATTATAAAGCTGAAGAGTTTGTTTGTTTGAACGCAAGGATCTCTGGAACTACTGGTCCGAATTGAACGATTCTTTCTTTGTAGGATAGTCCATTTATCGAGGAAGGTTATAGGCTATTTAACATTTCGCTACTATCAACAGGAGCCGAGCAGGAATGAAAAATGTAACAAAAACGGGAAAAATATTGCTTTTTGAGAGCTTTCGTTGCGTGACAGCATATGTCATATTTTAAAGGTTGCGTCATTAGAACCTAAAGTAACCGAATTTGTTCAAAATTTGAATTGGTACGATCGATTTTCGATAGATGGCGTAGCAACGCGCGCGCGTTCAGCTAGTTTAGTATAAAAATTTAATAGTTTAGTCATAAAATTGAAAAAACTTTATGAAAAGAGGTAACTTTGGTTTTTTTTTCTATAGAGTGAAATTCTTTAAATCGTGTTACTAACTGCGAATTAACCTAGATTAGATCCTTAACTAATACATATATTTCAGAGTTTAATACACTATTTTATAGGTCTTAAAATTGTTTTAAAAATTTAAAATTACGGCCCACCTCCCCTTATGTGACGACTTTTTAATTTTTGTCATTTTGTTTTTAGCTCACACCCCCCGGATATCATCATTATGTTTATTTTTTGTTTTTCCTGCCTTTAATGGGTGTCTGGAAGAAACCGCGGGTAAGGTCTTGAATCGAGTCGCCTGAATTTAGGGGGGGGGGGGAGGGGAACACACAACAAAATTGACACATCCTCGGATTCGTTCGAAACTCGATTCCAAAGAGAATGTAAAATATGCTCGATTCGTTCGAAACTCACACAACACAAGAAATTTCGTTATTTTTTTCAACGTTTTAGTTGACATCTCTTAAAGCCCGCTATGCAGAATAAAAACATTAACGGCTCTTCAATATATATTAAAAATCCTATTTAATGATCTAATTTTGGTCGAGTCTCCTGCACTTTTGCTGTGGGGCAAATATCCATGGAAAATGGGCCGTCTCCTTTAGGGCGGGGGGAGAGGGGTAGAGGGTGGGGCTAGTTGTATCAGTCATTGATCTGGACCTAACAGGTCAGGGTTGGATATGTCACTAATTTCGACCTAACCGGTCTAACTTGGACTCTGGGTGGGCTCCCGCCAGAAGCTCTTGCGGGTAGCCCCTGAATGTTGCTTCAGGACATTCAGGACCTCCCTTGAGCTTCTGGCTCCCGCATTTTTTATAAACACTCTAGGGGTAGTAGCCACAAGACTAGGTGGAGTCGGGGTGCTCTGTCGGTTTTGTGACTAATTTCAACTAACCTAACCTAACCGGTTTGAGTTGGTCTCCGGGTGGGTAATTTGATAAGTATTGAAGGGGATGGGAAAACGATTTTCACAAAACTGTGTACGAGTATTTATTTTAATTTATAAACATAGTTGATTACACTGATCATGATCAACATAAAAAAAAAAACACTGATTTTTTTTTTACTTTAGTGAACCTCAAAAATTGTGATCAAAACGTTTCGTTTCACGAACTTAGACATAGCAGACATTCAAATTTATGCAATATTTCCTGATATTGCGTTCCATTTCACGCATCCGCGTGTTTTTCGTGTGAATTTACAGAAACTTTAAATATTAATTTAAAATATTTTCGCGTAACTCCGAATCTAACGTAGCTAAAATCGAATTGGGAGGGTCAAGACAAAGCCCCTTGACCATTCCACAGTAGCAGTATCCTCAAATTCGGGCGACTCGATTCAAGACCCAACCCGAAACCGCTATTAGCGATAAGGCCCCCATTTATGGCACTAGTTATAAGTATTTTCTGTTTTGTAATATTTTTTAACTTTACTGGTGTGCATAATAGAGTGTTTCTGTCTGTCTGTCTATGGTCTATGGGAAATCCTCAAAGGATAAGATGCCGTACCTCCTTAGTGAGCCGGGTGCGCTTGATCTTGTCGAGTAGATGGAAGACTAGCAGCAGCAGCGGCCGCACTTCTGCGCCGCCGCCGTCCGGGCCCAGAGCGAGAGATATCAGCATCACCTTCTCTGTCTCGGGGGGCTTTGGCACGGCTTGCTCCCTGGGGATATAAAATAAATAATAAACATTTGTGGACATTTCACACACAACAACATCTGACCCCAAACTAAGCAAAACATGTACTATGGAAGCCAGATAGCTGATATAATACTCATATATTTTTAAATACATCCTTATTAAACACAGAGAATACCCAGGCACAGTGTAAATATTTGAATTCATTACACAAATATTTGCACTGGGAAGGGGATCGAACCAACAACCCACGGCATCGCAGGGCGACTTACTACCAACTACCAACTAAGCCACCAGGCCAGCCTGGTATAGATGATAGATAGATAGATGATAAAAAAAAAGGAAACAGTAAAAATTGACAATATGTTGTAAAGTAGTGCCACAGTGGGCGCCGTGGGTGGTCTGAGATGTGTATGTACTGTAGATGGTTCTAGAAGGAGGTGGAAGGGGCACTCACTCCATCTGCTTGGGTCCGCAGTAGCGGTCGGAGATGTGTATATACTGTAAGATGGTTCTAGAAGGAGGTGGAGGGGGCACTCACTCCATCTGCTTGGGTCCGCAGTAGCGGTCGGAGATGTGTATGTACTGTAGATGGTTCTAGAAGGAGGTGGAAGGGGCACTCACTCCATCTGCTTGGGTCCGCAGTAGCGGTCGGAGATGTGTATGTACTGTAGATGGTTCTAGAAGGAGGTGGAAGGGGCACTCACTCCATCTGCTTGGGTCCGCAGTAGCGGTCGGAGATGTGTATATACTGTAAGATGGTTCTAGAAGGAGGTGGAGGGGGCACTCACTCCATCTGCTTGGGTCCGCAGTAGCGGTCGGAGATGTGTATGTACTGTAAGATGGTTCTAGAAGGAGGTGGAGGGGGCACTCACTCCATCTGCTTGGGTCCGCAGTAGCGGTCGGAGATGTGTATGTACTGTAAGATGGTTCTAGAAGGAGGTGGAAGGGGCACTCACTCCATCTGCTTGGGTCCGCAGTAGCGGTCGGAGATGTGTATGTACTGTAGATGGTTCTAGAAGGCGGTGGAAGGGGGACTCACGCCATCTGCTTGATTCCGCAGTAGCGGTCGGAGATGTGTATGTACTGTAGATGGTTCTAGAAGGAGGTGGAAGGGGCACTCACTCCATCTGCTTGGGTCCGCAGTAGCGGTCGGAGATGTGTATATACTGTAAGATGGTTCTAGAAGGAGGTGGAGGGGGCACTCACTCCATCTGCTTGGGTCCGCAGTAGCGGTCGGAGATGTGTATGTACTGTAGATGGTTCTAGAAGGAGGTGGAAGGGGCACTTACTCCATCTGCTTGGGTCCGCAGTAGCGGTCGGAGATGTGTATATACTGTAAGATGGTTCTAGAAGGAGGTGGAGGGGGCACTCACTCCATCTGCTTGGGTCCGCAGTAGCGGTCGGAGATGTGTATGTACTGTAGATGGTTCTAGAAGGAGGTGGAAGGGGCACTCACTCCATCTGCTTGGGTCCGCAGTAGCGGTCGGAGATGTGTATATACTGTAAGATGGTTCTAGAAGGAGGTGGAGGGGGCACTCACTCCATCTGCTTGGGTCCGCAGTAGCGGTCGGAGATGTGTATGTACTGTAAGATGGTTCTAGAAGGAGGTGGAGGGGGCACTCACTCCATCTGCTTGGGTCCGCAGTAGCGGTCGGAGATGTGTATGTACTGTAAGATGGTTCTAGAAGGAGGTGGAAGGGGCACTCACTCCATCTGCTTGGGTCCGCAGTAGCGGTCGGAGATGTGTATGTACTGTAGATGGTTCTAGAAGGCGGTGGAAGGGGCACTCACTCCATCTGCTTGGGTCCGCAGTAGCGGTCGGAGATGTGTATGTACTGTAGATGGTTCTAGAAGGAGGTGGAAGGGGCACTCACTCCATCTGCTTGGGTCCGCAGTAGCGGTCGGAGATGTGTATGTACTGTAGATGGTTCTAGAAGGAAGTGGAAGGGGAACTCACTCCATCTGCTTGGGTCCGCAGTAGCGGTCGGAGATGTGTATGTACTGTAGATGGTTCTAGAAGGCAGTGGAAGGGGCACTCACTCCATCTGCTTGGGTCCGCAGTAGCGGTCGGAGATGTGTATGTACTGTAGATGGTTCTAGAAGGAGGTGGAAGGGGCACTCACTCCATCTGCTTGGGTCCGCAGTAGCGGTCGGAGATGTGTATGTGCTGTAGATGGTTCTAGAAGGCGGTGGAAGGGGCACTCACTCCATCTGCTTGGGTCCGCAGTAGCGGTCGGAGATGTGTATGTACTGTAGATGGTTCTAGAAGGAGGTGGAAGGGGCACTCACTCCATCTGCGTGGGTCCGCAGTGGCGGTCGGAGATGTGTATGTACTGTAAGATGGTTCTAGAAGGAGGTGGAAGTGGCACTCACTCCATCTGCTTGGGTCCGCAGTAGCGGTCGGAGATGTGTATGTGCTGTAGATGGTTCTAGAAGGCGGTGGAAGGGGCACTCACTCCATCTGCTTGGGTCCGCAGTAGCGGTCGGAGATGTGTATGTGCTGTAGATGGTTCTAGAAGGCGGTGGAAGGGGCACTCACTCCATCTGCTTGGGTCCGCAGTAGCGGTCGGAGATGTGTATGTACTGTAGATGGTTCTAGAAGGAGGTGGAAGGGGCACTCACTCCATCTGCGTGGGTCCGCAGTGGCGGTCGGAGATGTGTATGTACTGTAAGATGGTTCTAGAAGGAGGTGGAAGTGGCACTCACTCCATCTGCTTGGGTCCGCAGTAGCGGTCGGAGATGTGTATGTGCTGTAGATGGTTCTAGAAGGCGGTGGAAGGGGCACTCACTCCATCTGCTTGGGTCCGCAGTAGCGGTCGGAGATGTGTATGTGCTGTAGATGGTTCTAGAAGGCGGTGGAAGGGGCACTCACTCCATCTGCTTGGGTCCGCAGTAGCGGTCGGAGATGTGTATGTACTGTAGATGGTTCTAGAAGGAGGTGGAAGGGGCACTCACTCCATCTGCTTGGGTCCGCAGTAGCGGTCGGAGATGTGTATGTACTGTAGATGGTTCTAGAAGGCGGTGGAAGGGGCACTCACTCCATCTGCTTGGGTTCGCAGTAGCGGTCGGAGATGTGTATGTACTGTAGATGGTTCTAGAAGGCGGTGGAAGGCAGTGGAAGGGGCACTCACTCCATCTGCTTGAGTCCGCAGTAGCGGTCGGAGATGTGTATGTACTGTAGATGGTTCTAGAAGGCGGTGGAAGGGGGACTCACTCCATCTGCTTGGGTCCGCAGTAGCGGTCGGAGATGTGTATGTACTGTAGATGGTTCTAGAAGGCGGTGGAAGGGGCACTCACTCCATCTGCTTGGGTCCGCAGTAGCGGTCGGAGATGTGTATGTACTGTAGATGGTTCTAGAAGGCGGTGGAAGGGGGACTCACTCCATCTGCTTGGGTCCGCAGTAGCGGTCGGAGATGTGTATGTACTGTAGATGGTTCTAGAAGGCGGTGGAAGGGGCACTCACTCCATCTGCTTGGGTCCGCAGTAGCGGTCGGAGATGTGTATGTACTGTAGATGGTTCTAGAAGGCGGTGGAAGGGGCACTCACTCCATCTGCTTGGGTCCGCAGTAGCGGTCGGAGATGTGTATGTACTGTAGATGGTTCTAGAAGGCGGTGGAAGGGGCACTCACTCCATCTGCTTGGGTCCGCAGTAGCGGTCGGAGATGTGTATGTACTGTAGATGGTTCTAGAAGGCGGTGGAAGGGGCACTCACTCCATCTGCTTGGGTCCGCAGTAGCGGTCGGAGATGTGTATGTACTGTAGATGGTTCTAGAAGGCGGTGGAAGGGGCACTCACTCCATCTGCTTGGGTCCGCAGTAGCGGTCGGAGATGTGTATGTACTGTAGATGGTTCTAGAAGGAGGTGGAAGGGGCACTCACTCCATCTGCTTGGGTCCGCAGTAGCGGTCGGAGATGTGTATGTACTGTAGATGGTTCTAGAAGGAAGTGGAAGGGGAACTCACTCCATCTGCTTGGGTCCGCAGTAGCGGTCGGAGATGTGTATGTACTGTAGATGGTTCTAGAAGGCGGTGGAAGGGGGACTCACTCCATCTGCTTGGGTCCGCAGTAGCGGTCGGAGATGTGTATGTACTGTAGATGGTTCTAGAAGGCGGTGGAAGGGGCACTCACTCCATCTGCTTGGGTCCGCAGTAGCGGTCGGAGATGTGTATGTACTGTAGATGGTTCTAGAAGGCGGTGGAAGGGGGACTCACTCCATCTGCTTGGGTCCGCAGTAGCGGTCGGAGATGTGTATGTACTGTAGATGGTTCTAGAAGGCGGTGGAAGGGGCACTCACTCCATCTGCTTGGGTCCGCAGTAGCGGTCGGAGATGTGTATGTACTGTAGATGGTTCTAGAAGGCGGTGGAAGGGGCACTCACTCCATCTGCTTGGGTCTGCAGTAGCGGTCGGAGATGTGTATGTACTGTAGATGGTTCTAAAAGGCGGTGGAAGGGGCACTCACTCCATCTGCTTGGGTCCGCAGTAGCGGTCGGAGATGTGTATGTACTGTAGATGGTTCTAGAAGGCGGTGGAAGGGGCACTCACTCCATCTGCTTGGGTCCGCAGTAGCGGTCGGAGATGTGTATGTACTGTAGATGGTTCTAGAAGGCGGTGGAAGGGGCACTCACTCCATCTGCTTGGGTCCGCAGTAGCGGTCGGAGATGTGTATGTACTGTAGATGGTTCTAGAAGGCGGTGGAAGGGGCACTCACTCCATCTGCTTGGGTCCGCAGTAGCGGTCGGAGATGTGTATGTACTGTAGATGGTTCTAGAAGGCGGTGGAAGGGGCACTCACTCCATCTGCTTGGGTCCGCAGTAGCGGTCGGAGATGTGTATGTACTGTAGATGGTTCTAGAAGGCGGTGGAAGGGGCACTCACTCCATCTGCTTGGGTCCGCAGTAGCGGTCGGAGATGTGTATGTACTGTAGATGGTTCTAGAAGGCGGTGGAAGGGACACTCACTCCATCTGCTTGGGTCCGCAGTAGCGGTCGGAGATGTGTATGTACTGTAGATGGTTCTAGAAGGCGGTGGAAGGGGCACTCACTCCATCTGCTTGGGTCCGCAGTAGCGGTCGGAGATGTGTATGTACTGTAGATGGTTCTAGAAGGCGGTGGAAGGGGCACTCACTCCATCTGCTTGGGTCCGCAGTAGCGGTCGGAGATGTGTATGTACTGTAGATGGTTCTAGAAGGCGGTGGAAGGGGCACTCACTCCATCTGCTTGGGTCCGCAGTAGCGGTCGGAGATGTGTATGTACTGTAGATGGTTCTAGAAGGCGGTGGAAGGGGCACTCACTCCATCTGCTTGGGTCCGCAGTAGCGGTCGGAGATGTGTATGTACTGTAGATGGTTCTAGAAGGCGGTGGAAGGGGCACTCACTCCATCTGCTTGGGTCCGCAGTAGCGGTCGGAGATGTGTATGTACTGTAGATGGTTCTAGAAGGCGGTGGAAGGGGCACTCACTCCATCTGCTTGGGTCCGCAGTAGCGGTCGGAGATGTGTATGTACTGTAGATGGTTCTAGAAGGCGGTGGAAGGGGCACTCACTCCATCTGCTTGGGTCCGCAGTAGCGGTCGGAGATGTGTATGTACTGTAGATGGTTCTAGAAGGCGGTGGAAGGGACACTCACTCCATCTGCTTGGGTCCGCAGTAGCGGTCGGAGATGTGTATGTACTGTAGATGGTTCTAGAAGGCGGTGGAAGGGGCACTCACTCCATCTGCTTGGGTCCGCAGTAGCGGTCGGAGATGTGTATGTACTGTAGATGGTTCTAGAAGGCGGTGGAAGGGGCACTCACTCCATCTGCTTGGGTCCGCAGTAGCGGTCGGAGATGTGTATGTACTGTAGATGGTTCTAGAAGGCGGTGGAAGGGGCACTCACTCCATCTGCTTGGGTCCGCAGTAGCGGTCGGAGATGTGTATGTACTGTAGATGCGCGTGGTATTGCTCGATGGCGGCACACGTGCGCGCGTCGAGGATGCCGCTCGTGGCCTCCGCGCACTCGGACATGACGGACATCGCGCTGGGAAGCCCGTGCTTGTCGCCAGGACGCTTCTCCGGGCAGAACACGCTCTGAAAATTGTAAATATCGTCTTTATTTGCTAGATTTTAGCGGTAAATATGAAATATTAGGTTTATTTGCATGTTTTAGCGGTAAATTGGGCAGAAGATCAGTTATACTCACATTATCACACACATACATATTATACACTATATCTAGTCAATAGGCATGTCTAACAGCATTAGCTACAGTGCTATCCAACAAAGAGTACATCAAACTAGTCTTTATTTCCTACGTACTAAACCATGCATTTCCTTGGCGACGCCAGCAGTCCATAATCACTCACTAAAAACAGCTGAAGATCAGTTCACATTTGCTATAGTCTTATCGAACACACAGTACATCAAACTAGCCCTTATTTCCTACGTACCAAGCCATGTGTTTCTTTGGCGAGGCACGTAGCCCGCAATCGCTCACTAAAAACAGCTGAAGATCAGTTCACATTAGCTATAGTTCTATCCAACACAGAGTAAATCAAACTAGCCCTTATACCCTACATACCAAGTCCTGCATTCTATTAGCAAGGCGAGCAGTTTAGCTATATAGTCCTATCCAACACAGAGTACCTACATCAAACTAGGCCTTATTCCGAACGTACCAAGTCATGCATCTCCTTGGCCAGTCGCGTCGCATGTTTCCTTTGAGCGACGCACAACACGAACGGATCGCCGTCGTCTCTGCCTAGTTCCACTCGTACCTGCAGCGTGTCCGTACTGGGACGGACTGTGCCCATTATTACGTGTACTAAGTCTTGACGCTGCAAAAGAAAACATTTTATATTTAGTCTTTTGTTTCGTCGGTCGGTTCGTGCGGCGAGCGTTGGCTGCATCACCAAAGACCATTCGAGATTTCAACCTACATAATATGGCAATTAAGAGACAGAAATAAATATAAATAAATATTGGTGGACAATTCACACACAACACCATCTGACCCCAAACTAAGCAACAAAGCTTGTATGATGGCGACCAGATAGCTGATATAATACTTATATATTTTTTAAATACATACTTATTATACATATATACACCCAGACACAGTGCAAACATTTGAATTCATCACACAAATATTTGCAATGGGTGGGAATCGAACCCACGACCCTCGGCTTCGCAGGCAGAGCTACTACCCACTAAGCCACGAGGCCAGTCAAATGCGGCCGTAGTGGAGGCTCTGGGCCGGGAGGAGGCGGCTTAGGCAAAAGACGATGTCGAGTCCCAACCAGGGGGTCTACCGCCGAACGAAAAATGTCATAGCTTTGATATTTCTCTCTCTTATCTTTTCGCTTGAAATAATAGAGACAGCATCAGCAAAGCGATAGCCGATTTAGTTAGGCGGTAGAGGTACGGTAGTGATCGGCTCAACAGACGAAATCGGACGGACGACATCTATTCATGGCCGACGTTCCAAAGATTCCAATGGCTTTTACCCGGCAACGCATTCCTCAGCCAAGACGTTCTTATTATGAAAGCGGAGTCATCAAACGTTCTTATTTCGAGTGGAACGCCAAATACAGATCGCCACTTGGTGTCTTCAAGTCAAGAGCGAATCGTTTTCTTCTAGGTATTAAGCACACTCCATCGTAGACCACATCATCGGTGTCGCTTAACTTCAGTTCACTTCAAGTGTAAACCTATAAAGTTGAAAATAGTACTACAGCTGTCACCTTGATGAGTTTGAGAGTGAGCAGCATGCCCTCGCAGCAGACGCGGCCGCTGCACCACATGGTGAACACGTGCTCGGCCTCGCGCCGCCAGCCGCGCTCCTCCGCCGAGCTCGCCACGTCGGCGCCGGTCTCACCTGACATCATACCACACTAATCAATCAACATTCAACTATATAGTCGTTCGATGGAGACGTTTCAAAGGGAAGATCGTCCAGGGCGTCAGGAAGCGCACTCCCGAACTGCGAACACGACCGTGTTAGTAGTTCGGGAGCGTGGTTCAGGGGTGACGTTTGACGTATGTTTTGATTTAATTCATATAAGTATGGTTAATAATTAAAAATTAAACAATTTTTAATTATTAACTGTTTCTAGTCATAAATACAGTAAAACAAAAAGACAATAGAAAGAAAATATAATAAAAAGACGTTCTTGCAATATCCGCAACGCTGACAAGCTGGACAGTATACCACACTCTCTCACGAGATCGGAAAACCTGACCTAAGCTATTATGGGACCGGAATTTTATAACACTCTTCCTAAAATAGAAATCAGCCCCGAGTTTGGGCAGCTTCAGAAACAGATTAAAAAGCTGGCTTGTCAATCAAACATTTACAATCAAAGTTTTTAAAGAGTGATGGTAAACTCACTATAAAATTGAATGAAATTGACATTGTTCATTACAATTGTAATAAATATATATTAAATTTTAATGTTTGACACTTATCTGTCACATAAATAATTATTATTGTACAATGGAATGTCCAGTTTAAACTTAAAAAATGTATACATAATATGCTTTGTATGCTCTTTTTTGTTTTTATTTTAAATTGACATATAAATTGTACATTTATGAATAAAGAACTTTTACATTGACAAAAAAAAACAATTCTTTTTTTTAATGCATTTGCGTATAGTCTATTATTTTCGCCTGACGTCTTTTGTTTCACCAGTAATTTTGTAATTTTTTTTTACTTATTTTATTTGTATCTCTCAGTCCACACGTGCAATCAATCCGAATTCGTTAACTTAATGCTACTAACTATAACTATGACGCTTTAGGGACTTTGTCGTTAAATCGACTAATGTTACAAGGAGTTTACACTGTAATAATATTGGTCAGTGCCAAACGGGCAGCCATCAAGCGCGCGCACTGTCCTTGGATAAGGCCGCCAGATGCGGCCGAAACTTCAGGCGGATTGGACCATATCACATGTGAGTTACCCGTTTAATTAATTAAATATCTAAAATTGTAAGTTAAAAGTTTTCACTTACATGGGTAGTCTTTGACCACCAATTTTTTTGAAGTATCATTGTATCTTGTGGTCCACACCGTGCTATGCCTACGGTCCATAAAATATATGTATCTAGACTATAATAGCCCTCAGGGATCACGTACATATCTAACAGTGAAATAATTTTTGTAATCGGTTCAGTAATTCCTGATGTTAGTACGTTCAAACAAAGAAACTCTTCAGGTTTGTAAAATTTGTACAGATAAAAAAATCCTCACCGACTAACGTAAAGTTGTCGTCCAGCAGAGGTTTATGCAGCTTGAGGAAGTTGGAAGCGATGGATGTGTTCTTGGCCCGACCCACGGCGTAGGCGAGGGCATAGGAAGCTAGCAAGCAGCAGAGAATGCCCTCCAACCAGTATGCGTCCCATCGTGGACGCACCATTATAGGAACCTGGCGAAACAATAATTTCGATTATAAAATATAATAAATATCGGCAGACATTTCAAACACAACACCATATAACCCCAAACTAAGATTAGGACATTATTACATTTTACTGACTGGTTCGAGTCAATCTTATCTACTAGGAATTGTTCTGAATTTTAAATAATAAATATTAAATTAATATGTATTGGTGGACATTTCACACACAACACTATCTGACCCTAATCTAAGCAAAGCTTTCACTCTGGAAGCCAGATAGCTAATTAATAAATTCAAATTAATTTGAAATTATTAGTTTTTAGCACCACAGCTTGAACAAATGGTTTTTCTTGCAAATAAAATATTTTGGTATCAAAATATTTTAATGGCCAAACAGGCACCCATCGCGCGCTTACACGCTCCTTGAAAAGGACCGCCAGACGCGGCCTAAACTCGAGTCGGATTGACAGACCATATTACTTGTGAGTTAGCTGTTTACCCAATAAATATCCCTTCATATGTCATGTAAGCAGATTTGTTACAATTATTTACTCCTCCCTCTACCTTAACAGCAAAAGCAAAAAGAGCTCTAACCAAATTTTACAGTTATGTGTACTGTATGTAATATTACCTTAGAAATAGTGATCTTTGGTTGTTCATTGGAGCGAGGAGGACTGTCCTGGAACCCTTCAAACTCCTCCGGATCTTGGAAGTGCTCAAACTCATCATTGTCTTCGTCATCCTGAAATAAAATCAAACAATTTTGTAACATCCAACGGTAAACAGATATTTATATTGTAGTTTGCTTCTTATTCTGTATTATTTCTGTTTTCTTTGACTTTTTACTCTGGTATGTATCACTATCGCCAGTTAGGGCAAATTTCTTCATCTTTCTGGACAATTATCATTTATGAAATTGGAGGCATCTTTCCCTCTTTATTGTGAAGTTTGAGCCAGTAATTGTTGCATTTATTAAGAACATATTACACACACACACCTTAATAAATGCAAAATTACACGCTTGCTTAAGATTTTTGCAGTCTAGTTGGGGTCTTCCCACAGAAATCTTAATAATAAGGTACTAGAAGTCGCATGACCGCGTGACATTGTCGCCGCACAGGTGACTTGTAGGCCACCAGTGCTCGAATTGTAGTTTAGTCTTGTTCGAACCGGCAGGCGTGAATCATCTTTGAAACTTGTGTTATGGAGCATGAACAACTGTGGAAGTTCTTCCACAACTTGCAATTATACCAATAATGAGATTACATTTCACTGATAGGTATTTTATTTTATTTTAATTGCATTTTTTAATAAAATAAACGGAGCCCAATGATTCACTATGATAGTTATACATTTTTGGTGTGATCGTCATTTTGCATACCATTGCTGCATACATTAATTAACATCTAAAGTGGTACATGCATAAACAGCAATGTAATGTAAAATTAAAGATATCGTCATAACCTCTAATCTTCCATGGTACAACCGCAGGTAGCGATTGTGAGTTAGTGCTGTGACGGTCCAATTTTACTTGCCCAAAAATAAACTATGAAAATTTTATTTTAAATTTTACATAGTTTTATCGATAAAGTAACATAATAAATCGATAAAAAAAAATTTAAGCAATTAACATTACACTCGTACGTACAATCTTTTAATTCGCGGTAAACATTACTTCATAATTCATTAATTATTATTAACAAAAGTATATACATACTGGCTATAACGCGCGATTGTTTGAGGCAGTATTTATCTATTGTAAGCTTTTATTCTTAAGACTTTATTAGTTTTCATACAAAATCAGCGAGTAACACGGAAGGGAGTAGGCATACACAGCGTTTCTCCTCTGTCAAAGTACAAGTCCGCGTGGACCATGGAGTTTGATAATATACTGTGGCGTGGAATACACTGAGGGCGGGGCTAGATTTGTGAATGGTGCTTTATTTTTTATGTGTTAGTGATTTGGCTGTGTGAGTATGGTCGGCAATGGATCGGTACAGGTATGTTTTGTATGTAATAGTGCGGCTTTACGCTAGTGTGAAACTTTCCCCTCCCGCAAGAAATGACAGAAAGATTTGAACAATATTTTTTAGCTAAGGCTACATCCCTTCCGTGCTTGCGCGGAAGATCGAGTTGCTCGACGTACAAAATATTCAACAACCTTTGTTCTTCAACTATACCTAAGCCCATGTGGTGTCAGAATTACATAGTTCCGTTTTCGAAACAATAGTATACCCCATGTGACGCACTTATTTTATAGGTAGGCATATTGACTTTGTTGTAGTGTAATACACCTAATTAATGAACCTTTATCGAATGTTAAAATTGGACCGTACTTTGAAATATCGATACGTTTTAATTTTTGTCAAGCACTAGCGTATATGTGAAAAATTGTTTATTTTTCAATGTATTAGTAGGTTCACTGATAAGCGTTTATGGATGTGTGTGGTGCAATCACAGACCCAGGTTGATAATGTGCAGCGTTGCTGTGTGAGTGAATTTGTATTGGAATAGTACGCGCATGTCGTAGTGACCGCGGGGGTAGGGGAAATGTGGCGACAAGCGTTTTGCAAGTAATTTGAGAGTTATGCCATTTCTATTACCTTATTATTTAGATTTCTATGGGTCTTCCCCATGCCCTATTTTTGCAGTCTAGATGTTTGCCAGTTTTTCTTTCAAGGAGTGTATAAATGTGGTTAGCAGTGAATTGACCTTTTTGTGGTGTTTCTTTTTAATGCTATTGTTAATAGGCATGTAGCTAGGCTATAAGCTATAATAATCTTCAGATAAGAAGGATCTATCTGCCTTATAATCCAAGAAAGCTTTTGCTACACAACCAAAATAGGATTAAAAATCTCTTGAGGACTTTGCAACTGTTACTTGCTTTAATCAAAGAATATTAAATTGACTACTTCCTTTAACCTAACAATACTAATAACGGTTCACAATTATAAACTGCTGGTTAAAATTTCCTTTGTTTGAAACTGTGAGTTTGTAAAGTGCAAAGTGCTTCACACAAATACAATGTGAAATTATTAATGAACATGTAAATTTATGCAAATGTTCAACAAACCTCAATGAGAATGTCGTCCTCTGTCTCAACATGAGCCTCAAACTGCTCTTTGTATGGAGGAGGCTTGGCTTTTACTGGTGGGGGAGCTTCTTCACTGAATGCTGAAACGGAAATAAAAATTAATATTGTGGTCAGTTTTATACAACATTATATACATTTTGGAGACATTACATTTCAGAAAAATAATATTGAGACTCCACTGTTTTGTATAATGCCTATCAGTAGGAAATCAGTATTTTAGTAGTGACAAGTTCAGATAAGTTTGGTATGACACCATAATTGAGATACAGTTAGTTAGTGAGAGAAATATTGCAATAGCCATTTTTTATGAGAAGCACAGAGGTATGTTTCTAAGAACTGTTTATACATGACCTTTTTGAGAAGCAATTTTTTCTAAATTTATTATTTAAGTATCAATGCGGAATTGGCAGCTGCAATGGCAAAGCATGAGATACATCTTGTGAAATTTATATACTCAGCGATTAGAGAAGAATGGAGAAATGTATAGTATGCATAGTAGTTTGATCTGATTGGATATGGTTAAAATAGTTTTTTACCATCTACAGGTGTATCATCATCAGCATCAAATTGTTCAAACTCTGCAAAGTCATCATCCTCTAGAGTTGTGTCCTCGTATCCTCGTACAGCTAACACACTGCACAGCAGTAGTGCTAATGGTAGCACTATCCGCATTATAGAACTGAAACAAAAGAAATTAAGGTTACGAGAAGAAATTTATGGCCATAATTCATCATGTTTGTCAAGTGTAGGTTGGTAGATGACACATGTCCTCGTCAAATGTCCTTCTTGGATTATGCTAGATTCTTAGCAATCTCTTTCTTCACTGTCAAGCCAGAGGTAACCATAAACTCATGCATCTGCAGTTAGAATTAATACTCATAGGTGCAGAAAGGATTCAAATATCTGACCGTACAATTCTGAATTCAGATGTTCTAGCCACTAGGGAACCACAGCTTTTATATCACATGAACTCAGTGGATATAATCATCATCATCAGGGAGGTTTACCTGAGTTTGTTATTATGGCAAAGTCAATAACTCTTTTTACATACAACTTGGACAGATGAATAACAAGGATAAAATTAATTGAAAGGAGAATTACCCGCTCATATTGCCTATCTATAAATAGTAAAATATGTGTATTAATTAAAATGCAGAGAGATGAAATGGTTCCTGTGACTAATGAGGAAAACAATTTCACACTATAAAGTGTAGTACATTTCAGGCCTGTTTGACAGAACAGTCTTATCATAGCAAGGTTAATACCAAAACAAATATAAGGTTTCGCACGGATTATGTTACATACGATTTATAAAAATGACCCAATTCCGAGGAAAATGATCTTATGAACATTTAATAAGTAAAAGTTATAAAGATATTTTGAGAGCATGGTTAATGCTACCCTGTTTATTCAGTAAATTTGTATCCCATGAATAATCAAGGTTTTCTAATTATAATTTACAAAAAATAGACTACAGTCGAAATTCTGACTAAGCTAATTATGCTAATTATTGCATAGTTAATCGTTGAATTATCGAACTTCCATATTGGTAAGATACCTTTAATTAATTAGTATCCGTAATGTGTAATTATATCACTCCATTCACTTACAAATTAAATTAAAATATTTAAAATCCAACACGACTTTAGCAATTTTTCGACACTGATAAAATATGTTTATTCTCTTTTACCGTATTATGCTAGATTAACGCTTTGCAATCAAGTGATTGGATACATTATGACAACTTGAATTGTACACGAATTGGAGCTTGAGCAAACTAACAAAACGTTTGATGAATAAATGAGAACAAATTCATATTTGGCATTGGCACGTCATCACATGACAAGCATAACTGGGTATTGCCATATAAAATAAGTTGAGTTCTAAACTACGTAGGAAGTACTATAGATGGCGCTACTGGATATTTTTAGTACTAGAGACTAGAGTTCAAATATTGTTCTGTGCTAGAGTTGTGTCAGATTAGATTGAACAAAAATCAAGGAACTCGCGTCATCGTCACCTAAAGTTTTCTGAAAACATTTTTGAAGTGATAACTTCTTTTGGTGCATCACATACAGATTTTCTAAGGGTTGTGAATTGAACGCAAGCGTCACGTTCGTAAATGAAAGAAATATTCGGGTAAACTCGGATGATCTAGTTGGCCATGTATATCTCTAAGCCCTAATTAATTAAAATTAATTTCTCTGGAAACATTGCCCTTCAAACCAGAACACAGTAATGTTTACCCATTACTGCTTGGCGGTAGAATAACTGGCAAAGTTGTGGTACTTCCCCAGGCGGACTCTACTAAGAGTCCTACCACTACTAAATTATTTAATATACTTCTATTGGCTTACCAATTTTTTTGTTTTATTACAGCGCCATCTACGGGTTTAGCTAATAATTAGGTAGGTAAGTTGAGAGACACACAGACTAAGTAGAGAGATGGAGAGACATATCAAATTCTAAATCATAATAAGTTTTCACTTGTATCTGCCGATAGAAGTTAAAACTTATTATATCTATGACAGCCATTTTATGCAGTCCACTAAATGTTCCAACCATAGATGAAGAATTTTTTTTGCTACGCAAAAAGATCTACAAAGCGAGTGAGCGAGAAATCATTTTCAGGTGGAAATCGCTCGAGAGAAGAAGAGAAAGTGAATGAAGTAACGTCATTA
This sequence comes from Ectropis crepuscularia, assembly GCA_963693475.1. Lineage (NCBI taxonomy): Eukaryota > Metazoa > Arthropoda > Insecta > Lepidoptera > Geometridae > Ectropis > Ectropis crepuscularia. The sequence continues at coordinate 21,167,704 of OY856358.1, forward strand.
CAATATTTTAGTATACCCGAACGTAACAGTCTGATTTCGTCGCGGTAAAAATCGTGTATTTTTAGGGTTCCGTAAAACGTAAAAACGGAACCCTTATAGATTCGTCATGTCTGTCTGTCTGTCTGTCTGTCTGTCCGTCCGTATGTCACAGCCACTTTTTGCCGAAACTATGAGAACTACACTGGATAAACTTGGTAAGTAGATGTATTCTGTGAACCGCATTAAGATTTTTACAAAAGTTTTTAAAAAAAACAAAAATTAGGGGTGCCCCCCATACTGAGAACTGAAGCTCAAAAATTTTTTTTTCATCAAACCTAGTGTCTATCGATAGGTCTTAAAAAATGATGTTGAGGTTTCTAATATAATTTTTGTCTACACTGAATAACTTGCGCGAGAGACGCTTCCAAATTGGTAAAATGTGTCCCCCCCCCCCCTCTAACTTCTAAAGTAAGAGAATGAAAAAACTAAAAAAAATATATGATGTACATTACCATGAAAACTACCAACGAAAATTAGTTTGAACTCGATGTGATGAGTAGTTTTTTTTAGTACGTCATAAATACACTATTATTAAAACTTCGACTAAAGTTACAACGAACTACAAGAACTATGTGTACTATGTATATTATGTTACTTGCTGGAACGGAACCCTTCATGGGCGAGTCCAACTCGCACTTGGCTACTTTTTATTTTTTAATTAATCCTTGGATTGCAGACGATTTTATTAAATTATTTATATTATGGCATGTTCTGTGCGTGAATGTGATACAAGACGATATTATAATCCGAATCATTACACTAGTCACCAACACATGTAAATATGATTTTTTATCAGGTCTCCGAGCAGCCTTTGTGTGTCTTTTACATTTGACGTCTTTGGTTCCAACAGCTAATACTCGGGAACTCGGGACTTTCTCTCACAAAGAAAATCTTGACCACAACCCACTACTCTAGTCCAGTGCAGGTTGGCGGATAACTTACATCCTTGGACGAAGTCTTTATTGGAACTTGTCGATATCGAACTTTTTTAAAGTGTTCTTGGAAAAATAATCAGACAATCTGATGTGTAGATGGGATTCGAACCTACGACCTCTCAATTTATGAATCGTACTAATCGGACACCACAGTTAAACCCATAACAATAACAACTCATACAATATTTATGATATTTAATTAAAGTAGATAGGTATCTCAGATTCAAGCAAAAAAAAATTGGCAGTCATAGGAACTGCCGATAGAAGTGAAAACTCAGAATTTGATAGCTTACCTTGGAAACTACACGGGTGTAACCGGAGGGCGTGGCCTCGCCATCATGGCATGGCCATCTAGAAATGCGTTAGCATTTCCCATTGGCTCACGCACTTCTAGATGGCCATGCCATGATGGCGAGGCCACGCCCTTTGAGCATTTCCCATTGGCTGACGCATTTCTAGATGCCCAATCGCCAAGGTCCCGAGTTTACCCGAAAATTTCTTATCATACCCGAGCGTGACGGTAGAATCCAATTTACACCCCACGAATGTCTAGGCGCGCCTAAAGAAGTTTTCACTTCAAAACAAAAATGAATGATGAAGCTCTCACACCTATGTGTTGATACGAGGTCAACTACCTAGCCACAAACAGTACCACAAACAATACAGTAAAACAGGACAAACACATCTAGTAGGATCTAGTTTCTACTTCTACTACGTACTGCTGTAGGCTGTAGGTAGTAAACTACAATAAAATGCAGCTACTTACTCGTAAGGTTGTAAGTTTGTAAGTATAACATTGTATCTGTATGAATTCCATATTATCTAAAGGCAACAAGGCATGAGTAGTGAAAACCCCAGACTCTAGAGGACATGTCAATAGATTTTTTTAAAGTGAAAAACTTCTTTTGGTGCACCGGATTGCCATCCGGACGGATGGCAACTCTGTATAACATAAACATAATTATGTCTGTACTCTGTACCTATAGGCGAATATGAAATGACTTGATCACCCGAGGTTTGCACATCGAAACAGTTGATGACTTGTGGTTCGTCTAGCAACCGACACATTTGACCGCGCAGACGATGGACCACACCTACACCCTACACCTACACAATATCGCGCCACATCAACACATCATGCACGTCCTCCCGACGTACGTTCCTTGGGTACTTTCTCTCGTGATCTCCTTCAGGCTGAACAGAAAGCAGGAAAGCAGAGGCGATGACTCCGTAGACCCAATCCAGAGAATATATATTTTTTTAAATAAAGAGTGATGACACGAGCAGGATGCATGTGCCTGATGGTAAGCAACATGCCTGCCACGACAGTGATACGCAGCTATTGGAACATGAAGAGTCCAAATCATTACCTAGCACTGCACTGCGCTCGTCACCCAGATATCTAAGTTGTTATATCTCTAAGACCCGTAATTTCTCTGGAAACATTGCCCTTCAAACCGAATTCTCCTAGCCCTGACGACGCCTTCGAAGACGTCAAGGGCACGAGAGTCCTGATATCATGCTATGCTGAGGCTCGCACCTCATTTCCCCTGAAACAGTGTCTCAAGTGTCTCTAGGCGTCTAGCTTCGGTAGGAGATTCTCTCGACAACGGTGCCTAACTTCCTTCCAACATGAGGAACGAAGAATATAAAATGATAATGAAGTTGGGGTGTTTGGGGTGTGTAGGTAATGAATCCATGGGGTGCGTGGCTCGGGAACCTCCACGTGGTGCACCCTGGGCATCACACAACAACTTGCCTCGGTGGCATCTTGTTGTGTGATAGCGAATCCCGGCCGGGCTGGGAACTTCTACACGCGCTCCTCACCTCTTTGAACAGTGCGTGTAGAGGTTGGGGAGAGGGGCTGAAGGACTTGGCTGACATATTGGCCAAGTAAAATTCCTAAGTCTTCCAGATGAGGGTCCTCTACGAGCACTCTGATTAGCAGAGTGCTCAGTGGAAGGACAAAGGCCGCGATGCGGCCATAAAGGCGGAACCACGGCTACTAGCCGCGGTGGTGAGGGCGGACCTCTCGCTGCCGCCCATCTTTGCCGTGATACTCGACAGTGAGAGGTCGTGTGAGTTAGAGGAGCAAGAGTGGGAAGCCTCTCGCTCGCCTGAGGCGGAAGCCTCAGTGGAGGAGCTGGGGCGAGCCTGGAGATCCGCGACTCTGGGCTCGCAACCCGTCTCCACAGGAGAGCCTGGGGCGTTGCGTCGGACGCTTAGGGCCGTCCAGCACCCCGCGTATAGGCCTTAAGCCACAGGGTAGGAATTCGAGAAGGTGACTCGCCGCTGATTTCCGGCGCGTCACTAGAACTAAATGTGGAGTACTGACGCCCCCCGCGAGGTGGGTCCGCAAGGGTGGCGGCAAGGGTCAGGGTCGTTGTTGGGAGTGGAGACAGTTGTTGTCAGCCAACTTCTTCGTGTCGTTTTTGTATGTCGGTGTGCGCACGCGCGCATATTTAAAAATTCACCCCATCATTTATTCCATAGGCATATTTAATATTTATGCAAAGTAGGTGCATATAACTTCAAAAACATTTTTTTGTGTTGATCTCTCGATCTGCATTAATATTGTATACCTCGTCAACCCGCTAGTAGGTACCTCTACATATGTATTGTATGTATACCTAATATAACTAATAACTGTAGAAATGTAGACAGTTACAGTTTGAAGGCAATTAACAAAACGGTGTAAAATCCGCATTTATCATCGAAGACAAATGACAAAATAACGGAGTGTGCTAATCGTTGTTGCTAACATTAGAAAACGAAAATAACTATTTATGAACCGACAGTTATTTTGAACTATAAAAAATATACGTACCTACGTTTTTTGTCGATTTTAAGAGAACGTTATAAGGTAAGCGGTAAAAGGAAAAACTATAGTATTTAGAAACAAATTTAATTTGAATGGTTTTTGACTGATTGAATTCAGTCCACTAAAGTTAGCCAAGCGTTACAACTTAGCTTTAGTAGCCTTTGAATCGGCCTTTGATTTGCTATTGCTGTCTCTATAATTACAACCTAAAATAAAGAAAGACCAATATCAAAGCTAAGGCCGTTTTTCTTAGATTGTAGAACCTCGATGTTTGTCATCAAATCTTGCTAATTTGATCCTCTTCCCGGTTACCGATTGAACTAAAATTTTGCATGGATGTGTTAATCGCGTGACAATGAAATATTATGATAACATGTTGCTGATCTGATGATGGAGTTGGCAGATGGCCAAAGGAACTTCGCAACAAAACGGCACAACCTCATTGGATTTTTGAAGTAGGTACTTTGGTGTTAGATGGTAACCAGTAAAGGTCTGACGGTCGGATAATGAAGCTGGAAGATGGCATTAACCTTTTAATTCTTTTTTTATTGATAAGTAATAAAAGCTTGCTTTTAATTTTTTTTTTTATGAAGCCTGTTTTCCTGTTTATTATTTGGGTTAAACATTTATTTTAAATGTAAAAAACAATACTTTCTTTCACCGTTAAAGGATTACAAACTTGTTCACGTAGTCTTGGAAAAACTCAGAGAACGCATTCTCTGAGTCTGAGTTTTTCGAAGACTACGTTATTTGAACCTATGACTCACGATTATGTAGGTACACCTACGGTTATCGCAATGGGACACTTCATACATGTTTAAATTGCACCAAAGAAAATAAGGATCAGGCAAAACTTGTAATGCACCTACCATTATCCCGTAGGCAGCAAACTCGTTACGTTTGAATGTAACTAAACCTGCATAAACCCGGATTTGTGTTAATCTGTTTATGTTCTTGTGTGAACCTGGACTGACTGGTGTCACTGGGTTGTACGGAAAAGGCTTGTTCAGTCGAAAGGAGGTTTATGTACCTTTTGATGAATGGATCTTAGATAGCAACCTTATATTCTAAATAGATACTTCATTATGATACATGAAGCTGGACACCCTGACATATACAATAGAATAATCAGCCTCCTCCCTAATTTTTATCTCATAAAGAGAGTCAAGGCCCTAATCCACCACACCGGCTCAGTGCGAGTTGATGGATGACATATGACCTCGAAAGATTTTAGGAGCATGTCGGTTTCCTCACGGTATTTTCTTTCACTATTTTTGAGTCAGCGGTATCACCTACGCACATGACTTTGAAAATACAGTGGTACGCGTGGGATTCAAACAAGGGGCTCTAGATCAGCAGTCATCCCGTTCTCGCTCTCCCGACTAGACCACGTGTAATTTACTAGACCAGCCGTAACTTTCAGATAGAAAACACTATGGCGATGACAAAGAGTTAAGAATTTTTAGATTTTTTCGACAAAACAATGTTGGCGCTAAGTATTAGTAAAATTATTATTTATGGTGCGTAAAGTGGTCTAGGCTTCTTGCCGTATAGTACACGTAAACTGCACACAACCCACGCACTACAATACATAACTTTGAGATATACATTCCAGTATGAATTCAAGTATGTTCTACGTGCTAGTATAGTAAGTTAATATTAGCAGGACCCAGCACTTGATAGTTAATATTAGTAGGATTAGTAGTAATAATTAGCATTTTCTGTAATAGTTCAAATGTTAATTTGTTAACAGACATGATGACTAAAAAAATGTTAGTCCGCCAGTTAGATTATTTAAAAATATTGTATTTCTGTAAATGTATTTCTTCTTGTGTTTCACAAATAAATATGTCAAAGATGCTTGACAAAAAAAGTGAAAGAACAATGCTTAGAAGTTTCGAGTGACGTCACTTCATTGTACGATTTCTACAAAGAAGTCACAATGCCTATAGATAGTGCAATCCACGAAGACGCGCCCCACCAATTTTCGTTTCCACCAATCGCGTTTGCTCCGAGCGTCAGTCGCGAACCATTCACCAGTCATTGTAGTGTGCGTGTGCATTCATAAGTAATTAGTGTGTACCGATAACACTCAACATTGACGGAAGCTTGCACACATATACTATAAACGGTTAGAAGGAATAGTGGGGCGCGTCATCGTGGATTGCACTATCTGTACTCATGAAGTTTCAGGCTCTATATCTTTGTCGATTTTTTATAATTTGATGAAACAAAAAAAAATACGTGTCCCAACATTTTCATAATCTGTCTGACGGGCTACTAATTAGCCCGTGAGACAGGTATATTTTTGACCCAGTCACCATCCCAATTATGTCAATAGCATTCAATAGACATCGCCACTAAAATGTAGGTATTACCTACTTAAAGTAAAAAGTTAAGCTTTAAGTTAAAGCTATCATATTGTTTCTGTGTAGCCCTCTGATGACGTTTTATAAAATCCAGGGGTTTACGACCATGCCCTTGACTTGTTCTCTTTGACCTTCCCTAACTGCACGGAGCCTATCGGATGCTTATAAACAAAGCAGATAAATCGAACCTCATTGATTTCACAGAACGGATGATTCGTAGACTTGGCGTCACTAGTCATGACCGTTGATCAGTGGATGCACTATCGTATTCCTTAATAATAAACTAAAGCTGTTGAATGTTAGTAATAGTTCAACAAATTTCGGCATCGGTCTTCAATAGTGGCGCAGACTTTACATCGGATCCGTCCATATAAGAGTCTCTAAGGCCATGTTCATTGCCAGTCGCATAAAGTCACCCGGACGCTGCGTTGTTTAAATTTTTTTTAAATATATTTTTTTAATTTCCGAAATGACGTCAGCCGTGATTAAGTTTAGTGCCATGTTCCTGCTGTTTGCAGTGGTTGGAGCTGATGTTTGTTAGTATTTTTATTTATTTTTTGTTTAATATTAGTCATTAGCATTTTAAAAGGTCATGTTGTTAGTAAATTAACTTGTTTCTTAATTGCGTTGGTAATTCCAGAGATTTGAATTTATTTGATTGTACCTATATTTTTTAAACGGACTGGTAATTTTAAATTAAAAATAATTCAGCTTTATTATAAGCTATTATAACACACACACAAACGCTCCCTGCGGTTTTACCCTCATATTTCACGTTCTCATTATTTTCTCGGGATAAAAAGTAGCTTAATATGTGCTATTCCAGGCTACATTCTAACTTTGTTTCAACTTTGAACCCGATCCGTACAGCCGCACCGACTTGAGTAAGCAAGAAACTTCCAAACATCCGCATTTATAATAGTAGGATAACATAGCATTTCATTCACAGATGTGGCTTTCTATTGGTAAAATAATTTTCAAAATTGGGTCATTAGATCCAGAGATTACCATCTACATACTCTACAACCTCATAAACTTTATCTCACTGTAAAATTAGGTTTCGTTTAGATGATGTGATCAACATTGATTTCGCTAGTGATACTCTAAATTTGCACTGGATTAATTTTGGTATTTTCCTTGTTCGTTTTTTTAATATCCTTGGAAGAATAATAACCATGTTATTAACATAAATTGTCAAGACAAAAAGTTGTTGTAAATAAAACCAGTATCTCTTAAGAGCTCCACGGAAACAAACGATTATTTATTGTATTAAAATGTAAATGTATTATTTGCTATGTAGTGTTTAATATTGAGTAGCCCACTATTATTGAAGATATACTTATTTTTGCTCGTTAACGAATTCATTTTTCATTTCATTTATTTTCACGTCGCGCGCGAAAAAACCGATACCGTGAACAGGCTAGGCAACATTATTTTAGAGAACATTGTAACTAACTTTAGGTTAATACTTCTTGCATTGAAGATACTAGGTATTTGTTCTATTTTTTTAAATAAATAATGACGATACGAGCAGGACATGTGCCTGATGGTAAGCAACATGCCTGCCACATAACAGCACAGTGGCACGCAGCTATTGGGACATGAAGAGTCCAAATCATTACCTAGCACTGCACTGCGCTCGTCACCCAGAGATCTAAGTTGTTATATCTCTCAGCCCTGTAATTTCTCTGGAAACATTGCCCTTCAAACCAGAACACAGTAATGTTTGCAGATTGCTGCTTGGCTGTAGAATAAATGGCAAAGGTGTGGTACTTCTATGGTTGAAATTAGACTTCTTAGCATGAGGAATAAAGATAAAGAGTATTAACTACTTGTGTGCGTACAAGTATTTGTGTTCAACACAGATGCACATCATGTTATTGTTTTTTTGGTGAAATATGAGTAATTTGTAAAATTAAAAGCACTACGTACGTTTATAACATTTATTGCTATAGCTGTGAAAGTATAAACAGTTCACAAAGTGTCCCCGCTGATGGGACTCGAGGCTGCTCTCGCAAGGAGAGTAAAGGCACGCTGGCCCAGTGTGGATTAGTGAATGACGAATGACCTCGAAAGATTCTTGAAATAAGCCGGTTTCCTCACGATGTTTTCCTTCGACGTTAAAGTCAGTGCTGACGATAAACTGCACTTAGAAAAAATATTAGCGCTTAGAAAAAATATCTGAGGTAGGTACACCTACAGATGGGATTCGAACCTATGCCTTCACAATTATGAATGGCATGTACTAGCCAATTAGCTGAGTCTTTATTTAATAAAATAATAATATATAGCGAATAAATTTTGCTCATTTCGAGTTTTTTTGTAAGTTCATTTGCATCGAAATGACTCGCGCTTACCTCAATGGACTCATAATATCCGTCACTTAGAAGACATACCTACATTATGAATTTGAACTTGACATATTAGTATCTTAATCAATTATCCTCATAGTTTATAAGGTTTAATATGACACAAAGAGAGTTCCAAGAGATGTAGTCATTCACCAGGACCCGGCAAATGTCAAGGGCGATGACACAATCATGTTTACAATACACAAATAATGAATAAAATATACACATAGTACACATAACTTTATGCACCTACTTGTAGTTTTATAAGGGAATTGTATAATCGAAGGTGATATAGCTATTAGAGCCTCATTAGAGCTGTCGTTTGATATTTCTTGAACTCAGAAGAAGGAAGACATATTGAACGTTTATGCTGTGCAATGCGTTACATGAATGGATTTTGACCGATGGTTACAGTCTTGGTGTCTTCACATCAAGAGTGTATCGGTTTCTTCTAGGTAAGCACGCTCATAGACTGCATCGTCAGGCGATATAGTAATCAAGTGCGAACATGCTTAAAATAATTTTAAAAAAACGCGGTAGTTTTTTTCCCATGAATAAATGGGAAACACAAGTCGAAAAGCATAGCACCATTATAGAAAGTATCGAAGTCTGTACAATCAGTCAAAAGAGACATCGATACAACATTTGCCTGAATACGGCAAATTGCAGAATCCTTATTGGTTATGTACTCTATAACCACCAAGCAATAATTTTCAAATATTAGAAAGTTACTGTTTGAAAGATAATGTTTTCAGACAAATTACAAGGTAGCAAGATGATTTATTATTTTCTTTTAGGTGAATTGGCGGTTAAGTGTTGACCTATAAACATTACCTAGTTTATCTCTTTGTGGTCAGCGCACAGCAATGCTAGCCAATGATTTGAACTCTTTATGTGCATAGCATAATTAATAGCGGTGTAGCACTATACTATGCGTGACACATACCACTAAGTGCATGTTTTGCTTGTCTCATCACTCTCTACATTATTTTAAATCACTAAAAGGATTAATTACTTTGCTTGACAAGTTCTCGAAGAAATCGCGTTGTGCTTTAATTGTTTAATAGCCACTGAAAAAGTTTGTAAGTACAATATTGTTCCACAACAATCTTGTTTCATTCAAGAACTTGTAGTCTTGAAATAATATAGGTACTATTCAATTACCATTTAACTTCCTGGCCATGAAATATAAATGAAGCATTAATAAAACCATTAATATCAATGCTTGACAACTTAATCATCGCGCATAATGTATTTGGAATAGGATGATAGGAAAATTAGAAAACATAAATCATTGGTGCTTCAGCTGTGTCCTTTAGATAATGGCGTCTCCTTAAACGTAGCTTAGGCATCGTACTTTATTTTCCGCGCGCCTTCTCTGTACTGCTTGAAGTGTTTATGCTGTTATTTATTACATTTGTTGTCTACGAAAACGTTTTGTAGACATGACTAAAAAATACACAACCATAAGGCCTCTGTGTAGTGCGTTGGTCCGTCATGGTGATGCGATGACGAATACAGACTCAGAAGACAAAGATTTGAAATTTAAAACACTCCTGCTCCTACTCTACGCTGCGGTGGGAATTAAAAAAGATGCCTTTTTTAGGTATGAGTCAAACTACTCCCTTCTGACGCATAATGACCAACACGCGTTTTGACTAATTTTAAAAACGCATCTGGACATATACGCATAAAGTGGTACTCGTGCTCTAACACGGAACAAAAACATTTTTTTTAAATCAAGACTGTCAAGACGCTAAAATTTATGTATATCTTTAGATAATCTTTATTTACGAGAAGCAAAAGCTTTGTAGCCCTTTTTCACGAAAATCACGGAAAAAATATGAAATTTCGCGAACATAGCTTAAATTGAGAAAGCGCGCAATGATAATTTTTTTTAATATGCAAAATTTTTTTTAAAAACAATTTAAAAAACATTACACACCCTATTTCTCACACACGAATAAATAGGTACCTACAATTTTGTTTATTGTTCAAAATCTGTGTTAAAATTGAGAATCTATGGAAATATCGTAAAGCTGAAGAGATTTTTGTTTGGACGCGCTAATCTTAAAAATTACTGGAGCGATTTCAAAAATTATTTCGCCGTTGGCTATGAACGTAAGTAATCTCTGAGTACTATAAGCCAGTGTTTCTCAAACATTGTTGAGTGTTTCTCAAACATGTTCTGCTATGACCCGGTAAATTTCACACTGCTCCTTCGTGACCCATCGGGTTGGGCATTTTTTGGTAAAATAATAAACATTATTTTCTATGAAACTCTTTAGGAACCAGGTACATATTTCTATGTATTTATTTTTTAGTCTCTAAATTTTAGTGCGAAGTATGGCGCTTCTGCTTCTTTCTTATTTTTCACTAATTAATCTAAGTTCGTGGAAAATGACGCAAGTTTTATGCGAAGGTCCGGTTCTACTTCAAGTCGGTTTCTGTATTTATTTAATAGTATTTTCAAAATCAAATCGATCGAACAAAACACATAAAATTGGCATTATCGGTCTGTACTTTCATCGATTTGTAAGGAAAAATAATGACATGATTTCAGATACATCTGTTTTTTCAATGTCCTCTGCTATGTATATTCAGAGTTCTACGCTTTACCGTTTATGCGATCATGCTAATTGACTAACTATCAATAGTACGAGTAGGTAGTTATTATGGGGCAGGCTTGTTGCTTCCCATCAGGCACATGTCCTGCTCGTCTCGTCACTCTATAGCTCTATAAAAAAATGTGAATGGAATGCGACCCGGTATTTTATTTTCATGACCCGGTACCGGGTCGCGACCCGGCGAATGAGAAACGCTGCTATAAGCTATAGTATTGTGTACCACAGGCGAAACCGGGACGGACCGGTAGTATATTAATTTTGCTTTATGGTTGAATTTCGACCACGAAGTAACTATAAATAAAAACACACATCAATGAGATTTTATTGCTGTGAACGGTGACAAAATGACGGAAGGGGTCACTTAGATCGGATCCGGATTCTAGTTATGCTTTAGATTAACCGGCACAGATTAGCGAGTCTATGCTGCAATGCTTTTGTAACCCGAGATCTGCTCTAATTAATTACTTCGCTAATGGCATGTATCATAGCAATTAACAAGTATGATAAATGAAAACCAGTGAGGATAATTTGATCTTCCGCGCAACTACGATCAATAATTCATCTTAGGTAGTTATCCGCGATTCTTGACACTTTTTAATAGCATTTTTGAAGTGAAAACTTATTTTGGCGTACCACAAACAGATTTTTCGTGGTGGGCTGTGAATGTGACTTGAATTCTAGCGTCACGCTCGGGAATGATAAGAAACTTTTCGGGTGATATGCCACTAATTTCGGGTGGCAAGAGGCCATGGTCGTGGCCATGCCCTCCGGTTTCACCCGCGTAGTTTCCAAAGTGAGCTACCAAATTCTGAGTTTTCAGTTCTATCGGCAGTTTCTATGACTGGCATTTTTTTTTATGTTACTTATTAACCAGATAAATATAATAATTACTCTGTACTATGGTAATCTTATATAAAAAAATCTCGTGTCACAGTTACCTTACTCCTCAGAAACGCCTTTACTGATTTTTACCAAATTTTATATGCATGTTCAGTAGGTCTGAGAATCGGCTACTAGCTATTTTTCATACCCCTAAGTGATAAGGGTTGTTGATCCCTATTTTTTTTTTAATATTTGGAGAAAAAAAATATTTTTTTTTTTTTAATATGTGGCATTAAAAATACATACAACCCTAAATTTTTATCTTTTTATCACCAACCCCTATTTTTAATACCCATTTTAGTAATTTTTTCATTTGACAGTGAACTCCTCCTAAACGGCGGGACCGATTTGAATGATTTTTTTGTGTGTACAAGTGGATTCGAGGATGGTTTAGATTCACAAACAAGCCCGGCAGATGGCGCTGCAGATAGTGTCTAGGTTATGATCCGAGCGAAGCCGGTACGGGCCGCTAGTATGTCTATATTATTTTAGTTAGTTATCCCGATCACAGTACAAGGACAAAGTTAAATTATTTTAACAAATCCTGTGAAAATGCAGGTGACTTTTGTTTCGGCTCATTTCTGTTTTGCTTCCCTCACTTTATTTTATGTAAAAAAATGGGTTTACGTTTCACACACATCACCATCCATCTATGACTCCAAACTAAGCAAAGCTTGCACCATGGGAGCCAGATAGCTGATATAATACTTACATATTTTTAAATACATTAAACATAGTAAACACCCAGGCTCAGTCCAAATATTTGTATTCATCACACAAGTATTTGCACTGGCTGGGGATCGAACCCATGAGCCACGGCTTCGCAGGCAGACTTACTACCATCTAAGCCACCAGGCCAGCCTAAACTAAAATGAACTATTTTTTTTTATTAAACGTCTACCGTTAATTTTTTCCATATCTACTTACTTAGGACGTTGTACACTTTACTCGTACTCTGGGCATCAGATTATTTGTAGAGCAAAGGAGATCACAGGTCAGAAAGTCAAGGTTACCGACATTGAAATTCGAGACTTGGTCGATGAATAAATTTGAATGTTAACATAAAGACTAATGTTAAATGTGTTAATATACTACGAGGTGTTATAGTTTTAGTGATTTGTTTAACGGCTATGCCAATTATAGCTACAAAAACATTACCTGGGTTTTACGCTATAATTAAAATGTCACTTAAGTACAAACGTGTATTGTGACGTCATTTCAACGGGGTTAGACAAAAGTCTCATAGTTTTTGTTCTATATGGAGAATAGAAAAGTAAATTTAGAAAATGACGCAAGCTATCACATGAACTTGCAGTAACGTTTGCAAGTGTATAACATTGCTTTTTTCATAATTATAGTTTTGCACTTGACTGCCATTTGGCTTGATGTTAAGCGACGATGCAGTCAACTATGGATTGTGCTTACCTAAAAGAAACCGATTTACAGTCGACTTGAAGATAACAAGATCGTAGCTATGTAACTATTTGGAAAAATCGTTTCGCGTAGACCAAAATCAAATTTGCCAAAAATTCCAAAACTAAATCGACTCTATGAAAGTTGAAACGATTTTTTGGGCTTCTTACGTTCCGTTTTATATAGAGAAGTGAAAAATCAGTTTTTTTTAAAATGAGTAGACGAGCAAGACAGATTCACATCACTATTTGAGACACGATACGCTAAAGTCACTCATACATTGCATTCGTCACCTGGAGATATAAGATGCATGCATTTCCCTGTAAATTATCTAGAATATTTTCTTTCAAACCGGACCGATGATACAGTAACTGACAGAACCATGTATGGTATTTTCCCACGCGCAAAACGAACACCGTCAAAAGCCTTACCACAGATCAGAAAATAGTTGGCCTTACCACCTGGCAACTACATTTCTTCTTGATTATCACAGCGTTTGTAACCAAACTCCTCCGCAAAGGCTTGACCGATTTTCACGTTTTTTTTGTAATATATATAGTCGGTAAATCCGTGAACAGATCGTAAACTGATTTTCATACCCCTACGTAATGAAAAATTAAATAATAGTTAAATTGCTAAGATATTATTTTTTCTGTTTTGTATTTTTTTTTTGTCCCTTGTGGCTTTTTAATACAGATTTGTTGTAAGTATTGTAAAGGAGGGTATCAACATTTTTATCGAGACGTAATTATAATTACAAATCTACGATTCTACAAATCGGTACAGAATACAACATTTTTTTGCAGAATAAATAAACATAGAGTTCCATAAAATTAGCATGATCCGGCTGAGGACCGGTCCTCGATGTGGTCGTCATCAGCTCTAAGACTCGTTTGACCACATGCTTCGACTCCTAGGATACTGAACCCGTAGGACGGCCTAGGATCTCGTTTTAGGCACGATTAAAAAGTTGACTTTGTTGCACTGCCATTTTTGGTGTCAAGACATGTTTTTGTGGTTTCGATTCAGTTGCAGAAGATTCTTTTAAAAAAATATTCAATTAAAGTGCGTAGGCATACCAAAACATACCAAATTACAATTCGACTAATAATATAAACTAGCAGCGCCCCGCGGTGTTATCCGCGCAGTTACCGTTCCTGTTTATTTTCCGTCACTATAGCAACAATAATAAAATGTGTGAAAATGTTAACTGTCTAAATATCACGGTTCATGAGATTTAGCATGGTCAGTACCGGTGTTAAGGTAGGGCGCGGTAGGCCAACCGCCCAAGGTGCCGGATATAAAGGGGCGCCCTTTATTCGTATTACCTTTATCAAGACTAAGAAAAAAAAAATCTCGCCCAGGGCGCCGGTAACGCTAAAACCGGCACTTAGATTTGTGACAGACAAAGAGACGGATGGTCAGCAGAGTCTTAGTAATAGGGTCCAGTTTAACTACTTTGTTTCATCATCATCACCATCAGCCTGTGTTCGTCCATAGCTGGACATAGCCCTCTCCCATAATACGCGACTCAGCACGATCCTCGGTCTTACGTCTCCAACTGCCACCAGCTGCCTTTCGAACATCATCACTCCATCTAGTCTCAGGGCGTAACCCCACCTACACTACGTTTACCGAATCGCGGTCTCCAATCCAGAACCCGTCTACCCCAACAGTTACCGGGTCTGCGATAGGGAATAACTTTGGAAAACTTTGAATACGGAACCTCAAAAAGTAGGCTCTTCAATATACTTCTTAAACGTATGAGTATAGAAAAGATGTATGACTCAAACTACTCGTGATCTATCGCGGAACAATGATATTTAAATCAAGGCGACGTCAAAACTGATATTTACATCATAATAACTCTACAAACGGAAGTTGTTACTGCGCAGAAAAAACACGCAAGAATCTGTGTAAAAACCCAAAGCGGATTGTAGCTGGTTATTTACCTGTAGTGAATTTCGTGATTGGTAAATAATTGGTTTGATGAGAAGTATTCAATTTTCTTATTATTAACAAAAACCTTTGATGAGACATTCGTTTCTGTGTTTTTTCATCTCGTTTTCTATACCACTGTTGTCTGAAAGATGTTGATTTAATTAGTGATAAGGTCACCGTTTGCTAATAGGTATATTTCAGAATTGTGTTTCTTTTAGTTTGTTTTAAGTTCAAAAAAGAGTTAACGTTCTATTGTTTCTAGTTGTCAAAGTGGTGCGAATTGAAGTAATTTTGAAAACAAGACACATTTAGAGACAACTTGTAACTATTGTGAGCTGGGCTGGACAAGTTAACCCGAATGATAGGCAATATCAGGCATTTCATGGTAGGCAAAATGTATAATTCAATGTATAAATTTACATCTTTTTACACAACTGAGGTTTAAAGGTAAGTTTATAATAAATAGGTACCAGATTATAAAAATAAAATTTTGCGTGGATGAATATGTAATAATTAAGTATTGGTGGACATTCCACACACAACACCATCTAGCCCCAAACTAAGCAAAGCCTATATACTATGGGAGCCAGATAGCTGATATATATGTATGTTTATGGATGTTGTTTCTGTTTTATTCAAAACCTAATAAGCGCATTTGGATGAAACTACTGTACCTAATACGGCTTATACATTAAGTAATATATACTACTTTTTATCTAAAAAAAAAACATTCATGGCATGAATAATACATTTTACCTACATACTAGACTATATACCGATAGTTCCACATCTATATTCTGCAGTTTTGGCTTCAAGAAGTATCCAACCAAACATCCTTCTTGACAAACTTTCATGTTTATAACATTAACTACTATTACAAATTATAACTATTATTATAAACATGAAAGTTTTTCAAGTTTTTTTTAATACTAGTACAGTATGATGGACATAAACTTGGTGCCTTGACCTCCTATAGGGTATGTCACCGATACGCACAGTAGGCACACATTGCGGTTGTATTTACATAAGAATTTCGACATGAAGTCTGCATTAATAAGTCTTTTCGCCTTGGATATGGAATTTACAACGTTTGAGGATCTTGACTTTTTGAGAAACGAGTGTCCAATTCAAGCTAGCCTGCCTATATTATGATGAAAGAAAATCAATTATCGATTATTAATAGTCTCGAAATTCTTTCAAATACATTAAATATCAATCAACTAGCAAGCGCAGCCCGGCTTCGTCCGTGGTATTTAATATACAATTATACATATAGCCTATATCACTATTTTTTTTAATTTGCCACTCTATAGACTCCGGGGTCTGTGACTTTTGTCATTTCTAACTGCCTATATCACTCAGGGATCATCGTGCATATGCAACAGTGAAATAATTTTTGTAATCAATCCAGTAGTTCCTGATATTAGCGCTTTCAAACAAAAAGCCTCTTCAGTTTTATAGATATAAAAAATCTAAAGATGTCGCTAACCACTCAGCGTCTCTGAACGACGAACGCAGTACATTGATAGCCAGTCATTTGAACTCATTAAAATACCGAGTTAAAAGTAGGCATGTTGCACCAGTACAACCAGTATAGTAATAACGACCTGTTAACGTTATGTATTATGCTATTTGTTATTAGTTATCACAGTTATTGCTGTGATGCTATTAGTTATTAGTCGAGAATGTAAACCCGCGACAAAAGTCAACGTAGATTAGTGGTGCTGAAAAAAATACATGTAAATTATTATAATTAAATGCTTACAACAATAACTATCTTATCTTATATATAAAATTCTCGTGTCACAGTGTTTGTTTCCTTACTCCTCCGAAACGGCTTTACTGATTTTTACCAAATTTTATATGCATATTCAGTAGGTCTGAGAATCGGCTACTAGCTATTTTTCATACCCCTAAGTATTAGGGGTTGTTCACCCCAAACATTTTTTTTTAATTTTTGGTATTTTTTTTTCTTTTTTGTTGTTTTATAATGTGGCGTTAAAAAATACATACAACCCTACATTTTTACCCTTTTATCACCAACCCCTGTTTTTTTAGAGCCATTTTAGTAATTTAATCATTTGCCAGTGAACTCCTAAACGACGGGACCGATTTGAATGTTTTTTTTTGTGTGTGTATTCGAAGATGGTTTAAATTCACAAATAAGCCCGGCAGATGGCGCTGCAGACAGTGTCTAGGTTATGTCCGAGCGAAGCCGGAACGGGCCGCTAGTATACATATACTAGCTGACCCAGCAAACGTTGTTTTGCCATATACATTATTAAATTACTAAAATGGCTATTAAATAATAAATAAAACAAACGGGGTGAGCTAAATAAAACCGTTTAAAAATAGGAGTTGGTGATAAAAGGGTAAAAATTTAGGGTTGTATGTATTTTTAACGCCACATTATAAAAAAAATAAAAACAACAATTTTTGTCAGAAAATTAAAAAAAATTTTTTGGTGTGAACAACCCTTGTCACTTAGGTGTATGAAAAATAGCTAGTAGCCGATTCTCAGACCTACTGAATATGCATATAAAATTTGGTTAGAATCAGTAAAGCCGTTTCGGAGGAGCAAGGAAACAAACACTGTGACACGAGAATTTTATATATAAGAGATTATATTTTTCAACTTTAAGGTCAGTTTTTGACGTTATGCTTCTTTTGGCACGCTTGAAAAAATTAAGAGAGTGATTTTCTATGTTTCGCGCAAACACCAACAGCCAAATTGGACATACAGGGTAGCGATTCTGAAGCCATTCGGTTGCATCCGACACGGAATCTCATCTCTCGGTCTTTGTCATGCTAAACAGATAAGACAAAGACCGAGAGATGAGATTCCGTGTCGGATGCAACCGAATGGTTTCAGAATCGCTACCCAGAAGTCAGTTACCCATTTTTTTAAAGGAATAAAGTTGGGCTTGAAGTGGCCTCTACTGCCTAGCCTAATTTGAGCTAGTGTAGAAAGAAAACATTCGTTGCTCATTTGCGTTAGTAATCGTCATCATCATTTTCGGCCTGTTATTGCCCAACGCTGAGCATATGTCTCTCTTCGTGTACGCCACTTACGTCGATCCTTTTTTAGTCTCATCCATACATAAACCGCGACCATTCAAATGTCATCGACCCGTCTAGCTAGTGGGCGCCCAACGTTTATCTTGCCTTCTATGGCCACCAATCCGCCACCGCTAGAGTCCATCTGCCCTCATTCTAGTTGGCAACGTGTCCAGCCCTATTTTGAAGGTACGAGACGTAGAGAGAGCTATCAGCGTCAGTAGTACTTCTTATTTTTTTTAACTTTAATAGGTTTAAGTACATTAGGTACAGTAGGAAATCGTTGGATGCGGGCAGCGCAGGACAGATCTTTGTGGAAATCTTTGGGGGAGGCCTTTGTCCTGCAGTGGACGTCTTTCGGCTGATATGATGATGATGATGAGGTTTAAGTACACTTCACCCCCATTATGTTAAACGACGATGCGGCCTACGATGAAGCGTGCTTACCTAGAAGAAGAAGAAATTCACTCTCGATTTAAAGCCACCAAGATTATAACCATAGAGAAAAACCTACTCATTCCACACACCACACTCTAGCTCATTCCACAGCCTAGACGTTCTTATCACAAAAGTAGAGCCAAACCTCTTCGTTCGCAAGCGCGGATCCAGAGAGGAGGGTGGGTCACGGGGGTCCTGACCTCCCTGGGCTGGGTCCAGTCCCTAGGTAGATCACTAATTAAATACCATGCATGTGCTTATTGCACATTCTTGTGGCTTGACCACGACCTGTGACCTGAGCCATGTGTCCCCTGGAGCCAAAGCAGGATCCGTCCTTGCTCGTGTCTTAGGAACAGCAAGTGAAGAAGAGTAACTTTCTGTGTGCGTACAACTTTGTAAATTAAATCTTCAATCGTAATTTCCAGCTCACCTGGAAGGTCAGGGCGCCGGCCCCGCGCCGGTGACGGAGGTGTGTCTCGGCTGCATCTGCCAGGCCGTCTCGGGCTGCAAGGTGGGCACCCAGTGCGACGGCGACCACTGCGGCCTGTTCCACATCACCTGGCCGTACTGGGCCGATGCCGGGAAACCCACCATCAACGGGATGTCGCCTGACTCGCCTGATGGTAAGACCTTTGATGTACCACTAATTTTACTCTACTACACACGTAAACCATGAATTAAAACGCACGCACGCACTTTTCGTACCGGGTCGTGGCTTGACTACGCCTATTATTCTATGATCCCGCTATACAACGACCAACAAATGGTACAGACCAAGCTGTTCATAGGATGGATAATATTTTATATTAAATTTACTATGACAATAAATAAATTGTAAATAGGTTGTCTAAAAAATTTCAGTCCATAATATGATTAAATAACAACTAAAAAAATGAAAAATTTCTACATTTCTAAAATTCTATCAACTTAAGTAATTGATAGAATTTTAGAAAAAACTGTTTTTACATAATTTGTTATTTTGGCTTTACTCAATGCTGGCAATACCCTTGGCGTTGAACCTGGATCCGCCCTTGGGTAAGACCTTGATTTTAAAAGTTAAAATAGGTACTTCTTTTAGGTCCTGCAAATTGTTTTCAGTTTGAATTATAACTGCGAAAGTTAAAAAAGGCGCATGAGTAACACACATATTCGCGGGTTATTCCAAGACCAGAAAGATTTAAAGAGACTCACAGTTTTATTATTTGTACCCGGATCTGTAGTGTGAGATGCTTGACGCATGACGTTTGAGCGCGTATTTCCCAAGGCCAGACGTTTTCTACAATTTCACTAATGATTTCTATAGTTATTGGTAAAAACCTGAAAACCTTTTCGAGCGTTTGGTTGACGCGACACGTGACTAAAATGCTCGAGGATTTGGTCGATGCGAGGTGTGACTAAAATGCTGGCGTATATTTGTCTAAGTGATAAGCGTTGCTATTCAGCGTGGTGATTTCGCCAGCATGCTGGACGCGCTACAGACTGATAGTTGGCTTGATCATCATGATTATTTTTATGATTTTCGGTGGTTTATGAATAATTCAGATGTGTTTAGTGCTGCAGATATGTAGAATAGTGTAGTTGTCATTGTGATTGATTTAGTTTTGTCAATAGACAACGGCTCTGTGTATTCAACTAAATAAAAATTAGCATCCCGTCAGCATAATAATATTGGCATAGATTTGCAAAATGCTCTGCCTTGAATCATTGATGCTGGTGACGATGCTGTCTACGCTGTATGATTTATGGTTATTATTTCCCGAGGTTTCTACGAATTTCTGTAAAACTTGAGTCTAATTTATACTTATTACTGTTTTTTTATTATAAAACTTTAAAAATGTATCCTACGTACAATGTATGTATATGCTTTTCCATAGGTTTTTTACTAATTGTCGCGTAAATTGTACATTTATCTTTAACTATAAAATACAATAAATTAGTGTGCTAACCCTCCCTTTTTCACAATTTCAGCTTTCCACACTTGCGCAAACGACCCGTACTGCGCTGCCCGAGCTGTCCAGGGATACATGAGCAAATTCGCCCAGGTAAGTTATATGTATATTATGTAAATAAATATTATTATGGACATTTCGCACATACTCCAATCAAGGCCCAAACTAAACAAAGCTTGTAATATGGGAGCCATGTATGTAATACATACTTATTATACATAGAAAACACCCAGATGCAGTTCAAATATTTGTATTCATCACATAAATATTTGTTCTGGGTGGGGATCGAACCCACAACCAATGACTTCGTAGGCAGAAGTACTATCAACTAAGCCAAAAGGCTAGCAAACACAATGTAGAAAATATATTTTTAGGCTAATTTTCAAATTAAATTAGCGGGCCTCAAAACCTCTGCAGTGCAGTACTTGTGGTGAAACCTATAGTAACATTCTTGGACACTGCCTTGAGAGATCGTTTTGTATCTTATGCTGTCCAGAGAATGATAAAAATCAACGATATTCTAAGTTTTGTGAGGGGCAAAACTCGTTCTTCTCGTATTTTTTGCGAATAATCAAAACACGGTCAATGTCGGAGCGTTGTAAAATCCAGATAAATTTGTAAAATTAAACAAATTTGTCGTAGAAATTATTCGTAAAAAATCTGTATAAGATTACCCTTTGTCATTTTCATTTCATTGTCAGTTTACAGAGCTAAAACACTTTGCACCCGTTTTTCCACGATAGCGACCGAGAGACAAGGCACAAACTTGAATTTAAGTTGGTCATATTGACTTGAACTTAAGTTTAAAATAAAATTGAGTTCTCTGAAAAACGCACGCTAACAATTTCCCATTTCATTGGACTCACGTATATTTCATAGGAAGGTTGTTGTAAATACATATCACACCTAGGATACATAAATTAAATCTGTTTTTGTCCCAATGCTCACTATATGTTGGAGTGATGTCATTGCATTACCTCGATATGCAAATCGAGCACACACATTGCTACAATTTACATGCACGCATTACCAGATCATCTGTCCTTTAATGGAAGAGCCACAGTCGCTTTTTGTCAATAACCAACTATTAATAAAGTTTTAGTTCGTTTATTTAGTCTTCTCGTAATATTGTCGCAGTAACTTTAGCACCCGCCCATGGGTTATGACTTTTATAGGCAGGTACAAAAACTATGACATATCCTTTTGGCTCGTATTAAACATTTTAAGGTCAATAAAACATGTTGTAGGTACTTGTAACATCAGACATGCAATACAATTAAAAAAGTTGTTTCCTTAATAAAATCGGCAAATTGAAGCATAGGCACTGCTGTTTTTTATGTGATAAATTTGTATTTATTTCATAATTTTTAATATTTTTCCTCATAAACATTTTTTTATACTTACATCTAAAGAAATAAATAAAATTTGAAGTGTTTGTTTGCAGTTCTCAATGTTCACTAAACTTATGTGAAAGTACGAGTATATGTTTGTACAGTAGTGCGTACTGCTTTCTTACATAAAAACGTAAAATATCTATTTGTTTTTTCGTGCTAATCTCAGGAAAGGCTGGACAGCTTAAAAGCTGTTATAACGAAAAACTTCAGCCAAAGTTGAGTTCTGTTAAAACAAAATAAATCTATATTTATAAAAGCTTTCGCTTTTAGGTCTTTTCATTTCATCAAGGAATCTCACCGGAATTCTCACAAGGAATTTCAGTATAAGTTACGGTGGTCTAGTCGGGAGAACGACGGCTGCCGATCCGGAGACCCCGGGTTCAAACCCCACACGCACCACTGTCTTTTCGAAGTCATGTGCGTAATGCCGCTAACTTAAAACGGTGAAGGAAAACATCGTGAGGAAACCGACATGTACCTAGAATCTTTCGAAGTCATGTGTCATCCGCCAACCCGCACTGGGCCCGTGGTGGATTATGGCCTTAACTCTCTCCTTGCGAGAGAAGGCCCCGAGTCCCAGCAGTGGGAACGTTTAGTGGGCTGTTGATGAAGGAATCTCAGAAATTACAAATGATAGGAATCTGAATTTTTGCAAGGAGGTCCCTTTTAGCACATATGCGCTCGCTAAGACGGGGTTTTGCGAAATTAAACCCCTAAGAGGGTGAAACAAGGAATTAACGGTTGTATGAAAATTCGTCATTTTCAAAGTTATCAAATTTTGTATCTACACACTTGACACGAAGCAATTAAATGTTTGTTCCATCAATTTTGTAATTTCGAACTGTACGGGGATGAAACTTCAGTTGAAATGGGGGATGAATGTCAGAATGGAAGTTCCCAATCGTTGAAGATAAAACCATGAAACTCTGTATATACTTGACACGAAACAACTAAATGTTTGTTCTAGCAATTTTGTACTGTATGAGGATGAAATTGGAGTTGAAATGGGGGACGAATGTCTCTTATGCTTTCAAACCCAAACAACTGAACCGATTTTGATGAAATTGTTTGAAATTGTTTTATTATAAGCTGTTTTTAGTAACCGTAAATATGTCTGGGTACACAAATAGGTACCTACTGCCTGATTTATTTTAGTATTTATTTCGCGCGGACGAAGTCGCGGGTAACAGCTAGTCAAATATAAATATGACAATCAACAGTTTAGGCAAGTCGCAAGGCTCAGCTGGTTTAAATCAAAATTATTTTTGATGTACGACATTCAACCAGTTTACATTTAGTTTTCAATTCTTCAGAATCATATTAATTATTGAATCGATTAATGAAAGATGATTTTTAATTGTCTGATGATTCTGTATGAATCATTATCTGTATGAATCTGAATATGAATTATCTGTATTCTGTATGAATGTAGAATGCATTATCGCTTAACATCGGGCGAGACGGCGGTTAAGTGTAAACTTAATATATAAATTAAGCGGTTTCACACACGTTTTAAAGGCAGATATATATTGCAGATTCCTGTTTATTTTTCTCAAGTGAGTCCTCTTACTTGAGGAAAATAAACAGGAATCTGCGATTAGTTAATCATTAGAACATCACCTATCTAGTAGTGAAAGCCCCGCCATAATCAGTCTAGCCGTTTCGGAGATTAGCCGGAACAAACAACAAGAAGTACAAAATTAAAAAAAAAAATTATTACAAACAGACATTTAGTTTATTTGTATATGTATATGAATAAAATTGGTAATCATACTACATACTTAGTTAGAACTCCCGACAGAAGGGAAGTGACATTCTAACTATAGAAAAACTTATAACTTAGAATTTGAGCATTAAACAGCATTAATATTGCGCATAACGTCACCTGTATGTATATGTAGCTACAGATATACTGATATTAAGCATGTTGGTGACGCCAACTTACAAGATTTTACTCATCCAAAATGTGCTAAAAAATTTTAATAGTATTGAGTGACGAGACGAACAGGACATGTGCCTGGTGGTAAGCAACATGCCTGCCACATAACAGCACAGCACAGCACAGGATCATGAAGAGTCCAGATCATAACCTAGTACTGCACTGCAATCGTTACTCAGAGATCTAAGATATTATATCTCTAAGACCTGTGATTTCACTGGAAACATTGCCCTTCAAACCGGAACACAGTAATGTTTGCACATTACTGCTTGGACGGTAGAATAACTGGCAAAGGTGTGGTTGTTCCCCAGGCGGACTCTGGTAAGAGTCCTACCACAACTATTTTTCTTTTTCATGTGATAGTTCTCTTTACGAAATGAATTTAACGCATGTGTTTCTCCAGGACTGCAACGGAGACGGTGTCGTGAACTGCTACGACTTCATGGCGATCCACAAGAAGGGCGGGTACGGGTGCGTCGGGGAACTTCCCTTCAACTACGTGAATGTGTTCAACCAGTGCGTCGCAGCCGTCGCCGCGCACCAGGGATAGGCAGCTTTACCGTCAAACTTACCACCTACTACTGTCACTTTCAAACCGTTTATACTACTGAGTTGGAAAAATCATCCACCTTACGTTCGAAAAATCTTCCTTGCATAGGAAAGGAGGAAGATTTTGCCAACGTAAGGAGAATGATTCTCCTTACGTTGGCAAAATCTTCCTCCTTACGTTGGAAAAATCTTCCTCCTTACGTTGGATATTCATCTTCCTTACGTTGGAAAAATCATCCTCCTTACGTTGGATATTCATTCTCCTTACGTTGGATATTCATCCTCCTTACGTTGGATAATCATCCTCCTTACGTTGAAAAATACATCCTGCTCCTTTGAAAAAGGAATAAACCCTGCACACATCGATGGCTCAAAGATGAGAATCACGACCACATGACGGTATCAGGTTTTTCCGCACTAATTAGTAGAGGCAACGTATAAATTGCATGAATTTCTCGAGCACCGTAGAGTACCTACCATATAACTGGTTTGAAAATAACGAAACATTTAAACGAAACATTTAAATTTGATGCTAAATACAGCTACGTGATTTTTTTATTAATTCGGTTTAGTATAATTGAGACCCAAAAGAGATTATTGTATGATTGAACTTACTAAAATGACTGATTGAAAAATATTTTTTAAGTGGTAAGCCCAATGAATACGGATGAAGAATTTGTAGAGTAAGCTGTCTATGATTAAGTCATTTCTTTTATAAAATAATAATAAACCGCTAGTCTATAGGTTTATGAAGAGTTTGTATTATTTATCCCCCTCCTTCCAAATGTCATAGTTATTATATTTATAATAGTGAGATTGTCATATTCTTAGAGTATACATAAGTACTTATTTATCCTCTAAGGTCATATTAGAACGAAATAATACAATAAAGTGAATATTAAAAAAAAAGACGAATAAAGTACGAAAGAAGGTTGCTTTATTTAGAGTAATAGATATAAAGGAATGGATGACGAATCATATTTAAATGATCACTTTAAAGTTGCCTATGAGGTCGCAAGCACATCACTGCTGGTTACTCTAAAGAGTGGTACTATCATTAAGTATTAAATAATGTATTCAGTAAAACCAAATGTTTAATCTGTTGGTACATGAGCTAGAAAACAGGCAAAAGTTGACAAAACTAACATCTGACTAATTCATTCTGATCTGACATAGAGTATTTTTTCATATCTTACTTATATTCTAGTCAAACAGTTCAAAAACGTGCTAAACAGATATAAAGCTCCTAGAAACATGTGCGATACCTCATTCGATTCGAAATGACGTCTAGAAAAAAACATTATATGGGTTTTTTTGGCACATAAAAAATTGCGATAGTTATTAACAAAATAAGATTACAAAGATACTTAAGAAATTTTGCAAAAAATATCCTGAAAGAGCAGGAGTTTTTTGTTGATATAAAACAAAACATAACTACCAAAATTATAAACTTTAATAATTTTTTTGCATTATTTCATGAAGTACTTAAATGAGAAGAGCTTCACGAAGCGAAAAATATATAGACCAATTATTTAAACTGTTATACCGTAATATATAAAAACAGATACCGGAAAAAAATTAGTTAATTAACATTGGTATAATTTTATATGTTTAAGTACCTAGATTACACTACATAAAAATATTGTTGTTTAATACTGTAAAATCCATATTTTAGATGATATGCCGGCGCGTCTAAACCGTAGAGATCTCGCGGAGCTTTACTTTCAGCGTTAAAAATAGGTATACATCTATACTAATATTATAAAGCTAAAGAGTTTGTTTGTTTGTTTGTATGTTTGTTTGAATGTATACTAATATTATAAAGCTAAAGAGTTTGTTTAAATGTATACTAATATTATAAAGCTAAAGAGTTTGTTTGTATGTTTGTTTGTTTGTTTGAACGCAAGGATCTCTGGAACTACTGGTCCGAATTGAAAGGTTATTTCTTTGCAGGATAGTCCATTTATCGAGGAAGGCTATAGGCTATTTAACATTAGGCTATTATCAATAAGAGCCGAGCATGAATGAAAAATGTAACAAAAACGGGAAAAAATATTGCTTTATGAGTGCTTTCGTTGCGTGACAGCATATGTCATATTTTAAAAGGTGCGTCATTAGAACCTCAAGTAACCAAATTTGTTTAAAATTTGAATTGGTACGACCAATTTTCGATAGATGGCGTAGCAACGCGCGCGCGTTCAGCTAGTACCTAATAAAGATAGAAATCTAGAGTCAAGATTTTATATTTGAAATTTTCTGCTCTTTAAGGATCTTTTTTCAAAGTTTCTTAAGTATCATTAGTTAAGAAATTATTAAAGAATAACTAAATACCTTATTTTTGTAATCTTATTTTGTTAATAACGATCGCAATTTTTTATGTGCTAAAAAACCCTTAAAACATTTTTTTGTAGACGTTATTCCGAATCGAATGAGGTATCACACATGTTTCTTGGAGCTTTATTTCTATTTAGCACGTTTATGAACTTGTTGACTAGGGTATTAAAATAATTAATAATTACAATAAACTATTTTTTACCCTTAAAACTCACCCCTCCCACTTCCCGAACTCCGATCGACCGTAATTTATTATTCCTTTAATTTTTATCATATTCCCCTCCTTTTCTAATGGGTTACATCCTACCGCACATTTTTTTCGTTTTAACACGTTCACTGTGTGCGAAACGATTATCTCAGGTGTTTGTAAAAATTCAACAGAGACAAATAAATATTTCATCTTGTGGTCAAAATTGTAGGTATTCCTCATCAAAATATAACGGTAGGCTTTTATCGACCTACCACGCACTGAGGGTGAAAAACATCTGCTGAGTGCGGCAGTGGGCCTATTTCGGCCCACCCTCCTGTCAGGCAGCTAGCGACCCCCTACCGCACAGAGCGCGCGTCCCGCCATTTAGTGTTGTGCTTTCTAACTGATCTGATGTAGCGTGTGATCAACGATGCCAAACAATAAAAGAAAAATACAGTTATTCGCCCCACAGTTATTGACAGTGATGGTGACAGTAGTGACAAAATATTTTCCACCAAGAAAAATAAAAATAATTGGGAAACAAATGTGCACGGAAAATGAAGCACAAGCGGTAAGTTTTGTTTACTACCTATACATATCAACATAGCCGCCTTAGACTCATAACGACGTGGGGATTTTTTATGTAATACCATTATTTTTGAAAATGATTATTCTTAAATTATTTATTTGCTTTTAGTATTATAGTATCTGCCAAGCATCTGTGAACATCTTTCCACATTTTATGTTTTAAAATGTAGTGTAGTGGTAGGACTCTTAACAGAGTCCGCCTGGGAAAGTACCACACCTTTGCCAAATATTCTACCGCCAAGCAGTAATGTGCAAACATTACTGTGTTCCGGTTTGAAGGGCAATGATTCCAGAGAAATTACAGGGCTTAGAGACATAATATCTTAGATCTCTGGGTGACGAGCGCAGTGTAGTGCTAGGTAATGATTTGGACTATCATGTTCCAATAGTTGCGTGTTCAACATCAACATCAACAGCCCACTAAACGTTCCCACTGCTGGGACTCGGGGCCTTCTCTCGCAAGGAGAGAGTTAAGGCCATAAATCCACCACGCTGGCCCAGTGCGGGTTGGCGGATGACACATGACTTCGAAAAATTCTAGGTACATGTCGGTTTCCTCACGATGTTTTCCTTCACCGTTTTAAGTTAGCGGCATTACGCACATGACTTCGAAAAGACAGTGGTGCGTGTGGGGTTTGAACCCGGGGTCTCCGGATCGGCAGCCGCCGTTCTCCCGACTAGACCACCGTAACTTATAGACCACCGTAACTTATACGTTGCGTGTTACTGTGCTGTTATGTGGCAGGCATGTTGCTTACCATCAGGCACATGACCTGCTCGTCTCGTCACTCTATGCTATAAAAATCTAAATCCGTTCAGTAGTTTTTTCGTGAAAGAAAAGCAAACATAAATACATCTAAACTTTAACATTTAAATTTTTAACATTAGTGTTATTATTTATAATTTTTAACATTTTAACATCAAATTAAGAAAAAAAAAACATTTCAGAAAATCAAGTTAAACCTAAGAACAATGACCATGTCCTTGAGATGAGCGCTAAACGAAGAAATCGTGTAGGGTGCTACGACCTAGCAAAAAAAGTTAAGAAAATAAAAAATATTGCTGGAAACGCAACCAAAAATGTTAAGTAAATAAAAACAGTTTTCAGTTCTTTTACGATAATTCTGTTTTATTTTCGATATCCGCTTATTTTTCTCTGTCCCATCACTACTAAAAATACTTTCTAGTGCGGTTCAGGTCGATATCGGCCTCCCGTTTTTCCTGCTTTATTTCTCATTTCCTGCTTGGCAGATCCCGAGGCGAATCAAACCTAAGGAAGTTGGGTTCAAGGTCATTCTAACGATATAAAAAAATGTATACATTATGTTTCCACAAATTTCTAGCAATTTTTAATCTATCCTAGTGCTGGTGGGTCTAGAAAGACCTGCCACGCACTGGCGGAAATATCATGGGAGGCGCAGTTTGGCCCACCGCCACACCAGATGAAAAATTATGATTTTACTTGCGCAGTAAACGTGTTAAAAAAGAAGTGTCGACCCTGGTCCATAATACATAGATTCCACAGCTAAAAAATAAAATCAATTGTCAAAGAAGTAAAATCAAAGTTTCAATTGTAAAATAACAATAAAATAAAAATCACCATCTCAAAAAAAAATTTGCAATCATAGGGACTGCAGATAGAAATGAAAACTTTTTACTCAGAATTTGATAGCTCTTTAGAAACTACGCGAGTGAAACCGGTGCTAGTCCAGAAAAAAAAAATCAAAGCGTGGCCGTCTAGAAACGTCTTCCAGGCATGGCCATCCAGAAATGCGTTAAGACACTATGAAGTCGGCTGACAAATTCACGCACACAGAGACACCCAAATTCGACACACTGAAGTTGGTTAGGCATTAGTGCTAGTATAGTGGCCGGCAAACAAGTTGATCCAAAATTGTCGTGGAAGGGGAAAGTTCGCGCATGTACCCTTCCACCAAAGAGACCTTAAAAACGTTTCTGCGCAGCCACGCGCACCTAACTTCATTGGGTCAACATGTTTGCTGGCACCTAAAATACTTCTTAAAATTAAAGGAGTATACTTTTAAATTGTAGTATTACTTCTTGCGTACATACCTGTTACACACATTTATTTACAAGCTTTTATTTACTTTCATCTGTCCCGATGTTTGTAACCAAATCTTGCAAATTAAATTTTCATCATTTCATCCCACCACTTCGGAAAGAATATGTTTGATCTTCGTTATCTGTCTTGATGTCGTTATATCTCTTGATCTAGACTCTAGATCTTGAGAGTAAAGTAAATTTGAATTTAGAAACCGTGTGCACTGTGCACTTGTGGCGTGGTGCCTTGTGCCTTGTGCTTTGGTGCCGAATTTATCATACAACTTTTTTAATTTGTTAACAACTCTGAATTGGAACCTCCTTGGTGAGCTTTTTTTAATTTGCTTTGCGCGCAATTTTCTTTTCGCGTACCTATGGAGAATAGAGGTGCCTTAACCTTATTATTATTTTCATGTCATATTATTATTGTTAAAACCTAAGATCGAAAACAGGAAACTTGATAACATGTGATAAACCTAAAATGAGTAATTCTAGGGAAAACTCTTGTTTGACTTATAAAATAGAATCCTGAGCTTTAGCGAGGGAATTAAAAGAGCACAAGGCGAAAAATCTTTGCACTCTACCTAAGACTACTTTTCTACTAAGACTACTTTCCGAAATGGTGAGATGAAATATAATTTCCCTCTTTATACTGGAAACATTGCCCTTCAAAGTAGAACAGTAAGATTTGCACATTTTTGCTTAGCGGTATAATGACTTAGGTGTGAGAGTGGATCGGTTTCGTCTAGATACTTGAGCATGCTCCATTGTAGACTGCGTCGTCGCGTCCTAACACTACTTTAGTAAGTATATTAGGTATAAATCTCTTGGTTCTGCATACCCTGATTTTTATAGAATTCTGCATCTCTCGATGTAACT
Organism: Ectropis crepuscularia; assembly: GCA_963693475.1. Taxonomy (NCBI): domain Eukaryota; kingdom Metazoa; phylum Arthropoda; class Insecta; order Lepidoptera; family Geometridae; genus Ectropis; species Ectropis crepuscularia. The sequence goes on from OY856358.1 coordinate 21,198,460, forward strand.
CAGTCCCAATTCATACATTGTTGTCCAATCAGTCAATCAACATAATCCCATTTGCTTCGAACGAGTGTTCCTGCCATTATGCGTTTACTTCGCAGACAGGAAATCTTGATAAAATTGGCTATAAAGGACTGTCGGGATTCTGTTTCCTCATAACTTCAGAGCCATCGGGAGAGGTAAGGCATTCCCGGTTATTTTGTCATCATAAGTAACACACATTTTTTTTAATTCGCGTTGTTGTAAGTTCTATCGTGTCTTTTTTAAATACGCCTGTGAATTTAAATGTTGTGTATTTTTAACAGAGCTCAACCAGGATGAGCAAATGCATTGAACCGGTATTTTTTTACAATACAATACAAAACACTTTATTGGCACCATAAACAAAGTTGATAACAAGTAACACATATAATAACAAAACAAAATGGGCACAAAAGGCCCATTATTTATATTTTACTAGTATTTTTAAATGCGTGATATTTACCGTGGTGTTGTTGTGAAATTACTCCCCTATATTTCAATGCAATTTCATATATCATTTTCACGGTTAAAATCTATTATTTACTAGTTTGAGCTTACCGTGAAAGCTTATAACATTGTTTGTGTATTTCTCCGTGAATAGTTCCTAAATTAATCTGTTAATTTTGACGTGTTTTCTTATGAATACTGACGTGATTTACAACTTTATTAGCTTTAATAAGCTTTAGGGCAGGGGTTCCCAAATTTGTTTATTTGCTGCGCACTTTGAAAATAAATAATTTGTAGCGCCCCCATTTTTTCACATACATGAAACCACTAAAGCTTCAAATTAAATGAATTGATTATTGTGATCTATAGTAGCATTAGTAGCGGAGATAAAACATTCATTCTAAACGAGACTTTTACTGTAATCCGGAAGAGTTAACTTGAGAGCTGAGCCCAGTAGGTAGTAGGTACACAACGGACTCCAAGCCTCTACATATTTTATGTATCTCTTACCGCCGCTCTTTAGGCCTGCAGTGCCCACAAGGGGGCGTTATCGCCCCCACTTTGGGAAAGGCTGATTGTAGGACCTCTGGATTTATTTAAAATATCGCGTTGTTCTTGATATGAAGATAAATTTAAATATCAATAGCGTTTCTTTGTGATCCCCAAACACTCGCTCACTTGCTTAGACGGCCAATTTTGAGATATGGGGTAATGAAGGTACATACAAACATTACTTACTTCACGTATTTTCTAATAAGTGATTTTCACGTATGTTGTAGGTCCTTAAAAACAAGGTCCCAAAACTCCCAGACACTTTCCCTCTGCCGTTTTGCTTAACAACTCCAAAATAATAACTTACTTCACTTAAATTTTCATACTCCAATTGTAAATATGTTCTCAGACAACAGATCGTGTTTCGTACCATGAGGGTACGAAACACGATCTGATATTTATTAGAAAATGTGTAATGTAGTATTTGTTGTTGTTGCGGCAATATAAATACATCATCTCTGAAAATTACTACTGTCTAGCTATAACCGTTTTTGAGATACAGTCTGGTGACACACGGATGAACAGACGAACAGCGAAGTCTCAGTAGTAGGGTCCCGTTTTACCATGTACATATGTTATATGGAAAACAGGGAGGCGGTTTTTTGAATAATAACAAAAAAAATGCCAGCATTTTGGTCACGCGTTGCGTCGGCCAAGCGCTCGGAGAGGCTTTTGAAGATGAGGTGAGCTCCTGGCCTTCACAGGCACGATGTCTCAACCCCAAAAGGCTTAAATATAAAGCCACTACCGAGGGTTCCACATTTCCGCCGTTTGAGACGCTCAGCTGAATTAGCCGCTGCACTGGCCCGACTATGTGTCTCTGGAAGATGTGATGGTGCCAGAGTATCGACGCAAGCTGCGTCTCACACTAGGGGCCGACTCAACTTCCAAGGCACATAAGTCAAGTCCTTCAGGTCGTTTGCCATCGTCACGCGTAAGACCACTCCGGTTTGAGTATGGCTGGGACATTGGCGGTGGAAAAAGCCAAAGTTTTGTGTATGAATTGTCCACCATTATCTATTTATCTGGACGACGTAGTTATAGCTTCTTAAATTAGTCGAGTGAACTTTTTACTTGACTAGAAGTTAGTTAGTTGACGTGAAATGATAATAATTGAAGTCGGTTTTGTTGTTTCAGATATTATTTCAATCCAAATACTGTACTAAATTTAGTATTCAACAAGCTTCGGTAACCAAAGCAGCACGTTGTTTTTCTAAAATTGAATAAAATGTTATCTTACTACTAAGTATTATTATGTATTCTATGTAATTGTAAAGGTTTGATTTTGGTTGAAATTTGAAACACATACTCGTATAGTTTATAGTCTCATTATACTACCTATCATCTCGGAAAAAGCATGGGCCCTAACGAAACAAATATTAACGACATAACGACATTACCAATTAGATTGACATTTGAAACACACATGGCTTAGAGTCTAAAATATCACATCGGCTAATAAGTCCATCACCTACTTAGGCTATCATCCTGTAAAAATGTAAAAGTATCAGATTACGCACATCAGCTACAGACTCTTCGTAATGTACCCTATAAAAATCCTACAAACTTAACACTGCGGCTATGTTCGATACTCTACAACATTACTACGAGTATGTTTGATGTTGCTAAAAATATAAAATATGAAGTTGCTAAACTCGAATAAATATATTTTTGTGTGGAAAAACAAATTCACACGGTTTGTGTAATGACCACCCATCCAAATATATACGTAAGTACTTATAAGGTCGCAAGATCAACGTACGCGAACGAAGTAGCAAGTAACGGGTTCAGCTAGTCTCAAAAATAAAGTTGGCAATACTGGTCACGGGCAGTTTAACGCATCACTTCCGTTATTTTATTTTTCTTACGGTTTCAGTCACTCATTTTTTTCAGTCCCGTCACGCAGTAAGTACCTGTAATCCCTATCCCCTAAGTCTAGTAAAGATCTCCAACAATAAAGTAAAAAAAAACAAATACACAAAATAATGTAATTATATTGATAGGTTATATTATATTTTATTAATATATAACGTAAATATGTTATTTCGGGTATTTCTCAAATACCTATCACCATGAGCCTTTTATTTTTGAAGATTATATAACTATACTATAGAACTATATACTATATAACTATACATACTATTTTTATTTGTTCTAGAAGCAACCATAATGAAGTTGTCTTTGGCAATCCTGATAGCCACAGTGGCCGTGGAGGCGGCAATAGACGAGAAGACCGCTGGGACGATGATAAAGATCTGCGGGGATGATTTGCTATTGGCCATTCATGAAGCTTGCACTAAGAATACTGTCAACTACTTGCTTGAACATGGATCCTGTAAGTCTGATAACGTTCTCTCGAGGCTGTTCCATTGAAATTAGATTTGATTTAGAAAATACACAGAATATACTTTTTTCAATTGTCAGTAAAGCAACTGGAACCAAGTTATTTATATAGGTACTTAATATTTGCGTACAGTAGATTTTTTGCGAAATCAATGTCACGCCTGATAACTTATTTATCTAAGTGCGATTTATTGGGGTCGATCTTAATACATCTCATCTTTTTTATCTCTTTATGATACTCTGTATACCTAAGTTTAGTCTGTCTTTTTTCACAGATGACAATCCCGATGTACAAAAACCCCAACACAGTGAGCATCATCATCCTAACCTTGGCCACGGCCACGACCGCGCACTAAGTCATGACCATGGACTAGGTCATGACCATGAACATGGCCATGACGACGTATTTAGCTACGATCCACTGGAGTACCAAGCCCCGCGACCAAAGTACGCAGACGACGCTATTACAGTGAAGTGTTGCCGCAAACCGTGCCTCGTCAAAGAATTTATCCAATTTTGTGATGAAGATTGAGTTTCAGTACATCTTTGGCATAATAAACGCTTTTTGTGTATATTTCATCCCTTTCCACCATTGAAATAAACCATTTGATCTGCCCTCCCAAACATCAGCCGCACGGAATTATGTCGTCGCTTAGGGAAGAGTGAGCTCACTCTTTCCGTTCTAGTCGGTTGCAGGAAGCGGTGAACGCCGGACGTTTTTACCTATTACTATTCGTTGTCAACAGCCAAAATAAGTAGAATCACAGCATACCTTGCCGCAAGCGAGTCTAGGGGTTAAGATTGGTGGTGTGTAAACCACTTACGCTACCCACACAGACGCAGTTGATGAACGATTTCAAGGTCTTTAGGGCACATCCAACGTTTTATATCGATGTTTTCCACAGGATATGTAGCCTATATTACATTACTAGCTGAACGCGCGCGCGTTGCTACGCCATCTATCGAAAATTGGGCGTACCAATTAAAATTTTGAACAAATTCGATTAGTTTAGGTTCTAATGACGCAACCTTTAAAATATGACATTATGCTGTAACGCAACGAAAGCTCTCAAGAAGCAATATTTTTTCCCGTTTTTGTTAAATTTTTCATTCATACTCGGGTCCTGTTGATAGTAAGTAGCGTAATGTTAAATAGCCTATAGCCTTCCTCGATAAATGGACTATCCTACAAAGAAAGAATCTTTCAATTCGAACCAGTAGTTCCAGACATCCTTGCGTTCAAACAAATAAACATACAAACAAACTCTTCAGCTTTATAATAATAGTATAGATGAGCACAGACTAAGTAGAGACATAAATTATGAGGATAAACCATGTGGGGAAGTTGGATTGATGCGTTAATTTACATGGCAAGAAATCTGGCGCGTTTTTTCGTTTATACTTTACTAGCAGCGCCCCGCAGCTTCACTCGTTTCGCAATCGTGGACTCGACTCCCGTCTGCACTTCAGATTATTTTTCTGAGTGTGTGTGTTTGTACAAGTTGCTGGCTATCATCGTGGATTATGCCCTTGATTCTCGCTTAGGGAGTAATTAATTTAATTTAAAAACAAAAAAGAAATGCTTCATTTGAATCAATTTTCGCATTAAACGAGTATCTAACAAAAATAATACGTCCGGGTCTGTTACCGCCTAACTAAATCGGCTATGGCTATGATATTGCTGTCTCTGTCATTTCAAGCGAAAAGAAAAGAGAGAGTAATATCAAAGCTATGACAGTTTTAGTTAGGCAGTAGATCCACGGATCTTCTCACCCATGTCCTATCTTAACGACACGTTAGCCTTGTTATTATTTTGGTACATTATATAGGCATCCAAAAATGTTCTTATTTATATTTAGTCCACCGATATTGTCTACACAAACACATACAAAAAGAAAAAAAAGACTACTTATTTTATTTATTTATTTATCTTCGACTAAGAAAGCGAGTTGCCAGTTTGGTCTTATTTTGCCAACTTCATTTGGAAAGTACGTAGGCACGGGGACCTGACCTAACGGGAATTCCGCCACAGAACCAATGTAATTAAATAGGACAGCGCCAGACCATAAAATTGTTAGTAAGATCATGATGATTTGCACTCAATGTTTCCAAAATTCATTTTTGGGTACCTTCTCGGTCTCTTCAAGACTGAGAGTGAATAGATTCTTCTTGAGCAAACGTAGGCACTTCCTCAAACGCTGATCCATAAAGCTAAAACATACCTAATACTGGTGCCGTAATAAGTTCAGATGTTGATAAAGGATTCTAGTTGTTAACAACAAATTATTAAGATTACCTACATGAGGATTATTTATATTATAAATTTTGGCCCACTTGATTGGTATCCAGAGCAGCATTGGTAGAAGATTATTTTTATAACGTGTTTGGCGATTTATAACCTTTACTTCGACGATACCGAGCTCAAGAAAAGAAGGTTTTAATTTTGTAGAATTTATTGGTTTCGTAAATCGGAATTTTATCGGGCACATCGCGATCATTACGAGGGACGGGAAGTAGAGTTACAGTTCTTCGAAAATCAATTTCAGAAGTTATTACGCACTCTAAAATGCTTTTTTCACTGAGATGGCAATTTACAATACTCCGCTGGCAGCACTGATCTGCTACAAATACCATTTACCATTTATGTATGTGTGTATGGCCTTTGTGGCAATGATGGCGGTCATCTTGTTTACGCATGGCCGACTTGTACCTAAAATGATTAGGACGTTGATAAACCTAGATCAATACCTAGAAGTTATCGCCAATGTTTATTTCTGGGACAACAAAGTAAATTACAATTATCCATATTATGTGTGTCTTGTTTGAGTAATCTTTACATTAATTACAAAAAGTGCACACCTGCTTGAGTCGTATTTCTGTTTAATTTATTTGTACCAAGCTTCTTGAGTGAGATTCAAATCAGTAGAAAAAAAAAGTATTCTGATATAATTTTAATGTTTAGATATGACCTCTAGCACAGAACAGAAAATAGTTACTTCGCCTCTACCCCGATGGCCGCAAGCTTTGGCTACTGTGACCGAATGATTAGTCGTGACAGTGTGTTTTTTAATCATGAAAAATTAGTGAAAAGTCACAACAATATACCTACTACGGACATATTTTTGTAAATTAATTATTTTAATAAATTGCTTGGCTTGGTGTATGTGATGCGATAATAACCGTTCCTTATTTTTTAATTTACTCGTATGTTTGATTTTGTCACAACATATTATATTATCATAGATGACATTATTTCGATTGTGATGATCGGTTTGAATCGTACTATGGGAGAGGTTTATATTCAGCAAGAATGGACGAATTCAGGCTTATTATAATGATGATGATATTATTTAGAAATAATGTTTGTTTTGACAATAAAGGCTAAATTTGGCCAACTTATTTAACACAATACATTTTACGAATTTGGATTATCATAAATTAAAAAATTGTTTTAGACCTTCAGGACTGTTTACATTTTTGCAAAATTAATAAACCTTTGATTGCCTAGATGTCTAGAGCTGTATGGGTCATGATAAAGGTCAAGTTACGACAGAGCATGTTTTGTGTCTTGACTTTGGCCACTACAGAATACACGACCTGGATATCTTAGACATGCCTACTTTATTGTTATTATAAACTGGAAGCCAAAAGCAAGTCAGTTTTATCACTGATACCGCACCGGACAGACTGGAGAGTCGCTGACATTTTCTTTGCTACTTGTACAACGTGGTAAGTTTTTTAACGTTTAATAAGATGAATAGCGTTATAAACCTTACGGTACCCCTCGCGTGATATATACGTGAGATACGTACAATGAAATTATTATTTGTAAATCTGACGAGGCCATATATGTAACTTATATTTTTATACTAATAGTAATGTATGTATTCATCGTATGCCAATAAAAATAACTTATCTTAACAACAAATTAAAAAAAAACAACTTTCGCTAGACGGTTGGATTAAGGATCAGATGCACGCGGCGGTCATCCTCGACACAGCGGGCATCGTCAGGAGGTTCCTCACTCTGCAGCCCTAACCACCGGTAGCTTGGGCCCTGCCCCGCTGTTGGCGGCTCCCTAGTTGTTTAAGTTTTTTTTATAATGTTTATATTTTAATACTAAAAAAAAGTTTTTTAAAAAAAAGTTCCTAAGTAGGAATAGACGAACTTCTTAGCATTCCATGGATTCACCGTGCGGGTGCGGGGCCATCGTGAAATCCCGAGTAGATCCCGAGACTTGTGAAACGGGTGTAGGTTTAAGGGGCCCCTTTCCGATGTACATCAACACTAAGTTGAGTGTTGATCACTAAGATGACTCGTGTTTCTTTCCCTGCCCAGCCAAATCCGTTATGAACCTACTAGTGCAGCTTTAGATACTCGTTCTAGTATATAACTTACTGCACTTTTGGACAAGTCAAGGTCTTTCAGCAGGTTATAGAGAGATTTTGCTGGTATACCTCTCGCTCTTACTTCGACAGCGTATAAATTGACTACATAGCCGTTTTTGTAAATTCGTTTAGAAGGTCGTAATACTTATTTTGTTTCATCGCGTGGTCTTTAGGTATATTAGTTTCCAACGGTAAGGTAAGTTCTACAAGGACTATGCATTTCGTAGCTCTAGAAAAAAGGAAAATGTCCGGTCTGGATGACGAAACACCCACATCCTCTGTGATTTTATAGTGCTTTTCATACGTGTCCATTAAAATAGTCCAATCAGGTTCTGTACCCAGGATTGAGTAAGGCTTGTTCTTGAAGTTTGAAGTTGCGCCTTCTTTTACAAAGTTAATTTGCCTTTTGTTTGTCGTCAATCCTTTTTGGGCTCTAGCTACTGAAAGGCTTATAGCTTCACGTATGATTTCAAGTAGGTACTCTGTCATGGCGCTGTAAGTAATGAAATGTAAACCCCTACTAATGAGCACCTTGCATCCCACCAATATGAAAGACGAGAAATGAATAAATGCGTAATAAATCCAATACTTTAGGTAACGTTTGACATTTCGTGAAGTTTCGCAGTCCCCTGGCTCCCGATAAGCACTGACTCCAATCTCGACATCCACTCGACCACTCAACGAACGCGTAATGTTCACAGATGAATGCCCGACCTACACGGGGCTAGTTGTTCAAGCCAGGATAGCAATCTGGTACTTCTAGCTTCGTGTAGACAACGCTACACAACGCTAGTTTTGTCTACACGAAGCTAGAAGTACTAGCTTAGTGTCCTAGCTTGAAAAACTAGCTTTGTGTAGCTCGGGCATAATTACTAAGTAACTTCAGTTTGGCTCGGTAATTCTAATTAACCCCCGACGCAAAAACGAGGGTGCATTATATGCTTGACGTATCTGTGTGTGTGTTTATGAGTATGCGAGGGTGTCTGTGTATGGACGTGTGTCTGTCCGTGGCATCGTAGCTCCCATTTTAATTTTGTTTTTTTGGTTTGAAAGGTAAATTAGACGGGAGTGTTCTTAGCCCTATTTCAACAAGATCATTTGAGCCGTTTGAAAGTTCTCACTTCTTTTGTTAGCTGCGGTAGGAATCTTTGAGAAACAACGGATATATGCTTTACATTCATACATCCAGTCTACGTCTAGCCTAAAATTGGAAACGGTTTTTAATCATATATTTAATCTAATGTATACCTACTCTAGTTTTACAAACCGTAAATTTTAAAATTTGTTTTCATACCTCCTTAATGAAGAGGAAATCAACCAACTGCGAATGGCGGGTGGACCATTCGGGAACCATAAACAGCCCACTAAACGTTCCCACAGCTAGCGCTCGGGGCATCAGGAGAGAATCCAGAATCCATAACCCTTTTTATTACTATAATAGGTTCGCACTTGACCACCTTCTCGCCTGATGTTAGATGTCAGCGACGATGCGATCTACGATGGAGCTTACCTAGAAGCAACCGATCCACTCTTGATTTGAAGACACCAAGATTGTAACTATCCGACTTATTGAACTAACTCCAATGTAGGTTGGAGGACGCATGGACCTCGAAATCTTTCGAACTTCTCGAAATCTTTGCACTTAATTTGGAACCTTGGTTTTGCGCCAAGGTTCCAAATTAAGTTCGAAATTTTCTTTCACCGTTTTTAAGTTAGGATTACGCACATGACTTCGAAAAGACAGTTGCACCTATGCGTGAGATTCGAACTCGGGGTTCCAGATCTGCAGTTGCCGTTCTTCCTACTAGACCAGCCATTACTTATAAACTTTTCACTGTTAATTTTTCAGCACCATGAGATACGTTTACCTGCTCTTGTTCCTGGTGGCTGTGAACGCCGGTGTTGCCTACGCTGACGAACCCTACGCCCTGCGTCTTTGTGGCCGCGGGTTGGCACGAGCGCTGCAAACAGTATGCACCGACGATGACAACACGGATATAACATGTAATTATTATTAGCTGATACTTTAGTTAGTTAGTTTTAAGTCTTGTTTCAATTTATTCTTGGACATGGATACTAAGAACTAAGCCTTCAGCCGCATCTATCATTGCCGTGTCGGTGTGTTTACTATGTTCAATTTATATGTGAACATTTTTAGTTTTAACTACTAAAACAATTCAAAAAAATTAATACGTGTTTTTTATTTTAGATTTCACTTCTGGAGAACACACATTTTTTAACATGTGAATAATTCCTCAGATGACGGAAAGGAGCTAATGGACGCGGTACAGAAACCGGCCCGCCGCTCTCGACGCAGTGTCATCGATGAATGCTGCATTGAGAGATCTTGCACGGTTGAAGAATTAATGGAGTACTGTTAGTTTTATATATAAAGGGATTTTAATTTACTTTAAAATAAATAACCATTGCAACTACGTTTTTTAATCATTAATATATGCGACCTTTCCAAGCCATCTCACCTGATGTTTAGCGAGGCATAGGTACCATAAGTTTTTTTTACACGTACTGTTTGTAAAATATGAAAATTAACCACATGACGAATATGGTAATAGACAGTCTTCACTCTCTCTTAGAGAGAAGACCCTGAGTCTTAGCAATGGGAAGATAATATTCCGAGAACTGGCACCAAATTTTGGGTTGGAATTTGAAACAAGCTGGAAAGTTATCACATACCTTTCCTATTTCCACCAATATTTATTATTATTATTATACCCCAACACGGAGGTGTAGACCTGGCTGGTGAGTAGCGGGCAAAGTGAATGCCAAAATTATCTCTATTTTTTAGTCATAAATAATGTACCCAATTAAAATTCCAAACTGCCTCAAATTCTTTTTTTTTACATATTTTTTGGTAAACATTTTTGCACGCGTCTGGCAATATTAAAGCCCCAATTAAATCGTATTTTTTAAGTTTTATACTACAACAGATAATAATAATTATTAATATTATTATTGGGATGCCACATGTGTCGACACCCTCGCACCGTCTCATGTCGGTAGCACCGCTCAAGCCGTCGGAGCTGCGGCCGAATAGGCACAGCTCCTTAGACAAAGAAATTACTCCCAGGTCATACAGCGCAAATTATAATTTTTTACGTTGGCTGTGGAGACTATGAATCCTTGGTCATCCGACATGAAAAGGTTTGCAAAATAGCTTGACGCCATTGAAGGACTCCGTCAGTGATTGCCAATTGATTTGACAAGCAGCCATCAATGACCTCTTGTATGGATCGATCCCTCAAAAAGTTCGATATCCATGTTATAAAATCAAGAGACAAACCATAAGTAGAAAGCTTGCTTATAAGGCCATCATGCCAGACTCTGTCGAAAACATAAATGTACGCGCGGGTCTTTTCACCTTTGTCTTATCTTGATAACGCATTTTACCCTTGTTACTATTTTGGTATATACCTAGGTATCCAAACATTTTCTTATTTATATTTAGTCCACCAATATTATCCACACAAACACATGTAATAGATATCTTCGACAAAAAAATCGAGTTGCCAGTTTGGTCGTATTTTACCAACTTCATTAGGAGAGTACGTAGGCACAGGGACCTGATGGCCTGACCTAACGGGAATTCCGCCACAGGACATCGAGACAGGCGTTATAATTATTAGTAAGATCTTAATAATTTGCACTCAATGTTTTCAAAATTCATTTTTTGGTACCAACTCGGTCTCTTCAAGCCTGAGATTGAAAAGGTTCTTCTTGAACAAACGCTGATCCATAAAGCTAAAACATGATCTTGGTGCCGTAATAAGTTCAAGTGTTGATCAGGAATTCTAGTTGTTAACAATAAATTATTAAGATTGCCTATATGAGGACAAAATTTGAGGGAATATTTAAAAATTAAATTAACATAAACATAATTCTTGTAAATACAAGGATTTTTTTATTTCTAATTTATCTATTATTTATAATTTTAGCCCCCTTCCTTTGGCCTTGGGTCTGTCTGTCTGTCTTTCTGTATAGGGAACTCTTATCACGCCGAAACTACTGATTCAATTCAAATGATTTGGGGACCGAGTCACCTCCGTCCGTGGGGAAGCACCTGTATATTGAAACCCCACACGTGGTCCCTGGGTGGTGCTAATCAGGTGACAAATTACCGGTGGTAGGCTTCGGCCGTGGTTGGTGACCACCCACTAGACTAAGTCACGACGCCAAGCGGCCTAGCCGTGTTCCGTCGTGTTGTCTAACGGGGAAAACGGGTCAGAACAGTTGCTGCACAACTGCAAGACCGGTCTGTCACACACCAATACTGTACATCGGGAAGCTAGTCATGGAGGGTAGCGGGATCCGAGGCACGGTTTGCCGCACCGACCGCAGATAGTTGGGGGCCCAAGTAGTGAGCTAGCCACTCACGAAAGGCTGCCCCGCCATCTAGCGAAAAATCCCGGGATGCGCTATCCTGCCGGTTGGCGACCGGATGACAAGGCCAGATAGACATCCCCGGGGGGGCTCGGGCGTCCCCGCAGTCTCCAGGCTAGCTGCCCACTGGTGTATTTGTGTTGTGTGTTGTGACCAATGGTCAGTAGTATGCAGCCTCGTTCTACTGCCGTTTTCCCACCGATCCCTCTCTCAAAACAAAAATGAACAAAGCACACAATAGAAACAAGGTTAAAGAGCGGCTGCACGCCTTGTCGGTAAAAGTACACCTCACAAATATTCGAGGTCTGCACTCCAATCTCTCAGCAGTCCACCATCACCTCGGGACTGAGCAGCCGACACTCTTTTTTCTTACGGCGACGCAGATAGGTTGTCCCTCGGACGTGGCGTACCTAACGTACCCAGGCTATACTCTGGAGCACAAATTCCGGCCTCGTGCTGGAGTGTGCCTGTACGCCCGTGACGACATCTGCTGTCGGCGTCTCCGTAACCTTGAGGATACTAGATTTGCGGTTCTTTGGGCACTGATAGACACAGGCATAGACAAAATTCTCTATTCCTGTGTATATCGGTCGCACAGCGGAGACCAGGAGACGACTAGGCTAATTGATTATTTAAGTGAGGCGGCGGACGCGGCTCAACAGAAGTACCCTTCGGCTCAATTAGTGTTACTGGGGGATTTCAACGGCCATCACAAGGAATGGCTGTTCCCATACCGGGACACTGACCACGCTGGGCAGGAAACGAGAAAGCTAGCTTTATCGTTAGACCTAACCCAGCTGGTCCAAGAGGCTACAAGAGTACCCGACGTTGAGTCGCATACACCTTATTGCTTAGACCTTCTGCTGACAACAGATCCAGACCGTTATTCCGTGGTGGTATCTTCGCCGTTAGGCAGCTCCGACCATTGTCTGGTGAAATCTGTATCTGTCTACCATCCGCCTGATCCCAGCCCTAGAGGCAACCGGCGATTGTGGCGATACAAGTCAGCAGATTGGGACGAGATGCGCTCTTTCTTCGCGTCTTACCCATGGCAGTCATTGTGCTTCACTTCTGGTGATCCTTCAGTCTGCGCGGATGCTGTGACTAATGTAATACGTACGGCTGTGGAATATTTCATTCCATACTCCGACGTCCCATTATCCAGCAAAGCTCGCCCATGGTTTGGTTCTCAATGTAAAAGTGCTGAAGCATTTAAACATGAGACCTACCTAGCCTGGGTTGATGCTCGACAGCGTAAGGCAAGGGACATACGCCAGAAGAAGAAAGCGTTCAACAAGGCTGCTAAGGCATGCAAAAAGGTTCTTCAGAGGGCTCGATTTGACCACATTAGTCGAATAGGGAACAAAATAGCTTCATACCCTGCGGGCAGCAAAGCATTTTGGTCCCTAGCTAAATCGGTCGAATCGAACTTCTGCCGCCCCTCACTACCTCCAATGCTGAAACCTGATGGGACACTGGCTCACACTGCAACGGAGAAAGCAAATTTGTTTGCAACTCAGTTTGCGGAATCTTCTCGTCTAGATGCTGGTAGCGCGACACCTCCTACTCCACCTGGCTGTCCGACTTTTATGTCAGATATTCACATTCGCCAAATGGAGGTTCGCAAAGTGCTACGCAATCTGGACGTGAATAAAGCCAGTGGCCCAGATGGTATTCCTGCCCTAGTATTGAAGGCTTGTGCGCCTGAGTTGTCTCCGATACTGACGCGCCTATTTAGACTCTCTCTCCAAACTGGGCTAGTACCGAAGTCTTGGAAGCTTGCTAATGTGCAACCTGTGCCCAAAAAGGGTAGTCGTGCTGACCCTGCCAACTACAGGCCCATCTCGGTCACGTCCATACTCTGCAAGACTATGGAACGTGTCTTAAACCACAGGCTCCTGACGTACCTAGAATCAAACGACCTCCTCAGTGACCAGCAATACGGATTTCGCCGAAACCGGTCCACCGGGGATATTCTAGCGTACGTCACTCACATCTGGAGTGAAGCTATTGAGAAACACGGGGAAGCACTTGCAGTCTCCCTGGATATCTCAAAGGTTTTCGACAGGGTTTGGCATGATGGCCTTATAAGTAGGCTTTCTAGGTTTGGTTTGTCTTCTGGGTTTATTGCGTGGATATCGGACTTTTTGAGGGATCGATCCATACGAATCGTCATTGATGGCTGCTCGTCTGATCAAATGGCTATTAATGCCGGAGTCCCTCAAGGGTCGGTACTCTCTGCAACGATCTTCCTGCTACATATCAATGATCTGTTGAAGCCCGGTATCTTTGGGTACGCAGATGATAGCACCGTTGTAGAGAGTTACATATCTAGCGCGAGAGCCAGTGGGCAGCAAACTCAGGTACTGAGAGAGAGTCTGATCGAGTGTTTGAGCTTGACCCTTGAGGCGGTGTCTGAATGGGGCGATGCCAATCTGGTCAAGTTCAACGAGAGTAAGACGCAGGCGTGTCTATTCTTCGCTAAAAGGAGTCCATTCGAACTGACTCCAACTTTTAGAGGTGTGTCCGTGCCGGTTTCTGACCGTCTTGAGCTTTTGGGCGTGACTTTGACCTCTACGCTCAACTTTGGCTCGTATATCGAATCTAAGGCTAAACTAGCTGCCAAAAAACTGGGTGTCCTTTCAAAGGTGCGAAGGTACTTCAAGTCTGAACAGTTGCTTACATTATATCAAGCACAGATTCGCTCCTGTATGGAGTACTGTTCGCACCTTTGGGATGGTTCGGCTAAGTATCAGCTGGAAGCTCTGGAATCGATCGAGAGACGTGCCAAAAGGCTCATAGGCAATGCTACTCTTGTGCGAAAAAGACTTCAAAGTCTTGAACATCGCCGTAAAATTGCTAGTCTATCGGTTTTTTATCGGATACACTTCGGAGAGTGTGCTACTGATTTACATGATCTAAT
Organism: Ectropis crepuscularia; assembly: GCA_963693475.1. Classification (NCBI taxonomy): domain Eukaryota; kingdom Metazoa; phylum Arthropoda; class Insecta; order Lepidoptera; family Geometridae; genus Ectropis; species Ectropis crepuscularia. The sequence continues at coordinate 21,213,526 of OY856358.1, forward strand.
ACCACCTTGTCCTTTTTTCTATCGGAATGCTCGTAGCTCGAAAAAGCGACATCGTTTCATGGTTGATGTTCCAAAGACACGAACGAAGAGATTTGACTCTACTTTTGTGATAAGAACGTCTAGGCTGTGGAATACGTTGCCTGAGTGGGTTTTCCCCGATGGTTACAATCTTTGTGTCTTCAAATCGAGAGTGAATCGGTTTTTACTAGGTAAACACGCTTCATCGTAGACCGCATCGTCGCTTTACATCAGGCGAGATGGCGGTCAAGTGTAAACCTATAAAAGGTAAAAAAAAAAAAAAAAAAATGATACTTGACATGATTTAGATCATACCATCATCTCCTTAGTATGATCTTTTTAATCCCCAAATTCTGCACGGTTTTCTTGCAGAAAGGGGTTAAAGTCAGTGTATAGTATTTTATCCAGAAATTACCGACTTGGGGCCCATAGCAAGTCTAGAACATTATTATTAAGCTTTTATACCGATTTTAATATTTACCCCCTAATTGCAAACAAGGTACCGAAAAGAAATCACTTACGTAGGGTTCCCGGCGTCGTCCAAAGCCCAGTTTGATACGACAGGAATGTAGGTAGGGATCAAATGGGAATGTGGGAAGAACCAAACCAGGCGATATCGAGGCGACCTCCCGAATTCCCGTTCCAGCAGAAGCAACGGTCCGGCGTTGTAGAAAAGGGCCAATCCAGTAGCCACTTCACAAATAATATTCCAGCACTAATCCAGTAGTAATTAACACAGTTCACGCCAATAGTCTATTCCCGTAGCACTATAACACTTTTATCCAGAAAAGCAAACCAGGTTAGAAAAAAAAACAAGGAGTGGCTCGAACGTACCGGCGAAACGAGACAACGTCACTTGACAGCCGGCTGTCAACATAGATCCGCTATATTTTCGATGGCCGATATAATGTTGCCCGATTATACGGAACAGTCAGAATGTGTATTTGGTTGTAACTCATGTTTGCGTTACACGTTGGGACGTTCCATATTGACATTCATCCCTCATTTCAACCCCAATTTCACCCCCGTACAGTTTGAAATTACAAAATTGCTAGAACAAAAATTTGTTTGCTTCATGTCAAGTGCCTATATACAGAGTTTCATGGTTTTATCTTCAACGGTTGGGAACTTCCATATTGACAGTCATCCCCAATTTCAAACCCAATTTCACTCCTGTACAGTTCAAAATGACAAAATTGATAGAACAAACTTTTAATTGCTTCGTGTCAAGTGTCTAGATACAAAATTTGATAACTTTGAAAACGACGAATTTCCATACAACCGTTTATCCCTTGTGTCACCCTCTTAGGGGTTGAATTTCGCAAAACCCCATCTTAGCAAGCGTCTACGTGCTAAAAGGGACCTCCATGCAAAATTTCAGATTTCTAGCATTTGTAGTTTCTGAGATTCCTTGATGAGTGACCTTTCGCTTTTATATATATAGATTTTATCACAACATACTTTCTATTCCATTATTTAATTTCGATCGTGAAGATCGTGGTGGTCGGGCTGAGTGGCGTATTATGGCAGAGGCCTATGTCCAGTAGTGGACGAATACAGGCTGATGATGGTGATAACGTTATTTAGAAATAACGTTACACAATAAAGGCTAAATTTGGCCAACTTATTTAACACAATAAGTTTTACGAATTTTAGTAATCATAAATTAAAAACACAATCAAACAAACAAAAAGTTTTAGACCTTCAGGATAGTTGAAGTTTTTGCAAATATTGATAAACCTTAGATTGTCTAGAGCTGTATCGAGTACTTAAGTTACGACAACGACGAGTAACGTTAAGTTACGACAGAGCATGTTTTGTGTCTTGACTTTGGCCAATACAGAATACAAGACCTGGATATGTATATTTGTATATAGACATGCCTACTTTATTGTTATTATAAACTGTAAGCCAATAAAAAACAAATCAGTCATATTACTGATACCGCACCGGACAGACTGGAAAGTTGCTGACATTTTCTTTGCTGCTTGTACAACGTGGTATGTTTTTTAACTTTTAATAAAATAAATAGCGTTATAAGCCTCGCGTGGTATTACGTACAACAAATAAAAAAAAAACTTTCGTTAGACGGTTGGATTAAGGATCAGATGCCCGCGGCGGTCATCCTCCACACAGCGCGTTTCGTCAAGTGGTTCCTCACTCTGCATCCCTAACCACCGTTAGCTTGGGCCCGGCTGTTGATGGCGGCTGCCTGGTTTTTAAGTTCTCTATATTTTTATAATGATTGTAAAAAACTTAGGAATTAAGAAGAGAAGAATAAATGCATAATAAATCCAATACTTTAGATAACATTTGACATTTCGTGAAGTTTCGCAGTCCCCTGGCCGATAAGCACAGACTCCAATCTCGACAACCACTCGAGCATTCAACGAACGCGGAATGTTCACAGATTAACAAGACTACCGTATAATAAAGGCGGCAGTTAGCGAGACCGGAGACCGCGACAGACACTTTACATTACAGAATACAGTGGCGCGACCGCGATGTGTCTCAGACGTCTCGGTCTCCTGTCGCGGTCGCAGCGCGAACTTGCACCTTAACTAATTTGGTTTGAGAATAGCCGAATCGTACTGTTACTAGATTAATTAGGAGGGGACGTAATTCTAACTAACCCCCGACGTAAAAACAAGGAAACAAGGAAGGATGTTTGACGTATCTCTTTGTGTGTGTTTATGCGACTGTGTCGTGTGTCTTTGTATGGATGTCTGTCCGTGGCATAGTAGCTCTCATTTTAATTTTGTTTTTTGTTTGAAATGGAGTGTTCTTAGCCATATTGCAACAAGATCACTTCAGCCGTTTCAAAGTTCTCACCTCTTTTGTTAGCTGCGCTAGGGATCTTAGAGAAATAACTGATATTTGCTTTATTTTCATACTAGCTGTGCCCCGCGGTTTCACCCGCGTCTATTTGAGGAAAATCCATACTAAAATATCCATTGCTGGCCACTTTATTCCGTTTTACGGAACCCTAAAAATACGTAAATAAGCAACAATGCATTGTTGTAGAACAAATTTGATTACTTCAAATGACACAAACTTCAAATGTAGACACGCGCCGTCACAGACTTCAACGACCAAAGAGAATTTAAATTCACGGAACTAAAGCTCTCGAACACAGATTACAGAAATAAAACCAGATGGAGCGCGCAGAACAGAGCTACTGAAGCAGACAAAGGAAATACAAACGCCGAAGCAAATACAAACTCCAGTCAGTATGAAACGGACTTCCGTGTTGTACGGAAGTCCCGTGTGATTTTAAGTTTTGTTTTAAAATATGCCGTCTTGTGTCTTAAAACATTGCAAACAATGTTCCCAAAAACAAAAAAAAGGAAATACGAATATAAAAATTTTTAATATTTTTACTGTTATTTATATAATTTAGGCGATTTCATTTTGGTGATGAATGGAACACAACACCTCAACGAAAATAGGTTAGTGTGGCGAAACTAAATGGAAATTATTTTCCCTGAATTTAGGGTAAAATATAGATTATATATTTTTTTAGATACTCGTAGACCAAATTATTGATGGGCATTGTATTATTCAATTTAGTATAATTTCAAACTTAATTTTGGTAAATGTTAAATTTGTAAAATGTGTAATTTATGACATCAAAATGTACAAAAAACAAAATCATTAATACATCATAAAATTTGTTTGTGTATTTATTTATTTCGTTAGTGGCACCACTGCCTAAAATAATACAAATTTTGTTTCCTCATGAATCAAAAAGTTATATGGAAGAGATCGCTTTTAGCGACAAGATCGCCTTTTGTGCCCATTTTGTTTTGTTATTATATTTGTTACTTCTTGTCAACTTTGTTTATGGTGCCAATAAAGTGTTTTGTATTGTATTGTAATGTCATTCGATATATTATCTAAGTGAAACGGTGGCAATATAATTGGTTATAAAATGATGGTTTATAAAATAAAACATTTGTTGAAGGAAGATATTTTTGAAGTTAATATTATGCATAACAATAAAAGTTAATATTTTAAAGTCTTGTTCTGTCAAAAAAAGGTGAATAATAAGTGAACTGTTAAAATGATTATTTTGTTAGTTTTTTTTTTGTTTGGACCTATAACATACAGGTAGCCTATATGCATTTTATCAAAAATATTTGTATATATAAATATTTATAGTTTGGTGGTAAAGATGGTTGTTTTAATTTTTGTTTAACCATCTAAGTGAGTAAATTACACTAATATTATTATTTGCGATTCAAGTTAATTTCTAGTTGCATGCAAAATCAAAATTCTTTTCTTCATAGAATGGAAATAGTAGTAACAAGAAATCTTTGCATAATCGGTGTAATAATATTAATATTTTAAAATATCAATTGATGTGTTTATTATACGTGAAGATTTCCCAAGCCAAGACAACAATAGTGGGACTTTCTTCTTAAGACTGACAACATTATACAAGTAATTTGGAACGTTGATTTGACAATTTTAAGTCAACATGACTAATTACGGGCTTCACAGTGTTGTTCACGAAGGTTCCATCTGTGTTTTATTTCTGTAATCTGTGCTCTCGAAGAGAAATATTTTTCCCCGTTTTCTTTACATTCTTCACTCATACTCCGTACCTATTGATAGTAGCGTAATGTTATATACCCTATAGCCTTCCTCGATAAATGGAGTATCCAACAAAAAACGAATCTTTCGTATCGGTCCAGTAGTTTCCGAGATCCTAGCGTTCAAACAAACAAACTCTTCAGCTTTATAATATTAGTATAGATATCGAGCCTACGTCTGGTCTAAAATTGGAAACGGTTTTAAGCACATTTTTAATCTAATGTACTTCGTCAATGTCAATGTAACCGTCAATTTGTTTCCATAAAACAACATAATCAATGAATGAAGAAGAAATTAACCGACTGCGTATGACGCTTGGGCTATTCGGTAACTATAAACAGCCCACTAAACGTTCCTACTGCTGGGACTCGGGGCATCCTCTCCTAAGGAGAGAAATCCAGAATTCAAGACCAGGATCCACCACGCTAGTCCAAAGCAGGTGTATGACGTACATAACCTTGAATATGTAATATATTTCGAATTTCTCAAAATCTTGGAAAGTACTTTTGAACCTTGATTTCCGCACGATATTTTCCTTCACCGTTTTTAAGTTAGCATTACGCATATGACTTCGAAAAGACACTCGTGCGCGTGGTGTTCGGACCAGGGGCTCCAAATCTGCAGATCTCGTTCTCCCGACTAGACCAGCCATTAGTTATACATTTTTCACCGTTCGTTTTTCAGCACCATGAGATACGTTTACCTGCTCTTGTTCCTGGTGGCTGTGAACGCAGGAGTCCCCTACGCTGACCAATCCTACACTTTCCGTCTTTGTGGTCGCAGGTTGGCGGACGCGCTACAAATAGTATGCAGCGACGAAGACAACACGGATAAAGTAGGTAAGTAATTATTAGCTGATACTTTTAAACTTTAACTCACTTTTTTGTTTTTAATACCTACACTTTTTCATTATTACACCTATGTGTAAGAAGCTTAAGTTGTACTAAGAACTGATTTAGTGTGCAAGCATCACTGTGAAATAAAGTGTTTGAAGGGCAATGTATCCAAAGAAATTAGGTACATAGCATTGAGATAAATTAGATGAATCTACATCTTATATCCGGGTGACAAGCACAGTGGAATGCTAGGTAATGATTTGGACTTGTTATGTTTCCATAGCTGTGTGGCACTGTGCTGTTATCGATAGGCGTGTTGTTTACCATCAGGCACATGCCCTGATCATCCCGTCACACTATATTATTAAAAACAAAACAGCTTACAATCGAGTCAAATGCAATGATTTTTAAGAACTATATCTGCTGTGTTGGTCAAGTCTTAAGAGCCAGTTTACGAAACGACAGAGCTCGACTTTAGGTAAAATATGCAACATTGTTTGCGTGCTTTCGTTCGCGTCGGCTCGAGCGTTTAGGCGAACAGAACGATCTTGAGCCGCAATAAGCCGCAATGGCAGTGTATGGTAATGGTAATGTTGATGAAGTATTTAATATGATAAGAATACATTTTTTTTTTGTAAGTCTAATGAAAAACAAAACTAAATAAATAAAAACTATGTGGAGGTATTGCAAAATTGTATGGTTTAAGTTTAAGTAGAAATAAAAAATACAGCGCAATTTACATGTTAGGAAAAAAAAATACCATGAATGATTGACTGAATAATTTTTTTAATAGTTACAAGGTGCCCGACATCTTACATACCTAATTATCTGCTTGGATTTTGCTACCATTTATTTGATGCCTACATACGGTATACAATGAATAGGTAGGTACAACAAAACTATTTACTAATTTAGTGAGATTAGTTTTCTTTAGATAATTTACTAGGTATCTACTAGTCATTTTTTTACTAATCAGTTGTTAGTCAAAAGTACGCTGGGGTTCCGTACAAAAAATAGTTTTACATTCCGTTTGCAATAAATTAAAAATATATGTTTCTGACTCGTATACATCTTATTTAATTATGTCGTAGGAAGATTTGATAAACTGCGTTTTTACAAATGGGTTTCCCCTAGAGATTTATGCGAAAACACGGTTTATCAATTCATACTGCGAAATACTTACAGATAATTTTGTCTTGAAGGCTATAACTACTTATATAGAGAGGGTCTACACTTTCACAATAAATACACTTGTAGGATCATGTAAATAAACTATAATCTAAGTACAGATTATATTTTAATCTATTCGTATAACATAACGGAAATAATATGCGAAAATAATCGTTGTGAAAAGAGGTTGTGGTACGTTTTATGTGTCTATTTACATACACTTATTTACTAAATTTGACATTAAATTTGTTGATTTGATTTGTAAGATTTGAAATTTGGCATAGTGGATAGTGTTCTACTAGTCACGCTCTTTCATTTGATACCCATATTGAGGTAAAAGTGAAAAAAAAAATTCGCCATTTTGTGGTAACGACCATCTTGGATTAGAAGTTTGTCGAAATATAGTTGTATAGTATCTACTAGTCAAGCCCTTTCATTTGATATTCATATTGAGGCTATTGGGTGGTATAATATTTAGTAGTGGTAGGACTCTTGGCAAAGTCCGGCTGGGGAAGTACCACACCTTTGCCAGTTATTCTACCACCAAACAGTAATGTGCGGGCATTACTGTGTTCCGGTTTGAAGGGCGATATTTCCAGAGAAATTACAGGACTTAGAGATATAATATCTTATATCTCTGGGTGACGAGCGCAGTGCAGTGCAGTGTTAGGTAATGATTTGGACTCTTCGTGTTCCAATAACTGCGTGTCACTTTGCTGTTATGTGGCAGGCATATTGCTTACCATCAGGCACATGTCCTGCTCGTCTCGTCACGCTATATTATAATATATATATATATATTATGTAAGGCTCTAAGTATTATATAGTGGTAGGATTCTTAGCACAGTCCGCCTGCGGGAGTACCACACCTTTGCCAGTTATTCTACCGCCAAGCAGTAATGTGCAAACATTACTTTGTTCGGTTTGAAGGTCAATGTTTGCAGAGAAATTACAGGGCTTAGAGATATAACATTTTAGATCTCTGGGTGACGAGCGCAGTGTAGTGCTGGGTAACGATTTGGACTCTTCATGTTCCAATAGCTGCGTGTCACTGTGCTGTTATGAGGCAGGTAACTCTTGACTTAAAAAAAAAAGATAGATTCTGCTTCTTCTTCAACAAGGAAATAAAATTAAATGTAACGGTCCAATCCGAAAGATCAGATTGAAACGTTTCGATCCATTAAGATTCACAAAACGCCAAACGACTTAAAATTTTGTGGTCGCACTATAATGTTTCTAGTTATGTCATAAACGCTCGAAATATTACGTTACCTATTCCCGCCCAAACCAACCGCACATCCGTCCTCCAAAGCCGCTCCCGGCAGACTGAACTGACTCCACTCTCCACTGACTTTGCGTAGCGTAATTTATTCTAATTTCGACTGCTGCTAATTTATTATTTTTGAAAAATTAAGAACTGTCATTTGAAAAATAACTAAAGAATTATATTCTACAAAAACCAAAGTATGACCGTGTCTAATTTTTATTTTGTAATTATTGTGTATTTTACACAGAGACAACGCTAAAAATGCAATATAAAACTTAAAATTGGCTCACGATTTTATTTTATTACTGATAAATGGGAGCAAAATTCAGATATCTGTACCATGAATGAATTAATAAAGTATATGTCTGATTTTCCCGATATTTTTTTAGGTATGAATTTTGAGTATTACATGTAGATTTATGAGTGTGAAATTAACACGGCAGTGACTTTTCGGCGAAATGGTCATGGGAGATTGATCCCTAAGATCAATGGAATTATTATTAGTAAAATTAAAACAAGGAAACGTCAACAAGAAAGATTGGGCTATTTTTTTAATGTAATTATGTCTCTCTAGGTAATACTGAAGATGGTAAATTCGGAACATAAACTTTTTGAATTTCGTGCGAATTCGTAACACGCCCCTTAAGGATTTTATGTCTTATATATTTTTTTTGCATTTTGTGGGTTTTTTTCTTCTTCAAAGTTGTTCAAAATGTTGTGTCAGTACATCGTTGTGTATTAATTAATCAAATGTTAATAGTAGGTACGTACACTGTTTCTCATTCCAAAGAGTACAAGAGTTCCACGTAATTTCGTTTATTTATTTCAGATGTTTCAATTCACAATAATTGTTTACAGTCAAAACATCGATATTAATAAAAAAATTGGCAGTCATAGGAACTGCCGATAGAAGTGAAAACTTAAAACTCAGAATTTGATAGCTTACCTTGGAAACTTGGCGTGGTCATGGCGTGGCCTCGCCATCTTGGCATGGCCATCTCGAAATACGTCAGCATTTCCCATTGGCTGATGCGTTTCTAGATGGCCATGCCATGGTGGCCTGTCCACGCCCTTCCAGCATTTCCCATTGGCTGACGTATTTCTAGATGGCCAATACCCATGGTCCCGAGTTTACCCGAAGCTTTCTTATTATACCCGAGCGTGACGAATGAAAACAATTCACAGCCCACGAAAAATCTGTCTAGGCGCGCCTAAAGAAGTTTTCACTTCAAAAATTGACGTGCCTGTTTCAAATATAAAAATTACGGCTTTTTACTACATTCATATTAATGTACGCATTACTTAGAATATACGATACATTTGTCGCAACCGGATTGTATAATTCGCCGTATTAGGTACATTACGGCTAGCCGTTTTGAAAAACAAATCCGTTTTGTAATGCGGCGGTTCAATGGTTAGCCGAATTGTCATTGCGATATGTTCTCCAATAAGGCGGCCCATGTTTAGCCGCATTGTACTACTGCTTAAATTGTAGGGTGACCATAATTACAAAATAAACAATGTTTAAGGTGCGTCCCCCAGCAAAACGAGTTTTTTGTCCAGTTTTAAGAGCTATCTACTCATTAGCCAAAACAAATATCAACTGGTAAAAAATACATTAAATTTCTACAATTTCTTGGGTTCAAAATGGTAGTTTTAGTTTTTTGTTAATGAACTTATTGTTTAAATAATCGCCTCACAACGAAACCATGAAAAAAATCAATAATTGTAGTTATCATGCATCTCCTCGAAAATCCATTATTTTGATTTTGTACTTACACCAACGGATAGACAATTCCATTACGAACATTTTGGTAGTTTTATTTTTTTCAAAAGACCAAAATATGATTTTATAGAGAGTTTATTCTAAAATTTGAGCGTAAAACAGCGACAAATCCTACTGTTTCTCTCTTACTCTTTCTTGCGGTGTGCGATAAGGTAAGAAATACTCAAGGTCATTTGCTCAGGGTACGCCCTTAAAATGAAAATTAAATTTATTAATCAGAATAAGCTGACAAATTACTTGTTACGAAATTCCTTACTCATTTTTTTTAAGCATCTTACCTCTCAGATAAATCTTGAAAACCCCAAACTTGATAATTGGTGATGATACACCTAAGAAATATGATGCACTTAAACAACGGTTTATCATTGAGATTGAAAGCACAGATCAGAAAATAGTTACTTGAAAGTAACAAAGGCTCTGCCCCAAAAAGAATATATAGGTATAGTTAAAACCGCTCGCTACTTTGGCGGCTTACAAATTTGGCGGGAAAACGGTGTCAAGTGTGTTGTACGCTTATGAAGTGTCGCCTTATTTGTAGCTGTTTGACAGTGCCGGATCTAGGGGGGGGGCAAGCCGGGGTCCGTGCCCCGGGCGGCAAGTCCAGGGGGGCGCCAAAACTCGCCTTGAATAGACAAATGTGCAACTTTAATTGGACCACAGAAAAAAATATACTGGCATAAGTACATAACTTTCACTGTTCCTTTACTGTTATTATATCAACTCGAATGATACCCAGGTGTACTAGTGTACAGCACACGAACCACGTTATGAAGCCGGCGTGCAAAGCGTACACCGCACATAGTCGTTACGCCATACGCCCCGGTAAAGCGACTGAATGACTCATCACATATTTCAAATCATCGTCATAATTTCCGATCCAAAATTATCATCATGAATTCTTCTTTCCTCAATTTGGGGGAGACTAGGCATCGGTTTCGACACGAACCTCTTTACCGGGGATGGACCCCTGGATACACTCCGGGGAAAATGTGGTACAAGATTCTGTATAGCACGGCCCGGGTGAGCATCAGCACTTTTGCGACCTTAACATTCTCGTAGGCTGCGTCAAGGCATGGGAGATCTATGTTCACTAGGTAGGATGGCATGAATGGTGGCGCGATGTTCTGTCGGTGTGGATGTGGCCCACAGTTTGCGTAGTCAAGCACACCGCGTGCCAGACATACCACACCTCCACCGTTTCGATGTTCAAATCTTGGGCGATCACAACATTTCATAAGCACCGGCCGGCTTCTGGAATCATGGTGATTTTATATGGGTGATTTTATATTTTACTTGAAGTCTATTTTTTTACTGGTCGCACTATAGATAAGACGCGTACGAATGTAGGTCTAGGATATGCCCAGTTTGATTCCTAGTAGCAGTTTGGAGCCCAAGATTGGCCCCAGCAATACTCGACCCGCCTTTGCTCGTTAGACTTCGTAACTGGTTTGAGAGTCCATGCTCAAGTCTGCATTGATGTGGGCGCTTATTTGACTGTGCGTTCCCACCTGATGGCCTCTTCTCGAAGTTACAGTAGTAGTGGTAAAGATGTATTCTATTTAGGTTTGTTCGTAGTGCAGCCGTTTTTCCTACAACGCTACAACATTTACAACGATGAGCCATCTGTCGATCCATCCTGGCTGTGAATCGAGAAGCTTCTGTGTTCGAGAAGCTCTGTTAGCTGCAATCTTTCCAGAGAAATTACAGGGCTTAGAGACATAATATCTTAGATCTCTGGGTGACGAGCGCAGTGCAGTGCTAGGTAATGATTTGGACTATCTTGTTCCAATAGCTGCATGTTACTGTGCTGTTATGTGGCAGGCATGTTGCTTACCATCAGGCACATGACCTGCTCGTCTCGTCACTCAATGCTATAAAAAAAAAAAAAAAAAATCTGTGGGTTGCATGAGTATGTATGTACGCGCTTTCATCGGCAAAAAGAGCCAGGATCTTTGCCAGGTTTTGGTAGTACTATTTACCTCGCAAGTGTTCCATATTGAGGGAAAATGTCCGGTTTGAAGAATGCATTAAATAGCCGGGCAAGACACACCAAGCTTTATATCGGCATCCTTTTACTATCAGCATTTGGTACACCGTCGTGGCCAGGTGACTTCTTCATCTTAGACTCGTCCTAACTTTGATGACTTTTATAGGGGCGATCAAGTTATTTCCTTTCAATGGTGGTGCCAGAGCCCGAAGGTCGAATGCGTCTTACAACTATTGAAGTTGTATTGCACTCGGGCGACTAAACAGGTAGCAGCGGGCCTATTAAGAACATTTAGCAACATTTTTTTTTCATTTTGATTGGCAGTTGATAATTAAGATATTGGATAGTGGTCAATATACCCGATATCCACAATAGAACACAAGTCAAAATAACAGAAAGGAATGAGCTGGCGGACTCCGTGCCATGTTTGGCTTATTTCAGTTTAGTTGTGGTCATTTGAAGGCTCTTTGTGTCGAGCCCGATATGTCCCTACATAGTGGTAGATGCATTGACATGAAATACAGGACAAGCATACGTGATGCATGGGCGGACAAGAGTACGGTATATCCGTAATTAAGTCGGACTGCTAAGACATGAGTGTTTGTTCAATAACGGACTTAGAGCGTTTAGGGCTTTGACACCTTTCAGGTGAAGTTTTAAATAATTTTCAGTCCAGTTGGGTTTACAGTAGAACTCCAATTATCCGAACTCCGACTATCCGAATCGCCGATTATCCGAATCACAAACAAGTCTAAACAACAGCTTACATTGATGGAGATGTTTAAAAACAATGATTTTTATTTCTAAACTTGTACATAAGTACATTTTATTTATATTTAAAACATGTGAAAATTTCATGTTCCTTTCATTTAATTCAATAAAAAAATAGTGCAATATCAAAACGTAGCTTTTATTCTCTCCAATGGCAATTTTTTTTTAAAAATCCGATTATCCGAATATTTGATTATCCGAATGGGTCCCGGTCCCCATTAATTCGGATAATTGGAGTTCTACTGTATTATCTAGCGTGATACCAAGGTACTTTACGAGCGACTCCAGGGAATAGAATAGTCATACATTTTCAAAGTTCTTTTAGGGAAACTATGTTTTGTTGTAAACATGATGGGTTCTGTTTTAGTTTCGTTGATTTTTAATTTCCAATCATTAAAAAACGTAATGAAATCATCTATGACAAATTGGAGTCTACTAATTATTAAATCTGTATCAGAAGATGATGCTGTATAAGATGCTGTATCATAAGCAAAGCATGCTAAATTAGTTCTCGGCTGGATGGGGATGTCGTTTAGATACAGTGATAAAAGAGGTGGACCCACAATTGATCTCTGTGGAACACCTGCAGGGACAGGTTTTGACTGTGAGTAGAAACCATTTATAAATACGGAAAAGTTACGATTATTTAGATAAGATTTTATGATCTTTATCAGGGGTAACGGAAGGCTTAACACAATAAGCTTGTGTAAGAGTGCTTCATGCCAAACCGTGTCGAACGCTTTCTCAATGTCTAAAAGAAACATTCCAGTAGAGTGTTTAAGATTGAGATTGAGCGACACGGCTTCGGCCACTTTCGCCAGCTGATGGACCGTAGAGTGTCCCTCTCGGAAACCAAATTGCTCTTTGATTATAAGGTGACCAGACACACGCTGTAAGCGTTTGTAGATCATCTTTTCAAAGAGTTTGCCAACTAATCGGTCTATAAGAAGTTGGGTTTCCAGGGTCTTTGCCGGGGTTATGAATTGCTATTACTTTAGCACGTTTCCATGGAGCTGGGAAGTAGTTTAGAAATAGGCAAGCGTTAAAGATTTTAGTTGACAAAACAATTATTTTTTTGCAGTAAATTTCTAATTAATACATTGTTGATGTCGTCTGGGCCTGGCGCCTTACGCAGTTTGAGACAAGACATGCATATTTTAATTTCTAGCGGCCTGACTAATGACATTTTATGCTCATCACTGGTACTATAATCTTGTTCTAATCGAGATAGGGAGAGTTTTACCTCGGACATTCGATCACTCGGCCAGCTGTGAGTCAGTAGCATATTGTTTAAGAATGCATCTCTAAAATATTACACTGATCTTGTTCGTTTGAGGTATTTACCTCAACGCCGCGCCGTTTGCTTGCTTAAGAGGTGGAATGCTATTCTTGTTAGCACGCAAACTTTTCACCAGGCGCCCGACATCATTACTAGGGTTGTACCTTGTTAAGTTTATTATTCCATTTTTTGTCATTATAATTTATGTTCTCAATGCCTGGCCAATTAAATATTTGAAAGCATTAATTTGACTAATTAAAAATTTACGTTTGAAGAGGTAGGAGAGAGAAGCAGCTAATCTACGTAGACGGTTTTTATGCTTTATGATTCGCTTAATTCGTCGGGAAAGAGCGAAGGAGTTCCATGGCTTTAAGGTGGTTATTGGTACTGATGCGTCTCTGCTTTCGATTACTAAGTTTTGAAGATCAGTGACAGCACTATCGATTTCGTGAGGTGTTCCATATGTTTTTGTGGTTACAGTAATATTTTTGTTGAGAAAGTAACGGTAGTTAATCCAATCGGCCTTAGTGTAATTGTGTTTATGAATAGAAAGGCGATTTAAATTGTAACTTAATTTAACTAAAACGGGGAAGTGGTTGGAAGACAATGCAGGGATGGTAGTTATGTCGTTAGGAGAAAATAGGTTTTTAACTAAAACGATATCTGGTATAGACGGTGTGAACTCTCAGCATTTGGTCTAAGATCCCGCTATACTACGTACGACCTTCACCGAAATGTTTATTTGATGAAACGTATTTTATATGTAATTTAATATGTCAATAAATATATTGCATAAGGGTTGCCTAACAAATTTTAGTCCAGAGTATGATTAATTAATAAATGAAAAACATTTTTTTTAGTAAATCGTAAACGGTACATGTCACAGAAAAGTGTTCATGCCACAAAAGATGAATAAAGTGGCTAAGTGCGAGTTGGACTCGCCTATGAAGGGTTCCGTTGCAGCAAGTAACATAATATACATAGTACACATAGTTCTTGTAGTTCGTTGTAGCTTTGATCGAAGTTTCAATAATAGTGTATTTATGACGTACTAAAAAAACTACTTTACTTATCAGATCGAGTTCAAACTAATTTTCGTTGGTAGTTTACATGGTAATGTACATCATATATTTTTTTTAGATTTTTCATTATCTTACTTTAGAAGTTAGAGGGGGGGGGGGGGGGACACACATTTTACCACTTTGAAAGTGTGTCTCGCGCAAACTATTCAGTGTATACGAAAATGATTTTAGAAACCTCAACATCATTTTTGAAGAAATTTTTGAGTTTCAGTTCTCAGTATGGGGGGCAACCCTGATTTTTCTTTTTTTTAAATTTTTTTTTCAAATCTTAATGCGGTTCACAGAATACATCTACTTTCTACTTACCAAGTTTCAACAGTGTAGTTCTCATAGTTTCGCCAAAAAGAGGCTGTGATATACGGACGGACAGACAGACAGACAGATATGACGAATCTATAAGGGTTCCGTTTTTACGTCTAACGAAACCCTAAAAATTGTATTCTCTACAATAACGACCTCAATAATGTTTGCCCGAAAGGAGACGGCTCATTTCTGCCCCAAGTCGTTTCAAGTTTATGTACTTAATTAGCCCCGGAGACCTAAAAAAGTTATTTGATTAAAATAACATATAATTAAATAATGCAAACTGTACATTCAATACTAACTACTAACTACATTCAATGCCAAGCGGGGATTGCAAATTGGTGTGATTAAAAAGTACCCTAATGACTATACTCAAAGTCAGCCATGTTTTTTCTCTTTTTTTCTTCTGTTGAAGTTTACGTAAAGTACATCCGATTGGTTCGAAACTCGATTCGTTCAGAAATCGATTTGTTCGGAAATCGATTCGTTCGAAACTCGATTCTTTCGAAACTCACACAACACAAGGAATTTCGTTATTTTTCCAAAGGTTTCGTAATTTTTTTGTGGTTTTGCCGAATCTCCGGTCCTTCTGCGTTGAGTCGACATTATTTTGAGCACAGTAAGTCGCTAAGTAATGAATTTACTACCTTCTTTTAGTAGTAAGTACATAATCGCGTTCTTGATTGCTTGCGGCGTTATTTTTTTTCAATGTTTTAGTTGATATCTTGTAAACCCCGCTATGCAGAATAAAAACGTTAACGGTTCCTCAATATATTTTAAAAATCCTATACAATGATCCAATTTTGGTCAAGTCTCCTGCACTTTTGCTGTGGGGCAAATGCCCATGGAAAATGGGCCGTCTCCTTTATAGTTTCCGAGATATATGCCAAGGTTGCAGCAATATTTTACTTTTAAAAATTAGGCAACCAGACTTCCGGACTGATTTTTCGCTGGCAACCCTATACCACCTTGTTCATGATAAAATAATCTTTCATTTTATTTAATTTCAATTCAATAATCAGACCGTTGCAAAATGCAGTATCGATGCATTTTTTTTTTCATTTATTAATTAATCATACTCTGGACTAAAATTTGTTAGGCAACCCATATGCAATGTACTTATGTATTTATTGACCTATTAAATTACATAATTATAAAATACGTTTCATCAAATAAACATCTCGGTGAATGTCGTTGTATAGCGGGATCTCCTACTAATTGTAGTGCACTAAGGTGTTGTCTCGAGGTGCATGTATAACAAAGTCATTTTTAAGCATGTGCTCATATAAGGTGACACCACGGCTGTTGCTTGGACCAGGAGACCATACAGACAGACAGACAGAAACACTTTATTATGCACACCAGTACAGTTAAAAAATGAAAAAACATATTAGAAAAACAGAAAATACTTATAACTAGTGCCATAAATGGCGGCCTTATCGCTAATAGCGATTTCTTCCAGACAACCATTAAAGGCAGGAAAAACACAAAAAATATACAAAACTAGCGGCCCGCTCCGGCTTCGCTCGAATAATAACCTAGATATCAACTGCAGCGCCATCTGCCGGGCTGATTTGTGAATCTAAACATTCCAGGGCCCTACCCAAATGTATACAAAAAAAAACATTCAAATCGGTCCAGCCGTTTTGGAGGAGTTCAATAACAACGAAAAGTGGCATTGATTTTTATATATTTACTAGCGGCCCGTTCCGGCTTCGCTCGGACATAACCTAGACAATATCTGCAGCGCCATCTGCCGGGCTTATTTGTGAATTTAAACCATTTCGAATACACACACAAAAAAAAACATTCAAATCGGTCCCGTCGTTTAGGAGTTCACTGTCAAATGATTAAATTACTAAAATGGCTATAAAAAAACAGGGGTTGGTGATAAAAGGGTAAAAATTTAGGGTTGTATGTATTTTTTAACGCCACATTATAAAAAAATAATAACAAATAAATTTGACCAAAAATTAAAAAAAAAATGTTTGGGGTGAACAACCCCTAACAATTAGGGGTACGAAAAATAGCTAGTAGCCGATTCTCAGACCTACTGAATATGCATATAAAATTTGGTAAAAATCAGTAAAGCCGTTTCGGAGGAGTAAGGAAACAAACACTGTGACACGAGAATTTTATATATAAGAAGAAAGATATAGATATAGATATGATGATAGGGTGTGAGGGAAAAACAAAATTATAAAAAATTTAAAAGTCGTCACTTAATACTAGAATACATATAAACTACGTAATAATACTATACACACATGATTGCTAAAATACATTTAAATACTATACAATAAATACACAAATACTATTACAAAATATTAACAAAAAATAATGTACAATGCACACGATCAATAACAATGAACAACACAGAAACTAGTAAAAAAAACAGGAAAAAGGAAAATCAAGAACGAGAAGATAAGAGAAAAACAGAGATAAATTAAGAGACCCATTCAGAAAGATAGTGTTTCTTAATCTGAGCCTTGAAAGATTCTAAGCTCTGCGCGCGTCTGATGCCCACCGGAAGGGCATTCCAGAGAGCTACAGCCACCACGCAGAACGAAGATCCACAGAAGGAAGTAGAGTGAGAAGGAGTAGACAGAAGGAGATTACTAGATGACCTAAGGTTACTATGGTGAGTGTCTCAAAGAAATGGGAACTAAGATAAGTGGGGTATGTAGCATTGAATAACAAATTATATAGCAGATAAAGTATGTGTGTGTCCCGGCGAAGCCTAATAGGTAGCCAGTTGAGCTTTTTACGAAATACTGAGACATGGTCGTATTTTCTAAGACCAAAAATAAACCGTATCACAAAATTTTGGAGACGCTCAAGCTTTTCAAATTGCTTCTGGGTTAAATCTACATAGCTGGCGTCAGCATAATCCAACATTGGAAGAAGGAGAGAATTTGCTATCGCAACTTTAGTAGCCGTTGGTAAAAATTTCTGATTCTCCTTACAGAAGCTGCTGAACCAAACAATTTACGCTTAACGGCCTGCAGTTGAGGGTCCCATGACATGCACCTATCCAATATAACCCCGAGATTTTTTACCTGTGCACTGTAAGGTATAATAACACCTCCGAACATAAGCGGGGTCAGTGTAGTCCAATCAATCTTTGAAATTAACCCTAGTACTACCAATAATAATGGCCTGCGTCTTCGAAGGGTTGACAGCAAGCCCAAACGATTGACTCCAGGCGTCGATGCGACGCAAATCATCATTTATAGATCTCACCATAGTGGGTCATAGTGGATGTTTTGAATTAAAATCACCCGCCGCTAGGACCTTTGGACTAGTTTACATTATAATATCTATGTTACTTGTAAGAAGCGTCAAGTTGGGTGATTGGTACACGGAAAATATTGAAATGTTTATGCCAATGGCTTCAAGATTTTGAGTGGCAGGAAATGTTAAAATATTGTGAGCTAAATCAGAGCGAACAATTAATGCACGGCTTCGTGATGGAGCGGGCCAGGGTGTAGCCACCCTGGCTCCATCACGAAGCCTATCCCTACGGTAACAAACATAACCGGGAATATTCAAATTAAGTCGTCCCGTAAGCTTAGTTTCAGAGAGCTCTATGATGTCCACTTTAAGCCTACTCACCACGAGATCCGCGAGTTCTTGTTGTTTCCTTTGAACGCCATCCGCGTTCCAGTATAATACACGCAACTCATGGGAACTAGACATAATGTCCAAGATGAGTCAGAATTAAAATAACTTTATCCATGAAAGATTTACATGTGGTGAATTCTTGCTTGCTATTTTGGATAGTCGTGAGAATATCTAACATTTCCAAGGTTTATAAGTCACGAGGAGCTGTACCTGTACTTAATTATTGAACTATATTTATTTTAGATGGCATCTTCGTAATATGATGGTTCTCGGTTGATGATTCAGATAGCCTTTTAGAGGGGGTAATAGTTGCTTCAGGTTGCAATAATGATAATGTGTTCGCAATGGTGGAAGCCTTGGTGACTTGAGTCCATACATTTGTAGCATTACCCTTATTTCGATCGATTTCGGCTGCCACACCCTTTCGCTTCGATTCAAGTCTATCGATTTACTTCAATCTTTCTTTGCACTGGGTGTAATTTGCAGGGTGATCTCCTTGGCAATTACAACAACGAGCAGGTTCTGTACGGTCTTTTTTTGAACAATCCCAAGTAAGATGGGATTCAGCACACTTTACACAACGTGGTTTACGGTTGCAGTTTCGCGCAGCGTGGCCAAAGCCTTGGCACCTGAAACATTGAGTGCCAGCTTTTTTGTAGGGCTTGTATCTCTCGATCTCTACGACACAGTTTGATAAGTATTTAATCTTATTTAGTTCCGACAGGTAGCTGCACGAGTAAAGGTGGACATTCAGTGGGGTGGAGAACTTTTAGCTCAGTTATGGTTACCTCAGTAAATCCCAGTGCGTCTAATTCTACGATTACTTTGGGAACTCTTTCGTCTTTTCTAGTGAACGTATGATAAAGTATGTTTTCATTACTGAAAGATGCCTTGAGTAGTTGATGAATTTTGGACTAATAACATTGTATTTTACCCAACTTGCGGCCGCGATATTTCATGAAATAATCTATGGTGTGTTTTTCAACTACTGATCTTATTCTTTGGTGATCCCATTCCCCACTTATCTCAACAAGTATTGCAAGTGTGTTGTTTGCTGCCTTTTTTTACAAGCGGTAGCGTACAAATTCGTAGCTTTATCATCATATCAGCATCTACCGGTAAGTCTTTGTATCGATTGTCTGTGTTTAATTTGTTCTCCAGGGTAACGTCCTTGGTGTTTATCACAAACTTCTTAGGCTTATTCCATTTGTTCGGAGACACATCGTCTTCTCTAGGTCTTTTTGAAGCCAAACTACTATATGACGTTGGTTGGGCTAAGAACTTCTCCATAATGGGACTAAGGTGTGGAGCTATCGACAAAAAGCCGTTAGCTCCTTAGTCCGTCCCTATAATTGTACGTTCACTTCTGAGGCGTCGGAACAAATAATAATTGCGTGTGGTCGTGGTGACAACCGCGCACGACTTCTAAGTGGTCTGGAGCTACTACTTACTACACTATAAATTAGTACCTGGGTCACCGAGCTTTGCTCTGTTTAAATACTAAAAATACTTAGAAACTATTAGATTTTCTTTAAAAAAAAACTTGAAAAAAAATGAGAAGCCGTCTGGATTCGAACCCGCAGCTACTAATTCGTGACCGCCACGAACGCCCGACTTCCCGTCTGAGCCAATTATGATGCCCGAAATTTACCTTCGCATTCTAACGTCCAATGTGATAGTTTTTCGTTGTCTAAAAACGCGCATAATATGCGTTTTTTTTAAATGAAACCTAGTTAGATCGATTTATCGTCCCCCAAACCCCCTGCATACACAATTTCATGAAAATCGTTCGAGCCGTTTCCGAGATTCAGATTCTATATATATATACATATTTATATAATAATAAATAAATAAATATTGGTGGACAATTCACACACAACACCATCTGACCCCAAACTAAGCAAAGCTTGTGTGATGGCGGCCAGATAGCTGATATAATACTTATATAGTTTTAAATACATACTTATTGTACATAGAAACACCCAGACACAGTGCAAACATTTGAATTCATCACACAAATATTTGCACTGGGTGGGGATCGAACCCACGACCCTCGGCTTTGCAGGCAGAGCTACTACCAACTAAGCCACGAGGCCAGTCAATTACAATATAGGTACAAGAATTGCTCGTTTAAAGGTATAAGATAAGACAAACATAATTTTATATTCTAATTTAATTGTACAGGTTAACTGCATTCAATAGCACACACTGGATTAATAAAGCCGTTTTACATAATAAAGCCGTGGATGACACCTGGTGCACTCAGGTGCATAAGGCACCGCGACAAACTGCACATCCAAACTAGAAAGAACCCGGATAATATGATGCTTAAACTAACATACTGTCGATATCGCAATTATTGCACTAATCTAATTCGAAAAATTAAACATAGTTATGAACGTCAAGAACTAGAAAAAGTCAAACGGGACCCCAAAGCAACGTGGAAAATAGTGAAAACTATTGCTAATCTGCGAACGAACTCGGCACCCGCTACTGACTTACTGAAGATCTCTGATAGTCATCGTAGCTCGGCAAATCAAGTAAATGAGCACTTTGTGGCTGTGGGTCGGCAACTAGCGGATAAAATTGCTATAAATAATCCCAATGGCAAAAACACCCAGGCGGGACTTTGTGCCAACTCGAACGGTGACTCAATGGCATTGCTTCCCACAGACCACAAAGAGATAGACTCTCTTATTACAGGTCTCCGTAACGACTGTGCTACCGGGTGGGACAACATTCCTGTGAATGTCCTGAAATGTGCCCGACAATACCTGGTACCGCCTGTCACCCACGTCTTAAATTTGTGCATTTCCAGTGGTGTCTTTCCAAAGTGCTTTAAGAGAGCAATTGTCCACCCGATCTTCAAAAGCGGCACAAAGTCGGATGTGAATAACTACAGGCCCATTTCTGTCCTATCTAGTCTTTCAAAAGTCTTGGAAAAAATGTTGAACAAAAGACTTGTTGACTATTTGGAGGCGCGTGGTCGGATCGCAGACAATCAGTTCGGTTTTCGTAGAGGGAGAAGTACTGAGGACGCAGTTCTAAAACTTACAAACTGTCTGGTTGAAAACCTGGAACGTAAAAAGAAGACTATTTGTATACTTTTGGATCTCTCAAAGGCGTTTGACACAGTATCAATCCCCCTTCTGCTCACGAAGCTGGAGAACCTGGGAATTCGAGGCTTGGCTCTTGATATTTTTGCAGACTATCTAACAAACAGAACACAGTCAGTAAAAATAGATGATGTCATTAGTTCAGAGCAACCTATAACGTGCGGCGTGCCGCAGGGCAGTGTGCTGGGTCCGACATTCTTCACCGTATATGTGAATGACCTTTGTAGGCTCTCCATTCCAAACTCCAAAATTTTGATGTATGCCGATGACACAGCACTGATTGTCAATGGGACTGCTTGGGAGAATGCAAGGGAAAATGCTGAAAGAGCTCTCGCAGTGGTGATGTTGTGTCTCTCAGAGAACTCTCTAACCTTAAACATAGGCAAAACATTATACATCGCCTTCTCACCAAGCACAAATATGCGACCATCGCTTGACTCCATAAAGATTAGAGCTCACACGTGTGGTCAGGTTTGCGATGAATGTGCATGTCCGGAAATCTTACGTGCAGCACACGCTAAATATCTGGGAGTGACTATAGATGATACCCTAAATTGGACTCTACACTTGCAGAACGTGGCTGCCCGCACTAGAAAGCTCATGTTTATCTTTAAAAGACTGAGAACTGCTGCAACATTGGATCTCTTAAAGACCGTGTACTATGCTCTTGCGCAATCGGTGTTGACATACTGTATCGCGGCGTGGGGAGGTACCTATGTTACTAATATGCTCCGACTGGAAAGGGCGCAAAGAGCTGTCTTGAAAATCATGACTGGTAAACCACGTAGGTACCCTACTACGCAGCTGTATATGGACTGTTCGGTGCTCACGGTGAGACAGTTGTACGTGAAACGGGTACTTCTTCGCAAGCACTCGACTCTTTCATATAATCAGTCCAGTAAGCGCAGAAACTACTCTGTCTGCTCGGTAATGCGCACACGAACAGTGCTAGCTGATCGACAATACGAAGCGATTAGTTCACGATTATATAACCGAGTCAACAAGTCACTAAGCATATATAGTCTGAATCTGATAAAATGCAAAACTACACTTGACAGATGGTTGAAGAGCTTAAGCTATAATGAAACCGAAAACTTACTCGCAATCACCTCATAATGCCTCATAAATATATTATTATATGCTGTCTCTCTCTCTCTTCCTCAGACGCGCATACACACACTTACACCCGTACACTCATACGCCCACTAGCACGTACAATTCACACATACGCTCGCCCGCACTCATACTTATCGATTAATATATTGTTTGGTTTGATTTCTGCACTGTAAAAACTCATTCGATTCGCATTTCTCATTTGATTTTGGTTCCAATTTTAATTTTGTTTTGATATTGATTCTTATATATTATTATCCATTCTGATTTTGATTTTTTATTCTAAAATTGGTTTTTAGACTTGATTTTGATCTTCTTTTCTACTTTAATTTTGATTGTAACTTCGATTTTGATTTTGATTTGACCTTGGCTTTGATTCTTATTGTGTTTTTAATTTTTGTTTTAATATTGGATTATAATGTTGATTTTGATGTTTGTATTAATGTAATTTTGATTATGAAACTGACTTGAACAAAATTGTACGACATAATTATTTTTGCTTTTCACAGTTTCATTTTAAAGTGTTTCATAATTTAATGTACTTGTAATTGAATACACTTACCTAACATGTTTAACTATGACGAAGTGTACATAAATTGATTTAAAACGAATAGACCTAATACCCAAAATACAGGTGTGGTGCTTCACACCTAGTTTGGGAAATTAGGGATTCACATGTAAATGTACCGATTATTGAAATAAACAATTTTTAATTATTTTTTTTTTAATTAAAAATGAAAGCTTTTTAATAACAATACTTCGCAACCTTTACTACAAAAAATATCTTAGTATTTTTTTTCATTTTACGATTTTTCTCTGTAAATGAACTTTAATTTTAACGTTGTTTATGTCAAAATAAATACCGATTCAAGTAAACGCAATTTAACACTTTTTTTTGGAAATATCTTCTCGATTTATTCGACAATATGTTTTTCCCACCAAAAACCCGACCGCAAAGTTAAGTTGGTTAGTCTTCGTCATTTTGTGTAATATAGTTACCACAGTGTATCAAGCAATTAACACGTGAATAACTCCTCAGATGATGGAAAGGAGTTAATGGACGAGCTACAGCTACCGGCCCGCCGTTCTCGACGCAGTGCTTCTGACGATTGCTGCTTTGAGAGCTCTTGCACGGTCCAAAAATTAATGGAGTACTGCTAATTTTATATGTAAAGTGATTTTAATTTACTTTAAAATAAAAACCATTGCAAATCCGTTTTTTTGTCATTGATAGGCTACCTTTTCACCGCCATCCCGCTTAATGTCTAGCGAGGAATCCTATTTTTTTTAATACGTACGGATAACAGGAAAATCGACCACTTGATAAACTTAGTATTAGACAGAAGTCTAACTCTCTCTCTCTCTTAGTGAGTCAGGGTATTCACCCTGAGTCTTAGCAATGGGAAGACAATATCGTCGCCGGCCAGCAAGAAGTCACTAAGTGACATTTTTAGCCAAAATGAGTTATTGATGTCAAAGTGTTTTTACCCGACTGCGCGACGCAAAGGAGTGGTAATGTGTTTAACAGTCTATGTATGTATGTATGTATGTATGTATGTATGTATGTTTGTATGTTCCTTTGAGGCACTATACAGACCAAACGCCTGGGCCGATTTTTATGATTCACACGTCAATCGATTTCTCTTAATCTGGCGAGTGACACTAAAGACATGACATTAGTGTAAATCCAATATGGCGGATTCAGGACGCCATATTGTCCAAATTAAAAAAATGAAAATCACCAAAATATGTCAAGAGGGGTATCGTTGAATAGGTATTTGAAAATAATGTTTAGCTTTCTCTCAATGTTTTTCGATTTGACTGACCGTTTAGGATGTATATCGATTTAAAGTTGAGTAACAACCATTCTCACATTTATAGGTTTATAGGTAGCAGAAAACTTCGTATAACTAACTGTACGCGTGAATGTGGATGGACATTATATACTAATGTATCTAGTAGGCATCGATATAAATCAATAGATGTGCCCTGAGAATCTTGAAATTGGTAATAAACTGCGTCTCTGTATGTATCGTAAGTGGTTTACAAACAACCAATCTACTTGACCCCTATAATCGCTAGCGGCGAGATTTGCTGTGGTTCTACTTATTTTGGTTGTTGACACCGAATAATGATAGGTAAAAACGTCCGGCGTCCACCGCGTCCTGCAACCGACTAGAACGGAAAGAGTGAGCTCACTCTTCCCAACGTTGACATGATTGCGTGCGCCGTGAAGTTTGGGATGGGGCCCATCTTGGGTTCTACGATCTATGCTAGTAGGTATATTGGACTACCTTTTTTTCGTACGTGCAGGCACGTGATAGTGGGAACACGAAACCGCTCTCGGATTGCTCCGCCTCGGTCGCCCATCTCCAACTTCAAACGATTTAGTAGGTACTCAACGTCAATCGAAAACCTATACTAACACAAAACTATAAATATGAATTACATGCAGTAGAAAATCCTACATATTATATCAGTAGAAACGAAGACATTTGGTCAACAACCAAAAGATGCAGAATATTATGTTGAGCATATTAACATTCACAACATTGTTCATAACTAAAAAGTATAAAATAAAAAAATATAATTTAAAAACTCAAAAACCCGACTGCGTAAAAAGTGAACCAAACTACGTACTCGCATACTAAAAAAACTGAAAAGAATAAAACAAGCATTTAGATTTCTGGTGGTCTAGAATTCTATAATATGTTATTGTATTAATACTATTGAAATATATACAATATTTTCTAATAAAAGAACATTACAACTGAACAGTCGGGATCCATTATTATTCGACATACAATGTAATTGTTCAATGGATCCCGACTGTTCAGTTGTAATGTTCTTTTATTAGAAAATATTGTATATATTTCAATAGTATTAATACAATAACATATTATAGAATTCTAGACCACCAGAAATCTAAATGCTTGTTTTATTCTTTTCAGTTTTTTTAGTATGCGAGTACGTAGTTTGGTTCACTTTTTACGCAGTCGGGTTTTTGAGTTTTTAAATTATATTTTTTTATTTAATCTATTATCTACCCTATGGAAAGATAAAAAGAGCTCATTTCTCATTATTTCAGATAATATAACAATGTCAGAAGTAGTTAACTACCTAGCAAGCAAAAAATCAGTTTCTCAAAATTAACTAACGTAACTAGAGTAATTTATCCAAATCGTTTTGTTAACTTCAAAGTCACTTAGTTACTTTTTGCACACAATATTTTTGACACGGCCCACTATTGATGGCACTTAGTTATTTCTGGCACGGTAAAAACTAAATAAAATGAAATTATGTTGTGTGATAAAAGTCACCAAGTGATCTTATGTAATTTGTATCATAATAATCGGACGTTTTTCAGTATTTATGTTTTCCGAAATCTACTACATAAATACGAAACTAAAGTACATTAATTAAAGCAAAACCACTCGTGTTGCGACTTAGTTAATATAATGTCTGGGCGCAGTGTTCAGAACCACCTTCAGTCTTGCCAGAGATCTATGATTTGGAAACCAAAGACCAAGATCAGCATGCTTGCCAATGGGAAACTCGCCGGAAATAGACTTTACCATCCCATCTATTACATCCGATGATTTTAATATTTACCACCCACGACCACCAAGTTCATTATTAGAAGAACCTTCAAGCACTGACGACCGCACCTATGCATCATCCGGATCATCATGGGTACCAGACTCTGATGAAGGCTGTACCCCTAGAAAGATTTCACGAAAAGCAATTTGTAGGATTTCAGATTCAGATGTCACGGAGTTTAGTTCTTCAAATAATGCTCCAAATCCTTCCAGACCATCTTTAATAACAAATGAAGAGATTTTAGACGTAGCTACTTTGTCAGAAAATTTTGTCACAAGCTCAACACAAGTGGATGATCCTCAGCCTTCTACAGTAAAAAAAAACAGC
Organism: Ectropis crepuscularia; assembly: GCA_963693475.1. Taxonomy (NCBI): domain Eukaryota; kingdom Metazoa; phylum Arthropoda; class Insecta; order Lepidoptera; family Geometridae; genus Ectropis; species Ectropis crepuscularia. Next base: position 21,240,401 of record OY856358.1, read on the forward strand.
CGTTGGAAAAAATCAGAACCATCAAAATGGAAGAAAACCATTAATAAGGATAATAAACACAGCTGTAAACCTTACCAAAATGCATCGGGAAAGAATATGCCTGGAAAAAAACCAAAAACAGTACTTTTTTTTTTTTTTTATTTGAAAAATTTCACCTCCACGGACTCCTAGGTCCATGCCTTTTATTAACATTTTATACATTATTTTTTTTATTTTGTTATTTTCCTTTGTCTAATGCAGGAAGACTTAAATATTAGATCAGACTTCTAAAAAAAAATACCATGCATCTACATATTTATAACCTAAACTATTTAAACATATTTTGCAATTAAAGCTTCACCCCGACCCAGAGCCTCCATCACCGCTGCATTTCGATCTTTAATGGCCATCTGGAAGTTATAGTCTCTGATGGCACTAGGTGGCGCGGTCGACGTTCGCAACACAAAACGACAAATCGCATCATCCTCGACGTCGTCGGTGTAATAGACAAAGGTCCCAGTGTGCCGAGATAAAGCCACAACTGCATGCGGAACACTTTCATGTATTTTAAGCTTAGCCTTGGTCTTAATGGCGACTACTGACTCATATGTTAGTCCTTGAGCCTCGTGGATTGTCAGTGTGCAGGACCCCGCGCCTTCCCCATAGCCCTGGCCAATGAGGATCTCCTTCTCTTCCTGGGTGTGAACCAAGTAGAGGGTGTTCGGGAGAGTGCGTGAAATGTTAGCACCCGTGTACCGTCTCTGTTCCAGGGACCTCAAACATAGAACTGAGGAATATATTCCGGAGTAAATCTCTCTCAGCGCATACGCAACATCCATTGGGCACCGGTGTGTGCACAACAACTCCTGGCAGACTTCAGTTATCAGGTTAGGGCTACCGTACCTCATATCAAAGAGATTTTCTCTATCGATATAAGGCAACTGGTTTATGTCTCCTATGAGGACAAGCTCGCCAGCATTGGACAGCCGCACTGCCATTATGATGGCTCCAAAATGGTTCATTAGAGCTTCATCCACCAAAAGGCGGCTGAAAACCCTGTCGAATCCATTTACGAGGACCGAGGCCATAGTACGCACCCTGGTTTTCACCTTGTTACCAATGCGTTCAGATAGTCTCTCCCTCAGATCTTTTGCTGCCTCTGATGTGGTCGTGATGATAACGTCCTTGTCCACACTGAACTGTCTGATAACCCATGCCGTCTTTCCACACCCCGGAACACCGTTAATCCATTGTATTTTTGGCATCTTCCAGCTTCCCCAATTTGCTGTGGCTTCCGGATTCCTCGCTATAGTTTTAGCCATATCAAGGATCCCGTCATCCAGCATTGTTTTGGTACACCGGGCGATAACTACAATGGGATCTGTTGGTGGTGCCGCGTATTTGGGTCTTCCTATTCGCCTCGTCTCAACCCTGTCCAGAGCCACGAAACCACATGCTGCACTGTAAGCCATCATATACTCGAATTGTCCCATCATTGTTCCCCTGATTATCTGGGAGGTGACGTTGTTGTATATGGTAGCCTGTGCTTCCTCGAGTTTCTCTCGCAGTATTTTATCGCTGCCTAGCCTGTACGCCTGTAGGATGTTATCACAGGTCTTGAAATATACTTCTCGAGTACCTCTTAGTGTGGCTATGAATTCAACGAATGCATTTATTGCATGTTCCCGAGGCCCCGAAGCCGTAATATATCGAGGCGAATCGATCTGTCCCTTATCAGCTCTCGTTCGTATAGTCTGCAGTCGTCCCGTAGTGGTTGCTATCCGAGAACCTGAGCTCTCTTGTGTTTGAGATAAGCCCCGCGCAGCAGCACTGAGTGTTCTTACGAGTGCTTCTGAGATACCTCTGCACACTCGATATGTTTCCGCGAGTGCAGTGTCTTTTTCAGCTGCTGCTTTTTGTTGTAACTTTTCGGACCCTGATTGAGTAACCGAGCCCGGAACGAGATTTTGGCTGTTTGTTGCAGTGTGGTCGTTGGTTGGGGTCTTGAGAAAACTCAAGTTTTCGCCCCGATCCTCGTACACGACTACCTCATGGTGTTCAGAGACTTTTATGCAACCGAGCCGGTCCTCGACCTCCGCTATCGAATACTCAACTTTCATCGCATCGACGCTTAAAACCCGAGGCGTGTCTACCTTGGTTTTGCTTAAGTACGAGAGAAACGACCCAGCCTGCGCGAAAGGAGTCCGCGCCCCCGACTCGAACAATGCTATGGTTTTATTATTCGATCGCACCAAGCGGAATCGGTGGCCTTCCACCTCACACACTGGCATGGAGTCGTAAGTCTTCCGCTTCATGGTGACTTTAGCGGTGCTCCCGTTTAGTAGACGTGCTAATCCGGGTGATAAGCGAGCGCGTTTATGATCCCAGGCGTGGCAAAAGCTTATTCCAAATCTTTCTCTAGCACCATCCATGAAGAGAGCAACCCCACCAATTCGGAGTCCCGGTTTGCCTCCTTCCGCGCTCTCCAAGAGCTGTTCAATGGTAACGCATTTAGGAGAAGAAACACAAACACTACCCAGCGCAACCGACGTCCCCGCAAAAACCTGGGCTGCGTGTGCATTGGGCTGTTGGACTAGCTCCCGGACCGTTCCCAAAGTTGAATTACGTTTGGCCGCCGTCCGGAACGACTTCTCTGCGAAAGAAAGGAAGTGTGATCTGCTGTCTGAATCTTCTAAAATGTCGCGTAGATCCGAGATCACCAACTTTCTGTCCAACCGCATTTCGAGATCTTGCCGTGCGGCCATAAATCTAGGGCAATCCAGCAACACGTGCCAAACTGATTCAGATACATCGGAGTCGCACTCGCACCCAGGGCTGTCTTTAAGCTTAAACCTGTACAGGTATTCCGCTATTCCTCCGTGCCCCGTCAAGGTCTGGACCTGGAATGGAGTCAGTTTTGATGTTCGTATCACCCGATATGCCTTCGCAACATCGGGGAAAAACAACTGTGTGACTCGACCTTTATCTGAGGTCTCATACCGGTCCTGCCACCTTCGGATCGATTCCTCGCGGATCCTTCTCTTGACGTAGGATAAAGGGATCTCCTCGTAATCTCGCACAGCACTTGAGAAAGCCGCCAACTTCGCGAGCTCATCAGCTCTCTCGTTACCAGCGGTTCCAACATGCGCCTTGACCCAAAATAGACGAAGAGTCCTCCCTTCTGCACTTATCATTCCAATGTTTTCCTTTATACGCTTCACCAAGGGATGGCTCGTTTTGGGATTCCGTAAAAGTTCCAGCGAAGATAGTGAGTCGCTCAAGACATTAACTTCGGGATTCCCACTTGTTATTATTAATTGCGTCGCTTGGTATAAAGCATAAAGTTCCGACTGGAATACCGTGCATTCGGAGTGTAGCTTGAACATCGCGTGTTTAACTTCTCTTCCATTTTCCCACCAAGTTAGGGCAGCACCTACTTGACCCTCAATCTTACTGCCGTCTGTGTATATCTGAGGCCCTTCAAGTTGGTCGAAGACTGTCTCAAGAAGCTGAAACTGTACGGATATCTGTCTGGACGGATGAGATTGGTCCAAAATGTTGACATCACATTCGAGTTCTACTTCTGGTGGAAGGTATTCATGGGAGAAGTTTTTCTTTGCTCTATATAAATTTGCTGTTTCATGTACCCTAAGGTCCAGCGGTATGAGACCAGAAAGGACGAGTGCCGACTTGAGAGAAACTGTACGGTATGACTTGCAAATTTTTTGGGCAAAACCTCTCTGGAGTGCGTTTAGATGTGATTTGTTTTCCTCGAGGTCAGCCGCTTGCGCCCATACGTTTGAGGCGTACAAGATGATGGGCTCCACCACTGCGACGTAGATTGTTCTTATGATCTCGTTATTTAGGCCCCAGGTTACCTTCGCCGCGCACGCAAGCTGTTTATAGATGTCCGCCACTTTTTTGCATTGGGCGTTCACGTGCGTTTTAAAGGTGAGCCTGCGGTCAATCAGAAGGCCAAGTAGCTTTATCTCATCAACAAAAGCAAGCCGAATATCAGACATAACGAGGTTTAAGGTTTCAAATTTTAGCTTTTTAGTGAGCAGCATGGTGTTGGTCTTGTGGGCTGCAAAGTTGAGCTTATTTCTGTTTCCCCATTTCACAGTCATATCCAGAATTTTATTGGCTTGTTCTTCTATAATGTTAAGCGGGCCTGTGAACACGAGAACAACGTCATCTGCGAAGGCTTGACAGTACACTCCCTCTGCTTCCAGTGATCGTAGTAGCGAGTCTAGGATAATATTCCAGAATGTAGGTCCTCCGATGGAGCCTTGGACACATCCCTTGGAGGTTACTCTCTCGCACTCTGCTCCAGCATAGTGAACTTTTATTTTCCTGTCGCTAAGGTATGAATGTACCATCATATAGAGGTTTGATGGGCACCTCTTCTTCGCAATCTGGTGTTTTAGGGCGGGCCACCATGCATTGTCGAAGGCACCCTCTATGTCCAGGGAGACCAGGAGTACTGATTGTTTACTCCTTTTTTGATGTGCTCCACTAAGTCATAGAGAGCGTCCTCGGTTCCTCGTTGGGGCATGAAGCCATACTGTTTTCGACTGAGAGTCGGGAGAATATGCCATTGGATTCGGCTTACCATCAGCTTTTCGACAATTTTCCCCAGAACAGACAAGAGACCTATAGGACGATACGATTTTGGTTGCGTATAATCTGTCTTACCGGGTTTCCGGAGAATGACCACGTGTGCTGATTTCCATTGCGTAGGGAAATACTTTAATGACAAGCACTTATTGGCTATCGATAGAAAAACCTCCCAATCACTTTGTATTGCAGCAACACAGATGTCAGCTGTTAGCCCGTCTGCTCCGGGGGCTTTTTTAGGATTCAGTGTCCGTAATACCAATTCCAGTTCTGCCGACGCGAAAGGTGGATCATCTCCCGGCAAGTCCATCGGTAGATCTTGTGTCTGGGCGCGTAATTCCGTATGGTACGGTTGGTCAGTGTCAACGGAATCCTCAGGGAAGAGAGTCTTGGCCAGGAGCATTGCAGACTGCTGCGGCGGCAGAGTGTTTCCATCTCGGTCCCGTAGGAGCGTATCGTCCTGTCTGACTGAGGTTTTACTTATCACTCTATATATTTTATCCCACATGCTTTCTCTGTCCTGACTCGTGCAAAACTCCTTCCAGCTATCCGTCTTAGCTTTCTCGGCGCTGTTCTTATAGTCGTCTCTAGCAATTCGATATTGTTCGACCACACTCTGGATTCGGTCGGGAGCGGCGTTTCTAATCCTTCTCTTTCTTCTCAAAACTTCCTTCTTCAAATCATCGAGCGTTTTCGTGTACCATGGGGGAATCGGATTCCCTTTGCGAGGGCCCGCTAATGGAATAGTATGTTCGCAGGCCTCGTGTATACACTCAGTGTAGCTCGTGATTATCAGTTCAAGCTGTTTCGGGTTTCTACATTCCTCAACTGACTTCAGCGATATGTTCCTCTCCTCAATGGAGGTTATTAGACACGACTTAAAATCTGACCACTTTGCTTTCCTAGTGTTATACTTACGCGTAGTGTTAGGTTTTAGGCGTTCGAGTGCTTTTGCCAAGCGTAAGGTGAAAGTTATGGCATTGTGGTCTGAAGTTGTGAGATTTCTGTCAACACGCCAACCCTCGATTCTTCCCAGAAGGGGCGTGCTGCACGTAGTAACATCCACGATACTTGTGCAGAGTTTACCCCCCCTGACAATCTCAAACGTTGGCGTGTCGCCAGTGTTTAGAATATGTAAGCCCATCTCATTGAAGAAAGAGTGGACGACGCCTCCTCTCTCATTTTCCGATGTACTTCCCCACCATTGGGACCAAGCATTAACATCACCGGCGACTATCAGTTCACTGGTCGCTAGTTTTTCGCTAATTACTTTGATCCTGTTTAAGTACGGATCGAGCTGTTGATCCCCTTCCAAATAAATAGAAACCACTCCCAATTTTATGCAGTCGTTGCCAAGGAGTACAGCTGCTTCCGTCTCGGTGACGAGCTGTGGGTCATGAATAACCTGTAGTTCTCCACCGAAAACGATAACAGCCGCCTTAACCGGCTTTTGCCTGTTCAAGCTGCATTGAATGATGCGTGTTCCGGGGTACTGACTCATGATGCCTTTGCTACCTACATAGGGTTCTTGAACTAAAGCGACCGAGACCCTCTTATCCACCGCAACTTTCATCAGCTCTGCTGTTGCTTTTTGGGAGCGTTGTAGGTTTGCTTGAATAAACCGCAAACCTTCTTTTCTTATTCTTCTGGGAACTGATCCTTGTACCTCGGGGGTGCCCTCAGCAATAAGCTATTTTTGAACGTGCTATTCCATCCCATTTTGCTCTTTCAGGACATTCGCTACTAAATGCATTGTGAGTATGCTCCCCACCTGGACTGTTGCGACGTGCAATTGTGCAATTCCGGCACTTCGGTGGGAGGCCTTCCTTCCTAGCTTTACATTGTGCCCAGGAGTGGGGTTTCCCGCAGTGACTGCACAGGTCATCCCTCTCCCGGCAGATTGCCTTTGTGTGGCCGAATCCAAGGCATCTGGTACACTGCACCAGAGGCGAGTGATCTGCTACAGGTCTTCTCTGAAGACCAATGTAAACCTTTTCGGCATTCACAAAAGCTCTGTGCAGCAAAGGTGAGACCTCCAGCACCGGATGACACTCATGCTGGTTTCGAGCTCTCTTACGGTACCGCACCACGATCGCACACTCTTTCAAATCCACCCCCTGTAGCAGGTTTTTGTTCTGCGCCAGGAGGTTCTCCACTATTTCCGAGTCTTTGTGGTATGACAGGACATCTCTGATGATGATAAGTGGATTTCCTGCTTTTGCAGTCTCCACTTTCAGATTTATATCCCGTTGAACACTAGTCCTTACCAGGGTCAGGTCTTCTTGAGTACTGCAGCTCAGAATAACTTTTCTGTTCCTGCCTTTACGTACCCGATCGACCTTTGCTCCGGTAGTCTTCGTATCCAACGCCACTCTTATCCTGTCGATTAAGTTCTCGGCAGTAGGTGATTCTGCTAAAACAGTACTTTGTATGGATAGAGGTTGCCGATTTAGATGTAATGAGTTTAATGAAGAAGACAGAGTAACTCTTTGCAAAGCTTATTGGTCGTTAACAAGTTTTAAGGAGCAGAAACAGTTTATATTGCGACATGTGAAACAGAAAAACCCTAAAAAGTCTTTTAGGGTTTTTCTGTTTCACATGTCGCAATATAAACTGTTTCTGCTCCTTAACGCTGTAAAAACAAAAAATCGCACCACTTCAAGGGAATACTACTTTTTTAAACATGGTGCGGAAATTAGAGTGTGCAGTTCGTTTTTCATAGCGACGCTGAGTATATCAAATGGTCCTATCAATAGAGCCCTAAAAAATGTGAAAGAGTTTGGTGTATTTGTTGGGACAGATAACCGCGGGAAAAAAGAACCTCCCAATAAATGTAAACCAGAAAATTTAAAGTTTTTGCGTGATCATATTGAAAGCTTTCCGACAATGGAATCACATTATTGCAGGAAGTCGTCAAAACGTTTGTATTTGGACCAAAAACTTTCCATCGCTAAAATGTATCAGATGTACAAGACATCATGTAGCGCCCAGAACAAAACTACGCTGTCACAAAGTAAATACAAAAAAGTGTTTGGAACTGAATACAACTATTCTTTCTTTACGCCAAAAAAAGACCAGTGTTCATTATGCCACAAGTACAAAAAGGATCCAGTAAAATATGAACATCTGTATAAAGAGCATCAACAAAGAAAAACGTCAGCTGATGAAGCTAAAAGGCGTGATAAAGAGAGATCACAGAGCGATGCCACATTTTTATCAGCTACTGCAGATCTTCAAAGTGTTTTGCAAATACCTAGTGGAGATGTAGGAGACTTGTATTATACACGAAAATTGTGTGTGAACAATTTTACTGTCTACGAATCAAAACCACCCAATAAAGGGTTCTGGTTTATGTGGAACGAAACCAATGGGAAACGAGGGAGTTCTGAGATTGCTACTTGTCTGTTAAGGTGGATAAGTATGATCCCGGAAAGTGTTAAAGAGGTTTCTGTTTTTTCCGACACTTGCTCAGGGCAAAACAGAAATCAATTTATTGCAGCGTTTTTCCTGAATTTGATCCAAACGTCGCATTTAGATGTTATCGAACAGAAATATTTAGAGTCTGGACACACCATGATGGAAGTTGACTCCATGCATTCCGCTATAGAATGTAAAAGAAAGAGAACTTCTATTTTCTCTATGAATGATTGGAAAAACGTGGCAAAGCGAGCCCGATCTAGTAGACATAGAAAGAACGCACTACCTTATGAAGTTCAGGAATTAAAATATAACGACGTAATTGACACCAAAGAGTTAGCTGCAAGATTGATTACAAACAAAACCATGGATCGAGATGGCAAGAAGGTACAGTGGCTCAAAATAAAATGTCCGAGATACGAAAAAACTAATCCTGGCGTAATAAAATTCAGATACGACTATGATGGTGAGTACTCACTGCTAGACACGACAAAAAAAACAAGAAGTAAGAAAGGTCTTGCTGTCCTGGGTACACCTGGTGAGATGTTGCCTAAAGCATATACGTCAATCATACCAATAACACAGTCAAAGAAGAAAGATTTGATAAATCTATGCCGAACAGACATTTTTCCGGTTGAATTCCATGCATGGTTTCAATCCCTGCCAGTTAACAACGAAACAAACAAGCTTCCAGAACCAGACGCTCTCGAAAATAGTACTGATGAAGAAGATTCTTAAATATTAGATGTGATGATTTAATTATCATAGTTTTTTAGCTTATTAATTAATAAATGACTGATTTTTGCTCTCTAAGTTTATAAATGAATAAATAAAAATGACTGATTTTTGCTACGTAATTTTGTTTTTTTTTTGTTCTACCCAGCCTTGAAGAATTCACTAAGTGCTTACTATCTGAAGCAAGGTTGTGCCCAGAATTAATTAAGTAACACAAAAAATGAATTAATTAACCCAAATGTTAACTTTTGGGTATGCTAGAATTAACTATCTCATTTTTTAATATGTATCTCAGTGACGTTAAAAATATTTTACTAGTTTATTAAATACTATTATGTAATTTAAAAATGTCAATATTTTGTCTAAAGATGCTATTTTTGTAACTACAACCGTTAATGAGCTATGCCGATTTTAAAGACAAAAAAACTTTAAAACGCGATTATCTCCAAACTAGTTTTTTGCAATTAGTAACTTCTTGCTGGCCGGCGACGATATGTAAAGACAATATTTGAAATACGCAAGAAGAATTAACAGAAAGACTAACACTGAAGGCACTGTCTCCTGGGTCCCAACACAAACTGTGGTGGTGACCTTCCAGGGACAGACCTTCCTTCTCGAGTCGTGTCATTCTACACCTTACTTCCAGTGGAATTATACCAATATCCTACCATTCAGTGTTACTCTTGCTGTAGATTCGGCCACACTAAAACACAGTGTCGATCAAAAAGTAGGTGTTACAAATGCTCCAAAGACCATATGGGAGACAATTGTGAAGTTTTGGAAAGGGAGGTAACCTGCCTTCACTGCACTGGGCGTCACTTTGCTACTAGCAAGCGGTGTCCAGAATTCGAGCGCCAGAAGTCTATCAAGGTGGTTATGGCACAGGAATCCATCTCTTATATAGAAACTGCTAACCAAATTCCTAGAGTAACAAGAACATACTCAGAAATAGCTCAACTTCCCCCATCCATTCCTTCTGTAAACCAACAAACAAATTTTTCATACAATCAGCAGAACAGACGCACTTATGTTTGGACAGTTTATGGCAATACACAACCTAAAGCCCCACCAGGGAAGACATTTAATAAACCTGCCCACAACCAAACACCAACAAATAGTTTCCAACCCAACCTCCAGATTACCAAGTACTTCCCAGTACATATGGCAGCGATCACTTCCCCATAGTCATCACAAAGACAGATAGAGCCACACCAACCTGTAATCCTAGCCCCTCTATAAAATATAAACTTTCTTCTACAGATTGGACTGCTTATTCATCCCTACTAGATAGCAAACTCAGTTCCCTAACCCTTCCCACAGAAACCGATCCCATGCTCTCATTTAGTATTCTTATAGATGCTATAATCACTTCCGCAGAACAACATGTCCCTCTTAAAAAACCCGCTAAGAGATTCAAGATCTCCACTCCCTGGTGGGACTCCGAATGTACAGATGCCGTTAAAGAGCGAAAAAAGCTGAGAAAATGTACAATACCAACATGTTAATAGAAAACTTTTTAATTTATAAATAAATTGCTACAAAATTTCGTAAAATGGTATCTAAAAAAAAGGCAAGTTGGTCAAACTTCTGTGAAAGTTTAGCTCCAAAAACACCGGCTTCACTGGTGTGGAAGCAAATTAAGCGATTTTGGTGCTCATTTCAAAATGATAACCAACTTGGCAATGACCCGGCGGTTTGGCTAGAAGCCTTTTCCGACATTATAGCACCACCATCAGTCCCAAATGTAGACTCCTTCCCCTCTCCACTATGCTCACTTCCTTCATCAGGCCCACTAGATTCCCATATCTCCCGTCACGAACTTAACATTGTATTTGACGGACTGACAGACTCTAGACCCTATGCCTAGTCTATGCCCCAGGCATAGACGGAATACCATATTCATTTCTCACTAAAGCCTCGGGTAATTTTTAAATATCTTTAGTAAATATAATGAATATTTTCTTTGATCTTGGACATATTCCAAAAGAGTGGAAGACGCGGGTTGTTATTCCTATACATAAACCTGGGAAAGATCCTTCAGATCATAACTACAGACCAATTGCAATATCTTCAGTGTTAGCTAAAATCACCGAACACCTGGTGAAAAACAGACTGGAATGGTTTGTAGAAATTCAACACATTTTAGCTAAATCACAATTCGGCTTCAGGAAAGGGGTAAGCACTTTAGATAGTCTCAGCACATCTGATATCCAGGCTGCATTTAAAGAAAAAAAATCCCTTGTGGGAGTCTTTCTGGACATTGCCTCAGCATACGACAGTGTCCTGCTGACTGTACTCAGGAACAAATTATTTCAGCTGAGTATTCCAGCCAAGCTTGTGCGCCTCATATTATGTAACATGCTTATGGAGCGATCAGTTAATATTAAAGTAGGTAATAACTTACTCCCATCTAAAACCGTTTGGAAAGGCTTACCTCATGGTTCTGTTTGGAGCCCTATCCTGTACAGCCTGTATACATACGACCTTGATAGATGTCTGGACTCGTTCTGTAGTGTGCTCCAATACACGGATGACTTGGCCTTGTATATTTGTGATCTATCTATAGAGGTAATAATCAATAAATTTGCCTTGAGTTATTTGGAGTATTACCTAGATACCTAGAAGAACAGGGCTTTTAGCTTAAATTTTTTTTTTAAATTTTGATCACCGCTCCGATTAGGGTATACCACTAAGATTTGACTCCGGGTGGGCTCCCGCATTTTTTATATACACTCTAGGGATAGTAGCGACAAGAGTAGGTGGAGTCGGGATGCAAGTCGCGGAAGGAGGGGGTGGTTTGAATTTTGTACTAATTTAAATAAAAATCGGTCTGAAAGGTACTGTGTGCGGAGAGTAAGGTTCCCCACATTCCAGTTGCATGGCATTGATAGGGGATGACTTAATTCCTCCTAGGATTACCCTCAAACATTTGGATTGGATTTTTGCTATTATTTTCTGACCAGACTTATTTCCATGAAAGAGGAAGGCACCATAATCAATGTGACTATGACAATGGCATTGTATAGTAATTTCTGAGAGTATGGATGAGAACCCTACCACACCCCAGAAAGTGCTCATAGAACATTGATATTTTTCTCATACTTACCTACAATGTACTCCACATGCTGTGTGTCTGATAGTCTGGAGTCCAGTTCCGTTCCCAAGAATTTTGTATACCTATATATCCTTTCTGTGCTATCACGTGCTGGCCAATGCGCAAATCGATTTGTGGGACAACTTTTTTTTTGGTGAATACGACTACAGAGCTTTTAGGTGCCGAAGGTATGGCACCTTCGGCACCTAAAAGCTCTGTAGTAGTATTCACCAAAAAGTCAGAATTGATAGTTTACACAGACAAGCTATCGGGTACTTTTAGAATATTTGTTGCAAAATCTATTTTGGTAAATGCTATATTTGTAAAAAGAATAATTTATGAAATTAAAAATGTACAATAAAAAGTCATTGAGTATGTTGTCTAAGTGAAACGTTTGCCATGTAATTCACAATGAATTATTTAAAGTATGTACTCAATTTAATATTGCTTTAAATCGCTTCGTCATTATCACAGAACAGATATCAAGAAGAAGTAGCAAGTAGGCGGGTCAAACGTAGTACTAAGTAAGCGTAGCTCCGCATAGTTAGAGGTTACGCCCACTTCCGAATACTTAGTCGTGCTCTGCCACTACTGCCGTACTCCCATCCGCGATTTTGAATAAAAAGTAACGAAATATGCCGTATTGCGCAGTTCTTAAATGTAAAAACGATAGCTGTTACAAAACTTTATCCAAAGGAGGCATATCATACCTTCGGTCAGTCCTATTTTATTTATTTTAGATTTTATTGTGAAAATAAATTAATATTAGCTTAAAGAGAGAAATGATTTAAAGGAAGTCAACTTTATAGTCATTGTAATAAGGTCCATTTTCATTCAAACTATATGTGATGTTCTAGATCATTCTATGCATGCGAGTAGCGCTACTCAGTAGCGCTACTCAGTCAAGAATGGGACACAAGCTGTTGAAATTGCTAATATCGATATTTGTAACTTGTACAGTTGTGTGAAACAAATACATTATCTTTTATTATTTGGTATTTGAATTATTTAACGTTTTATTTGAAAAAAGTACATTTTATCATTTCAGTTTTCCTAAAAGTCCCGTTGTTAAGGAGAAATGGATAGAAGCTACAGGAAGGCAAAATTGTTTTCCTTCCAAAACAAGCACGATTTGCTCTGAGCACTTTTTAGACAGCGATTTTAATTATAGTAATTTTTGGATTTCTAAGCAACCAAATCCGGTTAGGTTACTTAGGACCCAGAACCGACTCGGAGCTTTCATATGGATCAATATAGGCCTTATGCACATCATGTAATTTGAATGAATGCTTTCGAGGATTTTACAGATTTAATATGCAATGCAATGGGACATTTTTACAAGCATTGCGCCCGTGCAAAGCCGTTGCGGGTCGCTAGTGTTTTTTTTTTATATAATCTTTCCGGAATAATATAAAAAAATTGACAGGATATTTTTTCAATAAAGCATCTTCGAGTCTTGCTTAACAGCGCCACCTATTGTTAAGTAGGTATATTGTTGCTGTGTCAGTTATTTTGTATAGAAACATTAATTTGCAAGTATTGTAACTTACATTTTATCAAGCACAGATTCGCTGCTTTATGGAGTACTGTTCGCACCTTTGGGATGGATCGGCTAAGTATCGGCTGGAGGCTTTAGAATCGATCGAGAGACGTGCCAAAAATAGGCAACAACACTCTTGTGCGAAAAAGACTTCAAGTCTTGAACATCGCCGAAAAGTTGCTAGCCTATCGGTTTTTTACCGGATACACTTCGGTGAGAGTGCAACTGATTTGCATGATCTTATCCCACATTGTCCTTTTTTCTATCGGAATGCTCGTAGCTTGATAAAGCGACATCGTTTCATGGTTGATGTTATAAAGACACGAACGAAGAGATTTGACACTACTTTTGTGATAAGAACGTCTAGGCTGTGGAATACGTTGCCTCAGTGGGTTTTTCCCGATGGCCACAACTTTTGTGTCTTCAAATCCAGTGTGAATCGTTTTTTTGAAGTGTAAACTTCTTACATACGTCAGCCAATGGGAAATGCTGAAAGGGGGTGGACAGGCCATCATGGCATGGCCATCTAGAAACGCATCAGCCAATGGGAAATGCTGACGCCTTTCTAGATGGCCATGCCAAGATGGAGAGGCCATGCCCTCCGGTTACACCCGTGTAGTTTCCAAGGTTCAAATTCTGAGTTATAAGTTTTCACTTCTATCGGCAGTTCCTATGACTGCCAATTTTTTTTCTAGGTAAACACGCTCCACCGTAGACCACATCGTCGCTTAACATCAGGCGAGATGGCGGTCAAGTGTAAACCTATTAAAGTAAAAAAAAAAAAAAATTGGCAGTCATAGGAACTGCCGATAGAAGTGAAAACTTGCTGTTGCCCTGGTACTGGTACCTAGGGGCACAAACGCAACTCTTTTATATTTCTGTTGTCCTGGTATCTGGAGATAAACGCTGGGCTGTTGGAGGTAGGTAATCGAAACTCTTTACTGTTTCTGTTGCCCTGGTACCTACCTGGCCGTTTTTACCGAGTTTACCCGAAGATTTCATATCCGATCCGATCCATTATCATATCCAAGCGTGACGATTGATGAATCCATTTCACACCCCACGAAACTTCTGTCTATAGCGCGCCTAAAGAAGTTTTCCCTTCAAAAAAAATTGCCAATAATACTTAGATTACATTTGTTCGTGCTATTTCAGATTCTATTAAATTAGACGCGTTGGTAAATGCTCTAACAAAAGTAAAAGTAATCTAAAGGCAGTAAAAAGTTTTCTCAGAAAATTAGGAATTTGAAAAAAAGGGTATGATCTGGTTTTCTGATTTTGAAACCGCCCAATTTCTCGGCTGTGATAAAACGACACTGAACACAGTAATATACATTCGTATTCTAATGATATTGTAGCAATTCTTAATTGCTTGAAAATGCGCCGTTTTTTTTAATAAAACCTAGCTAGATCGATTTGTCGCCCCCGAAACCATACTAATATTAGATACTAAATTTCATCAAAATCGTTGAAGCTGTTTCCGAGATTCAGATTCTATACAAGGTGTTGCAGAAAGGTGCAACAATATTTATGGTAGTTCATCTACATTCAGTTTTGAATCATGTATGTCAAAATTAGGCATGAAAGCTCAAAATTTTTTTCCAAAAAAAAATATTTTTTTTCGGTTGTTATTTCATTTGACATACCCCTAATGGCCAGATCTCCACACAGATTTTTGTACGATGTCACGGCGTCGGCGGCAAGGTCGTTTGTCTGCTGTACATGCTTTAGGGTTGAAGCTGGTGATTTGGTGGGAATTTTACGTCAAACTTTGACTCGAATTATCTCGTGATCTACCGTGCTGAGGGGAAAGCGACCTTGGGTGATGAAGTGTACATCAGTGTTAGAATGGACTGTTAAAATATTGTTGGGGGTAAATCCACCACGTTGTATACTAAATGCATTTAGTTAAGCTTTAGATTTCACGATTTTGCTCATATCCATTTTTGTAGTGGTAGAAGTAATTTACGGCTAACGGCTACGGTAAGCTACGGCTGGTCTAGTCGGGAGAACGGCGCCTGCCGATCCGGAGACCCCGGGTTCAAACCCCACACGCACCACTGTCTTTTCGAAGTCATGTGCGTAATACCGCTAACTTAAAACGGTGAAGGAAAACATCGTGAGGAAACCGACATGTACCTAGAATCTTTCGAAATCATGTGTCATCCGCCAACCCGCACTGGGCCAGCGTGGTGGATTATGGCCTTAACTCTCTCCTTGCGAGAGAAGGCCCCGAGTCCCAGCAGTGGGAACGTTTAGTGAGCTGTTGATGTTGATACTAAATACATACATCCAGGAATTGCTCGTTTAAAGATTTACAAATAATGGGAATTTTATATGAAGAAAACAAAACCGACTTCAATTTGAAATTAAATTCAGACACACGGCAAAATTTTATAAGAAGCTATGAATGACTACGTGGACTATTAGGAAACCGCCACACCGATTTCCACAAAATTTATATGGGGCCACCCCTCAAGTATTTTGTACCAAAAAATGAAAATAGCGGAGCTATCGCGTAAGATACGTACCAGAATATACAACGGAATTGAGAACCTCCTCCTATTTTAAAGTCGGTTAAAAAGATAAATATTTTGTCACATAAGCTAATAATTGATAATTACTGTTGGTCTAGCCTCAAACCAAATACTCATAGGCTTAGTTGTGCACCGCCATCTATTGTTAAGTATAACAATCAGTTTGTGCAGATAAATCGCCAATAGGATTTTTTTTTTCGTTTTCTTGTTAGAAAATACTTAGCTACAAACTAAATACGACGATATTAAGGCGTTGATAAAGAGGGATCCTAATAATATAATAGTTTTTCTCAAAAAAATAAGCACAAAATAAGGGCTGTCGACAGGATTCGAACCCAGGCCTCCTAATTTCGAAGACGACCCTTCTCCGCTTTGCGCTAATCAGACGTTGTTTAAAGTGGCGAAAGTTAACGTATTCTAATGACATTGTACGAGTTTTTCATTGCCTGAAAAAGCCCCTATAATAACGTTTTCTTTGAATAAAACCTACCTAGATCGATTTATCGTCCCCGAAACCCCCTGCATACAAAATTTCGGGGTATGCTTCCCTGTCACACCATTTTGTCACACCAGTGTGACACAGAAGAATTTTTTTCCTCTGTGTCATACCATCTGGTGTGACAGACAATAATCGATTACATCGTATGACTAACCATCACACCAAATATTCAGCAACACAAACAACCAAGTCTAAATTGAAAAACAATCAATATATTTCAAAAGTATGTACAAAAACTAACCGGAAACAAAAGAAATTATTAGTTATTACGAAACTGACAATAAGAAATAACATCACATAAGCGTCGTTACTTCTTAACGTAAATTATTAAGAAAAGTCTCAATTGTTATTTCTTTATGTATAAGACGCATTTGGTTGTTTTTTATGAGTGTGTCCTTAATTTGATTAACGAATTTTATTAATAGTTTTATAGATAGGTAGAATATCAAAAAAGGTTGAGTATGGTTGGTTTTTTTTCATTTACAAATTGTAAAAATTAGTTATTTTCACAAACTCGTTTGCAAGCAACTCAACTTGCATTACATGTTTATAAGTAACCTAATCGGACCGGTTAGGTTACTTAAGACCCAGATCCGACTCGGGGCACCCCGACTCTACGTAGTCTTGTCGCTACTACCCCTAGAGTGTATATAAAAAATGCGGGAGCCAGAAGCTCAAGGGAGGTCCTGAGTGGAGCGAGCCATGCGAGGCTTAAGCGTAGCGAAGGGGGGAGGTGGCGAGCGAAGCGAGCCGGCGACCTCCGTAGTGGAGCGCAGGCCGAGTATGGAGAAGCGACACTCAGGGCTGACTGCAGAGCTTCTGGCGGGAGCCCACCCGGAGTAAAATTTCAGAGATAGACCCTAATCGGGGCGGTTAGATTAAATTGATCCATTTAATTGGTTCTTTTATATAATTATAAGGTTTACATATCTAAATATAATAATATAAATTGGTGGACAATTCACACATAACACTACACACATACATACACACACAATAGTACATTACATTTTTGGAATTATTATTACAAGTATATTTGGACAAGATGGTAGTGTGACTATGAAGAATTAAATTCTCGCGTGTCACACTAGTGTGACTACGAAGAAAAAAAATCTTCTGTGTCACACTGGTGTGACAAAATGGTGTGACAGGGAAGCATACCCCAAAATTTCATATTTAATGTTATACAGTAATAAAAGAATGCGGATAAATTATACTTTAAAATTTAATAATAAAACATTTCGTGCGTCTCAGACGAGGCGCAAATATTTTTCAGTCTCAAATTTATAAGGTAAAATGAAATTAATAAATTAATTAATGAAATTTAAAAAAAAAATCACGAAGTATTTTATTTGTTTGTATAAAAAAGTATAAGT
Organism: Ectropis crepuscularia; assembly: GCA_963693475.1. Lineage (NCBI taxonomy): Eukaryota > Metazoa > Arthropoda > Insecta > Lepidoptera > Geometridae > Ectropis > Ectropis crepuscularia. The sequence goes on from OY856358.1 coordinate 21,258,195, forward strand.
AGGTCTATACCTAAGTCTATAAGTATAGTACAATTCAGGGCCGGATTTAGAGGTGTGGAGGCCCCGGGGCAGGGCTTTGTTGTGGGGGATGTTGAAATACCCCCCCCCCCTTGGTTAAGATTTCTCAAGCAAGACCCGGATTAAACATGGTTTAAAGTTAACGTTAAAGATGTTTACTATCGGAATTTGTTTTTTTTTCCCCAGAAGTGTCTGTTGTGGAGGCCCCCCCGTTTGTGGAGGACCCGGGGCATATGCCCCGTTTGACCTCCCCTAAATCCAGCCCTGGTACAATCACAAAACTAAATAGAAACACAAAGTAGGTAAATGTAATTATAATGCTGGAGACGGGCAGCGGGCAGCACTATCGCTTGTTGATGTAGCCCGCAGCTGTAGGTATACATTTCAAAGATACGGGATACGGCTCCGTTAAATTACTGTACAGATAATATTATTACCGTGGTTAGGTTTTGATACGTATTCTTGAATCCATCTTTTTAATTTTTAGGCGACATTATCAAAATTTTACCTAATACCTAAAATATTACCCAATGTTTATTTTGACACTACAAAACTGTGATGCGACGCCGCATCGGAGGATCTTGCAATCTGAATTGCTCCGATGCTAATTCGTGCGGCAAACCGTTGGGTAGGGTAACCATACCTTCAACGGTAGACAGCCGTGTCGGACGTGTTTTTCGGAAGCGTAACATGGATCACAAAAAGATTGTTGTACTTAGGTACTCCATTGTTAAGCAGATTTGAAAGAAAAGAAGATTTTGGTTTCATGCACATATTACAATTATAAATGCTGATGGGAACTATTTTACTCGCAAGTATTATGGGTTGAGAATAGCAGAAGGTATTTTTTTGATTATTTTAGAATGAGCATATCTTCATTTGAAGATAAAAGACAATTTATTTGTTCAAAATATGAGTAAATTACAAACACACATACTTAATGCATGATATACATAATAGGTCACAAAATTTCAAAGTAGCTTGTCGTCGTCATATCTTACCTGATATGGTAGGCATACAAATATTTTTCCAATTCTTAAAAGATTGATGACATAGTTTATAAGTCTAGTCACAAAATTAGCTCAACAACTCGCTACTTGTATTAAAACCACCTTTCAACAATATAGATACAAAAAATAGAAAACTTTACAAAGTTAGTCATGAAATCAAAATAATCAAATCAAGTTACATAATTACAAAAATTAATTTATTACTAAATGTCTAAAATAATACCTAATCAAATCTGTCATCGTCATTCGCTTCTTCTGTCTCAGAACTGACTAAAATGGTGGTGACACCATTATAACCAGTATGACGTAAGATCGGAGGAATGCGCAATGCGAATCACATCGGACGTTCTTGCGATGCATTCGTGCAAATTCGGAGATATCTCCGATGCGACGCGAATTCGTGGTTTTGTACGGGAGCCCTAAAGGTTAAAGAACACATGACCAGGATATCTATATAGACATGTTTACTTCATTGTTATTATAAAATGTAAGCCAAATCAATCATCAATTTATCAGTAATAAGACTGACACCGCGCTGCACAGACTGGAGAGTCGCTGACATTTTCCTTGCTACTTGTACAATGTGGTAAGTTAATCTATACTTATAATAAAACTGTAGCGGGTCGAATTCTACATTGAAGATATTTTGAAAAAAAAATTTGGGGGCACTCCATAGTCGATACTGATGGCGAAACTGCATTTTTTTTCTTTCATGTCTGTCTGTCTGTCTTTCAGTATAAGGAACTCTCATCACGCCGAAACTACTGATTCAATTCAAATGAAACTTGACATGGTTGAAGATCATACTAAGGAGATGGTAGCTGTCTACTTTTAATCCCCAAATTCTGCACGGTATTCTTGCAGAAAGGGGTGAAAGTCAGAATGTGTATTTGGTTGTAACTCATGTTTGCTTTGTTCAATTTCGTTAATTCTTATTTTGTTAGAAAGAACACATTATTAATATAGTCCCATCAAAATGTTAACATTATTGGTTGTGTGGTTCGGAAATTACGTAGAAATGAAATAATAACGGTGTTAATAAGTTCGGTACATACTAACTGCTAAGTATTCTGTGACATTGTAAACAACAGGGATGTAACGGAGGTGGTTTTATCGGAACCGAAGTTGTAGGCATAGGCAGGATTAGAAGTGGTGGCAGGAGAGACATTTTTATTGGGTATTTTTTTTTTGCCAAACACGTGTACACGATAAACATTGACGAGCAATTGATTTAGGAAGTTGGGATTTTATATTTCCATTTAATATCCACCACAATAAGGGATTATCTCCATTATTTGTACACCTTACCTCCGATTACAACCTCCGTTTTAAAAGTTTCGGAGCCGAAGTCGGAACCGAAGGTGTAATAGTAATCGGAAATTCCGACGTCATGTCGACCGAAGACTGCAACCGCATATCTCGCCTAACTGGTAACTGGCATGAGATTTAGAGTATAATCGGAGAGCTTTTGGATTCTATTTTGGCGTCGGCTCTTATGAAATTTCCTGCCAACTGCATGAGCAGTTTCCACCAGCCTGTCGTTTATTTCGTTCGCCGTTACGCATTAATCTAAGGCTTCGAAGCGATTTTGAAGTTCGAGTTGAAAGTTATCGGGATCTTGGATTTGAGCATAATTTGGTCGGAGCGTGGACTTCATTAGACGTGATCTTTCGAACTTAATGTTTAGATTCAGCGTGCCTCTTACAATGCGGTGATCGCTGCCGGTCTTGACCCTACTGATCACAGAGACATCGCTGAATATTTGCCGTTTTGTCGTCATAATTAAGTCGATCTCATTTTTTGTGGAACCATCTGGGCTAATCCAGGTCCATTTTCGTTGTGGCTGTTTCTTGAAAAAAGTATTCATCATAAAGAGGCTCTCTCTTTCAAGAAATCAGCTAGACGTTGCCCTCTTGTGTTCCACTGCCCATATCCGAATTGTCCCACTCTCAACTCATCACCGCTACGTTTGCCCAGTTTCGCGTTGAAGTCTCCCATCACAACTGTGAAATGTGTTGGCGAGACATGTATGGCTTTGGAGATGTCCTCATACATGGTCTCTACCTCTTCGTCGGGATGTGTCGAGGTCGGTGCGTATACCTGTATGACCTTCAAAGAATAGCGGTCGGTTATTTTAAGTATAAGGTATACAACCCTGCTCGACACACTCTCGATCATTATCACGTTGTTGACGAGAGACTTGCGGACGATAAACCCGACACCCCCTTGGGATTGTTGATCTCCCTCCCGGTAATACAACAAGTGTAAGGTTGATCCGGGGGTGGTAAGGGTGAGAACTCAACCGGTTAAAGTTGAATCCTCAAACCTTCCCGGATAAAAGTTAAGTTTAAGTAAAAAAAAAAATGATGACATTTTCAAGCGTTTATACACAAATTTAGAAAATAAAAATAAAGGGTCAGGGGTTGATCGTTGTGTCGCTGTTACCTTAAGGCTAAAGGAGGAATTAAAAATTCCTCGACCGCCTTGAGTTTACAATTACAATTAACAATACCAAAGGGCCAATATGCCTTCAAAAGTGTAGTAAAAGACCACTGAATTTACAATATAATAACTCTAGACAAGAATTTAACTACAACTTCAAACGCTTAGGTTTTCATACAAAATTCACCAGGTTTACTTAAACATGGGAACGATAACAACACTTATCTCTTACCTCACTTATCTCTCTAAACCTTAAGTCTTCCTACCACCTTTATGCAGATGATCTCCAAATTTATTCTCAAGCCCGGCTCTCAGATCTTAAGGTTGCTATTGAAGTAGTGAACGCTGATCTACGACAAATTGTTCACTGGAGTAACTCCTTTGGCTTGAGCGTTAACCCTACGAAAACTCAGGTTATATTAATTGGTAGTCCATATATGATATCCAGAGTTGACTGGGCTTCCATTCCACAAGTAGTTGTTAACGGGGTTGTAATACCGTATAGTGAATCGGTCAAAAACCTTGGCGTAATTTTCGATCGTACGTTAAGCTGGGAACATCAACTGAAAACAGTCAGCAGCAAACTATTCGCTTCTGGTGGATCGTTGAGAAGACTACGAAACTTTTTACCACTGCTACTAAAGTTGCACTTGCACAATCTATTCTTCTTCCGATCTTAGATTACGCAGATATCTGTTATCTTGATCTTAATGAAGACCAGCTAAATAAACTTGAGCGTCTCCAAAATTTTTGCATAAGATTTATATTTGGCTTGTGCAAATATGATCACGTATCTCAGTTTCGCATCCAGCTCAAGTGGCTCCCCATTCGCCTTCGTCGGAATGCTCATACTTTGTCTCTGCTCTATAATATATTATTTAACCCCTCATCACCGCGTTATTTGAGAGATGTTTTTAATTTCTGGAGCGATGCGCACTCTTTGCCTCTCCGATCTAAGAACAATTTGGTACTCCAAATGCCTTCGGCACGCAGCGAAAATTTCTACGGCAAGTCTTTTGCTTTTCGGGCTGCTGAACTGTGGAACGCTTTGCCTGTATCCACCAGAGAAGCTCCATCCGTTGCCGTTTTTAAAAAAATGGTGAATCAGATCTATTTGTCTATATGATCACTTAGCTGAATTCGTCACTTATATTTTAATCGTACATAAATCTCCATGAGTAAACATGATATTGTTTATGCATTAGTATATATTATATTCGTATTTATGTATTAGCATGTACAATTATTATTTTGTAGGTTTATGTAGTATATTTTAAAAGTATTGTAGGTTATAGAGGTATTATATTTTATATATTATTAGTATTGGAGTTAACTTTCAAAATATCTTCCACTCATTATTTGTACTTCCCCGTCTTTCTATTATTCAATTCTCCTTTTCCATCCTGCGGTTGCCTGGAAGAGATCGCTCTTAGCGATAAGGCCGCCAATTGCTACTTTGTTTTTTTATGTTTTGTATATTTTTGTTTTTTGTGTTCTTATTAAGTGCAATAAAGAGTTTATCTATCTATCTATCTATCTATCTTATATAACCCCTTTCAAACAGTAGGGTTAGACATCCAACATTAGAACAATAAAATTATAATAACCGAGAAGTACTCAATTAGGGTAAATACAACATGTTCACTTTCTACACCCAATAGGCAGAAAGGCTTAGTAAGGTTAAACAGAAAAACATCAGTCCCGACTAACTCATAAACAAAGTACAGGAAGTATGGATTTCTACGCAGTACATACCCTTCGCATATCTTCACATTCACAACGAGGGGAGTTTGAGTATTATAATCGGGTAACCGATGGGTATGTACGTATCCAGGGAATAGGCTCCTCTGGGGAAATTAAACTTGTGTCTATATCAATTAAACAATAAGGAGTCTTTATTAATTAAACAATATTGTGTCTATATTACTAAATAATATTGTATCTATATTACTAAACCATTTTGTGTCTATATTATTAAAAACACTAAGCGGTCCTAATCTAGCCGCTCACTGTATACACAGGAAAACTAGGGTACTTAACTACTTAAGAACCTAGGAAATAAAAGAAGTTAGCACGGTGACCGTAGTTAAAAATAGAAAGCATTGATTCTTTCTCAATGGTAAAAGTATGATATTCATTAATTGACCGAAGGTCAACGTTAGGGAGACGTCCCTTCACATCTAGTGAACTGAAATAACCCTTAATCTCTACGGAGGGGGATGGACCACCTGAATAATTACTACTATATTACTGAAGGTATACTAACACGAGATATTACATCGGCAAGAGCCTAGGCTTCCAGAATCCCTGGTGGCTTAAAGCAAGGTAAACATCACTTCACTTCACCCAAACCTGGAGCCTCCTCGGCGCACGCGCTCACAGGAGCGTCGGCGTCTTACACGCGGTCGGTCACCCGCTGGGTTTCACCTTCACAATCGCCGGGTCCAAGCCCTGCGCAGTAGCCCACTAGACTCCTCCTGGTACCTCCCAAACATCTCTCTACAGACACGTTCCAAACACGCCCGCGTCATACACCTCCTACAAAAAGAGAATGACCTATAAGTAAAAGTCTCACTACCATCCGCCACGCGGCTTCACTCGAAACATTGAAGTACTTACCCCTAAGGAGAGGCGTTTAAATAAAATACAGCAGAGATGCTGAGAGCTGACGGTATCTCGGGGCCGTACGTCGCTTGCCATCTTTCAAATTCGTCACAACAAGATAAAATTATTTAAGCGAGACGCTCGTGTGGCAATTGTCTTTCACCAAAGCAAATGCAATCCTAAAATGGCCGGCATCCCTTCCGCCAAACGCGCCGAATAGTGATGTGGTAAAAGCTAAAACTTTTTTACGATTCACTAGTGTTGTGACTTTTTTTCCTTCCGCGACTAGACTAAAGTCGCGTTCAGAAAATGCAAAAAAAAAGGTGTTACACAAGTTGCCGGATTCGAGGGTTATCCTGTCCTCGCCCTGTCTATGGACTTCGGATAACCCTATGATAACCCAGCGCAACTTGTCCACTGCTTCTTCCAGCTCCACAATCTTTTCGTCAGCCGTCAGCGTCCGTGAGTTATACGTTGCCAGGTCGAGTCGTTGGGTTTGGTGGCGGGGCGTCTACCGGGGATTCTTCGCACCCCATGCTCCACCGGAACCAAGCCTACCACCAGCGCCTGGAATAGCGAAGCCGCTGGGGACTAGGGGCCGTTTCTTGTTTGTGTTATTCATAGGGGGCCCTATTTGTCATAGTTACTACGCTTGGCAGGCGGGTTGGTGACCGCAGAGCCAGCCCTTTGCAACGATGACGCCGCTGCCCGTCACCGGTCTGGTCAATTTAGGACTGGCTTTTAAATGGTTATACCGCCATTGGTTCGGACGTCAGAGCCTCGTTAGTTGGCAGCAGGGTGTACCACGCGCAGGAAAGGTTGACATTTGGGGAAGCTAGATGTTAAGCGCTTCCCCCTTACACCCCCCTCCCCCTTACACCCCATATAATTATAATAAACATAATCATTCAAAGTTGGATGGGCAAGTCCAATAAAAGTACGAAATTATTAGAAAATGTATTTACCATTGGATAACCCATTCAATTTTAATGACTTTTGTTATGAAACCAGTTTCCTAAACGCAATATTTAAAATAGCTAACATACAAACTTTACGCGCGACGCATAGAAAATGCCAGACTGTGACGTCACGCTTTAGTAGCTTTATTCAATAAAGCTACTAAAGCGTGACGTCACAGTTATTGTGTGAAGTGTTTTTAGGAAAGTCTAAAATTGTGATTTTAAAATTGTTATATCCCAGGATGTTTTTAAGATAACAAAGTAACTCTTTTACCTATGTTTTAGTTATTGACTAGTCTTTTAATGGCACATTAAATCAAAAAAGAGTCGTCAAGGCTATTATTAAAAATGTGTGATAATCACACATTACCTATTACCATAACAATACCTATTGTTTTTGAAGTGAAAACTTCCTTTGGCGCGCCAGATATCCATGCTCATGGCCACGCCCTACGGTTTCACGGAGTTAGAGTCTGGCCAACGAAAGCTGTAACAAGAAAATAGCCGGGAATTTTTAAAAATCAAGCGCTGTTAACCCTGACTATACACTGCTCAAACGGAGTTGAAACTAAGTACTTATTTATTATTCAGCAAGTATCTACATTTATTTCGAGTTGTAAAAACTTTGTTGCAAAAGTTGTTGTTGAAATTTTCGAATGTATTATGAAGAATATTAAATAAAAGACGTTCGACGTGATTGAGCTACAAACATCAAAACTATTACATTTAGGTATAGTACTAGTAGGATACGATTAGCTTTTAGTGAAAAACTATTATGTATTTTTAAATTACTCACAGGCATTTCAATATTATTTTTAAGATACAACTATTTTTGCACATGTGTATTACGTAAATAATGATTATGTTCTTACGTTAATTATTATTGTTTTGCTAAGTTACACTCTTAAGTCTTTCTTAAACGTCAAAACGAACATTTTATTTTTTAACACGCTTTTATTAGCTTCACTTGTAACTAACTATGTATGTATGTATTGTGTATGTAAGAAAATCTTGCAATCTTAATTTGACCCACTGCCCGGTCTTCGATTAGAATTAAATTTTGCACACCCTCTGAGTTCTGATGACAATATATTATGACTAGCTAAGAAACGTCATTACCAATCCAATATGGCAGCCTCCCCAAGATGACTGGCTATTTGAAATCCACCCCCATGATTTGGGTATCAAATGAAAGAGTTTGCTGTCAGGAATACGAAAAACATAGTTACGTGACTTAAATCCAACATGGCGGACGTCCAAGATGGCGGATTGGCTATTTGAAATGCAATGCGTATTCAATGAAAATTTTGTAATATTTAGTGCGTGCTAAAAGCGTGTTTTATAGTTTTTTAAACTATTATTATTTGGAATATAGTGTAGGGAACAACCGTTTTACCTTTTTTTTAGAGTAGGTATAGATAATGAGACGAACAGATAATGTGCCTGATGGTAAGCAACACGCCCGCCCTTAACAGAAAAGTGTCACGTAGCTGTTGAATCATGAAGAGCCCAAGTCATTGCCTAGCACTGCACTGCTCTAGTCGCCCTGCGATCTAATATGTTTTATCTCTATGTCCTGTAATTTCCCTTCAAACTGGAATACAGTGATGTTTGCAATTACTGACTAAAATACTGGAATGACTGAATTAGGGAATAAATAACTGGGGGGTAAAATGACTGTTAGAATAAGTGGTGTGGTACCTACTTTCCCAGGCGGATCCTGCAACGAGTCCTACCGCTACGAACTCAAAACAAAGCTGTTCGTTTTTTCAGCACCATGAAATACGTTTACCTGATCTTGCTCCTGGTAGCAGTGAACGCAGCAGATGCGTATCAAAACCACGCCTCCCGTTATTGTGAACGCAAGTTGGCACAGGCGATGCAAGTACTATGTGCCGACGACAACAACGCAGGTACAACATGTTATTGTTCCTTCTACTTCAACTCACTTTTTATATAATGGATAACTATTTTGACTTTGTATTTTTTTGGACTTTTCTGCAACACGTTGTATAGTATAAAGTGACGAGACGAGCAGGACATGTGCCTGATGGTAAAAGACATGCCTGCCACATAACAGCACAGTGACACGCAGCTATTGGTACATGAAGAGTCTAAATAATTATTTACCTAGTACTGCACTGCGCTCATCGCCCAGAGATATTAGACGTTTTATCTCTATGCCCTGTAATTTTACTGAGAAAATTGCCCTTCAAACCGGAACACAGTAATATTTAGACATTACTGCTTGGTGGTAAAATAAATGTCAAAGGTGTGGTACTTCCTCAGACGGACTCTGCAAAGAGACCTACCACTACAAAAATGCTATGTAAGTTTATAGCATATTAAGCAGCACAGTAAATTATGGTACCACATGAACTTGAGACTTGAACCCTTTCCTCGCGAGGAGAGAATCAAGGCCATGATTCTCTCCTCGCGAGGAAAGGGTTCAAGTCTCAAGTTCATGTGGTACCATAATTTACTGTGCTGCTTAATATGCTATAAACTTACATAGCATTTTTGTAGTGGTAGGTCTCTTTGCAGAGTCCGTCTGAGGAAGTACCACACCTTTGACATTTATTTTACCACCAAGCAGTAATGTCTAAATATTACTGTGTTCCGTACTGTGTTCCACGTAGGCCCGGTGCAGGTTATTAAAAATGTGTGGGTGTTAGGTTATATTTTATTCTAGCTTTAGTCTAGGTTTTTTAATCTAGGTTTATTATCACATTTAAAATGGGACTGAGCAGGACACATCTGTCGTACCTATGCCAGAACAACTATCGGCAAAAACCACCACCATAAAGGTTAGATACCACCAGGTCGGCCTAGAAAGAGGTGATAAGAAGAAATTAGCGTTCACAAGAAATATTTGTTCATAATAGCTCTCGATAGATACCGTTAGAGGAAGGGAAGACAAGCCTTTGCTCGACTTTGGGACCAGATAGGCAAATATAAAAATTATATAAAAATGTGAAATGACTACACGGCAGAAGAGTAAACTAAAAATAAGAATTGACAATGGAAAACTTCAGAATAATTTTAATAATTAAAATAAAATCGATTACATATAAATTGAATATAGTAAAATACGGTGACACGACAATAACACATGCGGCTGTAGGACTAGTATCCATGGCCAAGAATAAAAATTAAAAAAGACAGTGAAAGCAGATAGACAGCAGCAGACAAAGAGTGTTGCAGCCTCACCCAGACCCAGAATAAGGAATCAGCCTTAGGTTGCAGCAGACTATTTCTCGCTCGGGCACACTAGGTGATCCCGAATTTACCCGTACATTTCTTTCATTGTCCACCAATATTTATTTATTTCCAAGCTGACGCTGAGCTTCATTCACAGCCCACGAAAAATCTGTGTGGTGGGCCAAAAGAAGTTTTCACTTAAGAAATTAATAAATTTTAAATATGATGTCCACAGATGGCGTAAAGAACCCAGTAATGGAAGAAATACGAAAACCGGCGCATCGCAGTCGGCGCAGTCTTATTGAAGATTGTTGCTATGAGAGACCATGCCCAATCGAAGAATTATTGATGTACTGTTGATTTTATAATTAAAAACATGTCATTTAATTATAACGTATAACCCATCACAAAGACATTTTTAATATTTGATAATCTAACTCTTGACTCTTGACCACCATCTCGCCTGATTATCGAGCAATAGCATTTTTATAAAAAGGATATAAGATAAACAGGATATTAGGCAGACAGAAAGAAAAAATACTTCGGTCACTTTTTTTGTGTCATCTCTTGGCAATGCAAAGTCGAAATAAACCATACTAGTTCATCCATACTAGTCCGTAGACCCTACTAATACCATAAATGCGAAAGTGACCATGCCTATCTGTACATACGTTTTTTTCGTCATTTATGAAGCCTAATAGGAAAGTCAAAGTTTGTAAAAAATTTACCCTTGAATCGAAAATATAAAAAGCATAAAATTCAAGTAGCTGACTCTATGTTCCCACGGCTGGGACACTAGGCCTTCTCTCTCGAAGAGAGCGTCAAGAGCCTATTTGCTTATAGCGCTCAACGACCGACGCCCGACACCTGAAAAATATGAAACACACAAAAACTTCAAATACGAAAAAGTAGTCATTTGCGACCTTATCGGTAAGATAGATAGATAGAAAGATGGATAAACTCTTTATTGCACTCAAATTACAAAGAAAAATAACAAAAATACAGAAAAATAACCTTAGAATAAAGTAGCAATTGAGAGCAATAGAGAGCGATTTCTTCCAGGCAACCGTACGGTAAGAGCGATTTCTTCTAAGATACCGTATGAGGGAAAGATCGTTGTGAAGAAGACACAATGTTGAAACATATAGGGGATATGTATTTTTAATACTGATTTTGAAGTGGAAACAAAGTTATCTAACGGCATTGAGCAATTTTTGGAAAGATCACTTTTTTCAATGGGTGAAATTTTGTGATTTCATGTCACCAACATTCGTAATAACAGTTTATCCATAGCTACACAGGCGAGGGATTATGAAATATTAATGCTGTATAACGCTAAAATTCTAAGTATGTGATAAGTTTTCACTTCTAATTTTTCTTAATTTTTTTTTGGGCAGAGAGGCCCTATTACAAATAATAAATCATAACGACCAAAACATTACGCTGAATTACTACATACTATTCACGGTAATCATATCTGAATGTTTAGTTTTTTTATGTTTAGAAAGAATATTGCTTCATTATCCATCATTACGTATTATGGGATTTTTTGTGCGGAACTTCCGTAATAACCTTGTACGTGAAATGTTACTTATTCTAGGAACTAATTTCAAAGTGATACGAGTTCTGAGTAGCGTCAGTAACGAATGACTGGTTTGCCCACTTTGCTTTATTATGTACTAGGTATCATAGCTGGGCACCGTTAATCAAACAGTTAACTTCATTAATCGTTAATCCGCTACAAAAAAAGTTAGCTTCGTTAAACGTTAAAGCGTAACTTTTCGGTATAATTAACGCAAGTTAACGTTAATCGTTAATCCGTTAATATGTGATGTAAAAATGATCAAGAAATTAAAACCTACCCAGTTAGCAAATTGTGTGGTGACTTTTAAGTAAAAACGCTCACTTGGATGTCACATAGTGTACACGGAGATTGAAAGAAGGGGTATTAAAAATGTTAAGGTGCATACATACATTTTTAAACATTGCGTTACGTAATACTTGAACTCTCCCTAAGATGCATATTTCCCTTCATTAACATGTTGAAGTTCTCGTCTGCCAGTAGCTGCTATCCCGAGCGATTCCCCGACGACCCTGTAGTCGAGTAGTCCGAGTAGTCGACCCTGTTGTATTCTTCTTTTAACGGGATTAGCTACCGCTAATTGTGCTATCATAACTATTATTGTCAGAATGAGTTCTCCTTTTTTTGGTGCCCCCATTTAGAGCTCGCCCTTAACAATCTCTTCAAACTGTACGTAATATTACTCATGTACCCTTCTTAGATGTTGTTTCAAATTATTCAGGCTTGTCGCATATACTTTTATTTTAGTGCCTTTCGGGAAGCTTTTCGGTGATGATGATGATGACAGTACACTTTTTCTACTTGTAGAAAAAGATAGAAGGTAAGAAGAGCGCAGTGCAATATAGTTATATTACTAATATTACACGGCACTCTTCTTTATCAACACGCAAATGATCACTGACAGTAATTTATAGTAACAACAAACAAAACTCTCGTCACTCTAAGCACCGGTTCTAAGTAATGAAATTATCAGTTTTTTCACTCGCATCCAAAACAAAGTATAGGCAGAATGTATCTTGTTTTGATTTTGTATCACTCCCTGCCACGGGACGCCCGGGACTTGTCCTTTCATACCTGTCTGAACCTATTTTTCGCGCCGCACCGTGGTGCCGTGCGGTAAATAGTAGGCATTGATGATTAACGATTAACGGACTTCTGCATATATATATATTTTTTTTATAGCATAGAGTGACGAGACGAGCAGGTCATGTACCTGATGGTAAGCCACATGCCTGCCACATAACAGCACAGTAACACGCAGCTATTGGAACATGATAGTCCAAATCATTACCTAGCACTGCACTGCGCTCGTCACCCAGAGATCTAAGATATTATGTCTCTAAGCCCTGTAATTTCTCTGGAATCATTGCCCTTCAAACCGGAACACAGTAATGTTTGCACATTACTGCTTGGCGGTAGAATATTTGGCAAAGGTGTGGTACTTCCCCAGGCGGACTCTGCTAAGAGTCCTACCACTACTATTATATTTAACGGAAGTTAACGTACCCGTTAACATTTTTAAAAGTTAACTTAAAAGTTAATCCGTTAATCAAAATGTTAACTTCGTTAATTAACGATTAACGGATTAACGAGTTAATGCCCAGCTATGCTAGGTATCTGATCCTTAAATGACCAAATTTAGGATTTTAACGCCTAGACTAATGTTTAGATTGATTATTTCTATTGAGGAATACCATATAACATGAATTGTTATAATTTATTATCTTATTACGCACTAATTTAAAAGCACAAAAATCAGAAAAAATGGTCCAGGCGTTCTGAGTTATAAGTGGTGTAACTAACACGACCTTCTTTTACCTATATGTAAAATATAATTTACAAATGTATCGCTTTAAGTTTGTTTAAATTCACAAACGTCGAAAATTTCTATACTGGATTGACTTTACGCAAAATAAATTTCTGACAGTCATAAGGACTGCTGGTAGACCTGAAAACTTAATTTAGAATTTTAGGACTAAACACCAGTTTTAATTTTAGTACTAAGCCTTTCCGAGCGCTTGGTCGACGCGACGCGTGACCAAAATGCTGGCGTTTATTTGGCCCAACGCATAAGCATTGCCATTCAGCGTGGTAATGCCGCCAGCATGCTGGGTACGCTTCCGATTGGTAGTGGGCTTGAACATCTTGATTATCTGTAGACCTTCATTGGTCTATGGATAATTCAGGTGCGCTTAGTGTAGCTATCAAACACATTGTCTGCTGTACCGAGTTATGCAGTACGTCACAGATCCCGGATATAAGGACAAATAAAGTTCAAAGCGTGAATAAATTACACAGATGTGAAGCTTATATGTATCTGCAATTGAGGACAATTAAGCTAAGTACAACTAGTATTTTGCGGTGGTTTTTGTTTAGTAGTGGCGTTCATCGATAACTAACAGCGCCCCGCGGTTTTACACGCGTAGTTCCCGTTCTCGTTGTTTTCCCGGGATAAAAAGTAAACTGTGTGTTCTTCCATATTATCAAAAGATGTTCCCCTTAACTCAATTTAAAGTCAACATTTCCTAATACATGTCTCACTCAGTCTCGCGCTCTAACCCATAGCGGCATAGTTGAGTTTAGGGGATGATTGGCCCCTTAGATTGGTCTGTCTTATTGGAAAAAGCTTTAAAATAGTTAGTTGTCTGACGGACATATTTACAAATGGAGTATGAGAATTTAAGTGCAGTTAAGTTATTATTTTGGAGTTTTTAAGCGTCTGTTAAGCAAAACGGCCGACGGAAAGTGTCTGGGAGTATCGGGGCCTTATTTTTAAGGATATTGCCTACAACATACGTGAAAATCACTTATTAGAAAATAAGTGAAGTAAGTAATGTTTGCATGTACCTTCATAGCCCTCAAAATTGGCCGTCTAAGCAAGTTAGCGAGTAAGCATGTGTTCATAGTACGTACTAACTCTACTCAATCGTCCACATTTCATTCATGAGAAAATACGTGACGTCTGTCAGGTCTGGGATCTTGGACTATAAAGAATTAGATTCCGATTAAGCTTTTGAGTTTGCGTTTTATTCGTTTCTCAGTCTCACATCAGAAGATAGGTTTATTATGAGTATAATTTCGGTATATTTAAAAAAATACAATTCGGTGTTTCGGTTAGATGGGTAATTTTCCAAAGAAAATACAGGGCACGTCAGGATAAACGTCTGATATCTCTGGGTGACGAGCACCGTGCAGTGTAAGGTAATGATTTGGACTCTACATATTCGAATAGCTATTCGAATATGTAGAGTAGTACGTAGTTCGTAAAATTGAAACAGCAGTGTTACGTAGCTGCGTGACACGTGTTACCATGGGTAATGGGTAGGCTTTTTGCTTACCATTAGACACATGTCCTGTTCATTATCATACAATAAATCTTACAATGACAAGTAAGATAAGCAAGCTGTGACGTAGCCAGACCACAAATAGGATCCAAATCGTGACTACATCCGACCGCATTGAGACTGTTGGGTCGTCCCATAGTTTTTACACGATTTTTTGCGACCTCATTCAACGTAACAATATCGGCACTAAAAGGAGTCTCCTATTCCAATTCGAATCAGTGCTGTGAGATCATTGCGAGCGGTCCAATACGATTATAAATCGTATTTATACTTAAAGGTCGCAGTTATCAAAGGTCAAGTAATTGTTTGTTGAGGAATTCCTTGATAGCGCCAAAAATAAAATGTTTTGAATTGTGCAGTGAACTTTGGAGTGGAATCTTACGAGTTATCAATGTGTTGTTTATGATGATTTATCGAATGTGGCCGTTCTATGTTTTCGGGTTTTTCCTGCTACTGGATGTTGTTAATGGTAAGTAGGTTAATTTTTATAACAAAAATAAGAGTGTATGATTTTGTTCTGCAAGAAGCAAGTCAATCTTGAAAATTTGATAAACAAAAAATGTAAATAATTGCAGTTGTAAATAATAATTGGAGTATTTTCAAGAGAATAAAGCGTCTACTTTATTTACACTCCATCGATGTTATAATTTCTATATTTTGTATTTGAGAAGTACAAAAACCGCCTGCCTATCCTACCTAGTATCCTATACCTAGTTTCTAAAACTTAAGTTACATTTTTATTTAATCGAACCCTTTATTAGGCTAGTCTTGGGGCTCAGTTTTGGTAGTAGATAAGTCTGCTTCTAGAGCCGTAGGACGTAGGTTCGATATTCACCTGGACTAATAAATATATGTGTAATTAATTCAGTTTTTTTTAAATATTGGTGGACGTTTCACATCCAACACCATCTAGCCCCAAACTAAGCAAAGCTTGTAGGTACTGTGGGAGCCAGATAGCTGTTAAAATACTTATACATTTTTAAATACGAATACATACTTATTATTACATAGAAAACACCCAAGCACAATACGAATATATGTATTCATCACACAAATATATGCAATGGCTGGGGATCGAAACCACGACCCACGGATTAGCAGGCAGACTTACTACCAACTAAGCCAACAGGCCAGCCTTTCAGACAGGCATTTATTCTATATCTGAGTGTTTCAATGTACCTTTCACTCACCAAGCACTCGTAAAAAAAAAATTAGAATAAGTTTCCTCCAAGATCCCAACGTGTCTAACATTAAACTGCCCGAATATTTAAGCCCTTTTTTCATAGTATAGAGTGATGACACGAGCACGAGACAATGTGCCTGTAAGCAACATGCGTGTCCATAACAGCACAGTGACACGCAGATGCTGGAACATAAAGAGTCCAAATCCAAATCCAATTTAATTTACGCACGAGATCTATAAGCTGATACTTCACTGAAAAAACAATGGAATCACGATTAGTCCTCGTGGAATATGGATGTTAATTTTGGAATGTTAGTAATAGAATACTTTCAGATACATTTCGAGTATGCTTTTCGCTAGAAAATAGGCTTGCTCATGACCTCCATCTGGATATTAAGCGACAACGTTGCTAGGCATGGTTTACGTATAATGTCCAACAGTGCCTACTTCCAGTATCAGTGCCTCTACAGCTAGTAAGTTTAGTTAGTTGGACTTTGAGTCCTCTGTGTAGTTCAGTAGAGGCCATCTGACACCAACAGCCATAGATTCCTTTACCATAAAAATTAAACGGCGCCAATAATTTTAAATCCCAAAGAAACTATCATGAAAAGTGTTGTGGGTAAAAAACTGTCAAAGGTCTTCCCCACTTCCCCAGACAGACTCTGCAAAAAGTCCTACTAAGTACTACAAAACTAAAGTTATTCAACCTATGTACCTAGCTATTACTATACCTAGCTATTACTATGTAGTATGTACCTAGCTGTTACTTGACAGATGAATGTGAAATGTTCCAGGAGTGTACATCTCAAACCTTAACGAAACCTGCTTGCGCTGCCTCTGCCACGTGGCTGGCTGTGACCTCGGCCACGGCTGCTCCGAGGGTTACTGTGGGCCCTTCTACATCTCGCGGGTGTACTGGGTGGATGCGGGGAAACCCACCCTGCCTGATGACGACCCCAACAGGAAAGAAGGTGAGATCACTTCAAACGATTCTTCGAACCGCTCGTAGTTCGTAAAATTGAGACCGTTTCATGATTGATGTTCCAAAGACTCCAACCACAGAATAAATATAATATATCAGTACAAGCACAGAAGCCTCACTTACCGAAAACCATTAGATAATTAGCGACTCTTGCTGGGACACAACAAAGTTCAATTCAGCTCGCATTAGCGATCAATACCTGTCGCGATTTTCAACTTAACATTTGCGCTCTCTTCGATCGCGTAACTCTGTCCCTGTCTAGCGCGGAGGGTTGTCGACATATCTAATAACAATATGCGCGGTAAACGTGTTGCGCGAGCGCTCAAAGACAACCGACTGGCACTTGTTCCCTGGGAGGAACGGTCTAGCTGTAGGCTAAAACCGCGCGACCTTGAGCGAGTGATGATGTACTGCTCCAACGAAGAAGGTTGGCTCTACTTTTGTGATAAGAGCGTCTAAGCTGTGGTAACCGTTGCCTTTTTAAGCCGTCCTAGCTTCTGAATAGTTTTTGAGAAGTCAATATTGATAGACAAAAAAAAACAAAGAAAGTCGGAAAATGAACGCAACCATGGGTGTTAATGGTCAGTGATCCTTTGTACATCTCGCGGTTACACTGGGTGGACGTGGGGAAGCCCACGGTTCCTGATGACGACCCCAATAGGAAAGATGGTGAGGAGAACGCTTCAACCTTGAGCATTCTCAACTATTGCGGTACTTCTTAAAACTCCCAAATGTATGCGTAGACTTTGAGAAATCGATGCTGCTAGAAAAGATAGAAAGTCGGCAAATTAATGCAACTACGGGTTTTCTCCGAGTAGTCCCAGTAGTCCGGTTGCTAGTTCGGTTAACCGAACTACTGCAACTTTTTAGTCCCAGTAGTTCGGTTGTACGTCATCACCGAACTATTGGCACTGCGGAGTGTCAGTAGTCCGGTTGCTAGTTCGGTTGACCGAACTGCTGCATGATCTAATACCATCTTGCCCCTTCTTCTATAGGACTTCTCGTATCTCAAAAAAGCGACAACGTTTCATGATTGATGTTCCAAAAACACGAACGAAGATATTTGACTATACTAGTGTTAGTGTGATAAGAACGTTTACGTTCCCTGAGTGGGTTTTCCCACTTTTTCTGATAGTTACATTCTTGGTGTCTGTAACGTAGCCCTTACATCGCACATTTTCGGTCTTATAATATTTGCAACGCCAATAGCTGCTTTTAGAGGCATTACTGAGTTTCTATAAAACTGGTATCCAGAAAAAAGTAGCACCCTGCCTCTTCCTCGCTGCATTATCTTAAAATCGGTGTTGTCGTTCATTTTAGTGTAGTGTACTCGTATACAAGTTTACTTTAGTTTTATACAAAATAATTATCAACTTGGAAAATAGCAAAAATTTTATTAGGTACTCATCAAATTGACATTGTCATTAAAGATTGGTAAAAAATGAAACTTACATAAAAAGCCGGAAAAAGTTAGTAAATATATTTTTAAATACCGCTGAAATGGTGAGCAAGTCGCTATTTTTTAATAAACTGAAGTCTATCGATAGATAGTTTGATACATATATGAACCCAAATTTCAATAAGTAAGCAATAGTTCAGTACTTAGATAGAACCAAACTACTGCAACTAAAAAGTTCTTTTTTTAACTATTATAGGTTCGCACTTGACCACTATCCCGCCTGATGTTAAGCGACGATGCGATCTACGATGGAGCGTGTTTACCTAGATACCTAGAAGCTACCGATCAACCGAACTAGCAACCGGACTACTGGCACTCCGCAGTGCCAATAGTTCGGTGATGACGTACAACCGAACTACTGGGACTAAAAAGTTGCAGTAGTTCGGTTAACCGAACTAGCAACCGGACTACTGGCACTACTCGGTTTTCTCGGCCACAGTCATCCTTTCTACAATTCTCGGGTATTCTGGGTGAACGCTCTCAGTGTGTATACTGTTGTTTTATTATTGTTTAACTATTTTTTGTTATTTGCATGCTAGCCAAGTGCACGTTGTTCTATAAAGGATGAAGTTGTGGACGTCCACGAAACCGAAAAAATGCTAGGAGACGATCTGAACTATAGCTATTTTCGCTACTGTGGATCTTTCTACAACAATCATTCAAGTTACCGACCTCATTTTTTAAATTATTTCACTCTATTAAAGGAAAGGCTACTGACACATTCAAAGGCTTTCTTAATAGAGTACTAGCAGTGCGCCGCGGTTTTAGTTTAACTTCTTGTTCCCGTTATTCCCTCTGAGACCTCTCAAAATGATAGAGACAAGGTTTGACATTCCGTAGTTGGGTCTTTCCGATTGCGTTCAGAATCAGTATCAAGATAGTTCTAAATTATCAAATATTACAGCACAACCCTAAATTCAGTAATCCATTAAGTGTGCCTTTTTACTTTTCAGCGTTTGAAGACTGTGCTAGAGACTATCACTGTTCAATCAGGATAGTCGTAAACTACATGGCTCGCTTTGGAAAGGTAAGAAACACTTATCTGTTAAATTGTACGTTTTTTGCTCCATAATAGTTTAACGGAGAGGAACATTTAAATAATAAGACATTGACAGGCAGGAAAAAAAAATGAGTGATAACACCTATCTGACGCATAACAAGACTTTAAAAAATGTTGTCCAAATCTAAGGTCATTGTAAATTGGTCTGATAGACATATTTTATTATGTTTTGATAAATTAGATTCGTAAAATTGATTTGTTTGTGTTATTACGATTAGCAATGTTTTTGGTTCTAAATCTCAATACAATTATCTTTTAGTCACCATAACATGTATACCTACACCAAAATAATGAAACAATGTGTTTGTTGTTCGCAAGAAATGTTCCTATGCCATAGACATATATATAAAGACCTGGCCAAAAGTGCGACAAAATGCCACAACCGCGTTAGGCCTAAAATTCCATTTTTAGGCCCAGTACGACTCAGTTCACAGCGATCAGATATGTTAAGCGGCGGTCAGCGCGCGGGAGTGAACGAGTTTTTGCTGGCCATTAAAATGAAAAAAAATGTTCAGTAAGCCACGTCCTTCCTTTGAAGTCATTGACCTATGCATTTTAACATTAAAATGAATCAAGCACAATAAAAAAAAATTGTCAGTCATAGGAACTGCCGATAGAAGTGAAAACTTTAACTCAGCATTTGTTGGCTGATCTAAAAATGCTAACGCATTTCTAAATGGCCAATGGGAAATGCTGATGCATTTCTAGATGGCTAATGGCCATGGTTCCGAGTTTACCCGAAGATTTCTTATCATTCCCGAGCGTGACGCTAGAATTCAATTCACAGCCCACGAAAAATCTGTCTGTGGCGCGCCAAAATATGTTTTCACTTCAAAAACTTTCTTAAAACAAACTTTCATTATTTGTTAAAAATAACTAAAAAGTTAATGGCCATCATCCAGTTCCAACATCAGACCCTGGTGACCATATAGCGCCATAAGTGCTAGTCTAAACGAATAAAACGAGCCCAAACTCGGTGAGCTCGTGTCATTTAATAACCGAGTTCTTGTGGTCATCTTCCAGCTCAAGTCATGCTCCAGCATCATCAGACCTTGGTGACCAATTTTTTTTTTTATAGTATAGAATAACAAGACGAGCAGGACGTCTGCCTGAATTTTATAAAAATCGGTGCAGCTGTTTTTGAGATATGAACAACGAAGATACGACGACGACTTTATTTTGGTTACCTATGAAATTTGGTCGCTTGTTTGAATTTATTTTTAAATCGTATAGAAAAATATATAGAAATAAATAAGCGGATATAAATAAATATATACAGGATAAAATGTAATACAGGATATAAATAAATACAGGATCAGCCTAACAAACAAGATGATAGATGCCATAACGTCATAGTAAGCATGCATTCAATGCGCCTACATAAGTGACAGTGATGTGTATAATATTAAAGAGATTCCGGTACGTTGAAGCAAGGTCTCACCTTAGCAGCAAACATTTAACACACGAGGAAGCAAAGTGTGAAGAATTGTTTGCCCAAACAACTACCAGAAATAAGTTTGGTCGTTTTATCGTTAGACTACCACAGTACTACAGTATAAAGATGTATTTAATTTTATTATATACGTAGAGGTATAAATGAATATTTTTCTATAAGTCATGCGCAAAGGGTAGAGATGTCTGAAAAGAACGGTTCTCCCGCGGTTTGTTTGCGACATCACGATGTAGTACGTCAAGATAGGACTGCTTCTAAGCTTCACGTGGGTTTTTGAAGAATCTTGCTCAAGCACAAACGGAGTGTCATTAAACAATGATTCAATGGTAGGCCTCATTCTCCAGCTCGAACTCAGGCACACAGTAATGTACTAGCATTGCTATCTAATGAAATTTAACGCTGACATTGTTAAAATGTACAGGTAAGTTAAAGTTGCAGAGGAGGACGCAGACTATTCGCGCATTCTATGGCGTAATAGTCCAGATGCTGAGTTACAGCATCTCCGACTCTTAAGAGTCACATTTGCAACCTTCTCAGCTCCATATTAAGCCGTTCGAGCTCTGCAGGAACTGGCACACACTGAAGGTGCTCAGTTTCCCTTGGCCTCTACCAGAATGCTTAATGATATCTACATAAATGAGTTCATGTCAGGATGTCACTCGATTGCTGAAGGTGTCAAAATTTATTTATAAGTTGAGTGTTGGTTTTCTGAACAAACACTTGAACCGAACTAGCTATTTGGAGTAATTATCACTAAACATTCCAGTCTGGACAACCTTATCCGTGTGGTAACACTTAAATCTAAGAACAACGTAATTACCACAGATGTCAAGGCTTGTTATTTTGTCGGTATCTGATGCTAGATATTTAATACAGTTTTTAGATAAGCGTTTTTCCTATTTAATTTGCATGTTATATTCGTTGTATTTTTGTTTAATGGACATGGTCCATGGCGGCCGGTATGTTCATACTAGTTTAATACTTTGTAGATGACATAGATGGCGCTAGTTGCATTCTAAAACACGCTAACGATGTTACACCTATAATTTGGATGACCAAACTGTGAGATGTATAAACTACTGGATTTACATAATATAGTGTTGCCTTTTAAATCATAACTTGTTTTATTTGCACACTTCGAAGTTTTTGGGATTTGAACATGGCGGCCAGATAGCTGATATAATACTTATATAGTTTTAAAACTATATAAGTATTATATCAGCTATCTGGCCGCCATCATACAAGCTTTGCTTAGTTTGGGGTCAGATGGTGTTGTGTGTGAATTATCCAGCAATATTTATTTATTTATATATATTTTTCTATAGTTTTTTTCCGGAAAAACTTAAACCGACTTCGATTTAAAAATAAATTCAAACAAGCGACCAAATTTCATAGGTAACCAAAATAAAGTCGTCGTCGTATCTTCGTTGTTCATATCTCAAAAACAGCTGCACCGATTTTTATAAAATTCAGGCAGACGTCCTGCTCGTCTTGTTATTCTATACTATAAAAAAAAAAAATTGGTCACCAAGGTCTGATGATGCTGGAGCATGACTTGAGCTGGAAGATGACCACAAGAACTCGGTTATTAAATGACACGAGCTCACCGAGTTTGGGCTCGTTTTATTCGTTTAGACTAGCACTTATGGCGCTATATGGTCACCAGGGTCTGATGTTGGAACTGGATGATGGCCATTAACTTTTTAGTTATTTTTAACAAATAATGAAAGTTTGTTTTAAGAAAGTTTTTGAAGTGAAAACATATTTTGGCGCGCCACAGACAGATTTTTCGTGGGCTGTGAATTGAATTCTAGCGTCACGCTCGGGAATGATAAGAAATCTTCGGGTAAACTCGGAACCATGGTCATTAGCCATCTAGAAATGCATCAGCATTTCCCATTGGCCATTTAGAAATGCGTTAGCATTTTTAGATCAGCTAACAAATGCTGAGTTAAAGTTTTCACTTCTATCGGCAGTTCCTATGACTGCCATTTTTTTTTAATTGTGCTTGATTCATTGTAATACTTATACTTATACATACTTATTATACATACTTATTCTCATTGCCACTTGCCCCTCCTGCTCCCTCCGGTTTCACCCGCGTAGTTTCCAAAGTACTTGCTATCAAATTCTGAGTTATAAGTTTTCACTTTGATGAAATTTTTTATTTGATGGTTATTTTCCAGGATTGCAACGAGGACGGCGTGACGGATTGTTTCGACTACATGATGATCAACTACAACGGCGGGCGGGCCTGCGCCGGCGCACTGCACGGCTCGGCGCTCGGCCGCCGCTGGCTCAAGACCTTCCAACAATGCAGATTCAACTAAACCAAACCACGTTTTTATTTATTTACATCAACAATAGCCTTGAATAAAAAAAGTGTTTGAAGACGGTTTTTTAATACATATTTTAATTTTATTTTGACGTGACAACGTCTTATAATTCGATGAAGCCGGCTGCACGCCCGCAAAACATGACGTCATGTAACGTTACCGCCGTTACCTCGCCGCTGGCGTTACCTCACCGCCGGCGTTACCTCACCGCCGGCGTTACCTCGCCGCCGGCGTTACCTCGCTCTAAGGCGTAGTTGAAGTTGTCACGTTCAACTAACGTCAGTAACCCGACTTTACAGACAACCATTTTTTTTTAATCGACTTCGAAAAAGGAGGCTGTTCTGAATTTTTTGTATGTTTTTTTTTGTTTGGTAAATCATAGATCAGAGGTACCTAGACCCATATAGGTACATTTTATCGAAACCGATGCAGCGGTTATTGAAACATCGACAAAAAAATAAATTTTGCGGTGTGTACCTACCTACCTGTATAAATATACCTGTATACATTCTGAATGATCGACGTAGCTTCTTAGGAATTTTGTTCGAGTGTCTGAATTTAATTTTAAATTCAAGTCGGTTTTTGTTGTTTTTTTTTTTCAGAGAAAATAAATTCTTAGTGTCTGTAATCAGTTATTCTGTAAGCTACAGTACCTAGGACTTTTCTAGATTACATCAGATACACTATGACATTTCATAGATTGTAATTGTCGTATCGTAACTACAACTATAAGTACAGGTTTTATCAGGTTGTGTGTTTAGTGGGAGGGTACGAGACGATTCACACGGCGCGGCTGCCAACCGCGCCCGCGCGCGGGCGCGGCATATTTCCATATAAAATTGAATTCAATTCACACGACGCGGTTTACGGCCGCGGCGGCTGCGGCAGCCGCGCGGCGCCCGCGTGGCTGCGCGCGATTCTTGCGCAGCAGCTTTCCGGAGCAGAAACCGCGAAAACCTGCGGTCGGAAACAAAACCGTCGCGCGGCGCGACGCCGCGCCCGCGCGCGGGCGCGGTTGGCAGCCGCGCCGTGTGAACCGGGCCTACGTTTGTTCTCACGTGTTTCTGGAAGGGTCATGGTATGGGGTGGCATAACATTTTTTGTCCTATTTTAGGTAGGCATCACGTTTTTAGGACTAATGATAATTTACCATAACAACTAAACGCATAACTGTCTTCGCATAATGTTAACTAGCATAACCATATATGACATAACGATAACTTAGCATAATGTTTAAACGCATAGCCATATATAGCATACAGATAACTTAGTATAATGTTTTGACGCATAACTATAAATAGCATAATGTTTAAAAACACATTAAGAAAAGCATAACAATACTTAAACAGAATGATCAACGGCAAAAAGTTTAAACGCCTAACTAAAAAACAAGTGCAAAGAACGGACTGTACCAACATAATTTAAATAAAATACGTCGGTGTGTGAAATGCCGGTGGGTACTTTGACAACAATATTTATTATTCGTAATGTAAGTATCTACTAGGTTGATAACATCATCAAGAATAAAGAAAATTATACATCAAAAACAGCATTTTTACTAGCAATCGCTAGTAATTTAAAATTGTAATAAAAATGTTACCTCGTCAAATACGAGGACATTATTTAATTCATTTCGTATATTTATATTAAATTGCAATATTACATTTTGCATGTTATTTAAAAAGTAATATTAATAACAGCATATGAATATTGCAATTGAGCTTTATTTTAATTTTAAATATGCCTTGCGTTTTTATGGTAGGTACAATAAAAGGTCTTTATGAAGTAGTATAACAATTTTTGTACTAGGGCAGGTGACCCGGTTTTGGCCATTTTAAGAATTTTGTAGACTTTGAGGCTATATCATTTTACAGTTTTTGTTATCACGGACATATTTCTTGTGAAAAGTGATTAAAGATATATAAATCTAGCCTAAAGATACATTTTTTTTCATAATAATTCAATGGAAAAATAATCCTGTGGAAAAGAAAAAAAAATGGGAATTTGTGCCATTTTTGGCCAGATTTACCCCATTTCTGGCCACAGTCATGTGCCAGTTCTGGCCATCAAAATTCATCAAAAATAAAAAGCAGATAATTCAAAGTAATAAATAGTTTATTCGAAAATCGCATATTTTACGACTAACAGTCTTTATTTAGAGAAAAATAGCTAACATAATATTGACAACAAATATGAAATATAATATCTCAGCTTGAATTAAAATTACAATTAAGAAGATCAACATTAACCTATACGAGGTAGATATCTATAATATTATAATGACCAGTCTTGATAAGTTTTCTTATAATTATCACTAGGTATGATGCACAGTCTTTTATTAAAATTAAATAACAATTTTGGCAACCTATCTTTGCAATAAACAATTATACTTCTTATTAATTAGGTACACTTATGATAACACTTTTAGTTGTATTTGCTTCTTAAATTTAAATTTATGCTTAGATTAATATCAATATACTTAGTTCTAAATCACAAAAAATATATATACCTAATACTTTATCATATTATAGGTAGGTATGCAGTCTTTAATTTAAGTACTTATATTTTAAGATTTTATAAATAAATGTTGGGCAAAAACTTTTCCATCTCAGTAACTTTAAAGAAGCCTCTGTTATTAACTTTAATAGGTGACTTTATAATTTCCACAATCTCATTAATTCCATACCAAATTTTATCAGTTTTTTCTGGCCATCGGAATGTATTATTTGTAGATAATACCATTGTGCTAATTTCATAACATCCTTTATCTTTGTTCTCAACTCTTCCAGGAAAATATTCACCTTCATACTTAACAATGACGTTTGATCCTACTTTTAAGTTTTCATCACACATTTTATTATTTCCTAACTTTGCTAACTGATTTAGAGGCAACTCAAATTCAGAACTTGTGTCATCAGTTTCAGAATATTTTCTTTTTCGTTTGAGATCTTTTTTTGGCATTTTGCTTTCTTCTATCACTTTTTCAGCATTTGAATCGCTACCATCACCATCATCACTACTTTCTTCAGAAGATGCGATTATTCTACACACTTTCTTCTTCATCTTTTTATTTCCTGGTTTATTTTTTTTCTTCAATAGTTTTTCTGTTTTTTCTTTTTCAGCTGCCTTCATAATATCCCGCCATTTATTCGACGTGATAACGGAAGGGACATACATTGCTTTTCTAGTATTTTTTGGTATTACTTTTCCTGGGTACAAAACACAATCTTTCACTAAATCTCTAGCTGTTTGAAGGGCAATTATTGCAGGGGCTTTAGCTGTAAGGCAGGTATTGCAGGGGTTGTCTTTGTTTTGTGAGTCTAGAACATCTGTATCAGAATAGCTAGAAGATGGACCTGGTGCTTCTGCTGTGATATCCTTTTGATTACAGATTTTTAAATTCTTTGAAGATGTGGTTTTAATTAGTGTGTTTTTCACTTGATCAGAATGTAAAGAGTAGTCTTGAGCATCTGTAACAGACTTGCCCGAAGATAGACCTGGCTCTTCTGATGGTTCTTTTTCCGCAGCCGAAGTTTTGTGAGAGTTGTTCATATTTTCCGAGTCTTGAATGTCGATAGCAGGATAGACGGAAGATGGACCTGGCCCTTCTGATGGCTCTTTTGCTGCAAGAGAAGTACTGGAGGAGCTATCTTCGTTTTCAATGTCAGTTAAGTCATCAATGTACTCTTGGTTCCTTGATATATTATCTTCCTTGATAAGCGATGGTGAAGGAGTTTCTCTGACGGCATTTTCAATATCATGAGATGCCAAGGTGGGCTGTGACATTGTAGCAGTAGTATCATTTTTGAAAGCTAGCCATATATCATATAACATTGATGCCTCTTTGTTGCCTTCCCAGTCTTTACCAGAATTAAATGTAGTATAAAAGTCTTTCAGTATGTGTGGGACGATTTTACTTTCCAGGTATGAAATGTAGCTGGATTCAGAAATAGCAACTTCGTGTCGGTTTTCAAAAGTTTTTGGGTCTCTATCTTTTATAATTCTCTTGTAATTAACAAAGTCAGCACCAAATGGAAATAAACCACATGTCTGAAATCCTGCTTGCACATTTTTTGCAAACTTATCTCTGTTATCAAGGAGTAAACTTTGCAGAGCAGATGGCAAAGTAAATTTTGTGATTTCTTGTCCATCGTTTTCAATGCGCCACTTTTTGACCATCTGACGCCAATTCTGTTTCAATGGGTAAAATACAGCAACGTCCAAAGGTTGCAACATATGCGTTGTATTTGGGACAAGAGCAATAACTATAATGCCATTTTCCCTACACAATTCGCTAAGATGCATAGTCAGATGGGACTTGTGGCCGTCAAGAAACAAAATTATTGGTAATGTAAGTTCTTTTTCTTTCAGGTAAGGAATGAAGACGTTTGCCACATATTCATAGAAAGATTCGCCCGTCATCCATCCTTTATCGGTTTTACCAACTCCCCATCCATTTGGTGCATTGTCAAGAACTTCAGAACTCATTCTTTTGTATTTATAAATAGTTAAAGGAGGTGCATATTCACCAGCGGCATTGACAGTAAATAGGGTAGTTATATTTTCTTTATCGCTGTTTTTTGATGTATCGTAAACATGTTGTCCCTTTTCAGCTAACACAAGAGATCCTTTTGGAGCTAGAAAAAAAGATGTTTCATCACAGTTCCACACTCTCGCAGGGTTTTCTAGAATCTTTAAATTTTCTTCACCGAGCAATGAAGAAATTTCTTGGAACCAGTTTCGAATTTTCTCTTCAGTTATTAGGGCACGAGCTTTATTAATATACTCGGCATGTTTTTGGCTCAAATCAGGATGTCTCGCCATAAATCCATCGAACCAGGATCTTGAAGGTCTATCATTTATAAAAGGTGTAGCAATTTGGCCCTTCACAACAATTTTCTTAACAGAATCCAGTAATCCTTCCTTGTTGATAGGAAATCCAGCGCGAGCGCAATCTTTGATCCATATGACAAGTTCGTTTTCTATTTGTCTTCCAAGAACTGACTGGGGCCCTACATGTCCAGAAGTTTCAGGCGCTTTCCCAGAAATTTTGTGACGCAAAGTCGTTCGAGGTACGTTAAAATCTCTACTAGCAGTGGCAACGGGCATCCCATTCTTTATTGCGTTCAACGCTAATGTTATTTTATGCGGTGAGTACTGGAACAATTTTCTTTTCACGACATCGATCTTTTTAGTATTTGGTTTCGATGGAGGCATTATAATCGTAACTCTGAAAATGAATAGATTACTTATATCAAAATAGCTAAGTAATTAAGTTGAAAAATCACGATAAAAACTAAATGGCCAAAAGTGGGGTTCTACGTGCACCACTTTTGGCCAGTCATGTGGCCAAAGATGGGAAAATTCATTCATTTTGCTACCATTAGTGGCCACCTCTCATAACCTCACTTAATAAACAAATAGCGATAAAATATCATTAGTACCACTTAGACAGTGTATTATTTATGAAGGATTAACATAAACATTAAAATAAATAAGAAGGATTTAAAAAATAATGATTGATTACTCACCCGCTCGCCTTAGCCTTTTTGCTAAGACTTAAAACAATTGACGATCGTCAAAAACTAATGACTTGTTGGATTGAAGTGAAGTTTGACACATCAAAGCTGTTAACGCTATCAGTGTTGCCAATATTTAATATTTCTATTCCCGTAAACCATAGAGTAATATATTTGTCTTTGCCTTAGTTATAACGATTTGAAGTTCTAAATGGCCACAAAGGGGTCGGTGGCTACAACCGGGTCACTTGCCCTAATTTATGTAGACAACGTTTTTAGGACTTAAAAACCTACAACACCTAAGACATTTGGTGCACTTTTTGACTCCGGGTGGGCTCCCGCCAGAAGCTCTGCGGTCAGCCCTGAGTGTCGCTTCTCCACTCAGGACCTCCCTTGAGCTTCGGGCTCCCGCATTTTTTACATACACTCTAGGGGTAGTAGCGACAAGACTAGGTGGAGTCAGGGTGCTCCGAGTCGGATCTGGACCCTATATAACCTGGTCATATATTACGTAGCACAACAAATAATAAAAAAATGCCTAAATGCGTCTGAGCAACAGTCGAATTGAATGTAGTACAATAGATTTTTATGATTAAAACACATTACGCCAAAAAACGATTATGCAAAAGTTACATTATGATACTATATGTCATGCTACATTCATTATGACAAAGTAAATTAGGGAAAAAAATTATGCGATTTAAACGGCACCTTAAAAAAAATAGAACAAATAAAAAAATGCCTAAAAACTATTATGCGTCTCATCAATAGTTGAATTAAATGTAGTACAATAAGTAAGTCCCTGGGTGGTGCTAATCAGGTGACAAATTACCGGTGGTAGGCTTCGGCCGTGGTTGGTGACCACCCACTAGACTAAGTCACGACGCCAAGCGGCCTAGCCGTGTTCCGTCGTGTTGTCTAGCGACACCATTAGGGGAAAACGGGTCAGAACAGTTGCTGCACAACTGCAAGACCGGTCTGTCACACACCAATACTGTACATCGGGAAGCTAGTCATGGAGGGTAGCGGGATCCGAGGCACGGTTGCCGCGACCGACCGCAGATAGTTGGGGGCCCAAGTAGTGAGCTAGCCACTCATGAAAGGCTGCCCCGCCATCTAGCGAAAAATCCCGGGATGCGCTATCCTGCCGGTTGGCGACCGGATGACAAGGCCAGATAGACATCCCCGGGGGGGCTCGGGCGTCCCCGCAGTCTCCAGGCTAGCTCCCCACTGGTGTATTCGTGTTGTGTGTTGTGACCAATGGTCAGTAGTGTGCGGCCTCGTTCTACTGCCGTTTTTCCACCGATTCTCTCCGATACTCAAATATGAAAAAAGTCAACAAAAGAAACAAGGTTAAAGAGCGGCTGCACGCCTTGTCGGTAAAAGTGCACCTCACTAATATTCGAGGTCTGCACTCCAATCTCTCAGCAGTCCACCATCACCTCGAGACTGAGCAGCCGACACTCTTGTTTCTTACGGAGACGCAGATAGGTTGTCCGTCGGACGTGGCGTACCTAACATATCCAGGCTATACCCTGGAGCACAAATTCCGGCCTCGTGCTGGAGTGTGCATGTACGCCCGAGACGACATCTGCTGTCGGCGTCTCCGTAACCTTGAGGACACTAGATTTTCTGTTCTTTGGGCACTGATGGACACAGGCATAGAAAAAATTATCTACGCCTGTGTGTATCGGTCGCACAGCGAAGATCTGGAGACGACTAGGCTCACAGAATATTTAAGTGAGGCGGCGGACGCGGCTCAACAGAAGTACCCTTCGGCTCAATTAGTGTTTCTGGGGGATTTCAACGGCCATCATAAGGAATGGCTGTACCCATACCGGGACACTGACCACGCTGGGCAGGAAACGAGAAAGCTAGCTTTATCGTTAGACCTAACCCAGCTGGTCCAAGAGGCCACAAGAGTACCCGACGTTGAGTCGCATACACCTTATTGCTTAGACCTTCTGCTGACAACTGATCCAGACCGTTATTCGGTGGCGGTGTCTTCGCCGTTAGGCAGTTCCGACCACTGTCTGGTGAAATCTGTATCTGTCTACCATCCGCCTGATCCCAGCCCTAGAGGCAACCGGCGGTTGTGGCGATACAAGTCAGCAGATTGGGACGAGATGCGTTCTTTCTTTGCGTCTTACCCATGGCAGTCATTGTGCTTCGCTTCTGGTGATCCCTCAGTCTGCGCAGATGCTGTGACTAATGTAATACAAACGGCTATGGAATATTTCATTCCATACTCCGACATCCCATTATCCAGCAAAGCTCGCCCATGATTTGGTTCTCAATGTAAAAGTGCTGAAGCACTTAAACATGAGGCCTACCTAGCCTGGGTTGATGCTCGACAGCGTAAGGCAAGGGACATACATCAGAAGAAGAAAGCGTTCAACAAGGCTGCTAAGGCATGCAAAAAGGTTCTACAGAGGGCTCGTTTTGACCACATTAGTCGAATAGGGAACAAACTGGCTTCGTACCCTGCGGGCAGCAAAGCGTTTTGGTCCCTAGCTAAATCGGTCGAATCGAACTTCTCCCGCTCCTCACTACCTCCAATGCTGAAACCTGATGGGACACTGGCTCACACTGCAACGGAGAAAGCAAACTTGTTTGTTACTCAGTTTGCAGAATCTTCGCGTCTAGATGCTGGTAGCGCGACACCTCCTACTCCACCTGGCTGTTCGACTTTTATGTCAGAGATACGCATTCGCCAAAAGGAGGTTCGTAAAGTGTTACGCAATCTGGACGTGAATAAAGCCAGTGGCCCAGATGGTATTCCTGCTCTAGTATTGAAGGCTTGTGCGCCTGAGTTGTCACCAATACTAACGCGCCTATACAGACTCTCTCTCCAAACTGGGCTAGTACCGAAGTCTTGGAAGCTTGCTAATGTGCAACCTGTGCCCAAAAAGGGAAGTCGTGCTGACCCTGTCAACTACAGGCCCATCTCGGTCACGTCCATACTCTGCAAGACTATGGAACGTGTCTTAAACCACAGGCTCCTGACGTACCTAGAATCGAACGACCTCCTCAGTGACCAGCAATACGGGTTTCGCCGAAACCGGTCCACCGGGGATATTCTAGCGTACGTCACTCACATCTGGAGTGAAGCTATTGAGAAACACGGGGAAGCACTTGCAGTCTCCCTGGATATCTCAAAGGCTTTTGACAGGGTTTGGCATGATGGCCTTATAAGCAAGCTTTCTAGTTATGGTTTGTCTCCTGGGTTCATTGCGTGGATATCGGACTTCTTGAGGGATCGATCCATACGAGTTGTCATTGATGGCTGCTCGTCGGATCAAATGGCTATCAATGCCGGAGTCCCTCAAGGGTCGGTACTCTCTGCGACGCTCTTCCTGCTACATATTAACGATCTGTTGAAGCCCGGTATCTATGGGTACGCAGACGATAGCACCGTCGTAGAGAGTTACATGTCCAGCGCGAGAGCCACTGGGCCGCAAACTCTGGTACAGAGAGAGAGTCTGATTGAACGTTTGAGCTTGACCCTTGAGGCGGTGTCTAAATGGGGCGATGCCAATCTGGTCAAGTTCAACGAGAATAAAACGCAGGCGTGTCTGTTTTCCGCTAAAAGGAGTCCCTTCCAACTGACTCCAACTTTTAGAGGTGTATCCGTGCCGGTTACTGACCGTCTTGAGCTTTTGGGCGTTACTTTGACCTCTACGCTCAACTTTGGCTCGTATATCGAGTCCAAGGCCAAACTTGCTGCCAAAAAACTAGGTGTCCTCTCAAAGGTGCGAAGGTACTTCAAGTCTGAACAGTTGCTTACATTATATCAAGCACAGATTCGCTCCTGTATGGAGTACTGTTCGCACCTTTGGGATGGATCGGCTAAGTATCAGCTGGAGGCTCTGGAATCGATCGAGAGACGTGCCAAAAGGCTCATAGGTAACGACACTCTTGTGCGAAAAAGACTTCAAAGTCTTGAACATCGCCGAAAAATTGCTAGCCTATCGGTTTTTTATCGGATACACTTCGGAGAGTGTGCGACTGATTTGCATGATCTGATACCACCTTGTCCTTTTTTCTATCGGAATGCTCGTAGCTCGAAAAAGCGACATCGTTTCATGGTTGATGTTCCAAAGACACGAACGAAGAGATTTGACTCTACTTTTGTGATAAGAACGTCTAGGCTGTGGAATACGTTGCCTGAGTGGGTTTTCCCCGATGGTTACAATCTTTGTGTCTTCAAATCGAGAGTGAATCGGTTATTTCTAGGTAAACACGTTCCATCGTAGACCGCATCGTCGCTTAACATCAGGCGAGATGGCGGTCAAGTGTAAACCTATAGAAGATAAAAAAAAAAAAAAAAAAATTGTTATGCTTAAAACACATGACGCCAAATAATGATTATGCGAAAGTTGCGTTATGACACTATACATTATGCTACATTCATTATGACAAAGTAAATTAGGAACAAAAAGTTATGCGTTTTAATAGGCTCCCTATTTGGAACGGCAGCACAGATGTGATGAAATGGAATAAGTACACAAAGTAAACACATTACCTGTTAAAGTGCCTAAGTGGTCAGTAAACCGTGATACGTAGCTTAGAGTTCTTTACATACAACACTTTACTAGCGTCTTAGCGTTTACGCAAATCGGTAAACGTAGTGTAGGACGCCCTGAGACTAGATGGAGTGACGATATACGAAAGATGGATGGTGGCGGTTGGAAACGTGGGACCGAGGATCGTGCTGAGTGGCGTATTATAAGAAAGGCCTAGGTCCAGCAGTGGACGAACACAGGCTGATGGTGATGATGATGATGATGACTAGCGTCTACTTGGGCCACTTTTGTGTGTGGTACAGTGCAAGCTACGAAAGCAAGAAGTCATACTTACTTAATATTTATTCATCGTGCTAACAATCATAACTTCAACTCAAGAAGTATTATTACTTGAGTACTTATTCACAATACAATCCGAACGATTTAAATTCAGAATGACAATTGTATTTGTCATTCTAAACGAATAAATACCGAGACGTTCGATTCTGTGTCGAGATCAATCCGTTTGCGTAGAGAATCAGGGTACCTACTGAAGTCGCTAAGCTTGGAGAATTTGGGTGTCGCGCGCTTATCATTAAATTAACTCTGTTATTTTCCCCAAGAATGCAAAAAAGAGGTAGGTATAACTTCAAAAAAGAGCTCGATTAATATATGTAATGGAACTTAATAAAAATAACAAACCATTCACATTAATATAAAATATATTTAATTTATCATCAGTCGAATATTCACTTAAGTTTGTTTAATTTAGCTTAACCATAATAATTATTAGTACCTAAAATTAAAATAGATTCACATTCTCATCTTTAGATTATAATAAACTTTATTTACTTAAATTATCTCCTTTTTTATTTCAATTTTACTAATTTAATTGCACATTTATACATCTAATGACCATAAAATAATGACAAAGCCTGAAATTTGATTAAAATAAACTAATTTCAGAGGTTATAAAAAAAAATATCAATGATCTTATTAATTTACATACGAATAAAATTCTATGTAAAATACTTAACATCACAAAACCCGCACATATTTTTTTACCTTTTGTAGTGTTAAGCATGTTGGTCATTGTTTTTTTTAAACGGGCATAGCCTTTATTATCAAAACTAAAATATAACGAAAACTACACTACGCTACATACCTAACTACTTACACTAAGCACACCTGAATTATCCATAGACCAATGAAGGTCTACAGATAATCAAGATGTTCAAGCCCACCAATCGGAAGTGTACCCAGCATGCTGGCGGCATTACCACGCTGAATGTCAATGCTTATGCGTTGGGCCAATTAAACGCCAGCATTTTGGTCACGCGTCGCGTCGACCAAGCGCTCGGAAAGGCTTTAAATAAAACATTATTGAAAAACAACATAATATTTTTCGTTAACTCTATCTGATCAATCTATAACCTATATCTATAATCTTTAATCTATTACCTACAGTAATTCGGTATGTTTAGAATAATGTTTCAACATACCGATAGACTTTTATAAATATCTCTTTCAACGCATTGTTTAAAAATTTAATCAGTATGACAATAAAGTTTCACAAACTTCAATGTAATAGGTACTAATTTATTTATTTCAAAATGTAATCTATGCTATCTGTACAACCATTTAATTTTTTCTCATATCATTGTCACTACTTAGAGCTCTTGAAATATTTATAAAAAAATAGGCAGTCATAGGGACTGCCGATAGAAGTAAAAAAATATAACTCAAAATTTGATAGCTCACTTTGGAAACTACTCGGGTGAAACCGGAGGACGCTGCTAATCAAGAATAAATCTTCAAAGCATTGTCGTCTAATAAGTATTCGAAGCATGACCATCTAAATCACGTAAACGCTGACGCATT
The DNA here is from genome assembly GCA_963693475.1 of Ectropis crepuscularia. NCBI lineage: Eukaryota > Metazoa > Arthropoda > Insecta > Lepidoptera > Geometridae > Ectropis > Ectropis crepuscularia. The sequence goes on from OY856358.1 coordinate 21,293,733, forward strand.
TCTAGATGACCATGTAAGAAGTTAGAAGTATGGACATCTAGTCTGGATGGCCCCCCGGGGTCTACCGCCTAACGAAAAATGCTTTGACGCTTTGCCATTGCCGTCTCTTTCATTTCAAGCGAGAAGAAAAGAGACAGCAACGTCAAAGCGTCAAAGCGTCCAAAGCGTTTTTCGTTAGGTGGTAGAGGTGCGGGTTTCACCCGCGTTGTTTCCAAAGTCCAAAGTGAGCTATCAAATTCTAAGTTATAAGTTTTTACGTTTTTAAGGATAGAAATCCTTTGACTTTCTTCCTCCCTTCCCCTATGCCTATCTCTTTGACTGCTATTTTTTTTATAAACGTTGAAATTAATTTACAAATGCATTATATGTAAATAGGCCACAATACAAAAATTGTAAAAAAATACGCTCGAGATTGTGAATTATGAATTTTGTAACATAATATTATTATCTTAATGAGTGTTATTTTTATAATCAGGCATTTATTAGAATTTCAGAGGAATTAATTTTTTTTTACAAAATAGTGACCAATTTCGCCACAGGTAACGTTAGTGTCTCATTTTGTCTGAGTTTGATGAGCAATAATAATTTAACATAAATTTTCACCCATTTCGACATCGGCTCATTACGCAAAAGTCACAAGCGGAGCGGGGGACTGCCAATCTTCCTCTTCCTCGATTTCTTCTTCAGACTCCTCTGCAAACCGAACCTAGAATAACGAATGTCAATTAGAACAAATTAATAACAAGAACATTAACACACACTTTCGTAATCAAAATATTTAGGCTGCGGAATGCATTGCCTGAGTGGGTTTTCCCCGATCGTTACAATCTTCGTGTCTTCTCCAAGTATAGAATGAATTCGTTTCTTCTAGGTAAGCACAATCAGGCCAGACAGGTCAAATGTAAACATATGTCTACTTAAAATAGTTAATACTAGTTAAAATACCTTTTTTTTTCCGAAAATTCTAAAACCAACTTAAATTTGAAATTGAATTCAGATCCTCGACCAATTATGATAAGAAGTGTAGATAAATGAAAGCAAATTTTAGTATGTTGTTGATATTTCGAAAACCGGCGCACCGATTTCGATAAAATATATGTTGAACCACCTCTTAACTATGATCTACCAAACAAAAAAGGAAACGTCAAAATCGACCATAATTTGTGAATCTATCGGGCAACATACATAAAAATCATACAACTAAATCGAGAACCTCCTTTTTTGAAATCAGAAAAAAAACATTTCCTTTACAAAGTAATACTCGTACATGCAGCAATCGAAACTTAGGCCTGAAATAATATTAACTAGCAGCGCCCCGCGGTGTTACCCGCGAAGTACCCGTTCCCGTTGTTACCGTTGTTTAGCCTATGTGTTCTTCAGGACTATAATCTTCATTATTTCATACGTTAGGACGTGATTGAGGAACAAACATCCAAACATCCATTGACATTTATAATATTAGTAGGATATTACTAGGATAATAAACTAACCCATGGAGCCAAACGCTGCCCGCGCGCCTTGGCAGAGCTGCTTTGGTTCATTAGCCAGGCCTGGAACATAACAACATAAAATACAGACATACACACATAAGCAGCCCACTAAAAGTTCCCGCTGCTGCGACTCGGGGCCGTCTCTCACAAGGAGATTGACTATCTCCTGCCATAATCCACGGTGCTGGCATAGTGCGGGTTGGTGGATGACACATGACCTCGACAGATTCTAGGTACTTGTCGGTTTCCTCACGATATTTTCTTTCATCATTTTTAAGTCAGCGGCATTACGCGTAATATACGCGCATAATCAATCGCGTGGGATTTGAACACGGATCTCTCGGCAGTCGCCGTGCTCCCGACTAGACCAGCTAGGTATAATTTGCCCGAGACAGACAAACAAAAAAACACTTTATCAATATAGGCAAGACAGATTATAGATAAGTTTACAGCTTGCCTCAAACTTGGGCATATTTCTTTGATTGAAACTTAATTACTAATTTAAATAAATTTCTGCTCTAAGTTGACAAGCACGGGTTATCCATAACACAATTCTTCCTTCCATGAACATTAAAACAATCAAAGTTGTTCGTCGGGCCATCTACTTAAAGTAACACTAAATACTATGTCTGTCTCACCTGGTAAGCATCGTTGAAGGCGTGTGCGAGCGAGAGAGCGAGCGCACGCGCATGTTTCCGCCTGACGCAGACGAACGCGTGCACGACGTGAGTTTCCAGCGCGCCCGGCTCCGTCCTACCCTCCACCACCGCAAACACGCGCGCGTTGGCAGCGTCCGCTGAGCAGTACGAAATTCTAGAAAAAAAAGAGGATATACTTGGTTTTGCAGTTTTTATGTTTTAAAAACATAACAATTAAGAAATAGTTATTTTCGTTATAATTTTTCAACTTACATAATTTTAGTTAAATGCTAATTTATTATTATTTAACGTACTCGTTTATGAATATAATTATGTAATTCTGCATAACATTAACCACAGAGACAAAATTATGTCAAACGTAAGCTATACTATAGTAATGACTATAAAAAAGGCAAACATAAATGGTTTTTAAACTTTCGCGATTGAAAGTACTTCGTAACCCATGTTGAAAACATTACCTACACAGGATTTATCACGATTTGAATGATTCTTCAATTACCTCGAGGCCGCGCCTTCGAATTTATTTAAGCACCACTGGTGGGGACCAGTGGTCAGCACAACATCGGGGTGCACACCTCGAGGTTCTACAAAATTCGCGACGAATACTATAAGCTAAGTAGCTTTTGGCAGTCTACTGGCGAAATAAGAATACATGAGTTTCATGCATTGATATAACTAAGTAAAGGGTTTCTTGAGTAAAAAAAAATTGAATCATGTAATGATTAGCGCAGTTCTAATTTTCTACACAACATTACTAGTGTTTAGGGTAGGGGGGGGTCTCCTACCCCACGTCACACGTTTGAACCACCCTCTAAGTTTCGTGACGTTACGTTTCATCTTACACATCTAACACATCTTACATATCTTACATATTTATACATATCTTACACATCTAAGATTAGTTAAGAAATAATGGCAATTAAACTAATTACGGAGCTTCTGATTTAATTTACTAATAATTTCTAGATTTAAAATGGCAAAATATGGACCTAAAAGCACCCCCAGGAAGAACTCACACATTTGACTTAAATAACCTATTATTTCAAGCGCGGTCCCCCGTGACACTAATTTCGTAAAAATGGCTGATCCCAAACTTTTATTTAACTTAAGTATAAGATTAATTAATCTGTCTACTGAGTCTAATCGAAATAGATTTCTTAGAAGAACCTTTGAACGATTCCTTTAACTTGAACTGCAGATGTCCTTGTTATTAGCGTTGAAATGATAACGCTGCTTATTGTACCCTTTTCATTCATACGTTCGCAACAACGCTATCGCTTACAAAGTAAATAATGTTTCATTAATTGTATTAAATGGTTTTATTAAATATATAAACATATCATAAAACGTAGATATTTTAAGCCGTACCACGCGGTGCAAGACACGTTCTTGTGAGTCATTCTGAGACACTCTTCAAAATGAAACAACACAACAGAATAATTTGTAAGCCCTCTGCTTTTTGAAAAAACTGAGGTGTTCGCGTTAGTATATGTCGCAATAGCCCTGACAGTGCTATATGCTAAATCTAGGTCACACGCGCACCCTAAATAACGTAGTGCTGATCTAGCATAAGTTAGCTTTAGAATGTAATTAGTTATAAGTTTCAATGAATAAACGGAGCTAGACCGATCAACATGTCTTATTCATTCACCACCAACATCAAATATTACATGGCGACCCTGCCATCAGGTGCCACCTCAGCACCTTCGAACACAGAAGCGACGAAGCTATGAAGAAAAAAAAACGAAGAACAACGACAATACCACTTACAGAAAAAATGAACTGGATACTTACAGGAAGACTTTGAAATTAAGAAGAAACAATTTAAAATGAAGACCATCACCATAATCGACCGTATTTGGCCCTCACTACGTCGCGTCGGGCGCGTCACCAGCGGCCCACTAGCTGAACATTAAGCAGCGCAGAAAATAAAATAATAAGAAGAAAGAAGAATTATTGTTGGAGGAGCCAGGGACCATACCCGGCTCGGAAGCAGCGGTGTCCAGGGACCATGCCCGGCCCACGGAGTTCAGGGTATAGCCCGGCCCACTCGACGCGTCAAGTACAACGCGCCCGCACAGGAGAGCAACAAGCAGACCCGCGCCACCACCGCCAAGCCTACCGCGCCAGACCGCCACCGCACAGGTATCATCTGCACCGCGCCGCGCCCCGTGTCGATGTTTTTCAGTAGACACGCGAGTCAATTTTAAATTTTGTTAGACAATGCGCCCGAGAATTTTTTTTTGTTAAATTTGGTCAGTAGTTATAAAACTTAGTTGAAATGGGAAAGTAGCATATATAGATAAAATACATTAAGTTACGTATGTATGTGTCCGAAACGAACGACATATATTTATAATACCTTAAAATAAATAATATAATATGTTATCAAAATTTACGTGAGTACAACGTAAATCCGAATATAACTATAATTGTATTACAATTTTAAAATAATTCACCGTACACTACGCGCAACGTTCGAATATGAACAGTTCTCGTGTTTCACAGATAGAATCCGAACACGTGGAACATAAGCAGTGCACTCAGAATGCACTAGATAGCCGCGAGTTTTGCGCTCAAACGAATAATGAACAATTTTACATGCTTAATTGTAATTTGAATAGTGTAAAAACCTAAAAATAAATTATACGATAAAGTTATTAGTTGCCATTGATAGTGGTGCAAGCCTTTGCTTGCGCAATGAAATACGAGTAGTTACTTGATCACGCAGAATGCTTGAACGAACTGCATTATGACATAATAATATGTATAAAAATACCTTTTATACTTATTGTATTAGTGGTAAGATGACGTCCGAATGTTATAATATTTACTTAGATTTTATATGTAATGGCACCATACTTATAGGAAAATTTTACGTGTTTAAGAATGTAATGTTGTTTAGATGTTTAGCCGACGATTTATTGAGCGAAGAATTTAATTTTCGATATTATTCTCTACGATTGTCATGAAAGTAAACAACCTTAAAAACTCTACCGGCAGTTACATGAAACTACTATGACCAGCGGATCTGATCAATCTGCAGTCGTAGAAGTTCTCAGAAAACCTATGGATAGACTTGAGTTATTTTTTTTCGGATAGTAATAAAGAAACAAGTTTGAAGGTTACGAACAACTTAGTCTCAGATACTAGTTGTAAATAAGCACAATCGCAGTCAGCGATTTTTCTTTATTCTCGATCGTAATCTACCTCGCAGGTGTTAGCGAGAGATTTAGAAAACGTGCATAAAGTTAAATATAAAAGAATTACTCATCGAAAGTGAGAGTAATGAGAAAAATATTAAAAATATGCTGCGCAGCATGAAATAATGTAACGTAACCTCACTAAAGTTTCTTATTACTAAAGATGTAAAAAGAATTACAGATAAAGATGAAATGGCTATAATTTGGAACGATTTCCACTAGCGGTCATGCAGGAATAAATCGTATGTTGAAAAGATTTATTTAAACAATTAAAATGTTTTACATAAAACGCGTTACTTTTGGCCAGGAAGGTCAGATAACGTCACGGAATATGTTAAGAAATGCAAAAATTGTCTACATAAAAAATTAATTAAATATTTATAGTATAGATGTAAACTAATTTAAGTAACAGCCTACGTTATTTAGCAAAATAAAATAAAAAAATCTCTTTATAAGGGAGGGAAGCAGCTACCCTTAACTTTTCGGGGGAGCTGAGGTGTTCGCGTTAGTATATGTCGCAATAGCCCTGACAGTGCTATATGCTAAATCTAGGTCACACGCGCACCCTAAATAACGTAGTGCTGATCTAGCATAAGTTAGCTTTAGAATGTAATTAGTTATAAGTTTCAATGAATAAACGGAGCTAGACCGATCAACATGTCTTATTCATTCACCACCAACATCAAATATTACAAAACGTTTTATAAGTAACTAGCCGAACGCGCGCGCGTTGCTACGCCATCTATCGAAAATCGATCGTACCAATTCAAATTTTGAACAAATTCGGTTACTTTAGGTTCTAATGACGCAACCTTTAAAATATGACACATGCTGTCACGCAACGAAAGCTCTCAAAAAGCAATATTTTTCCCCGTTTTTGTTACATTTTTCATTCCTGCTCGGCTCCTGTTGATAGTAGCGCAATGTTAAATAGCCTATAGCCTTCCTCGATAAATGGACTATCCTACAAAGAAATAATCGTTCAATTCGGACCAGTAGTTCCAGAGAACCTTGCGTTCAAACAAACAAACAAACAAACAAACATACAAACAAACTCTTTAGCTTTATAATATTAGTATAGATTAGGTATTTACAAAATGATAGATATGAGTCACTCTGATCCATTTCTGATTTAGTTCTTGTGGTTTATGAGGATGAATGGATGGATAGATGGATGCATGTTTTTTTAATCTTTGACGCAAGAAACTACTAAAGGGATCTGGATGGAGAGATAGATAGATAATAGGCTCAAATAACACATATGTTTTTTTATTTCAAAGAAAGTAACGGAATCTAGAACTACGTGGGTGAAACCGCGGGGCGCTGCTAGTTTATAATAGGTACTAGTAGGATAGGAAGTAGGAGTTATTAGTTAATGTAAAAACAAGAAGAAATTAAATGTATCTTACTTGTAAATAGAGATACTGAGTACATTTTCCTGTGTGTCCGCGTCTGTAACAACGATTCCTTTCGAGCTGATGTCCAGGTTCACTCGTTGTGGCTTTTTGTTGAGCACTGAAACATCAAGACATCAACTGTTACTTATCTGTTCAATAAAATTGGTTAAGGAGACGAGCTGATGATATCTGCAGTACCAATAGACGATTGACCACTGCCTCTGGGCAGTGGCCCGTGAGAGGCTGATAGCACAGCGCCACGAATAATTTCAAAGATGTAGATACCTTAGAATTACATAACATTACAGCATCAGTTGGCCTCATGTGGCTTCTACCGCGTACCGTACTTTGGGTATAAGCGCAGAAGGTACAAGGCCCTTACGGTTCAATAAGAAGACATTAAACATAAACTTAACCTGCCCATGCCTGCCCTTATCCCGCCACAAACCCGAACGCACAGATAATTTGGTTTGTTGCTTTTCGTCACTTGGTGTAATATATTGCACGCCGGTGTATCAAGCGGAGGATGTAGGTATAGTAAGCATACTTTACTATAAATATATAGCTTTTTATCTCGTAACTCTTGTAATGTTTGGAATAGAATGGTTAGAGTTCAAACCACTGCACTAAGCTTAGGTTATTAGACCCCTGCGCCTTGTGCTCAAGCCCAAACTTCGGTAGGCAGTTAAAAAAAAAATCTTTAATAAAAATATTACTCTCGTTACTTGGAGATATATGATGGTTAATCTGTTTACGCCTATTTCTCTTAGCTACATTGCCCTTAAAACCAGAATACAGTAATGATTGCGCAATAGTACTAAGATGTAGAATAATTTGTAAAAATGGTACTTACTACTCCAGGCAAATTGCCTGGGTATCAAGAATGAACTTACAAAATTTCGATATCACCTCAGTTTCAAAACCTTTCCCGACCGCTTGGTCGACACAAGGCATGACCAAATCTGGCGTTTATGTGGCCCAACACATTAACATTACCATTTGACGTGGTGATGCTACCAACATGGCCACGCTTTGATAATATGCTTGATCATCTCTTTTATTTTTAGACCTAAAGCGTATAGATTTCGTAATAATCTTGTTTTATTCTTACGTTTGAAGTATTGAAGTTAAGTACGGTTGGTTTAGTCGAGAGAACGGTGACTGGAGACCCGGAGTCTTCAGGTTCAAAACCCATGTGCATCACTGTCATGTGCGCGATGCCGCTAACTTAAAAACGGTGAAGGCACACATTGTAAGAAAGCCAACATGTGCCTAAAATCCTTCGAAGTCATGTGTCATTCGCCCGCCAACCCGCACTGGGACAGCGTGGTGGTTTACGACCTTGGCTCGCCTTCCTTGCGAGAGAAGGCCCGAGTCCCAGCAGTAGGAACATTTAGTGGGATGTGTATGCACGCTTATGCTGAGGGTTTTCTATGTTGACAGATTCAAAATCAAGTAAATTTCATAGGTTTTTGTTCCACCATTAATCCCTTGTATGTCTACAAGTGATTATTCTATGTATTCTTACGTTTAGCAGAATGTAGCGCCGAGCGGACTGCGATGGCGGTGGTGGGGGCGGAGGCCGCGCGCTCCACCGGGGCTTCGCCCGCGTACCTCACGTCGGCCAGCCCCGGGCCGGCGCGGGGCTCCCGCCACCAGCCGTCGCCCTCGCACTCCGCAAGCGCCCACTCCTCACTTAGCTCTGGAATTTAAAAATGGTTTATTAAAATTTTCAATAATTTCGTAAATTTGTGAGAACTTCATTTTTTGCTTTTTTGCGTATTTTTTTTATTGTGGTGGAAAAACCCTCCCTTTGACTGCTACGCCAGCGTTTTTACTGTCTTATTTACGATATTAAGAATACAATTTGCTGTCTCTTTCATTTAAACTAGAAATCAATGAGAAATAGAGCGCAAATGACCTCAGAGTCTTGAACATCGCCACAAAACTGCAAGTTGACAAACTTTTTATAGGATTCATTTTGGAGAGTGTGCAGGTAATCTGCACCATATAATACCTTACTTTTTGTCTATCAGACTACTCGGCGATCGAAAAAGCAACATTGTTTTATGATTCCGGATATTAAAGACTCTTCGGCCGTCGATCGACGCCAGTTTCGTAGAATTTCTCAGTTAAGGAATGCTTAACTTGAGTTAGAATTCTACTCGTATGTGTATAATAATTAACGCAAAAGAGTCGCCGTGGCCAAAATCGGCCTGGAATACTTCATTATCATCATTGATTGGTAGCAGCAATGTTGTTTTTCACCCGATACAATCAGTAAGACAGATTAAACGCAATATTTTTAAATCGGTATAAAATTACAACCCGACAAGAAACATTCAAGCCTGTCCATCAAGTTTTACCTATTTCCAAGAAACAGCCTAGGTCTAGTGCGAGTATTTAGACCGGACAAGAGTAAAAGTCTCTACTGGGCGTGATTTGAAATTATAAACGCTACTGGGAAGCATAGAAAGCTCTGTGCTGTAAAAAATAAAACAGCTGTCTAGAAATGATTAGTGCTGTACGACTAATCTAATTTTTTGCGAAGTTCCAAGAGGCTGACGGTTCGGCCTTGTTTAATGACCAGGACGTCTACTCTCTTGCTACGAAAAACGTAATTTCTAAATAAACTCGCAACTGTCCTACTCCGGTTCTACTTCGTTTCGTCCGATTGAACATTGTTTAACGTTTAAATGTTCTAAGCCTACTCTAATAGGGTACAATCCTCAAAAAAACTAAGTAGCCCGTTAGTTAAATTGCCAAAACATTTTGTACACGTATTTTTTCTTTTGTTTCACAAACAAAAAATGACGAATATACAGCGCTTCGAAGTTTCGTGTGACGTCACTTGTGAGTACGATTTTTACTCACGAGTGACGTCGCGACCCCCCACTCCCGAAGTTTGATGGTCTATATCTTTGACGATTTTTAATATTATGAAAAAACAAAAAATACGTGTCCAATATTTTTCCATGATCTAGCTGACGGACTAATTAGGATGGTGTATTTTTGACCCAGTCCGGTACCCTATTAGAATAATTGGCTTAGAACATTAAACGGACGAAACGACGGATCGAAGTAGAACCGGAGTAGGAAAGTCGTGTGTTTACGAGTATTTCAAAATTACGATTTTCGTAGAAAGATATTATACGTCCTGTACCTATAGTTGAAGGATCTAACAGGATTCTATTCGACTTTGTTCATTCAGAAATGTTTAGCGGTGGGAGGGTTCTCGGGAATTGGTCCCGGAGCAAAATGCCACATTGGATCTCTATTACCTTATTTTATATAACTGTGACTAACTTACATATATTTGTATAACTATATGAGATGTCGAGTTTATTTTGGCTGTTTTTCAATGATCTATCAAAAGGTCAAGACAAAATCGTAATAATATCAAGGAAGTCCTTGTAACTCCGCCGCGATAACGTTATTTTGCTGATATAGGTAAACACGTCGGGTCAAGGACCGGGCTATAGACAAACATTAGCTTATAATTTATATCATCATTTGTATCATAAGTACTTATGATTTTTTTGTAATGTAGAGTGACAGGATGAGCAAGACATGTCCCGAAAGCAAGCAGCGCGCTTACCCATAGCAGTACAGTGCAAAACAACTATTTAACATGTGGAGTCCAAATTTATCTAGCATTCGTCAGAAGTCGTAAGAGTGACGGGACGAGCAGTACATGTGCCTGATGGTAAGCATCATGCCTGCCTCATAACAGCACAGTGACACGCAGCTATTGGAACATGAAGAGTCCAAATCATTACCTAGCACTGCACTGCGCTCGTCACCCAGAGATCTAAGATGTTTTATCTCTAAGCCTTGTAATTTCACTGGAAACATTGCCCTTCAAACCGGAGCACAGTAATGTTTGCACATTACTGCTTGGCGGTAGAATAACTGGCAAAGGTGTGGTACTTCCCCAGGCGAACTCTGCCAAGAGTCCTACCACTACAAACAATTACCAGATAATTTATCTCTTTGCCTTATATTTTATCCTAAAACATTGCTCTTCAAACCGGAAAACAGTAATGTTTAATGATAGAATAACACAAAGAAGTGGATCGTTCTATAATCACCGTTCCGCAGAAGGAGCGAACGGTCCGCAGATAAAAGTGCGTTTTTATTCCGATGGCCATTATTACCCGGCCGTTGCCGCCGATGATTACGGATAGTTTATTTTTATACCTACTTTTATTTCTACTTTGTTAGCAACAATTAAATTAAATCGATATCGGCATAGAATAGGAAAGTCGAAGTCAAAGTTATTTTTATTCAGAAATGTACCTACAATTCACATCTTAAACAAAAGTTAGAGCATACTAATAGGTAGTACACTTTTTTAGCGTTTTAAAATAAAGATTTCACGATAATCAATAATCGAATTAATTAAACGATTCTTAGTAGATAGCGTTAAACGTTTAACGCAACGTTGTTGGAAGCCGCCGCATAAGAAGTGTCACTTCAATATTATCTTAATATCGATATAAGTGATATCTAACACTAAAACGTAGTCGTAGTTCAGTTTACAATAAATTTTGAGTTATATAACAGTACTTTTATTTTGAGACTGTTTTCACACCTTGACCAGTTATTTTACTCCTGTAATTTGACAATATTATGGTGTTTGGGTTTGAAGAGTACTCAAAGTTTATAGTGAAATTACAGGGCAAAAATAGAGATGGATATTTGTAATCCTTAGGGTACCTACTGAGCGCAATGCAGAGTTGGGCAGTGATTTAGACTCTTCATGTTAAAATAGCTGTGTGGTACTGTGATGTCATGGCCAGACGTGTTGCTTATCATCAGGCACATGTCTAGCTGGACCTGTACATTATAAAGAAATCTAGAACATTAACGATCTATGGATAATTCAGATGTGTGTAGGTTACCGTTAGGTTAGGGATGTAGTGTTTTGTTTTTTATTTATATTAATTAAGGAAATAAAATAACGAGAAGAAGTACGATGTACTTTCCCAAACTCATAAATTAATTATCCCGCAGGAAAAAAATCGCCAGTTAAACTTCAAAATTATGACTTCCGCATCTTATCGATATATTGACGTAAAACTGTAAATACCGTCCGTTTATAATATAAACCTATGGTAGGTTAGGTTGGATTAGTATACAATCTAATATCGTTCAATTGTAATCTATCGGTTTTGTAGCTGAGCTGTGGTCTTGATTACTAACATCCCACTAATCCCACTAATATAATATAAATGTCAAAGTATGGATGTTTGGATATTTGGATGTTTGTTGCTCAATCACGCCGTAACGTATGAACGGATCAGGCTGAAATTTGGAATACAGTTAGATTATAATCTGGAAGAACATATAGGCTATTTTTATCCCGCGAAAATAACGGGAACGACGGGAACGGGAACTACACGGGTAAAACCGTAGGGCACTCCTAGTGTAGTGATAAGTATACTTCTTTGTAAATGTTGCAATGTATTTTTTTCTTGGTATTTACAGGAGATTCTGATAAATGTCTTTTATTAGAGCTTCGATGCTGAGATGATAGATTGAAGTGAAAGAGCAAAAGCTGCTGTGCAGCACCCACCTAGCGGGAAAAGAGCAAGTAAGGCGATAATTGTATCACCCATCTTATTTTAATATTATAAATCTATATTATAAAGCTTGGATCCTTGTATTTTTCGATGTTGGGATCTCAAGATGTTTTTATGTGTTTTGCTCACTTTCGTAGTAAGAACTGCAATTGCCTGATTGATTAGCCTGAAATTTGAAACTTAAATTATAGTCTGGAATAACATAGGCTTTTTTTATCCTGAAAGAAAGCTTCCTTAGAAAAAACCTTACGTTCCTTTCTCTAAGGGCTCCCACACAAAACTGCGATGTGATGCGATGCGATGCAAATTGCTCCGACGCGGCGTCGCATCGCATCGCTTCGCAGTTTTGTGTGGGAGCTTTTCCTCCGATGCGGCGTCGCATCGCATCGGAGTTTTGTGTAGGAGCCCTAAGTTCTACGCGGGCAAAATTGCGGACGTAGAAGCTAGCATGTCATAAAGTTGACATTTTGAAAAGACCTCCTTGAAACTATTTAAAATTGTAAGTATTTGATTTTAAGTTCCAAATACTCTACCAAATCCGTAGTTATTTCATAAAAACAGCCGGTAATCAATATCATAGTATTACTTGCAGCAATCTATTCGACGCTCAGACATGCACATTAGCTTATTACTAGTTATGACCGGCTCGGGCCGGTTTCGCAACGGTCAATGGGGTATCGATCATGCAAATTTGCTGTGAACCAAATCTAATATTAAACTAATAAAAAACTAATATTATGACAGTTAGTATGTTTGTTGCACAAAAACGTCGGAACAGATCGGGTTGAAATTTCAAACACAGACAGACATACTCTAACATGGTAAAAATTACATACTGTAAAAAACAAAACCTTTCTTTCAGTCGGGTAAAAAAACCTACGTGTTATTCTAGATTACAATCTGTTTTCCAAAGTTCCACCGATCCTTTCAGTTACGACGTGATTGAGCAACAAACATCCACGCATTTCACATTAAAAATATTAGTAAGTAGGGTGTTAGAAGGCAGGTTTAAGGTATCGTCATAGAATAGATAATATGTATCGTTTTGGGATAATAGTGGTCGATATTAGAATGGATCTGCTTCAAATAGATACAATGACACACACAAACAATGTCTCAATATTTTATCTAATAAGCTCGAGCTCTGTCGTTTTGTGAACAGGCTTAAGAGCCAGGATTTTTTTTTTATAGCATAGAGTGACGAGACGAGCAGGTCATGTGCCTGATGGTAAGCAACATGCATGCCACATAACAGCACAGTAACACGCAGCTATTGAAACATGATAGTCCAAATCATTACCTAGCACTGCACTACGCTCGTCACCCAGAGATCTAAGATATTATGTCTCTAAGCCCTGTAATTTCTCTGGAATCATTGCCCTTCAAACCGGAACACAGTAATGTTTGCACATTACAGCTTGGCGGTAAACCAAAAAATATGTAATCAGGTTCAAGTCTTGTCTAGAAGTCTACTAAGAGGACACCCTCTTAACATGTTTTTAATATAGTAACGGGGCGAACAAGACAATTGTCTGAGGGTAAGTAACAGACTTGCTCATCTTTCCCACATACCTACATTAAAATAGGTATTAGTAAGAGTTAAAAAATGTGTTTATTTTACGGCGATTTCAGAAATTAATCAGCAAGCTGCCACTACAGTCTCAACCATGGAAACCTAACGCGCTTTTCTCGTGAAACCTACTTATACGATACCTAGAGTTTGCGACTGCAAGTAGTGGTTAGTAAAATGACACTTGATCACAATCTTAATTGCACTTATCATTGGCTTACCTAAGCATTTGGTTTTTAAAGTTCGAATTAATTGGACAGTGCACACTTTTAGGGCACTATTTTGTTTATGCCTAGTTTTCTATTTAATTTTCGTTTCCTGTTAACGTTATATTTATTGTTTCACTAGCTTCGCCTCGCGGTTATATCTACGTAGTTCCCGTTAGGGGTTGAGTTTTGAGAAATCATTTCCTTATTTGATTAGAAGGCAAAGTTTTATTAAGTTTCTAGCCCTAAGGGCCCTTAGTTTTTGTATCAAGCGCGTTTCCAGAGAGGGACATGGGGTCATGGCCTCCCCTTCCCCTGGGCTGGGTCCAGTACCTAGGTGGGCCACTGATTAAAAAGCATGCAACTACTTATTGCACAGTCTCAACCATGTGACACCCCCTGGAGCCAAGTGACCTGAAGCCAAAGCTGGATCCGCCCTTGCTGTGTATTTACATATAGTACCTATGTGTATTGCTGTGTTTTAGTGGTAGGACTCTTAGCAGAGTCCGCCTGGGGAAGTACCACACTTTTGCCAGTTATTCTACCGCAAATTAACGCTGTAATAAGTAACTCATTGTTTTGGCCGTAGGTACTCAGTTAATATCTCAGTTCAAATGATATTTCATGCAAATATGTCACAAGAATAAAAAGTTTTAAAACAAACTTTCATCCCCTATTTAACCCCCTTAGGAGTTGAATTTTAAACATTTCTTTCTTAGTGCGTTTACATAAAAATTTCATCCTCACCTACAATCTTTGGTAAGCTTGGAGCTTAGCAAAGATTGTAGTGTGTAATTGTAGTGTCTCAAAGTAAGAAATTGTCAAGCAATATATATTTATCATTGCATATTTTTCAATCCCTAAGTTCATTCAAAATATTATTATTTACTAATCAAGATAACCAATATTTAACAACACTCGACACGTGTTCAATGTTTTTCAAACAAAGGTTCTGTAGACTGTATACGTATTGCGTCACAGAGTGCAGAATAAATGAGAGTAGTTTAGAGGTCTGGGTGATATGAACATTTTGCGAACAAAACGACCTATTTAGGCTGCAATTAGGCTAAAGGCACACGAGATAAAAGGGTAGCTGATAACACGACGGCGATGGTACGACGTATTACAATCTGACTGTTTATTGCTTTATCTAGTGTTGATTAGACGACCCTGGAGATATGTTGATATTTAAACTTTGGTTTAAGGACCATCTTAATTTACAGTAAAGAAATCTACAATATATTAACACATGAAGCAAAAACTTTGTTTGTTTTTATTTATCTGTTATAGGATTACACTTATCCTCCACCTCGCCTGTGCGGTCTACGATGGAGCATGCTTACCTAGAAGGAACCAATTCACTCTCGATTTGAAGACACCAAGACTGTAACCATGGGGAAAGCCCACTCTGGCAAAGCATTCCCCAAAATCTATACGTTCTTATCACTATTGTAGAGTCAAACCTCTTTAGCAAGATATGTGCCTCACGGTAACTCACACGTTTGACCATGACAGCACAGTGCCACGTAGCATTGAACGTGAAGAATTCACATCTTTTCCTAGCTCTGCACTGCTCTCGGCACCTCAAGACATAATATGATTTATCTACTTTATGAATTATATCTGGGATTTCTTTCCAAATATTGCCCTTTGCACCGGAACACAGTAAAGTTTTTGCATTCAAAATCAAAAAACTTTTATTAACCATAATACATTCATTCATACAGTTTTAACATATTAAACAAAATTTCTTAAATCATACACTGCATTGTTAAAACTGTTCTTAGTAATTACTGTCTGGCACCCGAACTAGCCGGCGGGCTCTGGCACCAGTAATACAGTTTTTTGTTGTCAGTTTTTTTGTTGTTTTATAAATTTATATTATTTTTTTTTGTTTACTTTTGAGTACCTATATATATGTGGGTACTTAGAGAAGACATTCACGGAACCAAAGTTGAAGCGTCGGCATCACTAAGTACTTAGCAGTAGAATAATTGTCAGAGTTGTAGTACAACTCCGGACTCTAAAACGAGTCCTACCTCTATAAACGAAGGTAATATTCCAAGAGCCGGTAGCAAATTTTGGGTAGGTATTTGAGGCAAGCTTGTGACATAGTTCTTCTATTATTTTACTTTATTATTTTTACTATACTATTTTTTACTATTTTTAACACGGAGGTGCAGACCTGGCTATAAGTGATATTACTGTCTACTTTAAATAAGACAAAGACAAATTATAGTCTACCAGCCCCTTAACCAGTTAAAACTGTTTGTTATGGTCTAAAATAGTGTTATCTAAGTTGAGATGACATAGTGCGTAATAGATCGCACGATAGTGTCGGGCCATGTCGGCCGCTATCTAGGCCAGACAGCCCTATCGGCGCCCGCGCCGGCCATAGGTCAGTTATTAGGCGCAGTAACTCGATCGAGATTATGACGCCGATGACCGCCGCATGCGCCAATCCATCGTTATGGCATGCCATGGCATGTTATTTGAATGAAGGTTCTTTAAAGAACCGCCTTTACTAGATTCTACCGAGTTTTGCCTTGTAGACAGTTTTTGAAGTGAAAACATTTTTTTTGTAAAAAACATGTAAGTAGTTTTTTCGTGGGCTGTGAATTGACCTCAAGCATCACGCTCGGGAATAAATAATAATAAATAAATATTGGTGGACAGTTCACACACAACACCATCTGACCCTACACTAAGCAAAGCTTGTAGGTACTATGGCGGCCAGATAGCTGGTGTAATATTTATAAATTTATATAGTTCTAAATACATACTTTTTATACATAGAACACTCAGATACAGTACAAATATCTGATTTCATCACACAAATATTTGCACTAGGTTCCCACCCAGTGTAAATATTTGTATGATCGAGTCACGACCCTCGGCATCGCAGGCAGAGTTACTACCCACGAGGCCAGAATGAAATAAATCTTCAGGTAAATTCGGGACTTGGTGCCAAAGTTGGAAATACCTTTGGGATAGCCATCGAATACAATTACCACGTCTCGTCTGTACCGTATTGTTTTTTATGTATGTTACGTATTTCTGGCATATATATCGGAGTAGGTAACGTTGTTGTTCCACATAAGCCTGTGTAGAAGAAACCCACCGACACAATTAAACAATGAATTTTGGGTTCTGCCCTAAGTCCGGAGGTGTCGCGGATTTATCGCAGTGTCGCGGAGGTGTCGCAGTGGCGCGGATTTCGCTCGGTAAAGTAACATAACTCTGAAGGTATTGTCATTACAGAAAAAAGTTGTTCATTATTCAAAGATCTACACTTTTGATTATCGGTAAAGTTTCATAAAATTGAACGCTTGGGGAGAAAATGGCGAAAGGGAGGAAAAAAAGTAAAATTTTTGCCTTTCGGAAGCAATAACTTGAAAAATATTGATGAAAAAAAGAAAACTTGTTGATGTAAAAGTTAGTAAATTTAATTTAGAAAAGAAAAAATCTCTGCAATTTTTTGCCTAACACTAACAGTTCTCGAGATATCGAATTAAACGCGTTTTCATCTAAATGACCTTGAGCTGACCATGCCAGAATCCCTCAAATTGGAATATATGCTCAGAATGCAACCCCCATCGATCCTTTATAGTCCCCAAACTACATAATTTAATGTTTATTTATTTCCATAATTGTTTGGGAATAAAGGGATTTTGGAGAGTTTGGGGATTATAAAGGATCGATAGGGGGGTGTATTCTGATTCTGAGCATATATTCCAATTTGAGGGATTCTGGCCAGGTCAACTCAAGGTCATTTCGATGAAAACGTGTTAAATTAATATTATCAGTTATTTGACAGTAAGAGACAGATTGCACATCGCCAATATCGATTCGACATTCAACATTTGAAATAAAAGGTAACCTCAAAATCGTATTTAGCGAAAATAAATTACTGTGAAAGGTTGGTAAGTCGCAGGTCCTGATTCTTGTTGAGATCTTTATTGTGAGGTTTTGAACTGAAAGCTTCTTTTGACGTACTTGTAAATGAGGCTGATCGTCACGCTCGGAAATGAAAGGCTCGATGTATTGAAATCGGAACCGCCGAGTGGATCTGAGCGAGAACGATAATTTGATACGACATTGTTAACTAATCAAATATATCCTGCGTTACTAGCTTTTCAATTCTTAGGTAGTTAATTACTTAGGACTTTTATTCTAAGTAAGTACCTTACTACCAAAGAATTTACCTAACTGGCATATAAATGCAAGTTAGGTATTATTTATATAAATGTTTTCGAACATTACGCAGGGGATTCCTCCCATCTTATTATTCCCTTCTCTCAACCTTTAATTTGACGGACGAACATTTTAACCCAAACTTATCTATTTTCCATTGAATCCGGTGGTAAGAGAATGTATTACTGAGGCGGAATCAACGTCAATTTTTTGGGGCTGCCATGTTGGCCTACAACATAAAGTAAATAGCGTACTAATCAGAATTAGTGCCTATTTGCAATTCCAATGGAAACGGTATCAAAAATCAAGATCATAGCGTTCTTCAGTAGTAATACCTACTGATATTGTTATACTGTGCTACTATGATCGTAATATTAAAGATTTATCGGTTGTCAAAATTGCAAAATCAAGCACAGGTACGTTGTCCGCGAGCGCCAAAACGCGACTGAACGGGCCTGGCGAACGGTATTGTAGTTATTTAAACATGGTAAATAACTGATACTTTTTATCAAGTTAAACTCTGCGAATTTACCTACAACTTTTTAGTGGCTTTCGTCTTTTTTTCTGAGTACAAAAATTTAGTGTAAAAATTCAATAGTTTAGTCATAAAATTGAAAAAACTTTATGAAAAGAGGTAGCTTTGGGATATTTTCTATCAAGTGAAATTCTTTAAATCGTGTTACTAACTGCGAATTAACCTAGATTAGGTCCTTAACTAATACATATATTTTTTCAGAGTTTAATACACTATTTTATAGGTCTTAAAATTGTTTTAAAAATACAAAATTACAACCCACCTCCCCTTAAGTATATGTATAGTGAAGCACATGCTCTACCCAGATTGCAAGTGCCAATGGTATCCGGGTACGTACTGTATACGCGATGCCTTCACAAGTCGCTAGGCTAGTTTTTCTGAAAGGTCCTCCTAATTCCCCCATTGGAGTAATTAGAGAGAAAGCACCGGCCGCGGCCATGACTACTCGCCATCTCGCCAAACTGGGAGCTGCTAATGACGCGGGAAAAACTTAACCGAGCGGTGAAAACTACGCTCTACGGTAGTCTATGGATAGGCACGGACCTTGTTTGTCCTAGATGGAGGTTTTGATTCATTAGTAGTTCTTTATTGTTCACACCCATCAATTAGAAAAAATATTGTTGGACATTCCTCAAGTTCCTCACACAATATTAAGGAACCAATAAGGTATAATAATATTGTAAATGCGAAAGTTACTCTGTCAGTATGAATGTATTAAGTACATAAATTAAATTTAGTATACCTAGGGATAGTCTAGAGGTAGAGCTTAAGAAAGGACATAGGCAACTCGCTAATGCGAAAACAGGAATTTTAGGGGTTGAAATAAGAGAAAATAGTTTGTACGGAAGTTTCGTTATTTTTTAAGCTATAAGAAGCTTATTGAAACATGTTTTTAGGCATTTCGTTAAATTTGACTTCGAAAAAATATAAAATAACCTATCGTGCGAAATTGGCGCAGCTAGCACACAATAGGTATAGGAAAACAATTCACGTTTCTAGTGAATGATGGCCTTATGGCTGAAAGCTATTTTTTCCAGGCAACCTGGTTTAAAAATTTGGCGAGCGCCTTGGGATGATATATGTTTACAGTATTTTTATCGATTTCAGGTATGGCGCATCACCACCATTTCGTCTGAAGGCTCAGGATAATAATAAGGTCTACGATGTAGCGCGTGAACCGAGAAGAAACTGATTTACTCTCGATTTGTAGACAGTAGACACCCAGATTAAGTATATCCATCGTAGATTACCAACACACGCGCAACAGATTTTACACCTAAAGACACGTATTATTATACAGCTTTTCTGTAAAGCTGTAAAGATCCTGTAAAGCTCTTTTAATAATGATCACCAAAGTGTCTTATATCTACGTAGCAATTGTTTCTGTATGCCAATTTTCATTTGACAATAAAATAAGTACCTACAGTAAGTACTTATGCCTATGTTGTGCGTATGTTATATGTTTTTTATTTTTTGCGAATATATTTTAATTAATTTCTCAGCCAAATTATACACAGATGGTAATGGTTTATATACGCTCAATTTTTTAATTTATTAAATTAGTACCTACGTAAGAAACTTGTTTTCTCGCCATTTTGGAAAGAAACAAAAAAATTGTAAAATAACGAACATAAAAACTTATTTCAAAAGATCGAACAAAAGAATTACTCACTTTTATGCTTAGAATGAGTCTTCCACATTTTTCGTAATAAAGTAGTCATGTCTGCAGTCTGTGCGAAAAAAAAACAATTAAAAAAAATATTTTCGAACAAACGTTTTCCCGCGTAATTCGCGTACTGGCAACCGCGCACTCCGCCCGTCGGAAAGCTTTTGCGACTATTGAGGGCAGCTAGGCAGCTACGAGACGAGCGACTAACGACGTAAGTTTACAACAACTACTTAAATAATCATTTGTACATAGACATAAATATTATGATGTAGGTATACTTATTAAACAATCCGTCTTACGTACAGTGATTTATTTGTTTTTCACAAAATCATAATACGGCTACAACAAAGGTAGGTACTTACACATACTCGTACCTACATAAGTATATGCAAAGATATTATTTTTTAGGCATAGTTGGCGTTGGCCCGTTACAGGACGTCTACTCTCTTTCTACGAAAAACGTAATTTCGAAACTCGCGACTTTCCTAGTCCGGTTCTACTTCGTTTCGTCCGATAGTAGGTACATTGGTTGACGTTTAAATGTTAAAATATTTAGACAGAACACGACGGATCGAAGTAGAAACGGAGAAAGAAAATCGCGAGTTTATTTCGAAATTACGTTTTCGTAGAAAGAGAGTAGACGTCCAGCTCAATGGGAGTTAGTTGTAGAGAGACGTAGAAAAGGTTCTTCATTACCAGACGTGGACTTCATCTGTCAGTTGGATTAGACCGTTCATGTTTTTATTGAAGCCTGTAATTTCGCAGAAGGTATAATTGGTAATATTGCCCTACGGACTGGAACCCAGTCTTAAATATTCAGTACCTGTACCTACACTAATCTTAATTCTCGCCCCGCGGCTTTACCCATGTATTTCCCTTTCCCTAATTTTTTCGAGATATAAAATAGCCTATAGGTAGGTATGTGTTATTTATTTCAGACTATAATTTAATCTGAGTTCCAAGTTACGGCTGGTCTAGTCGGGAGAACGGCGGCTGCCGATCCGGAGACCCCGGGTTCAAACCCCACACGCACCACTGTCTTTTCGAAGTCATGTGCGTAATGCCGCTAATTTAAAACGGTGAAGGAAAACATCGTCAGGAAACCGACATGAACCTAGGATCTTTCGAAGTCATGTGTCATCCGCCAACCCGCACTGGGCCAGCGTGGTGTATTATGGCCTTAACTCTCTCCTTGCGAGAGAAGGCCCCGAGTCCCAGCAGTGGGAACGTTTAGTGGGCTGTTGATGATGATGTTGATGAGTTCCAAGTTTCAATCTGATCTGTTGAGCTCTACCTACATCCAAACTTTGTGGCGGTGTGCTGTTCTGGCCATGTTATTACCATATGAAGCACTTTTAACTCGCCCCGTCACTCACTCTTATTAAAATAAGTCATGGGAGTATCGAGTATCCATAGCAATGGCGTGGTAGGTAATAGGTATTGCGGGTGTAGGTTAGAGCCAGTTCTTAATTGATATCTGTCTGCTTCGATTTGCCTACTAAAATTAATCGTGTGAGGGTGGTGTAATATGCTATGGACAATTAAAGGAATATTGTTCCAACCATACCCGGTCTATTTTACTTACCGAAGCACCCGTGCCCGGTAAGGCATCTGCATAAACCTGAATGTAAGAAAACCATCTCCTGTGTCTCGCCTGAAACCGTTCGATTCACAAATACCACCCCGATGGCCATAACCGTCTACAGTTCCATTCACAAAATCGACCCATAGAGAGCCATGGACCGAACTACACCAAGGTAAAACAGTGACTACCGATCTTCCGACGACTTCAGGTCGAAGTCAACTCCGCTTCATAAGCTATCTGTTCGAAATCTCAACTCGATCCGTTCAGCCGTTCACACGTGCATCCAATTAGTTATAAACTACTACAGCTAACATATGATTATTATTAATATTCAAATCAAATCAGATTATAAGTTAGCAACGTATATATTTAATGACTGTATAAATCTATAACTGGGCTCTCTTCGATTATAGGTAAGTAGGTACTAAACTGTAACTTTTTTCGGTCTAGCGAGCGTGTAATGGGCGAAAAGGAAATTCGTTCCAAAAAATAACACACACACTAAAACTTCGTTTATCGTGTATTTCGGATTAGTGGTTATATACAAAGTAATAGCAGTAATTATGGTCCAGACGCCTGATGCAAGGTCTTGCGTTCCCCCATCATGAGGCTGATGCAACTGACAGGCTTTCGCGCTCACCGTCTCTTGTGGTGCGTGCTTTTTGTGCCACAAGTTAATTATGCATTTCGAGGTATAAGGTGCGGTTGTTTTAAATTTTGCCGGTAGACTAGTAGTGGCATAGTTAGCATAATGCGTTATGCGAAGCCGAGGGTCGTGGGTTCGATTCCCACCCAGTGCAAATATTTGTGATGAATTCAAATATAATAATTTAATAGTATAATATGTCGAGAAAAAATACCCTACAAGTAAGTACCGCCCACGATTACACCCGCGTACCCGGCGTACCTATAGGTAGGTAATAGTTGCGGTAGCCGTTCCAGTAGTTTTCCCGAGGTAAAAATTGCTTATGGACCATTAGCTACTATTCCAATATTTTGAAATTTTTTATAGTCCGGTCAATTTAGACATTCGAAGTTACCTAAATTCCCACCAAGCTGAAAATCGGTAAGATTGTTAAAAATATCATTAAAAACAAAATTTGAAAGTTCCCCATCTTTCCCCTGTGAGCAAAAAGTTTTATTCAAGGTCAAAGGTAAAAAAAATGAGTTTATCGCGATTTTCAGCTAAACGGTAAGTTTTATCATAAAAATACCACAGACAAAAATTGTAGATCATAAAATTATCTACAAAAAATGTTAACACTTTTTTTTCTACGAGCCTCCGTTTTTGAGATATAACGATTCAAAAAGTTGTAAAAGTTGTAATCGTATAATTTGCACACGTTTCCTCGCCACCTATGATGTTTTTTTTTAAATTCTATAGGTTTACACTTGACCGCCATCTCACCTGATGTTAAGCGACGATGCGGTCTACGATGGAGCGTGTTTACCTAGAAAAAACCGATTCACTATCGATTTGAAGACACAAAGATTGTAACCATCGGGGAAACCCCACTCAAGCAACGTATTCCACAGCCTAGACGTTCTTATCACAAAAATAGAGCCAAATCTCTTCGTTCGTGTATTTGGAACATCAACCATGAAACGATGTCGCTTTTTCGAGCTACGAGCATTCCGATAGAAAAAAGGACAAAGTGGTATCAGACCATGCAAATCAGTTGCACACTCTCCGAAGTGTATCCGATAAAAAACCGATAGACTAGCAATTTTCGGCGATGTTCAAGATTTTGAAGTCTTTTTCGGACAAGAGTGTCGTTGTCTATGAGCCTTTTTGCATGTCTCTCTATCGATTCCAGAGCCTCCAGCTGATACTCAGCCGATCCATCCCAAAAGTGCGAACAGTACTCCATACAGGAGCGAATCTGTGCTTGATATAATGTAAGCAACTGTTAAGACTTGTAGTACCTTCGCACTTTTGAGAGGAAACCAAGTTTTTTGGCAGCCAGTTTAGCCTTGAACTCGATATACGAGCCAAAGTTCAGCGTAGAGGTCAAAGTAACCCCCAAAATCTCAAGACGGTCAGACACCGACACGGATATACCTCTAAAAGTTGGAGTCAGTTGGAAAGGACTCCTTTTAGCGGAGAACAGACACGCCTGCGTCTTACTCTCGTTGAACTTGACCAGATTGGCATCGCCCCATTTGGACAACGCCTCAAGAGTCAAGCTCAAACGTTCGATCAGACTCTCTATCAGTACCTGAGTTTGATGCCCAGTGGCTCTTGCGCTAGATATGTAACTCTCTACAATAGTGCTATCATCTGCGTACCCAAAGATACCGGGCTTCAACATCGTTGATATGTAGCAGGAAGAGCGTCGCTGAGAGTACCGACCCTTGAGGGACTCCGGTATTGATAGCCATTTGATCCGACGAGCAGCCATCAATGGTGACTCGTATGGATCGATCCCTCAAGAAGTCCGATATCCACGCAATGAACCCAACCCAGTAGACAAACCATAACGAAAAAGCTTCCTTGTAAGGCCATCGTGCCAAACCCTGTCATAAGCCTTCGAGATATCCAGGGAGACTGCAAGTGCTTCCCCTGGTTCTCAATAGCTTCACTCCAGATGTGAGTGACGTACGCTAGAATATCCCCGGTGGACCGGTTTCGGCGAAACCCGTATTGCTTCCTCACGAACGTACTCATGCATATTATTATGATGATTACAACTTTTTGAATCGTTATATCTCAGAAACGGTGGCTCGTAGAAAAAAAGTATGAAACAATTTTTTGTAGATAATTTTATGGCTTACAACTTTTGTCTGTGGTATTTTTATGATAAAACTTACCGTTTAGCTGAAAATCGCGATAAACTCATTTTTTTACCTTTGACCTTGAATAAAACTTTTTGCTCACAGGGGAAAGATGGGGAACTTTCAAATTTTGTTTTTAATGATATTTTAAACAATCTTACCGATTTTCAGCTTGGTGGGAATTTAGGTAACTTTACTATTATTTTTTGGTCTAATTTGACCGGACTATTAGTGTTGTGGGAAAAATGACCACCAATATTTGTTAAGGTTACCTACCTACATCGTTTCCCAAATGTATGGAATTTATAATTATAGTAATTTTCAAATTTACTTTTGTATTCCACTTAATCGTGTAAGTTGGAATTTGCACTCGATCGATTTATCTTGCTGTAGTGGGATTCTTTGCAGCCCCGTGGAACCACATTTGAGTGTAAAAACACATTTATTTTTTACAAATGTTTCAAACTTCTTTCAAATATTGTTTTATGTAAGTAACGAATATGTCCGGCGTACCTACACGACACAGGGCGCCTTGGGTTGCGGAATACACTCGTTTAATGTTGTGTCTGAATTAAGTAGGTTAATAAGTACTACATACTAAATTAGTTGTAAATAATGTTTGAGAATTAAATAAATTTCATTTCAATATGACCCTTTTGGCTTAATATAGTTAATCAGCGTAACCCTGGAGATATACTTATCAAGTAAATTATAAACTAGGCGTAACACAACCACTCCCCATTCCCGAGGGGTACCCACATTGTCGAACCGCGGCGGGGAGAGGCTCAGTAGCCGTGGCTCACCCATAGTGAAGCTAAGAGGAACCCAGAAGCTAATGATAGGTGGCGGGACCCGTCGCGAGGGACAAAAGGATGTCCGAACGCGGAGGCGTCTGGCACTCTCTCCCTGGTCGGTCTTCGAGGCGATCACGTCGTATCTTGCGTTCAGGTGCGTCGTTGACTAGGTTATGCCCCAGATCAGGGCCCAAAGACGAGCAACCAGCGATGAATTCGCGGAAGAATGCGAGACTGTTCCCGCCGTAAGCGGCAAAGGTGAGGTTTGATTGGTTGAGGCACCAGTTATGGTGTCGAGTCCGACATAGCCAGACCGTGTCCGCCAGGCGGAAGGGTAGGCGTACATACATTTTCTCAACAGGCGTAACACAAACGCCTTCTCTAAAACAGAACTTGAAACAACTCGGAATATACTGGCAGGCGCTTGATTGCGATGAGCATTGAGCAACACACAGGTAGCAAAATAAATGTTGCGAAAAATGGACATTGTAAGTCTGTGGACATGTTTGTGTAGATAGATAAATTCATAAATTATATATTATGTACTAGTAGCTATGTCCGATCTCTACAATACTACAACAGAAAAAGCAAAACTTTTTTTATGTAAACAAGTCGCACTACTAATTCAACAAAGGCGTGAGTCTACTTACGCGGTTTTTTATTATTTGATTTTTCAATAGTGCATATATGCGGATACATATTCTTAATTTTTTTCGTAATTTTATATCCAAAAATGACAAAATTGTAAAAAAACGAAAAAAATACTTCCCGAAAAAGTATACTTCGTGCATAGCACTAACGGGGTAAACATAGTTACTCCAAGGTATAATCGTTATCATTACTTACTACCAATAAGACAGTATTTTTTAAAGAGTGTTTATTGGTGCGGGATTACACCAATATTTTATAGGTTTGTACACTTACGCCTTTGTTGTGGGATTAATTTTTCAGCTTTTTATAACACACTTTTAAATACGTTCTTGTTGGTCATACTGGTAAAAATATTTTGGTTCGTAAGCATAAATAAATCAAAATTGCTGTAAAATTTTATTCGTATGTGAAACACTTAACCGAGAGAAAATGTTATAAATGAGCTTTATGTTGAATGAATTAAGGATAACTCGGATAATCAAAAATATTAAAAGAAGAAGGAAAGCAGCAATGAATAGAAGACTGAAAAACATAATTATGATTATAACTAAAATTACTGTAAGAAAGGCTATTGCTTAATGTAGTATGCCCAAATTGCTCATTGAGAAACTAACGAAATGGCGTTTTTATTTTATAGTTTTACACTTAATCGCCAATGTAGGTGACTAACCAACCTAGAAGAAACCGATTCACTATCAATTTGAAAACACCTAGATTGTAACTATCGGGAAAAGCCCACTCAGGCAACGCATTCCACAATCTAGACCAGTGGTGGGTAAAGTTTTTTAATGGGGGGCCACAAAGTTTTATTAATTCTAGAGGAGGGCCAGAGTTATAAAAAAATGCATTTTGTGTTAAAGCTTTTAATCATAATAATTATATTTAAAACATTGCAGTGCACACACAAATGTTACAAATTAACATTTGCCTTAAATAATAATTAATTTTATTTTTATTCAAAGGCCCCGGCATTTTAGGCGTGTGAGACATATGGAATTGTTTTTGATTTTCCATAATATTTTCGAAAGCAGGTTCCAGCTGTAAAGAAGAAACTTTCAGCAGTGGGAAAAGATGTTCATCAGTCAATCGGTTTCTGATTGAATTTTCCGCAATTTCATGGTCGATAAAGTCTGTTCGCAGACATAAGACGACGCAAACATCGCCATAATTTTCTGGGCGTGAGCAATCACCTTTGGGAATTCAGCTTTCGGCAGTGCTCTATAAAAATCTAGATTTGTGGAATTCAAGAACAATTGCTTTAAATGGCTACTGCACTGCATTTCAATAATTTCCAACTGCAATTCTGCAGATACATTTTCCGGGTCTACATTAAACGGCATCGAGAAAACATCTAGCGATGATTGAATGTTCTTAAAATCTTGAAACCTAGTTTCAAATTCTGTGTGAAGCTTTTTCAACGCCTGACTGAATTCTTTTAATTTGTTCTCACTCACAGGTGACATGGATTTTAAACGTGGAAACTGAGTTAAATCGTAGGTACTTCGCCATGCAGTTATAAAACAGAAAAAGCTGAGTTTTAAATGATTTCAGACAACCCCAAGTCTCATCTATAAATTGGTTCTTTCCTTGCAATTTTTTTATTTAATTATTTGTTATAGTGTTCGAGCAAATCGGTAAAAAATGCAAAATCGGTTCGCCAATCTTTGTCTTCGAAAATTTGGAAATCAGCATAGTTATTCTGAAACCAGTCGGTTGCAGTCGTCTCAATCAGTGACAGCTGGCGACTGGCGACTGAGTTCACCCTGTTCTCCGCCCCCGCCGCCCGCGCCTCTCATTTCGCCACGCTTTGCGCCCCGTATTACGCAACACAGGAACTACGCGGCTAGTTTAGCTTCACCTATAGGTTATATCCACCATCATGTTAATCTACTAAGTAAAATCTACTTTATACTTCTTGACCGTCAACACATAATTATAGCGGGCCATATACTATCCATGTCGATGGACCCTTGGCGGGCCGGATTAAATACTTTCGCGGGCCGGAGTTGGCCCGCGGGCCGTACTTTGCCCATCACTGATCTAGACATTCTTATCACAAAAGAGTCAAACCTCTTCGTTAGTCTGTGGAACATAGACCATGAAACAAAATCGCCTTTTCGAGCTACGAATACGAGTCGTCTGATAGGAAAAGGGCAAGGTCATGAAAACCAATTGCACATTCGCCGAAATGAATCCAATAAAAAATCTTGGACGAATGAACTAATGAAAACGATGTTCAAGACTTGAAGGTATTTTTCGCACAAGAATGTCATTCATTGACTATGATTCTTTTGACGCATCTTTCAATCGATCCAGAGTCTCCAGCTGAGACTTAGCCGATCAATCGTAATGGTGCAAACAGTATTCTATACAAGAGCAAATGCGTGCTTTCTATAACGAAAGCAACTGCTCAGCTTTGAAGTACCTACATTCGCACCTTAAAGAGGACACATAAGTTTTTGGCAGCTAGTTTGGCCTTATCCTCAATATATGAGCTAAAGTTGAGCGTAGATGTTCCAGAGTAACGCCCAAAAGCTCGAGATGATCAGTAAACAGCACGCATACACCTTAAAAAATAGGAACTCATTTTCGCGGCGAACAGACACGCTTGCATCTTTCCTTCGTTAAACTTGGCCAGATTGCCATCGCCCCCTTCAGAGATTGGCTCAAAGGCCAAGTCTTTCAATACCCGAGTTTGTTGCTCACTGGTTCTAGCGACAGATATGTATTATCATCTGCGGTGTTGTCATCTGTGCATCCGAAGATACCGACCGGAATTCAACAAATCGTCGATATGTAGTACAAAGAGAGTCGCAGAGAGCACTTGCCCTTGAGGGACTCCGGCATTGATAGAAAATTGCAAGCTGTTTATGAATATTTCTACAAAATAAAAAAGACCGGGGTATGCAAGAAGTTGCCCAGGGTAGCGATTCTGAAACCATTCGGTTGCATCCGACACGGAATCTCATCTCTCGGTCTTTGCCTTATCTGTTTAGCATGACAAAGACCGAGAGATGAGATTCCGTGTCGGATGCAACCGAATGGTTTCAGAATCGCTACCCTGGATTCATATAATTTCCATTTGTTTTCTAAGTTTTCTATGCGGCTTTGGATTTTGAAAAAGAATCAGTTCTTACAGGAGGGTCACGCTCAAAATGAGGATAATTCTATGCACTCGGTCATTGGAAACAATAAAAAACGCCAGGTGTTTTTTTCACCCGATGAAATGTATGCGTTAGTGAGAAAAGCTAAAGTCTAAGCATAAAAGTATATTGTTAAAAAATATACTATTTGAGTAAAATAAAAGAACAACAAGAGTCACTTAGTCATCCGGGTAAAATATTTTTTTTAATTTGAGTCAGAACCTAGCGTTATTAAAAATTTTTTTTGACCTATGATGGGGTTTGATTGGGATGATTTTAGAGGTAATCTTTTGTTTGTCTCAATTAGCTTAAATTGTTATTTCATTACCTAGGTAAGATGTTTAATTTTTGTTTATTACTGTTAATAAGAAAAAAACAGTTGGAATTTAGTTACTATCTTTGTTCTGTTTTTTATGAAAATATAGTTTTTATGTGTCTGTTAATTACTTTTTATAGAAGTTTTAGTCTCTTTTTCTATATTTTGATTGATCTTTGTTTATTATTACGTTCTTTCCTTTTAAATGCCGTGAAATATGAGCCTCAATACAATTCTGTGATTAAGTTATACGAAAACAATGTTAAAGCCATACTGTTGATTTTGAAATTTAATTTGTTTAATCTTAAATACAGATAATCACGTTTTTGTAAATAGTCTAAGGTTCAGTTTTAAACTGTAGGTACATAAATTGCACGAAATTAGAAGTTATCAAACAGCATTTTGTTTTCAGGAATTAAAAATGTCAAAATAGTTTCCTTCGAAGCGAAATTCCCGTTCCCGTTGTTCCCGTTGTTTTTAGGGATAAAAATTAGCCTATGTGTTCTTCCAGACTATAATCAATCTGTGTTCGAAATTTCAGCCCGATCCGGTCATACGTTAGGACGTGATTGAGCAACAAACATCCAAACATCCATACATTGACATTTATAATATTAGTAGGAAGTAGGATAGTAGGATTACATAAACATGTGACGCGAAGCAAATAAACGTTTTTTCAGCAATTTTGTAATTTTAAACTGTTTGGGGATGAAGTAGGGGTTGAAATGGGAGATGACAGTTTATATGGAAGTTCGTGATTGTTGAAGATAAAACCACGAAACTTCATATCTAGACACTTGACGCAAAGCAAATACATGTTTGTTCTAGCAATTTTGAAATTTCGACTGTACGGGGATGAAATAGGGGATGAAAGTTGATATGGAAGTTCGTCATTGTTGGAGATAAAACTACGAAAATAATGTTTCTTCTAGCAATTTTGTAATTTCGACTGTACGGGGATGAAATAGGGGTTAAAATGGGGGATGACAGATTATATAGGTAGAAGTTCGTAATTGTTGAAGGTAATGCCACGAAACTTCATATCTAGACACTTGACGCAAAGCAAATACATGTTTGTTCTAGCAATTTTGTAATTTCGACTGTACAGGGATGAAATAGGGGTAAAATGGGGGATGAAAGTTTATATGGAGGTTCGTCATTGTTGGAGATAAAACCACGAAACTGGCTGATCACTCATGGAATCGACTTCATCAGGCATGAAGACTGGCCCTCGTCTAGTCCAGTTTGAAATCCGCTTGGATTACAAAATATGGCAACATTTAGAGAAAAAAGCCTGCGCTAAATCTCACCAGAATTTGGAGTACCTGAGAGCATCTCTGGATGTTTGTTGCTCAATCACGCCGTAACGTATGAATGGATCGGGCTGAAATTTGGAATACAGTTAGGTTATAGTCTGGAAGAACACCTAGGCTACTTTTTATCCCGGGAAAATAAAGGGAACGACGGGAACTACGCGGGTAAAACCGCGGGGCACTGCTAGTGAATCATATATTTTACAATTTCCGGTTCCGACACGGGACGACAAACACATTGTATATATGTAGATATAGTAAGAAGCCGATTTCTATTTATCATTCATTCATTTTAATATAGTGTAGGAATCCGATAGACTACAAAAACAACACTTGTTTTACTCATAAGTACTTTACTTTTATTAACACTAGCAACAAATACACGGGATTATTTACATATCGTGTTTAAATCAAATTAACATTAGTCATTCTCATTATAAAAGTATCAATATATTATTGTTATATCTCATATTGCTTTTAACATCATAAGTCATAAGTAATCATTTAGCTTGACATTTCTCCCACCTTTCCAGGGTACCATATTTGATTTATGTTTAGATTTTGTATTTCATATTATTAGTTTGATTTAAACAAATACTTAACAGAGGGAAAATGTAAACTAAACTTTTTATAATGAAAACTAATGTGGTTAATACACATTCTAAATTTAGTTACAGGTTATTCATTTGTGTGATACGGCATTGGAAGGTTTAGTGATCTAAAGACTGGAAGAACCATATCACAGTGTTGAAATATAATTTAGCTTTGGATAAATAAAGTACTATACATGTTGGGAAATTATGTATGCCTCAATATTCACCCTAACAGGATTATTATAAGTCTAACAGATGAATAGCAAAGTCATAAATAATATGCCGGTTTTGTCAAATGTTATTTTTTTTTAAGTTCTAATCATTTCACACATTATTCAAAATATAAAATACAACTTAATATCCAGAGTACAAGACATGACTTCTAATAGTATGAGGTAATTAAACAAAATTTGTCAAAACAAGTTTTGTCAAATGGTTTTTTAAGTTCTAATCATTTCACTCATTGTTCAAAATATAAAATACAACATAATATCCAGAGACAAGGCATGACTTCTAATAGTACGAGTTAATTAACCAAAAATAATGATTGTGTTTTACTTTATACTGTGAACATGTCTTAATGTCACCAAATCTGAAGTCTCTAAAAAATCTACACATAAATTATTTCTTACAGGGCATTTACTGTGGTGGTTAGTTTTAGGCAGTACACCTACCTCCCTCCCTTCCCCCCTTAATGTTCGGGTTGCATTAGAACGGCTGTGGTCATGACAAAACTCAAACTCTTGTATGTTTTATGGATTTTAGGAAATCATTGCTTAGCAGACGTTTACCACACATAAAGTACACACACCCTTCAAACATTTGATTTCTAGGGTTAGTATTTTGAATGAGTTGATATGTCAGTCAGTGGTCAGTCAGGCAACCCTTATTAAATACTCAAATAATAAATTACCTCAACACAATATAAATAATGATTTCCATGTATAAAATCTGAATTCATATACAAACTATGTATAAAATTGCTTTAATATTATTTTAATTATATTACTTCTTATTAAAGATAAAGGCTTTCATTACCTAACTAATGCATGATAAACTATGCTTACATTATTTTTCACAGAGGCAGTAACATTAGATTTATATTCCCTGAATCAATGCTTGAAAATATCACCTTCAAATTACATGATAATTTATGAATATTTTTAACAATTATATTTCTGAGTTTGATGCAGTTGGTCACACGACTTTTACGACATGAATAAATCTATAATGTCGGACTGAGTACATAGTTAGAAACCATTTTTATTAAACCAAATCTAAATGGAATCTCAAGTGTGGAGTTTGGAATTGTGCCGAGCTTCACTAATTCCTTTGACTAATTTTTCAGGATAGTTAAGAGTTAATAGGGTACAATTTTCAAAAAAACTAATTAGTCCATCAGTCAGATTGCTAAAAAATATTATACATATATTTTTTATTTTGTTTCACAAACAAAAAAGACAAAGGTACAGTGCTTAAGATGTTTCGCGTGACGTTACTCGTGGGTACGATTTCTACCCACGAGTGACGTCGCGACGCCACTCTCGAAGTTTGATGATCTATATCTTTGTTGATTTTTAATATTTTGAAAAAACAAAAAATATGTATCCCATATTTTTCTATGAATCTAGAAAGGTGTGTTTTTGACCCAGTCTGATACCCTATTAGTATCTAGTACATCACCTTTGACTGCACTGTCATATAACAACAGGCAAGTTGGTAGTCAAAAGCAGACCCAGCAGAAGTGTTATAAAAAAAGCAGAATTTGAAATATATAAAGGGGTCTTTTTATTACCACCTAAAAAGAAGATTATTACAAATTTGACATTTTATGTTTGTGTATATTTTGTGTTATTGTAACTTCTGAATGAAATGACTGATTTTGATGCAGTTTTTATATTCGAAAGCCCATCGGGGCATTACCTACATTTTACTATTTTGTCTTATGTATAGTATGTACAGCCAAACCACTTTATTGAATAAAATTGTTTTGTGGTAGCACCTTTCATATGAAAACTAATTATTAACCATTTTTTAATTAATTCATGGTTTTAGTTGAAACTTAAGTCGGACCTACAATATCACATGTGAGTAAACCATGAATTAACAAAAAAATAGCATCTTTAATACTTACAATTGAATGTACAATCCCACACATACTCTATATTATAATTGATGCTGGTAGCTATATCTATATTATTGCAACACTTTGATGATAAAAATTCAATTGTGTAAGAATTCTTTAAGCAAGTTAAGCCATTAACTATAAACCTATCAATGACTAAATCAGATAAGGAACAAAGTTTATTCACATGTATTGTTTATTAGAGAGTTGTATCCATTTTTAAAGTAATTTATTGTGAGAAATGGACAATTTGTTTTGGCAAAATAGGTTTGAATTAGACTGTTTGGACTAATGTAGAGAACACCTAGGACATAGCATGCCTACCTAGAATCACTTTCATTTTTATAGACTACTGTTCTAGCAAATTTATCTTATGGAAGTTTAAATGCTTAAATTCTAGTGGCAATATAAACAAACTCACTTTGTTGTTTTGTTTTTCTTTCATTGATTTGTGTTTAAAAAAATTACTGATACAGCTGCTTATCTCTATGCCATTAACAACTGAATCCTATTATCATTCTCTATCGATTAGGGCAATGTATAACCCATAACAAATTATAATATGACTAAATTGATACAAATTTTACATAGTTTTACACATAAAATTGTGATGATTTACTTAACAGTTTAAGTTTTTACAGTGTATATTCAATGATAATGAAGTAAGTCAAAGAAATAGAATAAAACATGATATAGACAAGTAGTTGTCTAGGGCCGAGTATCAGTTAAATTTCAACCGTACCATCTATGTAAAATGTTTTATTATTTATTATTATCATACAATTCCTTTGTTGCCCATGTTACTAGGTACCTAATCCTACTATCAAATTTGGTTCATATCTTAAAAATAGCTTGCAGGTATTTTTACTTTTGTCTGTCAAAAAGTATGACAAGACTATTAGTTAAATTTATCCAACAATTTCAATCCTGTAGTTGGATTAGAAAAAAAGCTTCTATTACCAGGATAATATTTTGTCACGTTATTTGATCTGCACTTGAATTATCTATAATAGAATTTTAAGCTATTATAGGTATTTTAGAGCAAATATAACCCTACAATATTAATTATGTAATATTTTGAGGCCTGACCTTACATTACAACTTATCTATATATAAAACATTGTACAAATTATCCAGAAGTTCATAACACTTAACAAAATATCACACTTCGCTATAAAGTTCAGTAGAGATTATGCAGTAAATAACTTTTACTTTTTCACATTAGTCTTATCTGCAGTTTTAGGTGCAGCTTTAATTGGACATCATTTTTTCTTTCTATCCTGAGTACATTTAGGGCAGTACCACTTGCCTTTAGGCTTGATCTTGAGGTCCACACACGCAAAGTGAAACCATTCAATGGGACAGTCGGGATTATCACAACCAATCATCTCACCATATGACACTTGATGACACAGACAGTATGTAGGCTCGTTAGGATCAACGGGCATGTCCAACACATCACTTGGGTGGGCCATTCCGGCTACAGAATCAAGATCACCATTTTCGTCTTGTTCAGTTGTTGCCTTAGCTGATGCAGATGCTTTCTTGGAAGCCTTCTTCTTCGCGGCCGATCTGCCACTAGCAACAGCGTCGTCTTCACTTGATGCGCCCGCACGTTTCTTTTTACCTGTACTGGCTGCATTTTTGTCATTACCTTTAATTTTCTTTCTGCCTTTCTTTACGGTTGTAGTGTTGGTTTCCTGGTCCGCAGCTGCCTGCTGTGCCGCTCGTGCACTCATCGCTTTCTCCTGAATTTCCGACTCAAAACGAGCAAGGTCAGAGTCAAGGCGACGTATGTGCTTATCAACCAACTCATACGTCTGAATCGCGAGTTGGACTTTATCGTCTCCGTATTCCTTGGCTTTGTTGAAGAGACCCTGAATCGTATTCACCTTTTCTTTTTTAGTTTCTTCGTCCATCTGAGGAATATTCGGGAGCAATTCATCGGCCATAAGGTCAATCGTCCTCATTAGGCCGTGAGCGCGGTCATCTAAATCGCGCATGAGCTTAAAGTTTCTTTGAAGCTCTATCGGAAGATGCTGCAGACTGTCCAAATAATGCTCCAGATAAAGTGCTGAAGTCATTTTGCAATAATGTGCAACGACTTGAAAATGAAAGTCCTATTTTATTCCAAATGAAGTTTGATAAGTTAACGACAGAGATAGGTTATTTGTTGCTCACAAATAAATAGCACACGACTTCGTCTTCACAATAATACACTATTTTTAACTTCTCAAAAACCACATCACACGTAAAAATAATCGAAAAACTTCATAGCAAAATTCAAGCGCCTCGCAAATTTTCGTTCAAGCTCAAACAGAAGCGGACGAATGTTGCCATAATTGTGAAACTATAATTTTCTAATTTGTTTTTTTTTGTGTTAATGCAAATTACAAACGTACACTACACAACAAAGTAAAAACCTAAAAACTCAGAAAATTAATAAAGCGTAAACAAACATACAAGGTATGAGCGAAATATATAACCCTTCTTGCAGTCGGGTAAAAAGAGCAGAAACTAATAGCAACGCGGTCAATACAAATATTTGATCTCAACACAGATTTGTGAACAAAATCATTTAATGATTTAATAATCCTATTTTATTGTCATACTATTGCATGAATAAACAGTACCTATGTATTGATATAAACATTGATAATATTTGTCTACATTTGTCTAAAAGGAACTGATTCGGTTTATGTATTATATATTATTTTTTACGTCATATGACCACCAACTGATTTGCAAGAGAATTTGGCAACGCCATTCTTTTATTTTAACCCGACTTTTTTCCAAATTTCTAACGCTGTAGTAGCTTTTTACCTGTGGCAATATTTTATGGTGTTTTCACGTCAACGTTCCGTTCAACGTTTCTTTCATTCTATCATTCCCACAGATCACTATATTCTATTCCTCAAAGATCACATTGACCGAGTCATCGCATTGTACGTGAAATGAAAAAAACCGGTGCGCATACGCGCAGATAGTCTAGTCAACAAGTGCTTTTTAGGGTTCCGTAAAATGTTAAAAGGGAACCCTTATAGATTCGTCATGACTTTCTGTCTGTCTGTCCGTCCGTATGTCACAGCTACTTTTTGCCAAAACTATGAGAACTTGAGAACTACACTGTTGAAACTTGGTAAGTAGATGTATTCTGTGAACCGCATTAAGATTTGTTCAAAAAAAAGAAAAAAAAGGAAAAGTTAGGGTTGCCCCCCATACTGAGAACTGAAACTCAAAAAATGTTCATTCTTCAAACCTACACGTGTGGGGTGTCTATCGATAGGTCTTCAAAAATGATGTTGAGGTTTCTAATATAATTTTTGTCTACACTGAATAATTTGCGCGAGAGACACTTCCAAAGTGGTAAAATGTGCCCCCCCCCCCCCTCTAACTTCTAAAGTAAGATAATGAAAAAAATATATGATGTACCTAGGTACCTCAAGATGAATTTGCCACATCATATTTTGTAAAGTATTGCGAAAACATAACAAAAGTAGTAAATAAGCAAAATAGTACCAGATAAGCATGAAAATTTATGTAACACTATATACTGGGTATATAGATGCACATAATGTATAAACTAGAAGCATTCAATATATTGTCAGAGTACAAATTATGT
The DNA here is from genome assembly GCA_963693475.1 of Ectropis crepuscularia. Classification (NCBI taxonomy): domain Eukaryota; kingdom Metazoa; phylum Arthropoda; class Insecta; order Lepidoptera; family Geometridae; genus Ectropis; species Ectropis crepuscularia. The sequence goes on from OY856358.1 coordinate 21,331,158, forward strand.
TATACCTACCTACTAAATAAAGATATAAGTCGATAAAACAGATAAGGAAAAGATAAAAAAAAAAAAATACAAAAAAAAAACAAGAAAAAAGCAAAAAAAAAATATTAGAAAAAGAATATATACTTATAAAATAACAACATATAAAAAAAAAAAAGATGACTTACCAAAACATTGTCTTGCGTCTGTATCACTGTGTCCATTTTATAACTTCTCACCTAAATGTGGGGAGTTATTTTTTATCCTAAAATAATGATGTTTGATATCACACGATGTTAAACAACTGTGTTTAGCTAACAAACGACTCCGACCCTTGCCGGAGGACAACAAAGCCAAACATACATAAAAAAAAAAAAAAAAAAAAAAAAAAATTGGCAGTCATAGGAACTGCCGATAGAAAATCCAACACCCCTATGGTATACTAAAACGCTCGAAAATCTGAATAAAGAAGTTCTCAGAAGAAAGAGAAGGATTAGGAATGCCGCCCCTGACAGAGTTGAACTTGTAGTCGAACAGTACCAAATTGCTCGGCAAGACTACAAGGAAAAAGTCAAACAAGCTCAGACGGAAAGCTGGAAGGAGTTCTGCACGAATCAGGAGAAAGAAAGTATGTGGGACAAAATCTACAGAGTGATGAGAAAAACTTCGACAAGACAGGATGAGATACTCCTAAGAGACACCGAAGGTAACACTCTATCCCCGCAACTATCAGCAGAACTACTTGCCAAAACTTTCTATCCCGACGACTCTGAGAGCACAGACCAACCGTGTCATACAGAGCTACGGGAGCAAACGACGGAAACGCCTATGGACTTACCGGAAAATGACCCACCATTCACATCAGCGGAACTGGAATCAGTATTGAGAACTCTGAATCCGAAAAAAGCCCCCGGTACAGACGGGCTAACCGCTGATATTTGCGCAGCAGCCATACGTTGCGAATGGGAGGTTTTCTTGGCGATAGCAAACAAATGCTTGTCGCTAAAACACTTCCCCAAGCAATGGAAAGAGGCGCACGTGGTCATATTACGCAAACCCGGTAAGACAGACTACACACAACCAAAATCGTACCGCCCCATAGGTCTTCTGTCCGTTCCCGGAAAAATCGTCGAAAAGCTTTTGGCAAACCGACTCCAATGGTATCTCCTCCCAACCATCAGTAGGAAACAGTACGGTTTTATGCCCCAAAGAGGCACTGAGGACGCCCTCTATGACCTGGTAGAGCACATCAAGAAAGGAGTAGATAGTAAAGACTCCGTACTCCTAATCTCCCTGGATATAGAGGGCGCTTTCGACAATGCATGGTGGCCCGCCCTCAAAAATCAATTAGCGAAGAAGAGGTGCCCAACAAACCTCTACGACATGGTTAACTCTTACCTCAGCGACCGAAAAATCAAGGTCAATTATGCAAGAGCAGTCTATGAGAAGGAAACAACTAAGGGATGCGTCCAAGGATCCATCTGTGGACCAACCTTTTGGAATGTGATCCTAGACTCGTTACTGCGAATGCTGGAAGCCGAGGGAGTATACTGTCAAGCATTCGCGGACGACGTCGTTCTCGTATTTACAGGCAGCCCGACCATTATCGAACAACAAGCGGGCAGGGCGCTGAGCATGACAGTGGAATGGGGTAAAATCAACAAACTCAACTTTGCAGCGCATAAAACCAACGCAATGCTTTTCACAAAAAAGTTGAAGTATGAACCTCCAAACATAGTCATGTCTGGCGTCCAGCTCGATCTGGTTGAGGAAGTCAAACTGCTGGGCCTACTGATCGACCGACGGCTCAACTTTAAAGCACATGTGACCGCCCAATGTAAAAAAGTGGCGAATATTTATAGACAGCTAGCATGTGCAGCGAAGGTGACCTGGGGATTAAATGGCGAAATCACGAGAACTATCTACGTCGCGGTGGTGGAACCAATCATCATGTATGCCTCAAGTGTATGGGCGCAAGCGGCAGACCTCGAGGAAAACAAGTCTCACTTGAAAGCGATCCAAAGAGGTTTTGCCCAGAAAATTTGTAAGTCGTACCGTACTGTTTCTCTGAAATCGGCACTTGCCCTTTCCGGTCTGCTCCCCCTAGATCTGAGGATACAGGAAGCAGCAAATTTGTACAGAGTAAAAAAAAACCTCTCCCCAGACTACCTCCCACCAGAAGTGGAACTCGAACGGAACGTTAACTGCCTGGACCAACCCCATCCGTCCACGCAGGTATCTGTAAAGTACGAGCTCCTAGAAGACACCTCCAATCTTCCAGAAGGACCTCAAATCTATACTGATGGCAGTAAGATTAAAGGCAAAGTTGGAGCTGCTCTAACATGGTGGGAGAATGGCAGGGAGGTGAAGAACTCGACATTCAAGCTCCACTCCGAATGCACAGTATTTCAATCGGAACTTTATGCTCTTTACCGGGCAACTCAAATGGCGTTAGAGAGTAAGGACCCAGAAGTCAATGTCCTGAGTGACTCCCGATCTTCACTCGATCTGCTATGTAACCCAAAAACGAGTCACCCCGTGGTAAAGTGCATAAAGGAAAACATTGGAAGGATAAATGCTGAGGGGAAATCTCTTCGTTTTTTCTGGGTGAGAGCGCATGTTGGCACCGTCGGCAACGAAAGAGCCGACGAACTAGCCAAATCAGCTGCGCTCACGTTGTCACCCAGTGACTATGAGGGGATCCCCTTGTCCTACGTCAAACGGAAAATCCGTGAAGAATCTGTCAAGAAATGGCAGGATCGATATGAGACCTCGGACACCGGAAAAGTCACCCAGACGTTCCTCCCCGATATAGCAAACGCATATCGGGTGATGAGAACCACGAAACTGACTCCCTTCCAGGTACAAGCGTTGACGGGACACGGAGGAATAGCAGAATACCTGTACAGATTTAAGCTCAAGAGCAGTCCTGCATGCGAGTGTGACCCCGAACAACCCGAAACGGTCTGGCACGTGCTTGTCGATTGTCCCCGATTCATGGCCGCAAGACATGAGCTCGAGTCTATGATCGACAGAAGGCTGGTTGTCTCGGATCTCCACAACATCTTAGCAGATCCAGATGACAGAACACGGCTCCTGTCCTTCATGGATAGCTCATTCCGCATAGCCGCCAAGAGAAACTCTACTAATTCAAATACGCGCCCCCTTTCGCCACCACACCCTACCCCGCTGTCCGTGGACGCCGCGTGGAATGCAGTTCCCGCCCAACATAACTCCTCGAAGAGCATCTCCGTCAAACAACTACTGGAGAACGCAGACCGAGGAGAGGCAGGGATCCGTATCCGCGGAGTGGCTCTCTTCATGGACAGCAACAAAGAAAGATTCGGAGTGAGCTTTTGCTTTGCCTGGGAACGGGAACGAGCCCGTTTGTCACCTGGATTGTCTTGCCTGCTTAATGGGAGTACCGCAAAGGTCACAATGAAGCGGAAAACCTACGACGCTATGCCGGTGTGTGAGGTAGACGGCCACCGATTTCGGTTGGTGCGATCGAAAAACAAAACGATTGCACTAATAGAGTACTCGGAAGGTCGGACGCCTTTCACACAAGCAAGTGCGCTGCTCGCACATCTAAGCAGAAACGCGGGTAAAACACCACGGGTGATAAGCGTGGATGCGATGGCAGTCGAATATTCAAGAGCGAGAGTCGCAGACCGGCTGGGTTGCATTGAGGCCTCTAAACATCATGAGGTTGTTGTATATGAAGATAGGGGAGAAAATTTGAGCTTCCTCAGAGCCCCTTCGTACGACCAAATAAATGCAACTGACAGTTGGGGACATCCTGTTCCTAGTTCGACTGTTCAAACCGGCTCCGAAAGGGCACAGCAGAGGGCAGCCGCGGAAAAAGCCGCAGGCAATCAAAGCGGCAGCCGGGGAACGAACGCAGCCTTCAACGCGGCAGCCAGGAGCATACTCCGAATCACATCCCATTCATCACACCCCTTGACGACAAAGACCCTCAAAGCAGCTTCACAGCAACAAATAAGCCGAACGAGAGCCGATATGGGTCAGGTAGAACCGCCCCGCTATGTCACGGCTTCGGAGCCGCGGAGCCATGCACGTAACGCCTTCATCGAATTCATAGCCACACTGAGAGCGACAAGACAAGTCAACCTCAAGACCTGCGAAAACATCTTGCAGTCCTATAGGCTAGGAAGTGAAAGCCTCTTAAAGGCGAAACTCGAGGAGGCCGAAGCAGCTATTTACAATAATGTCACTTCCCGGGTCATCAAGGGAACCATGACAGGACAGTATATGGCAGCTTACAGTGCAGAAAATGGCTTCGTGACACTGAACGAGATAGAGACAGAGCGCGCGGGAGTGCCTGTTTATGCGACACCACAAAACGACCCAGTTGTAGTTACTGCCCGATGCACCAAGATTATGCTGGACGATAAGATCCTAGAGATGGCCAAGAACATCGAAAGGAACTCAAACGTCAAAGCTGGTTGGGAAAACTGGGAGGTACCGAGAATACAGTGGGTCAACGGAGTTCCAGGATGTGGAAAGACAACATGGGTGATAAGAAACTTTGATGTGGACAAGGACGCCATCATCACCACAACAACTGAGGCAGCAAAAGATCTAAGAGAAAAGCTATCGCACCGTATCGGAAACCTGGTTAAAACCAGAGTGCGAACCATGGCTTCTGCTCTGGTAAATGGTTTTGGAAGAGAAAGTTTCAGTCGCCTCATGGTGGACGAAGCTCTCATGAACCATTTTGGAGCCATTGTGATGGCTTCAAGGCTGTCTGGTGTTGGTGAAATTGTCCTCATCGGAGACGTCAATCAGTTGCCTTACATCGACAGGGAAAATCTCTTCGAAATGAGGTATCACCGCCCAAACCTGGTAACAAAGATCAGCCAGGAGTTGCTCTGCACACATCGAAACCCAATGGACGTCGCATATGCGCTGAGGGAGATATACTCCGGTATGTACTCCTCAGCACCCCGTATAAAGTCCCTAGAGCAGAGAAGGTATAAGGGAGCGCAAATACCCAACACCCTACCAAACACCCTCTTTTTAGTTCACACTCAAGAGGAGAAAGAGACCCTGACAAACCAGGGTTATGGGTCAGGCACCGGGTCACGCATCCTTACCATCCATGAAGCTCAGGGATTAACATACGAATCGGTAATCGCAATCAAAACCAAGGCAAACATGAAGCTGCACGAGAGCGTGCCCCATGCAGTTGTTGCAATCTCACGGCACACGGGGACCTTCATATACTACGCTGACGACACCGACGACGCCATCAGTCGGTTCGTGCGGCGAGCGTTGGCTGCATCACCGAAGACCATCCGAGAGTTCAACCTACAGATGGCCATCAGGGACAGAAATGCAGCCGTAGTGGAGGCTCTGGGCCGGGAGGAGGCGGCTTAGGCAAATGGTAACGAGGCAAAGACTCGATGTCGAGCCGATTACTAGCGGTAGAATCCCAACCGCTAGTGATCGGCTCTACTAACGAGCACTAGAATTAAGTTTGAAATGTGCCCAACTCCCCCCTATTTTCCTTTTCTTCTAATCCAAGAAATATGTAAAAAAAAAAAAAAACAAATGACAAAGATCACGGACCCCGGAGTCTGTGGAGTAGATAGTTCAAATAAAAAAAAAAAAAAAAAAAAAAAAAAAAACTGCCGATAGAAGTGAAAACTTGCTGTTGCCCTGGTACTGGTACCTAGGGGCAAACGCAACTCTTTTATATTTCTGTTGTCCTGGTATCTGGAGATAAACGCTGGGCTGTTGGAGGTAGGTAATCGAAACTCTTTACTGTTTCTGTTGCCCTGGTACCTGCCTGGCCGTTTTTACCGAGTTTACCCGAAGATATCATATCCGATCCGATCCATTATCATATCCAAGCGTGACGATTGATGAATCCATTTCACAGCCCACGAAAATTCTGTCTATAGCGCGCCTAAAGAAGTTTTCACTTCAAAAACCTAGGTACCTACATTACTATGCAAACTACCAACGAAAATTGGTTTGAACTCGATCTGATGAGTAGTTTTTTTTAGTACTATAAATACACTATTATTAAAACTTGGATCAAAGTTACAACGAACTACAAGAACTATGTGTACTATGTATATTATGTTACTTGCTGCAACGGAACCCTTCATGGGCGAGTCCAACTCGCACTTGGCCACTTTATTTAATTCTATTTTCAAATTTAAATTATCAGAAGTAAATAGTTTTTGAATTATTGGCAAAGAGTTGGCAAATAACGAAACCCTACTTTTTATTTTCACTTTATTGTTTATAACTAAGTATTGCAATTTTTGCGAGCGGACTTAGCATTTTCTCAAAAACTATCGAATCGAATGACAAAATCTCAATCCATCGATAAAAACCAGTGGATGTGGTCTTGAAATTGGTAATAAACTGCGTCTCTGTGTGTATCAAGTGGTTTACAAACAACGAAACAACCAATCTACTTGAGCCCTAGAATCGCTAGCAGCGTAATATCCTGTGGTTCTACTTAATTTGGTTGTCGACAACGAATAGTGATAGGTAAAAACGTCCTGCGTCCACCGTTTCCTGCAACCGACTAGAACGGAAATAGTGAGCTCACTCTTCTTAACGATGATATAATTCCGTGCGCCCTGAAGTTTGGGAGGGCACATCTTTGTATTGGAATCGTTGCCTCAATCATAATGTTGGGAAGTCGAATAAATTTCGACCTAAAAGCTCTTGTTGACTAGACTAAGACTATCTCTCTCTCTACTAAAAGTTATTAGTTATTATCATGGACGTATAAAAGAAGTCGGACGTAGTCTCGCTAAAACAAAAACTGTGTCTAGAGTCAGGGGCGCCGCTAGCTGTTTCGTCGCCCACGTGGGCCACGTGCAATACCGATTATGCCGCCCCAAGACTACTTACTCTAAGTTTTGTCAATAACAAAAAAACAAAAAAAAATGTGAAAAATTTCGATTAACTCCTGACTACCTTTTTTTTTAACTTTTATATGTTTACACTTAACCGCCATCTCACCTGATGTTAACCGACGATGCGGTCTACGATGGAGCGTGCTTACATAGAAAAAAACCGATTCACTCTCGATTTGAAGACACAAAGAAATCTCTTCGTTCGTGAAATGAAACGATGTCACTTTTTCGAGCTACGAGCATTCCGAAAGAAAAAAGGACAAGGTGGTACTAGATCACCTTGGATTTGAAATTTGTACAGTATTCTACTAGTCAAGCCTTTCATTTGATACCCATATGGAGGGAATGAGGGGAGTAGTGAAAAAAATGAAATCTGCTATTTTGTGGCGGCTATCTTGAATCGACATTAACCAAACGTAGCTAAAAACCACAGCAGGGAAACTTTAAATGAAAAAAAAAACATCAAAATCGGTTCAACGCGGTCTTGGGTTGCACGGTGCACGGTTAGGGGTGGGCATCGCGGCTGTGAGGTGGAGGCCACGGCGGGAGAGGATGGTCAGAATTACACTGCCTGCCACGGCCTTGACAGTGTCACAACCGTTAGATGGCGAATGCGGTGGGGCTGCAGGGAAAGAGGACTGTCATTATTGCGGTGCACCGCTGTTCCTATCCACTGCAACCGAAAAGTGATAAGCGCCGGGACCACAGACCTGACCCGTCGGAGGCCCAGGGGTGTCCAGATGAGGAGGCGTCTGACACTCACTTACTGGTAGGTCTCCGGCGTATCCTGGGTTCAGGTGCATCGGTGACGAGACAGTGACGCGCCGCTGGTTTCCGGCGCATCACTGGAGCTAAATGTGTGGATTCCGTCCCCCAGTGAGGCCAGGCCAGCCCAGCAAGGTAGGCCAAGGTTGGTCGAATGCGAGACGTGACGCCGTGACTTGGACCCCGTAAATTAGGTTAGGTTAATTTAGAAACCCTCCTGAAGAGTTCTCGCATTGACGAAGTGGAGGGCTCAGTAGTCGTGGCTTGGTCTTCCACAGTGAAGCTAAGAGAAATCTTGAGGGGGGCCGCTCGTGTAGGCCTTGCCTCTAAGCTGGCGCCGATGCGGCCATGTAAGTTGTACGGTGTAACTGATTGCGCTGGTGCGCATTGTAGCCCACCTCAGGGTGGGCTACAATGTTGGAGGGTGGGCATCGTGGTTGTGGGTTCTGCAGCAGGAGAGCACAGTTAGTATTAGGGTAAGCCGTTCACCCAGCGCGCCATAGCCTTGACGGGGGGCGACAACGTTAGGTGGCAAACGCGGTGGGGCTGCAGGGGATCAAAAGACGCGGGGGCGCCTGGCACCCATTTACTAGTTGATTCCCGAGGTGGTCGCGTCGTATCCTGGGTTCATGTGCGTCAGTGACGGGGTTGTACGTTGTACCCCATTGGAGAGCCCAGAGATGGGCATGCCGCGGTTTCGCGGAAGAATGCGATAGCAGCCCCGCGTTCCCGTCGTCAGCGGCAAAAATGGAACCCCGTTGAGGTTCTAGTCAGTAGAGACACCATGGCCACCCATGATATCGAGTCCGACATAATCCGACCGTCTCTACCAGGTGGTGTAACCACACCCCACAAAATCCACCACAAAAAAGGGGTAATATAGAAAAAATACATTTCGAATTTGTTGTTCGCCGTCGCCATTTTGACAGATTAGGGAGTTTCGGCATTAGGAGGGAGACAGTGAATCTAAATGAAATGAACAGGATAGGCAAGTAATTATATATCAAATATCAGTAACGACGTTAGGGTAAAGCTAAGGTAGGACGACCGCCCAGAGCGCCGTACACAAAGTTCACTTGCGGCGCGGCGCCCCTTCCTCCTACGCGTTTATAAAGAAAGGGGGCGCCGTTAAAAATCTCTAAGTAGTACTAAAACTGGCCTTGTCAGCGATCCAAGTTATTTGCCTAGCTGTTTGACGAAATTGCTGATTTAATAAACGGGCTAGGCTGTTAAAAATGCTTTTATATCCTACTAATACGCCCACAACACCTGTGTACGTGAATGAAGTAGCGGGTTAACGAAGTAGTAGGTAGTTGAAACTATAGCTAAATAAGTTAGCCTTTGCTTGAACATGGTAGATCGTAGCATTGTAAATCATAATTTGAGAACTTTTAATTTTGAATTGCGTGATTAATCCCTCGATTTGCCGCCCCCCTGAGCGTGCCGCCCGCGTGCTGTGCACGCCTTGCACGCGTGCTTACGGCGGGCCTGTCTAGAGTCGGCCACATAATACGCTAATAGCTGACACGCACACATACACACATCAGTGGGTCATTACACGCGCAAACTTGTGTGTATGTGGGCGTGTTACCCCATCAGTGACAACGCACACGTGCATATGTGGCCGACTCTATAGACACAGTTTTTGTTTCAGCGAGACTACGTCCTACTTTTTTTACACGTACATGGTTATTATGCTATTGGCTAAATTTTGTAACTGGATTCAGAAGCAAGTACTGAGACAAGTTAAAAACAAGCCATCCTCGCTTCTGGGTTTAGTATGCTTACTGAATAACTGAATGCTTTTACACTTCACTGAATTCAGTCGACTAAATTTAGCCAAGTTTATTAAGCCTTTCAGTTTCAGATTTCAGACTATGTTGGTGCGCAGCTATACATGAATAACAGCCAAAACTATATCTAACTTTACTATTGAACAATTTTCTGTTCACATGAAACTTACCTATTTGTGTATTTCATTACAATCATATTTCCAACATTTCTCGACTTTTTTTATAGTATAGAGTGACGAGACGAGCAGGACATGTCCCTGATGGTAACCAACATGCCTGCCACGTAACAGCAGTGACCAGTGACACGCAGCTATTGGAACACGAAGAGTCTAAATCATTACCTAGCACTGCACTGCGCTCGCCACCCAGAGATCTAAGATATTTTGTCTGTAATATATATATGTATGTAATAAGCCCTGTAATTTCTCTAGAAACAATGCCGTTCAAACCGGAACACAGTCATGTTTGCACATTACTCCTTGGCGGTAGAATAACTGGCAAAGGTGTGGTACTTCTCCAGGTAGTTTAATCGTTTCGATTAGGGGTCCATCACGCTATTTTTTAAGTTTTACTACCAGCGTCCCGCGTTTTGGCCGCATAGTTCCCGCTCCCATTATTTTACCGGGATATAAAAGTAAGTAACCTATTTCTGCCCAAATTTTGTTCCAAATTTCAACCAGATCCGTTCAGTCGTTCCGACATGATTGAGCAACAAACAAACAAATTTTCGCATTTACTTTATATTTATTCATTATACTTTCGAATTTTAGTATTGACTTTTTCACCCATTACTCATACCTTGACATCCTGGGAACATTGCTTTATTGAAGCCCGAGTGTCAGGCTTTTATAAAATTACTATTTATCAACTTGCCAATATTATCATAAAAATAATACCTGCGTTACTACTACAGTAAAAGGTGTCTAAATCTCGTAAAAAATTAAAAACCACCAGAATTATTTTAACTTATTGTATTTAGCAAATAAACAATTCGTAAAATATTCTCTTAATAGACAATAATAGTCCGGGATACTAAGCACTTTCCGATTTAAACATGCACTACTTACAAAATGACCAACAAACTGCTCACATGTTCACACTCTCATCCTCGACAAGCCAAATGGTAATTAATGAGTTTAACCACACGTGGACTATTCAGCGATTACAACAACTTTCATTTTTAATATTCAGTAAAAATTATAAACATTTAAGAAAAAATGCAAATAAATAGTCAGCGCTTGTCATTTTAAGACAAAAAAGATGCTATTACATAATCTACATACAATATAAAACATGCTTTATGCATACTTATGCTATAATTACACTGCTTATGCTAGACATGATCATATACGTACACTATGCTACATGTTATGCTTTACTGTTTACCGCGCAAATTAGATATTTTTTTCTATTGGACGCTAGAGAATTCAAAACAATTTACTTAGACAAGCTAATAATGGGCTGGTTTTTAATATGCTACTGGTAGCCACTGAAAGAGACAAATACTCATTTCAATCTTATTTAAACAAACTTGGCGTCGTCGTTTTTCTGATCTCAGCGAACTCGTACTTATGACGTCAACATGAGACGTAGTCGTCAACCCGCCATTTTATAACTTCATACCGGGATCCTGTTTCATGAGCTCTTATTTTGAAAAGTTGGCGAAATAATGAGGCATTTTCAGGATGCTAATATACTTGTCAAATATAGTTCTCAAATTCGCCAAACATGACACCAATGTTTAATGTAGAGAGATCTAACTAAATGAAACATAGGCGCCATCTTTGAGGAAATAGAGAAGAACTGTCTTTAACAGGTATATCAGCATTTTGAAAACACCTCATTGGCTTTCAAGTTTCAGCGCACCGCGACCACAAACCCTATTGCCGGGCGATAGGTTTTACAGTTGCAGTAAAACAATAATTAAAATTAACATAGTATTAATAAGCTCATAGCACAGGCCTATGTTACTCTAAGTTTAGTGTGTAAAGGTTGACAACCAATGTAGATGTAAGTCAACACAAAAGTCTATACCAGTCCATGTATCAATTTTAGTAACCTAAACTAAAACTATTTGTCAGGACTACTATTATTCGCATCTCACTTCACTACAACGGGTAAGAAAGAGATGATAAAGAAGAAGAGAGACAGTTGGCAGTTTTAGTAAATAAGTTGGTAGGGTAAAATCAAATCCAGCAAATGATTGAATAAAACCGCTCAGTAAAAACAAAGTGAATTCGGGAGGCATATTATAAAAATGAAAACTAAAATTTGTAAATTAAACTTAGATTTTTAGAAGGCACTTTTTAGAAAAAGTTAATATTGCTCTCTTTTACAGACAATCTGACATGCATAACAAAAGCTAATATGAATAGCTTTTCAATTAATTTTACAACTTGCTTTGGCATAGGTCTACAGGTTACAAAGCTATTAGTTATTTCAGTTCATTAAAAATTAGGATTGACAACATTAGTTTTGACGAAGAGACGTTTTTTTTTTAAATTCAGATTATCGGGACAAGCCAGAAATTATCCTGATGGTAAGCAACACAGCTAATAGATAACAAACAGCACTACTATTTGCACATGTAGAACACGTTTGATAGAATCCAAATCACTACCTAGCACTGCACTACGCTTGTCGCCCAGATATATTTTAACATGATTTATCTCTTTCCCCTCTTATTTCTATCGAAACTTTGCCCTTCATATATACATAATTTACCTACTAGTCTATTTGAAACATTTGTTCTTTTTGTGCTAACATTAATTTAAATTATCTAGCGTCCAAACTTTAATGGATTAATCTGAGGTTACAGGAATATTAAATATCATAATGTAGTATACAAGTAAATAAGTTGATTTGTCACTTAAAAAATAAAAAAGGAAATTATATACAAATGCTTGGGATTTCTAAAATCAATAATATTCCCTGGTATTTTAAAACTATCGATTTACCACATCAGAATGATCGTTGTCAATCGCGGCAGCACATTGTGTAATTACGAGTTGTATTGATGAATTAAACAACATGTCTAAAATATTGTATGCCAGTAATTAAGTTGTTCTAGTTCTATACCTAGAACCTAACAATGCGATGATTTTGGTGAAATGTGGTCAATTAATGCTGTGACAACCCTATCCCTAAAATATACAAAAACTACCGAAGCCGAACGTCAGTCTCGAACTCATAGCATTTATTATTGGTTTACACTTGATCGCCATCTCGCCCGATGTTAAGCGACGATACGGTCTACGAAGGAGCGTGCTTATCTAGAAAAAATCGATTCACTTTCGATTGGAAAACGCCAAAATTGTATTCTTCGTTAAAACCCCACTCAAGCCACGCATTCCACAGCTTAGACGCTCTTATCACAAAATCAGAGTCAAACATCTTCAGAGTCTTTGGGACGTCAACCATGAAACGATGTCATTTATTCGGGCATGTCGAGTAAGACACGTCCGACAATACAATTAAAATTCCAAAAATCATTTGTTTGGACTGGTGGATGTCCCATAATCTCGAAAGACATCTTTCTTTGAACACTAAAGTTTACGAGTGAATCGGTTTCGTCTAGGAGAGCTCCACCGTAGGCTGCATCGTCGCTTACGACCTCATGATTGTGCAATCGCATGTTTTCACTACTGGGCAGTATTCTACTATAACTCCACTATATTTGACATGCATTACTCATTAGCTAACCAATGGCTGACCAATGACAAACGATCACTCGTCTCAGGCCGTATTTGCGACATCAGCTTAGGTTTAATCATGAAAGTAGAGTCAAATGAAGTCTGTAAGCATATGCACACTCTCGCTCCCGATAATTTCATCCAGCTTATGGAAGTCTATCTATATGCTACAGACAAATCAAGACTGTCGTAAGAAATCATGTAACAGATCTACATTATACTATATTGAATGTGGAGAACTACTACATACTACAGTCTAGAAAATACTTAAATGTCTGAATTTATTATTTATATGGAAACTTTCTATATGAAAGTATTATAAAAGAGTGCTTCCACACAAAATAATAACCGTAACAGCTGTTCTTATTATGTTTTCCTAGATCTCTAGCCTTACCTTCTGACGTCGCAAATTCAGCCCTAGGCATACGCAACAAATATCAAAATCGCTACACGCACCTTGGAAGAGCAATTGCATAATATTCAAATCATTTCCCTATCTAACAAACGGAAGGTACACAAAATAAATTGTAAGCTTATTTCTAGCTAGGTACAATACTATATTTAGATAATTTGGTACACATTCGTTGCTCAGATTAAATATAAAGTAAAGTTTTACCATCGTCTGACATAGCAGATCAAATAACTCTGCACCTGTATTCCCAATGGCAGCAAATCAAAACATATATATCATATACCAAGATAACATGAATCCAACGCTTGCAGCAATTAAAGTTCAAGTTACATTGGCAAGTATTTGTGGTTAAATTGGCTATTGAGAATTAGGGCTTTGAGTAACAACCAAATACAATATAACAATGCATTAAAATTGCGAATTGTGATTGGTTAGTTAAGACACTATTTGTTTCTGTTAAGTCAGGTAAAGGTGAACGGAAAATAGTTGCGTGCCGTGAGCAACTAAATATCTCGGAATGTTTTTTTTTTATCAGAATTGTTTAAATAAAAGATACTATAATTTAGACATAAATGCAGAGTAGAAAGAAACAGAGATTCCTTTCCTTAATTTTTTAACATTCAATTCTAAATGACTTCAGTATTTTATTACCAAGTGGAAGTTACCAATAATATTACATTTTACTGTTATACATAATTGGCACTACATATGCAGCAATCCTAGTATGTTTCTCTGAATTGATTGTATGTTCTGTCTCGCTCACACAAATTAATTTTATCTTGAGTGTAAGCACGACAGAACAGAATCCGATCAAATCTATGAAACAATAATCAGGCAGGTCACATATGAATCATATGAAAATACAAAAAATGTCCTTTACAATCAGTGTTAATAGAAAAAAATCTGTTGCACTATTTCCAACACGAGCATGAGTTGGTTCCAGCTTCTTTAATTAGGCATGCAATTTTTTTACACACAGATATCACATTTGAGTACTGAATGAAAACATGAGTAACCAAGTCAGTTTTCATAGCAAAATAAGATGAAAATACCTAAATACCTAATTTAAATATCTGCATAAAATAGGCCCACAAAGAAAATAAACTATTGATTGAAGATGTTTTGGGCACCTTCACATTAACATGGGGAAGTTATTAGAGTTAACATGACTTTGTGAAAATTGAAAATATGTTTTTATAAATATGTGTAATTTTGACATTTCCTAGGACAAAGATTGATAAATAAGATGATTTCAGTTCAGAAGCTAATGGTTTCAATTCTGTGTATGAAAAATAGTACAACAGAAATTATATCAATACAATCTTATATTAGATTCAGGCATCTAAATCTCATTCTCTAATCATATACATTACATAAACAAACAAAAAAAAATGTTCAATATTGGGAGTGATACATTCCATGTAAAATATTACAATATACATAACATCTCGTAAATGACGCGAATTATAATCGTCAATTTGTTAGACTAGTAAGTTAAATCCTGTCTTGTTGAAGAAATTTGGTGCTGCAGGTGTAAGAAAGCCGCTTTAGGTCAATTAGTCAAAAGCAAATGAAACTGTTAACATGGCGACTTCATTTGACAGTGACAGATGACATATTGATTTGTCTAATTAGACAGTTACATCTGCCAATGATTTATTCCACCTAAAGGGGCATTTTTAAAACCCGCTGATGAACCTCAACATTCTCTTGAAAAATCAAGCAGTTAAAATACAATGACTCAATTGATTAATAAATCAAATCTTTGCCACTAAAATATATTTTCTGGTATATAATACCATGTGTTACAAAGAGCAGTTTTGATGTATTTTCTAAAACTGAACTCCGGAAACAGTATAAATTAGTATAATAAAATATTGTAAACATTTTATTTGTGATATTGGGGGCTCTGTCATCAGTCTTTGTTTGTCCTAGAAAAAAAAAACTTTGACTGGCTGTCTTTTTTTTCTAGACTACAAAGTCTAATTCTAATGATGAACATCACACCAGGCCACAGATCCTTGTAATATTGATCCCTGGGTCAAACATTCATGACAATAATACTCATCACTTTGATTACAGTTGTTTGTGATATTCCTTCTATTAAAATATCTATACCCAATTTTTTTTTCATATCAGCTCAGATAAAATATAATTAAATGCTTAACAATTTAACAAGTGAATGTCAAAGTCTATCAGCACCATTAGAAAAATATACAATAGTAAATCTCAAAATAATTTCACAACCGTTATAAAAAACAGTTACAAATATAAAACACCCAGCAAATATTAAAATAATATACAAGCAAGCACCATACAGAATGGTATTGCAAAGGTGGGTTATACTGAAATGACTAAAACATTTGGCCATTTGTAGTATCATCTATTTTTCTAACCATTATGCAAATTTTATGAGACAACTGAGTGGAAGGAGGTAGCGTACCTTCGTTGGGGTTCCCCAGTCACAACTAGGATACTGACATTTCATTGGACGGGGTTTCACATAATCCCTAATATACTCATGTCTTGACTGAAAATTATCAATGCCACAGCTTTATTCAAAGGATTTCATTTCATTGTCCATATAATTACAAAAACTTTTACAATCTTTAAAAAGGAATTTTATGAATGATTTTCGCGCTAGTCTAATCCTCATCCTACAAGAAATGTAATACGACATGTATATTTGGTTTTACGTTATTTTGCGATATCTTCGAACGAGGTCAGAAGGCGACCTATAATTATAAACATCGGATACAATACCAAACTCTTAAAATACCAACCGTTCAGGTTGCCCGCGTCTTTTTTTTACATTAATATTGACACCACATATGATAATTTAAGACCACCCTGAATATAACCATCATTGTTCCGGCACTGTCCACTGTTTATGTTCACATTCAACGGTTGCGTTATTCTTTTGTCACAAATTATGTTTCAGCGACCCGCCTCCTTTCCGAACCGCATGCATTCCTAGTTTATAGGTGTGTGCGGTGAGGCGGGGGGTGGGGGCTACACGAGCGTCTCGTACTTGTCTAGCACGGCGGCGTCGGCGGGGTCGCCGTGCGAGCGCGCGCGCGGCCGCGGCGCCGCGTCCCCGCCCCGCGCGCGCGGCTTCTTGTCGTGCCCGCACGTGCAGGCCACGGACGACTGCCGCTTGAGCGTCTGCGCGCGCCCCGCCCACTCCCCGCCCCGCACCCCCGTCTCCAGCGACTCGCTGCGCGCGTACCCGCGCCGCCCGCGCACCGTGCCCCCCCGCCCCGCGCGACGGAACGAATCCAGCACGCGCTCTTCAATCTCTTCTATGTCTTTTTTCTTAACGAGCCAGATTTCTTCGGAGCCGCGCGTGAAGTAGCTGGAGCCGCGGCTGGCGGTCGCTCGGCCGCGGTACTTGCACGATTTCGATTCGTCGTCGTCTTCGGGCGAGTCTCGAGGCCGCGTAGCATCTACGGGGGCGGTGGCGGGGGCGGGGGCGGTGGCGGGGGCGGGTGTGGGTGTGGCGGCGACGTTCCGGAACGCAGTGCCGTGGGACGGGAATCGCTCGGGCGCTTTGGACCCGAGGCTGGGGGAACGGATGGTGACTTCGGCGGGGGAAGCGAGCGCGCGGAACTCGGGGCGGACGATGCGTTGCGGCTCGCGCGGTAAAGTGACGTTTCTTTCGGGCGGCGGTAGTGGCTCGGGCTCCGGCGGCGGCGGCAGCTCGTCCGAGGGCAAGCGCTCGGTGCGCGGCCGCCGCCCCGAGCCCGGCCGCGACGCGCGCCCCGCGCTCGCCGCGTCCTCCGCCGCCTTCTCGAATATCTTGATCTTGTCTCCGACGCCGTTCGACTCCTCGTTACCTTCGGGCTTAGTCGTCGGTTCGGGCTCCGGCGGGGGTAAATCTGCGGGATCGGGGCACTCGGGTTCGGCGACGGACAAGGACAGCGTGCGGACGGGTACATCCCGAGGCGGTTCCCTGCGGCTAATTTTCGGTCCGACCGGAACTTCGACGATTTTCGAGTTGTCTGTCAGTTTGGAGTCGACGCGTTGCATCACGGGGGGCGACACTATCGGCACCTTCGGGGGCGATACTTCAGGTTTCGGCGTCGTTTTCTTCGGAGGTGATTCGACCGTTCGCTTGGGCGATTGGTTTTTGTTCGGGGAATGTTTGTCGGGCGGTGGTCTAGGTCGCGGCGAGGCGCATCGTCACGCGCGCGACTCGGTCCACTGGTCCGAGTCGTCGGAGTCGGAGTCGCCCGAGGACGAGTCGGACAGCTCAACGGCGACGCGGCGCGCCAGGATGGACGCCACGTCGAGGAAGGCGGGCGCGCCGCGCAGCGTGTCGTAGCGGCCCGCGCTCTCGTCGCACCGCTTGTCTACCTTGCGGAGCTTGATGCCTGCAACGCAACACATCCTTATAGAAGACACTATCTAAGTTTTTGAAGTAAAAACTTCTTTTGGCGCACCACACAGATTTTTTCGTAGGTTGTAAATTAAGCTCAAGCGTCACGCTCGTGAATGAAAAAAATCTTCGGGAAACGGAACCATGGCCAAATGGCGTCAGCATTTCTAGACGGCCGTGCTGGTGGCCACGCCCTGTCGGTTTCACCCGCGTAGTTTCCAAAGTAAGCTATCAAATTCTGAGTTATAACTTTTCACTTTTTACTGACTTTTTTTGACTTCTATCGACAGTTCCTAAAGGCCGATTTACATCAGACGAGCGAATGGTCATTCTATCCCCACTGTATCAAATTCATTTGGTGTAAACAAACGTAGAACATTCTTCCGTTGTTTTGTTTGCGTTCGCAAAGATTCTATGGAATATTTAATATGAAAAACGCTAAGAACGATCTTTCGTTTACACTAAAAGATCGAGAAAGAATGCTCTTGTTCCAGCTCTAGCTCTATGTTCGTTCAGTTTAAATCGGCCTTAAAACTGCTGTTTTTTTTAATGAAATTTGTGGACCGCGAATGTCATTTCATTTCTTAAAATGGACCCCGAGCGAAACTATTTGGTGACCCCTGTTATAGTGTATTGAAGTTAATGGGTCAAGACCAGTGTTTCGAAGTGAATGGTTTCAAAACAGTGTATCGAAGTTGGTGTTTGGTGAAGTCGTAATTAGTGAGTGTACCGTCTCGTATGGCCTTGAGCAGGTCGGATCTGGGGTCGGGCTGCGCCTCGGGCTGCGGCCGCGGCGGCTTGAGCTGCTTGGCGCCGCGGGCGAGCGCGCCGGGCGACGGCGGCCGCGGACGGTCCTCCTCGGCGGGCGGGGACGGCGGCGCGGGCGGCGCGGGCGGCGCGGGCGGCGGCGGCGGGGACACCGCCGGCTCTTCCACGGACATCATGCCTGGGGACGATACTTACAATTAGACATACAGTACCTACCCCGAGAACTACTTTACACCTAAAGTTTTATTACCTCTGAATTTTGACACAATAAAGCAATTTCGCAATTTCAATCCGCGCACAGGCTAAGACTATTTGTGACCAGAACTTCGACCCGTGCGGATTCGATCTGTTGTTTCTGTTTAAAAAAGGTTTTATCTAAAGGTAGTCGACAAAAATGTATTCTTGTTCTATTAAACGTTGTGAGAACAATAGTAAAACTTCCATTTCTCAGAAAAATACTATCACCTTTCACTCATACGTAAAATTAATATATTCTAATATATTCTAGGGTTGGCTGGTTCGTCAAAGTTCACGACACTATCAAGTGGTCTAAGATCATGCAGATCAGTTGCC
Source organism: Ectropis crepuscularia (assembly GCA_963693475.1). Lineage (NCBI taxonomy): Eukaryota > Metazoa > Arthropoda > Insecta > Lepidoptera > Geometridae > Ectropis > Ectropis crepuscularia. Next base: position 21,350,417 of record OY856358.1, read on the forward strand.
CACTCTCCGAAGTATCCGATAAAAACCCGATAAGCTTGCAATGTTTCGGCGATGTTCCAGACTTGAAGTCTTTTTCGCACAAGAGTGCCTTTGTCTATGAGCTTTTGGCACGTCTCTCAATCGATTCTAGAACCAGCTAAATAATACTGGGCCGATCAATCCCATAGGTTCGAATAGTACGCCATACAGGTCTGGTGTGAATCTGTGCTTGATACAACGTAGCTTGCTTCAAATAGCTCCCCAACAGTTAGCTAGCTGTCACAATATCAGTCTTCCTGTGACTACAGCCGTTTTAAAGCGACCGAAGCGATCAAGTCATACTTAAATTTCATTTCGAATCGCAAAAAAGGTTAAATATTAAGAAACTTAACGAACAGAAAATTAATTTTATACTGTACTAGCGACCCGCCCCGGCTTCGCACGGGTGCAATGCTGATACCAAATAAACTAACTACTGAATCATACCCGATCGTGACGCTAGAATTCAATTCACAGCCCACGAAAAATTTGTCTAGGCGCGCCAAAATAAGTTTTCACTTCAAAAACGTATATACTCTTTGTTTAAAACTCTCGAAAAAGAAAATGTTTGATCGGTGACGTCAAATGTTTGACTGAAAAATAAGTAGAACAGTTTATATGAGAAAATGAAATTGTTGTTTTTTACTATTGCTTTCGCGACTTTTCAATATTTTCTCACCGTTTAAACCTTCCCTTAGCTACGACAAACATTTCAAAACCAAAATCATCGAAATTGGCCCAGCCGTTGTCGAGTTTTAGCGGACCTACGAACAACAATTCATTTTTATATTTATAGATTTTGTCTTGAAACTCACCGATGACGGCGTGCATGTGGTCCAAGTGCGCGTCCAGCACGGTGCGGTGCGGGGGCGACGCGCCGTTCATCATGGGCGGGGAGCCCGCGCCCTCGGGCGGCGGCGGCGGCGGCGGGAGCGACGATCTGGCGAACACGAACGCACATAAACAAAACATTCAAGTCATTTTGACTAACCTCGTGGCTTAGTGTGACTCTGCCTGCGAAGCCGAGGGTCGTGGGTTCGATTCCCAGCCAGTGCAAATATCTGTGATGAATTAAAATATTTGTACTGTGTCTAGGTGTTTATGTATAACTAGCGGCCCGTTCCGGCTTCGCTCGGATTTCGTAATATAAGGACTATTAATCGAAAAAAAAACTATCCTATCTCTCAAGTTGGACCAGACTGCTCACGGTGTGCCAATTTAATTTGAAATCGGTTAAGTAGTTTAAGAATCCATAGCGGACAAACATCGTGCCAGGAGATTTATATATATTAAGATGTGACCTAACTATTTAAATTATTTTATTAATATTAAAAATTAAATAACAGTACTAATATTAAAAAACTACTTTTTGTTACTTAAATATAAAAGTTAGACATATGCTGTCGTTGACTTTTTTGTGGGCATTTTCAAGCTCTACATCTTTTCTCTAGAACTCAAAAATATATCTTTCATAGGTAGTTAAGGCAGCGTTCGTAAGCTTTCATTCTACCGTTTTTTCTCCGATTCACTTTGCAAAACGGACTACCACGTAAAAGTCTTTTTATTTTTCGGTTTTTTATATAGCATATGACACTCAACAATAATGTGGCTTTCTATTGGTGAAAGAATTTTTAAAATCGGTTCAGTAGATCCCGAGATTAGCCTTTACAATTTAACAAACACACAAACTTTACTTCTTTATAATATTAGTATAGATAAGTATGTATTTAAAACTATATAAGTATTTTATCAGCTATCTGGCCGCCATAGTACAAGCTTTGCTTAGTTTGAGGGCAGATGGTGTCTTAGTAGTAGTAGTAACAGAGTAGTAACATTTTACATCGCGACCGCATCTCACACTGGTCAACTTGTGGTGCTCGCACACTTTGGCGTTGTACTGCCCGGAACGTTGCTACCTCAAAGGCTTTGAAGCATTTAATCTCTGAAGCCAAGCCCTCAAGACCAGGAGCGGAGTACTCGGCAGCTGACCTTCAATAGAGCCCAGCCTTTTGTGGAAGGCTTAATAATAGCAAAGTCTTTTTTACTAAATTTATCGTATTTATACTCGTGACCCCCCCCCCCCCAAATCGGAGGCTGTGTACTGGTGACCCTCTCCAAAAGTCGCGGCTGGGACCACGCCTGTGTGTCACACAGTGTAAAGTGAAAGTTTTGAAGGAAAATACTTAGTGGTATGTAGGGAAAACTAACATAGATATTAATGCAAAAATCACTTCAGGAAATACACTTTTACTATTTTCGATAAATAAAAAGTGAAGAGCTATTTTAAATTCTGACGAAAAGTTTGTCAAAACCTTAAAATATATATTACACGTGAAATTACGTGAAATTACACGAGTACAATAGACGAATACCTTGCCGAGAAATCTATAAAATTATAGAATGAGTCGATCCGCTCCGCATGATACGCCACACCCAATCAGGGTCATTATGGAAACTATAACATATAGGTAATAGTCATGTGGCATCCGCCAACCCGCACTGGGCCAGCGTGGTGGATTATGGCCTTAACTCTCTCCTTGCGAGAGAAGGCCCCCAGTCCCAGCAGTGGGAACGTTTAGTGGGCTGTTGATGATGATGATGGATGATGAATATAATACATGTAGGTAATGAATAAGACCAACAAATGTACCACAATATTGGCAATAAAATTATTGAGTATTAAAAACAGTTACTTTTGTCACACCTACGTTCAAACTCGAACTAGCGTGATTAATATTACTAATTTAAAGTTTACCTGGGCGGCGTGGTGGCGGGCGGGGACTCCGTGAGCGCGGGCGGCGCGGGCGGCGGCACGCTCGGGCGCGCGCGCCGCGGCGTCCCCGCCCCGCTGCCGCCGTAGATACTCTCGCCCACCGACCCGTACGGAGACTCCTCGTTCACCACTGGAACAAAGCAACCCACACACTACAAATCTGTACCATAACGTCGAAGCGACGCGTTTCCAAAAGTGACCAAGAACCAACAACAAGTTAAAATAAAAAATCAAAACCAACAAACTTAACTTTGCGGTCGCTTTTTGGCGTCTTCAAGCAGAAACATAAGTCCAATAAAATTTTGTATATTTACGTAAAAAAATTTGGTACACTGCCGATAGAAGTGAAAACTAATAACTCAGAATTTGATAGCTCACTTTGGAAAATACGCGGGTGAAACCGGAGCGCGTAGCCATGACCATGGCCATCTAGATCATCTACGTTTACCCGAAGATTCCTTTAACCTTTCGACTCGGAATCCGTATGAATGTATACGCGTGACACTTAGCAACGGTAGACTCGGAACGCGTATGAATGTATACAGACACACTACCTGTTTAAAAAGGTCTTTAAAACGTATTTTTTTTTATCCGTAAACGGATGGTTTGTATAGGAACAAAAGAGAGGGATGCATCCTCTTTGTTTTGGTGTATAACAATGGTTGTATTTTGTTATTGTTTCTTAGTGAGGCCATTTTGAAAGTCGGCAGTTGTGTTGAAGCGAACTCAAGTGATTGTGGGTGTTTTAAAAATTGTTTACATATAAAAGATAAGTGAAAGCTATTATTATATTGATCACGGCATATTTGTAGACTTTTGCATTACAATAATAAAGCAGGGAATACGGTATTATGTTCGGTTTTCCTTTAGTAATGCAGACGCGACGACATTGTTTTGTGTTCACAATTTTGGGAAATATCTAAAATATTATGTACCGTAACATTTTTGCAAAACAATGTTTGTTGTTACAAAATAAATATTGATACATATGATATATTCAATTATTTGTAAATAACGGCAGAAGATCATTGACTAACTGAGAACATAAATTTACATTTGGTAGGGCTACAGCCGTAGAAGAGCTGACATATTGTAACTTTATTATCTTAACTTTATCATATTATACACAAATTCATATTATTGCAGGAGTATAACCATATATTAAAGATTACAACAAACATAAATTTGTTTGTAAAAGTTACTTCTAGTCTTCGTAAAAAATAAACATCTATCACCAAGACACCTTTTCTACCATGTCTCCATTTTATTTCTCGAAATTAAGGTTGTTTGAAATTTTAAATCTTATTGAGTTATAAGAAAAAAATGTAACAGCATAATCATATATACGGCAGTTTTTTGCAAAAGTTAAAAATATGTCGTATTTGTTGAATGATCGTAATTTTTCCAAACGTCTGTTTGGACGGCGCGGAATCCGCCATTACGCGTGCGAGCTTACGGGAGTAAAGTTTGACAGGCGTCCATCGAGCCTAAGGGTTAATTTACGAACGTGACGCTTGATGAGTTCAATTCACAGCCCACGAAAAATTTGTTTAAGGTGCGTCAAAAGAAATTTTCACTTTAAAATAATATTGTTTGTCTGTAAAGTCGGTTGGTTTACGTACGATAGTTTACCGTGACAACGTCATAACAAAACATTGGTAGATGCGGCGCAAGCGTTCAATGAGCGTAACGGGACACTTTTTCGTGCATGCCTTTCATTGATTTATTAGACGTTGTCACGTGAAAAACGAATGATTTAGTTTACCGTGTCCGTTCCCGGTGAGTCTCGGCGCGCGCGTCTGGTTCTCGATCTCGATGGAGTTGGGTCGCGCCGGCTGCGTCGACGGCGGCCGCGGCTGGCTCGCGCGGTACCCGCCGTCCGTCACCGTCGTCTCTGCGGGTATTACACAATATTGTTTAATTTTAGTGATTGCTAATACTAATAGGCATAAGGACTAAAGAAAAACTCTAATTAGTCCCGTCAGTTACAACACCCCTTTATTTTCCTCTTCTTCTCCTAATCCTATGTAAATAAAAAAAGATTATTGTAATGACTATACGGTCACGGACCCCGGAGTCTGTGGAATGGTTATATTAAATAAAAAAATAAAAAAGTCCGTCAGTTAGATCATTAAAATATGTACGTACACTGTACACTTATTTTTTATTTTGTTTCATAAACTAAAAATGACAAAGATTAGGAGTGCTTAGAAGTTTCGAGTGACGTCACTTCATTGTACCTTTTTTACCAAACCGCGACGACACGACCGGAAATTTGATGATCTTCTTCATCTTTGTTGATCATTAATAATTTTATACAACAACAAATACCTACATCTAATTTTTTCATAATATACCTGATGGACTAAATTAGAACGGTGTATTTTTATCAGTGGATGAACATAATACCCCGTTTACATGATTCCAGTCCAGCGACCGAATCCAGCGCTGGATTGCTTACTGGAATAATGTAAACCAACACTGGAATGCATTGGCGCTGGATTGATACTTTCCAGTGCCGGTTTCCATTATTCCAGTAAGCAATCCAGCGCTGGATTCGGTCGCTGGACTGGAATAATGTAAACGGGGTATAAAGCTAAGGATCGGGCTGAGTGGCGGGCGAGCCATGAAAGAGACCTATGTCCAGCAATGGACTAAGGTAGGCTGATGATGAAGCGATTGTGTGAGGGAAAACTAACTAACTAAACTCAGAATATATAGAACGACAGTCAAGCTCTGTTAATTAAAAAAAATACGTTAACCTAGGCGGATCACTAATTAAAACGCAGGCATGCACTTGGTGTTGTGACTAGACCACGACTACGTATCCCCCCCCCCCCCTCCCTCACCCTGGCGCCATAACTGGATTCGCCCTTGATGGCAACTTGGTTTTATAAATAAAATGCCACATAAACATATATAAAAATGGATCTACGAAATGTATGTATGCTCATAACTTTTGAGTGAGTGCATCAAATTTGATGATTCTTTGTTTTATGTTTTCGTTATTTTCGCAACGAGGTTTGTACAACAGAAAAATTTGAAAATGTTTGTAATTGAGAAAAATATATGGTGGTACGAAGTTCGCCAGGTCAGCTAGTAAATCCCACTAATATTATAAATCTCAATGTATGGATGTTTGTTGCTCAATCACGTAGGAACGGATCGGGCTAAAATTTGGAACACAGATAGATTATAGTCTGACATAGGCTACTTTATATCCCGAAAAAACAACTGGAACAACGAGAACGGGAACTATGCGGGTAACACCGCAGGGCGCTGCTAGTATATCTATATATACAAGAATTGCTCGTTTAAAGGTATGAGATACTGACGGTAGACGGGCTCCGGGCGCGTGTCGATGTTGTAGGAGCGCAGCTGCGCGGGCGCCATGATGTGCTCGCCGCGCTTGACCGCCGCCTCCTTCATGCGGTCCGACGTGGAGTGCGGCGGTCGGACGCGCCGCGCGCCGCGACCGTCGCCACTGCCGCGGTTCCGGGGCACCTGCGAAAGAAAAACTTGTTAAAAAATGGTTGTCTGTAAAGTCGGTTTACTGACGATAGTTGAACGTGACAACGTCTAGTATTTGTGTTAAGCGCCATCTAGGTAAAACATTCTGAAGCTTTTTGAAAAGCTGTTCAAAGCGCCATCTCCGGGTACATCATTGTACTAGCACAAGTTCTTAACTTCATATCGTCGCTTTTCTAAAACATGGACAGACTCCTTGAACGTAATACACATTTCACTCACTAGATGGTGCGAAAAGTAATAAGGCGAGGTAACGGCGGTAAATATTATCTAATCTATGGCGGTAACGTTACATGACGTAATGTTTTGCGGGCGTGCGTGCAGCCGGGTTCATCGAATTATAAGACGTTATCACGTCAAAAAAAACATATTTATATTATACTAGTGGCCAGTTCCCACTTCTCTCGGATATTACATACATAAAGAACATTTTTCGAAATAAAAAAAACTAATCATCTCTCAAGTTAGACCAAACTGCACAGTGTGAAACCAGTGGAATTCCTAAAAAAAATCCCAGGTAAGAAAACTAGCGTTGTTATTTTAAAATTAATACATGGGTAACTTACGTTTGATATAGTCAGTCCAGTAGACTCAAGTTTCGATCGCGTGCGGCGATCTTTTTCAAGACGAGTGCGCGCGCGTTTCGCAACTCGTTTAGCACTCAAAACGCTAAACAAAGATCAGTGCTAAACGAACAGCGAACACGCGCGCGCACTCGCCTTGAAAAGATCGCCGGACGCGATCGAAACTTGAGTCGGACTGGGCTGACTATATCAAACGTGAGTTACCCGTGTATTACTTTTAAAATTTTCCCTGGGCAAAAAAAGGAAAGTCCAACAATGTTTTGTGAATAGAAAATAATCATACTATTATTCCCCCTATCGTACTGAATCCTCTCCATGTCCTGGAGCATCTCCCTCCACCAAAACTGGAAGGAAACTAAATAAATAGAACAGAATCAAACCTTCTTCCCCCTATCATGCTGAATCCTCTCAGTATCTTGCAGCATCTCCCTCCTCCACAGCTCGAAGAAGTAGTCAGGATCGGTGTAGAACTTCCTCGCATCGCGACCATCGTCCCGGAACTCGTTGAGTTTCTCCAGCGGCGGCGGCCGGTCGCAGCGCGCGTACGTCGCCAGCATCGCCGACGGCATCGAGTTGCGCGAGAACAGTTGCTGCTGGAAGGTGCGCGACGACCGGAACGCCTTGCGCATTTGGATGTCTTGCAGTGTCACTGGAAAGACAAGTATACGTTGTATTATAAATTTACAAATACCCAACGTAATGGTTACAAATTTTAAGACATACGTGTTTTCAAGTAGGTTAATACCCATTAAGCGTATAGGATTCTTAACGCAGCTAGCAAAAGAGATACAGGACGTCAGAGGTCATAAGCCTTAGGTGCACTCAGGCGATACGACCCCGGCTTGGGTTGCGGCCGGTATGGAAGATCAAGGAACGACCTGACACCCCGAAGAAGGCACCTTCTCTCGGATCTAGCACCTGCAGTCTTGTAGCTGTTATGTAGAGCTAATCTATTTTTGATTATTATCTGATGTCGGCTGACTTACTATTTGGGGCACTGTGTTACAAAAAATATATCTGAATCGGATATATCTGATTTAGATATATTACTAGCTGACCCCGCAAACGTTGTTTTGCCATCTAAATAAAGGTATGAAAAATAGCTAGTAGCCGATTCTCAGACCTACTGAATATGCATATAAATTTTGGTTAAAATCAGTAAAGCCGTTTCGGAGGAGTAAGGAAACAAACACTGTGACACGAGAATTTTATATATAAGATAACAATCTATAATCAACTGATAGATTGTTATCCCACTCATAACCTTTTGCGACATTTTGTGACTAAGTAGAGTTTTCTAATGTAGTGTAGTTCGCCAGATAATCATAATTTAATGTCATTCTCACTCAATTTGGTCAGATCCTTCATCTGATCCATGCAATACGACGCCAATCCATCAACCGCCTCATCCGCTTTGGTTTTGCTATGACTGTCTCTATATTTTCAAGCGAAAAGAAAAGATGGAGCAATATTAGTGTCAGTTAAGCGGTAGAGCGGTTGATTTGATTTGGTAAGTCAGAGGTGACTTACCAAATCAAATCAAAACGAATTTATTTGGAACATAGAAAATGAGACTACACAAAAAAGGAGCCCACTGGCGGTCAGTTAATCAGATTTGTGTTTCGGAAGTCGGAAGCCAGTGGAAATAATGTATATCGTCGGGTATAGTATTTCCATCCTACCTTCCTCGACGCCGGAGTCGAGCTGCGTGACCTTGATCGCGAGCCGGTCGATCCTCGCCTGCAGCACGTTGGTCCGGTCCGCGAGCCCGGTCGCCTCGCGCGTCAGCTCGCCGAACATGTCCTCCGCGTGCTTCGATAGCGACGATAATTGCCTGGAAGTTCAGATATTGACATTTTAGCAAACACTGATTAGCAGAGTGCTCAGTGGAAGGACAAGAGCCGACCTCTCGCTACCGATCTTCCTAGCCATGAAGCGAGAGGAGGCGATAACCTTTCGCTCATCCACTAACGCGGGAGCCGGCGAGCCTTGGCTGGCGTCTCCACTGGAGGGCCTAAGGCCGTTCGGCATCCTACTTAGGTATAGGCCTTCCCAAGGAGACGACACGCCCCTGCCCTGGTTTAGGGTTTGTGAACTGACGGCATTTATAATTTTACAGTGATATATGGTCAATATCCGTTGGGCCAAATTTTTCAAGACAATATCGTCTAGCTCCAAACTAAGCAAGGCTAGCAATATAGAAGTAAAATACCTGATATCGTACTAATATTATAATCTTGAAATGTTGCCGTCTGCTTTTTTTTCACATTTGGTACAAAATAAAGCTCCCTGTCGTTATCAGATGTGTTGTCGAGAGTACCATTAGTGAGTGACATGTATCCGCAGTATCTATTTAGCATCAAAAGTGCCGGGTCCTATTTTGTCACGTCGTTACCTGACAGTGTTGGCGTGGTTACTATTGGTGACTGCCATGTCGCCCCAGGAATGGTTCCCACATTAACGAGGCGGAAGGCTCAGTAGCCGTGGCCTGGTCACCCACGGTGAAGCGAAGAGGAATCCCGAGGTGGGGCCAGACACGGGTGCGTCTGGCACCCACTAACTGGTTGGTTCCTGACGTGGTCACGGCGTATCCTGGGTTCAGGTGCGTCGTGGACGTGGTTATGCCCCAGAGAAGGGGATGGAGCCTGGAGACAGGCAAGCCGCAGGGGGTTCGCGCAGTAATGCGAGAGCGGTCCAGCGGTCCGGTTCCCGCCGCCAGCGGCTGAGTTGGAACCCCGTGGAGATTTGTCGGTAGGCGCACCATGTTTGCATGGTGTCGAGCCCGACACAACCCGACCGTGTCCCCCAGACAAAAGGGTATGGGTAAACGCATTTCCTTCACGTAACAAAAAAAAATGACTGCCATGTATCCATAGGTTCCTGTTCTGTCCCGTCGTATCGTTACCTGACAGTGTTGGCGAGGGTGCCGTTGGTGACCGCCTCCAGCTCGGACGGCACGGCCAGCCGCTCGGGCACGGTCCCGCGGGACACGTGCACCGGCTCCACGCAGCGCTTCGGCAGCGGCATGGCTGCGCGCCCGCCCCAGCTACCTCCTGCGCATCACTGCAACAATGGCAAACACAGCGTGTTACTATTTCATCGAGACCAATAACGTTAAAACTAAGGATTTTACGCTAGCGTTAAAAAACGTTCTTTACCAGAGTGTCAAGAGACGCAAAACGACGGGTGTAATAAGGCTGCGGACACGAAACTAACGATGAAGAGACCGTGGGGCGACGACGGCGACGTACACAAACACATCTAGGTGGCTGTGTATGTCAGAAATAATCTAGAATCATACAATACGCGAGGAGAGAGACATTCTCGTAACATGCGTAACGCGGATAAGCTGGATGTTATACCACACTCTCTCACGAGGTCACGGAAGTTAACTCACATTATGGGACCTGAAGTTTATAACACGCTTCCCAAAATAATTAAATCTGCCCCAAGTTTCGGCAGCTTTAAAAATAGATCAAAGTGCTGGCTTATCGATCAAACTTTTTATAGTTACACCGAATTTTAAGAGAGTGATGGCAAAGTCCTATAAAAATTCATGCAAACATTTGACATGTAACATATTATACTCAAATAATGCTTGACAGTTTTCTGTACAATAATTATTATAATACAGTAAAGTAGTCATTTTAAACTTTGAAAATGTATACAATTTGTATGCTCTTTCTTTTGTTTTTATGTTTTTATTAATTGACGTGTAAATTGTACATTTATGAATAAAGTACTTTGACATCTAAAAGTACCGAGACGAGCATCATAGCACCGCGTCGAGTCGCCCCGCGACCACCATCGCTCGTCCATCGCTAGTTTCGTGCCCGTAGCAGATGTATGTGTCTGTGAGTCTCTAGCAATGGCATCGCAGCCCCAGAACGAGTGTAGTTAGTATGTTTTATGAAAATAGAACGATGGATGCAATAATATTTAAAACTAACGTCATTGATCGACACATTCTTCCTTATTCCCAGCAATAGATGAATACACATCTTATTATTTATTTACAGATCTCACAATGAAATGGGACGACAGTTATCTCATTAAGAAAGCGATGACCAGTTTTGTAGTGGCACTCTTTAGTAGCACTCTTTGCTATTCCACACCTTTGCCAATTATTCTAACGCCAACCAGAAATCTACAAACATCACTGTGCCCTGGTTACAAAGGGATGAATCATCTTATAAGTATATCTCGGGGTGACGAACGCTATTCAAGGTTTAAGGCAATGATTGGAACTATAGTTCAAACAGCTGCGTGACATGGTGGTGTTATGGGCAGGTGTGTTAATTACCATCAAGCGCACGTATCGCTCATACCTTGTCTCTTCCTTATAAAAAGGAACATTGTGAATAAGCCCAAAGGGGAGAGGTAGACTAGGTACGCGGCTTTAGTGCCCTCGATGTCCCGGTCCCTGTAGAACGATAGATTTATACTCAGCTTGGGGTTGCAGTGAGTTAACACTGAGAGAACGAGATTTGAAATGGATTACCAACAATTAGAAGAACCTACGTGGGACAACGTAGAGAATTATGAAAAGAGCCTAACCCACTCAGTAACGACCACCCAGAACAGAGCATCTTGGGCCGAGTACCAAGGAGACCCAAACCCAGATAAACTGAAGAAAAGGGCAAGAGAGGTGAAGTACGAATAGCGTCCCTGTTAATACCACGAAAACGATAGTTATCGAAAACACGGTTTCTTTTAGATCCTCTACGAGCGCTGAGGTAATCTTCCATGCATTAACCACTAAATAAATATAAATACAAATTACGTATTGATAACGCCAGGTTATAAGGTCAGTTACAAAATGAGTACGGCGAAGTTAGCAGAGATGCAAATTTTTTTTTTTTTATAGGTCCACGTATGACCGCGATTTTCCCGCAATATTACGGCCTAGGTTGTAACATAATATGTACCTTTGAATTACTTGTTTACTCATAAGTTTAAAAACACCCTGGATGTATCGGGGAATACATACTCGGGATATTACACAATTTTGTAGTGCATGTGATAAAATGGACTCGAAGCGCTATGTACGCATCTTGGAGACGTACTTCTTAGCATTCCATGGATTACACGCACATGGAGCACATCGTAAGTATTTTTCCGTATTTCTCTTAGTGTGTGCACAGGTGAAATTGACAATTTTAGCAAGCCAGCCGAATTTGTACGCGATGCCATCTCGAAAACTAAGATCAGAGTACTCACTCAACTCATTTCAGTAATTGTCTGCGTTGTTTTATTTGTAACTTTTCTTGTGTAGATAGCCAAGTGTCTCTATGTCAATTTTCATCATCATCATCATCAGCCGCAAGACGTCCACTGCTGAACATAGACCTCATTAAATTACATAGAAAGTATTGATAACATTGTGAAAAGTCCTGATAAGTTTAGGACTATTTTACTGTACTGAATTCATAGGGTGCAGTTGAAACATGGAATTACTAGTAGCGCCCCGCAGTTCTACCCAAGTAGTGCCCTTCTCATAATATATCGATGAAAACTACCCTAAATGGTAATTCATACCATAAGCTAGTTGTATTGAAAATTTCAACCCAATCCGTTGAGCCAACAAATATCAAAACTTTCACATCCTACTTATATCATAACTAGGTACGACAGTTTTGATATTTGTTGCTTAATCACGTCGAAACGTCGGATTGTTAGGAACACAGAATATAGTCTGATATAGCATATAGCACTTTTTATCACGGGAAATTAATATTATTAGTAAGATTAGTAGGATATTTATTTACCGGATCTCTTTTGTGATGGATGATGAACTCTACAACAAAGATATTGAGTTCTTTGTTAGAATAGTCAATATTCTCAAGAGGCTATTATTGTCAAGTTAAGAATCTAAATATCGTAAGCATCATGGCAATTTAAAGATTTCCCAACATTTTTTCCGTGGTCAACTTACGCATTAATTACACGCTATCCTCCCACTTGGAAAGTAGCTAGGAACAGTAATTTAGCTTCTAAGTGCACAGCCATCATTACATCCGACAGCATAACGTGATAAGTGCAAGACAGAACGCCAACCACAAAGAACCGTTCCCTTCCGGGTTTCCGCCTTCCGTCGTCTTTCCTAGCAAATAACTAAAATAATTACGTGTCTGTCGAAATTGCACTGACGCATTGAAGCGTGACAAACGCAACTATCAAGCAAATATGTGTAATATGGAAATGGGAATTAGCCTCTTCCGTTATCAGAGTTTCACTACATACCTACTTACCAGTGCAGAGTTTCACTGTAGCGGACTTGACTTGCGGATTCTCATTTGAGATTATTAGGAAGTTGTAGCCATTATTATCAGTTTGTGGACGAATCTACCGCTTTCGTATTCTGTATAGTCAAGTTATAGAAATTCCTACAGATATTGCTTGATAAGTCCGCCAAAGACGACAAAAGCTATTTATTTATTTTTATGATAATTAGTTTGCACTTGACCCACTGTACAGCGGAGAAATCTAGCACTTATTTACATAAGCATACACAGCAAACAAACTTTATATTCCCATAGCCGTAGGCATTTATCTTACAAAAAATAGGTAGACCTTAACCATGCTGGCTAAATACAGTTAGCTGAGAACATTTATTCGTTTACATTTAACAGGGGGGCTCTTTTCTCGCTTCAGTTTTCAGTACCACGACCATTGACCCATTTACCCATTAGGAATTTAGTCCTTATAGCTACACAACACAAGACACTAGCACAAAAGTCGAATAATCACACCAAGGCCACCGTCTGGAGCGTCCAAATCGCGACGGCGAACAACCACAGCGGAATGGTAAGAATGTCGGTTACGAAATGCCAATAGCGTTTGGTGAGCGGAGCGAATCAAAACAAAGTGCAACCAAAAACAATAGTTACAAAACAAACGTAAATAGTTGTTTTATCGCGTTACCGTTTCAGATCGGCTACGTTTACAGTGTTCGATACAATGAGGCGTTTCCAGAATGGAATTATGCCTGTCGAAGATAGTTCTGATGTTCTGAAGTTCGGCAAAGGTGGCGCCAATGTTTAATTTTTTAGATAAAGCATGATAAAGTTAATCAAATTAAAAAACTTTAGCAAAATGACAGTATTTTTAAGGTTACGGTACCTGCATAATATGGGACGTTATTCTATTAATATTATAAAGACGAAAGTTTATGTGTGCGTTTATAAGTGTGTATGTTTGTTCCCCAATAGCTCTGGAACGGCTGAACAAATTTAAATAAAATGAACGCATAGGCTACTTATTATCCCGTTAATGTTAGTTGTGTTAATTTAGTAGTGGTAGGACTCTTAGCAGAGTCCGCCTGGGGAAGTACCACACCTTTGCCAAATATTCTACCGCCAAGCAGTAATGTGCAAACATTACTGTGTTCCGGTTTGAAGGGCAATGCTTCCAGAGAAATTGCAGGGCTTAGAGACATAATATCTTAGATCTCTGGGTGACGAGCGCAGTGCAGTGCTAGGTAAAGATTTAGACTATCATGTTCCAATAGCTTAACACGCAGCTATTATGTGGCAGGCATGTTGCTTACCATCAGGCACATGACCTGCTCGTCTCGTCACTCTTATTAAACCGCGGGTTGCACCGCTGCCACTGGGCGACACTAGCTACACTAATACTTCGGTGTATTTAGTATTTGCAATTTTGTAGTGGACGAGTACAACAAGTACCAACCAGTAATGGTCGATTCACACATATCAGTGACGGCACAGTTCCGTCAACGTGTCCGCTCAGTTCAGTATCAGTGCTTCAGTGCTGCGTCAGTGATTCAATTCACACATGTCAGTACTCAGTTCACGGAGCTTCAGTGAAAACGTGGCCGTTATCAAGTATCGTGATTGTTGCTATGGCTCTGTTCAATACTGCAGAGCAAGCAATACTAAACCACTAATTGTATTGTACACGCTCTTGCTTTAGACGAAGAAGATGTGATGGTATTTACCATCTAACTTTATTTGCACTCCTATTTTGTTCCACAAATTGGTTTTGTATTTCGAATCCATGTAGGTACTTTGCATGAGACAAATCATACAAAACCCGTATGAAAACAATATCAAAGAATACTTCGCACTGTGCCGGTACTGTGCCGTCACTGATATGTGTGAATCGACCTTTAAGTGGTCAAATGCTAGCCGGGCTCACGGTAGAAATTTCGATCAGAACGATGATAAATTGTATTACAATGGTTTTACTACGGAACCATCGGTTGACAAGTCCGACTCCCACTTGGCCGGTTTATGCTGAGCTAGGTTTACGCTTCATCGACGTCGTGCCTAGTTGTAAATGTTAAGCGATTACTGCGGTCTACTAAGATAAGTAAAGTGAAAACGCGAGAAAACACAATTTTATTTATAGAGTAAAGGAATTTAGAATCTATACTAATTGAAAATTAAGGTGAAGAGTTTGTTTCTTTGAAAAGCAACTATTTTCTTCTTCGATTTCGGGAACTACCAATAGGATTAGAGAAAACATTTTTGCTTCTTCGAAATCTTTTTTTTTCCATAGGAAGACTATGGGATACTTTACAACCGTGACGTGGACCTACCCCACCACGGTTTTAGGTAAATTTTTTGGTTGTACTTAAAATAATATGTTTTAAAGCTTAGGACTGTCGGGGCGAATTAGACATACGCCTGATGATAAACGACACGTCTACCATAACAGCACAATGCCACGCAGCATATGAACACGAAGAGTCCAAATCACAGAACATCACTGCACTGCGTTAATCACCCGAGATGTAAAATGATTTCCCTTTGCCCCGTTATTTGAAAACATTGCCCTTTAAACCGGAACACAGTAATGTTTACACGTTACTGCTTAGCGTTAAAATAACTGATAAAGCTAGTCTCCAAAAGGACTCGTGTCAAAAGCCCTACACAATAACAGATTCAGTCAAAGGAATATCTCTTGGACATTTAAATACCAGGTAGGTACTGTGTCGTTAGTCTTTTGTACACCGCAAAAGGTCTAGAGCTCTAGAGCAAGTAATTTTTTGTCATTAAGAGTGGGCCTAGTGCCAGGAAAAAATCAAATTTCACCCGCGCGTCGCCCTTCCCCTCTCCAATACATCGCGTCGCCGCGAGTAAGATAGAAGCTACGATCACTCAAGGTCATCGTTCCCCGAAATCCAGTATATGAAAACATTCAGATTAATCATAGATGTTTTTAAAAAAATACATCAATTTGTTTTTTATTGTCTATATACACACAATAGACCATTTATTGAAAAACAGTCGAATGAAAGAAATGAAAACTAAATATTACTGAATCACAAGATTTAGTCATTTATTTATTTAATATGTAGTCATGTTTTATAATTAAATAAATGCGTGGTTTACGATATCATGTATAAAAAGGGCATCAGTCTATTGCTTTAAAAAAATGTGTGCACTTAGACCGCACAATAGAAGTGAACTCTTTATTAGGAGTTTTATTTATTTATTCTGTAATAATATAATATGTAACCGCAACTTTGATATATTTTGTAATACTAAATAGCATGACCATGTTAGTAGGATAAATAGAAAAAAGACATTAATCAAACTTTGTATTTTTAAAATTAAATATAAATCAAAATAGCACAGCGACACTGCAGTGAAGAGCAGCTGTATCTTTTTCATTCGGGTACCCTTGGCGGTCCCTAGTTCACCCGATGGAGCCTTTCATCTTTGATCGCAATAGGTCAGCTTCACTTACAGCACCGGAAAAAAATCTGGCGCACCGCCAAAAGTAGTTTTTATTCCGAAAAAAGGAATAGATTTCATCCCCACGTCACTCTTCTTCCGCCGCGTTAGCGCTAATAGAAAGATACGAGCTAAGCTCACCTTAGGTCATAATATAACTAAGTACAGTAAGTACACGTAACACTACGATAAATTACAGATACTGTAAGAGTTACTAATGAATGCGCGTGTGGGTAAAATTATTAAGTTTCTATTTTTACATAGTATCTAAATTGAGAACAAAGAACGAAAGATGTTGAAAGAAAGAACGGGTGGACTGATATTTATGAGTTTAGATAAATATGTATACTAGGTTTCTGATTAACCTGTACTCTGCATTTATTTTTGGATAATTCAGGTAACATTGTATGTGAATGCTAGAACTTATAATTATTAGGTAGATAAATATTTAATAATAATGAAATTTACATAAATAAATGTAAGTAATATTTTTCTATTTAACAACCGCCAAACAAACAAACACCTCAGTTCAAAATACCAGAAATCAAATTACCTAATGGTTGTTTCACTTAATGTTGTTGTTATTGGTTTAAATATATTTAAACTAGGTAAGTTTTAGTATTTGTAATAATTGTACATACTATTTTGTTGTTTTTTAAAAGCACAAACATGTAGATTATTTACCAATCTATTTACCCGAAAATACGTTTCGTTTTCAAGTATAGACAATGTGTGGTTGTGTCGGTTTCCATCTGTGTAAAAAATAAAATAAAGTGGCCAAGTGCGAGTTGGACTCGCCCATGAAGGGTTCCGTTGCAGCAAGTAACATAATATACATAGTACATATAGTTCGTTGTAACTTTGATCGAAATTTCAATAATAGTGTATTTATGACGTACTAAAAAAAACTACTCATCAGATCGAGTTCAAACTAATTTTCGTTGGTAGTTTACATGATAATTTACATCATATATTTTTTTTAGATTTTTCATTCTCTTTAGAAGTTAGAGGGGGGGACACACATTTTACCACTTTGGAAGTGTATCTCGCGCAAATTATTCAGTGTAGACGAAATTGATTTTCACAACCTCAACATCATTTTTGAAGACCTATCGATAGACACCCCACACGTGTAGGTTTGATGAAAAAAAAATTGTTGAGTTTCAATTCTCAGTATAGGACGCAACCCTAATTTTTCTTTTTTTTAATTTTTTTGATTCAAATCTTAATGCGGTTTACAGAATACATCTACTTACCAAGTTTCAACAGTGTAGTTCTCAAAGTTTCGGCAAAAAGTGGCTGTGACATACGGACGGACAGACAGACAGACAGACATGACGAATCTATAAGGGTTCCGTTTTTACGTTTTACGGAACCCTAAAAAAGTATTGCTGAAGTAATTACCATCAAGACACACCGAACCCCATGTCATCAAAAATAAGTAAAACTTGAAGCCCACTATAGTGATAACATTATATATGTAAATAGAAAACATCTGTAAAAGTATAAACGTCACGTGTCAGAAAACACTTTTCAAACAATCTCGATTTAGGAAAGGATTCTTAACATGATTTTAATTTCCAGATAGATAATGTTATGTATAACTTAACTACCCATTGTTGATATCGAAAAATACAAATATGTCTTAGAGAAAATAAAACCAATCAGAAAGTGAACAAATTCACAGGCAACAGCTTGCTAGTATTATTTATAATTTTAAACCAACAATTTTATAAACAAGAAAGATCACATTGTTTGTAAGGAGTAACCTTCCAAACTACTGGACTTATTTCTTTCTTCATTATATTACTACGTTATTCTTAATTACCGTAGCACCATTAGCCCTTCACGTGCTTTACGCAAAGCATAGTTGCGTAAGCAAAGCTCTCTATTAGAAGACGGATTGTGACATGTATAGGTACGTTTTAACACGTTATAATGTTGGTACTAGCCTGTTCGGAATTTCAATTACGCGAAATTTACCACTATTACAATAGAATTAAAGGAGACGACTCATTTTTGCCCCACGTCGTTTCAAGTTTAGGTACTTAATAAGCCCCGGAGACCTAAAAAAGTTATTTAAGTAAATTAACATTTAATTAAATAATGCAAACTGTACATTCAAAACTAACGTGCCAAGCGGGGATTGCAAATTGGTGTGATTAAAAGTACTTTAATTACTGTACCTAAAGCCAGCCATGTGTTTTCTCTTTTTTTCTTCTGTTGACGTTTACGTAAAGTGAACGTGCTTGTGTCATTTTGCCCGGATTGCGACATTCTTATCCGCCAACCCGCACTGGGCCAGCGTTGTGGATTATGGCCTTAACTCTCTCCTTGCGAGAGAAGGCCCCGAGTCCCAGCAGTGGGAACGTTTAGTGGGCTGTTGATGTGTTGATGTGCGACATTCTAGTTTTGGCGCCAACGTGAAAAAAACATGTCGCCTCATTCTATTATTTTCTTTAACTTGTGTATTTTCGAGTGGCAATGTGCAATATAATTATTAGGTGGGTTATTACAAATTACTATTTCATGTTCGTGAACGTACTTCTTTGACGGTTTTTAGTAAAACTTGAAAATATTGAAATTCGTAATATGGGAAAACACAAAAAACGTGCGACGCCAAAATAAAAAAAAAAAGTGAACAAAATTGACACAACATCCGATTCGTTTGAAACTCGACTCCAACAAGAATGTGAAATATGCTCGATTCGTTCGAAACTCACACATCGCGATTTTTTTTTCAACGTTTTAGTTGATATCTTTTAAACCCCGCTATGCAGAATAAAAACATTAACAGTTCCTCAATATAATTATATGTAAAATCCTATACAATGATCCAATTTTGGTCGAGTCTCCTGCACTTTTGCTGTGGGGCAAATGCCCATGGAAAATGGGCCGTCTCTTTTCATTTGGGCTGAAAAAATAAAAAATACGAATGGTACTCCGCCATTTCTGTGTCGCGATCGTCCGACGCCATTTTGCCCCACGACAAAGAACATTTTTTTTTAAACCGAAAAATGAGAATACGGTTTGTATTTTATTGTAATCTACTAAAAAAACTATGCAATGCAAATAATAGGCAAACGTGGTAAATTTAATATTATTTATATGTTATAAAATTTGCTCGTAAAGGGTCTCTTATTGCACCAATTTCTGTATCGTAATGTATCTTATTACGTACTTGTGCGGTAATGTAATGTAAAACGCAAGTTTCAAAATGCTCCGTCTAAAACGAACGGTACCTTTTTAAATCTTAGTAAAGAGTTTTTATGTCAGAAAAGTTGTAAACATTTTATGTATAAAACTAAGTATGAGAAATAAAATATAATGAGAAATATTTAATTTATAAATTTAATTAATTTTGACCATAACTCACAACAATTTATTTATAACAAAACACAAAAATATTCAATTACTTTCTTACTAATGTCTTAATGTCACACTAGCTGGATCAGTGCCCTTACTTTAAAAAAAAGCGCTGATGCGCGCGCATTGTTAATCGGTGAACAAGAAATATGCCAGCCAATGGGAAATCCTGAAAGGGCCTAGCCTCTGCTAATTATAGCTCTCGCCTACGGCTCGAGCTAGCAATATCGCCTCGGCTGTAATTATCAACTTAGCGCACTTATATCATAATGAACTATAGTGTGTTGTGTTCTTTTATTAGTGCTGTGAAATCCAAAACTTTTTTACAACGGGCGTAATATGTAAACTTTGCATTTCGTGATAGTATTATTTAATGTAGTAAGTACCTAGAAGTTAATATAATAGTAAACTATATTTCAAGGGCTTTCTGGTGATATATACATATAGATATATAATAATACAAATAAATAATAATAAAACAAATATATAACAATATAATATAATATTTAATAAACACTGTGAATATATAATAAGAATATGTGATAATGATCTAGCCGGCACGTACGGACCGTTCCACGAGTTTTCTTCAAACGCGTGCAGGGTTAACCAAAAATATATATATAAAGACACATGCTGGAAAGTTTACCATGAAATTTACATTCTCCTTTCTCCCTATTTTAATAGATCTAATGCTCAGCAGACGTGCCACGATGGATCGTTTGCTGATAAACATATTCATCATTTTTCATTTCATCAGTTTGCATTTCTTTAATCTGAAAAGTTTATGTGAAAACATACTTAAAACATTATTTTCCGCAGACCTCAATTCATAAATATTTTCTGATCGTTTGTTTCAATTGTCACTAGAACTTAAAACTATTAATTTATTCATCATACAAAATTTATTATGTACACAATGACTTGTTTGGGTTTTCGCATGTACTACCACAGATTGCTCTTTTATTAAATTGAATTTTTAAAATTTATTAAATTTATTAAAAACAATGTTGGTAAACTTATCTTTTTAACAATAATAGATACCTACCTACTTGTTTACCTATTATTGTACATACTACGAACCTATTCCAAAACAAAATTTCACTTACCTAACTAAAACATACATTAAGTACCGGACTAAAATTCCAAAATGTTTAAGTTTAGTTCTCTTTTTTCGCAGAAAACTTATTTATCGCATTATCCTTTCATCCCATTTTTTAAATTCACGCACGCATTTGCCTGACAGAGCGTCCGTAAACAACCTTCCACATCGAGCGTTGCCCGACAACTGACCAGGACCCAAAGGTCTATTTAATATCTAACCTGGTACGCATAAAGTCGAGAATAGCATGACACAGTTTAGAGTGGAAATTAATTTGAATTCGGGAGTCAGTTTTTGACCAAGTTTTATTTAATTACGCAAAAATTGAACATAAATTCAAAAAACTATTCGGTTACTTAAGTAGAGCGTAAAATTAGACATTTTATTAGGGAAAAATAATGTGGGGTCAACGCTGATAATTTCGAGTACTCGAATTAAAATGGATTTTTTCGGTGTCAATTTTATTTTTTTATTTTAAAAAAATCTGATCTATTTTTTAAATTCTATTCGGTCATTGTGCTTCTCCTTGGTTGTACCCACACGTCAATATTTTTATTGTTATAGTTTTATCTTTCTTAACGACGGTGAGGGGCGTCGAAAATAACCTTTTTTGCGTTTTCTGCCTTTAGGCGCGCTCTTAAAACTTGTCCCAACGATACAAAGAGCTTGAAACGTTGACCTGTTGAGGTAGTGTAGACGGGCCGTAAAAAGTTGTCGTTAAAATGTACTAAGAATTAGGCTACAAGCTACAATAAATAAATAGGTCATGTACTGGTACAGGCTAAACAAATAAAGTAGCCAAGTGCGAGTTGGACTCGCCCATGAAGGGTTCCGTTCCAGCAAGTAACATAATATACATAGTACACATAGTTCTTGTAGTTCGTTGTAACTTTGATCGAAGTTTTAATAATAGTGTATTTATGACGTACTAAAAAAAACTACTCATCAGATCGACTTCAAACTAATTTTCGTTGGTAGTTTTCATGGTAATGTACATCATATATTTTTTTTAGTTTTTTCATTCTCTTACTTTAGAAGTTAGAGGGGGGGGGACACACATTTTACCACTTTGGAAGCGTCTCTCGCGCAAGTTATTCAGTGTAGACAAAAATTATATTAGAAACCTCAACATCATTTTTTAAGACCTATCGATAGACACCCCACACGCGTAGGTTTGATGAAAAAAAAATTTTTGAGCTTCAGTTCTCAGTATGGGGGGCACCCCTAATTTTTGTTTTTTTAAAAAACTTTTGTAAAAATCTTAATGCGGTTCACAGAATACATCTACTTACCAAGTTTCAACAGTGTAGTTCTCATAGTTTCGGCAAAAAGTGGCTGTGACATACGGACGGACAGACAGACAGACATGACGAATCTATAAGGGTTCCGTTTTTACGTTTTACGGAACCCTAAAAATGTATGTCAATTCAGTAAGTTACGGATTAAGTTGCTAGTCGGCGACTACCGATCCGGGGCCCTATGTTCAAATCCCGCGCACCACTGTCTTTTCGAAGTCATGTGCGTAATGCTTAATAACGGTGAAATGAAACATCGTGAGGAAACCGATACGTACCTAGAATATTTCGAGGTTATGTGTGATTCATTTACACGCACTGGGTCAGCGTGGCCGATTATGGCCTTAACCTTCTCCTTGCGAGAAGACCCCGAGTCCCAGCAGTGGGAACATTTAGTGGGCTGCTTATGCATATTAAGCAATTCAGTAGAAAGTTTATAAAATTGTGTTTTTTTTAGTTTCAGTCGAGAGGCGCTGATAGTCACATTATTGTGGTGTATCAGTCAGCTTGGCTTTACTAGTTCTCTGCCGCTCGCTATTTTGATTTGATTCTTTATTTGTTATTTCGTCTCTATTTTTTTATAAAGTCTTTCCAGACTAAACTCGTGGGTCCCAAGATACAAGCTAAAGCTTGATTTATTCCTAGTTCGAAGAAATTTACAAATTAATATCACTGGTACAGAAACAAAACGTGGACGTTTTGGATAAATATATCTACTTAATTTCTATTTCAACAAGGTGATTCTATCGTTTTAAATACTTTCGACCAATCAATACTTCATACAAAATCATCTAGCTCCAAACTAAGAAGAGTTTGAGCTAGATGATTAACAATTTAAATTTACATATTTACGACAGACGGAAACAACCAGGACGTCTACTCTCTTTCTACGAAAACGTAATTTCGAAAAAAAACTCGCGACTTTCCTACTCCGGTTCTACTTCGTTTCGTCCGATAGAACATTGTTTGACGGTTAAATATAGAACATTTATTTAACCGTCAAACAATGTTCTATCGGAAGCTTACTCTAATTAGAGTATGCTTAGAACATTTAAACGGACAAAACGACGGATCGAAGTAAAATCGGAGAAGGAAAGTTCAAGGAAAGTCGCTAGTTTATTACGAAATTACGTTTTCGTAGAGTAAGAGAGTAGACGTCCAGGTACTAACAAACATCCATATTCATCACACAAATGTTTGTCTTGGGTGGGTATCGAACCTACGACCTACATCTGAGTGAGCTACTTTCATATCGATATGAATAAATGGTATGTTTTTGAGTTAAATATTGTCTTCGGAAAGCTTTTCATAGCCATCTTGGAACATAATCAAATTGCTTCGGCGTAGTTTTTGTGACATCTACCAGTCTACCACGAACCAAGCTTCCCCGAATTCTATTGAATCAAGTACACATATCAAACTAAACCTGTCTTGTCTAGTCGAAATGCAGTACATGAATAGTCAAAATGCAGTAACCGCATGCGACAGACGCGGTCAGGATTTCTAAACAAGATTTGCTATATCTATTACGTCATCTCTAGACAACTCAGCCCGGTTACAGTCCGCGAGGTATAAGCTGAGCTTTGCATTAGTGTGAGTGATCACCAAAAGTACAGTCAGACGCAGGACGCTGTGACCATGTTCTCTTAATAAGGTGTTTCTTCAAACCAGAAGTGCTGCCATCTGAATATGATTTTGATGAAGTGTGAGTGGTGTCAATATATGTTTCATCGGTATAAACGATAGGCCTGCCCTGAATACGGTATTCGGAAATTTTAAGTAAATAAGTTATACGTAGGTGACGGATCTCATGCTTTTCCATTAATTTTTTTCTGTTATTCTCTGTCCTTGACCATTTGAATCCTAAAAGAGATACTTCTTTTCGCAATGACCATATTGATCCTGGATAGTTAATGTCAGCTTGTTGTTTAAGAGTTTGTTGTCTGACTGTACTTTTGGTAATAGATGCGTATGCATGTGATCACTCACACTAATGCAAAGCTCAGCTTATACCTCGCGGACTGTACCTGAGTTAAATGCACAAAAAGCTACGGCTTTTGTAGATTATAAATCTAGTCCTTCTATATTGACCTGATGTGATAGATAACATTGCGATGCCATTAACCATTTAAAATATGGCTTTCATCTATACCAATATTATAAAAAGTTACAAGTTTGTAAAGTTGTAGAGGTTAATCTCTGGATGTACTGAATCGATTTTTATTTTATCATTATTTGTGGCTATGTTTTCTATTAATATTATAATGCGAAATGTACGAAATGTTGGGGTGTTCGTTACTTTAATCGCGTTGGAACTAAACGGATGGGGTTGACATGTGGAACACACATTATAGTTTGGAATATCACATAGTTTACTAATGACCATGAAAAAATACGTGGCTAAAATCGCGGGGCGTTGCTAGTAGATTATATTATTTACTAGCGGCCCGTTCCGGCTTCGCTCGGACATAACCTAGACACTGTCTGCAGCGCCATCTGCCAGGCTTATTTGTGAATTTAAACCATCTTCGAATACACACACAAAAAAAACATTAAAATCGGTCCCGTCGTTTAGGAGTTCACTGTCAAATGATTAAATTTCTAAAATGGCTATAAAAAAACAGGGGTTGGTGATAAAAGGGTAAAAATTGAGGGTTGTATGTATTTTTAACGCCACATTATAAATAAATAAAAACAATAAAATTTGACCAAAAATTTAAAAAAAAAATGTTTGGGGTGAACAATCCCTAACACTAAGGGGTATGAAAAATAGCTAGTAGCCGATTCTCAGACCTACTGAATATGCATATAAAATTTGGTAAACATCAGTAAAGCCGTTTGGGAGGAGTAAGGAAACAAACACTGTGACACGAGAATTTTATATATAAGAATATTCCTGCAAATTTAATCTTGATCGAATATTATAGGTAACATTATAAAACCAAAATGGACCTTATGTTATACAAAGACCTAAAATCCGTTTGTTATGCTCATATTTTTTTCGAAATTTCGCCCGGCATACACCTGAAATGTATTGTGTATAATTTATGTATAACGATGAATTTTGTAACTTCATACAATCCTCCAATGAAGGTGGCATAGGGAACTGTTAAGGTACAAGTTCGCGCCGCGACCGCGACGCGAGACCGAGACCGGAGACCGCGACCGGAGACCAAGACAGGTACTTGACACTATGGAATTGTATGGGCGCCAGTTCGCGCCGAGACCGCGACCGCGACCGGTCTCGGTCTCCTGTCGCGGTCTCGGCGCGAACTGGCGCCCATACAATTCCATAGTGTCAAGTGCCTGTCGCGGTCTCCGGTCTCGGTCTCCTGTCGCGGTCTCGTGTCGCGGTCTCCGCGCGAACTTGTACCTTTAGACGACTCCGACAATCAATAGGGTACAACCCTTAAAAAAAACGAATTAGTACGTATTTTTTCTTTTGTTTCACAAACAAAAAATTACGAAGATACAGTGCTTCGAAGTTTCGCGTGACGTCACTCGTGGGTACGATTTTAACCCACGAGTGACGTCGCGACCCCCCACTCTCGAAGTTTGATGTTCTATATCTCTGTCAATTTTTAATATTTTGAAAAAACAAAAAATAAGTGTCCCATATACTTCCATGATTTAGCTGACGGACTGATTTTAGAATGGTGTATTTTTGACCCAGTCCGATACCCTATTGCTTAATATCACAACATATTTATACTCGTAGTACTCGTTGAATACGGTAAGTAAATACGAGTATAATGTACATATGGAATGCTTTCAAGTATGTATGCTTCGATTGTCCTTTATGTCTGCTTTCAGATAGTATGCGCTCTGTGCGAGCGTAAGAATTTTTAACAGTTTTAGGTTAGTAAGGCCCTGTACCTAATACTTGTCCAAATTTCGGTAGCCAGTAAAGGCCACCTGAAATAGGTCCTTTAAAACAGAATCTCCGTAGCCATGAAGGTTTGCTACTATACGCTAAAGTCCTCAAACTATAAATAGTGTGTATGTATGGTGTAACGACTACAAAGCATTGTCAAACGTACAGATCAAAGTGGACCAATGAAGAGTCACCGTTTAATAGTACCCGAGAACTATCTGTGAGTGTTGCTAACTCCGGCCGGCTTATCCTTAGCTATTTCTGTGGCTGACGTCAAAATCGGACACTTCCCTTTTGATAAGGATATCCCGACGCTGTCTGACGTTTTGCGAGACAATCGACGCTCAATATTTCGCATACTGCGACCGCGAATCTAAACGCCAATAGATACGGTTCAAAGTCACGCTGCTCGTAATGTTGTACGTTAATTGGATTGCACAATTTGTAGAAATAAGTACACGTGGTACAGAAGCTTTTCTAAATTCTTGCAGTCAAAACTTCTTTAGCAGTGTTTAGCACTTCTTGGTAGGGAAAATCTTACGGGCTCGCGCCACCGACATACCATACCGCTAATTTGCTAAGAGTAAGGGAGACGGTGGCGGCGTAGAGTAGGAGTGACGGCGGAACAGAGGGGCGGGTGGTGTAGATATGTGAGACACCTCTTGGATGGGCGAAATCTTATTATCAGTTCGTTACTGACATGCATAATATCAGTGTATATGTAATTATAAATAATGTAATGATAGTGCAACATTAGTGCTGTTTAATACTCTTAAGTTGTCTTATGTCCAAAACTCTTATGTTTTCACTTCCACCGCAGACGGCCATTTTTTTTTATGGAACATTACACTCCATGGGCACCTAGGCAGTGCACCCTCACTCGCTCAAGGTCGCGCGGTTTTAGCCTACCTCTAGACCGTTCCTTCCAGGAAACAAGTGGCAGTCGGTTGTCGGACGCACGGCTGAGCGCTCGCGCAAAACGTTTCCCGCGCGCATATTGTTATTAGATATGTCGTAAACCCTCCGCGCTAGACAGGGACAGAGTTACGCGTTAGAAAGAGCGCAAATGTTTATTTGAAAATCGCGACAGGTATTGCGAGCTGAATTGAACTTTGTTGTGGTCCCAGCAAGAGTCGCTATTTATATAATTGTTTTTGGTAAGTGTGGCTTCTGTACTAATATTTATTCTGTGACCTAGGTCCGTGCTGAAGGATATCCCGACTCTGTCAGAAGTTTAGCGAAGCCAGAATGAGATCAGTTCCTGTACTATATTTTATGGAGATTTTTAAGAGACAATTAAAGCTCAATATTTTGTGTACTGCGACTGCGAATCGCGAATCTAATCGCCAATGTACACGGTTCAAAATCGCGCTTTCCGAAATGTTATACGAAAAATTGTATAGAACAATTATCGCAATATGAGCGTATGGTTCTGTTCTGTTCTGAACCGGACACTCCACGAACACCTGGGTCCCTGCTTTACAAGTTCGCGATTGTACAAAAGAAAGATTCACTTTTTGTAATTTATGCTATTTAAATGAATATTGTCATAAGCAGTCCAGCTCTCACAAGCCGAATCCGTTCACGAGTATGACGGAAGTGGCAGGCATCAACCTCCTCGACCATATTAAAGAGAAGAAGGAGGACCGGATACACGTAACTGCCGCAAGAAAGAGCATTTCGACGTGCCTCATCGTTCACGTTATAGTATTAAAGGGCCATTCACTTGAAATTTATTAAAATTCATATTCAGTATAATTATAAAGAGGGAAGGAAAGTTAATAAAATGTTATAGTGTTACTTAGAAGCATTGGCATTCCATCTACATCATCCATAAACAGCCCACTAAATGTTCGCACTGCTGGGACTCGGGGCTAATATTTATTCTGTGCTCGGGGTCTTCTCGCGCAAGGAGAGAGTCAAGGCCATAATCCACCAGGCTGGCCCAGTGCGGGTTGGTGGATGACACATGACTTCGAAAGATTCTGGGTGCATGTCGGTTTCCTCATGATGTTTCCCTTCACCGTTTTAAGTTAGCGGCATTACGCACATGACTTCGAAATGACAGTGGTGCGCGTGAGATCTTCCGACCGACCGACCGACCGAGGCTTCCGGATCGGCAGGGGCCGTTCTCTCGACCAGATCAGCCGTAACTTATGTACAACATCACATCACATCACACGGTAATTTTTATTATTATCTTAATTTAAACATCATGCTCATGATGAGTGATGAGTTTACTCTCAGAGCATTGTTGGTCGTGAGTACGTTTCCCACCCAGGACAAATATTTATGATGTTTTACGATGCATGCAGTCTGCCTGCGAAGCCGTGGGTCGTGGGCTCGATCCCCACCCTGTGCAAATATTTGTGTGATAAACTGATAAATTCAAATATTTGTTCTGCGCCTTGGTATTTTCTATGTATAATAAAATATGTATTAAAAATAAATAAGTATTATATCAGCTATCTGCCTTCCATAGTACTTACAAGCTTTGCTTAGTTTGGGGGTCAGATGGTGTTGTGTGTTGTGTGTGAAATGTCTACCTATATTTATTTATATATTTAATATGCACATAAAAAGAACATACCTGATAGCATTCTATACAGTTACTAGTTACCATACCCACTCACCGTTCACAAACGAAATGTCATCTTCATCGATTCTAAGCCGATTTAGTCCAGGGTCGTTCCGCGCAAAATTATACAGGCTGTCTGTTTTATTCCGGTAAATTTAGTTATAAACGCGAGCTGAATATGGAGTTAATTAGTTAATTATCTGACTCAGTTGTTTCACTAGATACATTTATACGTATTAGTTAAACTCAGGGGTAGACAAATGGCCGACCGCGGTCCGAAAACCGCTCGTCGACTGCCTAATCAAAACGGTCATGGCCTGCCTATTATGCATGGTGCGTAAAAAAACCTAATTAGTCAGTTAGATTGTTACAAAATATTGAACAAGTATTTTTTCTTTTGTTTTACAAACAAATAAAGTAGCCAAGTGCGAGTTGGACTCGCCCATGAAGGGTTCCGTTCCACCAAGTAACATAATATACATAGTACACATAGTTCTTGTAGTTCGTTGTAACTTTGATCGAAGTTTTAATAATAGTGTATTTATGACGTACTAAAAAAAACTACTCATCAGATCGAGTTCAAACTAATTTTCGTTGGTAGTTTTCATGGTAATGTACATCATATATTTTTTTTAGTTTTTTCATTCTCTTACTTTAGAAGTTAGAGGGGGGGGGGGGACACACATTTTACCACTTTGGAAGCGTCTCTCGCGCAAGTTATTCAGTGTAGACAAAAATTATATTAGAAACCTCAACATCATTTTTAAGACCTATCGATAGACACCCCACAAGTGTACGTTTGATGAAAAAAAATTTTTTGAGCTTCAGTTCTCAGTATGGGGGGCACCCCTAATTTTTGTTTTTTTTAAAAACTTTTGTAAAAATCTTAATGCGGTTCACAGAATACATCTACTTACCAAGTTTCAACAGTGTAGTTCTCATAGTTTCGGCAAAAAGTGGCTGTGACATACGGACGGACAGACAGACAGACAGACAGACAGACATGACGAATCTATAAGGGTTCCGTTTTTACGTTTTACGGAACCCTAAAAAGGACGAAGGTATAGTTGCGAAGCTCTCTACTCTGGAAATATGATGAACAATATGATAAAACAAAAATAAATGCGTTCCATAAAGGCCGATTTACATCAGACGAGCGAATGCTCATTCTATCCCCACTGTATCAAATTCATTTGGTGTAAACAAACGTAGAACATCCTTTCGTTGTTTTGTTTGCGTTCGCAAAGATTCTATGGACTATTTAATATGGTAAACGCTAAGAATGATCTTTCGTTTACACTAAAAGATCGAGAAAGAATGCTCTTGTTCCAGCTCTATGTTCGTTCAGTTTAAATCGGCCTTTACACTTTTCCATAATCTACCTACGACGGACTAATTAGAATGATAATATGTGTATTTTTGACGCAGGCATCATCACAATAATTAAAGAGAGAGCAATTTAAAAATGATTTCGTACTAAAGACTTTTTTCAGGCTTCAGACTAAGACTAAATCTGTACCTAATTTAATTTAAATTAGTTCAATAGGTGTTAGGTGTGAAAGCGTAACAGACAACAGTTACTTTTGCGTTTATAATATTAGCAGGGACGAAAAATGAATAATAACATGATTTCCCTTGAAACCACAAGTGAATTAATAAAATAAAATGTACCGGACGAAACGTATGCAACTGCATTGGAACTAAAAACTTTGTTATTCACGAGTTTTCGGCTCTCGACTCTCGACCCGGCTCCAAACTAGATTTATTTAAAACACTCTCTGTTGGGAGTCCGTGACCTTTATGTGAACACTAGCTGTTACCCGCGACTTCGTCCGCGCGAAATAAATACTGAGGTAACTCAGGCACTCTTTCATAACTAATGTTACACCCAGACACATTTACCAAAAACAGCTTATAATAAAACAATTTCATCAAAATCGGTTCAGTTGTTTAGGTGTGAAAGCACTTGAGACATTCGTCCCCCCATTTCAACTTCATCCCCATACAGTTCGAAATTACAGAAGTGCTAGAACAAACATTTATTGGCTTCGTGCCAAGCGCCTATTTAAAGAGTTTCATAGATTTATAATCAACGAATGGAAGCTTCCATGTATACTTTCATCCCCCATTTCAATCCCAATTTCATCCCTATACAGTTCGAAATCACGAAATTGCTAGAAAAAGTATTTGTTTGCTTTGTGTCAAGTGTCTATATTCAGAGTTTCATGGTTTTATCTTCAACGGTTGGGGTCTTCCATGTTAACATTCATATTGACATTTTCCCCTCATTTTAACACCAATTTCAACCCCGTACAGTTTGAAATTGCTAAATTGATGGAACAAACATTCGTTTGCTTCGTGTCAAGTGTCTATATTCAGAGTTTCATGGTGTTATCTTCAACGGTTGGGAATTTCCATATTGACATTCACCCTCATTTCAACCCCAATTTCACCCCCGTACAGTTCGAAATTACAAAATTGATAGAACATGCATTTAATTGCTTCGTGTCAAGTGTCTAGATACAAAATTTGATAACTTTGAAAATCACGTTTCATACAAAATTTGCATACAACGGTTCATCCCATGTTTCACCCTCTTAGGGGTTGAATTTCGCAAAACCCCGTCTTAGCGAGCGCCTACGTGCTAAAAGGGACCTCCATGCAAAATTTCAGATTCCTAGCATTTGTAGTTTCTGAGATTCCTTGATGAGTGACCTTTCGCTTTTATATATATACTAGCTGTTACCCGCGACTTCGTCCGCGCGAAATAAATACTAAGGTAACTCAGGCAGTAGGTACCTATGTTTATACCCAGACACATTTACGGTTACTAAAAAGATCTTATAATCTAAATATAATCTAATAAAACAATTTCATCAAAATCGGTTCAGTTGTTTAAGTGTGAAAGCGAAGAGACATTCGTCCCCATTTCAACTCCAATTTCATCCCCATACAGTTCGAAATGACAAAATTGCTAGAACAAACATTCGTTTGCTTCGTGTCAAGTGCCTACCTATATGTTACAGAGTTTCATATTTTATCTTCAACGGTTGGGAATTTCTATATTGGCATTCATCCCCCATTTTAACCCTAATTTCACCCCCGTACAGTTCGAAATCACAAAATTGCTAGAACAAACAGTCGTTTGCTTCGTGTCAAGTGTCTATATTCAGAGATTCATGGTTTTATCTTCAATGGTTGGGAACTTTCATATTGACATTCATCCCCCATTTCAACCCCAATGTCACCCCCGTACAGTTCGAAAATACAAAATTGCTAGAACAAACACTCGTTTGCTTCGTGTCAAGTGTCTATATACAGAGTTTCATGGTTTTATCTTTAACGGTTGGGAACTTCCATATTGACATTCATCCCCTATTTCAACCCCAATTTCACCCACGTACAGTTCGAAATTACAAAATTGCTAGAACAAACATTCGTTTGCTTTGTCTCAAATGTCTATTTCCAGAGATTCATGGTTTTATTTTCAACGGTTGGGAACTTTCATTTTGACATTCATCTCCCATTTCAACCCTAATTTCACCCCCGTACAGGTCGAAATTACAAAATAGATAGAACAAAAATTTCATTGTTTCGTTTCAAGTGTCTAAATACAAAATTTGATAACTTTGAAAATCACGAATTTTCATACAACCGTTCATCCCTTGTTTCACCCTCTTAAGGGTTGAATTTCGCAAAACCCCGTCTTAGTGAGCGCCTACGTGCTAAAAAGGATCTCCATGCAAAATTTCAGATTCCTAGCATTTGTAGTTTCTGAGATTCCTTGATGAGTGACCTTTCGCTTATATATATATAGATATAGAAGATTTCTAAGGGTCAAATCAGCTTGTGTTCTAATTCTAATGCACAAATGTTGAATAGCCGTATTGAACCCAATAAACAATTTAAAAAAAGTTCCTGATTCGTGAAAACAACGGGAAAGGGGACTGTGCGACTGAAAGTTTAGCCGCTGCTAGTAGAAAGAAGATGAGTGTGGAATAACACGGGGGCTAACTTATCCCGGGAAATTAACGGGATCGGAAACTACACGGATGAATCGCGTGACGCAGCTTATCCTACTTCCTACTAATATTTTAAACGTCAATGTATGGATGTTTGGATGATTGGATAT
The DNA here is from genome assembly GCA_963693475.1 of Ectropis crepuscularia. NCBI lineage: Eukaryota > Metazoa > Arthropoda > Insecta > Lepidoptera > Geometridae > Ectropis > Ectropis crepuscularia. Next base: position 21,383,368 of record OY856358.1, read on the forward strand.
TTGGATGTTTGTTGCTCAATCACGTCCTAACGTATGAACGGATCGGGCTGAAATTTGGAACACACATAGATTGTAGTCTGGAAGAACACATAGGCTACTCTTTGTCCCGAAAAAAAAACCAACGGGAACAACGGGAATGGGAACTGCGCGGGTAACACGCTATACGCGGGGCGCTGCTAGTATAGTAATATAAATGTCAAAGTTTTGATGTTTGTTGCTCGATCACGTGGGAACATCTGAGCGGAACAGATTAAAATTTGGAACACTGATAGATTATAGTCTGGAAATAGCACATAGGCTACTTTTTATACCGCGGGTCCCTGCTAGTAATTTATATTGTAGAAATAATGTCTGCGGGGTCAGTTAGTTGACGTTTAAGTTCTGAGAGTCGGACCCATTTAGACCCCTTACGGCGGCGTCTAGTCGGGAGAATGGCAACTGCCGATCAGGAGCCGATTCAAATCCCACACGCACCACTGTCTTTACGAAAGTCCTGTGCGTAATGCCGTCAACTTACAAAACGGCGAAGCAAAATTTCGCACATACATAGAATCTATCTAGGTCATCCACCAATCCGCACTGGGCCTGCGTGGTGGATTATGGCCTAAACTCTATCCTAACAAGAGAAGGCCCCGAGTCCCATCATTTCACAGGCTCCTTATGCTATACGAATCCCTTGTGTGATGCGGAAGACTAAAACGATATAATTTCGAGTCAATTTCTCACATTGCCACTGATTTCGTCGCCGTACCCGAGTGGGTGAGATTAAATTGACACATCCGCCGTGTTGATGCATTCGTAATCGAACGCTCGCGAGCGTACCAACACGCGCGTGTGTGCGTACGAACCAGTACGCGCGTGTGTGCGTGCATACGTCACGGGATCTCACGGGGGACCTGCAAAATGTATCAACTCTCTCGAATTCGCGCTGTTCTCTACTGATTGGATTCTGTGCCCTTGAACGTGTTCAACAGAAATTATTCAGATTGTTTATTGACTTTATAATCGGATTCGGTTACGTCAGGCAACTCAGATACAAATACAAAATTATCAAACAATAAAACCAAAATCATTTATTTTCTCCGAAAACACAAAATCAATTAAAAACTAAATTCAGACACTCGATCAAATTTCATGCGAAGTCCAGAAGAAGAAGTTACGTGGTCCACATAAATTATGGTAAATTTTAGATTTTTGTTCATATTTAAAAAACCACTACACCGATTTCGATAAAATTTGTATGGGACCACCTCTGAATTATGATCTACCGAACAAAAAAAGAACCATCAAAATCGATACACAACTAGCGGAGCTATATCGTAACATACAATACAAACAACAGAATTGATGACCTCCTCGTTTTTTGAAGCCGGTTAATTATTAATTTCAATTTCAATGTCAATGTTCTATTTATGATAATAATAAGAACCCTGTTTTAGTTAATCCAGATAATTCATTTTTAATTTCATTTAAATCTGTTCAGTGTTCAGCCGGTATAGAGATATTTAATGACGCACTTAAAAACACGCAAACTTACGCTTTTATAATCTAATCATATTAATAATTAATACTATAGATGTCAATGTTTGGATATTTGTTGCTCAATTACGTCGTAAGGTTTAAACGGATCCGGCTGAAATTTGGAACACAGTTAGATTATTGTCTGGAAGAACACTACTTTTAATCCCGAAAAATAACGGACACTACACTGGTAAAACCGCGGCGCTCTGCTGATATAAGGCGAGGTGAATTTATTTAACGCCGATTATAGCGAATATTGAGGTTTGAAGTCGTGATGGCTTAGTGGCGAGAACGTTCCATTTCACATTCGTAACATAGTAGATTTGATTCCTACTTGCACCTCTGCGTGAGAAAAAAACCAACTATTCATATACCAATGGCGCGACATGTTACGGTCGAATGTCGGATGCGAGCGCGATACCTACCAATGTTAAAAGAAATAACAATTTTTTTTTGAGTTTTTTTTTTTCAATTGAGTTATGAAGGCAAATAGGTAATCCCAGACATGGTTCTCTTATCGCATATTACGGCTCATTGACATAGCCGTTGAGTCACACAACGTAGGTAACTATGGATTAATAACATGTTTACCTTGTGACGTGAATAACAATGAAGACTAGCTCGTAATTTACGATGTGTACGTATCGAAATGCCGTAGTAAGGACTAAGGACGTACGTAGGAAGGAAGGAAGAGAGTAACAATCAAAAAGTTTAAATGTACTAATAATGACATGAATAACTTTAATTTTACAAACCCGACTACAAAAATCAACAGGTAAAAAAACATTATAAAACATACAAGATACGCGCGAAAAACATAACCCTTCTTTCAGTCGGGTAATAAAGAAGGCATAGAGATAAAACATGTCTGGGTGAAGAGCGCAGTGCAGTGCTAGGTAATGACTCTTCCTGTCACTACCAATAACTGCGTGTCACTGTGCTGTTATGTGGCAGGCATGTTGCTTACCATCAGGCATATGTACTGTTCGTCTCGTCACTCTTAATTTAAAGTACCTGGGTGACCGAGCTTTGTTCGGTTTAAATATACTAAGATACTTACAGATAAGACTCCAAGTAATAATTTTCTTTAAAAAAAAAACATGAAAAAAAAGAGAAGCCGTCTGGATGCGAACCCGGAGCTACTAATTCGTGACCGATATGACCGCCCCACTTCCCATCTGAGCTATTACGTGGTCGTGTCACGCGGCGAAATTTACCTTCGCATTCTAATGTGACAGTTTTTCATTGTCTAAAAACGCGCATAAATATGCGTTTTTGAAAAATGAAACCTAGTTACATTGATTTATCGTCCCCGAAACCCCCTGCATACATAATTTCATCAAAATCGTTCGAGCCGTTTCCGAGATCCTGATTCTATAATTTATATACATATTTATATACAAGAATTGCTTGTTTAAAGGTATAAGATATATAAAAAAAATAACTCACAGACAAAAATAAGAACCTAAAATGTGAGAGATAGCAACTAGACACACCTTTATTACTCATTGGCGTGTGTGATACACCCGATACACAATTACCTAACATTATAACACCGAACTACTTTTTATCAGTAGAGTCGAACGTAAGAACTAAAATTCAAACGGAAGTTTAGTAGAAAACAGGACAGTGGCTCTGTTATTCTTCAGATGTACGTAATTACGTGCCCGATTCTCTAGAGATAAGGTGAAAATGATAAATTGTCAGTTCGTGAACCCAAATTAAATAATTGCGTCGTTTCAATTGTACACGAGGGGAGTATCGTTGGATCCCTTCTACATCACTGAGTTTCGGGGCTCAGTAGCTTGTGGGTCTACTCATTGAGGCGTAAGTCGTGGGTTCGATTCCCGACTGGGACAAACATTTGTGTGATGATTACGGTTGTTAGTTCCGTGCCTGGGTGTGATTATCTCTATTTCTTTATAACTTTCGACATGTAGGTACAATCAACGTAAGCAACAAGCACAAACAGCCAAACATAGCATATTACGTATGTATATGCAATGTTTCGCTGAAAATTACAGTATGAGTAAGCATTATTATCAGCTATCCGACTTGTATAGTACCTACAGATTTGCTTAGTTTAGGGCTAAATGGTGTTGTGTAAAAAAAATGTTTTATTGCGGAAAATCACGGGAATGTGAACTACGCGGGTAAAACCCAGGAACTCAGCTAGTTAACAACTTTGGATACGGTAATTTTTGCTCTAAAGTTGAAAATTAACGAGGTATTTCACAAAAACTTTAAAACAAGAGGGCGGCGAACCCTCTACCGGGATTAGTTAGAAAATCGAGATTTAAACTTCCAACTACCCTCCCCGACGTTTAAAAAAAAGAAATCGCTCCCCGGATTTTTTTATAAATAAATGTCTGCCCCGACTGGCCTAACCCGTGTCTAGACATTATAGGTGATGAACTACTGGTAGTATTTCTCTATACTGTGATAGTATCTGAAGCAAGCTGAAGTGGCAATGGGCAGGCCACATCGCTCGAAGAACTGACAACCGATTTTTAGAAAGGTTCTCGAGTGGCGACCACTAACCGGAAGACGCAGTGTTGGACGGCCTCCCACTAGATGTACAGATGACCTCACAAAGGTCGCTGGAAACCGCTGGTTGCAGGTTGCCCGGCACCGTTCGTTGTGGAAATCTAGGGGGGAGGCCTATGTTCAGCAGTAGACGTCTTGCGGCTGATGGTGATACTATCTAGACTTTTTTTTTTACCATTTATAGGTTTACACTTGACCACCATCTCGCCTGATGTTAAGCGACGATGCGGTCTAAGATGGAGCGTGCTTACCTAGAAGAAACCGATTCACTCTCGATTTGAAGACACCAAGATTATAACCATCGGGAAAAACCCACTCAGGCAACTCATTCCACAGTCTAGACGTTCTTATCACAAAAGTAGAGTCAAACCTCTTCGTTCGTGTCTTTGGAACATCAACCATGAAACGAAGCCGCTTCTTCGAGCTACGAGAAGTCCGATAGAAAAAAGGGCTAGGTGGTATTAGATCATGCAGATCAGATGGACACTCTCCGAAGTGTATCCGATAATAAGTACAAGTAATGTGTGGTAAGTCCTACTACTTCAATGACTTATGTATGATATGTTTGTCATCCCGCTCACCCTCTCCTAGTGAGATAAGTCCCCGAGTCCCAGCAGTGGGAACACAAAATGGGATGTCTATAATATTCAGGATTTCCCACGTTATCCTGTACATGTAGATAAGAATATAAATAGGTATGTACGACGTACTCGTACGTGCTTTTACAGCCATTGTCTCCGTTTAATGTGATTAGGGAGAAAGGGACTTAAGGTGATTAGACTCCACGTATATGTTTTATATTATACTAGCGTAACGACCCGTTTCGGCTTCGCTCTGATATTGTCATAAAAATACTATTAACCGATATAAATACAATCTTATCTTCCAAGTTGAATCAAAATGTTCACGATTTGCAAATTTGATTAAAATCGGTTTAGTATTTTTTAATATTGAAGTACCATTTTAGCAATCTATACAACATAAAAAAAACTGGAGTCTGTTTGTAATATCCTAATATCAAATTAACAGGTTTTTCCTGACATAAAATTAAAGTTTATGCGGTCGGTGCCTTTACCGAAAATATTATTTAAATGTTTTTCTATCGGTCAGTCTGTTTGTTCCATCTTACCTAGAAGATACCGATTTACTCTCGTCTTGAATACACCAAAATTGTAATCATCGGGGAAAACCCACTCAGGCAACGCATTCCACGGTCTTATCACAAAAGTGAAGTCAAACCTAGTCGGAGTCTTTGAAACGTCAACCATGAAACGACGTGTCGCTTTTTCGAGCTACAAGCAGCCCGATAGAAAAAAGGCAACGTGGTATTAGATCGTACAGATCAGTTGCACACACTCCGAAATGTATCCGTAAACAAACTGATAAGCTAGCAATTTTGCGGCTATGTCCAAGATTTGGAAGTCTTTTTCAAACAAGGGTGTCATTGCCTATGACTATGCTGTTTTGACACGTGTTTCGATCGATCCCAGGGTCTTCAGCTGACACTTAGGCGCTGCTCGAACGTATGTGCAAACATTACTGTGTTCCGGTTTGTAGGGCAATGTTGACTATTGAAATTACAGGGCTTAGAGATAAAATATCTTAGATCTCTGGGTGACGAGCGCAGTGCAGTGCTAGGTAATGATTTGGACTCTTCGTGTTCCAATAGCTGCGTCTCACTGTGCTATTATGTGACAGGCGTGCTGCTTGCTATCAGGCATATGTCTTGCTCATCTCGTCACTCTATACTGTGTATAAAAAAAAAGTTTCACTTTTTGTGTCAAATCCTAAACCAGTGTCTACTATGGACAAAACATGTTGACGTTTCCGCAGGAAGTTTATGATTTGAGTTGAAGAACTAGTTCTATATTCTAGAGTTCTAGAGCCTAGAGAACACACACATTCATCGGTAGCTTAATATTGTGTCTGACACAGCACACAAAAGTGTTCAAGTTTGCGCCCTGCTTAAAGGCCGATTTAAACTGAACGAACATAGAGCTAGAGCTGGAACAAGAGCATTCTTTCTCGATCTTTTAATGTAAACGAAACGTTTTCCATATTAAATATTCCATAGAATCTTTCCGAACGCAAACAAAACAACGAAATAATGTTCTACGTTTGTTTACACCAAATGAATTTGATACAGTGGGGATAGAATGAGCATTCGCTCGTCTGATGTAAATCGGCCTTTAGCCGAACATTCCCAAAGAACGAACTCCGAAAGTAAATAAAAAAAAAATATATTGAAATATTTTTTTTTTATTTACTTTCGGAGTTCGTTCTTTGGGAATGTTCGGCTAAAGGCCGATTTACATCAGACGAGCGAATGCTCATTCTATCCCCACTGTATCAAATTCATTTGGTGTAAAAAAAAAAAAAAAAAATCAATTAAAAAAAATACATCTTAACTATACAATATTTTCTTACTTCTATAAAAGTATCGTGTTCTATTTATCATAACTGCATACTATAAACAGTTAGATTACAAATTGGTGTCGCTCAAAAACGGTCTAATTTTTCGTTCGTTCCCCTTCTGAAACGTTCGCATGCGTCGCGTCGTATGAAAGCATTAAATTACGATATAGAAATTAACAGTTCAACGTAACATATAATAGAATGACACGCAACTGACGGCTAGGGTTCCCAACGATCCTACTAATATTAAAAACTAGCGTTCCATCCCGGGTTGGCCTGTGGTACATGACAACACTCAGGGACCACGTATGCTATGCAATGGTGAAAGATTTTTTTAAATCGGTCTAACAGTTCCTGAGGTTAGTGCGTGCAAACAAAAAACCTCTTCAGCTTTATAATATTAGTATACATAGATCAACCTTTCCCAAAGTGGGCGATATCCCCCCTTTGTGGGCGCTGCAGGCCTGAAGGGGGGCGGTAAGAGACCCAGAAAAAAAAAGAAAATGGGCAGTCATAGGAACTGCCGATAGAAGTGAAAACTTATAGCTCAGAATTTGATAGCTTACCTTGGAAACTACACGGGTGTAACCGGAGGGCGTGGCCTCGCCATCTTGGCATGGCCATCTAGAAATGCGTCAGCATTTCCCATTGGCTGATGCGTTTCTAGAGGGCCATGCCATGATGGCCTGTCCACGCCCTTTCAGCATTTCCCATTGGCTGACGTATTTCTAGATGGCCAATAGCCATGGTCCCGAGTTTACCCGAAGCTTTCTTATCATACCCGAGCGTGACGAATGAATTCAATTCACAGCCCACGAAAAATCTAGTTTAGGCGCGCCTAAAGAAGTTTTCACTTCAAAAATGGGGACGTTGTGTAGAGGCTTGGAGTCCGTTGTGTACTACCTACTGGCTCAAGTCTCAAGTTAACTCTTGCGGGTTAGGTATAGTAAAAGTGTCGTTTAGGATGAATGTTTAACCTCTGCTAAAATAGCTCACAATAATTAACTAATATAATTTGAAGTTATAGTGGTTTTGAAGTACTTATGTGAAATCATGGGGGCGCTAAAGAACAATCTATTCTTAAAATGGGCAGTAGACAAAATAAGTTTGGGAACCCCTGGTATAAATGGTCATGTTTGTTGCTCAATTGCGCAGTTCCCGTTTTGGTTATTTTTTCGTGATAGAAGTAGCTTATTGTAGAAATTTGAAATTTCAACACGATCCGTTCAGACTTTCCGTTGTGATTAAACAACAAACATCCAAATTTTCTGATTTATAATATTAGTAGGATTGTGCAAGAAGCTAAAAAAAATATGTTACATACTAGCGGCCCGTTCCAATTTCGCTCGGATATTGCCATATAAAAACTATCCTACCTTTTAAAGTGGGTCAGACTGCACGGTGTGTAAATTTGATTAAAAACGATTAAGTAGTTTAGGAGTCAATCGTGGATAAAAACAGCGTGACGCGAAATTTATAAAAATTAAGCAGATAATTAACGTTTTCCTAAAATATTGTTCAATCTATTTCTACGCTCTTAATATTAACATAATTTCTAGTAGAAAAAGTTGGAAACCCTATTGACGGTTGCAAATTATTCAAGTTTTCACCCACAGCTCCCATACGCCAATTTCATCTCAAAACTATTCAACAATAAAGGTGAGATTCGCTCGAAATATTCTCGAGACAATATTGATATCGGTTGAATACCTCCGTAAGTGGAGCGCGGTCTATCGCGATCAATAGACTAAACGGATTTGGATTATGTTTCTTATTCTGGTGTTTAGGTAATTAAATTAGAGTTTATCCTACTAATATTATAAATGTCAATGTATGGATGCTTGGATGTTTGTTGCTCAATCACGTCCTACTTATTATCCTACCTACAAACCTATCCTACGTATCAACGGATCGGGCTGAAATTTGGAACACAGATTATAGTCTGGAAGAACACATAGGCTACTTTTTATCCCGAAAAACAACGGGAACGGGAACTACGCGGGTAACACCGCGGGGCACTGCTAGTTAGGTATATTGCTGTCACAGAAAATAGCGTACAACCAAAAGTTCAAAGTGTTAAAGATATTTGGTGGTGGACATTTCACACACAACACCATCCATCCCCAAACCAGACAGCTGATAAATAATATTTATATATATTTTAAATACATTATTATTGTACATAGACAACACCCAGACACAGTGCAATTATTTGTATTCAACACACAAATATTTGCTCTGGTTGGAGGTCGAATCCACGACCCACGGCTTCTGGGGCAGACTTACTACCAACTAAGCCACCAGGCCAGCCAGATTCAGGCCACCAGCCAGAAGTGGGTTTACGTTTTACCCCATGGTTACAATCTTGGTGTGTACAAGTTGAGAATGCATCGATTTCTTCTAGGTAAGCGCACTCTATCGTAGACCGCATCGTCGCTTCACATCAGGCGAGATGACGGTCAAGTGTAAACCTATAATATTTAAAACAAGATACCACTGGTTTGATGTGGAGTAGGGAAAACGGCGGCTTCGCTTTGCTTCTTAGATACGCTCTACTAATGTGAGTAAATATACCTAGTTCGTAAGTTTGCGGTAGTCGTCGTGCGAGATGTACTTAATACTCGATGGGTACATACGGTGAGTATTGTAAGCATATTATAGAGAAAGCTTTTAGGTATGCTGTAAATTACAGCCGATCTAATCAGTAACGGCTGGTCTAGTCGGGAGAACGGCGACTGCCGTTCCAGAGCCCCGGGTCCAAAACGCACGCGCACTACTGTCTTTTCGAAGTCATGTGCGTAATGCCGCTAATTTAAAAACGGCGAAGGAAAACATCGTGAGGAAACCGACACGTGCTTTTAATCTTTTGAAGTCATGTACCAATCCGCACTGAGCCAGTGATATCTTTTTTTTACTATAATAGGTTCGCACTTGACCACCATCTCGCCTGATGTTAAGCGACGATGTGATCTACGATGAAGCGTGCTTACTTAGAAGAAACCGATTCACTCTCGATTTGAAGACTCCAAGATTATAACTATCGGGGAAAACGCACTCGGGCAACGGATTCCACAACCTAGACGTTATTTATCAGTGTCGTGGATTATGGGTTTGACTCTCTCGCGAGAGAAGGCCCCGAGTCCCAGCAGTGGGAACATTTAACGGGCCGCCTATTGCTAAGTATGTCGTAAGTATATTTAGTTAGTAAAATTATGTTAATAGAACCTAACAAACACTTTCGTTTTCATATTAGCCTCATTGTAATGTTTCAAAAATATCCATTCCAAACTGTGATGTTTTAATTGTGACAGACAGACATACATCTGCGAGTCTTATGTGGTGTTTTATTAAACTGTTAGATAAATAGAACAGGATTGATGTGGTCATCGACGACAACGGAATAGGAATGTGACTCACTCGATCAGTGCTTTACAAGCTGAATATATATGTACCTATATTTAATTAGACATCACTTGGTTGGTAACTAACTTTTTAATGGAGTTTATGAAGCTGTGGAGGTCTAGTAGCGAAAACATCTGATTTCTCAAGGTCCGGAGGTCATAGGTTCCCCCAGCACCATTGTAAGAAGAACCACAGAACGATGACCATTATGAAGTTTGGGTCATCCTGGCTTTGGCAGATTGGCATATGACCCAAACTTCTCCATCCACATCCACTGGTATATCGTTCTTATCTGTGTTGGGCGCATGCACTGACAAACTTTCAGCTTTGTTAAAATAATTCGTTACTTTCTGATGGTCTAGGGTTCACGGGCTCTTAGTCCACAAAGTATTGTCTACATATAATGTTTTCATTTTCATTGTTATTTTTCCCATGTGCTTAATAAAGTGTTTCTATCTTTCTGTCTATATTTATTTGTACATTTACTTATTATTCTTTACAAGTAAAGATCATATGAGGGGACATCCGCAACGCGTGAACGGAAGCGCCGCGCCGTCATGGCTGCCTACTGACTTAGGGCACCATTTTTAAACTCGTTCGCACATGCCAGTATCTATCGCTTCTAGCGCTATCGCACAAAACGTACAACCTCGACAAATCGAGTTTTTCGCACGCTGGCTGGTCGAGGAGTTTGCGTTAGCTTATACGACTAGGATAGATAGAGTATAGATCCACTCTTGATTACCGCGAGGGCGATATACGCAAATATCATCAACAGCCCACTAAACGTTCCCACTGCTGGGACTCGGGGCCTTCTCTCGCAAGGAGAAAGTTAAGGCCATAATCCATCACGCTGGCCCAGTGCGGGCTAGCGGATGACACATGACTTCGAAAGATTCTAGGTACATGTCGGTTTCCTCACGATGTTTTCCTTCACCGTTTTAAGTTAGCGGCATTACGCACATGGCTTCGAAAAAACAGTGGTGCGTGTGGGGTTTGAACCCGGGGTCTCCGGATCGGCTGCCGCCGTTCTTCCGACTAGACCACCGTAACTTTACGCTATACGCAAATATAGCAGCCGGCTTTGTGTTCCCTCTCCTGAGACTCGGGGCCTTCTCTCACAAGCAGAGAGTCATAATTCAACGTTATTTCTAATGGTGAGCATAAAGTTGGAAACAACTTGGAAAAACACATATAATACGGGAATAAACCTACGATGCCATGATTGTAAATCGAAGAATCGAACGTTCTCGTCAATACACTTCGCCGTTTCTTTTAAGTAATAATAACTTGAAATATGGTTAGTAATTCGAAATATCTCAAACAACACACACTAGCCGCCAACTAAGCAAAAATCTTGAAATAAGTTATTCCTCTAAAACAAAAACAATGCAAAAATGTTCTTCGGATGCGACAAAATGAATGCAACAGCTGATTTACAAACTAACACCACATTACTTGTTAAAATTAAATCACAGGTAACTCGTGTGTGCTATAATCAGTCCAGTTGGTTTGGTTTGTGCCAAACGAGCAGCGATCACGCATGTGCACACTCCTTGAAAAAGGCCGCTGGATGCGGCTGAAACTTAAGTCGGACTGGACTCACTACAGCACACATAAGTTACGCGTTAATAAATTTAAAATGTGAAATGTGCGAAGAATGTTCCCGATATTTCAGAGGCCAAAAAGGGGTCAAAATTCATCGGGCTAAATCCCACAAAAAATTGCAAATTCCGCTTTCGGCTCCGATTACGGGTCAGCCGACCACGAGTGGCAGTTCCGTGAGCGCTGCTACGCCTTCCCAACCTTTCTGGGCTGCCGTTCATTCTGTCCGGACCTTCCTTTACCAAAATTGGGGAGAGGTGCTGTTAAAGGTGGACGTCAAAAACGCCTTTAATTCGGTTGATCGAGGAGCCCTGTTGGCCCAAGTGAAGGATAAAATTCCTGACCTGTACAATTTTCTTTGGCAATGTTATGGCGAGCCCACAAAATTGGATTATCAAAGCAATCATATGTTATCCTCCGTCGGCTGTCAACAGGGTGATCCCTTCGGCCCTGCGACCTTCGCCTTGGCCATTCACGCTATCATTCAACGTCTCCAGTCCAAACTAAACGTTTGGTACTTGGACGACGGAACTTTGGGGGGCGATGTGAATACTGTTCTAACTGATTTACAAAAACTCATAGACGGTTTTCGTCTGATTGGTTTAGAACTAAATTTTTCGAAATGCCAACTTTTCGTTTGCGACACATGTCCAGATAAAGATTCGATAATACAGAAATTTAATGATCTGGCCCCCAACATCAAATCAATTGACAAATGTTCCCTGCGCCTCCTGGGTTCACCGATTTTAGATGAGTCGTTACCACCTTTTGTCGAGGAAAAAATTCAAAATTTCACGAGAGCCTCCGATAGGCTACTCAAAGTAAACACCCATATGGCGTTTACAAAATTATTCGGCAATGTCTCTTTGTTCCGAAATTTATGTACGCTTTACGATGTAGTCCACTGTGGAAACATAGTGTGCTCCTTGGGAGCTTAGACAATGTCGTAAAGGAATCTCTAATATCGGTGTTGAATGTGGATCTGAGTGGGAGGGCCTGGTCACAAGCCTCACTACCCATACGGTTGGGAGGCCTAGGGGTCCGCCAAATTTCAAGTGTAGCTTTACCGGATTTACAATTACAAGAATTAGTACAATTCTTGTCCTCAGTTCATAGTACTCAAAATCTAATAGACAAAATTCGCGCACCCTCTTTAGACCATTCGGAATATTCTGATGTAGTAGTAGCTAATTTGTGCGAGGCTAAGAATGCTTGGAGGCTGGCTTGTCCAAATAACGATTTCCCCAGACGTCTGTCATCTCAGAGACAGTGGGATCGACCGATCTGCGATCTAGCACGGAACTCTCTTCTCGATACGTGTCCTAGTATCGCGGATCGTGCTCGTATCCTTGCTGTGTCTGTGTGAGAATCGGGCCTTTGGTTACAAGCTTTGCCATCTTTCACTACCGGTAGCCTATTGGATCCAACTGCATTTCGTCTAGCTGTTAGCTTGCGCTTGGGTGCGAGGTGCTATGAAGCCCATCGCTGCCATTGTGGTACTGCCGTCGACCAACTCGGTCACCAAGGTCTCTCTTGCTCGAAAAGCGCGGGTCGTATTGGCCGCCACGCCAGCCTGAACGACGTCATACGCCGGGCTTTTTCCACCGCCAATGTCCCAGCAATACTCGAACCGAGTGGGCTTGCGCGTGACGATGGCAAAAGACCTGACGGCATGACTATTGTGCCTTGGAAGTTGGGTCGGCCCCTAGTGTGGGACGCAACTTGCGTCGATACTCTGGCACCATCACATCTTCCAGAGACACATTGTAGGGCTGGTGCAGCGGCTAATTCAACTGAGCGACTCAAACGGCGCAAATATGCAACCCTCGGAAGAGGTTACATATTTGAGCCCTTTGGGGTTGAGACATTGGGTCCGTGGGGGCCGGGAGCTCACCTCATCTTCAAAAGCCTTTCCAAGCGCTTGGTCGACGCGACGCGTGACCAAAATGCTGGCGTTTATTTGGCCCAACGCATAAGCATTGCCATTCAGCGTGGTAATGCCGCCAGCATGCTGGGTACGCTTCCGATTGGTAGTGGGCTTAAACATCTTGATTATTTGTAGACCTTCATTGGTCTATGGATAATTCAGGTGTGCTTAGTGTAAGTAGTTGTTAGGTATGTAGCGTAGTGTAGTTTTCATTGTATTTTAGTTTTGTTAATAAAGGCTCTGCCCAAATGTGAAATAACGACGTTGAATTTCATACGAATCACACACGATCACAAACGAGCGACTTCGAAAATGAAGCGCTTGGGTGATCCCCGCTTCAAACATCAATATGATTAAATATAATATGTATGTTTAGGTACAAGTTCGTAGGTTAAATAAACTTATAGATAGTGGATGTAATCCTACCAATAATATAAACGTCAAAGTTTGGATGTTTGTTGCTCAACCACGTCGGAATGGCTGAACGAATCAGGTTGAAATTTTAAGCACAGTCAAATTGTAGTCTGGAATAACATAAAGGTTACTTTTTATCACAGGAAAGACGGAAACATTATAAATGTGAAAGTTTAGATGTAGATTTGGATGTTAGTTGGTCAATCACGTCGGAACAGCTAAAAGGATTAGGTTGAAATTTGGAACAAATATTATGATGGTCAATGTCTATGGCTACATTTTATCGCAAAAAATGTCGGGAACAGGTATTACGCAGGTTAAACCGCAAGGCGATCCTAGTAATAAAAAAACCAGCCAAGTGCGAGTGGGACTCCCGCACGAAGGATTCCGTACCATTAGCAAATAAACGGCGAAAACTTCTTTGGCTTTATCCGGAATTGCTTATACATCGCAATTTTCGCAGACAGATAAAAAGTTGTTTTGAAATTTTGATTTTTGCCTCATGATTCTGATGATAAATTCGATATCGCGTTTTATTTTTACTAGTGGCGCCATCTAGTTTGCTTGAGGCGGACTAATCGAGCAAGAAACGGTAAAAATCAAGTTTGTTGTTATAGTTATAGCGGCAATAGAAATACATAATCTATGAAAATTTCATCTGTAGTTATCACCGTTCTTGAGATACAACCTGATGACAGACAGACAGACGGACGGACGGACAGTCAAGTCTGAGTAATAGGGTTCCGTTTTTACGCTTTGGGTATGGAACCCTAAAAAAGTGTATTCTGATCTGTTCAGCAATTTTAGAATACACTTTTTTTATAACAACATGACTTCAGTACATCAGATGAATACAAATACCTGTTAAAAAATTGTTCTCAATTTTTTCTTTACTTTAAATATAATAATAATAATAATAATAATAAACTCTTTATTAAAAGACCACACAGAGTAAAACACAAACAAAACAAAAAAAATTAACTTAGTAACTAATGGGTGAGACTCTTAATTGGCGGCCTTATTGCTTAAAGCAATCTCTTCCAGGCAACCTTGTACGGAAAAAGGATATAATTTGTACAAAAATGGCCCTTAACTTATTTAGAGATGGTCAGAAAAAACACAACTTAGGTACACATACTTAACAATCTATAGCAAACACTGAATAAACAGAAACACAAAATTATGTACATAATATGCAACACTCATATACCTACATACATTTTACTTGTTACTTAAATTATACATACATAAATATAATTTACACATACATATATACATATACAACTACAGATATACATACATACAACTACATATATACATACATACACAATAAATATAAACAAAGATGGAATAGTAGCTATAATTCAAGATAGTATGCCTTCACGCGAAGCTTGAATACGTCAACAGAGGGTGCACGTTTGATTTCGAGGGGCAAGTCATTCCATAACTTCACAGCCTTGACTGTAAAGGAGCAAGAATAAAAAGAAGTGCTGTGCTGAGGAATATCCAAAATAAGGGAATCCGATGATCTTAGGGGTCTAGTCAGGAGGGAACTTCGAAAATTAAAACGCTCTTGTAAATATCGAGGGGAAGAGGGATTAAATAGAACGTTATAAAGAAGGGAAAGTATGTGGACATCCCGGCGACGTCGAATGGGCAGCCACTTGAGCTTAGCGCGAAACTCAGACACGTGGTCATATTTGCGCAAACCAAAAATGAACCTTATACAAAAATTTTGAAGGCGCTCAAGTTTATCCAGCAACTCTTCTGTGAGGTCTAAATAGCAGACGTCAGCGTAATCCAAAATGGGAAGCAAAAGTGACTGTGCAAGCGCAGTTTTAGTGGTTGTTGGCAGAAAATTTCGTAGCCTACGAAGAGATCCCCCAGACGCAAAAATTTTACGGCTTACCTCCGTAATTTGAGGAGCCCAAGAAAGATTGCGGTCAAAGAAAATGCCTAAGTTTTTTACAGTTTTACTGTATGGAATCGGCACTCCATCGAAAACGACATGTGGGAGTGAGTTCCAGTCGATTTGTCCAATGAGGCGAGAACTACCTAAAACAATGACCTGTGTCTTCAATGGATTGACTTTAAGGCCGTACGAGTTACTCCAACCCAGTATACGCCGCAAGTCCTAAATATATCTAGTAGTGTAGCTAGTAGTAGTAGAAGAAAAGAAGTTCCAGAGAAATTACTTGGCTTAGAGATATAACAACTTAGATCTCTGGGTGACGAGCGCAGTGCGGTGCAGTGCTAGGTAATGATTTGGGCTTTTCATGTTCCAATAGCTGCATGTCACTGTGCTGTTATGTGGCAGGCATGTTGCTTACCATCAGGCACATGTCTTGCTCGTCTCATTAATCTTAATTAAAAAAAAAAAGTAATAGTATAATTTGTAAATTATAAACAAGCATGGAAGGAAGTTTTTAGGGAAATCATAAACACATACTTTAACAAACGCACCACACAATTTTGTATTGTTATCTGTCAAAACTTGTACTTAAGGTACAGAAAATAAAGGTTTAACAAATATGCCTACACACCAGTACAATACTGTTGAAAAAGCGGGTTCTTAACATAAACCAGGGATGTTACGGAGCTTCGACTCCGACTCCGTTATGTCGGAAGTTCCGATTAGTTTTACACCTCCGGTTCCGACTCCGGTTCCGAAACTTTTGAATCGGAGGTTAATCGGATGTCGAAGCATAACTTAGCGACGACGCCTTGCGCCGACAGTAACGAACAGTTTCGCAGGAACATGTCGCGCAGGGAATCTCCCGCGCACGAGTGTAATGAAAAGTATACTAAATGAGCACAACATAGAAAAACGCTAAATTCCAGCACCTTATATTAAATTTCCGTCAATATTATCGTGTCCACCAGGCTCGGTAGCGAGCGAATACATTTTTGGTGGCGTCGATTTAATCTACAAGGGGGCGCCTAGTGCCAGAAAACGAAAAAAGAACATTTTCGACGCCGCTCACTGATGTTAAGAAACTAAAAACTATAACAAAAAAATATTGACGTGTGGGTACAATCAAGAGAAATCACAATAACCGAATAGAATTTTAAAAATAGAACAGATTTTTTACAGCAAAAAATTTAAATGGCACCTGAAAAAACTATTTTAATTCATGTACCTACTCCAAATTATCAGCGATGATTAATTAGCAACATTATTTTTTGATAATAAAATTTCTAATTTTACGTTCTATTAAAGTACTTAACCGAACCACAGAATAAATATTAGACCGAACACTTTTTAAATGTATGTTTAACTATTGAATAATTAAATAAAACTTGGTCAAAAATTGACTCCTGATTTAATATTGATTTCCCCTCCAAACTGTGTCATGCTATTCTCGACTTTATGAAGATATTACTCATATCATATTAAGAAGGGCCTCGCGCGGGTGAAATCAGATTTTTTCCTGGCATTAGGCGCAGTCTTAAGAAATATCTTAGACTGAGACAGCTTCAAAGCTTATGTTCATGAAGTACATATACACACTTTTGTTGTCAATGTATTTAATTTAATTTGTTAGAAAGCTTTTGTTCATTTAACATACTTTATATGGCACTTTGGGATTCAATTAATTGAATTTTTTGTTTATTTTTGAATATTCCACTTTTTTTTAATTTTTTGTGATATTTCATGAAACAAAACAGTGAAAAGTTTGAATGAATGTTTTATTTGTCCTAAAATAAAAATCTCTCTCCTACCACTACTTCTGACCCTACCTCCGACTCCGGTTCCGACTCCGACTCCGACTCCGGTAAATC
The DNA here is from genome assembly GCA_963693475.1 of Ectropis crepuscularia. NCBI lineage: Eukaryota > Metazoa > Arthropoda > Insecta > Lepidoptera > Geometridae > Ectropis > Ectropis crepuscularia. The sequence continues at coordinate 21,400,982 of OY856358.1, forward strand.
AAATTTAAAAACTCCGACTCCGACTTCGGTTCCGATAAGATGACCTCCGTTACATCCCTGACATAAACAAACTTACAGATGGATATTTTAAATAAATTATCATAACTATAGATTATGTAAGGTTAAGATATTTCGCGCACAAAGCAGTAGACTACTTCGCTAACCATTTAACTATGTAAAGGAGGGAGGTTTATGAGGATTGATTTTAATTTCTATTTTTTCATTATAAATATCTGGAAGCTTACATTCAGATGCAATGACAATTTAGTTTTTTTTAAACTTTATTATGGGTTCTATTTTTATACCAGTGGCCCATTTCACTTTCGCTCGGATATTGAACACTATTAATCGAAATAAAAACTATCCTATTTTTCAAGTTGCATTAAACTGCATGTCGTGTGCAAATTTATTATTCATGCATATGCATTAAGATTTTCATTATTTTGTAACCTAAATTTTCCAATTTATACTGAAAAAGTTAATAGTAGTAAATTCTCTAAGGATATTTTGTTAACCATACTGTTAACTACCACACTGTACTTAAAGGCCTGTTTTCATTTTGATTAGTGCGAGCCCGAGAGAGTAGTGCAGGTATTGAGTGATTAGTAGCAAACACATGTGGACACCGATTGATTATTGTGAGTGCATAGTAATCAGTCACAATTACTCACTCTCACTCGCAATCTCACTCACACTTGCACTCGCACTGATCAAAATGCAAACCGGCCTTAACATACGTACATACTGTTAACACAAACTGTTGCTTGCAGTTTTGATCTTTTATAATAATTCGTTTCAGAAAAGTATTTATTTACGGGACGAGCTGGGAATGCTCCTCGTGCAGCAGCGACTACACAGCTATTTTAACCCAAATAGTCAAAATCAATGACTAGCGTTGCATTGCGCTCATTACCCACAGACATACAATTTATTATCATGCCTTTTAATTAAGATGGCAAATTGCTAATTAAAACAATTAATAAAATGTAATATGAGAAATAATTTAAATTTAATCATAAATAATTTAAGATATTATGTCACATAAGGTATAAATTCACATACAATTTAAAATTTTTGCTACAGCCATTCTACTTGTCAAATGTACGAATGATTTATTCAGTTTGTATAACGTGATTGAGAAACAAACATCAAATTTATCACATTTTTAAAACATTAGTAGGATTTACTATTATAAATAAATAAATAAATATTGGTGGACAATTCACACACAACACCATCTGACCCCAAACTAAGCAAAGCTTGTGTGATGGCGGCCAGATAGCTGATATAATACTTATATAGTTTTAAATACATACTTATTATACATAGAAACACCCAGACACAATGCAAACATTTAAATTAAATTAAATTTAAATTAAATCTAATTTAATTAAATCTAATCTAATTAAATCTAATTTAATTTAAATAAAAACATCCAACAAACACTATTCTTGATAATTGAAACATGTGCTCAAGAAATTTTTAATTTAATTTTACTGAAAAGGTGTTAGTCGTCCTATTATGGATAAAATGTTTTAATTATCTATCACAGAATGATATGCATTTCAGGATTTACTTATAAATATTTTCAAACTTGAAAGGTTAGGCCCAATTTTTCTTTGATTAATTCAGTAAAATCAACATTGAAATACAGGTGATAATTTTTTAAAGAAAATCTCCATAATAAATGAGGATATTTGCTTTCTAATCTTACAGCTTTTGGTTAATAAACAATTCTGATTATTTTTCATATTGGAAGTTGGAAGCATTACAGAGGAATAAATTACAATCTAAATTGTTATTTCATTTATCTAGATGTTTTGGCAGCACAACAGCCTTAGTCACAAGAAAACTCACCAAAAGAACACAGAGCCCCTCTGTGTTCGAACACAAACATACACTATTTTTAAAAATCTTTTTGTGATCTTTTTATAGTTTTTAAATCCAACTAGATTCTCGTTATCAAGTACTATGGAAGATCGTATATTATTCAAAACTGTTTATAAAATTGATTTTCATACTATTTAGTCATGAAATGATTGAATTTAAGATCTTTGCTCAGGTCAGGATCAGTGTTATTTATCAAGTCAACCCCTACAGGCAATTTCCTTACATTACAAGCCTCAGGACAGATTTATACTAAATGACATTGTGTGCAATTCTGTGTTATTCGGAATACTACAGCTGAGCAAGTCAAGTTTAGCATGAGCTTATCTTCTAACATCTAATTACTTACCTACTTGAGCAAGATACTTGAGGTACATTATTAACATTTATTTCGTCAGAATTTCGAAGGATATGGCTTAATAGTCCTTGAATTGTAGTAAAGCAAATAGTATTCCAGCGAGTGGTGACGACGTTGTTGCCGATAAACCTTCACTCTTGGTCACAACGCCCTTTTAGTCATTCCTTCTACTGCATCCAAAATTGCACGTCCATAAACAAAGTCTATGAACGATTTGATTACAATTTGCATAAACGGGAAACACGTTAAAGAGGTGAGAAATTAACAGACCAAACCCCCACAAACAGCTAGAAATATATATTTTTTCCACTTACCTTATCCGCCTATTGGGAACAACAAGTGACTTGATGCAAATATTGTATTAACTACTCCACTTCAAATAAACTCACTGCAATGATAATTCACTTCTATATTTTGTTACACTTCGTAAGTAAATAAATGCCCGTTATTTCAGCAAAATTTACAATTGCACCGCCGCTAACCGTGCCACAAAACGAAAATGGCAGCGTTAAAATGTCTAGAGAACTCGATAAAATACAAAATCTAGGTATTATTTGGGAGCTACATAGACACTGACACAATTTCACATGGTCGGTTAATAGTTTTCACAAAAGTCGTTCGAAGAAATCGGTTCGCACTACAACGATAAAAAGTAGCCTTTTTTATATGTCATAAAATTGAAATGTCACCGAAGTAATAAGTTACCACAACAAACAAACATTGCAGAATGAAATTTTAAGCAAACATAAAGGCGACTTTATCTCGCCTGTAGTCTGGGTAGCAATTCTTACTCCATTAGGTTGCAACCTTTGCAACCAACACGGAATCTCATCTCTCGGTCTTTGTCTTGTCTGTTTAACATGACAGAGACAGGGATTGTAATTCCGATTCCGAACCATTCGGATTGCGTTTAGAATCACTACCCTGATTCATAACGCAATCGGATTGATCCTGGGCCCGGAATCATACCTCTTGGTCTTTATTTTATCCGTTTAGAATGATAGAGACCAAAAATTGTCGTCCCGTGCCGGAATCGCTAGCCGACATAGTGAATTAGCACAATTTAAGCGCTGTTGAGCGACGCAAAAAACGTCCAACGTCGTCCAATCGATCTCCCATCTCTCATCACTCGTAGGTCACCATGGACTCATGCCCCATGATCCAATGGAACAGCAGGAGCCTTCGTAGGAAGGTTCCTGAACTAAGTCACCTCATCAGAGAATACAGCCCTGTCCTGGTGGCTGTCTCGGAGACATGGTTTGTCCCAGGGACACGATATCGTGTCCCAGGCTTTTCTTGTCTCCGTGATGACCGGCAGGATGGCTTGGCTGGATGTGCTCTGTTCATAAAATTATCCTTGCCCTTCTCTCAAATCCCTCTTCCTTCCCACAGTCCAGAGATCAACTCTGTGGCTGTCCGTCTCTTCAATATCTCTTTTATATCCCTTTATATCCCTCATCCTGCTTCCCACCTTATCCCAGATATCCTCCTAATATTATCCTCTGTCCCCCAACCTATAGTTATAATGGGAGATTTTAATGCCCATCACACTGCCTGGGGCTCGTATCACTGCGATACATTTGGCCGTTTATTGTTAGAAGCAGTTGAAGAGGCAAATCTGTGTATAGGAAACGACGGTTCCCCCACACGAAGGGTCCTACCCTCCCAAAATCCGAAATCCGCAGTGGATTTAACACTCTGCTCTCCTGGCTTACTCCCTTCCCTATCCTGGCAGGTACTTCCTCTCACCAGAGGAAGTGACCACTACCCCATTCTCATCAGCTTAGGACTTCGAGTTTCCCGATTACCCCCTCCTACCCCTCTCTTAAAGTACCGAATATCTGGTGCCAAATGAGATACCTACTCCACTTTCCTCAACCTTAAACTACCTTCCTTGCCCAAACCTGACCAAGAAAACCCAATAGTATGTTACTCCAAATTCATAGATACCATCCTAGCCTCTGCAGACGAATCCATTCCTCTTAAACAACCTCGAAATAACCTCTTCTCCCCTCCCTGGTGGGACCCTGAATGCACCATAGCTATCCGTGAGCGTAACTCTGCTGAAAAAACCTATAACAGATCCATGACCTCTGAAAACTTCCAAATCTACAAAAGAACAGCGGCAAAATGTAGAAGGACTTTGTCCAGCAAGAAGAAGCTAGGATGGTTAAAGTTTTGCGAGAGCCTATCCCCATCAACCCCATCCACTATTGTCTGGAATCAGATACGCCGGTTTAGGGGTTCTCAAAATGCTCCCAACCCTACATCCAATGATCCAGCTTCCTGGATAGAAGACTTTGCTGATAAATTAGCTCCCCCCTTTGTACCTGAGAAACCTAATCCCAACACTGCTTCAATCCCTCGTAACTCTCCCAACATCCACTCCCATTTTGACCCCCCTTTTTCATGGGAAGAAATGCAGCTAGCTCTTGACGGACTGACTGACTCCTCCCCTGGAATTGATGGAATCCCATACTCTTTTATAACCAAAGCCTCAGAAAACTTGAAGCAGTACTTCCTTTCCTTAATTAACAAATTCTATGAATCAGGTACCGTCCCTGATTCCTGGAAATCCCAAATTATTGTCCCTATCCTCAAACCCGGGAAAATCCCTTCCGCCCTAACTCTTACCGTCATATTGCCCTATCCTGTGTTCCTGCAAAAATCACTGAAATCCTCATTAAGAATAGGTTGGAGTGGTTTGTTGAAACCAATAGACTGCTCCCAGGCTCTCAGTATGGTTTTCGGAAAGGAATGAGCACGGCAGACAGTCTCAGCATCCTCACCACTGACATACGTATTGGCTTAAGGAACAAAAACTATGTAGTAGCTGTATTCTTAGACATTACATCAGCTTATGATAACGTCCAACTTCCGATGCTCAGAACCAAGCTGTTACAGCTGAGTATCTCGCCGAAGATGGTACAGTTCATTAACTGCTTTTTGATGGAGAGGAAAATACACATCAAAAACCAGAATACATCTACAACATCCAGGACCTTATGGAAAGGACTACCACAAGGCTCAGTCCTCAGCCCCCCCCTCTATGGCCTCTACACATATGATCTGGAAAATGTGGTCGCACCTTTTTGTCAAGTGTTACAGTACGCTGATGACTTGGCTCTCTATGTTACCTCCAAATCCATCGAAGAAGCTGAAACAATGTTAAACTCAGCTCTAATATACCTTGAGGACTACTTAAATGACATCGGCTCGGCAATATCTGCAGCCAAAAGCAGTTCTGTAGTCTTTACTCAAAAACGAACTATTCCCAACTTAAATTTAAGATGCAACAACCAACTCATTCCACATAAGAACTCAACTAAATTTCTAGGGCTCTGGTTAGATACCAGGCTAACTGGCGTACCTCATTCTGAACATGTGGCTACTAAATGCGAAAAAAATATGAATATCCTCCGTTCCCTTTCTGGTGTATGGTGGGGCTCCCATCCTTTTTCCCAAAAGCTGTTATATAACTCCATAATCCGTAGTCACCTTGATTATGCAGCATTCCTATTAGAGCCTGGCGATAAATCTGCACTAGACAAACTATCGAGAATCCAAGCGAAGTGCCTCCGCACCATTTTAGGCGCAATGAAATGTTCTCCCACTAATGCAGTACAAGTCGAATGCGGAGAACCTCCGCTCACTCTGCGAAGACAATTCCTCGCAGATACATTTTACACCAAGCTGCTCCAAAATTCTGACCACCCTCTGTGGCCTAAATTGCAAGATCTTCTGAGCCTTACTCCACCCCACAATGTTATATCCCAAATTAAACTACCATGCCTTCTCCGTAGCCATTCAAAATTTTCAAATCTTCCCTATCCTGTTGCTAAATTCCCCATTAATCCTTTATTTGCCACCAGTTACCACGCTATAACCTATCAGCCACATGTTATTCTGAATCTGGGTGTAGATAAGGACTCACTAGATCCTAACAGAGCATTCTCGGAAATTATCGGTCGCAATTGGACTGATTGGCTGACAGTGTTTACGGATGCCTCCAAACTGACTCAGGACGGCGATGTTGGTTCTGCTGTTTGGATCCCCTGCTATAAAATCATTCTCAGCTTCAAATGCCCCCCTTTGACTTCAGTTTTCACTGGTGAGGCCACGGCGATTCTTGAAGCTATTCAATATGTCTCATCACATTCCATCAGCAGAACTATCATACTGACTGATTCCAGAAGCTGCTTGCAGGCCCTCTTAGCCAATCAGTTCAAATGTAAAAGTAAATACCCCATTATTCTTAAAATTAAAGAGGAGCTCTTGAAATCGCACAAATTAGGCTTACAAATAGTTCTTGCCTGGATCCCAGGACATGCCGGTATATCAGGTAACGAGACCGCTGATTTTCATGCCAAGCAAGCTACTATCTCCGGTAATAAAGAACAATATCAAGTCTACTCTCATGATATATCAGCAACATGCCAACCTAAGATGATTGAAAGCTGGAACTCTGTCTGGATCCGAACAAAGACTGTAACAGGCAAGTTCTATGGCCAAATACAGCCCTCTATTCCCCCTAAACCCTGGTTTTTTAAACATAAAAACATACCCAAACAGACTACATCAACAATCTGTCGTCTGCGGTTGGGTTTTTCTTGCACGCCGGTGTTCCTCTCGAAACTGCGAATACGCGATAATTCTCTTTGCGAGTGTGGTTTAGCAGACGGCACTACCGACCATATTTTTTTTGAGTGTGGTAGATCTCAGTCCTCCCTCTACAATATGATCCCACCTGACCTTCCTCGTCCCACTAACTTTTCCAGTCTACTCCCCCTTGTTTTTTCCCCATTTGTGTATGTCCTTAGTAAATATATTCATAAAAATAATATTAAACTATGACATATTTTTATATTATGTATGTATACTTAGTAAAATGTGTTCAATATATTTTATAAGAAATACTATCTTATTATGTCTATTTTGTGATGTCATGTTTGTGTTTGTCCTTTAGAAGTAACCACTAACCAAAGTATCCGCACTCCACCGATCATCAGAAGCAACAGTACTGCTTCTTCACCGAACATATATGCCAGAAGCCTATCATCAAACTCAAGACCACCTGAAGTTCACCGATCATCTGAAGCAAGACATCTACTTCTTCAGTGAATAAAACCTCAAAAGACGTATCCTAATGATGAAACGCTAGACATTGGCGAAGTTACGGTAACAAGTACCGAATGGAAGCCATTGGGAAGCCAGGGAAGCCATAAGAAAAAGTTGAAGTTGAAGTTGACGCAAAAAACCAGTTTGATTTTTTTACATATATTTCAAAAATATTGCTGAAAATTAGCTCTGTAAATTGAGCTCAAACGTCACACTCGTAAATGAAAGAAATTTTCCAGTCAACTCGAGACACCATCGGAAAATCTTCAAGTGAACTGATTCCTTTAGCTAGATGGCCAAGACTTGTTTAGACGACAATGCTTTGAAGATTTATTCCAGACTAGCAGATAATAGTTATTTCTTATTTTAGGTATTCTGCCGCAAAGCAGTTTTTTTTTTTTTTGACGTGATAACGTTTTATAATTCGATGAAGCCGGCTGCACGCCCGCAAAACATGACGTCATGTAACGTTACCGCCGTTACCTCAGTTATTACTTTTCGCACCATCTAGTGAGTGAAATGTGTATTACGTTCAAGGAGTCTGTCCATGTTTTAGAAAAGCGACGATATGAAGTTAAGAATTTGTGCTAGTACAATGATGTACCCAGAGATGGCGCTTTGAACAGCTTTTCAAAAAGCTTCAGAATGTTTTACCTAGATGGCGCTTAAAAGGAAAAAGACGTGGTCACGTTCAACTATCGTCAGTAAACCGACTTTACAGACAACCATTTTTTAACTTATATAGGTTTACACTTGACCGCCATCTCACCTGATGTTAAGCGACGATGCGGTCTACGATGGAGCGTGTTTACCTAGAAGAAACCGATTCACTCTCGATTTGAAGACACCAAGGTTATAACTATCAGGGAAAACCCACTCTGGCAACTCATTCCACAGCCTAGACGTTCTTATCACAAAAGTAGAGTCAAACCTCTTCGTCCGTGTCTTTGGAACATCAACCATGAAACGGTGCCGCTTCTTCGAGTTACGAGAGGTCCGATAGATAAAAGTTATGTGCAAACATTACTGTGTTCCGGTTTGAAGGGCAATGTTTCCAGAGAAATTCTGCCCTGCTTATGATAAATACAGTAAGTCACATTTTGGTCGATATTGAGTTGAGTACATATTTGGAATGTACAGATTAAGGCCTACATTTCTGTATATTCAAAGTTTCAAAATGTCACTCAGAAAACGAAATAAGCTTAAGCATAATTACAGTAAGGCACGTTTCGCACCAAGGGATCCTTATTATTATTGCAGCATGAGCACATACGGTTGATTTTTTTCAAATTGTTTAACCTTTTCCTAGGTACTGCTACAGTAAGTAATTTTGCTATTATTATATTTAAGTTATGAGTATATTTTATCAAGTATCACAAACACATATTAACAGTAAGTACCACTTACTGTTACTTTAAGTGTTGGCAATAAAACATGAGTTCATAAACCTTAACATATATACAGTAAGAACATGTTTATTGCATTATATTTCGGCTAAACATTTATTTTGTACGTATGTAACGTGATAGCGTCGCCAATTGTGAATTGATTTTGATGGATCTTTTTTGTTTGGTAGATCATAATTCAGTCGGTCCCATATACGTTTTATCTAAATCGGTGTAGCTGTTTTAGAAATATGAACAAAAAACTAAAATTTGCTTTACATATTTAGACGATACAGTGATTCTTATGAAATTTGGTCGTGTGTCTGAATTTAACCTTAAATTGTTTCTGTCTGACTGTCTGAAGTCTGAATTTAAGTTAAAGTCTGTTTTTATATTTTTTTAAAGAAAATTGATTATCGTCCTCTGCGAAGATAGAGATAACGAATTAAAAGTGCCTTAAAAAGATTATTTTTATGAAGAAAGAATACAAAGAGAAAACCTTATTTACAGTCTACTAAAAGTCTTTTTTATGGAAACAAAGTGTTTATCTTCTTTTATTCTTAGATGTTTTTTTACTGTGTACGAAGAAGTACAAACAAAAATTAAAAACAACACAACTTAAACAATGTTTAGTTCACCTATTGGGTTTATTACACTGGTCAACAAAAAAAAAACACTTTTGCATGTAACATGATTTTTTTTATCTGGGTATGTTCAGGACAAGTATTAGAATAATAGATAAATGAAATTAGAATGTTTCAAATGCGAACAGTTTTTTTGTAATTAGGTTATATGATTTTTTTCAATTTATCAGTTTTTATCAACAAAAATATGCTATTTCGTTATATTGTGCCACTAATATGATTGTAGCTATAGGATTTTCGTATATATTTGGCATCAGGGACATCTCATTGTAATGTCCAACAGTAATCCAACAATATACCAGGGGTTAATTTTCGTTGAAATCGTATTTCTTATCGTATCGTGGAATCTTGGACCGCGTTCGTCGCTTATGGCACCTATATTTTCAGGAAATAAGTTCAAATGTGAAAAAATAAAATACATTATCAAGGACATGACAAAATACCACCTGAAAAAAAATCTTTTGGCTCTTCATCTCGGTTGCAAAAATAACATACTTTTGTTTTTACTTCTAAAAAACTCCATCCCTTCAATTGAGAGCCCAAAAGTTCTGCCTGTTGTTTGGACAAATTTAAATCATGTCCCAGATCATTGAGATCTCCTTGAGATAGTAAACATGGATCATTACATTAGTATCCGTTTTAGTATCAGTATAACGAAAGTAAAAATCAATTAAGTGGTTTGTTGGATCCGTTCATATAATAAATAGGGATTCCAAACGGCATAGATCTAGATATGTTTGTCCATTCAGTAAGATTACCCACTCATGTAACACAACAGATATGTGGAACCCACATATTGTCTTGTAGTCCGATGGCAAAGCCAAAATACTGCACACATAACTTTGTTACTAATGATATCAAATTCCTTCGCTGAAACTTGAAAGTAATGTTACCACAAATGTAACATAACTTGTAGGGATCATTTTTATACTTTATTGGCATTATTTAAGAGCCACTTAACTGAATCATAAAAAAAAAAATTATGGTATTCAAATTAAACAGCTATTTTTTTGCGAAACTAAGACAAAAACTGTTAAGTTTAAATTATGTGGGTTGTAGCTGTAACATGAAAATGAGATTTTTCAATTTTACAATCTATTTAGATTAAACTGTTACATCATACTTACTTACTTCTTTTTTATTTAGCTACCAAAAACATCGAAAAAGAGTAATTCATTATTATTAATGGTGCAATGAGATTACATGTTTGTCCTAGCTATAATTACAGTAAGTGATTAAATAATACTAAGCAAATTGTGCACTTTTTGTTATCCTATTTAAACATTCACCTCATTTCCTAGTCATTGTTGCAGTATGTACTTCAAACTAAAGATAGTTACAGTATGTCACACACTTACTGTACCTATACTAAAAAAAACATAATTTTTTGCTTTTTCATTCCTTAGCATACATATTTTTTCAAGATTTACTATTAAACTATTATGACTAAATAAAAATTAAAATACACAAATTGTTAAACAAACACGGTTTTATCTGAAACAGTTTAGAAAAGTTACATTTAATTGATACTTTGGGAGAAACGATAAAAATAAAAAATAAAACTTTGACCGCGTTTTTCTCGAAAGTGGTTCCATGTCACTTACTGTATATATCACAAGCAGGGCAGAATTATAGGGCTTAGAAATATAACATCTTAGATCTCTGGGTGACGAGCGCAGTGCAGTGCTAGGTAATGATTTGAATTCTTCATGTTCCAATAGCTGCGTGTCACTGTGCTGTTATGTGGCAGGCATGTTGCTTATTATACCATCAGGCACTGCCATGTCCATGACATGACATGTCCTGCACGTTTTGCCACTCTTTATTTAAAAAAATAGTTTTTACGTCTGCCGTGCGTCCATAGGCAAATGCCTATTTTAGTAAGAGTAATTTAACAGTTTTAATAAATGTTTTGAAGTGAAAACTTTTTTCGGCGCATTCCACACACACAGATTGTTCGTGGGCTTTGAATTGAGCTCAAGCGTCACGCTCGTGATTCGTAAATGAATGAAATCTTCACAGCCACCTAGAAACTGGTTAGCATTTTTAGATGGCCATGGCATAATACCATGGTTACCATTACACATCTAACCACGGCCATCTTATACAAATGGCTATGCTTAAAATACTTATTATATTGCTTTAAAGATTTATTCCAGACTGGCAGTGCCCTCCGGGTTCACCCGCGTAGTTTCCAAAGTATGGTACCTATCAACTTCGCAGTTTTAAGTTTTCACTTCTATCGGCAGTGTCTATGACCAACTTTGTGAAGTGAAAACTTCTTTTGCCACACCAAAGACAGATTTTTCGTGAGAAGTTTTCTCGTGGGCTGTGAATTGAATTTTAGCGTCGCGCTCGGGAATGATAAGAAATCTTCGTGTAAACTCGAGACTATGGCCATTGCTGACGCATTTCTAGATGGCCATGCTCATGGCCACGCCCTCCGGTTTCACCCGCGATACAAGAAAGTAGTTTCCAAAGTAGCTATCAAATTCTGAGTTATAAGTTTTCACTTCTATCGCCAGTTCCTATGACTGCTAACTTTTTGAAGTGAAAACTTCTTTTGGCGCGCCTAGACAGATTTTTCGTGAGATGTGAATTGAATTCTTGCGTCACGCTCGGGTATGATAAGAAATCTTCGGGTAAACTCGGGACCATGGCCATTGGCCATCTAGAAATGCGTCAGCCAATGGGAAATGTTGAAAGGGCGTGGTCTGGCCACAGAATAAATATTAGTACAGCAGCCACACTTACCAAAAACAATTATATAAATAGCGACTCTTGCTGGGACACAACAAAGTTCGATTCAGCTCGCAATACCTGCCGCGATTTTCAAATAAACATTTGCGCTCTTTCTAACGCGTAACTCTGTCCCTGTCTAGCGCAGAGGGTTTACGACATATCTAATAACAATATGCGCGGGAAAGGTTTTGCGCGAGCGCTCAGCCGTGCGTCCGACAACCGACTGGCACTTGTTCCCTGTGAGAAACGGTCTAGCTGTAGACTAAAACCGCGCGACCTTGAGTGAGTGAGGGTGCACTGGTCTGGCCATCATGCCATGGCCATCGAGAAAAGCGTGAGCCAATGGTAAATGCTGATGCATTTCTAGATGGCCATGCCATGATTGCTAGGCCACGCCCTCCGGTTTCACCCGCGTAGTTTCCAAAGTAAGCTATCAAATTCTGAGTTAATTATACATATAAACACTTTATTGTAACACAAAGATATTAAAATATTACACAGAAATAACTTATTAACTAGTGCCAAAAGTGTAATTATCATTTTTTTTATAATGTAAATGCCAAAATGCCAGGCGTGGGACAAACCATCTCAGCACATCAGTGCAGCTGAATTAGCCACTGCACCGGCTCTACTATGTGTCTCCGGTAGATGTGATGGTGCCTGAGTATCTACGCAAGTTGCGTCCCACACTAGGAGCCGAGCCAACTTCCAAGACACAACGTTATGCCATCAGGTATTTTGCCATCGTCACGCGCCAGACCACTCAGTTCGAATATAGCCCGGCGTATGATATCGTTCAGGCTGGCGTGCAGGGCCTGATTAGCTCTCAGGCTACAGCCTAGGATGCGAAGATCGGAGGGCGTTCTGAAATCGTGTCGTCGCATGCACTATTAATCTAGCATCGTTGCAACGACTGAATACCCAAGTAGTCAAACATCTAGTCAGGGCCGGATTTAGGGGAGGGCAAACGGGGCACACGCCCCGGGGCCTCCACAAACGGGGGGCCTCCAGAACAGACACTTCGGGGAAATAAAACAAAATTCGACAGTAAACATCTTTTACGTTAACTTTAAACCATTTATAGTCCGGATTTTTGCTTGAAAAATCTTAATCTTAATTTTCAACATCCCCAACGAAGCTCCGCCCCGGGCCCTCCACACCTCTAAATCCGGCCCTGCATAGTAAAGAAATAACTTATATTGGCGACATGAATTCCCACTGTAAAATATAAATCATAACAGACATGCAAAAGAAAACAAACAAAAAGGGGAACCACCTCCTTTTTTGAAATCTGTTAAAACAACCAAATTAAGAAGTCTCCTATTTTGAAATCTGTTAATAAAATAATACATTTTCAAAAATATCGGCAATAGTGTCGGTTGTTTCTTGCTAAAGTGTGGCTACTTTTTGTCATTTATTTAGTTTAAGATTTTGTGTTATACCGGCCAACAATACATATGTACCGCGAAAAGAGAAAACATAGAATACTCTGAATTCAGCATAAGTTTTTCCCAGGAAGCTAGTGTTACCCCCTGAGATACACAGCGTATTTAACACAGTCTATTTTCTTTATATTTATTGTATAGTTTAAACTGTGGTATTACGGTATTATCCTGTCGATGTTGGTTGCAGTCCACTTCTATTCTCTCTGGGTGACGAGCACAGTGCAGGGCTAGGTGATTGGGACTCTTCGTTCCATTTCTTGTGTTTCAATAATATTGCGTGTCACTGTTCTGTTGCGTCAGGCACATTTCTCGTCTTGTTTCTCTGTATATATTATTACAAAAAGAAACATTGCCCTTCAAACCGGAACATGGTGTTAATGATTGACGACAAATATTAGTACAAAATTATAATTCAAGCCCATTTTTTAATTGATTTACGTAATTTTATTGAAATTCCAATGCGTACCTACTATTATTTCTTATTTCTCTTGGTTTCTTGGCAAAATATAATTTTAAACTTATGGCATCTGTATTATCTATTCTATGCTTATGGTGCGATTATCTGAAAAATAAGGTTGGCAGCACTGAGTGTTGCCAGTCGTACGATTGCAATCGTATTTATACGATCTTATTGGCTCTGATCTGGATGAAGAGCGCAGTGCAGTGCTAGGTAATGATTTGGACTTTCATGTTTCAATAGCTGCGTGTCACTGTGCTGTTATGTGACAGGCACGTTGCTTACCATCAGGCACATGTCGCACTCGTCTCGTCACTCTATGATTAAAAAAAAATAAAAAAAATGTGTGACGGAATGAGCAGAACATGTGCCTGATGGTAAGCCATAACAAACAACCTAGCGTCAAGCAGCTATTGGAACACAATGAGTATAAATCATTACCTAGTACTGCAATGCGCTCATCACCCAAAGTTAGTTTAGGACTCTGCAAAACAGTCCTACTACTAAACTATCTTTGGGTGACGAGCAAAGTGCAGTGCTAGGTAATGATTGAGACTCTTCGTTCCGTTTCTAGTGTTCCAATAGCTGCGTGTCACTGTTCTGTTGCACGTGCATCAAGCACATTGAACTGATTCAGCCTCACATATAAGAAATATGAGACTAGATCCTGGTTGACGGTACTAAATTGAGATGGACTGGAGAGTGACTCAAGATTTATATATAGGTTTTTTCATCCTCACCAAATTGTACTGGCTGAAGGCCGTACAAAAACACAAAATATAAGCTGAAGGCTTTAAACAAAAAAGTATTGAATATAAATTGAATAGAATTAATGATAGTTAAAAAACCTAACTAACGGGAAAATAAGATAAATATATTGTTGATTGGCCAAATGAACGTCTAGTGGAACCTGTAGAACCCACGTTATATCCGCATTACCGGAGATTCTACGAAAAGACCGGTTTACCTATATGTACCTAAGACTAAAAAATTGAGTCAGTACTTTTGGCTAGTTACAACATCGCTCGTCTTTTTGCTCTAAATTACAAAAATAAACATTGCCTCTCAAACCAGACCATGGTGTTAATTGACGACAATAAATATTGGTTGAAAAATATAACTCAAGACCTTTTTTAATTAAACTACGTAAATTTATTGAAATTCCGTTGAGTCCTATTATTTCTCTTGAATTCTGTGCAAAATACTGTCATTTTAAGCTTATGGTACGAATATCTGAAAAATAAATTTGGCAACACTGCGAACTCGGGCTGAACGCAGAGTGGGTATAAAGCCACCTATACACACTGGCCCAGTAGAGGCCAATGCCAGTGTGTGGAGAGTTGTTTTGTGATCAATCGCGTCGCTTGCCTAGCTGGCCGAGTGACGGCAAGTGGGCAGTGTGTATAGGGCTGTTTTGTCTCGACTCGTCTCTCGTGACCGGTGTCGGTTTTTGTGCACAAAACAAAGGCACTGGGCGAGTAGCGTCCTATTCTCCTATTGGCCTACCTCGTTTTTGCCTGCGCTCGGCCAGTGTGTGGATGCTACGTTTTGTCGGCGCTCGCGTTGGCCTGCGCTGGGCCAGTGTGTGGATGCTATCTTTCGTCTCGTGCCATGTTGTCGACACTCGCGTTGGCCTCCACTGGGCCAGTGTGTATAGGGGGATTAAGTGTTTGCTTAGTTACTTACTCTGTGGTCTGTGGTTGAATCCGAGAGAGTATCAGTGTGACCAACTTAGTGGATTTACCACTAAAACTGGTGGTTTTAACACCCCATATAGTGGCGAAATATTAGTCTTAGTGGCTAGTGGAATTGTTTAGTGGTTTAGTAAAATTCAATTTCAATTACAAAAATGTTTTGACCCATCTACTTTCCCTAAACGTTTCAATATAATTATGTACATATTCGTGTTACTTGCGTTTACTTTTAAGAGTATTTACTTTTATCGAAATGAATCTATGTATATATTACTTTACATGTAGGGATTCCCCAATCCCCGTGAAATATTTTTCAATCAACTCGATCGTCGATCGATCGATCGTGGATCGTGGAACTGTCAGTACAGTACAGATGGTGTGTAACTCTGTAACTGTGGTATGATTGCGATTTTATTTAAACATAATAATACCAAAACCACAATATAAGCAACAATTTCGGAATTCTTGGCTTCAAGACCCACAATTAAAAGATTGGCTAGAGGTTATTGAAAGTACAACGGGACAAGTAGCAAAATGTAAATTTTGTGGTATAACATTAAGGAGTCACTACGGAGATTTGAAGTCTCATGGGATGTCAAGGATTCTACCTTTCTATTTTGTAGATGCAAAATAGAAAGGTAAACAATTAATTTTTAAAGTGAAAACGTCTTATGGTGAACCGCACACAGATTCTGTGACTGAGGCTGATCGTCACGTTCAGAAGTGAAAAGCTTGTTTGGATAAACACGGGACCACCGAGTGTACACGAGCGAGAAAGATACAGACATAGTAACTTTGGCTTCTGATTTGTTTCTCATTTAAGTATCCTACTAACGCGATCCGTAATAATTCTACATAATATAATTTACTATTTTTTTGAAGTGAAAACTTCTTTAGGCGCGCTATGGACAGAATTTTCGTGGGCTGTGAAATGGATTGATGATCACGTGATCATCACGCTCGGATATGATAAGAAATTTCGGGTAAGCTCGGGATGCTAGAGCGAGAAAGATAATGTGGTCAACAAACGTGCCAGACTGAGAAAGATAATTGTTAGAGGAGGACATGGGACAATAGATACTCTCTCTCTCTCTCTCGCTGCTCGCTACCGGTCACCAGTGTTGACACTTTAGCGACTTTGTCGCTGAAACTGGCGAATTTTTAAAACCTTTTTAGCGGATTTAGACGACGTGTTACCGACAAAGGGGAATATACTAGTGTAGTGTAGAAGGTTGGAGAAGGAAAAAGCTTATGTATTCTTCCAGACTGTTATTCCCTTAATAATTCAATCAAAACCGGCGATTTTGTTTCATAACTATTTGGCGACAAGCTCAAAAACATAGTGGCAACACTGACGGCTACCAACTCCAAAAGACTTTTCTTTGGGCGGGAAAACACGACGGGTGCTTTATAATTTTCACAATCAAATTATTTAGTTTTGCTGTGTAAATATTTCGTTTCTTTCGTGTAAATATTTAGTTTTGTATACATATAGTCAATAGTATAAATAAATATGAGCGTCGCTAGCGACGGGGGTGACCCCGTTGAACAGACCAGAAAAAGAAAACTATTGAAGCCAAATCCAAGTGAAAATGTTTCTTACAAACTATTTAGAAAACCCCTTTATAAGAGAAAGAGACTATTCCCAGAAAATCGTAGTGGAGTCTCCAGTGTAGTGTATGTGGAATCGACGGAACAGGAGAAAGTCGGTAACAAAAATCCTATTACGCTCACCAACCTTATTTCGCGCGGACTAAGTCGCGGGTAACAGCTACTTTGTATATAAATAAAATTTCAATAAATATTTACTTTAATTTCTGGCTTGTTTTACTCGTTTATTCAACTAATACGATCCATAATATTTTATTATAATACGACATACCTATGTACCTAATACAAAAATCAGCTAATGAAGTTTTCACTTCTGCCGTGTGGTCTTAAGCACACACCTTTTTTTTTTTTTTATTGATACGATTCTTTCATTGGTAAGATTTTACCCAACTACGAAATATGGGTTTTGCTTTAATATATGCAGTAAAAAGAAGGTATACTGAAATACGAAAAATTATAGCGTTAGGTAAGCCGGAGTCAAACCAAGGGCCAAAATAGCCTTCAGTAGTTTTTGGCTCCGATTCCTACTCACGAACTCAACGCTTTGTATGTTTTAAAACGAAGTTTCTTAGGGCGGGATTGGAGGAGATAGATAGGAATTTTGCAGCGCGACCAAACTGAAAAAAAATGTGAGACTAAAACGACTAAAACCGTGAGAAAAATATAAATAGGAAGTGACGCGTAAAAACTGCCCGTGACCAGTGTTGTCAATTTTATTTTTCAGATGATCGTACCATAAATAAAAAAATATTTACAATTATTTACTTAGATAACAAAATTAAGCATATTTTTGCAAATTGTGTTGTTCCTACATTATGTTTGTGAGTGCAGACAAAAATGATTCGTCTGATAAAGATGGATTATTTTAGAACAGCTGCTGTAATATTTTTTTATGTTTGTTAATTTTTTATGTTCATTTTAATTAATGTTAATAACTTTTATGTTGATTTACCCGCTAGTCCTTTGTTACCTACCTACAAAAAATGGTATGTTGATTTACTGATTAAAATTTATTTATTACATTTTAATAAAAAAAATACTAAGCTTTTCTTTTTTCTTAAAATAAATTTCTTTAGTGGAAAGGAGACGGCTCATTTCTGCCCCAAGTCGTTTCAAGTTTAGGTACTTAATTAGCCCCGGAGACCTAAACAAGTTATTTAATTAAAATAACATATAATTAAATAATTCAAACTGTACATTCAATACTAACCTGCCAAGCGGGGATTGCAAATTAGTGATTAAAAAGTACCTTAATGACTATGTATAAGTAATTTTGTAAAGGTACTGTAGTTCCATAAAACCAGACTAGATGGCGTTGTACGGCGTTAAAACACGCTAGCGAAGTTTATGTGAATTTAAATAAGCCTGTTAAGGTTTAGTTCGTGATTTGTCTTCGGGTTAGTACCTAATAAATAAGTACTACGGTGAACAGTGAGTACTCCTTTCATTTGTGCCTATGTATACAGACTATAGTCAAAATCAGCCATGTTTTTCTCATTCATTTTAGTTCAGTTGAAGTTTACGTACAGTAAAAATTCGTTCGAAACTCACACAACACATGGAATTTCTTTATTTTTCCAAAGGTTTTGTAATTTTTTTGTGGTTTGGCCGAATCTCCGGTCCTTCTCTGTGTTGAGTCGACATTATTCTGAGCACAGTACGTCGCAAAGTAATGAATTTACTACCTTCTTTTAGTAGTAAGTACATATACACGTTCTTGATTACCTACTTGCGGCGTTATTTTTTTTATTTATTTATTTGCACAGTGTACATACATATATTATGAGATAGATCTTATAGCTAAAATCTAAATCTATGTGTACAAAGACCCTGTTAGGGTGTTGCAAAACAGGACGACAACACAGTTACGTCCCAAGGGTAATTATAAAATGTTTTAACATTTACGTGAGGTTATACAAAGAAACTGTTCTAGAATAAGATGTCCTATTTATACATCATATACATAAGTTTACATTTACCATCTATCTTCCAATCAAATCAATCTTCCATCTATATTCTTCTTTTCAATGTTTTAGTTGATATCTTTTAAACCCCGCTATGCAGGATAAAAACATAAACGGTTCCTCAATATATATTAAAAATCCTATACAATGATCCAATTTTGGTCAAGTCTCTTGCATTTTTTCTGTGGGGCAAATGCCCATGGAAAATGGGCCATCTCCTTTGGTGTTTATGAGTATCGGACCATTTTTTGTTAGTGGTTTTCTGGGTAGCGATTCTGAAACCATTCGGTTGCATCCGACACGGAATCTCATCTCTCGGTCTTTGTCATGCTAAACAGATAAGACAAGGACCGAGAGATGAGATTCCGTGTCGGATGCAACCGAATGGTTTCAGAATCGCTACCCTGGTGGTTTTAAGAGTTGAATCTAGTGGATTGCTTGGCTAACCGTTGGCAACACTCTGAGTATCGCTCTACTTAGTCTGTGGAGGAGACGTGGAGACGGAACGCAAAGCGGCTGTGGCGGACATACCAAACCAAACATTTTTTTGTATATCAAAGTATTTTGTAAACAATAATTTGTTAGAACGGATACTTGATAACTGGTGATCGGTATAATTTAATAAAATGAGTGACATAATAACAGTGACTGCACCAGTGAATATGGCAGTAATAAAATATTGGGGCAAACGCGATGAGGAATTGATTATACCGTTAAATGATTCGGTAAGTGCTACCTTGGATACAAGCATAATGTTCGCGAAAACCTCAGTTTGCGCCCGTCCAGATTTCAAAGAAGATAAAATTTGGCTAAACAGGAAGAAAGAATCGTTTTCCAACAAGCGGCTAGTGAATTGTCTACAAGCTGTAAAAGCGAGAGCTATTGCCGAAAAGAGTGTGGATGAAAAATTTCTCTCTTGGAAAGTGCATGTTTGCTCCGAAAATAACTTTCCAACCGCTGCCGGGTTGGCGTCTTCTGCTGCTGGATATGCCTGCCTTGTATATGCGCTTGCGAAGCTATACAAAGTACAGAGTGATGTTAGTTCCTTGGCAAGATTAGGATCCGGTAGCGCTTGCCGAAGTGTTTATGGTGGTTTCGTGAGATGGTGTGCTGGATCAGACGCACAAGGAGAAGACTCAATCGCCTACCAAATTTCACCATCTTGGCCCGGTATGAGGGCTTTGATATTGGTTGTTCTTGATGCTAAAAAGAAAACTAGTTCGACAGACGGTATGAGATTAACTGCACAAACATCAGAGCTACTTCAACATCGCATAAAACATTGTGTGCCAAAGCGAACAGAAGACATCTGCAATGCAATTAAAAACAGAGATTTCAAAACATTTGCTGAAATAACAATGAAAGACAGCAACCAGTTTCATGCTGTATGTCTTGATTCATATCCACCATTTGTTTACATGAATGACATCTCTCATGGCATAGTGGAAGTCATTCATAAATACAACAACTTTTGTGGAGAACCAAGAGTTGCCTACACATTTGACGCTGGCCCTAATGCCTGTCTGTATCTCCTTGAAGAGGAAGTACCAAAAGTACTATCTTTAATTCTGCATACATTCCCTTCTTCTACTCCGGATAACTTTGTAAGAGGCTTAGATGTACCTGAAGAACCTCTCTCTTTTGAGATATTGAGCTCTCTATGTGAACCTAAACGCTTGGATCTGATAAAATATGTTATTCATACTAAAGTAGGCAATGGACCTTCAGAAGTATCAGATGGAAGTCATCTCTTGAATGAAGCAGGATTTCCTAAATAGATTTTCTTTGTATTGATTGGTGTTGGGTGTCTATTGTGAGTGTATGTATTTCTGGAGTGTTAAATTAGCATATATGAATATGAAGTGTATTGTTACTTTTACTTAGCTGATAAGGAAAAGAGGATGTAATATTAAATCTAATTTATTTACAATTATAAATAATACATTATGTGTATTATGTCTATGGTATTATTACAAACTTATTATAATAGGAGATCTTTACAATGAAAATGCTAAATTATCTTTTGTCATACAATTCCATTTATTTTTATCCTGAATACACTGTATAATGGAGCATAAAAATAAATGAAACTATCCCAGTTGCACTTATGAACGAGCAGAGACGGACACCTGCCATACTCTGATGATGTTGTCGGAATAACCAGCGAAGAGGGTCTGTCCATCGGTGGACCACGCGAGGGACAAGCACTGAGGTGGGTCAGACTTCTGGCTCTGGGTCTGGTTGATAATTTCTGGCTTCAACTCTTCAACCATCTCCTTGCTTTCCAGATCCTGAAGACAAATACATTAAATTAGTTAAATTCAGCAAGTCAGACACAAGATGAAGAATGCCTTTAGGTTTCCAATTGTTTACATACCCTAATCAAATTATTGTTCTAAACATTTAAGACAAAATTGATGTAAATTAAAAAATTGTATGCCAAGTGGACAAGTCTCTTAAGTCCTTTACTATTTTGGACTGACCTCGTGGCTTAGTTGGTAGTAGCACTGCCTGCGAAGCCAAGGGTCGTGGGTTCGATCCCCACCCAGTGCAAATATTTGTGTGATGAATTCAAATGTTTGCACTGTGTCTGGGTGTTTCTATGTATAATAAGTATGTATTTAAAAACTATATAAGTATTATATCAGCTATCTGGCCGCCATCACACAAGCTTTGCTTAGTTTGGGGTCAGATGGTGTTGTGTGTGAATTGTCCACCAATATTTATTTATTTATTTTCACAAATTTCTGTATTATCTAAATGTTCTCAGTAAAATGTATTCTGCCTAGTTTTAGTTAATAAATAATTGTAAGACCTTGAAATGGTAATATAAATAAAAATACATACCCAAATCTTGATAGAAGGGCCATAGGCAGCACAGAGCCAATATCTGTTGGGTGAGAAGCAGAGTGCTGTGATGATGTCATTGTGGTCAAGGGTGTGCAGATGCTTGCCGTCGTTCAAGTCCCACAGCATAGCCTTCATGTCCTTGCCACCAGATGCACACAGAGAGCCATCAGGGGAAACTGTGACCGTGTTCAGGTAACCAGAATGACCAAGGTGGTTGATCTTTAGCTTGCAGTTGGTCAAGTGCCATACCTGTGAACAAAAGCCATATCAAATTTAGTGATAACCTTACATTAATATTTGACAACGATGTTTACCATAAACAATGTAGGACCATACAGAAGCATGATTTTAGGAGGGAGGGGAGGGGGGCGGGGACGACGACCATGGAGGTTGAGTACCTAGAAAATAGTCACAAGTTCAAATCCCACTTGCACCTCTACTTTTCCAACTGTAAGCTATCCAAGTTAGATATCACCACTGGCTTTGATTGGAAACCATTGTGAGGAAATCAGCATCATTCCAACAACACACAAGTTATGTGTCATCAGCCAACCTGCACCGAGACGTGGTGGATTATGCTTGCAAGAACAAGCCTAGAGTCCCAGCAATGGGAACATGAACATTCAGTGGGTTGTTTATGAATGTTTATGGGAATATTATTTTTTACTAATGACTTTTGAAAATGTAGCTTATCACCTTAGTTATTTTGGCAGAAATAGTAACATACCTTGACCGTGCGGTCCCAACCAGCAGACACGATGATGGGGTTGGCATGGTTTGGAGAGAATCTGACACAAGACACCCAGTCAGAGTGTCCATCATCTTGAATGGTGTACTTGCACTCAGCAAGTGTGTTCCACAGTTTGATGGTCTTGTCTCGGGAGCCAGACACAATCTGACGGTTGTCAACTGAGAAAGCCACTGAGAGGACATCCTGTATAACATACAATAGATTAGTTGATTCATACGAATCTTGTATATATTTTTACAGTACAGTTAGGTCACTTTAGGAGAAACTTCTCTGAAGTTAATTTTAATTGTTCATCATGTGCTTCCAGCACATGTAAATTCAGTAAGTGTTCCTGAAATTTTATGTAAACTTACTAGCTAACAACTTCCAAAGTTAATCCAAAAATGACTCAACTGAACTGAGACACAAGGTTAGTATGGGACATTATGTACAGGTCATTGAGAAATAGATTAGAAGCACATGGATAAAAGGTAGATGAACAAATTGGTGTAAGAGTGCAGTGTAATGCAGTTCAGTTTACAAAGCAGATAAAGCAGTTTGATGTTCTATATCACTTTTGAGCCACATACTCAACTCGGGCTACCGCCTCTCAGGATTTGAAGGGTTAGAAAACTATAGGAAATGAGGTTAGTAAATAGAACATATTGTCCATGACGGCTTCATATATTTCTCTAGACATCGCAACTAATTCGGTCTTATAACAGAGACAGTACATACCCAAGGAGGCTATTTAGAGCGACCCTCATGGTGTTTGTCTTCTGCCTCGCATAGGCTCAAACCACTAGTCTTCTGCCTCGCTCAGGCGCTAACACATTGCACATAGCATAACACATTGCCCTATCACGTATCAGAATTAGAGTTCACACCTTGGTATGGTCTTCGAAACGCCTGGTAGTCTTCCCCGCGGCAAGATCCCACAAACGCAGGGTCTTGTCCCAAGATCCGGAGAGAGCGTAGTTACCGTCACTAGACAGAACCACGTCGGAGATGAAGTGAGAGTGACCGTACAAACGCTTCTGGGGAACGCCGTAGTTGGTTTCGTCTCTGGTCAATTTCCAGACGATCAGGGTTTTGTCTGAAATACATGAATTTAACTTTTAATCATGTTCTGATAACGAATCTACGCAATAGGAGTTAAATCAGTATCAGCCCCATATCCGCTTGCCGCTCAGGAATCGCGTGGCAAAGGTTTTGTGTCATCATTACAACTACTACGAAAATACGTAATAAGTAGGAATGCCGATGGAATTTAACAAACATTTGTGAAGTTTGATTGAATATTTTAGCATTAACTCGGGAGATGGAAATGGATTCTATAGATGGAAAATTAATTATAACCTTACCTCGGGATGAAGACAAAATCATGTCCGGATATTTAGGGTTTGTGGCAATTTGCGTGACCCAGCCATTGTGGCCGCAGAGCGTGCCTCTAAGTTTTAAAGTTTCAGTCATTTTAACTGTATTTGATTTTGAGCAACTAGCTCCGACGCAATCACGACGCCAACCAAAAGTGAAAAGAACGAAATTTGACGATGGCTGAATTTCGTGCCACTAGCTTTGACATTGACAACCAAAAGTGTTAGACAGCTTAGACTTAAATTAGCCACATGACACCAACTTAACAAACCAAATTTATTGTATGTTGCCAAGTTTTCAATACATTAGACCATAGAGAAGATTTTTTTTACTAAAATGCCTTTTCGACGAGAGCCGGCTCCGGCAAGCTTACTCGTTACTCGTCACAGTAAAGTTTTATAGTCCGGTCAATTTGGGCATAAAAATGGTGATCAAATACTAAAAAATCTGACAGAGCTACATTTTCGCAGAGACTTTGGTTTTACCATGACAAATAAAGAGTCCCTTCGATCACATGTGTGCTTCTTAGTAGCAATTCTAAATCCATTCGACACGGAATCTCATCTCTCGGTTTTTGTCTTGACTTGACTTATTCGGGGTCAAAAGTCAATTTTTTTGGATTTTTGGAGAACGACATTTATCGAAAAAGATCTTTAGACAAAGTTTTAGATATCTAAATGTTCTATAAAACTTATATATATTTATTTTTTCTAAAACCCATCATGTCTGAGATATTGGGCTAAGAGTTTATTACGTTCTATACAATAATGCACACATATGCCTATTCAGGTGCTTAAGCAAGCAAAAATGCTTACTGTTATGTTTTATGGATATGTCGCAGCCAACTAGCTAATCAGCCGTTCAATTAATAGCCTAAGCAAGCTTTTATATCGTCGAAGACTAAATTCATTGCTTATAGTGAACCTCAGTTTCTCGTCCACTCCTCACATATGTTTTAAATCCCACTAATGCTCTATAGTTTCCTAATCTTGATTTTTACCTTGATTTCGTGGTTTTGTTGATAGAGTACAAAGTAGTAGATATAATTACCGACGAGAAGCTGTCGTTTAGACAACATAAAATGTAAACGAAACAACGAAAAACCTGACGGAATGTAACGAAGAAACCAATAAATCAAAGAATAATGGTATGGACCATTATTCTTTGAGTTCAACAGTTATTTATTTTCAACGCTTTTATGAAGACCCACTCTTCTTTAAGATCCTGCGAAGACTAATGGATTTTATTGTCTAAGCGCTCAACCAAGGCTCACTTGTTTACCACTATTGCGCTGGGTCATCCTTTACTAGGCTTATCCTATCGTTTATGCTAGCCTGCACCTATAACAACGTGTCTAGGCGTCTTCGAGGCTAGAGCAGGGAACGCTTGCTGACATTTAGACTTCAAAAAAAATCAGAGACCTGTTTTAGGAACCCTTACCTATGATGTCACTGAACGATGATGTTATCTATACTAATACTAGCTGACCCCGCAAACGTTGTTTTGCCTTAGTGAACAACCCTTGTCACTTAGGGGTATGAAAAATAGCTAGTAGCCGATTCTCATACCTACAGAATATGCATATAAAATTTAGTTAAAATCAGTAAAGCCGTTTCGGAGGAGTAAGGAAACAAACACTGTGACACGAGAATTTTATATATAAGATTATAAAGCTGAAGAGTTTGTTTGTTTGTTTGTTTGAACGCTAGGATCTCGGAAACTACTGGACCGATAGGAAAGATTATTTTTTTGTTGGATACTCCATTTATCGAGGAAGGCTATAGGGTATATAACATTACGCTACTACCAATAGGTACGGAGTATGAGTGAAGAATGTAAAGAAAACGGGGAAAAATATTTCTCTTCGAGAGCTTTAGTTCCGTGAATTTAAATTCTCTTTGGTCGTTGAAGTCTGTGACGGCGCG
The DNA here is from genome assembly GCA_963693475.1 of Ectropis crepuscularia. Lineage (NCBI taxonomy): Eukaryota > Metazoa > Arthropoda > Insecta > Lepidoptera > Geometridae > Ectropis > Ectropis crepuscularia. The sequence goes on from OY856358.1 coordinate 21,427,169, forward strand.
TGTCTACATTTGAAGTTTGTGTCATTTGAAGTAATCAAACTAAGTAAGCTATCAAATTCCGAGTTATAAGTTTTCACTTCTATCGGCAGTTTCTATGACTGCCAATTTTTTTTATTTAATTTAAACACTCCACAGACTCCGGGGACCGTGACCTTTGTCATTACAATAATCTTTTTTTTATTTACATAGATCTTGGATTAGGAGAAGAAGAGGAAAAAAAGAGCTAGTGACTTCTTATTAGCTGTTTATACAGTGAATCTATATATTATATAAATTCTAAATCTATATAGATTCACAGCTAATTAACTGTAAAAACACTTTTATACATATTTTTACGTGATGAGTGACCTTAACAGCTAATTCACTATACAGACAGACAGACAGACAGAAACACTTTATTATGCATACCAGAAAAACATACAATAAAAAACAATAGAAAATAAAATAACTTATAACTAGTGCCATAAATGGCACTATATAAACAGCTAATGACTTCTCATTAGCTGTTTATACAGTGAATCTATATAATATGTAGAACTATATTACAGTGAATCTATATATTAGATAGATTCGCTGTTATATCTATATTATACTAGCGACCCGTTCCGGCTTCGCTCGGATTTCGTCATATAAGGACTATTAATCGAAAAAAAAAACTATCCATCTCTCAAGTTGGACCAGACTGCTATGCCAATTTAATTTAAAATCGGTTAAGTAGTTTAGGAATCCATCGCGTACAAACTATTTACCCGACTGCGCGACGCAAAGGAGTGGTAATGTGTTTAACAGTCTATGTATGTATGTATGTATGTTTGTATGTTCCTTTGAAGCACTATACAGACCAAACGCCTGGCCCAATTTTTATGATTCACACGTCAATCGATTCCTCTTAATCTGGCGAGTGACACTAAAGACATGACATTAGTGTAAATCCAATATGGCGGATTCAGGACGCCATTTTGTCCAAATTAAAAAAATAAAAATCACCAAAATATGTCAAGAGGGATATCGTTGAATAGGTATTTAAAAATAATGTTTAGCTTTTTCTAATGTTTTTCGATTTGACTGACCGTTTAGGATGTATATCGATTTAAAGTTGAGTTACAACCATTGTCACATTTATAGGTTTTTAGGTAGCAGAAAACTTCGTATAACTAACTGTACGTGTGAATGTGGATGGACATTATATACTAACGTATCTAGTAGGCATCAATATAAATCAATAGATGTGCCCTAGCACCTTGAAATTGGTAGTAAACTGCGTCTCTGTACGTATCGTAAGTGGTTTACAAACAACCAATCTATTTGACCCCTATAATCGCTAGCGGCGAGATTTGCTGTGGTTCTACTTATTTTGGTTGACGACACCGAATAATGATAGGTAAAAACGTCTGGCGTCCACCGCGTCCTGCAACCGACTAGAACGGAAAGAGTGAGCTCGCTCTTCCCAACGTTGACATGATTGCGTGCGCCCTGAAGTTTGGGATGGGGCCCATCTTGGGTTCTACGATCTATGCTAGTAGGTATATTGGACTACTTTTTTTTTCGTACGTGCAGGAAATGTATTTACGCATACCCTACTGCACCGCCTGGGAGACACAGTTATGTTGCACTCTATATCATGTATGGATATGGTGCCCCTATCTACTATTAAACCTCCATGGGGTTTCAACTCTGCCTCTGATAGTGGGAACACGGAACCGCTCTGGGATTGCTCCACCTCGGTCGCCCATCTCCAACTTCAAACGATTTAGTAGGTACTCAACGTCAATCGAAAACCTATAGGTACTAACACAAAACTATAAATATGAATTACATGCAGTAGAAAATCCTACATATTATACCTATCAGTAGAGACGAAGACATTTGCTCAACAACCAAAAGATGCATATTATTATGTTGAGCATATTCACAACATTGTCCATAACTAAAAAGTATAAAACAAAAATATATAATTTAAAAACTCAAAAACCCGACTGCGTAAAAAGTGAACCAAACTACGTACTCGCATACTAAAAAAAACTGAAAAGAATAAAACAAGCATTTAGATTTCTGGTGGTCTAGAATTCTATAATATGTTATTGTATTAATACTATTGAAATAAATACAATATTTTCTAATAAAAGAACATTACAACTGAACAGTCGGGATCCATTGAACAATCGATATTATTATTCGACATACAATGTAATTATTCAATGGATCCCGACTCTTCAGTTGTAATGTTCTTTTATTAGAAAATATTGTATATATTTCAATAGTATTAATACAATAACATATTATAGAATTCTAGACCACCAGAAATCTAAATGCTTGTTTTATTCTTTTCAGTTTTTTTTAGTATGCGAGTACGTAGTTTGGTTCACTTTTTACGCAGTCGGGTTTTTGAGTTTTTAAATTATATATTTTTATTATGTTATGTTATTTACATAAGTATTGTATCTTCCATGCTCATTACAGGGTGAATTATGATTGAATTAATCATTCTAATTTTTATATGACTTTGATGCCAACATGTACTTAGTGGTATGTCATTACCTGTTCGATATCTATGCTAGGTAGGTATTTCGCTCCCGCACGCTGCGCGGGCGCCACGACGTCATTTTTAACTTCGTATGGAAAAAAATATGTGCTCTCGTGTCTAATTTTCACACATGTGATTCATAACTTAATATAGATGAACTACCATAAATATTGTTGGACCTTTCTGCAACACGTTGTATAATAACATAGGTAATGTGTTTTAATACGAGTATGTAAAAACTAACTATCGTGTTATGAATTAATTACGAATTAATTAGTTGGCGTGTTTTAATTTGTGTTTGCAGATATATTTGGAATCTCCTATGTTGGCTTGTAAATTTTTTGCTTTCTTGTTACTTTTATTATGTTCCTTTTTGATATGTATAAATTTTAACAGAGAAATTTCGCAGTCGAGCTCCAAGATACAAGTCTTGTATTTAGTTTGAATCTCAAGTACCAGTACCAGAGCAGCAGCAAGTTTTCACTTCTATCGGCAGTTCCTATGACTGGCAATTTTTTTTTTAATTGTATCTGCCTAAATATAATTTCAAAAAAACTGAGCACAGCTCGGTCAACCAGGTACTATACATAATAAGACACTAGTAGATATTCATATTCATAATTTATTCATAAAATCCAATTTTACATGTCAAACAATATCACCATAATAATGTCATAAGAACAATAAATTAATAAAAAATATCACCATAATAATGTCATAAGAATAATAAATTAACAAAAAATATCACCATAAAAATGTCATAGGAATAATAAATTAATAAATGTTATTAAATTTACATTAATACTCATATTTTAAAATTATAAAATTCACTGAAGTCGTAGAAAGATTGCTCGATAAGCCATTTTTTAAGTTTTATTTTAAATACATTTAGGCTCTCTATCGTTGTGACGTCGCTGGGCAACTGATTGTAAACTATGGGAGCCATGACATGAGTCAACTTGGAGGACTTGGTGAGGGAGTGTGGGACCGCTGCCAGCTTGTGGCCAGCCCGTGTGGGGTACGAGTGCCGGGCACCGCACTCCTCGTACTCGCTGAGGTTGATCCTGGCGTACACCGCCACCTGATAAATCAGAATGGCGGGTAACGTCATTATGCCCAGGTCCTTGAAATAAGGGCGAGCCGGGGTATCCCATGGCACTTTCGCCACACACCGTACCGCCCGCTTTTGCATACGGAAGGCGCGCTCCCAGTCCGCAGCTCTTGCCCACATTTCAGCACCGTATTGTAACTGGGAGTGCACCGTCGCGAAGTAGCATGCACGCGCCACTTCACTGGGGACCAGCTTCGCCACTCGGCTTAGTGCAAAGCAGGCACTTCCGAGCTTTCCGCATACTTTATCGATGTGGCGATCCCACCTTAAGCCACAGTCCAACTCAAAGCCAAGAAATATCGTCAATTCCTGCTCATCAATACTCATTCCATTCAACCTTACCTGTAACGGTCTTGATGGCTTACCAGACAAGCTGAATTTCATGAAATGAGTCTTGGTAAGGTTCAGAACCAGACCGCTCCGGTTGAACCAGGTAAAAAGCTGAGCCGCGGCATCGTTCAGTTTCCTCTCCAGATCCTCAACAGTTGGTGCCGTGACCACTGCGACTACGTCATCTGCGTACATCAGTACTTCTGCAGCGGTCACCGCCTCGGGCAGGTCATTCATGAGCAGTGAGAACAGGATGTTGGATACTGATGACCCCTGAGCCACACCCATTTCCGACGTCATGGGATCCGATTTCTCTAATACACCGACGACTACTTGAGCTCTGTCCCACATCAGACCCGTCAGAAGCGAATGAGCAGTACCGACAACACCATAATGCTGTAGTTTAACAGATAGCACGTCGCGGTCGGCAACATCAAAAGCTTTAGACAGGTCACAACACAGAATCGCTACCTGCAGTTTAGGCTTAGACTCCCGGGCCATCACGACACGGCGCACCACTTCACGCACCAGATCCGCGGTCGAGCGCCCCTCGCGATACGCATATTGTCTATTGGAAAGAGCATTCGTTTCCGTCAAGAATTTGATAAGCCGAGTACTGAGGCCATTCTCAAAAATTTTGGCAACAGCAGGTATAATCGAGACCGGCCTGTAACTGTCGATACTTTCTCGACTTCCCTTCCCCTTATACATTGGAGAGACTTTACTGACTTTAATGATATATTATGTAGAACGTGATTCTTACGAGCACGAGCGCAATATCTCGGAAATGGTGGGTCTTAGAAAAATAAATTTATGACATTTATAAAAAATTTAGAGATCTAAAACTTTGTCAAAGATACTTTTTCGTTAAGTCTTAACGTTTTCCAGAACAGTTAAAAAATCCAAAAATTTTGACCTTTGACCCCAAATAAGTCAAGAAGCACACATGCTATCGAAGAGTTATTTGTTTGTTTATGTTATTTGTAATGGTAAACTGAAGGTCTGTGCGGAAATTTAGTTCTGTTGAAATTTTTGTTATTTCAATTGTCTAAATTAACCGGACTTATTACTCGTACTTTTTGGGAAGGAGTCAAGTACCTTGATTTAAAAAAAAAAAAAAAAAGTACCTTGATTTACAAACCAATTTCAACATATATGTGACGTGTCGCCAATTTTATTTTGTTAAAGAAATTTCACAAAAACAAACACTGGTGCCACACTTAACAACGTTATTTATAACATAGATTTCGATTTATTTTTGCTGTATCTATAACCTTTGATGAGTCAATTTGCATCAGGGTAATGATTCTAAACGCAATCCGAACGGCTCGAATTCGGAATGACAATCCTTGTGTCTGCCATTCTAAACTGATAAGAGCAAGACCGAGAGATAAGATTCCGTTTCGTATCAATCCGACTAGGTTCTGAATCGCTAGGCTGGAACTAGCTTCATTGATTTCGTCATTATATCAAACCTCTCTGTCTTGGGCTCAAGCGTTTAGAATGACAGAGACTAGGATTGTTATTCCATGCCGAAACCGTTCCGACAGCATTGTCAACCAGCACCAAATTTGGATATTGGAAGCTGTTGAAACCTCCGACCAACTATGTCTTCAAAGGTTGAAGCTAATGTTTTTGGGCAAAGAGTTCAAGTTTTTGGGTCCAAACGATTGACGACAAGGGACGAGGAAAGTGGAAATAGTTGGTCTGAGGGAAAGCGGCACTGGGACTGGGAATAGACCAAAGAGGATAAACTTGTTCTACTAAAACCTATTGCAAAAAAATGTTCCATATTTTTTTTCTCAGGATAGATACCTATTTATTTTCTTTATGTTTTGTCGTCTGATTATGTCAAATCGGTGAAAGACTTCAAGAGAAAATTTTGAAAGTTGAGTATGTTAGATTTTCTTTAGATTAATTTGAGTAAAGTCCAACTAGGTAATAATACCTACATAATATTTTTTGTAGCCATTCCAGTTTTATTTTTGCTAAAACCCTTCCAATGGATTTTATAACTGAGCCCCCGCAACAAATTGGTATGACCAAAGCAAAGATGGTGTCTTCGAGCTCACTAAAAGTAAGAGTTTTAAAACACTTGATTTTTTTAACTTCCGTTTGATTCTATTCTTTTCTGCATGCATTTCGAATCATAAAACAAGTTTCCAAACATATGTGAATCTCAGAATAATCATTGTGAACGCATCTACAACTAGCATCACGAAGTAGTTCTGGGAGTCTCCGCTTGGAGGATTTCTTTTCTAAATTGACGTCACGCAAACGCCATTTTGTATAGTGTTCGCCGTAGTCAGTTTTTTGGAAGTAGTGTAAAATAGATAATTCGCATGGTTTTGTGTACATTTAGAACATAATAACAATCAAAAACCCAGTTAACGTCTCGTACGTTAATCCCACAGACACAAAGTATGGAGGACAAAGCATCGCTAAAGGAACTGGATCAATGGATAGAACAACTAAACGAATGCAAGCAATTGTCAGAAAATCAAGTAAAAACGTTATGCGACAAGGTAAAGTACATTTGAATTTATCATTGTAGTATGGTAGAAGTGTTGAATTGATCAGATTAGGTGATTATGTGTTAATTTCCCGTGTGTGTAACCATAGTTGTATGATTCATGTACCTACCTGACGACTTACAAGAACGCTTGGCTCTCGGTTTGGTTGTGTTGGAGTGCCCCTGAGCCTCCCGGGGATAGTGTGCGGTGTTTGTCGGTGATCGGACGGGGTTGTATAAAAGTTGTCATGTAATGTTTACCACACCCCACACTATCAATCTTTTCTTAGTCGATATTAGCCTAATTGGTTGTTGGATATTTTTAGCCTAGGCACGGAAGTGTGCTAATCAATTATCTGTAGTGTTCGCGAATTCCGAACTTGTTTATTTTGAATGTTTATTTCGTTGAATCAATCCAATTCTTCGCTGGAGTCTGATGATAACAAACTCTCCAATCTCGTAATTTCTCTTAACTTTTCCTGTTTTAATGAAAATTACCTGAAAGCTAGTGTTTATACAAAATATTATCTACTTACGTTTTTGATCTAATCTCATTAGAATTGTATATTTTTATCTGACAAGAAGTGGCACACAATTTCATTTGATATACATATCCTTATAGATACCTATTACTTTAGTGTATTATTATACCTAAATATCATCCAAAACTATGCATAATTGTTCATAAATCATGACAATTACAATCAATACCAAAAAGAAAAAATTCAATCATCTGATAAGGAGGCATTATTTTTAGATGGATATGTTTTTACTATTCAGCATAAAAAGCCTAAAGAAGTGTTTTCTATGTTTGGATTTGTCAGGATTTGTGAATTTGAAAAGGGATAGTAAAGCATTTCAACTAGTGAATATAATTTAAAGTTTGATTAACTGTTAACTGTCGACACTAACTTTGTTGCGGGGAAAATAACATAGAAACCAGTTGACCATCCCAACATTCATCACATAACCATGTTCGAAGTGATATTTCCTGGATTAGTATTGATAAAAGTGCCATTACTCTGGTACTAGATAAACCTGTCTATTACTGCTCTGTATCCATCCTCCCTATATGATGCTTAACAATAAATTTGATATTCAGTTTAGGATGAAACATAATTAATATGGAATTGAAACAACCTTCCTTCCTTGTTTTGAATCAATTCATTAAAATTAATCCTCAAGCAACAATATAGTAAATATACAAAATAAAGTGAATAAACACCCTTGTCAATCTTAACTTAGGCTGATCAAATCATTTTATCGAATCATTAAAGTTAGAGATGAGACGAACTTCTTAGCATTCCATGGATTCACCGTGCGGGTGCCGGGTCCATCGTGTGGCAGAGAGAGAAATCTCGAATAGACCCCAAGACTTGTGACTCGGGCTGTAGGTTTAAAAGGGGCCCCTTATATTGACGTACGTCAACACTCACCTTCACTACTCGTATTTCTCTCCCTGCCCAGCCAACCAATAAACAATATCGTAAATATATGAAATAATGTGAATTTTATTGCAACCATTTTATTCTAAAAATAAAGTAGCCAAGTGCGCGCCAAGACTCGCCCATGAAGGGTTCCGTTGCAGCAAGTAACATAATATACATAGTACACATAATTCTTGTAGTTCGTTGTAACTTTGATAGAAGTGAGAGACGTACTTCTTAGCATTCCATGGATTCACCGTGCGGGTGCCGGGTCCGTCGTGTGGCAGAGAGAGAAATCTCGAATAGACCCCAAGACTTGTGACTCGGGCTGTAGGTTTAAAAGGGGCCCCTTACATTGACGTACGTCAACACTCACCTTCACTACTCGTATTTCTCTCCCTGCCCAGCCAAATCCGATATGATCCTACTAGTGCAGCTTTAGATACTCGTTCTAGTATAGAACTTACTGCACTTCTGGACAATCCAAGGTCTTTAAGCAGGTTATAGAGAGATTTTGCTGGTATACCTCTCGCTTCTACTTCTACAGCGTATAAATTAACTACATAGCCATTTTTTGTTAATTCATTTTGTAGGTCTTAATACTTATTTTGTTTCATCACGTGGTCTTTAGGTATATTAGTTTCCCACGGTACGGTAAGTTCTACCAGGACTATGCGTTTCGTAGCCCTAGAAAAAAGGAAAATGTCCGGTCTGGATGACGAAACACCCACATCCTCTGGGATTTTGTAGTGCTTTTCATACGTGTCCATTAAAATTGTCCAATCAGGTGCTGAACCCAGGATTGAGTAAGGCTTGTTCTTGGAGTTTGAAGTTGAGCCCTCTTTTACAAAGTTAATTTGTCTTTTGTTCATCGTCAATCCCTTTTGGGCTCTAGCTACCGAAAGGCTTACGGCTTCACGTATGATTTCAAGTACTCTGTCATGGCGCTGTGAGTAATGACCCCTATTAAGGAGCACCTTGCATCCCACCAATATGTGCCTTGCTGTACATATCGCCTCACCACAAGTATAGCAACATTTTTCAGAGGCTTTTCCCCACCTTACCAAGTTACTCTGGTCAGGGAGGGTCATTTGGAAAGCGTTCAGATAAAATTTTAATAAGGCAGGAGACCAGTCATATAGCAAGGTGCGCCACTTTAGAGCTAATGGGATACAAAACTCACCTATGGTTAACCACTCACTTTGCATTTCTAAATTCATAGCGTGCACTTTGTAACTATCATTTTCGTCTTGTTGTAGAAAGGTTTTTACCATGTCTCGGTCTTCCCTTTTCTTTCTCGCACCCAACCCAGCTGTATTTACTTGCGCACCTGCCATAAATTGTTTGTGGAATTGAAGTCTAGATTCAAGGTCCGAAGCGCTTTTGTCTTTTGGGAGAGATGCAATTAATTCGTCTTTCGACTTTCCCAAAACATGCGTTTTTGTAACTCTTAGGTGTTTGTAGATTTCGGATGGTTTTTTTAGTTTCAGGCCAAAACTATTGTGATCCCTAAATAGAGTAGAGGGATCAGCCGGATGTGCCAATCCAAACCATGACTTCAATATCTTTATGACATTAGCATCTAATTTTGCGAGGAGGGTTTTACCGATGTCATATACTAGGAAAGGCCAAGTGAGACGTGATGTGAGATAGTTGTCATATATCCATGCTTTTTTGATATTGCTGATAGGCTGTTGGTCTACCTTACTGAGGTCATTCATGAAATTTCCAACAACTACCTCTAATGATGGTGTACGTCCTTTGTAGTCTATCTTTCTACCAAGAAATTTGAAAGGCACTGCCTCTGCTATTGTGACAACTCTTTGGCCACTTATGGAGAGTCCCGGATCGTAAGAAGTATATTTGGTATCTCGTCTACCCAGACATAAACAATGACATTTACTTGGTTTTGCCCTCATTCCCTCCGTCCATGTACAGAACTCATCAACATCATTCAACAATTGTTGACACTGTTTGGGATTTCGTGTAAGTATTGCAAGGTCGTCCGCAAAGGCTAAAATTGACTCAGTGTACTTATTGTTGATTTTAAACCGGTAGCCCCATTTCTTCTCACGGGATATTAATTTATCTACTAGAATATTTATAACTATTGGTGATAAGCAGCACCCTTGGAATAGTCCCACATTATATTTAAGTGGTTTTGAGTATTCTTTGTTTACTGCTATAACAAATTTTAAGTGATTATAATATGAATTAATTATGTCAATAATTACAGCAGGAAAGTTATACCATTTTAGGGCAAATAACATAAGTTCATGCTGCACGGAACCAAATGCGTTCTCTAGGTCTATCCAGCAGACTGTTATTTGTCTCTCATGTGTTCTGGCATCTTTCAAACTTTCCGCTAGTAATGTATTGTGTTCCAGGCATCCAGAAATACCAGGCAAGAAGCCTTTCTGGTGGTTGGGCCTGAAATACCTATTGCTAGCCATAAATGTGGTCATTTTTGTTTGCAATATACTGAAAAAAATTTTAGAAATTGTATTGGTTAGGGCTATCGGTCTGGTGTCTTTTGGATGAGTTACTTCTTTCATTTTAGGAATCAGGACAAAAATTGCTCTTCCAAATGATTTTGGGATTTGCTTTCCTGACCAGATCTTACTGAATATATTTAAGATATGTTTACGAACTGATGGACACTTTTTATACACTATGTAAGGAATGCCATCAGGGCCTGGAGCTGATTTAGTAGTTTTCTTCTTAATTTGATAGTTTACTTCCTCTTCACTAGGTGGAGTGCTTTGAAAGTTTGTTAGAGGATCATTAGTCAAATTATTCAGTGTAGACGAAAATGATTTTAGAAACGTCAACATCATTTTTGAAGACCTATCGATAGACACCCCACACGTGTAGGTTTGATGAAAAAAAAATTTTTGAGTTTCAGTTCTCAGTATGGGGGGCACCCCTAATTTTTGTTTTTTTAAAAAACTTTTATAAAAATCTTAATGCGGTTAACAGAATACATCTACTTACCAAGTTTCAACAGTGTAGTTCTCATAGTTTCGGCAAAAAGTGTCTGTGACATACGGACGGACAGACAGACAGACATGACGAATCTATAAGGGTTCCGTTTTTACGTTTTACGGAACCCTAAAAATGGTTGCACTCACTCATTGGTTTTTTGCATGTACATAAAAATAGTTAAGTTACGGTGGTCTAGTCGGGAGAACGGCGGCTGCCGATCCGGAGACCCCAGGTTCAAACCCCACACGCACCACTGTCTTTTCGAAGTCATGTGCGTAATGCCGCTAATTAAAACGGTGAAGGAAAACATCGTGAGGAAACCGACATGTACCTAGAATCTTTCAAAGTCATGTGTCATCCGCCAACCCGCACTGGGCCAGTGTGGTGGATTATGGCCTTAACTCTCTCCTTGCGAGAGAAGGTCCCGAGTCCCAGCAGTGGGAAAGTTTATTGGGCTGTTGATGTTGATGATGTTGACATAAAGATAGTTCATACTTATGTGATTGAACCTAAATGTAAATTTCCAATCTACCTTTTTTTATTTTATGTCTATTATGTATTTCCATGTGAACAACACTAGATTTCCTCCTTTACATTGATTGACAGATAATTTCTGTAATTTGTATGCCCATGTACTAAGCAACTAAGCTGAAAGTACTCATATACATACTCCTGTTTATTAACAGTGATAATTACTTGATCTCTTTAATTTCAAGAAAGTGCAATATCAACACCCAAGATAACTTTAGTTCATTGTTGACTCCTTGATCCATACATACAGTAAACCTTAACACCAAGGAAATTAAAACTAGACCTTTCCCATGACCTTTTTTTATTACATAAATTTTCATAGAATCTTACAATCATCTGCTTGTCTTTGCTTGGAATTGTTGAGCAGTAGTTGGTCTCAGTAGTATTTCTACCTACTTGCATCATACAGCAAATTGCTGAGATTCAATTTGTTTTGATAACTCTTGCTTCGATCTAGTAGTTAGACTATTTCTGTACGGGATGGAACAAAAATACCAGACAGTGATATCACTTAGAGGTCATTGAACCCTGTTGAAGTTAGTCTTTAAAGGTGTCTCCTTACACGTGTCTTAATATGTTTAAAATGTTTGTTTTGTCCTTTATTCCTCAGTAATCCAATTAGGGTTGTTGAACTATTGATTTGTTTTGGTCAGATTTTTTTTCATTGAGCTGAGTTTTCATAAAAATCCCAGTGTCTCAGGATTTTACTACAGTAAGTTTAGTTGAATATGCCATATAGCCAGATCTATGGGTCTGGGTAAGCACAGGACATCTACCGAGTGCTTGAAACTAGGTGACCCACGGTCTTATCTGACCAAGTTAAGAAGATACCAGCCAAAAAATAATAATAAGTAAACAGCATACATAATGTTTCCCCCTTATGAGAGAATACCAACACTCAGGGCTGGCCAAGTGTGGGTGGAAGGATGAAGTCCTCGAAAGGAGTTCTTGGAACATGCCTTTTTCTTCTCAATATTTTTAGGGTTCTGTATATCAAAAGGAAACACGAAACCCTTATATTATTCAATATTAAAGGCAGTAGTGATAACAAAATTGCACATCTGCTTTTGCACAAATACTCATGAGTTGCAGATGGGATTCAAACCTACAACATCACACTTGTGAATTCATACACACATTTTGACCACAAGCACAACACAGCTTTTCCCACCAAAATTAAATTCTATATCTGCTGGTTTTGGTTGGCTGTGATACCACAGATGCTTCAAACTTATAATATCCCTCTTTTTGATATGTTTGTAGCATTTAGTTTTGGTTTTACAGGTATGTTAGTGTTTTTTAAAACAAAACGTAAGGTTGAGAATTTATTGTGCAAAGTAAATAAAATAGTTGAAATAACCACACAAGGTTGAAGATGCCACTATAATGAAAGTTAAATCAAGGCAAGACGTAATTTATCCGACCTTCATTAATTTTTTACGTTACCATTGAACTTTGTCATCTAATGGGTAAAAGTATGTTTAGTATGCTTGTGGACTCCTGACCCTGTATTTTGAGATTGCCACTAACTAAAACGCGATTATTTTCCAGACACGTAACTTTCGTACTGGTAGGAATCTGCGCAGAGTCCGCCTGGGGAAGTACCACACGTTTGCTAGTTATTCTACCGCCAAGCAGTAACGTGCAAACATTACTGTTCAGGCAGAGCGACTCGATGTCAGGGTGTGACACGTGACCTTCATTTCGAGTTTGTTTATGCAAACCAAAATCATTTCCGCGGCAACTCTACGTTTTACACACAGGTGCGCGTTTGATTGAGTGCGAAATCTGTGTAGTAGTAGTGTTACCAAGTTACAATGCGCCGTTTATAAGGAATTCAGAGTGCCTAAAGTATGGGCTAAGTTAAGTCAATCGGCCTTGTTTGTTTTATAGATATTGATGATGAAGATTCATCGACTTGTATATTTCCTTTAAACATTGTATCATTTTAACATTAACAGCGGATGAATCATGTGGCTCGTAATCAATCGATACTTCGTCATTATTGACGTCGGTTGATTACAATAAAATCGACAACTTTCGCGCGCAATTGTGTATCTTTATTCTTTTGTTTAAAATCGATAGCGAGGGTCTGACTCCCACGTAATCAATTCTAAAGCAAAGTGTACTGGTCAAGTTTGAAGTTAGCATCTTCTGAATAACCTCTCCATTCTTGGTGTCTTAGGGTTAGTCAGTTTCTTTTAGATAAGCGCGCTTCGTCGTAGACTGTGGTCGCGAAAATCAGACGAGAAATTACTTAAAATGGACTGATTTTAAGATAAAAAAAAAACATAATCATCATTAAAGATTTACGATGCCAATGGTACAGCCGTTTATTTTTAAACGATGCAAAAATGGTCGGTTGTAATTTGTAATGTGTTGGATTTGTCTGTGTATCTGGACTTCTGTGTATACTATCTGGGTGTCTGTGAATGTCTGCTGTGGAATCGTATAATCGTAATACGGAACGAAAAGACCGATTTTATATTGTTTGCAAGCTGTCGTAGCTAAATGAATACAATGTACCGTGTTTTATCTAAAACTTGTAACTAGGTATAGGCCCGCAATTTTGTACGTATGTATGTAATTTGGAAAGAGAATACTCCCGGAGTCTTAATAAAAATATTTTAAAGATTCAGGAAAAAAGAAGTCTATGTGATATTCGAAACTAAAATTGTAGCTTGATCCCTTCAGTTGTTCCAAAGTGATTGAGCAACAAACGTTCAAATATCGATATTTTTGTATTTATAATATTAGTAGGATTTACCTATGTAGGTAGGCTACTAATTTTTTAAAATCTTTGTTTTACTAGCAGCGCCCCGCGGTGTTACCCGCGAAGTTCCCATTACCGTTGTTCCCGTGGGTTTTCCGGGATAAAAGGGCGTATGTGTTCTTCCAGACTATAATCTATCTGTGTTCCAAATTTCAGCTCGATCCGTTCATACGTTAGGACGTGATTAGGCGCGTACTGACTGAGTGAGGCAGCCTCGCGAGGCTGCCTCGCCTCGCATGCCTCGATCAGTCAGTACGCGCCTCGCCCGCGGCAAGCGCACGCGCTGCCTCGGGCGAGCATTGCCTCGGCCGATCCGCCTCGTGTCGGTTTTTTGTCGCGCTCAAAGGTGCCTCAGTCCATTTGGCGCGCGCACTCAGGACGGACGTTGTGTGCCTCGCTCGCCTCGCTCGCTTGCGTCATGGATAAGGAGCTGTGCTTGAAACTTATCGAGCAATATGGGAATTCCAAACTTCTTTGGGACGCGCAATGTCCACAATACACAAACAGGGGATTGAGGGAAGATGCATGGAAAAATATAAGCAGAGAAATGATTCTCCCAGTAGAAGATCGCGTGGTCTCATCTTGACAACTCGCTTTGTACTAAATGTTCGGGCCGGACGATGGCTCGGTTTTTCCTCGCGAGGCAGCCTCGCGACGATGGTTTTGTAGCGAGGCAGCCTCGTTCAGAAAATCGTCGCGAGGCATACGGCCGAGGAAGCCTCGCTGTATGCCTCGCTCAGTCAGTACGCGCCTATTGACATACATTGACATTTATAATATTAGTAGGATAGGTAAATCTAAAAGAATAGAGGACGTAGGAATATCATGCTGTTAATACGTACGAAACTCCAAAATTAGTGCACCTAATTTATGTAATGACCTTAACTATCAAAGATTAGGAACTAATCGATACTTGAATTATCACCTTTGTCTAGTGTAATAACATTATAATTTTTGTGAACAAAGAACAAACGAATATTAACTTTATGAACTTTAAACGAGAGCATAAATTACAATTTTCTTGAACTGTTTTCTAGAGAAGCATAAAGGTTTTTATTTTTACTTTTCTTTTCTTTTTAATCTAGGTAGGTAGTTGGGTAATAACTGAGATACGTATATATTGCACTTTTTTATGGGAATGTCTACAAAAGATTACATCAAGTAGGTATCTGTAACCGGGAACGCCCGAGCCGATATTCTCAACTCTTTATGACAAAGCGTTTGTTTTTTTTATTACCAATATTTATAGACTAGCAGCGTCCCGCGGTTTTACCGGCGTAGTTCCCGCGCTTCTACCGCCTAACTAAATCGGTTATAGCTTTGCTAATGCTGTCTCTTTCATTTCAAGCGAAAAGAACAGAGAGAGAGAAACATGAAAGCTATGACATTTTTCGTTCGGCGGTAGAGCCCCGTTCCCGTAGTTTTTTCGGGATTAAAAGTATGGTTCTTCCAGGCTATAATCAATCTGTGTATAAAATTTCAAGCCAATCCGTTCATGGGTTACGACGTGATTGAGGAACAAACATCCACAAATTCAAACATGGAGTGTGCTTACCTAGAAAAAAAAACTGATTCACTCTCGATTTGAAGACACCAATATCGTAACCACCGGGAAACCCCCGACTAGGCAATGCATTCCACAGCCTAAACGTTCTTATCATAAAAGTAGAGTCAATATGTTTAGGCATATTCTGATTTTTATTTTCTCCCAAGACTGTGTGGAAGCCAATACCTTGTAATTTCATCTAGGCCTGGGGGTAACTTGCGACTTTTTTTAAAAATTGTAACGTAATATGAAATAGTCGATGTCTTAACCCAGCGAGTGCGTACTTACTAACTTAGTATTTATGCTACCTATGCAGCCTGTAATGTATTCCCACCGCTTGGTCAGAAGCCTTTGCTCACTAGCAGACAAACATTATTACTACGTATTTTATTTCATTCAAATCGTTCACCCGTTACGAAGATACTTCGGAACGAACACTGAACCGTTCACCTTTGTGATATTAGTGCAATGTGTTTAGATCACTTTGCGTTTTTACATTTGGATATTCGTCAACAATGTGATTCAATTTCGATAACGGCCATCATTTGGTTGCTGTTTCTTATCAAAAATGCGTCACAATATCACTTTGCAGCTTTCACAATTGTTCCTCTAAGATTCTTAGAAGTTGTTAATGACAAAAGCATCTATGAAACCCACTTTGCGCTCTTTGTTTCAACATTTTGAAAATAACAGCTAATTCTTTTCAAACATTCACCTTTCGTAGTT
Source organism: Ectropis crepuscularia (assembly GCA_963693475.1). Lineage (NCBI taxonomy): Eukaryota > Metazoa > Arthropoda > Insecta > Lepidoptera > Geometridae > Ectropis > Ectropis crepuscularia. The sequence goes on from OY856358.1 coordinate 21,443,634, forward strand.
AATCGATGTAAAAAATATTCTTTAATAATGACGTCGTTTGATGTAAACAAATCACTTAGTTTACTATAATAATAATAGTTGCTCGAAATTTGCGTTGTTGAATTTTTGAATTTAAATATTTGCTATCAAATTCAATAAAACTTGATCTAGTTATTAGATGTTTTTGGAGATCTAGAAACTCGTGAATTTTCAATAATTCTTATGCGTTTTTACTCTTTAGTTATCATGGTGTTCAATATTTTTTTTTATACTACCTAGTTAAATTTGAAACATAACCCATTATGTTTCAAATTTAACTAGGTAGTATAAAAAAAAATATTGAAATATATAGCTACTTGCTTACAAACTGCAATCGAATCTGGCACGGTTGATCTCTGAATACGCTTGTCTTATTATGTAGGTCTTAAATCTTCGAAACTGATAGATTACTAAAAGAAAAGGTCTTAAACCCTCTAAAGTGGTATTCACAGTATTTCAGCTTTATAAGATAAGAGTAACGGAACGGTCAAGACGTGGACCTAATGATAAGCAACACGGCCTATTACTGTACGTAGCTAGTTCATCACGTAAAGTAGTTCGTTTGAACTACTAACTATGCGTGCTGTCACCCGGAGATAAAGGATGATTAATTTCTTTTTCCTGTAATTTCTCTGGAAGTATTGCTCTTCAAACCGGAATTTAGTAATGTTTGCGCTGCTTGGCTGTTACATAACTAGGATAAGGTACTTCCCCAGGCGAACTCTGCTAATAAAATGAATCTAACTCGATGACTCGACTAAGTGCGTGCCTAATGTTTGAGAAGAATTGTCGCAAGGTAAACAATAAACATGTTTGTGTTAGTAGACACTCAAAAATCGTTGTCCCTGAACACATATTGCTAAATGAATAGATTGAAATAATTTAAAACTTGAAAAGAAAAACACATAATCAAACAATAAATTATTATTGTTTATTATTATGCTACGTACCTACTACGTTGAGCCCGGAAGCATATACTACTACATTCCTTATTGTGAAATTGGGTAAAGGAGGAAGCAATTTCTATGGGAGTTTCGGTGATAAATATGCTAAGTAGAGATCGATGATTATGTACCGTACTTGAATTAATGCTCTTTTAAGGCCGATTTAAACTGAACGAACATAGAGCTAGAGCTGGAACAAGAGCATTCTTTCTCGATGTTTTAGTGTAAACGAAAGATCGTTCTTAGCGTTTTCCATATTAAATATTCCATAGAATCTTTGCGAACGCAAACAAAACAACGAAAGAATGTTCTACGTTTGTTTACACCAAATGAATTTGATACAGTGGGGATAGAATGAGCATTCACTCGTCTGATGTAAATCGGCCATTACGTGAGGTCGAGATTCTAGCTGGATATATTAAATCACTAGCAGCGCCCCGCGGTTATACCCGCGTAGTTCACGTTCATGTTATTGTTTCGGGATAAAAAGTAGCCTATGTGTTAATCCAGGGTGTAAGCTAACTCCACACCAAATTTTATTAAATTCACTTTTGCCGTTTAGACGTGAAGAGGTAACATACATACACTCACAAACTTTCGCCTGTATTTTATTAGTATGATCAAAATTAATAAATACCAAATAATCAACTAATATTAATAAAATTAGTGGAACCAAATAATATGGGCCAACTATAACGCATACGCACTACTCCAATAGGACACTGAGGTTCCCGAGTAAACGAAAATATCTTTGACGAAAATATCTATAATATGTGGTATAATTATGACCATTATACTAGATGAAAATATTTTTCCAAATCGGTTGAGGCAGGTTTGAATTATCGGTAGAATTATAAATATCCGATAACTTGAGGATCTGCTCATTGTAATCGATTCTAAAATAAATACTAAGGTTAGATCCAGTCAACAGTTCAGTATGGGGTGCTTGAAAAGTTGATAGACGACCCGTCTGCACGTATTAATAATTTCGAAAATGAGAAGTATGCAAATGTATAGGAATAAATTAATCACGGAATTAAATCAGTACAAGTTATGCTTAGGTGTCGGCTAGTTTAATAATAAATAATATAAAAAAAAAACCGCTGTCACCACTACACATTTTTTTCGTGCAGTGTTTCATTTTATTCAGTTTTTTCCATTTCTTTTCATTTTATAGTCCATATTTACTGAAAACTGATCAAAGAAACTTCAAGCAATACAAAAAATATACAAAACTATATCAATTAGACCTAATTTTCCATAGAAAACTGCGCCATGCATTTTGACAACAGCTTGACAACCAAAACTCAGCAAACACTTTTCAATATTTTGTAAACAAATCAAGACAAGAAATGGATACAACAACGTAAATAATGTTAACACGGTCAAGACGAAAAAATGAAGCGGAATAAATTAATCACGGAATTAAATCAGTACAAGTTATGCTTAGGTGTCGGCTAGTTTAATAATAAATAATATAAAAAAAAAACCGCTGTCACCACTACACATTTTTTTCGTGCAGTGTTTCATTTTATTCAGTTTTTTCCATTTCTTTTCATTTTATAGTCCATATTTACTGAAAACTGATCAAAGAAACTTCAAGCAATACAAAAAATATACAAAACTATATCAATTAGACCTAATTTTCCATAGAAAACTGCGCCATGCATTTTGACAACAGCTTGACAACCAAAACTCAGCAAACACTTTTCAATATTTTGTAAACAAATCAAGACAAGAAATGGATACAACAACGTAAATAATGTTAACACGGTCAAGACGAAAAAATGAAGCGGATACCATAAACGCACGACCAACACCAATTCGTGTCCCGTCACCGTCATCATCGAACTCGTCGTCGGGGGACGAAGTTTTTGTGACACCCCGCGGCACTAGTGCTTCATCGAGTGACGAGGACACGACGCGGACCCCGCCGCCCAGAAGAGCAGGACGTCGAGGCCGTCCGCCGCTGCCGGCACGCTTGGGGCCTGTGAGGCAATCTGCCTCGCGCCCGGCCCCCGCTACCGGTGGTGTAGTGCGTCGCATGCGATGGACTCAGCAAATGAATGAGAACTGCATGCGCGCCTATTACAGGGCTACAGAGGGAGGAACCCACCTGACCGCGTACTGTGCCAGGATGCTGCTTCTATTTCAGGCCCTCGAACCGACCGTCGCCGTGTCCGCACAACGGCTTTCAGATCAAGTTCGAGCCATTCGCCGGTGCAAGCTGCTGGATGACTCGGTACTTGATCGACTACGCCTGGAGGAACAACATACTCGCCCAGCTTCTGCCTCGTCCCGGGATCCGCCCGCCGCGTCGTCGACTCTGACACTAGCCTCAGTGCCAGCGTCAGTGGCGACACTTGCGGCGCCGGCCGACCCCGACATCGAGGAGGAAGACTCGGCGAGTAGTAATGTATCTGACCAGGTAAGAGAGCAACTGAGGAGTGCTTTGGAAGACGCGATCTTCCAATATCGACTCACACCAAACTCTAGGCCGCGCTTACCACGTTTACCCACCCATAAACGGAATTTGGCTTTGATGGGAGCCCTGAATAATTTGCTAGTGCCCTACCTGGGTACTAGCAAAGATTTGACTGATACCCATTCTATTCTGTACTGTGGTGCTATCGCGGCGTGTCGCGTTGCACGTGTCAAGTTCCCAGACACTGACCGTACAACGCGAACCGGCGGAGATACACCCGCATGGCAAGTGCGAATAGAACGGCGTATCAGCACATTCAGGACTCTTTTAGCAAAGCTAATCTGCTTCAGTCAGGGGAACAGTCGTCCCCGAGTCATGCGTTTCGTGACACAGGCATTCGCTGGGACTGGTATCAGTCCCCAGCACTATCTTGCCAATGTTACGGAACGTATTGACTATCTGAAGCAGAAAGTTTATGCGTGGGCAAACCGTATTCGTCGCTACAGAGAGCGTGTGAATCGATATCGGCAAAATCGCGACTTCCAGAGTGATCAAAGGAAGGTGTACCGAAACTGGGAAGGAACAAGTCGACGTGTGAACGATGGGCAGCTACCGGATGCCAGCGCTATGAAAAACTTCTGGCGCAGCATCTGGTCGGTGCCTGTCGAGCACACGGAGGGAGCTTGGATGCGTGTTGTCGAACGTGCATGTGAACCCATCGAACCCATGGAGTCTGTTTCGATAGACTCCGAAGACGTTAGTTGTGCTATCCGGACAGCTCAGAACTGGAAAAGTCCTGGGCCGGACGGATTGCACAACTTCTGGATAAAATGGTTTCGATGCTCACATGGACGTTTAGCAACACAATTCCAAGAAGCTCTCGAGACGGGTTCTCTTCCAAGTTTCATGACCACCGGAGTCACCTTCCTGCTCCATAAGTCTGGTAGTACCACGGAACCAAAGAACTATAGACCCATAACGTGCTTACCTACCACCTATAAGCTGCTTACATCCATTCTGAGAGCAAAAATTAACGCGCATATAGTCGCAAATAACGTTTTGGCCTCCTCTCAGAATGGATGTAAGATTGGGTCCCGTGGTACTAAGGAGCTGCTCCTCATTGACACGACCATTTGCCAACAAGTCAAACGTAACAAAGGAGCCCTCTCCGCTGCTTGGATTGACTATAAGAAGGCCTATGACGCGGTGCCCCATTCGTGGCTGAAAAGGGTTTTAGAGTTGTACAAAATAAACCCAACTCTAAAATCTTTTCTAAGCAAATGCATGGGACAGTGGGTCACAGTCCTTCGTCAACCAGGTAGCGTAGACAGCTCGTTTGATTCGGAGGACTTGATAAGGATTGAAAGAGGCATATTTCAGGGCGACAGTCTGAGTTCGCTATGTTGGTGCTTAAGTCTGAATCCTCTCAGCACTCTGTTGAAGGATTCAGAGTTAGGCTATCGTCTTCGTAGAGGAGGTGAGGTTATATCTCATTTGCTGTACATGGACGACCTCAAACTCTTTGCACCGAAACGCCAAGACTTGTTGGAGTTATTAAAAACCACAGAGGTTTTTAGTAACGCCATCAAGATGGAGTTCGGTGTCGACAAGTGTGCGGTCATGCATGTACAGCGAGGGAAAGTAGTAAATTCAGAGAATTTACAACTTTCCGAGACTATAACTCTCAGATCCCTCTCCGAAGACGAGACCTACAAATATCTCGGTATGTCACAGTCGTTGGGTATATCAGCAGATGACATTAAGAAATCGGTGAAGGAGCGCTTCTTTTGCCGGCTGACAAAAGTACTTAAAAGTCTTTTGTCAGGCGGTAACAAGGCGCGAGCCTTCAACGGTTGGGTAATGCCTCTGCTGATATACTCCTTTGGCATACTGAGATGGACTCAGACTGAGCTCGACGCCCTGGATAAAAAGGTCCGTCAACTGCTCACAACACACCGCATGCTACACCCGCGCTCGTCTGTTATGAGACTGTATATTCCGCGGAAATGGGGGGGTCGAGGCTTTTTAAATGCCAAGAACCTTCACAACCGCGAAGTATGCAGTCTCAGGGATTATTTCCGCAACAGTGAGTCCGGGATGCATCGCGATGTTGTGGCAGTTGACAGGAGCTTCACGCCTCTTTCATTGGCAAACGAGAACTGGCGCAAACCATCGGTGCTCAGCACTGATGATCGCAAGGAGGTATGGAAGAGCAAGGAGCTACACGGGCGATTCTATCGGGCTCTGATGGGACCCGATGTGAATCCGCTCGCGTCGGTGAACTGGCTGCGCTTCGGGGACCTCTTCGGAGAAACCGAGGGTTTTGCCTGTGCAATTGCAGACGAAGTTATCAAGACAAACAATTACCGGAAATACATAATGAAGGACGGTACGGTCGACATTTGTCGGGCATGCCGCCGTCCAGGCGAATCACTTCGTCATGTTATTTCCGGTTGTTCGCATCTTGCTAACGGCGAGTACTTGCACAGACATAACCTAGTAGCCAGGATCATCCACCAGCAACTTGCTCTTCGATATTGCCTTGTCGAGTCCGAGGTGCCGTACTATAAGTACGCACCTCTGCCAGTTCTCGAGAATGGTCGTGCGTTGCTCTACTGGGACCGCTCTATCATCACGGACAGGACTATTGTCGCCAATAAGCCTGATATCGTGCTGGTAGACCGGTCTCAGCGCCGGGCTGTGATCATCGATATCACCGTACCACATGACGAGAACCTCGTGAAAGCCGAGAAGGACAAGCTGAGCAAGTACCTTGACTTGGCTCATGAGGTTACCGCCATGTGGGATGTTGACTCGACGATCATAGTCCCAATAGTCGTGTCGGCAAACGGCCTTATAGCGAAGAGTCTCGACCAACATCTAAAGAGACTTTCGCTAGACGGTTGGGTTAAGGGCCAGATGCAGAAGGCAGTCATCCTTGACACAGCGCGCATCGTCAGGAGGTTCCTCACTCTGCAGCCTTAACCACCGGTAGCTTGGGCCCTGCCCCGCTGCTGGCGGCACCCTAGTTTTTAAGTTTTTTATAATGTTTATTTTATATATCTATTGTAAAAAACTTAGAAATTAAGAAGAAAAATAAATGAGTGAATAATATTATTAACATAGCAGCGCCCCGCGGTTATACCCGCCCCTCAGTTATACCCGCCCCTCAGCAGCTCCCGTTCCCGTTGTTTTCCGGGATAAAAAGTAGTCTGTGTGCTGCCAAACTATAATCTAACTGTGTTCCAAATTTCAGTCCGATCCGTTCAGACATTACGACGTGATTAAGCAACGAACATCCAAATAAATACCCAAACATTGACATAATATTATTAGTAGGAAGTAGGATGTATATTGTACTGAAAATGCTTATAATTTGCAGCTGTCTGTGATATCGTCTATAATTTTCTTGTTGTATTGTTAGTGTGTGTGTTATTGTAGTTTTTTTCAGTAGTTTTTACGTGAAAAGAGTTACAATCATACGTATAGATTTTATTTTTGAAACATTCGAGATAGAAAGTATTTTTATATGTCACAATTTGTAATGTTAGAACTCTTTGCATAGGAAACTATCTCCTTGGGAAGTTCCACATCTTTGTCAGTTATTTCAAGCAGTATTATGCAAATATTACTGTATTTCGGTTCGAATCGAATATTTCCAGAGAAATTACAGGGCGCAGATATAAAACACCTCGGTATTTCCGTATGAAGCGTACAGTGTAATGAAAAGCAATGATTTCGCACTCTACATGTTCAAATAGCTGCGTGTCACTGTGCTATTGTGGGCAGGCATGTTGCTTACCATCCAAATTGGCCGTACCAACTCAGATTGAGAACCTTTGAGGATTTACATAGTTTATAATCATAGTCATAGAAAAATAATCTTTCAATTCAGACCAGTAGTTCCCGAGAGCCTAACGTTCAAACAATCAAACTCTCCAGCTTTATAATATTAGTATAGGTTATTTATTTAAAAAAACAGACTTCTCGTAAATCCGTCTTCTGAGGATTCTGCATTCAAAAATCGATTATGTTTTTTTCTCTTGTTTCGGGTTCAGAATAAAGTCATTTCAACTGATCCCAAACAGTATCAGTGATATTGCTTCTGTCGTATTTAATTACTACGATTATGAGACTCAAAACGAGATGATACATCGTCTTAACTTAACATTTTCTTAGCTTTTGACTGCAAACTCTTGAACATCGCCGGAAAATTGCTAGCTTATCGGTTTATTATCGGATACACTTCGGAGAGTGTGCATCTGATCTGCATGATCTAATACCACCTAGCCCTTTTTTCTATCGGACTTCTCGTAACTCGAAGAAGCGGCATCGTTTCATGGTTGATGTTCCAAAGACACGAACAAAGAGGTTTGACTCTACTTTTGTGATAAGAACGTCTCGACTGTGGAATGAGTTGCCTGAGTGGGTTTTTCCCGATGGTTATAATCTTGGTGTCTTCAAATCGAGAGTGAATCGGTTTCTTCTAGGTAAGCACGCTCCATCTTAGACCGCATCGTCGCTTAACATCAGGCGAGATGGTGGTCAAGTGTAAACCTATAAATGTTAAAAAAAAAAAAAAATATTTTGCTTTACTCTTTTCTTAACGCTTAAAATCATAGAGAGAGTAATAGTAAAGCCAAACTCGATTTAAAGGCACATTAAACGTTACAACAAGATTTTTACACCTGGCTTTTAGAGACTGAATTCAGAAGTCAATTTAGAAGCAAGGTGGTTAGCTGACTTAATTCAGAAGCAAGTTTAGAAGCAAGCAATCCTCGCTTCTGAATGTAGTATGCTAACTTACCGAATGCTATTACACTTCACTGAATTCAGTAGTGGCTCAATTTAGCCAAGTGCAATAAGTAATAAGCCTTTTAGTTAGGCGGTAGAAGGGCTGAAACTGATAATAGTACAAGTTGTACAGACAGACAGATACGCTGGCCGATGTAACGTGATAACTCGACTCGATGCCCGTTCATTCATAACTAGACGTCGAACCAAACAGAGCAGCACTCGCTGATCTGTTGACGAAATGCTCAGATTGTTTACAATGTAATAGAAAACCTGTACACGGGTTACAAAACAGATGGTTTCGACGACTTAACGGTCTTTACAATTTACTACCAAGGTCTTATTTACTTGATAATTCTGTCTCACTGCTGCGAAGTCGAAATATCGTCATGTACTGAATTTTTCGATACATCAAAGGGGTTTGGGTAAAGTTGGCGTCGTTTTTTTTTTAGCGGCCAGAGATCTGTTATCACTTTCTTGTAACAATAAAATACCCTGATGCTATCTGTGCAATCGGATTTGCTCTAAGTCATATCGGAGCTGAGTTATAGCCTGTCGAAGTTATTTATTTTTTGGATTTTTTGTATGGGCAAGTGGCGTCGTTTTTTCATTTTAGCGGCCAGAGATCTGTTATCACTTTCTTGTAACAATAAAATACCCTGATGCTATCTGTGCAATCGGATTTGCTCTAAGTCATATCGGAGCTGAGTTATAGCCTGTCGAAGTTATTTATTTTTTGGATTTTTTGTATGGGCAAGTGGCGTCGTTTTTTCATTTTAGCGGCCAGAGATCTGTTATCACTTTCTTGTAACAATAAAATACCCTGATGCTATCTGTGCAATCAGATTTGCTGTAAGTAATATCGGAGCTGAGTTATGGCCCCTTAAAGTTTTTTTTTTTGGTTTTCTTTGTATGTACTAGTGGCGCCATTTCCTACAGCGGCCAAACATTCGTTAGCACTTTTATGAAACATTATTTTTACCTTAGGGTACCTGTCTAATCAGATTTGCTCCAAACTATATCGGAGCTGAGTAATGGCCCCTCAAAGTTGTTTTTTTGGTTTTCTTTGTATGTACTAGTGGCGCCATTTCCTACAGCGGCCAAACATTCGTTAGCACTTTTATGAAACATTATTTTTACTTAAAGGTACCTGTATAATCAGATTTGCTGCAAACTATATCGGAGCTGAGTTATGGCCCCTCAAAGTTTTTTTTTTTTGGTTTTCTTTGTATGTACTAGTGGCGCCATTTCCTACAGCGGCCAAACATTCGTTAGCACTTTTATGAAACATTATTTTTACCTTAGGGTACCTGTCTAATCAGATTTGCTCCAAACTATATCGGAGCTGAGTAATGGCCCCTCAAAGTTGTTTTTTTGGTTTTCTTTGTATGTACTAGTGGCGCCATTTCCTACAGCGGCCAAACATTCGTTAGCACTTTGATGAAACATTATTTTTACCTTAGGGGTACCTGTCTAATCAGATTTGCTCCAAACTATATCGGAGCTGAGTAATGGCCCCTCAAAGTTGTTTTTTTGGTTTTCTTTGTATGTACTAGTGGCGCCATTTCCTACAGCGGCCAAACATTCGTTAGCACTTTTATGAAACATTATTTTTACTTAAAGGTACCTGTGTAATCAGATTTGCTGCAAACTATATCGGAGCTGAGTTATGGCCCCTCAAAGTTTTTTTTTTGGTTTTCTTTGTATGTACTAGTGGCGCCATTTCCTACAGCGGCCAAACATTCGTTAGCACTTTTATGAAACATTATTTTTACCTTAGGGTACCTGTCTAATCAGATTTGCTCCAAACTATATCGGAGCTGAGTAATGGCCCCTCAAAGTTGTTTTTTTGGTTTTCTTTGTATGTACTAGTGGCGCCATTTCCTACAGCGGCCAAACATTCGTTAGCACTTTTATGAAACATTATTTTTACTTAAAGGTACCTGTATAATCAGATTTGCTGCAAACTATATCGGAGCTGAGTTATGGCCCCTCAAAGTTTTTTTTTTTGGTTTTCTTTGTATGTACTAGTGGCGCCATTTCCTACAGCGGCCAAACATTCGTTAGCACTTTTATGAAACATTATTTTTACTTAAAGGTACCTGTGTAATCAGATTTGCTGCAAACTATATCGGAGCTGAGTTATGGCCCCTCAAAGTTTTTTTTTGGTTTTCTTTGTATGTACTAGTGGCGCCATTTCCTACAGCAGCCAAACATTCGTTAGCACTTTTATGAAACATTATTTTTACCTTAGGGTACCTGTGTAATCAGATTTGCTCCAAACTATATCGGAGCTGAGTAATGGCCACTCAAAGTATTTTTTTTGGTTTTCTTTTAGGGCCCATAACTCAGCTCCGATATAGTTTGCAACAAATCTGATTACACAGGTACCTTAAGGTAAAAATAATGTTTCATAAAAGTGCTAACGGATGTTTGGCCGCTGTAGGAAATGGCGCCACTAGTCCATACAAAGAAAACAAAAAAAAAACTTTAAGTGGCCATAACTCAGCTCCGATATAGTTTGCAACAAATCTGATTACACAGGTACCTTAAGGTAAAAATAATGTTACATAAAAGTGCTAACGGATGTTTGGCCGCTATAGGGAATGGCGCCACTAGTACATACAAAGAAAACCAAAAGAAAAACTTTGAGGGGCCATAACTCAGCTCCGATATAGTTTGCAACAAATCTGATTACACAGGTACCTTAAGGTAAAAATAATGTTTCATAAAAGTGCTAACGGATGTTTGGCCGCTGTAGGAAATGGCGCCACTAGTACATACAAAGAAAACCAAAAAAAAAACTTTGAGTGGCCATAACTTAGCTTCGATATAGTTTGCAACAAATCTGATTACACAGGTACCTTAAGGTAAAAATTATGTTTCATAAAAGTGCTAATGGATGTTTGGCCGCTGTAGGAAATGGCGCCACTAGTCCATATAAAGAAAACCAAAAAAAAAACTTTAAGTGGCCATAACTCAGCTCCGATATAGTTTGCAACAAATCTGATTACACAGGTACCTTAGGGTAAAAATAATGTTTCACAAAAGTGCTAATGGATGTTTGGCCGCTGTAGGAAATGGCGCCACTAGTCCATACAAAGAAAACCAAAAAAAAAACTTTAAGTGGCCATAACTCAGCTCCGATATAGTTTGCAACAAATCTGATTACACAGGTACCTTAGGGTAAAAATAATGTTTCACAAAAGTGCTAATGGATGTTTGGCCGCTGTAGGAAATGGCGCCACTAGTACATACAAAGAAAACCAAAAAAAAAACTTTGAGTGGCCATAACTTAGCTCCGATATAGTTTGCAACAAATCTGATTACACAGGTACCTTAAGGTAAAAATTATGTTTCATAAAAGTGCTAATGGATGTTTGGCCGCTGTAGGAAATGGCGCCACTAGTCCATATAAAGAAAACCAAAAAAAAAACTTTAAGTGGCCATAACTCAGCTCCGATATAGTTTGCAACAAATCTGATTACACAGGTACCTTAGGGTAAAAATAATGTTTCACAAAAGTGCTAATGGATGTTTGGCCGCTGTAGGAAATGGCGCCACTAGTCCATACAAAGAAAACCAAAAAAAAAACTTTAAGTGGCCATAACTCAGCTCCGATATAGTTTGCAACAAATCTGATTACACAGGTACCTTAGGGTAAAAATAATGTTTCACAAAAGTGCTAATGGATGTTTGGCCGCTGTAGGAAATGGCGCCACTAGTCCATACAAAGAAAACCAAAAAAAAAACTTTAAGTGGCCATAACTCAGCTCCGATATAGTTTGCAACAAATCTGATTACACAGGTACCTTAGGGTAAAAATAATGTTTCATAAAAGTGCTAACGGATGTTTGGCCGCTGTAGGAAATGGCGCCACTAGTACATACAAAGAAAACCAAAAAAAAAACTTTGAGTGGCCATAACTTAGCTCCGATATAGTTTGCAACAAATCTGATTACACAGGTACCTTAAGGTAAAAATTATGTTTCATAAAAGTGCTAATGGATGTTTGGCCGCTGTAGGAAATGGCGCCACTAGTCCATATAAAGAAAACCAAAAAAAAAACTTTAAGTGGCCATAACTCAGCTCCGATATAGTTTGCAACAAATCTGATTACACAGGTACCTTCAGGTAAAAATAATGTTTCACAAAAGTGCTAATGGATGTTTGGCCGCTGTAGGAAATGGCGCCACTAGTCCATACAAAGAAAACCAAAAAAAAAACTTTAAGTGGCCATAACTCAGCTCCGATATAGTTTGCAACAAATCTGATTACACAGGTACCTTAGGGTAAAAATAATGTTTCATAAAAGTGCTAATGGATGTTTGGCCGCTGTAGGAAATGGCGCCACTAGTCCATACAAAGAAAACCAAAAAAAAAACTTTAAGTGGCCATAACTCAGCTCCGATATAGTTTGCAACAAATCTGATTACACAGGTACCTTAGGGTAAAAATAATGTTTCACAAAAGTGCTAATGGATGTTTGGCCGCTGTAGGAAATGGCGCCACTAGTCCATATAAAGAAAACCAAAAAAAAAACTTTAAGTGGCCATAACTCAGCTCCGATATAGTTTGCAACAAATCTGATTACACAGGTACCTTAGGGTAAAAATAATGTTTCATAAAAGTGCTAACGGATGTTTGGCCGCTGTAGGAAATGGCGCCACTAGTACATACAAAGAAAACCAAAAAAAAAACTTTGAGTGGCCATAACTTAGCTCCGATATAGTTTGCAACAAATCTGATTACACAGGTACCTTAAGGTAAAAATTATGTTTCATAAAAGTGCTAATGGATGTTTGGCCGCTGTAGGAAATGGCGCCACTAGTCCATATAAAGAAAACCAAAAAAAAAACTTTAAGTGGCCATAACTCAGCTCCGATATAGTTTGCAACAAATCTGATTGATTACACAGGTACCTTAGGGTAAAAATAATGTTTCACAAAAGTGCTAATGGATGTTTGGCCGCTGTAGGAAATGGCGCCACTAGTCCATACAAAGAAAACCAAAAAAAAAACTTTAAGTGGCCATAACTCAGCTCCGATATAGTTTGCAACAAATCTGATTACACAGGTACCTTAGGGTAAAAATAATGTTTCATAAAAGTGCTAATGGATGTTTGGCCGCTGTAGGAAATGGCGCCACTAGTCCATACAAAGAAAACCAAAAAAAAAACTTTAAGTGGCCATAACTCAGCTCCGATATAGTTTGCAACAAATCTGATTACACAGGTACCTTAGGGTAAAAATAATGTTTCGCAAAAGTGCTAACGGATGTTTGGCCGCTATAGGAAATGGCGCCACTAGTACATACAAAGAAAACCAAAAAAAAAAACTTTGAGGGGCCATAACTCAGCTCCGATATTACTTACAGCAAATCTGATTGCACAGATAGCATCAGGGTATTTTATTGTTACAAGAAAGTGATAACTGATCGATGGCCGCTAAAATAAAAAAACGACGCCACTTGCCCATACAAAAAATCAAAAAAATAAATAACGTTGACAGGCTATAACTCAGCTCCGATATGACTTAGAGCAAATCCGATTGCACAGATAGCATCGGGGTATTTTATTGTTACAAGAAAATGATAACAGATCTCTGGCCGCTAAAAAAAAAAACGACGCCACGGGCCCATACAAAAGTACCCAAACCCCTTTGTATCGGTTTATTCACGGTCGCGTAACTTTGCAGAGGTCATGAGCGCCATTATAAAATATGTGACCATTGGAAGTGTTCCGACAGCTTTGATTAAATTATTATTCGTTGTATAATCGAATTCAGTTTCGATACTTTGAGCACATTCTAAAATCTTGTAACTAATGTAAACCTCAGATTTTTATGGCGTAGGTACGTCCTCAACGTTGTGACGTTAAAAGTTAAATGTATTATTTTAATTTTTTTATTCTTTTTTTTGTCTATTTTATTTTTTAGAATAATTTGGTAGCGTTTTCTAGAAGAATTTCAGAAAGATCTTTCTAAAACCGTATTTTAAGGCTGATCGTCGTTGCCAGTCAATAAGGTAAAATGAGGGTTGAGATTTATTTTCCTCTTTAACCGATTGTTGAGCATTTGGCATATAACCGAGGATGCGACGTCACAAGTCAAGGTCGTTAGACATCTTCACAAATAATGTCCATATTCGTTAGGTGGCGCAATCGCGCTGTTTTCAAGTGAACACTTCTTTAGCTTCGTTGAGCACTTTATGATAGGGGGAAATCTTACGAGTTCGCGTCATAACATGCCAACATAGTGGTTTGCTTCAGAGACATGCGTACTCTAGCAGTATATCTGTAGCTACACAGGTGAGAGGTGATGTATTGTGCTACATTAGTACTGTTTAATATGTACTAAAATTCTAAGTTATAACTTTTCACTTATATCGGTTGCCCCTATGGCTGCCAATCTTTTTAAAGTACACATTTCCAAGTACCTATGGCTGGTGGCCTCAAGTGACCATTACTGCCTGTTTTCGGGCACAAAATGAGCAGTGCCTTACTAACGTAAAGTGACTCAATTTGTACATATATTAGCATGAAAGCATACATGAAACTTTCCTGAAAGGGTACCATGTTACTAACTACACTCACTTTAGTGCAGTAAGCACTGCACTTAACGACTAACGTAATGTCACTTCAGACGAACTGGGGCACCTATTGGTTGAAATTAACACGGGGGTGGGTCGTTTTAAATAGAAGACCGCTTTAAATTGAATGATAATAGTACATTATTTTAACATTTCCATCAGATTTCATTCAAATACACCTGTTTCTCGGTCGCATATCATCTTTGATGATTTACCATAAGAGGACAATAATATATAAGGATTACGAAATAGAAGGCTTGCTAACAAAAATCAAATATTTTTGCGGGGCGTGGGGTAACTATACATATTTGTATAGGTATATTTCACACATTTGTAAACTTGAACTCACACAAGAGCAACAAATCTTTGTATGTACCAAGACAAATGCTACACATCTAAACAAAACATGCACACATCTACGAAACGCTTTATAAAACGTGCTAGACCATTCATATGGGAACGAAAGGGGTATGTTAGAACTAGGAACTTGTCCGCTAAGAATAGTTGATCTGAGCATATCATTGTTCGTAGTTGACTACTAGAAATACACCATGAGTAGGTACTACCGTTCCTAATCTTAACCGTATTTAGGATTCAGGATAAGCGTAGGTAGAGACGGTATGTCGCCAAGTAAAACGTCCGTACGCAGTCAATTCCGAAAACGAAACCATCTCATTTTCACTCGCCGATTCTTATAATTTATACGAGTTTATTAATATAATATGTTATAATATAGTTGGTACGGCTTTCTCATTGAATGTTTATGTTAATAGTCACGTCCATCTACGTCTGCACTGATATTATACATAAGTGAAAATATGTTTTTGGCTGTTGATCTTTTGATGTTAAAATTTGGACTTTGGACACTAACTTAGGGCAGACAAGAGATATGGAGAGCGCTCTTACGTATAAGAATGCGATTTGCTCTCTTCATTTTGAGGGCCCCAATATTATATCTATCGGGGAAGACACATTCCTACAACATACGCTATTGTTAAGCTGTCCGAATAACTAAAGTAGAATCAAACCACTTTTATCGAGTTTTACGGAAAGTCAACTATGACGCAATCTAGTAAATCCTTGCTGTGTTTATGTTTTGGTTCTCTGATTCTTCGTAACGAAACATCGAATGGTTTTCCCGTAATTGTGGTTAAATTAAGTTACAAACACGTAGATTTTTAATTGTCTTGTTTATTTAAGAAGAATGAGAAATTACACAAATTTAATCTTATATTTATTTATCAGTTAACATCATCTTTTGGTTATTGTATTGTTTAGTTACCAAGTCGCAGGATGATGTTTTTCGTGTATTTATATGTCACCGTAAAAGTTTAAATGCAGTCAGCTTATAATAAAACTGATGAGATAAATCATGAGATTATAAAAGTATGGCAGGTTCGGTTAGTTTATAATATAACGTCGTTATAATTTGATGGTATTTACAATTTTAAGGGGACATTTAAATTGATAGACATTTTCACACAATAATAACTTAGCACCGAACTGAGCATTGCTTGTGCTATGTGAGGCCAAACAGCTGTAATAACACTTATATAATAATGCGTCTGTATGTTCATAGTTACATACGTGCTAGTTACTTTGCGACTCCCCCCATCTCACCATTGTTTTTCGATGCTTAACGGGAATGTACTTGTGACTATTTATATACGACCTATCGTACCTAACGAAAACCTATCGCCTAAATAACTAGATCTGGCTTTTCTCTTTCTTCGATTTCGTAAATAAAGAGAGGGAGCGATAGCAAGACCGTAAACAATTTTGGTGCGTAAAAGGTATTGCTCTTCGACGACCTAACAACTATAACGGTTAAGGCTTTGAACTCTCCTTAATTTTAAGCGAAATCAAAGCTATACCAAAGCAGAAACGCTTTTATTACGCGGTGGACCTTTCGTTTGTCAGATAGCAGAAAGGAGAGGTCGTGATTGAGTTGTACAATTTATAGGCATATTTTGCGAAATGTAATTTGAACAATATTCAAAGTGAAATATTTAATTTAGTACGATTAATACTCGCTCACGCGTTATGCGCATTAACTATTAACTATTAACAAACTACGTATTATCATTCTGTCTATTCTGATGCAGAACATTACGTCATGTACCTACAATGCTAATTGGCTCCCAATTATTTCTTTGTATAAAATAATGCATTAGGTATCGTAATTAATTATACTGTACCTTAGAAATAATCGCAATCACAACATGCTTCGTACAGATGCCTTTTTGATGGATTTTGTTGATATTTTATCAGTTGTTATTCGAAATATTATGAAACTAGCATCACCCTGCGGTTTTACCCGCGTTGATCACGTTCTCTGAATTTTTCCCGGGATAAAAAGTGTCGCCTATGTGATGTTTCAGACTAAATTGTGTGTTTCTTTCAACCCTATCTGTTCAGCCGTTGAAACGCGACTGAGCTACAAACATCCAAACTATAACTAAACATTTACATATTATATTAGTAGGACTGTTGTATTTATTTCCATTGAATTGAGTACATGCTATGCTTACAACATTTAAGTACGTAAAAGGAAAATCAATCAAAGCCCAATCAGAAAGCGCGTCGCTCAAATACCTACGCTGCGAAATCACGTCGACTGTTTGTTTGCCCTGTATAAACCTAAGTTAACTTTAAAAAGTTAACATATTTATTTAATGTAAGTAAAGGAAAGAAAGATAATCATTCTAATTAAATTTTAATAATAAACGTTTCTAATTAGAACGGATATGCCATCTGTGCTACCGACAGGGACGCTTATTTACTTTTAGCAGTTTCGACTAAGAACAAAGGTGCGGTACGCCCTTCATTTCATTTGTGTATAATTTTATTATTTGACTGTAAAATGTCTAAACCAATAAACTGTTTGGCTTTGACATGGAACCCATTCTTGCTTCTAGGAAGGTGGGCTTAATCTGGAATTCCGGACTGGCCTCGTGGCTTAGTTGGTAGTAGCTCTGCCTGCGAAGCCGAGGGTCGTGGGTTCGATTCCCACCCAGTGCAAATATGTGTGTGATGAATTCAAATGTTTACACTGTTTCTGGGTGTTTCTATGTTTAATAAGTATGTATTTAAAACTATATAAGTATTATATCAGCTATCTGGCCGCCATCATACAAGCTTTGCTTAGTAGATACATTCATTGATGTAGTCTACGTTTTCGGTGAGGGCGATGGCTTTACGTAAATTATGTGACTTGAAGCGTCTTCATTATGATTCCATCATAGCATCCATTCTTGCTGCTAGGAAGGTGGGCTTAGTCTCCTGCCGAGGTATTAATTCATTGATGTAGTAGTCTACGTGGTTTTCGGTGGGCGATGGCTTTACGTAAATTATGTGACTTGAAGCGTCTTCATTATGATTCCATCATAGCATCCATTTTTGCTGCTAGGAAGGTGGGCTTAGTCTCCTGCCGAGGTATTAATTCATTGGTGTAGTCTACGTGGTTTTCGGTGAGGGCGATGGCTTTACGTAAATTATGTGACTTGAAGCGTCCTCATTATGATTCCATCATAGCATAAGCAGATAATATGATGCCATTGGTGAGACTAGGGTCGTTCTCTTGCTAGGAGAGATTCAAGGCCATTCTTCATTCCTTTATCGTTAAAGCCAGTGGTTCAATCCAGACAAAAGAATCATCGACTATTGGTAATGCGTTTACTGCAGGCATGCAGGCCTGAAAATTATCCACCGGTGGTGTTGATGGAACGCTTACAACTAGAGTAGACCTCTAGACTAGGAAAAGAAAAGAGGTGTAGAGTGTAGACGACTTATGATTGTGAAAATAGAGGTTCAGGCCGCCACAGCTCCATCATAATCCTACAAAAATTATGAATGTCAACGTTTGATTGTTTGCTCAATCATGTCGGAATGCCTGAATAGATCAGATTAAAATTCACAGTCTGGAATAGAACGTAAAATATTCTACATTTCATCGCGGGAAGTTAACGGATTCGGAAATTACGTGTATGTAAACCCCGTGGTGCTGCTAGTTATCCTATATATTACTAGCTGACCCCGCAAACGTTGTTTTGCCTTAGTGAACAACCCTTGTCACTTAGGGGTATGAAAAATAGCTAGTAGCCGATTCTCATACCTACAGAATATGCATATAAAATTTGGTTAAAATCAGTAAAGCCGTTTCGGAGGAGTAAGGAAACAAACACTGTGACACGAGAATTTTATATATAAGATGAATCCACTGCTAAACAAGGCTTTTCATTTGTACATAAAGAAAACAGTAGTTTTTAACAATTCTCTCTTTGTTTCCAGGCAAAGGAGATTCTGACTAAGGAGTCGAACGTCCAAGAAGTGAAATGCCCGGTGACCGTGTGCGGCGACGTCCACGGCCAGTTCCACGACCTGATGGAGCTGTTCCGGATCGGAGGCCGCTCTCCGGACACCAACTACCTGTTCATGGGCGACTACGTCGACCGCGGGTACTACAGCGTCGAGACTGTCACATTGCTTGTTGCGCTCAAGGTTAGTTCCTACATTTGAATAAGGAGTTTAACGTCTAGGAAGTGTAATGCCCGGTGACCGTGTGATGGACGGAACAGTTCCACGACCTGATGGAACTGACACCAATTACCTGTGCATGGGGACTAGGTCGACCGTGGGTAATACAGCGTCGAGAGAGTCACATTGCTTGTTGCGCTCAAGGTTCTTTCCTACAATTATTGTTGAACTGAAAACTTCTTTTATCTGCGATGAGCACATTTTGGTAGAGAAATTTAATGAGTTAGCGAAACCGACATTCTACACTAGTAGCGGCAGCCAGTAGCCAGCAGTAGGACGAGCGCGTCAGACACTTTTTGAACGAGTAAAATATCGTGAGTTTGCGTCACGGATATTGCGTAATAGCAGTATACCTGTAGCTATGTTTTTCACTTCTATCGGCAGTCCCTACGACTGTTTTTTTTATTATGCAGTGTCGGGAAGTGCAATAGGTTTGTGTTGTCGGTAAGAGGTACATTTCCATCCGGCCACCACATAATGACTCCCTAACTATACAGTAGTGTTTTGCACGGCAGCTCTCCTCAAGTGGTCTCATACTGCCTACCGTACTTTAAGCAAGCGCAGAAGGTGCTTTTGATTATAAGTGTACTAGCTTTTACCCGCGACTTCGTCCGCGCGAAATAGGTATTTATTATACCTATTATTACTGACATACAAATTTACATTTACTCAAATCAGCTTACATTAAAACATACAACTTCATCAAAATCCGTTCAGTGTTTTAGGTGTTAAAGCGTAATAGACAGACAGACAGTGTTACTTTCACATTTATAATAATTTCAACCCTGATTTTATCCCCGTACAATTCGAAATTACAAAATTGCTAGAACAAACATTTATATACTGCGTGTCTAGTTATACAAAGTTTTATCTTCGACAATTACGAACTTCCAAATAAACTTTCATCTCCCATTTCAACCCCTTCAACTCTTTTTTCCGTAATATAAAGTGGCCATGTTCTTTTTAGGGTTCCGTAAAACGTAAAAACGGAACCCTTATAGCTTCGTCGTGTCTGTCTGTCCGTCTGTATGTCACAGCCACTTTTTGCCGAAACTATGAGAACCACACTGTTGAAACTTGGTAAGTAGATGTATTCTGTGAACCGTTTTAAGATTTTTACAAAAAAAAAAAAAAAAAAATTAGGGTTGCCCCCCATACTGAGAACTGAAACTCAATTATTTTTTTCCATCAAACCTACACGTGTGGGGGGTCTGTCGATAGGTCTTCAAAAATGATATTGAGGTTTCTAATATAGTGTTGTCTACACTGAATAATTTGCGCGAGAGACACTTCCAAAGTGGTAAAATGTGTCCCCCCCTTCTAACTTCTAAAGTAAGAGAATGAAAAAACAAAAAAATATATGATGTACATTACCATGCAAACTACCAACGAAAATTGGTTTGAACTCGATCTGATGAGTAGTTTTTTTAGTACGTCATAAATACACTATTATTAAAACTTCGATCAAAGTTACAACGAACTACAAGAACTATGTGTACTATGTATATTATGTTACTTGCTGCAACGGAACCCTTCATGAGCGAGTCCAACTCGCACTTGGCCACTTTATTTGGTATCTAGTCTATATATGTAACAAAATTTCACTAATATCGGTTCAGTGGACTCCATGCTTATAACTCTGGAAATGACAGAATTTTCACACAACCGTCCATCCCTTGTTTTACCCTCTTAGGGGTTGAGTTTCGCAAAACCCCGTCTTAGCGGGCGCCTACGTGCTAAAATACACGTCCATGCAAAATTTCACACTCCTAGCAATTATAGTTTCTGAGATATCGTGATGAGTGACCTTTCGCTTTTATATATATAGATTAACAAAGGTGCATCATAGCCCTGCTAACCTAATCTTAACGTACTTAACGAGAATAGAAAATTCTTAACATCTAAAGATCTCGTACGACGACTAGTGCAATAACCGCAAAACCGTATAAAAAGGTCGTACCTTCTGAGGTTTTCTGCTTGGGCAGCAGCAACCTACCCGTAGAATATACAGCGGCGGTTCTTCTATCTTAGGGAGTTGTTCCAAATCGAATCAAAGTCGGATATACATTTTTTTCGTACAATATCAATAAAATTCATTTTACATGTGTGATTTCTGTATCAAAAATATTTCAAGCCAATGATTTTTAATGATGCGGCGCCAGGAGTACGCGTACGCTCTTCGTATGAAACAGGTTTAAACAAGTTAGAATACTAGGAATGAAACGGTCAGTGTAGAATGTACGTTACTTAGCGCTCGTGGACTCGGCAACAAAATAAAAATAAAAACCTGTATGGGACAAAACTGCGATGCGCTATTTATTGTACCTCTATATTGTTTTATTTATACTTCACCTGACGATTTCGTGCATTGTGTTTTTGTAACTACTACTACATACTAATGTTATAAATCCGTAAATTTTCTTGTTTATTGCTCAATTATGTCGGAACTGTAGGTATGACACAAAATATAGCAAAAATAAATGTGTTATTCATAAAAAATAGCCTACGTGCTATTCTAGACTGTAATATGTGTACTTCAATTCTGATCCTTTCATCCGTTCCGACGCGATTCCCACGACACATCCACAAATCTTAACTTTGACATTTATAATATAATACCCGGTTTACATTATTCCAGTCCAGCGATCGAATCCAACGCTGGATTGGAATTTAAATTACTGGAAAAATGGAAACCGGCACTGAAAAGCATCAATCCAGTGCCAATGCTTTCCAGTGCCGGTTTACATTATTCCAGTAATTTCAATTCCAATCCAGCGTTGGATTCGATCGCTGGACTGGAATAACGTAAACCGGGTATTAAGTTGTTACGTCAATAAGTATGTTAAATCTGCAAGTATTCTACGATACTTTTAGATTTCACGTGTAACTTATTCAAATTAAATTTTAGGCGGTTATATTTTACTAAATCGTTATTATAATTAAATTACAGGGGCTTCCAATAAATCGATCACAGACTTCGCAATTTGCTGGCTATTGTTACTGTTACGTGATGTCATCAGCTATGAGAGATTCCCATCTAAACTGCATAACAATGCTTTTTTTTTATATGCTTTGTTTATGTATACTATGATTTGTTCACTATACTATGTATTATACTTTGTACACTATACTATATAATATGTATGCTATACTATGATTTGTTCCGTTCTTGATAATGAATTCTTAGTTATACTGTTACTATGTACGCGACCATAGTCGAAATTAGCCAATTTTCCCGTTGACGGACTAAGGACTACGGATTTAGATAGATCGAGTAAACTTTTCGTTTTTTTGTACGATTAGAATATGTCATACACTCTAAATTAGTGCATCAGTTAGTTATTACCACTGGGTTTGACTTTGAAGGAAGGAGATCGTGAGTCTTCCGCTGACCCGCATTTGACCAGCGTGGTGGTACATGGCCTTGACACTGTTCGTGTGAGAGAAGATTTTGAGTCCCAGCTGTGGCAACATTAATTCTGCTTTTTTTAAACAATTATAGATTTAACTCGATCGCTATTTCACCTGATGTTAAGTGACGATGCGGTCTACGATGAAGCGTGCTTAAATAGAAGAAACCGATTCACTCTCGATTTGAACCAAGATTGTAATCATCCGGAAAACCCCACTCAGGCAATGCATACCACAGCCTAGACATTCTTATCGCAGAAGTAGAGTCGAACCTCTTCGCTCGAGTCCTTGAAACGTCAACCATGGCCGCTTACTTATAATCCAAATGAGCAATGTTTTATACATAATTTAAAGTTTTAGATTAGAGCACGTAACGCTACGTTCATCAAATTTAGGTCACTAGGGTGCGAGGTGGGAGGAGATATATTCACTTTACATAAGTACCCTTTTAAACCTACTCATATTATAAATGGGAAAGTTTGGATTTTTCATTCACGTCGAACGTTGAAGTTTAAGTTTTGTTGAAGTTCATTCACGTCGGCAGAATGCCGAACGGATTTTAGTTGAAATTTGATGCACATAGCATTATATAGCCTGGAAATTAGCATATACTTAGGTAATTATCTATCGCGTTAAAATCATGGAAACTGGAACTAAGCGGGTAAAACTGCCTGGCCCTGCTGGTATTAATCCAAATTCATAATGATCTAGGTCATCACTTTTGTTAACACTGATTGAAAATAGTGATACTAAGTACCTACTTACTACAAATCGTTAACACGTGATCAGAATTTTTTTTTGTAAAAGTGTAAACAAACACCGGGTCGTGGCAAAGCTAATACAATTATCTGTCATATTATGTACCTAGTTTTATACATACGTTTGCACTAAACACGACATAAACTTAATTTACTATCAATAGGTACATTTCATTATCTAAGTTATCTCCCACTAGAAAGATACGAAATATAAGTACCAGATTAATGATAACTATGTAAACAAACGGAGAACGCCCTTGAAAACTGTTTGGCTAGCATAAATATGTATTAGAAGTGCCAACGACAAAAACTCTGAATGCATTGTGCAAATGACATCCCGGTCGGTGAGACGAATCTAATCACGCCTCATTTGAATCTCGGTCACCTAGATTAGATTGCTAGAATTCAAATTGATTGACGGAAAATTCGTAGCTAAATGTGTAATGTACAATATACTAGCAGAGCCTATCGATTTTATCCGCGTAGTTCTTGTTGCCGTTTTTCTACGATAAAAGAAGCTTATTTGCTGTTCCAGACTAATAATAAAATCTGTTTCAAATTTCATCCCGATACCTTCAGTCAAGTACCAAAAGTTTCGGATTTATAATATTAGTAGGACTAAAAGGCTAGTAGTTAGTGCTAGTTACCATTAATCTGGCATATTAGGAAACTATTAAAATACTGCAACAAAAATAAAACGTTCTATTGACCCTCTGTTTCATGAAATCGAAATTACAACCAGAACCACCTGATCGGTTCTTGGACACACATACAGCGGTCTATATTACATACTTCAGTTTATATCATATTTGACACCAAAACTCATTTCAAATATTTATTCGATGGCAAAATATCTAATCGGGTACGAAAATTCGCGATACACGGTCAGTGACCGCACTCGTCCACAAACGTCCTTATAAGACCGAGAACCCATGGTCAGTCAGAAATAGTATCACTCTGAGTTGAATAATTTATTGTAAACAAAAATAATCTTAAGTACCGAAATCACAACGATATCGTTGTAGATTTCAAGTGACTTTGTTAATCTCTATTTGTTAATTTCCGAGCGAAATTAATGACAAATCAAAATCAAGGTCATAAGCATTTAGGGATGCTGTAGACCCCTAAGGGCTATCCATAAATTAAGCCACGCGAAATTCATCATTTTTATACCCCTCCTCTGTCCTTGTCACAGTTGGACACAATATTGAGACCTCACACTAGGTAGGGGTTACCTAGTGTGACGTCAAATATCTTGCAATTTTCGTTCAAATTTAGTCTTGTAATACTTAGATATGAAATAAGACATTTTTTAAAATGTGACGTCACAAAATTTGATACCCCTTGTCACACAATGTTACACTTCATCAAATCCCTCCCTACCCCTTGACGTGCGACGTAGTTTACGGATGCCCCCTAGGCCATACTGGAACTTTTTGTTTTAGTGTTGTATTGTATTGTCAATAAAATCATTTTAGTTAGAGGTAGAACTCTCGGACCATACTGAAATTTCTTTGTTTCGGTGTAAGTGTGCCTCTATATTTGTCTTATCATCTGCTATCTGTGATAAAGTCAGGTCGCTGTTTATGTTTCTGTTTTATCTTCAACGTTTACTTTCACCAAATATTATTGTTAGATGCATGGAGTTATTTTTCATAGAAAAATACACGAAACGAGGAAACGGTCCGTCCGTCTGGCATTCTGACACATATTTTGTTGAGGCCAAAAGCCATTTTTGTATGGAACAGATGATGTTGGTTCTCGAAGTCCGAGTTGTTTCTATTAAGTTAAACATCCTTTTCAGCTTATCATACAGGCTTTCGGAGTATTTAATGTATTGATGATAAATGTAGTTTTTCTTATTTATTTTGGGTGATACTATTTCGTAAGACAAGGGTTTTAGTAAAGTGCTACGGCTATTCAGTCATTTCGGACACCGTGACTTGTCACCTGACTGGCATAGGTGTGGTTAGCTCTAGACGTATTTTTCGGCAATCAATAGATCAAACTCATTACGTAATAAGGTTGACTTGACATCCCAAGGACTCGAACGCAAAGGGTTTTATTCTACTTTTGTGATAAGAAAGTCTATGCTGAGGAATTCGTTGGCTGTTGGGTTTTCCCCGATTGTTCCATATTTGGTGTCTTCAAATCGAGAGTGAACGAGTTTCGTCTAAGTAAGCACGCTCCATCGCAGACCGCATCGTCGCTTAACATCAGGTGACATGGCGGTTCAGTGGCGGTCTAGTGTAAACCCATAATAGTTGAAAAAGCCCCTCTTCGAATAGGCAAAGATAGTTGCTATTTATTCCGTAATCAAATGTAACATCACTTATCGGCAAAATGGTGCAAAAGTTGAAAACATTACGTCAAACCGCGGATCCGCAACCATGCCTTAGGTAATAATATGTTTTGAGATGTCTATTTTCGCGGCACAAAATCGACGTTATTCCCCCCTCGCCTCTCGTGTGTTTCCACCATTCCATTATGCATACGGTTATAGAAACGGAAAGTTTCACTCTGAATATGAATATCGAAGCGAAATACATATATCAAAAGATGCGGAATATATCAAACGATCTTTCGATAATATATTAGTTTTAGATGAGCTTTCGTGTCGTAAATTATAACTTTTCGTTAATCATTTATTTTGCATGTTAACTTTTGCAATGTTGTCGTGTAATCATATTCTTTAGTTTTAAGCCCTTCTTCATCTTCTAAATTTAGTGTCTGTAATCAAAATCAAATTTAGACGCTAAGTTAGAAGCAATCAATCTTCGCTTCTGAATTGAGTATGCTAGCTTACTGAATGCTATTATTACACTTCACTGAATTCAGTAGCGACTAAATTTAGCCAGATGTAACGAGGCCTTTACCCGGTTTCAAACAAAAGGAAGGGTAGAAAATTTAGGAATGTATTTAATATTTATGTATATCCGTAGCGAATAATCGCCTCGCGTAATTTTCATGCAAGGGTGTGTCAATAAATTCGTTTGTATGCACCGAAGTACATAATTATTATACTACATTATAAGTGTCTTTCGGGAATTGAATCTTTTTTTTTGTTTTTGAAATACCTAATAGTTAACGTATTTTTTGCAACCTGGTATTTTGTACATTACATATTTAGTTTTCGAACTACATATTTACCTTAATTAGTATGGGTTATTCAGCTTGGCATATGCTTGGCGTATGCTTGTGATACCATGGCCGTGAGTTTTAAGAACACGGAGGCGTGATAACATCCTTTCCATTCTCATTCGCCGCTCGGTTGCTAAATCATCTGCCCACGCGCGCGTTTTAATTACACGCACATATTATGCACTCTGAGATGTGCCCAATTTGGAGATAAGTAGCGATAAGAGCGTACGCTTGTTCTCGTTTCATATACGTGCAAAATGTTGCGTGAATTAAATCACTTTGCAAATGGCATAATTTTATCTGTGAAGTCTAAACAGTTTCTTTATCGAGAATTAGTCCGCGTTTGACCGACGATCCGAATGTTTGCAAGTGGTGATGTGGGCGGAAGTAACTCGAGATTTACACGAATATCTTAGAAAAAGGCTTTGTGACCATGTTATGACCATTAGTAGAGATATCTACTAATTTATTTTTACATGGACACAACAAAGGTGATAAACCTTTAGTTAAGTTACGTCTGGTCCAGTTGGGAGAACGGTGACTGCCGATCCGGAGCCCCTAATTTGTATTATATTCGTATCGTATTTAGTAATGGCTGATGCCGCTAACTTAAAAGCGATAAGGAAAACATCGTGAGGAAACCGACGTGTTCCAAGAATCTTTCGAGGGCCTGCGTCATCCACCAACTGGGAATGGGCCAGCGTGGTGGATTATGGCTTTGTCTCTCACCTTGCGAGAGAAGGCTCCGAGTTCCTGCAGTGGGAACATTTTTGTGGGATGCGTCTGCTAAACAAACGCCTTTCATGCACTAACCAATTATTATTACACGTACAAATAGAAATTAAAGATATCGTACTCATTCATAGCCTTCTTGATCTCTCTGCGGGGTCTACATACGCCTATCTTGTATCACGCTACCATGCACTCAAAACTCAAATCATTTATGGCTTTGTTACAATTAGGAAATACCACAAGAAAAGTCGTAACATAACAAAGCCCCCAACAGGGTGTTGCAATCATGCAGCTGAATGTTCTATCGCCAAATACTAAGTTTTTTAGTGTGGAAATTTCATAGGTAAATATTGTAATACCAAAAGTGGTTCGCTCGGCCTTGGGGCTAGTGCTACTTGAAAGTTTGTCTTTCGAAGTCCTAGCGTGGTACGAGGCACTAAAATCTTTACTTTACATAACTCACAGTACCATACGAACACACACCTCTATGCATCAAAACATTCAAACCACGAAGAGACTGAAAGTAAAAACAACTTATTTTTCATTGAATACCACATTTTCGTCGTCGCTTTACATAAATGTATAACACAATATACCATTGAATATAAATTTGCATAATAACAATTCGTATTCTTCGCTCGATGAATAGAGATAAACATCTAATCTACCAGAATAAAAGTCTTAACTTGTTATGTATTTATTATTCGAATTATGTGATAGCAAGATTGCTGAATTATTTCAAGGAAGGCGAAAAGCGACAGGAAGTGGTTCTACGAAAATATGTGTTCCTACAGCTAAATAGTTGTTTTAACTGCGATGTTTAGTTAGAATTTAGTTTCATGTAGCTATTTTGATTATATGTGAAATTGTTCGTACATAAAGATAAACTACTAACCCAAACATTGTAGGTAGGTATAATACGATTTAATTCCGCTCTCTACTAATCAACGCTGTTCTGAAAGTCTTTCCGCTAAAATCCCTGTACGACAAGGTACTCTAGAATCTCACAACTGGTGACCCATTTGGGTATTGTATTGTAACGGCACTTCTACCAGCGCTAAAATTGCTAGCTCTCTTCAATTTCGTTCAAAATTAAAGCGAGAGTGTGGCAAAGCTAAAAGCAATTTTGTTAGGCTGTACGTATATCCCTCACTAGGGAAATAATAATATCACTTCACTTATCCACACCTAACCTAACGCTAGTGTAATGTCAGTAATGCTTTGCACCGTCCAATATCAGACTTTACGAAGGAAAGTACCACCCACTACTTACTAGTTTACTTATTACTTACTATTTGGGTTACTAGCCGAGCCCCGCGTTTTACCTATAGACGAAATTTTCTCGCTATGAAAAATAGCCAATGTTCTTTTACAGAATATAATGCGTTAACCTGATCCGTTCAAACATTCTGACGTGATGAATTGAGGAACAAACATCCTAACTTGACATTTATAATATTGGTAGGAAGTAGGATTGTCGATTTGACACCCAATAAAGGTCGCAATTGCAATTTTGTAAAAGGTTTTCATTTAAATACAATAACGACTAAATAGATCATCTACCTAGCTATATACTAACGGTCCAGTTGTATAAACCCAGGCGTCTGACACAATACTTTGTTTTGAACAGGTCATTCATAATATTGTGCACAGCCATAGTCACACAGGACGTTGTCATTATAACAACTGACAATTAGCTAGTGCGTTATAATTGCGTCCTACTTGTGTAAATAATGCTATGTTTTGTGTAATTTACGCTAGTATGTGCGTCAGTAAAAGTAAGATTTACGATATTCGTTTTTTCACATGAAACAATAGGGCTTGTATGAAAAGACGCAAAAACGTATTATGGGAAAGAAAATGTGTGTTCTATAGGAATGAAATCCATTCCATATTTTACTCGTCAAAACTAAAGTTATTTTGATGAACACAATTTTAATAACCAACTAACGTTTGTTTAGCATATTTTGAGAATTTCGATGAAAATCGAAATGTCGAGTGTGTATACCTACACAAAGAAAGTCCTGTGCTCAGCAGTAGACTATAATAGACTGAAAATCATCATGTCTCTCTAAGTAAATTACAAAAACTTATTAGGTACTTGTACATGTGGAAAAAGATCTTGTAGACCATCGCCATAGCCTATGATAAAAATACGATTCAATACACCATTTAGACAATTATAATTATTATTGTCCTCAGGTTAGATACCGCGAGAGAATAACGATCCTCCGCGGCAACCACGAGTCCCGCCAGATCACCCAAGTATACGGGTTCTACGACGAGTGCCTGCGCAAGTACGGCAATGCGTCCGTGTGGAAGCACTTCACCGACCTCTTCGACTTCCTGCCGCTGACGGCGCTCGTCGACGGCCAGATATTCTGCCTGCACGGCGGCCTCAGCCCGTCCATCGACACCCTGGACCACATCCGCGCGCTCGACCGCCTGCAGGAGGTGCCGCACGAGGGACCCATGTGCGATCTGCTCTGGAGTGACCCCGATGATAGGTATGTTTATCTCACTACAGTACTATAGGCCGTAAAACACCAAGCAACACTCGAGGATCGCACCAAGCGGCGCGGCGCCCGGCTGCGTCCTGTACTCATCGGCTGACGTTCATACTAATAGACTACAGGCCCGTGAACAAAATTTATGGGTCAAATGAACCACCAGGAGACCTATGTAGGATGATAGAAGGGTGTAAAGTAATAAGATTCAGCACTATGCCGTCACTTGTAAGCTGTCCAACTGAGTGTGATTGAAGAGGGGGGGTTGCAACCCTCTACCATTTCTCCTTGTCGCAGGATTTTTGTACGGCATTGCGAAATAATGGATTAGAAGAGTTATTGAAACTGTATGGAACCAATGCCGTACTTAATCAAATGACCAAATTTGCTCTGTAAATTACTCGTACTCTGTAATTTTTTCCGGCAAACTAATAATTAAAAAGTTTAAATTTATAATTTTTATAGCTTCAATACCCTTCTACCATCCTACATAGGTCTCCTGGTGGTTCATTTGACCCGTAAATTTTGTTCACGGGCCTGTAGTCTATAAAGTAGTTTGTAAACATCTGAAAATAAGGTCTAAAGTCAAACCGAACGGCGTGGTGCCCGGGCGCCACTTGGTTGTGCGGGTGACGATGATGGTTCTACTTCTACGGGCCCTGCGTTTTTGCGCTTACCTAAAGTTCGGTATGCACGAATTGAGGCCAACTGCCATAGATCCTTTTAACTATTAAACTAAAAAAATGCAGAATATAATATCAACATTGTAACACTTTTTTGGAATTTTTCGCAAATTGTTCGTGTATGTTACTCGAAATGTTTTTGTATG
This sequence comes from Ectropis crepuscularia, assembly GCA_963693475.1. Classification (NCBI taxonomy): domain Eukaryota; kingdom Metazoa; phylum Arthropoda; class Insecta; order Lepidoptera; family Geometridae; genus Ectropis; species Ectropis crepuscularia. Next base: position 21,474,317 of record OY856358.1, read on the forward strand.
TCTTCTTCTTTCTTACGTCGGAACTATTTTTTCAAAGATACAAGCTAGTTACTTCCCCCTACATTCCAGATCAATGAACACAATGACTGACGACTGTGACTTACAGGACAATAAATAATTCTATTCAATCTTGATCATAGGTTCGACATTTATTTTGTCAATGGACGTATCTTCTGCATGTACGGCACTGTTAAGAACAGTATTTTTTGCATAAAACTATTTTGTCTTAGCATTGCTACGTGTGTACGTAATTAAATTCGTTTTCTAATAATTACAAAGATGTTCTGCAGTAACAGAATTTAACCCAACATTATCCATTATCCAGACAAGGGTATCTAGGTTATCAGGGCAACGTTCGCTTAACCGAATTAAGTTTATTTAAAATGTATATCAGAATAGAACTCTCCGTAGCTATCGTTACAATTATTGGGGTGTTGTAAATTTAGTTTTCAGACAAATCTTAATATAGGCTCAAATGATAGAATCAAACTAGGACACAAACAACATAAGTACGTAAGTAATTTCATCAGTATCACTGAAAAAAAATCTTCTTTAATTAGATTTCATTGGTACCTACAAGTGTGAAGACCTACAAATCAGCAATTTTATTACGAACAAAACAGTCTTTGATGTCATGGCAGAAAGCATATTAACCAATATACCTCTAAGAAACGGGCAATGAAAACATGGCGTTTTGCTCAGATATGTATGAAGAAATTAAACAGTGACTCCCCTCTTTCAGTCTGAAATGTTTGTTTCGCTGTATTTTCGTTACATGGCCATTTTTATTTGGTTTCGCGTGAACTCGTTTGCACGAAACCTTCATTTTGACTTTACTGCGTGCTCAGCGTTTGTTAAGATTTGGAAATACTGTATTAGCCAACTTTTTAAATAAGCCTAACTTCACAATAAAACTTAGATACGGTTTGTTTACGAAAATGTCGTGAGGTTTTCAGAAATGTTTCACGATGGAAGCCTAATAAAGCCTAAATGTCGAATAACTATTTGTACACGTTATTGTGAATGCGTTGATCCTGCATTTTTAATATGTTGACAATACATTACAATGTTAAAAATATCGAATGCTCACATCAAAACATCGTCGTATTGAGACTTATACCTTTTAAAAGTCGTAGAGTATCTCAAGAGATATTCGATACAGGTGCAGATTATCTATGCTGAATGCGATTTGTTGTTGCAATGATTAATTGTATCGCTAGTTTATACGACTCCTGCAACAACAGAGCGGAACAACCTATCGTAGGGTGTACAGGCATCTTTCCTATGTATTCTATTTTATATGGAATACATTTCATTTTACCTCTACGAAAAAATCAAACCGATCCGTAATTCCCTTGCAGTGTGATAACTCAATAAGGCAACTAACTAACACATAATCCCGTTTATAATATTAGAATTTCCGGTTCAACTTGCCCAACACATTGGCACGTAATTTGTAAATATTTTTCTGTTTACTCGACACGCGAGGTAATTTATTTTTAACACTTGGAGGTAAATAACTCGATTGTTTATAATAACGTGAATCATACTGTAATCAAAGTAATTTAATAACTGGAGGTAAAACTACATTTTCAAGAGGATTTATTTTAAATTAATGTATGTAATTGGTACCTTCGTACGTGTGGTGTTGGACAGTTTCACTTTTTATTCTACAAATACGACATAAATCTTTCGAGGTAACAAACCTCACCTTAATATTATAAACATTACTCAAGAATACTCCAATCAAAATAATTATTTTTCTTATAAATTGTACTCTTACGAAACAAGTACCTCATAATAGTCTCCTTTTGATCATAATAATTATTTTATCGTCGTCATCGTTTCATGGTTGATATTCCAAAGACACGAACGAAGAGATTCGACTCTACTTTTGTGATAAGAACGTCTAAGCTGTGGAATACGTTGCCTGAGTGGGTTTTCCCCGATGGTTACAATCTTTGTGTCTTCAAATCGAGAATGAATCGGTTTTATCTAGGTAAACACGCTCCATCGTAGACCGCATCATCGCTTAACATCAGGCAAGATGGCGGTCAAGTGTAAACCTATAGAAGTTAAAAAAAAATTATGTGCCAACCTTTAAAAAATACTGTGATATGTGTGTTACATATAAAACCACTGCTTTTGCAGTTTTCTTATTTACATAGACAGATATCTCCTCTAATCTAATCTCTAAAAATCTTTATAGCGAAACGTTTACAGCTTATATTTACAATTTGGTGTTTATTTATCGAGCTTTCAATACACTAAAACAAAACATTTAACAGGTGAGTTAAAGCTGACGGCAAACTCAATATTTAAAAGAAAATGTCTTACGTAAAAAAAATCATGGTCATGTTCCTTTCTTATAAAATAATTACATCAAACACTTAAGTACGGTAATTAAAAAACAAAATATACTTAACCGACTTTAAGACCTTAAACACAACACTTAAAACATAGAAACATACTGCTCAAGAAAAAAAACGCGTCTTTGTCGATTCATAACTATACAAACCCTAATAATATAGCTCTAATTTGCAGATACTTTTTTGATAACAGGAAAATATACTAGTTAATGGGGTGCGTTGCATAACTCTAATCATATGCAGAGGTTTTTTTTATTAATTGGACTGCTCGTAGCTCGAAAAAGCGACATCGTTGCATGGTCGACATCCCATAGAGCGTAGACTATCGAAGATGTTTCACTTATCTTGTGAAAAGAAAGACTGAGTGGGGGTTTTCCCGATTGATATAATCTTGGTTTCTCCAAATCGAGAGTGCATCGATTTCTTCTAGGTTCTCTTGTTCTAGCATGAAGCACGCTCCATCTTAGACCGCATCGTCGCTAAATATCAGAAGGCATGGCGGTCAAGTGTAAACCCATAATAGTTTAAACAAAAAGGCTGGCGTCTTCTCTAAAAGTGTTGATAATGTACACGCTGACTGCTAATTGATAGTTTGTTTTGTATCGCCCCAGCTTATCTTCTAGTGGGCGACGAAAGTAGGTTATTGGTATTGATTTATACGATTGTAGTAGGAGTGACCCAATTGAAGGAATCTATCCAGGCAAGGTCAAGCAAACTTGTAGGTATGATTGTATTGTTATATCAGACCTATCAGTCTAGTTAACATTAGTTGTACCTCGCGGTTGTTACGCCGTTTCAATTAATAAAGTGGCCAAGTGCGAGTTGGACTCGCCCATGAAGGGTTCCGTTGCAGCAAGTAACATAATATACATAGTACACATAGTTCTTGTAGTTCGTTGTAACTTTGATCGAAGTTTTAATAATAGTGTATTTATGACGTACTAAAAAAAAACTACTCATCAGATCGAGTTCAAAATAATTTTCGTTGGTAGTTTTCATGGTAATGTACATCATATATTTTTTTTAGTTTTTTCATTCTCTTACTTTAGAAGTTAGAGGGGGGGGACACACATTTTACCACTTTGGAAGCGTCTCTCGCGCAAGTTATTCAGTGTAGACAAAAATTATTAGTGTATATGACGTACTAAAAAAAAACTACTCATCAGATCGAGTTCAAACTAATTTTCGTTGGTAGTTTACATAGTAGTATAGTACATCATATATATTTTTTAGATTTTTCATTCTCTTACTTTAGAAGTTAGAGGGGGGGGGGGGGGACACACATTTTACCACTTTGGAAGTGTCTCTCGCGCAAATTATTCAGTGTAGACGAAAATGATTTTAGAAACCTCAACATCATTTTTGAAGACCTATCGATAGACACCCCACACGTGTAGGTTTGATGAAAAAAACATTTTTGAGTTTCAGTTCTCAGTATGGGGGGCAACCCTAATTTTACTTTTTTTTTTTTTTTGTACAAATCTTAAAGCGGTTTACAGAATACATCTACTTACCAAGTTTCAACAGTGTAGTTCTCATAGTTTCGGCAAAAAATGGCTGTGACATACGGACGGACAGACAGACAGACACAGTACAGACATGACGAATCTATAAGGGTTCCGTTTTTACGTTTTACGGAACCCTAAAAAGAGCCATCTTTTTAAGTAGATGATCAACGACCGATAGAAGTCAACTGGTTATGATTTTTGCTGTACAACTAGTTTTAATGGCAAGCGAAACAGTGAACTGGTGTTCGTGTAAAGCCAGTATTTTACTCGGCGATAATGTAGATAGCGTACAAAACTGACGTATTGACTCGACGCGACGTCTGATCGACGCATCAGAATCAGAAATCAATTATTTGTAAACTGTTTACAAATAAAACTGTAGATTCTCCAATTGTTTTTAAATTAAAAAAATAGGACTTGGTAACAATGAATTCTCGAAAAGTACACGTTGCTTTGACATCATAGGTTTATACAGTTTCAATTGAGAGTGTTGCTTAGAATCAGTTTTAGACCTGTGTAATCTATCCCGAAGCGGGTGATACCGCAGTTATGCGGCGAAATCGCGCGGTTCCGGTAAAAGAAAATATCGTAAATACAACGAAACGACGTCTTCGATGATAAACATCTTGCGACGACAGGTGACATCCGGTAACCTGCGCTTGACTAGCCTGATGAATACCTTGTTTATATCCATAGTAGAGAAAGATTTGAAGCTCTGCTTTAGCAAACGTAAAATATTATGTTGTTTATTCCTCAATAATGTGACTCGCAATTAAAATATTACTGAAGAAAAGTTGAGATTTTAAAAGTTAAGAATTTGAGAAAAAGTCCTCAAAACTTTTTCTACTTGTCTTGAAAAAATATGTTTGTATTTATAAATAAATTAAGATTTCCTTTCTAACACGCAAGTTAAAGAAGAAGACATTCAATGTCATCAAAATTCAATCGATTCACTTTATTTGAAATTTCTCATTTTCAATCAAACATATTCAATTAAAGATTTCTACAAAAGTTATGCATGGCATAGTCTAAAATACACTAAAGTTATTCCACTGACTTTGTCGGGTCACGTCTCAGTGATTTGTTCAAATGTCTTGTGAACTTTCAAGGACATGTCAAATAAATCCTCCACAACACGAGTCGTAGAGGTGAAAAACATCTGGGGCTACGTAGAAAGGAACTAATAAATCAGTGAAACTAAAACAATGTTTTTAATTATATGAATATCTCGTGTAAAAAATACCCTTTTTAAATATTATGTTTCTTCTAATCTTCGGAAAACAATTATTCTAAATTTAGTAAAATTAGAAAAAATTTAGAAAAGGCATCAGACTGTTCAATCGTTTTTTTTTGTTTTGATACGTTATTTGGTAAGTTCTAAAAAAAAGGAAAATTAAAAAATTGTACTTTTACATATCGTGTACCTACATTTTTATATGACATATAAAATTTACTTAGTTATACTATTGTAGTGGTAGGCCTCTTTGTAGAGTGTGCCTGGGAGAAATATCACACTTTCGCCATTAATTCTAGCACCAAGCAAGAATGTGAAAACATTACTGTTCTCTTTTATCTAGTTTGAAGGATATTGCTTCCAGATAAACTACAGAGCAAAAGGATAAATCATCTTGTCTTTAGGTGACAAGCGCAGTGCTGTATTAAGCAGTGATTTGGGTTCTGTATGTTCAAACAGCTGCGTGGTACTTTGCTCTGTAATGGACAGGCTTATCTTCAGGTATTTGTAAAAAATAATTTGACTTTATTTGAAATTAGCTTTCGATATTTTTGTGCATATCCCTGAGGGGGTATCGTATAAACCTAGTAATAGGTGAGCAAAGTTCACGACCTTGTTCGAAGCAATCAATATACGGAACTACTGGATGAATAAAAATACTCTCGTTATCATAATGTATCACAATAAATATGACGACTTGACCTTGCTGAAGGGCATCCAGACTGATAAAAAAAAAATAAACACCTTTTACTGAATCTCAATTTTCTGATTTATCTTGTCATTTTATAACAATGCTAGTCCTGTTTCATCTGTACCTATGTAATGTCTAAATATGCAAAAGGCAAAAGTGATTGACCGATAGACCAACGCGCACAGCTCAAACTCTTAGGGTTAGAATCTTAAAATTTCGTACACGTATTCCTTTTATGACGTAGATATCCTCTAAGGAACGATTTTTCAAAACTCAACCGCGAAAAGGGTAAAATAGGGGACAAAAATTGTATGAAACTTTTATTCCTTGGATATACATATTTGCGTTGAATTTCGTATGAATTCAGTGCGGCAAAAGTAATGAGTTACTTACTTTAGGCGGTCGATTCTGAAAAAAAACAAAGTAGATGGTGAGCTAGATTGACGTGCACGTCTCCGCTGTAAATTAGACCTGGAGGTCTACCGCCTAACTCTCTTGCTTTCTGTTATACCGCCTACCTAAAACGGTCTTAGCTTTAATATTGCGCTTTCTTTATATTTGGTTAAATTTTAAGAGACAAGTCTAATAGCTAAGTCTTAACTATTTCAGTTAAAATGGTAAAAAATAATGGTGTTAAATTTTTAACAGAAGCCATGATGGCGTAGTTACTGGCTAGAACGTACTATTCACAATCGCTAGGTCAGGGGTTCGAATCCCGCTGAGGTGTACTCTTTGACGGTGATTGAAAACATCGCCAGGAAACCGGCGTGTTCCAAGAATCGCACTGGGCCAGTGTCTTGACTCTTTGTGTAATTGTGAAAACTCAGAATTACTGACTGGAATTGGCTGTAAATAAAAAATAAATAAAATCGCAGGGTCCTTTAGAAAGATCCATTCCTAAATTATTGTAGACGAAACCGCTCGCATATAATACTAGTGTAATTCTAATACCTAGCGATAGATCGTTCCCTTCGGCTCTAATTATCGGTACTTCTATGATTAGCATCAGGTATTCTGTAGTAGGGAAAGACTTCCGCGACCTTATTCGTTTGTATAAGTGGAAATTCGACCTTAATGACCATGTGTGACACTCGTACACGCGGTTAAATAGTTTCCGAGCTCTTTTACGCACTCGTAAAACTGTTTCTAAGTGCCGATGTAACCATTTTAAAACAAAAATATTGTTTATTATTTACAATGCCGAAAATGTTGTCCATGTTCCCTTATTGTTTGTCTATACTAATATTATAAAGAGGAAATATTTGTTTGTTTGTTTGTAATGAATAGGCTCCGAAACTACTGGACCGATTTCAAAAATTCTTTCACCTTTGGAAACCTACATTATTCCCGAGTAACATAGGCTACGGCAGATGGCGCTGCAGTTGATATCTAGGTTATTATTCGAGCGAAGCCGGAGCGGGCCGCTAGTTTTTTTATAATAAAGGAACCTATGGCAGTAGCTTTCAGATGACCTCTCTACTGCCTACAGAACTTGGCTATCGTAGAAAGTACAGGACCCTATTAATCTAATCTTACTAACTAGGTACCCCCCCTCCCCCCGTGTTTTAAATGCCTTTGTATGTGTATTGTTTTGTCGGGAGATAAACCCTTAACCAAGGGAAGTGCATGAAGATGAACTAATGACCTCCAACTACACTCTCAATAGGGAAATCTTATTTATATTCCTAGTTCATGGGGATACGTTTAATGTAATATTATCATGAACGACCCCTCGGTGGTCTAGTAATGACAGCGTCCGGATTCAGAATCTTGAGGTTGCAGTTTCGAATTCTACCTGCGTCTCGTGATTATTTTTCCAAGTGCAGCTGTAAATAATTGTCATCAGCACTGGATTTAACGGCAAAGAAAAACATCGTGAAGAAACCGGCACAGTCCTAGAAAGATTACTTTGTAGGACGTGCGTCATCCGCCAACCCGAATTTCGTACTAAAATATTTTAACTGTTTAAAGATATATATATAAAGTGTATGGTAACAAGTTAGAAATAACTGGTAATATTCATTAAAGTAAATGCTTTGTTTAAAACATTACAGATAACTACATATACAGACCGTAGTTAACCTCGTCACGATGACTCAGTTTGAGTCAAAGATGACTGCAACGTTTTTTTGTCTATTCGCTATTAATAAAGATTATTACTGATTGGGTGACGTTACACGTTTAAAACGTCAGTGACCGATATAAGGGTTCTAAACTTTTCAGGGACGCAGAGAAATTGCCTAATACACCAACCGCGCTGTTGTAGATGTTACTTCTGTTTTTTTACTATTACTGACTCCCTTGTGTCCATAAGCAGTAAACATTTCCACTGCTGGGATTTAGGGCCTCATTTCACAAGGACAGAGTTAAAGCCTTATAACCCATCGCACTAGCCCAAACTGGCGGATGATTGACATCGAAAGGTTCTTGGAACATACCGGATTTATCACGATATTTTCGTTCATAGTTTTAAGTTTGCGGTATTACTCACATGACTTCGAGAATAAAGTGATGCACATGATATTCGAATTCGAACTAGGGTCTATGGATCGCTAGTTGTCGTTCTCCCAACTAGACCAGCCGTAGCTTAGAATAGGGTATCGGACTGGGTCAAAAATACACCATTCTAATTAGTCCATCAGGTAGATCGTAGAAAAATATGGGACACGTAATTTTTGTTTTTTCAAATTATTAAAAATCTACAGAGCTATTATAGCACATCAAACTTTGAGAGTCGCGAGGTCGGGACGTCACGTGACGTGGACGGAAGTGGGTAAAAATCGTACCCACGTCACGTCACGCGTTTTTTGTTTGTGAAACAAAAAGAAAAAATACTTATTGTAAATACAATATTTTAGAGCAATCCAAAGGCCTGTTTTCATTTTGATTAGTACGCGTGCGACTGAGTAGTGCAGGTGTTGAGTGATTGGTAGCAAACACGTGTGGACACCGATTGATTATTGCGAGTGCATAGTAATCAGTCACTCGCACTCGCACTCACACTCGCAATAATCAAAATGCAAACCGGCCTTAACTGACGGACTAATTAGTTTTTTTGAGGATTATACCTTATTTGAGTGTTATTGAGATGAGTGTTGTTTGTGTTTCCACAGAGGCGGATGGGGCATATCTCCCCGCGGCGCGGGCTACACCTTCGGGCAGGACATCTCGGAGACGTTCAACCACAGCAACGGGCTGACGCTGGTCTCGCGCGCCCACCAGCTCGTCATGGAGGGCTACAACTGGTGCCACGATAGGAACGTCGTCACTATATTCTCCGCGCCCAACTACTGCTATAGGTAACGCACAATTGTTTCATTTTTAGTCCTACTAGCAGCGGTTTTATCTGTGTAGATGCCGATCCTGTTAATTTACCGGGATACAAATTTGTCTTATGTGTGGAATAACACATACAAGTATTCATGATGTTGGTATTGGGTCAGATAGTGTTGTGTGTGAATTGTCCACCAATATTTATTATTATTATTTATAACATATACCTACACCATTATCTTCATATGTCTAAAAAGGTTCAGTAGTTTTTGCGTGAAAGAGTAACAAACATACATTGTTGCAACACTGTACTTTCACAGTTACAATATTAGTAGAATTTTGGCAAATTGTATTTTTGATTTGATAACTTCTTATGCGAGCGTAAACCGCTTCGTTGCGTAACGCGTTCTGTCTGGCTTCCCATTTTCTCACACGTACTGCAGTGGTTGGCAGGCTTCTCCTCTCGCACTGTAACCCACAGCGCTAGCCGTATTTCTTAAATACTCTGTGTATAGTTCAACATAGATTAAATTTATAACTCTTGTCGGGAATCCCGAGACGCACTCGTTGTTTTTATAAATTAAGATTTGCCAGTTACGGACTCTTTGGTCCGTGACCTCTGTCATTTGTGTTATTAATTTTAACATGAGTCTGGATACATTTTTAACCTTATTCTAATGCTCTTTTACACACTAGTCAGATTTTGTTTATTCCGGGTACTACCGCTGGACTCTGCTAGTAATCGACTCGATCAACTATCATATTCATCATTCAATGCTAGTGTCTTTGCGGTTTCGTTGCGTATAGTTTAAAAAAAAACTATTATACACTCTTGTCACCAGATTTTTTTTTCGGGATAGCATATGCGCTATTCCCGACAAATTTAAATACGTGCCAATATTAGTCAGGTCCATTCAATTCATCTGACGTGGTTGAGCAACAAACATATAAGCTTACACATATACGATATTGATAGGATACATGTTGGATCACAACATTTCCAATGTCAAATAAATTGTACACACAAAAAACAACAGATATTTTTCTCAGGCTCAAAATAAATTTAAAGTGAATTGTAGAATAAAAATACTAATTTATTCCGTGTTCTTAACAAGTCTGCAGTATCGCGATGCAGGCCGAGGTCGATAGAAATGACCCAGTTTTTAACAACTTGTTAACATTCATAATCTTCTTTAAAAGTATTTATTCGTACATGTTTCGCCTTGTTCCGTTTAACTAGGGTTACGCAGTGTGCTACGATGCTTAGATGAATAGGGGTTTAGGGGGGTCTGAAATCCAATGTGTTGAAGATTTTATTTTTTGGAAAAAAGTAGGGAAAATAATTTTTATCAAACATTACCTAACAACACTAAAATGTATGAAAACAAGATTAGGTTTGTATTTTCATGGAAAACACAATTCATGTCAGTACAGTACTATTTTTATGTGTTGGACAGAGTATTGTTAATTTATATAAGTGAAATGTATACTCTTAAATTACTCCAATTTTCATTTTCATTTTTATGGTATACCTCAATATTCCAAGAGTTTAAATGGTTGTGCAACCAAAAACGTTGAAAGCAAATCCTGGAAAGGTATTGTTCCATTGTACAATGTTCTCAACTTTTTACGGAATCCTTTCAAAACCGCAATTTTTAAACCCTCACCTTCCTTTGAAATGTGCTTAAAGCACGTGTACTTTAAACGACTCATTTCTGACATGAGTCCGTTTGATTGTTCAGTTAAAGTCAAAACCAAAATAAATGAACACCTGAGAACGGAAAATGATGTGTTCGTAAATAACAAAACGTATTCAAACACCGAATTTGATGATTCCTCGGTATACGTAGTGTTTTGTAAAATATTGTAACACTAGCTGGGCTCCGCCGTTTTACCAGCCGGTTGGTTTCTATTTCCGGTATATTTTCCGGTATATTTCCGGTATAATCTTTGTATTCTAAATTTTAACCTGTTCAGTTCTTGGATACCAGTATCCTACGACGATCATTTTTTCTTCGTATGATACTGGTTACCAAACTCTGGTGTCATACACGGCCGAAGGGAAACATCCATAGTTTAATATTTTTAAAGAAATATAATCATTCATTTCATGACGTGTTTTGTAATTGTCGTGTTTGAGCAAAGCTAGAAATCGCTAGAAGCAATAAGACCGCTGTTTCTATCACTAGGTATAAGGCCTTTGTCTGTATTGTTTTCCCTTTTATTGTTGTCAATATTATGTTGTCTACTATTTTTCCTGATTTTTGTGTCTAAATGTGTTTAGCAGATATATTAGCAGAAAATTAACTAAAACTACAGGTTTTTTGGTTGCGAAACGTCGGGGTTTGGTTTTTTGGTGAACAAGAATTAATTTATAGCTGTTATACTTGTATATCTTCATATTTTCATGCAATAACCTTCAGAGTTCATCGAATGGAGTCTGACTTGCCTGAACGGCGATCCTGCAAGGTCGAGTGATAAAACTGTCCGCAATATTTAGCGTCGTCCTCAGGACACTTGCGACGGGTCATGGTCTAGCATTTAACGGATTGAAGTTTATTCATATTCAACGTTTAATATTATTCATAATTATGACCGTTTTACTATACCACTGTATACTGTACAATGTATTACTGAAATCCTCAATAATAATCCGAGCTACTTCGCTCGGATAAATCCATCGGAAATCTATCGGAATGCTCGCAGCTCGAAAAAGCGACATCGTTTCATGGTTGATGTTCCAAAGACACGAACGAAGAGATTTGACTCTGCTTTTGTGATAAGAACGTCAAGGTTGTGGAATACGTTACCTGAGTGGGTATTTCCCGATAGTTACAACCTTTGTGTCTTCAAATCGAGAGTGAATCGGGTTTTTCTAGGTAAACACGCTCCATCGTAAACCGCATCGTCGCTTAACATCAGGCCTATCAAATTGGACCAAATCACACAAAAATGCCAACTTTCGTGAATATTGGTTGACTTGGTGAAGAGTTCTCTGGGAACAAAAATCACAACAATGGATATTTAGATAAAAAAATTGTAGGGTTCATTTCTCAAATTCAATAATTTACCATTTATACAAAACAGTTGAAGTGGTTTAAAAATTAAGTCAAAATATGTAGCATATTTATTCTACTTATTAATAGTAGTTGTTAAATTGTGTCTGACGCCTTTATTAGTACCGTGAATACTGCTGCATTTCACCACAACGCGATTATGATCAGGAGACACTGGTAATAGAATATCAAGCACTGATACCGTTTTAAAACGCAAATTTAACCATGGATGATTTTCACGTTTTAAGCCAGCAATCAAATTAATTAGTTTCGTTGTAGATAATATTGTTAGTCACCAACGGAGTGTCACGTTACCCTTCACAAGGACAAGTTAGTACTGTGTTAACTCATTTATCAAGTCAGCCATGTTAATGCAACTAGAATTACTATTTATTAATTTGAAAAGTCCTGACAAGTAACCTGACATTTCGTTAAAAGTCTTGGACACTTGGTTACCGTTGTATTGTTAGTACATAAATAAATCAAATGCAAATCATTTACAATGTGAAAATAATAACAGACTAAAAAAAACAATGAGACCAGATTTTCAATGAAATTGTTTTTAGGGTTCCGTAAAACGTAAAAACGGAACCCTTATAGATTCGTCATGTCTGTCTGTCTGTCTGTCTGTCTGTCTGTCTGTCCGTCCGTATGTCACAGCCACTTTTTGCCGAAACTATGAGAACTACACTGTTGGAACTTGGTAAGTAGATGTATTCTGTGAACCGCATTAAGATTTTTATAAAAGTTTTTTAAAAAAACAAAAATTAGGGGTGCCCCCCATACTGAGAACTGAAACTCAAAAATCTTTTTTTCATCAAACCTACACGTGTGGGGTGTCTATCGATAGGTCTTCAAAATATTTTTTTGTTGAGGTTTCCAATATAATTTTTGTCTACACTGTATAATTTGCGCGAGAGACGCTTCCAAAGTGGTAAAATGTGTGTCCCCCCCCCTCTAACTTCTAAAGTAAAAGAATGAAAAATCTAAAAAAAATATATGATGTACATTACCATGAAAACTACCAACGAAAATTAGTTTGAACTCGATCTGATGAGTAGTTTTTTTTTAGTACGTCATAAATACACTATTATTAAACCTTCGATCAAAGTTACAACGAATTACAAGAACTATGTGTACTCTGTATATTATGTTACTTGCGGCAACGGAACCCTTCATGGGCGAGTCCAACTTGCACTTGGCCACTTTATTTATCAATAAACTAGCTGAACCCAGCGCGCGTTGCTACGCCACCCTTAAAAAAATTGGTTAACAGATTTAGAACAAATTTGGTTACCTTTGGTTATAATGACGCAACCTTATAAGATACTGTCACGGACTTGGCGCACGTCAGCGCGCGCAACGAAAGCTCTCAAAAAGGAATATTTTCCCCATTTTTGTTACATTATTCATTCATCTCCGCTTCTATTGATAGTAGCGTAATGTTAAATAGCTTATAAGCCTTCCTCAATAAATGGATAACCAACAGAAAAATAATCATTCAATTCGGACCAGTAGTTTCCGAGATCCTAGCGTATATACAAACAAACTACATATTCAGCTTTTTAATATTAGTATAGGTTGTAAAATGACAATATGTTTATATGTTTTCAATAGTCTCCTGTTTATCTGTTGTCCTAATACATACATTGTTTGTTTCAGGTGTGGCAACCAAGCCGCCATAATGGAATTGGATGATGCGCTTAAGTACTCATTGTAAGTATTCAACTATACTTTATTACTAGAGATTTTATTGCAAATAGCAAAATGTCCCGCGGTAAATGAATAGTCAATATTTGAGATTTGCATTGACCTCTTTGCCGTGCATTGTGGTTAATTGCTTAGTAAATTATTCGTTACATCAAGGTATAATGAATTTGAGTGGAAATTTTCTTGATTGATATGATCTGGGTGTCTTCAAGTTGATTTTGAGTTAGTTCTTTTTAGGTAAGTGCGCTCTATCGCATACACCATTGTTGATTAACCTACAGCGAGAGGGCGGTCAATGCTTTACAACAGAACATTGCTTGTCTGAACTGAATAACAAGTTTTATTCTTGTCAGATATGTTGAAATCAAATAAAATCTGTTTTTATTCCAGGTATTTTAGATTTATCAATATTTAAGTTATTTATATTTTTATAGTTTATTACAAAATCATTTTCAAAGTATACTCTAGTTTTGGATTGTGCAAGTTGATTACAAAGTTATTAAAATAATAATAGAGTCAGATTAAATGTAAAATGTATATGACAAATGAAATTCACAATAACATAGATCAAGCAAACCTTAAAGGCTTTAGTTACCAAATTTTTAAAAATTTGATAACTAAAGTTACCAAATTTTTGTCGTATCCTGAAATCGACAATTAAAATTTAAACGTAATAAAAATAGTTCATTTAACCCAGCAGGGTCGAGTCCCACGTAACTTTCTTGAATGATTAGAAGCGCAAAGTGATGACGCAAATTTGATTCACGCAATCAAATTTCCTTTGTATCTCCGGATACACTGTGGATATTTAAGTTTTTATGACTACGCCTCACCTGTACGTTATTGTGTAATGTATATACAAAGGTGCTGAGTGTCTGTCTATCATTCCAGCCTTCAGTTCGACCCGGCCCCGCGCCGCGGTGAACCCCACGTCACGCGGCGGACGCCAGATTACTTCATGTAGAGATCGCGTGAGTATCCTTTAATGTTACTGATAAGATTACAATGATTCGATCTGTTTGTTGATAATGGTCCTGCGGCTGAGAGATTTACCACCTGCTGCGGGAAAGGTTCCGTTGCCAAGGTTAAAATATACGCTTGATGAGTATTACATGCGTAATTTGGGTTTGTGATCGGACTGCTGCTGTTTTGGAAGTGTAAACTTTTTTTGGCGCGCCACTGACAATATTTTCGTGGGATGTGAATTGAATTCTAGCGTCACGCTCGGGAATGATTAGAAATCTTCGGGTAAACTCGGGACCATGGCCAATGCAGCCAAGATGGCAATGCTCATGGCCACGCTCTCCAGTTAGTGTAGTAGTTTCCAAAATAGTTCCGCGTAGTTTCCAAAGTATGCTATCAAATGTTTTCACTTCTATCGGCAGTTCCTATGACTGCCAATTTTTTTTTGTAGTTGTAGGACTTTTTTAGTATGAATACTAATGTGGTTGTTAGACATATTTCATAAATGCACGGGGTAACTTCATGTGTTTCATTTCATTCAGTCCGAATTAAGTTTCGGCCGTTTCCGGCGGCCCTTTTTAAGGAGCGTTCGTTTCGACGGAAAGCCGTACATCTCTATACTAACTCTGTAACCTTTGATTCGATACAAATAAAATGAGATATTTGCATTTCATGTCATTTCCCCTGTGTGTTCATAAGAGATACCTGCATTTTTTTCATTATGCAAGTATGTACTGCTAATATGCAGTATTTCTGTCATTTGTTGTCGTATCGTCCTAAGTAACGATGCATTTTTAGTCACACCTAGATAATGTTGATAGTCGCATCACGATGCAAATAAACGTGACTACTCTTGAGCACGCCCGTCACGTGAGCGGAGGTGGTATAGCGATTAAACACCACATCGTTCAAATTGATACATCCGAAACAATATTACGACAATTTTAAAGTCGTAAGCTTTACTAAACCATTTTGATAATTTGGTAACTTTTTACATGAACCGTAAGATTGTAAATACCGTTAGTTTATAATTTAACATCGTTATATTATAAAATAACTGGCAAGGTGTGGTACCTACCTCCCCAGGCGGACTCTACAAAGATTCCTACCACTGCAATAGATAATCGAATAATACGGAAACAAGACACCGCATTTTGAGGTTTACTAACGCTAGTCTAGTCTAGTGTTGTGCTGTTGTGACGAGCCAATTAATGATTACAAAATTACAAAAGTAAACAACTTCAGATCTATACTTCTATCTTCTATACTAATATTATAAAGCTGAAAAGATTAGCATGTTCAAATAAATGTTTCAACGTGCTAATCTCGGGAACTACTGGGCCGATTTCGAAAATTCTTTCACCTTAGTATATTTCGTGATCCCTGAGAGAGATGGGTTGCGTTGATGGCGAAGCTGGGGCGGGCTTAGTTATGAATAACGTCTTTCTGAAAATTAAATAATGTTCGCCAATGTTTCGTTGTTGTTCGTTAGTATGATGGATGTGTGTATTGTTTCAGCGCCAGCGCTCACCAGGCAGGAGCCGGCACCGGCCGCGCCCGCCCCCCCGCGCTCGACCGCCCCCGCACCGACACCGAGTGCTTCGTATCGCTACTCCAACAACTCTGTCTGGCCGCCACTCGATCGTCCGCCCGCCTCGCTCCGTCACTCTCGCACGTACGCTAGCCGGCATCGATCTGTCCTTGTCGCACCACCTGCCACTACTTATCAGACGTCACTCCTACAAGGGTATATTGAGCCATGTCTTGATTAATAACTCGAGTGATATCGGTCCCTGGCTTGTAGGAAACAATTGACAGGGATTACTATGGGGTATTGAGAATTGTGCAGATTAATAACATGATTGATATTTGCCCCTATCGTAACAGCTAGGAACTTGTACACTGTCGAAAACACTCCCAACAAGGATATATCGATGTTCGCGACATGTGTAAATTATGAGTGATCTTAGACAATGAGCCCTCGGCTAATTCGCTCTGACTGTCGTTTGGTTCTTTCGTGAATGCATTGTACGACGCATTTGAACCGATCGCCGGGTCCATACTGATCGAACGCTTCTCGAATATATCTATTGCTCAAGCCAGTGTATGGGATACGATGAACCGTCGCGTTGTCCCGTTTGGTCAAACACAATTTTATTAGGTTAACTCTCTACAACACAGATTTTTAGCGCCGATCAAAGTGTTTAAAAGTGATTGGTTTGGTCAAAAGTGTAGTGACAGCGCAATCGTTCATCAAATCGCACATATGCGACCGATGACAAACGTTCATCTGTAATATGTAGCTACGACGAAGACAAGAGATCAGAGCAAGCGAGAAGCACAGTAGTTGTTTCGAACAGCTTCGTCTGGCTAGATAGTGAGTACGGTGCCGACGTTATGTTATTAAAAGTAGTTTCCGGGCATAGTACGCGCACTACGATCATCTTTTCTTTCGAAAACGAAATAAACTCAGTTTTGTAACGTTTTCGCAAGAATACGTCAAAACCGTGGCGCGCGTACTAGTCATATTATACCTGTTTATAGTAAGTTTTCATCCATTCTTCATCACATTGGTGATATCATCCCATCATCTTCGCACCTAAATTTGAGTAATTACCCATTTTTAAGCTGTAAATCATCATTGTAGATTCATCTTTATCACATCGGGTACAGCCGTGCAGCGCTTTCTCTGTGTTTACTGTCTAGACGTTTTATAATGAGATATTTCCAGAATGTCACCTGAATCAAAAAAGCCATTGAAGAAAACAAAATAGTTCTCAATTGAGCCACTGGTGGCGTTATTTTATTTTATTGACAAATATGACAAGCATACGTGAATGTTAATGATTTGACATATGTCATTTGAACTCATCTGTCACTCGTATATGTCATTCTGAAAACATCTCATTGTGAACGCGACTGTACCGATGAAATAATTACACGGACAGGGCCTTATTCTGACGCGACTGTATGTTCACCATTTGCATGACTGAAAAAGACAGGCGTAATATCGATCGCTCCAGAATTGAGCGCCCAGTATTTTTGTATAGAAGTTGCTCCTAGACAGAAATAAAGGTTTTTTTGTGAAAACCTAATACAGCTCGATATTAACGCGAGTTTCTTGTATGAATAAACATACATGGTCGAAAAAAAATACTTTCGTCTAGAAAAGCTTCTCCTATGTTTTATCAGCAACCATAATTAATTTAAATTTTCTTGTTTCTGTATTTGGTTTTTCTTTCGACTGAGAAAACAAAGACATTGATATCAGATTTTTTCTAGAAGTTATGGTCTTGCATATTTTTTTCTCTTTAGAGTCATTGCATATACCTATCCCTTTTCAATAACATCTTTTGTAATATAAACAATGAACATGATAACTACCCACGACAATAAGTTTGGAATTCATTACATAGTGTTGTGGGTAGTTAACGTCTATTGTATTTTATACCCAAGAGTCGACATCACGCGAACTATAGAGCACTTTGTCAAACAAATATCAAAGTTGGGACTGTTGAAATAAAGTCGAATTTGAATCTACTTTTCGTATTAGTCTACTTATCGACTACTTAATGACTTGCCATCAAGTTCAACTGTGATATTTGTCGCTGTTTCGCATATTTTTTTTCGTGGGTTTAGCGGCGTCGCGACGCAAGTGCGGGCTTGCGTTTGCCGGTACCTTCAGTAGTCTATACAAATTCGTTTTCGAACAGATTTTTTATCAAATCTATTTTAATTATCAAATTGCGTAACTTTGCTACGATTAGTATTCAATTCGTAGTGTCGCAATTGTAATGTTATGTTCAAAAATGTTGTTTTATACATTACGCGCTTGCGTCTGACGCTGTTTCTTGAGTAGAGGCAGTTTACGCGTGTCTGGCTGTCGATCGTAGTGCGAAGATTGCTTACCCCAACCCACATGGGATTTATTGGATATATGTAATAACGCCCTTCGGCGGCCGTAGAACAAGACGATACGACTGATCCATGAGATAGCGTGAGTGTCGAGTCTGTTGCCGATCCCGTAACGAAACGTTATAAAACTAATACAAGTTTCGCGATTTGAACTCTATTGAAATTATTATACAGAACTTAATCACGATATAAATGTTTTATTTTTGGTTACCTCATGTTATGGTTGCTTCACGACAGCGGATGGAACGTCGGTAGATAAATGTATAGGTCGCGATCAAATTCAGTAAAATAATTTCAGTATGAGTTATGAAACTTCAATAATTTTGCCTTCCAACTGTTTTAATCCGCAGTCGTTACGGGATCGGCAACCTTACCCCTGTAGATTTATAGTTTAAAATCTGCGCTTGCGAAGAGGCGGGGGAACGGGGCGGCCTCGGCCAGCATTTACGTGAATGGTCACCGATAAGGTTCTTGCCTTCTGCGCACTATGCTGGTATGTTCATTACGGACGGACGCAGCGCGACGTTTTATGTTGTATCTAAACAATTGTATGTATCAAAGACACTTAGACCTCATTAAAAGCGTACCATTTGCTAAAAAGTTAGTTTTATTTTTCTCAGTCACCATCGATTCGCGCATGAATGGACATACCGTCATAGTGATCCTTGGTGACTAGCGCACACCCGGCTCGTATGGAGCGCAGTGACGTCAGGTTACATGTGAAAACATATACAGGTGTTGCGTAACTCGAGTTTGACTTATGATTTGAACTACCGTGAAATATAAATATTTTGTTTTTATTATCCGTACTGTTTCAAGTAATGAACAAAATTGCTTGTCGTTTGAATTTAAAGATGGCGACCGCGACTCTACTATGTTTGGACGAAACGACCACTATGTGTGTCTAAAGCTAAGATCGTGTCAACTCGTAAAAATAACGTAACTTTATAATGGGTTTTAGTGTTGTTTGATACCTACTTTTGTTTGATCTGAAATATTGTATTTTAATTCATAATATATAAAATCTTGACTCTTAGAGTCGGACCCGCGTTGCGCAACAGCCTGTAAAAAGCACATCACAAATGTGAAGTTATAATTTTCAAATCTTTTTCACGTAAGTTCTGATCAAAAGTAGAGTCCGTTTCATACGTTTGTTTAGCTTGAAGCTGTTAACAAACCTCTTTTTTATTTTTGTAGCTACTTCGTAGACGATTTTCGTAAGGAACACAAAACAAATGCAAAACATTAATGTGAAATTCATCAATCATGTTTATGTACCTATTGGAAACAATAGCATTTAATATTTCGGGCAGATATGTATTTAAAAATATGTATAATTTAGTTTTAAATCTATTATGGGCTGCGAGTCCGCTAAAATATCTTATTATACCTGTGCAATTTTGTTCCAAACCCTAATGCATTTTAGTAGTCGCCTCTTGTTTCTTAAGAGGTTTATTTCTTTTATCAGTTTTCTACAAATTAACCTAAGTTTATTAGAGATCAATGAGTTGGTAGATTGCGGGTTTTAAATAAACTTAGTATCGGATATTTTCCCGTGAATGTTACTCTACACCTAACACAAATACTTAAAGGTAAGTAACATAATAACTTTAAATTTTAATTGAGAACACGAATTGCCGCGAAAATTGAGATGTGTTTTACAAATCTAAGGATATATGGAAATTATTGGATGAAGTTATTATTGACATGTAAAGGAAGTAAAGTAAGATTTTAGTGTAATAGTTCCATAGTGTACTGATAAAAATGGTAACAAATTGACGTTTTTTTCCGCGAAATACGGTAATTATGGTAAACACTGGATTTTTGCTTGTTTCAGTGTGAATAATTTTAGTGTCAGTTTCTCCAAAATCTATGTAATTTGTAAAAAAAAAAGCGTGTGTTACAAAGACCTTACCCACCAATGACACCTGAAGCCACACGTTCGTCGATCTAAGTATTAAGTATGTAAGTTATAGGTAAATAATTATAAAACTGAGAAAAAATGCAAAAAAAAAAAGAAATATGTATGAGATGTCGAGCCTCATTCGCGTGGAGTAACAGTGAACTTTAAACTCGCATGCACAAGGTTGATTTTTGTCCGCTTTAGGCGTTACTCGACACGTTCGAGGCTCGAGTAATGTTAAAAATTAAGGCTTTCCTGCATAGGCGATAACATTCAGAGAACTTTTGTATGCGTTGTGTGTTCATGTGTAAACTAGGGACGGTACGTTTATTTCGATTATAATGAACTCCAGCGGAACGCTAATGGCAATAATACTTGTAAACACATACATGGAAATAATTTATTCTTGCAACAATACTACTATGCCCGTTGATAGGAAAACATACTAGATAATAAATAAAATTAATTATACAAATCGGTTTTTCTTTTACCTTTCTATCATTGTAAGGAATGTGTGAAATGTGAGCAACTGAAAAGCAGAGTTATTGCAGTGGAAGGAACACGTATAATTTCTCGTAAGTAAGATAGTCTAGAAAGTTAGAACAGCGCCTCTGGCGAACTTAAAGGGAACTATATTTCATTATTATTTATTACACTAACACCTACAAATAATATATTTGCTAGGGTTTACGCCAATTAGGTTTTTAATCTCGTACTCGTGCTTGTTTTGAGTTGGCAGAGTAGACCTTTGACCTTTGATTGACCCATAATAATGCCACAAATTTGCCGGCGAGTGTAATTATGAAATTTAGAGGATTTTAGGCAAATCCAAATTAAGTATTCGACTCCCTTGGCAATAAATTTGCATTATGCTCTCCGCAATAGAGTAAACGCATCAAACAAGTAACTTTGACATCAAATGTTTAACTTGCTACAAAGTTAAACATAACTAACTTCAAAGTTAACTTTACTCGAAAACTCTTTAGCCAGCCTGCAGTTATCGTACTATTATTACAGTATAAAGAAATACTACCAGTAGTTCATCGCCTTTGATCTTGGGAGAAAGCCGATAATGTCTAGACTCGGGCACAGAATAAATATTAGTACAGAAGCCTCACTTACCGAAAACAATTATATAAATAGCGACTCTTGCTGGGACACAACAAAGTTCAATTTAGCTCGCAATACCTGTCGCGATTTTCAAATAAACATTTGCGCTCTTTCTAACGCTTTTCTTTTTTTCTGTCCCTGTCTAGCGCGGAGGGTTGTCGACATATCTAATAACAATATGCGCGGAAAACGTTGCGCGAGCGCTCAGCCGTGCGTCCGACAACCGACTGGCAGTTGTTCCCTGGGAGGGACGGTCTAGCTGTAGGCTAAAACCGCGCGACCTTGAGCGAGTGAGGATGCACTGTCTCGGGTCGGGTGTAGGGTTGTCGCAATTTTAAAAACGCCACCAAAATAAAATTAAAACATACGGAAGACGTCAGCCCTGAGCCGCGCTTCTGCAATACTAACATTGTAATGTAGGCAATGCAGGAGTGCGCTTCCCGCGTCTCGCCCCGCACGATTGCCCTTTCTAGACGGCTTCGTCGAACGACAGTAGATTTAATAGACTGCTGTTATTGTAACGGATTCTGTGTTAACTATGTAGTAAGTATTAAGTAAGCGTTACGTGGATTAATACAGGCCTTTTATCATTTATTATTCCACTGTCCAGCTCCTGAGACCACCTGGGGTGGTCTGAACCGTGGAAAGTTTCTTTTTTTTTACAACGGCTCACCTTGAACCATAAACCCTAAATCTATAAAACTTGAAACCCCCAACTTGATATTGGTACCTAACGGTGTAACGGTCCATCTAATGAATATACGTGTGCGTTCGCCCAGCAAAAAAGTATCGCCTTTCAAGAATTGAATGATGCACATATAATTAGTGCCTTATCTCGTGCCCGAAATTTTTTATTTGTGCCTCCCAACGGTTTCAGATTTATATAAGAAAAAGTGATTCTGCTGCACGAACGTTCGCCCAGCAAATATTTTTTTAATGATGGGTTTAGCTGGATATAAAATATGCAAAAAGATAGCTTATATACGAGCATAAATGTGTCGTGAAAGCCCAATTTGTGCCTCTTAACATTTCAGAGATAGGTATTTAGTTTTTACGATTGCTATATATCGGAAACGGTTGGTAAATTTGTACCGGAATTTTTATTAACATGACCTATCATATATTCACATGATCCTGTAAAGTTTTGCCGATCTACTACCTACTACATACCTATCATTGGCGAGTTATTAACGATTTTATCTGTTTTTGAGGTTATCTTGAATGAATTGAACTTATACGAATACGAAAACACTAGATACTTTTATGTCCATCTAGAATTGTGTCAGCATGCCAATGAAAATTGAATGGGCACGTGAGGCCAATGGGAAATGCTGACTCATTTCTAGATGGCCAATGACCATGGTCTCGAGTTTATTCCGAAGATTTCTAATCATTCCCGATCGTGACGCCAGAAATCAATTCACACCCCACGAAAAATCAGTCTGTGGCGCGCCAAATGAAGCTTTCACTTCAAACACATATCATCCACTCCAGGGGGTCTACCGCCGAACGAAAAATGTCATAGCTTTGATGTTTCTCTCTCTTTTCGCTTGAAATGATAGAGACAGCAATAGCAAAGCGATAGCCGATTTAGTTAGGCGGTAGAAGCGCGGATTTCCTCAGCACTAATTTCCTTCACTGTAGCCAGCGGTAACGACAAATTTTAGATTTGCTCTAGAAAAAAACCTCTAGGCAAGCAAGGCGCGGCGCCGCGCCAGCGCGCGGGCGCGGTTGGCAGCCGCGCCGTGTGAACCGGCTCTTACTATATTTAGAAGAAAGAAGAAGAAATGTGTGCGAACAGTCATCTGCCAACCCGGACTTGGCCAGAGTGGCCGATTTAAGGCTTTGGTGAGACCGTGATAGACTACAGGCCCGTGAACAAAATTTACGGGTCAAATGAACCACCAGGAGACCTATGTAGGATGATAGAAGGGTGTAAAGTATTAAGATTCACCACTATGCCGTCACTTGTAAGCTGTCCAACTGAGTGTAATTGAAGAGGGGGGTTGCAACCCTCGACCATTTCTCCTCGTCGCATGATTTTTGTACGGCATTACCAAATAATGGATTAGAAGAGGTATTGAAACTGGAAGGAACCAATGCCGTACAAAATCAAATGACCAAATTTACTCTGTAAATTTTTCCGACAAACTAATAATTAAAAAGTTAAAGTTTATATTTTTCATAGTTTCAATTACTCTTCTAATCTATTATTCCGCAACGCCGTACAAAAATAATACGACAAGGAGAAATGATCGAGGATTGCAACCCCCCCCCCTCTTCAATTGCATTCAGTTGGACAGCTTACAAGTGACGGCATAGTGCTGAATCTTATTACTTTATACCCTTCTATCATCCTACATAGGTCTCCTGCTGGTTCATTTGACCCGTACATTTTGTTCACGGGCCTGTAGTCTATGAGAGAAGACCCCGAATCCCAGCAGAGTGAACATAAAGTGGGCTGTTAAAGCTACATGGTTTGGTGTTTTATAAAATGAAACAATATTTAGTAAAATATTTCCATTTTATTTCAATAAATAGAGTTTTGATCTTAAGTTTACATTATGAAAACTCATTTGTATCCTTGTATCTTTGGTGTTGATACAATACATAATTTGATGCATAATGTCGGAAATATTGTCTGAAATCCCAACAAAACATACAAAATCAGTACAAAAATAAATATTTACACTATAATTTAAAATATCTAAAATAAAAATTACTAACAGCGAAATGGAATGAAAAAAGTTGAGTAGGTAACAAAGAGGTACTGCAATTTATTATGTACTTAATCATAAATAAATATATGCTTCTTATTGACTTTACATAAGCCATTTTATTAAAGAAAATAATGTGTTCTATAATATACTACGATGTAACTCATTGTGGTACAACAACAAAGTCAACAATATGGTACCAAATTAAGATTTAAAGGCTGTTCAAGTATTAAAAGATCCACTGTCATTGTATAATTTTGATTGCCTAATCCGGTGACTTTTTTGTCGACGAAGGCCAGTTTTTGAAAACAACTCTCCTGATGGAATCTGATAGCTAAATCCATTAAATTCTGTTTGCTTTCGTAATACTTGAACGATCTTTATTAGGGGCACGAAAAAATACAGACTACTTATGTACTTATTTTATAAGCCCAATCAAGAACAACTTTTTATTTTATACCTCAAATCTACTTTACTGCCTACAACTTTCAACTAGAAATACAACCTCGACAGTACAACATAATTATTATATTCAACGAGGTCATCAACAATATATAGAGCTCAGTCAGAAGGCACTATTACAAATATTTCACAAGCATATTACATAAACACTTATTACCATAGACAAATTTTACTACAACATTTTGTTTATGCAAAAGTCAAAATTAAATATACCCTTACATGGAAATAATGGCACATGGCCAAAATGGGAACTAAGGCCGTCGTCAAGCCAACCGTGCCAAGATATTGAGTCCATTTTTAGTTCGGTTTTTTGGACTCGCTGTTGGGAGTCCAAAAATAATATATAATAAAGTAAAAACAGATTTAAAATACCAGGGTCACCGATGCCCACGCCCTCCTGACAATGTCATCCAAGTGCCATTATTTCGTAGTACGTCTATACATATCATTTAATCCTGTATAACATCATTGTGCATTATATGCTCTAAGATAATGTCTTTAAGAAATAAGTTCAACTTATAAAAGATCTTAGAGATAAACACTGCTAATGTAGAACATATAAGTACAAAATCAGGTTTATTTTATTTAATTAAAATAATATTTTATAATACACGATAGACATCACAACAGAATAAAGAAAAATAAATGACAACTAAATTATTAGCTATATTCTTTTGTTTTGAAAAATTCGCTTTATTTTAATTCAATATGATTCCATTACAATTTGACTTACATTAATAAACCATGGAAAATAACGCAGTATACATTGTACAGAGTGAGTATTTTAGATTTTCCTTTTTTGACATAGTTTTTTGAACTTAATTGAAATACAATTTAATAAAAATTTACAACAGATTTTTAGGCTCTCTGAAGGCACGTTTTGAATATGCTATTAAATAATA
Source organism: Ectropis crepuscularia (assembly GCA_963693475.1). Taxonomy (NCBI): domain Eukaryota; kingdom Metazoa; phylum Arthropoda; class Insecta; order Lepidoptera; family Geometridae; genus Ectropis; species Ectropis crepuscularia. The sequence continues at coordinate 21,500,130 of OY856358.1, forward strand.
ATGGTCAAGTAAAGGCCTGTTTATGACCACATCTATTCATATAGCTAACATTCAATATGTGCCTTCAGAGAAACTTGATTATTATCTAAATATTAAAGTAACTTGAGTAGAATAACAAAACTCACTGTATAATAAATAATTAAGCAATTTAAATCCTACCACTGAAACAATGCCGCCATAAAGAACAAAGACGAATCCTACACATTTTTTTCTTTCAATAAGTGAATTTTATGTATTAGAACAACTTTTTGTCTAATGGGGGGTTTAAAGCGATTAAGATGGTCACCTTAATTACATGGAGTTACTTGCAAAAAATACATTTATTATAATGTAAGATAGAAATAATTTTAAAATAGCCGCGTGACGGGCACAGTGCAGTGCTAGGCAATGATTTGAACCCTTCATATCCAAATAGCTGCGTAGCATTGTTTCCTATAAGGCATACGTCATGCTCGTCTCTACAAGGCTCCCCTCCTGGGCTGGGTCCAGAACTTAAATGGATCACTAATTAAAACTTACACACGTATCGCACGGTCTTGTGACTTAACCGTGACTGGTGCCAAAGCTGGACTCGCCCTTTGTTCTGTGTTCGTATAGGTGAAACAAGTTGAAGTTGGCAAACAAGTTGACCCAGTGAAGTTAGCTGCGCATGGCTGTGCAGAAACGTTTTTAAGGTATCTTCGGTGGAAGTGTACATGCGCGAACTTTCCCCTTCCACGTCAATTTTGGGTCAACTTGTTTGCCGGCCACTATATCAAGTGTTTACATCTGCTAACCGCTACATAGTTCATTCTACTACAATATTATCATTAATAGCGGAATATGTACCATAAATATGATTCAGAAAGCTGTACTGAAATATTGGGCTCTCTAGTGGAGTGCCATACAACCAATTTAGTTTACATTTAATATTTTCCTCGTCTGAAAATACGCTAATAACGACATCTGTGAACCAATTGACATTGTGTGGAAATTCCTCATAAGCTCAATAGAAGGCGCCACTTATGTTTGCAGAAGTAATCACACGGCTACAGTGGCTACTTTCACGCACTTCTCAAGGTGCAGACCTTATACGACTGCTATTATTCGACAAATAAAATACACTCAAGTATGGGCTTTATGACATGCACGTTAATAAGATACAGATTACATTGGCAATACAAATTAGCATACCTCTCGCTGGCGGCCGTCTGCTAATTTATGTTGCCAATGTAATCTATATCTTAACAAACAAGACACAAAGCCTATATTTGAGTGTATTTTATTTGTCGGGTGGGAGCGAGTCGTATATGGTGCAGACCTCTACTGTTCGAATGTACCTATAGTCTCGGTAATTACCTTGTGATCAACGATAATACCGCTGTGTTTATTACTATTGTAGATAATCGAAGTCACCGTTATACCTTCATCCCCGTGTCTAGTTGCAGAAGCTGCTTCATCAGCTCGTAAGTAGAGAAGGAGGTCGCCACCATCGGAACAGCCCTGATGTAATTGATGCTCATACCTCGGTACAAGCCCTTGACTACGCCGTTCTCTCGGTAGATCAGCGTTAAGGTCTTTATCATACCCATACTGGAAAACAAATTATTTCAGTTAGGCGTTTTTTATTTATATTACGAGTACTAACCATTTCACAACTGATAGGTTCTATGTTCTGGGCGTGGCATGTTTCTTAAGGCCGATTTACATCAGACGAGCGAATGCTCATTCTATCCCCACTGTATCATATTCATTTGGTGTAAACAAACGTAGAACATTCTTTCGTTATTTTGTTTGCGTTCGCAAAGATTCTATGGAATATCTAATATGGAAAACGCTAAGAACGATCTTTCGTTTACACTAAAAGATCGAGAAAGAATGCTCTTGTTGCAGCTCTAGCTCTATGTTCGTTCAGTTTAAATCGGCCTTATGGGTTACGTCGAATTATTTATTTTGATGCTATCATTTTACAATAACCAGAAAAAGTGTAACTGAAACTTGTAGTCGAAATTGATTGAAAATCCCTCTGAGGCAAATGTTACTTACATTTCTACTTTACACCCTCCTCAGTTTCGTGTGAGGGATAATTGTGAATGTTTTTTTTTTTTTTTACAAAAAACCAAACAACACCCCTCGTAATAAAACTAATTTCAACGGATTCGAAACCTAATTCTGGTATTCCAAGGAAATGTAGTAGTTTGTCATTAGTCTGTTCTGTGACTGTCCACCAAAGCAATAATAAGACAAATAGATTCATTATCTTAGATAACTTATTTTTGTGAAATGTAAACAGGCGCTGGTAAAAACTGGTTTATCCTATCGGGCTTAGGACAAATTAGTTTGGACTAGGCTATACTAGTTAATCCTATCGCGTATAGGAAGAACTAGTTTAAATTAGTTTAGTCCTGAAATCGGGTTTGGCCGGTAGCATAATATGTACTATTAGATATTTTGCATCTTTTTATTTAACGTACACGATTTGAGGGAGGGGGGATCATCCTCCTCTGTGACCCCCCTTCCGACCGCGCCTTCATCTAAAGTAAAGACAGGTTAGGCAGTGATTCATACTCTTCATGTTCTAATAGCTGCGTAGCACTGTGCTGTCATGAGTAGACATGTTGCTTACCATCAGACACAAACATGTGTAATGTATTATGAAACAATATGGGAGAGTAATATTTTACAATTTCATAATAATGATACACAAGATATCCCAAAAATACAGAAAGCAGCTGTACGATAGCATAAATCTGATAACACATCAGACCAGCGCTTCTACCGCCTAACTAAATCGGCTATCGCTTTGCTAATGCTGTCTCTATCATTTCAAGCGAAAAGAAAAGAGAGAGAAACATCAAAGCGATGACATTTTTCGTTCGGCGGTAGACCCCCAGATAAGAGACGATCGATCGATTTACGAATCGATAAAAGCGGATGTCAAAACAAGCTGTGAACAATAAAATATTATAGACAAACCTCCTGTTGTAGCCATCACCAGTGCGACACATGCAATAGAAATAAATAATCGTGTATTAGTATCGTGTTACATTATATACAGAAATACAGCTGCTGAAATAAATACAACAATTAACAATTATTAATAACAATATTTTCGTTGGTTATGGAATATTAATCGTAGTTATCATGTGGTATTAAATTTTCTATATATTGATACAGTTTCATACATTCTCGGGTAAACTGAGAAATATAAGTTGTGACACAGCATAGCATAGGCGAAAAATTGTATGTTTGCTGTAACTCGGCATTTCTCACACAAGGAGATAGGCAAGGTCTATATATTATACGCTGGCCAAGTGCAATTTGACTGACGATCACACTTGTCCTTTATTGGAACATGCCGAATGCCGGTTTGCTCAAGTTTTTCTCCACCTTTGAAACCATTGGCGACGACAAACATGTACATTTGCATTTGGAAAAATACTCAGTAGTGCAAGCGGGATTCGAATTCAGGACTCACGATCGAACTAGTACTTTGTAACCTCTAGACTCTAGACCATCACAGCTTGTTGTGCCACAAATTATAACTAACAAACATTCCAAACTATCTTCCCAGGGAGCTTGATCGACAAAATAACCACGACAAATATCCCGTAAACAGTGTACAGAGCAACAGTGTCTTGAACAATGTTAAATTTTAACAGGTTGAAAAATAAGAAGCCATTTTACGAGCTTTGTGGAAGGAAGATTTGGCATTGGATCAATGAAAGGTTTTGAGGATACAAATAAAATTTACTAAGTCAAAGATAGTTCTGAATTTTGCCATAGGAGGCGCCAATGTCTCATTTTGTTACAGATTTTTTAACATCTACCAAAAATAAATATCCGTTTGGTCCGTTAATACGCTACGACGTGATTAAGCAACAAACATTTAAACATCCAATCATTGATATTTATAATATTAGTAGGATAGGGGGTCGTAAAATTGTAAAAACCGTCAGATTATCGAACGAAATCAGATTAGAAAACTAGCTTAATCTACAGTGAGATTATAATACCACGCGTTAGATTTTAATATGACGGGGTTGACTTTTTTACGGTAACATATTATACAACGAAACAAATAAACATTGGGGCCACCTTTAGGGCATTTGAGAACTATCTTTGATGGGTATATTTCAATTCAAATTATTTAATCTGCATAACATGGATTGTACAAGATTTATATTGTTACAGGAAGTTGAAGCTAAATAAAGGCCCTAATGTAAGACTAGCTATGTAAAGATAATTTGCATCATGTAAGCACCTCATTGTCTAATACACCATGTTACGCCTTTAAAAGACCATAATAAATATGTAATAAACTAAGTATTTCAAAACACTTTTAGTAGCAAAAGCGTGAAGTTTGTTTTGTCAACTCCATAATATATAGACGGTACTTTGTTAAGGAAATTAGGTATTAACCAAATTAAGTAATTATTTAGCGGACGTTTATAAATAGATATTAATCATAATTAAGAGTCCATAGTTAGTGTTGAGTTGAAAGGAATCAGTGAGTTAGTACTCATAAGCACAAGAGTTTTGCACGAAAAGCACTTACTAAGGTGTTACTTTTAGGTTAAACATTTTTACATTGATATTCGAATAGGGTCTTGAGTGACAAGCATAGTGCAACCAAATAAAGTTTATATTAACATTAATAGTTCAACATGAACTGAACCCAGCAATGCTGCAGAGTTCGTTCCTATAGGTATCCTGAAGATATCGTTCTCATATCTCGCTCTTGAAGACGAATTCGGTTTAGCTAGTTGAGAGGGAAATGTGAGAAACGAGGAATTAAAACGGCAGCCTACCTAATGAAATGATTACGGCTTTGCTATTGTACTTCAATCTCTAGAGTTAATGAAAAGAGAAAACCAAATATCTTAAGAGTGCGCCTAATGCTAGGGAAAAATCAGTTTTCATCCGCGCGACGCGTTTCTTAACGAGATATACATAAAGTCGAGAATAGCATGACACAGTTTGGAGGAAAAATCAATTTTAAATCAGGAGTCCATTTTTGACCAAATTTTATTAAATTACTCAATAATTAAACATACATTTAAAAAAGTGTTCGGTTACTAGTAAATAGAACGTACAATTAGGAATTTTATTACCAAAAAATAATGTGGGGTCATCGCTGATAATTTCGAGTACTCGAATTAAAACGGGTTTTTTCGGTGTCATTTTTATTTTTATATTATAAAAAACTCTGATCCATTTTTTAAATTTTATTCGGTTATTGTGCTTCTTCTTAATTGTACCCACACGTCAATATTTTTTTTGTCTTAGTTTTTAGTTTCTTAATTTCAGTGAGCGGCGTCGAAAATATCCTTTTTTCGTTTTCTGGCACTAGGCGCCCTCTTAAAGGCTGGTCTATTTTAACCCTGTGACCTGCGCCTGTGGCCTGTGACAAAATGCTTTTATTATTAAAATAACAATAGTCGATAGTCGAATTTAAGTTCTTATTCGGAAAAAACAACAATGACTGGATCAAGGGCTGCGCATCGTTAGGAACGATCGTTCACTCGGGTTGTAAGGTTGTAACCCAAATCACAAGTGGCTGGGTCAGGCGCGGTCCCAGCGTCAAATTTTGGAAGGGGTCACGAGTAGAAATACAATAAATCGAGTAAAAAAGACTACTATACAAGTTCGCGCTAAGACCGCGACAGACAGTCGACATTGTAGAATTGTATGGGCGCCAGTTCGCATACGACCGCGACCGCGACACATGTCTCGCGACACGTGTCTCGGTCTCCTGTCGCCGTCTCGGCGCGAATCGGGATGACGACAGGATCAAAAATACACCATTCAAATTAGTTCGTCAGGTAGATTATGGAAAAATATGGGACACGTATTTATTGTTTTATCAAATTATCAAAAATTGACAGAGATATAGATCATCAAACTTCCGGAGTGGGGGGTTGTGACGTCACTCTATAATAAAAATCGTACCATAACGTAACGTTACTCGAAACTTCGAAGCACTGTATCTTCGTCATATTTTGTTTGTGAAACACAGGAAAAAATACATGTACAATATTTTTTTATAATTTAGCTGACGGACTAATTAGTTTTTTTTTAGCCATACAATTCCATAATGTCAAGTGTCTGTCGCGGTCTCCGCGCGAACCGCTTTAGACCTTTAGACTTAATCCGGTCCGGAGCTTCTATCGTCTAAAATATTTCTTAAAATTTCCGAGCTCGTGTTTCCGATACGTTGGAGGGCCATCTTGATTTGTTTCCATTTTGAATTCCATTATGAATGTGTAGTTTTGAGCAAACAAATTAATTTAATTTCAATAGCAAAGCCGTAACCGTTAGTAAGTAGTAGAAGGTAGTAGGGTCACCGTCGACTCGGCCGCGCACTCACCCGAACCGCTCCGTCTGCGGCGTCATGCAGGCGAGCTGCATGCGGCGCCGCGTCACGTCGAGCGGGTACGACACGGACTGCGCCACCGCGCCCGCCAGCCCGCCGCACACCAGCTTGCCCGGCACCGTGAGCACCAGCCCACCTATACACCACACGCGACATTGTTGGATCAACTCTGACAAGTTACCACACACAATTCATTTGATCAATTCTGACTCGTAACCACATACCCGACGTTGGGTCAACTCTGGCTCGTAACCGTAAACACGACATTACCTCAACTCTGGCTCGTAACCATAAACACGACATTAGCTCAACTCTGGCTCGTAACCAAATACACGACTTTGGATAAATTTCTGTCACGTGACCACATCCACGTCACTCACTGTGCTATCGGCTGGCGTGTTGCTTACCTGATGGTAAGCAACACGCCATTTGTTACGTGAGTTACGGAACGCATCAGCGTTCCGTAACTCAAATAAAATTTAAAAAAATCCAGAAGACACTCGACTTTTTATATTTTTTAATTCATTTTTTTCAAGCGTGAGATCTGCGATAACATTTTAAACTTAAATCTTACTTTTTATAAATGTAATGTGTCTAATATAAAAGGCTATAACAAAATTGCTATTTTATCGCACATTTATTTATTTATTTAATTAGGCGTACAGATTACAGTTAATGTTGTACATTGGTCCAAACGCGGATGGTACACGGTACACGCCACCAACTCGCTTGATGGTAAGTTACGGTGTGATCGAAGATAACGCACGCTGACCTCGAAGATTCTAATAACTATTAATATTAGTACCACTTGGCCATTGTGGCATTAGGCTGTGGACTATTCCAGACTATCCTCTATTTGTGTTGCAAATTTCAACCTGATCCGTTCAGATGTTCCGATGTGATTGAGCAACAAACATCCAAACACCCAAACTTTCGCATTTACAATATTAGTACGATGTTGGCGTTGACCTTGTGAGAGAAGGGAGTGTGAACATAAAGTGAACTGTTTATTCTAACCTTAGATAAATAATAAGTAAGTAGATCAGGTTTTTCCGCACGGTACCTTTGTGTCAATCGTAATCAGATGAGGTGTATGTTAGTTATGGAAACAACGTGATGTGCCGCGACAAAAGTCTGACACTTCCACAAGAGCGAAAAGGTAAGAGCGATCAGACCCGCGCTTCTACCGCCTAACTAAATCGGCTATCGCTTTGCTAATGCTGTCTCTATCATTTCAAGCGAAAAGAAAACAGAGAGAAACATCAAAGCGATGACATTTTTCGTTCGGCGGTAGACCCTCCTTGCTTTCGGTGTAAAGCGTTTTTTTTCATTTATTTATTTCCATAAGAATAGCAGCACATAAGTAAACAAAATTATATATTTCAAATAGCTATCAAATAGCATAATGTCACAGCTGGCTCCGCAGTTTATATGATGGGTCCCAAACTAGGCTGCGCCTGTATTTTGGGCACCCCGTGAGTAGAAGTTATAACAATACATTTACCGCTGAAACGGATTGCACAGGAAGTTTCAATGACTTTATAATAACATGCTGAATTTTAAGGTAATGGAATCCATTTTATGTGATTAATTAGTTAATGAATAGTTATTTATTATTTCAACGTTCTGTCCATTTATCATGTATCGGAATTAAATTAAATTAAAATAAAGTTTCAGTTGGAATGAGGGCTTCATTCAAGAAATAATATTATAGGAAAGAAGAAAAGTTTGTGCTGACTCTCTATACGTAGTATTTGTAAACTCTTTGATGCTAACGTTGTGTTTAAATAATAATAATATATAATAAATATTGGTGGACAATTCACACACAACACCATCTGACCACAAACTAAGCAAAGCTGTGTGATGGCGGCCAAATAGCTGATATAATACTTATATTGTTTTAAATACATACTTATTATACATAGTTTGTTTTCGTATATGTACCTGTATTCCGCTCGCACTTGCGACAGAGCGCGGCGGGGACGTACTTCATGCAGAGGTACTTGAGCGACTCGAAGCAGTAGAAGCTGAACCCGGCGTACGGCACCATGCCGCACAGCGTCGGCACGAAGCCGCGGTACAGCGCTCGTATACCGCCCTCCTGGAAACCATTCACGACACTCATTAGGAGTCAGCCATAAGAAAGTTATGGATGGTCTTGTAAGTAATGGCTGGTCTAATAAGTTACCGCTGGTCTAGAAATTTACAGCTGGTATAGAAAGTTAGGGCTGGTCTAGTAAGTTACGGCTGGTCTAGTAAGTTATGGCTGGTCAGCTGGTCTAGTAAGTGATGGCTAGTCTAGTAAGTGACGGCTGGTCTATTCAGAACATGGTGGCGGAGGCGTAAGTATCTATGCAGATTTGGCATGTATGGCCTATATACAGAAAGTGAGTGTCATGGGATTATACCATCATCCTATGTGGTAGATGTACCACGCTTGAATACGGAGTAACACCGACGACGCCATCGGTCGGTTCGTATAGCGAGCGTTGGCTGCATTACAAAAGATCATACGAGAGTTCAACTTACAGCTAGCCATCAGAGACATTAATGCAGTCATGGGGGAGGCTCTTAGAAAATCGGACTAAAGAACACTAAAACTAGGTTTAAAATGTTCCCTGCTCCCCCTTTTCCTTATTTTCCTTTTCTTGTCCTAATCCAAGTTATTTGTAAAAAAACAACCCAAAGAACGAAGGGGTCATGTCTAAATTTAAAAGAAAAATGTATTGAGTGAGACGTGAGACGAGTGTATGCAATTACATTGCGGAACATTGTGGTGGCTGCGTGCGCGATCCCCGTGTACTTGTGTTGCCCGGTGATCTGGAAGGCGAGCCGCGCGCGGATGGTGTCGAGCGGGTAGGTGAGCGTCACGGCCGTCACGCCCGCGCCCGCGCCCGCCACGAACTTGTCACCGTGCTGCACCCACGGGATGTGGACTTTGCTTAGGTACTGGAAAACAAAATATACAAACTCAGGAAACAAATAAATATGTGTGTGACCGCACGCAAAGTTAAAACTAAAATAAGAAATAACTATTCAAAACTAAGCAATAATTTAAAAAATACAGTCATAGGAACTGCCGATGGAAGTAAAAACTTATAATTCAGAATTTGATACATTACTTTAGAAACTACGCGTAAGCATAAGCATGGTCATAGTCGCGAGTTTACCCGAAGATTTCTTATTATTCCCGAGAGTGACGCTAGAATTCAATTCATAGCCCACGAAAAATCTGTCTGTGGCGCGCCAAAATAAGTTTTCACTTCAAAAATTTTGCAGAACTCTCTGCAGTTCAACTGCAGTACCACAACAAACCTTGAAACCTTTTCTCACAAAAATAAGAGTCAATGCCATATTTCACCACAGTGTTCAAGTAAAGATCGGCGAATGTTGAATTTAATCACAGTTGTTAACAAAAGTCAATTATTTTTGTGGCGGAAGGACTATTTGAAGTTGAGAAGTACCTGTGCCTTTGCCAGTTGTTCTATCGCGAAGCAGTAATAATGCACGATAACTATTTTCCGATTTAGGGCGTTGTTTCCAGAGAAATTTCAGGGCATAGAGATTTATCATCTTAAAGCTCTGGGTGACGACCTCCGTGCAGTGCTTGGTAATAGTATGGACTCATTTATGTTCCAATAGCTGCGTGACACTGTGTTGTTATGGACATCCGTGCTGCTTAACATCAGGTACATGACCTGCACGTCTCGCCACTCTATACTATAAAAAAAGAACTGGATGGCGACATTTCAGACACACGCAAGCAGTGACGGTCATCATCATTATCATTTTCAGTCTGTATCGTCCCACTGTTGAGTATAGGCCTCCTCTACTTTGTGGTATTGATCTCTACGTAATCCTGCGATGGATCTGATGTTGTTGATCGTTATGGCTGTCTGCCAACGGAAGATTTATCGGCCCTCGGTAGCCATTCCGTCAGAGATCGTGTCCTGCCAGCAAGCGCGGATCCAGGGGGGTCCTAATATTATGCTAGCTTTAACATTATATGGTCTAAAAATCATTGTAACTTTAAAAAGTTGCCATTACAAATGGTCCTCTAGAAAGCTGACGCATCTCTAAATGGCCGATGGGAAATGTTAACGCATTTCTGGATAGCCAATGGCCATGGTCCCGACTTTACCCGAAGATTTCTTATCATTCCCGCGCGTGACGCTAGAATTTAATTCACAGCCCACGAAAAGTCTGTGACGTTCAGATGTTCTGTGGCCTGTGGCACGCCAAAAGAAGTTTTCACTTCAAAAACAGATTCACTTTCTACTTGGTGACACCGAGACTGTTTCCATCCACTTCAGACATTTACTAGACAAGAATCTTTGAAGAGTTTTACAATATCGATGCTTATCTAGAAATTGGTTTTGTTTGCGTTTAGCTTTAGGTTTTCTTTTAGTCGGTTTGAACTTTGACCCCTTGTCTAGACGGTTGTAAACAAGTATTGTAATAAAATGCGTCTCGCCGGTAAAAGTATTTCAGTTTAGAAAAACGAGAAAACACGTAGTCGGTTTCTTTAGACGTAACGAGAGGAGTAACCCACGCAATCTTAATATTTATTCCATCATCATCATACGCAGCGCACTAAAGTTCCCACAACCGGGACTCGGGGCTTCCTCTTACAATGAGAGAGTCAAGGCTTTAAATCCACTATGCTGGGCAAGTGTCGATCACACATGTCTTCGAAAGATGTCTTTCTTAAAATATACCGATTTTCTCACGACGATTGTGAAGGTGAAGGAAAAGATTCCTTCACCTTCACGATCCTTTCCAAATGGCCATTTGCCTTTTGAAAAGTGGAAACGTAAAAAGGTTGTTTATGCATGTTTTATATTGCATGTAAATGTGGAAATGTTAAAAGGTTTTGGAATTTTAAAAGTCAGAATATCTTTATACACTGTAGAGTTCTCTGAACTCATTTAACAAGTTTTGTATACTTTACCACGCCTACAAACTAACGTCAGGTATCGTGACTGCTCTCTTTACTTCGCAATGATCTTGTGCAGCACGAACAAATAATTGCACAGTCGAACGAGGGAGCCACTACTGAATTATTCAGCTGAAGTGAAAACGATCTTTTAATAAAAGTATATTCAGAATATCGAAGAGTTTGAAGGTAATTTAGTTGGACTGTAGAAAATATTTTGCACTTTTGTAAATATTATGTAAACTGTTTGTTTACAATAACATGTTACTCACAGTTTAGTGTAGGCAGTATATGTTATGTATAATGTTTTTGATATAGTTTGGTAGAAATTATTCACAAAATACCTCAGTGCCCCCGCACTAATCGTGTTTGGCTAACTAGAATACATTTTATTTTGTTCCGCTTGTCTACGTTCTGGTTACATATTATAACAAAATATATTTAAGACTAGCGACCCGCCCCGGCTTCGCTCGGGTGCACTGCTGATACTAAATATACTAATAAAAATGGTTATTGTGGGTTATCCCTAAGAAATAGACATATACCATTTATGAGCTTTTTTGTAGATCTTTTTAAGGTGTAATACAATACATAAGTAATTTTTTTTATCTATCTCGTAGGGTTCAGCCAGCGTTTGCAATTTAAGCGCAAAAATTGTGTTTTGTTCATGACATCGTTTTAGAAAGCTTTAAAATTATCAGTGTCTTTCTCTGTACTATGCACATATTCTTATAAAACTTCCTCTTGAATCACTCTATCTATTAAAATAAAATTTTTTGTCTGTAAAGTCGGTTTACTGACGATAGAACGTGACAACGTCTTAAGAAAATACTGATAAAATGGTAGCATTTTTCAAAAGAAAATTTTAATTTCATTTGTTTAATAGATTTGTATGTAAAAAGTAATCAGTAGAATTTAGTCATTTTCAATCAAAACAATGCAAAAAACAATGCAAAAAAGCTTTTAGATGCCGGGGATCGAACCCGGGGCATTTCACATGCAAAGCGAACGCTCTACCACTGAGCTACATCCCCGCTTGAACTACTGGTCGAAATAATGAATACAACTGTAACAAACATGCGGCGAGGTAACGACCGACGGTAACGACCGACGGTAACGCGGTAACGGTACATGACGTCATGTTTTGCGGGCGTGCAGCCGGCTTCATCGAATTATAAGACGTTGTCACGTCAAAACCCGCATCAAAATCTATTTTAATTTTAATTTGGTAGTTTAAAGATCTAAGCATACATAGGGACAGAGAGACACGGGAAGTGACTTAGTTTTATACTATGTAGTGAAGAGCCCTTTGTACATAATATGGACTAAGATTGAACAGATTTCAGCAAACATTTTACAGAATTCAATATTTAAGGGATGGATCATATTCAAACTAAAATTTGTCAGAATTTAAGATTGACTGGGTATTGGTTTAAAATCAAGTGGGCTTTGAACTGAGTACCTATAGAAGACTTGTACTTTGGTGTTGTGTGTGAATTGGCCACCAATATTTATTTACTTGCTGGGCGGTGGCATAATCGTTATTTGCGTTTATAGGTACATTAAATAGACGTATACAGAACAATAAGAGCGCCATAAACCGTATATAGTTCTATCTATCTAGGGTTAAACCGACAATTCCGTTTCTTCTTTCTTTTGTGATCCTACTAACCCCATTAGTCTATTTAGAAAGTAACTAAACTAAAATGAATACCGTGTATTCTTTAATAACAACGATAAAGCGCTCGAGATACCTAATCTAAGTATCTGTCTATTATGCAGATAAAAATACCATCACTTCACAAATTTGTTATTCACTAACCTTTGGACTAGGTATCTATTTTTGACGATTGTTTCGGGCGAGCGAAACTAATAATCAGGGAAATACCGCTTCAAGTACGCTCTACCTACGTGCATAAGAATAGTTAGAAAGTAATATAAGCTGACATTTTATTTTTATTTGTTTAATGTACTTATTACATTTTAATTTGACATGTAAATTTTGTATTAACAAATAAATAACTTCGAACTTGGAACTTTATAGAGATGCGCTGAGTGGCACTTTTGCCGAGTAACGAGTACCTACCGAATTTTCCTCGATTTAATATTTTTTTCAACCTATTCGGCCTAGAAACTACGTTCAATTGAATTCCCATTTCGCGCGCGTAAACAAGTATGTACAAACAGGTTACATTACTACTCATTCAATAGCATAATTTTGATTTTATTAATTGATATTGTCAAAGATTTCCTAAATTAGTAATATATACTTTTTGATTAACACTGTTGTTTTTATCAAATCTACTTACATATTGCTTTTCTTAAACCGAATACACTAGGCATTCAAACCGAGTTATTCGGGCTGAGTACGAGTATCAAAAAACTCGCCGCGTATCGGATATCAACAGAGTACTGAGCCCATCTCTAGTAAATTAGATTAGGTTAGTAATAAGTCCCTGGGCCTTCTATATTATCTATTCTATGCTTCTGGGCTAACCCAAAGTTTAGTAGGCAGCAGACGCCATTTGAAAACAACTGTAATAAGACCCTTTAATAAAAAAAAGGAAATACCGCTTCAAAACCGCGAACTACATTAATAAACGTTTTTTTTACTTTGTATGACGCGTTTTCAGAATTATAGATACGACACATAGGTCTGATAAATAAATATTGGTGGACAATTCACACACAACACCATCTGACCCCAAACTAAGCAAAGCTTGTGTGATGGCGGCTAGATAGCTGATATAATACTTATATAATTTTAAATACATACTTATTATACATAGAAACACCCAGACACAGTGCAAAGATTTGAATTCATCACACAAATATTTGCACTGGGTGGGAATCGAACCCACGACCCTCGGCTTCGCAGGCAGAGCTACTACCAACTAAGCCACGAGGCCAGTCAATTATTATGATACGATGTGTAAAAATTATGTTAAATTATTAACGTTGACGTACATATACATATTTAATTTCTGTAGCAAAATGAATCATTTACGCCTCCTGTGACGGTGTGGTGGAATTATTTCTGACAGAGCTAAACAGCCCACTAAATGTTTCCACTGATGTGATTCGGGGCCTATTCTCGCAAGGAGAGAGAGTTAAGGCCATAATCCACCATGTTGACCCAGTGTGACAAGAGTCTAGGAACATGTCGGTTTTCTCCACGATGTTTTCCGTCACCGTTTTTAACCAACTGACGGCCGTATCGCTGAAAGCAATTTCCTCCACGCGACCTCGGGATGGACAAAAATCTTAGAAAACCCATAACGTGATGAACAACGCTTATTTTGATTTGATTACTTTGAAATCACTCAGAAATAATCAAACAGAACAATAACAAAGAGATAACCGTTTTAGTAAACGAAGTCTTATGTAGAGTACGTACTAGTATTTGCTCGCAACTTCGTTCGCTCATAACGGAGTGAATCTATTTTTATCGAGAAAGGTATACACGTTTTAATCTAACACGACGGTTGTTCACTAATCGGACTACTCGTAGCTTGAAAAAGCGACGTCGTTTCATGGTTGACGTTTCAAAGAAGTTTGAACAACGAAGATTGAAGTTTTGATAAGAGCGTCTAGGCTTTGGAATGCGTTGCTTGAGTGGATTTTACCCGATGGTTACAATCTCAATCGTCAAATCGAGAGTGAATCGATTTCCTGTAAGCACGCGCCATCGTGGACCGTGTCGTCGCTTTACATCAGGCGAGATGACGGTCAAATGTAAACCTATAAAAGTTTAAAAATACATATGTATAATTATGTATGTAGTTATTTCTGCGTCTACCTGTTATGTGAAACTGGACTTTGCTTCGACCAAACTCCTTATCCCACATCCTTGAGCTGTTTCCATCGTTGTCTCGTTTGGAACTACGGTAATTGATGCCAAAACATACGTTTATATTTATATCATCGTCTCTTATCTATTAATACTCATCAGAATAGTAATAAAACTTCCGCGTGCTCAGAAATATGATAAAATACGACTGTAGTTTATATGCGCACCGATTTTTTACTATCTATTAATTACAACCGTACACTATTTTTTTTTGACGTGATAACGTCTTATAATTCGATGAAGCCGGCTGCACGCCCGCAAAACATGACGTCATGTAACGTTACCGACGACAAGGTAACGACCGTCGGTCGTTACCTTGTTACAGTTGTATTAATTATTTCGACCGGTAGTTCAAGCGAGGATGTAGCTCAGTGGTAGAGCGTTCGCTTTTCATGTGAAATGCCCCGGGTTCGATCCCCGGCATCTAAAAGTTTTTTTGCATTGTTTTGATTGAAAATGACTAAATTCTACTGATTACTTTTTAGCTTTTTACATACAAATCTATTAAACAAATGAAATTAAAATTTTCTTTTGAAAAATGCTACCATTCCATCAGTATTTTCTTAAGACGTTGTCACGTTCTATCGTCAGTAAACCGACTTTACAGACAAACATTTTTTATTGGAAACTAGCTGAATCGAGCGCGCGTTGCTACGCCACCAATCGGAATTAGTCAGTTACGAAAGTGGCTGAAGGAAAATTGGTCGTCGTTGTCAAACCAAAGTCTCCACTTCTATGAGATTTTGACTATAAGGGCCGAAACTGCGTGAAGCGGTCGCCTGCGCGGTTCCATATAATAAAGTGGCCAAGTTCGAGTTGAACTCGCCCATGAAGGGTTCCGTTGCAGCAAGTAACATAATATACATAGTACACATAGTTTTTTTAGTTCGTTGTAACTTTGATCGAAGTTTTAATAACAATGTATTTATGACGTACTAAAAAAACTACTCACCAGATCGAGTTCAAACCAATTTTCGTTGGTAGATTGCATGATGGTAATGTACATCATATATTTTTTTTAGTTTTTTTATTCTCTTACTTTAGAAGTTAGAGGGGGGGGGGGGGGGCACATTTTACCACTTTGGAAGTGTCTCTCGCGCAAATTATTTAGTGTAGACAAAAATTATAATAAAAACTTCAACATCACAACATCATTTTTGAAGACCTATCGATAGATACGCCACACGTGTAGGTTTGATGAAAAAAAAAATTGAGTTTCAGTTCTCAGTATGGGGGGCAACCCTAATTTTTATTTTTTTTTATTTTTTTTGTACAAATCTTAATGCGGTTCACAGAATACATCTACTTACCAAGTTTCAACAGTGTAGTTCTCATAGTTTCGGCAAAAAGTGGCTATGACATACGGACGGACAGACAGACAGACACGACGAATCTATAAGGGTTCCGTTTTTATGTTTTACGGAACCCTAAAAACGACAAGTGCGTGTCAGTTTTGTATGGAACCGCGGCGTAGGACCGCATCACGCAGTTTTGGTCCTTATGACTAGTTCTAAGCATTAGGTACAAGGCGAATTATGAGCGCTAGAAAAAATATGCTAAGTGCATCAGGTTTACCACCAACTAAGCTACGACGCCAGTCACGTATCACACATTTCATAGTTATTTTACCGCCGAGCAGTAATGCGAAAGTATTATTGTGATCCAGTTTGAAAGGCAATGTTACCAGAGGAATTACGGCAGAACAGTGACGAAATGGTTGTCAAATTGATAACCTCATTCTTTATTCAAGGCGGTTAAAAATAACAAACTAGAATTAAAATGTTAATATAAAAAATGAGTTAATTTTATCTTACTGCAACCAAACAAAATGGGTCCAAGTTGTGACATATCATTTCGTAAAACCCATAAGGGCTAAGTCGCAACTCTGCAACACAAATGTCAATCTAAAGATTCTTCACACATCTGCCAAACCGGTTCCCAAAAGAGGCCGCAAGAAAGTGCCGCCTGACCGGAGGTCACAAGTGAAATGTCAGCAAATGTGTGGACATGGCGTCCACACATTCAGGCGTTCTTAGCAGATACTCAAAAATGTATTTTCAAAATTTTTAAACGCTTAAAATATTTTTTTTTATAGATGGAGTGACAATATACGAAAGGCGACTGTTGGCGGTTGAAAACGTAAGACCGAGGATCGTGCTGAGTGGCGTATTATAGGAGATATCTATGTAGAAGATCTATGTTTCTGATGAAGAAAATAAAATATGTAGGCTTTTATAATATATCTAGAGGTACATCATGTGATACACCAATGCACCACGAAGCTATCTGAAGAAGAAGAATCTGAATTATTAGCTAGCCCTACACTAAGCTCGTCACCTAGAAATTTAAGATGATTTATATCTTTGACCTGAAATTTCACTGGAAACGTTGAACTTTGTAAACTGAAAGAATTGTAACATAGAACCAATTTAACGAAACACGCCTTTTGGTGTCATACCTGATCTAAACGGATTTATGACACAAAAACTGTTTAAAATTAATTACTCTTTGAATCTACAACCTATATGGTATCGGAAATAATTAGTTGTAAGCCTGAATTGTTGCTTGTTGAATTTCTCGACTCAGTGAGTCACGAGCGATTTGTGTGACCCCATATAAATGGCTCGTGACTAGTATCCTCCCATCTTCAAAACAAGTAAAAGAATATTCTATAAATAATAACCCACTAAAATCTATAAAGTAAATTCACAGAGCACAGTTAATTATAACTTTCGCTCTCACAACGCAGTTTACGGATAGCGGATAGCGGTTGTAGGTATTCACGATGAACAAAGTAATACATATACGAGAAAAATTCAGCTGAGCCTCTCGCAACGACGCAACTATGCAAACCTCGGAAGTGGTTACATACTCGTATTTGAACCGTATCGTGATTAAACATTGGCCCGAGGGGGCTGGGAGCTGCTCATTTCATTTTGAGTAGTGAAAATGAAAAAACATTTATTGTGCCAAAACAAAACATACATATAAATTAAAAAAACACATGAAAAAAGATTAGCGACAAAATAATACTTTATTTTGGCAGTGCGGATTCAAAGTGTGAAGCACTTCCTTTTTCTACTCTCTTTGCCGAGCTGTCCTAGGGTCCAAACAAGTAAGCCCAATATATATATTTTGTACTAGCATCGCCCCGCGGTTTCACCTGCATAGTTCCCGTTCCCATTATTTTTTCGGAATAAAACAAAGCCTATGTCTTTTATTCTAGACCATGAATTATCTATGTACCCAATTTCATCCAAATAGCTTCAGAAGTTTTTGCGCGAAAGAGTAAAAACATACATACATACATTTTTACAAACTTTCACGTTTCATATTAGTAGGATCATAAAGTTTATCCTACACACTAGGGCAAATGTCTCCCTACCATCCCTCTATTTAATTATATCCTAAGATAGGTAGACTCTTTATTGTACAAACCAAAAACAAACAAAAAACTTAAACAGAATAAGAAAAACAATAAAAACTTAGTGTTACAATCAGCGGCCTTTTCGCTAAAAGCGATCTCTTCCAGGTAATCTTAGGATGGAATGGTTTCTAAGAATATGTTATGAAGCGGGGTGTGTATTTCAACTTTTCAACCTAACCTACGCTGTTTTCACCCAATCTTTTTGGTCCGTATCGATGCCATCGCGCCTTTTTTCCCGGGACGTTTTGAGTCAGACATACTGTGGAATCCTTACCTTTAGTCAAAAAGGATCAAGAAAATATTTCTGGATAAACATCTTTGATCAGATTCAAATCAAGCTAAAATAGCTTGTAATGTAAAGGGCTTGCCATTCAAGTAAGTTTTGCCCGACAAATAAATGTCTTCAAACTGTACCTGCAATACCTCAATACCTGCATGATTCAATGAAAACCTGTTGTCTAGTGCTTCTGACCCTCAACTAGTATTAAATGAACGAGTATGTGTGTCGAATAAGGAAATACGAACGGAGATTGCGGGAGTGTGTGCCAGTTTGCGGTCGCTGGCCTCATGCTTAGCTTTACCTATCGTAATTACTTAGTACACCTTATTGTGTGCTTGGTGGGTTTCGATTTGCTGTTTGTTAACCATCAAACCTAACTGTCTAACAAATTACTCATGGCCTTCTTCATTTATTGTTACCAATATTACAAGGTATAACATTAATATACTAGGCTTGGGTCTACAAAATATCACTAGCTTACTGTTCGCTCGGATATTGCCATATACATACAATTAATGAAAATAATAACTATCCTATCTTTCATGTTGGATCAACCTGCACACGGTGTGCAAACTCGATCTAAATCGGTTAAGTAGTTTAGGAGTCCATCGCGGATAAGCAACGTGATGCGTAATTATTATATTATGTATATTAAGATTTAATTGAAACGTCTCTAAAACATAATTATCAGAGAGTTTATCTGCAAAATTTGTACATGAATTACCTACACATTTCTTTATTATCTTATTTTTTAATTTCTATAATTACGTATCGTTTAACAACTATTAAATACGATATAGGTAATAGGTATGTATAACGTAAACCGGCCAATTTATTGCTCTATTTTTAATTTAGAGCGAAATTAAGAAGATGAGTAAGTATGGTTTTGAAATATGTTGCTCTCATTATTTTCGAGTGAAATGAGTATAACAAATCCATTCCATTACCACTGGGTATGGCATTCCGTAGGCGAAAGCCTCCCAATTCATGCTCGAAGGATCTACAGCTGATCTTAAGGGGGCGCCTAAAGCCAGAAAACGAAAAAAGGACATTTTCGACGCCGCTCAATGAAGTTAAGAAACTAAAAACTATGACAAAAAAAATATTGACGTGTGGGTACAATCAAGAAGAAGCACAATAACCGAATAGAATTTTAAAAATAGATCAGAGTTTTTTACAATAAAAAAATAAAAATGACACCAAAAAAACCCGTTTTAATTCGAGTACTCGAAATTATCAGCGATGACCCCACATTACTTTTTGTAATAAAATTTCTATTTGTACGTTCCAGTAAAGTAACCGAACACTTTTTTAAATTTATGTTTAGTTATTGAGTAATTAAATAAAACTTGGTCAAAAATGGTCCTGATTAAATATTGATTTTTCCTCCAAACTGTGTCATGCTATTCTCGACTTTATGAACATCACATTAAGAAACGCGTCGCGCGGGTGAAATCTGATTTTTTCATGGCTTTAGGCGCACTCTTAATAGCTTGTGCCCTGTCTGCTGATATCCTAACATTCGAGAAAATAAAAAGAGAACGATAAGACGTCAACAATGTTAGGAGATAGAGTTGTAAATAAAATGCCGGAGTGGCATTTTGAAGTAAAAGTTATAAGCATCATCATCTTCTAGCATCATCCCTGGCAATCAGGGTTTAATTTATTTATCTACTACGGATCGCAGTATTAGTTTTTATTTTTTTTAAGACACAATCAAAGGCAGCGGCCGACCAATACTGTAAAAATATAACTTAGAACGTACTTTAAGATATGGTCTGGCTTCTCATAGACGATATAAAGACGTCCTGGAACAGTTGACCAAATAGATCTTACTCTAAAAGGGCAATGATGATGATTGATGACAAAACTTCTGACCACATGTACCTACATTTGCTGTATATTTTATACAACAAGGACATTAAATCTCTGCTTGTCGAAGGTCGAGTGGGATCCATGGGGGTTGCGTAGTTTTTAGAAAATGTCGAACATTTTGCCAACAGTGTTCCCACACTCTTATAATCTCGGACCCATAAAACGAAAAGTGAATAGGTATCTTATGAGCATTCGTCTTCCTCCTTGGACCTAGTCTATCTATATTCTGTGTTACATACTTGGTAAGGCGAAGTCAAACGTAACCCTATCCAGAAAAAAAAAAAACGAAAAAAGGATAGTTTACGTCGTTTGAGCAATACTATAGCTACAGCTGAGTCAATACTATAGCACCCTGATTCATAATTACAATCGGATTGTGAATCATGGTATTGTGATTGATTTCGACGCGGAGTCTCATCTCTCGATCTTTGTCTTATTCGTTTAGAATGACAGGGACAAGGGGATTGTCATTCCGAATAAGTCGTTCGGATTGCATTCAGACTCAGCACCGTGATATCAAACGAGTGAGTTCAAGAATCAGTCTCCACTCCAGAGGGTCTAACGCCTAACTAAAACCTTAGCTTTGGTATTGCTCTTCCATTTATTTTAGCTTGAAATTATACAGATTTTTTATCGGATACACTTCGGAGAGTGTGCGACTGATTTGCATGATCTAATACCACCCTGTCCTTTTTTCTATCGGAATGCTCGTAGCTCGAAAAAGCGACATCGTTTCATGGTTGATGTTCCAAAGACACGGACGAAGAGATTTGACTCTACTTATGTGATAAGAACGTCTAGGCTGTGGAATACGTTGCCTGATTGAGTTTTCCCCGATGGTTACAATCTTTGTGTCTTCAAATCGAGAGTGAATCGTTTTTTTTCTAGGTAAACACGCTCCATCGTAGACCGCATTGTCGCTTAACATCAGGCGAGATGGCGGTCAAGTGTAAACTTATAAAAGTAAAAAAAAAAAGATCGGAATAGCAAAGCCAAAGCATATTTAGTTAGGTGGTAGAAGGGCAGGTACCGCGTACGCGTTATTCACATAGAAACTATGGATACCTAAGTAGCGATGTCGTACGGCGGCCATCGTAACTTTATCAATATTTATTGAGGATTTAAATTCTGAGCACGTGCGATGTCGCAAATCTATTGACTGCTTGTAAGCACTATGTGTTTTATTTTAAATTAAACGTTCGTATTGTTAAATACTCGTATATGATAGTTTCATGGTTGATGCTCCAAAAACACGAACGAAGAGATTGGACTCTACTTTTGTGATAAGAACCTCTAGGCTTTGGAATGAGTTGCCTGAGCGGGTTTTCCCTGTTGGTTACAATCTTTGTGTCTTCAAATCGAGAGTGAATCGGTTTCTTCTAGGTAAAGACGTTCCATCGTAGACCGCATCGTCGCTTAACATCAGGCGAGATGGTGATCAAGTGTAAAACTATATATAAAAAAAAAGTTAATATGAATTTAGTAAGCAATGACACATTTTATACATAATTACGTATGTACATTACTAGTACGGTCGGGGCAGACATAAAATTAGCCTGAAATAGAAAAAATTCCGGGGAGCGATTTCTTTTTTTTAAACGTCGAAGAGGGTAGTTGGAAGTATAAATCTCGATTTTCGAACTAATCCCGGTAGAGGGTTCGCCGCCATCTTGTTTTAAAGTTTTTATGAAATACCTCGTTAATTTTCAACTTTAGAGCAAAAATGATCGTAACCAAAGTTGTTGTAAATTTAATTTCTCACAAGTTTGATTCATGTCATTTTTACGCTAGAATCAATATTTGCAGTGTTATGCTATCAAGTTTATCAAAAAAATCGTAATGGGTGGAATTTTATTTTTTTCAACTTTGGTTGTCGCACTTCTTAGGGTTCCGTACCCAAAGGGTAAAAACGGAACCCTGTTACTGAGACTTGGCTGTCCGTCTGTCCGTCCGTCCGTCTGTCTGTCACCAGGCTGTATCTCAAGAACGGTAATAGCTAGACAGTTGAAATTTACACAGATGATGTATTTCTATTGCCGCTATAACAACAAATACTAAAAATAAAATAAGTAAAAAAAGTGCGAGAACAAAAGTTGAAGAAAATAAAATTACACTCCTTACGATTTTTTTGATAAACTTGATAGTATAACTCTGCAAATATTGATCCTAGCGTAAAACTTATTTCGACCAAACTTGTGAGACATTAAATTTCCAACAACTTTGGTTACGCTCACTTTTGCTCTAAAGTCGAAAATTAACGAGTTATTTCACAAAAACTTTAAAACAAGATGGCGGCGAACCCTCTACCGGGATTAGTTAGAAAATCAAAATTTATACTTCCAACAACCCTACCCGACGTTTTAAAAAAAAAATCGCTCCCCGGAATTTTTTCTAATTCAATGTCTGCCTCGACTGAGCTATACATTTTTTATATTTAGCAGCACCCGGCGAGTTTACCCGCGCAGTTACCATTCCCGTGATAAAAATTAGTCTATGTGCTATTCCAGATTATAATTTGTCTTACAAATGTTAACCTGGTCCTTTCCTCCTTTCATAAATTCAGTGCTACGTGACTGAGCAACAAACACCCAGACTTTCGCATTTACAATTTTAGTAAGTAGGTAATATATTTACAATTAACTTGGGCCCTGTTAAATTTAATTAGCATGTGCTACAATAACAGATACTATGTAGCAGTATAAATTTAGATTGCCCTCTAAAGTTTAAAAAACCATTGTCAGAAAATATTATCTTTTACCTGAAGATATCCAACACTTTTCACAATACAGATTGGTTGATGAAGATATTTTGTTTGCCTTTTATATCCTTTGAAATACCTAGTTGGTCTGAGTTTACATCTTGTGTGACTGCAGTGGAATATATACCTTATAGTATCCTTATTATTTGTTGTCGTTTCCATGATTACCAGTCAGCTGCACAAAAATGAATCTTTTGTTCTGTAGCACAATTTTCCATGACTTTTGAATTGTATAACAATTGTTTATTTTGGTTTTGAAACTAGCAAGCAAAAATATATGAATAGATTGTTTATTTATAGGACCTGTTTGTTATATTTTGTAGGAAAAATAGCAATGTAACAAACCATTTTACAGAGAAGTTTTAAATCACTGCACAACTAGCAGGAATAAATAAGTAAATATTAGTGGGGCTTTCTCAAACAATGCCATCTTGCCCCAAATTAAGCAAACCTATACGTTGCTTTATATAAGCATAGTTGTAAATACATACCTATTATGCATAGAAAGTTAGAAACACCCAGACATAACAAATATTTCTAGTCATCACACAAATATTTGCACTGGGTGGGAATCAAACCCATGATCATGTTGTGATAGGAGGCAGTATGTTGAAACATAGTTAAATCAGCTGTATTAAAGCTAAACTAAGACATCAGATGTTCATCATAATCATCAGCCTGTATTCATCCACTGCTGGACATAGGCCTCTCCTATGATATGCCACTCAGGCGGATCCTCGGTCTTACTTCTCCAACCGCCCCCAGCTGTCTTTCGAATATCATCACTCCAACTAGTCTCAGGGTGTCCTACACTACGTTCATAGGATGTTATGAATGAAATATTCTTACCTTTTTATAGATTTCAAAGCTGGTGAACTGTGTGGCGGCATAGGGGAATATCCGCACCATCTGTGCACCGTTTCCTTTGTAGAGAGCAATTAGGGACTCATGCCTCACAATGGCTGCGAGGCCTCCGACCACACCGTGGTGCTTGTACTGCACAGATTGAGCTTGGAGCAGGATCTTTATCCGGTCTAACGGTGCCACTACTGTTTTTGCACACATCCCCGCTATGCCTGAAAATTATGTGGGTTTTAGTATGACAGATTACCGGATGACAAGCATTTTAATGTGAATAGGTGAGTCAGGAAGTGAGATTGTAGGTTTTGTGTTAAAAAAATATATATTTAACCCTTAACCGGAATTGTGGGTCAATTTGGACCCAACGACAATTAAAAAACTGTTTTATTTCGAAACGCGCGAAGCTAGACGTTTGCGCGCCCATGTAATCTCATTACGTCGCAAGGTGCGGCGGGGGCCGGACGTTCGGCTCTTGAAGCTTACTGGAAGTGGAGGTACGTGCGTCCAAGTCCGATGTCTGATGAGGAGGGTCCAATTGGACCCACGATTCCAGCAACGTAAGTTTTTCACTTAGTGCATACTTTTTTATTTTGTGTTGTTTCAGGCGTTTTATTAGCACAATGACGCAATATCTTAGCGACAACGAGATCAGAGAATTAATATTAGATGAAATTGATGGAGAATCAGAATGTTTAAGCGATTTTCAACCTTGTGAAGACGAATAAAACGACAACGAAAATCCGAATCTCGAAATTTCGTCTAACTCAGATGATTATTTATCTGATAGCGATATAATAGATGAAGATGATGATGATGAAGATAGACAATCATCAAGTGGCACATATTATCGAGATAAAAATCGGTTCAAGTGGTCTAAAAACCCACCTAGCAACTCAAGAGTCAGAAGTCACAACATCATAACTCACCTACCTGGCATCGTGGGTCCAGCTCGTGAAAAACAAAACATGTCACCAATTGAGTCGTGGCAGTTGCTGATACCAGATGAGATGATTGATGTAATATGCACTCATACTAACCATAAAATCACAGAATATTCAGAAAAATACCGATCTGCTGCGACCTACACTAATCAACACAATGCTTTCATTTTAAGAATACTCACATTTTTGAAATGAAAGCATTCCTTGGGTTGTTGATATTGTCAGGTGTTTTCAAATCTGGTCACGAAGACGTCGAAAGCTTGTGGGCAACAGATGGAACAGGAAGAGATATATTCAGAATAACGATGAACGTGAAGCGGTTTATGTTTCTGTTGTCTGCTTTGAGATTTGATGATGTCAATTCTAGAGAAGAAAGAAGGACCAATGATCGCGCTGCTCTTATCTCTGAAGTGTTTGGAAATTTCATTGAGAATTGTCAAAAGAACTATAGTTGTTCTGAGTATTTGACAATTGATGAAATGCTCTGTCCTTTTCGCGGGAAATGTTTTTTCAGGATTTATATGAAATCTAAGCCTGCCAAATATGGCATCAAAGTAATGTGCCTTTGTGATGCTAAAACGCATTATTTGTACAATGCCTTTATCTATACGGGAAAATCAGATTGTAACAGAAGAAATCAAGTTTCTATACCAACACAAAATGTGCTGCAACTGGCTCAACCTTTATTCGGAACAAACAGAAATATAACTGCAGACAACTGGTTTTCTTCTGTTGAGCTGGTTGACAAACTTATAGAAAATGGTTTGACTTACGTTGGTACCATGCGCAAAAATAAACGAGAAATACCTCCAGAACTTTTACCAACGAAACAACGAGAAATAGGTTCTACGTTGTTTGGTTTCGTGAAGGATAAAACATTGGCATCATATGTTCATATGTCCCAAAGAAGAATCAAAGTGTTATAATGATCTCATCAATGCATCATGACAATTCAATTAATGAACACAGTGGAAAACCAGAAATCATTGAATTCTATAACAGCACAAAAGGAGGCGTTGATGCGCTAGATCAAAAATGTGCGAATTACACAGTTTCTAGGAGAACTCAAAGCTGGCCATGCGTAATATTTTCGGCCATATTGAATATTGCGAGTGCAAATGGATTCGTATTGTGGAAGGCCTCGAATAGTGGAACACATAAGAAACGTAGTCAGTACATCAAATAAATAGGATTAAATTTGATCAAGCCATTCATTGTGGAAAGAAAGATGGAGAATCCGACATTATCAATAGATTTGAGGAATAGGATTGATAATTTCCTAGGGCCAGTTGAAATCCAACAAAATATTCAAGAAAATGCACCTTCTACTCAAAGCGGATCTCGAAAGCGTGGAAGATGCTATCTATGTGGTCCAAAAATTGATAACAAACAATCACAAAAGTGTGACAGATGTTACAATTTCATCTGCAAACAACACGCACAAAAAAACATTATGTGTATCAAGTGCCATACTTAGGACTGAAAGACTGATCGATTTTTATTATTTTTTAGATTAGGATGTCATTTTTTTTGTGTTTTAGCTATCTCTCAAAAAAATTATGTTTTTGTTAAGGGGAAGATACATAAAACCTCATTATGTATTGTTTTTTTTTCATTTTATGTTTTTTCTATTATATAAGTGCATGTTAAAGTGATACCAAAAAAATCCTGCCAAAAATAAGGCTGTGTTTAGATTATAAAAATAAGATAACTTTCATATGTTTATAAATAAACGTTGATTCATATTATGTAGAAAACATGTTTTATTATGATACTTATCCATTTATGTGGTTATTTTAAATAATATAGGAAATAGAAGGGTTTTAAATTATGGGTCCGAATGGACCCACAATTCCAGTTACGTTGGTCTAATTAACGATTCCGGTTAAAGGTTAAATAATTCATAATAAACTCCATAATTAAAAAATATGTTTTCTGTATTTATTTGCACTAAGCTTTCAAGTTTATTAAGTTTAATTAGTTAAGTTATTATTTTAAGTTTAGTTTAAAGTGCCAATTTAGCAATATGGATCACTGAATTAAATGGTGCACAAGATTGATATTTTCTCATTCCAAGAAGATACTTTTTTGAGTATATGTAACATCTGCAAACTTGTGAATTGTAGCCTAGATTATATTGTAAGGGTCTGGCCCAGTCCCCAGCAGTGGAAACATAAAGTGAAGTGTGTATAAAAACTAGCAGAGCCCTGCAGATTTACCCACATAGTTTAATTCTGTCATTTTCCCATGAGTTAAGAAAAACCTTTGTGCTATTCCTTACTGTGTTTCAAATTTCAATCTGATTCATTGAGGCATTCCAAAATATTTGAATAAGAAACATCTAAACTTTCACATTTATTATATTAGTAGTCAGAGATATTGATAAAATGAGAAGTCATAATTATATATTTCAGCAGTAATAAAAATATTGTCAAAGACTTGACAGTAATATAAAAAAAGCATACATTTATTGCAAAACAGTAAAAGAGTAGACTACTAGGTACTTTTTTTAAAGGAAGTTTTGAAGCCAAACTAAATTAAACTGATTTTTTAAGCAGTTGCATTTCATTTTACCTAGATTAATTTAGGTACCTACCTATCTGAA
Organism: Ectropis crepuscularia; assembly: GCA_963693475.1. Taxonomy (NCBI): domain Eukaryota; kingdom Metazoa; phylum Arthropoda; class Insecta; order Lepidoptera; family Geometridae; genus Ectropis; species Ectropis crepuscularia. The sequence continues at coordinate 21,528,021 of OY856358.1, forward strand.
ATCTTTATCTGCAGTTTAGGTGTTACTTATTGATAAGTGAATGTTACTTACCTATGTGTCATATGTTTTGTTAAAGAGAGGCACAAGCACCTACTGGTAATGTTAACTTTTATTTTATGTGTTTAGATTCTTTGAAATTAGGTACTTAAAGTGTATGTAAGTAGGTTATGCATTTTTTTTAAATAATATACTACTAACTAGACATACCATTAAATATTGTAAAAAATACCTAAGTGGTTGTAATATTAAATATTTTAGAAAAATCACAAATTATTTGCTAACATTTTTTTTAAACGATACAGATTTAGCAAATAGATTGTATATTTATTGTTATCATGACAATGATTTTAACAGGAAAACTTAATAATGTTTCAATGTTTAGTGTCCTAATTTTTACACACATAAAAAATAAACACACATTCAAATAAATTCAAATATCTCACCTCCAGCCAGCAAATTCTTCAGTATAAAGTCCATATCGTTTTTCTGTTCCATTTTTAGAGCCATCTTCGATAACGCTAATTAATAATTCTGCACTAAAGTGACAATTTCTGGGCGATTACACGTAAACATTAGAAATCCGACATACACACCATGGTTCGCTTTCGAATTAATTTATTCAAGGTAAGCAGGCAGTGGACACTTGGACACACTCTTTCGGCACGCGACAGATATATAAAAACTTTCACCGATGATGCTTCATCATCGGACTTAATTCTCTACAAAACTACAGAAATCGCTCGCTGCCGCGTACGTTCGCTTCGCTGGCCGTAGCGCCGCATACCAACAAACGCCACGATTCAACCCGTTTCAGTTACAACAGAGGAAAGTGAGGAGTGAGGCTCGCTGTGACGCTTTGCTTGCCCATTCGACGATGAAAATCAGCTGTTACCAACCATATAATGTATTGGTTGGGTCAGTTGAATGATGACTAGAACGTTAGTTAAAGTTATCTACATCACAGAACTGTTTGACTACAATAAATACTTATGTGAGATTGCTTAAAAATAAGTACTGTAAAGTTATGTTGAGTATTTAGGTTTCTTTGATTCTTTGATAGCTGATAAAATTCAAAATACAAGTGCATTTGCTTTGTTTTGTATTAACGTCAATGTCAAGTCTACACAGTGTTGTCAGAAGACCAATACAATTTCTCTCCAAAATGTTCCCGAAATCCCCCCAAAAAATAGGTTTTCAAGAAAAAAACCCCAAAACAGAATAAAACTAACTTTGAAAACACAAAATAACGCTATTCAGATATATCCATACATTCATAATTATATCGACAAGTTCACATAATTAAGAAATGGGGATTCAAATATTGTACTAAGTTGCTAAAAAACACAAAATTCGGTAGTGAAAAATCCCCAATTTCCCCCCAAGCAACTTTTTTGGAGTGAAAACTTCTTTAGGCGCGCTATGGACAGAATTTTCGTGGGCTGTGAAATGGATTTATGATCACGTGATCATCACGCTCGGATATGATAAGAAATTTCGGGTAAGCTCGGGATGCTAGAGCGAGAAAGATAATGTGGTCAACAAACGTGCCAGACCGAGAAAGATAATTGTTAGAGGAGGACATGGGACAATAGATACTCTTTCTCTCTCTCGCTGCTCGCTACCGGTTACCAGTGTTGACACTTTAGCGACTTTGTCGCTGAAACTGGCGAATTTTTAAAACTTTTTAGAGGATTTAGACGACGTGTTACCGACAAAGGGGAATATACTAGAGTAGTGTAGACGGTTGGAGAAGGAAAAAGCTTATGTATTCTTCCAGACTGTTATTCCCTTAATAATTCAATCAAAACCGGCGACTTTGTTTCATAACTATTTGGCGACAAGCTCAAAATCATAGTGGCAACACTGACGGCTACCAACTCCAAAAGACTTTTCTTTGGGCGGGAAAACACGACGGGTGCTTTATAATTTTCACAATCAAATTAATTAGTTTTGCTGTGTAAATATTTCGTTTCTTTCGTGTAAATATTTAGTTTTGTATACATATAGTCAATAGTATAAATAAATATGAGCGTCGCTAGCGACGGGGGTGACCCCGTCGAACAGACCAGAAAAAGAAAACTATTGAAGCCAAATCCAAGTGAAAATGTTTCTTACAAACTATTTAGAAAACCCCTTTATAAGAGAAAGAGACTATTCCCAGAAAATCGTAGTGGAGACTGTGTAGTGTATGTGGAATCGACGGAACAGGAGAAAGTCGGTAACAAAAATCCTATTACACTCAATAACCTTTTTGCGGACAATGTTAGGGGCATCATAGGGGTGCACCGTGTGAATGCATACAAAATTGGAGTAACTTTTAAAAAGCCGGCCCCGGCCAACAACTTTTTGAACATGGACACTTTTTTTACTAACCATAAATGTGTATACAATCTGGGTATACAAATAAGTACTGCCTGAGTAACCTTAGTATTTATTTCGCGCGGACTAAGTCGCGGGTAACAGCTACTTTGTATATAAATAAAATTTCAATAAATATTTACTTTAATTTCTGGCTTGTTTTACTCGTTTATTCAACTAATACGATCCATAATATTTTATTTTAATACGACATACCTACCTAATACAAAAATCAGCTAATGAAGTTTTCACTTCTGCCGTGTGGTCTTAAGCACACACCTTTTTTTTTCTTTTGAAGTTACGCCTGGTCTAGTCGGGAGAACGGTGGCTGCCGATCCGGAGACCCCGGGTTCAAACCCCACACGCACCACTGTCTTTTCAAAGTCATGTGCGTAATGCCGCTAACTTAAAACGGTGAAGGAAAACATCGTGAGGAAACCGACATGTACCTAGAATCTTTCGAAGTCATGTGTCATCCGCCAACCCGCAATGGGCCAGCGTGGTGGATTATGGCCTTAACTCTCTCCTTGCAAGAGAAGGCCCTGAGTCCCAGCAGTGGGAACGTTTAGTGGGCTGTTGATGATGATGATGAACTTTTTCCCCCCCCCGTAAATCCCCCCAAAGATTTTATCCCCCCAAATTTCCCCCCGTGGCTTTTAAAAACCCCCAAATTTGGGGAGAATACCTCCAATCTGGCAACAGTGAGTCTACAGGATGACTGCGTCATAACTCATAACTGTAACTGACAGTAACAGTGAGATACGTGGTCTATCTGACAGTGATAGTTTGTCACTTTTTTTTAATTTCTACTACTTTGCGTTTAATAACATTTTTTCAGGCAAAAATTATTATGTTTTATAAATCAGAAAATTATATTTCTGAATTCGAAAATCTGTAGCCTTAGCCAATGAAACTTTTTCGGAAAAGAAAATAAGTATATTTCTATTCTATAAAGACAGCGTATAACTGTTTATCAGTACTCCAATATTATTTAGGTAACTGCTGAACTCCGAGACGGGATAATCCTACGAGACATCTATTCGTTGAAGGACCTATTTTGAGATAATCGACAAATGACATCTTGAAAATTTCAAAGCTTTATTAAATTGTCAAGTAGCCAACGAAGTTTTCTAAAAAAATATCTATTGAGGATAAAACGATAAAAAAATGTTTTAAGGCTTACACTTCGGTGACTTCGGTGTAAACATTAATTGTAAAAAATTGTGCGTACGTAAATAGGACGTTCGAATTTTTTTGTCTACTTTAGAAATATAGAGTGTGCATAATTATATGCACATTAGTATGCATAATTTAGTATGAAAACATATTATGCTTAACGTATAACGTAGGTATTGCGTTTTGTGTTCTTGAAAAATATTAAATTAGTTAGAGAAATTGCTCATGTAGTCTTTTCAGGCGCATATCATTTCCGAATTTTCCGATGTCGCACGTGGTGGTATTGGTACTTGTAGGCTTAGCTTGTAGTTTAAACAACAAAGAAAGAGTTTACTTACTATAATATGAGATACTTTACGCGTGTATTCCACTAGTCCAGTTACCAAAATGCCAGTACTTGCCAGTATAACAGGCATATTGCTGGAAAGTGTGCAAGTTGAGGCGTTTTCAGACGAGACAAAGAAGATGAGCAGTTTAGGCTGAGACTCCATCAAAGCGGCGATGTGCGGAGATCTCTGAAGCGGAGACGAAGAGACGTTTGTTAGCTCAGGTGACTCCACCGAAGCTGTGCGGAGATGTGTACTGTCGCGGAGACGCGCCAGTACGCATCACCGTTCAGTCACGCCTGCGCACATTTCTCGTCTCCGCAGCACAGATCACTATTTCCGCTGCACGTAGGCGAGGCATAGCTTACATCTCCGCTTTCATCGCGCCATACAAATATAATTCATCTCCGCTTTGGTTGTAAAAAAAAACATCTCGTATCCGCTCTCATTTCTCCGCTTTGGTGGAGTCTCAGCCTTAACGTGACTTGACTTAGGTATCTTTTTTTAAAGCTTATATTGTACTTGTAATAGTATAGAGTGACGAGACGAGCATGACATGTGCCTGATGGTAAGCAACATGCTTAACAACATGGCCCAAAACAGAACAGTGACCAGAGATGCATACTTAAAGTACTTATTTAAGTACAAAATGCAAATAGAGACCCGCCGGTCATCATAATCGTCGTTGGTAAACCTGTCAAATGTTCTCAGGGTTAATAAAATGAAGCCGGATCATTCGAAGAGAGAGTGCAGCTCTGAGCACTGGATTCCCAAGCCAGCTGTGGACCAGATTCTGAGTAGCACTGCTGTGATGGATGAAGACCAGCCCGTTCCCATGCGGGATAGGAAGCCTGTTAATGTGAATACATATTATTATTATTTACTGGCAGCACCCTGCGGTTTTCCCACGTAGTTCCCGTTCCCGTATTTTTTTTCGGGATAAAAAGTAGCCTCACATGGGCTACTTCTTCCAGACTAACTGTGTTCCAAATTTCAGCTCGACGTTACGGCGTGATTTAGCAACAAACATTGTATTTATAATATTAGTAGGATAGTATGATTACTAGTAGTGCTCGCAATATCGATATTACGTCACTATATGACTCCGCGTATTTACAAGTTTGATTTTTTGATATTTGTTTAATAAAATTAATTTAAATGTAACAAATAAAAAAATTAAAAAATGGTTGTCTGTAAAGTCGGTTTACTGACGATAGTTGAACGTGACAACGTCTTAAGAAAATACTGATTGTGTTAAGCGCCATCTAGGTAAAAGATTCTGAAGCTTTTTGAAAACCTGTTCAAAGCGCCATCTCTGGGTACATCATTGTACTAGCACAAGTTCTTAACTTCATATCGTCGCTTTTCTAAAACATGGACAGACTCCTTGAACGTAATACACATTTCACTCACTAGATGGTGCGAAAAGTAATAAAGCGAGGTAACGGTGGTAAATATTATCTATTCTATGGCGGTAACGTTACATGACGTCATGTTTTGCGGGCGTGCAGCCGGCTTCATCGAATTATAAGACGTTATCACGTCAAAAACTTGCATATAATATTATGTACGGAGTCATAGTGACGTAATATCGAAATTTTCAGAGTGTTAGACACCCCATGCGCAGCATGATTTTTATCGGACACTATTTTTAAATTAATTTTCTTATCCAATATGACAAAAAATCAAACTTGTATGTATGGAGGAGAATCAGTAACGTTATATTGACAATTCCGGGAATCAAACATTCGAAAACGCAGCAGTGCGGAAAGTTTTTGCATTAGAAAGTTTGTCGGACTGGTCGCAAAGACGGTATCTACAAAGTTTTACATTTGTTGGTGTCAATAAAATTTTAGTTCTTTGTAGGTACCTACTGGGGACTAGAAGGTACGACTTGGTATCATCGACCATTACTAACGGCCCTAGCGGGGGCCCTAGTACTAGATTAGTCCTGCCGAATCGTAGCTGGTATTTAGAGCTAAAAAATTACTTCTATTTTAGTTCTAAACCAAAAAGTTTACATATAAGTACTACGTATAGAGTTAGAACAAACGTTTTACACCGAAAGCACGGGTCTGATCGCTCTTGTGGAAGTGTCATACTTTTCACATCACTATTCTTGGCACATCACTATGTTGCCAAGTTGCCATAGCTAACATACACCTCTTTTGCTTATGATTGGTACAAATGATCAAATGAACTGTGCGCAATGACTTCAAAGGAAGGACGTGGCTTACTGAACATTTTTTGACATTTTAATGGCCAGCAAAAACTCGTTCACTCCCTCCCGCGCACTGATCGCTGTGAACTGACTGAGTCGCATGTGGCATGGCCCTAAAAATGCAATTTTAGGCCTAACGCGGTTGTGCCATTTTGTCGCACCTTTGGCCAGGTCCTTATATATAAGTCTATGACTGTGCGGAAAACCCTGATCTATTTATTTATTCTTTATCCAAATTCTAAACTGATGTCTGCTGACTTGTGTTTGGCGATTGCGTTACTATCTTTGCACCTTTATTGTTTGTATGCAGAAACACCCGACCGCGGCGGATAGTTTCTGGTCGGAGCACCAGGCCGACCACGATGCGAGGGAGCAGCCCCCACCTCGCTGCAACCATGCGGACGACCACAACGACGCCTGTCCCAAGCTCAAAGACGAGCTCGACAGGCGCCGAGACACTTCCAAGGTTCGCTGCTCCAAGTTCTAGTCGCTAAGTCGCTACTGCCGGTCGTTCAAAGACACGAATGAAGAGATTTGACTCTACTTTTGTGATAACAACGTCAAGACTGTGCAATACGTTGCCTGAGTGGGCTTTACCCGATGCTTAAAATCTATGGGTCTTCAAATCGAGAGTGAATCGGTTTCTTCTAGATAAACGCGCTCCATCGTAGACTGCATCGTTGCTTAACATCAGGCGATATGGCGGTCAAGTGTAAACGTTAAAAAAATACCCTTCAGCCACATACCCCTCACAGGAACAAGTCATAGGAACTGCCGATAAAAGTGAAAACTTATATCTCTGTATTTGATAGCTTACTTTGGAAACTCGGGACCAATGGGCATGGTCCCGAGTTTACCCGAAGATTTCTTATCATTCCCGAGCGTGACGCTAGAATTCAATTCACACCCCACGAAGAATCTGTCTGTGGCGCGCCAAAAGAGGTTTACACATTAAAAAAACGATACATAGGATATAGTTTTATCGAACCAACCAAAACAATGTATTCTATTCCTCAGCCAATAATGATCTGCCGAACCACTCAGCATTTGCCAGGAGGTATCCGCTGTGGTACACAGACCCTGGTCTCTGCCAGGGACTGGTCCAACCCAGACTGCATAATGTGCAGTCAGAGGCGAAAGTACGCCAGGTTCCTGTCCAACAGAAACACGAAATATCAAGGAGTATGCCGAGACTGTCGCATCTCTAAGTCAAGAAGAAGACCGCCATTACGCAGGATTATGAGGATACAATCTCAGTCTCACGTGAATGCGTTCCAAGACCGCAATGTGGACCGCCCAAAGATAGCTCCAACATCCTCTAAAGCTGATGTCCACTCCATTGCATACCCAGATACTAGCCGTGAGGCTTCCATCTCCAGTTACAATAGCCTTTTTTCCATGACTCATGAGCCTATGTGTCGGAAATAGAAATGTTTCTTGTTTCACATTTATTGGGATATTTTTAGACAGTTTTACTTATTTTGTACCGTATGTTTGGTATTATTTTTACTAATAAAATAAGTATGTATTGAAAATGGATTTTATTAGGGAATCTAGGGCATGATGTAGAACCTGTGTTTTAAGCCCAAAAGATAAATCTTATTTTCCTATTTTTTTATGTATAACATAATACATACCTATTTCAAAATAAATGCCCGTTATGTAGAGGTAGGACGATTTGTAGAGTCCACTCAGTCTACGTAGTACCTACTTATATTATACTAGCAGTGCCCCGCGGTTTTACCCGCGTAGTTCCCGTCGTTCCCGTTATTTTCCCGGGATAAAGCCTATGTGTTCTTCCAGACTATAATCTAACTGTATTCCAAATTTCAGCCTGATCCGTTCATACGTTACGGCGTGATTGAACAACAAACATCCAAACATTTATAATATTAGTGGGATTTGAGCATTTGAGTCCACCTGATATAGTACCACAACTTTGCCAGTGATTCCAATAATAACCAGTCATTTGTGTTGTTTGAAAGAAATGTTTTTAAAGTGCATAGAGATAAATCCTTTTATATCACGGGTGACGAGCACAGTGCACAGCAACGCAGCGATTGAGACTCTTCATGTTCTAATAGCTGCGTGACATTGTGACGTTATGGGCAAACGTGTGGCAGACTATCAGACGCATGTCGTACTCGTCCCGTCATTATATTATCAACCTTACCTACCCGTAGGTTTCAAAATTCTATAACTTGGATAGATCTCGATGGTTTGTATCGGCAGCCTCGATTATTTACCGGCATCTCGGTGGATTGTGTTTAGTGGTCATGAACATTATTTACTTGACTCTATCTGATGATAATATATACATTTGAAATCACGCATTTAAAGTTTACAACAATCATATAACTATTGCACAACTTCGCGGTTTTATCCTGCCAGTTACAACTTCGAATCATCGATCCTTTTTCCAAAGGTCACCTTGAGAAACGCGCGAAAGCTCAATTTTGGAGCACTGAACGTTCTGGATGGAGTGTACATGAGATTCTGCACGCGCGAGATACTAAAACATCGCTAAAAGTATGTTGAATCAATCGAGAATATTTCACCATAAATTATTGTGTACGGCGTCTGTTGCATCGTACATCGTACCGTGATCGTGAGGAGTCCTGTTTGACTCGGTGATTTCATTCAGTAACTTTGTAAACATTGTCGGTGGCGGGCGTCTCTATACTGCGTTTTCAGTTTTATGATACGATTAAACGAAAGCTTTTGTTCGCGGTTTCTGAATTAAATTAGTCAGTTTTGTTTTAAATTAATGTGTAGAAAATAAGATAAACATTGTAATATAGATATTTTAGTGATGGATGTGCCGGCAAGAGGAAATGTTTTGGGGCGTAAGTATTTTTCAAATTTGATAGAACATTGAATTAAATACTTATGTAATTGTTAGTTTAGCTTTTTAAATTTAAACTATAATAACTACTCATTAAAAACATAACGTTGCTAATTTCAACTTCATTGAATAATGTAAATTTTTTGTTATTTTTTCGATGTATGTATGTTGTATGTATTATATGATCTTTATGTATGTATTTAGTTTATTTTTGAATTGTTGTAGCTTCACCACTCGACCAATAATAAATATAATAATAATATATTCAGTATACCTACCACAAAACCATTTAACATCAAGGCAAAGATCCTGTAATTTTATAGTTCACTACAACTATAGTTTTATACCTTAAAACCATAGTTTGTTGAAGACGGTCGAGAAGATTTGAATAAGAAAAAATCTTTCAGCAAACAATCTTTGCAGAAAACATACATAATTATATACGAATCCAACTTAGGTACATTATAAACGCAAACGTTTGGACATTTATAGCTTATAGTTGTTTTTTTTTAATAAAGAGTGACGAGAGGACGAGACGAGCTTTGAACATGAAGAGTTCAAATCATTACCTAGCACTGCACTGCACTCCGCTCGTCACCCAGATATCTAAGATGTTTTATATCTCTAAGCCCTGTAATTTCTCTGGACACATTGCCCTTCAAACCGGAACACAGTTAGCATTGTAAGATTTGTACGGATCTGTCTAAAACTAGGAACCTAGATCTAGAGTCTGTAATAATACAGGCTTTTTAGTCCTAAAAAGTTTAGACTACCTCAGGGTACTAAAAAAATTACATAGCCTTTTTCCAAATTTAAGTGGACAAAGTGTACTAAACCTAAGTAAGACCAAATGTCCTAGACAAACCTCGTTGAGGTTACAAGGTGAATTAATTTATAGTGGGGAGGGCTCTTCGCAAAGTAGGCATAGGAGATTACCACACCTTTGCCATTTATTGCCCCACCAACCAGTAATTTTTCCAGACAAATTACTGGGCTAAGAGATAAATAAATAAATATTGGTGGACAATTCTCCATCTGACCCCAAAGCCCCAAACTAAGCAAAGCTTGTGTGATGGCGGCCAGATCATCTTATATCTCTGAGTGACGAGCGCAGTGCAGTTTGGATTCTAAAAGTTTCAATAGCTGCGTGACAATGCGCTGTTATGCGCAGGCGGGGGCTTCACATCCTGCTCTATGCTGCAAAAAATCCTTAAGTTAATTTTTCTCATATTTTAACATTTTCACAACAACTGATACATTAATTTCGATGTAATATATGTTTGAGACCTTCTCTGAAGAATCTGCCAAACAAAAACAGAACGAAAGTTGATTCATAATAATTGGCGAACATATAGGTAGGTACATACAAAAAGCATTGAAATTCCCAATTCGATTTTTTTAAGTCGGTTAATAATCCGTCTTTGTCTTATCTTAGAATGACAGAGACAAGGATTGCCATCCCGAATTTAAGTCGTTAGATTGCGTACAGAATCAGTACCCTGTTCAAGGGTGTACAGATAGTGCAATCCACGAAGACGCGCCCCACTATTCCTCCTAACCGTTTATAGTATACTAGCTGACCCCGCAAACGTTGTTTTGCCTTAGTGAACAACCCTTGTCACTTAGGGGTATGAAAAATAGCTAGTAGCCGATTCTCATACCTACAGAATATGCATATAAAATTTGGTTAAAATCAGTAAAGCCGTTTCGGAGGAGTAAGGAAACAAACACTGTGACACGAGAATTTTATATATAAGAAGATGTGTGCAAGCTTCCGTCAATGTTTGAGTGTTATCGGTACACACTAATTACCTATGAATGCACACGCACACTACAATGACTGGTGAATGGTTCGCGACTGACGCTCGGAGCAAACGCGATTGGTGGAGAAAAAATTGGTGGGGCGCGTCTTCGTGGATTGCACTATCTATACCTAGCAACTGCTTAAGTAGATTCTAGGTGATTTGGATTCTTCGTATTCAAATAGCTGCACGGAGCTGCGCTATTATGGGCAAGGCTTGTTGCTTACCATCAAGCGAACGTCGTGCTGTTCTGGTATCTCTAAATAAAAAAAAGTCCATGGGTTTTCTACGTATATGAAGTTTTCTATCTATCTACGGGATGGGTCAACGACCCACCCCAACTCATCCTCGATGATACGTAGGTAGAGGACGTATCATTGTCAAGGACGTGTCACTTCATACCGATGAACAGGAAATATCGGAAAAACTGAAAGCATTGTTTAGTTACACAGACATTACAGGGCAAAGATTTTTTGTATTATAGTATAGAGTGACGAGACGAGCAGGACATGTGCCTGGTGGTAAGGAACATGCCTGTCACATAACAGCCCAGTGACACGCAGCTATTGAAACACGAAGAATCCAAATCATTAGGGAAGTCAGCTCAAAGTGGCCATAGGAGGCAAAGCGGCCATGGTCTATAACTCAGTTACATTAAATATTATCGTGACTTTGCCAGTTGGGACGCATAGGCAATCTCCTTCCCCGCACCGGGTCACCGCTTTACCGTACTCGTAAGATGCGTAGAACCGTGGTGTGATGCGAATGATTTTTATCCGTACTACTAAAAAAATGCATGATAAATATTTGCTGATTTGGCTCAATCTTGTTATATTTTAATGTTTGTGATTTAATTGTATAATTGATTGAATCATTGCGAACAGTCGTGTAGCCTTGCATTCTTTTCAAAGTAGAGAAAGAGTGAGTGCAATTTACGTTGATAACAAAATGCCTGAAAAGGCAAAGCGGTCCGGGCAAAGTGGCCCCTGACCGCTATGCCATAACTCCAATATCTGAGCATTTGATTTGATCAGTTTATATTATAGGTGAGGAGATTACGTAATCATAAACTGAAACCCCAAACTGTGGATTATGGACAATCAGCACTATTGATTAGATAGACAATAAAAAAATACAAAAAACTAACAAATTTTTATTAAAATCGACACCAGAGCTTCGTCACCTGATCTCGGTTAATCTGAAGAAGTAGGTACTCGTAAATGTCAAAGAATGGCATGTTAGTTAAGACAAAATAGTGCTGGCCGCTTTTCCCATTCCCTGTGGCCGCTTTAGGCGACCACTTGGGCAAAGCGGATTTTTGACAACTTTTCAAAAAATTTAAATGGATTTTGTTAAAACGCACATTTGAGGATTCGCCTTACATGTTATGAAAATATAATTAACTCTTTATCCATTCATCAAAAACTCTATGAGAATATCGTTTGTTTTGTCATCTATTATTGAAATCAAAGTTAAGGTGTCCGCTTTGAGCTGACCTCCCCTACTAAGCACTGCACTGCGCTCGTCACCCAGAGATCTAAGATATTATATCTCTAAATAAATAAATAAATACTGGTGGACAATTCACACACAACACCATCTGACCCCAAACTAAGCAAAGCTTGTATGATGGCGGCCAGATAGCTGATATAATACTTACATAATTTTAAATAGGTACACACTTAATAAATACTAAAATACTGTGTCTGGACACAGTATCTAAGCCCTGTAATTTCTCGGGAAACATTGCCCTTCAAACCTGAACACAGTAATGTTTGATAACTTATACCACTGGGTGGCCGGGCACAGTGTAGTGAGTCTAAGTACCTATTGATTTGGAGTATTTATGATCCAATAGCTGTCTAATATTTTGTTGCGGATTTTAAACGGATGCACCCTCTTTAGTTATCTCTTACCAACTGCCGTGCGGTTTCATTAGTTGATGTTATTTACCTTTCCCGGGAATTGAGCTATCAGACGCAAATAAAATGAATTTGGCTGGTATTTCCCGAGAATTTCAACTGTCTAAATAATAAGTTTCATGAGATACAGCAGCCTGATAACAGATAGGCGGAAGGGCAATGATTCCGGAGATATTACAGGGTATAGAGATAAATCGTCGTATATCTCTGGGTTACGAGTGCAGTGGAGAGCTAGATAATGAATCAACTTTTCATGTTTCAATAGCTAGTCCAGTAACTTTGTCGCCTGAATGTATGGAGTAGGATGCGTTAAATCCGGTAGATCTGTTTTTTTGCAGACTTATTTATGATGTTGGCCTAATGATTGTCCCAAGTTTGTGACCTCGAGCGACGAACGCAACTTTGTCAAAAATCGAAAAAACCGCAAAAAAAATCGTTTATTTTTCAAATTTTGGCGATTATAACCCTAAACGACTAGTTTTTGTAAAAACTTACCTATGGAGTTTATAAAGTAGACAAAATTTGCTACAATATGTTACTAGAATTGTCTCTGTACACCCAATAGTTTCTCAGAATAAGTCTTTCAAAGTTTATAATTTTTTTCGTACTTAGCAATTTTTTGCAATATTTTAACTCCTACTTGACCACTTTGTGGCACAGTTACGGCGGTTTTTAACCCCCGACCAAAAAAAGAGGTGTTATAAATTTGACGTCGAAGTCTGTCTGTCTATTAGACAGACACACATACAGGTCTGTCTCTATGTGTATCTGTCTGTGTGTGTATCTGTCTATGAAACCGTAGAGCTGAAACGGATGGGCCGATTTCGATGCGGTTTTTTTTATTTGAAGATACATTTTTGTGTTGATGTTTTGAGCTATTTTTGGTTAATATGGATTCAAGATGGCCGCCTCCACCAAATGGCAGACCAAATATTTCATCACAATTTACCTTTAACCAATTTAACACGATTTTTGACAAAGTTGCGTTCGTCGCTCGAGGTCACAAACTTGGGACAATCATTAGGCCAACATCATAAACAATTCTGCAAAAAATCAGATCTACCGGATTTAACGCATACGGTAATGTGTAAAGTTACTGCACTAAGCTGCGTGACTGTTATCCCACTAATATTATAAATGTCAAAGTATGGATGTTTGGATATTTGGATGTTAGTTGCTCAATCACGGCGTAACGCATGAACGGATCAGGCTGAAATTTGGAATACAGTCAGATTATAGTCTGGAAGAACACATAGGATTTACATTTTACGGACATTTATTCCTGGAAAATAACGGGAACGACGGCAACGGGTAGTACGCGGGTAAAACCGCGGGGCAGTGCATATTAATATATTAAAACTTGAGTTTTTTTTTACGTTAAATGGTTAACAAAAAATGTTAAAAGGTTAGTAAAAGTTTATAAATTTTTATATGAGATGCCCTTTATGAGTAAGGTCGCTTACCCGAGAACAATCACTCTACGTTTCAGGATATTCAGAAGTTCATAGGGAAACGAACGCTCGTAAACTAATACATATTATTAATAACTGAATGATTAAGTTATATTGGCATATTAATCATTAAAAATATATGAAAAATGTAACTTCCAATACATAAGTATTTAGTAATAATCAAAAGCAAAAGTAGTCCTCTGTATGTTCCCACTGCTGGGACTCGGGCCATCTCTCAAGGAGTGTGTCGATGCCACAAACCACCACGCTGGCCAAGAGCGAAATGGTGGATATCTTTCATGGGTCGTTTCTTCATCTGCCAATACTTCATTTTTACGCCAATTTTGACAATACACTTTTGGCGTTCCACACAAAAAAAAATTGTGGGCTGTGAATAAAGCTCATCGTCATTTATGCTATACATTAAAACACCCAGACACATAACAGATACTTATATGTATCACATAAATATTTGCACTAGGTGGGAATCGCACCCACGGCTTCGCAGGCAGACTTATTACCTACTAAACCACTTATAACCCTAGCCTACATAGACCAGCAGATATAAGTAACACTTTGTAAAATATTTTCATAATGCCAAATTTGGCCTCTAGGGCTTGGCTAATTAATGAAAAAAAATCTCATTGTGAATTTCAAATTAGAATTCACTACTCACAGAAATATTTAATTACAAAACTTTAACCATTCATGTTTCAGTGAAACTTTTAGATCAATAATTATAAAACAAATATTACAAATAAAGTAATGTCGAACACATCGTCACTCACCCCCGGCGAATTGGCGGTCAGACGCAGTCTTATTTCCGTTAGACAATATTGCTATATTGATCTACCAGGTGGCTGTGTATGTCAGAAATAATCTAGAATCATACAATACGCGAGGAGAGAGACATTCTCGAAACATACGTAACGCGGACAAGCTGGATGTCATATCACACTCTCTCAGAAGGTCACGGAAGCTAACTCACATTATGGGACCTGAAGTTTATAACACTCTTCCCAAAATAGTTATATCTGCCCCAAGTTTCGGCAGTTTCAAAAACAAATTAAAGTCCTGGCTTATCGATCAAACTTTTTATAGTTACACTGAATTTTTAGAGAGTGATGGCAAAGTCCTATAAAAATGGTTACAAAAATTTGACATGGGTCAGTACAATTGTTATAAAAACATATTATACTCATATAATGCTTGACAGTTTTCTGTACAATAATTATTATAATAGGTACAGTAAAGTAGTAATTTCAAATTTTGAAAATGTATACAATTTGTATGCTCTTTCTTTTGTTTTTATTTTTTATTTATTGACGTGTAAATTGTACATTTATGAATAAAGTACTTTGACTTTGACAAACTACAAAGGTTCTGTGACCGCAAAACACTGTAAGAGAACTTTTGATGTCACGTGGTGAATACTTTCTCACTACGTTTTTGTATTTCAGTAATTGTAACAAAGTCCATGAGACCTTTGAGCACATTATATTTTTAGACACGTATTTCTCTCACGTCATATCAATATGCAAATTACTTTGTCCTTTCAAGTCATGATTTAAACAAAAGTTTACTTTTAGAGATGTTACGGACCTTCGGCATTGGTTTCAAAAAGTCGAAACTCCCGATTGACATTAATTAGTGATTAATTATTATCCGACTTCAAATAGGAGGAGTTTCTCAGTTCGGCCATATATTTTTTTGTTAGCATGTTACGCGAATGCTACGCCAATTGTGGATCGATATTAGTAAAATTATTTTTTTGTTCGGTTGGTTATATGGATGTGTACTTTAGTCCCATAGTCTTCGACATAGCTGGGCACCTTTAATCAAATAGTTAACTTCGTTAATCGTTAATCCGTTACAAAAAAAGTTAACTTCGTTAAACGTTAAAGCGTTACATTTCGTAAGAATTAACGGAAGTTAACGTTAATCGTTAATCCGTTAATATGCGTATTGGATTTTTATATCGTTGCGTTAGTGAACTTATAAAACCTGTTGGTTTAGTTTCTGGAAGTTAACAGGAAAAAACCAAATACTTATAGAGTTTAATTTTATTGTTGAAGTGAAAACTTCTTTGGGAGCGCCGAGACAGATTTTTCTTGGGCTGTGAATTGAATTCTATGATAAGAAATGTTCGGGTAAACTCGGGACCATGGCTATTGGCCATCTAGAAATGCGTCAGCTAATGGGAAATGCTGAAAGGGCGTGGCCTGGCCATCATGGCATGGCCATCTAGAAATGCATCAGCCAATAGGAAATGCTGCTGCTTTTCTAGATGGCCATGCCATGATGACCAGGCCACGCCCTCCAGTTACACCCGTGTAGTTTCCAAGGTAAGCATATCAAATTCTGAGTTATAAGTTTTCACTTCTATCGGCAGTTTCTATGACTGCCAATTGTTTTTATTTAATTTAATTTAATGTGTAATTTAATCGTCGGGCATAATGTGCATAGGTATCTATTTCGCCTCATGAACATTAACATGTCGAAGTTCTCGTCTGAAAGTGAGGCTCGCTTTGGTGTTAAAATGTCTTTACCCGTGGATAGCAGACGTTCAACTGCAGCGTTTGAGGGCTGTTTTCCAAATCTCAACCCAATCCTTTCCCGTTCCCAGACGTTCTGACGTGATGAAACAACAAACATTACAACATCCAAAAATTGCCATTTATAATATTAGTAAGAAGTTAAACAGTGGAATTTTCATTGTAGGTATACCTCCATTTCTTCATTCTTATACATTGATTTGTTCATTTTATTTAACTTTTCTTTGGTTAGTTAAAATGAACTACCACCAATTTTATTAAAAGAAAGTTACAATACAGATAAACGATCGAAAAAGTATGATTGAATTTATCGGGGAGTTCCCCACTAGCTATGGATTACTATAATCTAATTGGTTTACTATAGTAGATCCAACCGTTTATCCTCTTTTTGACAGCACCAATAGAACGTAACTGCGTCATGTTACGCAAAAGTTAACTTTTAAATGCGAGGTTTTAAAAATATGACAACTGCTTAAATTTGCTCCTTGATCCCGTATAATAATCATCTTTCACAAAATGAGTCCATAAGTGCAGTAGTTTTTTTATAAATTCCATAAAATAAAACGTTTTTAAAAAATTACGTTCTATGGCTATCAACATAGTGATGTTACGAAGTTACGATTGAGATATCGATATTGTTTATGAACTATTTTTACACGGGTGTTTTCCGTTCTCGGCACATTATATCGGATTTATTTTTATGTAAAACCGTTATATTGATGCGCCTCAGGAAAGCATACAGCATTATTTGAAGACGTGTTTATCTCCTGGTGTATATCCAAAAAAGAACAAGGTTATGATGACTGAAACATTTGAATACTTATTAAAATAAAGTGTTAAATAACATTTTGTAGTTAGGTAAATTAACAAAGTTTATTTATGTCTGATGTAAACATTGAAGAACATGATGTACCATTTTCGTTAATTTCTAAATAAATTAACCTGATATTTTTAATGTGTTAAAATATTTCCATATTTGGCTTAATAATGTCTCATCAGTCGGTTGGGTATTATTTCATCACCCAAAGGTTACTGCTGTACCTGATCTACGTCTACTAGTTGTGCGTCTATAGCACTGTTTCAATAGACTGGACATATCTAATTTTTCAATAAAAGGATGTTAAGCAACTGCTATAAGTAAAATTTATTTAATATGACTCGAAATTTATTCGGGTTTTCTTAGATAGGGACTAGTAATATGTGATAGCACACAAATTATCTTCGTTTTCTATGATTATACTACCACCCCAACAATACTTATGTGTATTCGGTCTGTAACATTTAAAAAAGGTAACAAATCTACCCTTATTCTCGGAAATGTCTAGGGTATTATCAATACTCGTGAAGATGTTAATGTGATGACATCTTTCAGCGACATGTACAGCGGACCAGCACGGCGGGCCACGGCCTTTCCCCGAGTTCTAGTGGTGCAAACGAGCCAGAAGGCTGGGTATGGGCATCTTTCGCCATTTATGGCATATCCTGGGGTTTGTGCTAGACATAACATAGTATTTACTCATGGTATTTCGGTTGCCTAGAAGAGATCGCTATTAGCGATAATGTCGCCACTTGGTTCACTAGTTCTAGGATAAGTCCCTGTTGTTTAAGTATTATATTGTGGATAATAAAGAGTTTCTATCTTTTTAAAGTCTTTTATAATATTAGTTGGCTAGTAGAGAGCCACCACTTTAAACGTCATTGTTGTATAGTTCAAATGTATAGTATGTATTTGTATAGTTTGAAATGGATATTTTGAATCCGTTAATTATTTATCTTCTAGTTTGCTTTCTATTCTCTCTCGCTTCGTCTAATGCTGACTTTCATTAGACTCAGTATCTGTTTTTTCTTACAAGTACAGAGTTTTTGTCGTCTAACATAACCACAAATAAAACAATTGTTCATTTTAATACAATTCATTAATTTATAATGTTTTTGGCAGAATAACTGAATTTAAGCTTCTTCTAACTCAAAACGTATGAACATAAGAAAAAAAATTAAACGAAAGTTGTAGGAAATAAACTAGTCTTTAAAAAAGGTCTGATGCGTTTTATTGATTAATCTAATATTTCAAGAGTTATCGGCTGCAATAGAAAAACTGGTTAATTAAATGGGCCATAAATCGTAAACGCTACATGTCACAGAAAAGTTTTCCGGCCACAAAAGATGCAAAATATTATTTTCTACAATAACGACCTCAACAATTTTTGCCCTAAAGTTTATAGTTTCCGAGATATTAGCCAAGCTCGCAGCAATGTTTTACTTTTAAAAATTCGGCAACCGGACTTTGGGACTGATTTTTCGCAGGCAACCCGACAAAATGTCATGTTCTTATTTGCCAAAATAATCTTTAATTTTATTTAATTTCAATTTAATAACCAGACCGTTGCAAAATGCTAGTATCGATGTACCTGTTTATACTTGGTCACAACACTATAACTGACAAATTAGATCTGCCAAAAAGACAATAAATGGTTGGATTCACTATAGGGATGTGTGAAATATGAAATATTCAACTAAATTGTAAACGTCAGTCAAATTCGAGTATGTCTATGCTCAAGTTTTCAGCCAAAAAGAACTCGAGATTATCGGAAATATGACTTATGATAATAAAATTATATTTGTTTTCATATAACGTCAACCGATCATGCCACAGGTTAAAATGACGCCTCAATCCTGCCAAAATTGTAGGAACCCGCCACATCCCACTGCGCCCAGCACTTTTCGTTTCATACTTGTCTGAGCCTGTTTTTTACGCCGCGCCGAGGTGCCGTGGGGTAAATAGTAAGCATTGGATTAACGATTAACGGACTTCTGCATAATTAACGGAAGTTAACATGTCCGTTAACATTTTTAAAAGTTAACTTAAAAGTTAATCCGTTAATCAAAATGTTAACTTCGTTAATTAACGATTAACGGATTAACGAGTTAATGCCCAGCTATGGTCTTCGAATAGTACCGTATACATTTTATCATAATTGGTCCATGTACAATTTAAAAAGAACCTAAAGACCCTCTATTTTTTTCAGGATATATAAAAATGCCTAAGTAATTTTCCAGATATAGGTAATCTAAGTTCGTTGTTTCGCCGTGCTCATCATCAACATTTTCACATATATAATTTCAGTGGGATTGGTCTTGCAAAATTTATTCTGTTGGTGTTGGTACATTAATAAATTGTGTTCTGTTTACATAACTGAGAAACCAAATTAATAAAGACGCACCCCTGTATTGGTAGGTATTTACAGGTATGGTTTATGGCAGGGGTCTCCGACTAGTTTCTCTCGGGGTGTAAGAAATTAATCATAAATTAATTGACCATCGCAGTCCGCACAACACTTTAAAGAATAAAAAATATTTGGTAAACAAATGTAATTTACACTACATATTTAATTTTTGTAATTTATATACAGGGTAACTGGTAATCAATCTGCATCCCTTGTAATGGCATGTTCTTTATGTTTAAACGAACAACCTTTGTTCTATGACTTTTGTTAAAACTCTTTACATATTACATACATAAGTATCCCAAGTGTTTATTCACTTCGGCACATCATTAGAGCGCGCACACTCTTGTTACGCAGAGTTCGAATCTTTGCGGGTAAATAAACTTTTTTGTGTGGGAAAAAAGTATACGAATTCTTAGAAACCGTAGAACAAAAGTTGACGTATTGAATGTACTTAACCTCCTCTTAAAAGGATGCAGGCTGATAACCTATAGCCCTGTATAAGTGTATAATGATATATTAAATGTATTTTTGAAATTATAGGTACTTCTTTTGGTGCGTTAGCATATCTATTCTATGGCGTTAGGGAAAAATTATGACAGTAATTTTTTCAATGCGCGTGCGCACCGTCGCCGAAAACCGACACCTGAAGTTAGCTATGCAACATTACAGTAAACATTATAATTAACTTCTTGCTACTTGCGTTGAAGATATCATCTATTCTATGGTTGACGTTAGGCTTCTTAGCACGATGAATTAAGAACCTATATGGACATTTCTCATTTTTGACAAAAAAACATGTGATTGCTAATTTTCTATTAAATGCAATTAAAATATCGTAATTATTTGATTGTACTAATAAAGTACTAGTAAATGACTAATGATTCAGGGTTTTTTTTAAATTTTATGCATAATTTTTTTTATGATTTTAATAAGCACGTTAAATGTCCCTTTCGTGTGTGTGATCACCCGGTTTTGCAAGAACAATAGTTATTTGTTGTACAAGAGTGCAAAGTGGCTTTTTAACCGCGTGCTCAATTTTGATGACCGAGCAAGCGAAGGATTCTAAAGTTCAAGTAAAAAAATTAGAATCCTGAGCGTAGCAAGGGAATCAAAAGGGCACAAGGTGAAAAATCTTTGCACTCGAGTGTAACACGTAATTTTTCATCCCCCCCTAGCGAGGAAATTACTAAACGCTTTGCGCATTTTCTGTTTCAGTCGATTCTGTTGGCGTTAAATAAACTTCTTGGTCGCTAGAATCACTTATTATTATAGTATTTCGGTTTTTCACTTGTATTCAATTTTATAAGTTTATACTTAAGTTTATTTAGCCATGGTTTTAACAATAACAATATGACGTAAAAATATGGAGAGTTGATCGATTGAGGTAAGGAGTTTCATGTGTACATGAAAAAGTGTCCGCCCAAATGCATTAAATTATAGTAGCGCTAAATTTGCATCTGGGTACATTTTAAAGGACATTAATAAACGTACTACTCAGAATTCATGAAAGAAAAATATAGGCAGTCATAGGCACTGCCGATAGAAGTGGTAACTTATAACTCATTTGATTTTTACTTTGGAAACTACGCGTGTGAAACCGGAGGGCGTGGCTATGAGCATGGCCATCTAGAAATGCTGACACATTTTTAAATGACCAATGGGAAAGGCTGAGGCATTTCTAGATGGCCATTGGCTATGGTCCCGAATTTACCCGAAGATTTCTTATCATTCCCGAGCGTGACGCTAGAATTAAATTGCCAACCCACGAAAAATCTGTCTTTGGCGCGCCAAAAGAACTTTGACTTCAAAATATATTGTACCTACATGTTTTCTCAAAATAGTAATTATTTATTTGATGTTATATTTACTACATTATTTTGTACTGCACCAGTAGTTGAAATTATCTATTAGTTACTGTTTTAGTAGTCAATAATATTGAATTATTTAACTCGGCATACTTCAATTCGATTACAATTTTATTGATTCATTCATAGCATTTCAAAATGTTTTGCCATTTGAAATAACATTCTTTACCTCTATCCTCCATACGTGAAAAGAAAATTGCTTGCAAAGCATTTAAAAAAAAGTACGCCAAAGAGGTTCCGAGTATGAGTTTTTATCAAATTAAAAATAAATGTATGATGAATTCGGCACCAAGGAGGTAGAAATAAATAGGTTAAATTATGTTTTGAATTCAAAACCTCAGTACACACGATGTTCTAAATTCAAATTTACTTTAACCTCTAGAGGGTAAAAACGACTTTTGCGCCCTGATATCGAGGAGCAAAAGTACTCTTTCCGAGCTGGTGGGATGAAAAAAATATTTGTGATCTATATGTTCTAGAGATTGTGTAGTAATAAGCACTAATATACTCTATGATACCTTTACTTCATTCTGCATCATTTCTGCAGCACTTATCTCATCCCCATGTAAAACATTTTGTATGGAATGTCCCTTCCATGGGTTGTTTTTTTTTCAACCCCTATAACTCGGATCCAAAAAGGCTGTAAGCTCAGCCATTATTTTTGCCATTTTTTGCAAGACTTAAGAGTAACTAATTTCATAAAAAACATATTAGAAAGACGTTTTCATTTTTATTTATTTTTTGGAAATTAAAAATGAGATTCAAATGGCCATATACCTATCAATTTATTTTTGCGTGCGTGTCTGTACATAAAGTACAGACATACTTTTTTTTATCAAAAGCTTCAATCGTAAGAAAGTAAGAATATTCTTTACGTGCGGCTACGATGTTCCACCAAAAAAATTGAGCGATGAAATCACAACGTTCATAAATTGTGTGCCAGTGGCGAACGTGACGCCTCGCACATCGAATTAGCGCATGCATTTATTTTACCTCGGACGTAGACACCCGTAGTAAGTAATAAGTATAAATAGTTTTGGATAACCAATGGGCATATTATCGTTTGATCTTATACACCATTGGTCTAGTCTACAAATACTGTGGTTGTATGGTGGCTTAAACGTCGGATTCATAATCCTCGGATAGTAACTTCAAATCACGTCTGCACTTCTGTATTTCTGATTATGGTTCTAAGTAGAGATGTAACAATTCGTCACCACCACTTCAACAATGAAGTAAAACATCGTGAGAAAACGAGCGTGTTCCAAGAAAGGCGAAAGAAAGTTTTTCGAGGATAATATGTGTCATCTGCCAACCTGCACTTGACTAGAGTGGTGGATTGTGGGCTTGAATCTTTCTTTGTGAGAGGAGGCCCAGAGACCCGCAGTGGGAACAGAAGTGGTTTGCTTATGCCTATGCCACAGTATATAGTTTTTAGATTAAAAGAAAGTTAATCTTTCGATAACTTTTAACTAACCATCGCGTCGTGAGATTAAAAAAAAATTTCTTACATTTTAATCTTTTAAAACAAATCTAAAAACTGAAAATCAATATTTGTAGAATCTATCGTCGCTAACCTATTATTTAGGGTAATTAAACTTGATAAATTGTTATTACTAATTGTTAAATAGGTACAAGATGTACTCGCAAAACTGCTCTTCCAGACATTTTTTCGAGTAAAAATTAAATTAAGTATGGTGACACATTTTTGTTTAACAATAAAAAACAATTGTTTTACTAGTTCTTTCTTTCAAGACTTTTAAAAATGTCTATGCTCAAATTTCTGCAGGATTCGTCCCAGCCCGCTACATCCTGGCCGTCCTCGGGTCCATAGCCATGGCCATCGTGTACGGTCTGAAGGTGAACCTCTCCGTCGCCATGGTGGGCATGCTGAACCACTCCGGCATTGAGACCCTAGAGCCCCAGAGCCATGAGAGGAACGTCACTAGTGGCGGGGAGGCGGAGTGTGATGTGGAAGGCTCGAGCAGTGTTGCGGTGAGTGCACGATTCATATTATGGACATTTTTTTGAAGTGAAAACTTAGTTTGATGCACCACAGACATATTTTTCGTGGGCTGTGAATTTAGTTGTAACGTCACGCTCGGGAATGATAAGAAATTTTTGGGTTAACTCGGGACCATGGTCATTTAGAAATGCGTCAGCAAATGCTGACTCCCAATGGGCTATTTAGAAATGCTAACGCATTTTTAGATGGCCATGGTCATGGCCACGCCCTCCGGTTTCCCCGCGCAGTTTCCAAAGTGACCTATCTAATTTTGAGTTATAAGTTTTCACTTCTATCGGCAGTTCCTATGACTGCCAATTTTTTATAGTAAAGAGTGATGGACAAGCAAAACATGTGCCTGGTGGTAAGCAACACGCCTGCCCATTAGCAGCGGAGTTTCACGCAGCCATTGGCACGTGAAGACTCTTTATAATTACCTAGCACTGCACCGCGCTCGCCCAGTGATTTAGAGAGATTTATCCTTATGCTTGTAATTTCGTTCGAAACATTGCCCTTAAAACCGGAACGCAGTACTGTTTGCATATTACTCCTTGGCAGTTGAATACCCGGCAAAAGTGTGATACATCCCCAAGGAGACTCTGCAAAGAGTCCTACCATACACTGGACGTGAACAGAACTACGAGCCTTTTTTATTGCGAGCCACGATAGTACCTACTAAGTAAATTTAGTGTATTCAGATTCTTTAGGACCCATATTAACTAAGGTGCAAAGGTCGCGATTGTCGTGAACTAGTGGTAAGAACGACCGATTCCAGAAACATGCAGCCGCAGGTGACGTAGGTCCAAATCCCACCTACACCTCTGACTATACTTTCAACTGTGGCTGTACATGCTTGTCATCACCTGGTTTTAACTGGCGTTTCGGCTGGTTCCAAAAAAAAATTTTGGATGGCATAGGAACTGCCGATAGAAGTGAAAACTTATAACTCAGAATTTGATAGCTTACTTTGGAAACTACACGGGTGTAACCGGAGGCCTGGTCATCATGGCATGACCATCTAGAAAAGCGTCAGCATTTCCCATTGGCTGACGCATTTCTAGATGGCCATGCCATAATGGCCAGACCACACCCTTTCAGAATTTCCCATTGGCTGACGCATTTCTAGATGGCCAATGGCTATGGTCCCGAGTTTAGCCGAAGATTTCTTATCATATCCGAGCGTGACGCTAGAACTCAATTCACAGCCCACGAAAAATCTGTCTAGGCGCGCCAAAAGAAGTTTTCACTTTTCAATAATCTTTCGAGGGCTTGCATCATCCACCTACACGGACTTGGCCATCTTGTTGGATAATGTACTTCACGACGAGACAAGTTGTAAGAGATTGCGAGAGAGGAACAATCGAAATATACAAACAAATTGAGAACCTTCTCATTTTTTTAAGTTTAGTTCAGCTAAGCTTAGTTTAGTTAAGCAAGGCGTGTACCTACCTGATACGGAGTGCAGACAATTTAGGTACTAATGTTACTCGTATAAATCCGAAAGTTTGAATGTTTGTTGCTCCATCTAGTCGCAACGGCTGAACGGATAGGATTGAAATTTGGAACATAGATAGTTCATGATCAGGAATAGTACATTATTTATGCCACTTTTCTTAGCGGGAAAACAATGGGAACGGGAACTAAGCGGGAAAACCGCAACACTGCTAATAAAATATAAAATAAATTTTTAAGCAGATACATGGTACCTACCAGGGATGTAACGGAGGTGATCTTATCGGAACCGAAGTCGGAGTCGGAGTTTTTAAATTTGATTTATCGGAGTCGGAGTCGGAGTCGGAACCGGAGTCGGAGGTAGGGTCAGAAGTAGTGGTAGGAGAGAGATTTTTATTTTAGGACAGATAAAACATTCATTTAAACTTTTCATTGTTTTGTTTCATGAAATATCACAAAAATTGAAAAAAAAAATGGAATATTCAAAAATAAACAAAAAATTCAATTAATTGAATCTCAAAGTGCCATATAAATTATGTTAAACGAACAAAAGCTTTCAAACAAATTAAATTAAATACATTGAGACCAAAAGTGTGTATTTGTACTTCATGAACATAAGCTTTGAAGCTGTCTCAGTCTAAGATATTTCTTAAGAGTGCGCCTAATGCCAGGAAAAAATCTGATTTCACCCGCGCGAGGCCCTTCTTAATATGATGTGCATAAAGTCGAGAATAGCATGACACAGATTGGAGGGGAAATCAATATTAAATCAGGAGTAAATTTTTGACCAAGTTTTATTTAATTACTCAATAATAGGCTTGTTTCCACTAAGAATGAATCGGATGGATTAGAGGTTCTTACTATTGATTAAGATATGGAGATTTCAAAAATAAAACAGTTTATTATAAATACGTAAAGATTATTAATATTTTTAGAAAAGAAAATCTTAAAAAATAGGCATTGTGTCACGTGACAGTGAACGCCAATCAGAGAATATGACGTCACGCCGTGCTACTCATCACTTGACATCACTAATGTTGTTGACATTTTCATAGATCAAATATAATTATTTTTTATTTTTATTCATTCTTCGCCATGGATACTAGTTCTTCAGCCGCTTTACTGAACTAGTTTTTTATTGTTTTACCACTATTTTTGAGGAAAATTATCAGTTTTTTTTACATTTACTTTACTAAGATTATACTGTGTCAAATACTTTCATCAAAATGATCTTCACAAAAATATATTCTTGATTTAGTGGCCATCATTCCTCCTCGCAAGCTGTTTTCGCAATTGTGGATCGTTTGGAACATAGATGAATAATTTGTTTGGCGTATTTATACTTGTGCTTGTACACTGAGGCACTATGCAGTTCTTGTAATACGAGGGATTCATTTTAAAATAAAAACATTGACAACGTCCTTACACAAACACATATGTTTGCCACGACGTGACGTCATTCAAAACGCCATGACAGTCTGGAGCGTTTTTGTGCAGAAATTTGTTTGATTTTTTGAAATGCAAAATACATATTGTAAATGTAAGTTTTTTTCAAAAATATTGATGTTTCGGAATAATATAAACATTAAGCTATATTATTAACCAGTTTTTAAAATTTAGTACACAAGCCTATTAAACATAAATTTAAAAAGTGTTCGGTCTAATATTTATTCTGTGGTTCGGTTACTTTAATAGAAAGTAAAATTAGAAATTTTATTATCAAAAAATAATGTGGGGTCATCGCTGATAATTTCGAGTACATGAATTAAAATAGATTTTTCAGGTGCCATTTAAATTTTTTTCTGTAAAAATATCTGATCTATTTTTAAAATTCTATTCGGTTATTGTGCTTTTTCTTGATTGTACCCACACGTCAATGTTTTTTTTGTTATAGTTTTTAGTTTCTTAACATCAGTGAGCGGCGTCGAAAATGTCCTTTTTTCGTTTTCTGGCACTAGGCGCCCCCCCTTGTAGATTAAATCGACGCCATCAAAAAGGTATTCGCTCGCTACCGAGCCTGGTGGACACGATAATATTGGCGGAAATTTAATATACCTAAGGTGCTGGAATTTTGCGTTTTTCTATGTTGTGCTCATTTAGTATACTTTTCATTACACTCGTGCGCGGGAGATTCCCTGCGCGACATGTTCCTGCGAAACTGTTCGTTACTGTCGGCGCAGGGCACCGCCGCTAAGTTATGCTTCGACATCCGATTAACCTCCGATTCAAAAGTTTCGGAACCGGAGTCGGAACCAGAGGTGTAAAACTAATCGGAACTTCCGACGTAACGGAGTCGGAGTCGAAGCTCCGTAACATCCCTGGTACCTACGTACCTAATTATGACCTAGACACAGAATAAACATCCATATTCAGTACCTACACCAATGTTTTTCTTGGGTGGGATCGACCCAATGACTGAACGGACTCATTAGGTACTGACTGAGCCATGACATGAGGCTAGTTAAACTGTCAACAGTAGACTGGTTGGACCAAAGAGTTTACATATACTACGATTCTCTATCTAATACTGACTGCTTCTAGAAAAAGGGGCTAAGTGAGACAGAAAATGGTAGACGTCACATCCGTTACAGCAAAGAGTATGTAAGAACTCGTTACAGTTGCGTACCCTTGTGAGTAATATTTTTATCTTGTTTGTTCTGCAATTAGGGCGGTCATAAACGGTGTAATTTATCGGTGTAATATGGTCCATTTTCATAAATAAGTGGAATGACACATGTTTGCGGTGAAGAATTACAATAAAACTCATGTCATAATGAACTGAAATCTGAGTGCATTTTTTATTTGAATACTATATAGGAAAACAATAAACACAGTGAAAGAAGCTATCGCTGAAAGTAATTTCTTCCAAAGGGACGATATTTGACAATGCTACCTTATGTCGTTATCATCATCATCATAATCAGCCCATATTCGTCTACTGCTGGACCTAGGCTTCTCCAATAATACGCCACTCAACCCGATCCTCGGCTTTACGTTTCCAACCGCTACCAGCTGCCTTCCGTAAATCGTCACTCCTTCTAATCTCACGGCGTCTTACACTACATTTGCCAATTCGCAGTCTCCACTCCAGAACTCGTCTACCCCAACGGTTATCGGTTCTGCGACAAACATGACCAGTCCATTGCCACTTCAGGTTGGTGATGCGCTGAGCTATGTCGGTGGCTTTGGTTCTCTGACGGATGACCTCATTACGAATGTGGTATTAGCACAAATTATCTAAATATTTTAAATTATTGTCAAAAAAAATTTTTATTTGTTTGGTAGTATTTTTCTCTGTAATTTATCACCACGTTTATGCACCACGTCTTCTTACTTTCCACATTAGCTTTTCATATCTTATTGTTGCCTGGAAGAGCTCGCTCCATTTGCCACACTAGTTTTAAGTGTGGGTATGTATACATACTATTATACTACAGGCCCAAGGTTGGATCCAGATTTGGCTCCAGGGGGGTCACGTAGTCGTAATCTAGTCACAAAACTCCCCCCCCCCCCCCCCCCCGCCGGAATCTGCACTTGTATAGGCCCGTGTACTGTATTGTACAAAATTGATGGTCATTTGAACCACTAGGAGACCTATGTAGAAAGATAAAATATAAAGTATGGATATTTGTTGCTCAATCACGCATGACGTATGAACGGATCGGGTTGAAATTTGGAATACAGTGAGATTATAGTCTGGAAGAACACATAGGCTACTTTTTATCCCGGGGAAATAACGAGAACGACGGGAACGGGAACTACGCGGATAAAACCGCGTAGCACTGCTAGTAAAATAATAAGATTCAGCACTATGCTACCTTTTCCCCGTACTTTCATCTGGAGTTGAAAATACATACCTATTCTTTAGAAAATTTTGACAATCTATTGAAGCTATACACAGCTATACACACTACACAGTAACGGAGAAAGTGCAAGACGCAAACTCAATAAATAAGTTTACTATAAACAATTTTAATGCACTTGGAACGAGTCCAAAAGAAATCAAAGGATGAAAACTTTGGAGAGTTTGTGCAATCAATTCCTGACGTCATAAAAAGGCTAAGTCATATTCCGCCATGGATAACACGGGTCTTCGATTTTTTTATAGAAAGCTTTTTTCTCACGTCCTTTCGTACATCGATGAAGCCACTGGCGAACTCTGGCGCAAGGTGAGAGTCGCATCGCACTCACTCATAATAAAGAGATAAATATGAGTTAAATTGTTTATATCATAGTACCTCTTTGATTTGTGGTATTAAAGAATAATGTTACCTCCCCTCACCTAACCTTGTTAGTAGGCAAATTTAACCTGGTTGCCTGGAAGAGATTGCTCTCAGCAATCAAATCGCCATTTGTGGTGCAAGCCATACACTTTTAGATTGCCTCGAATACTTATCTCCTCCAGGCTAGCCGCAAGGAACTTCGTTCCAAAATACTTTTTGTATAACCCTGTATAATTTATAAATGCTAAATAAACGTGACCTAAAACTTTGCAGCTGTTGAGTAGCACTGCGAATTCCCTATCAAGGCTGCGACAATAAATAATATCACGATCTCATGAAAACGTGAATTTGTCGTATCTCTTCATTGAACTGTTATTGTAACTTGTTAAAGGCATTGGACGTTATTTAACAAACCTCAGAAATGAGATTTATTTGTTGTGAAAACTGTATACAAAGATGATTTACTTAATTTTGTATAATAATGATCCATATCTCCCATTGCGGGCAAGCAAAAATGCCTTGGAAACGGTAGTTACTCATACTCATTTATTACATACTATCCGTACATGTCAGCAAATTAATTTGAAAGATCTTTCTTGAGTTAAGTAATGATAAATAAATAAATAAAAAAAATATAAAAAAAGTAATTGTATAATTATGGAAAACATAATAATTAATATTCACATAACATACTCAATAATTCAATTAAAAAATAAAAGATGTCAATACACACTCAATGTGTGTTAGGCAGGGATCTAGGAATGTAGAGCTCTCATTGTAATTTAGTTTTGGTATTTGCTAATGAAAGCTCTGCTAATTAAAACAGAAAGCGGTTAGGTATAGAGTATCCCTTAGTTCGTGATTATTCCTGCTTGACAACCTGTTACAGGCATTGTATAAAACAAGATAGGATACCTACCATAATAAAAGATGTGGTGTCATGAGACACCAGGGTAGCGATTCTAAATCCATTCGGTTGCATCCGACACGGAATCTCATCTCTCGGTCTTTGTCTTATCTGTTTAACATGACAGAGACAGGGATTGTCATTCCGATTTTGAACCATTCGGATTGCATTTAGAATCGCTACCCAGGTAGGACGAACACGAAGTTCCTTCCGTTAATAACAATAGAAGCAACACAATTTGCAAAAATCATTTTGTTTTTTAATTTTATTAGTACTAACAGTGCCCCATGGTTTTAGCCGCGTAGTTCCCGTTACCGTCGTTTCCCCGGGATAAAAATTAGCCTATGTGTTCCTATTCTTCCAGACTATCATCTGTCTGTGTTGCAAATTTTAACCAGATCCGTTCTGACGTTACGACTTGATTGAGCAACCAACATGCAACATTTATAAAAATTAACAATTCACATTTATAATATTAGTAGGATGGTATGATCATCTGAAAAATCAAGTTGGCAACACTGGTCACGGATATTTTTACGCGTCACTTCCTACCTACCTACTGTTACACATTTTTCAAACAGTTCTTAAACCGATTCTTAAATCGCATATTTTTCAGTTCGGTCGCACAGCTAAATCCCTATCTCCTCCAAGCCTCCCAAGCCTACCGTTAAGGTGCGCTTATACGGGCGACTAAAATTGCTCAATTCCAGTCAATACTCGTCAACTATGACGTCACGACTACATCAAGCAATTTACGGCAACGGCAACAAGCATCAATACTGCGCAATACAATATTGAGCGATATCGCGCAACTTCATCAACTAGGCAATACTGTCCTACACGAGCATTTCAGTATTCGCTCGCTATGGACGACATTGTTCTTGCTGCGGCGGCTTGTAGCGCCACCCGACCTCTCGCTCTCCCCGCGGAAGCAAGACGGCAAGCCGCAAAACAAACAAGTGCGAATGAGATATATACAAAAATTGCTAGGAATTTCCAAGCCCATTGGATATTCGTCAATTCGTATCGGCGACATTGAGCAATATGAAATATCTGGAGCAATTAGAAGCAATATCGCCGCAATTTATTGAAATTGCGTTTAATTGCTCCAGATCGGTCCATTCGTGTCGCCGAGCAATTATTGCCCTCGTGTAAGCGCACCTTAAGAAACTTCGTTCCAAGAAGCATAGACCTTGAAGTCCATGGATACCATACCTACATAAAAAAAATCTTTAATGTTCTCGATATTAGGCCACCACGGCTTTTCCCACTAGACCTACTACGCCTCAGTATTGATGAACGAGAACAACTTTTGGCAACAAATTATAATTTTGAACATTGTTTCCAGGAAGCAGATGGACCGTTCCTGTGGCAATCTGAAGTCCAGGGCATCGTGCTCAGCTGCTACTTCTGGGGTTATTTTGTTTCACAAATTCCAGGTAAGGCTCTTCAGTCATTTTGGCACACATTTCGATGTGAAATCATGAGGTTAAAATCATTTTGATGACGATTTTAGAATTTTGACAACTTTTTGATTGATTTTTGTTTAATTATTTACTAATGTTTTTAAAAACATCGAAGAACCCTATCTATGACTCTATATCCTATACTCCATGACCCTAGGGCATGCAAACATTGCTACTACAATGTTTCTGTGGTAGTAATTATGTGTGATCGTAGGGTCCTCTACAACCACACAAAATTATTAGGGATATTGCTAAAATAGAATTGTTATTTAGAACTGGGGACAAAACCATGCCTTTTGCCCATACTTTTTTATGGTACATAGGTCCGCGTTTGACCGCCAACTCTCCCGATTGCAAGCGACCGTGTGTCGAAGACGACACAAGCTGAAGTAGAAATAGCTTGATCTTGAAAAGTTACGGATTATTTCTCCCGGGTACCTATGAATACTATTTGAAGGGGGGAAATTATTAAAAAACATATTTTTGTAACAAAATGCAGAAAGCATTTTGTTTTAACGAGAATAAGGCTGCGTTTGACTATTGTTGGTCAATTAAAAATTAAAAAATTGAAAAAAAATAATTATCTTAATTGCAATGCCCATTGGGGTACGTTGTGTTACGACTTTAACTGTTAACTGTAATCTGTTTTTGTAATCCTGAATATCTGTAACATGATGAAGCAATAAATGATTGAGTATTGAGTATTAGCCTGTTATTGGTGAACGACGATGTAGTCAAAGATATAGGTAGACACTCGGACTTAGAAGGTCTAATCTAGAAAGGGTGTAAATAACACAAATCATTGTCATTCGTGCCTTTACCTTCAGGGGCTCGTGTAGCAGAGCTGTTCTCAGCTAAATGGGTGATGTTCTTCAGCGTGACTATCAATGTCGTCTGCACACTACTGACTCCGGTGATGGCGCAGGTGCATTACATCGCGGTCGTGGTCATGAGGATCGGGGAAGGAATCGGAGGGGTGAGTCTTCTAACCTGATCTTTTTTGGGTGTTTGTTGCGATCCCGTCGACAAGGCTGAACGGGGATCTATAGCCTACCAAAAACTATCATAATTTTGATATTGCTCTCCTTTTTCTTTTCACTTGAAATTGTAGAGACAACAAAGTCAAATTCGATTTAGTTTTAAACCGTAGAATGGGGTTGACGTTTGGAACATAGTTAAATTATATTATAGTTTGGAATAACTATTTTTTATAGTAGGTATAGAGTGACGCGATGAGCAGGACCTGAGCCTGATGGTAAGCAACATGGCTCCTTATACTGTTATAAGGAGCCATGTTGCTTACCATCAGGCTCCTGCAGTTGCACAGTGACACAGCTATTGGAACATGAAGAACCCAAATCGTTACTTAGCACTACACTGCGCTCGTCACTCAGTTTTATCTCTATGCCCTGTAATTTCACTGGAAAGATTGTCCTTCAAACCGGAACACAGTAATGTCGGGAATAACAAAAAGTTTCTTATACCGGGAAAATAACAGCAACGGAAACTACGCGAGTAAACCCGCGGGGCATTGCTAGTGTAGATATGTATAAAGTATGCAACAATGAATTTTTTCATGAGCCATTGAGTCAAACGTGAAGCACGTCTCATGTCCCATTTAGCAAGTTTAGAAAATGCTGTAAAATGAGGCAACTATAACAAAAATAGCTAACGTTATTGAGTAATTCAGTGCTAATAGTCACTGTAAGGTTCTAACTAAAACTTATTAGTTCCATGTGAACTACGATTGTTAAAATGTAAGAATTGTTATTACTAATGGCCTTTTTTAACGTTGAAAGATGTATTATATTTACATTATTAGATACGCTATAGTCTCAAGTATAACGAACAAAATTTTTGCACATGAAACTGTGTGGGTGTATTTTTTGCGACGAGTCCGACAAACCCTGCTGCGTTTTCAGATGACGTCATATCGAAATTTCGTCATGATTTTTCGGCCAAGATGACAAATCACATTATTTTTAAATTAATATAAAATTGTGGTCTACTTCTAACTTCTAACTAATAACGCAAAGAGCGATAAGGTCGCTATTTGGTATTAGTTTTTAAAGAATAAATAAAAGACCCCAAACTAATAATAGATTAGAAGAGGTATGGAAACTATAAAAATTATAAATTTTAGATTTTTAATTATTAGTTTGTCGGAAAAAATTATGATGTGCCGACGATTCACAGAGCAAATTTGGTCATTTAATTATGAACGGCATTGGTTCCATATAGTTTCAATACCTCTTCTAATCCATTATTTCGCAACGCCGTACAAAAATCATGCGACAAGAAGAAATGATCGAGGATTGCAACCCCCCCTCTTCAACTGCACTCAGTTGGACAGCTTACAAGTGACGGCATAGTGCTGAATCTTATTACTTTATACCCTTCTATCATCCTACATAGGTCTCCTGGTGGTTCATTTGACCCGTAAATTTTGTTCACGGGCCTGTAGTCTATAAGCAAAGCTTGTACTGTGGAAGTATGGAATACATACCTATTATATATAGAACGCACCTAGGCACAGTACAAATATTTGCACTGGGTGGGAATCGAACCCACGACCCTCGGCTTTGCAGGCACAGTTACTATCCACTAAGCCACAAGGCAAGAATGTGTACTTTGTTAATTCATTATTGTATTGTGTACAATAAAGCGTTTCTGCCTATCTAGCTATCTAAACCATTTTGATTAGAAAGCTATTTTAACCGACTTTGAAAAAGAGGTTTTAAGAGGTTACGTGTCTGACTGTTTTTCACCAACATCCACAACTTCCCAGATTGTGTTTTTTTGGAAGAGGTTCTACTCCAAGTCAGCGTCATATAAATTTAAATTAAAAATATATTCAAATGATTGCTGGGTTCAGTTCCGTTCGTTCCCCTTCTACGATTAGGTGTATTAACTGAAAAAACTATTAAAAGTGTGTGTTTACTTTACTAAGTTAAGGACTACACAACATGCTTTCTAATTTTATGAATTAGCTGTGCCCCGCGGTGTTACCCGTAAGCCATGAGTTAGTTGAAATACCGAAATACTGAATGTGATATTTATCTACACCTATATTTTCTTTACGCAAAACTTTATCCATTTTTGCCTTTGAGGATTTATAAGAATAAGAATATATTTATTGCTCACACTGTGTAAAAAAGGTCTTAAAATATATAAAATGTACAACAGTATACCCTTGATGGGATGAATATGGATTTAACCATAGTTGGTCTGAGATTTTTGCCAATAAGTATAGTAGCGTATCTACGTTAGTTATTATAACTATCAGATAGATGCAGGGAAAGTCTGAAAGTCGGTTCAGCTGTTTCAGAGATTAGCAGGAACAAACAGACCTCTGCAAAGAGTCTTAGTACCACTACAAATACCTGACAAATCTCGGACTGGATCTCGGGAACTAGGTACTTGTCCGAATTGATAGATTCATTTTCCGTTGGATAGACCATTTATCGAGGAAAGCCTATATAGGCTATAATATAATATAACATTACGCTACTAGCCATAGGAGAATATAACAAAAATGGGAAAAAATATATTCCTTTTTGAGAGCTTTCGTTGCGTGCATAGACGTGCGCTTAAGTCCGTGACAGCATGAGTCTAAGTTCTAAGACTGCAGCATTATAAACCTTTGCTTTCTCGTCACTCAATACTATAAAAAAAAAAAAAAAAAGCTAATCAGATTTGTTCTGAATCTGAGTTGATACGAACAATTTTCGATAGGTGGCGTAGCAACGCGCGGAGGGTCAGCTAGTACCTATAACTATAAATATGTAGGTAGTGTTATAGACTAGGTTATAATAGACCTAATAGTTCCATCAACATGATTATCAATTACTAAAATGCTAGAACACGCAGAAACACATGTAAAAACAAACAAAGAGCTTGACGTCACTCTACTATAAATTGCGTAGGGCAGTGTCAAGATAACAATAACCGATGGATGATACCTATTAGAACACTGGACTAATCGTTTTGGATACTTAGATATTATTTTCTGCGAAAAATTTGCCCTAATCAAAGGCAACAAATCATCTAAACCTTTTCAAGGAAAATACCTTTACCTTGATATACCTATGTACCTATGTACATGGACGTGAGTGTATTAAAACTACATTACATAAAATTAACCCTTTTAATTTTGACTAAGAATACATTCGAACACATAATTTATCAGCTTTTCAAATCACATCAAAATTGCCCCTTAAAAATATCAGCTATTCAAAAATAAATTCACAATGAATTTCAGGTAACTTAATCCATATACAATATCAATAGGGAAGCTAAACATGTCAAAAATTACAATTTCAAATGTCAAAAACGAACAACTAAGCTATGACGTCATAGACGCGTCTTTTCATCTATATATACAAGGTGTTGCAGAAAGGTGCAACAATATTCATTGTAGTTCATCTACATAACGTTTTGAATCATGTATGTGAAAATTAGACATGAAAGCTCAAATTTTTTTTCCATAAAAAAAAGATTTGTTTTGTTTGTTATTTTATTTGACATACTCCTAATGGCCTGATCTCACCACGGATTTTTGTACGACGTCGTGGTGTCGGCGGTAAGGTCGTTTGTCAGATGTATATGCGTTAAGGTTGAAGATGGTGATTTGGTAGGAATTTTACGTCAAACTTTGACTCGAATTATCTCGTGATCTACTGTGCTGAGGGGAAGAGACCTTCGGTGACGAAGTCTACATCAGTGTTAGAATGGACTGTCAAAATATTGTTGGGGGTAAATCCACCACGTTGTATAAAAGCGAAAGGTCACTTATCAAGGAATCTCAGAAACTACAAGTGCTAGGAATCTGAAATATTGCATGGAGCTCCCTTTTAGCGCTTACTAAGACGGAGTTTTGCGAAATTTAACCCCTAAGAGGATGAAACAAGGGACGATCGGTTGTATGAAAGCTCGTCATTTTCAAAGTTATTAAATTTTGTATCTAGACACTTGACACGAAACAATTAAATGTTTGTTCCATCAATGTTGTAACTTCAAACTGTACGGGGGTGAAATTGGGGTTGAAAGGAGGGATGAATGTCAATATGCAAGTTCCCAACCGTTGAAGATAAAACCATGGAACTCTGCATTTAGACACTTGACACGAAGCAAACGAATGTTTATTCTATCAGTTTGTAATTTCGAACTGTACGGGGATGAAATTGGGGTTGAAAAGGGGGATGAATGTCAATATGGAAGTTCCCAACCGTTGAAGATAAAACCATGAAACTCTGCATATAGGCACTTGACATGAAGCAAATAAATGTTTGTTCTAGCAATTTTGTAATTTCGAACTGTATGGAGATGAAATTGGAAATGAAATGGGGAATTAATGTTTCTTACGCTTTCACACCTAAACAACTGAACCGATTTTGATGAAATTGTATAAAATTGTTTTATTATAAGCTGTTTTTAGTAACCGTAAATGTGTCTGGGTATACAAATAGGTACTGCCTGAGTTATCTAAGTATTTATTTTGCGCGGGTAACATCTAGTTCTTTATAAGGCCAAAATGTGGTGTGAAACTACTGATTTATACCTAGGTACCAGTAAAATATAAAATTTTTACGAACATTTTCCA
Organism: Ectropis crepuscularia; assembly: GCA_963693475.1. NCBI lineage: Eukaryota > Metazoa > Arthropoda > Insecta > Lepidoptera > Geometridae > Ectropis > Ectropis crepuscularia. The sequence continues at coordinate 21,565,424 of OY856358.1, forward strand.
CTATACAAAGAGCAGTAATCTCTGCCTAGTCCATGGTCTAATACTAAAATGATTTGTTCGTCGTCAGGGTGTAACGTTCCCAGCCATGCACGTGCTGCTGTCGAAGTGGGCGCCGCCGGCCGAGCGGAGCGTGATGGCAGCGCTAGTGTATGCGGGCACCTCGCTCGGGACCGTCATATCTATGCTCATGGCTGGAGTGCTTTCTGCTAACGTTGGTAAGAGTTCACTTCAAATCACACAATCTTTTAAGTCAGAGGTAAATAAGTAAAAGGTATCACAAAAAATATAGGCAGTCATAGGAACTGCCGATAGAAGTGCAAACGTATAACTATATTGATAGCTTATTTTGGAAACTACGCGGGTGAATCCGGAGGGCGTGGCCATGAGCATGGCCATGGTCCCGAGTTTACCCGAATATTTCTTATCATTCCCGAGCCCGACGCTAGAATTAATTCTAAACAAAATAGAAAAACTATGTCTGTGGTGTGCTAAAAGAGGATTTCACTTTAAAATAAAGTGGCCAAGTGCGAGTTGGACTCGCCCATGAAGGGTTCCGTTGCAGCAAGTAACATAATATACATAGTACACATAGTTATTGTAGTTCGTTGTTAACTTTGATCGAAGTTTCAATAATAGTCTATTTATGACGTACTAAAAAAAAACTACTTATCAGATCGAGTTCAAACCAATTTTCGTTGGTAGTTTACATGGTAGTGTACATCATATATTTTTTTTAGATTTTTCATTTTCTTACTTTAGAAGTTAGAGGGGGGGGGGGGGACGACGACACATATTTTACCACTTTGGAAGTGTCTCTCTCGCAAATTATTCAGTGTAGACGAAAATGATTTTAGAAACCTCAACATCTTTTTTAAAGACCTACCGATAGACACCCTACACGTGTAGGTTTGATGGAAAAAACATTTTTGAGTTTCAGTTCTCAGTATGGGGGGCAACCGTAATTTTACTTTTTTTTAAATTTTTTTGTTCAAATCTTAAAGCGGTTCACAGAATACATCTACTTACCAAATTTCAACAGTGTAGTTTTCATAGTTTCGGCAAAAAGTGGCTGTGGCATACGGACGGACAGACATGACGAATAGATTCGTCATGTCTGTTCGTCACTAAGGGTTCCGTTTTTACGTTTTACGGAACCCTAAAAACGGAAATCGGTATTTTCGTACGAGGTGTACTCGTATCTAAACGTGGTCACGGCGTGCCCTGGGTTCACGTGCGACGGTGACGGGGCGTTGCCTCTGAGGTGACCTCGGAAACAGGAAGGTCGCGGTGGGTTCGCGGAAGAATGCGAGAGCATCCCCGTGCTCTCGCTGTATGCGGCAAAAGTGGAACCCCTTGGAGGTTTTAATCGGTAGAGTCACTTTTCGTGGTGTCGGGTCCGACATAAGGCGTTTGTTTCTTTAGGCGAAGGGTACCTATGCGTAGACGCATTTCCTCCACTTAAAACAAGATAGATAGATAACTTAAGTTATCTATACAGGGTCTGATAATGGATCCTTAAGGTGGCCATTAACTGTTAGGTATGTTTTAGTAAAAAAAAGTATTTCAAGTTTTTTTAAATAAAGATTGTGCGCCAGTTTTTACTGTAATATTTATGTTTTTATGTGACACTGTTTACCATCAAGCACCAAAGTACTCGTCTATTTTTGAAATCATAATACATGTGCAGGTTGGGAGAGCGTGTTCTACGTGATGGGAGGGCTGTCCTGCGCGTGGTGCGTGCTGTGGGTGCTTCTGGTCCAGGACTCCCCGCAGTCACAGCCGCTCATCAGCGCGCGGGAGCGGAAGATGATCGTCACTTCCCTCGGGGGGAAGCAGAACGATAACACGCATAAGGTAGGTCTTGTCACGTCAAGGGCAGGTCCAGCCTTGGCTCCAGGGGTGAGGGAGGGGGTCACATGGCTCCAGGGGGGGCACATAAAGATAAAGATAGGCTTTATTTCAAGGGTATTGATTACATTTTACAAGTAGGTATATATTTAATCTAATTTTATAATTTACATCCCAGTTTGTCTTTCGACATACGCCTCCTCAAAGTTTTTCTATTCCTCTCTGTTACCCGCCTTCCTCGTCCATGTGGTACAAGCTGTCCTCTCCACATCACTGCAGGGGGGGGGTCACATAGTCGTGGTCAAATCACTAAACTGTACGGTAAGAACAAATGTACATGCATGCTTTTAATTAGTGGCCCACCTACTGGACTCAGCCCAGGTCATGACCCCATAACACCACCCCTGGATGCCCCTGGATCCGCACTTGTGTCACGGTGCAAGTAGCCTAGCACCATGAGTGCAAGAGTGACCTACTCGCGTGGATGGAGTATAATTTCTGGTCTTCTCGATAAAAGGGTTATCTACGGGGACACGTAAAAAATCGGGGAAAAATCTAAATGTAGGTATGTAAAATGTACAAAATATCGAATAATACAGCGGCTATTTTTTACCGCGGAAAAACAACTGCTACGGCAAAAACACGGGTAAATCCTGGGGTACTACTAGTAAAGTATCTACTTGACATTATTGTGTTATTATTGGTGACCTCAACCCCAAAATGTGATGCCTGCGACCGTGCTTGATCAAAACAATTCATTATTTTTTTCATTATAAACAATTCATTATTCAAATTACTTTCGTGAAAACAAGCGAAAGTAAACTCAAATACCTACGCGATTCTTTTTTAAAGAGTGACGAGGCGAGCAGGACATGTGCCTGATGGTAACCAACATGCCTGCCACATGACAGCACGGTGACACGCAGCTATAGGAACAGTCATACATAGTCATAACAGAGTCCAAATCATAATCAGACCTAGCACTGCACTGCGCTCGTCACCCAGAGATCTAAGATGTTATATCTCTAAGCCCTGCAATTTCTCTGGCAACACTGCCCTTCAAACCGGAACACAGTAATGTTTGCACATTACTGCTGTGGCGGTAGAATAACTGGCAAAGGTGTGGTACTTCCCCAGGCGGACTCTGCTAAGAGTGTAAGAGTCCTACCTCTACAAATATCGTATTGACAACATTGTACAGTCATCATATTTTCCCCACAGAAGCTACCCGTCCCGTGGCGCGCCGTGCTCACGTCGCCAGCCTTCCTGGCCATCCTGGTCTCCCACGCGTGCTCCAACTGGGGCTGGTACATGCTGCTCATAGAGACACCCTTCTACATGAAACAAGTCCTCAAGTTCAACATGACTGAGGTAAGATATTCAAGGTATTTTGGACAAAGTTTGTAGTTTTTACTGTTGTAGTCGGTAGTATAATTATGTACTCAGTCTGTAGTGGTGGGAGTCTTTGCAGAGTCCGTTTGGCGTTTGGGGATGACGTTTCGCTCTGGAAGTTTAGTGTTTATACTTTTTTAAATAGTGACAGGACGAGCAGGACATGTGCTTGTCGATAAGCAACACGTCTGCCGATAACAGCAGTGTCACGCAGCTATTGGAATATCTACCACTGCACTCGTCACCCAGATATATAAGATGATTTATCTCTATGGCCTGTAATTTATTAGGAAATATTTCCCTTCAAACTGGAATATTGTAATGTGTATGTGTACATTACTATTTGGCAGTAGAAAAACGGACAAAGGTATCTCACCTTTGCCCGTTTTTCTACTTAACTTAACTTCCTTAGGTTGACTCTACGGAGATTCCTACTACCTTCTACAAAATTTGCTTATTCTATGATATTAACGCTTGAAGCCTTGAAGTGTTATAGGTACTCTCGTAGCTATAGAAATTACGGCTGATCTAGACGGGAGAACGGCGACTGCCGATTCGGAACTCCTGGTTTGAACCCCACGCGCACCACTGTGTCCAGTGCGTAAACCCGCTAACTTAAAAACGGTGAAGGAGAACATTGTGAGTCGTGAGGAAACTGGCATGTTCCAAGAATCTTTCGAAGGCATGCGTCATCCACCAACTCGCACTGGGCCAGCGCGGTCGATTGTGGCCTTGACTCTTCTTGCGAGAAAACGCCCCAAGTCTCAGCAGTGGCAACATTTAGTGGGGTATCAAGTCTTATAGCTATACCTAAGCATGAAGCGCTAAAATCTTACTGATTACGCGAAATTCACTGGTATGGATAGATAGTTCACGTACCGATATTTATAATGATATTTATGTTGACCAACTTACGTTAGCGATTAATTGGGAAAGCCACTAATCACTCACATGATAACTGATCGGATCATTCGAGGCTTAACTGCTTTAACCCGTTAATAAACTTAAACTATCTTGCAAAAAGTCAAAGAAATATAGACTCTACCGTGTTATAATAAGGTTTAAACGTGACCCGAATCCATGTGGGTACGGCGCCGGAAGACGGGAACTAAAAAAATTCTGCACCGACGTTATAGTATATCTACATACGATTTCCCCGAACATTCGCCTACAAAATTGATGAGTAGAATAATAGTTCCAGCGTCACCTATATCTATATTTAATCAATCACTCTCATTTTATGTCAGTCAGTGTCCAAGGTTTATGAAGCGTCGTATAGGTGTAATCTACTACGTAAACTAAGGTGTGATCCATGTTTATCTTTTGCCATTAAATCTTTATAATCATATGACTTTATGTGGCGTTTTAGTAGATTAGGTAACTAATGGTATTGTCATTCGATTTATGGCCATGACGGTGATATTTTTGAAGTTTTCACTTCAAAAATATCACCGTCATCACATCACAGACAGATTTTCCGGGGGCTCTGAATTGAATTCCAGCGTCACGCTTGGGAATTATAAGAAATCTTTGGGTAAACTCGGGATCATGGCCACGCCCTCCGGTTTCACCCGCCTAGTTTCCAAAGGAGGCTATCAACATTCTGAGTTATACATTTTCACTTCTATCGGCAGTTCCTTTGACTGCCAATCGCAGCCTAGGATGAAATACGCTTACATTTTACCTATTTCCTCTATATTCTAGACTCCAGCTAGTACCTACCTACCAATCGGGAAACAGAGACTCAGGTGTAAGGTTCCACAGTTACTACTCAGGGCGAATATTAATTGTGAATTCAGAGCGCTTTTGTAAAATTAAAACTATGCATAGTTTTACTGGAAACGTAAAGCCGATAATCAGGCTGAGTGGCGTATTATTGGAGAGGCTTATGTCCAGCAGTGGACGAATGTGTGCTGAAAATTTTCACAAGTTCATACAAATAAAACGAGTACAATAATGTAAAGTTCTAAGACCACACGAAGCAAATATACACACAAAATGATTATAATTCTTGACTGTGTAGGTAATACTTGCGCTATGGTTTACGAAGTAACTATTTTCTTATTTGGGCTATACCTCTGCATACCGGCTACAAGTAGGCAGATTTCAGATTCTCTCTGCTATAGCCACACCCTCGAGAGGTGCCAGGTCGATCTTGATTTCCCTACTGGGGGCAGCTGAAACCGAGGTTTCCCTTGCAATAGTCGTCGTAGAGTACCTATGTACTAACCTTAGATAATGAACAAGCAAATAGATCAGGTTTTTCCGCACGGTTCCTTTGTACCAGTCGTAAGCAGATGAGGTGTATGTTAGCTATGGCGACATAGTGATGTGCCGCGACAAAAGTATGACACTTCCACAAGAGAGATCAGCTCCGTGCTTTCGGTGTAAAGCGTTTGTTCTAACTCTATACGTAGTATATGTACACTCTTTGGTACTAACTCTCTGAATACATAAATACATCAAGATTTGTGGACATGCTTCACACTCACACAACACGATCTAGCCCCACACAATAAGACAACAGATCGAAGACTTGACTTGAAATGTGTTGTTTTCAGAACGCAGTGACCACGGCACTCCCATTCTTCTCCCTGTGGATATTCAGCATCGCCCTGAGCAGAACTCTGGACTGGTTACGAGACAGGAGCGTCATCACCACTACTACTGCTAGGAAGATCGCTACGCTATTCGGTGAGTGATTTTTATAAGACAAATGCATAAGCAGCCCACTAAATGTTCCCACTGCTGGGTCTCCGGGCCTTCTCTCGCTAGAAGAGAGTCAAGGCAATAATCCACATGACCTCGAAAGAGTCTAGGTCGGCTTCCTCGTGGTGTTTTCCTTCGCCGTTTTAAGTTAGCGGCATTACGCACATGACTTTGAAAAGTCAAGTAGTGCATGTGGAATTTGAACCCGGGGATCCAGATCGGCAGTCGCCGTTCTCCCGACTAAACCAGCCATAACTTCATAAAACCTATGACGCTTTAAAGCATACAGTCGCATCATAACGAGTAGATAAGTATGTTGCCATAATAATGGTACAATACACGTAAGACCCAGTGCAGAAGGCGTTGTAAGTGTGTTGAAGTATCTTAGAATTACATATTTGTAACTACATACCTACTATTAAACGTTTTGTCCTTAATGTTGTCGTCTGGATTGGGTGGTATAATTTTTCAATTAATGCAATTTTACTATTGGTCTCTTCGTAATTCTTGTCAATTATTAATTTTCTTTTTTAATGTACCTACTGATGATAATGGATGGATGTATTGTTATTTTTCGCAGCGTCCGTGGTCCCAGCGTGCTGCCTCCTCGTCCTGTGTTACATAGGATGCAACCGCAAGGCAGCCGTGGCCTTCATGGCTATAGGAGTCACGGGTATCGGAGGCATGTTCTGTGGCTTCCTGTCCAACCATATCGACATCGCGCCTAATTTTGCTGGTGAGAACTCAAAAATATAATTTTTAAACTTCGCGATTCAGGCAGGGCCGCTAACATAAGGGTTCTTAAACCAGAACAGTAATCATATATTTTTGTTATTTAGCTTTACCTTTCATAAAGTCATCTGTGTTGTGGCAGGTCTATTATCAGTTTTATTAAGTTTCATTATTTCGCTAACATTAGCCTCCTGTACACAAATTCTCACAATATTTATTTATATTATTCAGAATATGTCTAGTTAAAAAGTTTTAAATTATAATATAGAAATTAATAATGCCATATTTTTCAGGCACACTTATGGCGCTGACCAACACAGTCGCTACGATCCCTGGTATCGTCGTGCCTATTTTTGTCGGAGTCCTCACTCACGGAAATGTAAGTAATGTACTTAACTATAATAATCAATCTGACGCAGATCTCCTGATTACTCATTTTTCGGTTTCGATCCCAATTTTAAGAAATTTGCTTGATAACCATTAGTTTAAGAAGTTGCCCTGCACGGTGCATCTATACAAAAGTAGGTATAAAGATGTAGATTTGTGGATGTTACCATTAAATTGTAAATACGGTCAGATTATAAATATAACCACCCGTAAATATACCAAAACGGCAAGTAAATAAAATGATTTCGGAATATCGCTCCAAAATCATTCAACAGCGTATTATTTTCCTTGCATTCATTTCCATGTCGTTTCTTTTGCAGCAAACGATTTCAGCGTGGCGCATCATTTTCTTCGTGACGATAGGGTTGTACGTGATCGAGATAATCGTGTACACTATATTCGGATCGGGCGAGGAGCAACCCTGGAATAAAGTGGAAGATAACACAGAAGTTCTAGAAGCTTCGCCTCTTAAGGATGACTCTGAAAAGACACGTGTTTAGAGAATATGTCATCAAGATTCTAACTCGCCTCATAAGGACTCTAAGAAGACACATCTATAAAGGATATGTATAGCGTCTAACTCGCTAATTCCAACATCTTCCACCCATTATTACACAATAGGCCATAATACAAACTATAATAAATCAATCCTTAAAGAATAAATAAGGTAGTCTGGAAAAGATCGTGTTTAATGATTAATTTTTCCCCGCTACTCACCAGCCAGGTCTGCGCCTCCGTGTTGCGTGTTGGGGTATAATAGGAGAGTTATGTGACAAGTTTTCAGTTCTCGGAATATACACAGATCATAGATTACAGGGTCGCAGCGCTCCACTGTCGATTCTGCGAACTATTTTTCTTTAAATGATTTTGGACTGCTTTGGTTTGAACAAGTTAGTTAAATTGGACGGGGCCTTTTCCGCACCTAGCCACAGAATAAATATTAGTACAAGTACAGAACACTCACTTAGCGAAAACAATTATATAAATAGTCATTCTTGCTGGGACACAACAAAGTTCAATTCAGCTCGCATTAGCGCTCAATACCTGTCGCGATTTTCAACTAAACATTTGCGCTCTCTTCTAACGCGTAACTCTGTCGCTGTCTGGCGCGGAGGGTTGTCGACATATGTAATAACAATATGCGCGGGAAACGTGTTGCGCGAGCGCTCAGCCGTGCGTCCGACAACCGACTGGCACTTGTTCCCTGGGAGGAACGGTCTAGCTGTAGGCGCGCGACCTTGAGCGAGTGATGATGCTCTGACCTAGCCTCTTTATAAGGCAATTGTGGGTGACTTATGACCCTCTTCTACTCCAACCAGCCTGGGCTGTCCCAGACGGCAAGCATCCTATTAAGGTTGCGATAGGCATCCGGAACAGACGACGGAGATTGGAGGAATTATGCCCGTTCGTTTGAACCAAATCTCATTCTAAAACTTTGTGTTAGGGATCTGAAATTGTACCTAGTATGATAAAAATTTATTTTTAAAATATCTTTTTAGATTTTAGATGTTAATAACATGTTATGTAATATTTATTCATAGGTTAAGGTATTTTTATTAAGTACTTAATTGACTATGTACCTACTTACTTAATTTTTGTAACATAATGTCATATTTATTTATTCGTAGGTTAAGGTACTTTTATTAAGTCCTTAATTTTTTTTTTTTTTTATAGCATAGAGTGACGAGACGAGCAGGTCATGTGCCTGATGGTAAGCAACATGCCTGCCACATAACAGCACAGTAACACGCCGCTATTGGAACATGATAGTCCAAATCATTACCTAGCACTGCACTGCGCTCGTCACCCAGAGATCTAAGATATTATGTCTCTAAGCCCTGTAATTTCTCTGGAATCATTGCCCTTCAAACCGGAACACAGTAGTGTTTGCACATTACTACTTGGCGGTAGAATATTTGGCAAAGGTGTGGTACTTCCCCAGGCGGACTCTGCTAAGAGTCCTACCACTACAAAATTATTACCAATTAATGATATACTTAATTTTCATATCCTACGAGTATATAGCTGCTGTTTATAAAGCAATATCAGATTATTTTCTATGCTACATGATTTTGGCTGACTGAAATAATATTTCGGTGCTGAATAACAAATGTTTATCATTATTATAGTTTCGCTTATTGATTGTAAGTACGCAAATTACGAGCGTCTCCGTTATCGTAAACGCTAGGGAATGTATTGAAAACTAGAACAGCGTCCCTAACAGACATAAAAGAAGCCATATTTTTCATGTTACGATGAGGAGACGCTAGTATCCAGTAAAAAAGCGTTAAGTATGTTTTAACTTACGTGTGATATGGTCGGTCCACTCTCACTTGAGTTTCAGTCGCATCGTGCGGTCTTTTTCAGAGAGTGCGAGAGTGCACGCGCGCGACTTATGCGCATTGGCACATTTAGTAGTGGTAGTTCTTAGACTCTTAGTAGAGTCCGCCTGGGGAAGTACCACACCTTTGCCAGATATTCTACCGCCAAGTAGTAGGTAATGTGCAAACCTTACTGTGTTGCGGTTTGAAGGGCTATGTTTCCAGAGAAATTACAGGGCTTAGAGATATAATATCTTAGATCTCTGGGTGACGAGCGCAGTGCAGTGCTAGGTAATGATTTGGACTCTTCACGTTCCAATAGCTGCGGGTCACTGTGCTGTTATGAGGCAGGCATGTTGTTTACTATCAGACACATGTCCTGCTCGTCTCGTCACTCTAAATTAATAAAAAAAACACCAAACCAAGAGTGGAATAAAGATTTAAACGAGTTGCGGTCACTCACCTTGACAAAGACCGCTGCATGCAGTTGAAACTAAAGATGGACTGGACTGACCAAATCACACGATAAGTAACACTATATAACAAAATAATTATGTAACAACCAATTTAGCTTTTATACTAAAATACTCTTCTTACCCATTATGTACTTTTAAAATAACGACCAAAGAGCATTTAAAAAAATATATGATTCTCAAATATAATCTACACTAAAATGTTAGTATCTAATTTAAGAATGTTTTTAAAATAAATAAATGTTTTTTAGAATAATTATTTCATTTATTCAGACTTTGTATTCACATTTTCATTGCTGTATGATCTTAATAGTTTTCAGACTAGCAGAAGTTGGTGGAGGTACCTTAGTTAATAATCTTTATTTGTATATCTAAAGGCGCCCAAGCACTAAACTTTTACATCTTCGATGTGAGCCGTTTTCAACAACAGACAAAAATAATGCTTTAACCTTCATACTATATGGCGATAGTGATTTTTTTATAATTAAATTTCAAACATCATCTCACATAACATAAACTGTGACGTACTGCTAACCATCAGGCATGTCATGTTCATCCCGTCATTCTATTTACAAAAAATATCTATTATAATACTAGCGGCCCGTTCCGGGTTCGCCTTCGTATTATCATATAAAGTTTTAATCGAAATAAAAACTATCCTCTTTCAAATTGGATCAAACAACACAGTGTGTAAAGGCCGGGTCACACAGAGGCGATCCGATAGCGATAGCGATCTAAGGCGAGATTTTTTGTTATGTTCGAATTTGTATGCAACCTGACACACAGCAAGCGGGCGCGATGGCATACTCGGTATCGGATCGCTATCGCTATCGGATCGCCTCTGTGTGACCCGGCCTTAAAGATTAAAATCGGTTAAGTAGTTTAGGACTCCATCGCGGACAAACAGCGTGACGCGTAATATATAATCTCTTAAGAAGTATGTAAGTAAAATAAATATTGTATTCTGAATCAATTTTATGCCTTGTTAGAAAACGGCTCATTAGTCGAAGGGCAGTCGAAAGTTTGAAAGTTATTTGACTCGAACTAACTTCGCGACGTACGACGGTCCGAAGTTGGCTTCGGGGCTCGGCGTGACGAGTTGTCCGTATTTCGGAGCTGCGGCCTCCGTACCCAGCTGTAGTGTGCTACTGAACCCTGAGACCGCAGCTGTCAGGTCTCTGAAATAATAAAATATACATATTATCCTACTTCTTACTAATTTTTTAAATGTCAATGTTTGGATGTTTGTTGCTTAATCACGTCATACGCCTTCACATTACATACGTGTCGCGCGACACATAATTATAAGCAAGTCGCGCGGCTGTATATGTAATGAGAAGGCATCTGCTGCTGTCGCGCTGTTTGCGACCGAATGTGAAGGCGCCCATAACGTATGAACGAATTGGGCTGTAATATGGAACGCAGTTGGATTATAGTCAGAACACGTTGGCTTTTTATCCCGATAAAACAACGCGAACAATGGGCACGGAAGCTACGCGGGTGAAACAGCGGGGCGCTGCTAGTCATAGATATACATTTTAGTAGTGGTAGGACTCTTAGCAGAGTCCGCCTGGGGAAGTACCACACCTTTGCCAAATATTCTACCGCCAAGCAGTAATATGCAAATTTTACTGTGTTCCGGTTTGAAGGGCAATGATTCCAGAGAAATTACAGGGCTTAGAGACATAATATCTTAGATCTCTGGGTGACGAGCGCAGTGCAGTGCTAGGTAATGATTTGGACTATCATGTTTCAATAGCTGCGTGTTACTGTGCTGTTATGTGGCAGGCATGTTGCTTACCATCAGGCACATGACCTGCTCGTCTCGTCACTCTATGCTATAAAAAAAAAAAAAACAATTGGATGTGCCCTCCCAAACTTCAGGCGCACGGAATTATGTCATCGTTGAGTGAGTTCACTCTTTCCGTTCTAGTCGGTTGCAGGAAGCGGTGAACACCGGACGTTTTTACCTATCACTATTCGTTGTCAACAACCAATATAAGGGGTGTAAGGGGGAAGCACTAAACATCTAGCTTCCCCAAATGTCAACCTCTCCTGCGCGTGGTACACCCTGCTGCCAACTAACGAGGCTCTGACGACCGAACCAATGGCGGTATAACCATTTAAAAGCCAGTCCTAAATTGACCAGACCGGTGACGGGCAGCGGCGTCATCGGTGCAAAGGGCTGGCTCCGCGGTCACCAACCCGCCTGCCAAGCGTGGTGACTATGGCAAATACCCCCCCTATGAAGAAGAAGAACACAATAAAGAAACGGCCCCTAGTCCCCGGCGGCTCTGCTATTCCAGGCGCTGGTGGCAGCCTTGGTTCCGGTGGAGCATGGGGTGCGAAGAATCCCCGGCAGACGCCCCGCCACCAAACCCAACGACTCGACGTGGCAACGTTTAACGCACGGACTTTGAGGGCTGACGAAAAGATTGTGGAGCTGGAAGAAGAAGTGGACAAGTTGCGCTGGGATATCATAGGGTTATCCGAAGTCCGTAGACAGGGCGAGGACAGGATAACCCTCGAATCCGGCAACTTGTTCTACTACCGGGAGGGAGATCAACAATCCCAAGGGGGTGTCGGGTTTTTAGTCCGCAAGTCTCTCGTCAACAACGTGATAATGATCGAGAGTGTGTCGAGCAGGGTCGTGTACCTTGTACTTAAAATTACCGACCGGTATTCATTGAAGGTCATACAGGTGTACGCACCGACCTCGACACATCCCGACGAAGAGGTTGAGACCATGTATGAGGACATCTCCAAAGCCATACATGTCTCGCCAACACATTTCACGGTTGTGATGGGAGACTTCAACGCGAAACTGGGCAAACGTAGCGGTGATGAGTTGAGAGTGGGAAAATTCGGATATGGGCAGCGGAACCCAAGAGGGCAACGTCTAGCTGATTTCTTGGAAAGGGAGAGCCTCTTTATGATGAACTCCTTTTTCAAGAAACAGCCACAACGAAAATGGACATGGATTAGCCCAGATGGTTCCACAAAAAATGAGATCGACTTCATTATGACGACTAAACGGCAAATATTCAGCGATGTCTCTGTGATCAGTAGGGTTAAGACCGGCAGCGATCACCGTATTGTAAGAGGCACGCTGAATCTAAACATTAAGTTCGAAAGATCACGTCTAATGAAGTCCACGCTCCGACCAAATTATGCTCAAATCGAAGATCCCGATAACTTTCAACTCGAACTTCAAAATCGCTTCGAAGCCTTAGATGAATGCGTAACGGCGGACGAAATATACGACAGGCTGGTGGAAACTATTCAAGCAGTTAGCAGGAAATTTTATAAGAGCCGACGCCAAAATAGAACCCAAAAGCTCTCTGATCATACTCTAAATCTCATGGCAGTTAGGCGAGATATGCGGTTGCAGTCTTCGGTCGACATGACGGTATACAGACGGCTCAATAGACGGATCTCTACTTGTGTGCGACGCGACATACGTTGCTTCAATACTTCGTGTATTGAAGAAGCGATCAAGCGGAACCAAGGCTCGAAAGTGTTCGCAAGAAATCTGTCTCTTGGGCAAAGTCAGCTGGCCAAACTGAAGACCGATAGCGGTAACGTAGTCTCGTCGAAGCCCGAGATTTTGGAGGAGATTGAGAAGTTCTATGAACAGTTATACACCTCTACACAAGCACAACCTGTCGTTAGCATGGCAAAAGACCCCAGAGCCAAGCTGACCCGGCACTTTACCGAAGATATCCCGGAAGTCAGCTTGTATGAGATTAGGATGGCCCTCAAACAACTTAAAAACAACAAAGCACCTGGCGATGACGGAATTACGACTGAGCTTCTGAGAGCGGGTGGAAAACCGGTACTTAAAGTCCTCCAGAAGCTGTTCGACTCCGTCATACTTGACGGTAATACGCCAGAAGCGTGGAGCAGAAGTGTGGTGGTGCTCTTCTTCAAAAAAGGTGACAACACCTTGTTGAAGAATTACAGACCCATCTCACTTCTGAGCCACGTTTATAAGTTGTTTTCGAGGGTAATCACGAATCGTCTCGCACGCAGGTTTGACGACTTTCAGCCACCCGAACAAGCCGGTTTCCGAAAAGGCTATAGTACCATAGACCACATACATACGCTCCGGCAGATTATACAGAAAACTGAGGAGTATAATCGGCCACTATGTATTGCGTATGTGGACTATGAGAAAGCCTTCGATTCCATCGAGACCTGGGCAGTGCTTCAGTCTCTCCAGCGATGCCGCATCGACTATCGCTATATCGAAGTGTTGAAGTGTATCTACAGCAAAGCCACAATGTCTGTCCGATTACAGGACCAGTGCACAAAACATATCCAGCTACAGAAAGGCGTGAGACAGGGAGATGTTATATCTCCGAAACTGTTCACTGCTGCCCTGGAAGACGTTTTCAAGCTACTGGACTGGAAAGGACATGGCATCAATATCAACGGCGAATGCATCACTCACCTTCGGTTTGCCGACGACATAGTCATTGTGGCGGAGTCGCTGGAGGACCTCGGTGCAATGCTCAGGGACCTCAGTAGAGTATCCCAACAGGTTGGTTTGAGGATGAACATGGACAAGACGAAGGTCATGTCAAATGTGCATGTCTCACCTGTACCGGTTATTGTTGGGAATACCACACTCGAAGTTGTTGACGAATACGTCTACCTGGGTCAAAAGATCCAATTAGGTAGATCCAACTTCGACAAAGAGGTCCAGCGAAGGATCCAACTCGGATGGAATGCAGCGTTCGGGAAACTTCGACACATCTTTGAGTCCAAAATACCCCAATGCCTAAAGACAAAAGTCTTTAACCAGTGCGTGTTGCCAGTGATGGCTTATGGAACTGAGACGTGGTCCTTAACTGTGGGCCTCATAACAAAGCTCAAAGTCACACAGCGAGCTATGGAGCGAGCTATGCTCGGAGTCTCTTTGCGCGACAGAATCCGTAATGAAGATATTCGCAAAAGAACTAAAGTGGCCGACATAGCTCAACGAGTAAGCAAGCTGAAGTGGCAATGGGCAGGCCACATCGCTCGAAGAACTGACAACCGATGGGGAAGAAAGGTTCTCGAGTGGCGACCACGAACCGGAAGACGCAGTGTTGGACGGCCTCCCACTAGATGGACAGATGACCTCACAAAGGTCGCTGGAAACCGCTGGTTGCAGGTTGCGCGGGACCGTTCGTTGTGGAAATCTAGGGGGGAGGCCTTTGTTCAGCAGTGGACGTCTTGCGGCTGATGATGATGATGATGATGATGAACCAATATAAGTAGAACCACAGAATACCTCACCGCTAGCGATTCTAGGGGTCAAATAGATAGGTGGTGTGTAAACTACTTACGCTACACACACAGACGCAGTTTATTGCCAATTTCAAGGTGCTCAGGGCAGGTCTAATGGTTTATATCGATGTATTTTATATCAGTGGACAACAATAGCTACCGTCTATCTCTCCTGCTTTCTGGTATGCTTATAATTGGCAAAGGTGTGGTACTTCCCCAGGCGGACTCTGCAATGAGTCCTACCACAACAGAAAAAGACATTATTATTTTATTTTATTTTTAAATAAAGAGTGACGAGACGAGCATGACATGTGCCTGATGGTAAGCAACATTAATCATCTGACTACTTTTTCTCATTGTTTAAATTAACATTAAAACAAATTGTTTTGCTAGACATATTGTACGCCTCTCGAGGCCAGCTTGCCCAATTTGTATGGGTCAACTTTTGAAATGTTTTGTATCATCTTATTTTATATCATCATCATCAGCCTGTATTCGTCCACTGCTGGACATAGGCCTCTCCTATAATACGCCACTTAGCCCTGCAGTCGCCAACCCGCATGCTTTGCGTGGCGACTATGGGCAATACCCTCTAATCCACATTTTTTTTACTTTTATAGGTTTACACTTGACCGCCATCTCGGCTGATGTTAAGCGACGATGCAGTCTACGATGGAGCAATAATCATCTACTTACAGCAATAATGATTTTTGTATTTGTATTAGAATCGTACGCACTAGCACAGATAAAAAAATAGTTACTACGTTCCTGCGCAACCTGCAACCAGCGGTTTCCAGCGACCTTTGTAAGGTCATGGAGGGCACATCTTTGTATTGAGATCGTTGGGTAAATTAATATATTTAATTTTGTAATAATAGGAACTCACTTGACAGTGGCGACGATGTCGTGATTCTCGAAGGCCTGTTTGAGCGCCAGATGCACGACGCCGTCGTTCTGTATGGGGCTGAGCGAGCACGTCGAGTACACCACCGTCCCGCCTACCTTACACAGACGTAACGCGTTACTGGAAATAAAGAATATTCATAAATAGCTGCGCCTAGCATTTCTTCAGTTTTGAAGTGATTAAATCTTTGAAAATTTCTTACATATGGAAGTAATTTAGGTTTTTCTGATGGCAATCTTGAAGTCTTCAATTGAGAGTGAATCAGTTTTTTCTAGGTGAGCACGCTCCATCAAAACAAGCGGTAATAAAAAAAATCGAATGATAACAACATCGGGATATATAATACATACATATGCAGTTTGGTGATGCAGCTTCATAACTATCATCTCTATCGTCGATGGTGATAGCGGGGAGTAATAGTTTGGATACCGCAATATACATATTGGTGAGATATGTACAGTCAAGCGGAATAGAACCGTAAAGTTATAACAGTAAGTGCGAGTGTAGCTCGGATCTTGAATCCTATACGCCCGAAAAAATTACGTCATCTTCGTTTGATAAGTGATCGCTTGGTGGCCGTATTAGAGATGTAAATAGTCAAGCTATATAGAACCTGAAATCTATAGCAGTAAGTCTGACTGTAGCTCAGATCTTGCATTCGATCTGGGCGAAAAAATACGTCACCATAGTTTGATGAGTGATAGTTTGGTATCCGCATTCGAGATATAACCTGCTAAGCGAAATAGAACCGTAAACTTACAACAGTAAATGCGACTATACCTCGGACCTTAAATCCGATCTAAACGAAAAAATTACGTCATCTTCGTTTGGTAACCGCATACGAGATATAACCTGTCAAGCGATATAGAACCGTAAACTTACACTAGTAAGTGCGATTGTAGCTCGGGTATCCGCAGCCGCTCTCGAATCCGATCCGCTCGGAATATATTGTTCTCCTCTCCTTTTAACGAGTGCCGGTCGTTTGTGCAGGGCGCATCTACTAATACCTGGATAAATAATAATTATTATAGTGGCCGGAAATTTTGCGCATGTGCACTTCCGTTCATAATGGTCATTGCCAGGGTTCAAACTCAGGTTAATATCCAACAATAAACATGCATTGCATTCACTGAAAACAGTCTCTAGTTAAAAGTATCCTCAAATAAAAAAAACACTTCTACACAATTGGTAATTCTGTTTCCGTTATATAAAAATTATATAAATATCTTATGTACCTATAAAAAGCCAGCGCCATGATGATTGTTCACAGTGAACTCATTACAAACTCAACCGATATTTCACGAAAGTTAATATGGTCAACTTGAGAGAGTAGTTTTTGAGATGTTCTTTAAATCACAACTAGCAGCATCCCGCAGTTTTACCCGCGTAGTTCCCGTTCCTGTTTTTTTTTCGGGATAAAAAGAAGCCTATGTGTTCTTCAAGACTATAATCTAACAGTGCTCTTAATTTTCCAAATATCAAACTAGATCCGTTCAGACGTTACGACGCGATTGAGCAACAAACATCCAAATATCCGATATTAGTAGGAAGTAGGATAATCGAACGAAGCCGGAACGGGCCGGTAGTAATTTAATATATGTGAATGTTAGAGCTTTTGTTTTTCAATCACGTCTAAAACCTCAAAGGATCACTTAAAAATAACACTTATTTTAGTAAGTACCTAATAGCACATAGGCTTTTTTTTTAAATAGAGAGTGACGAGACGAGCAGGACATGTGCCTGACGGTAAGCAACATGCCTGCCGCATAACATCACAGTCACACGCAGCTATTGGAACATGAAGAGCCAAAATCATTACCTAGCACCGCACTGCGCTCGTCACCCAGAGATCTAAGTTGTTATATCTCTAAGCCATGTAATTTCTAAGGCTTTCGGCATTGCGGGTAAATCACGGGAATGATGGTGACTCGTGGGTAAATGTGGGGCGCTGCTAGTATATGTTATAATTGTTATGTAGATACCTTGTCGAAAGAATTGTCGTCTGTGAAGGCTCTGCCGTCGACAGTGGTCAGTATGACCCGCTCCCGCCATTTGTTGCTCGTGTCGAAGTCTATCAAGTAGTCCCGGAACACCCTCTGAATTCTGGTAATAGGACAATAATATACGTAAGTAAAACTATCAGACGTATACGCGAGTTACAGCTGGACTAGCCGAGAGAACGGCGACTGCTAATCCAGAGCACCTGGTTCGATCAAACGCGAACCACGCTCTTTTCGAATTTATGGGAGGATTCAGGGCAGGGCAACCGAGGTACATGCCCTGGGGCCTCTACAAAGGGGGGGACTCCACAATAGAGACTTAACCTGGGTTTACGAGGTTAAAAGACAAGATTATTAGACCCCGGCCGCCGCGGGGCCTCCACACCTCTGAATCCGGCCCTGGTCACATATCCTACTAATATTATAAATGTGAATGTATGGATGTTTGTTGCTCAATCACATCCTAACGTATGAACCGATCGGGCTGAAATGAAGTGATACTTTTTATCCCGAAAAAACAACGGGAACGGGAACTACGCAGGTAACACCGCGGGGCGCTGCTAGTATGGCATATATGGCATAATGTTGCTGTCTTAAATATGGTGAAGGAAAAAAACATGCGGAAACCGACATATTCCTTGAATCTTTCGAGGGCATGGGTCATCGAGCAATCCGCACTAGTCTACTGTGGTGGATGAGCCTTAACTCTCTCCTGGCGAGA
This sequence comes from Ectropis crepuscularia, assembly GCA_963693475.1. Lineage (NCBI taxonomy): Eukaryota > Metazoa > Arthropoda > Insecta > Lepidoptera > Geometridae > Ectropis > Ectropis crepuscularia. The sequence continues at coordinate 21,584,185 of OY856358.1, forward strand.
GAAAGCTCCGAGTCTTAGCAATAGGAATATTTAGTGGGCTGGCTAGATCAGCCGTAACTTCTTAAAGAGACTGGCGATTAAGTACGAAAATTCACCTTAAACCTTACCGATTAGATCTGCTAACTGACACGTCATTGCATACGATAACGTCAGGCGCCGAGCATACGAGTAAATACAGCAGCCGGTCACCCGGCGGTGACAACCCTAGCGCTAGCACGGCTAGGACGCTACTTGGCGTCCATCGGATAGTAGTTAAATACTGTTGTAATAAAATGAACCTTAAACCTTGCCGGTTAGATCTGCTAACAGACACGTCATGCATACGATGACGTCAGGCGCCGAGAATACGAGTAAATCCAGCACGCGGACAACCCTAGCGCTAGCACGGCAAGAACGCTACCCGCGTCCATTGGATAGTAGTTGAATACTGCTGCAATTATATGACCCTTACATCTTACCGATTAGATCTGCTAACAGACACGTAATTGCATACGATAACGCGCGTCCATTGGATAATAGTTGAATACGGCTGTAATAAAATGCACCTTAAATCTTACCGGTTAGATCTGCTAACTGACACGTCATTGCATACGATGACGTCAGGCAGTAACGTCTGCAGGGCTACCAGCGCCTTGCCGCCCGGCGCAGAGCACAGGTCCAGCACGCGGTCGCCGGGTGACAACCCTAGTGCTAGCACGGCTAGGACGCTACCCGCGTCCATTGGATAATAGTTAAATACTCCTGTAACAAAATAATAAGATAAGAAAACTCTTTAATAAAAGCCACAATGTAAAAGAAAAACAATTAACTAAATATAAAAAAAAAAAATTGTAAGGAAAGTATTGTACACTAAAAACACCCCGCGGTTACACCCGCATAGTTCCCGATCTTGCTATTTGTCCGGAATAAAAAGTAGCCTTATGTTATTCTGATAAGATCGCCTTTTGTGCCCATTTTGTTTTTTTTTTTCTTTAAGTTTTTATTGTTAATATGTGGTGCAAATAAAGTGTTTTGTATTGTATTCCAGGCCATTTTCTAACTATATACCAAATTCCATTCAAATCCCTTCAGCATTGTTTGCGTGAAATACTAACAAACATCAATATTTAAAAACTTTCGCGTTTTTTTTTAAATAAAGAGTGACGAGATGAGCAGGACATGTGCCTGATGGTAAGCAACATGCCTGCCACATAGCACCACAGTGACACGCAGCTATTGGAACATGAAGAGTCCAAATCATTACCTAGGACTGCACTGCGCTCGTCACCCAGAGATCTAAGTTGTTATATCTCTAAGCCCTGTAATTTCTCTGGAAACATTGCCCTTCAAACCGGAACACAGTAATGTTTGCACATTACTGCTTGGCGGTAGAATAACTGGCAAAGGTGTGGTACTTCCCCAGGCGGACTCTGCTAAGAGTCCTACCACTACGATTTATTTCTAAAAGTCCTTACCCGTGTCACATCTTTTGGGTTCCGGAAACATGGTCCACTCACTATCCATTTCATAAGTGTACACATTCAAGTGTTCCGGATAAATTAGCTCATTTTCAGCTTCTATTAACAGTGGGAAGTCTTTCTCCTCTGCAAAAAATAATGACATTCATTAAGGTTAAGGCGATTCTGAACCCAGTCCGATTGATCGTACACGGAATCAAACCACTCCGTCTTTGTCTTATCTGTTTAGAAAGACAGAGACAAGGATTGCCATCCCGAATTTAAGTCGTTAGATTGCGTACAGAATCAGTACCCTGTTCAAGGGTGTACATATAGTGCAATCCACGAAGACGCGCCCCACTATTCCTCCTAACCGTTTATAGTATATGTGTGCAAGCTTCAATGTTTGAGTGTTATCGGTACACACTAATTACCTATGAATGCACACGCACACTACAATGACTGGTGAATGGTTCGCGACTGACGCTCGGAGCAAACGCGATTGGTGGAGAAAAAATTGGAGGGGCGCGTCTTCGTGGATTGCACTATCTATAGTAAGTTTATCGATTTTTGTAGAAAACGCGAAAGTACTCATTGTGAATGTAAAAGTCGCAGACAACTTAATCCGTTCAATTAACAGCCTAGCCTCTTTGATAATCGGCGCCGTTTAACAAGCTTCTTGAATGATATTCTGCCATTTGATCAAACAGCTAGGCATATAACTTGGATCGTTCACATTTCATTACTTGCTTAGCCTGTTCATAACTTGCATAGCCTGTTCATAAAGTACTTGCCTATCCTGTTCATTTCAATTTAGTTCCACTTTCTGCCACCTAGTATCGAATCTCCCCAAACTGCAAAAATGGCGTCGCAAACAAGACATTTTGTTTTTTTTTTACTACCTAGCTATTATAGCTATAGACAGTCCCCAATGCAGAGGCTGTTTGCGGGAGAATTAAACTGTGGAGCACGTGCTCTTACGCTGCGAGGCCACAGAAAGCATTAGATTAGAATCGGGTCTCCTTGAAGCAACTCCAAATGAAATATGCGCAGAAACAACAACTGACGAAATGGGAGTGAAACTAGTACGCCAGCAACCCTACGCCGTGCTCCGTTATTTTAACGAGTTCGGCTGGTTTGGGTAGGCTGGCCGGGGGGAAGTGCATAATACACCCCCCTAGCGGGACGTCAGTGCAGATGAGTTAGAATGTATTAAATAAAGATTTTCTTTTGTGATTCAGATGATTTCAGATGTTCATCTTACCCTAACGAATCGCCTAAGCATTAGTCAGTCAGTCCATTAAATGTTACAAACGAAATACAGCTGAATATTATTCGGGCCGCTAGTTTAACGGCGCTATTTAGTAAAGAGGCTGTTGGGGAAAAACGGCTGTTTAAGCTAGTTGCCTGCGGTATATTCACTTAACAATTAGCGCTTTTAACACTGAAATCTGCTCACTGGAATAATAAGCGTAGTGTGCGGACTCCGGAATCCAATCTTCCATGCCTTTCAACTTTGTAGCGGGCAGGAATTGATAGAGCAGCTCGGAAGTCATGCCCATGGACGGGTCTATGATACGGGACTCGTCTATGACTGCCTCTGAGAGAGACTGGTCCAGGGTTCTCGATGTTGTTTGACTGCAAAACGAATACAGAAATAGTGTCTTTAAAAGGAAAAACTCTAGACTTAAGGGAGTGATTTTCGTGACTCGTAATCGCTGGCACTGAGTTTTTGTAATGGATGAAAATTATATGGCAGCAGAATAGATGAATGGATCAGATGACATATTTTTGTGAAGTTGATTCTGTACAGTCCACTTAGATACGCCGAATCTTCTTGCAGGTTCATGCGTACGGACTATGTCTATTTTGCAGTGAAAACTTCTTTTGGCGCGCCTAGACATAGTTTTCGTGGGGTGTGAATTGAATTCTAGCGTCACGCTCGGGTATGATAAGAAATCTTCGAGTAAACTCGGGACCATGGCCATTGGCCATCTAGAAATGCGTCAGCCAAATGGGAAATGCTGAAAGGGCGTGGCCTGGCCATCATGGCATGGCCATCTAGAAATGCCAATGGGAAATGCTGACATTTCTAGATGGCCATGCCATGATGGCCAGGCCACGCCCTCCGGTTACACCCGTGTAGTTTCCAAAGTAAGCTATCAAATTCTGATTTATAATTTTTAACTTCTATCGGTAGTTCCTATGATTGCCTTTTTTTTTTTTATAGCGTAAAGTGACGAGACGAACAGGAAGCGATGGACCTGAAGGCAAGCAACATACAGCACCTGTACATAACAGCACAGTGACAGGCATCTATTGGAACATAAACTAGTCCAAATCATTACCTAGCACTGTCCAGTTCCAGTGATGTTGATTGACAGAAAAACCATACCATTTTTAATATTAGTAGAAATTATGACAAAATTTTCAGCAGCGGCTTTAAAAACATACTTACACATCTTTATTTGATTTCTTTGTTTCTTTACTTTCTTTTCCACTAAAATCTATTGTTTCTGGAACATCATCAGTTTGTGGATAGATTTTAGCGATTTCTTGTGAATGCAGTCTCTCAGCATATTCTTGTAATTTGTTTGGACTCTCTGCATCTGTGTCTGTCTTATTACTACTTTCTATAGTTTTGGGAGGTGCATATTTATTAGTGAAATCTTTCTGTATTGATATTAAATTCTTCAGACAATGTGCTCCTGTAACAAGGAAACATTTATTACTTTAGATATTATACAAGATTCATTTCCAAGCTGGTTTCAAGGAAAAAAGAGAAACTGAAAACAGCTAGCTGCATTTCTGTATATACTGAAATAGTTTACTAGCTTCTTATGAAAGTTTTAACACTATATTCTGAAAGTTATGTAAAGAATGCATGGACGTATAAAAAAAGTCAGACGTAGTCTCGCTAAAACAAAAACTGTGTCCCTCGAGTCGGCCACATAATATGCACGTGTGCGCTGTCACATACAGGCTAACACGCACACATCAGTGGGTCATTACACGCGCTACATGTGTATTTGTGTGCGTGTCAGCCTATCAGTGCCAACCTGACAACGCACACGTGCAAATGTGGCCGACTCTAGTGACACAGTTTTTGTTTTAGCGAGACTTCGTCCGACATTTTTTTATACGTCCATGTAAAGAATGATATTAATACCAAAGATACACAAACCATTGGTTATAGATTTACTCCTACATTGGATTCACTCATTTTGAAATTAAATGTAGAGCATGTGCATGTGCACTATGCTTCCACATAGGCAAGAATTAATGTAGAGCAGATAAAACATTATTTGATGATGATTTTTATATGATGCAAGCCTTAGGCTGGTTACAAGTACCGTTTTATAGAATGCGATCCTGTAAGTAAGAGATTGTGTGAATCAATCCCAAAAACATAACCAAAGAGACCGCCCCTTGTTGCTTGTGGGTTCATAAGTGCTCTACTTGTTATACACTTTTCTGTTTGTTTGTGCCACAATTAGGAGTTAACTATCGATCTAAATATATCCTACTAGCAGAACGCGCGCGCGTTTTGCTACGCCATCTATCGAAAATTGGTCGTACCAATTCAAATTTTGTTCAAATTCGGTTACTTTAGGTTCTAATGACGCAACCTGACAAATGCTGTCACGCAATGAAAGCTCTAAAAGGAATATTTTTTCCCCGTTTTTGTTACATTTTTCATTCATGCTCGGCTCATGTTGATAGTAGCGTAATGTTAAATACCCTATAACCTTCCTCGATAAATGGACTATCTTACAAAGAAATAATCTTTCAATTCGGACCAGTAGTTCCAGAGATCCTTGCGTTCAAACAAACAAACATACAAACAAACTCTTCAGCTTTATAATATTAGTATAGATTAACATTATAAATGCAAAAGTTTGTAAGAATGGATGATGATGGAAGACGGATGGACATTTGTTACTCTTTCATGTAATAACTACTGAAGGGATTCCGATAAAATTTGGTACATCGATAGATAATGGTCTGGAATAACACATATACTACTTTTTATCCCGGGAAAATAATGGGATAGGAAACTACACAGGTGAAATCGCAGGGCACTGGGGGCCCAGGGGATATAGGTTTGTACCTCGTTTTGATAAAAAATCCATTGTTTCTTCAGGGTTTCCATAGTTATTTATGACCGCTGCATACTTTGATCGTTTCAGTAATGCCTCTCGCATTGGCTCCCATTTATCGCCGAAAACAGATCCATAGAACTCATCGAAATGGTTGAGGGCCGTGTATTTAGGCCCAGTTTTCTTCTTTAATTTAGCCTATAAGAATATAAAGTTTTAAGACCCAATTTAATGTTTTTTTACATGGAAATTGTTTCAGACATGCATAACTCCATATAACGACACTCAAGGGACTCAAGGGATTGATGTTATAGAGAGTTGTTGTTAAATGGAGAGAAGAAAAATCTGTATTAGAAAAGCAAAAATTTATTTCAGACTACTGTTAGTAGTTACATAAAAAAACAATTCTTATTTGAATGTGTTTTAGTATTATTGCATACAGTCTGTTATTTTCGTCTGACATCTTCTGTTGCACCAGTAATTTTGCTGAATATTTTTACTTATTTTATTAATATCTTGCGATATTGAGGCATCTGGGTGATAAAGAAAGTACTTTTCCAATAATTTCGCTGCTCCTAGAGCTTCTTTAATGCTCGGTGGAGGCTCAGGCTCTTCTGTCTCATCTTCTTCATGTTCTTCTCTTTGTTCTTGACCTTCATTCTTTCTCACCGAACCCAAAATTTCTTTATCTGTGAGTAAACCCGTTGTGAGCAGACAGTCATCTACTCCAATATAGGTCTGAAGACTTCCTGTAAATTTTCCTGCCATGTTGAACTCTTTAATCCACTCAGTTAATGGAAGGTCGTCCTCGCTATCACACTCCGGTTCCGTTTTCACCTGATCATACACAGAATTGGTACATAGTCCAACTTGTCGAAACGAGTGCTGTATAGTTGTGGGTGTCACTTCTTCCCAGGCTTGAGATAAAAAATTTACTGCATGCAGCATATTAATAGAAGTTTTAGCTTCAGATTCAACTAGCTCCATCAATAATTTCTTTCTGTAGTGACTCTTGAGGCTTTTAATCACGCTTTGAGCCATTGGTTGCAAAACACTAGTCGTACCAAGAAATACCAGCTCTATGTTTTGAATGTTTGATATAAGAGGGTGAGCAGGGCTGTTGTCAACAAGTAGTAAAATTTTTCGATCTTTTAATTCGGAATCCCACTTTCGCACTTCTTCTTCAAAAAGTTTCCTGGTCATCCAAGCTGATTTATTAGATTTATATGTCACTGGTACATTTTTGATGTTTTTCATACACCATGGATTTTTCGATTTGCCTATTACCATCAGCTTTCTTTTTTCTGTGCCATCCATATTAGCAGCCACAAGCACTGTAATACGCTCCTTAGAGAGATTGCCTCCCACACACTTTTCCCTTTTAAATTTCAGAGTTTTATCTGGGGTCAACCTATAGAAAATTCCTGCTTCATCAGCATTAAAAATGTCACATGGGATATACTTTTCTGTCAATTTCTGCCACACTCTATTAATCCAGTCGTGAGTAACTTGCGTATTGACACTTTGTGCTTCTCCACTAATTTTACCATACTTGATATGATGACGTTGCTTGAATTTCCCTAGCCATCCTTCTGATGCTTTGAAAGAAGATAATCCAAGTTCTTCAGCATATATTTCCGCCTTAACTTTGACAATCGGCCCCGAGATAGGCAAATTATTCTGGCGCTGTTGGTTAAACCATGATAGCATAGCTTGGTCCAAATCTTCGTATTTAGGTTTCTTTAATTTTTTGGAAGATATTCCATCCTCCTCTGCTTGTAGAAATTTTTCTTTATTTTTCCATATTGTGGACACGGTAGAGGGACTAAATCCATAGCGTCTGCCAACGTCAGTTTTCTTCTCTCCTGCCTCTATTGCACGTATCAGTAAAACTTTTTCGCTAATACACAGTGATTTTCTCTTACTTGCCATGTTTACAGTTTGAAAGTTCGTGAACAACTAAGAGTATGATAACAATAAATCCATGACAATTACTAACTGTAGTCTACAAGTCTTAGTTCAAGCAATTTCAATTTGTAAACAAATTATAGAATGGATTTCATAGAAAGTTCGGTATGTATGATGCCGATAGGTAAGTTTATTGCCTAGGATAATAAATTGACAAAATAACGTGCACAGCTGCGTAGTTTTAACAAATTTTGGCAATTTTAATAAGTACTTTTTATAGTTTAACTTCCGTCGTTATCAATGGCTGTAATGCTATATAGCGTGAATCACTGCATGGAAGACGAGCTAAACCAACCCAAGCCGAGTAATTTTGACGGTTTAGAGAGTTGTCGTTAAATCGAGTGACGTTACATGCAGTTTACACTATAGTTACATACCCAATGGGTTTTCGTTTTATTTCTGACTTGCACTATTAGACAAGAACTGGAATGTGCATTTTTACAAAGAGCTGAGACAGTCAGCATTTTCACAGGAAAAAAATATCTTGTTTGAGACGGTAATTAAGTTATAAGTTATTTATTGATATTGCTTTGTTTATATCTTGAACACATAAGTCATAATGGCACTTTGAGGTTATATTTACAATTTTACATTTCCAATGACAGACAGACTGACATTGACAATAACTGCATAAAAGCATTGACAGTGACTGGATGACTTTTAATGTAGGTAGCTTGCTAGCTTGTAAAAGGTCAGGATAGCGATTCTGAAACCAGTCGGTTGCATCCGACACGGAATCTCATCTCTCGGTCCTTGTCATACTAAACAGATAAGACAAAGACCGAGAGATGAGATTCCGTGTCGGATGCAACCGAATGGTTTCAGAATCGCTACCCTGTTCAAAATGTCTGCCGTGTGTCTGCCACTCTGCCATAAAATTTTGGAACGAGAAGATTATCAATACGTAATGGTTCTATAGTGCGTTCCAGCAAGGTGTGTAGAAAACCAAAACAAACCAAAAAAAAGGTGATACCACAACATAAACATTGTTTAATCTTAGTATTTTTATGAAATTGCCTTAAAATATTTTTCACAAATAGGATTCGACTTTATTGCGATCTTAAATACCATATTACTTAGAATTGTATTGATCAAATTCTATACTATCTTATTTTAAAAGTTATAGAAAGTAATGGTAGGATGATAGAAAAATGATTTTAAGTACTAGCAATTTGATCTGTGTTTCTCAAACTCTCAATGTTCAAGACATTTATACTTTTTTCATCAAATTATTCTTATTAAGGACGCGCCTATTTTTCTAACATACCCCTCTCATGTCCATATTGTGAAAATGCCCATTTCCATTATATTCAAGTATGGATTAATTTTACTCGATTAATTTTTGTCATTAATTTGGAATTTTTAATTGTAATGTAATTTGATTTAATGTAATGTATTATTTGATTTTTATTGTAATGGGATTTTAAATTGACGTCTGTTTTTTTTAAATTATTGACTTGTATTGGTAATATTTGAATATCTTGAATATTATGACATGTAACTACTTGTTATCAATAAAAGAGTAAGAGTATGACTAAAGAACTCCGAGAAAAAGGTTTCTTGTGTCGTAACGAGTTGAGAGAAAATCGCAAACCTCTAAATACGTGTTCCAAATTACGCTGCTTACTATCAAAAGCTAGTATAATTTTCACTCTAAAATGCCATACATTTTGTGTTATTTTGACCGAAACTTTTGTATGTGTTTCCAGAATATTACATCATAATGTTATGATCAGTTTTGGGTAATACGAGGACAATTTGAACGAGATTTAATTATTGTTAAAAATAAAATGAACGTTTTCATAAAAGGAAACATCTAAATTACTTTTCTAAGTCACTGGTTCTAATGTTACAATCTTCTCCGAACTCGAATGCTTTGCCTTTCCTTTTTTTACGTGGGGGAAATAAATGTACGTATGCCCGCCATACAGCTGGAGATCTCCTCTCATTATGAAATGAGAGGAGATCTCCAGCTACCCTCATTTGGGCTTAAAAAATCGCAGGGTGACCAACACTACACACAACACTAACCATATCAGGTTTCTCCAAACTCAGTGCGCTATGCACACATTTATTTATTAGAGGATTCCGCGACACCGATAACCGTAAACCGGGTAGTTTTCGGTTGTTGGCATCGTGGTCATCGCGTCGTAGTTGAAATATATACCTATGTTTTTTATTTTCCAATGCTTCCCGAACCATTCTTGCGTAGTAATGACATTCGGTAGATAGAACCTTTGGGTCGTGGATCTCGATCCAATGACCAGTTTTAGCATCAATCAGATGTTCAGCAACTGCAGATTCTTGTGTCTGACGATTTTTTACAGCGGCAATGTATTGATTGTTCCAAGTCCCAGCAGTGGGAACATATATTTGGGTGTTTATGATATCCATACATATATATTTAGCCTCGTTTTGCGACGAAAATTTATAAGTGCAAGCAATGAAAGGTACTACAAACTATCTTGTAAAACAAAGGTTGAGAAATGCTGGTCTGTCATATTGAGAATTGACATTGGTTTGTTTACCTTTTATTCACAGAAATTTGGAATGAGATATAGTGATTTTTCTTGGAATTTTTATGAATCTCTCTAAGTACTTAAAGCCGGGTCACACAGAGGCGATCCGATAGCGATAGCGATCCGGATCGTATCCGAGTATGGGATCGCGCCCGCTGGCTGTGTGTCAGGTTGCATACAAATTCGAACATTACAAAAAATTCCGTCTCGGTTCGCTATCGTTATCGCTATCGAATCACCTTTGTGTGACCCGGCTTTAAGTAGAGAGATTCATAAAAATTCCAAGAAAAATCACTATATCTCATTCCAAATTTCTGTGAAATCGGATTTAATTTATTACTAATGCTTAAAAGAATATTACTTTTGTATGTTGATAAATAGTGATTTATTTATTCGCATTATAGTAAGGATCGCATAAAACTTTAAACATTGTGAATTTGCGCCGAATAAACAAAAATCGGTTTCAATTTTAAATTAAATTCAGAAACTTACTTGACCAAATTTCAACGACGATCATAAAAAACTTGAACAAAAATAAACGAAAGTATTTTTATTTTTGTTTTCATATTTCAAAACTATTATCTACCATCGGAATTTACGAAGTCACTAGTCACTAGTGTTGCCAATTTAGTGGATTTTTTTACTAAGATTGCTACTATTCAGATTTATTGGTAAGTGATTATTTCTTAGCATTCAACCGACTCAAATAAAAGAAAGAGGTTCTATATTAGACTATCTGTACTTTTATGTGCGTCCATGTATATATTATGTCGGTTAGTAGTAAACAATGAATATAGGATTTCATCTAGTAGTATGCTTATTTAAGATTTCGCAACAACCGTTCATTAAAAGCAGTAAGAGGATACGAGTACATGGACTATTGGAATGGATAGTTCCAAAAAAAAATTAACGATATTTTTAAACTAAAACTTATTCAGTAATTAATGGCTTTGACATTGATTTATAAACTTTACCGGTTCTAGTACTACCGGTACTACTACGATTTAGTTTCATTTTTAACCAACTTCAAAAAAGGAGACGGATCTCAATTCGTTTATATGTTTGTTACGTGATAGTTCCATTTATTGTGAAACAAAGGACATAAGCCCAAATCAGATTGAAAAAACCCAGGTGCCACACCTGGGTTTTTTGATGTACCTCGGATTTTAATTTATTAGTAATAATAGGTATTCTAAACTATCATCATCATCCGTTTGAGTGGCTAACCTGCGTTTTTTTGCCTGTAGAAGTTCGTGTCAAAAGCTCGTTTTATGGAACAAAATATATTGTATAATTTGGTGTTAATGATATAAAAATAATATATACCGGCTGAGTCATAAAGATATATATCAAACAATGCACAAATATGCTTAGGTTCTTTTCACGATGGGTGGCCTTGGAATTGAATTCAAATTTAACGAGTGTAAGTAAAATAATTCTTGATAATACGCTTATTTTTGGTAATGTACTTTGGACTTTGTATTCAATTATCAGTATGCTTACATCGCGGGTCAAATCTGGACAAGTACTAGCACAAGCACAGCACTAGCATAGGCCTGGGATATGAGGCGTACTTGAAGAGAGGTATATGCTAAGATGTTATGATGATGATGATTACATCGGATTGCAAACAGTATTGGTGAACTTTAAAAAAAAACGCCTACAAAGCTACACTGATATAAAAACATGTTAGCCATTAATTTGGGTTATGGGAGTGGTGTAATTTTTTTTCCTAAAATATATTTGCATAAGTACAATTATTAGATTTTTTTGAGATTAGATACAATTATTTTGTGCCGAGGTCAGGGTACGATTTGGGCCATGTCTTCTATGATGTTTCTTTTTTTTTTTGGTAGATAATAGTTTTGAAATATGAAAACAAAAATAAAAATACTTTCGTTTATTTTTGTTCAAGTTTTTTATGATCGTCGTTGAATTTGGTCAAGTAAGTTTCTGAATTTAATTTAAAATTGAAACCGATTTTTGTTTATTCGGCGCAAATTCACAATGTTTAAAGTTTTATGCGATCCTTACTATAATGCGAATAAATAAATCACTATTTATCAACATACAAAAGTAATATTCTTTTAAGCATTAGTAATAAATTAAATCCGGAACTAGCAACATTATCGGCCATCATCATCATCATCATCATCAGCCGTAAGACGTCCACTGCTGGACATAGGCCTCCCCCCTAGATTTCCACAACGAACGGTCCTGCGCAACCTGCAACCAGCGGTTTCCAGCGACCTTCGTGAGGTCATCTGTCCATCTAGTGGGAGGCCGCCCAACACTGCGTCTTCCGGTTCGTGGTCGCCACTCGAGAACCTTTCTTCCCCATCGGTTATCAGTTCTGCGAGCGATGTGGCCTGCCCATTGCCACTTCAGCTTAGCTACTCTTCGAGCTACGTCGGCTACTTTCGTTCTTTTGCGAATGTCCTCATTACGGATTCTGTCGCGCAAAGAGACTCCGAGCATAGCTCGCTCCACTTATTATCCATATATTATCGGCCATAGTTGATAACAATTCGTACCTAATGTTTGTTTACAACATTTAATTTGGAGTTTTGAGTTGAAAAATCATGTGCTTTCTCTTTACTGGTCGCTGACATGATGTGTTTATAATTAATAAGTAGTTTGTGCAGTGTATAATACTCTGATATACCTAGTAAACTGTGATACCGCTTTTTAATGCATCTTATGAACGTAGTTATAGCTAATCTAATGTTCTGTGACTAGTCTATAATGAAATACGCGAAATATGTGGAGTGATTAATTAATATATTGTCAGAATAAAGTTTTCTCTTTGGGTAAGTGTACTTAACTTACTAAAATAATTTAGTAACCCTAGATGACACGCACACATGCGTAAATGTGTTCGAACGACATATGCGTAGTTGTGTGAGTGTAGGTATGTCAACTGCACCGTCTGTATAGATTTTAGGCCGAGTGTCCGGGGTGTGCTCTCGGTCTTTGTCATGCTAAACAGATAAGACAAAGACCGAGAGATGAGATTCCGTGTCGGATGCAACCGAATGGTTTCAGAATCGCTACCCTGATTGTATTTTAGTTTTTAGTTTCTGAACGGTCTCTTTGAGTGAAGGATCTGACAATGACATTGACAATGATTTTGTAAATGTAATCGTCTCTTTCTGCTTTCTTTCTCTGTCGCACTTATGCCCGCGAATCCAAAACCGAGCGAGTATTGATTTGTTTACAAGAAGCAAAAACTCGAGGTTTTTCAAGTATCGTTTTATGATAGATATATTTCTCAGCCTTGCCAGAACGATTGAGAGATAATACTTCAGCCTAATTGCTGGTTTTCGTGTTGTGCTTATCAGAGTTTCGTGCCGCCTGAGCCGAGGTTTGTGCAAACTTTTGCACAGCTTTGGAACATAATTGCCCGAGTTTGGGTGAGTTGCTTTATCGATTGCAGTCTTCCGTGAGAGATCCACTATCCTCGATAAGGATCTAAAATGTGCGACGATGGTATGTGTGTCACTGGAGGCGAGGAACTGGGTCAACGGTAAGTTTGTACTGAATTATGCACGCACTTCGTTCATGAGCCGCCATGGAGTTGACGTGTGTTTATTTATTGAAGGATGGACAGCGCCCGCCCGGCTTCAGACGGAGTGATTGTGTTCTGAGCGGTACCTTAAAGCGGTAGTCATGTATGGGATGCTGAATGTCGGATCGGAACCCAATCAGGTGGAATGGATAGTGGGAGGCTGCAGGTGGTCCCTAACGGGGCTGTGCATCTGGACACAGTGAGGGCTTTGCACCAAACGGTTGTCTCCTTGAGAACAGCCTTGGAAGTCTCTAAGAATGAATTGAAACAGCTGAAGGAGAAATATGAACAGCATGCTCATTGCTTCGAATACGCAGATGTTATAGAGAAATTGACATTAGAGAATCATGTCCTAAGGCGTAGAATTATAGACTCTGATTTTGAGGATAAAGTCCCAGGGAGTCAGAATATAAAATTGGAAGTGACTTATAGTCCACAGTCAAGAAACACTGACTATCCCGATAGTGAAGTGATCATTCAGACCGCAACAGATGTGCACAGTGCCAAAGAGACTGATTCTTGGCTCCAACCTGATGTGAGTAATAAAGAGCCATTAGAAAAACCTGAAGTTCTTAGTCCCAAAGAAAGCTTGGATCATTGGCAGTCTGATGCTCAAAGCCCCAAAGACACAGAGAGTGTACAACAATCACAAGCTTATAGCCCCAAAGATACTTTAGAGGTGTGGCAACCTTCCGAGGAAAACAGTAACTATTGTTCATCAGAAAAATTGAATGAAATCCCTGAAATTTCAGAATCTCCTGAATTTAATATCTCTGCTGACTTTTCTCCGATAGATTCTCCAAAAAACTCTGAACAAGAAGACCAGAGCAAGGTACAAAGTCTTTCTAAGAAAGATAGTAATTTACCAAGTTTCAAAACTCATTTAGAATTACTTTCAAAATTTGATGTGAGGATAAAAGTCCGGACTTTAAAAGATGGTGCTGTGAGTTCAAGTGGGACTTCAGATTCAGACTCAACTATTGACGACAAGAGAGAGAAGAAAACCAATTTAGAAAGAACTTTTGAGTTCGAAGAAAGAAAAGAGGTATTTGATAATAAGCAAGATCACAAAGGAAATAAGGTAAACCTTGACCCTTTTAATAAATATAGTTTTTAATAAAGTTCACTTATCATTTACTTGAGTAGTTGTATATTTATTTGTATTAATACACATTTTGTTTCATTAAATAATAAATAATTTACTTGTGACTTTATCTTGAGTGATTTATATGAGTTGTTGTCTCCTAAAATAAACGAATTTTCATTTAAAACTCAATAAAATAAAATAAAGCCTTAGACATATATCATATCACTTCATGCTATAATATACTGTAGCATACTAGCATACAACGCAATGTAGTGGCAATTGGACTTGCACCAGTGTGTGACTTAGGGAATGTGCAACACCATTCCAATTATCATTGGAACCAGCACTTAACTCTAAAAACATGGATACTATATTTTTTCTTAATATTTCAAAACAAAATAATACATTCAAAACAAAAAAAAAATTCCACAAAAAAGTTAGTTAATTCTTTTTTCTAATTTTAAAATATATTTAAAATATTATATTTTAAAATATATTTAAAATATATTATATTTAATTTAAATAGTTTGGGACCAAATTTCGTATCAATAAAATCAAAATTCAAACTAATCAATATGTTTTCATAGGCATGTATGCATGCATGTCTGCATATTATGCAGGAATTTTATTGGTGTTGTTATACATAGTATGCTATGGAACATTCTTAAAATGTTTGGAATGCATTTTTCAGGTGAATTTAAAAGCAGTGACATCAGAAAACGTAAAAATGGCTGTCCCTAATGAAGCAGACGTGAAGAGCAAAACAGATAAGTTTGATGTGCAGGTTCGGATCACGTCTGAAGAGAATTTAGTTGTTAAAGAAAATGTTGAGAGAACTCGACGGAAAGACACTCTCAACTTGGACGTTGATGATTTAAGTTTGCGGTAAGTTTTTCTTTTTCAAAATTGACAGATAGCTTTGGGCTACGATCAATAAGTATTATGTTTAAATAAAACACCTTTTAAGTAAACCACATGTAATTAGACACAGAGCTCTGTAGCATGACAATCTAATGTGTTCCCTTAACTTACCCTCCTATATTTATAATTAAATCATATCTACCCACTAACTAACTATTTCTAACTTATTACCTACATTGTACACAACATACCTTCCCCCCAAGAATGACAATAAAACAGAAATATGAAAATTATAGTATACAAAACTTAACTACTTATTACATATTATAAACTTATAAATCTTTAAATCATATACAACAATTCCTTGGATTTATCATAAGGGCGTTTATTATGAGTTGACATTTTGTGCTTCTTTATCTTCCCCCCTGAATAACTAGTCTCATAATCTGAAGGAATACCCAGCATTTGTGCCCACTTATCCGAACTCGGTACCTCTAGTATTTCTTGTTCCTGTTCCCCGACTACCTGCTGTTGCTCACCACATATTGATGGAGATTCCACTGTTGCTGGCACTTCCAAACTCTCTGTTTCCTCATTCTTTTCCTCTGAAATGCTTGTACTTTTAGTCGCAATTAATTGGTCAATGTGTCTATGTACTAAATTACCATTTTCGGTAGAGACTTCATAATTTGATGGACCTTGTCTATTTACAACAGTGCCCGGTAACCATCGTGGCCCAACACTGCTGTAGTTTCTGTACATGACAGACTTACCTACAGCTGTAGATCTCTGTGGCTTATTAGCATTCCTGGTTATTTGTTCGGCTATTTTGTGTTGTGTCCTGTTATCTGGATGGATAGTGTCTAATAATGTACGTAAGCGTCTATTCATCAAGAGCTCTGCTGGCGCCTTATTTGTAACTGTACAAGGCGTTGTCCGTAATCCTAGTAGCAAGTTAGGAATTTTAACCTCCCATGAAATGCCTTCTAATTTTCGCAATTTATCTTTTACAGTTTGCACCATTCTTTCAGCTAAACCATTACTAGCAGCGTGGAAGGGGGGTATTCTGATCTGTTTGATCTTATTAGTGTCCAAAAATTGACGCATCTCTGCTGACACAAAAGGTGTTCCATTATCTGAAACTAAAGTCTCACACAAACCATGAGTGGCAAATACATTTCTTAAATGTCGAATTACCGTAGTTGAAGTCATATTGTTGACCATTATTACTTCAGGCCATCTGGAATATGCATCAACCATAATCAAAAAAATTTTGCCTTGGAAAGGTCCTGCAAAATCTACATTTATTCTAGACCATGGTCTAGTAGCGGTGATCCACTCACTTTTTGTTTTTGGAGGCATATGTCTATTTTCCAAACATTTGTTACACCCACTCACTAAACTCTCAATATCTTCATTTAATTTTGGCCACCATACATAACTTCTAGCCAATGCTTTTGTTTGTACAATCCCGTTATGAGTTTTGTGTAATGCACCTAGAACTGTTTTTCGTAGTATGGTCGGTACCACAACTCTACATCCTAACAAGAGGCAGTCCTCATGCAAAGAAAGTTCTGTGCGATTCATCCAGTAAGGTCGCATTTCATTGTCTGAGGTTTTAGGAGGCCAACCGCTCAAGACATAGTGACAGACTCGAGACAAAATTTTATCCTGCTTGGTAGCTTGTGCTATTTGTTCAGCATCCACAGGAAAATCTGAAGGTGACTCTGCCATTAACAGTACGTCACACAACTGGTGTTCCGGTTGATCCGGGACTGGCTCAGGCCAACGACTCAACCCATCTGCATGGCCAATCTGTTGTCCAGGCTTATATACAATGTTGTAATCATGTGATGTAAGAACAAGTGCGATTCTCGTTAGCCTGGGCGATAACACTGCTGGCATAGGTCGATTTGGACCAAAAATACCTAACAGCGGCTTATGATCTGTGACAACTGTAAATGGTCTACCCATTAAATAATTGTGGAATTTGGCTACTCCAAACGATATAGCGGCGGCCTCTTTATCGAGTTGTGAATACCGTCGCTCGTGAGAATGTAGAGTCCTAGAACCCATAGCGATTGGTCGTTCTTGCCCATCTTCCATGATATGCGACAAAACCGCCCCCACGCCGTACTCGGAACTGTCACAGGTCAGCACCAGTGGTTTATTCAAATCATAATGCACTAGTGTTGCATCAGACGATAATACCCTTTTCGCTGCTGTAAAGCTTGTCTGCTCTTTAATTGTCCATTTCCAATCTTGCTCCTTATCGAGCAATCTATGTAGAGGCTCAAGTAAACTTGCTTTACCTGGTATAAATCTTTCATAAAAATTATATAAACCGAGAAACGCTTGTAGTTCTTTTACATTTTTCGGTTCAGGCGTGTTCATAATGGACTCTACTTTGCTTGGCGCAGGATGAATACCCTCAGCATCAATAATGAAACCTAAAAACTCTATACGCTCTTTGGCAAACTTACATTTATTTTTGTTAAGTCTAAATCCAGGTTTACCAATGCGTCCTAATACCACGTCTAATCGCTGTGCCATTTCCATAATATTGTGGCCGCTGATGATGATGTCATCGATCAGGACTGCCACCCCGGGAACTCCAGCTAACAATGCAGTCATCAATCGCTGAAAAATTCCAGGACAGGCCTTCACACCAAAAGCCAATCTATGAACAGTAAATAACCCTTTGCAAGTATTCAAAGTTAACAAACGCGCCGTGTCCTCTGTTACAGGCACCTGTGTATAGGCCCGTTCTAAATCAAGTTTTGTGTAAAACTTACCTCCCGCTACACAAGCAAATACTTCATTAGCTGTCGGCATCGGATATGTATCAGACTCAGTAGCCTGATTCACCGTACTGCGGTAGTCTCCACATAGACGTATGTCCCCGTTCGGCTTAGATATGGCTACCACTGGAGTCGCCCATTCTGAAAATGCAACTGGACGTAGCACACCCTCTTCTACTAAACGGTTTATTTCCTTTTCAACTTTCTCTTTGGAAGCGTAAGCAACAGAGCGAGCTTTCAGAAATTTAGGTGTGGAAGTAGGTTTTAAATGTATTGTGACAGGTTCTCCTCTGTAGGTACCGAGCCCGTCCCTGAATACATCCCCATGCCTAGATATTACTCTATCTACTTCCGATTGATCTGACACACTAATTGTATTTATATTTACTGTAATGCCCAACGGTTCAAACCAGTTTCGCCCTAGTAAATTTGGCCCCGAACCTTTAGCAACAATAATATTTAGGTCGCACTTAATGTCCTTATATTGTACTTGTACTGTAGCCTGTCCGATGACCTGGACCGGAGAGTTGTTCCACGTGCACAGCCGGTTTTGGAGAGGCCGTAGTGTAGGACAGCGCGATCTGGCGCCGCCGCCCTCTCGGAGCCGCGCCCATGTCGCTTCGTTCACGAGGGAGAACGCCGCGCCGGAGTCCACCTCCATGGAGACGAGCGTGCCGCTCACAGAGAGCTGCACCGCGACGGCGGGAACGCGGGACGCCCGTCCACCTAAGTTGTAGATCCCGTTCAGGTTGTCTTCCGTCTTCATGTCATCGGCGTAATAGATTTTTCCTGAACGACTCTTCTTAGCGGTGCATATTCTTTCGATGTGACCTTTTTTCTGACAAAATCTACACACAGCGTTGATGAATCGACATTCACCTCCATGCCGGTCGCCACATCTATAACATAAGCGAACGTTGGCCTTGGCTTGTACAGCGTTGATTTTCATCGGTTCGGCGGCTGAGTGTAGCGTCGGTGACGTCACCGTGGCGCTTGCAGCCAGAAACCCAGTCGCCGCGTTCTGTATCATTAGAGCGTCTCTTCCCGCGCTCTCGGTTGACAGTAACGCATCCACGACGTCTCCGTAACGCAAACTATCCTTCTTCAACATTTCAAACTGTAGTCTGTGATCCGTCATCCCACACACAATTCTGTCCCGGAGCATCCTCTCCATGTCCACAAAATTGCACTGGGAGCAAAGTTTTCTCAGTTGAGCAATATATTCTGAAGCAGTTTCACCTTGTCTCTGATCTCGTTTATAAAATTTATATGATGATGATATTTCATTTGGCTTTGGGCTAAAATGTTTGGTTAGAATTGTTACTATCTCCTGGAAGGACACTTCACTAGACTTTCTAGGTGTTACCAATGCCAGTAAGGTCTCAAAAACTTGCGCACCACACACAGTGTAAAAATTAGCCCTCTGTACAGCATCAGATGTGATTCCATTAGCTTCAAAACAATATCTTAATCTGTCTATGTAATTGCCCCAATTATCACATTTCACATCAAATTCACTAAACTTCACGGATTTTCTGTCCATTTCGATCTTAGGGTTTTGCATTGTTCCAATTTAAACTCGTCGCCACTATTATGTTTAAATAAAACACCTTTTAAGTAAACCACATGTAATTAGACACAGAGCTCTGTAGCATGACAATCTAATGTGTTCCCTTAACTTACCCTCCTATATTTATAATTAAATCATATCTACCCACTAACTAACTATTTCTAACTTATTACCTACATTGTACACAACAATAAGTATGGTACTGGTGCTTACAATAATTCTTTTGTAAAGATGCACAATCAACGATGTGCGATGATACATCAAAGAAGTTGTATGGTTTAGTGGCTAGAACAGTCAACAACACAGTTGTGGGGTCAATTTTCGCATACGCTCAACGTCACTCACACCGTCGGCGACACGCGGCCCCACGACTTTAACCCCAGGCCATACGCCATACTGCTCGAGTTAGACCAGTGACCCCCCGACTCTAACCCCAGGCCATACGCCATACCGCTCGAGTTAGACCAGTGACCCCCCGACTCTAACCCCAGGCCATACGCCATACCGCTCGAGTTAGACCAGTGACCCCCCGACTCTAACCCCAGGCCATAAGCCATACCGCTCGAGTTAGACCAGTGACCCCTCGACTCTAACCCCAGGCCATACGCCATACCGCTCGAGTTAGACCAGTGACCCCCGACTCTAACCCCAGGCCATAAGCCATACCGCTCGAGTTAGACCAGTGACCCCTCGACTCTAACCCCAGGCCATACGCCATACCGCTCGAGTGAGACCAGTGACCCCCCGACTCTAACCCCAGGCCATACGCCATACCGCTCGAGTGAGACCAGTGACCCCCCGACTCTAACCCCAGGCCATACGCCATACCGCTCGAGTTAGACCAGTGACCCCCCGACTCTAACCCCAGGCCATACACCATAACGCTCGAGTTAGACCAGTGACCCCCCGACTCTAACCCCAGGCAATACGCCATAACGTTCGAGTTAGACCAGTGACATCACGACTCGAATCCCAGGTCATACGCCATAACGTTCGAGTTAGACCAGTGACCTCACGACTCGAATCCCAGGTCATACGCCATAACGCTCGAGTTAGACCAGTGACCTCACGACTCGAATCCCAGGCCATACGCCATAACGCTCGAGTTAGACCAGTGACCTCATGACTCGAACCCCAGGCCATACGCCATAACGCTCGAGTTAGACCAGTGACCTCATGACTCGAACCCCAGGCCATACGCCATAACGCTCGACTTAGACTCGCGAGGGACGACTAATTTTCAATGTTATTGATAAACTGACAACACGGTCTTCTCCAAAGAGCGATAATAATCAATAAATGTTCAACATTACTGTTAAACTAACACAGTCTATTCTTCCACAGCTCTATCGAAAGACTACAACTCTGTCTTCTCAGAGAGAGATAATAATCAATCAATTCTCAACTTTATCGATTTCATTTCAATCAACCAAATTTCAACTCTCACAGTAATAGACTGTGTCGACTGTGTGTAGCTCCCACAGCTCGCTATCGGAGTGCGACAACTCGTCCTTCTCGATAATAGTCGAGCGATAATAATAATCAATCAATTTTCAATCAATCCATTCCATCAATTTTTAACAAAGTCCACCGCTCGCTATCGGACGGCGACAGATCTGTCTTCTCCGAGAGCGATAATAAGCAATCAATTTTCAATGTTACTGCTAAACTAACAAAGTTCTCTCTCCACTGTTCGCTATCGGAAGGCGACAAATCTTTCTTATCCGAGAGTGATAATCAATAAATTTTCAATCTTACCGATAAAGCAACAAAGTTCATTCTCCCAAAACTCTTCCGGTAGGAAGGCGAAAACTCTGTCTTTTCAGAGAGCGATAATCAATCGATTTTTAACCTTACCGATAAGCTAACACAGAATATTCTCCTACAGTTCACTATCGGAATGCGACAACTTTGTGTTCTCTGAGAGCTATATAATCAATTAATTTTCAACCTTACCGATACACTGACACAGTCTATTCTCCCACAGCTCGTCATCGGAAGGCGACAATCTATCTTCTCGTTAGTCAATAAATTTTTAACCTTACATATAAACAAATAAAGTCTATTATCCACAGCTCGCTATCGGAGGGCGATAACTCTGTCTTCTCCGAGAGCGCGACACCGGCCGAGCCGCCAGCGGAGGACAAACAGGAGCAAGAAGCGAGCGGGAACGAGTCCGAGGAGGTTGACGACATAGAGCTCATATTCACTACCGACGAGTCCAAGGATATGAGTATGAATTTACAGGTAAACCCATACAGAAGCACTAAGTAGCCTAGTTAATAAAATCCTACGCGTACAATGGGCTTTCCGCCGATTGTAACACAGTTTTTATTGTTTTTTTCTTTTACTGTATTGTTTTGTTTACTGTACAATAAAAAGTATCTACCTTTCCGAAGTCATGTGATGTCATCCACCAATCCGCCCTGGGCCAGCCTTGTGTATTATGGCCTAGACTCTGGGGGTAATAAATAGGACGTGTGTGCCTGTCTGTGGCATCGTAGCTCCCGAACCGATGAACCAATTTTCATTTCGAATTTCTTCTTAGCTGGGTCTAAGATGGCCGCCCGCCGCTACAAAATGGCGGATTGCATATTTTTACATAACTTCCAAAATATGGGTATTAAGTGAAAGGGCATCACTTTTAGAATACTAACTACCTATGTCAAATTTCAAATCCGAATTTGTCGGGGTTTTACTAAATGTTTTATCCTACTAATATTATAAACGCGAAAGTTTGAAAGTGTGGATGGATGCTTGTTACTCTTTGACGTAAAAACTACTGAAGGGGTGTCGATGAAATTTGGTACATAGATAGATAATGGTCTGGAATAACATATAGGCTATTTTTTATCCCGAGAAAATAACGGAATCGGGAACTTTACGGGTGAAACCGCGGGGCGCTGCTTGGGTAAATTAATTATAAATGAGACCGTATTAAATGAGTAACATATCGTCTATTTCATAAAATTTGCAGGAGGACCTAGTTTCGATCCGGGAATCGGAACACTGGGTGCCAAACTCCGCTTCCACCACCCACTCCACGCCTGTACTCATCAAATTCCACACCCTAGACCCGGACTTCCAACCGGGCACCGACCCGACCGGTCCCGACGAAAGTCAGGACAAGACTGAAACCATTCCAGATTCCCTCAAAATGAAGCGCGTCTCTTTGCCAAGCGACAAGGACATACGTCATGTCGCATTCAACGGTAAAGAGAGCT
Organism: Ectropis crepuscularia; assembly: GCA_963693475.1. Taxonomy (NCBI): domain Eukaryota; kingdom Metazoa; phylum Arthropoda; class Insecta; order Lepidoptera; family Geometridae; genus Ectropis; species Ectropis crepuscularia. The sequence continues at coordinate 21,607,319 of OY856358.1, forward strand.
TAGATTTGCCTGGACGGGGTATTCTGAAGAGCTGTGACAATAGATCTGACATTACATTATACAAAAAGAGTCCAAATACAAGCACGAGACGGCTTGACAGTGTGGACAGTTTGACGTGCGAGTATAATAGGGGCTTGAGCTTCGATAACACGAAGTCGTCAAGCTTCGAGCTTGGATCAAGCATGGATATTTTGCATAGAGATGAGAGTGTGGACAGTTTTCATAGGACAGGCCTGGGGCACAGGTTCTCGGTGTTCGCTGAGAGGGATATATCGAAGTGTGGGACGTCGGAGGACGATTTGGCGGCCAGTTTGAATGTGAGGAGGAATACTTGTCCAAACCCTTTCCAGTACAGGTAAGATGTTGAGCGTTGTAGTTGACAAAGACAAATTTACAATTTTACTTCAAACACTGTTTTAACACGTGACAAAACGCAAATTGTAAGACAAATTCTATTCATTTACTTTATTAACAAAACTAAAATACAATGAGAACTACACTACGCTACATACCTAACAACTACTTACAGATTCAGATTCAGATTTTTATTCATAACAAAATGATAGTTACATGTCAATTGAAAAAAAAAGAAATAACAAAATGTCCTATATAAAATGTCAAATAATTACATAAATTTCAATCATGGCAATAGCACACTAAGCACACCTGATTTATCCATAGACCAATGAAGGTCTACGGAAAATCAAGATGTTCAAGCCCACTACCATTTACTTACTTACTTTATTTCATTTACTTCACTGGTTTATAGTTTTATTTTTATCTGCTCCCGCGAAAAAAATTTAGTTGATAAATGATTTATGATTTGTTTTGTCAAAACTAACCTCAAAATGTTTAAGGGTAGATTACATTTTTTTTCTATTTTTTTCACATGATGAGTCATATCCGACGTCGAACCGATATGGGTTCCGCGCCACTTTACGAATTTGAGCAACTATTGACCATGAATTACCATTTCGGCTGGTCCAGTCGAAGGAACGTCAACTGCTGATGTTAAGACCCTGTTTCGATTCCCACGATTCGAATCATCACTGTCTTTTCGAAGTCATGTGCGTAATGCCGCTAACTTAAAAAACGATAGTGGAAAACTTCGAAACGACATGTTTCTACAATCTTTCGAGGTCATGCGTCATCCGTGAATCCGTACTTGGCCAGCGTGGTGGATTATGACCTGACTGTCTTTTGAGAGAAGGCCCTGAGTCCCAGCAGTGGATGCTTATTCTAAGGTACCATTGTTTTTGACGGCTCCTGTTGTTAAAGTGGTAGGGCTCTTACCCTACCTACGTGTAGCCTGGGAAGAACCACACCTTTGCCAATAATTGTACTGCCAGACAATGTTAGCGCATTACTGTGGTCCGGTTTCACAAGTAATGTTTCCAGAGTAAATCACAGTGCTAAGAGATGAATCAGTTTATATATCGCGGTTCTAACTGTACATACTATCTAATATTATAAAGATGAAGAGGTTTTTTGTTTGAACGCGCTTATCTCAGGAACTACCAGACCGATTTCAAAAATTCTTTCACCATTGGAGATGTACGTGATCACCGAGTGCTATAGTCTCTATATTATTATGTATCACGGACGAAGCCGGGGCGGACCGCTAGTAGAGACGAACTTCTTAGGATTCCATGGATTCACCGTGCGGGTGCCGGGTCCATCGTGTGGCAGAGAGAGAAATCTCGAGTAGACCCCAAGACTTGTGACTCGGGCGTAGGTTTAAAAGGGGCCCCTTTGTGACGTACGTCAACACTCACCTTCACTACTCGTATTTCTCTCCCTGCCCAGCCAAATCCGATATGATCCTACTAGTGCAGGTTTAGATACTCGTTCTAGTATAGAACTTACTGCACTTCTGGACAAGCCAATTAAAATAGTCCAATCAGGTGCAGGATTGAGTAAGGCTTGTTCTTGGAGTTTGAAGTTGAGCCCTCTTTTACAAAATTAATTTGTCTTTTGTTTGTCGTCAATCCTTTTTGGGCTCTAGCTATTGAAAGGCTTTTAGCTTCACATATGATTAATCAATCAGCTTATATTCCGAACAAAAGTTTGCATTATTTTCTTAAACGTAACATAATGTGCCGTTTTTGGAATTCAATCTTCCAACACCACAAAATCCAACTTTTTCTTTAAAAATTCCCATGTTAATACATTTTTTTTCTAACTGACCTATAATAGCCTGCGGTGAGTGCCTTGACAGAATCCGTAATGAGGATATTCGCAAAAGAACGAAAGTGGCCGACATAGCTCAAAGAGTAAGCAAGCTGAAGTGGCAATGGGCAGGCCACATCGCTCGCAGAAATGACAACCGATGGGGAAGAAAGGTTCTCGAGTGGCGACCACCAATCGGAAGACGCAGTGTTGAACGGCCTCCCACTGGATGGACAGATGACCTCACAAAGGTCGCTGGAAACCGCTGGTTGCAGGTTGCGCAGGACCGTTCGTTGTGGAAATCTAGGGGGGAGGCCTATGTTCAGCAGTAGACGTCTTGCGGCTGATGATGATGATGATGATGAGTGCCTTAGCTACCTAACGGGCTCAGCGCGAAAGCACAGGACCAAAATATTAAAACATTGTTATTTGAAATGTTCGTAGACCGCCCCCGTACCGTGGCGTGTCCCGGCCGCCGGGCCCGTTCAAGGCCCCCATCTCCTCGTCGCGGGTGCGGCCCGTGACCCGAGACCCGACGAACCCTCGGCGAGAGAACGCGGTGCAGACTGACGTGTCGGCGCTGCCTAATAGGTGGAGCTCGGACGGATACTTAGCTCATAAGGTTAGCTTTTTATCATGTTATTCATGTCATGTTTACATGTTATCATTTTTGGGCTAGCATGGTGGCATAGTATATTAGTCTACTAGCCTGGTCTACTCGGGAGAACGGCAACCCTCCCCGTAGCCCCTGGTTCGAAACAGACGTCTGCTAATTTATGTTGCCAATGTAATCTATATCTTAACAGGCATGACATAAAGCCCATATTTTAGTGTATTTTACTTGTCGGTTGGGACCAGAGTCGTATAATAAATATTGGTGGACAATTCTCATTCTCACGCAACACCATCTGATCCCAAACTAAGCAAAGCTTGTACGATGGCGCCCAGATAGCTGATAAAATACTTGTATAGTTTTAAATACATACTTATTATACATAGAAACACCCAGACACAGTACAAATATTTGAATTCATCATACAAATATTTGCACTGGGTGGGAATCTAACCCACAACCCTCGGCAGGCAGAGTTACTACCCACTAAGCCATGAAGCCAGTCCAGTTCAGTAATTTTAGGCTTCATCTGAGAAAAAAATCCTAGTGGGCTGAATTTTTGTATACACCTATATTACGCCATTGTAATGAATATGTGAAAAATCGACATTGATATCGTGCCGGCTAAAAAAGATTTTAGAGGTCAAAAAGTGACGATAATCAGTTTATCACAAATATATCGCGCCCTATTGGTCGGAGATTTAAAATGCCTAAAATAACTGGACTATAAGCAACGATTTGTGTGATGAATCCAAATATTTGTACCTGGTTGTTTTCTATATATAATAAGCATGTATTTAAAATATATAAGTACAGTGTAAACTCTATATAACGTTACGCGATTTGACGACAAACTCACTAAAGCGTCAAAATTACTTGGCTTTGGTTGGTTCACAATGATTCCCTCTATATAGCATCACCCAACCCAGTCTCAATAACGACGAAAATGTCAAAAACAATTAACAAAAAGTTAAGTTGCCAAAATTTGTAAAAACTGCGCTGATGTGCATGTAACAATAATGTTAATGTTTATGACATAAATACATATTTCTTTTGTAACTTTACTATCCTAGACAATACACTTAACTGCCGGCTTCATACATACCGAACTTTCTAAAAAAAAACTATTATTTTGTTTACAAATTCGGATTGCTTGCACGTGTATACTGTAAGATACGAATGAAATAAGAAAAAGATATTCTACAAAATTACTGGCGCAACAAAAGAGATCAAAGCAAAGAAAGCGTTCAAATTAGAATTGTTTTTATTTGCCTTTTTGTTTTCTAATACAGATTTGTGTTCTTTTCATTTAACGACAACTCTCCATAACGTCGATATATGTATGGTCCCTTGAGCGTCGTTGTTATATACAGTTTGCACTGTATTTGCAACAATTTTTCTGTGCGACGGAACTGAAAAAAATGTTAGACTAAAACCGTAAAAAAACTATGTAACGGAAGTGACGTTTAAAAAAATTGCATCAAGAGCATGCGCGGCTCCGAAATCATATACATTAGATTAAAAATAAAAAAAAATCAAAATGTCAAATAGTACCTACATAGACTATTTTTAAACGCGGGAAAACAACTGGAACTTGAACTACGCGGATAAAATCGTGGGGCGCTACTAGTAAAGTCTTTTTTACTCGATTTATTGTATTTCTACTCGTGAGGGGGGGTCACGATCTCCCAAAATCTGAAGCTGTGTACTGGTGACCCCCCCAAAATTCGAGGCTGGGACCGCGCCTGACCAAGAGACCGTATTTAATAAGAAGTGGTGCCCTAAGTTTTCTAAGCGCAGATGTACATGTATGTCATCACCAATGGCTTTAGCGGTGAAGGAAAACATCGAGATGAAACCTTATGCTTGACGTGAATTACACTGAACTATAAACTGTCAGTCTTTAAAATCACCTGCTGACTCGCCATATTTGAATCCGTGATAAAAAACCTTTAGCTTGTTCGCGCTGAGACCGCGACACGTGCCTCGGGTCTCCAGTCGCGGTCTCGGCGCAAACTGGCGCCCATACAGTTCCATAACGTCAAGTGTCTGTCGCGGTCTCCGCGCGAAGCGCTACCTTTACAATTACGTGATGAAAATCGGTCCTCTCCACCTCTGAAACTATGCGTAAACCATCAATTTCAAAGCATCAACTTTGAAAACCATCCCCTAAGCAACACGCCTGCCCATAACTGCACTGTTTCATGCAGCTATTGTTACATGAAGAGTCCATATCATTACCTAACACTGCACTGCGCTCGTCACCCAGAGATATAAGATGGTTTATCTATGGTGGCACTTCTCCAGGCAGACTATGCAAAGAGTCCTACCACTACAACTAAATGCGTCATGTGTAGAGGATTCGGGAACCTGGTTATATTTTAGTCCCGACATTTTCGGGATCGAATTAAATGAACCCAGGGATTTTCGGGATTGATATATTTTTTTAAATAAGTCAATAAAAATTTGCGTGAAACGTTGTGGTTGACACATGGATGGATTATGCGTAAAAGTTCATGTTCTTCATGTTCCTATAGCTGCGTGTCACTGTGCTGTTATGTGGCAGGCATGTTGCTTACCATCAGGCACATGTCCTGCTCGTCTCGTCACTCTTTATATAAAAAAAAAGTGTGTAAACATTCCCTCTTCATGTCGTGTAGATAAGTATTTAATCCCTCCCTTCTTGAGCAAATGAGACGTTGGATGCGTTGTTATTCTTTAGATTTTATTTTAGTGGTAATTAATAAAGTAATTAATTAATTAGTAATTTATAGTAAGTAATTTATAAAGTTTCTGATCTACTTAATTTTAAAATATGAGTACCAATAAACATTGATATTTTTAGCATGATTATAGTATTTTGTTATACTTTATCTAACCTAAGTCTAAAGAAGTAGGTTTTTTGAAGTTTATTGTTAGTTTCATAAATTATTTGCAGAAGTGCCTAGATTTTTTTTAAGAAGAAAGTTTAATTGTTTTAAACCGCCGTTTTCAAGATTTAATTTTTAAATATTCTATATCATCACAAAACTAATTGTTATGTTGTACTGTCTTTTTGTTACCTCTTTCCATTAAGAATACAATCCCTGGATCCCGAGATTAACAGTAAAAAATCCCGGGATTAGAAAAATCGTCCGGGAATTCTCTAGTCATGTGGTACGTAGGTATGTATGCGTAAGTACGTACCGTAATGTTCTGCCGTTGTTGTGTAGATGTCAGCGCCAGCGACGGGCGCGGCGCCGACGCTGCCGACGCGCGCGGCGCCGCGCCGGCCGCCGCGGGAGGCCCGGCCTCCGCCGCGGCGCACCGACGAGACGAGGCGCGTCCTGCTCAGCGATATTGGTAAGTCATCTCCAATATCGTACGTACTCACAGTATGGGATATATTATAATACTCGTATTAAGGGACCGGAATGTCTACCGCCCAAACAGCTTACATATACCTACTAGCTACTACGTATAGAGCTAGAACAAACGCTTCACACCGAAAGCATGGATCGCTCATGTCTTGTCGCTCTTGTGGAAGTGTCACACTTTTGTCGCGGCACATCAATATGTATACCATAGCTAACATCTGCTTACGATTGGTACAAAGGAACCGTGCGGAAAAACCTGATCTATTTACTTATTCTTTATCTAAGCTTCCGCCTATTTAAAACTGTCTTAGCTTTTTGAAGTGAAAACTTATTTTGGCACACCCACTGATTTTTTATTGGGCTGTGAATTGAGCTGAAGCGTCACGCTCGTAAATGAAGGAAATCTTCGGATGAACTTGCATGCATACTTGCTTTTCTAGATAGCCATGGTTAGAAGCATGACCGTCTAGTTAGATGGCCATTTTTAGAAGAGTTATTTAGAATTGTCGTCTACTGTTGCTTTGAAGATTTATTCCAGACTAGCAGCACCCTCCGATCTCACCCGCGTAGTTTCCAAAGACAACTACAAGTTCTAAGTTATTATTTTTCACTTAATTCTGGAGTAGTGCACACTAATCTCATCTTAGATCTACCTATAATTTGTCCCTGCAAATTGAATGCCCTCTGCACGTTGCAAAACTTTCTACGGCAAATCTTTTGCATTCCAAGCAGTTGAGTTGTGGAATGTCTTGCCCGTGGAAATTAGACAAGCTCCGTCACTTTCCGTATTTAAGGTGAAAGTCAAAAAACATTGTTTTTCAAAGGCCTGCTGAAGGGAAGCTATCACACATCTGGAGTGAATCTATCGAGAAACACGGGGAAGCACTTACAGTCTCCCTGGATATCTCGAAGGCATTCGACAGGGTTTGGCATGATGGCCTTATCAGCAAGCTTTCTAGTTATGGTCTGTCTTCAGGGTTTATTGCGTGGATATCGGACTTTTTGAGGGATCGATCCATACGAGTTGTCATCGATGGCTGCTCGTCAGATCAAATGGGTATCAATGCCGGCGTCCCTCAAGGGTCGGTATTCTCTGCGACGCTTTTTCTGCTACACATCAATGATCTGTTGAAGCCCGGTATCTTTGGGTACGTGGATGATAGCACCGTTGTAGAGCTAGATATGTGTTGTGCACATATCTAGCGCGAGAGCCAGTGGACAGCAAACTGAGCTATTGAGAGAGAGTATGATCGAGCGTTAGAACTTGGCCCTTGAGGCAGTCTCTGAATGGGGCGAAACCAATTTGGCCAAGTTTAACAAGGGAAAAACGCAGGCGTGTCTGTTCTCCGCAAAAAGGAGTCAATTTCAACAGACTCCTACTTTTCGAGGTGTATCCATGCCGGTTACTGATCATCTTGAGCTTTTGGGCGTTACCCTGACCTCCACGCTCGACTTTGGCTCGTATATCGAGTCCAAGGCTAAATTAGCTGCCAAAAAACTGGGTGTACAGGACACCCGAAAGGAAGAAGGTGCGAAAATACTTCAAATCTGAACAATGACTTTTGTTATACAAAGCACTGATTCGCTCCTGTATGGAGTACTGTTCGCACCTTTGGGTGACGGGTCAGCTTGAGGCTCTGGAATCGATCGAAAGGCGTGCCAAAAGGCTCATAAGCAAAGACACTCTAGTGCGGAAAAGACTTCAAAGTCTTGAACATCGCCGCAAAATTGCTAGCTTATCGGTTTTTTATCGGATACACTTCGGAGAGTGTGCAGCTGATCTGCATGATCTAATTCCACCTTGCCCTTTTTTCTATCGGACTTGTCGTACCTCGAAGAGGCGCCACCGGTTCATGGTTGATGTTCCAAGGACAAGAACGAAGAGATTTGACTCTACTTTTGTGATAAGAACGTCTAGGCTGTGGAATGAGTTGCCTGAGTGCGTATTTCCTGATAGTTATAATCTTGGTGCCTTCAAATCGAGAGTGAATCGGTTTCTTCTAGGTAAACACGCTCAATCGTAGACCGCATCGTCGCTTTACATCAGGCGAGATGGCCGTCAAGTGTAAATAAAGTGTCTATAAAAGTTAAAAAATAAAAAGTCTGATTGAAGCTGATATTTACTAAATAGTATTTTGGATTAATTGCATATCTATACTAATATTATAAAGCTGAAGAGTTTGTTTGTTTGATTGTTTGTTTGAACGCAAGGATCTCGGGAGCTACTAGTCCGAATTGAAAGGTACTTTCTCTGTTGGATAGTCCATTTGTCGAGGAAGGCTATAGGCTATTTAACATTACGCTACTATCAACAGGAACGAAGCATGAATTAAAAATGTAACAAAAACGGGAAATAATTTTGCTTTTTGAGAGTTTTCGTTGCGTGACAGCATGTGTCATTCGTCAAAGGTTCGTGAAAGGTTGCGTCATTAGAACCTAAGGTAACCGAATTTGTTCAAAATTTGAATTGGTACGATGAATTTTAGATAGATGGCGTAGCAACGCGCGCGCGATTCATTATAGTTATGTATATGTAATAAGATGATTATTTATGTATTAGCATGTATTAATATTAGAATGTATGTCTATTTTATTTTAGTCAATAATTAATATCATATTTAACTATTTTTAGTAAGGTATCAAATTACTCTTTATTTGATTACTCCCGTCTTTTTATATTTTCACTTCTTTTCTATCCTACAGTTGCCTGGAAGAGATCGCTTTTAGCGATAAGGTCGCCATTTGCTACTATATTTTAAGATTGTTTTTTAAGTCGTTTGTTTTGTTAAGTGCAATAAAGAGTTTATCTATATATCTATCTTCTATAGGCAGTCCCCATGACTACTTTTTTTTTTTTTAATTATCGACTTCACAGACTCCTGGGTCTGTAAATTTTCTAATTTGTGAACTTCTTTTTACTATAAATTGGATTAGGAGAACAAAAAGGACTAAAGAAAAGCCCAAGTTTTGCCGGTGTCTTCTAGACGGACCCTCTTGTCCACAAACGTTAAACAAATGAATACATTGTACTCAATGCTCTCCTGTACAGTCTACCATACCGTATGCCGTATGTATATGTTTTATGGTGCTGTCACCATTTCGATACCCGGGTAACCCGGGGGTCTATCAACATCATCAACATCAACAGCCCACTAAACGTTCCCACTGCTGGGACTCGGGGCCTTCTCTCGCAAGGAGAGAGTTAAGGCCATAATCCACCACGCTGGCCCAGTGCGGGTTGGCGGATGACACATGACTTCGAAAGATTCTAGGTACATGTCGGTTTCCTCACGATGTTTTCCTTCACCGTTTTAAGTTAGCGGCATTACGCACATGACTTCGAAAAGACAGTGGTGCGTGTGAGGTTTGAACCCGGGGTCTCCGGATCGGCAGCCGCCGTTCTCCCGACTAGACCACCGTAACTTATAAATATAATACAATCCTGTCACTAAAAAAAATAATCGCCGTCTATCTATCTATCGCCTATCTATCGGGGGTCTATCGCCGAACGAATAATGTCATAGCTTTGATGTTTCTCTCTCTTTTCTTTTCGCTTTAAATGATAGAGACACCATTAGCAAAGCGATAGCCGATTTAGTTAGGCGGTAGAAGCGCCGGCCTGTTCACTGTTCAGGGGGCTGATACTCGCTAAGTGTTTGGGTGGGACGGAACGTCATGTCTCCTTACAATAACTTATAGGCATGGCACAAAAGCGAATTGGTCGATAGTTCCTCAAAATAATTTATCGCCCTCTTTATGACCCTCTTTGCAGAAGAGGCCGACCACACATTTGTTCCATGCTTCGATAGTTCTGTCGATGCCGGTGGAGAGAACTACATTAGTTTATGTAGCTCCTTTATAGGTGGAGCTCCACCAACCTTTAAGAGCGTTGTAGTAATTCTGTCCTTGGTCGTGGCTTTTCCATTTTGAAGTTACCCAAAAGTGACTTTGTCCAGAGTTCATGCAGTGTGTAGTGGCGAGTCAAAATGGCTATTGTGTACCCATTTTGTGGAAGATGAGGAGTAATAAATGTTCACCTTAAGTGACACTATAAGGCATAGAGATGAAACATCGGATATCTCTGGGTGATGAGCGCAGCGCAGTGCTAGGTAGTAGCCTCTTCATGTTCCAATAGCTGCTTCTTGTTCTGTGCTTTTATGGACGGGTATGTTGCTTACTATCAGGTAAGTGACCTGCTCTTCTTGTCACTATACTTTAAAAAAATCTCACAAAAGAGTATACTGTCGTTATTCTATCTTACTAGAATTTGATGTTTTTGTCACAGCTTCTGTAACCATTGCCACGGGTAAACCGATAAAGTCTGTGGACTTTATGACATGACACCATCTCGAGTTTCTCCGTAAACTTGAACTGAAATTATGGGCGATGAGCATAGTTCGCCCACTGTCACTACAAGCCATCATTGTTCATTTGTCGACCTTGCGGACCATAATTTCCCTAATCTTTGGAACGCCCCTATTTGAATTATGGTTCGAATTAAAGACGATGAGCAGTGTCGGTTTACGGTGATAACCTGCCCAAGCCTATAAGCCAAGGCTATTTGTTATTTAGTGACCTTCTGAACCGTAGGTTCCCAAGGTTTTTTAACATGCCCCCTCAATGTACAAATATAAATTCCTATCCGTTAGAGATATAGATTTCTACTAGTAAAGTAAAAAAGCGAAAATTACTGTGCTGGCTGTCTGTTACGCTTTCACCCATAAACCACTGAACCTATTTAGAGATAGTGTATTAAATCTGAGAAAGAATAGACTACTTTAAAATATAAAGAAAGGATTGTAACGAATTGAAATAGCGGATTAAAGGTGTATGAAAGTTTCGTCACTTTTAAAGCTTTCAAACGAGAGAAGCTTGATTATTTATTTTAAGGCTTTTGATTATTTATTTGTTCAAATAAAATTCAAAGTTTATATTTTTGATTTAATTACTATATCGTATATATAAATTTAATTTAACACTTAAATTATTTTGACGGGTCATGTCGTTTTTACCGCGCATACAAGTAGCTACGCGGTTGACCACCAACTCGCCTGATTGGTTATTTTCCTACGAGACATGCTTCAGGTGGTCTCGCTAACCCAAAGTACGTTAGCATTTAGTTTTTACCAAAAAAAGATCTTTCTGTATTTGTCTATTGCAAATGCGAGGTACTTTCATGAACTCGCAACACAAACATAGCGAATATGGACAGGGCAGTTTTGTGCTGACTTGACTAACAACAAATTGACAAATAAACGAGGGGTAGTAATAAAGGTCTTGATGTAAGATCCCCTATACAACGACCTTGACCAAGCTGGTTAAAATGGATGAAAAGTATATAATATAGAAACGCACAATACGAGCGATCGTGCAGGTGGCACAAGACACATCCGTTCGACCTTTCTTCAAAAGTCTGTGTATTCTCACATTGCCATCAATTATTATATTACAGATGGCAATGTACGCGAGGATACACCTGTCTTCAAATGAATTCAGTAATCCCGAAAGGAGAAAGGTTGCCCTCGTGAAATCGAGGAAGCTCACACATGTCATGAGTCACACCGTGTACGATAACTTACCGGACTCTATAAAATCGGCTCCCAGCTTGTTAAGCTTCAGACATCGCCTTCAGCGCTGGCTTGTCGAGCACTCATTTTATGACGTGAAGGAATACCTTGAGTTACAACCAAGGACGTTTAAAAAAAGTCGGACAGAGTCTGGCTAACGAACAAGTTGTGTCATATTGAGTCGGCCAGAGCTCTGTCACATACAGGCTAACACGCACACATTCGCACACTAGTCGGCCATTATGCGCGCAAAACTCGGGCAGCCAACACGTTTCGCAATAAAAACAAATCTTGACACACAGAACGTCCTGCGCCTTGAAATCCTGTAAAAGCCGTAGTGACCAACGCAATAAACCTCCAGGAATCATGTTTCTTATGTGATTGAATAATTTAATCACTTATTTCCCCATTATAAATATTAAAACAAATCTTTATTTCCTAACACAACTCCTAACACGACTCGTTAGACTGGCCTTGTGGCTTAGTGGTTAGTAGCTCTGCCTGCGAAGCCAAGGGTCGTGGGTTCGATTCCCACCCAGTGGAAATATTTGTGTGATGAATTCAAATGTTTGCACTGTGTCTGGGTGTTTCTATGTATAATAAGTATGTATTTAAAACTATATAAGTATTATATCAACTATCTGGCCACCATCATACAAGCTTTGCTTAGTTTGGGGTCAGATGGTGCTGTGTGTGAATTGTCCACCAATATTTATATTATTTATTCACCAATATTTATAACACAAAATAGGGAATCCCAAGACCAGTGTTGCCAATATTACCGCGTGATAATTACCCAAAATATATGGTAAGGACTCGTAAATTATGTCAATAGCATATTATAAGCAGCCCACTAAATGTTCACTCGGGGTCTTCTCTCGCAAGCAGAAAGTCAAGGCCATCTAGATAAGTACATGTCGTTTTCCTCACGATGTTTTCGTTTGGCGTTTTTTAAGTAAGCGGCATTATCCATACGAATTCGAAGATACAGTGGTGCGCCTAGGATTTGAACTTCGGATCGGCAGTCGCCGTTCTCCCGTCTAGACCAGCCGTAACTTAATAATCCATATAAAATCGATATAAACCAACAGATGTGCCCTGAGCACCTTGAAATTGGTAATAAACTGCGTCTCTGTATGTATCGTAACTAGTTTACAAACAACCTACTTGACCCCTAGAATCGCTAGCGGCAAGATATGCTGTGGTTCTACTTATTTTGGTTGTGGATAACGAATAGTGATAGAAAAAAAAATTGGCAGTCATAGGAACTGCCGATAGAAGTGAAAACTTATAACTCAGAATTTGCTAGCATACCTTGAAAACTACACGGGTGTAAACGGAGGGCGTGGCCTCGCCATCTTGGCATGGCCATCTAGAAATGCGAGCATTTCCCATTGCCCCATGCGTCAGCGTTTCTAGATGGCCATGCCATGATGACCTGTCCACACTCTTTCATCATTTCCCACAGGCTGACGTATTTCTAGATGGCCAATAGCCATGGTCCCCAGTTTACCCGAAGCTTTCTTATCATACCCAAGCGTGACGAATTAATTCAATTTACAGCCCACGAAAAATCTGTCTAGGCGCGCCTAAAGAAGTTTTCACTTCAAAAACGTCCGGCGTCCACCGCTTCCTGCAGCCGACTAGAACGGAAAAAGTGAGCTCACTCTTCCCAACGATAACATGATTCCGTGCGCCCTGAAGTTTGGGAGGGCACATTTTTGTATTGAGATAGTTGATATATAATTATATTATTGAAGTGAAAACTTGTTTTAGCACACCACACAGAATTTTTCGTCAGAGATGTAAATGAAGCTCATCGTCACGTTTGGAAGTAAAAGATTCGTTTAGGTGAAATGGGACCGCAGTCTGTGCCCGAGCCTAAGTTTACTATATTACATTTTTATTTTTAACTATTAAAATTATTAAATGGTTTTCTCTACTAGTTGTTTCTTATTTTGTATAGCGCATATTTTGGTTGCCATTGTCACTACGTATGCTTGACAAAATTGTGTACGAGTATTTGTTTTACTTTATTTGATTGACTTGCAAACATTGTAATTTGATTTTTATTTGACATTAGTTTATTTCGCTGACATTGCTTTATTTATTTGATTTAGTGTGGTGCTTTTGAAATTTACTATTATGACTTTTATTGTATACTGACATATGTTTTAATATTATTTTAACTAATCTTATAACAAATGTTTTCATGAAATGGACACTGTTTTGCTGCAGTAACTTGAAAGTTTGGTGTTAACGAACACTTTCATTTTATTTAATTCATAACAACTTTTATCCATTGTCTATGAATTTAGTTTTGTTACATTTACTGTTTACCTGCTTGCATGCTAAAAGCGGGACCTGGAGAACTGTTATATATTTTATAACATATTTGCTCGTAAAGGGTTTCTTATTGGACCAATTTCTGTATCGTAATGTATCTTATTACGCACTAGTGCTGTAATGTGTAATGTAAAACGCACGGTTTCAAAATGCTCCGTCCACAGACTAGGTAGAGAGATATGCTCCGTCTAAAACGAACGGTACCTTTTTAAATCTTAGTAAAGAGTTTTTATGTCAGAAAAGTGTGGTCAACATTTTATGAATAAAATTAACTTTGAGAGGTAAAATATAATAAAGAATTATTAAATTCGTTAATTTAATTAATTTAGACCATAAATTACTTTAATTTTTCTGTAACAAAACACAAAAATATTAATTTACTTTATTATTAATGGCATAACGGCTGGTTCTGTGCCGTTGCTTAAAAAAAAAAGGCGCCGATGCGCGCGCATTGCTAATCTGTGATCCATAGTGATTACTTACTCTGTGCTGTGATAGAGTATCTCTCTACCTAGTCTGTGGCTGTTATCTGTGATCAAGTAAATATTATTCCGCGCGTTTTTTTTCGCTGTATTGTTTTTATTTGAAAATGTCGTCAGAGTTTTGTTTATTTCCTCGCAAATATGTTATAAAACGTCGTATGACATACGTGCGCTTTGATAATTACAGCCTCTGCTAATTATAGCTCTCGCCTTCGGCTCGAGCTAGCAATAAAGCCTCGGCTGTAATTATCAACTTACCGCACTTATATCATAATGTACTATTATGTACCACCTTTGTAACCCAGGACCTCAAGCTCAATAAATTGATTTTGATTTTTGATTTTGATTTACGTATTTTAATATTCTGTGTGCTAGATTTCCAAAAGAAAATGAAGCAAACGAAAACGACGACGAAGAAACGACTGGATCGAAACGGTTAAAAATTGTTATTGTAAAAACAATTGGATCCCAAATATCAGTGTCAGTGTGTCGTTCGAAGTGCAGTAAGCATTTCGAAGTTTTAATTACATATATGATAATGCCTAAATGCTCTAATTCTCTAGGATGGACCAGCAAAATGATTAAGAAATGAAATAATTTATTGTTTTTTGTGGTGTAAATTTGGTTAACGTGGCAACCCAGAATTCATTCCACACATGAATATCCGCCGCCATTTTGGGTCATTTGAGTGCCTCAGTCTTGTCTCAGGGTGGGCGCTGTCCGACTTTTTTTAAACGTCCTTGAGTTACAACTGTAACTACATATTTGTAGAATTGTAAATTATATTGTGAATTTTATTATATTAACTTATCATTATTTAGGAAGTTCTGATCCTCTGTTAATGTATCAGCAAGTGTTGTTATTGTTTATGGACATGTGTATGTAATAATTAATAACCTTCTTGACGTGTAAATCTGTTTTACCAATAAATATGAATATGAATATATTTAATTAAATGACTTTGTGTCAACAAATACATTGCAAATGAGAAAACATTTCTCCCACATGTTCAATCCTTTCAGTTTTCATCACTTAGTTTGTTTTAAGTAATGACGTGTTCAAAGATGATAAATATAACCAAAACCAATATTTCATATACGTTAGTTTCCCGTCGTATGTTCAGCGGTTGAGACTAGCTATACTGTGGCGAACCAATATACCATTGTATATCACCGTTCACATAGAATGGGGTCTCGGCATGGAACGACCGAACCACACGACATGTGAACGTGGAAGTGTTTTTCTTCGATCTTCATGTCTGCCGCAAATAGATTTTGACAGACATAATAAATAATATTTAAGAGAGATACACAAGGTTACGTAGAGAGGGTGCAGCAAGGCGATGGTAACGTATTATGTTTACAGATATGGTATGGCTGGTACATTTGGTAGGTATGACTTTTTGCAGAGTCCTCCTGGGTCCACCTTTGCCACTTATTCTTCGACAAAGACAGTAATTTGCACATATTACTGAGTTCCGGTTTGACAGGCAATGTTTCCAGAGAAATTTCATGTCATAAGTATAGCGTAAAAGCATAAGCACGGCATAAACAGCCCACTAAACGTTCTCACTGCTAGCGCTCGGGACTTTCTCTCGCAAGGGTCTCCCTTGCGTATGGATGGGTTGACAAAGCGATAAATCAACCTACATAATAAAGTATTATATCAGCTATCTGGCCGCCATCACACAATCTTTGCTTAGTTTGGGGTCAGATGGTGTTGTGTGTGAATTGTCCACCAATAATATTAAGTGTTCGGAATAGAAAGACGTATATATTACAATATATTTAACTAACTTGTAGAAAAGGGTAATGATAATTTTAAAGCCGAGGTGTGGCCACTTTTTGCAAAGTACTTACCCGCGTTCCGTTTCAATCTGTTTATTTGTTCGGACCGCTCGAGACGGGAGCGTCTATTGTCATTTATTTCGAATGTTTTCTATTATTTAGGGTAAACGGTAATACACATGTGTAATTTATAAGTAGGTATTCAATAGAAATTTGTGTTTCACAACACATACCAAAAGCGAATTATGTGCGAAAAATAAATTCTAACAGTAGGTATTATTTGTGGTAGTAGGTAGTATGGAATTCTCGTTTTAAAATATCGCATCTTACTGGACCGGTCTATATGGCGTCAAAAAGTTTACCCGTGTTTGAAAATCTGCCTGTCACTACTCACTCAGTCGTAACTCTCGGGAAAATAAGGAAGCGAAAACTTTTTTATTGTTACCGCAACGTAAACGGTACGTTCAGTCACGTGACATAAATATTTTTGGAAGGCTCTGAAATCGATCGAAAAAAATACCATAGGCAACACACTAGTTCGAAAAAAACTAAAATTTTGAGCATCGCCGAAAAATACCTAACTTATTGGGGTTTTCTCGGATACATTTTGGAGAGTGTGTAACTGATCTGCGTGATCTAATACCACCTTATCCTATTTTTTATCTGACTGCTCATATCTCAAAAAGCGACCTCATTTCATGGTTGACATTCCAAAGATTCGAACGAGGAGGTTTGACTGTGGAGTCACACCTCGTAATACCCGTTTACATTATTCCAGTCCAGCGATCGAATCCAGCGCTGGATTGCTTACTGGGAAAATATAAACCGGCACTGGAATGCATTGGCACTGGATTGATGCTTTCCAATGCCGGTTTCCATTATTCCAGTAAGCAATCCAGCGTTGGATTCGGTCGCTTGACTGGAATAATGTAAACGGGGTATAAGAACCATCTAGGCCAGCCGTCAGCAACAGGTGGACCGCGACCAGTCGAACCTCGAACCGAGTAGAAATTGATTTAAAAACAAAATAATAAATAGGCACCTCCTAAAACTACTTTCTGACTCCTTGTCTAGGCTGTGGAATGCGCTGTAAGTGTGTCTATTGAAGGAAAGTTCTGCACATTATTCAGTAATAAGGAAATTCCCATCGACCGCCAAACTGAAACGTTTATGACTTTGTTATTGTTCTCTCTATACAATTATTTTAAGCGAAAACAATGAGAGAGAATGATTAAAACTAAGGTAGTTTTAGATAGGCGGTAAACTCCCGGGTAGTAGATAACCGTAAACACGCAGTGTCAAGTAGTAGTAGTAAACGCTTTATTGTACTTAAATAAAACAAAAACGTTCTAAATATAACCTACTATGGCCTATCCTATTGGCGGATTTAGCGCTAAAAGTGACTACTTCCAGACAACCGTGGATTGGAAAAAGGTTACAAAACTGAGGAAGACGAGATTAACAAAAAAAGGATAGTTAAATAGAGGCAGCCCACTAAAAAGAGACAAAATAAGGATTAATTATACTAATATCTACATTACTAACATAAGTATCCATGGATCTTGAATAAAGTCTTAAGAAATATTTCTAAACGTTCCGAACATTTATAATGATACTATCGGTCCATTCTGGTTTCGTCATTTATTATTTATTTATTTATTTATAATAATCAGTCAGAACGGCATATCGCCAATTACACTAACGAGATATAGCTAATTAAATTTCTAACAGAATTTTAAATGAAAATAAAATGGGAACAATTTATGTCATGCTAATTAATTACACATCTTAAATAATCAATCGATGAATAGTCAAATCAAAAATAATGAAAAAATAATGATAAAAAACTAAGTTATGAATTAAAAAAAAAAAAAAAAAAAGATGTCCTAAATTAAATGTCAATATTAAAAATAAATTAAATAGCGATACATACAAATACAAATATGTCATATAATAAACAAATAATATAATTCGTAATAAAAATTCGCCAGTTCATTGCACACAAACAATGTGATACAATTTTTTATAAAATGTTAAGTGCCTTCTGTTCGAGACTTGAAATGAAACTTACAATCAATAACAACAATCAACATTTAACAACTTTCGCCTTAGAACTTTTTCTGCCTTACGCTGCATTTTTCATTTGGATAACTAAAATTGTCCCGTCCTTGAAAATACCCTTCATATTATCCATCACTCTTTGTTATACGTTTCTTTGTACACGCGAGTGATACCGCGATGCGCAGTTACTAGTCTTGCAAAATATGATACGGGTTCGAATTTAGGGAGTGCTTAGGGGGCAGTTTTTTTAAATATAGAGGGAAGGGTCGAGTGACAGGACAGGACATAGGCCTGATGGTACAATACGCAATAGGCCTACCCATAACATCACGGAGTCACTCTGCTATTGGAACACGAATATCCCTATTAATTGCCCAAACACTGTACTCCATTCGTCAACCAGAGCTAAAAGATATCTCTACACCTTGTGAATTATCTCTCTACTCGATGTAATGATGAAAAGTTCATCCTCAAAAATAAGTTTCGGAACTGCTTTGTTCTCCGTACAGCTATATTTTGAGAGCACACTGCCTAACTTTAACAATCATTTACAATTTTAGACACATTTTAAAAGCAAATTAATGGGTCACTGATGTGGGATATGATCGGTCCAGCTCGATTGAAGTATCAGTTAAAATGAAAGTATTGATGTAATTTTTTTTATATTATGTAATCGCACGATCATTCCACAAACCTTCTGGTAAACCACTTCCCGGATCCTTCATTAGTGGACCCAAATCCGACCCTGAAAAACCTTGAACTTTGAACTTAGCTTCACCTTAGCATGCGAAATCTCCATACTGCGAAACTGAACTGGGAAAGCACATCAAGTTTTGCAATCACATTATTTATCGTCACGAACACGAGATGTTTTAGCTTTAGTTCCTGATTCTTAACTTCTGATAGCATTTATCGACTAAACGGCGGGGGTTGCTATAACGCAATGCAGTCTTCAGATCGGGGAAAAAGTCTAGCTCAGTGTGACTTTGAAACTCGAGGCGCCAAGACTCCAAAAAAATATTTATTTTAACAATTTGCGCAGGCAACACTAACGGCGCCCGACATTAAATAAAATAAACACAGTTTACATTTGCCGAAAATATAAAAAAAAACATAACTAGCAAAGCGTTTCGTGGTTTCGATTAAAAGTTTCGTGGAAACATGTACGACTACGAATATTACAACTCGTACAGACGACGGCGAGGTTATTTGTCCCGATACGATTATTTGTACCGACCTAAATACTACTACGATTACATGTGTGACCGCTATTTGTATGACCGCACGTCGAAATGCGACTACCTGTGCGACTACTACAAACGTTCGAAAGATTGCTCTTGGTGTGGCTACAAAAAGTCAAAATACTACTGGACCGATCTTTACCGACCGTGGAAATATGACTATTTGTATGACTCTGACTATTGGTTCTATTAAATACAGCAAAAGTTTCATTATTTGTATGACTGTTTATGTTTTTGTGACTGTGATTTTTATTGTTTTCATGACTTATGTTCTCGATTCTATTTTGACGCTTTTGACTTTTATTGATGACAGTAAAATTTATTTAATTTGTTTGAATACCTTTATAATAATTATTTGTGTGACTTTGTATTTATTTATGACTGTGATTATGTCTTTGACGTGTAAAAATTATGGCTACACTTCAATAGTTAATTATGACTTCTACTGGCGTGGTGCAAACGGTGGTAAATCAAAAAGAAAAAAAAACTCATGTAGTTTTTTGAATCACTTAGCGATTAGACCGCCATTTGTACTTACATATTTCGTATCTATAACCTAATTGTATCTTTTAATGGAATCTCGTATGTTTTTATACATATCGTCTGATGATAAGAGACAATGTGATTAAGTTGAGAGACTAACCACACCAGGGTGCATAAAAAGACCATTTTATGAATGAAATAATACATTTTTTGCCAATTAATTTTCATCGTTATCTTCACAATCTTAAAGATTGAATTTGTTGGTTCATTTTAAAGTTGTTCTTGGATGATCACTTTTAAAAACGGTCTTTTAATTGCCTTGTTCTGTTGCCCTAAGCTTGATTCGGGGAGAAAATCCTTTAGATTCATGCAAAAAAAACCTGAACCAGTAAAAAGATTTTCTGACCGACTCTAGCTTTGCCCTGGTTGATAAGATTGTCTCTAGCTCTCAGGTGGACCTTATCTGACGCTAAGTATAAGAGTTCCCGGTCGGTATTTTATTTACTGAATAGTACAACTGAATAGACAAATCAAAAAGTAGTTTCATGAGTAACATTAAGTAAGGTTATTATTTGTTATTTGTAAAGTGAAGGCTACAAAGTTTACCGACTGAGAACTTTCACATTCACTTCATAATTTTACATTAATCACTTATGTTGTTGCTTATTTTAAAGATATATCTTAAATCATTCGATTATCTTCTAAATAATTACTAAGTCCACAACTTCATAGCTTCCTAAAAATCATAATCGTTAAAGAGGTATAATTTTACGCTTACTGACCGATATGATTCTCCAGTTTTTATGTGAATTCATTAGGGGGCTTGTTTTTGGAAACAGATCAGAAAGTGCATGACCTCTATGATAATAAAAACTTATTCTAAATGATCTGAGAGCAGTTTGTAAAAAAAAATGGCGCGACAATTATTAAATTTGTTCTACTGATCGCGTCGCTACTGTCACATTAAGTTGTATATTTCTATCTAACCCTATTAGTTCCATTTTTTGGTCACCGTCCCAAATAAGTTTGTGACTTCGTATCCGAAGACGATTCGTAACGTTTTTCAATTCTCTTTAGGTAATGATGACTACGTTATGTTACAGGGTTCACGTCTATGGTTCCGGAGCTGTCTCGGTCGGCTGACCCAGTGTGGGCTCTGGCAAGGAAGCAACAAGACGAAGACCCACTTACCACCAATACTGCCAAGTAAGTGTCAACCATAGTACCCGAGCATAGATCATAGTATTCTGCAGAAGTGGCATGTATGCCTTTAGCACTCGTGATCGCTAAACGACTGCGGAGGCGTCGCGTGGCTGGCTCTCTTCCATAAAATATGTTTGAGAAGAGGCATGCACATTTTTTTCAATTTCAACTGAATTACCGAATTGTAATAATAAGAATGATTAATTTGATTATTAAATCTAAAATTAAACATGTCAGATACAGTATCCAAAAATTGATGTCAGGAAAATTGATAAAAGTCTTCGTATCTACTTTTAGAAGACTGCTTTCGGCACTTGGATTGCTTACGGCCACGCAATATAAATTTAATAAAGTAATTTATAATGTGTATAGCCGGCGTGAACCTAGGCGGGAGGATGAATTTAGGAAAATCAGTTTCTTACACTTTTATGATCGTTAACATTTCTGTTTACCGTTTTGTAACTGTTAATAATCGCTCGAGGTACCGGCGTGTATTATAGTACCGAAAATGATAATGCATACCAACAAACTTAACTTTGCGTTCGAAAAAATAATCTTTTGCAGGAATGCCCATAAATTTATGTTATTGAATCGGTTTTTTTAGATTAAATTTCATTGACATAAAAAAGACGTGTTTAAATGTGTGCAGTAGCAGCAGTAGCATGTCCCTATGTATGCTTAGATCTACATATAAAACTATCAGACAGAGTTTTACAGGTTTTTTAATAAATAGCATGCAAGAAAAAGGTTAATGTGTTTTTACGTGCTTAAAATAGTAGAGAAACACTTATAATTTTTAAAGTTTCTAATGTGATGACATAAATAACCACATGTTTTGCGCGTACATTGCAAACGCTGACTACACGTTACGAGATAGATCAAAATAATGTGATGTAGTATTGTACCCCTTAAAAAACAAAAATAAAAAATCCGTGATGGTATATGTCTATCTGTTAGGAATAACCCACAAAATCATTTTCATTCGTATATTTCTAGTATCACCATTGCACCCGTGCAAAGCCGAGGCGGATCGCTAGTTTATGAACAAAGAACTTTGACATTGACGTATCCGTCAATTGCGAACGTGGCTTACTAATGTGAACTTTTTGATGGATCGCAAATCCAAACTTAGTGTTAGAAGTTTTGCGGGGAAGCAATTGCATGGCACACAGTGTAATATACCCTCAGCGCTATATGTGCAGGTGTAGGAAGGCTCAGGGCTAATACCTTGTGAAATACTTAGTTGATTGGTTGATCTAATAGTTAGGTATTCATATTTATTCTGATTTAAAATTCTTATTCCAAACATACCTTTTCGCATATCCCCGAATAATTTGTAAAACAATAAAGTAAATGTCATTTCATTTGCCCTACACGTCGCCTTGGCACGGACAGGGACGGAATATAATTTGATTTCAAGATCATCCCTGTGCTTACCCCAGACCTTGCCAGAAGGTCATACCCATGATTCAAGGTCCATAAATTACTTATAAACATTGCGTGCTATTGCGTACAATTCGCAAGGTTTTATAGTCGTTGCGTGATTTCAGCTCGTTCATATTATCGGGGTAGTTGGTACATGTTCTGTTCGATGCTATGTATACCACATACAGGGTTACTGGTAAACAGCCTGCATCTATTTAAGGGCATGTTCTGTATATACATCATATATTTTTTTAGTTTTTGTTGTCCACTCTAGCACTGTTTAGATCTATGCTACTCCTTTTATTAAGCCTTAAAGAGTGCATGCGCTCTTGTTACGTAGAGTTTGATGTTAACTTATACGGGGCAAATACACTTTTTAGGGTTCCGTAAAACGTAAAAACGGAACCCTTATAGATTCGTCATGTCTGTCTGTCTGTCTGTCTGTCTGTCTGTCCGTCCGTATGTCACAGCCACTTTTTGCCGAAACTATGAGAACTACACTGTTGAAACTTGGTAAGTAGATGTATTCTGTGAACCGCATTAAGATTTTTACAAAAGTTAAAAAAAAAAAAAAATTAGGGGTGCCCCCCATACCGAGAACTGAAACTCAAAATTTTTTTTTCATCACACCTACTCGTTTGGGGTGTCTATCGATAGGTCTTAAAAAATGATGTTGAGGTTTGTAATATAACTTTTGTCTACACTGAATAATTTGCGCGACAGACACTTCCAAAGTGGTGAAATGTGTGTCCCCCCCCCCTCTAACTTCTAAAGTAAGAGAATGAAAAAACTAAAAAAAATATATGATGTACATTACCATGAAAACTACCAACGAAAATTAGTTTGAACTCGATCTGATGAGTAGTTTTTTTTTGTACGTCATAAATACACTATTATTAAAACTTCGATCAAAGTTACAACGAACTACAAGAACTATGTGTACTATGTATATTATGTTACTTGCTGCAACGGAACCCTTCATGGGCGAGTCCAACTCGCACTTGGCTACTTTATTTAATATATTTAAATTTGGCACAATTTGTATACCTACTCCATACATTCAAAGTAAACTCGTCAAATGTTATAAAAAAAACAAATTATTATTTTGTATGGGGACAAATATATGTACGATTTTTTTTTAACTTTAGAACGTGACATATTTAATATACTTAAAATGCCGTTAAAAGGTTGAAAGCTGATTCCGCTGATTACCAATAACCCTGTATAAACGTTGAGTACTATCGTGTGTTTCGCGGTGTAACCCACGGCTTAACAGTTTTTAATGATACTATATGTTAATTCAGGTAATGAAGGTACCCTACTTGGTACTTTCCTACTTGGTATTTGTAGTGTGAAGACTCTTTGCAGAGTCCGCATGGGGAAATGCCATACCTATCGTACCACCAAGCAAAGCGTGCAAAGATCATCGTTTGAACATCAGGTTCTGGTTTGAAGACCAATGTTTTCACAGACATTACTCCGGGATAATAATAAATCCGGGCGGGCTGATATTAAGAGGTCTCATTATGTCTTAGTGGTTTTCTGGTCTAAAGGCCTTGGCTCCCACTGTTGCCTGTTCGCCTTCCTGTCCTGTACAAAATAGAGCATGTCTATCCTCGTACATCATGGCTTCTCTAAAGCATACAGATAAAACATCTTAAATCTCTGGGCTATGAGCGCAGTACAGTGCTAGGCAATGATTTGGACTTTTCGTAATCCAATAGCTGCGTCTCACTGTACTGTTGTGGGCAGGCATGTTGCTTACCATTAGGTACATGCCGTGCTCGTCTCGTCTGTCTGAACTAAAAGAAATAAACAGTTTAGTAGGTATTGCGTGTTTGCCGGCAGGTTTCTGTCGCGTGGAGCGTCGTACCGCTCGCCGTCGCTCAGCACCGAGCACAGCTCCGATTGGACGCCGCAGTATGGCTACGTGCCTACACACAAATGTAAGTAATACAGATCCCACTATAGTGACTTCAACTCAGTTGTGCGCGCGGGCCTATGTGTGGGTAAGCTTGTACATATACAGTTACTTTGTATGCTCGTCACGTTTTGCTCGGACGACGACTGCCGCGCCACTGCCACATAATGAAAGTTGTATAATTACAAGCGCACGCACACATAGCGCCGCGCGCACAGATGAGTTGAACTATCTGTAATATTATAAGTTATGGTAATCTTTGGATGTTGCTCAATCGCGTCGTAACGTTTGAACGGATCGTGTTGAAATTCGGAACAGATCATAGTCTGGAATAACACTCTTTTTTATCACGGGAAAATAACGGGAGCGGAACATTATACCCCGGTTATGTCTTATACTCGACATATTGTATGATTCGGACTTCGCCTGCGTCAAGTATGGCTTCATATAAGAAAATATTCACTTCCGTTTGATTGATGGCGCTGTATTTAGAACACGGAACTCGGTTTAAGTGTCAAGTCAGGCGAGTTTCCTGTTACTAAACTGTTGAATGTAGAATCGTCTATATAAAAAAAATTGACAATCATAGGGACTTCCAGAATTTGAGAGCTCATTTGGAAACTACGTGGGTGAAACCAGAGGGCGAGGTCATGACCATGGCCATCTAGATCATCCGAGTTTACCCAAAGAATTTTTCATTTACGAACGTGATGCTTGAGTTTCACAGCCGACGGAAAATCGGTAATTGGTTCGCCAAAAAAAGTTTTCTCTTTGAAAATAATAATCAGGAAAGTGGCACTCAAACACTATCCTATCTTTTATAACCGATCTCGTGGTTTAGTTGGTAAGGAGTGAGTTATTGATTGTGCATTCAATGAGAAAGTTTTAAAGGCCGCAAAATGCGGTTGAAACTTAAATTTTATATCACCGACTATAACATTTAAAATGTGATTAACCTCAGTATAGAAAACGTTCAATGTGTTTTGATGACTTTTCCAGTGGAATACCGTCCGTGGCGCAGCTCGTTGCCGGACGTGCGTCGCGACGATACGGACGACCTGATCGAGGAGGCGGAGACGTTCGTGCGGCGGTCGATACCGGACCTGCCGCACGACGTCGCTATCGATGGTATACTGCTAACAACTACAACTAAATTAAAAGTTTTGAATTACCCCCGACCATTTTGGAATTAAAATTTGCAATAGTGTATTTTATTCTAGTCAAACCTTTTCATTTGATATTCATATTGAGAGAATTCTATAAAAAATGTGATTTGCCCTGTTGTCGCAGCCGCCATCTTGGATTTGCAATTTATCATATTGCATAGTATTCGACTAGTAGACTTTCATTTGATACCCCTCAATAGGGATTGAGGGAATTGTGAAAAAATATGTAATTCGCCATTTTGTGGCGGCGGCCATCTTGGATCATCTTGGATCATCTTCATCAAACGTTTTCCGAACGTTTCCGACTTATTCGCCTTTCAAACAAAAAAAATGCATAAAAATACATAAAAATTGAACATAGTAAACACAGCGATACGACATGGATAAAATTAAAATAAAAGACCCAGAATACATTAAAAAAAACGGTGACAGCAGCAGCTGAATGTTTCTTTCTCGCTCTAGCACACTCGGTGGTCGCAAGATCAACCAGAAGATTTCTTTCACTTCCGACCGTGACGATGAGCTTCATTCACGGTCCACGAAAAATCTGTGCGTATTGTATTCAACATCCAAATTAGTTAAATAAAATGCTGTGATTGGTCCACAGGCGACAAGCTAGCGGTGTGCTCCGGACAGCCCTACATCCCGGCGGGCCCGCGTCAGCTGAGACTGGGATACTCGGTTAAAGTGATTACGCCCTTCGGACGCATCGCTATAGGGCGTGTGCGGTAAGCATATAATATGTATACACTACAACCTATCTACTGGGCATCTTTTTTTTTACTGTTTTAATTCATTTTTTTACATAAGATAAGAAAACTCTTTAATAAAAGACAAAAAAGAAAAAAGAAAATTACAAAGTTAACTTAAGAACTTGTAGAAGTCATAGGTATGTATAACCAAGGAATGCAACAAATTTTTGAACTTCAGCAATATTTCATGTTACTAACAGAGCTCCGCTGTTTTACCGTCATAGTTCCCGTTCCTTAACGGGATAAACGTAGCTTAGGTGCTCTTCCAGACTGTTTTATTTTTTTGTTTTAAATAAAGAGTGACGAGACGAGCAGGACATATTTGTGCCTGATGGTAAGCAACATGCCTGCCACATAACAGCACAGTGACACGTAACTATTGGAACACGAAGAGTCCAAATCGTTACCTAGCACTACACTACGACCGTCACCCAGAGATCTACGATGTTATATCTCTAAACCCTGTAATTTATCTGGAAACATTGCCCTTCAAGCCGGTACAAACCGGTAACAAAGTAATGTTTGCACATTACTGCTTGGCGGTAAAATAACTGGCAAAGGTGTGGTACTTCCCCAGGCGGACTCTGGAAAGAGTCCTAACACTACAATAAATCTGTGTTCCAAATTGCAACTCGATCTGTTCAGAAGTTACGACATGATTGAGCAACAGATATCAAAACATTGACATTTATAATATTAGTAGGATGTCAATGTTTAGACGTTTGTTGCTCAATGACGTCAAAACTTCTCAACGGATCGGTTTGAAATTGAAAATATAGCTATCACACATACTTCTCATCACGAGAAAATGACAAGAATTGCATTACGCAGAAACCAAGGAGCGCTGCAGTGCTAGTACCTTAAAAAATTAAAGGGGTATAATTTTTTGCGTGCATACATAAGTACCCACATTTTTTTCCATTTCCAGATATGTGGGTATTGCGGGCGGCACGGCCGCCTCAAGTAGCGTCGTCATCGGCATAGAGTTCTCTCTCCACCAATACCCCACCCTCCCCCGCAACGACGGCACCCACCGCGGCCGTCGGTACTTCCTCACCCCGCCGCACTACACCGCTCTCTTCGTACCTTTCTCTAAGGTCGTCATGGCGTGGGCGCATTAGACAGGGACAGGTATACTGGACGTGACGCGTTAGACGGAGACAAACGTATTCATCCCAGTCTCGTGCATTGTACACTGCGATGAATATTAAATCTGTGAAGTTAGTGACGTATTTGTGAACGTAAAGACGCAGTAGTAAAAAGTTACGATTTGAAAGATTCACATCGTTTGTCGTAAACTGACCGATTATAAATTAGGTCAAATTACATAGATTCTCCTGTAACTCAATGTTTTTTCGTAATCTGTCGTCTCATAACGTATAGAGATCTGAAATAACAACGTACAATGGAATACAGAAGTAATGTATTATGCGACAGGTCAAAACGTTCCCGACTCGGATTCTTCTACGTTCGTCAAAAAAATGAAGTTTTGTCGTACCTATTTGTTTAACAATAAGGCCTAAAATAAACTAGCAAGTGGAATATATTGTAATGTTCGGATCGAACCAAAGATTCTAGTTAGAAGAAGCTACGGTTGTAAATAAGTTAGATTGTTTAGAGTTGCTGTAATATGTAAGTGTTTGCGGTAGAATTGAATGGCATGCGGTAAAGAGTTTCTGTAGGAAAGGACTATTTGTGTTTGCAATGGTTTGTAGGCGAAGTGGGAATACGAGCGAAGCACGTTAGCGTCACGTAACCGAGGCCTAAATGTATTTAAAATGCAAGAATGCGGTAACTTTAACATCAGTGTTGATTCTATAAATAAATAATTTTTTTGATAAAGGATAATTTACATTTCAAGTATTAAATTAAAAGTATGTGATTTATATTCAATGAAATTAATTTAAATGTCATGTCAGAATTTAAATTTGTATGTATTTTTTAATATAATTTAACATGACTTGAATATTATATTTATATCAGAAATAATGTTTACAAAGTGATAGTAACTGACATGAGGAGATGATTTTCAAAAGTGGTCATCTGCAAATTTCATAGATTTTGGATAAAATTTACGAAATGATTTACTGAGGATTATAATTTAAGATACCAGTCGTAAAATTTGGACATGACTTGGTGTGACATTAAATCTACATTAAACGATATTACCATTACATAAAAAGTAAATTCTGTCACATGACATTCACATTATATTATGACAAAAAACGAGATTTCATATGACATTAAAAAAAAGTCTGATAAATTATATAATATAACAAACATTTCAAATTCTGATACATGACATTCAAATTGTAATGAATACCGATGTATAATACACCTCCTGATATACATTTGGTATCTTTGCGTGACATTACACTAATCCTCGATATTTCTGCTTCGCTTAAAGGTTAAAAAGTGGGGTGAAGTAAAGTCAGCTGTTACATGATATATTTGTATGAAATATATTAAAATTTTATCCAATGTTCTCTTACTAAATATGTATAAGTAAGTATTGGTGTATCTAAAAAAAAAGTATTTGTACGAATTCTGAATTCATTACAAAACATAAGTATGTACGAAAATAGTACCTTTGATAATATTAATTTAAGATAATGGTAGTTGTTCTATTTCGTAGACCGTACTTTGATTGGACCTAAAAATACTAAAATAAAGAAAAAATATGCAGTTAAAAATGCAAAAATTGATAAAAGTTGTAATCACGACCTAAATAGATCTGTGTTCACTGTATAATGTATATGTATAGGCTATTTTATGCATAGTAAGTGTGTATAAACTTAGCCCAACGTTGTTTGCTGTAGGGAACTAAATTGCTGTACCTTTGACTCTCCACAATTGGACTCCAAAGCTCAAAGGGCTTTCTTAATTGCCTCTTCTTTCGGTTTTGGGCTTGTATATTTTTAAATGGGCCTACCTCATCTCTCTAACGAGTCACAAGGACGAACGAGGATGATTAATCATCCAAAATACATATAACAAAATATAAACTACAACCATACAATGCTTGACAATGAAAAAAAGAAAAAAGAAAAATAATATTTATTTACCAACAAACACATACATTAAAATGGTTAATTATGGCTTCCGCACTAGGCTTGGCCTGTATCACGGAAGCCGATACGATTGTCCTATATGGATTGATTTGATTGGAATGCATGCCTGGCCTGGCATACATCTTGGCATACAATTTTCTTTTCTAGATAGAGTTAGATAGAAATGGTATACAGGAAAGCGACCAACGACACATTTTAACTCGTAAATTTGACCTATATACAACTAAGGTAAACTAAATAAAGCCTTGTAAAAAGTTTTCATTCAAACGTACAATGGCCCAAACAAGAGTTAGGTTAAGTGCGGAAAAATCCCCGTGAAACTAAGTTCTTATTCGACGCATCGATTTTTGCAACGTGGGCTTGTATGTCGAGTTTCAAGAAACGCAGTGTTACGTACAGCAATTTGGTTTTTGCCATATTATTGGCAACATTATACAGGACTTCCGTACTACAAATTTAACGTAA
This sequence comes from Ectropis crepuscularia, assembly GCA_963693475.1. NCBI lineage: Eukaryota > Metazoa > Arthropoda > Insecta > Lepidoptera > Geometridae > Ectropis > Ectropis crepuscularia. The sequence goes on from OY856358.1 coordinate 21,637,427, forward strand.
GAGTATTTTCATCTCTGTCATTTGACGTGATTAACGTCGAACATTGTTAAACCGATTACACGGTTTTCAAAAATGTCATTTGTCAGATATATTGGCTTGCGAAAGTTTTGTCTAAATGGTACGGCTTTAAATCGCGTACTAAATGTCGCGACGTCGGTCGTTCTAACGAGACCAAAACGTCGGAAGACGTATGGAATTAAAACCATTTAGACCACGATTCAGTTCTGTATAATGTTTTCAATATATTATTGGTGTTGTGCTGTTTCTCTATCCTTCATATGGTTAATATAAAGGCTTTAGAGGTTTATTAGATAAGTGATCAAAGGCTTTTTGAATATGGAATTACGCTCAAAATATTTTATGAAGCTAGTTTAGTCTTTATTTTTATAAAACTTTTTTTTTATACATTGTACTCTAACATTACTACTAGGAGCTCTCTTTTTTACTTTAACTACTGTTTTATGTACTGTTTTTGTTTTGATTTCTATTTCAATGGTTGATTATGAACTTAAAAAGGAAGTATACAAAGTCAAAGGGAACGCGTTGTAAGCCATATTAACCCTTCAGCCACTTTCGTAACCGACTGATTCGTAAATTAATAACTTTGTTTGAGCATCATGCACAAATTATTAAAAAGATTGAGTGCTTAAGTATCACTATTGTATATGTTTTATATCAGCTGTCTGGCGGCATAGTACAAACTTTGCTTAGTTTGGGGCTAAACGGGACTGTTGCTGCTAAAAATGTCGACTAATAGTTATTATATCGATTGTGAAAGATATTTTTGTTTAGAACGATAATTATTTGTATACAATTTCAAAGTCCCACATTTAAGTTTTGTGTATTAGTATTTTTTTATATGAAGCGTTTCTTTTGACATAGTATAACTTTAGTTCAATACTATAAAATCATGGTTTTCTTATTGATTCACATAATTGTGATTTATTTTGTGAATTGCAAAGACTATTTTAATTTTTAAAGAAACTTTTTGTGACGTACAAACGTATTAAAGATTTTTTTTGAGATAGTTTCGTCCTGCTCGCGATACATTAGGGAGAGAGACGAAACTATTTTAACAGAATCGAAGTATCTAGTTCTGAGTGTACGAAACAGTTGCTTTAAAGATAGTTTTATAGAAAATATCTGTCAAAATAAAAGAATGAAGTTTTACCTTAATAACAATATTATTTGAAGTGATATTTGGTAGATGATCCCTATGATTTTATTTTGCTATTTTGAACTCATTATAATTTTTTAAATCAAAATCTTTGTCATGTAGAGTCGTTTTATATTTTTTAACAATACAATATGTTTGCTTGTATTAGTTATCTTGGAGCTAGAGGCTAGAGTGTTGTGTGAGGAATATCCACAAATATTTATTTTAACAAAAAAAACCATGGATCCAAGTATTTCTGGAGTGCAAAATAAAGGTGAAATTTCTTTCCGTTTCGACAAGATATTTTCTAAACCACTTTAAAGCAACTTTTCAAGCCCTCTGAGCAGTTCCTCGGCTATAACTAGGCAGCGTCATATCCTTTTCTAACAGCTCAGAGCATAAATGTGTATTTTCTGAAACTGTATTATTAGTCATGTAGATTTTGATGTAAAATTAATATATTAGATGTAAATTTAATGGCACTAATGTAAGTAACTTATAAATAATGTTGTAAACTACTTTGATCTCTAAACCAAATAAAACACGCCTATTTAAGTCTAAAATAAAATATACCAAAAAATATGCAAATTTAATATTCAGTCCTTTTATTAGTATTATGAAGAAAGAATGCCGATTCTCCGAAATGTGTTTATATGAGGTAATCTTCGGAACCATGATATCAATTAATGTTACTCAACACTACTAACAATTGCACGGGTAACTCACGTGTGTTATGGTCGGTACAGTCTGATTTGGTTTCAACCGCATCTTGCGGACTTTTTCAAAGAGCATGCGCGCGCGTGTTCTCTATTGAAACGACAGTGGACTAAAGTAATAATGGACCACATCACACGAGTTACCCGTGAATACATTAAATGTGTGTAACAGCCACGTTAGTTTTCATACTAAAGTCTTACACCATTTGAAAGATACAGTTCTCTAGATGGTAATAGGCTATGTTTATGAGTTAAGTTTACTTATTGGTAGAATTAGATATTTCGATGCAGTTTCTTGCACCATGTTCACGGGTAAGTTTACCCGTCACTTACCTACGTGTTTTTACCCGTGGATATAGTGAAACTACATCAAAATATCAAGAGCTCGCTACATCATATAACCACGGTACCTAAATATCCCGTAATTATTAATCTTAGAAGTTAACAATATTTATAGCTAAAAACAGTTATCTATTGGATTGCGAATATCAAGTTCTCTTCCGGCTTAGTGCTTCTTTGTGCATAACCTCATCTTTATTAAACCATTGTAAGGTAAGACGAGCATAGACATTTAACTAGGTAAGATGTTAAGAGATATAATTGCGAATTTTCCTAAACTATTCTGATGTGACTGAATTTACAATCGACGCAAATCTTCAGGAGCTGTCTTTATTTTGGAAAGTTCTCTATAACGACAGATGATGTGTGATGTGATGGATGATAGACAACATTCGAGGCTTTAACTAAACTAACACAGATTATAGCCAAAGGCCAATTCGACCACGTCAAATTTCAAACAAATATCTATAGGAACGTTCGTAGATATTTAACTACGTTCAAACAACCTTGGGTGCGTACGTCGTTTCTATCTGCCAGCTCATACAGTTTTGCGTGACTCGTTCTTGTTTGATGGAATTGAACTCGAGTTTGTCTGGAAGTGACTTATTATTGAATATTTACAAAAGCGCTGTATGTAACCTGGCATCGAATATGAGTAGAACATCCCTGAGAAATTATGCATGTTACATATTGCTTTTTCTGTTTTATTTTGTTGTGGGAAAGTACTCAAGTGGCCCTTAAGTTTTACTTTACATCTTCTATCTATTGCTTGATGCTGTGGTGATGTAAGCAGGTGTATTGTTTACCATCTATTGACTTTTTCACTTTCCCGTAAGTATCAGTAGCAGAACGTGAAGGTCTCGGGCGTGTTTAAAATATAAGTTCATATCTATTCTAAAAAACCAAAGTATAGCTCACAGTAAGATTCGAACTCTGCCGGTTACGACCTTTAATTATTGTCACAATACGTAAGTACTTACAACTTTGTCATTGAAATACATGATCCGGAAAAGCGGGAACTCAATTCGTGTATTGAACATTAACATAATTAATTGAAAATTGAATTAAATCGTTGAAGCACAGTTACGACCGTGACCTGCGGTCTTTTTCCCTTAGACGCGTTCGCTTGAGTTTACTTTCTCGGGTAAAGTTTCGATCGAACTATACAGAGTTTTTCTTTTCAAAAGCGCCTTGTTTTGCAGTATTATACTCGTATACATAATTTTGAGATAATTTTAAATTCTGAAATTTTGAGATTTTTATTTTATTTTTCGAGATTTTTAAAAATGTATTTCTATTTATGTGAAAACCTCTAAAAGTTACTAAATTAATGGATAAACCCATCAGTATTATTAGTGTAAATTGTAAACGTTTCAGCTTTTGTCTCTCAAGTTACTTTGAGATGTCAATAAAATATTTTCCAGAGGTCCTTACACAATATTACTATGTATTATTGTACTTATCATATTGTTTTTTTGTTCAAATAAAGTTATATAATTTATTAAATATTGCTTAATTATTGTATCACTTTTATTGTCCATGATAAATATTCAAAAATTGAATGGAAATTATGGATGTTCCTATACTACTTACGTAAGAGTTGGAGCCAACATTTAATTATCTATTGATTTGTGTAATAAGAATGGCATTGAATGTGGTAATATATTATGCACATAATGCTTACCGCATTTAAATTGAAAAATAGCATCGATTTAATTCTCTGTAAACTCCATAAATGATTTGATTTCAAGAACTATTTGCCTTCTTTTTGTATGAAACTGAGTAAATCGTTGAAAAGCTTCGTTTTGAAATATAATCTTTACTGTTGATTTATGTGCTAAATTAATTCTGAAACAAATCCGTGTTCAAGAAGAGTGCCAAACGACTGGGCAATTTTATGTATTTGTATTTCTTCAGTATTGCTAAGATTGTAATGTAAGATTGTTTTACTAATCTTTATATCAATGTTGTTTTTCAAACATGCCTATTTTTTTTATTAATCTACTATTTTTGAATGTTTTTGTTTAATGAGTGTGTGAGAATAGTAAATTAAAAACGCGTGGAATAACAAGATTATCTCTACTCCTACATTTCTATACTACAAACACAGCTAACGTAACTTGTAGCATCTTTCTCTATAGAAATAGCTATTTCTTTCATGTAAAGGTAGCCTATAATTATAGAAATTAACTCATTTGACCTTTGATAACTTCGGTGTTACTTAAGACTATTTGTGCTTACCTCTGTCTATTTATGTACCTATGTGTAAGTATATATATTGATATGTACTAAAAGTATATACGATTCTATGCTAGTCTCTCTATACTCAGCTCTGTTGATAAAATCAAAGAAATCTATTTTAAATATCAATGTATCAGGTTATATGTTAATTGTATGAAATAAATACTTAAAATTTCACTACTCTTTTATTAACATAATTTTTTTGTCTTAGTAGATGAAAAATTACGCAAAATACACAGTCATTATTATGTATTCGGTATATTTATGTAGAATCCCGCTCGAATACGGTGCGCACCGATTGGCGCGTCGGTTCGCAATGCACGATTGAACTGTCCAGTCATGCATGTACTTTCAGCGTGTCAACCATGGACGTATAAAAAAGTCGGACGTAGTGTCGCTAAAACAAAAACTGTGTCACTAGAGTCGGCCACATTTGCACGTGTGCATTGTCAGGTTGTCACGGATAGGCTGACACGCACACATATACACAAGTTGCGCGTGTAATGACCTAATGACTCACTGATGTGTGCGTGTCAGCCTGTATGTGACAGCGCACACATGCATATTATGTGGCCGACTCGATTGACACAGTTTTTGTTTTCGCGAGACTACGTCCGACTTTTTTTATACGTCCATGGTGTCAACATGACTTGCATACTTCCTATATCACACTACAAACAATTTAAATCTCTTTCTCCAGCTTAACATGTTTTGTATCGACCAATAATTATGTCTAGACTACAGGCCCGTGAACAAAATTTACGTAGTAAATGAACCACCAGGAGACCTATGTAGGACGATAGAAGGGTATAAAGTAATTAGATTCAGCACTATGCCGTCACTTGTAAGCTGTCCAACTGAGTACAGTCGAAGATTGTTGCAACCCTCGATCATTTCTTCTTATCGCATGATTTTTGTACGGCGTTGTAGAATAATAGATTAGAAGAGGTATTGAAACTATAAAAAATATAAATTTTAAGTTTTCAATTCTTATTTTGTCGGAAAAATTCGTGATTTTCTGACGATTTACAGATTAAATTTGGGTATTTGATTATGTACGGCATTGGTTCCATACAGTTTCAATACCTCTCCTAATCCATTATTTCGTAATGTCGTACAAAAATTATGCGACAAGGAGAAATGATCGAGGGTTGCAACCCCCCTTCTTCGACTGTACTCAGTTGGACAGCTTAGGTACAAGTGACGGCATAGTGCTGAATCTTATTACTTTATACCCTTCTATCGTCCCACATAGGTCTCCTGGTGGTTCATTTACTACATAAATTTTGTTCACGGGCCTGTAGTCTAGTCTTATCAATATTAAAAAGTGGTTAAAGTTTTTTTTGTAAACGCTGTGAAATCAACGCGACATATTGCTCGTACAGCGGTTGACCGCGTTTTGCGTGCGCACCATATTCGATGAATCCGCACCGCCGGCGCCGTCCAAATGTTGGATGTAGTGCGCTCAAACAATATACGAGCGTTTGTCAGTAGTATAACAGTATAAAGAAATACTACCAGTGGTTCATTGCCTTTGATCTTGGGAGAATCGCCGATAATGTGTAGACACGGGTAGGGTTGTCGCAATTTTAAAAACGTACCTAAATAAAATTAAAACACGCGGAAGACGACGGCCCTGAGCCGCGCTCCTGCAATACTAACATTGTAATGTAGGCAATGCCGGACCGCGCTTCCCGCGTCTCACCCCGCACTCCCCGTACGATTGCCCCGTCTAGACGGCTTCGTTGAACGACTCTATGATTTAATAGACTGTGGTAGTATACCTAATACTAATGCGACAAACTATGAGCAGCCGTTCCACGTACGTACCTACTAAATTTTTAGAACAGCTTTCGTTTGTCATTTTTAGAATTGCATACCTTTCTATAATCACTTAGGTGTAAGGGGTGTAAGGGGGAAGCGCTTATAATTTAGCTTCCCCAAATGTCAACCTACCCTGCACCAACTAACGAGGCTCTGACGACCGAACCAATGGCGCTATATCCATTTAAAAGCCAGTCTTAAATTTACCAGGCCAGTGACGGGCAGCGGCGTCGCTGGTGCAAAGGGCTGGCCCCGTGGTCACCAACCCGCCTGCCGCCTGCCGCCTGCCAAGCGTGGTGACTATGGCAAACACCCCCCCTTATGAAAGACACAAATAAGAAACGGCCCCTAGTCCCCGGCGGCTCCGCTATTCCGACGACTTCCAACCACCCGAACAAGCCGGTTTCCGAAAAGGCTATAGTACCATAGACCACATCGATACGCTTCGGCAGATTATACAGAAAACCGAGGAGTATAATCGGCCACTATGTATAGCGTATGTGGACTATGAGAAAGCCTTCGATTCCATCGAGACTTGGGCAGTGCTTCAGTCTCTCCAGCGATGCCCCATGGACTATCGCTATATCGAAGTGTTGAGGTGTATTTACAGCAAAGCCACAATGTCTGTCCGATTACAGTACCAGTGCACAAAACATATCCGGCTACAGAAAGACGTGAGACAGGGAGATGTTATATCTCCGAAACTGTTCACTGCCGCGCTGGAAGATGTTTTCAAGCTACTGGACTGGAACGGACATGGCATCAATATCAACGGCGAATGCATCACTCACCTTCGGTTTGCCGACGATATAGTTATTGTGGCGGAGTCGATGGAGGACCTCGGTGCTATGCTAAGGGACCTCAGTAGAGTATCCCAACAGGTAGGTTTGAGGATGAATATGGACAAGACGAAGGTCATGTCAAATGTTCATGTCTCACCTCCGGTACAGGTGTTTGTTGGGAATACCACACTCGAAGTTGTTGACGAATACGTCTACCTGGGTCAAAAGATCCAATTGGGTAGATCCAACTTCGACAAAGAGGTCCAGCGAAGGGTCCAACTCGGATGGGCAGCGTTCGGGAAACTACGGCACATCTTGGAGTCCAAAATACCCCAATGCTTGAAGACGAAAGTCTTCAATCAGTGTGTGTTGCCAGTGATGACTTATGGAACTGAGGCGTGGTCTTTAACTGTAGGCCTCATAACAAAGCTCAAAGTCACACAGCGAGCTATGGAGCGAGCTATGCTCGGAGTCTCTTTGCGCGACAGAATACGTAATGAGGATATTCGCAAAAGAACGAAAGTAGCCGACATAGCTCGAAAAGTAGCTAAGCTGAAGTGGCAATGGGCAGCCCACATCGCTCGCAGAACTGACAACCGATGGGGAAGGAAGGTTCTCGAGTGGCGACCACGAACCGGAAGACGCAGTGTTGGACGGCCTCCCACTAGATGGACAGATGACCTTACAAAGGTCGCTGGAAACCGCTGGTTGCAGGTTGCGCAGGACCGTTCGTTGTGGAAATTTAGGGGGGAGGTCTATGTTCAACAGTGGACGTCTTGCGGCTGATGATGATGATGATGATGAATGACTAAGGTACTATGTTTACATTTTTAGTCATAGTCAAAAGTTTTACACATACTTACAGGTACATTGTCGATTTTCATAGGTTCAAATCAAACAAGAAAGTAACAAACAACAAGTTTATTCAACAAAATTTGTGCAACAAGTAAAAAAAACTATACTAAAGCGCACTGGGCAGTTCATTCATAACAAAAATGTAGGTATGTTTATTTCAGCCTAGTACTTAATAGGGCTGTTTATAAGCCTAACAGTCTTCGACGAAGTTTTACACAGCTTTAGAAACTTTATTGTGTCGAAATAAAAACAGATTTCACTAAATAAAATGAAATAATAGGATAGAAAAATAGACAAAGCAGAAAAAATAGAATTAGATGTAGAAAGAAGAAGTATAGAAAGAACAATAATATTTATATGAAAGCTAGAATGTTGTAGCCTACGTAGGTGTTATAATATCTACCTAAAGTAAATAAGTAGTAAAATAAATAGAAAATAATATGAAGTTTGAGTGAAAAAAGCCAGTAGTAGGTGAAGGAGAAAAAGAATACTTAGAAAAGAAAATATAGAAAGTGGTGAACAATTTATAAAGAAAGAAGGTGAGATGACGCATAATAATTCACATGTATATGTTAAGGAAAAATATATAACACAACTCGATGAAGTTCAGAGAAGAGAATAGCTGATAGTTATGATAAAGCTAAAAGGAATTTTAGAAAGTTAAATGGTAGGTACTTATAAGATAAAAAGTGTTTAATAAAATAGAAAAAGGTTGACGTGAAGTTAGATTAGATTTACGACAGACATTACGAATAATTGTTGGTATATATAAAAATAAAGACAGACAAGTGTAATATTAAGGATAGAGTAAAAACAATTCAAAATATTATAAAGAAAAGATATGTTTTAAAAAGAAGAAAAGTAGAAGAAAGAGAAGTGACAGAAAAATGAAGGGGCAAGAAAAAGTAGAAGAAAGAGAAAATGAAATTTGAATAAATGTAAAAAATACCGTCCAAGTGCGAGTGGGACTCGCGCACGATGAGTTCCGTACCATTAGCAAAAAAACAGCGAAAACCTCTTTTATTGTATGGGTATATACCCCTGAGTTATTTATTAATTTCAATTGATTATATTTAAAGAGAACATAAAAGCAAATATTCTGTGAATAGTCTACCTGTCACCATTATTAGTATCGAGCAAGAAACGGTCAAAAAATCAAGTTTGTTGTACGGGAAATATACTAAATATTTATTTTATTTTAATATCTGTTGTTATAGCGGCAATAAAAATACATGTGTTAAAATTTCAACTGTCTAGCTATCACCGTTCTTGAGATACATCCGACGAATGAGGACGGATTGTGACAGACGGACGGACGGACAGTAATAGGTCCAGTTTTTACCCTTTAGGTACGGACCCCTAAAAAAACCGAAGAATAGAAACAGAATTATGCAGACAAAGATAATAAATTAAATATGAAATGAAATTATATAATAAAACGGAAAGACGAAATGTAAGAAACTTGCTATAAGTTGATAGGAAGGAAATCATCAAAAAAGAAAAAGTGAATTGAAAGAAGCAAGAAAAAATAGAAATAAAAGATGAGAAAAGATTTATAGAAGTGGAAGAAGTTCAAATGTAACGAAAAGAAAAAGCATCAAATGAATAAAGATAAATCATGCTACGAGTAAAATTATGCATTATAGATGTAAGATTATGGATACCGTAGAGATATGTTGTATTGAAGATTACATCATAATATCAAGTCACAACAGTGCAATATAACGCGATAACATAAACATCAGATAAAGTGTACTAAAACACAGGCAGTGGATTTATTTACCATGAAACATAAATAGTAGCATTTCAATATTCGTGAAAAAGAAATAAATTTAAAAATAAATAGAGAAAAGGTAAGTTACTATAAAAGTATTGCTTTCTAAAGCGTTGCTAATTTAGCTAAAGTAGAAAATAGAGAAAAGGAAGTAGAATAAGAAAAGATAGCAAAACAATTTATTAAAGAATAAGTAAAAAGTGTCATATAAATACGACGAAAAACTAAGTAGTAAAGAAGCATAGAAGTAAGTTAAGAATAATAATAAATATAGCTTTTAAAAAATATATAGAATTAGAGTCAGATTTATTTATTGCGTAAACTGTGTACAAAGATGTTATACAGAAGAGATATAATATATACTCAGAAACAACAGTCTTACCCTTTGCGGGCATGCAAACCCTCTTTAGTATAAGGTTACAAAAATAGAAGTTAAAATTAGATTAAGTGTATAAATGAAAATAATGAGCACCAAACATTTAAAAATATTTGTAAAATAAAAATAGAATTCAGTAGATCACTTAAAGTAACGAAGAAAAAATGTTTAAATTTGAAATAAAGATTCAAATTATTCACAAATAAAGAGAGATATTAGACATGCAAATAGATATGTTAAGATGAAGAATCTAAGGTAAAGTAAGGTGGTGAAGTTTTATGAGAAAAAATTGCATGATTATATGAGTAAAACGAGAAATAAAAATCATTGCTAGCAGATCAACATTTCAAAAATATTTGTGTAATAAAAACAAAAGGAGATTTTTAAAAGATAAGAAGAAAAATTAAAATAAAGATTGTAATAATTATGCACAGATAAAGATAGGTAGATAATAGACATGCAAATAGATAGGATAGAAGAGTCCAAATAAAATAAGTGAAGAGTTTTGCAGTTTGAAAGCTTTAAGAAAAAGTGTAGGATAATTTATGCATTTTATCTGTAAAGTGCGAAATGAATAATAAGTAAATAGGATAGAAAGTATAGGTAGGAAAACGAAACAGGAGTATTGCGATAAAAATAGACAAATAATTGTAGTAAAGACATGAAAATGAGCGGACAAGAGTGAAACATTAGAGAACATAAATATAAGAATAAAAATAGATGTAAAAATAAAGTAGAAATATGCATTTTTTTTATATGATTCAAAATAAAATCCAAAGAGGATAGAAGAACAGATATCAAATATATAATATGAAATAGAACTGCAGCAAAGGAGATAAAAGAAGAATAGAAGTTGACAAAAAAACATTTTAGTTCTTACTTAAAATTCTTGAAGTGGATAGTAAGAGAAATGAAAGGCTAATAAAAAGAATCCAAAAGTATAAGTAGTTAAAGTAAAAGTAGTGAAGAGCTTTGAACATACTCAACATTTAAAGAGAATAGAGCAATATAGCATAGTAAAATAGTAATAATATAAGAATAAGTAATAAAAATAATCCAAAAGCATAAGTAGTGAAAATAAAAGTAGTGAAGAGCTTTGAACATACTCAACATAAGAAATTAAAGAGAATAGAGCAATATAGCATAGTAAAATAGTATAGTATAAGAATAAGAAAAAGGTTGACTTTAAAAAGACGAAAGAACAGAATAACATAGGTGATGGTAATAGATAAATGTTTATAGTCCAAGATAAAAAAAGGTAATAAGATAAATTGTAATAAAAAAAGATACCTGACTGTGAATAACATTGAAAATAATACAAGGGAGAAAAAATAAGAAATTTAAATTGATATTAAAAGGAAGAAAAGCGTAACACATGCAAATATTATATTTTTATAATAAAGAGATCAATGTTTTAATATGAGAACGGAAGGAAAGAAATTGAAAGTTTGAACTATAAATAATTGGAAACAATAAAGTAATTTAAAGTAAGAAGTAAATCAGAAAAGCAAAGACATAGAGAGATAGAGAGAGTAAGAGAGAGAGATACGGGCAAATCTTTGTAGTACTTAAAGATTTTAAAATGAAAATTATAGATGGAGTATGATGAGAAATAATTAAGGGTAAATAAAAAATATAAAAGTTAAACTTACTGAGAAAGCATGTAAAAATGTGAGCATAAACATATAAAATAAAGAATAAAAGAAGTATAGTGACCTAAAATCTTGTAAGTTAAATTACTAGATAACAAAGAAGAAAGAAGGTTTTGAAAACCCTAGCGTAGAACGCTGAGGCGTGATGGCGAAGAAAAATAAAGTACCGAAAGTAAGAAGAAAATCAGAACTGACTTGAGTAGACTCGAAAATAAAGAAATCGAATAAAATTATACAAGAGATAAGAATTTCAGCATAGAATATATAAGTAGAAATGTGAATGTAAGATAAAAAGTATAATGAAACTAATAAGGCAATAAAATGTATTGAGGAAAAGAAAAGCAAAATGTAGCAAGAGCATGTACGAAAGAAATAATTGTCAAATTAAGAAAAATTAAACCCAGATTACTATATCCCAAAAAAGAAATAGATAAAAATTGGGTAAATAAGTATAAAAAAGCGAATAAAATTACTGAATTTATAAATTTGTTAAATATAATGTCATCATGTTCGACATGACACAAAAAAAATGTGTCAGTCAATCTTTAAAAAGATAGTAATCAAGATAGTATCAAATAAAATAAATGACACAAAACTAAAACTTTTGCACTAAGAAGAATAAAGAGTACAAAAAGGGATACCAAAGAATTTGAAACAGTAGAAGTAAAAAGAAAAATAGAATAAGATCACTGTTATCAAAGAAATCGGAAAAGTTGAATAATAGTTGTGTAGTAATAGCACATTCGAAAAAAGTTTCATAAAGCGTAAAGCAAAGAAATAATTTAAAGAAAGTAAGGTCTGATGTGAAGAAAAACAGAAATTTCCAAAGATTTTGGTTGAGCATAATGATATATATTTTTTGATTAAATGATATTAGAAACTCTGAAGAAATTTGAGTAAGAAAAAGCGTAAACGTATCTATTTCGATAAGTTTTTGAGAAAATATGCAAGACAAAAAAAAACCAGCATCATCACTGTGATTATACAATGTACCTATAACTAAAGTAACAATAGTACAAGTAGGTATTCCAAACGTTGTATTACCAAAATTGTTCATTTAACACTGTAAAATAACTGAATCAGTACTATTTAATGTTTTTTACGTGACATACCTAAATAATAATTCTTGTATTCGTAAGTCCTAACACATATTCGCACGTCGAACACAGGAATCATGCAGAAAAATGTATCATGGATATGCAATTATGGAACCAGAATCAGATTAAGAAATGTGATTGAAGTAGTAGGTATGTCGGATTTTACGTACACAATATGACATAGAAAAAAGAATATTATATTTTTTTTAGGAAACTGTAAACGTATAATGCTAATAAACAGATAGGTGTAGTATTATTTAGATAAAACATAGTAATGTGATTGAAGTAGTAGGTATGTCGGATTTTACGTACACAATCTGACATAGAAAATAGAATACAATTTTTTTAGGAAACTATAAACGTATAACGCTAATAAACAGAAAAGAAACAGATAGGTATAGTATTATTTAGATAAAACATAGTTTTACAATAAAACTTTTATGAAAAATATGAGATAAAAATAAAATTATAAGATGAAAGTAAAATAGAAAGACAAAAGAATAATTAGGAAAAAGGCAACAAATAAATAAATCGTCACGTGGCATAGTTGGCATAGTAGACATGCGGATAAAAAAATAACAATGGAAAATAGAAGAGAAATCATATTAGGAAGTATTAATTCAATACAAAGAACATAATATTATTTTGAAAAAAGTTGATGTTATTTACCAGAATTTTGTTCAAGAATAAAAATAGAAATCATTTATATTTATTACAAGGACATGCAGAAATAAGTATAGCAAAAACAGAAATTATAAATAAAAGTCCTGAACAGTGTAGGAAAAGTTAATGTTTGCCTAGTAAGTAGTACTAGTAAACCTTTTAACTATACAACTATACACACGTGTAAATAGTAAGTAAATTACTTACTATTTACATTTAAGTAAAATAAAATAGATTTAAACAAAAGTAGCCAAAGAAAAACAGGCATAAGAATATTAATATTTATTTAGTATTTATTTTGGATTTTGAGTCATAGAACATATGGAAAATGTAAAACAAAAGAGATATTGAAGTGTCAGAATAAATAAAAATTTAAATATAGATCGATAGAAACAATATAGATAGAAAGAAAACTTGAGAGTAAGATAGTAATAGGGAAATAGTGATAGAAAGAGAGAGAGAAGAGAAGATAGAGAAGAGAAGATGATAAATGATGTAAGAAAGAAATAAAGTGTGAAAAGAAAAGTAAAATAATAAAGAACGAGACAACGATACAACGAAAACAGTCATAAATAATAAAAAAAATTACATCCATGTTTTTGAATATCACGTTGGGCAAAAATAGAGAAAGCATAAAATGAAAAGTCAATACATAAATTATCTTTATTTAGATATTATTTTAAGAACCTATTACAGACATCAATCAAAACTGAGTTGGAGAGGTAAGATATAAAGAACAAGAAGAGAGTGAAGATAATAAATAAATACGATAGGACTAAAAACGGTGTGTTTTACATACATTTCTGAATGTTTTTATAGTATTCATCATACGTAGGAATGAAGTGGTAATGCAGTGCTGAAAATTATAAAGGAAGAAAATCTTAATATTATGTGATAAAGAAAGCCATGAAGAAGTGATGTTGATGTAATGAAATGAAACAAAGAAGAAATATAAAGTAATTTATATATTCATCATAAAAGGTGTATGACAAATACTTTATAATACCAGAGTGCAGAATGGAAAATGAGAAACATGATACTTAGAGCTCAGTAAATAAAATAAGAGTTATTATTAAGAATACAAAAATGAAGTAGTATATAGTAGGAAGAATAGTGAAGAAAGCGAAGAGGCTAATTTTAAAAATGAAACAAAAGAAGAAAGAAGTGTAATGAAAGGCGACAGAATAAAAGTAGGTAGGTACAGATAAGCGTGTAAGAGAAAGAGTGAAAAGCAGATACAAGAGTGAGCGATAAAACAGAATGCATGAACTTGTGTTCGTAAAGAGAACTACCTAGCGCGTATCACAGTGTACTTTTAACGAACTTAATAAACCTAAAAGGAACTTTGTTTTCATAACCAGTGCGTTGAAAACAGCGGAATTAACCGTCTTAAACAAATGTGCGGTAATTCTGCATACCTAAAATTATACAAAATTGTTTAATACTGTCTTTGGTAAGATTCGTGCTTAGGCAAGTGCAATTCTCAAAGACTTCGTGCCTTTTCTTTTAATCCTAACCTTTCCTAACTCTCCTAATGTGGAGTTATCAAATTCAACCTATTTCCCTTTGAAGCTTGTTCCTTAGTGGTAGCTTGAAGAATCTTCATGATTATTGACGGGGTAGTCAGCGTACCAACCGAAGGCTCCGTGGTCTCCTGTATGGGCTCCGAAGTCTACGTATTCTCCGAAGTCGGGGGGTCGCTCAGCATAGTGAGAGGTGGCACCGACGGTGGAAGCTCCGGAGTTGTCTGGGGCTGCCTGGACCCGAATAAGCTTCGCGGGGGCGGCCTCGGGCGCTGGTGGCGGCGACAGGGCAACTGCTGAACAATTAAACAAAGTTAGACTGATCAGTTTTTACCCAGTTTTATAAAGGGATCTATGGTAGTTGGCCTCAGATAGCCCACCTGATTAGAGCACTTTGGGCTAACGCAGAAGCTGCAGGGTCTATACTAAACTTAGTAGGTTCGCACATAAATATGTAGAGTTAGAGTAGCTAGTGTTCAGTAGGTAATTAATCATGAAGAACTTCGACGACATTTTTATAGAAATTAACCTTGTTATATTGAATGACAACCTTGTCGATGAAGTCGCAATGACTCAAGTAGGTAAATCTAACTCTGACCAACAACAAAGAAACGATACAGTGAAAAACAGTCATCTGATTCTCATACTAGAGATCTCTCATAGGTAAAAGTCTAAAAGTTTAATTCGTTTAGCAAAACCACAAATATGTAGCAAATTTAGTTACGGTAGCGCAGGCTAATTGATACGATTATTTCCAAGTATGTAATGCAATACGCGTGTGAAACTTTATTTAGGATATTTACGAAATTGTTGGCAATTTGCAGTCGCAAAAAAAACGCGATAACATCGATTTAAAATGGTGCGAACGCTCCATTGAGTAAGTTTGAAGTGAGGAAATCTGACTACAAATTATGTGTGTTTATTTTTGTTTGTGAGTAGAATAATGAATGAGCTGAGTAGTAGTTTAGAACTAATTAGTAAAACTGTCAGTTCTGCGCACATGATCGATTGCGACGTCATGCCTTATTTATGTAATCGTCTAATGTCTAATGGAAAGTAGTCGAGAACTTGCCTCGCCGGAAACTGTAGCAATAGCACATAGGTCGTTTAGATTCTTTGAAATAACTTTACAAAGGTTGCATAATTTCAACACCGATAGATAAAAACACGTACAGACTTGGTAATATATTATTGTTTTTAAATAGTATTACATAATTTGTCATTTTAAACAGTGAATGTTAAAATACAAATTATTATTTTTTTTATTCTTAAATGGAGCCTTGTTTTACGTATTCTGCTTGACTCTAGGTTAAATTGATTTTAATAAACCTTTACCATTTGAATTTAAACTAGGTGTTAAATACTATGATGATTGTGGTTTTAAGTTCGCAAATATCGTGTTATTTTGAGAAAGTATGCACCCAATGCAATTTCTCAGATTAATTTAGCAATAAATAACCGTTACGCAATCTATCATATCTATTATTTAAAAAGTTGCGAATTTCAAAATAGAGAAATCGTGAAATTGATTCGTTCTATCGATTCAATCAATGTGGATCGAATGTCGGAAGCCGTGACTATCGTTCTTTGCGGTTATCGAGATGAAATACTTGAGAAAAACTACAACTCATTCAATTTAATATTTAAGTGTTGAAAGAAATCAAATGTCGACAAGAAAATTAGTTACACACGAGTGCTTATTGTTTAAGTATTAGTTTACTACGCTTGGAAACACGTGTTTTTGTGGAAGACATTTTACTTATGCGTCAAATGCTTTTTCCTTTTGTTAATTTCTTGTATTGTCGTGGGTACAAGTATCTTGAGCATAATTGTTTACAGAATTGAGTTTTCACGCGCTCGTTGCAGTGTAAAAGAGAACAAGGATGCCCATTGTCACTTTGTAGCACTTTTACTTGTTTTATCGCAATGTGAAAGGAGTACGAGGTACGAGTGAGCCCGTTTCTTTTGTTGTATATAGCGAGACTGATCTGTAAAAGTGGTCAAACGAGAGAACTACATTTTATAATGAGTTTCTCTGAATTGGTTTTATGCACGTATCGATCGTGGCTCCTTTATTTAAAACTATAAATGAGTTGGTCGTAAATATGCGGTGATAAGTATCTTATTGAATGTAAAACAAGCCCGTTACGGTGCATAGAAAGCTGATCCTTTGTGTTGCGCGAAAGTGAGAGGTCAGCTGATCTTGATTGATGCCCGTAAGACACGACAATGGTACAATGGTGATATGAATCCATTTCTCTATGTCGGATCGCCATATAGCATTACGCAATATGGTGCCCAGGTTATAAGAGATTTGGAGCCGTTTAACCACAATGATGTAAAGTTTTGCAATAGGTTGACCATTTAGATTTTTCTTTGTTCGCTTCACAATGCAACAAAAATGTCTTGATGTACCTAGAGCATTTTATATTGTGTTTTGGAGTTATTTGTAACGATTTGCAACAAGGTTAAAGTGTACCGAGAGACTGACTCACAACTATTGTCACATAAGTACATAATATTTTGTTAGCTTGCGTCTTAACCTACAGTTCCGATTAGTGAAGACCACATTTTACCATGTGTAATTGTGTAATCCTTGATAAATTCAGCAATCATCATCAGGTTACTTATTAGATGTCTTTGTCTAGTCCGAAGAACAGCGATTACCTATCCGGAGCCCCTGACTCGAATCCCACACGCACCACTGTATTTTCGAAGTCATGTGCGCTTGGCTAGGAAATATCGTGAGGAAACCGATATGATCCTAGAATCTTTCGAGGCTATGCGTCATTCAGCAATCCGCACTGGGACACGCTAAAGTGATAGATAGATAAACTATTTTTATTTATTGCACTTAACAAAACAAACAACTTAAAAAACAATCTTAAAATATAGTAGCAAATGGCAACCATATCGCTAAAAACGATATCTTCCAGGCAACCGTGGGATGAAAAAGAAGTTTAAACATAAAACGCGTGGCTTGGGGATCTCCTTGTGGGTCCCGAGTGGTAAAGTTTAGTACTGGCTTGCTTACTGAGTTGCTCGACTTACTATGTTGTTGGTAGGGCTGGAGTGGTATCTGGAAGTCCTGGCTGTAGGCAGCATGCGGCGCGGGAGGAGCGAGGGTCTGGCGCGGCACCCGCCTCGCTCTCAGCTCGCGGAGGTCCAGGAACGCGATCTGGTCGGCGGGGACGGCGATGTAGGACGGCATGGCCGACGCGACCGCTGCCAACGTCGCGAGAACTAATGTATGCTGGAACAAAGAAACTCACTGTTAGCCCTCGTAACATGTCAGTCTGAATTCAGTCAGGTTTTTTATTTATTCCACAATTATATATCTATTACTAGCAGAGCCCCGTAGTTTCACCCTCTTAGTTCCTGTTCCCGACATTTTTCAAGGATAAAAAGTAGCCTATCTAATCTTCCATACTAGACACAATTTAACTAAATTTAACCCGATCCGTTCTGGCGTTCCGATGTGATCGAACAACAAATATCTAGACTTTCGATTAGTAGGTAGGATTATTGTCCACGCAGTCCACGTTTGAGTACAACTCGCCCGATGGTTACCAATGATTTGGGTGTCTGTTGCTTTATCTTTTTCTTCTTGGAGTACCACTTTAGAGAATGTATATTTCTGAGGGTACGCACTAGAGATATCATCGTAAATGTGGAAACAAAGCAATGTATTGCTCTGTGGCTCAAATAAAACAATTAACAGCGAAAACAAATGCTGAATTCAGAGTATGACAATTTAAGAAAACTAATAAAAAAGAAGCCAAGTGCGAGTTGGACTCGCCCATGAAGGGTTCCGTTGCAGCAAGTAACATAATATACATAGTACACATAGTTCTTGTAGTTCGTTGTAACTTTGATCGAAGTTTTAATAATAGTGTATTTATGACGTACTAAAAAAAAACTACTCATCAGATCGAGTTCAAACTAATTTTCGTTGGTAGTTTTCATGGTAATGTACATCATATATTTTTTTTAGTTTTTTCATTCTCTTACTTTAGAAGTTAGAGGGGGGGGGGGGGACACACATTTTACCACTTTGGAAGCGTCTCTCGTGCAAATTATTCAGTGTAGACAAAAATTATGTTAGAAACCTCAACATCATTTTTGAAGACCTATCGATAGACACTCCACACGTATAGGTTGGATGAAAAAAAAATTTTTGAGTTGCAGTTCTCAGTATGGGAGGCACCCCTAATTTTTGTTTTTTTTTTAAACTTTTGTAAAAATCTTAATGCGGTTCACAGAATACATCTACTTAGCAAGTTTCAACAGTGTAGTTCTCATAGTTTCGGCAAAAAGTGGCTGTGACATACGGACGGACAGACAGACAGACAGACAGACAGACAGACATGACGAATCTATAAGGGTTCCGTTTTTACGTTTTACGGAACCCTAAAAACGACCATAAAGACACTATCACATGATGCAAGTGAGCTATAAACATGACAATGGCTAATTGCACTCGTAAACCTAATTATTCCGTCGACAATAAAAACTAATTTCAACACTAACATTGTTAACTAATGACTCTATTACGAACTTTTGTCGCAAACCTTCCAACGTTGCGACAAGGTATGCGCTTTGTGTCGACAAACTAGACCAACCTTCTGAAGGAAGAGCCACGATCGAATTCTCAGTCCAAGTATTGTATTGTAGTATCATTGATTACAAAATTTTGCTAACGTTACATATTACCTACATAGTACAGTAAGGGTGAACTAAAATATTTTCTTTCTATGCTCTATTCTTTGTATGTGCGTGAATGAGCACACGACAGTCGTGTCCGCGATCGATCAGTAGCGACATTGCAAAGCGAACTGTCCACAAGTTACGCTTGTTTAGTTGCTCTTGCGCAAGTCGCTGTAATTGGAGCTTGCGCGTTGCATAACTTGAGACATGCTGAGGTGCGCACTGGACCACGACTGAACTAGAGTATTTAGAATATTTTAAAGTAGCTATTCAATAGATTAATTTTATTATCTTAACAAGTATAAGAACTGAAAAAAAATGTTAAGTTAAAATATTATTGAAAAAAAATGTTATCAGACCTAAAACTGTGTACGAAATATCAGATCAATTTGTAAACAATCAGTGTGTTAAAATGCCAAGTACTAGATTTGATTCAAACAAACTGGTCAAGCTAAATAAAACTGTAAAAAATATGTTTTTTTGGTATATGGAGGTAGGTAAACAAAATCAGTTCGGGCACCCCTGCTGCTCTACGTACACAAACATGTTTCAATGTAAAAAGTAGGTAATTTATATTAGTGTGATTACTCATTGTCTGCATTAGGAGAATGCGGAGCACGCTCACTGGCCTTTGTTAAGTTTTAGTTGTTCTGTCTGTAGAATGTCAAACATAAAAAGCTCGTCAGGTAAGTCGGCTGGTTGCATGGAAATCAAATGTCAGATCGCAAAATATCAGCAGTTCCGGGCAGTATTAGTACCTATTTTAATAATATTTGATGTAGCTACCTAATCTATAAAACTGGGTCTTAATAAACCGTTTATTTAAATTAGTAATAGCTTGTAAATTGCATCATTTATAGACTGTTTTAATTTGATACGGAAAAAAAACATTAAACATGAATGAATGGGGATATAATTGTGTGGTACTTTAGTAGATTGTTGCCACCTATCTGTTTTTTTATATTGGAACAACGATTTCTACAGCTTTAAGCATGATGAATGTGTCGAAAGTAGCTAAGATGGAGATTAAAGCCACTAATACACACTGGAAGCCATTTACTGTAAAGATATTAAACAAATGTCACCACTCGTGTAAAAGATGTCTTAAAAATTGACGAGCTATTGATTGCCATCACGCCTTTCATTGGTCGTAATCAGTTGGATAACAGCAATAATTAATTTAAGGAATTGTATTCTTGGAGTTTATATGTTGGAAGGTTTGAGATGAAAATGGAAACCGAATCAGTAGAGCTTATTTCTAGGATATTTTGCTTTGTGTCAGAGGTCTCACTGAGACAAACCAAATGAATACTAGAGTAGGTATGTATAAATTATTCACTTAATAAATTTAAATAGAGTTTAGCAACTCTATTTAAATTCCCATTGCTGGGACTCCAAGCCTCCACAAGAAGAAAGTAAAGTTCATACCACCACGTTAGCGAAGTAAGAGTTGTCAGATAACTCCTAATTTTGTATTTACTCATTCACTACCAACAGATTTATTAATGAGGTAAGTACCCACTTAGACGAAACTACAACGACATCTGTTGTTTTTATGGTACTTACTTTGTTATTAAGGCCATTAGATGCTTATCCGGAATGTTTTACCCATAGTAAAATTTGTTTAATGTGTGTGGTTCTACCTTCTACCCTTGGTACATAAGTTCCCACGTAAAACGATTGGTAAATGTATAACAAACGTAATTCACACATGGACTTTAATTGCTGTCTACCCACATAATAAAATTGCGTGATGGTGTTTCTCAAGGTGTTGGGAAATCATTTGAATTTGAAAGGTTTACGTAGGAGTCAGATTTTCACGCCCACATGAATTAGTTGGGTTGCCTTAGGCGGTTTGATAACAATTTGGGATGATTTTGGAGAAAAAAAAATCTGTTACGAACGTTGACGTGTCAATTTAGTAAAATATTTTGCATAGTTTTTGACTTCAAGTTAAAGACGCCAAAAGGATTTAAAATTAAGATTGCTCCAAAAAATTTGTAGTTAAACTTCTTTGCTCCTATCTTGAAACACCAACCATGAAACGATGTCACCTTTTCAAGTTACGATCAATTAGTGAAGTTGGTCTTTGCAGTGGTTTACCTCTATTGTTACTTAGCGAATGTAGCAGTTATTGATTTGAATAGTAAAGGCTGCGCCGCCCACATTCTTGTTTCCGCTGCCCATTATCTGGGAGAGAAATCAAGTTTCATAACAAGCAAAGGGCGGTTGGCCTTCGTTCTTTGTTCAAATTCAATCATAGTTTAGACTCGGTAATATTGACAATAATTTTATTATAAGTGGCAATTAATGGTTACAGAAATATAAATGCTAAAATTCTGTAGAGGCATTTTATGTAGATTTGTAAACGGAAAACATTTTATACATTTTTTTACAAATATTTGTATTTCGCTTAAAAAAGCACTCTCACTTAGGTAGGTATAGAACTAATAAAATAGATTTCAATAAAAATAAACATTTCGTTCCGATAGAAACCTGTTTTTTTTGTTTATTAAATCTAAAATTAGTTTGATATTTTTTTTTACGTTTGCATATGACGGCGATGATACGGTGTAATAAATAATAGAATTTCTTTAAATAATAGTAATAATTTCATGCGACTTATCAGTTTATAAGATAGGTATCCAATTCATGTTAATCCATGTAGGTACCTTCCTAACGTAGGTACTTAGGAACTACGCGTTTCATTTCACTCAAATTAATAAAGTTAATTCATATCAAGATACCCACAGCTTTTTGCTAGCAAACAAATATTTTTAAGTAGGGTCCTATCCCACGGGAAACTTTGATTTTATTAAAATAAAAAGTAGCCTATGTGTTACAATTACGTACCTAGCCTAGTATTACACAAGATAGGTACATGAAAACCAACACATTTATAAACACACAAACTTTCACATGTATAACATTGGTGTGATAAATAATAAGTGTGATAACCATCACACTAGTCTGTGTCGTTGAGTACATAAGGTAGTATTGACTAACATTGCGTCTCTACTTCGAATAGCTTTAGGGTAAACCTATCTACAAGTTTGGTCACGACTCGCTTTCGAATGCATGTCAGTCGTGAACTAAATCGGAATAATTTTACGTAACATGTCAGCTACGGATAACTCTTTGGTTAACATTAAATTTAACAAGCGATTGTTTAAATTCGAAATGCCGTAACGTTATTAGAAAGTAGAGTAAATACGAATTCATGGTTTTTACGAGATTTCGATTACACAATCGAATTGGTAACGATCTTTATCGATCGTTTTCGTCGGGCGAGGTAATTGCAATGACATCGTTAATTATTGTTTTGTTACTTCAGTTTCTTTTTTTTAATCGATTTAACTTAATCGTTTTCCATTCTTTAATTTCGATATTGAATCTTTTGCTTTTCTTTTTCTATTCTAAATTTAGATTCTATTTTTTCTGGTACTCAATCGTTCTGCAATTGAGGTTGATGTGGAAGAGTGATAATTTATGTAATTTTATTGGTAGTTCTCACATTCATTGTTCAAACAATTTTTACCAAACTTCGGTAAGAAACTTGTGTGATGATTTATTATTGTCTGCAAGATTTTTATCAGTTGGTGAAAGTCTTATTCAAAGGAGACTGAGAACAGTACCTAAGTACTTATCTGTCGTAAATAACAATCCTTCACTTACGATGAGAATAAGCCGAGAGAACTCCGAACAGTTTTTACTTTCCTTTTATTGGTGCACGTGGTAGATATGTATTTATTTATTTATTTGAGGTACTTATGCGTGTGTAATGTATTATTATTTTAATATATTGTTTATGCAGAATTATAAAAAAACAAGCATTCTGCACACCTTCTCTATACAAACTAAAGGTGTGCTAAATTTCGTACTCCTTTTTCAAGTTTTTGCTTCGCATATTGATGTATAGAAATACCTATTTTGACACGTCTTTTTCTTCTAGATATTCTTGTATTTTATGATAAAATTTTAAGGAGTTTGAAGCTATTTTTAAATTATTTAATGTCCGTCTCGTTTGACATAGATGTACCTACCTATTTAGCAAAATAATGTCCTTGCAATTTTTTTTTGACTTAATAAAAAAAAAAAACTGTCAGTAGCATTATTGCAGTCAATAAAATATCTTGAAAAAAAGCAACCTTGCTAGCATATGAATAAATAAAACTCGCGCTATAAACGGCTGTTCCGCATGTCTTGTCAACCTTCACCGCGTCCGTTGTGAAAGGTATCTCAATGCCACCTCTGATAATTCAACAAAAACCAATTCGTTGTATCTGTCACAATATCAAGGCCTTGCAAGTAAACTTGGGCTAAAATACGCTCGTGACTATTATTATTGTTGATGGTCAATCTGCGGTAGGTATTTCTGTGGTACCAAATTAAAGGATCTATTCATAGGTACTTAAGGCTCTAAATTACTAATACGTTTATAGTAAGTATGTATTAAATATTCTTCGACATTTCTCACACGACAATAACTAGCCCCAAACTAAGAAAAGCTTGTACAATAGGAGGGAGAGCCAGAAAGCTGCATAATCCTCCTAATGTTATAAATGTCAATATTTGGATGTTTGTTGGAATTGTTGGTCTCTCGTCATAACGTATGAACGGATTGAAATTTAGAACACGGTCTGGAAGAGCCCATGCGCTTTTTATCCCGAGAAAGTAATGGGAACTACGCGGGTAAACCGCGGGTAAAACTGCTAGCTCGTATATAATTTATAATCTATATAATATCGTAAATACATACCTCTACTTATGAGACATAGAACCACCCACATGGTTTACATATTCTTAATTTTGTTATATCTACGATATACAATATTATTAAATTTACAGAAATAACAAATTTAAACATTGGGGCCACCTTTAGCGAAGCTAAGAGATATATCTTTATTTGCATCCTGAAAACGACGACCAAACTAAAATCGTAAGAAGTTCATCTTATTTTTTAACCAGTTTAACGCCTCGGTCAGGATTATTAATTTGTTGTTTTACAATTATTGTTTAAATTAACAATTTCGTTCAGGGCCTGTGGACGTGACAATTTGGAACGAGGCTGAATGCGTTTCGGTTCATTATTTTAAATTTAAATCGAATGTGTGAAGGTTGTAGTATCACACCTTATATACTTGTTATGAAAAACATCATACAGCTTGTGTATAATATAAAATACGTAAGTACTAGAAGTGCTCCGCGCTTCCCCACATAACACATTCCTATTTTTTTTTCTGCGATAAAAAGGAGTCGACGTTTTAATCCAGTGTTTTTATCTCTGTACCAAATTTGATTCGCATTCAATTCTACATAAAAGACAAACAAACACCTATACATTTATTATACTTACAAACTTTTGCAAATATGACATAAAGTAGGTGTATTATGATCTGTAGACAGATGACCTACAGATTAGACTGAATTTATTCAGTAGCTAGGTAGGTACATTTACTACATGTTCTAATTTAAAAAGGTCAGTTCAATAGTGGTGACAACTAGTAAATTAAAAAGACAATCTGTGAGAACCCGACAATCCAATTTTGATAGTGATGACTACATTTACCTAAACATGAGAGCACTCCTATTTCCCTTACCTATATGCATAGGATCATGTATTTGACAAACCCACAAGGGTTGTCAAGCGAGAACATCTGTTGTAAGTACGTCATCTATCCTACTAATATGGATATACCAAAGTTTGGATGTGTGAATGTCTGAGTTAGTGTCCATTTAGTAGGTTAACTGGTTAGTTTAGGGACCCTAGTTTTTACTTGAAAGAGTAATTCACATCCATATATACAAACTTCCTTCCGCATTTAAAATATTAGTAGGATAACCCACGCAGAGAAGAAGCCGACACATCCAGGCTTTTTATTTTTATCTCATTCCAGTAGAGAACATTTCTAATGAAAGTAAAAGTAAATAAGTTGAATCTTTTACTTTACTACTGTGATTTCAGATTAGACTAAGTTCCGTATTGCAACAGGCAAGTTTAATTCTGCGTTTGCGATAATATCTAGGCTGTACCAGACAATTCCCTTCTCTTCCTTATATGATCTTTAGTCTAAAATGTAACAACGAAAGACATTATGTGTCTGGCCAACGAAGGATAAATTTACAGCAGGCATAAGGTTTAAGCAGTCCATTTTAAATTTCCACTGCTGGGACTCGGAGCCTTTACCTATCTATAACAAATGTTTGTGTGAAAATACAGTTTTTTGTTCTATATGTCTCATGTATCGTAAGTCTGTTTAAATATGTATAATTACATTTTTCTAACGGCTTACTGGTTCTACGTAATATTTTATAACCTTTGCATAGTTTGAGGCTGGATAGTATCGTGAGAGAAATATCCAACGGCAATTAGTATATACCTATTATACAAAAGTTACCTACTTGTAACTCTTTGTAATGTCAAGAGCAATAGAAATAAATTCTCAAAAAGACCAACTAAAGAATACAATATCCAGAAAGTAAAAGGTTAATCATACACTAAATAAAGTTTTAAGATACAGCCAGATCTTAACATTAAATCAAGATAACCGCTAAATTAATTAACATTTTGACAGGATTAGCGTAATTATCTGAGTTAATTATTTGCAACTAATATTACAGTTATAATTGCGTTGTGTAACTGAAGCGGCCTTCTGTTATCAGACTGTCTGCTCTGATAATTATGTTTATTAATTTATAGAACAGTAGGTGAGTGCTAAGCAAAGACATGTATGGTAATCAGATAATTAGACCTTTCATGCAATGTAGAGGTAATTTGTTGACTTATGCAAAATTATTCATTTTTTACCACTGACTTTTGTGAGTAGGACAGATAAATTAAATTCTTTCATCAATATTTTGTTGTATTTTTTAATAAATTTAATAATTAGGTAGGTACATTTTGACAGTAAGTGTCACAGTTTTGTATAATAGTTTTTGTAAATAATATAAACACTATATGCCTTTGTGAGATTGTAAGATGTAATTATCATGTTGCGTATAAGTAAATCTACTTATACGATAATTCTTAACATACCTAAATACTAAAAAGGTACCTACTCTATATTAACTTGATAGTGACTTGACTGATTTGGCTGCTTTTGTCGGAACCTAGTCAAGACAATAATTTTAAAATTTGAAATATATTTCAACAAAGCGATATCATTATCTATCTAACCCAAAAATATCTGATAATAAATACCAATATCCAGTGAACAATGAAAAATTGCAAGTAGGTAACTACCTATTAAGTTTTTTCGAAAATGGTGTAAGTAAAACTAAAACAATAGTTTTTGAAAATGCGGATTTAATAAAATCAATTTGCGTCAGATGGCCAAATTGGAAAAGGTATCTTAGATTGTTTTTGTAGAACTGTAGCAAATATCTGCAACAACTGTTACTACAATAAGCTTTTTTTTAATAAAAAAAATTGCTGATATATTTGAAGTGCAATTCAAAAAATATATTAATTTATAAAATTTCTGGAAATTTAATTAATCCCTCTTTACAGTGCCACAAAAATTAAAAATCCTTGCAAACCTTTTCTTTAGCCACATTCTTTTTTTTTTAATGCCCTCTTTATCGTTACCTTAAAATTACCGTTGTTATCGTTACATCACTATCGCTAATTAAAAAAACAAACACAATCGAAAGTGAAATGGAACGTCACTGACCATGATTGTAGCGTCGGTAGCAGAACTGTCCACACCACTGCCCCGCGACAACTGAGCGGGCTCCAACCACCGCCACAATTTTTATAGCAACCTTACTGCTTCCAGCGGTTAGCCATTTCACTTTCTACACGGCCGGTCCAACGTGATCCACTTTTTAAGGTGCCCATGGTGCACAATGGCTCCTGTGGGGCCATAAGCGCTCCATAATCATAAACATTGATCGAGACTTTCAGAGCTTGTTACCTTGTGGAAAGTTAACTATAGTTTCTTTGTGAAATAAAGACAGACGATAATTGCAAAAAACTTTTATTTTTTTTATCATGGATGCTTGACCACCACCTTGCTTCATGTTAATGAGTATATGATTGACTGACAGATAAACCCTAGCCTTACGCCTTACCTAACATCTGGCTCAAAAAAGATTTCAACAGACAAAGGATA
The DNA here is from genome assembly GCA_963693475.1 of Ectropis crepuscularia. Classification (NCBI taxonomy): domain Eukaryota; kingdom Metazoa; phylum Arthropoda; class Insecta; order Lepidoptera; family Geometridae; genus Ectropis; species Ectropis crepuscularia. The sequence continues at coordinate 21,665,246 of OY856358.1, forward strand.
TTTTGCAAAACCGCCTCTAGGAATTTGGAAATTGAATTTTCTGGGTGGCGATCGCAGAGCGAACCGGAACAATGATTAGAACTATTATTAAAATGCCTTATGTAATATGTTTTTGTTGTACTCTGTAGTAAGTCATGTTCTTAGTCTCAAAAATTCGACCGTATTGGATTGTAGATGGATTCTGAATATAATTAGGTATCAAAAGTTCAGAAGGCGAAGCTTAATATAAGATAGGTAAAGTTATCACAACTAAAGGCCCGTTTAGACATACCTATCAGAAAGAACCTAGAATGTAACTCGGAATGAAACTGAAAGAAACAATAAAATAATAATTAATGCTTATGAACTGTTTTAAAAAAATAATTCATTTTCTCCGAAAAATTAAAAATCGACTTCAATTGACCAAATTTCAAATGAAGCCATCATTAAGTAATGCAGATAAACCATCCATCATTACATCCAGCGAAAGTAAATTTTAGTGCTTTGTTCATATTTCACCGGTTTGTGAAATTTTGATAACATATTTGTTAACCTTTGAATAACGATCATGATCCACCAAACAATAAATAATCTTCAAAATTGATTCATAATTGGCGGAGCATCGCGTAACATACATACAAAAAAATATATAAGTACCTAAAACCGAATAGAGAACCTCCTTATTTTTTGAAGCCGGTTAAAATACCTAAGTACTTACTAGATTATTAGAATATATATTGTGAGTATTTTTTTGAACAGTCACAAAGGGCCTTTTATTTTTCGAAGACTACATAAATTTATAGCAGTGGTAGGGCTCTATGCAAAGTTTGTTTGGAAAAGATCACCTTTACCAGCTATTCATGTACCTATAACAGTAATTGAAAAACATTACTGTTTTCTGGTTTGTAGACCAATTTTTTCACAGAAATTACAGGGCAGACATATCTGTCTAATACATCATATTTCTACACATCTTATTTCTCTGGGTGACGATCGCAATGAAGTGCTGGGCAGTGGTTCGGACTCTTCATGGTGGAATAGCTGCGTGGCACTTTGGTGTTATCGGCATGCGTGTTTAACATCAGGCCCATGTCTTGCTCGTCTCGTTACTCTATACTTACTATGTTTTAAACTATCTAAAGCAGTGCCACTCTAGGAGTGCCGACAGAAATAAACAATTAAACAATTATTACGTACAGACAACATAATAAATATACAGCTGCAATATATACAAACATTTACACCAGTGTCGGTATAATAGGTTACAGTGTTACAAGTTCACTTGGTTTTCTCATCTCAAAAAAAAAGGTTCGATCGTCATGATGATCTATTGTAGATAATCAGGATCATTCAAGTAAGATCGTCATGATTATCAACTGTAGAGCGTCTTGTGTACAACCAGTGCATCATCACTCGCTCAAGGTCGCGCGGTTTTAGCCTACAGCTAGACCGCTCCTCCCAGGGAACAAGTGCCAGTCGGTTGTCGGACGCACGGCTGAGCGCTCGCGCAACACGTTTCCCGCGCATATTGTTATTTGATATGTCGACAACCCTCCGCGCTAGACAGGGACAGAGTTACGCGTTAGAAATAGCGCAAATGTTTATTTGAAAATCACGACAGGTATTGCGAGCTGACTTGAACTTTGTTGTGTCCCAGCAAGAGTCGCTATTTATTTAATTGTTTTCGCTAAGTGAGTGTTCTGTACTTGTACTAATATTTATTCTGTGGTACAACTCGGATCGTTCATCAGAGAACGGCCTTATTGTTCTCGTCGCTGGGAATCGTTAAATTCAACTTTACGACCATCAGAACTGGAATATTGAAAGAATTCCATAATTGCAATCTGTAAGTTTAATTATGGACAGAAACATTTGAATATCTCGGCGACCTTGCAGCGTACACTGTGACATTTTCTGACTTATAGGAAACGCCCGGTATAATATGTAACTTAATTTAAAATGTTTCTGTCTGACACGCATATTAACATTAATTAAAAGTCTAGAGCAACCTACTACATCGTGATTTTGTTTTAATTTGAAGTGGAATTTGTTCCAATTTTTTAATATTTGTTTTTTTCAGCTTTAGTCCCTGTGTAACAATAAAAAAGCACATTTAGGCAGTTTTCTATTGTTCGATTAAACTGATTTTACTGTACCTCTAGATATATATATTAACCGAATTATTTACATATATTGATCATTCGATTAGTTCAATCGAGCATCAAAAAGTGAGGATAGGATGAAGTCAGCCAAGAAAAGCATTTAGAGTTGAATAGTGTGTCATGGGAAACGCTAATGTCCGGCAGTGGACTAGGTAGGTGGACTAAGGTCTTAGGTAGAAATTGTCTATTGATGACATAGCAGCGCATGAGCAAATTGAAGTGGCAATGGGCTGGCCACATCTGTCGTAGAACCGATAACCTTTGGAGTAGACGTGTTCTTGAGTGGATACCACGAATCGGTAAACGTAGTGTAGGACTCCCTGAGACTTGATGGAGTGACGATATACGGAAGACAGCAGACAGTGGATGGAGACGTATAGCCGAGGATAGGGCTGAGTGGCGAGCCATGGGAGAGGCCTATGTCCAGCAGTGGACTAAGATAGGCGGATGATGATGATGATGTCATTTTTTTGCAAAAAATCACAATAAAGCAGATGACCTGTTCATAGTAAACTATAACCCTCGTCTATGGCTGTTTGTAACACTACTAAGAGTATTTTGGGCACATTTTCAGCTTAGACTCGCCGCTCGTCTTTTTGTTTTCGAACTTCGAAGATCGACATTCGAAAACAAAAATCGAAGACGAAGTCGTTACATCCTTCATCCTGTCGTGATTTATCTTGATCTTCTTCGTTTAAAGCTCTTTGAAAACTCTTTAATAATTTCCAATTATTGCAATTAATAGTGAAAATGCGGAACATTCGGCCAATATTAGTGTTTCCAAACTCTTTAATCTGGAAATCTTTAAACGAAGAGTGAATAGGTATATTCTAGGCAAGCGTGTTGTACCTAGACCTTGTTAGTACCATATTATGTTACTTTGTAAGTCTAGGTCAAACGTGCTCTCATTCAGTACAATATAAAAAAATGTAGGTATGCACCTGTTGTACCTACTTACCTATTTGGCGATAATTTCTTAGAAAATGCTGTTGATATTGAAATCTTTTGGGACAATTTGGCAGGAAAAGCATTTCGCATTTCTTAGATCCGCGGTAAAAATGAGAGGCTGAATCTATCAGCAATTTCTGCAAGATTAGCTTTACAAATAACTATGAAACTATGATTTTTCTCTGAATAATTAAACAAACAGCTTCCATTTAAAAAAATTAACAGTTCACTGATTTTAATAATATCTTATACCTTTAAACGAGCAATTCTTGTACCTATATAAATATGTATATATATATAGAATCTGAATCTCGGAAACGGCTCGACGGATTTGGATGAAATTATGTATGCAGGGGATTTCGGGGACGATAAATCGATCTAAATAGGTTTTATTTAAAAAAAAAACGCATATTATGCGCGTTTTTAGACAATGAAAAACTGTCACATTAGACATTAGAATGTGAAGGTAAATTTCGCCGCGTGACGCGACAGCATAATTAGCTCAGACGGAAAGTCGGGCACTCATAGCGGTCACGAATTAGTAGCTCCGGGTTCGAATCCAGACGGGTTCTCTTTTTTTTTCAATTCGTTTTTTTTTAAGAAAATCTATTTCTTGGAGTCTTTTATCTGTAGGTAGGTATCTAAGTATATTTAGTATTTAAGCCGAGCAAAGCTCGGTCACCCAGGTACTTATCTAATAATAGACTACGAGTAATATGTCATCGACGTATACATGTATATAGGTATGTATATTTTTGTTGAAATTACAAAAATCTTTTCGATCGAGAAATTTCGATCTTTATAGTATGTATGGGACCATCCGAGAAGTTATTTCGTTCAATAAAGATTGTTTTAGTAAAAAAATTCAAATATCATAACAAGTTTAAGATCTGAAGAGATTGCATATTATTATACAATAGGTAGGTACCTACTTAGCCTATGTATCTGCATTAATAATGTTTACGTCATTTGCGACCAGCTATTGATTCAGTTACAATGCCCTTTTTAATAATATGATATTCATTTTGTTATTTTCTATGATAATTCAATTTAGTGTTTTCTAAATAAGCCTTCGACCTAATTAATCCACTTATCTCTCGTTAGGACCGTTAGGTACATGAATAATATGAATTCTCAAGATTATGCGTTATAAATACTCCGTTAAAATTCATCTAAATTTCATTAAAATTTAAAATGTACTTATTTAATTAAACGTTACGGTAATCAAAAGTTAATAAAGGTACGATTAGCTTCGGTTGATAGAGTTTGTTAAAATTGAGATTGGCCGAGCTTTGTACGAGGAAAATTCTATATTTATGGTGGTTTATGAGTAGAGCAGGTACGCGTAGTTTTAACTACAATACTACCTACCATCATGTTTTTGTTTTCGCGCATAGGTTTGCGTTTGTCTATCAACTTGCCTGATGGTAAGTGACGGCGTGGTCAAAGATGACTCATATTGACCTAGAAAATACACATTTCGCTCTAAATTCTATCTCTGAGGGAACAATGAAGCCAACAACTTATTTCATTCTAAGGCTACACTTGTGAGGAAATACCCAAACCGTTTGGTACGAATTTTGGGAATAACTACATTGAATAGGTGGTAGTGCGCCGACTTACGGCTTGTTACGTTTTAAGGTCTGTTCCCACTCGACAAATAAGATACACTGAAATATGGTATTTATGTCATGCTTGTTAAGATATAGATTACATTGGCAACATGAATTAGCAGAAGGCTGTCAGTGAGCGGTCTGCTAATTTGTGTTGCCAAGGTAATCTGTATCTTATTAACGTGTATGGCATAAAGCCCCTATTTGAGTGTATTTTATTTGTCTGGTGGTAGCCGAGTCGTGTAAGTCGACGCAGACCTTTCATTCCGTGGCGCCAGTGGTTTTACAAGCTTTGGATTCAATTAAAATGCGTGTCAAGAAACGTATTGGCAAAGATTCGCGTGTTTCACAAAAAATGCAGTGTAGAACACCAACGCAACGTTGCTTCCTTGTTGCTATTTTCAATTGCACAGAGTGTATGTACTATATACTAATATTCAACTCTAATATTCATGAATATTTAATAATATCACCGAACTTTTTTTTAACTGAGCTCGAAAAAGGAATTTAATATATTTTTTGTGTATCTCTATAATAGTTTTAACATCGATAAATTATGATCCGATTTCGAAATTTCTTTCTGTTTTTGAACTGGTTCTACCTACTTCAAGTCCCTTTTTCTCAGTACCCTAATTTAAAAGAAGTGTTCAAACTGTGAGGAGGGAAAAATAAGGGGCTCTTTTCACATGAGCTGATTCGTATTATCACACATACTTTAATTTAAAAAATTTCATGATTATTTTTTAACCCTCCCCCGTACCTGTCACAGCTGGTTACGTTTGTGAAACCCCCACCCTAGGTACCTAGTGTGACGTCACATATTTTGCAAATTTACATCAATAAAACAAATTAAACTTTAGTAAATGGGTCATTATTCAACACATGGGCTATTTTTTATTCCAGGAAAATTAACTGATGGTAAAGTGAAACGCGGGTGACCCGCAGGGCACTGCTAGATCAATAAAGATTCCGAAAACTTGAAATTTCTTCCTTGAAGTCTTTTAAAAAGTGGAGTGAATCAACCTTTGTGGACTCAGTGTCTTATTGCGGTAATGCAACGCCAATAGGTTCCAGACATGCACTTGAGCAAATGTTGACATGGTCTGCTTTCCTTCCTCCACCTACTTTATTCTATTTAAGTTGTGTAAAGATCCGCTTTTCATGCATGAAATAGAGCACTCGGCTTTCTTTTTCTGGGTAAGGCAGAACAACTCTACAAACCTGAAAGGTAATGTTGTATTCATAGTTAAGAACACTTTGACTGTGGCACCCAGCACTTGAAATATCGAATCAACGCCAGGTCAATAATTTTGTCTGGTGAATACGGATGTTGTGTGTCTTTGTTTTCTATTAAAATTGTATTGTGTGTCTTTGTCTTGTATTTCAAACTATTTCAGGTATCTGGCTTCCATCATCATCATCATCATCAACAGCCCACTAAACGTTCCCACTGCTGGGACTCGGGGCCTTCTCTCGCAAGGAGAGAGTTAAGGCCATAATCCACCACGCTGGCCCAGTGCGGGTTGGTGGATGACACATGACTTCGAAAGATTCTAGGTACATGTCGGTTTCCTCACGATGTTTTCCTTCACCGTTTTAAGTTAGCGGCATTCCGCACACGACTTCGAAAAGACAGTGGTGCGTGTGGGGTTTGAACCCGGGGTCTCCGGATCGGCAGGCGCCGTTCTCCCGACTAGACCAGCCGTAACTGGCTTCCATAGTCAGGCGTAATTAGACAATTTCAATTAGTGGCGGAATGTACGTGTATGTTGTATACTGTGCACAACGGTCTCTTTAGGTTATAAATACAAAACATATAGGCACTTCAGGTATATAAATTGCTAGTTTATCGGGTTTTTATCGGATACATTTCGGAGAGTGTGCAACTGATCTACATGATCTAATACCACCTTACCCTTTTTTCTAGGTAGGTAATCTCTAGGTAATCTGGACTCTTCTCTGTTCCAATAGTTGCGTGCCACTGTGCTAGGCAGGCATGTTGCTTACCGTCAGGCCTGCTCGTTTCGTTATTCTAATATAAATACTATTAAAAAAGTCTGGACGTCTTCAAAATCAAATCTGATATGCACTGATCACTGGATATGTGAAATTAAAAAATAACTACTTGCAAAATGTCCAAATCAACTAATTTTATTACAGCACGGTAGTCATATTATCTTACAATCAAAGTACTAATGCTACTTTTTGATATACAATGTATCAAAGTGTACTTGTTTGGAAAATTAAGAATTTGTATAATTTATCATTGTGAAAATGATAAATTATACAAATTGATATACATTATACATTGAGATGAATGTGTAAATTCATAATTTAGACAAATAAGATTATGTATTATAAAGAAATTGGAAAATATATAATGCGGAAAATTAAGAATTTGGAATAAAACGCTGACATCGAAATTTTAAGCCTGACCAAATGACCTTTGTTGATTTCTCTCCTCTCCTTCTCTAATTCCAAGAGAATCAGTAACATTTGTGTCTATTTTGCGCTTAGATTTAAAAAAAAAAAAAAAATTTATTAATGAAATCAGATGTTTGTCTTTTGAAACAAAAAAAAATACTACTAACTATTTGTAGAAATTTGATGTATAAGTATTTTTATTAGTTGAAATTTCTTTTGGATAACGAGTAAGTAGATATCACTATTGGAACATGTAGAGTCCAAATCATTACCTAGCACTGCACTGCGCTCGTCACCCAGAGATCTAAGATGTTATATCTCTAAGCCCAGTAATTTCTCTGGAAACATTGCCCTTCAAACCGGAACACAATAATGTTTGCGCATTACTGCTTGGCGGTAGAATAACTGGCAAAGGTGTGGTACTTCCCCAGGCGGACTCTGCGAAGAGTCCTACCACTACAAAACAACAACTACACAAAAACAGCGAACGCTGCGCTTTACTCGAGGACGCGCCGTAATTAAATTTGCTCTTTCATCAAATAGGCCATCTGAAACCAACTGTTGTAAAAGTCCCTTTAGCAATGTTAAATAAATAAATTAAGCAAATAAGGACCCAGACGTCCCAGATCTACTTTTGTTCATAAAAAATGCAATGTGCAATTTCACGGTATAACGCCTAGCGGTCGTTTGCACTCACCGCCGCTGCATGTAAATGACGCAAGCCTTAAAATATTTCCGTACTTATTTATTTTATGCTGGAATTAACACTATTTTATATAGCATGTACCAGCTGTAATCAACGATGTCACTTATTATTTTACAAAGAAAAGTATTTTTATAAGAAAAAGAACCTTTCTGATCAGTATTAAATTTTTGTAAATAAACAAAAAAAACGTGAGACTGAATGACTTGGGAAGGTTACTTAGCTGATACTCATAACGGCCAATTAAAATTCCTATGTCTTCCAGTTGAGGGTCCTCCGCGAGCACTTTGATTAGCAGAGTGCTCAGTGGAAGGCTTGATAGACAATGGCTGCGATGTGGACGCAGTTGTGAGGACGGATCTCGGTGCCGACTGTCTTAGAGATGCTCGACATTGACAAGTCGTGCGAATATGTGGCTTTGTGACTTTGCGACAAAGTCAAAGTTCTTTATTGATAAATGTATAAATTACACGTCAATTAATAAAAAAAATACAAAAGAAAGATCATACAAATTGTATACATTTTCAAAGTTTGAAATTCACTTATTATCACTTCACTGTATTATAATAATAATTATTAATTCTCGTACAGAAAACTGTCAATCATTACACGAGTATAATAAATATAATATTTAGATACAATTGTACTGACCCATGTAAATTTTTTCACATTTTTATAGCAATTTTGACGACTATACGTGGGACACTTAGAAAGTTTTGAGACACTAAATAAAACCGGCCAAGGGCGAGTTGGTCTCCCGAACACGAAGGGTTCCGTACCATTAGCAAATAAACGGCGAAAACCTCTTTGGCTTTATTCGGAATTCCGTATACATCGCAATTTCCGCAGACAGGTTTCTATCCAAAAGGTTTTTGCAAATGTTGATTTTTGCCTCATTATTCTGACGATGAATTCGATATCGCGTTCTGTTTTACTAGTGGCGCCATCTAGTTTGCGTGGGACGGACTTATCGAGCAAGAATCGGTAAAAATCAAGTTTGTTGTATGGGAGCCCCTCTTAAATATGATTGTTATTTTATTTTTAGTATTTGTTGTTATAGAGGCAATATAAATACATCATCTGTGAAAATTTCAACTGTCTAGCTATAACCGTTCTTGAGGCACAGACGGACGGACAGACGGACAGCCAAGTCGCAGTAATAGGGTTCCGTTTTTACCCTTTGGGTACGGAACCCTAAAAACTAACTTCTATGAAAAAAATATTTTTACAAAATCTTTTCAAAGAACTCTCCATCAGCATCTACTTATACAAAGTTTCATGCGTCTGAACCAATTTTAAATACATTTTTTCCAGTCCTCCGCAGACACCTCTTCCACGGCCTTCTCAAACGCTACTAGCGCGTCTTCCGGCAATAAAAACTGTATTCCTTTGAGCTGATTTTTAATTTTAGGGAATAAAAAGAAGTCACGCGGAGCCAAATGACGACTGTAAGGAGGTTGTCCCAAAACTCTGACCGGTGTGGAGTCCAGGTAGTCCCTCGTTTTGATCGCAGAGTGCGCGGGGCGTTGTCGTGGTGAAAACGGAGTGGTGGTGGTTATTATTAATTTTGTTCCTTTATACCTAATTTAGTTTTTCGTTTTTTTTTTTACATTTGAAATTGTATTTTTTGACATGTTTAGCTTCCCAGACTATTCATTTATGACTGAAAAATTATGATGATTGACTTATTATTGTGTGCTATGTATTGTATACTAGCAGCGCCCCGCGAAGTTCCTGTTCCCGTTGTTTTCCGGGATAGCCTATGTGTTCTTCCAGACTATAATCTATCTGTGTTCTAAATTTCAGCCCGATCCGTTCATACGTTAGGACGTGATTGAGCAACAAACATCCAAACATCCAAATATCCAAACGTCCATACTTTGACATTTATAATATTATAGTAGGATGGGTTAAGTTACCTGAAATAAATTGAGTTTGATTTGATTTGATTTGGTGCCCGCCAGTGTTCGGTCGCTTGTTACTCATAGCAGAAAAACTTCCGGCAGGCATTTTATGCTGTACCATTCGGCGTTGATGCTGCTTTGGTCTCGAAGTGGAATTGAAATTAGGTACCCCGTCAAAGTGAAGAAACTAGCGATCAAAATTTTCCCTGCGCTCTTCGATTGCTTCACTTTCGTAGGCGTTGGTTCATTTTGAGACAGCCAAACGGTCGACTGACGCTTTGTTTCTGGATCGTATCGGATAATCCAGGATTCGTCACCTATCACAATGTCGTAAACGCGCCATGACGAGCTGCATCAAATTTTTGAACTGAAAACTTTTTTTGGCGCGCCTAGTCAGATTTTTCGTGGGGTGTGAATTTAATTCTAGCGTTACGCTCGGGTATGATAAGAAATCTTCGGGTAAACTCGGAACCATGGCCATTGGCCATCTAGAAATGCGTCAGCCAATGGGCAATGCTGTAAGGGCGTGGCCTGGCCAGCATGGCATGGTCATCTAGAAACGCGTGAGCCAAAGGGAAATGCTGACGCTTTCTAGATGGCCATGCCATGATGGCCAGGCCATGCCTTCCGGTTTCACCCGCGTAGTTTCCAAAGTAAGCTATCAAATTCTGAGTTATAAGTTTTCACTTCTATCGGCAGTTCCTATGACTGCCAATTTTGAAGTGAAAACTTCTTAAGGCGCGCCTAGACCAATTTTTCGTGGGGTGTGAATTGAATTCTAGCGTCACGCTCGGATATAATAAGAAATCGTCGGGTAAAGTCGGGACCATGGCCATTAGCTAGAAATACGTCAGCCAATGGAAAATGCTGGTGCATTTCTAGATGGCCATACCATGATGGCCAGGCCACGCCCTCCGGTTATACCCGTGTAGTTTCCAAAGTACACGTAGTCAAATTCTGAGTAATAAGTTTTCACTTCTATCGGCAGTTCCTATGACTGCCATTTTTTTATCATATCACGGCACCAATCCACACGGGCCTGCTTCTGGGCTTCGTTGAGGTTGTGCGGCACCCAGCGGGAAACTATCCTTCTTACGCGAAGGTGTTCGTGGAAAATTCTGCTGTGAACACTTCCTGAACCAATCTGCAGAGTATGCTGAATCTCTTCGTTCATAATGCGTCTGTTTTCTTGAATTACATTTTTTACAGCCAGCACACTTTCTTTGGCGACAGCCGTCGTAGGGCGACCACTCCTTTGTTTATCCCCCAAAATAAAACGACAGCGTTTGAACTCGCTATACCAGCGGTAGATGGTTGCTTTTGAAGGTCCTTCATCTATAAAAGCAATTCGAAGTCGATCAAATGAAACATCAGGTTTAAGCCACATTTGAAAACATCGAAGGTTTCAAAATAAGTACAAGTGGCCAGTGTCTTTTACATAAGAACTTTTTTTGCAAAACTTTCTGAGTGGCCTGGTACTATACGACTATAGCGACTTTGTGGCTCTACGTTAACGTAATAACAACAATGCGATTGTGAATTTGTGACTTTGCTACTTGGTGACTTTACGACAATGCAACAATGAGCCAACATGACATTGCGATAGTGCGATATATATGATAGATAAACAGTTCAGTATCTAAATAGGTATTGTGAAAAATGTAATCACTTTCGCGAATCGAGATATAAACGACGGTGGCTATCCACCGTATCGGAGATAGCTTACGTAAGTTTGCATAACGCTTTCGTTAACACCACTGTGACAAAATAAATTATTAGCTGCATTTAGCGCCGGGCCTAACACGCGTTGATAAATATAGCGTAGTACGGATATTTACGTCTGGGAAAACTTACATGTAAGATTTAATTTCGCATCTTAAATTCAGATGCAGTTAAATAAAAATGAATGTGTGTCTGTATGTCCTTTATAGAATCGTAAACTATGAATTTGAACAAGTGGTGATCTTTAGCAAAGTGGTTGCATGAACCAAAGATAGTTTCTGAGGTCTTGACAAAATATACGAGCGAAGCAGGAAAGGGCCGCTGTCGTATGTGTATAAAAAATTATAAAACAAAGCCGTGGTAGACTATTGGTTAGAACATGCAATGTTGGTAGTGGCAGGACTCTTTGCAGAGTCCGCCTGGGGAAGTACCACACCTTTGCCAGCTATTCTACCGCCAAACAGTAAAGTGCAAGCATTACTGTGTTCCAGTTTGAAGGGCAATGGTTCCAGTGAAATTACAGGGCATAAAGTTAAAACGTCTTATATCTCTGGGTGACGATCGCAGTGCAGTGTTAGGTAATGATTTGGAGTCTTCAAGTTCCAATTGTTCCAGTTGTTATGGTCAGGTATGTTGCTTACCATCAGGCACATGTCCTCCTCGTCTCGTCACTCTGTACCTACTATATTAAAAAAATCACAATCGTGAGGACGTAAGTTCGAATTCAATTCAATTCAATTTATTTATTCGAACCATTATTTCAAAAGAACACTTGGTAACGTCACTTACAATTTATAAATTATAGATAATTATTACACAATAAAATACACAATAAAATAATGTGTACACAATAAAATAATGTCAAATAAAAACTAATCAGCTGTAAAGGGGCCTTGTCAATTAGATGCAGCTGTAAAAAGACTTTGTTCTGACAAAATACAAAGTATCAAAATAATTAATACATACAGTAGGTACTTATAAAAATTGTACGTTAATGTCCAGTATTATTTGACCTTATTCAATAGTTCCAGTTTCGACATATTCCTTTTCCAAACATTACTGTCCTTTACAAAATCATCTACAGTGTAATATGCTTTGCCCATTAGGTAGCTTTTAATTTCATTTTGAAACCTTGTTTCATTGAGACCTTCCACTTGTACAGGGATTAAATTATAGAAGCGAATACCATTACACTTAAAAGAGTTATTTGTTTTTTGCAGTCTGCAGTTAGGAAACACTGTGTTTTAATATAAATTTAATATAATATTAATTTTAACACAAATCTTATGTTTATGATGTGCTTTTGGATTCAAATCAGACAATTTCTTTAGTTGACTTCGATTTTTTCTTACATACATTATACATTCATCTTCTTATATACAAAATTCTCGTGTCACAGTGTTTGTTTCCTTACTCCTCCGAAACGGCTTTACTGATTTTTACCAAATTTTATATGCATATTCAGTAGGTCTGAGAATCGGCTACTAGCTATTTTTCATACCCCTGAATATTAGGGGTTGTTCACCCCAAACATTTTTTTTTAAATTTTTGGTCAATTTTTTTTGTTTTTATTTTTTTATAATGTGGCGTTAAAAATACATACAACCCTAAATTTTTACCTTTTTATCACCAACCCCTGTTTTTTTATAGCCATTTTAGTAATTTAATCATTTGACAGTGAACTCCTAAACGACGGGACCGATTTGAATGTTTTTTTTGTGTATTCGAAGATGGTTTAAATTCACAAATAAGCCCGGCAGATGGCGCTGCAGGCAGTGTCTAGGTTATGTCCGAGCGAAGCCGGAACGGGCCGCTAGTAAATATATAACGACGGGACTGTTAGTATATTTATAGTTTTAAAAATCTCCCGTAATGAGTCTCTAGTTGACAAATTGTATAGAGCACGGATTGCTCTCTTTTGTAATATGAAAATGGAATTTCTATCCGCAGCAGATCCCCATAATAAGATCCCGTAGGACATAATACTATGAAAGTATCCAAAATAAACAAATCGGGCCGTTGCTACGTCTGATATCTTCTTAATTTGTCGAACTGCATGGGCAGCTGAACTGAGTCGCTCAGCCAGTCTCTCTATGTGAGGACCCCACTGAAGCTTCGAATCCACTGAAATGCCCACAAAAAGAGTAGATTGTACAGGTTCAATGAGTTTATCTTTCAGTTTCAGTCTCATTGCAAAGTGAGAATTTCATACATTTAGTTTTATTTGGATTTAGTGCTAGATTATTTGCGTCGACCCATTTGTAAATGATGTCTAAAATTGCGTTGAATCCCACCTACACCTCTGAGTATATTTACAAGATTGCAAATGTACACGATTGTCGTCACCACTGGAATCAAAAGGTTTCGGAAAAATTCGGTGAAGGAAAACAGCGTGAGGAAACTAGCGAGTCCAGCAAACTAGCGTTATTCCGAGAGCTGGCACCAATTTCGAGTAGGTAAGGCAAGCTGAAAACTTGTTACCTACATAGCTATGTACCTATAAACATTATAGAAGAGCTCTTCTATAATGTATATACCTACCCAAATTAGGAGCTGTAAAGCTGGCAGGCGAGTATCGGGTAAAATGAATCCCTTTATTTTTACTTTCAGTAAGTTAACATTTTCGAGGCAATAATATGCATTTTTATATGCTATAATTTCATGTTTAGAGAATTCAAAAATAATATACCACACGATTTAGTCGGGGGACGCTTTTGATGATTGTCAATAGCGTGCAAAAACGTTTTGCAAAATATATTAAAAATAAATTTGATGCAAATTGAATTTATTTTCTTATGTCTAGTAGATGTTAATATTGTGGCATAAAACATAAGCAGTCTACTGAATGTTCCCACAGCTGGTACCTGGTACCTACTCGAGGCCTTCTGTCAAAAGGAGAGATCTAACGCCATAAACCATCATACTGGCGCATTGCGGGTGAATGACACATAACTTTGAAATATTCTAGCAGCATATCGGTTTCCTCATGATGCATTCCTTCACCGTTTTTAAGTTAGCCACATCACACACATGATTTCGAAAAGACAGTGGAGCGCGTGGGATTCGAACCAGGGACTCCAGAACGGTTCTCCCGGCTAGATCAGCTGTAACTTACGCATTACTCTAATATTGTTATTTTAAAACTATCAGTATCTGTATTAGTGAACTGTAACAAACCGAATTTACTTCATATCTCAGGCAAGTCACCTCGTACTAATTCCCAACTAGATTCGTACCTAATTGTAACCGTGCCCTCCTCTAAATAACGAACGCTTTCTTATTGAAATCACATCTCCACAATTAAATTCTCATTTCTGACGCTCCGCCGGCAAATGGCCCTTTAATTATGTTTTCTACGTAATCACTCAATTCGTTCTAATCTCTCACTACGCTACCACAAATTAAACTTAGTAACACAAAAAGATAGAGGCGAAAATGGTTTGAAGGTTTATTCTTCTGCATGACAATGGAGCAAGAACCTTTGAAAGCGGAGATTCGAATGCTCTCTCCAAACAAATGGTTATCTATTTCACCTCTGGAAATCAGTTGTTGTCAAAGCACATACCTATTATACAATGTATGTGTGGTGTCAGAATCATGGTGTTAGATGGACAATGGTAAAGATTATCTTGCGCACAGAAAGCATTTCTACTTTAGCGAAAGTGTAATTGTGACATTATTATGGCAAATACACGGTTACGTAAGCAGTGATCACGAAATTAGAAGTCGTTTACGTATCTAACCAGGGCAGTGACCCCGCTCTACCTAGTTTCTGGTGCAGATAGCATCGCCATTCAGCGGGGCAAAGCAGCCAGCATTTTGCGTATGTTTTTTTTTCAGGAACGACTCAGTGCCAGTTATTTGAAAAAAAAAACCTACTAATAGGTATTACAAATGCGAGCGATTGGATGTTTGTTGCAATCAAAACAAATTTCGAACACAATTTGATTATAGTACCTATGAAATGGCACATAGGTGACAATTTAACGCGAGAAATAAGGGAAACAGGAACTAAGCGGGTAAACTTGCGGGACGCTGCTAGAGAGACGTACTTCTTAGCATTCCATGGATTCACCGTGCGGGTGCCGGGTCCATCGTGTGGCAGAGAGAGAAATATCGAATAGACCCCAAGACTTGTGACTCGGGTAGTAGGTTTAAAAGGGGCCCCTTATATTGACGTACGTCAACACTCACCTTCACTACTCGTATTTCTCTCCCTGCCCAGCCAAATCCGATATGATCCTACTAGTGCAGCTTTAGATACTCGTTCTAGTATAGAACTTACTGCACTTCTGGACAATCCAAGGTCTTTAAGCAGGTTATAGAGAGATTTTGCTGGTATACCTCTCGCTCCTACTTCTACAGCGTATAAATTAACTACATAGCCATTTTTTGTTAATTCATTTTGCAGGTCGTAATACTTATTTTGTTTCATCGCGTGGTCTTTAGGTATATTAGTTTCCCACGGTACGGTAAGTTCTACCAGGACTATGCGTTTCGTAGCCCTAGAAAAAAGGAAAATGTCCGGTCTGGATGACGAAACACCCACATCCTCTGGGATTTTGTAGTGCTTTTCATACGTGTCCATTAAAATAGTCCAATCAGGAGCTGAACCCAGGATTGAGTAAGGCTTGTTCTTGGAGTTTGAAGTTGAGCCCTCTTTTACAAAGTTAATTTGTCTTTTGTTTATCGTCAATCCCTTTTGGGCTCTAGCTACCGAAAGGCTTACGGCTTCACGTATGATTTCAAGTACTCTGTCATGGCGCTGTGAGTAATGACCCCTATTAAGGAGCACCTTGCATCCCACCAATATGTGCCTTGCTGTACATATCGCCTCACCACAAGTATAGCAACATTTTTCAGAGGCTTTTCCCCACCTTACCAAGTTACTCTGGTCAGGGAGGGTCATTTGGAAAGCGTTCAGATAAAATTTTAATAAGGCAGGAGACCAGTCATATAGCAAGGTGCGCCACTTCAGAGCTAATGGGATACAAAACTCACCTATGGTTAACCACTCACTTTGCATTTCTAAATTCATAGCGTGCACTTTGTAACTATCATTTTCGTCTTGTTGTAGAAAGGTTTTTACCATGTCTCGGTCTTCCCTTTTCTTACTCGCACCCAACCCAGCTGTATTTACTTGCGCACCTGCCATAAATTGTTTGTGGAATTGAAGTCTAGATTCAAGGTCCGAAGCACTTTTGTCTTTTGGGAGAGATGCAATTAATTCGTCTTTCGACTTTCCCAAAACATGCGTTTTTGTAACTCTACATAATTACAATAAGTACGTAGAATCGCCACAGCATGTAGGTACCTACTTATGGAATGCAGCAGTGCGGCGGATCAACGGGCAGAATTCCTCCAATCTCCGTCGTCTGTTCCGGTTGCCTATCGCAACCTTAATAGGATGCTTGCCTTCTGAAACGGCCTGGGCTGGTTGGAGTAGAAAAGGGAAATATGAGTCACGCAGAATGGCCCAAAAAAGATGCGATTCATCACACAAATGTTTGTTTTGGGTGGTAGATAATAGAACATAAGTTCTATAAAGAACCCATAGCTCAATGAGCAGTCTCACTACTTACCTACTGTCATAAAAGTTGTTCACAATAGTTCATCATGCGAAAGACATTTATCATAATTTCAAGATTAGTTCCGTAACGGAAATAGTTTGCATTAGAGCCTACCGTGCCCTTTCGCATTGCCCTACCCTTTCTAGTTGATTATAATAGTCTTGGTGTCTTCAAATCGAGAGTGAATCGGTTAATTCTAGATAAGCACGCCTCATCGCAGACCGCATCGTTGCTTAACAACAGGCGAGGTGGCGGTCAAGTGTATACCTGTAATAGTTTAAAAAATCTTACCTTTCCTGTGAAATCCTGCTTACAATAATTTTATTCGGATGCTGATGTGTTTTGTTTTGTAGGTAGGTACTATGTGTTGCTTTAAGGTGCGCTTATACGGGAGACTAAAATAGCTCAATTCCAGTCAATACTCGTCAACTATGACGTCACGACAACATCAAGCAATTTACGGCAACGGCAACAAGCATCAATACTGCGCAATAAAATATTGAGCGATATCGCGCAACTTCATCAACTAGGCAATACTGTCCTACACGAGCATGACGACAATGTCGTCCATAGCGAGCGAATACTGAAATGCTCGTGTAGGACAGTATTGCCTAGTTGATGAAGTTGCGCGATATCGCTCAATATTGTATTGCGCAGTATTGATGCTTGTTGCCGTTGCCGTAAATTGCTTGATGTAGTCGTGACGTCATAGTTGACGAGTATTGACTGGAATTGAGCAATTTTAGTTGCCCGTATAAGCGCACCTTTAGAAGGAGACCTTGTGACCTCAACTTAGCAACTACGATTTCTATAACCCTTGACCTCACAGTATTTGGGATTTTCGAAGTGAAAACTATTTTTGGCGCGCCGCAGGCAGATTTTTCGTGGCCGGTGAATCTATTCTAACGTCACGCTCGGGAATGATAAGGAATCTTCGGGTAAACTCGGGACCATGACCATTGGCCATCCAGAAATGCGTCAGCGTTTCTAGATGACCATGGCCATGGCCACGCCCTCCGGTTTCACCCGCGTAGTTTCCAAAGTACTATCAAATTCTGAGTTATAAGTTTTCACTTCTACCGGCAGTTCCTGTGCCTGCCAATTTTTTGGTAGGTTACTAGCGTAAACATACCTAAGCAGCCCACTATTCCCACTGCTGGTACTCTGGGGTTTCTTTCACAAGACGATAATCCCTCACGTTGAACAACTGGTGGTCGGCGGATGACGCATATCCAATGTTTTTATTGCAACATTAATGTTTTCATGTTCGTGTTTTCCTTTACGTACCGTTAAAAATCCAATTTTGTTATAGTGATTGCAATTTTACACATCTGCACTTGGAAAAAAATACATACACCTCCTCCTTTTTGAACGTCGGTTAAAAATACCTACTGCAACAAGCAGGCGGGATTCGATAATACGAATTCTGGTATGACAAACATTACTGTGTTCCGGTTTGAAGGACAATGATTCCAGAGAAATTACAGGGCTTAGAGACGTAATATCTTAGATCTCTCGGTGACGAGCGCAGTGCAGTGCTAGGTAATGATTTGGACTATTATGTTTCAATAGCTGCGTGTTACTGTGCTGTTATGTGGCAGGCATGTTGCTTACCATCAGGCACATGACCTGCTCGTCTCGTCACTCTATGCAATAAAAAAAAATATATTAACGTAGAAACACCCAGGCAGTACAAATATTTGGATTCATCACACAAATATTTGCACAGGGTGGGAATCGCGCCCACGATCGTCGTCTTCGCAGGCAGAGTTACTACCCAATAAGCCACCAGGGTAGCGATTCTAAATCCATTCGGTTGCATCCGACACGGGATATCATCTCTCGGTCTTTGTCTTATCTGTTTAGCATGACAGAGACAGGGATTATCATTCCAATTCCGAACTATTCGGAATCTCATTTAGAATCACTACCCAGGACATTCGTTTCACTAAAGCGGCTGTGGGTTTGCTATTGCTGTCTCTATAATTTCAAGCGAACAGATAAGAGAGAAAGAGAGAGCGAGTAATAAGCAAAGCTAAGCCAGTTTTATGCCCTAATTAGATTTGCCTAAATTTACTGACTGAATTCAGAAGCTAAGTAAGAAGGTTAGTCAGGTTATTCAGAAGCAAGTTTAGAACCAAGCAATCCTAGCTTCTGAATTTAGTATGCTTAGTTTATGAAGACACGAACGAAGAGATTTGACTCTACTTTTGTGATGAGAATACTACTACTACTACTTTTATGATTTTTGTAGTGGTAGGACTCTTAGCAGAGTCCGCCTGGGGAAGTACCACACCTTTGCCAGTTATTCTGGCCTCGTGGCTTAGTTGGTAGTAGCTCTGCCTGCGAAGCCGAGGGTCGTGGGTTCGATCCCCACCCAGTGCAAATATTTGTGTGATGAATTCAAATGTTTGCACTGTGTCTGGGTGTTTCTATGTATAATAAATATGTATTTAGAACTATATAAGTATTATATCAGCTATCTGGCCGCCATCACACAAGCTTTGCTTAGTTTGGGGTCAGATGGTGTTGTGTGTGAATTGTCCACCAATATTTATTTATTTATTATTATTCTACCGCCCCGCAGTAATGTGCAAACATTACTGTGTTCCGGTTTGAAGGGCAATGTTTCCAGAGAAATTAAGGGGCTTAGAGATATAACAACTTAGATCTCTGGGTGACGAGCGCAGTGCAGTGCTAGGTAATGATTTGGACTCTTCATGTTCCAATAGCTGCGTGTCACTGTGCTGTTATGTGGCAGGCATGTTGCTCACCATCAGGTACATTTCCTGCTTGTCTCGTCACTCTTCATTATTAAAAAAAAAGAGAACGTCAAGGCTGTGGAATACGTTGCCTGAGTGGAGTTTTCCAGATAGTAACAATCTTTGTGTCTTCAAATCGAGAGTGAATCGGTTTCTTCTAGGTAGGTAAACACGTTCTATCGTAGACCGCGTCGTCGAAAACATAAGTGTAAACCTAGAAAAGTTAAACAATAAATGCTATTACACTTCACTGAATTCAGTCGACTAAATTTAGTCAAGTGTAATAAGGGTTTTCTTTGTTTAGGCGGTAGACCCGCGGTGATGAATGGTCACCGGTCATGTATCGCTGTAACAGATGATCAAACTTTATTGTTAGGTACAGCGAGTTTATAGACTGTGACGATAAGGCTAGGATAAAATAAAATAAAACATGCATTGTTTATTACATTATTACAATTCAATAAAACACCCCATGTGTTTTAAGATGCAAAAAGACCTTTCCAGGACAGTACCCAATTTCAGCATAAGTGGCACCAATGTGTTATTTTATTTAGTTTACAGAAACAAAACACACGGTGCCACACTTGGCAAAATTTAGAAGGAACTGTTTTGACAAGTCAATTTGCATCTGGCAGACGCCTCATTAAAATAATACACTTATGGTATACCTACCAGCCACGATTATTATTAGCGGACAGTGTTTTTTTTTAAGTGAAAACTTCTTTAGGCGCGCCTAGACAGATTTTTCGTGGGCTGTGAATTGAATTCATTCGTCACGCTCGGGTATGATAAGAAAGCTTCGGGTTAACTCGGGACCATGGCTATTGGCCACCTAGAAATACGTCAGCCAATGGGAAATGCTGAAAGGGCGTGGACAGGCCATCATGGCATGGCCATCGAGAAACGCATCAGCCAATGGGAAATGCTGACGCATTTCTAGATGGCCATGCCAAGATGACGAGCCCACGCCCTCCGGTTACACCCGTGTAGTTTCCAAGGTAAGCTATCAAATTCTGAGTTTTAAGTTTTCACTTCTATCCGCAGTTCCTATGACTGCCATTTTTTTTTACTTTGAAAATGTATACCTCCGTAAAATTTTAAGACCGTTACATTACAATCTAATAACGTTAGATTAGACTAACCTGCCGGATTTTATAATCTCACGCGTTGTGTTGTAAACTGACAGTGATTGCAATTTTACGGAGACAAATAAAATTTGTATGCTCTACTTTTGATGTTACTAATAATTGACGTGTACAATGTAAATTCATGAATGAGTTACTTTGACTTTGAAAGCAGAAACGTGGCTCACTTTTCGCTCACAAAAGCGTGTGATCTCTGAAATAAGTGCGGTGGCTTTTTCACTCAATTGCTTTCGTCCCATATATAATATAATATGCAAACATTACAGTGTTCCAGTTTGAAGGGCAATGGTTCCAGTGAAATTACAGAGCACAGCGATAAAAAACACCTCCGGGTGACGATAGCGTGCGGTGCTAGGTAATGATTTTGACTATTTATGTTCCAGTAGCTGCGTGTCACTGCGCTGTTACGGTCAGGCATGTTGCTTACCACCAAGCACATGTCCTGCTCTAGTCCACTCTATACTATAAAAAAATGAATTGTAATTTAATTAAGACTACTATGGTAGAAATAAAACTTGTCATTACACAGAAATATACATTTATTCCTATAAATCCTATTCGAGTGTTAATAGACTTCAGTAATTAAAACTACTTACAACCAAACAATAAAAACAGCATAAGGGTAAGCTCCAGTCACCTCTACCTGACATAAAACAAACATGGCGTAGAATTACCAATCACAGTTCCTAACAATGTATTAAAAGTTTTTGACGTGATAACGTCTTATGATTCGATGAAGCCGGCTGCACGCCCGCAAAACATGACGTCATGTAACGTTACCGCCATAGAATAGATAATATTTACCACCGTTACCTCGCCTTATTACTTTTCGCACCATCTAGTGAGTGAAATGTGTATTACGTTCAAGGAGTCTGTCCATGTTTTAGAAAAGCGACGATATGAAGTTAAGAACTTGTGCTAGTACAATGATGTACCCAGAGATGGCGCTTTGAACAGCTTTTCAAAAAGCTTCAGAATGTTTTACCTAGATGGCGCTTAACACAATCAGTATTTTCTTAAGACGTTGTCACGTTCAACTATCGTCAGGAAACCGACTTTACAGACATCCATTTTTTTATGACATAAAGATTCATATTGTTTTTTTTTTAACAAAATGAAGTCGTATGAAAAATATCCACCACTTTTTATATTTTTATAATTTATTTACCTTTGACGAAACTAAAAATATTTCTGTTCCGAAAATGTCTCATAGCTAATCATGGTTGGTCGTTAGTCCGCCATTTTGAATATTTATTATGACAGCTTACGGTGACTAGGTTATTATAAATGTAAACGTTTTTTGGGATTTCGGTGTCGCATATTTATAACTCCTAATATATTTTTGTACTGATCTTATTATGGCACTCATAAGTTTGGCTCCGCAATTAACTTATTAACACTGTTTAGATCTTTAACAAAATGTAAAAATATTAAACTATATTTCTACGGTTTACATTACTCAGGTATATGGAAAATATATTAGAGACGTTCCGAATCATATCAACTTAAGAAACACATAACTGACTTTAGCGTACTTTGTCATCAGTTATAATCCAACGCCCAATTATTCCCGATTATTTATCATTATTATACTTCTCAAACATATTCATTTATTCCAATTCGCAAAAATAACATAGTGGTTCTTTTCACTTTCTGTGCACTAGGCTACGATGGCTTTTGATTCCATAACTTAAAACATCCCTAGTGTGGGACGCAGGGTCTACCTCCAAATGAAGTTATACGGTCACTATAATGTTTTATCGTTATCAAGGTATTTTTGTAACTTCATTTATGTTCCATTTACTTATTGAAATAAAGATTATTATTATTAAAATAGTAGGTATAAAACTTGGTGACTTTGATGAGTATTGTTACGATCGTCAATGTTGTCTGTTGATTTGAATCGGAACGTCTCCATTACTTTATAGCACCATTATGCACCCATTATTCACAATAGTATTTGAGATATAAATACTAGGTTACGCAGATTAGATG
The DNA here is from genome assembly GCA_963693475.1 of Ectropis crepuscularia. Taxonomy (NCBI): domain Eukaryota; kingdom Metazoa; phylum Arthropoda; class Insecta; order Lepidoptera; family Geometridae; genus Ectropis; species Ectropis crepuscularia. Next base: position 21,688,173 of record OY856358.1, read on the forward strand.
TACTGAATATACTCATCAGTATTAACAATTTTTACATTTACATTTTACTATGATTTTAACTTTCATTATGACATTAAAGTTAGGCCAAACTAGCCGAAAGTCAGTTGATTTTATAGGCGAGTTTTAGGGTTGTTCCATAGTAATAGTAACACCCCTTCCAGCTTCATACAGGTTTTCTGCGTAACCTTATATACATACACACAGATAAGTCGATATTTAAACAGTTTATTGTCCAGATAAACTATATCCTACAAACATACACTAGTTAAATACAATATAAAAATGACGAATTCTTGCGATCTAAAACGACATTGTGAAATGGCGTGAACAACATTGTGAAATAGCATGAACAATATTGTAAAGTGGCGTGAACAATTATGTGTAATAATCATGAACAAAATCGTAAAATATTATGAACATAATTGTGAAAATTTTTGAAAAAACATTGTGAAGTGTCGACTGAAAAACGAGGGAGAAATTATTGACTTCTGATAAAATCATTCATTCAATTGACCGAATTGCGAACAGAACGTTCGCCGAGATTATAAATACTAGACTTAGGCTAAAGCTGTGTTAATGCAAATTAGTACGCTTAAACGTTAATTACAATCACAGACTAAGGTTTTAGTTCATAAATATACATTATCATAGTGAGGTAATGCTAAAACAAATTTGTAACTAACGACGACCTCCTTGTAGATTGAAAAACTTTCAAATTCGAGTTTCGGTAGCTTCAGGAGCTTGTATTTTCTATTTTTTTGTAGATATGTATTTTATCGCGAGAAGTCCATGATAGTGTACATTTACATAACTCTCAAATACTAATAAGGTATAAAATAAAATGCCTATTTACAAAATACACAACCTATTTCTATGAAGCACAAACACGTAGTAGACACCGATACTAGTGTGCGAAAGAAAGTAAGAGTAAATCAGTGGTTTGTAAAGAGAAGTCACTAAAAAGACGGTAAGAGCTGTTCATCTGCATGCGAATATCGACCATTATCTCTTTACTATAAGGTAGCATTTTCTATCTGTTCACTTGATTCAATCTCAATAGAATCGAAGGAACAGTAGCAGAATGTGCATCTGATGGGTTTTTTTTTCTTTTTTACCTTAAGATAGGTCTATGTTTGACCGCCATTTACGAGATGTTAAACAATATCACGATAACATAAGATAAGCAATAGCAAGTTTATATAGAAAGTACAGAATGTTTGGAAAACAGCGGCAAGAGTTTGGTTGTTAGAGCAAATTATCAGAGCCTATTTAGCTTCAGGCCACATCTGTTTACAAACCCATATGTTGTGAAAGTTTCTAAAACCCACTTTTTGACACTATAATTTAATTAAAATAAAATCTAATATACAGTAAGTACAAAATTTCTTTTTCGGTGTCAGATTACAAAATTCTGATTCATCTGATCTGTCCCCTTAAACTAAAACTTAAACATTTATCAACGATATGCAAAACAAGATATTATATCTAGAAAAAAAAAGCATTGTCTCGACTGACAAGGCTCAGTCTGAGTCTCGACGTAGAAATGTTTGGAGACCGGAATTTGCTCAATATAGACGACTCAAGAAAGAATTGCTGAAAAATGTACACTTGCGGGTACAGTCGACTTTGAGAGAACAAAATGATAGAAAACATCATATCTTACATAAAAACTCATAGCCAGATAATAAAAATAAAAAAAAAACACCGGAGTCTCCTACTACAGATATTATTATGCTCAAAAGAAGACTCCATTAGACAAGTTCTCTAAAAATGTTACATTATTATATACGAAATGTACAATTTCTTGTTAAGTTTATTGAGTTGAATTATATCAGACCTTTATTAAAACTATTACACTTTTTTTAAACCAAATGGTTACTGCCACCTATAAAGATCCAGACTATTTTCAGCACCAAATATAATGTTCGTCATATTGTAGACCAACTATGAGAACTGATAGAACACCGTTAAAAGGGTAATGAAAAGTAATTTAGTTACACATTTTTAGTCAATTCACAGGTAACTCGCTTGATAGGGGTCGGTTTAGCCCAACTTAAGTTTCAACCTTCCAAAGTGTCCTATGTACACCTGCGAAGTTGTATATTAATATTGCAAGGAAACAATTTAAACTGTTATATCTATGTCTAGAAAAATATTGTGTTACCATGGTTCTCGTCGTTAAACGACATAATCCTCTAAAAAAGTTTCAACTGCATCCATTTTTCGCAGTGCCAAACGAGCAGCGTCGCGCGTATGCACTCCTAACTTAACTTCTCAACCAAATAGGTAAGAAAAACAGTTAACCAAATATAGACTCAATGTTATTAGAAATTAGATTTAAATCAATAGGAAGAGGCGAGGCGGTGGGCTCGCTGAAACTTAAATCTGACCACATCACACATGAGTTACCCGTGAATTAAATAAAAAGTTACTTTTGTGACTTGAAATCCAGCTTCCATCCAATAATCAATTTACACTAATCACACTATACATTCCTGTATTCACCAATCACTACCTCTTTTTTCAAATTTACTTCTGCAAATCATACGTAGACCTCCCTAGTGTCTCCAAGTTGCTGTGATGCGAGTCTATCCTGTTCATATTGGCCTTGAATTCGGGTGGGATGGCCGAGTGTTCGGTCAATGTTTCCGAGGACGCCTCCTTGTCAAGGTTCTGTCGTTCGCTGTGGAGAAAGTCGTCGTGAGAGCCGTTGGTGTGGGGTTTGGTCTTGTCGGGGACGGTCAAGTCGAAGTTTGAGACTGATAGAACTTTGTCGGCGGAGTCGAGACCCGAGGAAAGTGACTTCGACGCGGTGAGGAGCTCGTTTTCTGAGGAACAGATTTACAATTTCATTTATTGACGACTTTAAAATTGCTTCCATGTTAAGAAATTCTAAGTCAAAAAATAGAATAATAACAAAATATCAGGATATAGTTCGGTGTTGCAGCTGCGTACCTAACATTTCTATCCTGAATTCAATTACAGTATTGGATAGCTAAAGGAACAAGTACTCTACATATATAAAAGCGAAAGGTCAATCATCAAGGAATCTCAGAAACTACAAACGCTAGAAATCTGAAATTTTGCATGAAGGTTTTTTTAGCACGTAGGCGCTCCCTAAGACGAGGTTTTGCGAAATTCAACCCCTAAGAGGTTGAAACAAACAATTTTCATACAACCGTTCATGGTTGTATGAAATTTCGCAATTTCTAAAGTTCTGACTGAACGGGGTGAAATTGGGGTCGAAATGGGGAACGAATGTCTCTTATGCTTTCACATCTAAACAACTAAACCGATTTGGATGAAATTGTATAAAATTGTTTTATTATAATCTGTTTTTAGTAACCGTAAATGTGTGTGGGTATGGGTATACAAATAGGTACTGCCTGAGTTACCTTAGTATTTATTTTGCGCGGACGAAGTCGCGGGTAAAAGCTAGTAATTAATAAGATGAAGTGTAAACTGTGGAATGTAACATATCGCGTGGTAAGCGCCGACATTTTGTTTTCGTGTACGTATTCACACACAACAAACGCCCTTGTCCATAACACACCAATTCAAAATAGTATCGTTTTTCAATGGTGTGCTGTGTTTTATTACTTTTAACTACCAGCGGCCACTCCCGGCTTCGCTGGGATATCTGGAAATACTAACTACAAACAGAATACCTGTTTATTGTGTTTATAGAAGTAAGAAAATATTGTATAGTTAAGATCTATTTTATTGAAATACATTTATTTTATTTTTATTTTATTTTAGAACTATTGGACAGATTTCAAAAATTATTTAACTGTTGGGTATGTACGTAATCCCTGGGATAGCTATTATAGATGATGTAATATATACCACGGGCGAAGCCGTGGTGGACCGGTAGTTAACATATAAAGATTATTAATCGAAATAAAAACTATCTTATCTCTCAAGTTGGATCAAATAGTGTGCAAATTTGATTAAAATCGAAAAGTTGTTTAGGAGGCCGTCGCGGACAAACAACGTGCCGCCTAATTTATATTACACTAGCTGACCCCGCAAACGTTGTTTTGCCATATGAATAAAGGTATGAAAAATAGCTAGTAGCCGATTCTCAGACCTACTGAATATGCATATAAATTTCGGTTAAAATCAGTAAAGCCGTTTCGGAGGAGTAAGGAAACAAACACTGTGACACGAGAATTTTATATATAAGATATATTAAGAGGATTATTACCAACCTTTGGTATCATGCTGTCCGTTGGTCTGTGGTGCCTTGTCGTCTTTATGGTCTTTGGGGAGAGAGGAGGACCGCGTGGTCGGTTCTAGCATACTGAGCACTCTGCAACAAATACACACATATAATGTTTAAAAGGAATGCAGCAGCGTGGCGGATCAACAGGCAGAATAGGGATGTTAACAATTTTTTGGAATTGCTTTTATTTTGAAGATTCCCATTAAAAAATATTTTATTTAAAAATATTAGTAAGTATATAATTTTTTTTTTTTTTTAAATAACGAGACGAGTAGGACATGTGTCTGATGGTAAGCAACATGCCTGCCACATAACAGCACAGTGACACGCAGCTATTGGAACATGAAGAGTTCAAATCATTACCTAGCACTGAACTGCGCTCGTCACCCAGATATCTAAGATATTATATCTCTAAGCCCTGTAATTTCTCTGGAAACATTGCCCTTCGAACCGGAACACAGTAATGTTTGGTTTTTAAATTACTGCTTGGCGGTAGAATTGGTGGACAATTCACACACAACACCATCTGACCCGAAACTAAGCAGAGCTTATAATATGTCGGGCAAATAGCTGATATAATACTTACATAGTTGTAAATACATACTTATCATACATTGAAACACCCATACACAGAACACATATTTCAATTCATCACGCAAAGGTTGGCTGGCTATTGCTATTCAACGTTATATATTGGCTGGCTGTTGTTATTCGTGGAAACAATTATTTTGTTTGTTTAAATATACAGATCATGCCCTTACATGGACGCAAGCTGAATACCAGTAACCGCGTAGAGTTAGTCTCTCTATCAATTTTCTATATCGTTAGAGTTAGTCTTCTTCTTCGTGTCGATGATGTTGTCTTACTATGTACACCTAACAATAGTTTTTAGTTAAAGTGAGTGATGGCACAGAATAAATATTAGTACAAAACCTCACTTACCGAAACAATGTTATATAAATAGCAACTCTTGCTGGGACACAACAAAGTTCAATTCAGCTGGCAATACCTGTCGCGATTTTCAAATAAACATTTGCGCTCTTTCTAACGCGTAACTCTGTCCCTGTCTAGCGCGGAGGGTTGTCGACATATCTAATAACAATATGCGCGGGAAACGTGTTGCGCGAGCGCTCAGCCATGCGTCCGACAACCGACTGGCACTTGTTCCCTGGGAGGAACGGTCTAGCTGTAGGCTAAAACCCCGCGACCTTGAGCGAGTGATGATGCACTGGTGATGGTTAGTAAAGAGTAAGAGGGGTATAATTACCGCGAGTTCCCCAGGTCTCCGAAGGGCGCGCGCGGGGGTGCGGGCGGGGCGGGCTCCCCCGCCGCGGCCGCCGCCCACCCCTCCTCTATCAGCACCGCGCCCACGTCCAGCTCGCCCTCTGTAGATACAAACAAAACACATTATTTTAACTATAGAGGCTCAACTTCTAGAGAGGCGCGGTGGTCCCGCCTCTTCCAGTTGATTTTAAACCGAAATTCTAATAGACAGAGTCTATATTTGTTTAACCTTGTGAAAGTTAGTTTAATGAATGGGTTAAAAGTGGCTATAAAAAGCCTTAGTAGCCAAGAGACTAGATGTCCAATCTCACAATAACCCACTCTTAGCCAGCATGATTCATGGCGTTGAATATAAATCCCTTATATTGTATTGATATCCTTGCGAGAGAAGACAACGCGTCTCAGAATTACAGACAGAATGTATAATAATTTAAATTATGTGATACGTACTGCTTATTTACTTGCCCGAAAAATATGGCGGAAGTTGGAGAAAGCCCATAAAAAAAATTCAACCATTAAAAAAGCTAAATTCACACTTGTCTTGGACGTTTAATTCTATATTTTTAGTAGAACTAGTACTATGAATCTCACCATCGGTGACGTCAAACAGCTTGATGCCGGGTATCTCCTTGTCTTTCTCTCCTTCAGCGGACACAGTCTTCTTGTAAGTGCACGTTCTGGAAACGAGCGACTTCCATCTCGCGACCTGGTTGGAAAAGCAGGAATTAGGTTATAGTAACATTTAACAGGCAACATGAGTAAAAAAATAATTAGATGTATTTATATTTGTGTCATTTAACAATACATGAACATACCTATTTAGAATTTTGCATTTAAATAATTTGAAAAAAATAGATTTTTCTTTCCCCGTAGGTAGGTATGACGGTACGGAGTTCACAGGGTCAGCTAGTATGTAATGAATAAAAAAAATGGTTGTCTGTAAAGTCGGTTTACTGACGATAGTTAAACGTGACAACGTCTTAAGAAATCAGTACGCTGATAGCGCGAGTAGTGTTACCGCTCGACTCGGCGGGTGGCGCCCTCAGCGACTCAGCGCTCAGCTTCGTCCGCATGGCACTGACGACGAACTAACGGTAACGTTACATAACGTCATGTTTTGCGGGCGTGCAGCCGGCTTCACCGAATTATAAGACGTTATCACGTCAATAATGATTTAAATACTACATAACACTTTATAATTGAATACAAAAGTTAAACAAAATTATAATAACAAGTATAAATTGAAGACTATAGCCAGCAGTAGGTTGATATGGTCCGACAGTAATGACGATAATAAAGATGATGAAGTACCTGCGTGAGTTCTTCGAATCGCTCGATCCCCTGCGGGTGCCACTTGTCCCAGCGCTGGCCCTGTGACGTCACCGCCTCCGCCCCGCCCGCCGGCTTCACCCCCGCCAGGAAGCACTCCATAGCCTGAAACAAAAAAATTGATATTGAAGTGTAAACTTCTTTTGGCGCTTCCAAGACAGATTTTTCGTGGGCTGTGAATTGAATTATAGCGGGAACGCTCGGGAATGATAAGAAATCTTCGGGTAAACTCGGGACCATGGCCATGCCCTCCGGTTTCACCCGCGTAGTTTCCAAAGTAAGCTTTCAAATTCTGAGTTATGAGCACAGATCACTAATTTACGTTATAAGTTTTCGCTTCTATCAGCAGTTAATATGACTGCAATTTTTTTTCATGTCCCGACCAATTGGGTTGATAACTGGGTCAAAAATATACCATTCTAAAATTAGTTCGTCAGGTAGATTATGGAAAGATTATGGGACACGTAGTTTTTGTTTTATCAAATTATTAAAAGTCGACAAAGATATAGATAATCAAACTTCCCGGAGTGAGAGATTGTGACGCCACTTCTTCGTAAAAATCGTACAATGAAGTGACGTCACTCGAAACTTCTGAGCATCTATTTTTTGTTCGTGGAACTAAATAAAGTATTACTATTACATATATCAAGCGAATTGGTGATGAAAAGCGGACCCTTGAGCATAAAAATTGGCAGTCATAGGAACTGCCGATAGAAGTGAAAACTTATAACTCAGAATTTGAAGCCTACTTTGGAAACTACACGGGTGTACCGGATGGCGTGGCCTAACCATCATGGCATGGCCATCTAGAAATGCGTTAGCATTTTCCATTGGCTCACGGATTTCTAGATGGTCATGCCGTGATGGTTAGGCCACGCCCTTTCAGCATTTCCCATTGGCTGACGCATTTCTAGATGGCCAATGGGCGTGCCCCGAGTTTATCCAAAGATTTCTTATCATACCCGAGCGTGACGCTAGAATTCAATTCACACCCCACGAAAAATCTGTCTAAAAGCGCGCCTGAGCGCCAAAAGAAGTTTTCACTTCGAAATACTTGGGAGGTGTCAAGGGACATTCTGATGGAACGAAGTTGTACAAAATATTGCAACTCTTTACTGTTTCTGTTGCCCTGGTACTGGTACCTAGGGGCAAACGCAACTCTTTTATTTTTCTGTTGTCCTGGTATCTGGAGATAAACGCTGGGCTGTTGGAGGTAGGTAATCGAAACTCTTTACTGTTTCTGTTGCCCTGGTACCTACCTGGCCGTTTTTACCGAGTTTACCCGAAGATTTCATATCCGATCCGATCCATTATCATATCCAAGCGTGACGATTGATGAATCCATTTCACAGCCCACGAAAATTCTGTCTATAGCGCGCCTAAAGAAGTTTTCACTTCAAAAAAACTTATAATGACAAGATAATCGAATCTGGCACCTGGAATCGAAGCCGCAACATGTCCGACTTGAGCTCGCACAGTTCGTGTGTGGCCACGTACTCACTGTCGCCGTAGTCCAAGTAAAACACGTCAGCCACCTGCAAATTATATAATTTTTATGAACAATTCAGCTCTTGCATAAAGCATCAGCTGCCCACCAAATGTTCCCAGGTTCCCACTGCTGGGACTCGGGGCCTTCTCTCGCAAAGAGAGAATCAAGGTCATAATTCACCACGCTGCCGCTGGCGCAGTGCGGGTCGGTGGATGACACATGACCTCGAAAGATTCTAGGTACATATCGATTTCGTCACGATGTTTTCCTTCACCATTTTAACGCTAGCGTATTTACTGCTATATAATTAACGCTACCATTTTACGCTCATAACTTCGAAAAGAGAGTGTTGCGCGTGGGATATGAATCCTCGGTCTCTGGATCGGCAGTAGCCGTTCTCCCGACTAGACTGGCCTTAACAAATGTCGTTGCATATGCACGGTAAATTTTCGCGGAAAATAACGGGCAAGACGATCGAAATATTTTTTTGATGTTTTTTATGAAACATAATGTGTGGAGTACCTCCGCGCGGAAGAAGTGAAACTTTTCTCTCTCACTCTGTCTCTTTCTATCCCCCGCAACAGTGCTTTCGTACCCCCCTCCATAGCAGCGTCAAACGTTTAAATTTCAAAAAATATTTCATCTTCACTTCTTTCACATTGGATATGTACGTGATTCCTGACTGTTACAGGCTATATATTTATCACAGGTAAAGCCAGGGCACAACGCTAGTTTATACATATTTTGTAATAAAAGCTTCACCCCGGCCCTAGGCCTCCATTAAGACGCTGACAACAGCCAAATGGCACTTTTTTCAATACCAATTTAGCTAAATGTGTATGGTTTGAGATAATGAGTAAAATATATGTTATTCTTGAACATATTTATGAGTGACCCGAGGTCATAAATACAAGATTTGGTAAAAAAATCACGATAGAAAAAATTCGTAAACAAACCTCTAAAAATTAGTTTTAGACTTAGATATCAGTGTAATTAGGAGACGGACACTAGTAATTTTTTAAATTATGACGTATTATATTTTGACAAAGGACATTGCTGGTTTATATTTTGGTTTAATTAAAAAACTCACACTTATTTAATTGTTTTTAAAAAGTCGAAACGTATCGCATCTTCCTTCTCTTTCACTCTTATAAGATCTGACAGTGTCGGAAGAGACGTCTTGCTACACGGACGCACGTCGCTCTTTGCTCCGTTCGCCGTTCAATATTCAATAAATAATAAAGTGGCCAAGTGCGAGTTGGACTCGCCCATGAAGGGTTCCGTTACAGCAAGTAACATTATATACATAGTACACATAATTCTTGTAGTTCGTTGTAACTTTGATCGAAGTTTCAATAATAGTGAATTTATGACGTACTAAAAAAAACTACTCATCAGATCGAGTTCAAACTAATTTTCGTTGGTAGTTTACATGGTAATGTACATCATATATTTTTTTTAGATTTTTCATTCTCTTACTTTAGAAGTTAGAGGGGGGGGGGACACACATTTTACCACTTTGGAAGTGTCTCTCGCGCAAATTATTCAGTGTAGACGAAAATGATTTTAGAAACCTCAACATCATTTTTGAAGACCTGTCGATAGACACCCCACACGTGTAGGTTTGATGAAAAAAAAATTTTTGAGTTTCAGTTCTCAGTATGGGGGGCAACCCTAATTTTTCTTTTTTTTTAATTTTTCTGTTGAAATCTTAATGCGGTTCACAGAATACATCTACTTACCAAGTTTCAACAGTGTAGTTCTCATAGTTTCGGCAAAAAGTGGCTGTGACATACGGACGGACAGACAGACAGACAGACAGACAGACAGACAGACAGACAGACAGACAGACATGACGAATCTATAAGGGTTCCGTTTTTACGTTTTACGGAATCCTAAAAATGATCAATTCTTACAAACGTTAATTGAGTTCATATGGTCTAAAAATTTGACACTTTAGTAATCAGGAAGTTTGGCTCAACGGTTAGTGAGCAACGTACGTCAGCGGTGGACGGATGTAACACTGAGATCGAACCTCACCACTGTGAAATCTTTTTGCATGTTTTTTTTCATAACATTGTTGTTAGATTCTTTCTCCGATGTTTTCAAGCTTTTATACTATATTAAAATTTAGTTTCACCTGTCCCGAAGCCACAGATTAGAAAATAGTTACTACGAAACCGGATGCTTATTATCAAATCTTGCAAAAAGTTGAAATCTCGCATTATAGGTACGTGTGTAAATTTTATTGCAAACAATGGTATGAAAATTTTATGATGCTGATCTGATGATGGAGCCGGAAAGTTGCCATAGGAACTCAGGAATTAAAAGACATAGCCCCACCGAGTTTGGACTTATTTTCTTTGTCTTGACGAGTACTTTGGTGATAGATGGTAACCAGGGTCTGATGATGGAGCAGGAAGGTGGTCATAGGAACTCAATAATTAAACGACATAGCTCCACCGAGTTTGGACTCGTTTTTTGTCTTGACGAGTACTTTAGTGCTAGATGGTAACCAAGGTCTGATGATGGAGCTGGGAGGTGGTCATAGGAACTCAACAATTAAACGACATAGCTCCGCCGAGTTTGGATTCGTTTTTTTTATCTTGACGAGTACTTTAGTGCTAGATGGTAACTAAGGTCTGATGATGGAGCTGGAAGGTGGTCATAGGAACTCAACAATTAAACGACATAGCTCCACCGAGTTTGGACTCGTTTTCTTTGTCATGACGAGTACTTTAGTGCTAGATGGTAACCAAGGTCTAATGATGGAGCTGCAAGGTGGTCATAGGAACTCAGTAATTAAACGACATATCCCCACCGAGTTTGGGCTCTTTTGATTTGTCTTGAGAAGTACTTTGGTGCTAGACGGCAACCAGGGTCTGATGATGGAACTGGAAGGTGGTCATAGGAACCCAGCAATTAAACGACGTAACCCCAATAACCCCATCGAGCTTGGGATCATTTGATTTGTCTTGACGAGTACTTTGGTGCTAGATGGTAACCAGGGTCTGATGAAGGTGCTGGAAGGTGGTTAAGGGATGACAGTAATTAAACGAGTACATTGGTGTTAAATTCTAAGACGCTGTTAAAGTCTACGTTATGGCTCATCTATTCGGGAGAACGGTGACTGCCGATTCGGACCCCCACGCGCACCACTCGATGTCAGCGTGTAATGCCGCTAACTTATAAACGATGAAGGAAAACATCGTGAGGAAACCGACATGTAAGTACCTAGAGTGTAGGTACACCTCATGTGACATTTACCAACCCATACTTGGTTAGCGTGGTGGATTTATAACCTAGCCCCAGCCTAGATCTCTCCTTGCGAGTGAAGGCCCAGAGTCCCAGCAGTGAGAATAAATAGTGGGTTGCTTACGCAGATTGTAACCAGGTCTGATGATTAAGCGGAAAGATGGCCCTACGTAGTTTAATTTTGCAAGAGACGTCATTTCTTTAATACTACATTTTTAGATTTGGCGATGTATTGAAAATAAATCGCTGCTTTGAGACAAAAGAGCCACAACTCAAAATTCAGTTATTTTATTTTTCAACTTTCCTACTTCTGACGATTTTCTACCATTCTCTATGTATTTTAATTGGCTATTACTTGATTATTTCTACATTGTGTTAAAATTAATAATCATAAGAATAAAATTAATATAAATGTGTGGAAGCGGGGTTTGTATAAAATAGACATGATTTTTACCGTTTTCATAGATATTGGGACGGGATACTTCATTCGTTCATTCGACTTGCACTTGGCTTATTTTATATACATTTGATATATCTTATGTATCATGTAAAAATACCGTGTAATTAGTCTCTTAGCCCTCTAAAACCCATTAACCTTACCCAGCTTCGTCGGATCGACGATGCGAATGTGAAAAAAAAAATCTAAATTTTAAGTGCGCTGTCGCACCCATTGCTGCTTCCGTATAGTCTTAGTTGGGCCGTTGCCCTCATAACACACGGTAATATTTCTTATATGGGAGGCCTGTGAGAGCCAGACCAGCAACCATGACTCGTCGAATCGACGAAGTTTTGTATTAATGACACTTTTTTACAATAAGGAAGTTTCCAATTGGATAAAATCAAAAAATGATTACATAGATTTAAAGATAATAGAAATAAATTATACAAACTGCAAAAAATACTTGGATATCTCAATAAATGACGAATCTGTGAACATTTTAAAATTACTAATTAAAAATCAAAAAGCCGGATACTTCCACAGCATAATGTCTTACGGTATATTATTGTGGGGTTCGGCGGCAGAAATACAATATTTGTGCTACAAAAGAGAGCAATACGCGCTATCTATAAGTTAGGCCCGAGACAATCTTTGAGAGATTTATTTAATACAATTGGAATCCTCACAGTGCCATCGCTTTACATATATGAGTGCATCATGTATGCTAGAAAAAATAGATGTCACTATGCTAATAAGTCCGATGCATCGCATTATAAAAATAGACATGTGTATCCGCGTTGTAGATTACACGAGACGGACATTTCTTTCATAAGAAACAGTGTTCGTTATTATAACATTGTTCCAGAAAAGGTAACAAGCCTAAATGAGACAAAGTTTAAAAATGAAGTCAAAAAATATCTGGTATGCAGGGCTTACTATGAAGACAAACAATTTTTAAAGGACAAAAATAATTGGACAAAATCATTTTCTACACGTACATTGACATACATTTTGTAATATCTCTTTTATATGTATATATTTTTTTTAAATTCAAGTTTTAATATAATTCTGTCGTTTTCATACATTCTGACAACGCCTCTCTATCGCTGCATTGAACTGACTAGGCCCAACTGAATAGCCGCTATTTATTTTTAAATTATTTTCTTTTATATACTTCTTTATAACTTGAATATAATTTAAATTTGTATAGTATAATTTAAATTTGTTGAATTTTTTAAACTATTCTTTGTATTTTGTAAATGACGCTACCAAGTGTATATCTGTTATACCTAAGGTCTGAAATAAAGAATCTGAATCTGAAGTTTATATTAATAAAATTGACGTAAAGTTTAGACTATGACCTAATCCCCATTAGTGCGCGGACAGTCTAATAAAATTTATCAATAGTCGACAGGCAAAAGTTTTGGTGTTTTAAACTAGGTAATAATCCGTGGTAATCAAGTGCATATATAAGAAGTGTCAATCAAACTTTCAACATAAGTTAATCATTATTTACCAACCTATTTTCTCTACCATTCTATTATTATTTTTTTGTTTTTAAATTAACGGCATCACGCACATGACTCCGTAAAGACAGTGGTGCGCACGCGTTGGATTCGAACGAGAGGCTCCGAATCAGTAGTTGCCGTTATCCCAACTAGCCGTAACACTCCCATGTAACACACTAAATTTTCCAGTTGGGACTCGGGGCCTTATCTCGCAAGGATAATGCAGGCTTTAATCCACCACACTTAATCTTTCCTCACGATGTTTTCCTTCATCACTTTTTTAAAGTTCAAAACTACAGTGGTGCGTGTGGCGTGTGAGACCAGCCATAATTTATTCTAGATACATTTGTACAATTTATTGTACATTTTTTTTCTTCAAATATAAACATAATCAGTGAAATTGGACAACAACAAAGGCGTTTCGGTTTTCGGTACGTTTGTATGGACTAGTGGCGTTGTTTTTTTTTAGCGGCCAAAGATCTGTCATCACTTTATTATATCAGTGAATAACCTTGACGCTATATATAATGTGCAATCAGATTTGCTCTAGGTAATATCGGAGCTGAATTATGGGCTATCAAAGTTATTTATTTTTTGTATTTTTGTATGGGCTTAGAGGCTTCGTTTTTTTTAGCGGCTAAAGATGTGTTAGAGCTTTTTTGAAATATTACTTTACATCAAGGGTATTCGTGCAATTAGATTTGCTGTAAGTTATGTCGGAGCGGAATTATTGCCTTTCAAAGTTTTTTTTGGGTAATTAAAAAAAAACATTATAGTGACAACGGATCTTTGGCCGCTTTAGAATATGGCGATACCAGTCCATGTAAAAAAACTTTGAAAGACCATTACTCAGCTCCAATTTGACGTACATTAAATCTGATTGAACCAATACCCCTGAGGTATGGTAATGTTTTAAAAAAGTGACAACAGATCTTTGGCCGCTGAAGGAAATGGCACCACTAATCCGTATAAAAATACACAGAAAAACAAAAGCCAAAACTCAGTTTCGATATGACTTACAGCAAATCCGATTGCAAAAAAAACGACGCCAACTTTACCCAAACCCCTTTATATAAAACGAATTTATACTCATGTAGGATATGTATGTATACTGAATGTAATTATTATTTTTTGTTACTTTGACTTTCACAAAGCCTTTTTACAAAATGTTGTTGTAATTGACGAGACTCCTTTACAGCTGAAATTTTAATATCTACATTGTTATTTGACATTTTAAAACCATTTAAAACAAAGACATTTGCATGATATAAATAGGCTTGTTTCCACTAAGAATTAATTGGATGGATTAGAGGTTCTTACTATTGATTAAGATATAGAGATTTAAAAAAATAAAACAGTTTATCAAAATAAGTAAAGATTATTAATATTTTTAGTAAAGAAAATCTGAAAAAATAGGCATTGAGTCACGTGACAGTTAACACCAATCAGAAAATGTGACGTCACACCGTACTAAACATCACTAGACATTACTAATGTTGTTGACATTTTTATAGTACTAATATTATTATTTTTTATTTTTATTTATTCTTCGCCATGGATACTAGTTCTTCAGCCGCTTAACTGAACTAGTTTGTTATTGTTTTACCACTATTCTTGAGGAAAAGTGACAGTTTTTTTAACATTTACATTACTAAGATTATATATACTGTGTCAAATGCTTTCATCAAAATGATCTTCACAAAAATACATTCTTGATTTAGTGGCCATCATTCCTCCTCGCAAGCGTTTGCCACTTTTTTCGCATTTGTGGATCGTTTGGAACATAGATGAATAATTTGTTTGGCGTATTTATACTTGTGCTTGTAAACTGGGGCACTATGCAGTTCTTGTAATACGAGGGATTCATTTTAAATTAAAAACGTTGACTAAGTCCTTACACAAACACATATGTTTGCCCCGGCGTGACATCATTCAAGACGCCATAACAGTCTGGAGCGTTTTTGTGCAGACATTTGTTTGCTTTTTTGAAATGCAAAACACATATTATTGTAAATGTAAGTTTTTTTCAAAAATATAGATGTTTCGGAATACTATCAACATTAAGCTATATTATTAACCAATTTTTTAAATTTAGTACAAAAGCCTATTCCAAAACCTCTTCCATTACAGTTTATAAATGTTTCATTTTACAAACGTTTCGCATGTTTTACATTTTTAAAACATAATAATAACTTTTGAAATAAAAATATTTTTTTAAAATTTTGTTTGTGGACCTTTCGTTACAAAGCAGCAAAATGGTATTGTTGTAAAATCTTGTTTTTCGTGTTGTAATGAGCAATAGTTGTGGATTATTAACTCGCGGGCTCCTCTATTGATGATGATGATAACTATTATGGTTGTATTTAAATATACGTATTTAATGATTGACAACGTTCATAGCGCGTTGAAAACACTAGCTTTCGTCGATCACCGAAGTTAAGCAACGGCCGGCGTAGTCAGTACTTAGATGGGTGACCGCCTGGGAATGGGAACACTATGTAATGTTGGCTTTTTGCTGTAGCTACTTTTATGCAATTAATGTTCGTGTCGAATAAATCTATTTGACTTCAAATAGATGAGTGAGTAGCGCTTATAATAATTAAATTAATTTATTTTTCGAGTGCCTATTGGTGATTTCGAAGTCGGTTTAATTTTGTGTATAAAATAAATTAATTAGTAATTGTGTATTATTGTAATTGTATACCGTACATTCACTAAAATCATTAGACAAAAATTAGACAATCTGGCGAAAAGAAATCTCATTATGTCTGTAAGCGGTGGAAAGTTAGTTATTATTTATAGGCTTTACTCATAATGTTCTTCACAATCTGAAAAAGTGCAAAAAGCTATTGAATGAAATTACAAAAAAATTTAAAAAGCGCCATCTATGATCTTCGCGCGGTAGCTTTTTGTTTCCATCAATACTAACTAATAATGTCGTCGGCTGAACGCGGTTTGCATGTGGGGGCGCTGTCTTATCGAAGTTTTAAAGGGGCGTGGCTTAAATTTGAATTTGTGAATTTCATTTATGTGTTGTCAGCACCTTAAAATCAATATATTTATATATAAAAGCGAAAAGTCACTCATCGCCGAATCTCAGAAACTACAAATGCTAGAATTTTGCATGTAGGTGCCGTTTAGCACGTAGACGCTCGCTAAGCCAGGGTTTTGCAAAATTCAACCCCTAACAGGATAAAATAAATAATTAAAAAAATAATAAAACCCGACTAAAAACAACAGATAAGAAAAACACTACAAAGACCAAAACAAGTTTGCCAAAATAAAGTATGTACTAAAACATTACTACATTATCAGCTGAAAGTCTGAAGTTAAATAGATTACATTATGTTGGGCGGCAGGATTTATCAAAATTTCATCCTCAAAAGGGGTGAAATAGGGGATGAAAATGTCATATAAACGCTTAGTCTTTACGGCCAACGACTTAAAACGCGAGCGAAGCCGCGAAAGCTAGTCAAGTATAATCCAGAATAGCTCGATAAAAGTAGTAAGTAGTATCGTAACTGACCGTCTGCGTGGCGTCGAACTCGTTCGGGCGTATGTCGTGCACCCGCGCGCGGTACCATCGCCCGTCGTGGCGGAACACGGCCGCCACGACCTGGCCCACGCTCACGTGGTCCAACTGAAACAAACAAACGTAACATAACACAAACTGCTTTAGAAAAAATACGCCGGTATCTTTATTGTATCTAGTATCTATACATATATATAAAAATCAATGCCACTTTTCGTTGTGAGTGAACTCCTCCTAAACGGCTGGACCGATTTGAATGATTTTTTTGTACACGTTTAGCTAGGGCCCTGGATGGTTTAGCTTCACAAATCAGCCCGGTAGATGGCGATGCAGTTGATATCAAGGTTATTTTATCCGAGCGAAGCCGGCACGGGCCGCTAGTAGAATATAGAACAGCATTTGGCGCTACTAGTTCTAAACACAAACCTCACCACGATACTACTAACGACATAATATACAGATATACACAATACAAAAACGGCGGTGTATGCTTGAACTTCGACTACTTGGCGACCACTAGTAAACAAAAAGGTATCGTTAAGGTAAAGGTAACCTATGCGCTGTTTGGGACGTTTAAGAGAGACGTGCCAAAGTGAGTGAGTGGCGGTGTTTGCAAACCAATAGTCAATACACCCTACGAAGAAGGTATAACGGCAGTAAGAACTCACCGCGTGCGCGTCTCTGTTCTCCTTCTTCCCGTAGTAGTCCGTCATCTCGGCGACGAGTTCGTCTAGTTGCGTCCCCTGCGCGCCCACGAACTGCACCCAGAACCGCGACGGAGACGACACCGCGGACACGTACACCTCGATAGATGGCGCTACTACGCTACTAGTTCTATACAAACCTCATATGCCACAACTAACAATATACATGTACACCTCGATAGATGGCGCTACTAGTTCTATGTTCTATACAAACCTGGATACGACACTACTAACAACATACACGCTACCAAGATGGCGCTAACCAGAAGTAACTAGACTCACCGCGGCACATCCTGTTTTCCTACTTTCCGTAGTTAGTCTGTCATCTCGGCGACTTGCTCGTCGAGTTGCATCACGTGACGGAGAGAAAACGAACCTCTCGATAGATGGCGCTACTAGTTCTATACACAAACCTCGACACGACACTAGTAATAACATAAACACGATACAAAGACGGCGGTGTGTGCTCGAACTTCGACTACTTGGCGACCACTAGTAAACAAAAAGGTATATCGTTACCTATGCGCTGTTTGGGACGTCTCGAGAGACGTGCCAAAGTGAGTGAGTGGCGGTGTTTGCAAACCAATAGTCAATACACCCTACGAAGTCGGTATAACGGCAGAAAAGACTCACCGCGTGCGCATCTCTGTTCTCCTTCTTCCCGTAGTAGTCCGTCATCTCGGCGACGAGCTCGTCTAGTTGCGTCCCCTGCGCGCCCACGAACTGCACCCAGAACCGCGACGGAGACGACACCGCGGACACGTACACCTCGATAGATGGCGCTACTAGTTCTATACAAACCTCGACACGACACTACCGACAACATACACTCTACGAAGACGGTGGTATTTGCAAACCAATAGTCAATACACTCTATGAAGATGGTATAACGGCAGTAAGAACTCACCGCGTGCGCGTCTCTGTTCTCCTTCTTCCCGTAGTAGTCCGTCATCTCGGCGACGAGCTCGTCTAGTTGCGTCCCCTGCGCGCCCACGAACTGCACCCAGAACCGCGACGGAGACGACACCGCAGACACGTACACCTCGATAGATGGCGCTACTAGTTATATACAAACCTCGACACGACACTACCGACAACATACACTCTACGAAGACGGTGGTATTTGCAAACCAATAGTCAATACACTCTATGAAGATGGTATAACGGCAGTAAGAACTCACCGCGTGCGCGTCTCTGTTCTCCTTCTTCCCGTAGTAGTCCGTCATCTCGGCGACGAGCTCGTCTAGTTGCGTCCCCTGCGCGCCCACGAACTGCACCCAGAACCGCGACGGAGACGACACCGCAGACACGTACACCTCGATAGATGGCGCTACTAGTTCTATACAAACCTCGACACGACACTACCGACAACATACACTCTACGAAGACGGTGGTATTTGCAAACCAATAGTCAATACACTCTATGAAGATGGTATAACGGCAGTAAGAACTCACCGCGTGCGCGTCTCTGTTCTCCTTCTTCCCGTAGTAGTCCGTCATCTCGGCGACGAGCTCGTCTAGTTGCGTCCCCTGCGCGCCCACGAACTGCACCCAGAACCGCGACGGAGACGACACCGCAGACACGTACACCTCGATAGATGGCGCCGCTTTCTCTGTACACACACGGAGGAGTAACAACACTACTGGTTTTGGATGTTTACGTTTTGTTTTCTATGAGAAAAATATGATTGGTTACATATTTACTTCGTATGTATTTGATTTGATAAGTTTAAGGGACCGTATTTGTAAATAAATAAAATTGTGTACAACAGGGCTGACATAATCGCGGCTAAAATCTTAAAAAAAAATTGAGTAAAAATTATAAAAAATAATAATGTTTAAGGTACAAATGAATGTAAAAGAGAATAGCTCGAAATGGTTCGTGTAATATTACACATGGTGCGGCTCGCCAGTTTACTTGAACTTGGCTTGCCACACTACCGTGTGTCTAGATAACAATTTAATTGCGACAATAACTGTAATACATTTTTGTGAAAGTTAAAGAATAGAAGCGCTAAATTAAGAGAGCAACTTATAAGTTTTTTTTTATATTTCTATGTTGAATAACTTTTTTGATTAACCTAAGTTATCCCATTGCTTCATTGATAAAAAAAATAAAACAGAAAAATACTACAATTTACTGTCAGGGTAGGACTGTACATTTTTAAGGCCACCACTCACTAAGATAGTAACAAATTTAAATGTGATGTGGCAAGAAGTGGCTAAAACTTCAAATTCACAGTCGTGAGGACGTAGGTTCGAAACCGTATTGTACCTCTGACCATCTTTCTAAGTGCAGACGTACAAATTTGTCATTACCATTGGCTTTAACGGAAAACATAGTGAAAAAACCGGGATATTCCAAAAATCTATCAAGTTCATGCCTCATTCGCAACCCCGCACAACCAGCGCGTTTGATTATGGAAGGCCCCGAGTCCCAGCAGTGGGAACAGTTAAGGGCTGCTTATATATTTCAAACACAAAACCTGTGGTACAAAAACAACACCACCATACCCAACCCTTCCCACCATATTTTCCCAACTCTCATACAGTCTACAATCATAGCAAAATGCACCAAAACAACCCAGCTAAAAACAAAACTAAACATATACATAGATTTCCAATAAATACATACATAAAATAAAGGACAACACAACAAAAACAACACATATTAGGACAACAGTGGGTAGCATCAGACGTGATATTACAAAGGATAAATATATAGGATATATCTACCACACAAATATATAGCTTCTATATGTATACCTGTAAGACACCAAATTATGTATCTATTCCACGTTCTTTATTAAACGGAAGTATAAGTATCTAAGTTCTTCCCGTCTTCTATTATTCATATCTTCTTTACCATCCTACGGTTGCCTGGAAGAAATCGCTCTTAGCGATAAGATCGCCAATAGCTACTTTGTTTTAAGGTTTTTCTGTGTTTTATTTTGATTATTTCAGCGTAATAAAGAGTTTATCTATCTATACTTAGCTTTAGCCATACAACAGATATTTACACTTTAATCTTTCTTATGAATGGTTTTGGCTGGTTGAAATCACAGAATCAGAAGTCCTAAAAGCAACTATAAAAAAAAAACACTCCATATTTTGTATTTTCTTTTCACCATTTTGAAATCGGTAACTGTCACTTAGAAATAAATTCAAATTAAGAACGACAAATTTTAAATCGACGTAACATTTTATTATTTTCGCGTCTCGTATATTTCGCCTTACGATCGCGGAGAGAACACCAAAAACGTTTAACATAAAATATAGTGTATTCGTTGTAGTTAAAAAATAACTATTGTCATTAAAAAAAAAAGTGTATGCTTAGTACACACGGCAGAAGTGAAAACTTAATCGGCAAACGGAATTTATACGAGTAAACAATAAAAAATAATATGAAGAATTATTATGGATCATATTAGTAGATGCCCGGCTGGCCAATGCCACCATGACTATACGGCCAGTCCGACGCTGCACAGCGACACAGCAGTGAACAGCAGACTGTATCTTTCTCGCTCGGGTACATTCGGCGGTCCCGAGTTAACCCGATCGAGACTTTCACTTCCGAGCGCGACAATACGAAAATTTTTATGTGCGCATAAGAAATTTTCCTTTCAATCTATTTTCTACAAAAAAAACAAATACCGACTTCAATTTCAAATTAAATTCAGACACTGGACCAAATATCACTATAAACATTGTCTAAATACGTGAAAGAAAATTTACACTTTTTGTCCATATTTACAAAACCGCTACACTAATTTCGATAAAATTTATATGGGACCGTGCGTTCATCTAACAAACGAAAAAAGAACCATCAAAATCGATTCTCAAAAGGCGGCACCGTACAAAAAAAAAGAACATACAACCGAAGCTTCTTTTTTTTCGAAGTGATTTTTGAAAGTTAGTTAAAAATACACATAATTTTACTCAAATTTCTAGTTAAGTAGTCGTAGGTAGGCCGTTCTCTCCGCGGTCGAGCTAGAGCCGTAGCCGTAGGTGTCACAACATGCAGTTAGCAGCTTACCGGCACGCTTACACTTGGCATGCGAGCGAGCGTCACCTGGCGGCTCCTCGGCCTCGGGCGCGGGCGCGGGCGAGCCGCTGGCGGAGCGCGGGACGTGGCGCGGCGACTTCGCAGCCTCCACCTCGCGGCGGCACTTCTCTTGCGCTACCTGGGAACGCGAGAACATTCCATCAAATACACGAATATTCTATCTAGACTATATAGGAATATATGTAAAATATTTATACAGAACTAGCTGAACGCGCGCGCGTTGCTACGCCATCTATCGAAAATTGGTCGTACCAATTCAAATTTTGTTCAAATTCGGTTACTTTAGGTTCTAATGACGCAACCTTTAACATATGACAAATGCTGTCACGCAATGAAAGCTCTCTAAAAGCAATATTTTTTCCCCGTTTTTGTTACATTTTTCATTCATGCTCGGCTCCTGTTGATAGTAGCGTAATGTTAAATACCCTATAGCCTTCCTCGATAAATGGACTGTCCTACAAAGAAAGAATCTTTCAATTCGGACCAGTAGTTCCAGAGATCCTTGCGTTCAAACAAACAAACAAACTCTTCAGCTTTATAATATTAGTATAGATAATATATCTTAATACAACCTTTTATTGTGTTTTGTTAAATTCTCGTTTTCTTTCTTCTAAATTTGAAATGCAGCTGTTTAGTTGTTTCACAATGTTATGAGTTATGAACTCTCTTATGCCCCGAGCTACACGAGGCTAGTTTTTCAAGCTAGGATAGCTAGTATTAGCAAGCTAGCAAGTACTTCTAGCTTCGTGTAAACCACGCTACGCAACGCTAGTTTTGTCTACACGAAGCTGACAATGCTGGAACATTGCCTGCTGCGTTGTACATTCGTCGGGCTAAATGAACGATGAACTCCCCCACTGACTCCATGCGTGTGTCTCGTGCAATGACGTCGTTGCGAGCATATCTTAGCTTTCTGTGACGAGTGTATCTAGCAAGCTATGGAAGCAGCTATGTTTGGAGTTTCTCTAAGGCATCATAATATTCGAAACGAAGTGATCCGCCAGAAAAGCAAAGTTACCAACATAGCATAATGCATTAGGAAACTGAAATGACAATGAACCATTGGAGTGGAGGCGTTCTTCAGTGGAATTCTCAGTAGAAAAGTAAAGCTCAGAAATGGGCTGAGTGGTGAGAAAATAGGCCTATGTCCAGCAGTGGGGTAATGTTGCCTGATGATAATTAATCATCAATTTGACACCGGATATAGCAGAATTGGGATCAAAATAGGTACTCTTATCATTAAATACGTTTCGAGATCAAGTGAAGCGTGTGAAAGATACCTAAATTTTTTGCCGTCTGTAGGACATAAAGCAGAATAAAAAAAATCTAGGCATTATTTCCAAACTAAATACGCTAGGCATGAATATTGAAGACTATCGTGGATAGAAATATGATATTGCCACGAATATGTCTGACATGGACATTGAACAATATCTTGCAGGCAAAAATACGCAACTAAGCTCTTTTCCCTTTTTACGGCCTTGTGCAGCCCATTTTTTTTAATCTATCGGCAATTGTAGACCTTTCATCGTATACATAACCTTGACACATTTTCATAATGTCATGGGAGAAAAAGTTTTTTTTTATAAGATCAACACCAAAGTGGCAAAAATTAAAAAGTGAAATTGGGAAAAACAAAATTGAGCGGCATAATTTGATTAGCCTATGGGCAGCAAAGGTGTAAATCCTCCACTGCATGTATGGAGAGCATGAAATAAATAAGTACGAGTATGAGTAAGGAGTACGCATTAGGTCCGCAAACAACAACTGTCGTAAAAGAGTGCTAATCTTGCCGTTTTCACACTCTTTTGGTGAGAATGTTTTTAAACGCAAACGTGAATGAAATCTTTAATTTTAACATCATTGATTAATATTATATCTATACTAATATTATAAAGCTGAAGAGTTTGTTTGTTTGAACGCAAGGATCTCGGGAACTACTGGTACGAATTGAAAGATTCTTTTTCTGGTGGATTAGTCCATTTATCGAGGAAGGCTATAGGCTATTTAACATTACGCTACTATCAACAGGAGCGGAGCATGAATGAAAAATGTAACAAAAACGGGAAAAATATTGCTTTTTGAGAGCTTTCGTTGCGTGACAGCATGTGTCTATTCTGTCTTTCTTTTAAAAGGTTGGATCATTAGAATCTAAGGTAACCAAATTTGTTCTAGATTTGAATTGGTACGACCAATTTTCGCTAGATGGCATAGCAGCGCGCGCACGACTCAGCTAGTGTATTATATAAATAGATAGCCTTTATTGTGTACAATTATACATACATGGTTCTCGATAAGCTCCTTGGCCTTCTGTATCTGGTCCGTGGTGCCGCGTATGGTGATGACGCGCTCCGAGCTCCTGTCCGTGGCCAGTCCCTCCACCTTGACGCGCGCGCCGCTGCGGTGGCAGATCTCGTTGATGTTCTCACCCCCCGAGCCTGCACACGTTCAAATAAAAACTCTTTTTAACATGCGTTTATTAGCTTCACTTGTAACTATGTATGTAAGAAAATTTTGGAATCTTAATTTGACCCACTTCCCCGGTCTTCGATTAGGATGAAATATTGAACACGCTCTGAGTTCTGATGACAATACATGACTAGCTAAGAAACGTCATTACAAATCCAATATGGCGGTCACCCCAAGATGGCGGACTGGCTGTTTGAAATCCACCCCCATGATATGGGTATTAAATGAAAAGGTTTGCTGAAAGGGATACGAAAAAAATAATCTCGTAACCTAAATCCAACATGGCGACCGTTCCAAGATGGCGGATTGACTATTTGAAATGCAGCCCTAAAGCGTGTTTTTTAGTTTTTTTTACTATTAGTAGTAGATAGATACTACTTACCTATGCCTACTTGCTGCGTAGGGACATAGTACCCTACATATTTATCTACTAGCTTTTTGACTTGACTGGCACCGACTTCGAATAGATGAGTGAGTAGCGCAGAGTGAGTAATGAGAGAGCAGAGTGGGTAATAGAGGTAAATATTTTTTTAAATTTGTTCTTGTAAGATGTCGGTGTTAAAAACTCACTCATATTTTTTTGTTCAAACTGAACTATGTATTTCTATTATTTTTTTAATAATATGGTGACGAAACGAGCATTACATACGCCTTATAGTAGGCCCCAAGTTTTCTCATTCGTATCAGTCAAATGCCTTTTATTTGAACATGAAAAGTTATTTGAGTTTTTTATAAAGGTACACTAACCAATGATCCTGCCACAGGACCACCCCGGCACCGTCATGGTGTCCGAGGTGATATCCGGCTGGTTCCTGATGTACTCGTGCACCAACGTCTCAGCCAGCTGCGCCTCTTCACTGCGCCCCATGATGCAGCAGATGTCGTGGTCTCCCTCGGTGAACTTCTTGAAGTGCAGCTTGGCACCGGTCTTACGTTCCAGCTCTTTGATGTTCGATCCACTGCGCCCTGAAAAACACGACGAAACATCTAGTGATCCAGTCAAACAATAGGTACTTATGAAGACTAAAAAAACTGATTAGTCTGACAGATTATTAAAAAATATTATACACATATTTTTTCTTTTGTTTCACAGACAAAAACTGACGAAGATACAGTGCTTAGACGTTTCGAGTAACGTCACTTCATTGTACGATTTTCACGAACAAGTGACGTCACAGCACACGACACGGGTAGTTTGGTGATATAAATATATATATATATTTTAAATAAAGAGTGACGAGACGAGCTGGAATGTGCCTGATGGTAAGAAGCATGCCTACCACGCAACAGCACAGTGACACGCAGCTATTAAACATAAAGAAGTCCAAATCATTACCTAGCACTGCACTGCGCTCGTCACCCAGATATCGATTTTTAATAGAAATTTAATAAAAGAAAAAAAAATGTGTCCTATATTTATATCTATGTCTGCATAATCTAGCTGACAGACTAATTAAAATAGTATATGTATAGGACCTGGAAGACCGAGTTTTGCTATTTTGTACACGAATATCACAAGCGGCCCACTAAATGTTCCCCCACTGCTAGGATACAGAGCCTTCTTTCGCAAAATATATCTTTTCCTTCAATTCAGTATGCAAGAGGTTTTGTGAGCAATAAATCAAACCAGCGAAATGCCTCTAACTTAAACACGGTGAATTAAGTAAGATATTGTGAGGAAACCTACATGTTTCTAGAATTTTTCCAGGTCATGTATGACATAGTCATAGTACATCGAGAGTCATATTATGAGCTTGACTCCCTCCTTGCCAGAGCAGGTCCTGAGTCGTAGAGCTGGGAACATTTAGTGGCCTGCTTATGCAATGCTAAGCTTTACCGAAAATTGTGAAATTAATTACACACCATATGGACACTGCGCAACACAGTGCTGCGCTGTCATATCTGGGTGACAGGCACAGTGCAGTGTTAAGCAGTGATTTAAACTCTTCATGTTAACATAGTTGCCAGCGCATGGTTCGGTCATTCTATCACTATAATAGGTGAGTGTTGACGTACGTCAATATAAAGGGCCCCTTTTAAACCTACGCCCGAGTCACAAGTCTTGGGGTCTACTCGAGATTTCTCTCTCTGTCACACGATGGACCCGGCACCCGCACGGTGAATCCATGGAATGCTAAGAAGTACGTCTCAAAATGACTTTCTGGCGGTCCATTGATGACGTTACATCGTCCATCGTAGACTGTATCAAAATCATAATATATTATTGCCTAAAAATGTGTAAACTAGATGTTACATTTAAAAAAGTATCAACAGATTACTCTATATTGGGCGTATCGCCGCTTAACATCAGGCGATGACCGTCAAGTGTAAGCCAATAAAAGTAAACAAAAATATATGTATACAAAAGAATTCATTGTTTGAACAAAGTAGTGCAAATGTGGCTCATTCCATTACCATACCTATATATTTATCTACCAAGTTTTCTCTGTGACATAAAATTAAGTAATGTCCCTATTATAATATGACATCATTTCATAGTATCCTTAATAAATATGATAACATTTTATCTTGTCCACTGACTCATGGCAAACTTGCTACAATGTAATTCAAGCACCTCTCAGCCTTCACTTTTAACCTTCCTCTGTCAAAATATTTGCTCAAATTCATTGTTATACCAACATACCTTAACTACGTTTTGAAATGTAGGGATATTGGTTTCATATGTTATTTGATACTGTGTTACCTATTTTTCGTAATTTAATAGTGTACTTTAGTTATAATTTTCCATAATAATTTTGATGAGAATAATTTACATCATCATCAGCCTGTGTTTGTCCACTGCTGGACATGGCCTGTCCTACAATACGGCTCTCAGCTCGATTCTTGGTCTTAAGTTTCCAACTGCCACCAGCCGTCTTTCGTACATCGTCACTCCATCTGGTCAAAGGGCACCCTACACTACGTTTACCAATTAGTGGACCAGATCCTTTCGATCGATACTCCAGAACCCTTCTACCCCAACAGGTATGGGGTCTGCGACAGATGTGACCGGCTCATTGCCACTTCAATTTGCTAATGCGCTCAGCTATGTCGGTTACTTTAGTTCCCTGACAAATTACTTCACTGCAGATGCAATCCCTCAGAGAAACCCCATGCATAGATCTTTCCATAGCTCACAGAGCGACTTTGAGCTTTCGAACCATTTTGACTGTCAGTGTCCATGTTTCAGCACTGTAGGTTATAATGGGTAGGATGCACTGGTTGTACATTTTTATTTTACTTTATGGGATGGATGAAGAAAAGACTCAACAAACTTTCCCAAATGCTGCCCAGCCAAGCTGGATTCTTCTCATGGCTTTACTCTCAAAGCTACTTCTACCTAGTTTGAGCATCTGCCTTAGGTAAACATATCTCTTAACAATTTCGAGAGTGGTTCCATTTACGGCAATCGGCCCCAGAGCAACGAACTTGTTGCACTTGACTTTAGTTTTGTCCAAGTTCACTCAGAGGTCGACATGTTGAGAAGCCAGGCTATCCAGCATCCACTGCATATCCTCCAGTGACTCTGCGATAATGACGATGTTGTGTGTAAAATCCTAGGTGAGATATGTACTCGCTATTAATGTTTAGTTTAGACCATGTCCAAACCAATCCAGCGCCTTAAACATAATCCTCTAGTGCGTTTGAGAACAATTTTGGGGAAATGATTGTTGCCCCTTGTCACACGTCTCATTGCAGAGAAATATGTTTTGTCTGCTGCTCCTGAATTTGGATTGCCTATGTTACGTAACCTAGCACCGTGACATATTCAAGATTTAACTAATCATTTTATTTATTTATTGAATAATAGGCAAGCAGCATTAGCTGATATGCCTATATCTCAGTGATGAAATAACAAATTATAAGTAATTGTATCGGTAATTATAGGTAATTAAGGCGTCAGGCAACTTTTTCTCAAAATCACCAATGAATGAACTGTTTATCAACATACATATATTATTATTAGACACAATAAAATGTATCAATTTGAGTTTTACATGTTCTATTTTGCCTCATATTATTTCCTGCCAATTATGTGTGGTTGCATTGTCTTAAGCAGGTTTTGCTGTATTAAATTACTAGTGGCTCATTCCAGCTTCTCTCGGATATTGCCCAATATAGACCATTGCTGGAAATAAAAACTATCCTACAAGTTGGATAATACTCTATGCAGTTTTCAAATTTAATTAAAATCGGTTTGGTAGTTGACTCCTAAACTACCAAACCAAACAACAAAATGCGGACAAACAATGTAACACGTAATTTATATTACATTTGGATATAATGAGTTTGTATTTACAATGATGAAATACTTAATTATATAAACTAGATTTGGCTCTCATAATCTTTGTTGGGTTTGGGGTTCAGTAGTGTAGCATAAAAATGTACTGAACTATTAAAAAACAAATTCTACATCAATGAGTCCACATTTCAAATGTTAAACAGGATTTTGTGAAACTGTTTTTGTTGGGTATTGTAATGTAGAATTACAGTTGTGATAAATAAAAAGTGTTGTAAAATATATGTCCCTTTACTAAGGCGCCAATTGTAAGTATAATTTTACATTGGTTATAATAAAAGCGTTTGTTACATACCAATGGTGAAGACTAATACTTACCATGTATAAAAAAAGGTCTTAGGAAAACATATTTATAAGTTTATTTCGAGCGCCAGTCCTCCTTCGGTTAATAAAGAATTTGCTAACGGATAGATAAAAATTTGGAGAGCAATGTCTAACTTTTAATCGAGAGCCTTTGGGGGCTATATTATTCTATGTAGTAAAACCATATATTGTTTGAATAATATTTATTGTTTGATGTTAGTTGAAAAGCCTAAGGTGTGTTATCGCTTATGCTATAGTGAAGTTATTTAATATTTTACTTTTAAATGTCCATGAAGTTATACAAGAAAGTTTTTAAGGTAATTTGTAAGTAGTTTATGTCTAATTAGAAGTTAGTCGATTAATTCAAACCATTAATTCAAAGAATTAATTCAAGTTGCCATAGAAAATAATCCGATTCAATAGATTACAGAGTACATAATAAAGTTTTTTGCTTATCTGACTTTATCCCGGCTCAATGATACAAGAAGGCGTCCTCCGGCATCATGGTCAGCGTGGGGCTTCAATATAGAATTCGGGGGTAGCGAATTGGGCCGTGGAATTGAGTCTTATTAGATTTTAAACCAAGTCTGAAAAATGCTTTCCAGGGAAATACAAATGAAGCATTTTCAGTTGTTATAAAAGTTGAGCTAATTTGGAATTTAAGCTTCTATATAAAATATATGGCCTTTTTTATATCAGGTCCATAGCTATAAGTAATTAAGTTCTATGTAGGAAATACAAATTTAGACTACATAAAAGAAAATAAAAGGATATTCGTCCTAAGCAGAGATTAGATCATGATTGACCCTAATCCACGCGTGCAAATATGAAATGCCTTTAGGTTTTGTTCTTCCGATTAAACGGAAAACTCAGCCAAACCGGCAATCAGGAAAAAGAAACCCAGGATAAAGACGCCCATTAGGCGTTTCCTGG
Organism: Ectropis crepuscularia; assembly: GCA_963693475.1. Taxonomy (NCBI): domain Eukaryota; kingdom Metazoa; phylum Arthropoda; class Insecta; order Lepidoptera; family Geometridae; genus Ectropis; species Ectropis crepuscularia. The sequence continues at coordinate 21,718,009 of OY856358.1, forward strand.
TAAGACAAATACGGGATTCGTATTAGCACAAAAGCATTTTAAGTTCTCTCCTCCCCTCAAGAAATGTTTCCACTTTAGGAACTTGTTATTTATAAAGAATTATCCCATTTTTTCAAGGGATTGGGACTCTTTCGTCCGATTAATAAAATTTTACATCAGCCTTCAACAAAAATGAACTAATGAATTGCCACCGGCCGCCAGCGCGGCCGGCGGGAAAAGAAGACAACTCGTCCAAACTTCCCACCATAGACCAAACCAACTTGACAGCAACAGTTTCGATCTTTATTTTTTTTATTTTCATTTTGAACTGTCAAAGTCACCCGTCATATCGTAATTCCGAAACATTATAAATGTGTATCCGAATCGGAGTTCTAAGATATTTTGACAATAGAATCGGAAAAAATGCATAGGTGACGATATTATGTCACAATACATACTTTCCCAAAAAAAAATAAAAGAATTAAACTTTCTTTTATTTTTGAGACTAACCCAAAAATCATCAAACAACAAAATAAAAGGAGATAAATGTATCTATCTAAACTAGAAGTAAGACAAATATCAAATGCCTTTAGAATGAAAAGTTGTTTTTAAAGAAAAATATAATAAATCCATTACAATTTTGTAAGTCAAAAACAATTAGGACTAAACAAAATTGCCTAAAAGAATTTTATTATTATAAGAAATTAAAAATTACCAAGTCAATAGAACAGTTAAGCAGAAATAAGGCCGCTGTCTAATCGACTTCCATCACCAATAAATACAAAATAACAACTCCGTCTCTTAGATCAGCTAGGCAACCATGGCCGCTGTCTTCTTGACCTTTTAACATCAAAAATTTATAAAAGAAACACCGTCATCAGATCAGTTAAGCTCCCTGGCCACTGTCTACTCAACTACCACTTCAATAAACGCAATTTTACAAAAGAAAACGCCGTCAATAGACCAGTTAAGCACCATGGCCACTGTCTCTTTGACATCAAACACCCACACTCTAAAGTTTATAAGAAAACTCCACTTTTAGAACAGTTAAGCCACCTTGGCCACCGTCTATTAAAGCATAATATTAACAAGCTTATTTAAAAGCTCATTCTAATGAATTTCAATTCAGCACCAATATACTGAGTTGAACATGTAGATAAGATCTCTAAAAGACATCTATTTCAATTTCAGAAATTGAGAACAATTCCCACTGAAAGTGAAGGAAGCACAATATGTAGTGACCGGCACACCTCTATCTCCGATTTTCCGTTCACTATCATATGCCCAAAAATATGTTTGCTATAAAGAGCAAAACCAAAAATTGTTTTTGTGACCGAGGCAACACCAATCGATTTTTCGATGCACAAAGAACAAGCATATTTGCAAAGGCAAATACAAAAATTATGTAGTGACCGGCGCATCCCTATCTCCGATTTCCCGTTCACTAACACAATATCAAAAAAGGGTGAGCAAAGTTTCGAACAAACGCGTTGAGCAAGACTACAAACAAACGTGTTAAGCAAAGCTATAAACAAACGCGTTGAGCCAGACTACAAACAAACGTGTCGAACAGAGCTACAAAAAAAATTTCCTTTCAAATCAAAAAGTTGAAGAGGAACAAAAAATTTTCAATCGAAGAATACACCAATAATAGTATTCTTCCAACTTGAAAAGTCCAATAGCAAGCAGTAGTGGTCGCGAAACACCACTAGTTTGCCAAAAATGTGTGACTAGAACAATGGTCAACGTCAACAAAATCCACAAGTGTCGGGTCCAACCAACGCTTGGTAAAATGTCCCTTTAAACCATTGTAAAAGCAGAGTAAAGTCCATGAAGTAAATCCGGTGAAATGTCAAATCCGTATTTTAAATACTAGACTAAATCTACTTACAAGTACATATGACTCAAATGGTCTTATAAAATTAAGGATCTAAAAATTAGAGTTACCTACAATTACATAACTACTAAAAGCTATAGTGTTCTAAATATCAAAAGTCTATTTGTCAAATATTCACAAATAGCGATGACAAACACTACTATTAAGGAATGAAAATAAGTTCCTTATAAAAAGTTAAGTTTAGAAACTTTTAACTCAAATAAAAAATTTAAAGTTAAGGCTTCTAACTTTAAATGTACAAAATATACAAGAGACCATAAGATATTGCTGAAAATGCAAAGATCTCCTAATATATTAACAAAATAAGATCTTTTGAAGTAAGGTAATTAGGTCATTGCGGAATGGCAATTAGTGTTTAACTAGAAATATTCAAATAAAAGTTTTAATTTGTCAAAATTATTTTTAAACAAAATCCAAAATGTTATATTCACCTAAGGTAACATTTTTGAGTTTAAAAGAATGTATAGTATTAAATCTTTAATAGAATGTGTTGAGTTTCCTTTCAAAAATCATTTCCATTCAAAATCATCTTCATTACCTCAACTTTTCATACCTCATATCTCATTCATCCACATACAAGAGGTATCCCCAAACATGGTATCAAGAACTAAACTAAACAAATTTTAAATGTTATATAGAAAGTATGTAATTAGAATTTTAAGAACAATTTTATAAAAGTGAAGTTAATATTTAATTATATCTTTTATATGATAACGTCCAGTTGTGGTTTTATTTATTTCCTTCAGAACATAGACATTAGGAGAAATTTTCTGAACAATTTCACACTTAATAAACTTAGGTGCTAATTTAGCTGAAAAATATGCAGGTGCACTAGATTGCACAAAACTTCTACGCCAAACCAAATCTCCCACTCCAAAAGTAATTGCTCGACGCCCTTTATTATAATAGGTAGCGTTTCGCTTATAAGCTTTCAAAAGACTAGCTTGAACTTTATTAAATATTTCACCAAGTGAATTTAATGAAATAGCAAAAGAATCACGAGTACCAAACTCGAGTTGATTTAAATTATCAAAAGAATTACTAATATGGTGCAATGAAGCATCAAATATAAGTTCTCTTCCAAACATCAGGAAATTAGGGGTAAATTCTGTCACCAGACTAATACTGTTATTCAAAGCTAACTGAACATTGGGTAAAAATTTAGACCACGTTCTATGATCGCTTTTAACAAAACATGAAATGCATGTTTCTATTGTCTTATTATACCTTTCTATAGGGTTATTTTGAGGTGTATAAAGACAGTTATAAAATATCTTTGTAATATTAAAGCTTTTCAAAAAGTCTACAAACATTTTGGAAATAAATTGGCTACCATTATCTGCCACCAAAATCTTAGGTACTCCAAATTTTAGGAAAATCTCCTTCTCAAAGAGTTTACTGATAACACGAGAAGTTGCGTTTATCATAGGAAAAATCCAACAATATTTAGTAAAAATATCTACAACGCTTAAAATATATCGGTGTCCAGAATATGACTTGGGCAAAATTCCAATTATATCGACAGAAAGCATTTGCATTGGTCTATCTACAATTTTAGGATTAACCATCTTACCACAGGGAGCTAAAGTTGAATGTTTATAAGCTTTACATATATCACAGGAAGAAATGTATTTCTGTATGTCTCCAAACATTCCTTTCCAAAAATAATGTTGTTTTAATTTTCCTAAAGTTTTATGAATTCCAAGGTGACTTGAATTAACATCATCATGATTTGAACGAATAGTATCCATTATATGTTCTTTGGGAATTACTATTTTCCAATTCAAGCGACTATCAACATCAAATTTATTTTTACAAAATCTATACAAAGTATTGTTTTCAACTCTATAATTTCTTATTTTTGTGGGAAATTTCTGACAATTAATAAAGATTTTTCTATACCAAGGGTCCTCTATTTCATCATCAGGATTAATAATATCAACTGGGGAAACAAATATTGAATCTATCTGAATTCTAGACAATGCATCAGGTACTTTATGTAAAGAAACTTTTTTCTCATAAGAAATATCTTCAAACATAGCTATAGTTTCATCTAACGGAAATGTCTCAGAAGGAGTAAGATTAACTGCAGAAGTTACAGCACAAACTTGAGGTTTATCATGAGGTACAAACTCAATATCTTTCCATAAATCTTTAGCCAAATCAAATTTTAACCAAAAGTCAAATCCTAGAATAAATGGTAAGTCAAAAGATGGTATTATTAAAAATTTAACAAGTTTACAAACATTGTCTATAACAACGGGCAAATTCATAGTTCCTATAACTTTACGAGCTGAGCCATCAGCGGTAAATGCTGAACTATCATTAGGGTATATGGTATAGCCTAAACGTGAAAATTTAATATGTTGGCCTGCGCCAAGAACACATGAACTGGATCCACTATCCAAAAGTCCACTAAATATTTTATCATCAATAGAAAATTTTAAAAAGGGTCTAGTGTCTTCTTTATTGATTACTAACACAGGAGCAATTCGATAATTAGAAAAGAAAGCCTTCAAATGTCCAAGCCATTCTGAAAATTCTTGTTTACAGGTCTGATTATTAGGTTTTAAAGTATCGTTGAATTTACAAGTTTTATCTGATCTATTTTTATTATAGTTTTTTGAACTATTAAAAGAGGTTTTATATGAATGACAATCGTCACAAGTTTTTGTAGTTACGCCCAACTTATGGCATTTAAAACATATGGGACCAGGTATGGTCTTACAATTTCTATATGTGTGCTCTGTCGATTGACATTTTAAGCAAAGCATTCTTTTAGGTTTAATATCCACAGCATTAAAGTAAAATTTATCTTTACTGACTTTATTTCTCTGAATCAAAGCTTCTACTTCTTTAGCTTTATACATAAGTGTATCAAGATTTTCTATGCGGTGTCCGATTATGAAAGGTTGGTAAACAGGTAACATATGATGTTTTACTAAAGTAATCAAAGCAATCTCTGAAAGAGGGTTACACAAACGACGGGACATATCCATCACATCAGTAATAAAATCAGGAAGTGACTCATTATTCTTTTGAAAACGGGAAGTTAATTCTTGGTTCAAATGGTAATCATAATCTGGAGAATCGAAACGTTTCAACAAAGCAAGCTTAAGAACAAACCATGAAACAACTTGTGGCCTAACTCCTCTATACCACTTAGTAGCGACTCCTGTAAGCAAGTCCATAAAACAGCTAACCAAAACATATTCATCAAAATTCCTAAACAAGAAATATTCCTCTACTTGAGTAATAAATTCTCGAACACATGTGGTTCCATCAAAAAGTATTCCACTTCTCTTTAAATCTGGAAGTTTAGTGGTTGAAGGTAAATGTTTCATTAATTGAGTATTCACAGAAGGTAATGTCTGTGTATGTGTACTGTTGTAAGGTACTTGGTCTGGTAAAAATGCATGTAAGTTTTCATCCAATGGATTCTGAGCAGAAACGACTGTTTCCTCAACACGCTGCAATACCGATGGACTGGCAATAACATGAGGAGAAACTTCTCCATCACAAGGTGGAAACTGTACACTCTTGTCCATTATGACACAAACTCCAACAAACAATATTCAAAAACAATCCAAAACTCACCTCAGAAAATAGTTGAAAGTCAATAACAAAATTGTCATCCAAAAATCTATCCACAGGAACAAGTGAAACCGAGTGAAACCCTAGTATTTCAAATTATCTTCAACTGGTTATAAGGTTAATGTAATTTAAAGTTTCAAAATTATTTAAAGTTCAAAAGTTTTGTCAGATTGTAAGCAACTTTAAGTTAAAATAGGTAGATTAATTTTTATGCAACTTGATTTACAATAATATCTAACAATAGATTTATATTTTTAATTATAACAGCATGTCAAGCAAAGTAGCTTATAATATTATCATAAATTGGTAAGTAAACAAAGTATGTAACAATAAACAATGTATGTTTTCAAAATGTAAACTAAGTATTATTACTTTCAGTAAATGTTCAAATATGCAATCGCAGAAAATTACAGCAAGATGCTTTTCAATAATGAAATTATTTTATCAATGTATGTAATGTTTAGAACTTTTTCTTATCAAGTCAAATTTTAACACCTTTAAAATTCATCGTTGGTTTACAGTATGGCAAATATTGTCACAAGCTATGAGCTAACTTCTCTTCTATAATATAAGTTTATCAAAACAACTTAATATTGTATCTATAAAGCTTTTACAAAGTATATGCAATAAATGCTATAAAAACAGTATCTGATAACAGCAACAGACCTATTTTATCCTTCAGTTTGGTGAAAATAACAAAAGTACATACATAGAGTGTTATGACATAATGTGTTCCTAGAATGTTGGAAAAAGCACACAATAATGTAACATCAGAATGTACATATTAAAAATACAATAGAACAGAATATGAAATAGCAACTTGAATTAATTATGTTTATAAGCGATAACAAGCCTTTTTCAAAAGTCCCTAATCGCAAGCGCCAATTGTAATGTCTATTATTTACAATTGTTAAAAATATAGGTCCCTTTGAACGGGTGCCAATTGTAATGTAGAATTACAGTTGTGATAAATAAAAAGTGTTGTAAAATATATGTCCCTTTACTAAGGCGCCAATTGTAAGTATAATTTTACATTGGTTATAATAAAAGCGTTTGTTACATACCAATGGTGAAGACTAATACTTACCATGTATAAAAAAAGGTCTTAGGAAAACATATTTATAAGTTTATTTCGAGCGCCAGTCCTCCTTCGGTTAATAAAGAATTTGCTAACGGATAGATAAAAATTTGGAGAGCAATGTCTAACTTTTAATCGAGAGCCTTTGGGGGCTATATTATTCTATGTAGTAAAACCATATATTGTTTGAATAATATTTATTGTTTGATGTTAGTTGAAAAGCCTAAGGTGTGTTATCGCTTATGCTATAGTGAAGTTATTTAATATTTTACTTTTAAATGTCCATGAAGTTATACAAGAAAGTTTTTAAGGTAATTTGTAAGTAGTTTATGTTTTAATTAGAAGTTAGTCGATTAATTCAAACCATTAATTCAAAGAATTAATTCAAGTTGCCATAGAAAATAATCCGATTCAATAGATTACAGAGTACATAATAAAGTTTTTTGCTTATCTGACTTTATCCCGGCTCAATGATACAAGAAGGCGTCCTCCGGCATCATGGTCAGCGTGGGGCTTCAATATAGAATTCGGGGGTAGCGAATTGGGCCGTGGAATTGAGTCTTATTAGATTTTAAACCAAGTCTGAAAAATGCTTTCCAGGGAAATACAAATGAAGCATTTTCAGTTGTTATAAAAGTTGAGCTAATTTGGAATTTAAGCTTCTATATAAAATATATGGCCTTTTTTATATCAGGTCCATAGCTATAAGTAATTAAGTTCTATGTAGGAAATACAAATTTAGACTACATAAAAGAAAATAAAAGGATATTCGTCCTAAGCAGAGATTAGATCATGATTGACCCTAATCCACGCGTGCAGATATGAAATGCCTTTAGGTTTTGTTCTTCCGATTAAACGGAAAACTCAGCCAAACCGGCAATCAGGAAAAAGAAACCCAGGATAAAGACGCCCATTAGGCGTTTCCTGGTAAGACAAATACGGGATTCGTATTAGCACAAAAGCATTTTAAGTTCTCTCCTCCCCTCAAGAAATGTTTCCACTTTAGGAACTTGTTATTTATAAAGAATTATCCCATTTTTTCAAGGGATTGGGACTCTTTCGTCCGATTAATAAAATTTTACATCAGCCTTCAACCAGTGTGACCATCTCTAAATCACGGATCCTGCCATACCGCGGGTAAAATCCTGCCAAATCCTGCCAACGCTTGGGGCAAAAAATGCCAAAATATTGCCAACCACAATTCTCGCTGTATTTATCAAAGAAAAACCATAAATACACAAGATTATGTCGTAATACAGCCCCCCGGGGTTTTATCCGCACAGTTCCCGTTCCTGTTATTTTCCCGGGATAAAAAGTAGCCCATATTTTCTTCGAGACTGTAATATAACCGTGTTACAAATTTCAACAAGATCCGTTTATACTTTACGACGTGATTAAGCAACAAACATACAAACATTGATATCCTAGTAATATCATAAACTACCAGTTCCCGCGGTTTTACTCAAGTATTTCGCGTTTCAGTTATTTTTTCGGGATAAAACGTAGCCTATGTGTTTTTTCAGACTATAATCTATTTGTGTTCCAAATATCAACCCGATGCGTTCAGACGTACCAACGTCATTCTGACATTAAAATCTCCAAACATTTGCATTTATAATATCAGTGGGATGTTAAGCATTGCAATTTTCATTGTATACCTCAATTTTTACATGTTTATACATTGATTTATTCATTACATTTAACTTTTCTTTGATTGGTTAAAATGAAATACAACCGTCATAAAGCTGAATGTTACGACTTACGAAAGTTACAGTACATACCTACAAAGGAACGAAGAAATATAGTTGAATCTATCGCCCTATATATCCCCTCTAGTGACGCTTTACTACAATCTACTGAGTTTACTAGGGATGTGTGAGAACTAATCAACTAAATTGAAAGCGTTAGTCAATTTTGTCTATCGTTATGCTCTTATTTTCACCCCCGGGTGGTCATTATCGGGAATATGAGTTATGGTAACAAACATTTTTTCCGATCCACCAATACTGCCAAAAACTGCCAGTTTTCATAAAACGTCAACCTATCATGCCAAAGGCTAAAATAACACCCAAATCCTGCCAAAATGGCAGGAACCTGCCACATATGGTCACACTGCCTTCAACAAAAATGAACTAATGAATTGCCACCGGCCGCCAGCGCGGCCGGCGGGAAAAGAAGACAACTCGTCCAAACTTCCCACCATAGACCAAACCAACTTGACAGCAACAGTTTCGATCTTTATTTTTTTTATTTTCATTTTGAACTGTCAAAGTCACCCGTCATATCGTAATTCCGAAACATTATAAATGTGTATCCGAATCGGAGTTCTAAGATATTTTGACAATAGAATCGGAAAAAATGCATAGGTGACGATATTATGTCACAGTATATGAGGAAATTATGTAACTATATTGTACATATTTTTTAGGGTTCCGTAAAACGTAAAAACGGAACCCTTATAGATTCGTCATGTCTGTCTGTCTGTCTGTCTGTCTGTCTGTCTGTCTGTCTGTCCGTCCGTATGTCACAGCCACTTTTTGCCGAAACTATGAGAACTACACTGTTGAAACTTGGTAAGTAGATGTATTCTGTGAACCGCATTAAGATTTTTACAAAAGTTTTTAAAAAAAACAAAAATTAGGGGTGCCCCCCATACTGAGAACTGAAGCTCAAAAATTTTTTTTTCATCAAACCTACACGTGTGGGGTGTCTATCGATAGGTCTTAAAAAATGATGTTGAGGTTTCTAATATAATTTTTGTCTACACTGAATAACTTGCGCGAGAGACGCTTCCAAAGTGGTAAAATGTGTGTCCCCCCCCCTCTAACTTCTAAAGTAAGAGAATGAAAAAACTAAAAAAAATATATGATGTACATTACCATAAAAACTACCAACGAAAATTAGTTTGAACTCAATCTGATGAGTAGTTTTTTTTTAGTACGTCATAAATACACTATTATTAAAACTTCGATCAAAGTTACAACGAACTACAAGAACTATGTGTACTATGTATATTATGTTACTTGCTGGAACGGAACCCTTCATGGGCGAGTCCAACTCGCACTTGGCTACTTTATTTCCATGAGGATGCTGTCCAGTGTAAGTTGGTATACTTCACATGTTCTCAAAAGATGTTTTCCTTGAAAACTTGTTAGTAAACTCAAACTTTCCTGCACTATTAAAAGCCCTTCATAATTTAAAAATTGTACAACTGCTCATGGAAAGATATTTAAAGCTATATCAATCTCACCCACAAGTTATTATAAACATGCACCTGATGGTAAGCAACAAACCTAAAATATCCACATAACAATTTGAAAATGAGTACTCATCACTACCTAGCACTGCAATTGTCTTCCAGATATTTGAGATATTAATCTCTTTGGAAGCAATCATTCATACCAGAATACCACAGTAATGTTTTCCCAGTAGCACTAATTTCTTGTCTGTTTATTTGTAATAAATGTATATTTTTAAGTACTTACAACACAAATTATGTATGTAAATCCATTGAATTTAGTTCATTTTGTCAATTCATCAGCAAAAATCATTGCATACTCAAATAATAACAAATAACATTACACAAAACCATGCACTAAAATCTAAATAGAAATTTGTAAACCAAGTCTCTTACCAATTACTACAGGTGTGATGCTTTTAGGAACTTTAACCTCTATGGTGTTGATCCGTGTAGTCTTCACCTTACTCTCATTGTCATCTTCATCTTTTTTGAAGACATAATATACCACAAGTGCTGTCACTGTGACCAAAGATAGCCCCAAAGCCACAGGCACCACTAATTTTGAAGACATTTTGCTAAAACAAAATAACACATTGTATATGATAAGACATTGGACATGCACGGGTATTAATCATACATTGTAACGTCTTTACCGCTGAATTAGATATCTAAACACAGTGCCAAGTTCTACTAAGAAACTACACAATATCAACCGTATATACAAGTACAAGACTGTTGTCTTGTGGTGTGAAAATGGCAGAGAAAGTTGCACAACTTTTACATACCCATAGGTATGCAAATTAGACTCTGTCCCGATTTTACTCACAATATCTATTAGCAGCTATGACATAATATCGAGTGCAAAAATTACTTCATCAGTAACATGATACCAGCTTCAGCCGATGTAACAATGGTGTACCTTGAAATCGACGAGCAAATCTAATGCTTACAACTCACAGCACCGCCTACATTTACTTCTTATCAATAATTTCACGTGTTTGTAATAAACAAAACAATGTTTTGTAATTGCAATACTTGCTAAAAATAATTCTGAAAAAGTTTTCAGGCAGGCGCTTTCGCTTTCGTTTCGTTCGAAAATAATTTGCGATAATAAAAAAGTTAATTTGACACCAATTTGACAATGACTTAGTAAGTTGCAAGACATAAAAAAAACATTGACTGTTACATGCTGCTTAAAAAATTCTACCAAAATGGAAACAAAAACTGCTTTTAGGTCGCAGTTTTAGGGTATTTGAAAGATTACAATTATTTTTGGTATAAACACCTACACTTTCCACTAGTTTATACTGTTATGGATGACAAATGTTATTTAATAATACTTATTATACCATCAAGCTCACCTCTGTTTGGTCTCATCAATCTGTATTATACCATAATAAATCAATGGGCTACATCCTACTTCCTACTAATATTATAAATGTCAATATATTGATATTTGGATGTTTGGATGATTGTTGCTCAATCACGTCCTAACGTAAGAACGGATCGGGCTGAAATTTGGAACAAAGATAGAGTATAGTCTGGAAGAACACATAGGCTACTTTTATCCCGGAAAACATCGGGAACAACGGGAACTTCGCGGGTAACATCGTGGGGCGCTGCTGGTCCATAATATAAGATAAAATACGAAAACTCTTTATTAACAGCCACAACAAATGAAAAATTATAAAAGAAACTAAGAACTAATGTACCTACAAGCATTTGGCGCCCTTATTGCGATATATTGATAGCAATCTCTTCCTGACAACCGTGCATTGATAGAATTTTATACAACAACGCAGCCCTTAATATTTTAGGTAAATTAAAATAATAAATAGACAACAAATTATAACAGCAAGTAACTAATAAATATGCTTAAACTTACTTACTTAAGCTTTTGCTTACATAAAGAAAACAAAAAAAAAACATAGTTACATATCAATTTAAATAGAATAAAAACAAATACATAACACACCGTTGAAATATAAATATAATATAATTAATTAATATACAATATATTTAATTAATCTATATTCTATATCTATCTGCTATATTTAAAAACGAAAGGTCACTCATCACGAAATCTCAGAAACTACAAGTGCTAGAAGTCTGAAATTTTGCATGTAAGTTCCTTTTAGCATGTAGGCGCTCGCTTAGACGGGGTTTTGCGAAACTCAGCCCCTAAGAGGGTAAAACAAGGGATAGATAGTTGTATGAAAATTCCATCATTTCCAATGTTATATGCATGAAATACCTACACTAAACCAATGTAAATTAAAGGTACACAGATAGACTAGATCCCAAGAAAAGATAATAAGCCACTTTTTATTACGGTTGAAGGGGTTGCAATGGGGGATGAAAGTTTATTTGGAAGTTAGTAATTGTTGAAGATTAAAAAAACTATGAAATTTTGTATATAGACACGAAACAAATAAATGTTTGTTTTAGCAATTTTGCAATTTAGAATTGTATGGGGATGAATTGGGGGATGAAAGGTTTATGCGGCAGTCGTGATTGTTGAAGATAAAACCAAAACAAGATAAAAAAAGTTTCATACTTTGTATCAAGGCACTCCCAACAATAACCGGTACAGGTGAGACATGAACATTTGACATGACCTTCGTCTTGTCCATATTCATCCTCAAACCTACCTGTTGGGATACTCTACTGAGGTCTCTGAGCATAGCACCGAGGTCCTCCAGCGACTCCGCCACAATGACTATGTCGTCGGCAAACCGAAGGTGAGTGATACATTCGCCGTTGATATTAATGCCATGTCCGTTCCAGTCCAGTAACTTGAAAACATCTTCCAGCGCGGCAGTGAACAGTTTCGGAGATATAACATCTCCCTGCCTCACGCCTTTCTGTAGCTGGATATGTTTTGTGCACTGGTCCTGTAATCGAACAGACATTGTGGCTTTGCTGTAAATACACTTCAACACTTCGATATAGCGATAGTCCATGCGGCATCGCTGGAGAGACTGAAGCACTGCCCAGGTCTCGATGGAATCGAAGGCTTTCTCATAGTCCACATACGCTATACATAGTGGCCGATTATACTCCTCGGTTTTCTGTATAATCTGCCGAAGCGTATGGATGTGGTCTATGGTACTATAGCCTTTTCGGAAACCGACTTGTTCGGGTGGCTGGAAGTCGTCAAACCTGCGTGCGAGACGATTCGTGATTACCCTCGAAAACAACTTATAAACGTGGCTCAGAAGTGAGATGGGTCTGTAATTCTTCAACAAGGTGTTGTCACCTTTTTTGAAGAAGAGCACCACCACACTTCTGCTCCACGCTTCTGGCGTATTACCGTCAAGTATGACGGAGTCGAACAGCTTCTGGAGGACTTTAAGTACCGGTTTTCCACCCGCTCTCAGAAGCTCAGTCGTAATTCCGTCGTCGCCAGGTGCCTTGTTGTTTTTAAGTTGCTTGAGGGCCATCCTAATCTCGTACAGGCTGACTTCCGGGATATCTTCGGTAAAGTGTCGGGTCAGCTTGGCTCTGGGGTCTTTAGCCATATTAACGACAGGTTGTGCTTGCGCAGAGGTGTATAACTGTTCATAGAACTTCTCGATCTCCTCTAAAATCTCGGGCTTCGACGAGGTGACGTTGCCATCATCGGTTTTCAATTTGGTCAATTGACTTTGCCCAAGAGACAGATTTCTTGCGAACACTTTCGAGCCTTTGTTCCGCTTAATCGCTTCTTCAATACTCATAGTATTGTAGCAGCGTATGTCGCGTCGCACACAAGTAGAAATCTGTCTGTCTGTCTCACCTGTACCGGTTATTGTTGGGAATACCACACTCGAAGTTGTTGACGAATACGTCTACCTGGGTCAAAAGATCCAATTAGGTAGATCCAACTTCGACAAAGAGGTCCAGCGAAGGATCCAACTCGGATGGGCAGCGTTCGGGAAACTACGGCACATCTTGGAGTCCAAAATACCCCAATGCTTGAAGACGAAAGTCTTCAATCAGTGCGTGTTGCCAGTGATGACTTACGGAACTGAGACGTGGTCCTTAACTGTGGGCCTCATAACAAAGCTCAAAGTCACACAGCGAGCTATGGAGAGAGCGATGCTCGGAGTCTCTTTGCGCGACAGAATCCGGAATGAGGATATTCGCAAAAGAACGAAAGTAGCCGACATAGCTCGAAGAGTAAGCAAGCTGAAGTGGCAATGGGCAGGCCACATCGCTCGCAGAACTGACAACCGATGGGGAAGAAAGGTTCTCGAGTGGCGACCACGAACCGGAAGACGCAGTGTTGGACGGCCTCCCACTAGATGGACAGATGACCTCACAAAGGTCGCTGGAAACCGCTGGTTGCAGGTTGCGCAGGACCGTTCGTTGTGGAAATCTAGGGGGGAGGCCTATGTCCAACAGTGGACGTCTTGCGGCTGATGAATGAATGAAATCAAGGCACTTGACGCGAAGCAAACAAATGTTAGTGCTAGCAATTTCGTTATTAAGAACTTAACGGAGATGAAATGGGGGTTGAAAATTGTATATGGCTGTTCGTCATTGTTGAAGATACAACAAAGACAATTGACACGAAACAGCGTCTTTCCATTCTATACAAGGCCAGGGTAGCGATTCTGAAACCATTCGGTTGCATCCGACACAGAATCTCACCTCTCGGTCTTTGTCTTATCTGTTTAGCATGACAAAGACCGAGAGATAAGATTCCGTGTCGGATGCAACCGAATGGTTTCAGAATCGCTACCCAGAACGCAAGGGTGTGACACTAATCACGTATAGATTGGAAATGAGTTTTTTACTAAGTTCTTCCAAACCATACAAGAGCAGTACGCAAATACTCTTTTTTTTTACTTTTATAGGCCACTTGACACATACACTTGACCGCCATCTCACCTGATGTTAAGCGACGATGCGGTCTACGATGGGGCGTGTTTACCTAGAAGAAACCGATTCATTCTCGATTTCAGACACAAAGATTGTAATCAACAGGGAAAACCCACTCAGGCTCTCCACACAGAGAAAACCCACTCGAAACTCGAGGAGGCCGAAGCAGCCATTTACAATAATGTCACTTCCCGGGTCATCAAGGGAACTATGACAGGACAGTATATGGCAGCTTACAGTGCAGAAAATGGCTTCGTGACACTGAACGAGAAAGAGACAGAGCGCGCGGGAATGCCGGTTTATGCGACACCACCAAACGACCCAATCGTAGTTACTGCCCGATGCACCAAGATTATGCTGGACGATAAGATCCTTGAGATGGCCAAGACTATCGAAAGGAACTCAAACGTCAAAGCGGGTTGGGAAAACTGGGAGTTACCGCGAATACAGTGGGTCAACGGAGTTCCAGGATGTGGAAAGACAACTTGGGTGATTAGACACTTCGATGTGGACAAGGACGCCATTATCACTACAACAACTGAGGCAGCAAAAGATCTAAGAGAAAAGCTATCGCACCGTATCGGAAACCTGGTCAAAACCAGAGTGCGAACCATGGCTTCTGCTCTGGTAAATGGTTTCGGAAGAGAGAGTTTCAGTCGCCTCATGGTGGACGAAACTCTCATGAACCATTTCGGTGCTATTGTGATGGCTTCAAGGCTGTCTAGTGTTGGTGAAATTGTCCTCATCGGAGATGTCAATCAGTTGCCTTATATCGACAGGGAAAATCTCTTCGAAATGAGGTATCACCGCCCAAACCTGGTAACAAAGATCAGCCAGGAGTTGCTCTGCACACATCGTAATCCGATGGATGTCGCATATGCGCTGAGGGAAATATACTCAGGTATGTACTCCTCAGCACCCCGTATAAAGTCCTTAGAGCAGAAAAGGTACAAGGGAGCGCAAATACCCAACACCCTACCAAACACCCTCTTCTTAGTTCACACTCAAGAGGAGAAGGAGACCCTGACAAACCAGGGTTATGGGTCAGGCACAGGGTCACGTATCCTCACCATCCATGAAGCTCAGGGACTGACATATGAGTCGGTAATCGCAATAAAACCCAAGGCAAACATGAAGCTGCACGAGAGCGTGCCCCATGCGGTTGTTGCAATCTCACGGCACACGGGGACCTTCACGTACTACACTGACGACACCGACGACGCCATCGGTCGGTTCGTGCGGCGAGCGTTGGCTGCATCACCGAAGACCATCCGAGAGTTCAACCTACAGATGGCCATCAGGGACAGAAATGCAGCCGTAGTGGAGGCTCTCGGCCGGGAGGAGGCGGCTTAGGCAAATGGCAATAAGGCAAAGAATCGATGTCGAGTCGATTACTAGCGGAATCCCAACTGGTAGTGATCGGCTCAACAGACGAGCACTAACTAGTATTAGGTTTAAAATGTTCCCAACTCCCCCCTTATTTTCCTCTTCTTCTGATTATCCAAGAAATATGTAAAAATAAATAAGATTTGAAATAACAAAAGTCACGGACCCCGGAGTCTGTGGAGTAGCAAATTTTGAATAAAAAAAAAAAAAAAAAAAACCACTCAGACAACGCATTCCACAGCCTAGACGTTCTTATCACAAAAGTAGAGTCAAATCTCTTCGTTCGCGTCTTTGGAACATCAACCATGAAACGATGTCATTTTTTCGAGCTACGAGCATTCCGATAGAAAAAAGGGCAAGGTGGTATTAGATCATGTAAATCAGTCGCACACTCTCCGAAGTGTATTCGATAAAAAACCGAAAGGCTAGCAACGTCAAGGCTTTGTAGTCTTTTTTGCACAAGAGTGTCGTTGCCTATGAGCCTTTTGGCACGTCTCGCGATCGATTCCAAGGCCTCCAGCTGATACTTAGCCGAACCATCACAAAGATGCGAACAGTACTCCATACAAGAACGAATTTGAGCTTGATATAACGTCAGCAACTGCTCAGACTTGAAGTACCTTCGCACCTTTGAGAGAACACCTAGCTTTTTGGCAGCTAATTTAGCTTTTGACTCTTTTACACCCGAACTACTGAATCGATTTTGATGAAATTAGGTACATCAAAATATTTTAATTTGAGCTGTTTTCAGTGAACGGTGAATTTTATCGGTGTGCAAATACTGCTTCAGTTATCTTAATATTTATTTCACGCGGACGGAGTCGCGAGTAATAGCTAGTATAACATATATATTTATCTATTGGGGTTTTCTTACGTCCAACTGACCAAACTGACCAACTGACCAAACGGTTAAGGAGATCTTAACTACTTCAATTGACCTGAATCTCACCTGAATACTACTTTACTATTCAGGTGAAATTCAGGTCAACAAACTAGTTTCTTACCGCACGCACGGGAGCAAAGCGTTTTGGCCTCAACTTAGTTGTCGAAGCAAACTTTTGTCGTGCTTATAATACCTGTTGGAGCGCAGGACTCACACCACAATGGAAGTGGAACACGTGCTTGGATTTTAAATACGAAATCTTTTTTCAAATCTTTTATAGGTTTACACTTGACCGCCATTCTCCCCGATGTCCCCCCATCCCTGCATATCGATTCCAGAGCCTCCAGCCTTGGCCGATCCATCCCAATGGTGCGAACAGTACTCCATACAAGAGCGAATCTGTACTTGATATTATGTAAGCAAATGTTCAGACTTACGATTTTCTAGATGCTGGCAGCGTGACACCTACTCCACTCATACGACACGTATCTTTGCTGTAGTCTTGAAAGCTTGTGAATAATTTCCAGTAATGACGGGTCTCTTTAGGATTCTCTCTTAGGAAATTAGACAAGTACCAAAGTCGCTAAAGCTTACTAACGTACAACCAGTGACCAAAAAAGGTAGTCGTATCGACATTGCCAGTTACAGGCCCATCTCAATCCTATAAATACTCTGGAAGACAATGGAACACGCCCTAAACCACAGACTCCTGATTTGCTTAGAATCTAACGACCTCCTCACTCCTCACTAACCGGCAATATGGGCTTCGATGAAGCCGGTATTCCGGTAAATTCTAGCGTATGTCACTTAGGTACATAATATGGAATGAAGCTATCGAAAAGCACGAATAAGCATTTGTAGTCCTCCTTGACATCTCAAAGCCTTGCGATAGGGTCTGGTATGATGGCATTATAACCAAGCTATCTTCATAAGGTTTATCTCCTCTTTTTATTGTATGAATACCGGCCTTTTTCAGAGATATATCTATACACATGGTCATTGATGGCTGCTCATCGGATCAAATGGCCATCACTGCTGGAGAAAAGCGCTTTTCTTCGCCGCTTATGTAGCTACATTTCAAATATCTGTTGCAGCCCCGCGCCTTTGAGTACTATTACACAGATGACAGCACCACTGCGTTGTAGATAGTTAAGTACATATCTAGCGCCAAAGTCAGCGAGCAGCAAACTCAGGTACTGAGAGCGAGTATGATCGAGCGTTTGAACAGTCCCTAGAGGCAGTCTCTGAATGCAACGATGCCAATCAGGCTAAACTTAACGAGGGAATGACGCAGGCGTGTTTGTTCTCTGCCAAAGGAGTAAACTGTGAGTACTACGATTACGGACCATCTCCAGCTCTTGGGCGTTAATCTAATATCTATACTACACTTCGGCTCTTTTATCAAGTCTCAACAGAACTAAGTGTCTTTTCAAAGGTGCGAAAGTAACTTTTGTATGAACATTTGCTCTCGTGTGCAGTGCTGTTCGCACCTATAGGATGGGTCACGTTTGAGAGACGTGCCATAAGACTATACAACGATACTCTTATCAGTTTTTTATCGGTTACATTTCGGAGAGTGTACAACTGATGTACATGATCTACTACTACCTTGCCCTGTTTTTTATCGGACTCTTAAAGCAATTAGTCTGAGATCGATCTGTTCGTACTCGTAGTTTGAAATAGCGACATCGTTTTATGTTTTTTTTAGTATAGTACATAACTATAGAGGTATAAGACGAGCAATACATCTGCCTCATGGTAAGCAAAGTCCTTGCCACATAACAGCACAGTGACACGCAGCTATTGGAACATGAAGAGTAGGTACATAAATTATCATTACCTAGCACTGCGCTAATCACCCAGAGATATAAGATGTTTTTTCGCTATGCCCTGTAATTTCACTAGAAGCATTACCATTCAAACCGGAACACAGTAATGTTTGCACATTTTGCACTGCTTAGCGATAGAATAACTGCTTAAGGTGTGGTACTTCCCGAGACGGACTTTGCAAAGAGTCCTTCCTACCACCATATACTCGTATAATATGGTTATATGGTTGACGATCCAAAGACAGGAAAGAGGAAGCTTGACTTCATTTTCGTATTGAGGCTGCGGATTGCGTTGAGTTTTTCGTGGTTCCTTCAAATGGAGAGAGAATTATTCATCTAGGTAAGCACACTCTATCGTAGATTGCATCGTCGCTTAACTTCCTTTTAATATCTGGTGGTGGTCAAGTGTAAAATTATAATTGTTAAAGGAATTTCATTGTGTAAAAGCAATACGAATTAGCAGTAATTCTTTTTGAAATTATAAAATTCTCAAAATCCAGACTAATACAAACTATTCACTAAAACTTTTTATAAATATGACATTATCTTGCCAAACGATATTGACGCACCACTTTGTTATGACATTTATGTTATAAATATGGCAAATTCTGTGGTCATGACCTATTGTGGACATTTTCAGAAAAACTTTTCTTCACAAATTAAAAAGCACAAGATAGCAGAATAGATAGTTTTAGTTCAAGAAGTACCTACGATATAATCTAGCAGAGTTAGTATCTAAATCATTGGAGCAAGAAGCCGAGCAATCATAGAAACTATCGTTGTACAGATAAAAGTATCATAAATGCTTCCAAGTTTATTTGTTATTTTTACAAATTAAGTATAATTTTCATAAGCCATCATGCTGTTATTGGGGCGTATTGACTAAAGGTCGATACTACATTGTATTTTGTCACTGTATAAGAATTCTGAATTCTGGTGTGACCAAACATTTTTCAAATTTGTCTTAAGATCTCAGGTAAGCAAATCATACTATAGTATATACTACTAGCTGACCCCGCAAACGTTGTTTTGCCATATAAATAAAGGTATGAAAAATAGCTAGTAGCCGATTCTCAGACCTACTGAATATGCATATAAATTTTGGTTAAAATCAGTAAAGTCGTTTCGGAGGAGTAAGGAAACAAACACTGTGACACGAGAATTTTATATATAAGATATATCCAAGCGAACTTATTTTTGAAATCTATCTTTTTAATCGCTTTCTCGGGCTTACCCTGGACCATTGGCCTTGACCCTTGGTCGGAGATTAGCTTCGTAATGGAGATAATCCTTATTAGTTTCACTAACGAGCTAAACTCATTCTAATACTTCCGTGATGGACGGTCCATTCTTATTAGATATGATTGAAATAAAGCGACAAAGTAATCGATCAATAACGTTTGACTATAAAATTATTTTTTATAGTATAGATTGATGAGACGAGCAGGACGCGTGCCTAGTGGTAAGCAATATGCTAAGCACTGTAGGTACAGCATATCTAAGCGCCATCGGTTCATAGTGGAGCATCCAAAAACTCAACAAAGCGGTTTCATTATTTGCATCACGAAATGTGGAAATTTTAAAGTAAAGTAAAGTAAAGATTTATTTGCGTAGTATGGGTACAATGGTAGATATAATGGTTTTGGAAGTAGCTCGCCATACACTGCCTTTCGGCATGCAAAATATACAAAATATACAATAATTAAATGGGCACATATCTATTATACAAAGAAACACCCAGACACGGAACATAATTTATAGTCACCGTACAAAATCAAACCCACGACCTCCGACTCGGCGCATAGATTTACTACCAACTAAGTCACGAGACTACTCAAGATTGCTGGCAATTCAGCTGATAATGTTTATATTGTACGGGGCTTTATCAAGATATAATTCATTATTTAATTACCTTGACGTTTCTGAAGAACTAACTGACTTCGAAACTGAGGTCTTATCTTGATCACAGCGGTTGTAAGGCCTCGGTCTCGAATTTTGCGGGCAGCGGGGCGGCGGCGGCGGCGGCGCGGGAGCGGCAGGATCTTTGCGTATCGTCAAATGGACCGGGTCTCGAAAACAGCGGCGCGGGAGCGGCGCGGGGGCGGGCAACGAGCGGTGCACTCCAGTCGAGCGGTGACCGTCCCGCGTTGCGCGTCTGCATTGTAGTATAGAGTTGTACTTTTTTTTTTGTGACGTATCAAAATGTCCTCGGACGTGCAAGAGCAAATTATTTCGGCAATCTTTGAGAGGAGACCCATATGGAACAGCAAAGATGTGAACCATAAAAATAGAAGAATAATTAATCAATTATGGGAAGAAATAAAAAACGAACTGAATATTGAAGGTAGGTGAATATAAAAATTCTTCTTCCCCTTCTTCTTTTGCCCACAATAAATCGAGCGTTAGGAATACATTTGAATCAAAAAGATGTTGTCGCCGATTTTCAGACATTTCGTTTGCGAATGTCGACAACACAACCACGAACACAACACTACACCGCTACAGTGCCGCGCGATCTGCCCGCTGGTTTCGAGAACAGGTATGCGTTGCCCGCCCCTCTCCCGCGCCGCTGCCGCCGCCGCCCCGCTGCCCGCAAAATTCGAGACCGAGGCCTAACGCTGCTGAAACGTCGAGGTAATTAAACAATTAATTATATCGTGATTAAGCCCCGTACAATATAATAATAATATTGGTGGACAATTCACACACAACACCATCTGACTCCAAACTAAGCAGAGCTTGTATGATGGCGGCCAGATAGCTGATATAATACTTACATATTTATATAGTTTTAAATACATACTTTTTATACATAGAAACACCCAGACACAGTGCAAACATTTGAATTCATCACACAAATATTTGCACTTGGTGGGAATCGAACCCACGACCCTCGGCTTCGCAGGCAGAGCTACTACCCACTAAGCCACGAAGCCAGTCAAATGTATAGGAACACCAAAAATTGAGACCTTTTTTCAGGCCGAATGTGGTAATCTCTTCTGCAGCTTCAGCATCCATTCTGAATAATTAATTGAATACTTAAAGTAGGCCGTATCAGAGTATTTCGAGAATAAAAATTACCTGAAAAGCTGAAATCATAAGAATTGCCTTGTTATATTTATAAAAACGGATATTTGTTTCCCTCATAAAGATGAGCCGAAGAGCAGTACACGAAATGGCGACTTGGGACGTAACATTAGGTAAGTTGGCATTATCAATTCTGGGCTCGTAGGAAACCTTCCAATAAACCTTTTTATTTTTAGAGGTAAGATGTTTGTTTTAGTCTTTTAGTGCATCGTCAGTAAAATATAATATACAAATTTTTGACGTGACAACGTCTTATAAATTGGTTTGCCGGGTGACACTTCAAGAAACTGCGTTACGCTCCGCTCACGTTATGCGCTCACAATGAGAGCGAGTGAGAGGGACGCGTGCCTTTCACTTTTTATGTCTGTCTCTCTCGCTCTTAGGCGGGCTAACCATGCCCGAGTCGCCGATTCGCTTAGGCGGCTGCATACAAGTTTACACGTTGCCAGTTAATTGTAAAACGATTGTGTATTGTTGTCACGTAAAACTTTCGCCCGTATACCAACTTTACAGGCAACCAATTTTACCCGCGACTTCGTCTACGTTTTATCTTCATCCATTCAAACTTTCGTCCCCCATTGCAACCCTTATTTCATTCCCGTACAGCGTACAGTTCGAAATTGCAAAATTGCCACAGCAAACATTTATTTGTTTCGTGTCAAGTGTGATACAAAGCTTCAATGACTTTTTCAACAATGACACACCCCGGACACTCGGCCTAAAATCTATACAGACGGTGCAGTTGACATACCTACACTCACACAACTACGCATATGTCGTTCGAACACATTTACGCATGTGTGCGTGTCATCTAGGGTTACTAAATTATTTTATGGAATAGCTGTGACCCGTGAGTTCACCTGCCTGTATTAAGTGGCCTATAATCTTACCTAGTTAGTGTTCGATCTTTAATGTAGGTACATATAACTTTCATCAACAACCAGAAGGGAGAAGATTTAAAACAAAATAGGAGATAATAAAGGTACCATGGACGAATTGATTTTTAGTTAAGTACACTTACCCAAAAAGAAAACTTTATTCTGACAATATATTAATTAATCACTCCAAATATCGCGTATTTCATTATAAGTAGGTAGGCTAGTCACAGAACATTAGATTAGGTACAACAACGCTCATAAGTTGCAAGGCGTCATCACAGTTCACTAGGTAAATCAGAGTATCATACACTGCACAAACTAATTATTTACATCTCATGTCAGCACAGTAAAGAAAAACAAGATGATTTTTCAACTCAAAACTCACAATTCAATTTTGTAAACAAACGCGAACCGGCCGGAAAGATAATGTTGCTAGTTCCGGATTTAATTTATTCCTAATTGCTTAAAAAATATTACTTTTGTATGTTGATAAATAGTGATTTATTTATTCGCATTATAGTAAGGATCGCATAAAACTTTAAATAAGTATTGTGAGAATAGTAAGTGAGTCTATTATACTCAAATCACAATCATATTTGCGCCGAATAAACAAAAATCAGTTTTAATTTCAAATTCAATTCAGAAACTTAATTGACCAAATTTCAACGACGATCATAAAAAACTTGAACAAAAATAAACGAAAGTAATTTTTAGTTTTGTTTTCATCTGACCTCGGCACAAAATAATTGTATCTAATCTCAAAAAAATCTAATAATTGTATGTAAATCAGGGATGTAACGGAGGTGATCTTATCGGAACCGAAGTCGGAGTCGGAGTTTTTAAATTTGATTTATCGGAGTCGGAGTCGGAACCGGAGTCGGAGGTAGGGTCAGATGTAGTGGTAGGAGAGATATTTTTATTTTAGGACAAATAAAACATTCATTCAAACTTTTCATTGTTTTGTTTCATGAAATATCACAAAAAATGAAAAAAAAATGTAATATTCAAAAATAAACAAAAAATTCAATTAATTGAATCCCAAAGTGCCATATAAAGTATGTTAAATGAACAAAAGCTTTCAAACAAATTAAATTAAATACATTGACACCAAAAGTGTGTATATATGTACTTCATGAACATAAGCTTTGAAGCTGTCTCAGTCTAAGATATTTCTTAAGAGTGCGCCTAATGCCAGGAAAAAACCTGATTTCACCCGCGCGAGGCCTTTCTTAATATGATATGCATAAAGTCGAGAATAGCATGACACAGTTTAGAGGGGAAATCAATATTAAATCAGGAGTCAATTTTGACCAAGTTTTATTTCATTACTCAATAATTAAACATAAAGGACATTGTTCATTTATAAGGGACTTTGGGCTAAACGTGGCCATTGACTGTCACTGATATCATATATTAAACTTGATGGCTTCTAGCAGTTGATATCAGAATATTATCTTTTGGTAGTAGCAGAAAAATTACTTTCGCATATTTCCCATAAGTAATGCGAACGTTGACGAGGTTATTTTTAAACAAAACTACAATATTTTGTACCATCGGAGGGCCAGAGTCGTTATTGGACGATGCCATCGATTTCCGAGGGTCAGCTAGGGTCCCGAGAATGCAGTTTCATCAACCAAAAACACATCATAACACAATTTCCAAATACGAAAGACATGACACAATAAACATAAACAAACAGCTGATAACTACGCATTTTGCATCGACGTATCCAGTGCTGCCACTGTAAAAAATATATTAATATCGATCTAAAAAAATCGATAGTGATCGTGTGGATAAAATCGATGCAATTCTATTATGGTGGCTGCTGATTAAAATAATAACTAAAATATTCACAAGTTATTGGTTAAAATGAGTAGATGATTATTAATACTGCTCTACGGAATTATTGTTTACTGTTTATTCAGCATTAGGCAGTTGTCTCACCGGCAACGATGAACGAGTAAAGCTAGGATTAGAAACGAGTTGGCGAGCCTCGGGGAGCGAGTGCGTAGTTCCCATAGTTGTGTACCTCGGCTCTATGCGACTGTGCGAGTGAGGCGAGCGATTACTCGCATCACTCGCTCGCGGCGTAAAATAACGTGTACGTTCAGATCCACACTGAATAGACAGAAATGAACCGCTGCGCTGGTTGCTCTCTCGGCGTGTTCTAAATCTAATCGCTTAGCGAGTATCGCTAAGCGAGTGTTATCTTTCATAGCTCTTGTCACTCAGCGACTAACTAGTGAAGCGAGTGCTCGCCGGGAGTGTGAACAGTCAGCGATCAACTGTTTGTATATGCATCTCTTTTATTTAGGTACACGGAATGTATATCTATTGTACGTTTCTTGAGCGAGAAAATAGTCGATAGTTACTCGTTTTCTCGCCGGCGGTAGGAAAATTGCCTAAGTAGATGATTTTGTTTTTGGTGGCGTTGTAAAGTAAAAGCGGGTGCGACGAAAAACCATTGCACAAAAAAGCTAACTACAGTGTCGCTTGAAAACAACTTAAATATGATATCAATTGTTTATTTCACGCATAATTATTAAGACGACTTTTTCTATCGATTTACAGAAATCGATTTTATTCGAGAAAAAAATCGACATCATTCAAAGCTTATAGACTGGCAATATAATTGGTTGAGAAGTCGGAAATAAAGATTAAATTACTTATATAATGAACTTTTTGTCTATTAATCTGGGTACTAAAATAATACATCATAATTCATTACAAAAATATTCCGATTTTTTGACAAAATCAAATTATCAAGAACATTTTGTCCACGGATAGCCCATTTTGAACAATGTCCTTTAAAACAGTGCTCGGTCTAATATTTATTATGTGGTTCGGTTACTTTAATAGAACGTAAAATTACAAATTTTATTATTAAAAAATAATGTGGGGTCATCGCTGATAATTTCGAGTACATGAATTTAAATATTTTTTTCAGGTGCCATTTTAATTTTTTTCTGTAAAAAAATCTGATCTATTTTTAAAATTCCACCCATTAAATTGTACCCACACGTCAATATTTTTTTTGTTATAGTTTTTAGTTTCTTAGCATCAGTGAGCGGCGTCGAAAATGTCCTTTTTTCGTTTTCTGGCACTAGGCGCCCCCTTGTAGATTAAATCGACGCCACCAAAAAGGTATTCGCTCGCTACCGAGCCTGGTGGACACGATAATATTGGCGGAAATTTAATATAAGGTGCTGGAATTTTGCGTTTTTCTATGTTGTGCTCATTTAGTATACTTTTAATTACACTCGTGCGCGGGAGATTCCCTGCGCGACATGTTCCTACGAAACTGTTCGTTACTGTCGGCGCAGGGCGCCGCCGCTAAATTATGCTTCGACATCCGATTAACCTCCGATTCAAAAGTTTCGGAATCGGAGTCGGAACCGGAGGTGTAAAACTAATCGGAACTTCCGACATAACGGAGTCGGAGTCGAAGCTCCGTAACATCCCTGATGTAAATATATTTTAGGAAAAAAAAATACACCACTCCCATAACCCAAATTAGTGGCTAACATGTTTTTTTATCAGTGTAGTTTAGTAGGCGTTTTTTTTAAAGTTCACCAATACTGTTTGCAATCCGATGTAATCATCATCATCATCTTCATAACATCTTAGCATATACCTCTCTTCAAGTACCTACGCCTCATATCCCAGGCCTATGCTAGTGCTGTGCTTGTGCTAGTACTTGTCCAGATTTGACCCGCGATGTAAGCATACTGACAATTGAATACAAAGTCCAAAGTACATTACCAAAAATAAGCGTATTATCATGAATTATTTTACTTACACTCGTTAAATTTGATTTCCAAGGCCACCCATCGCGAAAAGAACCTAAGCATATTCGTGCATTGTTTGATATATCTCTTTATGACTCAGCCGGTATATATTATTTTTCTATCATTAACACCAAATTATACAATAGATTTTGTTCCATAAAACGAGCTTTTGACACGAACTTCTACAAAACTTCTACAGGCAAAAAAACGCAGGTTAGCCACTCAAACGGATGATGATGATAGTTTAGAATATTATTACTAATAACTTAAAATCCGAGGTACATCAAAAAACCCAGGTGTGGCACCTGGGTTTTTTCAATGTGATTTGGGCTTATGTCCTTTGTTTCACAATAAATGGAGCTATCACGTAACAAACATATAAACGAATTGAGATCCGTCTCCTTTTTTGAAGTTGGTTAAAAATGAAACTAAATCGTAGTAGTACCGGTAGTACTAGAACCATTAAAGTTTATAAGTCAATGTCAAAGCCGTTAATTACTGAATAAGTTTTAGTTTAAAAATATCGTAAATTTTTTTTTGGAACTATCCATTCCAATAGTCAATGTACTCGTATCCTCTTACTGCTTTGAATGAACGGTTGTTGCGAAATCTTAAATAAGGATACTACTAGATGAAATCCTATATTCATTGTTCACTATTGACCGACATAATATATACATGGACGCACATAAAAGTACAGATAGTCTAATATAGAACCTCTTTCTTTTTTTTGAGTCGGTTGAATGCTAAGAAATAATCACTTACCAATAAATCTGAATAGTTGCAATCTTAGTAAAAAAATCCACTAAATTGGCAACACTAGTGACTAAGCGAACTATACTCCGCGCCATCACTCGTTACCATACGTTATTGGCGCCACTGACGTATTTCACAACGATTAACGAAAGCCGCAGTTTAAAAACAACGAGTTTAATAATTTCGTCACAGGACTTCAGTGTTGGCGCGTACTTCTAACCAGTAGCACAGTTTATAAAAATGATTCAATCTTTGTAGAAATTCTTATGAAATCAAAAATCTCTTATTCTTAACTTAAAATTGTGAACTTATCAAAACACAGTAGAAAAACGATTCAATCCTAGTATATTATAGAAATTCTTATGAAATTAAAAATCTGTTATTCTTGTTTCGTTGAACAGATTAAAAAATTGGTACCTAAATTTAAATAACACAGCAACACAGCGTCATGGTCGTATTCTCATAGAAAATTGTCGTCCGATATAACCCTTCGTTGAGTGATTCTCGCGTCCTTGCGGGGTAGGAAGCTTGAAACTGGCGGGGGGTGGGGAGTGTCCGTTCTATCTGTATTATCTATTCTATGACAATGACGAACTTCCACATAACATTTTCATCCCCCATTTAAACCCCCATTTCATCCCCGTACAGTTTGAACGTACAAAATAGTTAGGACAAACATTTATTTGCTTTGCATCAAGTGTCTAGTATACGAAGTTTCATGGTTTTATCTTCAACAATGACGAACTTCCATGTAAACTTTCATTTCCCATTTCAAATCCTATTTCATTCTCGTCCAGTTTGAAATTGCTAAATCGCCAGAACAAATATTTGTTTGCTTTGTCTCAAGTGTCTCGATACAAAGTTTCATAGTTTTATCTTCAACATTGACGATCTTCCAAACTTTCATCCCCCATTCCAAGCCCTTCAACTCTTTTTTCCGTAATAAAAGTAGTATGTGCTCTTTTTTGGCATCTAGGCTATCTGTGCACCAAGTTTCATTAAAATTGGTTCAGTGGATTTCTTATTCATAACTTTTAAAATGACAGTTTTAATATGATTAACAATTATTATTCACCCTCTTAGGGGTTAGCAAAACCCCGTCTTAGCGAGCTAAGTTGTGTTTTTGCAGTAATTTCTGAGAGTAATCGCTGAACAAGTAACTATTTTCTGATCTGTGGCTGTACGTCAGAGTTGGATCGGGGGGTCTGCCGCCTAACTAAAAACGCTTTGACGCTTTGACATTGCTGTCTCTTTTCTTCTCGCTTGAAATGAAAGAGACGGCAATATCAAAGCGTCAAAGCGTTTTTCGTTAGGCGGTAGACCCCTGGGAGTACATGTTAAAGTGTGTTAAATACGATGAAATAATGGATGGATTCATAGAACACGCTGCTCGTAAATTTTACTGTAATCTTGTTCAGACTTGTGACACCACAGAAATCTAAATAATAAGGTAATAGAAATGGCATAACTCTCAAATTACTTGCAAAACGCTTGTCGCCACATTTCCCCTACCCCCGCGATCACTACTACATGCGCGTAGTATTCAAATAGAGCTCAACTCACACACCAATAGCTGCACATTATCAACCTGGGTCTGTGATTGCACCACACACATCCATAAACGCTTATCAGTGAACCTACTCTCACACACCAATAGCTGCACATTATCAACCTGGGTCTGTGATTGCACCACACACATCCATAAACGCTTATCAGTGAACCTACTAATACATTGAAAAATTAACAATTTTTCACATATACGCTAGTGCTTGACAAAAATTAAAACATATCGATATTTCAAAGTACGGTCCAATTTTAACATTCGATAAAGGTATATATTATTGGTTTCATTAATTAGGTGTATTACACTACAACAAAGTCAATATGCCTACCTATAAAATAAGTGAGTCACACGGGGTATACTATTGTTTCGAAAACAGAACTATGTAATTCTGACACCACATGGGCTTAGGTATAGTTGAAGAACAAAGGTTGTTGTATATTTTGTACATCGAGCAACTCGATCTTCCGCGCAAGCACAGAAGGGAAGTAGCCTTTGCTAAAAATTATTGTTCAAATCTTTCTGTCATTTCTTGCGGGAGGGGAAAGTTGCACACTAGCGTAAAGCTGCACTATTACATACAAAACATACCTGTACCGATCCATTGCCGACCATACTCACACACCCAAATCACTAACACATAAAAAATAAAGCACCATTCACAAATCTAGCCCCGCCCTCAGTGTATTCCACGCCACAGTATATTATCAAACTCCATGGTCCACGCGGACTTGTACTTTGACAGAGGGGAGACGCTGTGTATGCCTACTCCCTTCCGTGTTGCTCGCTGATTTTGTATGAAAACTAATAAAGTCTTAAAAATAAAAGCTTACAATAGATAAATACTGCCTCAGTTATCTTAATATTTATTTTGCACGGACGAACAATCGCGCGTTATAGACAGTATGTATATACTTTTGTTAATAATTAATGAATTATGAAGTAATGTTTACCACGAATTAAAAGATTGTACAATTTTTTTTATCGATTTATTATGTTACTTTATCGATAAAACTATGTAAAATTTAAAATAAAATTTTCATCGTTTATTTTTGGGAAAGTAAAATTGGACCGTCACAGCACTAACTCACAATCGCTACCTGCGGTTGTACCATGGAAGATTAGAGGTTATGAAGATATCTTTAATTTTACATTACATTGCTGTTTATGCTTGTACCACTTTAGATGTTAATTAATGTATGCAGCAATGGTATGCAAAATGACGATCACACCAAAAATTTATAACTATCATAGTGAATCATTGGGCTCCGTTTATTTTATTAAAAAATACAATTAAAATAAAATAAAATACCTATCGGTGAAATGTAATCTCATTAATGGTATAATTGCAAGTTGTGGAAGAACTTCCACAGTTGTTTATGATGCATAACACAAGTTTTTAAAGATGATTCACGCCTGCCGGTTCGAACAAGACTAAACTACAATTCGACCACTGGTGGCCTACAAGTCACCTGTGCGGCGACAATGTCACGCGGTCATGCGACTTCTAGTACCTTATTATTTAGATTTCTGTGTGTGACACTCAATATAAAACTGTGAAGACTTTAATGATTTTCATTTATGCTAGCACTTACCCATGGACGCCCACGATAAGAATCCTTTACGTCCTATATGCGATGATAAGGCCCTCCTGATGTCGATGAGAAACTAATGAAAGTAATGCTTAGCCGACATAATATATAAGTACCTACTGGACAAACTTATGGTGTTTTTGACCCGATTATTTTTAGAATAACCGTTGGGGTAGACGAGTTTTGGAGTAGAGACCGTGAATCGGTAAAGGTATTGTGGGACGCCCTGAGACTATGATGGAGTAACGATATACAAAAGATGGCTGGTGGCGGTTGAAAACGTAAGAACGTATTGTGGGACGCCCTGAGACTATGATGGAGTAACGATATACAAAAGATGGCTGGTGGCGGTTGGAAACGTAAGACCGAGGATCGGTCTGAGTGACGTATTATAGGAGCAGTGGACGT
Organism: Ectropis crepuscularia; assembly: GCA_963693475.1. Taxonomy (NCBI): domain Eukaryota; kingdom Metazoa; phylum Arthropoda; class Insecta; order Lepidoptera; family Geometridae; genus Ectropis; species Ectropis crepuscularia. Next base: position 21,748,832 of record OY856358.1, read on the forward strand.
ATGTCCAGCAGTGGACGAACACAGGCTGGTGGTGATGATGATGATTTTTAGGGAAACACAGAAACCGGCAACGTCCCTAATTCATTTATTACTATCTAGAAGACACGACCTTCGCAATTTTTCGTGTCATTCAGTTTCATGTCAGTGAATAATTCCATCCCTTGGATGTTAGTTTTGCGGTGACCATGATGTATACTGAATAGCGGTATGAGGTACAAGTTCTGATATCACGATTATTTTCGTTGGATTATTTGAAATTACTTCCAAAAAGTTATCAATTCGACAATCATTTTTATGTATGTTCTCCGATTTATCGAGAGCACCTAAACCGTTTTGGATATATTTTTTATTTAAAAGGATAGCCTTCCCACAGTTGAATAATTTTAAGCCAGTGAAGTGGTTTTTGAAATACAAACAAAAATATAAAATACGTATAAATCGATGATACCTATATAAATTCCATTTGGGCGTCAAATGTTTTATACAAGCATAAGTACACATTAACACATCCACACACATATTACCACCTAGTAACTCTCTCTCTCTCTCACACACATACGCATACCTACACACCTAAACTCACACACACACCCTCTCACGCGCACACAGATACACACACATACTCATTAACATAAATCTAAATATTATTTGCACATTTGCCATTTATAAAATATAATTATACAGGGTTACTGGTAATCAGCCTGCATTCGTTTAAGGGCATGTTCTGTATATTTAAACAAATAACTTTTGTTACGAAGGTGTTACGAAGAGAATTTTTAAAATGTTGTATTGAAACTAAATTAATTTTATACACTGTAGGACAAAAGATGACGTATTTAATGTAATTAACATCCCCTTAAAGGATCCAGGCTGATACTAATAACCCTGTATATTAAGTATAGTAGTAGTATTAAGTCGGTAATACCTACTTATATATTAATTAATTAATAATATAAGTTATTCTCAAATATTTTTTGTAGCTATTTACCTAATAATTATAATAAATGTTTTGATTTTCTTATTGTTTTCATAAGTTATTTTTGTTTAAATTGTTGTATCTATTGTATAAATGTTTCGTTTTGCCTGGTACTCACGACACAGGTTGCCCTAGTGTGAGTACCAGTGTACATTTGTGTAAATACTTTGGTGTTTATGATTTATGTAGACAGTACCTATTTATGGTTTAAGTAAACCGATACACCTAAAGACACCAAGATTGTATCCATCGGGAATTCGGAAAAAATCTACACAAAATAAAGACAACGCATGCCAAAGGCTAGACGTTATTTTTACAAAAGTGGAGTCAAACTTCCTCACTTGAGTCTTTAGAAAGTAAACCGTGAAACAAAGTCACTTTTTCAAGCTACTAGCGATCCAAAAACGAAATGGCCAAGGTGGTATCAGATCATGCACGTCATTCGCACACTCGCCGAAATTCATCCGATAAACAATTGTTAAGCTAGCAACTTTAGTTTACCCAAGTTCTTCTAAACTTTAGCCGATGACGATGGCCCTTCCATCGTCATCGGCTTCATGATTTAATCCGTAACTTATTGAAGTGAAAACTTCTTTTGGGGCACCACAGATAGATTTTTCGTAGGCTGTGCATTTAATTCTAACGTCACACTCGGGAATCATGAGAAATCTTCGGATAAACTCGGGACCATGACCATGCTGATGGCCACGCCCTCCGGTTTCATCCGCGTAGTTTCCAAAGTAAGCTATTAAATTTTGAGTTTTTAGTTCTCACTTCTATCGGCAGTTTCTATGACTGCCAATTTTTTATTTTATGAGCGGGCTTTAAATACCGTTTTTGTTTATAGTGTAGAGTGACGTGACAAATAGGACATGTGCCTAATGGTAAGCCACATGCCTCCCCATTACAGCACAATGACCACGCAGCTATCGGAACGTGAAAAGTCCATATCTATCTAGCACTGCACCGCACTCGTCACCCAGAGATTAAAGATGTTTTATCTCTATACCCTGTAATTTCACTAGAAATATTGCCCTTTAAACTGGTACACAGTGATGTTGTCACATTATTGCTTGGCGGTAGATTTTTTTTTTTGATACCAAAAATATTAAGAGCATTTCCATCCAGCACATAATATTGGGTAAGAATGTAATCTATATATATATATATATATATATATATATATATATATATAAAAAAAAAAAAATACACATCAAATTAGGTCGAAGAGACCACCGCGCACTGACCCCTGCCCAAACGTGCCCAGAACACTCGCTGCGTTCCCCCTCTGAATGGCCATATATATATATATATAATATATAAAAGCGAAAGGTCACTCATCAAGGAATCTCAGAAACTAAAAATGCTAGGAATCTGAAATTTTGCATGGAGGTCCCTTTTAGCACGTAGGCGCTCGCTAAGACGGGGTTTTGCGAAATTCAACCCCTAAGAGGGTGAAACAAGGGATGAACGATTGTATGTAAATTCGTGATTTTCAAAGTTATAAAAAAAATGTTGTATTTAGACACTTGACACGAAGCAATTAAAAGTTTGTTCTATAAATTTTGGAATTTCGAGCTGTACGGGGGTGAAATCGGGGTTGAAATGGGGGATGAATGTCAATATGGAAGTTCCCAACCGTTGAAGATAAAACCATGAAACTCTGTATATAGACACTTGACACGAAGCAATCTAATGTTTGTTCTAGCGATTTTGTAATTTTGAACTGTACGGGGATGAAATTGGGGTTGAAATGGGGGATGAATATGTCAATATGGAAGTTCCTAATCGTTGAAGATAAAACTATGAAACTCTTTATACAGGCACTTTGCACGAAGCCAAAAAATGTTTGTTATAGCAATTTTTGTAATTTCGAACTGTATGGGAATTAAATTAGAGTTGACATGGGGGACGAATGTCTCTTACGGTTTCACACCTAAACAACTGAACCGATCTTGATGAAATTGTTTTATTACAAGCTGTTTTTAGTAACCGTAAATGTGTCTGGGTATAAAAATGGTACTGCCTGAGTTACCTTTAGTATTTATTTCGCGCGGACGACGTCGCGGGTAACAGCTAGTGTAGGTATATTTTCAGTACTAAGTCTTTCGACAAAAGTCGAAAATTCAAAACCTCACGTACATTTCATACTTTACATTAGGAATAACATTTAATGTCTAAGAACTACTTCAAGTCCGGTAAAAACTATAAGATTATTATAGTTTTTACCGAACCCACCGAAACTTCAGTAATAAAAATATGTAACATTTAATCTCAACACATTTCATGGATACCCTTCTACTGCTCCGAGCGTGCGCCGGAATGCTCCAATAAAGCGTAATAGTCGTATTCGTCATATTTTTTTATTGTCTCCACAATCACGAACCTTCCCATGGCAGTCAGTCGGTTAGAAAAAATCACAAAATAACCATGCAGCGGCCCTATCGGCGACGGTACTTGCGTCCCAATAATATGAAGGAATCTTCGTTTGGCGGTAAAGTGGATTTTAATTAGAATTGACGGTGATGAAAATGTTGATTTAATTTTTTCGGCCTCTTTATGAACATTATAAGTTGATTAAATATTTAAATGTACGTTGTGCTTTTATCAGTAAGAGAAAACTAAATTAAGTAATACCGTAGAGCCTGCGTTATTCACAATTTTACATTGCACTTATGGTTAAATTCTTACCAAAATTTCGTTTTGTATTTGCCTTAACGTGTTGTAAGTTGTAACGTTGTAAGCTACCATCTGTGATGACAACTCCTAATTTTAAAGAATTCAGTCGTATGCCATAATTCCTTTTGCGCTTCTGAGCACTTTCCTCTCTAGCCGAATGCTTAGGTTTCTGTCTACTACCTGTAGCAGTAAGTGGACGAAAAACTTTTTCCGAAGAAATAGCTGTGAAATACTTTGGCAAGAGTGATTGATTACTATGGGTGTGTCTCTTTCCTTGTAGATTTAGATTTACATCCAAAGTTAGAACATTACTAAATATTACGTACGTATTCATATATAAATGACTAGCGGTCCGACCTGGTTTCACCCGTGTTACATAAATATATAACATTTAGCACTTGAGGATCACGTACATATCCAACAGCGAAATAAGTTTGAAATTGGTCTAGTAGTAGTTCCATAGACTAGCGCGCGTTCAAACAAATAAACTCTACTGCTATATAATATTAGTATAGTAGTATAGGTTGATTGTGAGATATGATTACCTACAAGGTAATTGTTTACACATATTGAAGTTAATTTGTTTAACGTTATTATTTACTGTGAAATTGAAATTACTTAGAGACTACATTTTTAGGGTTCCGTAAAACGTAAAAACGGAACCCTTATAGATTCGTCATGTCTGTCTGTCTGTCTGTCTGTCTGTCCATCCGTATGTCACAGCCACTTTTTGCCGAAACTATGAGAACTACACTGTTGAAACTTGGTAAGTAGATGTATTCTGTAAACCGCATTAAGATTTTTACAAAAGTTTTTTAAAAAAACAAAAATTAGAGGTGCCCCCCATACTGAGAACTGAAGCTCAAAAATTTTTTTTCATCAAACCTACACGTGTGGGGTGTCTATCGATAGGTCTTAAAAAATGATGTTGAGGTTTCTAATATAATTTTTGTCTACACTGAATAACTTGCGCGAGAGACGCTTCCAAAGTGGTAAAATGTGCCCCCCCCCTCTAACTTCTAAAGTAAGAGAATGAAAAAACTAAAAAAAATATATGATGTACATTACCATGAAAACTACCAACGAAAATTGGTTTGAACTCGATCTGATGAGTAGTTTTTTTTAGTACGTCATAAATACACTATTATGAAAACTTCGATCAAAGTTACAACGAACTACAAGAACTATGTGTACTATGTATATTATGTTACTTGCTGGAACGGAACCCTTCATGGGCGAGTCTAACTCGCACTTGGCTACTTTATTTACAAATAAAATAAGCTCAACAAAGTTTTAATGCCCTATTTGATCAATTGAGGATTTTGAATAAAAATCCATAGTTTCGTCATTTTTATACCTGACCGTTAGTTTCGGTTTAATATTTTTAAGTTGTTGACACTTTAATGTTTTCCCAGACTTCGAATATGTCGTCACTCAGAAGGCTCTACCTCGTATTTGCTTTGGTACTGGACTAGAGCGTGAAGTTTTGCCCATGAGTGGACCAGATTTAAGTCCATTCATGAGAAGAATGGCAACCGAAATCAGAGCCAACCTGGGACCAGGGACCTATGAGAACAATAGAGATGCCTTTTATGATCTAACTAGTAGGGTACGTTGAAGATTCGCATTTCCTTATTTCTATCTATTATAGTTGTACCAACCAGCAAAAAGAAAAACGATATCTGGTTTATTTTAAGTACATTCTATCAATCAAGAAAATCCGTCACATAATTACGCGTGAAATTTTATTCAGATATTTTTAGTTTCCATGAAAATGTATTGAAGTAAATATTATATAATATTTATTTCAAAAACATAGCTTTTTTTAGCACAATAATAACAGAGCCATAAATATATAAATCATCATGACTTCAAGTTTCTAAGTATAAATGTCTGGGCGCTGAAATACAACGCAACCAGAACGATTCGGACATGGAATGACCATCTTTGTCTCTGTCATTCTAAAAGGATAAGACAAAGACCGAGAGGTTTGATTCCGTGTCGCGATAAATCCAATTACATTGTAGATCAGGCTAAAAGTTTTGACTTAATTTAGTTACGACTTGAGTTACTTAATTAATAAAGTCAAACTGAGTTTAACTTACATAATACACACAAAACAATTGATACAATTAATCATACATACAGTAAATTATATCCTACTTATATTGTCTTTAATTACGTTGTAATATTGCACGTAACCGATACACAAAAGTCCCGGGGGTCTACCGCCAAACGAAAAATGTCATCGCTTTGATGTTCCTCTCTTTTCTTTTCGCTTGAAATGATAGACAGCATTAGCAAAGCGATAGCCGATTTAGTTAGGCAGTAGAAGCGCCGTTCAATTCAAGCACGTACTTGCATACGCGGTAGAAGCAGTAGGTATTAGGTCAAGGACGTATAAAAAAAAAAAGGTGTGTGCTTAAGACCACACGGCAGAAGTGAAAACTTTATTAGCTGATTTTTGTACCAGGTAGGTATGTCGTATTATAATAAAATATAATGGATCGTATTAGTTGAATAAATGAGTAAAACAAGCCAGAAATTGGAGTAAATATTTATTGAAATTTTATTTTTATACAAAGTAGCTGTTACCCGCGACTTAGTCCGCGCGAAATAAATACTAAGGTTACTCAGGCAGTACTTATTTGTATACCCAGATTGTATACGCATTTATGGTTAGTAAAAAAAGTGTCCATGTTCAAAAAGTTGCTGGCCGGGGCCGGCTTTTTAAAAGTTACTCCAACTTTGTACGCATTCACACGGTGCACCCCTATGATGCCCCTAACATTGTCCGCAAAAAGGTTGGTGAGTGTAATAGGATTTTTGTTAGGTACCGACTTTCTCCTGTTCCGTCGATTCCACATACACTACACATTCTCCACTACGATTTTCTGGGAATAGTCTCTTTCTCTTATAAAGGGGTTTTCTAAATAGTTTGTAAGAAACATTTTCACTTGGATTTGGCTTCAATAGTTTTCTTTTTCTTGTCTGTTCGACGGGGTCACCCCCGTCGCTAGCGACGCTCATATTTATTTATACTATTGACTATATACAAAACTAAATATTTACACATAAGAAACGAAATATTTACACAGCAAAACTAATTAATTTGATTGTGAAAATTATAAAGCACCCGTCGTGTTTTCCCGCCCAAAGAAAAGTATTTTGGAGTTGGTAGCCGTCAGTGTTGCCACTATGATTTTGAGCTTGTCGCCAAATAGTTATGAAACAAAGTCGCCGGTTTTGATTGAATTATTAAGGGAATAACAGTCTGGAAGAATACATAAGCTTTTTCCTTCTCCAACCTTCTACACTTCACTAGTATATTCCTCTTTGTCGGTAACACGTCGTCTAAATCCGCTAAAAGGTTTTAAAAATTCGCCAGTTTCAGCGACAAAGTCGCTAAAGTGTCAACACTGGTAACCGGTAGCGAGCAGCGAGAGAGAGAGAGAGTATCTATTGTCCCATGTCCTCCTCTAACAATTATCTTTCTCGGTCTGGCACGTTTGTTGATCATATTATCTTTCTCGCTCTAGCATCCCGAGCTTACCCGAAATTTCTTATCATATCCGAGCGTGATGATCACGTGATCATAAATCCATTTCACAGCCCACGAAAATTCTGTCCATAGCGCGCCTAAAGAAGTTTTCACTTCAAAAAGTTGGACGTAGTCTCGCTGAAACAAAAACTGTGTCTATAGAGTCGGACACATTTGCACGTAGGTATGCGTTGTCAATGGTAGGCTGACACGCACAAAGGTTTGCGCGTGTAATGACCCACTGATGTGTGTATGCGTGCGTGTCAGCCTTTATATGACAGCCTGACAGCGCACTTCCGCACACGTGCATATTATGTGGCCGACTCTATAGACACAGTTTTTGTTTTAGCGAGACTACGTCAGACTTTTTTTATTCGTCCATGGTATTAGGTAATAACCAGTAGGTTGTAGTATAAAACCTATCTGAAAGCCTGAAAGTTTCTTACGGAATATGGCTTGGTTTAAATTAAGGGTATTTGCGAAACATACACCAATGGTTTGCAAATTACGCCAGGATGATTTTAGCAAAGGATCCGCACTACTGGCACATAAAATAATAATGATGATGAATAGTAAATGAAATATGGTATTTTCAGGATGCAAATATTCCTGTTATATTAGATAGTTCTCAAATGTGTACTAAGCGACGCGACGCTTATCTTTTATTATGAAAAATTAACAAAATTAACATTGGTTCCACACTTGGCGTAACTGATGACAATATTTGATGGAAGTCTTAGCATCTTCAAAACTTTTCATTGAACCTCTGTAATATTCTTTATAATTCTGCCCTTGTGGCTTAGTTGGTAGTAGCTCTGCCTGCGAAGCCGAGGGTCGTGGGTTCGATTCCCACCCAGTGCAAATGATTTGTGTGATGAATTCAAATGTTTGCACTGTGTCTGGGTGTTTCTATGTATAATAAGTATGTATTTAAACTATATAAGTATTATATCAGCTATCTGGCCGCCATCATACAAGCTTTGATTAGTTTGGGGTCAGATGGTGTTGTGTGTGAATTGTCTGCCAATATTTATTTATTCAATATTCTTTATCATCATTAGAACTCTTAGCAAAGTTTGCAATGTATATTTTGTTTAGATAGATGGACAGATAGAAAACTCTTTACATTTTATACAGACGAATCACAAAAATTACAGTGAAATGCTTATGAACTAGCACCACAAGTGGCGGCCTTATTGCTGAGAGCAATCTCTTCAAGGCAATCATCTCAATGGAAAATAGCTTACATACAAATACAAAACAAACATTTATTTATTTTATTTATTCTACCGCCACGGAGTGGTGTGTAGGTTTATTGGATTCTAGTTCGATGTACCTACCTATAATGTCATTCTCAATCTATAATGGAGAATGTTCACTAATTTTGTATGATAAACACAAATGTATTCTTCGTTCAAAATAATAAGTACTCGTAAAAGGATTATTTCCACACGTCAATTAGTTTCAAAGATACAGATTTTTAAACTGAGCGGTCCGCGTTCAATGCGCGTGACGTCATACCACAACACTTTCTTAAGTTCGTTCACAACTGAAAGCGATGAAACAAAACAAAATACTGTGCAAGTAAACTACTGTATGGCAACTTGCGACTAAGCCGAGTGGAGTGTTGTGTAATGACGAATACATATTTTTGCGACATTTTAATGCTTTTAAAATTACAACTACTTGGTATTTTTTTAATAAAACAAAAAGTAGTGTATCTGAATTATAGCGATACTCTATTGTAACAAAGTTTCAAGTGATTGTGTGATTGTGATTTACATATCTATTAACATTCCCCATATTACATGAACCAGCGTTTTCGACAATTTCGAACGACGAAACGAAGTTCCTTACGGCAGAAGTTCCTTAGAGGAGATAAGATTTTGCTGTGCGACTGAACAAAAAAAAAAGTGAGACTAAAACTGTCAGAAAAATATAAAACGGAAGTAACGCGTAAAAACTGTCCGTGACCAGTGCTACCAACTTTATTTTTCAGATGATCGTACAATAAATAATAAAATTAAGATTTTTTTTTGCAAATAGTGGTGTATGTTGTGAGCAGGAACTTCTTTCCTACTTGGTGTCCCATGATACCAATATTTCTCTTAATTCTGATATCTATTGAATTTTTTTTTATATGATATTTTAATGGAGTTTCTTAGATATCTTTCACAAGAACGGGCAATACCCCAGTAGCCTACCTACTAACGGTTTGATTGCAAGTTTATCATACTGATTTGAATATTGGAAATTGGCTGCTACAAAATAATAATTATATTTACTTATGTGCAGTTCTAAGTAATAATCTAAATAATAATAAAGTTAAGGCTGGTCTAGTCGGGAGAACGGTGACTGCCGATCCGGAGACCCCGAGTTCAAAACCACGCGCGCAGCGCGCACCACTGTCTTTCAAAGTCATGTGCGTAAAGCCGCTAACTTACGGTGAAGTTGTGAGGAAACCGACATGTACCTAGAATCTTTCGAAGTTATGTGTCACCCACCAACCCGCATTGGGCTAGCGTAGTGGATTATGGCCTTGACTCGCTCCTTGGCTCCAAGTCCCAGTAGTGAGAACATTTAGTGGGCTGTTTATGTTTATGTAAGTAATAATCGCTTTCTGAATTACCTCGCAGATTTATAGTACCTGTGGAGTTGGTGCAAAGACTTCTCGCTGGCTGGTGAAACATGAATATCAGCCACCAATCAAGGAGCTACCGAAGCCAAAACCATCCAAGCAAAATTGCGCTCCCTTTAATTCCACATCGTACAGGAAACCGCTTTTTAAAGCTAGCGAATATCCCGCGTAAGATATTTGATTAAATAATTACCATCCCCTTTTGTTTTCTAACTATAGTAAACTGAATTTATTATTTAAATCTTATAGTATTAAAATGTACCGAATGTAATACAAAAGTTAAATGGAATTATTAGGTTGATCTTTTTGGATTTTTATCCGACAGTCATAAAGTACCGTAGGTACATGACCTCCTTTATATTTACATCTACGTATATAGTCTTGGTATTTTACTTTTTATTTTCTTCGTGGCATCCTTGCATTAATGTCGTGTTATAGTCCGACATTGGATGTTCTTGTCTAAAAATATGTAATTGAACATTTTTGCTAGCACACCCGAGTGCGAAGAGCACAAACACTGGCTCTTATGTGGTGATACAAACTTTAGATTTGGTCCCTTTAAAATTAATAAATTGTAGGTACTTATACCTTTATTCATTATTCAAACCATGTCAGATAACACATTTACAAATAAAAACTTTTAATTAATTCTGATTTCAGGGCATGTGATTACAACCCACTATACAAAAAACGAGAGTTGAAGTTCAATTACTGTTTTTCTGATAAAAAAGCTCTCAAGTGCGCAGTGCAGGTAAAAATTATCTTCGATTCTCCTATTTTACAGATCATCAGTTTCAGAACATCCGTTATACAGTAGCTAGCGCTAACTACAGTAATCCGTATCAGTTATCACTATTATTTCAATTTTGACGTGATAACGTCTTATAATTCGATGAAGCCGGCTGCACGCCCGCAAAACATGACGTCATGTAACGTTACCGCCATAGAATAGATAATATTTACCACCGTTACCTCGCCTTATTACTTTTCGCATCATCTAGTGAGTGAAATGTGTATTACGTTCAAGGAGTCTGTCCATGTTTTAGAAAAGCGACGATATGAAGTAAAGAACTTGTGCTAGTACAATGATGTACCCAGAGATGGCGCTTTGAACAGCTTTTCAAAAAGCTTCAGAATGTTTTACCTAGATGGCGCTTAACACAATCAGTATTTTCTTAAGACGTTGTCACGTTCAACTATCGTCAGTAAACCGACTTTACAGACAACCATTTTTTTAATTCGTCTTCCTTCCCTTTTTTGTGGGGGAAAAGGCTTTACGTACCGTCCACCGTAAAGGGGCACGGTGGTCGGGCAGGTGTGTCGGGCTCGATACCATGACGATGACAGACATAGACACACACAGAGATAGATTCCCCTACCGACTATAAACCCACAGATTTTTCCTACATGACCAGGGGTCAGGGACGTAGGGTCACTTTGCTCTCCCGTTTACGACCCTGACCCTTTTGCCACCGCCCTTGCGGACCCGCCTCGCGGGGACAAATACAAATATCTTTATTGCTGTTTGCAGGTAAGATAAGATATTACAAAACATTTTTAAAGTTGACTCATACAAACTGGCCTCTTCGAGAGGCATGCAATGTGTCTGGCAAAACAGTTTCTACTGGTCTAAATTTATACAATGATAAAAATAATAGTCAGCTGATAAAAGTCTTCTTCTTCTTTTTTCTCGTCTCGTTAGTACCCCCCCCCCCCCCACATTTGGCTCTAGTGATGCGCCGGAAAACAGCGGTGCGTCACGTCCTCGAAGTCCTATCCCTAGGTGGGTTGCCGGACGGCCCTAAACGTTCGTCGCCCAGGCCCTCCTGTAGAGACGTGATGCGAGCCCAGAGTCGAGACTCTCCATGCACTCTTGGTGTCCGTTTCCGTCTCAGTGAAGGAGCGAGAGGTTTCCAACTCTTGCTTCTCTAACTCACGCGACCTCTCACTGTCGAGTATCATGGTGAAGATGGTTGGCAGCGCGAGATCTGCCCTCACCACCGTGGCTAGAGATAGCCGCGGTCCCGACTCTGTGAGCGCATCGCGGTCCTTGTCTTTCCACTGAGCACTCTGCTTATTGGAATGCTTGTCGAGGACCCTCATCTGGATTTTGTTTCCAGCCACGGCCGGGATTCACCATCACACAACAAGATGCCACTGAGGCAAGTGGCATCTTGTTGTGGCCAAGCCAGGCACCCTTCGTCTTACTTGCCTAATTTTTATATTCACAACATTTTTTTTAATAGTACATATTTATATAGCCACCCACATAGTCAGGGCCTGATTAACCCTTAGGCTAATTAGGCTGCAGCCTAGGGCGCGAGGATCGGGGGGGGCGCACTGAAATTGTGTCTTAGCATGCACTATTCATCTAGCATCATTGCATCTACTCTACACATTTCAACTAGACCGAGATAAAACACTGTAACTAAATGCGTTGTGAACTAAAAGGCTTCAGAGCCCCTAATTTTGAGTTTTCAGATGACCTGTTACAGATGCGATTTCATGGCAAATGGCCGCAACAGCTAACTAGATGTGAATAAATTGAGTTGCCCAGATGGCATTTCTGCTAGTACCTATTGAAGGCTTGTGCGAAGGCGTCTGAGTTGTCGCCTATACTGATTTTACTGATGCGCTTGTTTAGACTCTCTCGCAAATTGAGCAAGTAATTGACTAGTCGTACTGACCCTGCCAATTACACGACCTTCTCGGCCACGTCCATACTCCACAACACTATGGAACGTGTCTGAGCCGCAGGCTCCTGACGTCCTGACGTACCCAGAGTCTAACTACCTCCTCTATGATCTTCATCCTTCATACGGGTTTCACCGAAACCGGTCTACCAGGGATATTTTAGCGTACATCACTCACATATCTGTAGTGAGGCTATTGAAAAATACGGGTAAGCCCCGGGATATCTCGAAGGCTTTCGACAAGGTTTGGCACGATGGCCTTATAAGAAAAAGCTTTCTGCTTATGGTTTGTCTCCTGGTTTTATGGATTCACACCAATGGACTTTTTGAGGGACCAGTGGAGTGGTCATTGATTGCTGCATGTTGGATCAAATTGTCAATCAATGCCAGAGTCCCTCAAGGGTATCTTGTTGTCAAGGGTTGCTCTCTGCAACATTATTTCTCCTGTATACCAATGATCTGTCGAATTTTTGGCCACGCAGATGACAGCACCGACGTATAAAAACACATATCTTGCGCGAGATCTGGTGCCCAAAAAGAAGTCCACTTCATGTGACTCCTACTTTTCGAAGTGTATCTGTTTCGGTTACTGACTCAGCTTTTGAGCGTTACTTTGAGATCTATACTCTGATTTAACTCTTTCATCGAGTACAAGGCTAAATTCATCATCAGCCTTTTTTCGTCTACAGCTGGACATAGGCCTCTCCCATAATACGCCACTCAGCCCGATCCTCTGTCTTACGTTTCCAACCGCCACCAGCCAACTTTCGAATATCATCACTCCATCTAGTCTCAGGGCGTCCTACACTAAGTTTATCGATTCGCGGTCGCCACTCCAGAACCCGTCTACCCCAACTGTTATTGGGTCTACGACAGATGTGTGGTCACATCCGGTGCGGTGGTGGGCCGGTGCCCATTGCCACTTAAGTTTGCTAATACACTGAGTTATGTCGGAGACTATAGTTCTCTGACGAATTACTTCATTGCGGATGCAATCCCTCAGAGAAACCCTGAGCATAGTCTTTTAAATAGCTCGCTGAACGACTTTGAGCTTTCGGACCATTTTGACTGTCAGTGTCCCTAGGATGTGATGTGGCCGTGCCCGGGCATAGAATGCGGCGTCGGGAGACTGATGCCATGTTCTATTGCGAGCCCACAAATGGGGAACCGACTGATGCCAGTTAAACCATCACAGTAATGGCAGAGCTTAAATCTCATCCGGTGATGGGCAGCATCGTCACCAGTACAAAAAGTTCTGACCCCGCGATCACCAATCCAGTTTGGTGACTATGGGCAACACCCTCTCATGTCACAAGACTAAATTAGCGGCCAAAAAACTAAGAGTCCTCTCAAAGATGCGAAGGTACTTCAAGTCTGAACAGTTGCTCATGTTGTAACAAGCAGAGATTCATTCTTGTACGGAATACTGTTCGCACCCTTACAGTGGCTCGGCTAAGTACCAGCTTGAGGCCTTGGGATCGATCGAGAGACGTACCCAAAAGGCTCATAAGCAATGACACCAAAAGCTTGAACATAATAACAAAATCGCTAGCTTATTGGGTTTTTAAACGGGTACACTTCGAAGAGTGTGCAACTGAACTGCATGATCTAATCAAAACCACCTTGCTTTTTTTCTATCGGACTACTCGTAGCTCAAAAGCGACATGGTTTCATGATTGACGTTTCAAGGACTCGAACGAAGAGGTTTGACTCTAATTTTGTGATAATAACGTCTAGGCTGTGGATTGCGATGCCTGAGTGGGTTTTTTCAATGGTTACAATCTTAGTCAAACCGATTTATTTTAGGTAAATAGGTACGCTTCATCGTAGACCGCATCTTCATTTAATATCAGGCGAGATGGCGGTCAAGTGCTATAAAAGTTAAAAAAAACGATCGATCGATCTGAAAACTTTTGCGTATTTAGTATGAACAATGTTAAAACTGTAATACCAGTAAGCAAAGTCAAAACTAATATACTACTTATTAGGCCGACCCGTGCAGGGGCGCGTTCTCATGGTTAGCCTAGGGCGGTAGGAACTCTTAATCAGGCACTGCACATAGTATTATTGCCCACTATTTACATTTATGTACAACATTTAAATTATTTATTTCCAGATTAAATGTGTGCCTTATAACTTAGATGCATGTGGTGTTTGTGGATGTTTGTGTACTCTCCAAGGAGATTATTGGCAGTTCGAAGACAGAATATTTCTTTGCCGAAAACATTACAACAGATTATTCAAGCATTGTCTCTCTAAATACCAAGGCGCAAGACTATCTGAGTTCAAGGTATCTAAACAGTGTTTAAATGAAATATTGATCTGAAATAACCATGATTTAGAGATTTACACCTAATTTTCGGTGAATTTTCTTTTCTCATTTTGAAACTACTTACGTCATATAATTTTCAAATCATAAAGTTAACACAAAGTATACATTAGTGCTAGTATATTACACTTGTTTTGTAGTTTATAATAACAATAACAATATTTTAAAATGTTGTTCCTATTTCATAATTATTATTTTTTTGTTTGTTTTTTAAATTGGTTAATTATTTTCTTAAGCTTAATGCTCAATTGATATCATATTTATGTATACTAAAGATAGATTTTTAAAATGTTATAGCTATGTAGGTAAACTTAAGTTACTTACAAATTTTATTATTCATACTTTTATATAACTAAGAACTTGACATAAATTATTACGTTGAGTACCTACTACGTCACTATGTGACACATATTGCACGTCCGTAATTGGGCACACTGTTTGTACATTTAAGCTACTTTAAGATCTTTGTAAACACAGTATGGCAATAAATGAATTCTTATTCTTATTCTTATAACAGACGGACTTACTGTCAATAGACAGTAGCACAATAGTGATAATTTAAAGAATGTTATATTTTCTTACAGTCGGTGAGGGATTGTTTCTTCGCGCATGCTCACAACAGCTGTAAGGCTGCTCTGAAAATTATGTCGATAGAAGAAATAACAAAGAAACTAAGAAAAGAAGCTTATTTGGACTTATATTTCCCACAACGTCGTTTCTGTGATCATTAAATAAGTTTGGTAGAAATCGGATATACCATCCTGGTATCATTGAACTTGTTTGAGTAGTATTTTTTATTTTCTGGTAACACTTTTATCATCAATCATCTGACTTTGTTGTGCACTTGCTTACTTTATTTATTTTGATAAAAGAAAAAGTATTGATATCCTGGAAGTGCAGAGTGATTATGAAGCTCGACTCTAACAATAAGATGGTGAATAATGACAGTGGTGCAGACACACCGGAGGAAGTGGTAGATCCTCGCCAAAACGCCGAGGACATCATTGACGATATTCTTGCGGAGTTCACAGAGTCTAGATCGCCGCCGATGAGAAACGGCAATGGTATCCCAGACAACCTGCTCAACATGATTCAGCCGCCGCGGACAAGGACACCGGCTAACTCCTTCTCTGAGAACGCTACGATCGATGATATCGACCCCTCATCTGACCTGGGTACCTCCATTCGAAATAAATGTTTAGAGTTGGAAGAAATACTACAGAGCTTGAAATCGCGGCTGAACCACGTCGTGCTGGACGAAAACATCATCCTTAGCCCTGAGGCTAACTCTATGGAAGCTCAGCTTGAACATGACCTGGACACTGACTGTCAAGAAGATTTATCTCTCCAAGAATTCCTCGAGCTTCTCCATTCACAAAACAAAATAAACCCAACCGGTGTGCAGTGATCATTTTTCATTTCACTAAATTACCTATAAGACAAAATTAAACAGGAATTTATGACAGTTTGAGATGCATTAGATTTTATTATAATATTAAAAGTTTCTGGCCTACATACTGTTGTAGTATTATTATGAGGATTACAAAAACAAAGTATTAATGAAAACAGATATTTATTAAAAAAATCAGAAAATATAAATACAAATTTAGAGTAGTATGTAACTAAATACTAAATATTTTATACAAACATCACAAATCGCAACATCTATTTCAAAAATGATCAAAGTTTCAATTCACACCAAGTGATAATCCATTTTATAACTCATCAAATAAGTTATTGATTTCTGTATCTATTGTGAGTTCAGCTGTCTTTGGAATCGTATCATTTTCATACAACTGAGATTCGTCATGGCTGTTTTCTCTTTCGTAAGTGCTCTGATCATTCTCAGACTTTAGTATAAAGTTAACATTCCTCTTGCTTATCAACTCAACAACATTACTATTTTGACGATTATTCAAAGTAACTTTAAATTTAACCAGCCAGTTGTTGTAAATAGATGGATCGGCAGCTACACATTCCTTTCTGAAAAAGGACATTGCTTCGAAACCTTTCATATAATCACCATCCATATTGCAGTACACCAAGTCTTCAATTGCCAATATCATTTCTGGGGCCAAGTCAACTAATTGCCTGTTTTTATTTTTTAGAATTGTGAAATCACCTATCGGATCTATAGTTGAAATTCTCAGTTCTACATCATCATCATTGAATGGCAAATTTATTCTGGGCATCTCATGATCCTGATCTATGTTAGTTGGAGCGGTTGTTGAAGTACCAATCATTGGATCATCATTTAAAATTGTTTTCTTTTTTCTCTGTTTTTTCTCAACTTTGTTTAGTATCAGAATTGATTTTAGTTTTTCCAATGGTTCTTTTGCTCTTTCTGCCACTGTTGGTGGCACTTTGAAAAGACTCAAAATTTCGTCTCTCGGCTTAGGTAGAGGTTTATTAGGGTTCAGAGCTCTGAAGGCAATACAGTCAAGAACATATTGTGCATATGGGCTCACTGTCCGTGCCACTGGAAATGCTTCCTCATCATCATAAGACTCATCAAATGCTTTTGTTAAATCCATTGCTTTGATGAGATCTTTGAATGCACTAACTTGAGCGTCTTCAGGAGTGTATCGTTTCATATTTGTGGACGGAAAAGACATATATTTTATATCTTCTTTAAAGCAAACCGCTGCCATGGAGAGACAGAAATAATTATCTGTGTCTATGACAGGAAATAAAGCGAACATCTTAGGTGCATTGTTGTTGTTGTAAACTCTTCTTACGATGCCAACAGCCTTTGTCTCGTGGAGACACTCTACTAAACATCTGACAGCATTTTGAGCTTTCTTATCTCCCTTTCGTCCGAAGACGTACATCAAACTGTCTCCGTTTAGGCTCTGCCAATGAACATCTGAATAATTAGCAAATCCATACACAGAGAAACATTTACTTCCACTCTCGTAAAGCATACTCTTATCACAATCAGGAAATGGTATAACATCCTGACCATATTGATATCCTTTTATTATGTCTTCTTTATCCACTACACTTTGGTTTTCAGGGTTAAAGTGGAGTGTAGACTTCTCTATTGTTTCTGTAGTGCTGGATGTTCCAGTCTCCGGGTCTTTAACAGAAGTTACCCAGTTTTTAACAACTGGCTCATCTTTTAATCTGATGTAAGCAGATACAGGTATCTTTAAATTGGGTCCAATGCTCAGATCAACATTCCAGGGCATAGCATTAATAGCTCTTTTACGATGAAACATTAAGTACTCCATGGCATAATCAAAGTTGGCCGTTTGACCATTTGTGGTTTCAACGAACTGCCTTGCTAATTCTAAATCATGTCCCTTTAGCATACTGTCTTCGAGATTAGGGCCAATTATGTCCACTTCATAGTTTTCTCCTTGGAATCCATCCAGAATCTAGAACAGTAAAACAGTTTCAAAATTAAATTAAGAGTACTGTACTCTAGTATGGTTCAACTAATGCGTTTTTATTTTCAAATAAAAGGTCAAACTATCTGCTTATAGTAAACACTAAACTGATTGCAGATAAACACGGAAAAAAAAAAACGGTCATGTTGCAGTAACTATTTCTAAACTATTTTAGTATAAAACTAGAAAGGTTAATTATTATTGTTTTTCCACTATTATTATTAATTACAAGACATTTACAGTAGTTTTATCAATACCTCCAAGGAACACAATGCAAACTCCTAAAGCCATAAATTGGTTTAGAAGAAGAATATTTAAAGAAAAAATATTAGTAGCTTCTAAATTAGTGAAGATTTTTTAAATTTATGTATATTTTTTGAGATTTTTACTTTATTTGATTCTTTGCTACTGCAGGCACCAGAGGTATTGTTTATTGGGTTTATTGGTTAATTGATATCAAACACTGCTTAGTGTTTTAACATCATAGCTATGTGCATCTTAGGAATGCTAGTTTTGACATATACATTTGATAAATACATATAAAAGAAACACTAAAAACATCATGCAAATACTTGCCATCTGGACAGCTTTAGGCTCATTATTGGTTGGATTCTGGAAGTTTGTCATGAGGACTACCTGCTTGTGTGTAATTTTAGCATCTGATATGCTCTTGAAATGCTCAGCTGCTACCAACAATGCATCAATCCAATCTCCCTTGCTGTTTGACGGCTAGAAAAAATATATTAATATTTTCTTTATTTTGGGAAGGTCAATATTAAATGATAGTCAAAATTAAATAAATAAATATTGGCGGACAATTCACACACAACAACATCTGACCCCAAACTAAGCAAAGCTTGCATGATGGTGGCCAGATAGCTGATATAATACTTATATAGTTTTCAATACATACTTATTATACATAGAAACACCCAGACACAGTGCAAACATTTGAATTCATCACACATATATTTGCACTGGGTGGGAATTGAACCCACAACCCTCGGCTTCGCAGGCAGAGCTACTACCAACTAAGCCACCAGACATTACATAAGTATGAAGAAATGCTTAACTTGTTTCAATAATAATTAGTCAGTGCTACAGAATGGACGAGTAATATTTGCACTGGGTGGGAATCGAACCCACAACCCTCGGCTTCACAGGCAGAGCTACTACCAAGCCACGAGGCCAGTCATTACATAAGTATGAAGACATGCTTAACTTGTTTCAATAATAATTAGTCAAGTGCTACAGAATGGATGAGTACTAGACTAGAAAAAGTCTAATTATTAAGACTTTTATGATACTTTTTGCTATATTTACAAATACTTGTACATTTGAACTTTGTTCCAATAGGTGTCCACAGATCCCTCACACTTTATTGAAGTCTATTGTGTTCTTATTTCTAAAGTACATACTTGAAGCCAATATGTTGCAGACCGAAAATAACAAATCATTAGCTCAGGTAGTTTATGGACTATACAATAAATTATAACTTACCTCTTCTGGTATGTCTCTAACCATCTTCCATGTAGGTGGCCCTAGTCTAAATAACAAGTCAATATGTTTATAGGCCCCTTTACACTGTTCTGCCATACTATTGTTCGTCTTCTTCGATCCCAGTAGAATTACTCCAACCCAGTTTTTCCCTTGACTTATTATTTTACGTTCTATTAGACGCTTAGTAAATTCTTTCGCCGACTCAAAAAAACTTTTCTGATCTTTCTCTTCCGATATTGCGGCATTTCGACCAACATCTATGATGAATATTGTGGCTTGTTCTATTTTTACAGGCATGTTGAGTATGTAAGTGATTAATAAATCAGAAATAAAGTATTTTGCTTTTTAAATCAAATACCGCTCCTAAATATCAATTTGCCGATTGATTTCTGTTGTACCGCTCTTGTAATTTGAGTTGCTAATTTTTGGTGAATAAATAACAAACGAGAGTACACACACAACGCCACACAATATTAAATATACAGTATCAGCAAGCACATTATCACACTGAGAAAGTGCTGAGAAACTGATTTATAGGTTTACACAATGCGATGCGAGAACACCACAGACCAGGTAGAGAGATACTCTGAGAACACAATGTGAACACAATCACACAACCAACAACCAACACATGAAATAATGAAAATGAATAATGAAAATTGAAAACACAAAACACAACAAAAAGCAGTGTTACCAACTCCTAAAAATATTTATCCCAAAACCAAAGTTGAGAACTCCTAAAATCCCCCTAAATTTTTTTTAATTATTCCCTAACCGAAAGAATGTGTACCTTTAGTAAATCACAACGTATAAAGCTGCCTATACATACTGGGCCAGTGCAGGCCAACGCCAGTGTGTGGAGGGTCGTTTTGTGATGACTCGCGTCGCTCGCCTCGCTGGCCGAGTGACGGCAAGTGGCCAGTGTGTATAGGGCTGTTTTGTCTCGACTCGTCTCTCGAGACCGGTGTCGGTTTTTGTGCACAAAACAAAGGCGCTCGGCGAGTAGCGTCCTGTTCTCCTATTGGCCTACCGCGCTTTTGCCAGCGCTGGGCCAGTGTGTGGATGCTACGTTTTGTCTCGTGCCGTTTTGTCGGCGCTCGCGTTGGCCTGCGCTGGGCCAGTGTGTGGATGCTACGTTTTGTCTCGTGCCATTTTGTCGACACTCGCGTTGGCCTCCACTGGTCCAGTGTGTATAGGCAGCTTATGAAAAGCTAGTAGGTTATGATCCTAAATTGATTAAACAATGTTTATTTTAAAGCAATTTTCTCATACAGGATTATTCAGATATACCTAATGCAAATAATCTTACTCATGTCATATTTATGTCTAAAATGCTATGAAATAGCATTAAATACCTTTTCAAATCTGGACCAGTTTTTGTTCTTGTCTATTTACAAAATAATAATTATATTACATTAAACAAAACAATATTGGCAGTCATAGGGACAGCCGATAGAAGTGAAACCTAATAACTTATCCGAGCTCACCAGAAGATTTATTTCATGTACGATCGTGACGCTAGAATTCAATTCTCAGCCCGTGAAAAATCTGTCTGTGGTACGCCAAAAGTAGTTTTCAGCACAGATCAGAAAATAGTTACTTCGTAACAGATACATCATCATTGTGATTTTAGTACACCCGGGAGGACCCGAACGAGTAGGTAAATAGCTCGCTCCGTTTAGCCAGTGACGAGGGTGTGGTTTTCAGTTCAAAAATCCCATCCCGCTCATTCACTCCCTAAATTTGAGGAGAAGCCCCCTAAGTTGGTAAGACTGACAAAAAGTCGTTCCTACTTCTAAACTAACTGCAAGTGTGCAAGTTGAAACAAGTCGTGATGATGTCACAGTCACTTCCATACAAAAGTGCAAATACCTACACGATAATAACCTAAACTGTCGTATACTACTTACCTACTGTTACTTGTAAGCAAAAATACACCCTAACACACCCACGCAGAGTTGTAAATGCCGTGCGCACCGTGTGACTTGTCGTCTGCTTACGTCATTGACCAAACGTGCTAGGGTTGTACGAAATGGTGGTAGGTGGTAGTAGTGGTAGGACTCTTGGCAGAGTCCGCCTGGGGAAGGACCACACCTTTGCCAGTTATTCTACCGCGAAGCAGTAATGTGCAAACGTTACTGTGTTTTTTAAAAAATAAAGAGTGACGAGACGAGCAGTACATGTGCCTGATGGTAAGAAACATGCCTGTCACATAACAGCACAGCGACACGCAGCTATTGGAACATGAAGGGTCCAAATCATTACCTAGCACTGCACTGCGCTCGTCACCCAGAGATCTAAGATGTTATATCTCTAAGCCCTGTAATTTCACTGGAAACATTGTCCTTCAAACCGGAACACAGTAATGTTTGCACATTACTGCTTGGCGGTAGAAGAACTGACAAAGGTGTGGTACTTCCTCAGGCGGACTCTGCTAGTAGTCCTACCACTACAGTACTCCATTAGATAAGCCCATTCATTTGATACCCATATAGAGGTAGGTTGTGAAGAAATATCTTGTCCGCGATTTTGTGGAGGGGTGTTTTGAATCGATACTAACCAAACATAGCTAAGAACCACCGCACAAAAATAAACCTTTTAAAAAAAAATCGACGTCAACCTTATAACACCCTTTTTTGGTCGGGGGTTAAAAAATGGTTCACAATTAGCTGAACCATCGCGAAACATACTTACATCCAATAAAAATTAAGCCCAGAACCGCCTCCTTCTTTGAATTCGGTTAAAAATTCTATAGCTTTTTTTTAAGCAGGTACGTTTTATAGTCAATTGATACTGAAGTTTATTTTGGTTATACAATGTAGGTAGTTGTAAGTTGTTTTCATACCGTCGAATAAATGAACAAATTAGTATCATTCATTATGTACATGAATATTTAAAAAAGTATCTCGTCAAAATTTTTAGTAAACTTAATGAGACATAATAAAGATGGGGCAAAAGGTATTTCAGACAAAATAATGTGTATGCATAACCTCTACTGTATCTATTCAAAATAAATATTATACAATATACATATTTATTACACACTAGGTACTGTTTCTATATTCTGTGCAATTGAAACCTACCAAAATTTAGCTCAAAAATAAATATTAACAATAAAAACACTTCCCTTGCTTCCTGTTTCGGCAATTTGAAATAAGATAAATTACTACTACATTTTAGTTTCTTGCTATTGCAGCCATTCACAATACAATAACGCCGCGACATTATTTATGCGCGCACTCGGCGTTCGTTCGCACGTCAACTCGGCAAACGGCCGGCGGCCTTGTGATTTTAGTACACCCGGGAGGACCCGAACGAGTAGGTAAATAGCTCGCTCCGTTTAGCCAGTGACGAGGGTGTGGTTTTCAGTTCAAAAATCCCATCCCGCTCATTCACTCCCTAAATTTGAGGAGAAGCCCCCTAAGTTGGTAAGACTGACAAAAAGTCGTTCCTACTTCTAAACTAACTGCAAGTGTGCAAGTTGAAACAAGTCGTGATGATGTCACAGTAAAACTATAATATAAGCAGACGATCGAATATGGTTCGAACGCACCATGATTATGATTGTGGGTCGACCAAAAATCTGCTCTCGAAGATTTAGGAATTTCTTTATTGAAATGAAATTATTTCTTGTTGTGGCTTTTGATTAATACATTGTAATTATATTTATACAATTAAATAAATAAATAAATATTGGTGGACAATTCACACACAACGCCATCTGACCCCAAACTAAGCAAAGCTTGTACTATGGTGGCCAGATAGCTGATAATATACTTATTTAGTTTAAAAACATAGAAACACCCAGACACAGTGCAAACATTTGAATTCATCACACAAATATTTGCACTGGGTGGTAATCGAACCCACGACCCTCGGCTTCGCAGGCAGAGCTACTACCCACTAAGCCACGAGGCCAGTCAATTAATAATAAAATCATCAATTACGTATTATTTGTCTGTCTAATTAATATTAGGATTGGTGTTTTGCCGTACTGGCCACTTTAATCTCAAATACTTTCTCTTAGATTATGAATTCCGATTTCAAATGTATATCTTAGCTATTTACTCATGCTTTTGTGTTTCGAAAACCGTAATTCATTTTGGATTTTCCTCTAGTGGTTTTTCCTTTCGGGCACTCAGTTTACAAAATGAACTTACTTGAAATATCGCGTTATTTATGAATACGAGTTCCATCGTGATACCAATGCTGCAGAAACGGCTTGAAGCATTAATGACGTGTATGGCGGCGGTGTCGCAAAAGAAAACACAGTGCGTTTTTGGTTCCAACGTTTTCGTTCTGGAAATTTCTGGATGGATCTGGGTAGCGATTCTAAATCCATTCGGTTGCATCCGACACGGAACTTCATCTCGCGGTCTTTGTCTTATCTGTTTATTTGACAGCGACAGGGATTGTCATTCCGATTCCGAAGTTCGGAAGTTCCGAACTATCGGAACCATTCGGATTGCATTTAGGATCGCTACCCTGGATGATGAATCTGGGAATTTGAAAAAAAAACATAAATTAGATCAAAGAAATTGAACTGCTGATAGAAGTAAAAAGTTATGACTCAGAATTTGAATTTCGCTTTAGAAACGACGCGGGTGAAACTGAAGGGCGTAGGCGTAGCTATGACAATGACCATGATCCCGAGTTTACCCAAAGATTGAGGTCAATTCACAGACCATAAAAATCTGTGTGTGGTGTGCCAAAAGAAGTTTTCACTACAATAAGACAAATAAAAAAAAATTGGTTGTCTGTAAAGTCGGCTGGTTTACAGACGATAGTCTAACGTGACATCGTCATAACAAAACATTGAAAGATGCGGGGCAAGCGTACAATGAGCGTAGCGTGACATAACGGGACACTTTTTCGTGCATCCAGCCGGCGTTCATAGATTTAATAGACGTTGTCACGTCAAAAAACCGTTCTGAAATCTTCGTAGATTTATAATAATGAACGTGGAAGGAAGCAGAGAGATGGAAGCAGAGAGGATCTAACCCACAAAAAGTGACTTTCTATATATCGGCTTTAGGTTAGGTGACGTCCGCCCTAAACGTCGATATCTCGAAAGTCCCTTTTTGTGGGTTAGATACTTTCTGCGTATCCATCTTGCCTGCCCATAACAGCACGGTGAAAATACTCTAACTAACGAAAAAATAACCATCAAAATCGATTCTCAATAGGCGGCACTATCGCGTAACATACGTACAAATCATTACCTAGCACTGCACTGCACTCGTCACCCAGAGATATAAGATGTTTTTTTGTATTTTATTTAAATATCTACTCCACAGACTCCGGGGTCCGTGATCTTTGTCAATACAATTTTATTTTTACAGATTTCTTGGAGCAGGAGAAGAAAAGGAAAAAAAAAAAAAAAAGGGGGGAGTTGGGCACATTTCAAACTTAATTCTAGAGCTCGTCGGTTGGGATCCTACCGCTAGTAATCGACTCCACATTGAGTCTTTGCCTTGCCATTTGCCTAAGCCGCCTCCTCCCGGCCCAGAGCCTCCACTACGGCTGCATTTCTGTCCCTGATGGCCATCTGTAGGTTGAACTCTCGGATGGTCTTCGGTGATGCAGCCAACGCTCGCCGCACGAACCGACTGATGGCGTCGTCGGTGTCGTCAGCGTGACCCGGTGCCTGACCCATAACCCTGGTTTGTCAGGGTCTCTTTCTCCTCTTGAGTGTGAACTAAAAAGAGGGTGTTTGGTAGGGTGTTGGGTATTTACGCTCCCTTATATCTTCTCTGCTCTAGGGACTTTATACGGGGCGCTGAGGAGTACATACCGGAGTATATTTCCCTCAGCGCATATGCGACGTCCATTGGGTTTCGATGTGTGCAGAGCAACTCCTGGCTGATCTTTGTTACCAGGTTCGGGCGGTGATACCTCATTTCGAAGAGATTTTCCGTGTCGATGTAAGGCAACTGATTGACGTCTCCGATGAGGACAATTTCACCAACACCAGACAGCCTTGAAGCCATCACAATGGCTCCAAAATGGTTCATGAGAGCTTCGTCTACCATGAGGCGACTGAAACTTTCTCTTCCGAAACCATTTACCAGAGCAGAAGCCATGGTTCGCACTCTGGTTTTAACCAGGTTTCCGATACGGTGCGATAGCTTTTCTCTTAGATCTTTTGCTGCCTCAGTTGTTGTGGTGATGATGGCGTCCTTGTCCACAGCAAAGTGTCTAATCACCCATGTTGTCTTTCCACATCCTGGAACTCCGTTGACCCACTGTATTCTCGGTACCTCCCAGTTTTCCCAACCAGCATTGACGTTTGAGTTCCTTTCGATGGTCTTGGCCATCTCTAGGATCTTATCGTCCAGCATAATCTTGGTGCATCGGGCAGTAACTACAATTGGGTCGTTTTGTGGTGTCGCATAAACAGGCACTCTCGCGCGCTCTGTCTCTATCTCGTTCAGTGTCACGAAGCCATTTTCTGCACTGTAAGCTGCCATATACTGTCCTGTCATGATTCCCTTGATGACCCGGGAAGTGACATTATTGTAAATAGCTCCGGCCTCCTCGAGTTTCGCCTTTAAGAGGCTTTGACTTCCTAGCCTATAGGACTGCATGATGTTTTCGCAGGTCTTGAGGTTAACTTGTCTTGTCGCTCTCAGTGTGGCTATGAATTCGATGAAGGCGTTACGTGCATGGCTCCGAGGCTCCGAAGCCGTGACATAGCGGGGCGGTTCAACCTGACCCATATCGGCTCTCGTTCGGCTTATTTGTTGCTGTGAAGCTGCTTTGGGGGTCTTTGTTTTGTTGTTGTATGTATAGGTTGTTTGTATATAAAATGTTTCATCTCTATGCCCTGTAATTGCCCTTCCTACCAACCGGAACACACTGAGGTTTTCTCATTACTGCTTGGCGGAAGAATAACTGGCAAATGTGTGATCCTACCCCAGGTGGGCTCCGTAAAGAGTGCAAAAAAGTAAGTGTGACTGTGCCGATATGGACAGGCAAGTTGGATCCGCAGAAATTATCTAAACCATAAAAAATTGGCAGTCATAGGAACTGCCGATAGAAGTGAAAACTTATAACTCAGAATTTGAAGCCTACTTTGGAAACTACACGGGTGTACCGGATGGCGTGGCCTGACCATCACGGCATGGCCATCTAGAAATGCGTTAGCATTTTCCATTGGCTCACGCATTTCTAGATGGTCATGCCGTGATGGTTAGGCCACGCCCTTTCAGCATTTCCCATTGGCTGACGCATTTCTAGATGGCCAATGGGCGTGGCCCCGAGTTTATCCGAAGATTTCTTATCATACCCGAGCGTGACGCCAGTGACGCTAGAATTCAATTCACACCCCACGACAAATCTGTCTAAAACCGCGCCAGCGCGCCAAAAGAAGTTTTCAGTTCAAAATATTTGGGAGGTGTCAAGGGACATTCTGATGGAACGAAGTTGTACAAAATATTGCAACTCTTTACTGTTTCTGTTACCCTGGTACTGGTACCTAGGGGAAAACGCAACTCTTTTATATTTCTGTTGTCCTGGTATCTGGAGATAAGCGCTGGGCTGTTGGAGGTAGGTAATCGAAACTCTTTACTGTTTCTGTTGCCCTGGTACCTACCTGGCCGTTTTTACCGAGTTTACCCAAAGATTTCATATCCGATCCGATCCATTATCATATCCGAGCGTGACGATTGATGAATCCATTTTACAGCCCACGAAAATTCTGTCTATAGCGCGCCTAAAGAAGTTTTCACTTCAAAAAGTGACTTTTGAGATCGATCGACCTTATGATCGACATGATTTGCTCGTCTCGCCACTCTTCGAGTATATGTCTATAAGCAAAAACTTCCCAAATAATTGCTTTGTTTGATTCGTTTTTTGAAATAGCATGATGCAGCATGTGTTTGTTGATAACACACGCCATTTTGAGAATTTAGCCATACCTACTCAATACTATATTTACCTGCTCAAAGACACAAACATGCTGGACTGTGCGATCATGTCTTGCTTAGCTTCACACCGGATAAGGCGTGGTGCGATACGCACCATATCCGATAATCAGCTATTGCTATCTCTAGAGGTCTGTTATTCCAAAGCGAACCATTAAAAAAAAATAGATTGTAAACAAAATAATACGTCAACATGACATTTGAAGCACATGAAGAATTAGACATTGACAATGATAATACATCAATTTAACATTGCCAGTATTTATATATTCCCCGAGATTCCCTGGAGTTTATCATTTATAATGGTCTAGAGACCAATAAAGACGATAAACTCCATGATAAACTTCCCCTAGAGGGAAACACATAATCAAGTCTCACCCCATTTCACGTGTGGTTGATCTCGGCTAATCTTACAGGCTCACGTGATTTTTTCTCTCAAGAAAATAATTATTATTTTTATTTATTTATTAATTCATTTATTTCAAGTATCATAGACTCATAACATAATCAAACATAAATTCATTTCGTCACATTACAATAGAAAACACAAGTCAATAAAACATATTTTACACACAAAGAAACAAACGTAGATAGGTACACATACACTAAAAAATAATAACAATAATAATTCCCAATGTCACAATGGCAGGCTCGACTCAAAAATATTTCTGGCTGTGTTCAACATGCAGTCTACAGGAGTGATTCAAGTACGGATTGTCGAGCCTCCCCGCGAGCGCGGCCAGCATGCTGTTGGGGCTCCGCCGCACGCGTCGTACCAGTGACGTAGCGCGCTTGCGCATTGTTGTGTAGAAGCAATCTACACGAGCTTCCGCAAACATTGTCGACGCACTACAGCATCGGCGGAGCCCTGCCAACATCCTAAACGCATCATTGAACTGGACACGTAGGGCGCTGTACGATTTTTGCGCATAGTCGGACCACAAGCTGCAGGTATAGAAAGAGGTGCAATAAGCTCTAAAAAGAGTGATTTTCACTGCAAACGAACAGCGAGCAAACCTGCGAACCACCATGTTCGCTCTGACCGACAGCGCCCTCCGCTCCCGTTCGATATCTGCATCATCTCTCAGAGTGGGTGTAATGAGATGACCTAAGTATTTGAATTCGAATACCCTATCCAGAGGAGTACCATTAAGACATATTGGTGGCAACTCTGTCACTTTTCTAGGACCTCCCTGAAATACCAGATACTGACTCTTTCTAGAATTATAAATTAATCCATGATCAGCCGCATAGCTCTCACAGATTCTCAGTAATTTTCTGAGGCCGCAAATTGAGGCACTCAAAAGGACCATGTCATCGGCATAACTGATGTTGTTGAAACACCTGCCATCTATGTGACATCCAACATGTTGCTCATTGAGTGCCCCAATCAGTCCATTAATATATAGGTTGAAGATAGAGGGAGAACTCAATCCCCCTTGTCTCACCCCACACTCCAACCAATGTTAATTCTGCGAGAAAACTGGGTGATATTGAGTGAAAGTATTGCTTCAACTACTAGACAATAAAAATAAAACATGTTTATAGTGGCTAAATATAAGCACGTCTAAAAAATAAAAATAAAAACTTTCATTTCTTTCGAGACTCATTCTACATACACAATACACATCACAGAAAATCCTACTATATCCTACTGATATTATAAATGTCAATGTATGGATGTTCGGATGTTTGGATATTTGGATGTTTGGATGTTTGTTGCTCAATCACGTCCTAACGTATGAACGGATCGGACTGAAATTTGGAACACAGATAGATAATAGTCTGGAAGAATACATAGGCTACTTTTTATCCCGGAAAAACAACGGGAACGGGAACTTTGCGGGTGATACCGCGGGCCGCTGCTAGTTAATATTATAAATGTTAATGTATGGATGGTTGGATGTTTGTTGCTCAATCACGTCGTAACGTATGAACGTATCGGGCTGTAATTTGGAACAGAAATAGATTATAGTCTGAAAGAACACATAGGCTACTTTTTATCCCGAAAAAAACAACAGGAACAAAGGGGACGGGAACTTCGCGGGTAACGCCGTGGGGCCCTGCTAGTATAATATTATAAATGTCAATGTATGGATGTTTGTATATTTGGATGTTTGTTGTTCAATCACGTCCTAACGTATGAACGGATCGGGCTGAAATTTGGAACACAGATAGATTATAGTCTGGAAAACACATAGGCGCTACTTTTTATTCCGGAAAAAGAACGGGAACAATTGGAACGAGAACTTCGCGGGTAACACCATGGGGCGCTGCTAGTAATTAATAAATACAAGGTGTGCTCGCGGTTTCACCCGCGCTTAAAATATTTAGTTTTTTACGGAATTCTAATTATTTTGGTGAAATAAGAGTAGCCTATGTTATACCTTGGAACATGTAATTATTCTAGAGCTTGTCTATAACCCGTTATAAGATTCAATATGAGCAGACGCAGCCAAAGTTGAGCAGTAATGACTAATTAGTATTATGAATACTGGATTTCACCATGCATGAACTTGCCACAGGTTGTTGTTTTTAATGATTTTAAATGTGTGTTTACCTTACTTAGTCTTAGTCTTTGAATGTCTTTTTATCTTAGATTATTTTTTTGTAAATATTAGCTATCATCATCATTAGCCTAAATTAGTCCACTGCTGGACACCCCATTTCGTGTTATACCACTTAGTCCGACCTCAGGTTTTCCTATTGCTACCGGCTGCTTTCCGTATAGAATAGAATAGAATAGAATAATTTTTATTGACATATTTAAACATTCCATTATCATTTTCTACATTAATGAGTTGTAAAACAATGCGTAACAGAGCTTAGAATATGTCTCGTCAAAAATCATACAAATAGTAGTAATCTTGATAATAGGCAAATCAAACAATTAATCAATTAATATAATATTGCTGTAAAGGGGCAGTACGAGTATAGACATGTACAATTTGATTACTCAATACAAATGTAATTCAACAGACTGCAAAATAAGAGCAAAATAACAGGAAGGCACAGTTCACTCAAATATGTAAAACAGGATCATCATATTTTGTACTAGTGTACTCTTTAATGCTGTACAGCGTTCTCTCTAATAGAAGTTGCTTCACTTTGTTAATAAAAGTTTACATATAGCTTACCTATTGCGTTCTATCATTTTCCTTAATGAATTTGTAATGGCTAATATTATAAAAATATATTTTTGCAGCGCCCCTTGAGTCACTACTGCAACATCAGTCTAAGAGCCATCGCTAATCTACCACAAACCTATTATTATTACTGAAAACTGCAACAAAACCCGATAAGTCATTTAGTTTTAACAGATTTTTGTTTACTACAATTGTTTACTGCTGATGGTATCATAACACTTATCTCAGAATATGCACCAATTAAGTCAATTATTGAAAATCACATCAAAATCCAACTACTCTTTTTGGCGATAAATGATATTAGTTTCGTAGATTAAAACAGTACTACTAAATTGTTCTATGAACTAAAATCTTATTTCGAAAGAAATTGTCACAAAAAACGTACTGTATATGCATTTGGGACATAGGACAAACAATAACGGGATACAGAATAGTTATTTTGTCCCATCTTTGGTGCAGTAATAGCCTAAGCCAACAATCAAAAGTAATTTTTGTCATATCTCCTCAAAAAACTTAAAACAAAAGGGAATCAAAAATGATAATCTTACAAGAAAATTGTAACAATCAGTACTTTATGAAAAAAATACAATTTAAATTCTGAAACTATTGTATTTTAAAGACGTAAAACAAGAAAACAGACTCCTGTTAAATTTTACCAAGTGTAGATGGAACAAACAAGCACTCAGGCGACGTGATGTAGTCCGAATTATTGGATTCCTAGTTTTATGAAAAAAGTTAAATGTGAGATTTAAGGTTTAACCCAAATTGTGCACTGATGCGCTAAACAGAGTGATTTCGTACGAACATTTGTTCTGATAGACGCCGTCGAATATGGTAGAAACATAAGTTGTCGTCGATTTAACACACGATTAAAGGTTAAACTATAAAGTTTAGTGTAAACTTAAAAGTTTACTCTAGTTTCTATAGTTTTTAACATAATAATGTCCTATAAATCGATGAATGCTTATTGCACACACGAAAAAAGGCTGCTTTGTTCTGCTTGGGTTCTGCTTGAGCTGAGCTTGCAAAAGAGAGCGTGGCATCTATCCCTCTTCCACTACATCAGCCGATGCGTATACGAGTATCCAAATAGTATACTAATAAACATCGTGACAGGAGATTTATATATATTAAGATAAAGGAGTGCTTGTATATAACATGTTTAATTTAATAACATTTTTTAATTTAAACGTTAAAAAATCTGTCTAGGCGCGCCAAAAGAAGTTTTCACTTCAAAAATTTTCATCGCACATGACTGAAACGCTAAAACGAGGTATGCAATCTCGAAACGTCACGTTTCAGTTTTGCTGGGTAAATCTTTAAATTAAGCTGGTAATTCAGAATTTAGTTTCATTCAACTCTCATTTATGTAAATATTTTTTATAAAACTTCGACTGAAGGACTCAGTATCCATGGTCATGATTAAAAAATTAAAAAAAAAAAATTCATTCAACTCAGCCGATCCTAGTGATTACTTCTGTGATTCTGTGAGTCTGTGACCGATCCGATCGATTGTTTTGATGAGCTTCTGGGGTACCTATTTTGTTTTGTTTATATTTATAAAATATTTATTTACAATCTTTCTATTGCAAGAGTTTACACCTTAAAACTTATCAAGGAACTTCTCGACATTGCATCAATATTAATTAGTATTGAAAATCAATAATATGTCTATTCATAACAAAATGTCTTATGGCCACAACATCCTCCCACGGGTTTCCCACAGAAAAGCCATGACATAAGATCGCATGATCGCAACAAACTTGAAACAGAAGAAGAGAAGAATAATGTGTCCAACATTTATGACTCGAAGCAAGTGCGTCACAGAAATGATGAAGTTCTCTTTCCACCATCGCGCTTTCTATTGCTACCTTGGCATGACTGTTTGGATATTCTTCCTTATAACAGGTTTGAACTCATTGTTTCATGCATCACTATTTCGCTATATTATCATGCACCATTTTACTTTCCCCAAATGCAACACTTCAAGTCTTCAATCTTGAAACAGTCAAATTTTAGTTTATTTTCAAAAGAAATAAATAGACCTAAATTGATATAAACTGAAGTGAAATGAAGATGCTGAATGAAATGAGTTAATTTTCATTTGAATTGGTGACGGAATTTTGCAGGTATAATACGTACATCAACTAATTTATTAAACAAATCTATCTCACAGAACTCCAATTTTGTATTTTCTTGTAATGGGGTACAACCAGATAATGCAAGATTTTATTACCTAAAATCCCTGTAGATGCCTGTCTGCCCGACACTGGATTCTTAAAATTGAACATTTTGCATTGATTTTTATTCACTAACTGTAGAGGCCAGTTAATGTCATGTTTTGAACATATACTTAAAGCTTACATATTTGAGCCAAAATGCTATCGATTTTTTTTTAAAAGTGAAATTACAATAGAAAATTTCTGTTTGTCGTCAAAAGAACTCAAACAGATATAGTCCTTAAGAAAAGTTTAAGAATATTGAGGCAAAACAATATTAGTTCTCAGCTGAGAAATTTGGTTTGATTTCCGAAAATGATTTTTTGTCTGGTACTGTTTATTGTTGTTTCCTTTTTGTGTCTCGTTGTGGTATGTTAAAGCAGTTATTTAAAAGAATAATTCCTATAATGCAATATCTTCAATCTTTATTCTGTATATTTAAATTTTGTAAATTTTTAAACTTGGTTTTAAGTTATCATGGTAGTTCACTACAATATTATTATTAACTATGGTATATTATCATGTTTAAGTTATGAAATTACTTCCTGATATTACTATCACATAACCACAGAAATGGACTTTCAAGTTTAGGTTTTGTAATTTGATTTTTTTCTTTATCTATTTATCCGCTTGATACACCGGTGTGTAATATAGTACCCAAAAACTCGGTTGATGACGAAATATACAAACTTAACTTTGCGGACGGGTTTTTGGCGGGAAAAATTTTTTTTTAGTGATTTTATTTGGGAAGGTATACCGATAAATTTTTGTTTAATGGCGTCTACTTGAACTGGTCTTTATTTTGATATAATCCACATTAAAATTAGAGTCCATTTACATAGAAAAATCGTAAAATTAAAAAAAAACAAAAATTACAATTTTTGGCGGGAAAATAGTCCCGAAGTATTGAAATATTTTTTAAAAATATATTTGTGCTATCGAATGCAGTTATTTTTGGTTTTTCGAGTTTGTTATTTCGTATATAACACATTTAAGCCATAAAACCACTGTCTCCTTCATAAATTATTAATGTAATAGCTGATCGACTACTTGAGAAATCGCAAAAAAAAATCTCAAGTGTCAAAAATGTTAGTTTACATTTTAAGTACATTAATTATAAACAAACGATACCGCTAGAAGCGTCTTGAAATGCTCTTGAGAATAAATGGGCTCAAACGGATACAAGTAGGGCGGCACTTCATATGTCGAAGCACAAACACCGCGCTTATGTAACCTGACACCCGTTTTCCCGCCAAAATTGTAAACGCGAAGATCAGGCGGTGTAGCAAGCGGTTATAAAGATTTTTTTTACTTGTGTATAAAAACTAAAAAAATGATTAAATTATTAACTTTGTTTTCCAGTTATGTATAAATACATGTCTGTGGAGGAAGAGCCAATAGTAAAGAAGGTTGTTCAAAATGAATACATATCAAAAAGTGATGCCAAGTTTCGAAAGATCTATATGAGAGCTTGTAACCCAGCAGACAGTATTATTAGAGGATCAGAAGGTACATAACTACTCATTTTACAATATTTATATTCTGAACTTATAGAGCAGTACCTACTAGTCTCTGTTTTTGTACAATTTTGTTTTGTGTAGAAAATAGTGATGAGACCAGCAGGACATGTGTCCCTGATGGTATATATATAACACACCTGTCCATAATAACAGTGACACCCAGCTATTAGAGTACATCCAATATCAAGAGTCCAAATCATTACATAGCACCGCACTGCGCTCTTTACTCAAAGATATAAGATGTTTTGACTTAATGTCCTGTAACTTCACTGGGAACATTGCTCTTCAAACCGGAACACAGTGATGTTTTCACATTACTGCTTGGCGGTAGATTAACTGACAGAAGTGTGGTTCTTCCCCATGTGGTCTCTGCACAAAGTCCTACCACTACAAAAACAAGATTAGGCAAGTTAAATTTAGTTAAGTTTAGTAGTGATAGGACTCTTGACAGAGTCCACTGTTGACATACAAGCTCAAAGTTGCGCAACGGGCAAAGGGGAGAGCACAGAGTTGCTCGGAGTTTCACTGCGTGATAAAATCCGAAACGAAGAAATCCGCAGAAGATCCAAGGACATAGCTCTTAAAATTAGCAAGTGAGAGTGGCAATGGCGAGGCCATACAGCTCGCAGAACCGATAACCGCTGGGGAGTAAAGGTTCTCGAATGGCGACCACGAACCGGCAGACGCAGTGTAGGACGGCAACACAATGGCACACCCCGGACACTCGGCCTAAACTCCAAACAAACGGTGAAGTCGACATACCTACACTCACGCAACTACGCATATGTCGTTCGAACACATTTACGCATGTGTGCGTGTCATCTAGGGTTACCAAATTATTTTATGGAATAGCTGTGACCCGTGAGTTCACCTGCCTGTGGCTTACAATCTTACCTAGTTAGTGTTCGATCTTTAATGTAGGTAAATATAACTTTCATCAACAATCAGAAGGGAGAAGATTTAAAACAAAATAGGATATAATAAAGGTACCATGTACGAATTGATTTTTAGTTAAGTACACTTACCCAAAGATTTCTCTTTGGGTAAGTGTATTCTGACAATTCAATTCTGACAACGAAAGCCGCAGTTTAAAAACAACGAGTTTAATAATTTCGTCACAGGACTTCAGTGTTGGCGCGTACTTCTAACCAGAATAGCTTAACACAGTTTAAAAAAATGATTCAATCTTTGTAGAAATTCTTATGAAATTAAAAATCTCTTATTCTTGTTTCGTATAATAGACGAAAAATTTGGTACCATTTTGTTAAATAATACAGCATCATGGTCGTATTCTCATAGAAAATTATCGTCCGATATAATAACCCTTCGTTGAGTCCGCCTCGCGCCCGCGAGGGGGAGGAAGCTTGAAATTGGCGGGGGGTGGGGAGTGTCCGTTCTATCTATATTATCTATTCTATGACAATGGACCGATGATTTTGTCTCGGACGCGTAAAATCAGCGGATGGAGTCGATACAAGACCGGTCATTGTGAAGTTCTAAGGGGGGAGGCCTATGTCCCGCACTAGAAGTCTGCAGGCTGCAGATGATGATGAGATGTTAGCTACAGATGTACTGGTCTGCCTTAAACTCACAAGACTTCACCGATCCAAACAGCGCCTAAGGGTAAACACATCTGACGGAAAATGCGTCGAGCGTATCATCGATTAAAGATAAAGCATTAAAGATTGGATGTTTTATTATATGTCAATTATTTCTCTGTTCTGGCGTTACACAACCGATAGTACGCGGCGCATTTTCCGTCAGATGTGTACCAACCCTAACACGCACATCACGCTCCGCTACTCCACCGCTCCAACACTAAATTAGCATGCTAGTGACGCGAACCTATAAGATTATCTCCTAAAAAAAAGTACCCAACACTGTTAAACTCATTTTCATTTCATTAAATAAATGTACTCCAGGCTTAGTGGATACAGACAGCTGGCTTCTGCAAGGTATCCTGGTGGTGACCAGGCATGGGGACAGAGGACCATTGACGCATCTCCGAGGGGGAGACAAGATACCCTGTGACACAGTGCCAGTATCGCCTTTACTGAAAAGGTATAGTATTGTATGGTCTTATTCTTATGATATTTTGGGATCCTCTGGTGGCCTAGTCACAAGAACATGCAATTTACAATCCGCCTACACCTATTTTACCAAGTGCAGATTGTAATCACCATTGACTTGCAATGAAGGGAAACATCGTGAATAAACCGGCATGGTCGCAAGAGCTATTCGTGGTCATGCGCTATTCCCTATCCCGCACTGGGCTAGAATGGTGCCCATTGCGGGTTGGTGGATGACGGATGACATATAACTTTAAAAGATTCTAGGTACATGTCGGTTTCTTCACGATGTTTTCCTTCACCGTATCAAGTTAGCGGCATAACGCACATGTCTTCGAAAAGACAGAGGATCAGCAGTGGTCGTTCTCCCGACTAGAACAGCCGTAACTTTTCAACGTGTGAATTGTCCACCAATATTTATTGACGTGATAACGTCTTATAATTCGATGAAGCCGGCTGCACGCCCGCAAAACATGACGTCATGTGCCGTTACCGCCGTTACCTCGCCGCATGACGTCATCAGTACCATTCCATCAGTATTTTCTTAAGACGTTGTCACGTTCAACTATCGTCAGTAAACCGACTTTACAGACAACCATTTTTTTTTATTTAAAGAGTTATTTCCATGTAAATTCCAGTTACGAAGAGTGGGTGGGCAACGCGAGCGGGTCCGGGCGCGCGTGGTGGGTGGGCGGGCCCGGCCCGTTCCACAACTTCCCCTCGCTGCCGCTGGCCACCGCCGGCACCTCCTGCGCGCTGGGACAGCTCACCCCCAGGGGACTGCTGCAGATGATCACTGTGGGTCAGTATGGAAACTCAACTAAGATTACAAAGAGAGAATAGATCTGTATGGAAAGGATAAATATAGGAGACGTGGTAGATCGACCTTCACCCATCTGATATACCTACCTACATCGATATGAACCATAGATGTGCCCTGAACACCTTGAAATTGATAATAAACTGCGTCTGTGTATCCAGCGTAAGTGGTTAAAAAATTCTGAAAGAGCTCGCCTCGACTCCTCCACCTCCTACCCCCCCCAAATTACTCAGACAGATTAAGTACGATTGAAAAAATACTAACTAAGCACGTCCTGCCTACAGAACGTCTAGAAGCTGTATCGTCAGAACTCCGGACGACGCAACAGGAAAAAATAATTCTTCCCCCACCAGTCCTAAGCATCGAGGCCGAAATCTGCCAGGCGGAGACGGGAAAGCCATCTAAGCCCAACTACGCAAAAATAGCGGCTAAGGCAATTGTGCCAAAACCGAACTACACTTTTTTATCGTCACAACAGCGAATCCCACATCTCCCACGACTGCCGAAAAACTAATAGACAGGATAGCGGTAGCACTGGACATGAAAAAGACTGGAGCAAGGGTTGACCGAGTGCGCAAAGGTCGAAACAGGAAAGTTATCCTGAGTTGCAGCACAGAGGAAGACCTTGGTTTGGTTAGAAATCACGTGCAGCAGGACAAAACTCTAAAGGTGGAGACCGCGAAAGCGGGTAATCCACTAATCATCATTAGAGACGTCCTGTCTTACCACAAAGACAACGGGAATTAACATCTGCTACGGGGGTTTACATAAGTGGGTTTACATAGGGGGGAGCATACTCCGAATCTCATCCCACTCATCACCCCCCTTGACGTCAAGGACCCCCAAGGCAGCTTCACAGCAACAAATGAGCCGGACGAGAGCCGACATGGGACAGGTTGAACCGCCCCATTATGTCATGGCTTCGGAGCCGCGGTGTCATGCACGTAACGCCTTCATCGAATTCATAGCCACACTGAGAGCGACAAGACAAGTCAACCTCAAGACTTGCGAAAACATCATGCAGACCTATAGGCTAGGAAGTGAAAGCTTCTTAAAGGCGAAACTCGAGGAGGCCGAAGCAGCCATTTACAATAATGTCACTTCCCGGGTCATCAAGGGAACCATGACAGGACAGTATATGGCAGCTTACAGTGCAGAAAATGGCTTCGTGACACTGAATGATAAAGAGACAGAGCGCGCGGGAATGCCTGTTTATGCGACACTACCAAAGGACCCAATCGTAGTTACTTCCCGATGCACCAAGATTATGCTGGACGATAAGATCCTTGAGATGCCCAAGATCATCGAAAGGAACTCAAACGTCAAAGCGGGTTGGGAAAACTGGGAGGTACCGCGAATACAGTGGGTCAACGGAGTTCCAGGATGTGGAAAGACAACATGGTTGATTAGACGCTTTGATGTGGACAAGGACTCCATTATCACTACAGCAAGGCAGCGCAAATACCCAACACCGTACCAAACACCGTCTTTTTAGTTCACACTCCAGAGGAGAAGGAGACCCTGACAAACCAGGGTTATGGGTCAGGCACAGGGTCACGTATCCTTACCATCCATGAAGCTCAGGGACTGACATATGACTCGGTAATCGCAATCAAAAGTAAGGCAAACATGAAGCTGCACGAGAGCGTGCCCCATGCGGTTGTTGCAATCTCACGGCACACGGGGACCTTCACATACTACGCTGACGACACCCCATCGGTCGGTTCGTGCGGCGACCTTTGGCTGCATCACCGAAGACCATCCGAGAGTTCAACCTACAGATGGCCATCAGGGACAGAAATGCAGCCGTAGTGGAGTCTCTGGGCCGGGAGGAGGCGGCTTAGGCAAATGGCGATTAGGCAAAGAAAAAAAAGAAAAATAATGTCGAGTCGATTACTAGCGACTAGGTTTAAAATGTTCCCAACTCCCCCTTATTTTCCTCTTTTGCTAATCCAAGAAATATGTAAAAAATATATAAGATTTGAAATGACAAAAGTCACGGACCCCGGTGTCCGTGTAGTGGCAAATAAAAAAAAAAAAAAACGTAAGTGGTTTACAATATTTTTACCAAATCTACTTGACCCCTAGAATCGCTAGCGGCGAGGTATTCTGTAGTTCCTCTATTTCGGTTGTTGTCAACGAATAATGATAGGTGATAGGTAAAAACTTCCGGCGTTCACCGCTTTCTGCAACCGACTAGAACGGAAAGAGTGAGCTCACGCTCACTCTACCCAACGATGACATGATTCCGTGCGCCTGAAGTTTGGGAGGGCACATCAAATGGTTTATATCGATGCCACTAACTAGTACTTTTATCTAACGAACCGACGCGAGCTTTACTTGTGGTAACGAAGTTCATAAACACGCTGTGAATGTGTGCATGACCCTGGACGCTCTCAGGACCGCCCGAGATGCGGGCGAAAGGATTTGTTTTCACGCACAATATACTTACCAGGGATGTTATGGAGCTCCGTAACCAACCGTAACCGAAACTATCGGATATCCGAAATAAAAATAACCGTATAGTCCATAACCGTATCTGTTTCTCACCAGTTTCGGATAGAATCGACTTTCAGGTGATTAGACTGCAAAATTGCTTTTTGTTAAATATAATATTCCGCTGCTCAGTTTTGACTATTAGAAGTATAAAAAATAATCAGTTGTCATTTATCATTTACTAAGCCATAGAATAAAAAATAATCTTTTTTTTTGCTTTCTGTGGATAGTATTTCTTAGTCATTTACAAAATATGGGATTTATTTTTTTCTTTATTACAATAAAAAAAAAACAAAAGTTTTTATTTGAGTGAATGTTTTGTTTTATGAGACGTATAAGTTAAAATTATTTATTTAAGCGAAGTTGTATGAAGTGAGAACCTATTAGCTACATTAATGCATTTGTTCTATCGAACACGATATTTTTTGTAGAGACTGAACACCACATTTGTTTTTAATTTAGTTTTAGTTTAGTTTTAAACAAAAGTTTAGATAAAAACAACCAATTAAAAAAAAACTCTATAACTCACTTGTGAGTGATAATAATGAAAAAGTCACAGTTTGGTTATGGGTGTCATTATATGCCTGTTTGCGGTGAAATTAGAAACACTTGAGCAAGTGTGTTGAGAAAAATATTATACAAGTAGTTTTTCTTTTGTTTCACAAATAAAAAATGACGAAGATACAGTGGTTAGATGTTTAGAGTGACGCCATTTCATTGTACGATTTTTACGAAGGCGTGACGTCACAACGCTCCACTCCGGAAAATTGATAATCTACTTATTATAATATATAAAATATCTTTGTACATTTTTAATAAATTGACGAAATAAAAAATATCCATAATCTACCTAACTGAGTAATTATAGAATGGTATATTTTTGACCCATTCGTCACCCTAATTATAACTGTAAATGGTGGTGTTTTTATTTTACAGGTAATATTTTGAGAGAAGCTTATGGCGACCTTTTAGATGACTCCCCAGAAGTACAAGGAAAAAAGGATAATGGTAAGATATTTAATAGTAATTCTATTAAACTGAGTATTGAGCTTGTCTGTGCAAGAATCAATCAAAATTACATCTAGGCAGCCTTTCTCAAAGAAACCACATGATAGAAAACAATAAAAAAAATTACAGACATAGGAACCGCCGATAGAAGTGAAAACTTATGACTCAGAATTTGATAGCTTACTTTGGAAACTACGCGGGTGAAACCGGAGGGCGTGGCCAAGGGCCATGGTACCGAGTTCACCCGTATTTACCCTTAAAACGGTACCTTACCTTACCCCTTCCCTTACCTTTCACTTCCCGACCTCAAATCGTAATTAATTTTCCTTGCATATTCTCTTCCTTTTAAAATGGGCTTTGTCCTACTATTAAGTTTTTTTAATTTTTTACCATTTTCAAAGGCTTTGCAACACCGCACTGTCGTATGGAACTTCGTTTCAACAAACTTCCATTAACTTCCAAGCGAGGTAGTCCTGTATAGCACTCGGTACCGTCGCACTGTCTTAAGGAACTTCTTTCAAAGTGACTTTTTTTTTTTTTCAGGTGAGGTAGTCCTGTATAGTACGCGGTACCGGCGCACGTTCCAGTCGCTGGTGGGCGTGTCGTGGGGGCAGGCGCGCGCCGCGGCCGGCGCCCGCGCCGCCGCCGCGCGCGAGGCGCACTCCGTCGCCTTCTGCTTCGCGGACTGCGCCTGCGCACACCATCACAAACTCAACAAGTACGTGGTTCACGTTAACTTCCAGGCGAGGTAGTGTTGT
This sequence comes from Ectropis crepuscularia, assembly GCA_963693475.1. Taxonomy (NCBI): domain Eukaryota; kingdom Metazoa; phylum Arthropoda; class Insecta; order Lepidoptera; family Geometridae; genus Ectropis; species Ectropis crepuscularia. The sequence continues at coordinate 21,790,541 of OY856358.1, forward strand.
ATAACTTCTAGGCGAGGTAGTGTTGTATAGCACGCGGTACCGGCGGTGGTGGGCGTGGCTTGAAGGTAAGCGTACTTCGTCGCCTTCTGCGTCGCGGACTGCGCCTGCGCACACCATCACAAACTCTACAAGTACGGGCTACACATGATTGGAATTAAGTTTCTTATTTTATAGCACATCGATATCGTTTCATGGTTGGTCCAAAGACACGAACGAAGAGATTTGACTCTACTTTTGTGATAAGAACCTCTAGGCTTTGGAATGCGTTGCCTGAGTGGGTTTTCCCTGTAGGTTACAATCTTTGTGTCTTCAAATCGAGAGTGAATCGGTTTCTTCTAGGTAAACACGCTCCATCGTAGACCGCATCGTCGCTTAACATCAGACGATGGGGGTCAAGTGTAAACATATAAAAGTTAAAAAAAAAAACACTTATGTAATGAAAGATATAATTTATGTTGCTAATTTAATCTATACGTGCATTAAGCCCATAGTTGAGTGATATTTTATTTGTCGAGTGGGAGCGGTGTCGTATAAGTGGGTTACGACCTATAGACCGATTAAAGTGTAATAAGACTTTTTTTCGAAACATGGTGCGTCTGCAGAAGAACCGTCGCTACAAGCGGTACGAATGCGTACATGCTTTCTCCCGTAAATAAAGATCGTACGTGAACGCGTACCTATAAGCGTGACTGGCGTACGTTTGTATGGAGGTCTGTTTGAGTGGTGTACTTACATTTAAATACTTTTGTACCAGATGATCGAATATCATCTTATTTTCTATTCCAGAATATTATTTTCTATTTTTTAATTATTTTCTATGCTGGAATAGAAAATAAGATGATATTCGATCATTTGAATAGAAAATTGTAGGACTAAAGTCATAACCCAAAAGTATATCACATAATTTTCTATTCTTCTATTATAATATATATCACATAATATTCCGCTTGGGGCTCAAGTGGCTAGTCAAGTTCAAAACGATCCCATATTAGTACCTTATGTCGTGATTGTTTGCCTTTACTTACCACCAAACTTTGTATTCTTACAGAAAAATCAACCACCAAGCGAGAAACCGCCTGGACTCCCATCCCGCCATTAAAGACCTAGTCACTAAACTAACTAAAGTCCTCTTCGAATCTCAAGAACACCCAGATGCAGACGTCGTTAGAGACGCCATCTTGGCCCATATGTGTCACGACTCCCCTTTACCCTGCACAGATACCAAACAGAAAACGAAACTATCCCTAGAAAAGAAGCACAAGAAACTACGCACAAACTCCAGAGGCTTATTAGACGTCGATATAGACACGCTAAATATGGAATTAGATTATATCAACAACCAATTAGATTTTAATAACGAAATCGGACGAAAGGCGAGAGACATCATCGGAAAATATTACGACAGCAGAAAACCACCTCTAGACTTTGACGCACAGATGGAAAGAGAGAAGTTGCTTTACTACCAACAGAGGTATATAGACAACGCTGAGGCGTACGATGATGTAGTTATAGTCAAAAAGAATTTAGACGCAGATTTCAATTTCCCGAACGACGCGCGAATGGATACAGATTTTGATGAAGATTATAAGGAACCGACGCCGGAATCAACTGAAGAATTCTGCGTGAAAAAAGAACATGTGATGTCCCTCTTCGCGTATTTAGAATGGACATATCGACAAGAAATAAAGAATATACACAATAGAAAGCGAGGTTTGCTCGTCGCGTATGGATTAATACATAATATAGTACAAAATATGATTAGAATAATTTCAGAGAACAAGCCCAAGTTTGTCTTGTATTCGGGGCACGATAAGACGCTCCAAGCTTTAATACTAGCGTTAGGATTAAATAATTATCAACATTACAATATACAGTACGCTTCAAGGATGATATTTGAAGTTTATAGGCGAAAAGATCTTAGAGATGAATTTAAGTTTACTAAGAGAAAAGCGGTCGCACAAGATTTTTACTTTCGAGTAGTTTATAACGGGGAAGATGTGACGAACTTGTTGAGTTTTTGTAAAAAGCGTAACAATGTCGTTATGAAAGTAGTACATCCTATAGATGATTTAAAAGTGTACAATACATATCTATGTTCTATAGAGAATATCGTTAGGTTTATACATGATGATTATTTTGTTAGTTTCAATGCTAGTAACTTTAAAGATGCGTGTACGACGTACAGCGGTAGTGGGAAGCATGTACACTAACAGATATGTTATTTTTACTTTTTAACGACGGTTTGGGTTTAAATTCCTCATACGAACAACCTTTGGGTGAAATAAGTTGCCGGATTAATTGTTCCCTGAAATATACCATATAGAACTTTTGAATCTCAAACTGAACTCAAAGTGAATTTTCTAAGTCATTGTGTGTCATATTTTTATATGACGCACATTGTTCCTACCGTCAGAAAAAAAAAACTAAGAAATAAAACGGATATAAAACAATAAAAATTGTGTCCTATGACACAAATAATAAGGTCCCTTTTAAAGCTATTTAATTTAAAACTAAAATTGAATCATCACTATTTCTTAACACAAAAGTCAAATTCTACAAGGATTGAAAGAAAGGCTATTTTTATTTTACTATTTACATGATCGATCAATAAATTATTTGTATAAGTTTTGTATGTGGTTATTTTATATAAGTTAATTTAAAAGCCAGTTGTATTACTGTACCTGTTACTATTATTTATTGTATTTTTAATACTTTTTGTATTTTTTTTTAAATATTTTACTTTTATTTTTAATAACGTACCTACTGACTGCTTTATTCTGAGATTATTAATTTTTAAGTTATAATTTGTAAAATAGGTTAAGTTAAGTCATGCTGAAGATCTCACTCAAATACTATCCATTTAATATAACTTGAAGTAATAATACGCACAAAACGTACAAAAATGGATCCAGACGCTAATCTCATCTTAATTAATTACATTTTAATTAGATATATTTTTATGAATAACATTGCATGTATCGACCTTTAATGAGGGTTTTTGGGGGTGCAAATATATCTGACAAATATAGTTCGCAATTTCGCTAAAGATGGCGCCAATGTTTTATTTTCTAAGAGAAAATTAAAAACTTCAAACTATCTTTGACAGGTATATTTGCATTCTTAAAATGCACCTTTCATGCATGTATTACTATTGCATACTCTTAGGCAGGGTGCAAACATGGAAACTTTTGTGTCCTGTGTCAGATACAATCTACCGTTGAATATTTCTTTTCTATAAAACCAGTATTAAATCATCTACTCTCTGCGCAAACGTGAACATTTTAAGTGTCCGTAACTGGACAAAAAAATGGCAGTCATAGGAACTGCGATAGAAGTGAAAACTCAGAATTTGGTAGCTTACTTTGGAAGCTACGCGGGTGAAACCGGAGAGCGTGGCCACGACCATGGCCATCTAGAAATGCGTCAGCATTTGTAGATAGCCAATGGGAAATGCTGACGCATTTCTTGATGGCCAACGGCAATGGTCCCGAGTTCACCCGAAAATGTATAAACATTCCCAAGCGTGACGCTAGAATTCAATTCACAGCTCACGAAAAATCTGTCTATGGTACGCCAAAAGAAGTTTTACTTAAAAAAATATCTAATAGACTGTCAAAAAGTGCTCGGTGTCGGTATAATTCGAAACTAAAAGTGTCTACGTTTGCGCAGCGCCTTCAAGGCAGCTGTTGTGACTAGATTCTGCTATTGTAACAACTTTAGAACATAGCCGGGCAAGACTTTTTTTTTAACCCTGCCTGGTTTTTTACTTTAGTGATAAATAAATAAATTAAGTTATAGTCCGTAAAATATGGGATATCTTTAAAAACTACGAACGAAATACTACATCTTAATCAAATTGCCTTAAAACAAAAAAAGAAACAGATATTGGAAATTATATATGGAATATTGGATTGTGTGAGAAATGTCTCACACAACGCCATCTAGCCCCAAACTTAGCAAAGTTTATGGAAGTTTCCTTGAAAAAGGCCGCCGGACGCGGCTGAAACTTGAATAGGATTGAATCAGCCTGCATCCTTTTAAGGGGACGTTAGGTACCATTAAATACGTCAACTTTTGTTCTACAGTTTTCAAAAGTCAAAATCGTATACTCGTATACGTACCATCTAGATATATAAAAATCAATGCCACTTTTCGTTGTAAGTGAACTCCTCCTAAACGGCTGGACCGATTTGAATGATTTTTTTATACGTTTGGGTAGGGCCCATGCGCGGCTCCAGGGGGGGGGTCACGGGGGACATGACCCCCCCCAAAATCATATACCAGGTCACTTAGAAAATTTTGCAAAAAATGTTTCTATGTTTAGGACACTTGTAATTATTTTGAAATCTTCGATTATTTAAAAGCAGGGATGTAACGGAGGTGATCTTATCGGAACCGAAGTCGGAGTCGGAGTTTTTAAATTTGATTTATCGGAGTCGGAGTCGGAGTCGGAACGGGAGTCGGAGGTAGGGTCAGAAGTAGTAGCAGGAGAGAGATTTTTATTTTAGGACAAATAAAACATTCATTCAAACTTTTCATTGTTTTGTTTCATGAAATATCACAAAAAATGAAAAAAAATATGGAATTTTCAAAAACAAACAAAAAATCCAATTAGTTGAATCCCAAAGTGCCATATAAAGTATGTTAAATGAACAAAAGCTTTCAAACAAATTAAATTAAATACATTGACACCAAAAGTGTGTATATGTACTTCATGAACATAAGCTTTGAAGCTGTCTCAGTCTAAGATATTTCTTAAGAGTGCGCCTAATGCCAGGAAAAAATCTGATTTCACCCGCGCGAGGCCCTTCTTAAAATGATATGCATAAAGTCGAGAATAGCATGACACAGTTTGGAGGGGAAATCAATATTAAATCAGGAGTCAATTTTTGACCAAGTTTTATTTAATTACTCAATAATTAAACATAAATTTAAAAAGTGTTCGGTCTAATATTTATTCTGTGGTTCGGTTACTTTAAAAGAACGTAAAACTAGAAATTTTATTATCATAAAATAATGTGGGGTCATCGCTGATAATTTCGAGTACTTACATGAATTAAAATAGTTTTTCCAGGTGCCATTTTAATTTTTTTCTGTAAAAACATCGGATCTATTTTTAAAATTCTATTCGGCTATTGTGCTTTTTCTTTATTGTACTACACGTCAATATTTTTTTTGTTATAGTTTTTAGTTTCTTAACATCAGTGAGTGGCGTTGAAAATGTCCTTTTTTCGTTTTCTGGCACTAGGCGCCACCTTGTAGATTAAATCGACGCCACCAAAAAGGTATTCGCTCGCTACCGAGCCTGGTGGACACGATAATATTGGCGGAAATTTAATATAAGGTGCTGGAAGTTTGCGTTTTTCTATGTTGTGCTAATTTAGTATACTTTTCATTACACTCGTGCGCGGGAGATTCCCTGCGCGACATGTTCCTGCGAAACTGTTCGTTACTGTCGGCGCAGGGCGCCGCCGCTAAGTTATGCTTCGACATCCGATTAACCTCCGATTCAAAATTTTCGGAACCGGAGTCGGAACCGGAGGTGTAAAACTAATCGGAACTTCCGACATAACGGAGTCTGAGTCGAAGCTCCGTAACATCCCTGTTTAAAAGTATATATACAACTGTTGGATTTTCAAATTACCCTCCGCATTTTTTTGAGAGCCAATTTTTTTTTTGTTTTATTAAAAAATGGATCTGCGTCGAGAACATTTTCGTGCTATGATTTTTTACGATTTCAAATGTGGCTTAAAACCTGACGAGTCATTTGATCGACTTCGAATTGGTTTTATAGATGAAGGACCTTCAAAAGCAACCATCTACCGCTGGTATAGCGACTTCAAACGCGGTCGTTTTACTTTGGGGGGATGAACAAAAGAGTGGTCGTCCTACGACGGCTGTCACCGAAGAAAGTGGGCAATAAAAAATTTTATTCAAGAAAACAGACGCATTACGTACGAAGAGATTCAGCATACTCTGCAGATTGGTTCAGGAAGTGTTCACAAGATTTTGTACGAGCACCTTCGCGTAAGGAGGATAGTTTCCCGCTGGGTGCCGCACAATCTCACCTAAGCTCAGAAGCAGGCCCGTGTGGATTGGTGCCGTAATATGATACAAAAATTGGATGCAGGCTCGTCACGGCGCGTTTACGACATTGTGACAGGTGACGAATCCTGGATTTATCAATACGATCCAGAAACAAAGCAGTCGACAGTTTGGCTGTTTCAAAAGGAACCAACACCTACGAAAGTGAAGCGATCGACGAGCGCAAGGAAAATTTTGATCGCTAGTTTCTTCACTTTGACGGGGTACCTAATTTCAATTCCACTTCGAGATCAAAGCAGTATCAACGCCAAATGGTCCAGCATAAAATGCTTGCCAGAAGTTTTTTCTGCAATGAGAAACAAGCGACCGCACACCGGGCTCCGCGGGGTCCTTCTTCACCACGACAACGCGCCCGCGCACTCAGCGATCAAAACGAGGGACTTCCTGGACTCCACACCGGTCAGAGTCTTGGGGCACAGTCCTGATTTGGCTCTGTGTGATTTTTTTTTATTCCCTAAAATTAAAAATCTGCTCAAAGTTTTCATCGCCGGTAGACGCGTTAACAGCGTTTGAGAAGGCCGTGGAAGAGGTGTCTGCGGAGGACTGGAAAAAATGTTTTGAAAATTGGTTCAGACGCATGAAACTTTGTATAGAGGCTAGTGGAGAGTTCTTTGAAAAGATTTAGCAAAAATTTTTTTTGCATACAAGTTAGTTTTTTAGTTTCTCAAAACTTTCAGCGTGTCCCATGTACATTAGATTAAAAATAAAAAAAAATGAAAATGTCTAGCAGTACATAAACTATTTTTAAACGCGGGAAAACAACTGGAGCTTCAACTACGCGGGTAAAATCGTGGGGCGCTAACCCCCCCCCCCCCTCCAAATCTGAGGCTGCGTACTGGTGACCCCCCAAAATTCGAGGCTGGGACCGCGCCTGGTAGGGCCCTGGATGGTTTAGATTTACAAATCAGGTCAGCAAATGGCGCTACATTTGGTATTTAGATTATAATCTGAGCGAATCCGGAACGGGCCGCTAGTATATAATAAAAAAAAAATTGGCAGTCATAGGAACTCCCGATAGAAGTGAAAACTTATAACTCAGAATTTGATAGCTTACTCTGGAAACTACACGTGTGTAACCGGAGGGCGTGGCCTGGGCATCATGGCATGGCCTTCTAGAAATTCGTCAGCATTTCCTATTGGCTGATGCATTTCTAGATGGCTATGGCATGATGCCGAGGCCACGCCCTTTCAGCATTTGCCATTGTGTAACCCTTTTTTTTTCCCGTAAATCGGAACGCATAGATTCTACATGCGGCCGAGCGATATACGGACATCCCTAATAATCGTTGAGTTTTTACCGCAACACTAGCTGGTTTTTGACAGCGGAAGGGAAGGGAGCGGCCATCTTTTCTTGACGGGCGGCGGTCACGGACCGCCGCCTCGTTATTAATTAATTATTATATTGTCCTGAATCGTTTGATTGTGGTGAGTATGTGCTGTGATTTTGCTGGTTCGATCGTCGATCGATCGATTGTTCGTGTCGCAGAAAAGTGATAACGTGTTTTTTCTAGTGACGTGTCCCGTGGCGGCGGCCATCCGCGTCGTGCGCGTGGGAGGGCCTGTCTTAAGCGTCTCTAATTGAACACACCTTCCTAAAGGGGTAAGTCGAATGTATAAAAATGTACCGAGAGGCCGCGTAGCAGGCGGGTGTCTGACGAACACGTTGTTAATTTTGTTTGTTCTTTTATAGGAGGTGTTTTGTTGGGTTGGTGAGCTGAGTTGGGGGAGGCACCCGGTTGTTGGAGACGTCCTGGTGTGTGGTGTGGAGGTGTCTGGCGGTTTTCCCGGGCTGCGCTCAGTTCGGCGGTCGACCCCGAGCTCGTGCCTCGTGGCCGGGACAACGCTCGCCAGAACCCGACAGGTTTTTGGGTAGTGAAGAGTGGTTGAAGTTGAAATGGAGAGTGGGGCCTATTTGGCAGGCCAGGTCATGGGCCGTGGTTGAGTAGGGTGGTTTCGGGGGGAACGTGAGACCGCTATAGGTTAGGAAATATCGTAGTAATCCTACCATACCCGCCGTCCCGAATTTTACAAGGGTCACCTCCGGATGTTTTCCTGAGCATTAGCTCCCTGAGGCAGGACGGTAATATCCCAGGTCAGTCTCTCCGACTTGACCGAACTGAAGGTGTATGGTTTTACTCACCATGTTTTCCATGCTTTGAGCAAACCGGGATCTGGGAAGCCGAGTAAGCTATAGGGCATAACATTACAGTGGTCCATTTCCCCCCGAGGAGTTAAGTGTCCTGAAAGTGTCCGGCCGAGGTCGGTTAATAAAGGTCAGGTTTCTGACCTAGATAATAAATAAATTTCTATGTTCTATAACATATACTTTTTCCTGCTGTTGCGGTTAAACGTTATTTTCATCGGAGCTTACAGTAGTAATTACCTAATAGTTTTCCCGGGTCACCGCTAGTGTCTAGTTAGTGTACTTTCGGTTACCGCTCATGTAAACACTATAAAGTTTAATCCAGAGAGACACAAGTCTAGAATTGTCCAGGGGTGGCTATACGTTGGATACCATACTTCCTGTAAGTGACTGAGAGTCAGTCATAAACTGACGTTGTACTTGTAATTTGTAAGGTTGTCTTTTACCTTACTTAATCTACTATAAATATAGTTATAAATTTCTTGGTCTTACACCAATTACCTAATAATGTTATTTCAACGGTTTATTCTTAGTGCGTGGGAACTGACGTTGTACTTGTAATTTGTAATGTTGTCTTTTACCTTACTTAATCTACTATAAATATAGTTATAAATTTCTTGGTCTTACACCAATTACCTAATAATGTTATTTCAACGGTTTATTCTTAGTGCGGGGGAACTGACGTTGTACTTGTAATTTGTAATGTTGTCTTTTACCTTACTTCATCTACTATAAATATAGTTATAAATTTCTTGGTCTTACACCAATTACCTAATAATGTTATTTCAACGGTTTATTCTTAGTGCGTGGGAACTGACTTTGTACTTGTAATTTGTGGTTAGGTCACTTACCATACTTAGTCACCTGGATTTAGAGTTATAAATTCCACGGTCTTACCCCATACTGATGAAGGCCTATCGCCACTTTTATTTTGGTTGATCTTGTCAGTTCTCGGTAACAGTATAGGTTCCTGGCTGTAAGGAGGGGTTGATTTTTGCCCAATTACTGATCTAACCTATCCGGGGAGTTTTGCCTTTGCTGAACCCCTCTCTAACCTAGGGTGGTATTCGGAATTTACCCATCTTTACTAAAGGACCCTGTACTGGGAATAACCAAATTTTAATATAGAGGTTGTCGAGGAATTCTTCAAATTCCTTTTTTTGGTCTTTTGAAGGAACAGTAACTCAACGATCAACCCCTGGCCTTTTACCCTTTTTAGTATTGATGTATGCCTTCGTGTCCTATCAATAAACGCTTGAAAAAGTCTTACTTTTTTTTATTTTATACTTAAACATTAACTTTTTTTCCGGGGAGGTTTGGGAATTCAATTTTCACCAATTGAGTTCACAACCCCTGACCCCAGGATACCCTTACAATTGGCTGACGCATTTCTAAATGGCCAATAGCCATGGTCCCGAGTTTACCCGAAGATTTCTTATCATACCCGAGCGTGACGGTAGAAATCGATTTACACCCCACGAAAAATTTGTCTAGGCGCGCCAAAAGAAGTTTTCACTTCAAAAATGTATTTGCCCGATCTAAAAGCATCGAAATCTTCGTAACAAGAGCGCGGGCGCTCTTTTACGCTTGATAAATTATGTGTCATAGTGAATAAACACTAAACAGCCGCTAAACTGTACTAGAGAGGGCAACAAACACTTTTTTTTTGGGATATGTGTCGAGTTTTAACTAAAGTTATAGAATAAAAGTTGTTTGTATAAGAGACGAACTTCTTAGCATTCCATAGACTCACCGTGCGGGTGCCGGGTCCATCGTGTGGCAGAGAGAGAGAAATCCCGAGTAGATCCCGAGACTTGTGACACGGGTGTAGGTTTAAGGGGCCCCTTTCCGACGTACATCAATACTCACCCATATAGAACATGTTTGTCTTTAAACGGATGCAGGTTTATTACCAGTAACCCTATATATTTATCTTTCAACACAGACCCCGTATTTTATCCCGGTATCCCGTATTTTACGGACTGCAACATTAGGTAACGAAAGTTACAGTAAATGAAATGTGTTGTTATCAATATCACAGTTGTACTTATCAATGTATAGAATTAACATATCAAATAAAAGATGAGTAATATTACAATAATATAACTTTTATTTTCACGACGATAAATCCCGTTATTATCTACTAGCGGTCTCCCCCGGCCTCGACCGTGGTACACAATATTTAAGCCTTTAGCAGAACCAGAACTATGTCAGAACTCTTAATCAGTCGCTACAGCACAGTGACACGCAGCTATTGGAACATGAAGAGTCCAAATCATTATCTAGCACTGAACTGCGCTCGTCACCCGGAGATCTAATTTGTTATATCTCTAAGCCCTGTAATTTCTCTGGAAACATTGCCCTTCAAACCGGAACACAGTAATGTCTGCACATTACTGCTTGGCTGTAGAATAACTGGCAAAGGTGTGGTCCTTCCTCAGGCGGACTCTGCCAAGAGTCCTACCACTACCAAGTTGCTATAGGCTAAATATTGTGTCCCACGGTCAAGGCCGGGGCAGACTGCTAATTTGTAAGGATGTTAAATCTAAGTGTGATAAAATCACTACATCCTAAGCTGTTTGCAATCACAGCGCATTTAGTTTTAGTGTTTTGTCTCGGTCTACTTGAAATATGTAGGGTAGATCATCAATATAAATCAATGGATGTGCCCTCCCAAACTTCAGAACTATGTTATCGTTGGGAAGAGTGATCTCACTCTTTCTGTTATAGTCGATTGTAGGAAGTAGTGAACGTCGGACGTTTATACCTAACGCTATTAGTTGTCAACAACCAAAATGATTAGAACCGCAACATACCTCGCCGCTAGCGATTCTAGGGGTCAAGTAAATTAGTAGTAAAGTTGTAAACCACTCATGCTACACACAGACGCAGTTTGTTACCAATTCCAAGGTGCTCAGGGCACATCTTTTGATTTATATCGATGGGGTAGATGAAATGATGCTAGATTAATAGTAGTGAATAGCGAATACACAATTTTAAGATTTCAGCGCGCCTCCCTGATCCTCGCGTCCCCTACGCTTTTTTATATTACATTTCAAAAATAACAAGTTAATTTTGAAATGTTGTTGAAAGTGTTGTTTCGTGGCCAATGCGTGCTGTTGCCTGGAATATATCGCTATAAGCGACAAAGCCGCTAATTGAAACCTGTACCTATTATTTTTATAGTAGTTAAATTCTTTTTTAACTACTATAAAAATGTGCACAGTTTTTTAAAATAATTATTGTGGTGGTGGTAGGTACATTATAAAATTGAATTTCTAATTTCCGAAACTTATCTGAAAGCATCACTCTATCAATGTCAGTGGACAGAATCTATAAGGAGCGAGTGAGATAGCCTACATACAATACCCCTCGCCATAAAACTGGAATTCCATCCATTGCATGTTCTGCGACGAACTTGGGCTGTTGAACCTACAAAGGCAGGTTCGTATTGTGGCGGTCGATCGATTCGTGCTATGAGCCAACTGAACAATTATTGTGGCAGCTGAATTCAACTTTAATTTAATTTCTTCCATTGTCCTAGCTTACAATGATCTGAGTCATCATCGGTAATGCGGAATTTGTCACCGTGTTTGTGGTATACTAGCCATGTACCCTGTATTCGTTCTTTTTATATCATTTATTGATTTAATCTAAGCTAATAAAGTAAACGCTACATTACAATTGAAATGTCTACGTTATAATAGTTCTTAAGTTTCCTTAGTAATTTTGCTCCGTTGTTGTGGATTTTATTAGAGAGTTTTCTCAACTTATCCATCTTTGTTTTATTTCATATAGAACTTAATTAGCACCGATTCGTTACACTTATGATTTATTTCCAACCGACTTTAAAAAAGGAAGAGGTTGTCAATTTGGTTGTATGTTTTTTTTGGTATGTATGCTACGTGATATCTTCACCAATTATATTGTGAATCGATTTTGATGGTTTTTGTTTGTTTGGTATACCTATTATTTCATAGTGCACAGGTTGTCGCATATAGGTAGATTTTGAATTGAAAACTTCTTTTGGCGACAGATTTTTCGTGGGCTGTGAATTGAATTCTAGCGTCACGCTCGGGTATGATAAGAAATCTTCGGGTAAACTCGGGACCATAGCCATTGGCCATATAGAAGTGCATCAGCCAATGGGAAATGCTAAAAGGACGTGGGCTGCCCATCATGCCATGGCCATCTAGAAATGCGTCAGCCAATGGGAAACGCTGACGCATTTCTAGATGGTCATGCCATGATGACTAGGTCACACCCTCCGGTTACACCCGTGTAGTTTCCAAAGTACCTAAGCTATGAAATTCCGAGTTATAAGTTTTCACTTCTATCGGCAGTTCCGTGACGGACCCACCATACCACTAGCCCTACCCCTGGTGGTAGGGTGGGTCCGAAACCATACCACCATCATGCCATCAAGTAATAGTGTTGTGACACATTTTTAAAACAAAAGTTTTGTTTAGAATTATGATTATTTACAGCAAATAAACTAAAAGAACAAACTGTAAAAATGTACCTACGCAATTCGTCTAATTCATGACCAATGGTAATTTGTTTGTTGACTAACTGCATTTGTACGCCCATTATAAAATCGTCGTTAATAATTTGGTTTATTCGCCGTTTTTTAGGTATCTTTGTTTCATGAATCTTATGTAATACATTTAGCAGTTTCTTGTTCAGTAATTTATTTATTTTTGAATGAAATGATTCTAATATGTTGGTTGTGCTAAATACTACAGGGGGAATGTATTTTCAACCAAAAAGTTTCGATGTAGTTTATAAATTTTCCATTCGTTTCAAACTGTGACATTCCGATTTTATATAATGAAATCCTGGTAACACCTCATCAACAGGTAGTAGTGGTACGGCGGTAGTGAGAGCTACTATTCTCCTTTCAGTTTTATTTTGCGTATTCTTCAGGGACTTCGCCTTTTTAGGGTTCCGTAAAACGTAAAAACGGAACCCTTAAAGATTCGTCATGTCTGTTTGCCTGTCCGTCTGTCCGTCCGTATGTCACAGCCACTTTTTTCCAAAACCATAAGGACTATACTGTTGAAACTTGGGAAGTAGATGTATTCTGTGAACCGCATTCAGATGATTTTTATACAAAAATATTAAAAGAAAACAATAAATTTTGGGGGTGCCCCTTATTTAGAACTGAAACTATTTTTTTTTTCATCAAATCCATACGTACCTATGTGTGGGTCTTTATGGATAGGTCTTCAAAAATGATGTTGAGGTTTCTAATATAATTTTTTTTCTATACTGAATATTTTGCGCGAGAGATACTTCCAAAGTGGTAAAATGTGTGCAACTTCTAAAATGACAAAATTAAAAGAAATATATGATGTAAGTACATTACCATGCAAACTTCCACCGAAAATTGGTTTAAATTTGATCCGGTAAGTAGTTTCTTTTTAGTACCTACGTCATAAATACACTATAATTAAAACTTCGATCAAAGTTACAACGAACTACAAGAACTTATCTATTTTGTTACGTGCTGCTACGGAAGCCTTCATGTGCGAGTCCAACTCGCACTTGAGCGCTTTATTCCAAATATTGCGCTTCTAAAGTCACGCGCGTTAGGGAACACTTTTAAAATTGCGTTCATTGCCAAAATCGGCCCATTTGATGTAAGTCAGTATAATAAATATAATGCAAGGAATATTTAACTTGAATAATTGCATAAGACTTACATTTTTGCAACAAATAGATAATAATAGTTGCGGAAAAAATAACCATCTTAGATAAATCACAATATGAGTACTTTGTCACATCATTATGGTGGTATGGTTTCGGACCCACCCTACCACCAGGGGTAGGGCTAGTGGTATGGTGGGTCCGTCACGGGCAGTTCCTAAGACTGACCTTTTTTTTTATCGTAATCGGTGAGGCGGCTTTTTAAAACTTTATAGATCAATGAAAGTAATTTTTATTTAAACTTATACAGCTTCTTATGAAATGTGGTCTAGTATCTGAAGTTTATTTTAAATTGATGTCCGTTTTTTTTTGAGAAATTAAATTAAGTATATTAAATAACTATTGTTATCGTCATGGTTCGTCACGATCCACATTCGAATATGTGGAGGTACTGCAACCGTTTTTGAAATTTTCAGACGAGAAATAAAAAAACAAAAATATTATTATAGGTACTTGGCAATATATCTAAAAGACTGTTGTAGAAACTCTGACAAACACATGAAAATCTTCCTATTAATCCTTTGAAGTTATGAGGCTGTGCAATAATAATGGATTTGGTGGCCGCATATTTCTAAAATTGACCTGAATTATGTCATTCCGCAAACACAAGTGTAAATTAAACCTCAACAATGTCCATAGAACACAATGTTCATAAAACGTGCCCAGTAATTACAACTCTGTGAAATAGAATAGAATATTTCAATGACAACTATTTAAAATAATTTTATTCTTTCCCAAAGTATAAACACAGATTTCAATTAATTTCGGAGAAAACGAATACATCATCATAGTATAGGTATAAATTTTAGATTTTTGTTGATAACTGCATCAAAATCGAACTTGTAGTTTTGGAGAGAAATAGCAACATGGATTTGCACAAATTTCCTGTCTAAGAACATGCACCGATAAAACTTAAACCTATTTCTGAAAACTGCATGAAAATCGAACTAATAGCTTTGGAGAAAGCTGGCAACATGTTTTTCCACATACAATGTTTGCTGCAACGCCCCCTTGAGTTGTCACCGTAATTTATATCTAAGAACATACACCAATCAAACCTAAATCTAACACTGAAAACTGCATCAAAATCAGACAAGTAGTTTTTGAGAAAAATGCCAACATGTTTTGCACAGACGCATCCTCTCACCCTAAACGCATATACCGTCTCCGTTTTGTCGTGGGTAATAAAGTAATAATATTTAGTAATAGGTAATGGTTTATAAGCTCTAAAGATCGGTAGGTGCCAGTTCGAACCTTTATTTTTCTACTGAAGGCAGCCCAAGCCGAGTACATACCTTCCTATCTATATTATGTCTATCTACGATGACTTATTAATCAATATTTGTCTGTATTTAACGATCTTATCAACTTTTTTGTCCCGTCCCTATGAGTGAGTTTTCAGAGGAAAAAAATTGTCATCCTATCCCATTGAGATAATATTATACGTAGTAATAATTTCTCAAAGTCCTATCCTCGGAAATCAGTTGGCGGTAGGTAGTTGGGTAGGTTTCTGTAGTAGTGTATTTAGTAACTACTATATTGATACCTACCACTAATATTTGCTAAGGCATTATAGTTATAAGATACACACATTTCGCTCGAACCATAGATTATTTTAAGTCTTTGAGATAAGTTCTTAAGTTACAGTCAAACTTTATAACCAATTCACATATAAACACAAAGTGTTCAAATGTGAATTGGTTAGATGTCAGATTGCCACCATCTATCTTTTGCTTTAATTTATTATTGAAATGGCCTTTAGCCCTGTTAATCACTATTTCGTTGGTAGGTGAAAGAGTCAGGTCATCGACTTTCAAATGCAGTGGTGTAATGACGTATTGTCGGAGTGGGACATACGTTTTTTCAACGAATGAAATCTTACGAGTTCGCGTTTTCGACATGCGTAATAGCAGTACCTTTATCTATAGTAGAGATGACATTATATTATACTGAGGACTAGCTGAACCGTGCGCGCGTTGTTTCGCCATCTATCGAAAATTGGTCGTACTAATTCGAATTTTTAATAAATTCGGTTACCTTAGGTTCTAATAGACGCAACCTTTAAAGGCCGATTTAAACTGAACGAGCATAGAGCTAGAGCTGGAACAAGAGCATTTTTTCTCGATCTTTTAAGGCCGATTTACATCAGACGAGCGAATGCTCATTTTATCCCCACTGAATCAAATTCATTTGGTGTAAACAAACGTAGAACATTCTTTCGTTGTTTTGTTTGCGTTTTCCATATATTTAATATGGAAAACGCTAAGAACCATCTTTCGTTTACACTAAAAGATCGAGAAAGAATGCTCTTGTTCCAGCTCTAGCTCTATGTTCGTTCAGTTTAAATCGGCCTTTAGTGTAAATGTTCAATAATTATCCAGAACTATCGTCTCGGGGCCCATCAGCGAGATTTAAACATTAATTAAGCAGATATAACCGATTTTAAAGCTTCCCCCATAAATATAGAATTAAACGCTTACCTATTGTTCCTGGCGCTGTCTAAAGCCCAGTTTGGTACGACAGGAATGTAAGGAAGGATCAAAAGGGAATGTGGAAAAACCAAACCAGGCGATCTCTAGTTCACCGGCACTACGATCCGGCGTTCAACGATCCGGCGTTGGAGGAAGGGGCCCGTCCAGTAGCCCACTTTTACACAATAATAGCAGCACTAATCCAGTAGTATCACAATGAATATTAATAATGTATTCCCGTAGCAATTATTAATTTACGTTATGCTGAACTAAAAAAAACCAGTCATTGTCGTTCCCGCGACCAGAGACAACGTACGATTGACAGCCGGCGACCACAGACACGTTAATCGCCGGCCCGATATAATGTTGCCCGATTATACGGAACAAAACCCCCGACCAATTGAACTCCAGGTCAATTTTAGTAACCAGTATTTAGTAGTATCCGGACCCCAAATAAAACGAAATTCCCAACTTTGACCCGAAAGTGGAAATCAAACCAAAAAAAACTTTACCAAAAATAGTAATAAAATAAAATTAAATTTTAACCTTGAAAAATACGTATATCTAATAAAGAGGCAAGCGGGCCAGAGAGGACACCGCGCGCTGAAGTCTGGAACCAGAAACCAGAATCTCCGCCACGCGGGGTGTGCCATCAGTACCGGATATCAATTTTAAAATACGTCCCCTACGCCAAAGTAGGGGGGCCAAATTTGCCTCCTTTAATAATACTAAGTCCCCTTCCCGCGGGGCCTCCGTCCTATCTGTCCATTTTACCCGTTGTTGCAGAAGGTGCAAGTACTCGGCCGACCAGCGCCTCCAGAAGTCTTGACTTATTTGCTGCAATAACTGAAAACGGGACAGGCGTCCGGGGCGCTCATCCTTCCAGGGATACTCCGGCAACGCGGTTAAAGGCTGACCGATCAAGAAGTGACCCGGCGTCAAGACTTCTAGATCGTTAGGGTCAGGCGAGATTGGACAGAGAGGACGGGAATTAAGCACTGCCTCCACGCGGCAAAGTACTGTAACTAACTCTTCCCAAGTTAACACGGTCTCCCCGATGACACGGCGGAGATGGGTTTTAGCAGACTTCACCGCAGCCTCAAAAATTCCTCCCCAGTGAGGACAGGCCGGCACACTAAATTGCCAGCTGATTCCCCGCTGGGCGAGAGCCAGACTTAAACTATTATTACCAGAATTTAAAAAAATATTAACTTCGCGTAAATAATTCGCCGCTCCTCGATAGTTTGTGCCATTGTCCGAACGTATTAAAGAGGGTACTCCTCTTCGCGCTACAAAGCGATCCAGCGCCGCGACAAAGGCCTCCGTAGACAGCGCAGAGACCAGCTCCAGGTGGACTGCTTTGGTGGCCAAACACACAAAGACGCACAGGTAGACTTTAACGACCTTGGCGTTACGCAACGTCGATGACTTGACCGAGAAGGGCCCAGCGAAGTCCGTTCCGACCCCGTCGAACGGCCTCGAGGGAGAAATCCTATCCGGAGGAAGATCTCCCATCATGGGCTGCATGGTAGACGCCTTGAGCATATAACAAGGGACACATCTAAACAGCACCTTTCGGACCGCCCTGCGAGCCGACAAGATCCAGAATTCACGCTGCAACACAGCGAGAAGCGCGCCACATCCCGCGTGCGCGTTACTGATATGCCGATCGGAGATCAGCAGGTCCACCAGAGGACCTCCTTTAGGTAGCAACAAGGGGTGTTTGCTGCCGTACGGCAGGTTGGCTTTCCGCAGCCGACCTCCTACGCGCAGAAGACCATCCTGATCTGTGAAAGGATTCAATTTAGCGACCGCACCCTTCAAGCGAGCGCGACCGCAGCGCAGCGCCTCAAGTTCCGTCGGAAACCTCTCACCCTGCACCAGCCGAATGAGGTGCAGCAAGGAACTCCGACGCTCCTCCACAGTGGCGATCTGGTCACACATCTTCTGACGAGGGTAACGACAGTTGTGGATGAAGCGCTTAATCCAGCTAGTTACCCCCAACAGTTTATCCAACTTGCTGTAACGACCCGTCAACCAATCAGGGTCTGGGGGCACTTCCGCCACAGTCGCATGCACGCGGACTCCGGGCAGCTCCGCTCGCTCCGAGTCCGCGCCGAGAGCTGGCCAGGAAGCTTCTGGCTCCCGCAGCCAGTCCGGACCCCACCATAAGGGGTGATCAACTAGCTCCGGCGCGGAACAGCCGCGCGAAGCACAGTCAGCGGGGTTCAACTCACCCGGGACATGTCTCCAAACCATGTCCAGTCCAATGTTTTGGATTTGGGAAACCCGATTTCCCACAAAAGTCTCCAAGGTGTGAGGGGCTGCTCTTAACCAGGCAAGTACGACCTGACTGTCTGACCACGCATAGACATTCCGGATGTCTATCGAGGTGGACAGTTCCTGATATACGTGCTTAAGCAGCCGAGCAAGGCAACCGGTTGATACTGCATGCCCAGAACCGCAATCCCGTGCGGATCGTCACCTTCTTCGAAGAGCCCGGGATCCTGCTGGTGATCGTCCGGGATACCAGCCAGGACGTTGGGGTCGTTAGAGAGCCATTTTCGAAGCTCATAGCCTCCAGATGCGAGAAGCTCTGTGAGCTCATCCCGGAGCAACAGAGCGTCCTCCACCGTCTGCGCGCCAGTGCAAACGTCGTCCACGTATAGGTCGCGTTCCAGAACTGCGGCTGCACGTGGGTACCGAGCCCGTTCTTGCTCCGCCAACTCCAGCAGTGAGCGGATTGCAATGAAGGGGCTTGATCTCAACCCATAGGTGTTGGTGTTCAACTCATACACCATCATAGGGTCCTGAGGACTTTCCCGCCAGAGGATTAACTGGAACCTCCTGTCCTCGGGGTGTATGACCGTTTGTCGGAACATCATTCGGATGTCCGCTCCCAACACCACCTGGTGCCTACGGAAATTCAGGATGATGTCTACAATATCCCGATGTAACTTCGGTCCTGCGTGGAGGCACTGATTCAGTGACACTCCTGTCGAAGTCGGAGCGGATCCATCGAACACCGTCCTGAGTTTGCCTGTCGACGCCTTCAAAACAGCGTGATGAGGCAAAAAGTAGTGGTCCATGGTCGACCAGTCGTCGCGAGCCGGAGACATGTGGCCCAGTGCCTCATACTCCCTCATGAACTCGATGTACTTTTCCCGAAGTACAGGATCTCGAGCCATGCGTCGCTCCATGGACCTGAGCCTTTTCTCGGCCAATGATCGAGACTGGCCCAGACGCGGGGGGTTATCCCGGAAAGGCAGCCTAGTCTCCAATCGCCCAGAAACCATTCTCCGAGTGTGAGCCTGATAAAAGTTCTCACACTCCACGTGCTCAGGATCCAGCCGAGAGACGGTAGGCGGCTCTTCGATCTCCCAGAACTTCTGCATGATCTGAGCGAGGGCCGTTCCCGTAAAGGAAGCCTGATTCGACTGCCGCCACTCATCCACCATTCCCAAAATGGCGTACCCGTAGATGGTGGGCAGCGCCATCAGCGAAGACTGGTCCAACAGTCTAGGCTTCCCATTCATAATGTGACCTAGTACATCAGAACCCAACAACAGATCGACCGGACCCGCCATCCCGAAGCGGGGATCCGCCAACCTGAGACCCTTAGTACAGGACAAAAATCCGGATCTATGTCCGCCTGAGGAAGCCAACCGACAACCGAATCCATGACGGTGGCACTGACCGTAATCCTTTCCGAATAGGAATGTACGGACGAGAAGGAGAGGCGGGTCTGTCCAGCCAACCGCACCTCTGTGTTCCCGACTCCTCGCAACGGAGTCGGCGACGGAAACCGAGCCAGGCCCAGGCGATGAGCAACCCGGGTTGTCACAATGCATTCCTGGGACCCTGTGTCCAAGAGCGCTCGTATCCGGACGTAGTCGCCTCTGGGACCCCAAACCCTTAACCAGAGTGTGGGCAGCAGGACCACCGGTTGATCCTGTGCCAAGGGACCGGACGCTAGTCAATCCCTCCGAGGCCCGTCCGAACCCGTCGGACTACAAGGCCCAGACCAGTATGGCTGCCGAGTGCAAAGGGCCATCGGAGGGGGGGCATATCCAGCCGCCCTGCCATACCGAAAGTAGGGCGGGTGGTAGTCCAGCCTCGGATATTCGTGGAGGGGAGGCGTGAACGGCCTCCATTGCATTAGTCGCTGATCCAGCACCTGGAGCTGGACGACGACAACTTCGGCACGGCGATGGAGTTGCTGGAGACGAGGTTTCAAAATCCTCGGCTCCTCGCCGACGCTCACGTGTCACAAATTCTGGGGCTGCCGAAGGTGACTGAGAGGTCTCAGTTGCGGCCACTAATCCTCACGCCCGTGAAGGTGGCGTACAACGCCTTGCGCAGCTTGGGACTGCCAGTAGAACACTGGTCGTTTCTGCTGGTCCACATTCTGCTGGGCAAGGTGCCGCTGGAGTTGCGCGCCCGGTTCGAGCGGGAAAGGGGCCTTCACGGCGACCCGAAGGTCTTCCCCACGTTCGAGGAGCTGCTTCGGGTCCTGGAGTGGGAGGCGAGGATGGTCGAGTCGGCGCCTCAGGAGGCGCAGCCCGCCGCTTCAGCTCGTGGCCCTGCCGGAACAGGACCGCGACCTGTGAATCCCCGCACTCAGGGTGGGGTGAAGCGGACGGCGACGGTGACGAGTGCGTCGGAGCAGGAGTGCCCGAACAGTGGCCAGCCTCACGCGCTGGTGCAGTGTCCGGCCCTGCTTGCGAGGACGACTTCCGACCGACGAGGGATCGTTCGGAAGTTGCGTCGGTGCTACGGGTACCTGGGGGGTCATTTATTCAATGCCTGCCCCACGGCACGGCCGTGTCCTGGGTGTGGGGGACCACACCACCAGCTCTTGTGCACCAGGAGCGATGGTGCTGGTCGACAGCCCTCAGGGAGGGGGCCCTCCACGGGCCCTCACCCTCCAGTGACGTGCGGAGATAGGCCAGTTTCTCCGCCTTCGTCAGATCCGTGCGTGAATCCACGAGAGAGGCGAACATACTCCGGAAGCCGCTCCACTCTCGCAGGTTACCTGTGAACCTGGGCAAGTCCAGGGTGGGAAGGCGTCCCACTACACCCGAACCCGCATTCCTGATGACGGGTCCCGAGTTCGCCCTTCCCTGACGAGACCTCTCCAGCTGGCGAACCCCTTCGGAGACCTCGTCGTACAAATCCAGAATGCGCCGCATGTCCGCCTCGATCCTCTCCATCTGCTCCTCAGGTGGAGACGGCCTTGCGTCCCGCAGCGATCCTGTGCTCCTCTCAGCGACCTCCAGGCGCCTGTCGAGGTGTTCTGCCCTGTTTAACAGCGCCTCCTCCCGGTCTCTCCGGCCGACCAAACCTTGTAAGGATTCAAACCACCGGAGCTGGTTGGCCAAATCAAAAGCCATTTTTAAATTTAAATTTTAAATTAACTTAAAGTTCGGACAATGTCACAACAATTATATCCGCAACCTATTAAGCCGGATACCACTTAATACCAATTTCCCGACAGTTTGGGGAGAAATTATAAACTGGGAACCCCCAAATATTTGGCCTACCTGATATATTTTCCCAGAAAAATAAAAACAAAAAGGGGTATTTACGGTTAACCACGCTCCTGCTACCAGAAAATGTTCAATAATTATCCAGAACTATCGTCTCGGGGCCCATCAGCGAGATTTAAACATTAATTAAGCAGATATAACCGATTTTAAAGCTTCCCCCATAAGTATAGAATTAAACACTTACCTATTGTTCCTGGCGCTGTCCAAAGCCCAGTTTGGTACGACAGGAATGTAAGGAAAGATCAAAAGGGAATGTGGAAAAACCAAACCAGGCGATCTCTAGTTCACCGGCACTACGATCCGGCGTTCAACGATCCGGCGTTGGAGGAAGGGGCCCGTCCAGTAGCCCACTTTTACACAATAATAGCAGCACTAATCCAGTAGTATCACAATGAATATTAATAATGTATTCCCGTAGCAATTATTAATTTACGTTATGCTGAACTAAAAAAAACCAGTCATTGTCGTTCCCGCGACCAGAGACAACGTACGATTGACAGCCGGCGACCACAGACACGTTAATCGCCGGCCCGATATAATGTTGCCCGATTATACGGAACAGTAAACGAAAGATCGTTCTTAGCGTTTTCCATATTAGATATTCCATAGAATCTTTGCGAACGCAAACAAAACAACGAAAGAATGCTCTACGTTTGTTTACACCAAATGAATTTGATACAGTGGGGGATAGAATGAGCATTCACTCGTCTGATGTAAATCGGCCTTAAAAGATAGAAAGCGTAATGTTAAATAGCCTATAGCCTTCCTCGATAAATGGACTATCCAATAGAGAAATAATCTTTCAAGTCGGACCAGTAGTTCCCGAGATCCTTGCGTTCAAACAAACAAACAAACTCTTCAGCTTTATAATATTAGTATAGATATGATATTTCGGATCTGGATACGGATATGGATATAGGAATAAAGTTATACCGGTTTCTGATACGGTTACGGTATATGTAATTATTACGGATTATCCGTTAGCTTCGGTTACGCATATAGGATTGAATATAATAGGGTACAATCCTCAAAAAAACTAAGTAGCCCGTTATAATCGATTGCCAAAAAATATTGTACACGTACTTTTTCTTTTGTTTCACAAACAAAAAATGACGAAGATACAGCGCTTCGAAGTTTCGTGTGACGTCACTTGTGAGTACGATTTTTACTCACGAGTGACGTCGCGACCCCCCACTCTCGAAGTTTGATGGTCTATCTATATCTTTGACGATTTTTAATATTATGAAAAAACAAAAAATACGTGTCCAATATTTTTGACCCAGTCCGGTCAAAATAGTACAGTCGAGGTAGCCATAAAACTAGCCTGAAATAGAAAAAATTCCGGGGAGCGATTTTTTTTTATAAAACGTCGGGGAGGGTTGTTGGAAGTATAAAACTCGATTTTCTAACTTATCCCGGTAGAGGGTTCGCCGCCATCTTGTTTTAAAGTTTTTGTGAAATAACTCGTTCATTATCAACTTTAGAGCAAAAATGATGGTCATCAAAATTGTTGGAAATTTAATTTCTCACAAGTTTGCTTCATATAGATTTTACGCTAGGATCAATATTTGCAGAGTTATACTATCAAGTTTACCAAAAAAAATCGTAATGGGTGCAATTTTATTTTCTTCAACTTTGGTTCTCGCACATTTTTTACTTATTTTATTTTTAGTATTTGTTGTTACAGCGGCAATAGAAATACATCATCTGTAAAAATTTCAACTGTCTAGCTATCACCGTTCTTGAAATACAGTCTGGTGACACACGGACGGACGGACGGACGGATGGACAGCCAAGTCTCAGTAATAGGGTTCCGTTTTTACCCTTTGGGTACGGAACCCTGAAAAGTGCGAGAACCGAAGTTGAAGAAAATAAAATTCCACCCATTACGATTTTTTTGATAAACTTGATAATATATCTCTGCAAATATTGATTCTAGCGTAAAACCTATATGAAGCAAACTTGTGAGAAATTAAATTTCCAACAATTTTGGTGATCATCATTTTTGCTCTAAAGTTGAAAATGAACGAGTTATTTCACAAAAACTTTAAAACAAGATGGCGGCGAACCCTCTACCGGGATTAGTTCGAAAATCGAGATTTATACTTCCAACAACCCTCCCCGACGTTTCATAAAAAAAAATCGCTCCCCGGAATTTTTTCTATTTCAATGTCTGCCTCGACCGTGCTAAAATCCGTCCGTCCGGTCCGGAATTCTAATTGTCAAAACTTAGCAGACTAAGAATATATTTAAGAAAAAGCAATTTCGCAGCCTTATCACCTGATAGTCGATTCTATCCGAAAGTATTAAAAACTTTTAAAACGGATACGGTTTTATTTACGGATATCCGATAGTTTTGGTTACGGTTACCGAGCTCCATATCTCATATTTTAGTAGTGGTAGGACTCTTCGCAGAGTCCGCCTGGGGAAGTACCACACCTTTGCCAGTTATTCTACCGCCAAGCATTAATGTCCAAACATTACTGTGTTCCGGTTTGAAGGGTAATGTTTCCAGAGAAATTACAGGACTTAGAGATATAACATCTCAGATCTCTGGGTGACGACCGCAGTGCAGTGCTAGGTAATGATTTGGACTCTTCATGTTCCAATAGCTGCGTGTCACTGTGCTGTTATGTGGCAGGCATGTTGCTTACCATCAGGCACATGTCCTGCTGGTCTCGTCCACTCTTTATTATAAAAAAAAAAAACTCCTTGATCTCTTTAATCTATAGCAATACAAGTAAACTTACTGTGCAACATTAGTGCGACTTTCCTAAAATTCTAACTTATAAGTTTTCACTTCTATCGACAGTCCCCATGACTTGATAGCCATTGGGACTGTCGATAGAAGTAAATTGATATTTATTTTCCCTCTGAACATGTCTCAATGATACATATGACTTCCTACAAGCAAGTGTTTCTATATTTATCCGCGATTTTAATCCAACTTAACGTTTCAAGGTCCTCCCGCCAGACGACTTATCAAATTGTTACCAAAGCAATTATCATACGAATGAGATATCTGACGAAGCTCTTCAAGGCTACCCTTATCTGGTTACCAACCTCGCATGTGGGTAACTGGGTGAACATTATAAAGGAAATTGGTGGACGGAAGAATTACAATACGGATGAACATTAAATGCGAATGAGAAAGTAGTCGAGATAATAATTCTATTAATTCTGAAAAAGTCGAAGTTTGGATGTTTGTTGCTTAATCACGTCGGGGAGCGGTCAAGTATTACGTAACGCAATTTTTAAAGGATTTATATCTCCCCTCCCCCTCGTAACGCACCTTAACATTTTTAACACCCTTCCTCTCACTCTCCGTAAACATTACGTGACATCCAAGTGGTCGTTTTTACTTCACCACATCATCATCAGCATCAACAGCCCACTAAACGTTCCCACTGCTGGGACTCGGGGCCTTCTCTCGCAAGGAGAGAGTTAAGGCCATACTCCACCACGCTGGCCCAGTGCGGGTTGGCGGATGACACATGACTTACAAAGATTCTAGGTACATGCCGGTTTTCTCACGATGTTTTCCTTCACCGTTTTAAGTTAGCGGCATTACGCACATGACTTCGAAAAGACAGTGGTGCGTGTGGGGTTTGAACCCGGGGTCTCCGGATCGGCAGGCGCCGTTCTCCTGACTAGCCCAGCCGTAACTTCACCACACAAGTTGCTAATTCCATTCCAAGTGATTTTAATCATTCCAAGTGATTTTAATTTCCAGATTATATTTAAGTAAAAATATACCTCCGTACGCACCATAACGTTTTACAAGACACCCCTCCCCCTCAAATTGCGTTACGTAATACTTCAACTGCTTCTCGGAGCGGCTGAACAGATCGGATTGAAATTTGGAAAATAGTTAGAGCGTAGTCTAGAATTGTAGTTACACAGACTATTAAAATAACGGGATTGGGAACTACGCGGGTAAAATCTCGTGGCGCCGCTAGTGTATACAATAAAGCACACCTCCAAAGCCACTCACAATGTTGTAGGTACCTACATACATCCTCTCTTCAGCAGTAGGTACATCGAAAAATTAAACCTATCAGACCCGTCTGAAGCAGCTAACGACGTGACAGCAAAAGAGTCAGACGAGACTAGGTAGACGTTGCAAAACTATAGACGAAGTACGAATATGAATATGATGTAGCATAAATTCTAGCACATGAGACATTCTAACAGTGTCCCTAGCGGATTTAAAAATACAGCTGTAGTATTTTCTATACCTTTGCCAGCGTTTTCTCGATATTGAATTATGTGATAGTACTTATATTTGGGCTACGGTTACTACCTAGTTGTTATTAGTAAAAGTATGCAGCTTACCTTATTTCCATACTGCTGGGGCTCGGAATTTGCTGATTCGCAAGGATTCAAGGCCATAATCCATCACGCTTTCCAGTTGGAAGTTGGCATAAAACACATGCCTTCAAAAGATGTCTCCAGACCGACAAGTACCACTGAAAGCGACATATGCTCTAGAGTCCTTACAATCAGTTTCGTCCTTTACTACATGCCGTTACTGTCGTATTACCTCTGATATTAGACATTCCCTACTTACAAAAACGTAGTGCTCATGTTTCGCCAGATAACTCGAGCGATTGTACAGACTCTACGTAAACATTACACATGACTCTATGTAAACATTACACATGGCTAACCATCCGGTTCGTCGTTAAACTTTAAAAACCTATGTACATGGAATAAACTACGCGTTAATATAAAAACCATGTGATATAATGGATTAATAGGATTAGAATAACAGCACCGTGCACGAGTATAATTAGCAAAGTAGATTAGTACATAGATAAGGTTAGTGGGGAAAATTTACGTTTTTAAACGTGATGGACCTATATGAGGAACATTTTAAATATTACGAAGCATTACGAGTACCGATTTTATTTTTAAAGTATAGGTGACTAAGTAAGTATATGTCTCTTACATTAACGGAGAAGGAAAACATCGTGAGGAAAACTGCATGTACCAAAAATGATGTCTTTTGCACACCTACGTCATCCGCCAAAACGCGCAGGAAGCATGGTGGATGTTGGCTTGATAAGACAAGAGTGTATAGCATAAATAGCCTACTAAATGTTTTCGCTGCTGAGACTCGGGGAGACCTTCTTTTCCCCCTTATCTCGCAAGGAGAGAGTCAATGCCATAATCCACCACGCTAGTCCAGTGCGGGTTGGTGAATGACAGATGACCTCGAAAGATTCTAGGTACATGTCGGTTGCCTCACGATGTTTTACGTCACTTTTTTTAAGTTAGCGCCATTACATATTTCGAAAAAACAGTGGTGCGCGTTTTTGAAACAAGGGCTCCGGATCGGCAGTCGCCGTTCTCCCGACTAGACCAGTTCTAACTTCATATTAAACTTTTAGTATGTATGTATTATTTGTTTTTAATATAGAGTAACGGGCCGAACGAGACATGTATCTGATAGTAAGAAACACGCCTGTCCATAACAAGACAGAGCCACGCTAATTGAACTTAAAGAATGCAAATCACTAGCACTGCAGTACGCTTTTCACCCAGATATTTATTTTATAAGATCATAAAATATACAGTATGGGTATTTGCACGAATATCGGGGTGTTTGCATTTATAGTACCTGTTATAGATGATATCCTTATGTCGATTTTCCAAATGTTTCTGTAAAAATTTTAAATTTTGATATGTACCTACTTATTATTATTCATACCATAAATCAGATTTAGTTATTATACACTTGACCAATTTAATATACATCTATGAATTTTCCTTATTTCATTTAAAAAATATGCTAAGATGATGCAAATACAATAAAAGCTTTCATAAGGAACTCTATTTCTTTAAACGACAAAATATTCCCGTAAGGAATCATACATAGCTGGCCAAGTGTACATACTGATTAAGTCTTCAACGCCATTTCAGCAATGTACGCTCATGTTTGCGAGTTGTAGGAGGTTCAACAAAAAAGGTATGTTACAT
Source organism: Ectropis crepuscularia (assembly GCA_963693475.1). NCBI lineage: Eukaryota > Metazoa > Arthropoda > Insecta > Lepidoptera > Geometridae > Ectropis > Ectropis crepuscularia. The sequence goes on from OY856358.1 coordinate 21,818,500, forward strand.
AGTAAGAGGCGATATATTTTGCGTTGTACTACGCAGCAATCCACATCCAAGGTCGCTCATTGTGAATTCCTGATAATATACTGGCCCACGCTGTTTTTTTTCCGATGTTTTTCTCACATTTTAGAAAAGTAGTAAATATTTTTTTCGAATTGACGACTCCGGAAGTAATTATGGTATGATATTTATACCAGATTAAACGCGAATTTTAATTTCTTGTTAAACTCTGTTGTTTTTGACTTATCCTACTTATTATAAATTCCAAAGTTTGAATGCTTGGATGCTTTGTAACTCAATTACGCAGGAACGGCCCGAACGGAACGGATTAGAATTTGGAACACAGTTAGAATATAGCATAGAATATGGTACCTACTTTTTATTCCGGGAAAATTACGCGTAGGTACTTACAGAAACTACGCGGTCTAAGCCGTGGAACGCTGCTAGTATTATAAATGCGAAGGTTAGCATGTATGTTGCTCATACGCATCGGAACAGCTATACTGAAGAGATCGGGATAAAATTACACTTTTAGATAGCCTGGAATAGCATATAGACTAATTAAGGGCGATGGAAACTGTGCGGGTAAATCTGCGAGCAAAACTTCCATCTGGGTAAATTATGTTTAGTCCCACTATAACTGTAATGTTATTATTTTTTGCACCACAATAAAGAGTTTTCTATCCATCTATCTATTATAATCTACCACGCTGGCCTAGTGTACCTAGTGTACCATAATTACTTCCGGAGTCGTCAATTCGAAAAAATATTTACTACTTTTCTGTTGGTGGATGACACATGACCTCAAAATATACTAGGAACATGTCAGCTTCCTCAGAAGGTTTTCTTTCACTGGTTTTTTTTGGTGAGTTTTTTTAGAGACTTTTTCGCGATTTTTTTCTATCGAGAAAAAATTTCTCAGTCGTGTTTTGTAGCCAAGCACGACACCAGAAATATAGACAAAATGACATATATTTTATTCAGTGTGATTTGTCAAACATATTTCCCAGTCCAGGACGTCTACTCTGTTTCTACGAAAACGAAATTTCGAAAAAAAATTCGTGACTTTCCTGCTCTCGTTCTACTTCGTTTCGTCCGATACGACATTGTTTGACGTTTAAATGTTCTAAGCATAATCTAATTAAAGTAGGCTTAGAACATTTAAACGGACAAAACGACGGATCGAAGTTTTCAAGTGATCAGAGTTGGAAAATCGCGAGTTTATTTCGAAATTACGTTTTCGTTGAATTAGAGTAGACGTCCTGGCATTCAAAGAAGCCGAATTGGCATCTGTCCTCCTCTTAAGTTATCGGCGTTACATTCATGACTTCGAAAAGACAGTGGCGCGAGTGGGATCCGAACCGGGCTCCGGATCGGCAGTCACCGTTCTGCCGACTAGACCAACCGTAACTTTTAACGGGTACATGATGACGATATTATCATAGATTATATATATTTTTGAGACAGTTATAGTGTTATAGAGTAACGTGTTGATGACGATAGATGGTTATTATTATTGTTAATAGAAAGCTCCAAATATGGATTGAAACATAAAGTGTGAAACATTTTTTCAACGAATTTTATGCTAGGTTATGCATTATACAATCACAAAAGTAAGAAAACAAAACGTGAACGGCCACGTGCTGGCCCGTAGTTAATCTATACTTATTTAGTTGTGTAGATAAAAATAAACACGTGTGAATCTCGAACGTTATCGATGTAAACACATCAATCTTTCGAACGGATTTATATAACTCTTACTATTGAAACTAAGCGATGAAAATAGGCCTCTCGGATAATAATAATAATAATAACTTTATTTGAACAAAAAACAATGTGATAAGTACAATAATACATAGTAGTATTGTGTAAGGAACCCTGGATCTCACACTAGGTGAAATCCTGTGTCGTGAGAATCCAGTTCCTTCTTTGGTGGTAATTACATCTCTTCAGCAATAATAAACTTAGAGCAAAAAAAAAAAAAGAGAAAGAAAACTATAAATGTAACAATAGTAGGTAGTAAAAATTTAGCAAAAAATAAAAATAAGAAAGACAAGATGAATGATGAACTAGCACTTGGTTGCCTTTTAATTAAGATGATTTCTCCTACCTCGAGCTAGATCGAGCTTGGCTTTTCTTTTTTCTTTGGTGCTCAAAATTCAGAAGTAGGTATATACTTTTTTCACATGTCTCCATTCAGTGCGATCATAGGTGTGATTTTTCCATGAGGATGATTCGATTAAAAATTAAAATATTAAATAAATATTTGTGAACAATTCACACACAACACCATCTGACCCCAAACTAAGCAAAACTTGTGTGATGGCGGCCAAATAGCTGATATAATACGTATATAGTTTTAAATACATACTTATCATACATAGAAACACCCAGACACAGTGCAAACATTTGAATTCATCACACAAATATTTGCACTGGGTGGGAATCGAACCTACAACCCTCGGCTTCGCAGGCAGAGCTACTACCAACTAAGCCACAAGGCCAGTCAATTCACGAGGATTCACAGTAACCTCTTCTATTTTTTTTTAGGAAAGGCTGGTGTAGAGTGACGGGCGGAGCAGGACAAATGCCTGATGGTAAGCAACATACCTGCCACGTAACAGCACAGTGACACGCAGCTATTGGATCACCAAGAGTCGAAGTCATTACCTAGCATTGCACTGCGCTCGTCACCGAGACTCGTCACAGAGACTTAAGATATTATATCTCTAAGCCCTGTAATTTATCTGGAAACATTACTGTTCAAACCGGCACACAGTATTATTTGCACATTAATGCTTGGCGGTAGAATAACTGTCAAAAGTGTGGTACTTCCCCAGGCGGACTCTGCCAAGAGTCCTACCACTACAAACTACAAGTCTCTTCTAAGTCCCTAAAACAACAAAAATACAGAAGCGATCGCTTTCACGTGCCAAAATATACCTACGAGTGTAAATACCACAAAACCTTTAGATCGTAAGTAAAGGTAAAGAAAGCCTTTTATAATTTTCATATTTCTTTATTACAATTAAAAGCGATTTCGCCCACGAGGGATCGTAAAACTCGAATTCAAGTTATAAGGAAAGGTCACGAATGAAATTACAAATTAAGAACTGCCACATTATTGCTTACCTACCATGTACCGAGTACGTATTATTCTAGTTTATTGTATGCGATTCTTATCTCGCTTAAAGTATCAGCGGTCTACGCTGTATTCCGTTTTTGGAGAGCAAGTAGAACAAAGGATTCTGTAAATTTACGTAAGTAATGAGTACCTACTTACCTTCGATATAAACCATTGGATGTGCCCTCCCAAACTTCAGACGCATGGAATTATGTCATCGTTGGGAAGATAGAGCTCACTCTTTCCGTTCTAGTCGGTTGCAGTAAGCGGTGAACGCCGGACGTTTTTACCTAACACTATTCGTTGTCAACAACCAAAATAAGTGGAAGCACAGCATACCTCGCCGCTAGCGATTCTAGGGGTCAAGTAGATTGGTGACGTATTAAACTACTTATGCTACACACACACACAGATGCAGTATATTACCAATTTCAAGGTGCTCAGGGCACATGTAATGGTTTATATCGATGCTACTTACTAGTATTTGCAGCGGTAGGATTCTTTGCAGAGGAAGTACGTTACGTGTCACTATGGTGTTATAGGCAGACATGTTGTTTACCATCAAGCACATGTCTTGCTCGCCTCACCACTTTATTCCACCAATTTTTACACCAACTATTTGAACAAATATAGTTCAAATCACATATTTATTATTTCTTTTTCACTATCCCTTGCTAGATATTTACTATTTTGATTGGTTTTACCTTGATCATTGTATCGTGATAATTGTTAGCCTCTATAGGCCTCTTCTTTTATGCACCACTGTTATCTGTCTTTTTTTGTCCATTTGTATGTTCTGGGTACCATCCACTCCAATCCTGGGAATCGTTAGTGGTTGTATGAGACTCTCCTTGACCGAAGTGACAGCCTACCTTCTAAATATCCTAGGGTTTACTTAACGCGCGATGTTGTTTGGGACTACGGGCACGCATCCACACTTCTTCGCAACCCCAATCACAGATGACCCCTGCCCTGAGTCAACCTCATCCACAACCCACACATGTCATCCGGTAAAAATGAAAACTATTAATTATACGAAGACATCGTGTTGTACCTACGTGGGTAGATAAATCACTAGCCCGCTATAATGTGGAATTTAACTGCGTTCTACCTATTTATAGAGCAAACCTACTAACCCAGAGAGAACACATTGAACCAAGAGCCTTGGCCGTGGCCGGCTAGATACGACGACAACCTTGGCAGTGAGCGACCATCACGCAGAGGCAGCGTGATTGAAATGTTGAGGCACGTGCCTATTAAATTTGAGACTCAGAAAAGCATGATTTAGACGCAGTAACAACCTCGTTATGCTAGGACTCAGGGATTTTTCTCACGGGGAGAAAGTCCAGGTTTATAATAATTCGCCATCCTGGTCAAGTGCCTGTTGGCAGATGTCATCGGCCTGTTTTTTGAGATAAGCCTACGCGATATTCTCTTTGTCTGTTAAAAGTAGTAACGTTTAAACTCCTCTTGGATATACTATTGCTTTCCAGTCGAGTTGAATGAGACAACAATAAATAGCAATGACATAAGAAGTAAAGTTAGGAAATGTTCAGTTCAGTTTTTATCTTCCCATTACTAATATTTGGGGCATTTTTTAAACAATGATACGTTTTCACTTGACCGGCATCTCGTCACTAGGCCACCATGACTTTTTCTCAAATGATCCATTTCGTGGCATCTAAAGTCACGTGTTCTATCCAGTTTTTTTAAATAAAGAGTGACGAGACGAGCAGTACCTGTGCCTAATTGTAAGTAACATGCCTGCCACATGACAGCCAGAGTGACACGCAGCTATATGAACATGAAAATTCCAAATCATCACCTAGCACTGCACTGTGCTCGTCACCCAGAGATCCAAGATGTTATATCTCTAAGCCCTGTAATTTCTCTGGAAACATTCCCGTTCAAATCGAAACACAGTAATGTTTGCATACACATTGACATCCGTTTTTGTGTTGATGGTTTATAGGTTTGTACGATAAGCTATGCTTCAGGCATATGTGTATAGAGTTGTAGCTATTTACATTGCGTCAGTGTCTGACATAAAAATTGTCTCGGAACATTAGGATCGAAGCTTACGCAATTAAGAGAAAGAGTTATAAAAAAGATTTATCATTCATTTTGAAAAGATTTTTGTTAATTTAATTACTTGTACACATGGATAGATATGACCTCTTTGCTTCGGAGGCAGGATCTCCTTTGATTCTGTAGCGCGGTCCCTTGTCAGTTGCAACCATCGGTATCTTGCGGCCTTTGATGTTTAAATACTGATAGTAGAATCATTTTATGCGGATATTTTTTAAAAGAAAAAATTGTGTGCTAAACGATGGAAAAGCTGAAATTGATATGTAGATATTTACCTATTTGTTAAATATTATAATGTCAGTACATTATCAGTACAAATATTTAAATTTACGTCTTATATTCTTACGTTTTATACAAAACCTCCCATTTTATTGATTTTGTGCTATAAGCACAAAATTATCATTTTTTTTTTATATATATTCTGATGTGTTAGTACAAGTACCTACTTGGATTTTAATGTTATATAATTGATCGTTTTTACTATTTTACGGTAAAATACTCATTTTAGTTTACTTATTTTAATACATGCTCGGCCTGTGTAAAAAAAAATACTTTTTTTCGTTCGTTATAGGTACTTAGTACACATTTTCTGTGAAAACTCATCATTTTTCACTGGATTTGGGAATTAGGTACGTATCAAACACAGCGGCAGGGTTATGTTTTCTTTACTGTGTCAGCGCTCGTGTTACAAGGTAAGTATAATGAGGAAGATAGTCGATTTGTTATCTAGATTGCCCCCGTAGATTCTTATTCTGGTAAACAAAATCGGGGCCAAAATCTACGAGTTCGGCTTCGTTACTTGATCTAACTTTTTTATAGGGACATCTGTCGCTGAGCTTCTTCAGGTAGCCTCTGCAGTTTATTAAACGCAAGCGTAGAAGATGCAGAACTCTGCCAACACAGGTAATCAATGAGTACAATGAGTACCTACCTACACCTCGGACGATACCTACGACTTTTGTTTATGTTGGGAAAATGCATTTACGCTTGTCCGCCATGCAGGGGGATCTGGGATATGTCGGGCTGACACAACGAATGGACATGGTGCTCTTATTGTCTTAAATCTCCACAGGTCTTTCCAGCCATGGGTTAGCAGCAAAGTCGCGGGACCGCGCTTGCATTCGAGCGTGAGCTTCCCATTGCCACCGCTCTTGCAGGCTCGTCTCGCGGGAGGCGACAGTACCTTCGATTTTGGCTCCAGTGACGCACCGGAAACCAGTAGCACATCACCTCCTCGGGAACGTGGAGTGCCTCACGGCCCTAAACTTCCCAGGCCCTCTAGTAAAAACGGGATGCCAGCCAGGGCGCCCCTGGCTTGCCCTTGTGTTCATTTCCACCTCGTTGGATGAGCGAGAGGTCATTGCCTCCTCTTGCACCCTCAACTCACATGACCTCTCACTATCGAGCATCTGGGCTAAGATGGTCAGCTGCGAGAGGGCCACCCCCACCACTGTGGTTAGGGATAGCCGCTGTTGTGCCTCTGTAGCCATAAAGCGGTCTTTGTCCTTCCACCGAGCACTCTGATTATCAGAGTATGAGGATGATGAGTATGAGGATCCTTATCCGGAAGACTTTGGAATTTTGGGTCGAAAATCGTATCATTCGAGTAAGTATTAATAAACTTCTAGACGCCGCTGCTCGAAGAGCGAGGGTCATAGAAAATCTATGCATCTGATTTGGTCTACTGACAGATTTGTCCCTCATTACAACTCTTTGTCTTATTTCGGCATGGTATTATATCTCTCTTATTTAAAACTCTTTATTCTACGCAGCAAAACATTGTTGTGTACAGTGAATGGAATAAAAAATCAGATTTATCATTAATAAATATAATAATCGCAGGTCAATTTATTTTTGTCATCTAGTGATGAATACAAATATTAATAGACCTTTAAATACAAAGAGTCGCAATGAGTTCTAGTGTCTAGCTACAGTGGTATCTAGATCGACATTGAATCCCGGGTCAAGTTTACTTGTACAGAGTCGACAAGCCCTTTGAAGGCGGCTATATTAGGGCTCATTGAATTCAATACCCAATTGTTAGCTCTGAGGAATACAAATTGCGGGAATTTTGATATCGAAGTTGCCGCTTTGTTTGTAGGTACTTTGTACCTATTTCAAAAGGTTGCTCACGACAGTTTTATTTAACAGAGGGATGGAATTTTCCTTCTTCTGTTTTATAGATCGCCGGTACCCGTTTAGACTAAGTTAATCATTTCAATAGCATTCAATGCATTTTATAGTGACAGGAAACTTGAATACAGATTCTATCATAGTGTCAAAGTTTTGTTTGTAGCTATATTTAGTGAGACGAAAATGTTTAGATATTTTTGCGGTCCTGTTTGAAGGATAACTTTTCCACCGGTTTTGCTGGGCATGAGATGAAACAAGTGTATATATTGTATATGCTGTAGTGGTAACCAATTTGAGGGTATGAGGGTATATCGATAAATATAAATTGAAGTTTCAGATATTACCTATTACTATTAAAGTTGGAGATCATTTAAAGAAAAAAAATGTCCTAATTACAACTAGCATATAACTGGTCTCCAAACCGTAAAATTGGGATTAATATGGCTAGAGAGAGGAAGCCAACCTTTTGTCATTTGCAATCCATAGATGTGAAAAATTATGACTTTTGGTATTAAAAAAAACTTACGCCTACTTTCTGTATAGCTACAGAAAGAAATACGGATCTATACCTATTATGTTTCTGGTGACGCGAACTTACAAGATTAATAGAAAAGGGTTTAATACGCACGTCTCGCGTCCCGCCCTGGTGCTCCAAAGCCTCGCCCGACGATTTCCCAACCCAGTCCCAGCTGTGGGAACATTTAGTGGGCTGCCTATATTTTTGTTTAGATTATAGGTAGGATAAAATAACTTTAATGTAATGTTATAGGTATAATTCTTGTATTCATAATTATGAATCCTTAATTCTAACTGTATGTTTTTGTAACCTCATACCAAAGAGGATTTATTTTTGCATGCCCGCAAAGGGTAAGACTATTGTTTCTAAGTATATTTCTTCTGTATAACATCTTTGTACACAGTTTACGCAATAAAAAAAATCTGATTCTAATTCTGAACTTGATTTTGTAAATTGGCATCAGCTACTATTATTATGCTGTTTATGAGTTACTGTAATAATTATTTGGAGATTTTTGAAGTGAAAACTTCTTTTGGCGCACCACAGACAGATATTTCGTGGGCTTTGAATTACGAACCTTTCTACTATACTCAGGACACCAGTAAATATGCTAACGAACCTTTCTACTATATCCAAGACACCAGTAAATATGCTAACGAACCTTTCTACTATATCCAAGACACCAGTAAATATGCTAACGAACCTTTCTACTATATCCAAGACACCAGTAAATATGCTAACGAACCTTTCTACTATACTCAGGACACCAGTAAATATGCTAACGAACCTTTCTACTATATCCAAGACACCAGTAAATATGCTAACGAACCTTTCTACTATATCCAAGACACCAGTAAATATGCTAACGAACCTTTCTACTATATCCAAGACACCAGTAAATATGCTAACGAACCTTTCTACTATATCCAAGACACCAGTAAATATGCTAACGAACCTTTCTACTATATCCAAGACACCAGTAAATATGCTAACGAACCTTTCTACTATACCCAAGACACCAGTAAATATGCTAACGAACCTTTCTACTATATCCAAGACACCAGTAAATATGCTAACAAACCTTTCTACTATACCCAAGACACCAGTAAATATGCTAACGAACCTTTCTACTATATCCAAGACACCAGTAAATATGCTAACGAACCTTTCTACTATACCCAAGACACCAGTAAATATGCTAACGAACCTTTCTACTATATCCAAGACACCAGTAAATATGCTAACGAACCTTTCTACTATATCCAAGACACCAGTAAATATGCTAACGAACCTTTCTACTATATCCAAGACACCAGTAAATATGCTAGCAAACCTTTCTACTATACCCAAGACACCAGTAAATATGCTAACGAACCTTTCTACTATATCCAAGACACCAGTAAATATGCTAACGAACCTTTCTACTATATCCAAGACACCAGTAAATATGCTAACAAACCCTTTCTACTATACCCAAGACACCAGTAAATATGCTAACGAACCTTTCTACTATATCCAAGACACCAGTAAATATGCTAACGAACCTTTCTACTATACCCAAGACACCAGTAAATATGCTAACGAACCTTTCTACTATATCCAAGACACCAGTAAATATGCTAACAAACCCTTTCTACTATACCCAAGACACCAGTAAATATGCTAACGAACCTTTCTACATACATATGCTCACGAACATCACGATCGGGAACGAAATAAATCTTCGAGTAAACTCGGGACCATGGCCATTTTCCATCTAGAAATCCATCAGCATTTCCCATTGGCTGACGCCTTTCTAGATGGCCATGGTCGTGGCTACGCCTTCCGGTTTCACCCGCGTAGTTTCCAAAGTGAGCTATCAAATTCTGAGTTGTAAGATTTCAGTCTATCGGCAGTTCCTATGACTGCCATTTTTTTTAACATTCAAGTCTCACGTGTCAGGTTCGATAAGAGCGAGCGTGTCTACATTAAGGCAGCAACATAACACTGTAATTGTTTTCCTAACCTTGACTCTGGCCTTGGCAATGACTTCAGTTAAGTATATAACAATAGTGACTCCATGTTTTATCGTAGAAAAATGTATTCTGTTTTAAGATGATACTCATTAATAATAATTTATTTTCTACGAAAAAAACAAAAACAGAGTTCAATTTAAATTGAGACATTCGACGAAATTTCATAAGATTTCATCACTAATGCCCGCCATTCACGCTACGTTCTGCCGGAGAGGTCTACCTGTGCAGTTATGCCTGATTTACATGAAAGTAAATTAAATTGTTCCCAGTTGTCCCCTCTAGCTCTGTCCCCTGGGGTGACAACTGGGAATTCTCTTCCCATTTGTCACCGGGGTGACAATTCGTGCCAACTGTCCCCTTTGAAAACTTACTAGAGGGGACAAATGGGAAGTATGTTTCCAAGTTGTCACCGGGGGGTGGTGGCAATTGCTACGATTCAACTAAATGTTCCCATAGCTGGGACTCTAAGCAATCAACACATTGCCGCTGTAATAAATGGCTAGACACAAAAATCTGCAATTGCTGAACATTAGATTGATGCTAAAACTGGTAATTGGATCGAGATCCACAACCCGAAGGTTATCTCTACTTCATGATGTTCAAAGAGGATAGTTTTAGTTTTTTTTAGATTTAGTAAAAATATTTATTTCATACAAGTTATTTTTTTAATTTCTCAAAACTTTCTTAGTGTCCCACGTACCTATAAAGTAAGGGAAACATAATGTTGAATTTTTTTATATTCCATACAACACAAAAAATCTATAAGCTGAAATTTAAAGTAACTGCACGTTATTTTTCTGGGCAGGAATCGTAGCAATTGCCACCACCCCCCGGTGACAACTTGGAAACATACTTCCCATTTGTCCCCTCTAGTCAGTTTTCAAAGGGGACAGTTGGCACGAATTGTCACCCCGGTGACAAATGGGAAGAGAATTCCCAGTTGTCACCCCAGGGGACAGAGCTAGAGGGGACAACTGGGAACAATTCAGTAAATTTATGTTTTTTGTTAAAATTTAAAAAAACCTCCACACCGATTTCAATAACATTTATATTCGGGAACTCAGAGGAGTTCAGAGGAACTACTTTCTACCAAACAAAAAAACTACCATCAAAATCGATTCACAGTTGGCGATATCTACTACTGTGCAGTAACTATCGCGTATCATACAAAAAAAGACATCATCAACATCAACATCAACAGCCCACTAAACGTTCCCACTGCTGGGACTCGGGGCCTTCTCTCGCAAGGAGAGAGTTGAGGCCATAATCCACCACGCTGGCCCAGTGCGGGTTGGCGGATGACACATGACTTCGAAAGGTTCTAGGTACATGTCGGTTTCCTCACGATGTTTTCCTTCACCGTTTTAAGTTAGCGGCATTACGCACATGACTTCGAAAACTTCGTGTGGGGTTTGAAACCGGGGTCTCCGGATCGGCAGTCGCCGTTCTCCCGACTAGACCAGCCGTTACTTAAAAAAAACATACCACAACCGAATTGAGAAACACCTCTTTTTTCAAGTCAGGAAGAGAAGAAAGAGTTCCGGAATCAAATTAGCCATAGAATTATATCATTATTTAATTTATACAATAAAATCACATTATTGTAATTGATCCTTATTTTAGACCTATTTTACAAAATAAGTTTATACAAGGTTTTTCGAATACTGCGATAATTCATTCTGTCTTAGACCAACTATGGTAAATCCTCAAAGTTTTTTAGAGAAGTGTAATTTTCTGTAGTTGCTTGTCATAAAAGTTCTACCAAAAATACTTAATAAATAAGAAAATAAAACTTAAAAATCAAAATAAGAGCGAGGGGCGAGAGGGGATGTTTTAACAAGATTATCTAATAACTTGATACAAATATATTTTTAAATTACAATGAAAACTACACCATAGTTAGGTAGTATTATAGCTAAGGTACCAGTAGTACCTACTATAGGTAGGTACTACATTAATCACTTACACTAAGCTAATCTGAATTATCGTTATACCAATGACGATCTACATTTAATCAAGACGATCAAGCTATCACGCTCACTACCAGTCGGAAGCGTGTCCAGTGTTCTGGAGGAATTGTAATTCCTGTGTTGTAACACAGGATCGCAATGCTGATACTACATTACATTTAATTGATTAAATTTACATGAATTTTTAGTTCTCCTGATATACTACTTATTTTATAGAATGTTCAACTATTACTTCTTAACATGGGCAACGTTTTATCAACGGAAAATAACTTGACCGAGAACTACGCGAGTGCAACCACGGCATGCCACTAGTTCATAGTAAATATTAGTACAGAAGCCACACTTACCAAAAACAATTATATAAATAGCGACTCTTGCAGGGACACAACAAAGTTCAATTCAGCTCGCAATACCTGTCGCGATTTTCAAATAAACATTTGCGTTCTTTCTAACGCATAACTCTGTCCCTGTCTAGCGCGGAGGGTTTACGACATATCTAATAACAATATGCGCGGGAAACGTTTTGCGCAAGCGCTCAGCCGTGCGTCCGACAACCGACTGTCACTTGTTTCCTGGAAGGAACGGTCTAGCGGTAGGCTAAAACCGCGCGACCTTGAGCGAGTGAGGGTGCACTGCCACTAGTTCGTATGATTCCGTGGATAAAATATAAGATGGTGACTGTAGCGATTCATCGACACTGATGCGACACGCATTCTTTTGGCGTTATGGCGCAAATCAGACGATTACACTATTGTTGTTACTTTGTGTCGATTATGTAATCTCTATACAAAACCGAATATACAAAAAAAAATACAGTTAAAAAAGTTTACGTATGCTTAAAGTTACGGCTGGCCTAGTCGAGAGAAAGGCGCCTGCCGAATCGTAAGCCCCAGGTTCAACTCCCACGCGCACCACTATCTTTTCAAAATCATATGTTACCGTTAACTTAAAACGGTGAAGGAAAACATTGTGAGGAAACCGACATGTACCTAGAATCTTTTAAAGTCATACACCAACCGGACTGGGCCAGCGTTTATGGCCTTGACTCTCTCATTGCGAGAGAAGGCCCCGAGTCCCAGCAGTGGGAACATTTAGTGGGCTGTTTATGCAGAACTGAAAATACCAAGTGAAAATTTGCCATCTTCTCAGGAAATATACGCTTCTAAGAATGCTAGCGGTCCTCCCGGCTTCACCCGTTTTTAACCGACTTTTAAAAAAAGTAGGTTTCTCATATCGTATTTTTTTTTTTTTTTTATATATATAGTTGTAGTGGTAGGACTCTTAACATAGTCCGCCTGGGGAAGTGCCACACCTTTGCCAGTTGTTCTACCGCCAAGCAGTAATGTGCAAACATTACTGTGTTCCGGGTTGAAGGGCAATGTTTCCAGAGAAATTACAGGGCTTAGAGATATAACATATTAGATCTCTGGGTGACTAGCGCAGTGCAGTGCTAGGTGATGATTTGGACTCTTCATGTTCCAATAGCTGCGTGTCACTGTGCTGTCATGTGGCAGGCATGTTGCTTACCATCAGGCACATGTCCTGCTCGTCTCGTCACTCTATAAAAAAAAATGTCTTCACGTCAACAGCACCCAGCGATCAGGGACACCATAACCAACGGTGAAAGAATTTTTGAAATCGGTCCTGTAGTTCCAGAGATTAGTGCGTTCAAACAAAAAACCTCTTCAGCTGTAAAATATTCGAACACAGAAGTTTGACGCTACTTTTGGGATAGGTAAGAACGTCTAGGCTGTGGTATGCGTTGCCTGAATAAGTTTTTCCCGTCGTTTAAAACCTTAGCGTCTTCAAATCGAGAGTGAATTGTTTTCATATAAGCACATTTGATAATAGATCACATAATGCAAAACGGTAGTAAGCATCACGCCGGCTCATATCTAAATATTGAACAGCAAGCAGCTATTGGAACATGAAACATCAAAATCAAAACCTAGCACTGCACTGTGCTCGGAAATTATCATACACTTAAGATCATCATTAAAACCTTATTTGAATCTTTAGAACGTCAACCATGAAACTATGTTGATTTTGAAAAGTATCCGATAAAACATCTATGTAACGCGCTAATCTCTGGAACTACTGGACCGATTTAAAAAAAAATTGGCAGTCATAGGAACTGCCCATAGAAGTGAAAAATTATAGCTCATAATTTGATAGCTTACTTTGGAAACTACGCGGGTGAAACCGGAGGGCATGCCCTCCCACGGCATCACGGCATGGCCATCTAGAAATGCGTCAGCATTTCCCATTGGCTTACGCATTTATAGATGGCCACGCCATAATGTCTAGGCCACACCCTTTGAGCATTACCCATTGGCTGACGCATTTCTAGATGCCCCATTGGGCATCTAGATCCATGGTCCCGAGTTTACCCGAAGATTTCTTATCATACCCGAGCGTGACGCTAGAATTCAATTCACACCCCACGAAAAATCTGTCTAGGCGCGCCAAAAGAAGTTTTCACTTCAAAAATATTTCACCATTGGATATGTACGTGACTCCTAAATGCTATAGACTACATATGTACCAAGGGCAAAGCCAGGGCGGATCGTTAGTCTGCTTACAAAGAACACGGAAACTATTGGTCGTGTACTGTATTATCCCATACTAAGAAAAACCAAGACTTTATTATACCGATGACTACTTTGTCGCCGAGATCGAGTAAAGTTGTAAATATTGAATACAATGATTACTACTGTCCTTACTTAATTTATTGCGTAGTAAACCATCAATTAAATTTATTACCTCAACATTGTTATTCAGCAATACGTGATTTTATCAGTCTTTTTCCTGTCCTTGATAGATCCCAGTATTTATTAGGGACAGGACAAATAATTATTTTTTTGCACGGCATGGTAAGGTAAGGCATAATATATTATTATTTACGACATATATTTACACTGGTACTCTGCTTGGTAATGGAGTCCACACCACCAGGTCTACTACGAAAACAAACTCCGAATGATCGGATCCGACCGACAGCTGAATCGGATTGTAGCCTACCACGAAAAACATTCGGATCGATACATCTCGGTCGGAAGTTATAGACTTAGGTCAGATGTGGGTCGGATCGAACGAAACGGCCGATCCGAGCAACCATAAGTTCGGCCGATATATCGTTTATCGGACTTCGTAGTAGACCTGCTAGACCAATATTACATTTATGATAGATACTTAAATTTTATCCTTTAGTAAATAGAAATACCCATTCAGACAACGCATCCTAATGTTTAGATGATCTGATATTTGAGTCAATCTCTTCGTTCGAAATTTCGAAGTTTTTTTTAGAATATAGCAATCAAGCAATCCGTGAGAAAGCTAGCGCCGCCAATTGTAATTAAATTTTTGTGTTTGATAGAACATAGTTCAGAGGTGGTCCCATGTACATTGTATCGCAATTCGTGTGGTGGTTTTTAAAATAAAAACAAAAAAAAAACTTTCATTTATCTAGAATTACCTATGAAATTTGGTCGAGTTCCTGAATTTGATTTTAAACTGTAGTCGTTTTTTTCGGAGCAAATAAATTATTTCAAGCCAGTTCAATGTATAATGTAATTTGGTATACCTATGTGACAAAAAACGAACACACAGAGATAAATGTAATGACGGATCACTACCGCTGTTTAAACTTGTTTAGCTTGACTAGATCATTGTTATCGTATCTGTTTAAAGTCGATCAAATGAAAAGAAGACAAGTACAGTTGTAATGACAGTCAATTAAATATTTTAAATTTATATTAATTGTCAACAAAAAAAAGTACTTATCTCAATTACAACTGCAACAATTTATATTTGTTGCAGTTGTAATATGTAAATGTATAAATAAATGTTCAACAATCTAATATTAGAGTTATAATTACATGTGATTGGACGAACTAGTTGTCTTCAGAAGAAGCTTTGGAACATACCAGCAGAAAGTGGAAGAGGGTGAGTGAGTGTATGTGAAAATGTACACTGTACGTTGTAAGTACACTGTCCCAACATTTGATTAATAAATTTCTTCTGAATATATCTTACTAATATTGTAAATGCGGAAGTTGGTGAGGATGGATGGATGTTTGTTACTTTCACACACAAAAACTACTGAAGGAAACTAATTTAAATTTGGTACATTGATAGTCTCTATAATGATATTGATAGGCACATAGTCTATTTTTATCCTCAAGAAATAACGGGATCGGGAACTACACGGGAGATGCACTGTTACTGTCACATAAATAAAGTAACAAGTTTCTGCTATACACGCTTTGCCTGTACTGCAGAATCTAGCCTATTCCGTTCTTGCTGCAACAAAAACAATAAAAATATGCATATTTGTGGATGGCTCGTATCGCAAGTCACGTCAGTCAGTCAATCTGCATTTTTTTTTGAGAAAAAAAGTTACTTAAAATATATAAGTGCTAATCGAGGTACCTAATAATCTATGTATATGATAGTTCTGAGCTATTATGACGACGTAAATAAGCAACATTGATTCACATTAACTATATTAGGAGGATTGGTAATAAATGACTAACATATCTTAATTGGCATTGGCTACTCAACGAGGGTGTGTCAGCTGCGTAGTTCTACAATAGTAGGTACCTATTATCGTATCTACAATTATGACTCACTGTTGTGTAACCCGAAACAAACACTTTTTGAACTGTAAACATGTTCAAGGACTGTTTTGACTGCACAAAGAATGTTAATTAATTAATTCTATGAAACAAATTTGGACTATTTTAATGTTATGGGTACCCTAGCTGTTTTGATTAGTTGGTATATGCGTAGTTAATATAGTATAAACACATTAAGGTGCTATTTTGGTTACGTTATGTTTGGTTACGTACAAAGTGCAACGTAATACCACAGAAAAAATATTAGTACAAGTAAGTGGTAATACCCGTAAGTATCGTGGTATAGAGACCAGATAGAGTGACGATTTATGATAGCCGGCTGGTGGCGATTAGAAACATAAGACCACGGATCGGGCTGAGTGGTGTATTATGGGAGAGGTTTATGATCATAATCATATAATCATCAAATTAAAAAATGTCACACAAAAATAATAACGAATAA
The DNA here is from genome assembly GCA_963693475.1 of Ectropis crepuscularia. NCBI lineage: Eukaryota > Metazoa > Arthropoda > Insecta > Lepidoptera > Geometridae > Ectropis > Ectropis crepuscularia. Next base: position 21,835,420 of record OY856358.1, read on the forward strand.
AAAAATGTGCATATGCACTCATCATCATCAACAGCCCACTAAATGTTCCCACTGCTGGGACTCGGGCCTTCTCTCGCAAGGACAGAGCTGACGCCATAATCCACCACGCTGGCCCAGTTCGGGTTGGTGGATGACACATGACTTTGAAAGACTCTAGGTACATCGGTTTCCTCACGATGTTTTCCTTCACCGTTTTAAGTTAGCGGCTTTACGCACATGATTTCGAAAAGACAGTGGTGCGTGTGAGGTTTGAACCCGGGGTCTCCGGATCGGCAGATGCATATGCACTGCTTTATCATAAATTAAATCAATTGTTAAACTGATAATAATTTAAAGTGATGAAATATCTCCAGCAGTGGACGAATACAGACTGATGATAAAATACGGAACATTGTAATGAAGCTACTATAAATTGACCGAACTTTTCATATTCTTTGTCCGATTTGAAAACAATACAAGCATGGAGGCTTTATAGAATAAGAGTCTGTGGCTGCCACACCTTCATATTATTAAGCCTACTCTAACTATAATTAAAAACCAGCTTCAATACTCTCGTTTGATGTTAGTTTATTAAGATTTATGTTTTGTTAAAATTGACTACATAAGCGTGTTGACTTTGCTGAAGCGTATAACAGCAACTGAGATTGAAAAAATGAATATACTTCGACGAAAGCCTGGCAGTCACGGACTCTTGGGCCATTATTAAAATTCTACCGAGTTAGTTTCTCAGACCTATCTGCGCAGTGAATAGCAAACAGCTTGCAAATTACCTACTTATTTAAATACATTCTCTTGGCGACAAACAATATGTTCGATTCAGAGAACGTGAATATATAATGCATCAATATTTGAATAGGTAGATATGATAATTTTTCGGTTCCTCTTGTGTGGTACTATGGGTATGACGTAAGGTTTTGTTTATTTCCCGAAAGGAAAAGCAGAAAACTCAAAGCTGAAAGTTGTTGACACTACACTGAATAATTTCTGTCGGACTGCTCGTAGCTCAAAAAAGCGACATCGTTTCGTGGTTTACGTTCCAAAGAATTAAACGATCAGGACGTCTACTCTAATTCAACGAAAAACGTAATTTCGAAATAAACTCGCGACTTTCCTACTCCGGTTCTACTGCGTTTCATCCGATCAAACATTGTTTGACGTTTGAATGTTCTAAGCCTAATTGAAGTAGGCTTAGAACATTTAAACGGATGAAACGACGCGACGGATCGAAGTGGAACCGGAGTACGAAAGTTTGAATGTTCTAAGCCTGATTGGAGTAGGCTTAGAACATTTAAACGTATGAAACGACGCGCCGGATCGAAGTGGAACCGGAGTACGAAAGTCCCGAGTTTATTTCTAAATTATGTTTTTGTAGAAAGAGAGCAGACGTCCAGGTTGGGCAAAGACGTGTGTTGATGCGAGCTGATAATTTTAAATGAACACCCTTGACGGAGAGGCCTCCAATTGTTTTAATTACCCTCATATCCACATTACTGCCCGTGGTGCTGGTGGAATTCATGAGGAGCTTACCTGGCAAGTGGAATTTGTAGATTCCATAGGGTTTGCCAAGTCTTGGTGTTCTAGTAGTGGTAAGACTATTTGAAGTGTCCGCTTAGGGAAGTACCACACCTTTGTCAGTTATTCTACCGCCAAACAGTAATGTGAAAACAACAGAGTTCCAGTTTAACGGGCAATGTTTCCACAGTTTTTTATAGCTCAGAGTAACGGGACGAGCAGGACATGTGCCTGATGATAAGCAACATGCCTGCCACATAATAGCACAGTGATACGCAGCTATTGGTACATGAAAAGTCCTAATCATTACCTAGCATGCACTGTGCTTGTCACCCAGAGATCTAAGATATTGTATCTCTGAGCCCTGTAATTTCTCTGGAAACAGTGCCCTTCAAATCGGAACACAGTAATGTTTGCACATTAATGCTTGGCGGTAGAATAACTGGCAATAGTGTGGTACATCCCCAAGCGGACTCTGCCAAGAGTCCCATCACTACTAAAATTACAGGACAAAGAGATTTATCATCTTATAACTTACAGATATAGACTACAGGCCCGTGAACAAAATTTACGTAGTAATGTTATAAATTTATAATTTGTATAGTTTCAATACCTCTTCTAATCTATTATTCTGCAACGCCGTACAAAAATCATGCGACAAGGAGAAATGATCGAGGGTTGCAACCCCCCCTCTTCGACTGTACTCAGTTGGATAGCTTACAAGTGACGGCATAGTGCTGAATCTTATTACTTTATACCTTTCTATCATCCTACATAGGTCTCCTGGTGGTTTATTTACTACGTAAATTTTGTTCACGGGCCTGTAGTCTAATAGTGGTTTGTACTCTTTATGTTCCAATAACTGCGTGACACTGTGTAAAGGTGTAATCATGTTGTCAAATGCCCACAATTTGTCAAACATTCGGATACTTATTTATCTAATATCCGCTAATTTCAACCTTACACTAGATAATAATAACTAAAATTCTTTCCACTAAATATACCAGCTTCCTGTTATCTTCAATCGTCATAAAAACCGAAGAGAATTCTAAATTACGTTTTTCTTTGACGTTCGCTGTGATGAATGTTTTTGCGAGCGAATAAAAACTTTGTAAATTTGTAATTATGAAAACAACAAGAGACGCGGTCAAGGTTACAACATGGAATTATCATAGAATTAACTACTATAATACTGCGAAATAAACTCTATGGTATTTATATATCTGAAGCGGATTTGTTTCTTGATTTGAATATTTATCAGTGTATAAACAGCTCATTGAGAGTCTCTCACAGTGAGAGAAGGCCCCGAGTCTCCGAAACTCTGCTTAAAACTTAAACAGCTAGATCTATTCTGATGAAATTGTTTTTTTTTTTTAAATAAAGAGTGACAAGACGAGCGGTACATGTGTCTGATGGTATGCAGCATGCCTGCCACATAACAGTACAGTGGCACGCAGAAGAGTCCAGATTATTACCTAGCGCTGATCTGCGCTCGTCACCCAGAGATCTAAGATGTTATATCTCTAAGCCCTGTAATTTCTCTGGAAACATTGCCCTTCAACCCGGAACACAGTAATGTTTGCACATTACTGCTTGGGGCGGTAGAATAACTGGCAAAGGTGTGGTACTTCCCCAGGCGGACTCTGCTAAGAAGCCTACCACTACAGTTACGTTGTTGTTTACGTTTATATGGATTCGAGAATGATTTAAACTAACAAATTGTTGCATTTAAGATAGGGATAGAAATACATAAATAAATAATAAATTAAACAAACTGTTCTTTATGCTCCACGTTTCTGCTTCGTGGTGTGCTATGGAAATACATATTTCCAGCAGGAGAATAGGACAGGCTGATTATGATGACGATCATAATCCACCCGTAATATTATGTCTTTTATCGGATATAATATACCTTGCCCTTTTTCTATAGGACTGCTCGTAGCTCGAAAAAGTGACATCGTTTAATGGTTGACGTTCCAAAGATTCGATATTCCAAAGACCCCATCGTCGCTTGACGTTTTAATACCAGGTACCAGTGAAGTGTAAACCTAGACTATATATTATACTTAGTATTTTTTTTTAATTTGTAGCCAAATCATTCATATAATTTTTAAAAGTTTTTAAATATAAACGAAGTTTTGGCGTAAAACTGTAATTTATAATTTACGAGCGGCCCGCTCCGGCTTTGCTCGAATAATAACCTAGATATCAACTGCAGCGCCATCTGCCGGGCTGATTTGTAAATCTAAACCTTCCAGGGCCCTACCCAAACGTATACAAAAAAAATCATTCAAATCGGTCCAGCCGTTTAGGAGGAGTTCACTAACAACGAAAAGTGGCATTGATTTTTATATATATAGATTACTAGCAGCGCCCCGCGTTTCAGTAGCCTAGTAGTTAATAACAAAAACAGGCTATTTTTATGCCGGGAAAATAACGGAATCGGAAACTCGCGTAGTTTCCAATTCCCGGAATGAAAATAGCCAGTTTTGTTATTCCAGACCATTATCTATCTATGTACCAAATTTCATCCAAAACCCTTGGGTAGTTTTTGAGTGAAAGAGTAACAAATAAACATCCATACATTTTTACAAACTTTCGTGTGTATAATATTAGTAGGAAGTGTTTACGTAAAAGTGTCAGTTATTATATTTTAAACACGTGACAGCATGACATTTAATTATATTATTTTCATGTCAATGGCGAAAAAAACGGTCCACGTGAAATGGGAATGTCGCAAAACTTCTTGCCCTTTGAAAAACAATAAATACAAATTAGACCTGCAGGGTCGAGGGTGTCTGTTTTAATTTAGCTATTCAAGGAAAATCAGACGTAATTGCGAGTATTCAGTTCAATTACTTCTAATTTAATTACTCACTTTAAAATTTGCTGAGGTAAGACATTTTGCAGAATCCGCCTCGAGAAATACACCATTGCCAATTATTATTTTCGTATTTATTTCTTTTCTTAAATCTAAGTTTTTACAATATTTAAATAAAACAACATAAAAACATTATAAAAACTTAAATCTAGATAGCCGCCAGCAGCGGGGCAGGGCCCAAGCTACCGGTGGTTAGGGCTGCAGAGTGAGGAACCTCCTGACGATGCGCGCTGTGTCGAGGATGACCGCCTTCTGCATCTGACCCTTAATCCAACCGTCTAACGAAAGTCTCTTAAGGTGTTGGTCGAGACTTTTCGCTATAAGGCCGTTTGCCGACACGACTATTGGGACTATGATCGTCGAATCAACATCCCACATGGCGGTAACCTCGTGCGCCAAGTCAAGGTACTTGCTCAGCTTGTCCTTCTCGGCTTTCACGAGGTTCTCGTCATGTGGTATGGTGATATCGACGATCATAGCCCTGCGCTGAGACCGGTCTATCAGCACGATATCAGGCTTATTGGCGACAATAGTCCTGTCCGTGATGATAGAGCGGTCCCAGTAGAGCAACGCACGACCATTCTCGAGAACTGGCAGAGGTGCGTACTTATAGTACGGCACCTCGGACTCAACAAGGTCATATCGAAGAGCAAGTTGCTGGTGGATGATCCTGGCTACTAGGTTATGCCTGTGCAAGTACTCGCCGTTAGCAAGATGCGAACAACCGGAAATAACATGACGAAGAGATTCACCTGGACGGCGGCATGCCCGACAAATGTCGACCGTACCGTCCTTCATTATGTATTTCCGGTAGTTGTTCGTCTTGATAACTTCGTCTGCAATTGCACAGGCAAAGCCCTCGGTTTCTCCGAAGAGGTCCCCGAAGCGCAGCCAGTTCACTGACGCGAGCAGATTCACATCGGGTCCCGTCAGGGCCCGATAGAATCGCCCGTGCAGCTCCTTGCTCTTCCATACTTCCTTGCGATCATCAGTGCTGAGCACCGATGGTTTGCGCCAGTTCTCGTTTGCCATTGAAAGAGGCGTGAGGCTCCTGTCAACTGCCACAACATCGCGATGCATCCCGGACTCGCTGTTGCGGAAATAATCCCTGAGACTGCATACCTCGCGGTTGTGAAGGTTCTTGACATTTAAAAAGCCTCGACCCCCCCATTTCCGTGGGATATACAGTCTCATAACAGACGAGCGCGGGTGTAGCATGCGGTATGTTGTGAGCAGTTGACGGACCTTTCTATCCAGGGCGTCGAGCTCAGTCTGAGTCCATCTCAGTATGCCAAAGGAGTATATCAGCAGAGGCATTACCCAACCGTTGAAGGCTCGCGCCTTGTTACCGCCTGACAAAAGACTTTTAAGTACTTTTGTCAGCCGGCAAAAGAAGCGCTCCTTCACCGATTTCTTAATGTCATCTGCTGATATACCCAACGACTGTGACATACCGAGATATTTGTAGGTCTCGTCTTCGGAGAGGGATCTGAGAGTTATAGTCTCGGAAAGTTGTAAATTCTCTGAATTTACTACTTTCCCTCGCTGTACATGCATGACCGCACACTTGTCGACACCGAACTCCATCTTGATGGCGTTACTAAAAACCTCTGTGGTTTTTAATAGCTCCAACAAGTCTTGGCGTTTCGGTGCAAAAAGTTTGAGGTCGTCCATGTACAGCAAATGAGATATAACCTCACCTCCTCTACGAAGACGATAGCCTAACTCTGAATCTTTCAGCAGAGTGCTGAGAGGATTCAGACTTAGGCACCACCATAGGGAACTCAGACTGTCTCCCTGAAATATTCCCCTTTCAATCTTTATCAAGTCCTCCGAAACAAACGAGCTGTCTACGTTACCTGGTTGACGAAGAACTGTGACCCACTGTCCCATGCATTTGCTTAGAAAAAATTTTAGAGTTGGATTTATTTTGTACAACTCTAAAACTCTTTCTAGCCATGAATGGGGCACCGCGTCATAGGCCTTCTTATAGTCAATCCAAGCAGCGGAGAGGGCTCCCTTGTTTCGTTTGACTTGTTGGCAAATGGTCGTGTCAATGAGGAGCAGCTCCTTAGTACCACGGGACCCAATCTTACATCCATTCTGAGAGGAGGCCAAAACGTTATTTGCGACTATATGCGCGTTGATTTTTGCTCTCAGAATGGATGTAAGCAGCTTATAGATGGTAGGCAAGCACGTGATGGGTCTGTAGTTCTTTGGTTCCGTGGTACTACCAGACTTATGGAGCAGGAAGGTGACTCCGGTGGTCATGAAACTGGGAAGAGAACCCGTCTCGAGAGCTTCTTGGAATTGTGTTGCCAAACGCTCATGTGAATTCTAAATTCTAAAAACATACTTACACTAGTATATACCTAATATTTCTTTTCGGCACTCTTTGGATTAATAACTTCCCTCTTTTATCCTCTCCTCTCCTCTCCTCTTCTAAATTCTAAAAAAAATACTTACACTAGTATATATACTTAATATTTTCTTTTCGGCACTCTTTGGTTATTAACTTATCTTCTCATCCTCTCCTCTCCTCTCCTCATCTCATCCTCATGATCTCTCTTCATCATTAACCTACAGTATTTTATTTACTCTTTAGTATTTTTCTAATTTTCTTACTTTCTCAAATTAATGAGCTCTAAACTCATTAACTCTTTAACCAATGAGTATCTAACTCTTGGATTTTGTATGAGCCCTAAACTCATACGCTTATCTTGAACCCTACCGTTCAAGGTATCTCTTGAGCCCTACCGCTCATGTTAGCTTTTGAGTCCTACCGCTCGTGCTATCTTTTGAGCCCTTATGCTCATCCTTAATTACTTTCTTCCCCTTATAAAGAGCGGATGATAACTCTATAAATAAGCCTAACTATCAAGCCCTATGTTCATCCCTTTTATCATTCTTATTTTCTTCTATCCATAGAGCGGGTGATAACTCTTTAAATAAGCCGACTATTAGAGCGGTTGATGACTCTTTAAAAAAGCCTGCCATCGCCGAGAGTGTATGCTTTGAGTGTTCGTCATTGAATGTGAACTTACACCCAAACAGAATGGAAGAGATGAATGAAAAAACTTGAAAGGTTACTTGAATGGAGTTATGTTTGTGTGAAGGTAATACCTCTCTTAAACCCTTTAGAATTTCTTACCAAATTTTACAGAAGCGTAAAATTTCCGCAGTCGTGGGGAATATGTAACGTTACATATTGACTACAATATGTAAACGTACATTCCTACTTTCATTCTAAAAACATCACTTTCATAGGAGAGATGTGTGTATTTACATACCAAAATTTTCATATCACTAATTTCCTTTAAATTGTGTCCATTCGATAGATAATAATTTTCTGGTTGTTGTGATATATTTCTTGTATCATATACCTTATTCTAAATCTATAATAATTACGTTTTTCCAAAAATTTTGTTTGTTTACATAATGTAAATACTTCAAAAAACTATTTGTCACTTAGCAATTTTTACTCTTTTTCATAAGGTTGTATAGTTTTTAGAATTAATCCTCTTTGAATTGTCAATATTAAAATAAAGTTTATTTTCTCCAGATTCAAATCATCAAAAGTTTACTTTATGAATCTCATCGGCTGAGAAAGTCAGTGAGAATCCGGCTTCCAACAGGGAAAGACTTAAGAACAATGAACTCCCAAGTGACCAACATCACCAGTAAACCTTGAAGGTTTATGGAACATTATCTGCTGTTGGCTGAAGCCATTCCTGACTGCCGGATGGGAACTCTACCGTGAACCTGCGAGCCATGCCCAGCTGTGGGATGCTGAACGCTGTACCTGCTCCAGGCTACTGAACCTGCGAGCCATGCCCAGCTGTGGGATGCTGAACGCTGTACCTGCTCCAGGCTGCTGAACCTGCGAGCCATTCCCTGATGGAAGTCCTCACTGAACGCTGTACCTGCTCCAGGCTGCTGATATTGGGATGCTGAACGCTGTACCTGCTCCAGGCTGCTGAACCTGCGAGCCATTCCCTGATGGAAGTCCTCACTGAACGCTGTACCTGCTCCAGGCTGTGGAACCTGCAAGCCATTCCCTGATGGAAGTCCTCACTTAAGCCCCTTTTTTTATTATTTTTGTTCTTTTACATTCTCTTTATATCACTCTACTTTTTTTCTACCTTCCCTTTTATCTGTATTTCTTTAATATACTTGTAATCACGAACATCTTATTATTCCCCTTCATCCACCTCTCCTCTGTTGTTCACTGACGTGACATTAACGCCTCGAGAAATACACCATTGCCAATTATTATTATTGTTATACTGCCAAACAGTGACGGACAAACTTTATTGTGTTCCGGTTTGAAGGAAAATGTTTCCAGATAAATTACTGGGAAAAGAGATAAATTAGCTTAGATACATACGTATATCTCTGGGTGACAAGCGCAGACGTTGCTTGGTAGTGATTTGTATTATTCATATGGTAATAGCTGCGTAGTACTGCTGCGTACAAAAAATGAATGAGCAACCGTGTCGCTTACCATCACGCGTATATATTTCTTGTCCTGTCACTGTAAATGAAGTATAAAAAATGCACTTTTATCTTCTGCATTATCCCAAAGTGCGTTATACATTAGAGGGAGGGCATCTAAGTCCAACTTTCATAAGTTATTTCAAAATATACTTTAATATAATTTATGTAAATACTTTAATTTTTTTTATAGGCACCTATAGCAGCTGGCCTGAAGTGATCTCCACTGAAGGCGGCTAGCATACAAGGGAATACATTTATCGTTTGGTAGCATTGCGCAAGAAATAACCACATGGATACACTATTGTTATGTTACAGTAACTGCGCAGTCGTAGGTGGTGGATATGAAAATAAAAACAAAACAATGTCGTGGCTAATGGCACAGGCGGGAGACAACGCGAGCGGCCGCGGTCGGCCATGTTTGTTTTTTGGTACATATGCCGAGTTTGAAATATTCGATTAGCATGAGACAGATATTTTCATTATTTATTTATCTGAATTTCGAGCAGAATGGGTTAAGAGTAAAATTTAGTGGAATAGGGGTTAATCGTTTAATGTAGTGGAATATGTAGAGCGGAATGGAGTAGAGTTGAGTGGGATTAAGGTGGTATGGAGACGGATGGAGTAGATATGTGCGAAATAACGTGTACTAGATAGGAATGCAGTGGTGTAGAGTGGAATAAAGAGGAACAGAGTGGATTAAATAGGAACAGAATGGAATAAAAAGGAACAGAGTGGAATAAATAGGTACGTAGTGGGACAGAGCGGAATATAGTGGAATGGAATTTAAAATATTATTCTTTATTATTTGTAGAAACTAAGTGTAGAGCACTTACAGGATGGTAGGCACAAGTTTCTGATAGTTGCAACAGTTTTGCCCACTACGAACATACAATAAATACGCTTCATACTTATTATAATTATTATCCTCCTCATTATTAATTATCATAGCCATGGTCATTCAGCGTAGTAACGGCATCAGCATGCTGGCAAGCTTCCGACCGGTAGTGAACATCATCTTAATTATCTCTGCGAGAACGTCCAAAATCATAATCATGAGGTCATAAGTTCGAATCCCTTCTGCACCTCTGATTTCTATTTTTCCAAGAGAAGAAACTTGTACTGCACGTGTACAAGTTTGTCTTCACTATTGTTTTTAACTGTGAAGAAAAACACGGTGAGGTAACCAGCAAACTCTAAAAATATTATTTTTTTAACTTTAGGTCAAATATCAAGCCACACTTGGCCAGCGTAGTGGATTATATCCTTGACTGTCTCATTGTTGGAGAAGACCCGAAGACTTATGCAATTAAACATAAAGTGGGCTGCGTATGCTGGGTTTTAAGAATGTTTGATAAAAATACGTATCTAATCTAACGCATTGTGTACCTTGAGCTATTGTCCCACTAAGTCTACCTAAAATAAACCAAGCCACGTGACTGCGATAAGTACAAAATTATAGCTGTTATTTCCTTCCTTCCACTCGACACCACCAAAACGACACCATCCGTGGTGTCGTATGGAATCTCTAGTCCATACGACACCACCCTAGTGATGTCCAGAAACGCGTGTTTTTGACTAACAGCTCCCAGTTCATTAAAATAAATAAATAAATATCAGACAACATCACATACATTGATGCGACCCCGAAGTTATTATTTCAAGTTATCTATAGTTAAACGATAATTAATAAAACAGAGTTTATGAAATATTTTTTTTTTCTTTCAGTGAAGTAAGTAGTTATGTAGGTATTAAAGAACGGACCGGAAAACTAGTCTTGCAGCGTGTCCACAATTGTTGTTACGTGCTTGTAATAGGCCTTAATGAACTTTTCTTTTAGTGTGTCTTTTCCGGGAAAAAAACTTTCAGCCAACAATTTTGCTGTATTTAATACAATCTGAGCATCACTCAAATGGTCCGTTTGGGTACAATTATCCTTCATATTTTGTTCCGTTTGCGTTTTCACGGACATATAAATGTCTGGTGTGACGTCGTCATCTCTACACTCTACAACATACTCTTGAGTATCCTGCATTTCAAACACATCATCGGGCGAGAGTTGGTATTTAGGTTGAAAACTCAAAATTGATTGACTCTCCATACTTTCTAAATTATGTTATTAAGTATTTATATATTTCTAAATACAATAGTAATAGCACAGTGAACAAAACAGAAAACAACTGAATTCAGAAACGCCACAGTGACATACTTATATTCTTTAGTGTCATGTGCTAGCATTATGGAAACATTAAAAAAGTTTCTACTCCGATTTACCCGAAGATGTAATACTCTGTTTAAAAAAACCTCTATCTGAGTTCATCTAAAGCCTGGGCCACAGTGATATAACCATTGATTAATTGCATTTGAACATCAAGTATAAAGTCATCATCCACAATGTATTTACTCTTCCTTTTTTGTTCTAAAGCTTCCATACCTAAGTATTTATTCATTTTATTCATGGTTCTGGTCAAAGTAACTGTTGTCTTGTTTATTCCCTTTATTAGTTTCGAATGAAAACCTTCGGATACATTATCGGTACGATGTCTTTCACCATATACGCTAAAAAGATCTGGGGAGTGAATTTTTAACCAATAATTTTCGATGTAACGTATAAATCTGGTCATGTTTATATTATTAATTCTATAAAGGACAATGCCCACGTCCCATACATTGAAAACCCTGTCAAACTTTTTTTGATACTGAAAGTGCATAGAGATGAATAGTGTCTAATTAGGATTGTTCATGCTTCTTAAAACGTCTGCTGTTGGTGTTTTTTATTTTCCAAATACCAAAAATGAGTTACAGTTAAACCAAAAGTAAGGTTATGTTTACTGTCAAAATACATTAGAATTATGTTTTCTTTCGGATTAGAAGAGAAAAGAAAAGAAAGAACTATGGTATTATCTTTCAAAACATATTTCTTATCAGAATAAATAGGAATAATAGTACTGCTCAATACCAACTGATTACCATACGTATGAACACTTCATTTGCATATAAATATTGTCACAGAAGGGAATATCTTAATTGTGATATAAATATCTCATTATTTTGATATTCGAGTTAGAGGTTTCCATCAGACAACACAAGCATATATGGTTTTATGTAATTATTACCACAATTATGTACCTAAGTAATAAGGAGCACTGAATCACATCATTCCCAGTTTTGTTAAAACCAATATAAATTCCGTCACAAAAACTGGATGAGTTGTCGTTGACGTCCGATTAGGAATTAATAATATTCTTCTAATTCCTAATATTTCTCTACGCACCGCAAAGAAGCTCAAAAAATCTTCCTGGAGCAATCTCTTTTGAACAATCGGAATAATTTTACTGTGTCTGAAATCCGACATTGAAACATTGGTAATCGGAGTTTGTTGTGGTGAATAATGTATAAATATTACACCGCTTAGAAAACACGAAGAAAACTATATTAAAGGACGAAAACAATTAATTTTGCTTGTTTACTTTTTGAATTTTTAATTTGACAACTTGTCAATTTGACATTAATCTTTGACCACAAAGATTGTTTTACCTCTTTGTTTGACCAATTTAGTTTGGTGAAAACGTTTCGTTTCACAATTGCATGCCAACTTCTTTCTCGTTTACATTGCTATAAAATGCAATGATTATTTCTTTGTCGCCGTAATTACATATATCGTTATTTAAATATGTAAAAGTAGTAAGTAAACGACATTGTGAAAGAAATTGACATACATAACATCTACATTCAATCTCAATCTAACGCGGATCAATAAAACGAAACGCAAGTACCGATTCGTTATTGCAATATTTTCCAAGTCAGCTTTGTTGGAAAATGGTAGGTTTAATTTAAAGAAATGCAAATTATTTTAATTTGTAATGTTAGAAAGTTATATAACTTCGCACACGAGTACAACAAAAAAATCACCGATTTTTTAATATATAACTCATATGTCTACACGACAAATATTTTGGCGAGTCAAAAATGGACATTGTCCTTTGGGTTTTGATATACTCCCATCCTTCTGAAGTACGTTGTGGTGGCAAGAGCGGTAAGGCCGCTGTAATGTTAGAGAAACAATTCTTTTTTCCGGTTTGGTTTCATTATTTTTAAACTTTTTGGCATTTTTACTAATATTTTTGCACCAGTGATAATAGCAGCCTTTTATTATTACATTTGGATATTCTTCTTTTATAGCGTTAATTGCTGCGGACTCATAGTCACAATGTACTTTATAAGGTTTAAATTCTGGTAATTGTGATTGAATCATGTGGAATAATAACTCATAGCTTTTCTGTGTTCGATTAGTCATAAATGCACTGATAAGTGGTACCACTTTTGTTTCTTCAAAAGTGCTGCCTATGTCACCAAGAATATTGTGAATTTGTTGGAAGGGAGTCGGGCAGACTGCAAAAGTTCCATCAACGAAATACTCAGTGATTTTACAAATCATTACACGACAACGTTTGGGACAAAACACCAATATGCGAGTACCATCATAATAGTAATCCGCTAATATAGACTCGCGAAATCTTACCGGTACAGTGACCTCATTTATACATTTAAAAATTGTAGCGGGAACTCCAAGTTCTTTATTTCTTGCATCATAAAGCAATTGTTTAATACTTTTAAACTTTGGAATTGCATTCAGTAAATCATGACCTTTTTCTTTCAATGTAAACACATTATCTTCATATAAGGTTGGTATTGGTTGGTCAGATGTAATTACCTTATTTCGTAATGCGTTTGTTACCAGCAAACGGTCATTTGCAAAGGCGTCTCTTCCGCAAGTGTGATCGTTGGTCTTTGTAATTATGTCATTCTAAAAAGTAATATTAAAATTTATTCTAGTAAAATAAGTAAAGGCTATGGAATACTCGAAAAAATGACTAATGAAAAGGATACTTACCATTACAGTTATCGTACCTGGACACTTTGTCCTTTTGAAGCTAGTGCATCTCCATAACACTGAGCCGTTTTTATATCCCTTGTGACGGTGAAATTTATACGTTTGCCAGAGCAAAGCTGTTCCGCCATTAGTTTTTATGTATTTTATGTCGTCAGTATTAGTATCCATGTCCATTGTGAAAAATTAAAATATTCGGACGGAAAGACAATAATATGCAAATTGCAATGAACAATGTCAAGATGACCATTTGAGTGACAGATAAATATAAACTTTATCAAATGACATACCTCATTAATGAAACTGCTTGAACTTAATTGGAGTTTTCATATCAACAACTTTGTATGTAGGTAACCTCACTATTTGTCGGTGGTGTCGTATGGACTAGAGATTCCATACGACACCACGGATGGTGTCGTTTTGGTGGTGTCGAGTGGAAGGAAGGTGTTATTTGGGGTAACATGGTTCTTTAATAACTATTTATTGTGTACGTATTACGTGATATGTATAAATAATCCTTATCTTGCAGTTTTGTTATGTGACCTACAAATGATTGTTTGGAAAGGGTCTTAAATAAAATCAATAAAGCAGATATTTTTTTATACTGTCCTATTCTACATAATTATTATCTAAGCCGTTGTAGCCAATTGCCGAGAACTTTCGATTCATTTTACAATTTAGAACCTTCACTCTCTTTTTATGAGAGAAGACCCCTAGTAAGTAACTATTTCCTGATCTGTGCTCTAGTCCCAGTTGCCTATCGAGCGACGTTCCGCTTTTGGCAACGGAATCGATCGATTCCAGAGCCTCCAACTGGTACTTAGCCGGGCCATCCCATACAAGAGCTAGTCTGAGCTTGGTATAATGTAGCAACTGTTCAGGCTTGAAGTATCTTCCCACCTTAGATAAGATAGCTTAGAGGAGACAACAATTTTTTTGGCAGCTAATTTAACGTTGGACTCGATGAAAGAGCCAAAGTTGAGCGTTATAGTCAAAGTAACGCTCAAACACTCGAGATGGTCAGTAACCGAAACACCTCGAAATATAGGACTGAGTCTGTTAGAATTTACTCGTTTTTGGGAGAACCGACACGCCTGGATCTTTGCCTCGTTAAACTTGCCCAAATTGGCATCACCCCAAACAGAGACCTGTATGAGGCCATGCCAATCTGGTTATGCCAATTTGCTTCAATGACCAAGTTCAGTCGCTCGATCATACTCTCTCTAGTGACTGAGTTTCTTATCCACTGATTCTCGCTCTAGATAGGTATGCAAGGCTCAATAACGGTGCTCCTTACCGGGTCTCCATACTCAAAGATCAGGGCTTCAACAAATCGTTGATATGTAGCAGAAAAGAGTGTCGCAGAGAGCACTGACTCTTGAGGGACTCCGGTATTGGTAGCCATTTGATCTGACGAGTAGCTATCAATGACGACTAGTATGAATCGATCCCTCAAAAAGTCCAATATCTACGACAATATTAACCTATAAAAGACAGACTATAACTGGAAAGCTTGGTCATAAAGCCATCATGCCAGGCCCTGTCGAAAACCTTTGAGATATACAGGGAGACTGCAAGTGGCTGCGGTTTTTTTGTTGTGTTTTACATTTGCCCGCAGCCCGTGAGTCAGAAGTTTGACGGCTGTAAGACTACAATAAAGACATCGTTCTTGGCGTGTTGTTAAATTAAATTCGTCCAATTATTTTGGTCCTCAGCGACGGCCGAGCGGCCAGTGCGTTGGTCGTCGTTTATAAATAAACAAGGAAAACGTTACATATAATTTATACGCTTCTCATTTCTTCCGAGATTGTTAAATGGTAGTGGAGATGGAGAAAAATATAAAGCCGTTACCATACTATTTGGACTTCGTACGGAGAATGTTACAAGGCTGGTCTAGTCGGTAAGTCGGCGATTACCGATCCGGATCCCCTGGGTCAAATCCCATTCGCACCCTTCCCAGTCTTTTCGAAGTCATGTATGTGGGCGCTAACTTAAAAAAGAAACATGGTGAGGAAACTCACATATTTCTAGAATCTTTCCAGGTTATGCGTCACACATCAATCTGCACTGGGCCAGCGTCAGCGGCGTGGATTGTGGCCTCAGCTATCTGACAGTGCGAGAGAAGGCCCTGAGTCCCAGCAGAAAAGGGGAACATTTAGTGGGATGCTTATCTACCTAATGTGTGCACAGGGAATCCTATAAATCCAGGGAATATTATAAATGTCAATATTTGGATGTTTGTCGCTCAATTATGTCGGAACGAAATTCCATCTTATGGTTACATGGAAAAGATTGCTTTTAGCGATAAGACTCGGAAATCCGATCTGAATTATCCATAAAACGATGAAGTTGATTAAAATGATTAAGTGTACTAGCAGTTGGAAGCGTGCCCATCATGGTGACGGCACTGCCACTCTGAATGGCAAAGCATCCATGCAAGATGATACTGTTCGTAGCTCAAAAAGCGACATGTTTCATGAGTAGATTTAGTATAATTAAGGGTTTTTAAATTAAAAACTCTTTGGTTTCATGGTTGACGTGCCAAAGACTCGAACGAGGTTTGACTGCGTTTTCCTGAAAATAACGTTTAGGCTGAATGCGCTGCCAGAATAAGTTTTTCCGATAGTTATAATTTCAGTGTCTTCAAGTGTAGTATAAATCAGTTTAATTTAGGTAAACACAGTCTATCGTATACTCAAGGCCGGCCTTAGCCATCCAGGCGCCCCGGGCAAGCCATGCATCAAGCGCCCTAAAGAACAACACTACACTTTGGGGACGTTGAAATACACACCCCCCCCCCTAGGTTAAGATTTCCCAGCGCCCTTGTAGTATCCGGCGTCCCGGGCAACCGACCCCGTCGCCCCACCCTAAAGCCGGCACTGCGTATACTGCACTGTCGATTAATATCAGCCGAGATGGCGGTCAAATACAAACACTTAACATTATGTAGGGGCTAAGAGCACGTACTTATGTGGTAAGATTTAGTATATAAGCAGATGACAGCGGTAGAGCGATCAGTCTCTCGCCCCGCGTCACTTGTGTATAATTAACATCAATATAGTCAGCAGTTTATACGGTGACGTGGTTTCATTTCCTCTCCAGTACCAGTAACACCTACAGTGGTGACCCCGACGTGATCCAGCCCGACGTGATCCAGCTCGACGTGATTCAGTGGTGGTTACAGTGGTGACCACGACGATTGAACAGTGAGTTAAAGAGAAGATTCAGAAGATTTTTTTGTTTGGTGTTACTGCGTTAGTAAATTGTTTTTCAACAATGTTTCCGCACGCTGCACCAGTAAGTGGGCAAGTGGGTCAGCAGGGCATGAAAGACGAGCGAACGAATTCCGCTGATTGTGCCCTGGCCGCTATAGGTGTGTCAACGAGACTTCCAGATTTTTGGGTTGACATGCCGCGGTTATGGTTGGCCCAGTTTAAAGCAGTGATGGCATCGCAGAAACAAGGGGATGGAGGAAAGTTCAACATGGTTCTATCAAAATTGGGGAGAGACTCATTCCAGACGCCGGTGAACAACAAGTATACGGCGCTGAAGGACCGACTGCTGCAGGTCTATGAGGATAGTGCTGAGCGACAAGAACTTAGCAACAAGAACAAAATTATAGAGACCACCACGTGCTACGACATCGCTGCTGTATCCGGGAGTAACGAACAGGTACCCCATTTACCTCTCACGGAGCTAGTCAGGCAGGTGAGGAAGCTGGAGTTAGAAGCGACATCGCTACGCAGTAAGGTTCAAGTTCAAGAACGCGGAAGAAGCAGGAGCCAAAAATGGAGCGAAAATAGGACTGGTTCGCGGAAGAAAAGGGCACCAGGTGATCCAGAGTGGCTGTGCAGATTACATTTCCGGTTCAAGAAAATTGCTATGCGATGTTAAACAGCCGATAATTGGAGCCGATTGTTCAAGGAATTTTAAACTGACTGTAGAGAATTAGTACAGAGGATATATCGGACTTCTTGAGGGATCGATCCATACGAGTCGTCATTGATGGCTGCTCGTCGGATCAAATGGGTATCAGTGCCGGAGTCCCACAAGGGTCGGTACTCTCTGCGACGCTCTTCCTGCTACATATCAATGATCTGTTGAAGCCCGGTATCTATGGGTACGCAGATGATAGCACCGTTGTAGAGAGTTACATATCTAGCGCGAGAGCCACTGGGCAGCAAACTCAGGTACTGAGAGAGAGTCTGATCGAGCGTTTGGGCTTGACCCTTGATGCGGTGTCCAAATGGGGCGATGCCAATCTGGTCAAGTTCAACGAGATTAAGACGCAGGCGTGTCTGTTCTCCGCTAAAAGGAGTCCTTTCCAACTGACTCCAACTTTTAGAGGTGTATCCGTGCCGGTCTCTGACCGTCTTGAACTTTTGGGCGTTACTTTGACCTCTACGCTCAACTTTGGCTCGTTTATCGAGTCCAAGGCTAAACTTGCTGCCAAAAAACTTGGTGTCCTCTCAAAGGTGCGAAGGTACTTCAAGTCTGAACAGTTGCTTACACTATATCAAGCACAGATTCGCTCCTGTATGGAGTACTGTTCGCACCTGTGGGATGGATCGGCTAAGTATCAGCTGGAGGCTCTGGAATCGATCGAGAGACGTGCCAAAAGGCTCATAGGCAACGACACTCTTGTGCGAAAAAGACTTCAAAGTCTTGAACATCGCCGAAAAATTGCTAGCCTATCGGTTTTTTATCGGATACACTTCGGAGAGTGTGCGACTGATTTGCATGATCTGATACCACCTTCTCCTTTTTTCTATCGGAATGCTCGTAGCTCGAAAAAGCGACATCGTTTCATGGTTGATGTTCCAAAGACACGAACGAAGAGATTCGACTCTACTTTTGTGATAAGAACGTCTAAGCTGTGGAATACGTTGCCTGAGTGGGTTTTCCCCGATGGTTACAATCTTTGTGTCTTCAAATCGAGAGTGAATCGGTTTTATCTAGGTAAACACGCTCCATCGTAGACCGAGATGGCGGTCAAGTGTAAACCAAAAAAAAAAAAAAAAAAAAAAAAGAAAAACAGCAATTATTACGCGTTTGGTATTTTCGATTACGAGGTTGACCTTTGGGTTAACTGGCGTAGAACAAATAAATATTGGTGTCAATGACAGCGGCGGTAGTAGTAGTAATAATGCTGAGCAATCAGTTTTGTTTGGTTACTTAGATGACATAACAAATTGGCTCGAAAAATGCAACCTGGCATAAAGAGCATTTGCGTAGGTTATTTGAACGTTTACAGATATATTACATGGAAGTTGAAATAGGTAAATGTATGTTGAGAAAAGTAAAATAGATTTTTTATGTTACGAAGTCTCGGAAAATGGAATAAGTCCTTTGCCTGACAAAGTCAAGGTTATTCAGGACTATCTCAAACCGGAGACAGTAGAGTAGTTACGCAGGTTTTTGGGTATGTTTAATTTTTATAGAGCATGCATACCAAACGCTGCAAGAGTATAGAGAATTTTTGATAGATATTGACAGACAATGTGCAAAGAAAAGGGACAATATGGGCTAAAGAGGCATTTAGAGCGTTGGAAAAATGCTGCCAAGTAATGGGACCCGGGTCCAGGGGCAAGGTTAACCCTTATGACAGACGCGTCAGACATTAGTATAGGCGCGGTATTGCACAGAAGGAAAAGGGTATTTGGAGAACCCTCGATTATTTTTGCAAAGAAGCCCACGGAATCCCAGAAAAAGTACTGTGTATACGACAAGGAACTTCTGGCGATTTATTCGGGTATTGTGTATTTTACAGATTGGATTGCAAGTGATATGCGTCATGTAATAGGAAATATAAGTCAATAGTCAATAGTGCAAACTAGAACGCTGAGTCAGCAAAGCGGTTCGATGTCAATAGGCCAAGGTTAGCACGGAAGGAAAAATGTGCTAGCTAAACAAGTGGAAGAAACATGTGACGAGTTGAGCGTAATTTTATAATGTAAACAATTTGTGATATAAGTAATTTTTTTTGGTAACAACCCAAAAAAAATTACTTATGTTACTAATCTTATGTTATTAGCTTATGTTTTTCTCCTTTTTTAAGAAAGGGGTGTATGTAGGGGCTAAGAGCACGTACTTATGTGGTAAGATTTAGTATATAAGCAGATGACAGCGGTAGAGCGATCAGTCTCTCGCCCCGCGTCACTTGTGTATAATTAAGATCAATATAGTCAGCAGTTTATACAGTGACGTGGTTTCATTTCCTCTCCAGTACCAGTAACACCTACAATTACTAAAAAGAAAATGGTGAACCAGATAAACGCCAATATTTTAGTCATGGGTTGCGTCATGCAATGCATTGTGTATAAAATATACACATTAAGTGTCGATTTATTCCTAGATAATCTACATAAAATATATTGCTTATGTAAAAGCAACTCTACATATCGAGATAACAATGTTTTTTACGTGAAATGCCCTTGAGTTGTCTGCATTTCTAAGTAGCGTTTGTTTATAAGAGATATCAGTTTAGATATCTAAAGAAAATCGATATGTTGACATTCACAAGTTTATTTTCGCAAAATACACTTAAAAATATTTAATATCAGTTAGGTAAAGAAAGCATTACGTTGTGGACACGGATGATATCACGTTTTAGTAATCTAATGTTTTGGCCAGTTGAAAAAAATGGTTGTCTGTAAAGTCGGTTTACTGACGATAGTTGAACGTGACAACGTCTTAAGAAAATACTGATTGTGTTAAGCGCCATCTAGGTAAAACATTCTGAAGCTTTTTGAAAAGCTGTTCAAAACCCCATCTCTGGGTACATCATTGTACTAGCACAAGTTCTTAACTTCATATCGTCGCTTTTCTAAAACATGGACAGACTCCTTGAACGTAATACACATTTCACTCACTAGATGGTGCGAAAAGTAATAAAGCGAGGTAACGGTGGTAAATATTATCTATTCTATGGCGGTAACGTTACATGACGTCATGTTTTGCGGGCGTGCAGCCGGCTTCATCGAATTATAAGACGTTATCACGTCAAAAACTAAAAACTTAAATGCCAAACCAAATCAAGCAAATCAAGCTTGGAGTACAGTTGGAAATTAGATTGTATGGTGTACAGTGCAATAGAACCTTGGTGTTATAAATATGTGTAGGTGTATGCTTTGGGCAGTCTTTCGAATGAGACGTTTCACGTCGAAGTATTTATTGTAGTCGTCGCATTTTGATAACTTTAACAGTATCATAAACATAGTTGTATCATCTTTGCCAATATTTCGGTGCAGTCTACGACGGAAGCGTTAACCTGGTCACGTATCTGTCTTTCCTGCCAGCTAGCATATGCGTAAATACATAAGCAGCCTACTAAATGTTCCCACTGGTGAGAGATTCGGGCCCTTCTCTCAAGGAGAAGGGCAAGGAGAGAGTCAAGGCCATAATCCACGATGGTTGGTGCCGTGCCCAATTCGGGGTGGAAGATGACATATGACCTCTAAAGATTCTTGGAACATGTTGGTTTCCTGACGATCTTTTCCTTCACCATTTTTATAGTTAGCGGCATTACGCACATGATTTCGAAGAGACGTGGGAACTCCAACCAAGAGCTCCGGATTTCCAGTCTCTAGACTAGACTCGACCAGGCAAAGCTTGTATTAAAAATCCAGTAAAAGCCAGTATTACCAGCTATAAGCTAAATATCACATGGTCTAGAAGACCCAGTTTTAAAATATTCAACCAGTTGCAGTATGCAAAATTAACTATGTATATACGTTTGCTCTTTTAACCTTGAACTTTCTTGAGCGCTAGGATTCGTAGATTTTCCTCGAAGCCTCACGAATTAGCTGAGATATGCGTCATTTGGTGTTTACCAAATAGAGCAATGATTGTGGACAGTTTTTTGCACGCTTTGGTCTATTTACATGCTTTTTATGGCATACCATAAAAACAGTGTTGATGGCAATAGCTTGTTATTGAGTTTTTTGGCCGTGGTGTTTATGTCCGATTCATAATTGAATCGTAAGTAGCTATGAATCCCGCAAGCACCTTTTCCAAGTGTGAGCTTTTTGCAAGTGTAAAATTGCAGAAGTACTACCTTGTCGTCACTACTAGATTTGACGGTGAAAGAAAACTTTGCGAAGAAACCGGTATGTTCCATGAAAGAAATATTTTAAGGTGGATTATGGTCCTTACTCTCTCCTTGTGAGGGAAGCAGTCCCAGCCGTGGGAAATTAAAGTGGATTGCTTATGCTGAGTTGTAGAACACTCCAAAATTACCACCACTTTATTTGCGTCTAAGAACTTGACATAAATAAGTCGTAACTGAACTTATAAAGCTAATGTTAAAACGTAATTTAAAAAGTATAGATCTAATACTTTGATTATACCTTTGTGTATAGTCAAAAATCTAATACCACCAGGCCCATTTCTTTATCGGACTACCAATAGTCCCATAAGCGATAACGTTTTGTGTTTGATGTCCTAAAGACTCGAATAAAGTGGTTTAACTCAACTTTCGTAATAAGAAATTCTAAGCTTTAGAATACGTTGCCTGAGTGGGTGTGTATGAGATGGATATAAACGGAGTGTCTTCAAGTCTAGTGTGAATCGATTTGTTCTGAGGACTCCATTATGGACCTATCTTTTTCCATATCCATCTATATATTATATATAAACTAGCTGACCCCGCAAACGTTGTTTTGCCTTAGTGAACAACCCTTGTCACTTAGGGGTATGAAAAATAGCTAGTAGCCGATTCTCATACCTACAGAATATGCATATAAATTTTGGTTAAAATCAGTAAAGCCGTTTCGGAGGAGTAAGGAAACAAACACTGTGACACGAGAATTTTATATATAAGATTAATGTTTGTCTGTATGTCCTTTTAAATAATCACAAACTATTTATTATGCACTGGATCATGTGATGATCTCTATCAAAGTTGTGCAGTGGCCAAATAAAGTTTCTGAATTGGTACGACCATTTTTTGATAGGAGGCGTAGCAACGCGAGAACGGTACAGCTCGTTAACTATACAAAATACATTAATGTAATGTGCAAACATTACTGTGTTCCGGTTCGAAGGGCAATGATTCCAGAGAAATTACAGGGCTTAGAGACATAATATCTTAGATCTCTGGGTGACGAGCGCAGTTCAGTGCTAGGTAATGATTTGGACTTTCATGTTCCAATAGCTGCATGTTACTGTGCTGTTACGTGGCAGGCATGTTGCTTACCATCAGGCACATGACCTGTTCGTCTCGTCACTCTATGCTATAAAAAAAAAAAGATACTATTCCAAAATCAACCTACTAGCAATACAATTATAATTCATATTGTCGTTCTCCGTTTCCGATACAGACTTCTTTGTATGGTAGTCGCTACGACTACAGAATACTTACGAGCTGCCGAGCTCCAAAACAAAGCGATACACGTGCTCACACTTACAAAGAAAATATTGACACCTCTCTGTTACTCTATTATGTATATATGTATATAAATACTTCAGTAGATACATCCTATACAATGGGTACCTCCTAACCTTGACCCGATAAGTAATTTTCCATACAATCTGCGTTATGTTTTTGTTCTCAATCCTATCCTACTAATATTATAAATGTCAGAGTATGGATGTGTGTTGCTCAATGACGTCGTAATGTATGACCAGATCCGGCTGAAATTTGTAATACATTTAGATTACAGTCTGTGACAACACATAGGCTTCTTTTTATCCCGGAAAATATAACAGGAACAGGAACTACGCGGGTAAAACCGCGGGGCGCTGTTAGTAAAATATTATTTTAATCTGTATGGGAAGTTTAGCTATAATCTATTGGTATATCTATTATTGCATTTTAATCTATAAAATACAGTGTCATTCATTAAACTCTTTTCTTATTTATATCAATGGTGTCATGATGTTTGTTGTGTTTCTTGGAACTTCTCTCAGGATGTTTTCCTTCATAGCTAAAGCCAGTGGTACTATATGTTTAAAAAGCATTGAACTCTTAAAACACTTAGTTATATCAATGTTAAAAAGGCAAATAATAAAAAGGCATGAATCCCGAAGTGCGTGGATATATACCAAATTAGTAAAAAAAGAGTTGATGCTCACAGTTTGCTAATAAAAATGATTACTAATTATGTATTTAGAAATGTTATTATTAAACAGCACCAATGTTGCACAGTACATCACATGTGTAGCTGCATTTATACTGCATATAAACATGTCAGTAACGTAAAACTATAAGATTTACCCCTAGTAAAATTGTTTGGCTAAAGGAGTTTCTAATTAAATAATAGGACGTTGTCTCTACTGCGCTATAATGAATTGTTTTATATAGTGATTGGCAGAACCTCAGGCCCCTGTTAGTGATCAAATCACTCGATTCGCCAATTTCCCATCAAACCCGATTTATTTTGGAATATAAACTGGCCATGCTGTTTGCTAACTACGCACATACCACACTCACACCAACATACGCGTGTTCTACACGATACCTGTGTGCATGCATCGTTCGATAACGCTGCGTATGTGTGCGTCGTCAAAGATTATGTAATGAAAACAAAGAAGAGATAGAAGTGTGACACATGATGTTTCAGATGGAACTCTATAAATTAAGTGAAGTATCTGTACACGTTTCAACGATTAGTTTTCATCTAGATTGGTTTATTTAGAAATTGGATTAATTCGACAAATTTATTTTTATTTGGATCTCAATATTATTTGTGAATTTTACCGTATTCGTGTTCACATTCTTTTTAAATACAAAAAAGTATACATTGTACGATGATAATGCAAGATAATTCCGCTAACTAGCTAGATGGTAATGCCGCTAACTTAAAACGGTGAAGGAAAACATCGTGAGGAAACCAACATGTACCTAGAATCTTTCGAAGTCATGTGTCATCCGCCAACCCGCACTAGGCCGGCGTGGTGGATTATGGCCTTAACTCTCTCCTTGCGAGGGAAGGCCCCGAATCCCAGCGGTGGGAACGTTTAGTGGGCTGTTGATGCTGTTGATGAATGCCAGATAAGTCCTAAAAGTTATCTACTTTTTTAAAATAAAAGTAAAGTTTATGGTTGGTTTACCACATACCTTTAATCAATAGAAGCTATTTCAATTTGCGTATGATAACTGAGTTAGATTCTAGAAGATCCATTACGAATTTACTCAAGTAACTTAACGAATTTAATGACCAATTACAACGCATAAAGTGTATTTGTTCTGTAATACAACGAAATGTCATATCTCTACGCTACTTATTCTATGGATGTTTTGATGTGAAGCGTCTATGTCGGTCGTGTTTACATCGCAGACAGCGTCAGTGTGCGTGCGTTGCTGCCACACGTATTTATTTTAGGCAACGGCTGTACCCGGCTCAGTCCTTCTTGTATTTTCGAGCTACCAACAGTGTCAGTGATCTGTGATTTTGGGCTCTAAGCTTTGATAAATAAAGTTGAAAATGTCGGCGTCACCTATTGCGAGGCAAGCTACTCATAGCCAGGCAATTCCTTCAAGGAGAGTGCTTATAACTGACCCCTCGCAGATGCCAGATGTCTACTCCAGCACACCTGGAGGCACCGTGTATTCTACTACTCCTGGAGGTATATATTAACAATTTAAATCACTAAATACCTATTCAATTTATTTTATATACATACTCTACATTATACATACGGCTCGAGTTATTAGGTCTAGAGTTCCTACATAAGCTTATAAGACGTAAATATGATCGATTCTAAACTGCAACTTTAGTTGCGATCAAACCTAATTGTAAACAAAAAACAATGGAAAACAATTCAATATCATTCAATTCCTTTATTCAAGCTATTGGAAATTCATATCACTTGGTAACGTCGCTTTATACAATTTTATTCTTTGTAAGAGAAATAAATAGTTTTACATCTTAAGTGGTTAGACCTTGTCAAGTAAATAATACAGGACTGAATAAGGACTTCGTCAGTAAATATTCTTTTTTCTTTTAAACATAATAATTTTATGAATTAAAAAAAAATACATTCATGGAAATTTAACTCTAATAAGACTTGTATGTGTGATGTAAATAAAATAGTGTATTTATGTACCTCTTGTAGACTATTTTTTTTATCTAGGAGATTGTCCTTAACTTCAAAATTATATGACTAATAGCAAATATGCTCAATTCTAGTTAAATAAAACAAAATAGGTATGCATTTATTTAACTATTTTATAGGTTTCCACTTGGCTGGCATGCTGATGTTAATCGACGATGTGGCTTATGATAGAGCGCACTTATCTAGAAGAAATCTCTTCATTCCCTATTTTAACATCTTAAATCCTTTTTTTGCACTACAAAGTAGACTATATCTTCACTGGAGCTCTGCACAAAATTTGATTTAAATCGGTTCAGTAGTGTGAAGGCGTAAAATACAGAGTTACTTTCGCATTTTTTATATTAGTCAAGATATGGGTTGCTACGTACCGTAGTTCAATTGAAGGTAAATGCCATCCAACCCGGGTCAATTGATTTTATTAGACGTAGGTGCTGCGAATCTGAGTTGACCTCATTGAGTCCAATTCTGGCATCGCACGATACGAGTAATCGAAATGCGTGACAGCTGATAAGATAACGAATGTTATGGTATGGTTGTAAAGGAAAATTTAATAATCTTCGTAATAAGCTACGGTACTCAGATAGTATTATAAAAACATAGAAAGTAGGCTTATTTTTACTAATTAAATTGTATAATACTGGAATAATAATAATCTTATGATAACAGTCGGATAATGTTTTGAAATGTGATATTTTACAGCGTCGACGATAATTTCTGCTAATGTCTAAATCTGCTAACGTATCCTACGTTTAATGCATGATTATTACACATTATTATCACTAACATACCTACATTATTATATATTACAGGTACATCATTATTTTTAAATAAGAAAACGTAGAGAAATTACAATTTCTAACTAATCAGCGGATACAATGTGATACTTGTAGATTTGTTAGCAATTACTTATACTTAGAAAAGTCGGTGTGGCCTAGTGACGAGAACAATCGATTTACAATCGTAAGGTCGTTGGTTCGAACCCTGTCCGCTGTTCTGAGTAATATCCAAGTGCAGATGTGCAACTTTGTCAGCACCACTGCCTCTAACGGTGAAGGAAAACATCGTGATGGTAGCATTTCCAGCATTTCCTAATAAAGACATTTTAGAGGATATTTAAAAAAAAATATAGGTATAATTTATACACATCATTGAATGAGCCTACGTTTTATCAAGTAATATAGGGTATTTACAAGATCTGAGGTACAATACGCCTATTCCGAAGATACAAAGAGTTTAAAGATTTCTATAGGTATCATAGGAGTGTGTTCATACACTGCTACTGGCAGAAACGTTCTGACTGAAATGTTCTACATATTCGATTTTAGAATTATGAAAGAGCACGCGTCTTGTGCAAACTCTCACTTGGCCAGCGTGGTGGATTATGACCTTGACTCTTTCCTTATGATATAATATCCCGAATCCTAGCAGTAGCAATATAAAGTGAGCTGCTTATGCTAACGTATTTACAGAAAGATATTTTCATCTTATAGACATTTCATCAAAGCGACCCCAGTGATTTAAGTTTGTTATTGTGTATATATCTTGAACTAAATATACTTATATTACAAATAGTAATAAACAATAACAATTACGCATATCTAAGTAACTGGTTGTACAAAGAATAAACAAGCAACATTTAACTACACTAGAATAAAACCACTTAGTAAGTTCCCGTTTAGTCGTAACTATAATTAGCAGTGACGATGACCTGAACCAACATCAGATTAAATACATGCTCCTTTGTCCAGAATCAAGGTTACGGTTAAGATTAGTCAAATTCAGGTTTAATACATTAACTTAAGATTTAATTTTAAATGCAAGGAAGATCGAAATCTTTAATAGTGCAACATTACTGTTCATGTTTTCATAGCTAGTAGTCGGGGATTATTTCACTGTTTTTTTATTATATATTAAAGATGCTGAAGAAGGTTTGTGCTTTCCTATTTCGACTCATTCACGAAGACTCCCAGATTTTGTTTTAGAGACGACATTACTGTCCCTATGACATACAAGATAAAAGTTTAACTGACATTCCATTGAATATTTTTTTACATTAAATATCAAATAAAAAAAATAGGATGTAAATTCGTTATTTTTTATTCACGTTACGCAATAACAATAATTCGTAAGGTGGTAAATGGTTTCAACATCAACAGCCCACTAAACGTTCCCACTGCTGGGACTCGGGGCCTTCTCTCGCAAGGAGAGAGTTAAGGCCATAATCCACCACGCTGGCCCAGTGCGGGTTGGCGGATGACACATGACTTCGAAAGATTCTAGGTACATGTCGGTTTCCTCTCGATGTTTTCCTTCACCGTTTTAAGTTAGCGGCATTACGCACATGACTTCGAAAAGACAGTGGTGCGTGTGGGGTTTGAACCCGGGGTCTCCGGATCGGCAGCCGCCGTTCTCCCGACTAGACCACCGTAACTTTTATAACCGTAACTTTTTATAAACGTAAATGGTTTATTTAAACACAATTTTCACAATAACCAAAAATACAGAAACAAAATAATATATGAAAAAAAAATATTTGAGTTTTACAATAGGTATAAAGGTACAATATCGTTGGAGAAAAAGATAGACTATAAAAAAATTGTTAATTGAAAGTAAGTACATACTTACTATTTAAAACATCATTACGAAAAAATATCTGAAATAGAATAAGCACTTACCATTTACGTACCTACATATTATTATTGTTAACAAGCAAAAATGTTAAACATAATAATACTTCCACATCAAGTTATCGTAACAGCTTTGCTTATTATTATTATCAAATATTATAATGTCATTCGAGGACTTGTAAGTCGAGTCGCACGCACACTACTGTTATCTAAGTGTGATACGCGTTGTAGTGTGCGTTATCTACACACAAGCATAATTTGTTGCCCGGCAAGTTAGGTTATGTAACAGCCACATGGTATGTCAGCTTTGTAAATAAATAGAGAATTTCCTCGAAATTTCTTTAATTTTAATTTTTTTGTGTACTATGTAACTAAAAGATTGACAGCTTAAGTGATTATTGACATTTCTCACACAGATCTAGACTCATCATCATCATCATCTGCAGTCTATAGACGTCAACTGCTGGACATAGGCCTCCCTCAAAGAATTCCACAATGACCGGTCTTGTGCCGTCTCCATCCACCGACTTCTATCTAGACTAAGCAAAATAAATTGAGCAAAAATGTTATGTACTATGGGAACTAGTTAGATGTTTACTTAGTAGCTTTGAATTTGTAAGCTCATTTAAATTTTTTTTAATGATTAGTACATTTGTAGAGCAGATACTTATGAGAAACAGGTTCATTCGCGATTTGAAGTCACCCAGATTAAATATTCATCAGGGCTTACACACACATGCAACGCCTTCCGCAGTTTACATGTTCTTAATATTTTATGGAAGTGGAGTCGAAACTCTTTGCTGGAGTCTTCAGAACGTTATCCTTGGAATGATATCACATCTACTTTCCAAAGGTTTTTTCTGAAAAAAGTTTTCAGTTCTCTTAACTTAACAACGAGATCCTAGTGTTATTTCTTCGGATATTTCTTAAATCATTTTCATTTATATCACAATTACCTACTGGCATCACACGGTTTTACCTGTGTTTCTCGCGTTCTCGTGATTTTTTCGGAATAAAAAGTAGTTTACGTTTTATATCACACCATAAGCTAATGTTCTAAATTTTGATCTGTTCAGTCGTTGCGAAGTCATTGAGAAACAACATCCAAACTTTCGTACTTATTATATTAGGTATTTGGATATTTTATAATATAAAAGGAGATTATAATACGGAGATGGTAAAATTTGCTGTTACCTACTAGTAATCAGTGTGTATGTTTCTGGATGATAGCGTAAATGTGGGCGTGACTGAAAAAGGCAAAAAATCAAGGTCGCCCACACCACATGCTAAATATGCCACACGTGCCGATACGTTTCCGTGCACGTGGCCTAACCCAATTTATAGGTTAAGGTTAGCTGAATTTTATTTAAGGAATGAAGTGTGGCTGTTCTTACCACGTGGTTATGATGTAAACATATTTGATATTTTTTTGCAATGACGCTGGCAACTTTGGCAGGTCACAAGATACCTACTTTCTTATTTTTTTGTTGAAAAAAAAAAAATTTTTTTTTGGACGAAATGAAGAAAAAATACAATGAAGCGTTTTTTAGAATATCGGCAAAAATTACGAAGTAGTAAGTAAGTATAAAAAAGTCGGACAAAGTCTCGCTAAAACAAAAACTAGAGTCGACCACATTGGCACGTGTGCGTTGTCAGGGTGTCACTGATAGGCTGACATGCACACATATACAAAAGTTTGTGCGTGTAATAACCACTGATGTGTGCGTGTCAGCCTGTATGTGACAACGCACACGTGCATATTATGTGGCCGACTCTATGGACACAGTTGTTGTTTTAGCGAGACTAAGTCCGACTTTTTTATATGTCCATGCAAATGTTTGTAAATTTTTTTATTCCCACGTATCTTCCAAACGCCTGGATGGATTTTGACAATTAAGATATCGTTAGATTCCTCTCCACCACCCAAGTGTCCTTAGATAGTATTTTGTATTACAATATTTTTTTTTGTTATTTTTTATTATTTATGATTTTTTGCAGTCTGGTTTTATAAATTAAAGTTATTTCAAATTGAAGTTGGTTTTACGGAAAAATATAGATTATTTAAATTAAGAATCCTACAGTGATTCGTATCAAACAACCTACTGTGTAGTCTGTAATAATCGGTATTTTTCAGAAACAAAGCTTTTATCTGTTCGCTGGTTCTTCTCATGAGTGTTAGTACCGTGAGTTATACCAGAATAGAATAATTGTGCAATGAACAAAAACACGTTTGCGAGAATAGCTGGATCAGTATTTAGGCTAATGATCGGAGGTAGGAATGCTGTCTGCGCCCGCGCACGTAAGCACTCTACCTACTACATTGTTTGTTTACCTGTACATCTGTCTGTTATCGTTGGTAGACTACAATGAATATTATACTGGAGTAAAGCTGGTATACATTATACCTAGTTTTACTGAGATATTGTATTAGTTTCTATACGTACGTAAATATCAGGACGTCTACTCTCTTTCTACGAAAACGTAACTTCGAAAAAAACTCGCGACTTTCCTGCTCTCGTCTTACTTCGTTTCATCCGATACAACATTGTTTGACGTTTAAATGTTCTAAGCATACTCTAATTAGAGCAGGTTTAGAACATTTAAACGGACAAAACGACGGATCGAAGTAAAATCGGAGTTGGCAAGTCGCGAGTTCATATCGAAATTACGTTTTCGTAGAAAGAGAGTAGACGACCAGGTGAGATGGTAAAACGTACTTATCGATAAAAAAATACTGATTTAATAAAATTAAATCTTGGTATGGGATATATAGTTTATGCTACAAAATGTTCACTCAAAAACAAAACATTCGTTTTAGTTAATTCAATGACTTCCGATTTTGTTTAGGTACTAATTATATTCTGCTAAAGCAGTTAGCAGTTACGATGTTGAAACTCCTTTTCGCATTCGTAATGTATTAAAATATATCTATTGTTCTAAATTCTATCAGCCACTCGTCACGTGCAAGGTGTGACAAGATTAGATACTGTTTACATTATCTGAGTGTTTTAGAATATTTATTTACCTTTGCGATAAATTACTTCGCCGGGTTTTACATCACATATCCTTCTTTGTATGCCTACTTCTACGAAGACTTATATCGCAAGGAGAGAGCCAGGGTCCTATTTCAGGACGCCGGCTATGAGAGGGTGGATGTATCAAGTGAAAATATGGAAGTGTTTTCTAGACTATACAGGAAAATTCCATTGACTTCTATTAAAAACGATGAAATAATGATAGATTATATAATAATATAGATATACAATAAGCAACTGATATGCAGCTGTAGTTTGCTTAATCATTACTTTAATTTATAAAAAAAAATGTCCGCTGTACTGTACCAGCAAACCTTTTTTATAGTTTACTCTGAGATGTTCCCAGTTGGGGTTTTCACAATAACAATAGAAAAAGACCTACGTGTGAACAAACATAGATTTAATTGTTTTAAAAATCATGCCCAATGTTTTTGTATATTTCGTTGAATTTTGTTCTGTTTATTAACACTTCTTCTCTCTCTTTCCAGGCACCAGGATAGTGTACGAGCGGTCATTCATGATGTCGCTGCGACAGTCGCCCATCTCCCAAACCCCACCGAAGTGCGCCCTCCCAGCCGCACTACTAAAGAACCCGGGTTCCGGCCCCATCACAACGCCGGTGCAGAAGCCGCGTTCGAATTCGATCTCATTTGACGAGTCACAAGAGACTTTCAGCATGGATCTCTAATTTCTAGGTTAAGATTCTGGAGAACTGATACGTTTTGTATATTTTTATATATGCTTTTGAAACGTTCCTAAAATTATTTTACTATGAAATTTAACGTCATTATTACACGTTTTTTAATTGACTTACCAGTTAATTACGTGTGATATGGTCGGTCAAAACTTAAGTTGGACTGACTGGACCGAGAATACCACACGTGAGTAGCCCGTGAACTAATTAAAAAAAACGTTTCTATACTTTAATAATTAAAACATTTTAAATTTTTGCATTAAAATTGCAAAAGATCTGTAAAGTACAAATTAAAATAAGGAGATTTAAATCAAATACGATTCAACAGGTATTATTTTACAATGACTGTTCTTGTACCACGAATCTTTATTACGATGACAAGGAACAAGAAAATACCATTTAAAATTGTTTAAAATTGTTAAAAAGTCTGCGTATAATGTACAAATGTATCAGTGATCACAATTTACAATAAGTCACGCCAAAAACCCTTATTTAGTAAGCTCAAGCTACTTTCCAATGCTTGCATTCATCAGTAGACCTACCACGATTTTTTTTAGATTCAAAATCACTTACGAACCACTTAATTACCAGTTCAGAAATGGAAAGCAATGTAGCAATGTTCTATAGTAAATCAATGTGCAATTGAATTTCGTGGTAGCAACACTGGTTATTTTAGCATTATCTTAACATTAGTTTGAATTGCGTGACTGATAGTGTTGCGTTTTGAACGCATCCCTCGCTGCTCCAACAAAAATACCAAAATAAAAAATATAAAAACGAAAAATCAAAGTACAAAATCATAAAATATATATAAATTAAAAAAAAAAAATATCAATTTTTAATGGAATGGCTGCGATCGAGTGTGTTATTGTTAAAAAAAGCAGAGAGGGATTTTTGTAAATATTATTTAGTTTTAAGTATAAAAGCGTGTGACGCACATGTAGGTGCTTAGTATTTTTCTAGTTATTCTGCAAGTGCCATTTCGTGGAGGGAAACGGACTGTTACTTCCCTCAGATAAGCATTTGCGACAACTTTACGCAATCTCAAATTACGCGTATTGTTTTTGTAAGATCCTTTGTTATTTCGGGAAAATCAAACGGCGTTTGACGCCAAATCTGTTGTATCGATTTCTCAACTAATTGAATACAAATTTTTAAATAAATTCGTTTACACTTTCCTGTCGTTTCGTTATTGTAAAACGGGATTGGAAATTATTGTAATCTTCAAATATATATCTAAGCAGACAACGTGCCAATGGCACCCATTTGGTGGATACTGTCAGATGGTCAGACTTACATGCAAATGTTTATTTGAAAATCAAAAAATCTTGGATGGGCAAAACCGAAAAACTTTTTTAAGTCCATTCTATGACACTTATTACTAAAGATACCGTGTCTGAACTTCTTTCCGACTGACCCATCACGCAATGAAAATCGTTACGAAGGGTTTTAAAAATTTACAAAATTATGTTACATCGTACTCATGTATGCCAGAGAGTATGGCGCAAATTTATTAAATTAGTTAGAAATCAGTACAATAGTATTAAAAACATTATTGGTTAGTCATTTTGTATTATTACAAGTAAGCGTCAAATTGTTATCTTCCAGTATAGCTTATTATATAATTATTAATAATAAATCAACGGCTTAAAATTGAAAGCGTTTTCTCATAATTATAAATGATATTAATGATTGTAGAGTTATACGTAGGTTGTTGTTCCAAAGCATTTAATTTTTTTTTCAAGTGCTACTATTTTATAGTGTATACCCTCTTGTTTCGTAATGTATTAAAGTTGAATTTAAGAAAAACAAGTTTAAATCCTTTTTCGCCATTGATAAAGGCATTGTAACTAGTTTTTCTTTGGGTAGAGCTAACAAAATTAAAAGTGAAATCTACTACCTACACTTACATACTTAACAAACTTTTTATTAATTTAAAGGACAATCGCACAATAGCGTAATGAAAATGCCCACTATCAGTAGAAAGTGTGCCCAGTATGCTGCTTTACCATGCTGAATGGCAAATCTTATCCGTTAAACTAAATAAACAACATTTTGATCTCGGATCGCACCAACAAAGGGCTTGAAATGTAATAAATTATTATTGTAACTAAAATAGCCATGTTGTACATTTATGAATAAGAGGGTTAGAATTTACATGTTTACTAGCTAATTGCCTCTATGACAATTTAAAAAATAAACTGTTATTTTAAAGATTTATGGAATTGTAGTTTTCAACTATGTCATGTAGATATTTACTTTGATATTACGAATTTTGACTGCCAAGTACGAATAAAATGTATTAAAAATACTTACGACCTGTTTAAATTTTACCCAAATTACCGTAGGTACAACTACGTCGTGTTTTACTACTTTTTGGAAATGGTTTTACGCATAAGGAGTTTCGCCTAAGGAGACGGTTTGGTTATGACGCACCTACTACGCACCTCAAGTGTTGTTTCTACCGACTAAAACCTACACCTATACACCTCATATGGTGTGAACAAAGGGATCCTTTCACATTCTTCTGCAAGCCCACATCAAGCCATCATCTCCAGAGACACTTCAGGGGCAACAGCCCCAGTTTACCTGATGACCAGCGAGTCTACCACTTAACTAAATCTGCTTTGGCTTTGCAATTTTTTGTAGTGGTAGGACTCTTGCCAGAGTCCGCCTGGGGAAGGACCACACCTTTGCCAGTTATTCTACCGCCAAGCAGTAATGTGCAAATATTACTGTGTTCCGGTTTGAAGGGCAATGTTTCCAGAGAAATTACTGGCCTGAGAGATATAATATCTTAGATCTCTGGGTGACGAGCGCAGTGCGGTGCTAGGTTATGATTTGGACTCTTCATGTTCCAATAGCTGGGTGTCATTGTGTTGTTATGTGGCAGGCATGTTGTTTACCGTCACGCACATGTCAAACTCGTCTCGTTACGCTTTATTTAAAAAAAAATGCTGTCTCTGTAATTTTAAACGAAAAGAAAAGAGACAGCCATTTCAAAGGCAAGACAGTTTTAGCTTTGTCATGACCTGTGAATTGAGCGCAAGCGTCACGTTCGTAAATGAAAGAAATCTTCGGGTAAACTCGGGTGATCTAGATGGCTATGGTCATAACCACGCCCTCCGGTTTCACCCGCGTAGTTTCCAAAGTGAGCTGAGCGACACAAACGGCGCAAATATGCAACCCTTGGAAGAAATTACATATTTGATCCATTTGGGGTTGAGACATTGGGCCCGTGGGGGCCGGGAGCTCACCTCATTTTCAAAAGCCTTTCCAAGCGCTTGGTCGACGCGACGCGTGACCAAAATGCTGGCGTTTATTTGGCCCAACGCATAAGCATTGCCATTCAGCGTGGTAATGCCGCCAGCATGCTGGGTACGCTTTCGATTGGTAGTGGGCTTGAACATCTTGATTATCTGTAGACCTTCATTGGTCTATGGATAATTCAGGTGTGCTTAGTGTAAGTAGTTAGTTAGGTATGTAGCGTAGTGTAGTTCTCATTGTATTTTAGTTTTGTTAATAAAGGCTCTGCCCCTTACAAAAAAAAAAAAAAAATCTGCAAAGGATACTACTATACTATGGGTTTGTGATAACTTAAATAAGAAAAAACTGATTAATAATTGACAATAACAATTATTACATACTAGCAGCGCCCCGCGGTGTTACCCGCGTAGTTCCCGTTCCCGTTGTTCCCGTTGTTTTTTCGGGATAAAAAGTAACCTATGTGTTCTTCCAGCCTATTATCTATCTGTATTCCAAATTTCAGCCGGAACCGATTAGACGTTAGGACGTGATTGAGCAACAAACATCCAAATATCCATTCAAACACATTTATAAATTATACTAGCAGCGCCCTGCGGTGTTACCCGCGAAGTTCCCGTTGCCGTTGTTCCCGTTGTTTTCCGGGATATGCCTATGTGTTCTTTCAGACTGTAACCTATCTGTGTTCCAAATTTCAGCCCGATCCGTTCATACGTTAGGACGTGATTGAGCAACAAACATCCAAACATCCAAATAGCCAAACATCCATACATTGACATGTTTTTTTTTTTTAAATAAAGAGTGACGAGACGAGCAGGACATGTGCCTGATGATAAGCAACATGCCTGCCACATAACAGCCCAGTGACACCCAGCTATTGGAACATGAAGAGTCCAAATCATTACCTAGCATTGCACTGCGCTCGTCACCCAGAGATCTAAGTTGTTATATCTCTAAGCCCTGTAATTTATCTGGAAACATTGCCCTTCAAACCGGAACACAGTAATGTTTGCACATTACTGCTTGGCGGTAGAATAATTGGCAAAGGTGTGGTACTTCCCCAGGCGGACTCTGCTAAGAGTCCTACCTAAGTAAAGCTAAGAGTACATTTATAAAATTAGTAGGATTGGAATAGATTAAATATATGCAACATCAGAAAAAGTGTCTAGACATTTTGGAAAAAGCTGATATTTTTAGGAAAATTAGGGTGCTTTTTTGATTTTAAGGCGAAAAAATAAATATATTAAATCAAATAAATTACAGTGTATTTGGGACATAATAAGGTAAGTTTTCACCAAATTTAATAGAACAACATTTAAAAAAAAAAGATAAGTATTTGGACTTGGTTATTTTAAATCACAAGCTTTGCTTAGTTTGGGGTCAGATGGTGTTGTGTGTGAATTGTCCATCAATATTTATTTATTTGAATTTTTCACCTAAATTTTGAGGTTATGTGAAAAAATTGTTTGTCAAAAAATTGTAGATCTTTTTATTACCGGACTTGTAGTTTTGCCGGAAATCAAGATAATCCATTTTTTACCCTTAAAACTCACCTTCCTTTTCCCGAACTCGGATCGACCGTAATTTATTTTTCCTTTTATTTTTATTATATTCCCCTCCTTTTCTAATGGGTTTAATACTGTATTAAAAAAAAAAATTACCATTTTGAAGGCTTTCGGCCCTGGTCTATACGTGTTGTACTCGAGTGCAAAGATTTTTCACCTTGTGCCCTTTTGATTCCCTTGCTACACTCAGGATTCTAATTTTTGAACCCCTCGATATGCTCTTGATTCAATTTTAGAATCCTTCGCTTGCTCGGTCATCAAAATTGAGCACGCGGTTAAAAAGCAACTTTGCACTCTTGTACAACAAATAACTATTTTACTTTCAGAGGTTTACACATTGCCGTGGAGGAAGCGTTCAACGATAGAGCGTGTTTACCTAGAAGAAACCGATTCACTCTCGATTTGAAGACACCATGATAATAACTATAGGAAAAACCCACTCAGGCAACTCATTCCACAGCCTAGACGTTCTTATCACTAAAGTAGAGTCAAACCTCTTCGTCGATTCCATTTTCCATATTTGTGTCGTTAATTTCGACTATGTGTTTTGCAATAGAGATAATAATTATAATGAAATATACCTTATATTATGAATAATTCATAATTTAAGGCATTAATCAAAACTCCTTAATCTTATTAATCCCTTTAGGTTTCTATAATAATTATAAGGTGTAGGAAAGGTCACTGAACTCTTGCATTACGGGCAATGCATCCTACGTGCGTGCAAAGTAGTTTTTTTCAAAACTAGCTTCTATTACCGTGGTTTTAAAATTCAAGATACTATGCAATATTGTCAATGAGATTTTAGTATGCGTGTTAAGCTGCTCCTATCTGATATTGTACTTATCTCAAAGGCATAGGGTTTGAAATTGAGTGATGCCTATGAACCCTATTTCACCCTCGTTTCACGAAGGAATAATCTGTCTGGATGTAATCGCTTCTGACGTATTTGTTCTAGTGTGTTCGATGAGGTTAGAATTAATGAAGCACCTATGCAAAATGTGGAATATATTAGTGAGACATAAAGCTCTTGACGTGGATTCTTGCAAGAAGCGACATAAGTATTTAACATAAGTCAAACTAAATCATGTTCTTGCTATTCTGTCCATCGACTGGAAACTGACAGGATATTTAATAATGTCATCTTGATTATCTCCAACGTGCTTTAACCTTTCATCGGTCTATGGATAATTCATATACCTATATTTCGAGAGCTGGCACCGAAGGGTAGGTCATCATCATCATCAGCCGCAAGACGTCCACTGCTGAACATAGGCCTCCCCCTAGATTTCCACAACGAACGGTCCTGCGCAACCTGCAACCAGCGGTTTCCAGCGACCTTTGTGAGGTCATCTGTCTATCTAGTGGGAGGCCGTCCCACACTGCGTCTTCCGGTTCGTGGTCGCCACTCGAGAACCTTTCTTCCCCATCGGTTGTCAGTTCTGCGAGCGATGTGGCCTGCCCATTGCCACTTCAGCTTAGCTACTCTTCGAGCTATGTCGGCTACTTTCGTTCTTTTGCGAATATCCTCATTACTAAGGGTAGGTATTTGAGGCAAATTGAAAACTTGTCACATAACTCTCCTATTATTATACCCTAACACAGAGGTGCAGGGTGCAGAACTGGCCGGTAGGTAAGTAGCAAAATGGATCATAATTTTTAATTTTTGTTTAATAAATATGCTTGAGGAAATATGCATTTTTTTTATTTGTTGTAGCTTAATGTTAATAGAATAAAATAAAAAAACAACGATTTCGTCGGAGTTTTAGAAGCGTGCAAAAATGTTTCGCAAAGTTCGCATAAAAATGTGATTGAGGCAATTTGAAACTTTAATTGGGCATCCTTTATGACGTAGGGATTCTCAAAAAATAAGATCATTTTGGTGAGACTTTCTAACTGTCAGGTGATCTGAATTGATGAATTGGTTGGTGGATTCATTTTGTCCCGCTACTCAGAAGCCAGGCCTGCACCTCTATGTTGGGTTTCACCTAGATTTAAAATGGCCGCCTCCACAAAATGGCGGATAAAATATTTTATCCCAACATCCATCAATTTTGGTATCAAATGAAAAGGCTTCAAGAACATAACAATTATCCACATCCATCGAATTTGAACCAATACTTCCTGAGATTACCGCGTTCAAAAAAAAAACAAACAAACTCTTCGGTTTCATAATATTAGTATACATACAAATGAATTGACTTTACTGCGTTCCAGTTTGCAGGGCAATTTTTCAATGAAATTCCAGAGCATAGATCATCTTGCATTTGTGGGTGACGAGCATAATGCAGTCCTAGGTAGTGATTTGGACTTTATACCCCGTTTACATTATTCCAGTCCAGCGACCGAATCCAGCGCTGGATTGCTTACTGGAATAATGTAAACCGGCACTGGAATGCATTGGCACTGGATTGATGCATTCCAGTGCCGGTTTCCATTATTCCAGTAAGCAATCGAGCGCTGGATTCGGCCGCTGGACTGGAATAATGTAAACGGGGTATTATGTACAAATTCAAAAAGCACTGCGGCACTGTGTTGGCTGTGTTGCTATGAGCAGGCGACTTGCCCACTATAATGTATCGACATGGTAAGACACGGCATGTCAACTCAATGGCATGTTTTGCCTGTCCCAATAATTAATCCTATAAAAAATGTATTCTGTTGTATTCTGGATTCCGAAAAAAAAATCATAAGCTACAGTTACTGCGTTCAAAGTAACGAAATAAACAAAAGAAGTGACGAAAATTAGGAAAAATGTCGCCTAAAATGTTTTATGACGGCTTTGTTACCAAAATAAATGCGAAATTGAAAAACTTCCGGTATTCTCCTTTTGTGAAAGTGTCGTAAAAGGAACCTTAATCACGTAGTGATTTTGTAATTTCATCGTGTTTTAGCCTAATTTTGGTTTGACGCCTGGTTTACGTTAAGAGTGGGATATTGTGAAGGGATGACGGTTTTAACACGTGTTCATTTAGGGCACCGAGTAAAAAAATGGCTATGTAGTTAATTTATACGCTGTAGAAGTAGGAGCGAGAGGTATACCAGCAAAATCTCTCTATAACCTGCTTAAAGACCTTGGCTTGTCAAGAAGTGCAGTAAGTTCTATATCTAGTAGTTCTCGAGTATCTAAAGCTGTACTAGTAGGATCATATCGGATTTGGCTGGGTAGGGAGAGAAATACGAGTAGTGAAGGTGAGTGTTGACGTACGTCACCAAAAGGGGCCCCTTACCTACGCCCGAGTCACAAGTCTTGGGGTCTATTCGAGATTTCTCTCTCTGCCACACGATGGACCCGGCACCCGCACGGTGAATCCATGGAATGCTAAGAAGTTTGTCTCACTCCACCATTAACCACGGTAAATAGTAAATAATAAGTAGTTGATAGTATTATTGTAAGGAACAACCGTGATATCTTAAAATAATACAAAGTTTGCCCAGACCTAAACTTTATAGGTATAGTTTTTAGTAAGTAGGTACCAGCTAAGTACTAGCTGGAGGCTCTGGAGTCCAACGAGAGGTGAGCTATGAGACGTATAGGTACGCTATAGGAGACGGCAAATTCTAAACTGGTTTTCTCAAACTACAAACTCTTTCGACGTACGGTGTAAATTACCTCGTTTGGAGTTTTGTTAAGGGCTCGAACACAAAACCGCATATCTTCATTTTTAATGAGCATATCTTTATTTGAAGAGTGTCTTTCTCTTCTTCTGTCTCACAGCTGACTAAAACGGGGTCACCAAGTCGTAATATCGCGTGAATGCGCGATGCTAATCAAATCGGATGAAGATCTTGCGATGCATTCGTGGGAATTCGCAGATATTTGCGATGCGATGCGAATACGTGGTTTTGTGTGGGAGCCCTAAAGTCTCTACTTTGGGGAATGTACTCTGAAGTTCCAAAATCTTCAAGCTGAAGCGGTTTGACTTTCGTTTGAACAGGCGCACAGCCAAGAAATGGAATATGCTGCTCTTTGTTTAGTAGGGTTTTCCCAAAAGGTACAGTCTCGGTGTTTTCAAATTAAGAGTGAGTTGGTTTTTTTGTGGGTAAGCGCACTCCACAATATACCAAGTCGTCGCTTTACGTCAGACGAGACGATGATCGTTTGACCACCATATCGCCTAATGTAAGTACCTATATCTTAAGTTAAAAGAATAATAAAGAGATACACATTAGTAGGTAAGGTGATATAAATATGGAAATTAAGTACCTACTACAATCATCAATGTCTGGCTGTCATTCTACCGCGAAGCAGTAATCTGAAGACTTCACCGTGTTCCGATTTAAAAGCCAATGTCACCAGAGAAATAATAGGGCTTAGACTATCCTGTTTGTAATAGGGATTAGTGACAAAACATCTTATATATCTGGGTGACGAGCACAGTCCAGTGCTAGTCCAGATTGGGATTCTTCATGTTCCAATGGCTGCGCATCACTACGCTTTTATCAGGCACATGTCCTGCTCGTCTCGTCACTTTGTGCTGCAAAAAAAGGCTCGAAATAGAACGTGTTCCCACGGTATTAAGAAATACGATTATGCTAATAGAATGTGGTGTTATATAAACGCCAAGCGTCTAAATTACTTGTGACATTAAAATAATCGAAGTGCGAATCTCATTTTCCTGAATGTAGGATAAACAATGTCAACCCTGAAAGAGTAAACAAACATTAGCTTAGCTTGTAACCGATATGGCTTCTCCTAAACAAATTACAGCCGGCCTCGTCGCCACGGACCTAGACCGTGGCACTCACCGATTCCAGTCGGACATTTGACGCGGGTGACGTCACTGAGACGTCATCCTACTATCCCACTAATGTTATAACTAGCAGCCCGGCCGGGCTTCACACGGATGCATTGTTGACACTAAATATACTAATAAAATAGTTATAATGGGTTATCCCTAAGACATGGACATAAACTATTGTCGATTTTTTTGTAGACCTTTTTAATAGAAATACAAAAATCTTTATTGCTGTTTGCAGGTAATATATAAGATGAAACAAAACATTTTTAATACATTTACTCGTCATATACCTAAGGACATAATGGACGGGTTATATTGGACCCCTACCGACTAAAACTTACACGTAGATCTACCATTGCCGCCTACGGCAGGAACGCGAAGACGCTCTTTCAATCTTCTGCAAACAACACCCTGCAAGACTTCAAATTCTTGAACATCGCCGCGAAGTTGCAGGTTACCGGTTATAGTTCTATTGAATACATTTTGGGGACCGTGCAGATGATCTGCATGATCTAATTAATACTACCTTGCCATTTTGCTTGCATCCGATAGGATTGATCGTAGCTCTAGAATGATTTCGTTTCAAGGCCGATTTAAACTGAACGAACATAGAGCTGGAGGATCAGGAAGGCATCAGCCAGCCGTAAGAGTGGCCGTTAGGGACTCAACCCGGTGCTGGAACCCTGGAATTGGTCGAAGGTGACCATTAGAATGCCGTCCCCCAATACGAAGATAACTGCGACATCCGCGGCTTGCTTCGTCGAGGCGGAACAGGACCCAAAGTGGTCCGCTCGTGATTGATAATCATGATGAGGCAGTTATCTTTACATTTTGGTTGTACACTGAG
This sequence comes from Ectropis crepuscularia, assembly GCA_963693475.1. Classification (NCBI taxonomy): domain Eukaryota; kingdom Metazoa; phylum Arthropoda; class Insecta; order Lepidoptera; family Geometridae; genus Ectropis; species Ectropis crepuscularia. The sequence goes on from OY856358.1 coordinate 21,878,029, forward strand.
TAAATCACACTTACATAAAGAAGCATAAGTATGAGAAATAGCAGGAAAGTTTATAACGGTCGAAAGAAATTCAACCGTCATTCACTTTTCTAGACACGGGTAGGTCAATGACCCTTGATTCCGACTTATCGAACTCGCCGGCCGTTGACCCCGTGTTCGATTGTCATAATGTAATTTGCTGAATCCAAACGAACATCGTTCTGTCGCGGGGTCTCCCGTAAATCATCGGCAGACAAATTCGATGAGCAGTAAAAGTAGCACAATTCATACACCATATGTTTTACACAATTGTACACGCAATATGAACAGTGATGCAACAGCGATACATAATGCAAATTGGAAATTGGAACACTTACCCTATGGGGTTACATTGCACTTATGGCTTTTTAAGCCTTCGGACAGTATTTAGTTTTATTTCACTTTTTATAGTTATTAGAAAAATTATTTGTAAAATGGCTTCTGCCTCAAGTCAGCTTCTCTTTTATAATTTTATGTCCCTCGGCGTCGTCTCTCGCCATTGGGCGATTTGAATTTGTCGCGTCCCGATTGGTCCGCGACACCGTTCCGTTTTACCATCTACGGCCGTTTTACGATTTAATGGTTTCCTAAGACGGCAAGTCTATTTTTGATTACTTTAAGGGAACGGTGGAATGGAACACCGTTACATACCCCCCTTTTTAGGTCAGGATTTTTCCTAAGGAAAATCCGGAGAAAAGTTTCTTGAACTTTTCGGCTGTCTAGAGAGTATAACCTTCTGTGTTCCTGGTATCTGTAGAGTGTTGTAAGGACAATCATTAGCTGGGCTTCGACCTTTAGGGTCAGCTGTAGTTGTAGACTCAGGATTTTAGAGATAGTCATGCTATCTAGGTTTAACATCGGGTATCAAACACTTTTAGAGGTTTGAGTGACCTTGGATGTTAAAAGTTTGTGAATTACGCGTTAGTGTACGTATTCACTTTAAGAGTTTGTTAATGTGATCGGTGCTCCCCTTACCGACTTTCCGGGCACATAACAAGTTAGGCTTAACATCGGGCACCCGAACACTTGTAGAGGTTCGACTGACCCTGAATGTTAAAAGTATGTGAATCACGCCTTTAGAGGACGTATTCACTTAAAGAGTTTGTTAATGTGATCGGTGCTCCCCTTACCGACTTTCCGGGCACATAACAAGTTCATTTGCGCCTAGGGCAAATGCAAATCCATGCTGTGACCGACACCACACTCGTCGATTTTCCGAGCACTAGCATAGGATTTTTAGAGAAGGTGACACTATCTAGGTCTAACATCAGGCATTCAACACGTTACAGGGTAGACTGTAACTGAATGTTGTTAGTATGTGAATCCGCCGTTAGTGAGCGGTATTCACTTACACCTAATAGTGTCAGAGAACCTGTAACTACGAGTACACTCCAGCATAATGTTTTGTCCCCAACTTAGACGGAACGTATAAAAAGTTATTTATGTTTAGATTATTTAGTATTAGATTTAGAATTATTACTAGAGAGGTTGATGGTACAGCATCAATTAGCTTAAACAGTATTTAATGATTATTGAAGCAGTATTATTTAGTCAGACTGTATCAATAAGTTTAGATAGTATTAATTAGTAGAACAGCATTATTTAGTTTAGACTGGATCAGCAAGTTTAGATAGTATTAATTAGTAATAGACAGCATTAATTTGTTTAGACTTTATTTTATTTAGTATAGACAGTATTATTTAGTTTTTTTAGGTAGTATTATTAGTTTTAGTCATCAATATTTAGTTTTAGGTAACATTATTAGTTTCAGATAACATTATTAAGTTTTAGGTAGCATTATGAATTTTAGATAGTATTATTTAGTTTAGGTAGTATTATTTGTTCGAGTTATAGGTTTACTAAGTTCACCTATACTCCCACGAAGCTCAACTTCGTAAAGTAGTTCAGTTTACGAGTACATTTTGTAGCTTAGGTATGTGTTCCAATTAGAGTACAACAATAGAAATGTAAGGTTGTCATAGTAATGACACAAGGTTAATTGCAGAAGCAATTTAATATAATTAAAAGTTAATGTGGGACTATCCGATAGGGAAATCATCCTTCAGGTAGATAGAATTTTTTTTTGTAAAAGAATCAAAGTGTTCTTACAACTTAAAAAGCTGTAAATTAAAAAAAATTAAAGGATATATCACACATTCACTAGTATTAGGCTGTTAATATGCAATATTACAAGGCAGAAGTACTATTGGTTTAACAGCAATAGCAGTGGTGAGGTAGGTCACCCTAGAAAAAATATAAGTACCCTATAATAAGAAGTACCCGATGTGTGGTCATTAACTACTAACTTCCAGAAGAATCTATGAAAAAAAATTTTATAAAAATAGTTGTGGGTATAGTAAAGAATATAGGTAAGTAGTTGAATTTATCCACACACAAGGTAATTTTACACACAAAAATTGCCTTAGATCTAGAAGATTATAGCCAACACCATAAATTATCAATAGCACACCTTAAAAAACAATATAAAACCGACTCGATTGCAAACTTAGTAGTTGGGCGCCAATGAAATGAAAATGAAACCTCGCTAGTTGGTTGAGTTAAAAGATAGAGAGAGTATCCAAGCTAGCTCCGGTGAACATGAGTAGAAGTAATTATAAGAGTTGTTAATAAAACCGCAAGTTTAACTAATTAGATTTTATTATCGTATAAGTTTACAGTTACCACTGGATGGGTGGTCTAAATGTAGTGGTAGTTCTGGGGGTAGTATAAGTAGAATTAAAGAGAGGGTCGGGGTCGTTTGCAATTCGAGTGGATTATAGTGCAATTCTGGTGGGACACACTGGCCTGTGTAAGCCGCGGAGGGTCGGGTCGCAGTCCTTCTGGGGGTTCAGTGGTGGCAGCTGGACATGGCGATGGTGCTCCTTGTGTCCTACACGGGGTAGCTCCTCTGTCTCATCCGAAGGGTGTGCAGGCTACTACTTCAAGATTGATAGTTCCCTCTGTGCATCAGCCAGCCGTAAGAGTGGCCGTTAGGGACTCAACCCGGTGCTGGAACCCTGGAATTGGTCGAAGGTGACCATTAGAATGCCGTCCCCCAATACGAAGATAACTGCGACATCCGCGGCTTGCTTCGTCGAGGCGGAACAGGACCCAAAGTGGTCCGCTCGTGATTGATAATCATGATGAGGCAGTTATCTTTACATTTTGGTTGTACACTGAGTAAATCACACTTACATAAAGAAGCATAAGTATGAGAAATAGCAGGAAAGTTTATAACGGTCGAAAGAAATTCAACCGTCATTCACTTTTCTAGACACGGGTAGGTCAATGACCCTTGATTCCGACTTATCGAACTCGCCGGCCGTTGACCCCGTGTTCGATTGTCATAATGTAATTTGCTGAATCCAAACGAACATCGTTCTGTCGCGGGGTCTCCCGTAAATCATCGGCAGACAAATTCGATGAGCAGTAAAAGTAGCACAATTCATACACCATATGTTTTACACAATTGTACACGCAATATGAACAGTGATGCAACAGCGATACATAATGCAAATTGGAAATTGGAACACTTACCCTATGGGGTTACATTGCACTTATGGCTTTTTAAGCCTTCGGACAGTATTTAGTTTTATTTCACTTTTTATAGTTATTAGAAAAATTATTTGTAAAATGGCTTCTGCCTCAAGTCAGCTTCTCTTTTATAATTTTATGTCCCTCGGCGTCGTCTCTCGCCATTGGGCGATTTGAATTTGTCGCGTCCCGATTGGTCCGCGACACCGTTCCGTTTTACCATCTACGGCCGTTTTACGATTTAATGGTTTCCTAAGACGGCAAGTCTATTTTTGATTACTTTAAGGGAACGGTGGAATGGAACACCGTTACACTGGAACAAGAGCATTCTTTCTCGATCTTTTAGTATAAACGAAAGATCGTTCTTAGCGTTTTCCATATTAAATATTCCATAGAACCTTTGCGAACGCAATCAAAACAACGAAAGAATGTTCTACGTTTGTTTACACCAAATGAATTTGATACAGTGGGGATAGAAAGAGGATTCGCTCGTCTGATGTAAATCGGCCTTCATCAAAGTGATGTTCCAAAGACTCAAACGAAGAGGTCTGACGTCACATTCGTAATAAGAAGTCTAACGGTAAATTTTGGAATCCGTTTCCTGATGGGTCTAATTTGAGTGGCTGCAAGTCTGGAGCGACTCGGTTTTTTTCTAGGTTAGCGCGTTTCATCATGGGCCGCATTCTCGCTTACCATCAAGCGAGATTGCGGCGTAGTGCAAACATATTATCTATTACAAAAAGGCGGGATTCAAATCTACGAGCTAATTGAAGGAAACACGACCTAAGCCGCTGGGTTACTAAGGCCCGGTTCACACGACGTGGCTGCCAACCGCGGCCGCGCGCGGGCGCGGCGCCGCGCCGCGCGACGGTTTTGTTTCAATACTCACGAGACCGCAGGTTTTCGCGGTTTCTGCTCCGGAAAGCTACTGCGCAAGAATCGCGCGCAGCCACGCGGGCGCCGCGCGGCTGCCGCAGCCGCCGCGGCCGTAAACCGCGTCGTGTGAATTGAATTCAATTTTATATGGAAATCTGCCGCGCGCGCGCGCGGGCGCGGTTGGCAGCCGCGCCGTGTGAATCGTCTCTAAGACGTCTAATTAGCATTGATGTCCTTCGAATACGTATTGAAGACAATAAAACATCGTCTTATTCGACCTACGACACTTTAGGACAAAAATGTGAAGAAAGGTGACGCAAGGGGCTTTGAACCTATATTTTTCTACAGAGCTATTAACCGACTTTTTATAGAGAGCGGTTATCGATTTGACCCGTGTGCATACTATAATAATAGAATTGAACAATAATATTTTTATTGTACAATGCGGTTAAAGAGGCCATTTGCTTTTATAGAATTGCATTTTTAATGAAGAACGCAGTTCATCAAATAGTATCACACATGAATTAAAAGAGTGTGGGTGTATATGGAGGGCGTCTACCTCCAGTGTGTGTGTGTGTGGGACGTGTGTGCCACAAACTTAAAAAAATTGTAAAGGAAATACATCGTGAAGAAACCGACTCGTTGGAGTATAGATAGGTAGAAAACTCTTTATTGTGACAGAAATAAACTGAAATATTACTGTGAAACACTAACGAACTAGCACTCCAAGTGGCGGTCTTGTTGCTGAGAGCAAGGCAACCAGGCAACCTACAGACCGAAACCTAAAAAATATCTTACACACAGTAATAGGCAGGGGAATAAGATATTTAATTCTTCAAAGACAAGGGAAGTCTGCCAGCCTGTGATCTGGCCTGCCTGGTGGACTATTATGATCTGAGCCTTTCCTACTTGGTTAGGATTTGCCCAGCCTGGTAGGCTAGAGCCTTTCCTACTTGGTTAGGACTTGCCCAGCCTGGTAGGCTAGAGCCTTTCCTACTTGGTTAGGACTTGCCCAGCCTGGTAGGTTAGAGCCTTTCCTACTTGGTTAGGACTTGCCCAGCCTGGTAGGTTAGAGCCTTTCCTACTTGGTTAGGACTTGCCCAGCCTGGTAGGCTAGAGCCTTTCCTACTTGGTTAGGACTTGCCCAGCCTGGTAGGCTAGAGCCTTTCCTACTTGGTTAGGACTTGCCCAGCCTGGTAGGCTAGAGCCTTTCCTACTTGGTTAGGACTTGCCCAGCCTGGTAGGCTAGAGCCTTTCCTACTTGGTTAGGACTTGCCCAGCCTGGTAGGCTAGAGCCTTTCCTACTTGGTTAGGACTTGCCCAGCCTGGTAGGTTAGAGCCTTTCCTACTTGGTTAGGACTTGCCCAGCCTGGTAGGCTAGAGCCTTTCCTACTTGGTTTGGGGGAGACTCGTGTCCCAGCAGTAGGAACTCTATGGGTTGATAGAGGACACTTCCAGTGGGCAATTTCATCACGCATTTTTTTTTATTCCATTAAAATTCCAATAAACTGTCAAATAGTTCATACTTACCTAATTTTTTTTTTAAAATACTTACATAGTTGCTGTGTCACCTTCGTGGATCGTAAAGTCACCTACGTGGGAACAAAAAATTCAAAACGTTGTTTTTTCGGACAAGACTCACAATCTGGGGGCACGGCAGTGCCCCCGCCAAGTCGAGCGCGATTATCATCATTTACTGGAACCATTTCGTCGCATTTTTAGGCCCCTATTTGAGAACCTCTGGATAAAACCAGAACGCTGAAATTTTCGTCATCTAGTAAGCTATAATCACGTACTTAAAATCCAAAATTTCAAGTCTGTACGTCATTTAGTTCCGAAGTTAAGCGAACGCAAAGTTTCGCATTTACGACACTCATTCACTCACTCATGATCATCAAAATAGAACTAGTACTTCCCATAAACTCAGAGAGCTGAAATTTGGTACAGACTTAGGGTTTAATGGCCACATAAAGGGAAAACTATTAAAACTAGAAATATCGAAAATCTGGAGTACCTGGTGGTATACCTGGTTATTTGAAAACACGCCTTTACAAAAAATATTCAACTTTGTTTGTCTCTTCATTTGATGTCAAAAATCGAAGGTCTGAAGTATCTGATGAAGAACCCTCAGCTTGTCTCAGCTGTATAAGAGATATAGTAATGCCCCATTCTACTATTGGTACATACAAAATCGACTGTCATTGCATAGTGGGACACATCTTCTAATTTAATCTAGCCTATTGCTTCCCACTACTGGGCGAATGCCTCCCTTTCTGCTTTTAATACGCATATAAATAAAATTAAAGTAAAACTCTGGATAAGGCTAGACTGGCCTTTATTTATTTGCAAGCTTCTTCCAATCTTCTAAAGTTCTTTGCCTATTATGGAGAGTCTACTTAAATAATGAACGCGAATGGGCAATACGAAAAACTGTTGCTACTGTAATTGCTACTGTACAAGAATCAGAACCGGAAAAAAAGAATATGTGTCAAATAATACATCTAATATAATAAATCAATAAGTCCACGTTTCTACAAAAAGAAGTGAAATCCCACCAAAAACATTCTGTAAAAAACTAGCCAAGTCTCGATGACGCTGCATATTTATCTCTAAAAAGTAATGAAATCTAGACAAAGCCGTGCCAAGTCTAAGGTTCCTTACTGCGATTTCTTTATTATTATAGTTAATGTTGTGTGACTTGGCCGTTGAACATTCTTTATACGTTAGTCCGTTAGTGGATACAAGTCAATTTTGTTTACACGTTATGTTGTATCTGTTGTAACTACTTATGTTTGTTAAGCGAGATAATACCCTATACTGGTATTGGTAATTGGACGCTAGTGTCTCTTAATAGGCTGTTGTTAATCAACAGCAAGCACCTGCATTCAGCATCGAATGCTGACTTCTGCAGACGGTACAGACAGTCGTCTGCTGTACAGATGGACTTCTATCAATGAATAGAAGTCCGTCTTCTATCAATGAATAGAAGTCCGTCTAGGCTGGAAATAGTTTTTTAAACGGTTTGTTTCCGGCTCGCCTACACATAAGTATTATTGAAATTCTTTATTGTTCACACCATATAGGATACACACAATTTAGGTAAATAGTAAAACAAAAACAATTGGCTGGTTATTGAATCAACGTTTTCCAAGTGGCCATTTTCCAGCGTCAATGGTAGCGGTTCTGGCGACAGATTGGTGCAATGGTGTCATGGAGCACCTGGTTTTGTACCCTTGTGTACCCTTCAACGGCCAATTCACACAACATTAACTATAATAATAAAGAAATCGCAGTAAGGAACCTTAGACTTGGCACGGCTTTGTCTAGATTTCATTACTTTTTAGAGATAAATATGCAGCTTCATCGAGACTTGGCTAGTTTTTTTACAGAATGTTTTTGGTGGGATTTAACTTACTGAATAGAACATATTACTTTTCATATTGAATGCTTTATTTGTGTATGTTTAGAAAACCAATTCAAATAAATAGTAAATTGAAATGTGCTATGAAGGTGACGATGAGAATCGTAAAAATGAGAACTAGCCTCCAGCGGATTACTTGAATTGAATTACCAGCGGACATTGTGATAGCAACGGAGACATTTTATTTACCACATTTAAATTTTAAGTACCTGGGTCACCGAGCTTTGCTCGGTTTAAATAAGTACTAAAAATACTTAGATCCTCTTAGATTTTCTTAAAAAAAAAAAGAATACTTGAAAAAAAAGAGAACCCGTCTGGATTCGAACCCGCAGCTCTTAATTCGTGACCGCCACGAATGCCCGACTTCCCGTCTAAGCCAATTATGCTGTCACGTCACGCGGCGAAATTTACCTTCGCATTCTAATGTCTAATGTGACAGATTTTCATTGTCTGAAAACGCGCATAATATGCGTTTTTTTTAAATGAAACCTAATTAGATCGATTTATCGTCCCCGAAACCCCCTGCATACATGATTTCATCAAAATCGTTCGCGCCGTTTCCGAGATTCAGATTCTATATATATATACATATTGATATAGGTACAAGAATTGCTCGTTTAAAGGTATAAGATGAAACCTAGTTAGATCGATTTATCGTCCCCGAAACCCCCTGCATACATGATTTCATCAAAATCGTTCGCGCCGTTTCCGAGATTCAGATTCTATATATATATACATATTTATATAGGTACAAGACTTGCTCGTTTAAAGGTATAAGATAAATAAATAAATATTGGTGTTCACACACAAAACCATCTGACCCCAAACTAAGCAAAGCTTGTGTGATGGCAGCCAGATAGCTGATATAATACTTATATAGTTTTAAATAAATACTTATTATACATAGAAACACCCAGACACTGTGCAAACATTTGAATTCATCACACAAATATTTGCACTGGGTGGGAATCGAACCCACGACCCTCGGCTTCGCAGGCAGAGCTACTACCAACTAAGCCATGAGGCCAGAATGTTTGTAAACTTTGTCTGTACAAAATTCATTGATTTCTCGAAATGATTATTATTATTATTTCACCAGGTGTATCGCTATTAAAAACGATAATGCAGATTCGAAAAATGGAACGACGAATCACGTGATCTGTAAAAGTAGATAATGATGGCATTTTTTGACTGACAGATCGTACCACAGTTGAAAAATCTGGGAAGCAAATATACAATCTGTGATATCCTGGCTTCCTAATAATTGTTATTACGGGATTCCGGAACAAATGAGACGCGTGCTAAATGACTTTTTTTTCTAAAATATTCACCAAGCTGTCTTGGTCCGTAATACTTATTACAGTCTAGCCTAATGAGTAAGTCTAGGTTAACAAATAAATAAATAAATATTGGTGTTCAATTCACACGCAACACCATCTGACCCCAAACTAAGCACAGCTTGTACTATGGCGGCCTGATAGCTGATAATAATTTATATCCAACTTAAATTGCTACATAGTTTATACATAAGAAGGTGTCCATCGGTATTTTTCTTATTGTCTTATAAGTAGCAGCTAAATGATAATGGTGGATTGCTTTGTACAACGGTATGAAAACAACTTAGAACTACTTACATTATACTAATAAAATATTCACAACTGAATTCATATCCTCCTATTTCTTAAAAGAGTTGGTTAAATTTGGTTACAAATGAGTTATAAAGACATTTATTTACATAGCAAAGTAACTAATAACAGTTATACCATTGTGTGCTGTAGACCGTACCTCCCTTCTTTCTCGGAGCGCACGCAAAGGTGCTCCTGTTAAGAGCTGCACTTACTTTTATGACCTTTATTAGTATAAAACGTTATAACCGCAGTTATTTACGAAGTGGGCGCCGTAAAAGATCTTTGTAAGAAAATTAAAAAAAAAACTTTTCAGTAATTTTAATTTTTACAGGCATTACACAAACAAACACGGAGCGGTTTGCACATTTAAAATTGATACTTATAGCTACTTATAGTAGGTTTACTTTTGAAACCATTTTAACTTGGATTCTATGAATGCAGTGCTCGTAGATTTAGCTTGTGTAAGATGTTGGTAGTAGTAACACCTGGAAATATAAAATAATTTGCCAGTTATTCGACCGCTTATTCATTTGTTCCGGTTCGAACGGTAAAAATTTGTGAGAAATTACGGCATGATTTGGCTTATGTCTCCGGGTGACTAACTGACTAGTGTAGTACAGTGCCCGGTAATGATTTGGAGTTCTCATATTCAAATAGTTGAGACGGATTGCGCAGTTATGAGCAGGCCTGTTAATTCATAATGTCGAATTTTTTTTGTCAAATCTTTCGGCTTTATTTGCTTGATTCTGACATCATTTTTCTCGACTAGTAGTCGACTATCACTACTGAATACAAGTATTTTTTTAGGCAAAGAGATACTCCATCTTGTATCTCTGGCTGATGGGCAGTGAAATGTTAAGTAGTGATTTAGATTCATCGTGTTAAAATAACTACGTGGTGCTGTGCTGTTACCTATTACCAGCCGCGATGTTTACCATCAGATACACATGTTACCTATCCCATCAGTCTATAATAATAATATTAAAAAAAACTCTAGATGCAAGTAATTTTACTGCCTTATCAAGATTGCTCATGACCTAGGCAGCGGAAAATTGCATAACTAAATTTAGAAGACACAATTGCTAAACACAAATAAATATACAGACACACACACACACCCAGATACACTTATAGAAGACACGTAAAATTTATAAAACCCTTCTTTTTACAACGTGGGTACAAATAAATGTACTTAGCAGCTACGAGGTTACGACTGGCTACAATTCTTCAGATGCTACGGAGTCTCTGGCTACGATCATCTACGTAGGGATTAGACAAAATACTCCGTTTGTGTAGTTTACTTTTTTTAATATCATAAGTGTAATATAATAACGTTACGTTTTTAGGGTTCCGTAAAACGTAAAAACGGAACCCTTATAGATTCGTCATGTTGTCTGTCTGTCCGTCCGTATGTCACAGCCACTTTTTGCCGAAACTATGAGAACTACACTATTAAAACTTGGTAAGTAGATGTATTCTGTGAACCGCATTAAGATTTGAACAAAAAAAATTAAAAAAAAGAAAAATTAGGGTTGCCCCTCATACTGAGAACTGAAACTCAAAATATTTTTTTTCATCAAACCTACACGTGTGTGGTGTCTATCGATAGGTCTTCAAAAATGATGTTGAGGTTTCTAAAATCATTTTCGTCTACACTGAATAATTTGCGCGAGAGACACTTCCAAAGTGGAAAATGTGTGTCCCCCCCCCCTCTAACTTCTAAAGTAAGAAAATGAAAAATCTAAAAAAAATATATGAGGTACATTACCATGTAAACTACCAACAAAAATTAGTTTGAACTCGATCTGATGAGTAGTTTTTTTTTAGTACGTCATAAATACACTATTATTGAAACTTCGACCAAAGTCACAACGAAGTACAAGAACTATGTGTACTATGTACATTATGTTACTTGCTGTAACGGAACCCTTCATGGGCGAGTCCAACTCGCACTTGGCCACTTTATTTAAACTGATGTTGTTGAATTTTGGTTATTCCAAACTTAAACTAAGAAAATTAAGGACCTTAAGCACTATAATTACAATGCGGTTCAGGTCCTTGACAATTAAACGAAACGTTCGAAATAGATTAATTTTGTTACATTAATCGGACTTCAGTAGGTATAACAATTTTATTGTTCCCGAACATTATTCAGCTTTATCTAGAGAACCATGCCAAGAAGTGTCACCCGATTTCGTGACCACTATATAGATCCCAGTAATTACACAACGTTTCAGATTGGTTGTACCTAAACAATTTAAATAACAAAAACGAATTGCAATTATGTAACAATGATATGTTTGTACTTAACCACCATCGCATGATGATGGCTGATGTTAAGCGACGTGGTAGACTATAATGGAGCGTCCATACCTACATAGAAGAAACAGATTCACTTTCGACTTAGAAACACCAATATTGTAACTTTCGGAAAAACCTACTCAGCCATCGGATTACGCACCTTAAGTGTCTTATTGGCATGGCAAAGTAATCTGTTACTAATATAATTTTAATTAAAAAAAATCAAGTTATGCGGACGTGGTATGTTAATAAATGCAATAATTCAAAGTTAATTAAATGAGTAAAAAATCTGACCTAATTAGGGACGCAGTCCTATCAAAATTGAGAGATGTTTTGATGCTATCGCATAATAGTATCCGTATAAATAAGTAGCAAGAAGCTAATCTTGTTACATATTCATACTTGGACTGTACGGAATTCATTGGCTTCCTGTTGGACCCCCAAAACCACCTCCTTAATGGCTGTCTGCATCCGTCGTAAAGACGCTTTCAGCTTACTCGATAACCCGAACTTAATTGCTATAATTTGGCTATAACTTTTAACGCTATGGTTCAGTATCACTAAGTTTGTTCAGTTATTCATAAGCTGATGCAAAATAACCTACGAGTATAATAATTAATAACCTAGCTATCATTAAAATTCCGCGTAACTGCCTTTTATAACCTTATCAGGAGATTTATAATTTGATCATAACTTAATGCGATTATTGTTTTAAGTTTCTCTTTTGAGCTAGGGTAGCCAGGTCGTCAAATCCGGGTCTATATGGGGTGGCATAACATTTTTTGTTCTATTTTAGGTAGGCATAACGTTTTTAGGACTAATAATAATTTACCATAACAACTAAACGCATAACTGTGTTCGCATAATGTTAACTAGCATAACCATATATGACATAACGATAACTTAGAATAATGTTTAAACGCATAGCCGTATATAGCATACAGATAACTTAGTATAATGTTTCGATGCATAACTATAAATAGCATAATGTTTAAAGGCACACATTGAGAAAAGCATAACAATACTTAAACATAATGATCAAAGGCATAAACTTTAAACGCCTAACTAAAAAACAAGTGCAAAGAGCGGACTGTAGCAACATTATTTAAATAAAATACGTGGGTTTGTGAAATGCGGGTGGGTACTTTGACAACAATATTTATTATTCGTAATGTAGGTATCTACTAATTTAATGGAATATCTATGCACCACTATGCAGTAGTATAACAACTTTTGTACTAATTTATGTAGACATAACGTTTTTAGGACTTAAAAACCTACATACACCTAAGACATATGGTGCACTTTTTGACTCCGGGTGGGCTCCCGCCAGAAGCTCTGCGGTCAGCCCTGAGTGTCGCTTCTACATACTCGGCCTGCGCTCCACTCCGGAGGTCGCCGGCTCGCTTCGCTCGCCACCTCCCCCCTTTGCTTCACTTGGCCTCCCATAGATCGCTCCACTTAGGACCTCCCTTGAGCTTCTGGCTCCCGCATTTTTTAAATACACTCTAGGGGTAGTAGCGACAAGCCTAGGTGGAGTCGGGGTGCTCCGAGTCAGATATGGACCCTATATAACCTGGTTATATATTACGTAGCACAACAAATAATTAAAAAATGCCTAAATGCGTCTGAGCAACAGTCGAATTGAATGTAGGACAATAGATTTTTATGATTAAAACACATTACGCCAAAAAACGATTGTGCAAAAGTTACATTATGACACTATATGTTATGCTACATTCATTATGGCAAAGTAAATTAGGGGAAAAAAATTATGCGATTTAAACGGCACTTTAAAAAAATAGAACAAATAAAAAAATGCCTAAAAACTATTATGCGTCTCATCAAAAGTCAAATTAAATGTAGTACAATAGATTGTTATGCTTAAAACACACGACGCCAAAAAAATATAATGCGAAAGTTGCATTATGACACTATACATTATGCTACATTCATTATGACAAAGTAAATTAGGAACAAAAAGTTATGTGTTTTAATAGGCTCCCGTCAAATCCAACAGCCATACATTAGGGTAAAAAGCCGTGGATATTTATAACTAATGCGATGATTATTTTGACATCCTCGTTTGAGCGTTAGAGCAATGCCAGCTACTTGATGTTGCGCATCAAGCAGCATAAATAATAAATAAATATTGGTGGACAATTAACACACAACACCATCTGACCCCAAACTAAGCAAAGCTTGTGTGATGGCGGCCAAATAGCTGATATAATACTTATATAGTTTTAAATACATACTTATTATACATAGAAACACCCAGACACAGTGCAAACATTTAAATTCATCACACAAATATTTGCACTGGGTGGGAATCGAACCCACGACCCACGGCTTCGCAGGCAGAGCTACTACCAACTAAGCCACGAGGCCAGTCATGGCAGCAAAGTTGATTGAAATGGTGACTAATTTCCTTTAAAAATTTAAAATGTTAGACAAGTCTCTCACTACACTCTATAGCAGCTCTACACTTACTAATTAGCCCCAAACTAAGCAAAGCTTGTGTCATGGGAACCAGATAGCTGATATCATACTTATGTAATTGTAAATACATATATTCATGATATACATATATACATATATTCATGATACTTGGAAATCCCCAGATACAAAACAAATATTTATATGTTCATCACAAAAGCTGAAAATCAATTCGTTATTGTCTAGTATTTTTCTCATAAAAAAGATTCAAAATAAGCCAACTGCAAAAATGTATTGCCCGGCATTTTATAATAATCCAGACTATAATCTGAGTTCCAAATTTCAACCTGGTTCTTTCAGACATTCCTATTTGATTGAGCAATAAGCATCCAAACGTTGACATTTATAAAAGTAGGATAATTTAGTCATTATCGATGGATACGCTAGATTGATTTTAATTTAAACCGCAAATTAAGTTTTGAAACGACACCACGTTTAGTGGTGTTGAATCCGATAGATCCGCCGTGTCCCTGCGTGACAGACAGTGCGTAAACGCATCTCCCCCACAGCATCTTCACTGTGCCGCTGTTTCACCCAATTTCAAACCTACCCGCCATGTTGGAAGTATCGTGTGATATGATCGTAACACACAAACATAAAAAATAATAATTGGATTTAAGCACTAGCATTTAAGCACTTACAAGTCATTTTTGTATGTTATTTGTTCATGAATAATTATACTTAACGTTATGCTTCTGTATTTGTTAACGAATAAATCTCTATAATAAATAATATTGGACTCTACACTGCGTGTTTGCTTTTACGAGTACGTCCCGTCACAGATATAGTTGAGCACACAGATTACAGAAATTTCTGTAATCTGTGGTTGAGCATATGTTCTGTGAGTTGAGCGATAAACATCAAAACATCAAAACTTTGGCATAATATACAATAATATTAGTCAAAGCCAAAGTTCTTTGTTCATAAATGTACAACTTACATGTCCAATATTTATGAAATAAAAAAAAACAAACGAAGTAGGGTACTTATAGTATACACTAGCAGTGCCCCGCGGTTTTACCCGCGTAGATCCCGTTCCCGTCGTTCCCGTTATTTTACCGGGATAAAAAGTAGCCTATGTGTTCTTCAAGACTATAATCTAACTGTATTCCAATATTATATTTCAGCCTAATCCGTTCATACGTTACGGCGTGATTGAGCAACAAACATCCAAATTTCCATACTTTGACATTTATAATATTAGTGGGATTTTTCAAAGTTTAATACCCCGTTTACATTATTCCAGTCCAGCGACCGAATCCAGCGCTGGATTGCTTACTGGAATAATGGAAACCCGCACTGGAAAGCATCAATCCAGTGCCAATGCAATCCAGTGCCGGTTTACATCATTCCAGTAAGCAATCCAGCGCTGGATTCGGTCGCTGGACTGGAATAATGTAAACCGGGTATTAAGTTAACATTTAATTACTACAACAACTACCGTACATAAAAGTCTCAAACTATATTTATTTATTTATCTCTTCTTAAGCATAGTCTTCAATGTCCTTTAAGGTTCAAGCTATGACCCGTGAATTACAGAAGCGAAATAAATAACAATAAGTAATGAAATACCGTCAAAGTGGCACCCAGCCCTGAAACTCCACTCATATTTAGGTCGTCAACTTTTATTCCCGCAGCCGTCTGTCTGCCCTTGTGTATTTTAAGGTTCATAAAAATGGCAAACAATTTGATGGAGTGGAGAAAATGTCGAGAATTTTTCAATCAACCAACAAAAATCTTGGAAGGGAACCTACTGTTGACGAAATTGGTTTTGATATGTTTATACACAATGCGGGAAGTTACGGTGATGGGATTGTTGAAAATGACAAAAAAATATTAATGGATAAAGTTATCTAAACTGAAGGATTATTATTGATTAACTACTAAAATTATAAACATGATGGAAGTTAAGATGTTTTTTTGCTGAATGATGTTTTAATATCGATGCGAGATGAAATGAGAATAACGTAAGATAAGTATAGTCTGCAAGTCCACTATCTCTAAAGATATAAAAATTATATTCTACGCAAACAAAGTAATATTTAATCTCATTTTATCGAACACATTTCGGAGAATGTGCAGCTGATCTGCATGACCATTTCGCCTTTTTTCTATCGGACTGCTCGTAGCTCGGCTTCGTTTTATGGTTCCAAAGCTCGAACGAGGAGGCTTAAATTTACTTTTATGATAAGAACGAACAGTTGCTTACATTATATCAAGCACAGATTCACAACTGTATGGAGTACTGTTCGCACCTTTGGGATGAATCGGCTAAGTATCAGCTGGAAGCTCTGGAATCGATCGAGAGACGTGCAAAAAGGCTCATAGGCAACGGCAACGACATTCTTGTGCGAAAAAGACTTCAAAGTCTTGAACATCGCCGAAAAATTGCTAGCTAGACACGAGCGAAGAGATTTGACTCTACTTTTGTGAAAAGAACGTCTAGGCTGTGGAATACGTTGCCTGAGTGGGTTTTCCCCGATGGTTACAATCTTTGTGTCTTCAAATCGAGAGTGAATCGGTTTTTTTCTAGGTAAACATGCTCCATCGTAGAACGCATGCGGTCTAGTGTAAACCTATAAAAGTTAAAAAAAAACGTCTAGGTTTTGGAATGCGTTGTCTGGGTGAGTTTTTTTTTGATGGTCACAATCTTGTTGTTTTTAAGTCGAGAGTAAATGATTCACGCTCCATCATAGATTGTATCTTCGCGTCGCTTTTCATCAGTTTTTTAGAAAGAGTAGTTCTGTCACGACAAAATCTACAAAATACCATTTTAAGGAGTCCGCAATACGTCTGGTGCAGCGCTAGTTCAAACAACGACTGTCGTAAAAGAGTGCTACACTTGCCGTTTGACACTCTTTTGGTAAGTAGTTTTTAACTATATATATATGTTTTATCTATACTTATAATAAAACTGTAGCGGGTCGAATTCTGTACATTGAAGATATTGTGAAAAAAAAATTTTGGGGTCACTCCATAGTCGATACTGATGGCGAAACTGCATTTTTTTTCTTTCATGTCTGTATGTCTGTCTGTCTGTCTGTCTGTGTGTATAGGGAACTCACATCACGCCGAAACTACTGATTCAATTCAAATGAAACTTGACATGATTTAAGATCATACTAAGTAGATGGTAGCTGTCTACTTTTAATCCCCAAATTCTGCACGGTTTTCTTGCAGAAAGGGGTTAAAGTCAGAATGTGTTTTTGGTTGTAACTCATGTTTGCATTGTTCAATTTCGTTAATTTTTATTTTGTTAGAAAGAACACATTTCTAATATAGTCTCATCAAAATTTTAGCATTATTGGTCGTGTGGTTCGGAAATAACATAGAAATTAAATAATAACGGAATTAATAAGTTCGGTACATACTAACTTCTAAGTATATTCTGTGACAATGTAAACAACAGCAGGTCTACTACGAAGTCCGATAAACGATATATCGGCCGAACTTATTAAGTTTCCGACCACGAAAGACAATCGGTCGGTTGATCAGATCGGCCGTTTCGTTCGATCCGACCTTCATCTATAACTTCCGACCCGAAATGTATCGATCCGAATGTTTTTCGTGGTAGGCTACAATCCGATTGAGCTGTCGGTCGGATGCGATCATTCGGAGTTTGTTTTCGTAGTAGACCTACTGGGATGTAACGGAGGTCATTTTATCGGATTCGAAGGCGGAGTCGGAGTTTTAAAATTTGATTTATCGGAGTCGGAACCGAAGTCGGAGGCATAGGCAGAGGATTAGAAGTGGTGGCAAGAGATACATTTTTACTGGGTATTTTTTTTTTGCCAAATACGTGGACACGATAAACATTGACGAGCAATTGATTTAGGAAGTTGGGATTTTTTATTTTAATTTACTATCCACCACAATAAAGGATTATCTGCAATATTTATACACCTTACCTCCGATTATAACCTCCGTTTTAAAAGTTTCGGAGCCGAAGTCGGAAACGAAGGTCTAATAATAATCGGAGGTTCCGACTTATCGGAGTCGGATTCGAAGCAGCTCTTCCCTGGTAGGCACACAGTAGTCAAATCCGTCATCCGTCATCTATCGTCAGGTAATAATATGACAGTACCTTCACATATGCTATGACAGTAAACAGTCTTATGTTTTTCCACAAAATGGCAGCTCATGGTACGAAACACAATCTGATATTTATTAGAAAATGTGTAATGTAGTATGTATTGTTGTAGCGACAATAGTCAGGTCTTTTTAGAAATCAGTAAGTTGACGTGAAATGATAATAATTGAAGTCGGTTTTTGTTTTTTCTGATATTATTTAAATCCAAATACTGTACTAAATTTAGTGTTCAACAAGCTTCGGTGCAGAAGCAGAACCAAAGCAGAACGTTGTTTTTCTAAAATTGAATAAAATGTTATCTTACTAAGTATTATTATGTATATATTATGTAAAGGTTTGATTTGGGTGAAATTTGAAACACAGATAGTTTATATAGGTAGTCTCATATACTACCTATCATCTCGGAAAATCATGGGCCCTAACGAAACAAATATTAACGACAGAATGACATTACCAATTAGATTGACTATTTGAAACACACATGGTTTAGAGTCTTAAATATTACATCGGCTAATAAGTCTATCACCTACTACTTAGGATATCATCCTGTAAAAATGTACAATTGGGTAAGTATCAGATCACGCACATCAGCTACAGACTCTTCGTAATGTATCCTGTAAAAATCCTACAAACTTAACACTGCGGCTATGCTCGATACTCCACAACCTTACTACGAGTGTGTTTGATGTTGCTTAAAATATGAAGTTGCTAAACTTGAATAAATATATTTTTGCATGGAAAAACAAATCACTCTGTTTGTGTAATGACCACCCATCCAAACATTTTTACGTAAGTACTACGAATGCACTAATAAGGTCGCAAGATCAACGTACGCGAACGAAGTAGCGGGTTCAGCTAGTATCTATATATTTTAATACTATGAACACTCAGTGCTTTCGGAGCGTGCAGTATAGCGCTATACGCATGAGGGTGCCAAGTCGCAGCCAGCACGCCTTTGTTAG
Organism: Ectropis crepuscularia; assembly: GCA_963693475.1. NCBI lineage: Eukaryota > Metazoa > Arthropoda > Insecta > Lepidoptera > Geometridae > Ectropis > Ectropis crepuscularia. Next base: position 21,897,358 of record OY856358.1, read on the forward strand.
CCTTTGCCAGCAAAGGCAAGCTTTCCAATAGCAGTAACGTAAGTTCAATCAACGTTCTGTACTTTATTAGTTATTAGAACAATGGCTTTAATTGAAAAAACCCGACTGAAAAACATCACCACATAAAAAAGTAACAATATATTATTATCTAAGGACACTTGGGTGATTGAGACGAATCTAACGATATTCTCAATTGGCATTATCCATCCACCCGTTTGGAAGATACAAGGGAATAAAGAATTTCACAAATATACAAGATACGCGCGAAAAACATAACCCTTCTTTCAGTTTGCTAAAATTAGACTACGTGTTATTTTGTTGATTTTTTTTAAATACGAGTACAGGTTAATGAAAAAAAAAACTCCCAACGCCATTGTTGCTGAGGTCGCAAATTGTAAGTAAAGCCTAGCATAAATAATAGTATAAAGATACTAGCGGCCCGTCCCGGCTACGCTCGGATCATAACCTAGACACTGTCTGCAGCGAGATCTGACGGGCTTATTTGTGAATCTAAACCATCCTCGAATCCACGTGTACCCACACAAAAAAAAATCATTCAAATTGGTCCCGCCGTTAAGGAGGAGTTCACTGTCAAATGATTAAACTACTAAAATGGCTATTAAAAAATAGGGGTTGGTGATAAAAGGGTAAAAATGTAGGGTTGTATGTATTTTGAAAGCCACATTATAAAAAAAATTGTAGGAAAATTAAAAAAAAATGTTGGGGGGAACAACCCTTATCACTTAGGGGTATGAAAAATTGGTAGTAGCCGATTCTCAGACCTACTGAATAAGCATATAAAATTTGGTAAAAATCAGTAAAGCCGTTTCGGAGGAGTAAGGTAACTAACACTATGACACGAGAATTTTATATAAAAGATATTATACCCATTATGCGTCTAAGATAGATAATAGCTAAAAAAAAGCTGATAACATTGCTTTCGATAAAACATGAATATAATAAGTACCTAAGAACACATAATATTTCAAAATAGATTCATCCGTTCGGGAGCTACAATAAATACCACAGATAGACGGATAGACGCACACGAACTCATAATTTTTTTAAAAACTCAATTGAGGAGTGCCTCAGACTCTGGCTTCCGTCACCTTTTTTGTCATTTTGGGTTATCTTCTCAGTCTTTTCTTCTCTTTTTAACATATTTCTTGAATTAGGAGAAGAAAAGGAAAATAGAGGTGAGTTGGGAACATTTTAAACCTAATCTAGTGCTATTCTGATTTCGTCTATTGAGCCGATCACTACCGGTTGGGATTCCGTTAGTACCTAATCGACTCGATATTGTCATTCGCTATTTTCTACGCTGACTCCTTCCGGCTCAGAGTCTCCACTACTACGACTCATCAAAATTATAACGCCCCGTCATTTTTGCTTGGGGGTTAAAAAAATAGTTTTAGTATTTCATGGTTATATAGTACTAAGAGCTAAAACGGACAAAAGAGATACTAATGTCATATACATAAAAAATAGTTTTAAGTATTCTTACTCATGTACTATTGTGGTACGATACCGAGAAGCGAGAGCGTCGTGTCGAGCGTCGCCTTTAATGGCGGCTTTTTTAATGAAAATTGTATTTAGGTCAGGTCAGCGCAGTCTCACCTGCCTACCGGTCGGAGCGAGTTTCGATGCAATTACAGACAGCGACTGCGCTGGGTGCTCGAGATTAGATTACTGGGACATGTGGTAGCCGCATTATTATGTAACATCCGCAATAATCATCCGGCACGTTCGGTTCCCTCCGCAATTATATGCTTATGAGGCTATTGAAAGCGGCGCGGAATCCACGTGCGGCTCGCGCGGAGGTTGTGGCGCCGCACGACGCCCGCGCGGCCGCCGCCCGGCGCGACCGAGCGACGCTCGCGCCCCGACATCGATCGCCGCACAACAGCCTGCAATATCACTTTACGTGAACGAAAATCGCAGCGATTGATGCCTATTCATTGACACAACCTACCAACCCCACAAACCCTTTCCGCAACCCTCTAAATAAGAAGCAATAAAATCCCAACAAAATCCTCTAATCCCGCGACATCTCGACGAGCACGTCAGGTCTTAATTAAAATTAATAACCTATAAGTAATTCCGTGATTTAGAGAGTTTGTTTACCGGAGAGCGGTGGGGGGCGTCAGCTGGCGCGGTCGATAGGGCGCAGGGCGCGTGCGCGGGGGTATCGAGCCCATACGGGCCGGGGCCGCCGCGCGCCGCGCACGTCATGCATGCGGGGAGCTAGCCCGCGCGCGCCCATGGGCACCGTGCTCAGCTTCAGCCCGCGCGAGCGGCGCGCGCCCGCCGCCGCGCCGCCGCCGGACCGCGCTCACCTCGCCTACTCCTACGAGCGGCTCAACAACGCCAAGAACCGCGAGAACAGGGAGCTGCCCCGCGACGAGCGACGCGCCACCCTCGATGACGCTGCCAAGATCATCTCCGAGAAGACCGCGCTAGAGAAGAATCTCAAAAAGCACTCGCTCTTCATCAACGCGCTCTCCTGGAAGAGGTTTTCGACAGCGAACAACAACAAGAAGAAGTTAGAATGCAAGACGAAGAATGTGGTGCCGTTCAGGGCGCCGTTGACGGACAACGTTCCGTTGGACAGGAACAAGAATGTGCCTCCGTACGTGAGTCGGGGGGTGCCGAGCGCGGCGCCGGCGGTGGTGGCGCGGGCGCACGCTCTGAACAACAACGTGTGCTTCGCGGAGAAGGTCGGGAGCACGGTGGGGCCGGCGGTGGCGCCGCGGAAGACGGTGATCCAAGCTTCCACGTCGGAGCTGCTCAAGTGCCTGGGGCTGTTCCTGCACGCGCGCTGCCACCGCCTGCGGGACTTCCAAGCCGGAGATGCTGTCATGTGGCTGCGGACCGTGGACCGCTCGCTGCTGCTGCAAGGATGGCAGGTCAGTTCACTTCTACCTCTACAGTTACCACGCTCTAATATAGGTGATTGTTTGCAAGTTTCAATGCACCTGAACTTTCGTCGACTCTTTGGCATTGTTTCGTCTGTCATGTCCTACGTTTGTCAACCCCTGATACTCAAAAAGAATACATCCCATCATGCGTCTCTTCGGTGGAAGTAAACAGAACGACCAAACCAAGCACATAGTGCTACACGTGTCAATGTTTAGTATTAGATGTTGTGGTGAGTAACAGAAGAACCTATCCTTAATTAGTTAAAATTATCCCGTAAAAGACTTTTACAATAGCAAGAAGCAAACCACACTTTATGTTTATCTCTTAACCCAACGTTGAAAGGAAGGCAGGTTGTTCAGTTGTCTTCCAGCGAAACTGAAACAGTAGCAGAGCACGTCAATTTTTCATCAAACTATTGACATTGTTTCGTTGATCATTATTTTAAGCAATCATGGTTGTTCAGTATACTAGTACTTACTATGTATATTATTAATTACAGGAGTCCCCGATATTTCTTGTACCAGACCAACCACGGTAAACATCAGATAATTAAAATTAAAAACGGTTTCATCGAACAGACATCTGTCTAAACTTGGTGTGACAATCTACACCGACCACATCTATGTAATTTTTGATGAAATTCGTATCTTGCAGTTTCTTACACATTTTAATTTAATACACGGGTAACTCACGTGTGTTAATTGTGTCAGTCTAGTCCGACTAAGTTTCAGCCGCATCCTGCGGTCATTTTTAAGGAGAGTACACGGGCGTGTCCACTGCTCGTTATCATGTTAGTTTTCTCATACTAATAAAGTGATTTTTACATTAAGTATTTGGCGCCAAACATGTTTATTTTCTTTGGGACCAAATATTGAAATTCATAAAACTCGCTGAACAAAAGTTTTTTGACAGTGTAAGCTTCTTAGAAAGCTTCTTATAATACACACACATGTAGCTGTGTATCGCTGTTTTTGAAAATTAACTCTTTAGGGTTGTGGGGGGGGGGGGCGTCACATAGCTTTGGTCAAGTCATAAAATGGTGCGATAAGTACATACATGCTTAATGATTAGTGGTCTACCCAGGTAATGGGCCCACCCCAAGGGATCTTGACCCCCCCCGACCCCCCCTAGATCCGCCCGTGACTAGAACAACTGAAATGTGTAATGATGATCTCAAAACACTCACAGTTCTTAGTCTCTTAAGGTATAGTCTTAGTAATACCGTTAGTTCGCATCTCCCCTCAAAACGTTCGTATCACATTTCTGACCATCACATAAACTACGTCCAAATATTTTTCTATCTCCTACTTGAACGGTGAAGAAGAACATCACGAAGAAATCAATACGTAGAGATCCATTTAATTTTTTGCCTCCTTTGAGTAGGGTTCCTTGGCGTAGATGTCACCTCAATAACCGAACAAAACAAATGTGGTATAATAGTTTCACATTGCGTGGGTGTTGTTTTGTTAAAAGGTTTCTCTCTTTTATCTTCTCATCCATTTAGCCTAAGGGGTAATTGATATCACAGCCGCCTACATACTGTCACATGTTCTAACTAACTAACTTAGTTTGTTTGTTGCCCATAAAGTTATTTTGACGGGTAGCCATTTGAAATTATGTAGGTACTCGTTATCTTTCTGCGAACAAGGCGTTTCGAACAAAGCTTCTAACACCTCTACGGTATTTATCGTATAGAACAAGAGCCCACCAGACTTTCGCTATTTTATAAAAGCTGAAAGTTTTTCTGTGTATGTCTCCTATAGACGTAAAAATAACCAGCGACTATGGAGTTTGGGCTGTGATTACTTCGAGCAGTTGTTAGATAGTAAAAGTACATGAAAATGGTAAAATGGTATTCTAGTTTCGTCAAAGTATAAAGCTAATTTTTTTTTTTTTCGGGAAAACGTAATCTCTTCATCCATTGCCAGACACTTGTGACAATTGCTACCCCCTGCCAGACACCCCTGAACTGCAATAAATTACACCGGCACTCAAAATAGAAGAGTGGTGTGTACTCTGAACAGGACCCATCTACGGGCATGTGTTTTTACCCGCTGTATCCGAATTTGAAGTACGTTTGGCCTGGTCATCTTCCATAGTCGCTGGTCGTTCTTATGTCTATAGGAGACATCCTTAGAAAAACTTTCAACTTTTATAAGATGACGAAGATCTGGTTATGTTATCTTTGGAAAGAGTGAGCTCACTTTTTCCGTTTTAGTCGATTGTAGGAAGTGGTGAACAGTGGACGTTTATACCTATCGCTATTCGTTGTCAACAATGAAAATAAGAAGAACCGCAACATACCTCGCCCACAAGGGATCCTAGGAGTCAAGTAGATTGGTAGTTGTAAACCACTCACGCTACACACAGAGATGCAATTTATTAATGATTTCAAGGTGCTCAGGGCACATCTTTACATTTATATCGATGCTGTGATGATACACAACTACCAGTACATAGATGATGATATCTATTCATTAATGAAATGAAAATAATTTAATCTAGATTAAAAATCCAAATAACAAAAAAAATTAAATTGAAAACCTAATGAAAATGTTTATTATATTATTTGGCATGATATACAATTGAGATTATTATGTCTATATCATTACCGATATTTTGACTGAAATTTTATATTAACCATACTGTGTAATTTATTGATACGATTAATATTCGTTTGACTATTTGATAATTATGATATGTACAGAAAGTATGAATAAAGTGAGTAATGAGTATAAACTCTCACAGGCTAAATCCTAGGTTATATGTTGCAGGAAAAAATCAAACCAGCAGCAACGCAGTTATTCCAAAACAATTGGGTTTTATAATGGAGTAAATGTACAGTGATTTTTTAAAATATATATAGCTAGCTGATCCGTGCGCGCATTGCTACGCCATCTATCGAGAATTGGTCGTACCAATTCAAATCTAGAACAAATTTGGTTACCTTAGATTCTAATGACGCAACCTTTTACAAGATAGACACATGCTGTCACGCAACGAAAGCTCTCAAAAAGCAATATTTATTCCCGTTTTTGTCACATTTTTCATTCATCACTCCTGTTAATAGTAGCGTAATGTTATATAGCCTATAGCCTTCCTCGATAAATGGACTATCTAACAGAGAAATAATCTTTGAATTCGGACCAGTATTTCCCGAGATCCTTGCGTTCAAACAAACAAACAAACTCTTCAGCTTTATAATATTAGTATAGACACGCTAAGAACTCCATTAGTCATCATGAAATAAATAATGAGCATGAGTGAGATAACATTTAATGCAATTAGTCATCGATAATAATCATTTGCCTAAAATGTTTTGTCACTGAATAAAGAAAATTACTCCTACAAACGTCTGATATAGACTTTAAGGTTTACACATTAAACTTAACACCAATATTATATTAAATTAGTGTAATACAATGTTCTAGTATGGTATAGTTCAGAAATTAAATAACAGCGTCACAATTTATCCCAATTTTATTCACGAGATCGATGTATCATGCTTGTTTACATAAAACCATAATCTTCTATATAAAGCAATGGACTTTTGAATAAACTTTTTCCAATTTAAGATGTACCTAATTCTTATTTATTTAAGGCTATAATTGTATTCGTTGTTAAATCCGAATGAAATTAACATGATTAAGAGAAAAAAGAGCATTAAAATGATCGTAGGTTGCTACGAAATTCCGCTACACAACTGCTACGCAGTACTGCCCACGCATAATTTTATGAGATTTGTTTCTCTATGTGACGTTATTAAGGCAGTATTTTTTATATCTATGTTAGATAAAAATATGGGTTACGTTTGATTTTTATCTCGTCTGATGTTAAACAAAGATGTGATCTATCAAATGAATACAGTACTAAAGCTCGCTTTCCTAAAGGGATCCTGTTCTATTTGCAATTATTTGAAGTTTTGTGATAAGATCATACTTTTAATAAATTCAAATTGGTGAATGATGATATTACAAAATATATCAAGGTCACCTTCAATTTCTATACGCTGAAAATTATCAATTTTTCCTTTTCGCGTAATGAATGAGCGGATAAAAATTCATTCATCTATTTCATCCATTCAATTTGTTCATTAAAATTAAGCTGATACAGAAATATTTCTGATTCAATTTTCCTTGAATCGCTTTGGCTCGGTAATCCTAACGGTTTTCCTCTTTGCAACACTTTTATTAAATTTTTATTTTTCGTGATGTTTCTAATTTTATATTTAGTATCGACTATTACTTGTTACTAGTATTAGTATCGACACTATTACTTTTATCGCAGGTTCGCTGAACTCGATTGGCACAAAACCGAAGAAGATGGCTTGACAAAAGATAGGCCCATACTCAGTGGGTACAGAAGGGTGTGGATAATAATGATGATAATTAGTATCGATATTTAAGATGGAGATAAGGCCAGTACTTCTGCACAATTATCGTATACATGGGTGATGAGCGTAAAATAGGGCTAGGCAATGATTTAGACTCTACAAACTCTACATGCCCCAATAGTTGCGTGTAATTGTGCTTTATAGGCAGGTATACGTTGCTTATGGCAGGTATGTGGTGCTGTTATACGTGATGTTATGTGCTGCTTACCATCAGGCACATGTTCTGTTCGTCTCGTCACTCTTGACTATTAAAAAAACAGTTTCGAGTCCCAGTTGTGGGATAATAAAGGAGGTGATTTATATTATTGGCTTACCTACTTTTTAATTATAAAAAGAACCAGTCCTATGTGCTCGGGTACAACCGCTGACGGAGCTACTAGAGACAAAATATCCACACTGGGTTAAACTGGGTTCCCGATACTTCGATGTAGTTTCATGCAACACGTACATGAGTACCGGTGTACGGCTTTAAACATTTTTTTGAATCGTAGAGCTGTTATACAACAGATTTATAAACTAACTAACATAGTGTCTGATATTGATCACATTAGGAATCTATCATGGCTGGATAAGTGTGTGTGGAGACCGTTTGACCTGCATTCATAAGATTGTCCGTGACACAATTTTATTGGCCATGAGACGGTTTTCTAGTACAATGAATATTGTGCTTTTTATTAAAAAGCTATGTTTAAGATTTTACAGGCTTTTATAGATTTGAATTTTCTCATAAATCTAGCCAAAGCATTTTTACACACAGTGATTACTTTCATGTAATGAAATAAATAAAATAAATATTAGTGAACAAATCACACACAACACCATTTGACCCCAAACTAAGCAAAGCTTGTAATATGGCGGCCAAATAGCTGATATAATACTTATATAGTTGTAAATACTATACATAGAAACACCCAGACACAGTGCAAACATTTGAATTCATCACACACATATTTACACTAGGTGGGATCCGAAACCACGACCCTCGGCTTCGCAGGCAGAGTACTACCCACTAAGCCACGAGGCCAGTCAATAGCCATGTTTTTAGGACTACATCTGTTTTACCCGACTGATTCTATATCTTGTTAAATATAACAAATTTCAAAATGTGATAAAAAATACAGATTAACTAAATGTTATTCCTAAATTTATTATTGAACTTTTAAAAACTTTGTCGGATATATTTCGAGAAAGCAAAAACTATAGAACTATAGACAATTTTACCGTTACCGTTAGTACTCTATATTTAAGTATGTACATATACATTATTATTTCCACTGCCTTATTGTTTTATTTCTACCACCTAACTAAATCGTCTTTGCCTTTGTTATTGCTGTATTTATAATTTCAAGAGAACAGAGAAAAGAAAGCGACATCAAAGCTAATACAGTTTTAGTAAGGTGTTAGACCCTCCGGAGTGGAGGTAGTGGTAGAAAACCACTGGGGAAGTACTACCTTTACCAGTTATTCTACCGCCAAGTATTATAGTAATTACAGATTAGAGAAATTACAGGGCTTAGAGATATAACATCTTAGATCTTTGGGTGACGAGCGCAGTGCAGTGCTAGGTAATGATTTGGACTCTTCATGTTCCAATAGCTGCGTGTCAATGTCGCAGGCATGTCACAATGTCCTGCACATGTCCTGCTCGTCTCGTCACTCTTTATTTAAAAAAAAACAGTTTTTTTTGTGTGCCTGCTTCAAAATCCATTTTCAGACAAATGATGTAAATTCAAGGAAACGTAAAATAACGCTCCTTGTTTTTCTTTTGTTTTCACTTTTTGGTCATTCGAACACTTATACATTTCAATTCCACTAGTTAAGGCTTTAGTGGTTATTTTGCTTTGGTTGTTCTACCTATAAAATAGGCGTGATGCATGTCTGTAGGTAAATTATAATCTACGAAACGTATAATGGCAAATCGGAAATGTGTAATCGGAAAGCTTGGGGTTTACTGATATCACGGTAAACAGATTCTTGTTCATCCCGCAACATTCCCGGTCATCCCGCAATATGCCTGTACGTTCCTCTGGCGGGGTAAACCTCAAGTACGGCTCGTTGGGAATGCATGCCTGTACATCAGTCGGTTACCCGACAGCTGTGTTGAATTTACTGAGAAAAATAACGTGATATTTGCAAAACCACTCACTTTAAAAAGCAAAGTAAGGAAGAACGTTGGTAGATTACTCTATTCTGAAATATTTTTATAATAATTTTTGTAATTTCTTTAAATATATTAATAGAAATTACAGGGCTTAGAGATATAACCACTTAGATCTCTGGGTGGTGAGCGCAGTGCGGTGCTAGGTAATTGTTTGGGCTCTTTATGTTCCAATAGCTGCGTGTCACTGTGCTGTTATGTGGCAGGCATGTTGCTTACCATCACGCACATGTCATGCTCGTCTCGTCACTCTTTATTTATAATAATAAATAAAAAAATAAACATTTATTACGTCATAAATGTACGTACCTACTCGTATAATACATGCGTTACAAGTTATAAGGTATTTGTAGTCATTACATATGGACCTGTAAAGGCATGGCAAATAGAATTTAGTGAAATTTTAATTAATTAGTATGTAACACTTTGTTAAAAGCCAATAGTTGTTCATTATGTGTTGTCATAAATTACTGAATATTGGTCGTGGTTGAATGTTGACACGAGCCTCCAAGAGATGAGGCGATTTGTATCATGCACAGAGGTATATTCAGGTATTTAATATACCTACTACTACTAACTACTGTAATGCCGCATGATTATTGAATATACTCGTACATACATCGGAAATAATGATACTTAATGGAAATTTACAATATCAAAAACAAGATCAAATTGAAATCGAAATATAAAAAATTATTATACATTTATTAGAAGAGAAAGAACTAATAAGAACAATGATTAAGTTTTCATACCAGTTCTTGATTATTGTCATTAATACATACTATTTACGGTACTTGAGTTACGGCTGGTCTAGTCGGGAGAACAGCGGCTGCCGATCCGGAGACCCCGGGTTCAAACCCCACACGCACCACTGTCTTTTCGAAGTCATGTGCGTAATGCCGCTAACTTAAAACGGTGAAGGAAAAACAGTCGTGAGGAAAGCGACATGTACCTAGAATCTTTCGAAGTCATGTGTCATCCGCCAACCCACACTGGGCCAGCGTGGTGGATTATGGCCTTAACTCTCTCCTTGCGAGAGAAGGCCCCGAGTCCCAGCAATGGGAACGTTTAGTGGGCTGTTGATGATGATGATGATTTACGGTACTAACGATACAATAAGCGATCGAACAAGTGACACTAACTTCCCCATGACGTTCGATTTTACTTTGATCACGTTCTTCAGTTTTTAACCAAATCAAGGTAGAGTTTTAAAGATGTATTTTACTGAAAAAATATTAACTTATTCTTGACTACTTGCCGCATTTGTAGACACACCAAAAAGTTTGAAAAGCCATTAAGAACAAGCTGTAATATTAAAAAAAGTTACACTGTGTTACATGAAAAGGTGTCAATCAAATTTTACGGTATAGCGGTCACTTGAAGCCAAATGCCATAAGTCCAATAAAATAAAGAAAAATTAAATGAAGCGTCATTTTACAAACTTGATTTATACCCGGTTTACATTATTCTAGTTCAGCGATCGAATCCACAATCGATTGCTTACTGGAATAATATAAACCGGTACTGGAATACATTGGCACTGGATTGATGCTTTCCAGTGCCGTGTTCCATTATTCCAGTAAGCAATCCAGCGCTGTATTCTGTCGTTGGACTGGAATAATGTAAACCGGGTATTAAGTTCAACTGTGTATCTTTAATCACAAACGTCGAAAATGTATCTAACAATTAGTCATTACCTAAAAATTTTACGAAATTTGAACTCGCCTAAGTCTTTCTCTCTTAAACACTGGTGATTTAAAGATTTTAAAGCTCTTATAGGTGATTTCAACATCAGCATTGAATGATAACATAATTTGATTAAATGGAAATTTTTCAAAACATGGAGAAACGATGAAAAAAATACTGATGGTTACCACTATTAAGAAATCTCCGTTTTTCTGTGCGATGATAAATTAATTCAATATGCTAATGAGTGAAATAAAGCGAGTCCACGTCGGAGTGGCCATAACACGGAACCTTGGCCCAAAATTTACGTCCCACGATAATAAAACACGTTAAATATTGTGAAGGACACTGATTGCAACGATAACGTAACAACGTATTGAGGGAAAACACGCAAATATCACATACGGGGTTCCGCAGATTAATGTAACAGGAAGTACAACGATAGAAAGAAAGTAGGTACGCTTTACTTTCCGCCCTTCTATTGCCTAACTTATTCGTCTGTTGCTTGGCTACTGCTGTCTCTGTAATTTCAAACGAAAAGAAAAGGGAGAACAATATCAAAACTAAAACAGTTATAGTTAGTCGGTAGACCCACCGGTCTGGTCTCATCTATACTAATACTAGCTGATCCCGCAAACGTTGTTTTGCCTTAGTGAACAACCCTTGTCACTTAGGGGTATGAAAAATAGCTAGTAGCCGATTCTCATACCTACAGAATATGCATATAAAATTTGGTTAAAATCAGTAAAGCCGTTTCGGAGGAGTAAGGAAACAAACACTGTGACACGAGAATTTTATATATAAGAAGATTATAAAACTCAAGAGTTTGTTTCTTTGAACGCAAGGATCTCGAAAACTATTGGTACGAATTGAAAGATTATTTTTCTGTTAGATAGTCCATTTATCGAGGAAGGCTATATTCTATTTAACATTACGCTACTACCAGCAGGAGCGGAGTATGAATGAAAAATGTAACGAAAACGGGGGAAAATATTGGTTTTTGAGAGCTTTCGTTGCGTGACAGCATGTGTCTATCTTTTAAAAGGTTGCGTCATTAGAAACTAAGGTAACCAAATTTGTTCTAGATTTGAATTGGTACGACCAATTTTCGATAGATGGCGTAGCACGGTTCAGCTCCTCCTCCTAGAGTCGTATTCCTCATGTCTGAACGTCGTGACCACCACGTCTCAACAACTTCTCCACGATGAAACTACGCCATCTCCCTCTATCATCGGGTACCTGTAGGGCATCGTAGATTGATGTGTCTAAAGTAGTGCGAATCTGATCTGACCAACGCATCAGACTGGGGCCTCTTGTTCTTTTGCCGTCAACTTTCCCATTAACTATCAGCTTCTCGAGGTTGTGACCTTCCTTCCTGGCTATGTGCCCAAAGTACTCTAGCACTCGTTTGAGGCAGATGGTAGAGAGTCTAGTCTTGATCTTTAGTTGCTGAATTATCGAAATATTGGTCCGACGCGCTGTCCAAGGTATCCTGAGCATTCTTATCCAACACCACATTTCAAAGGCATCAATACGGTTCAGCTAGTTACGTTATAATCATTCAGAACAAAATATTTAAAGAGACAAAGTACAAAACATTTAATCTAAACTAATATTATAAAACTGAAAAGAACATTCGTTTGAACGTGCTAATCTCAGGAACTACTGGACCGATTTGAATTATTTTTTCACCGATTTTTTTTTCTACTTGATCCCTGTGTGCTGGCCTCGTCTATGGTCCATATATGTACCGTACCACAGACGAGGCTGGGGCGGATCGCTAGTCTACATGTATATAAAAATGAACGTTTGTCTTTTTGTCCTTTATAGAATCGTAAACTATGCATTTTATCATGTGATGATCTTTGGCAAAGTTGTTGAGCATGAGCCAAAGAAAATTCCTGATTTATATTAGACAAGACGAGCAGGACATATGCCTGATGGTAAGCAACATGCCTGCCCATAACAAACACAGTGACACGCCGCTATTAGAACATGAAGAGCTCACGTCATTACCTAGCACCGCAAGGTCTCGTCACCCGAAGATATAAGGTGTTTTATCTCTTAGCACAGTAATTTCTTTGGAAATATTGCCCTTCAAACTGTAACACAGTAATGTTTGCGCACTGCCAGCACTGCTGCTTGGTGGCAAATAAATAAATAAATAATAAATATTCGTGGAAAATTCACACACAACACCATCTGACCCCAAACTAAGCAAAGCTTGTGTGATGGCGGCCAGATAGCTGATATAATACTTATATAGCAAAGATGTGGTACTTCCCCAGGAGGACTCTGTAAAGAGCCCTTCACAACAATATAATATGTACATACGACATACGAGTATATTGTGAATATAATGAACGAGGCTCCACGATTTAGCCACGGTAAATATCACGTAATTAATACAATAGATACTAGTGAAGCTGTATTTGGTGTCAATAATCTACTATGATAATTAATTATCGAAATAAAAAGTCAGAGCTTATTTAAAACCAATAAGCATAAAATAATGTAATACAGTGAAATGGTAAAAAAGTTGTATTTGTTATGCCTCCGATCCAAGGTCTCAGATTTGTATCTCACGCCACAACATAATGTCATTTACCGGGAAATATAACATACTAGCAGCACCCTGCGGTCTCACCTGCGTTGTTCCCGTTACCTTAGTTTTTTACCGTTTTTTAGTAGTGGTAGGACTCTTAGCCGAGTCCGCCTGGGGAAGTACCACACCTTTGCCAAATATTCTACCGCCAAGCAGTAATGTGCAAACATTACTCTGTTCCGGTTTGAAGGGCAATGATTCCAGAGAAATTACAGGGCTTAGAGACATAATATCTTAGATCTCTGGGTGGCGAGCGCAGTGCAGTGCTAGGTAATGATTTGGACTATCATGTTCCAATAGCTTGTTACTGTGCTGTTATGTGGCAGGCATGTTGCTTACCATCAGGCACATGACCTGCTCGTCTCGTCACTCTAAGCTATAAAAAAAAACCTTTATTTTCCCGGGATGAAAAGTAGCTTATGTGTTATTCAGGATGTAATCTACTTGTGTTCCAAATATTAGCCCGATCCGTGAAAACGTTCCGACATGATTGAGCAAAGAACATCCAAACATCGCAACTGTCGCATATATAATGTTAGTAGAATGAACATCAGTTATTTAATGTGATGTACCTTTCCCTAAGTAGTAAATGCCAAATAACTTATACTAAACTATAGCAAATGCATTGGTAAAAAAAACCTGTTTTATTTAACCCCCGACGCAAACATGGCGGAGTGTTATAAGTTTGACGTGTCTGTGTGTGTCTGTTCGTGGCATTGTAGCTCCCGAACGGAAGAACTGATTTTGGTTTTTGTGGTTGAAAAGTTAATTAGTCGGGAGTGTGTTTACATAGGTATATTTCTTATGAAAATCGGTCCAAGATGGGGGCTGCTACAAAATAGTGGAATACGTAAGTATATTTTTACACAGCTCATTAAAGGGTTAAAATGAAATTGCTTGACAAATGCTTTTAAGTACTGTACCTACATTAATTAAATAAGATTTTGAATCCAAAATGGCCGCTGTCACAATATTTAAGTGCTTTTTTTTAAATTGTCGGTTTAAATTTATATACCTAGTTACAGTGTGAATCTACTCTCTCTCTCTGTGGTCGCTCCCTCATGACTGAGGATCGTGGTCATCGCTGAATGTGGATGCTCTACACCTAGATTTTGTAATCTGCTTCCACCGGTGTCTGCTCATTGCGTCTCTGACGACCGTGCAAAATGTGGTTGATGAAGAGCCTCTCACTTGATCGCTCCATCTAGTTGGGGATCTACCTCGGGCTCGCTTACCCTCCGTATTTCCAACTATGATCAGCTTTTCAAGGCTGTCATCTCCCCTCCTCATTGCGTGACCGAAATAGGACAGAATGCGCTGCTGGCAGATTGTTGACAAGCGGGTTTGGACTCGAAGCTGTGAAAGGATTGATACATTGGTGCGCTTGGCTGTCCAGGGTATCCTCAACATCCGCCTCCAGCACCACATCTCGAATGCATCAATCCTTTGCCTTTCTCGGGCTCGTATTGTCCATGTTTCCACACCGTACAGGAATATTGGGAACACTAGAGCGCGCACTAGTCGGGTCTTGGTGGTAACGGTTATACCCTTCTTCCTCCAGATGACATTCAGTCGGGTCATCGCGTCCTTAGCCATGCCAATACGTCTCTTTATCTCTGACACGCAGTTGCCATCGTCGCAGATCAGAGCACCCAGAATCTACGATGTCCAGATGATCCAGATGTGAATCTACAATGTAATCTTAAAAAAGAAGATAAGTTTGGGTTTTGTTAGGATAATTCCAGCTAGTTGTTTCTATAACCGTAGTTCTGGGCTCGGGTTGGTTGGAAAGTTGGAATCGCAGAAATCTAATTATTATTTAGATTTCTAATTCTAAATATTCTTCTAAATTCTAAATAATTATTTAGATTTCTGTGGTTGGCATCGTGAAGTTAAAGATCGAGCTAACTCCTATGTAGGTAATCATGACATATATGAAAAATAATGTTAGTATTTCTTAGTAGTTATTTTTCTTATTGTTATGCTGGGCTAGTGGTGCTTGAAAATATACCTTGGGTAATCAATCCTATATACATAGGTAGTATCGTTGCTATTGAAAATAAGCTATGTTTTGTGACCCATGTAGTCTTTGACAATCACTACTTGGGTGACCATTGAGGAATATGTCAATGGCGATAATGCTAAATATAGTTAAGAAAAACATCGTGAGGAAATCGACGTGTACCTAGAATCATTCGAAGTCATGTGTCATTCACCAACCCGCACTGGGCCAGCGTGGTGGATTATTACCATGACTCTTTCCTAGCGCTCTCGCTAGGATAGCGCTAGGCCCCGAGTCCCAGCAGTGGGAACATTTTTTATTGGGCTGTTTATACTTTATGCTATCAGTCATCTTTACTTATAAGATCGCTTTCAGCGATAAGGCCGCCCACTGTCACACTACTTTGAAATGTGTTGTTATTTTTTTTCTGTGTTATATTTTATTTAGTGTGTCAATAAAGAGTAGGTATCTATCTATCATCTTTACATAATAACCTCAGCAAACTAAGCAACGCTTAGGAATATGGGGTGATGTAATACTCCTAATTGTTTACTTAATATATGTGCGATGAATACACATATTTGACTTGTGTTTGGGTATTACTATGTAACAGAACTCTGTATTTACAATTATAAAAGTAAGGATTTTATGGTCTTTATTTGAATTATGTTTTTCATTTGCTGTTTTTCCTCTACTTCCCTTAATATCAGTTTAGATCACTAGTTTTATGTAGGTGCTAATTCTTGTTGACACGCACGTACAAAACACAGACCAAACATTTGGGACAGCTTAGGGTAAAACTTTTTCTATTTCGCCATTATTGTGTGATGGTTTAGTGCTAGTGTTATCAAACTGATCTATGTAGGTTAGTAGTTTGCAGAACTGGGTTAAATTCAATTTGGTGAACAGCTAGCTAGAGTATGGAACAAAAGTTGCCACAAATATTAATACCTACGTTTCTATTTGCGGTTCTCCAGATCTGGTTTTTAATTTTTGTTTGGTTTTGGTTAGAGCCAAACTGGTTCTAAATAGCGACGTCGTTTTATGGTTCAAATTCCAAAAACTCGAACAAAGTTAAACTTTGTAATAAAAGGTAGTTTACTTCCTTTTATAACTATTATATGTCTTATTAGCGGTCTGTCCCGGCTTAGCCCATGATACGTAATATATAGCTTATGGCACTCAGGGATGACGTACATAAATCCAATGGTGATTTTTTTAAAAATCAGTATAGTAGTTTTTTATTTTAGCGCGTTCAAACAAAAAGCCTCTTCAGCTTATAATATTAGTAGTACCTGGGTGACCGAGCTTTGTTCGGTATTAACACTGAGTATACTTAGATACCTACCTACAGATAAAGGGCTCTCAGTAATAGATTTTCTCAAAAAAAGAAAAAAGAACTTGAAAAAATAGAAAAGCTGTCTGGATTCGAACCCGGGTCTACAACTTCATGACCAACCAATTTATCGACTGAGCTATTATTATACTGACGCGCAACGTTGCGAAATTTACCGTCGCATTTTAATGTTAATGTGAGAGTTTTCACTGTCTAAAAAAAACGCGCATAAACTGCGTTTTTTTTAAATGAACCCTAGACGGATTCATCGTCCCCGAAACCCTCTGTATATACATAATTTCATGAAAATCGTTCGCGCCGTTTCCGAGATTCAGATTTTATATATATTTATATATTTATCCACCAACCCGCACTGGGCCAGCGTGGTAGATTATTACTCTCTCCTTGCGAGAGAAGGCCCCGAGTCCCAACAGTGGGAACGTTTAATGGGCTGTTGATGATGATGATATATTTACATACAAGAATTGCTCATTTAAAGGTATAAGATAGATTACATTCTTTCTTAAATAGATATTAATTAATAATAACAAATGCATTTTAAAATTGTAAAACCCGTCAGATTATAATCTAACGACGTCAAATTATAAACCAATCTAGCCTAATCTAACGCGTGAGATTGTAATCTTATTACAATTACGCGTTAGATTATAATGTGACGGTGTAAACAATTTTACGGAGACATGTAAAACACGTAGGCCACTTTACATTCCGAAATATAAGAAGAAATCTTGAAGTCCATAGTCATGAACATAGAAGAACATAGTCCTTTTCTAAATTAACTAAATTCTATATGAATGAACCTGCCAACAAATTCGATATATTAAAACCACGAATAAGACACGTAAGTAGGTACATAAATATTTTATGTATAAGTCATAAATCCAAGCCCCAGCAAACTTACGATGCAATCTCTTAAAAGCTTATATTCATTCGAACACTTACTTGAAACATTATTCACAGGTAGATGTAGGTATATAGTACAGACATGCGTAGGTGGAAGATGTAGCTAAGTTAAAGTACCTTTACATACTTCAACAGGGAGATAATTTAGGGTAACTCTGAAACTGTTTCTTAGGACGACAGAGAGACGATCTGTATTGGTGAGCCTTTTTGATTTTTACTGAGACATAGGTAAACATAATCAACCTAATTTTTGTTTTCTTTACTGGGAATCGGGGCCATATCTCACAAAGAAAGAGTCAAGGTCATAATCCACCACGCTGGGCAAATGCGAGTTAGCAGATGGCAAGCTCGAAATATGTCTTTTTGGCACATGCCCAAGTTACAGTTAAGAGTGGTGATGACACAATCACACAATTGTACTGTACTTAAAAAAATACTTGAAGGTGCAGGGGGAATTTGTCTTCAACCAGTTGTGTATTTGTTCGTTAATTTATAAAGTCCGTAAGGTCGTTAATTTGTAACTTTGTTCATTAAATACATGCCTGTAATTCAGACAAATTATTCTATACTGAAATGCCTGTAGTAGAGTAAGATCCCAGGGCCGCCAGACGTCTCGTATTTTCTGATGAACAAAATGTGGACGATTGAGCAGTGTTCGTATGTACTAAGAACGCATGCATACTCGCTACCTTGCTTAGAAGGCCAATTTTGAGATATCAGGCAATGAAGGCACCCAAAAAAATTACTTATTTCATGTAAATTTTCGTAACTGATTTTCACATGTATCATAGATAATATCTTTAACAATCGCCAATACTCCTAGACACATTGCGTGTCCCATTTTGCTTTGCAGACGCTGTAAAAGTCCAAAAATAATGATTTGACTTCACGTAAATTCTAATGCTCTATTTTTAGATACGTCCGCCAGACAACTATTTTATAACCTTTCACAAGAAACCAGACCAACCTCCCCTCAGTCATCCCCTAAACTCAATTTTAAGTTAATTTATCCTAGTAAATGTCTCACTCAGTCTTGCGCTCCTACCCGTAGATGCATTAAAATTAAATTTAGGGGATGATAGGATCTTTAGATTGGAATGTCTTCTTTTAAAAAAAATTGAAATAGTTGTCTGGCGGACGTATCTAAAAATCCAGCATCAGAATTAACGTATAGTTATGTCATTATTTTGGGAGTTTTAAAGCGTCTGCAAAGCAAAACGGCACACGGAATGTGTCTGGGAGTATTGGCGACATATTTTTTAAGATATTGCTAATAACATACGTGAAAATCAGTTAGGAAAATTTATGAGAAGAAAGTTTTTTTTCGTGTACCTTCAGTACCTGATGATATCTCAAAATTGGCCATCCAAGCAAGGTAGCGAGTATGCATGCGTTCTTAGTGCATACGAACACTACTCAATCGTCCACATTTCGTTCGTCAGAAAATAAGTGACGTCTGGCAGCTCTGCGATCTTGGATCATAACAAATAGGCAAATCGAATCGAATCACTTCAGTGCGTCTCACGTGCTCGGTTCGTTAAGCTCCACTCATCATAGTTCAGATTTGCCTGGTAATTGAGCGTCACTACGAAGCTGTGTACATTTTCATGGCAATTAACTATTGCTTAGGTTGGTTGCGTATTTGTGAGTAGCTGTGCCACACAATCCTACCTGTCGATATTGTGTGGGAAAAATTGAGCCGAGCTTTCGTCTTTCTTGTGAAATGGCTCGTCAGATACCAATAGTATTTTTTTTTCAACTGGTGTCCTTCGACGTTAGATTAGGTGACACAAAATAATATTTATTTTATAGAAAAAGTCTTGATCTGTTACAATACAATACAAAACCCTTTGTAATACCACAAAAATTACAAAAAAACATCGATTGAACTTGATATCAAAACATTTTGGGCACTAAAGGCGATCTTATCCCTAATGGCGATTTCTTCCAGATAATCTTTTGGTCAATAGGACAAGGTTACAGATAAGGACAGTGGTGTGGCATCCTTGATACATATACGAATAAATTCCACTTACAAATATGTATATATTATATACATTTGTACATATATTACACTATGTATATTTGTATATATATATTTTTGGGTCGTACATCGAGTCCAAAGCTAAACTAGCTGCTAAAAAACTAGGTGTCCTCTCAAAGGTGCGAAGGTACTTCAGGTCTGAACAGTTGCTTACATTATATCAAGCACAGATTCGCTCCTGTATGGAGTACTGTCCGCACCTTTGGGATGGATCGGCTAAGTATCAGCTGGAGGCTCTGAAATCGATCGAGAGACGTGCCAAAAGGCTCATAGGCAACGACACTCTTGTGCGAAAAAGACTTCAAAGTCTTGAACATCGCCGAAACATTGCTAGCCTATCTGTTTATTATCGGATACACTTCGGAGAGTGTGCGACTGATTTGCATGATCTGATACCACCTTGTCCTTTTTTCTATCGGAATGCTCGTAGCTCGAAAAAGCGTCATCGGTTCATGGTTGATGTTCCAAAGACACGAACGAAGAGATTTGACTCTACTTTTGTGATAAGAACGTCTGGGCTGTGGAATACGTTGCCTGAGTGGGTTTTCCAATCTTTTCCAATCTTTGTGTCTTCAAATCGAGAGTGAATCGGTTTTTTCTAGGTAAACACGCTCCATCGTAGACCGCATCGTCACTTAACATCAGGCGAGATGGCGGTCAAGTGTAAACCTATAGAAGTTAAAAAAAAATGTATATATGTATAGTATATTACAAAAATACAAATAGGTATATATCTAAATATCAAAATTATGGATAAGCATCAATGATTTTCTACCATTGAATTATCCCATAAATTAAACATAATATAAAACAAACAATCAGCTATTCCATTATTTTTTATTTTTTTATGAAAGATGTAGATATATGTTACCTACGCTTTTTTTCATGCAAATTAAACGTAATCTACGTAACCCTGTTTATTAAAATTAGATGCAGCCATCAAAGCATTGTGAAATGCCGATGTGATGATTTATTTCATACATTATTAAAGGCCCCCGGGTTAAACTTAAGGCGGTCTGACCGAACCATATGAGAGTTCAATAACCGGTATTAATTAAATTCAGCTCTTTGTAGTTGTCTATTTAGAATGTTTGACATTTAAGAACAATGTGATGTTGGTATGATTGTCAACATATTTGCTTCATTTCGTTATTTGACAAATACGACAAATAACAAATACCTAATTAATTGATGCTAAAGTGTCATTGGTATTTTGGCTCCATGCACAGAACAGATGATATCTGTTCTGTGGCTCCATGCATTGTGGTGGTCGTCGATTATACATTATCAGCGAGTTCGCCAAGAAGTTTGGCAAATATGGAGAGCACAAATAAGGAAACGGGAAAATTATGTAAATATTTACAATAATCGTCTTCCTTAACTTGACGTCAACGGCGGCAGCGTACCTAAATAGCTCCTATTGTCAGCTCATATAATTGAAACTAATTATAACACCTCTATATATGTATGTACAAAGTGTCTTAAATGTTGATTATTCTATTTTTAAGGCACTGAATAGGCGTGTGAAATAGCCTGTACGACGAATACATATTGTGTAGCGATGCATCGTAGCGTTTGAATGTTGTAGACCGTTGTAGACCGACTACGGCAAAATAGCTACGAAGTTTCAAAAGTTATCGAATGCAGTTAGCATGTTAGTAATACCTGTAATACCACAGTCTATACAGTTGTTAGACGAAGCCGTCTAGACGGGGCAATCGTGCGGGGCGTGCGGGGTGAGACGCAGGAAGCGCGCTCCTGCATTGCCTACATTACAATGTTAGTATTCCAGGAGCACGGCTCAGGACTGACTTCTTCCGTATGTTTTAATTTTATTTTGGTGTTTGCGACAACCCTACCCCTGTCTAGACATTATCGGCGTTTCTCCCAAGATCAAAGACGATGAACTACTGGTATCCAGCCATACAAAACACTGGCATTTCGCATGCTCCGATAACTATCCCGTTATTTTCCTGGTATAAAAATTAGCCCATCTGGTATTCTAGACTATTTCTTCTGTATTTAATAGTACCAAAGTAATAAAAGTACCACTATCCCAAATTTCATTTTGAAAGCATTGTTTGTACTCACTCGAACTATACTCAAGCATTTCATGTATAATGAAATCCACGTGGACATAGGTATATCTGGAATGAAACCTTACTTAATGAAATTATGCACTCTCAATAGCAGCCTTACAAGTTTAAAGCAACTCCTAGTAAATTAGTTATTAGAAACAACAGAGGCGCTAACTACTAGACAACAACTTTGATTTTGTTTAATTAAAATGAGAACGCTGAACTTAGTGCACATAGCTTAAAGGAGCATAATTTTTTTCATTTTTTGTCTAACAGAGTGATGCGACGAGCAAGACACGAGCCTGATAGTGAGCAACATGCCTACACATAACAGCACAGTGACTTCCCGCTATTTTGATTTCAATATATGAAATCACTGCCCAGTACTGCATTGCAATAGTCACTCTAAGATGTTATGATTTAGCTCTTTGCTTTGAGAACATTGCCTTTGAAACCAGAACACACTAACGTTTGCACATTCCTTCTTAGTGGTTGAATAAATTGCATAGGTCTTGTATTAAATTTACCCTGTGAGGACTCTGTAGTGACTAACGCACTACGTGTATAATGAGCTGTGGAACGAGCATACGTCCATCGCACGCGCGCTTACAGCGACGCGCCGGAGACGATTGGCGAACTAAGACGGTCGCCGCTGCGCGCGCCAAAATATATATTTATAGTGTGCGACTGAAACGGAAACATGCGGCATCCTTGTTTCACTTTTGGATTTCGATTTCAGAATCTTAAGTGATTACTCCGTACATGTCATGTTAAATGTGAATGCTAATTTTGTATATATTGAAGATCAATTTCTTAATAAAATGTTCAGTACTTTACTTGAATATTATTTATCTCCTCTCCCTGAAATAAGAAACAGAAGCAGCCCCACAAATGATGACCCCGAAAGAAGAATTGAAGATGCAAGAATCAAGACCAGAACATCAAGATGCCTGGATGGATCTTCTAACGAAGCAGATCGAAGAACTCACGCTGAAAATCGCCGAGTTGAAGAAAAATCAGACGTATCGTCGTCCTTCACAAATCCGTTTCTGTGCAAGATCGAAGTCCAGCAGGAAGCCTAGCGACCCAGACTGGTTGTGCAGATTTCACCTGCGATATCGCAATTGGGCAAGAAGATGCGAATCCCCTTGTACGTGGAACAGTAAAGCCAAGACGTCGAATAAACAAGCAGAGTCAACGAGTTCAACGAGCACGAATGTCGAAGCAATTTTGAATAACCGCCTAATCATATCAGATCGCTGTAGCGGTGAACGTTTTTTAATCGACACTGGCGCCGACATATCAGTATTGGCAGTAAAAACGAAGAGCAAACATTCGCCGAGCGACTTCAAATTGTATGCCGCCAACGGAAGCACTATTAAAACGTACGGAGAGAAGACACTTCAACTGAACCTGGGGTTGCGACGTAATTTTAACTGGACGTTTACGATCGCCGACGTCAGAAAATCAATTATCGGAGCTGATTTATTACGTCATCACAACATTTTGGTGGACCTGAATGGACAGAGATTGATTGACGGGCTGACAAAGCTCTCAGTCAAGACGCTTTCGACTTGCAGCGATGAATCTTCAGTACACGTCATCAACAGCAGTCACCCGTACAGAGACATACTGATGCAGTATCCAGATATTCAACGACCTATGTCTCTCAAGAAGCCACCACCGCATGACGTTACGCATAATTTGGAGACTACTGGACCACAAGTTTACGTTCGTCCTCGACCGCTAGCGCCTGACATGTATATCGCAGCAAAGAAGGAATTCGAGCGCCTGATGGAAATGGGAATCTGCAGTCCAGCACACGGAGCCTGGGCAAATCCTCTTCATATAGTGAAAAAGAAGAGTGGACAACTTCGTATATGTGGAGATTATCGCAGACTGAACGCGATGACGACACCAGATCGATACCCGATACCAAGAGTTCAAGATTTTACACTGAGACTAAACGGCACGAAGATATACTCGAAAATTGATATCAAAAAGGCTTACTACTGGATTCCTATGGCGAGCGAACAAGACGCAGACAAAATTGCCGTAACAACGCCGTTTGGACTATTCAAATTCAATTCTATGACCATGGGATTGAGAAATTCAGCACAGACATTCCAGCGCTTCATGCATCAAGTCCCGAGAGGCCTGGATGACTTCACCTTCTGTTACATAGACGATTTGTTAATATATTCGACCAATAGGATGAGTCATGAACGACACTTACATGAAGTATTGAAGCGCCTGACGGAATACGGACTTACGATTAACGTCGATAAATGCGAGTTCGGGAAAGAAAATCTCAACTTTCTCGGCTATCAAGTGTCAGCAGACGGTATCAGACCACCTGAAGAGAAGACAGAAGCCATCTCATCATTCCCCAAACCGAGAACAATCGAAGAATTAAGAAGATTTCTGGGAATGCTCAATTTCTACCGAGATGCGTTACCTAAGCAAGCTGAAAAACAGTTAGAACTCAACAAACTGTTACATAACGTAAAGAAGCGAGACAAGACTCCAATCCAGTGGACACCGCAAGCAGAAGAGGCTTTCGAACAATGTCGTGACAGCATTAAACACGCGGCGACATTGGCAAATCCTATTCCTGGAGCCAAGTTACACTTAATGACCGACGCATCCGGCACTTGTATGGGCGCAGTTCTACAACAGTTACAAGACTCAGCCTGGCGTCCATTAGCATTCTTCTCGAAGACACTTAGCGAAGCACAGAAGAAGTACAGCGTGTATGACCGCGAGCTACTAGCGATTTACACTGCTGTCAAACACTTCAGAAGATACATCGAAGGTTCAGAAGTGGTTATTCATACTGATCACCGACCACTTACGTACGCCTTATCAAAACCACCGAGCAACAATGATACGCCGAGGCGCGAGAGACACCTACAATTTATTAGTCAGTTTTGTACTGATATTCGATTTGTAAGCGGTGAGAAGAACCCAGTTGCCGATACGCTATCTAGACTTGAAGAAATCACATGCACTTCAACGCTAGACTATCATCAACTCGCAGAAAAGCAAGAAAGTGACGAAGAACTCAGAAAACTTCGAACAAAAAGCAATTTGAAGTTTGCGCAGATAACGTTACCATACATCGTCAAACCTATATATTGTGAGATGTCTATGACTGACCCAAGACCATACCTACCCAGTACATTTCGAGAAGCAGCTTTCAAAGCACTCCACGAACTAAGTCACCCTGGTATACGAAACACAAGGAAGCAGATGACCAAGCGATATTACTGGCCGAGTATGAACGCAGACATATCAAGATGGACAAGATTATGTGTTAATTGTCAAAAGAGCAAGATACAACGTTACACTGTCGCACCACTAGGACAGTTTTAAGAAGCTGGAAGATTCGACCACGTCCACATTGACATCGTCGGACCGCTGCCACCGTCAGAGAATTGTACGCACATCGTCACCATGATGGACCGCCGAACTAAATGGATTGAGGCGATACCAGTATCCAGTATTACAGCTTCTACGACCGCCAGGGCTGTATATGATCACTGGATCTGTAGATTTGGTTGTCCGTTGAGAATAACTACAGACCAAGGACGACAATTCGAATCTGCATTGTTCCACGCGCTGATGAAGAAACTAGGCATTACGCGAATAAGAACGACCGCATATCATCCTCAAGCGAACGGTCAGATAGAACGTTGGCACCGTAGTCTCAAAGCAGCACTAATGGCGAGAACATCAAGTACCGATTGGACGAGAGAATTACCCACAGTTTTACTTGGACTACGCGCATCACTACATAGGTCAACGAACACAAGCTCAGCTTTAAACACCTACGGAACGACACTACGTTTACCAGCTGATTTTTTCGTTCCATCGAAGACAGACCCGAGTGAACCAGCGGAATTAATTAGAAAAATATCCGAAACGATGACGTCACTCGCACCAGATAAGACACAGAAGTCACGATCGCACACTCCATTTGTACACAAAGACCTGTCCACCTGTACACACGTCTTTGTCCGAGTCGATTTCGTCAAGAAGCCACTTACACCACCTTACGAAGGGCCATTTGAAGTACTAGAGAGACACGACAAGTACTTCAAGATAAAATTGTTAAATCGCATAGCAGTGATATCTATCGACAGATTGAAGCCAGCTTACTTATGCAATGACGAATGCGATATTCAAAACGCTACGTCTACAGCTACAAAGAATACAAGCGCTACGGGAAATATTAAGAAATCTAATACAGATGATACAGATGAGAACTCGACAACAGGCCAGCCAAACCAACCCTATGTCACACGAAGTGGGCGAAAAGTTCGTCGCACCGTACGATTTTTTTGAGAAGGGGTGATGTAGTGACTAACGCACTACGTGTATAATGAGCTGTGGAACGAGCATACGTCCATCGCACGCGCGCTTACAGCGACGCGCCGGAGACGACTGGCGAACTAAGACGGTCGCCGCTGCGCGCGCCAAAATATATATTTATAGTGTGCGACTGAAACGGAAACATGCGGCATCCTTGTTTCACTTTTGGATTTCGATTTCAGAATCTTAAGTGATTACTCCGTACATGTCATGTTAAATGTGAATGCTAATTTTGTATATATTGAAGATCAATTTCTTAATAAAATGTTCAATACTTTACTTGAATATTATTTATCTCCTCTCCCTGAAATAAGAAACAGAAGCAGCCCCACAACTCTTTAAAATACTACATTACACTCCTATCATTACAACTAACTAAATATATATTGGTGAACATTTCTCACTGCCCCAAACTAAGCAAAACTTGTACTACAATTTATTTATTTATAAATAACTGCCGACATGTGCTAACAGCGTAGCCAACACGCACAAACGGCCATAATACACATTAATTACAAAAAATATTGTTAAACGCATAACAAGAGAAATACATTAAAAAAAATATATGTAACAGAGATGCAACACAAAAGTACATTAATTAACATAAGTATCGAAATTGAGACATATACCTAATACACGCTTAAATTTGTCGGAAAATATATCTAGTTCCGGCCTTTGAGCGAGCAGAACGTTGAGAAAATTCAGTGCCCGAGTTGTGGGCGCGTGCAGAGCCGTGTCGGTGCGCACGCGCACGGCCTGGAACAGCGGCCGCGCGGCGCAGGCGCGGACTATGAAAACTATTGACTGGTTCCGTGGCTTAGTTGGTAGTAGCTCTGCCGGCAAAGCCGAGGGCCGTGGGTTCGATTCCCACCCAGTACAAATATTTGTGTGATGAATTCAAATGTTTGCACTGTGTCTGGGTGTTTCTATGTATAATAAGTATATGTATTTAAAACTATATAAGTATTATATCAGCTATCTCGCCGCCATCATACAAGCTTTGCTTAGTTTGGGGTCAGGTGGTGTTGTGTGTGAATTGTCCACCAATATTTATTCTTTATTATTATTATTTAGCTGACACAACTACTAACCTACTAATATTATAAATGTCATTGTTTGGATGTTTGTTGCTCAATCACGTCGTAACGTATGCATGGATTTGGAATATAGTTAGATTAAAGTCTGGAAGAACACATACTTTTTATCCCGGGAAAATAATAGGAACGGGAACAACGCGGGTAAAACCACGAATGCTACTAGTTAGTAATATGAGGTGTCCTTTCAGCCTTTGTGTAAACTTGTTGCTTTTCTATTCATTCTATGCATTTCTCAAATATTGATCGATTGTCAACATCGTGAAGTTTTGATAATATAATATCTTTGCTTCGACATCGTGACTAGGACGTTTTACGGCTCACTTATTTGCATATTATGATGGCTGAATGCCGATATCCGTGGCTGTATGCTGTATGTATTATTTGAAATGTGCTTTGAATCTTTATACAAGTTTACTTTATACTTAAACAAGTCATTTGTAGTAAACACATGAGGCAGTATCATTGTAATGTAGGGGCTCTAGGCAGAATCTGGGGAAATATCACAGCCCTACCAGTTATTTTTCCGCAAATCAGTAAGGTTCAAATATGTGTTTCGGTGTGAAGGGCAATGTTTCAAATATAAATCATCTTTTGTCTCTGAATGACGAGTGCAGTGCAGCGCTAGACAGAGATTTCAACTCTTTTTGTTTTGTTTTTCTAATATTCGAGTACTTACATTACCCGTACATGATACTGGCTGTTATTAGATGGCGTGTTGCTTATCACCAAATACAAGTCTGGTTTGTACCATCACTGCATTGAACAAAAACCATTACAAACAGTTTTGCTTTGAGGCCAATACTAGTGATAATGAAAAAAAATTGTATTCTTTAAATGTTGGCGAATCTACTATCTTACATTTTGTTGAACATATCACCTTATATTTAGTCGAGCGTAAAAGCAAATATGTGTTCTGACGTGATTGAGCAACAATCATCCAAACGTCTAAACTTTCGCGTTTATAATATTTGTAGGATATGTACTATATGAACTTTACGAATTCCATACCTTTTTAGGGTTCCGTAAAACGTAAAAACGGAACCCTTATAGATTCGTCATGTCTGTCTGTCTGTCTGTCTGTCTGTCTGTCTGTCTGTCTGTCTGTCTGTCCGTCCGTATGTCACAGCCACTTTTTGCCGAAACTATGAGAACTACACTGTTGAAACTTGGTAAGTAGATGTATTCTGTGAACCGCATTAGGATTTCAACAGAAAAATAAAAAAAAAAGAAAAATTAGGGTTGCCCCCCATACTGAGAACTGAAACTCAAAATATTTTTTTTCATCAAACCTACACGTGTGGGGTATCTATCGATAGGTCTTCAAAAATGATGTTGAGGTTGCAAAAATCATTTTCGTCTACACTGAATAATTTGCGCGAGAGACACTTCCAAAGTGGTAAAATGTGTGTCCCCCCCCCTCTAACTTCTAAAGTAAGAAAATGAAAAATCTAAAAAAAATATATGATGTACATTACCATGTAAACTACCAACGAAAATTAGTTTGAACTCGATCTGATGAGTAGTTTTTTTTTAGTACGTCATAAATACACTATTATTGAAACTTCGATCAAAGTACAACGAACTACAAGAACTATGTGTTCTATGTATATAATGTTACTTGCTGCAACGGAACCCTTCATGGGCGAGTCCAACTCGCACTTGGCCACTTTATTTTTTTAGTTAACCTTTCGTATGTTGAATGACATTAGCCCATTTTGTATAATCTGTTATACCGGGAGCCGGTATGGTCAACAGACAGCCCATTTTTAGGGTTCCGTAAAACGTAAAAACGGAACCCTTATAGATTCGTCATGTCTGTCTGTCTGTCTGTCTGTCTGTCTGTCTGTCTGTCTGTCCGTCCGTATGTCACAGCCACTTTTTGCCGAAACTATGAGAACTACACAGTTGAAACTTGGTAAGTAGATGTATTCTGTAAACCGCATTACGATTTCAACAGAAAAAAAAAAAAAAAAAAAAAATTAGGGTTGCCCCCCATACTGAGAACTGAAACTCAAAAAAATTTTTTTTAACAAACCTACACGTGTAGGGTTTCTATCGATAGGTCTTCAAAAATGATGTTGAGGTTTCTAAAATCATTTTCGTCTACACTGAATAATTTGCGCGAGAGACACTTCCAAAGTGGTAAAATGTGTGTCCCCCCCCCTCTAACTTCTAAAGTAGGAGAATGAAAAATCTAAAAAAAATATATGCTGTACATTACCATATAAACTACCAACGAAAATTAGTTTGAACTCGATCTGATGAGTAGTTTTTTTTTAGTACGTCATAAATACACTATTATTGAAACTTCGATCAAAGTTACAACGAACTACAAGAACTATGTGTACTATGTATATAATGTTACTTGCTGCAACGGAACCCTTCATGGGCGAGTCCAACTTGCACTTGGCCACTTTATTGAGATATACTTTTACTGTAACTGGATTTTCTCCGTATCTAGTAGGAATCAAGTCAATTCAAGTTAAAAATCTTATTGTAAATTGAATAATCTTTATTCACTTTCAACCATTTCTATATAAATACTCAATTATAGCTAACATAGAACTTTCAACATAGGGTACTGTGATATTTTGATAAGTTTCGGTTAAAATTTTAATTACAACAATATTTGGAAGTTCATAAAATATTTTATTTACAACTTATCACATTGTATAAAATACAACTCAAACTTCAAATGCCACCATACATATTTCTTACACAACACATGTTCATAATATAGTCACAAAGAACTGCCACATATCAAGTCCTCAAAAGTTACATTTTTTTCACTAAAACTGCGCGAGATTTTGGCGTCACTAGTCAGCCTGTTTCTTCTTTATGCATTTGTAACGTGTAAAAAAGGATAGGGTATATACAATGACGTGCTTTAGAGCGATTAAGAGAACACACTTATCCATACCGGCTCCCGGTATGTCAACAGTTATGACGAAAATGTGTTTATACCGGGAGCCGGTGTTTCAACATACGAGAGGTTAAAGACTAGGTAGTGTTGTGAAAAACTGTCAACCAACATTTATCATCCGTTTATAGGAATTCGATAGCGCAAGATTCATAAAAATATCTCAAACTCTCAGAATCCAACCACACAAAAGTTAATCCTCTCCGAATACCCTATCAATGGTGACCTATAACTCAATTCCATTCCATCCCTGCTTCATTCACCGCAGA
This sequence comes from Ectropis crepuscularia, assembly GCA_963693475.1. Classification (NCBI taxonomy): domain Eukaryota; kingdom Metazoa; phylum Arthropoda; class Insecta; order Lepidoptera; family Geometridae; genus Ectropis; species Ectropis crepuscularia. The sequence continues at coordinate 21,928,163 of OY856358.1, forward strand.
CAGGGGTAGCGCAGGGTAGCCAGGGGTGCGAAAGCGTACGCAACATGCCAAAATCGATAAGGCGCGACTGTTCCGGGCTTCGTAGGGCGCTGCGGGAGTCTTTGATTGCGTAGTTTGGGAAAATATACAATGCACAGGTCATTAAACTTTCCAAAAACGTAGGGTTAGCCAAAATGCTTACATTCCAATACCTTGGTAGTGGTAGGCTTCTAGTCAGAGTACGCTTGGGGAAGTACCACAATTTTCTGATAATTTTACCGCCATGCAGTAACGTGCTGACATCACAGTGTTCCGTTTTGAACGGTGATATGTTTTAAGAAAAATTGCTGGCAATGAGATGTACACTCACAGGCACAACCAACCGCCCCCGCCCTGTATTGCTCTTAGTTTTAGTCCTAATCGTTAATGTTAAAGCAAATTGTATGGTAGTACCTACGTTGAAAGTTATCATCAAGCAAAATTACAAATGAAGAAATTGAAAACATTAAACGGTTTTTGAGAATAATCCCACAAAACCGATGTTGTCGAAAAGATCTAAGTAATGAAAAATAAAGGTGGGCAATGAAATGTGTCTCTGAGTACCTATATAATTATATATAAAAGTACATAAAACATATACTTAGTAGTTAAAATGTTAAAATAAAAATAAAAATGGTACCTAATATTATAATACTCATCAATTTTATTTTCTATTCATCAATATTACTACTTAATTTGACATTTGCAATGATTTAATTTTAATTACGTTATAATTTTAATTATTCATTTTATGTACCTATACTGTTGACTTGTATCTATGTTTTGGTATTAATAAAAAACTATGAACTATCTCTGATTGACTAGTATACTGCTACAGTGCTAATTTAACTTATCATGTTGAAATAGCTGCCTTTGCTATTGTTATGGACAAGCGTGTTGCTGGCCATCAGGTATATATATGTACATTGTTCTGTTCACCGATCTAAATTTAAAAAAAAAACGGAAAACGAATGCGTTACATTAATTAATAACTTTTAACTAAGTAGTATAAAGGCCTACTCTGTGTTTGTTGACATACTCAAATGAAATCTCAAAAAAAAAACACTGACAACCATAATTTTTGTCGGGATCAATCACGAATCAATGGTAGAGTTTGTATTCCTTCTTTTGAGGTAGAGTTATTGCATGATTTATCTATCTGTATTATATATTCAACCCTTCAATTTCAATGTATGTATTTATGTGTTCTGACGTAATAGGATACAATCCTCAAAAAAACTAAGTAGCCCGTTAGTTAGATGGCCAAAAAATATTGCACACGTATTTTTTCTTTTGTTTCACAAACAAAAAATGACGAAGATAGAGCGCTTCGAAGTTACGTGTGACGTCACTTGTGAGTACGATTTTTACTCACGAGTGACGTCGCGACCTCGAAGTTTGATGGTCTATATCTTTGACGATTTTTAATATTATGAAAAAACAAAAATTACGTGTCCAATATTTTTCCATGATCTAGCTGACGGACTAATTAGGATGGTGTATTTTTGACCCAGTCCGGTACCCTATTGAGCAACAGATATCAAAACGTCAAAATTTTAAAATTTTTATAATATTGCTCCGCGGTTTTACCCACACATCATATAATATAATAATCATAATCTTGCGTTTATGGGTACATTAAATAATAGATGTATACATAACAGTAAGAGCGCCATAATCTGCCTTTTTTACATTCGTATATTTTCTGTACCTTTATTTTCCCGCGATTAAAAGAAGCGTAAGTGCTATTCCAGACTACAATCTGTGTTCCGAAATTTCAACTTGATCCGTTCAGACGTTCCGACACGATTGAGCAACAAAGATCATCAAAACATCTAAACAATTAATCGTTCAAACTATCGCGTTTATACTCGTAATACTGAGTAGTTAAGTAGTGGTAGGACTCTTGGCAGAGCCCGTCTGGGAAAGCACCACACCTTTGCCAGTTATTCTACCGTCAAGCATTGATGTGCAAACATTACTGTGTTCCGGTTTGAAGGGCAATGTTTCCAGAGAAATTACAGAGCTTAGAGATATAACATCTTAGATCTCTGGATGACGAGCGCAGTGCAGTGCTAGGTAATGAATTGTACTCTTCATGTTCCAATAGTTGCGTGTCACTGTGCTGTTATGTGGCAGGCATATTGCGTACCATCAGCCACATGTCCTGCTCGCCTCGTCACTCTTAATGAAAAAAAAAAAGTAGGATAGTAGAACGTTTGAGTTGGTGCATAAAATTGTTGCCGCGTTCATCTGTGTATTGTGATATCTACGTATTGATTCATCAAAGCTACCGGGCTTCGGCACTGCGGGATATGTTGATTGAGAACATGAGGATTTGTTGTGACCAAAGGCTATTGCCGCCTTGTACAAGTCATTGACAGAACATGTTCGTCATCGATCGAAAGATTGACCTATAATTACTTTGACGTTATGAAACGCCTGAATAAGTTATTACGTAACAACGTGGTGTAGGCTACTTTATACCGAATGTTACTGAATTGAAGTTTGTATTATTAATGGCAATGCCAGCATTCTCAGTGTCTAAAACTTTTGCATGTATCATAGAAACAACATTAACATAACAAGTAACATTTTTCTAAAATTATGATTTATTTAAATTATAATATTATCCTCTAGCAGAGCCCTGTGATTTTACCCGCGTTGGCCACAATTCCGCAATTTACACGCAATAACAATTAACTTAAACGCTATTCCAGATTATTATCTATCTATGTACTAAATTTCATACCGGTTTCTTCAGTAGTTTTTGCATGAAAGTGTAATAAACTCTAGCATTTACTTAACTCTATAATATTAGTAGTATAATGCGTATGTATTATATTTTTTATTACTATATAACTCCGTCATTGGACTGTTTAAATAATTAATGTTTTTTTAGAAAAGTTACTTTCAAATTAGTCTCACTAATTTAATAAAAGTAAATGTATAACTTTGATTATTTGTAGGATATTTCCAGTTGTAAGGTTTAATTAACTAAAGATTAAATTTAAAAAAAAATCGATATGCCCTCTATATATTAAATAATTACGGAAATACTCTCAGTTCGGTTCAATTATTTTTTTCGTTAGCTGTGGAGACTACGGACCGGTGGTTATGTGAGATGAAAAAGTTTTCTAAACAACTATCGGAGCGGCTGTTTCTCGCCTCAGGGATCTCACAGCTGGCACTTACTTCGCCAAAAAACATACATCGCAATCTAACAGAACAATGCTACAATGCAACAATGCAAAACAAGGCAGTGTTCTGGGAGCCCTGGCGTGCGGTAGTGAACTCGTTGGCATTTGGTTTGTTGGACGAAATTTCTTTTTTACATTTCTACTAGATTTGTGGTAGATACACCACACAGGATTGTGTGGTGTAAACTGCGACTTAACTGTCAGTAAGGATTTTATCACCTGACAAGTAAAAATTTTACAATATTTTTTTCAAATGTACCTGTATACAATTTTCAACAATACATTAAATCCCTAAAGATTTAATTTCGAGCTTTTTTCAGACATATTTTTTATTGTATATATATATTATATACATGACTTTTTTTAAAACTGAAGTCAATTATAGTTACCAATTCAATTGTAAATTCTCTCTCATTTCCAGCAATTAAAAACGGCCATATTTCAAACATTTAGTCAAGGTGTACGCAATCCAAAAACCTGTCAAATATTTGAGGAAAATCAAAGTAAACAAATTTTTGACGATCGTGACACCACTAACATAAACCATACAAATTCGAGCTTAAGTTTTGTAAAACGTCGATAAAACTACCTAAAGTGTTCCTTCACACACGAAAATCTTACATATACAAAGATACTCGTCAGACGCTTCTCAATGAAAACTTTACGCCCCAAATGCCGAGTCTCAAAGAGCTGACGTCAACGATGAAAGAGGTCAATGAATAAGATATGATTCCATAGCGCTAGAACGCGACCTTGTCTGAAGAATTACTTAGTACCTACTTAGGCAAGTCTGATTAGTTAAGAATAATTTAGATGACTAGGCTTATCACGTTTTGTACTAGATACCAATTTATACGGACGACAATGGTCAACAATGAAGGGATTAGTTCCTTTATTGTTGGTCGTTCCGAAATTCGTACGAACCAAAATAGGTCTTCCATCGTTATTACTTTGTAAAGTCAAAGAGTCGAATAAGCTGCCGGCTTCCCTGAGATAATTAACTTAGAACTTATTCAATTCAATTCAATTTATTTTTTCGAACCATTATTTCAAAAAAACACTTGGTAACGTCACTTACAATTTGTAAATTATAGATAATTATTCCGTGTACATAATTAAATAATACCAAAAAATAATGTCAAATAAAAACTAATCAGCTGTAAAAGTGCCTTTGTCAATTAGATGCAGCTGTAAAAAGGCTTTGTTCTGACAAAATACAAATTTTCCAAATAATTAATACATACAGGAGGTACCTACTTATAAAAAATTACATTAATATCCAGTATTATTTGACCTTATTCAAACGTTCCAGTTTCGACATATTCCTTTTCCAAACATTACTGTCTTTTAGAAAATCATCTACAGTGTAATATGCTTTCCCCATTAGGTATCTTTTAATTTCAGTTTTAAACCTTGTTTCATTGAGACCTTCCACTTGTACAGGGATTAAATTATAGAAGCGAATACAATTACATTTAAAAGAGTTATTTGTTTTTTGCAGTCTGCAGTTAGGAAACACAATTTTATGTTTATGATGTGCTTTTGGATTTAAATCAGACAATTTCTTCAGTCGACTTCGATTTTTTCTTACATACATTATACATTCATAAATATATAACGACGGGACTGTTAGTATATTTATAGTTTTAAAAATCTCCCGCAATGAGTCTCTAGTTGACAAATTGTACAGAGCACGGATTGCTCTCTTTTGTAATATGAAAATGGAATTTCTATCCGCACCAGATCCCCATAATAAGATCCCGTAGGACATAATACTATGAAAGTATCCAAAATAAACAAATCGGACCGTTGCTACGTCTGATATCTTCTTAATTTGTCGAACTGCATGCCTGCATGGGCAGCCGAACTGAGTCGCTCAGCCAATCTCTCTATGTGAGGACTCCACTGAAGTTTCGAATCCACTGAAATGCCCAGAAAAAGAGTAGATTGTACAGGTTCAATGAGTTTATCTTTCAGTCTAATACCAAGATTACAACCCAGTACATTGCAGAGTGAGAACTTCATACATTTAGTTTTATTTGGATTGAGTACTAGATTATTTGCATCGAACCATTTGTAAATGATGTCTAAAATTGCGTTGATTTCTGTAAAATAAGTTATTCCTCTTTTAACCTTAAATAGAAGTAACGAAGTGTCATCAGCGAACATAACTATTTCCACGTTTTCATGTTTTTTTATCATAAAAGGCAGATCATTAATATATATAAGAAACAATAACGGTCCAAGTATGGAGCCTTGAGGTACACCCATCTTTATAGGGGACTCATTTGATTGCACACCGTCAATTTCAACTATCTGTACACGATCTTTAAGGTATGAAGAAATAAAATTTAGAGCTGGATTCGATAGCCCATAAAAGTGCAGTTTCTTCAAAAGAGTATATATGCTTAGCTGCCATATTTCAATCACTCAAATCAAAATCTTGGCGCAAAAAGAGAAAAGTTGTAAAATGGATCTTGGATTGCCAACACAACGGTGTGACATCGTAACTTCTACAAGCTACTTTTCTGTTTCAAAGCTGAAAATCTGTAAAATTTAGAACAAAGTCAATTTTCGACGTCGGTTAAACGAACTGAGAGAGACGATGCTAAAATCGATAAAAGAGATGACCAACTGGAAAATTACTGATTTGAATAAACAGGTAACTGACTATAATTGTCTATAGTCACAGAAATCTAAATAGTAAGGTGCCTTATTATTTAGATTTATGTTTTTTAAACGGGTAGAGCCTTTATTAACAAAACTAAAATACAATGAGAACTACACTACGCTACATACCTAAATAACTACTTATTTTTTTCTGTGTCTATAGTATATTTAAAATGTGTTATGTTTTTTTTATAAAAAGTAAAATTCTAATTTAACATAAAGTGAAATTAAAGACAGGTGGGTGTATGTAGTATAACATCATTCTCGTGTCGAATTACTACAATCTGTATACGCACAAGAAAATTCACTTCTACGCAATGCGAAATAGGGTTCACAATACAGCATCGTCACTTCAATCAGCGTTGTCTTATAAACTCGACACTTATCCGTTTTTGTCTCACCCAAATAAGAGAGAGCAAAGGAAATATAAAGCTTTTCTTAGGTCAGCTGAATAGGGAGTCAAATTACCATTCGTCCCATATGACGTCATAGACCGTAATAGGACCATAACGAAAGACGTGAACTTGTACCAAACATAACTAAATAGTTGATATAGTTCAACTATTTTTGGACGATCAATAATCTCGATGAGTCATAGCGAACCGAATAGATCCTCGGAAAGTATGGATATAAACAATTTTTGTGGTAAAAGGCTTGCTTGGAATGGAATTGCTGAGAATTTTTCGGTAGTTATGCTGCGTCAGCTTCATTTTCAAGGGTGACTACCCTGCCCTTGACAACTACCATTAGTAAACCATGCATTCCGAACATTTCTTTACTTATAATTAATGGTTACAAGGTAAATTTTGTTAATGTTCAATCAAAGATTATTCACAATGGAACATTTTTGTGAAGCAGCTTAATTTAAAATTTTTGTTGAACAATTTCAGCCCTTGTGTCTAGAGCCAGAGTGTTACCAGCCCTGACTCGCTACTGTTGATTAGAGCCGTAGAGAGAGAAACTTCATAACGATTTGGGCTGTATCAAAGATTAAACTGCATCTTTTGTTTCGTTGGTTGAGTCTTTCACAGACACAACTATAGGAACTATGCTCGTTGAATTTACATCCCACATTGCGGTAATCTCAGCAGCTAAGTCAAGATACTTGCTGAGTTTCTTTTCAGCTTTCACGAGGTTCTCGTGATAAGACAAGTCATTAAAACTCTACGTGTTGGAATAGCTGCGTGATATTCTGCTGTTATGGGCAGGTGTTTTGTTCACCGTGAGGTCTTGCTTGTTCAGTAATCAATTTTATAAAACACGCACTGCCAGCATCGTCTCAATCTTGGCACTGAGTTGATTTATTCTTGTCGACTATTTTCCAATACAAGACTTACTGATGTATTCCAAATATGCCGTATATGCAAGGATTACGTCACATCACGTTTAGTTTCAGTTAGTCAGTGGTTTTACCACTAGTGAAGTTTTTCAACAAAGTCAAAACGATTTAGATGAATTCGATGTAAAAAGTGCTCAAAAATATTAAATTAAGAGTAAAGCGAGAGAGATCTTGAGTTTAACAGCACTGTGACACGCAGCTGTTCCAATGACAGGAAAAGTCCAAATCATCACCTAGCATTGCACTGCGCTCGTCACCCGGAGATATAAGGTGTTTTATCTCTTAGCCCAGTAATTTTTCTGGAAACATTGCCTTTTTAACCGGAACTCAAATGTGTAACTTATTGTAATTTTCATGTTAGTTTCACCAATTTAACTGTTTTTTTTTCTTTTCTTCCAGGATGTGGCGTTCATAAACCCCGCAAACGTGGTGTTCGTGTACATGCTGGTCCGCGAGCTGGTCGACGGCGAAAGGATAGCGCGGCCGCAGGACCTCCAAGCCGTCGTCCTCACCTGCCTCTATCTCTCTTACTCCTACATGGGCAACGAGATCTCCTACCCGCTCAAACCATTCCTCGTCGAAGACTCCAAAGATAAGTTCTGGGACCGATGCTTACTCATCGTCGACAGACTGTCTTTCAACATGCTGAGGATCAACTCCGAGCCTGGATTCTTTACCGAAGTGTTCACTGAGCTGAAGGCTTGCGGCGCGGTAGAGTCCCCTCCCCCCGCGCCGACACACCCCGCTCCACCCCCGCCGCACGCGCTAACCGCCGCCTGACACACGGAGGTGGCGGTTCTAAGGTTGGCTCTGACTGATCGCCCCAGTCGGGTTTGATGTAGGCTGTTGACGTTTGAAAGTCTTGGTCAATCTCTCAGATTAGGGTGTGACAATATTTAACTCTATTTCTAGATTAATCTATCGTCTTATAACTTCAAACTGAGTCAAAAATAACACTACGAATACAAAATCTATTGTTTTGAGAAAAAAAAAACAATAGACAACGTATCCAATAAATAAATAACCAGTTGCTAAAGCAACCGTAAAACGAATTACATTATGTAAGAATTAAGTATATTATTTGATACAAAATTCACTATGTAGGTAATTTTACGCACGCTATATACTGTTGTGATACTTAGTGACTATACAACCACAAAAAAAAACGGGAAAACAATTAAATCTGTCTGTATCGAACACATAATAGTCATTGCTAATAAAAAATAGTTAAATAGGTACTAAAACACCAACTGATTTAAGTATTGAAAACATACACTGTGTGGTAAATCTATACTTCTATACTAATATTATAAAGCTGAAGAGTTTGTTTGTTTGAACGCAAGGATCTCTGGAACTACTGGTCCGAATTGAAAGATTATTTTTTTGTAAGATAGTCCATTTATCGAGGAAGGCTATAGGGTATTTAACATTACGCTACTATCAACAGGAGCCGATCATGAATGAAAAATGTAACAAAAACGGGGAAAAAATATTGCTTTTAGAGAGCTTTCGTTGCGTGACAGCATTTGTCATACGTTAAAGGTTGCGTCATTAGAACCTAAAGTAACCGAATTTGTTCAAAATTTGAATTGGTACGACCAAATTTCGATAGATGGCGTAGCAACGCGCGCGCGTTCAGCTAGTAAAAATATAAAAAGTACCCGTACTAGAATATTTCCATTTTAGTCTATAGAGCTGAACTGTTCCATAATTCAAGATCCGTAGTTTAACGGAAAATGGTTACATGAATTTAAAATAAAAAAGTAGTGATTGATTGATAATAGAGGGTTGACAGACAAAACCGCAGATGTTATACAAATTGAATGCTTAAATGCTCAAAATGAAACGACTTAAAATTAAGCTACAAGCTACAATAGTTAAGAAATAAATACTCGTATCAAAATGAATGTGGACGTTCGTTTTCGTTAACCGAACATTTATACTTATTTTGTATTGAAAAATGTGCACACACTGCAACTACTCAGAAAAACATAGTTTTAAAAGATTGACCAAGACTTTTAATAAAGTCAAATATTTATAGACACGAATTCGAGTGATTAAAGAAGAATTTAAAGTCAGCTTACACAGTGAGGTCAAACTTATACTTTAGCTACATAAACTGATACAATCAAGCCTAAAGTCTCAGGAATTCGAGAAATTACTTAATACAAGGGCGTAATGAGAACATTGCGTGAGTGTTAACCTTAATGTTGCCAATTTACCCCTAAAATAATACCTAATAAGTGGTTGATTTGACACAAATCATTGGCTATGTAGAGCAAAAGCATAAGAACTTTTGGTCGGCGGGAAATATCCCCTTCTCACTTTAACTCGCGTTAGAGATCTCTTGTTTCATTCATTCTCACGGGTCCGCCGATCAAAAGTCAGTTGCCCAAAGCCTTAGAGGTAGAGAAACTCGTCTCCTCTCGCCTAGACTAGCGAATAACCTTCAAGATAGAGTGCGACGGAATATGTTTGTGGTTGAACGCCACGTTAAATTATTGCACTGTTTGTATCGTTGGTAATTATGTAGGTAATTGTACGGTAACGTTACGCCTTGACTCAACATTTGATTCGCAACATTGTTAGAAATGTGTTCTTGATAAAAAAAAAAACAATAGCATTTATGAGACTAGTTTAAGCTTACTCTGATTTTCTTTTGTTACTAGATGCCATTAACAAAAAAAGTACTTTGAAGGGTCATACATAGTTATACTCTTGATGAATATTACAGTAACATATAAATAATACACTTGAAAATAGCATAGGTTTAGGAGGCTCTTTTTCCATTTAAAGTACACCAGACACCGGGGTCTATTCTTTTTTTATATAAAGCACAATAACTTTACGTAACTCTACTTACCCTTCAGTTTTGTAATAGTTTAGATGAAACTGTCCACATAGTCGAGAAAGTTAGTGGTTTACTACATCGACCCTATCAACTTAACAAAATATTAGACAAATTTCAAAACGATCTCGAGTGATGAAACTTATACTGCCGATATAGTTCCTTGTAGCTGCTACTGATAACACATAGACATGTTTAGATTTTTCATGACTAAAAAGAGACTATTCATTTTTTATACTAACTCTCTAACAAAAGCAATGCTTCATTCCCGTTTAAAATTTTAACTATAGGTCATTTTGTTCTTGAATTCAAATTTAATTGTTATATATCTCCATCTATCTAAAAGTATCATTGTCAAAATAAAAACAGTCTATTATCTATACAAACAGGTTTGGAAAATCAGCCATAGCGTTAAATATAGCGTTGAATCCATAAATAATATGTTAAAAAATAAAAATTAAAGATTAAGCTTTGATAAAATCTCGAATTATCCAGATAATGTTCCGAAACAAATGTTGTTAAAGGCCCTTTAATTAACCGTTTCAGCGGTGTTTTAGTCCAAATAGAACAACGGTTAGATAGTAAGTTAAGAGTTTCGTAAACGTAGTAAATTGAGTCGTATTGCCATTTATTAAGAGGATATTATAGAGAAATGTCCAGCGGGCGGGAGGGTGCAATAATGTGGTTACTTTTGGGTAGTTTTCTTCGGAGTATTGGTATTCGCTCGTCATATCTAATCGATACGGATTCGATTCTGATATATGTATGGAATTTGAAGAATCGATTATTGTGTAATTATTGGTAACAGTAATTTGTGGAGTCGTATCGTATTGTTTTGGAGGACAGATATTGTAGAATCGAAGTTTATCATCTTAGAATCGATACTGATTGGTTCGGTTCATTTGACTGGTACCGTACGTTGAGTTTTTCTATTAATGGTGAAACCCAATGGGTTAGTGACTACAAATTCTGTGGAAAGCATATTTTCGCCAAACATATGTGTACAAGCGATAACTTACATTTAAAACTTAAAATAATGTAAGTATCAATAACATAAAGCGCGCCGATGTGGTATAAGATGGACCTTGCCTAGAAAAACCCGATTCACGTCGTATACCAGATTATAGTCTGAAATAACAAATGGGCTACTATATATAACGAAAATTTGACAGCAGCGGAAAATGCGTGGGTAAAGTTGCGAGGCACTATTAAATGAAACATAACTATTGTGATAACACCCAAGTCTAAATTTGGAAGATTGTGTAGTCACTGGCTTTTGACTGGCTTTGTAGTTGGAGAGTCTGCGTACCGATCCGTAAGATCGCGGTTTCGAACCCCGTCAAGGACAAAATATTTGTGTCATGGATATGAGTGTTTGTTCCGGCCTTTTCTGTCTATCACAAGTATGTATCTACAATAGGTATGACAACTAAAAAGTCCGTCAGATTATTACAAAATATAGTACACGATTTTTTTGTTTTGTTTTCACAAACAAAAAATTACAAAGACACCGTGCTTGGAAGTTTCAAGTGAAGTCACGTCATTGAACAATTTTTATTGAGACGTGACGTCACAACTCCCTACGAAAGTTTGATGATCTATGTCGATCTTCAATAATTTAGTAAAACAAAAAATATGTGTCCCACATTTTTTTGGACTCTAACCTGACGGACTAATTAGATTGGTAAATTTTTGACCAAGTTATCACCCCAATGGTAAATGTACTATACAGTAGAGCTGTGATGGTAACTTTTTACAGCCTCGCTTTGTTTGTAGTTAGGTACAGTTGTGTGAGAAATTTCCACCGAAATCGATACCTATTAATTGCTGTCCTTCGTCAATGTATGCTCTAAAGCTCGGTATTAACCATTTCGATATTTCACGTCCCAGTTTGTGACAAACATATAAGTATTATGAGCGAATACCTTACTCTACCTTGGAATCCGGTGAACCCTTCTTCGAAGTGTACGTAAATAAGAGGTCTCAGGGACGATTCGATACATAAATATAGAGCAAAATACGCCAATAAGCGTTTTGTACAGTTAAATCGACTAATGTAATACCTAAGTCTTAAATGGTTAGATTATATTAGACAAATGGATGGCAGGTAATACCAGATAGTGAGGAGGCACTCGGTGGTTAACGAGTTAATAAGTTTACCTATATGAAGTAATAATGTGTTTAAAATAATGCAGAAATTAACAAAAAAATGTATAAACAAAAATAAACGGTACGTGTAGGCAAGGCAGAGCATTCGTAATATAAGGAGTTCTGTTAAAAGGTCGTGAACGCTAATAAGTATATGGAGAATAAAAATGGCATCTCTTGTCTAGTAAGTTGGAATCATAATTTTCATTCAGTTACTAGTTTTATACGAAATGAACAGTGACGCTAGTATGAATACTTCCCCTAACGTTGCAAATATGCATTAGTTTGCCATGATCGTAGAATAACATCGGTTTAAAAAAAGAACAAAATTCAGTTTTATACCATATTTGTAGTTATGACAGTGGCATAGTTATTCGCAATAACTGCCCTGTAAAGGTACAAGTTCGCGCTGAGACCGCGACGCGAGACCGCGACAGGAGACTGCGACCGGAGACCGCGACAGGCACTTGACACTGTGGAATTGTATGGGCGCCAGTTCGTGCCGAGACCGCGACCGCGACCTGTCTCGGTCTCCTGTCGCGGTCTCTGCGCGAACTGGCGCCCATACAATTCTATAATGTCAAGTGCCTATCGCGGTCTCCGGTCTCGGTCTCCGGTCTCGGTCTCCTGTCGCGGTCTCGTGTCGCGGTCTCCGCGCGAACTTGTACCTTAAAATTGAATGTCTGATCCATCACAATTGGTAATTACAATTGTAATAAATACATATTATATTTTAATGGTTGACACTTCTTTTTTTGACGGTTTTATTGTACGATAATAAGTATCGTACAATAAAACGTTAAATTTAAACTTTAAATATGTATACTCTTTGTATGCTCTTGGTTTTTAAAATTGACGTGTAAAATGTACATTTATGAATAAAGAACTTTGATTTCACTACTCTACGACTATGACAAGTTAGTTATTTAGTTCTAAAGTTGTTCTTGGATTTATTTGAATTTAGAAATACGTTTTTTTTTTCAACTGAAAAATTGCAATTTTCAAAACTTAAAATAATTGAATAACATTATACAATATTAATTTGTATCATGTTACTAACTAAACTAAATATTATTAGACAAAACAATTAGTTCGTAGCCCCGCGTGGTATTACGTAGCAGTCTCGTAGCACATGGCTACGAAGACTAGCTGCAAGTTTAAAAGTAGTGTATCGTAGAGTTTCATTAATTTTCGTTAATTAAGCTGTAAACTTCAACGTACTTCAAGGGAATAGTATAATTATAACTTCACACGCCATCGACCGAAATAAAACAATTAACGACGGAAAATAATTTCCTAAACGTGAAAGTAGTTATAATTTAATGATTGACGTTCCACCGACTCCGACACCGAATGAAGAGTGGTACCACTTATATAATTAAACGATCTAAGCCTTGATTAGGCCTGAGCCATTATTCCCTGGTTAGGGTTAAAAACATCTTTCTCTAACTCTAAAGAGTTGAGGATAAAAACATTGGCAGTGATCGGAACTGCCGATAGAAGTGAAAACTTATAACTCAGAATTTGATAGTTCACTTTGGAAACTACACGGGTGTAACCGGAGGGCGTGGCCTGGTCATCATAGCATGGCGATCTAGAAATGCGTCAGCATTTCCCATTGGCTCACGCATTTCTAGACGGCCATGCCACGCCCTTTCAGCAATTCCCATGTGCTGACGCATTTCTAGATGGCCAAAGGGCATGGTCCCGACTTTACCCGAAGATTTCTTATCACAACCGAGCGTGACGCTAGAATTCAATTCACATCCCACGAAAAATCTATCTAGGCGCGCCAAAAGAAGTTTTCACCTCAAAAGTATATCGTGTGTTCTTTCAAGTTAAAATATTTCTACTTCCTAATTTTCAGTCGCAACCACGCGATTCTTCCGTCGTGAGAGATCAATAAAAATCTTTCACTTTTATAATTTTATACCTTATAACTCCAGAGATGCCGAGTGCCGTAGTTAAGTCAAGTTGTTTAAAGAATTGTTGTATGAGGGTGACGGTATAATAAGTATTCTAATGGTAAATATAACAAGATTCTCATTCAATGTTGCAAGTCATTAATGGATAGATAAAAATGTAGATGTCTGTGATGGTTTGAGATTAGCTTTGTGTTTGTGATATATTCGTTTTAGTTTAAGCTGTATTATGTACTTAATAACTTACGAATTGCGATTGCATTGTTATGTTTTATTTAATTTTTTTCGACGTGATTTGATGACATTCCTACGTTGATTTTTTATCTTTTGTCAGTCTGCAGACGAGTTTAGCGTGGGTCTAAATAAAGTATTCAAAAATAAAACACGCGTTTCGACATTTATCGTTACGACGTAACTAGTGATGTAACCTGAACTGATGCCCGGTTTACGTTATTCCAATCCAGCCATCGAATCGAGCGCTGGATTGTTTACTGGAAAAATGTAAACCGGCACTAGAAAGCTTCAATCCAGGACATCTACTCTATATCTACGAAAACGTAATTTCGAAAAAAAAACTCGTGACTTTCCTGCTCTCGTTCTACTTCGTTTCGTGCAATACAACATTGTTTGGCGTTTAAATGTTCTAATCATACTCTAATTAGAGTAGACTTAGAAGATTTATACGGACAAAACGAAGGATCGAAGCAGAATTGGAGTTGGAAAATCGCGAGTTTATTTCGAAGTTACGTTTTCGTGGAAAGAGAGTAGACGACCAGTGCCAATACTTTCCAGTGCCGGTTTACATTTTACCAGTAAGCAATCCAGCGCTCGATTCGATCGCTGGACTGGAATAACGTAAACCGAGCATTAATGTAATGATATGACTTTAAAGTGATGTAAAACATTATGTTTTAATCTTTCCAATGTTTAAATGTGTGTTTAGAATGGGATCTACTTAATGTTTGTTTATGTACTTATCTCTACTATTTTGCTGTGCTTTTATAATAGTCGTTGGTAAGTGCATACGGGCTCGTAAGGTCAAATCAGGTCTTGCAAGGGTGATACCTTAAGTGTTAATAAAATAAAAGACGACTGTCATACATTTGTTTCGGTATAAACCTTTCAAGACCCGAGAACTCTGAATTGAAATCTCACCAAGATTTTATTCGGAGTTATCAAAACAATACTACTTAATGTAATCAAATCACTTAGAACGTACCTGGTTATAAGTATTTATTCGTAATAACTAATTTAACTTTGCGTCCTTGGTAGTTTATACACTAAATTACTTTTTTTAGTTAGAACTTCATGTACTTGCCTTGTTTATTTTATGCAGTTCTATGGCGGAGTATTTAAAGTGAAATTAAAAAAAGGTAAAATAAGGTCGTAGCAATGTTTCAGACAGGATTGAAGAAATTGTTAAGAAGTATTTAATTTTAATTTTACAAAACTGTTGTCGTTATTTTATTATTGTATAAGTTTTCGAAAAAATCGTTAATAATAAAGAACGGTATGTATTCGAAGTGAAATAGTCATCGTTACATTCCAATTACTAATGTTAAGGCAGTTAAGTACACACTGTAAAGGTATAGTCAGATTAAACAGTATTTGCCGCGCCGCTGCCGCTGATGTTCAAAGAAAATTATTCATAGAAAAAGCTATAAAGAGCTTTTTAATATTCTCAGTATGTAACAACAACGGAGTCGCAATGATTGGGTACGGACATGACAATTGATACTCAGTGCACTATAAACATATTTGCACCCCAATTTATAGCACAACCAATAAGATTCCTACAGGGATTTACCCTTTTTGGTTGCCTTTCTGAAAATGAATATATATGATGAATATATATTCTGAAAATTAATATATTACATGAAAAAGTGTCCTTCCAGACTGTGTTATCAATTGGGATGCAAATGTGTTTGCAGTATATCCTATGCTGTTAGGTACTTGCAATTATGTTGACCGTGGTTTCAACTGCAAGCCAGGTTTCGAAGTATTAACACATTATGGAGTCAAGTTTACACTAACAACATTTGTGATGTTGTTATCACCTCCGATAATACTGACACTGCAATACAGCACCTAGTATATAATATACTCCTAATGGTCTTGAGATATAGGTAACTATCTACTTTTTCTCTCTTACTCCGCAAAAAAATATAAAGAAAAAGAGCAAAAAGAAGATAAGTTATGCAATGATGAACTAATAGTCCTGCCATCGAACTTATTATTCGAATTGCTTACGTAAGAAGCTCTTAGTCAGCAGAAAAAATAATATGTAAGTACCTAAAAATTTATATGTAGGTACAAGATGTCGCTACATTCAGCACCAGCTGGTAAACTGCAAGCGGATACTGTTTAGATCTGAATAGACCCTAAAGTCGAATTTCGATGATCTCTATTAGGATATTATAGTGTAACTTTGATATTTTGGAAGTGCGAATGTGAAATTCGAGGAAAGTTAAATCCAAGACGAGTAGTATCTGTACCTCTTCGAACATTAATCATGTAACTCACGTTTGTTAATTAATCTATTGTAAATATACCCAATTATTGAAGAAAACTTTCGTATATATAGAGCGTAGTTTTATTTATGAACCTCACCATGTCCACGGCACCAATAAATCCTTTGATTACATATATGAGTACAAATACCTCGATATTTGTACTTAACTTATAGCAAATTAGCGTTGCCTCGCGGTTTTACCCGCATAGTTCGTTTTCCGTAATTTTCCCTTGATACGCAAAAAACAGTACTATTCCCGATTATGCTCTAACTCTGTTGCAAATTTCATCCCGAGCTGTTAAGCCGTTTCGGGGAGACTAAGTAACAAAAATCTAAACATCGAAACTTTTGTGTTTTGTAATATTAGTAGGATACTGGGCTACATACGTACATACTTAGATTACATGGATGATATGGATATCTATGGATGATACGCGATAGCAATTATTTTTTTTTACTTTTATATGTTTACACTTGACCGCCATCTCACCTGATGTTAAGCGACGATGCGGTCTACGATGGAGCGTGTTTACCTAGAAAAAACCGATTCACTCTCGATTTGAAGACACAAAGATTATAACTAACGGAAAATACCCACTCAGGCAACGTATTCCACAGTCTTGACGTTCTTATCACAAAAGTAGAGTCAAATGTCTTCGTTCGTGTTTTAGGAACATCAACCATGAAACGATGTCGCTTTTTCGAGCTGCGAGCATTCCGATAGAAAAAAGGGCAAGGTGGTATCAGATCGTTAAATAATTGTGAATTGACATTGATGATTTTTTTCTGTTTGGTGTTTCATACTTCAGAGGTGGTTCCCATAGGTAGATGTTTTATCGCAATCGGTGCTGTTTTTGAAATATCAACAAATTTAAAAAATTTGCTTACCTTACCTTACGCATTCGTCATACCTCGCTATATCTTTGAAACAGTGTGTTTAGTTGATTTCTACTCTTATAAGTAAGTACTTGACTGTCTGTACGATGATCTTTCACCAATCAACAGATTTCATCGCATACTTCCAAACACATCACAGTCATCTATATAAACCAATGGATGTGCCCTGAGCACCTTGATAGTGGTAATAAATTGCGTCTCTGTATGTATCCTAGGTGGTTTACAAACAACCAATCTACTTGCCCCTAGAATTGCTAGCGGCGATATATGTTGTGGTTCTACTTATTTTGGTTAATGACAACGATATGTGATAGGTAAAAAACGCCCGGCGTCCACCGCTTCCTGCAACCGACTAGAACGGAAAGAGTGAGCTCACTCTTCCCAGCGATACATGCTATCGTGCACCCTGAAGTGAAGAAGGGAGGGCACATTATGGATTGAGATCGTTGATCACAGTCTGCGTCGAGGAGAGTATTCATCGCCGCAAGGGACCGCGGTATTGGTGAGGCTTGCCGAGTCAATCGGCAAACGTCATAGACTTATATATATACTCGTAAGTACCTACCTGGCCAAAGGTGCCACAAAATGGATGCATTTTTAGGGCCATGCGACATGCGATTCAGTTCACAGCGGTCAGTGCGCGGGAGGGAGAGAACGAGTTTTTGCTGGAAATTTAAATGCCAAAATAAGTTCAGTAAGCCACGTCCTTCCTTTGAAGAATTGGCAAATGTAGTGTCGGACACCTTGAGACAAGATGTAGACGATATTCGGAGACAGTATGTAGTGGGTGGGAATGTATATATATGTGGGATTGAGCTCAGTGGCAAATTTTGATCAAATCTATTAATCAAATCAAATCAAAATCTATTACGACCTTGTTATTTTTTTTCTCTCGAATCGCTCGTAGCTCGTAAGAGCGACATAATTTCATAGGTGATGCTCAAACACTCGTATTTAAGAAGTTTACTCCAGTTTCATATTAATAAGAAAACCTAGACAATGGAACATTAGCCTGCGTGTGTTTTCTAGTATTGCCAATCACAGGGTATTATTTACTGTGGTGGTAAATTGAACCACATCTAATAGCCATCTCGCTACGGCTTCATTAATCACGTGAGGTTTAAAAGGGGGGCGAGGGGTTCGGCAAAAATCACGTAATATCACAAGGGGGGAGGGGGGTATAGTAAGATATCACGTGCATTTATTTTTTCGTCAAACGCGTGATTTTTAAATCGAAAATCGGCGTGTAACCTTGACTCCCCGTTGCTAGGCTACGAACGAAATCCTCGCGCGCCTAGAATAGGATAAGATTATACATAATACCAGTATTTAAAAAATAAATAAAGATTTTTTGTAGGTGCTAAAAATACACGTGATTTTGGTTTTAGTTTAAACCTCACCACGTATCACCAAGGGGGAGGCAGAGGTTAAAAATGTTAAAAAAGCATCACGTGATTAATGGACAGCCCCTTACACTACACGCCGCTTTTCGATTTAAAAATCACGCGTTTGACGAAAAAACTAATACTTAAAGTCCATTTCACGAAAGAAGTCCCGCGGACAATTGTGGAACTAAATTTGACAGATGGGGAGTTCGGCCATGTTGTCGTTTGTCGATGTTATCAAGGTGCGTTTGTTGTGGTAGATATTTGTGAGTGTATTATTGGATTAGTGCGTTATAAGGTTTATTTACTATGCCAAAAGTTGTAAAAAGTGCAGGTCGAGAAATGATATTAAAGGTGAAGGAGTTCTGTGAAGCGGAACACAAGAATCGCGGCGTTTTAATACCATTAGACAATGTTCGCAAAAGAGTCGCCGCCATGACAGGTAAATTTTGTGGCTGCCATATTATACATATTTTTTCCCGATTGATTTATAGATTGGAGTTAAATTTTTTTAATGCACGATTTTTATTAAGGAAAATTTGAAAAGGAATTAACACAACACTACAAAAATTTGTAAAGTTATATTCAACTATAATGTAATTAGATACGGAAATAGTCATGGTTAGATTTTTTTTTAAATTGTTCATTTTATTGCAGGTGTGTCAGAGAAAACTGTAACGAGAGTTACAAAAGAAGGCGCAACAGCGGCGAGTGCTTCTAAAGTTATCATCACCCCAGGGAAGAGTCGCCCGCATCCCAAAAAGTTCGACTTGGATGGATTTGATTTGTGCGCTATACGGCAAAAAATTCATAGTTTTTATGTTGTGAAGAAGGAATTACCTACATTGGCTAAATTACGTGCAGCTTTGAGAGAAGACATAAATTATCAAGGAAGTATCACAACATTGCACCGTATATTGCATAGCATCGGTTTCAAGTATAAGCGATGCCAATCGAAACGTAAATTACTAATGGAACGTTATGATATTACTGCATGGCGTTCAAGATATTTGGAGAGAATCCGAAGAAATCGCAATTTTGAAAAAAAACCTGTAGTATATTTAGACGAGACCTATATACACAACACTTATCATGCCAAAAGTTGCTGGCAAAGTGAGGAGGAGCCTGGGGTGTTCGTGTCAGAGTCATCAGGGAGTCGTTGGATAATTGCTCATGCAGGAACTGAAAATGGTTTTGTTAATGGTGCATTGTTAATGTTCAAATACCAATCCAAATCCTCAGATTACCACGATGACATGAACTCAACAAATTTTTTGAAATGGATGAGTGAGAAAGTCGTTCCTAACCTACCTGAAAGGTCACTTGTGGTAATGGACAAGGCTCCGTATCATTGCACTCAAATAAATAAAGCACCTACAATGTCAAGTATTAAACGTGACATGCAGGAATGGCTGCGAGGAAAGGGAGTATATTTTGAAGATACTTGGACAAAAGCTGTATTATTTGGATTAATTAAGCAAAACAAAGGTCCACCTACATATGCCGTGGATGAATGATTAAAATCTCACAATCATGAAATGCTAAGATTGCCGCCTTACCACTGTGATCTCAATCCGATCGAAAAAATGTGGAGCCTTGTAAAGAGACGGGTAGCGGATAAAAACGTGGGCCAAGATCCAAAAGAAATTGTACGCCTAACAGAAGAGGCTTTCGAGTCTGTTACAGCGGAAGATTGGGCAGTTCAATGTAAACATGTACAGCATTTGGAGGAAGAATATTTAAAAAATGATGGTCTTATGGATGAAGAAATGGATCGATTTATTATATCTACGGCTAGTGATAGTGAAACAGAATCTGATTCTGTTTCTATTCACTCTTCTGACAGTGATCATAGTATGACCGATCATAATTATTCAATAAAACTTTGAATAAAACTTTTTAAATGTTATTTTATTTTTCTTATTTGAAGTTGGTTGAACATCTATATTTCCATTTTATATTTTAGAAATTACAGGAAGATTAATTTTTCACTAATCTGACCTTAGCAGTATAAACATCAAATAGGTACCTATATAAAAATATATTCTATTAAAAACATTTTTTTTCTTATCTAACTGTTCGAGTACTAAGTTAATAAAATGAAACTAATGAACTATAAATTATTTCCCCTGATTTCCCCATACCATATTAACCGTGGCAACATTATGTCGCGCGAATACAGCGCTGCGTCTGCGGGACTTCTTTCGTGAAATGGACTTTACTATCTTATTTACCTCCCTACCCCCTTGTGATATTTCGTGATTTTAGCCGAAAAGAAAGAAAGAAATAGAAAAACGCAAAATTCCAGCACCTTCCAGCATTTCCGCCAATATTATCGTGTCCACCAGGCTCGATAGCGAGCGAACACCTTTTTGGTGGTGTCGATTTAATCTAAGACTCATTAAGAGTGCGCCTAAAGCCAGGAAAAAATCAGATTTCACCCGCGCGACGCGTTTCTTAATGTGATGTACATAAAGTCGAGAATAGCATGACACAGTTAGGAGGAAAAATCAATATTTAATCAGGAGTCCATTTTTGACCAAGTTTTATTTAATTACTCAATAACTAAACATAAATTTAAAAAAGTGTTCGGTTACTTTACTAGAACGAACAAATAGGAATTTTATTACCAAAAAATAATGTGGGGTCATCGCTGATAATTTCGAGTACTGGAATTAAAACAGGTTTTTACGGTGTCATTTTAATTTTTTTATTGTAAAAAACTCTGATCTATTTTTAAAATTCTATTCGGTTATTGTGCTTCTTCTTGATTGTACCCACACGTCAATATTTTTTTTGTCCTAGTTTTTAGTTTCTTAACTTCAGTGAGCGGCGTCGAAAATGTCCTTTTTTCGTTTTCTGGCTTTAGGCGCCCCCTTAAGAAATATCTTGGACTGAGACAGCTTCAAAGCTTATGTTCATGAAGTACATATTTATACACCATTTTAGTGTCAATTTATTTGTTTCAAAGCTTTTGTTCATTTAACATACTTTTTATGCTACTTTGGGATTCAATTAATTAATTTATTATTTTTGAACATTCCAATTTATTTTTATTTTTTGTGATATTTTATGAAACAAAAACAATGAAAAGTTTGAATGAATGTTTTATTTGTCCTAAAATAAAATAAAATCTCTTCTACCACTACTTCTGACCCTACCGCCTCCGACTCCGGTTCCGACTCCGACTCCGATAAATCAAATTTAAAAACTCCGACTCTGACTTCGGTTCCGATAAGACCACCTCCGTTACATCCCTGACGTGGACATCCCCTTAGTGCATTTGGTAAAATGAGCAAAATAACGAAGCTAAAAAAAAAACAGTTTGACATTGACTTTGCAAACAATTACGACATTTAATTTATTTTTTTATTTAGTGTTACCTGTAACAGAAAATAACCCTAATTTTAAGTTGAGAAAGAAGCATTGGTTTAACTTCTTGCAGATCAAAATAGTAAACACAGCGACACAACAGTAAACAGCCGCTGACCATGTATTTTCATTCAGGTACACACGACACAGAACTAAAAATCAGCGGAACGTCTCCTTTTCATTCGAATACACTATACACTCAGTGGGCCTGAGTTCACCCGATCGAGTTCAATTTGTAATGTGACGGATGAGTTTATTGTACAGCCAAACGTGTGTGGTGCGTACATTGCGCAGGTGCGTAATTGTACAGCCAAATCTGTGTGCGGTGCGTCAAAACAAGAAACAAGTTATCTCTTCAAAAACTAGGGAGAATTTAAATTATCAATTGCAGCACATCAAGCTTAGGGAGTATCGTGCGGCTAAAGGACTAGTGTCCAAATCCATTATCAAGAATAAATTTAAAAAAAGGTTGTTTCGTATTTTTCGCGCGATTTGCGACAATTAGATTTTGTTGATTTTTGTGTTTTGATTTTGAGGTGGTGTTTTGTTATTGTAATTGATAAGAAGTTAGAAAATTGAAAATACATTTGAATTAATAAAAGTAGTTCGTTCGGCTAAAACAAATTATAGTTACTAGATCAGTCTAAAAGTGGTTTACCAGTTTGAGGGTGTTTAAATTACCTAACCAAATTGAGCCTAGAGTGCCAAAATAAACTGTTCACTGTTTCCTCCGGTTAGACCGCAGACCCTAAGATGAGTGACTATCCAGATCCCGATGAGGAGTATGAGCTCATGTACGCAGATGAACTGGAGATGTTGCGAGAGGATGACAATGGAGGTATCAATGCACCTTATCACAATATTCGTGTTATGATTTCAAATGTTATCTCTGTGTTTAGGTCTTTCTGTGTATCATAAATAAAGGCTTCGAATAGTTTGATTGAAATGGCCAGTTAAGAATTATAGATAAAATAAGTTCTGTGGACAAAAGCAGTGAAGAAAGGGGTCTGTGAGTAGGTAGTTTAGTTCATATTGAGGTGTGCCACTGTTTTGTTATGTGGCAGGCATGTTGCTTACCATCAGGCACATGTCCTGATCGTCACTATATTATAAAAAAAACACTAGCTGTACCGTGCACATATTGCTACACCGTTTGAAAATTGTTGGGCTCATGTACAACAACTTTGCTAAAGATCATCATGTGATAAATTTTACAGTTTATTTGTTGAAGAATCAACTTAGAATAGTTAATAGTTTTTGAATGAGTATGTGCAGCTGCAATTAACTACATTTTCTACTGGTTCTTTATAATTTTACCACATGGCTCAGTGGCAGACCTTATAGCTCAGTTGGTAGTGAGTCTGCCCACATATTTACAGGTTGTAGGTTCAATTCCCTTATACAAACAAATATTTATTTATTAACAAATATTTGTATGGCTGTGGACATTAATTTGTTCTATGGTTTATCAATCAATATGGTGGACAAAAATAGTCTGGCTGATATTTATAAACATACTTAATGTGTTATTTAAATAGTTATATTAGTTGCTAGTTATAGTAGTTGACTGGTTTCTGTAATACTATAAGCTTTGCCTAGTATAGAAATAGATAGTATTGTGTAAAAAATGTCTACAAACATTTATTTAAATATATTATGTTTTCAGAAAACAAATTAGTAAGACCCACATCATACCCTGCAAAAAGAAGCCTTGATTTTTCGAGTCCATCATCAAACAAGCCACTCAAATCACAAAGAAAAGAAGACCGCATCACTCTGTCACAAAGTATACAACCTTTACCAAGTAGTCAAGAGCTTTTCACACCTAATCTTCCTTTGGAAGAGACACCTAAAACAAATGAGAATCTAAATAGTGGCATAAGTAATGAGACTCCATATTCCTCCACTAATGTACCTGAAAATCTTCACAACGTCGACACAAATACATCAAACAAACGAACAGTCAATGATATATTCGGTGACATTGGAGATATAGATTTTGATGAAATTGAACTGCCAAGTAAAAGACAAAAGACTGAGGAGGAGAATGACTTGGATTTGATAAATCAAATACTGGAAGGAAGAAAGTTGCGGCAGATGTTAGTGGAACCTGGAAATATACAACAGGCATGTAAGCCTGTTTACAATCGAAAGGAGAATTTGTCTCTTGATATACCAAGGTATGTATGAATATGCTATGTTGACAATTTATCTTTGTAATGATTTAGGCCAGGGCTTCCCAAACTTATTTTAAACGTGAGAGAGCCTTGGGAAGTTGCCATATTTTTGTGATGCTCTGGCCTTTTTGCCATATATTTCACCTTCTATTTACTAATGATTAGTAAATAGAACTACAATATTGTAGTTCTAGCCTGTGGCTGGTAGGTGAAATAAGCTCCTCAGCAATAATATATTCGTAAAATTTTTTAAAACCATTTAAATGTTTTTATATTGCACAATATACAATATATACATACTACATGAATATTTCCGCAAGATTAACTGTTTTACACTGTTTCACTGTGCGTAGTACATAGCGTTTACATCGAAGATAATAAAAGTGGCCATGTGTGAGTGGGACTCCCGCACGTAGGGTTCCGTACCATTAGCAAATAAATGGCCTTTAATCAAATAAACCTTTTTGGCTTTATGCCGAATTTCGTATAATACATACTCGTACACTATGGCAGTTTCCGCAGACAGGCATTCATCCGAAAAGCTTAGTCAAAATTGATGCTAAATTTTCAACATTGTCAAAACACGGTTTCTTACATTTGGCAATACGGTAAGCTATCTTATAACACCCCTTTTTTGGGTGGGGGTTAAAAAGCTTATAGTGACGCAAGCTTAAAAGATAGACACATGCTGTTACTGACTTCGGAGCACATTAGCGCGCGCAAAGAAAACTCTTAAATTTGTTACATTTTTCTTTCATTCTCCGCTCCTATTTATAGTATCGTAATGTTTTATAGCCTTCCTCGATAAATGGACTATCCAACAAAAAGTCAATAACAATAATCTTTCAATTCAGACCATTAAGTACCTAGTTCTTTAAGGATCCTGGCGTTCAAACAAACAGACAAACTCTTCAGCTTTATAATATGTGTATAGATACAGTTCTAGGTGACAAAATAAAATACAAATAAGTACATTAAAAACTTAATAATTGAATTTACCATATTGATTAATTTACTAACAAATGAAAAGATGAAACAATAAAACACGCAAAGCGGCTGTTGCCAAAAGAAGGAACTCCAAATACATATGGCAGCAATTAAAAATATACGGCATGCATTAAATGATTAAGTTGCTTTACTTTTACTTCAACAATAACACGATCCATCGTAGACCGCATCGTCGCTCAACATCAGGCGAGTTGGCGGTCAAGTGTAAAGCTAAAACGGTTCGTATTCGTATTCGTAGGCGGGCTGTTTTCCGCAACTCGACGTCTCGATGCGCCTATTTTGCGTGTGTGGGAAGTAGGCTTCACTCCTGCCAACCCAGCTCCAGCAGGAAGCCCAGCAGCGTCTTCACGTTGCCGCATGCTTCGCGGAGCGTCCCCGGTGTGCCCAGGAACTTCGCCCGATGTACCGCCACTCCCGTGCACTCCATCAGCACGTGAGCGGCCGTTACTTCAGCCTCGAGGCAGGCTCTGCAAAGAGGACTGTCGGTAATACCTAGTGTGAATAGGTGTTTATTGTACGAACCGTGACCAGTCAGTGCGCCTGTGACCAGACGCAACTGTTGTCGATTCAGGCTCAGCAGCTGCCGGGTGTACCGTGTGTTACGGCCCCCCAGTGCCGCCCTAGACTGACTGCAGTCTGTCCTGTTGGTCCAGTTGTTATTATGTTCCTTAAGTGATTTCTCACGCAGCCATTTCCGTACCTGTGATAATGGAAGTGGGACAATCGGTTCAGGGCCTTGTACCTGTTCCGCTGATGCCCTCCTCGCCAGTTCGTCCGCTGCGTCGTTACCTCTCGATCCACTATGGCCTTTAATCCATTGAAGAACGATTTGGTTATGTTTACAAACCTCCATCAGGGATTTGTGACATTCAAGAACAAGCCCCGAAGTAATGGTGTTACTCTTTAGGGCGTGTAAAATTGCCGCGCTGTCAGATAGTACGCGGATGTTATATCCTTGTACCCTCCTGTCGGCGATTATGGTAGCCGCCCTCGTGATGCCCACGCATTCTGCCTGGAAGACGGAGTTGTAGGCCCCAAGGGATGTGTGATACCTGATGTTTAAGTCCTCCGAGAAGGTGCCTGATCCGACGCCCTCGTTGGTTCTCGAACCATCGGTATAGACCATTAGCTCGGTAGAGCTATGATCACCGGAGGGGGGCTCCTCAAGTTGGATTTTGTATTTTTTGTCAAATACGAACTGTTTGGGTATTCTGTCACTGATCGCCAGCAGCATGTGATGGTGCTTCAGACTGTCCTGAAGAACTCGCGTGTGAGGAATACCTGTGTCATGCCAGAGACCGAGAGTCCGTAGTCTTATTGCAGACATCGCCGCCTCCTGCTGCACAAATGAATGGAGCGGAGGCAGATCCAGCATTATTTCCAGGGCTGCCGTTGGTGTTGTGCTCATACCGCTGGTAGTCGCTAAACATACCAACCTCTGGAACTGTTGTAGCTTCGCGATGGTTGTGGCCAGCGTCGTCCTGGTCCACCAGACCAATGCCCCGTAGGTGATGATGTGCCTGATCACTGTGGTGTAAAGCCATAGGGTGACTTTTGGATTAAGTCCCCATGTCTTACCTATCATTCTGCGACATTGATAGAAGGTGATACAGGCCTTGTTGATCTTGGTCTATAGGTGCTTGTTCCAGTTCAGTTTGCTGTCTAGGATCATCCCTAAATACTTTACCTCCTCAGACAGCTGTAGCGTTATGCCGTATAGACCTGGTAGTGTGTATAAGCCTAGAGAGCGTTTGAGTGTGAACATAACTAGTTCCGTCTTTGACGGGTTCACGGTTAGATCGTACAGCTAAAACGGTTAAAAAAACTATAATTTCTGGCTATATGGCATTTATGGAACAAGCTTTGCTTAGATTGGGGTCAGATGGTGTTGTATGAGCAGTATCCACCAATATTTATTACTCTTTTACTAAGATATTTGACGTCGATTTTACAAAAGATACCTACCGAAACCTTTTTAAATACAAATATACCTATTTACCTACTTGATCTGCGAATAAGGAAATCTTTGCCTCTAATGGTTGTCTGGAAGAAATCGCTATAAGGCCGCCATCGATGGCACTGGATAGCAGTAATTTCTGTTGTGTACATTTTTTACTTTACTGCTGTGCATAATAATGTGTCTGTCTGTCTGTCTGTCCGTGATTACGGTAATTGCGTCGCAATCTTTTAGTCCGCGAATAGCGAAAACGTGAATGAAGGAAGCGCGAATAAAGAGCTTTTACTGTATTATCGTTAAAGTAGGTTACATCACCTACACATTTTTTATAGATATTCTCCACTCAAAGGTTGTCTGGAAGAAATCGCTATAAGCGATAAGGCCGCCAATTACTCTGCAAATTTATTTATTTGTCCTATAATGTTATGGCTAATTTTTAAGATTTGTAGTTGTACTTAATAAAGTGTTATCTAATTATTAGGTACCAGGAGAGCACGCGCCGAAATAACTTCTTGTGCATATAATAATAGTAAAATAATCACAATACTAACCTAACACAGCAGTAAGAATGAAAGATGATCAGGGTTGCCAACCGTAAAAGAAATTTCCTCGTACATATGCAGCAACAAATCTCGAATTTTGGCTTTCAAGTTTCATACCTCATACATTGTGACACCCCCCGCCCCCCATAGCGTAAAGAAATATAGATAGTGAGAGAAATAAATGGTCGTATAGCCATATTATAATAATATCGTACAAAATCATACGAGGTTCATACCGTCCTCTTACGCAATACCACAGAATAATTATTAGTACAAGTACAGAACACTCACTTAGCGAAAACAATTATATAAATAGCGACTCTTGCTGGGTGGGACACAACAAAGTTCAATTCAGCTCGCAATACCTGTCGCGATTTTCAAATAAAGATTTGCGCTCTTTCTAACGCGTAACTCTGTCCCTGTCTAGCGCGGAGGGTTGTCGACATATCTAATAACAATTTGCGCGGGAAACGTGTTGCGCGAGCGCTCAGCCGCGCGTCCGACAACCGACTGGCACTTGTTCCCTGGGAGGAACGGTCTAGCTCTAGGCTAAAACCGCGCGACCTTGAGCGAGTGATGATGCACTAGCAATACCCCAAATCTCGTATTTGTACGAGGCACCTTGAAAATTAGTGAAAAATTTAAGAAATGCGAAATATGAGTTTGTGGTGGCTAGTGTGAGAGTCGCGTAGGTAATGAGTTAACGTGGACTCCCGTCTCCCACGTTTGCGCAGGTTGCAGAGTGCAGAGGGTGTTCAGATTGAAAGCGTAGTTGATGATCCAATATGTAATGTACGTGAGATAAAATAATATTACAACAGTCGAAAAACAATATATAGTGATGAAATGCGTACAATTAGTAATTAGAAAGTGTTATTAATATGTATGTAGATGGCGAGAAGCGCAAGACGTCAGAGTGTGGCAGCGACTGGTACTGTCGCATGGCTCTTCGCATGCGTGACCTGTATGTCACCCTTCGAACCCAACGTAGAAAAGAGGCGCTACACCACACCCTCATCACTGGCTAAACGGCGCGAGCTTTATACCTACTCGTTCGGGTCCTCCCGGGTGTACTAAAATCACAAGGCCGCCGGCCGGTTGCCCGAGTCGACGTGCGAACTGTTACGCGGTGGTGGTCTGGAGTCTTTTTAAAAAAAGACTAAATTACAAACAAAAGATTTATTGGAATAACTCTTAGTACTTAGACAAAAATATACTTGGGGTTGCTTAGAACACCCTCGTAAAAACAACCGCACAGTTCTGAGGTTCGAAACGGACTGACGGGTCTCCCGGAGTCGTAACCCAACTCTCTGGTCTACGTCCGTGATGCTGATCCAGGGTTGCTGGGTAAGCATCACAGCCTCGAAAGCCGGGGCGTAACACCTCCCCGTTTTAGAGGAGACATGGGGTACTTCCAGGTCTCCATTAGATCTGGCGTCTGAGGGGTGCCACTGGGACTCGCGAGGTCGTTAGCTCGACGTGACCTTCCGAGGAGTCATCAGCAGAGCCTGATGGTGTGGCTGGTGGTACTTGAGGTCTACGCGTAAAAATGGAATAGAATTGTGGGTTGTTATTACGTAGACAAAAACGCTTATAACTAGTATATACTAAATAGAGACTAATTAAGACTATAATTATGGTCGTGACTATAGAATGATGTGTCCCATACTGGTTTGACCTGCTCTGGTGAGTTTCAATTATGTTCAGCCGGTCTAGAAGAGACTCGACTTCCACTCCATTTGAGCTGAGGTTGTCCAGGTCTGATATATTGACTAACCGTGTAGGAGACACATTACCTTTAATCAGAGCTAACAATTGAGTGACGTCACAACAGGCGTCATCCGTGATATTAAATTCCGGTACAAAGTTTGTAGGGGTAGTTATATTTAAAATGTCATACTTCGGTACAAGGGATGTAGTTTTACAATACCCGACACAGTTGTCGGGGATAGCTATGATTCCCGTTCCGGACAAGGTGGTCTCGTACAATTTTGAAGTTTGACAGTCGATTCTGATTTTACTTGGGTCAGAGAATACATAAATCCATCTGTTTTTTGAAATGGGGTGTATAACATCTAATTTCCCGGTAATCATTTTTGTTTTACACTGTGGGGGTTTCGAAGTGATTGCTTTAGACAGTAGTTCACTTTCACAAATGGGTTTTGCGTCGGTTATATATATATTCTCTAGCTTACACATATAAGTTCCTGGGTTTATGGATGTACAGTCGCGTAGACTATCCATAGTACAATACTGAGACTGGTCTTTGGTCATCGCTATATATTTAAAGTCAGGAAGTATGACGCTGAAGGCGTCAGACTCTTTACTGTTGTAGGGCGTCGGTAAACTTATGCTATGTGACAAAATAAATTTCTTAGAGCTAACTAATGGTACTTGCAATACAAAAATTATTTTATAATTAACGTAGTAACAAACTAAGGTAGACGTACTAAGTATTACATGTATGTTGTTTAAATTTAAGTCGGCCGGCAGCTCAAGGTCGCTAGGCAAATGCCTATAGTTATCGGCGAGTTCTCGGTAAAACTCGTAAGGCGACATAATCGCCGGGTGCAGAATGTTTTGCTTACCGAATAATATACCATTGATCACATCCTCTAACTGAAACGACAAAGTGAGTAGGGCTGTCTCGAGGGAGTTTAACATCCCATTTACTCTGTTGAGTATTTGGAACCCGTTAGTTTTTTCTGTTATATTTGATATAATGCGTGTGAGCTCGTCAACGGCCGTATTTAATTTTATCTCATTAGTTCTAATTGTACTGATGGTGTGGTTATATGCAGACATGGCAGTAGAAGTGACTAAGATGTTTTCCCGAATTAGGTTGACCAGTTCGGTCTGGTCTTGTTGTATCATTTCTATCGCCGTGTCATACTTTAGTCCATCCTCTTCGTCAAGATTTCCAAAAATGTGTTTTACCAGTGTGCCTAAGCCTCCTATCCAGGCACTACGTCTAACCCTGTTGTCGAGTAAGTGTGAAATAGAAGAGAACTCTGATGCAACGTCCTGGTACCGTGCTGTTAAGGGTTGGAGTCTACTGCGGCAGTCCATGTTGATTTCAATAACTCTAGTCTGATTACATAGCTGTTCCATTGTGGCTAGAGTGGACCGAATATTTTGTAGGTGCGGGCCAAAACGAGAGACATCGACAGGTATTACAACTCTTAACTGTACGTTACTTAACCTAAGTGTGCCCAGGTGGTCGAAGTAGATACCCGGGCTTGTAACTATCGGCTGGACGTGGTCTTGCTGAGGCTGACCTCGTACTTGACTGTAAATAATAGTTGTAATTAACTATGAGGTGACGCCCTTGTTGCGCTCACACTATACCTACTTACATACTATAGTATATATGTATATATCCTATTCCTACACTAATTCATAAGTCTACAAACTAATTTCGGGGCTTGCCGGTTTCACCTGATCGAAATGGTGTGTGACATGCCGCCGGTTGATCAGTAAGGTCAGGGTGTTGTTCCCGTTGACTCTTACCACTTTGTAGGGCCCCTTCCAGAGTGGGGAGAGAGCCTTACGCAGTCTCAAGTGGTTCTTGAGGTATACAAGGTCACCGACCTTGTATTTAGCTGGGCGAGTGTGCCCGTCGTAGTATTCCTTAGAAGACTCTTTAGATTTCCTAATGAAATCCAGGGCCTTTTCTCTGGAATATTTTAGTCGGTTCTGGAGCATTCTGACATAGTCTGGGTATGTAGCTCCAGACGTCTCGTCATATACGGAATTGGGAATTTGAGGTTTGGCCCCAAACATGAGTTCGTAGGGTGTGTAGTGAGTTGTACAGTGGACAGATGTGTTATACGCTAGCATAGCGGTGTATACATAGCGGGGCCAGTTTGTTTGGTCTCTGTTTATGTATGATTTTAGGTACTCTTTAAGGGTAGAGTGGCTACGCTCTAGAGCGCCTTGTGTTTGTGGATGATAAGGGGAACACCAGAGATTTTTTATCTTTAAAAACTCGCAAGTTTTCTTAAATAGGTCTGCTGTAAAGTTAGAGCCTTGGTCCGTCAGGATCATTTTGGGAATGCCAAAGATAGAGACGTAATGAATTAGGCATTCACTCGTTTCTTCTGCTGTAGTGCTGCGGATTGGATACGCGGAGGAGAACTTGGTAAGGTCATCTTGTATGGTTAGGATATATTTGAGTTTGGCAGGGCCGGACTCGGGTAACGGCCCGACTATATCTAGAGCTATACGTTGACCTGGCGCCGTGGACGTACTAGTTATCTGCATTGGTGCTCGGTTGACCCTTCTGAGGGCCTTGTTCTCTTGACAAGACTTACAGTCTTTTACATAGGATTCAATGTCACTGCGCATTCCTTTCCAGTAATAGGTTTGTTTAATTCTATTATACATTCGTAGGGAGCCTAGATGGCCTGCTACAGGGATGTCGTGGTTGTCGTATAGGATCTTCTTTATTTCGGTTGGGACTGGATATATAATGTTGTTGTGATATATTTTAATTTTGATTTGTGTATTGTGGAACAAGTAGGATAGCATATTATAAATTTTAATAAATGAGTGTTTTTCAAAAGGATTTTTGAGATCTGAAATACCGACTTCTTTGGATTTCTGAAATATAACTAACTCGTCTCTTATTGACTTAAGTGTCTGGAATATTTCAGGGTAAGATGCCTCGTCAAAGTGGTGGACCTTCGTGAATATTAGATAGTAGATTTTGTTACCAATCTCTAATTTTTGGTAAGAGAAAAGCTCCTTTTCCGAATTGGTTACCTTCTCATTTATTTCTGGGTCGGCTAGTATTTCTTGGATATATGGGTTTGACTCGTCCAGGTCAAGAGACGTAGGGACTAGAATTATATTGGAAGGGCATTTTAAAAGGCTTTCATTATGTTCTTCTATTTCAGTGTTATATGTGGCATCCTTGGTAGCCATGGCTTTAAGAAACGTAGGGTAGTCGTCGACGGGGATTTCTAAACCTGAGCTTGTGGATGGGACTGGAGAGTCAACAACTTCAACTTCAGGGGGTGCAGAGTGTTCGGGGGCAGCATCTGCTGTTCCCGTCTCCTCCTCATTACTTGTCATGGCCTCGTTGAGTATTTCAGGTTGTAGTTCTGGTAGAGGCACGAGGTCTTCGATTGGGCCTAGAAGGTCTGGAGAAGTCGGGGTGACTTCATCAGGATTGAATGATGGAGGTGAGACTAATAAGTCTAATAAATCTTCGTCTAAGGGTAGAGATCTGCTTTCAGTAAGAGCTTCCGGTCTTGGAGACGTATCTCGCTGGACAGGGTTTACAGGGAATCGAGAGAGCGCGTCAGCGTTGGCGTTTATTTTGCCCTTTTTGTATTGGATGTCGTACTCGAACTCTTCTAGTTTGAGTCGCCATCGGACCAGTCGTGATCCAGGGTCTTTGCAATTAAATAGCCATTGTAAGGGCTTGTGGTCTGTTAGTATTTTAAAACGGTGTCCAAAGAGGTATGGCCTGAAAACTTTGGTGCCAAAGACTATGGCTAGGCATTCCTTCTCTGTAGTGCTATAATTACACTCGGCCTTGTTCAGGGTGCGAGAGGCAAACGCTATGGGACGGTCTTGTCCCACAGGTCCCTGGGACAAAATGGCAGATATGCCGAAGTTAGAAGCGTCACAGGTCAATAGAAAAGGTTGTGTAAAATCTGGATACGCGAGTATGGGAGCTGTGACGAGCTTGGATTTCAAGGTTTCGAAGGCGAGCTGTTGCTCGTTTTTCCATTCAAATGGAACGTCCTTTTTGAGTAAGTTGGTGAGGGCTTTAGCCGATTTTGAAAAATCTGGTATGAACCGGCGGTAGTACGATATTAGCCCAAGAAATGATTTGATGTCCTTAGGGGACTTTGGTATCGGGAAATCGGTAACGGCTTTGATTTTGTCTGGGTTTGGCTTGACTCCTTGCTCAGTTATGATATGACCTAGATAGCCGACTTCTCGTCGGAGGAATTCACACTTGTCAGGCTGTAGTTTCAAGTTAAACTTACGGATTCTCTCGAAAATGGATTTTAGGTTCAGAATATGGGTTGGAAGATCGTAAGCATAGCAGACGATATCGTCAAGATATACAAAACAACGGGTGCCCTGGAGACCTGATAGGGCAGAGTTCATCAGTCGCTGGAAAGTGGACGGAGCATTTTTGAGTCCGAATGGCATTCTCAGGAATTGGAAGTGTCCCTCAGGTACATTGAACGCGGTTTTGGCCTTGTCGTTTTCATTTAATAAAATCTGATGAAACCCGGATGCAAGGTCTAAAGTGGAGAAGTATTTACTACATCCGAGCTGGTCAAGGATCTCTGTGATCTGTGGAAGAGGGTAAGTGTCTCCAATTGTGATATCATTTAGCTTCCTATAGTCTATGACTACTCGCCACTTTTGGGTGTTGGACGCATCTAGTTTCTTCGGAACGACCCATATAGGGGATGACCAAGGGGATTCTGAGGGCTCTATGATATGTTGTTGTAACATTTTATCAATTTGGTTTCGTACTTCGGTTTTATGAATTTCTGGGAATCGATAAGTTTTCGCGTGTATCGGAATGTCGCTTGTTGTTTTAATGTCGTGCTTAAGGGCATTGGTATAAGTCAGGCCTTCTCCAGGGAGGTGGAAGATGTCAGAGAATTCGTAACATACCTGGAAAAGAGCTTCTCTTTCTTCGTTGTTGAGATGAGACACGCGTAATTGGCGGAGGACTTCCTCCGCTCGAGAGACACAGTTTGGTTCATTATGTTGGTTGTTTGTAAAACCATCGGGATAATTTTTAATCTGTAGGGAGTCGATTGGAGTGAGTTTCAGCTTGAGGTCTGACTTCAATTTTACCGGCTGTTCGGATGTATTGACTACTGTTACGTTAACTCTATGGTTAGGTTTTACTTTTACCAAGCAATTGGATACTAGTAGAGAGTCGGATAAGTGTTGGTCTAATACAGCGCCTTCTGTAAGGCTAGTGTTTTGCACTGAACATTCTATTACTGTCTCAGTGCGAGGTGGGATGATATACGAAGGGTTGACGAAATGGAGTTCTATGTTTAGTTTCCCTATCTTTAGGGTGTCTCGGGTGTAATCGATTTTGCATCCGAATGTTGTCAGGAAGTCCGTACCTATGATACCATCATAGGGGAGGTTTATAGTTTTTATAACGTGGAATTTGTAGGATATAGGCTTTGTTTCATGAAATTTTAGTTTGAGTTGGATGTGACCTTCAGTGAGGGTTGGCTCATCGCCAGGGTCTATACCCTTGAGTTTGATAGGTTCTTTGGATAACTGTTGGGCATTGTGGATACAGGTTTGTTTCAGTAAGCATACGGCTGACCCTGAGTCAACCAAAAGAGTTAGAGGGATGTTGGATACCTGTGAGTTTACGACTACGTGGGGTAGGAGCCGTTTAGATGTGTCTATATTGACTTCGAATATTTGGGTATTGGAGAAGCCGTCAGTTTGGGGCTGGTTACCCTGTCGGTTGGCTTGGATTTTGAAAGAAGAGCCGTCAGTTTGGGGCTGGCTACCCTGTCGGTTGGCTTGGATTTTGAAAGAAGAGCCGTCAGTTTGGGGCTGGCTACCCTGTCGGTAGGCTTGGATTTTGGAAACGCCGTCAGTTTGGGGCTGGTTACCCTGTTGGTTGGCTGGGAATTTGGAAGAGCCGTCAGTTTGGGGCTGGTTACCCTGTGGGTTGGCTCGGATTTTGGAAACGCCGTCAGTTTGGGGCTGGTTACCCTGTTGGTTGGCTGGGAATTTGGAAGAGCCGTCAGTTTGGGGCTGGTTACCCTGTGGGTTGGCTCGGATTTTGTAGACGCCGTCGGTTTGGGGCTGGTTACCCTGTCGGTTGGCTTGTAAGTGGGTGTCGACTTTAAGGTTATGTCTCGGGCGACACCGAGGCGAGACGCTTATTCGTTTAAATCCTGGTTTTCCCCAGGGAAGTCGACTTCATCTTGGCCGACATCGTCGTTTTCATCAGGTTCGTTGGGATTAATCATATTTACGCGAGCGGCTGGTCTATAATTTTGGCTATTAGATGGGCCTTGAGATACCCTAAATCTATTGTTGTTGAATTCTCTCTTACGACAATTTGAGATATCGTGGCCTGGAAGTTTGCAATAGCGGCAGAATGCTCTTGTATCGGTTGAGCCTTGTGAGTAGGTCGGCCTAGGTTGAAAGTTCGTGGTATTGCTGTTGGTGTTGGCTCTTGAGAAGTTAGGTTTATTTGAATTGTTAAACCTATTTGGGTTGTTATTAGGCCTTGGCTCTGGTTTTTTATACAACGTTTGTTGTATCCGTTCCTCCGAGACCGCTAAATTTATAGCTTCGTTCAACGTCTTCGGTGAACGGCATCGGACGATATTGGAAATACGGGGGTGCAACCCCATAAGAAACCTGTGGAGGGCAATGTCCTCCATGGCAGCACTGCGCCCGGGCAATTCCTTGATTTTTGTATTTGATGATGAGATTTCGATTAATAATTGTGATAAGAGTGTCTCTACTCTGAGAGCGAATTGGCTAACATTGTCACTAGGACCTTGGCTACTTTCCTGGAGCTCTGTTAGTAGGTGTGCGTAATGTTTCCTTTCACTAAATTGTGTCTTAAGGAAGTCTTTCAATTGTTCCCAGGAATTGAATTCTTTGATTGAGCAGGCGGTTTCCGCCTTGCCACTTAACTGGCTGATAATGTATTTGAATAGGATTGGCTTTTGGGGTTCCGTGGCGAGCTCATAGGCATTGGAACAGTTCAGTATAAATGAATTTAATTTTTCTCGGGTCCCATCAAATGGTTTTATGAACTTAAATAGGGTGTTGAGGTCCATCTCAACAGGGGTTGCGCTTAGGGGTGCTTTCTCGAACTCTACGTTAGGGGATGGTATGTCTAATAACAACTTGTCGTCTACCTTTTTCTGTTTTGACATAACTAGGACACACTTAATTATTAAATATTATTTTACTGTAGTGACAACCCTAAAGGAATTTTTAGAACAATGACCAAAGACTCACTGGTACAGGAAGGCGGCGATAAGGATTATTGCGGCTGGCTGCATTCCGGCGCGGTGCGCGATGTGATGCTCGAGTTATCTCTCGTGGTGATGGATGAAGTAGGTAAAGCTGCAGGAGGGAGGCCTTGGACACGGATTGGCCTCCGGCTGGTAGCTGCGATTGCGGCGATGTTAGATGGTAGCCTGGTCACAGGCTAAACGGGATATAGCTTGATGCACTTGAATATGATCTCACTGCACTATAGCACTGCACTGTGCACTGGAAGACTGGAACGGGTTTTGATGAGGGTGAGTCCGTCGGTGCGGTTGCGGCACTGGGGATTTCCGATCCCACCGCTGCCACCAATTTGTTACGCGGTGGTGGTCTGGAGTCTTTTTAAAAAAAGACTAAATTACAAACAAAAGATTTATTGGAATAACTCTTAGTACTTAGACAAAAATATACTTGGGGTTGCTTAGAACACCCTCGTAAAAACAACCGCACAGTTCTGAGGTTCGAAACGGACTGACGGGTCTCCCGGAGTCGTAACCCAACTCTCTGGTCTACGTCCGTGATGCTGATCCAGGGTTGCTGGGTAAGCATCACAGCCTCGAAAGCCGGGGCGTAACAGAACGAACACAGAGTGCGCGCATAAATAATGTCGCGGCATTCTTGTAATATTGTGAATGGCTGCAATAGCAAGACACTAAAATGTAGTAGTAATTTATCTTATTTCAAATTGCCGAAACAGGAAGCAAGGGAATTGTTTTTATTGTTAATATTTATTTTTGAGCCAAATTTTGGTAATTTTCAATCGCACAGAATAAAGAAACAGTAGTGTGTAATAAGTGTATTGTATAATATCTGTTTAGAATAGATACAGTAGAGATTATGCATACAAATTATTTTGTCTAAAATACTTTTTTATCCCATCTTTATTATGTCTCATTAAGTTTAATATAATTTTATGACTACATACTTTTTTGAATATTCATGTACATACTGGATGATACTAATTTGTTCATTTATTCGACGGTATGTAAACAACTTACAACTACCTACATACATTGTAGAACTAAAATATACTCCAGTATTAATTGACTATAGAACATACCTACCTAAAAAACCGACAGAATTTATAACCGGATGTAAGTATGTTTCGTGATAGCTCAGCTAATTGTGAATCATTTTTTAACCCCCAACCAAAAAAGGGTGTTATAAGTTTGACGTCGATTTTTTTAAAAAGGGTTTATTTTTGTGAGGTGGTAGCTATGTTTGGTTAATATAGATTCAAAATGGCCCCCTCCACAAAACGGAGGACAAAATATTTTTTCACAACCTACTTCTATATCAAATGAATGGGCTTGTCTAATGGAATACTGTAGTGGTAGGACTCTTAGCAGAGTCCGCCTGGGGAAGTATCACACCTTTGCCAGTTCTTCTACCGCCAAGCAGTAATGTGCAAACATTAATGTGTTTCGATTTGAAGAGCAATGTTTCTAGTGAAATTACAAGGCTTAGAGATATAACATCTTAGACCTCTGGGTGACGAGGACAGTGCAATGTTAGGTAATGATTTGGACTCTTCATGTTCCAATAGCTGCGTGTCACTGTGCATATGGCAGGCATGTTGCTTACCATCAGACACATGTCCTGTCCTCCGTCTCGTCACTCTTTGTTTAAAAAAAACACAGTAATGTTTGCACATTACTGCTTCGCGGTAAAATAACTGGCAAAAGTGTGGTCCTTCCCCAGGCGGACTCTGCCAAGAGTCCTACCACTACTACCACCTTCCACCATTTCTTACAACCCTAGCACGTTTGCTCAGTGACGTAAGCAGACGACAAGTCACGGTATTTACAACTCTACTTGGGTGTGTTAAGGTGTATTTTTGCTTGCAAGTAATAGTAGGTAAGTAGTATACGACAGTTTAGGTTATTATCGTGTAGGTATTTGCACTTTTGTATGGCAGTGATGCATCTGTTACGAAGTAACTATTTTCTGATCTGTGGCTACACGCAATAAACGGTAGCGGTTTTATTATGGAATAATTTAAGTTCTTATTACCAGATTGTTATATGATTTGGATTCGCAGAGGCGACATAGGCTCAATTTTCACGGTGCGGTTTCAAACCGCGCCCTCGTGCGGGCGCGCGACGTTTTTTTTTCAATACTCACGAGACCGCAGGTTTTCGCGGTTTCTACTGCGGAAAGCTACTGCGCAAGAATCGCGCGCAGCCACGCGGGCGCCGCGCGGCTGCCGCAGCCGCCGCCGGCCGTAAACCGCGTCTTGAGTTGCGAATTCAATTTTACATACAAATCTGCTGGCAACCGCTCCGTGAAAACCGGCTCATACCAGCATGTACGCCATAAGTTTACAAGTTAACATCGACGAGTGCTGATACTACTACTACGGCTGGAAGAACAATCGGTACTACTGATATTATGATTATTTTTCCAGTCGTAGGCTACTTACCTACTTACGGTAGTGTTTGCCAAAGAAATGTTAGTTACTTTTATATCTTTACTTTGATTGTCATTCATAATCAAGAGTCAAGACTTTGTAATTAGATATGACCACCATGCACAGGCGATCTATATTCAAAAACTCTTTTTTCGGTATGTATGTATGTTTGTTACTGGTACGGAAAACTAACGTTTGTGCTTATCAATTTCCGCTATGAAACGCAACCGCGTTGTAAGAGCGTACAGCGCCATCTAGTTTCGATTGGAGACTCATTCTTGTTCACTTTTAGTAACACATTTCCCACACTCTTCTCTACGCGTTTTCAGCTTTTATCGGTTGACAAGGGATTTTAACGGTGTAAAATATCGGCAAAACTCTAATAATAAGCCATAAGTAGGTCATAATGTGGTTATAGTACGCAATACATGTAGCGTTCTATTTATATCGCGTAAACGCTAGCAAATACAAGGAATACATTCGTTTAGAACCGCTAGCAGCACTGTTGTAATTTTTATACCGCGGTTTTAAAAATATATATATTTTAGTAATATCGCGTGATATTTATTAATTAATTAGCCTCCTAGGCACTGATGAAAACATTGTCCTAGGTCAGTAGGTAAATCGCAGGTTCTGGGTTTGGTACCTAGAAAAAACACATGTATGCTGCTGAAAATTGAAGCCGGTTCTTTGTCTGAATGTTTCTATCCTACTTCCTACTAATATTATAAACTGTGATGTTTGGACGTTTGTTGCTCAATCACGTCGGAACACCTGAACAATAACTGATAAGGCCGGTAACTGTTGCAGTAGTTTTAAACTTTATTGTTAATTCTTTCCCCTTTTCTTTGTAATCGGTTTCTTCTGGGTAAGCACGTTTCATCGTAGATCGCATCGTCGCTTAACATCAGGCGAGATGGCGATCGAGTGGGAACCTCTAATATATTTTAAAAAAAAACCCCGACCAAAAAAAATGGGTGTTATAAGTTTGACGTCGATGTCTGTCTGTCTGTGGCACCGTAGAGCACAAATAGATGGACCGATTTCGATGCGGTTTTTTTTTATTTGAAGGTTAGTTTTCGTGCGGTGGTTCTTAGCTATGTTTGGTAATTATTTATTCAAGATGGCAGTCGCGTCGTCACAAAATGGTGGACAAAATATTGTTTCACAACTTCCCTCAATATGGGTATCAGATGAAAGGGTTTGACTAGTAGAATACTATAAACTATGACAAATCTCAAACCCAATATGGCCGACACCACAAAATGGCGAATAACATTTTTTCTCACTACTTCCTTAATATGGGCATCAAATGAAAGGGCTCGACTAGTAGAATACTATCATCAACATCATCAACAGCCCACTTAAAGTTCCCACTGCTGGGACTCGGGGCCTTCTCTCGAAAGGAGAGAGTTAAGGCCATAATCCACCACGCTGGCCCAGTGCGGGTTGGTGGATGACACATGACTTCGAAAGATTCTAGGTACATGTCGGTTTCCTCACGATGTTTTCCTTCACCGTTTTAAGTTAGCGGCATTACGCACA
This sequence comes from Ectropis crepuscularia, assembly GCA_963693475.1. Taxonomy (NCBI): domain Eukaryota; kingdom Metazoa; phylum Arthropoda; class Insecta; order Lepidoptera; family Geometridae; genus Ectropis; species Ectropis crepuscularia. The sequence continues at coordinate 21,969,143 of OY856358.1, forward strand.
TGACTTCGAAAAGACAGTGGTGCGTGTGGGGTTTGAACCCGGGGTATCCGGATCGGCAGCCGCCGTTCTCTCGACGAGACCACCGTAACTTAGAATACTATACACTATGACAAATTTCAAATCCAAGATGGCCGCCTTCACAAAATGACGGACAAAATATTTTTTCACTACTCTGTCAATATGGGGATCAAATGAAAGGTCTCGACTAGTAGCATACTATAAACTATGACAAATTTCAAATCCAAGATGGGCTCCACCACAAAATTGCGAATTCCATTTCTTTTTCACTACTCCCTCAATATGGGTTTTAAATGAAAGGGCATGACAAGTAGAATGATAGATCTTATATCTCTGAATGACGAGCGCAGTGCACTGCTAGGTAATGATATTGATTCTTCATGTTCCAATACCTGCGTGTCACCGTGCTGTTATGTGGCAGGCATGTTGCTTACCACCAGGCACATGTCCTGCTCGTCTCGTCACTCTAAACTATATAAAAAAATGGTGTAAGTACAAATTACAAATCCGAGATAGTCTGGGGTAAATCAAAATTTTTAATGTTGTTCTTGTTGGTTTGTCAATAAAGACGATCTATTATAGCGTATATTTTAGTGTGAAAGCGCTTTTTAACCCCCGTCCAAAAAGCGAGGTGTTGTAAGTTGGACGTCTCTGTCTGTCTGTGTGTGTGTCTGTCTGTGGCACAGTAGAGGTGAAACGAATCGACCGCTTTCAATGCGTTTTTAGGGTTCCGTAAAACGTAAAAACGGAACCCTTATAGATTCGTCATGTCTGTCTGTCTGTCTGTCCGTCCGTATGTCACAGCCACTTTTTGCCGAAACTATGAGAACTACACTGTTGAAACTTGGTAACTAGATGTATTCTGTGAACCGCATTAAGATTTATACAAAAAAATTAAAAAAAAAAGATAAATTAGGGTTGCCCCCCATACTGAGAACTGAAACTCAAAATTTTTTTTTCATCAAACCTACACGTGTCTATCGATAGGTCTTCAAAAATGATGTTGAAGTTTCTAACATAGTTTTTGTCTACACTGAATAATTTGCGCGAGAGACACTTCCAAAGTGGTAAAATGTGTCCCCCCTCCCCTCTAACTTCTAAAGTAAGAGAATGAAAAACCTAAAAAAAATATATGATGTACATTACCATGAAAACTACCAACGAAAATTGGTTTGAACTCGATCTGATGAGTAGTTTTTTTTAATACGTCATAAATAACTATTATTCAAACTTCGATCAAAGTTACAACGGACAACAAGAACTATGTGTACTATGTATATTATGTTACTTGCTGCAACGGAACCCTTCATGGGCGAGTCCAACTCGCACTTGGGCACTTTATTTTTTATTTGAAAGTTTATTTCCGTTCGTTTTTGTTAGGTACTAGTTCATAGCTATGTTTGGTTAATATTGATTTAATATGGCGGCCTCCACCAAATGGCGGATATTGTTATTTTAACAAACTCCCTCAATATGGGTTTCAAAAGAAAAGGCTTGACTAGTAAAATACTAAACACTGTAACAAATTTCAAACCCGAGATGGCCGCCACCACAAAATGGCGAATTACATTTTCTTCCACTACTCCCTCAATATGGGTATGAAATGAAAGGGCTGGACTAGTAGAATATTGTACAAATTTCAAATCCAAGGTAGTCAGGAGTAAATCATTTTTTAAAAATTGTTCTTGATCTTGGAGGTACTTACTTAGGCTGATGTCATACATCGGGAATGGCTATCTGGATTCATGATCTCAATTTATATTATGCTCCACACAACCACATTTTATGAATATCTCAGATCAATCTGTCAGAATGAAATCAATACGCTCGTCAGTACGAGCGTATTAATCTCTGGATCGGAATATTTAAGTTTTTTTTTTTTTATAAAACGTGACGAGACGAGCAGGACATGTGCCTGATGGTAAGCAACATGCTTGCCACAGAACAGCACAGTGACACGCAGCTATTGGAACATGAAGAGTCCAAATCATTGCCTAGCACTGCACTGCGCTCGTCACCCAGAGATTATGATTTGATATAAGTTCCAGACTATAATCTAACAATACTTTCAGCCCAATCCGTTCATACGTTACGCCATAAGCAACAAACATCCACACATTGACATTTATAATATTAATAGGTTATCGCACACATTCCCATACACTTTACATACACCTTTGGCGCACCACACATAGATTTTTCGTGGGCTGTGAACTGAACTCAAGCGTCACTATCTTAAATGAAAGAAATCTTCGGGTGAATTCGGGACCATTTTACCCATCTAGAAATGCGTTAGCCTTTCTAAATTATGTTATTATTTTTGCGTATTTCAGGCGCTTTGCAAGCATTGTAACCTATAAAGTGGATAGTGGGACAAACCCATCTAGAAATACGTCAGCCAAAGGGAAATGCTGACGCATTTCTAGATGGTCATGCCATGATGATCAGGCCACAACCTCCGTTTACACCCGTGTAGTTTCCAAAGTAAGCTATCAAATTCTGAGTTATTAGTTTTCACTTCTATCGGCAGTTCCTATGACTGCCCATTTTTTTAATTAAAAAGAAGTCGATGGAGTTTTTCAGAAAAAATATTATATAAAGGGAAATGTGTCACTTTACAGATGGTCTTTCATGCCGATAACCAACTCAGACGGAGAACGAATCTACGTTCGGCTGGAGTCGGAAGACAGTTGGGAGAATTCCAACCTGGCCGTCGAGCAAATCTCCCTTCAATCCATGTATGCCAGCACTTGGGAGGAAGCGAGGAAACTAGTAAACCATATTTTGTTATTTGTATTTTAAGTTACGGCTGGTCTAGTCGGGAGAACGGCGACTGCTGAGCTGGAGCCTGGGGACAGAATAAATATTAGTACATAAGCCTCACTTACCGAAAACAATTAGATAAATAGCGACTCTTGCTGGGACACAACAAAGTTCAATTCAGCTCGCAATACCTGTCGCGATTTTCAAATAAACATTTGCGCTCTTTCTAACGCGTAACTCTGTCCCTGTCTAGCGCGGAAGGTTGTCGACATATCTAATAACAATATGCGCGGGAAACGTGTTGCGCGAGCGCTCAGCCGTGCGTCCGACAACCGACTGGCACTTGTTCCCTGGGAGGCACGGTCTAGCTGTAGGCTAAAACCGCGCGACCTTGAGCGAGTTATAATGCACTGGCCCGGGTTCGAATCATAGGCGCACCATTGTCTTTTCGAAGTCATGTATGTTTAGTAGTGGTAGGACTTTTTGCAGAGTCCATCCGGGGAAGTATCACACCTTTGCCAGTTATTCTACCGCCAAGTAGTAATATGAAGACATCATAGACATCATTGTGTATCGGTTTGAAGGGCAATGTTTCTAGTGAAATTACAGGGCATAGAGATTAAACATCTTGTATCTCTGGGTGACGAGCGCAGTGCAGTGCGAGGTAATGATTTGGGCTCTTCATGTTCCAATAGCTGCGTCTCATTGTGCTGTTATGGGCAGGCATGTTGCTTACCTTCAGGCACATGTCCTGCTCGTCTCATCACTACACTTACTATAAAAAAAATGTGCGTAATGCCGCTAACTTAAAAACGCTTAAGAAAAACATCGTAGCTAAACCGATTTGTTCCTAGACGCCAACGCGACTTGGCCAGCGTGTTGGATTATGGCTTGGCTCTCTCCTTGTGATAGAAGGCCCGAATCCCAGCAATGGAAACATTTAGTCGGCAGCTTATGTGTATAGTGAGTGAATTCTTTTATTTCAAACCGAACACAGTAGGTAATGTTTGCACATTACTGCTTGCCGGTAGAGTAACTGGCAAAGGTGTGGTGATTCCCTAGGCTGACTACAAGAGTGGTAGGAACCACTACAAAAATTTTTAAGACATCAAAATTGTTTGTCACTTATGTTTAAAACATCAATTCTGCCAAAAAGCCTGGACCGGCCATGGTTTGTGTTGGCTAAAGTTCTCATACAATACATATCTCAAACTTACATACATATAAAATACTCATCCTAATCTTAATATATATAAATCTCCTGTCACGATGTTTGTCCACGATGGATTTCTAAACTACTTAACTGATTTTAAATTAAATTGGCACACCGTGAGCAGTCTGAGCCACAGACTAAGTAGAGAGATACTCTCAGACGGACACGGACATGTCGGGAACAAGGAACATTGGTCTATGGTTACTAGACTAAATTTACATTATCTGTGCTGAAAATGATATGGCGCCATTTTTTTTATTTTTTTTTATTTAAAAAACTGCATCAACACAAAGATCTAATTTGCCAACTCGTGCATTCGCGCCAGTAGGTAGGTATACATCATACATTATTTAATTATTTACGCCTAAAAGGAACCAGTTTCTATAAGAAAAATATAGCGCAAATTGGCTTGATACATTTATTTCTTCTTGAACAATTTCTTTTAAAAATGTTTTGAGCTGTAGGTACCAATAAACTTTCTGTTATTTAATTTTAACTACGATAGTGCGAGTCCAATGTTAAAGTCGGAAATCATCTTGATTAAGTTCCGCAACAGTTTTTTAGCAAAAGAATCACCACTTCACAGGATATAAGTCATATTTGGAGTGTTTTTCTTTCCAATGTGGAAACGTTACATACGTTTCAAACAACATACATTTTCAACATACGTGGAAACGTATGTAACAGACGTATTTTCCGAAGTAACTGCAGCCTGGTACAATACACTTGTTATAAATCTTAAATCTTAAATAAATCTTAAAATCGTAAAAAGGTGCGAAAAGAACATTTGCACCTAATAAAGAACAAAAATACACGAAAATGTAAAAAATAATTATTATTTTGATCAAAACACAAACGTCATTTTGACCATAGATAAAAATACTATATTTTTATGAAACAAGTAAACCAATAGTGTCATAGAGATGCCCGATAATGTGATAATTTTATCGTAATATCGAAACTAAATCAAATATCGATAGATCGATACCTATTACAAAATTTGGGCTATGAGATGGGTTTCACATTTTGAAATGTCTCTCTGTGTGTGGGTTATTTATGTATTTTGTATGCTGTAAAAAGTCTAAATTTTGCTTTTGACCTATGTGTAAATACTGTTTATTACTCAGTGAATGAAATTATTCCATAAAAAAACATTGAATAACTTGGCCAATTTTCTTTCGTTCAGTCTTTACTTACCTTTGATCTCTGTGAATTTGTTTGAGCATGGTTAAAAAAAAATTGCAGTCGTAGGAACTGCCGATAGAAGTGAAAACTTATAACTCAGAATTTGATAGCTTACTTTGTACACTACGCGGGTGAAATCGGAAGGCGTCACTATGATCATGGCCATCTAGAAATCCTGACGCATATCTAGATGGCTAGTGGGAAATGCTAACGCATTTCTAGTAGTGGTAGGACTCTTGGTAGAGTCCGCCTGGGGAAGTACCACACCTTTACCAGTTATTCTACCGCCAAGCAGTAATGTGCAAACCTTACTGTGTTCCGGTTTGAAGGGCAATATTTCCAGAGAAATTACAGGGCTTAGAGATATAACATCTTAGATCTCTGGGTGACGAGCGCAGTGCAGTGCTAAGTAATGATTTGGACTCTTCATGTTCCAATAGCTGCGTGTCACTGTGCTGTTATGTGGCAGGTATGTTGCTGTCCATGTGTGTGTACCATCAGGCACATGTCCTGCTCGTCTCGTCAATCTTTATTTAAATCTTTAATAAAAAAACATGGCCAGTGGTCATGGTCCCGAGTTTAGCCGAAGATTATTATCATTTGCGAGCGTGACGTTAGAATTCAATTCAAAAAGAAAGCCCACGAAAAATCTGTCTGTGGTGAGCCAAAAGTTTTCATATCAAAAATGACAACGAAAACACGGTTGAAGACAATGTGACAAATTTTAAATATACATACATGTTTTACAACCATAGAACAGACCGCGTTAAAAAAACACGCGATAGTGTTTCAATACTATAAAACGATGACAATGACAATCGATAAACCGATACCGTCCAATTTATAGGTATCCCTAACGTGGAATTATGGATTTTTTTAATTCACAGACTAAGTACCTAGAACTCTTTTAAATTATACAAGAAGTGACGTTGGCATGAAATCAAATTGTGACTACTGAAGTAAAGCGCGGGGAGCAGAAGTGTCAGCTTTGTTAGTCTGGTTGTCAAACTCAAATGACATAGCGAAAAGAAAAAAAAAATGACATAAGATTTGTATGAGGTTTACCCCCCGTGGTCTGAGCAGTCAGTCTTGAGAGATAGGATAGTTTTTTTTTTCGATTAATAGTCCTTATATGACGAAATCCGAGCGAAGCCGGAACGGGCCGCTAGTAATATTATAAATGTCAAAGTTTGAATGTTTTGATGTTAGTTGCTCAATCATGTTGTAGCGTCAGAACGGATCGGGTTGGTTGAAATTTATAACATAGATTATAGTCTGGAATAACACATAAGCTACTTTTTATCTCGAGAAAGTGAATCATAAGTCTTGGATTAGGAGAAGAAAAGGAAAAAGGGGGGGGGGGGGGGGGAGTAGGGAACATTTTCATGCTAATTCTACGACTGTTTCATTTTCTAAGTCGCCTCCTCCCGGCTAATCTGTATATCTATCTAAGGTAAAATAAGTATGTATTTAACACTATTTAAGTATTGTATCAGCAATAAATAAATAAATAAAATAAATATTGGTGGACAATTCACACACAACACCATCTGACCCCAAACTAAGCAAAGCTTGTATGATGGCGGCCAGATAGCTGATATAATACTTATATAGTTTTAAATACATACTTATTATACATAGAAACACCCAAACACAGTGCAAACGTTTGAATTCATCACACAAATATTTGCACTGGGTGGGAATCGAACCCACGACCCTCGGCTTCGCAGGCAGAGCTACTACGCACTAAGCCACGAGGCCAGTCAAGCTATCTGGCCGTCATAGTACAAGCTTTGCTTAGTTTGGGCACAGAATAAATATTAGTACAGAAGCTTCACTTACCGAAAACAATTATATAAATAGCGACTCTTGCTGGGACACAACAAAGTTCAATTCAGCTCGCATTAGCGCTCAATTCCTGTCGCGATTTTCAACTCACCATCTACGCTCTCTTCTAACGCGTAACTCTGTCCCTGTCTAGCGTTTCCTTTGTAGCGTTGTTTCCTGGAAGGAACGGTCTAGCGGTAGGCTAAAACCGCGCGATCTTGAGCGAGTGAGGGTGCACTGGTTTGGGGTCAGATGATGTTATGTGTGTGTGTGTGTGTGAATTGCCTACCAATTTATATTTGTGGTGTTTCAGCTCGAAGCCAAGCAAGTGTCGTCGACAGTAGTGGCTCAGCCGACGCCCGTAGCGGCGGTCCACGACTCCCTATGGGTGGACAAGTACCGGCCGCACTCGTACTTGGACCTACTATCAGAGGAGCCAGTGAACCGGGCCTTGTTGCATTGGCTGCATCTGTGGGACAAGGTACGACTTTTTAAGTATTGAAACTTCTTTAGGCGCGCCTAGACAGATTTTTCGTGGGCTGTGAATTGAATTCTAGCGTCACGATCGGGTAGAAATCTTTGGGTTAACTCGGGACCATAGCCATTGGCTATCTAGAAATGCGTCAGCCAATGGGAAATGCTGACGCATTTCTAGATGTCCATGCCATGATGGGCAGGCCACACCCCGCCGGTTACACCCGTGTAGTTTCCAAAGTAAGCTATCAAATTCTGAGATAAGTATTAGTTTTCACTTCTATCGGCAGTTCCCTAATACTGCCCATTTTTTTTTATGGTAGGTATATACTCTACACAAGTGCAATTCTATATTCCCAAACTTATTTGGTCTGAAAATAAAATATTTTGGAGCGCCACCATATTTTCACATATTATGGAAAAACCACTATAATTTCAAATTAAATTGATTAATTACTGTGAGCTATATTAGCGGAGATTAAGCACACATTCTAAACGAGACTACTATAACTCGCGGGAGTTAACTTAAGACCTGAACCCAGTAGAACATAGGTAGTACACAACGGACTCGAAGTCTCGACACAACGTCCCGATTTTTTTTCAGGGTCTCTTATAGCCCCCCTTTATGTCTGCGCCCTCAACAATGGGGCGTTATTGGGAAAGGCTGCTCTATAGTATATAGAGTAACGAGACGAGCAGGTCATACCCCTGATGGTAAGCAACGTGCGCCCATAACAGCACAATAAAACGATGCTATTGAAATTTGCAAAGTCCTAATCATTACCTAGCACTGCACTGCGCTCGTCACCCAAACTATTCAGCTTCATTATGTTAGTATAGATGAATTATCTCTTTGCCTTTTCTATCCAATTTCTAGATACCATTGCAATAACTGGCAAACTTGATAGTTCTACAGGCAAACAATAAGAGTCCTATCACTACAAATTTTAAAGCAGGCTAAATTGAGTCCTCGCAGTGTTTTCTGAATTTCTGGGATTTGATACATACCTTATTATTACATTACATCATACATTACATTATAAATACCTACATAGATAGGTTCACATAGAAATAAATGTTAGTCAAGTCCAGAACCCATTTTTGTATGGAACAATAACTTGTAAAGTATTTGGCCTCTGATATTCTTCTACTGCTTACCAAACTTTGGACTATCACAGAAGGCGTAGAGTTCTACTAACAAATGAACATGTTTATTTATTTATAACATATTTGCTTGTAAAGGGTCTCTTATTGGACCAATTTCTGTATCGTAATGTATCTTATTACGTACTTGTGCTGTAATGTGTAATGTAAAACGCACGGTTTCAAAATGCTCCGTCCACAGACTAGATAGAGAGATATGCTCCGTCTAAAACGAACGGTACCTTTTTAAATCTTAGTAAAGAGTTTTTATGTCAGAAAAGTGTGGTCAACATTTCATGAATAAAATTACCTTTGAAAGGTAAAATATAATAAAGAATTATTTAATTCGTTAATTTAATTAATTTTGACCATAAATTACTTTATTTTTTCTGTAACAAAACACAAAAATATTAATTTACTTTATTACTAATGGCACACCGGTTGGTTCTGTGCCGTTGCTTAAAAAAAAAAGGCGCCGATGCGCGCGCATTGCTAATGAAATGAAATGAAAGTAATTTATTCCAGATTAAAAAATCCATATAACATTAAATTAAATGAACCAGTGATGAAAAATGAAAATTTAAATATGAATTTAAATTGAATTGAAAAATTCGTGAATAAAAATTTAAATTAAATCATTAAAATTAATAAATATAAATGTCAATCAAATTATATAAATGTTAAAACTTAGGTAATAGGTAATTAGGTAATCTGTGATCCATAAAGTAGGGACAAGATAATAGGTCACTTTGGACAGATGTCAGTTTTATATTCATAGTGAGGTGACCTGCTTAAAAACATCGATTAAATGAATGAATCGAATGAATCGATACAGACTTGAAACATATGTGAATTTTAAAAATGATCATGCGAATCCCTGAAACCACTATTATTTTTTCTTTCATAAATTAAAGGAGCAAAATAAGACAAGTACCTACGTAATTTAACAAAAAAAATGCTTTTATTCACTTGAACTATCGGAACTGCTATCTTTATCACTGCTGTCAGCACTCAGAGATATTATTAATTCATTTTCAATAATATTGTCTATTCTCACATCTCGTTCAAAATCTTGTAAAATTATTTTCTTTGTCTTCTCCACGACTTTTCGCCAGTCTTCTGTAGTGACTTCTGCACATGCAGTTTGTAGCAGAGTCATCATTTTAGCAGTACTGAAGGGTGGTTCAGTATTGTTCCGCGCTGCATGACCCTTTATTTGTGCCTAAATAAGCTCGATGGCGTTATACTGGCAATGGTAGGGAGGCAATCGAATAACTTCGTGTCCATGCTCTAGGGCTAGTTCATCGATTACATAGCGGAGCTTGGACGGCTTAGTTGCTTTTACCAGATTTAACAACTCAACTTTTAATAAAGTTGGACTTGCCTCCACACCATTTCTTACCAGCCACGAGACAATTTCTTGCTTTTTATTTGCTTGAGTTGGTGGTTTATCAACTTGTACAGAATGATACGGAGCATTGTCCATTATAATTTTCGATGGGTTTTCTAAGCTGACTAGCAGCTTCTCAAACCACTCTTTAAAAACATCAAAGTTCATTTCCTCATGGTAATCTGTTGTAGTTTTATAGGCGAATGCGAGGAGGCAGTCTGGAATAAAACCTTGAGAAGCTGATCCCGCGTGACATATAATAAGTCGGGCTCCTTTTCCCGATGGAACTTTTGAGGTGGAGGCCGCTGTATCATCGGTCCATGTCCGTGCAACCGTATGGTTCGCATTCAACCATGTTTCGTCAATAAACACGACATTGTCCCAATCCGTAATTTTATTTACCTGACGTAAGAATGTTATTCCCTTCAAAATAATATCGTAGCGTTCTAGCAGGATTGTCGGATTTTTTAAATCTAAAGCCAATCGATTTCAAAACCTTTGATAGAGACGATTTGCCTCCAAAAAATAAGCCTGCGCCTTTTAACGAACTCAATAGCTTTTCCTGAGTAGGATATTCTTTTCTCGAGTAATATCCATAAATGTGGTTGCGAATTGCAGCAGCATCAAAATTATCAACGTCAACAATTTTCTTGTCCCTCTTTCGTTTTTTCGGTGTACGTAAAGTATTATCTTCTGAGCCTGATGGTCCGTATTTCTCTTTCAGAATTTGAGTTACTGTCTTCTTCCCTATTCCCAATGCTTCGGCAACGCGTTCTCTCGGTGGTTTCAATGGTAAAAGAGGCCCATCGTTAACTGATTCACGTCCAAAATAATTTTACAATTTCAGCACTAGTTCGCGAGATTGACTGTTTAGAGTTTTCCCCCGTTTCGACATAGTAAGACTGTAATATTTTTCTTGTTTAATAATCGTTAAGCAATCGGAGTCCAATTTATAGCCAGGTAAACGTAGTCAGTAAGATCAGTTCAATGAAAAAGCCGGATCAGAAGAAAATAACAGAGAGCACACCAAAACGCACAGTCACTTCGCACAACAACAAAAGACTGCGTCATCATCATGTTATGGCGACATGACATGCGTCATCGACAGGCACTGGTGTTGCCAGCAACATCCACCTAAATTGCACCCAACATCAATGACCTTTCTATTTAGTTATTTTTTTGTATTTTTATAGTTAGTTAAAAGAATAATAAATATGTATAATTAGGTTTTATTATAATCACAACGTGGTTATAGATTTATGGTGATTTTTCTTCACAAGTAATCATTGCATTCGATTCAACTTACAATCCTATCAGCTTTCGATTTTTAGAGTAACATCCCTAGTGTTTAAAAAGAAAAAGGGTTGACTGACGCAACATTGTAACGACGTTCAGTTCTTTAGATCAGAAATTGTTTATTATGTTTAGAATGGTTTATTAGTGAAAGCAAATCGTAAAATTACTCGTATCGGTCATTATTACAATAAATATGTAAACGTAAATAAAAAGTTAAGCAATTGTGCAGTTCTTATTTTATGCCCGCCGTTACAAGGTTACGTTGTTGAATTTTGATGAAATGTCAAAAGTGACCTATTATCTTGTCCCTACTTTAGTGATTACTTACTCTGTGCTGTGATCTGTGATCAAGTAAATATTCGCGCTTTTTTTTTCGCTGTATTGTTTTTATTTGAAAATGTCGTCAGAGTTTTGTTTATTTCCTCGCAAATATGTTATAAAACGTCGTATGACATACGTGCGCTTTGATAATTACAGCCTCTGCTAAATTATAGCTCTCGCCTTCGGCTCGAGCTAGCAATAAAGCCTCGGCTGTAATTATCAACTTAGCGCACTTATATCATAATGTACTATTACTTCTTAGTTCGAATCTTCTCCATAACTCTTTGTATACGTCCAAAACTGAAAATGATTACTCATTTATCTGTTACAGCTTTCCTATTTCTGGAACTGTAAGTACCTAAATGTACCCCTCACCTAATATAGTAGCAAAAATTAAAAAAAAAATCGCAATAATCCACCACGCTGGCCCAGTGCGGGTTGGTGGAGACACATGACTTCGAGTCTCCGCATGATGTTTTCCTTCGCCGTTTTAAGCTAGTGGAATTACGGACATGACTTCGTTCATGACTTCGTTTGCAAACTTGCTAGTGTAGTGGCGTAGAGCGGAGCGTGCGCGTTAAACGGTTTTTATAAGGGTGAAATCTTGTGAGTCCGTTTCGCCACCACGCGGAATAGCAGTATATCTTTAGCTATACATGTATACGCATACGTATTGGAAAACATTAGTGCTGTTTATTATTAAAATCCTAATTTATAAAATTTCACTTCTATCGGCTATCCTGGACGTCTACTCTTTCAACGAAAACGTAATTTCGAAATAAACTCGCGATTTTCCAACTCCGATTCTACTTCGATCCTTCGTTTTGTCCGTTTAAATGTTCTAAGCCTACTCTAATTAGAGTATGCTTAGAACATTTAAACGTCAAACAATGTTGTATCGGACGAAACGAAGTAGAACGAGAGTAGGAAAGTCGCGAGTTTGTTTTCGAAATTTCGTTTTCGTAGAAACAGAGTAGACGTCCTGGTCTATCCGGTCGGCTATGACTGGTCGTTTTTTTGCATATGTTGGATTTATTTTATTTGTACAGTTTTAACTGAGCCACTGCTGAGCAAAGATCTTCCTCCTCAATCTCCACTACTTCTTGTCCTAGACTTGCTTTTACCAATCTTATTTAAACTCCCCAACTTCATAATATAATTGTTGAAACTTAGCTAACCGCGAAACTAGTTATTTGCCAGTGTTAACATATTTTTTGTTGTAAATACTATAGCATATATATTTCTTTACTATCAAAATTCATAGTGTATACACTTAAAATAATGTAAAATATAGTTATTTTAAGTGTCCCTATGAATTTTGATACCAAAAAACCGCAACAAAATATGTAAGGATTTTTTTACCCATTCTGACCCATTTCAGGGTGGTTTGAAAAGAAGGCAAAACCAATGGATTTGAAGAAGTTTTATCGATTCTCTTCCAAACCGTTTCAGATAGTGTTCAAAAAGGAGGTGAAAACGAAAGAGCCGCAACAGCGGTCGAGTTTCGTGAAGCGGACGGGCCAGTTTCAGATGACGTCGAAGTGGCGCGGCAAGAAAGAGTCGGAGCCCGAGATGGATGAAGATGGAAGGCCGAGACACAAGGTGGCGCTCCTTTGCGGGCCGCCGGGTGTAGGGAAAACTACGCTCGCACATCTGCTGGCTAGACTCGCTGGTAATATGATATATGGTGTCATTTTTGAGGATAGATACTTAGATACGGTGCTCGAGATGATTTTTAGGGTTCCGTTAAACGTAAAAACGGAACCCTTATAGATTCGTCATGTCTGTCTGTCTGTCTGTCCGTCCGTCCGTATGTCACAGCCACTTTTTGCCGAAACTATGAGAACTACACTGTTGAAACTTGGTAAGTAGATGTATTCTGCGAACCGCAATAAGATTTTGACAAAAAATTAAAAAATAAAAATGTAGGGATGCCCCCATACTTAAAACTGAAACTCAAAAAATTGGGGTGTGGGGTGTCTATCGACAAGTCTTCAAAAATGATGTTAAGGTTTCAAATATAATTTTTACCTACACTGAATAGTTTGCGCGTGAGACACTTCCAAAGTGATAAAATGTATGTCCAAACCCCCCTTCAAACTTCTAAAATAAGAAAATGATTAATGTAAAAAAAATATATGATGCACATTACCATGTAAACTTCCAACTAAAATTGGTTTGAACTCTATCTGATGAGTAGTTTTTATTGGTACGTCATAAATACATTATTATTAAAACATCGATCAAAATTACACCGAACTACAAGAATTTATTTATTATGTTACTTGCTGCTACGGAACCCTTCATGGGCGAGTTCAACTCGCACTTGACCTCTTTTTTATTTCTAAACTTAACTTGGTTTACACTTGATGATGTCTGACTCGCCTGATGTTAAGTGACGACGCGGTCTACGAAGGAGCGTGTTTACCTAGAAGAAACCGATTCCCCCTCGATTTGAAGACACCAAGATTAAAACTGAAAAACCCACTCAGGCAACGCATTCCACAGCCTAGACGTTCTTATTACAAAAGTAAAATCAAACCTCTACGTTCGTGTCTTTGGAACATCAACCATGAAACGGTGTCGCTTTTTTCGAGTAGTCCGATAGAAAAGAGAGCGAGGTTGTATTACATCATGCAGATCTGAAGTTGGAAAAAGACGGGAGGCCGAGGCATAAGGTGGCGTGGCGCTCCTTTGCGGGCCGCCCGGTGTAGGGAAGACTACGCTCGCGCATCTACTGGCTAGACTCGCTGGTAATATCACTACATAGTATAAAACAAAGTCACTACCCGCATCTGTCCGTCCCTGTATAATGTATATGCTTACATTTTTAAAACCACCAAACAGATTTTGATGCGGGTTTTTTTTTATTAGATAGAGTAATTCAAGATGAAGGTTTATATGTATAATACGTGCAAAAGATAGCAGAGAAACACTGATAATTTTAATTTTAAAGGTTTCTAATGTATTGTCATAAATAAACACATTGTTTGCGCTTACACTGCAAACGCTGGCTGAACCCTATGAGCTAGATTAAAATAATGTACATCAGTATTGTACCCCTTCAAAAAGTCTGCAATAGTAAATGTCTATCTCTTAGGAAGAACCCACAATAACCATTTTTATTAGTATATTTAATATCAACATTGCACTCGTGCGAAGCCGGGGCGGGTCGCTAGTAACAGTATAAAGAAATATTACCAGTAGTTCATTGCTTTTGATATTGGAAGAAATGGCAATGAACAGCGCTCACGAGATACTAACATTGTGATGTTGGCAATGGCGGGAGCGCGCTTCCCGCGTCTCATGCCGCACGCACCGCGATTGCCCCGACTAGACGGCTTCGTTGCGCGACTGTATGATTTAATAGATTGGGTATGGGTCTGTGGTTTCGTATTTAAGAAAGGTACGGAGCCCGAGGTGGAATAGGACGGGAGACTGAGGCACAAGGCGCTCCTTTGCGGACTGCCCGGCGTTGGGATAATGGTAATGGTAATATGATATAAATAGTAGTTTCCAAAGTGAGCTATTAAATTCTGAGTTATACTCGTAAGTTTTCACTTCTATCAGCAGTCCCAAGTCCCAATAAATGCCAATTTAAAAAAATGTACAATTGCTTACTACCAGCGCCCGCAGTTTCTCCTCGTAGTTTCCGTTCCCGTTGTTTTCCCGCGATAAAAAGTAGCCTATGTGCTATTCAAAACTATAATCTAATGTGCTTTAAATTTCAACCGTGTGCAAATAGACCGCCGGCGTACGCGGCTGAAACTTAAGTCGGACTGGACCGACCATATCACACAAATATGTGGGACAACCAGTAGTTTTCATACTAAAATTGAAAGTTTCAAGGAACTAAATTTTTCTTTATGAAGAGTCTTAAATGTTAATGGATTTCAGGATACCGCCCAGTAGAGCTGAACGCGTCAGACGAACGCAGTACGGAGGCATTTCGGAACGCACTACAGAGCGCCACTCTGATGCGGTCCGTAATCGATGCGGAGAAACGACCCAACTGCCTGATACTAGGTGAGAACTACACCCTACCTACACGCAAGGTTGTTTTTAATTACATAATTTTATTATATTACCGCAAACTTTTTCGTCCATCTATTGCATGTCGCGTGACGGTCGGCCGCGGAGTAGGGATAAAGTGAAAGGCTCTCAAAAGTGCAGCCGAGGTCAATATGGCGGCGTAAGTCGTAAAGTTACTTAAATCGAATATTTTTCCAAAATTTTTTAGATGTCTACAATGCGAAAAAAAGTTTCACTTTTACTGTGGTTTCATAAAACGACACAATTATTTTTCTAGTTTGAGCGTCTGGGGATGCATAGAATATCAATCCCTGAGAGGAACTATTCGGCTATATTTGGTGGAAACGATTTGGTGCTTACCAAATAGTTTCACCCGTAGCACATAATAGATAGCTTAAAGCACTCAGATTTCAGGGGTATGTCCAACGGTAAAGGAATTTTTGAAATCGGTCTTGTAGTTCCTGAGATTAGCAGGTTCAAACGATATGGAAACGTATGACCGAGAATTGAACTGAGTGGCATATTATCGGAGAGGCCTATGTCCAGCAGAGGATGAATAGAGGCTGATGCATAGAATAATAACGCTTATAAGTAATAAGTGAGGCAAATCAAACTGAGCCAAACTGGCTTAGTCCGTTTGAAATTACTATCAGTTGTCAAGGTTTTAAGCGCTAGCGCATACGTCTCCGACAGTTAAAAATATGATGGTTTGTGTGGTGCTTTACTGTACGTACTCTACAGCATTAAAGTTTTGTTTGGCCAACGTCAGTACATACTGCTTACGCTGACATCAATCTGCGTTTTGCCTCACTTAAGATGAAGCGTTTGTTTGAAGATTGTCGATCTAGACGTTATTAATATATGGGCTGAACCGTTGGATGTGTACGTGATTCTGGAGTGCTATAAGGCTTTATATGTACCATGAGAGAAACCGAGGCGTACCGCTAGTTAGTACCTATATATACGCGTTTACATTTCAAGCATGAATGAAAATTGAACAGTAGTAAATAAATTTCAGACGAGATCGACGGTGCGCCGTTGCCCACAGTAGAACTGCTAGTACGGTGGTGCACCGCCACAGATGATAGCAAGAAGAAGGGCAAGTCGCAGCCGCTGCGGAGGCCAGTAATCGCCATCTGTAATGACCTGTACGCCACCTCGCTCAGACCTTTAAGGTAAACTTGAGAGTTATTTTAAGTTTAGTTTAGAGTAATTTAAACGTACTGTTATTTTCATTTTGAAAGGCGAGTTAGTTAGCTGAAATATTCGTTTTTAGCGGGTTAGCTTTTTTCTTCTTTTTTTTACAGATATTTTTTTAATAAAATAGAGTACAATTCGATCAAGACATGCATGTGATGCTATTGTGATGACAATGATGCTATATTCGACCCTCTGTTAACTGCATAAGTGTGTTATTCCCAGGGCCATAGCGCTGATAGTGCACGTAGGCGGCGTGTCGCTGCCGCGGCTGGCGGCGCGCCTGGCGCGCGTGGCGGCCGCCGAGGGAGTGAGCGTGGCGCCGCACGCGTGCGCGGCGCTGGCTGCGCGCGCGCAGGGCGACGTGCGCGCCGCCATACAAGTGCTCAGCTTTATCAAGACTCGAGCCAAGGCACAGGTCGGTACTAGTTTGATCATTTTCTTTTATAAATAGAAAAACTCGCCGACAGTATACGCAATACATAATCAATTACTGTCACTCAAAAAGCGGTCATGCTCACGTGAGACTGGGCGGGGTCATATAGGCCGACCCACGAAGAGATGGCGAACCGAACTCAATATTTTAGGAAAGATTTGAAGGCTGTTACTCTGGACCTTTGCTCTGCAATGGGATATATATAACAAAGGAGTGGTTGATACTTACATTATGTACATCAACAATTAAAAAAATAGATATTGAAAAAACTAAAATATCAAGTAATGTAGAGTGATAGGACGAACAAAACAATTGGCAGTGATAGGAACTGTCTATCTAGAAATGCATCAGCATTTCTAGATGGCTATTCATTGACACATTAGCATTTGATTAGATTTCATTGACACATTAGCACATACCTTAGCTTTAAAAATATTTACAACCTAAACTTAATATAGATCATAATATGTCTCGTCAATTACAATACAATAGTTAAATTACCGTTATTCAATTTACTGTAATGGGGCAAACTGCTCAACAATAATAAATGATTTTGTACATCATTCTCAAGACATTTAAAATAACTAATACAATATGAGGCAAAATGGCAAAAGTTCTAAAACTACAGTCAAAATTAGTCTTACGGTTTGTTAGATTTTTGTTTAGACTTGCCGATCGAAATATTAATAGTAATTCTTAAATATAATATATGTAGTTCTGAGGTAGCATAATTATACAGATTGCTTATACTTATAGGCTTTAATGTCAGTTGCCAGGAGTCATAGTCATAAATGAGCCGTTTTCCGACGAGACAAAAAGATATGGTTTAATAAATCGATAATAGGGGGCGCTTGTAGGTCTTTTGGTTTGTTGTCAAAAGCGTTAGGCATAATGGGACTCAATTCATTCAATTTGCGAAAGCACGACTTCTAGTAATAAATAATAAACTACTTTATCCATGTACGCATTTTATTCGAATGAAAACTATATCAAAACATCAAAATTTCAAAACAAATCGTAAACCTGATGAAAGACAAAATATATATTTTTTAAATTTATTCTTGGCTATGGATACTAATCCTTCAGCCGAGAGAGTATCTCTCTACTTAGTCTGTGGATAAAATATTGTCGTATCAGTGTTGCTATTTATATCTTTGAATTTTCCTTCTACTTTGGCTTAGTTGGTGTCTATTGCCTCGGGAGTTCTAAAGATTTTTACTGAAAAGGGATTGTGTTCAGTAACGGTTTTTTATTACATTATCAACCTAATTAGCTATTTTTATTCCCAATATTTTAAAATTAAAAAAGACACTTTTTACACAATATTTTTTCCCTGAAAACGGGTAGGGTCTCTAAAGGGGTTACACTGTTGAGAGTATATGGTAGAGACAGATCTATCTGCATCCCGAACAATCGCCATCTAGTGCGTCCGTTGGAACTATTTTTGTCTCGTCGGAAACTCCCTCATTAAATACTCATTTACGGTGTACAAGGTATAAGAAAAGATGTCTCAATATAAACATTGCACAGGTTTTACATTGTTTTTTTCACAATGTGATTTTTGAAGTGAAAACTTCTTTAGGCGCGCCTAGACCAATTTTTCGTGGGGTGTAAATTGAGTTCTACCGTCACGCTCGGGTATGATAAGAAATCTTCGGGTAAACTCGGGACCTTGGCGATTGGGCATCTGTAAATGCGTCAGCCAATGAGAAATGCTTAAAGGACGTGGCCTCGCCATCATGGCATGGCCATCTAGAAATGCGTCAGCATTTCCCATTGGCTCACGCATTTCTAGATGACCATGCCATGATGGCGCGGCCACGCCCTCCGGTTACACCCGTGTAGTTTCCAAGGTAAGCTATCAAATTCTGAGGTCTTCTATCGGCAGTTCCTATGACTGCCAATTTTTTTTATAGTATAGAGTGACGAGACGAGCAGGACATTTGCCTGGTGGTTAGCAACATGCCTGCCACATAAGAGCACACACAGTCACACGTAGCTATTTGATCATGTAGGCCTCAACCACAGTACGGTCCTAAGGCGGGCGCGGTCACTGAGTCGTTTCAGTAAAGAGCTACACACGTCTAGTTCAAGCCTTTCGTCCTCACTACGATACTAGTTGGCGAGCGACCTAATGCGCATGTGACGGGGGTATCAAACCTTTTCAGTCTTGTCGCTTGGTGACAAGATTGACATTTACGCGGCTGGGTATAATTTTTTGTACAATTATGATAAATACTGAATTGAACTGTTTAAAATCTGTTTTATTTTTCCTCAAAGTTACAAATAATTTCTTCTTAGAACTAACACTATACAAAAGTTTGCATTTTCTTTGGTGATTTAAGCTATATTTTTTACTAAGGATCTATTTAAATGTTGTAATGGACATTCGAGCGTAGTATAAAAGCTTTTTGGATGTTTTCCTGCAAATGAAACAATTTACCACGCTTTTCTATGTTATAAATTATTTCATGTACGTCATGCAAATCGTCGCCTATAGTTTGCGACACCTGACGTACGTCGCGCGCCCGCGGCTCACTGTGGCCACCGCCCGCCTCCGCACCGGCGCCCGCGCTAGGCGCCCAAGCACTGTGGACGAGCACGTAGAGTCCAAATCATTACCTAGTACGGCACTGCGCTCGTCACCCAGAGATCTAAGATTGACATTGAATTTAGCGACCTTGAGGTTACGGCAGCATTACAACCGCCCTGGTCTCGAAACTCCACAAAACATCAACAAGCTCTTATATTTTGTTCCACAGCTAAGCATGGAAGATGTGGAGAACGCGGCGATAGGCACGAAGGACTGCAACAAGACGATGATGCAAGCACTGCAAGCCGTGTTCGCTGTCAACGACAAGGACCCTCATTCTGTGATGAAGACCATACAGGCTGCGGGGGACTATGATAGGTGAGCTCTTAACTAATTATTGTTTTTGGAATGAAGTTCCTTACAGCAGGCTTGGAGGAGATAGGGATTTTGCTGCGCGACCTAACTGAAAACATTTGCGACTAAAACCGTAAGAAAAATATATAAGTACCTAGATACTTGATGCAAGTGACGCGTAAAAACCAGTGATGCCAACTTTATTTTTCAGATGATCATACCAGAACCATGAATAATAAAATTAAGCATTTGTTTTGCAAATTGTGTTGCTTCTGTCATCCCAAGGAACTCAGTCATTCCTACCTGGTGTCCCATGACACTTTTTTTGGAGCCTGCACTGTCGCAGTGCATGGCGAAGACTTCCCTTCCCTCCTCCAAGGCAAATCCTTCATCTTGTATTGGAGCGAGGCCCTATTAATGCTTTGATTCGCGTCATCGCGACGGAACAACGCATTGTAAGCCATAAATTTTCTTTTTTAAGTTCTTTTTTAGATTGTAAACAGCATGCGTGCCTATAACAGTATAGTGACAGGCAGCTTATTGAAACATGAGTCCAAAACATTATCTAGCAAGGCACTGCTCTTGTCACCCAGAGATATAAGATGTTTTATCTCTATACCCTATAATTTTACCGGAAGCATTACCCTTCAAACCGGATCCTTCTATCCCTTTATTTTACGTTTTTCAGATTGATAGACGGAATATTCGAGAACTACCTGACAGTCCGCGTGGACGCCCGCCTCCTCATCGCGACCGAGACCCTCTCCTGGATCCGTCTCCACGACATCATACACTCGTGGACGCTCCGCAACCAGAACTACTCGCTGTACGGCGCTCTGCCGCAGTGTATCGGCCGGTGTCACCAGATACTGGCGTCTAGAGCGCCGCAAAGGATCAAGTTTCCTATGCAAGCTCAAGAGGTGAGTCTGACAGCTCTACAACAGTTCTGCAATAGGATATTAGTGCCACCTATGTGACAGGTCAGCAAAATTCCAGTTTCGTGCTTTCGTTTCGGCATGATTTATGTACAATACCTGTATAGGTGTACTACAAGAAGATTGAAGTGGAGAGCATAGTGACGTAAGTGTGGGACAGATTCAGAGATGAATGTTTAGTGTGTGTGTATTATAATAATACTTAGCACACAGTTAATCTTCAATTGGTTCTCGCCTTTCATTTGAAGTTATTAAATACTATAATGGCATGATTTATGCACGGTATTCTACAGGTATACCGGAAGAAGATGGAAGTACAGAGTATACTGACGTCATGTGAGTTCGTTATAATTGATTTTCGCCTCTAATTTGAAGTTTTAAAGACCAAAATGTCATGATTATGACATTTTGGTACAGGTATGTATACTTGTATACTGCAAGAAGATTGAAGTAGATAGTATAGTGACGTAATTGGGCGCAGCTTTAGATATGTGTGTGTGCGTTCGTAACAATTAATTCACGCCTCTAGTTTGTAGTTGTTAAAGACCAAAATATCATGATTTATCGACAGGTGTACCGATAGAAGTAGAGAGTGTAGTGATGTCATTGTGGCACTGATTCAGAGATGTGTGTGGAGCTCGTAACATCTGATTCTCGCCTCTAATTTGAAGTTTTTAAAGACCAAAATACCATGATCTATCAACAGGTATACCGCAAGAAGATAGAAGTAGAGAGTATAGTGACGTCAGTATGGCGAGGGTGCTCGCCCGCCGTGGTCTGTTCGCGAAAGGCGCTCGAGCTGGACCTCATACCGTTGCTGCCGCACGTATTGAAGGTCACTCTCAGGTCCGCTAATATACAGGTGAGACCTTCCACTTACACATTAAATAAGTATTGGTGAACATTTCACGCAACATGGCGTAGTTTCAAACTAAGCAAAGCTTGTACTGTATGACCCAGATAGGTGATACAATACTTGTATAATTTTAAATACATACTTATTTTCATAGAAAACACCCAGGCAGATAACAAATATTTAGGTAAATTCGTTAAACAAATATTTACACATTATAATTATTTATTTACCATTGTCCTAGGAGTTTCATCTATGTAGTGTGGTGGCAGGACTCTTAGCAGAGTCCCCCTGGGAAAGTATCACACATTTTCCAGTTATCCTACCGTCAAGCAGTACTTACTGTGTTCGGGTTTCAAGGGCAAAATTAACAATATTGTGCCAAAGAATATAGTTTAAGGCATTTTTTCGCATAATGACATATCTATTTTTAACCCCTGACCAAAATAGAGGAGGGTGTTATAAGTTTGACGTCGATGTCTGTCTGTCTGTGGCATCTTAGCTCTCAAACGGATGGACCGATTTCGATGCGTTTTTTTGTAATTTGAATGCCAATTTTCTTGCGGTGGCTCTTAGCTATTTTTGGCTAATATCGATCCAAGATGGCCGCTTCCACAAATAAAATATCACTAGATTATTTTTTCACCACCTCCCACCTCTTTCAACAGATATCAATGGGTATCAAATGAAAGGGTTTGACTAGTAGGATACTAAAACAATTGTATTGTAATGTTTAATTTTGTTCTTCCTTTTTTTAGCTATGTAGCGAAAACGAGCGTAAAGCCTTATCGAGTTGCGCGGGCGCAATGTGTGACTACGGGCTGCAATACGTACAGCAGAGGACGCCGGACGGTTTCTACGCATTCGTTCTCGAGCCGGATATTTACAAGGTCGCCTTCTATGGTGAGTTATATTTTCAAGAATAATTTTAAGTTCTAGTCGGGAGGACGGCGTCTGCCGATCCGGAGTCCCTGGGTTCAAATCCGACGAGCACTACTGTCTTTTTGAAGTCATGTGCGTAAACTCCTTCAAAACTGTGTAGGAAAACATCGCATAGAAACCTAAATGTACTTTAAGTCTTTCGAGGTCATGTGGACGGTACCAAACCACACTGGACCCGCGTGGTGGATTATGGCCTGGTTGAGTTTGTTAGCTCATAACTTTAGATTGGATGAAACGATTTTGATAATTATTTTTTATTCGAAAGGGTTAGACTTCCTAAATCGCCCCATATATTTTTTTTTTCGAAATCGGTGCAGCGGTTTTTGTGATGTCAACAAAAATAAAAAATATGTATTTCAATGGTTAGAATCGAATCATCATCTGTTCATCCGTTTGGGAGATACAATGCCTTCTTGACTTTTATTCACCATCAATATCAAGTCGGTTGTGTCGTGTAGAAATCATAAATAATAATTAATCCCCGACACAAAACCAACGGGGTCTTAAAAGTTTGACATGTGTGAGTCTATATGTGTGTTTGTTGTATGTTTGTGGTATCGTATCTCCCAAACGGATGAACAGATTTAGATTTTTTTTAAAAGGTGGAATAATAGTATAGTTAAAAGAAGTGTTTTTAGCTATGTTTGAAAATCGGTCTAAGATGGGCGCCGCTACAAAATGGCGGATCACATATTTTCTTACAACTCCCTCAAAATGGAAATCAAATAAACTCTTTTTATACAAAACAATTAACCGACTTCGAAACCACATTAGCACCACGAAAGCTATTTACTCATCTATTCGAAGTAGGTGCCAGTCAAGTCAAAAAGCTAGTAGTTAGATACTATGTACGCAGTAAGTAGGCACAGGTAAGTAGTATAATACTTGGTTAGTATAATACTACTACCTATAATACTTGGCTGGCACCGACTTCAAATCGATGAGTAAATAACGTTTATAATAAATTATATCAAATGATTTTTCGCTTTTGAGTGTCTATTTGTGGTTTCGAAGTCGGTTCAAAATAAACTTAAATGAATACATTTTGTATAAAAAGAGTTCATTTTAGTGCAAAAAAAGTTTTGATTAATGCATTCACAATTTCGTGTTGACAGAATCGAATATCATGTTTTGTGAAATCGACAACAATGTCATCCAGACAAAATTGTAGGCAAATTTTAGTTTTTTTTTTCATATTTCAAAAACCTATTTTAGTTATTTTTTTTAATTTTGATTTGGATAAAATTTATATGGGCCCATTCGGTAAGCATACCATTAAAAAATTTAAAATCGGTTCGGGCGTTCTCTAGATATCAGGTATCAACATACATAAAAAAAAATGGTGGTCAAATTGATAACCTTATCCTTTTTGGAAGTCGGTTAATGAAAGGGCTTTAATGGTAGAGTTAAACACTATAGCAAATTACAAACCTAAGTTGTGAAACTGCCCCATGCAGACTGTGAAGAGTCCTACCACTACGAAATTCTTATAAGGTGAATAAATAAATCTGGCGTACGTTTTTATCAGGTAACGAAGAAAAGGCGCGACCCCCTCCGGCCA
The DNA here is from genome assembly GCA_963693475.1 of Ectropis crepuscularia. Lineage (NCBI taxonomy): Eukaryota > Metazoa > Arthropoda > Insecta > Lepidoptera > Geometridae > Ectropis > Ectropis crepuscularia. The sequence continues at coordinate 21,993,616 of OY856358.1, forward strand.
TCAGACAGGCGATATCGAGAGAACAGCAGCTTGAGATCATCAGGCGAAACGAACAGATGGTATATATAGTTACTAGCTAACCCCGCAAACGTTGTTTTGCCATATAAATAAAGGTATGAAAAATAGCTAGTAGCCGATTCTCAGACCTACTGAATATGCATATAAATTTTGGTTAAAATCAGTAAAGCCGTTTCGGAGGAGTAAGGAAACAAACACTGTGACACGAGAATTTTATATATAAGATTTACATGTATATTTAATTGTTTATCTATTAAGTTTTCGGGAGTAATAAGTACGGCGACACTAGCACTAGTCCCACAAGTAAGGCACCCTTCGACCTCCTTTGCAGTCTTCTTTTTCCTAGTTTTTAGGGTTCCGTACCGAAAGCGTAAAATCGGGACCCTATTACTGAGACTGAGACCCTATTACTTGTGACAGACGGACAGACGGACGGACAGCTACCGTCCGTCTGTCCGTCTGTCACCAGGCTGTATCTTAAGAACGGTGATAGGTAGACAGTTGATAATAAATAAATAAATAAATATTGGTGGACAATTCACACACAACACCATCTGACCCCAAACTAAGCAAAGCTTGTATGATGGCGGCCAAATAGCTGATATAATTACTTATATAGTTTTAAATACATACTTATTATACATAGAAACACCCAGACACAGTGCAAACATTTGAATTCATCACACAAATATTTGCACTGGGTGGGGATCGAACCCACGACCCTCGGCTTCGCAGGCAGAGCTACTACCCACTAGGCCACGAGGCCAGTCTGGTCAGTGATATTGTCACAGATGATGTATTTCTATTTCCGCTATAACAACAAATACTAAAAATAAAATGAAATAAATGTAAGGGTATCCTATACAACAAACTTGATTTTCTCCGTTTCTTGCTCGATTAGTCTGTCCCAAGCAAATTAGATGGCGCCACTAGAAGAATAAAATACGAATTCGTCGTTAGAATCATAAGGTAAAACCAAAATTTTATTAAACCCTTTTTGATGAAAGCCTGTCTGCGGAAACTGTGATAGTCTATGTGTGCGGAATTCTGAATAAAGCTAAAAAGGTTTTCGCCGTTTGTTTGCTAATGGTACGGAACCCTTCGTGCGGAAGTCCCACTCGCACTTGGCCGGTTTTATTTATTAATTACACTCCGATTGAGATGACCAAAAATATCTTCGGTTGCATGGAAAAAATCACTATTCACGCAACACGGTCGCTATCTGCTTTACTAGCTTTAAAAATGTATTTTTTTGTTTATTTACTACGGTATCTATTTATCTAAAATCCCATTTTAGATTGTTAATAAAGCCTAATGTATGTATATTTGTTTGTGACGCAGGCCAACAGAGTAAATAACAAACCAGGCGCGGCCACTGCAACGAAACCCAAGAACACAGAAACACCATCTAGTAGTAAAGACCCCAAGACGGAGAGCAAACCAGCCCAGTTGCCGAACCATTTGCAGAGGTTGAAGCCGAAAGAGGTGGAAAAAAGTACGCCTCAGGTGAGTCTTATTTTACATTCGAAATCAATCATCATCAGCCTATCGCAGTCCACTGCTGGACGTAGGCCTCTCCTAATGAACGCCAAATGGCTCGATTTTGCGCTTTTTGGATCCAATTTCTGCCAGCAATCTTCCGCAGGTCGTCCCTCCACCTAGCCTGAGGGCGTCCCACGCTACGTTTGCCTAAGCGCGGTCTCCACTCTAGAACTCGTCTGCTCCAGCGATGGTCGGTTCTACGAGCGATGTGACCAGCCCACTGCCACTTAAGTCTACTTGCTCTGAGAGCTATGTCGATAACCTTGGTTTTACATTATTCAACTATAAACAGATACATATATTTGTGTAAAGGCCGATTTAAACTGAACGAACATAGATAAGCTAGAGCTGGAACAAGAGCATTCTTTCTCGATCTTTTAGTGTAAACGAAAGATCGTTCTTAGCGTTTTCCATATTATTTATTCCATAGAATCTTTGCGAACGCAAACAAAACAACGAAATAATGCTCTACATTTGTTTACTCCAAATGAATTTGGTACAGTGGGGATAGAATGAGCATTCGTCTGATGTAAATCGGCCTTAACACTATTGTGTGATCCATTCCGCAGGTTGGATTTTTTTTAAAGTAAAGCTTGACCAGACTAGCAGGACACGTGACAAACGTCCAAAGTTTCATTTCATCAATCGATCTATATTTATAAAACTTAATGTTTGTATGTATATCCTTTATAGGATCATAAACTATGAATTTGATCATGTGATGATATTTAGCAAAGTTGTTGTGCATGAGCCAAATAAGGTTTTTGAAGTGAAAACTTCTTTAGGCGCGCCTAGACAGATTTTTCGTGGGCTGTGAATTGAATTAATTCGTCACGGTCGGGTATGATAAGTAAGCTTCGAGTAAACTCGGGACCATGGCTATTGCCCATCTAGAAACGCATCAGCCAATGGGAAATGCTGACGCATTTCTAGATGGCCATGCCAAGATGGCTCCGGTTACACCCGTGTAGTTTCCAAGGTAACCTATCAAATTCTGAGTTATAAGTTTTCACTTCTATCGTCAGTTCCTATGACTGCCTATTTTTTTTTTAAGTGAAAACTTCTTTAGGCGCGCTATAGACAGAATTTTCGTGAGTTGTGAAATGGACTCATGATCACGTGATCATCACGCTCGGATATGATAAGAAATTTCGGGTAAACTCGGGATGCTAGAGCGAGAAAGATAATGTGGTCAACAAACGTGCCAGACCGAGAAAGATAATTGTTAGAGGAGGACATGGGACAATACATACTCTTACTCTCTCTCGCTGCTCACTACCAGAGTTGACACTTTAGCGACTTTCTCGCTGAAACTGGCGAATTTTTAAACTTTTTTATCACGACATTAACTTCTAGGTACTTACCACATCAATTGAACCTGTTACGAAATGTTAAATTTGCATTTCACGTCCATTGCAAAAAAGTTATGGTTGTAATATTTTATCACAGCACTTACACTACGTAAACACACAAAATGATACCCATTTTCATAAGAAGGTGCTTACACAAATACACTATAACACAACATATTTATGCATTTTTAGCGAAATACATAAATATGACATAACTAAATAGCAAACACTAAAAACTTACGAGTTTTAAACGGCATTTTCGACCCGCGTATTTTTTTTAAAATTTATTCTTGGCCATGGATACTAATCATTCAGCCGTAAAAGTTTTAAATTAAAATTATTTAGTAGTCATTATATAGTTAAGTATTTCTTATTTTAGTTTTCACTTCGTGCGTGCGTTTTCACTTCACAGTTAGCCGTGCGGTTTTAAGCGCACACATTTTTTTTTCAGTTCAGTGTTCAGCAAAATCCCTATATCCTCTAAGCCGTCAGGAACTTCGTTCTAATTAGCTGACTCGGCGAACTTCGCTCCACCTAAGAAGCTGATGATTTCAGTCAAAACAAGAATCTAGCTGTTAAAATCCTAAATCTACTCATTTATTGCGAAGTTCGCCGGCTCAGCTAACGTTTGATGTTCAAAACTAAACCCACAATTTGATAGCTTACTTTGGAAACTACGCCGGTGAAACAGGAGGGTGTAGCCATGATCATGGCCATCTGGATCATCCGAGTTTACCCGAACATTTCTTTAATTCCCGAACGTGATGCTTGAGGTCGATTCAAAGCCCACGAAAAATCTCTTTGTGGTGCGCCAAGAAAAGTTTTCACTTAAAAAATGTGAGACTAAAACCGTTTTAAGCTATTGCATAGCTTTTATCGCGGGCCTGGAGACCGATTGTTACTAATGGTGCATCTCTTTCTTATGTTCACAAAAAAAGAGGGAGGGAAGACTGTCACGCCGTCCTCCCCACTCGGTCATTCGACTTTCAATCTTATGGGTTTACATTTACAGACTAAATGCTCTCAGCAGTGTTGCCAACTTAACGGATTTCCCGTGATACGTAGTGGATTTGAGTACGTAGAGAACGGGAAAATAACTTTCTAACGGCTATTATCATAGCATATTTTGGAATAGGTATATCAATGAAGCAATAATGTCAGCGTAAAAGCTCACTAGCTCACTATTTAATCAATTTTAGGGATTTTTAATTTAACTTAAGTTTAGGGATAAATATTTTGAGTAGATGGAACACTGATTTCGCGACGTTTAAAATTTTTGGATGTACATGAATGTCAATGTCACTAAATATGAATAAACAAAAAACAAAGTGCCATAAAAGCTAAATATAGTGAAAAAGCTGAAAATCTTCATGTTCCAAGAAGCGTGCTATAATTGAGATGTTTTGGCTTAACAATATGGAATCTGGATTTACTAAAGGGAATAGGTAGTTCCAATTAACCAAAGAAGGCAAACTTTTTTGCAACCAAGAAACAAAGACTTTTGTAGTTCAGAATAATTCATGAACGTGAAAACATCTTTGTAAGTACAGTTTTACGTTTAATACTATTTACCTCTGTATAATACATAAAGCAGCTTAGTACATAAATATGTAATAGATGATTTTCGGCTTAGAACTTCATCTTTAACACTGTTTACAAAGTTAGGTTATGTGCGTAAAATATAATAAGCGTTTGTTTGCTTGTTTCAGATGCTGTTGGATATGTCCAAATAAAAAGAGATCTAAATGTGTGTACTGTCAAGTGTCGCGTATGTCCTGAACACAATAAAATATGAAACAGCCTTGGATATGGGATAAGGAGCAGCTTCATCTGAAAATACCTGTGCCTATGATAAATCTGTGGAAGAAGCTACAGCCAAAGGCTGCGGACAGGAACTATGTTTTCATATTGCAAAAGAAAGCAATCCATGGTTTATATAATTTATCAGCTAGAGAATCAGTACGGGTGATTTTCACCACATAACAACTTTAGTATGATAGCAATGACGGGATCATTGTACATATATTTATCAATGTATAATGTATGTAAGAAAAAATCAAAGTCAATGGCAGAAATTAAATCTGAATCCTAAACCACACCATAAACACAAAATTGTATTTCCTACGCTTCTATATTTTTGCAATCCCTGCACAAGCTCTCAATGAAATCAAGTTTAAAAATGAAATAAAAACCTATTGAGCAAGGCAACAAAGTCAAGTGTTAGTCAAAGTTAAAGATAACATATGGAAGAGAAATGTGTTGAAATTGGAATCTTGTAGTAAGGTAAAATACTAGATTTATAAAACTTTTGGTGTAACATTGTTTGTACTCAATCATGTACTTAGTATACTGTATAAATATTGGTGGACAATTCACACACAATTCACTGCTTTAAATTGCTGAGGTCCTTTACAGCTGCTTATATTAATTTTTACCTTAGTTATTTTATCTTATTATGTACACAGATTCTTTGATTTTTTGTGAATGACGTTACCACATGTTCTTATGGATTTATGGTTCGAATAAATGAATTGAATTGAACAGGAAAATAAAAAAAATTAAACATTAACAGTTGTATAATGAAGTAATAATAAACTAATAAAAATAATCTTATGTTAGTGAATTAGACTGGCGAGCGAATTAGAAGCCATGAGCTTAGTGGGTATAGTAGCTCTGCCTGCGAAGCTGAGGGTTGTGGGTTCGATTCCCACCCAGTGCAGTAATGTGCAAACATTACTGTGTTCCGGTTTGAAGGGCAATGTTTCCAGTGAAATTACAGGGCATACAGATAATACATCTTATATCTCTGGGTGACGAGCGCAGTGCAGTGCTGCAGGTAATAATTTGGACTCTTCATGTTCCAAAAGCAGTGTGTCACTGTGCTGTTATGTGGCAGGCATGTTGCTTACCATCAGGCACATGTCCTGCTCATTTATAATATAGAGTGATGAGTCACATTATAAAAAAAATATGTTTGCACTGTGGCTGGGTGTTTCTTCATATTTTATCTATCTATATAAATACTAGCTGACCCCGCAAACGTTGTTTTGCCTTAGTGAACAACCCTTGTCACTTTGGGGTATGAAAAATAGCTAGTAGCCGATTCTCATACCTACAGAATATGCATATAAAATTTGGTTAAAATCAGTAAAGCCGTTTCGGAGGAGTAAGGAAACAAACACTGTGACACGAGAATTTTATATATAAGATAAATCAATGCCACTTTTCATTGTTAGTACCTAAACTCCTTCTAAATGGCTGGACCGCTGTATATATTTGGGTAGGACCCTGGAAGGTTTAGATTCACAAATCAGCTCGGCAGATGGCGCTGCAGTTGATATCTAGGTTATTATTCGAGCGAAGCCGGAGCGGGCCGCTAGTCTTCTATAAATACAAAAGCGAAAGGTCACTCATCAAGGAATCTCAGAAACTACAAATGCTAGGAATCTGAAATTTTGTATGGAGGTCCCTTTTAGCACGTAGGCGCTCACTAAGACGGGGTTTTGCGAAATTCAACCCCTAAGAGAGTGAAACAAGGATGAACTGTTGTATGAAAATTCGTGATTTTCAAAGGTATCAAATTTTGTCTCTAGATACCTGATACGAAGCACTTAAATGTTTGTTTTATCAATTTTGTGATTTCAAACTGTATGGGGTGAAATTGGGGTTGAAATAGGGGATGAATGTCAATATGAAAATTCCCAACCGTTGAAGATAAAACCATGAAACTCTGTATAATATATAGACACTTGACACGAAACAAAAAAATGTTTGTTCTAGCAATTTTGTAATTTCGACCTGTATGGGGATGAAATTGGAGTTGAAATAGGCGACGATTGTATCTTACGCTTTCACATCTAAACAACAGAACCGATTTTGATGAAATTGTATTATTACCTTAATATTTATTTTGCACAGACGAAGTTGCGGGTAAAGCTAGTAGCAAGTATGTATTTAAAACTGTATAAGTATTATATCAGCTATCTGGCCGCCATAGTACAAGCTTTGCTTAGTTTGGGGTCAGATTTTGTTTGACTCATTTGATTTTGAGATTGTTTTGAATAGTTGCTGTAAATAAGTGATATTTTGTACTCTTTTGTGTCTCTTTGTATAACTTTAACCTTAATGTAAATAAGTAGCATTTTGTATTAAATCTTTTGTAGAAATTTTACCTTAATGAGTTTATATTATTTTGTACTCAACCTTTCTAGCATTATGACATAGAATAGATTGATTATGATAAAAACAAATGTGACTCAGACTCAACATTATCCCAAAAATACTGTAGAAATCAAATTTAAAAAAAATATTATTGCATAAGTTGATAAATTATGGTAAACAAATGTCACTCTTCAAAATAAAAGCAATTCCGAAAAATTGTTAACATCCCTATTGCTTATGTTGATAAAAATGCATGCAACATGCAATAGCTTTACCGCGGCAGTCCCCGAGTGCCACACATCTTTTTTTATTAATTTATTCTTGGTAATGGACACCAGTCCTTCAACCGCGTACAAACTGCCCGTGACTAGTGTTGCCAACTATATTTTTCAGATGTTAGTACCATAAATAATAAAATTAAGCAATTTATTTTGTATATCGTACTGTTTCTATATTTATCCGAAAGAACTTTGTTCCTACCTGGGGTCTACCGCCGAACGAAAAATGTCATCGCTTTGATGTTTCTCTCTCTTTTCTTTTCGTCTGAAATGATAGAGACAGGATTAGCAAAGCGATAGCCGATTTAGTTAGGCGTTAGGCGCTGGTGTCCCATAACACCATATCTTTTTTGTAATATAAATCACTGACTGGCACTCCAGCCGGTTAACTCGGTCAGTAATTTACTCTTTTTAGTAAGTGTATGGGGGCTAAGTACCTAAATCTTTTCGTTGCATTAAAAAGATTTGTTTATTTATTTACATTTTACATATATTATTCTTATGTTTTTTATAATTAAAATTGTATGCACTTTATCGCTACAATGTTCCACGGAGTAGAGATAGAGCACAGATAATATAGACTAGTCTATTGTTAGATTTAATTAATAAATACGATACTAAACCAGGCGCGGTCCCAGCCTCGAATTTTGGGGGGGGGGGGGTCACCACTATGTAGCCTCAGATTTGGGCCCCACGATTTTACCCGCGTAGTTGACGTTCCAGTTGTTTTCCCGGGTTTAAAAATAGTCTATGTACTATAAGACATTTTGTTTTTTTTTAGATTTTTAATTTAGTGTATTATGATTTTGGGGGGGGTCATGTCCCCCGTGACCCCCCCCCCCTGGAGCCGCGCATGTACTAACTTCCTACTTCGATTATACTTCTACCCGTCGATTTCGTCGGTTTTAATGTTCTAAGCTTACACTAATTAGAGTATCCTTAGAACATTTAAACGTCAAACAATGTTGTATCGGGCAAAACGAAGTAGAACGACAGTAGGAAAGTCGCGAGTATTTTTTCGAAATTACGTTTTCGTAGAAATAGAGTAGACGTCCAGTTCTCCTACGCCAGTGAAGTGCAAAGAATACTCAACTCAATAACATGCATCAATAGTTGTTTTCATCATCATCATGCAAAGTTGTTTTGAAATCAATTTAAGCAGTGACATCATTAATACATGGAAATGGCAAGCCCAAGAAAACACAGTCTAAAATAGCCGAGTAGTTAAGCAACGTTACTCGTAGTATATTCCAATCCAGTTCTCCTACGCCAGTGAAGTGCAAAGAATACTCAACTCAATAACATGCATCAATAGTTGTTTTCATCATCATCATGCAAAGTTGTTTTGAAATCAATTTAAGCAGTGACATCATTAATACATGGAAATGGCAAGCCCAAGAAAACACAGTCTAAAATAGCCGAGTAGTTAAGCAACGTTACTCGTAGTATATTCCATCAAACGAGCGAACTTCAATCTGTGCGACATTCACGAAGTAATGAGGTCTTTTTCTCGCGCGCTTGCGAGCTATCTGGATTCCGGATGCTATTATCTTTGAGATGATATCTTGACACTTTAAATGTTAAGGGTTGCGTAGTACTGTTTTCCCATGAGCATTTCATTATTATTACCTAGCGACCTGCCCCGGCTTTGCACGGGTTTAATTGGTTAAGGATTAATGCTGTTTCGCTCGAAATCACTTCGTAAATAAGCCAATATTTATCTTAAACCTAACGGATAAAAAATGGTTATTGCGGGTTATCGCTAAGAGATAGACATATACCCATCGCGGACTTTTTATAGACATTTTTAAGGGGTACAATACTGCCGTATATTATTTTGATAATAACAAACGCAACAAAAAATACCTAATTGCGAAATCCGTCCAGCCGTTCTACGCGTGATGGCAAGGTCCAAGGGAAATATAGATTTATTTTTCACGTATATCGATTTCATCCCGTAGTCGCATATCACAAGCAGCCCAATAAATGTTCCCACTGTTGGGACTCGGGGCCTTCTTTAACAAGGAGAGAGTCATGTCGTAATCCTCCACGCTGGCCAATTGCGAGTCGACGGATGACGCATGACCTCGAAAGATTCTAGAAGCATATCGGTTTCCTAACGATGTTTTCCATCACCGTTTTTAAATTAGCTGTATTACAATTTAGAGGATTTCGAATAGACAGTGGTACGCGTGGGATTCGAGCTTCATAGCCGAGTTCCATGCCTTACCTTGAACACGTATTTAGAAGAACAGTTTGCGCTGCAAACCCTTCCCTGGAAGATTTCCTCGTATTGGACATGGGTTTGGAAAGAGAATTAGCTTAAAAACCCCGTGCACATTTCGAGGCAGTGACAGTAGGATGCAAAGAGTGTACATATACTACGTATAGGCTTAGAACAAACGCTTTACACTGAAAGCACGAGTCTGATCGCTCATGTCATCGTCGCTTTTTGGAAGTGTCATACCTTTGTCGTGACACAACACTATGTCGCCATGGCTAACTTACACCTCATCTGCTCACGATTGGTACAAAGGAACCGTGCAGAAAAACCTGATCTATTTAGGTACTTATTATTTATCTAAGGTAGGATGCTACCGTACGCGGGAAAGGAATTACGCGTCCAGACTAGACCAGCCGTAACTTCGATCTTTGAAATTGAAAGAAATAGTAAAATAATGTAATTTCACATACTAACAGTGGTAATATTAACACCGGAGTTCTTCAAGCGCGGAGCACTCAGCGGATCCGCTAATTAAAACCGTGTTTGCTAAATCCGCGTCAGCATTGTGGGAGCGTGAAAGCGCCTCTGCATATACCATAGACTAGCTATGTTAGAGATAGATGAGACACACCTTTGTTGTTGACTCTGCTAATGACATTTTCTCTTGTAACAACCACGACTTTGAATGGAACTGATGTTAGCGATAATGCACCTGTTTTTTTAGGTTTAAGAATATTTATTAATCTCAATTGAATTACAATAAATTCTCTTACTGAGATTACAAACTAAGCATAATATAATATGCAGTAAAAATTTAATTGTGCTGCAGATCACAACAAACAGTAAATTCCATTCCAGTACGAACATCTGTCGTTAGTATCGCAAAACAATAACGTTATTACCATTTCATATAACTTGACTACTACTATAACTTTTTTTTTTCTTACTTTTACTTAACAGCTGTTTCTGATGTTTGATTTTGGTATGGCTTTTGTCTTTCTGTTTATTTTAGCGATAATACCACTTATTCTCTCACTCTCACACGGTCTTGTTGTTTTCTTGTCTTGTGTATATAATGTAATGTCGGGATCAATAGAAAATTATCATTGCCAATCAAGTTAACAAAGGACAAGGCGACTGTGAAATATTTAAAAACCTGTATTTTGATGTAATGTATTTAGTAGTGGTAGGGCTCTTGGCAGCGTCCGCCTGGGGAAGTACCACACCTTTGCCAGTTATTCTACCGCCAAGCAGTAATGTGTAAGCGTTACTGTGTTCCGGTTTGAAGGGCAATGTTTTCAGAGAAATTACTGGGCTTAGAGATGTAATATCTTAATATAATAACTTTGAAAATGTATACAATCTGAATACTCTTTCTTTTGTTTTTATTAATTGACGTGTAAATTGTACATTTATGAATAAAGTACTTTGACTTTGATCTCTGGGTGACGAGCGCAGTGCAGTGCTAGGTAATGATTTGGACTCTTCATGTTCCAATAGCTGTGTGTCACTGTGCTGTTATGTGGCAGGCATGTTGCTTACCATCAGGCAAATGTCCTGCTCGTCTCGTCACTCTTTATTAAAATAATGAATGGCGACCAACGGCATTTTTGTGCACATCGGTACATCCTGTGTTTTTCAAAGCAGAACAAAAAGAGTAGCCTCTTATCTTCGTCTATTAATCTATTTCGTAGGCTAGTATTAATAAAGTAATGATTATCACATACCATAATGTATTGTCTTTTACGGCTTGCCAAAAGAAGGGTATTTTAAAATTATCAAACCAAACATTGAGAAAGAAATCGCTTCGTTTCGAATTAGTCTTATGAATCATTCGGAAGTCTCCTCTGCATCACATTCTTTGAAGGTAAACTCCATTCGCGGAGTCTCGTAATCACGGCAATCTCGCACACAAAAAGAAATAATTATACCATACACACCTGTCACAAGCCCTTTATGAATGTTCTCTGCAGTTCTGCACTTTATGCGATCCTACTGTGACGTCTCTGTTGCTGAGGCTAAGGCCAAACGAATGGATTTTTTTATTACTCTTATTGTAATAAAGTTGATAAAGGTATGTATTAAAAAATACTGGGACAGAGGGAGAGATACAAAGAGTTTCATGCTCACTTGCTCGTGTACTCATATGCTTGGAATAGGCTCGATAATAGTACATTATGATATAAGTGCGGTAAGTTGATAATTACAGCCGAGGCTTTATTGCTAGCTCGAGCCGAAGGCGAGAGCTATAATTAGCAGAGGCTGTAATTATCAAAGCGCACGTATGTCATACGACGTTTTATAACATATTTGCGAGGAAATAAACAAAACTCATTTCAAAAACATTTTCAAATAAAAACAATACAGCGAAAAAAAACGCGCGCAATAATATTTACTTGATCACAGATCACAGCACAGAGTAAATAATCACTATGGATCACAGATTAGCAATGCGCGCGCATCGGCGCCTTTTTTTTTTAAGCGGCACAGAACCAGCCGGTATGCCATTAATAATAAAGTAAATTAATATTTATGTGTTTTGTTACAGAAAAATAAAGTAATTATGGTCTAAATTAATTAAATTATCGAATTTAATAATTCTTTATTCTATTTTACCTCTCAAAGTTAATTTTATTCATAAAATGTTGACCACATTTTTCTGACATAAAAACTCTTTACTAAGATTTAAAAAGGTACCGTTCGTTTTAGACGGAGCATATCTCTCTACCTAGTCTGTGGACGGAGCATTTTGAAACCGTGCGTTTTACATTACACATTACAGCACTAGTGCGTAATAAGATACATTACGATACAGAAATTGGTCCAATAAGAGACCCTTTACGAGCAAATATGTTATAAAATGTATTACAAAATTGAAAAAAAGCTGCTCTAAGGGCTGCTGTCGCCTTTCCTGTTTCTCTTTGCTGGAACTACTTAGCTCTATTTTTAGGGTTCCGTAAAACGTAAAAACGGAACCCTTATAGTTTCGTCATGTCTGTCTGTCTGTCTGTCTGTCTGTCCGTCCGTATGTCACAGCCACTTTTTGCCGAAACTATGAGAACTACACTTTTGATACTTGGTGAGTAGATGTATTCTGTGAACCGCATTAAGATTAAACAGAAAAATTAAAAAAAAAGAAAAATTTGGGTTGCCCCCCATACTGAGAACTGAAACTCAAAAATTTTTTTTTCATCAAACCTACTCGTGTGGGGTGTCTATCGATAGGTCTTCAAAAATGATATTGAGGTTTCTAATATAATTTTTGTCTACACTGAATAATCTGCGCGAGAGACACTTCCAAAGTGGTAAAATGTGTGTCCCCCCCCCCCTCTAACTTCTAAAGTAAGAGAATGAAAAATCTAAAAAAAATATATGATGTACATTACCATGTAAACTACCAACGAAAATTAGTTTGAACTCGATCTGATGAGTAGTTTTTTTTTTAGTACGGCATAAATACACTATTATTGAAACTTCGATCAAAGTTACAACGAACTACAAGAACTAAGTGTACTATGTATATAATGTTACTTGCTGCAACGGATCCCTTCATGGGCGAGTCCAACTCGCACTTGGCCACTTTATTTGTTTCTTGATTCTACAATATTATGTACATTTATACGTTCATGTATAGTTTTTTTGTTTGTTTATACTCAATAGTGGATTTTATGGCATTTACATAATCAAATATCGATCAAATTTCTTTAAATATTAAGATTAAAAAAGGAGTTATTACCTCAATACCGTGTAAGACCATCCTACTAATATTGTAAACTAACAGTCCGTCCCTGCTTGTTCGTGGTACATTTATAATCCTGGTAAATATATTAAATAGCACTCAAAGCTCACGTTAATATCCAACGTAAATAATTTGGTACATACATACATAGATAGATAAATAATAGTCTGGAATTTGAGCTAACTTTTATCCCGAAAAAATAACAGAATCGGGAACTACGTGAACAAAACCACGAGACACTGTTAGTTTTCTATAAAATTATCCGACATTATTTTATTGAAACACGAAAAATGCCTTGGAAAATCTCGGCCTGTCCTTAATAAATATTAAAAGTAATTTTTAACCCCTCAAACTCGATACTAAAGAAACAACCCCGTTTCACTAATTACCTTGTCCATTATTGAAAAAGCTCGCAAAACCGACACAAATCGAGAGTACCCTCAAAAATGATCAGTGTCAAAAAGCTCGGGTAGTAGCGATTTTTAATTCCCATTACATTACGGGAGACGGCCGTTTTTTTCAATTATAGTTTAAGAGCTTCTGAGTATGCTAAGTAAGATATCATAAAACAACTGATATATATGCAAGTATCTGGTGGAAAAAACTGTCTTACTGTTGAGAATATTTTTAAATCTATAAATATAAAAATGAATTGCTGTTCGTGGGTCCGCTAAAACTCGACAACGGTTGGGCCGATTAGGCTGATGTTGGTTTTTAAATGTTTGTGGTAGTTAAGGGAAGGTTTAAACGGTGAGAAAATATTGAACATTCGCGAAAAAATATAGTAAAAACAACAATTTAATTTTCTCATATAAACTGTTCTACATAATTTCCAGTCAAACATTTGACATTACTGATCAAACATTTGACGTTGCCGATCAAACATATTTTTTTTCTAGAGTTTTAATTAAAGAGTTTAATATATATAGTTTTAATCAAAGAGTATATACGTTTTTGAAGTGAAAACTTATTTTGGCGCCCCTAGACAGATTTTTCGTGGGCTGTGGTGGGCTGTGAACTGAATTCTAGTGTCACGCTCGGGTATGATTTAGTTGTTAGTTTATTTTTAGTAGTTTATTTAGTATTAGCATTGCACCCGTGCGAAGCCGGGGCGGGTCCCTAGTTAATAAATAAATTTATTCGTAATTTTATTCCGTTTGGATTTATTCCGTAATCAAAAATTTTGTGGGTCCGATTCTCATCCAGAACAAATTTTTGATAAATACAAATGTTTGTTATGTGTCTATGTACTATAAATGTCTGTTTATAAACATATCAAATCGAAGGCTATGCTAACTTGCTAACATAGTAAAAGTTTTGCTTAGTTAGCAGGTAAATTGTGTTGTCTGAGGGATTTCCACAAATACTTATTTAATTTATTGATAATGAAAGGCACAAAAATTGCCTTATATAACTACTACGTAACTTACTGCCATTTACCTAAGAACAGCTGAGTTGCTTACAAGGATAAATAATATTAAGATTTATGCAATAAACGACTTTATAACATACTATTATATAAGTACCCCAGTACAGAAAATCAACTTCAAAGACTTCATTCCAAAACGCGCGAACTGTTTTTGCACGAACTATAATCGTCTTAACTGCGGCGTTTTTGGAATACATATTTAAACCTGTATAAGTTAGATCTCAATTTCGCTAAAAGCGGCTAAATATTTCATTTTGCTAAATTTTTCTTACAAAATAAAACAAATGCTCTAGCTTCAGCAACATTGAAAACTATCTTTGACAGGTGATTGAGACGTAATTGTATCTTAAAAACACGTTTTTTTTTTCATTTAGACAACTCGAACTTAGAATAAAAGTAACCGTCAAGCTCCTTGCCTACTTTGGCGTGGACCGCAAGGATACCCACCCCGCAGGCCGCCGGCAGCCCCCGTAAATACAATAACTAATCACAATAAAAGGGTTGCGGCCGAGGATCTATTAAAAACTCGCTAAGAATACCGGAGGGTTGAAACGGGGGTGGGGCCGTCGCTTTTATCTATTTTTTGCAACTCTTTGCCGGCGGCTTCTTAATGCTCCTGAGTGATAAATTGGTTTTATTGAAAGAATATTATGATGATGAGATTGTAGTCTTATTATTTACGAGTCTAAAATTACGAATATAGCCTTTATCATAGCAAAAATTAGTACTATTTTTGTTACTATTCTGGCATCACAACAGCCGAAAATTTTTAATCCGAGTTGACTTTAACTCAAACTGCAAAACGTTATTGAGCTTACGAAATCCTCAAGTAAATATTTTCAACGCGCGACAATTAAAATAATAAGTGTATATATATATTATGTATTTATAGCGGGCTGCTGATTGGTCAATCAACTCCTTAATTTTTTTAAACTTGAGTAAAATTTAGACCTTATAAATAGATAGATAGCTACATTTTATTAACACACCAAAATAAAACAGATTGACACAAATAGAATTAACGAAAAGATTTCAACCTAGTGCGACAAGTTGACGGCCTTATTGTTAAAAGCAATCTTTTCCAGACACCCTTATCCACTCAAGTAAGCACTATTTTAAAAGACAACTTAGCAAACTTTTTTTTGTAATTAAACAATGCGAATTGGTCTCGATCTTACACTAAAACCTATTTTCCAAAAACACTATTTACTTGATTGCTATCATTATCGTCCATTTGTCGTATAAATTAGCAGCATTTGTCTGTTTCTCTGCGTAGCTAAGTTATATCATTCCTTAATCGGCGCACATAAAATCACAACGAATCACTTAGGTCCATCCCACTAAACTACCACTTTAACGGAGGAAAGGTTCAGTCCTAGTGTTAGATAATAGCGGAGCTGAACATAACTTACGTTAGTAGGTACTAGCGGAAAGCGTTTCAAATTTGTATAGCCTAATCTATACTAATATTATAAAGCTGAAGAGTTTGTTTGTTTGTTTGAACGCAAGGATCTCGGGAACTACTGGACCGAATTGAAAGGTTCTTTCTCTATTGGATAGTCCATTTATCGAGGAAGGCTATAGGCTATTTATCATTACGCTACTATCAACAGGAGCGGAGCATGAATGAAAAATGTAACAAAAACGGGAAAAAACATTGCTTTTTGAGAGCTTTCGTTGCGTGACAGCATGTCTCTCTCTCTCTCTTAAGAGTGCGCCTAAAGGCAGGAAAAAATCAGATTTCACCCGTGCGACGCGTTTCTTAATGTGATGTACATAAAGTCGAGAATAGCATGACACAGTTTGGAGGAAAAATCAATATTTAATCAGGCGCCATTTTTGACCAAGTTTTATTTAATTACTCAATAACTAAACATAAATTTAAAAAAGTGTTCGGTTACTTTACTAGAACGTACAAATAGGAATTTTATTACCAAAAAATAATGTGGGGTCATCGCTGATAATTTCGAGTACTCGAATTAAAACGGTTTTTTCATCGGTTTCATCGGGTTCGGTCTCATTTTTATTTTTTTATTGTAAAAAACTCAGATCAATTTTTAAAATTCTATTCGGTTATTGTGCTTCTTCTTGATTGTACCCACACGTCAATATTTTTTTGTCGTAGTTTTTAGTTTCTTAACTTCAGTGAGCGGCGTCGAAAATGTCCCATTTTTCGTTTTCTGGCTTTAGGCGCCCCCTTAAAAGTTGCGTCATTATTTATGGTAACCAAATTTGTACAACATTTTAATTTGTACGACCAATTATCGAAAGATGGCGTAGCAACGCGCGCACAGTTCAGCTAGTGTCTCCATAAAATGGTTGTTACATAATTTTTATAAAAGAACAATACTTCAAATGACAGTTTTATTTTCAAATGTGGTTTATATAATGTTAAATATTAAAGGTATTTTTTGCGCTCGCTCAATAATGCAACGAACATTGCAATTTTGCTTTTAAATAATTCAAAAATATTAGCCCTATAGTTTTTGTTACGGTCCATGTGACAAAAGCTGTCGGTTGTAACCTTGTAACCAATGATAAACTACTACAATATCATTAGAATACGAAGGTGTGTTATGTTATGGCTGGTCTAGTCGGGAGCATGGCGACTGCCGATCCGGAGCCCCAGATTCAAATCCCACGCGCACCACTATCTTTTCGAAATCATGTGTGTAATGCCGCTAAATTAAAACGGCTTAGAAAAACATCGTAAAGAAACCGACATATACCAAAAATTTTTCGGGGCCCTGTGTCATTCACCAACCCGCACTGGGCCTGCGTGGTGAATTATGGTCTTGACTCTCTTCTTGCGAGAGAAGGCCCCGAGTCCCAGCAGTGAGAACATTTATGCTGCTTATGTTACGAAGGTTAATTTCGCCTCCAACTACAAGTTTATAAAAGCTCATCTGCTCATCTGAGAAATCGGATATTCGCAAAACCAAGCGTCAGGTTTGAGTCCAAATAATTACGAGTATTTTTTACCCTGAATACACTTTCCAAAGAACACGATTTGCCAAAAAAACCTAGCAAAAGTCAATCAGATACTTTTAAATTTAGCGATTTGTATTTTGTCCATAGTGTAGAGAAAGCGTCGGATTGATTGTAGTCTGCATTCATAACGCAATATTACTTCGACTATTTTGTTTGTTTTGTTTTAAAATTTTCATGTAATGTAAATTTTACATTACATGAAAATTTTATATATCATCATATTTGGACTCAAACCTGACGCCTCTTTCAATTTCGACTATTTTGTTTGTTTTGTTTTAAAATTTTCATGTAATGTATAGTCTCTTTCAATTATAAAACCTTATATATCTCATGAAGTAAAAGAATGTAATTCCAGTTCACAATTAGAGCAGAGCTTATGTCTCGAGCTAGGTCAAGTCACTACCTTTTTTATTTTAGTCTGGCAGAATGTTTTGGCTACATATCCGAGTCATAATAAAGGATCAATATGAACTTAACAGTTCATCTTGATCCTTTATAAATATTTTGTGTGTATTGGTTTGCACAAGTAAAGTGAACAAGTTTCGAAGTCTTAAATTCGCTGTTCGTGAATCCCGCTACCCGCTCTCAGTATGGCCGTACGCCCTGGTCGCGTGCACACACTACCGAGTTAACAGCGAGTAAATTTATTACGTGGGCGTGAACGCACATTTTTGTGCTCGCTCAGTTAATGGAGCGAGCCGGGAGAGCTCTAATGCTTGTTAATAAACTGACCAACCCTTTTATCGCCGCTGTCTGGCTCGCGCAATGAGAAAGCTTTAAGTTTAATGGATTTAATTTGCTGCTTTTGTGCGATGTGTGCAATTATTGCAGTTCTGAAGTGATTAACGGATTATTCTATTCAAGTGTCAGTTACGACAATTGCTGATTTTTGGCATGACATTATGTTATGTGACCCGTTATGTCCCGTTACGCTCATTGTACGCTCGCGCCGCATCTATTAATGTTTTGTTATGTCGTTGTCACGTTAAAATATCGTCCGTAGACCGACTTTACAGACAGACAACCAGTTGTTTCTTTGTAAAGACTTATGGTGATTTGCCTCAGATAGCCTCTAATGCTTCAACATCATCAACATCAACAGCCCACTAAACGTTCCCACTGCTGAGACTCGGGGCCTTCTCTCGCAAGGAGAGAGTTAAGGCCATAATCTACCGCGCTGGCCCAGTGCGGGTTGGCGGATGACACATGACTTCGAAAGATTCTTGGTACATGTCGGTTTCCTCACGATGTTTTCCTTCACCGTTTTAAGTTAGCGGCATTACGCACTTGACTTCGAAAAGACAGTGGTGCGTGTGGGGTTTGAACCCGGGGTCTCCGGATCGGCAGCCGCCGTTCTCCCAACTAGACCACCGTAACTCTAATGCTTAGCGATTACTAATCATGTTTAAGAACTTTTTTGCTAATGATTTACTTTAAATGTCAGATATAAACTGGAAGTATTTCAGAGGTGGATTTAAAAGTGATTAAATCGAGCTTTTGTAATATCACATTATTATCAGCTATCAATTCATTGTAATTTATTTTACTTAATGTTAATTGTAAATTATTAAATGCGTACTTAGTGGTCGTCCATTGTATGATAAATAAATAAATAGTAATTAATTCATTCTGAAAAAAACGAAAACCGACTTTAATTTAAAATTAAATTTAGACTCAACCAAATTTCTTGTGAAACCAAGTCGTAATGATTTCAAAATGAGTAAATTTTAATTTTTTGTTCATATTTCAAAAACTGCCTACCGATTTCAATAAAATATTTATATGGGACCTCTGAACTATGATCTACCAAACAAAAAAAACATCAAAATCGATTCACCAGCATTAGCGGATCTATAGCGTAACATACAAAAAACATACAACCATAACATTGGTCCACATATCGGTTTAACACACATTGTTAAAAATGTTTTTCTGTAAATACGTGTTTGGACACTAGATAAAACAATAACAAAAGTGATTCCATGAAATGTATGCGTTAAACTCGCTAGTGAGGCCGTAGCGTGGTAGCAATTAGCGGAGCGTAGACAGGAAAACGACGCACTTAGCCGCTACGATACAATTGTGTTACACCGTAGTACACCTACTATGTAGTACTTGCTTGCTACGGACTAGTACCATCATTATACTATACACGTATAGGTATACGAAACGTCAAACTCATAATTTCAGGTTGTTTAGCAATATTCAGTTAAATAACACCTTGTAAAAAATGAGGAACGGTTGTTAATTCTTCTCAATATGTATTTTATTCAGCGCTCCGCGATTTTACCGTATTTTCTGTTCCCGTTATTTTCTCGCAATAAAAAGTATGCCAGTAGTAATAATAAGTATGGAATTAATAGTAGGTACCTACTATTAATGCCAAAACTATAAAATGACCATATTCAAATGATGCATGAATTAATTACTATCATCAATTTAGGTTATTTTTTTCTAATACCTTTTTAAAATCAACTTTTTGTCGAGAATAGTTTATTTAATACAGAATACGCCGAATGATTTACTTGAAGTTAGTTAAGTACAATGTTCAAAAAAATGTTGAATATCGGTTTCGGTGAATCGGTTTTTCATGACGGTGTGCCAGCATATCGTAAAAATTTACTCGCAAAATTTTTCACTAAAGCGCCAAAAAAAGTGAAATGAAAACTTCAAAAATGAATTCCTAAGTGCACCATGTAGCTCTTATATTCTCATATCACAGACTACCAGAACCCAACACGTAATCGCAACCAAAACTGGAACACTCATCCAGTGTAATCTCATTCATCCATCGTTATGAGAAACAATGAGTCCACATCGGGGTAACTTATACCCGACATTAAGCGCTCGTATACTAATAATGGCAATAACGGGTAAGGAGGAAAGAGCGCCCTCTATAATGCGTCTGGTAAACGAATATGCGGGGAAATTGCCTTCGGGGCCGGCGCAGATGCGATTGCTACGGTGCTAGAGATGCCCCGATTCGGATATAGTTCAGAAAAGATAATATCTCTGAACTATAGACATTCATCAGAAAATTATCTTTGTATTTAAAAATTACGTGTCACGGAGTTTATACGCGATGAACTCCTAAACTACTTGAAACCGATTTTAATCAAATTTCGCACACTTCAGTTTGCCCTAACTTAAAGATAGTTTATAGCTTATGTAGTAGAATATCGATGGCGAAGTCAGCTAGTACGTATAAGTATAAGTTTCACGACGATGTCTGTCTGTCTGTGTGTGTCTGTCTGTCTGTGGCACTGTAGAGCTCAAATGGGATCGACCAATTTCAATGCGGTTTATTTTTATTTGAAAGCTAGTTTCCTTGCGGTGCCGGTGGTTCTTAATGTTTGGTTATTATTGATTCAAGATGGTGCCCTCCACAAAATGGCGAATAAAATATTTTTTCACAACCTCCCTCAATGTGGGTATCAAATAGAAAGGGCTTGACTAGTAGAACACTAATCACTCAAATGACAATTTTCAAATTCAGGATAGCCGCCACTTCAACAGGCTGAATTACGTATTTTTTGCGGTATCAAATCGGAAAGGGCTGGACTAGTAGAATGCTGTACAAATTTCAAATCCAAGGTAGTCGGGGATAAATCAACATTTATAGTTATGTCCTTGCTGGCAATTTGTAATATTTCGTCCGTTAAAAACTTGTTAATGGTGTTGAGGCGTCTACAAATACTTACTACTTTACCTGGTCTAGTCGGAAAAACGGCGGCTCCTGATCCGGAGACCCCGGGTTCAAATCCCACCACGCGCACCACTGTCTTATCGAAGTCATGTGCGTAATGCCGCTAACTTAAAAACGGTTAAGGAAAACCTCATGATGAAACCGACGTACCTAGAATTTTTCGAGGTCATGCGACATTCACCAACCCACACTTGCCCAGCGTGGTGGATTATGGCTTTGACTCTCTTCTTGCGAGGGAAGGCCCCGAGTGCCAGCAGTGGAAACATTCAGTGGGTTGTTTTTTTATACAAATACTAAAAAAGGACGTAATAAATTCTAAATACCCACATCTATACACGTAAGTACAGTATCAGTGATACTGAAATTAAATAATTTGGCAAAATTTGTTAATTAAGTTACAAATACTGCAGTATTTGTAACTTAACTAATTACTGAAGTGAAAATGAACTGAACTGAAACTGATTCTCAAAAATCTGTTTGCATGTGTTGGTCAAAAGACGTCGCCTAAAGTTTCGAAATAAATGACTTAAAATTAAAGTCAAAATGTATTATGAAAGTTTTATTTTATTTAATTATATTGAGTGTTGAAGAATCGAAGGCCTCACGTTTAGTGTTAGCTACTTAATAAGAAACCATAGTAATCAAGTGGATATCACGTGCTATTTACAATGATGAGGTAGTAAACTACGCCATCATCATAATATCCGTAATCGAAACATATCCTTTATCTAGTTCTTTCTCAACCCCATCCCTATCGGAAGCTCGCAATCATCAATCTACCCCCTCGGCGGGGGCAGGTCGTAAATCACGCGCACAATGGACGAAGGAAGTTCTTAAGAAGAAAAACTATAGGCTATATCCTTCCGGAGCGCTAGGGCTACGCTACCCCTGCGGGGGTGTGGTGGGGGTGGGAAAGGGGTCTCGAGCGCCAATCGGAAACGCCGGACGGTGGGGTAGGGTTACGTAATTGTAGTTATGGATGCGTGCTAACTGGTAATCAAGTGGATTTGCCGGCCGATTGTCTTACTCGATTGTTTGTCTTGAGTTTTAAGTTTGAGAATGGAATTCGTGGACGTTGCAGAGAAACTCCAGCAAAATAATAAGGAATTGACAACAGTCAAGAAACAATGTTTTTGACGTGATAACGTCTTATAATTCGATGAAGCCGGCTGCACGCCCACAAAACATGACGTCATGTACCGTTACCGTCGGTCGTTACCTCGCCGCATGTTTGTTACAGTTGTAATAATTATTTCGACCGTAGTTCAAGCGGGGATGTAGCTCAGTGGTAGAGCGTTCGCTTTGCATGTGAAATGCCCCGGGTTCGATCCCCGGCATCTAAAAGCTTTTTTGCATTGTTTTGATTGAAAATGACTAAATTCTACTGATTACTTTTTAGATACAAATCTATTAAACAAATGAAATTAAATTTTTCTTTTGAAAAATGCTACCATTCCATCAGTATTTTCTTAAGACGTTGTCACGTTCTATCGTCAGTAAACCGACTTTACAGACAAACATTTTTTTTTCTTTATAATCACATTCGGCTTTTTGCTTCTCATGAGCATACTCGTAGGGGTTAGAAGCTTTAGGACTACATCTCAATACGACCAGATAGTGGGTCTGACTAAATAGTACCGAGGCTTGCTTGGTCTAAACGCAGATAAAACGACGTTTTCTAAAAATGAAACCTAGCTTGACCGATTTATCGCTGCCGAAACCCCGTACTTACTACATATTTACTAAATTTAATGAAAATCGCTGGAGCCATTTCCGAGACTCAGATCATATAAATATAGTTATTTATGTACAACAATTGTTCGTTGAAAGGTAGATATTAGGTATATACAATATTATTAAAATTAGTATTACGAGGGGTTGCGCGGAAGATTTTGATTTTCCAGCCATATCCTGCCCAAATTTTAAATTGCTGTGTTTATATTAATTTTAATATAAATACAGAAAACACACAAGCGGCACCCGTTCACGTCTATAACGTATGTATGAGACATCTATTTGTAAGAAATAAACTCATTCAGATTTCAAAGTCTGAAATTTTTGGAACTCAGATTGTTGTCTGGAAATAAAAAAATTGTTATACGTAATAAAAAATAGTTTTACCCCTAAAAAGTATAGTTCCTTAGGGTACTACCTACTTAGGGAATAACCTTTTTCTAAATTCGACGTGGACAAACACGCGGGTAGATGTTAGTGACGTATACATTTGCTTTACAACAAAAAAATATAAATAATTAAATCGCCAAAAAATAACACAATATTCGGAGCGCACCATTGCTATTTATTCTGTTTGAAAAGTAATCTTATTTAGACTACTAAATTAAATAACCTTACCGCCGTGATTCACTGCAAAAATCCGGGATTACCCATAATCCGTGGATGTGACAGATTCCGCCCCGGCACGGCGTGAGGGCACCGCGGAAAAATCGCCTCCTAACCGAATAACTCTTACTTCATACGAATAACCCTACTTAATATTATACCTTTACGTCACTGGATGTGATAGAGTCCCACTAATATTATAAAATAGCATCTCCCCGCGGTTGTACTCGTGTAGTTATAGTTTTTCGGGATTAAATGTGTTAAAAAGCCTATATGTTCTTCCAAATTATAATCAAACAATGCTCCAAATTTCAACTCAATCCGTTCATACGTTACGATGTGATTGAGCCACAGACATCCTAATATACAAACATTGACATTAAATTAAATGAGTAGGATAGGAGAGTAGTAGGATTGGAAATTTCGGATGTTTAGATGTTGGCAGGTTTGTTGCACAATCACGTCGGAACACTTGAATAGATCAGGTTGAAATTGGGAACAGATAGATTGTAATCTGGAATAATACGTAGGAAACTTTACACCCGGGAAAAAAACGGGAACCACACGGCATAAACTGAGGCGCGCTCCTGGTAGTAGTGCGCTGGCGTATAATGTACATCACAAACCTATGTAATATGTCAAATTTATTTGTATTCTATGTATTTGACAAATATTCTACCGCCAAGCAGTAATGTGCAAACATTACTGTGTTCCGGTTTGAAGGGCAATGATTCCAGAGAAATTACAGGGCTTAGAGACATAATATCTTAGATCTCTGGGTGACGAGCGCAGTGCAGTGCTAGGTAATGATTTGGACTATCATGTTCCAATAGCTGCGTGTTACTGTGCTCTTATGTGGCAGGCATATTGCTTACCATCAGGCACATGACCTGCTCGTCTCGTCACTTTATATCATAAAAATAATAATAATAATATGTCGCAATACATTATTATTTTATACTACTAAGTAACAACTACTAACTAGTAAATACTACTACTAATTACGCGCACTCTGGGCTGTAACTCGCTCATCACTTTTTCATGATAATTTATTTTCGCCAAAAAGAAATCAAACAAATGAATAATTGCATCAAGCATCCCATGGAGACAACTAACTTGAACGCAGAAAACTTGACCTATATAGAATTTCATTCATATCCGTTCAGCCGTTACAGTTACATATACGGGGGAACAAATACACAAATTTACAAACACATGGATATGGATTTCGAAAGAAAACGGTGGACCGGTTTTTGAAAAATCTAAAAATTAAGTATCTCGATTATTTTCGTTTACTCCGAAACCTTGCTGTCTTGTCTCATTGTGGCTCACTTAGTTGGCCTACCCATATTAGGTAGGTATTTGATTACACAGTTTTTTTTTAATTGAAATCAATTCTTTGGATCTTCGAGGAAAAGTACCTAATTATAAGAAATACAATATTAATCAAATTTTGACAGTTATCGGTTAATCTCTCTAAAACAAAGTAAATTTTACATCAAACGAACTAAACCGGCCCCTCGAATATCAAAACACACAATATCTTCCCGAATTCATTTGCACTGGTAACACACAGCACGGAACGGCGTAAAATTTGAATTTAGAACGCGCGTCCCGCTGCGGCGCGCTCGCGGCAAAAGCGGCAAATTGTGAAATTAGGGGGCGCCGCGGGCGCACCGCTCCCGCGCTTGTTAGCTAGTTTTTACTCTGGCAACCCCTTTGAGCGCACAATTGCATCAATGCGGTAGGTTAGAACCGCGGACAGATTGCCACAATGCAGCTATTGTATTTGATACTGGCAACTCAAATATTGCCGTTTTTTATTTGTTTCTAGAGACCCATTTCGACTTTCGACAAATAATAATAATAGATAGTTTTGTCTAATTTGTATTGTAAGATTGTAAGTATCTAACCCTTGACCATTACGAGAACTACACCTAGATTTCTAATGTTGTGAAAATTTAATGATACGTTACAGTGATTCTGAAGATTACCTTACACATAATATATGTAAAACACACATACTTATATTTACATTATATAATGCTAGTTGTGTTAGTTTTCTCTCTATATAGATTTTCAGTGTTGATTTACCCATAGTTCAGTAGTTCATGAATGTAGAGTTAGATAACGTTGTATGAGAAATGCCTACCAGCATCAGCAGAAACAGCCAAGCATAACTGCTGGGACTCGAAGTCTTCTCTCAAAAGGAAAGGCTAAACGCATTAATCCACCACGCTGGCCAAGTGCGAGTTGGGGGATGAAACATGTCCTCGTAAGAGGTTTTTTTATATGCGATTTTTTTCGTTCGTCTCCAACCCCGATGGAATGGCAAACTGAAACATCTGGACATGAAAAAATACTCAGAAGTACAGGCGGGGCTCGACCCCACGACCTCACAAGTACAAAGCGGACGTTCTGGCCACTAAGCCGTTACGTCTTTTTTTTGTAAAACAAGGCAGCCAGAAGTTAAACCCAGCTAGATTGCATCTCAGCATGACTCTATAGTGAGCGGTATTGCTACGGCTCATTAGCAGTTTTATTTGTCATTGCCAAAACTAACAGCCCTCAACCACTGGGGGGCCGTATTCTACTCTAATTGCAAGTGCTACAAATGGTTATTATATTCTGTTTTTAAAAGCTTGTTACCAAAGCCGAGGACGTACTGTATTTAAATCGTTGCATAGGACTAAATCGCGATCGAAGTTATTTTTAATTACCTCTCGATTTTTTGTCATGTGTGTTTTACTATTTTCAATGTGAGTTCAAATCGAGAAAGTTTAGTTTCTAACGTTTCTACCGTTTCTACCGTTTCTAGCGACCCGTTACGGCTTCGTTCGGACATTGTTATATATAGACCATTAATCAATATAAAAAAAAATTCTATCTCATTAGTTGAACGAAATTAATCGTCCATTTAAACGTGGCACTGTTTTGTTAAAGCAAATGTGTTGGTAATCATCAGGCGCATGTCTTGCATCCACCAATACTCTATATTCATAACAATAGTACAATTATTAAAATCACAAAACTTAAATTTAAACCAGTACAATGTTTTGTTAAATCCTAAAATTAGTTTAAAACTAAAACTAATCAATTTGAGAATACCGCTTTTAGTTTAAAACCAATTAATTTGAATAAAGTTCCATTCAAAATTCCAACACATATTCGAACGAGTCGATCCTAAATTTCAATTACGTATTAATTCAACACATCAAAACTTGTAATATTCCACTGATTTGGCACACAACGTGTCTTGATAAATCCCCTGTTAAAATATTAAAGGGCTTTATACGCAGTAATTTTCATTTCATCCCTTATTTTAAGGGATTACGTGCCCAATTTTCCGACCCCTCCACTTCTGATATTGTAACTAATCTTGTCACTAAATCGTAGTCCGATTATCCGAACGCGGTTCTAAATTCAAATAATTCGTTTGTACAGTCGGCTGCAAAAATCTTTGCATATTTTATGTTCTTTGTGTTGTGGTATTTCATATGTGGTCATTATGTGTAGTGGTAATATTTATCTTACTGTATAAGTTATAATAAATAATAAAGATGTTGTAAATCGTGACTTTAAAATTTTACTGTAGATTTTGTTACAAAATATATTCATTCAAGAATTAGGATCAGCGTAGAATATGCTATTTGTAATATATTATTTGCTCTTCGGTGAATATGCAATTTTTTAATTAAACAACCCATCAAAAGCAGCCTACTTTATCATCACTTGTTACTAATGACCAGTAGTAGCAACGGGTGACTATGACCGATCACCGTTAAAGGGCACAGCAACTATGGTTCCCTGTGATGGTGTGCCGTGTTGGTAACAAAAAGTGTCAGCGTTTGCGCAACACGTCTGGGATCATGCTGGTTCTCGATTTTTTCTAACAATTAACAATGATGAGTTGTTTCCACCAGGGTTTCACTTTTTTGCTTGCACACTGCACTCAGCACATGTACTAAACCGATAATATCGTAGTCTAGTAGTCATTATGTTGAAACTTTGCCTACGACAAACTCATGTATTTAGTCATTTTAATCCCCACACAAATGCAAGCGGGTGTATACACGTTAAATTGAGAATTAAAAATAATATGGAAGAAATTACATAATAGTGGGTGTGTGTGCGTCTGTCAGATTCTACCAGGCATGCCAAAGGTTTAATCAAAGAAGCGTTTATTGGCGACTGAATTTGTCTCGTTTTTATATTTCGTGGCTTCGTGACGGCCTAAAAAAATGTTAAGTCGAACCCTTTTAGTTTTCTGTATAACCCTCTATCATTACTACAAACTTGCTAAATTTCAGGTACCTTTTAATGTAACTTCTTAGAAAACATCAGAAGTTAACGAAATACTGTGACTTTGCTGTTGTTGTTGCAGACTGTACAATTCGAAATTCAAACAATTTGAAAAGCACCTACCCTCAAATGCGGTTCCAAATTTAAACACGCGTATAATTTTTGAAATTGGAAGAGTGAGCGCCATATGCAGCGCTCGGGGCGTAGGTTTTTTTGGCGCCTCGCCGTCGCATTGGTTACCACCCGTTTGGGTTAGTTTGACTACACTGTAACGAAGCAAATGTGTGTAAAGAGCAAGCAGTAGGCGAAGTACGTATAATAACTACAATCGTTAACATCTCGTGCTACTTTGGCAAGTGTACCAAAAATTAGTGGCGGTAGGACCTTAGATAAAGAATGAGTAAATAAGATCATGTTTTTACGCACGGTTTCTTTGTACCAATCGTAAGCAGATGAGGTGTATGTTAGCTATGGCAACGTAGTGATTAGCCGCGACAAAAGTAAGACACTTCCACACTACGACAAGACAAAAGCGATCAGACCCGTGCTTTCGGTGTAAAGCGTTTGTTCTAACTCTTATGTAAACTCTTTGGGTAGACATTTTTCCAGAGTTTGTATGAGCAGTATGACTTTAACTAGTTGTTTTCCAAGCAGTAACGTTTTTTACCGTTAACGCTTTAACACTGTATATTCGTAATACTGTAACTGTCAACCCGCTCTTGGTAACTAGGTGATAGCGATAAACATTAACTTTGAGCTAGCGCGGAAGGCGTAACCTAACCAAACCTAAAGTTGCCAACCATATTTACGTATATACATATGTATGTGTAGAAAAAAAGTTCACGTGGTCCGATTGATCGAACCAACGGGAAAAAAAGTTCGTGGTTCGATTGATCGAACTACGCTGTCGAACCACGTGGCCTGGAGGGTAGATCACACCTCAAAGCATTTCATAGACTTAACTCGCATTCCATTATTAACGAATACCTACCTACTACATTAAATAAATAAAGCTGTGAGAATCTGCCGCTATAAGTATAGCTGGGATTGCAAATTTCTCTCTTAAATTATAGTTAACTGCGAAGCAACCAAGATTAATTTACTTTTTCCATGTATCAGTTGTTTTAAGTAGTTGTACTGCAAACAATACAAACATAGATATATTCAAGAATGGGGTGAACGGAAAATAAACGTTTTTATTACCCCCGGCCGCCGTCTGGGCGCGAGCCAGCGATGTCAAAATAATGTTCACAATTTTATATTACACATTTAATGTAAATTATCTTACGCTAGCTCTTGACGTAGTTATTCGTGTTTGGTTATTTGTGATAATTGATTGAGATGTGGCTTTTAGGATTGACTAATTATTGGTCAATAAGACAAAGAAACGCGATATCATGTAAGCGGTAACATTAATAATTGTAGAAGTATGACTCTGCAGAGTACACCTGGGGAAGTACCACACCTTTGGCAGTTATTCTACTACCGAGTCATGTGCAAACATCACTGTGTCCCGGTTCGAAGCGCAATGTTTCCAGAAATTAATAAAGTTAATGTTTCACAACACAATAATGTACACGGCATAGAAATGAATTGCCTTATTGGTATTTCCTGTAGTGTGCAGCGCTAAGTAAGGATTTGGTATCTTCATGTACCAATAGCTGCCAGACACTCCAGTTATACGAGTAAGCAGGCTTACTTCGGAAACTACGCGGGTGAAACCTGAGGGGGTGGCTATGAGCATGGCAATCTAGATGATCAATCCCGAGTTTACCCGAAGATTTCTTATAATTCCCGAGCGAGCTAGAATTCAATGCACAGCCCACGAAAAATCTGTCTGTATTGCGCCAAAAGGAGTTATATTTCTGTGATAAAATGCGGTCTCGTTTTACGCCTTCAAACCTCTGCAGGTGTGATTGTGATTCAGTTAAAAAATCTTCTAATCCGGGTGACGACAGTAGTGTAGTATCAGGTAGTGATTGGAACTTTTTAAGAGCAGACGTGTTGTCTACCGTCTGGCGCATAAAAGACTAATTTTAGAACACGCGTACTAAGCGAAAAAGATTGTGCGATAATCATCATTATGAACAACGTTTACTAAGTCCGGTTCAACCCACAGATAGCGAAAAAAATGTAATTCAATACGTATTGTGGAATTCAAGTAACTCATTACGACGCGGTACGCATTAGCGCAACTCTTTTACCTAGGGCAGGCCCAAACGATGAATCTGGAGGCAAAAAAGGTAGCTAGCTTTTTTTTTAAAGTCTGCAGGTACAGATAATATCCCCCCAAATTTTGCTCAAAGAGGTCGAGGTTGAAAGCGTTGATTAATGTTTACTGAACTGTATTAAATCGTCCACAAAAGACACTTATATCCAATTCCCTTAGAACTCATAAGCGTCATTTGGCCCGGTCCATCTGACCAGTGCAAACATGCGGCATATTGCAGGTCGCTATCAGATTAACAAACATTGGTCTACAAGGCCCCGTGCTTTATGAAACCCTTTCACAGACGCTGCGGGCTAAAAGAACTCGACCAACAACTTCACAGTACTGGTCAACCTTTAAAACGAAACAATTTTAACTGAAAATTGAAGCTTTAGCTTATAAAATACGGTGGTGGCGCTTTAGTTTGTTGTAAAGGTAAAGTAGTTGAGCTTACCACACATAATGTGAGGGTTAATTGCAATTTGTTTGACAAGAGATGGAAACTTCTTTATGCAGTCTGAATGGAAGTTTTTGAGGGTGTTGTGGCTTCGAGCGAATTGCTTATGTTCGTGTTTGGTGGTGGTTTAGGGGGAAATTATGGTGAAACCATGCTTTTATGGCCTTCATAGGCACGTAGATAAGCGCTATACAGAAAAAAAATTTGAGAAAGAAATTCATGAACGAATGTGTTGGTGTAATGTATTAATAATAATAAATAGAAAAATACATAATTACTTTCATTGTAAAAGCAATAGCTATGTTATACGATTTATCTATTAAAGTTACGGCTGGTCTAGTCCGGAGAACAGCGACTGCCGATCCGGAGCTCAAATCAAATCCCACGCGCACTTCTGTCTGTCAATCCCGCTAACTTAAAACGGTGACGGAAAACATCGTGAGGAAACCGACATATACTTAGAATCTTTCTAAGTCATGTGTGTCATCGACCAACCCGCACTGGGCCAGCGTGGCGGATTATGGCCTTGACTCTCTTCTTGCGAGACAAGGCCCCGAGTCCCAGCGAGTGGGCTTTTTATGCTATGTTATATATTAAAAGTGCAATAATTAATTTTATACTCTGATAGTTGTGGCATAAGCAACCCAGTAGAGTCTGATAGTTGTAGCAAAGCAATTGCTGGGACTCGGGGTCTTCTCTCGTAAGGTAATCCTGAAGGCCATAATCTACCACGCTGTCCCACGCATGCCGTCGAAAGATTCTTAAGGTGATGCCATACCGATAAAGTGATGACAAACTTTTACATCTTACGGCTTGAACAGGCTTAAGTTTGCCTGGAATAACTCATAAGCTCCTTTTATCGCGGTTTATTCTGATAACGGATAAAACCACTACCAGTAAAAAAACTAGACATATTGCAAACAAAATTCAGTAGTTAATTTTACAATTCACTCCTAACCGAAGTTTACACAGATCCTGGAAATGTATAACGTCGCCGCAAACTTATTATACAAAAAGTACGATCAAAAATATGGTAACAACAAAAAAAACGTAGCGAGTTTCAGCACAAATTCGACGTTAACTTCTTTTAAAAGTTGCCAATTGCCTTAGAGGATGTAATTTTTAACTGTTTCCATTGACACTGATAGCCTATCGATCATCCGGTGCCGCTCCGCGGGGAAACCGGCTGCCTTGTTTAGAAACGACGATTACGATTTTAACATATTTACAATAAAAATAAATACATGGATAGCTCACGTTCGATATAGTCAGTCCTGTCCTAAGCGAGCAGCGATCACACACGCGCAATCTCCTTGAAAAAGGTCGCCGGACGCGATCGAAACTTGAGTCGGACTGGACCGACTTTATCCAACATGAGTTACCCGTGTATTTATTTAAAATGTGTAATAACCACGTTAGTTGTCATATTAACATTTACAATCAATAATTATTTTTGCTGAAAATCGAAACAGCCGATGTCAATTTAAAAACCGCTCCACAAAATTGGATAAAACTTATATGGGACTATTCGGAGAGTATACCAACCTACCCGTCCGAACAAAATTAAGAGTAATCAAATTCGGTTTCAGCGT
Organism: Ectropis crepuscularia; assembly: GCA_963693475.1. Lineage (NCBI taxonomy): Eukaryota > Metazoa > Arthropoda > Insecta > Lepidoptera > Geometridae > Ectropis > Ectropis crepuscularia. The sequence continues at coordinate 22,025,956 of OY856358.1, forward strand.
TCTTCAAAAATCGGGAAAGATACACAAGAAATACAGTCCTCGATATCGCCCTCGTGTTTTTAAAGTCGGTTATTATACAACACCTACGAACTAATAAAGAAATCCCCTAACCGAAAATGCTCACCGCAGTTAATAAAGTTTTTACATCAAAACACAACATAATGCTGTGATGATACGTTGTCGTGTTTTTATTTATCAGTTAATTTATCTAATTAAAGCGAAGCCATATTTACAAAAAATCCTTGAAAATATCAACAATGTACAAGTAGAATGTAATTTATAATAGGTACCTTTATTTATTGAAATCGTCCATTTCTGTATAATTGTTATCAATTGTAGCTATGTGCGGTTATGTCCGTATAGTACTTCACCACTTGTCTCTTTGGGTATGTTAAACGCCACAAACGTCGAAAATTCTCTACTAATTTATATTTGCTCACACATTTGATAGCTTTTTGACTCGCGTCAGTGGATCTGGCTACGAGTCGTCGCCTGTAAAGCGGCCTATAGATAATTCTCGATTTTCGCTTGAGTAACAAATCGTTTTCTCGTGGAATGTAATTTGCGTGAGAGCATTCTCAATTTACCTCTTCCTTTAATGTGGTATTGAGGGACGTTTCCAGGAATTAATATCAGTGAGAGGTGCGGCGTTACCGGTGCAAGCTTTAGCTTTGATTTATATACATTATTCAGATATCCTACTAATATTATAAATGTCAATTGTTTGAGTGTTTGGCTATTTGGATGTTTGTTACTTAAAATACGTCGTAACGTCTGAACGGTACCTACTTGTTGAAATTAGGGACATAGATTAAAGTCTGGAAAAACACATAGGCTACTTTCTATCCCGGGAAAATAGCGGGAACTACGCGAGTAAAACTGCGGGGCGCTGCTAGTTTTATAATATCTTGGGTGTCTCAGTTGGTTAGTAAGTCTGCCTGCAAAGCTGTAGGTCGTGGATTCGATTACTAACCACCCATTGCAAATATTTGTGTGCTGAATACAAAAATGTGTTCTGTGTCTGGATGGTTCTATGCTACCTATAATGAATATCTGGCTCTCTCAGTACAAGCTTTGCTTAGTTTAGGTCTAGATAATGTTGTGTGAGAAATGTCCACCTATATTTATTTTATTTATGTTTCTGTCTTGTACTTTCTCTGTCTTTACTCATGTCTTCCTATGTGTTTGTATTTGTGATATTTAAACTTAATCTAATTCTGTAGTGGTATTGGCCGAGTCCTGGGAAGTACCACACTTTTTCCAGTTATTCTAGATGTGAGAAGCTGTTATTTCTAATATCATTATGTTCCATTTTCAAAGTTGGTTACCAGAGAAATTACAGAGCATAGAGATAAATTATCTTGTATCTCTGTGGCAAAGGTAGCGCTAGATAATTATTTGGTTTGATAATGACTTTTCATGTATCAATAACTGCGACGCTGCTATTATGGCATGTTGCTTACTATCAGGCCCATGTCCTACTTGTCCCGTGACTCGAACACTATAAATAAAATCTACTCATCTACTGACTACGTGGCCCTGTATTTTTTTTTTAAATAAAGAGTGACGAAACGAGCAAGACATGTGCCTGATGGTAAGCAACATGCCTACCACATTTGTGACACGCAGCTATTGGAACATGAAGAGCCCAAATCATTATCTAGCACTGCACTGCGCTCGTCACCCAGAGATCTAAGATGTTATATTTGTAAGCCCTGTAATTTCACTGGAAACATTGCCCTTAAAAACGGAACACAGTAATGTTTGCACATTACTGCTTGGCGGTAGAATAACTGGCAAAGGTGTGGTACTTCCCCAGGCGGACTCTGCCAAGAATCCCACCACTACACCTATGTACCTACTTCGCCCCTGAAAGACTATAGTCATCTAATAAATTACTATATACGATATTCCTTCAAATCTAAGCCTATAAATTATCCGATACGTAACAGTACAATCCCTAATAACTCACCAAATCAAAGAACATAAATCATCTAGAGACAATCAGTTCCGAGTAAAATAATGGACCAAATATTAGGTAAATAGAAATATCATTTTTCCTCTGTATGAGAAATCATAGACATAGAGAAAACGTAAAGATATGTAACGCCGTGTCAAAGTTGTTAACGCAGTGCTTGTGCATTTTAATGTAGGTAAGATTGGCATATAATAACTAATAATCAATGAAAAAAAAAATTGGCAGTCATAGGTCAACTGCCGATGAAAAGTGGAAATTTCAACCCGATCCGTTCAGACGTTCCGACGTGATTGAACAACAAACAGCCAAACATACAATTTCTCACATTTATCATATTAGTAGGTTGAGCCATTGGCCAAAATACAATAGAACTGGATTTACTAACGTGTATGATGTATGATATCCATCTATACCAATATTATAAAGCTGGAGAGGGTTTTTGTTTGAACGCGCTAATCTAAGGAACTATTGAACCGACTGCACACCGACACTCAAATTCAGCACAATGAAGTTGCGCGTTTTTAGGGTTCCGTAAAACGTAAAAACGGAACCCTTATAGATTCGTCATGTCTGTCTGTCTGTCTGTCTGTCTGTCTGTCTGTCTGTCCGTCCGTATGTCACAGCCACTTTTTGCCGAAACTATGAGAACTACACTATTGAAACTTGGTAAGTAGATGTATTCTGTGAACCGCATTAAGATTTGAACAAAAAAAAAAATAAAGAAAAGTTAGGGTTGCCCCCCCATACTGAGAACTGAAACTCAAAAAAAATTTTTTCATCAATCTTACACGTGTGGGGTGTCTATCGATAGGTCTTCAAAAATGATGTTGAGGTTTCTAGAATCATTTTCGTCTACACTGAATAATTTGCGCAAGAGACACTTCCAAAGTGGTAAAATGTGTGTCCCCCCCCCCCTCTAACTTCTAAAGTAAGAGAATGAAAAATCTTAAAAAAATATATGATGTACATTACCATGTAAACTACCAACGAAAATTAGTTTGAACTCGATCTGATGAGTAGTTTTTTTTAGTACGTCATAAATACACTATTATTGAAACTTCGACCAAAGTTACAATGAACTACAAGAAAAAGTGTACTATGTATATTATGTTACTTGTTGCAACGGAACCCTTCATGGGCGAGTCCAACTTGCACTTGGCCACTTTATTTAAAGGGTCATATTGTCCTCAAGTGACTTCTGCTGCCTAACTAACTTTAGATTAGCTCAGATGGAGCGTTACTTACGTGTTATTGTTAGTAAATCTTTCAATAATATTCATTAAAACATATTAATAAGCTTTTATTTAAATGTTCTAAAAAGAAAAAAAGTACCATATTATTGCATTGTCACCAAAGTTACGTAAGTATACCAAATTTCAACCTAATGTAACGTCAGGAAGTGGTTCTAATTTAACTTGCAAGATTTGTCACATACTTACTAACAGGGCAAGTAGAATAAAAGTTTATCAAAAATTTAAGAAGTAACTCTTGCGTGCGTACATAAAAACATTTTTTTTTTAATATTTGGGATAAAACTTAACGAATCCGATTCCTATCAAATATTTCATATTCCAAACAGTAAGTTACATCGTCGCATATCTACCGCTAGCTCGACGTTGCTATGAATTGTTTATGCTTAGGCTATTTGTCCGAGGACCCGTCGACCGCATTATTGTTTGCTTTTATTGCCCACAAATAAATAAAGCTAAGACCATTGTAACTGTATCAATATATTTTGGGCTAAAACAAAGATCCGGTGAATTGTTTTCTGGGTACCTTTAGTGAAGCTCTGTTTCGTAAAAACCCTTTGTAAGTATGAAATATTGTTACCATTGTTTCTAGCAAGTACTCTTACGAGGAATGCTTAAGAATTTTTGGATTGCATATCTCTTTCTCGTTTTTATTGTTGAACCGCTGCGTTTGAGGCAATGTTCACTGTAATAAAGTATTTTTCGTATGCTTTACCTATAAGCCTTTTGGTACATCTCTCAATCGATTCTAGAGCCTCCAGCTGCCGTTTAGGCGACTCATCTTAAAGGTATATCTACTACTTCCATACAAGAGCTAATCTGTGTTTGCTAAAAACATGAGAAACTGTTCAGACTAAAGTACATTCGCACCTTTGAGAGGGAGGACGCCTAGTTTTTTGACGGCTAATTTTAATTTAGTCTTGGACTCTACGATAAAGCCAAAGTTATTGCAGATGTAGATAACTCGTTAGAGTCATGATATTACTCTTTATTTTTTGCTCACACCAAAAATGTATCACACATTCTCTTACAATTGGTTATACTCGTACTTACAGTGGCTTCACAGCGATACTCTAAACACTTACTCAAACTCGCTTAACCCTGATGATTTAAATAAAAAGTAATTATTAGTACTATTTATTGTGTTTGTCACGTTCTCGATATTCCGACCCTTCGGTCGACCTACGCTTGAAATTTTGAAATGTGTACTATTTAAATTACATTTTGTAATGTAGCCTTATAAATAGTAGCTTCATACAATTGTCGTTAAAATTAGTTTCCTTTTATTTTAGTATCAATTGTAGAGCCAAGCGTGTTCCGAGTGAAACTTCGCAAAACTACGTACAAGCTTGCTGTAAGCCCATAAGTTATATTATACTTATTTAACAAATGTTCTAAAATTGTAAAAGTAACGATAAAATCGCGCAGATATCTAACCCGAATGTAAATAAAGCTGGTAGGTTAACCGGCGCTGGATATATTGCAGCATTCACGGTTCAAATGGGCAATTTACTGGTAAATATATTTCGCTACACGTGATGTATTTACCATCGGTGTGCGGAATATGTATTAGGGCATTACGGGGGGTTACTGACGCGATGCTTTACGGAAATCATAAGAAATTCTTTTGGATGAGACTCTTTGGTGGAGATGTTTTCTGTAATGGCGGAGGAAACTATTCGCTTTATTCGTCAGAAGAGACGATAATAAGTTGGAACATTATTACGCTCAAAGAGGCGATCAAAGAGGTATGAAGCAAAATGGTTTATTTAAGGTACAAGTTCGCGCTAAGACCGCGACAGGCACTTAACATTATGGAATTGTATGGGCGCCAGTTCGCGCCGAGACCGCGACAGGAGACCGAGACACACACGTGTCGCGGTCGCGGCGCGAACTGGCGCCCATACAATTCTATAGTGTGACAAGTGCCTGTCGCGGTCTCAGCGCGAACTTGTACCTTTAGGTACTCAAATATTAGGCTTTTTAGTTTAATCATTTCACATAACATCGGTTTTAATTTGTGAACGATTAAATTTTGGCTCTCGATAGCATCAGTGAGAACGCCCGTTATTCTAACGGCGTGTATTTTATCTGCATTGGTGTAAACTCGTAGGCTACTTTTATTGTTATGTGAATTAAAGAAAAGAAAAATAAATATATTGACCCAATTACTCCCTTAGAAACAAAACATATTTTCTTGGTGAAGAGTAGCTTATGCTATCTATATATATAAAAGCGAAAGGTCACTCATCAAGGAATCTCAGAAACTACTAATGCTAGGAATCTGAAATTTTGCATGTAGGTCCCTTTTAGCACGTAAGCGCTCGCTAAGACGGGATTTTTCGAAATTCAACCCCTAAGTCACCCTCTTAGGGGTTGAATTTCGAAAAATATACGAGGGATAAACGGTTGTATGAAAAATCGTTATTTTCAAAGTCATCAAATTTTGTATCTAGACACTTGACACGAAACAATTAAATGTTTGTTCCATTAATTTTGTAAATTCCAACTGTACGGGGGTGAAACTGGGGTTGAAATGGGGGACGAATGTCAATATGGAAGTTCCCGACCGTTGAAGATAAAACTATGAAACTCTGTATATAGACACTTGGCACGAAGCAAACGGACGTTTGTTCTATCAATTTTGTAATTTCGAACTGTACGGGGGTGAAATGGGGTATGAATGTCAATATGAAAGTTCCCAACCGTTGAAGAAAAAATCATGAAACTCTGTAAATAGACATTTGACACGAATCAAATGAATGTTTTTTCTAGCAATTTTGTAATTTCGAACTGTACGGGGATGAAACTGGAGTTGAAATGTCACTTACGCTTAGAAGTCTAAACAACTGAACCGATTTTGATGACATTTTCTAAAATTGTTTTATTATAAGCTGTTTTTAGTAACCGTAAATGTGTATGGGTTTACAAATAGGTACTGCCTGAGTTACCTTAGTATTTATTTCGCGGGCGAAGCCGCGGGTAACAGCTAGTTCCTTATATGTGAATAAAGTGTTTTGATCTATCAAGGTTGTTCACTACACTATCAAAACTCAAACTCGGACTTCCGCATATACCACGATAAGTTCCAAATTTCAACTTGTTCTGTTCACCTATTGACGCGTGAAAGACATCCAAACTGACACACTTATAATGTTAGTAAAATATTATGCGAAAGATAAGGTTGTACCGCGTATTCCTTAATTCTATATATAACTTAAAAGCATTTACACTCATTATTACTTACAGCTGTGTTGTGCACTCTGTGCACAGTACATCACTGTGTCGCAATGCCATATGATGTGTAAAAAAACGTGCAGAGTAGAATAAACATTAAATTTTAAAAGGATTCGAGGTTTAAAACTTCAATTAATGTGACAGGCAGATCCTGTAATTTACGTAGAGCTGAATGTTATATACTTAAATGGATAGCCCATTTCACTATTGGTAAAACAAAATTATTGTCGATTAATTTAATTTCTAGACGTTCTTACAATTAATTCTGAATATTTGTCGTGTGTAGCTATGTACACATTTGTCATTATCTCATGCTTTAACGGTGAAAAAAACATCGTGAGAAAACCGCAATGTTCTGAGAGATTTCAAAGAGATGTACCTACTCGTATCACCCATCCACTAGTACTTGTCAGTCAGTCAGATCATGGATTGTGCCTCGACTCTATCCATATAAGAAAAAGGATTGAAATCCCAGTCCTAGGAATATAAATATGATTATGATCTATTTTATATATTAATAAATACTACGGAAGCCTATATTTGTCATCATTAATTTATAACAAGAAAGTCGAAACCGATCGCGGCAACAATTCGTAACATTAAATTCATTCGGAACCCTACTATCAATCTATTCTCCTCCAAACTGTATCCCGAAGAATCAAAACCCTTTCAAACAAATTTCCTTGTAGTTATCCCACCGTACCCTATTTACGATCTATAACAAATAGATATTGGGAAAGAGGCGAGGGCATAAAGGGTTGCCCGCAATCGGCTCATAGTTGAGGTTTTTTGGTACTTTTAACGATAGCTTGTTTATTACTGTTTGTTTTTGAAGAAATACGGGTTTTGTTAAGTGGTTTCTGTGTTTTATACAATTGATGACGTCGTTTAAGATAAAACAAAAACCGCAAATTTTCAAATTTTGACTGTCAGTTTGGCTGTGGTTGTATCTTTAAATTTTTGGTCCGGGTTTTATGTTGGTTGAAATAGTGATGAATTTATATACCATTTTAGAATACCCTATCCTATTCGTGACACTATCACGGATCTGAAATGTTTTCCTACGTAGACGATTGGCACATTTTTTTGTGTATTTAGTGTAGAGTGACGAGACGAGCAGCACATGTGCCTAATGGTAAGCAACACACCTGCTCATAACAGGAGCATCAGGCTGCTACTGGAACATGAAAAGTCCAAATCATTTCCTACCACTGCATTGCTCTTGTCGTCACCCAGAGATTTAAGATGATCTATTTCTATTTTATGTAAGTTTTCTGGAAACCTATCAAACTGGAACTCTGTGACGGTTGCGCACAATTGCTTGGCAGTAGAATAACTGACGAGTGTGTTACTTCCCAAGCTGAAGCTTCCCTTCTGCAAATAATCCTCTACTATAAATCCACTACTAAACTTGCAGACTTAGACCATCTACCATAAGAAGTAAAATTTAAAAAAATCTTCTGTCGATTAAATCAAGACACTCTTCAAACAAATGTCCAATGGACTCGATACTTTTCGATCTGGAAATGCATAAGCTAACTAGAGGTAGTCTTGACAAAACATTTCTAGAAAAGACATACCACCAAATACATATGTTGTGACTACACAATTCTTAACAAAATTTTACATTTCTCCCTTAAAATCAAGCATACAAGTAATTTGCACTGATCTCGCTTTTGGTAAGAGAACTGAAAAAAAAAATGTATGTACCTATTTTTATTGGCAATAAATAGTTGTGTTGTACAAAGTTACCAAATATTATTTATAATATAAAGCTTTATTGTCAATAGAAGATCAGTGAAACCCATCCCTAAGAAATGCGACTCCGCTACCCACTGAGTGGAAACAATGAAAAATGACCGTTGGAAAATTGCACGGATTGCGCGCCAATCCGACCGCGGGACGCGACGATCTCTGCTTAGGAAATACACAGGGACGGACTGAGGGAAAAGTATACCAAACAAGTTTTACGAACTTTCCGAACAAGACGTTTATTTTCCAACCAGATAAAGCAGATCTACTAGATTATATCTCTATACTACACAGCAGCGGTCTACGGTTTCACCCGTGTAGTTCTCGAACCCGATATTTTCCCGGGATATTAAATAGCCTATGTGTTATTTCAGACTTTTATCTATGTACCGAATTTCATCAAAAACCCTTCAGTAGTTTTGTTGTCATGAAAAAGTAACAAACATACATCCATACGTTCTGACAAACTTACGCGTTTATAAATTGCTGGTAGGATCTATGCTACTCGTAGTAAATTTTACAGCTGGTCTAGTCGAGAAAACGGCAACTACCGATCCGGAGCGCCTGGTTCGAATCACACGCGCACTACTGTCTTTTCGAAGTCATGTGCGGAATGCCGCTAACATAAAAACGGTGAAGAATCTGACATGATTCTAGATTTTTTCTAGGTTATAGATCATACACCAAACTGCACTGGATGAGCGGCAGCGTGGTGTATTACGGCCTTGTCTCAGCAGTAGCCCGCGGTTTCTCCCGCATAATTCCCCTTCCCGTTATTTTCTCGGGATAAAAAGCATATGTGTTCTTCCAGACTACAATCTAATTGTATTCCAAATTTCAGCTCGATCCGTTCAAACGTTACGCCATTATTGAACAACAAACATCCAAATAGCCAAACATCCATACATTGGCATTTTTGGTATTGGTAGGATAGTATGGATTTCAAGTGTCTAGTTGCAAAATTTTACGGTTTTATCTTCAACATCGACGAACTTCCATTTAAGCTTGCATCCTCCTTTTCAACCCCTATTTCATCCCCGTGCAGTTTGAAATTACAAAATTGCTAAATCAAACATTTATTTGCTTCGTGTCTAGTTACACATACAAAGTTTTATTTTCAACAATTACGAACTTCCAAATAAACTTTCAACCCCCATTTCAACACTTTTTCCGTAATAAAAAGTGGCCTATGGCCTTTTTTGGGATCTAGTCTATATGTGTAACAAAATTTCATTAATATCGGTTTAGTGAATTTTATTCTTATAACTTTGAAAATTACAGAATTTTCATACAACAGTCCATCCCTTGTTTCACCCTCTTAGGGGTTGAATTTCACAAAACCCCGTCTTAGCGAGCGCCTACGTGTTAAAATACACCTCCATGCAAAATTTCAGAGTCCTAGCATTTAAAGTTTCTGAGATTTCGTGATGCTTTTATGCATATAGAAGAAGATGTAAAATAGGAAATATTTGTTTCATTTTAATGTTTTTTTATATAAGCTATAACTTGGAAAAGTAGGTACATGAAGATAACTTTATGAAATACTAAATCTCAAAGGACAGACCTTACGTATAGGATAATTTTATGCCTGTAACCGCTCAAGTAACAAAACAAACCCGTTTTTGGTGGATTTTTAGTTCTGTCCTCTAGTTTTCTATGATTTCTGACCCCTAGTTACGTTTTTCTAGAGACTGATTCAATCTTGTTTTTTTAAATGACAACTTTAATATACATTCAAAAATCTTTATTGCTGTTTGTAGGTAATATAATAAGACGATACAACATATTTTGAAGTAAATTTGACCCATATAAACATATAAATAAACAATGCAATGTTCTGGCAATTTTCTTTTCGTCAACATGAGGTATTAAAACTGCAGCGATTCTTTTGTAATCTCAGCAGTTATGATCCCGTAACTCATTTTAACTAAATTTTCTAGTTTATGCAAGTACTCGCAATGCCCCGTGGTTTTACCTGCTGCGTTTGTGTTTCCGTTATTTTCCGGGTTAAAAAGTAGCATAATATGTATGTGCTATTCGCTGCTATGTTTTGAGTGTGTTCCAAATTTCAACCTGATTCGTTCAGCCGCTCCGACGTGTTTGGCCAACATACATCCAAATTTTCGCATTTATAATATTAGTCGGATTAAAAGCATTCTGGGTCCAACTGCCATAATGTATGACCTTTGTTAAAAAAATGTGGAATTGTAATCATCATAAACAGTATTCTAAATCTTCTCACTGCTGGAACTCGCGGCCTTCTCTCGCAAGTAGAGAGTCAAGGCCATAATCCACTACGCTGGCCCAGTTCGCGTTGGTGCATGACACATGACCTGGAAAGATTCTGGGTATACATCGGTTTCCTCACATTGGTCACATCACTTCGAAGAGACAGTGGTGCGTGTGAGAATTTAATCCTGGACTCCGCATCGGCAGTCGCCGTTCTCCCGTCTAGACCACCCGTAACTGATAGTAATCAGTGTGTTTAAATTTGAACTCTATATACTCAAGAGGCCCGACTCTTCGCTTGTACACTAATTGTGGTGTGTTCCTCGCTTCACGCCCGAGGCGGCCCTGTCTAACCAAGCACTCTATTTTCCTATTTGCGCGGCAGATTGGCTCTGATTGTATTGTTTGCGGCGGGGCGGGGCGTATTGATACCTATCCCCCCCTTCCCTCCACCCTGCTCCTTACCCCTACACCCCCTAACTACCCCCGGGATGCATTCGAGTGGAAAAATGTTATCCGCGCAGAAATATTGTATGTTTGCGATAAATATTTGAGCACAGAACGAGTGTATCAATTTTTTCGTGCATTGGTTTTGTGTGGTCAACTCTTATTGATTTTTTAATAGGATGCGACCTGGATGTTTTATTGGATTACCTGTTTTTTTGTGGAGACGGGCTCGTGATTCGGAATATGGATGCTGTCGTGTTTACACTATCACTACTGTATCATAAAATATAACATGGATTGTATTCAGAGAACTTAATACAAATACATAAGCTACAGACATAAAACAGTTTTACAATAATTAACTCACTGTTAAGACCACGCATCTGATGTTGAAGCAACTAATGAACTCGTAATAAGACCTGTATAATGTTTTCCACATCTGAATTGACCTATTTATTAGTCAAAAACGTTATTTGGAGCACCGTTTCTTTTTATAAATTTTTACAGTAGGTACAATCTACTTAAGTAATGTAAATAGTTCTAAAGACTAACAGTTTGACTGTTTAAATTATTTCTGTAAAGTGTGTAGTTCTTAATCATTTATTCCATTTAATAATTTGCGAAAACGTACCCATGTCGTAAGATTTTTCCCCAGTAATTTTGCGATAAAATTCCTCCCACAACGTAAATACACCGTAAATCAAAAACATTATTATCCTGAACAAGCACTCAAGAAATTCGTCGTAATCGCTGTTATAAAATAATAAAGGTCAATTCACAACCTCTTGCATCGAATATAGCGTCAGTACTACTTCGGTAATGATGTTCCCACCGAACGAGAACACAACTTTGTACGCATCTATACTAATATAAAAAACTGAAGTTGTTTGTCTGTTTGAACGTACTATCTAATATAAAAATTACCGCTAAAAACTGTTTCAAAAACTGTAAATTCCTTCTTTCAAATTCAACGGCTCTTATTAGATTTGAAAGGCTATTTTTGCATAACTTAGAACTCATTTCCATGACAACGAGGCATTATCAGAATGACAGATATGGGTGATAAATTAATTAGAATGTATGTATATATAATAACTGACACTGATAAGTACTGGCATGTGCTTATCAAATGTGACTGACGAAATTAAACATTTACTCCACCTTTGGCGCAATTGAGGACATTGTTTTGCGCTCTGAAAACAACTCAATATACAACTGATAAGATGTAATTTTACAGGCTATGCAAGCGAAATCATGGGTCATGCTAATATCGCTAATAAAACAAGCATTTTATAGAAAACTCTTTATTGTGACAAAAACAAACAAACGTACAACACTTAATCTTATATATAAAATTCTCGTGTCACAGTGTTTGTTTCCTTACTCCTCCGAAACGGCTTTACTGATTTTAACCAAATTTTATATGCATATTCTGTAGGCATGAGAATCGGCTACTAGCTATTTTTCATACCCCTAAGTGACAAGGGTTGTTCACTAAGGCAAAACAACGTTTGCGGGGTCAGCTAGTTTATATATAAATGTTTACTCTAAATTTGATGTTAACCGGACATAACGTGCGTGTGTTCTCCGATGAATCAATGAATATTGAGAAAACATGCTCTAGCAATATTTCACAGTTAAGCTGTTCGTAAATCAAAAGTCAAATAAAATTTTCAATTAGTTGGAAGTTTCAGAATTGTTTCTTTCAAAAGTTAACCTACCATTCGTTTTAGACTCACATTTCCGCTATGTGACGCATGCACAGACTTAAAATGTAATTCAAATTTATAACTCCCCTTCTGTTGACATTAAATTTCAATTAACAAAAAAAATACTTATCATTTTTTTTTACATAGGTACAATAATAAAACAGAATATAATATTCTGGAAATAATCTAACGAACGAAGTCGCGGACTAAAGTTCCACCCCATACGTTGGTAATATCATTCTATACGTTGTTACGTCGTGCGAGGTTGTGTTGTCGCCTCGCGATAACTTTTATGAGTGCGAAATTGTGTTTATGCGGTTTTGTGTCGCGATTTACCGCCACCGCCGCGCGCCGCGCGCGGGGGCGTAATCGGAAATATTGCGGGAGAACGAAGTTAGCCCGCGGTACAACTCACAGGTGATAGGTTAACAATAGAACGACAAATGTCAAAAGTTTCAAGACGTTTTCATCACAAAAAATTGACAAATTGCTAAAGCTTGAAAGGTCTTCGTCGTTGAATATAAATTTTTCAACAAGATTATTCTTTTAAAATTTTCATATTTATAAAATTCTTACTTACTAGCTAACTCCTGTTCTGCTATGTAAATTATTATCAGCCAAATAAAATGTCTAAGTGACATGACATGTAAATGACACATCGATGAACGATAAAATTATTTGGATAATTACTTGTTACTGTAAAATTGTGAATACCATCAGTTTGTATAAAACGGTTGATATTATAAACTAACGGTTAGATTATAATTAAATTTCGTTAGATTATAGTTTGACGATATTTAAAATTTTACGGTGACTTGTCCATCATCTCGCCTGATGTTAAGTTACGGTGCGGTGCTATGGAGCGTGCTTACCTGGAAAAAACGTTACGTTGTAGTAAAGTAAAATACTAAATAAACGATTTTATACATACAATCTGAAAATGTATATTATGTCAGTGAAGGCGTCGTGGCCAAGGGCCGAGAACTGATTAATTACTTAAAAAAACGGATAATCTGTTAAAACACCACTATTTTAAGACTGTTGTTCTTCCACAAGAGCTATTTAATTTAGATAAAATCACTCAACAACTCGAATAGTCGCGGTTTTATATTATTTCTTTAAAAAGTTACTTCCTCTTACTTAAACTATCAAGATTTCAATTCAAATTAAATTAAATAATAATTTAGATCGCGCTGCAGTCCTGTATATTTTTTTCAGTATAAAATCGTTATGATAATCGCTAACCGCTTTTGATACGTACCACGCGATCAGTTCCCGATGCGAACTCACTTTATTCTCGATCCAGATCCACGCCCGCGTGAAACAACCAGTAATTGGTTTGCTATTGGACCACTGATACTGATAGTGTTTCCTCGTGTTTGTTACTAAATAATAACTTGTTGGAGAATAGATTGGGTTGTAAGGACTCATCTTTCGATTAATTTGTTTAGGCCAGAATTGTCATTACATAAATCGTGGTTCATAAAAATAACCATTATACGGCTAAACCAACTTTGATGAAATAGTTTAATGTACTCGTTACTTCCAACCTACCTTTCCAACAAAAAAAAGTTAAAATGGGTGAATCCGTTCGGGAGCTACGATGCAACAGACAAACATACACACGCACATATCCTATCTCTCTCTCTCTCTCTCTCTCTCTCTCTCTCTCTCACACACACACACGAACACAGAGAGAGAGAGAGAGAGAGAGATAGAAAGAAATATAGAGAAACAAAAAGAAAGAGTCAAACTTATAACTGCCCGTTTGTTTTTTCCTCAGGCGTTTAAAAATGCCGTCTTACTGGATTCAGAAGAGAGTATAATGGTTGGTTTTGATTTCGAACCATGATTTCAGAATATAGTCTAATATTAGTTTTAATATTAGGTTAAGATTAGTGTCACGATAGACTATTTAACATTTGAAAGCCTATTCTAATTATCGTGCGTGATAGCGTATACCATAAATTATTTTAGTTTACAAATTTATGGCTCTACTCTACTTGATTGCGCACCTCGAGCTAGTGCCCAGGTCAAAACTCTTGTATTATGGTATTATTATATATAGTTTATCAGTATGACTCTAGCGCTGGTACAAAAAGTATCATCTCTTTAGGCCACAGTCAAAATATTTTGAACAAAATGTAAAATGATTTCAATTACAAAGCATCTTTGTTTTTTTCTTTCATTAATTAGATAAAACATTTTTGATTATTCGTTTAATTATTTTAACGCTTTTTTTTTACACTAAGAGTTTTGACGTAGGGTATACGCCAAAATTCGTAGTATATTATTTAAAATAACCACATTCTCATAAATAAATGCATCAGTAAAAGCTCTAAAAACTAAGAGAATGCTCGCGAGGTGATTATATTAACGTTTAATCCGTACCAGTGCTACGAACTCCTACGGGAGCGTAGCTAATCTCGTAGCGCCGCGAAATGCTACGATATCAAATTAAGTACGCTGATTCGAAGCTGTTTTTTTTGCTACTTTGCCCTAATGGAATTTCTGTTCAACCATTAGGGTAAATCAACAAATCGTTATTTTTGCGCAAATTCGTTACCATTATCTAATCTTACTAAGATTTATTATTTCTAATTAAGATTATTAGATTTAACTTCTTCCATTGTTAGTATATCTTTTAGACAAAGACAGTAGTCGCGTTTATTACACTCATAGCATAACACCTAAGTTGACACCGCGTAAAGTATGCCCCAAGGCAACGGCGGTATCGCAGTGTAAAAACTCAAGAAAATATGTGGAAAACTGCTACAATTTTTGTCATTTACAAAAGTAATTATCATTCTGACACACCAAACAATCATCATCAACATCAACAGCCCACTAAACGTTCCCACTGCTGGGACTCGGGGCCTTCTCTCGCAAGGAGAGAGTTAAGGCCATAATCCACCACGCTGGCCCAGTGCGGGTTGGCGGATGACACATGACTTCGAAAGATTCTAGGTACATGTCGGTTTCCTCACGATGTTTTCCTTCACCGTTTTAAGTTAGCGGCACACCAAACAATACCTGTAGAAAATATGCTGACTTAGGTTTGCAATTACTTAACATACCTTTATGTATGACGTGGTATTACTAAAAAATGTAGACGTCCCAACTATTGATAAAGCGCAAACCATAATGTTCTTATCAGGTGGATGGTTCAAAATTTTAATGCGAGAATTAGGGTGTGCGGCACGTCTAGTAAGAGGTCCAGGTATATCAATGGATATACCTGGTATAGGTTGATAACGATAGTGATAATACGTAGTTTTAAGCAATGCAATTGTATTTCACGTAATTTTATTAATTAATTCACCAACGCTTTGATATTCAGTAAATAACCATCACGGATACTGACCTTGTTCCATCTTTCCCAGATAATATAAGTAGCATCATAATTGCGCAGTTTCGCTGATAATTGAAGAGCATATATGCGGAATACGGAATCTGCAATAGCCACCGCAAAAGTCACATAACATACAAATTGGGTTCGTTCGTTAAAGGCACTGAGTAATCTTGACTGCCTGCACTCAAGTCCCAACGCTTCTAAAAAATCCATAAATCAAATGAAGTAATTAATATTTCAAAATCATCCTACTGTTTAGTCAGTATACGGTGACAAAGGCTTTTGCGACACGTCGTTAGTGTCGATTGCGACCATGATACGTCATTACGGCGTCGCGTCGGCACCGACGAGAGGGCTTCATGCGAAGGCTTCAGACCTGTGAACCCATACCACCTTACACTTGAGTGTTTACAAGATTCTAGGCAGGACTCTATATATGTAGAGCCTAACCGAAGATTTCGGTAATAAAATAAGTAATAATTCTGTAACGATGATGGGGTGATCTTGAATCAAGTCGCCTGAATTTGAGGATACTGCTACTGTGGAATGGTCAAGGGGCTTTGTCTTGACCCTCCCAATTCGATTTTAGCTGCCGGAGTTACGCGAAAATATTTTAAATTAATATTTAAAGTTTCTGTAAATTCACACGAAAAACACGCGGAAGCGTGAAATGGAACGCAATATCAGGAAATCCTACTAATATTATAAATGTGAATGTATGGATGTTTGTTGCTCAATCACGTCCTAACGTATGAACGGATCGGGCTGAAATTTGGAACACAGATAGATTATAGTCACATTATAGATTATAGAACACATAGGCTACTTTTTATCCCGGAAAAACAACGGGAACAACGGGAACGGGAACTTCGCGGGTAACACCGCGGGGCGCTGCTAGTATTCCATAAATTTGAACGTCTGCTATGTCTAATTTCGTGAAACGTGTAAAAAAAAAACATCAGTGTTTTTTTCTGGTGTTGATCATGATCAGTGTAATCAACTATGTTTATAAATTAAAATAAATACTCGTACATAGGGGTTGCCCTCCCTTCCCTCTCCCCCCCCCCCCCTTAATTCAGGCGACTCGATTTTCAAGACCTTACCCCGATGATGTAATCATAAATTATCTCAATGGATGTTGTCCAATAATAGAACAGTAAATAACTAATTAGTGTGTGGGCGCTCAGCGCTGGCAAAACCTCTCTCCTTATGAATAATTTTCTTTTGTATTATAAAACTATATTTATACCTTAAGTCTTACAAATAGTTTTCTTTGTTGCAGGTTCACAAGGATTTCTTCGGTCGGGTAGTGCCGCTATCACAAGTTCGTCGTACAGGTAAAAAAATCACTTTCTCATTTAATACAAACCCAAGTTCCCATTTATTTAAATAAATAAATTTATTTATTTGCGAAAATGGGTAATTACAATAAGATCTTAAATGTTTATATTGAGAACTGCATAATCAACCTTACAGCAAATATTAGGTTGTCTATGATTTGATAAAATACTTTATAACATATTTGGTCGTAAAGGGTATCTTATTGCACCAATTTCTGTATCATAATGTATCTCATTACGTACTCGTGCGGTAATGTATAATGTAAAACGCACGGTTTCAAAATGCTCCGTCTAAAACGAACGGTACCTTTTTAAATCTTAGTAAAGAGTTTTTATGTCAGAAAAGTAGTCAACATTTTATGAATAAAATTAACTTTGAGAGGTAAAATATAACAGAGAATTATTTAATTCGTTAATTTAATTAATTTTGACCATAAATTACAACAATATATCTGTAACAAAACAAAACACAAAAATATTAATTTACTTTATTACTAATGACATAGGTATAGGCTGGTTCTGTGCCGTTCCTTAAAAAAAAAAGGCGCCGATGCGCGCGCATTGCTAATCTGTGAACAACTGAACCAGTACAAATTATCCCGCGCCCTTTTTTTTCGCTGTAATGTTTTTATTTGAAAATGTCGTCAGAGTTTTATTTATTTCCTCGCAAATATGTTATAAAACGTCGTATGACATACGTGCGCTTTGATAATTCACCACTTTGAGCTGCCTATTCAAGCACTACCAATTTCACATTTCGATTATGTTTAATGAAAAATTTCGAAAAAAAAAAAACTATTTCTGTTTTGTCGTTATTATTAAGAATCTGATCTTGGACAAGCAAGACAAAAATGGATAACAAACCAACAGGTCAGCTGTAGCACGCGAATTGAATTTATACTTTACTAGCTGTTCTCTCCGAGACTTCGTGCGAGTAAAACGCTAATGTGGTCTAGGTGATTTTCAAAATGTTATAAGAGCATAATAGGCGAGACCACTGAAAAATATAATTCGTCCGTCAGTTAGATTATTAAAAGATATTGTACTTACACGTATTGTTTTCTTTTGTTTCACAGACAAAAAATGACGAAGATTAGCTTAGAAGTTTCGAGTGACGTCACGTTATTGTACGATTTTTACTAAAGAGTGACGTCAAAACTCCGGAAGTTTGATGATCTATATCTCTGTCAATTTTTGATAATTTGGAAATACAAAAAATACGTGTCCCATATTTTTCGTATCTACCTGAACTAATTTGAATGGTGTATTTTTGATCCTGTCGTCATCCCAATTTTTAATCCATATTTTTTGTGAGAACGCCCAATAAGTGTAGGTAACCAGACAATTACCACAACTCCTTTAGCACAATGGATATCGGGCGGGCAATCGGCGGGATCAGGTGCGCACCGATACGGCCCGCAAATGAATATTAACAACCCTTCCGCGACGCGAATTGAGAATAATAGCCCGCGCCGGGGGATTAGCTTTATGCGATAATGCGGGCCCCGTTATTGGACGATTGTTTATATTTTAAGTAAAGAGTTTTGCCTGGAATTAGGGAAAATGTGAACGATGACACACAAGAACAGCTGTTCAATTGAGTTGATTGTTCTCTTGAAAATTGTAAATGTGATGCTATTGCGTAGGTGTTTCAGAATGTTTTATACATTTTCAGTATGCTTATTTAATGCAAGGGTAACTCACGTGTGATATAGTCAATCCAGTCCGACTTAGTTTTCAGCCGCGTTCGGCGGCCTTTATCAAAGAGAGTGCGCGCGACTGACCGTTCCGTGTTCGTGTATATATCGAATAGTTTTTCAAGGATCAACTGATATTTTATCAGTTTTTTATCTATTACAATAAAAAAAATATATTTCAATAAAAATAAATCATAACTATACAATATTTCTTATACAGCTATAAACAGGTAGGTATATTAATTCCATTACCCTGAACCTGTGAATAACCTATTGGATTGATTTTAATAACCCCTTCCAATACATGCAATTTATAACTTGAAGTAAGTGAAGCCGCGAGGGATAGCTAGTGTTAAACAAAACTCAGCCATTGTTCGCAGTGTAAGCCATTATTGCAGTAGGGCAAGTTATAATGAGGCTATTTAATTGTGGGCACACAGGCGGGGCCCCCGGCGTTGCTAAATCGACTTACTGTTTGATTTCCACTGGGTGCTTGCTACAGACTTTAACGTTAGAAGAAGGTAGTAAATCAGACAAGTTTAGTGGCGTGTTTTGCTTAAAATGTTGAGTAGATTTTAAGTATGTTTTTGTGTTTGACTCCGAAATGCCAGATGTTAAACTATAATAATTATTATGTTATTTTTACAAAAAGCCATAGTGGCGTAGCGGCGAGAACATCTCACTCTCAAATGTGAGATCGTAGGTTTGGATGCCGCATGCATCTCTCTATGTATTTTCCCACGAGTATCTAGCAAGAGTTTGTCCTAGCCACTGCCTTTAACGATGAATGAAAACATCGTGAAGAAACCGGTATTTTCCAAGACAGACATCTTTCGAAAACATTCGTCATTCGGTAAACTGCACCAGGCCAGTGTGGTGGATTATGATCTACGCTCTCTCTTTGTTAGATTCTATTTTCCAAGTCCCAGCAGTGGGAATAATAAACTGGCTGCTTATGCTCTATGCTAATAAAGAATAATCTCATGTCTAAGTTTCTACCACTATACGCTCTGTCAAGTCAAGTTCTACCACTATGGTAGAATTCTTGACAGAGTCCGCCTGTACCTTTGCACATTTATTCTACCGCGAAGCTATATGTGAAAACATCACTGTGTTCCGGTTTGAAGGGCAATGCTTCCAAATAAATTACAGGGCAACGAGATAAATTATATTATAAATGTCAGAATGACGAACGTAATTATTAATGTTTTTTTTTAATTAATGTTTTATTAATGTAACGTTTTGTACCTATTTCAACCAGGTTATTTAGCACCCAAACACATTGCACATTTTACCCCTCCAAGTAAAGTTATCTAGCTTCATCTAGTCACCCTCCGTCTGCGGTTGAGCAGAAGTAATGAGGTGCCCGATGACTTCACATTGTTAAACATCTCGAAGATTGGTTTTACAGCTGGTTAGCCGCGTAATCTGCCGTGTGATTGGCTGATTCTGTCTCTTGCGATAATGAATATCAAGTGAAAGTGAGGCTGAGAACGTTTGTTTATTGTTGATTTTATTATATTTGTAACTGGCATAGCTTCGCGGTTTTACTTGTGTAGTTACCGTTCTTCTAGTTTCCCCGTGATGAAAAGTAGCCTATGTTTATGATACTCCAGGCTTTAATCTGTGTTCCAAATTTCAACCCGATCCGTTTAGGTGTTCCTACGTAGGTAATTGAGCAGATATCTATACATACTCATACTATTTTATTGATAACGAGTAGTTACATGTATTAAAGATATTCAAATTAATTACATATACAGGTCAATACTAAATACATCGGAACTTTCGATTTTGTAATATAATATACGTAGTTCTATTCTAAACTAAACATTGTTTCCATTCCTTTCGGTCCTAACTAAAATCATATACAGTATTTTATTTTTTTAAATGTATTTTTTTTAGCATAGAGTGACGAGACGAGCAAGACATGTGCCTGGTGGTAAGCAACATGCCTGCCACATAACAGCACAGTAACACGCAGCTATTGAATCATGAAGAGTCTAAATTATTGCCTAGCACTGCACTGCGCTCGTCACCCAGAGATCTAAGATCGATAAGCACTGTAATTTCTCTGGAAACATTGCCCTTCAAACCGGGACACAGTAACGTTTGCACTTTACTGCTTGGTGGTCCCGTCCCCCCTTATTTTCCTCTTCTTCTGATTATCCAAGAAATATGTAAAAATAAATAAGATTTTAAGTGACAAAAGTCACGGACCCCGGAGTCTGTGAAGTAGCAATTTTGAATAATAAAAAAATAAACTGCTTGGTGGTAGAATAACTGGCAAAGGTGTGGTACTTCCCCAGTATTCTATGTATGCTATGTATTCGTCACATTAATATTTTTCCTGGGTAGAAATCGAACCCAGGATGAATGACTCCGCCGGCAAGTTTCCTACCAACTAAGCTACGCGTTCGGTCATTTTAATCCTACAAATATTATAAACGCAAAATTTTGTAAGATTGGGTGGAGGTTTCTTTGTTACTTTTTCACCCAAAAACTACTGAATTTGGATGAAATTTGACACATAGATAGAAAATAGTCTGGAATATCACATAGGCTATCTTTTATCCCGGGGAAATAACGGGATAACTGCGCAGGTGAAACCGCAGGGCATTGCTAATTAGGTATATAATTTGGAATGGTTTAAAACGCAAGTTAGGTACAAGTTCGCGCCGCGACCGCGACGTGAGACCGCGACCGGAGACCAAGACAGGCACTTGACACTATGGAATTGTATGGACGCCAGTTCGCGCTGAGACCGCGACAGGAGACCGAGACAGGTCGCGGTCGCGGTCGCGGCGCAAACTGGCGCCCACACAATTCCATAGTGTCAAGTGCCTGTCGCGGTCTCCGCTCTCGGTCTCCTGTCGCGGTCTCCGCGCGAACTTGTACCTTAACTCGTTTTAACAATACCACAACTCTACCACTTTTTTACTACTTACAAAAAGTTTCTTCAATGTGTGGTTCATTTTCTATGTTTAATATCCAAGAATAATAAGCGAAGCCGGCGACAAAACGCTGCCTCAAAAACAAAATTACTCCGCACATTAAAATAAGTCTCTCACATCGTCATTGTCTCACAGATTACATAACAGCATTTACATACACCTCCCTTTGTGGGGGACGTTACTTTTGTAGAGGGGGGGGGGGTGTAGGCGGCAGACAATTAACTAGCGCAAACACCCCGCGCCGCTCGTGATTATACCTACGGGCTAATTGCGTCGCTTAGTGTTTGGGCTTCGCTCGTATCTAGAGCGAATAATTACGTGTTGTGGTCTAGACTTTGGCTTATTTGGACTTAGAGTAGTTGTATTGTGTGTTCACTAGTCGGGTAGTTTTTGAATGGAAACTTCTTTTAGCGCACTATACACTGAATTTTTCGTAGGCTGTAAGAAGCCGTCGCGCTCGGAAGATTTTTTTTTTTATAGCATAGAGTGACGAGACGAGCAGGTCATGTGCCTGATGGTAAGCAACATGCCTGCCACATAACAGCACAGTAACACGCAGCTATTGGAACATGATAGTCCAAATCATTACCTAGCACTGCACTGCGCTCGTCACCCAGAGATCTAAGATATTATGTCTCTAAGCCCTGTAATTTCTCTGGAATCATTGCCCTTCAAACCGGAACACAGTAATGTCTGCACATTAATGAACACATTACTGCTTGGCGGTAGATAAGTAAGTAAGTGAAAGGATCGTTCAAGTAAACTCGGGGGCCCCATGTGAGAAAGATACAGTGAGCTGCTGCTCTTGACTTTCGTGTTGCTGCGTTTACATATTCAATTTGCATTAATGTCAGTAGTACCATTGATGGTACAAATGACACAACTTTGTATCTTTAGTACCATTAATGGTACTAGAGACAATTATTTGCAGATCAGTAGTACCATCAGAAATATTTATGTATCGCTAGTACCATGAATGGTACAACTAAACAAATTTAAAATACCGTAAAAGTGGTAATAGGGTCGGTTCACGTCAGTCTGAAACATATTATTTCATGTGTCAAACGAATAAATTACTACCTAAACCTTGAACTGGAATTTTCATAATTATATCTACAAATAATTTGCGAAGCGGCATCGACGGATGATGCTTCGGAAATGAAGGTAGTGCGACGTGGCCGAGGAAAAGTTTTGTTATTTGAAGGTTTCCAATATTATTTTCATGCCAAACATGAAAATGGTAACTAATACAGTTACCATTTTTACCATTGCCGATGCAAAAATTTTAAAAATCCTGAAAAATATACCGGAACTGTTACGGTAGGTATGTTTATTTTGTTCTACGGCAGGTATGTTTTTTTTCTATACGGCAGGTATGTTTATTTTTTATACGGATTAGGTTTGCGTTTGACCACGATCTCACCTGATGGTAAGTGACAATGCGTTGTAGGACTGAGCACGCTTACCTAGAAGATACCACTTAATCACTCGAAACTTAAATACTACCAGATTGTAACTTTTGGGGGCTTCGGTAAACAGTTCCAGTCCTTGGCAGTACCTATGCATCATAAATGTGGAAGCAACATATATCCATGTGAAATAATCACTCTTTTGAGTTTGTTTTAATAATCCTCATTCAAGTCATTTCATACTGTGAACTTAACATAACTGCAACACAGCCTGATATAAGCATATCAGCATCATGCTGCTTGCCTATGACTCCATAAATAAGTCAGAGTAAGAAAAATGTCGATTCCAAGTTTGTACTGAACTCTAGAACTTTTTTTCTATAATAAATGTCAAAAATGTAATTACGTTAATATCTTTACTTTTCTTTAATGGTACTAAAGATACAAAGTTGTATCACTAGTTCCATAAGTATCGGTTGACAATTACGGGGGAATATCTTCATTTTTCTTTAATGGTACTAAGGATACAAAGTTGTGTCATTTGTACCATCAATGGTACAAATCAATGGTACTACAGACATTAAGGCTTCAATTTATGTGTTTTGGTTATGATTTTAATTATTATCAAGTATAGATTTAATAGTTTTTAATAGTTATTTATTATTTTAGGTTTCACTCCTGCCTTGCGATATTTAAGCATACATTTATTTTCCTTGATATTTATATTTTTTTCTGATTATAGACTAAACTGTCTGATGTATTGTGTGGTGTGTATTTAAGTATTTAACTTGAAGATTGTTTCGTGCTATACCATTGATTAACAATTTACTCCCATTGGTCTACAATAATTAGTGATATCAGTGGTAAGACTATACCACTGATACTATGTAGAGTGTAGACAGATAAACAGAAACCCTTAATTATGTACACCAGAAAAATAACATAGGGGACAAAAGAATACTAACAATGACAATGTAGTAAGAAGCATTACATAGGCTAAGTTGTTAAAATAATTCCATAATAAAATATGTTATTTTGTCAGACCTTTTTCTTCTGCCAATGTGACCTTCGTGTGGTTCCTTTTTTATTTAAGTACCTATATCTTATTGGTTTATTTTATTGGTGAATAGGGTGACTATGCATACAGCATTTTTAACTGTAAAAAAAAAAGGAAAGGAAATTAATTATCAAATGTTTTGTATTTGATTGTTATTTATATTTTAATTTATTAATTTGACATTTTCATAGTGTACCATACAACCATTTTGTAAAAAATTGTAATGTGTGTGTTATCTATGAAATAAATTATATTCTATTCTATTCTATTCTATTCTATGGTGTCAATGTGTGAATGTGCGTTGCGTTTGTTGCGTTTTATGGATTCACGGCGGATCTGACTCATTTCATTCCGACACCAAACTCTTCCAAAAGCACGCACGGCACTGCGGGGCTCTGTATGCCAATACCTTGCGTCTCGCCGGTATCCACGCGCGTGGGTGCGTGTTTCTCCGCATGTAGGTGCGTGATCTGCATGAACACGCGTGGATGCATTTTCGGTGTGTTGGACTAGGCGTGTTTTCTACACAAACGGAGATATTTACATACAACGATGGAACACGCATTCATGCATTACGCTGCTTGGTGCGTGTCAGTATGTGGATCGCATAAGCCTCGTGTAGCTCGGGTATAAACCCGAGCGACACGAGCTTATTTTTTATTTTTTTTATATATCATAGAGTGACGAGACGAGCAGGTCATGTGCCTGATGGTAAGCAACATGCCTGCCACATAACAGCACAGTAACACGCAGCTATTGGAACATGATAGTCCAAATCATAACCTAGCACTGCACTGCGCTCGTCACCCAGACATCTAAGATATTATGTCTCTAAGCCCTGTAATTTCTCTGGAATCATTGCCCTTCAAACCGGAACACAGTACTGTTTGCACATTACTGCTTAGCGGTAGAATATTTGGCAAAGGTGTGGTACTTCCCCAGGCGGACTCTGCTAAGAGTCCTACCACTACAGACTTTCAAGCTCAGTTTTTCAAGCTAGCGTTAGCAAGCTAGTCTTTCTAGCTTAGTATAGACAAAACTAGCGTTGCGTAACGTTGTCTACACGAAGCTAGAATTACTAGCTTGCTATCGTAGCTTGAAAAACTAGCCTCGTGTAGCTCGGGCTTTAGACCATCGAATCTCAAATGTCATATAACTGTGTTGTATATTGTTATAGATGCGGTGACCGACGTGATATCATCAAGCAGCGTGTTCTACCAGTACAGGGAGGGATTCAACAACGCAGTGCGAAGAAACGTTCGGACCAAGGATTTGTTATAGAGTAAGAAACTTGCTGTGTTAAATAAATAGTATTTGTACAATCACTTGTTTCATTTCAATGCAAGTTTTTGAAAGGTGTTGACTACTTTTTGGTAGGAAAGTCTTATGGGTTCGTTAATTTTAGTATTAAACATCACTATTGTTGCACGTTTCCAGCCGCCAACTGCCATCGTTCGTGTATCGTCGCTCTATCAGCACTCGATTGCGGTTGGAAACGCAAGACCGATGATCGGGCTGAGTGGCGTATTACAGGAGAGGCCTATGCCCAGCATTGGATGAACGGCTGTCAGCGAGCGGTCTGCTAATTTGTGTTGCCAATGTAATATGTATCTTAACACGCGTGACATAAAGCCCATATTTGAGTGTATTTGTCGGGCGGTAGCGGAGTCGTATAAGTCGGCGCAAACCTTTATACGCTTTTTGGGTGGGTGAAATTTGGTGAGTGAGTGAATGACATAAATTCCATTTTTGAGTGTAATTTATTTGTCGGGTGGGCGCAGACCTTAACGCTCCGCTGCTCCGTTGTAGCCCGAGATTAGCAGTTCAGTGACGCGAACTTCCTCTACGGATAAGACTAAGCAAAAGAAGTTTAGTTCAATAATACAAATTAGAAACCACACAAAAACTACACGATTAAATCGTAAACAATAACTTTAGAACACGTTCATTCAACATAACACTGTAAAAAAAACAACATAACAGGCACTTCCAAGTTAGATTTACAGAGAAAGTTGTAGCGCAGGTGGTACTACCAGACAGACAGACGGCGCAACTTTGCGATTTAGTGCGCAATAAACACTCGCTTTTGTATTGTTCTATGGGAACACTTATGCGATTACTTTCGAACGCAGTGGAGTTCGGTGAAGTTAGGGGGTAAGTAAATCATTGTGTAAATGTGCGGCGCTAGTGTAGAGTTTATATAATATTCCGGGAGCTGGTAGCAAATTTTGGGTAAATTTTTAAGGCAAGCTGAAAACTTGTCACAATTCAATTCATTTATTCAAACCATAAATTCATAAGAACACTTGGTAACGTCATTAACAAAAAGGCAAAGAATCCGTGTACATCTATACTAATATTATAAAGCTGAAGAGTTTGTTTGTTTGTTTGTTTGTTTGTTTGAACGCAAGGATCTCTGGAACTACACGTCCGAATTGAAAGATTCTTTCTTTGTAAGATAGTCCATTTATCGAGGAAGGCTATAGGGTATTTAACATTACGCTACTATTAACAGGAGCCGAGCATGAATAAAAAATGTAACAAAAACGGGGAAAAATATTGCTTTTAGAGAGCTTTCGTTGCGTGACAGCATTTGTCATATGTTAAAGGTTGCGTCATTATTAGAACCTAAAGTAACCGAATTTGAACAAAATTTGAATTGGTACGACCAATTTTCGATAGATGGCGTAGCAACGCGCGCGCGTTCAGCTAGTAATAAGATAAAATAACTGTCAAAATGAATAAAGCGGCTGTAAAGGAGCCTCGTCAATCAAATGCAGCTGTAAAAAGGCTTTGTTAAAGACAAAATAACAAATAATTAATACATACAGTTTACAGATACTACATGAGTACAAACAGTGTTCCATCAAAAGTTTTCTATTTATAAATCTATTATTTTACCTTATTACAAGATTCTAGTTTCAACACATTTCTCTTCCATACGTTACTATCTTTAACAAAGTCATCTATATTATAATATGCCTTGCTCAATAGGTAGCTTTTTATTTCATTTTTAAACTTTGTTTCATTAAGACCTTCGACTTGTGCAGGGATTGCATTATATAAGCGAATACCATTACATTTGAAAGAGTTATTTGTTTTCTGAAGTCTGCACTTAGGAAATACAATTTTGTGCGTATGGTGCGCTTTTGGATTCAGATCAGTTGGTTTCTTCAGTCGACTTCGATTTTTTGTTTTGTTTTTCGAAAAAGAATAGGAATTCCCAAAAATAGAGGCACAGACCATTTTGGAAGGACTTTCTACCTGCCAGATGCTCTTTCATTTCATTAATTACATCAGGGGATTCATTTTGCCCCGCTACTCATCAGTCAGGTCTGCATCTCCGTCCAGCTCTGCATCTTCGTGTTGGGGTGTCATAGGAGAACTATGTGGCAAGTTTTCGGCTTGCCTCAAATACCTACCCAAAATCTACTGCCACCAGTTTGTTATCTGGGTGTTTCTATGTATAATAAGTATGTATTTAAAACTATATAAGTATTATATCAGCTATCTGGCCGCCATCATACAAGCTTAAAAATATCCACCAATATTTATTGAAGTGAAAACTTCTTTAGGCGCGTTATAGACAGAATTTTCGTGGGCTGTGAAATGGACTCATGATCACGTGATCATCACGCTCGGATATGATAAGAAATTTCGGGTAAACTCGGGATGCTAGAGCGAGAAAGATAATGTGGTCAACAAACGTTCCAGACCGAGAAAGATAATTGTTAGAGGAGGACATGGGACAATACATACTCTTACTCTCTCTCGCTGCTCACTACCAGTGTTGACTGACACCTTAGCAACTTTCTCGCTGAAACTGGCGAATTTTTAAACTTTTTTATCACGACATTAACTTCTAGGTACTTACCACATCAATTGAACCTGTCACGAAATGTTAAATTTGCATTTCACGTCCATTGCAAAAAAGTTATGGTTGTAATATTTTATCACAGCACTTACACTACGTAAACACACAAAATGATACCCATTTTCATAAGAAAGTGCTTACACAAATACACTATAACACAACATATTTATGCATTTTTAGCGAAATACATAAATATGACATAACTAAATAGCAAACACTAAAAACTTGTGAGTGTGAGTCAAACGGCATTTTCGACCCGCGTAATTTTTTTTTTAATTACTCTTGGCCATGGATACTAATCATTCAGCCGTAAAAGTTTTAAATTAAAATTATTTAGTAGTCTTTATATAGTTAAGTATTTCTTATTTTAGTTTTCACTTCTGCCGTGCGGTTTTAAGCGCACACATTTTTTTTATTTATTATTTAGTTCTCGCAATATATGTATCGGTACCTAGGTATTATAGTGAAGAATCGCAGAACATAATTAGGATTATGACTATACAATATTTTTTAATAATCTAACTGATGGAGTTATTAGTTTTCTTTGGTCATCATGCCTATTCTAATCAACTTACCTGAAAAGTCTTACTTAATTTCTTTAGTGATATTTTTTTTACTATGATGATAGGTTTGTACTACGCCGCCATCACGCCTGATATTATGCAAAGATGCTATCTACGATGGATTGTTCTAATCTAAAAGAAACCGATTCATTCTCGATTTGAAGAGACCAAGATATAACATTTCGTAAGTCGAAAATAAATAAATAAATAAATAAAAAATTTTATCAATAAAATCGGTACATTATTCACTTAAATTACTAATTTCCCAAACTAGGTGAGTTCACACCTGTATTTTGGGTATTAGACCTATTCGTTTTTACATCAATCTATGCAAGTACACTTCGTCAATTCTTGATTATCTATTTTATTAATACAATTTATTTTAAGAAAAACTGAAATAATGTTAAATGAGAAAATATTAACAATAATAATAAAAATTTAAATGATTTCAATTAAATATAACATCTTCGGTACAAAAATATTAGCTCAGAATTAAAATATTATTGTGGCATTATAGCGACTTATGCTCGTGTGTGAGTGTGTGTGTGTGTGTGTGTGTGTGTGTGTATGTGTGTGTTTGTTTGTGTATGAGTAAGGGTGTGTCGTGTGTGGCAGGAAAAGGTATTATGAGGGGTTATGAGGTAATTTTGAGTAAGTTTTCGGTGTCGTCATAGGTCAAGCTCATCAACCATCTCTCAATCGCAATTTTGCAATTTTTCAGATTCAGACTGTAAATATTTAGAGTTTTGTTCACTCGGTTATATAATCGGGCGCTCACGTCATCATAATGTCGGTTGGCAAGTGCTGTTCGTGTGCGAGTTATAGTACAGACAGAGTGTTTCCTGCGCCCGCTGGATCGACTGTACGGGAGAGTTGAATGTCTGCGGAGAAGTACCCGCTTCACGTAGAGCTGTCTGACCGTGAGAACAGCACAATCCTCATACAACTGTTTAGTAGGATATCTACGTGGTTTACCGGACATAACTTTTAGTACTGCTCTCTGTGCCCTTTCCAGTGAGAGCATATTAGTAGCGTAGGTGCCTCCCCACGCTGTGATACAATATGATATCACAGACTGTGCAAGAGCACAGTACACTGTCTTTAGGAGCTCCCTTGATGCAGTCGCCCTAAGTCTTTTGAAGACAAACATAAGTTTCCTAGTTCGGGAAATTACATTCTGCAGATGGGGACTCCAGCTCAAAGTGTCGTCAATCGTCACTCCCAAGTATCTAGCCTGAAAAGCACGTGAGATTTCCTGACAATCACAGTATAAGCCCCCTTGACCACAAGTGTGAGCCTTAATCCTCAGGGAACCGATTTGTGGCCGCAAATTTGCACTTGGTGAGAAGGCGATATACAATGTCTTACTTACATTCAAGGTCAGAATATTTTTCGATAAGCAAGACATCACCTCTGCAAGAGCCCTCTCAGCATGGTCCTGTGCGACCTCCCAGGTACTCCCATGGACTACCAGAGCTGTATCATCGGCATACATTAAGATCCTACAATTTGGGATATCGAGCAAACAAATGTCATTCACATAACTATTGAAGAATGTAGGCCCCAGCACACTACCCTGCGGCACACCGCACGTTATTTTTTTCTCCGAACTGATGACGCTGTCTATTTTAACTGATTGTGTTCTGTTAGTCAAGTAATCAGCAAAAATCCCGTAAGCCTGACCGCGTATTCCCATGCCCTCCATCTTTGCGAGTAGGAGAGGGATGGATACCGTGTCAAATGCTTTAGAGAGATCCAGTAGTACACAGAGAGTCTTGTCCCTACTTTCCAGATTTCTGACTAGGGAGCTCGCAAGTCCAAGCACAGCGTCCTCGGTACTTTTCCCTCTGCAAAAGCCGAACTGGTTGTCTGCGATCAGCTTACGAGCCTCCAGATAGTCTACGAGTCTTTTGTTTAGTATTTTTTCTAAGATTTTTGACAGACTAGACAGTACAGATATTGGCCTATAATTGTTAACATCTGATCTAGAGCCACTCTTGAAAATAGGGTGGACTATTGCTCTCTTAAAACCCCCCGGAAATACACCCGTGGATATACATACATTGAAAACGTGAGTTGCCGGTGGCACAAGATATTGTCGAGCGCATTTCAGAAGCTTAACAGGAATATCGTCCCGGCCAGTAGCACAATCATCTCGCAAACCGGCAATGAGTGAATCCACCTCCTCATGATCCGTTGGAAGCAACACCATAGAGTCACCGCTCGGATTACCATGAAGACGTGAGGGCAAAGCATCATTCCCGTCAACAAAAGTAGCAGTAATTTTATCTGCAAGTCGCCTACCGATATCCACGAAGTGTTCATTAAGACCGTAGTCGGTGAGCGTGGGAAAATAAAATTGCATAACTACATTGACAACATTACTCACACAGATATAGCACTATTCGTATTCTGATAGGCGCCCACAGACAGAGCCATAGTTTCTACGAAACGGAGATTCCGGAGCAGGTGTGAACTGCTACATATTCCATGTTATGTTACTGTTACGTATTCAATATCATACACCATCTAGGAATATTAGACTTTAGTATGCTCTGTTGTAAGTTGCAATTCGATTTGGAATGTGACAATAACAAACGGCTATAATTTCAATGTGTTCCAAACTGTCATTCAGCAAAACACATCCACATAATATCCAAACATTGACTTTCATAATAGGTACTAATAGGACATTTATCTCTACAGGGTTACTGTAACGAACATGCAGGAAGGACAAAGTGCAGGGTTAGATAGAAAAAGTGTTTTACATAAGTGTTTTTTTTAGATTAAGCCATTAATTTCATATGAAGTAAAAAAATCGCCGAAAAATTACTAGCCTACCGGTTTTTTATCGGATACACTTCGGAGAGCCGAGGGTCGTGGGTTCGATTCCCACCCAGTGCAAATATTTGTACTGTGTCTAGGTGTTCATATCTATAATGAGTAGAGATGCGCCGAGTAATACTTTTGCCGAGTAACGAGTACCGAGTATTACTCGGTTCCATTTTTTTTCAACCGAGTACTCGGCCGAGTAACTCGGTTCAATCAAATTCCCATTTCGCGCGCATCAACAAGTACAAATAGGTTACTATTACTACTCATTCATTAGCATAATTTTAATTTTATTGATTGAAATTATCAAAGCTTTCCTAAATTAGTAAAAAATACTTTTTGATTAACTGTTGGCTTAATTATATCTACCTAAATGGGAAACTGCCTTTTCGCCGAAAAGTGATTGGCCGATTATCACTGGCCAACCAACGGTTCGTCTAAGTTTCACTTTGACAACTAACGATTGTCAACTTTTTGTATGGCAACGTTTCATTTGGCAGAATTATTGTTAAACAGATTTGTATAATGACTCAATACGTTCAAGGCACTTATCATTTGTCAAATCTTTCACTACGCCAAACAACTTTTAGACAAATAACGTTTCGTCTGTGGATCAGTTCCCTTTTGTACATTTATATGATATTAGAAAATAAATTATTTTTACATGTAATATTATAACCACAGAAATCTCCAACAGATGTACACATTTGAAAAATTTCAAAGTTCGGAATGAAGTTAAAGTGAAATAGAAAGGAATCGGTTTGGTAAGGTTAGAACTGTGACCAACAAGGTACAAGCCATTCCGCGGCAGCGGCCGGCGAAGTGCCAGAACCAAATCGCTTTTGTTTCAGTACACAGAGCACAAACATGAGAAAAATAATTATTAAAAAAATACTCCAATAATACCATCAACCTGTATAATATTTGTTCCAAATGAAAATGGCATACCTGTAAATATAAGTAAATTTCGGCGAAAAGGCAGAGAACCCTACCTAAATATATTGCTTTTCTTAAACCGAGTATACTCGGCATTCAAACCGAGTACCGAGGCCGAGTACGAGTATCAAAAAACCCGGCGAGTATGCCGAGTACCGAGTATCAACCGAGTACTCGGCCCATCTCTAATAATGAGTATGTATTTCCTACTATATAAGTATTATATCAGCTATCTGGTCGCCATATTACAAGGTTGCTTAATTTTGGATCAGATGGTGGTGAGTGCGAGTGTCCACCAATATATAAGTATTATTTATAATATTACCGTGAAGTGGTTTTACAAGCTTTGAGCAACAAATTTGCTAACATTCAAACATTTACATACATTTGTAGAAGACTAGCAGCTCCTCTCGGTTTTACGGTTTTACCTGCGTAATTCCCGTTCCGATTGTTTTCTGGGATAACTATATCCTATGAGTTCTTCCAGGCTATAATCTAACTGTGTTCTAAATTTCAGCCCGATCCGTTCTCACTTTACCATGTAATTGACCAACAGATATCCAAACATTGACATTAGGAAATTTACCTCTACAGGGTTACTGTGACAAACGTACAGGAAAGACAAAGTGCAGTGTTAGAAAAATGTTTTACACAAGTATTAAATAATTCATTTCATATGAAGTAAACCTGTTTTTATTCATTTCTTGGCTAGATATTTTCAAATTCGCCTGAGTAGGTACCTAAAATAAATATTCACAAAAATCTATCAATTGTTATTGGTTTAAAAAAAATAATCTGATGTTGTAAGATTATAACCCTATCATTGCTTTACGATTGCGAGTCATCTTCTTCTTTAAACTTTTTTAAAAATCATCAATCTGGTCATCTTATTTAAAATCATACATTGTCACTACATAGTATAAAACAAAGTTACTTCCCACTGTCTGTCTGTCCCTATGCTTGCTTAGATCTTTAAAAGTACCAAACAGATTTTGATGCGGATTTTTAATTTATTGAGTTGTTTAAGAGGATAGTAAAAAACTCTTTATTAAAAGACCACACAAGGAAAAAAACTATAAATAACTTATAAAATAACGGATGACACTTTTAATGACCTAAATAAAAATAATTAAGCTTAGGAACCCGCTCCAAAGAGAAACAAGCTATCAAATTCTGAGTTATAGGTGTTCACTTCTATCGGCAGCTCTTATGACTGCCAATTTTTTTTTTCCAATGGCATGTGTCGAAGTTGAACGAACGGGGAAAGGAAACGTCATGAGAAAATCGGCTTGTTCCAAAATAGTCACCTTTCGAAGATATGTCATCTGGAAGCTCACTTTTGGTCAGTGTGGTGGATCTTGACTCTCGCCTTTTGAGATGGAGCACCGAGGTCCAAGAGTAGGACATACGGCACAACCAGTTGAGCCTAGTAGTTGTGCCTTGGGTCCGGAACGGGACATGAGGTCTGCATATGGATGAACTCAAAGTCATAGTTCTTTGATAAATATACAAAACACGTGAATAAATAAAAAAATAAAACAAAAGAAAGAGCATACAAATTGTAAACATTTTCAAAGTTTGAAATGATCACTTCACTGTTTTAGGTATAATTATAACTATTTATTATAATTAATTATCGTACAGAAAACTGTCAAGCATTATACGAGGTTAATAAATTTGATTTAAGTACAATTGTACTACAATTACAATGAGGATCCGTAACGTTTTTAGTTGAGAATGCAGATTTATAGAGCTAAGAAATCCTTAACAAACAGTGTAAAAATTTTTGTTCTACGACAAAAATTGACGAAGTTATGACCGAATTACTAGCGAAGTTCACCGAGTGGCCGTCGCGATAGCTGTGACGTCACTGTGACGGTCGCCGTAATAAGTAATAAGGCGCGCAGTGTTTTGTTTCTTGAATTGTGACTTTAAAACAAATTAAGTGTCCGATTTGTGTGTAATTCACTTTTTAAACTATGTATAAATATTGTATAGTGCCAAAATGTATAAACACTTCTATTAAAACGCCAGAAAAACTATATTTTTTAACGCGCCGAAAGACCCAAAACTTCGTAAAAAATGGTGTTCGGTTGTAAAAAGAGATCATAAAACTCTACCTTCTGCCCAGGCTACAAGACATTGCTGTGAAGATCATTTCGATGTGAGTACCTACATAACTATACCTATTATTTGGTTGATAATTATTAAAATAAGGTGGTACCTACTAGGTATTAAGTGCAGTGTCCTTTATATTTGTCTTATTTTAAGCTGCTGTATTAATAGAAACATACCTTCTTACTTTTTCTGAGTATTGTGTATAAACCTATAGGTACGTAGGTTTATTACTGTAGGTACTATTTGCCCGTTCTCATTTCTATGTAATATTCCAAGGTTAAAGCACAGAAACGTACTTAGGTAAAAATCAAAGAGTGAATGATATATTATTTATTTTTTAATCATCTAAACAACAGCGGTGCATGTATGTATCTGCCTCAGCTATGCCTTACTGTTAGAAGCAACTACATTAATATGTCCTACTAATATAACACTCGCATAAATTGTTACACACGTAGCGCAGTCCGCTTGGTCGAACATAACCAATTACCAAGGTTTCAATCATCATCATCAGCGGGGCTTAACTAGTATTTTTATATTTCAGTTGGAAGAAGATATGGAAAATTACGTAAAGTTTAAGTTGGTTGGAGGAAAGCTTAAACTGAAGAAAGGAGTTTTGCCTCATAAGTTTGAATGTCAAAAGCCTCAAAAAAAGAAAATTGACCGACCAGGTTATAAGAAAAGACAAGATATAGAACTAGTAGTTTTGGAGAAAAATGGCAACATGGAACAAACAATGTTTGCTTCAGCGGCTTCTTGTTAGTTGTCACCGTAACACCTATCTAATAATATGCACCAATCAAACCCAAACCCATAACTGAAAACTGCATCAAAATCAGACAAGTAGTCATGGAGAAAAATGGCGACATGAATTGCACAAACAAACATCCTCCCCCAAACGCATAGACCGTCTGCGTTGCGTCGTGGGTCGTGGGTCGTGGGTAATAAAAATAAAACAGAAATAAAATATAAAAAATGATTTTGATTTATATTTAAGTCATCCTACCTAAGTACATACTGAACGAACGATTTGTAACAAAACGCGAGATGGCAAAAAAACCAGCCATGACATCTTATATTGGATTCTGTCATACTTAGATCAGCAAGTGAGAGAACCATGCATTAAATAAAGCGCAAGTAGGTTAAAAAATCATTCGCGAAATTATCTACATATGAATGAACGAAAACAATTATTTAATTTACATTCGATAGTATAAACACTACTCTTAAGTTCTGAATATGTCCCTGTACCTACACTTTACATTCACTTTTATTAGATAGGCAGGTGTAATGATATGAATGTAAAGTGTAGGTACAGGGACATATTCAGAACTTAAGAGTAGTGTATATACTATCGAATGTAAATGAAATAGTTGTTTTCGTTCATTCATATGTAGATCATTTCGCGAATGATTTTTTAACCACTAACTAACAAATTAAAGATTACTAATACATAAAAGAATCCACTTTTGGAAGATTATCTGACTGAGCTTGCACAAAACCCGCTTCTACTTTATTAGTAGGTACTCATATTACTTATGTACGTTTTATACTTAAGTATCACAAAATTACACTCCAACAACACTTTATGTAAATAAATTGCCAAATATTAGGGACCAACCGAGTCGCGCGTC
Source organism: Ectropis crepuscularia (assembly GCA_963693475.1). NCBI lineage: Eukaryota > Metazoa > Arthropoda > Insecta > Lepidoptera > Geometridae > Ectropis > Ectropis crepuscularia. The sequence goes on from OY856358.1 coordinate 22,062,324, forward strand.
GCCGCTGCTACGTCGAATGTGCCGGCCGACCGGCCGGCCGCGCTCGGTTCCGTCACAGTGACGTCACACGCTCCCGCGTGCATTAACTTTTAGCGACAGGAACGGTATATGTTTATTATTTAATATCTTCGTAAGTAATGGTCCGATTTGGATAATTCAAAAAGATATATGATCCTTATGTCATAAAGAATAACGTGGATGATAGATCTATTGAATTTTCTATAACTTTACTGATCCTCATTATTGTATGATGTCTCCGTGTGCGTCAAAATTAACAAAACTAACCTATCTATTAAGGTATGGATGGTCTAGTCGAGGAACGCGACTGGTAACCCGGAGCCCCTAGTCAGACCCACGCGCACCACAGTATTTTAGAAGTTATCTGTATAAGACATTACGTTAACTTCAAAACGGTGAAGGAAAACATCGTGAGAAAACTGGCATGTTCCGAGAATCTTTCGAGATCATGCGTCATCCCCCAACCCGCACTGGGCCAGCGGCAGCGTTGTGGATTATGGCCTTGACACTCTCCTTGCAAGAGAAGGCCCCGAGGAGTCCCAGTAGTGGGATCATTTAGATGGCTGTTTATGTTTATCTATTATAAACTCATCTATCCCAAACATTGACTTAAATCTTTTCTCTTCATTTATTTTGACATATATGTGTTTAAAAACAAATTAAGCTTTAATGTTTTTATTCAACTTGACGCCCAAATGAAGTAAAACAAAAAAATATTTTTTGAAACTAGATGTAGTAGAGTAAGATCCCAGAGCTCCCAGACGTCACCTATTTTCTGATGAATGTAATGTGGACGATTGGGTAGAGACGATCGAAAAAGCGACATCGTTTCATGGTTGATGTTCCAAAGACACGAACGAAGAGATTTGACTCTACTTTTGTGATAAGAACGTCTAGGCTGTGGAATACGTTGCCTGAGTGGGTTTTTCCCGATGGTTACAATCTTTGTGTCTTCAAATCGAGAGTGAATCGGTTTTTTTCCAGATAAACACGCTCCATCGTAGACTGCATCGTCATAGCATCAGGCGAGATGGCGGTCAAGTGTAAACCTATTGAAGTTAAAAAAAAAGTTTGTAAGTACTAAGAACACATGCTTACTCGCTAACTTGCTTAGACGGCCAATTTTGAGATTTCAGTCAATATTTCCTAATAAATGTCTCACTCAGTCTCGCGCTCTTACCCATAGAGGCATAGTTGAGTTTAGGGGATGATTGCCCCCGTAGATTGGTCTATCTTATTGGAAAAAGCTTCAAAATTTTTGTCTGACGCCTTAACTTAACTTAAATGTGGGCCTCATAACAAAGCTCATAGTCACACAGCGAGCTATGGAGAGAGCTATGCTCGGAGTCTCTTTGCGCGACAGAATCCGTAATGAGGATATTCGCAAAGAACGAAAGTGGCCGACATAGATCAAAGAGTAAGCAAGCTGAAGTGGCAATGGGCAGGCCACATCGCTCGCAGAACTGACAACCGCTGGGGAAGAAAGGTTCTCGAGTGGCGACCACGAACCGAAAGACGCAGTGTTGGACGGCCTCCCACTAGATGGACAGATAACCTAACAAAGGTCGCTGGAAACCGCTGGTTGCAGGCTGCGCGGGACCGTTCGTTGTGGAAATCTAGGGGGGAGGCCTATGTTCAGCAGTGGACGTCTTGCGGCTGATGATGATGATGACGAGTTGTCTGACGAATATATTTACAAATGGAGCATGAGAATTGAAGTGAAATTAAATTATTATTTTGGAGTTGTTAAGCAAAACGGCTGACGGAAAGTGTCTGGGAGTATTGGGACCTTGTTTTTAAGGATATTGCCTACAACATACATGAAAATCACTTATTAGAAAATACGTGAAGTAAGTAATGTTTATATGTACCTTTATTACCCCATATCTCAAAATTGGCCGTCTAAGCAAGTTAGCGAGTAAGCATTACTAACTCTACTCAATCGTCCACATTTCATTAATTAGAAAATAGGTGACGTCTGGCAGCTCTAGGATCTTGGACTATAGTTCTTTAAGACATCTTCAAGACATTTTGATGTTGAGTATTAGTCCCTAATGAATATAATCACATATCTTCAAATCTAAGAGACGTACTTCTTAGCATTCCATGGATTCACCGTGCGGGTGCCGGGTCCATCGTGTGGCAGAGAGAGAAATCTCGAGTAGACCCCGAGACTTGTGACTCGGGCGTAGGTTTAAAAGGGGCCCCTTATATATTGACGTACGTCAACACTCACCTTCACTACTCGTACTTCTCTCCCTGCCCAGCCAAATCCGATATGATCCTACTAGTGCAGCTTTAGATACTCGTTCTAGTATAGAACTTACTGCACTTCTGGACAATCCAAGGTCTTTAAGCAGGTTATAGAGAGATTTTGCTGGTATACCTCTCGCTCCTACTTCTACAGCGTATAAATTAACTACATAGCCATTTTTTGTTAATTCATTTTGTAGGTCGTAATACTTATTTTGTTTCATCACGTGGTCTTTAGGTATATTAGTTTCCCACGGTACGGTAAGTTCTACCAGGACTATGCGTTTCGTAGCCCTAGAAAAAAGGAAAATGTCCGGTCTGGATGACGAAACACCCACATCCTCTGGGATTTTGTAGTGCTTTTCATACGTGTCCATTAAAATAGTCCAATCAGGTGCTGAACCCAGGATTGAGTAAGGCTTGTTCTTGGAGTTTGAAGTTGAGCCCTCTTTTACAAAGTTAATTTGTCTTTTGTTTATCGTCAATCCCTTTTGGGCTCTAGCTACCGAAAGGCTTACGGCTTCACGTATGATTTCAAGTACTCTGTCATGGCGCTGAGAGTAATGACCCCTATTAAGGAGCACCTTGCAACCCACCAATATGTGCCTTGCTGTACATATCGCCTCACTACAAGTATAGCAACATTTTTCAGAGGCTTTTCCCCACCTTACCAAGTTACTCTGGTCAGGGAGGGTCATTTGGAAAGCGTTCAGATAAAATTTTAATAAGGCAGGAGACCAGTCATATAGCAAGGTGCGCCACTTTAGAGCTAATGGGATACAAAACTCACCTATGGTTAACCACTCACTTTGCATTTCTAAATTCATAGCGTGCACTTTGTAACTATCATTTTCGTCTTGTTGTAGAAAGGTTTTTACAAGGTTTTGTTATAACTATTAACGTTCCGTAATTTTTTCTGTTTCTTAACTTTTCCTCGATAAATAAGATAAAAATGTAGGTAGGCCATATGTGAGCCCAGACTATAATTTCTGCTGATTTTCATTTTTTGGCTTCTAATCCGCCTTGTGGTAAAACTCTTAACAGAGTCCCCTTCGAGAAATACCACACCTCTACCAGTTATTCGACCGCCAATTAGTATTGTGCAAACGTTACCGTGTTTCGATTTAAAGGGCAAATTTTTCTGAAAAGCTGCACATCTTTGGGTGGCCAGGACAGTCCTACTACGGTGCTTTTAACCATCATTTGAATTGTATCAAATGGAAAAATATGTAGTTTTTGCGTGAAAGAATACAGACGAAAGCCACGAGATCAGTGAGTTCATAATTATTGATATGACGTGATTCACGTGGTAGAGTAAAGATTCGAAACGAACGAGTTCGCAAGTAGGTACGTTCACAATCTCTTACCGACGAAAGCATCCACGGTAAGGACTTAAAATTATTACTAACGTCAACAAGGTATAAGTATGTAATAAAACCAAGTTATACTGGTATGTAATAGTATATTTTGTAATAATTAGAACCGCTAACGTGTCTCAGCTACGTGACTATCTTACAACTTCATAATTATAACTAGAAATATATATAAATATAGTGTCCGCGTCTGCAATTCCAAAAATCGTGCATTCAGCAGTGATTTCATGACATTCATTTATTTACAATCAAGACGCGGACCTAAGAATAGTTCAACATAAAATGACGCAGATTACCGTCTCAATCACATTAAATAAAATAAAAAATATTGCAGGAAAATAACCCTTACTGAATCAGTAAAATACTTAAAATACAGAGAGAACTTTATATACCTTGTTACTTTTCTAACTTAAATCAAGATGAACTTCGACAAGAGACACAGTGTAAGAATGAAATGGTAAACTAAAAATCTGCGTCACTTTACTCTTCTCCAAGCATAGACAAAATTTGTTTGAGCCGATCAAAAACTTTTATTTCAATGCGGCAGATACCTCTACTAAGTCAAAAGCAGTGTGCTATGCAACCAGTTCAGTTTTTACCATTTAAAAAGTTTTTTAGTGACGCCATATTGTAACGACTTTTTGTCATGAATTCAGATATGATTCCATGAGAAAAGTCTACGAAGTCGAGGAGTCAAAGTTTTTCATATTAACTCTACAAATGCAAGGCAAGAAATACTTGTTCTGAGCGACTCAAGCCAATTCCGTCTTTACATCAGAAGTATAATCTTAAATTAAGTCATTTGTTACATAATAACTATTTCTATGTATATTTTTAACAAGTCTACTAATTTTACAAAGCAACAAAAAAATATATAAAAATTTACACTTGTAGCGCAACTGAGGGTCAAAAAGCCAAAAAGCCACATCACTTTAAGTCAAAGCCAGGGATATTTGAATACACTGAAGATCTGTTTTTAAAATTAATATAAGTTATTGTTAGATAACGTAATTGTAAGACGTAACGTAAGAATCGTATACTGATAGCATCACTTGTAAAATCTCACTGCTGTACCCAATAATGTTGCGTAATTTTAATCTTATCAACATTGTCATGAAAACTCAGTACAAGTGTCTAAGTACGTATGTAGGTACAAGTTTGTCATCACCACTGGCTTTAACGGTGAAGGTAAACATCGTGAGGAAATCGGCATGTTCCTAGAATCGTTTCAGGCCATGCGTCATCCCTCAACCCGCACTGCGCCAACTAACGTGGTGGATGATGGCCTTGACTTTCATCCTGCTAGAGAGGCCTCGAGTCCCAGGGGTAACAACATTTTTTTTTAGTGGGATGTCTATGCTAAGCCTTGAGTAAATACTTGCATTAAGAAACTTTTCACAATAGTCTACAGAAATTTTGTTGCATACAATTCTAAAATTAGATAATTTTATATTTACACAATCTATATAATAAGACATCTAATGACACGAACACCGAATTATTTTATATATTTTATTTACACTTACAATTTAGTTAAGGATTGAAATAACGTAAGGAAATTATAATATTCACAATAAATCTTGGTCGAATACTGCAATGGCAATGTGTATTTACATTTAAATATTCATAATCATCTACGTTTAATCTACATAAATATATTTTAAGCATACAAATATTTTAAATACTGAATGAGAACGTTTTTCAAATTTCATAAATATCTATTCATGCTACGAGTATTTCCAAAAAGAAAACGGTGAGAAATTAAATTTGTTTTTCACAGAAGCGTTTTGTTTTTCAATGAATTAGCGGGAGCTGTACCAAACGAGTATACATAGATAGCGCGCGCGCGCCTTGGAATCGCCTGGGTCGCCCGGGCTATGTTTGCGCCTGATTCTTGACTCCGACTGTATCCACCATATCAAGCGTGAGTAATCCGTTCCTATATATTATAAAATGTGTGAAAACGATGTATTTCTTTTCTTTTTTTAGGTTCTAAATTTATCAAACATAGCTGACAATAATCGTTATTTAAGTATTTAAAATAAATAATTATTAATATGAGTCGATGTTAACCACTGAGATGGACCTACCTTGATTATGTACAATAAATTAAATACCTAAAACCAAACCAAATATAACTAAATTATCGACATGTGTAAATTAATTAATTTTGTTATAATACCTTAGATATTAAAGGACATATGCATATATGTAACATGTCATTTTTGTTTGGTCCAAAATAATAACGTAAGATTTTTAGTATGGCATAAAACAATTACTTTATATAATTACATAGCATTTTGGCATATGTAAAAATATTGGCACACAATAAGTCCCTAGTATTATGGTATGGCACAATACATTGACACAAAATGATTGTATGGCATTTTAGGTATGGCACAAAATTTTGGCTCAAAACAATTACGATGGCACAAGAATTCACGAACAATTTTAACTTAAACTAAAGCTAGTTTTACTAAGTATTTACATTATTAAACGGCCAAAATTCGAGCTATCACAAATTACGATAACAGAGGCTAACAATTTAAATATTAAAATACAGAGTATTCAAATTTTGAGAGAATATTTGAGTATTATTTGCATTCAAAAAAAAAGAAATTAATAATAAAATATTTTTTCATCTTTTTTTGAGATCTCTTCCTCTCATTTCTTCTTATTAGCTTAGATGTTTATTATCGCCGGTTCTAGATCTAGATCTCATCACTCGAGATGTTTTGGTGGGTCCGGTGGTGCCGGCGCCGGTGCGGGTGGTGTGTTGTCGTGGGGTAGCAAGTGCAGAGGCAGTGGGGGTAGGTGGAGCGGTAAGAACGCGCGCGATTGAAAGCTGGCGAGGGAGTGGAGTAAGGCTGCAGAGTGCTCGTGCGCTTTACGACGTAGTTCAGCCACGCTCGAGGACCGGGCTTCTTCTTTGGGGCAACAAGGGCAAGGCGCGCCCCAACCTGTTGAAAAATATGTATTTATAAACACAATATGTTAAATTAAAGAACTATTATTACTTAAAAGTTTACGGCCAAATTGAGAACAGTAAAATTGATTTATGGATGGTCAAATTTCGACCACTTGGCAACTACTAGTAAATTTTAAATACTAAGCATATTTTTTAATTAAATGATAGACAGAAATTATAAAATAGTTCTACATTAACCGAATGAGGACCTAACGCATCGAGTTCCATCGACTTTTATGAGGCCTAAGCGTGGAAAATTAGTTCCGTCCATCATCTTCATCATCTGCAGCCTACAGACGTCCACTGCTGACGCCCATAGAATTCTACAACGACTGGTCTTGTGTGCCTCCATCCACCGACTTCCCGCGACCGTAACAACATCATCGGTCCATCGTGTCGGGGGCCATCCTACACTACGTCCGCCGGTTCGTGGTCGCTATTCGAGAACCTTTACTCCCTAGCAGACATCTATCAGGGCTAGAACCTAGGAAACTCTGGTCTAAATAATAAAGTTACCTTTTAGAGGGAAGAACGGCTGCGACAGATGGTTGAGATGTTGCGACAGGTGCGAGAGGTGCGGGGGCAGGAACAGCGGCGGCGCGGGGGGAGTGTCGCTCGTGGCTCCCCCGGGCGACGAGCGGAAAGCGCCCGAACTAAAACAAGACAAATACACATCTTAACATCTTCGGAAGAAAGTGAGGTTTCGAAAATGTTCTCGGATATTGTAACACTGAAAATGTATTTTAATACTACATTACAGCTTAACAATTCTACACTAAAAATTACGAAAAAAATATGTTTAGTAAAAAACAAATTAAACTCTCGTGTAACACCGATAGGTATCGAGCGTAACTCCCGTTGCACGGAAGACAATAATGAGCAAAAATTACTGTGTTCCGGTTTCAAGGGCAATGTTTCTTGAGAAATAAGAGCAAAAAGATAAATCCTGTTATATGCTGCGTAACGAGCGCAGTATTTGGACTCTCCATAATAATTATTTGCTTAACTATTTGACGTAGCGTTGTGTTATTATGTACAAGAGAATTGCTTACTATCAGGCACATATCCTGCTCATCGAATCATTCCGTATTATTTAAAAAAGAAACATGACAAGACTTGGTTTATGAACTCATGCAACACTGGCTCCATCATCTACGCATTTGATGTAAACCCTAGTATATATAGATGTTAAACGAAGCGCTGCTAAAGATGACACATCAGAATATGCAATCGGATTGATTTTCTCCAATATTTATCGGAATCGGAATAAATCATCGAATTTTTTCAGTGTGTCAAAAGTGTCCTTTACATAAAATGTATTATGAAATCCGTCCCGGGTGCAGGCGAGCCTTTGATCCGTAATGGCATGACGCCGACCAACCGTGGCGGGCACTTGAGACTAGGGATGATATAGAGATGAGTTTAACGGATCGGAGTTGAAACTGGAGGATTTGATACAAATATCTACTGATATTTATTTGCTGTAGTTTCAGAGTCGTTTATAGTATACGTTGTAGGCAAAAGGAAGGGAGTAGGTATGCAGGAGCGTGCTTACCCAGTATTTAAGTCGGAGCCAGAGGTAGAGTAGACCATAGTCAGCAGACTAAGTAAATAACAGAAAGAAAATAGTAAAATACCACGAAAAAGTTGTGATGAAGTAAGCTGAGCACACTGGGGGTACATAAGAAGCAGCACTAAATATAGTTCCGAGTTACTACTGGGACTCTGAGCCTTCTCTCGCAAGTAGTCCAGGCCATAATCCACCACGCTGGCCCAGTGTGAGTTGGTGGATGAGACATGACCCCGAAAGATTCTAGGAACATTTAGTTTTCCTGATGTTCATGTGTTCCTTCACCGTTTTAAGTTAGCGGCATTACGCACATGACTCCGGAACGACAGTGGTGCGCGTGGGATTTGAATCCGGGGTTCCGGATCGGCAGTCACCAGACAGACTAGACCAGCCGTAGCTAACTGCGAGTAAGACACATGACAAATATTGTCATTGCTCCTTGTTTGAACACCCCGTCTTCCAATGTGTCTTCGTTCGTTTATGGTATCCTAAGGTTGCCTGGAGTAGATTGCTGTCACCAATAAGTAGTATAAAAACATAGTAGTTTTCAGCTGATTTTATTATGTGAATTGTTTTAATTTTATATCGACAGTAAAGTACCTATCTATTTTTTTAAATATCCGATTCGATCTTCAAACTAATTCACAGGAAAAGTTGTATCCAAACAAACATAAACTAACTCTGATGGCATTACCATTAAAACAAACCTGTGTGAGGTTTATTTTAAACATGTATTTTAATTCATAACTAAATAGCAATGTATAAATTACAGAAAAAGTTTCAACCGGAACTTTAAAATCAGTCTGTAGTTCCGTCCTTTTCGAAACTGAGTCGACGCGACTGGAACATCCCTATTGGAGATCAGCTTTCATCTCATTGCAGAACTTCACTAACGCAATCATCTAGTTAGCCCATTACAACTTGCGCATTTCATTTTTGAATTTGCTATTTCGTGATTGGGGTGATAGGATTTTGTGTATTGGTGAGAGTTCGGGTGGATATTAAACTTCGACTCCAGAGTCGCATAATTTTCTTGCTAGCTGTGTGCAATATTAAAGAGGAACAAAATAACTACGATCGAATATACAGGAACAGCCATTTTTTAGAAAAAAAAAACAAAAATTACAAACTATAAAATAGTTGGCAGTAGTGTTTTTTTGCCTCTTGCACGGAACGCTATGTACTTCTTATTATTTTCTTTTATCATTTTATGTAAAAACATTAAATTCAATACGAGCAACAAATTGTTTTATAACGATGTCGTGTTTAATTGCGTAAAATTTAATTAATAATAAACACGATAGTTTTACGTATATAATTTCTCAGAATATACGCACGTTAATGAAAATACAACTGGCCAGTGCGTAATATTATTGATATCATATTGGCTGCTTGACTCTTTTTCTGTGAAGTTTCAGAAGTAGAATCAAAGTGGACACTTTATGCTCTGCTGTGTCGAGATATTTACTCTAAAACACCAAGAAACCCAAGTTTCAAAGCAAAAAATAACAAATGAAGTCAAGCATCAAAAATTCCATTCGCCAATTCCACAAATTCTAGGCAAAGGTCTGCCAGAGTCCACCGACCAAAAACCCGATAGACAAGCACTAAAAGCATCTAGACGCCACCTGGCGGCCGCGACGTGACACATCAATTATTAGTGGGGTAATGAACGCAAATCCTTTGATTCCATTGAACGGGCGCCGGGGGTAATGCCGGCGCAAGTCAAAAGCGCTAACGGTGCTGTGAGCTGTGATTTATTTTAAAGACATCTCTTGTTTTATTATAAACTAGAAACTACATTTTTACTCATAAAATCGTAAGACGACTCATTTAATAAAACATACTCTGCAATATTCTTATATATGCCATATTTTGATCCGAAAGAAACTTAAGTCGAGTCTTTTCATACGGTAGTAAAGAGACTGGACTCTGGGAAAATTTTATTCGGCAAGAATTATTATATTTCACTTCATAAATTTGTGTTTCCCCTAAATGTTTAATCCCATTGTAAAAGTTGTTGATTATGATGAACAGGGCAGGAACCTTTCATCTTCTTCGATCTTTCGTTAATCCACCCAACCCGCACTTGGTTACATAGTTACCACCAACTGGGCACCAACCAGCGTAGTGGATTATGCCATTGACTGAAAGCCCCGTGACCCAGCAGTGAGAACACTTAGTGGGCTTCTTCTGCTTTTGTCTTATCGCTGATCTTTTCTCTATAATATATGTTTGTGCCAGGAAATAAAATACTCAATAACTCTCAATTTGTAAAATTTGAATGTGTCCTGCTATATCAGTCAGTACAGTCGAGTCGCTATCGCTCGTGAGTCAAGCCCCATCGTCGCGGCACATCAAGTATTCACTGAGGGAATGCGGGAGCGCAGTGACACCTCGGCCGGCGTTCATTTCATTGTCTCCTCCCCCGCGTGATGTGATATAGCCTCTCTGTGATGTGATATAGCAGTGATGTGATACTGTAGGGTTACCAGTTACCAGTGAGGGTGTTTTCAATCAGTATGAAGATATGTGATCTTAATAACATCGGTTCGTTTCTTACGATCTCTATTTTAAATTTATTGAATTGATTAACAATGCATCTTATTTATGTTACTGTATTATTAAAAAACAAAATATATACATAATAAATATAATCTACCACACTTCACAAGAGGGGATATCTGCACGTAACTTTGTCCTTTGTGTTGAAGAATTTTAAAAATGAACATACCCTAAGGAACTCCTAATTTTGAGATGAAAAATAGCCTGGTGTAATTATACTTTTAAGTTCTAAATTTGAGCTTGATTTGATTTGATTTTTATGACGAGAAATACAAATTAGAAAAAATTATGACGATTTCACCAGAACGATAATAGGAAAGGACGTGTACTCTCTTTCTAAATAAAAAGCAATTTCGAATTAAACTCGCGACTTTCCTACTCCGGTTCTACTTGTGTTTCGTCCGATCGAACATAGTTTGACGTTTAAATATTCTAAGCCTACTCTAATTAGAGTAGGCAGTTTGAAATAAATGCATATGACAGGCTAAGCAGCCAACAACGCACATCTGGCTAGCGTTGTGAATTAAGGTCTTGATTATATCCTTGTGAGAGAAGGCTCCGAACCTCAACAATGGGAATACATAGTGAGCTGCTGATATTTGTTTACTATCACGTCGTTATGTAATTATTTTTTTCAACCTTTGATAGGTTCTACCAGTAAGTACTATCAGATTTAAACTAGCTTTTATGATCATATTGTTTATTAAATTACCAGAAATGTTTTTTTTGACTTTAACTGGAATGATTTGATTGGACAGATGTGAATTTTATAATTTTAATTAAATTAAAATTATAGTTTACAGTTTTTATTGAAATAAAATATTTGATTTTTAAATTAAACTTGATCAGTTAGATTAATTACATTTTATTGAATTAATTGATTTTGATATGACTTGTTGATATGATAACTGTGGAGTTATCAATAAAAATATTATACTGTGTACATAAGTTATGTGCGTGGTCCCTAGCTCTAGAAGTCTTAAATAGTCTGAGTTTAATTTAAGTCAAACACAGCGGTGAGCGTTAGTTACAATGTTTACTAAAATATTGACCAACTTCAGGGTTTCAATTTTTCGTGACGGTGTGCGCATATCGTAAAAATTTTGGTACACTTACTATTTTTCCCTACGCGTCAAAAAAAAACTTCAATAATAATTTTGATCGCAATAAAGTCTTGTATAATGTTTTCAATATAATGAGAGCCAAAGGAGGAAATAAAAAAAAATTGGCAGTCATAGGGAGTGCCAATAGAAGTGAAAACTAATAACTCAGAATTTGATAGCTCACTTTGGGAACTACGCGTATAAAACCGGAGGGCGTGGCCATGACAATGGCTATCTAGATCATACGAGTTTACCCAAAGATTTATTTCATTTACGATCGTGATCCTTGAACTTAATAGGGTACCGGACTGGGTCAAAAAAACACCATCCTAATTAGTCCGTCAGCTAGATCATGGAAAAATATTGGACACGTATTTTTTGTTTTTTCATAATATTAAAAATCGTCAAAGATATAGACCATCAAACTTCGAGAGTGGGGGGTCGCGACGTCACTCGTGAGTAAAAATCGTACTCACAAGTGACGTCAGACGATACTTCGAAGCGCTCTGTATCTTCGTCATTTTTTGTTTGTGAAACAAAAGAAAAAATGCGTGTACAATATTTTTTGGCAATCTAACTAACGGGCTACTTAGGTTTTTTGAGGATTGTACCCTATTATTAAATACCGCAAGACGCAGGTAACCCTACGAGACGAGACTGTGTAGACGTACGAAGATCTGAATGTTGCACTAGTTTAGTGCCGACGTCTTTGTAGTGCCATCTTGGAGACAAACAGCATAATCGCCTGCCGCTTTGTTTGTCTGTTAGTGCACTGTTTCCTCAATGCAAATGAATATTTAATGTCTTGAGATGTTTAGCACTTAGGTTTTAAAAGGATGCCGAAGGAGATAACTAGTTTTTTACATAAGCGTTTTGTGTTTATATAAACATAATATGTATAATACACTAGCAGTGACCCTTGGTTTAACGCGCGTAGTTCTCATTCCCGTTGTTTCCACGGGATAAAAGTAGCGGATGTACTCTTCCTGACTAAAATCTAACTGTGTTCCAAATTTCAATCCTATCCGTCCAGATGTTCCGACGTGATTGAGCAACAAATTTTAGTTGCATAAGATTTTTTAACTATTTTAAGTTTACACTTGACCACCCCTGATGTTAAGCGACGATACGGTCGATGATGACGTTACTTAGAAAAAAACCGATGGAATCGACGTGAATACACCAATATTGTATCCATTTGAACGATCATACTACATGTCACGTCGTTCAATCACTCAGAAAAGTTGTAGAAAATGAGATGAGCTCCCATAATGACTTTGCAATTGTATATTTTTTTATAATAAAAAAATAAACATACCGGTTTAAAAAATAATTGATAACCTCCTCCTTTTTGGAAGTCGGTTAAAAAATAAACTTAATTACACATACCTTATCCCAGCAAACGCGAGGAAAAGTGTATAAAACTTCTTGAATTCCTATTTCTTATCGACTCTAGGATCAATCCAGAGTCAATAAGAAATCGGAATTATTCATTCAACAAATGGCGGTTATAGACTTCATCTTTTTTACAGTACGTATACTTACACATAGTATACATATTATAGCTCAAGGGAATCATTCTAACATTCTTATTCACCCAAAAAGTGTTCAATGCGCCTAAAGAAGCCACTTAAAAAAAACTGAGACAAGATTGGCGCCCAACAGGGACTAATCCAAATTAACAATTTGTTTGTCACTTTAACTAAAGTAGCAGTTATTACGTCATCAAAGTCTGTTGCCTTAAATTCCATTAGTGTAGCGGGTCAAGTCATAAGTTAGGGGCGGAGCGCAACGAACCATACCCCTAATAATTGATTTTCCAAGGGGGTAGTAGGGGGATGTCCTCTAATATGAATATTCAACTATCCGAGCCTTGTACAACAAAGAGAATTAATATTACTGGTAACAGCGTTAATGCTTTGATTAAGACGCGCTGAAATTGAGTGGTAGAGTTAAGTATTCATGAACAATATTGAGGTGTTGTGTTTCGGAACAGAATTTATCTTTCACGCAACGTAGGCCCAGTATAAAGCCATAGCAGGCTAGTAGCTAAAACGTGCTATTTACAAACGCGAGATTGTAAGTTCAAATACCACCTGCACCTCTTGTGTATTTTTCGAAGTGCAGTACAAGTTGTCAGACCGTTGGACTTTAAGGGTGAAAAAAGCAACATGAAGAAACCGGTACATTCTAAGAATGTTACGAAGTGTCGCGTCATCTATGCTAGATCTCAAGACTTTATAAGTAAAAAAGTAACACCATAATTCTTCACACTAAGAGACCACAGCATAAACTTCATATTCTCACTCCCAGGGCCCGACGCTGACAAGGAGAGGGTTAAGGCTGACCAAGCACGGAATGGAGTCCTCATGTTCTCGAAATATTTTTTCTTGAGACATCATGATGTTTGCGCACTTGAAGACAGTAGTGAAAGCAAACTTGTATCTCTGAGAATATATTATTATACATTTTTGTAGTATGAAGATGAGCAGGACATGTGCCTGATCATATGCAACATACCTGCCCATAAAAGCACAGTGGCACGCAGCAATTGGAACAAGAAGAGTCCAAACCATTACGTAACACTGCACTGGGGCCGTCACCCAGCGATATAAAATGTTTTCTCTATGCCCTGTAATTTCACTACAAACATTTCGGAACACAATAATGTTTGCACATTACTGCAGTAGAATAACTGGCAAAGGTGTGGTACTTCCCCAGGCGGCCTCTGCAAAGAATCCTTTCACTACAAATTACGACACTATTTGACCTACGACTCACGATTATGAGTTGGACATTCTACTACTACGCTAAGACATCTTGCAAGCCTTGTCCGTAGTCTGTAGCTTTCAGCGGAAGCCTTGTCTGTAATCTTAAGTTTGCAGGGTGCTGGGTCTCAAGCCGAGTAGAAACGAAAAACCGAGGATCAAGAGTGGCGTGTTATTTGAGAGACCCATGTCCAGCAGTGGACAAGTGTGGGCTGAATTTGACAATGTGCGGGGTCTGTATGTGTCTAGGCTCTCCCGTTACCCTATTTACAGCTACCGACATTCACCCAAAGTACTTGTGTAAGTCACCCGGGCGCGCTAATCTACTTATCCCTCACAGAGTGACATAAACCTATAATCCGCGCGTTAGTGCGGGCGGGGAGGGGTCGCTATAATCAGTTAATTGCATGAATAATTGAACGCTCATTAGGCGGGCTCACTCAAACTACCAAACTTGCGTGGTTTGCACGCCCTTATATACGATACTTGTTGTACAGAAGTTTACGCAGATCACGTATATTAAACCGAAAGGAATTCTCAGTTTAAGGTTTAGCACTCAATATGTTAAGCACTTTTAATATGTAGTACACATCAGCATCGCGGTTTCACTCGTGTAGTTCCGATTCCATTACTCCCGGGATAAAAAGTAGCATATAATCCAGCTATTCCAGATTGAAAATGTACACGGATCCAGTTAGTTTACTAGTATTTGCGCAAAAAAGTAACAAACATATACAGACATGCTCACAAACCTTCGCGTTTATAATAATACTTGTACGATTAATATTTTGGCTTTTCTGCTTAGCAAAAAGCAGAGCATGGAATTAGCTTACCTCGATGATATTATATTTGTTTGCGAAACATTGATGTTTCATTGTAACAGTACCTAGCACCTATGATTAGTGGATTTCACAAAAATATGAAATGTAGGGTGAATGTCTTAGTTTAATTTTTAAATTGGAATCAGTTTTCGGTTCATTATTGTTTTGCATGGTTAATTTTTCTACAACTTTAAGTAAATTATGTATTAAGTAAAGTATTTTAATGATGAAAAGAACAAGTCTTTTTTTGGGCTAGTGTAACCGTTATGTGTAATCCACTGTCACTTCTAAGGTGTTGCCACCATTTTACTTACGATATTCCTATTTCGGATTACCACAATCTGTATGTAATCAATGTTTCTTAGCTTATTCCAACTTCATCTCAGCAAGTTCAATGAACCTTTACTAATAAGACGTTGCAAAATGATAACAGTTTAGTATACGATGCCCAGGTGAAATGGCGGTCAAGTGCAAACCTATAAAAGTATAAAAAATGCAATGTTTGCCTGAGTGCTTAAAATGTTTGGAAAAATGGCAGCCATGCCAAGACAACAATTGCATGTTGGTGACGCAAGCCGATAATGTTTTCTCCTACTAAATTTACGCAACGTGACCAAAAATGTTTTCGTTATTCATGTTTTCACTACCAAAGTAACGTAGTTGTTACATTTATTTAATTATCGAATAAATCACGCGGGATAGCATCGGACAAGCCCAATTTTAGTTTCAACCGCATAAAGCGGGATTTTTCAATTGCGCTTGAGAAGTTGCATTCCATTTGAACACCACGCAAAACCACGTATAACGAGTTACGTAAATTAGAAAACAAAACTCTAATTACTTCATTATACGTCGTCGTATCAATGAAGTTGTGATTATCGGCAATTACGCGACATTTTCACACACAATAAACTCAAAATTAAACATTCAGCTTGTATCCAAAATTCCAATGAAAATACCCCAAACTGCTCGAACAGTGTTGCCAGTAATTACCGTCAATTTATGATAGTGCATAATTAACTCGCGCGCGAGTACCGTCGCGATCGTTTATTCATAGCAACACCGCGTGACGTCATACAGTGACGCCATTGATACTGGTCTCGTGAAGACGGTGCTACCTTGTCTTCTAACAAGTATTTATGTGCTTATTTTGTTTAGATTTTGTGACAGATAAAGGTTTGATGATCAGTGTTGTTAACAAGACGATGATTGAAGTGCATAAGGGCAAGAAGCATAGGTACCCTGTGAAGTCTCAAGGTAAAGTCAAGTCTCAAAGCGAGCCAAAAAAGCCAACACGCTCTAGCACAAAGCCAAATCGAAATAATTTCATTTTCTCTGAAGAAAGAACCGCCCATTCAATTTGAAATCAACTAAACACTTTAAATCCAATGAGAGAACGGCGTTTCGGAATATGCGAATATTTCATCGATGTACTTATGCAAATTTTAGATTTTTGTTATTTCATAAACCGCTACACCGATTTTGATGAAATTGGAATCACCTCGGAAGTCGGAATCTACCAAACAAAAAGAAACATCAAAATTGATTCACTATTGGCTATAGCATAACATAAAAAACACAGCCGAATTGAGTTCCTCCGCCTTTTTCTATGAATAACGGTGTTATTAATAGCATCAGAATATTAAAATAGTGGAGGATAAATAAATATGCAAGTTTTTTTTTAATCTGAATGGACTTAGGTTTGAAACCTTGTCCTCCCAAGTAACATTAAGGATCTGTTATCTATTTTAAATCATGCTAATATTATAAACGCACAAGTTTGTAGGAATGGGTGGATGTATATTAGTTTCGCTTTCAGGCAGAAACTAGTAACGGGATTTGGATGAAATTGGGTACATTTGTAGACAAGACTGGGCATGTAACAGGATCGATTACCACGCTGGTGAAACCGCGGGGCACTGCTAGTTTTGTAAAATTTTACTAACTTTAAAAATAAACGTACTATTTTTGGATGAATAAATAATTTGATTTGACGTGACGGTTTTTTGATTTTATTTAAATTAGCAACTCCACAGACACCGGGGTCCGTGATCTTTGTCATTTCAATTCTGTTTTTTTAACATATGTCTTGGATTAAGAGAAGAGGAAAATAGAGGGGAATTGGGAACATTTTAAACCTAATTCTAGTGCATAATTTGCCTAAGCAGCCTCCTCCCGGCCCAGAGCCTCCACAACGGCCGCATTTCTGTCCTGATGGCCATCTGCAGGTTGAAGTCTCGGATGATCTTCGGTGATGCAGCCAACGCTCGCCGCACGAACCGGCCGATGGCGTCGTCGGTGTCGTCAGCGTAGTACGTGAAGGTCCCCGTGTGCCATGAGATTGCAACAACCGCATGGGGCACGCTCTCGTGCAGCTTCATGTTTGCCTTGGTTTTGATTGCGATGACGTGATGGTTGATGAAGGATACCAAATTTAAATTATTTCTCTAATAAAATTTAAATTGATGATTCACACGTCAGTAACTCGGTAATCAAATGAAATTATTTATTGATATAAACTTATGTACTATTTTACTGAAGCGTAAGTATAGCTTCAATATTCTTATAATACATGAAGTATTTCAGTACCTACATCAAATTGAGATTCTCAAAGTATATAGGAGCGAAATAAATAAAATCCCTCGAATACAAGATAAATTACAGAAGCTACACAAACGTCTGCAAATCAGCTAATTTCGCCATTATTCGCAAAGAGAAAATATTTAAAGGGCCGACACTCAATTTGTGTACATCTTTAAGGTATAAAATTCAATTTTCCAAAGGTAGAAGCGAAGGCGGCGGGTTCCTAATTGCCAATTTTGCTTTTACGCCATTTTTTTCAGCTTTTAAGGAGCAAAATTCGTTATTGCATATTTAATAGCCATAATCGTCTCTCCCTCTCACGAAATTAACTGATGCCGACGCCCACAACGGTTTTTTGTACCTTTTGTACATGTATAGATAGGTTTTTTTTGCGTTATTGTTAAGTTCTAGGTATTTCATCTGAGTCTACAAATATAGATACAAATATGATCTGCTGAAGCCCGCTATCATCTATCATGTCACATATCATGCTATCATATGATAGCACCGTTGTAGAGAGTTACATATCTAGCGCGAGAGCCAGCGGGCAGCAAACTCAGTTACTGAGAAAGAGTCTGATCGAGCGTTTGAGCTTGACCCTTGAGGCGGTGTCTAAATGGGGCGATGCCAATCTGGTCAAGTTCAACGAGAAAAAGACGCAGGCGTGTCTGTTCTCCGCTAAAAGGACTCCTTTCGAACTGACTCCTACTTTTAGAGGTGTATCCGTGCCGGTTTCTGAGCTTTCGTCTTGAGCTTTTCGGTGTTACTTTGACCTCTACGCTCAACTTTGGCTCGTATATCGAGTCCAAGGCTAAACTAGCTGCCAAAAAACTAGGTGTCCTCTCAAAGGTGCGAAGGTACTTCAAGTCTGAACAGTTGCTTACATTATATCAAGCACAGATTCGCTCCTATGTGGAGTACTGTTCGCACCTTTGGGATGGATCGGCTAAGTATCAGCTGGAAGCTCTGGAATCGATCGAGAGACGTGCCAAAAGGCTCATAGGCAACGACACTATTGTGCGAAAAAGACTCCAAAGTCTTGAACATCGCCGAAAAATCTGCTAGCCTATCGGTTTTTTATCGGATACACTTCGGAGAGTGTGCGACTGATCTGCATGACCTGATACCACCTTGTCCTTTTTTCTATCGGAATGCTCGTAGCTCGAAAAAGCAACATCGTTTCATGGTTGATGTTCCAAAGACACGAACGAAGAGATTCGACTCAACTTTTGTGATAAGAACGTCTAGGCTATGGAATACGTTGCCTGAGTGGGTTTTCCCCGATAATTACAATCTTTGTGTCTTCAAATCGAGAGTGAATCGGTTTTTTTTTCTAGGTAAACACGCTCCATCGTAGACCGCATCGTTGCTTAACATCAGGCGAGATGGCGGTCAAGTGTGAACCTATAAAAGTAAAAAAAAAAAAATACGCCAGAGTTATCAGGAAGCTACAAGAGGTCAGTTTTTGTTTATTTTTTTGATAGAGAGGAAATCTTTTGCAGATGTTATGATTAGTAATACACAAATAAGTTAGGAGGCATCATAGCTATGTAAAAAAAATAAAAAAAATGTGAGATCTTACTTATCTCCAAAATACCTCGGTAGCCTACATCAGTTGCTAGAGAAAGACACCGACCGGGATATCTGTTGGACCACAACGATAGAGAGATGTGTCTTACTAACTAAATACAACAGTTATTAGTAGCCAGGATTTAATGTGGACGCACGTAAGGCACACAGTGCAATCAAAAGAAACTTTGAAAAAAGTCCCTAACTAAAATAACCTATTTCAACCTGTATTAAAAAATATGGACTTACAATACATTACCGTGCCTCAATAAAAATGACAAATAAGGCCTGATTACTACTGGACCGTTTTTCGCCCCAACGTAAAAATACAGTGTAATATTAATGTCTTCTCCAGTTTTTTTTTAAAATAAATAGTAACGAGACGAGCAGGACATGTGCCTGATGGTAAGCAACATGCCTGCCACATAACAGCACAGTGACACGCAGCTATTGGAACATGAAGAGTCTAAATCAATGCCTAGCACTGCACTGCGCTCGCTACCCAGAGATCTAAGATGTTATTTCTCTAAGCCTTGTAATTTCTCTGGAAACATTGCCCTTCAAACCGGAACACAGTAATGTTTGCACATTACTGCTTGGCGGTAGAATATCTGGCAAAGGTGTGGTACTTCCCCAGGCGGACTCTGCCTAAACTGTTTGTTATTCCTAAACGAATGAACCGATAGTGGAGCGCGTAAAAAAAAAATACTTGATAAAAGTGTTAAATTCATTACATTACTGTGTCAAAATAAAATAGGAAATTAAAAGTGTAATAAAAATAAAATTGACACAAAGGTTACAAGGTCCTGCTTTGCATCTTTTAGATACCATACCTAAAAAACCATAAACTGAAGCTTAGACCTAATTTGAAGTAACCAAATAACATCGCTCCCCAATGCTGCTGTAAATACTCAAAAATATTCCTTTGAAACGTTTCCTGTTTATTTTTCAATTGTAAATCACATTTTCCGTCCATTTCTCAATTTTCCAAACCCGCGACTCTAGTTCCTTAACCCCAACTATCGAGTCTCCTGGGCAAAGCGCGTCCATAATCTCTCATGTATAATGCTACCATATAAATTTCAATTTTAAACCTCGCGTTTCAGGTTACACACCCATTTGTGGGATTACATCTCTGCAAGGGTACCTACCATCCTCAATCCAAAGAAAAAGTACAGTTAAGGATCTAAAAATAAGGTCGAAAATCCCAAAGTGGATTTAGAGTTCATACAGTGCTTTCCTTATGACTACCCGCGTAAGACTGAAATTTCGAAATTGTGTACTCTAATCCAGTAATGCGTTGAGACGAGACAACATAAATAAGTAAGTTTAGTTGCATCTGTTCTGTGAATTTGTTGTTTTACTTTATTTTTCTTTTTAGTTATCTTGATAGTAAACTGCTATGAAATATTTAAGCTGCCCATTATATTCATTTTGCTGAAAATTCATTTTTGTTATAGCATACATTATTTAACTAATATTATCTAAACTGTACTAAATAAACTAATAACCTCGACAGAATCAGAATGCTTATCGTATCCTAATCATTCGTGTTTTCGCAACCATATCCTGATAAAATAGCTTTATAACTTTATTTCTATCAATTAATAAATTAGAAACAATATTTCATAAACAGTATATTTTCCTACTCTTATAACCTTTACTGAATGCTAAAAAACTATTGCTACACAAAAACTCTTTTGCAAAAAAAAAATGATTCTGGACCCTTAGAGCTTGCTTGGAAGATATCGCTATTAGCGATAAGGTCGCCATTTACGGCACTAGAATTAAGTCATTGTTTGTATTTTTTAATTGTATGTTATTTTTCTGGCTTGCACAATAAACTGTTTCCGTCTGTCTGTCTGCCTGATTCCAGACTCTTTCGTTGAACTTATATTTTAGTAAATCAAATATTAATATTCATGAAAACATTGTACGAATACGAATTATAGAAACGGTATGGGATTTTCATCTACTACTACTTTTTATTTTGTAGGAAGATCTAAAATAATTGCTTTAATCGATGTCAAGGGTGCTACAATATTTGAATATTTACACGCAAATTATTCTTAACCCTATGTCGGGTCAAAATAAACACATTTGGTAACAGTTGCTGGTTATAATAACCACAACCCCGCCTAAAGCTATATCAAAAGTCGATAGGGACGATGCAAGGGATGAAGTGCAATGAAAAAAGTACTTTGCTCAAACAAAGGGTGTGTTTTGTACGTTTATACCAAGTAAGTAAACATTTGCTGTTGGTTATGGGATATTTAAGTATGGCAAAATTATATATTATTAGATATTACTCGTATTTCACTTTGGTAGATAAATGTTATCTATTTTAGTCCGATAGATACCTACATTATGGCTCTACTACTCAACTTACAACGCAGAATATGCATAGACAAAGCGTATATTAAAGCTTTCCAAATACTTATCACACTCATCGTACTTCAATTATTAGTACCTAATTATTTGTCCTACGACGCCCAGTGCAAGAGGACCTAAGACGGTACGACCTCGACTTGGCTATCCGTAGGTAAGATCAAAAACCACCCTGGTATATCGGAAGAAGTGAGTGAGATTCACAAGATTTTTACTTACCATCAGGCGCATGTCGTGCTCGTTGCGTCATTCTTTATTATAGAAAACAGGGGTAACCGCATGGCTCTAGTGGCCTCTCCACTCCCCAGTATCTGCCACTTGCCGACCTGTAGTCGGTTTGTAGAGCCAATATTCTTATTTTAATTATCTAACTTATTATATGGACATTTCTATGTGTGTCATCATACAGGTACATGTATGTCGGCTAACTGATTATTGGTAGAGATATAACTGTTGTCGTCTGACTAATTATTTGAACTCAAACTTATGTAGTCTGACTTATCATTGTCATGGGATTTAAAGAGAAGGTCGCCGGGCATCTTTTTGTGGGACTGGTTGTAAGGTCGATTTTAGTCGCATTATTTTATTGACTGCGCTACAAGCAAGCAAATGATATCGTAGGCCGCATTTAGAGGTATAATAAAGCAACTTATGTCCACGGCTGGTTTTTGTTCTGTTGATCACGATAAATGAAGAAAGCGATCAAAAACTATAACCATATATCGATGAAATCGAGATAGAAATTGCTAGTAATGTCATTCAGCGAGGCAACGCAACCAGTCTTTTTCCAGTTCAGTCAACGGTTCGGGGCGGGCTATTCTACTAATTAATATGTGGACGTGTATTTTTGACATTAACTTAAAAAGAGATAACAAATTTAGTCTGAACATATTATTTTCACATCTATAACTTTCCTCCATTAATCAATACTTCACATCGCCAATGTCAATCTTTTTCGTCAATGTTCATCCCGTGAAATAATAACATTTGGCAAATCCGGTACCGCTAATGTACTCGCTCCCCGCGGAGTTTAAACTTGTCTCTAAACCGACTAGCAGCGAGAGATGAAACAATAAGACGTCTGAATTATTCAGGGTTTTCTTTTTTATATTTGTGGGATTTAGATGCTGGGGTTTCTTGGCGGGAAAACCTTTAAAAACTAAAAATTTGACGGCGTCGGCTAGTCGAAGTCGATTTTATACTGAACAAACATTTTTGTGTGAATAGTATGCTGTATTTTTAATTGACATATGCTTAGAACATTTGATTTTTTTTTTTTAAATAACAAACAAGCAAACAATTTCCTGATAGCGAACAACACGCCTGCCCATAACGGCACAGTAGTAACTCGCAACTTTTTAAACATGTAGAGTCCAAATCCGGTCACCCAGGCTAATAAAATGATATTTTTTTTCTCGTAAATCATATGGAAACGTGCCTAAAAACAGGAACACACTAATGTATGCACATTACTAGATACTTAGCGGTCGAATACCTAGTAAACGTCGTACTTCTTCAGGTGGACTTCCTATTTTCTTATCTCTTTCTATAAGCTTTTATTCCATCCTACCTGGAAGAGAGATTAAGAGAGAAAATTAGCGATAATTCAAAGATTATCCAAACTTAAAAAGACCCTTTTTTCAGTAGGTGCTCTGCTCCCATCTTCCAATTGTATTTTTTAATTTCACATTAGTCCGAAAAACATCGATTATAGCGTTAAAGTTTATTGCATCTATATTTTAAAAATTTATTCTATGGTTGTTTTTGTTTTCAAAAAACTAATATACCTATTATGTAATTTGGGATATAAATTGTACATAAGATGTAGGTAAACCCGGACGATGTTATTCTCAATACAACTGTGTAGTCCACCATAAATCATTCAAGCTAGGTGCGGGTGTCGACCCGTGCATGCAGTCACTCACCGCCCAAGCATTCAAAACCGTATCAATATTCATCGCTTAATCGAATTAAGCTCTCAACCGGACCGTACCGTTCTCATAACGATAATCGAAACACATTTGTTCGAATTACGCGTCTAAATTGAGACAGTATCATTTCGGTTCCAGTAGCTCGCGTCGCGTCATAAATTTCAATGAAAATGATCAAATTAGAAACATTAAAAGTGATAAATAAAGTCCAATTAAGCGTTATTGCGTAAAAAAGGCATAAATTAAACGATGCGACGGGCGCATGTGCGAGTGCGGACGCGACTACTCGAATAATCGACCGTTTGGAGAGGGGTGGGAAAAGTCGATAGAATAATATCGATTCAAGTACTTGGTTGAAGACAAGGGCATAGGACAAGGGGAATAGTAACCTTATATCCTGGTAATTTACAACTTTGAATATTCAAATTAAACAAGAAATAAGCCTCTATTTTCTAAAATATACATTTCACATCAATCTAAATCTGATATAAGCAATTGATTGATGGGAAAATATGAAACATATGAAATCTTTACAGTAATTAATTTTCAATCTTGTATTGTTTACAGACCAATGTAATTTAAGATTGAACTATAAGAAACAAAACATACAGGTAATTACTTCTTGGAAAGTATTCGATGATAGTTTCATATTTATTACCCATATACCAAAACGTCTCAACGGCAAGAGTGTAAAATAAAATGTATTCACTGAGTAGTGTTGTACTGTTGCACACCTTAGCGTATTGTGTTGCAGCTGCCGCTGCTTTAGCTCATTGTTTTATCTCGAATAAGTAAATTGCCAATATTATCGATACAATAAAATTATTCCCACCACTATTCTCTGAGTCACACGTGTTCTCTAATTACTCGTTTAAATTGCATTAATTAGAACGCGACTGAAAGGGTTCAGTACACAGACTGTCGCAAATTAGAACCAACGCGATAACACCAGATAATCAAATAGCATCAGAAATTGTCAAATACCTATGAAAACAATCAAAGTTATAAACCATTTTTACTGACGTATGAAATCGTCAGTCAACGCCCACTTTGGCCGTGCGAAAAGGGACATGAACGTACACCCACAGTTTCTTAATATAGACCGCCGAATGCACTTGAAACTTACATTGACCTTGTCCGACCTTATCAGGTGTGAGTAACTTTCATCTAAAAAAAAATACAAAATATTTTTTACTAGGTACTAAATATCAGGGTAAATAAATATGTCCCCATGATACAGATTGCTTAATACATTACATTGAGCAGTTTTTGCTAGGGGGAAAAACTAATGGGGTGGCATCACCGACATGCTTATATTGAGTAATTCTGCAACATTAATGTCGCATAGTCCTAATATAGCAAGTTATAAGTTTTCATTTCTACAGGCAGTATAACAGCCCATTTTTTTATTATAATTTTTGTACTGATTGGTCTGTATTCAAAAATTTGTTAGGTTTTTCGTTTACCTTGAATAAATTTGGAATGGGGCAGTACTAACGCTTAACGAACGGTATTTCAAGCCGTTTTTTAATTGAGACATTTTAATTAAATGGCATTTTAGATACCTACGCCATTCATCACCACTGTTCTCAGTTACAATTGCGTCAGCTATAGGGGTCATTACCATATTTAATTTCGTTATTAATTTTGGCCATCATAATGGCGTAATTTTGTTTGTTTCATCAATTCATTTAATGTAATCGCTCTCACCTTCCAAAATACTCAATTGTTACATTTAACTAATGTGATGTTTCTAATATATTAGACCTATTTTAATCCCCTTTGTACGACATTAAGACAAATTTTATATGAGTTCGACTACCATCTTCGCTACTGAACGAGAGGACCAAGTGTCTGTGTATTTTGTAATAGGCAGATACATCAGAAGGACGGTATGAGGATGGACTCTGCTATCGTTAATAAAACTGTGGAATGCATTGTCTGATTGAGGGTTTCTCGCAATCTTCTTCTTATTCTTGCAATCTTAATATGTTTAAGTCCAGAGTGAAGCGTCTTGCAAGCATCTTGGCAAGCTCGCCCCATCGTAGACAGCATCGTCGCTTAACGTCAGGTGATATGGTGATCTAGTGCAAATCTATAACAGATTTAAAAAAAAAATGTTTGCCTGTAAAGTCGGTTTACTGACGATAGAACGTGACAACATCTTAAGAAAATACTGATGGAATGGTAGCATTTTTCAAAAGAAAATTTTAATTTCATTTGTTTAATAGATTTGTATGTAAAAAGTAATCAGTAGAATTTAGTCATTTTCAATCAAAACAATGCAAAAAAGCTTTTAGATGCCGGGGATCGAACCCGGGGCATTTCACATGCAAAGCGAACGCTCTACCACTGAGCTACATCCTCGCTTGAACTACTGGTCGAAATAATTAATACAACTGTAACAAGGTAACGCTACATGACGTCATGTTTTGCGGGCGTGCAGCCGGCTTCATCGAATTATAAGACGTTATCACGTCAAAAAATGCTGAACAACATGCTTGCCCATGATAGCACAGTGCGATACAGCTAGTAGAACAAAAAGAGTCCAAATCACTGTGTAGCACTGCACTTTGCTTGTCACTTGCCTTTTAATTTAGATAATGATTTCACACTACTGCGTGCACCTATAATTAATAATCTTACTTTAAAATGAACCTTGTTAGCAATATACACTGGGAATATCATATTAAAAATACTGTTTCTACACGAACACTATAATGACGCAATATTTGATTGTTTGTTTGTAAACCTATAAATTGATAACTTTATGTGAGTTTTGCATAAAATGCACTATGTCAAAATGCTTATATACGATCATAATATTTTTATTTATTTGACTTACATATGTATATGTGTATAAGATTACAAATCTTAAATAAAAACTGACTGTGGTCCATCACTTAATAATATTTTTGATCCTGTTTTTTTATTTTCAAGATTTTAAAAGTCGAAAATAATTTTGGAAGTTATGGTCTAAAATTTTCACGCAGTTTATGTTGGACTAACACGACTAACTTTTTCATCTCCACTAATCCAAAAGTTTGACTATTTCCTTAACCAGCAAATATACCTACACAATTCGATTATATGTACTTATTTACAGCTTAACCAGCAAATATTCGATTAACCTACACAATTCGATTACACTTATTTACAGTGTAAATTATCCCATCCTAAAACAAAAACCGATCAAAACAACCTACACAAATCAATTCAACTTCCGTCCATAAACTAACGAAACGTTATCCCAACGTAGTTCCAAAAGGCAATAATATAAAAGTAAACTGCATAACATAAAGCGGATATAACACCCTCGCCGTCCGCCGCTCAGCGAAGCGCGGTAAGAAGCATCAAAAGAGCTATTATGAAAAATCGTAACGCGTTTACGGGGCGGACTCTAATGCATTATTCACAAGTGAAATTGCTCCTCGTAGATACCTGTTCCGGTAGCCGACTGTACACTCTCGCGCTTCACCGATAGTGTTTATGTATTTTGAAATTTTAGAGATGTTATGTAACGTTAACGTTTTATTGTGTGTGTCGTTATTTAGTGTTACGTAGAAAGAAAAATTCGATTGAAAACACTGCGACTCAATTGTATTAAAATGTACTGTGTAAACTACTTGGAAACCTATGAATCTTGTACCGAAGTTCATGCTTACCTGTTTCATGTTCATGTTTGTAAATAAAGTGGCATTGGTTAGTAATCTAAGCATATCACATTGTAACTCCAGGTTAGATCTTAATACTTAGGTTCGACAAACTACTCACATAGATTATATCCGCATCGGCAAATGTAGTGGTAGGACTCTTGGCAGAGTCCGCCTGGGGAAGTACCACACCTTTGCCAGTTATTCTACCGCCAAGCAGTAATGTGCAAACATTACTGTGTTCCGGTTTGAAGGGCAATGTTTCCATAGAAATTACAGGGCTTAGAGATATAACATCTTAGATCTCTGGGTGACGAGCGCAGTACAGTGCTAGGTAATGATTTAGACTCTTCATGTTTCTATAGCTGCGTGTCACTGTGCTGTTATGTGGCAGGCATGTTGCTTACCATCAGCTACATGTCCTGCTTGTCTCGTCACTCTTTAATACAAAAAAAAAATTTTAAGTTACACTCGGTAATTTTAATTTTACTGTTAGTATCTAAATATGTTTTGAATAACAGAAAAACCGATTAAACTATTTTTACTAGATAGGTATTCAATATGCAAGAAATGGCGTACGTTTATTAAACAATATCGATAAAGCACGAAGATTTTTAAACAATGAAGATTTTTTACAATTGTCTGTCAATATGTAAGCCCTATTGGACATTATGTGGTAACACTATTTCATTATTGGACTGAAATGACACGTTACTTGTAAGAAATCGCTTTCAGCATTAAATCCATAATAAATTATTGTAATTAATGTGAACAATTTAATTTGCGTCAAAAAAGTGTATATTTATTTCTTCACTGACGCAGTTATTATGCATATAAAACTTTTGTTAAGTTGTTATAGTGTCAAATGAAGGAGTATGTGTCTATCAATAATAATAAATATACGGTTATGTAATTATCAATGACGTCAGTGTACAGCCGGGCTAAGGTTTTCCGTTATTCGTTACACAGCGTTATTTATATTCGTTGTGATATAACTGTTTGGGGAGCGCCGCCCCGCCCTGCTCTACGATTTGGCTACACGCTGATTTATAGTGCCTTAGATTGGATCGGAAGGCTGTATAAAATATTATACATACACAGGATATAGAGAAATACCTACACAGAACGCCTATAGCAAGCAGAATGGTTCATGTTGCTTTCACCGTTTTCAAAAACTTTTACAATGAGACTAACTATAGAAAATTTGTGGAATAGTTAATAATGACACCAAAATATATATTTTTTTAATTAAAACTGTATTGAGAGGTATTTTCCTCTGACAGTATATACTGTAGTTTATTTGCAGAATCTACTTCAACATATACAGACAAACCCTTTGAATCCACATCCATCTTTTATAGAGTGAAATTGTAGAACACTCTACCCGTGTCTATATTTCCCGATAGATACACTCAGTGCGTATTTAAATTTAAATACGTAGCTATCTTTTAGGTTAGCATGTTACAACCTAAGACTCGTTATTGCTTACCGATAGACGATTCGCAGGCAACCAAAAATTACATATAAAAAATTGACTTTTCCAATCAGGATACGGACATACACATAAGCAGGGGAAATACATATCTGTTTATTATGTATTGTTCGATTCGGATCATTTTTGTAGTAAAAAAATCAGGTAGGTATTTCTACTTAGCAATATAGTTTTTTTTTATTTTTTTTTTATTCAAATTTGCCACTCCACAGACTCCGGGGTCCGTGACTTTTGTCATTTCAAATCTTATATATGTTTTACATATTTCTAGGATTAGCAGAAGAAGAGGAAAATAAGGGTAGCATTATAGTTATGTAGTAATTTATGTTTGAAGAGTATAATGGAAAAGAGGATCACGTGGTGCATTTAATACGTAATTTTAGTCGTCTTATAATTTAGTTACTAGTAGTGCTCCGCGGTTATGCCCACGTAGTTTCTTCTCGCGATGAAAAGCCTATGTGGTATTACAGACTAATGTACAAGTAATTGTATTCCATATTTGCACGCGGTCCATTCAGATGTTACGACGTGATTGAGCAACAAACATCTAAACTTTGACGTTTATAACATTTGTAGGAAACAGAATAAATTTAACACAAAACAGGACGTTTACAATAGTATACATATAAAATATCATCATCAACAGCCCACTAAACGTTCCCACTGCTGGGACTCGGGGCCTTCTCTCGCAAGGAGAGAGTTAAGGGCATAATCCACCACGGTGGCCCAGTGCGGGTTGGTAAATGACACATGACTTCGAAAGATTCTAAGTACATGTCGGTTTCCTCACGATGTTTTCCTAACGAATGTAACGAATGTAACGATGTGTAAAACGGTGAAGGAAAACATCGTGAGGAAACTGACATATAAAATATACCCCCAGACAATTGCTCTGAGTAGGTACCTAAGTACCTAAGTGAACACTAGTAAGGAAGTTCCTCTACTTTTATAGCCTAACTGTGTGTTTTAGAAAGATAAATTGTGAACAAACAGCCATTTCTACTTTTCTCTTACATCATCGCTACCATTCCTGAATCGCGATGGTCCTGGCCGTTTGAGACGCCCACTTAGTCTAGACGCCTTAAAACATTTAATCTGTAGCCGCCATTTTGATTCAAGTGGAAGCTCAAAGGTGCCGTCCCGATCGCACAAAGAGGCGGAATAAATAATCGAGTCACGATCTAGCGTCACGACATCGTGTCACGCGACAACAAGACAGAAACACAGGTCAAACGACTACAAGAAGGATAACAAAAATGTACATATTGAAAATTTCGTTACAATATAAGGGATACTAACCAGATTTCTTCCAAAGGCCGATTTACATCAGACGAGCGAATGCTCATTCTATCCCCACTGTATCAAATTCATTTGGTGTAAACAAACGTAGAACATTCTTTCGTTGTTTTGTTTGCGTTCGCAAAAATTCTATGGAATATTTAATATGGAAAACGATAAGAACGATCTTTGGTTTACACTAAAAGATCGCGAAAGAATGCTCTTGTTCCAGCTCTAGCTCTATGTTTGTTCAGTTTAAATCGGCCTTAAGACAAATTCACGCAGAAACTCTAAGTTATAAGAATCGTGGTCTACTCATGATGAATACCCCTAATGATAAAGCTTCAAATGAGGCTCTATTTTTGGAATAAGAACATCTAAATTTGGGAATATGTCGCTTAAGTAGGCTTTCCATATGAACTTAATCTGAGTAGACTTAGTTCGGTTGGTTATGCAGTTCAGAAAATAAGAGAGTCATATGACATAGGTAAGGCTCTGACCACACATGCTACTTTTTGAAGTCAAGCGCAGCTACTTTTAGAAGCGTGACGCAGCGTCAAGATAAATAATAATAATAATAAACTTTATTTGGTACAAAAAATAACATCATTACAGTATAAATTATGAACTCAATGGCTCCGAACTAGTATCACACTGTGTTTCGGTAGCCAATGGCCTCTCCCATGAATAGAGATGTTCTTATATCTAGATAATGTTTGCCATATTTATTAAGATGCCTGTCGCAACTGCTAAAAGTAGGTTTGGCTGTAAATACCGCAAGAATTGTTTACTTCATATTCCGAGAGCTGACACCAAATTTTGTATAATATTACCAAATAAAAAAAACAAATATTTTAGTCAAACTGAAAACTTGTTACATGGACATTAAACCCCGACACGGAACTGCAGGCCCGCCTGGTAAGTAGCGGGGGATAGGATATAGTAGGAAAGGTAAGGGACAAGGTTTCAGCTTGCCTCAAATACCTACACAAAAATTGGGGCCAGCTCGCGGAATATCAGTTAATTTCCCCTCAACCATGTCTCACGGACATACGGTTTGTTGCTCTGGAATGCTTTTATTTTACTATATTATATAATTTTTGTATTTGTAGTAAATATTTAAAACCGTTGTTGTCTTCATTACAAGCGCCTTAGGTACGTATTTTTAAAATGAGAAAAAAACAATTAGGTACACTTTCGACACCGTTGCTGACACCTCTTTATCTACATATTATGTATTCGCTTTTGTTGGCTCCCGTGGAGTGTTACTGTTTTTTCTGGAAATTGACGTACTTGTTAGAGATTTTCTTTCAAATACTTAAACGTTCCAAAGAATTCGACGAAGAGGTTTGACTCTACTTTTGTAATAAAAACGTCTAGGCTGTGGAATGCGGTGCTTAAATAGTTTTTTCCGAGGGTGGTGTTTTCAAATCGAGAGTTAACTTGTTTCTTTTAGGTAAGCATGCTCCATTGTAGACCGCATTGTCACTTAACTTTAGTCTAGACGTCGGACAAATAAAAATAAATCTATGAAAGTCAAAAATACCTAGATTCTAGAAGCTATAGTGCTGCGATCCACGGCGTTAACGTCGTTACGACACAAATACTCGTGATTGCTAACGACGCCGCCGCCGGCGACGACACGGGAAACACAATTTAACGTTTTTTCTGACAAGCGTTAGAATTAGCCGTGATTGTCGATAACGTGTGACAATACTGTTAAACCGATACACTCGTATGTTTCAGTAGCTACGTTATGATCTACAGATCTTAACGTGGTGTGGGTTGCTGCATCGGATTTTGGGTTTCATTCCTTTGGAAGACAATTCTACTAATTAAACGAACTAGAATCTGTGCTAAAAAAATTCCAATAACTATATTGCAAATGGATACTGTATAAATTAGACCGGATCATTCACACACACACACCCTCACACACTCACACACACACACAATTGCAGTGTTCAACTAATATGTATGTATGAAATAGTGTATATTTTGCAATAATTTTAGTGCCTTATGGAAGACACTGACTTTTGCAACACAGTCTCTAGAACTAAAACAAAAGGCAGGGTACTTAAAACATTGTAACAACTTACTTGGTACCGAAATAAATTAGGTTTATGTTTAAACCTATTCAGGTGTTATCAATTGTTTTCGGAGTACATGTTGTGCCAGCTACACACGTAACGATATATTGTAGCGATTAATCAGTGCAAACCAATTTGCGCAAATTTATCGATCGTGTGTATGACAAATCGTTGCAGATTATCGTTCATCGGTGGGAGTTGCGATGGTCGATGGTCATTTGCACAGATTAATCGCTAGGATATAACGTAGTTATAGTTTAGTGTGTAGTTGGCTTAAGATGTACAAGTTCGTTTACAACTTTATGATAAACTTTTAAAAACTGCAGGATTATGTACATACAGATCGTTGGATAACAGATGGTTAGCGCTATCATATTCTAATAAAATTGTATTAAAGTCTTTTTCCAATTAAGCTAAAGTATACAAAGTTTCAAATACTTACACAATTTTAAATAAATAGTTTAAAGAGCCTATATCTGGCATTCAATTGCCACTATTTGCTTTCCTCTAGCTCTATTTATCATTCTGCGTGCCTTAGTAATATATTTTGGTAACGATAATATAAACTACAGCATCAGACTAACGTACGTACACTTTATATAAAATTCGTAAAATTGCAGATGCTTCAAAATGTATTCCCCTCAAAAATTCAACTCCGCAATTTGGCTGCAGAAGTAAATAACGTAATATTCTAGTTGAGAACCATCACCGGTCGTTCATTAACTCTGCATTATTCACTACGAAACACGGCGCAAAGATGAAAATAACAAGCAACGCGCTCGCCGTGAGCAAAACTCAATTATCATATTTTATACCTCATAATACTTACGGAGAAGATATTCAATTATATAATTTTTCCTCTGGAAAGGGAATCCCTTTTCATTTCTCATTTGGATTTTTCTCTTAAGCAATTACTGGCTCGCCTCGGGAAACGAAAGATTGGATCGCGAATATATTTCTGGCCGACGAATCTTCTAATTTATCTTTTAACAAGCTACAGAATGTTATGTTAACTTACGCTCGGTTTTACGTTTAATAAAACTGCGCGGATGCGAGCGAATGTTTGAATAGAAATGAGCTAATTTCGGGCTTAATATGTTGTTTCTTTTCACGCTATTCGTGAACGCGAGTCGCGCCCACAATTCGGAATGGCGTACCGAAGTTGATAGAAGTTTAATTCGTTCGTCATTATAATGCGAACAAACGAAGTTCGCGCTCAACTCGATCGCAGCGGCCGGAATTGGATTCGAGCAGGATCGGATTCCTCGCAACTCCGTAATCGCATCGCGGCGCGGGCGGCCCCGAACACAAATTATTCGTCCGAAACTCGGATAACTTCGTCAACCCTATAAAGGAGGTAGAACAAAGCGGAACCACAATTGGCCGTATCGGAACGTACCTGGCTGGATGGAACTTTTAAAAATGGCGGCTCTTTGATAGGGAATTCGATAAGGCCTTGCCCGCGGGACGCGTAAATGCGATTTGTAGAATCGTTCGTGCCTTTGACGTCGCGAACGAGCGCCGGGCGTCGGGCGCGTTTGAACACTCGCTTGTTTGTGCGACTTAATATCGTCTCTGAGAGACATGTAAATAAGGACTCGAAGAAATCGAGACGTGAGTCGCGTGTAGGTAAGGTTGATTGCTTGAAATACGATTGGAATAGGTACGAAGAAATTTTGGTTTATTCATGTGATTAAAGTATACCTAAATAAGTTTATGGTGTCTTCAAAAATCAATAAACATAGTGGTTTCTCAGCCTGACCCTTGACTAATCAACTTCACCTGCTTGCTGTCTTACATTAGACATTACTCCATCGAGCTTCAGGATATCCTTCTACCTATATACATAGTTTCGATTCGTAACCTCAACTGTAATTTTATTAACATTATTTAAGTGAAACTGGACTCTCATTCGTAGTCGATGTTTACTAGTTTAACCTAACCTAACCTAAGCCTAATAAGAACTTCTTATCTACGCATAAGAGACATGAAATAAGCAACTATTGTCTGAAACTTCATTGAATAACGAATATTAGATTGTTAACACTAACTGGTCTTTGGTGTAATATGTATGTTAAAGTTTGAATACCGTAATTAAAGAATCCTTTTAATCTTATTAATTTAATCTTTGGATGTTTGTTGCTCGATCACACCGAAAATTCTGAACGGATCAGGTTAAAATTTGAAGCACAGATTGCAGCCAGGAATAGCACAAGATATGCTACTTATTGCTTCGGGAAAATAACGGAAACTACATAATTTGGGAAAGTTCCAAAATCAAATCATGTCATTAAAATCTGTAATTAAGTATCAGCAAAAATGATGAAAGTTATAAATGAATGAACACAATTAAGTGTATCATTCCACGAGATGGGGGGAACAAGTTTTGGGGGTAGAATGAGTATATTCCACCGCCAAGGATAGTGACTCCATGAGTTTACAAAGAAAAAATATCACTAAAAGCAAATTTATGCCACATCGACATAGCGACCTTTTCACCAAATTAACAATGAATTATGTTTTAGTAAAAAATGGCAATTGATTTATGAATCAAATAGGACAATGTTAGCTTTTTTAAATAATACTCAAAGTCAATGATTTCGGACTTGTTTTAAATTATGTTTCATATAGGATTTAAAGCCTTGATAATTGATAATCCTACAAAAAGCTCATCTTAAGAATGCTTTTCGACATCAAAGTTATTAACAATGGCTGTTGGCTGTTTTTCTAAGTATGATGAAATAACTGTGAAACTTGTAATTTAAATTGTAGTTATAAGCCCTATTTAGTAATCAAACAAGAATTTACTTTTCGTAGTTCGGGTAACACATACCATCTTCAGCGCGTTCAATGTGAATAATCCCAAATCCATCCGTATAAATTGTATTACATTAACTAGAACATGGAACATGGATCTAATAGAAAACTTGCTTAGGAGGACTAAACATAGTGCATTTTTTTTAAAGATAAGAAACGCTTTCGCAAATAGCAATGAGAATGTCGCCGTAAAATATAAAAAACCCACAGATTATAATCAATAGATTACATAGTAACCTAATCTAACCTACTGTGAGATTGTAATCTCACGCGTTAGAATATAATTTGAAGGTTTTGACAAGTTAACCGGTGACAACAAACGCATAAAATATTATTTATGTATTATTATTTATGTACTTACTTGCATATTATTTATGTCCGCATTGGTTTTTATTTGATTGATTTAAGCTACCTGCATCTTTTGATTGCATTAGAGCAACTTATGAGAGCAACTTGACCTTAACTCAACTAAAAAACCTTCTAAAAACCAATAGAGGAAAAATCAAATGAATTACGGATTTCAAAACACAAAACAATGAGTATTATTTACTCATACTATTATTATGCTGCATAAATTTGAAATTGGAATTCCGAACCAAAGAGGAGATGATTGAGATCAAAGTGGCCAGTAGGTACGACAAAACACCAATTTAATATATGTAAGGACCTAATGTTAAATGGCCTATTGGTAATTGATAAGAAACACAAACCCATGGTCTCCCTACACGAGACGCCATTGCAATGCAAATTGAACGGAATGATAGAGCAACTCCCGCGGATTACTCTGTGGATATTTTAATTTGTTGTTTGGATCGTAGCAATTAGCTACGAGATTTCGTAGCGGTGTAGAGATGTCTCCACGAACGACGAGTTATTGAAAGACGCAGAGTCCAAATTACTACCTACCTAGCACCAGAACAAAAACATTGCCCATTTAAATATTGCCCTTCAAACGGGAACACAGTAATCTAAGATATTAACCAATGTATTTAATTAAAATTACGGTAAACTTTGTAGTCTTGACAACATAAATATACTTAGCTCATAACTCATAACAAGATTTCCACCGAACGTTCTTAACTTAGAAGGGTTTATTAAACCAACTGCGCTATCAAGTCACGTTGGAAAATGAAAATTGTTTACACCTGTTGAAAGTTATAAAACTAAAAACATTAATGTAACTGGGACAACTTAACAGCACTATGAAGTCTTACCAGCATTTTACAAAATTTACTTATGTTTATTTTTTTGGTAATTTCCCAAACATCGTAAATTTCTAAACAGTTCACTTTCTGCAAAATAAAAAATACATATTTGGCAGGTTTTGAGTTTGCGTGAGCTTCAAATAAATGTTTAAAAATACAATAGTTACTCGAGGCATCGTTTCGCCGCTCGTGGAAATAGAACCTTAAACAATGACGTAGCGGATTAATTTCAAAGAATTACGGACAGCGTTATCTTCGTTATAAATAATGAATAAACAATGTTTAATTACTGGAAACTTGGCCGGAGGTTTCATTTTGTGTTTAAGTGGACTTTTAATATTTCAAATTATAATACCGAGTCTAATTTGAATTAATTTTCAGAAATGGAGCTGCGATGAACAAGCTTGTGACTATTCGGGAAATATAATTGTCAAATTTATAAATAATGATAATGAAGCGTATTTTTAAAAGAACTAGTGGTCACCAAATGCATTTTAAATTGAGCAATATTAATTTATGCTCAATTTTATCACTGACTTTAACAATAAACAAAATAGTATTTTTGCGTGTGTGCCAAATATATGGTAGTGTGTGTAATGTTTTTTTGATTGATTTAGTGTACATTTCTGAAAAATTTAAAAAAAACATTCTGCACTCCTTCTCTATATAACCTATATGTGTCCAAAAATGTGTACTCCTTACCGAGCAATTTTCGTAAAAAGGGGTACAAAGTTTTTGTTCATGTATTAATATTAAGAAAAACGCATAGTTTCAAACTACGTATTAGAACTATGTAAAATAGCCTTTTAGTACTACCGCCATCTAATACGTAGTTTGAGTTTTCTCTCTGACTGCAATGCCGTATGCATTCTAGTTTTGATTTAAGTACAACCTTCGATAACATAACAATCACAAACATCCGGTTTGAAGACCAATCTTTGAAGATAAGTTCCGGGGCTAAGAGAGAAATCGTTTCATATCTCCGGATGATGAGGGCAGTCCACTGCTAGGTAGTTATTGGGATTGT
This sequence comes from Ectropis crepuscularia, assembly GCA_963693475.1. NCBI lineage: Eukaryota > Metazoa > Arthropoda > Insecta > Lepidoptera > Geometridae > Ectropis > Ectropis crepuscularia. The sequence continues at coordinate 22,099,796 of OY856358.1, forward strand.
TCGAGTTTAAATAGCTGCATAGCATTACACCTAATTCAGTTTTAATAATAGAGGCTCTAAACATGTAGTGCTAAAAGAACCTTTTAGTACTACGAAATCGAAAGTTTGTACCTAAATAAAAACTAGATGATTGCATACGGCATTGCTATGAGAGACAAAATGCTCTTTCGTTGTCAACGAAATAGTTTGCAATAGCAATGCCATGCCATAAGCAACTCTATTAGGCGGTATAGGTGCAGTGTACAATATAGGCTAGATAAGCTATGAAACATTTAAAATGCCCCCTTTTCAGCTACAAAAAAATCTTCAGCGCAAAAACGCGCCCTTCTTCTAACATTTAGAGTGCAAATTAGATTGGCTCTCGAAAAAAGAGTTTTGGCACAACAAACGAACCCGCAGTAACGTCGTTACGACCGTTACGTTATCGTTACGGCGCCCGTTAGTTTGTTACGGCGCGCCAATCGAATGAGGACTCGTTAGGTTAACGAATGAAAAGTTTTGTCAGTATTTCTCTTTTCTATTTGATTGTGTGGATTGGACGATCAAAGGTTCTAATGTTCAGCATAAACAGCCTTTAACGCCCCACTGCTGGGTGGTCCTCCTCGCTGGCCAAGTGCGGGTTTTTTTATACTACAGAGTGTCGGGACGAGAAAGATCTACCCCTAATGGTATGCACGCCTCGTCATAGCAACAAAGTACTACAGTTATTACGATTTATCAGTGATTTTAAATATTGTTTCGGTCTTTAAAATAACGACTTAGGCTGAGAAAGTTTAAATATATACAAAACTCTTTGTTGCTGTTTGCAGGTAAGAGAAGATGATACAAAACTTTTTAAAGTTGACCCATACAAGCTAGCCTCTGCGAGAGGCATTCAATATGAAAGTTGTCTGGCAGAACAATGTGTTTCAGTTTTATTTTACAAAAAAAAAAAAAAAAAATAGTCGGCTGATGAAAGTCTTCTTCTTTATCACCTTCTTGTATCATGTATCGTATTTGCTAAGTAAGTTAATAGAATATAATGCATTCTTCTTCTTCTTCGTATCGATGATGTTGTCTTTCTTATAACCACGCCTAATTAATAGGTGTTTTGTTTGTTTTTGGTTTGGTTTTGATATAATGCATTGATAGTAATCTGTTGCATCGGTAAATATGAGTGTTTTGATTTTCCCCCATCGGGAATACCTACAGACCCAGATGCAATAGTATTTTCGTGGCTTCTCGTCAGTGAAAACATGGGCATAAACTAAATCTATTCCTAGTATCGGCTTTGCAGATTAAAGATTATACCAGTAAAATAGTTTTGTTTTACATTTCGAAGTTTCCGTAGGTTAGGTTAGCGGTAGTTTTTTAGCGATTCACGATTAGTCCTATCACATGATATTTATAATTTTAAATATATATTATATATATATTATATAATACATATATTTTTATACATATTTAAACATTTATACATATATATATTATATTATATATTATATTATTATATAATATTATAAAGCTGAAGAGTTTGTTTGTTTGTTTGTATGTTTGTTTGTTTGTTTGAACGCAAGGATCTCGGGAACTACTGGTCCGAATTTAAAGATTCTTTCTTTGTTGGATAGTCCATTTATCGAGGAAGGCTATAGGCTATTCAACATTACGCTACTATCAACAGGAGCGGAGCATGAATGAAAAATGTAACAAAAACGGGAAAAAATTCCTATTGCTTTTTGAGAGCTTTCATTGCGTGACAGGATGTGTCTATCTTTTAAAAGGTTGCGTCATTGGAATCTGAGGTAACCAAATTTGTTCTAGATTTGAATTGGTACGGCCAATTTTCCATAGATGGCGTAGCAACGCACGCACGGATCGGCTAGTTTATAAATATACCTAAATCACAATTATTACCTAAAACATTAATTACTGTCCAATTTTTCTAAAAATGACTGACGTAGTATAATTAAACTACTATAAAATTATTGTTGAACGTTGTAAGAGTTTTTTAAACCCTTTGCCGTAATCTCGACCATTTAATCAACATTTTAGTCACGCCAGCATACACACCAATCGAGTGGCTCTAAAGAATAAATCAACGAGCGTGAGCGGCGACGCGCAAAGATCGAGTGCGAAGGGCCCTTTATGGTAACCCTGCACTGACCGCTATGCGGGCGTTGAAGAGTTTAATTTACTTGAGATGGTTAAATATCTTTTTTAACTTGGATAATACTAAAGAAAATTGTATTATGAAATTTAATACAGATTCTTGCTTTTCTAGTTTTTTTTTTGGTTTGCGCTAACGGCGCAGGACCCAAATGTTAGGTATGGTTGCCGGCAAACGTAGTGGAAATACGCAATTGTCGAATCATAAATGTGCATACGCAGATGCATATGCTTTTGGTAGTGTTTGCCAATATGTTTTTATGGCGCATTGTTGTCATAATTTAGGCAACTCATTAAATTAAAGTCTTGAAAAAGTTGCGAGGAAAAACTTAAGTAGGGACTGGTGGTAGTAGTAGTGGCCAAATTAACTTTTGCAGGCAAACCGGTATATTCAATATATTAGAGAGTTATAACGAAGCACATTTTAATTAAAGTAGATAGCATATTTAACATAAAAATAGATACGAGTAGGTATTGTTTAAATGGATACATTTCATTTAATTAGTGAAAAATTAGACATTTGAAAACTCACTAACGACAAACATAGCAACAAACCTAGACCTACAATATTGTAGCTCATTTTGGCATGAATATCTTACGCGTCTAGTATATTGAAAGTATAACAAACAAACACTAAACTATTATTACATCACGCTTAATTGAACAATACTCCACAAGTCGAAGCAGCGTACACACTGCACTTGAAATCGCTGCGGCACGTGCGTGGTCCGTATTATCGCACAATATTGTCGCGCGCCCGCGGCGTCACAGCGGGCGGTCCATAATTCACGCACGCCTTGTTGCCCGTGGTCGCTGTAAAAACGGTCTAAATGACCCGAAAACGCTACAACGCCCCTATGTTTTTCAATCACGATGGGTGATAGAATCCGATGTTTCGTTTTTTGTCAAAGGTTTGTTGCTGATTGACCCTTTAATACCCGGGGTGTGTTATGAATAGGCAGTGCTTTATTTTGTCATTAAACCGATGTTAAAGACTCATGACATTGTGTGGTTTGAAATGGTGTACTTTAAATCAGCAGAAGCATGGTTTCAAGTAAACATAAATTTGATTCTGTTACTCAGCTTGAAGTTTTGCACTAAGTACAATTAAATACGACATTGTTTCAATATAGATAAACTTTTGAGTATTAATTGTTTAGTAAATAAAATGTTTTTTTATAATGTCTCACGAAATGTTTGTTTGTGAGTCACTTACAATGAAAACTAACGTGATTGCGCATGTGCTCTGTCCGATTTAAGTCTCATTAAGACAAATGCATGGACACGATCATTATTGGTTAGGCACGACTATTTGTAAAAAAAATAGTCCTCCTGTAGTTCTGTACGGTGTAAAACATGAGAAACCATGATCATGTTATAATATATAAACAAAACTATTTGTGCCTCACGATATACACACTTATAATTTAAAAACAATAAACCTTCCAGGTTTCAGATAAATTAACAGTAGGTACATTAAGGACGCGGTTATTTCTCCAGCCGTGACATGTAGTTAATGTTGATGAATCCTATTTTTTGTTGGCTCTAGTGACACACTGTACACGAAATCGTTTTATCACACACAAAAGGAAAAACAAGTAGAATCATCAAGCAAATAAGTTAAATGAATCATTAAACGTAATCCCATTTACAACAATATCAAGATCCAATTACGGTACATTTAGCTTGAATAGCTCCACTTGAGCTCACAGGCACGTGTCTACCGGCTTTGTTTATCTGTTAGAATCGAGGCAATTTAGCGTTAAGCGATCGGCCGATAGATACAATAGAATAAGACTCTCTGAGGGCGCTGTGCATATCATGCTGGGTACGTTTTTTTAAAACCGTAATAAACACAAAATTTTGTACTATATTTTATGTAAAAGTGGTTAAAATCTACATTGGGTCCTAGAATGTTATCAAACAATTAAAATAACAAACATTTGAAACAAATTAAATTTTGGTCTTCAAGTTGTTTTAAATACAAGCAAAATGTTTAAAAACTCTACACCACTGAAATGATAAATAATGGTTCCATAAATTATTTAGTATAGTTCTATCATCAAATAGCCTCATTTCAGTTTCACTTTTATTAACAATCATTGTGAGCCGTGTCTGTATCCGAAAATGTATTAGGGTGACACACCCCTGGCTATTAACGGTTGGCTCTTTGCTTCTTTCCGCTGTTTTAATCGCTCGTGTCGCAAATGATCGCTTGACGGGTCGCCTGTCGCGCGATTATTCACGGACAGTGTAAACGCGCCCTATTGTTTGGACGGCGGGTCTGACGTCCATTGGAATCAGTTCGACTGTGATGCTTGTTTGTCTTTTTATTGGTTTTGTTATAGGAACTGTGAGAAACGATTTTTAGGGTTCCGTAAAACGTAAAAACGGAACACTTATAGATTCATCATGTCTGTCTGTCTGTCCGTCCGTATGTCACAGCCACTTTTTTGCCGAAACTATGAGAACTACACTGTTGAAACTTGGTAAGTAGATGTATTCTCAGAACCGCATTAAGATTTTTACAAAAAAAATAAAAAAAAATTAGGGTTGTACCCCATACTGAAACTCAAAAAATTTTTTTTCATCAAAACTACACGTGTGGAGTGTTTATCGATAGGGCTTCAAAAATGATGTTGAGGTTTCTAATATAATTTTTGTCTACACTGAATAATTTGCGCGAGAGACACTTCTAAAGTGGGTAAAAATGTGTGTGTGTGTGTCCCCTCTAACTTCTAAAGTAAGAGAATGAAAAGACAAAAAAAATATATGATGTACATTACCATGCAAACTACCAACGAAAATTGGTTTGAATTCGATCTGATGAGTAGTTTTTTTTAGTACGTCATAAATACACTATTATTAAAACTTCGATCAAAGTTACAACGAACTACAAGAACTATGTGTACTATGTATATTATGTTACTTGCTGCAACGGAACCCTTCATGGGCGAGTCCAACTCTCACTTGGCCACTTTATTTCATTTACATTTCAATCTTCAACTTCAATCATTTTGAAGTTATCATTATTTTTATTATATCGATATAACATAAATCGGTATCTATCCTTGATTTCATCCTCAAAATTCATAAAAATACTATTCCTGAAAAAACTCAGTATTCGGGCTAGTAAGCTACGTAACCTATGTTGTAGGTACAATTCTAAACTTCAAATTTCAGCCTAATTCAGTTATCAGACAGTAACGATCGAACTTAATTTAAAAGTTAATTTGATAATCTATTTATCCTAAGCCTTGTTTTTGGAGGATATTAAATAACGCATTATAAGGAGGCGTTATTAATTTATCGCCATATAAAACTTAACTGTACCTACGCGGTTGTAAAGTTTACACACGACCGAATTAAACAAGCTATTTCATTAAGAATCTTGCCCAATTCAGTGCTATTAGGGTCAAAGCATACAGCTCAATCTCCCACAGAGCTCGTAAAAATTAAGCTTGTTTAGATGTAATGACGTCAGCTCATAATAACCAGATAACCACCTCTATTAGATACAATTACCGACTTAAAAATTACTATGATAGTCTTTTGTTTAGTTGCCCCGATTTCCAAGAAGATGGAATTTGAAAAATGTAGTTTCACAGAAATGATCTAGCGGTTTAAGGAATAGTTTTTAAATTTATTTAAATAATAATTGACGTTTATGAACACTTGGAGACTAAAAACCTGAGCTGATATATAAAATCGAACGTGGATCTCACAGTGATACTATTCTATCCATTTTAAAGTGACGTAGCGATCTATGGAGTGATTTAGGCTCGGCGTATTTTTGAAGAATACGAGTAAACCGATATTCGATACATTGAAATTTGGGGATTCATGGCACAGATTTGAGGTGTGGACTAAAATTTTGTAAAATACTCTTTAATTTATTTCAAATCGACAATTATCGTTTTATAGCGATGTTTGTGGAACACCATTTTTTTTCCATAAAAAAGTTCGTAAAAATGAAAAGAAGCTTTTTTACAAAACTTAACTTAAGCCATAGAATAGATATAACTAGAATTAAGCTCAATTTTGTCGCTTTTTATTTCTCATTTGACATATTACAACCAATTTCCCAATCGTTTCAACTTTTCTCAAAAAATTTCGATACTAATGACGCGCGTTTGCCTTAAGAGTGCGCCTAAAGCCAGGAAAAAATCAGATATCACCCGCGCGAGGCCCTTCTTAATATTATATGCATAAAGTCGAGAATAGCATGACAAAGTTTGGAGGGGAAATCAATATTAAATCAGGCGTCAATTTTTCACCAAGTTTTATTTATTTACTCAATAATTAAACATGAATTTAAAAAAGTATTCGGTTACTCGATCGGAATCAAGAGGTTAATAGAACGTAAAATAAGGAATTTTATTAACAAAAAATAATGTGGGGTCATCGCTGATAATTTCGCGTACTCGAATTAAAATGGGGTTTTTCGGTGTCATTTTTATTTTTTTACTGTAAAAAAATCTGATCTTTTTTTAAATTATATTCGGTTATTGTGCTTCTTCTTGATTGTACCCACACGTCAATATTTTTTTTGTTATAGTTTTTAGTTTCTTAACATCAGTGAGCGGCGTCGAAAATGTACTTTTTTCGTTTTCTGGCACTAGGCGCCCCCTTAATTAAATTTTTGGAATACGAGGATAAAATGACATCGACTTTTATGACCCCAACTGACTAGAAACTTGAAAGTCACTCTCATGTCAGCGCCCTCTGTCCTGTGCCCCCAATAACAATAGATCCGAGTAAGCGCCGCACAATAACGTCAATTAGGTATATTTGAATATCGAACGCCAGACCGGCGCGTGCACACCATACTGCGACAAAAATTATTGTAGAACAAAGAGATAGAAAGGGACGGAGAAGGTTATTTACATGTTTGTTAATATTTTTCAAGTTTTAATCGAATACCTAAGACAATACGATGGCTATTTCACCATGATCAACTTTTACTTTCAAGGACATGTGTAATCTGTCAAACCAATAACTATCCACCATGCTGAATTACTAACAAAACGAGTTTAGTGAAGCGAATATAAAGTGTTTTTTATACTATTATATCTATCTTGCTTATTGTTTTCCTATGCTAATACCGTACCTACTTCAGAATCTGACAATGTTTAACAAATATGTCAAAATTCATTTAACGGTTTTTTCAGCCCCATATCAAGTAAACTTATTTGCAATGACATACACACCTAACTATTTCTACAAAGCGTAAACAATTGTGCAGAATCTATAGTAAGTATTGGGCCAACAGCATTAATTGCACATTCTGGCCAAGTTGGCTAAGCGTATTGCCAATCTATGTAACTTGGTAAAGCGAGGTCAAATGTACTCGTAGTAGAAAGAAACTTTATACGTGTAAATTATTCTCATTTTTTATCACTAGCCCATACCTTGTTACAAAATAATAAAATATAGTTATTATTAAATATTTGATTTATTAAGATTAGTTCATTGCACGCCATATAACAGTGAATTTCATTTCAGTGATTCATATTTTTATTCCATTATTTTTCGAGATAAGATGCCTACATTATTCGAGAGTATAATAAAACTGATGTGTTGATTTCTTATAACGTGCTTGAACCAAAAACATCAAAACGTTCACACTTATAAAATTACTAAGATTTGTATCCAAACATCTTTCATACCAACAGAAAACGAACCAAGAGGAAGAGTGTAGTAATTTTGTAATACCTACATATCACCATAAGCCTCTTATTCCACTTCTCCTGATGAAAGCATAAACATAATTTTGTTAATTCACACACCGTTCACATAACATAATATCCGCATTATATTAACATTAAGCTGGAAATTAACATACACTCATGAATTTCAGCATTTGAAATGAACACGAAATTGCATTTTGTCGCCCTCTAGAGTGGCTTTACTCTACGTCTTCAATTACACAGCTCCACATATTAAGGCACGTTTTTATTAACTGTACCGAGGTTTTGAATCCTAGTCTTGTATTAAATAAAACTGTGTTAAATCGATGTTATGTGGCCTATTAGCTTGCCCTATGTTTTTTTTTTACAAAAATAAGACTAATAGTTTCATAGTTTTTTGTCAGACAGGAGTACTTCAGAACTAACCTTTTTTAAACTACTTTGGGGTTTGATTGAGATGTTGATGTCGATGATGAAGAATCAGTCTACGATCGAGCGTGGGTACGTAGGTATAACTTTTTGCCCTGTTGTGTGAGTACCGCGTTTAGACAAACGTTCGCAAGCAGCGGTCACGAGTTTGAAGCGTATAGTAGTCATTGTTTCTTTCGACCATTTGAATAAGAAGACCGTCGAAGAGCCGTCGAAGAGCCGTCGAAGAGAACGACCGGCCATACGACGCAGACGTTAGAAGAAGCCTTGCAGTAAAATAAAATGCAAAGGTGTAGTACTTTCCCCGGTGGGATCTACAAATACCATCCACCATAAAAAAGTACAATCTGATTGATTTAAAAGTTCGCTCAGAACGCGTAATGAAAACGTCCCCTTACCATTACGCGTTCACGCAGCAGCAATGAATTATCATAACGAATGTATCAACGTCTAGCCTCGCGACAATTTGTACGCTAAATTGTTATTGAATTACGCCGAATTGTATCTAATTTATGCCTAAATGGAATACAGAATCTGTTTAGTCATGGCTTTCTGAGAAAAATTACGACCGTATCAATTTATGTCATACGACCATAGTTTTTCGTTGTAGACTATTCGTTTATATTTCTATTAGTTATGCAACAACATCGCGACCAGTCGTAGTTTTGTCTGCTAGAAATTAATTGAAGAACAAAGAACTTTGATATTATTCAGGCAAAAAAGTAGCCAAAGTTTTTTGCGCGAAAGTTTTGTGGGTAAAACCACCGTCAAATAATGTCATGATAAAAATGTACATTCTTTCATCGATTATAGCATTGATGTGTACCTTTAAAATTCTTGAAATAAGTCATATTGTGTTTGTGTTTGTGCACAGATTAAATTCCCAAAGTTCTCACCCATATCCTCTATGTATGAGCAGTATCTTTGCTCCTCTCGCGGTCGGTACTCGCATAACCAATTGCGCAATTTAAGTCAATTCAGCGCTAATTAATGCTGTTAATCAAACTGTTGAGACGCATAAACAAGACGGCTTCCTGCCGGCGAGGCTCGAGGTTCGACGATATAACGAGATCGAAGCAACTTGTTGCCTGCAGATATTTGTACTCTTCAAACTACATTTTTGAACCATCTTTATTGCAAATATTATGCTAATATAATGAAATACTAGCAGCGCCCCACGGTTTAACCTGAGTAGTTCTCGTCCCCTTAATTTTCCCGCAATGAAAAGTTTGTATGCTACTCCCGGCTAAATACTATCTATGTACAAGTAATGGTATACAAAGTAATAAGTAGGTTATAAAGGTAAATGTGAGTTCCAAATTTCAACCCGATCCGTTCAGCCGACGTGATTCAGCAACAAACATCAAAACATCTAATCTTTGACATTTATAATATTAGTAAGATACTCTAGTTGGGCCAAATTATACAAAACTTTCGTGAATATCGGTTGACTTGGAGAAACTTCATGACACTCAGTTTTTAACCTACTTCAAAAAACGAGGAGGTTGTCAATTCGGTTGTAAGTTTTTTGGATGTATGTACGTGATAGCGCCGCCAATTGTGAATATAAATAAATAAAATAAATAAATAAATATTGGTGGACAATTCACACACAACACCATCTGACCCCAAACTAAGCAAAGCTTGTGTGATGGCGGCCAGATAGCTGATATAATACCTATATAGTTTTAAATACATACTAAACTTATTATACATAGAAACACCCAGACACAGTGCAAACATTTGAATTCATCACACAAATATTTGCACTGGGTGGGGATCGAACCCACGACCCTCGGCTTCACAGGCAGAGCTACTACCGACTAATCCACGAGGCCAGTCAAAATATACTTTAGTGGTTCTCATTTTGTTCGGTAGATTAGAGGTGGTACCATGTAAATTTTATCGAAATCGGTGTAGCGGTTTTTGAAATATGAACAAAACACAACTAAAATTTCTTACTTTCGTTACATCGATGACTTACGTGATTGCTTCCTTTTAGTATATTATCTCTCCTCTATTTTAATATTACATGTGCTTAAACGATTAAACAACCATGTTTACTCGTCTAAATAAAATATTCTGCAGGTACCTGAGTTTCGTGTCAGAACTCCTAGAACAACGTAAATATCTCCACAGCTCCATATCTACCGACTCCCGGGATGCACGATACAATTGTCGCTAAATTGATACTCTATTTGGTTCAATTAAACATTAATTAGTGCCGTTAATGAACACTGAGCCGGTCTATTGTTCCGCGCACATGACTCAACGAGGGATAAATGCGTTATGTTATAATACGCGTCAAATCGCTTGACTTCTAGCGACTTGGTAGTAATACAGACCCACTTTGTTCCCACTGCTGGGATTGGGTTTATTGAAGTGAAAGCTTCTTTTGGCGCGCCACAGACAGATTTTTCGTGGACTGCGAATTGAACTCAAGCATCACGCTCGGGAATTAAAGAAATCTTCGGGTAAACTCGGGACCATGGCCATTGGCTATCTAGAAATACGTCAGCAGTTCCCATTAGACGTCTAGATTGTTTCTAGATTTCTAGAATATAATTTCTAGATGGCCATGCTCATGGCCACGTCCTCCGGTTTCCCCCGAGTATTTTCCAAAATGAGCTATCTAATTCTGAGTTATAAGTTTTCACTTCTATCGGCAGTTCCTATGACTGCCAATGTTTTTTTTCTCACAAGGTACCTAGTGCTTTATTGTGGTGGGAGTCTTTGCAGTACCACGCCTTTTCCGTTGTTCTAGCTCCAAGCAGTAATGTACAAATATTACTTTGACTGGCCTAGTTGGTAGTAAGTTAGCCTACAAAGCCGTAGGTCGTAGACTCGATTCCCATACAAGTCAAATATTAGTGTGATGAATACAAATAGGTACTTTGGGGTAATTGGGGCTAGATGGTGTTATGTAAGAAGTGGCGTCAATCAGTAATATTTATTTACTGTGTTCAGTTAAAAGGGCGAGAGCCCACCGGCGGATCTGCCTCTTCCTGTAGATTTTAAGATTGATAAGATTGAGTCTATATTTTTTTTACTTACGTAATGGATTGAGAACTTTAAAGACAATATTTCCACAGAAATTACAGGGCAATGAAATAAACCATCTGATATCTACAGCGAGCGCAGTACAGTGTTAGGTAGTGTTCTAGAGTCTTCTTGTTCAATTTGTTGAGTGTTTAGTGGCACTGTGCTGTTATGAGCAGTGTTGCTTACCATCAGGCACTTGTCCTGCTCGTACCTTTATTCCATATTGTTAAAAAATATGCATAAAAGGGACGACTAAGTGCAAGTTGGCGGAAGACACGTGTCAGCAGCAAAACGTCTTGGAAAATATAAGTTTTCTCACGATGTTTATACTTCATAAGTTAGTGAGACAGTACATCAGCAAAAAGATGCACATCTGCGTTATACCAACCAATAAAGTTAATTCAGTACATAATAAAATAACAACACTCAAAGTCAAAGCTTGCACCATAGGTACCATAAAAAACACATTTGTAGGACCAAACAGTAAAAACTATTCCGTGGAAATAGTTAACTATCAATTTAAATTCTTGCGTTCATTTCAGAATTCAGAGAAACTGTAAATTCAGTATAGTTTTATCGATATTTTTACGAATTTCAACTATTTCCAATGTCTAATGTTTACGAGCAAGTTGTTTATCTCCTTATAAAGCTGTGTTCACAATCCGTCGATGCTCACACGTGTCCGGCGCGATAAGCCGGCCTTATCGCATTAGAGGCACTTCCGGCCGGACCGGATGTGCCGCCATCTTGATCTCGATCCGACTCTATCCGCTTGTTTTGCGAGCCGATGCGGGGATAAGTTTATTTGTGTGAGCTTCGTGTTACGTAAGTTTGGGGATAATCAATGAAAAGCTTTATATTGATGTAAGTATCTAGGTATAAAATATTTGAATGGATTTATACTAATAGCATACCAACTCTGCATACATTAAGCATAAGCGACAGACATTAAGCATACATTAAGATGGGATTTGTTGAATGTGCTGATTTTGCCATGCTTCATGTTGAAATATTGTTTGTTACTTATAAATTCTCCGTAGTAACATTTTTTCACATCGTGCCGTCTCCTTCAAAACAAACAGCACGTCTTTAATTTAAATTAATGAATCAACTTCATTACGTTCATTATGAGCGTTGTTTAAAAACGCAATTTAACAATTAAACTACTTGGAGACTCGCAACATGGCCATTTGGTCATTCGACACCGCTCCGGGAAGTTATCGTCCAATCTAATTAATATGCTGCGATTAAAATAACATTATGATAAAGACTGAGCATGTCTAGACTGATTTTAATCAGAGAATAAAGATTTGTAGGTTATGGATTTCCAGTATAATCTCGGTTGCAAAGCCTCGAGCTTCATCACGAGATCGATCGCTTCTTAGTATTTTATTGGCAAAATTTTAGAAATGTGCATTGGAATTGCATGGCTTGATTTCTCCTAGGAAACTTCTAATAGTAGAAAATATTGGATAACCAAATACTATCAAAATAGAAGTAATAAATTCAAAAAAGAAATCGTTTTTTTTTTTAATACACATCTATCTTTTCTGCTGCGATACTGTGGAATACTCTCTCTGCCTTAGTTTATGTTTATCTACAATGTGGGTGTTCAAAATTTGCATGAAATTTTAAAGTGATGAATAACCATTTTTTTTAGTTGTTTAAATTTTTAGGGTTCCGTAAAACGTAAAAACGGAACCCTTATAGATTCGTCATGTCTGTCTGTCTGTCTGTCTGTCTGTCCGTCCGTATGTCACAGCCACTTTTTGCCGAAACTATGAGAACTACACTGTTGAAACTTGGTAAGTAGATGTATTCTGTGAACCGCTTTAAGATTTGAACAAAAAAAAAAAAAATTTGGGTTGCCCCCCATACTGAGAACTGAAACTCAAAAATGATTTTTTCATCATACCTACACGTGTGGGATGTCTATCGATAGGTCTTCAAAAATGATATTGAAGTTTCTAAAATCATTTTCGTCTACACTGAATAATTTGCGCGAGAGACACTTCCAAAGTGGTAAATTGTGTGTCCCCCCCCCCTCTAACTTCTAAAGTAAGAGAATGAAAAATCAAAAAAAAATATATGATGTACACTACCATGTAAACTACCAACGAAAATTGGTTTGAACTCGATCTGATGACTAGTTTTTTTTTAGTACGTCATAAATACACTATTATTGAAACTTCGATCAAAGTTACAACGAACTACAAGAACTATGTGTACTATGTATATTATGTTACTTGCTGCAACGGAACCCTTCATGGGCGAGTCCAACTCGCACTTGGCCACTTTATTTTTGTTATATCTGAAATGGCTCTGGACATAATCATGTGTAATTCTTATACATTACACACACTATTACTCGTGGCTTAGTGGGTAGTAGCTCTGCCTGGGAAGCTGAGTGTCGTGGGTTCGATTCCCACCCAGTGCAAATATATGTGTGATGATTTCAAATGTTTGTATTATATTATAGTATTATATTAGCTATTTGGCCGCCATATTACAAGCTTTGCTTAGTTTGGGGTCAGATGGTTTTGTGTGTGAATTGTCCACCAATATTTATTTATTATTATTATTTATTAAATACGATAACGGCAAGATGCTTCGAAGAGTTGATTTGACTGCCTAGCATAGCACTGCGCTCCTTACAAATAGAAATCAGATGATTTATCTCTTCATGGATTATGGCCTAAACTCTCTCCTTGCGAGAGAAGGCCCCGAGTCCCAGCAGTGGGAACGTTTAGTGGGCTGTTGATGATGATGATCTCTTCATCCTGTAATTTATCTGGAAACATTGCCCTTCAAACTGTAATATTGATTGTTGCTTCGCGATACAATAACTAGCAAAGGTGTAAGTAGTACTTCCACACACGAAGTCTAAAAAGAGTCCTAAGTACTAACTGGCAAAGGTGTAGTACTTCCCCACGCGAAATCTACAAAGAGTCCTAAGCACCTCTTTAAATTTTGTATTGTATTAATTGTTAGTAGCTCTACGCAGTGTGCAACCCTTCCGCGCCCGCATTGTGCCTAATTGTGCGCTTAATACGACAAATAGACTTACATCGCGTGCGTCGACACCCTGCCATGGGCGAAATTACATCAATGCTGCATTGACGCCTACACTGCCACGACTGCGTAATTAGTAGTATTTATACCCAAATAGTTGCTGCTGGTGGTATTTCTATTCACATGATTTTTTCTATCGGTCGCCTAGAATTATCTTGCAGCTGTAATGACAACTGTTCAGTAATGATATAAAAAGAAGATCTCAGAATACGTACTAAGGCGTTCGAGGACATATAGGCACATTGTGTCGATGTCTTGGGGGCAGAGAATCACCAACGAGAATATTCTTCAGGGGCTGATCAGAAAAGTAATATTTTGGAAACTATTAAAGTGTTAAACAGCGTAAAGTTACACGTTCTTAAGCATGACAAATAAGAGCTGTTGCAACTTACAACGATGTTTTGAAATGATTGCTAGGAAAAAAATTGGCAGTCATAGGAACTGCTGATAGAAGTGAAAACTTACAACTTAGAATTTGATATATTACTTTGGAAACTACTCAGGTGAAACCAGAAGACGTGGCCATGAGCATGCCCATGGTCCCGAGTTTACCCGAAGATTATCATTCTCGAACGTGACACTAGAACTCAATTCACAGCCCACGAAAAATCTGTCTGGGGCGCGCCAAAATAAATGTTCACTTCAAAAACGCCAGTCACAGAAGGAAATCTTGATTATGGAGCTTCCGAAAATGGATGGATTAGGCGTACCGCTGAACGCTTGCGAAGGACCGAGTCAAGTATGCTAGGCTGACAGCCTACACTAGTTGAAGAGTCACCCAAAGAATGCGGTAATATTTAACATTTCCGGCCCGTAGGGACGCACTGTTGCAGATACCTAATTGACCTCATAGCTCGGCTGGTAACGATAATGTTATCGATAATTGAGTTAATTGAGTCTACTCACAGAGCTGTTAGTCGTGGGTTCGATTTTAAGTTACTACTAGAGTTAATAATAGAAGCCGTGGTAGCTTAATGGCGAGAACACCCGCTTTTCTAATCGAAAGGTAGGTTCGAATCTCACCCCTCTGAGGTTTTTTTCGGTGGATATGTACAGGTTTGTCATACTACTAGCTGTAACGGTGTAAGAAAACATCATAAGGAAATCAACATGTTCCAAGAAAGATATCTTTGGAGGATAAGTAGTATGTGTCATCCACCAACATGCACTTGCCCAGCGTGGTGGATTATAGACTTGACTCTCTAGAGAAGGCCCCGATTTCCAGCCGCGTGAACATAATGTCGGCCACCAATATTATTATATAATTATTATTATTTTATAATTATTATATAATTATTAATTCTAATAAGCACCCCAAAATAACCTCAAAACATTGATAAAAATGCTATACTTTACTTGTAATAAAGTTAAACAACACACACACACACACTACTTGTCAACTCTTACTAAATTACCCCAATGATCGCGTACCCATGAAAACGCGATAACGTCCCCAACAACATCACAATGCGATCGGCGAAGGATTAACTCAGAGCTGGCGCGGACAAATTGTTGTAACGAAGTTATGTCGACTAGCACATGTGCACACCGCCTAATGACGCCTGATTGGACTACTGATGTTTTGTGTAGATTTGGTTGATAGTTTTATCCGAAATATTTTTTATTTTTACTTAACAAGGATTTTTGACGTGATAACGTCTTATAATTCGATGAAGCCGGCTGCACGCCCACAAAACATGACGTCATGTACCGTTACCGCGTTACCGTCGGTCGTTACCTCGCCGCATGTTTAAATAAATAAATAAATAAATATTGGTGGACAATTCACACACAACACCGTCTGACCCCAAACTAAGCAAAGCTTGTGTGATGGCGGCCAGATAGCTGATATAATACTTATATAGTTTTAAATACATACTTATTATACATAGAAACACCCAGACACAGTGCAAACATTTGAATTCATCACACAAATATTTGCACTGGGTGGGGATCGAACCCACGACCCTCGGCTTCGCAGTCAGAGCTACTAACCACTTAGCCACAAGGCCAGTCGTTTGTTACAGTTGTATTAATTATTTCGACCAGTAGTTCAAGCGGGGATGTAGCTCAGTGGTAGAGCGTTCGCTTTGCATGTGAAATGCCCCGGGTTCGATCCCCGGCATCTAAAAGCTTTTTTGCATTGTTTTGATTTTTTTTTTTTTTTTTTTTTTACCTTTTATAGGTTTACACTTGACCGCCATCTCGCCTGATGTAAAGCGACGATGCGGTCTACGATGAAGCGTGTTTACCTAGAAAAAACCGATTCACTCTCGATTTGAAGACACAAAGATTGTAACCATCGGGGAAAACCCACTCAGGCAACGTATTCCACAGCCTAGACGTTCTTATCACAAAAGTAGAGTCAAATCTCTTCGTTCGTGTCTTTGGAACATCAACCATGAAACGATGTCGCTTTTTCGAGCTACGAGCATTCCGATAGAAAAAAGGACAAGGTGGTATTAGATCATGTAAATCAGTCGCACACTCTCCGAAGTGTATCCGATAAAAAACCGATAGACTAGCAATTTTACGGCGATGTTCAAGACTTTGAAGTCTTTTTCGCACAAGAGTAGCATTGCCTATGAGCCTTTTGGCACGTCTCTCGATCGATTCCAGAGCTTCCAGCTGATACTTAGCCGAACCATCCCAAAGGTGCGAACAGTACTCCATACAGGAGCGAATCTGTGCTTGATATAATGTAAGCAACTGTTCAGACTTGAAGTACCTTCGCACCTTTGAAAGGACACCCAGTTTTTTGGCAGCTAGTTTAGCCTTAGATTCGATATACGAGCCAAAGTTGAGCGTAGAGGTCAAAGTCACGCCCAAAAGCTCAAGACGGTCAGAAACCGGCACGGACACACCTCTAAAAGTTGGAGTCAGTTCAAATGGACTCCTTTTAGCGGAGAATAGACACGCCTGCGTCTTACTCTCGTTGAACTTAACCAGATTGGCATCGCCCCATTCAGACACCGCCTCAAGGGTCAAGCTCAAACGCTCGATCAGACTCTCTCTCAGTACCTGAGTTTGCTGCCCACTGGCTCTCGCGCTAGATATGTAACTCTCTACAACGGTGCTATCATCTGCGTACCCAAAGATACCGGGCTTCAACAGATCATTGATGTGTAGCAGGAAGAGCGTTGCAGAGAGTACCGACCCTTGAGGGACTCCGGCATTAATAGCCATTTGATCAGACGAGCAGCCATCAATGACGACTCGTATGGATCGATCCCTCAAAAAGTCCGATATCCACGCAATAAACCCAGAAGACAAACCATACCTAGAAAGCTTACTTATAAGGCCATCATGCCAAACCCTGTCGAAAGCCTTTGAGATATCCAGGGAGACTGCAAGTGCTTCCCCGTGTTTCTCAATAGCTTCACTCCAGATGTGAGTGACGTACGCTAGAATATCCCCGGTGGACCGGTTTCGGCGAAATCCGTATTGCTGGTCACTGAGGAGGTCGTTTGATTCTAGGTACGTGAGGAGCCTGTGGTTTAAGACACGTTCCATAGTCTTGCAGAGTATGGACGTGACCGAGATGGGCCTGTAGTTGGCAGGGTCAGCACGACTACCCTTTTTGGGCACAGGTTGCACATTAGCAAGCTTCCAAGACTTCGGTACTAGCCCAGTTTGGAGAGAGAGTCTAAATAGGCGCGTCAGTATCGGAGACAACTCAGGCGCACAAGCCTTCAATACTGATTGAAAATGACTAAATTCTACTGATTACTTCAAAGTCAAAGTCAAAGTCAAAGTTCTTTATTCATAAATGTACAATTTACACGTCAATTTTAAAAACAAAAAAGAGCATACAAAGAGTATACATTTTTAAAGTTTAAATTTAACATTTTATTGTACGATAATGAGTATCGTACAAATATGTGTCAACCATTAAAGTATAATATGTATTTATTACAATTGTAATGAATAATGTCATTATTTTTACAATTTTATTGTAAGTTTACCATCACTCTTTAAAAAATCGCTGTAACTATAAAAAGTTTGATCGATAAGCCAGCTTTTTAATCGGTTCTTGAAGCTGCCCAAACTTGGGGCTGATTTAACTATTTTAGGAAGAGTGTTATAAACTTCCGGTCCCATAATGTGAGTCAGCTTTTCCGATCTTGTGAGGGAGTGTGGTATACTATCCAGCTTGTCAGCGTTGCGTATATTGCAAGAATGTCTCTCTCCTCGTGTGTTGTATGAGTCTAAGTTATTTCTGACATACACAGCCACTTGGTAGATCAAGATTGCAGGCAACGTAAGTATGCCAAGCTCTTTGAAATATGGTCTAACGGATGTGCATTGCGACACACCCACGATGGCACGTACGGCACGTTTTTGGGCGCGGAACGCACGTTCCCAGTCGGCAGCGCGCGCGTATAGTTCGGCGCCGTACTGTAACCGAGAATGCACCGTGGCGAAGTAACACGAACGAGACACATCCGCAGACACCACTCGGGACACCCGTCTTAGTGCAAAGCACGCACTGCTTACTTTAGCACACATCTTGTCGATGTGGTGTTCCCAAGTCATGCAGCGGTCAATCTCGAACCCCAGAAATGTTGTATTTTGTACCTGCTCAATCCGGACGCCGTCAAGCAAGACTTTTAGCGGTTTTGTATAGTGGCCCGACAGACAAAAGTGAATAAAATGAGTCTTTTTTGAGTTTACCATAAAACCGTTGGCACAAAACCACGTGTTTAATTCATTAATTATAGTATTTAATTTATCTTCCAATTCCTCTATTGAAAGGGCGGTTACTATGGCAGCCACATCATCCGCATACATGAATATGTCTGCCCCCTTTACGGCGTCAGGGAGATCATTCAATAGGAGAGAAAACATGATGTTTGAAACTGACGAACCCTGCGGTACTCCCATAGATGAAGACAATGGGTCTGATTTATTATCGCCATCGCCAGCATCCACCACCTGCGAGCGGCCTCGTAACATGTCAGTCAACACAGCGTATGATTCCCCCGCTATCCCATAGTGTTTCAATTTTAACGCTAAGGTCTCATGGTCCGCGACGTCGAAGGCCTTCGATAAATCACAGCACAAGACAGCCACTTGCTGTTTGCGTTCACGAGCAGCCAACACACCACGAACCACTTCACGCGTTAGAGAAGTCGTAGACCTTCCTTCGCGGTATGCGTATTGTTGTTCACACAGCGCCTCAGTTTCCGATAGGTAGGCCACTAGTCGTGAACTCAAGCCATTTTCGAACACTTTGGCTATTGCTGGTATAATCGATACCGGTCTATATCCATCAATGTCGTCCCTTTTACCTTTGCCTTTAAATATCGGGGACACTTTTGATATTTTCAGAGGTGACGGGTACGAGCCTTCCCTAAGACACTTATTAAACAGTGTGGCGAGAACTGGAGCTAGGGGCAAAATTGCTAGTTTTATTAGCTCCATCGACACACCGTATATGTCTTTTGACTTTTTTGGGGGTATTCTACAGGAGACTATGCGGAATACTTCATCAGCCGAGAATCTGGTCAATCTGAGAGAACGGTCAGTTGGCTGACGTGCTGATGCTAAAATTTTACTGACGGTAGCAGCATCGGCTTTAGGAGCTCCACAGGTGGCAGCTGCATTTAAGAAACGAACGTTCATAGCATTTACTGCATCTTTTGGAGAATTAAACTTTATGCCGTTACAATCTTTGACGATATCGGTGAAATTCAACCTTGGAGTATTATTTTTCCCTCTCTCTGTTTTCACGATGCCCCACATAGCTTTAGACGGATTCGTACTTCCGTGTATTATACTACTATAATAGTTGGTTTTAGACATCTTCAAAGTTAAATTGTACTTCTTGTTGAAATCGTCAAACACAGCTATTAAGTCCTCTTCTTCAGGAAATTTGTTAACTAACTTTGAAATGTCAAATAATAACGACTTCAGATTCAGTATATCAGGTGTAATCCACGACGCGTCACGTTTATTATTTGGTTTTCGTTTAATCGGGAAACAAGTATCATGCTTATTTGCTAAAATATTTATCAAAGCCCACACAAATCCCTGGGCGGTCTTATTTCTCTGACCCACTTCAGACCAA
Source organism: Ectropis crepuscularia (assembly GCA_963693475.1). Classification (NCBI taxonomy): domain Eukaryota; kingdom Metazoa; phylum Arthropoda; class Insecta; order Lepidoptera; family Geometridae; genus Ectropis; species Ectropis crepuscularia. The sequence goes on from OY856358.1 coordinate 22,120,244, forward strand.
TCTATACTGTCAATAGACATAACAAAGTTTGCGCGGTTATTTTGTGAGAAATCACGCGTCAGGCGAGTGAGCTGTACTGGCGTTGAGTGAGCAAATGTCACTACTCCGCGTACGGCTAAGTGATCTGACAGAAGCGTATTTATGGAAATAGCTGAAGTAAGTTCTCGCGCTACATTTGTAAAAATAAGGTCTATCGCAGTTTGTGAATTGTCTGTTATACGCGTTGGGAAGTCCACAATTGAGCTCACATTATGGGAGTTCAGCAAGTCAAACAGATTTTTAAAGTCAGCGCTTGTATTGTCTAAGACATTTATGTTTATATCACCGAGAATCATAAATGTTCTTTCGGTTTCGCTGAGCTTATCGAGCAAACGTTCCAAGTTACCTAAGAAACCTCTGACATGAGCTAAGCCCGTGCGATAAATACAAATGATGGTAATGTCAAAATCTATAACGTCAATCGCGGAGATTTCGCAAAATCTTTCTTCTGATAATGCTGATAACTCAACGTTTTCGACACACCGTAGTGCTTCATTTACAAAGATACATGATCCGCCGTGAATTACATTATTTCTACAAAAACTAGATACTAATTTATAGCCTTTTAAATGTATACATTGTAGATTCGGGGCGGTAAGCCAGTGTTCTGTTAATGCAAGAACATCGCATTTAAGATCAGTTTCTAATAGAACTTCTAGTCGTTGAGTTTTATCATTAAGCGAGTTAATGTTTTGGTGGCACATTATCAACTGTCTAGGAGGCGGGCATTGCGCGTTAAAACTAAGCACCGAGTTTTGCAATACGGTCTCCAGCTGTCGCCGCGAGGGAGCCGCCGGCGGAGCGGCGGAAGCGGTGTCGCGTCTGCTGCACCGCGCCCGCGGGTGCGGTCGGTCCGGTATTGCTTCTATTTCCCGCAGCGTCGGAAGTGTTGGAGGGCGGGCGCGCCGCCCGCCGGTCGCCGCGTCGAAACCAAGGAGTAACTTCTATTCTACTTGGCCAATTACTTCTACTTTTTACATACAAATCTATTAAACAAATGAAATTAAAATTTTCTTTTGAAAAATGCTACCATTCCATCAGTATTTTCTTAAGACGTTGTCACGTTCTATCGTCAGTAAACCGACTTTACAGACAAAGATTTTTATTTCTGAAATGCTTTGAACCTGAAAACTTACATACACGATGGAAAATAGTACCTATATTACGTACAAACTGTGTGACTAGATTAGTAGCAAAGTGATCAGAGAAAAAACTAAAGTTAGGAATATAATAAAATTCTAAGTTATAAGTTTTCAAGTGTTAGAGTAGTTTTTTAGATAAAAATACATCAATGTCAATAATTTTAGATCCTTTTTCACTTATCTATCACACATTTACGTCGTTTTAAAAACGCTTTATATCACTAGTTTCAGAACAAAGTTTAAATCAATAACCACTGTGTGACATAACTTAATATTCTACTTAACAGAAACCTCATTTACTCAGGAGCCAAGTATCAATCATAATCAACTTGATCGATACTTAACCAATTAAAGTATAAAGTTAATTTGCGAGCGAGCCAAGTTAACCTCGGTGGAATTATTGACAATTAAACTTGGCTTGATTCGATTTCAGGCAATCTTTGGAGAGTCGGGGAAGTTTGTGTGATGGTGTGAGGGGCGTTTTACTCGTACTAATTTGATACCTAATCTATTTTACTTGTAGAGCAATCCACTTTTTATTCCCATTGCTCGAGGCATCTCTGTCACAGTTAGAATCACTGCTTAACATTGCACTGCGCTCGTCACACCAACGTACTTATTTTCTATAAATATATTTTTTGGCTTGCAATTTTTCTGGAAACGTGTTCCTTCAAACCGGAACACAGTAATATTTGCCATTACTTGGCCATAGAATAACTGGCGCAAAGGTGTGGTACTTCTCCAGCCGGACTCTGCAAAAAATCCTACCAATTCAATCTACGTATTCCGCATGTCCCTCAAATTTGTATGAACGTAGCGTTGATAGAAACGCTAGTTTCGCATAACACACCCATGTAGGTATACTTACAATATAGTATATCTGTATTCTGTATTACATGTTTTGGTAAACAAAAATATGTATAGGATGTATCTATTTGCAATGTATTACGAATATTAAAAAAATATATTATTATTGATATTTGCTTATTGTAAAGTTTTTTACTATCGCTCCTTATATCTATCTCTCTCCATCAGCTCACATCCATATAGCGCCGTCCCTGTCTAAGTGCACTTAACCCTTTAATGAATAGGCTTGTAACCGGCCAGTTGCTGGGACAAGTGTACACGCGGGAGTATATTCGTGTCGTCATCGGGCACAAGACGCCCGTAATTACTTTATTAGACCCGGTCTACACTGATCAAGTGTAATTAAATTGCGTTGTGGTTTCCAGCTACCGCGCGCAAAACAAAACAAATAGCTATTGTTTAAAATAATAGATCGAAAAAATGAGCTAGTCGGATGATTGATAGTAAGAAACACGTTTGGGAATTTGGACATGAAAAGGTCAAATCACTGGTGAAAAGTACAAATGTTCAATAATATCATACACGCACCCCACGGTTGTGCTCAGATAGATCCCGTTCCCTTTATTTTTTCGCGATAAAAAGTATCCTATACGCTACTCCATATTATATTCCGGCTGTGTTCCAAACTTCAACTCAAACCGTTCAGACGCATATAAGATATAAGTAAAAAAAGGACGTTAGGAAAAGATGGTGACGCGGAGAGACTGTATTTTTTTAAATTATTATAATTACTAGAAAATAGCTTTAAACAAGTTCAGTTTTTCGGCATAAAAAGTAGTCTAGTTATTCAAGACTAGGTATAAATTAATTGCCTTCCGAATCTCATTCTATTCTGTTCTGTTAGATAAGGTTTTGTAGAATGACGGTTAGATCTAATCCAGTGATCATCAGTTTCAATTATTTATTGAGTATCTAATACTGTGCGCCCTTGACATAAAAAGATAATAAGAAGATTATCTTATATCTTATCTTATACTTAAGAAGAAACATTAAGCATGAAACATTATTATTAATAAAAACACTTAGCTGGCCATTGAAAAAATCTGTGTCTAATAGCTTAATTTAAACAAACCGGGATCATATCACATCAGTTGTGATTGACATTGATTTAATGCCTCTCAATTTACATCAATAAAGACTGACAACAGGAAAGTATTCAGGCCAAAGCGGGTTTGTTTAATTAGGTGTCTATAAAATATTGATGGTCTCAATAGCGTATTGACGTCAAGAATTCAATTGTAAAGGTCGTACAAATTAATAACTGGTTGTAGTGATTGAATCTTGGAATAATATCACTTTTCATCATCATTATCATCGATAAAGAGCAACAGATTGAGGAAATCCCGTTGAATGGTAAAATCACCCCTTACTTTTCACATTTTCGTACGTAAATAATAAATAATTAAACTAGCTCAACCTAGGTAAGATTCAATTCATCGTAAGGAGGGATAATAAATAGACAGTTGAATTTTGCAACGATTTCAACATAATACCCCGTTTACATGATTCCAGTTCAGCGACCGAATCCAGCGCTGGATTGCTTACTGGAATAATGGAGACCGGCACTTGAATGCATCAATCCAGTGCCAATGCATTCCAGTGCCGGTCTCCATTATTCCAGTAAGCAATCCAGCGCTGGATTCGGTCGCTGGACTGGAATCATGTAAACGGGGTATAAGAGCTAGAGAAGTTGACTAGAAAAAAATGCATTTATATTTCAAGTAATTTTTGATATTCATGAATAAAAAATATCAGTCAGAACATAAGTATAACCGTCAAAATATATATTTGCTCATTGCCTCTTAGCCGGAACGAAGTTCGCCGGGTCAGCTCATTTAAGCTGACCCTGCTGGTTCCCTGAGTGGGTTTTCCCGATGGTTCCAATCTTGTTGTCTTCAATTCGAGAGTGAATCAGTTTCTTCTACCTAAAAGAAACCGAAGGTCAGCACGCTCCATCCTAGACAGCATCATCGTTTAACATCAAGTGAGATGGTGGTCAAGTTTAAAACTGTAAAAGTTAAAAAAAGGTGTTAATAATGTACTCACTGGTCGAAGGGAGAGAAGATGTTGTGTGGAGGCCGCGAATCCTGAGGCTCCCTGGAACCGGCGCTGCCGACTGATGGTGCCGGGGACGCACAGCTCGCTTCAGACCTGAAACGTAAACATGCTTCTAGAAACTTCTTCTAGAAACAATGCCTGTTTCGGTTTGACACTTTTCGGAGAGTCTGGTTGTACTTAGATAGATAGATAGATAGATTAACTCTTTATTGCACTAAATTTAAAATAAAAGACATAAAAACTTAAAGACTAAAATTAAAGTAGCAATGGGCGACCTTATCGCTAAAAGCGATCTCTTCCAGGCAACCGTAGGATGGAAAAACAGATATGAAAATAGGAAAACGGGAAGTACAAATAAAAAGAGATGGATACTTCTATAACATATATAATATATTATTTTTAAATTTTTATTCAATTTTAATTTTTAATGAAATGAAAAATGTAAATTTATTTTTTTATGAAAAATTTATTAGATTTAATATGCATGTAAATATTTAAGATTGGAAATAAATGGGCTTTATTATATTATTTACTTCTATAACATTACTAAAAAAAATCAACAAAAAAAATAAAACAAATCCAGTAACATGAATAATGTACTGATAAACCGACATAAAAATAATTGTACATCCTAATACATATAATAATTTGTATAAAAAATAATAATAATATACTAATACATACATTAAAAGTTTAAGTATGGATACACAATTAAGAGTGATTATTTCAACTAGGCGACGACTGCGAAAAGTAAATTTGTTTCACATGGTCTTTAAAAACAGCAAGCGATGGAGCTTGCCTAGTACTTGTACTTAATCCTTAGCTAATATGAGGATATAAACGAAATAACTTGGTATTTTAATACTAAACAACACCAATCCTACTAATATCCTATCGTACCTACTGATATTATAAATTTGACATTTGTGTGACATCACAGTGAGACACAGATGTTTTGATATTTGGATGTTTGTAGCTGAATCACGTCGTAACGTCTGAACGGATCTGATTGAAATTTGGAACACAGTTAGATTATAGACTGGAAGAACAGACATAATGCTACTTATTATCCCGGGAAAACCCAGGGAACGGAAACTACGCGGGTAAAACCGTTTTGCGCTGCTAGTGTTGCACACACAGAAATCTAAATAACATTATTATTTAGATTTCTGTGGTTGCACAGAACGTCACCTGTAAAACTAGCATGTTGGTGACACGAACCCATAAGATTTTCCGCCATAAAAAAAATTAAAACCCTCTAAAGAAACCTACACTTTAAAAATATACGATTTTAACATTTTTTTTACATATTATCTATGAGAATGTAGTCGTAAGCCCACTAACCTTTCGAGCCTTGGTGAACGCGTGGGGGAGTGGCGCGGGGAGTGCGGGGAGCGGCGCGGCGAGCCGGGGGTGGGCGGCGGGGAAGCGCGCGGGGACGCCGCGCCGGACACGGGCGACGCTTCCGCGGAGCCGCGCGACATGCCGCACTCTGAGGAACCCTGGACAAAAAGAAAAAGTTTAGAATTTAGACGAACTTAAGGCCGATTTACATCAGACGAGCGAATGCTCATTCTATCCCCACTGTATCAAATTCATTTGGTGTAAACAAACGTAGAGCATTCTTTCGTTGTTTTGTTTGCGTTCGCAAAGATTTTATGGAATATATAATATGGAAAACGCTAAGAACGATCTTTCGTTTACACTAAAAGATCGAGAAAGAATGCTCTTGTTTCAGCTCTAGCTCTATGTTCGTTCAGTTTAAATCGGCCTTTAGACGCTGTGATGCGTAAGTATTGCGTTCTTGATGTACCTGATTTCTCGAAAATGCATACTTAGGTAAATCAATTTTGATAATCAGGTACAAAACAACTCAGACAGCGTATTCTACAGGTCAGATAGTATGTTCTTACTCGTATTACGAAAGTGGAATACCTCTTCGTTCGCGTATTGGACGATCTCTCCGATAGAAAAAATGAAAAATTATGAAGATCGGCTCAACTTGTCACATAAATGTAACGGGTTAAAAAACGATAAATAAGTATTAAGAGTGTGTGTGTGTGGGTGTCCGTTTGTTTGTGTGAGGGTGTATTTGTGTGTGTGTGTCAGAGAGAGAGGGTGTGTGTCTGAGAGAGAGGGTGTGTGTTTTTGTGGGTTCGTGTAAATGTGTGCATATACATATGTGCGAGTATATGTAGGTGTTTGTAAAATGAGTAAGTACGTACTTTATCGTCGCTGGGGTCTCGTTTGGGCACCATGTCGACGCCCTCCCTCTTCCTCTGCTCTTCTTTTAACCTCTCCGCCTTCCGCCATTTCGCTCGTCGGTTTTGGAACCAAACCTGTCGACAAAGTTTACCTGATAGTTTATTTAGTAAACGTAATTAGGTACTAGGCCGTAAATTTTGTGTATCCTGAATATATGTATATTTCAAACGTTATATACAAATGGGTAGGTATAAATATAACGATTGAAATTAGTTTATTTTTTTGGATTTTTCTTGCTTATTTGGTAGAATCTAAACGCAACAGGCAAAAATTTGGAACTTGATTAGTCTGCATAAACGTATTAAGCATAATAAGCGTACTTTATGTTCTTTCGGCTAGATCTCGGCATCTTCTCTCAAAAGGAAATAATCAAGTATCTACGTAATCCACCACGTTGGACAAGTCCTTTCGGGAACAACCCATGTTCCTGAAAGATGTCTTTCTTGGAACATACTGGTTTACTCAAGATGTCCTTCACTGTTAAAGCACGTGGTAATATGCTTAGAGCTGCTGCAGTAGGAATTCGACCCTACTATCTCGAGATTGTAAAATTCCAACATTCTCGCCACTAGGGATTAAAAAATAAAATAGTGTCACATTTAATATACGACTTAAAAAAAAATTGGATTAACACACACACAGGTTCCTTTATCCCAAAAATGTAGAGTTCTGAAACCGGTTCTTATTAAATTCTACGCGGACAAGTCAAGAAAGGTAAGTTGTATTAGGATATAATTATTGAAAACGATGTATGAACTGTTTGGATTTGTCTTATCATTTAACTGTTACAATAAAATTTGGGTCATTCATTCTTATCTCGACGTCATCTATTAACCATTTATTCTTCTTTATCTCACTACTTCTCTTTTGATTACTTTTGATTCTGCTATCCGTAACACAGAATTCAATCAACATTTTAGACAGCTGTCAAACAAAATTACGTACGTAATCCAATTCCGAGCCCATAAAATATGAACCATCATACAATAATTCTCTATATATGTGCTGTCAACAGTCCGGACAGTAATACCACGTCATTACCACCCCGTCCCATGGCTACAACCAAAGATTACAGATCATTTGCCACACCAAACCATAAGGGACCACCATACCAACAATCCAACGTAACAAAACCTCCCGTCACCTCTAAAATAATTAACACAACGGCTCAATTTATACTTGACATGTTTGGTTCACCACCAGTACATTAAGGGCTTTCGAATAAAAGAGATTAAAGGGTGGATGAGGTCATGTTTGGCTGGTGATGTAAGCCAGTTAGCTAAGCACGCTTGGGCCACATTTGCACTGCAATTTTCGCAATTCGGTTTTAATAAACCCTCCGTTGGACGAGAGTGCTCCTTAATAGGTGTCAATGATTAGATACATTTTAAACAGATATGATACACAAAAATTATCCACCACTAAATTGCCTATCTATTGCCTATTGAATTATTGAGTAGTTATAATTTGTATGGGTAACAATTTAAAATGAATATACATATGGAGGTACATCGACAAGCAAGACTATGCTTGATGGTAAGAAACACATGTTTACTCAGAGACACACAACTATGTGTACAATAATAATAATAATCTAAATCACTACCTAGCACTGCTCTGAGCTCCTCAACTGAAGATATAAGATGGTTTCCATGTATATTTTTTAAATTAATAAAATAACAGCCAAAGGCGAAGTAACGGACTCTGCAAAGACTAGGGAATACTAAGGACAGACACTAGGCTAATATTGAAGTAACTACTGAATGTAACAATAACTTTTTTTTATTTTAAATAACGAGTTACGAGACGAGCAGGACATGTGCCTGATGGTAAGCAACATGCATGCCACATAACAGCACAGTGACACGCAGCTATTGGAACATGAAGAGTCCAAAACATTACCTAGCACTGCACCGCGCTCGTCACCCAGAGATCTAAGATGTTATATCTCGAAGCCCTGTAATTTCTCTGGAAACATTGCCCTTCAAACCGGAACCCGGTAATGTTTGCCCATTACTGCTTGGCGGTAGAATAACTGGCAAAGGTGTGGTACTTCCCCAGGTGGATTCTGCCAAGAGTCCTAAAACTACAAAAAACTCTTAGAAGAATAATTACTTTGCCTGAAAAATTAAATGAATCACAATTACTTACCGTTATAATCAGCTACTTATGATCCATGTCACATTTTACCTCATCAAGATCTCTTCATAGAGTATCATTATGCGATCGTCATTTGATCGTATACTGATATTCTACATTTTAATTTTAAGAAAAAGAATAATAAAATTATCTTATTAAAATCTATTATGCCTATAGTAGTAAAATATTTTCGTGATCCACAAATGAAATTTAATTTATCAAGTAAAACATTTTTAAATCATTATTTTATGTACCTATTGATGCAATGGGTTTTATTTTAAAGGATTATTTCCCAAGAATATAAAAACAGTTTAATTAACAGTGTGTCACATCTACAACATCTAACACTTTCAACTCTTTGACACCCATAAACTTCACCGAAATTCCCTCAACGATTCTAAGCTAATTTAGTTAAAATAATAATCTTACATAATCCTACAGCCCCTAATAGTTTTTATCTTACAAGGGTAGTATTAATATTTGAACAGGGGGGTCCCCACAGCCCGTGTTGTTTGAGGACCCTAGTGACGTCAAGTTTTGTCTATGATGTCAAATTTTTTGGGTTTGTAGACTTCAAATTTGTAAAAAAAATTGGATTCCACGGACTTCAAAGAAATACAATATTTTTAACTGATTATACTATGTTTTTACGTTCGGTAATTTACTAAAGGCCGAGACCAGTGCCGAGGTAAAACTTGTACTACGCAAACTCAAGGTGATCCAGCCCAAATCGAATTTTGCGAAAACGGCATGATGCGGGGAATTACCACGCTGAATGGTAAACGTTAAATCAAATTTAATAAGCCGTTCCATGCATTAAACAGATTATAACGTAAATAAAATTAGCAATCAATTAACATTCTTCCCATCAGGCTTGTAGCATTTCAGCGCTGTTGCCAAGGAAAGATTTTGACTCAACTACTGACCACATCGAAGGCTCGACATAATCCATGCATTATATCGACTTAGCGATGCATATTTTGCAGGGAACAGCTAATTTGACAGGGTTGTATAATGAATAACCTTTTAAAGAGCTCATAAAAAGTTCTATTCTGTGTACAACTAGACAACATAGACTAACAATGTCACATTAAGTTACATCTTGCCTGTCTTATTTCGACATATCGACAAAAAAAAACAAAAGCACATGTCAAGTGTACTCTCTTGAAATAAAATCACGCGCTCACCCGCCGGAAAATTGAAGTTAAAATTTCCATACGTTAAGTAGCACCTTAACACGAGCTGTCACTTAGTCAAGAAAACATTTTGCTACTTATACAGTTCCCCTGTTCTTAACATATTTTCAGCGGTTAATGTGTTAAAGCTGAGTTCAGACCGTGCGATTGGTCGCGGGAATTTGAGACGCAGAGTTTTCGATACGACGAAAGAAGAGAGAAGTTTTAGAAAAGAAGTTTTAGAAGAAGTTTTAGAAGAAAACATGTTGTTTTAAGACGACCTTCAATAACTTTCTAAAACAGAACAATTGTATGTTCTTTTTTTTGTGAGTCTTCACGTGATGCCATGACGGTCGTAACGTTGCCGAAACGCCAAGGTAATTAAATAATAATTTATATGTTGATTAAGTTCAATGTAAATATATTTTTAAATAAATTTTAAGCAATGAGATAAAATATTTGTAACTTTTTTAAAAGCTATTTTTTACAAAGGAATAAATATTATACGAGATAATATTACGTTTACTACTACTTATGTAAAAAATAATAAATAGGTGCAAAAAATATACGTACCTACCAGATTTCAAACAAACGGAAATACAGATAGCAACTAAGACTTTAGATATAAATCTTAAGCCCGACGCTTGAAAACATACATATATCGAATTAGACGTGATTTACTTCACAATAGCCAATTCCAACTCTACACGTGACTTGACCGCCATCTTACCTGATGTTAAGTGACGATGCGGTCTACTATTGAGCGCATATAGCATATACCTAGAAGAATCCGACGCACTCTAAGCTTGAAGACACCGACATAGTAATCCATCAAGGAATATCCACTCAGGAAATGTATTCCACAGTTGTGAGAGTCAGGCGTTTTTGTCCGAGTACTTATGTATAATACCGGTTATTTGCCAACTTCATTTTGTCGTGTCGTATCGCATAGAACCGCGAAGTCTGTTCCCACCCTAAAATAAACTTCCACGCAAGCTTTAACGTATGAAGTATTTAAACATTACCGAGTTTTGACGCAATTAGTCGAGTGATAACTTAGCTTTTTAACTTAAACTTGTGATGTATGAAGTGGCGAGCTCTCGTTCAACATTAACTCGCGTGTTACGCTTCAAAATTATGTTTTGCGCCGAGTTTCGGTTCAATTAGCATTTTCGAGGGTGCATTATACATAAAATTAGATGTTTTTATACTTTGAGTTCAATTTTTGAAGTGAAAACTTCTGTAGGCGCGCTATAGACAGAATTTTCCTGGGCTGTGAAATGGATTCAGCAATCGTCACGCTCGGATATGATAATGGATCGGATCGGATATGAAATCTTCGGGTAAACTCGGTAAAAACGGCCAGATAGGTACCAGGGCAACAGAAACAGTAAAGCGTTTCGAGTACCCACCTCCAACAGCCCAGCGTTTATCTCCAGATACCAGGGCAACAGAAATCAAATCAAATTCTCAGTTATAAGTTTTCACTTCTATCGACAGTTCCTATGCCTGCCAATTTTTTTTTTTAAAATGAAGAGTGACGAGACGACCAGGACCTATGCCTAATGGTAAGCAACACGCCTGCCACATAACAGCACAGTGACACGCAGCTATTGGAACATGAAGAGCCCAAATCATTACTTAGCACCGCACTGCGCTCGTCACCCAGAGATCTAAGTTGTTATATCTCTAAGCCCTGTAATTTCTCTGGAAACATTGCCCTTCAGACCGGAACACAGTAATGTTTGCACATTACTGCTTGGGGGTAGAATAACTGACAAAGGTGTGGTACTTCCCCAGGCGGACTCTGCTAAGAGTCCTACCACTACAAAATTTCACCTTTGAATTTTCACCTATAAGGAGCCTTACTTATTTTAGAATACATATCGAACTGTTATTACTACCAGATTGTCTTATTGAACCGTCGACAAGTAATGGTGACTCGGTCTGCAATTAGAAAAAGGATTGCCTCTCGACAAACCAAAATTTGTTTCAATGTCAGCAATGTCAGTTAATTTATTATTTTACTAATAGCGCCTCACGTCTTTACTCACATAGTGAGTTCCCTTTCCCGTAATATTTCTGCTGTATAAGTAATATTTGTGCTATTCTAGATCATCTGACTGTTTTCCATATTTGAACCCAATCCGTTCAACGTTTCGACGTGGTGGAGTTACAGACATCCAAACTTTCACATGTATAATATTAGTAGGATTATTTTTCAGATTTACGTCCACATAATGTACAGGTACTTAAAAACAGTGCTTTAATTCTAATGAACTATACATAATGTTACAATCATCATCATCATCAGCCTATTTAATATTCGTCCACTGCATGACTGAATTAGGAGAGTCCACTCTCCTAATGAACGCCATAAGGTGCGGTCTTCTGCATTGCGCATCAACTTTCGACCGCCGACCTTTCGCAGATCGTCGCTCCACCTGGCTGGAGGTGTACTCTACGCTTGCCGGTTCGCGGTCTCCTCTCCAGTACTTTTCTACCCCAGCGATGGTCGTCTCTTCTACAGATATGGCCAGCCCATTGCCACTTACAATAAATATATAATACTAGCTGAACGCGCGCGCGTTGCTACGCCATCTATCGAAAATCGATCGTACCAATTCAAATTTTGAACAAATTCGGTTACTTTAGGTTCTAATGACGCAACCTTTAAAATTTGACATATGCCGTCACGCAACGAAAGCTCCTGTTGATAGTAGCGTAATGTTTTAATAATAGCCTATAGCCTTCCTCGATAAATGGACTATCCTACAAAGAAAAAATCGTTCAATTCGGATCAGTAGTTCCAGAGATCCTTGCGTTCAAACAAACAAACTCTTCAGCTTTATAATATTAGTATAGATTAATTAAAAGGACTGAAATTTTAATAAATGCTCAAAAATGGAGGAGTAAACTGAAGCCTCGAATCTCGAATAATATCCAAAGATTACGGAGGAGATAAAGCGAGCGTACATAGACTTGACAGTTACAAAGTGTTTGTAACAAACTAGCGTCTAATTACTGAAACCGCTCGCTTCTAATCCGAACCGATCCGACTCGATGTGAAAGATAATTTCGGAGTAAACATGTTAAGCGCGATGCGTCTTCCATTTTGCGCGAATTACACCACTCTCGACGCAGAATCTAATTATTTGTACTCGCCTATTTGGATTGATGAGGCAATGGAGATGGTATATATGCCAATAGATTTTCGTATTTTTGTCACTTTGGATTTAGTATAAAAAAATTAATATCATAAGTAACATACCTACTTAATATAAATTATAACGACCCTATTTCTTCCAGGCGATGATTAATCAAATCTACTTGTAATAAAAGCTATAGGTAGTCAAATGTTCTAAAACTTGACTTACGCAGTTATTTTTATGGTCTACTTTTGTACACATTTATCTTTTACTAGTTACCCTGACTGACATAGCGGGCGAAAATCTACCATTTTATATGTATTTTTTACAAATTTCTCAAAGTCTCAAAAAAAGTTAATGTATTATTCTAGACTATTTTTAGTACAAAATAATTATTATCTACGGTTATTGTGTTGCGCCGTTAGTATAAGTATACTTCGTCAGTTTGTGGATTGGTGATTATTTTATTGTTACGCATTTTTCGTAAAAAAAAATACGTTTTCACTTGTCATGAACTAATTTCTGTCGTCTTTTTGTTCAATAATTCCGTTATTGAGAATGAGAAAAGTTAATTGTTTTAATTTTTGTTTCAAGTTATTATTTAAATGACTTATCCACGTTTTCACACAATACCAACTATTCGATTTTAAATAATACATAATTTAAAATTAAATGTAACTCGAGTTTTTTTTTAATCTTAACAATTAACCAAACCAATAAAAAAAATATTTTATTATTAAAATTACATCAGCGATCTGGCCATACCACAAGCTTTGCTTAGTTTGTGGTCAGATGGTGTTGTGTGTGAATTGTCCACCAATATTTATTTATTTATTATACAAGTTATTATGTTACTATGAAAGTCAACACATTTCATTAAATGCCACATCTATGGCGCGAAGAAAACTCGATGTTGGTAAGACGAGATGAAGGAAGATTTGCCGCATCCCCCCTTGGGGAGCGAGGGGGGCAATTTGCCCCTAATCATGTGATGAAAAACTTAACGCCACAACTTCTACCCGGCTGATATATTATTTATTACTGTAATGGTACAGTCGACGACAGAAGATACTACTTAGGCAAATATCCTAATTAACTGTTTTTATCTGAAAAAACAAACAACAGACTCAAATACAAGAACAGACTTAAAAATTCGTTTGATAAATTTGAGTCACCACTTGGACTCAAAATCTCTTTCAGATCAAAAGGAATTTTCGAAATTGTTCTACAAAAATACTAATAAATAGATACGCATTATCCAGGATAATTCAAAACCTGCTCAAAAACGTGATCTAATTTCATTTAATCCACGTAAAAATCATCAAACATTAATAGTTTTGAGTTGAAGAATGAGCTCCGTTAACTTCAGCTACGAAATTCAATTTATATTTAATATTAATGTCATAATTAAATACAAATTGTTAAATGTGTCCATCTGTCCATGTATGATAAATAAATAAATAAAATACATTTAGATGGGCATTTCTCATACAACACTATCCAAACTAAACTTGTACTTTGAGGACCAATTAGCTGATATAAAGCTTGTGTACTGATTATGTACTGATAGTTTTGTAGCAAACTATCTGAGATCCATAAAGGTACAAGTTCGCGCGGAAACCGCGACACGAGACCGAGACCGCGACAGGTACTTGACACTATGGAATTGTATGGGCGTCAGTTCGCGCCGAGACCGCGACCGGTTTCGGTCTCCTGTCGCGATCACGGCGCGGTCTCAGCGCGAACTTGTACCTTTATACAAGTTTTGTTTAGTTTGAGACTAGACACATCGTGGGAAGAATGCTTAGCAATGACGGATAGTAAAACAAATTAAAAAAAACATTAATAGTATTTCTTTTTTATTGGTCTATCGAGATTAAAACAGAAATAGAACAACCCACTTTCGTAAGCAACTGTACAAGGTTTAAATTTCTAATCTTCTCTGGTAATACACAGCAATTAATTTATAATTAATTAACTTGATGTTTGTTAAATAATCAGGTAAAGGATTAGGATCTTTAATCGAACTTTAAAGTGGAATTATTAACTAAATGAGTTACTTTCAAGTAGGATTACAGCGCGGCTTAGATGTTTAAATGTTGTTTTAACTCGATTATATTACGAGTACCTTTATATCAACTATATTAACACTATATATTCTCTGCAATTTTGACTCGTCGATATTAACTCATCACAATCCACAACTTTTTCTATCCTACTGATGGAATTTGCCTGTGCCGATCAAGTCAAGGTTCTACCCGCGATACTAAGAGTTGGTTGTCTTTTTAATACCCTATGGATAATAATAAATATGTGCAAAGGGAATCAAAACCACATTTTCAAATACTGCAGGTAGTTCCTGAAATTTGCGCATACAAAAAAAATAGTATTTATAAAAGTTTATCTTATCTTATTTCGTATCACTGACGCTGTAAGTAGCCATAAAAAGTAATGTGAAAAGGTACATAAATTATAAGGCTAAGAAATAAAACATCTTATACAGCCGGGAGACGAGCGCAGTGTAGCGCTAGGCAGGACACTTCATGTTAAAATAGCTACGTAGCTCTGTGCTGTTATGTCAGGTATATCGCTTACATTAACGCACATGTCTTGGCCCTCTCGTCAAATTTTCAATATAAAATTTAAAAAGATTACCATTATTTAGGACCAATAGTTCGCCATTTCATTGTTAGTAGAGTTAAGTTAAGGATCTCTACGAAAGCTCCAACGATTTAACGTTCACCGCAACATTTTCATTTCTGTCCTACCGATCAGTCTATGCTTCAAATTTTGACTGGTTTTGGTCGCAAGCAAGCCTTTAGTAAATATTGGGAATACGGTTCAATGGTTCAATGAAGTCATTCGACGTTACAATGCATGTAGCAACTATGTCACTTTAACCTTCGTTCAAAACTCACCCCTCTGTAGATATGAGCGTTATTAAAGGGTCATTAATGTTTGCTGCATTCATTGCCTCGATAGCTTAGCTCGAAACTATAGGGTGTCAATTTTAGGGCTACCACTTTTCTATTCGTTGAATTTATTGTTTCTTTAAAAGATTTATACAGCAAAATGTTCAATACCATAACATGTGTTATTTTTCGTATTTGATAAGTAGGTAAATAACTTGGGCATTAAAAAAATCGCATTATTTTGTATTTGTCACCGGTGAACTCTTAAACTTAAAAAAAATCACACTGTGTGTCAACTGAGAGATGGGATAGTTTGTTATTCAATATTTATTTTTTGTTCAATGTTTGAGAAATATTTGCGGGATCAGTTAGTTTTCTATATACCTACATATATCAAATTATAAAAAACTAAATGTTAACTATCTTTAAATAATTGTCAGCGAGAAATAAATACATCATTTTGTATCAAAACGAAAACCTTATACATTTCCAAAAGTTTCTTCTTACCTACTTGGAATCTAAAACACAGCTTTTGATTAAAACGTGACAACCCTGTTTATAGTGTACACAATGGTTGACTCTCCCTTCATGTTGGTTTTGTACTCAAGAGTGCTAATCTTTAAAACATTGTGGACAAATATTGATTCACTGTTAAACAAAATAATCGTTTTTTCATACAGTTATGTGACGAAATTTAGAAATTTTGTTGGACGTTTTTGGTCTCGTGGTTTCTTCCAACTTCGCCTTTTCTGCGATTAAACTCATTGAAATAAAAAAACCGCCATTAAATATCAACAATAACTTAAGAAAACATCTAAACATTTTAAAATAAAATCAGAAGCTCTCTACTACATCATCAAATCACGTAAGTAGAATACAGTAAAACATTAAATGAACCTTTTATTTAAGCTACAAGTATCTACTTATAAGAGTATTTCACTACAGTAGTATTATTAACTAAGGGATATTCACCATGGTTATGTGGTGGAGGGGTCCCCGATATTATATAAAAGTATCTATTATTTCGATAAATATTGTCAAACAAATCTTTCAGTTTCCTCAAAAAATATCTTTCGAAAACAAATGACATCCGCGAACTCACAATTGGGCAGTGCGGTGTATCTCCTTAGTATAGAAGACTCCGAGTCCCAGTAGTGGGAAATTAAATTAGGCGACTTATGGTATTGAAATATTACTTATGCTATTTCAAGTAGGTAAGGTCCTTACGATCATATCATTAGATTTGAGAAAATTAGTATATAAATATACTAATTTTATAACGTATATAACGAGAGATTTGTCATGGTAAAATGGCGAAGCAATAGTACTAAAAAAATATTTAATGAATATTAGATTCAAGTTTATTAATAGACTAGCAGCACTCCGCTGTTTTACCTGCGTCGGCGTCGTTCCCATTTCCGTAATTTTCCCGCAATGAAAAGTAACCTATGTGATATTCCGGACTTTAATTAATTTGTTCCAAATGTCAACCCGATCCGTTCAATCGTTTCAACGTGATTGAGCAACAAACACCTAAACTTTTAAAACTTTTTTTTGTAGATGAAAATCTACATGATGAATAATTTAATCTTGTTTTCATTTCATAGTAAAATTAGTTCATTATCATGAGTACAATTATTACAAACAGCTCAATACGACGCGTCGTTAGGTTTTGTCACACGACGATAGGGTTGCCTCTCACCGCCTGGGAATTGACAACACCGATACAATACAGAGGGGTCCATTTGAGAATTCATTAATCATTAGTTGCTATAAAAATAACGTGTCTAAACTTTCAATGTTGGAGTATTCTTGTAATAGAAGTGCTCGGGTTTTAAACTTAAATTATGGAAAACAATTTAAAAGTTAAAATCATTAAATTTAAAAAGCGTCATAATCTTCAATCTTTGCCATTCCGTTGGTGGTATTACCCATTTACCTATCTATTACCAGATTACCACGATCTATTATCTATCTATTATTATATTTATTACCTATTGGTAGATAGATAGATACACTTAATTGAACACATAACAATACATAAAAAATTACAATAATTCACAAATTGAAACAGGTTAAACACTTAAAGTTAGTGCGACATATGGCGGCCTTATCGATAATAGCGATCTATTGCTATTGACTTTATCAGTCTTATAGCATTAAAATAATAATAATTAAGGTATAAAAACCCTCAATCGTTTTGTTCATGTTTATATGTCAGTCGTTACTTATATTTAATTTAACAGGAAAAGCTTCCTTGGTTTGAGTAGGTAGGTACTTTGATTTTCACTAGACCTTCTTTTGTTTTTGGATAATTCGGATGAGCTTAGTATGAATATTCCTTGAGTTAGATAGTAAAATTTATAGTAAAAATACTTCATGAATATATTTTAGGATTGATTAAACGTGAGAAAAATTTAAATAGCTTATGTTTGTGTAATTTTACGTCGAAAAGATATAATAAGAGCGAAACCAATGAGCTATAAATAATTCAATCTGACCTCACTTCTCCCTCTATGTGCCAAGTACTTCACTGTATAACATTTCAACAGGCAATTAGCGAACAAACAATAATTTATCGGTTGCAGCCCTATTACCCCTTCAGGGTTGTCACGAGGGCCATCGAGCACGCTTTGTTTCACGCTGTAACGCGCTTTGTTTGTTTGACAACCGTATTGTTTTGGTCTCGAGGATTCTCTGTCAATGTCGTTTGGAGGAATTAAATTTTAAGTTGGTTTTTGACACTTGTGATTTGAGGGTTCCTTTTGTTTTATTTTTCTGTCAAGTTGTTAAGACGAGTGGAGTGAAAATAGACTTGTGACAAAAGATGAAGAGCGTTTTTTTTTAATTAATATTGTTTGCCCACCGTATTCCTTAGATTTATTAAAAGCTTACCTGGGCCAATCTAATGACAAATTGTTAAATAAAGTCAAATTGATGCGGCAATTATCAACACTTGTGACATCAAACGTACGGTGCCTACAAACAAATAAGCTGACCTGAAACTACGATTTGTATTACTTACGGCAACTAGGAAAATCAGACGTTATGTTTATGTTACCAGTAACCTAGAACCGGTAAGCGTGAAGTAAGATGCGCTGAGACTAAACGAAGTGACGATATACGAAGGTTCGATATGTAAGATCTAGTAACGGTATGAGTGGACGAATACAGGCTGATATTGATATTGATGAATATTTAATCCCCAAAAGTAATCTAGAAAAAGTGTGATTCGATATTATCATTATTATCACTATCACTCATTATCACTCTAATCATATGACATCATCCATTGTAACGCCGCAAACCATTCTTCCAGCGTGCAAGAAGCCCAAGTCGAATGTCTTGATAATAATAGATATTTTCGTACAAAAATCCTAGAGTTTGACCACGCATTTAACCACCGTAAATATTTTGTAAATACTTAATCATAATAGTGTAACAATATATTAATAGGTCCAGACCGCACGGTTTGCGCTCGCGGTCGCGTCAGTAATCCAATATGGCTGACAGGTGTTCCTCCGCTTCCTTTTATATTTTGGCGCGAATTATCACCGACACTCCCCGACTGGACGAGGATGCGAATCAAATTGAAAGCCGACTCAATTATATTACTGAGCTCTTTAGGGCTGAACATGGCGTATATATTTTATGTTATATGTAACTGATTGTCTTAAAAACAATCACATTCTATCTTTAAAACGGTGTCCTCACAAGTATCAAATGTTTATGTTCAATGTTTTTTTTTACTTTTAGAGGTTTACACTTGACCGCCATCTCACCTAATGTCCAGCAGTTCAGCAACGATACGGTCTGCGATGAAACGTTACTTCTCAACGCGGTGACGGTTATTAAATAAATATCACAGATAAATAGTAATCAGGATTTCACTTTACACTTAGTAAACAACCACAATTTGGTAAATGATGCTGTGATTGAACAGAAGGCTTATAAATCATTGTGTGTTCTATCAGAGAACATTGTAGAAATAAGATGTATTTTGGCAGAAATGCATTGCTTTTATTCCAAGGTCAGAGGTTTGTAATTAAAATGTATTCAAAAAACCATAATCATTAATCATGTCTGATATCTTAATCCTGTCTAGTATCTTAATAAAATATATTAATTCAGTCTGTAGCCAACATAAGATACCTACATCCAATTCCCTACAAATTATTTTAAGCCACACTCACTATATGCAATTATGGAAAAGCACGCAAAGTCTAGTATTTCATAACCTCTCGGCGACACCCCTTAATCCCTCGCGCACGTGTCAGAGACGCGAGGGGCAAAGAGGGGAATAGTGGGGAGGGGTAACAGCCTCATACCGTAATACCATTCCGAGATGAGCGACTTAAACGTATTACAGACCACCATCACAAATAGACCTGCCAATCGGAGAAATCTGTCAGACGATAGAGATCACACTGAAGTGGTTCGTGAGCTTTCGTGTGTTCAATTCTCAACTGTTTTGGCGGTTTTGCGAACTAGAGTGGGTTTTGACAATGGACCAGTTAACTAATGGAAGTGGATTCCTCAGAATCGACGGCTGAAATTGGATATTGTCTTACGTGTCCGTGAGTTCGTTACGTCGATTGGGCTCGTTACTGAAGGACGATATTTGACGTGTGATTTGATCAGAGAGATCTTGACCCTTCCTATTTATTTAATGGATGTTTTGTTAGTGTTACCTTTATATAAAAATGAAACTAAAAAGGTGTATGTAACTCTTAACCGAAATAAATAAGCCAATGCTTATTGCATTTCGTCCTATGTTCAGAATTATTTCTTCAAGGTCATGGTCTGTATACTTTTTTATTTAGCATTTCCAGGAGACTGCGATCTTTGTAATTTGGATTCTTTTTTTAACATACAGGTATCATGGATTAATAGAAAAAAAATGGGTAGTAGGGAACATTTTCAACCTAATTCTAGTGCTATTTAGTCTGATTTTGCCATTTTCTAAGTCGCCTCCTCCCGGCTCAGATTCTCTACCATTCTTGCCCCGTTCACTTCATTTTTGCCCCGGTCTAATAAAACCAGCCAAATCGTGTTTATTATTAATTCACTGTATAATTTTGGTTTGTCAATTTGTCACACAGATCCGTAATGTAGTTTATATGTATGTAATTTATGTCAGATTTCATTCAAGTTGTTCTGTTAACACATGTGTATATTTTATTGACTCCATAATTTTGTTTCAAGACACCTAATCCCGCATCGAAACCTATAAAAGCCACATATCTCTCCAGTTATCACTTAGCTGATTTCCACTGCGGCATTTACCAGCCATCCCCAACCCGTTCACGTATATCGAGCGACATTTCGCCACAAATGGCGCCCTCTGGCCCGTGAGCTGAATTGGGCAATTTTTATTCGAACATAAATAAAACACGGCATCGCGCGCCGCTGCAATTTGCCTAAAACCGGGCGAACACGAACCGGGTATAACCAGTTATGTAGGGACGTGAACTGGGTAAATATATGAGATTATATTGGCCTAATCCATTCTGGGAGCTTAAATATAGACGGCGAAAGGTGCAGCAGACTTATGAGATTACTGTACATTTGTTTTTTTTTCACTGACTTATTTGTAACAAGACAAAAATGCTAGTCTAGATATTTCCGTTAAGGCAAGGATTACAATGACATCGATTTCATCGTAAACCGTCAAATTGGAATCTACCTAGACAATATTTTACAAATTTAATAAAACATTAGGCTTCTTCATAAATCGATAATAAAAGCCCACATTATAGTTAAAAAATCACTTTACTATTTCCATAAAGCTGATCGATTTGTGCATAAAAATCATAAACGTTTGGTCTCGAGTTAAAAATTGGTACAAATTTTATGATGTCTCCCGAAGTGAACATTGATTGAGAGCTGACAAGTGATGTGAGTCAACAGATCGGAAACCTCTTGCGATTTTTATGATTGTTTGAATTTTATTCTTGTGGAATTGAATAACTTAATAAAACCCAATATTATTGAAAACATTGTATAGGACTTAATCATTTTATGTACCTTTATATTGGTCGAGATTTTTCGCACAAAAGCGATAGGTGAGATATTATATCTTACTAATCATGTCGGTACACCTAAACGGATCCTGTTAAAATTTGGAACTAAGCTAGATTATAATCAGAAAAAACACACAGACTATTTACTATCCCGGGAATATTAAGAAAAAGGAAATTGCGCGGGTTAAACCGTGAGTCACTGCTAGTATTTTAATATATGCTTAAAATACATAGAAACACTCAGATAGCTTAAATATAAATAACTCACCTGCACTCTAGCCTCGGTGAGGTTAATCTTGAGCGCGAGATCCTCCCGCGTGAATACGTCGGGGTAGTGAGTCTGAGCGAAGGCGGTCTCCAGCTCTTCCAACTGTGAAAAAAACATTTTTACTACTATAGCAGAAGCATACAATAGTGAAGTTCCGGCGAACGTCAATAGATGGCGCCACGGATAGAATTACAACACGCTAACATTTGTCGTCCTGCGATCTACATGTGTCGTCCGTTGTGGTGTCGTATCAAACCGATCAATCCATTCGTAGACTCCTCTAACGAATATAGTGGACAGCTGCCTGGCCCTATACCACGTTTACAGAGTACCTAATACGAGTCACAGTATCGGACAGCTGCCTGGTCATACTGCAAACTCTTTCCTCATAAACCGCGTTGTTTCCGGTTGTCTTTTGTTTGGATATTAATAAGTCACCGTTCCGTGTGTATTCTCTCTAATATTCTCCATCATCACCCACTATACGACATTGTTATTGGCCAGAACTACCCTACTAATTTATTGAACGTCAAAATTTTGATGTGTGTTAGTCAATCAAGTCAGAACACCTGAACGGATCCGCGACTAACTAAATCTACTTTAGCTTTGCTATTGCTGTCTCTATAATTTCAAGCGAAGAGAAAAGAGAGAGCAATATCAACGCTGAGACAGTTTTAGTTAGGAGGTCGACTCTCGGGTTAAAATTTGAAACACCAAAAAGATTGTAGTCATGAATAGTACATTAGCCACATTATCAGCTTTTATTTTTCTCACCTGTTGTAAGGTAAAGGTGGTCCTATTCCGTCTCTGTTTTCGCCGGACGAACGTGTCATCGTGTATCGCCGGGTGGTATGAATAGCTCGTATCTGAAAACAATTATAAAACCAAAAATGTGATAAATGTTTGCATGCGACAGCAATATTATGTTTTAATATAATTTACTCCCCGGGAATAATATTAAATGTTTGATGACAGAACATTATGCGCTCGCAATAAAAAATATCAATAATTTAATTTCTCCAAAAAAACAAAAACAGACTTGAATTTAAAATTAAACTAGATAGATAGTCGACTAAATTTCATATTTCTTGGAAAATCTACAATCATGTCGTCCAAATGAACCGGGATTGTATGCCAAGGAAAGCTTAGGTTTTTGTTAATATTTCAAAAACCACCCACACTGATTTCGAAAAAATTTACATAGGACCACCTCTGAACTATGATAGTCTGCCAAACAAAAAAAGAACCAGTAAAATCGATTTACAATTGACGGAGTTATCGAGTATAAAAAACATTCAAGCGAATTGAGAATCTTGTTCATTTCTGAAGTCGGTTAAAAGTATAACAAATCGAAAATAATACTTCCATGATTCAATGCAGGTTTTTTTAAGGTCGCCACTAGTGCGCTATAAAAAAATATGGTAAAACACAATAAAATCAATATAGAGTTGTAAAAGCATCCGGAAGACAAGCCCATCAGAGAGAAGTGCACGGAGCCTCGGTCTATGGGAATTGATGAGGCGACACCGAGCTTAGGGTGGATACTATTTTTCAACTTTGGGGACAAAAAACGAATGAACGCAAACAAAAATGCGTGAATCAATGAATATACTTCGAATTTTGCATGTAGGTATATTATACAGTGACAACCCAATATTGGTTAAAAATATATGATTCAATTTAATTAACTTGCTAATTATTTTTTGTAGGAGAGCAAATTTACGCTAAACTCAAATAATTAAGAGGGCGCCTAGTGCCATAAAACGTAAAAAGGACATTTTCGACGCCGCTCACCAAAGTAAAGAAACTAAAAACTATGACAAAAAAAAATGACGTGTGGGTACAATCAAGAAGAAGCACAATAACCGAATAGAATTTTAAAAATAGATCAGAGTTTTTTACAATAAAAAAATAAAAATGACACCGAAAAACCCCGTTTTAATTCAAGTACTCGAAATTATCAGCGATAACCGCACATGATTTTTTGAGGTAATCGCTATAGGCATTTTCTCCGTTACGTCACCATTACTTATGTTAAGCTGATTTCATCAACAAAAAAATGTTCTGCGATGCGACTGGTCTTATATTATCGACTTATCGGACTATAGGCCTGCCAACGAGTGATAAAATACGTGAGAATACGCAAACGGTAGGTACATTTTTAAAATATTTATCAAAAACAAATCTTAAGGCGTCAATAACCCAAGGTTTCCAGCAACGTAGCCACCCTACAAAATAGTGACAAACCGTTAGGGCCGGCCCACCCCAAGTTTTCTATTATCTCAACATAATGTTGTTTCGTTAGTTGCCGGGAATTACCCCGAGTGCCCTAATGGCTCCCATTGGCTGTCATCGACTTGTATTGTGCCCATCGGAAACGACTTCGCGATTAGATTAATTAATTGTTGTTTTGATTTATTTGAGAAAAGTTTACAGTGATGAGTGAATGAGTCTATAAATAAAAGTAAAAAAACGAATCTCAATAATATCTCCATATATCTCCGAAAAAACAAAAACCGACATAAAATTCAGACACTCGACTAAATTTCCTAAGAAGTTATTATGAAGTCGTCAAGGTAAAGAAAATTTTAGTTTGTTGTTCATCATATTTCAAAAACAACTGATTTCAAAAAAAATATAGGGGATGCGTGGTGATAATTTATTGGCTGTAGGTACCACCTTTGAGTGCACATAATATGATTGCTTAGAATACGGCGGTTAGGATAGATATGATAGGTACAAAGCATATCTTTAGGTACTAAAATTATAAAGCCAAAGAGGTTTTTTGTTTGAACGCGCTAATCTCAGGAACTACTGGGCCGATATCAAAAATTATTTCACCGTCTGAAATGTGCGTGGACCCGAGTGCTATAGGCTATATATTATGTACCACAGGCGAAGACCGCTAGTCTATAGTAGGTATAAATAAATCTTGGAAACAATGACAAAATATAAGTACCTAATAGTTATTTATTATTCATACACAAATTTCACAAGAAAAAAGGTTCAAATTGAACAGTCAATCGATGAATCAGCCAACGAGAATAGTAAAATTGACTGGTTGATTCCCGAAACTTTTAAAAAGGATCATAAAATGATAAGCTCTTCCTGCTATCGTCAACCAAATTATATGCCAAAGTGACGCATGAGAATGACTGGAAATAACTTTACGTCAATGAATACAAGTTTAAATTATTTAGGTATTATTTATCCTACGTATAGGTACAAAATAATATCTACGGCAGGAGAGTGAAAAATTATTAATTAGCTATTATCACACGTAAAATATCACAAAAGTCAGTCAAGCCGCTTCGGAGGAGTACCTAGGCACAAACGTCATGATACGATGTTCCTAAATTTTAAAAAACTACCTCGTTCGTAATAGAACATGGCCAATGAAATGATTGAAAGATCGGCTAATAACACACAGTTAAAAACGCAAAAACACAAATAATGAAACAGCTAACTCGCAACGATATAGCGGGTCAAAGCTCCGGAGCTAATGGCTTCAATTAAATGGTGCAATTTGTGCGACGCAATGCAATTATTGCCAGATACTGAGCTCGTCGCTTTTCTACCGATAATACGTTTTGAAATGATGAGATAACAGTGTCAACCTGGGGATTTATATAACTTAGTTTTGATGAAAGTTCTATCAGTTGCAAATTCCTAAATAAAGTTTCAGCGTTTTGAGAACGGTTCAAAATATTCAAAATGAACCAATAGGTTATGTGTCATATGACAAACATTTAACAGTTCTGGCTACTTATTATTGATTTCACTCAATGCGACCTCTTTGGACGCTTCGATCAATTTTTAAAAGTCGCGAGACGTCACCTCTTTGGATAGCGTGTTTTGTTTTCGTATGCGTACGTTTTCCTCCATCATTAACCTGTACCTCTGCACTTGAAAAAATACCTAACCAATGCAGGTGGAATTCGAACGTGCAACTTTAAGATTTTGATGAAACGCAACTAAAGCTGTTTTACGCAAACAATTGAGCAGTCGATGATCGAAAACCTAATCTATCTGTATCTATCTATAATCTAATCGTATCTATAATATAAGGTGTGTGTATCTATAATCTGATGTTCGGTGATGATATTCGTGGAGGTAACTTTCCTCCACCGACGAGTTGGTTGGTTTTGTCAAGATAACTTTAAGTATTAGTGTCTTTATGATGGCGTTGAAATCGCAAGAACTTAGAAAGTAATAAACTCATTTTCACCGTAAAATAACATCCGAATAACACGAAACCCTTTCTCTCAATCCCTATCTTAATTTATTTTAAAAACCAGATTAACCACAATCCTTTCTGATTACGAGGGATTATGATTTCCATTAATTGAATGTAAATAATTAAATGTCCATCAGGCTGTAGAAAAATCCCTCGGTGGAACGGAAATTAAAAAGTGCCTGAACTTCCGCCGGAAGCGGGGCCAGCCGGGCTGCGGCGGAAAAAGTTGGGGATTAACTAACTAGCTCTTATTTTAATGTAGTGAAAAGCGCTAATTACAACTTTACCTACTTGGTAAAAAATAATCTGAGCCTAGGTGGAGTGACGATATACGTAAGAAAGTATGTAGTGGAAGGCGATGTAAAGCTGAGGATCGAGCTGAATGGCTCGCATCGGAGAGGACTAACATTAGACAGTAGACTAATATTAGGCACCATATCAGGCAGGCTAATGATTCTGGCGAATAAATAGTATATTTTTGTATCCTCTCTAAAAGGTATCTTTATAGAGAGAAAAATAATCATTTGCTTGTTATAATAATCATTGTTTTATCTATAGGTGTTTGGAGTAGTAGGACTCTTTGCACAGTCTTCCTGTGATTACCACATTTTGCCTTAGTAGGAAATGTGGAAACGTTAGTTTTTTGTTTTCAATGAAAATATTTCCAGATAGATTATGGGTAAAGATTTAAATCTTACTATGGATGCGGAGTTAAGTTTAGTGTTTTAGTGCTCGACAGTGAATAAATGCATTACTTATGAACTGAATAAAATTAAATTTGGTGATTTATATTTCTTCATCACAAATTGTTTAACATAATAAATGCTCACTTATGTAAAACTGAGGTGAAAACTGGAACTTTGTAAGAATACCATTGATCTCCGATGAAAGAAGAAAGAAAGTGAAAGAAGTAAAAAATCTTTGTGAATCGGTTGTGAACCGTACCTACTCGGTCCTTTGTTTATGTCTAGGTCTACCCTCTAATTAAGATTATCCAAATATCTGTTATAATTCAATTAATGATTTACATAAATATATATAAATAAATAGATTATATTCACCAGACATAAATGCAAAACACTTCGAAGCTTAATATGTCGTTTTCAGTAGTGGTAGGACTCTTAGCAGAGTCCGCCTGGGGAAGTACCACACCTTTGCCAAATATTCTACCGCCAAGCAGTAATGTGCAAACATTACTGTGTTCCGGTTTGAAGGGCAATGATTCCAGAGAAATTACAGGGCTTAGAGACATAATATCTTAGATCTCTGGGTGACGAGCGCAGTGCAGTGCTAGGTAATGAATTGGACTATCATGTTCCAATAGCTGCGTGTTACTGTGCTGTTAAGTGGCAGGCATGTTGCTTACCATCAGGCACATGACCTGCTCGTCTCGTCACTCTATGATATAAAAAAAAAAAAAAAATTTAGGTAACTGTTAGAAAGTTTTATATTGTCTAATAAAATGTTTGTCTAGCATAAAGTTTATACCAAAAATATTGAACTTATCACATTAATTTCAAGAAGTAATAATATTTTTAAATATAAGTTAAGTTTTGCCAAAAAAAAAACATAACGACAACGCAAACTCCAGAGCTTCCTAAATCTTTAGAAAATTCCAATAGAACTTCCCGTTCCGTTATTTCATACGGACGGGGTTTAATCAGTGCCATCATCTCCCATCTCATCACATCATCATAAAGGCGGTATAATATACGTTCGCTGCCATGAATGAGCCCTAACAAGCTCCGCCAACCTAGAACATCACAAAATTGCTTTTACATTTTTAATAGATACGTTTAAGCCGGTTTTTTATCCACTACCCACCTTTAAAAGTTCCACCCCCCCACTGAAACGGGAGACTCCGCTATAGAGTAGAAAATGCACAGAAAAATGCATTCATTAATTCGCAATGTTTCTGTTGTTGAATCGAAGCGAGTTCTAGGGTGTGCAGAACTTAGATGTGTTATTTGAGAGTTTCAGTTTCAGGTTGATATTTTTCCCAACAGCGCATAAATTGAGTTTCAATATATTTAAAAAATAAATGTTAATTACTGGATATGCCAACTTTCTTTATACTTTCTAAATACAAGTAAATATTTTTATTAATATTTTCATTGTTGGAAAAATATTCAAAGGCGTAGGCAGGAATCGAATCGGCGTTTTCACGATTGTGGCATCAAGCGTTGAAGCCAATAAGCCAACACAGCAATTTATTTATTGAAAACGACAGCTGCGGTTGGTCTAGTTAGTGGCTATAAAATGTGACTCAATCGTAAGGTCGTAAGTTCGAATCCCACTTGCACTTCTGAGTATTTTTTCCCAGTGCAAATGTACAAGTTTGTCATCACCACTTGTTTTAAAGGTAAAGAAAAACATCATGAGGAACCGACACGTTCCCAAAATCCTCGAGGTCAGGCGTCATACGCCCACTCCTGCCACTACGCCGGCTGGATGGATTATGATCTTTGCGAGGTACGTCCTAGAGTCTCAGTAGTAGGAACATTTAGTGAGCTGCTTATGTTTATGAACATGAATCGTGACATTGACATAATATTCACCTACCCAAGGCAAGTATTCTAATAAGTCGCCAGTTCAACATCATCGTTTGGCTGTTCCGTGAAACAAGAAAAAAAATTATGTGTGTATGTTGTATGTAGGTACGCCTACTTACATATGTACCTAGACAATACACTTCTTCTCTTTATTTCTCGTGCTGAGAAATCTAACTTCAACGATGGTGTTTATTTAACTTTTATCAATTTTTAATTGTTTATAATTAATTGAAAGAGAGAAAGAGATTTGAGTTTTCTGCATTAAATATCAATATTATTAATATTTAAGTTTTAAAACACATTATAAAAATAAATATTATTTTTTTTCACATTCCCAATTGTCCATCAATATTAATTAAAAAATAAAATAAAAAAAACCATTGAAAAGATAAAACCTTCGACGCAAGAAGCAATACAGTGAAGTTAGCTACAACGTTTCCTAAAATATTCACTAGCTAACTTCATGTTGTCGGTTTATCGTGACGCAACGCGCGCGCATCGTTAAAATTTACTCTCATCAATTTCCCGCGCCAAAAAAAGTTTGACTTCAGAAAAAACATCAACTGTTTTTCTGACACGACTCCTCTTCTACCTCGCAATACGTTAATAGATTTTAAAAATTAATAACTTTTACGCAATTACGCGAACGGGCTGTCATTTCGGACATCCCAAATGGAATAACTCCCTAACTCTGTTACTTAATTCTCCTTTGATCGTTGTTAAAAAAGGTACTACTTCAATGTAATCAAAAGTGACATGACACTTATTAAGTTAGCAGTAACCACGTTACTGTGACCAAGTTAACTAAAACGGCGGTTGAATGATGGGACTAAACTTTTTAGCTGGCACACGATTTGGCAGTATAGTCCCAGTATAAGACTATGGTATAGTGCAGCTATTTTTATTGGTAATCTACTTATTTTATCCCTAAAATAGTTTGCCAACTATTTATTTTTGCTCAGGTATTTTCTATTAAAACAAAAAAAAACGACGAAATCTTAAGTTCAAAAGATTTAGAAAAAGCTTTTAATTTTAAGTTTTGTTTTGAAATGTACCTACCTACTCATTGGTTTTATTAATCTTAGAAATGTTTTTGTGAAAGTTTTTTTAACTCCAAATTAATATTTACCTATACTAATTTAAAAACGGACAAAGCTGTGAACATACTTGTAAGTACTTATAATTATGTTCACAGCCTTGGCCGTTTTAAATTCAAATTTCGACAACTAATTGTTATACGAAAATACTTATCTTATATACCTTAAATTAATACCTTTAAACGAGCACTTCTTGTATATACCTATATTTAAAGGGTGTCTCAGTAAGAGTGCACTTTTTCATTTTAAAATAAAACAAGTAGGTATTTTATGATAGAGTTGTGATATTTTCATTGTATTGTAAAGAAGACAAACATGTTCCGATTAAGTTCAAAGTCATTTTCTTCGATGAAGCGCATTTCCATATGAATGGCTTCGTCAATACACAAAATTGTCGAATTTGGGACTCGGTATCCGGGACTTGGGATCCGGTATATATTAGACGTTAATAGGTTTCTTTTTGTTAAAGAAACTTAGCAAACACACGACATTTCTACTTATCTCAATGAAAGTAATTTGATTTATTAATAGTGGTAGGACTTTGTGCAGAGTCTGCCTGGGGAAGTACCTACCACACCTTTGTTAGTTATGCTACCGTCAAGCAGTAATGTGTTCCGGTTTCAAGGACAATATTCACAGAGAAATTACCGGATCATAGAGATAAATCATTTTATAGGTATCTGGGGGTGACGAGCGCAGTGCAGTGTTAGGTAATAATAGGGTACAATCCTCAAAAAAACTAATTAGTCCGTCAGTTAGATTGCTAAAAAATATTGTACACGTATTTTTTCTTTTGTTTCACTAACAAAAAATTACGAAGATACAGCGCTTAGAAGTTTCGCGTGACGTCACTCGTGCCTACGATTTTTACTCACGAGTGACGTCGCGACCCCCCACTCTCGAAGTTTGATGTTCTATATCTTTGTCGATTATTAATATTTTGAAAAAAACAAAAAATACGTGTCCCATATTTTTCCATGATCTAGCTGACGGACTAATTAGAATAGTGTATTTTTGACCCAGTCCGGTACCCTATTCAGACTATTCGTGTTCCAAGAGCTGCGTGACTACACTGAGCTAGTATGAGCAGGCGTGTTTCTTACCATCAGGCACATGACCTGCTCATCCTATTACTCTATGGATGGATAGTCTATGAATAAAAAAAACATAATTACCTAAAACTGTTATCTCATTCGGTCAAACTGTAGGTACAATACTAGAAGCGCTCCTTAGTTTTGCCTGCTTAGTTCCTAAAGTTAGCCAATATTTTTTACCAGTCTATACTCACCTACATGTATATAATTTGCATGTTCTCCAAATTTCAACCCAATCCGTTCAGCCGTTCCGCCAGCATTGAGCAACAAACATTCAAACTTTCACATTTACAATATTATTTTAAGACAATACGCGGGATGCGTAGGCTGCCATACAGACGCAAAGATAAATTTGTCGCCGCGACAGTAACTCAAAAACTATTTTGTGAATAATAGATGGTGCCCGCTGCGACCAATCCCAGGGGAGGGTGCGCCCGGCCCCGGCGCGGCCCACCCCCGCCTGCCTTCTATTCATTAGCACATTACCTCCCCTCGACGGGGCGAAAGAAACTGATTTTTGTGCGAGGGCAACCCTTCCTGCGTATGGCGGTTGCGGGTTCGATTAGGTTTACATGTTACCTGCTTGGTATCTGACACTTTGTTTCGTAATGAGTGTTAAGAAAGGCTGCATTTTATGTTGTTTTATAGATAGTGGCGGATAAGACAAATTTCAATGACGTACGACATTTATAGTAGATACTTATAAGTAGGATTCAGATGCGCTTGGTGTTAGTAGTTAGGTTAGTATGTAGTGCAGTGTTATGTCTACAAAAATTCTATAAATAGGTATTATTAGTTAAAGTTTGGATGACTAGCTCAATCACGTTGGAGCAGCTGAAATTATTGGGCTGACATTTGAAACACCAAAAATAAGGTGGGTGGACCATGGAAGGCCACTGTAACGAATAAACAGTTTTTATTCGTTAATTTACCGGATAAATGAAAGAAAAAATGTGTTAAGTACTGCTTTGTTTTAGTGTGTAACACATAAATTATTATTCTTTATTGTAGATGTAATGGATATTTAATAATCTCAAGCTTTCATAGGCTCTTCCATTTGGCCTTACAAGAAACAGGGGTCCAAACAAGGCCAATATTATAAATCAGGCGTTTAACTTAAAACTTTAGTCGTATCACTCAAAATAGTCACTTTTTCTAGAACTACATAAAAATCTCTTTCATATAAACGAAACATTTAATGCTTAATAAATTATTATCATTTATAAAAAACTAAACTAAAACTAAGTTTTTTATAAATGATTTTTTTTTTCTTTGAATATCATCGTCTAACTAAGAATAAATTCACTGAAATGATTTAATACCCCGTTTACATGATTCCAGTCCAGCGACCGAATCCAGCGCTGGATTGCTTACTGGAATAATGCAGACCGGCACTGGAATGCATCAATCCAGTGCCAGTGCATTCCAGTGCCGGTCTCCATTATTCCAGTAAGCAATCCAGCGCTGGATTCGGTCGCTGGACTGGAATCATGTAAACGGGGTATTATATTAACAAGTATAATGTTGATGTTCAATAAGCTGCCAATGCGTTTTAGAATAAAATTATTAAAAAATATATATATACTAGCTGTTACCCGCGACTTCATCCGCGCGAAATAAATACTAAGGTAACTCAGGCAGTCCCTATTTGTAGGTATACCCAGACACATTTACGGTTACTAAAACCAGCTTATAATAAAGCAATTTTATACAATTTCATCAAAATCAGTTGAGTTGTTTAGGTGAAAAAGCGTAAGAAACAATCGTCCCTTATTTTAACTCTAATTTCATCCCCATACAGTTCGAAATTACAAAATTGCTGAAACAAACATTTATTTGCTTCGTGTCAAGTGGCCATATACAGAGTTTCATGGTTTTATCTTCAACGATTGGGAACTTCCATATTGACATTCATCCCCCATTTCAACCCCAATTTCACCCCGTACATTTCAAAATTACAAAATTGACAGAACAAACATTTAATTGCTTCGTGTCAAGGGTCTAGATACAAAATTTGATAACTTTTAAAATGACGAATTTTCTTTTAACCGTTCATCCCTTGTTTCACCATCTTAGGGGTTGAATTTCGCAAAACCCCGTCTTAGCGAGCGCCTACGTGCTAAAAGGAACCTCCATGCAAAATCTCAGATTCCTGGCATTTGTAGTTTCTGAGATTCGTTGATGAGTGACCTTTCGCTTTTATATATATATAGATATAATGGCCTTCTTACGGGTCCGTTCTTTGTAAAGCCAACATGTTTCTAAAAATACCAAATTAGCAATTATCATTAATGACACTTTTTTTAAAATGATCAAATTATAGGTTTTGAACAGAACAATGTTTTTGTTTTTTTGGCACTTATATAAGTAATGACTAAGTGCTCATACTTTCATGATTTTTATATGTACCTACTAGTAATTCCCATGTAGTATCCTAGCAAGGCCAACCGCCAAATTTTTGATTATTGTTGATTGGCCTTATAAGGAACCACCGGCTTTCCTAGGAACATACAACATTAAAACAATATTTTAACTGAAATCGAAACAAAACTATACATTAATTTGTTTCTTTAGTACCATAACAGATCCTGGTCGCAATAAAAAAAAAGAGTAGGTTTTATACTTTAAAACTTACGTTTTGCTGAACCCGAGAGTAACAAATTTAACGACGATGACCAAAGTCAATGAAACCAGGGACCGTATTTAAAAAATAGCGATGCGAAAGACACGCCGCCGCATTAGTGTTCTTAAGTTTGATAGATCTTACTGTGAGTATAAGGAATTTGTCGTCACATGACAATAACTAAGATTGTTTAATAGTTGGCCTTCAAAGGAGCATGGCCTTCCATGGTCCACCCACCTTATATACCTAGTGCGGAATAGCTTAAAGCCTATAAACCACTTATTATCCCGGAAGATTGCCTACACGGTTAATGGTAATCACCCTGCATCCGTTTGGGGGCATGTTCTGTAGATCTGTAGGTACCTATATTTTTCAACATAGAACTTTTATTCCATAAAAGTACACGAAAATACATACGTTTTTTTATAAACTGTAGAAAAAGTTGACGCATTTAATATCAAATCAAATCAAATCAAATTTATTTCAACTAGAATAACAAATAAGTATAGGAAGTACAGAGATATCTTATCTTTTAGTTTAATACAAAATGCCCATAATTTCAAAAACACCCACACTAAGCTAAGCTTGTCCTGTGGGTAGTAATATACTTAATAGTCCCTTAAAAGGATACATTGGTAACCAGCCGGTTACCAATAATAACTTGCACACATGTAGTTTATAGTCTAGAACTCTAGAATCGCACGACAAGCTACCTACCCGGAAAAAGTAAAGTCCTTTAGGGAACAAACAAGAACCATAATTTTTCTAATAGGTAACTTTTTTTTTTTATTTATTCAAAATTGCTACTCCACAGACTCCGGGGTCCGTGACTTTTGTCATTTCAAATCTTATTTATTTTTACATCTTTCTTGGATAATCAGAAGAATATCTAATAAGTAGAGATCTATAATAGGTATCTATACCTATATCTACTTATTCCAAACCCAACTGAATCGGGTCGAAATTTGAAACACAAGGTAGTTTACCTGTAGTCTGAAATAACACATACTTAGGCAACTTTTTATCCCAGAAAATGGATAGTTACTTAGAGAATATTTTACTGAGTAGGTAATTAGTTTGATTTTAAGACCTTATTTGCTATGGCTAAGACAAGCATTTGTTATGGTAACAATTACCTACTCCATCTACAGAACTACACCACCGCAAAATATGTTAAGGTACTATTTTACTACCTAAACTAATACGAGTAGGTCAACGGCTCTGATTGAAATGACAAACAATACCTGTTGAAGTATTTGCGGCGTCTTATACTAAACAGGCATTCAAAAGTCGCGCCTTCTGTGCAGTTCATTCTTCAATTTAACATATGGACAGATTCCATTCAACACTTTAATTCGTTAATTCTTTCGCTGCATTCTTCGCAATCCAATGTACACATCACGGCATAGGTATTCGAAAATGATAAAACTATTGTAAAACTACTGAAATGTTGGTAATTAAAAAACTAGATTTCATTGTTCTGGACGGAACGTACTATTATTCATCGATAAGTACTACCTACAATTTAAAGCAATGTTCAGTTAATGTCTATTATGGTAAATGTTTCTTTCTTTCGTCACTAGATGGTGTAACTGGTATTATAAAACACACTAATAAGTTTTTCACCCGAGATTTAGCTTTTGTTGGTTTTAGGTGCTGTTTGAAGGATTCTGATTCCAAAAAGTTGGCTTGTTTCATTCTTTTGCCATCTTCTGATATGATAAAAGAACGAAAGAAGCGTACTTTTTTAGAGTCGGAATCCTTTAAACATTAAATAGCGCCTATAAACCGATGTGAGTGAAATTTCGGCCCTTCGATGTCTTCATATCGATCAGAGAACAAATCATTTTCAGTTAGCTTTTGATTTACGGACTTAAGTTTGATTTACTTTGGGTTAATTAATGATTTGGAGTGAGTTTGTAAAGCATATTGGTACGGTTAGCGTTGTATACCGCAATGACAAATCTGCGATTTTGGAAGACAAAAGAAGCATATTTAGGTATTATCCCAGCAAAATACATAGTTCCTAAGTGAATAAATATTACCTACCTCACTATCATATCGAATCGGTGAGGTTAATACCTACGAGTAAATGTGTAAAAAATAGAAAATGAAAGTTTGTGTATATAAATATTTGTAATACTTCATACTTTGTGTCTTGTCGTAAGCTTTTGGACGCTTCACGTAAATCTTACATAATATGTATTTACAAACTTTCATCTTCTATTTTTTCTATTAAAAGATATAATAATAAGGAATATTGGTGGGTATTATATTGAGACAAAGTATTAGAACTATTCTTATGTAAAATTATAGAAATACACAGAGAAGAATTAAAGGCCTACCCTGAGCAAATGACCTTGAGTATTTCTTACCTCATCGCACACCCCAAGAAAGAGCAAGAGAGAAACAGCAGGATTTGTTACTGTTTTACGCTCAGATTTTAGAATAAAGTCATTATAAAATCAGATTTTGATCTTTTGAAAATAAAATGTTATAATGTTAAATAATGTTTGTAATCAAGTTGCCTATCCGTTGGTGTAAGTACTTAATCCAAAAAATAAACATTTTAGAGTAGATGCACGTAATTTAAATGTTTTTCCAATTTTTATGGTTTCGTTGTGAGGATATTAATTGAACAAATATTCAATAACAAAAAAGAAACTACCATTTTGAAGCTAAGGTTTTGCAGAAGTTTAATGTATTTTTACACGACTGAAAGAAGGGTTTATGTTTTTCGCGCGTATCTTGTAGGTACCTATGTTTGTAAATTTCTTTATTCCATGGATCTTCCAAACGGTTGGATGGATTTTGACAATTAAGATAAATGGTTAGATTCCTCTCAATTTCCCAATTGTTCTTGGACTGTATTTTGTATTACATAATGTTTCTTTATCTGTTGATTTTTTGCAGTCAGATTTTTTAAATTAAAATTACTTATTTAAAATTATTTCTAATCGTTATGGTTTCGTTGTGAGGATATTAATTGAACAATATATTCAGTAGCAAAAAAGAAACTACCATTCTGAAGCTAACATTTTGCAGAAGTATAATGTATTTTTTACCAGTTGATATTTGTTTTGGATTTTGGATAAAGAGTAGATAGATAGCTCTGAAAACCAAAACTATACACAAAACTCGTTTTGCTCGGGGACGCGCTTTAAGGTAGATAGTCACATTTACGGAGTGATAATAATTCATTTGTGTATATCGTATTTGACAAAAATAAATTAATATGAAAACCTACGGATTACACCGCAGAGCGCTACTAATAAAAAAGAATTGAGAAAATACACTTTCATCCCTATGAATTTTGTCGTAGCAGCCAAATAATTGGATTGGCTCTGTGTCCGTAATCAACACAAACATTGTTAGTACATGAGCGACGGTCTAATTGGTTTAGAGAAGTTGGCCGACCGACAACTAAAGTTATCGGAGCTCCTAGACTAGATTAGAAGTTATAAAGCCTGAGTCTACCTTAGACTCAGGCTATACAGTGATAGTCAGGATAGTATAGTGTGTGGTTATCGCACACTATACTATCTCAACACTAACTTGAATGCAACTCAATTTTGGATTGCCGATGAAATTACGAGCTACGTCTCACTTTCTACAGTTACCTATTCCATTGATTTTGAATCACTGTAGACATAGAAGTTATGGAATAGAAGACGTACTAGCAGGATGGGTTGTGTAGGTATTAATCTTGTTTTGATGGCATTTGGGGTTCAAGAGCCAATCCTTATTATCAAAGAGAGAACGCCGATTTGTGAGAGAGTCTTCACGAGCAGTACAGTTTGGGTGTCTTGAGGACACCCAAATTGTACTGTTAGTCAAGAATCAAGAATTAATCTGTTGTTTTTTCCACACCTTAAACCGCAGTCACAACGGGCAAGATGGCGATCGAGCGCAAAAATATCTTAAGATAAAAAACTTTAACGTGTAAACCTTAAGGTGAATTAACTTAGGGTTATTTTGTTGTCTCATTATGTTGTTTGTAAAAAATCAAAAAAAAAAATTAACGGTTTTCTTGAAAATTTTAGCAGTTTACAGCTTCCTAGAGGCTTGAGTAAATGTTCTGGTCACGGCGCTAAAGTATACTGAATATACTTACAGGGATGCGAGGCGGTGAAGGGGTACTCGAGCGTTGGCAGACGGTGTTGGTGCGGGGGCAGGCTAGGCGGGCAGTGGTAGCAGAACAAGCCGCGCCCGCCGCCGCCGCCGCTCGCCAGCTGCAACCAAAAATAAGCTCTATTGTAATGTCGGTAAGGCACCAATTACACTAAAGGCCTGTTTGTACTCGTATTTTGATTATAGTGCGCGTGAGTGCGAGACTTCACTACGCAAGTTGCTACACAGTACAATAGGCTTGTGTACTAAATTTTAAAAACTGGTTAATAATATAGCTTAATGTTTATATTATTCCGAAACATCTATATTTTTGAAAAAAACTTACATTTACAATATGTATTTTACATTTCAAAAAATCAAACAAATTCCTGCACTAAAACGCTCCAAACTGTCATGGCGTTTTGAATGACGTCACGCCGTGGCAAACATATGTGTTTGTATAAGGGCATTGTCAATGTTTTTATTTTAAAATGAATCCCTCGTATTACAAGAACTTTATAGTGCCTCAGTGTACAAGCACAAATATAAATACGCCAAACAAATTATTCATCTATGTTCCAAACGATCCACAATTGCGAAAAAAGTGGCAAACGCTTGCGAGGAGGAATGATGCCCACTAAATCAAGAATATATTTTTGTGAAGATCATTTTGGTGAAAGTATTTGACACAGTATAATCTTAGTAAAGTAAATGTAAAACAACTGATAATTTTCCTCAAGAATAGTGGTAAAACAATAAAAAACTAGTTCAGTAAAGCGGCTGAAGAACTAGTATCCATGGCGAAGAATAAATAAAAATAAAAAATAATTATATTTGTTCTATGAAAATGTCAACAACATTAGTGATGTCAAGTGATGTGTAGCACGGCGTGACGTCATATTTTCTGAATGGCGTTCACTGTCACGTGACACAATGCCTATTTTTTAAGATTTTCTTTTCTAAAAATATTAATAATCTTTACGTATTTATAATAAACTGTTTTATTTTTGAAACCTCCATATCTTAATCAATAGTAAGAACCTCTAATCCATCCGATTCATTCTTAGTGGAAACAAGCCTATTGTCCACACGTGTTTGCTACTAATCACTAAACACCGGCACTAATCACTCGCACTCGCACTAATCAAAATGCAAATAGGCCTTAAAAATAATCATAAGCCCATCAACAGTTGTTTAGCAACATTAGGCCGCCCTGTCGAAGTAAGTACCTACCCGCTAGAATATCTCTTAAAATAATTGCCTTGGATTTTTCTAGTGAATAGATATACCTATAGATAAACTTTTTATTCCACGTACAAAACAAAAACAAACTTAAGATAAATTTAAAAAAAAAAAAGTTATTGTGTTATGGGACACCGGGTAGGAACGAAGTTCCTTCGGATAACATAAAAGATCGCGCGGTGTTGAAGCTAAAACTTGCTTTGACACACTGCACACCAATTTTTCCGTAGGCTGTAAATGAAGCTGATTTGTCACGCTCTAAAGTGAAAGGCTCGATCGGGTGAACTCGGGACCGCCGACTGTGCCCGAGAAGAAACACATTTTTACAAGCGCACACGTTTTTCCGAAAACTGTAGCGCCCCGCGGTTTCCCGACTCCCGATCACGTTATTTTAAAAATTAACTTATGTTACTTCTAACATCTCCAATAAATAATATGTGTAAAAAGTTTCATGATGATCGGTTAAGGTGCGTCCCCCAGCAAAACGAGCTTTTTGTCCAGTTTTAAGAGCTATCTACTCATTAGCCAAAACAAATATCAACTGGTAAAAAATACATTAAATTTCTACAACTTCTTGGCTTCAAAATGATAGTTTTATTTTTTTGATATTGAACTTATTGTTTAAATAATCGCCTCACAACGAAACCATGAAAAAATTAAATAATTGTAGTTATCATGCATCTCCTCGAAAATCGTCCATTATTTTGATTTTGTACTTACACCAACGGATAGACAATTCCATTACGAACATTTTGGTAGTTTTATTTTTTTCAAAAGACTAAAATCTGATTTTATAAAGAGTTTATTCTAAAGTTTGAGCGTAAAACAGCGACAAATCCTACTGTTTCTCTCTTGTTCTTTCTTGCGGTGTGCGATAAGGTAAGAAATACTCAAGGTCATTTGCTCGGGGCACGCCCTTAAGTAATTTTCGTGTTAAAGCGTAACACACAAACTTACTTTCACTTTTATAACATTACTAGCTTTTACCCGCGGCTTCGTCCGCGCAAAATAAATATTAACTGAGGCAGATTTGTACACCTGCTCAAATTTACATTCATGAAAACAGCTTTTTGTAAAACGTTTTATACAATTTCATCAAAATCGGTTCCTCCTTCCTTCCTTCCAATCCTTAAAGCGTAACATACAGACAGACAAAGTTACTTTCACATTTGTAATATAATATCTACCTAGTATTTATTTATTTATTTATTTTGATCAATTAGTACCGGCTTACCGAATTACACTAATGAGAATTACAATTTGATAATTAAAACTAAACCTAATTTCAAATATATCAAAGTACATCATTAAAAAATTAAATAAACATTACAATTCAAGAACAATTACAAAATATTAAATCCAAATCATCAAAAAGTAAAATAAAAATAAAAAAATGTTATTAAAGTCAAAAAAAATAATATTAATGTAGAAAAAGAAAATTCTCATGTCAAAGCAACAATGTCAAATAATAATAAGAAGATTAATAAATATCTACTTAGATAATGTCAATATTAAATAAAGTGGTCAAGTGCGAGTTGGACTCGCCCATGAAGGGTTCCGTTGCAGCAAGTAACATAATATACATAGTACACATAGTTCTTGTAGTTCCTTGTAACTTTGATCGAAGTTTCAATAATAGTGTATTTATGACGTACTAAAAAAAAACTACTCATCAGATCGAGTTCAAACTAATTTTCGTTGGTAGTTTACATGGTTGGTGAAGTTATAATGTAGTTATGTTTACGTTTGGTACAAATTCATTTCTACCGTCAGTCGCAATACAAACCTGCAGTGAATCAGACGTTTATTATTTTCTCCCACCCATTGCAAGCAATAGTGAACCTTAACACATCAACATATGGTCGCAATCTCGCCGGATTTTACCAGTTACCTGAACAGTGATCGACTCAAGCGAGAACAAAAGACGCTCGGTAAATAAAGGACGTCCGTTAAGTGGAACGTAGTAAGTGCCAATGAGGATCCGTAACGTTTTTAGTTGAGAATGCAGATTTATAGAGCTAAGAAATCCTTAACAAACAGTGTAAAAATTTTTGTTCTGCGACAAAAATTGACGAAGTTATGACCGAATTACTAGCGAAATTCACCGAGTGGCCGTCGCAATAGCTGTGACGTCACTGTGACGGTCGCCGCTAGTTAGCCGTTGGCAGCGATAAGGGGCGCAGTGTTTTGTTTCTTTAATTGGGACTTTAAAACAAATTAAGTGTCCGATTTGTGTGTAATTCACTTTTTAAACTATGTATAAATATTGTATAGTGCCCAAATGTATAAACACTTCTATTAAAACGCCAGAAAAACTATTTTTTAACGTGCCGAAAGACCCAAAACTTCGTAAAAAATGGTAGTCTGTTGTAAAAAGAGATGATAAAACTCTACCCTCTGCCCAGGCTACAAGACATTGCTGTGATGATAATTTTGATGTGAGTACCTACATAACTATCATGATGATGATGATGATGATGACCTACATAACTATACCTATTCTTTGGTTGATATTTATTAAAATAAGATGGTACCTACTATTAAGTGCATTGTACCTTTCTATATATCTTATTTTAAGCTGCTGTATTAATAGAAACATACCTTCTTACTTTTTCTGAGTATTGTGTATAAACCTACGTACCTATCTATTTGCCCGTTCTCATTTCTATGTAATATTCCAAGGTTAAAGCACAGAAACGCACTTAGGTAAAAATCAAAGAGTGAATGATATATTATAGATTTTTGTTGTTGTTTTTGTTGTCGGATGCCTTCAGGCAGCCTGAAAAATCCTGACACCAGGACTGGCCCACAAATCCACACGACAAGCAATCACTAATAATATAATCAATCCGAAAGTTAGCGTGTGTGTGTGTGTGTGATTGTGTTTTTTTTTATATTATAAAGTGACGAGACGAGCAGGACATGTGCCTGATGGTAAGCAACATGCCTGCCACATAACAGTACAGTGACACACAGCTATTGGAACATGAAGAGTCCAAATCATTACCTAGCACTGCACTGCGCTCGTCACCTAGAGATCTAAGATATTATATCTCTAAGCCCAGTAATTTCTCTGGAAACATTGCCCTTCAAACCGGAATGCAGTAACGCTTACACATTACTGCTTGGCGGTAGAATAAATGGCAAAGGTGTGGTACTTCCCCAGGCGGACTCTGCCAAGAGTCCTACCACTACAAAACCACGTATCTCCGTAACTACTTGACCGATTTTAATGAAATTTGGAATGTAGATAGCTTGGAATGTAGACTCCGGATAAGTACACAGGCTAATTCAATCATCATCATCAGCGGGGGTATTTTTATATTTCAGTTGGAAGAAGATATTATGGAAAATTACGTAAAGTTTAAGTTGGTTGGAGGAAAGCTTAAACTGAAGAAAGGAGTTTTGCCTCATAAGTTTGAATGTCAAAAGCTTCGACCAATTATACATTTATATATAGGGTCGAAGATCCTATTTGATTGAAGGTCAAAAGCTAAGTCAAAAAGATATAGATTATTTTGAAAGAGTTTTAAGTAAAAACATTGGACACGATGATCTGTTGTCACATTCCTTTGAAGTAGTAGAGTATGAGAATCAAGACTCAAACATCATCTAAAACAGTAATCCCCCAACATACATGACGTAATTAATATCAAAAAACAATGTAAGGGGTCAAAAAACACAAGCAGTGCAAGTTAATATAAAACCAAAAATGAAAACTAAATCTAATAATACGCCAATCAAATGGAAACAACGCATAGTAAAAAAAAGCAAGCCCTGAAAAAAAAACAGCCATGACAACTTATATTGGATTCTGTCATACCTAGATCAGCAAGTGAGAGAACCATGCACTAAATAAAGCGCAAGTAGGTTAAAAAATCATTCGCGAAATGATCTACTTATGAATGAACGAAAACAATTATTTCATTTACATTCTATAGTATAAACACTACTCTTAAGTTCCGAACATGCCCCTGTACCTACACTTTACATTTACTTCATTACACATGCCTACCACTAACTAACAAATTAAAGATTACTAATAAGTACCTACGTACGTAGATAAATAAGCAGCATCCTTACCTTTGTAGTTTCCAACCACGGATTTCAGCGAAATACCATAAAAGAATCCACTTTTGGAAGATTATCTGACTGAGTTTGCACAAAACCCGCTTCTACTTTATTAGTACTCATATTACTTACGTACGTTTTATACTTAAGTATCACAAAATTACACTCCAACAACACTTTATGTAAATAAATTGCCAAATATTAGGGACCAACCGAGTCGCGCGTCGCCGCTGCTACGTCGAATGTTCCGGCCGACCGGGCGGCCGCGCTCGGTTCCGTCACAGTGACGTCACACGCTCCCGCGTGCATTGACTTTTAGCGACAGGAACGGTATATGTTTATTACTTAATATCTTCGTAAGTAATGGTCCGATTTGGATAATTCAAAAAGATATATGATCCTTATGTCATAAAGAATAACCTGGATGATAGATCTATTGAATTTGCGATAACTTTACTGATCCTCATTTATTTCCAGATACATTTTATTAAAAATGTCAACTTACACAACCGAGCAAGAACAGTTGATCGCGACGTTAGAAGACAATGCAAATATGTTGCGGAAGGCATTGACTAATTGGAAGAAGACTTCTAGGTCAATTACTAAGAGTTACGTAGAAGCGCGAATTGACTTAGTCAACGAATATTGGAAGGGATTAAAAAAAAGCCACGATGAATTAGTCAAGCTCACGACGTCTAAAGCGCAGAGAGAAAATTTGCCTTATTTTCGCGACGACCAGTACTCTTCGTTCGAGGATCTGTACGTGATACTGAAATGTGAATTGAAAGACGCATACGCATCTTTTTCAGAACGGGCACCACCAAACCACCAAAGTGAATTAGTACATCTGCCAAAAATACATATTCCTGTATTCTCTGGTAGTTACGAACAGTGGCCGGCCTTCAAGGATCTTTTTATGTCTCTCATACACGAAAATTCTACACTGAGTGACGTACAAAAATTATATTACTTAAAGACTAGCCTAAGGGGAGAATCTGAATTGTTGCTT
Source organism: Ectropis crepuscularia (assembly GCA_963693475.1). NCBI lineage: Eukaryota > Metazoa > Arthropoda > Insecta > Lepidoptera > Geometridae > Ectropis > Ectropis crepuscularia. The sequence continues at coordinate 22,164,316 of OY856358.1, forward strand.
CAGCATGTCCAAATCGTTGGAAATAACTACGCCACGGCGTGGGATATTTTAAATTCAAGATACGGCAACAAGCGTTTGATAGTAAACAACATCATGAAAAGGTTATTTAATCAAAGAAAAATTGCAACTCCGTCTGCAGTTCAACTGAAGGGACTAGTAGATACCACAACCGAATGCCTAAATAGTTTGAATAATATGAAGGTATCCACAGAGTCATGGGATCTCCTGATTATACATCTACTAGTTCAGAAATTTGATGCGGAAACTCATAAAGACTGGGAACAACATGTAAGCGACCGAAAAGAAACAGGAGCTGTTGATGAACTACCCACTTGGAGGTTACTCAAAAGGTTTATGGAAACCAAGTTTCGCACTCTTGAGCTCATCATGTCCCCCAGCCCTAGTCAAGATAACCCGATCAAAGATAAATTATGCCACATTGCCATCGCAACTAACGAAAGGGTATGCATCATGTGCACAGAAAACCACACACTTTGTCACTGTAGGGAATTTAACAGCTTGGAACCGATGGAAAGAATAGACTATTTGAAGAACAAAAACTTATGTTTCAACTGCTTAGCTCCAGGACATTTAGTATCAAAATGCAAGCTACCAATGTCCTGCCGGGTCTGCCACAGACGTCACCACTCACTACTGCATAAAGCTAAGAGCACAGTACCCGCGGTTTCAACAAGATCAATTTCTAAATCACAACCGTGGCCTTCACAACATGTAGTAGAAGAAGACGAAGAACAAGTGAATATAACAATGGCACATAATTTGAAGACAAAGGACCATGGTGCAGCGTTATTGGCAACAGCAGTGGTGGAAGCAACAAATAATGGATTCACCATTCCATTACGCGCCTTGATAGATCAAGGTTCCCAACGTACATTTATAAGCGAGAAGGCGGCTCAACTTCTCAAATTGAATCGGGAACCAGTTAAAGGCAGTATCATAGGGGTCGGATCAACAAAGACTGAAATTAAGCATGTAGTGGAACTGAAAATACGTTCAAAACATAATAAAGATTTCAAGTTACAAACCAAAGCTTATGTGATGCAAAAACAGCTGACCACCAAGATCCCAGCTAAAACAGTCCCTGTCAAACATTGGTCTCATCTCAAAGGATTGCATCTGGCTGATCCAACGTATCTTCAGGCAGGTGAAATAGACATCCTCTTAGGAGTACGTGAATATGCCCAAATTATACAAAATAATGTGATAAAAGGACCACCAGGTACACCTTGTGCTCAGAACACTAGCCTGGGTTGGATTCTATTTGGCGAAATTAATTTAAATCCAATAGAAGACAACTAATACAAAAGAGAAGCTATACGAAGAAATTACGAAAGAAACACTAAAAGAAATTTAGTAGAAGATGCATAGTAAAACCTACTTTCAAAACATACAGTCCACAATTAACACAGAGATTTATTCGTGTACCGATTTCTACAACTTGGAAAAACGATGCCTAATCAATTATAGAAAGGTTTGATAAATTTGAACACTAACATAACTGAAAAACCTATCACTACAATTGGAACAGAGGATGCATTGAGCATTTGTGTAAAAAAGATAAAAAGGGTAAACATAAGCCAGAAATAGAAAGATTGAAGGAGAAACCCGAGATGAAAGGAAGGAGTCTTTCCGATTCTTCAGTATATACTTAGACAAAAAACAAGTTCTCAAGGTGAGCGGTCGTTTTAGACATCGACATCAGACACACAAATGTATCTGAATTAAGGAAACATCGAATGATCTGTTGGCCTAAAAACTGTATTTATCCTTACTGCATGTATTTAGTTTTGATTTTAGTTTTTGTTTAATGTCAATCGCAACGTTTTGTTGTTGTAGTCATATTTTCATCACTAAGGATAATGTTTTATCGAAAGGCAACTTACTTCATTTCAATTTATGGCAGTCATGGGCTACCTGCTTCTAATCGGACCGCGCCGCTCAATTCATAAAATATGTGTTATTTTTGTTAAGCTTGATTTAAGTACGTAGTTTGCGTAATACCTATCAATTATTGTTTATATATTTTAATTTTGTCTAAAAAGGACCTAGTGTCCTTTTGGTGGGCGGTATGGTGAAGTTATAATGTAGTTATGTTTACGTTTGGTACAAATTCATTTCTACCGTCAGTCGCAATACAAACCTGCAGTGAATCAGACGTTTATTATTTTCTCCCACCCATTGCAAGCAATAGTGAACCTTAACACATCAACAATGGTAATGTACATCATATATTTTTTTTAGATTTTTCATTCTCTTACTTTAGAAGTTAGAGGGGGGGGGGACACACATTTTGCCACTTTGGAAGCGTGTTTCGCGCAAACTATTCAGTGTAGACGAAAATAATTTTAGAAACCTCAACATCATTTTTGAAGACCTATCAATAGACATACCACACGTGTAGGTACGATGAAAAAAAAATGTTTGAGTTTCAGTTCTCAGTATGGGGGGCAACCCTAATTTTTCTTTTTTTTAATTTTTTTGTTCAAATCCTAATGCGGTTCACAGAATACATCTACTCACCAAGTTTCAACAATGTAGTTCTCATAGTTACGGCAAAAAGTGGCTGTGACATACGGACGGACAGACAGACAGACAGACAGACAGACATGACGAATCTATAAGGGTTCCGTTTTTACGTTTTACGGAACCCTAAAAGGAAAACAAAATAACAACTGACAAAAAAACTGAAAATAACATTGACAATACATCCTATATATCATCCTATTAGTACAGGAATCAAGCCATAATATGAATGTCAACGCAGATGCTTACAAGTCACATTCTTATGTCTCAAATAGGTAAATTAGTTTTAAATGTACTTGACCGTCTGTACAATGACTTTTCACAAAATAACAGACAGTCCCTCATCACATCCTGCCACTGACCCGCAAACACATCAGAGTCCGGTGCTGCGTCAAGGAGGAAATTTATCGCCGCAAGGGACCGGGGTATCGGCGAGATCTGACGAGCGACCGTTTTACACTTCGGTCCAGCAAACAGCTCATGTTTCCTGGCCCGAAGGTAGTTGTCGGGAACAAAAAGACTACAAAGCTTCTCACTAAGATCCGGAGCGTCAACATTCCCCCCCAGAATCTTACACATTGTTACCAATTGGACATGTGCTCTCCTCACTTCTAAAGAGTTGTACCCCAAAGCACCGTGAAGGAATTCCGTCGGATACATGTACGGATAGTACCCAAACTTACGCTTGTAAAGGTACCTAAGGAAGGCCTTCTGAACCTTTTCCAACATTAGAGTGTACTTATCCTCATGTGGATGCCATACACACGCACTAGCTTCAAGCTTACTGCGGACCAGCGTACTAAAGATAAGCTTGATAATCTCCATATTATGAAAGTCTTTAGAGTTCCGGAGCACAAACCCGAGTCTCTGATAGGCCTCCTTCACCACAGTGGCCACATGGTCATGGAACGTGAGACCACGATCAAATGCAACGCCCAAGTCCTTCATCGATGCAACACGCGAGATCACGTTTTGGCCTAACCTATACTGGAATTCGATTGGGCGTCGCATTCGACCGAAGGTCATCTGGAAGCACTTGTCCGAATTGAGGTCCATTGCGCTTCCACAACTATATCCAACCATGTTGTTGATATCCTCCTGCAGTCTCAAGCAGTCCTCCTCACTTTTTATTGCCAGATAGAGCTTCACATCATCAGCATAGAGCAGACATTTCGAATGTTTGATGACGGTCGGGAGATCATTAATCATTATTGTAAACAGCAAAGGTCCAAAAATTTAGCCCTGACTCACCCCGGAACGCGTGTGATAGGGCGGAGAGTCATAAATACCCAAACGAACATACTGCTGGCGGTCACGAAGGTAATCTGCTATGAATCTGACATACTTCGGAGTGAGACCAAGTGCACTGAGCTTTTCCAGCAGTATGTCGTTGTTAACCCTATCAAACGCCCTCCGGAAGTCAAAGTACACCACGTCTACTTGCACCCCTTGATCTAAGTTAGAAGAGATATAATCTACAAGGACTAACAGATTAGTGTCTACCGATCTTTTTTTCCTAAACCCGTGCTGCTCATTACACAAAAAAGGGTCTACTTGTCTGTATAGATGTTTATGTAGTATACGCTCAAACACCTTTGCTATGGTTGGTAATACTGCTATGGGACGATATTGCTCGACCATCGTTTTGTTTGAGCTTTTAGGAATTGGAGTAACTCGTGACAGTTTCCATTGAGGAGGATAAACACCACTTTGAAGAGAAAGATTAAATAGGTGACAAAGAGGGGATGTTATAATTGTGTTTGCCTCTTTGATAAACCACGGTGGTATAGCATCTGGACCTACAGAACTGCCAGACTTCAACCTTTTAATGGCCTCAGCTACATCCAAAGCTGTAACTGAGTATGGATTTCAAGTGTCTAGTTGCAAAATAGGTATCATGGTTTTATGTAGGTTACCTTCAACAATGACGAACTTCCACATTCATCCCCATATTCCCTATCCCAAATATCCCTTATTTCACCCGTCATTGAAGAATTCGAAAAAAAATCGACCTAAAAAGCACTTTTTTACTAGACCCTTAATCTAATTGATATTACGTGGACATATATATAAGTATGTAAGTGCTCATAGAAACATAGTACCTACCTACCTACATGTAATTTTAATAGATAGCAGAAGTGATCAAAGTGATATCATCAATAATTAATCGATGATAATGAAATCCAAGAATTTATTATCATAATCGAAATATCCGTTCGAGTGTAATTTAAACAATAAACAATTATTTTTCTTCGAAAAATCAAATAACCGACTCCAATTTTTTTAATTCAACTCACACACTGAACTAATCTTGATAACATTTTTGAAACCAAATAATATCAGAGAGCGAGATTTCAAAGTAAAAAGCATAGATATATTTTTATACAATGTAATTTAAATATTTCAAAAACCGCTAAATCGGTATCGATTATATTTGAAAAATATACGCATTAAAAAAACAACAAAAAATCTAATCGGTTTAGGCGTCTTAGTACAAAAAAAGAAACCGACGAACTAACTTAGGTAGGTAGGTACTAAACTGGCTTGAACAGACTTGACTGAAAAGGGAAGGCCTCTTGAATTGAGTTTAATATTTTATTCCAAACTATACATATTATAATAAATCGGAGTACCAAGTTTCAGACTGAATTAGCTCTTGCGGTGCGACTGAGTATACATTTTTCAAATATAAGTGTGGTTTTTAACTTTCCTTAATACCCCGTTTACATTATTCCAGTCCAGCGACCGAATCCAGTGCTGGATTGCTTACTGGAATAATGGAGACCGGGACTGGAATGCACTGGCACTGGATTGATGCATTCCAGTGCCGGTCTCCATTATTCCAGTAAGCTATCCAGCACTGGATTCGATCGCTGGACTGGAATCATGTAAACGGGGTATTATACTCTTAGTTCGACAGCTGACAGCAAATTTTGGATATTTGAGATGAAAACTCGTCACATAGCTCTCTTTTGATATTAGATTCTCTCTTCGTTATTAATTATGTACGATTGTTAAATTAAATTAACAAAGTTTTGTACTAAGATAAGTACCAAAAGTTAAATTGTAACCGGTTTTTGACGTTTCAAAGTGCATGTAACATGTTAACTGAATAAAATTGATTTGATTTGATTTGATATACCCCAATACGGAGGCTGGTGAGTAGCGGGGCAAAATGAATCCATAATATTTTTTTTAAATGTTTTATTGTTTGTTCATCCTACTATTATTATAAATGCCAATGTATGGATGTTTGGATATTTGGATGTTTGTTGCTCAATCACGTCCTAACGTATGAACGGATCAGGCTGACATTTGGAACACAGATAGATTATAGTCTGGAAGAACACATAGGCTACCTACCCTTTTATCCCGGAAAAACAACGGAAATGGGAACTTCGCGGGTAACACCGCGGGGCGCTGATTTTTATAAGTTGTGGTTTAATATTTAGTGTTGTAGTGTAGTTTGTAATATTTAAAGAATAAAAAATAATAATAAGCCAGACGATTCAGTCGGGATTTTAACATTGCCAGATGCGTTCAAAAATGTTATGCAAAACACATAAAAAATGTATTTAAGGCCATTTGAAATTCGATATTGAAACAATCTACAAAAATGGTACTTATTGTTAATAATTGTTTTCTAACAATCACTATTGATCTTAAATTTTATAAACCCAAACGTTTTCGAGGAAAACCCGTTTTTTTTTCGAAACTTGAACAACTAAATTTATTAGACCGAACCAAACCAACATCCCTAAATCCACCTCTACCTGTTGATATCTCAATTCTAAGAAGCGTGTCACACGAAATTGTTGTTTTTCGTTAGGTAATTTATACAAAAGATGGTATCTTTCATGTAAACCTTTTCCTGATAATACTGTTTATATTCTCAACTAGCTGAACCCGCTACTTCGTTCGCGTACGTTGATCTTGCGACCTTATTAGTACATTAGTAGTACTTGCGTAAAAATATTTGGATGGGTGGCCATTACAATACATTACTCGTAGTAAGGTTGTGGAGTATTGAACATAGCCGCTCGCAGTGTTAAGTTTGTAGGATTTTTATAGGATACATTACGAAGATTATGTAGCTGATGTGCGTGATCTGATACTTACCTAATTATTTAATAGGTGATAGACTTATTAGCCGATGTGATATTTTAGACTCTAAGCCATGTTTGTTTCAAATGTCAATCTAATTGGTAATGTCGTTCTGTCGTTAATATTTGTTTCCCAGGGTTAGGGCCCATGCTTTTTCCGAGATGATAGGTAGTATATGAGACTACAAACTATCTGTGTTTCAAATTTCAACCAAATCATACCTTTACATAATATACATATGATACTTAGTAGTAAGATAACATTTTATTCAATTTTGGAAAAACAACGGTCTGCTTTGGTCGCTGAAGCTTGTTAAACACTAAATTTAGTACAGTATTTGGATTGAAATAATATCTGAAAGAACAAAATCTGACTTCAATTATTATCATGTCACGTCAACTAACTAACTTCTAGTCAAGTAAAAAGTTCACTCGACTAATTTAAGAAGCCATAACTACGTCGTCCACATGAATAGATACCTACTGGTGAACAATTCATACACAAAACTTTGACTTTTTCCACCGCCATTGTCCCAGCCATAGGTACTCAAACCGGAGTGGTCTTACGCGTGACGATGGCAAAAGACCAGACGGCATGACTTTAGTGCCTTGGAAGTTGAGTCGGCCCCTAGTGTGGGACGCAGCTTGCGTCGATACTCTGGCACCATCACATCTTCCAGAGATACATAGGTAGGGCCAGTTCAGCGACTAATTTAGCTGAGCGTCTCAAGGAAATATGCAACCCTCGGTAGTGGTTTTATATTTAAGCCTTTTGGGGTTGAGACATCGTGCCTGTGGGGGCCGGGAGCTCACCTCACCTTCAAAAGCCTTTTCGAGCGCTTGGCCGACGCAACGCGTAGCCAAACTGCTGGCGTTTATTTGACCCAACGGATAAACATTTCCATTCAGCGTGGTACTGCTGTCAGCATGCTGGGCACACTTCGACTGCTAGTGGGCTTAAACATCTTGTCATCCAATACTTTAAATAATATTAATAATAATAATTTAAATAATAAAAAAAACACCAACTCGCTTTGCACTAAGTTCCCGTAAGTTCCCGCAGAAAACAATACGACATTATTCTCTAGTCATTATCTAGTGATAAAAATGTCCTTAACCATAGATTAAAAAAAATCGGAAAACTGATTAACAGGTAGCTTCTAATACAAATACAAACAAACAAAACAACAACACAAAAATTAGATAGTTCATTTTAAATCATCCATAATACCTATCGCCTTCCAACAAAGAGTTTACTCACCTATACCACAGAATAAATATTAGTACAGAAGCAACATTTACCAAAAACAATTATATAAATAGCGACTCTTGCTGGGACACAACAAAGTTCAATTCAGCTCGCATTAGCGTTCAATATCTGTCGCGATTTTCAACTCTCTCTTCTAACGCGTAACTCTGTCCCTGTCTAGCGCGGAGGGTTTACGACATATCTAATAACAATATGCGCGGGAAATGTTTTGCGCGAGCGCTCAGCCGTGCGTCCGACAACCGACTGTCACTTGTTTCCTGGAAGGAACGGTCTAGCGGTAGGCTAAAACCGCGCGACCTTGAGCGAGTGAGGATGCACTGCCTATACCACGTATAGAGTTAGAACAAACGGAGAAGCTATTAGGTATCGAGGTATAGTACTACGTGCTAGTTCGGACCTGATGAGTTAAAAAATTATGTGTTCATGTTCTTACGCCAAATAAATAAATTTGGATTTGTATTAGCGTAAGCGCGATCTCTTCCAGACAACCGTGTAGGTATACCCATCCGCCTAAAGGTACGTTAAGGGACGGAAGGTAAGATACGGCTGGATTATCTAAAAAATTAAATATTATGTCGAACTCTGCACTACGAGTGGTGACCCTAACGACTAAAACTTGGACGGGATTTCATCTCTGGAAAACGGTGACGCTTTCTCATTCTTCCTCGAACACAACGCGACAATCTGCTCATCTCGACTCCAGGTCCACCTTAGAGGCAACGCCATCTTGCTTGAAAATCATACACCAGGGTGGGTTGTCAGGGCCTGATTAACCCTTAGGCTAATTAGGCTGAGGATTGGGAGGGGCGCGCAGAAATCATGTAGACTTGCCAAAGAGACAGTTCGGGTTTCAGAAAGGTCGCTTCACGACCGACGCCGTCCGTCCGAAAGTCTGAAGGAAGGTGTACTCCAGTGGCGGCGTATTGTTTACAATGTCTCCTAACACAGTAAACGCGTTCAACATCCTAATCAGGACAACCACAATAGAGGTGCTGGGGTATCCCAATATCTACGGCGCCTTGTTAGGGACTACCTCTTTCACAGAGAAGTGGTGTCCCCAACAATAGAAAGAGAGAGAGCTTATCCTCATATCACGCGGGAATCCACAAGAGTTTTCTCTTACGCTACACCTGTGACACTTCGGTTACAAATCATACGAATGAGTGTTGAGCAGTGCTAACTCCGTTTCATCGGCTTCGCTTATTATGCCAACGGCACGCTGGTTACTGTGTGGGCGGAGGTTTCACAATGCGGCTGCTTTGGCTACTGTGTGCATAGTAGCAGTGGTAGCCAGGATTAGGAACTTCGGCTAGGAGGTGGTTTTCCACAAGTTGGATGCCACCTGTTTCCGTGATCTCTGACGGACACTACCTGCAGGCTCAAGCCTCTGACATTGTGGTGTGTGGCGTGTCTACCGCTGACAAGCTGACACTTTAACATCTCGGTATTTGACAGCAGATCAGCTGATGAAGGTTTGGGACGTATTTGCGTCAACTTGAAGAGCGACCTGTCTCAAGACCGACGCTGAGTGGGTTCAGCGAGAGCGACATAGGTACTAGCGGGTGCGGGTGCTTTGGACGGTACCTGTGTAACGTCATCAGAACAGAATAATGTATCCCGAGGGTCTACCACCTAACTAAAACAGTCTTAGCTAAGATACTGCTCTCTTTTCTTTTAGCTTGAAATTATAGAGACAGCAATAGCAAAACCAAAGCCGATTTAGTTAAACGGTAGAAAGGCCGGTGTGTCATCGGTGCAATTGCGAAGAACACACCAACGCAACAAGAAGAACGTAGAACGCAACAATCATTGAAGATGTACCCGGGAGACGTGGCGGACCTCTTACTGCCTACTATCTTAAGATGTTCGACAGTGAGAGGTCATGTCAGGCGGTGGGCCTCTTTTAGCTGAGGAGCAAGAGGAGGTGGACTCTTGCTTGTCCGCGAAGAAGAAAGTGGCCACGGTAGCGAGCCACTCTGGCTCGCACACCATCTCCACTTAGAGAGCCTGAGGTGTTGGAAGTTCAATGCCGTCCAGCACCCTATTGCAGGAGGTGAGGTGGTGGCCCTCCCGTTTCCGTTGCATGGTTTCTATGCAAGGGTTCTGTCCCCCGCGACAGGGTCAGTGACAGCTCTGAAAAAGAGTCGGCAACAAGGTCGCCGTAGAGTGCGAGAGCGTTCTCGTGAATCAGTCGCCAAGTCACTGCCGGGGAAACCCGGGGTACCTATACTTTCGAAATTTCCTTTGAGGGTACTGTATTCTCTCGCGCGCCTCCTCAAAAAAGCCTGGTATGAATCATGTTAAAATTTTCACACTAGGAAACAAAGTCAAAACTAATATACTAGGTACTTTTTAGGCCGACCGTAACACACCTGCCCTTCTACTGCCTAACTAAATCGGTTTTGGATATTGCTATCTCTATAATATCAAACGAAGAGAAAAGAGAGAGCAATACCAAAGTTCAAACAAAATATCCGATTGGCGGTAGACCTTCTGGTGGGGGCGCCTCCTCATAATTAGCCTAGGGCGGTCAGAACTCTTAATCAGTCGCTGTGGGTTGTACACAGTTGTAACCTACCCAGGTTCAGGCAAGTTGCAGTCGGACGTAAAACTATCTTACCAAAAAAATACTCCAATAACATTGATAGTTGTACCTAGTTCTTGTTTCGCAAAAATCTTGAGTTAAAGTTAATACATTGGTTACTGGAACCACTCCTATATATTCCTGAAAAACCTGTTTGAATATATATAAACAAAAAGATATACCCTTAAACAGCGCAGTCATATAAAATTGTATTATTGAAATGCCTATTCAATACCGATATTGCTCGTTTGTATCCAACGCACAGTTGAGCTGTAGTTTAACCAAACTATCAATTTGAAAAAGGCGCCGGCGCACACAAGACAATCATAACCCAGAAACTGCAATCACAGTATGATACTCTAATGTACTCTATAAGGCCCATATTTGCATGAATATGAGGCCGCGTAATTATAAGGCGCTTGCTCGATTGCAATAGAAATCGCTGGGACTATTCTAAACCATGTCGATAAAATACATTGCGTAGGTAACGATTGGGACAGGAATTATAAACTACTAGCGGTCCCTTCGAACTTTACTCGTATATTTTCATAATAAAAACCATTAATCGAAATAAAAACTATTCTATCTCTGATGTGACAAATCCCACACACCTAAATACCAACTTTCAGTTGACTTGGTAAAAAGTTCACTGTGAATAAACATCAAGACACTGGATTTTTACATGTTAAGATTAGTAACCACGATAGATTTGTCTAGAATCTTTCTAGTTTCGAGGTCGTGTCATACACTAACCCGCACTTGGCCAGCGGGGGGGTTTGTCGCCTTGACTTTCTCAATGCGAGAGAAAGCCCTGAGTCCCAACTGTGCAAGTATTTAGTGGGCTGTTTATACTGTATTAATGGGCTTGCATCGCCTGATTCCGGAATTTGTATAAGCTTCTACGTGGACGAAATCATGGGCTGATACTGATACTAGTTTGTAAAATGATTTGTATTTTTAAATAAACTTCTTTAAATAAACTTTTTTTCACAAATCAACATGCGATAACCAACGTTAGACAAACTCACGGGTAGTGAAATGATTATTATACAAAAAAATATTTTACAAATTTGTTAAATCTCAAAGTAATTATATTTGACAAACATTCATTCTATAACATATTATTTGACAAATGATTCTTTTAATAGTTTTGTTAACTACCAAATGCTTAAAAACAAAACCAACGCTTCACAAATTTTCATTTTATAATTGTATTTTTGAATATCTAAGTAACCACATCGGAACGATTAGGTTACATAGGACCCAATTCCGACTCGGAGCACCCCGACTCCACCCAGTCTTGTCGCTACTACCCTTAGAGTGTATATAAAAATGCGGGAGCCAGAAGCTCAAGGGAGGTCCTGAGTGGAGCGAGCCTCAGCTATGGAGAAGCGACACTCAGGGCTGACCGCAGAGCTTCTGGCGGAAGCCCACCCGGAGTCAAATCTCAGTGATAAGACCCTAATCGGAGCGGTAGTCAAAAGTCAATGACAGAACCAAATCAGAATTGAATACATAAACATAATACACAAACAATTTATCGGGTACTTTTAAAACATTTGTTGCAAAGTCTATTTTGGTAAATGCCTAAATTTGTAAAAATAATTATTTATGAAATGAAAAATGGACAAAAAACAAGATGTCATGCGATATATTGTCTAAGTGAAACGTTTGCCATGTAATTGGTTATAAAATGATGGTTTGTAAAATAAATCATTTGTTGATGTAAGACATTTTTTAAATACTTAAATATCATGCGAAACGTTGTTTGTAAAATGAAATTCTTTATATTGTAAAGTTTTAGCAATTAATATTACACGAATAGTTGATTTTAAAGTGATTTTTTGTCAAAAAATGTTTGTTGCTGAATCGAACATTTTGTACTTTTGTATCTCGGGTATTTACTCAGGTATGGAAAAGCATAAAATATTTCTTATTCAGATTCATAGTGACTTTTCACTCTGGAATAGGAATAGTAGTGTTAGTAGGTACTATTTATCTGGAAAAAAAGTATGAAATTCGACAATAGTTGTTTTACACAGTCGACGCTATTCACGCCGTGTGCTATGGAGGTCAAACCTGAAACTATCCTAATAAGCAGCACACTTATTCACTCACTCTTATCCGCCTTTTCAACTAGAACATAGTATAGGTATAGGTACCTACGTTATGGTAATAATTTGACATCAATCTCATTCGCTTTACAGTATCTTATCGATTATCATTTAATTTATCAATAAGCCGTAAGATTTTCCTTAATTTCGTCATGACTCGCTAGATAAGGCATGAGAATTTATATTGTTGTTCTTATCGTATGTTATCTATACTCTGTAGTTTTGGACGGTAATTATTGTTTAATAATGTTGCAGGGAATAATGAGAATGGCGACATTTTATGAAATGCTTGGGAGATTTCTTATAGCGGCCTGGTTTGATTTAGTTTGATTTTCGGTATCTTCTAGGTAAATACGTTCGAATTTAGACCACATCGTAGATTAACATCAGGCGAGATGGCGGTCAAGTATAAACCTACGAAAGCTACAAAAATAGAGACATGTTGCTCTGATTTGAATATTTTATTTGTTCATAACATTATACTAAAACACAACGTTATTTCTTTTTCATTTGCTAAATTTCAACAGCATCATCTACTGCCGTTACCGAACACAACAATCTGAAAAAAATAACGAAAATGTGATGAAAAAAAAAACACCAAATGATACAATCACTGACATCATTTATGCAAGAGTTGTAGTTTACGTATCAGTATAATTTTTTGTTTAAATGAAAATTAATTGTCCAGGACAGTGACCGCCCAAGTGTGGCACCCGCCTACCCTCAATTTTAAATAACCACTTGCATTTCTTTAGTTACATGTCGATCACAATCAAGGTCAGTCGATGATATTCGTAGTTTTTGTAGGGTACAAATACTACTGAAAAATTACAGGTGGTGTGATCTTTTTTGGGATTGAAATAAAATGCCGTGTTTGTTTTGGTGAATTTGTTTGGTTTTTGTTTGGGGGAGACTGCACAAGTTGTAAAACGAAGCGAGGTGCCAGAGCAGTGGGCTGTATCTAGTCGCTAAAATCCAATCTGGTTAAAAAAGCGTGTGTGTGTGTCTGTATTGATAATCGTGGTGGAACAATAACTAACACATGTACATGTAAGTACAAACTGTTTAGTAAATTAGTGATGGACTAACTGTTTAGTAGATTAGGAGTGGAGATCACGTTCGAGACGTCCCGCGGGGCGGCCTCCCGCTCGGTGGACAGATGAGCTGACAATCTCTGCAGGAAGCGGATGGATGCGGAGAGCCCCTTGGCTCTGGTTTTAATTGGTTGGCCTAGTGGGTTAGTTGGTACTAAGTTTTTCTGCGGTCGTGGGTTCGATTCCCACCCTGTGCAAATATTTATTTGTTCTGTGTCTGAATGTTTCTGTGTATAATAAGTAGGTATGTATTTACAATCCACTACTAAAACTTGAAGAATATAGTATCGATATTAAGCCTACTTTACTACAATGAGGTATAACAGTTTTATACCAGCAATCTGGGTCTCATAGTACAAGTTTTGCTTAGCTTGCCTTTGCTTGAGAAATACCCACCAACACTTATTATATTTTATTTTATTTATGTATCAACTACTTGCACACTTACAGTCACGTCAAAACGTGTGTCAAGTTACAACATACTTAATAAACATACATTTTGTTATACTTTAAGAGTAAAAGTAAACCAATTAAATAAATGTAAGAATTTAGATTAACAACGCTGAGATCTATCTCATATAAAATTTCAAATAGGAATGCCAGTCACCGGCTTAGCTCCATCTACTTATAGCCCCTACGCCTCCAAAACACTTTTTGAGACGGCGGGTAGAAGTAGATGGTTTCACACCGGCGCCCTCTATACTAATTTTTACTAGTCATATCCATTCCTTAAATAATCAGATACTTCTTCTTTTATATGACACATATTTAGACTCAAATCCCAGTATTAAATATAATACTATAGTGAAATATACTACAAACAAATACAGATGACAACACGGCCCTCCTGCGCACGCAACCTTGGCAGTGTCACAATCTGGTATAGTTGCTGCGAACAAAATGCGCAATTTATTCATTTTATCAAAGTTAATTTTACTCTTCCAGTAATATCCACTTAAGATGAGTAACTTTCCCAAGCAGTTGCCTTGCCACATTGTCGCAACTCAAGGTACGTCACTACATTACCACATTCTCCATAAATCTACTTAAGATGAGTAATGAATAGCTTTCCCAAGCAGTTGCGCTGCCCTATTGTCGCAACTCAAGGTACGTCACTACATTACCACATTCTCCATAAATCTCAAACTTAAACCTTTCCCATATCGAATTTTCGAATTATCATATAATTGTTATTTACACGAATTATCATATACATCGCAATAAATTTGACATACTCATAATCGTAGTCAGTTTAATAAAGTGAGTGCAAGTGCTCTAATCCCTAGAAACCGGGATTCGACGAAATCATTGTGGACTGTGAATTGCAATAAATATGGTACTATAACTCAAGGAACAACCTATATTAGAATCATAATACGAACAAATAAAGGAAATAATTTAACTGTGAGTACGTAAAGCCTTTAAACGTTATTTGTTTATGTAAAAAGTCGAATGTCTTAACCTAAAAAATCCGTTATATTTATAATTCTGACAGCTAGATACTAAGACTTCAGATATCTTTATCTTTTGATAACCGTCTGTAATATCAGTAATTTACTACAAATCAAAATGAATTTCTTTGAAAATATTACATTCCGTCGCAATCGAAGCAATTCAGATGGCAATAAAACTGCTGTCAGCGAAACGTCTTCTGAGGTTTTAGATGGAACTACTACAAGTATGCCGGATGTTTCTAATAATGATTTCTTGACTAAGCAACTACAAGACCGCATAGAAGAGTTAGAGATTACCTTAAGTAGTGCCCACATAGAAATAGAGAATTTACTATTGGAAAATAGCAGTTTGAAAAAAACTAACGATGAACTTGTAAAAAAAAATAACATGTACAAAAAAGTGACCCAAAGTCCTCTTAAGCAATGGCCACGTACACCAAAGAAAAAACAGACCTCAGGAACAGGACACAAACACACCCAAACTGGACCGATTACACAAAGAGTTGCTACAAAACCTGTAAATACAATAGGCACCCAGACTATCAAAATAACACCAAAAAACAAAAATAATGTATCTAATACCTCTAAATCCCCATCTAAATCCCCAGTATATAGCCAAAACGGTAAACTAAAACGCGTATCACCGAAAAATATAGATAAAAAACAAATATGTATTTTAAGTACCACTAAAAAACATAAGATATTGCAATTAGCTGAAAACACAGTACCACAACAAAAAACATATGACATTTGCCACCACTTAACACCAAATGTGGGCACTAAACAACTGATCAAAGGTTTGAACACAAAACTGACTAAATTCACCAAAAATGACTACTGCTTTATTCTAATCGGTGAAGAAGACTTTCGAACACAGACTGATCACTTTGACTTGACGCATGGAATTCAGGAGATGATGGATAAAACTAGGAACACAAACATCATTTTGTGTTTACCAGTATTAAAAACATCCATACAAACAACACATGAATATAATTGGAGAGTAAAACATTTCAATAAACTATTAACTCTAGAACTCAGAAAACACAACCATGTTACTATATTTGACCCAAATAGTACTGTGCCATTCTCCTCCTACATGTTCAACAAATTTAATGGCACAATAAATGATTACGGTGTAAGAACTATGTTTGAGTACTTGTACAGACAACTTGATGATATTGAGCGCCAATACATCAACTGCCAGGGAGGCTCGACAGGTGCTCAGCATGGATCTGATTCTGAACCTAATCTTAAATTTTTTCGCAAATAAGCATATCAACATTTTGCATCAAAATATAGCAGGATTGATAACAAAATCAGAGACACTTTCACTATGCCTTGATGAGCTTCTTGACAAAAATGTACCGGTGGATGTAGTTTGTATCACCGAACATAATATGTTGGCTGGATATGAGCAGTATCTACACTTACCTAATTACTCATTGGCAACCACCTGTAGTAGACCAACTATCAAAAGAGGTGGTAGTTGTATTCTTGTTAGAAATGGTAATGAGTGGACTGAACTTACCCAAGTAAAACAATTTTCTGTTTATAATATAATAGAATGCTGTGCAGTAAGGCTCACTAGATATAATGTTGTTGTACTTTGTGTGTATAGAATTCCATCTAGTATTCGTAGTAATAAAGATACCTTTTTTTCAATCTTAGAGAATGTTCTATTGCACTTGCATAAAAATAAATATTATCACATTGTCATGGCTGGAGATTATAACATAAATGTACTAAAGCTTGATAAGACTACAAAGGACTTTGAATGCCTATTATCCAATTTTAATTTGTCATTAGCTATTAAACAGCCTACTAGACCAGTAAGTCAAACTTGCATAGACAACTTTGCACATGACTTTAGGAGCAAGTGCAAGGCAGAAGTGTTGGGATTGGCTCTGTCCGACCACACCGCTCAATTGTTGAGATATCCTGTGAAAAAAATATGTATTAACAAGTATTGGCGGAAAAAATGTAGAGATTACAGTGTCGAAAATATAATAAAATTTCAAAGTCACTTAAAGAACCTTACTTTTTCAGATATATATGAAATATTTGATGCAAACTTAGCATACAACACATTTATAGATTTATTTAAGTTATTATACAACTTGTGTTTCCCTTATAGAACTGTAACAATCAATGTAACAAGAAATGCAACATGGCTGTCTCGTGGGTTAAAACTGTGTAGTAAAAAGAAAAGGTTGTTGTTTAATAATTGTCGAACTAAACCTTATGAAGAAAATAAGGCAAAATATAAAACATAAAACCTATAAAAAAATATAAAACCAGATTGTTCAAAAAAATTATCAAACTGACACAAAAAGCTCAAAACAATTACAAAATAAAAATGTCAGACAATAAATCAAAAACTACTTGGCATATTATAAATAGATTGAGAAATAACTTACCTAAAATGTCCATAGATAAAATCCAATGTAATGGTCAACTTTTGACAGACCCAAAACTAATGGCTAATGCATTTAATAACTATTTTGTTGATAAAATTACTCCATTACCTAGTTCTGGTATAAATGTGACACAAAATATTGATAGAACTCAGAACTCAATGTTCATGGCGCCATCTACACCACATGATATTCTCAAAATCATAAATTCCTTAAAAAACACTAATAGTGTTGGATATGATGAGATATGCACAAAAATTATAAAAACTGTTAAAGAGACTATCTGTAGCCCTCTTAGTCATATAATCAATTTATGTATAAGTACAGGCACATTTCCCGAGGCCCTTAAAAAAAGTATAATCATACCTGTATTTAAAAAAGAAAATAGGGAGCACATGGAATATTACCGACCTATTGCCCTTATACCTATAATGTCAAAAATATTTGAAAAATATTTTAACCAGCAATTCATTCAGTATTTTGAAAAATACAACATACTTTGTAATGAGCAAAAAGGTTTTAGAAGAAATAAGACTATAAATATTGCTATATATGATTTTCTCAACAATGTAATGAAAAATGTTGATAATAACAATGCTATATGTACCATTTATTGTGATATGACCCAGGCATTTGACTATGTCAATCATGATATTCTTCTGAGTAAATTTGAAGCCTATGGGGTTAGAGGTAATGTGCTTGACTTAGTAAAATCTTACCTAACAAACAGAAGGCAAGTAACTAAAATTACGAAGATTAATACTAAAACTAAACAGGAGGAAATATTCACCTCTAAAGAAAGAACTGTCAAATTTGGTGTGCCGCAGGGAAGTGTGTGGGGACCGTTTCAATTTATTGTCTACATAAATGATTTTCCTAAAGTAATTGAGCATCCAATGTCACTATTTGCAGATGACAGCACAATAACAATAGCATGTAGCAATACGGTACAGACTTGCAATGGCAAAAAAGCTCCCTATTAACGTTGGTAGAGTTTTGTATAACAATTTGCCGGAAAATATTAAAACCAGTTCTACCAAAGCAATATTTGAAAGAAAAGTTAAACAACTTCTGATTGAGAGGACGTTGTACAGCATAAGTGAATATTTAAATTATAGTTACGAGTAGTTTTCATGTTGTTGTGATGTTCGCGTTTAATTGATTGAAAGTAGTTAAGCCGTAAAACTGTACATACTCATACTTATATTTATCACAATAATTCAGATCAGATGTTTAATTTGCACGGATATTAATTAGCTATAGTAATGCCCCTTTACAGCAATTTATTTTTTGTAGTAGAATTTATATTTCAATTCCCAATGTTCCAAATATTATTATTTTAAATGACGAGATATATTAATACTATGTTAAGCAATTGGTAATTTAATGTAATTTATTGCTAATTCTAATGTATGTTTTTTAATATATCAATAAATACTATCTTATCTTATCTTATCTTATCATGTCAAGATAAAGCTAATTATGAGGAAGATATCAATGCCGCACTAAATTCATCTATCCATTGGTTAAACATTAATAACTTAAAAATTAATTTAAACAAAACCAATTTCATGCAATTTACTCAAACAAAAAATTACTTGAGTAACATAAACATAAATTATCAAAATAAAAAAATTGCAGAAGTCACTACAACAAAATTTTTGGGCCTAACAATAGACATGAAATTGAATTGGAAGGCACATGTTGAGATTCTCTGCAAGAAGCTGGGTAGCTCGGCATATGCTCTGCATAGGCTTGCTCCAGTGGTAAAGAAAGAGGCTCTTCTTACATCTTACCATGGATTGGTGGCATCAGTCTTGAGATATGGGATCATTTTTTGGGGGAATTCAACTGATACAGCCTCAGTTTTCAAAGCACAAAAACGATGCATTCGTGCTATGTTCGGGATGCAAGTTACAGATAGCTGTCGACAAGTATTCATAGACAACCAAATATTAACCCTGCCATGCCTGTACATATTTGAAGTTATGTGTTTTGTAAGGAATAACCCTCATTATTTTCCTCTATTGAGTGACAAAGTAAAACGTAACCGGCGTGATAAGTGTAGACTGCTCATAGACAAACGCAAAAAAAAGATAATGAGTGACAGCATTTTTTGTATGGCTCCTCTTTTATATAATAAGCTGCCAAATGCCATAAAAGAACTTAACATAACAATGTTCAAAAGTAAACTAAAAAAAAAATGCTTGTACACAAATGCTATTATACTGTAACTGAATTTTTAAATGATAAGGAAATTAATTGGAATACTAATATTTTAGACATTATTTAACATGAAATTTTTACAATCTTTAAACCTTATTCCATTAATATCTCAATAGATATTATTATTCCATTATGAAATTTGACATTCAACTGACATAAGACCAAATAATGATATATTGTATCATGATGAATTAGTTTGTACTGTATTACATTTTTATATTCTTTGAGTATTTACATGAATATTATAATTAACGACATTTTTGATTTTTTGATTATATACATTTATTGCACTTTATACATTCTTTGACATTCCTCACATGGATGAACTGCAAGATCTGCTAATGCAAGACCTTAGACCCTGGATGGACATATTGATCAAACTCAAAAACACAAGACAATATCCTGATGAAACACAAGACGTTGGCGAAATTGTGCTCACCAAACATTTATCTCACACAAATATATATCACAACCAAATAGAAGCCAGAAATGAATCGAAGATGAAGAATCAGATGACATAAATAAAAACCAGAAATTAATAGAAGATGAAGAAGAAGAAGACTTTAATCAGCTGACTATTATTTAATTTTTTTGTTTTTAAAATTAAGACTAACAAATTGTCTTGCCAGACATATTGCATGCCTCTCGCAGAGGCCAGTTTGTATGGGGCAACTTTTAAAATGTTTTGTATTATCTTATCTTACCTACAAACAGCAATAAAGATTTTTGTATTTGTATTTGTATTCCCTAGCTGCCGCCTGGTAACTCTAGATACGCGGCATTAATTTCACTCATAATGCTTTCTCTAGCGGTTACACATCTAGGCCGGCACTAGGTAAGTCAGTTTATGTCCAAGGTATTACGGTTTCACACTAACGCTTACTTTGTCAATGGATCGAAGCCATTGCACTTCGCTACGTTGTTCAAATGTTAACTCATCAGCAATCAATCATAATACCTGACAACATCCTAGAGTCATTGCACTGCTCGAATGGGTTTGACTTTCAATTATATCTCCAAGTCTACTAAACGTATTCAAGGTTTCATATTTTCCTCATATATTGCCTTTCAGTGCTCTTCATATCCAAAATTTTGTATCGGTCTTGTTCTTGTACCCTATGTTACCTGAACCTAACCTGTCCGGCCATTGTTCGATTGGCTCGGTATTTTTATCACGAACAGGTTGCCAATTAGTAATAAACACACAGTTTTGTTCATCATTCACTAGTTTGTCATACACATTGTTTAGGGCTATCCGTCACCTATTTATTAGCTCGGCATCATCTGACTAAATCTTTCTTATTTCACACATAAGGGTATCTTATAACTGCACTGAATATAAACAAACACTTTGTAAACTACCTTAACTAAATTCAAATCACTTAACATAACACTTTTTACTACTGTATTTTGGTTTAAAATGCATGACCTTTTTCAAACAGTTTCCCTGTATAATATTTAAACCAATGTCTAACTGATTTACATTTTTTTCTATGGTTGCTGTGCCTCGCAACAACTCATTCGCAAAATAAGCTAGTTCTCATATAAAGTTTCCTAAAACAGTATCCACAAACTTTAAAAATACCGAAGGTGTTTTAAATTGCATTCATTCTACAAAATGTTCTGATTGCAGTTCCCGGAATTGAAGATTATTTTACTCTCACATGATAGTACCCCCTTATGAAATAATAATCAACCGTTTTTACTTGCGAGTGATTCGGAAAAATTTCATTTGAAATGCAATGTTAGATAACAAGGTTAAAACAATTTTTAAAATCATTTCAACCGAAGTAAATCGTAATATTAAACTGTAGTTTAGTCACGTGTACATTACGCACTACTTAACCACTGATAAAAGAATAACATTTCTGTAACTGCGGGCGACTCTTGCTTTTCCGTTTTTTTCTCATCACCGTTGTGATTTCCGGGAATGGTGTTCATAGCACTTCTGATGTTATACTTTAAGAGTAAAAGTAAACCAATTAAATAAATGTAAGAATTTAGATTAACAACGCTGAGATCTATCTCATATAAAATTTCAAATAGGAATGCCAGTCACCGGCTTAGCTCCATCTACTTATAGCCCCTACGCCTCCAAAACACTTTTTGAGACGGCGGGTTGAAGTAGATGGTTTCACACCGGCGCCCTCTATACTAATTTTACTAGTCATATCCATTCCTTAAATAATCAGATACTTCTTCTTTTATATGACACATATTTAGACTCAAATCCCAGTATTAAATATAATACTATAGTGAAATATACTACAAACAAATACAGATGACAACAATTTATAAAGAAAATTATAAAACACTTAAATAGTAAAACGAGTATTAGTACAAAGATAATATGGACATTAATTATTTGTTTAATTACAGTAATTGTTAGTTAATTTTGTGAAATATACCAATTTTCATACTTTACCGGTAACATGTTATCATATATCATATTTATATGTATATCTTTGGAACCTATAATGGGTAATATCATTGTTATCATATATAGACAATATAAAATAAGATTCCGACAATAACAGCTGTCAGTCCATTCACGGAGTACAAGTTCAGTTTTTTCTTCCTATTATACTCCAAAAATATGTCGAGGTTTACTTTCGAGGGTGATCTAAGAGGTGCGTCGAAAACCCAACTTGATTTCATAAGTGCAACTCTTGAAAAATTGGGTTTCAAAGGTTCTAAATTACAATTTGAACCAGTGGGGAAAGCTGGTGACAATTACATTGCAAATGTGAAAAGAATAACTTGTAATGAAGATGGTAAAACTCTTAAAATTATTGCTAAATTCGCCCCCGAATTTCCAGCAATGCGAGAAGGTGCAAATATTCCACAATTATTTAAAAATGAACATCATATTTACACAGAAGTATTTCCTAAATTCGATCAGAAACAAAAGTCAGCAGACATTCCAGAGAACGAGCGTTTTAGATTCGCAAAATGTTATGGATCATTAAACGATGCACCAAATGAAATAATTCTGCTGGAAGATTTAAGTGAACAAAATTTCGGAATATTAAACAGATATGAACCTTTGCCATACGAAACTTTGAAACTGGTATTCAAACACTTTGCTGTTTTCCATGCTATATCATACGCTATTAGATACCAAGAACCGGAAACATTTGCACGTCTGAGCGCTGGCTTAGTACCCGCAGATGAAGGAATGAATACAGATCAATTGGACGCCTTTGTCGGTATGTTCGAGTCGCAAGCTATAGAGCATGTCGATCCTAAATATGAAAGGTATATAAAGGGTCAAGTTTTAAATATACGCAAACATGAAACTAAAATAAGGAAAATATTGCAAAATTCAAAGTACACCGTAATTCAGCAGGGTGATGCGTGGACGAATAATATATTGTTCAGAATAGAGGTGAGTTGATACTAGGTACTTCGAGTTTATTTATTTTTACTTAGAATATTTGGTTTGTGGCAATATTTGTATGGTATACAGGCTTTGCATTAGCTCAAAGCAAAACACAAGATTCGCAGGCTTTACTTCTAATTGATTTCTCAAGTACCTACACATGTACACGTTTGTCATTACCACCAGTTTTAATGGTGAAGGATAGTATTGTGAGAAAATCGTCAAGTTTCAAATAAATATCATTAGCAAACATGGATGCCTTGATGTACCTATTGAATGTAACGCTGTTCGAAATATTTGTTAATGGTGTCTGGTGATAATATTACAAAAATTGAATTAAGGTATACATTTTCTATTTCACGATTTTAAATGACTTCTGCTATCGACTGCCATATACTGAGGCCATCGCAAAAAACTATGTCATAGTACTGTAGCTATATACAAAATTGAAGAAAATAAAAAAACATTGTTAAAACTTATAAGAGTACTGATACTTTCATTATATTTACGTACAACCTTGTCATTCTGCTGGACAAAAGAGTCCCCACATTTTGACTCATATCATGTATTATTTTTGTTTCAGAACAACGTTCCAAAGGAATGCGTGCTAGTCGATTATCAGATGGCGAGAGAAAACAGTCCCATCCATGATCTGTTGAACCTACTCTTCAGCAGTACCACTCATGAACACAGATCAAAGCATTTCCACGATTACATAGATCACTATCATAACGAACTTGACAAAGCCCTTCACAACTTTGGTCTAAAAGCGAACTTTGTGTATCCAAAGGATAGATTAGACGCCGATATAAAAACATTCGGGAAACTGTTGCTCGGTCAGAGTATTGTAGTAGCTGGTATTATTAGCAAATCGTCTGGAGAAGCGGAGACTATGAAATCTATGATGGAAGGTACAGAAATCATCGACGAAGCACTAGCGATTGAAGCAATGAAATTTACACATAAAGACTCTATTAATATGTATAAAACTAGAGTAGAGGGATTAGTTGAAAGCTTTATTGAGTTTGGATTACTTTAATTTCAGAACGATTAGTGAATCACATTGACTCGTTATCCGTTAATCTCTAGGAATCTAGAAATCTTTATCTAACCTGGTTTAATCGTTTTAGAAAAATGTGAAAATTTGTATGTTATCTTTAGAAATTCCATCTGCACACAAAAATAAAAAACAGACTCAACAGTTTTCGTATTTAACTACTTTCAGCCCACCGAAAATCATGTGATGAATGTGGTAGAGAGTCATGTGGTAGGTACCTACCACTTTTTATTTTTGAGTGCCAGTGTTATTTAGATATTAGGATACAAGTTATGTGTGAGTTAGATTCTCATTTGTATAAAAGCTGCAGGTTTTTAAAAATATGGTAAAATTAAAGAGTAAGTTAAAAAATAACTTTGGTTTATTTATACTTTTAAGTCTTCTATCTATTATATCTTCTGGAGATAATTCATTTTATGTAAATAGAATGAGTAACAAAACTGACAATAACATTATTCGCGAATTTTTTTCTAAGAGCAGATGTACAGATATTGTAAACACTATTCAGGACTTATCACGATCCAAATTATTATTTAATACATATAAATTTTACCTCTACATTTCGGCAGTGTTACCACCGCCGTGGTCACGAGAAAACTGAAAAAATTGCGGGTCGTCTCATTAGGACATTAGTAGAGATTTCTCTATCTAATCTATATATATAAAAATCAAAGCCACTTTTCGCTGTCATTGAACTCCTCCTAAACGGCTGGACCGATCTGAATGATTTTTTTTGTATACGTTTGGGTAGGGCCCTGGAAGGTTTAGATTTACAAATCAGCCCGGCAGATGGCGCTGGAGTTGATATCTAGGTTATTATTCGAGCGAAGCCGGAGCGGGCCGCTAGTTAAATAATAAATTGGAATTTTATGATTAACCTCCTTATGATTTTGTCTCCATCAAACCTCTTTATGATTTTGTCCCCATCGCAGTGGAGACGCTATACCTCATTCCAAATCTACGTGAATAAAAGGTAAACAAATCAATGTCACTCTCAATTTGACAGACCAGCATTTCTCAACCATTGTTTTACAAGATAGTTTGTAGTACCTTTCATTGCTTGCCCTTTTAAATTTTCGTCGCATAACAAGGCTAAATATATATGTATGCATATCATAAACACCTAAATAAATGTTCCCACTGCTGGGACTTGGAACAATCAACACATTGCCGCTGTAAAAAATCGTCAGGCACAAGAATCTGCAATTGCTGAACATTTGATTAATGCTAAAACTGGTCATTGGATCGAGATCCCGACCCGAAGGTTCTATCTACCGAATGTCATTACTACGCAAGAATGGTTCGGGAAGCATTAGAAAATAAAAAAACATAGGTATATATTTCAACTACGACGCGATGACTATGATGCCAATAACCAAAAACTACCCAGTTTACGGTTATCGGCGTCGCGGAATCCTCTAATAAATAAATGTGTGCATAACGCACTGAGTTTGGAGAAACCTGGTGATATGGTTAGTGTTGTGTGTATTGTTGGTCACCCTGCGATTTTTGAAGCCCAAATGATGTAGATGGAGATCTCCTCTCATTTCATAATGAGAGTATGGCCATACGTACATTTATTTCCCCCACGTAAAAAAAGGAAAGGCAAAGCATTTGAGTTCGGAGAAGGATGTAACACTAGAACCAGTGACTTAGAAAAGTAATTTAGATGTTTCCTTATATGAAAACGTTCCTTTTATTTTTAACAATAATTAAATCTCGTTCGAATTGTCCTCGTACTACCCAAAACTGATCATAACACTATGATGTTATATTCTGGAAACACATACAAAAGTTTCGATCAAAATAACACACAATTTATGGCATTTTAGAGTGAAAACTATACATGCTTTTGATAGTAAACAGCGTAATTTGGAACACGTATTTAGAGATTTGCGATTTTCTCTCAACTCGTTACGACACAAGAAACCTTTTTCTCGGAGTGCTTTAGTCATACTCATACTCTTTTATTGATAACGAGTAGTTACATGTCATATTCAAGGTATTCAAATATTACCAATACAAGTCAATAATTTAAAAAAAATAGTAGTAAATTTAAAATCCCATTACAATAAAATCAAATAATACATTACATTAAAATCAAATTACATTACAATTAAAAATTCCAAATTAATGATAAAAATAAATAGAGTAAAATTAATCCATACTTGAATATAATGGAAATGGGCATTTTCACAATATGGGCATGAGAGGGGTATGTTAGAAAAATAGGCGCGTCCTTAATAAGAATAGTTTGATGAAAAGAAGTATAAATGTCTTGAATGCAACATTGAGAGTTTGAGAAACACAGATCAAATTGCTAGTACTTAAAATAATATTTCTATCATCCTACCATTGCTTTCTATAACTTTTAAAATAAGATATATAAGTATAGAATTATTTGATCAATACAAATCTAAGTATATGGTATTTATTTAAGGTCGCAATAAAGTCGAATCCTATTTGTGAAAAATATTTTAAGGCAATTTCATAAAAATACTAAGATTAAACGATGTTTATGTTATGGTATTACCTTTTTGGTTTGTTTTGGTTTTCTACACGGCTTTCTGGAACGCACTATAGACATTAAATTGACGTTGGGGCATTGAAGCGAAGGAGCTAGTTAAGGCGTTAGGACATCGATTAGTAGTGGTAGGACTCTTTTAGTAGTGGTAGGACTCTTAGCAGCGTCCGCCTGGGGAAGTACCACACCTTTGCCAAATATTCTACCGCCAAGCAGTAATGCGCAAACATTACTGTGTTCCGGTTTGAAGGGCAATGATTCCAGAGAAATTACAGGGCTTAGAGACTTAATATCTTAGATCTCTGGGTGACGAGCGCAGTGCAGTGCTAGATAATGATTTGGACTATCATGTTCCAATAGCTGCGTGTTACTGTGCTGTTATGTGGCAGGCATGTTGCTTACCATCAGGCACATGACCTGCTCGTCTCGTCACTCTATGCTATAAAAAAAAATAAACGAATGAGAGGAAAATGCGGTGACTCCCGCTCTGGCTCAGACCTGGCACAAAGATTGTCCGTCGCTATTCAGCGTAGTAATACTGCCAGCGTAATGGGAACTTTTGGGTCAGGTATTGTTAGGGGTGGGTTATATGATTGATTGATTTATTGTGGACTTTAATTTTATTGTATTATTGACTGTTAATAAATACTGCTAGCACAAAAAAAATCGAATTTAATAATTTAGATCGTGATTAAATCCTGAATTCCGTTCCTTGGAGACAGTTCTCATCCTGGAATAGCACTAGTACCTACCCTATTTAGCTCAAAAAAAAAGTTAAATTCGACAATATTTAGTTGTTTTACTAAGTCCACGCGATTCATACGGTAAACTACGGAGGTCGAATCTGAAACTATCCTATGCATAAACATAAAACAGCACAGTTATGTTTTTTGCCGATTCTGTTAACTTCATCTTACAAAAAAAAATATAATTTAAAAACTCAAAAACCCGACTGCTTAAAAAGTGAACCAAACTACGTACTCGCATACTAAAAAAAACTGAAAAGAATAAAACAAGCATTTAGGTTTCTGGTGGTCTAGAATTCTATTATATGTTATTGTATTAATACTATTGAAATATATACAATATTTTCTAACAAAAGAACATTACAACTGAGGAGTCGGGATCCATTATTATTCGACATACAATCTAATTGTTCAATGGATCCCGACTGTTCAGTTGTTCTTTTGTTAGAAAATATTGTATATATTTCAATAGTATTAATACAATAACATATAATAGAATTCTAGACCACCAGAAACCTAAATGCTTGTTTTATTCTTTTCAGTTTTTTTTAGTATGCGAGTACGTAGTTTGGTTCACTTTTTACGCAGTCGGGTTTTTGAGTTTTTAAATTATATTTTTTTATTTTATACTTATTAGTTATGAACAATGTTGTGAATATTAATATGCTCAACATAATAATATGCATCTTTTGGTTGCTGACCAAATGTCTTCGTTTCTACTGATATAATATGTAGGATTTTCTACTGCATGTAATTCATATTTATAGTTTTGTGTTAGTATAGGTTTTCGATTGACGTTGAGTACCTACTAAATCGTTTGAAGTTGGTGACGGGCGACCGAGGCGGAGCAATCCGAGAGCGGTTCCGTGTTCCCACTATCAGCGGCAGAGTTGAAACCCCATGGAGGTTTATTAGTAGATAGGTTCACCATATCCATACATGATATAGAGTGCAACATAACCCGGCTGTGTCTCCCGGGCGGGGCAGTAGGGTATGCGTAAATACATTTCCTGCACGTACGAAAAAAAGGTAGTCCAATATACCTACTAGCATAGATCGTAGAACCCAAGATGGGTCCCATCCCAAACTTCACGGCGCACGCAATCATGTCAACGTTAGGAAGAGTGAGCTCACTCGTTCCGTTCTAGTTGGTCGGTCGGTCGGTTGCAGGACGCGGTGGACGACGGACGTTTTGACCTATCATTATTCGGTGTCAACATCCAAAATAAGTAGAACCACAGCAAATCTCGCCGCTAGCGATTATAGGGGTCAAGTAGATTGGTTGTTTGTAAACCACTTACGATACATACAGAGACGCAGTTTATTACCAATTTCAAGGTGCTCAGGGCACATCTATTGATTTATATCTATTGATACATTAGTATGTAATGTCCATCCACATTCACACGTACAGTTAGTTATACGAAGTCTTCTGTTACCTAAAACCCTATAAATGTGAGAATGGTTGTTACTCAACTTTAAATCGATATACATCCTAAACGGTCAGTCAAATCGAAAAATTGAGAGAAAGCTAAACATTATTTTTAAATACCTATTCAACGATACCCCTCTTGACATATTTTGGTGATTTTCATTTTTTTTATTTGGACAATATGGCGTCCTGAATCCGCCATATTGGACTTACACTAATGTCATGTCTTTAGTGTCACTCGCCAGATTAAGAGGAATCGATTGACGTGTGAATCATAAAAATCGGCCCAAGCTTTGGTCTGTATAGTACTTCAAAGGAACATACAAACATACATACATACATAGACTGTTAAACACATTACCACTCCTTTGCGTCGCGCAGTCGGGTAAAAAGAAAGTTGAAATAAGAAATTGTGTAATGCATTTATTGTGTGCAATTGTGTAATGAATTTACGCAATTCCGTGCTGATAGGATCGATTTTCATAACTTTTATTAAATCTACAACTATGTCGTCCACATATAATTGTGCGCAAATTATTGTTTTTTGTTCATTTTCAAAACCTCCATATCGATTTCGATAAAATGTATATTGGACCGTTCGAAAAGTACACCCATCGGAACAAAAATAGAAATATCAAAACCGATTCGGGCGTTCACGAGAAATCAGGTACAAAAAAAATGGTGGTTGAATTGATAGCCTCCTACTTTTTGGAAGTCGTCTTATTTAAAGAAAAAGTGGCCAAGTGCGAGTGGGACTCCCGCACGAAGGGTTCCGTACCATTAGCAAATAAACGGCGAATACCTTTTTGGCTTTATTCCGTATTCATACTCGTAGACTATCGCAGTTTTCAGTTTAGTATTAAAATTTTGATTTTACCTTATGGTTGTAACGACGAATTCGATATCGCGTTTTAGTCTTCTAGTGGTGCCATCTAGTTTTCTTGGGACGGACTAATCGAGCAAGAAACGGTGAAAATCAAGTTTGTTGTATGGGAGCCCCCTTAAATATAAATTTTATTTTATTCTTAGTATTTGTTGTTATAGCGGCAATAGAAATACATCATCTGTGAAAATGTCAACTGTCTAGCTGTCACCGTTCTTGAGATACAGCCTGGTGACAGACGGGCGGACGGACGGACGGACAGCCAAGTCTCAGTAATAGGGTTCCGTTTTTACCCTTTGGGTACGGAACCCTAAAAATCATTATATTTCACTTCTGGAGTGGAGTTTAACCGTCACCAAACTGGAGTTTCACCGTTCTTTGTGTTTGACCTTTGTCGACTATGAATAGATATTCGACAGCGTCGAACACTAGACGTTCGATGTGTGAATATGCTCCGGGAATGTGTATACATTCCCGGAGCAACGATGCAAGTCAAACTGCATAATATGACAAACCCTTCATTCTCCAGATCCAGAGGGTCTGAGGCAGGGAGACACCATTTCACCCAAGCTTTTTGCAGCGGTCTTCGAAGACATCTTAAATTTACTTCCATGGGAGTCATGTGGGTATAAGATCAATGGTGTATACTTCACCTGTCTCACTGTCGTCACCTGTTCGAGTTTAGCAACTTCATATTTTATATTTTAGCAACATCAAACATACTCTTAGTAAGGTTGTGGAGTATCGAACATAGCCGCAGTGTTAAATTTGTAGGATTTTTATAGGATATATTACGAAGAGTATGTAGCTGATGTTCGTGATCTGATACTTACCTACTTATACATTTTTACAGGATGATAGCCTATGTAGGTGATAGACTTATTAGCCGATGTGATATTTTAGACTCTAAGCCATGTGTGTTTCAAATGTCAATCCAATTGGTAATGTCGTTCTGTCGTATATATTTGTTTCGTTAGGGCCCATGCTTTTTCAGAGATGATAGGTAGTATATGAGACTATAAACTATCTGTGTTTCAAATTCCAGCCAAATCATACCTTTACATAAATACTTCGTAGTAAGATAACATTTTATTCAATTTTAGAAAAACAACGGTCTGCTTTGGTCACCGAAGCTTATTAAACACTAAATTTAGTACAGTATTTGGATTGAAATAATATCCGAAAAAACAAAAACTGACTTCAATTATTATCATTTCACGTCAACTAACTTCTAGAGTCAAGTAAAAAGTTCACTCGACTAATTTTTGAAGCCATAACTACTTCGTCCAGATAAATAGATACTGGTGAACAATTCACACACAAAACTTTGGCTTTTTCCACCGCCATTGTCCCAGCCATAGGTACTCAAACCGGAATGGCGCGTGACGATGGCAAAAGACCTGACGGCATGACTTTTGTGCCTTGGAAGTTGGAAGTTGAGTCGGCCCCTAGTGTGAGACGCAGCTTGCGTCGATACTCTGGCACCATCACATCTTCCAGAGTTTCATAGTAGAGCCAGTGCAGCGGCTTATTTAGCTGAGCATCTCAAACGGCGGAAATTTGCAATCCTCGGTAGTGGTTTTATATTTAAAACTTTTGGGGCTGAGACATCGTGCCTGTGGGGGCCGGGAGCTCACCTCATCGTTAAAACCCTTTCCGAGCGCTTGGCCGACGCAACGCGTGACCAAAATGCTGGCGTGTATTTGGCCCAACGCATAAACATTGCCATTCAGCGTGGTACTGCCACCAGCAATTAAAAATTACAGGGCTTAGAGACATAATATCTTAGATCTCTGGGTGAAGAGCGCAGCCACTGCGCTGCGCAGTCTAGGTAATGATTTGGACTATCATGTTCCAATAGCAGCGTGTTACTGTGCTGTTATGTGGCAGGCATGTTGCTTACCATCAGGCACATGACCTGCTCGTCTCGTCACTCTATGCTATAAAAAAAAAAAGCATGCTGGGCACGCGTCCAACTGGTAGTGGGCGTAAACATCTTGTCATCCAGTTTTTGTTAATATTATAAAAACCGCCTCCCTCTTTTCCATATAATAAAAACGGGACCCTATTACTGGGACTTCGCTGTCCGTCCGTTCGTCCGTCCGTCTGTCACCAGAATGTATCTTAAGAACAGTGATAGCTAGACAGTTGTAATTTTCACAAATGATGTATTCATTTTGCCGCTATAACAACAAATACTAAAAACAACATACAATACATTTAAGGGGGGCTCCCATAAAACAAATTTGTTTTTTTTTTCGTTTCTCGCTCGATACTAATAATAGTGACAGGTAGACGCTTTAACTGTTCACACAATATTTCGTTTTATGTTATCTTTAAATAATTAATGATTAAGGAGGCTGCCATATAATAAAAGAAGTTTTCGCCATTTATTTGGTAATGGTACGGAACCCTTCGTGCGCGAGTCCCACTCGCACTTGGGCGGTTTTTTAATATCTAATTTAGAATTGATGTCACGTACCTAGGATACTTACCAACGTGATTTTATTCGCTATAAAAAAATTGTTGTCTGTAAAGTCGGTTTACTGACGATAGTTGAACGTGGCAACGTCTTAAGAAAATACTGATGGAATGGTAGCATTTTTCAAAAGAAAATTTTAATTTCATTTGTTTAATAGATTTGTATGTAAAAAGTAATCAGTAGATTTTAGTCATTTTCAATCAAAACAATGCAAAAAAGCTTTTAGATGCCGGGGATCGAACCCGGGGCATTTCACATGCAAAGCGAACGCTCTACCACTGAGCTACATCCCTATGAGCTTGAACTACTAATACTGATGGAATGGTAGCATTTTTCAAAAGAAAATTTTAATTTCATTCGTTTAATAGATTTGTTTGTAAAAAGTAATCAGTAGAATTTAGTCATTTTCATTCAAAACAATGCAAAAAAGCTTTTAGATGCCGGGGATCGAACCCGGGGCATTTCACATGCAAAGCGAACGCTCTACCACTGAGCTACATCCCCGCTTGAACTACTGGTCGAAATAATTAATACAACTGTAACAAACATGCGGCGAGGTAACGACCGACGGTAACGACCGACGGTAACGCGGTAACGGTACATGACGTCATGTTTTGCGGGCGTGCAGCCGGCTTCATCGAATTATAAGACGTTATCACGTCAAAAAACTTTGACTTTGACATTAGAAAGGTATTGTCATATTATTACTTGACGGATGGCAGATTTGAGTGCGATGTGTGTACCAAGGATGAGACTGACTCCGATAAGTCGGAACTTCCGATTACTACCTAACCTTCGGTTCTGATTTCGGCTCCGAAATTTTTAAAAAGGAGGTTACAATCGGAGGTAAGGTGTATAAATATTGCAAATAATCCCCTAGAGTAAATGGAAATACAAAATCGCAACTTCCTAAATCAATTGCTCGTCAATGTTTATGGTGTCCACGTGTTTGGCAAAAAAAAACCCAATAAAAATGTCATTCCTGCCACCACTTCCAATAATCCTGCCTATGCCTCCGACTTCAAATCCGACTCCAATAAATCAAATTTTAAAACTCCGATTCCGCCTTCGGTTCCGGCAAAATGACCTCCGTTACTTCCCTGTTGTTTACAGTGTCACAGATTACTTCGAAGTTAGTAGTTATCGAACCTATTATTACCGTTATTATTTAATTTCTTTGTAATTTCCAATCCACCTGACCAATAATTTTGATGGAACTATATAAAAAATATGTTATTTCTAACAAAATAAGAATTAACGAAATTGAACAACGCAAACATGAGTTACAACCAAATACACATTCTGACTTTCACCCCTTCCTGCAAGAAAACCGTGCAGAATTTGAGGATTAAAAGTGGACAGCTACCATCTACTTAGTATGAACTTAAATCGTGTCATGTTTCATTTGAATTGAATCAGTAGTTTCGGCGTGATGAGAGCTCCCTATAAAGAAAGACAGACAGACAGACAGACAGACAGACATGAAAGAAAAAAAATGCAGTTTCGCCATCAGTATCGACTCCCCAAAATTTTTTTTTCAAAATATCTTCAATGTACAGAATTCGACCCGCTACAGTTTTATTATAAGTATAGATATAGATAATAGATATAGATATAAACACCCAGACACAGTGCAAACATTTGAATTCATCACACAAATATTTGCACTGGGTGGGGATCGAACCCACGACCCTCAGCTTCGCAGGCAGATCTACTACCAACTAAGCCACGAGGGCAGTCAAAATGGCCAAACCATAGGGGCGTCGAACGTTTGTGGAAACTCAAACACAATCAAGATTGGGAAAGAGAGCCTAGAGATGATCGATAGTTTTTTTATATTCAGGTCATACCTTGTATTTTGGCATAGAACATAAAAAAAATATTTCTGGACGTATCAGCTAGCTTGGATGGGCGGAGTTTCGAAAACTGACTGATACTATGTATAAGATCAAGATAACACATAAAGCCATGGAGTCCATGCTCGGCATCAAACTACAAAATCGAGTTCGTAACACTGAGATCCGATACAGAACCAAAGTTCAGGACCTCGGAACAGTAGTGACAAAGCTACGAGTTAAATGGAGTTGGGCAGCACATATTGTTAGGCGGTGTGACGACAGGTGGACCAAAATTGTGACAGAATGGTGGCCGAGGTAAGAAAATCGGAGCGTTGGACGTCCACCAGCAAGATGGGTCGACGATATTGTAGATATCGCGGGTCGAAACCGGACTCGATTGGCACTGGACCGAGGCAGATGGGAAAGTAGGAAAGAGGCCTATACCCATCATTGGGATAGAGAAGGCTACGGATGATGATGATGATTCCACTTCTAGTAATTCCGTGTAGTTCTGAGTCATAAGCCGATTATTCCATTTAAATTAGTCAAATCGATAGATAGTATGCTATGTTAATAATATAACATCAATCTCATTCGCTTTACGGTATCTTATTGATTATTATATTAATCAATAAATTATGACTAAGATTTTCCTTAACTTCGACATGACTCACTCAGACATGGCACGAGAATTGATATTTTTGTTTTTATCGTATGTTATCTATACTCTGTATTTTTGGAAGGTAATTATTGTTTAATAATGTTGCAGGGAATATTGTGAATGGAGACATTTTAGAAATGCTTGGAAGGTTGCTTGTTATATTGGTATGTTTTGTACGTTCCATCGTAGACCTCAGGCGAGATGGCGGTCAAGAATAAGCCAATAAAAGTTATAAAAAATATGTACATAAATTTGTTGCTCTGCTCTGAACATTTTACTTGCTCTTAGCATTAATACTAATATAGGTACATACATTTATTTGAAGTGTGCAGACACATTTAAAATAAATATTAGTACCTCCTTATAACTATATTAGTATAATGATGCGCAGATTAACCAGTAAGTACAGATTGTTAAATATTGTATGAATCACTATGAGGGTGACATAGTCATACATGACTAAACCCTCTATAAAATAATAAAGATTTAAAAAAATGCTAAGAGCAAGTAATATTTTCAAAGCAGACCAACATATTTATACATTTTTTATAACTTTTATAAGCTTATTCTCCTACCTATATCTATAATCAAGTGACATGGTCTCAGTAGAATCGTCTTATGACACTGGATTTTAATATTTCTCAATTCAGGTATTGATCTTATAATGTAACTGGTAGTATTTTAAAGTTTTCTTGCGTTAGGTCGTGGGTACGATTCCCACCCAGTGCAAATATTTGCGAGACGAATACTAATATTTGTCCTGTGTATGTATACTGTGTTTGTGCATAACATGTATGTATTTACATAATATTACTAAAATTAAAACTGGAATAATATGCATAGTTTAGATATTAAGCCTACTAGAATAAGGTATGAAAATATTATACTTACCAGCTATCTGGGTCTCATAGTACTTACAAGCTTTGCTGAGTTTGGGACTTTACGTAAAATTTCCACCAATATTTATTTCTTTGTTTAATTACAGTCATTCTGGGTAAAATTAGACCAGCGGTATAACATTGGACCACACCCTGAACAAACACTTTTCATTATTTTTATCCGTATCTGAACTTAATTTAGTAAAATGCATGTATCCAAACATGAAGTGTAGAATCCATGGAAAAAAAAAAACTAAATATGACAGTCAAACTGTGTCACTTGTCAAAATAAACAGCAGATCTTTTCTGGCCTTGCAGACGCTATAAAAATATTAGCTGTGTTTAATTATCTGTATTGTGAGTTTTTGAGCCCAAAACCGGTAAGTTTTTGCATTTTTGTGATGTATAATTATGGTTTTTTGATTCGAATGTATTTTTTTGAGTATTCCACGTTTAACAATTCTAAAATTAATAAAATGAATCTTGAAGCCAGAATATCAAGGAAATTGGGGCAACATTGGACCGGTCCAATGTTACTCACAGTTTGTTTCTAAAAGCATAATACAATTGGGGGTAACTTTGGACAACGTTCTACATCATCATCATCGGCCTAGAAACGTCGACTGCTGCACGAAGGTCTCCCACTCCAGCTTCATACATATCATTTTATTACATACATGATGACTTGCACAATAATTTTAAAGATATTATTTGTTTTCAGATATAATTATATTAAGTATGCCACGAAAAAAAAACATTAAAGAGCCAGGTGTGCGCAAATATGGCACCATATCAAATTACACACTGGAGATGTTGGAAGAAGCCTTAAATAAAATAAGGTCAGGTGCATTAAGTCAGAGAAAAGCTTGCCAAATTTATAAAATTCCGAAAAGCACTATAAATTTAAAACTTAAAAACAAACACAACAAACCAGTTGGACGTCCAACTTCCTTAACTATGGACGAAGAAATCATTTTCAGAGATCACTTGTTGTCACTAAGTGACATGGGGATACCAATTGGTCTCCAGGACTTTAGGGATGTGGTTAAAAGATACCTGGATAACATTGGCAAAACAGTTCCAGTGTTCAAAGATAACAGT
The DNA here is from genome assembly GCA_963693475.1 of Ectropis crepuscularia. Lineage (NCBI taxonomy): Eukaryota > Metazoa > Arthropoda > Insecta > Lepidoptera > Geometridae > Ectropis > Ectropis crepuscularia. Next base: position 22,201,106 of record OY856358.1, read on the forward strand.
CCTGGGTACGAGTGGGCAAAACTTTACCTGGAACGCCACCCAACTTTAAAAGAAAAAATTGCTCACAAGATCTCCAGGAAACGAGCCCAAGTGAATGAAGACATGGTAAACGATTTTTTCGACATGCTTGAAAAAGAGATTGAAGATGTTAGCCCCGACAACATTTATAATATGGACGAGTCAGGTTTCCATGATGACCCTGGAAAAAAGAAACTTTTATTCAGACGTTCCACTCGTCACCCAGAACAGGTGAAAAATTCCAGTAAGTCTTGTTTTACCATAGTTTTTGCTGGGAATGCTATTGGTGACATCATCCCTCCATTCTTCATATTCAAAGGGAAGCACTGTTGGTCTGACTGGCTTGTTAATGCCCCAAAATCTTCAAAAATGGCTGTTTCAAAGTCTGGCTGGATAGATGCTGATATTTTTGAAGAATGGCTTGAAAAACATTTTGTGCCAATTGTCAACCAAAAAGAAGGAAAGAAAATTCTTATATGTGACAATTTAAGTGCACATATAAGTGTAAAAGCTCTCAAGATTTGCGAAGAGCACAATATTAAGTTTATTTGTCTCATCCCAAATTCTACACATATCCTACAACCCTTGGATGTAGGATATTTTTCGTCATTAAAGTCAGCATGGCGAACGGTGCTCAACAAATGGCGTCAAACTCAACGAGGCAGGAAAGCTGGAGCACTCCCTAAAAACGTGTTTTGCCAACTTGTAAATTCAGCTCTTCAATTAAACGAATCCACAGCAGGGATTAATATGATAGCTGGATTCAGAAAATGTGGCATATTCCCATGCTCACGAATTGAAGTCCTACAATGTTTACCTTCTTATGCAACAGGCCAAATCCAAGCTACTGTAGGGGAAACGTTTAAGGAATATTTGCAAGAAATAAGAGCGTCAGACTTAAATATAAAAACTACTAAGAAATTCCAACTGCCTGTTAAAGCAGGCAAGTCAATTTCCGCTGAAGAAGTGGAAAACTTTTACGTAAATAGACAGAGAGAGCAGGAGAAGAAAAAGGAAAAACCAGTAAAAAAAGGGAGGCCCAAAGGTTCTAAAAACAAAAAGTCGACGAAGAAATCACAGGTAGAAAATGGAATATCGATTGAAATAGGTGGACAGGCAGCGGCTACAAAACCAGATAATGACAAGCCAGAGGACATAGAACAGTCACAAACTGAATCTTTTCAGTTGGTTCTAACAACCGCTCAAGTATACGATGAGCCAAAAAAAAATCCTAAAGAAACTTGTAAAGTACAACATGATAAACGCAAAAATTCATCTGAAACATTAACTACAACGAAGAAAACAAAATTCGATAATAATGACACAAAAACAAACGATACTGGCATAGGAATTATAGAGCAATGGAACGACAGTCATGTGCCATTCCATGATATTGAGGTAGAGGTGATTAGTGAATGTATACCTAATGCAGCCGATGAGACAGAGTTACCGATAGAGAATTTTCGTGAAATAATCACTGGAGAGTACACTGTTGATCAATACAATGGAAAACTTGTCAAACTTCAAGACAATAAAGAACAATACGAAGTAAACAAATATTGCGTATTTCAAGATGAAGGAAGTCTTTTCCCGGGGCGCATCACAAAAATCAGCCATTCACCATTTGAAATCTGGGTGAGCTGCCTGAATAAAAGGTTTGAAGGAGGCTGGATATGGCCAGCAAATCCGGATGTAACTAAAATTACCGATTCAAAGATGTTAAAAAAGGCTATAGCGGGTGAAAACATCACTCGACAAGGGAACGTGATTAATATTCAGGATGACTTTTTGTGCCTAGAATGGGGAGAGTAATTGCTGATTTTATAGTAAAAAATATCTAATATTTGACTGAAGGTCCATTTTCATGCTAAGATAGTTGATTTTTTGTACATGTGGTTAGGACTGTTGATCCTAGTTTATATAATTGTTGATTAAGTATGTAGCATTTTTGATTGATCTCAATCTGTATGTTCATATTATGTGTGTAAGCAATGAAACTCATGTTGTTATAATGCCCAAAAATTATAGATTTTTTCTAAATGACACATTGAAATCTTTATTTTATCAAAAACTATAAAAAACACCTTAGTAAGTTCCTTAGCCGTTACCAAAAACATGGGGCCTTTCTCTTCATCAAGCTTGTTAGTATGATTTTTTTCATCTGTGGCAGTAAAACTTTGTTCGAAATGGCAACTCGATGATTATAAAACCATTTATAATGGTCAAATGTTACCCAGAACGTATAAAAATGAGATAAAACGGGTTTTTAGAACGAGAAAAAATGTTGGTCTAATGTTACCCCAAAATCAATATAACTTTGGACCACAACAATTTCTGTCTCTATCTCAGGATTCACATACAATCTGTAAATTATTTAATGTAATTGGTATTAACAACATCAAAAGATCACTTAAATCGCGATTACTGTGTAGTCATTTTATACATTTTATTGACTAACTATCGCAAATTGTCTCATACGTGGTCCAAAGTTACCCAGAACGACTGTACATTAATTATTATTTATTAATTTTGTGTATCATGCCAATTTTCATACTTTACCGGTAACATACATTTTTATATGGACGATATAAAATAAGACACACACAGTAACAACAGTCAGTCTATTCACAGAGTACAAGTTCAGTTTTTTAGTCCTTTCATACCTTAAAAATATGTCGAAGTTTACATACGAGGGTGATCTAAAGGGTGCGTCGAATACCCAACTCGATTTCATAAGTGCAACTCTTGAAAAAATGGGTTTCAAAGGTTCTAAATTACAATTTGAACCAGTGGGGAAAGCTGGCGACAATTACATTGCAAATGTGAAAAGAATCACTTGTAATGAAGATGGTAAAACTCTTAAAATGATTGCGAAATTCGCCCCCGAATTTCAACTAATGCGAGAAGGTGCAAATATTCCCCAATTATTTAAGAATGAACATCACATTTACACAGAAGTTTTGCCAAAATTTGATCAGAAGCAAAAGTCAGCAGACATGCCAGAGAACGAGCGTTTTAGATTTCCTAAATGTTACGGATCGTTAAACGTTGCACCCAATGAAATAATTCTGCTGGAAGATCTAAGTGAATATAATTTTTGTATTTTAAACAGATATGAACCATTGCCATACGAAACTTTAAAACTGGTATTCAAACATTTTGCTGTTTTCCATGCTATATCATACGCTATTAGATACCAAGAACCGGAAACATATGCACGTCTGAGCGCTGGCTTAGTACCTGGAGATGAACAAATGAACGCAGAACAACTAGACAACTTTATGAATATGTTCGAAATACAAGCTTTAGAGCATACGGATACCAAATATGAAAAGTATATTAAAGGTCAACTAACGAATGTAAGCAAACAAGAGACTAAAATAAGGAAAATATTGAAAAATTCCAAGTACACCGTAATTCAACAGGGTGACGCGTGGACGAACAATATATTGTTCAGAATAGAGGTGAGCATTAAAGTACTTGTTACAACAAATTAACAAATATTTGTTTAGTGTCAATATTTATAGTAGATATTAACAGGCTTTGCATTATCTATTCTATGATTATAGTCTAGTCAACAAGTGCTTTTTAGGTTAACATTTTTTCGCCTTCTTCTATCGTTTATGATTCAGGTGTCATTCGATTCGAAGTGGAAACTAGATATTTTTCATTTAGCAGCACGAGCATTAACATTGTAAGTACGATAAATGTTAAACTATAAATCTGAGGTTTTTTTCTTTTTGTGGAGCTATTCTTCAAAAGCTTTAGTAAAGATTCTCGTTGGAAAAATAAAAAAGATGTCATTTTTCTTTTTGTTACTAGCAATTGACTAGACTATTACCTCAATGCCGAAAACAAGATTCCCTATCTTCACCTCGGAGTGATTTCTCCGTTACATCTGTACTGAATTTTATTATTACTGGCAGGTATAAGTAATGGTGAACGATAAAGTTTTAAGAAAAACGACAAGTTCCGATTAAATTATATTTAGATGACATGCCCCAAATATCACTTGACTTATATAAATACTTATCTAGATTGATTGATGTAACTTCTGAATATGACGCTGTTACAGTTGTTAAGATATCTGGTGATATTATTACAAAAATGTAATATGGGAATTGTATAATTCCTATTTCACAATTTTAATTTATGAAGTGAAAACTTCTTTAGGCGCGCCTAGACAGATTTTTCGTGGGCGGTGAATTGAATTCATTCGTCACGCTCAGGTATGATAAGAAAGCTTCGGGTAAACTCGGGACCATGGCTATTGGCCATCTAGAAATACGTCAGCCAACGGGAAATGCTGAAAGGGCGTGGACAGGCCATCATGGCATGGCCAACTAGAAACGCATCAGTCAATGGGAAATGCTGCCGCATTTCTAGATGACCATGCCAAGATGGCGAGGCCACACCCTCCGGTTACACCCGTGTAGTTTCCAAGGTAAGTAAGCTATCAAATTCTGAGTTATAAGTTTTGACTTCTATCGACAGTTCCTATAACTGCCAATTTTTATTTATCATCATCAGCCTGTATTCGTCCAATACTTGACATACATAGGCCTCTCCCATAATACGCCACTCAGTCCAATCCTCGGTCTTGTTTCCAACCGCCACTTCGTATACCGTCACTCTATTTAGTCTCAGGGCGTCTCAGTACGTTTACCGATTCGCGGTCCCTACTCCAGAACCCGTCTACCCCAACGGGAATCTGGTCTGTGGCAGATCTGACCGGTCCATTGCCACTTCAGCTTGCTAATACGCTAAGTGGCTGACTTTAGTACCTACTCTAGCAAATTACTTAATTGCAGATTGCAGTTTCTCAGAGAAACCCCAAGCATAGCCCTTTCCAAAGCTCGTTGAGCGACTTTGATTTTTGCTTAAAACTAATACCTACTTATGCAAAAAACGGTGTAGCATTGTACGAGTATATTATAAAGTGAACAAAATAAAAAAGTATGAAAAAAACTTGAAGAGTACTGACACTTTTAGTAGGTATGTAACCTTGTCCCACTGCTATCTCCCCACACTGTGTCTTTACATATGGAATTTTTGTTTCAGGACAACGTCGCAAAGGAATGCGTATTAATAGACTATCAGATGGCCAGAGAAAACAGTCCAGTCCAAGATCTGTTGAACTTACTCTTCAGCAGTACCACTCATGAACACAGATCAAAGCATTTCCACGATTACATAGATCATTATCATAACGAACTTGATAAAGCCCTTCACAACTTTGGTCTAAAAGCGAACTATGTGTATCCAAAGGATAGATTAGACGCCGATATTAAAACATTCGGAAAACTGGTATTCGGTCTGAGTATTATAGTAGCTGGAATGATTAGCAAATCGTCTGGAGAGGCTGAGACTATAAAATCTATGATGGAAGGCACAGATTTCATCGACGAAGAGTTCGCGCTTGAAGCGATGAAATTTTCGCATGTTGACTCCATAAAAATGTATAAAACTAGAATAGAAGGATTAGTTGAGAGCTTTATTCAGTTCGGCTTATTTTAAAATAATATAGTGAGTCACATTAGCTCCTTCACTTAATCTCTAGGAAACTTTTCTCTATCCCTGTGTTCTCGTTTACGATAAATGTGAAAACGTGTAGGTATTTAAGTTATTGTCAAAAGTTACTCTTGCATACAAAAATAAAGAAGTGGCCTTCTGTAATTTTCGTAAATTACCTAAAGTGAATTCAAGGGTAATATAGCCAAACAGACTTCGAAGTCAGTTTCAGCCCACCAAAAACCATGTGACTGAGACCAAAAACCATGTGATATGGGACTGAGTGTAGTCTTTACTAACCACATTTGTATTTTGTGTTTTAGTGCAATATAGATAAGATACGTATATTATTTTTAAGATATTCTCATGTACAAAACTGTGTTTTCTGTTATATTATGGTATATTAAATAAGTATGTTAATAAGAAATGACTCTAATTTATGTTTAGTTTTAAATCTTCGAGCTATTTTTCTGGAGGAAATATATTTTTAAACAAAAAGAGTGGCAAAAGCTGACAATTAGCCTGATAGCAAGAGGTTGCCACCGCTTAAAACGAACTAAAAAGTCAATGACCATCTTTCAGCTATCTTCAATCCCTGGTTACTCGTCAAGACTAATCGAACGAACTCAAACTCGATGGGCTTATGGCGTTAATTATGGAATACCCACGGCGATCTTCATCAACTGAACCTGAATACCATCAAGCATTAAAGTACCTACTCATCAAGACGAATCCAACTAACCCTAACTCGATTGGTTTATGTGGTTTGATTACTGAGCTCCCAAGGCCATCTTCCAGCTTCATCATCATACCCATCTAGTACCAAAATACTCATCAAGACGGATCAAACGAGTACAAGCTCGATGGGGTTTTGTCGTTTAACTACGGAGTTCCTATGGCCACCTTCTGTTTCCATCATCAGATCAGCTCCATGTCATAATACTTTTGAAATGACACCTCTAGAAAAGTAAAACTAATGTAAAGTGGCTTGCAGAATTAATGTTTAATGCAGCGCTCTCTGGAGAGTTGTCACCGTAATATCTATTTAAAAACATGCACCAATCAAACCTAAACTTATCACTGAAAACTGCATTAAAATCGGACTAGTAGTTTTAGAGAAAAATGGCAATATGTGGTTGCTCAAACATCCTCTCACCCCAAACGCAAATACCGATTCTATTCCGTCGCAGATACAAATAAAAATACTCATACCTATATGCAGGATTATACCTGGATTTGAACCTCAGGATCATGAAATCAGCTTTCTTAGCACTACGCCACCCCGGCTTCGTAACTAACAGAGATGTAATACCGTAAGCAATTATGTTAGGTGTAGATTGATCTGTGATTACAATCGGTGTTGTATGATCACAGGCTGTAAATAAACCGACATAAGTCATTAATTCACAAAGGCTCATTCATTCGTCGTTCCATCGAATACTAAGCAGGTGCCAATACTCCAGGTCATCATCATCACAAGCCCAGTTTAAGTTCCACCTACAGATGAGATTAGGGGAGTTTTCTTGAAAATGAAGAGTCACGATCCACCGCGCTGGCCAAGTGCGGGTTGACAGATGACGTATATTCTCAAACAACGACCTTTTGAAACATGCCGGTTTTCTCTCGATGATTTTCATTCGTTAGTAAAGCCAGTTACGGTAACAAACTTGTAGGTGCACTTGGAGTCTAAAAATAGTTAAAATTGCAGGTAGGGTTCGAATGTCCGACCTCCTGATTGTCAACCCACACTGGGCCAGCGTGGTCGATAATGACTTTAACTCTCTCCTAGTGAGAGATAGCCCCGATTCCCTGCAGTGGATACATTTAGTGGCATGCTTTTACAACAGCTAATTCACTATAGCAATATCGTCACTTTATTTATGCCCCTGAGATCTTATTAAAAAGCAATAAACAATCTCTATTATAAAAGTAGACACTTCCCCAGAGAGTGACGCTGCACAGCGGAGCGACAAAGGACGGCCCCGGCATAAATCAATTAATTTCGATGAATAAATTGCTAGATTGCACGGATGCACCGCGCTGCAACTGATTCGCACTCAGACACCTACAGAGATTCTTGTTGCAATGAGCGCGGCGTGAAATGCAACAAACATTTGTTGCGCTGATGGCCACTACATCACTTGTTTTGTTTTTGTGAAAGCAGTGTAAGCCCCGATAGATACAATATCGTATTTAAAACTATAAAAGTATTATATCAGCTATCTGGCCGCCATATTACAAGCTCTGCTTAGTTTGGGGTCAGATGGTGCTATGTGAGAATTGTCCACGAATATCTATTTATCTTCTAGTATTAGCCTAGAATTAATTGGTCTAGAAAGAATCAGTGCATTTTGTAAGCACGCTCCATTGTAGACCGCGTCGTTAGTTAATATCAAGCGTGAGTGCGATCAAGAGAAACATATTGACGATATTAAGAACAACAACCTAATTGGAAACCAGAAAAACCTACTTCACACGTATTAGGTAGTTTATGTTTTGAAAAAATCCGAATGTATTACATTAGTAGCCTGATGGTAAACTGTATGTATTACTGCAAACTGGCATTATGCGTTCAGTATCCTTGGCACTGTACCCTGCTCGCCATAAATATAATGTCCGACTGTATTGGTATGGGAAACACGTATCACCCCTAAACTACTGATTCAATCCAAAAGACAATTGGCATTACTTGACATCATACTCAAAGGATGGTAAATAAATCTCCGAAATCTACACAGTCCCGATTTTACGAGAAAAGGTGAAAGATAAAAGGTGTATTCGGTAGTAAGTCTTTATTGCGTTGTCCAATTTCATTAACTCCTTTTTTGATATAAAGAACTTTTTTTGCGTATCATCATCATTATTCCGGTAGGTCCGGTAGGATATAGTAGACATTATAGTAGGAGATCCCACTATACAACGACCTTCACCGAGCTGGTTATTGGATGAAAAGCATTTTATATTACATTCAATATGTCAACAAATATATTGCAAATGGGTTGTCTAAAGAATTTCAGTCCGTTTGAGTACACAGTGAAAACTAATATATTTTTTTTTTTTATGAAAAACAAACTTTATGCGTTTTCCAAGAGGTCGCCGATCCAAATACTTTTGCCTACTACTAATAGATATCTATACCTACCTACGTCCAGAAGACTTGCATACGCGAATGATGTAGCAAGTTATATTAGTAAAGTAGTAAATAAATTAGTTATAAAAATATTAGTCTCTAAATAATATTTATGAATGATTATATTTATGAGTAAATAAGCAAGAGCAATACTACAATTTTAGTACCTAAGTACTGTGTGCCATTTCTGTCTTTTAGAAACGTTGCTCGCTCAAGAATTTAAAAAATATAACTAAAATCCGCCCCCAGACGGACGCGCATTACCTGACATCCGTAGAATTAACTCAATAATCTTTTAATAAAATCTCAGTCCTGAATTCACCGTGACATAACGTTGTTTGCGAGAGGAAAATGCCAATAAGAGCAATTGATACTAGACCCACGTGGCGGCGCGGCGGCAAATGACGCTAATAGCGCATGAGTCGCGACAAACGATGCGCGGGCGCATTCGAACCACCGCGTTACGTCAACGCGCTTCAAACGCACTTAGATTACAGGGCTTGAGTTTGGGTTGGATACGAAAAATTACATTTAATTATGAAAAGTATTTACGTAATGATTTTTCTTCGTTTTCCTAAAAATCTTACGGCATTTCCTAAAAATGTGGCAATACAAATATGCACCGTTTTGTACCGGCGTACCATTAGGTACATATATTAATTAGCCTCTGGGCGTTGAGAGTGAATCGGTATTTTTGAGGTTAACACGTCCCGTCTTAGAAGTGTCATCGTTATCAAGGGAGATGGAGATGGTACTCAAGCTTAGATCCAAGATCTTTTATATAGAAAATTGGCAGTCAGGACTGCCGATAGAAGTAAAAACGTATACTCAACTCAGAATTTGATATTGATAGCACCACATAAATCTAAATAATAAGGTACTATTATGATTTCTGTGGAAAGCACACTTTGGAAACTACGCCGGTGAAACCGGAGAGTGCTGCTTCTCTGGGATAAAACTTCATAGCATTGTCGTTTAAATAAATCTTCTATGCATGGCCATCTAGACTAGATAGCAATGGTACATTTAACCATTGCTATAGTTAGATCTAGATGGTCATGGATAAATGTGTAATGGTAACGATGGTAACACGCCATGGTCCCGAGTTCACCCGAAGATTTCTTTCATCCACGCTTGAGCTCAATTCACAGCCCACGAAAAATCTGTGTGTGGTGCGCGCCAAAATAAGTTTTCACTTAAAAAAAAGCGAACAACAGATAAGGAACTTTTTGCATCAAATTTGAATTGAGAATATGTGTAGTACTCGTTGTAGGTTTCCAGAAAAATATGTTTTATAAGTCTACAGACGGTGGTCTCTCGCCCACCGCTCGTCTGCGTGGGTACAAATGGCGCGATACTGTAATTCTATTAGCGATGTCGCGCCGAGACTCCCACCTCCCACTGCACATCCGAGCTGCACAGTGCACACGTCTCCGATACGACACTTCCGAACCTTCAAACCTTACACAAAGAACTCTTGTGGACCCTCGAGGTATTTCTCTATTACACAACAAAAATAACAAAAAATTGGAAGTAGGTGACTCTGACTCAATTTATAACCAAGAAAATAAAAACTTATTTTGAGCCTATATAATATTTGTTTGAAATTCTTCGTAAACAAAATCGTCGCACGAAAATCAGCCCATTTCATCTGGTCTGGTAGGTATACCTATACACAAGAAGACACGTTTAACTTTTAAAAGTTTTTGACGTGACAACGTCTTATATCTAAATTGGTTTGCCGGGTGACACTTCAAGAAACTGCGTTACGCTCCGCTCACGTTATGCGCTCACAATGAGAGCGAGTGAGAGGGACGCGTGCCTTTCACTTTTTATGTCTGTCTCTCTCGCTCTTAGGCGGGCTAACCATGCCCGAGTCGCCGATTCGCTTTTACCACTCAAAGTCGTTGTCACGTAAAACTTTCGCCCGTATACCGACTTTACAGGCAACCAATTTTTTTACACTAGGCTATTCCCCTGAGATGGTATCTACATTCAACTGAACTGTAGAAGTATTGAAGAAGGTTGAGACTAACGTAACGTAACTTACGAACCATACTTAAGCACATACGTAGAGCACACTTTTAAATATATATATGAAGGAATATACATACATACTCGAGGAAAATCTAAGAACCACCAAGCATCCCCGAAGGGAATGCCCAGGTGTAGAATATGAGGCACCTGCTAACTTGTAACCGGTATGTACCTAGAGCTAATTTTATCTTATGTCGGCTGGTTTTTATTAGGGAATTACGTTGTAAAAATTGTATCTACGTCGATTGACTGGTTGCAAGACTTTTTGTTCGGTTCGGTTTTGTACTAAAAAAAATACTAGTTTCAGGCCCCCATAAGCCTTGAGTAAATATCTCGAATATAGCGGTATGAGTTCCTTACGCAAGTCTGAAGAATTCTCTTTTAAATTGTAAATCCCGCCAATGAGTGGATTACCGCATTATGACACCCACAGAGAATAAAACGGCGGAAATGTAACATTGAACCTACGGCATCCTGCAACCTTGACTTTTGAATATTGGATTAAAACAGACGTATTTAACATGAATTCAATGAGGCATTTTGAAAATGCAAAATATCTGACAACATATAGTTCTTAAATACGACACAGTTAGCTGTGGCGCTACTGTTTGGTTTGGTTAGAGAAGTTTTACAAACAAGCGTAAGCATATTCCACGAGAACTTTAAAAAGATAGTAGAGTAGTAATAAAATTGTACACATATTTTTGTATAAAGATTCTGTAGACACCACATTAGAAAATGTATTAAGATTTTTTTGTTTATAATGCGCTGTATTCGTTCTTTATCACAGGACATCCAAACTTACGTACCATTACCTTGTAAACTTTCCTAAGACCCGCGCTCACTTCACTTCACTTTCGAAATTCGTTTTGAGTGCACACCACAAGAAAATATAATGCTCTTCCGGTATCGGTGTTTCTTGTAAAGTCAATTCAATTACTTACATTCAATTCAATCCGGCTCTCAGACTTGAGTCACTAGATCATCATGAACTAGCGTTCTCTATCTTAGATTCTTAGACCACATTATTGTTTTCCATCACACGAAGGATTATTTCGACATTAATATACAATTATTCAGCGTCATCAATCGGTAATCCTTTACGATTTTATTTAATTAATAAATAATATCTCATTGGTATTAAATTTACAAACCATCATAATCGTTTCTTAACTCACTTAGTTCTTTTAGTACATTTTTTCTTAATGGCAAAGGCACTTAGCAGCAGAGGCACGAAGCAGGCGAGAGCTTGTCACTACCTCAACACCGAGTGGAAGACATGAATGCGAGAGACTTTTGTGTTGGCCCGCCAAGGATGGGAAGTGATGGTATCTGGCAACCCTTTTCTTGTTTTATTCTATTAACGGCTTATTTTTTAATAATGCTTCATTTGTTTTGAAGTGGTCGCTGGCGCGAGATTTCACAGTGAGATTTGGGTAAATGTCCCAATGCCAACACCAAAAAAAAAGTATTTGCCTGCTTCGTTCATTTGTTTGTTTATGGCACCTGATTCTGAATAGATAACTAACAATTAAATCTATTGAATGAAAACGGGTTTGATTTAAATTGGAACTTCGCCAGTAATGTTTCATAAAAAGTAGCCAAACTGACATGATTTTTTAATTTAAGATCACTTTTTCGATATGGGTAACGAAGAATGTAGGTGAGTATTTCGCGTTTTTGTGGTTTTAAAAGTTATATGTTTCCTAAAACTGACTAAGTATAATAAATTAATTGATAAATATTGGTGGACAATTCACACATCTGATCCCAAAACATAGCAAAGCTTATACTATGGAAGCCAGATAGCTGAAATAATACTCATATAATGTAAATAAGTGTGAGCTATAATAATAGACCTCTGGTCGGGACGAAGTTCATACACGGCAGTAGCTCTAAGAAAAGCCAAAAAAAAATCTTATGACACACGCGCGCAAACAAATGAGTTCTATGTCACGTTCCAAAACAATATATTTATTTACCTAAGGCCTTCTGTCCACGCACGCGTCTTTTGTCGAATGCATGCATCCTACGAACAAACGCAAGACGTGCGGCTGTCGTGTCGTTGTCGTTTCGTGGACACAGACTTCATTATTTGTACGCAAGATGCAAGCATTCGTCTTGCATCCGACAATTGTCGAAATCGTGCGGATGTCGTGCAGCTACGTGGACAACTGGCCTTAACCAAAATTGACATACTAAGTAGGCAAGTTATGTTAAATTCATAATTCATAAAATCAATCATTTTAAAAGATGTAGAGTTGTAGTGGTATCATAAATTTTCTGACAAAAAATATTCAAAAAACGTGTGTGGGCACCAACACTTCGTATATAGAAGAAAAAACTCCATTATATTTCTAAACCACGTGAAGGTATCGTCTGGTCGAAAAACCAATTAACAGAAAGGTGATCCAAAGTTTTCAATTCGATTTAAACGATATTAAGCCGATTAATTCGAGTCGATTTCGAATTAAGCGATACAAATATAATTTTCGGAGTAAATTGTGTTTGCTTTCCCTGCAGATCCGATGTTTGTTGGCAAACAGAGATTCGTCAGAAGGTTTCGCTTGAAATCATATTTTCATTTTTTCTTGTTTGTTGAATGAGTATTTAATTATTTTTTAAGTTAACTGCTGAAGAGGGAGATTTGTGACTTCTGTTACAATTTGTAGTAATACTACAAATTACGAAGTTACTACTAACGAATTACTACTATGAAGTTACGGCTGGTCTAGTCGGGAGAACGGCGACTGCCGATCCGGAGACCCCGGGTTCAAACCCCACACGCACCACTGACTTTTCGAAGTCATGTGCGTAATGCCGCTAACTTAAAACGGTGAAGGAAAACATCGTGAGGAAACCGACATGTACCTAGAATCTTTCGAAGTCATGTGTCATCCACCAACCCGCACTGGGCCAGCGTGGTGGATTATGGCCTTAACTCTCTCCTTGCGAGAGAAGGCCCCTAGTCCCAGCAGTGGGAACGTTTAGTGGGCTGTTGATGATGATGATGATGAGTAATACTACTATTTTAAAAACGTTATCATAAACTTGGTCGTAATTCAAATTACTGTAAAATTACCGCCCGACGTTTTTGTCGTATAAAACGACAAAACGACCTTGATCACGAGAAGATTCTTCGACTTTTGTAGTCTTGACTATTTTTCAGCCGGTTCAATTCATACGACGTTTGAGTAAAAAACATTAAGATACCTAAATTTTCTCATTTTTATGATACTTAGTAGGAGGCAGAATACTAGTTATATAGCGAAACAGTCATCTGCAAGTAGGTACTGATACTACGGCTAACTCACTTGCAGAATGAAAATTCTGCAAGTGTATTAATAAATATTAATCAGGTAACTCTGGTATTAATAAACTAGTTAAGTACAAGCTGAATGAGAAGGATCGGTAAAATATAAGTGACAAATGGGTGATGAAATATTGCTAATTAAATAGCAAGAGCGTAAGGGGGCCACTAAATGATCCCCACTGCTAGGACTCAGGACCTAGCAATATACCTAGACCATGTATCTCAAGGAGAGAGTCAAGTCATAATCCACCACGCTGGCGCAGTGGGTGTTGGTGGATGACACACGACCTTGAAAGTAGATTTCGGTTTCCTCACGATGTTTTCCTTTACCGTTTTAAGTTAGCGACATTAAGCACATGACCTCTAAAAGGCAGTGGTGCAAGTGGAATTTGATCCCGGGGCTCTGGATTGGCAGTAGCCGTTTTTTCGATTAGACAAGCCATAACTAAATGTCTACTATAACTATACAGTCTGTAATAATATTGACATACCTATTTATCAAACTTCTGTATTAAAATTAAATATAAACGACACCTGTGGAGTAATCACGAACTATTATGACAGGTATTTGCATTAATTAAAGAACACCTTGTTAATTTCCGTTATGCACTTTTTATAGTTGCTGGTTTCATACGAAATTTAAATCGATACTTACAGAATTGGCATACTTTATCGTATTAATATCGTTAATCAGTGAAGCGGCGACCGATCAGCCCTAACTGAAATTGATGAAATTCATCCGCTGACAGGGCTACCAGTGCAGTTAAATGGTACTAAACTCGGATTTACTTTACTGAGGTCAAGTAATTTGTATTAGTTTGAGTTAGCGTCTTAGTTAAAACTCTCATAATGATATATCTCTGAATTGATAGAATTTCACTTCAGTCAGTTTTAAATTCAACACACCACTTCGCACATAGTTCAACACACCGTTTCGCACTTTTAAGTAGTACTTAGGAAACGAAACAAAATGAAACATTTTTTATATGATTATATGTTTTTTTTTTTTTTATGTATCATTTTCAATTTAGATTTTATACTAAAGTTAATTGTTTGGTTACTCCCAAAAAGTTAATTCAAAATTCAAATACCTACCTACAGCTAATTAAAAAAAACCAAAAACTTATTGCTCGACACCCAACTCCTTTTTTGGTTAGTTCAACATTTGGATATATTTTTGCTATAGTAGTATATTTTTTTAGTATGTTGTACTCCTATCTAGCCTCTAGCTAAATAAATAAATAATAATAAAATAATAAATATTGGTGGACAATTCACACACAACACCATTTGACCCCAAACTAAGCAAAATCAGATCAGATACAGATCTACTCGTCAAAGGCAGAGAACTGATATAAAATATAATATAAATATAAATTTTAATGATGCATAGAAATAGCCCTAAACAGTTTGGACAGACATAATGTCATCGGAGTTTTCATAATAATAGACTTTCATTTTTGTACGGACCCTTAAGACAAACTCTAAGTAGGCACATTACAAAAATATTCTAATATTTTAACCCTTCAATCTACATCTCTCCTGATAACTCGAACAAACCCGATCCGATTGTCTCGATTGAACCATCGCGCTTCATCAACGTTTAATTTAAATCGATTGATATCGATTACACTTTGTAAAAGTATAGAGAGTTGTGATTAAATATCGTTAAATAACATTGATTGTTTGGTTACAAGCGGGCGATGCGATAATTTGTTTCAATTGTATTGATGGAATATAATAAATTGATCGGTTTGTTGTTTGTTATTCATATTTGTTGACTGAGAGGATGTCTAGAAATTATTTGACGGATTTTCCGTCTAGAAATAATTTTATAGATATGTCACCGTAAAATTGGAAATACTGACAGATTATAATCTAACAACGTCAGTGTATACACTAACCTAACCTACCGTGAGTTTAACAATCTCACGCGTTGTAATCTAACACGTAATATAACATAATATAATATAATCTAAACGAATAATAAAATCTCCTGTATGGATGTGCCCTCCCAAACTTCAGGCGCACGGAATTATGTTATAGTTGGGAAGAGTGAGCTCACTCTTTCGCCGTTCTCCGTTCAAATCGGTTGTAGGAAGCGGTGAACGCCGGACGTTTCTACCTATCATTATTCGTCGACAACAACCAAAATAAGTAGAACCACAACATACCTGGCCGCTAGCGGTTCTAGGGGTCAAGTAGATCGGTAGTTGTAAACCACTCACGCTACATATACATACGAAGTTTGTTAACAATTGTAACACGCTCACGGCACATCTTGATTGATTTACATGTGTGATCATTAAATTATAAACATCGTCAGATTATAATCTAACACGGGAGATTGTGATCCCGCGGTTAGGTTAATTTATAATCTGACAGTATTTACAATTATATGGTGCCATATTATATTAAGCACTACTTTTTGGCGCGGGAATATTAAGACCCGAAATCAAAGCGAGTAAAACCACGTTTTTTTTTTAATACGGAGTCGACGAAATAGGAGCACAAAAGACATCACATAACATGCTGCATATAAGTAACTGCACAATAACTTAAATTAGAAAAGTTGAAACCACTGACTAAGAGTTTTTATGGGAGACGATTATTCGATACACTTTTGAAAAATAGGTCATTCATATGCAGTGACAACCCTACATCCACCTGTCAGTCATAATTTGCTTAACCGGGATATCTGGTATATAATCGAGTTTATACGCACACGTTACATTGAATTTTGCAACCGATTTATGTACAGACAAGGTTTTACAGAGAACTTATACTAAGTTGAAAGGGTCGGATTCCTCATTTGTCACTTTTACTATGGCCAATCCTAATATTCCGAAAATAAATTAGCAGCCATAGGGTCCACCAACGTAAGTTAAAACTTAAAACTTACAATTTCGGAGAATGTGCGACTGATTTGCATGATCTAATACAACCTTGTCCTTTCTATCGGAGTGCTCGTAGCTCTAAAAAGCGACATCGTTTCATGGTTGATGTTCCAAAGACACGAACGAAGATATTTGACTCTACTTTTGTGATAATAACGTCTAGGCTGTGGAATACGTTGCCTGAGTGGGTTTTCCCCGATGGGTACAATCTTTGTGTCTTCAAATCGAGAGTGAATCGGTTTTTTTCTAGGTAAACACGCTCCATCCTAGACCGCATGGTCGTTTAACATCAGGCGAGATGGCGGTCAAGTGTAAACCTATAGAAGTTAAAAAAAATAATTAAGTATGAAACAACATTAGAACAGTAATGTCGCAGAATACGTCACCTATATTGTAGTGTACCTACTCGTATTTTGTAGTGGTAGGACTCTTGGGGCAGAGTCCGCCTGCGGAAGTACCACACCTTTGCCAGTTATTCTAGCAGTAATGCAAGTGCAAACATTACTGTGTTCCGGTTTGAAGGGCAATGTTTCCAGAAAAAATACAAGGTTTGGAGATGTAACATCTTATATCTCTGGGCATGATCCAGCGCATTGCAGTGCTGGGTAGTGATTTGGACTCTTCATTTTGCAATAGCTGCGTGTGCTGTTATGTGGCAGGTATGTTGCTTACCATCAGGCACATGTCATGCTTGTCACGTCACTTTTTATAAAAAAAATATATTTAAATACATATATAGCTACAAATATACTGCTATTAGGCACTCACAAGATTTCATCCATCTAAAAAGCGTCTAACGTGTGTTTCCAGCTAGGCTGCTCTGCCGCCCCTCCGACGCTACACCACTACATTAACGTGTCGGTAATGCGTACCCATAAGATTTTTTCCTACCAAAAAGTCACTACCTGCTTAGTGCTCAACGTGGGTAAAGAAGTTTTCATCACAAAAAAAACTTGTGTCTTTTTTTTCATTTTGCACAATATTAGGCATTTTGTGTGGAACAGCAGATTTTTTGTGCTCTCAGAGACTTATAAGATAATCTAAAAAAAATTGGCAGTCATAGGAACTGCCGATAGAAGTGAAAACTTATAACTCATACAATTTGATAGCTTACCTTGGAAACTATACGGGTGTAAACGGAGGGCGTGGCCTCGCCATCTTGGCATGGCCATCTAGAAATGCGTCAGCATTTCCCATTGGCTGATGTGTTTCTAGATGGCCATGCCATGATGGGCTGTCCACGCCCTTTCAGCATTTCCCATTGGCTGAAGTATTTCTAGATGGCCAATACCCATGGTCCCGAGTTTACCCGAAGTTTTCTTATAATACCCGAGCGTGACGAATGAATTCAATTCACAGCCCACGAAAAATCTGTCCAGGCGCGCCTAAAGAAGTTTTCACTTCAAAAAGTCAAATGCATATACAACATAATTTAATTTTTTAACGGGTTATATCAAAACTAAAATAATAATATCATCATCATCATCATTCACAGCCTTCTCTATCCCACTGCTGGGTATAGGCCTCGCTCTTACTTTGCCATCTGCCTCGGTCCTGTGCCCATCGAGTCCAGGTTCGACCCGCGATATATACTATATATATAAATAATAATATAATAATAAATAATGGTGGACAATTCATACACAACAGATAATATAAATTCACAAAATACAATTAGAACTACTTTTTTATTGAATAAACATAGATAGCTTTTTTATTTGAAATTTTGCAAGCCCAAAGGTAGATAATAGATAAGTTCTTATTGTTCTATTTATATCTTTTTAATATACCCTTAAATACAAATAAAGGTTATGGTAAGTCAAGTTAAACCTTTAACGTGTTGTGAGCGGCTCTCATCTTACTTTTGTAGAGTAGCTGCAGTTCTAGCCAAACAACAAAGCTAGTTCAGAAGGCTGTAGCGCGTTTGTATCAGTATTGAATCATATTACAATTTTATTTAATGAACGGAATAAAAATGTTCTCTTTGAAAAACTTAAAAATATACTCAGACATAAACTCAGCAAGTGTAATTTTTTTGTGAAATAAACTACCAAAATGCGTCAATGAAATCGTTCAGGTAAGCAACTTTTTTTGTTGGTATTTCAATAATCGCTACACCGATTTCAATAAAATTCATTTGGGAGATCCCAAATCCCTAAGGTATGATTTATCAAACACAAAAATAAACATTAAAAACAATTCACAAGTCGCGTCACAGACATACAAAAAAAACGTACATGAGATTTGAGAACGCGCTCCTTTTTTGAAGTCGTTGGAAAATAAAAAGTTCGTATGACATTTGAAAATACTCTCAATATTATTCTGTCATGTTATTTACGTGTCAAAAATGTAGGCATGTTTTTTTTAAACACTGACCTATATAATTTATAAATTATTTTATTATTTTCGTTTCGGTTGATTTCGATGTCGATTTCGTTCCAAGTTACATTTTAGCGTCTTTCCCAAGTATCTAAACGGATTTTTATTTTTTTGAGAACTTTTACTACGTTAGTTTTCATAGTAGGTGAAGTATTAACGAATTCACGTACAAACAAAGATGCAATTGAGACGCCCTCGCTGGCGTATTGTTTACAACTTCTAAGGCACGATACGAATCAAAGTTTCCCAAAACGTTACCTTTGGGAGATCCCTACACGGTTGGTAACCGTATAAAATGCTTAGAACTTTTTCCATCAGCATTATGTCCAAAGTACAAGCGCCATATTCAATTGCGCCGGGCGCCGCGTAGATTGCATTTCAATACAATTGATTGGCCTCAGATTGGCCTTATTGTACGCTCGGGCTTATTGCGTTACACAGATTGAGAGCGTGCATTGTGACGCACATTGTCTCAAACTTGAATATAACTGCCATTTTATAAACATTTAAACATTATCAATATTATTATATCCATGGGACCCGAAATTGTGTCCTTAAATTAACAGGCAGACGGAAACATTGTATTATGCACACCAGATATGAAATACAACGAAAAAAATAATACAAAAAAATGACTTGTACTACTTAGTGGCATAAATGGCGATGTTATTGCCTACAACGATTTACTCCAGGCAACAATTAAAATGGGACTCTATTGTGTTATCAAATCCGTTTCGCCGTTTGTTTTTCCTCATTTTGGATTGACTCTCCAATTCATCATAGATAGATAGTTGAAATTTTCACAGAATATGTGCGCCATTACGGGGCACTAACGAAAAAAAAAAAGAAAAAGATATACTTACCTTAAAAAATCTGGCGATGAAAAAAATGAAATTTCTAGTTTTTTTTTACTCGCTTTTCAGATAAAACAATTACAATTTTAACTCAAAGTTAGTTCGTTAGGTAGTAAAAGCTAGATCTGAGTTAGACAGTCAAAGACTTATGCTAAGATTGTAACTGTACAATTTTTATATCGCTATGCCCTAACAAGGTAAATCAGCTTAGTTATAGTTTAGGCTTAGCTTATTTTATCAGTTTTGAATTATGCTATAAATGATTGATTGGTTGATTCAGAAGCAACCTAAAGCAAGTAATCATCGCTTCTATGAATATAGTGTAATTTAATGTAGTATGCTAGCTCACTGAATTCTATTACATTTCACTGAATTCATTAGCGACTAAATTCAGTAGACTGGATACCACATAACCTTAATAGTCCGAGATCCCAGAGCTCCCAAACGTCACCTATTTTCTGATGAATGAAATGTGGACGATTGAGTAGAGTTAGTTATCTTTTTAAGTTAGCTTTTCCCAATAAGACAGACCAATCTAAGGGGCCAATATCCCCTAAACTCAATTTTAAGTCAATGTTTACTAATAAATGTCTCACTCAGTCTCCCGCTCTTACCCATAGTTCATAGTTGAGTTTTGATGATTGCCCTCTTAGATTGGTCTACCTTATTGTAAAAAGCAACAAAATAGTTGTCTGATGAACATATTTGCAAATGGAGCATGATAATTTAAGTGAAGTTAAATTATTATTTTGGAGTTGTTAAGCAAAACGCCCGACGGAAAGTGTCTGGGAGTATTGGGACCTTGTTTTTAAGGATATTGCCTACAACATACGTGAAAATCACTTATTAGAAAATACGTGAGGTAAGTAATGTTTGTATGTACCTTCATTACCCCATATCTCAAAATTGGCCGTATAAGCAAGTTAGCGATTAAGCATGTGTTCTTAGTACTTACTAACTCTACTCAATCGTCCACATTTCATTCATCAGAAAATAGGTGACGTCTGGGAGCTCTGGGATCTTCCTCTATAACCTCTAAGGCTGTCTTTCTTAGAATATATTGATATCTGCACTAAGTTTTCCATTACCGTTAAGACCAGTGAATAAATTGTACAGTTGCAATTATAATTGTACACGAGTCTCTATATTTGTAGTTTGTGAAAATGGAGAGTATTTTTTAACTATTGTAGGTTTACAGTTGACCGCCATCTCGCCAGAGTTAAGCGACGATGCGGTCTACGATGGATCGAGCTTACCTAGAAGATGGAATTGAAGAGAGAAGTTGAAGATACCTAGATTGTACCTAATCATTAGGAACAGCCCGCTCAGGCAACACATTCCACTTTTTAGAAAAATAATGTGTTTATGGCAATAAACAATGAAATAAATAAGTAAATAGACTAGACGGTCTTATCTTAGACGTTTTTATCTTGGACATTTTTATCTCCTTCTTATTATTCTAATACTCTACTTCTGTAGAGTCTAACCTCCTTCTTAGACTTAACTAACGTCTTTGAAACGTCGACCATGAAACGATGTCACTATCTAGAGCTACAAACACCATTTTAGAAATAAGAGCGAGCTGGTAGATCACGCAAATCAGTTGCACATTCTCCGAAATGTATCCGGTGAAACACCGACGGTGTATTTAATATAAAAAAATGTGGTGTCATGAAACACCAGACAGGAAATCCCTTTTTATAAACAAAACAATTTGCAAAAAATATATATTGTTTATTTCATCATGAAATATTGTTTAAGTGGATTACATATATCAATTTACTGGATTTCTTTTTTAATTTGCTAATTGATTTTTATTTAAAAGTATTAAGGAAATTTAATATCTCTTAATAAATAACAAATAACGTATAAAAAAATACATCAAACAAAACGAAAAGAATATTACTCGTACCTACCTAATTCAAACTATTAAGTAAAATAAAAAATGTATCTTTAGTTTAATTTTTTTCGACAATATAAAATTACACAAAAACAAAATTTTAAAAAGTTTCGTTATAAATATATATATCTTTCTTATGATTTTATTTAGTCTTACATTTTTTTTCAGTTCGGTCGCTCAGCACAAATCTCTATCTCCTCCGAGCCTGCCGTAAGGAACTTCGTTCCAAAAAAATATGTATTTATTTATTAAGTATTAGATTTAAATTTTAACTGCTTGTTGCGGCTTATTTTTTTTCTGATTTAAAATGGTAATGTCATCTTATTGATATTTTCTTTGGAGTTAAATTCATTTGACATAGAGATGATGATATAGATAGATAGATAGAGAGATGACATATAAACCACCTTCATAAGTTTATAACTCGTGCCCGCGGTCAATGTACTAAAATTTAATTATACTTTACAAAAATACATATTTTATTTTTTAAATCAGTTGAATAATTTAATTGAATATTGAATCAAGTCAGAGTTGAGCCGTTAAAAACCGGTAGACAAAACTAAAATATTGCCCATTCTGCACATTTATGACCATAAAATACATTGTGTCGTATATCTAGACAAAAACTACATACATATATACATAATAGATTAGATATAGATATATAAATTACATTTTAAAATTCAAATGCGACCAAATCTTTTCTTAAGTTAAATCAGTTGTAGCGCGCTACGACGCTACGGGCATCTACGGAGCTACAGACTTCTGTGAAATTGTTTAGACGTTGTAGAGTTTTATAATTTGTTTTGTGTCTTTCTGATGTGAAAGTAGAATTTTTATTTAATTATAATTTAAGAAAATTGAGTTGTAAAATTGTCATTATCAAAACTTGATATAAGCTCAAATCTGTCTTTCTGAATTCGAACAAACATTCGAAATCGTAACAAACTTCGGGACTTTCTATGAAAATTCAAGATGAAAAAATTTGACGTTTTTTATTGACCTAACCCCAAAGTAAATGTTTGCATTTCAGGGGTGAGTTTTGTGTCGTATTTTTTTTTTTAATTTTCGTCGAGTTAGCACTAATTAGGCGAAACTGAAGAAAAACCAACCTTATTAGCGTCCGAAAATATTTTGTTGTTTTCGACGGGAAGTTTTCCCGCCAACTCCGTGTTGAAACGCGCGGTCACCGCGCTGTCACTGTCATATTACACTCGCGAGCGACGCGACTATCCCCGTCGACTGTCGCGACTCGACTGCCACAGTCGCAGGCAATCGCTCAGAAACCGCCCTCGGAAAACATAACCCCACCCGAGTAGCATTTTAGCTCCCCCCTCCCGATCTGATTTAATAGCGAAGCGGGCACTGATTCACTTAACCGAACGCAACTACCGATTATTCCCCTCTCGCTCTTTCACCAACAAACGTAACCGATCTCTCGCTTTCATGCCAGTTTGAAAGAGCGGGACAGAGTCGCGGTTGGACACTTCGTTTCAACTCGATTTGCATGCGGGGGTCGCTCAAACTTTATGTCCTCGTTTCGTAAATTATTTATACGTTTGGAAATACTTTTGACGGCATGCTGAGGCAAGATTGGGTAAAAAGTCGAATTAAGTGGACGTGGATTAGCACGAGGATGGTAATGAGATTTTCCTTGGTTTCATTACGGGATTGGAATGAGACTTGGCGAGCAAATTACATTTTGTCAACTGTTTACATATGAAACGAAAGTCATATCTACTAGTATATTTATAACAGCTACTGAATTTCATGATTTAGGTACAATGGTGCAAATTTTTTTTTTTTTTTAATAATGAGTGACGAGACGAGCAGGACATATGCCTGATGGTAAGCAACATGCCTGCCACATAACAGCACAGTGACACGCAGCTATTGGAACATGAAGATTCCAAACCATTACCTAGCACTGCACTGCGCTCGTCACCCAGAGATCTAAGTTGTTATATCTCTAAGCCCTGTAATTTCTCTGGAAACATTGCCCTTCAGACCGGAACACAGTAATGTTTGCACATTACTGCTTGGCGGTAGAATAATTGACAAAGGTGTGGTACTTTCCCAGGCGGACTCTGCTAAGAGTCCTACCACTACAAAAATACAATAGGTACCTACACTTTTTAGCACCACAAACAAAGTTTACAATAAACAACAGATTATAAGCACAAAAAGCGATCTCTTTCAAGTAACTTTTTGATTCTTAATAAGTCTATTTATAAGTAATCATCATCATCAGCCGCAAGACGTCCACTGCTGAACATAGGCCTCCCCTCCTAGATTTCCACAACGAACGGTCCTGCGCAACCTGCAACCAGCGGTTTCCAGCGACCTTCGTGAGGTCATCTGTCCATCTAGTGAGTGGCCGTCCAACACTGCGTCTTCCGGTTCGTGGTCGCCACTCGAGAACCTTTTTATAAGTAATAG
Organism: Ectropis crepuscularia; assembly: GCA_963693475.1. Classification (NCBI taxonomy): domain Eukaryota; kingdom Metazoa; phylum Arthropoda; class Insecta; order Lepidoptera; family Geometridae; genus Ectropis; species Ectropis crepuscularia. The sequence goes on from OY856358.1 coordinate 22,225,584, forward strand.
TAAATTCTAATAGGTAATAGTAATATAATAGTAGGTATATCTAGAGCAATAACTACTTACATACATATAACTCATTTATATTAAGCTCATATGCAACAAACTTAGATAGCGCTTTATTCAGTTCACATGTATAATCTTTATTTACCATAATACAACATGCAATGGATACATACTACGTAATGTAGGTAGATACCTGAGAGATAATTATCACTTGTATCTTCTATTCCGAGCTTCGTTACAGAGATAAAATATATTTTTGTAATGTAAGAATAATAACTATACCATAAGAGTTAAGATATTAAATAAAATAAATATTGGTGGACAATTCACATACAACACCATCTGACCCCAAACTAATCAAAGCTTGTATCTTGTATGATGGTGGCCAGATAGCTGATATATAGATAGCAAAATACTTACAGGTATTTTAGTAATTGTTCCAAATTTTCACCACCATTATCGATATACACACCCTCTTAACCTGATTGGATTTCAGCGAGTGCAGCGCACTGCTCTGGCAACTCATTTCAATCTTGTGCAGTATTCGAATCACCCCACGGCGAATCATCTCGGTGTTTTATTTCACTCCCAACAAAAAGATCAATCACTACACCCTTAACGTTTCACTAGTATTTTTTTGATTTTTATCGCACTCAAACTATCACCAACTGACCTTGACTGCGATCGACACGTAACTTAAGAAAGGCAAGTGATTAACAAAATTGTTTTTAAGTAACTTGTGGGCAAGGTGGATTGGGGACATGTTTGGGTGGTCGCTTGACCTTGACAATAAATTGTCATGAAAATAAACAGCACTGATACGTACACTACAAAGTGTGTGAATGATGTCAGTTACCATAAACTGCATAATTTCCGTGAAATTTTGTTTTCATCAGATTTTTTATTGTTTATTAGCAGGCCGTGTTCAGTAACGGCAGTAGGTAGATAACGCTGTTAAAATGTTGCTAATGTGAAAAAAATAACGGTGTACCTATATAGGTTTAAATACATACATATTATACATAGAAACACCCAGGCACAGAACAAATACATGTATTCACCACACAAATATTTCCTGTGGGTTGGAATCGAACTGTTATTATCCCTTTTATCGTCTAGCTAGAGTTTTGTTTTTACAAAATACTGTTTTTTTTTTTAAATATTCCTTGTAGCAAGCTGTAAGTTTATTTTTAATGTTTTGTCTTGTTAGAGTTTTGTTTTATAAGAAACTGTGAATTTCCTTTAAATCTTTCGTCGAGCTATAGTATTGATTTATAAGAAGCTGTAAGTTTTTTTTTAAGTTGTAACGTTTTTCTTGTAATTTTTTCGCTGAGCTAGAGTATAGGTTTATAAGAACCTGTACAGTGTAGGTACACTGTACATACATATATTTCAAATTTTTCGCTTAGCTAGAGTAGCCTTTAATTTATATCAATATAATTTTCATAACTTAAAAAATAGTGGGTTTGATTGCATACAACATTTATTTTCTTCGTTTTAGAGCATTGAAATAAAAGCATGTTTTAAAAAAAAATTTTAATGAATGTTTAATTTTATTTTAATTTAGTTTTTTTTTCGAGTCCGGGTTTGATTTTGGAGTTTTTCTTCTCCTAGACACGTTGTACACCAACGCTATCGACGCCCGTCTCACCGATCTCTACAAAACTCCATAACTCCAAGTTAGTTCTTGGGACTTCATCTTTAGATCCTGGATATCACGTAACACGAGACTGCTTGTCAAGACTATTAATAAAAAAATATAATTTAAAAACTCAAAAACCCGACTGCGTAAAAAGTGAACCAAACTACGTACCTACTCGCATACTAAAAAAACTGAAAAGAATAAAACAAGCATTTAGATTTCTGGTGGTCTAGAATTCTATAATATGTTATTGTATTAATACTATTTAAATATATACAATATTTTGTAATAAAATAACATTACAACTGAAGAGTCGGGATCCATTATTATTCGACATACAATCTAATTGTTCAATGGATTCGATATTATTATTGGACATACAATGTAATTGTTCAATGGATCCCGACTGTTCAGTTGTAATGTTCTTTTATTACAAAATATTGTATATATTTAAATAGTATTAATACAATAACATATTATAGAATTCTAGACCACCAGAAATCTAAATGCTTGTTTTATTCTTTTCAGTTTTTTTAGTATGCGAGTACGTAGTTTGGTTCACTTTTTACGCAGTCGGGTTTTTGAGTTTTTAAATTATATTTTTTTATTTTATACTTTTTAGTTATGAACAATGTTGTGAATGTTAATATGCTCAACATCATAATATGCATCTTTTGGTTGTTGACCAAATGTTTTCGTTTCTACTGATATAATATGTAGGATTTTCTACTGCATGTAATTCATATTTATAGTTTTGTGTTAGTATAGGTTTTCGATTGACGTTGAGTATCTACTAAATCGTTTGAAGTTGGGGATGGGCGACCGAGGCGGAGCAATCCGAGAGCGGTTCCGTGTTCCCACTATCAGCGGCAGAGTTGAAACCCCATGGAGGTTTATTAGTAGATAGGGGCACCATATCCATACATGATATAGAGTGCAACATAACCCGGCTGTCTCCCGGGCGGGGCAGTAGGGTACCTATGCGTAAATACATTTCCTGCACGTACGAAAAAAAGGTAGTCCAATATACCTACTAGCATAGATCGTAGAACCCAAGATGGGCCCCATCCCAAACTTCACGGCGCACGCAATCATGTCAACGTTGGGAAGAGTGAGCTCACTCTTTCCGTTCTAGTCGTTTGCAGGACGCGGTGGACGCCGGACGTTTTTACCTATCATTATTCGGTATCAACAACCAAAATAAGTAGAACCACAGCAAATCTCGCCGCTAGCGATTATAGAGGTCAAGTAGATTGGTTGATTGCAAACCACTTACGATACATACAGAGACGCAGTTTATTACCAATTTCAAGGTACTCAGGGCACATCCATTGATTTATATCGATGCCTACTAGATACATTAGTATATAATGTCCATCCACATTCACACGTACACTTAGTTATACGAAGTTTTCTGCTACCTAAAAACCTATAAATGTGAGAATGGTTGTTACTCAACTTTAAATCGATATACATCCTAAACGATCAGTCAAATCGAAAAACATTGAGAGAAAGCTAAACATTATTTTTAAATACCTATTCAACGATACCCCTCTTGACATATTTTGGTGATTTTAATTTTTTTTATTTGGGCAATATGGCGTCCTGAATCCGCCATATTGGACTTACACTAATGTCATGTCTTTAGTGTCACTCGCCAGATTAAGAGGAATCGATTGACGTGTGAATCATAAAAATCGGCCCAGGCGTTTGGTCTATATAGTGCCTCAAAGGAACATACAAACATACATACATACATAGACTGTTAAATACATTACCACTCCTTTGCGTCGCGCAGTCGGGTAAAAACGAGTCCAAACTCGACGGTTTTATCTTGCTTAGCTTAGGAATCCCAATTGCCACCTTCCGACGCCATCTTGAGACCCTGGCTGTCATGTAACACAAGAGTGCTATTTAAGACTCTTCAAACGAGTCGAAATTTAATGGATTTATCTCGTTTAGCTTAAGAGTTCCCATGGCCAGGTGGCCGTCTCCATCTTGAGATCAGCTTCCTGGTACCATATTATCACCGAAGTTACGTGAGTATACCAAATTTCAACCTGATCTAACAACAGGAAGTGGTTCTAATTTAACTTGCAAGATTTGTCCCACACTAACATACTAACAGGGCATCAAGTAGAATAAAAGCTTATAAAAACAACAAGTATTTTGTAGTGGTAGGACTCTTGGCAGATTCCGCCTGGGGAAGACCTTTGGCAGTTATTCTACCGCCAAGTAGTAATGTGCCAATATTACTGTGTTCCGGTTTGAAGGACAATGTTTCCAGAGAAATTACAGGGCTACGTACCAAGTTTTCAGCTATTGTTAACACCTCAAAATGACTCCGACATACGGACAGGTGTAGGCGCCTAAATCTTAAATACCGTTAACATTTTTACACGGAACCCTAAAAATGTGTTCAGGAAACCAAACCATCCCACGAATTCCTCCACTAGGGAAAAACTGAATTCGAAAATGAGACAACACTCAGCAGAGGCGAGCTCACATTTAATTACGACCAACTAACTTATCTTTAACGGTGATAAGATAACGAAACTAAAACTTTCCTTGATCTTTATACATGCGAATTGATAGTGGCTCCTGCATTAAAGTTTCAGGAGTAATTCGTTAACTTCGTACCTGTAATTCGACCGATACTCGATTAATTGAATAATTCGTTCGGCTATTCGCACGGAACTCGATTACGCAATAATCGTTATCGAACCCAAGAGGAGAAAGGATAATTCGGAAAAGGAAACATTTCTGATGACATTTTCTGAGGAAAACCTAACAATTAGGGCAATCGCACTAGCCTGATTAGAAGTAGGTATCTATATCTAAGGGAATAACCGCCGTATCCTATATTTAAATTAAGCTCAATTTTGCGACCATTCTGAACTCGAGAGGTCGAAAATTTCTGTAGGGGAAAAGGGGGTAAGACGGGGTACCGAACCAAATTCACAGTTCAAATTGACCAATCACGCTCGTTTATTCATCGTTCTACGCGCCGCCATGATACTTGTCAGTCGCCCGATGATTAGTGGTTCACAAGTGTACAGTGTCAAAAAAACTCAAAAAAAGTGTTTTACTGTAAATTGCTTATAATATTTTCTTCTGGTTTGACACGTGACTGTGGTTTGTAAAATAACATTACCTGGTGAGGTGTTTCTGTGATTGGTGCTTAAACTAACCCATAATAAGGTCGACATCGTGGTTACTTAAGATTACTGTGCAAACATTACTGTGTTCCGGTTTGAAGGGCAATGTTTCCAGATAAATTACAGGGCTTAGAGATATAACAACCTAGATCTCTGGGTGACGAGCGCAGTGCAGTGCTGGGCAATGATTTGGACTCTTCATGTTCCAATAGCTGTGTGTCACTGTGTTGTTATGTTGCAGGCATGTTGCTTACCATCAGGCACATGACCAGCTCGTATTGTCACTCTTTCTTTAAAAAAAAAGGAAAGGTTGTGGGCTATTCTTTTTTGTTGTTTTTATTTTATAAAATGGCTCTCTGCAGGCAAGATGGTGTAATGGTACCCCAAAGAAAATATGAACTAAAAAACCAGAAACAAACTACTCCAAAAGATCTAAATTAGAAATCAAAGAAGAATAGCCGATCACGGAAAACAGCAAAACGAAGAGTCTCACCATCTGGAGATGAAAGTGAAGAAGAGGAAGACACACCATGTATGTATTGTGAGGAAGTATGTATATTACGTTTCCTTTGAAGGGTTGATATAATGCCCATTATATGAAAAATGGTGTTATGATTGCTGCGCAGGAATAGATGATGATGATGACAACGACGAAGCACATATCTGTGAGTTCTGCCAGCTCAAATAATCATCTCTTTCTGTGATCACTTTCATCACCCAATCTTACCTCCTTACCTGCACCATGGGGCACAACACCTTTCTTTTTTTTTCTCTTAAATGTGTTACCAAAAGTTCCTAATGACACCAAACATTAGAAAATACAATGATTTCTAGTTAATTAAAAAATAAATATGATTCTTTCACCATGTATTTTTTATTATTGACCTTTAAAGCTTAAGTACCCCATCTTGCCACCCTTTCCCTACCATAAACATAAGCAGCCCACTAAATATTCCCACTGCTGGGACTTGGCCTGGGAAAAGTCCCGTGTAATTTTTTAAACTTGAATAGGTTTACACTTGACCGCCATCTCGCCTGATGTTAAACGACGATGAAGCGTGCTTACCTAGAAGAAACCGACCTTGTAAAGTTCTAAATTGTATCTCTCAGGGAACAAGGAGGCCAGCAACTTATGACACTTTAAAGCTGTCCTTTCCTTTTACCTATACTAGCGACCCGCCCCGGCTTTACACGGGTGAAATGCTGATACTAAGTATATATATAATAAAGTAGCCAAGTGCGAGTTGGACTCGCCCATGAAGGGTTCCGTTCCAGCAAGTAACATAATATACATAGTACACATAGTTCTTGTAGTTCGTTGTAACTTTGATCGAAGTTTTAATAATAGTGTATTTATGACGTACTAAAAAAAAACTACTGATCAGATCGAGTTCAAACTAATTTTCGTTGGTAGTTTTCATGGTAATGTACATCATATATTTTTTTTAGTTTTTTCATTCTCTTACTTTAGAAGTTAGAGGGGGGGGGGACACACATTTTACCACTTTGGAAGCGTCTCTCGCGCAAGTTATTCAGTGTAGACAAAAAATATATTAGAAACCTCAACATCATTTTTAAGACCTATCGATAGACACCCCACACGTGTAGGTTTGATGGAAAAAAAAAATTTTGAGGTACAGTTCTCAGTATGAGGGTACCCCTAATTTTTGTTTTTTTAAAAAACTTTTGTAAAAATCTTAATGCGGTTCACAGAATACATCTACCTACTTACCAAGTTTCAACAGTGTAGTTCTCATAGTTTCGGCAAAAAGTGGCTGTGACATACGGACGGACAGACAGACAGACATGACGAATCTATAAGGGTTCCGTTTTTACGTTTTACGGAACCCTAAAAATGGTTATTGTGGGTTATTACTAAGAGATAGGCATTATTTTGATCTAGCTCATAGGATTCAGCCAGCGTTTGCAGTGTAAGCGCAAAAAATGTGTTTTTTACGACACTATATTAGAAACCAAAAAAATTATCCGTGCTACTCTGCTATTTTATTTATGCATGTATTTATACACAATAACCTTATTCTTGAATCACTCTATCTATTAAAAAAAATTAGCATCACCTGTTTGGTGGTTTTAGCACATATATAGGGACAGAGAAACCGATTTTGTTTTATACTATGTAGTGATAAGGAAAGGAACGGAACAGAACTATATTGTAGAACAGAACAGTGTTGTATAAACTGTGCAGGGCCGCCGTAAGCACGCGTGCAAGGCGTGCACAGCACGCGGGCGGCACGCTCAGGGGGGCGGCAAATCGAGGGATTTATCACGCAATTCAAAATTAAAAGTTCTCAAATTATGATTTACAATGCTACGATCTACCATGTTCAAGCAAAGGCTAACTTATTTAGCTATAGTTTCAACTACCTACTACTTCGTTAACCCGCTACTTCATTCGCGTACACAGGTCTTGTGGTCGTATTAGTAGGATATAAAAGCATTTTTAACAGCCTAGCCCGTTTATTAAATCAGCAATTTCGTCAAACAGCCAGGCAAATAACTTGGATCGTTGACAAGGCCAGTTTTAGTACTACTTAGAGATTTTTAACGGCGCCCCCTTTCTTTATAAACGCGTAGGAGGGAAGGGCGCCGCGCCGCAAGTGAACTTTGTGTCCGGCGCTCTGGGCGGTCGTCCTACCTTAGCTTTATCCTAACGCCGTTACTGATATTTGATATGTAATTACTTGCCTAGCCTGTTCATTTCATTTAGATTCACTGTCTGTCACCTACTGCCGAAACTCCCTAATCTGTCAAAATGGCGACGGCGAACAACAAATTCGATATGTATTTTTTCTATCTTACCCCTTTTTTGTGGTGGATTTTGTGGGGTGTGGTTACACCACCTGATAGAGACGGTCGGATTATGTCGGACTCGATATCATGGGTGGCCATGGTGTCTCTACTGACTAGAACCTCAACGGAGTTCCATTTTTGCCGCTGACGACGGAAACGCAGAGCTGCTATCGCATTCTTCCGTGAAACCGCGGCTTACCCGTCTCTGGGCTCTCCTATGGGGTACAACCCAGTCACTGACTCACATGAACCCAGGATACGACGCGACCACCTCGGGAAACAACTAGTAAATGGGTGCCAGGCGCCCCCGCGTCTTTTGATCCCCTGCAGCCCCACCGCGTTTGCCACCTAACGTTTTCGCCCCCCGTCAATGTTATGGCGCGCTGGGTTAGCGGCTTACCCTAATACTAACTGTGCTCTCCTGCTGCAGAACCCACAATCACGATGCCCACCCTCCAACATTGTAGCCCACCTCAGTTGCGCTGGTGCGCATACACCGTACAACTTACATGGCCGCATCGGCACCAGCTTGGAGGCAAGGCCTACACGAGCGGCCCCACTCGAGATTTCTCTTAGCTTCACTGTGGAAGACCAAGCCACGAGTACTGAGCCCTCCACTTCGTCAATACGAGAACTCTTCGGGAGGGTTTCGAAATTAACCTAACCTAATTTACGGGGTCCGAGTCACGGCGTCACGTCTCCTTGCTGGGCTGGCCTGGCCTCACTGGGGGACGGAATCCGCGCATTTAGCTCCAGTGATGCGCCGAAAACCATCGGCGCGTCATTGTCTCGTCACCGATGCACCTGAACCCAGTATACGCCGGAGAGCTACCAGTAAGTGAGTGTCAGACGCCCCCTCATCTGGACACCCCTGGTCCTCCGACGGGTCAGGTCTGTGGTCCCGGCGCTTACCACTTTTCGGTTGCAGTGGATAGGAACAGCGGTGCACCGCAATAATGACAGTTTCAGACAATAATGACAGACAATAATGACAATAATGACTCTTTCCCTGCAGCCCCACCGCATTCGCTATCTAACGGTTGTGACACTTTCAAGGCCGTGGCAGGCAAGGCGAACAGCGCAGTGTAATTCTGACCATCCTCTCCCGCCGTGGCCTCCACCTCACAGCCGCGATGCCCACCCCTAACCGTGCACCGTGCAACCCAGGACCGCGTTGAACCGATTTTGATGTTTTTTTTCATTTAAAGTTTCCTTGCAGTGGTTTTTAGCTATGTTTGGTTAATATCGATTCAAGATAGCCGCCACAAAATAGGAGATTTCATTTTTTTCACTACTCCCCTCATTCCCTCCATATGGGTATCAAATGAAAGGGCTTGACTAGTAGAATACTGTACAAATTTCAAATCCAAGGTGATTTACATGATCTAGTACCACCTTGTCCTTTTTGAAGTGAAAACTTCTTTAGGCGCGCTATAGACAGAATTTTCGTGGGCTGTAAAATGGATTCATCAATCGTCACGCGTGGATATGATAATAGATCGGATCGGATATGAAATCTTCGGGTAAACTCGGTAAAAACGGCCAGGTAGGTACCATGGTAACAGAAACAGTAAAGAGTTTCGATTACCTACCTCCAACAGCCCAGCGTTTATATCCAGATACCAGGACAACAGAAATATAAAAGAGCGTTTGCCCCTAGTTGCAATATTCTTTATAATTACGTTGATATAAAACTAGATGGCGCAACCATCGATTTAGCTGGCGGTGTTGAAATTATGCGAATGTACATAGACCTACGATGGTTTAACAAATAATTAGTCTTCTAACAAGGTAATAAATAAATAAAACAATTCAATTAAAAGTGAAAACATTTGAGTCACAAGTTTTCACTTCTATCGGCAGTTCCTATGACTGCCAATTTTTTTTCTATCGGAATGCTCGTAGCTCGAAAAAGTGACATCGTTTCATGGTTGATGTTCCAAAGACACGAACGAAGATATTTGACTCTACTTTTGTGATAAGAACGTCTAGGCTGTGGAATACGTTGCCTGAGTGGGTTTTCCCCGATGTATTTTTTTCTTTTTTCAATTACATTACAATCTTTGTGTCTTCAAATCGAGAGTGAATCGGTTTTTTTCTAGGTAAACACGCTCCATCGTAGACCGCATCGTCGCTTAACATCAGGTGAGATGCCGGTTAAGTGTAAATATACATATAAAAGTAAAGTAAAAGTAAGTTAAAAAAAAAGGTAGTCAGGAGTTAATCGAAATTTTTCACATTTTTTTTTTTTTTGTTATTGACAAAACTTAGAGTATGTTGTCTTGGGGCGGCATAATCGGTATTGCACGCGGGCGACGAAACAGCTAGCGGCGCCCCTGAAACTGTGTACAGAGTTACAATTTTGAAATAGTTTTATCCACAACTGCAAACTTAACAATAAATACACAAATTAAAATAGAATGGGACAAATAGGGAACGGATACTTACTATTAGACTACAGGCCCGTGAACAAAAATTACGTAGTAAATGAACCACCAGAAGACCTACGTAGGATGATATAAGGGTATAAAGTAATAAGATTCAGCACTATGCCGTCACTTGTAAGCTGTCCAACGTCCAACTGAGTACAGCCGAAGAGGGGGGCTGCAACCTTCGATTATTTCTCCTTGTCGCATGATTTTTGTACGGCATTGCGAAATAATGGATTAGGAGAGGTATTGAAACTGTATGGAACCAATGCCGTACATAATCCAATTTGACTTTTTAGATGAAAGCCTGTCTGTGGAAACTGTGATAGTCTGTACCTATGGATGTATACGGAATTCGGAATAAAGCCAAAAAAGTTTTCGCCATTTCGTTTCGTTTTGCTAATGGTACGGAACCCTTCGTGCGGGAGTCCCACTCGCACTTGGTCGGTTTTTTTGTATTTGTATGTTACGCGATATCTCCGCCAATTGTGAATCAATTTCGATGGTTCTTCTTTTGTTTGGTAGTGATACTTCAGAGGTAGTCCACACATAAAATTGAAATCGGTGGTTTTCGAAATATGAACAAAACAACTAAAATTCACTATCGTATACATCGATGACATGGTGATTGCTTCCTATTGAAGTTGGTGGAATGCCTGAATTTAATTTTAAATTAAAGTCGGTTTTTGTTTTTTCTAGGAAAATAAATTATTTATAAATGTATCATTCTGAAAACGTCTTAGTGAAAATTCGTTTTAAACACAATTGAAAATCCTCGAGAATTTTCACCAGTCAACTTTAAGAAACAATACGACATCATTATCAAATATTCTCGGACAATCTGAAATAAGCATCTTACCTTAATACTTTATAAGCAATCGTTTCAGCGTCTGATTCTTTAATCATGGCGCTGATTCAAAATTTACTTGTCTTGTATATTCCTTGGACAACTTTACTTGTGCCATCACATCTTGTACAAGCTCTTATTTTAGTCCTTACGACTTTGTGATAAAGTTTACTTTAGTTTAGAGACGAAAATAGGTGTAAAGAAATCTTAGTCAAGGTGTAAGTGACAATAAAATGGGAGCTTAGCTCTCGGGCCCGTCTTGAAGTGGAACGGCAAGGCAGGGGCAGATGAGAGGTGAAGGGGATGTAGGACGGACACAGTGAAATATAGCTGTCTCTTTCTTACATAAACAGTTTTTTCAGATTTAGGATTCCTTGCTAGAAAAGCTACAAGATAATATAAGTTTATCTTAAGCATTCGTTCAATAGATAGATAGACAGATACACTTTACTGACACACAAAAAAAACTAAAACTAGTGCGATAAGTTGGTGGTGTTCTCGGTAAAAGCGATATCTTCCAGGCAACCTTAGAAACTGTTAAACTTGAAAGAAACTTAAAAACTGTTACAGGCGTACTCTGCAAAGATTCCTTGAAGATCAAGATTAGTATTCGTGTAGGTAGTGGAATCATTAACACTACAGATATTTTTTATAGCATAGCGTGACGAGACGAGGAGGAAATGTGCCTGATGGTAAGCGACAGATACCGAAAATATACTTTTAAAGTATGATGTACCAGGGAACGCGTGGGATTTGATCCAGAGACTGCCGATCCGGAACCCCTGATTCGAATCCCATGGGTAGGTAGGTACCACTGTCTAGAATCGTAGAATCCATCCAATGATGGATTTTCATTAAAGTTAGCTGTTACATATCAATATAAGTACCAATAGATGTGCCCTGAGCCAATGTTCTTATCTGTGCCTGGGCACCTTGAAATCGGTAATAAACTGCGTCTCTGTGTGTATCGTACCTAAGTGGTTTACAAACAACCAATCTACTTGACCCCTAGAATCGCTAGCGGCGAAATTTGCTGTGGTTCTAAGTACCTACTTATTTTGGTTGTTGACAACGAATTGTGATAGGTAAAAACGTCCGGCGTCCACCGCTTCCTGCAACCGACTGGAATGGAAAGAGTGAGCTCACTCTTCCCAACGATGACATGATTCCGTGTGCCCTGAAGTTTGGGAGGACACATCTGTGTATTGAGATCGTTAAGCCGGGTTCCCACGGCCCGTTGTTTCACAGATCAGATCGCGCCTTAACAGGCCGACAGATCGTGGGAACGGTGGCATCCGATGAGGCCTGTGGTCGCCTGTCGTTGCCCGTCCGATCCGTCGGGAGTCGGTAAGTTCAAAGGCGCGGCGCGGCGCGGCGCGACGGTGCCTGTAGCGGCCTGTACGGGCGCGCCTGCGTCGGTTCATTTTCAAATGTTCCGCTAGGTTCCCGTACAAAATCATTTAGCATATCAGTTGCATTATATCTGTAAGTAATAAAGAAAAATATGTTTCTATTGCTGGAGAATATAAGGAGAATATAAATAATCGGGTTGAGCTAGTAAAAATTACCAACATTGATCGGCTCTTGTTGAATGACGACACCCACCAGCGTCCACAACTAAATAAAACCACAGCGGCTACACATGCAGCCATGCTCTGCGTGTCACACATGGCGGTAACGACAGGCGGATACAGGCCGACACACACCGTTGGAATGGCTCGGCGCGAGACGTAATCAGCCGCACAGGCATCCACAGGCGTGGCGCGATCCGGCCTGGCCTGTAATAACACGGGCCGTGGGAAGCCGGCTTTAGAATCCATCACCAACTCGCACTGGGGCAACATAGGTAATCCCCGAGTCGCAGTAGTGGGAAAATGAAGTGGGCTAGGTATTATGCTATTTGTATTGCAACGTATTGCAACCTACAGGAGGTTGCACTACGTTGCAATTAATAAATGGTACCTAAATTATATTTCCCAAGACAAACTAAGCTATAATGTAATCTCTGTGTAGAACAGACTTAATGTCTCTATTCCATGTTTGTCCGCTCCCTTCTCTCTACATAATTTATTTTGGCTACAGTTAAAAAATTGGTCGAGCTAACAGTTTAGGCGGGAAAATGGGGGATGAAATGAAAATAATACGGCAAATATGGTAAATGATTTCATTTGAATTGCCATATTCAGCGGTAATGGTGTGGAAACCGGGAGTACATTGTGCGTGGCGGTTTGATCGCTTTCACTCGAGTTTCCGTTACGTTGTCTATGGTTTTATTGCTTTTTTTTTTGCTTCGCCCATTGTAGTGCAAGAGCCCGTGTCTATCGGACTTCAGTACATTTTTAAAAGTCGAAAGTTAGCTAGCGGGATTTTATAACCACATAAAGGGACGACGGGATACTGTGAAGTTTATTTTATTAATAACTTTGAATATTTTGATTTCTATAGCCACTTCAGCATACACCTAGGCATAACTATTTTCTGATCTGTGACCTAGGTACCTACAGGAGGTAGGTACCTACACAAACTTGGCTCTGTGACCAAAAGTAAAACTAAAAATGTTAATATAAGTAAACATAGCATGCGGTAGTAGGTACTGGCTTTTCACCAATTGTATTTGTGATTCCTAATTCTAATGTACCTAATTTTTCCAAATTATATTTATTCCGAAGAATAAAATCATCATATTTCACCAGATACGCTACCCCTTCCTTAGTTCCTACCTATAATTTTAACTTGACCACTGATAAATGTCGCTACTATCGCATCCTGCAATACATTTCGTATTCAAATTGTTAGTTTCAGGATACGTAGGTACTGGACGAGCAGTACAAGTTTGTGAGTCTGTAACTGCTAAATGTGGTGATATTCCTGGCCATAGCTGGAAGCCTATATAATTTCTACCTGAGGTTGGGAGAGTACCTACCAGAGTACACTAACAAACTTTCAGCTTTCATAAAATAAGTCTAGCGTGCGCAGGCTCTTAGTCCATTCGACTTTATCGCCCTTGCCCTATCGTTACCACCAGTTATTGCCCTTTCCCTTATACATATTGAATAGCCATTGCCGTTCAATTTTGGCGCTTCTTTATATAGTTCTAGTTCTATTTTTGTGTAAATAACTTAATTAATTATGGCAGTTTCGAGCTTATATCTACACTAGCTGTTACCCGCGACTTCGTCCGCGCGAAATAAATACTGAGGCAGTACCTATTTGTATATCCAGACACATTTACGGTTACTAAAAACAGCTTATAATAAAACAATTGTAAACAATTTAATCAAAATCGGTTCAGTTGTTTAGATTTGAAAGCGTAAGAGACATTCATCCCCCATTTCAACCCCAATTTCATCCCCATACAGTTCGAAATTACAAAATTGCAAGAACAAACATTCGTTTGCTTCGTGTCAAGTGTATATAGAGTATATATACAGAGTTTCATGGTTTTATCTTCAACGGTTGCGAATTTCCATATTGACATTCATCCCCCATTTCAACCCCAATTTTGAAAACCCCCGTAAAGTTTGAAATTACAAAATTGATAGAACAAACATTTAATTGCTTCGTATCAAGTATCTAGATTCAAACTTTGAAAAAACTTAAAAAAGACGAGTTTTCATACAACCGTTCATCCCTTGTTTCACCATCTTTAGGGTTGAATTTCGCAAAACCCCGTCTTAGCTAGCACCTACGTGCTAAAAGGGATCTCCATGCAAAATTTCAGATTCCTAGCATTTGTAGCTACCGAGATTCCTTGATGAGTGACCTTTCGCTTTTATATATATAGATATATCAGCCTACCATGTTCTACTGTTGGAAATAGGCCTCTCCCATAATACGCCACTCAGCCTTGTCCTCTATCCTTGCCTTTTCTTCTTCAGCCACAGCATGCTGCTTTATGTGTATCGTCACTCCATCGAGTTTCAGGCCGCCCTACACTACATGCTGATTCACTACCACAGCCAACAGTTATTGTCCTACAACAGAATGACCAGCCCGACATTTTTTTCAGCAATCAGGCACAGGCAAGAAAATAGTTACTTACCTACATTTTCATCTGACCTACAATACAGTACAGTCCGCGAGGTATAAGCTGAGCTTTGCATTAGTGTGAGTGATCACCAAAAGTACAGTCAGACGCAGGACGCTGTGACCATGTTCTCTTAATAAGGTGTCAATTTTATATTCAATAAATCGTTGTTTATTATGCAGTATCAATTGTATATTGGTATAAACGATAGGCCTGCCCTGAATACGGTATTCGGAAATTTTAAGTAAATAAGTTATACGTAGGTGACGGATCTCATGCTTTTCCGTTAAAATTTTTCTGTTATTCTCTGTCCTTGACCATTTGAATCCTAAAAGAGATACTGCTTTTCGCAATGACCATATTGATCCTGGATAGTTAATGTCAGCTTGTTGTTTAAGAGTTTGTTGTCTGACTGTACTTTTGGTAATAGATGCGTATGCATGTGATCACTCACACTAATGCAAAGCTCAGCTTATACCTCGCGGACTGTACCTAGGTTGATCACTGGCTGGCCTGGCGGCTTAGTTGGTAGTAGGTAACTCTGCCAGCGAAACCGTGGGTCGTGGGTTCGATCCCCACCCAGTGCAAATATTTGTGTGATGAATTCAAATATTTGTACTGTGCCTGGGTTGTGAAATGACCACCAATATTTATTTATTATTACAGCTTGATTAGTCTGGAATAGCACGTAGGTTGGCTATTTTTAATCGCGAGACAGCAACAAGAACGGTAATTAAGATGGTGACTGGGTCAAAAATATACCATTCTTATTGGTCCGTCAGGTAAATTATGAAAATAATAGGATTCACATTTTTGGTTTTATCTTTTATCATATTACTAGCTGTTACCCGCAACTTTGTACGCACGTAGGTAGTAAATACTAAGGTTACTCAGGCAGTACCTACCTATTTGTATATTTATTATTTACCCATAGGTACACCTTTACGGTTACTAACAGCTTCTAATAAAACAATTTTATACAATTTCATCAACAGTTGTTTAGGTGTGAAAGCATAAGAGACATTCGTCCCCCATTTCAACCCCAATTTCACCCCCGTACAGTTCGAAATTACAAAATTGATAGAACAAACATTCGTTTGCTTTGTGTCAAGTGTCTTTATGCAGAGTTTCATGGTGTTATCTTCAACGGATGAGAACTTCCATATTTACATTCATCCCCCATTTCATCCCCGTACAGTTCGAAATTACAAAATAGCTAGAACAAACATTCGTTTGCTTCGTGGCAAGTGTCTATATACACAGTTTCAAGGTTTTATCTTCAACGATTGGGAACTTTCATGTTGATATTCATCCCCCATTTCAACCCCAATTTGACCCCCATACGTTTGACCCCCGTTTGAAATTACGAAATCGATAGAACAAACATTAATTTGCTTCGTGTCAAGTGTCTACATACAGAGTTTCATGGTTTTATCTTCAACAGTTGGGAACTTTCATATTGACATTCATCCTCCATTTCAACTCCAATGTCACCCCCGTACAGTTCGAAATTACAAAATTGATAGAACAAACATTTAATTGCTTCGTGTCAAGTGTCAAGATACAAACATTTATAACTTTGAAAATGAATATTCATACAACCGTTCATCCTTTGTTTCACCCTCTTAGGGGTAGAATTTCCCAAAACCCCGTCTTAGCGAGCGCCTACGTCCTAAAAGGAACCTGCGTGCAAAATTTCAGACTCCTAGCATTTGTAGTTTCTGAGATTGTTTGATGTGACCTTGAGTGACCTTTCGCTTTTTTATATATATAGGTATTACTAGCTGTTACCCACGACTTCGTCCGCGCAAAATAAATACTAAGGTAACTCAGGCAGTACCTATTTGTATAACCAGACACATTTACGGTTACTATAAACAGCTTCTAATAAAACAACTGTATACAAAATTTCATCAAAATCGGTTCAGGTGTTTAGATCTGAAAGCGTAAGAGACATTCGGCCCCCATTTCAACTCCAATTTCACCCCCGTACAGTTTGAAATTACAAAATTGATAGAACAAACATTTAATTGCTTCGTGTCAAGTGTCTAGATACAAAATTTGAAAACTTTGAAAATCACGAATTTTCATACAACCGTTCATCCCTTGTTTCACCCTCTTAGGGGTTGAATTTCGCAAAACCCCGTCTTAGCGAGCGCCTACGTGCTAAAAGGAACCTCCATGCAAAATTTCAGATTGCTAGCATTTGTAGTTTCTGCGATTCGATTCGATTCGACCTTTCGCTTTTATATATATAGATAATTTTTTATTTACTTATTATATATAGATAGATATTTAGATTAAAAATCGACAAAGATACAGATTATCAAACTTTCGGAGTGTCGTCACGTCTACATAAAAATCGTAAATAGACGTGACGTCACCCGAAACTTTTGGTTGTGACGTCACGTCTATATAAAAATCGTATATACCTAGACGCAGAGCCGGATCTAGGGGGGGGCAAGCTGGGGCCCGTGCCCCGGGCGGCAAGTCCAGGGGGGCGCCAAAACTCGACTTTAATGGACAAATGCGACCACAGAAAAAATATACTGGCACAAGTGTATGTAGGTACATTTCACAGTTCTTTTACTGTGATTATATCAACTCGAATGATACCCAGGTGTACTAGTGTACAGCACACGAACCACCTTATACGCGGGGTGCGTACTGCGTAGCCAGACATAGATCCAAAATACGCTCCCGCTCGCCTGGAGAAACCGTACATTGCAGCGGCAAAGTTGCTGAACTGAAACTGTTTTAGCTTTTACTTTGGTCTCTCTTTCTTTTCGCTTGAAATTGTAGAAACAGCAATAGCAAAACTAGAGCAGATTTAGGGTGCTTTTCCACCAGAGATGTGCTATGCAGCTATGCTGCGAAGATGTGAAATCTACGGTACGAAAATATGTGACCGTTTCCACCAATACTACGCTAGGTAGCTGTGCGAGGAAGATGCGCTACGAAGATGCGCCGCCGCAAAGTAGCTGTGCGAAAAAGATGCGCATCTCGAGCTATGCTATGTATCGATACTGTAGGTACTCTGCCCTGCACATAGCTACACCACTCGCGATGACCCATAGCACACATCCATAGCACTCATCCATAGCACGCATCCATAGCACGCATCCATAGCACACATCCATAGCACGCATCCTTCCATACAAAAAACATATCTTAGTTGAATCCGGTTCCACCAGTGCTATGCTATGTGCACCAATGGATATGATTGGTGGATATCAAACGCATCCATAGCATCGTAGCATAGCACATCTCTGGTGGAAAAGCAACCTAAGTTAAGCCACCGTAAGCGGGCGTGCAAAGCGTACCCCGCACACGGGCGTCACGCCACACGCCCCGGTAAAGCAACTGAGTGACTCATCACGTATTTCAAGTCATCGTCATAATATCCGACCCAAAATTATCATCATGAATTCTTCTTCCCTCATTTTGGTGGGAGGCTAGGCACCGGTTTCGAGACGAACCTCTTTACTGGGGCTGGACGCCTGGAGACACTCCAGCACGGGTGAGAATCAGCACTTTTGCGCCTTTAATGAAACTATTTTCTTATTTGTGCCTTAACCACAGAATAAATATTAGTACAAGTACAGAAGAATCACTTAGCGAAAACAATTATATAAATAGCGACTCTTGCTGGGACACAACAAAGTGCAATTCAGCTCGCATTAGCTCTCAATGCCTATCGCGATATTCACCTAAACATTTGCGCTCTCTTCTAACGCGTAACTCTGTCGCTGTCTGGCGCGGAATGATGCGCAAGGGTTGTCAACATATCTAATAACATTTTGCGCGGGAAACGTGTTGCGCGAGCGCTCAGCCGTGCGTCCGACAACCGACTGGCACTTGTTCCGTGGGAGTAACAGTCTAGCCGTAGGCTAAAAACGCGCGACCTTGAGCGAGTGGTGATGCTCTGCCTTAACATTCTCGTAGGCTGCGTCTGGGCATGGAGTATCTATATTCACTAAGTTGAGTCTCCTATGGAGTCATCGCCTCTTTTCCTTCTTCCTGTACAGCCAGGAGGAGATCATGAGGGTAATTACGCTAGGTACATCAGGATGGCATGAAGGCATCAATGGTGTGGCACGATATTTTGTAGGTGTGGATGTGGCCCATAGTCTACGTAGTAAAACACACCGCGTACCAGACTAACCACACCTCCACCGCTTCGATGTTTCACCGTCATCACACATCAACACCGTGTGATAATGTGTGATGTTGTTTCGATTTCGGCTTCTGGAAACATCCTCAGGGTGATATTTTACTTTACTTGAAGTCTTTTTTTACTGGTCGCACTATATGTAAGACGCGTATGAATGCAGGTCTAGTATAATTATGCCCAGTTAGATTCGTAGCAGCAGCTTGGAGCCCAAGATTGGGCCCAGCAATATTCGACCCGCATTCGCTTGCCAGACTTCGTAACTGATTTGAGAGTGCATGCTCAAGTTTGCGTTAATATGGGCGCTCATTTGACCTGATAGCATGTTCTCGAAGTTACAGCAGTAGTGGTAAAGATGTATTCCATTTTATCCATCCAGACTGTGAATCGAGAAGCTCTGTTAGCTGCAGTCTGTGGGTTGCGTGAGTATGTATATACGCGTTTTCATCGGCAAAAAGAATCATCTTTGGCAGGTTTTGATAGAACTATTTATCTTGCAAGTGTTCCATATTCTATAAGTTACTGAACTATAGGGGCGACCAAATTATTTCATTTCAATTATGGTGCCAGAATCCGAAGATCAAATGCGTCTTATAACTAATGAAGTTGTACTACACTTGGGTGACAAAACAGGTAGCAGCGGGCTTTTTTAAGAACATTTATCAACTCTTTTTCTTCATTTTGATAGGCAGTTGATAATATAGATATTGGATAGTGGTCAATATAACCGGCATCCACAATAGAACGCTAGGCAAAATAACAGAAAGGAATGAGCTGGCTGAGTCCGTGCCATTTTTGGCTCATCAGTTTAGTAGTGGTCATTTTAGGGCTCTTTGTAGAGTCCTGGGGAAGGACTACACCTTAGCCAGTTATTCTGCTGTCAAGCAAAAGTGTTCAAACATTACTATGTTCAGGTTTAACGGCAATGTTTCCAGAGAAATTATTGGGCTAAGAGATAAACCACTTTATATCTCCGAGTGACGAGAGCAGTGTAGTGCTAGGTAATGATTTGGACTCTTCGTGTTCAAATAGCAACTGTGTCACTGTGCTGTTCTGGGCAGGTATGTCAGTCTTGTGTCCTGTTCGTCTTGTCACTCTATACTAAAAAAATCCTAAGTCTCCCGGATGACAGAGGTGGAACCGCGGCTATCATTAGCAACGTGTGTGAGAGAGATATCACGCAAAGATCACAGAGAAGATCAGTTGTTTGGCCTCCATAGTGTTACAAGCTTTCAAGCTTTGCTCAGTTTGGAGTTCGTCATGACAGCCAAATGCGGGGGTTCGCGGGCCCGTAATGGCGGTACTTGGCATGTTGGTGTACCATGTCCAACCATGGTGTCGAGGAGACCGAGTTATCCCTGGATAGTGGTCATGAGTCATGAGTAGATGCATTGAACCCCCCCCCCCCCCCCCCCAAAGAAAAGAAAGAAAAATACAAGATAAGTAGATGGGGGCGCCATTTTTCAGATTTTGCCCCACCTAAAAAATATTGAAGATCCGGGGCTGCCTAGACGTGACGTCACTCAAAACTTTTAAGCATAATTACTTAGTAGTTTTTTGTTTGTGAAACAAAAGAAAAAATACGTGTATCTATCTATCTACAATATATTTTAATAATCTAACTGACGGAGTTTTTTTTTTTTTTTTTAGTTACCGTACCTATATTACCTGGATTAAATCGTGGGGCTATTAACACACAAAATAAAGTTAAGACAAGGACTACGCCAGTTGAATTGATAGGGCAAATAGAACAACTGGTAATGACCATTCCCAAGAAAATCTACACACCAAAGGCTTAAAAGCTTTCTCTAATAAATCACCCGTTGGGTGGATCTAGAGATTAATTTTGTTGGGGAAGTATCTACTGTAGGTAGTAGTACGACCTCTATACCTAGGTATTAACTTTTATATCACGTAAATGATAGCTAAGTATTAGATAGTAGAATGGGCTGCTAGCTTCATTGTTTCCTGGTATACATTTAGAACTTTTATGGTCAGAATGAAATAATCAAACAGCCCACCAAAAGGTTCCCACGGCTGTGACTCGGGCCCTTCTCTCGCAAGGAGAGTCAAGGGCATAATCCACCACGCTGGCTTAGTGCGGGTTGGTGGATGACACATGACTTCGAAAGATTCTAGGTACACGTCGGTGTCCTCATGAATTTTTCCTGCACCGATTTGACCGCACATGACTTCGAAAAGACAATGGTGCGCGTGGGATTTGAACATGGGGACTCCGGGGCTTCTACCGCCTAACGAAAAATGCTTTGACGCTTTGACGTTGCTGTCTCTTTTCTTCTCGCTTGAAATGAAAGAGACGGCAATGTCAAAGCGTATCGGCAATTGCCGTTCTCCCGACTAGATCCAGATTTGGGATCCCCTAAACCTAAATTATATCATAACCATAAAGTGCATCTTACTTGGTTAAGCTTTCTTAGGTTCTATAAATCTTGAACAAAAACGAATTGTCTTCCATTTGCTTGAAAAACACGCCATTTAAAGGGAAGTATTATAATCGCTAGTAGCATCCCCCGGGTTTCATTCATGTAATTCTCGATCTCATTACTTTCCCGCGATAAAACGTTACGATCCCGCGATAAGACGTGATTGAGCAACAAACATCCAAATATCCAAACATCCATACGTTCACATTTATAATATTAGTAGGATTTAGGTATAATATCAGTACCTAGGATAGTAGGATTGCCGATATATTATGGTATGAGATTTATGTTATGGGAAGTCGTGTTGCTTACCGTACCATCAGGCATACCTACATCTTATTCGTCTAGGGTCACACTAAGTATATTTCGAAGAACGCTGTGCATATTTTCTAGATATTCTAGGTATGGCTAAGCAACAATCTGGATTCTTAGTATTCTATTTGTTACTAGCTGTTCACCCTGGCTTTGGTACGTATATAAGTAACTACGTACTATATAGCCTGCTAGCAGCGCCCCGCGGTATTACCCGCGTAGTTCCCGTTCCCTTTATTTTCCCGGGATAAAAAGTAGCCTGTCCAGATTATAATCTACCTGTGGTCTAAGTTTGAACCCGTTCCGTTCAAACGTTCCGACGTGATTGAGCAACAAAGACCCAAACATTCGCATTTATCATACGAGTAGGATTACGCAACCTTTCATCGACTGGCATTTGAGCAGATTCAGGTTCATCATCAACAGCCCACTAAACGTTCTGTTAGGTCGAAACTCACTGAATCTATAAAAAAAATCAATTTGAACTTTTGACTTTTATTTAATTTAAAAAAACACTTCACAAATTTTATGTTGTTGTTAAATTGTATGGGGCCTTTCCTAGACCAACCGAAATGGATAATGGGCGCGCGCGGCACTTCTGTAGGGGGTCTCCGAGGTCTCAGGTCCGGCGGGCATGAACCAGGTCCGTAGGCTGAGAGGCAGAGTAACCTTTCGAGAACTGACTGGGAGATTTAACCGAGAGTTCGACTTTATATAGCAAAATACTGCAGAATCGCCAATATCGAAATCGAGAAATTGACTCTCTGCAGGATCAGGCTCGGTGCACTGGGTTTTAGAGCACAGTGGAGCTGCACAAAGGTTCTCTACCTTGAGGCGAGCAGTGGTCAACAGAAGGGCGGTGCTGTATAAATACGGCACAGCGGCTGACGGCTCGGTGCTTCTACGGCGATGGAGACAGTAGTGACTGGTTGGCGGCTGGCTCTAGCTCAGAGCGGAGCAGGCCAACAGTTGAGTCACTGAGACCCGAAGTGGCGCGGCGCGATGCGTGATAGTAGGCAACTAGGGACAATAGATCCCACTTCTGACACCAATAATGTTAGGTCGAAACTCACTGAGTCTATAAAAAAAAATCAATTTGAACTTTTGACTTTTATTTAATTTAAAAAAACACTTCACAAAGTAAAACTCACCGTAGGCTGAGAGGCAGAGTAACCTTTCGAGAACTGGGAGATTCGAGAGTTCGACTTTATATAGCAAAATACTGCAGAATCGCCAATATCGAAATCGAGGAATTGACTCTCTGCAGGATCAGCAGTTTTAGGGTTGTAACAGTTCCCACTGCTGGGACTCGGGGCCTTCTCTCGCAAGGAGAGAGTTATACCCCGTTTACATGATTCCAGTCCAGCGACCGAATCCAGCGCTGGATTGCTTACTATTTGGAATAATGGAGACTGGAATGCACTGGCACTGGATTGATGCATTCCAGTGCCGGTCTCCATTATTCCAGTAAGCAATCCAGCGCTGGATTCGGTCGCTGGACTGGAATCATGTAAACGGGGTATTAAGGCTATAATCCAGCACGCTGGCCCAGTGCGGGTTGGTGGATGACACATGACTTCGAAAGATTCTAGGTACATGTCGGTTTCCTCACGATGTTTTCCTTCACCGTTTTAAGTTAGCGGCATTACGCACATGACTTCGAAAAGACAGTGGTGCGTGTGGGGTTTGAACCCGGGGTCTCCGGATCGGCAGTCGCCGTTCTCCCGACTAGACCAGCCGTAACTTAAGACTTAATCTTAATCTTAACGTAAGATTCAGGAGGTCTACTACGAAGTCCGATAAACGATATATCGGCCGAACTTATGGACGTTTCCTACCACGAAAGTCAATCGGTCGGTTGATCGGATCGGCCGTTTCATTCGATCCGACCCTCATCTGACCTAAGTCTATAACTTCCGACAGAGATGTATCCATCCAAATGTTTTTCGTGGATATTCTACACTCCGATTCAGCTGTCGGTCGGATCCGATCATTCAGAGTTTGTTTTCGTAGTAGACCTGCAGGTTACTCACGTGTAATATGGTAGTTTCAGCCTGACTTAAGCTCAGACCAACTGTTAAGGACTTAAGCTAGTGATTAACGAGAAGCAGCCGCGCAAGCGCTGTCCTCTTTCAAAAGGCCGCAGGTTACGGCTAATACAAGTCGGACAGATCATCTGTCTGATCTCTGGACCGACCAAATCACACGTGAGAGGTGAGTAACTCGTTAACCTTCTGACCGTCAGGACAAAATTGGATTTCCATGCCCTATAGGTACGCCTTAGCACTAAATTAAAAAAAATCTCAGCACCCATGGTTTTCAGCGACTAGTTTCGTACACTTACACGTTGCTGGGATTTCCTATTTTAGGACAGGTTAAGTAAAAACACCAGTAATATTGTTAAATATTTTAATTACTATTTTGGTATTGTGCGATTAGTAAATAAACTAAAGACGTCAAGTATAGAGGACTCTGGCGGTCAAAAGGTTAAATATTTTTTAAAAATAAAAGTTATTTTACCAAAAGAAGATTTCAAACCGTAACTCAATGCATATTTGTTGATTTATTTTGCGTTATGTACACATTTGTACATAACGCAAAATAAATCTTTTTTATATATATATGTATGTATGTATGTTCTTTATTTCATAGATACCACTTACATATATTTTTGATTAAAAAACACTTGTTAAGGGTAACCTACGAATAGTCAAAATTACAAAATAAAAAATAATTAAGGTAGGTATGTCAAAAAAAAAGATAATTATACAATCCAAATTTATAAACTGAGTATGCCTCAGGGCAATTGACGTCACACATAACAACAGTCATTTATGTAAATTTTTCATTTAAAGTTCCATTTTTTACAATTTCTATCACAAATGAGATTCGCAACACACTTACAAATATATTATGTTTATAAGTATGTATAGACGTCAGGTATGTATACAGGTCGTAGTCATAGTATAATTAAATTTGACATAGTCATTGTTTAAATATTCTTTTATGCTGCGGCCCCACCTATGAGGCGAATATTCGTAACGTGTTGGCGCAACAAAAACATCGTATTCTGACTAAGACGATGTTGGTG
Source organism: Ectropis crepuscularia (assembly GCA_963693475.1). Taxonomy (NCBI): domain Eukaryota; kingdom Metazoa; phylum Arthropoda; class Insecta; order Lepidoptera; family Geometridae; genus Ectropis; species Ectropis crepuscularia. The sequence goes on from OY856358.1 coordinate 22,250,516, forward strand.
TCTACATTAGCAGGCGAATATTCATGTCAAATTGGTGCGATGTATTGTGCTTTGATTATTTACTTGTCTAGATAGACCGCTCCGCGTAGAAACATCAGAAATATAAGTTAAGTTAAGATAAGTTCAATTGTGTCGGTCGGTTTAATTGTCGCAACAATGACGTTGCGCGGTTTTGAGACATTTGAATATTTGCTCTATAAAAGTCTGCATAAATTAGGTACCAAGGACGATTGAAAACAACTAAAAATATTAGCTGATATCGGTAAGTAACCTTTACATTACCATTTAGTTCATCCGATCCATCATGCATGCTCGGAAAACCATATTATGCAAATCATTCATGAGAATATCTCTTGTATTTGGGTTTTTTATTTTTCTTATTTTGCTAGCTATCAATTTCCCAAACATTTCATATTCATCGTTTACGCTTCCTTTGACGTGCTCAAATGCCTCTTGCATCTGCCTCTCTGAGAATAAATCATTCTCTACAATAGTCATGTTTTAATTTTATAGCATTGATATCTTGAGATATATCTAATTTAAGTGAATTGAACACTGAATTGAACGAATTATAGGTATCTATAAATCGAAATATATTTTTACCCACTTTAACAGGAAATACTTGGGGAGCCTGTATCACTTAGCACGCATACCATTGACATAAGAACAGTAATAGCAGGGACAGCGATAGACAATTGTTAAACTTGTGTTTGAAACCTGGCTTCGTACGTTTGTCGCAATTACAGCGTAACGCGTCATCTAGACAAGTCAATAATCAAAGGCATTGTGCCGAATAGGGTTGTTCAGATTGTTGTGCGTCGACACGTAGGCAGTAATTTAAAAATGAAGGAAATAGTGGTTTTGCATCATATGTCAGTAAACTATCATTTATTAAAATTGTACGAGTATCATTTACGAAATAATATGAAAAAGAGAAGAATGAGGAGATGGTGGATGACTACTATTCATAGAAACCGAACGATGTAAGTATTCTGGAAAGTAATCTCTTCTTACCGCAGGCGCAAGAAGATAGCCGTGAGTGTATAATAATTGTTGACGATTGGCTGGAACATTTTCTTTTTCTATTTTTAATTGTATTTTATATTCTATTTTTCCTGTGTCTTCAGTTGTTGCTTTAGTTACCTTGGTTCAGGAGCGTTTTGGTTTAATTTTGTAAATGTTTTAAATAATTTTAATATTTTTACTATCATTGTGCGCCTTTCTCATTTCTTATATTCACCAGCTAGTTACAGTCCACCGCTCCCCAATAATTATAATTTCACTTTGTTTTTCTCATGTACAGCACAGGAATGGAAAGTATGTATGTTATCTTACTTAGCCGCAGAGAGTGGCATGGAATTTCCTGGATTTTTACGTATGTCAACATCTGGCTTTGAAATACTGCTACAAAAGGTCGCACCATTAATTACCAATAATAGTTTAAAAAACGAAAAAACACGCTTTTAGCACGCACTAAAAATTACAAAAGCATTTCAAATAGCCTGTCCACCATCTTGAACGTCCGCCATATTGAATGTAAGTCACGTGACTATTTTTTTCGTATTTTTGACAGCAAACCCTTTTATTTGATACCCATATCATGGGGGTGGATTTCAAATAGCCAGTCCGCCATCTTGGGTAGGGCGCCATATTGGATTTGTAATGACGTTTCCTTTAGTAGTCATGTATTGTCATCAGAATTCAGAGCGTGTGTAAAATTTAATCCTAATCAAAGACCGAGAAGTGGGTCAAATTAAGATTCCAAGATTTTCTACATACATACTCGTAGTTACCTAAAAGTGAAGCGAACAAAAGCGTGTTAAAAAAGATACGAAATTCAGAAAAGCTAGTAAAACTATCCAATACTTAAGTCTTTAACATTCCTTTTGTGACGTTTGAAATTGATTGTATGAATTGTATAATTTATGGGAAACCTTACCTGAAATAAATGAGTTTTGATTTTGAATTGACGTAGGTCAAGCGAATATTGCCGCGACAAATCCCTATGATTCGCGCCAGTTTACCAAGAGCTCTTCGATGCTTCATCGTCTTGTTGCGCATACATTGCGATAACACGATGTACCCGGCCACACTAATCGCGCCAACACGAATATTCGCCGTAGGACGCATATGAGTCCGCACCATTAAAGTATAAATAGTTTTGTCCAGCAATAAAATTTTTACTTTTCTGATAAAGACCGCGTCATTAGTCATCTTCTGTATTTCCAACGGTAGTTTGTTGTATAATTCTTGTCCTCTGATGAGCGGGACCCTTTTCGACATATTCAGTCTGTAAGGTATGTACTCAAAATATAGTCTGCTCCTACTAGGTCTCAAATTGTTAGTCTTTTGGATCTTATATTTACTCAAATTTTGCCTAACAAATTTCAAAATTTCAAGTATGTAAAATGATACCGATGTCAAAATTTGTAATTCTATATGTATAGATTACTAATAACTATATCAAGGTACCTATAAAGGTACTTACCTACTAGCGGACCCGACAGACGTAGTTCTGCACACATGTAGGGATGAAACGATACGAGTAAATACAAGTAATTACTCGATACTTTTCTTTCGATACCAAGTACTTTTGGTATCGATACTTTAGAACTGAGTACCAAGTAGTATCGTAAAGTAAGTACTTGTATCGGTACTCGGTGATCATGGTCACCGGTCACTCTTCACTCAACAGTTTGTCTCTGTCTCTCCTACTTTGAACGGAATTATACTGTTTCGCTCAGGCTTGATCACGTGATTATCGTGTCAGGCAGGCCCTTGGTGAACATAGTGTTCGTTCAAGTAATTCACTAATAAATCTGTGCTGTGCGTGCGTGTGCTTGTTTGTTTGTTTTTGTTGCGATTGATTGAATTGAATTTGTAAAAAGTTAAAACAACATAAATTCAGTGATAATGGGACCACCAAGGTCTGAGGCGTGGCGATATTTTAATAAGAGAAATGAGAAAGTAGCCCAATGTAAAAAGTGTTTTAAAGACGTACAATATTGTGGTAATACTTCCAATTTGCACAAACACCTGAAGACCCACCCTGACTATACTCCAACTACTAATGTAAAGATTTCAAAGTAAGTATTTTAAACCTTGTGAATTGTGTATTTGTTAAAATATCTGAACGTAATACATACCGTAGTGCATTTCAAAATGTAATTAAAGTATTTTTTTTAAATAAATACTCATGACCATACCGCATACTCCTGGACGTCTACTCTCTTTCTACGAAAACGTAATTTCGAAAAAAAACTCGCGACTTTCTTACTGTCGTCCTACTTGGTTTCGTCCGATAGAGCATTGTTTGACGTTTAAATGTTCTAAGCCTACTCTAATATTCTAGATTTCTAGAAGATTTAATCGGTAGGGATGAAACGATACGAGTAAATACAAGTAACTACTCGATACTTTTCTTTCGATACCAAGTACTTTTGGCATCGATACTTTAGAACTGAGTACCAAGTAGTATCGTAAAGTAAGTACTTGTATCGGTACTCGGTGATCATGGTCACCGGTCACTCTTCACTCAACAGTTTGTCTCTGTCTCTCCTACTTTGAACGGTATTATACTGTTTCTCTCAGGCTTGATCACGTGATTATCGTGTCAGGCAGGCCCTTGGTGAACATAGTGTTCGTTCAAGTCATTCACTAATAAATCTGTGCTGTGCGTGCGTGTGCTTGTTTGTTTGTTTTTGTTGCGATAGATTGAATTGAATTTGTAAAAAGTTAAAACAACATAAATTCAGTGATAATGGGACCACCAAGGTCTGAGGCGTGGCGATATTTTAATAAGAGAAATGAGAAAGTAGCCCAATGTAAAAAGTGTTTTAAAGACGTACAATATTGTGGTAATACTTCCAATTTGCACAAACACCTGAAGACCCACCCTGACTATACTCCAACTACTAATGTAAAGATTTCAAAGTAAGTATTTTAAACCTTGTGAATTGTGTATTTGTTGAAATATCTGACATACGTAATACATACCGTAGTGTAGTATTTACTAAAGTATTTTTTTAAATAAATACTCATGACCATACCGCATACTCCTGGACGTCTACTCTCTTTCTACGAAAACGTAATTTCGAAAAAAAACTCGCGACTTTCTTACTGTCGTCCTACTTGGTTTCGTCCGATAGAACATTGTTTGACGTTTAAATGTTCTAAGCCTACTCTAATATTCTAGATTTCTAGAAGATTTAAACGGACAAAACGACGGATCGAAGTAGAATCGGAGTTGGAAAATCGCGAGTTTATTGCGAAATTACGTTTTCGTAGAAAGAGAGTAGACGTCCTGTTCTTATTTTCTTCTATAGTTTCGACGAAAATACTGAAAATATGCTCCGATACAAGTAGGTATCGATACTTTTCATGCGATACCGAGTAGGAATCGATACCTCATGACCGATACGGTATCGAGTAAAAGTATCGATACCCAGGTGGTATCGTTTCATCCCTATTAATCGGACAAAACGACGGATCGAAGTAGAATCGGAGTTGGGAAATCGCGAGTTTATTGCGAAATTACGTTTTCGTAGAAAGAGAGTAGACGTCCTGTTCTTATTTTCTTCTATAATTTCGACGAAAATACTGAAAATATGCTCCGATACAAGTAGGTATCGATACTTTTCATGCGATACCGAGTAGGAATCGATACCTCATGACCGATATAGTATCGAGTAAAAGTATCGATATCTCGGTGGTATCGTTTCATCCCTACACACATGTCATAAAATACAAAAAATTCTTGATTGTATCTTTTAATCTAAACCATTCTCGAATCAATTTCAACAAGCAAAAAATTTCGGCCCAGTCGTTAATAAGGATAAGTTTTATTACCCAATAATTTAATTAACGCACAGATATACATTTACATAAAGATAATTATTAATAGGTAGGTACTAGCGGTCCATCTCGACTTCGTCGGAAGGGCCTCTCGCCTAACTAAAAATGTTTTGGTTTTGATATTGCTGTCTTTATTTTCACTTGAAATTAAATAAACGGCGAGATATACAATCATCTACAGAATCTACATCTCGAGAGGAGCCGCCAGAGCAATATATTCTGGTTTCATCATAACCTTATCGAATTCGTGTATATTTTCTTAAAATGTAAATATCATCTATAACTGATTACACTTCTAATAAGCCTAGTATATGATTTGAGACGTACTTCTTAGCATTCCATGGATTCACCGTGCGGGTGCCGGGTCCATCGTGTGGCAGAGAGAGAAATCTTGAATAGACCCCAAGACTTGTGACTCGGGCGTAGGTTTAAAAGGGGTCCCTTATATTGACGTACGTCAACACTCACCTTCACTACTCGTATTTCTCTCCCTGCCCAGCCAAATCCGATATGATCCTACTAGTGCAGCTTTAGATACTCGTTCTAATATAGAACTTACTGCACTTCTGGACAATCCAAGGTCTTTAAGCAGGTTATAGAGAGATTTTGCTGGTATACCGTTATGGGTTTAGTTGTTCCGAAAGTAAAATCAGTTTAAGCACATCTGGTAAAATTAGGTTTAATTCTTAACTGTTATCATCAATCTTTACAATACCAGTATAGTAAGTTTTATAAATCTATAATTATATGATATCTCTATAGGTATAGTTCACATACCTACGCATAACATAAGCAATAACATAGCAGGCAAATTATGAAATTGAAAAACTTTTAATTTTCTTCCAAGTGTCCGATTTTCGAAATATCGCAAGCTCGCTCCACCACATAACTACGGTAAATACTGTTTTTAAACTTTCGCGTTTTGTAAATATCTATATTGTAAGGGGATTAATCACACTATAAATCTTTGAATTATTGGAAAAAAAAATGAAACGTTGAAGTAATTAAACAACGATTTACATCGTGATTAAGCCCTGTACAATATAAACGGTAAATATCCCAAAATTAAAAAATTGGCAGTCATAGGAACTGCCGATAGAAGTGAAAACTTATAACTCAGAATTTGATAGCTTACCTTGGAAACTACACGGGTGTAACCGGAGGGCGACGCCTCGCCATCATGGCATGGTCATCTAGAAATGCGTCAGCATTTCATTTCCCATTGGCTCACGCATTTCTAGATGGCCATGCCATGATGGCGAGGCCACGCCCTTTCAGCATTTCCCATTGGCTGACGCATTTCTAGATGCCCAAGCGCCAAGGTCCCGAGTTTACCCGAAGATTTCTTATCATACCCGAGCGTGATGCCAGAATTCAATTTACACCCCACGAAAGATTTGTCTAGGTGCGCCTAATGAAGTTTTCACTTCAATAAATACTGATAGCTATGTAGTACCTAGCTAGTAGGATGTAATAAGATGAACCCGAGTGCATTTTAATTAATATCTGTTTCACCTTTATTGCAGCAATTTTGTCTCATGAAGAGACGCGACCTTTAATTACGGTAACGATGTTCACAAACACGCTGTGTACGTGTGCGTGACCGCGGACGTTCTCAATACCACCCGAGATGCGGGCGAAGGTATTAATTTTCACGCACACTTACTTACACATACGGCATGTTTTCACGGAAACATACTTAGCGTGTTTTCACCACAAGTACGAAGCGCGTCGCTTCGTGAGATAAAACTACTTCTATAACTTAAATTCTACACAATAGGCCTAGCAATTAAAATTAATTGAAACAACTTAGTATACCATAAATATTATGAATTTAAGGCCAACATCCAACACACACACACACGTCTAACACGCAGTGGTAGACCTAGTTACATCAATAAAGCTTAATTTCGATTAAAAAAATCAACCTAGGTTGATTTTATAATCGCTATACCTATAATATAATAAAACCAACCTATTTTTATCGATTTAAAAAAAGCTTTTGACACAGTTAGCCACAAAAACTTTTACCTAATTTGAGGGCTATGGGTATATCCGGATCTGCATACAAAAATGTTTAATCGTATCTTAGGAATAGGCTATTTGATTAACTCAAATAGATAGAATTGAGAATAAGGTTCAGATAATTACCTAAGGAGTTCTTCAAGGATCAGTTTTGGGCCCTTCATTGTTTTTAATTTTTATTACTGACATACATAACATTGGTTTGAAGTTTGAAAGGAGACATTATTATTTAATAGTTTTGAAGTATTGTTTGCGATACTAAACAAAGATGTTCAATGTTCATACTACTGCTAGAATTGAATTTCCTTGCGTTGGGGTACAGCACAATCGCATTATCACCTATGGCTATAATACATTATCAATATTAGCAATCTCTTGCAGGCAACCAACAGATGATATAACGAGCTCTTAAACGACTGGTATGTGTGCGAATGTGCTGTTATAAATAATTGCAGAATACTATTTTACAATCGAAATGGCGAAAAACCATTTGCTTGTGATACATTGTACAGTTTAAAGTTATTTTTACATGTTTGTGTATCCATAATCATTACAGGCAAATTGTTTTTGACCAGTATATGTGCATGTGTATTTTTTTCTAAATTACCTGCAGGAGATGATTTGCATTGCAAAGTACCCCTATATCTATACCAGTATTTGTAAGAAGCAGCTTATTATATTGACTTTGTTATCAGTTCTTATTTCACATGCAGTACTTTAATCATTCATCTACATAACTGGTAGCAATATATTGTTTTAATATAGATATTAGTAGTTTTAGCGTCACGGCTGTCGCAGTCATGCAACTTCTCATTTTCATGAATTTGTTTCAGAGTGTTCAACTTCTTGGTTCTCTCGATTTGCAGTCACATCTATAACATTGACATGGTCTTTTCTTCTTTCATGTCTTTTCTGATGTGCCCTTAAACACCTTTTTGTAGACGTTTTAAAATTACACAAGTTACAGGCAAACGGTTTTTCTTTAGAGTGCGTTTTTAAGTGGTCATTGAATCGAGTGGGATGTGCTGATGTGAAGTCACACAATATACATTTATACGGTTTCTCACCTGTATGTATGCGGATATGTAATTTTAAGCTGCTGTTTTTTGTACATTTATAGTCACATATGTCACAAGCGTATGGCTTTTCTCCGGTATGTGTTAGGACATGAAGTTTTAACCTATATGCATCACCGCCTTTATAATCACACAAATTACACGCAAACGGTTTCTCTCCTGTATGTTTACGTATATGGATTTTTAGATTACTTGATCGTGTAGTTTCAAAATCACAAATATCACACTTTAACACTGTTCGTCCATTGTTACTTACTTTTCTGTGTTTTCGTTTATGGATATTTAAATTATCAATTGCGACGGTCTTGTAATCACACTCATCACACTGGAAGGGTTGGTCTCCGGTATGTGAGCGTATATGAACTTTTAATTTACGTAACTCTATTGTTTTATAATCACAAATTTCGCAAGCAAAGGGCTTTTCCCCAGTATGTAGTTTTAGGTGGCGACGCAATGAAGTCTGTTGTCTTGTCTTGAAATCACATAAATCGCACGCAAATGGCTTTTCTCCTGTGTGTCTACGAATATGCTGTTTGAGATGGCCTGTGTGGTGTGTTTTGTAATCGCAAATATTACATTCATGCGGTGGCTTTTGTCTGGTTTTATTATCAGTATCTGAAATATCATCCATGATGAATAATTGTAGACATGAACACTAGATGTTATTTTTGTTAGATGTTGGTCTATTTAACCTTATTTGGACCATTCAGCTCTTATGTAGGACAATTGGTAGATTTAGTGACCATCTTCATTCATTCTTCTTCTTCTCCAAGTTTCTATTTTATAACACTCCTGTGCTGTAACAAAAAAATCATTTTTTACAAAACACGTTTATATAATCCTTTTTAAAAGACTTAAGTTCTGTGTACATTCACAGTCATCATAATCAGCCCATACTCTTCCACTGTCGCCTCTCCCATTATACGCCACTCAGCCCGATCCTCGGTCACGTTTCCTGCTAACTTTCGTAAATTGTCACTCCATCTAATCGCAGAGCATCCTAAACTAAGTTTACCAATTGGTGGCCTCCTCTTCGTCTATCACAACGGACCAGCCCACTGCCACTTTAGCTTGCTAATACGCTATATCGGTGACTATAGGTAGGTGTTTGTTCTCATACAGATCACCTCATTACGAATACAATCATAAAGATCCCCAAACATATCTAGCTCTTTTCTTAGCTTAGCGACTTTGATCTTACGGGCCATTTTCACTATCAGTGTCCATCTTTCAGCGCCGTAGGTCATCACAGGTGGGACATACTGATTCTATACTTTAGTTTTAAGCCACACTGGGATGGGCAACGTGTAGATTCGACGAAGTTAACACATGCTGCCCAGGGGTATTCTTCTTATGGCCTCACTCTCAAAGCTTAGATTGAGTCTGCCCTAGGTAAAACTATGTGTGAAATATCTCAACAGCGATTCCATTTATGTCAATCAGTCCCAGACCCCAGACTTGTGCTAACATCAAAGTTTATCCGGAGACTGATTTATACATTCCTCATTACATAAAGTGAACGACATAACACACACCCTATTGTATGATACAGTTCTATTCACTTCAGATTAGTGGGGCCCTGAATCTTCTCCGCACGCCCATAGTTCTGCAGATATGAGGCTTTATGAAGCCTATTCCCATAGGTTCCTTCTAAAAAAGGTAAATTTCCTTCTATAATGTAAAATGTATTCTGATCACATCTTAGTATTCTCCATGGCAACTGTTTTTATTGATTGATTGAAAATTTGATTTGACATCCTTTTTTCCTTTCCTAAAGACGTAAATACCTACACATTGAACTGCCCACAGCCAGTGTTGCTAACAATATTATTAGTATAGATAAGCTACCAGTGTACCAACTTTATTCCAACATTTCTACTGTTTGATTGAATGTTTGCTATAAAATTTAAATGTACCTCTCATTTGGTGACGTGCGTCAACACTCACCTTTACTACTCGTATTTCTCTCCCTGCCCAGCCAAATCCGGTATGATCCTACTAGTGCAGCTTTAGATACTCGTTCTAGTATGGAACTTACTGCACTTCTGGACAAGCCAAGGTCTTTGAGCAGGTTATAGAGAGATTTTGCTGGTATACCTCTCGCTCTTACTTCTACAGCGTATAAATTAACTACATAGCCATTTTTTGTTAATTCGTTTTGAAGGTCGTAATACTTATTTTGTTTCATCGCGTGGTCTTTAGGTATATTAGTTTCCCACAGTACGGCACGGTTAAGTTCTACAAGGACTATGCGTTTCGTAGCCCTAGAAAAAAGGAAAATGACTGGTCTGGATGACGAAACACCCATATCCTCTGGGATTTTGTAGTGCTTTTCATACGTGTCTATTAAAATAGTCCAATCAGGTGCTGAACCCAGGATTGAGTAAGGCTTGTTCTTGGAGTTTGAAGTTGAGCCCTCTTTTACAAAGTTAATTTGTCTTTTGTTTATCGTCAATCCCTTTTGGGCTCTAGCTACCGAAAGGCTTACGGCTTCACGTATGATTTCAAGTACTCTGTCATGGCGCTGTGAGTAATGACCCCTATTAAGGAGCACCTTGCATCCCACCAATATGTGCCTTGCTGTACATATCGCCTCACCACAAGTATATCAACATTTTTCAGAGGCTTTTCCCCACCTTACCAAAAGTTACTCTGGTCAGGGAGGGTCATTTGGAAAGCGTTTGGATAATATTTTAATAAGGCAGGGGACCAGTTATATAGCAAGGTGCGCCACTTCAGAGCTAATGGGATACAAAACTCACATATGGTTAACCACTCACTTTGCATTTCTAAATTCATTGCGTGCACTTTGTAACTATCATTTTCGTCTTGTAGAAAGGTTTTTACCATGTCTCGGTCTTCCCTTTTCTTTCTCGCACCCAACCCAGCTGTATTTACTTTCGCACCTGCCATAAATTGTTTGTGGAATTGAAGTCTAGATTCAAGGTCCGAAGCGCTTTTGTCTTTTGGGAGAGATGCAATTAATTCGTCTTTCGACTTTCCCAAAACATGCGTTTTTGTAACTCTTAGGTGTTTGTAGAGTTCGGATGGTTTTTTTAGTTTCAGGCCAAAACTATTGTGATCCCTAAAAAGAGTAGAGGGATCAGCCGGATATGCCAATCCAAACCATGACTTTAATATCTTTATAACATTAGCATCTAGTTTTGCCAGGAGGGTTTTACTGATGTCATATACTAGGAAAGGCCAAGTGAGACGTGATGTGAGATAGTTGTCATATATCCATGCATTTTTGATATTGCTGATAGGCTGTTGGTCTACCTTATTGAGGTCGTTCATGAAATTTCCAACAACTACCTCTAATGATGGTGTACGTCCTTTGTAGTCTATCTTTCTACCAAGAAATTTGAAAGGCACTGCCTCTGCAATTGTGGCAACTCTCTGGCCACTTATGGAGAGTCCCAGATCGTAAGAAGTATATTTGGTATCTCGTCTACCCAGACATAAACAATGACATTTACTTGGTTTTGCCCTCATTCCCTCCGTCCATGTACAGAACTCATCAACATCATTCAACAATTCTTGACACTGTTTGGGATTGTGTGTAAGTATTGAAAGGTCGTCCGCAAAGGCTAAAATTGACTCAGTGTACTTATTGTTGATTTTAAACCGATAGCCCCATTTCTTCTCACGGGATATTAATTTATCTACTAGAATATTTATAACTATATTAAATACTATTGGTGATAAGCAGCACCCTTGGAATAGTCCTACATTTAATTTAAGTGGTTTTGAGTATTCCTTGTTTACTGCTATAACGAATTTTAAATGACAATAATATGAATTAATTATATCAATAATTACAGCAGGAAAGTTATACCATTTTAGGGCAAATATCATAAGTTCATGCTACACGGTACCAAATGTGTTCTCGAGGTCTATCCAGCAGACTGTTATTTGTCTCTCATATGTTCTGGCATCTTTCAAACTTTCCGCTAGTAATGTATTGTGTTCCAGGCATCCAGAAATACCAGGCAAGAAGCCTATCTGGTGATTGGGCCTGAAATACCTATTGCTAGCCATAAATGTGGTCATTTTTGTTTGCAAAATACTGAAAAAAAAATTAGAAATTGTATTGGTTAGGGCTATCGGTCTGGTGTCTTTTGGATGAGTTACTTCTTGCATTTTAGGAATGATAACACATATTGTAAGTCGTAAGATATCACATAAATCTGAGATACTTCAAAAGCTCTATGATATAAATCGAACATAAATATACATTATTATTGGCTTATTCCAGCTTTGTTTGGATAAAGAAATCATTTGCAATACACAAATACTAAGACTATAAATTGTATAAATTAAGCTACAAACTAACATATCACTCAAATCAAATCAAACACTGGAAAATTTCATTAAAAATGGTTCAGTAGTTTATGAATTAATTGTGCACAAACAATATTATTACATAAACTTGTTATCTAAAAGATGATTTGAAATTTAAATTAATAATTTGAAGTCTACATTTTTGCTATGATTTACCCAAATTGTTTATTGTGCAAACATTTAGAAATACCTATCTACCCAACAATGAAAAAAAAATGATATTAGGGTAGTTTTAAAATCAAAGCTGTCACAGTCAGGCAATTTTTCATTTTCATGGATTTGTTTGTGAGTTTTCAAATGTCTTGCTTCTCTCGATTAGCAGTCATATTTATCACATTTGCATGGTTTTTCTTTTTTCATGTCTTTTCTGATGCGCTTTTAAACACTTTTTTGTAGCTGTTTTAAAATTACACATGTCACATTCAAAAGGTTTTTCTGTATAGTGTGTTTTTAAGTGGTTTTTTAATTCAGTGGGATGTGAAGTTGTGTAGTCACACAAGGTACATTTATATGGTTTTTCACCCGTATGTATGTGTAAATGTATTTTTAACTTGCTCTTAGTTATACATTTATAATCGCATATATCACAAGCAAACGGCTTTTCTGCAGTATGCTTTAAGATATGAACTTTTAACTTGTGTGACTCAGTGCTTTTATAATCACACAGATTACACACAAAAGGTTTCTCTCCTGTATGTTTACGTATATGAAGTTTTAGACTACTTGTTCGTAAAGTTTCATAATCACAAATGTCACATTTAAACATTTTTTGTCTGGTGTGTTTTTGTTTATGCTGATTTAAATTGCCAGCTTCTGCAGCTTTGTAATCACACTCATCACACTCAAAGGGTTTCTCTCCAGTATGTGTGCGTAGGTGAGATTGCAATTTACGTAACTCAATTGTTTTATAATCACAAATTTCACAAGCATAGGGTTTTTCACCAGTGTGTAGTTTTATGTGACGTTGCAATGAAGTCTGCTGTCTTGTCTTGAAATCACATATATCACAGGCAAATGGCTTTTCTCCTGTGTGTCTACGAATATGCTGTTTGAGATGACCTGTGTGGTGTGTTTTGTAATGACAAATATTACATTCGTGCAGTGGCCTTTGACTAGTTTTACTCTCATTTTCAGAAATTTCATCCATAATGAACCAATGGTCATGAACATAAAAACAAAATGTTCTGTTAGACGTTGGTCTTACTTAACCCTATAACAGACTATTTAGCTCTTAGGGCAGTGGGTAATCTTTTCTGACCAGCTTCAAATGCCAGAAGTTTCTATTTTATAACACTCTTGTGCTGCAACAAGAAAAAATATTTGTTATTATGAACAATTATTCTTAAGTCGGTGTTCTGTGTACATTCTTGATCTATATAATCAGCCCATACTCTACCATTTTTGCCTCTCCCTTTATTTGTTACTCAGCCTGGTCTTCAGCTTTGTGATGTTTCCAACTGCTACAAGGTTTTTTTTTTATGCAAAGTTATTCATACAACTATGGTGACTATAAGCAGATGAGGTGAATTTCATTTCACATGAACCGCCACCAGCTACCTTTTACAAATCGTCACTGCTTCTAGCCTCAAGACCGTCCTACACAAAGTTTACCGAATGAACTTCTGCACTCCAGAATCTGTCTACCCAACAGTTATTCGTTCATTATTCATTCTGCTGCAGATACAGCCAGTCCACTGTGACTTTAGCTTTGTTAATGTGCTGAGCTATGTCAGTAACCTAGTTCTCTGGTGGACTACCTCATTACAAATAACATTTCTTAGAGAAACCAATTAGCTCTTTTCAGTAGTGCCGAGTAGCTTGCTGAGCAACTTTGGTTTTATGGGCCTCTTTCACAGTCAGTGTTTGTTTCAGCACCATAGATCACACATGTAGGATGCACTGATTGTATACATCTGTATTAATCAACTATGGGATGTGATGACAAGACTCCCAAATGATGTCCAGCCCAGCTCCAAGCCTTCTCAGGGCCACACTCCATACTATTTCTACCCAGTTTGAGGCTGTCCTAGGTAAATAAATCTATGAACAATCTCAATAGTAGTTTACCATTTAGGATAATCAATCCCGGACTTTTCTATTGTCTAAATTCACCCAGCAACAGATTTGTCCATTCTGTCCACACCAACTGTGTGCATTCTCATTACACTACATTTTTTTGATTTTCTCAAGAGGAAGAGTTTGATTTGGGCGTGCTTTCCCGCAGGCAGCAAGTACACAGAAGAACTGCCCAGTGTTTACTAAGATTCATAGCTGAAGTTATAGTTAATAACGGTTTCAAATCTAGACACGTTAGTTAGTTCGAACTAACAGAACTGGCGATACGATTTACGTCTGAAGACTTTATGTCTAGACGTTTTTTGTAAACCATTATTTACCATAGAAATATGTACCTGATATAATTGTCCGGATATTTCGTGGAAGTCAATTACATTCTTCGTATATAAACGGAATCATTATTCTACAACATCATGTATGACTAAATTGTAAATGACTGTTAAACAAGCACTTAAATTGTATTTGCAACTTTCAAGCAGTTTTGAAACCGTGTACACTGCAAATCACAGAACACATTACTCACGGAGCTGCAAATGCAAACTAATACAAAATTACAAAACAAAATAAATAATATATTATGTATAAACACTGCAAACTGCAAAGCTACTGTGCAGTGTGACCATCTCTAAATCAAGGATCCTGCCATAATGCGGGTGAAATCCTGGCTAATCCTGCCAAATGCTGCCAACGCTTGGGGCAAAAAATGCCAAAATATTGCCAACCGCAATTATCGCTGTATTTATCAAAGAAAAACCATAAATACACAAGATTATGTCGTAATACAGCGCCCCGGGGTTTTATCCGCACAGTTCCCGTTCTCGTTATTTTGCCGGGATAAAAAGTAGCCCATATTTTTTTTGAGACTGTAATATAACCGTGTTACAAATTTCAACAAGATCCGTTTGTACTTTACGACGTGATTGAGCAACAAACATCCAAACATTGACATCCTAGTAATATCATTAACTGGCACTCCCCGCGGTTTTACTCAAGTATTTCGCGTTTCCGTTATTTTTTCGGGATAAAACGTAGCCTATGTGTTTTTCCAGACTATAATCTATGTGTGTTCCAAATATCAACCCGATGCGTTCAGACGTACAAACGTCATTCTGACATTAAACTCTCCAAACATTTCCATTTATAATATCAGTGGGATGTTAAGCATTGCAATTTTCATTGTATACCTCCATTTTTACATGCTTGTACATTGATTTATTCATTGTATTTAACTTTTCTTTGGTTGGTTAAAATGAAATACAACCGTCATAGAGCTGAATGTTACGACTTACGAAAGTTACAGTACATAGCTACAAAAGAACGAAGAAGTATAGTTGAATTTATCGGAGAATTCCCCACTAGTGACGCTTTACTATAATCTACTGAGTTTACTAGGGATGTGTGAGAACTAAATTGAAAGCGTTAATCAATTTTGTCTATCGTTATGCTCTTATTTTCACCCCAGGGTGGTCATTATGGGGAATATAAGTTATGGTAACAAACATTTTTTCCGATCCACCAATACTGCCAAAAACTGCCAGTTTTCAAAAAACGTCAACCTATCATGCCAAAGGCTAAAATAACGCCCAAATCCTGCCAAAATGGCAGGAACCTGCCACATATGGTCACACTGCTACTGTGCACAGACTGCACCACGGCTGCACCACAGACTAGGTAGAGGGTAGAGACAAGGTAGAGAGGACTGCACAGACCACAGACCACACTAACCACAGAGTAGAGAGCTAAAGAGTAGAGAGTACGTACTAGAGTCAGCGCCACCACTCAAGTCCGTTATACGCGGCGCTGTTAGCGCGTAACTAAATTATGATAACTATAATAAATAATGAGCCACTGTTGCCCCATACTGAAACTCAAAAAAAATTTTTCATCAAACCTACACGTGGGGGATATCTATCGACAGGTCTTCAAAAATGATGTTGAGGTTTCTACCATAATTTTTGTCTACACTGAATAATTTGCGCGAGAGACACTTCCAAAGTGGTAAAATGTGTGTCCCCCCCCCTGTAAATTCTAAAGTAAGAGAATGAAAAAACTAAAAAAAAATATATGATGTACATTACCATGCAAACTACCAACGAAAATTAGTTTGAACTTGATCTGATGAGTAGTTTTTTTTAGTACGTCATAATTACACTAATAATCAAACTTCGATCAAAATTCCGACGAACTACAAGAACTATGTGTACTATGTATATAATGTTACTTGCTGCAACGGAACCCTTCATGGGCGAGTCCAACTCGCACATGGACACACATTTTACCACTTTGGAAGTGTCTCTCGTGCAAATTATTCAGTGTAGACAAAAACTATCTTAGAAACCTCAACATCATTTATGAAGACCTATCGATTGACACCCCACACGTGTAGGTTTGATGAAAAAAAATATTTTGAGTTTCAGTTCTAAGTATGGGGGGCAACCCTAGTTTATCTTTTTTAATTATTTTTTTTATAAAAATCTTAATGCGGTTCACAGAATACATCTACTTACCAAGTTTAAATAGAGTAGTTCTCATATTTTCGGCAGATAGTGGCTGTGACATACGGACGGGCAGACAGACAGACATGATGAATCTATAAGGGTTTTTACGTTTTACGGAACCCTAAAAATCGCTGTAACTATAAAAAGTTTTATCGATAAGCCAGCTTTTTAATCGGTTCTTGAAGCTGCCCAAACTGGGGGCTGATTTAACTATTTCAGGAAGAGTATTATAAACTTAAACTTCCGGTCCCATAATGTGAGCCAGCTTTTCCGATCTTGTGAGGGAGTGTGGTATACTGTCCAGCTTGTCAGCGTTGCGTATATTAAAATAATGTCTCTCTCCTCGCGTGTTGTATGAGTCTAAGTTATTTCTGACATACACAGCCACTTGGTAGATCAAGATTGCAGGCAACGTAAGTATGCCAAGCTCTTTGAAATATGGTCTAACGGATGTGCATTGCGACACGCCCACGATGGCACGTACAGTTGGGAGCGTGCGCGTATAGTTCGGCGCCGTACTGTAACCGGGAATGCACCGTGGCGAAGTAGCACGAACGAGATACATCCGCAGACACCACGCGGGACACCCGTCTTAGTGCAAAGCACGCACTGCTTACTTTAGCACACATCATCTTGTCGATGTGGTGTTCCCAAGTCATGCAGCGGTCAATCTCGAACCCCAGAAATGTTGTATTTGGTACCTGCTCAATCCGGACGCCGTTAAGCAAGAGTTTTAGCGGTTTTGTATAGTGGCCCGACAGACAGACAGAAGTGAATAAAATGAGTCTTTTTTGAGTTTACCATAAAACCGTTGGCACGAAACCACGTGTTTAAGCCATTAATTACGGTATTTAATTTATCTTCCAATTCCTCTATTGAAAGGGCGGTTACTATGGCAGCCACATCATCCGCATACACGAATATGTCTGCCCCTTTTACGGCGTCAGGGAGATCGTTCAATAGGAGAGAGAACATGATGTTTGAAACTGACGAACCCTGCGGTACTCCCATAGATGAAGGCAATGGGTCTGATTTATTATCGCCATCGCCAGCATCCACCACTTGCGAGCGGCCTCGTAACATGTCAGTCGGCAGTGTATGATTCCCCAGCTATGCCATAGTGTTTCAGTTTTAACGCTAAGGTCTCACGGTCCGCGACATCGAAGGCCTTCGATAAGTCACAGCACAAGCCACTTGCTGTTTGCGTTCACGAGCAGCCAACACACTACGAACCACTTCACGCGTTAGAGAAGTCGTAGACCTTCCTTCGCGGTATGCGTATTATTGTTCACACAACGCCTCGGTTTCCGATAGGTAGGGCACTAATCGTGAACTCAAGCCATTTTCGAACACTTTGGCTATTGCTAGTATAATCGATACCGGTCTATATCCATCAAGGTCGTCCCTTTTACTTTTGCCTTTAAATATCGGGGACACTTTTGATATTTTCAGAGGTGACGAGTACGAGCCCTCCCTAAGACACTTATTAAATAGTGTGGCGAGAACTGGAGCTAGCGGCAAAATTGCTAGTTTCCTTAGCTCCATCGACACACCGTATAAATATGTCTTTTGACTTTTTGGGGGTATTCTAGAGGAGACTCTGCGGAATACTTCATCAGCCTAGAAACTGGTCAATCTGACAGAACGGTCAGTTGGCTGAGGCGCTGATACTAAAATTTTACTAACGGTAGCAGCATCGGCTTAAGGAGCCCCACAGGTGGCAGCTGCGTTTAAGAAACGAACGTTCATAGCATTTACTGCGTCTTTTGGTGAATTAAACTTTATGCCGTTACAATCTTTTACGATATCAGTGAAATTCAATCTTGGGGTATTATTTTTTCCCCCTCTCTGTGTTCACGATGCCCCACATAGCTTAAGACGGATTCGTACTTCCGCGTATTATAATATTATTATAATAGTTGGTTTTAGACATTTTCAAAGTTGAATAGTATTTCCTATTGAAATCGTCAAACATAGCTATTAAGTCCTCTTCCTCAGGAAATTTGTTAACTAACTTTAAAATGTCAAATAACAACGATTTCAGATTTAGTATGTCAGGTGTAATCCACGACGCGTCATGTTTATTATTTGGTTTTCGTTTAATCGGGAAGCAAGTATCATGCTTATTTGCTAAAATATTTATCAAAGCCCACACAAATTCTCTGACTTACTTCACCTATATCCATACCTATGACCAATCTATACTCTCAATAGACATAACAAAATTTGCGCGGTTATTTTACGAGAAATCACGTGTCAGGCGAGTGAGCTGTACTGGCGTTGAGTGATCGAATGTAACTACTCCGCGTACGGCTAAGTAATCTGACAGAAGCGTATTTATGGAACTAGCTGAAGTAAGTTCTCGCGCTACATTTGTAAAAAATAAGGTCTATCGCCGTTTGTGAATTTTCCGTTATACGAGTTGGGAAGTCAACAATTGAGCTCACATTATGGGAGTTCAGCAAGTCAAACAGATTTCTAAAGTCAGCGCTGGTAATATCTAAGACATTTATGTTTATATCACCGAGAATCATAAATGTTCTTTCGGTTTCGCTGAGCTTATCAAGCTAACGTTCCAAGTTACCTAAGAAACCTCTGACATGAGCTAGGCCCGTGCTATAAATGCAAATGACGGTGATGTCAAAATCTGTAACGTCAATCGCGAAGATTTCCAAAATCTTTCTTCTGACAATGCTGATAACTCAACGTTTTCGACACACCTTAGTGTTTCGTTTACAAAGATACATGATCCGCCGTGAATTACATTATTTCTACAAAAACTAGACACTAATTTATAGCCTTTTAAATGTATACATTGTAGGTTCGGGGCGGTAAACCAGTGTTCTGTTAATGCAAGAACATCGCACTTAAGCTCAGTTTCTAAGAGAACTTCTAGTCGTTGTACTACAAGGATCAACATTAGGCCCCACGTTATTTCTCATATATATTAACGAGTTATATAAACTAAACTCTACCAAAGCGAAGATGTTGATGTTTGCAGATGATACAGTCTTGGTTTTCCATAGTGATACTTAGTTGGAGGTGTTTATGGAGGCCGAGCTATCTAGGGTAATTTCATTGCTTGAAAATAATTTGTTATCCCTTAATACATCTAAGACAAAATACCTGTCATTTAGTCAAACGAATGCAAATAGACCGCCTGATAATTTGCAGATAAAAGCACACATTTATCCTTGTAATATTTCAAGTAGACACAATAACTGCAACTGTAATATTTTGGATAGTACACGAACCATTCGATATTTAAGGCATATTAAGTCTGTTGCAAAACGTGTTAGAAAATTAATATATGTTTTCAAAATACT
Source organism: Ectropis crepuscularia (assembly GCA_963693475.1). Lineage (NCBI taxonomy): Eukaryota > Metazoa > Arthropoda > Insecta > Lepidoptera > Geometridae > Ectropis > Ectropis crepuscularia. The sequence goes on from OY856358.1 coordinate 22,270,715, forward strand.
AAAATTTGTAGCAGACAAAATACTACTGATTCGTACGTACAGGTCTCTGGCTGAGTGTGTTATAGGATATTGCATAAGTTCCTGGGGAGGTGCAGGACAAACATTAATGATTACAGCGGAAAGAGCCCAATGAGCTTTATTAAAAGTAGCAATGAACTTAAGTTTTAGATTACAACAGCATTATTTGAGAAATGTAAAGTATTATCAGTGAGGAAGCTATTCAGTATTCATCTACCATTGCATTCGTAGGCATCATAGAGATAAAGTTCCAAACACTCATGATATTGAAAAAAGGATTACTAGGCTTAATGTACCGGTTTACAACAGTGAAGTTGCTTGGAGACATTATCTACATATGGCACCCAAATTTTACAATAAAATTATTAGTTTGCATGATGTACGTAAAGTGGGGTCATATAAATTAAAGAATATTACTTACAATTGGTTATCGGGTTTTGATTATGCTGATACTGAGAAACTATTGAAAAAGATTTTGTAAGATAAATATTGTAATTTATATTTATTTTTTGTTGTCTACATGGTAATTTTCATTTATTCGAGAATTTCTTGTTGTTAACTTGTTTGATTTTGCAATTGATTTAAGTTGGTCAATGAGTTTGATTATGTTATTTAATTTTGGTTTCTAACAGTATTATTTATTTGTTACTAAATTATAATAAGTTTGTTTTTTTTGACGTGATAACGTCTTATAATTCGATGAAGCCGGCTGCACGCCCACAAAACATGCCGTCATGTACCGTTACCGTCGGTCGTTACCGTCGGTCGTTACCTCGCCGCATGTTTGTTACAGTTGTATTAATTATTTCGACCAGTAGTTCAAGCGGGGATGTAGCTCAGTGGTAGAGCGTTCGCTTTGCATGTGAAATGGCCCGGGTTTGATCCCCGGCATCTAAAATCTTTTTTGCATTGTTTTGATTGAAAATGACTAAATTCTACTGATTACTTTTTACATACAAATCTATTAAACAAATGAAATTAAAAATTTATTTTGAAAAATGCTACCATTCCATCAGTATTTTCTTAAGACGTTGTCACGTTTTATCGTCAGTAAACCAACTCTACAGACAAACATTTTTTTCTCTAATTTTTTTTATAAAAAAATTGACAGTCATAGGAACTGCCGATAGAAGTGAAAACTTAAAACTCAGAATTTGACAGCTTACCTTGGAAACTGCACGGATGTAACCGGAGGGTGTGGCCTCGCCATCTTGGCATAGCCATCTAGAAATGCGTCAGCATTTCCCATTGGCTGATGTGTTTCTAGATAGCCATGCCATGATGGCCTGTCCACGCCCTTTCAGCATTTCCCATTGGCTGACGTATTTCTAGATGGCCAATAGCCATGGTCCCGAGTTTACCCGAAGATTTCTTATCATACCCGAGCGTGACGAATGAATTCAATTCACAGCCCACGAAAAATGTGTCTAGGTGCGCCTAAAGAAGTTTTCACTTCAATAAATAAATAGAGTAAGTATAAGTAGAGTAAGTGTAAGTAAAGTTAACAGGTTGTTGAACATTATATATAGCTAAGCGAAATAATGGAAGACGCTGCCTTTTGCACCACAGTGTTTACACAAATGCAGAAGGCAGATTCGCAAAATTTTTTGTATCTCAATATCTGATCAATAAATTATCCATATCTTTAATTGAGTTTTATCATTAAGCGAGTTAATGTTTTGGTGGCACATTATCAACTGTCTCGGAGGCGGGCATTGCGCGTTCAAACTAAGCACCGAGTTTTGCAATACGGTCTCCAGCTGTCGCCGCGAAGGAGCCGCCGGCGGAGCGGCGGGAGCGATGTCACGTCTGCTGCACCGCGCCCACGGGCGCGGTCGGTCCGGTATTGGTTCTGTTTCCCACGGCGCCGGAAGCGGTGGAGGGCGGGCGCGCCGCCCGCCGGTCGCCGCATCGAAACCAAGGACTAACTTCTATTCTACTTGGCCAACTATCCGCGCTCATGAAATAATCGTACTTGCTTGTTGGCACGGTTACGGCAATGGACGCATAATGTGTATGCTTTAAAACAATTTTCTCGACGTGATACTCAGCACCTGGATTTTTCTTGAGCATGTATGTTTTTAATGGGTCTGGAGTCGTTGTCGGTTTTAAGAAGCTGACGTGTAATTTTATTACTCGTTCAACGGCTTCTAACTCGGTGTCGGAAGTTCCAGTTCCGCGTCCGACTTTTCTCGAAAAAGAGTAGCGGTCTTTGCACCCCTTTACAGTCTGCCACGATGTATCTCGAACCAATGTTTGTTGTTTGGTCATTTTCGATCCTACAGTTGTCGGCATCACGTTGTCGGTGGATGACACTGTAGTTACCAGCTGAGCGCGGTTCCCGCGTTTCCACGGCGGCGCGGGAGCATCCGTCGGCACCGGAGCGGGCACGCGCGGCGAAGCAAACCGCCCGGTGGCAGGGGGTTGCGCGGCGGCGTGAGTTTGCCCGTTGGCGGCACAGCGGTGTCCGGCGTGGACTGGCCCGCCGGTGGTGTGGAGTTGCGCAGCGGCGTGAGTTTTCCCGGCGGCGGTGTAGTAGTGTCCGGCGTGGGCTCGACCCCCGGTGCTGTGAGCTTGCGCTGCGGCGTAAGTTTGCCCGGCGGCGGTGCAGTGGTGGGTGGCGGAGGCTGGCCCGCCGGCGGCGGTGGTGCGAGGTTGCGCGTCTGCGCAGGCTGGCCCGGAGGCGGCGCGCGCGCCGTGGCGGGGTCCCACTGTGCCACTGACGCGTATGGGGTGGAAGGCGGTGCCGCAGTTGGTGCTACTACAGATATAGGAGCCGGTTGTGCTATCGATGATGTAGGTTGTCGTGCCATAAGTCCGGCCGTCGTCTTTGATGGCACGCACATGTCTTCACTCGCTAAAATTCCTCTTCTTTCGAACTTCTCAATGTTTTTGAAAAATTGTTCCATTCGGGAGGAATATGTTTCCATCTTTTTACCGTATTTCGCTATGGTCATCATAGAACAATTTAATTTATTGTCATAGTCGTTAATCACAGACACTGATTGTTCCATTTTCACTGGGGACAAATATAATTTGCGATATCAATATCGTCGAAATTTCTTTCGCCAGTACACAAAAAGTGATAGGGCTTTTTGCAGTTTTTTAAGGCAGTACAGCACAAATACTTTTCATTATCCACGGCTATCGTACCGCAGCGCGCAGCACAATTCATAGTGAAAATGAATTTAGTAGATATTTTAGTGAAAAAATGTTTAAAAAGTTGTAAAAAAGCGTGCAAAACGAAATTTCAAATACAGGCCGAGAGTCGAGAACGAACCCGGTACGCAGCGATTATTCAGCCGAGACGTTAGCGATCGAGCTAAACGTCGCTTGGAGGGAGCGTCGAAAATAGCGCTTAGTTGGAGTAGATGACTTTTTTGCAATGTTATAACTGCAGGTAGGTATGGGATTATAGTCCTTTTAGCACTGTTTTGTCCACTTCGTAAATTAATCACAAAAATGAGGTTTATCAAATCAAATGTTCGAAATCTTGACTTTTTTAAAGAGATTTTACTACTTTGATTTTAAATCTGAGTCTTTAACACTGCTCCCTCATTTATTTTCACTAAATATGTAACACTAAATGGTCCACAGTCCAGTCTAATTCTTCTGTTATGCACTTTGTTCAACGGTAATACGGATCACGTACACATTATATTATTTTCATTTCCATTATTTTATGGCGCGCTTTTAGACTCAGATCAGTTAATTTCTTCAGTCGACTTCGATTTTTTCTTACATACATTATACATTTTGTACGTTTTGGTGGTAGCGACCCACTATAACTCCGGGAAGCCATAGACCTTTATTTAAAACTACAGGTAGTCTATCCCAATGCATCGATATTTTGTTCTCACTATAAGATACTTTACTACTCTGTGGGAGTTTGTGGACATCAAAAGCGGTCTCTCCGATGTCTTTCATATGGTCAGATAGGTCTGTATCGTTACCGAGCTGTCTAAATTAGCTACGTAGATTTATGCAGTGCGCGGGGCAGCTTTAATTTTGCTGCTGCTGTTGTTTGTTGAAGTACCTATTATGTTTCGATTTGTAGGACGGCGTTTTTGTAAGTCACAAGTTTGAAATCGCCCTCTTTTGACACACTATCGCTAATTAATTATGAGGGTGGATTTGGTTCTTTCTTTCTGAGGAATCCCGTTAATTAGTTGTTTCTGTTAGTACTCGGTGTGGGCGAAAAGGTGTGAGACTTAACTATTGGGGGATGCGTTACCAGGTTAACCTTTTGAGCACTCATAACACCATCGAGACCCATGGGACCACTGTCATCTGTAAATCGTATTCCACTATAAGTGGTTTGTAGTATTGAAGGCAGGCGCGGCTGCGTATGCTTCGCTACTTCCTGCTGGACTGCCTCGAGTTCTTCCTTCGTAGCTGAACAGTGACGAAGTGTTGCGATATCTTTTTTCAACGCGACGATGTCTTTGAGAAGACGTGTTACGTCTATATGGTCCCAGGTGATAGGGGGTAGGCGGTTGAGATCGCGAGCGACAAGACGGGAATTTCCTTCGGTTCCGTCGATTTCATTAGCCCTATGATGTCTTCCATATCACGCTGCGACGCTTTTCCTTCTCGTCCGCAGGCGCGTTGTTCGGTCGGTACAACTTCATACAGAAGGGTTTTAGCTGCCAAGATATCGGGCGCGCTGAAGCTGCGACTGCAGAACATCACCATACTTTCATCGTCCATCACTTCAATTTTATTCTGGACGAACGCTAGCAGCTCGTTGATAACAACATTACATGCATTACATTTAGACATTTTTTCCGAGTAATGTGCACAGCGACACGTACGGGTAGGGTGCGCGACGCATACTGCTAAAAATGAATTTTAGGGCTAACGCGGTAGTGCCATCTTGTCACACGCAGTAATATGGAAATCAATGACAATCATAGATGAGCTTCTATCGGCATGTGACATTGTCCGTATAGCGGAATGGTGTGGCTAAACCACAATAGAAGCCATAAACCAAGAGATGAAATTGACATTGTCCGTAATGCTGCAGCCCCACCTATGGGGCGAATATTCGTAACGTGTTGGCGCAACAAAAACATCGTATTTGGACTAAGACGATGTTGTTGTCTACATTACCAGGCGAAGATTCATGTCAAATTGGTGCGATGTATTATGCTTTTATTATTTACTTGTTTAGATAGACCACTCCGCGTAGAAACATCAAAAATATAAGTTAAGATAAGTCCGTCCTGTCGGTTTAATTGTCGCAACAATGACGTTGCGCGGTAAACACGTGTTTTGTGACATTTGATTATTTGCGCTATAAAAGTCTGCATAAATTACAAAGGACAATTCAAAACAAATAAAAATATTAGCTGATATCGGTAAGTAACCTTTACATTACCATTTAGTTAAAAAAATTAACGATAGATTTTTAATACATGTAACTTTGTCTCAGGACGGCGTTGTTTGCCGCCAAATTGTCTTGTTTTTTCTACTGTTAAACGATCTGCCGGATGCAATAACGGCGACAGATGTTTTCATGTACGCTAACGACGTGGCTGCGTTAGTCAGTAGTTTAGTAGATATTGTAATACGTTGGTTGTCTTTATATGTTAAAAAAAATCTTAAAATGGAATTTAGAGAATAAATGATTCTCTACAATAGTCATGTTTTAATTTTATAGCATTGATATCTTGAGATATATCTAATTTAAGTGAATTGAACACTGAATTGAACGAATTATAGGCCTCTCTAAATCGAAATATATTTTTACCCACTTTAACAGGAAATACTTGGGGAGTTTGTATCACTTAGCACCATTGAGATCAGACTATTAGTACGTCCATGCTTAGCACGCATACCATTGACATAAGAACAGTAATAGCAGTGACAGTAACAGATAATTGTTAAACTTGTGTTTGAAATCTGGCCTCGTACTTTTGTCGCAATTACAGCGTAGAGTCCATTTCACGAAAGAAGTCCCGCGGACAATTGTGGAACTAAATTTGACAGATGGGGAGTTCGGCCATGTTGTCGTTTGTCGATGTTATCAAGGTGCGTTTGTTGTGGTAGATATTTTGTGAGTGTATTATTGGATTAGTGCGTCATAAGGTTTATTTACTATGCCAAAAGTTGTAAAAAGTGCAGGTCGAGAAATGATATTAAAGGTGAAGGAGTTCTGTGAAGCGGAACACAAGAATCGCGGCGTTTTAATACCATTAGACAATGTTCGCAAAAGAGTCGCCGCCATGACAGGTAAATTTTGGGGCTGCCATATTATACATATTTTTTCCCGATTGATTTATAGATTGGAGTTAAGTTTTTTTTAATGCACGATTTTCATTAAAGAAAATTTGAAAAGGAATTAACACAACACAACAAAAATTTGTAAAGTTATATTCAACTATAATGTAATTAGATACGGAAAAAGTCATGGTTAGATTTTTTTTTAAATTGTTCATTTTATTGCAGGTTTGTCAGAGAAAGCTGTAACGAGAGTTACAAAAGAAGGCGCAACAGCGGCGAGTACTTCTAAAGTTATCATGACCCCAGGGAAGAATCGCCCGCATCCCAAAAAGTTCGACTTGGATGGATTAGATTTGTGCGCTATACGGCAAAAAATTCATAGTTTTTATGTTGTGCAGAAGGAATTACCTACATTGGCTAAATTACGTGCAGCTTTGAGAGAAGACATAAATTATCAAGGAAGTATCACAACATTGCACCGTATATTGCATAGCATCGGTTTCAAGTATAAGCGATGCCAATCGAAACGTAAATTACTAATGGAACGTTATGATATTACTGCATGGCGTTCAAGATATTTGGAGAGAATCCGAAGAAATCGCAATGTGGAAAAAAAACCTGTAGTATATTTAGACGAGACCTATATACACAACACTTATCATGCCAAAAGTTGCTGGCAAAGTGAGGAGGAGCCTGGGGTGTTCGTGTCAGAGTCATCAGGGAGTCGTTGGATAATTGCTCATGCAGGAACTGAAAATGGTTTTGTTAATGGTGCATTGTTAATGTTCAAATCCCAATCCAAATCCTCAGATTACCACGATGACATGAACTCAACAAATTTTTTGAAATGGATGAGTGAGAAAGTCGTTCCTAACCTACCTGAAAGGTCACTTGTGGTAATGGACAACGCTCCGTATCATTGCACTCAAATAAATAAAGCACCTACAATGTCAAGTATTAAACGTGACATGCAGGAATGGCTGCGAGGAAAGGGAGTATATTTTGAAGATACTTGGACAAAAGCTGTATTATTTGGATTAATTAAGCAAAACAAAGGTCCACCTACATATGCCGTGGATGAATTATTAAAATCTCACAATCATGAATTGCTAAGATTGCCGCCTTACCACTGTGATCTCAATCCGATCGAAAAAATGTGGAGCCTTGTAAAGAGACGGGTAGCGGATAAAAACGTGGGCCAAGATCCAAAAGAAATTGTACGCCTAACAGAAGAGGCTTTCGAGTCTGTTACAGCGGAAGATTGGGCAGTTCAATGTAAACATGTACAGCATTTGGAGGAAGAATATTTAAAAAATGATGGTCTTATGGATGAAGAAATGGATCGATTTATTATATCTACGGCTAGTGATAGTGAAACAGAATCTGATTCTGTTTCTATTCACTCTTCTGACAGTGATCATAGTATGACCGATCATAATTATTCAATAAAACTTTGAATAAAACTTTTTAAATGTTATTTTATTTTTCTAATTTGAAGTTGGTTGAACATCTATATTTCCATTTTATATTTTAGAAATTACAGGAAGATTAATTTTTCACTAATCTGACCTTAGCAGTATAAACATCAAATAGGTACCTATATAAAAAATATATTCTATTAAAAACATTTTTTTTCTTATCTAACTGTTCGAGTACGAAGTTAATAAAATGAAACTAATGAACTATAAATTATTTCCCCTGATTTCCCCATACCATATACATTTAACCGTGGCAACATTATGTCGCGCGAATACAGCGCTGCGTCTGCGGGACTTCTTTCGTGAAATGGACTTTAACGCGTTATCTAGACAAGTCAATAATCAAAGCATTATGCCGTTGTTGTGCGTCGAGACGTAGGCAATAATTTAAAAATGAAGGAAATAGTGGCTTTGCATCATATGTCAATAAACTATCATTTATTAAAATTGTACGAGTATCATTTAGGAAATAATATGAAAAAGAGAAGAATGAGGAGATGGTGGATGACTACTATTCATAGAAACCGAACGATGTAAGTATTCTGGAAAGTAATCTCTTCTTACCGCAGGCGCAAGAAGATAGCCGTGAGTATATCGACGGTGGAAAGGAGAAACACTTGAAGCGACACGTTGGTCGAAAATGAGTTATATACATATTTGGAATCAGCGATTTTTTCTGCGTCGTTTGGGCTTGGTTTTGTAGCGATCTGACCACTTTGATGTCGCTTCAAGTAATAGCCTTTTTAGGCTGATTTTGTTTGGACGCCAAATGAAGTGACATGAAATTACAGAAATTTGGGTTCATTTACCGCTTGAAGTACCGACTGAATGGTCAGATTGTTGTTTCATGTGTTTTTCCTTTTCTGTTTCGAATAGCATAGGTTCCTTAAATTGTTTTTCTTCGTCACAAGAAATACCAGTGAATACACTTAATGTGTTTTTGCTTACTCCTGTTGCGTGTGTGTCCAGTCGCTACACTCTTTTTTCCTTGCTTACCTTTCAACTATATGATGGAGTTGAGGTGTTTTTCCTATTTGCTTGTTATAGGATGTTATGGATTTCAATTGTTTTGACAAACACTGGAAAAAGCAGTGGTGTCGGTTGAAATAAACACGTCCAAAAAACCCACATAAATATTTAAATTAAACGACATCAATTTTTGTTTCCGAAATGTCGATTCATTTACTTTTGCTGACTTCACAAATGAAGACGATAGTCGGTTAGAGTAATAATTGTTTATGACATAGTGTATTTAAATTGTTAATTATAAACAAGACATGACGTTACAAGTAATGAATTTACGTAATTTTTATGTAAGTGGCGTCACTAATTTAAGGAAATGTCAATTGTCGTGGCGCTTCATTCATCGGTGAACCATCGTTCAGGCACATCAGGTTTCATTGCATTGCAAAATAAGTTATCGGAAATTGACTCAGGTGCCTGTAATACTTTTTTTTTGTTTATTTATAATTTGGTGTTCAAATTTACTTAATAGGTACAAACAATTAAAATACAATACAAGTTGCCTTATTATTGCGGGTACCGGCGAACATTTGTCTAAATTCCTTTATGAACATTATGTAGATAATAACCTGTTTTTTAAAGTAATTGTGTTTCTGAACCAAATAAATTTCATTTCACAATGAATTAAAGTAAATAGCAGCAATATTTTTTACATTTACTATGGAGTAACGGGACGAGTAAGACATGCGTCTGATGATAGACTACACGCTTGGCCACAACAACACAATGCCAAGTCGTTCCCAGGAACATCATGTTACCTAATTCTGAAGAATAAATTATACCGATAAACGGAGCTCTAACGCCACAAATTATAAAAAAAAACTTTACAAGAATTGAGTATAAATAACCCAGACGAATTACAAAGATTTGACAAAAAACTGTGATAGTTTTGCTATATCAAAACTGTCCCACGATGAATATTATGTTACATTACCCCACGTCGTTGATGTCGATACGTTAGCATAAACAGATATTGAGGATATTTGAAGCGATTTACTCGTGTATCACAAGAAGCAACTTCAAATCATCTGAAACTTACGTTTTGATAGTACCTATCTGAGTTTAGTGTTTCTATTAATCATTTAATTCTACTTTTGTTTTGAAGATTTCGGTCAAGTCAAGTTGATTAAGTCATAAGACTGAAATGGGTATTCATGATTAGAAATATTTTATACAGAATTCATTTATAGTTGTTAAAGTCTCTAATATTGAAGTTGGAATTAAGTTGAAAGTAAGTTTGCAATATAGAAACGAAAGCTTGATTGTTCTATGTTAACATTAATTAAATAGGACCTAGTCACGATCTAAATATTTTTTTAATTATTTTGACGTCTCGGCAGCGTCACAACCGAAGACTGAAACAATTGCGGATAGTCTCATTATGAAATGAGGTGATCTCGATCTACCCTCATTTGGTCTTCAAAAATCGCAGAGTTACTACCCGCTTGCTACACCGGCTGCTCTTCGCGTTTACAAATTTGGCGGGAAAACGGGTGTCAGGTTACCTAAGTGCGTTTGTTTACGCTTCGGCATATGAAGTGGCGCGTTACTTGTACGTGTTTAAGCCCATTATTCTCAAGAGCGTTTCAAGACGCTTCTAGCGGTATCGTTTGTTTATAATTAATGTACTTAAAATGTAAACTAACATTTTTGACACTTGAGATTTTTTTTGCGATTTCTCAAGTAGTCGATCAGCTATTATATTAATAATTTATAAAGAAGACAGTGGTTTTGTGGCTTAAATGTGTTGTATACGAAATAACAAACTCGAAAAACCAAAACTAACTGCATTCGATAGCACAAATTATTTTTTAAAAAAATTTCAATACTTCGGGACCATTTTCCCGACAAAAAATTTAGTTTTTATTTTTTTTTAATTTTACGATGTTTTTATGTAAATGAACTCTAATTTTAATGTAAATTATATCAAAATAAAGACTAGTTCAAGTAGACGCCATTAAACAAAAATTTATCGATATAGCTTCCGAAATAAAAACACGAAAATTTTTTTTTCCCGCCTAAAACCCGACCGCAAAGTTCATTTTGTATTTTTTCGTCATTTGGTGTAATATAGTTACCAAAGTGTATCAAGCGGCTACAATGATACACAAAATAGATTGTATCAACAGCTTTCTCTAAACTTATTCTGCGATGCATAGATTTATTTATGACAGGACGACGATGCACGATGCCAATAACGGAAAACCGGATAAGATTACAATATTTTTATTTTTATTTTTGAGGCTTCCCAAACTATTCTTGCATACTAATGACGTTCGGTGGAGAGAACTGGTCTAGTCTAGATTTTTTTTACAGCGGCCATGTATTCATTGATTCTTTCAGCAATTGTATGCTTTGTTTGACCGATACCTATAAGAACAGCTGCAATCTACCTCATACACACCTAGAGTCTGAAATGAATGACGTCTTTCGGCATCCTGATATATGTCTCGTCTTGGATAAGGGAATATACAAGTATACACACTACACAGTTTTAATAGAATACTCATTTAACAATGTCCTCACCTTATCCGTCATAGAGGGTGTTCGTTATATCCAAAAAAGATTTCTACACCGACTGTAATTGACAAAGGTGGTGGTGATGTGACGTAGCGTGCAAATACCGGTCAGTGTGCGTGAGTTTTCTATAGACAGAGTGAGACAACCAACCATCAGATTTAACTGTCACTCTCACGTCCAAGAACGGTAGAGATCAATCTACCTCGAAATAAAATGTTAACCTAATGCTGACATCTATCAATGTTGATCACAAATCAAGTTGAGATGCTCCAAAAACAAGTTTTTCGTCTGTCTTGGTTTAAGATGCAGAAAACATTGTCCATTTGTGTCTTATCCACATATAAATTGCTGCTGATTGAAAGTTAGCATTTTTTCCCTAGACTCTGTCCAAATGTTAGTTATCACTATTACCTACCATGGGACGTCTACTCTATTTCTACGAAAACGTAATTTCGAAATAAACTCGCGACTTTCCAACTCCGATTCTACTTCGATCCGTCGTTTTGTCCGTTTAAATGTTCTAAGTCTACTCTAATTAGAGTATGCTTAGAACATTTAAACGTCAAACAATGTTGTATCGGATGAAACGAAGTAGAACGAGCGCAGGAAAGTCACGAGTGTTTTTTCGAAATTACGTTTTCGTAGAAATAGAGTAGACGTCCAGGACTTCCCATAGCTACGCCATCTATTTGTAGGTAAAGCTGCCCACGGTAAAAAATAGTTTCCATCTAAGCAATTTCTCAACAAAACTATCATGTTTTCCGGTAAGTAGTTCTCCTTCAGAAGCAGCTTTTTGCCGACTTAGAAACATTTGTTTACTGGAACTTTGGTGAAAAGAGATTCAACATCAAGACTCATTTGTACCAGTAAGCTTACAAAACAATAAAAAAACACTTGTTCTATCTCAATATTTTTGTTTCTGTTTGGTATCTTTCAGAAACAAAGCAGGGACTTAACTTAAAAATATAACATTGCATTAATACATCGCTATCGCTTATCGTGTTCTTCCATTACTTGACATAGTATAGTTTTGTTCGTTAACTCGTTTTTCCATAACTCTGTATCTTATGCTCGATACACTTCAGGCGTTTTTCCTACTAGTTTTGTCATGCACAGCTTGCCGTTTAAAGTGTTTTTCCTGGTGCTCTTCTTAATACTGAACTGGTATTTAATGCGTTTTTCCTTGCGCTGTATTTGCTATAAAATAATTAAGCGACACATAAATCTTCTTACCATGCTAGCCTACTTTCGTAAGATTGTTGGTAGATGGTAAATAAAAAATAAAGAAACTATTTTTTTTCCTGGCCCTCTAATTTCAAACAGTATATTTTTATGATTTTTTTTCGGAAAATAAAAACTTTGATTGGCTCTCCTGTAAAATTCTAAAATTGTCGCTTAAAGGGTTTCTCCTTTCCACCGTCGATATAATAATTGTTGATGATTGGCTGGAACATTTTCTTTTTCTATTTTGACGTGACAACGTCTTATAATTCGATGAAGCCGGCTGCACGCCCGCAAAACATGACGTCATGTGCCGTTAACGCCGTTACCTCGCCGCCGGCGTTACCTCGCTCTAAGGCGTAGTTGAAGTTGTCACGTTCAACTAACGTAAGTAACCCGACTTTACAGACAACCATTTTTTAATTGTCTTTTATATTCTATTTTTCCTGTGACTTTAGTTGTTGCTTTAGTTACCTTGGTTTGGAGCGTTTTGGTTTTATTTTGTAAATGTTTTAAATAATTTTAATATTGTTTCTATCCATATCATGGGGGTGTAATAATTTTAATATTCTTTCTACCCATATCATGGGGGTGGATTTCAAATAGCTAGTCCACCATCTTGGGGAGGGCGCTATATTGGATTTGTAATGACTTGGTAATGACGTTTCCTTTACTAGTCATGTATTGTCATCAGAATTCAGACCGTGTGTAAAATTTAATCCTAATCAAAGACCGGGCAGCGGGTCAAATTAAGATTCCAAGATTTTCTTACATACATACTCGTAGTTAGTTACCTACAAGTGAAGCTAACAAAAGCGTCTTAAAAAAATAAAGTAGCCAAGTGCGAGTTAGACTCGGCCATGAAGGGTTCCGTTCCAGCAAGTAACATAATATACATAGTACACATAATTCTTGTAGTTCGTTGTAACTTTTATCGAAGTTTTAATAATAGTGTATTTATGACGTACTAAAAAAAAACTACTCATCAGATCGAGTTCAAACTAATTTTCGTTGGTAGTTTTCATGGTAATGTACATCATATATTTTTTTTAGTTGTTTCATTCTCTTACTTTAGAAGTTAGAGGGACATTTTACCACTTTGGAAGCGTCTCTCGCGCAAGTTATTCAGTGTAGACAAAAATTATATATTTTTGGTGCGATGTATTATGCTTTTATTATTTACTTGTTTAGATAGACCACTCCGCGTAGAAACATCAAAAATATAAGTTAAGATAAGTCCGTCCTGTCGGTTTAATTGTCGCAACAATGACGTTGCGCGGTAAACACGTGTTTTGTGACATTTGATTATTTGCGCTATAAAAGTCTGCATAAATTACAAAGGACAATTCAAAACAAATAAAAATATTAGCTGATATCGGTAAGTAACCTTTACATTACCATTTAGTTAAAAAAATTAACGATAGATTTTTAATACATGTAACTTTGTCTCAGGACGGCGTTGTTTGCCGCCAAATTGTCTTGTTTTTTCTACTGTTAAACGATCTGCCGGATGCAATAACGGCGACAGATGTTTTCATGTACGCTAACGACGTGGCTGCGTTAGTCAGTAGTTTAGTAGATATTGTAATACGTTGGTTGTCTTTATATGTTAAAAAAAATCTTAAAATGGAATTTAGAGAATAAATGATTCTCTACAATAGTCATGTTTTAATTTTATAGCATTGATATCTTGAGATATATCTAATTTAAGTGAATTGAACACTGAATTGAACGAATTATAGGCCTCTCTAAATCGAAATATATTTTTACCCACTTTAACAGGAAATACTTGGGGAGTTTGTATCACTTAGCACCATTGAGATCAGACTATTAGTACGTCCATGCTTAGCACGCATACCATTGACATAAGAACAGTAATAGCAGTGACAGTAACAGATAATTGTTAAACTTGTGTTTGAAATCTGGCCTCGTACTTTTGTCGCAATTACAGCGTAGAGTCCATTTCACGAAAGAAGTCCCGCGGACAATTGTGGAACTAAATTTGACAGATGGGGAGTTCGGCCATGTTGTCGTTTGTCGATGTTATCAAGGTGCGTTTGTTGTGGTAGATATTTTGTGAGTGTATTATTGGATTAGTGCGTCATAAGGTTTATTTACTATGCCAAAAGTTGTAAAAAGTGCAGGTCGAGAAATGATATTAAAGGTGAAGGAGTTCTGTGAAGCGGAACACAAGAATCGCGGCGTTTTAATACCATTAGACAATGTTCGCAAAAGAGTCGCCGCCATGACAGGTAAATTTTGGGGCTGCCATATTATACATATTTTTTCCCGATTGATTTATAGATTGGAGTTAAGTTTTTTTTAATGCACGATTTTCATTAAAGAAAATTTGAAAAGGAATTAACACAACACAACAAAAATTTGTAAAGTTATATTCAACTATAATGTAATTAGATACGGAAAAAGTCATGGTTAGATTTTTTTTTAAATTGTTCATTTTATTGCAGGTTTGTCAGAGAAAGCTGTAACGAGAGTTACAAAAGAAGGCGCAACAGCGGCGAGTACTTCTAAAGTTATCATGACCCCAGGGAAGAATCGCCCGCATCCCAAAAAGTTCGACTTGGATGGATTAGATTTGTGCGCTATACGGCAAAAAATTCATAGTTTTTATGTTGTGCAGAAGGAATTACCTACATTGGCTAAATTACGTGCAGCTTTGAGAGAAGACATAAATTATCAAGGAAGTATCACAACATTGCACCGTATATTGCATAGCATCGGTTTCAAGTATAAGCGATGCCAATCGAAACGTAAATTACTAATGGAACGTTATGATATTACTGCATGGCGTTCAAGATATTTGGAGAGAATCCGAAGAAATCGCAATGTGGAAAAAAAACCTGTAGTATATTTAGACGAGACCTATATACACAACACTTATCATGCCAAAAGTTGCTGGCAAAGTGAGGAGGAGCCTGGGGTGTTCGTGTCAGAGTCATCAGGGAGTCGTTGGATAATTGCTCATGCAGGAACTGAAAATGGTTTTGTTAATGGTGCATTGTTAATGTTCAAATCCCAATCCAAATCCTCAGATTACCACGATGACATGAACTCAACAAATTTTTTGAAATGGATGAGTGAGAAAGTCGTTCCTAACCTACCTGAAAGGTCACTTGTGGTAATGGACAACGCTCCGTATCATTGCACTCAAATAAATAAAGCACCTACAATGTCAAGTATTAAACGTGACATGCAGGAATGGCTGCGAGGAAAGGGAGTATATTTTGAAGATACTTGGACAAAAGCTGTATTATTTGGATTAATTAAGCAAAACAAAGGTCCACCTACATATGCCGTGGATGAATTATTAAAATCTCACAATCATGAATTGCTAAGATTGCCGCCTTACCACTGTGATCTCAATCCGATCGAAAAAATGTGGAGCCTTGTAAAGAGACGGGTAGCGGATAAAAACGTGGGCCAAGATCCAAAAGAAATTGTACGCCTAACAGAAGAGGCTTTCGAGTCTGTTACAGCGGAAGATTGGGCAGTTCAATGTAAACATGTACAGCATTTGGAGGAAGAATATTTAAAAAATGATGGTCTTATGGATGAAGAAATGGATCGATTTATTATATCTACGGCTAGTGATAGTGAAACAGAATCTGATTCTGTTTCTATTCACTCTTCTGACAGTGATCATAGTATGACCGATCATAATTATTCAATAAAACTTTGAATAAAACTTTTTAAATGTTATTTTATTTTTCTAATTTGAAGTTGGTTGAACATCTATATTTCCATTTTATATTTTAGAAATTACAGGAAGATTAATTTTTCACTAATCTGACCTTAGCAGTATAAACATCAAATAGGTACCTATATAAAAAATATATTCTATTAAAAACATTTTTTTTCTTATCTAACTGTTCGAGTACGAAGTTAATAAAATGAAACTAATGAACTATAAATTATTTCCCCTGATTTCCCCATACCATATACATTTAACCGTGGCAACATTATGTCGCGCGAATACAGCGCTGCGTCTGCGGGACTTCTTTCGTGAAATGGACTTTAACGCGTTATCTAGACAAGTCAATAATCAAAGCATTATGCCGTTGTTGTGCGTCGAGACGTAGGCAATAATTTAAAAATGAAGGAAATAGTGGCTTTGCATCATATGTCAATAAACTATCATTTATTAAAATTGTACGAGTATCATTTAGGAAATAATATGAAAAAGAGAAGAATGAGGAGATGGTGGATGACTACTATTCATAGAAACCGAACGATGTAAGTATTCTGGAAAGTAATCTCTTCTTACCGCAGGCGCAAGAAGATAGCCGTGAGTATATCGACGGTGGAAAGGAGAAACACTTGAAGCGACACGTTGGTCGAAAATGAGTTATATACATATTTGGAATCAGCGATTTTTTCTGCGTCGTTTGGGCTTGGTTTTGTAGCGATCTGACCACTTTGATGTCGCTTCAAGTAATAGCCTTTTTAGGCTGATTTTGTTTGGACGCCAAATGAAGTGACATGAAATTACAGAAATTTGGGTTCATTTACCGCTTGAAGTACCGACTGAATGGTCAGATTGTTGTTTCATGTGTTTTTCCTTTTCTGTTTCGAATAGCATAGGTTCCTTAAATTGTTTTTCTTCGTCACAAGAAATACCAGTGAATACACTTAATGTGTTTTTGCTTACTCCTGTTGCGTGTGTGTCCAGTCGCTACACTCTTTTTTCCTTGCTTACCTTTCAACTATATGATGGAGTTGAGGTGTTTTTCCTATTTGCTTGTTATAGGATGTTATGGATTTCAATTGTTTTGACAAACACTGGAAAAAGCAGTGGTGTCGGTTGAAATAAACACGTCCAAAAAACCCACATAAATATTTAAATTAAACGACATCAATTTTTGTTTCCGAAATGTCGATTCATTTACTTTTGCTGACTTCACAAATGAAGACGATAGTCGGTTAGAGTAATAATTGTTTATGACATAGTGTATTTAAATTGTTAATTATAAACAAGACATGACGTTACAAGTAATGAATTTACGTAATTTTTATGTAAGTGGCGTCACTAATTTAAGGAAATGTCAATTGTCGTGGCGCTTCATTCATCGGTGAACCATCGTTCAGGCACATCAGGTTTCATTGCATTGCAAAATAAGTTATCGGAAATTGACTCAGGTGCCTGTAATACTTTTTTTTTGTTTATTTATAATTTGGTGTTCAAATTTACTTAATAGGTACAAACAATTAAAATACAATACAAGTTGCCTTATTATTGCGGGTACCGGCGAACATTTGTCTAAATTCCTTTATGAACATTATGTAGATAATAACCTGTTTTTTAAAGTAATTGTGTTTCTGAACCAAATAAATTTCATTTCACAATGAATTAAAGTAAATAGCAGCAATATTTTTTACATTTACTATGGAGTAACGGGACGAGTAAGACATGCGTCTGATGATAGACTACACGCTTGGCCACAACAACACAATGCCAAGTCGTTCCCAGGAACATCATGTTACCTAATTCTGAAGAATAAATTATACCGATAAACGGAGCTCTAACGCCACAAATTATAAAAAAAAACTTTACAAGAATTGAGTATAAATAACCCAGACGAATTACAAAGATTTGACAAAAAACTGTGATAGTTTTGCTATATCAAAACTGTCCCACGATGAATATTATGTTACATTACCCCACGTCGTTGATGTCGATACGTTAGCATAAACAGATATTGAGGATATTTGAAGCGATTTACTCGTGTATCACAAGAAGCAACTTCAAATCATCTGAAACTTACGTTTTGATAGTACCTATCTGAGTTTAGTGTTTCTATTAATCATTTAATTCTACTTTTGTTTTGAAGATTTCGGTCAAGTCAAGTTGATTAAGTCATAAGACTGAAATGGGTATTCATGATTAGAAATATTTTATACAGAATTCATTTATAGTTGTTAAAGTCTCTAATATTGAAGTTGGAATTAAGTTGAAAGTAAGTTTGCAATATAGAAACGAAAGCTTGATTGTTCTATGTTAACATTAATTAAATAGGACCTAGTCACGATCTAAATATTTTTTTAATTATTTTGACGTCTCGGCAGCGTCACAACCGAAGACTGAAACAATTGCGGATAGTCTCATTATGAAATGAGGTGATCTCGATCTACCCTCATTTGGTCTTCAAAAATCGCAGAGTTACTACCCGCTTGCTACACCGGCTGCTCTTCGCGTTTACAAATTTGGCGGGAAAACGGGTGTCAGGTTACCTAAGTGCGTTTGTTTACGCTTCGGCATATGAAGTGGCGCGTTACTTGTACGTGTTTAAGCCCATTATTCTCAAGAGCGTTTCAAGACGCTTCTAGCGGTATCGTTTGTTTATAATTAATGTACTTAAAATGTAAACTAACATTTTTGACACTTGAGATTTTTTTTGCGATTTCTCAAGTAGTCGATCAGCTATTATATTAATAATTTATAAAGAAGACAGTGGTTTTGTGGCTTAAATGTGTTGTATACGAAATAACAAACTCGAAAAACCAAAACTAACTGCATTCGATAGCACAAATTATTTTTTAAAAAAATTTCAATACTTCGGGACCATTTTCCCGACAAAAAATTTAGTTTTTATTTTTTTTTAATTTTACGATGTTTTTATGTAAATGAACTCTAATTTTAATGTAAATTATATCAAAATAAAGACTAGTTCAAGTAGACGCCATTAAACAAAAATTTATCGATATAGCTTCCGAAATAAAAACACGAAAATTTTTTTTTCCCGCCTAAAACCCGACCGCAAAGTTCATTTTGTATTTTTTCGTCATTTGGTGTAATATAGTTACCAAAGTGTATCAAGCGGCTACAATGATACACAAAATAGATTGTATCAACAGCTTTCTCTAAACTTATTCTGCGATGCATAGATTTATTTATGACAGGACGACGATGCACGATGCCAATAACGGAAAACCGGATAAGATTACAATATTTTTATTTTTATTTTTGAGGCTTCCCAAACTATTCTTGCATACTAATGACGTTCGGTGGAGAGAACTGGTCTAGTCTAGATTTTTTTTACAGCGGCCATGTATTCATTGATTCTTTCAGCAATTGTATGCTTTGTTTGACCGATACCTATAAGAACAGCTGCAATCTACCTCATACACACCTAGAGTCTGAAATGAATGACGTCTTTCGGCATCCTGATATATGTCTCGTCTTGGATAAGGGAATATACAAGTATACACACTACACAGTTTTAATAGAATACTCATTTAACAATGTCCTCACCTTATCCGTCATAGAGGGTGTTCGTTATATCCAAAAAAGATTTCTACACCGACTGTAATTGACAAAGGTGGTGGTGATGTGACGTAGCGTGCAAATACCGGTCAGTGTGCGTGAGTTTTCTATAGACAGAGTGAGACAACCAACCATCAGATTTAACTGTCACTCTCACGTCCAAGAACGGTAGAGATCAATCTACCTCGAAATAAAATGTTAACCTAATGCTGACATCTATCAATGTTGATCACAAATCAAGTTGAGATGCTCCAAAAACAAGTTTTTCGTCTGTCTTGGTTTAAGATGCAGAAAACATTGTCCATTTGTGTCTTATCCACATATAAATTGCTGCTGATTGAAAGTTAGCATTTTTTCCCTAGACTCTGTCCAAATGTTAGTTATCACTATTACCTACCATGGGACGTCTACTCTATTTCTACGAAAACGTAATTTCGAAATAAACTCGCGACTTTCCAACTCCGATTCTACTTCGATCCGTCGTTTTGTCCGTTTAAATGTTCTAAGTCTACTCTAATTAGAGTATGCTTAGAACATTTAAACGTCAAACAATGTTGTATCGGATGAAACGAAGTAGAACGAGCGCAGGAAAGTCACGAGTGTTTTTTCGAAATTACGTTTTCGTAGAAATAGAGTAGACGTCCAGGACTTCCCATAGCTACGCCATCTATTTGTAGGTAAAGCTGCCCACGGTAAAAAATAGTTTCCATCTAAGCAATTTCTCAACAAAACTATCATGTTTTCCGGTAAGTAGTTCTCCTTCAGAAGCAGCTTTTTGCCGACTTAGAAACATTTGTTTACTGGAACTTTGGTGAAAAGAGATTCAACATCAAGACTCATTTGTACCAGTAAGCTTACAAAACAATAAAAAAACACTTGTTCTATCTCAATATTTTTGTTTCTGTTTGGTATCTTTCAGAAACAAAGCAGGGACTTAACTTAAAAATATAACATTGCATTAATACATCGCTATCGCTTATCGTGTTCTTCCATTACTTGACATAGTATAGTTTTGTTCGTTAACTCGTTTTTCCATAACTCTGTATCTTATGCTCGATACACTTCAGGCGTTTTTCCTACTAGTTTTGTCATGCACAGCTTGCCGTTTAAAGTGTTTTTCCTGGTGCTCTTCTTAATACTGAACTGGTATTTAATGCGTTTTTCCTTGCGCTGTATTTGCTATAAAATAATTAAGCGACACATAAATCTTCTTACCATGCTAGCCTACTATCGTAAGATTGTTGGTAGATGGTAAATAAAAAATAAAGAAACTATTTTTTTTCCTGGCCCTCTAATTTCAAACAGTATATTTTTATGATTTTTTTTCGGAAAATAAAAACTTTGATTGGCTCTCCTGTAAAATTCTAAAATTGTCGCTTAAAGGGTTTCTCCTTTCCACCGTCGATATAATAATTGTTGATGATTGGCTGGAACATTTTCTTTTTCTATTTTGACGTGACAACGTCTTATAATTCGATGAAGCCGGCTGCACGCCCGCAAAACATGACGTCATGTGCCGTTAACGCCGTTACCTCGCCGCCGGCGTTACCTCGCTCTAAGGCGTAGTTGAAGTTGTCACGTTCAACTAACGTAAGTAACCCGACTTTACAGACAACCATTTTTTAATTGTCTTTTATATTCTATTTTTCCTGTGACTTTAGTTGTTGCTTTAGTTACCTTGGTTTGGAGCGTTTTGGTTTTATTTTGTAAATGTTTTAAATAATTTTAATATTGTTTCTATCCATATCATGGGGGTGTAATAATTTTAATATTCTTTCTACCCATATCATGGGGGTGGATTTCAAATAGCTAGTCCACCATCTTGGGGAGGGCGCTATATTGGATTTGTAATGACTTGGTAATGACGTTTCCTTTACTAGTCATGTATTGTCATCAGAATTCAGACCGTGTGTAAAATTTAATCCTAATCAAAGACCGGGCAGCGGGTCAAATTAAGATTCCAAGATTTTCTTACATACATACTCGTAGTTAGTTACCTACAAGTGAAGCTAACAAAAGCGTCTTAAAAAAATAAAGTAGCCAAGTGCGAGTTAGACTCGGCCATGAAGGGTTCCGTTCCAGCAAGTAACATAATATACATAGTACACATAATTCTTGTAGTTCGTTGTAACTTTTATCGAAGTTTTAATAATAGTGTATTTATGACGTACTAAAAAAAAACTACTCATCAGATCGAGTTCAAACTAATTTTCGTTGGTAGTTTTCATGGTAATGTACATCATATATTTTTTTTAGTTGTTTCATTCTCTTACTTTAGAAGTTAGAGGGACATTTTACCACTTTGGAAGCGTCTCTCGCGCAAGTTATTCAGTGTAGACAAAAATTATATTAGCAACCTCAACATCATTTTTTAAGACCTATCGATAGACACCCCACACGTGTAGGTTTGATGAAAAAAAAATTTTTGAGCTTCAGTTCTCAGTATGGGGGGCACCCATAATTTTTGTTTTTTTAAAAAACTTTTGTAAAAATCTTAATGCGGTTCACAGAATACATCTACTTACCAAGTTTCAACAGTGTAGTTCTCATAGTTTCGGCAAAAAGTGGCTGTGACATACGGACGGACAGACAGACAGACATGACGAATCTATAAGGGTTCCGTTTTTACGTTTTACGGAACCCTAAAAAGATACGAAATTCAGAAAAGCTAGTAAAGCTATCCAATACTTAAAACTTTCACATTCCTTTTGTGACGTTTGAAATTGAATTAAGGAATTGTATAATTTATGGGAAACCTTACCTGTAATAAATGAATTTTGATTTTGAAATGACGTAGGTCAAGCGAATATTAAAAGCAAAGCGAAGCGACAAATCCCTATGATTCGCGCCAGTTTAGCAAGAGCTCTCCGATGGTTCATCGTCTTGGTCCGAATACATTGCGATAACACGATGTACCCGGCCACACTAATCGCGCCAACACGAATATTCGCCGTAGGACACTATAGTGCGTTCCAGTAAGCTGTGTAGAAAACCAAAACAAGCCAAAAAAAAAGTGATACCATTACATAAACATCTCATCTCATCATGATGTCTTAGACTTGCTAAGACATCAAATAGTTTTTACTGCTTAGCTATTGATTTTTTTAACAAAATACCCTCCTGTATTAAAGCTTCTGCGAATAATGATATATTGGCTCATGTAAAAAAGTGCCTCATTCAAAAAAGCTACTACTGTTTAGCGGATGCTAGCACAGACAAAACAATTTTTGACATTGTTAACTGATTTTATTGTATGTGCCTATTTGTTTGTCAATATTGATTTTATATTATTTCTTTTGACGATGCTATTGCAGATTCTATTATTGATTATACTGGAAATTATTTAATATATCGCACATCCGCTCAAATAACGTCACAACTCCAAAGACTACATTTTTCAGGAAAGACATTTAAAGTTTACCCTACTTAAATTTGTTTACTTTTTGGATCATAATTAAAAAGTGAACTATTTTAGAAGAAAACGTTCTTGAGCGAGTTATAATGATTTTTTAAGCTCTATAAATTCATATTATTAGTAATCTGAAAATCCTGAAAAAAAATCCAGTTGTGACTCTATATGTTTAAAAAAAACAAAGTTTTACTTTAATTTGTTTATTATAATGACACAAGTATGTTTAACTTGTTACGAAACACAATAAATTCTTAAATATAACGTGTAGTACACACATATCAGACTTTGAAATGCCTTATTATATATAGACAATTAAATTTTAAAACTTATAACTGAAAAATAAACAAAATTCTATCAAAATAAAATAATTTAAGAACTTAAAACAATCAACTGTTCAATAACACGAGAGTAGAAAGTATAATAAAAAATAATTAAACCTTAAACTTATAAACTATTATAAAAATCGGCATAAAAACTAGGAATGTGGTTGCTAAGAAGTAATGTCATTAAGTCATTCTTTTTCCGTTCCTTAATCTCCATTTTAGCAGCATAAACTGGCTTTGGATCAGGAACTATTATTTTCTTATTTCGAGAAAGTAAATTAATTTCAGACCATTCAATGTCATTGTAAGAAGTTTTGAACTTTAAAATATTTGGTGTTTCTTTGGTAATCATCATCATTTTAACTTCAGAAATCTTTAGCTTATTTAAAGTAGTAATACCTAGATCACTAACTAATCTTTTTAAATTAATAAAATCGGTGTGTGATAGTTCATTTACTCTTAGTGGTTCCCCAGTTTTCTTAGCTTCTTTAATTATTTGTACGTACTGGCTTGGCACGTAAATTGGACCAGTTTTCAAGGAACGTTTTATTTGCTTTTCGATTACCGAATGTATGGCGTCACCTTCGTTTTGCGTATGTCCGGCTACCAAAAAATTGTGACTAATAGAATTTAAATTACTAAACTTCAATATTGCATACATGTACAATCCAACAATAAACTTATATTTGTTTTGGCCGCAACAGTTATCCGAATAAAAAACTAGATCAATGGGTTGGTCACCCTCATAACCATGCAATTCTTTTTCGATATATTTAAGCAAACAGCTACCAATCTCATCTGCACCCCGATTACCCTGACCCTCGTGCCAAAAATAACAATCGGTAATACTGTTATTTACAATAGTGTCTCCATTGTAACTATCATCTTCTGTCTGTTGCCTTTTCTTCTTTTTTCCCGATTCTTCTGCTTTCAATTTGCTTATCGTAAAGTTCATATTATTTAATTTGCTCTTATAATAAAAAACAGAAACATCACCACGAGGTACCTGTAAAACTGCTTGTAAATCGTATACAGATACAATCAGGTTTTTGTTTTCTTTTAGGGCTTTTTTATCTTGCTTTTTTTGTTCCCTGGATAAAATCTTGTCAACTAAATGTTGATCATATTTTTTCTTGAGCAGTAGTTTACTTTCAGGAGCTGCATTTTCATAAGCTACACATAATTCACATCTATCTTTTTTTGGCACAAAAAAACCTAAATTAAATTCACCGTTAAAAATACGACTGTACATTACATAGTTTCCAAAGTTGCGTCCATCTTGTTTACACTCATTCACATAATCTCTATGTAAGTCAGATATAGTCTTTCCTCCATCAATGAATTCCCGTGTTGTTTGTGCTCTTAAATAATGACTTTCAATTTTTGGTATACGTTTTATATGATCTCTTATATCATTTTTAGGGTTCCGTAAAACGTAAAAACGGAACCCTTATAGATTCGTCATGTCTGTCTGTCTGTCTGTCTGTCCGTCCGTATGTCACAGCCACTTTTTGCCGAAACTATGGGAACTACACTGTTGAAACTTGGTAAGTAGATGTATTCTGTGAACCGCATTAAGATTTTTACAAAAGTTTTTTAAAAAAATAAAAATTAGGGGTGCCCCCCATACTGAGAACTGAAACTCAAAAATGTTTTTTTCATCAAACCTACACGTGTGGGGTGTCTATCGATAGGTCTTCAAAAATGACGTTGAGGTTTCTAATATAATTTTTGTCTACACTGTATAATTTGCGCGAGAGACGCTTCCAAAGTGGTAAAATGTGTGTCCCCCCCCCTCTAACTTCTAAAGTAAGAGAATGAAAAATCTAAAAAAAATATATGATGTACATTACCATGAAAACTACCAACGAAAATTAGTTTGAACTCGATCTGATGAGTAGTTTTTTTTTAGTACGTCATAAATACACTATTATTAAAACTTCGATCAAAGTTACAACGAACTACAAGAACTATGTGTACTATATATATTATGTTACTTGCTGCAACGGAACCCTTCATGGGCGAGTCCAACTCGCACTTGGCCACTTTATTTATAGTGTCACCTACAGTATAATGTTTACCGTGTTTCCCTCTTTCATCTTCTTTCAAAAATCCTCCAGTAGATTTCTCTGTTACAGTTCTAATTGTTCTATCATTATTATACACTTGACCGTTAGTAGAAGCTTATATATATTGAGATAGGCAGCTCCATTTCCCGTTGTAGCAGTTATCTCTTTCAATTGCTATAGCTCTGTCTCTTTCGCACACCCCTCCCCTCTCGCCAGGCGCACGAGGTAGCTGGAGGCTCCGAGCTTGCTCGTCATTGGCGTGACATTTCCCGTGCAGTTCACATGTTTCAGGAGAATCTCAATTCTCTTATTAAATTCTGTGATTTTCCAAAGGAAACCACGTAAGTGCTTACACTTTTTCTGCAAAACGATATTATCGTTCGTTTTCTTACATAATTAAATTTGAACCAAATAATGCTTGTCGAAGCTTGCTTTTGCTTCGAGATATATTTTGTCTCTTTTTTTTTCTAATTTCTTACGTGCAGATTATATTGCTCATATAATTTTTTGTAGATTCTAAATACGTAACTACCCTCGGATGTGTTTGTAACCTTTACGTTACTGTCCGAGGTGCATGCTTTTTTTTTTTTTTCTTTCCTAGGTGAATGTTTTTCTTTCCTAGGTGGATGTTATTATTTCCTAGGAGTTCCTAGAGTTCCTAGTTATTATTCCTACTTCAACGAGATAAATAAATTATAGAATCCGACTGGAAAATTGAAACAGATCTAGTACCAAATTAAAGAAACGTGAATCGCGTTCACGCAAGCTTCATGCTTCATCTAGATACTCGTCTAGTGGTGATAGCCGTAGTAGCAGGTCTTCATCGACCTCTTAACTCGTCAGCAAAGGTTAAGAGAAATAACTCGCAATGCCGTCGGCCTAGAAAACGAAACAAGAGGCTTCTTAAAGAAAACCTGTCTAAATCGTTAAAAATATAACAAAAATCCATGCTTTGGAATCTTAAACACACCTTTGTTATTTGTGTTAATGATAATGAGTAGCTCATCATTTGAGATGTACATTTGAGATGTAGGCCAAGATCTACACATACAGCAAATATCCTGAAATCGGTCGTAACAGTTCAGACGAGGTGGTGCTAACCTTCACTTCCGATAATTTGTGGGTAGTTTGAAATTTTTTATCCGATATCGAGACTAATTAAAAGACCCGCGATTGCAACACCTCCAAAAACGTGTTTGATTTTTTGTTTTGATTTAGTTTGAAACCTAAAATTTTAAAAATTAATGTTTTTAATCAAGTAAATAACCAAACGAAGAGGTAAGGGCGTAAGACACTGTACGCCATCATGCCTACTTTGTTTTTATTGGCAAATACATTTATTACTTTGAACATTTTAAAATTTGGTAGATACCTATAGCCTTAGAAAGCTATTCATGTTAAGCCGTGAGGCGCGACTCGCTAACTGAAAAAGTCAAAAAAAGGGTACGGATCCGTTAATTAAAGTAACCTTGAATACATAAAATTCTTCCATCAAACTCCCTTATTTTCAAACCGGAAGTGTTTCACTTTTTGATAAAACTAGCGGCATCAGGAAATTATAAATGACATGAAAAAAAAAAATATATATATATATATATTGGCTGATAAATAAAGACCTTGCGAAGAAAACGCAATAATTTCACATGTTTCCCCTCGCAGGGGCAAATACCTACCTGCCCTGCCCACGCAGGGCTAGCAATACAAATGAGACGTCAGAACGTCAATATAACGTTGGCTTAGTTTTAAGCTTAGCAACAGAAGTACTCTATCTTCGATCTCGCGGATCGAGACCTTCACAGAGTGGACAAAGGTAAGTTGGCTTAGCTCTAAGCTTAGCAACAGAAGTACTCTATCTTCGATCTCGCGGATCGAGACCTTGACAGAGTGGACAAAGGTAAATGCTGTACTTGACCTTCAGGCTGCAAAGATTATAAAAGACAGATACAATGACGAGGAGCCTTTTTGAGCCGGTCCATATACCACGTTATATAAATCGGTGGAAAAAGATGGCAGCATCAGATTTTGATAATGAAAAGGTACCGCATACCGTTTTTGGAAGTACCTCCTTTAGTAACACCCGACTCAAAAGACAGTGTTTTCGTACTGTGGAGTCGGAAAAGATGTCCTCACTCGTTCTACAAACGAAAAATTGATACTTACTAAAAGTACGGAAAACTTTGTGTCGTCTCTGTTTTCGGTATAAAAAGCGATAGCTCGTACTCGAAATACCCTCACTCAACCGATATGTGCTAAAGAAAAGATTTCAATCAATAAATATGTTTCGTGTGCTGGATTTCCTCCAATCCCATGATCGAATGTGCAAATGTGTGACTGTGTCTTTTCATAAGTTCATTTCAATGTGCCGGTGGCCAGTCTTACAGACGGGTTTTTACGCGTCCTTTTCAATAACTTGAGTAAGCATTGCGCCAAAAGTCTGTAGGTACCTGGGTACCTACCTAATAAATTGGATTACGCAAATTATATATAAAAAAAAAAAAAAAAAAAAAAAAAAAAAAAAAACCGTTTCATTACGTTTTACGTAGATATTGGAAACGCTGGAAATCCTCGGATTCTACATAGATAGCATATAAAGTTCTTTCTCTCCCCGCGAAAATATATCACTTTTCTCGGCATACTCAAACGGGTCAGACGTCCCTGATAGAACCACAAAGTCGGGTGGATTAATGTATTTTGCAAGCTTCGCTGTTCTCCGAGGAAAGCTAAGTCGCCGAAGTTTCTGTCCCTTCTCAGCACAACCTCGACGATATATTTTTACCCCATCCGGTGCTCGTCATCTGTCTTCGGCAATTCATCATATATGCTTCTCCCAACTCATTTTGAATCACAAACGCCTCGGATTTTGCCAAGGGAGGCCAACTAAATAATCAGACCATGTCGGGTGTCTTGAGCACCAGGGGAGGAACACTTCCATTGCAATATAAAATCATTGTTAGACATCTTGAGGATATTGCAAATGCAGGCATCGAGCATGGCAAAAAGCTCCGTGCTAATTTAACCCGACGACCATTCAGCGATAGTTTACTTATGCAACGTATTGGGGCAAGTCCCTGTCTTTGATGAATCTGCCGTTCAAAATGTTGCTGATCTTAGACGAGCATTCTTCGAGATCCATTTCAAAATTTATCACATAACAGGACCCTAAACAATCACGCAGGTTGTTAGTCCAGACACAGATACACTTCCGAGTGGCACTTAACTCGGAGATGAACAAAAATTATCTTTGCAAAAAGATAATCACACCGGTGATCAATTTTTTCGCGTCCAAATATGCAATTCGTGTAATGGTGGACAATTCACAAACAACACCATCCATTTGGGGTCACCCAAACTAAGCAAAGCTTGTACTATGCAATGGTAGTAATTAATTATGTAACATATTAAAATTAACGATTATGATAAAAACGATTACGACACGTTGATGCGTCGTACGCATTCAGCAAATCTTGGAACGTTCATCTGGCATGGGTGTTCCCGCCACTATTCCGCATGCTAAGTGTATTGATGACTAGTATTGATCTCAGTCGAGCAACGGGAACCTACCTCATAATAGCTCCACGTGGGAGACGGTATTTTGGCGAGCGAACCTAAAATCACGAGAGCTGTCAGTCACACACAGCCCCGTTCACTTTTTAACGATTTCATCTTTTGACTTTATACTCGATACAACAACTGGGTTGCAACCATCGGCATCAAAAGTCCAAGTCATGGTTTCTGGAAGCTCCATACCTCCAGATGTGGCGGTGAGGAAACAAAGACGTGGCATAGTAGTCAAGTATCTTTTTATTTACTCAAACCGTAGCGGCCTTCTACCCAGAGAACGAATAAAGCGCCATGAAACGGTTGGTTTTCGCGAACCAAATAAAATAATAGGTATAGATCCTATTTACACGGACGGGTTGAATTTAGGTCTCTTTCTAGGTGACCGTATATCAATTTCGGTTTCTCAAATTTTTCCTCACAAATCAGCTGTTTCCACACGATGTTATACGGAATAAGGGAATTAATGGCCAAGGTTACGTTAATGAACATGTTTAAAAGCCATGGCCCTAAAATGCAAGATGGTCAAAAACCATTTATTTGGGATAAAAATGTTCTGGCAAAATAGTATGCCCTTAACATTTTTCTAATGTTTTCTAAATTATTAGGGGTTCCGTTGCCCTTCTGTGCCTGTGTTCAAGCCGCAGAATTTAGGATTTGTCACTTTGACCGTAGACAAAGATAAATCTACCTATAGATAATTAGACTACCATATCATGTTATGGGTTCAAATTAGGTCTAGGCTAATGAGATGATGACGAGAATGCAGAGATTCTCGACACCCAGGATAAAAAACTGTTGGCAAACACTCTGAATCAAAATCTGTATTTTGTCCGGTATTTTGGATACATGAAACGATAACCATTTTTAAACGACTTTAAAAAAAAAAAAGTAGGTTTCTCAATTCGACCGTATATATATTTTTTTTTTTAAACGAATGGCGTCGTATTTCCAACAGCTCAAGTTTATTAAAGCTTCATGACGTCCTCCGTCTCTTGAGTTCAGTGCCGTCATCGCCGGATGGTACAAGTCTCTTCTGAAGACCGCTGGCATCAAGCGCTACACCATGAAGTGTACGGCCAGCTGTAATCTCAAAAAGTTCGGTTGACAATCTTCCTTTTAGACGAAATTTTAGACAAGGGCAGTAAGTGATACTTAAAAACTTTTCAAAAATAGGTCCTATTATTTTGGAGAAGTGTCGACTAATTCTTTGTATAACACTAATAACGATATTGAAAGCGGTTCTACCCTTTTCATACCAATTAATTTATTTTGGATACAAACCTTTGTACAAATTTCTGTTAATGCTCAGAAGGTGTATTATATAATATTTGGGTATTAGAAATGTACTCTTAAATTTTGCTGCCATCCTCCTGTTCATAAAAATTCGAACGTACTCATACTATTCCATATAATAATAATTATATTGTCAAGGATGACGATTTAGTCCAAAAATAGCATAACAAATCAGTGTTTCATCACACACATATTTTGTTGCAATAGAAGAGTAATTATTAATTACTGACCTTTGCAAATACAGCTTGACAAGAATTTCTCCAAATAACTAATTATGGAACAATAAAATTCTACCAGGTCTTGGATATAAGATTGCAGATTAATAAATAATCAGTTATTGAATTAGTGTTCACTGTTCATATGGTGATTTCTGCCAAACTGTATACTTCCCCTAATATCACATTGGCGTTCCTCTCACCAGGCGATAACAAACAGGTCTCAATATATATAAGCTTCTACTAACGGTCAAGTGTATAATGAGACCGTTTTACCTGAAATAAAACGGTTATTATATACTTACCTTAGTAGAAGCTTACTTTTTATCTCTGCCTGGTGATATATTTCGACGCAATGACGAGCAAGCTCGGAGCCTCCAGCTACCTCGTGCGCCTGGCGAGAGGGGAGGGGTGTGCGAAAGAGACAGAGCTATAGCAATTGAAAGAGATAACTGCTACAACGGGAAATGGAGCTGCCTATCTCAATATATATAAGCTTCTACTAAGGTAAGTATATAATAACCGTTTTATTTCAGGTAAAACGGTCTCAATATCAAATGTATTTTTAAACATTGTTTTACATACCCTCTTTAGTGAACCTTCAACCTCCAAGTAAAACGCATAGTTGGTTTTTCGATTTTTCTGTGCTTTGGTAGACCGAAATTTTATCTCTATCTGTTGTATGTGTTTGTGAATGAATTGTCTCTGTTTCTCTAAATCTTTCAAAGCCCAATAAGAATCAAAGAGTTGAATTCTTATATCATCGGTAAGAAAATAGCTGCATTTAAGTCTACAACCTTCTCCACAACTTGGTTTGATTTGTTTCTTAGAAATATTTCGTCCAGACTTCGTTTGATAGGGTAATCCAGAGTTTCGTAAAACTTTTGTTACATTCTGCTTCCATTGTGCCTCTACACGGCGTTTCTTACGTGTGTGGAAATGTTCCTGTACTACGGTCTCGTTTGGTATTGGAGAATGAATATAATTAGTTTCTTTGGAAGTTGAAGGTAAGCATTCATTGTTACCTTGATTTGTTTGTTCATTAAGTGACAATAGTACAGATGTAGATGTAAGAGAATTTGTATTAGACGAAGGAGTATTAGAAGAGGATGAACTAGATGAGGATAAACTAGATGAAGATGAACTAGACGAAGAGGAACTTGTAGATGAAGTACTAGATGATCGCCGACGAGAAACTACTAAATTCTTGCTACGCTTTTTAGAAGGCAATTTATAATCATGATCTTTAACAGAATCGTCCGTTTCTTCTCTCGTAGATTCGGGTTCTTGCAAATTACAGTCTTCATTCTCTATTCTATTACATTCTACTTGTAAGTTGGGAATGTGAATGTGTGTAGTAGGTTCATTTACGTAAAAATACGTATTCTCTTTATTTGAGGTGTCACAATTTTCTTCTACATCTTTTGGTTGTGTATCTTCTGCCTCAATAGACAAGTCATCAGTTACTGTGTTATGTTGGTCATTGGGTTCCAGACATAATGACAATATTTTTTTGGATCTTGACATAGTTACAAGTGAATTATACACCGCCAAACCGAATACCACCTGAGAACAAGATAAGACAATAAGTTAAAAAGAATTAAATACCTACCTAAACATTTTTTTAGATTTTAAACTAAAAGAAAACAATAATATGGCCTCAGGGAATTTAATAAAAAACATTATGCGTAAACAGTACCTAAATGAATTTTATACTATTACTATACGATAATTTTAAATTAATAAATCGATCACTTTATTAATAATCATAGTCAAAAACACTAGCATAATTGATAAACAAGTCAGTTTTCTTGCTGATACATAGTTTTATTTTCAGTCGATTCATTTATGAATAAAGTCAAGATTCTACATAATTCAGTCTTATTATCTAATAAAACGTATTGTGCCATCATCCCGATCACATATACTGTCATACAGTTTGTACAGGTCAGTATTAGTGATAAACAAAAATATTTAATAATATAATTTCAATCACGTATACCGTCGTAACTCACTCACTCATTGTATAGGTCAGTATTAGTTATCAATAAATGTGTACATTGAATTGTTTCAATCACGTATACTGGCATAACTCTGCATAGGTCAGTATTAGTGGTCAAACAATGTGTTACTTGAATTGTTTCAATCAGGTATACTGGCATAACTCTGCATAGGTCAGTATTAGTGGTCAAACAATGTGTTACTTGAATTGTTTCAATCACTTATAGTGGCATAACTCGACAAGCATCAGTTTAGTTGCAAAAAAAGAAACTAAATTTTACTTACCCCGTTAACAAAAACTGTCTTGATTCAACACAATTCACTTTTACGAAACAACGCCCGTATGATCACCTCGCGCAAGTCGTAACATGACACTGTTCATGTTCGCCGCGGCACAACTTTCGGTAAACAATAGAACGTCACAAGTGCCATCTAGGGACAAATAATTGAACTACGTCTATGACGTTTTGTGAGCATAGAGTATGTGATATTCTAATACGAATGGTACAATTAAAGTTATTTAACATTTTATCGAGTCATGACGTTATTTGAGCGGATGTGCGATATATTATTTTTTAATGACGTAACTATGTTTGATTGATTATACTGTTTTTTTTTTAACATATATATTATTGTTTAATGACTTAATTATGATTGATTGATTATACTGGAAATTATTTTAATATGTACTATTGTTACCTAAATGACTTTAACAAAAGCGTGAAACTGAAATAAGCCTTAACCAATTTTATTGAATTGTAACTTTTTTTTTGACGATTCAAAGTGCATGTAACATGTTAACTGAATAAATGATTTTTTGATTTGATTTGACATCGTTTAATCTTAGTAATTTTATGAAATTGGCTTAAAATATTTTTCACAAATAGGATTAGACTTTATTGCGATCTTAAATACCATATACTTAGATTTGTATTGATCAAATAATTTTATACTATCTTATTTTAAAAGTTATTGAAAGTAATGGTAGGATGATAGAAATCTGATTTTAAGTACTAGCAATTTGATCTGTGTTTCTCAAACTCTCATGTGCATTCAAGACATTTATACTTCTTTTCATCAAATTATTCTTATTAAGAACGCGCCTATTTTTCTAACATACCCCTCTCATGCCCATATTGTAAAAAGCCCATTTCCATAATACTCAAGTATGGATTAATTTTACTCTATTTATTTTTGTCATTAATTTGGAATTTTTAATTGTAATGTAATTTGATTGTAATGTAATGTATTATTTATAATTTTTTTAATATTTGTGGGGGAAATAAATGTACGTATGCCCGCCATACTCTCATTATGAAATGAGAGGAGATCTCCATCTACCCTCATTTGGGCTTCAAAATCGCAGGGTGACCAACACTACACACAACACTAACCATATCAGGTTTCTCCAAACTCAGTGCGCTATGCACACTTTTATTTATTAGAGGATTCCGCGCCGCCGATAACCGTAAACCGGGTAGTTTTCGGTTATTGCCATCGTGGTCATCGCGTCGTAGTTGAAATATATACCTATGTTTTTTATTTTCCAATGCTTCCCGAAC
Source organism: Ectropis crepuscularia (assembly GCA_963693475.1). Classification (NCBI taxonomy): domain Eukaryota; kingdom Metazoa; phylum Arthropoda; class Insecta; order Lepidoptera; family Geometridae; genus Ectropis; species Ectropis crepuscularia. The sequence goes on from OY856358.1 coordinate 22,304,918, forward strand.
CATTCTTGCGTAGTAATGACGTTCGGTAGATAGAACCTTCGGGTCGTGGATCTCGATCCAATGACCAGTTTTAGCATCAATCAAATGTTCAGCAATTGCAGATTCGTGTGTCTAACGATTTTTTACAGCGGCAATGTGTTGATTGTTCCAAGTCCCAGCAGTGGGAACATATATTTGGGTGTTTATGATATCCATACATGTATATTTAGCCTTGTTTTGCGACGAAAATTTAAAAGGGCAAGCAATGAAAGGTACTACAAACTATCTTGTAAAACAATGGTTGAGAAATGCTGGTCTGTCATATTGAGAGTGACATTGGTTTGTTTACCTTTTATTCACAGAGATTTGGAATGAGGTATAATGAATCCACATCATAATAACTTCTACTCACAGACTAAGTAGAGAGTGCTTCTACTCTCCATTTTTGGGTTACCCTAGAATAGTGTGGACGAAATTTGACGTTGTCTACTCTCTTTCTACAAAAAAGTTTAACTCTAAATCTAAATGGTTTGTATATAATCAGGGGGGCACAATAAGTGACGTCACGACTTGCGGAAATGAGATAGTCTAATTATCTATCACTTGTGAAAAAAAGAGAAAGAGATACTGATTTTCCGCCCTTATCACCGTGGCCGGCTTTTTCTCTGGCTAAATTACAAATCTGACATGGCGTTGCCATACAAAAGTCTGTTCAAAGCTCAGACTCGGATTTTTTATGTTTTATTAAATATTGTGTGTATTTAAAGAAGATTTAAAGCTTGTTTGTGAAAGACTGTTAAGAGATTGGTGATATTTATGCCAAACAATGTGCGTTGTGTAGTGTTATAAGCTGCAATAGCCTCTGTGAAAGAAAAATCAGTGGAATCTCATTTTACACAATATTTGTACACAAGTAGACAATATTTGTTATGACGACTTGATAGAAATTCATATTAATGCCTTCTAGATATCTACGTGAATTAAATTTATACGATAACGGCAGTATCTAATCCAAAATTTGCAAAATATGTAAAATGTAAACATAACCTAAATAAAAAAACAAACAAAAAAGTGTGACCAGTTATTTCTTACAAAATTACCCATGAAATATACAAGTCGGTACATAATTGACAGTTTATTTACTGACCGTTTACTAATAATACGTACTAGATTTTGCCTGCGGATTCGCATTTGTTAGTTTTTTAAGTGAAAACTTTCTTTGGCGCACTACATACAGATTTCTCGTGAGCCGTGAATTGAACTCAAACATCACGCTTGGGAATGAAATAAATCTTCGGGTAAACTCGGAGCTATGGCCACAAATGCGTAAACATTTTTAGATGGTCATGGCGTGTTACCATGGTTACCATTATACATATCTAGTCTAGATGGTCATGACGCTTCTGTTTCTACTCTACCACTGCCATTCCAACTCTTGTTTTCTGGAGTAGGAATTGCATCAAACTCCCATTAACTTACACTATCTCATCTCGCTAACAAGATAACATCATGCTTTTAGTATAAACCCTACTCACTACACCTACTTCATACCCACTCACACAAGAGACCTATCTATTGTGTGAGTAGATATGAAGCTCTAAGCTTTCAAAATAAAAGATTATTCATACACATTTTCACCTCTGATTTAACCCTTTTGTTTGAACTTTTACAGAAATAATTATGCAACTTAAATGTATCACTAGATTTCTGGTAATAATTTGGGTTGTTTTATTTATTCAAATTAATTATTATTTCGCAGATGTGCCGTTCCGAAGAAGAGGATAAAAATATTGTGTGAATAATAAAGCAATATTTTTCATGAAGTACAGATTATCAAATAAATCAATCATTCTGAATTACCACAACATCTAAATAATAGTAGCCTGTCTACTACAACAAGGTCTACTAACATTGAAATCTTTTATACCTAAGTTCCGAGTTGCCCCGTGCGAAGCCTGGGCGAGCTGCTACTATGATATAAATATGACAGGCAAACTATATTTTTATAACGTTGAATGTAAAGTACAATTTGAAATAAATGTTTTATTGCCCTGTATTTTATTTATTTAAGTACCTCCTATTTTAGTTATATTATATTAAACCCCTTTTTAAAATGTAATTTTAGAATGCATAGAACACAGGCTGAATTCATCAAACTATCGCAGCACTACCCTTACCTAGTGGAATATTTTCTTTATGGCAATACTGTTTGAGTATTGAATTGAAAATTGAATTATAATTGAGAGAACGAGAAGCACTATAGTAGTCAGGAACTTTGTAACTCTATATTGTATTCCTTACTCTAAGTATATTATAATCAATAGTTTGTAATATTACACATAGTGCGGCTCGCCAGTTTACTTGAATGAACTTGGCTGGCCACACTGCCGTGTGTCTAGATTAAACAAAAATAGTCTATGATCCAACTTTATCGATTTTTAGCCATTGCTAACAAAATTGGTTATCTGTGGTATGTGGTGCTGCCATCTAGTTAAATATTTAATAAACATCAACACAAAACTGCTGTATCGGTAAAACAGACCGACAAAAGTGCTAAGTTGGTTGACTATTAATTTCTTATATTCATTTTGGTTTCTACATAATAGAACTACAAAGAATTAATAAAAATGTAATTGATGGGCAAATTTTTAAATATAATTAAACAACAATTTTAATAATTATTACGTTTAATTTTTAATGAATTTGTAATTGCCGCCAAGTTTACCAGGTATTCGATTGTTTTGTGAACCCCAGGACAGGAAGTGAGTGTTGTCCGTGCTACGCAGGCGCAAATTGACCTTTCGGTTGAAGAACCCGTCGGTCACATGTGAGTGTCGATAAATATCTTAATTTTGTCGTGAATCCCTTTTGTTTAGTTATTATTATACTTTTTGTAAGTATTTTTCGCGGTGAACTTATTTTTGTGTCAGAAGGCGGTACCTCGGTGTGGTTTCTGTGTAAAAAACGAAAAAGATAATCTGCCGCGGCACCGGCACGTTTGGCAATTTGCTGATTTTCGTTTTCTCCAAATTAGAAATAATTTCAAGTTTATTTTGCTTTGTGCTAGATTTCATGTATGTTTTAATAATTGTGCTAAAGCATCGGACGGTTTGTGATTTTTCATGCTCGTGTGAATTTATCGTAATGAAGACATGCCCAAGATGTCTCTTGTGGGAGAGCCACATGTTCGGATACCACACTATTGGCCCTGTCATCTTCGAGTCACATCAGGCTTGATTTTCTTATTTATATTTTATTTTGATTATGTTTGTGCTCTATTGTGTCGCTGCGTAATGGTTTCACCCACAAGCAGTACACTCCTACAGTGAAGTTGTATCACGCCGCTTATGTTGTAGGGTTAGGGATGTAATTATACATCTAATCATATTTTTCATTTATTTCACACATATTACACAGTAAATAATTATGTTATAATTATAATACAATATGTTGTTTTTATGTATGATGTAGACGTTTCTAGGCTGTAAATCATTTGTGTTCTGTGACTTTGCAAATTTGGTTTTGACACAAGGCTTGGCTTCAGGGAGCAAGTGTGACTCAGAACATGCAGATTCGAAAAATGCAATCATTGACGTATATTTTGTTGAGATAAAACTATTCACCATCGAAATACCTATTCAGTATTGAACACTCCCTCTCTCGGGGTGATATGTAAACAGCTGTTTTGTGTCCTACACGGACATATAACTTTGCATTGTAACAAAGCCCTTCTTTTATGAGATTTCAGTAGCCGTGTATATTTTCGTACGTATTTTACTCTTTTTGAAGCAGTTGAACAATCTTCTATAAAGTAAATAGCTATGCTCTTTCTTTCACCGTGTTAGCATTTTATATTAGTCAAATTTAGATCCAGATTGTGCTGTTGTAGGCTTGGGGAATGATGACATGCTATTTGATTATTTATTACATGTTAATATAGAATATAGTTGAATTGTCTCTTAGACATAAATCCCACATAAGTAGTGCTGAGGTCAGCCTTCATACTCTTTATCTCCTCCACTTAACTTTTTTTTCTTGAATAATTGTCAACTAACACTTACATCCATGCAAATTATTAGAGGTCAGCAATAGTGTAGTAGATTAACGTGGACATGTGTAGAAAAATTAGTGTATGGACAACATAGAGAAAGTGTAATAAAATTGATACTTTTTTTTCGCATCAGTCATAAAATATGTTAATATGTATGACAATTTCAATACTATTATTAAATTTTATAAAATAAGCTTAAAGAGAACTGTCTTGACTATGAGTCCACTCATTATTTTGATTTCTAGTGTCGCGTGTCATAACTATATTTGGTAAGATTATCAAATTGTCAACATTCTTTTGTAAAGCTAAGTCTCGAGCCCATAGAGTCGCGATTGCAGTAACCATATTGCCATCGTGCTGAGGGTACTCGAAAATTATAACCCAACCTCGACTATGCGTCTCATTCCACAAATGTGTTATGGGATCACCGTACAGAGGTACATTTTCTAAGTGAAAACTTCTTTGGGCATACTGCACACAGATTTTTTCACAGGCTGTAAGTAAGGTTGATTCATTTCACTCGTGAGGTGAAAGGTTTGATTGGGTGATCTCGGGACTGCTGAGTTTACTTGAGCCAGAAAGTTACAGTTAGAACTTCACTGCTGTGTTTACTTCATCATTCAATTTTTATTTATATATAATCATTTTAATTGTAATCTAGTTTCGCTTTTTTAGTTAATTAATCTTCTATGGTCAATCTGTTCTATTTTTAAAGTCTTTAAGACATACCTGAAATAACATCATCGGCCAACTTACCAGTCACACCACTCTTTTGCAGATGATGTGATGTGCAGTATTTGTTCGTAATGGATAACATTAACCATCCGTAACATTGTATAAAAATAGATGCAAAAAAATAGAGTTAATTTTAAATATTGGTGGACAATTCAAACACAACACAATGATCAATTACTTATTGCTTTACTAACTGAGGACTTAATTAATTGACTTACTCAAAAATACAGTGCCAGCAGAATAGACATTATTATACTAATATACCAAGTAATTTGTATTAAAGTCAAAATTGCGGTGTAAAATGTACAAATTAGCCATTCAACCAAACGCTTTATTTTTAAAGCTTATGAATCTGTTCCTTCAACATAACATTTCATATATCCCAAAAAATTATTAAAAGAGATTGCATTTCACTATTTTTTTTTTTTAAATAAAGAGTTACAAGATGATCTTCAGGTCTACTACGAAAACAAACTCCAAATGATCGGATCCAACCAACAGCTGAATCGGATTGTAGCCTACCAAGAAAAACATTCAGATGTTATTAGACTTAGGTTAGATGAAGGTTGGATCTAACGAAACGGCCGATCTGATCAACCGACCAATTGTCTTTCATGGTAGGAAATGTCCATAAGTTCGGCCAATATATGGTTTATCGGACTTCATAGTAGACCTGCAGGACATTTGCCTGATGCCTGCCACGCATTTCACTATATAATTTTTTTTTTAAATAAAGAGTGACAAGACGATCAGGACATTTGCCTGATGCCTGTCACATAACAGCTCAGTGACACGCAGCTATTGCAACATGAAGCTATTGGACATGATCACCTTGGCCAACAAAGTAATATGCACTTGACAAATGTTAGACTTGATTAAAACATGGACAGTAATTGAGCTGTTTCCTATAGCTACTAGTATTTGTATTAAATTCTTCCTTACTGTAAGGTATAAAACATTTTCATTAAATTCTATCTAAGGGTCAATGACACAGGTCAACAACCTGTGTGCTAATTTTTTCATCTCTTAAGTGTGAGTCATGTTTCTACTGTTAATGCCAAGGTTCTATCAGTTAGATACTTAGTAATTTTTATCTCAACTATCATTCATAAGATAGCAGTGTAAATAACTTTGTTGGTACTATGTTTGGTTCTAATTTGCACTTTATCTTCTTGTACATTAGTGTCAGTTAGATCTGCAATGTACTTGGGGTGTTTCAAACCCTTTTTTTTTCGAGATTTAGGGTGATTGTAAATTGTTTCTTTGTCTTTGAGTGAAATTTGAAGAATAGATTTTGCAAGTTTGGTATAATTAGGTTTGTTGGAATTCTTAACCATATTTTTTGCACTTCCATAAATAGATATTGTAACACAGTACATTATCTTGATGATAAGAATGTGGTTTTCAGAATACTGCCAAATGATTTGATATGTAATCATATCTTTCCATATCCCAGGAGGTAAATGTGACAATGAATGTATTTTTTCCAAACTTAGGTATTTTTTACAATGGAATGTTTAATTTTTTTGTGATTTCATGCTAATTCTTATTGTGCCAGGTGCCTATGCTTGTATATAGTTGAAGATATGGCTCTCAGTAATAAGGTTACCACTTGTGGTTTACTTCTTATGTGTTTTATATTCCTGTTTGTGTTGGTAGTTACCTTATCTACCGTACCTTAAAAGTTGATTTCTAAAAAATCTTTAAGGAATTGGCTACATTATAGGACAGTTCTCCATTCAGTCAACTAGAAGAATCTTCTTCTGATGATTGAAGGCTTTGGAACCAATTTCTTGGAACTTCTATTTGTAGGAGAATAATCATGCTTCTTTGTAGTCTATATAGGTACCCAAATAGTTCAAAGGCTTTTGGACCACTCTCCTGTTGTGTCATTTGCATGCTATAATATAAAGCTAATTAGGGCTTCTTCTCTTTTTGCACTGACTTTAAAATTTTGTTAGGTAGTTGAAGACAAGTGTGGACAGTGGTCACAAGTGGGGCCTTGGACCCTCTTAAAAAAGCAGTACTACAACTAGCAACTGAACTCATTATAAATTAATTCAACTAACATCAACATTTTCTTGAACCTAGTTCCTAAACTGACCTGTTGACTAGAAAATAACTTTCTACTTTGTAATTTCACAGATCACTCAACCAGATTAAACCCGGTCCACAACAACCATGGGTGATATCGAGGACACTCACTTCGAGACCGGGGACTCCGGGGCCTCCGCCACCTTCCCCATGCAATGTTCGGCCCTGCGTAAGAACGGATTTGTGATGCTCAAGGGCCGTCCCTGCAAGATTGTTGAAATGTCCACCTCGAAGACTGGAAAGCACGGCCACGCCAAAGTCCACATGGTCGGCATTGACATTTTCAATGGAAAGAAGTAAGTTAAATATTTGGCTACTTGTTCATAGTTAAGATGTTTTTTCAAGGTTTTAATTTATAATCATACCAATTTCAACATTCACTTAATTTACATAGTTAATAATTTACCAACCCTTGTGCCACCTTATGTCGTTACAACATGTCCACTTTCTGTTCTTTGCATAACCTTCAAATGGTTACACAATTAAAAACTACATAAGTATTACTACATAACTATGTATTAAAAAGATGCATTTAAGATAGATTAACTATTCAGATCAACCATAAATTTAGACCAAAATCAGTGCACCCTCACTCGCTCAAGGTCGCGCGGTTTTAGCCTACCGCTAGACCGTTCCTTCCAGGAAACAAGTGACAGTCGGTTGTCGGACGCACGGCTGAGCGCTCGCGCAAAACGTTTCCCGTGCATATTGTTATTAGATATGTCGTAAACCTTCCGCGCTAGACAGGGACAGAGTTGCGCGTTAGAAAGACCGCAAATGTTTATTTGAAAATCGCGACAGGTATTGCGAGCTGAATTGAACTTTGTTGTGTCGCAGCAATTTCGCAATGTTGTGTCGCTATTTATATAATTGTTTTTGGTAAGCGTGGCTTCTGTACTAATATTTATTATGTGCCAAAATATTATAAGACATTCAAGTTTGTTGATTTTGATAATAAAGTTACTGTAGGATTCACACATTATTTTTTGTAACAGTGCATAGCCTATCAAATATCCCTTTACTCATTAGGGCATGCCAATCTGTTCCAGTTTTATGCCAAGGGGAAGCAGTAAAAAAAAAGGGCACAGAATTTAGATACTTGTATGCTAAGTGCGAGTTTTGTCGAAACCAATACGCGTTCTAATTAAACTTAAGAAATATGTACTTGCTCGGAAAATCGGCTTTGCAATTGCTGTCTCTATAGTTTCAAGCTAAAAGAAGATAGAGAGCAATATCAAAGCTAACATTATTTTAGTTAGTTGGTAAACCCCAGGATGACATTGAATAGCGATTAACTAATCACATTTTTACAATCGAGCCCATAGAGTCGCGATTGCGGTAACAATACTGCCATCGTGCTGAGGGTACTCGGAAATGATACACCAACCCCGACTATGCGTCTCGCTACACGACTGTGTACCGGGATCACCATACAGGGGTACATTCCACACTAACACGCGCCAAGCACGGCTTAAAAGGATGGTAGGCTAATTACCAATACATAATAATAATAAATATTGGTGGACAATTCACACACAACACCATCTGACCCCAAACTAAGTAAAGCTTGTATGATGGCGGCCAGATAGCTGATATAATACTTATATAGGTTTAAATACATACTTATTATACATTTAAACACCCAGATATAACCAAACACCAATAACCCTGTATATCCTAGTAGTAGTTGAAATCTCTGTGACTCTTAATTTAGTATTGCTAATCTCTTTGAATATTACCAAATTAAATTAAAGAATGTTACAAAACATAAAACGAAGTTAACAAAACATTTTATCTGGATTTGTTTATTGTTTAAATTCATTTTGCTAAGTTTCTAGTTAGCATAGCTACTTGAACATCTTAAGTACTAATCTTTAAAACAAAAATTAAGAAAATAAAATAAAAAGTAAATTTAACCCAAAAAAAATATTTGCCAAAGTAACACATACAATGAAATAGTTAATTGTTGCTTCCGCACTAGGCTTGGCCTGTATCGGCCGATATGATTGTGTTTTTAATGAAGTTTTGAATGTTTTAAAATTAACGAATTGATTAATTTGTCCCACAGATACGAAGATATCTGCCCCTCTACCCACAACATGGACGTGCCCCACGTGAAGCGCGAAGACTACCAACTGACTGACATATCTGACGACGGCTACCTCACGCTCATGGCTGACAACGGCGACCTCCGCGAGGACCTCAAGTACCCCGATGGTGACCTCGGCACCCAGCTCCGCTCAGACTTCGACAGTGGCAAAGAGTTGTTGGTGAGTAACATAAACAGCCCACTAAATATTCACAGAGCTGGTACTCTGGGGCGTTTTCTCGCAAAGAGTCTAGGCCATTATTCACCACGCTGGCCCAGTGCGGGTTGGTGGAACAACATGACCTCGAAAGTTTCTAGGTACATGTCGGTTTCCTCACGGCGGTGTGGGATTTGAACCCGGGCGCTCCGGATCGGCAGTCGCCGTTCTCCCATCTAGACCAGCCGTAACTTTTGTGTTGGTGAATTAACCTCATACTTAAACCATACGTCAGTACCCCTGGACGTCTACTCTATTTCTACGAAAACGGAATTTCGAAAAATAACTCGCGACTTTCCTGCGCTCTTTCTAATTTGTTTCGTTCGATACAACATTGTTTGACGTTTAAATGTTCTAAGGCTACGCTAATTAGAGTAGGCTTAGAACATTTAAACGACGGATCGAAGTAGAATCGGAGTTGGAAAGTCGCGAGTTTATTTCTAAATTACGTTTTCGTAGAAAGAGAGTAGACGTCCTGATTCACAACGGAATTTATCTCGACGCCTCTGTCTATGTTCTATCTGTTTACAATGACGAGACAAGTCCTTTCGGAATTCATTCGATCTGATTGCGTTCAGTATCAGTACCCAGAACACCTGTACTAAGGAGTAGTAAGAAGCGCGTCTTATCTATTTCGAGCTTTTTCGATGGGGCGATGCATGAAATTGCTAGTACAAAATGTTTTTGTACTTAAATGTTCAAAAGGGTCACTGTAAAACTGTAAAAACTGTTAGATTATAAACTAACCTAACCTATCGTGGGATTATAATCTCATGCGTAATATTGTTAACTGACTGTGTTTGTTCTTCTATGGTGACATACGTAACAGTTGATTGGTCGCAATCTGATTATCCTTAAGTATTAAATTGAAATTATTTTGACCTCTGCCACACCCCGGACACTCGGCCTAAAATCTATACAGACGGTGCAGTTGACATACCTACACTCACACATCTCGCATATGTCGTTCGGACGCATTTACGCATGTGTGCGTGTCATCTATGTCGTGTCGCTGAGTGCTTCTCGCGTTCTTGCGGGGTGGGAAGCTTGAAACTGGCGGGGGGTGGGGAGTGTCCGTTCTATCTGTATTATCTATTCTATGCCTCTGCTCTCCCAATGGCCTCCAAATAATAATAACAGATAAGTTAATTCACAAGGATAATTCACAGAATACATTGTTTTCGGCTAATCGTTCCTTCAAGTGTGATGATGTATACATACCTATGTCACCATAAAATTTTAAAAACGCGTGATTGTAATCTTACAGCAGGTTAGGTACTGTGAATATTAATTATGAAAGCTTTTCAAGACGTTTTAATGATTTTAGATCTCAATGTCGTTGTTATCCTTCTTGTTTTTACGTCCGAATTACTGAACGGATCCAGGTGAAATATGTAACAGATTAGTTTGAAAGTAGCGCATTGATAGAAAAATCCTTAGAGAGTATTATTCTTTTTTTAAATTTACCAAAGAAAAATACTACTATTACTAAACGTATTGCAACAAACAAATAGAATGATTACAGTGTCTACAAATCACCATATTATATACAATTTGATAATTGTGATCATATCATCGAGTATAGAGTCTCTGACCTAACCATACATGGTTGGTTGGTGCTAAATTTACTCGTAAATTACAACTCTGCCCATTACCTGGGCTAGCCATCTATTTCGCTAGCCATATGGACTATGTGGGTTTTGAGGACACATTCAATTTACTTTTATGTGGCTTGCAACTCATTTCTACAAGTTGGATAGACTTCGTTAATTACATCCATCCATTTACTGACCATAGTACAAAGGATTATGAGGAATGCCTGTCAAAAGAGATGTAGTGTTTTTAGGTTATTTGTGTTTTAGGTTCAAAGTTCAGTTGTAGAGGGTATCTGAAGTGATAGGTATCTTGTGTAAAACAGTGGGGGCTTGTCCAGATGACTAAAAAACTTTCACTGTAAGATCAACTCTCACTTATTACTTACGTCGTGATTTTACAACTTACCTCACTAGTATACTATAGGAATTGGTAATTATGTTAAAAAGTAGTAGTGCAGAGATGTTGGAAGGTACAAGTGGTCATAAGTAATTATGTATGCCACACACCTGACATTTAAAATATCATTTTCGTAACCAAAGTAATAATAATAATAATAATCCGCACACAGAAAGGTCCGTCAACTGCTCACAACACACCGCATGCTACACCCGCGCTCGTCTGTTATGAGACTGTATATCCCGCGGAAATGGGGGGGTCGAGGCTTTTTAAATGCCAAAAACCTTCACAACCGCGAGGTATGCAGTCTCAGAGATTATTTCCGCAACAACGAGTCCGGGATGCATCGCGATGTTGTAGCAGTTGACAGGAGCTTCACGCCTCTTTCATTGGCAAACGAGAACTGGCGCAAACCATCGGTGCTCAGCACTGATGATCGCAAGGTAGTATGGAAGAGCAAGGAGCTGCACGGGCGATTCTATCGGGCCCTGACGGGACCCGATGTGAATCTGCTCGCTTCGGTGAACTGGCTACGCTTCGGGGACCTCTTCGGAGAAACCGAGGGTTTTGCCTGTGCAATTGCAGACGAAGTTATCAAGACGAACAACTACCGGAAATACATAATGAAGGACGGTACGGTCGACATATGTCGAGCATGCCGCCGTCCAGGCGAATCTCTTCGTCATGTTATTTCCGGTTGTTCGCATCTTGCTAACGGCGAGTACTTGCACAGACATAACCTAGTAGCCAGGATCATCCACCAGCAACTTGCTCTTAAATACTGCCTTGTCGAGTCCGAGGTGCCGTACTATAAGTACGCACCTCTGCCAGTTCTCGAGAACGGTCGTGCGTTGCTCTACTGGGACCGCTCTATCATCACGGACAGGACTATTGTCGCCAATAAGCCTGATATCGTGCTGGTAGACCGGTCTCAGCACCGGGCTGTGATCGTCGATATCACCGTACCACATGACGAGAACCTCGTGAAAGCCGAGAAGGACAAGCTAAGCAAGTACCTTGACTTGGCTCATGAGGTTACCGCCATGTGGGATGTTGATTCGACGATCATAGTCCCAATAGTCGTATCGGCAAACGGCCTTGTAGCGAAAAGTCTCGACCAACACCTTAAGAGACTTTCGCTAGACGGTTGGATCAAGGGTCAGATGCAGAAGGCGGTCATCCTCGACACAGCGCGCATCGTCAGGAGGTTCCTCTCTCTGCAGCCCTAACCACCGGTAGCTTGGGCCCTGCCCCGCTGCTGGCGGCTATCTAGGTTTAAGTTTTTATAATGTTTTTATGTTCTTTTATATAAATATTGTAAAAACTTAAATTTAAGAAACGAAATAAATACGTGGATAATAATATAATAATATAAGCCTTTTATTTCCAAAAATCTTAAATAACATACAACATATACTTATTTACTAAAAAAAGATATCTATATACATGTATATATACTTTTTTTTTTTTTAATCTATTTATTTACACTTTTTTTTCTTTTTCTAGTAGGTATTCTGGTATTGGAACCCCTGTTAGGGTATAGGCCTCCTCCAGCTCATTCCAGGTATCTCTTTCTTTTGCTTTTATTATCCAGTCTGTCCCTGCTGCAGCCAAGATATCGTCTGACCATCTTTTTCTCGGGCGACCTGATCTTCGTTTTCCGTAAGGTCCTTTCCATTTCGTAATTCCTAACGTCCATCTTTTATCTGTATAACGTGCTAGGTGACCAGCCCATCGCCACTTTCTTGTTAAAGCAAAGTGCAGGGCATCTATTACTTTAGTTTTTTTTCTAATGTTTTCACTTTTTATTCTGTGTCTTCTTCTTATCTTTAGCACGCTTCTCTCCATGGCCCTTTGACATGTGACCAATTTGGTTTTTATTTTGTTACTGTAGGTCCACGTCTGGCAACCATAGGTAAGAGTTGGCAATATGCAAGTGTCCAACGCTATCTTTTTGAGTTGCAGAGAGAAGTTACCTTTCAAGATCTCCTTCAACGACCAGAATTTTCTCCAGCTTATGTTAACTCGTCGTTCAACTTCGTCTTCTTCGTTATGATCGTCGAAAGATATCTGTTGGCCCAAATAAATATACGTTTGTACATATTCCAATGATTTTCCATTTAGGATCACAGGATTTCTGTAGCTATTTGTCATTATTTTTGTTTTGTCCTCATTCATTTTTAAACCAATAGTTTCGCTTTTGTCACTCAGAGAGGATATCATCGTTTCTAATTTTTTACTTGATTCAGCGAAGATAACAATATCGTCTGCAAACCTTAGGTGAGTCAGACGCCGACCTCCCACTTCGATTCCTTCTGTTTGCCAGTCTAGATGAGCAAAGATGTCTTGTAGTACTGCCACAAAAAGTTTTGGGGACAGTGGATCCCCTTGTCGCACTCCTCTACTGATTTGTATTTCTGACCCACGTTTTTCTAATTTTACTCTACTGAAACTGCCGTCGTAAATGTTTCTAAGTACTGCTACATATTTATTGTGTATTTTACATTTGTTTAAAGCTTCCCAAATAGAGTTTTGTGAAATTGTATCAAATGCTTTTGCATAATCGATATATGCTATATACAATGGCCTATTGAACTCTTTGAACTTCTCTATAATTTGTTGCATAACGTGTATGTGATCCGTTGTTGAAAAAGTAGGGCGGAAACCAGCTTGTTCAATTGGTTGAAAACTATCGATATCAGGTCCTATTCTGGTTTGTAAAATCGATGTAAACAATTTATACACACTTGGAAGCAAGCTTATGGGTCGGTAGTTACCAATATCCTGAGGATCACCCTTTTTGTAAAGTAGGATTATATCGGACCTCTTCCACTGGTGTGGTACATATCCTGTATCTATAACTTTGTTGAATAGGTAACACAGTGGACGTGCTAGTAGAGCAACTCCAGTTTTTATCGCTTCATTCTGAATACCATCAGGTCCAGGACTTTTATTGGTCTTTATTTGTTTTATATGTTTGATAATCTCCATGGTATCAATTGGTGTTGGGTTGTTGTTAATATTTTTTTCTTGGGGTTTTGCTTCAAGAGTAGCAGAATTTTCAATGAGAAAAGAATCAGTTTTATTTTTGTAGAGTTCTCTGTAAAACTCGGTGGCAAAATTTAGGATGTCTTGTCTAGTTTTAGTTTCAATTGTTTTTGATTTTAGGTTTTGGATCCAGTTTTTATGTGAAGTCAGTTGTTTATATGCTCTTTTTGTGCTTCGGTAATTTTTTAAGTTAGTCTCTATTATTTTGCTTCTATATATTTTGTAGTCCTTTTTAATACTCTTTGTAGTAGTTTTATACAGTCTGCTTAGTTCTTCTTTATTTGCTTTAGTTTTCTGTTTTATTCTCAAAATTTCAGTTCGCTTCGTTATCAAATCTCGTGTCTGTTCGCTGAGAATTTTGCTAACAGAGTTTAGTTTTATTCTGTTTGGATTACGTGATATACTGTCTCTTATGATGTGTTCTAAATTATCATAGAATTTTTGGACATCAATCTCTTCGTCCGGTATTTTAAGATCCTGTATGTTCATTGTTAGATTTTCCAAATATGACGAGATATCTTCCGCACTATTTAATTGTTTTGGTTGATTTTTGTACATCGCTCGACTTTTTTTCTTTTTTTGTGTCATGTATGTAGTCCTGACTAAGCGATGATCGGATCTAAATCCAAGGCCATGGAGAATTTGTATTTTTTTTATTTGTTTAGGTTCGCTTGACAAAATAAAATCAATTTCATTTTTTGTTTTTCCATCAGGTGATAGCCATGTCCACTTACGGTTTTTTCTCATTTTAAAATGGGTGTTCATAATTGACAGTTTGTGTTCAAAGGCGTGTTGAATTAGCCTTACGCCTCTCTCATTCCGATTTCCGTATCCAAATTTTCCTAAAATTATGTTTTCTGTCTGTTTTGCTTGGCCTATTTTAGCGTTAAAATCGCCAATTAGAAGAACGTTCTGTCCGGCTTGATTTTGTGCTTCTTGTAGAGTATTGTAGAACGCGTTGAGTTCTTCTTCTGAAGCTTTTTCGGTCGGGGCGTAGACTTGTATTATTGAGAGAATTTTGCTGTCAATTTTTATTTGTAATAAAGCCACGCGTTCAGACAGACCTGAAAAGTTTACTACCTTGTTTTTATGGATTTTTTTGATTAAAAATCCCACACCGTGCCGTCCTGGTGTTTCTCCTTTATAACAGAATATGTAATCATTGTGTTCTTCTATGGAGCAACCCATTTTTCTAGTTTCTGCTAATCCCAGTATATCGATTTTTATTTTTTGTATGCAGTGTATCAATTCTATGTATCTTTCTGCAGTAGCCAGGGACCTTACGTTGAGTGTACCAATATGGAGAGGTAAATTTGTATTTTTATTAGCTGGAGGGTTGTGGTCTTTTTCCCCCACGGGGACCAACCGGCTTGGGGGAGATTGTTTAAAATTTATTTGTTTTAAATCGTTATTGCTATTGGTGTTCCGATAACCAGAATATATTAGTTGCTAGCGGTTATTACTTTCTTTGGTTGAGTTTGTCGAGTGCAGGGAGTTACTTCTGGTACGAGTTAAGTAATCAAATGCATTTATTGAAGACATTTTTTTAGAAGCTGAAAAAGAAGTAGAAGGTATAGAGTTCATCTCGTTAGGTTCTTGATTAGGAGAGCAAGAAGGATCTCGTTTTCGTTTTTCTCTGCCTGTGTCACTTGATTTTCTTATTATGAGTTTTTCACCTCGTATGTACGCAAAGTTTCCCTTTTTTCTTTCCTCATCTACTTTTGGTTGCAGAGATTTCCTTATTTCTAGGACTTCCTTCGTGAAGTCTTCTTTCACATAAATTCCTTCAGGTAATTTATTTTTGTTCTTTAAGATCTCATTTTTTTTCCAACTTGTTGTGATTGAAACTAGAATAGGTCTGATTTTATTAGGTTTCTTCGTGCCAATTCTAAAAACTTTGTCCATATCATGTTCTTGAATATTTAATTTAAGATGTTTGTTGATTGTTTCCTTCATGAATTTGATTAAGTTTGATTCATTTTCACTTTTCTCTTGTAATCCAAAAAATAGCAGGTTTTTCTGCTTATTTCGCGTTTCCAGCCCTTTCACTTTCTCTTTCAATTCCATAACTTCACCCCTTAACTGTTCGTTTTGTTCTTCAATTTTTTGGAATTTCTCATTCATTTGTTGCATTATGTTTCGAGTGACGGATTCTGTAATCGTTATGGTTTGTATTTCCATCTGTTCTTGAATTTTTTGGAATAGTAATTGCATTTGAGAGTCCATGTTTTGTTGGAGAAATCAGAATTATTATTGATAAAAATTCAAATTTGGCGCCTTGAGGTAACGTAAATAGTATTTTTTAAATTATTGTACGGCAACACTATTATCAATCAAATTACTATTTTTGTTAGGTTGGCCAGCTTATGAGATCTTGTCTATGATTTTCGCCGTTTTGTTTGAGGTTATAAATCCAGTGTAAATAATTGTTGTTGTTGAACGTTATTATGGAATGGTTAGTGAATATTTAAAGTTTATCACGTCTTACTTGTGTTGAGTGTTGTGTACAACTTCCGAACGATAGTGAGTACAAGGTATTTTTCACTTTTATGAATTATTTCGTGGGAATGAACTACAATACGTCTATTGTTAAATGCACCGGAACCGGAACTTACCTACCCAAAGTAATAATCGTGGCTTTTTAACACGCTTTTTTTTATCGAGTCGTTACGTAGAAAACGAAAATCGTGACACAATATTTTTTTTCTTCAATGTAGTACTGTGGTTCTGAAAATTACCTAAAAAGTGAGGTTAAACAAGAAATTTGCATAAAACCGAAAAGCACAATTCTAGAATAAATCATTTACCACAAGCCCCTAAATTCAAGTCTGCAAAAGTCTTCAAAATATGGAAGTTTATTATTCTCGTACATAATACATTACTTGTTCTTGTGAGACAGTCTGCCCTTTTCCAAGGTCGTCGGGTCCACGGCCACGGTGACGCTCAGAGAAAAACTCGAATGTATGAAGTATTTGCTTACTTAAACGATGTTATTAATGTGTATTGTTCAAAACAATCGAGATAATTTCTTTCAATAATATGATTATTTGTGCAACGCGTCTTTTCGTACCAAATAATATAGAATTCTGGACAAAATATTGCACTCAAGTATGAAAATAATTTTTTATGTTGTGTGTTGTATTAGATGTATATCTCTACCGGATTTCATCCAAATTCATTTATTGTTTTTGTTTGAAGAAGGAGTATTATGAAAGAATACATCCATTCTCCATCCACACATATAAAGTTTCGCAATTATATGCATTATTTGTAGCATTTTTGAGACGTACTTCTTAGATTTCATGGATTCACCTTGCGGGTGCCGGGTCCATCGTGTGGCAGAGAGAGAAATCTCGAATAGACCCCAAGACTTGTGACTTGGGCCACACCCCGGACACTCGGCCTAAAATCTATACAGACGGTGCAGTTGACATACCTACACTCACACAACTACGCATATGTCGTTCGAACACATTTACGCATGTGTGCGTGTCATCTAGGGTTACTAAATTATTTTATGGAATAGCTATGACCCGTGAGTTCACCTGCCTGTGTTAAGAGGCCTATAATCTTACCTAGTTAGTGTTCGATCTTTAATGTAGGTAAATATAACTTTCATCAACAATCAGAAGGGAGAAGGTTTAAAACAAAATAGGAGATAATAAAGGTACCATGCACGAATTGATTTTTAGTTAAGTACACTTACCCAAAGAGAAAACTTTATTCTGACAATATATTAATTAATCACTCCACATATCACGTATTTCATTATAGGTAGGCTAGTCACAGAACATTAGATTAGGTACAACAACGTTCAAAAGTTGCATTTAAAAAAGGAATAGCTTAACACAGTTTATAAAAATGATTCAATCTTTGTAGAAATTCTTATGAAATGAAAAATCTCTTATTCTTGTTTCGTATAATAGACGAAAAATTTGGTACCATTTTGTTAAATAATACAGCATCATGGTCGTATTCTCATAGAAAATTATCGTCCGATATAACCCTTCGTTGAATCCGCCTCGCGTCCGCGAGGGGGAGGAAGCTTGAAATTGGCGGGGGGTGGGGAGTGTCCGTTCTAGCTGTATTATCTATTCTATGCTTGGGCGTAGGTTTAAAATGGGCCCCTTTTAGTGACGTACGTCAACACTCACCTTCACTACTCGTATTTCTCTCTCTGCCCAGCCAAATCCGATATGATCCTACTAGTGCACCTACTATACTCGTTCTAGTATAGAATTTACTGCACTTCTGGACAATCCAAGGTCTTTAAGCAGGTTATAGAGAGATTTTGCTGGTATACCTCTGAAATATATGAAACTTGAATGAAATCCAAAAAAAAAAGAGCAGCAAAGTAGATTTTTTCATGATTGAAAGGTTGAGTAACAGTAAAAAAATCCTAAAATCCAAAAGAGTAAGTCACTTTTAGTTTTAGCGCAGGCATTCTCTGTAATCTTACATGATGAGTCAGACAAAGGTTTATTTGTTATTATGAAAGTAATTCTGTCTCAATATTGAGACCATGGAAATAAGATATTCTATTTTCACTACAAAGGGTCATCATGGGTCACTGCTTTATTGTTGTGTAGTTGACAAGCAAAACAATGTCCATATAATGTGTTGCTTTTCATAGGTATCAGTTACTTTTATTTTTGGATAGACATAAAGTATGTAGAGGAATTTATGGGGCATTTTTCTTTGTTTTTTCCTTTTACCTCAGGTATCAGATATCTCAGGTTCCAAGACAAATAATGTTCCCTACTGTGATGCTATAAATAAACCATTGAACTAATTTGTAGGGTTTTTTGCATTTGTCTAGCAAAAAGCAAATGTCCCCAAAATTGTGTTATTATTGTATAGTATCGTAACATGATGTGTTTCTTTGTTCCAGTGCACCGTGCTGAAGTCCTGTGGCGAGGAGTGTGTAATCGCAGTTAAGGCAAACACTGCTCTCGACAAATAAACCAACACAGCATTTATAGGGTTACAACATCGTATAATTTTTTTTACAATCAAACACTCTTACATAAATGTAAAACATAATATTATGTACTATAATTTAACGTAAAAATATTGGTGCCGCTGCGTTCGCGCACTGTCAACCTCTCGCATTGAGGGTTTAGTCACGATGATATTAGCAATAATCCTTGTTCTCGAAGATAAAGCCAGTCTCATCGTCAAGGACACCCCTGTCGATGGTCAAATATGGCTTTATAAGACTTTAACACCGTAAAGTGAAGATTAGCTGAATTTCTAAGAACTATTACATACACTTTGCCTTTGATTTTACAGTAATATCTTAAACTGAATCATAATATGAAGTCATTGTTAAATACATAATATTTACTGACTGAATTTTCTTTTATTTTTTTTTTCATAAACATATTGCGTCATTTCCCAGATACATTTGGTTGAAATGATTTTAAGAACTTGAAGTATAACAACAGTTGAGTCTTAATTTGTGTCTCAAAGGTAATGAAGTCTCGATCTCATAAAAGGTAATGAAAATTTACAGAGAACTGGATTTCCTGTAAACCTTTCAGTAGAAATCATCGAGTGCAGGATTATTGCACGGAATTATAAATGGAATAGATGCGCAGGGGCGCTCGTGCATTATTTATTTATACAGTTAGACACCCGGCGCTGGGGGGCAGCGAGCGACCGCGGCGGCCCCGGCCAAACTTCACGTTTGTTTTGTTTTGTTAGTTCTCTTTTCGCTTCAACTTCATACTAAACATTGTTTAGGCAAATTTCGTTTATCGACACCGGTGAGGTCTCAATGTGTAGTACGGTTTATAAACCAGACGAAAAGATGGACACAAACTTGAAGTTATTACCATTATTTTAATGCTAAATTAATACATACAAGAAAAAAATCGCGATAAAAATTTCAAAAAAAATTGAAGTAAAGAAAAATTCTTGAACGTGGTGTGTGATTGATTAGTCCTATGCGTGCGTCCGTTGATCGGTCCCGCACGGTCTATCCCTTCGTGTGTAACACTTGCCGTCTGTTCAAATAGTGTTTTGTAGCCACATTGGGGCTCTGTAGCTGCCGCTTTTCCTGCTGACTCGTAGTCGAAACGTCGCAGCGAAAAGCCCCGCGCATTCCAACTTATACTGCTCCCTCTAAACTTGTGCTAAATCTTAAGACTGACTGTACGTCGGCCGGGGTCCCCTCGGTACAGACTGACATGCATTTTATAGAAAAGAATAGTTGTTTTATACTCGGCCTTTCCTTGCTCTCTTTGGTTGCTCATTTGAACACATGCGATGTTACACATACTCGAGTGGCTTACTATTGCCTATATCCTTGTTGTATTGTAGCCTCGGGTCGCTCGTCTTGAGCCGCCGACATCGGCTATGTAGGGCGTAGATCCACTTGTGCCAGTGGACTTATCAATTTTTTTAAAAACATCAGATTGTCAAAGACGATATGATTATACGAAATTAATGTAAGAACGTAAGGTAAGGCCCTATAGAAAAGATATTTTTTTAAGCATTCAAAATTCTTACATCGCTGGTTGTAGAAACTTAGACTGTTTATTACAGATATCAGTATTCACTGAACTGTACCGTATTTTTTTTTCTTCGAAATTTTCATTATCGTTATTGTTGGTAAAAAAAAGGTTTTTATACTTAGCAGCTTGTAATCAGGTTTTTATTTTATAAAGAAAAACCTAAGTTATATTATGTAAAGACATCAGACAGGGAGGTGTAAAATAAAATACGTTTAGTTAAAAAGTGCTTTTTTTGTCTTGTGTAGACTGCGTCATACCCCAAAACTACCTTGGAATCGTTGTAATATTGATGTGAATCTTTGTGTAATATCATAACCGATAGTCGTTAGTGCGAGGTGGATGTTTCATGTAATCATTTAGAGTTATTCGGCGCACTCGATAAGTTGTGTTAGGAATTGATTCTATTGCACATATTATCTTGCTTACATTAGGTCCATAGTGATTTCTGTGAAAGCGCGTCTGATACGCGTGTACTGCTTAAAACTTAAACTTTCGATTGCCAATATGTAAATTCGGAATAAATTAATGTAAAAAGGAATGAGGTTACGCCTTCGTAGCGTTAAGTGATGGTTAACATTTGTAAGGAACTTAAATTGTGCGTATTTTAGTTTAGGTAACTTAAAATTATTTTTTATATTGGAGCGTAGGGTCGGCTCGATTAACAGTGAAGGCTAGACTAATGGCATGTAAATACGTAAAGTTGAAGATCAGGTATGGATGTGCTACTGGCGACTGCCAATGACGCTTGCTGGAGAGAAGAGGCCGAACGGACCACTGTTCTTTTAACAAAATGTTTTTTTTTTACGTTTTGCGTATGTTCTAGTATCGTAACTTAATGTTCATTGTAACTAAACATTTCAGGACACCTATTCGAATCAACTACTTTTTTTTAAAGAATTTAGAATGCTCTTTTATGTATCTGCATTATATCCAACGATGTAATTTGTTTTATAGAATAGGGAATAGTTCATCTTTCTATCACAATAAGTAACAAGAACAGGTGATAACATTAAAATAACTTAGTAAAGAATTGGGGGTTTCCGAGTTACTTGCCACAGAACAAAGTACATAGTCTGTCTGGCTCTTGCACAAAGGCAGTGTGTCCCCGGCGTCTTTCTCTCACAGTATGGCATCAAATTAGTCGCAAAATTAGGAAATTCCCCATTCGCAACGCTCTGACAAGCAACTTGTCTACATTTCGATGTGCACATTCGCACACGACCGAATTTAATAGCGAAAGCCAATATTGTAAATGCAGTAATAAGTACCTATTTAACAGTCTGTCGATTAAAATCTGTACAAAACGAAAAATCGTGACTTGTGATTCAGCCCCTTTTAGTTTTTTTTAATTTTCGTTTTCGTAAGTTTATTGAGCCCTTTTCCCCCATTCATTTCATTATATTTATTTCCCCGTTTGTAGCTTTAGACTCTAGACTAAGTATTCGAGATAAAAAACTTTTTTTACTATCGTAGATTTGTAAAGCCTTGAATGAAACACGAGTAGTCCTGGCACTCTTAAGCAGTTATTATATTTGCTACGTATTGACGTGCGTTGGGAAAAGCCTGCATATGGATTTGTGAAGAAAAAAAATAACTCTTAGCTAATTACGGATACTTGCGTATCTTGTAATTATTATTAAGCAAAATTTTTTGAACGCGGAAATCTCAGGAACTACTGGACTGATTTAAAAAAAAATTTCCCCTTTGGATAGGTACGTGATCTCAGAGTGCTATAGGCTAGATTTGTACCACGGGCAAAACCGGGGCGGACCGCTAGTGTATGGATAATACAGAAACAGTTCCCTAAACATTATATTTTATAGTTCTTACATCGCCTAATTTAAACGGTTTTAGCTTTGATATTTGGGTCTACAAAATTTCAAGCGACTCTCACTCGCTATTACAATCTTGAAACCATTTCGTTGATAAGTTTGAATATATTGTTCGTTACTATTACGTGCAAAAACAGCTGAATTTCGTAGAGGTGATTATTTATTGACTAGAATAAAATAGGACATTTAGTTTCGAAACACGGAAACCACGCAAATAAAGCGGGTTAGCGTTTGTTTGTTGCTATCTGCAGGCCCGCCGCAACGGCGCGTGCAAGGCGTGCACCGCACGCGGGCGGCACACCCAGGGGGGCGGCAAACCGAGCGACTCATCAAGTATTTGAAGTCATTGTCATAATTTCATAATACCTACCCCACCATAGGTATGTATAAGAAATATCATAGCACGGAAAATATGACAAAAAAACGCAAATACCGCCATCTATAGGCGTCCGTTAACTAAGATGCAGTACCAAACGTATCCTGTTATTGTAAGAAAATCAGGGGGTCCACAGCCTAACGAAAACGCTTTGACGCTTTGACATTGCTGTCTCTTTTCTTCTCGCTTGAAATGAAAAAGACGGCAATGTTAGGCGGTAGACCCCCCAGGTCTAGGGAAGTTAAAATAATAATCTAATCTGCGGGAATCCCCTTTAGAGATTTTTTCCCCTTTCCCAATTGGAAAGTTTTAGGTACTTACACACCTAGAGTCTTTTACGGTTACGCAATCGAACTTATGATTTGTGCTGCAATTATTAAGATAATGTTTCTTTTGACTTTTTTTGGCTTCGGATTAGTTAATGATATTATTTAAATTTGATTTTGTGATTATACTTAATTCAATCATCCGCCAGTAAAAAAAACAGAAGTGCAGAGGCATCATAATTATGGTAAGTACTTACGCTTATTTATAGACTTATCACAATAATTACTGTTCAAGGAACAAAAAAATAAAATATTTTAATTCTTAAAAAATATTATTTACTAACGACGGAATTTTTTAAGTTTGAAGTGTATGTGTATGTATGTGTGTCTGTCTTGCTGTGGCAGCATAGCCCCCGAACAGAGTAGGTGACTGCTTTTTTGTAAGATTAATTTGTTGGATTATTCGGATATTGTCGGGTTTTAGCTACCCTGCTAATATTATAAATGTCAATGTATTGATGTTTGAATGTTTGTTGCTCAATCCCGTCCTAACGGATGAACGGATCGGGCTGAAATTTAGAACACGGATAGTTTATAGTCTGGAATAACACATTAGTTACGTTTTATCCCGAAAAAACAACGGGAACGGGAACTACGCGTGTAACACCGCGGGGCGCTGCTAGTATCACAAATATCAATGTATGAATGTTTGGATACATAGATGTTTGTCGCTAAATCACGTTGTAGCGCATGACCGGATCGGGCTGAAATTTGGAAAACAGATCTTAGTCTGGAAAAACACATAGGCTACTTTTTATCCCGAGAAAATAACGGGAGTGGGAATTACGCGGGTAACACCGCGGGCGCTGCTAGTGCTAAAACATAGGAGTATAAAAATCGATCCAAGATGGCCACCTCCACGAATGGCGAATTACATCCAGAATCCAGATTAACAGTTTTTTAAAACATTTTTTTTTTCACAACTCCCTCAACATGGTATCAAATGAAAGGGCCTGACTACAGAGACTATGTTACATGTCAAATGAATTTGATGGCCATTACCACAAAATAGAGATCAGCATTTTTTTCGCAACTCCCTCAATACCTATGGCTTTCAAATGAAAGGACTTGTTTAGTAGTAAACACTACACATATACAATAAGACAAGTTTCAAAACAAAGATCGAGGGCAGTTATATTATTTTTATTTCTTGTAGTGTACGAAATTTGTCTTTAATATTACTATATTTATATAACTACTTATAAAAAAATAAAATGAATGAATGAATTGCGTAAATTTTGTTCTGACGTACGTCAATATAAGGGGCCCCTTTTAAACCTACGCCCGAGTCACAAGTCTTGGGGTCTATTCGAGATTTCTCTCTCTGCCACACGATGGACCCGGCACCCGCACGGTGAATCCATGGAATGCTAAGAAGTTCGTCTCTAACTTACTGTGGTGTAAATCGTGTAGTTGTTACGTGATTTAAAAGTCTATTTGTCTAAACTTTTTAAGTATATTAAAATGAAACATAATTAAAAAAGTATCTTAATTTTACAAATAATTTTAGGAACCGCAAAAAAGAAAAAAACTTTCGGGGGCGTAATTTCGACAACAAAAACGAGAAAAAGAAAAAATTGCGGGTTCTTTACTGATTTTTTTAAGCAAGCCAGAAAATAAGGAAAACAATCGTCAAGAAGATATTGAAGTAGCTTCTACAAGTACAGCTTAAATCACCACAACTTTGTTAAAAAAGTTGATTCAAAAATTTACAGAATATCGCACGGATGAACATTTTCAAACGGTCTTAACAGAAGCTTCCAAAGTGGCAGATAAACTCAACGTAGAAACAGATTTCCCGCCATTGAATAGAATACGTCCTAGAAAAAACACCACACAATTTCTATATTAACACAGAGATGAAATTATAGAAGACCCCAAAACAAAATATAGAGTAGAGTTTTATTTTAGAATTCTTGATCAAAGAATAACTTCTTTAAATAATAGATTCGACGAGTTGAAGACATTTTCCGAAGTATTTGGCTTTTTTACAAATAATTTATTTAACTATCTCAATGATGATTTATTGAAATACTCTAAGATTTAAATCTAAAACTTAAAAAGAATTCAAGTGGTGAATCAGATATTGACGGTATTGATTTATTTATGAAATCATTGCACTAAAATTACATTTTTCAGAAAACCAGTGTAATGATCCGCAAACTCTTTTGCAATATCTTTTAACCAATTATTTAATTTCAACATTTTCGAACACAGCATAATCCCTAAGAATATTACTTACACTGCCCGTTTCAGTGGCATCTGGTGAAATATATTTTCTAAATTAAAAATAATCAAAAACTATTTAAGATCAACAATGCTTCAGCAAAGAATAAGTAATTTAGCTATAGTTTCGATTGAACATGAAATTTTAAACAATTTGGATACAAGAAAGTTGATAGAAGATTTTGGAAATATAAAGGCAAGAAGAGTAAATTTTTTGTAGATTAATAGCAGAGCTGATCCGTCCGTTCCACCTAATATAGATTTAAAGTTAAATAGCGACTTTTAAATTTATCCTAATTTACGGGACGAACATCAAATGTTTTAAATGTAGGCGTAGTTTTTAGGAAAAGCGAAATTGTTGTTTTTACTACATTGCAAGCATTAAAGAAAAATGTTATTCTACTTTTGTGACAAGAACGCCTAGGTTGTGGAATGCCCGAGTAGTTTCCCAATGGTTACAATCTTGGTGTCTTTATATCGAGAATGACTCATTTTCTTCTAGGTAAGCACCCTCCACAGTAAATCGTATTGTCGCTTAATATCAGGCTAGATGGCGTTCTAGTCGGTAAAACAATTTACTCATTATTACGTGTTTAATTGAATACTTGATTGTTTGATGTTTTTTTCATGGATTATAAAATAATTTATAATGTACCTGTGACTTGCCCAGTGTAACTATATGTTTTAAGGTCAATAAATAAATCTAATCTAATAAAAATATATGATGTACAATTACCATGCCAACTAGGTACCAACGAAAATTGGTTAGAAACTCGATCTGAGGAGTAGTTTTTTTTAGTACGTCATAAATACACTATTATTAAAACTTCGATCAAAGTTACAACGTACTACAAGAACTATGTGTACTATGTATGTTATGTTACTTGCTGCAACGGAACCCTTCATGGGCGAGTTCAACTCGCACTTGGCCACTTTATTTTTTATACTCAGGATAAGTAGTCGTAGGGCGGCGTAATCGGCATTGCACGCGGGCGACGAAGGAGCCAGCAGCGCGCCTGGCTATCTGTACCCTGCGCGCGTTACCACGCCACCTGCCGAAAATTTGACATTTGACTCTTGCAAACCATTTTGCTAAAGATCATAAAATGATTCTATAAAGGATGCGTTTATTTCCCTTGACACTACTGCTTGGCACTACTGGTAGTGTCATGGGTGTACAGATTAACATTCATTTTTATATTTACAAGTTAAAAGAGAGCTGACGCTTGTACTTGCACTTTGCTTACTGAACAGTTCTGGTAGGGGGTGTATAGGTTCAGCTACCGACAATGTCATTATTAATGCCAAAATTACTGCAATTTGGAATTGCAGTAATTTTGGCATTCTACATGTAGGTACATCTTGATGCAGTATGATTTCAATAGAACGTAGTTTTACAGTCTTACAGTAAACAAAGGAAGCAGGGATATTTGTAAGTATTTTAGAAATCGCACCTGTGCCGTTGCAACCTGTAAGTTGAAGGTTTAACTCACGAAATCTGAGCACGATATAATAAAATACCCTCTAGATCAGCCTTTCCCAAAGTGGGCGATAACGCCCCATTGTAGGCGCTCCAGGCCTACCGCCGCAGGAAAAAAATGCGAGTCCGTTGTGTACTACCTCAGGGCATAGAATAGATAAGCTCAGTATGCTGAGTGCGAGTTATGTCGACAACAAACGCGTTCTACCGTAAGCGCGTAAAGATCGTCTTTTGTATGAGGAAATGAATATTACCTAGCGCTCCACGATTTTACCCGCATAGTTGCCGTTCCAGTTGTTTTGTCGCGTTAAAAATAGTCCCTTGTGACCCACCCCCACTTCCCGTTTCGAACCGCGCCCGAGTCCAACTCGCTGAAGATGCATCCACGCGCGTTTATTCAGATCACGCACCTAGGTACATGCGGAGAAACACGCACCCCCACGCGTGGATGCCGGCGAGACGCAAGGCATGGCACACCGAGCCCCGCAGTGCCAGGCGTGATTTTGGACGGGTTTGGCGTGTTTGAATGTAATGAGTCAGAGCCGCCGGGAACCAACAAAACGTACCTATCTAATAACGCGCGTGATTGCGTGAAAAACCCGCATGATGATGCAGATTTGCACTCCCGCAAGGTACCTACTCACGTAGATGCATCGACATGCAGCGTGCTGCGTATTAGTGTGTGGTGTGGATCGCCTAATCCTTTTAACACATCACACAGATTTTTGTGGGCTGTGAATGAGCTCAAGCGTCACGATTTAAATGAAAGACATCTTCGGGTGAACTCGGGACCATGGTAGAAGCATGGCCATGCTTACAAGACTTATTTAGACAATGCTTTTGAAGATTTATTCCAGACTAACAGCGCCCTCCGGTTTCACCGGCGTAGTTTCCAAAGTGAGCTATAAGTTTTCACTTCTATCGGCAGTCGCTATGACTTAATTTTTGAAGTGTAAACTTTTGGCGCACCACAGCAGACACATTTTTCGTGGGCTGT
Source organism: Ectropis crepuscularia (assembly GCA_963693475.1). Taxonomy (NCBI): domain Eukaryota; kingdom Metazoa; phylum Arthropoda; class Insecta; order Lepidoptera; family Geometridae; genus Ectropis; species Ectropis crepuscularia. Next base: position 22,332,878 of record OY856358.1, read on the forward strand.
GAATTGAATTCTAGCATCACGCTCGGGAATGATAAGAACTCGGCACCATGGCCATTGGCCATCTAGATATGCGTCAGCATTTCCCATTGATCATCTAGAAATGCATGAGCATTTCCCATTGACTGCTTCCTATGCTGACGCATTTCTAGGTGGCCATGCTCATGGCCACGCCCTCCGGTTTCACCCGCGTAGTTTTCAAAGTAAGCTATCAAATTCTCAGTTATAAGTTTTCACTTCTATCGGCAGTACCTATGACTGCCAATATTTTTTTTCGTTACATAAGTACCTACGTTACACTCGGTCTAGCACTCCCGCACCCCAACGACAAAAAAAATGCGTCTTTTAGATCGTTATGATGGCCTACCTACAACTTTCATAAAATGTGAATGAGCAGTTTTCAAACGAGACAAAATAATTATGATATATTTAGCGCCAATTTTATACCTAACGTACCTACTTATTTTTTTTTTCCTTTATTGCTTTGTAAATTTAAAATTGCACTGCTTCACTAGTTTTGATAAATTACTACGTTAATAGTAATTAATACGGTCCTAAAAATGTCAAGTTTTGGCGTGGCTGACTATTTTTTAATTAAGGGCTTATTAAGTAGGGACCTACATTCGGCTAAATCCTACTAATATTATAAATGTCAATGTATGGGGATATTTGGATGTTTGTTGCTCAATCACGTCCTAACGTATGAACGGATCGGGCTGAAATTTGGAACACAGATTATAGTTTGGAAGATTATACTTTTTATCCCGGAAAAACAACGGGAACTTCGCGGGTAACACCGCGGGGCGCTGCTAGTATAGAATATAGCCGACTGAATTCAGTTAAGTATAATAGCATTCAGTAATATCTAAGCTACTAAAGCAACATTCGTCACTAGAACGAACATCGACGTGATACTTGCAACGGAGGGAGCTGTGGAATTTGTACAGGACTGGCATGTGTCGGACGAGGCATCTTGTTCTGACCACAGATGGATTTCGCTTCGACCTACAGGCATGTACGATGATACCTATGCCAACCAGGGAACCAGGAACCACTGCATAGGAATCAACATGCTTACAGTGCGGGTAAATAACCGAATCAGCACTTCATACTGTCTTAAGTGAAATCGAGGCAGCTATCCAATCCAAATTTGTCTGTCTGGGCGTCTTCATAGACATTGAGGGAGCCTTCGACAAGACAAAGTTCTCTAACATCAACTCGGCTCTGAACGAGCATGGAGTGGACTGCTATCAGGTTGGATAGTACAAATGTTGAGACATCGCATCGTGCGACCACCAGGAAACTGGAAACGCAACTAAAATGGCACTGGTTGCTGGTTTGATTGAGATATTGAATGCGAGGCGTTTCTACACGGTAGGCTACGCTGACGACATAGCAATACTGATAACAAGTCTCCACGCTTGCACCGCTTGTAACCTGATGCACGCGGCTCTGAGACTAGTAGAGAGGTGGTGCACGGAGTACGATCTAAGAGTGAACCCCACAAAGACGGAACTGGTCATGTTCACACTTAAACGCTCTCTGGGGTTGTACACACTAGGTACCAGATATATAGGGCTTATGCCCTGTATAGGTACAGCTATATACACTACAGCTGTCTGATGAGGTGAAGTATCTAGGGATGATCTTCGAAAGCAAACTTTACTGGAACAAGCACTTGGAGAACAAGATCAACACGTGTGTCACCTTCTATCAATGTCGCAGAATGATAGGTAAGACGTGTGGACTCGATCCAAAAGTCACCCTATGGCTTTACACCACAGTGATCAGGCCCATCATCACATACGGGGATTTGACCTGGTGGACCAGGACGACACTGGCCACAACCATCGCGAAGCTACAACAATTCCAGAGGTTTATGTTGGCGACTACCAGCGGTATGAGCACAACACCAACAGCAGCCCTGGAGATAATGCTGGATCTGCCTCCGCTCCATTCATATGTACTGCAGGAGGCAGCGATGTCTGCAATAAGACTAGGTACGGACTCTTGGTCTCTGGCATGATACAGGTATTCCTCACACGCGAGTTCAAAATTTGCGTCTGGTTATAGGAGCACTGACAGGTCACGCTTTGTACAAAAAACACCTATTCAGACTAGGTATTACCGACAGTCCTCTATGCAGAACTTGCCTCGAGGTTGAAGAAACGGCCGCTCACGTGCTCATGGAGTGCACGAGAGTGGCGGCTCATCGGACGAAGTTCCTGGGCACACCGGGGCGCTCCGCGAAGCATGCAGCAACGTGAAGACGCTGCTGGGCTTCCTGCTGGAGCTGGGTTGGGAGGAGTAAACCCTACTACGTGTGTGGGAACACACGCAAAATAGGCGCATCGAAACGTCGAGTTGCGGAAAACAGCCCGCCTACGAATACGAAGATCTAAACTACCATTCTAATATCAGAAGCGCGGATTGCTTGCTTCTAAATATAGTCAAGTGTAATAAATCTTTTCTCTAAGCCTTGTCCCTCCGATCCCACACAACGCATGCGAAGACTCAGTTCAGCTGTAAGCTTGAGGGAGTTGTGAAAAATACGTAGGTACCTATGTTATAAGCCATTTGTGTGAACAATGTCCACCAACATTGATTTATTTTGTGGTGGCGATCATTTTGGTCACAACATCATAATGATTATCTAAGTTACGGTTGGTCTAGTCGGGAAAACGGCGACTGCCGATACGGAGACCCCGGGTTCAAAACCACGCGCACCACTCTTTTCCAAGTCATGTGCGTAATGCCGCTAACTTAAAACGGTGAAGGAAAATATCGCGAGGAAACCGACACGTACCTAGAATCTTTCCAGGTCATGTGTCATCCACCAACCCGCACTGGGCCAGCGTGGTGGATTATGGCCTTGAATCTCTCCTTGCGAGAGAAGACCCCGAGTCCCAGCAGTGGGAACATTTTTTTTTTTTTTTTTTTTGGTAGACAATTCACACACAATACCATCTGACCCCAAACTAAGCAAAGCTTGTATGATGGCGGCCAGATAGCTGATATAATACTTATATAGTTTTTTAACCCGTCCAGGGCATGACGCGTAAACAAATGCATGTACCAAAGTGCCACGCTTCCCGCCAAAAATTTTTTTTTGAGGTTGGGAAGATTCTAAATTGTTTAAATTTTGATGTATTCGTTAATTATATTGTACAAAATATACATCACTGCAATGGTCTTGAACCGCTTTATCATTTTTACGATTAATAGAGATAATTACACTTACCGGAATTTAGTATTTCTGTGTTGAATATGATGTTTACAAATTTTTGGTCGTCACCTCGCACAATTCGCATGATTATGGCACTTTACGATGTAATTATTACACTCACAACACATTCACGACAAAGAAGGACCTTTTATGCACCCATTTTAGTAACACTTTCACCACAAAACGAAAATCTAATCAAGAAAAAGATTTAATTATCACGAAACAAAACGGTCCGCCATTGCGTTACACAGCCGCTATACCGGCACTGCCGGCAAACAAAAGCACTCAGTTGACAAAAAAATAGTTTACGTTAGTTTTTATTGCTGTAAACTCGACACTATCTGGTATGAAAGTGTTCATAGATATATTATACGTTAGTTTCCAGGCGATATGGAACACTACAATCGCTATATCGAGTATTATTTATCTAAATAACCTGCATGACGGACAATTTCGTACGCTTGACAAAAGTTTTCACATTTTATTTCGAAATATAAGCATCTATCACTAAAAAAAACACTGTTAGTACCTTACACATATATATTTCAGTAGATTACAGCACATTTACTCATCGTTTACGGTTTCCTGCCATTTTCGGAGACAAATAATCTGAAGCACTTGCACTCGAAAAATTGCAAAATGGCGGATCTAAAAATTTATGTTGACGAAATTTCTTTGATAATTATTTTTTTGTAATGTTTGTACACTTGGACTGGAAACAGCCAATAGAAATCGAGATTGTTATCTTAGCAATCGATTCGTGTAACGAAAACAAAGGATTGTCTATTGGCGACCGAGACAAAAAATAACAAATGAACGGCGCTCGCTTAGTATCACCCGTTAGATACTAAAGCGCTCGGGGGATTTGTTCCTTAGTATCACCCGTTAGATACTAAAGCGCTCCGGGGGTTAAATACATACTTATTATACATAGAAACACCCAGACACAGTGCAAACATTTGAATTCATCACACAAATATTTGCACTGGGTGGGAATCGAACCCACGACCCTCGGCTTCGCAGGCAGAGCTACTACCAACTAAGCCACGAGGGCAGTCAAATTTAAAGGGCTGTTTATGATCATCTTGAACCGATTGTCATGTCAGCTACACACCCGTTATAATAATTCACCTTTCAACCAAAAAATGCTATTACATACTTATTATAATTTATAAATGTCAATGTTTGTTGCGTGACATGGACGTGATTGGGCACGTCATAACGTATGAACGGATCGTGTTGAAAATTCGTACACAGATAGATTAGTCTGTAAGTACACATAGGCTTATTTTTGTCCCGGGAAAATAAGAGGAACTATGCGTGGCATTTCTAGTAACAAAAAAAAAAGGTGTGTGTGCGATTCACACACGATAGAAGTGAAACTTCAGTAAATCGACAAAAGAATGAGATGAATAAATATAACAAGGGTAGGATACACAAGCCAAAAGCCAATCTTCACAAGTGATTAAAAAGCTTGCCAGTGACACAATATTTTTCTTAATTTTTAAACTCCGAATTTGATAATATACCTTGGAAACTACCGCCTAAAGAAGTTTTCACTTCAAAAAGCGTGCAAAACAAAATTCTTACTACAGGCCTTGGTCAGGGTCGAACCCGGTACTGTACAGTCGTTAAGCCGAGACTGTAACAATAGGGTACAATCCTCAAAAAAACTAAGTAGCCCGTTAGGGGGCGTCCATAAAGTACGTGAGATGATTTAGGGGGGAGGGGGTCGAGTCAAATCTCATGTAATCTCACGTTAGGGGGAGGGAGGGTCTCGACAAATATCACGTAATTTTTGTTCTGATTGAAACAAAAAAAGATTATACTGTTTTGTTCCATTCAATCCAAATTGTATGTACATGCTCAAGATTAATCTTGAGCGTCATCGTATTAATACGATTAAGATTATTCACTATTTCGAAGGAGCAGATGATTTTACAGAAAATCATATGGACATGTTGGTGCCAATAGTCTCTCTTGAGACCGCTCATAATTCTCCAGTACCTGGGTAACCGAGCTTTGCTCGGCTTAAATAGTAAATGTACTTAGATACGTACAGATAAAAGAAACCAAGAAATAGATTTTCTTAAAAAAAAGAAAACATGAAAAAAAATGAGAAGCCGCCTGGATTCGAACCCGGAGCATAGAATAGATAATATAGATAGAACGGACACTCCCCACCCCCCGCCAATTTCAAGGTTCCTCCCCCTCGCGGACGCGAGGCGGACTCAACGAAGGGTTATTATATCGGACGATAATTTTCTATGAGAATACGACCATGATGCTGTATTATTTAATAAAATGGTACCAAATTTTTCGTCTATTATACGAAACAAGAATAAGAGATTTTTGATTTCATAAGAATTTCTACAAAGATTGAATCATTTTTATAAACTGTGTTGAGTTATTCTGGTTAGAAGTACGCGCCAACACTGAAGTCCCGTGACGAAATTATTAAACTCGTTGTTTTTAAACTGCGGCTTTCGTTAATCGTTGTGAAATATGTCAGTGGCGCCAATAACTTATGGTGTGATAACGCCTTTTAAAATGCAACTTATGAACGTTGTTGTACCTAATCTAATGTTCTGTGACTAGCCTACCTATAATGAAATACGCGATATGTGGAGTGATTAATTAATATATTGTCAGAATAAAGTTTTCTCTTTGGGTAAGTGTACTTAACTAAAAATCAATTCGTCCATGGTACCTTTATTATCTCCTATTTTGTTTTAAATCTTCTCCATTCTGATTGTTGATGAAAGTTATATTTACCTACATTAAAGATCGAACACTAACTAGGTAAGATTGTAAGCAACTTAACACAGGCAGGTGAACTCACGGGTCACAGCTATTCCATAAAATAATTTAGTAACCCTAGATGACACGCACACATGCGTAAATGTGTTCGAACGACATATGCGTAGTTGTGTGAGTGTAGGTATGTCGACTTCACCGTTTGTTTGGAGTTTAGGCCGAGTGTCCGGGGTGTGCCCGGAGCTATTAATTCGTGACCGCTATGACCGCCCGACTTCCCATCTGAGCTATTACGCTGTCGCGTCACGCGGCGAAATTTACCTTCGCGATCTAATGTCTAATGTGACAGTTTTTCATTGTCTAAAAACGCGCATAATATGCGTTTATAAAAAATGAAACCTATAGTTAGATTGATTTATCGTCCCGGAAACCCCCTGCATACATGATTTCATCAAAATCGTTCGAGCCGTTTCCGAGATTCAGATTCTATAAATATATCTTATACCTTTAAACGAGCAATTCTTGTACCTATATAAATATGTATAAGGTCAACCGGGGTGAAGTCGTCTACGGGGCTAAAGCATCTATTTCAATTGTCTTACGAAAAGCGTAACTTAGAACAACCCACACCATCTTTTTTTAGTCTTTAGCACTAAAAGTACAAAAAGACATCAATAGATGTCACAACAAAGCTCTTTTTTTTAATTTTTCCTCCATCTTAAATTTTTCGTTATTTTTCGACCCTTCTTGTGCGGCGACACGTGAATTTAAATCTTTTGTAACCTAAGTTCTTTTTGAGTGAATCGATGTTTTTATACCGTGAGTACTTTTATTGTTTTATTGCTAACATGTTGTTTTCATTATTTAACATAATTAGCTTAAGATCTTCAGACAACATGCAATTTAAAATGTGTAGATTATGTTTTTGTTTTGAGGCTATTGCGTCTGTCCTGTTGGGGTGATTGCGTCTATTGTAACGCAATAACCCCATTATCAGGTCTCATAAACCTTTTCATTTTAGGATAATAATGGTAAATCTATCTATACATAATAACAAAGGAAAAATTAAAACCTGTACCTACATTGATTGTACCTATACTTACTTACTTTTTTTTAAGTTTGATCGATGTACCTACTACTGAACCCAAAACTATAGATTTCAGAATTTGTGTCTTGTCGGTTTGTTTGTATTAGTATAAATCTATGAATTGATGTCGATAAAACTTAGTACGGTCTTAATTATCCGGATCCTGACGATAATTTTAATGTGGGATAACTCCTCACTTATAATAGTAGGGTAGAGGTGTTTTTACCTTTGACGGGCATATTTTTGTTTATATTATAGTAATTTGCTTTAATTCTTTTTTTTATTTTAAGATTTCCAATATGGTGCGGCACTACAAAAGAAAAACAACAACTATATACGACCGTTGTAGCGTTCCGTGGTGAAGTTCCTAATAATATAATACTTGATTGATATTGTAAAAACTACCGTGGTTTATCGATTATTACATGACTATTAATGTTGGTAACGTAATATAACATGTTACATAGATATTAAACTAAAAGATCTCACGGGTTTTTATGAAACTCTCTATTTTTGTAATGGTTGTAAGACGGGCAAAATACTCCGTTGTTCTAATAAATGGTACATAATTTCGAACTTGTAGTTTGATTCCAATCTAAAAAAAAAAATGTTTGGCACCCCTGGAAACTAGGATGGGGCGAATGCGTCTACTAGAAACGAACAAAATTAGACGCCATAGCCCCGAATATTTTTGTTCGACTACTTTCCCGAAACTATGGCCAGAATTTGGTGTTCAAGAAAATAATGTACTATAAAATTAATATTTTATAAGTTATTGTGATTATAATTGTTATTAGCTCTTCCAATTCCACAATACTAGTTAAAGACGCTTTCGCCCCATCTAGGGCTATTGTGTCTAAAAATCCCAGCCTTCATAGAAACGTCATTTACACGTAGAAGTTATTTAAAATGTCATTATATGGTATTAAAATGTGAAATTAGATAAAATTTCATAACTTCTACCATAACGTATAGCTTAAAATGATACACAATATGTTTGTTATAATCATATGAATATGCCATTCAAAGTATTGTGACGGATTAGCCCCGGTTGACCTTATATAGAATCTGAATCTCGGAAACGGCTCAAACGATTTTGATGAAATTATGTATGCAGGGGGTTTCGGGGACGATAAATCGATCTAACTAGGTTTCATTTTAAAAAAAACGCATATTATGCGCGTTTTTAGACAATGAAAAACTGTCACATTAGACATTAGAAGGCGAAGGTAAATTTCGCCGCGTGACGCGACAGCGTAATAGCTCAGATGGGAAGTCTGCGATCATAGCGGCCACGAATTAGTAGGTCCGGGTTCGAATCCAGACGACTTCTCTTTTTAATTCATGTTTTTTTTAAGAAAATCTATTTCTTGGAGTCTTTTATCTGTAGGTAGGTACCTATCTAAGTAAATTTAGTATTTAAACAGAGCAAAGCTCGGTCACCCAGGTACTACATATTTATATAGGTACAAGAATTGCTCGTTTAAAGGTATAAGATGGACTGAATTAGAGTAGGTATTCTTTTCTTTTTATCATAGTAGATTGTCAAATTACTAGTCTAAACTAGTCGTAAATAAAAGCACGAAGCAAATTGTTTTTTTTCTTTCTACAATAACAACTCAACGCGTTTACGTAAGAAACCCACATTCTGAAAAATCTCACGTGAGATTGGGGGATGGGGGAGGGGGTTGAACAAAATCTCACGACATCTCACCAACGGGGGAGGGGGGGCCAGAAAATTTTAAAAACACCTCACGTAATTTATGGACGCCCCCTTAGTTAGATTGCCAAAAAATATAGTACACGTATTTTTTCTTTTGTTTCACAAACAAAAAATGACGAAGAACGACGCTTCGAAGTTTCGTGTGACGTCACTTGTGAGTACGATTTTTACTCACAAGTGACGTCGCGACCCCCCACTCTCGAAGTTTGATGGTCTATATCTTTGACGATTTTTAATATTATTAAAAAACAAAAAATACGTGTCCAATATTTTTCCATGATCTAGCTGACGGACTAATTAGGATGGTGTATTTTTGACCCAGTCCGGTACCCTATTGCGCCAAACGCCGTTTGAGAGATGCGTCGAAAATGACGCTTACTTGCAGTATGGGACAAAATAGTATGTATATTTCTGTCTCATTATTTCCTGCACATTTTTGTATTTGTGTCTCTTACCTGTCGTTTTTTTCGTTGCATCCGGTTTGAAATCACAACGATTCTAAAGAAGTTTCACTTCAATAAAAATAGGTTTAACCGTACTGTCCCTCTACCGCCTTACTATATCGACTTTAGCTATGCTATTGCCGTCTCTTTCATTTCAAGCGAAAAGAAAAGAGACAACAATATCGATGTTAAGACAATTTTCGCTAGGAGGTAGTTCTCCGGGAGCTTATAATGCTTTTTTTTTTAATTTGAATTATCTACTCCACAGACTCCGGGTCCGTGATCTTTGTCATTTGTTTTTTTTTTACATATTTCTTGGATTAGAAGAAAAGGAAAATAGGGGGGAGTTGGGCACATTTCAAACTTAATTCTAGTGCTCGTTGGTAGAGCCGATCACTAGCGGTTGGAATTCTACCGCTAGTAATCGGCTCGACATCGAGTCTTTACCTAATTACCATTTGCCTAAGCCGCCTCCTCCCGGCCCAGAGCCTCCACTACGGCTGCATTTCTGTCCCTGTAGCTATGATGCTACAGACGTATAACTTAAAACAACCCGTATTTTTTGCGTCGGGGATTTAATTAGGAGAAAAACACGAACATTGTAACATACAGCCAAATTTTTATTTTATAAAAATTTATTGACTTACAGCTAGGTAAAAATTTATTTTTTTTGAAGAGGCCGAGGATTCAACCGAAAGGTATACATAATATACTATATTCATCATTATGAACTATAATCTACAGTAGTAGGTACAATATATTTATACCAATCAAGTCGGGAAAAAAATTAATCTGTTCCATCTATTTCTTTTTAAAGTTAATTTTTGTATGAAATATAATTCTTTTAAAATTACAGATCTAGTCATATACAGGGTTATTGGTAATCAGCCTGCATCCTTTTAAGGGGATGTTAGGTACATTCAATACGTCTTTTGTTCTACAGTTTAAAAAAAAAATGTTTTTTTTTCTTTTACAAAATAAATAAAAAGTGCATTTGCACGGTCTAAAAGTATCGAACTCTTCGTAACGAGAGCGCGTACACTCTTTAACGCGCAAAAAATGATGTACCGAAGTGAATAAACACTAAAAAGTCGCTAAACAGTACAAAAAAGGGCAACATACTTATACAATTTTTTTTTGGGTTATCAATTAAGTTTTAACGAAAGTTGTAGAACAAAAGTTGTTTGTTTAAATATACAGAACATGGCCTTAAATGGATGCAGGCTGATTACCAGTAACCCTGTATATAGCTGCTCCTTTCGGGAACAGTAGAAACGTACTAAATAACCCTCTTTAACGATATGTGATGTTATAATCTAGAATAATACTACAGTAATATGCAAAATTTGCTCATATTTAAAACGGGAGATCACATATACCTACATCGGAATATGAAAAAGTAAAATATGGGGTACCACAGGCCAGCGTGTTAGGCCCGCTACTTTTCTTAATTTACATTAATGATCTGCCAAAGGTAACGAAACACCCGACTGTATTATTTGCACATGATAGTACGGTACTATTCATTGGTACAAATATTTCATGCGTTGAACATGATATTAGGAAGGCTCTAGACAGTATCATAAATTGGTTGAAAATCCAATTTAAAAATAAATCTCAACAAAACAAAACTAATGACGTTTCGAAATAGAATCAACAAATTAAAAAAACTTGACGTTATTTATTCCGGTAATAAAATCGAAACAATAGACACGACGAAATTCCTAGGTTTACATCTTGACTTTAACTTAAACTGGAAAAATCAGGTTGAAAGCGTATGTTCAAGGTTAAATCAGCATTCATACGCACTCCATATGTGGTCAAAGAGAGCAAGTAAACCTACTTTACTTTCAGCCTATAATGGCAATGTCTCGTCGCTGCTTCGATATGGCATTATATTTTGGGGCAATAGCTCAGGGAGGCATATGGTTTTCAGATCACAAAAGAAATGTGTCCGGGTATCAGCAAACTGCGTCAAAGGCAATCGTGTAGACCTTATTTCCGCAAATTATTTTTTTTAACGTTGCCTTCGTTATATTATATATTTGAATGTGTAGTGTTTGTGCGGAACAATTTGTAATTAATTGAAAATCTAAAAAGTGAGCGCCACAAACATAAAATTAGAATTCCTATGCATAGCACAATACTAGTAGGAAACAGTGCAATTTGCATGGCTCCTATGATTTACAACCACTTTTTTACAACCAGAAAAAAAATTGAATATAAAAGAAATGTATTCATTTAAAAATAAATTAAAATGCCTTCTGACAGAGAAGGCATTTTATACAGTTAATGAGTATCTGACTGATAAATTCGATTTGTAAGCTTTTATTTATTTCGTGGACATTAGTATCATAACTAAATTTATTACTATAATCCTTTCATTATCATTACTCTTTTATAAATAAATAAACAATGGTATGATGATGTGAATGAGTAATGATAAGAAATTTGCAGTCCGCAGGTGCAATTCTACAGTATCTAGTAACACGATTTTTGAGCTTTTACTTTGGCCATTGGTATAGTTGTTTTTCATTACTCATTTACTTTATTGCTTTGCTTCCATTAACATTGGATTGTTATAAATGCATTTTATATAACTATGTAATGTAGGCAATAGTAATGTGAAATTGGTAGTCCTTGAATGGGCAGCCAAAGAGAATGTAAATACTAGGGCAGCTTAAAGTGGTGAATTGTAAAGTTTTTAACAAATTGTCATAGACAACCTAATATTTGCATGCCGTAAGGTTGATTATGGAGTTCTCAATGTAAACATTTAATTACCCATTACCGCAAATAAAGAAATTTATTTATTTTATTTATTAGTATAATAAACAGTAGACTATCAGCACCGTAACTATTATACCTACTACATTTTAATAGTGATATTATGATATAGTGATGTATGTATATATAGTGATGTTACAATCTTGTAGTACAATATCAGATTAGGTATAACATCACATAATATATGTATAAATATCAACGAGTTCAGGGTAGCGATTCTAAATCCATTCGGTTGCATCCGACACGGAATCTCATATCTCGGTCTTTGTCTTATCTTTTTAGCATGACAGAGACAGGGATTGTCAAAGTTCTTTATTCATAAATGTACAATTTACACGTCAATTAAAAAAAAAAACAAAAAGAGCAAGAGCATACATAGAGTGTACATTTTTTAAGTTTAAATTTAACATTTTATTATCGTACAAATAAGTGTCAACCATTAAAATATAATATGTATTTATTACAATTGTAATGAACAATGACATTTTTTTTTCAATTTTATTTGTGAGTTTACCATCACTCTTTAAAAATTGCTGTAACTATAAAAAGTTTGATTGATAAGCCAGCTTTTTAATCGGTTTTGAAGCTGCCCAAACTCGGGGCTGATTTAACTATTTTAGGAAGAGTGTTATAAACGTCCGGTCCCATAATGTGAATCAGCTTTTCCGATCTTGTGAGGGAGTGTAGTATACTATCCAGCTTGTCAGCGTTGCGTATATTGCAAGAATGTCTCTCTCCTCGCGTTTTGTATGAGTCTAAGTTATTTCTGACATACACAGCCACTTGGTAGATCAAGATTGCAGGCAACGTAAGTATGCCAAGCTCTTTGAAATATGGTCTAACTGATGTGCATTGCGACACGCCCACGATGGATGGTTTTTGGGCGCGGAACGCACGTTCCCAGTCGGCAGCACGCGCGTATAGTTCGGCGCCGTACTGTAACCGGGAATGCACCGTGGCGAAGTAACACGACCGAGACACATCCGCAGACACCACTCGGGACACCCGTCTTAGTGCACGCACTGCTTACTTTAGCACACATCTTGTCGATGTGGTGTTCCCAAGTCAAGCAGCGGTCAATCTCGAACCCCAGAAATGTTGTATTTTGTACCTGCTCAATCCGGACTTCCGAATCCGAACCATTCGGATTGCATTTAGAATCGCTACCCAGATGAATGGGACGGCAAATGCACTAGAAAATACGAAAGAGTAGCCTAATCTTAAAAAATACACAAGGTTAAACTAAGTAAGAAAATATGTAATATATTCATCTGTAACTAGACAACATTACACTTATTATACGATTTCCAATAGTATAAAGGCCGTCACACACGTACCTAGCTATAATCTATAATACATATTATGCCGTCATTATAATTACAAGAACAAACGATACGGCAGGTTAGTGATGTCATAAAAATATATATTTTAGCTGTGTCTGTGACGGCCTTCAATCGTTAATAATATCGATGTCCTTTTTGCTCCATTTTTCCGTAGCCTTGTATTGCGATGTCTGTTTATCCGCTATATTGTAGTTAAATTGTATTTCGTATTGGTAATGATAAAGAATAGCACTCTCACTTGTTTTAGGTTTAAATATTTGTATAATATCAATGTCCGGTGTAATGCTGTTGAGTGCTATTTTACGGCTTTATATATCTAGGTATCTATACTTAACCAGAATTTAAAAATTAACAAATGAACATAAAATAACAGTAGATCTGCTCCAACAAGCTAGGTCATACCATACGTACAAATATCGAGACTTGCTAAAAAAAGTTCGTGTCTACGTACGCAAGAAGTACCTAATAGATTTTCTCTCGTCATGCAAAGAAATTTAAATTCAACCATAGAAAAGAAAAGATAATAATAATTATCTTCAACGCAAGAAGAATTAACCTCAAGTTAAAATGCTGACTAGCTAACTTTAGGTTGTCGGTTTGTCGTGACGAAGCGCGCGCGCATCGTAAAAAAATCTGTTATCATATCGTCTCGATAACGCGTTCACATAATAATAACTTCTAAAACAAATATACAATCTCAAAAATATTAATAAATTTTTACACACATGCACTGTGGTTACTAACTATACAAACGCATAATAAAACAAAATAAACACGAAAGTAACTCGTGTATCTCTGTTACGCTTTCCCGTTTAATCTACTAAACCGATTTTAGTATGAAAACTAATGCGGTTGTTACACATTTTATTACGTCAACGGATAACTCACATTATCAGAGTTCGCCTGGGGAAGTACCACACCTTTGCCAGTTATTCTACCGCCAAGCAGTAATGTGCAAACATTACCGTGTTCCGGTTTGAAGGGCAATGTTTCCAGAGAAATTACAGGGCTTAGAGATATAATATCTTAGATCTCTGGGTAACGACCGCAGTGCAGTGCTAGGTAATGATTTGGACTCTTCATGTTCCAATAGCTGCGTGTCACTGTGCTGTTATGCATGTTGCTTACCATCAGGCACATCTCATGCTCGTCTAGTCAAACGTAATAAAAATATGTATATATATATTTAGTAAATCCAATCAAATCAACGGGCAGCGATCACGCGCGCGCACTCTCCTTAGAAAAAGCCGCCGGACGCGGTCGAATTGGGACTTCTTGACTTGGACTTGAGTAAGATTCGAACAATCACATCACACGTAAGTTACCCGTTGACTTAGGTAATTATATTAAATATCTACTCAACCGATTTAAATTAAATTTAGTACAGACATGGTAACGTGAGAAAGGTTATTTTTATTGCGGTTTAATCAGTCGAAAACAGATCAATCGTTTGTTTCAAAATTTATATTTTTTTAAACTAGAAGCTTGAAATTTATTTTATTAAGTTTTTCGTTACATACAAATAAATATAAGATTTAAAGTTTGTAAAAAATGTATTTAATGCAGGTAAATCCAAGAATAAAATCCTATCGCTAAAACCTAGTGCATAAAATTAGAGGGAAAGATAGTAACAATATATTCCAATCTTTCAAAGACTTAGTATCAAAAACCTAGTGTCCTGCAGCGAACATAACAGAACATTGCTTGTGCTTATAAAATAATCAGGCTGTATTCTCTAAATTCATAGGAGAGGTGTGAACACAGGCTAAACTCAGATAAAATCCCTTAAATTAATGCATAATAATGAGTGAAAATGTTTATTTTTACTTCTCCAAGGGCGTTCTTCCATACATTTACTAACATTAACTTGACTTAGGTGTAAAAGCGTTAATTAATGAACACGTTTTTACCACATATACGTACTTCACCCAATGTTATGTTGTGATGGACATAATAATGTCAATAGGACACAAACTACGTCCTATCAATGTGTGTTATAATTCATCTTCAGAATCTGTACTGCTAGAATCAGAATCAGAAATCTCGATTACCTCGAATGTATCATCAATATCAAATACAGTTACTGTATAATTTTCGCCCAATGCATCTAACAATTGAGGTATATCTAGTTTTTCTTTCTTTATCATACTTATTTCAGACATTGGCGTTCCTTTATCATTTCCTCCAGTTATGTCTGTAGTATTTGAATTATTCAAATGATCTAATGATTCTCTCCTATTAATTATTGATGGTGTCTGACTTACCATTCCTACAGATTTTTCTCTAATAGATCCAGTATCACTTAGGCGTTCTTGAGTGTCACCGTCGGTTTCTGGTACAATATTATCTTTCTCAGCAGGACAGATCTCACCCTCAATGTTTAAAGACTTTTTTTGTAATAGATAGCGAGATCTTTGATCATCGTCTAGTGTATTAATCACAGCTTTTAATCGTTCTCTACTACTGTTATCCATTTCTAAATTAGATTTTACTGGATCATAATCGTCGCCACAATGTAATCCTTTATCGTTTGTAAGTCCAAGAGTTTGAGAATTGTCTTTAATTTCTTTGTCTTTCAGAGAATCTGAAACTACGTTGTTCGTGTTTTTATTCATTTCTGATCTATCATTTTCAAAACAACAAACCTTGTTATCAACTTCTAATTTTATGTTAACCTCCGCTTCAGACGCATTGGTGCATTCTTCAAAAATGCTTGATACTTCATGTGTTTCAATTGTAATCTCGTCTTTAATATCGTTCTCAATAGCACCATCTATGTCAGAATTTGTGGACACTTCATTATACTGTATAGACTGATTATTTTCAGTTTCATTGTAAGACAATTTTATTCCAGTCTCGATCACTGCATCAAAGTCTTCATAGTTAACGTTACCCATAATTGTACGTATAATTGGCAGAGGCAACTCTTTTCTCTCATTATTTTCAGTAGGTACAGTTTCTATATCACCAGAATCCGGTATTATTTCAAATTTACTAGGTATATGTGTCTCATATCCATTATCATTTTGTGCAACTGTACTATCTACTGTATTACTCGATGTAGGTTCATTACAAACATCTTTTACGTTATTGGTTGTTGTGTTAGCTATTCTTATGTTACCCAATGCGTCAGAGCTATGTTCTGGTGTAGCTTCTTTCGCGATTGCTCCGACATTACACACACTATTTGAAGGCGCTATAGCGACACTAGATACTACATTGGAAATATTTTCTGAAGGAGTATCATTACTGTCTGTGTCGTAGTCGCTCTCAAATTGAACGCTAACTTTCGCCGCGGGTTTCCTATTTGTGTTTTCTATTAGCACGTATCTGGAAAATTAAAAGCGAATATGTGAGTTATCATTTAGTAATAATAGTTTTTCATCAGCATCAACAAAGACCGTTGATTTTTTAACAATGAAGGACTCTACAATCATTCCACGTTCACACAAACTGTATAGAAGAACACTCCCAAGCTGCGAACGCGGAAATGTTAGCAATTTGGGAGCGTGGTTTGGGGCTGACATTTGACGTACTTTTTGATTTTACTTTAATTCAGAATTAAAATTAATAATTAAGAACTGTTCGTAGTAATAAATATGCGTTCTAATAATGTTGCCGATGTACAAATGGAGTATGAGAATTTAAGTGAAGTTAAGTTATTATTTTGGAGTTGATAAGCAAAACGGCCGACGGAAAGTGTCTGGGAGTATTGGGACCTTGTTTTTAAGGATATTGCCAACAATATACGTGAAAATCACTTATTAGAAAATACGTGAAGTAAGTTATGTTTGTATGTAGGTACCTTCATTACCCCATATCATAGAATAGATAATACAGAAGCCCATATCTCAAAATTGGCCGTTTAAGCAAGTTAGCGAGTAAGCATGTGTTCTTAGTAGGTACTTACTAACTCTACTCAATCGTCCACATATCATTCATCAGAAAATAGGTGACGTCTGGCAGCTCTGGGATCTTACTCTACTTCAAAAGCGTCATCCTAGTTGTAGTTTTTTTTATACTGTGATAGAGGTTCGAGTATAAATAAATAAATACATTGTGAGATTGTTAGGTATAGCCACAGACCACTAGCAAATCACATCCGCATAGTATTTTATCATATATCAATTAGCCCGTCAGGTAGATTAAGGGAAAATATGGGGCACGTTGGCACGTATTTTTTTTTATCAAATTATTAAAAATCGACACTATATAAACCATCAAACTTCAGAAGCAGGAGATTGTAATGTCTTCGTTAAAACGTACAATAAAGTGATGGAGCGTGTTTACCTAGAAGAAACGATTTACACTCGATTTGAAGACACAAAGATTTATACCCAACAAACAAAACAAAAGATATAACCAACAGGGAAAACCCACTCTGGCAACGCATTCCAAAGCCTAGACGTTCTTATCACAAAAGTAGAGTCAAATCTCTTCGTTCGTGTCTTTGGAACATCAACCATGAAACGATGTCGCTTTTTCGAGCTACTATCATTCCGATAGAAAAGGGCAAGGTGGTATTAGATCATGTAAATCAGTCGCACACTCTCCAAGTGTATCCGATAAAAACCCGAAAAGCAACTTTTCGCCGATGTTCAAGACTTTGAAGTCTTTTTCGCACAAGAGTGTCGTTGCCTATGAGCCTTTTGGCACGTTTCTCGATCGATTCCAAAGCTGACACTTAGCCGAACCATCCCAAAGATGCGAACAGTACTCCATACACGAACGAATTTGTGCTTGATATAACGTGAGCAACTGTTCAGACTTGAAGTACCTTCGCATCTTTGAGAGGTGCGAAGGTGCCAAAACTTTTTTTTTTTTTAAACATTGGCCAAATTTTGAAAATTTATCGTGGTCTGTGAATTGAAATTTTAGCGTCACGCGCGGGAATGATAAGAAATCTTCGAGTAAATTCGGGACCATGGCCATGCTCGCCTAGTCCAAAGAGAGCTATAAAATTCGGAGTTACTTATAAATTTTCACTTCTATCGGCAGTTGCAACGACTGCCAAATTTTTTGTTTGTGAAACATACGTGTAACTTATCTGACCGAGTAATTAGTTTTTCTAATTAGTTAGGCACCATGCCTTGCATTCCTACCTTTCCAACAAATCGCCTTCGTTCTTGAGAGCCACTTTAGCGTTTTCCTCCAACCTCGCTTGCAACACGGGATCGTGTTCCGCCGGATCTTCCACCTCCTCTCTCATGTACCGCATGAGGTGGCGCCACTCGCGTTGTTGCCGCCGCTTCTGTGCCGTACGGCCGTAGTGAATGAACAGCGCTCGAGCTGTAATGTGGAGATTTAGATTTTATTATTATGAACGCGTAGGTTCATATTCCGTTATCTAGATCGGACGCTCAAAGTTTTTGGGAGACTTTATTTTTGGTTCTATTGTAATTGCTCCACCTTGTCACACTTTATAATGTACTAGATTGTTGTATATTCCCCACACAACACTAACTAGCCCTAAAAATAAGCAAAGCTTGACGTGACGAGCAACACAAGTGCCAGATGGTAAGCATCAAACCTGCCCATTACAGTTGATTTCCAGGCAGCTATTTGCACATCAACAGTCCAAATAACTACCTAGCACTGCACTGCCGGAGATTTAAGACGAATTATCTCTTAGTCCAGTAATTTATCTGAAAACATTGACCTTCAAACCGGAACATAGTAATGTTTGCACATTACTTCTTGGCGGTAGAATAACTAGCAAAGGTGTGGTACTTCTCCAGACGGACTCTGCAAAGAGGCCTACCACTACTTCTTCTTGGTGAAACAAGAGTAAGTATAGAAGGTAATAAAAGCCATAATTAATGGTTTTCTCACAACTCACAACATATTCTTTCACTGTTAAAGGCATTGACATTTATTGGCAAGTATTTTGTATGAAAACTAACGTGGTTATTACACATTTTAAATAAATACACGGGTAATTCACGTTTGATATAGTCAGTCTAGCCCGACTTAAGTTTCGATCGCGTCCGGCGATCTTTTTCAAAGAGAGTGCACGCGCGTGTTCGCAGCTCGTCAAGCACTGAAAAAGATCAAGGAAAGAAAAAGATAGCGGATGCGATCGAAACTTGAGTCGGACTGGACTGACTATATCAAACGTGAGTTGCCCGTGTATTTATTTAAAAAGTAATTTGTAGGTACGTATGGAGTATCAATGGTGTACGGTGTAACAAAAATCTGCATTTCCCCATGAAACAATTATGTACTACACTAACCTTCTGCCAAAATCCTCTGTTTATGCCATTCCAGTTTATATAAATTATTGGCTTGTTCCACACAGTTGACCACATCGTTTAAATCAGGAAACGGGAGGTTCCCTTCCTGGTCGACGTTGTTATTAAGGAATTGTTCCAGAATCTCCACAGGGCCGGGGTGCCTGCCTTCGGCAGCTTTCAAACGCACCTTCGGCCATTTCACTGGCGTCGTACCATTCAATCTACAGAGCTCGCTGTACATCTTTACTACCGTTTTCTTGTACCTGAAATTAATTATTATTGGGGTTAATGAGGGTATGAAGACAAGGAATTTGTCCAGGATATTGATAGAAGGATGGGCAAGTTGCGACCACAAACCGAAAGGCGCAGTGCTGGATGGCCTCCCACTAGACACTAGATGGACAGATGACCTCACAAAGGAGAAAGGAAGCTGGAAACCGCTGGTTGCAGGTTGCGCTGAACCGTTCGTTGTGGAAATCTAGGGGGGGGAGGCCTATATTCAGCAGTGGACGTCTTGTGGCTGATGATCATGATCATCTGTCCATCTAGTGGGAGGCCGTCTAACACTGCGTCTTCCGGTTCGTGGTCGCCACTAGAGAACCTTTCTTCCCCATCGGTTGTCAGTTCTGCGAGCGTTCTGTGGCCTGCCCATTGCCACTTTAGCTTGTTTACTCTCTGAGCAATGTCGGCCACATTCGTTCTTTTGCGAAAATCCTCATTACGGATTCTGTCGCGCAAAGAGACTCCTAGCATAGCTCTTTCCATAGCTCGCTGTGCGACTTTGATCTTCGTTATGAGGCCCACAGTTAAGGACCACGTCTCAGTTCCATAAGCCATCACTGGCAACACTCACTGGTTAAAGACTTTTGTCTTTAGGCATTAGGGTATTTTGGACTCAAAGATGTGCCAAAGTTTTCCGAACGCTGCCCGTCCGAGTTGGATCCTTCGCTGGACCTCTTTGTCGAAGTTGGGTCTACCTAATAGATCTTTTGACCCAGGTAGACATATTCGTCAACAACTTCGAGTGTGGTATTTCCAACAATAACCGGGATAGGCGAGATATGAACATTTGACATGACCTCCGTCTTGTCCATATTCATTCTCAGACTTACCTGTTGGAATACTCTACTGAAGTCCCTGAGCATAGCACCTAAGTCCTCCAGCGATTCCGCCACAATGACTATGTCGTCGGCAAACCGAAGGTGATGATGCATTCGCCGTTGATATTGATGCCATATCCGTTCACGTCAGCCCTCAGCGTCCGTACGTTATACATTGCCAGGTCGAGTCGCTGAATTTGGTGGCGGGGGGTCTGCCGGGGACGATTCTTAGCACCCCATGCTCCGCTGGAACCAAGGCTGCCACCAGCGCCTGGAATAGCAGAGCCGCCGGGGACTAGGGCTTAGATGCCATTTCTTTTTTGTGGCCATCATATGGGGGAGGGTGTTAGCCATAGTCACCACGCTTGGCAGGCGGGTTGGTGACCGCGGAGCCAGTCCTTTGCACCGATGACGCCGCTGCCTCTCACCGACCTCTCAATTTAGGACTGGCTTTTAAATGGTTATACCGCCATTGCTTCGGTCGTCAGAGCCTCGTTAGTTGGCACCAGGGCCGGCCTTAGCCATCTAGGCGCCCCGGGCGAGCCATGCCTCAGGCGCCCTAAAGGACAACACTACACTTTGGGGACGTTGAAATACCGTTGACGTTGAATAATGGTAAAAAGTCAATTACGTCTTCCTAAAAGTCTTCCATTTACAATGGGTATTATCATCCTGCCTGCATCATTTTTTTTTGTTTCAAATATTATTGACTATAGAGGTAATATTAGTTTAAACTTTAAACTGTAAATGTAAATTTTTGTACTTTGTCTAGAGTTAATAGTTAATAGATAGTGCTCCATGACCCGAAATTACTCAGTTTTCGCTCTCAAACATATTTTTAATATAATGTGGGACTATTCCAAGGGTGCTGCTTATCACCAATAGTATTTAATATAGTTATAAATATTCTAGTAGATAAATTAATATCCCGTGAGAAGAAATGGGGCTACCGGTTTAAAATCAACAATAAGTACACTGAGTCAATTTTAGCCTTTGCGGACGACCTTGCAATACTTACACGAAATCCCAAACAGTGTCAACAATTGTTGAATGATGTTGATGAGTTCTGTACATGGACGGAGGGAATGAGGGCAAAACCAAGTAAATGTCATTGTTTATGTTTGGGTAGACGAGATACCAAATATACTTCTTACGATCCGGGACTCTCCATAAGTGGCCAAAAAGTTGCCACAATTGCAGAGGCAGTGCCTTTCAAATTTCTTGGTAGAAAGATAGACTACAAAGGACGTACACCATCATTAGAGGTAGTTGTTGGAAATTTCATGAATGACCTCAATAAGGTAGACCAACAGCCTATCAGCAATATCAAAAAAGCATGGATATATGACAACTATCTCACATCACGTCTCACTTGGCCTTTCCTAGTATATGACATCGGTAAAACCCTCCTCGCAAAACTAGATGCTAATGTCATAAAGATATTGAAGTCATGGTTTGGATTGGCACATCCGGCTGATCCCTCTACTCTATTTAGGGATCACAATAGTTTTGGCCTGAAACTAAAAAAACCATCCGAACTCTACAAACACCTAAGAGTTACAAAAACGCATGTTTTGGGAAAGTCGAAAGACGAATTAATCGCATCTCTCCCAAAAGACAAAAGCGCTTCGGACCTTGAATCTAGACTTCAATTCCACAAACAATTTATGGCAGGTGCGCAAGTAAATACAGCTGGGTTGGGTGCGAGAAAGAAAAGGGAAGACCGAGACATGGTAAAAACCTTTCTACAACAAGACGAAAATGATAGTTACAAAGTGCACGCTATGAATTTAGAAATGCAAAGTGAGTGGTTAACCATAGGTAAGTTTTGTATCCCATTAGCTCTAAAGTGGCACACCTTGCTATATGACTGGTCTCCTGCCTTATTAAAATTTTATCTGAACGCTTTCCAAATGACCCTCCCTGACCAGAGTAACTTGGTAAGGTGGGGAAAAGCCTCTGAAAAATGTTGCTATACTTGTGGTGAGGCGATATGTACAGCAAGGCACATATTGGTGGGATGCAAGGTGCTCCTTAATAGGGGTCATTACTCACAGCGCCATGACAGAGTACTTGAAATCATACGTGAAGCCGTAAGCCTTTCGGTAGCTAGAGCCCAAAAGGGATTGACGATGAACAAAAGACAAATTAACTTTGTAAAAGAGGGCTCAACTTCAAACTCCAAGAACAAGCCTTACTCAATCCTGGGTTCAGCACCTGATTGGACTATTTTAATGGACACGTATGAAAAGCACTACAAAATCCCAGAGGATGTGGGTGTTTCGTCATCCAGACCGGACATTTTCCTTTTTTCTAGGGCTACGAAACGCATAGTCCTGGTAGAACTTACCGTACCGTGGGAAACTAATATACCTAAAGACCACGTGATGAAACAAAATAAGTATTACGACCTACAAAATGAATTAACAAAAAATGGCTATGTAGTTAATTTATACGCTGTAGAAGTAGGAGCGAGAGGTATACCAGCAAAATCTCTCTATAACCTGCTTAAAGACCTTGGATTGTCCAGAAGTGCAGTAAGTTCTATACTAGAACGAGTATCTAAAGCTGGACTAGTAGGATCATATCGGATTTGGCTGGGCAGGGAGAGAAATACGAGTAGTGAAGGTGAGTGTTGACGTACGTCAATATTAGGGGCCCCTTTTAAACCTACGCCCGAGTCACAAGTCTTGGGGTCTACTCGAGATTTCTCTCTCTGTCACACGATGGACCCGGCACCCGCACGGTGAATCCATGGAATGCTAAGAAGTACGTCTCTCTATACTCATATGTTCATTGTACACAGTATTTATTTACCACAAAAAGACAACATAAATATTATTATAATATTAGCTTTATATATTTCCAATTTCAATGTTATCGGACTTATAGAGAACATGTATAACATTTGAGAATTTATTGAGAGATAACAGTAATATAATATGTAGAGATAACATGGGGTTTCTGTGATTTTTTATCATAAGGTATATTATTTGAATGTGAGATTATGAGCCTTTATGAAAAAACATAGCTTGCTAGGATACTTACTCGTCACATTGAATGTAGGGAGAAACTGGTACTTGCCAGTCAACTTCTTTCGCTTCAAATTCATCTATTTTCATTTTATATTTTTTAATGAGTGCCTTTAATTGTTCAATACGTGTAGCATTCGGATTTACAGAATCATTTATACACACAGCAACATGATTTGAGGATTGACTACGTTTCATAATATTATTAGTTGGGGAATTGGTATTACTAATTTTACCAATCCCTTCACCATTATTAGTTTCAATATCTGATGATTTACTATGCAAATAGTCATTTATTTGACTTTTGGGATGATTTAAATGTTGTGTTGGTTTAAGTAATTGTTCCAATAAATTGCTCTCTGTGCCTTTAGATGGTTCAGTAACAGAAGTATCTTTTTCTCTATGTTTATCAGTTTCATCTTCAACTAAAATAATTTCGGCATCCACATTGTGTATAATATGCGTTTCATTATTTTTATTGCTATGCTCGATATCATCCTTTTTAGTTAGTAAATCTATTTCCGGATTTATATTGCTGGATTCACTGTCACTAGGCTCTTTATTGCTATTTATTTCATTGTTTATATTGTTATGACCATTCATCTGAGTATGAGAATTATGATCATCATCATCATCATCTATGCTAATAATGGCCAGTCTTGGCTTCTTTTTTGATACAACATCAGAAGACGTAGTTTTACAGCCACTGGGTTGGCCTGTAAAAAAGTATGTAATATTAGTAGGACTAGCAATTGAATCAGTTCTTATTGACCTGTACAAAAAAATGGAATTGTCGAAATTTGTTAGTTGACTCAGTATATTTAGGAACCACCGATATATGTATAACTTTAATGCTCTTTGAAACAATTTTGAAAAGAGTAAAGAATATATATCATTATTATTTTAAGCCATTGCCGTCTCTTTGCATTAATATATTAATTAACTATGTAGTTAAAAAAATATAATATATTGCTATTATACCCTGAATAATATTCTAAATATTACTTAACAATAAATACAAATGTCAATATAATTATCATGTTTTTTTAATATCTAACTTACCACTTATTTTTCTTTTTAATGTTGTCAACTGTACTCTCTTTTTGGGTTTTTCACATTGTTCTGGTATTTTACTAACGGGTTTGTTGGGAGAAGACTCATCCTTCATTATTTCGATGAAATTTTTAAGATGAGAGTACTTTCTATAGGGTTCAGTCTCAAGGTTACGAAGAGTTTTAGTTATCATTCTTTGGAAATACTCAGATTTTTTAAACTTTTCACTTGTGTTTAAATAAATAGGCATTAATGTCCTGTTTATAATCCTCGACATACCCGTTGAGTTTTCAATATCCAAGCATTTATCAACAATTTCTATTAATGTCTTGTCTTTTCTAAGTAATTCATGATAAAGTGTTATTTCACTAGTTTTGTGTAAACTCTTATTGGCTTGGACTTGTGGAGTGGCAGTATCTATTATAGAACAGTCATTTTCTGACTCTGAGTCTTCATCTAGAACTATTAAGGTATCATCTCTAACACTTGTTTCTGTATTATTGTTTGAGTTACTATCTAAAATTATCAAATCACCATCAGATGTTTTATTTACATGTTTTGTATGCTTATTTTTATTCCGATTTGAAACTGTAGATTTATTCAATAAAACATTACCATGAGATTCAATATCATCAACACTAATTACTTTATCTTTCTGATTGTTTCTTATGTTTATTTGTGGATTTTTAGTGCAGTTATTGTCATTATCATCTGTTAATTTACCAGTGTCTCTTTCATCATCATCATCAATAATAAAGGCAACATCATTTGTAGAATTTCCTGAGGCCCCTGATTTTAAATTTGTGTTTTCTTCAGCACTGCTTCTCTGTGATTTGTTAACTTCCACAATACAGCATTCTTCATCTTCCGACTCAACATCTACAGTGGTCATTTGTGATGTTCTTTTAATATGATTCATTTTATTGAAGTGTTTCTACCAAATTCCTGAAAAAGAAAACAATTTTGATAAGTTGATAGCAAATATTTTTCTTCACAATGCAGGGCAAGGTAAATTTTTAAATACCATATTGAGGTGTTAGTTTAAAATTTACATTCTTGTTTCTTATACAGATAAAAATGTATGTTTTTGAAAAAATTTAAGTATACTGGGTGTGTACTGTACACTAGGACATCTCCATATCATGGAGTTCCAGATGGGGTTCAAATTTTTTAATTACACCCAATCATCTTGGACTAGAACACAGGGTGATCATAATGATAATCATTTTGGATTTAAAATTTGTCTTAGTCCTTACTACAGACTGTTACTATTAGGGCCTGAAGCTCTTTTTGTCATATGATACCTACATTGACATAGTTGAGAAAAAATTAAGTCGGTTACAAGTTACTAATAATTATTAACTTGTTTTGTAAGTCATTGGCGTAAGGCCTAAGTGTTATGTGAATAGTTTCATACAAACTTTTATTTAACCCATTTAGAGATGAATATGTTTCCCGAATAACTTGGATGGGCAGATTTAGGGAAACTACACCACAGCTTCTCGTGAGAAAAACCACAAAGCCGCAAGACGAAGGTCTACAATTTTTATTGTGTGATCATACTGTGTAAGACGCAGCCCGATGCATTAACACCTCCACCTCAGTTATGAAACACAATATCTGTTTTCACCCAATTTAGATAGATAGATAAACTCTTTATTGCACTTACATAACAAAGAAAAAATTTTGTGAACATGCTCATGCCGGTGTCAGAACACAGAAGTTGTCTAATTTTGTAACAGGTTACAACAATTTTTGATTGTGACACCATCGATAATTATACAAATAAGTAGGTCGTACTGTTAGAATTCACCTAAAAAAATTGAAATCGTCCTTTGATTTGAAAATTGAAATTCTTTCAGGGGCTACGATGCCACAGCATCGTAGTGAGCACACACATACAACACAGGTCACACTGATACGTCAAACAACCCGTCGTTTTTGTGTTGAATGAATAATTCTGTATCAGTTTCATAGTGCCAATCTATCAATTACAACAGCATGAAGTCATGAACGCAAAAGTTTATAGGTTGATACCACAACGTTAGAAGCTAAACGCTTTATGAAGACAGGACTGAATAAGTCAGAAAAATCAATTTTACGCGACACAATTGCATATAAGATGTAATATCTTATAATTATTTAAAAAAATCCTTGAACTTGGATATTTTGTTCGAGCTTTGTTTTTATAAGTTAATGTTTAAAATAATAATACTCACATTTAAATGCCCAGTAATAATTAAAATTAATGTTCACTTGAAAGCACTTATTATAATAAATAGCCTAGAAGTCGGAAGCTTTCGCGAATGTTTGTATTTATTGGTAGTTATTCATTTTTCATTTTGTTTACAAGTTCAAGTCGTGAAAGTCGTCGTCAACTCGTCAGGTGTCAGGTAGAGGTGGGCGATTATGAGATATACTAATGAAATCATTCGATTTTGAGAATGTCTCGAGATATCTCGATTATGACAGTTTGTAGTTACTAATTAGTAGCCAGTCACGCACGCACGGTCGCTAGTCGCGCGCGACTCGATTTACTCACAGCACAGCCCCGTGGGGTGAGAAAGGGACATCACGATGCGGTTTCTCAGCGGCGCGCTATAAAAGAGGGACATTAAGCGAAAAAGCTACCTAAAACTTACAAACTATCAATACAAAAATCGGTAAACTTACCGTGAGACGAGACGAACTACTTAGCATTCCATGGATTCACCGTGCGGGTCCATCGTGTGGCAGAGAGAGAAATCTCGAACTCGAAAAATACTACTAAAGTCACGGAAGAACTGTCGTCGACTTCATAGTGCCAAACGGGAAGCCATCGAGCGCGTACACTCTCCTTGAAAAAGGCCGCCGGACGCGGCCGAAACTCGAGTCGGATTGACCGACCTCATTACACGTGAGTTACCCGTTTACCTAATCAATATGTGTAACAACCACGTTAATTTTAATACTAATGTTAGTTACTAATTCGATAATCGATTTTCAACATTAGTAATACAAAATAAATCGATTATGCCGATCGTTCATAATCGCCCACCGCAAGCTGTCAGGCACAGAACAATATTACAGGTGCCACAGCACCACAGAACATATTACTCACAGAGCATCACAGAGTCACAAACTAAATAGAAGTAGAGGCATAGAATAGATAATACAGACTGTGACTAGTCTATAATGAAATACGCGAAATATGTGGAGTGATTAATTAATATATTGTCAGAATAAAGTTTTCTCTTTGGGTAAGTGTACTTAACTTACTAAAATAATTTAGTAACCCTAGATGACACGCACACATGCGTAAATGTGTTCGAACGACATATGCGTAGTTGTGTGAGTGTAGGTATGTCAACTGCACCGTCTGTATAGATTTTAGGCCGAGTGTCCGGGGTGTGGTAGAGGTCTGTATTATCTATTCTATGGTAGAGGTACAAAAAACGCGAACGCGAGGTAGAAGGTTGTAACGCGATATTATGCCCCCTATACACACTGGCCACTGGCCGAGCGCTGGCGAGTAAAGGCCAACGCCAGAGTGTGGAAGGACTATTTGCCGTGAATTGTGTGATCATCGGCAGAGTAGCCGCTTGATACACTTTTGTAACTATATTACACCGAATGACGAAAAAATACAAAATTAACTTTGCGGTCGGGTTTTTGGCGGGATTTTTTGTCCTGTTTTTATTTGGGATACCTATATCGATTAATTTGTGTTTAATGACGTCTACTTGAACTGGTATTTATTTTGATATAATCTACATTAAAATTAGCGTTAATTTACATCAAAATCGTAAAATTAAAATAAAATGTTTGGCGGGATAATGGTCCCGAAGTATAGAAAAAAATATTGTGCTGTTGAATGCCGTTATTTTTGGTTTTTCGCGTTTGTAAACAACACATTTAAGCCATAAAACCACTGTCTCCTTTATAAATTATTAGTATAAAGCCACGTATTCATTAGTAAACATTTGTTGATAAACTGTTTAGCGTTAAACAAGTTTACAATAAACACATGTTTCTGAAACTTGGCCGTCCACACTTACTGTTGTTTACAGGATATCGCCCGAGGAAGTAGTGATGCTCTCTGCTGCTTACATAATACTTCACAAGAGCATTAATCGAAAAAAAAAGAAGAAAAGGTGGTGGGTTCGAAACTATTTGTTGAATAGAAGTTATGTATTTAATGACCTCCGCGGATTTGATGGGTCATTTCAGAACTTCACCAGAATGTCACCAACTGATTTTGAAATTTTATTAAGATTGATTGGACCATCAATAAAAAAAAAGAAACGAAATTTCGGCATCCTATTGAGCCTCAGAGATGACTACTTGTTACTTAAGGTTTCTTGCAACAGGTGACTCATATGGCTCACTGTCATATACCTTTAAAATATCAAAACAATTGATCAGCAAGATCATACCAGAAGTTTAAAGTTTAATCACAAATCAGTATATTTATCAAATATCTTAATCAAATTTATTTATTGTGTGTCATCTTCTAAATGGTTTACTATGTCTTCAATGTTACTAAAGTGCAACTCGTCACCAGTTGCTGTATGGACTCTTGTTTGGGGTTCTGGTGTATGCGTTGGGGTAGATGCATCAGCATACGTAGATATCGATGATGCGGTGTCCGCCGCCAAACTCTTGCCATCCATAGCTATGAAATCCACTAAAACAATTGTTTTCGAAATTGCCCATTCTTGCTTGAAGCAGTATATTATTTATGTAATATTTGGCCTGTAATACTGTTCTTTCATTTTTTAAATTTTTTAATTCAGATGCCACATACTGGCCATAAACTTCAAATTCGTCTTTCGATTCCTCCATCTTCTTTTTGGCACTTCTCATAATTTCGTACACTTCATTTAGATTATCGTCACACTTAATTTATATTTATTATATTTATTTATATTTAATTTATCTTTATAGTCTTTATTTCAGGCGTCCCAAAGAATACTATGTTGGTGATAAAGTTCTATGAGCATCGAAATTTGGTTGTTGGACCACACTACCTCCATGTTTATAAGCTCGCGCAAAACTCGTCCACACCTGTTGACTTTTGTTTATAAACTAGATGTTTCGTCTTGCTCTCCACTCGTAGTGGGGAGCACGGCAACACGTATCATAAACAATGTTTCATCACCTATGTTTATGAACTGTTTATAAACTGTTTACAGAGGTGATGAAACATTGTTTATGAACGGTTTATAAACAGTGTTTATTAACAAATGTTTACTAATGAATACGTGGCTTTATAATAGCTCAGAATCAGAATCAGAGAATAGTTTATTGCATAACTGTGTACAAGAAAAGATGGTAGGTACTAAACATAAATAATTAAGTTACAACAGTTTACCCATTTCGGGCGTACAATATTAAGTTATACATTTAAAATATTACGCATTTTAAATGGTAAAATTATATTAAGTATTTACATAGAAAAATTAAAAGATTAAAATGAAGTATGTAGTTAATTTTTTTAAATAAATATGTTACCTAATCTAAAACAATCTACGCGAAAGAAACTAATTTGAAACACCTATATAATAGGTATTTACAGAATTTAATTTACAACCATAGTGATAAATATGTAGCTGATCGACTACTTGAGAAATCGCAAAAAAAACCTCAAGAGTCAAAAATGTTAGTTTACATTTTAAGTACATTAATTATAAACAAACGATAGGTACCGCTAGAAGCGTCTTGAAACGCTCTTGAGAATAATGGGCTTAAACCATCGACATAATATTAGGAGACGGCAGGTCTCCAACAAAACGTTACAAATACAAAGCCCCCAGTTGAACTTGCCGAACTTGTCAAAGTCAACTGAATCGTAAAATCGCGTTAGTGATTGTAATTCGGCGTAATTTTAATCCGGCCGAATCAGACTGAATTCCAGACTGTTTATCAAATCGGGATGATTTTCGTTTTTCGGTTCAAAATTAACTGTTAGTAAGTTGGTCAAGTGTGAGTAAATATAATAAAGGTGGGTTACATTAATGAAATACACGTGAATTTTGATTTTGATGGTAAAATTAATATTTATTGTTTTTAAGTTTAAAATGAACACCAACGTATCGATTCTGGGTAGCGATTCTGAAACCATTCGGTTGCATCCGACACGGAATCTCATCTCTGGGTCTTTGTCTTATCTGTTTAGCATGACAAAGACCAAGAGATGAGATTCCGTGTCGGATGCAACCGAATGGTTTCAGAATCGCTACCCTGAACCCAGTCGGATTGATCACGACACAGAATATTAATAATCAAGATCATAATGTTATCATATAATCAATATCAATGATCAGCGTAGTGATTCTGAAACCATTCGGATCGGGCTGATCCACGGAAACTGGCCTCTACCGACTGGTTCGGGCAATTTGCGATTCTCAACGCCAATTCCGATTACTTTTGACGTTTGCAACCGAATACCAGCTGTTTTCTAATCGGATGGGATTCGGACACCTTTTTTGTCGTGGATAGCTAAATACGATTTTCAGATTATTGTATTTACTTGATTTTTCTCTGTTTTTCTCAATATTTCTGTAAGATTATGGACAGTAAACGACTTTTTATTAACTTTAGTGTGTAATATATGTTTAGTTTTTGGAATTTTGGGTTTTGAAGTTTTCAAAGTTGGCAGTTTGTGCTCAAAAGAATTGCTAGAAATAGATTATTGCCACATTTGATTTGTTGATATTGTTTATTTTTTGAGAAGAAAATATGAAACATGTTTGTTGTTTGAGCAAAAAGCCAAGAAACCACAAAGAAACATTGGAGATACGAGACATCACGTCAAACAACGATATAACAGCAAGAGCGGAAACAACTTTGGCCCCAGTAGTCAGTGGTGGTCACAAACATAGTCGGAGCTAACTAAGTAAGAAGACCGTGTGATAAGTGCGTGCGTCTATAATATTACTTAGTGCCAGCCCAAAAGGGGTGACCCACGAACCCCTCTGGTCC
This sequence comes from Ectropis crepuscularia, assembly GCA_963693475.1. Lineage (NCBI taxonomy): Eukaryota > Metazoa > Arthropoda > Insecta > Lepidoptera > Geometridae > Ectropis > Ectropis crepuscularia. The sequence continues at coordinate 22,364,622 of OY856358.1, forward strand.
TTGTATAACAAACAGTATTTTCGTACCTATCTATTCGACTTTAGTTCTATCTATAGATGAAGGAAAGGTTACTTAAACGTACTTCTGCCAGAACTTATTGGTCCCCAATCCCTATAATGACAACGCAGACCCCGTAGGTGTATATAAAAGTAGCACCTTGCCGGTGTACGGCATGTGATTTAACAAACATTAAATTTACTTAGACATAGATATGTGGGACAAAATCCCCAAAGTTATAGGTACTATGACAATTGTCCTCTAAACAAGCACTTATTCAATATAGGTGTGACAAAAAGCCCTCTATGCAGGGTACAGGATGCATGGAGGAAGAAGTAATGCCACAGAATGTGGTTGTGGAGTGCAGGAGCGTGGCGGACAGAATTCTTCCACTCTCCAGCAGCAGTCCCGGAGGCCTTCAACAACAATTCAGATGTATGAGCAACGTCCAATGGCCTAATTAAGAAGCTAAGCGTGGAAAAGACCCCGTCTAACTAACTATAGCAATATATTACTGTGTTGTTTTACAGATATATTTTGGAAATAAAATAACATGTAGACCACAAATTATCCATTATTTTGTCCTACTCAATATGTAATGTAGGAACATTACATATTTCCTACATTAAATATTATTATATACTTATTTATAAAGCCGTGGTGGCATAGTGAGAGAATGTCAGACACAATTGTTTTATCATAGATTCTAATACCGCCTGTTGTACCGGATTATCTATTTCTGCAAGTTTAAAACTTTGCTGCTGTAATTTGATTAAAGTTTCCTGGCTATTAACAAAAGGACCAGTAATTTCTTCATTATTATTATACAAGGTGATTATTATAACTAAAAGATCAAATGAAAAAACATTTATTTCCATAAGTATTTTAATAATCATTGAAGAATTTATTAATGCTTTATATTCTACATCATTTAGCAATAAAGTTGAAACAAAGAGATAGTGATTTCTTCATTATTACCATACAAGGTGATTGTTATAACTAAAAGATCATTTATTTAAGTAAGTACTTTTAATAATAATTGAAGAATTTATTGATGCTTTAAATTCTGCATCATTTAGCAATAAAGTTGAAAAAAGAGATAGTGTACTAGACTAAAATAAGCAGTGCTTTTTTACCATTGAGGACAACTGTTAGTAAGAGACCAAACAAAAATTTGTAAAAAATGGTTTAGTAATAAAAGCCTCTGAATTATGTTTTTGTGTGTTTTTCCACATACAATAAAACATACTTTTTATTCATACCACATTTAATTTTTCTAATTATAGACATAATACAATCCTAACTAACTGCATAATAATACCTAATTGGTATTTTGTAATTTCTAAAGCTATTAGAATTACAACAATCCCAAGTTTTTACTAACTACAAGGATTTTTCAAATCAAATCAAATCATTTATTTCCTTGTGGGCCTAGGTTATACCGATTTTAATTAGGGTTAGTAACATTCTCCAGGTCCTGCTTGGTTAGCGTACAAGTCATAATTCAAAGTTACAATTACCAGGTACATCATAAATACATTGTTACAACTATAAGAATGTTTTCAAAGAAATATTAAGGCATTCTAACAATATCAAAATGCATTAACAAATAAATATAAATTCAAATACAAACATACATCAAATTAGGTAATTTAATGAGTGTCAAAGCAATATAAATATAATAAAAAATGTCGTCATGAGTTCAGTGAAACATACATGTCATTTATTTACAAGGAGATACTAATATTTCAGATGAATTTACTAATTACATAATATGCATTTATATACATTACTAAAAGCTGCAGTGTTTCTTCTACATAATTGATAGGATATTTAAATACCTAAATAGAGCAAAAACTTATTTAACTTATATCACAATTGATGTTAATATGTACGTACGTATTATTTTCTTACGAAATGAAATTGGACTTAAGATTAGCTTACTGATTAAATGTGTTACTACCTTATAGTACTTAAGCTAATGTTTTTACATTATAAGATGAGTTCAACAACAAAACGAAAACAGGCTGACTTCTTGTATCTGGCTTTTTTTTTTTTAAATAAAGAGTGACGAGACGAGCAGGACATGTGCCTGATGGTAAGCAACATGCCTGCCACATAACAGCACAGTGACACGCAGCTATTGGAACATGGAGAGCCCAAATCATTACCTAGCACTGCACTGCGCTCGTCACCCAGAGATCTAAGTTGTTATATCTCTAAGCCCTGTAATTTCTCTGGAAACATTGCCCTTCAAACCGGAACACAGTAATGTTTGCACATTACTGCTTGGCAGTAGAATAATTGGCAAAGGTGTGGTACTTCCCCAGGCGGACTCTGCTAAGAGGCCTACCACTACAAATTTATACTATTTACTACTTACGCTTATGGTATTATAATTTCTTTTGTTCATCTCTTCTTGACAATTTTATGAATTTTCCATAAGCTTTGTTTAGTAGTTTCGAGTATAGCATCCTGTGTAGCTTCAAATGCCGAGTTGAGGTAAGCGGTACGCGCGACATCACTAAGTCTATAGTTATTCTGAACGATTCCCACCCAGTGCAAATATTTTGTGTGATGAATTCAAATGTTTGCACTGTGTCTGGGTGTTCCTGTGTATAATAAGTATGTATTTAAAACTATATAAGTATTATATCAGCTTTCTGGCCACCATCGTACAAGCTTTGCTTAGTTTGGGGTCAGATGGTGGTGACTGTGAATTGTCCACCAATATTTATTTACTTATTTAGACCATTGAGAAGAACATTTAATAAGAGACCAAACAGAATATTGTAAAAATGAATTAAACATAATAGCTCTCCGTACAAAAGTCAGTCAATTAAACATTATTTTTTTTGTACATACCACAATGTTTTATTTTCCTAATTAATTAATACATAATACAATCATAGCTAATTTAGTTTACTTTTAAACTTCTAAACATATTAAAATTATAATGATCGCAACTCTTTAGTGACTAAGGGCTACCTGTTAACACAAAACTGTGATGCGAAGTGATGAAGAAATGTCCATGGATTTTTAATTACAAAGAGAAAGACAAACTTCTTAGCATTCCGTGGATTCACCGTGTGGTTGCCGGGGGTCCATCGTGTGGCAGAGAGCGAAATCCCAAGTAGATCCCGAGACTTGTGACACCGGTGTAGGTTTAAGGGGCCCTTTTCTGATGTACATCAACACTCACCTTCACTACTCATATTTCTCTATCTGCCCAGCCAATTCTGATATGAACCTACTACTAAGTTCTTTCAGCAGGTCATACAGATATTTTGCTGGTATACCTCTCGCTCCTACTTCTACAACATATAAATTAACTACATAGCCGTTTTTAATGTAAGTAATTAATTATTTATGTAATTATATACATTAATATACAGTCTAAAAAGTTACCATGGTTTGTCACAAAATTAACATTTATTGAAGGGATATATTAAAATACCTAAATAGAGAGAAAACTAATTTAACTTATATCACAATTGATGTGTGTGTATTGTACCTATTATACTTATATTATCTTTTTCCAACAAAATGAAATTGGATTATAGGTAAATCAGTACTAAAGCGAATATTTTTACTGAAAATCTGCTTTAATTTTCAAGGTGAGTCAACGAAAAAACGAAAACTCTCTGGCTTCTTGTATGGAGTAAGTATAACATTATTATAACTTCTCTTCTTGACCATTTTATGAGATCCATGTGCTTTGCGAGTTGAGGTTGGCACGACATAAATATAATAAGTCGTTTTAAACAATGCATCACATTTGCTGGCTTCTTGTATTAAACTATAACTTATCTTCTTGACAATTTTATGAGTCTTCTATATATGATTTGCTTGTCCAACTTCAACTTTTTCATATGGCTTCCATTCGGTAATTTCATCGGAATTTCGCCAGTGTCTAGCGTTTCTCCGTTAAGATAGTCTTCTGAACTTTTATTCACTTAGAGGTAGGAATCTTGCTTCAGATGATCGGTCCATTTCAGGTAGTCTTCAGTTTGATGACAACTTCTGGCATATGTTCAGTGAAGATGCAGGATTATTGATGATCGGTGGAGTGTAGATACTTTTGTTAGTGGTTACTTTTAGATATGTTATATATAACTGTAATGGACAAACACAACTGTGAAACCATTACTTTTTGTTGTTATTTCCAAACCATGAACACGAAGTATACAGATTCATGTTCCAAACAAAACAAAAACAAACAATGGTTCCGTTGACTTTGACAACATCAACAGATTGACAATTGAAGGTAAAACGAAGAATGTAAACTATGATTTATTGTGTTGCAGATGCTAATTTCCAGAGGTTATTGTTCGATTTACTCGTTTATTATGCAAATTCTATGTAAAAAAGTCATTCAAAACCACAAAATAAACCCGAAATAGAGTTATTTGACGATTTGTATATTCCTACCATGAGTTAACTTTTCTACCAAATTTTTATCTGTATTCGAAAAGTAGATGGGATAGCTTGTCTTTGGTCTGGCCAAAAGACATTCCTACGCCAACTACGCCAATCCGATTGGCGTGTGATTGGCGTTGAGAATCGCAGATTCCTCACCATTCGGTAGCGGGACCGCTACAAAATGAGTCTTATCGGATGCAACCGAATGGTTTCAGAATCGCTACGCAGGGTAGCGATTCTGAAACCATTCGGTTGCATCCGACACGGAATCTCATCTCTCGGTCTTTGTCTTATATGTTTAGCATGACAAAGACCGAGAGATGAGATTCCGTGTCGGATGCAACCGAATGGTTTCAGAATCGCTACCCAGAATATTAAAACCTCCCTAGTTAGCAACTTGTTTGGTTACTTTTAAGTTTTAAGTAAAAACGATCACTTGGATGTCATGTCATGCTTATATACGGATAGTGAGAGGAAGGGTGTAAAATCTTTATAAATTGCGTTCCGTAATACTTGAACGCTCCCAATAATAAGATACAATCTGAACATAGTAACCACAGCGACACGACAGTGACTGATGCGGCTGAAGGACCAGTATCTACGGCAAAGAATAAATTAATAAAAAGACGGTGATAGCAGCCAGACAGCAGTAGCAACAGCTGATTGTTTCTTTCTTGCTCAAGTACACTTGGCGGTCCCAAGCTCACTCGAACATTTGTTTCATTTACGGGCGTGACGATGAGATTCATTCACAGTCCACGAACTTCCGAACTTCCAACCAAAAAATCAAACCAGTTCATCCGATCGGAAGCTACGATGCTACAGACACATACAGAGATATACATTGACAATCATATATTACCCCTATTCTTCGTCACTGGTTTAGGTATTTTGGTACCGGGTTAATTATGCCGGATCCACCGGCATATCAGATTCGTTTTTCCAGGGTAGCGATTCTGAATAAAATGATTGTTTTATAAAATGCATTTTAGAGTATTAACGCCCTTAAATTAACAGAGTAATGATGTAATTTCTGAAAATATGATATACCATCTCTCTTTTTCACTTTTTTATTGTAATGTTTGCAGGATATTACGACACAAAACGCCATTATAGGGGAGTACGCAATGCGACCGATAAGGTGCTAAGTCATACAACGACTGATGTAAAGTTAGCTGACTTCTGGCGTTTTGTCTGTTGTTGAGTGGGGCCGTTTCTGAACGCTGACCTAAGGGCCGTTTTTAAACGCTGTTCTAAAATCCATAGTTTCTAATATCATTGGCTTATACACAGGCGCGCTGCTGGCTCCTTCGTCGCCCGCGTGCAATGCCGATTACGCCGCCCTACGACTACTTATCCTGAGTATAAAAAATAAAGTGGCCAAGTGCGAGTTGAACTCGCCCATGAAGGGTTCCGTTGCAGCAAGTAACATAACATACATAGTACACATAGTTCTTGTAGTACGTTGTAACTTTGATCGAAGTTTTAATAATAGTGTATTTATGACGTACTAAAAAAAACTACTCCTCAGATCGAGTTTCTAACCAATTTTCGTTGGTACCTAGTTGGCATGGTAATTGTACATCATATATTTTTATTAGATTAGATTTATTTATTGACCTTAAAACATATAGTTACACTGGGCAAGTCACAGGTACATTATAAATTATTTTATAATCCATGAAAAAAACATCAAACAATCAAGTATTCAATTAAACACGTAATAATGAGTAAATTGTTTTACCGACTAGAACGCCATCTAGCCTGATATTAAGCGACAATACGATTTACTGTGGAGGGTGCTTACCTAGAAGAAAATGAGTCATTCTCGATATAAAGACACCAAGATTGTAACCATTGGGAAACTACTCGGGCATTCCACAACCTAGGCGTTCTTGTCACAAAAGTAGAATAACATTTTTCTTTAATGCTTGCAATGTAGTAAAAACAACAATTTCGCTTTTCCTAAAAACTACGCCTACATTTAAAACATTTGATGTTCGTCCCGTAAATTAGGATAAATTTAAAAGTCGCTATTTAACTTTAAATCTATATTAGGTGGAACGGACGGATCAGCTCTGCTATTAATCTACAAAAAATTTACTCTTCTTGCCTTTATATTTCCAAAATCTTCTATCAACTTTCTTGTATCCAAATTGTTTAAAATTTCATGTTCAATCGAAACTATAGCTAAATTACTTAGTCTTTGCTGAAGCATTGTTGATCTTAAATAGTTTTTGATTATTTTTAATTTAGAAAATATATTTCACCAGATGCCACTGAAACGGGCAGTGTAAGTAATATTCTTAGGGATTATGCTGTGTTCGAAAATGTTGAAATTAAATAATTGGTTAAAAGATATTGCAAAAGAGTTTGCGGATCATTACACTGGTTTTCTGAAAAATGTAATTTTAGTGCAATGATTTCATAAATAAATCAATACCGTCAATATCTGATTCACCACTTGAATTCTTTTTAAGTTTTAGATTTAAATCTTAGAGTATTTCAATAAATCATCATTGAGATAGTTAAATAAATTATTTGTAAAAAAGCCAAATACTTCGGAAAATGTCTTCAACTCGTCGAATCTATTATTTAAAGAAGTTATTCTTTGATCAAGAATTCTAAAATAAAACTCTACTCTATATTTTGTTTTGGGGTCTTCTATAATTTCATCTCTGTGTTAATATAGAAATTGTGTGGTGTTTTTTCTAGGACGTATTCTATTCAATGGCGGGAAATCTGTTTCTACGTTGAGTTTATCTGCCACTTTGGAAGCTTCTGTTAAGACCGTTTGAAAATGTTCATCCGTGTGATATTCTGTAAATTTTTGAATCAACTTTTTTAACAAAGTTGTGGTGATTTAAGCTGTACTTGTAGAAGCTACTTCAATATCTTCTTGACGATTGTTTTCCTTATTTTCTGGCTTGCTTAAAAAAATCAGTAAAGAACCCGCAATTTTTTCTTTTTCTCGTTTTTGTTGTCGAAATTACGCCCCCGAAAGTTTTTTTCTTTTTTGCGGTTCCTAAAATTATTTGTAAAATTAAGATACTTTTTTAATTATGTTTCATTTTAATATACTTAAAAAGTTTAGACAAATAGACTTTTAAATCACGTAACAACTACACGATTTACACCACAGTAAGTTAGAGACGAACTTCTTAGCATTCCATGGATTCACCGTGCGGGTGCCGGGTCCATCGTGTGGCAGAGAGAGAAATCTCGAATAGACCCCAAGACTTGTGACTCGGGCGTAGGTTTAAAAGGGGCCCCTTATATTGACGTACGTCAGAACAAAATTTACGCAATTCATTCATTCATTTTATTTTTTTATAAGTAGTTATATAAATATAGTAATATTAAAGACAAACTTCGTACACTACAAGAAATAAAAATAATATAACTGCCCTCGATCTTTGTTTTGAAACTTGTCTTATTGTATATGTGTAGTGTTTACTACTAAACAAGTCCTTTCATTTGAAAGCCATAGGTATTGAGGGAGTTGCGAAAAAAATGCTGATCTCTATTTTGTGGTAATGGCCATCAAATTCATTTGACATGTAACATAGTCTCTGTAGTCAGGCCCTTTCATTTGATACCATGTTGAGGGAGTTGTGAAAAAAAAAATGTTTTAAAAAACTGTTAATCTGGATTCTGGATGTAATTCGCCATTCGTGGAGGTGGCCATCTTGGATCGATTTTTATACTCCTATGTTTTAGCACTAGCAGCGCCCGCGGTGTTACCCGCGTAATTCCCACTCCCGTTATTTTCTCGGGATAAAAAGTAGCCTATGTGTTTTTCCAGACTAAGATCTGTTTTTCAAATTTCAGCCCGATCCGGTCATGCGCTACAACGTGATTTAGCGACAAACATCTATGTATCCAAACATTCATACATTGATATTTGTGATACTAGCAGCGCCCCGCGGTGTTACACGCGTAGTTCCCGTTCCCGTTGTTTTTTCGGGATAAAACGTAACTAATGTGTTATTCCAGACTATAAACTATCCGTGTTCTAAATTTCAGCCCGATCCGTTCATCCGTTAGGACGGGATTGAGCAACAAACATTCAAACATCAATACATTGACATTTATAATATTAGCAGGGTAGCTAAAACCCGACAATATCCGAATAATCCAACAAATTAATCTTACAAAAAAGCAGTCACCTACTCTGTTCGGGGGCTATGCTGCCACAGCAAGACAGACACACATACATACACATACACTTCAAACTTAAAAAATTCCGTCGTTAGTAAATAATATTTTTTAAGAATTAAAATATTTTATTTTTTTGTTCCTTGAACAGTAATTATTGTGATAAGTCTATAAATAAGCGTAAGTACTTACCATAATTATGATGCCTCTGCACTTCTGTTTTTTTTTACTGGCGGATGATTGAATTAAGTATAATCACAAAATCAAATTTAAATAATATCATTAACTAATCCGAAGCCAAAAAAAGTCAAAAGAAACATTATCTTAATAATTGCAGCACAAATCATAAGTTCGATTGCGTAACCGTAAAAGACTCTAGGTGTGTAAGTACCTAAAACTTTCCAATTGGGAAAGGGGAAAAAATCTCTAAAGGGGATTCCCGCAGATTAGATTATTATTTTAACTTCCCTAGACCTGGGGGGTCTACCGCCTAACATTGCCGTCTTTTTCATTTCAAGCGAGAAGAAAAGAGACAGCAATGTCAAAGCGTCAAAGCGTTTTCGTTAGGCTGTGGACCCCCTGATTTTCTTACAATAACAGGATACGTTTGGTACTGCATCTTAGTTAACGGACGCCTATAGATGGCGGTATTTGCGTTTTTTTGTCATATTTTCCGTGCTATGATATTTCTTATACATACCTATGGTGGGGTAGGTATTATGAAATTATGACAATGACTTCAAATACTTGATGAGTCGCTCGGTTTGCCGCCCCCCTGGGTGTGCCGCCCGCGTGCGGTGCACGCCTTGCACGCGCCGTTGCGGCGGGCCTGCTTATACACGTCATAGGCTTAAACACGTACAAGTAAAGGTCGTGGCACACTGTACCGGCACGGTCACGGCACAGCTGCGGCACGGCGTTGTTTCGAATTTTGGCTACCGCTAGCCGCCAGCGCGCTAAGGATGCGTCGCCCGCAAGGTGCAAGCTCGCAGACCGCGCGCCAACCGCGAGTTGCAAGCGCGCGGTCGGCGCGCCGGCATAGAATAGATAATACAGATAGAACGGACACTCCCCACCCCCCGCCAGTTTCAAGCTTCCTTCCCCGCAAGCACCGCGAGAAGCACTCAACGAAGGGTTATTATCGGACGATAATTTTCTATGAGAATACGACCATGATGCTGTATTATTTAACAAAATGGTACCAAATTTTTCGTCTATTATACGAAACAAGAATAAGAGATTTTTGATTTCATAAGAATTTCTACAAAGATTGAATCATTTTTATAAACTGTGTTAGCTATTCTGGATAGAAGTACGCGCCAATACTGAAGTGCTGTGACGAAATTATTAAACTCGTTGTTTTCAAACTGCGGCTTTCGTTAATCGTTGTGAAATACGTCAGTGGCGCCAATAACGTATGGTAACGAGTGATGGCGCGGAGAATAGTTCGGAATTCACGAAGTCACTAGTCACTAGTGTTGCCAATTTAGTGGATTTTTGTACTAAGATTGCTACTATTCAGATTTATTGGTAAGTGATTATTTCTTAGCATTCAACCGACTCAAAAAAAAGAAAGAGGTTCTATATTAGACTATCTGTACTTTTATGTGCGTCCATGTATATATTATGTCGGTCAATAGTGAACAATGAATATAGGATTTCATCTAGTAGTATGCTTATTTAAGATTTCGCAAAAACCGTTCATTAAAAGCAGTAAGAGGATACGAGTACATTGACTATTGGAATGGATAGTTCCAAAAAAAAAATAACGATATTTTTAAACTAAAACTTATTCAGTAATTAACGGCTTTGACATTGACTTATAAACTTTACCGGTTCTGGTACTACCGGTACTACTACGATTTAGTTTAATTTTTAACCAACTTCAAAAAAGGAGACGGATCTCAATTCGTTTATATGTTTGTTACGTGATAGCTCCATTTATTGTGAAACAAAGGACATAAGCCCAAATCACATTGAAAAAACCCAGGTGCCACACCTGGGTTTTTTGATATAACTCGGATTTTAAGTTATTAGTAATAATATTCTAAACTATCATCATCATCCGTTTGAGTGGCTAACCTGCGTTTTTTTGCCTGTAGAAGTTTTGTAGAAGTTCGTGTCAAAAGCTCGTTTTATGGAACAAAATATATTGTATAATTTGGTGTTAATGATACAAAAATAATATATACCGGCTGAGTCATAAAGATATATATCAAACAATGCACGAATATGCTTAGGTTCTTTTTGCGATGGGTGGCCTTGGAATTGAATTCAAATTTAACGAGTGTAAGTAAAATAATTCATGATACGCTTATTTTTGGTAATGTACTTTGGACTTTGTATTCAATTATCAGTATGCTTACATCGCGGGTCAAATCTGGACAAATACTAGCACAAGCACAGCACTAGCATAGGCCTGGGATATGAGGCGTACTTGAAGAGAGGTATATGCTAAGATGTTATGATGATGATGATTACATCGGATTGCAAACTGAAATTTAAAACAAAAACGCCTACAAAACTTCACTAATAAAAAAACATGTTAGCCACTAATTTGGGTTATGGGAGTGGTGTAATTTTTTTTCCTAAAATATATTATATACTACAGTTATTAGATTTTTTTGAGATTAGATACAATTATTTTGTGCCGAGGTCAGGGTATGATTTGGGCCATGTCTCCTTTGATGTTTCTTTTTTTTTGGTAGATCATAGTTTTGAAATATGAAAACAAAACTAAAATTTACTTTCGTTTATTTTTGTTCAAGTTTTTTATGATTGTCGTTGAAATTTGGTCAAGTAAGTTTCTGAATTTAATTTGAAATTAAAACTGATTTTTGTTTATTCGGCGCAAATAAATTATTAAGTAATGACTTCAATCTTAAAATGTGCTTTGAGTATAAAAGACTCACTTACTATTCTCACAATATTTAAAGTTTTATGCGATCCTTACTATAATGCGAATAAATAAATCACTATTTATCAATATACAAAAGTAATATTTTTTATGCAATTAGGAATAAATTAAATCCGGAACTAGCAACATTACCTAACCTAACCTATCCCAATTCGATCTTTGTTTACAAAATTGAATTGGAGTTTTGAGTTGAAAAATCATGGTTGTTATTTACTGTGCTGACATGAGATGTAAATAATTAGTTTGTGCAGTGTATGATACTCTGATATACCTACCTAGTGAACTGTGATAACACCTTTTAAAATGCGACTTATGAACGTTGTTGTACCTAATCTAATGTTCTGTGACTAGCATACCTATAATGAAATACGCGATATGTGGAGTGATTAATTAATATTTTGTCAGAATAAAGTTTTCTCTTTGGGTAAGTGTACTTAACTAAAAATCAATTCGTACATGGTACCTTTATTATCTCGTATTTTGTTTTAAATCTTCTCCCTTCTGATTGTTGATGAAAGATATATTTACCTACATTAAAGATCGAACACTAACTAGGTAAGATTAAATGGCTTACAATCTTACCTAGTTAGTGTTAGTACACAGGCAGGTGAACTCACGGGTCACAGCTATTCCATAAAATAATTTAGTAACCCTAGATGACACGAACACATGCGTAAATGTGTTCGAACGACATATGCGTAGTTGTGTGAGTGTAGGTATGTCGACTTCACCGTTTGTTTGGAGTTTAGGCCGAGTGTCCGTGGCGCCGGCCGCGAGGTGGAAGCTTCTTGGCACCACGAGTAACGCACGTTATATGGCATTTGCGATTGAATACGCCTAGAACTTGCACGTTTTCATAATGTCTCAGTTTACATTGCGCGAACTAGCAATTATCGCTATTGCTCTGGACGAAGAACAAGACAATAAAAGGAGAAGGAGAAAGAGATATTGGGTGCATAACATGTTAAAAGAAAGACTAGCAGAAGGGGAATACTGGAAGAATATTAGACATTTGATTGACGATGAAGAAAAATTCTACATATATTTTCATATGCCTAAATACTTATTTTATTACATTTTATCGTTTATTCGAAAAGATATCACGAAGAAAAATACAACGTTCAGACAGGCGATACTAGCAGAAGAAAAATTGGCAGTAACATTAAGGTAAGTCATTTTAAACCCACATGCAATATTTATAATAACTTATCAAACTGACAATTTATTTATTAAGGAAATTACAAATCAGTTAAACTTGTATCTTCGTGAGCTTCCGATTCAGCATCTTCATTTGAAGTTTGCGTTTTTGATTTCTCTGTATTATAGCTAGAGAAACCTGAACCTGTATTGTAGCGAGAAGGGCCAGCAGATGGACTATTGTAATAATAGTTCTGTTGCTGAATTTCTTGGATTTCTGCCTCGGAAACTAAATTAAATATTTTAGTTTTCAGAACAGCTTGATTGTAGGCGGACATTTTTTTTACAGTGGCTTTTATACTACAGAAAAATTTATCAATCTCGTCATCGTCGTCTTCAGGCTTCTTCTGTTTTTCATACAATCAAAATTTTAGCAACTGACCCGATGCAGAGGTAGTGTCATCTTTTCTCTGTCTTTTATTGGCTTTAGTAATATTGGCAAAAAATTTAGGATTTGACACTACCGGTCTGAGTGGTGTTAATGTAGGTGCGCTGTCCAAGCTCGAAGATTGTGGACGATTATCTTCTGCAGAAGTGTTCGTTCCCGTTTGGGAATTATTTTCATTGGATATAAATTCATTTATGTCCTCATCGTCCTCGTCCATAGTCATCGTCATCGTCCATAGTCATCGTCATCGTCCATAGTATCAATTTCTTCGTTATCCGTTATTGATGATAATGTTGATCTTTGTTTAAAATATGGTAATAAGAAACTCATTTCTTCTTCGAATTTCCATTTTTTGGAAGATGAAGCAGCCTGACCACTTTTTGTCTTCTTTTTTTTTAAAGCTCTGCGATAAGCTTCCCTCAAGTTTATCCACACTTTCTTGCATTCTGGTGCTGAAATAAAAATTAATTTAAAAAATAATTAACTGAAGAGACAAACACAAGTTTAATAATTTCTATCCTATAGATAGAGTATTTTAACTTGCAGTTTATAAAGCATTGCAAAAACCTAGTAATATCTTTGAATTTGGCTAATGAGCCGTTTTCCGACGAGACAAAAAGATATGGTTTAATAAAACGATAATAGGAGGCGCTTGTAGGTCTTTTGGTTTGTTGTCAAAAGCGGTAGGCATAATGGGACTCAATTCATTCAATTTGCGAAAGCACGACTTCTAGTAATAAATAATAAACTACTTTATCCATGTACGCATTTTATTCGAATGAAAACTATATCAAAACATCAAAATTTCAAAACAAATTCGTAAACCTGATGAAAGACAAAATATATATTTTTTAAATTTATTCTTGGCTATGGATACTAATCCTTCAGCCGAGAGAGTATCTCTCTACTTAGTCTGTGAATAAAATATTGTCCTATCAGTGTTGCTATTTATATCTTTGAATGTTCCTTCTACTTTGGCTTAGTTGGTGTCTATTGCCTCGGGAGTTCTAAAGATTTTTACTGAAAAGGGATTGTGATCAGTAACGGTTTTTTATTACATTATCAACCTAATTAGCTATTTTTATTCCCAATATTTTAAAAGTTTAACACAATATAAAAATTGTTTTAGTATTAAATTCCTTAATGTATTTAGGGTTTTTATAGAAGGTAGACATACCAAACTAATCAGCTAAGCTAAGAAGAGATGTATCTAAATTTAAGTACATAAATAATAGATGTGTTAACGAAAACTCTAAAATTTTAAATTATCACAAATAATTTAGATTCGATTTTTTCCCTGAAAACGGGTAGGGTCACTAAAGGGAGTTGGGAGTCTCTCTGTTGAGAGTATATGGTAGAGACAGATCTATCTGCATCTCGAACTATCGCCATCTAGTGCGTCCGTTGGAACTATTTTTGTCTCGTCGGAAACTCCCTCATTGAGCCGTTTTCCGACGAGACAAAAAGATATGGTTTAATAAAACGATAATAGGAGGCGCTTGTAGGTCTTTTGGTTTGTTGTCAAAAGCGGTAGGCATAATGGGACTCAATTCATTCAATTTGCGAAAGCACGACTTCTAGTAATAAATAATAAACTACTTTATCCATGTACGCATTTTATTCGAATGAAAACTATATCAAAACATCAAAATTTCAAAACAAATTCGTAAACCTGATGAAAGACAAAATATATATTTTTTAAATTTATTCTTGGCTATGGATACTAATCCTTCAGCCGAGAGAGTATCTCTCTACTTAGTCTGTGAATAAAATATTGTCCTATCAGTGTTGCTATTTATATCTTTGAATGTTCCTTCTACTTTGGCTTAGTTGGTGTCTATTGCCTCGGGAGTTCTAAAGATTTTTACTGAAAAGGGATTGTGATCAGTAACGGTTTTTTATTACATTATCAACCTAATTAGCTATTTTTATTCCCAATATTTTAAAAGTTTAACACAATATAAAAATTGTTTTAGTATTAAATTCCTTAATGTATTTAGGGTTTTTATAGAAGGTAGACATACCAAACTAATCAGCTAAGCTAAGAAGAGATGTATCTAAATTTAAGTACATAAATAATAGATGTGTTAACGAAAACTCTAAAATTTTAAATTATCACAAATAATTTAGATTCGATTTTTTCCCTGAAAACGGGTAGGGTCACTAAAGGGAGTTGGGAGTCTCACTGTTGAGAGTATATGGTAGAGACAGATCTATCTGCATCTCGAACTATCGCCATCTAGTGCGTCCGTTGGAACTATTTTTGTCTCGTCGGAAACTCCCTCATTGTAATAGTATATTTTTTATTTGTTGCAGATATATGATAACAGGAAGTCCAGTAAGGACTTTATGGTCAAGTTTTCGATTAGGAGAGTCGACTATCCGATTGATTATACGAGATGTGTGTAATGCAATCATAAATAATATGAGGAATGTTTTCATAAACACACCAACCACTGAAGAATGGGAAAATATTGCAAGAGGATTTAATAATAAATGGAATTTCCCAAACTGTATCGGAGCAATTGACGGAAAGCATATTAACATATTAGCACCTGCTAACAGTGGTTCCCAATACTTTAATTATAAAAATCATTTTTCCATTGTTCTTTTGGCTGTAGTCGATGATAAATATAGAGTACCTGGGTGACCAAGCTTTGCTCGGTTTAAATACTAAATATACTGAGATGCCTACAGATAAAAGACTCCAAGAAATAGATTTTCTTAAAAAAAACGAATTGAAAAAAAAAGAGAACCCGTCTGGATTCGAACCCGGAGCTACTAATTCGTGGCCGATATGAGCGCCCGACTTCCCGTCTGAGCTAATTATACTGACGCGTCACGCGGCGAAATTTACCTTCACATTCTAATGTCTAATGTGACAGTTTTTCATTGTCTAAGAACGCGCATAATATGCGTTTTTTTTTAAATAAGACCTAGTTAGATCGATTTATCGTCCCCGAAATTTTCATGAAAATCCGTCGAGCCGTTTCCGAGATTCAGATTCTATAAATATATACATATTTATATAGGTACAAGAATTGCTCGTTTAAAGGTATAAGATAAGATTTAGAGTTGTCGATATAGGCGCTTACGGTAGAAATAGCGACGGTGGCATTTTTGCGTCCTCAAAACTTGCAAGAGCCATTGAAAATAATGCCTTAAATATTCCGAACGATAAACCATTACCTGAGACTGACAGAGAAATGCCTCATATTATGCTAGGTGATGAGGCTTTCCCTTTAAGTAAACACTTATTAAGGCCATATCCTCGTTCACAATCGCTATCTGATGCTCAAAAAATATTTAATTACCGTTTATCACGGGCACGCAGAGTAGTGGAAAATGCGTTCGGTATATTATATCAAAAGTTTGGTATATATAATAAAAATATTAATTTGATACCGGAATATGTTGACACTTTAGTATTTGCAACATGCATTTTACACAATGTAATGCGGAATTATGTTATCGAAATTAACGAAGACGGAGATCAACAAATAATCGAACAACCGATCATCCACAACGAACAGAGATTACAAGCCCTATCATACATTGAAGAAAACAGTTCATATAATGCTTTTAATATCCGCAATGAGTTTTCATCGTATTTTCTGTTTCCTCAAGGTCAAGTTCCATGGCAGAATCAACATATCTAATACAAAAACTTGAAGACAAGTGTTAACTATTTTCTATATTAATTGAATTGTTACGAAATTCATTAAAACATTACATAAAAGTTTTATTATTCATTTTTAATTTAATCCCAACATAAAATAACAAACCGGACAAGTGCGTGTTAATCTCGCGTAGAGAGGGTTCCGTATGTTGACTACCTACGTGCCATAAGGATCTACAAATTTAACACTGTAACGAAAAACATGTTCTCCCATACGTAATGTATGCAAAAATATGTTTACCAACTGAAAATATAAGTTTGTTCGCATAACGTAAAAATAACTAAAAAACTGGCCAAGTGCGAGTCGGACTCGCGTACGAAGTGTTCCGTACAAAAACGGCAAACACGTTTGTTGTATGGGAGCCCCCCTTAAATATTTACTTTATTCTAGTTTTAATATTTGTTATTGTAGCGGCAACAGAAATTCATCACCTGTGAAAATTTCAACTGTCTAGCTATAGCGGTTCTCGAGATACAGCCCGCTGACAGACAGATAGACAGACAGACAAACAGACAGACGGACAGCGAAGTCTCAGTAATAGGGTCCCGTTTTTAGGGTTCCGTCGGTTCCGTACCCAAAGGGTAAAAACGGGACCCTATTATTAAGACTTCGCTATCCGTCTATCTGTCTGTCTGTCTGTCAGCAGGCTGTATCTAAAAACATAATAAAATAAATATTTACAAAAAACTGTCTTTACTCATGACAATCCTAGTAGCGACATCTAGTTTCATTTTGAAGTAAGTACCTATTTATCAAATGACTTATCGAAAGTGGTGCTAGCGTAATATACTAGATGGCGCTATATCTTAATACGATAGATGGCGCTATACCGTTTTTGCGGAACCCTTCATGCGAGTCTGACTCTCACTTGGCCGGTTTTTACCCTTTGGGTACGGAACCCTAAAAACCCAAAGAAACGGGCATACAGGTCAAATTCATAACACAATTAAAAACACAACAAGCTACAATAGGTACTATACGATCGAATTAAGAATAGGATTGACCTTTCGCCATGATAATTATGACGATTTGGCAGATTTTATCTGTCAAATCTAACTTCAGTTGAGTCGCATCATACTAAAAGCGCACTCTCATGCTAATGAAGTTCCTACGGTTCCGGTCGCAGGTATTCTTATTTTGATCGCACTATATTCTACAGGGTTATTGGTAATCAGCCTGCATCCTTTTAAGGGCATGTTAAGGACATTACATATGACAACTTTTGTTCTACGGTTTTTAAAAATTCAATTTTTTTTTTCTCATACAAAATAAAGAAATTATATTTGTCCTGTCTAAAACCATTTAACTCTATAAACACGTGCCCGCAACAAGCAGGCGCGCTCTCTTTAACGCTCGCCGACAGTAGCACAGTAAATACATAACAGTAGGTTATCTAAGGCCGCCCGCCGAGTTTTTAGCCTACTCTTGCGTTCATCCCCAGGGTTGTCAGGTTGTCACTTTTACTTTTAGTTATTATTTTCGAACAAGCAGCACTTGATCTAAATTTATGCAACAAAAATCATATTATGATTGAATATTTTACCAATTTATACATTTAGTAAAAATAAAAAGCCTTTATTCACGTAACATTTATTAGAGAGATGAACTTCTTAGCATTCCATGGATTCACCGTGCGGGTGCCGGGTCAGAATCAGAATCAGATACAAAACTCACCTATGGTTAACCTATGGTAACTTTGCATTTCTAAATTCATGGCGTGCACTTTGTAACTATAATTTTCGTCTTGTTGTAGAAAGGTTTTTACCATGTCTCGGTCTTCCCTTTTCTTTCTCGCACCCAACCCAGCTGTATTTACTTGCGCACCTGCCATAAATTGTTCGTGGAATTGAATGGTCCATCTATAGGTACTCTATTAAAATAAATAAGTAACTTAATCATTTTTGTAGTGGCAGGACTCTTGGCAGAGTCTACCTGGGGAAGTACCACACCTTTGCCAGTTATTCTACCGCCAAGCAGTAATGTACAGACATTACTGTGTTCCGGATTGAAGGGCAATGATTCCAGAGAAATTACGGGGCTTAGAGATACAAAATCTTAGATTTTCGTCCATGTGTACAGATATTACTGTGTTCCGGTTTGAAGAGGAATGTTTCTAGAAAAATCACAGGGCTTAGAGATTTAACATCTTAGATCTCTGGGTGACGACCGCAGTGCAGTGCTAGGTAATGATTTGGACTCTTCATGTTCCAATAGCTGCGTGTCACTGTGCTGCTATGTGGCAGGCATGTTGCTTAACATCAGGCACATGCCCTGCTCGTTGACTCGGCTACGCTATTAATAAAGCAAATAAACTGTGAAATAAACAATAATACAATACCTACCACATTTTCAAATAAGATTTAAGTATAAGTAGGTACTTGCATTACTTACATTTCTGTTTCAGTAGGAACCATGAAGAATGATAAATCCGGGTTTGCGAAATCGTTATTGAGGCACCCGAAAACACCACAATATCTTTTTCCCCTTTTTGAAGTCATGATACTCGTTATAATTATTAATATTATGGTAAGTGGCCGGCGAGAGTTGACGAACGCGAGCGGTCATGTAACTTACGGACGTGCTCACAGTCGCGCTGCACGGCCCCTACTGTCGCCGCCATAGCGCGCCATATATTATGCTAGCGTGTGCGTGAAATCGCGTGCCGACACGGCGCGCGGCGCGCACGCACACATTCAAGCCGAGAGCGGCACGTTTGTATGAAGATGTTTTACTGTTCTTTACTGTGACAGTAGGCACGATGCTACAGATAGGATAATAGTTACTACTGTGCCATCAACGGGGCCTGCACGGGGGCGGCTCCACGTGCCTATAAATGAAAACCTCTAACAACCAAATTTGTAAATTTGGCTGTTAGTAGTAAATCGAAAAGCGCGCGAATCGACTTGTTTTTGTTTTAATGGTTCGTTACAATGCCGTGCTAATACGTTAACATTGGGTAGGTACATACAGAAATGGTGTGAGTTTTCGCTCCCACCATCACCACCACAACGACAATGTTCAATGTAGCCGTCGCTTGCGGCGAATACGTCAGGTTGTTTCGCAATACCTATCTAGTGTTTTGGTGATATTGATCATAATTAATATGAACATTTACTGAGTGACTACCCGTACTCTGTAATGAGGAGGGCTCCTTGCCACAACTCGCATAAAAGTAGGTACTAGTATTAGAACTGTTAACAAGACGGACCGCCGGCACATTCATCGTACCGGGTGAAAGAGCTTGACAAAGAATTGGGCCGCTAGATTAAACGCCGTAGCGGTGTTGTTGTCCGAGCTGCCAGGTCGCCGGTCTTACATCACTGTGCTTAGTTCGCATTGTAGGCACGTTAACGCAATAGTCTACACCAGCACCAGCAACCAGGAACCTTTATTCGAAAAGTCACGTGCGGCGCTCAAAAATCTGCTCAACTAGCCAATAGCCTAAATACCTACACAAAAAAACATAAAACATAATTTACCTACGTACCTACTTACCTAGGTACTCGTAATAGCCTACGTATACGTAGGTAAGTTTTAATGCTGATAGACGAAATAATAAGTACATAGGTACAATTCATTTTACTTTTGTGCTAAGTACCTAATCAAGTTGAAGAACAAAATTTAAAAAAATATTTACCCCTAACTACCTCGGGTTTGTAATCTGTTCAAAATTCTACTAGTTAAGCCCTTTCATTTGATACCCATATTGAGGGATTTGTGAAAAGTTCGCCATTTTGTGGTAGCTATCCAAGATGGCCATCTTGGATTTGAAATTTGTCATAGCGCATAGTATTCTACTAGTCAAGCCCTTTCATTTGATACCCATATTGAGGTAGGTGTTATAACATCCCTTTTTTGGTAGGGGGTTAAAAACAATATTATTTAGGTATGTACTAACAACAGTCTACAGCAGCTGCGCTCGCTAAGTAGGTATCAACCAGGCACGACTGAGATGGGCAGAGCGAAGCAGGGCGTCTACTCTCTTTCTACGAAAACGTAATTTCGATTAAAAAACTCGCAACTTTCCTACTCCCGTTCTACTTCGTTTCGTCCGATACAACATTGTTTGACGTTTAAATGTTCTAAGCTTACTCTAATTAGAGTAGGATTGAAATATTTAAACGTACAAAACGATGGATCGAAGTAGAATGAGAAAGAAACATAACATGATCGTGAGCCAAGTTACTGAAGTGCAGCTGGTGTTTGACGTTTGTGTTTCGTTTTGTAAGTACCTACCTACCTACCTAATTGGAAATCATGGTAATGTTTTTTTTTATTACACAATTACTTATTAATAACTATAACTATCTACTTAAATTACTAGTACAGACATAGATAAGAAAATAGTAACTGTACCATGGACGTATAAAAAAGTCGGACGTAGTCTCGCTAAAACAAAAACTGTGTCACTAGAGTCGGCCACATTTGCACGTGTGCGTCGTCAGGTTGCCACTGATAGGCTGACACGCACACATATACACAAGTTGCGCGTGTAATGACCTAATGACCCACTCATGTGTGCGTGTCAGACTGTATGTGACAGCGCACACGTGCATATTATGTGGCCGACTCGATGGACACAGTTTTTGTTTTAGCGAGACTCCGTCCGACTTTTTTTATACGTCCATGAACTGTACAGATATGATTTATTAAACGATTTTAATGCTGATGGACTTGTTCGTAGTTACAATTAGGTAAGTATGTAGGTACTGTTTTCTGTTTTCAAACTTAAGTATCCAAATACTAATCGTATTTTTGTAGCATCGCCTAAGTCTGGTGAATTAGTATTAAACGATCACTATCGTTTAATACTAATTCACCAGACTTTAATAATCCACTGATTAGGAGTTTTCCATTGATAAATGTGTCTTTTTTATTTGTGTCGTCCTCGACACAAGTAGTTACCACAACACGCTGCGTGCAGCGTGCAACTCAAGGTCACACACAAGGTACACCCCCGGGCCGGGGCTCTGGGCTCTGCGCTCGCCGACACCGAGCCAGTGTTGCCAAGTTAGCTATTCTGTGGCTATATCTAGCAACTTTCTGTATTTGCCAAACATTTCATGGCCACAGATTTAGCAACTTTTAGCTCTCGACGATAATAAATTAGGCATAAACCACATCTTAATAATAAAGAATTAGTTTGGTACAGAATATTTTTCGATTCCATAGCACAATATTGTCCGTAATCTATTTATGAATGAACAATATTGTCTATGGAGTCTTGCACAAATACTCACCCGCCGGGTGAAACCGGGTACGTCTTTGATTTTTCGTTTATTGCCGTAATAGGTACTCACGCAATTGCAAAATTACACAAAATTCCTTGTAAATAATAAGACTTAAAAACTACTCGTACTTTGCGAACTTTAATTTAGGTAACTAATCAATTCAATCTCTTTATTCTTTTTGACCTAATGTTAGCTAGCCACTTTTGATACTACAAAATCTTAAACATTCTAGCCACTTTTGAAAGAGTTTGGTCATTTCTTATATCATTGATTTGGCAACACTGCACCGAGCGCGGCACCGTTAACCGTTAAAGAAAAAGGAAAGGGGTGGCGGGAGGGGAGGCGGGACGCTGCGCGGGTGCGGCTAAAAGTATGTAGGAAAATTCAAAAATTCCACTATTAGTAGCGAATCGAAACGAGCGCGAGTCCGAGTCCAGTAACTTTCCACCAAGTTAGGAGAAGCGATGTTTTATCTCGAGTGAATGAACAATTAATTCATCTTTCGGTGTGTGTTGGAACTGCTAGTGATTTTGAAAGTTTTGTGCGTGATTCTCACCGCCACCCGCGGACCCGCGGGACTTGCAGCTTCGAGAAGATCTTGCGTAAACGTGTGATAGGTATGTGAAAAAAACATTTTGTTTTTACTATGGTTGTTTTGTTTGTGATTACGTGAACAGACGATAGTTTGATAACACACACACTAAAATACCTACTCTCGCGGGCCAGCCGCCGGAACAACGAAAACGAGGCAGGCAAAAGTACCTAGACTGCTGAGTTTATCTCTTGTACAAGTACATAGTTTATCTAAATATCGTCGTCCTCCCTTTTTAAAAAATCCAAGCTAAATCTAAAAAAACATTTCTACGCTAATTCTGTAAAACTAGCCGATAGCATAAATACTTAAATAGGTACGTAGATAAGTTTTAATGGCGGCCGGTAATACGCGCCACTAGCGCAATCAATTCACTTCACGTATTGTTACACACTTTTCAAATAATAAGATTCTAAATAGCATGCTGCATTAGATCCGACGCTATCAACTATCTACTTTAGAACAATGAAGTTAAAGAAGAAAATAGCCAGCGGTGTCGGTGTTCAACGAAACTTATGCGACACGTGTAATGAATGCATACTGGTTCGTAAACTTTGGTGTAGTTAAACAAACAAAACTGTGCATTGATGTTAATTTTTTTTAGGTAAGAAAAGCATTATGACTCTTATTTAGTATTTACCTACAGTTTGAAATTTCATTGATAACTTATCTAAAACTTACCTAACGTTCCAAAAGCTGTGGTGGTCTAGTAAAAAGCCGTAGTGGCGTAGTGGGTAAATCGTTCGACTCACGATTGTGAGATCATAGGTTTGAATCCCGCCTGCTCCATCTCGGTGCCAATGGTTTCCTAGTGTAAGTTTGGCATCATCCCTGGCTTTAACGGTGAATGAAAAAATCGAGAGAAAATCAGCATAAATTAAATAAATAAGCAAATGGTTTTGATGGCTATGATATTTTTCTAAATTTGAACTACCTAGGTAATTAAAATTGACTTATCAGTATTACAGATAGTAATTTCATAACGGATTTTATTGCTGACGATCTTGATTTGTATTTTTTTAAACCTAAGTACCCATGTACTTCTCTTACTTTTTGAAACCAAATCTAAGCGTGGTGAAGTATTACCAAGTTAACTACGCGAGTAACGTTTGCTACGCGCTTTGGACTCAGCTGTTTTACTACATGCGCAGATGAATGAAACGCCGCGCCGCGCGGCGCGTAGAGCTAAGTAGTGCTAGAGAGGACAACAAAAACTTAAATATTTTTTTTTGATGAATGTGTTGACTTTTAACTAAAGTTGTAGAACAAAAGTTGTTTATTTAAATATACAGAACATCCCCTTAAAAGGATGCAGGCTGATTACCAATAACCCTGTATATTATGTAGGTACGGTCGACAGCACATCAGCAGATACAGTATATGCCAACTTCTCAGTCTATAGAAATTGAAACTCCCTCCTAAGCTCGGCCAGCTCAAGGTCAAGGTCAATGTTTCTACCGACGCGACGTGGTGTTAACTGTACTTACATAAAAATATGATTAATTAAGTAAGTAAGTAGATTTTACCTGGCGCAGACAGAACGCCAGCGATATTCTTCCACGCTTGATCTCTTTTTATTGTGTTGCTGTAGTTAGTATCACAAGGATCGTAAAGATATGGATATATGCGTACTTCTTCAATTAGTTTTTCTTTATTCATTTTATCAAAGTAAACCGTAGCAAAGCGTAGTGACCGTCTTGAATGTGATTCGGGAATTCGGGACTGCAGGATGCAGGATACAACGAGTGAGGGGGCGACGGGGTGGTGCGCGGGCGACGAAGCGGCGTGTTTCGCTCGCTGGCACCTGGCGGGCGGCTCGTAGTCGGCGGTCGGCGGGCTGTAAGCACACGGCGGGGGGTGACAGTAGTTTCCGATTCCATCATTATGGCGCTAGTGTTGCCGTAGCCATTTTGAACGCCATCTTGAAGCTGCCGTCATTTTCGAGACATTATTCAATGTCAGTGTCAGTGTATCAGTGACAAACATTACCGTTACGAACTGTGTTGCCAACCGATACGATTTAATACGATTTAAATTGTATTTATAAGATCTTTTTGGCTCATGTGCGATGGACGATTGCAAAGTCGAAATCGGACGCAAAATATACAATCTTGTGAATGGAATCTTACGAAATGAACAATCGCCATAAATTCATTTTTTTAGTGTAAAAAGTAAAACAAGTTGGTCGCACAACAAAAGAGTTGATCGAACTGAACTTCTTTAACAGTTGAAAATTATAATTCAAGTTCATTTTAATCGATTTACGTTAGTTTATTGAAATTACATGGCACACTATTATTTCTGGAAAATACTTTCGCTTGTGGCCAACTTTATTTTTCAGATAATCGTAATTATCTGAAAAGTAATGTTGGCAACACTGGTTTTGAATCGAAACAATCAAAAGTTTTATTTGCCTTTCGAAATTGTATATTTATATTGTTTTACGTTATATTTCGTGTTCTGTTAGCTTGAATTCAGTTACAAACGTTAAGAAAACCTACTATGGCGTAATCAGCAATGACTGTTCATCACGGAATCGCGAGTGTTGTTTTGGACTGTGCACGCATCGTCGTAAAGACATTCTAAAAAACTACAACTAGAGGAAATTGTGATTCTCCTTTCCCGTGAACGTCGAATTCAGTGGCCTAACAAAAGAGCAATTAGTGAATTAACGAGTTTACTAACTATCTATCGATCTATATAACCTACAAATACACATCATATTGCGACAGATAAATATGTCACCCGACTTGTCTATTCATAGTAATACTATTTTCTTATTATGTACTGAGAAAGAAATAAAATAATATAAACGAAATTGTTGTTTTTTTCTGGTTTTTTATAAAAAATAATAAAATGTTATAATAGAACCTATTTGTCGATGTTTTCGTAAGCACATCACTAATAATCGATATCGATAATTTGTATTCTCAGCTATTCGTGAGACGTCACTATTGCGATTGCGACGCTAGCGCTTTTATGTTGGAATCGGAACTAAGGGTCACAATACCGAACTGTCCTATCTGTAGTATATTTATAGTGATCTGTGGCACACGGTCCGCACCCGTGAGTATTTGTTCTGTGGTCCGCACGCTTGAAGCGCGCTGGCCTCTACCATCCTCTACCTAACAACTCAAGTTGTTAGGTAAAGAGCCGCGCGCTGACAACCCGCCGTTGGCTTTTTGTATTGACGTTATGAAATATATCATACGACATACGATTGTCCAAATTTAAATGACAAGTTAATTGCTGGGTTGGAGCGGTGCCGTTACGGTGCTTGCATAATGTGCCATGACTTTTACGCGGCACTTCATATGCCGAAGCGTAAACAAACGCACTTAGGTAACCTGACAGCCTGACACCCACCCGTTTTCCCGCCAAAAGTGAAGCAAGCGGGTGGATCGATTTCGATGCCATTCGCAGTGGCCCTAAAATGCAATTTTAGGGCCAACGCGGTTGGGCCATTTTGTTGCATCTTTGACCCGGTCCTTACGCAGTAATATTTTGTCTACCCTATGTAGACATAATTATATAATGCGTAAGGACCGGGCTATAAATATACTATACAAATATACCGGCTACTACTGGATATTTTTTTGTTAGATTTTTAATTTAAACGTAAGTAGGTATACGATTTGATCATATCCCCTGTGACCCCCCCCTATCGGATCACGCCTGTATATTGGATGTTTGTTCCTCTGCTCTGTCACGCAAAAATACTGAAGAGTCTTGCATGCAATTTGGTACATAGATAATAATAGTCTGGAACAACACAGGCAATTTTTTATCCCGGGAAAATTTCGAGATCGGGAATTATACAGGGTATAAAATAATTCCATTAAGTATTATTTTGCCAAAAGGAGAATAAAACAAGTTATTATATTAATGCTTTGATTTATTTCACGTTCTTAAGCATAAATCGAGTGTATATTTAGACTACGTGCGCATGCACAGTAACCGCCTGAATTACCTGCCGTTTCCTCGAAATTAAATTAACGTTAAGGTTAAGTTATACATAGTACATCTCTATAGGACTCGCTAGAACAACACAATATCTAATATTTATTCTGTGATTATATTCATAGCTTTTTGCCGATGGGTGCGTGAAGGTGTGGTGACAGGCAAAATAAAATGCGTGTTCACTTGATGGTGTTTAAGGATTTAGTAGGTGGGCACTTGAAATATGAAATACGATGCAGCCGCTACAGCTTATAATTAGTACTAACCACAGACTTAGTGTAGTCAATAAGTTCAAAAACGTGCAAAATAGACATAAAGCTCCTAGAAACATTCTTGTAATGTTAATTATACCTATATTGCCTTATATCGACAGGGAAAATCTCTTCGAAATTAGGTATCACCGCCCGAACCTGGTAACAAAGATCACCCAGGAGTTGCTCTGCACACATCGCAATCCGATGGATGTCGCATATGCGCTGCGGGAAATATACTCAGGTATGTACTCCTCAGCATCCCGTATAAAGTCCCTAGAGCAGAAAAGGTACAAGGGAGCGCAAATACCCAACACCCTACCAAACACCCTCTTCTTAGTTCAGACTCAAGAGGAGAAGGAGACCCTGACAAACCAGGGTTATGGGTCAGGCACAGGGTCACGTATCCTCACCATCCACGAAGCTCAGGGACTGACATATGAGTCGGTAATCGCAATAAAAACAAAGGCAAACATGAAGCTGCACGAGAGCGTGCCCCATGCGGTTGTTGCAACCTCACGGCACACGGGGACCTTCACGTACTACGCTGACGACACCGACGACGCCATCGGTCGGTTCGTGCGGCGAGCGTTGGCTGCATCACCGAAGACCATCCGAGAGTTCAACCTACAGACTGATGGCCATCAGGGACAGAAATGCAGCCGTAGTGGAGGCTCTCGGCCGGGAGGAGGCGGCTTAGGTAAATGGCAATAAGGCAAAGAATCGATGTCGAGTCGATTACTAGCGGAATCCCAACCGGTAGTGATCGGCTCAACAGACGAGCACTAACTAGTATTAGGTTTAAAATATTCCCAACTCCCCCCTAATTTTCCTCTTCTTCTGATTATCCAAGAAATATGTAAAAATAAATAAGATTTGAAATGACAAAAGTCACGGACCCCGGAGTCTGTGGAGTAGCAATTTTGAATTAAAAAAAATAAAAAAAATTATACCTATATTTTAGATGCAAAAACAGCAATAGTAAGATATTACTAAAAAAATATTTTTGATACCAATTTTTATAAATTTCATTTTTTGTTGATATAACGAATCATAACTAGGTACTGAAATAATAAACTCTATTTTTTTTGCATTATTTTACGAAGTAAGTACTTAAATGAGAAGAGCTCCACGAAGCGAAAAATGTATAGACCAACTAAATAGTTGAAATATTTCAACTTTTATGCCGTAATTTATAAAAACAGATAAGTACCGGAAAAAGATAAGTTAATTAACATTGGTATAACTAGATGAAAAATCGACATATTTTATTTCTTTTACCGAGGTTTTTTACGTTTAAGTACTTATCTAGATTAAGTAAATTATATTTTTTTTAAATTGATATTTAAGACTATACAATCATATATTTTAGATGATTTACCGGTTTTTTAGACTCCGCATCTATGCGGTAGCGACCTAGCGGAGCTCTACTTTCAGCGTTAATTAGTGTAAATAGTGTATAAATAATAAAGATAGAGTAAACTTTTATATTGGAAATTTTCTCCTCTCTCAGGATCTTTTTTCAAAATATCTTGTATCATTAGTTACTAGTTACAAAATTATTAAGGGACTAGCTGAACCCGCTACTTCGTTAGCGTACGTTGATCTTGCGACCTTATTAGTACATTAGTAGTACTTACGTAAAAATATTTGGATGGGTGGCCATTACACAAACCGAGTGAATTTGTTTTCCACTCAAAAATATATTTATTCGAGTTTAGCAACTTCATATTTTATATTTTTAGCAACATCAAACATACTCGTAGTAAGGTTGTGGAGTTTCGAACATAGCCGCAGTGTTAAGTTTGTAGGATTTTTATAGGATACATTACGAAGAGTCTGTAGCTGATGTGCGTGATCTGATACTTACCCACTTATACATTTTTACAGGATGATAGCCTAAGTAGGTGATATACTTATTAGCCGATGTGATATTTTACACTCTAAGCCATGTGTGAATGTCAATCTAAATGGTAATGTCGTTCTGTCGTTAATATTTGTTTCGTTAGGCGTTAGGGCCTATGCTTTTTCCGAGATGATAGGTAGTATATGAGATTATAAACTATCTGTGTATCAAATTTCAACCAAATCAAACCTTTACATAATATACATATAATACTTAGTACCTAGTAAGATAACATTTTATTCAATTTTAGAAAAACAACGGTCTGCTTTGGTCATCGAAGGTTGTTGAACTCTAAATTTAGTACTTACAGTATTTGAATTGAAATAATATCCGAAAGAACAAAAATAAAGTAGCCAAGTGCGAGTTGGACTCGCCCATGACGGGTTCCATTCCAGCAAGTAACATAATATACATAGTACACATAGTTCTTGTAGTTCGTTGTAACTTTGATCGAAGTTTTAATAATAGTGTATTTATGACGTACTAAAAAAAAACTACTCATCAGATCGAGTTCAAACTAATTTTCGTTGGTAGTTTTCATGGTAATGTATATCATATATATTTTTTAGTTTTTTCATTCTCTTACTTTAGAAGTTAGAGGGGGGGGACACACATTTTACCACTTTGGAAGCGTCTCTCGCGCAAGTTATTCAGTGTAGATAAAAAATGTTTTAGAAACCTCAACATCATTTTTTAAGACCTATCGATAGACACCCCACACGTGTAGGTTTGATGAAAAAGAAATTTTTGAGCTTCAGTTCTTAGTATGGGGGGCACCCCTAATTTTTGTTTTTTTTTAAAACTTTTGTTAAAATCTTAATGCGGTTCACAGAATACATCTACTTACCAAGTTTCAACAGTGTAGTTCTCATAGTTTCGGCAAAAAGTGGCTGTGATATACGGACGGACAGACAGACAGACAGACATGACGAATCTATAAGGGTTCCGTTTTTACGTTTTACGGAACCCTAAAAACCGACTTCAATTATTATCATATCATGTCAACTAACTAACTTCTAGCAATCTATTCTATTCTTCTAGTCAAGTAAAAAGTTCACTCGACTAATTTAAGAAGCTATGACTACGTCGTCCAGATAAATAGAACTTTGGCTTTTTCCAGCGCCAATGTCCCAGCCATACTCAAACCGAAATATGCAACCCTCGGTAGTGGTTTTATATTTAAGCCTTTTGGGGTTGAGACATCGTCATAGAATAGATAATATAGATAGAACGGACACTCCCCACCCCCCGCCAATTTCAAGCTTCCTCCCCCTCGCGGACGCGAGGCGGACTCAACGAAGGGTTATTATATCGGACGATAATTTTCTATGAGAATACGACCATGATGCTGTATTATTTAACAAAATGGTACCAAATTTTTCGTCTATTATAGGTACGAAACAAGAATAAGAGATTTTTAATTTCATAAGAATTTCTACAAAGATTGAATCATTTTTATAAACTGTGTTAAGCTATTCTGGTTAGAAGTACGCGCCAACACTGAAGTCCTGTGACGAAATTATTAAACTCGTTTTTAAACTGCGGCTTTCGTTGTTAGAATTAAATTGTCAGAATACACTTACCCAAAGAGAAATCTTTGGGTAAGTGTACTTAACTAAAAATCAATTCGTACATGGTACCTTTATTATCTCCTATTTTGTGTTAAATCTTCTCCCTTCTGATTGTTGATGAAAGTTATATTTACCTACATTAAAGATCGAACACTAACTAGGTAAGATTGTAAGCCACAGGTAGGTGAACTCACGGGTCACAGCTATTCCATAAAATAATTTAGTAACCCTAGATGACACGCACACATGCGTAAATGTGTTCGAACGACATATGCGTAGTTGTGTGAGTGTAGGTATGTCGACTTCACCGTTTGTTTGGAGTTTAGGCCGAGTGTCCGGGGTGTGACATCGTGCCTGTGAAGGCTGGGAGCTCACCTCATCTTCAAAAGCCTTTCCGAGCGCTTGGCCGACGCAACGCGTGACCAAAATGCTGGCGTTTATTTGGCCCAACGCATAAGCATTGCTATTCAGCGTGGTACTGCCGCCAGCATGCTGGGCACGCTTCCGACTGGTAGTGGGCTTGAGCATCTTATCATCCAGTTTTTGTTAATATTAAAAAAACCGCCTCCCTGTTTTCCATATAATATATGTACATGGTAAAAACCCTATTACTGAGATTTCGCTGTTCGTCCGTCCGTCTGTCACCAGACTATATCTCAAGAACGGTGATAGCTAGACAGTTGTAATTTTCACAGATGATGTATTTATATTGCCGCTACAACAACAAATTACACATTTTCTAATAAATATCAGATCGTGTTTCGTCCAATGAGCTGCCATCTGTAGTTAATGTGGAAAAACATTAGAAAGGTATTGTCATATTATTACTTGACGATAGATTTGCGCGCGATGTGTGTACCAGGGTTGAGTTTCAACTCCGATAAGTCGGAACTTCCGATTACTATTACACCTTCGGTTCCGACTTCCGACTTCGGCTCCGAAACTTTTAAAACGGAGGTTATAATCGGAGGTAAGGTGTATAAATATGGCAGATAATCCATTATTGTGGTGGATAGTAAATGAAAATACAAAATCTCAACTTCCTAAATCAATTGCTCGTCAATGTTTATCGTGTCCACGTGTTTAGCAAAAAAAAATATACTCAATAAAAATGTCTCTCCTGCCACCACTTCTAATCCTGCCTATGCCCTCCGACTTCGGTTCAGACTCCGATAAATTAAATTTTAAAACTCCGACTCCGCCTTCGAATCCGATAAAATGACCTCCGTTCCATCCCTAGTGTTTACAGTGCCACAGAATACTTATAAGTTAGTATGTACCTACCGAACTTATTATTACCGTTATTATTTAATTTCTATGTAATTTCCGAACCACACGACCAATAATGTTAAAATTTTGACATGTCTAAATGTCTATATTAAAAATGTGTTCTTTCTAACAAAATAAGAATTAACAAAATTGAACAAGGCAAACATGAGTTACAACCAAATACACATTCTGACTTTAACCCCTTTCTGCAAGAAAACCGTGCAGAATTTGGGGATTAAAAGTAGACAGCTACCATCTCCTTAGTATGAACTTAAATCATGTCAAGTTTCATTTGAATTGAATCAGTAGTTTCAGCGTGATGAGAGTTCCCTATACAGAAAGACAGACAGACAGACATGAAAGAAAAAAAATGCAGTTTCGCCATCAGTATCGACTATGGAGTGCCCCCAAAATTTTTTTTTCAAAATATCTTCAATGTACAGTATTCGACCCGCTACAGTTTTATTATAAGTAAGTACCTATAGATAACTAAATACCTTCATTTTGTAAATAACTATCGCAATTTTTTACGGGCTAAAAACCCTTAAAAAATTTTTTTTGTCGTCATTCCGAATCGAATGTGGTGTCACATATGTTTCTAGGAGCTTTATGTCTATTTTGCACTTGTTGACTAGACTATAAGTAGAGAGGTAGGTACTAACTTAGTTTATACATTGAAAATCAACGATATTAGTTGAAAATATAATCATACATAGACCATAGACGTATAAAAAAACTTTGCATAGACGCAATCATAAATCATAAGACGAAAATTGTACCTTTCAAATAGTATCGATCTATCGATAATCGAATAATAAGTAAGTATAGAATTGATCGCTATTGTCTTAGTGGTTCGGGGTTCGGCAGCTTAACACAAGAAAACTGTAAAACCTCTGTTCAATCTTCACTAGGTATATAAATATTATTATTATTAGGACCTATAGAAGTACTTAGATTGAATCATCTCATCAATCAATCAATCATCATAATCTTTAACTGTGTTTATGTTACCTTGTTAAGGTACAAGTTCGCGCGGAGACCGCGACACGAGACCGAGACAGGAGACCGAGACCGGAGACCGCGACAGGCACTTGACACTATGGAATTGTATGGGCGCCAGTTCGCGCCGCGACCGCGACAGGAGACCGAGACAGGTCGCGGTCGCGGTCTCGGCGCGAACCGATGCCCATACAATTCCATAGTGTCAAGTACCTGTCGCGGTCTCCGGTCGCGGTCTCGCGTCGCGGTCTCAGCGCCAACTTGTACCTTTACCGTAAAATTGTCAACACCGGCAGAATATTATCTCACGGTAGGTTAAGGTGCAGGTTCGCGCCGAGACCGCGACATGTGTCTCGGTCTCCTGTCGCGGTCTCGGCGCGAACTGGCACCCGTACAATTCTATGTCAAGTGCCTGTCGCGGTCTCCGGTCTCAGGCCGTCTTGGTCTCGTGTCGCGAACGTGTGCCTTTAGGTTAGTTTGTAATCTGACGGTTTTCACAATTTTACGGTGACCTATTACGGTGGACGGTTGGATTACAAAAGTAAGCATAATAATTTAGGAGGCGAATTCTCAAATTAGGTAACCGTTTTATTTTTAGCTGTCTCTTTTATCCAATATTTCGAAATTTAACGGACTCGCGGCACCACATACTTTAATAATACTAGTCCATACAATTAATAATACTAGTCCATAGTGTGAATAGCCTTGATAGTTTAAAAAATCTCTATTCAGTCAATTTGATAAGGGAAGTGACATTTTATTTGTCCCAATGTACGAAGTATGAAAGCCTAAAACACGAGATTTTTATATAGATTGTCCTAAAGCGAACAAGAAGAGATCGATAGAAAACTCTTAAAGGTTCTATCTGAGACCGCGACAGGCCGACAGGCACTCGACATTATAGAATTGTATGGTCGCCAGTTCGCGTCGAGACCGCGACACGTGACTCGGTCTCCGGTCGCGGTTTCGGTGCGAACTGGCGCCCATACAATGAGGCGTTTTCCAGATGCAACTTGACTTGTCAAAGATGGTCATAAATTTTACCACGTGTGGCACCACTATTTGTTTTTGTGAAATTTCTCTAACAAAATGAAACATAGGCGCCACCTATGGCGAAATTGGGAACTGTCTTTGACAGGTCTTTTTGCATCTTGAAAACGCCCCATTCTATAAAGTCAAGTGCCTGTCGCGGTCTCCGGACTCGGTCTCGTGTCGCGTCGCGGTCGCGGCGCGAACCGCCACCTTTAGTGACAAACAAAAAATCATTGAGTCTTTCTTAATATCATGCCTAATCGCAGATAGATCCAGACTATGATGACTATGAGATAGGTTGCCATCAGTCCGGGTTTTCCCGGATTTGTCCTAATTTACAGGGCGTCGGGGGAATGTCCGGGTCGGACTTCACTTTTAGTCCGGGTTTAAGTTTAAAAGTCTTGGGTCTGTTCGCCACAATCAACCAACAAATGGACTCACTCAATTCTTGATAAAACAAACAAAATTTAAATTTTAAATGTCGGAATACATAAAAAAGCGGTTTTATAACATTTTCAACTGTTCAGTTTTACAATTAGTGAATTGTATTTATAAAAACAGCAGATATTTCCAAGTTCTGGGCTCTAAAATCCGGGGTTTTCACGAGTCTTGCCTTGGTTACAAAACTTTAAAGATGGCAACCCTATCTGGAGAGACCATACTGTTAGGCCCGAAAAAATTTAGTGTATTTACACGCATAGTCAAAAGGACTGGTAAATTTAACGCAGACACAAATACAAAGCTGCACCTTTCATGTCTGCATTACTTCAACTTTTTTCAAATGTTTTTGAGTAATATGCGTTTTTAATCGACCTGACTGTGCCGATCTATAATCACACAGTTCACAAGCAAATGGTCTTTCTCCAGTATGAGTGCGTTTATGCATTTTTAAAGTATTTAACACTGCTGCTTTAAATCCACACAAATCACAAACATACGGTTTCTCACCAGTATGTATCCTTATATGTGCAGTTAAATGACTAGAATGTGTTGTTCCGTAATCACACAAATCACATTTAAAAGGCTTTTCGCCAGTATGAGTGCGAATGTGCTGTTTTAAATTATTACGGAATACTGTTTTATAATCACAAATATCACAAGAAAATGGCTTTTCACCGGTGTGTATCAGCTTGTGTAGCTTAAGCTTATTTCCATATACAGTTTTGTATTCACAAACATCACAGGCAAATTGCTTTTCACCTGTATGTGTACGTATGTGTTTTTTAAAATTACCTGCATGAGATGATTCATAATGGCAAATATCACATTTGAACTCTTTTATACCAGTATGCGTACGAAGGTGTCGATTATATTGACTTCTTTGTAAGGTCTTGTAATCACAAACGGTACATTTAAATCCTTCATCTCCATGAATAGTCGCAATATGCAGTTTTAATACAGACATTTGGTTAGTTTTGAAATCACAGCTATCACAGTCATGCCACTTCTCATTTTCATGGATTTGTTTATGTGTTTTCAATCCCCTTGCTTGTCTCGATTTGTAGTCACATTTATCACATTGGTATGGTTTTTCCTCAGAGTGTGTCCGCTGATGTGCTTTTAAATACTTATTTGTACCTGTCTTAAAATTACACAAGTTACATGCAAAGGGTTTTTCTTTAGAGTGTATTTTTGAGTGGTCATTGAATCGACTGGGATGTGAAGTTGTATAACCACACAATGCACATTTATATGGTTTCTCACCTGTATGTATGCGTATGTGTATTTTTAAACTGCTGCTAGTTATACATTTATAGTCACAAATATCACAAGCAAATGGCTTTTCTCCGGTATGTGTTAAGGCATGAAGTTTTAACTTATATGCATCAATGCTTTTATAATCACACAAATTACACACAAAAGGTTTCTCTCCTGTGTGTTTACGTATATGTATTTTTAGACTACTTGTTCGTGTACTTTCATAATCACAAATGTCACATTTAAACATTTTTTGTCCGGTATGTTTTTGTTTATGCTGTTTTAAATTTCCTGCTTCAGCAGTCTTGTAATCACACTTATCACACTCAAATGGTCTTTCTCCCGTATGTGTGCTTAAGTGAATTTTTAATTTACATGACTGTATTGTTTTATAATCACACATATCACAAGCAAAAGGTTTTTCGCCAGTGTGCTGTTTCATGTGACGTTTCAACGCACTCTGTTGTGTTGTCTTGTAATCACATACATCACACACAAATGGCTTTTCTCCTGTGTGTTTAAGAATGTGCTGTTTGAGATGGCCTGTGTTGTGTGTTTTGTAATCGCAAATATTGCAGTCATACAGTTGCCTTTGACTAATTTTATCTTCGATTTCTGAAACATCATCCATTATGAACCAATACTTATGAGCATGAGTATTAGATGTTATTTTTGTTAGATATTGGTCTTACTTAATCCCATTTGGCCATTTTGATATATTCAGCTCTCATATAGGACAACAACTTTATGACAGGTTTCATTCATCAAAAGCTTATAAGTTTCTACTTTATAACACTCCTGTACTGCAACAAGAAAAAAATACAATTAAATAAAATACATTTACATTAGTAAAATTAATTTACGAAACTTAGTGGTATGTGTGCATAAATCATAAACATAGTCAGATCAACACATACATAAACATACTTCACTGTTGCTTCTCCCATTATACACTACTCAGCCTTACACTTGTAATATGGATACAATATGACTGACTGTATACTTTTGTGCTAATTGTAGGTATAAATGAGTGTATAATTTCAGTGTGGGATGAGTGATGAGAAGAAGTTTTCCCACCCTAGCTGAATTCTTCTCATAGTTTCACTGTCAAAATTATGTCTACCAAGTTTCGTGATTCCATATACCTACTATCACACATGACCTCTTTTAAGATACAGGTATATTCCCAAATTACTATTTTTTTATTGGAGACGGGAGACGCCCTATGAAAGAAATTAGCATATTTGAATTAAAAACAGGTTAATTCCCTTCTATGATACTCATTCTTATCACATCTTGACATAGATCGATGGTAACTATTGTTTTTATGAACTGATTCGATTTCCTCCAAAAGTGCGACAAATTGATTTTAGGCGTGCTTTCCCACAGATGGCAAGTACACTCAAGGACCTGCCCCTGTGCCCCATTCAGTGTAAACTATGATTCTAAGCTGAAGAGATTAAAGTAGAATTTAGACAGTAGAAGTAGACTTTATGCTTTGATGATACATTTTCAAAAAGCTATTCCTTACCAGATAAATATGTGTAATTGCACTAATTATATGCTTCTTGCTCCCAGGGACCATTTATCTGAAGAATTGAACATCAGTGGTTTTTGTTACATACAACAGCAGGTACTATATTGAAGAATGTACTAACGTGTCACAATTTGCGTGCAAGCAATTTTTAAATTAATGTGTTTAATTTTGTTTACATTTTCAACCTGGGATTTATGGCAGAGTATTCGTATGGAGTTCGTTCATTCAATGCCTGCACAGATAATTAATTTATCGTTCATTAATTCGTTCAATGCTGCCATGCAAAACCATCAATAAATAACACTAACATAACACATGTATTCAATGAGCCGTTTTCCGACGAGACAAAAAGATATGGTTTAATAAAACGATAATAGGGGGCGCTTGTAGGTCTTTTGGTTTGTTGTCAAAAGCGTTAGGCATAATGGGACTCACTTCATTCAATTTGCGAAAGCACGACTTCTAGTAATAAATAATAAACTACTTTATCCATGTACGCATTTTATTCGAATGAAAACTATATCAAAACATCAAAATTGCAAAACAAATTCGTAAACCTGATGAAAGACAAAATATGTATTTTTTTAAATTTATTCTTGGCTATGGATACTAATCCTTCAGCCGAGAGAGTATCTCTCTACTTAGTCTGTGGATAAAATATTGTCGTATCAGTGTTGCTATTTATATCTTTGAATTTTCCTTCTACTTTGGCTTAGTTGGTGTCTATTGCCTCGGGAGTTCTAAAGATTTTTACTGAAAAGGGATTGTGATCAGTAACGGTTTTTTATTACATTATCAACCTAATTAGCTATTTTTATTCCCAATATTTTAAAATTAAAAAATACACTTTTTACACTATACTTTTTCCCTGAAAACGGGTAGGGTCTCTAAAGGGATTACACTGTTGAGAGTATATGGTAAAGTCCATTTCACGAAAGAAGTCCCGCAGACGCAGCGCTGTATTCGCGCGACATAATGTTGCCACGGTTAAATTTATATGGTATGGGGAAATCAGGGGAAATAATTTATAGTTCATTAGTTTCATTTTATTAACTTCGTACTCGAACAGATAGATAAGAAAAAAATTGTTTTTAATAGAATATATTTTTTATATAGGTACCTATTTGATGTTTATACTGCTAAGGTCAGATTAGTGAAAAATTAATCTTCCTGTAATTTCTAAAATATAAAATGGAAATATAGATGTTCAACCAACTTCAAATTAGAAAAATAAAATAACATTTAAAAAGTTTTATTGAATAATTATGATCGGTCATACTATGATCACTGTCAGAAGAGTGAATAGAAACAGAATCAGATTCTGTTTCACTATCACTAGCCGTAGATATAATAAATCGATCCATTTCTTCATCCATAAGACCATCATTTTTTAAATATTCTTCCTCCAAATGCTGTACATGTTTACATTGAACTGCCCAATCTTCCGCTGTAACAGACTCGAAAGCCTCTTCTGTTAGGCGTACAATTTCTTTTGGATCTTGGCCCACGTTTTTATCCGCTACCCGTCTCTTTACAAGGCTCCACATTTTTTCGATCGGATTGAGATCACAGTGGTAAGGCGGCAATCTTAGCAATTCATGATTGTGAGATATTAATAATTCATCCACGGCATATGTAGGTGGACCTTTGTTTTGCTTAATTAATCCAAATAATACAGCTTTTGTCCAAGTATCTTCAAAATATACTCCCTTTCCTCGCAGCCATTCCTGCATGTCACGTTTAATACTTGACATTGTAGGTGCTTTATTTATTTGAGTGCAATGATACGGAGCGTTGTCCATTACCACAAGTGACCTTTCAGGTAGGTTAGGAACGACTTTCTCACTCATCCATTTCAAAAAATTTGTTGAGTTCATGTCATCGTGGTAATCTGAGAATTTGGATTGGGATTTGAACATTAACAATGCACCATTAACAAAACCATTTTCAGTTCCTGCATGAGCAATTATCCAACGACTCCCTGATGACTCTGACACGAACACCCCAGGCTCCTCCTCACTTTGCCAGCAACTTTTGGCATGATAAGTGTTGTGTATATAGGTCTCGTCTAAATATACTACAGGTTTTTTTCCACATTGCGATTTCTTCGGATTCTCTCCAAATATCTTGAACGCCATGCAGTAATATCATAACGTTCCATTAGTAATTTACGTTTCGATTGGCATCGCTTATACTTGAAACCGATGTTATGCAATATACGGTGCAATGTTGTGATACTTCCTTGATAATTTATGTCTTCTCTCGAGCTTGACTGGCCTTGCGGCTAAGTGGTTAGTAGCTCTGACTGCGAAGCCGAGGGTCGTGGGTTCGATCCCCACCCCGTGCAAATATTTGTGTGATGAATTCAAATGTTTGCACTGTGTCTGGGTGTTTCTATGTATAATAAGTATGTATTTAAAACTATATAAGTATTATATCAGCTATCTGGCCGCCATCACACAAGCTTTGCTTAGTTTGGGGTCAGACGGTGTTGTGTGTGAATTGTCCACCAATATTTATTATTATTATTATTATTAAAGCTGCACGTGATTTAGCCAATGTAGGTAATTCCTTCTTCACAACATAAAAACTATGAATTTTTTGCCGTATAGCGCACAAATCAAATCCATCCAAGTCGAACTTTTTGGGATGCGGGCGACTCTTCCCTGGGGTGATGATAACTTTAGAAGTACTCGCCGCTGTTGCGCCTTCTTTTGTAACAGTTTTCTCTGACACACCTGCAATAAAATGAACAATTAAAAAAAAATCTAACCATGACTATTTCCGTATCTAATTACATTATAGTTGAATATAAGTTTACAAATTTTTGTTGTGTTGTGTTTAATTTCTTTTCAAATTTTCCTTAATAAAAATCGTGCATTATGAAAAACTTAACTCCAATCTATAAATCAATCGGGAAAAAATATGTATAATATGGCAGCCCCAAAATTTACCTGTCATGGCGGCGACTCTTTTGCGAACATTGTCTAATGGTATCATAGAATAGTGATGGTATTAAAACGCCGCGATTCTTGTGTTCCGCTTCACAGAACTCCTTCACCTTTAATATCATTTCTCGACCTGCACTTTTTACAACTTTTGGCATAGTAACGCACTAATCCAATAATACACTCACAAAATATCTACCACAACAAACGCACCTTGATAACATCGACAAACGACAACATGGCCGAACTCCCCATCTGTCAAATTTAGTTCCACAATTGTCCGCGGGACTTCTTTCGTGAAATGGACTTTAGAGACAGATCTATCTGCATCTCGAACAATCGCCATCTAGTGCGTCCGTTGGAACTATTTTTGTCTCGTTGGAAACTCCCTCATTAAAAAGTCATGAATAGGGCCTTTATGGAATGATATGTTACTGTCATCTGTCTTTGAGCACATCAGAGCAGATGGCGCTTCGATCGAGGTTTTCTCAGTGTTGCAAGCATAACGGATTTCCCGTCGTATCTAGCGGATTCGGGCACGTCAAGAACGCGAAAATAACTTTCTAATGGCTAACGGAATATCTAACGGAAATTAAAACTACACATTTTCATCCCTAAGAGAGGGTTCACACGGCGCGGCTGCCAACCGCGCCCGCGCGCAGCGCGGCAGATTTCCATATAAAATTGAATTCAATACACACGACGCGGTTTACGGCCGCGGTGGCTGCGCGCGATTCTTGCGCAGTAGCTTTCCGGAGCAGAAACCGCGAAAACCTGCGGTCTCGTGAATATCGAAACAAAACCGTCGCGCGGTGCGGCGCCGCGGGCGCGGTTGGCAGCCGCGCCGTGTGAACCGGCTCTAAATGTTTATTGCTTTTTTCAAACCGTAAGGTAGGCAAGTACCTAATAGGAACGTATAATGTTATATTATGATAATAAAGTCGATCAAAGACTTCTTATGTAATCCAGACACAAACTTTTCTTTGTTTATGATCGGGACTTACCTTTGCTAACAGCTGAGCAGTGAAGCCCAAACATGCTATTTTAACCGTTTTAACCCAACGTTTAGGGTCGCGCCCGTAAGGCTCAAAAAAATTGCGTGGTATGACTTCACTGCTGCTAAATTATCGGAAAACAATGTTTAACATGTATATTACTACCACCGCCCTATGGTTTTACTTGAGTAGTTCCCGTTCTCTTTATTTTCCTAGGATAAAAAGTAGCATGTGTTTTCTAAACTATCAGGTGTTTTTAAATAATTTCAGCCCGATCCATGCATTTACAACATGATTGGGCAATAAACATTGTCATTTTTGTATTATTAATGATGAGATACTGAAAGCTGATGTACCTGCAAATATATATAATTTTAAAAAATTGACGGTCAATATTGGCATATAAAAATATTAACAGATTTTTGACGGAAATACACAACTAACTTGGCGGATTTCGAAAAATCTTGTGTCCGGATGCGTCCTCAGTCTTACCAACTTATGTGTTTTCTTCAGGGTATTTCAGGGGATAGTTTTAGAGATTTTGGTCGCTTCATATTGTTTTGTATTTTATATATTTCAGTTTTTTTAAAGTAAGAACCAGACTAAACCGGTCCAGATTTGAAAGGTGAAGTAATTTCGTAGCATTTTTTGGAATGGGTGTGTATCAATTAGAGATGTGCCGATCGTGACTTTGGCCGACTAGCCGATTAGTCGCTTGTAATAAGGTCGACTAGTCAGCCGACTAATCGGCCAAACCGATAACTATTTCGGGCATACCTATCCGTGACAAATCCCCGTTTACAGCTGATTGGCGCGCAAGTTGCAAACACGCCGCCTGTGAATGTGTCAGTGCATCTTTGTAGTGAAAACTTCTTTTGGCGTGCCTAGACAGAATTTTCGTGGGCTGTGAATTGAATTCTAGCGTCACAAGAAGCCAGAGAGTTATCACAGGGGCGCTTATTTCCAACTTGAGATGTTGACAGTAAAATTTCAGAAATATCGGTAAGGTGCGTTGGGGTAAGACCGTATGAATTAAATATCTACTTATATCATTTGCCAAAACTTTCAAACACTAACAACAAGCAGTGCACCATTTCATTATCCCGCGACCCTCATCTTCGGCTTGTCGCTCCGGCAAAACAGACATGTGCAGTACGGAATTTACGAATAAACGGTTTTTTCTAGGTAAACACGCTCCATCGTAGACCGCATCGTCGCTTAACATCAGGCGAGATGGCGGTCAAGTGTAAACCTATAAAAAAAAAAAAAAAACTTCTTACGATCCGGGACTCTCCATAAGTGGCCAAAGAGTTTCCACAATTGCAGAGGCGGTACCTTTCAAATTTCTTGGTAGAAAGATAGACTACAAAGAACGTACACCATCATTAGAGGTAGTTGTTGGGAATTTCATGAACGACCTCAATAAGGTAGACCAACAGCCTATCAGCAATATCAAAAAAGCATGGATATATGACAACTATCTCACATCACGTCTCACTTGGCCTTTCCTAGTATATGACATCGGTAAAACCCTCCTGGCAAAACTAGATGCTAATGTCATAAAGATATTGAAGTCATGGTTTGGATTGGCACATCCGGCTGATCCCTCTACTCTATTTAGGGATCGCAATTGTTTTGGCCTGAAACTAAAAAAAACCATCCAAACTCTACAAACACCTAAGAGTTACTAAAACGCATGTTTTGGGAAAGTCTAAAGACGAATTAATTGCATCGCTCCCAAAAGACAAAAGCGCTTCGGACCTTGAATCTAGACTTCAATTCCACAAAAAAATTATGGCAAGTGCGCAAGTAAATACAGCTGGGTTGGGTGCGAGAAAGAAAAGGGAAGACCGAGATATGGTAAAAACCTTTCTACAACAAGACGAAAATGACAGTTACAAAGTGCACGCTATTAGAAATGCAAAGCGAGTGGTTAACTATAGGTGAGTTTTGTATCCCCTTAGCTCTGAAATGGCGCACCTTGCTATATGACTGTCTCCTGCCTTAT
The DNA here is from genome assembly GCA_963693475.1 of Ectropis crepuscularia. Lineage (NCBI taxonomy): Eukaryota > Metazoa > Arthropoda > Insecta > Lepidoptera > Geometridae > Ectropis > Ectropis crepuscularia. The sequence goes on from OY856358.1 coordinate 22,407,378, forward strand.
TAAAATTTTATCTAAACGCTTTCCAAATGACCCTCCTTGACCAAAGTAACTTGGTAAGATGGCAAAAGCCTCTGAAAAATGTTGCTATACTGTGGTGAGGCGATATGTACAGCAAGGCACATATTGGTGGGATGCAAGATGCTCCTTATAGGGGTCATTACTCACAGCGCCGTGACAGAGTACTTACTTGAAATCATACGTGAAGCCGGTAAGGCCTTTCGGTAGCTAGAGCCCAAAAGGGATTGACGATAAACAAAAGACAAATTAACTTTGTAAAAGAGGGGTCAACTTCAAACTCCAAGAACAAGCCTTACTTTTAACTTAAGGGTTCAGCACCTGATTGGACTATTTTAATGGACACGTATGAAAAGCACTACAAAATCCCAGAGGATGTGGGTGTTTCGTCATCCAGACCGGACATTTTCCTTTTTTCTAGGGCTACGAAACGCATAGTCCTTGTAGAACTTACTGTACCGTGGGAAACTAATATACCTAAAAACCACGCGAAAAATAAGGAAGTTCGAAAAAAATTATAAACTTTGAATGACTTATTCTCAGAAACTATTGGGTGTACGGAGAAATTTCTAGTAGGTACCTATCATATTGTAGCAAATTTAGTCTACTTTATAAACGCCATAAGAAAGTTTTTTCAAAAACTAGTCGTTTAGGGTTATAATCATCTACGCTCAACTTTGGCTCTTATATCGAGTCCGAATCTAAATTAGCTGCCAAAAAACTAGGTGACCTCTCAAGGGTGCGAAGGTATTTCAAGTCTGAACAGTTGCTTACATTATATCAAGCACAGATTCGCTCTTGTATGGAGTACTGTTCGCACCTTTGGGATGGATCGGCTAAGTGTCAGCTCGAGGCTTTGGAATCGATCGAGAAACGTGCCAAAAGGCTCATAGGCAATGATACTCTTGTGCGGAAACGACTTCAAAGTCTTGAACATCGCCGCAAAATTGCTAGCTTATCGGTTTTTATCGGATACATTTCGGAGAGTGCGCGACTGATCTGCATAACTTAATACCACCTTGTCCTTTTTTTATCGGACTGCTCGTAGCGCGAGAAAGCGTCATCGTTTCATGGTTGATGTTCCAAAGACACGAACAAAGAGGTTTGACTCTACTTTTGTGATAAAAACATCTAGGCTGTGGAATGAGCTACCTGAGTGGATTTTCCCCGATAGTTATAATCTTGGTGTCTTCAAGTCGAGAGTGAATCGGTTTCTTCTAGGTAAGCACGCTTCATCATAGGCCGCATCGTCGCTTTACATCAGGCGAGATGGCGGTCAAGTGTATAGTTAAAAAAATAAAAAAAAATCGACAAAATTTGAAAAATAAACGTTTTTTTCGCGGTTTTTTCGATTTTTTACAAAGTTGCGTTCGTTGCTCGAGGTCACAAACTTGGTACAATCATTAGGCCAACATCTAGTCTAATATTATAAAGAGGAAAGATTTGTTTGTTTGTAATGAATAGGCTCCGAAACTACTGGACCGATTTCAAAAATTCTTTCACCTTTGGAAAGCTACATTATTCCCGAGTAACATAGGCTATATTATATTTAAAAAAAAAATAGGGATCCTTACTAAAACTCCAATAATGTAACATAAGGTGTAAAAAAATGACCTGAAAAATTCCTTACGTCGCGTGCGCTGCGAAAACTATTGATGATAGAACAAAATCATTTACTACGACTTTGCAGAACTCATTATTATCTACAAAAAGTGTCGCGACAGCATATGTCTAAATATTATAGTTATGTCACAGTAAGCAGTTTTTTATTCTAAAATATTAATTTATATATGCCGCCTCTTGAAAAGGCTCTTCATTTGTACCTTGGTATTAATCCTCATCAAAATAAATCTTAATATATATAAATCTCCTGTCACGATGTTTGTCCGGGATGGATTCCTAAACTACTTAACCGATTTTAAATTAAATTAGCACACCGTGAGCAGTCTGGTCCAACTTGAGAGATAGGATAGTTTTTGTTTCGATTAATAGTCTTTAAATGACGATATCCGAGCGCAGCCGGAATGGGCCGCTAGTCATAAACAAGTCTGTAAAAAATCAGATCTACCGGATTTAACGCCTACGGTAATGTATAAAGTTACTGCGCTACAAATAGAAGCCAGAAATGAAAAGAATATTTTAATCAATATATTTTTTACTCTCATTATAAATATTATAAACTAAGGCTAAAACCAAATTGTTTTGCCAAACATATTGCATGCCTATTGACGAGGTCAGTTTGTATGGGTAAATTATGAGAATGTTTTTGTGTCATCTTAACTAATAAAATTAAAACAATTTTAGTATTTGTATTTGGTAGATAGTAAAAATAGTGAGACAATAAAACCAAAACACGAAAATTCAGATAAATATATTTTATTTAGAGAGAGGCCAATAAATCTATTGTTATTAATGTGAAATTGAATTGCAACATCAATTGGCTAGTTGCTATTGTAATGCCTAAACATAATTATTATAAATCTCTTATTTTATAATGTACATCAGCTTACATCAAAATACATTTTTTTATTCTATGAAAAACATAAAACTAAGCAAAAAAAAATGCAATTTCATGAGATGGATGATAATTGGGTGGATTTAAAATTAATAATAAAAACAAGGGAACAAAACTTTAGAAATTTAAATAATAATTTGAATTTCCTACATATGCGTTATCATAAGTTATTTATTTTATAATAAGGACTATGTTTTTCAAGCACCATAGTGGCCGCATTGATTTTATTCATACTTTTAAATAATTTAATATTAATACGCCTTTTCAATTATACGCAACATTTGTAAGTCACTACTGATTGAGGAAATTTATCGAAATACTATTATATTTCGATTCCCGATATTTCGATGCAGTTTCGTGCACCATATTCAACTAGTGTAGTGAACTTTGCTACTACTGTGAAATTTTCGATAACCAATTTAATGATTATAATAATAATTTTATTACAAAGAAAATTATAATTTATGTAATGAAATTGGCGCCGCCTTAAAGTCTTACTACACTTGGCTACATTTAGTGTAGCAGCAAATGTAGAAGCAAGGTTAGTCGACTGAATTCAAGCAATCATCGCTTCTGAATTTAGAATGCTAGCTTAATACTGAATGCTATTATATTTCACTGAATTCAGTAGAGAATACTTTTCGACTAAATTTTGTCAAATGTAAAAAGGTCTTTAGGCGAAACTTTTTTTTTTTTTTTTAAATAAAGAGTGAAGAGACGAGCAGGACATGTGCCTGATGGTAAGCAACATGCCTGCCACATAGCAGCACAGTGACACGCAGCTATTGGAACATGAAGAGTCCAAATCATTACCTAGCACTGCTCTGCGCTCGTCACCCAGAGATCTAAGTTGTTATATCTCTAAGCCCTGTAATTTCTCTGGAAACATTGCCCTTCAAACCGGAACACAGTAATGTTTGCACATTACTGCTTGGCGGTAGAATAATTGGCAAAGGTGTGGTACTTCCCCAGGCGGACTCTGCTAAGAGTCCTACCACTACAAGAACTGAGAACAAATCTTTGACAGGTAAATTTACATTTTGAAAACGATTCAAGACAACGACAATTTATAAAAAGTATTAAGTGTTAATATTATGAATACTCAGAGTAAGCATAAGCACTTGGTGCTCCACTTAACAATGGCTACATAGTTGTTTTATCAATAATAATATTGCCCATATTGCTGCGTATATTTGAATAGACTTAGCAAATAGGTACTTTAATACGATTATCTGCCAAAAAATCATCACATTTCAGGCAGGGACTGTATTACGAGAAATATACGACGATCCTTCATAAGTTTTGACAATTTATAACTATGTAACACTGCACAAATGCGTTCCTTGTATCTTCTTAATAGCACTAGTTACCCAATATCTCCAACTCATCTGAAACAGAGAAAACATTAATTAAACTCTTCAATTTCTGCAAAACTAATGGACTCGACAGACATGTCTCGTAATTAGTATCTACACACGTCTTATTTACATTTATCTGTTAATCTGTTAGTTACAAAATTTGTGCATGGTTAAGTACCTACTAAATCTGTCCAAAGCGTTTAATATTTGTGCATGGCTTGGCACCCAAATTGTGCACGAGCTGACACAAAATTTGTGCAAGGGTTAGAGCTCAATTTGTTCATGGATTAGCACAGGTTTATACGAGAGTTGATATAAAATTTGTGAATGGTTAGAACCCAATGTTTGCACGGTATAGTTCGAAAGTTGTCCAAGGCTTAGTACCCGAGTTGGAATGCCTTGGTACCCTATTATCGTACCTCTAGACAAGGACGGATCCAGCTTTGGCACCAGTCGTTGTCAAATCACAAGACTACGACAAGTGCGTGCGTGCGTTTCAATATAGTGTTAAGATAATAAAACTCTTTATTACAAGCCATATAAAATAAAATTACAACAGGAACTTAAGAAAATTTTATGCTAGACATTTTAATTGGAGGTCTTATCGGTTAGAGGGATCTCTACCATCGAGTGTTCCACCGAGTGACCGGATCCAACCTTGGGGTCGTCATTGCCCCCCCCCCTGGGTCCGCCCTTGCCTGTGGCTCACTCACCCGACGCGACGGTTCAGTGATCGCACGCGTTGCGCCGGTGCTGCAACGCGATCGGTAGCTGAGTCTTGAGCTGAGAGGTTGACATGGATCCTGGGCCCGCCCTTGCCTGTGGATCACTCACCCGACGGTTCAGTCGTCGCGCGCGTTGCGCCGGTGTTGCAAGGCGATCGCCAGCTGAGTCTTGAGTTGCTCGTGACGGAGCGCGACGTCCGCGGGCACCACCGAGCGCAGACCGTTCACTATGTCCTTCGTCTTACCTGCAATAATACAATACGGGTACTTGTAAGGGACGCTGACTCACATTATTATCCTATCAATATCGGTGGGACAATTCACACACAACACCACCTAACCCCAAATTAAACAAACCCTGTACTATGGCGGCCTGATGTAATACTTATATAGTTGTAAATATATACTTATTATATAAAGAAACACCCAGACACAGTACAAATTTGAATAATTGAATTCATCACACAAATATTTGCACTGGGTGGGAATCAAATAGAGAAATTCGCAGGCAGAGTTACTACCCACTAAAGCCACGAGGCCAGCCAATAGTCAATACATATTACATATAAGCTAACAGCGCTCCGCGGTTTTTAAAATAAATACTGGTGGACATTTCACACCCAACACATTTTACTCGCTTAGTTCCCGTTATTTTCTCGGGATAAATAGTAAGTTGTGTTCTTCCAGACATTTCAATTTCAGCCCGATCCGTTCAGACTTTCCGACACGATTGAGCAACAAGCATCCAAACATTCAGATATATAATATAAGATCGTCAATGTTTGGATATAACGTGTGAACGGATCGGGCTGAAATTTAGAACTCAGATTACCTAGTCTGGAAGAACACATAGGCTACCATTTTTATCCCGGGAAAACAACGGTAGCGGGAACTACGCGAGTGAAACCGCGAGGCACTGGTTGTCTACCCTCTTGTTTCAGCTTAGTCGGTGAATCACTGATTAGATACCCTGTTGATCGACAATGATACGAATTTTGCCTACTATCACAACTCAGCGGGGGCGCAGGATGAGGTACAATACCGCGCTTGTCATTAGCCGAATATCCATGTGACGTGTATATGGGCGCAAATTGTTATGTATTGCCAATAATTATCTAATATTGTTTTTATTTCATTATAATGTAACATTCGTTATATTGATGTCCAAATGGGTAGGTATTAGTAAATAAAAAGCCTTCTTTAGAATTTAATAGATGTTGTATTGGTTATTTACTAGTATTGACTATTTCGAAATTTTTGCTGCATGTAATTATTAGATTAAATATCCAATATACTCTGTAAATGTTTAAAAACATAAAATATTGTAATTAATAATATTCTGAATGATATTTGATTTGTTAATGCATAAATAAAAGTTGTTGTTATTTTATGTTTGTTAGTGGCGCCATCTATTGACAAACTATGAAGTTGTAACTTTTGATAATAGTCAAGTTTTACATTAAATAAAACTTGTATTATTGAGCAGAGACGATGCACAGCATCTATAGTGAGATTGCGCTGTTCTTCTTTCTGGCAACACACAGGAAATACGTCACACTTCTGGTAACTTTAGTCTATGAAAATGGCATGATGCTACCTGATTTCCGGTTCTGGTCACCTGAGCTCGAGCTAAGGCGATGTACCCTCATAGAAGTATCTCACTCAACAGGAGGCCTGAAAGGGATGCTGTGCATCGTCTCTGCTCAATAATACAAGTTTTATTTAATGTAAAACTTGACTATTATATCGGCATGTGACGATGCACAGCATCTATAGTGAGAGATGTGTTTATTAGCTCCTGGTGACCACGACGACGCTATGTGTAGAAAAGAGTAAAAAATAAGTTAGGTTAGGTTATATTTCATTTTACAAACAGAATAAAATGTTAACTTTGCATTATAACTATTAATGATTGAAAATCATGTATATATTAGAAACCAGGAATTTCTCGAATCAAATGATTTGGTATTCACTCAGATGAAATAGTTAGGAGGCGCTACCGTTGAACTAAAACTTCCACGAGAAGCCTTCATATTGGCATCTGAATAAATTATCATTACCCAGTTACCGGCAAATTGACACGAAAAGGGAATGATTACCATCAGCTGTGTGTCTATCTTTCTCAATTCAAATTTTCTTATTCCAAAATAGGAAAGACGTCTTTGACAGAATTGGGATGTTCCAAAAGTTTCCCAACCTGATTGAATATACATGTATCGGTGTCAGTCTTTGAACCAAAAAACTGGCCATGATGTTACGGCCTTACCCATCCTCATCCCAACACACAAGTCTTGGGGTCTATTCGAGATTTCTCTCTCTGCCACACGATGGACCCGGCACCCGCACGGTGAATCCATGGAATGCTAAGAAGTTCGTCTCGTCTCTCTGTTTTGAAGATATTCTAAAAAGAGTAAGGTCATGCATTACACAAATAGAGTCACATACGTGTGTATGACCCGGTGCCCGATGCTGAAAAATTATACAACTATGCATGCGATACTTCAAACAGAGTAATGATACACGATAGATCATTGTATCACTATGTGAACATGTCATTTGGGTTCCAACTTAAGTTGTGTCGCAAAAGGCTTTTGTCAAGCTATCTAGGCTAGCTAAGAGTTTTTCCTTCTATCTATTAAGAAAATAAATTTCAAAACTTTTCCTCATAAAACATGTTTGTTTAGCAAATGAGCACCCAGATCAGAGTGTTGTGACTGGTTAAGCAATTGTGCTAGATACCTTCCCAAAGAGTTTAGATCCGCGAGTTTATAATTATAGTTAAAATTAATAGCTGCTCACTACTCTATGCAAAGGTCATAAGCTGGTACATAAGTTTTAAGAGTTGAATCTCGCCATCTCGCTCTTAAGTAGGTTTCATTCTACGTTGGACCTAGACTCTAGTCTAAAGTTAGTTCATCGCCAACATTCTGTAATTCTATAAGTATATGTGGAAGAGTCCACTTCTACCATCCACATCTCATCATCAACATCATCAACAGCCCACTAAACGTTCCCACTGCTGGGACTCGGGGCCTTCTCTCGCAAGGAGAGAGTTAAGGCCATAATCCACCACGCTAGCCCAGTGCGGGTTGGCGGATGATCCACGTCTACTAGGACTTAAAATAGGCGGGGCAGACCAATAATAAGGGTTCGGCCAGATTGTGAGAACTCGGCGGCGGTGTGTGCTGGCACGGTCCGAGGACATGACCCCCCCTAAAAACGTTTAACTTAACTGGAACGGCAAACTTACGGGCAAAATCGTGTTGCGCCACCAATAAAATCTTTTGTACTCCACATCTTGTCCTATTATTGGTGCCCCTGAATTATAAGGCTGCACCTGCGCTTGGCGCGTATTTTTCGCAGACTTCAAGCGATGTTCTCTGACGTGGAGAGTCCGATACGGTGGAAGAAATACACGCGCATTATGAAACACTGCTGTTTTGTCCGAGTGATTTTTGGTGACATAATCTCTCACAATTTTGGTTGATGTACATTGAACTTCAGAGACGCTGAAACTAGAGCTGGCCATAGTAATTGCCATTCTGATATATATATTTCCCTCGGGACAACCCGTCGGCAACTAAGTTTAGTCTGCCTGGTAGGTTACTCTCCAGGTGGCTAAGAGAGTTACACTCAATCTCTCTAGAAGGTGCATCAGTTGGTAGGTTAGGTCTTGTAGAGCAACGGGCTTCCTCCCATCCCTACGCCGCAATCGTTTGCTTCTCTGTCTATAGAATTACATGACATTCTTACCTTACCTTACATTCAATTTGTGTATGAAGTGCGATATTATGCAATACCAATGGAGTCGAGACTGGTCTCACCTGCCGTATATCAGAGAGCTTTTAACCGTTGTCTGCTGCATCGGCGGCCAAGATTGATACAAAATCTGTTCTAAGCGATTGTTCGGCTACATTAATTCACCATTATAGATCCGTTCTTACTGCTGGTGGAATCTGCATCTGCTGCAGGGCAGATTTGTGCTTGGGATCTAAGCGCCTCCTCCCCAGTTGTTGCATGTGACGACAGTGCAGCCGGGGTGTTTCGAAAGTTGTGAAGTTTCAAAAGCTCTGCAGAATCTGGCTTTCTTTCAGAGACGATTTGTCCCTTTGCAGCACATAATTTCACCTTTGTACGATAGTCCGTACAGGGACCGGTTTGGTATTTTGACACGTGTCCTAAACCAGATCGAGGTATTCGGATTTCAGGAATCGAGATGGTCGCAGGACCGATTTCTCATAGTTTATAGACCCACTACACACACAGTACCCACATACCTCTGCTCCGAAGAAACGGCGCCGTCCGATTTGAGAGAGCGGCGAAGTGCTTTTGGCGCATATGACAGTCCGAATGGAAAGCTGGTCATTTGCAGAACCTCGTGCTTGTGTATCAGCCGAAGAAACTTCCGGTGGGCCTCTGCCATGAGTGATTCAGTGGCATAATTAGTTGAACAAGCACAGGCTTGGAGATAATAGCATTTAACGCTTGCTGAGGGGCCTACGGAGCCCGGAGCCACTGCCTCTGATAAGATCGAGAGGACAGCCTCCTTGAAAATTGTGTGTGGGGTTATACAAGCACAGGCTTGGAGGTAAATGGTAGACGCCTGCAGTAGGGCCTACGGAGCCCGAGGCGTCTGCCACTGTCTCCGATACGCTCAGAGACAGCCTCCTTCAAAATTCCGTGTGAGGATATGCTATTCATTTGCGGTCATGCCCTTTCTTTCCTGACGGATTCTCCGTCCTTTGCAGCGTTCTTGACAGGGAAGTTATAAGTCGCGCTCAACGGTTTTGGGGCGCGCTGTGTCAGGGTTTTGAAGTGAAGAACTGTTTTTGTCAAGAAAAGCAGTAAATTTAAGTCTTGGGCCTTGACCGGAACTTCTTAGGTCCTTGTTTTCGGCTAAACCACAGCCAAATCCGCCCGTCAATACTACCTACGTTTTTCAAGTAAGTCTGTCATTGACAAGATGCTTGTACTCGGGGGAATTTTACGCAGACTTTCTCAAAGGGTTTTGGTGGTAATTTCTATCATGATATTTATAAGCATATCATTTTCAGCAACAGTTTTCCGCAAATAGTCTGCACGACTTCCTCACAAATTTTGAAATACTTTGATGTGAAGCTTAACAGTTGTGAACACAGTCTAAATACACATACATTGTGTGACACTGTTGTAAAATATTGTAAAAATTCTAAAATGAAAGGATGCTGAGATTTTATGCAATCCTTCCTGAAGAGTTTTGATGGTGATTTCCATCAGGATTCACTCTTGACGAATTTCATTGCAATCGGCTCGTTTTCCGCAAACGACATGTACAACTTCCTCGCTAGTTTTGTGAAACTTTGAAGTAAGGATTAATCGGTAAACAGTGTTGAAAATATTATTAAGTGTTAGAGAGGCATTATACATTCTTACTAACGCCTTTTTCTTAGAATCTAGGCAATCTCTAGCCTTTAAAAGTTGACAAAGTCGGTCGTTAAATTCGATGTTGATAAAACTGGGGGTAGCAAAAGTTTTTGAAAAAAGACTTTGGTCATAGGTGTACCCGACATCTTTCTCGGATTATTCTCTCAAATTATTTCAGATTTTGTAGGCGGTTCAGTCCAGTAAAACCTACATCGAGTTTCGAAAGAATGTCTCGATTGTTGTCTGGTCTGTTCCATAGCACAAACGATCTCGGACTTTGTGGTAGAAAAAGTTACTGTTCAGAAAAGATAGCAGGCACCATCCGTTTACTAATCCACAAAAACTCCGGAATCGCTCGTACTTCATCAAGAAATTTACAAAAAACCGCTGTGCATCTCACTTACCTGCTTCTCTTCTTTACCTCTGCTCTTTCATAGTAGTTTGATGAAGCCAGCCGCTTGTGACCACGCAGCGGTGGTTCATCGTACGATAAACCCTGCCGTTTACTCCGGCCACGACTTGTCCTCGGACGAAGCCTGCCGTTAGGGAGTGTGTGACGCTCGCTTATCCTCGAGAACCCACTTCCAAGGCGGGCGAGGACAATCTATTTCTTACCGGTACCACTAGGTACCCGTTTCAATCACTATAATTGAAATCACTAATTGCACTTAACGCTTGATCAGTTATTTTCACTTTAGTATAGCACTCGCGCGACACACTAGACAAATAAATGACCATAATCAGATTAAACTATTCGAATTACCGAAATTTTCTCAGAATCGGTGAGAGTTTCGGCTTGAGTTGTTGCTTCAACGAAAGAATACGACGCTATGAGGGTACATCGCCTTAGCTCGAGCTCAGGTGACCAGAACCGGAAATCAGGTAGCATCATGCCATTTTCATAGACTAAAGTTACCAGAAGTGTGACGTATTTCCTGTGTGTTGCCAGAAAGAAGAACAGCGCAATCTCACTATAGATGCTGTGCATCGTCACATGCCGATATAATATTAAATTAATGCATTTTTGGTAAATTAAATCTTCAATAGTTGTTGTAAATTTGTTTGGAATATTAGACTGTATTTTCTGGACTTGTTATGGAAGTATTTCATATTTTTATTGTAAAGTAATTTGTACTTGTTATAGTTGTGTCATGAATTGTAAGAATGATATAAAAGCGGTTTATTTTGTAAAAGAGGGTCACTTCGATACCAACGGCGAGAAATAAAACTATCTCATTTACTTTGAGTTTTTATTCTGATGGAGTCTGAACATGGAAACCCTGGCGAATCTCCGACATGTACTACTCTCCACGAATGATCGGACAAAACGAGATAAGAGTTATATAAACTTCAAAGTAGGTACAGAGCAGGATGCAAAGAAAAACATCAACGGGTTTCCAATGTTTCCATTAAGGTTAAATGTGCAATTCTGCTACTAAGCAAAACGCTAATGAGGCAGTTGTATGTCGTATGTACGATCAGGCAAATGTGTATTGTCTTTCCGGTGAATGTAATAGTTTAGTTTTCTTATGTACAAATAAAGCTTTTTTATTTTCATTTACTTATTACTGGTACTATATATAGTCCTATTTTCCTATCCTATAAATATCATAAATGTCGAGCTTCGGATCTTTGTTGCTCAAGCACGTCATAACGATTGAATCGATCGGGTTGAAATTTAGAACTCAGATTACATTTTGGAAGAACACATAGGCTAATTTTTATCTTGGAAAAACAAAGCGAACTACGCGGGTATAACCGCGGGGCATTGATAGTGTATCAAAACTTGATAAAATTTTGTTACAGTTAAGAATGACGAGACGATCAGGACATGTGCCTGATGATAAGCAAGATGCTCATAACAGCACAGTGACATGCAGCTATTGGAACACAAAGGGTCCAAATCATTACCTAGCACTGCATTGCGCTCGTCACCCAGAGATATAAGTCGTTTTATCTCTATGTAATTGACCGATCCGGAAACATTGCCCTTCCAAACCGGCGCTTCTACCGCCTAACGAAAAACGCTTTGACGCTTTGATATTGGTGTCTCTTATCTTCTCGCTTGAAATGAAAGAGACGGCAATGCTAAAGCATCAAAGCGTTTTTCGTTAGGCGGTAGACCCCCGGGACACAATGATGTCTGGGTATGGACATTACTGCTTGGCGGCAGAATAACTGGTAAAAGTGTGGTACTTCACCAGGCGGACTCTGCCAAGAGTTCTGCACTATTACAAACACGATGTGAAAGATTAATGTAGGTATGTATAACATTGTGACATTAGGAAAGAACTGTCTACCAACATTATGAGATTTTAATGTCCAGTTTGGTGGTTAGAATAAAACGACACCATTTCTGTACTATTAAAAAAAAAAAGAATTAATAACTTGATTAAGTATGTATGTATTTTATCCTACCTACTAATATCATTGACGCGAAAGTTTTGGCGCAGATTAGATGTTTGGATGCTGGTTGCTCAATCACGTCGGAAAGAATCGAATTGAAATTTGGAACACAGTTAATAGTCAGGAATAGCACATAAGCTAGATACTTTTTACTGCGGGAAAATACCGGGAACTGCGCGGGAATAACTGCTTACGATTTATTATCATATTTTCAGTCTAGATCCCATCCGCTTCGAGCGTACAACGCGCGATAAGGAACTTCCTTCTATTCTGAAAGCTGGCATATCCTACTGATATATTAGGTATAAATGTCAATGTATGGATGTTTGTTGCTCAATCACGTCCTAACGTATGAACGGATCGGGCTGTAATTTGGAACACAGATAGATTATAGTCTGGAAGAACACATAGGCTACTTTTTATCCCGGAAAAACAACGGGAACTTCGCGGGTAACACCGCGGGGCGCTGCTAGTAATTTTATAATTTTGGGTAGGTATTTGAGGCAAGCTCAAAACTTGTCACATAACTCACATAAAACACTGAGCTCCAAACCTGGCTGGTAAGTAGCGGGGCAAAATTAATCTTTCTTGAAAAGCATTTCTAAAAAAATATTTTTCTATACATCTAACAAAAATCATTTTTTTTTATTTCTGCCACATCCTCGCCCTATATTAAGAAGCATTAGCCAGCTAGTTTATGAAATGTTATAACAAACGATTGGGCTGATTATTATTATTCAGACCGCTACTTAAACAACTGGGCTGGGCTGGCAACTGAACGGCTGATTAAGCTATTTGGCAACGACATATTTATTGTTTGTTTTTATGTTCTTTCTAGAACTTTTTAACTATGTGATGATCTCTAGTAAAGTTTTTTTTTTTACACACAACACCATCTGACCCCAAACTAAGCAAAGCTTGTGTGATGGCGGCCAGATAGCTGATATAATACTTACCTATATAGTTTTAAATACATGCTTATTATACATAGAAACACCCAGACACCGTGCAAGCATTTGAATTCATCACACAAATAAATGCACTGGGTGGGAATAATCGAACTCACGACCCTCGGCTTTGGAGGCAGAGCTACTACCAACTAAGCCATGAGGCCAGTCAAAGAAAAGGCCAAAGAAGTTTTCTGAGTCGGTCCAACCAAATTTCGACAGTTGGCGTAGCAACGCACGCAGGGTACAGGAAGTAGATCAGCGGTTCCCAAATTGCAGCGCCACACACACAAGGCGGCGTTGTCTCTCACTTTGGGAAAGGCTGTAGAAGACCAATAAAATGACGTATAAAGCTAGTATAGGTGCCGGCAAACAAGTTGACCCAATGAAGTTAGCTGCGCATGGCTGCTCAGAAACGTTTTTAAGGTCTCTTTGGTGGAAGTGTACATGCGCGAACTTTCCCCTTCCACATCAGTTTTGGGTCAAGTTGTTTGCCGGCCAACTGTATATATTACGTTTCTCTTACCGAAGTAGATGTCATTGAGAGTGTTCCGGATCTTATTCTCCATGTCCTCTACCATTCGGCCGATGTTGGCGATGTGCGGGGTCACCTCGCTCACCGCCGAATCCTGTTCCGCCTGAAACATTTGAAAATTTTACGGTAAAATAACACTACATCACTTTTTTTTTTTTAAGTAAAAAAAAAATGTCAGTCATTGAAACTGCCGATAGAAATAAAAACTTATAATACCCGACTAACACGTACACGCTCAACATCAGCTCTGTAAATAAAAATCAATACAAGCGGATTTTTTGGAGCTACGAGCAGCCCAGTGATATCAGTGAACCAGCTACAGTTCAGCGAGCCCGGAGCCGTGTTGACAGCCCCCAGGACGTCAGGGATAAGGAGATATCACCAAAAATACCGGACGAACAGCCAAAAATAAAGGTTAGTTTTGATTCAACACCACAAGATCGCAAAGTTGTATTTGGTCAAAAGTCACGTAGTTGATAGCGACCTCTTCGGTATAGAAAACCTCCGCCGACACGTTCTTATCGCTGCACGACCGACCGGCGCCGGCGACTCGACGCACGTCATCAGCGACACCTCCCCCCGCCAAGTAAAACATCATTGGGAGAACATCATCATCATCGCCAACCCCGGCGGAAGAACTGACTGCTGGTGACTGGACACCTACTGGACAGCCCGAACACCATCTAAAACGAGCGTGTACGCAAGAACACTGACAAACTTTAACTTGGAGAAGAAGAAGAAGAAGACGAAGAAGAAAGGGATCATACGCGAGTAGTACAAGTTGTTATAATAGTAGTATAATTTAAATTTACCCAATTCCGTTAAATCAAATTCTGTCATACAAAATGTCCGACATAAACAAGAAAGCCGCCCCCTCCACTTCTGCCTCCTCCGCCTCTGCCCCCGTCATTGCACCAAAACGACCAAGGGTCCTTTCAGTAAGATCTGTAGCGTCAAACCTACATAAGCGAATTTTAAAAAAAAATGTTAAAGCCGGCGGGTCAGAAGTGGTGCAACCGACGCGGCAACACGGGGAGAGCCCCAGCGAGCCCATAGAGATTCCCGAAGTAGATTCTAGCCGTGTTCCGTCTCTCGGCAATGTGCCGTCGCCGCCACAGTCACAAACAGCTAGTGAGATCTCGGCCCCGGTGACCTCGGTCCCCGAGACGACCTCAGGACAAGTGGCGGCGGTGGACAGAATCGAGAACTGGGAGCAGTGCGGGATATCACCGCCTAAAGAGCTGAGGACCGATGACGAGACGGACAGCGTATCCGAGTTGTCGTTCCCGACCTCCGCCCGCAGCACAAGGGTCAGCATGCTGATCGGAGATTGCTCAAAGCGGACGGGGGTCGAGATGGACAGCGCCACAAAAGTGGCAAACGATGCGCTGCTCCGGGGCAAGGACGCTCTCGAGTCGTCTCATAACGTGAGGCGCGATATAAGGCAAACGAAGATCGAAAGCCTACAAGCGCTTTACGAGATCGTCCTTTCCCTCTCGGAGTCCAGACATCGTCACATCGCCTCGCTCGAGAAAGAAAGGGCTCGGCACGCCATGGAGCTGCTCTCCGTAGAAAGGGCTCACACAAAAGCAACACAAAAAATGTATCTTGACCTTACAAAGGAGGTAGCTCTGGCCAGAGAACAACTAGCGGAACTACAAAAAGAGACTAAAGCCGTCAGAGACTGGCAGAGCTTCGAGTCGAGAGAGCCCCACCAGCACATAAAAGCAACAGTGGAAGCAGTGAGGGACATTGGCGGTTACCTTAAGTCTTTACCGAGTGAAAATACCACGGTCAACCTAACGCCGCTGCGGAACGATTTTCTCGGGATAAAAACTGGGATTGAAATTCTTCAGAGGCAGGTCGATGAATTCCGGAGACACTCCAATACAACAAGTGAAAAAACCGTCGAAGTCCTTCACCTAAACACAGACATGCTGGAAAAGCTCGCCTCGACTCCTCCACCTCCTAGTCCCCCAAACTATTCGGATAGTCTCGCCAAAATAGAAAAACTACTCACTGAAAAAATAATGTCGAAGGAAACGCTACCCCCATCTTCCGCCCCAATTAAAATAAACATCGACGAGCACGTGCTGCCTATCACAGAACGGCTAGAAGCTGTGTCGTCAGAACTCCGGACGATGCGGCAGGAAAAATTAATTCTTCCCCCACCAGCGCTAAGCATCGAGGCTGAAATGTGCCAAGCGGAGACGGGCAAGCCACCTAAGCCCAACTACGCAAAAATAGCGGCTAAGCCAATCGTGCCAAAACCGAACCACACTCTCATCGTAACAACGGCGAATTCCACATCTCCCACGACTACCGAAAATCTAATAGAGAGGATAGCGGTAGCACTGGACACGAAGAAGACTGGGGCAAGGGTTGACCGAGTGCGCAAAGGTCGAAACAGGAAAGTCATCCTGAGTTGCAGCACAGAGGAAGACCTTGGTCTGGTTAGAAATCGCGTGCAGCAGGACAAATCTCTAAAGGTGGAGACCGCGAAAGCGGGTAATCCACTAATCATAATCCGAGACGTCCTGTCTTACCACAAAGACAACGAGATCGTGGAAAACCTTTTGGCGCAGAATAAACATCTGCTACAGGGGGTTGATTTGCAAGAGAGCACGATTAGAGTGCGGTACAGGAAGAAAGCGCGTAACCAGCATTAGTGCCATCCGGTGATCGAGGTCTCACCTCGCATTCACAGAGCGTTTTTGGACGCCGAAAAGGTCTACATTGGACTCCAGAGGAGACCAGTGGCAGACCACTCGCCTTTGGTGCAGTGCACCAAGTGCTTAGGTTTCGGTCACACAAAAGCGATCTGCCGGGAAAGGGATTAATCCTGCAGTCATTGCGGAAAAGCCCACTCCTGGACCCAATGCAAGGCAAGAAAGGAAGACCTGCCACCCAAATGCAAAAACTGCGTAATTGCTCATCCAAACAGCCCCAACAGGGAACTCGCTCACAACGCCTTTAGTAGCGAGTGCCCTGAAAGAGTAAAATGGGATGGGATAGCGCGGTCCCGAATATCTTATTGCTAAGGGCACTCATGAGGAACGTGGCTCAGTCTCCCGAAGAGTAGGCGAACCAGGTTTGCGTTTCATCCTAGCAAATCTGCAGCGCTCCCAGAATGCAACGACAGAACTTCTGAAGGTCGCGAAAGAAAGGGGAGTTTCAGTTGCCCTTGTTCAAGAACCATATGTGGGAAACAAAGGCATGATGAAACAATATCCTGGAACTCGCATTATTTAAATAGGCAAAAACCAGTTAAGGCAGCCATAATAATCTTCGGCGACATGTTAGAGGTAATCCATGACCCCCAAATTGTTACCGAAACGGAAGCAGCTGTCCTATTGGTCGGTACAGGCCTAAAACTGGGAGTGATTTCTGTCTACTTAGAAGGAGACCAAAAAGTCGACCCCTACCTCAGCAGGATCAAAGTATTTAGCGAAAAACTAGCTACAAAAGACCTTATTGTTGCTGGTGACGTGAATGCATGGTCCCACTGGTGGGGAAGCACATCTCAAAATGAGAGAGGAGAAACTGTAAGCTCTTTCTTCAATGAAATGGACTTGTACATTCTCAACTCCGGCGATACACCAACCTTCGAGATCGTCAGGGAAGGCAAACTCTGCACAAGCGTAGTAGATGTAACAACGTGCAGCGAGTCTCTTCTGGGAAAAATCGAGGGATGGGAGGTTGACAAAAGTATTACAACATCGGACCACAACGCAATCACCTTCACTTTGCGTCTAGTTAAGGCTCTCGAACAACAGAAGCCAATAACAACACGCAAATATAACACCAAGAAGGCAAAGTGGCCAAACTTTATGTCACAGCTAAAATCTTCCCTTAAAGAAAGAAACATCTCGCCGGAGTCAGTCGAGAAATGTGAAAGTCCACTAGAACTTGAGTCGATGATTACGAGCTACACAACTAGTATACATGAAGCTTGCGAATACACCATTCCACTGGTAAGCTCGCCGAAAGGTAATCCAACACCCCCATGGTATACTAAAACGCTCGAAAATCTGAAGAAAGAAGTTCTCAGAAGAAAGAGAAGGATTAGGAATGCCGCCCCTGACAGAGTTGAACTTGTAGTCGAACAGTACCAAATTGCTCGGCAAGACTACAAGGAAAAAGTCAAACAAGCTCAGACGGAAAGCTGGAAGGAGTTCTGCACGAATCAGGAGAAAGAAAGTATGTGGGACAAGATCTACAGAGTGATGAGAAAAACTTCGACAAGACAGGAAGAAATTCTTCTAAGAGACACCGAAGGTAACACTCTATCCCCGCAACTATCAGCAGAACTACTTGCCAAAACTTTCTATCCCGACGACTCTGAGAGCACCGACCAACCGTGTCATACAGAGCTACGGGAGCAAACGATGGAAACGCCTATGGACTTACCGGAAAATGACCCACCATTCACATCAGCGGAACTGGAATCAGTATTGAGAAATCTGAATCCGAAAAAAGCCCCCGGTACAGACGGGCTAACCGCTGATATTTGCGCAGCAGCCATACGTTGCGAATGGGAGGTTTTCTTGGCGATAGCAAACAAATGCTTGTCGCTGAAACACTTCCCCAAGCAATGGAAAGAGGCGCACGTGGTCATATTACGCAAACCCGGTAAGACAGATTACACACAACCAAAATCGTACCGCCCCATAGGTCTTCTGTCCGTTCCCGGAAAAATCGTCGAAAAGCTTCTGGCAAACCGACTCCAATGGTATCTCCTCCCAACCATCAGTAGGAAACAGTACGGTTTTATGCCCCAAAGAGGCACTGAGGACGCCCTCTATGACCTGGTAGAGCACATCAAGAAAGGAGTAGAAAGTAAAGACACCGTACTCCTAATCTCCCTGGATATAGAGGGTGCTTTCGACAATGCATGGTGGCCCGCCCTCAAAAATCAATTAGCGAAGAAGAGGTGCCCAACAAACCTCTACGACATGGTAAACTCTTACCTCAGCGACCGTAAAATCAAGGTCAATTATGCAAGAGCAGTCTATGAGAAGGAAACAACCAAGGGATGCGTCCAAGGATCCATCTGTGGACCAACCTTTTGGAATGTGATCCTAGACTCGTTACTGCGAATGCTGGAAGCCGAGAGAGTATACTGTCAAGCATTCGCGGACGACGTCGTTCTCGTATTTACAGGCAGCCCGACCATTATCGAACAACAAGCGGGCAGGGCGCTGAGCATGACAGTGGAATGGGGTAAAATCAACAAACTCAACTTTGCAGCGCATAAAACCAACGCAATGCTTTTCACAAAAAAGTTGAAGTATGAACCTCCAAACATAGTCATGTCTGGCGTCCAGCTCGAGCTAGTCGAGGAAGTCAAACTGCTGGGCCTACTGATCGACCGACGGCTCAACTTTAAAGCACATGTGACCGCCCAATGTAAAAAAGTGGCGAACATATATAGACAGCTAGCATGTGCAGCGAAGGTGACCTGGGGATTAAATGGCGAAATAACGAGAACTATCTACGTCGCGGTGGTGGAACCTATCATCATGTATGCCTCAAGTGTATGGGCGCAAGCGGCAGACCTCGAGGAAAACAAGTCTCACTTGAACGCGATCCAAAGAGGTTTTGCCCAGAAAATCTGTAAGTCGTACCGTACTGTTTCTTTGAAATCAGCACTTGCGCTTTCCGGTCTGCTCCCCCTAGATCTGAGGATACAGGAAGCAGCGAATTTGTACAGAGTAAAAAAAAACCTCTCCCAAGACTACCTCCCACCAGAAGTGGAACTCGAACGGAACGTGAACTGCCTGGACCAACCCCATCCGTCCACGCAGGTATCCGTAAGGTACGAGCTCCTAGAAGACACCTCCAATCTTCCAGAAGGGCCTCAAATCTATACTGATGGCAGTAAGATTAAAGGTAAAGTTGGAGCGGCTCTAACATGGTGGGAGAATGGCAGAGAGGTAAAGAACTCGACATTCAAGCTCCACTCCGAATGCACAGTCTTTCAATCGGAACTTTATGCTCTTTACCGGGCAACTCAAATGGCGTTAGAGAGTAAGGACCCAGAAGTCAATGTCCTGAGTGACTCCCGATCTTCACTCGAACTGCTATGTAACCCAAAAACGAGTCACCCCGTGGTAAAGTGCATAAAGGAAAACATTGGAAGGATAAATGCTGAGGGGAAATCTCTTCGTCTTTTCTGGGTGAGAGCGCATGTTGGCACCGTCGGCAACGAAAGAGCCGACGAACTGGCCAAATCGGCTGCGCTCACCTTGTCGCCCAGTGACTATGAGGGGATCCCCTTGTCCTACGTCAAACGGAAAATCCGCGAAGAATCGGTCAAGAAATGGCAGAATCGATATGAGACCTCGGACACCGGAAAAGTCACCCAGATGTTCCTCCCCGATATAGCAAACGCATATCGGGTGATGAGGACCACGAAACTGACTCCCTTCCAGGTACAAGCGTTGACGGGACACGGAGGAATAGCAGAATACCTGTACAAATTTAAGCTCAAGAGCAGTCCTGCATGCGAGTGTGACCCCGACCAACCCGAAACGGTCTGGCACGTGCTTGTCGATTGTCCCCGATTCATGGCCGCAAGACATGAGCTCGAATCTATGATCGACAGAAGGCTGGTTGTCTCGGATCTCCACAACATCTTAGCCGATCCAGATGACAGAACACGGCTCCTGTCCTTCATGGAGAGCTCATTCCGCATAGCGGCCAAGAGAAACTCTACTAATTCAAATACGCGCCCCCTTTCGCCACCACACCCTACCCCGCTGTCCGTGGACGCCACATGGAATGCGGTTCCCGCCCAACATAACTCCTCGAAGAGCATCTCCGTCAAACAACTACTGGAGAACGCAGACCGAGGAGAGGCGGGGATCCGTATCCGCGGAGTGGCTCTCTTCATGGACAGCAACAAAGAAAGATTCGGAGTAAGCTTTTGCTTCGCCTGGGAACGGGAACGAGCCCGTTTGTCGCCTGGATTGTCTTGCCTGCTTAATGGGAGTACCGCAAAAGTAACAATGAAGCGGAAAACCTACGACGCTATGCCGGTGTGTGAGGTAGACGGTCACCGATTTCGGTTGGTGCGATCGAAAAACAAAACGATTGCACTAATAGAGTACTCGGAAGGCCGGACGCCTTTCACACAGGCAAGTGCGCTGCTCACACATCTGAGCAGAAACGCGGATGAGACACCCCGGGTGATAAGCGTGGATGCGATGGCAATCGAATATTCAAGAGCGAGAGTCGCAGACCGGCTGGGTTGCATTGAAGCCTCTAAACATCATGAGGTTGTTGTTTACGAAGATAGGGGAGAAAATCTGAGCTTCCTCAGAGCCCCTTCGCACGACCAAACAAATGCAACTGACAGCTGGGGACATCCAGTTCCTAGTTCGACTGTCCAAACCGGCTCCGAAAGAGCACAGCAGAGGGCAGCCGCGGAAAAGGCCGCAGCCAATCAAAGCGGCAGCCGAGGAACGAACGCGGCTTTTGTGACTGCCTTCAATGCAGCGGCAAGGAGCATACTCCGAATCTCATCCCATTTACCACACCCCTTAACGACAAAGACCCCCAAAGCAGCTTCACAGCAACAAATAAGCCGAACGAGAGCCGATATGGGTCAGGTTGAACCGCCCCGCTATGTCACGGCTTCGGAGCCGCGGAGCCATGCACGTAACGCCTTCATCGAATTCATAGCCACACTGAGAGCGACAAGACAAGTCAACCTTAAGACCTGCGAAAACATCATGCAGTCCTATAGGCTAGGAAGTCAAAGCCTCTTAAAAGCGAAACTCGAGGAGGCCGAAGCAGCTATTTACAATAATGTCACTTCCCGGGTCATCAAGGGAACCATGACAGGACAGTATATGGCAGCTTACAGTGCAGAAAATGGCTTCGTGACACTGAACGAGATAGAGACAGAGCGCGCGGGAGTGCCCGTTTATGCGACACCACAAAACGACCCAATTGTAGTTACTGCCCGATGCACCAAGATTATGCTGGACGATAAGATCCTAGAGATGGCCAAGACCATCGAAAGGAACTCAAACGTCAATGCTGGTTGGGAAAACTGGGAGGTACCGAGAATACAGTGGGTTAACGGAGTTCCAGGATGTGGAAAGACAACATGGGTGAGTAGACACTTTGATGTGGACAAGGACGCCATCATTACCACAACAACTGAGGCAGCAAAAGATCTAAGAGAAAAGCTATCGCACCGTATCGGAAACCTGGTTAAAACCAGAGTGCGAACCATGGCTTCTGCTCTGGTAAATGGTTTCGGAAGAGAAAGTTTCAGTCGCCTCATGGTAGATGAAGCTCTCATGAACCATTTTGGAGCCATTGTGATGGCTTCAAGGCTGTCTGGTGCTGGTGAAATTGTCCTCATCGGAGACGTCAATCAGTTGCCTTACATCGACAGGGAAAATCTCTTCGAAATGAGGTATCACCGCCCGAACCTGGTAACAAAGATCAGCCAGGAGTTGCTCTGCACACATCGAAACCCAATGGACGTCGCATATGCGCTGAGGGAAATATACTCCGGTATGTACTCCTCAGCGCCCCGTATAAAGTCCCTAGAGCAGAGAAGATATAAGGGAGCGCAAATACCCAACACCCTACCAAACACCCTCTTTTTAGTTCACACTCAAGAGGAGAAAGAGACCCTGACAAACCAGGGTTATGGGTCAGGCACCGGGTCACGCATCCTTACCATCCATGAAGCTCAAGGACTAACATACGAGTCGGTAATCGCAATCAAAACCAAGGCAAACATGAAGCTGCACGAGAGCGTGCCCCATGCGGTTGTTGCAATCTCACGGCACACGGGGACCTTCATTTACTACGCTGACGACACCGACGACGCCATCGGTCGGTTCGTGCGGCGAGCGTTGGCTGCATCACCGAAGACCATCCGAGAGTTCAACCTACAGATGGCCATCAGGGACAGAAATGCAGCCGTAGTGGAGGCTCTGGGCCGGGAGGAGGCGGCTTAGGCAAATGGCAAGGCAAAGACTCAATGTGGAGTCGATTACTAGTAGAGATGGGCCGAGTACTCGGTTAAAGTGTTACTCGGCGCATCTCTAATTCCCAACCGATAGTGATCGGCTCTACAGACGAGCTCTAGAATTAAGTTTGAAATGTGCCCAACTCCCCCCTTTTTTCCTTTTCTTCTCCTACTCCAAGAAATCTGTAAAAAAAAAATTGTATTGACAAAGATCACGGACCCCGGAGTCTGTGGAGTAGATATTTAAATTAAAAAAAAAAAAAAAAAAAAAAAAAACTTATAACTCAGAATTTGTTAGCTCACTTTGGCGACTACGCGGGTGAACACGGGCGTGGCCATGACCACGGCCATGTAGAAATGGTGACGCATTTCTAGATAGCCAATGGGGAATGCTGACGCATTTCTAGATGGTCAATGGCCATGGTCCCGAGTTCACCAGAAAATTTCTTATTATTCCCGAGCGTGACGCTAGAATTCAATTCACAGCTCACGAAAATCTGTCCGTGGATTTTACGTGATATTATGCACAGATTTTACGTGGGCTATGAATAAAGCTCAAGCGTCAAACTCTTAAATAAAAAAAAAAAATTGGTAGTCTTAGGAACTGCCGATAGAAGTGAAAACTTATAACTCAGAATTTCATAGCTTTGGAAAGTACACGGGTGTAACCGGTGGGCGTGGCCTGTTCATCATGGCATGACCATCTAGAAATGCGTCAGCCGTCAGCATTTCCCATTGGCTTACGCATTTCTAGATGGTCATGCCATGATGCCCTTTCAGCATTTCCCATTGGGTGACGCATTTCTAGATGGCCAATGGCGATGGTCCCGAGTTTGCCCTAAGATTTATTATCATACCCGAGCGTGACGCTAGAATCCAATTTACACGCCACGAAAATTCTGTCTAGGCGCGCCTAAAGAAGTTTTCACATCAATAAATCTTCGGGTAAACTCGGGATCTAAATGAATCGATAGCCATCTATGAATCCATGCAAAGAAGATTTATTTAGACGACAATCCTTTGAAGATTTATTCCAGCGAAGCCGAAACGGTCCGCTAGTACTCACATAAATACCTATAGATTTGTGAAGTAAAAGTGTGAAGACAAGTGTGAAATGACGTGTCGAGATGCATTTACATGACAATACTATTGTATATTTACTAGACTTCCTATTCAATATTTATAAACATAAAAACCAATTCATTTTCAAGGATAATGGCATGTGTACTGTATTCACGCTTCAAAATTCAATTTAACCAGGAAAATGATGATCAATACGCTTTTATAAAATTCGTTGCTCCCCGCGGTATAGCCCGCGGCTCAACAACCACCGACTTTAACGGGATAAAAAGCAGACTTTGTGTTAATCCAGGTATTGTACTTCCCGGGAGGTGTGGCTCGGGAACCTCCATGTGGTGCATCCTGGGCATCACACAATAACTTGCCTCGGTGGCATCTTGTTGTGTGATGGCGAATCCCGGCCGGGGCTGGGAACTTTTGACGCGCTCCTCTCCCACTAGAGCAGTGCGTGTAGAGGTCGGGGAGAGGGACTGAAAGACTTGGGAAGGTTACTCGGCTGATATACCGGCAAAGTAAAATTCCTAAGTTTTCCAGATGAGGGTCCTCCACGAGCACTTTGAATAGCAGTGCTCAGTGGAAGGATAAGGGCCGCGATGCGCCCACAGCGGTTAGAGATAGCCGCGGTGGTGAGGGCGGACCTCTCGCTACCGACCAACTTAGACAGTGAGAGGTCGTGTGAGTTGCGAGACCTGAAACTTCTCGCTCCTTCACTAAAACGGAAGCGGACACGGGGTCGAGCCTGCAGCCAGGCATCCCGTCTCTAATGGAAGGCCTGGGGCGTCGGACGTCAAGGGCCGTCCGACACCCTATCTAGGGATAGATCTTTCTCCTTATTGACGCACCGCTGGTTTCCGGTTCGTTGCTGGATCCAAATGCGGGGGCGTAGAGCACCTCCCGCGAGGTGGGCCAGCAAAATGCAGGCTGGTAGATCACATATGATCTCAAAAGATTCTAGGAAGACATCGGTTTCCTCACGCTGTTTTCTTTCACCTTTTTTAAGTTAGCGGAATAACGCAAATGATTTTGAAAAGACTGTGTGTGGTGCGCGTAGGGTACCACGTACTCCAGATTAGCAGTCGCCGTTCTCCCGACTAGACCAGCCGTAACTATGTACACAGCAAACATTTTAGACTTAAAATAGCACACACACTATCCTGATTCGAACAACAAGTTTTGTGACTGGTTCTAGTTTTAAAGGTGGTCCTCATTATTGTCTCGCCAGGGATATATAAATACATGTTTAATTAACAGTGGCCTTAACCTTTGCCAGATTGAATAACATCCTACTAATTAGACACACAAAAGTAAGTTTGTTACGTTTTCACGCAAAAACTACTTAACCGATCACCACAACACTTTGTACACATATTGTGTACACCTGTACCTGTGTGACCTATACTCTCAATTTTCCTTTTAAGTAGTACAAAATAATGATTACAGACCTGTCTAGTCAAACTGCCGCCTAGGTTCATGGTCCCACTGCTCTCTTTGTTGGTCTGCAACCACAGCATAGCAGTTGAGGTCAGCTTATAATGGGCATTGCGACCTGAACTCTTCTCAATCACTTCCACCACGTGGATGGAGTCCCAGCAGCCTTTGATCTTTTGTGAACCGTCGCCCGCTTTCTTGATAAGAATTACTCCTGGAATATTGATATTGATATTAAAAATTTTATGGATGTGACATTTCAGATCTGGATATGGATACAGTTACAAAACTGCGTAGAGGAAGATTATATTTAAAAACAAGCGTATCTGCAGCCAGTCGATTCGATCCGAAACTTGTGAAATGGATACGGTTACGGATGTATGTTTATTTTGGATATCCGATAGTTTCGGTTATGGAGCTCCATAACATCCCTGATTGATATGATAGCTAAAAGCTCAGTTATGGCTGATCTAGTCGGGACCACCGGCAAGAGCGGTAGAGTGATTCCCGTAGCTTCGGTAAATAGGCATAACACACCCAACACCCCAGGGTTTTTAGTGGGTAGGCTGCTAATGAGCAGATAATCCCACATGTCCACCCAGCTACACCTGAAGCCAGGGCCTTTTCACTGTGCCAGAAAAAAAAAATTGTCTAGTTGGTATTATGGTGACTGCTGATCTGGAGCTCCTGGTTTGAATCCCACACGCAACACTGTCTTTTAATGAAAATATGAGTAAACTAGTTCAAGAACAAACTAGACAAATGGATAGCGAAAGACAATTTCATTTTAACAGACAATTACCTCCAAATTGTTATTTCAACACTGAGATATATACATATACATATGTTTACACTGTGTCTGGGTGTTTCTATGTATAATAAATATGTATTTAAAACTATATAATTATTATATCAGCTATCTGGCCGCCATCATACAAGCTTTGCTTAGTTTGGGGTCAGGTGGTGTTGTGTGTGAATTGTCCACCAATATTTATTTATATGTAGGTGTTTCAGCTAAAGCTGCTCACCTGTTATTCAATGCATAAATAGATCAACCAACCAACCTGCACTGGGCCAGAGTGGTGGTTTAAGGCCTTGAGCCTAGACTATTGTGCGAAGGCAGTGAGAACATTTATTGGTTATAATAAAAGAAATAAACTGTAAGTTCACTCTATGTATATACCAAAGGTTAAATTCACTTATCTTGAGAGCTAACTAGCAACACTCTGTCGTTTTACCTTCACCATTTCAGTGCCTGTTATTTCCCATGATAAAGACTAGCCTATGCATTTCCAGACTATAATCTAACTGTGTTCCAAATTTCAACATATTATGTTCAGACCTTCCGATGATCCGATCTGATTTAGCAACATACACCCTTAACTTGAATTGAGAAATATTTCATTTTCCATGGTGAAATTCATAGAGTAGGTTAGAATTTTTAAGTCCAAGGCAATCAGTGATAATCAACTTTGACAACTATAATAAATAATCTACAAGCAATTGGAGTTTACTTCTAGAATAAAGAGTGATCAATGTGTCATTATCTAAATTCTATGTGCAATTATTGTTTCAAGGACTAACAGGTTTCATTTGTCAGACTTGCTATCATGGAATATTGTGTAGCTCAACATTTAAAAGATCCAAGTCTGAGAAAAAGATGAAGACATGAAATGAAATTTTGTACTGAACTGATCAATTTGGACATCTAATCCCGTAATATGTAGAGTTAGTTCATAATGAGTACACTTACAACAATACAACTTTTTCTAAGCTCTACATAGATTAAGTGGTGGCCCAATGCTAGTAACATATAAAAATATTAGAAATTACAGCAACAATATGGAAACAAACTTCAACACAGGGATGAAAACAAACATTTGGCTTCATAAAATCAAGTGAGAGTCAACAAAGTTAGATCAAAGGTACAATGCCAGACAAAAACTAACTTTTACAAAGACATAGAGGAAAAATCCACAACTAGTACATTTCCTGAGGTGGACTTAAGGACATTCCACAAGGAGTTACAGAATTAACGTCACCTCCTCCAGTACAAAATTAATGTTTGAAGCAATACTAAAATAAATATTGGGTTGTTTCCAGATTTGTTGGCATTTGAAATTTAGGTTAAAGATCCAAATGTAGGGCAGATAACTTACCAGCAAACCCATGATCCATATCCCATAAATACACTGAGCTTACTCCTCCCTCGAAGTACATTTCTCTATACTGGTCAAACGCATGATTTGCTTCAATTTCTAATTTCCTCAACCTCTCTGAGGGCATGGAACCATCTTCTAGTGGTGGGTCGTAGGTATTCGACCACGGAGACCGGTACGAGTCTCCATCACGGTTGTAATCGCATAATAAGTAGTCTTTCCCGTTACTTTTATCCTGAGCAATCTTAAGGGGCTGGTCAACAGAAGATAACAGATCATCACACATGCTAGGCACCAAATCGATCAAATCTGTAAGATTCTTCTCGATCTGCTGAGGAGGTAGCCTTCTCATCAGGTCCAGAGCACAATCCATCTGCTGGTCAGTCTGTAAAACAACGAAAATCATGATAATTTTTAGTGTATTAGTCATCATAACAAACAAGTGGTCTACTTAATTTCCTAGGTTTAAACAAGTTATAATCTCACTCACCATTTTGACTAGGATTAGTATGAGTTTCAACGAATTAGATTATGTTATCTAACATAAAATAAAGTAGAAAAAGGTAAAGTTTAACCCAAATTAAAATTTCAGAAATCCCTGCCCGATTTGATAAGTTGATTGACGTAATTTGACAGTTAAATTTTCGTTCAAAAGCAGCCAAAGAGTGTTTACAAATATGTGTTCTGTTCGATTTACATGAATATTTTTCTGAACGAGTAGTTCTATAGCCTATGACATTAAAATTTCACAGGAAACGGCTGGCACGTCACTACTAGTTAATTTCAATATGTTGGTACACATGGCGGACGCCGGTATCGCTATCTCTTTCGTTGCAATAGCTGTGACGACAAAAAAGAGAGATAAAATGATCAGCCTGGTGTCAGAATTTGTTTCCGGCGAACTGTCAGTTACTCGCGGTGTTGAGTGTTGTGTGTGTCAAACTTTTGTTGTTATTACTTTTAATTGTTTTAATTTCGGTAATTATCTTTTGTTGGTTGTTCAAACAATTTTATCAATGGGATTGTAATCTGCTCTCGTAGTTGTGTTGAGAAGGCACAGTTCACAGTTGTTTCGACTTTGTGAGTTTGTAAAGGTACGTATTGTGTACACAATTACGGTTTATTCTAATGATTCATGTTATGGGAATGTAAAAGGAGTTGTTGTAATAATGCGTCTATTATGTGTTCCTTAACAGGAAGCACGGTATACGCACCTACTGATAAGGACTACTTCGTGCAGATTTCCTTGATATTAGGGTACTTACAGTAATCCTATTTATGGCTAGGTTATAGCTTATAGCCTAGAAGAGGCCTACAAGAAACCTTACAGTAGTCACTAAGTGCAGTTAATGCACTTATATTCTGTCTCACGGAGCTGTAACATTCTTGTCTCTGCATTTTAACTCATTCTAACTATACACCACCTCATTGACCATGTATGTACTTTAATAGTAGACCTTCCATTATTCTCTACATGGACATGCTTCTATTTTATATGATTTATCACTTTGTCAGATGTCACCATGGATTATTGCAAAAATAATCAAAGTACCATATAAATGGGGTAACACTTTATGGGGTCACTTACCTTCATCTGTGTTTGTTTACATTCTATAAACAATAAGTAAACAGTGTACTATTAATAAAAGCTATAATGTTTTAAACATATTTTGTAATAGAACTCCTGATGGCATCATGACCCATTAATTATTCTGAATAGAATAACAAATGAACATTATTCTGATTAGATATGAAATCAGTAACTGTCGTTTCCATGTCCTTAAAAGATTTTCTTTTTATTTTAACTATGTTTCATATTGCTTATCTTCTAAAGTTTGATTACAAAGGCTCCATATGATCATTGGGTATTTTTGTATGTGTTTTGTTGCATCCGTCACACAATATTAATTACTAATATTAAACTCACTGGCTTTAATATGCTAGGTCAGAATTAAAATCATAATACAATACAATAACTCTTTATTAAAACACTAAACAGAAAACTTAAAATAAAAAATATACAATTAATTTAGCATTTTAATTGGTGGCCTTTTCGCTTAGAGCAATCTCTACCAGGCAACTGTGCACGGACAGTAAACAGCATACTAGGCAAACTAGGCCTTAATTTTTGACAAAAATAAAAATAAAATTTAAAAAGAGAAAACAAAACAAGTCTTAATAAAGAGTAAAAGCAAACACACTTCACTATTGTACAATTTAAATCACTCTGCATACCTCAAAAAATATTTATCAGACTATTTGTTACATTCCAGAGTGCAGTGACAAGCAGCAACCCTGTCTCCGACTGCAATGATGCCGACCCAGCTAGCGAACCAGGACAATCATGTGAACGATGTCCGGGTTAAAACAGTGTACAGTGGGGACGTGATGATCGCATACATCAACCACAACATCACCTTCGAGGAGTTCACGCAGGAGATGGTGGCTATATGCCGCTTTTCACCTGATCAGGTTAATAAAAACAAAATTATTATTAAAACTGCCATAACCACTTGACTGTCCGCGCTAGCAGACTTTTTTCCAGTCAACTGTCCAATATTGCCGCTCGATAGACGCGTATAAAAAAACCGCGCGACCTCTCCTGATAAAAACGTTTATTAAAATAGAATTATACAATTGATTGCAATAAGAATAATTTATTTTCTCCAAAAAAACAAAAACCGACTTCAATATCAAATCAAATTCGAATATGTGACCAAATTTCATAGCAATCTATCACTATATCGTCTAAATACATGAAAGCCAATTTTAGAATTTAATTTTAAAAAAGAATCATCAAAATCGATTGGCGTGATATTGAGCTATTGATTGTCCATTTGTTGAGCACATACTTAATGTAAATTTCAGACTTATTCAGTTTTTTCATGGATGCCACTGTCAGAACTGTACCAAATTGCTATGAGACCAAACAGGAAGCACCAGCTTTCAAATAATAAAAAAAACATTCAAATCGGTTCACCCAGGCAAAAGTTCTGAGGTAACAAACATAAAAAAAAAATACAGTCAAATTGAGAACCTCCTCCTTTTTTTTGAAGTCGGTTCAAAATACATTTGAATGAAACAAGGCATCATTTTAGTATAAAATATGAACTTAAAACTCGCGACTTCATAAAAATAAACCAAATTCAAACTTGAATTAGTAATTTTTCTCCTGATTTCCCGCCAATTTTGTATTATATTATTACAACGAACTTACGCAATCTTTTATAGTTTTATAAACACACAATGAAACAAAATAAGTGCCTCCAAAATGAATTAACAAAAAATGGCTACGTAGTTAATTTATACGCTGTAGAAGTAGGAACGAGAGGTATACCAGCAAAATCTCTCTATAACCTGCTGAAAGACCTTGGCTTGTCCAGAAGTGCAGTAAGTTCTATACTAGAATGAGTATCTAAAGCTGCACTATTAGGATCATATCGGATTTGGCTGGGCAGGGAGAGAAATATGAATAGTGAAGGTGAGTGTTGATGTACGTCAAAAAGGGGCCCCTTTTTGAACTTACTTAAACTTACGCCCGAGTCACAAGTCTTGGGGTCTACTCGAGATTTCTCTCTCTGCCACACGATGAACCCGGCACCCACATGGTGAATCCATGGAATCCTAAGAATGTGCCAAACGGGCACTGAGGTGAAAACTTTTTGCTTGAAAGCACACAAACATGATAGAGATGCTGATTTATTTGTTAATATCTATGATGGCCTGGCCTGCCATTGGGCATGAACATATTGTAGGCATAGTTCAAACTATGAATAAATAAATAAATCTTGATGGACCATTCACACACAACACCATCTGACCCCAAACTAAGCAAAGCTGTACTGTGGGGGCCAGATAGCTGTTAAAATATAATACATAGGTATACATACATACATATTGTACATAGAAACACCCAGACACAGTACAAATAATTGAATTCATTACACAAAAATATTTGCACTGGGTGGCAATCGAAATCGAATCTCGGCTTCGCAGGCAGAGTTAATAATGGTAAGTGGAGTATAAGCTGGTGGATAACGGCCATAGAGTGGGCCATGTATATTAAGCTAAACACAAGTTTACATAGATTTGTAGGACTTTTGCCCTAACCCAAAGTTAGGTACGCAGTATAAACCACTTGAGGCTAACTACCATAGGTCTATATGTGTCACCGTAAAATTGTTTATAATCTAACGCGTGGGATTATATTTTATCTTAATATATATAAATCTCCTGTCACGATGTTTGTCCGCGATGGATTCCAAAACTACTTAACCGATTTTAAATTAAATTGGCACACGGTGAGCAGTCTGGTCCAACTTGAGAGATAGGATCGTTTTTATTTCGATTAATAGTCTTTAAATTACAATATCCGAGCGCAGCCGGAATGGGCCGCTAGTCTTATATATAAAATTCTCGTGTCACAGTGTTTGTTTCCTTACTCCTCCGAAACGGCTTTACTGATTTTTACCAAATTTTATATGCGTATTCAGTAGGTCTGAGAATCGGCTACTAGCTATTTTTCATACCCCTAAGTGTTAGGGGTTGTTCACCCCAAACATTTTTTTTTTAATTTTTGGTCAAATTTTTTTGTTCTTATTTTTTTATAATGTGGCGTTAAAAAACACATGCAACCCTAAATTTTTACTCTTTTATCACCAACCCCTGTTTTTTTATAGCCATTTTAGTAATTTAATCATTTGACAGTGAACTCCTAAACGACGGGACCGATTTGAATGTTTTTTTTTGTGTGTGTATTCGAAGATGGTTTAAATTCACAAATAAGCCCTTCAGATGGCGCTGCAGACAGTGTCTAGGTTATGTCCGAGCGAAGCCGGAACGGGCCGCTAGTCTTAATATATATAAATCTCATGTCACGATGTTTGTCCGCAATGGATTCCTAAACTACTTAACCGATTTTAAATTAAATTGGCACACCGTGAGCAGTCTGGTCCAACTTGAGAGATAGGATAGTTTTTATTTCGATTTCGATTCGTCTTTAAATGACAATATCCGAGCGCAGCCGGAATGGGCCGCTAGTATCTTATACAGTGGGGCGTGTGGGATTTGAACCCGGGGTCTCCGGATCAGCAGCCGCCGTTCTCCCGACTAGACCACCGTAACTTATCGTAACGTTCCATCACTATACTACAAAAAAAAATGCCATTTAGTTCTGGCAAAATATACCTACATCAATTCTTTTGTAATTCTAGGTTTGACCCATAGTAACTATTGTTCACCCTTATGAGTAATTTTTTTTATAACATATTTGCTCGTAAAGGTTCTCTTATTGGACCAATTTCTGTATCGTAATGTATCTTATTACGCACTAGTGCTGTAATGTGTAATGTAAAACGCACGGTTTCAAAATGCTCCGTCCACAGACTTGGTAGAGAGATATGCTCCGTCTAAAACGAACGGTACATTTTTAAATCTTAGTAAAGAGTTTTTATGTCAGAAAAGTGTGGTCAACATTTTATGAATAAAATTAACTTTGAGAGGTAAAATATAATAAAGAATTATAAACTCGTTAATTTAATTAATTTAGACCATAAATTACTTTAATTTTTCTGTAACAAAACACAAATATATTAATTTACTTTATTATTAATGGCTTACCGGCTGGTTCTGTGCTGTTGCTTAAAAAAAGGCGCAGATGCGCGTGCATTGCTAATCTGTGATATTACTTACTCTGTGCTCAAGTAAATATTATTCCGCGCGTTTTTTTTCGCTGTATTGTTTTTATTTGAAAATGTCGTCAGAGTTTTGTTTATTTCCTCGCAAATATGTTATAAAACGTCGTATGACATACGTGCGCTTTGATAATTACAGCCTCTGCTTATTATAGCTCTCGCCTTCGGCTCGAGCTAGCAATAAAGCCTCGGCTGTAATTATCAACTTACCGCACTTATATCATAATGTACTATTAACACACGTAGATTTGCGCTTGTCAGGCTAGTACAGTTGTTTTGGGTAATTTAGTATTATATTATCATATCACGCCATCTAATCCTAAAGTAAGCGAAGCTTCTATGATACATGCTATACGGGTACGTATTTAAATATCTAAAGTTAATAAAAAACCTCACGTTAAAACACCCCCCTTCAAAATACCTAAAATCGAAATACCTAATGGGTTTTACACTTAAATTAAAAATACCTAAAGTTTAAAATGATAACGAAGGTTTAGAAAGGATACACGTCTCGTTACGTACGGAGTGTTTTGAACGCCCCTTGTTGAGATAGCTGTATGACACTGTGTTATGAGCAGGCATTTTGTCCACCATCAGTGATATATGTTGTTAGTTCTAACTCTGTCAATCAGTGCATAATGACTAATGAGTGCTAAACGAACAGCGGTCAAACGCGTGCACTATCCTTGTAAAGGCCACCGGACACGGCCGAAACTTAGTTTGACTGGACTGACTATAGGACACGCGAGTTACCCGTGTATTAAGTACTTAATTTAATTTTATAGCATAGAGTGACGAGACGAGCAGGTCATGTGCCTGATGGTAAGCAACATGCCTGCCACATAACAGCACAGTAACACGCAGCTATTGGAACATGATAGTCCAAATCATTACCTAGCACTGCACTGCGCTCGTCACCCAGAGATCTAAGATATTATGTCTCTAAGCCCTGTAATTTCTCTGGAATCATTGCCCTTCAAACCGGAACACAGTAATGTTTGCACATTACTGCTTGGCGGTAGAATATTTGGCAAAGGTGTGGTACTTCCCCAGGCGGACACTGCTAAGAGTCCTACCACTTCTAAATGTGTATGTAATTAGTTTACATACTAAAATGTCCTAACTCTATGTATTTAAAAAATAGCAAAGACCCGCGGTTTTATCCACGTAATTCCCGTTCCCGTAATTTTGAACCCGATCGGTTCAACTTTTCTAAAGATATTGAGCAAAAAACCACCCACACTATTGATAAACACTGCGTGTTTTGAAAAATACAACCAAGAATCTATGCTGTTTTGAAATTAACATAAACGAGGTGGTAGCTTGTCTCAAAACATGTAGTTCTCAAGACACACTGTTCTTATTAGACCTTTGTGTAATGGTAGGACTCATGGCAGAGTCTGCCTGGGGGAAATACCACACCTAGGCCTGTTATTCTACCGACAAGCAGTAATGTGTAAGCGTTACTGTGTTCCGGTTTGAATAGCAATATTTCCAGAGAAATTACTGGGCTTAGAGATATAATATCTTAGATCTCTGGGTGACGAGCGCAGTGCAGTGCTAGGCAATGATTTGGACTCTTCATGTTCCAATAACTGCGTGTCACTGTGCTTTTATGTAGCAGCCATGTTCCTTACCATCAGGCACATGTCCTACTCGTCTCGTCACTCATTATTATTTATCTATACTAATATTATAAAGAGGAAAGATTTGTTTGTTTGTTTGTAATGAATAGGCTCCGAAACTACTGGACCGATTTCAAAAATTCTTTCACCTTTGGAAAGCTACATTATTCCCGAGTAACATAGGCTATATTATATTTAAAAAAAAATTAGGGATCCTTACTAAAACTCCAATAATGTAACATAAGGTGTAAAATGACCTGAATGATCATGAAATGAATGATAAAATGACCTGAAAAATTCCTTACGTCGCGAGCGCTGCGAAAACTATTGATGATAGAACAAAATCATTTACTACGACTTTGCAGAACTCATTATTATCTATATATATAATAAAGTAGCCAAGTGCGAGTTGGACTCGCCCATGAAGGGTTCCGTTCCAGCAAGTAACATAATATACATAGTACACATAGTTCTTGTAGTTCGTTGTAACTTTGATCGAAGTTTTAATGTGTATTTATGACGTACTAAAAAAAACTACTCATCAGATCGAGTTCAAACTAATTTTCGTTGGTAGTTTTCATAGTAATGTACATCATATATTTTTTTTAGATTTTTCATTCTCTTACTTTAGAAGTTAGAGGGGGGGGGGGACACACATTTTACCACTTTGGAAGCGTCTCTCGCGCAAGTTATTCAGTGTAGACAAAAATTATATTAGAAACCTCAACATCATTTTTTAAGACCTATCGATAGACACCCAACACGTGTAGGTTTGATGAAAAAAAAATTTTTGAGCTTCAGTTCTCAGTATGGGGGGCACCCCTAATTTTTGTTGTTTCAAAAAACTTTTGTAAAAATCTTAATGCGGTTCACAGAATACATCTACTTACCAAGTTTCAACAGTGTAGTTCTCATAGTTTCGGCAAAAAGTGGCTGTGACATACGGACGGACAGACAGACAGACAGACAGACAGACATGACGAATCTATAAGGGTTCCGTTTTTACGTTTTACGGAACCCTAAAAATCAAAGCCACTTTTCGTTGTCATTGAACTCCTCCTAAACGGCTGGACCAATTTGAATGATTTTTTTTTTGTATACGTTTGGGAAGGGCCCTGAAGGTTTAGATACACAAATCAGCCCGGCAGATGGCGCTGCAGTTGATATCTAGGTTATTATTCGAGCGAAGCCGGAGCGGGCCGCTAGTTTTTTATAAACCTTTCAGGAGACTTTTTTTTTACTAAAATTCCCAGCACATGTTATGTCAGAGATTGTGCCTGGAAACACTCACTCTGTATGAAAACCATTTCACCTTCGATGTCATGACACTCATGACATATTAATTGGGAAACACTCACAACAACAACAACAACAGATTCCACAGTACAGTTCATTGTAGCAAATAAGCAGTGCTAACAATTTTAATGAGTTGTTCTTCCGTAGATTGTTCCCGCTTTACAGGCTTTGGCTGGCGTAGTGTCTGTCATTATGTTGTAACACCCATAAACCATAAACATAAACTATCCTACTAGGTACTATTATAAACTAGCTGAATCGTGCGCTCGTTGCTACGCCATTTATCGAAAATTGGGCGTACCAATTCAAATTTTGAACAAATTCGGTTACCTTAGGTTCTAATGACGCAACCTTTAAAACATAGATTCATGCTATCACGCAACGAAAGCTCTCAAAAAGCAATTTTTTTCCCGTTTTCGTTACATTTTTCATTCATCCTCCGCTCCTGTTAGTACTAGGGTAATGTTAAATAGCCTATATATAGCATTCCTCGATAAAAGGTCTATCCAACAAATAAATAATCTTTTAATTCGGACCCGTAGTTCCCGAGATCCTTGCGTTCAAACAAACAAACAGACAAACTCTTCAGCTTTATAATATTAGTATAGATACGAAAGTTTGGATATTTATTGCTCAATTACAACGGCAGGGCTGAACGGATTGAAATTTGGAACACAATTTGGAATAGAACTAGGGCTATTTTTTATCGCGGCAAAATTATATCAGCTATCTACGTTACGATTTTACGGCTGGTCTAGTCGGGAGAACGGCGACTGCCGATCCGGAGCTCCGGGTTCAAATCCCACACGCACCACTGTCTTTTCGAAATCTTTAGCGTTTGAAGAAGTAAAGCCGCTAACTTAAAATAGTGAAGGAAAAACATCGTGAGGAAACCGACACGTACCTAGAATATTTCGAGGTGATGTGTCATCCACCAAGAACACTGGGCCAGCGTGGTGGATTATGGCCTTGACTCCTTGCGAGAGAAGGCTCCGAGTCCCAGCAGTAGGAACATTTAGTGGGCTGTTCATGCTATATCAGCTATCTAGGCTTCCATAGTACAAGCTTTGCTTAGTTTTGGGGTCAGATCAAAGAGTTTACACATACCTACTACGTGTAGAGTCAGAAGAAACGCTTTACACCGAAAGCACGGGCAGTTTTAGCCTACCGCTAGACCGTTCTTTCCAGGAAACAAGTGACAGTCGGTTGTCGGACGCACGGCTGAGCGCTCGCGCAAAACGTTTCCCGCGCATATTGTTATTAGATATGGCGCTAGACAGGGACAGAGTTATACGTTAGAAAGAGCGCAAATGTTTATTTGAAAATCGCGACAGGTATTGCGAGCTGAATTGAACTTTGTTGTGTCCCAGCAAGAGTCCCTATTTATATAATTGTTTTTGGTAAGTGTGGCTTCTGTCTACTAATATTTATTCTGTGGCACGGGTCTGATCGCTCTTTCATTGTCGCTCTTGTGGAAGTGTCATACTTTTGCCGCGGCATATCACTTTGTTTCTAGCTCATCCGCATCATCTGCTTACGGTTGACACAAAGGAACCGTGCGTAAAAACCTGTTCTAGTTACTTATTCGTTATCTAAGGATTATATGGTGTAGTGTGTGAAATGTCCACCAATATTTATTTGTTGTTTGTCGTCAGGTGTTCACCATGAAGTGGGTGGACGAGGAGGGCGACCCGTGCACTATCTCCACTCAGCTGGAGCTGGACGAGGCTCTGAGGCTGTACGAGCTGAACCGGGACTCGGAGCTCACTGTTCACGGTCAGTCCCTATTCTATTTATTGCTTTCAAATATATTTTCGTGTGAATCAGGGATGGTACGGAGCTTCGACTCCGACTCCGATAAGTCGGAACTTCCGTTATTATTACACCTTCGGTTTTGACTTCGGTTCCGAAACTTTTAAAACGGAGGTTTTAATCGGAGGTAAGGTGTATAAATATTTGAGAAAATCCCTTATTGTGGTGGAAAGTAAATGGAAATACAAAATCCCAATCCCTTAAATCAATTGCCCGTCAATGTTTATCGTGTTTGACATTTTTTTTTATTTATCCCCAGTAAAAATGTCTCTCCTGCCATTGCTTCTGATATGCCTATGCCTCCGACTTCGGTTCCGACTCTGGTTTCGACTCCAATAAATCGGAGTTTAACAACTTCGACTCCGCCTTCGGTTCTGATAAAATGACCTTAACCTCTTTAAAATTGCTTCCATACGGAGGCAAGACAAAAAACGAATGATAACAAAATCGAGGGATACATTTAGTGTTGCAGCTTCAATACTATTGTCTCTATATTAAATTCAGTTACAATATTAGATAGCTAAAGAAACAAATAATTAATTACACGAAGTGTGGAATGTGACACATCGCTCACGGTGGAAGGGTAAGCGCTGACATTTTGTGTACGTATTCATGTACAACAAACGGCTGAGTCCATGAAAGGGCACACCCACTTTTCTTCTTATTAAAAACTAGGGGCTGCAATAATGTATTATATAGGCTCTGTACAGAGAGTGTTGAAAAATTGCGACGTGTATGTTCGACGCTCAACATTTAATAAAAACAGCTAATAGACATTCTATGGAAGATAAAATTCACAAAATTTGTATCGTTATTTTATGGACGCGAAATACGTTTACAAAACTAAATTGATGAATGCTGTGTCTTTATTAATCCAGGGATCTCTGGGACTAATCTGGGGCTTAAGTCCTGTTTTGTGTAATATTATGAACATTATTATTATTTGTCATAATATAATAATAAAAAAATAATAAAAATTTATTGATTCAATCATTAATTTGGCTTAAAAAACATCAAAATACTTAATTACCTACTTGGAACAAATACTTAATATAAGTTAGTAGTCCATTAGCAGCCGTGCTAGGCTGGAGACCTGTGTTACGGCTGCTAAGATTCCCACCTCCGGCGCTCACTCACACAATATATATTCTCATATGAAAAACTTTTAATAAAATCTATGGCAACTTGTTATTCTGTTCTGATTTCTTTGCACAAATTATCCATCGTGTGATGCTGCAGTCAACAAAAATAAACGGAAAATATTTAAAATAACCAAGAAGGATGTCCGCACGAGATGCTACTGTCTTTATCCTCTATATCTTACCTAGGATATAACTGTAGACTCTACATTATTATGACAAGAGGGATTTGTGTTAGTAGGTAGCTCACGAGTTAAATATTAATTTGTTTGATTGGATGAAAATATTTTTCGGACCTATTCAATCTAAATAGAATAATTTGGTAGCAACCTTTTCAACTTTTTTTTCGAAGAGATTTACGGCAGCTATCTTCAGATGCCTCCTGCGTGCCGCGTACTTAAATAATACGTTGCGGTGATAAAAGATGGCGCTACTGATTAATCTGACGCATACCTCGTATTACTTTGCAAAATGTTATC
Organism: Ectropis crepuscularia; assembly: GCA_963693475.1. Lineage (NCBI taxonomy): Eukaryota > Metazoa > Arthropoda > Insecta > Lepidoptera > Geometridae > Ectropis > Ectropis crepuscularia. Next base: position 22,446,988 of record OY856358.1, read on the forward strand.
TATACTATCTATACTAATATAATAAAGCTGAAGAGTTTGTTTGTTTGTTTGTATGTTTGTTTGTTTGAACGCAAGGATCTCTGGAACTACTGGTCCGAATTGAAAGATTCTTTCTTTTTAGGATAGTTCATTTATCGAGGAAGGCTATAGGCTATTTAACATTACGCTACTCTCAACAGGAGCCGAGCATTAATGAAAAATGTAAGAAAAACAGGGAAAAAATTGCTTTTAGAGAGTTTTCGTTGCATGACAGCATTTGTCATATGTTAAAGGTTGCGTCATCATCATGATCATCATCATGTCAGCCGAAAGACATCCACTGCAGGACAAAGGCCTCCCCCAAAGATTTCCACAAAGTTCTGTCCTGCGCTGCCCGCATCCAACGATTTCCGGCGACCTTTACCAGATCATCGGTCCATCTTGTGGGGGGCCTGCCAACGCTGCGTCTTCCGGTACGCGGTCGCCACTCGAGAACCTTTCCGCCCCAACGGCCATCGGTTCTGCGAGCTATGTGCCCTGCCCACTGCCACTTAAGTTTAGCAACTCGTTGAGCTATGTCGGTTACCTTGGTTCTCCTGCGGATTTCCTCATTTCTGATTCTATCGCGCAGGGAAACTCCGAGCATAGCTCTTTCCATTGCCCTTTGGGTGACTTTGAGGTTTTGAAGGTTTGAAGGTTGCGTCATTAGAACCTAAAGTACAGTACCCGGCGATAAGTATTGCACATCGGCCTTTGGAGGGAGACAGTCGGCTGATTTCGGCTTCGTAGAGCATTATCTCTGTCGCACACTACCTATGTGACGTTTTGTCAGTCGCTGTTTAAGTGCGATAGAGTGCGGTCGCGTCCAGTTCAAAATATATATTTAGAGTTGTTAGCACCCCCAAATCTAAATAATTTAAAGTTGTACTATGGCATCTTTAGGAAAAAGAGGGAAACCTTTACGAGGTCAGTCACGCCAAATTATCTACAATGTTTATAAATATTTTGTAACCGAAGCTGACAGATTTAAAAAAAAATGAAGATTAAAATGTAAGTTGTCATTTTAAGCAGGTTCAAGCGCGAGTTGCAAATGCCACTGGAATTTCAAGAAGAACTTTGAACAATATATTAAACGAAGTCAGTACTGAAACACATTCTACTGAAATTAAGTTTAGCACTCCAAAAAAGGGAGACCAAAAAAGCAATTTCGTTTGGATATGGACGATTTTGATTATGATGTTGTTTGAAGAATGGTGTATGATTTTCCCTTACGATTTAATGAACTTCCAACAATAAAATCATTAAAAGCTAAATTATCTGAAGCCATTAATTAGAATGGGTCTGAAAAGACGTTGAGAAAAATACTTCACGAGATGGGATTTCGGTTCACTAAAATGGAAGATCATGGAAAAGTTTTAAAGGAAAAGCACGATGTAAGTCTGAAACGAATGGAATACCTCGATAAAATACGCAAATTTCGCGAAACAGGAAAAAATATCGTCTACATGGATGAGTCTTACATACATACATCCCACACTAAAGGGAAATCTTGGAGTGATGATAAGAAAAAAAGGAGTAAAAAAGCCAATTTCAAAAGGTCAACGTTTGATAATTGTTCATGCGGGAAATTAAAAAGGCTTTGTACCCGGTGCCTTTTTAACGTATTAATCCACGGATACTACAGGTGACTATCACAATAAAATGAATAACGATAACTACGAGAAATGGCTGGTTAATCAATTAATCCCAAAAATATACCCAGTGATGCCGTTCTAGTTATCGATAACGCACCCTATCACAATAAATATGTTGAAAGACCCTCCAACTCAAACACCATTAAACAGAAAATGATCAAAAGGTTAAACAGACACGAAATTCCAGTTGATCCAAAATTAACAAAAACCCAGATTTACGCTATTATATGTCCAGCACAAGGAGAGGTATACAGAGTTTTCCGTGGACAAAGTACTTGCCGAACATGGGCACACTGTGTTGCGATTGCCACCATATCATCCGAATTTTAATCCAATTGAAAATATAATTATGGTCTCAACTAAAAGGCTATGTAGCCTCTAGAAATGTGGGTATGAATTTAACTACTGTAAAAATGTTTTTGACTGAAAAAGTAAACATGATCGGAGCTGAGGAGTGGAAAAAGGTTTGCGATCACACAATCAAATGTGAGAATGAATATAGAAGCATTCAACACGGTTTAGACAATTACACTGATAGACTAGTGATAAATACGGCTGATAGTGACAGTGATATTGACCTTTTTGAGAGTAGTGAAATGGAAGTAATTGAGAATTATAATTATTTTTATTTTTATTACAATGTCTCACTTTAACAATAGGTACATAGGTGTTTATTATGTATACACTACAGCTGTAATTTTCCAAAGTAATTAAATACGTAAACATAATGTGAACATATATTTTTTATTTCATTTTACCCGAACCTAAAGCCATCACTTATAGAAAAATTGGTGTATTTTAGACAACGAATAAAAAGAACTATTAAAAGAAGCAAATTAAAATTGTTTTAACCGCTCCTAATAGATACCGGACTGTTTGTATTTCGTGCGACAGAGGTGACGCTCTACGAAGCCGAAGTTGGCCGATTGTCTTTTTCCAGGTGTCGATGTGCAATATTTATCGCCGGGTACTGTAACCGAATTTGTTCAAAATTTGAATTGGTACGACCAATTTTCGATAGATGGCGTAGTAACGCGCGCGCTTTCAGCTAGTGTTTAAATAAACTATTTTGCCCATATTCAGCTATGTTTAGTTATAAATTTTTTTTTGACATCAAATCTGTGTATTTTTTTTTACAATTATAGATTTGCACTGGCTCTTCAATCTCGCCTGATTTAGTTTTCGTAGAAGCAGAGTAGACGTCCAGTTCCTTCTCATCAAACATACATATATATTCGTCTATAATTTATCTCGTGGCACTCACAATCCTACTTAACATCTTGAACCTGGCAATTGCCGAGTTAAATTCGATGTTACATAGATTGTGTGTTTGTGTGCCATTCGTCGAAGCAGATAGTTATTTCTAGTGTATTTAGTTCTCCTTGTTGTAATACACTGGTGAAACTAAATTGTGAAATAGAGGTATAAAATCATAAATATATGTCTCATTTTTTCGTTTTGTAATAATAATAAAATGGTTTTTTATGTGTCTAACATTGTTGTCAACACGAGTTGTCACGGTTGATATGTATTTTTTAAAAGGACAGAGCATTAACTAATTAAATTTAAGTGACTAACAAGATATCTAACTAGTATGTATCTAATTAAGTGGAAAACTGTGCTTGAAAAGAAATCGTTACAGTCAAAAGTTTATGCTAAACAACCTGATAATGTAACTGTTTCGTAAATTAAAGTTAAATTGAAGCATTAACGATAAAACATAGTTATTATTTAAATACACCTGAAAACCTTAAGTCATAGAATATTGTCTCTCTTATTCCTTTGAGCTCAGACGTTTTTGAAAAGTGATCAAATGTAGAAAATATTGCGTTTCGTTACAAGGGTCTTAAACTATTTGATGGGAACTTGAACTACTTATGCTAACCTACTATAGATCTAATATAGATATCTTGTAACCTGCGCATATAGGAAGCCCTAAAAAGTTGGCGGAAAGACCTACAATATCAAAAATTGGAACGAAATTGGGCTATTTACGTAGTTACCTGTGAAAGCGTGATTTCTTCGTTACACTTCCCAGTTGTTAAGTGCAACGAATGAGGAACTGGTAATAATTAGTCTAATCATCGCAGTTATTACTACTAATTGGTTGTTAAACTACGCTTGTTGTTCCCGACCAACATAGAACCTTAATTTTGAACTCACAGAACTGATCACATTGGGTACAAAAGGTTAAATACGAATAAAATCAGATAACCGCAGCTGCATAACCAGTTTACTATTTTTTTAAACATACATAGGTTTACACTTGATCGCCTTCTCGCCTGATGTTAAACGACAATGCGGTCTACGATGGAGCGTTATTATCTCCTGCGATTTAAAATTTTACCATCGGGAAAACCCACTCAGCAGCACATTCCATACCCTAGATGTTATGTTATTTTCAAAAAAGTACCAGTATCGTCAAAACTCTTCGTTAGAGTCTTTCTATAATTTTTGATGATATAAAAAACCTAGTTTAGGTACATAATGTGTTTTAAAAAAAAACATTATTATTTTTGGCGTGTTACACGATATAATGGCTTATATTGGGAGTATTTCTTAAAAGCCAAAAAATTTGACATGGGTCAGTACAATTGTTATAAAAATATATTATACTCAAATAATGCTTGACAGTTTTCTGTGAAATAATTATTGTAATACAGTAAAGTAGTCATTTCAAACTTTGAAAATGTATACAATTTGTATGATCTTTCTTTTGTTTTTATTTTTTATTTATTGACGTGTAAATTGTACATTTATGAATAAAGTACTTTGACTTTGGGATGATTAATATTTGAAAACATTGTTTTATCTTTTTTTTGTAAGGAAGTAAGGATATGTTCTGGCCAGAAGAGTTTATTCAAAATCTCCCTGGTCTTGCAGAACACCTCATCGTCTCGCTAGCAGATACTGTAGTGTCGCGTCTTATGATAGCAATTTACCACGTATACATTCTTAACTTTGTTATTTTTCCTCAAACAAACATCTTACTTTGCGGCGACACGAAAAACAACTTTATTTTTGCATATCTTTACCGGTTTTTTTTGTCGTACATTACTGGGAATTTGTGGCGAATTATGATCGAACATCTTTTAGAGTTATACGTTGCATCTATTTCTTATTTTTACACTTGTTATAAGAGTGACGTTTGGCTTGAGTTTGACAAAAAGGTTTTGCTTCACTGATGGTTATTTGTGTGTAGCATAATTTGACCAAATCTGCTTAAAGTCAAATTGTCTGTATACCATTTGTGATAGAAGTGGCAAACTTAAGTGGAATTGTAATATTCATCCTACTAATATTAAAAAGTAGCAGTCGCTCGTAGTACATATTGTATAGTCTGTAGTAGTATAGCACTCAGGATATCACGTAGGTACATACCGAACGGTGAAAGAATTGTTGAAATCGTTTCAGTAGTTCCTGAGATTATGGCGTTCAAAAAAACAAACTCTTCAGCTTTATAATATTAGTATAGATTCGAAAATTTGGATGTTTACATGTTTTTTGCTCAATCACGTCGGAATGTCTGAACGGATCGGGTTGTTTAGAACACAGGTAGATTATAGTATGGAATAGCACATCGGCTACTTCTTTTCAAGGGAAAATAACGGGAAAGGGAACAATCGCGAAAGTTTAATAGTTAAATGTGTTTACATACATTAATCGATATTGACCGTCTTTTTAAGAATATTCGTGTCGTTGCAACATCAGTGATTCACAGTCAGCATATGAGGAATTCGAAACAAGGTTTAGTAGGCATCCCGGTGTAAAAGGGTTACGTGATCGTTCCCCGGTTTTATGGGGACCTCACAGCGATACATGGGACTCGTTCTTTTACTGCGTTTCGCTTGTGATTGCACGATTTTACTTCTGTTGCTGACATTACTAAATAAAATGTGTTATTTAACTTATTTATTTACTAGCTTTTTACCTTCGGTACAGAATAGGTACCTATCATCTTCGGGGTTCGCATTTTAAAATTTTACGCTAGTGTTATTGATTGGGGAATATTTGTCATAAAAAAAATATTCATGTACGAGTAGGTTACAAGATGTATTAAGTCGTATATACAAACATATGTGCAAAGATATACGATTCTCGATTAGTCCCTTTAGATTTTTCTCTAAACGATTGTAGATTTATGATTTTTGGGTAGCATTTATTTCGTAGTTTTTATTCCAATTACGAATCCTACTGGTTTTTAAACAAATTGAAATGTAGACTCAACATTTCGTTGCAAAAACACCACAAATATGACCAAACAACAATGTTTAGTCGCAAAACAAAAACACGTTTAGTTATTCACTCTCGCTTCAACACGAGTGAACATTGACAAAACAAGTCTCATTTCGTGGTTGACTACCTCCACGCGAAATATGGAAATCCCTGCATTATTTATCTGTTGTACAGTCCGCCGCTAACGCAGCGACGCATAAGCAGAGGAACACACCTCCGCTGCCTTCGAAAATAGCTTGTGACATTGTCTCTCTTTTCCACCCGTTCGTCCGTTGCGACCTGATTGAGCAGCAAACATACAGATATCCAAACATCCAAACTTTCGGATTTATAATATTCGTAAGATACAAACGTTTGCTATGTATAAAAATAAAATGTTGGTACGATTATAGACGAGGGAGATTCTTTTTCTCTTACTTTCTTTTACATAGATAATTCAATTGAAATCTAAATTATGCATGTAGCGAGGAGTTCATCAAGCTACACCCGTTCACGAGTGTGTCGGGTGTGCCAGACATCACTCTCTTCGATGTCTTCTGGAAGACGCGACTCGATATACTGTCACCATTACAGTAAAGACACGTGCTAGGTAATGATTTGGACTCTTCGTGCTCCAATAGCTGTGTGTCACTGTGCTGTTATGTGGCAGGCATGTTGCTTATCGTCAGGGACATATCCTACTCGTCTTGTCGCTCTATACAATATTAAAAGAAACATAAATGGCGGTCTTATCGCTAATAATGATCTCTTTCAACCGTCGATAGCAGAAAAATGAAGTAAACGAAGCCGAGAGTCCGAAAGTATTACTTTAAATTTACTGTATACACATTACACAACAAGTAGAAAAATAATGTGTCGTCTCTATGATACGAGTTAAGGTCAGTACTCACATACGGTATTACTCGATCGAGCTAAATTGTCGAGTAAAACCCATGGCATGGGCTTTCGTCCACACATTGAGCATTGATCTATGGAGTAAGCCGCGCCGTTCAGTATTCACCGAACCGTTCGAGCCAAAGGATGTCTGTGCAAAAAACTAGACGGTGGCTGTATTTAGCAAGACTCACAGTGCTTTATAAGAAAATCAAAGAAAATGAAAAGAAAAAACGTGAAAGAGGTACTGGGTTAAACTCGCAAATCCATTTCTCTTAAAAACACGTGTTTCAATCACGATAAACAATACTAATACTAGGCTCGCCTCGAGCCACTCGCAGTCACGTACACACGTACGAGTCAAGATTGACGGCTCGCTTCGAGTAGGTTCGAAGGAAATTACTTTCATTTAATTCCATCGAGCCGGCTCGGTGCGAGCCTTCGAGCTGTGAGTTTTGCGGTCCACACGTTGATTTTTACTCGACTTCGAGTAAAACTATCGAGTAATACCGTATGTGAGTACTGACCTTAACTCGTATCATAGAGACATACACGCAATCCCTACAGATAATTCCAATTTTCATTACATTATTTCTGTCTTTAATTTCTAGAAATAACGCAGAATGATGGTAAAACCATTTCAACTTTTTAAAACGGTAGTAGACCCACGGGTCCCAAAACATTCGATTGAATCTATATGTGTCTGACTGTTCCTAAATAGAAAGCCTTATTAATTGGGGATTAGACCATTATATTGAAAACATCATAGAGGAATTAAACGCGATCTGCATGAGTTGTATCGTGACCAAAACGTCGCGGGATCTACCGTCTAACGAAAACTGTCTTAGCTTTGATATGGCTGTCTCTTTTCTTCTCGCTTGAAATGAAAGAGACGGCAATAGCAAGAACAAAGCCGATTTAGTTAGGCGGTAGAGAGGCTGCAGGTAATTTATAAGCCGGATTAATAGGAGCTCGGATTTAGCCCTACAAGTGATTCAAATCGCGAAAATTTTAAGTGATATTTACCAACTATGTGGGTACCCACATAATTTAAGAATTATACCAAGTAACACTTTGAAATACTCCCTATTTTATTTTTCTTATTTTTGTCAGTTTTACAATTATTATTCTCGCGTTTCGCGTTCTTTCTAGATGGACATGCTACGTAGGATTACTTGATTAGGTGGTTACAATATAGTCGCCTGTGATTGGTCAACGATTCAGGTTGTTTTCATCTACGAAATTTTATACAATACAAAACATAAGACATAATTATTGACGTGAAAAAAATACATCTAACAGAGTTAGTGCGTTTACATAATTAACCAAGAAAATAATCCAATTCAATAATTTTAAAACAAAATTCAATATGTTTGAGTGAAGTAGGTAGATACTACAATTATTACGTTTCAAATGTTTGTCACGAAAGTGGCAACATTACTATCTTGGCTACATTTTTCAATTACTCTTTATAAATTTTTCATTTACTTAAATATATTACTACGCACAGACAGACATTACGATTTTTTTTTATAAAAAAATATTGTGGTTCCCATGCCCAACTTACATGAGTAAGCACCTGAGTCTCTGAATAGTTAACACAGCGGCCAAATGCTCACGTTTCATCAATATGACCTTACACTGTTACACTGTCCACGCACCAACTCGCTATAAAATTCTTATCTACCCGCATTGCGAATCCGGTCGCCATTTCCATATTCAGATCGCCGTCGACGAAGATATTTCTCGTTTTTTTTTTCGGCGTCCGACGTATCGAGTCACGTCGGAGCCCGTTGAGTAATGGCTTCGTTTCCTCGTTGTACTGTCCCTTGATAGGTCAGCTTTTATCGGCAGTAAAAAATTGACAGTCCACTGCGGGATGTATCAATTTATCGTGGCTGTGAAGTTTCGATAGGTGCATCGCATCGTCTAGTTACATTTTTCTAACGTCACGTAAAAGTCATGCAGCGTGGGTTTTCCATCGATATAAACCATTGGATCCCAAACTTCAGGCGCACGGAATCACAGATTACAGAAATAAAACCAGATGGAGAGCGCAGAACAGAGCTACTGAAGCAGACAAAGGAAATACAAACGCCGAAGCAAATACAAACTCCAGTCAGTATGAAACGGACTTCCGTGTTGTACGGAAGTCCCGTGTGATTTTAAGTTTTGTTTTAAAATATGCCGTCTTGTGTCTTAAAACATTGCAAACAATGTTCCCAAAAACAAAAAAAAGGAAATACGAATATAATTTCATAGTAAAATTTGAATATTTTTACTGTTATTTAAATAATTTAGGCGATTTCATTTTGGTGATGAATGGAACACAACACCTCAACGAAAATAGATTGGTGTGGCGATACTAAATGCAAATTATTTTCCCTGAATTTAGGGTAAAATATAGATTATATATTTTTTAGATACTCGTAGACCAAATTATTGATGGGCATTGTATTATTCAATTTAATATAATTTCAAATTTAATTTTGGTAAATGTTAAATTTGTAAAATGTGTAATTTATGACATAAAAATGTACAAAAAACAAAATCATTAATACATCATAAAATTTGTTTGTGTATTTATTTATTTCGTTAGTGGCACCACTGCCTAAAATAATACAAATTTTGTTTCCTCATGAATCAAAAGGTTATATGGAAGAGATCGCTTTTAGCGACAAGATCGCCTTTTGTGCCCATTTTGTTTTGTTATTATATTTGTTACTTCTTGTCAACTTTGTTTATGGTGCCAATAAAGTGTATTGTATAGTAATGTCATTCGATATATTATCTAAGTGAAACGGTGGCAATATAATTGGTTATAAAATGATGGTTTATAAAATAAAACATTTGTTGAAGGAAGATATTTTTGAAGTTAATATTATGCATAACGTTGTTTGTAAAAGGAGAATAATAAGTGAACTGTTAAAATGATTATTTTGTTAGTTTTTTTTTTGTTTGTTGTTTGGACCTATAACATACAGGTAGCCTATATGCATTTTATCAAAAATAGTTTGGTGGTAAAGATGGTTGTTTTAATTTTTGTTTAACCATCTAAGACATGTCCACAAAGCTGTCACTAATGAAAGTCCAAGTAAAGTCTGGAAGTTTCTCAAATCTATGGGAGTTGGCAAATCACCTCAAAATTTAACTTCGAATAAAATAGACATAAATGCTCTTAACCTACATTTTTCCTCTGCATCTACTATGACGAATGCTGTAAAAAATACTACGATAAATTATCTTTCTGCTCTTCCAACTCCTGATTATTCTCCTTTTACGTTTAATCGATTCACTGAGGGTGATGTTAAGAAGAGTGTAATGTCGATTTCCTCCAATGCTGTTGGCGGTGATAATATCAGTCGCAACATGCTACTGCCCATTCTTGACGCCATCCTTCCCGTCTTATGTTCCATCTTTAATAACTCAATCGCTTGTGGTGTTTTTCCAGCTATCTGGAAAGATGCACAGCTCATTCCATTGCCAAAGAAATCAAATCCTACCTCCTTCTCCGAATATCGTCCTATATCTATTCTTCCTTTTCTGTCCAAAGTCCTTGAGCGTCTTGTCCACTCTCAAGTTAACCAATTTCTCAACAGACAAGACCTTCTTAATCCTTTCCAATCCGGTTTCCGTCCCGGGCATAGCACTGTATCTGCTCTTGTTAAGATCACCGACGACATTCGCAAAGGTATGGACGACGGCAGGCTTACTGTTCTAGCTCTGTTAGATTTCAGTAATGCCTTTAATGTCGTCGATTTCGATATCTTGCTGGCGACATTGCGTTCTCTTAACATATCTCCATCGGTGATCGATTGGTTTCACAGTTACTTGTATGGACGCCGACAACGTATTCGCCTCGACGAGATTTTTTCGTCTTGGTGTAGTACAAATGCTGGAGTCCCTCAAGGCGGCGTGCTATCACCACTTCTATTTGCTATCTTTATCAACTCCATTTCTCACTGTTTAACTTCTTCCTACCACCTTTATGCAGACGATCTCCAAATTTACTCGCAAGCTCGACTCACTGACTTAAGTGTGGCTATTGACATCGTAAATGCCGATCTTAAGCAGATTGTACACTGGAGTAACTCCTTCGGCTTAGATGTAAACCCCAACAAGACCCAGGTTATTATACTCGGCAGTGCTTACATGATAGCTAGAGTCGATTGGTCCGCAATCCCTAAGATTGTTTTTAATGGGGTCACTATACCGTATAGCGAATCAGTTAAGAATCTTGGCGTTATTTTTGACCGCACGTTGAGCTGGGAATCACACCTAAAATCGATCAGCTGTAAACTGTTTGCATCGGGCGGGTCATTGAGACGATTACGTAATTTTTTACCTACTACTACTAAAATTGCGCTTGCACAATCTCTTCTTCTCCCCATCCTGGACTACGCAGACGTCTGCTTTCTTGACCTCAAAGAAGATCAGCTAGATAAACTTGAGCGTCTCCAAAATTATTGTATAAGATTTATATTTGGTTTACGCAAGTATGATCATGTATCTCAATTTCGTATACAGCTCAAGTGGCTCCCCATTCGCTTTCGTCGGAATGCTCATATTTTGTATTTTCTCTATAGCGTATTATTTAACCCCTCTTTTCCGCGGTATTTGAAAAAACTTTTTACGTATTGGAGCAATGCACATGGTCTACCGCTAAGGTCAAAATATAACTTGTTCCTTGAAACACCGCCGGCGCGCAGCGAAACTTTTTATGGCAAGTCATTTGCTTTTCAAGCTGTCCAGTTGTGGAATGCCTTGCCCGTCAACATTAGGCAAGCTCCTTCTCTTGCTGTTTTTAAGAACCAAGTTAAAGAGTTCTACTTGTTGCAGTCATCAGCTAGTTAAAATCATTATTCTCCTTAAAGTCCATGAAATTGTAATCTATTAATCTTTAAATATTTTAATTTGTTGAACATGTTATTATTAATTAATTATCTATTAGTCTATTATTATAAAATTATTTGCAAAGTACTCATTTATTTCATTTAAACACATTCAATTTTATACAACACAAAGTCGACACAGAAAAAAACAATAATACCAAAGCACGTAACAAGACAAATCATGTTACTGGTCAAATAAAAACTCCCCCACGCGCCGAGTGTCGCTCAAAGGTCCCCATAATACTGGCCGCATTGCCCCGCTGAATCGCCATGGAAATCCGCTGAACCAGATACCAGCCTGCCCGGGAATCGCGCCCTCTTTCACGCAAACGCCGTCCGAGGTCCAGCATAAACTTTCGAGCCTCTGCACACCACGGCCCTGCAGTCTCAACGGCAAACGGGACGAAATCATACGCCGACCCCAAACACGAGTATTTGAGGTGCTTGGCTCTGGCAGCCGCCTCCGCTCCTGCGCCGGCACTTTGCTCGGTAGCGGCGAGATGGCAGGATGCAAACGTGCTTACACACGTTGCATCCCACACGAGACAGCGTCCCCTCTGCCATGGGATCAAAGTAAGGCCATCAGGCCATAAAATTATTTGTGTATTAGGATGTAAAATCGATATATGTAATATATATATTGTTGTATTTTAAATTAGTTGCTAGTTATTCTAAATTGTTACTACTCCTAATTGTACTCCCCGTCTTCCATTATTAATTTATTTATGTTTTTACCATCCTACGGTTGCCTGGAAGAAATCGCTCTCAGCGATAAGGTCGCCAATTGCTACTTTAATATAAGTTTTTTTCTGTTTTTTTCTTTGTTATGTAAGTGCAATAAAGAGTTTATCTATCTATCTATCTATCTAAGTGAGTAAATTACACTAATATTATTATTTGCGATTCAAGTTAATTTCTAGTTGCATGCAAAACCAAAATTCTTTTCTTCATAGAATGGAAATAGTAGTAACAAGAAACCCTTGCATAATCGGTGTAATAATATTAATATTTTAAAATATCAATTGATGTGTTTATTATACGTGAAGATTTCCCAAGCTAAGACAACAATAGTGGGACTTTTTTCTTAAGACTGACAACATTATACAAGTAATTTGGAACGTTGATTTGACAATTTTAAGTCAACATGACTAATTACGGGCTTCACAGTGTTGTTCACGAAGGTTCCATCTGTGTTTTATTTCTGTAATCTGTGCACGGAATTATGTTATCGTTAGGAAGAGCAAGCGAGCTCTTTCCGTTCTAGTCGGTTGTAGCAAGCGGTGAACGTCGGACGTTTTTACCTATCACTATTCGTTGTCTACTATCAAAATACGTAGAATCACAGCATATTATCTCGCCGCGAGCGATTCTAGAGATCAAATAGGTTGATTTTGTGTAAACCACTTACGATACACACAAAGACGCAGCTCATTACCAATTTTAAGGTGCTCAGGGCACATCCATTGGTTTATATCGATGGGGTTTTCGTACTTAATTTCATGGCCTTGAGAAAATAAAATCTAATTATACTACAAGTTAAAATTCATTTATTTCAGCCAATTTGACGCACAGTTAAATATTACAATATAAACAAATTGAAAGAAGATTTATACATTTAGAAAATACACGGTTACAAAATGTAAATAAAAAAGAAGAGAAATAAATGACAAAAAAATAATTCTTAATTAATGGTAAAAAATTGTATTTGTACGTCAGTAAGTCCCTTCATGTATGGCCGTTGTACCATATTGGCTAGAATATCTGATTTTAACGTTATAAAGTCGTAGGATCAAATTCCATTTGCGCCTCTGAGTATTTTTCCCAGTGCTGGGCTGTAAGGGTTTTTCATCACCACTAGCTTTAATGGTGAAGGAAAACATCGTGAGCAAAACCGGCCTGTTTCAACAATATTTTGAGCTAACATACTCTGAGGACTCCGAAGGCAGTAGGAATATATGTGAAATGGTGGGTTATTAGTTATTACGTAAATTTTGTTATCTTTAGACTAGTGCAATAAATAAAATTTGTCTATAAAATGTACTTCGTACATACAATTCGTTTCCGGGAACCTAGTTTTACGTTTCGCGTTACAAAGTTTGAGTGCAGTTTGTAACTAACATCGCCTCGTATTTGGCGAACATTTCATTTTACATCACGTAAACCCAGTGAAGCTGCCATATTTTATCTACTTTGTAGAATGTTGAATGCAAAAATTTATCTTAACTCGTTCTCTTCAGTCTTTCAGTTACCGACATAATAAGTACCATTTTATTTACTAGCTGTGCCCGCGGATTCACCCGCGTTTTAAGGGTTTTCTTTTTTTTTCATGGAATCCTAATAATTTTCCTCAAGTAAGAGTACAGATAGTGCAATCCACGAAGACGCGCCCCACTATTTCTCCTAACCGTTTATAGTATATGTGTGCAAGCTTCCGTCAATGTTTGAGTGTTATCGATACACACTAATTACCTATGAATGCACACGCACACTACAATGACTGGTGAATGGTTCGCGACTGACGCTCGGAGCAAACGCGATTGGTGGAAACGAAAATTGGTGGGGCGCGTCTTCGTGGATTGCACTATCTATAACCTATGTTGTATATTTTTTTTTGGATGGGTAAAATTTTGGAACTTGCGTCACCGACATGCTTGATTGCAGTATACACATGATGCGACAGCTACTCGTGTACAATCGACGTATTGTGCAACATAACTACTGTTTAAAACTACTCGTAAAAATATACATTTTCATTTCTATCAGCAGTCTCTTTCAATCAAATTTTGTGTCGTCTGAAAATGTCTCATTGTCACTGAATTGACAGAGAAACCACCCCGATGAGATTAACATCAAACCTTAATGAAAATTGGAGCCCACCGTGGAACAGCTCAAAATTAAGTTAAGGCTTTTATTTCGTTCTGTTTTCTTCAAGCGTTACTAAGTTTTGCAGTGTATGTTGTTTTGAATGGACGACACAATGCTTTTCTAATAAATTACATAGATGTATTTTTGTAATCTAGTGTGACAGTGCGTGCCCATTACGGTATAGTGCAACATAGCTAATTGAACATGAATAAATAGAATCCAAATAACTGTCTGGCCCTACTTCACTCTCTTATCACTGTGTTCCGGTTTGAAGGTCGTCTATCACAGTATTTTTTGGGGTAGAATAACTGACAAAAATGTAGTACTTCTCTAGGTAGAGGCAAAGAGTCCAACCACTACAAAACAAAGATACCTTCTAAGTATTGAATTTGTCCCTAATATTATCTCATAATTTAATTACTGAATACGTTGGATATGTAATTCTATGTACAGATTTAAAATTAAAAATATTTTGTACCCGTTTTCGAAATAAAATAAAATAATAAATTGTTTGACTCAAAATCCAGTAATAAATCACTTATTTTTGTTCCCTCATCTCTCTCTCAATCTCATATCATTCAATTAATCTGTGAACTATAGAAACAAAAAAGACGTCTAGCAATCTATCTCCAACGTATGTTTTACAGTGACGTCTCGTAAACAAGTTTTTACCGCCACATTCACAAACATGCAAGGTGTGTCCCGGCAAACCCTCCCAACTTGTTTGCAAACACGCCAAGAGGAACTTGCTCTAATAAACTGTAAACACGTGGAAAGTGGCGCCCAACGTGGGACACACTCTGTGTAAGTTGTCCCTCGTGTTCAGTATGTTTATCGAATTTCAGTATATATCTGACAGCCAAACCACACTAGCTACTTTTAGCAGCGGCGACAGGCATCTGGAAAAGGTTTCTAAAAAAAGCAAAACTTGTAATGTTTAGTACGCTGAAGACATAACTGAAACCCAGGCCACCTGATAATTACCGAACTGGAGTTGAGTAAGACTATGAATATTATATAACGTTACAAAACTAGTGTGCGGGCGGAATACTTACTGAGGATACATTAATTGGGCGCCATTTTGCCGCGAGGTTGCGGTTCACTCACCTGCTACTAAGAAACTTATCTTCTGCTTTGTACTTAGCTGGAAACAGTACGTAGTTAGTAAAAACTAGTCTTTTGCGTAGTTTGCTTAATTAATAGTGTCAGTGCTATCGCTTTGTGTCTCAGTTGGTAGTCATCGAGACCCATATAACTGTAAACCCACTGGCCGTGGGTTCGAATCTCAACCAGGATAAATATTTGTGTCGAAGTCAGAGTACTTTATTCATAAATATACAATTTACACGTCAATTAATAAAAAATAAAAACAAAAGAAAGAACGTACAAATGTGTGATGGGTAGGGGGTTTTTTGTAGTATAGAGTGACGAGACGAGCAGGACATAACAGACAAGCAACAAGCCTGCCTACCTCGTCTAATCCATTAGTCCGCAACGCCGTACAAAAATCATACGACAAGGAGAAATGATCGAGAGTTTCAAGTTGCAACCCCCTCTCTTCACCGGCACTCGGTTGGAAAGCTTACAAGTAACGCCATACTGCTGAATCTTATTATTTTATACCCTTCTGTCATTCTACATAGGTCTCCTTGTGGTTCATATGTCTCATACATTTTGTTCACGGGCCTGTAGTTTATACCTCGGTCACGGTCACAGCTATTGTATTAGTCTTTTACTGAATTCCAAATCCAAAAATGCCTGTTGTTGTCTAATAAAGCAGTCAAGTTATGGATAAATTTCCACTTGTGATTCTCCCAAGAGCATATATGTACATGCTATCGTGTGATATTCAGCGACGTACTTGTCCGTAACACCATCAAATTTAATGAGACAAACTATCGGTCAATCATGGTACCTGATTTCCTATGAAAAAAGAAAAGTCACTTGTGTAAAAAGCAGACCAACCATCATAATCAGACAGATAAACGTATCTTGATAGGGATAATCCAACCAACACAGGCAACACGATTAAAATAATCTGCCAACACAGAGTTGAATTTAAATCCGACCAAACACGGGCCAAAACCAATAAAAGTTAAACGGGTGAGATAAAAGTTCCAACACCTCCCTGATATCAATTAACCAACGGCTTCAAATAGGCGTACACATCGAGGCCTATCTGTGGATTGAAACACAAGTGACATAACTGCGGTATATAATTTTTGTTATTGTAACAAATATGTTTTAAAAACAGTCAAAATCGTAAGCTAGAAGTGTGCGTATTGTCTATGGTTTTTTGCCAAATTCCTCGGTTTATGTTTGTAAACACTCGTATAAACGGAATAAAAGAAGCAGGCGATAAGAACCGATTCCCCTGCTTCTTCCGACGTTCGCAGATATTCATCCTGTTAATTAAATAATGTTAATTGCATTTCATTATTCATATCTGATGCGAAAAGCACTTCAAGGAACTTGGCGACTACGAGTTCTTGTTTAGCTAAAACTATTACAATAAAGTAGCCAAGTGCGAGTTGGACTCGCCCATGAAGGGTTCCGTTCCAGCAAGTAACATAATATACATAGTACACATAGTTCTTGTAGTTCGTTGTAACTTTGATCGAAGTTTTAATAATAGTGTATTTATGACGTACTAAAAAAAAACTACTCATCAGATCGAGTTCAAACTAATTTTCGTTGGTAGTTTTCATGGTAATGTACGTCATATATTTTTTTTAGTTTTTTCATTCTCTTACTTTAGAAGTTAGAGGGAGGGGGGGGGGACACACATTTTACCACTTTGGAAGCGTCTCTCGCGCAAGTTATTCAGTGTAGACAAAAATTATATTAGAAACCTCAACATCATTTTTTAAGACCTATCGATAGACACCCCACACGTGTAGGTTTGATGAAAAAAAAATTTTTGAGCTTCAGTTCTCAGTATGGGGGGCACCCCTAATTTTTTTTTTTTTTTAACTTTTGTAAAAATCTTAATGCGGTTCACAGAATACATCTACTTACCAAGTTTCAACAGTGTAGTTCTCATAGTTTCGGCAAAAAGTGGCTGTGACATACGGACGGACAGACAGACAGACAGACAGACATGACGAATCTATAAGGGTTCCGTTTTTACGTTTTACGGAACCCTAAAAAGTAGCGATTTTTATCGGCTACATTTCAGACCGTACGTCGGATCCGGTTTTTCAAGTTCAAAAATAAAATAAAGTAGCCAAGTGCGAGTTGGACTCGCCCATGAAGGGTTCCGTTGCAGCAAGTAACATAATATACATAGTACACATAGTTCTTGTAGTTCGTTGTAACTTTGATCGAAGTTTTAATAATAGTGTATTTATGACGTACTAAAAAAAAACTACTCATCAGATCGAGTTCAAACTAATTTTCGTTGGTAGTTTTCATGGTAATGTACATCATATATTTTTTTTAGATTTTTCATTCTCTTACTTTAGAAGTTAGAGGGGGGGAGGACACACATTTTAGCACTTTGGAAGCGTCTCTCGCGCAAATTATTCAGTGTAGACAAAAGTTATATTAAAAACCTCAACATCATTTTTGAAGACCTATCGATAGACAACCCACACGTGTAGGTTTGTTGAAAAAAAAAATTTTGAGTTTCAGTTCTTAGTATGGGGGGCACCCCTAATTTTTGTTTTTTTAAAAAACTTTTGTAAAAATCTTAATGCGGTTCACAGAATACATCTGCTTACCAAGTTTCAACAGTGTAGTTCTCATAGTTTCGGCAAAAAGTGGCTGTGACATACGGACGGACAGACAGACAGACAGACAGAAAGACAGACAGACATGACGAATCTATAAGGGTTCCGTTTTTACGTTTTACGGAACCCTAAAAAGATACTGCTAGTAAATCTCAAACGTCGAAAACTCAAGTCGCACTTGGCCTGCAATATTACGGAAACTTGTAAAATAAAGTAGCCAAGTGCGAGTTGGACTCGCCCATGAAGGGTTCCGTTGCAGCAAGTAACATAATATACATAGTACACATAGTTCTTGTAGTTCGTTGTAACTTTGATCGAAGTTTTAATAATAGTGTATTTATGACGTACTAAAAAAAAACTACTCATCAGATCGAGTTCAAACTAATTTTCGTTGGTAGTTTTCATGGTGTTGTACATCATATATTTTTTTTAGATTTTTCATTTTCTTACTTTAGAAGTTAGAGGGGGGGGGACACAAATTTTACCACTTTGGAAGTGTCTCTCGCGCAAACTGTTCAGTGTAGACAAAAACTATATTAGAAACCTCAACATCATTTTTAAAGACCTATCGATAGACACCCCACACGTGTAGGATAGATGAAAAAAAAATTTTTGAGTTTCAGTTCTCAGTATGAGGGGCAACCCTAATTTTAATTTTTTAGGGTTCCGTAAAACGTAAAAACGGAACCCTTATAGATTCGTCATGTCTGTCTGTCTGTCTGTCTGTCTGTCTGTCTGTCTGTCTGTCTGTCTGTCTGTCCGTCCGTATGTCACAGCCACTTTTTGCCGAAACTATGAGAACTACACAGTTGAAACTTGGTAAGTAGATGTATTCTGTAAACCGCATTAAGATTTCAACAGCAAAATTAAAAAAAAAAAAAATATTAGGGTTGCCCCCCATACTGAGAACTGAAACTCAAAATTTTTTTTTTCATCAAACCTACACGTGTGCGGTGTCTATCGATAGGTCTTCAAAAATGATGTTGAGGTTTGTAAAATCATTTTCGTCTACACTGAATAATTTGCGCGAGAGACACTTCCAAAGTGGTAAAATGTGTGTCCCCCCCCCTCTAACTTCTAAAGTAGGGGAATGAAAAATCAAAAAAATATATATGATGTACATTACCATGTAAACTACCAACGAAAATTAGTTTGAACTCGATCTGATGAGTAGTTTTTTTTTAGTACGTCATAAATGCACTATTATTGAAACTTCGATCAAAGTTACAACGAACTACAAGAACTATGTGTACTATGTATATAATGTTACTTGCTGCAACGGAACCCTCCATGGGCGAGTCCAACTCGCACTTGGCCACTTTATTTTAATTTCTTTTTTAAAAATCTTAATGCGGTTCACAGAATACATCTACTCACCAAGTTTCCACACTGTAGTTCTCATAGTTTCTGCAAAAAGTGGCTGTGACATACGGACGGACAGACAGACAGACAGACAGACAGACATGACGAATCTATAAGGGTTCCGTTTTTACGTTTTACGGAACCCTAAAAAGATATTTGTCAAATTTTAATTACCGTACTTTTCCTTAAAGCGACCGAACCTCATCAAGGCCGCGCGTTCAATTAACAGAATACGATTCTGTATTGTCACTCAAAACGTTGGCCAAGTTAATTAAAATATCCCTTAATAGCGCGAGGGGAACCCGCCTGTTACATTTGCTTTGCTAAAAGATTTGGCTGACATTAAACAATTTTCATTGGTCCTTCGAGGTTCTTTGCTAACAGATTGGTGAATTAGACTCTCATCGGTCTTTCGAGCTTCCGAGATAACTGCTGGCTAAAGAGCGTTGCCATCACTCGTTGCAGCTACGCTTACATTGCAACGTAGCTATAGAGCTTACCGTTTAACGCGATTAGTTATTTGTAAGCGGACGTTAAGCCAAGAACGAATGTTACAGTCAGTTTTTAGACTTAAGTCCTATGGAATTAGTTACGAGTATTGGTTGCAACCAGATGTTCGTATCAATAACAGCAACAGAACAAGGTTAGGGGCCACTGAGCGGTCGAAAGTAATTCTAACAACAAAGCCAACAAACTTACTGTTAGAATTTAGTGAAGACTAATTACAAATCTTATTTTAATTACTAAAAACTGTGTCGTGTAATTTCTCTGGAAAGATTGACTTCAAACCGGAATACAGTGATTTTTGCATATTAGTGCTTGGCGGTAGAATAACTAGCAAAGTGGTATTTCCCCGGACTCTGCAAAACTTATAACTCAGAATTTGATAGCTCACTTTGGGAACTCGTGTAGTTTAGTTAGTGAAACCGGAGCGGGCGGCCATTACCATGCTAACGCATTTCTAGATGGCCAATGGCCGTGGTTCCGAGTTCACCCGAAAATGTCTTATCATTCCCGAGCGTGACGCTAGAATTCAATACACAGCCCTCGAAAAATCAGTCTGTGGTGCGCCAAAAGAGGTTTTCACTTCAAAAATCACAGGTAAAAATTGTTCTCATGAAATCGATTTGATGATAATTGAGATCTTAATTCGAAAATGTACAATTGTACATATGTTATGTAGATTACTTCTCACCCAAGCCCCTTCTCCTTGTGGTTAAAAAACATGCCTGTGTAGCACGTGCGTCAAACACGCCCCTTCAGAGCAGTGTCCCACAATGTTTGTAGTTTATTAGAGAGATTTGCTCTTGGCGTATTTGCTTACTGTTCTGGGGGAAGGTTGCGAAATTTCTGCCGTGAGAGTATAAGATTCTGCTCGACCACGGAACGTCGTTGGCGATGTCGCTGAACTATATCACTTCTATACGACGTCTTTCACTTATTTTTGTGAAATACTATAGTGGCACCAATCATGAAAACTATGCCTGGTGGCCAGTAGTCTATGTATAGGTATATCCTATCTGAATTCGCAAAGTAACCTTCCCTTCTTTTTTATGTAAATACTCGTAGTACTTCTACTATATATTAAATGCATAATTCGTGTACCTAATTCTGGGATAAAAAAGATTGTGTATACTATTATTAACACCTACATTTTGCGGAAAATTTACCGTGGTTCAGACTTCATTCAGAAGTTATTGATCTTGTTGGCGATCAACACATGTACATATAGGCTAGTTTCAATATGTTTTATAATGAGTACGTTAAAACTGTAATAATTATAAAAATATGTGTAACTGTTAGGTAAATAAGGTTTATTTAGGTAGATTTAAGTAGGGCACACCTAATAAATATAATTGTTGGTTAGTTTTATTCGGATATTAGGTAGGGTGTCTACTTATTTGGTAAACTTTAGGTAAAAATTAGAAAATATGGCAGTTTTTGGTAAATAAAACGATTGTAAGCTAAGGTACCCCCAAGGTAGTTATGTTAATTGATAGACCTGGTCGTGGGCTACATTTTGAGTGTTCATTCATTAGCCTACGACCAGAAATATGAAAGTTATGGTCAAAAGAGTGACTTGTCCATAGTGAAAATGAACCGAAAAGAGGGCTCAGAATACGGGGCTCTCTTTGAGGTAAAGGTAAGGGGGTACCTTAGCGATCTCGATTTTGTTCGGAGCATGCTCTGCTCAGCGGCTCCAGTTAGAAGACTCAACAAGAAGGAAAAATAAAAGGAAGACTCAAGCAACCAGCGTTTCACTACCCCGCTCCCTGCTCCCCTACGAGGTCCGGCCAAGAAGATCTCGTCGAGCGAACGTCGGGATCACGTCGTATCAGCGCCGAGTCGTCGCCAAGGGCACATCGGGTGTCACTTCGGTGGTCACGTCGGGGGTCACGTCGGGGGTCACGTCGGTGGTCACGCCGGGGGTCACGTCGGTGGTCACGCCGGTGGTCACGCCGGTGGTCACGCCGTTGGTCACGTCGGTGGTCACGCTGGTGGTCACGCCGGTGGTCACGCCGGTGGTCACGTCGGTGGTCACGCTGGTGGTCACGCCGGTGGTCACGTTGGGGGTCACACCGGGGGTCACGCCGGGGATCACACCAGAAGACAAGGTCAAGTCAAGATCACCCAAGGTCAAGTTCACATCCAGGACGAATTCGAGGATTGTCCCACAGCGGTCGCAAAGTGAACCCAGGGACGAGTCTACCAGCGCCCGTCGGAACGAGAGGGCACGTACTCAAGAGACCTACTTACAACAGGTCTCTCCCCCTCTCGCTGCCGGCAGACTAGGCTCGTCAAACGCATAGCGGTCGGTCACATACGGCCGGTCCGCGACAGCTGGTCCTTCGAGCCGGATTCACGCCGTAGCGATCATCGTGGGACTTCGTCGAGGGAAGTGAAGACATCTGCGCTTCAACAACGGACGAGGTGATCATCGATTAAGAAACGAAGATCAAGATGCCCGTTACAAGAAGCCAGAAGGGAGGTGATCGGCTGGAACGCACGCCGACTGAGAGAACATCACGTGGCACCCCTATAGAGTCCGGTACGACGTCCGGTACCAGAACAGAAGGTACCTTCCCGTCTGGGACGTCGTTCGAGATTGCGATTGGGGGTACAACCGAGGAAGTCAGAACACTGCTGGGAAGCCCAAGTTCGAAGATCTCCGAGAGGCTACAGAAATCAAAGGCCTCATCTGTAGCATCAACAGCCAGGCGGAAAATAGAAATGGAAGCACGTGTAGAGTTAGCTCGACGGAAGCTAGACCAGGCACGAGCTGCGGCTGAATTGGCAAAGGCAGAACTGGAGATGGTTCAACTAGAAGAAGACGATGACGACTCCGTGATCAGCGTGCCAGTAAACCGGGAAGAGATGGTGCAGAATTGGATCAGCGATTCGACGGAAAGGCTGCCAGGGAAAGTGTCAGAACCGGAGAAGCCCGGTAAGGCACAGGCAGCCACGAAAATCACTGAAGCTTCTGCCGACATCAAGGGCATCGCTGAAGCACTACGGGACGTCGTCAAGTTGTCAACGAGAAATGTAGCAGCACCTAGCTACATGTTCGAACTCCCACAGTTCGACGGGAACGCTAGCGAGTGGCTAGTCTTCAAGAGGGCATACGAAGATACGGCTGAGAACTTCTCTCCAATCCAGAACATGATAAGGCTGAGGAAGTCCATCAGGGGTGCAGCGCAAGAGTCTGTCAAATGTCTGTTGTATTCAGACAATACACCTGAAGACATCATAGAAGCACTGCGTCGGCAATATGGTAGACCGGATGGACTGGTACTGGCAGAGATGGAGAAACTGAAGAGGCTGCCAAAGATGACGGAGAGCGCTCAAGACGTGTGCGAATTTGCATGTCGAGTGAGCAACATCGTGGCAACAGTAAAGAGTCTGAAGAAGCCTCAGTACCTCCAGTCGCCGGAAATGCTGAAGACCATAGTGGACAAGATGCCTGCGGTCATACGATTCCGATGGTTCGACTTCACGGCGGATACAGAAGATCCAGACTTACTCCAGCTGAGCAGGTTCTTGAACAGGGAGGCAGACCGGTGCAGTCAATATGCACTACAAGAAGCTGTAACCAAAAGCCAAAGCTGGAAGAGAGAAGTCACACATGCCGCCGTGGAACAAAGGGAAGATAAGGAAAACTGTCCACACTGTCAAGGAAGCCATCGCCTGCACCAATGTAAAAAGTCCACGGAAGCCTCCATCAAGGAACGCTGGAAAATTGCATCAAATTGCAAGCTATGCTTCAAATGCTTGCAAGGTCGACATCGGAAGCAAGACTGCCAGAAGCCAGGATGCAGAGTATGCAGAAGATGGCACCATGAGCTTCTACATGAAGATCGACAACCTGAAGGATTGAAGAAGGAACCGGATGGCAGAGAAATAACCAACAACGTGCTCCAGGTCAACACGGCGAAAATCAAGAAGGCGTATTTGAAGATGGTACCAGTAGAGATCTACGGACCAAAGGGGAGCGTCAAGGTTTTGGCTCTGCTGGACGAAGGTTCAACGGTGACACTGGTCGACTCATCGGTAGCCAAACAACTGGGACTACAGGGACCTCAAGAGCAACTCACCATAGAAACAGTTGGAGGGAAGTTGCTGTCGAACAAAAGATCCATGAAGCTCAATATGAAAGTTCGAGGAGTTCATCAAACACGAAAAAGGACCATCACCGGGGCAAGAACCATGGACGAACTTCACCTGACACCTCAAGCAGTAGACAAGGAGAATATCGATGTGTACCCTCACTTGCAAAAGATGGCGGAGCAACTCTGCTACAAGGAAGAACGGCCCAAGGTACTCATCGGGCAAGATAACTGGGAACTGATTGTCTCCAGGGGAACGCGGAAAGGGAAGAGAAACCAGCCCGTCGCATCCCACACATACTTAGGGTGGGTGCTACACGGTTGCGACTCGAGTTCCACGAAACCTGACGACATTGTTACCTGCGGGCATGTCTTCGCCCGAGAAGAACAAACGCCAGACTTCAAATCGGTGGTGAATCAAATTAAAGGCATCCGAAAGAAGAAGAAGTCTCACTCGATGAAAGAATCAGTAGAGAAGGTACTTCGAACAAAAGGCCAGAAAAAGTGCTACAGGGAAGACATCACTACGCTCACGAAGGGGAGGCCCCCTGAGACATCTAAGATGAAAGAGATCGACGTGAAAACAGCAAGGTGCATGCCAGATGAGGGACATCGCTTCGGACAACCGCCTTCATCGAGTGCAGCTGTCGACTATCTTGGCCCCACTGTTGTCAAGGTGGGTCGACGGCGTCAGAAGCGAAGAAGAGCCTTGTTTCGGCGAGAAGACTGCCTGCCGCCCTTACACTGTGGCAATGCAGTCCTCGCTGTGGGTTTCACTCTGCGGCGGCCAACCTCCAAGGCCGCGCTGTTGGTGCCTCCATGGGGCGGCGAGCACGAGGTTCCTGAGTTCCTGACGTCGAGCAACGGCAGCGTCGAGACGACGAGCAAAGGGCCTCCGACCAGTGAGATCGCCGAACCAGAGGATGGTGCTAGCGCACGAAGGGGAGGATGTTGGCGATCAACACATGTACATATAGGCTAGTTTCAATATGTTTTATAATGAGTACGTTAAAACTGTAATAATTATAAAAATATGTGTAACTGTTAGGTAAATAAGGTTTATTTAGGTAGATTTAAGTAGGGCACACCTAATAAATATAATTGTTGGTTAGTTTTATTCGGATATTAGGTAGGGTGTCTACTTATTTGGTAAACTTTAGGTAAAAATTAGAAAATATGGCAGTTTTTGGTAAATAAAACGATTGTAAGCTAAGGTACCCCCAAGGTAGTTATGTTAATTGATAGACCTGGTCGTGGGCTACATTTTGAGTGTTCATTCATTAGCCTACGACCAGAAATATGAAAGTTATGGTCAAAAGAGTGACTTGTCCATAGTGAAAATGAACCGAAAAGAGGGCTCAGAATACGGGGCTCTCTTTGAGGTAAAGGTAAGGGGGTACCTTAGCGATCTCGATTTTGTTCGGAGCATGCTCTGCTCAGCGGCTCCAGTTAGAAGACTCAACAAGAAGGAAAAATAAAAGGAAGACTCAAGCAACCAGCGTTTCACTACCCCGCTCCCTGCTCCCCTACGAGGTCCGGCCAAGAAGATCTCGTCGAGCGAACGTCGGGATCACGTCGTATCAGCGCCGAGTCGTCGCCAAGGGCACATCGGGTGTCACTTCGGTGGTCACGTCGGGGGTCACGTCGGGGGTCACGTCGGTGGTCACGCCGGGGGTCACGTCGGTGGTCACGCCGGTGGTCACGCCGGTGGTCACGCCGTTGGTCACGTCGGTGGTCACGCTGGTGGTCACGCCGGTGGTCACGCCGGTGGTCACGTCGGTGGTCACGCTGGTGGTCACGCCGGTGGTCACGTTGGGGGTCACACCGGGGGTCACGCCGGGGATCACACCAGAAGACAAGGTCAAGTCAAGATCACCCAAGGTCAAGTTCACATCCAGGACGAATTCGAGGATTGTCCCACAGCGGTCGCAAAGTGAACCCAGGGACGAGTCTACCAGCGCCCGTCGGAACGAGAGGGCACGTACTCAAGAGACCTACTTACAACAGGTCTCTCCCCCTCTCGCTGCCGGCAGACTAGGCTCGTCAAACGCATAGCGGTCGGTCACATACGGCCGGTCCGCGACAGATCTGAAGACCTTAAAAAAGTAACAAATAAAATCAATAAGTCCCACAACACTGCTAATAATACCTACTAATTATGACCACCTACTGCTGAATCGTTAGAGGAAATCATCTTCCAGAAATATATACAGTTCGCCCAATTAAGAGCGAATCATACAATAAATAAATGTATTCCCCGAAATATTTTTCCAATTTTTCCGCGAATTAAAAGCTAATTTTCCATAGATTACTCTTCAAATCTTCCAATTGGGAATCATTTATTTTCGTCGTTACGCTGGATTTTCTCGATCAGGATTATGTGGATTTTCAGTTAATTGACATCTTTTCATTCTGTAGAAATTATTATCTATTGAAGATTACTTTGAACTGGGTACAGTCGGCTTACTCGCTCGTTTTGCAATTTTCCGGCAATTTTGGATGGTACTAATTTCGGTACAATATATTTGTATACCCGCCTCTATAAGCAGCAATGGGTATAAAATGAGCATATTTATGTTTTTGAAGTTATACTCATAGTGGTGCGCTTGAAAAAAAGGCGAGAGTGAATTTTTAAAGACGGGGACATGTACACTGACACCCAAAAAAGGCATGGCATGTTGGCTGGAAACTCTCTTCAGAATGAATTTTCACAAGGTGTGCAAAAATTGACACCCATATTTTACACATTGAAGTTAGAAGCGCGTTATTTTTTAAAGGGAACTATTGCAGTTGGCCTCAAGGGCTTCAAAACAGGGCCTCAAGGGAAATCTACAGCCTAGTAAGTTTTGGGCTATTGGAGGAGCGTTAGTAGAATTTTAGCATTAGTAATACTTAAAAAAATAAATCTCTGGAAACCGCTGGTTGCAGGTTGCGCAAGACCGATCTTTGTGGAAATCTTGGGGTGAGACCTATGTCCAGCACTGATGATGAAAAAAAAAAAGTATAAGTTCTTGCGTGCGTACTTGAGTACACAATACATATACAGTTTTTTTTTCTATCTTCTAGAATGACGGGACCACAGATTACAGAAATAAACACAGATGGAACCTTCGTGAACAACACTGTGAGGCCCGTAATTAGTCATGTTGACGTAAAATTGTCAAATCAACGTTCCAAATTACTTGTATAATGTTGTCAGTCTTAAGAACAAAGTCCCACTATTCTTGTCTTAGCTTGGGAAATTTTCACGTATAATAAACACATCAATTGATATTTTAAAATATTAATATTATTACACCGATTATGCAAGGATTTTTTGTTACTACTATTTCCATTCTATGAAGAAAAGAATTTTGATTTTGCATGCAACTAGAAATTAACTATAATAAAATTAGTGTAATTTACTCGCTTAGATAGGTTAAACAAAAATTAAAACAACCATCTTTACCACCAAACTATTTTTGATAAAATGCATATATGTAGGCTACCAGTATGTTATAGGTCCAAACAACAAACAAAAAAAAAACTGACAAAATAATCATTTTAACAGTTCACTTATTATTCACCTTTTTTTTGACAAAACAAGACTTTAAAATCAAGTAACCGTATAATGACATTCTCGAAACATACGTAACGCGGACAAGCTGGATGTCATATCACACTCTCTCACAAGTTACAAGGTCACGGAAGCTAACTCACATAACCTGAAGTTTATAACACTCTTCCCAAAATAGTTATAAAGCTTCTGCCCTAAGTTTCGGCAGCTTAAAGTGCTGGCTTATTGATCAAACTTTTTATAGTTACACCGAATTTTTAGAGAGTGATGGCTAAGTCCTATAAAAATGTAAACAAAAAATTGACATGGGTCAGTACAATTGTTATAAAAACATATTATACGCATATAATGCTTGACAGTTTTCTGTACAATAATTATTATAATACAGTAAAGTAGTCATTTCAAACTTTGAAAATGTAGGTATACAATTTGTATACTCTTTCTTTTGTTTTTATTTATTGACGTGTAAATTGTACATTTATGAATAAAGTACTTTGACTTTAATATTAAAAAACTTTACAATTTAAAAATATTTCATTTTACAAACAACGTTATGCATAATATTAACTTCAAAAATATCTTCCTTCAACAAATGTTTTATTTTATAAACCATCATTTTATAACCAATTATATAGCCGTTTAACTTAGATAATATATCGAATGACATTACAATATAATACAAAACACTTTATTGGCACCATAAACAAAGTTGACAAGAAGTAACACATATAATAACAAAACAAAATGGGCACAAAAGGCGATCTTGTCGCTAAAAGCGATCTCTTCCATTAACCTTTTGATTCATGAGGAAACAAAATGTGTAATATTTTGGGCAGTGGTGCAACTAACGAAATAAATAAATACAAATTTTAGGATGTATTAATGATTTTGTTTTTTGTACATTTTTATGTCATAAATTACTCATTTCACAAATTTAACATTTACTTAGATTAAATTTGAAATTAAATTAAATTGAATAATACAATGCCCATCAGTAATTTGGTCTACGAGTATCTAAAAAAATATATAATCTATATTTTACCCTAAATTCAGGGAAAATAATTTCCATTTAGTATCGCCACACTAACCTATTTTCGTTGAGGTGTTGTGTTCCATTAATCACCAAAATAAAATCGCCTAAATTATATAAATAACAGTAAAAATATTCAAATTTTCCTATGAAATTATATTCCTCTTTCCTTTTTTTGTTTTTGGGAACATTGTTTGAAGACACAAAACGGCATATTTTAAAACAAAACTTAAAACCACACGGGACTCCCGTACAACACGGAAGTCCGTTTCATACTGACAGGAGTTTGTATTTGCTTCGGCGTTTGTATTTCCTTTGTCTGCTTCAGTAGCTCTGTTCTGCGCGCTCCATCTGGTTTTATTTCTGTAATCTGTGGACGGGACGAGTAAGACATGTGCTGGATGGTAACCATCACGCCTGCCTATAAAAGCACATGAATTTATTTATTTGAACATGATGAGCAAGTCACTGCCTAACAGAGCAATTAGCAATATATGTATAACATTAGCATTATTTTTTTCTTTTTTTTTTTAAAATGAAAGTGACGATACGAGCAGGACATTTGCCTGATGGTAAGCAACATGCCTGCCACATAACAGCACAGTGACACGCAGCTATTGGAACATGAAGAGTCCTTATCATTACCTAGCACTGCACTGCGCTCTCACCCAGAGATCTAAGATGTTATATCTCTAAGCCCTGTAATTTCACTGGATGTGATTTCAATTAATGTTTTATCTCATGTAATTTCTCTCTAAAAATACGAACAAACAGTCTCTTTCACATTCGTAACATTAGTGTCATCGACTTTTCATTCAGCGAAAATTGTTAGCCCCAAAATGTTTCTCGGAAAGGTCCATAAAATCCGCGGATGGAAAGTTTCCCTCCAATAAAACGATATGCTGGTTTTATGTTCCCAATATGTATAGTTTCTGACGTGATATGGTCGCGATAAATATTTTTAGATCCAATCCAATCCAATCCAATTCATTTATTCGAACCATAAATTCATAAGAACACTTGGTAACGTCATTAACAAAAAGGCATAAGAATCCGTGTACATAATAAGATAAAATAACAATGTCAAAATGAATAAAGCTGTAAAGGAGCCTCGTCAATCAAATGCAGCTGTAAAAAGGCTTTGTCAAAGACAAAATATCAAATAATTAATACATACAGTATACAGATACTACATGAGTACAATGTTCCATCAAAAGTTTTATAAATCTATTATTTTACCTTATTACAAGATTCTAGTTTCAACACAGTTCTCTTCCATACGTTACTATCTTTAACAAAGTCATCTATATTATAATATGCCTTGGTCAATAGGTAGCTTTTTATTTCATTTTTAAACTTTGTTTCATTAAGACCTTCGACTTGTGCAGGGATTGCATTATAGAAGCGAATACCATTACATTTGAAAGAGTTATTTGTTTTCTGAAGTCTGCACTTAGGAAATACAATTTTGTGCTTATGGTGCGCTTTTGGATTCAGATCAGTTAGTTTCTTCAGTCGACTTCGATTTTTTCTTACATACATTATACATTCATAAATATACAATGAAGGGACTGTTAATATGTTTATAGTTTTGAAAATCTCCCGTACTGAATCTCTAGCTGATAAATTATATAGACCACGGATTGCTCTCTTTTGCAATATGAAAACTGAGTTTCTGTCTGCAGCTGAACCCCATAATAAAATCGCGTAGGACATAATGCTATGAAAATAGCCAAAATAAACAAGCCTAGCTGTTGCGACGTCCGATATTTTTTTAATTTGACGAACAGCGTGGGCAGCTGAACTAAGTCGGTCAGCCAGTGTCTCTATGTGAGGACCCCATTGAAGCTTTGAATCTACTGAAATACCCAGAAATCGAGTAGATTGTACAGGTTCGATGAGTTCATCTTTCAGTCTTATATCAAGTTTATCGCACATTACATTGCAGAGTGAGAATTTTATACATTTCGTTTTAGTTGGGTTAAGTACTAGATTATTTGCATCAAACCATTTGTACGCAATGTCTAAAATTACGTTAATTTCTGTGAAATCGTTTATTCCTCTCTTCACTTTGAACAGAAGTGATGTATCATCGGCGAACATTACTATTTCTATATTTTTATGTTTCTTAATCATGAAAGGAAGATCATTTATGTAAATAAGAAACAGGAAAGGTCCAAGTATGGAACCTTGTGGTACACCCATTCTTATAGGCGACTCATTTGATTGCACACCGTCAACATCGACTATCTGTACACGGTCTTTAAGATATGAAGAAATAAAATTTAGAGCTGGTTTCGATACCCCATAGAACTGCAGTTTCTTCAAAAGAGTTTCATGATGAACACAGTCGAAAGCTTTTGATAAGTCACAAAATACTCCTAGAACGTCATGATGGTCTTCCCAGGCTTTCAATATATAATTGGTTAGTTCAATACCTGCATCGGTAGTGGAACGTCCTTTTGTAAATCCAAATTGGTTACTATGTAAAAGGTTATTAATATTAAAGTAAGACAAAAGTTGCTTGAGAACTAGTTTCTCGAATATTTTGCTGATGCAGGGCAAAACCGAGATGGGTCTGTAGTTTCCAAGTTCGTTTTTGTCTCCAGATTTAAACAAGGGTATCACTTTACTATACTTCATCATGTCAGGAAATGTGCCATTTTTGATACATTCGTTAAATAATTCTGCTAAATATGGGGCAATGTTATTAATTATCCCCTCAAGTACCTTAACAGATAATCCCCATAAGTCCTCTGTATTCTTAACTTTAATGTCTTTGAACGTTTTTAGTATTGCAGTGGCAGTAACATGATGAAACTCAAATGTAGATGAAGGACAATCAACATTTTCTGTCAACATTTCCTCTGCAAGAGAGGGAGACGAAGTTAGGTGTTTAGTTGTCTCTAAGGGAATATCAGCAAAATAAGCCCTGAAAGCATCTACAATGTCCGATTTTTTTGTAGTGACATTTTCACCAACCCGAACTGCGCGCATCATTTCACGACTTTTGGTTTTACCAGACTCCTTGTTTATTATCTTCCACGTGCTTTTTATCACGTTGTTGGAGTTTTTAATTTGATTCCGAATGAATATTGCTTTTGCTCGAATACACAAATTTCTAAAAATATTTGAATACCTCTTAACATAGACTTTTGTTGCATCGTCGTTGCAGTATGTCTTTAGTTTATATAAATTGTAAAGATTGTTTCGACTTTTAATAAGTCCTGGTGTTGCCCATTCGGCAAACTTCGGTTTTGCGTTAATATTAATTAATTTGGTATGAAAAATATTATTATAATGTGTACTCAGCATTTTAAAAAACTCAGAATAATTACGATTAGGATCATCAATAGTCATGTCGAAAAAATTGTTCGAAAAATGATTAGATATCGCGGTATTTAAAGCTGACATACGGGACAATGTAATGGGTCTAACAAGCACTTTCTCTTCCGCCCTTTTCATACAGGCAGGAAGAGAAATGCTCAAACCCCTATGGTCCGAACGCAAACAATCTAGGACTTCAGAATGAATGTATTCACAGTTTACAAAAACATTATCAATGCAGGTTGCAGAACAACCTTTCTTAGTTACTGCGACCCTTGTGGGTTCCGTGAACACTTTTGTCAAATTAAACGATTGGCATAACATTAATATATTGCTCTTATTACGAGATTCCGAAAGTATGTCTGTGTTGAAGTCTCCACACATCACAATTTGTTTATTTTTCTTAGATATTCTACTCAATGCTTCCTCTAAAGTAGTTAGGAAGATCTCAATTTCGGCACTAGGTGGCTTATAAACGCATAAAACAACATATCGATCCAATTCTACGCAAGCTAGTTCACAATGGCGTTCAACAGTTATATTTTCTACATCTTTTCGGGACTTATATTTCACATTGTTGCTTACAAAAATTATGCAACCACCTCCTATTGCCAATTTTCTATAGTATATACTACCTATTGTATAATTGTTTAGGCAAAAATTCAATTCACATTTCGATAACCAGGTCTCAGTGAAACAAATTACATCGTAATTGTGTGAGCTTTCTAAGAATAGCTCTATTTCTTCTAGTTTACCTAACAGCCTGTTAATATTCTGGTATAAAATATAAACGGTGTTCTCTTGAACCTTCTGAGTAACAGTTCTTTTGTTGCAAGGGGGACCTAGTATATTACGACGCTTTGTTGTAACATAATGAGGCCTCTCTGTTGTCAGGGATTTCAGTTTAAACAGTCACTGTTGGTTGTCGCAATATTTGTCAAGTTTTGAAATTTCCTTTTTCGCTCGTTTGACAATGTAAAAACAATCAGTTTAGCTATTTTAACTTTTAAGTGTCGGGCTAAGAATTGTTTCCCATTGGACAATACAAAATTGTGTATAAAATTATTAATATCAAATAATATAAAATCTCCGCCTTTGTTTGAAATAAGGTTGTGTAAAATAACATTCAAAGAATATATTTTTTGATTTTGTCCATCGCTCAAAGAAGTCGAATAAGGAAAGTACGGTATACAATTACAATAATACACAATTACTAATTAATTTATTTTATACACAAAATTAAACCGACTTCGAAATCACCAATAGGCACTCGAAAAATAAATCATCTTGTCGTAGGTTGTCAAATTAATCGTAGGTAACTTGACCGTTATTATTAAATATTATGTACCTAATTTATTGAAAGAAAAAAAAATAATTTTAAAATAATAATTAAAAAACTAATCTCCGAATAACCCACCTCTAACTGCTCCCGGCGCAAAAGTGCCCATTATGCTCGCCGCGTTCCCACGCTGAATGGCAATGGCCAACCTTTGCTCCAGGAAAGCACCAGAGCGGGAGTCACCCGTATTCTCCCTGAGCCTGCGCCCCAATTCTGAGAGGAACCCTTTAGCCTCTGCGCCCCAACAACCCAAGGTCTCCACTCAATAAGGAAATGTACATAATACAATTTTACCAACTTTACCCGAACTGTGAAAATCCACTAATGATTCTATACAATTTACAAGATCTCTTTTAGTAGTACTCAATGAGTTACCCATCATTATTACAACATCTGACTTTTGTTTAAATTTACTGACCACTACTTTATCTATTAGCTGGTGAAAAGTTATATTTGGTATACACGTGTTAGTCAGTTGATTATTATTAGTATTTACATGGTTGAAAATATTTCCTAACCCAACACCAATTCCGTCGCAGAAAAGTTCAACTTTGCCGGTTTTTTCGATTCCACTTACATCTTGTTCAGTTTGTTGACTAAAAACATCTTGAAACACGCTAGCATTAGCAGTCGTACCAGTTGATGAATTTATGTTCGATTGCCTGTTGTTGTACACTAATGATAAGGATGTAGCATGGTCGGGGCCTATCATACAGGATACGTCACTTGTGAGTGACGTAGTTGTGGCCGACAATAGGTCTGCAGCAGAAATCGATTGCCGTTGCTTGGAGGGACTAAGACCTATTAAACTATTCATTGCCGATATCAGTTGGTCTATTTCTTTCTGTGCCATGCTGTATTTGATGTTTAAGTCTTTAAGTTGGTATTCCAATCTATCCATCGTTACTACGTTTTCGTCGTAGTGTTGTTGAATTGTCATAATTGTGTTTTTGTCATCTCTGATCACCTCCCTTAACCTTATCTTATCCTTGATAAGTTCGATATTACACCGATTATGACAATGTTTTAAGTGTTTCTTACATTTTGAAATTGTTCTTTTAACTTTTAAGTACTTTTTAAATGTGTTTCTTCCTTTAATCAACACATGATTATTTTCCAAAATTGAGCTCCGTTTTTCCACTGTCAGATCAATGGTTTCTATTACTTTAGGTTTGTTGCTATCCACCATTAATTTGTTATACAAACCTAATATATTTTCTGCATCTTTTTCATTTTTATATAAATCTATACTTTTGATCAGAATGCTTGCTTGATTTAATTCATCTTGTAATATTTTTATTTTATTTTGTGCTTCCTCTAATTCAATATTTCTATTTCCGTTGATGTTAATTATATCCAGTAATTTTTCTCTATCCTCTTGTAATTGACTATTTATCTCTTCGAGATTTCTCATTTCATTCTTCAATTGAGTGTTTTTGTCCAAAACAATTTGAATTTCCACCTCACCTTCATCTCTTTCTTGTAATAGGGTTTTATTGTCCTTCTTAGAGTTTTGTAAATCAAGTAAGGTTTCTTTTAATTTTTGTTCCAATTCGCGTATGCTATTCTGTCTAGTTTTCATATTAGCGAATATAACAATTTCAAGTTGTGAGAAATAATTCTTCGTTGGTTTGATTTACTTTATATTTTTATTTTCTATGACAGTAAGTAACGAAACGTAAATTCAGAGTGTTTCGGATTTTTTGTATCAATAAAACAAAAAACAATCAAATCTGAAGTAGTTGATGTCAAGCCGTCATTAATCGTGTCAGTCTATCAAGCATCTATATTTTTAATCTGTGCCGCTTGATTTACTCAGTTTTAGTTGTCAAAGTCGCTTACCGTAGTTTTCTAACGTCAAACTGTCAAAGCTTCATGAATTTTATAAGAAGGCGGGTTGGAATATAAACAAAGCGGATGTTCGTCAATTATTTGCGTGATTGGTGGTTTTTCAGTGATTCAGAGTAAATTCCAAAATAAAATTCCGTTATACTGGAACAACAAAAACAGAATTCATGTAAAAAACATAATTTTACGTATGTATTTGGTGTAAAACGTACCTTGTGACAATTGTGCAGGATGGATATTTCTTCGAATATGACTTTGGTACTGTATATCTTCGTTTATACACTATTTCCAATTTATTTTGCTGTACTGATTCACATAACAAACTACTCTTAGTAGTGTCCAACCGGAAGTCCCCGGAAGTAAGATCACAGCGGGGACGTAGTCAGATCTTGCAAATGAGGATTAATTTTTTTTTTGTACTTGAATCTATTCATTTAACTTGCATCTTTTCATCATAATCGTCACTTGCAGCCTTCCTGATCTCACTGTTGGGTAAAGACCTCTCAGAATCTTTTGGTACGCCATCTTCAGTCCTCTGCCAATCAAGGTTAGGTTTGACGTAATGTCCACCAATATGTATCTCTGGGTAACGAGCGCAGTGTAATTCTAGGTAACGATGTTGACCCTTCATGTCCCACAGCTACGTGACACTGTGCTGTTATGGGCAGGCGTGCTGCTTACCATCGGACAGATGTCCTGCTCTTCCCACCACTGTACTGTGAAAAATCATTTGTACATAAAATTCCGTATAGGGTAGATAGACCAGATATCAATACTTACGGAAATTAATCAATTTTGCAGTCGGAGTTTGGGGTCATGCAGCTGACTTTTTTTCAAGGTCTGAGTCTATTTGGTCCATTTTTAGATGTAACTAATTACGGTACAACATTTTTTTGTTTATCCATATCCAGTATAGATGGGTGAACTGCGATGGGTATAAAATGCGCAAATATATGTTTTTGAAGTTACTTCCTTAAGCTTGCAAAAATTATAAATAATGAATGTTTAACGATGTACACGCATCGTTAAAAAATCACACACGGACTGCCGAAAAACGACGCGTTGTTGTTGGCTGACAACTGTCTCGTCATAGTGAAGTATTACGATGATTATTTTTAGCCCACATCGACTCCCCCTGTTGGACACACTGAAGTTGTGCATTTTTTAATGAACCCATTATGGTAGTTGGCCTCAGGTGGTCTCCACAGCCTAGCCAATTGTAAGGTAGCCTAGAACGAGCGTTAGTAGCGCGTTAGCGTTTGTGATGCGTTTTTAAAGTTAAAGTAGTATATCTTCTTGCATACTTACATTGGTATAAATATGCACACACTTTCTTTTCGTTTCTTCAACATCATCCGTCTACTTCGCACTTTATGAAGGGTCGGCACAACATGCCTGTTTATTTGTGTATTCATGTCCTCTTTCACACGATCCATCTACCTCTACCACAGCATCCGTCTCTACATTGGTCATTCCTATTCAAAACTTTCTTGGTTGTCTTGTCTTCATCCCCACCAAACCAAGATAATGTAATGATTTTCAACCGTTCTGTCACGGCTACTTTCATACTTTTCGTTTCTTCATAATCTATGAAATGTTTACTCACAACGGACTCGGCTCGATACGGACTGGTATAGATGCGGAAGACGTGAGCGTAATTGGTCCAATCATTGGTGTCGCTGTTATGACGCAGATGGTTTAAGGCACTGATTGGTGAGTGCGGTTGACGACCTCCATGTGGCTGTAAGATTTTGGATTCTTTGAATATGAACATAATATGAAAAGTTTTGCTGCCGTATTTCAAATATTTCAGCCAGATTGGTTTAGTTATTTCAATTGAAAACGTCTTAAGGTGCATTAGGCATTTTTAGACACAATTTAACTCATGTTTCTGTTCCCGTTACTGACACCGAAATGAAAAATGAATTAGATAGTCGCTTTTGGGATTTTTTTGAGATGGAAAAAACAATTGAACCGATACTGTTACGGACACCTCTGTATTTAAGTTTGTACATTGTACAATGTACGTATATTGTGCATGTACGTAATAATTGTTCAAGTTTTCACTTCTGTAGGCACTCCCGGAGTGCCGTTGCTTTTTTTCCCAAGATTATGATACAATCAAAGAGGGAAAAATATCTTAAGTAAGATTTTTGAAAACGAGGTTTTAATTAAGTCAAAGGATAACTCACGTGTGATATGGTTAGTCTAGTCCGACCCGAGTTGCGGCCGCGTCCAGCAGCACAGTCAAACTGGCAGCGATCACGCGCGTGCATCATGAAAAAAGGCCGCTGGATGCGGCCGAAACTTGAGTCGGACTAGACCGACCACACCACACGTGAGTTATCAGTTTACTCAATAAAATATGTGTAACAACGTTAGTTTTCATACTAAAGCGGAGTTTTAATTATTATGAAACATGCGGTTTGGTTGTCGATAAATCATGGAACATAGTTTACATTATCTGTCTTTGATGCGAGCTGATTTGGCAAACGTTTCATCTCTTTTGTCAGCCATATTCTAAGCAAACAACTTACAGAGTACTGACTCAGATCTAAGAACAGAATTGTTCTGCCAAATAATGCCACTATAATGTGAAGGTTAACAAGCGTGCCTCGTTATAATTTATCGTTCTTGGAGCAATTGTTACAATGCCATTGAATGGCTGCCATGAAGGGACTGATCACTCTTCAATTGGGCAAACCAGGGCCAATGACAAATTATTTTATTTTGTGAAGGTTGATTTTGTCCTAATAATTGTGATTTTCATAGTACAATATGTACAAAATACTTTATTGGCACCATAAACATAACAAGTGATCTTATGGCTAAAAGCGATCTCTTCCATTCCATTGTGATTTTTAAGGAATCTGTTTATAATAGTTTTAACGGTGGTCTAAATCAATAAAACGAATAATGCTTTCAGTTATTGTGATGTTTTTTTTAAATTATTGTGACATTCACAGTAATTAATGTTTTTGACATGTAGTTTTGTAAAACTTAACTTCTATAAAGGGCTGTCACAGTCTTAGTCAAGTCGAAACCAAAATAATTATTATTTAGACACGTCAATGCTAATAATAAAACCGTCAACAAACTATTTAGTGTTGTGTTCATTTCAAAACTTTTCTTGTCAATTCAAAGCCCTATGATATTTCAAGTAATTTTATACCAAGTGGTAAGGTTTGACACAACTTTGACTTAAGATAGTAACTACGCAGTACTACCACAGAATAAATATTAGCACAGAAGCCTCATTTACCAAAAACAATTATATAAATAGCGATTCTTGCTGGGACACAACAAAGTTCAATTCAGCTCGCATTAGCGCTCAATATCTGTCGCGATTTTCAACTCTCTCTTCTAACGCGTAACTCTGTCCCTGTCTAGCGCGGAGGGTTTACGACATATCTAATAACAATATGCGCGGGAAACGTTTTGCTCGAGCGCTCAGCCGTGCGTCCGACAACCGACTGTCACTTGTTTCCTGGAAGGAACAGTCTAGCGGTAGGCTAAAACCGCGCGACCTTGAGCGAGTGAGGGTGCACTGGTACTACTGACATTTTATTTTTTCGAAATAATTAAGTTTCGAATTTATTTTTGAGTATACGACTAGACTAGTGTAACGAGACGATCAGGACATGCGCCTGATGGTAAACAAAATGCCAGCCCATAAAAGCACGATGACACGCAGCTATTAGTACATGCAGAGTCCAAATCATTACATAGCACTGCTTCGCGCTAGTCACCCAGGGATATCAGATATTCTATCTATACGCCCTGTGATCTCACTGGAAACATTTCCCTTCAAACCGGAACACAGTAATGTTTGCCCATTACTGCTTAGCGATAAAATAACTGGCAATAGTGTGATACTTCCCCAGACGAAATCTGCAAAGAGTCCTACCACTACTAAAACGCGGTAATACGATGCGGTCATACACCAATATTAGGATCATTAAAGTATTGATTTATATTTATAAATTTTATATAGATTTATATTTATAGACATGATCTCGAATGGCTGTTAGCATATGAGTTTTTTTAAATTAAATGTAGATCATAAAGGATTTAAAAATATCATTGCTAAATCGGTTAAGCAAAACAGTACCTAAGGAGGAAAATACTAAGGAACATTGTAAATTCATTGTATATTTATTTACAAATTGGCACGTTTTCTTTCCCTTCATTATTCAAATCTGTTTTGTGTAGTGGTACGTAATACAGTGTCAGAAATAAAGCGTATCCGTCATCAGTTAAAATATTTATGAAGATCCGAATGCTATATAAATACATGATACAACGGTTTGACAAGGTTTGACAAAGTGAACAAAAGTATAATATAGCTGCTGAGATTTATGGACTTTTTTTAACTTGTATGTGTTTACACTTGAACGCCATCTCGCCTGCGTGCTTACCTAGAAGAAACCGATTCACTCTTTTCATACTCAAACAACATTGGCATCAATAGCCAGCTACTAAATATCCATGATCATATCGGGTGCGAACCGGATGGCAATTTTTGTGATGAGGCACAATTGGCTGGAGCGTGTGGTGACGTCACGGGCTGCGCGGGCGCCGGACATCGCCCGACTTACGTTAATAAGTTGGCGTGTTTATGACACGATCTTTTTATTTGGACTTCTGTATGTTTGTGTGGGAGTTATCGTCGTTACGTGTGGGCAAATAGTTACGGAATGTGTACTCGGAAGATCGTTTGCGATTTCCTATTTAGAAATCAGACTATTTTTTTTGTATATGTCATCATATATGTAAAGCCTGAGATTAGGTATAATCTCACGGTAGGTTAGGTTAGTTTTTTAAAACCTTTGACCTGACTCTGACCGTTTTTTTTTAAATTTTACGGTTACAAACTTATGTGTATTCTAAAATTAGGACATTGTATATTTGTAACAAATAAACATAAAAACTACCGGCCAAAAATATTTCGCCCTTATAATGCTATTAGAAGCGCCATGCGGTTTCAGCCGCGTAGTTCACGTTTCCTTTGTTTTCCCACGATGAAAAGTAGCCTAATGTGTTATTGCAAACTATAATTTATCTATTTTAAAACAAATACACGGGTAACTCACGTATAGTATAGTCAGAACAGTCCGACTCGAGTTTCGATCGCGTCCGGTGATCTTCAAGGCGAGCGACTATATTATATGTACGTGAGTTACCCGTGTATTTGTTTTAAAATGTGTAATAACCACGTTAGTTTTCATACTATAATGTATCTATGTTCCAACCCTTCAACTTTTAACCCGTTCCGTCCAGGTGTTCCGACATGACTGAGCAACAAACACTGTCATCTAAATATTATCTAAACATTTATAATATTAGTAAGAATTTAGCAACATAAGCTATATTTATTGTTAGAAAAATTAGAGATCTCTGCTAAAATTGCAAAAAAGTAACAAATTTGATAAAGTTATGATGACAATTACAATAATAGTGAAAGTTTATGTTTGGTTCTCAGTCACATCGGAAAAACTGAACGGATCAAGCAGAAAATAACGGGTTTGAAAACTGCGCGGGCAAAACCGGGGGTGCTGCTAGTACGTAATATATAATTGTAAAATAAATTATTTATCTTAAAATACGTATGTAAACTACGAGTCACGTTGTTTGTCGCTTAAACTACATATTTTATTCTATTTTAATACTTAACCAATATAGTTTAAATTGTGTGCAGTTCGATCCAACTTGAAAGATTTGATAGTTTGTAGTATTTCACTTAATAATATTTGTATGACAATATCCGAGTGAAGCCGGAACGGGCCGCTAGTACGTATTTAATTCAAATATTTCCTAAGTAATCATTGTCCTTATGAAATGTATCTACGAGTATCAACGAAGAAAACGAATGGAAGTAAAAAAACAATTAACATTTTTATCCAAACATTACAGTTCTGCTATTAGTCATTATTTATTATACTGCTAATGAGTTTTAATCACAGTTTCGGGGCCATTTGTTCGAGTTTCTCCGCGGATCCAGCAATTAATTTACGAAGAACTCTAGGAAAGTCGAATACCCTAACTAATGTCTAGGGTTGTACCCGTTATATCATTAGAGCGATATGCCATATTTTGGAACAAAAAAAAACTTTAAAATGCTAG
Organism: Ectropis crepuscularia; assembly: GCA_963693475.1. NCBI lineage: Eukaryota > Metazoa > Arthropoda > Insecta > Lepidoptera > Geometridae > Ectropis > Ectropis crepuscularia. Next base: position 22,488,447 of record OY856358.1, read on the forward strand.
TCTAAATTTAGGAGTCAAAATCATACTTAACTAGCGGCCCGCTCCGGCTTCGCTCGAATAATAACCTAGATGTCAACTGCAGCGCCATCTGCCGGGCTGATTTGTGAATCTAAACCTTCCAGGGCCCTACCAAAACGTATACAAAAAAAATCATTCAAATCGGTCCAGCCGTTTAGGAGTTCACTAACAACGAAACGTGGCATTGATTTTTATGTATATAGATTTAAAGAGTTAGGGCAAGGGTAAAACTTTGTGTTAGCTCAAAATGGGTAAAGATGTTAATTTTTACCAAAGGCATTCTTGAATCGCACATGATACAATGCGATTTACTACTGCATTAAGTCCAATTCTTTGACCAATACATTTTGCTCAAGCGTTAGATACCGTAATTTTTTGTCTGAACCCTAATTCAGCATCACCATCCTACGTTGTCCCAATTTTCTTCGTTTTTAATTCCTCATTCGACCTATTTCTGTCCTATTACGAATCTTCAGTAAGACATTGCAAATAAAGAATCCAATTGAAATTCCAGCCGCAAGATGCGATTATCACATCTGCACTGAGTTTGTACAAATAAAAAAAGTGAGTCGGGTGAAAGCCAATACAGTTGTCGCCACTGCGTGTTATGATCTTATGTAAATGGTACCGTTCTGATCGCGGTTCATTGTTTCGTTCGGCGGCTGAGGTCGTCGGGACCGTTCAAGTGACCAATCAAACAGTCAACACCGGCTCCGCGCACCGAGTGCCCGTAGCCTGCGCGCGCGCATGCAATCGCGACAATTCGCATTTCGAAATCGGCGCTCGATCGCGGCGAACGTATCAAACGCTAGAATGGTAGCGACGACCTCGACGCGGATGTTTCACAGTGCTGAGGTGGTTCTGTGTTTGTTGACGAGATAACAGCTGACCTATTCAGGTGTTGAGACATTTCACCGGTCTTATTCTTGCAACGGCGTACACGTGTTAAAGATTGCGATCTGTGCGGTATCAACAGTGGGATACAGTGGTCGTGTTGAATGAGTTTCGTTCGACAAAGGATTTCTCTATTCTCTTATCTTGAGAAAACTGTTACGCGGCATGAATAGGAACAGTGTGTAAGTTGCCATACTGTGGAAGAGGTGTTTACGGAGTTTGGGCTAAATAAAACACGTCTCTGTGCCATTACCACCGGGGACGGGCACAAAGGATTGGAGCACTCTTGAATGTATTAAAACTCGGCTTCACTTAGAGCGAGTGCTTTTTGCGACATGAAACTTAAAATGCAATTCTTTGATAGACATTTTGTGTGCATCTAATGGTCTACGTACTTTATTAAACTTGTTAAATTCGGTGTGAACGATGCGAAAATATAAACAAAACAACGATAAGTTTTACTTTTTGATCGGTCGTGCGATATCAGCTGATGCATTAATGGCTTAAATTTGAAAAAATGGCTTTAATTAATGCATGGCTCGAAACAAGTGAAAAAACTTCTTGTACTGCACGACCTTTGTTCAATAGTCTTAAATGATAGGTTTTTCTATACTTCCTCAAACACTAGAACACTATCGATAATATTAAGTGCCACTTCGTATAAAAAACTTAACACGATAGCATAACATTATTCAACAACCTTAGTTCCATTTTGTTAGGGTTCAAATTCGTTCTAACTTGTTAATAGGCTTAAGCACAGCCTCCTACCTAGACTAAAATGTAACAGTGACAATAAACTTTACCTGTACGTAAATAAGGTTTAAAATGTTTGAGAATTCTAGGGTACTGATAGGCCAATACCCTCCCCTCGGAAACCTTGATCTCAGAATATTTTGGTGACTCACACTAGGCTGGCCAGACTGATAGTTTTTGTCCAGGACAGCGCTGTTCATCTCCATAACTGTTCTCTTTCCTATAAAAACCGAGTACGTGATTTAATTTAGCGATGCTTATTTGGGACTAGAGCATTCAGAGTTTCTTGCTTGACAATTTATCATTTGGTAGCATTTCCCCGCGTCTTTGCTGTTAGCGTACACTGACAGTGAGCAAATTGATCTCTTGTGGAACGTTGTTTGTTAAACATAAAAAATAATGAAAAAGTTAATTTCAGAAGAAAAAAAAAATTTTGGATACAATAAGTGTGTTTCAGTTGTTACACAAAATAAATACGTTTATTTGGTCAACGTGTACATGTCAACAATAAATATATCACTAAGGCTAAAGAGAGCGATACGTTGTTGCATTGTATTTGTTTGATGCGATGAATTTGTGCTATTTGGTTTTCATATCAAGTACCGTAAAAATTCATTACAAGTAATAAGATAAACGTCGTATATTATACTTCCTAAAATATTCATAAAAGTTGACACCCTACAAACTAACCAACACGACCTAAGTAAAACACGTGTTAGAACATTAAGTTTAAAATTTTGGCAAAACTTCATGTGAACTCTATCTTTATTCTCACAAAGTTTAAATTAATTTGCATAATACATGCACATAAGTTATGATGAAGTTGCTAAACAACTTCTCAGCGATTGTTATTGCAGTATGGGACTAGACAACAAAATACGATCATAGAAAAAAAAACATTTCGAAACAATATTTTAGCGAATAAGTTTCGACTTTGATTTTGTTAAAAACTCAAATCACTGACGGATTTCAAGTCGCAATCTATCTGTCCCGTGTTATTACGCTCTGTAGAAAATGGGTATTGTAACTTGTCACCATACATTTTCGATATTCGCTTGAAACTCTGCCAGTTTGCAGTAAGCTGGCTTACCGCGTACAGTTTACTGTCATTGTAAATTGTTTCTACATTTTAGTTATTAGGGATGTCTTGCACATTATAGTTATGATTAAGCACATACATATTTCGTAAAAGCTAAATTAACGTAAAATATGTGCACAAAAGGATCTACCATATTATGTTATATGTTACGTGCATTTTCGTTTTATGTCCATGTGTCAAAGGTGCCTAAATTGTACCCCAATACGAGCAGTCCATTTTGGACAAGTTACTAGTACATGAAAAGACGTAGACTACGTGAGTTCCATTTTTACATTTTGCAAAATAAAATAAGTTTTACTATTGTATTTGTTTTTTTTTAATGAAGTCTGAAGTTGTATTTCTTTGTATACCACAGTTTCTATCTAATAGCTAACATGCTTATGTGATTCTGAATACATACATTTTTTTATTTAATTAATCTAGCAACAGTTTTTAACTTCCAAATTTCCAAAAAGGAGGAGGTTATCAATTCGACCACCGTATATATTTTTTTAATGTTACCTAATTTCTCCTGAACGCCCCTACCGATTGTAATATTCATTTTATTCTAGTGTCACCGTCCTTACTGTTTCACAAGCGCAGTGTACTCCGTGTAATCAAATCGTAAAATAAAGAGAATTCGTCGTGCATTCGTCCCACGGCAGAGATAAGGCGGGTTTTCCTCACTTTTGTGGTTTACAAGTATTTTCGTTGTTCGGTCGTATGTTTCCTTTCGTTGGAGATTAACTTTGTTTTTTGATTATTTGTTTACCTTGCTGGTTAGGAATTTCAAAGCATTTTTCGAATAGTTTTATGTTTTAAGGTTTTTCTTTGTTTGTAACTTTGTTGGTATGCATTTCCTCAGACTTTTCCGGATTCTATTGTAACATTTGACTAGTGAATGAAAAGAGAGGGTGGAAACGAAAAGCCGAGGATCGAGCTAAGTAAGTGATGGATCATAACTGGAACAGTCTGTTTGTAATGGTAACTCCTTAGTACCACACCTTTGTCGGGTTATTCTACTACCGTGAAGCAGCCATGTGCAAGTTTTCTTGTGTTCCGGTTTAAAGGGCAATGTTTCCAGAGAAATTATGTGGCAAAAATATAGACAATGGTATATCTCTAGGTGATGACTGCAGTGCAGTGCTAGGCAGTGATTAGGAGTTCATGTTAGGTAGCTTACTATCAGGCGTATGTCTAGCTTATCCCGTTACTATATTAATGAACTGTAATGTCTCACACCATTTATTGAGAAGATCTATCAGGGATCGTCCTCATCAATGATGTTATAGTGTTATTATGTGATGATGAGTTGATAAGTTATGAACATCTTATTCAAGTTATGAAACCATTAATAATTTTGAATAGGCTATTAAATACTATTACTTCGACTGTAACCCGAGGCAATGCGTACATGTACGGCATTATCGAATGGTTACCTAACGCGGTTTTCGCAATCGTAATTCTTACTGACTTTCACTCAAGGCCGAAAATAACCAATAAGTAATACGGACGCAGCGGAGAGATGGTCAGAATTCCGATGTTCAATTTTTATTTTCTTTGTAGCATAAACGGCCTGCATTTTTTTCTTCTGATGGGGCTTGAGGCCTTCTCTCGCTAAAGCTCTTATTATACTTGGCTAAATTTAGTGACTTAATTCAGAAGCAAGGTTAGTCGACGGATTTGAGAAGCACGGTATCCTTATTGACACTTCACTGAATTCAGTATCGACTTAATTTAGCCAAATGTAATACGGTCTTAAGAAAGGCAAGGTCATAAATACACCACGCTGATAAGTACGAGTTACGGGTACGGGCGGCCAAGAGACCTGTCCTTGAAATACTTCTCCTTCTTAGGACAAGCTGATTTCTTTCACCATTAAAGCCACACATTAACTTGCAAATCTACATTTGGAAATATCTTTTGAAGTGCAGGTGCGATTGGAATCTACGACCCTATGAACCTTTTCACGTTTGTGGTCAAAGCGGTCTCGCCACTAACCTACCACAGTTACTACTAAGCAGCTAGGCTACTAGTCGCCATGGTGGCTGTATTTGAACTAAACATTTAAAAGAGCGAAAAGTGTAATTGCAGAACCGACTGTACTACTTGTTACAGAAGCGTAATCGTAAACCCTATTGATATAAAACATCCATCGACGGTAACAATACAATATTTGTAAAATTGTAAATACAGACTTGTGATACATAAGTAACCTTGACACAGTAAAACTTTTAAAACATTACATAGGAGATAATCGTGATCTAAATTATTATTTAATTACGTTGACGTTTCGACAGCGTTACAGCCGTGGTCGAGAGAAGAAAGGGTGTTGGATTTAAAAAAAAAATACGACTGAAGCGCAACGCCTTTTCTGCGTGCCTATGTTTTTATTTATCTAAGTCTTAAATGTCTCATTTACATAATACCTACAAATAAACACGTATACGAATACATAAACAGTTTTGTACTAGCTATTAAATTATAATTCAGCAAGTTCTCTGACCAAAAATACGGAGCTAAACGAGCTATAAACTTCATCTAACCTAATTCCAAAGCGACTAACGCCAAAAACAAAATAGATCGAATCCTTATTTAACTCCACACACATCCATAAAATCTTTTACAACCTAAAATAGGAGCACCATCTGTCACAAAACTTCTTTTTACACAGATGACCTACTGTATCAGCGGTCCGGTTATGCCTGACTTGCTGATCTCGTCCCGTCTCTATCGCACACTCCTTATCTCATAAGATGGAAAGAGACGACCGTATGGGTAATCTAGACTTGGTGAAAGTTTATGTGGGTGGCTAGGTCTCAATGTGACTGTTGTATAATTGCATTAATCACGCGAACTAGTTAGGAGTCTTGGGAGTTTCGAGTTTGGTCCTTTCATTAGGGTGAACTATTGTTGAAGGACTTTGAATTAAATAGATTGTGTTGTAGGCTCAGCTTGACTAGTTGAACTTGTATTGTCGATCTGCGAACGGTCCAGTTGTTTGGACGGGTGATCGAATCTCAATCTTATTTAACGTTGCTTTACGTCGATTTTTCCTATTTCATTGTGCATAGAAAAAAAAACATTTTATATATCTGGATGACGAGTGTAGTTTTGTGCTAGGCAATGATTTGGATGCTTCATGTTCCAATAGCTGCTTGATGCTGTGCTGTTATGGACAAGTTTGAATATGACCACAATAATAAAAAAATAAAATAAAAATAAATATTGGTGGACAATTCACACACAACACCATCTGACCCCAAACTAAGCAAAGCTTGTAATATGGCGGCCAGATAGCTGATATAATACTTATATAGTTTTAAATACATACTTATTATACATAGAAACACCCAGACACAGTGCAAACATTTGAATTCATCACACAAATATTTGCACTGGGTGGGAATCGAACCCACGATCCTCGGCTTCGCAGGCAGAGCTACTACCCATTAAGCCACGAGGCCAGTCCCACGATAGCCACGAGGCCACGATAATATACCCAAGATTCACAATTTTTGCCACTAACTGAACCGATCCTATAGGCTAGCCGCACAAACACAATAATATTGTCAATAAGCTTCAACAATATTATTATGGCCCCGCATTTTATATATAACAGAAATTTTGTACAATACCGCAATACAAGCCATATACATACAATATTATTGACAATACATATTTTATTGTTTTCGTGGGTTCGATTCCCACCCAGTGCAAATATTTGTGTGATGAATTCAAATGTTTGCTCTGTGTCTGGGTGTTTCTATGTATGTATTTATAACTATATAAGTATTATATCAGCTATTTGGCCGCCATATTACAAGCTTTGCTTAGTTTGGGGTCAGATGGTGTTGTGTGTGAATTGTCCACCAATATTTATTTTATTTATTGTCAATTTTATTGCGTGTGTCCGGCCAGCCACAGTATAGCTAGTGAATGTCTGGCATTAGACATATTATAAAATATTTTAAATACTGAAAGAAATAGGTATAATAACAGAATTGTTACGAGGCAATGAAAAGTTCTCACGGAGTAATAAACAGTAAATTAGGTTTGTTGACCTGATGACACTCTGGTGCCATTTTTAGCTGAGACCGTTGAACTGTTCTGAAAATGATGAATGAAAATTACTCTTGACTCGTTTCCTGAATATTTTACATAAGAAAATTGTTGTAATTCCTGCGTGTTAAAATTGCGACTGTGTTTGTTTGTCCGTTTGTGTGTAATTATGGCACGAGACATAATTTTCGTGAATAGTCAGTATTATTATATTCGATGGAAGAATAATTTTAGGTGTGATCCGGTTCGAAGGGCAATGTGTCCAGTGAAATTACAGGGTATAGAGATGAAACATCTTAAATCTCTATTGACGAGCACAGTGCAGTGCTAGGTAAACATTTGGATTCTTCATGTCCCAATAGCTGCGTGTCTCTGTGCTGTTATGGGTTCGCATGTTGCTTACCATCAGGAACATGTCCTGCTCGTCTCGGTACTCGTTTGTTCGTAAAAAATTGGTGGTCTATTAAGTCTGATGGTTTACGGACGATAGTCTAACGTGACAACCTGACAACGTCATAACAAAACATTGGTAGATGCGGCGCAAGCGTACAATGAGCGTAACGGGACATAACGGGACACTTTTTCGTGGATGCAGCCGGCATACATCGATTTATTAGACGTTGACACGTCAAAAAAAGATTTCGCTAAAACTTTGTTCAAAATAACACGTCACGATAAAACTATTTCCCTGAGAATTTCATCGTACGTTGTATTCAGTTTTAGTATTCAATTTGTTTCAAACATTTTTAAACCTAACAATGCCATGTTTCATGTCGACTGTGCGAATGTTCACATGGTTATATAATTCAGCTCTTTTGCTTTACCAATAACCAAGCAATTAGTTGCAACGGTGAAATTATGGAACTAGTTAATGGGTTAACGTTTTGTTCGATTAATTTAATGGTGCCTCCTCTTTAGCAGTTGTATTTAGCTATGTATTGTTGATACTGTTTTGTACGGCTAACACAGAATGGGAATCAAATATAGCAACCTGGTGACAAATGGGATTATCTATATGTACTCCATACTCCTATACTCTATACTAATATTTTAAAGCTGAAGAGGTTTTTTGTTTGAACGCGCTAATCTCAGGAAGTACTGGACCGTTTTAAAAAATTGTTTCACTGTTGTAAATGCACGTGATTACTGAGTGCTATAGGCTATGTGGACCACGGGCGAGGAAGGTGCCGACCGCTAGTAATTAGGAAACGAGATTAGTATTTTTAAGTATAATTTTGTTGTTCAGGGATTTGTATGTAATTCAGTTTATTAATTTAAACCGTAAATTGATGATGGTAACGTCCATAAATAATACATACTGTATATTGAAACTGTATTTAATCCGTGAAGTAAAAATCTTGTACCCCTTTTTAGGGTTCCGTAAAACGTAAAAACGGAACCCTTATAGATTCGTCATGTCTGTCTGTCTGTCTGTCTATCTGTCCGTCCGTATGTCACAGCCACTTTTTGGCGAAACTATGAGAACTACACTATTGAAACTTGGTAAGTAGATGTATTCTGTGAACCGCATTACGATTTGTATAAAACAATTTAAAAAAAAGACAAATTAAGGTTGCCCCCCATACTGAGAACTGAAACTCAAAAAAAAAATTTTCATCAAATCTACACGTGTGGGGTGTCTATCGATAGGTCTTCAAAAATGATGTTGAGGTTTCTAATATAATTTTTGTCTACACTGAATAATTTGCGCGAGAGACACTTCCAAAATGGTAAAATGTCCCCCCCCCCCCTCTAACTTCTAAAGTAAGAGAATGAAAAACCTAAAAAAAAAATATGTGGTACATTACCATGCAAACTACCAACGAAAATTAGTTTGAACTCGATCTGATGAGTAGTTTTCTTTTAGTACCTACGTCATAAATAACTATTATTAAAACTTCGATCAAAGTTACAACGAACTACAAGAACTATGTGTACTATGTATATTATGTTACTTGCTGACTGTGGCCTACATAGACTACATATACATAATATGTCATCTGCGAAAACATCTTCACTTATTATTAAATATTATTAATTAAATTATCTGCTTCGCTAATATGCTAATTTATGCGCGAACAAAAGAAGTACTTCATATTAAAATATTGAGCTATAAATGTTTCATGATACAATGTAAGTCATGCCATATCTAAACATCAGGAAATTTCCCCTTTTCATACCTACTAGAGTCTTCTTAGCTTGTCCCAGTATTTGATGACGTCACGGCCTCAATTCTCATAACACGGCCGTCGGCTAATGTGTCCATTTAGCGCATAAGCGCACTCCATAACTGAATGTTAGGATCGAGACACACAGAGTGAGTGGACAAACCTTAGTACGGCCATTTATGAAGACACTTTCTAACTCTCTGAGCTATGAACAAGGGCTAATATTTAATTTTACTCTACCGCCAAGCAGTAATGAGCAAACATTGTTGTGTTCCGGTTTGAAGGGGAATATTTCCAATAAAATTACACGGCATAGAACTGAAACATCTTATATCCAGGTGACGAGCGCAGTGCAGTGCTAGGTAATGATTTAACTCTTCATGTTCCACTAACTGTGTGTCATTGTGCTGTTATGGGCAGCCATGTTGCTTCCCATCAGGCGTATGTCCTGTTTGTCTCGTCACTTTAAATTATTAAAAAAAATCTGTTATTTTCATCTTGATCTCGGCATAGCCTACTTTCTGCTAATATTGTAATTGCGAAAATTTGCATGTTTAGATGTTTTTGCTCAATCACTTCAGAATGCGTGAACGGATCGGGTTAAAAATTGGAACAAAGGTAAATTGTAGTCTGGAATATTATCTGGTTTCTTTCTAGCTATTTTTTATCGCAGAAAAAATACTGGAACTAGAACTTTAACGCGGGTTAAACCACGGGGCGGTTCCAGTAGATTCTCCTAGATACATTCTTGATTGCACTACATAAAACAAAAACTTCGTATAAAAAAAGAACTGAAAAACTTTTAAAATAGATTATAATACCTCTCGGTACGTCCCCGTCCTTCGTTTGCGCAGATAATTGTCCACAATTGAGCGTGGACGCTCTCGATCCTGAGTCAATATTCTTCTGGAAGACACAGAATTATTACTGGAAGATATTGTGTAACTAATGGTCGTATTTTATATTTTTTTCTAGCTAGCAGCGTCCCGCTATTTAACCCGCGTACTTCCCGTTATTTTTCCATAAAAAGTAGTTCTTCCAAATAATCTACGTTATTTTACCGGTAAAGAAAGTAGCCTGTATGTTTTCTTCCAGGCTATAATCTAACTGTGTTTCCAAATTTCAACCCGATCCGCTCATGCGTTCAAACAAACAACAAATATGCAAACATTGACATTTAAGGGCGTACCCCGAGCAAATGACCTTGAGTATTTCTTACCTTATCGCACACCGCAAGAAAAAGCAAGAGGGAAACAGTAGGATTTGTCGCCGTTTTACGCTAAAATTTTAGAATAAACTCTTTATAAAATCAGATTTTGGTCTTTTGAAAAAAATATTTCTACCAAAGTGTTCGTAATGGAATTGTCTATCCGTTGGTGTAAGTACAAATTCAAAATAATGGAGGGTTTTCGAGGAGATGCATGATAACTACAATTATTTAATTTTTTCATGGTTTCGTTGTGAGGCGATTATTTAAACAATAAGTTCATTAACAAAAAAATAAAACTACCATTTTGAAGCCAAGAAATTGTAGAAATTTAATGTATTTTTACCAGTTGATATTTGTTTTGGCTAATGAGTAGATAGCTTTGAAAACTGGACAAAAAACTCGTTTTGCTGGGGGACGCACCTTAAAGTAGATTTTATTTGATGCTGACTAATGTAGTCGTCAAAGTGTACTATTCTGTTACTTTATTAAAATACGTTCTAACAAGTGTCGATGAACGGCGCAATGTAATAAATACAAATAACTACTATATTATAGCACTAAATATTATAGGCCTCTTAGTGTACGCCACTTGTCTCGATCTTGTGCTAATCTCATCCATGCATGACGTGCGACTAACATGATATCCTACTAACATTGTAAATGAGAAAGTCTAAATGTTTGTTGGTCAAGTACGGCGGAACGGCTGACATTTTGGACACGAGTTTTTTTTTAGAGTATAAAGTGACGAGACGAGCAGGACATTTGTGCCTAATGGTAAGCAACATGTCTTCCACATAACCTCACAGTGACACACAGCTATTGGAACATGAAGAGTCCAAATCATTACATAGCACTGCACTGCGCTCGTCACCCACAGATCTAAGATACTATATCTCTAAACCTTGTAATTTCACTGGAAACATTGCCGTTCAAACCGGAACGCCGTAATGTTTGCACATTACTGCTTGGCGGTAGAATAAGTGGCAAAGGTGTGCTACTTTCCCAGGCGGATTCTGCTAAGAGTTCTACCACTACAGTCTGAAAGATTTCATAGGCTCTTTTTATCGCGGGAAAGTAACAGGAAAGGCAACTACACGGATAAAACCGCAGGCCGATGCTAGTTGGAAATACATAATTTTAAACCGCTAAAATACTACAGAGTCTTCGTAGTAACAATGGCGATTTGTTGAATTTAAATCGATTTGAACTTATTATTTTATTCGGATGTTTACTTCTCAATGTTCATAATTGTTTATACAATTACTGCTGATTAATTAAATCAATCAGCTTAAGTTCAAAGGATACTAAGAATTATAAATCGAGAATATGTTCTATATCTTGCCCTACATCTAACGCACAGGTGGTCTAAACGGAAACTATTATACATATAGCTTGCTTAATGAAGGAAGTAAATACTTTAATGTTTTGAATAAAAAATGTATAACGATTCTAATGAGCAACACTACAGATAGCAATGCAGTATGAACACTTATATAACACACAAGAAACGAAAACATGTCTAAAAAATCGTTCTCGCACGTTCGTTTGCATTCCGTTGTGTTAGTGAGTAAAGACGCTATTTTTATAAGTTGTTGAGGATCTAATGTTCCTTCTAAGGGAATCATCTGATGAATTCGCCACTAGAAAGGACTAATAAAAATGTTCCTTTATGCCTATTGTATCACATGTATGTATTTATTAATAATTTGTGTGATGAATTCATATCTTTGCACTGTGTCTGGGTGTTTCTATGTATAATAAGTATGTATTTACAACTATATAAGTATTATATCAGCTATTTGGCCGCCATATTACAAGCATTGCTTAGTTTGGGGTCAGATGGTGTTATGTGTGAATTGTCCACCAATATTGATTTATTTATTTATCATTAATATTTAATCATTAGATAAATCAATAAATGTTGTTTTATATTTCTCGCAGTACATTAAAAACTGTCCCAAATTAAGCGAAGTTTGTGCTATGGAAGTTCTATCTTGGTGGCATTCGTTATTGAAGGTGAAGCCTCTTTCATAACTTCCAATTTTCATTGATACTCGCCAACACAAGACTCATATTTAAAAAACAAGCACCGCACCGCGGCACCGTAAACACCCGCGTAGTTCCCGAGATAAAAAGTAGCCTATGTGTTATGCCAGACCATTATCTATCTATGTTTGTTGTTTCCTTTTGTTTTTAGTTATGACATCCTGGTGTAACTAGATATAGAGTAAAATCCCAGAGCTCCCGAACGTCACCTATTTTCTGATGAATGAAATGTGGACGATTGAGTAGAGTTAGTAAGTACCTACTAAGAACACATGCTTACTCGCTAAGTAACTAAGTCTGGGAGCTTTGAGATCTCGGACTAATAGGAATGTAAGTTTATGAATAATTAACTATTACTATGTACCAAATGTCATCCAAATCCTTTCATAGTTTTTACGTGAAAGAGTAACAAACATCCATCCATACCTACAAACTTTACGTTTATAATATTAAGTAGGATGTGATAATGTCCTTACTGTACATATAAATGACATTGGCAACTTTTACTACATAACGTATGTGAAGCAGCAATTAGAATAATTACGAGTGAAACCGGCGCAGGTTTATAGTCTTTTTACCTGTTGAACGCGAAACCTATTTTCCTTTTACGACTCTGCGCTATGAAAAATTAAGTATTGCAGTACTTTTGTAATTAGTGCTTTGACTGTATATTCCGTTTGTCCTAAGGGATAAAAAGCAAATTGCATTTGCGTCTACAAGGGTATGTTACCTAATGTTCGTTTGAAGCTGTTAAATTTTTCGTTCCTGCTCCTACATATACCGCCTAACTAATGCTAATATTTATTTTTTCTATGGGGCCAAATGGCAGCTATTCTGCATCAAACAAAAAAGAATCACGTAAATCAGATCATTAATCTCGGAGTAATCGATGCACATACATTAAAAAAAAACATTGGTTTTCTGTAATGTAGGTTGGTTTGAAACAGGACGTTGAAACGCTCACAATGGTGAGCATGGTACGTCCCTTTCAGCTTAAGTTTGTTCTGAGTCAACCTGTTTATAAGTTCTCCCTAGCTATTTCCCAATTGTACTTTGTAGCCATCGATATAAACCAATGGATATGCCCTCCCAAACTTCAGGTGCACGGAATTATGGTATCGTTGTGAAGAGTGAGCTCACTCTTTCCGTTTTAGTCGATTGTAGGAAGTGGTGAACGCCGGACGTTTTTACCTATCACTATTCATTGCCAACAACCAAAATAAGTAGAACCACGGCATACCTCGCCGCTAGCGATTCTAGGGGTCAAGTAGATTGGTAGTGTGTAAATCACTCCGCTACACACAGACGCAGTTTGTTACCAATTTTAGGATTCTCAGGGCACATCCATAGCTCTAAATCGTTGGTTCTCCCTAGATATTTCCCAATTGTACTTCGTAGCGATGTCGGCAAATCAATTTGCTTGAATAATTTAGTTATTTGTAATGCAGGTCGCCATAATCCGTGTTTCACGGTCAAACTGTTTCTCACAGACCATTACGGATCAATGTTTACTTACCGCTTCTCGTAGCCGAAGGTTTTACCGAATTTATAATCAATCAATTTATATTATACTCGCCGATCGTCCCAACTTCGTTTGATAGATATATACTATTGTAGTGAATAAGTGTGATAGCTTAAAACAGTGTTTTAATTGGTTACTGGTATATTATCCAACATAATAGTGGTTTGTTGAGAATATGAATCATTGACACTACATAAAAAACATCTTGCCCCAACTAAGCAAAAAACTATGAAAACCAGACAGCTGATATAATACGTAATGCCGCTAACTTAAAAACTGTGATGGTAATACACCGTGAAGAAACCTGCTTATCGGGAATTTAAAAATTTCAAAGACAAGTGAAGTCTGCCAACTCGCAACTTGGCCAGCGTGATGGACTGTCGCCTAAACCCAAACAGTTGACAAATACTACATACGTAGTATAGAGTTAGAACAAACGCTTTACACTGAAAGCACGGTTCTGATCGCTCTTGGCTTGTCGATCTTGTGGAAGTGTCGTACTTTTGTCACGGCACATCACTATGTCGCCATAGCTAACATACACCTCATCTGCTTACGATTGGTACAAAGGAACCGTGCGGAAAACCTAATCTTTTTACTTATTCTTTTTCCAAGCCTAAACGTCTCTACTTGATTAGAGCCATGCCTCAGCTCTCTATAGGACTCTATGGGTCGATACAGCACATGTGAGACATTGTAACACAGAATAAACATTCATATTTCAATATTTTATTACAACGTCATTCCCCTGATGGCAATAGCTTAGACTAAACCGTATGGCTAGATTTATCGCTGCCGTTGAACTGCGACATGCGGATGTCCTGAAAAATGGTGTTTGCAGAGTATTTTTGACGTTAATGGGGTCAATACAGATGTATGTGTCGACGTTGCTTTATGCCATCTATAAAAGTTTATCGGCGGTCACACGTGATGACAATGTATTTGCGTATTTTTGTACTTGGTGGCACCTATAAGCTGTATAATACTTAGAGAATAATATTACATTAACTAACAAAGCCTTCTGTGTCTTCTACTATGTACTGTGTTGTCCACTGTGTCTTCAGAGTGGGGTTCAAAAAATATTTGAATATTAGAATAAGTTTATGTCACAATAAATGTTTTGTCATTTGACATAAACGCGAAAATTTGTTAAGTATGTATGGAAGTATGTTACTCTTTCACTGACTCTTCAGTGGTATTTGCGTGAAAGAGTAACTCAATCTGGATGAAATTTGGTAGGTATGGTATACGTATAATTGTCTGGAATGGGGGCTAATTTTTATCGTGAGGAAATAACGGGAATGGGAACTAAGCGTGTAAAACGACGGAGCGCTGTTAGTTCATAACTATACTAATATTATAAAGCTGAAGACTTTTATGGTTGAATGCGCTAATTTCGGAACTACTGAACCGATTTCGAAAATTCTTTCACCGTTGGACATGTACGTGACTCCTGAGTGCTATCCTACTAATATCGTATCCTACTTCCTGCTATTATTATAAATGTCAATGTATGGATGTTTGGATGTTTGGATATTTGGATGTTTGGATGTTTGTTGCTCAATCACGTCCTAACGTATGAACGGATCGGGCTGAAATTTGGAACACAGATAGATTATAGTCTGGAAGAACATATAGGCTATATATTATGTAGCACAAGCGAAGCCGGGGCGGACCGCTAGTCAGTGGGATATAGTGGGTTTAAACAGTGTCAAATGTAATTAGCAGTATCGTGTTCCACGGTCGCTTAGTTGTAGGTTGTACGTTTCCGTTCGTTGGTCCGGTTCCTTCACGGGCTATAAACTGTATTAGTGATTGCACATTCAACGCCGACCTTCGCGCGAGCTGTATGGAAGTAATGGCCGACCGTGCGAGATGATACATTGTTATGGGAATAGATAAGCTTTGTTTACTCGTTTTTTGTTAATCGAAATTAGTATCGTAATTGCTGAATTTTAGTATGAAAAGTACATTTTTTTATTAATTCACTGGGAACTCAAGTTTACCCGTCGCTATATTTTATCGGATTTGGTTGGATACTTGGATATAGTCGTCCCTCTTGATAATTTAGTCTAACATTAGGTTATGTTTTTGTTTCAATAAAGGTTTTGTCATTATAATACTATCATAGTACAAGACTTTTTCAATGTTTTATTCATATCAAATAACAATTTTTTTATACTATAGAAATAAGTGACTGTAACATCCCAATTTCAATTCCCGAAGACGCTCCATCGTAAAAGTAACAGCATTTTACAGACACCTTAAAGTCACGCCGTAGCTTTGATATTACGATTTACGTTTCTCAATTTCCTGATCTGGGCTGAGCCCCGTGGCCCTCTAAGTCCCTTGGAGCCCCTCTAGCCACCTAGAGTTGCCCCCTCGAATGTTGCCACCTCAATTTACGATGACGGCAATCGTAAATCGATCGATTCAGTATGAACCGTGCCGAGTTGACAGTCGATCGATTGCGATTGCTGTGGTAATCGATTACCTATTGTCGTGGAGAGGTCAACTAAAACATGTGGATTTTGTATTATTTCTACGTAAAAAATAATTAGTTAAATCGGAATAATATTTTATTTAGCTTTTCACCTCCGAATCTAAATGAGTTGAATTTTTAAACCGACTTCAAAAAAGAAGGAGGCTCCCAATTCGATTGTTTTTTGAATGTATGTAAAGGCCGATTTAAACTGAACGAAGCTAGAGCTGGAACAAGAGCATTCTTTCTCGATCTTTTAGTGTAAACGAAAGATCGTTCTTAGCGTTTTCCACATTATAAATTCCATAGAATCATTGCGAACGCAAACTAAACAACAAAAAAATGCTCTACGTTTGTTTACACCAAATGAATTTGATAGAGTGGGGATATAATGAACATTCGTTCGTCTGATGTAAATCTGCCTTTACGCGGTAGCTCCGCCATTTGTGAATCGATTTTGATGATCATTTTTTGTTTAGTAGGTTCAGAGGCGGTGGTCACATCGAAATCGGTTTAGTGGTTTTTGAAATATTAACAATGGTGTTAATAGGACTTAAAACTGCGCGGGTTTTATCTCCGCGTAGTTCCCGTCATTCCCGTTTTTTTTGGGATAAAAAGTAGTCTATGTGTTCTTCCAGACTATAATCTATCTATGTTCCAAATTGCAGCCCGATCCATTCATTAGTTTTTACGTGAAAGAGTAACAAACATTCATCCATACTTACAAACTTTCGCGTTTAAAATATTAGTATGATAGACTAAAATATAAGTACTTACATTTGTATATGTCACAAAAATTATAAAATGTAGTCCAGTGGCCTACTTTAATTTTGAATTAAAGTCAGTTTTTGTCTTATTTTCAGAGAAAACTAAGTTAGAATACACAAAGACATTTACTTCAGCGTTTCTAATGTTGTGATGTTGAGACACTCATATTATGAGTTCCGGTATATTTGCCGTGGTCAAAGAGTTTACTATACTTTATCTAAGGCCGTGGTTATGTGTTGTCGTGGGAAAGTAATGGGTGAAAATGAAAACCGTAGGGCGCTGGCGCTGCTAGGTATTAATAATACTAGTGCCGATATGTCTGCTTAAACAATGTCTTGGGTATCACAAACGAATCGACATTGATTTTTCAATGTGGCTTATTTCAAGTCAGGTTCTAAAAATAGTGTTCACCTGTGGTAGTCTCCATGTCTGTCTTGATTCTCTTATCTAAATTATTCAAAACATGAATAGTGTATCCACGCCGCCTTCCGAAGTAGGTACCCACATTAACATACGTATAAAGATCTATGAACAGCCTTCACCTTGGTCGGACCTTGAGTTTTTTACTAGAGCAAATAGTCTTGATTGCCAACACGATTAACATTGTTTAAATGTGTGAGAAAACATGCGCGGTCGTTATTTGTGTGCGT
This sequence comes from Ectropis crepuscularia, assembly GCA_963693475.1. Lineage (NCBI taxonomy): Eukaryota > Metazoa > Arthropoda > Insecta > Lepidoptera > Geometridae > Ectropis > Ectropis crepuscularia. Next base: position 22,506,098 of record OY856358.1, read on the forward strand.
GAATTTCGACTTCTGATGATTGGTCTTTGTTGCTACGTTGTACTCGTATATACATAGGTACCTACTAAATGCTATGGAATAATTACGGAGTTGTTCTATTTGAAAATAAATTTCATGCAGTTGTTTGAAATATAGTCAATAAACTGCTTAGGTAAGCTTTAGGTAGCTTGATGCATCTTCCATTTCCTTTATTTATTATTTTATAGTGACGATTGCTCACACACTGTCTTTAAGAAAATCTTGGTCGACCCAATTCCCCTCGTAGGATTTTCCCAATGGTTACAAAGAATTTGGAGTGATTGTCTGTCTATTTTATCTGATAACATCATGGTCGCTTAAGGCGCGGGCCCACCGCGGTGCACGGAGAGGCTACGCACGTGTATTAAGCTTCGCTTTGTAAGAAAATGTATGTGGTTGTGTCCACTGCAACCCACGGAGAGGCTACGCATGAATTGACGTCATTGATACACGCGTGGCTTGCTCGAATAGGCGGTTACATAGCTCAACGCTGTCAACGTGGGTCTACGTTTCCACTGGAGTACACGAATAAGACCCACGACCTCTCGCAGTGAAGCCACAGATCAGAAAATAGTTACTTCGTAACAGATGCATCACTGCCATACAAAAGCGCAAATACCTACACGATAATAACCTAAACTTTCGTAAACTACTTACCTACTGTTACTTGCAAGCAAAAATACACCTTTGTACAAGCACGCAGAGTTGAGAATACCGTGCGCCCCGTGTGACTTGTCGTCTGCTTACGTCACTGACCAAACGTGCTAGGGTTGTACGAAATATGATAAGACTAGTGGCCCATTCCGGCTTCGCTCGAATAATAACCTAGACACCAACTGCAGCGCCATCGCCGGGCTGTTTTGTAAATCTAAACCATCGAGGGCCTTACCCAAACGCATACAGAAAAATTCATTCAAATCGGTTCAGCCGTTTAGGAGGAGTTTATTAACAACGAAAAGTGGCATTGATTTTTATATAATATAGATAGATGATAAAAAAACTTTTGATTTTGAAAAAAAAATGTTGTGGAGGGGACCATTTTGGATCGATATTATCCAAACATCTAAGAACCACCGCACGAAAATAAACTTTTATAAAAACACATCGAAATCGGTCCGTTTGAGCTCTACGGTGCTACAGACAGACACACACACAGACAGACATCGACGTCAAACTTATAACATCCCTTTTTTGGTCGGAGGTTAAAAATTAATTCACAATTAGCTGAGCTATCACGAAACATACTTATTACATACTAAATAAATTAAAACCAGAACCTCCTCCTTCTTTGAATCCGGTTAAAAATTCTATAGCTTTTTCAGGTAGGTACGTATTATGTATATATGTACGTATGTTCATTGATGCTGAAGTATATTTTAGTTATACAATGTAGCTAGTCGTAAGTTGTTACAAATTAGTATCATTCAGTATGTACATGAATATTCAAATAAAACCGGCCAAGTGCGAGTGGGACTCCCGCACGAAGGGTTCCGTACCATCCCACTAATAGGTATTATAAATGTGAAAGTATGGATGTTTGGATATTTGGATGTTTCGATGTTTGTTGCTCAATCACGCCGTAACGTATGAACGGATCGGGCTGAAATTTGGAATACAGTTAGATTATAGTCTGGAAGAACACACAGGCTACTTATTATCCCGGGAAAATTACGGGAACGACGGGAACGGGAACTACGCGGGTAAAACCGCGGGCCACTGCTAGTTAGCAAATAAACGGCGAAAACTTCTTTGGCATTACACGAAATTTCTTTTACATCGCAATTTCCGCAGACAGGCAAAAAGTTTAATTAGAATATTGACTTTTCCCTCATGATAATCACAATGAAGTCTACATCGCGATCTATTTTTACTAGTGGCGCCATCTAGTTTATTTTCGACGGACTAATCGAGCAAAACCCTTTACCCTTTGGGTACGGAACGCTAATAAAAAGTATGTCATCAAAAACTCATTTAAATTTAATGAGACATAATAAAGATGAGATAAAAAGGTATTTCAGACAAAATATTTTTTACGCATAATCTCTATTGTATCTATTCTTAATAGATATTACCTACCTATACAAAATACATATTACACACTACTGTTTCCATGTTCTGTGCCATTGAAACCTACCAAAATGATGCTCAAAAATAAATATTAACAATAAAAACACTTACCTTGCTTCCTGTTACGGCAATTTGAAATAAGATAAATTACTACATTTTAGTGTATTGCTATTGCAGCCATCCACAATACAATAACGCCGCGACATTATTTATGCGCGCACTCGGCGTTCGTTCGCACGTCAACTCGGGCAAGCGGCCGGCGCCCCTGTGATTTTAGAACACCCGGGTGGACCCGAAAGAGTAGGTTAAAATCTCGCGCCGTATAGCGAGTGGTGAGGGTGTGGTGAAGCCCGTGTCCGTAGATTGCAGTGGCATGTGTGTAGCCTCTCCGTGCGCCGTGCCACGCTAAACATAGTCGTGGGTCTTCGTGTAGGTACTCCAGTGGAAACGTAGACCCACGTTGTCAAACAAATGAATACACGCAGCTAAAATGCGCCGCGTGCCCGTGCACAGCATGCACCGCGGTGGGGCCGCGCCTTTAACATCAGGTGAGATGACTGTCACATGTGAACCTATAATACTTAAAAAACTATTTATTAAACTGAATCCAATAAAACAGTTGACCGATATCAATGGATGTAGTCAGAGGAGGGAAACTCGGAATGATTGGCTATTTAATCTGATAACGTTATTATCGTCCAATGATCGGTATCGATGCAATCGGCTAAACAACTCAGCGGGTCTACCGCCTAACGAAAACTGTCTTCGCTTTGACATCGCTCTCTCTTTTCTTTCCGCTTGAAATGACAGAGATAGCAATAGCAAAGCCATAGCCGATTTAGTTGGGCGGTAGAAGGCCAGGTCGGTTTGGAACGAGTCGAACAAGTGCAGCATTTCGGTTTATTATGCAGTGGCTTACTACCGGCCGCTCTCCACGTAATCTTGCAGCACACGTGCTCTGTTTACGAAACAGTTTTAAAACTGAAAATCTCTTTCCCGTTTATGGCGTTGATAGTTTTAGCTCGGGGGATTTGTTGCGGTTTATAAGAATGAATGGGGATTTTAGTCGTCGACGGCCGCAGATGTGGAAAATTGCTCGGATATTATCTTAGTGTACGTAGTGGGATTATCTCACGGAAGCGAATAGAGACACAAAAACGAAGTCTAGTCAACATCAATCGAAATCTATCTTAGACACAATTGTATAGTATACTGTTTTGTATTAGTTGTTGTTTAATGAGTTTTTTTTCTAGAATTCGAAAAATATTTTTCGGACTATGAAATCTGTTTGAAATATAAAAATCTTGTGTTACTCTTTCGAATCGGCTCTACCGATTTCTATGATTTTTTATGAGTGTTTGGTATGAGAATAGCTCGTAAAGTACATATTTTTACTCTCCTTTCTCCTCTTTAAATGTTTTAATCGCGATTTTTATATCTGTGTATGTAAGCGTAAAATTGCAAAGACTGTTAGTTTACGATATAACGTGTGAGATATAATAACTAATCTAGGTTTACAAACTTAGGGTAGGTTAAAGTTCCCTCTTTAAATTCTAACTTAAAATGTTGATATTTAATAATTTACAAAATATTTGGTAACGATTAGATTACGTAGATATTATAATTTGACTCTTTTAACATCAAAGGATCGCTGGAAGATGTGTCTAAAAGTTGCATTATTTAGGCCATGTTACCAGATATTTGAAAATCTATTGGATAATATAAATCTAGATGTGTAAATATTTCACGGTTGACGCAGGTGGCGCTGAATATGTCATTCCAAATCAATCCATTAATTCAACAAATTGACCGCAATCTGCGCATTTGCAAGTCACCATAGTTAGGGTGTGGCCATCACTCTAGCGGTAAGCGGGGCGGAGGAACAGTGGCACATGTATGCAACTTTTGGCATGACACCATCCCTGTTGCCGCTGAAGACATATCCAAGAGAAAGTAATGTTTTAATAAATTTTTTAACTAGAAGCCTTTTAGTTGTTGTTTTTTATTGAGTTGACAACAGATGAAAATTATACGACCCAAAAAAAAATTTAAATTTCACGTTCAGCTGCTTGGGGTTCATAAATGGAAACAAAATTCGACATAAAGGTAACTGAGGCAGTATTTATAAATAAAATATTAAACATTGATAATGTCTTAAATAGATCTTAAATTAAATCTATACTAATATTATAAAGAAGTAAAGTTTGTGTATTTGTTAAATTGTAAGGTGTAATCTCGGGATCTACTGAACCGATTTAAAAAATTGTTTCACCAACAGAAAGCCACATTATTGCTGAGTGTCATAGGTTATATAAAAAACCGAAAAATAAAAAGGCTTTTAGGTGGTAGTCAAAGTAGAAAAAACGGTCGAATGAAAGCGTTTCTTACGAACGCTGCCTTAACTACGAAAGATAAATTTTTGACGTCTAGAGAAAAGATGTGGAGCTTGAAAATGACTACAAAAAAGTCAACGACAGCATATGTCTAACTTTTATATTTAAGTTACAAAAAGTAGTATTCCAATTTAAGTAGTATATCAAATTTGGATGTTTGTTGCTCAATCACGCCGAAACGTATGAAGGAATCGGGGTGAAGTTTGGAATACAGTTAGATTGTGGTCTGGAAGAACACATAGGCTACTTTTTATCCTGGGAAAATAACGGGAACGGAAACTACGCGGGTAAAACCGGGGGGACACTGCTAGTATTAACTAAAATAATAATTAAAAAACTAATCTCCGAATAACCCACCTCTAACTGCTCCCGGCGCAAAAGTGCCCATGATGCTCGCCGCGTTCCCACGCTGAATGGCAATGGCCAACCTTTGCTCTAGGAACGCACCAGAGCGGGAGTCATGTAAAATATCTATATTATGCTGAGCACCTACAAAACCTGGTTAAAGATGAATAACTCCTCTTTTAGCTAGTTTTCTTTTTTCACTTTAGACATAACCATTATAGTGTGGAAGGTAACGCCGCCATTTCTGGCTCTAGGGTATAAGTTGTGTATTGCTAGACAAATACATTTGTCATTTAGTTGAACGTAATTTGTATATGAATACTAGACAATACGTGTTTATTGTTTTGTTAAGAGTCCTGCCATCATCTCGGTCTTGACTTGCGTTGTTCACGTGTTAACATCATTCCGCTCCTGCTCTAGTTCCGCTCGTCGCTGTTACCATGACCGCGGCCTCGGTAACGAACGACCTCGATAGCTATCGACAGAACAAATAGAAATGTTTTCCATTTCGTTTCCATGTAAATGGACCGCTGCCTTCTGGAAATGTGAATGAAAATCTTGGACTAGATCGTAATAGTTGCTGTTATCTGATCTGAAACTAGTTCTTGTAAAAGTTTATGTACGTTCGTATTGCATATAATTGATTAATTTTATTGTTTGAGGTTTTTATTAAGTTCTTATGACTTCCTGACGTGTAACTAGTTTACCGGGATTGCGTTGTATTTTCCGACACAAGAAGCCACTCTAAAATACATTAGTTTTCTAGAGTATACTATTAGTGAAATATTAATAAGTTGATTTAATTAATTTCTATGACAATATAGGTAAAACTACATATCATTAAATTAATATAAGTTAAAATGTCAAATAACAGGTATAGCAAAAACCACTAGTTTGAAGGCGGTTTGAAGAGACAAATATTAATTAGTTATAGATTTAACATTTTACTTTTCATCTCAATTATCTTTGTGTATAAAACTCGTGATCAATTTATCGTTTATAGCTTTATAGCATCGAATCGAGATGTTACGATGTCTACGCCGCCCCAAGTTAGTCGCGTGAAAAGGGTTTTAGCGGCTAGAATCCTCGTCGTAGATCTGTCGGGAGCATCTGTCGGGCACAAAGGCCCGGCTGGGAGCTGGGAGGCGCCGAGGTGGCAACACCGCGGGCGATGCGACGTGCCGCCTTACTGCCTTTGTACAGCTGGCTTCACGTTCGACACCTGATCCCTCTGATGTCTCCACTGATAAAACTTCCACTTTGGAACGATCTAGAAAATCGAAGTGTATTCTCAAAGAGAACATTGAAACTTTAACGACAAATTGAACTATAAAAGTTGAGTAAATTATTGTAAATTCACTTGACTGTTGAAACTTTTATAACTATCACAGAAATTATAATTATTTTTCTCGTAAACACCAAACAAACGGTTTGAATTTAAAAATTAACTCATACGCTCATCTAACAAAATCTGTGGAGCCAAATAATGTGGATAGGACTACTAAACGCATTGCTCCATTGAGACATCGATATTTCAGAGTAAACTAAAATATCAACTATGTGAATTTAATAATTTATAGAATACTTTTGATTGTTCAAAACTTATCGTCCGATTTCGTTAATATTTAAATGGTAGTTTTAAATAAAATAATTGTCAATATTGATTCAGGGTCCAAAAAATAATCGGTGAACGTAAATAAACAAACTACGAACAAAGAACCTCTTCCCGTTTTGGAAGTCAGTTAAAAAGATCACAGTTGTCCAAAGAACTAGCTTATTTGAACTTATTTTGTACCTACTAAGGTTAATTAAAATAAAAAATATTAACAAAGAGATGGAATTAATGTGAATAACGAATGTAAATATGGAAATAAGTCGTAAAATTAATTCACTTGTTTGCGCTCCGTCAAATGCCATATCTCGACTGTAAACCCCGGTCCATGTATAGGTGCAGGATTGCCCGCTTCTCTGCTGATATTTTATTTATTCAGTCGAGTCAACCGTACGTACGCCCGAATATATCGCCTAAACCCCGTACCGCGTCCAGAATATTCTATACGCTTGAATAATGCCCGTTCTTGTATAAAGAATGCATTTGCATACGTTGTTGCGTCACAACAACCGACCCCGAAACGTAATCCCAACAAACACAAAACCACCCTTTTTACACCCACAGTACGTCGAGATAGTGAAATGAAAAAGGAATGCAGTGATGGAATGTTTGACCAGTGTCGGTGCCCTAAAAACAGTGAAAATGTTAGTTCTCTCGAACATATTCCGAGCGAGCCATCCTCAAAACCAACTCGTGACGCGAGAGCTGAACCCTCTCACGTCAGAGAAACAGAGACAAATGGATAACTCGAAACTAGTGTCGCAAAATTCATTGAGGCTTCGAACAAAAACACGTGAAAACATCAATCAAACAGATGGAATTGATGAGAAAAAACTCGTGAGACGAGAAAAGTGCCTTTCTAACAGCGTCGATGCTATCGTTTCTCGCAGTGATACCAAAAGTAAAGTGATATGTAGTGCCAAAGGTTTGTTAGAGACTAATTTAGACGATTTATTCGGCGACAGTTGGAGCGTTGAACCAAAGAGTTTGGGTGCCAGTGAACCGACTTTGAACACTAGTGAGGGTAGTTCTAAGGACGTTAATCGTAGATCAGTCGTGTCAGGGGATGACAGTGACGATGATTCGGCTACGGACACCGATTACTCAGACGAAGGTGTTCGGGAACAGAGGATGTGTATGGGAGCTCGCCGGTTCGGTCACATGCTGAGAAGAGTCATATCTAGAAATGGTGAGTTAAACAATCGATCATGTCTATCTATTTCAAAAATACATCTAGAAATATTTAAAAATGAGCTACGCAGAATGCTTGTACCTACTAAGCATATGTGGTTTATGTTCCAGTCAACATTATGACCATCTTTTACTATAGGGCTAATCTTGAAATCCGGCAAAAAAATGCTGTCCGACAATTTTTGCCGTGTCATCGATTGACAATGATATTAAGGATTTACAGTTAAAAAAAATTGACAAAAGTGTTAGTTAGTCATTTTATGACTTTTTGCCTGTGCGATGTCGAAGTCGTGTCCATGTCCATTCAGGACCTATCTGCACACACCATATACAACTTTTTTGGAATATACCGGATATTCCAAATAAGTGAATTCAATGGCGAGCTCGAGGATCAGTTCGCTTCTGTTATTACTTGATCTAGGCCTCCTTAGATTGATACACTTTATTGAACACACCAAAATAAAAACAATTTAAACACTTAAAACTAATGCGCCAGATGGCCGATCATTACGACTCGTCAGCAATCAAACGGCCAGTTTGTGGTGTTCACAAATAATAATAGACATGCGAATGCGAAAACTAACGACTCAAATTACATTAGATTCGAAGTTTATCTTCTAGTTGGTTTTTCAGAATCGATCGACTGCCCATACTGAAAATAAACTGCACAGCTTTCGTCATGGGTGGTCGTTTATTTTGTTTCAAATTGTATCAAATAGCCGCCCTGATTGAGATGACCGCAGCGAAATCTCGTTACGTCTCGACAATGTTATCGCGACTCCGTAGGAAGCTATCGGTGATTTGATCTAAACAATGTCTTTGTTGAGGCGTAGCTTTACAATTACAACTGGTTTAGTTGCACGCTTTTCTTTACATCTCCTTTTGTTCTTTGGATGTTTATTTTTCGATTTCTTTTCGATTGGGAAACTTCAGTTACGGTCGTTGTGACTTATTTCTTTTATTTATAAATCTTAATTACTTTAGACGACTTAATTAATTGGTTCGTTAAGTTAAGTTCGTTGATGATGTTTGTCGATTTCGCCTGATTTATCACGTAAACTTTACGATGCAAAAATGGTTACTATTGAGTATTACACGTTGCTAATGATTTAGTAAGTACGCCCTTTCTGATTACATAATATGCTATTCTATACATTTTGTTCATATTATTTATTTTTTACATTTTATTTATTTATGGAGTTCAAAATTTAATTTCGGAAAGAATAGCGGAGTTTGTGCAGTCTCAATTAACTAAGTTATATTTACCGAAGTTATATCATGTTCTACGGTGAAAGTCATCTTTCATTGTATTTATACTGTCACTGGTTTAAACATAGTACACGAAACTGCATCGAAATATCAGGTACTAGCTCCACCATACAATCCCCCGTAAATATCCTGTAATTAATAATACTCGTGTACTTAGTGAGCAACCGAAATATCTTGTAATAAATCGTGTTGGAACTGTTTTTTTCTCGCGATTTCAGATTCGATATTAAAACTAGTTAGTAATGGCGGGTTCACGTTCCTTTCAGCTTAAAACAAACGTTTTCTGTAACCTTGTATATTCATGACTTCATTCTCCTACTTTCTATTTCTAGCCCATAAAATAATCTACTCCACGATCCGTTTCCCGTTCAACTGGACGTAAAATAAAAAGTAACGAAGCCACTAGAAGCTAAAATGCAGAAAACATTCGGTTTTTAAAACTATCTAACCGTTTCTCGTATGCTGTAGATACAAAAATGGCGTCTGTTACGGACCCATTGCCCCGGTAAAAACGATATTACTGAAATAAATGCAGCGGTAGAGCTCTACGAGTGTTATTTGAAACAGTATAACGGTTTATCTTGCAATGCTAGATTGAAAATAACGTTGATGGTGCCTTGTTTATCTTAAGTTACGTCTGGTGCAGTCGGGAGAACGGCGACTGCCGGTCCGGACTGGTTCGAGTCCCATATACACCACTGTATCTTCGAAGTCTTGTGCGTAATGGTACTAAATTAAAAACGGTGACGAAAAATATTGTGAGGATACCGGATTTCGAGAATCTTTCGCGATCATGCGCCATTCGTCAACCCGCACTGGCCCAGTGGTGGATGACCGTGACTGTCTCCTTACGAGAGAAGGTCCCGAGTCCCAGCAGTGGGAACGTTTAGTGGGCTGTTGATGATGACGATGACTTATTATACATAGTAACACCCACAGTACAAATATTTGAATTAATCACACAAACAATTATTTGCACTGGGTGGGAATCGAACCCACGACCCTCGGCTTTGCAGGCAGAGTTACTACCCACTAAGCCACGAGGCCAGTCCAAGTAAGGAATATTATCTCAAATGGCAGATTAAAAAATGCTATCAATTAATCAATTGTAAACTTAAAATTAAAACTAAGGCAAACATGAAGCTGCACGAGAGCCTCAAAACATTGTTTACTCTGCGTTCCAACAAAAATAAACACCAACGTATGTTTATTTATAAAAGCAATATCATCTGTTAAACTGTTTAAATATATATACATATGTAATTTTACTATGTTAACATTATTTCCGACTTACGTGTCAAAAACCGTTTTTTTACTATATTATGAAGCCGAAGAGTTTGTTTTTCAACACGATCATTTCAGGAACTACTGGACCGATTTAAAAACTCTTTCATTGTTGGATACCTACGAGATTCCTCAGTGCTATAAACTATATATTATGCAACACGAGCGAAGCTGGGGCGGACCGGCAGTATTTTATAATGCTTACCATCAGGAACATGTCTTGCTTTGTCTTTTATTTAAATTAGCCACTCCGGGGTCTGCGATCTTTGTCATTACAATTCTTTTTTTTACATATACATATCTTGGATTAGGAGAAGAAGAGGAAAACAGGGGGTCATGACATGTCCTGCTCGTCTCGTCCACAGAACAGAAATCAAGTAGAAGGCTCGTAGCTGAATCTCACTAGGAAAACCACCATATCACATTTGCACACAAACGTGGTTTTGATATATTTTGAACACATTGAAACAACGCAAGTGATTTGTCCCATAGTGACGAACCTAAAATGATGTATTGCATATAGTTACGTACTCAAAAATGAACCCTATTGCTAAACACAATAAATCTGTTATTGTCAACTATTCAAAATGTTGTTACGACTTTCTTGGATAACTCAATTTTATCTAATTACAGAAAAAAGTACCGTATCCTGAATGTGACTAAGTCGCTTATTTTGTACCATTATCAGGACTTTTAGGGCGTATCGAATACATCAGTGCTACGAACTTTCTTAACTCAACCTTAGTAGAATACAATAAGGTGGTAACTATTATCATCTTTCAATAAAAATAGGTAAAAAAACTTTTTAAGTTAAACGGTTTTATGTTAAACATACATTGCAATGTTTAAGATAAATGTACTAAAAACCAAAAAATAATAAAATAGATACAGTCGTGGGAAATTATAAACATATGCATAGACTAGACTAAAATAAAACCGTGGGGCACGTCAATTGTCTACAAATTATCGACTTAATGTGCGATAGAAGAATCGTTTAATTCGTCGTTAGGCAGTTGGCCCGCAGACGGTGAGGAAATTACTTACTATTTTCTTGCTCATGGAAATTCCAATAGTTATACACTCCATGTAAATAAAAGAGAAGTTTCAACTAGTTTATCGTTGGACATTCACACTGCTGGCTGGCGAGGAATCGTTTCACTGTAGTTCGTAGTTTGTCTTTAATCGACAAAACATATGATAAAAGTACTACTCGCTCACCACTATGAAACCCTAAAACTCGCTTATAATCGAGCTTGCTAGCTTGTTTCCACATTCTAGCCCTTCACACGTCCATCGTTGTCGGTTGAACAACTGCCTAATTATAGTGTAACATTACAAAACAAACATTTGAATCAACAATTGTAGACAATTGACGTGCCCCACGGTTTTATTTTAGTCTAGTCTATGCATATGTTTATAATTCCCACGACTGTATCTATTTTATTATTTTTTGGTTTTTAGTACATTTATCTTAAACATTGCAATGTATGTTTAACATAAAACCGTTTAACTTAAAAAGTTTTTTTACCTATTTTTATTTTCTAGTTTTTAGTTTTTATTTCGCATTCTGCTTAATTCATTTAGTGCTTCATTATTGCAAGGTTTCTTGCCCGTTAGTTTATTGCAGTCCAACTCCTCTATACGTAGTCCCTGCACAGATCTTACTCTACTAAGAGCCACGTAGGTTTGACCTTTTTCAAACAGTTTCGCACCTAAGTATACGACTGCGTGATCCACAGTGCTGTGCTGCCCTGCATTTTATGTATTGTAGAAGCCCATGATAGTATTAAAGGAAACATTCTTCTTTCAGCCGTCCCGTAATTGTACTTAGCTGGAAACTGTATGGCTTTCGGGTGTATAAGATGTACCTACTCCGTCTCTTGCGAAATCATTTCGAACGGAAGGTACATCTGTTGCATACATCTGAGTTCGACGAAATTGAGGCCAAACGATTTCGTTGATGTAGCCTATAGCGCCATTTACTAATCCCTTTGAAACGTCAATATTGGACCGTAGCATTACTTTTGCCCCCACAAATATTTCCAGTTCCGCTGGTAAACCCCCAGTTTTGTTGATATCAGCTGGTATTATAGTAGCTATATCCACATTGTCTGCATTTCGTGTGGCGTATACTAGCTGATCCTGCGCTTTTATTTTGTAAATGCGAGCACCATTATTTCTGTACAAATTCAATACAGCAGAGTTGTGGTCGTTAACTTGTTGATTTGTGGGGTATACCCTTAACGCTTTGTCTATTGCAAACTCATCACTCGTGTCTTGAAGAAGTGTTCCCATTAAAATACTAAAATGTTGGGTTGTTAGCTCACCGACTCTCAAAGCATTCAAAATATCAATAAAAGTCTGGTCACCTTGCTGACGGATATTTTCAGTTAATTCACACAGCGTGAATAAACGCCAGAGATGTGTAGCTGGTTGGAGAAGTTCTGGCTGTTTGAAAACAGGTGTTCCTGATCGTTTTATAGGAGGCAGTTGTAAAAGATCACCGAAAAGTAATACGTTTACTCCTCCAAAAAACTCATTTTCACAGTTCTTAATTTGCCTTAATCGAGCGTCCATCATGCATAACATTTGATAAGACACCATGGAAATCTCGTCGACAATCAAAAATTCTGTCTGATGCCATTGTTCGTGCTCATTATTCGCAAATAGTTTCCGGACAGTGGTGACATACCTGTTATGCGACCGTCTTTCTGAATCAGATACCTAAATTACAGATTCAATTTCTAAATTTAAATCTTATTATTATACGCCATTTAGTGGCTGCGCCCATTTTATTAAATATTGAGGTTGTATAGTGCACTGTATTCTTCTTGTCAAGCTCTTTTATTTGATACCCATGTTGATGGGATTGATAAAACCTAAGTTATCCGCCATTTTGTAGAGGCCGCCATCTTGGATTTTAATTTTATATAGTACATTGTATTCTACTGGTTGAGCACTTTCATTTGATACCCATATTGTTGGGATTGATAAAATCTACCTACGTTATCCGCCATTTTGTAGCGGCCGCCATCTTGGATTTCAATCTTTTATAGTATATTGTATTCTGCTTGTTGAGCCCTTTCATTTGATACCCATGTTGATGGGATTGATAAAACCTACGTTATCCGCCATTTTGTAGCGGCCGCCATCTTGGATTTAAATTTTTTATAGTATATTGTATTCTGCTTGTTGAGCCCTTTCATTTGATACCCATATTGATGGTATTAATAAAACATAAATTATCCGCCATTTTGTAGCGGCGGCCATCTTGAATTTATAATGATAATGAATAAACACAATTGTATTGTCACCAAAATCCAAAGTGTATACAAAATTTCAGATTAATCGGTTGACAGGAAGAGGGTGAAATTTGAATTACTAAATTTGACCCAAGAATAAATTATAAATAAAACAAACGGGGTGAGCTAAATAAAACCGTTTAAAAATGTAAGTTGTTTTCACTAGTGCGCACTAGATGTCACTAATTGTAAGATTAGTAACATCTAGTGCTCACTAGTTCTGCTACTTCATACTAGATGGCACTTTATGTAATTTATGCAACTATAAACGCTACCTTCTTTAAAATAAGGGATTCGTAAATATAAGCCGGTTGTGCTAATAGTGATAAGACACTACTGTTACATTTTCATTAAATTATCGATATTACGTTATTCAGTTTACGTACCTATCGTATAATTTAATCATAATATTTTATTATGATTAAATTTGTTCATGTACCATATTAATTTTATTAACTATAGAGTGTAGCGTAACAGAGTTTTGTAAAAGAACGTAATTACTATGAAGAAACTACAAAAATACTCGGAGGAAACTAAATAAATATCTTAAGTAAATAAAGTAATAATGAAATTGGTCTTGGCAAGAAGCACTAAAATTTGTATTTTAGTCGAATGATATTTTTCTTGAGTGAGGTAAAGATAAATAAATATAGGTGAAACATTTCCACACAACACCATCTGACGCTAAACTAAGCTAAGCTTGTAATATGGCGGCCAGATAGCTGTTACACAATGTAAGGAAATAGTTATTTTCTTTGAGGGACGACCTTGTCATTTAAGTTGTTCTCAGTAAAAATTCAAGATATTTTTATAACCATGAATAGAAACTTTTTTTCGAGGAGTAGAAGCCGCTGAATTTATGTGGAAATTATCATAACATTTTATGTGGAAACAACTATGATATGAGGTTAAAGGTATGATCACAGGATTTTAGGTTTTTATAAAATGAACCATAGCCAAAATGGGGGTTTAATGTAAGAAATAAACACGCATACACGAAAACATATAATTATTTTTGTCGGTATTGCTGTTTCGTCTATGTACCTATTTCCTTTTTTTTTTATTATAAAATCGCTGTCTAAAAAGTGCTCAGAGCAAATCGTGCTTGTTTTGGAAGGAAACCAATTTTGCCTTCCTGTAGCTTCTATCCATTTCTCCTTAACAACGGGACTTTTAGGAAAACTGAAATGATAAAATGTACTTTTTTCAAATAAAACGTTAAATTATTCAAATACTAAATAATAAAAGATAATATATTTTGTTTACACAACTATACAAGTTAGAAATATCGATATTAGCAATTTCAACAGCTCGCGTTCAATTTCCTTCACTGAGTAGCACTACTGAGTAGCGCTACTCGCATGCATAGAATGATCGAGAATATCACATATAGTTTGAATGAAAATGGACCTTATTTCAATGACGTTAAAGTTGACTTCATTTAAATCATTTCTCTCTTTAAGCTAATATTAATTTATTTTCACAATAAAATCAAAATTAAATAAAATAGGACTTACCGATGGTACGATATGCCTCCTTTGGATAAAGTTTTGGCAGGGCTATCGTTTTTACACTCAATAACTGCACAATATGGCATGACTGGTTACTTTTTATTCAAAATCGCGGATTCAGGAGTACTGCAGTAGTGGCAGAGTACGACTAAGTATTCGGAAGTGGGCGTACTCTCAAACTATGCGGAGATTGCGCTTACTTAGTACTACGATTGCCCCGCCTACTTGCTAATTCTTCTTGATTTCTGTTCTGTGGTCTCGTCACTCTGTATAAAAAGTATAGATTTTCGCCTACAACATTAAAACCAATTACGAGTGTTTATGCAACGCAGTTACCGGGAATCTATGGAACTTAATTACAACCCCCCCCACGGAGTCATTAACCATAGTGGGCCTGCCGTATTGGCGTTAGGTTCTTTACGCGGTAACTGAATGCAGGTAAAGTAGTGTAGGTACGGGTAGGGCTGCCAAGTGTATTAATGTAATATGCGCCGCGAAATCTTCACCGCATCGGTGTGCTGCATTGCGCTTATTAGAATACATAATATTATTGGTTAAATTCGTCGTCAGAGGACTGTCACTGAGGTTCACGATAAATCTATACTTTAATATTTTAAAGCTGAAGTGTTTGTTTGTTAGAACGCGATAATCTCAGAAACTGCTCGAATTAAAAGATAATTTTTTGTTGGGTAGTCCATTTATCGAAGATGGCTATAGGCTAGGTATATGACAATAAGCTACGAGGCGGACCGCTAGTGTAGAATATAAATTGAATAATGGTTGACTTTATCCACTTAGCACTAAGTAGCACCAAAATAAGTAAAGCTGGTATTATTGGAGCCAAATAGTTTAGCGGTTTTGAATTTATCGTAACTTTATCTCGGTAATTGCCAGTGAAACTAAGTTCTTAATTATACTAAATATTATACACGCGGAAGTTTATAATAATGTATAGATGTGTGTTTGTTACTCTTTCGCGCCAAAACTACTGAGAGGATTTTGATGAAATTTGGTACACAAATAGATATTGGTCTGGAATGACACATATGCTATTTTTTGTCCCGGTAAAATAACGGGATCGGGAACTACGCGGGTGAAACCGCAGGACGCTGCTAGAGAATTACAAACAAACAAAATTGCAGTAGCCGTACTGCCGTCGTAAAATAAACAGAATGCTATCTTCGCACTAACGGATAACGGAACAAGCAAAGTTTCCGTACTACCGTACCGTACGAGTACATAACATGTCGCGAGCAACCCTATATAAGCTCCAGAACAGCACGGCAAAGCCCGAACACTAACGAGTTTTTAACTTTAACGATTATTAAACTCAAAATAATGGCGAGCGGCGTGTAATCCACGGCATACACGAGTGAACAACACTGTTGCTATGCGGATTAACACAGATACTCCATTAGAAACAAAACGCATCGTAAACAATCAGCACACTTTTGTGTTTCCATTGCTAAGACTCAATTCCACATAAAAGTCTCCAGAAATTAAAAAAAAAACACAAAATCAAAAAGAAATTGGGTCAAATGTATATTCAGTCACATAATTATGTAATTCCCTTAGCTTAGTTTTTCTACTACATGACTAAATCAGCTTTGGCTTTGCTGTCTCCATAATTTCTAATGACAGGTGTTAGGGCACAGTGGACATACGAGAAGGTAGTCCATAATCGGAGGACTTACACCACAGTCATGACCTGGTATATCACGTTGCAGTCTCTCTATAAATTGTAATAAAAATAAAAGCGGCAACGAAATACAAAGTATAATATTTTCTATAAAATAGGTATAGAATAGATCGCCGGATGCGATCGAAACTCGGACTGTTCTGACTATATTATACGTGAGTTACCCGTGTATTTATTTAAAAAAGTTATAGAATAAGTTAAAATTGAATCCCTGACACAAAAATGACCACTTATTAACTACACATAATCTTATAACCATAGCCTATCATTTATTTTTCAATTCAAAAGTCAAAATTGTCATTAACTCTATTTTTGATGAAAATTAAAATCTGTCTTTCCAATAATCTGTACGTACAATTTCTTCGACTAACTAACGCTTTCGTGTAAGAAATTGCGGTGAAAAGTGACTCAAAGTTTGGCCACTTTGGCTTTTGACTTACAGGGGTGTAATGAACGTGTAAGGTTGGGATTTCACGAACAAGTAACTTTACACGCTATCGAACCAAGCGTACGTTGAGAATTTTGCACTTTTAGAAGACCCTATTTCTCGTTTTTTACACGGTTTTGTTATTAGCTTCACTTGTACCTAACTATGTATGTAAGAAAATCTTGGAATCTTAATTTGACCCACTTCCCGGTCTTCGATTAGGATTAAATTTTGCACACGCTCTGAGTTCTGATGACAATACATGACTAACTAAGAAACGTTATTACAAATCCAATATGGCGGCCTCCCCAAGATGGCGGACTGGCTGTTTGAAATGATATTCACCCCCATGATATGGGTATCAAATGAAAGGATCTGCTGTCAGGAATAAAAAAAAAAGTCACGTGATTTAAATCTAATATGGCGGACGTCCAAGATGGCGGACAGGCTATTTGAAATGCACCCCCATGATATATATGGGTATCAAATGAAAGGGTTTGATGTAATTTTTATGGCAAAAAAAAAAAAAAAACACTAATCACGCGTTCCGCTTTGATGGGTAATATTTCAAGATTCACGAGAAATATTAGGGTGTCGAAATTAATGCAAGAGATAAATTAGTGCTAGACAATTATAACTGAAATCTGTGTAAGATACCAAATCAGTGCTGGACAATTTTAACTTTTACTACAATCAAAAAACCGTCTAACCATCAAGCACATGTCTGCCTCATCCCGTTACTCTTTACTATAAATATTAGAAAAAAACAAGTATCGGGCCTGCCTAAAGACGTATTATAAGGAGCTTATTAATTGTCGAGGTTTCCTCAGTAAAGATGCCTCAATGAATAGCGGGGCAACGAATGTGGTGTCGGAGATGAAACACGAGCCGAGCGGTGTTTGCACGATGTCGGATTACGTAAACACTAATCAAATTAACGCTGCAGACTGTTTGTCTGTCTGTGGCGCCGCCGACTTCACCTCTTTGAACGTAGTAGCAGAAAATCTTTTTAAATCACGCGCTAAGCATAGGAAATTTTATTTAAATCACGCGTCGAGTTACTGAATGTTTTAAAATCACGCGTGGAGATTGTATTTATTTTTAAAATCATTTGTCAATTTCACAAATTATTTAATAAGGTAAATACATCTTATTATATTGTATATCTTAATGTATTGGTAATACATTTAGGATGAACAAATGTTAAAAAAAAAACGGGTGTTTGTTTTGTGTCTGGGCGTTTCTATGTACATACATTGTTAAAAATATGTAAACTGTCGAATTGAGAAACATTCTGTTTTTGAAGTCGGTAAAAAATTAAAAATGTACTTGCAGCGCTCCGCGGTTTCTCCCGCGATCCCTTTATTTTCTCGTGATAAAAAAAAGCCTACGTGCAATTCCAGACTTTAATCTGTGTTAAAAAAATTAACCCGGTCTGTTCAGACGTGATTGAGCAATAAACATCCAAAGTCAAAGTTAGTACAATTTACACATCAATTAAAAAAGTAAAAACAAAAGAAAGAACGTACAAATTGTATACACTTTCAAAATTTGAAATTAACATTTCACTGTATTATAATAATTGTTATCGTACAGAAAACTGTCCAGTATTATATAATTTATGTTTTTACGAGAACAATGTCAATCCAAACAATGGCATTTATAATATTAGCAGCATTATAATATATAACCTAGGTATCCGCTATACGCCTTTATGGTTCGAGCTTAGCTTGTAATTAAATGGGTCTGTGAAAAATTTAAACCAACAATTATTTCTGAACTCTGAATAATGATTTATTGAAACATCTTGACTCATTTCATTATTGACTTGACATTTATTCCAAAACATAACTCAATAATAATATATATGTCAAATTTTATAGTCCGATCGGATCGGTATAAACAAACATCTTCGATCGTTGTGGCCACGAACTGATACAGAAAACAATTTAACGTAATTAATTTGTTGTATTGCGACGCGACGGTTAGTAACATTTCGTCGTATAAAGTGTGATTAAACTACAACAAAATGTTGAGCTAAAACTCTTGAAATTTTCACTTTTAAAGACGTCAATAACTTCTAATTATAGCTCTGACAATAGCGCTAGCCACTGTAGATGAGAGGAACTCGAAAACTTATTTTTAGGGTTCCCTACTAAAAATGGGACCCTTTTTACTCATTTGTTTGTCATTCTATCTAACCTATTACAGCTTAAAGTGCTATACTGCAAATGCAAAGGATAGTTCAAATTATAAATGAAAAATAAATATAAATCCTACTTTGTGTTGTTGTTGTTGGTGTTTGTTGCTCTATCACGTCGTAACGTGTAAACGGATCGGGCTGAAATTTGGAACACAGTTAGATTATAGTCTGGAAGAACAAATAGGCTACGTTTTATCCCGGGAAATAATGGGAAAGGGAACTATGCGGGTAAAACCGCGGGGCACTGCTAGTTATAAATAATAAATAATGATGCACAATTTTTTTTTACAAGTTTTTCTATTGACTATTAAAAATTGTCACTAGGGGATTGACACTAAATTTAAACTTTGCTTAGGATATAAATAGACTGGTCAGGTGCAAGTCGGTCGCACGATGTAAGTTTTGAAGGGAATGCAATTAAAATATAACACTACTAGTCGCCCATTCCGGCTTTACTCGAGTAATGTTATACAATAAACTAATAACTTGCAATACTTAAAAAAAATGTCTGTAAAGTCGGTTTACTGACGATAGAACGTGACAACGTCTTAAGAAAATACTGATGGAATGGCAGCATTTTTCAAAAGAAAATTTTAATTTCATTTGTTTAATAGATTTATATGTAAAAAGTAATCAGTAGAATTTAGTCATTTTCAATCAAAACAATGCAAAAAAGCTTTTAGATGCCGGGGATCGAACCCGGGGCATTTCACATGCAAAGCGAACGCTCTACCACGGAGCTACATCCCCGCTTGAACTACTGGTCGAAATAATTAATACAACTGTAACAAACATGCGGCGAGGTAACGACCGACGGTAACGACCGACGGTAATGACCGACGGTAACGGTACATGACGTCATGTTTTGTGGGCGTGCAGCCGGCTTCATCGAATTATAAGACGTTATCACGTCAAAAAATTGCGACTGTAAATTTGTAGAGAATGGTTAATAATTCTATCTGTCGAGTTGGACTAAGTAATACATAAATGCCAGCTTTCGTGAATATCAGTTGACTTGGCAAAGACTCCACTGGGAACAAACATCATGATACTACATTTCTATGTATTAAAATTGTTGTGTTTATGTAAGTGGAGATTTTCTTTTCTGCAATTTCCTATCTGTGTTCGACCTTGTTATAACGATTTCTCGTTGGCTGCCTCGAGCAGTTGCCTGGCAAAATGTATCAACAATAATAAATGAACTATAATTGCTATCTTATGGTTTGTGCCTTTAATGAATTGTAATTTTGACTACCCAGAACCCTTCATATAAGAGTCCGACTCGCAATTGACGGGGCTTTTTATTATATACTTTCTAATGACCAAATTCATTTTGAAGCGTGCCAACACAAACTGTAGCCCGAATGACTGGCAAACTCGTTCCGTTGTAATTTAATACTAGCCTGTCTCAAGTCTAATGGACTAGCTTCGGCCGGTTTGACGGAGGATATGCTTGTTTAGCTCGAAAGTTATCCCGGGTTTTAATTTCTAGATTACTCTTACTTTCGTTTTGTGCAGTTTGCGGTTTTGAAACTTGTACGTTATCCATGATTTTGCTATTGCTAGTATGCGTAACATAAATTCTGATTGTTAGTCGTACAAAATGTAGCACTCGTTAGAATACATAAAGAAGTTAATGAGTATGGTAAAAACATGCTTTTGGATATGCTTTGAGTATGCTTTCATGTATGTCCGTAATAACGCTATTATGACAAGATTAGTAAACTCTGTGCCTTTTGCGTTAGCCCAAAGTTTAGGAAGCAGCAGACTCAGAAAAGATTTTAGGAAATTCGTTAGAAAACTTAGATTTATGTTATTCTTGCAAAATCGGTTTAGATTAGTAAGTGATGTCACGAAATGGATACCATTCTGCATCATATTTCTGTTGATCTCTTCAGCCATGAGTAGCAGTGTGCTTCTCAAATATGAAGTTAATCAACTTATAAAATATCTCATAATCAACGATGTTAGCAGCTCTGTAGAAATATGTTGTCTATGAGTTTGAGCGAATGATATTGAAAATGGTACATAAGACTTAATCGCGATCTAAATTGTTATTAAATTACCTCCACATTTTTTGGGCCGTGGTCAGGAACTGTCTGAAACAAAAAAATCTTATATTTTCAAATAAAGAATACGTATTACTCGAATCTCTCTCCTTGAAGGCCCTCCAGAGAAGGCCCCGAGTCCTAGGAGTTTTAGTAGTGGTAGGACTCTTGGCAGAGTCCGCCTGGGGTAGTACCACACCTTTGCCAGTTATTCTACCGCCAAGCAGTAATGTGCAAACACTACTGTGTTCCGGTTTGAAGGGCAATGTTTCCAGAGAAATTATAGGGCCTAGAGATATGACATCTAAGATCTCTGGGTGACGAGCGCAGTGCAGTGCTAGGTAATGATTTGGACTCTTCATGTTCAAAACATTTAGTGGGCTGTTTATGTATGTTATGTATTACTCGAATTGCTACCAAAAAATAAGTTTACTCACTCTCGTGGTTACTGTTACTATCACAGGCCGGTAATAGTCCTTAGTCAGCAGTACTTTCACAGTGGATTCGCTTTCATCGGCGCGGGCGCACCTCGCGGTCGTTTGCCGAATGAACCGCATCGGAGGCATGTCCGCGGAGGCGCTGTGACTCACGGTTACACATTCTGCTGAGCTATGGTTCTAAGTTACGGCTTAGTGGTGAAGTTACGGCTAGTCCAGTCGGGAGAACGGCGCCTGCCGATCCGGAGACCCCAGGTTCAAACCCCACAAGCACCACTGTCTTTTCGAAGTCGTAATGCCGCTAACTTAAAACGGTGAAGGAAAACATCGTGAGGAAACCGACATGTTCCTAGAATCTTTCGAAGTCATGTGTCATCTACCAATCCGCATTGGCCCAGCGTGGTGGATTATGGCCTTAACTCTCTCCTTGCGAGAGAAGGCCCCGAGTCCCAGAAGTGGGAACATTTAGTGGGCTGTTGATGATGATGGTTCTAAGTTTATTCCATCCATAAGCAGCCCACTAATTGTTCCCACTGCTGGAACTTCCCCTTCTCTCGCAAGGAGAGAGGCAAAGCTATAATCCACCACGCTGCCGTTGGCCAAGTGCGGGTGATGAGATGACACATGACATTGAAATATTCTAGGTACGTGACGGTTTTCTCATTTTTTCCGTCATCGTTCCCAATTCGGTTGTATGTCTTTTTTTGTATGTTTGTAAGTATATTACGCGATAGCTCCGAAAGATAAATTATTAAGTTAGCGGCATTACGCAAATGACTTCGAAAAGTCAGCGATGGGCTAGACGAACTTAACGACTGACTACATTTTGCATAGGAAAATAAAGTATCTAATTCAAAGAGCATTGTATCCGCGACAGCACGCATGAATATTACCGTATATTAGGCAGGTTAATAGGCGCTTTCATCGTGGATTCGCTTTCATCGGCGCACCTCCGCGCGGTCGTTTGCCGGATGAACCGTATCGGAGGCGTGGCCACAAAGGCGCTGCGATCCACGTGTCACGCCGATACGTACTCGCGTGTCACCCACTGTGTACGATATAGAGCACGAGCCCATAGAACCCCAGACCTTCGTTATTTTATAAAAGCTGAAAACTTGTCAGCGCATGCTCTTAAGGGGCGCCTAAAGCCAGAAAACGAAAAAAGGACATTTTCGACGCCGCTCACTGAAGTTAAGAAACTAAAAACTATGACAAAAAAAAAAAATTGACGTGTGGGTACAATCAAGAAGAAGCACAATAAACGAATAGAATTTTAAAAATAGTTTTTTACAATAAAAAAATAAAAATGACACCGAAAAAACCCGTTTTAATTCGAGTACTCGAAATTATCAGCGATGACCCCACATTATTTTTTGGTAATAAAATTCCTATTTGTACGTTCTAGTAAAGTAACCGAACACTTTTTTAAATGTATGTTTAGTTATTGAGTAATTAAATAAAACTTGGTCAAAAATGGACGCCTGATTAAATATTGATTTTTCCTCCAAACTGTGTCATGCTATTCTCGACTTTATGTACATCACATTAAGAAACGCGTCGCGCGGGTGAAATCTGATTTTTTCCTGGCTTTAGGCGCACTCTTAACACAGGTAAGTACGATGGACCATTATGATGTTTGGGTCGTCCTGGCTTTGGCAGATAAACAGTACTAAGGCCCCGAGTCCCAGCAGCGGGAACTTTTAGTTGACTGCTTATGATAATTAGGCTGCTAATTGTTACCCAAGTATTATGTATAAAAATCAGCGCGCATATTATGACGCAAGTAGAATTATAATTGCATGGACATTACCACAACATGGGTGTCTAACCACGATGTTAAGTGTCTAGCAATTATTGGTGTGATTTTTAAAAATGTTCTTAAGGTATTACCAAAATATCATACTTTATAATTTGACAAATTTAGATCGGTTTTTCATAGGTACACCTTTAGTACCGTTTATCTGCCAAAGCCAGGATGATCCAAACTTCATAATGGTACATCGTTCTTACCTGTGTTGGGAGTATGCGTTGACAAGTTTTCAGCTTTTTATAAAAAAACGAAGGTCTGGGGGTCATGGGCTCTTAGCCCAATACTTTAACGATTGTCTTTCCATTCATATTGTGAACATCACATTGTACTTACGATCTTTGAGACACTTCAGAGAGTGCGCAACTGATCTGCATGATCTAATACCACTTGTTTTTCTATAAGGCTCCTCTGTAGCGCAAAAAAGCGAGTTCGTTTCATGGTTGGCGTTAACGGAGAGGTTTGACTCTACGTTTGTGATAAGAACGTCTAGTGTCTTGTGGTGCCTGAGTGAGTTTTACCCGATGGTTACAATCTTGGTGTCTTCAAATCGAGAGTGAATCGGTTTCTTCCAGGTAAGTACGCTCCAGTAGGCGAGATGGTGGTAGTGAGCGTGCCAATCAGTCTATTGAAACACGCACACACACATTTGAAACAAATTCACTCTCGATTTGAAGATACCAAGATTGTAATCATCGGGAAAAACCCACTTAGGCAACGCATTCCACTGCATATGTACATAACATCATCTTTAGTGATTTGCACATTTTAAATACCTAAAAAGACTTGCCACTTTGCTGTTATGAAAAAGCCTGTTGTTTACCATCAGACACAGGTGTTCATCGTCGCGTCACACTTCTCACATGAAAAAAAAAAATGGTTGTCTGTAAAGTCGGTTTACTGACGATAGTTAAACGTGACAACGTCTTAAGAAATCAGTACGCTGATAGCGCGAGTAGTGATACCGCTCGACTCGGCGGGTGGCGCCCTCAGCGCTCAGCTTCGTCCGCATGGCACGGACGACGAACTAACGGTAACGGCGGAACGTTACATGACGTCATGTTTTGCGGGCGTGCAGCCGGCTTCACCGAATTATAAGACGTTATCACGTCAAAAAAAACACAACTAAAATAAACTTGTCAAGTGAATTACGGTCAGTCATATTTCAAGTCGTGTCGTGTGCAGTGACAGTCCCATACTCGGTTGCAGTGGAAACGTACTTTATGATTTATGCGATGCTAATATGGCATTGTGAGGAGCTTATTGGCGGAGGACACGGAACGAGCCGATGGCGCTCCCGGGCTTGACTTAATGACTGACGTTTCCTATGTTTTGATGGACTTTTACTGAACGATATAGAACTACGGAATTTACATAAAAATTCTACGTTCAAAATACTTTCAACTTCTTTATTTAACTGTTGACTAACAGATGTTCTGGGTCCTGTACATATTTTTATTTGGAACAGTTTTTTTTCCTTTGGCAATTAGAAAACTGCCTTAGAAGTAAGTAAGAGTTAGAGTTGGCAGAAAAAAAGTGATTGGGAATTGTTTTTTTTTTAATAAAGAGTGACGAGACGAGCAGGACATGTGCCTGATGGTAAGCAACATGCCTGCCACGTAACAGCACAGTGACACGCAGCTATTGGACCATGAAGAGTCCAAATCGTTACATAGCATTGCACTGCACTCGTTACCCAGAGATCTAAGATGTTTGCCGAATTATTTATTATTATATCAATAATTTTATCGCTTTAATATTAATACTTACTGTGCTCATAAAGTTAAATTACCCAAAGAGCCCATAATTAGGTATATCGCTGACCTCTGCGTATTAACGCAGGCATTTGATTAGGTTGATTAGGGGCGATATACATATGTAGAACTCTCGAACCTACAAAGTATCGTACCTAGGTAGACCGTAAAGCTAAATTGCCTTGGCCATAACAGTTCTGGTCCTTTGTAAGGATAACATAAAATTTTACTGTATCACTTACGCATTACTAGTAATTAGTTAAAGAACTATTAACCCTGACCTGGACCTACATTGGGGCCATGGAACTTATGTAATTATTACGCGTAAGACTATCTTTTGTAGCGATTGCGTAAAACACGTTTCTTATTTGCGTTTTGAGGTAATTTGAAAGTTAAACAAAATGTGATCTGGTTTGGATTTCATTTTTTTAACGAACCTCAGATGGCCGCTCCTGTTTCTAATTTTGGACTACCTAGCCCAGTCGGGTTAGACTTTAACCTGGAATTAATTAAAGTCAGATTTTTTTGCGCCAATGTTTAGGGGGTCATAAATAGCTAAATCCAAAAACTCAACCAAATCCGACCGGTGCGCCATATTGGCTTGAAGGTCAATCCTTTTTTAGCCATATCTCCTTTATTATTCATTGTTTTACAAACAATATCAAGACCTGTGGTCTTAAATTTGATTTTCTACAACTTTGGTCCTGATAATTTTTATGATTAAAAATTATATATGTATTACTATATCAGCTATCTGACTTTCACGCAACTGCAAACTTTGCTTAGTTTATCTTGGGCTAGACGGCGTGTTAAAAAAGTATCGGCCAACATTTATTTACTCATTAATATATTCTCAGTAATTTTACAATATTCTATACCAATAACGAATATTATCTGCACACTGTCGAAGTCCCTATATGAGATAGAAATCAAAAGCAAACTGTTCTCCAATAGCATTACCACGGAGCACCGTCGTATCCCAGGACGATCCAGTGCTATTAGTTTGGCTGGCTCCAATAGTAATCACTACAAAGCAATCTGACATTGTATTAAACTGCGTCGGACGTCTACCAATGTTACAACGATTGTTACGATCTGTATGTGTTTTATTTAGGACTTTTGTACAAAATAATACAAATCGTAGATGTGGGAAACAAAAATAAACGAGGACATAATGTAGTTAAGTATCTTCTATTTGTCAATTTGTACCCTGAAATACATGTTTCTTAGGCTAGTGGTAATCGGCCCTCCGACCTAAACTCTCCTAAATAAAACGTCAGTCTGTGGCTTTGCTATTGTCTTCTCCTTATGTTCACTCGAAATTAGATAGAGGAAGTGAGAGAGCGAGAGAGCAATATCGAAGCTAAAATGTATGGCTAGGTGGTCTACCATACATTTTGTAATTTTTAAGATAGATGAAAGGTCAAATGATAGATAGATGAAAGCCGCAAGACGGAAAAATATTAAATCTTCCAAAGTTTTCCGTCGCAAATGATTCGGAGATTTGTGTCCTCCTCAGTACGGACTTACATTGTACGCTAACAATGTCAGATAGAAACGATTGCGTTTCAATCTAGATATGTTACAGTTATTGCTTACATAAGTGATTTGCGGTATGCGTACATCAAGTATAGTTTGAACTCTACATAGCCCTATACAACGTTCGAAACTGTGCCAGGAACATGGTAAAGTTTTCATCAGTTTTTACTTGGCCATCCAAAAACGAGCTATGTTTATGAAAGAGCGTTATCATATTTCATATCACAACTTTTAAATATAGTTTTCCTTGGCATATTACTTACAATTTTGTATAATAATGATAGTATGAAGGATGTGAGTTAATTCAGCATTGGATTGCGGTGAACCACTCAAATTTGGCATTATCATGTTTTGATTTAATTGCATATTGATGTTGGCCCGTGCTGTCGAATTTAAGAAGTCTGAATTGATGTTGTCCATTCCTGCGCACTAAGATGGCGACAATCATATTTCTATAGATATTTGTCAGATATGGATTTGGTTTATTGTTTGCAATTCAATCACACCTACAATACCTATAAATAGCCTACTCCATATTAAATATTATATGTATTAATAGTTTAATTATCCTTCTAAAGGTATTATCAATTTAGGTCAAAGCTTTTATTCTCAAATACCATTCACGTTTCAACCCACAACACGCCTGAGCGGTCTATTTAAAGGTCCTGTAGGACTAACATAATGGGGATGTACGGAACCATTGCTGTCTTGTCCACGCGTCCATTCAAGATGTCTCCGAAGCTCCAACTCCAATGGCCCAATCAGAGCCGGACCAAGACTTTAAATGTATGTGGGCGAAGTAAATTTTGCGAGGCTTTTCTTTTGTTTTCTTGCTAACACAAAAAGTGTATTTGTTGTCTAAGTAGACTTGGGTCTTGAGGCATAGAATAGATAATACAGATAGAACGGACACTCCCCACCCCCCGCCAGTTTCAAGCTTCCTACCCCGCAAGAACGCGAGAAGCACTCAGCGACACGACATAGATGACACGCACACATGCGTAAATGCGTTCGAACGACATATGCGAGATGTGTGAGTGTAGGTATGTCAACTGCACCGTCTGTATAGATTTTAGGCCGAGTGTCCGGGGTGTGCTTGAGGCGTGAAACCACTTGAACTAAGAGGTTGTTGATGATGGCCCACATTGTCGACGCCTTACGCCGCCTCTGCTTGTAATACGGAGTCCAATGGCCCGGCCCCGCATTGTGTGGAAACCTCTATATTAGGCACATCAGAACGTTTTGTTAGCTCCGAATATAATAGGAATACTATTGGGCATAATAGGACTCGTAAGAATAAGAATAGGTTTCTGTTGGATTGTAACTGAAGGAATTTTGCAAAGTTTTTGAATCGTGGGCTTTATTGTAAAGTCTACTGGCGCTGCCTGTTCAACTCGGCCAATAGAGATTTTAATTGCCAACTTTATGTAGTTACATATTGATCACACTGAAAACACGTTTATCCTCTTATTATACTTAGGAACTATAAGCCATGGAACCTTGTAGCATTGATATCTAATGTGAAGTATTCTTAACCTCTTTATATCTTTATTTGTCACTGCAAATTGTTTAATGTAAATTTCGCCATAAATGCTAGGTTATATCAGCTCAGATGGGCTCAATCGGGTGGTCCTGAATCCAGAAGACCCCAGTTCGAGCCCAGACGATTATTTCTTCTATGTTTTTTATTGGTATTTCAGAACAGACTGTAATTCCTCTCTAATTTTTTTTAATAGACAAAAGAACGTTAGTATTAAACGTTATGTAACAGTAAGTCGTACATTAGGGTAATTCCTACACAAGCAACGCTTTCCACAATTAGGATGTTCTTACTTTGAAAATTGACTACAAACTTTTCGTTCAAGTCTCTAAAATGCAATCTTTTTCAACAAATTTTTTAGATAGACGTATTTTTTTTTGATTTTATAGACGTATAAATGGAAGAATATACTAGTGTGCTTATTGTAGTTAGTGTATATTATTGAGTGGCAAGCGTTCATACTTCGCTCAGAGTGACGCAGCGATCGCAGGTGTTCCAGATCGGAATTAACGTGATTACGCTTATGTAATTGCTTGAAGAATGTCTAATAAATCATTCTTGATCTAATTATTTAGTTATTAGACGAACAGATGCTGTCTATCGTTTATATGTTATTGCAGAGATTGTGTTTAGAAACTAAATAGATACTGATTTTTAAATGTATTAAATTAATACATCTGAATAAAACTGAACATACATTTATATTTACATTTGACATACATGAAGTGTATGTTTGTAATTTGCTAGTTAATAGCTTTTTACTACATGCATATGAAAGTACTCGTATATATTATTTAGGTACATAAAAAAACTGTTTTTGAATATTTTTGTCTATCTTACTGTTTGTACCGGCTAATCTCTGAAACGAGTGGATCGGTTTCAATGGGACTTTCACTGGCAGACAGCTGATGTAGGGAATAACTTAGGCAACTTCTATTTTATGAAAATAACAGAGTTCCGTAAAAGTAAAAGAAATAGATACCGGTATGACATTAATAACTTTAGGGCTCACCTAAACCTAGCGGGGCATACCGCGGCGCGGCGCAGTTAGTTTCCAAATACATTTCTACTAGTTTCTGATTTTTCTCGTTGTTTTAATTCTGAATTCAAAAGTTTTTTTTTTAAATAACGGAGACAATGCGATAAAATCTGAGGCTTGCGTGTGGCACATGAAGAGGTAAGGCGGGAAACGAACCTACAACCTCACGGTTGTGAGTCAGACGTTCTCCCTAGTACGCCATCACATACGGTACAAGTTACAAAACAGCTAGTGTAAAATATTACAAGTATATCCTTTTATGTTGATTTTATTTAGTATCTTATATCTGTCCAGATAGTTTTTTTAAATAACTATAATAATTAGAGGGCATAGAGATATAATACCATAGATCTCTAGGTGACGAGCGCAGTAAAGTGCTAGGTAATAATTTGGACTGGCAGGCAAGTTGCTTACCATCGGGCGCATGTCCTGCTTGTCTCGTCACTCTATACGATAAAAAAAAATACTAAAAATATCCTCGACCAAATTTTTCTAAAATCAACCTTATAACGAAGTCAACAAAACCAGTGGGCCAGCCTTATCGATACGCAGTTGATACAGCGAATGATATTGGATCACTAGAATCCCCATTAATCTAATTGCGATGCCACTTGCCATATTGCTATTACCGAGGTATTTGCCAATTACTATCGTACTTAATTTATTACTCTCCGGTATTAGATACTAGTTGTTGGCCGCGAATTTAGTTCAGTAATTCTGATTTACGGGGTAAAAATATGTTGTTAAATCTTTGGGTGAGGAGCGCAATGCAGTGCAAGGTAGCGGTATTGGCTCTTCTAGTTCAAATAGCTGCGTGGTACTGTGCTGTTATGGGCATGGATTTTGCTTACCATCAAGTGCAAGCTTTGTCCGTCTTGTCAGTCTAAACCTACTAAAAAATTGGCAGTCTTAGGAACTGCCGATAGAAGTAAAAACTTAAAACTCAGAATTTGATGGCTTACTTTGGAAACTATGCAGGTGAAACCGGAGGGCGTGGCTATGAGTGTCCCGAGCGTGACGCTAGAATTCCATTCACAGCCTATGAAAAATCTGTCTGTGATACGCCAAAAGAATTTAGCGCTTTATAAACTCTTTGTAGATGGATGACCGGTGTAGTATACAATTTACAATTAGGTAGTGGTATATTGAATTAAGTGAAATGTTAAATTATTCATCAATCCACAATAAACACCATATCACAACGAGAGTATTTTGTGATATGTGTAGACATCCACTGCACCTCCATCATCAGAGTAATTATGTTGAAAGTAAAACGCTCACTGTATGTCTGTCACTAAAATATCTACATACTGCAAGATAACATTATAATTAGGTATAAGTATAAATATTGAGGTAATTCTAGTGTGCTATCTTGTTAAATGCTCGTTTTGATGTCAATAAAGTGTGTTTAAATCGTATAATATAAATAACCATGAGATATCGACTTACATTATCGATACCGTTGATATTATTTTTAATGCGTTGCCCGAGTGGGGTTTTCCCGATAGTTACAATCTTGGTGTGTTCAAATCGAGAGTGAATCGCTTTCTTCTAGGTATGCACGACGATGCGGTCTACGCTATGGAGCCATCGTAGACAGCATCGTCGTTTAACATCAGGCAAGGTAGCGATCAAGTGTAAACCTATAACAGTTAAAAAAACTTTACAAAGATAATCGAAGTAGTGGTTTTTGAAACATCAACTAAAATCTAAAATTAGCTTACCTCGTTAATATTATGTCAGTTTACTCCAAATCCTCGCTGTCTTAGTCGGTCGGTCGGTGTAGTGAAGTCGGGGTTTTTTTTGCAAAAAAAAAACGTTTTATTAGTTGGGTTATGCTTATCCGCCATCTCGCTGGATATTAAGATCGGTGCGGTCTGCGATGGAGTGTACTTAGCACTTACTAAGAAAAAAAACCTACGAGTAAATTATTTTTTAGTATCGGTGGCGTGAAAGTTACCCCTTACCAGACAACCTTTAAACTTATTTCCGACTTCGAGTTTCATTTAGTAATCTCACTAAGTCTAATCTAGACTCCCCTTTCATAATAGTTAGAACGTCAAAGCTGTGGAATGCATTGCCCGGATGGGGTTTTCCGAAGGATACAATTTTGAAGACTTCAAAATGAGATTAAATCGGTTTCATGTAAGCACGCTTCATCCTCGCTTAACATCATGAGATGACAGTCAAGTTCCAACCTATTATCGCTATACAAGTACAAAGGCCGTTCCCATAACACTCTGTAGAAATGCCGCAAACTACAGTAGAGCTATAATTAGAACTTTAGACGATAATTTCGATGAAAACAATAATGGCGAGCAATTAAACGTAATACACCTCGTCATAATTCACGCAGCGTGTGTGGTTAAAGTTTAATAGGCAGCAATATACTATGTACTCGCATACGTACTGATTTTGATACATGAGAATCCATAATTATTATACGAGACTGCGCAAAGAGGAATATAGGTACGTTTCATATCTATTCATCAATGGGTTTAGGTTTCATTTTTGCGACGCCCTGTAGTTGTCAAAAAACAAAATAGACACATAAAATAATAACTAATTCAAGGCCCGGACTCCACCAAAGCGGAGATGTTCGAAGCGGAGATATTATGCAACAAATGTGTATCCACCAACGCTAAACGGAAAATCAGATGTTGACTAAACTCTAAGCGGAGATGTGTGCGATGTTTGTATTGCAGTTTAGTTCGACCTGACACGAAATCTAGACCCAGGACCGCCAAAAAATCTGCCTCATAGAATCAGCCGCCCCGGTTATCATCATCATCATCATCATCATCTAGCGGTCCGCTCCGCTTCGTCTTTGTCCGTGGCTCATACAGTGATCACGTACATACGCAATAGTGAAATAATTTTTGAAATCGATCCAGTAGTTTCTGAGTTGAGCGGTTTCAAACAAACTCTTCAGCTTTATAATATTAATAGGTGTAGATATCGATATAGATTGTTAATTTTCGTTGACTTCGAGTAGATGATTCCCTCGGTAACGGTTGCTACGCACGTTTTGACCGGCCCAATTTCGCCCGATTTATACGTTTATTTTGAAATAGGCCGTAACGTTTAACTGCTCCGTTATTCGTTAATGACGGTTTTGATTCGAACGCTATTTGCGAACGATTAGCTTTAGTAAAAGTGTCTGTCACGGCGATAGAACGACCATTGTTCTAAGGTGCTGCTGCCTTAACGGTGATCGAGACTTGTGGCTATAGCGCGTGATGTTTTACGGAGCTGTATTGGCTATGCAAATTCGCACTGCAATAGATTTAGTGCTGGTAGAAATTACCATTGACAGGTCAACAGATAAATGATTTATTTTATAAATGTGGGTTTCTTATATGTCTGGTGTTTTGTCGTATGTATTTAGCTCTACACTCGTTGACTCAGCAAACGTTCTACCACGAACAATGGAATAAATTAGGAAAATTAGAATCTTCCTCATGTATAATCTTAACTATTATTTTATTTACTTTTGTCAATTACAAATTATCAATCAATCAAGTCAATTAATCAAAAGCATGGACTCTGTGTAGTGTAATATCCTATACCTATATTATATAAAAAATCGGCAATCTGGTTTCTAAAGTATTAACTACCTAACCTTGGCTTTGTATTTGCATCATGCCAGTATTTGTCTACACACCGAAATACGCATTCGTAATCCGCTCTAAGTAAAATTAGGTCCTATTATTTCCGTCCACATTTGCATGAGAATTTTCCACAAGATTAAATACTGCGGTATCGAGTTTAGTGGCGCCCGGGAGGGGCAGGGCACACACAATGGGCGAAAGCGCATCCAATGCGACGTGAATCGACGGACGGTTTACGCAACTTAGTCATGGTCTGATTTTTAGCGATTATAGCTGTCATTAGGTGCACTGATCGCGGAGTTTGGTCAGTTCATATACAATGAAAGATTTAGGTGAGATGAGATGTAATGGGAAATCTATCTGGAAATGGTATTTACGGTTCACGTAGATAGAACATGAATGTCATTATAATATGCTTTGAAAATTATTTCATAATCTGAGAAGCATCTTGTAGTGGTAGGACTCTTGGCAGAGTCCGCCTGGGGAAGGACCACACCTTTGCCAAATATTCTACCGCCAAGCAGTAATGTGCAAACATTACTGTGTTCCGGTCTGAAGGGCAATGTTTCCAGAGAAATTACAGGGCTTAGAGATATAACAACTTAGATCTCTGGGTGACGAGCGCAGTGAAGTGCTAGGTAATGATTTGGAATCTTCATGTTCCAATAACTGCGTGTCACTGTGCTGTTATGTGGCAGGCATGTTGCTTACCATCAGGCACATGACCTGCTCGTCTCGCCACAATATATTAAAAAAAAAAAAAAAAAAAGAAGCGAAAATGTGGAACATTCTGCCAGCAGCAGTATTTCCTCATTTCTATAATAAATATGGTAGTCTTTAAACGAAGAGTGAATAGGTATCTTTTGAGAAATAGTGTTTTACCTTAGACCTTGTCTATAACTCTTGTTGAAATGCCATTTTGTAAAAATTTACCGTTGCCATTTCAGCAATTCACTGGGTGTCAGAATGTGGGGAATTGATTTTTTGCGAAAATATTGTGTTCTGCACGTAAATTCTGCATCTAAATTCTTGATTCGCATGTCTCCGCAGAACCGTGCATCCATGGTTTAGAAGTGACAGTATCTTAGTACTATAGCAGTTGGTTTTATTTCGTGGTTTTGAAGCCATAGTAAATTATTATGCAGATACTATATGATTTACTAGCTGCGTCTCGCGGTTTTGCGCTGGGTCCCACACCAGTTATTTATTCGGGATTAAAAAGATTGCCTGTGTGCTTTTCCAGACCATAATCTATGATCAAAATTTCAACCCGATTCGTTAAGACGATCTGACGTGATTGAGCAACAAACATGTAATACATTAAAATGTTCACTTTAATATGATTTGATATTGTAGTTATTTTTATATTTTATGGAGTTATAAATATCTCCCACTCATTAATATTACTCTCCCGTCCTATTCATATTTTTACAATGTAATTAATTCTGCACTACTGTTTTCTGGAGAAGATCACTTAGTGATAACTTTGCTAAATGCAAGTTTAGTTTATGGGTTTTAATTTGTGGAAAAGTAAATTAAAAAGGTAATATTCACTTAGAACAGTAGACGTTCTGCGTAATCTTTGTATAGTTGTATATAACTGGTTATGCCCCACGGATATACTATTTATTCCACAGGAACAATAAATTAATTTCGAATAATCATGCCTCTTAATATTAATGAGAAGAAAATTGCCTCTGAATTTTTAATCAAAATGCCGTAAATTAATCTTAAATCAAAATTTCATATGTTAATTATTGCATATCCGTAGGGGAAGTCGCATTAATGCAGCACGTGCCACAATCTATCCATATACCGTTGTACGCTGTACAGACACTTAAAAGGAACCCGTACATAAGTATGACTGAATAGCTGTAGAAATATAAATTATCTATGATTTTAACAAAATGTGTATGACGAAACTAGCGGCCCGTTCCGGCTTCGTTGGGATATTCGGCTTCGGTCATATAAAGACTCTTTAGAAGCCGGAACGGGCCGCTAGTTTAGTCTTGAACATTTTGTTCAAATCAAAGATCATTTTATTTCAACAACTATTCATATTTATAGGTTCCTTCTATGCCAAGTTTCGTGAATATCAGTTGGCTTGGTGAAGACTTCATTGGGACCAAATATCATGACACTGTATTTTAAATATTAAGATAATGGTATTGACCACCCGAGCCCGAGCTACACGAGGCTAGTTTTTCAAACTAGGATACCAAGCGTCGTGTAAACAAAACTAGCTTTGTCTACACGAAGCTCGAAGTACTAGCTTGCTAGCTTACTAACATTAGCTTGCTGTCCTAGCTTGAAAAACTAGCCTCGTATGGCTCGGGCAATAAGTAGTGATCAGATGCAGCTTTGCATTTACATTGTATAATTATTCTATAATTAATTCTTTAAAAAAATACTCGAAACCTCGAAAGAGAATCAATATAAGCCGTGCACTCGATCTCAATCTAATCTAAAAAGGTAATATTGCACCTCTCCAGATTAATTATGACAATCGAGATGATTAATCTCAAATCCCCATCGTTCGTTAATAATCTCGACATATTGTATAATTAACGTATAATTTTATCATTTCAGGTAAGTTGCGGCGACCCTGCCTCGGGTTCCGAGGGATCGCCCCTTGAGGTATCTTTTACACGATTTACTTACCTTTCTTTATTAATTTTGAAACGGCCAACCGTCCGTATTAATTTTGTGTTTATTTGAATAATTTTGGGATATTGTGTGTTTTGATAGTATATTTAGTCCGGTCGACTTGTTTTTTGAGGATTTCCGCTATGAAGCTTAATTATAATGTCAATCCCTTCCCGTTGTTAATGTTTGTATAGGTACAATTGTACGTTATTAATTGTACTTCACATTATGTTAGAATCAGTAATATATCAGTGTGTTGTCGGTCAGTCGGTTCAGTCACCGGTTTATGGTTGACGTTTCTAAGATCCCAATGAAGACGTTAGAGACCACTTGTTTGAACAGAACGAACGAATAGCTAGACTGTGGAACGCTTTGCCTGAAGGAGGGTTTCCCGATGAATACATGTCCTCAATCCATAAGTTGAACATGGAATCGGTATCTTTTAGGTAAATACGCCGCATCATAAATATATTACACGGTCAGTTGAAATCAGACGAAATATTGAGATACCGAGAGATTTACTAGTCGACAAAGTAGCGTCTGAACATCTTGTAGTCCATGCGTACATGGCCTATACAAGACGTTCAGACCCATGAAACACTGCATATTATTCACTGCCACGCTACGTTATCTACCTGAAACCATCAAAACTACCACCACACATATTATAAACAACACCTACATTTGTAAACTCTTAATACTTGCTCAAGAAACCTTGTTTTACCTTTTCAGATCCAATATTCCACTAGAAGATCCTGTGCTCCTACTCTCTTTCCTAACAACAAGACAAGTTCTTATTTAGAAGAAAACCCTATATTTAAGAATAATAACCACATACTATCCAAAACTCCTACACAAAACTCCTTTAACCGAAGTCCTAATCCTTTACATCTCATGAAATGTTTGTCATCTTTTAAACTGATCGTACGTTGTAACTTGAATATCGGTTTTACTAATATTATAGCAAACCACGCAGTGTTTATGATGCAGATTTTGAACTTGCTTGAAACGCGTGTTCCTAGTTCCAACACTGGGGGAAAATAAACTTATCCTTATGTTTTCATTAGTAAAACTCTATTTGAGATTCAATATTTAAAACGGCGAAAGAAGATGCTAAAAGCGAAAGATAGAAAACCAATATATAACAATGAAAATATGGTTCATGAATTGGTATCACGTATCTTAATTCCATAAGTAGCGACGTATCTCTACGGTATAAATAACGGGAACACGCTGTTCCGCTTTATTTATTATCCTATTTATCACATCTGTTTTCCTCTGAGAAAAATGCTGACTGTGATATTAGAAAATTACTTTACGGCAAGAAAATACAATAGAAAAAGTCATATGATTGTAACGTTTCGTAATAGAGAACCACAGCTATGTATTATTGCATGTACATCCACATAAAATGTTTTAAAGAGATTAATTATTAAATTGCTTTTCCGTTTAAAAAAAAAAAGAAACAATATTTCAATTTTAAAAATAAACTCTGACATTCAACTAATGTTCGTGAAGTAAAGTAAAGTTCGTGAAAACGAATGTGAACGCAATGTTCCGATGAGATATCGAGGATTCGGAGTAAACAAAATCAAAGAAAAACATATTTTTTCAAAAGCAGCTCAAAATCGATTTTGATAAAAAATATACCTGGGAGTTGTACTCTTGTAAACGAACTAATTATTAGATACATCAAAAAATATACTTTCAAGTGACTCAAGTCACAAAATCTAAAATTCTAGCCCGATTTGACTTTTCTAAAAAAATGCACAGGATTTTGGCTTGAGCTAGCTAGCGTTGAGTAAATGTTTAAAAAACGGCGAACAGTCCCGTATTGATGTCGTCCAGAAAGTATTAAAAACTAAAATCATTAAATTAGTCACAATTTGCTTTTGCCAGATATAAATTAATTAAAAGAAACTAAAATCTCGAGTTCACGTCAATCTTAGAACTAATTTCAAGTTTAAAAGTCCAGCAAAGACGAAATTTCAGAAATCTCTCGCAGGTTTTAATTGAAGAAGACTATAAAATAAAACTACTTTAGAACAAAATCGACACTTTAAGTCCCGCGTTACAATTTGCTCGGCGAACATTGGAAAGTTCGTTTGTTTTCAGAAAACTATTTGGTAAAACGTTTATTGAATGTTACTAAAGCTTGAAGCCAGCGTGTTTGCCAGAATATAACTAATATTATATGTTAGACAGAATACAAAAACAGGACTTATGATTATTGTTATGTAGGACTCCGTTTTGAAAGGATTTATGAATAAATTAATATTAAACATATCAAACGTGAGTCACTCGTGACGTAATTAAATATGTGTAACAACCACGTTAGTTTGCATACTAAAATAAAAATTATATTTTTTATAATATATTTTTCACATACCATCATCAAGCCTCAAACTAAACAAAGCTTGTTGTTCTATGAAAGCCAGGCAGCTGATATTAAGTATGTAGATGTAATTTTAAAAATATGCGTATCATACATATAAACATAACCAATATAATTAACGACATGTTCTACGTACAGATTTTATTTCGTACTAACTTTAATATACGGATTACATAATATTTAATTTAGGTTACACAGACGGACGTCTCAAACTCTTTTCAAATTGGTAATCAGGTGCCCTGTGTTGTTCTACGCGTTCTGAATAAGTAGTGAAGAATTAAAATGCCCTTTGCATATTCAATTTTGCAAGACACTTGGTATGACAATGATCCGGACATCTGAAACCTATTTTATAAAGGTAATCAAGTATCCTGTGTTACTCTATACGCTTTGATTACCTCAAATAGCTATCGAAAAATCAAAAAGCGATCTTTTGCATATTCTATTTTGCAAGACAGTTGGTATGAAAATGATTCGTAGTTGGAAATTGACTTGGCATACCTATTCGTTTCGAATTTAATCTAGGTTACACTGACAGACATCTGAAACCCATTTTATGAGGTATTCAGGTGAGGAGAGGTAATCAGGTGTCCTGTGTTACTCAGCTCGTTTAGATTACCTCAATAGCTATTGAAGAATAATCAAAAGGCCCTTTGCATATCCTATTTTGCAAGACAGTTGGTATGAAAATGATCCGTAGTTGGAAATTGACTTGGCGTCTCTCCCCACCGTTCCGTTTCTTCCGGTGCCGAGACAGCGCCCGCGGGAAATGAGACCGCATTCTTGATATTAAAATAACTGCAAATATGAAGTTGCCATGTTTGTCTGGGAATATAACACTTGCGGATTTTCAGGGTAACTTTGTTTTTCCTGTTGGCTCTCTCTCTCTCTCTCTCTTCCTGACTAAATGAGATAACGCAGAACGTCTGTAAGCCGTATGGGATGCGTTGTGCCACTTCGTTATACACGATTGAAGTAAAACAAATATTTCTATTTTGACAAGTTACTGATTTAAATTTTATTTTATGTTTAAGTGATGTAATTTCTTGAGATAGATTATTAATAGTTTTAACTGTAAAAAACTGGTAAATTAAAATATTGTAAGTGCTTCTTACTTAATTGTGAATTGAATTATTATGTAAAAATGTATGTTGACTTTCACTATGGGACTAAATCTGAAATCCTCAAAACTAAATTAACTGTTCCATACATACATACATACGTATTTACTACTTATTTAATTATGGCCTAAGAACCCGTGAAAGTGTCTAAAGTTTTTATTTTAAATATTAATAAAAATTAAAAAATACAAATAAAAATTAAAATTACAAAGCATTTCAGCGTTATGTACTCGTATTATTTCTATAGATTAATTCCAGTACTAAATTCAACTTTAAATCAAGGAAACCGAGAATTTGTGTACGAACATTTCATAAATCCTTTGAAAACCACAGAAGCACAAGTCCGGTTCTTGTGGCGGACTGTCTAACAGAAATATTAGTTAGAATCTGGGAAACCTTAATTGCAGAAATACGGCTTTGAAATATGGAATGAACTGACAGTGCGGTAAGCTAACGTAGCGAGCTTGGAAGCCGTATCTCGTGAAAACGACGTATTTATGACTTTGAAGAGGATATACGTATTGTGAAGTACATTTTGATAACTAACAGTTCAGAATGAATCAAGGATCCGTTTTATAGAGTAACACTAGCAGCGCCCCGCGGTTTTACCCGCGTAATTTCAGTAATTTTTGCAGGATGAAAAGTAGCATATGTGTTCTTACTGTTCTTTCAGACTATAATCTAACTGTATTCCAAATTTCAGCCCGATCCGTTCATACGTTACGGCGTGATCGAGTAAAAAACGATCGATTAGATCGATTTATCGTCCCCGAAACCCCCTGCATACAAAATTTCATGAAAATCGTTAGAGCCGTTTCCGAGATTCAGATTCTATATATATATACATATTTATATACAAGAATTGCTCGTTTAAAGGTATAAGATTCAAATTTTTGTACTACTAGGCTAAGGCTAAAAAAAATCTGAAGTTAATAATTAGTAATTACTACGACCTTAGGACCTAGGATGAAGCACACTCACCTAGAATGGCTCACATAGATTATTTATTTACACTATTTCAGAATCCTGATCTGCTAAAATTAAACTCACCCGGCACAAATACAATGTCGTGAAACTTGTAAAATGTTCTTCAACCACAACTCGGTTGACATATTGTAAAGCGTTCGTAATATTGAATACAAATAGACAAATCTCCCGTTGAACGGAATACCTCTGCTAATACCCGGGGGCGTGTTACTATGCATACAACATGTTTGTAACTACGCACACTGAGAGAACCAGTATCTAAAATATCTACAAACTACAATTATTGATTTCCAAAAAACTCATTTTTTTTTTTTTTTAAATATAGAGTGACGAGACGAGCAGGTCATGTGCCTGATGGTAAGCAACATGCCTGCCACATAACAACACAGTGACACGCAGCTATTGGAACATGAAGATTCCAAATCATTACCTAGCACTGCACTGCGCTCGTCACCCAGAGATCTAAGTTGTTATATCTCTAAGCCCTGTAATTTCTCTGGAAACATTGCCCTTCAGACCGGAACACAGTAATGTTTGCACATTACTGCTTGACGGTAGAATATTTGGCAAAGGTGTGGTCCTTCCCCAGGCGGACTCTGCCATGAGTCCTACCACTACATAACATACATACATACGTTAACACCCCTA
Organism: Ectropis crepuscularia; assembly: GCA_963693475.1. NCBI lineage: Eukaryota > Metazoa > Arthropoda > Insecta > Lepidoptera > Geometridae > Ectropis > Ectropis crepuscularia. Next base: position 22,546,991 of record OY856358.1, read on the forward strand.
AAAACGAGATCGTATAGAAACCCCATACTGTGTTTTACGACTCAAATTGCCGATGTGACCCAAACGGCTAATTTAAAATGGGATTAGGCTGGACATGTCTGCCAAATGTCGGATGATCTACACACATACCCATGATAATGTACCCATATACGCGAATAAATTAATTATGGATGGAATATCTTTGGACTAAAACTAACACTCTGTGGAATCCGGATCGGAAACGACGTTAAGGCATAAAAAGCGTTGGCGGAACGACCAATATCAGCAGAATTTAAATGTTATACAGGGTTATTGGTAATCAGCCTGCATCCTTTTAAGGGGATGTTAGGTACATTAAATACGTCAACTTTTGTTCTACAGTTTAAAAAAAAAAAGTTTTTTTTTCTTTTACAAAATAAATAAAAAGTGCAATTGCACGGTCTAAAAGTATCGCACTCTTCGTAACAATTCGTAACGAGAGCGCGTACGCTCTTTAACGCGCAAAAAATGATGTACCGAAGTGAATAAACACTAAAAAGTCGCTAAACAGTACAAAAAAGGGCAACAAATAAATTTTTTTTTTGGGTTATCTATTAAGTTTTAACGAAAGTTGTAGAACAAAAGTTGTTTGTTTAAATATACAGAACATGCCCTTAAACGGATGCAGGCTGATTACCAGTAACCCTGTATATGTCTAGATCGAGACACGTGGAAAGAGGGTAGGGAAGGCTTCTAATAATGGATAATAAATAAAAAACCCAACAACTGTGTTCAAGTAAACATCTGACTTGTGACCTGATAAAATGATGATCACTAGTGTCATTCATGTGGGATATTTCACTGGCACAGTGGGTAGTATACCTGCAGAGCCATAGATTGTAGGTTCGATCCCAACCTCGGACAAATTTTTTGTGTATTGTATTCAGATAATGTGTAACAACAAAGCTACAAAATAAAATAACTTAAGTTTAAAAAAAAAAGTTAGAAAACTATATTTTCAGGTGATTTACAATTAAAAGACATAGAGATAGAGATAAATCATCTTATATCTCTGTGTGACAAGCGCAGTGCAGTACTAGGTAATGATTTAGGCCCTTCATGTTCCAATAGCTGTGTGATAATGTGCTGTTATGGGCAGGCGTGTTGCTTACCATTAGGCACAAGCTCTGCTCGTCATGACGCTATATATTATCAAAGAAAACTATTAATATAACTTTTTAACCGATCTCATCATTAAAGATCGCGTTGTTATCCCACGCTTCGCAAAACCTCCACTACTGTTTTCCCATAAATCCCGCGTTCATGTATTTTATTCCTCATGTATAACTAAACAATGCTTGGTTCCTTCGGGAACCAATTGCGCCCGTGTAGAGAGATTTACATTTTTTATCACAGCCCCACGTATTCAGGGAAAGTTTGCAGCGACCTTGCTCTTTCCAGAGGTATTTTCTAGACTTCAAAGGAACTAAGAAATGTTTCGGTTTGTGGAAATTGCTGTCTGAGAAAAAAAAACAGCTATTGTTTTTGGGAAACTCGGTACGGATACAGGGAATCTTAGGAAACCATCGATGTTTGATGATTGAGGTTTTGTATTGTTGCTATAAGGTGAAGGTTGAACATTCCTCTGAAATTGCCTTCTTGTCGAATTATTCCTTTTTTTAAGTCTACTAAATAACTTTCATCATCAACATCATCATACACAGCCTTCTCTATCCCAATGCTGGGTATATAATATATGCCTCTCTAGCTTTTGCTACCTGCCTCGATTCTATATGATGGTATGGTACACTCCGTATGACTCCGTCGTAGACCGCACGGTCGCGAGATAGCAAGTTTTAAAACTGATAAATAATAATCAATTATTATTATTTGTAGTGGTAGGATTCTTTTTTATTTATTACGTAATTTTATTACGTTGCGTTATTCTTGCGAGTTATCCTATCGCCGAGCAGCACTGTGTAAACATTTCTATATTCCGAAATTACGCGAAAAGGGATTCAATCATCTTGTCTTTCTGTGTGACAAGCGCATTGCTATTATATGTATAATAAGTACGTATTTAAAAGTTTAAAACTATATAAGTATTATATCAGCTATCTGGCCGCCATCATACAAGCTTTGCTTCGTTTGGGGTCAGATGGTGTTGTGTGTGAATTGTCCACCAATATTTATTTTATTTATTTATTGCAGTGTTAGGCAGTGATTTAGACTCTTCATGTTCAAATGGCTGTGTGACACTGTTATTATGGATATACCTGTTGCTTACCATCAATATGTCTTGTAGGTCCCGTCACGTCACTATATTTATATTAAAAGAAAAAAAGTTAATTGCGCACTCGTGCATAAATTAAAAAATAATAATTTTATTTATGAAAATGTCATTTATAATCAACTAACATTATTTAAAATTTTGTTCGATATTTCTGCTAATGAAATGATGCACGAATCTAGGTGTCCATAGAGTATAACGAATCATAATAAAACAAAAAAAAAACTGCGCCATAGCTTTGTGTCAACTAATCGTAGCCAAAAATATAACTCTCTTGACGGAATTATGACTAGTGCAATCAACGACAATTTTTGACAAAAACGTGTCTTACAAGTAATAACCTAATCCCTTTACCTTAACTCCCCACGACCGAAAACAACCAAGCAAACAACGCTTTATTCTAATTTGTACCATATAATGCATTACATAGGTATCAGAACTCATCTCGCCAGGGCCGGACTAAGCACTTGGGAGAATCGTGGCAGTGTTATACCAGCTTTAACTGTGATCAGGGAGTCTTCGAGGGTTGCTGACATATACTAGAAATATTTAAAAAAAAAGGTGAAGGATGTACGGATTCTCGAGTTTTTTTTGCTCCGTAGATCATATTCAAAGATATTTAGCGAAATCGGTTGTTTAGTAATGTTTCAAAAATCAACAAGAATCTGAAATTTACATACATCGATGATGTTTTTTTGCACTCCAACACTTCGTAGTCTCATTGCAACAGTATGGTTGGTTGGTTTCACTAAAATGCGTCAGCCAATGGGAAATGCTGATGCATTTCTAGATGGTCATGCCATGATGACCAGGTCACACCATCCAGTTACACCCATGTAGTTTCCAAAGTGAGCTATCAAATTCTGAGTTAAAAGTTTTCACTTCTATCGGCAGTTCAAAAAAAAAAATTAAAAAATTAATAAAGTAAAATTTTTTCCATTTATGCTTTTGCATTTAGGTTAGGCGATTTTAGTGAAAGTGATAGTCTTCGTACTTCGCCTAGTTAGTTACAGGATTAGGGTTCCGGGCCTCGATTCGTTCCTGTATCCTGGCTGTTTTCATTACGAAACATAACGGCGCGCGGCCCGTATTTAGAATATTCAATTCGCTTGAATAACTTGAATAATGGCGGAACAGAGTGTGAGTTATTCGAGTACGCAGGAGATTGGTTGTGTCGTTCGGCTTGTTTAGCTGTTAGCGTCTTTATGCCTCGGATGGTAGTGGCTGGGCGTTTGTTTAGGGTCTACTTGATGAAATGTATCTATCGTTTTGGTTGATCTACGTTTTCAATTCGATATGGTTTACGTTAGAAGCAGCGGAAGCTGTAAGCTTGTTTTTTATCTATATTATTTATTGTTGAGAGTGTATCTATCAGTTTCGTCTAGGCAAACGCTCCATCGTCGCTTAATATCAGGCGTGATGGCGGTCAAGTATAATATAAAAAAATAATTAAAAAGTTAACAGGTTTTTTATATGACGAAGGAAAATGACGTGACATGCGATATAAACAGTATAGTGACAGTTTTTAGAACATGAGAAACTACATTTGTTTGGTCAGTACTACGCTGCGCTTATCATTTAGAGATAAAAGATGATGTATCTCTTTGCTTTCCTTGGGTGTAGTATAACTGGCAAAGGTGAAGTATTTAAGGCAGACACTGTACATAGTTTCCTTGGCTTACAATAATTTCATACCTAGCGGAAACGCCAATCAAATTCAAAATACACAATTTTAGTTTAGTTGATCCGTTAGCGATAGTCTTGACAAAATATCGATTTATTTAACCCATAATTAAGAAGTTGCATGTCCCTAGATACTACAACTAGCGAAAAAAACGACTTATTGTCTCCATTCTGCAAAAAACAAATGTATACTCTACGGCACTGCACCGCAGACAAACCTAACTATTAACGTTGACAAAACACTGCAAACCATGAATAAAGTAAGAAAATCCCCCGAATCCGCTGCAGGGGCAACTTGGGTAAACTTAGTTTAGACCGTGGAGTGGTAAGTTCTAGTTGAGCCCGCCGTCGTCACGCGACTCTTTCGGAATCTTTCACCATTTTTCATCGCTCCCCCGCTCGTTTCTTCTTGTTTTGTGTTGCCTGCAGTAGCAAAATATTAAAGCAAATTTCTAAGTTGTCTCATTTTGACACATTAAATTATTTGTTCTCTAAAACATAATTTTACCCTTAGCTTCATCATCATCAACACCCCACTAAATGTTCCCACTCATGGGACACGGAGCCTTCTCTCGCAAGGAGAGAGTTAAGGCCATAATCCACCACGTTGGCCCAGTGCGGGTTGGTGGATGACACATGACTTCGAAAAATTCTAGGTACATGTCGGTTTCCTCACGATGTTTTCTTTCACTGTTTTTAAGTTAGCGGCATTACGCACATGACTTCGAAAAGACAGTGGTGCGTGTGGGGTTTGAACCCGGCGTCTCCGGATCGGCAGGCGCCGTTCTCCCGACTAGACCAGCCGTAACTTCTATTAGCTTACACTTATTCTATTGATAGAAATCCTCGTGGCTTGTTTGATAGCCACATATAGACGGCCAGTCTTAGGCCGTGGGCCCGGAGCCGGCTTCGATTCCAAGCGAGGACAAATATCTGTTCTGTGTTTGGGTGTTCCTTAAATCATAAGTGTGTATCTGTGTATTTACAATATTATATAAGTATTTTATACGCTATCTGGCTCCAATTATACAAGCTTTGGTTATGTAGGCGCTAGTTAGTGTAGTGCTATGCTAAACCTATGCTAATGACTACTGGCTGAAAATTTGTCTGTTTAAAAGCGCTAATCTAACAGACGGTCTTTTGTTGCTTGTGATAACTTTATTTACGTGTGGGTACAGGGTACGAATGGGTACAGGCCATTTAAAATGTTGAAAGCTATTTTATTTTAAATATTCATCAATTAGTAAGTATGAACAGTTGGCATACAGCTAGTCCGATATACTCACATACATAATTTCTAATAGGGTACAATCCTCAAAAAAACTAAGTAGCCCGTTAGTTAGATTGCCAAAAAATATTGTACACGTATTTTTTCTTTTGTTTCACAAACAAAAATGACGAAGATACAGCGCTTCGAAGTTTCGTGTGACGTCACTACGAGTGAGTACTGTGAGTACGATTTTTACTCACGAGTGACGTCGCGACCCCTCACTCTGGAAGTTTGATGGTCTATATCTTTGACGATTTTTAATATTATGAAAAAACAAAAATACGTGTCCAATATTTTTCCATGATCTAGCTGACGTACTAATTAGGATGGTGTATTTTTGACCCAGTCCGGTACCCACCCTATTGTTGACTAATAGTAATAGTAAATATAAAATGAGTTAACACCTTACTGTAGTTATATAACTTGTATACACGCAAAGTTGAACCGACGGAGCCTAAATTTTATTTTTTAGGTGCAATAATTTTACGCTGCGCCATGTACTAACCGTAAAGTTGCCAAGATATGGCATGGCTCGACTATAGCCGTACGGCTATGCCAAAATTAAAAATTATAGGCACGACGCAAAAGGAAAAGGTGGCTAGGGTTTATGGCCCATGAATGAGCAAAACTATGCTAAAATTAAATCATTTTGATCAGCAATCTGTTTTAGAAAAAAGATCAAGTAAATGTTGTTGTTGGACAAATAGCAAAATGATAACATAAAATATGCATATCAAATCTCATTCTCAAAACGCCTGTTCTAGATTGAATTCAGTTGAACGTTTCTTTTGTAGAGCTGTGTAAGTATATATAAATTAGGCCGTAAATGTACGTAAAATCGTTAAGTTTTATCGTCACATCCAGAGCACTCCATTGTCAGCATATAAAACCGTTTACGCCAGTAGTAGACCCTTCAGATTTGAGCTCGTTAAATTTTAATCGGCCAAAAGTGTCGGGAACCTGGTAGATGACTCTAATTCTCCAAGATACACGCTGTTACAGCGAAGGACACTTTTTATAGCCTCGGGTTATGACTATAGCTTCCGATTTGAGGATTCTTTAGTCATCAGTTTATATACGAAAATGGTCTTAAGAGGATTTTGTTTCTTTTTATTTTTGTAAGATTTCACGTTCATGTTTTATCGCGAGTTGCCTGGGTCGTTCTGGACGAAAAAAAACTTACCAGGAACTCATAGTTCCTCTCAGTGTAGACAGTTTCCACTTTCTGAAGTAGTAGTAAGACTTTCTTTTGTGGTGATGGACCTTTGCCAGTCTTTCTACTACCAAGCAGTAATGTGCAAACATTACTACTATATTATTCCCAGTTGGTCCTATGGTAATGTTTGTTGAAAAAATTAGCTCTCTTTTAAATTATTACTTTTACGAAACGATAAAAGTTGCAAAATGCACCCAAAAATGTAAAACGTAGATACGTATGTAAAATTTATAAATTTACGACTAGTCTGCAGAAGCATTACCATAATGTAATTAATTACTTAGTTGTCTCGGCGAAGTTTATTTGCACTACTTCCAGAGTAGCAATAAAAGCTGAAGTCGTGTCTGTGTTGTTGCACGTTTCGGCCTGAACATGTTATACCTAATTAATAAACCTTAAACATGTAACGCTTAATATGAAAGGCGTAACGTACTGCTTACGGTTTTGATAAATACCTTCGGCTTTAACTTTTCGTGTAGTGGTAGGACTCTTGGCAGAATCCGCCTGGGGAAGTACCACACTTTTGCCAGTTATTCTACCGTTTGTAGTAGTAATGTTTGCACATTACTGTGATCCGGTTTGAAGGGCAATGTTTCCAGAGAAATTACAGGGCTTGAGAGATATAACATCTCAGATCTCTGGGTGACGAGCGCAGTGCACTGCTAGGTAATGATTTGGACTCTTCATGTTCCAATAGCTGCTTTTATTGACACATTAATACATACACTAACCTTAGCTGCAAAATATTTACAACCAAAACTTAATATAGATCATAATATGTCTCGTCACTTAACACAATTGTTAAAGTACAGTTAATTAGTTTACTGTAAAGGGGCAAAACGATTAATAATAATAAATTTTAAGTATTATACAATTCTTAAGACATTCAAAATACAAAAGTGTTTATCTATGTAAAAAGTTACGGCTGGTCTAGTCGGGAGAACAGCGGCTGCCGATCCGGAGACCCCGGGTTCAAACCCCACACGCACCACTGTCTTTTCGAAGTCATGTGCGTAATGCCGCTAACTTAAAACGGTGAAGGAAAACATCGTGAGGAAACCGACCTGTACCTAGAATCTTTCGAAGTCATGTGTCTTCCGCCAACCCGCACTGGGCCAGCGTGGTGGATTATAGCCTTAACTCTCTCCTTGCCAGAGAAGGCCCCGAGTCCCAGCAGTGGGAACGTTTAGTGGGCTGTTGATGGTGTTATCTATGTAAGCATGTTAGAACTTAATATTTATTCTCTTTATTCCTCGTGCTAAGAAGTCTTACTTCAACCACAGAATAGATAATATCTTCAACGCAAACTAAAGTGAGAATACAATACTAAAATACTGACTAGCTAACTCCGGTGTCGGTTTTTCGTGATGGTGATTGCGCGTACCCTAAAGATATACTCTCATATTTTTTATGGAACGTGCCCAAAGAAGTATAACTTCAAAAGCAAGCCCCAAACTTAGCATACCTAATTTATAAAAATATGTAGATAAAACATATCATTGAAACAAAACGGCTTAAAATCATCACATCTACTCCGTATCAAATCAAAATAGAACAACTATTAGACACATGTTTAAAAATATCCAACTCGTTCAGGCAAGTGTTGTGTGACCTACATCTGGCAACATCCTACAGGCCTATAAACACAGTAGTTTGCCAACTGGCCAATTTAGGCCTAATTTATAGAGTTCGCGAACAAGACCGTAAATTTTTACTGGAAACAGCGTATATTCCGCACGGGCAAAGCATGATACCAGTAAACTAGAACCATGCTTTTACTGGATATTTCGTACTTTTATGGCAACACATACGAATATAAAATTTGAACGTGATGTTATAAGTAACCGTTGGTTATTATTAACTAGTATCGGCTTGCGACTTCGTCTGCGTACATTTTTGACAAGGACTACCAGTATTCTCTAAAAAAATATTTATGTTTTTCGGACAATAAGTAGCTAAGTACCTATATATTATTCTGGACCATAATTTACGTTTAGCACGTTTCTCGATCGATTTTGGAAACGATTGGAAGCTCCGGCTGGTACATAGCCGATCAACCCAAAAGTTGCAATAAAACAATTTGTCAATTCTTTTTTGGGGGCACGCTATTTCTCGGATGTCTATAATTTATTGGAGAACTCGGTGTGCCACAGATGCGTCTTTGGGTGACTGCGTGCCCAGGCGTGCCTCCACAAAAAAGCTAAAAAAAGAGTAATTGTGCAAACATACAGCGAATTCGCACCTTTGAGAATATAGATATGATTAGGTAGGCGTTGTTTTTGAACAGTTATTGGAAACTAGCATTCGTTCCAAAGGTAGGTCGGGATAGAGTGCCACAAAACGAAAGCAAAGAAGCGTTGGAATCGGAAACGCCACGGCATTACTGTGAGCATTTCGCCGAGGTCGCCATGATTGTGTTGCGGTATTGCCATGTAATTTGCTGTGATTGCGCTCTTCCGGTCCACTCAGAGTTCATTATTTTATATTGACGTTGGAGAGCAAAATCTTTTTTATTCCTTTAAGTTCACTGGCGTATTGTAAATGTTACACTTGGTGAAACGTTTTCGGTTCACAGTTTATTTTTTCGGAAATTCAAACGAAGCCCTTTGACTATGTTTGTGACAGCTGATTTGTATAATAATTATTTTTTTAAATAAAGAATGTCGAGACGAGCATGACATGTGCTTGATGGTAAGCAACAGCATACTCTGTAAGACTATGGAACGTGTCTTAAACCACAGGCTCCTGGCAAACCTAGAATCGAACGACCTCCTCAGTGACCGGCAATACGGGTTTCGCCGGAACCGGTCCACCGGGGACATTCTAGCGTATGTCATCCACATCTGGAGTGAAGCTATCGAGAAACACGGGGAAGCACTTGCAGTCTCCCTGGATATCTCGAAGGCTTTCGACAGGGTTTGGCATGATGGCCTTATAAGCAAGCTTTCGGGCTATGGTTTGTCACCTGGGTTTATTGCGTGGATATCGGACTTCTTGAGGGATCGATCCATACGAGTCGTCATTGATGGCTGCTCGTCGGATCAAATGGCTATCAATGCCGGAGTTCCTCAGGGGTCGGTACTCTCTGCGACGCTCTTCCTACCACATATCAATGATCTGTTGAAGCCCGGTATCGTTGGGTACGCAGATGATAGCACCGTAGTAGAGAGTTATATATCCAGCGCAAGAGCTAGTGGACAACAAACTCAGCTACTGAGAGAAGGTATGGTCGAGCGTTTGAACTTGGCCCTTGAGGCAGTCTCTACATGGGGCGATGCCAATTTGGCCAAGTTTAACGAAGGAAAAACACAGGCATGTTTATTCTCCGCTAAAAGGAGTCCATTCGAACTGGCTCCTACTTTTCGAGGCGTATCCGTGCCGGTTACTGACCATCTCGAGCTTTTGGGCGTTTCTTTGTCATCGACGCTCAACTTTGGCACGTATATTGAGTCTAAGGCTAAATTAGCCGCCAAAAAACTGGGTGTTCTCTCAAAGGTGCGAAGATACTTCAACTCTGAGCAGTTGCTCACGTTGTACAAAGCACAGATTAGATCCTGTATGGAGTACTGTTCGCACCTTTGGGATGGATCGGCTAAGTATCAGCTGGAGACTCTGGAATCGATTGAGAGACGTGCCAAAAGGCTCATAGGCAATGACACTCTTGTGCGTAAAAGACTTCAAAGTCTCGATCATCGCCGCAAGATTGCTAGCTTATCGGTTTTTTATCGGATACACTTCGGAGAGTGTGCAACTGATCTATATGATTTAATACCACCTTGCCCTTTCTTCTATCGGAATTCGCGTATCTCAAAAAAGCGACATCGTTTCATGGTTGATGTTCCAAAAACACGAACGAAGAGATTTGACTCCACGTTTGTGATAAGAACGTCTAGGTTGTGGAATGCGTTGCCTGAGTGGGTTTTTCCCGATGGTTACAATCTGGGTGTCTTCAAATCGAGAGTGAATCGGTTTCTTCTAGGTAAGCACGTTCCATCGTAGATCGCATCGTCGCTTAACATCAGGCGAGATGGTGGTCAAGTGCGAACCTATCATAGGTAAAAAAAAAAAAAAAAACAGCACAGTGACACACAGCTATTGGAACATGAAGAGTCCAAATCATTACCTAGCACTGCCCTGCGCTCGTCACCCAGAGTTCTAAGATGCTATATCTCTAAGCCCAGTAATTTCTCTGGAAACATTGCCCTTCAAAACCGGAACACAGTAATGTTTTCACATGATTTGCTTGGCGGTAGAATAACTGGCAAAGGTTAATGTTCCTCGAGAGAAAAGTGGAGTATATGGCACTTAAAATATAATGTTTAAAAGTCTCTAAGATGCCGTGCAGACGACACCCCAAATGTGACATGTATCCTTGTAGTGGTTGGATCCTTTGGAGAGTCCCAAGTAGAAGTACCACACATTTTTAGAATAAGCAGTCTACTGCCAAGCAAGAATTTGCAAAAGCCACTGATCTCTGGTTTAGAGGGCAACGTATCCAGAGAAATTACAAGGTAAAGAGATAAAGCATTTTATATCTCTGGTTGACGAGTGCAGTGCAGTGGTGCGCAGTAATTTTAACTTTTTCATTTTCAACTAGCTGCATGGTATTGTCTTGCTATGAGTAGATATGTGGCTCACTATCAGGGACCTGTTATGTTCAAAAAAATTACCTTGTCTGTTCGATTGTCACTTTAAAAATAAGGTTCGAGTCTGGGAACTCAGGTCTGTGAAACCAAATATCAACAAATTGCGACACAGATTGCAACTTAAGTAGTGTTAAGTGTAGTACTTGTAGTGGTAGGACTCTTAGAGTCCGCCTGGGGAAGTACCACACCTTTGTCAGTTATTTTACCGCCAAGCAGTAATGTGCAAACGTTACTGTGTTTCGGTTTGAAGGGCAATGTTTCTAGAGAAATTACAGGGCTTAGAGATATAACAACTTAGATCTCTGAGTGACGAGCGCAGTGCAGTGCTAGGTACTGTGTGTCACTGTGCTGTTATGTGGCAGGCATGTTGCTTACCATCAGGCACATGTCCTGCTCGTCTCGACACTCTATATTTAAAAAAAAAAGTTTTTTACGCATTTTCAATACATATTTTGTAATTAGGTACATTAAAAAAATACACATATCTAAACTAAGTCTTCAATGTTACTTTCGTTGCTAAAATAATGCGAAAACATAACATAGAGATCATGAAAGAATCATATAAAAATGTACATAGCGCCGCTGTGTCTGGAACCTTATCGTGCAATTCCAATATTATGCATACTGATAGATAGACTGTAATTTAGATGAGAGCTCAAATAAGAACATAGTACCGCAGTTACATTAGATAGTTGATATTGATAGCTGAACCGAACACAGCGTAAAATACTATCATATGAAGTTAGCTGATGTGCTTTGGAACGAAAATGTATCAGTTAGGTACGTGCTAGGGAATTTCGAGTAGGTGCATATTTAGAGAGTGCGTTTACGTTGTTATTGGTCTTTGGTTTTTCTTTGTAAAATAGTGCGAGGATTTGTAAGACATGTGCCTGATGGTAAGTAAAACATTGCCCTTTGAATGGAAAGTACGTAATGTGCTTACATTACTGTGTACTGTGTTCGCCAAATGTCGCCACATTTGGCAATGGCCAATTTTTAATTTTGTAAAAAACTGTAATTGAATTAAATTTTCTCCGAAATACAAAAACCTACTTCAATTTAAAATTAAACTTGAACATTAGCTATATTTAAATAATACGAGGGTCAAACTGAAAGTTCTTAGAAAATCAAAAACTGACTACATTAGCCAGTTATTAGTTTTATTATATCTTTTCAAAATATTGTCCATTCACGTCAATACACCGCTGCATGCGATGGAACCACTGGGAAAAGCACTTTGCCCACTCGTCCTTAGGGGTCTCTTCAATGGCATCGCGATACGCAGCCACCGCTTCTTCAGCATTCATAAACCGCTTTCCTTTAAGTTTTTCTTTAATTTTTGAAAATAAATAAAAATCACAAGGCGCGAGGTCGGGGCTATACGGCGGGTGACCCAGTAATTCAACGTTTGATGTCGCCAAATAGTCGATCGTTCGCTTGGCGGTGTGCGATGAGGCGTTGTCGTGGTGAAGGAGGATCCTACTGCGAGGTCGTTTCTCTCGAACTTTTTCCAAGACAAGTGGCAAACAATTGGTAGTGTACCATTCTGCAGAAACTGTTTTTTGATCCTCTAACACAATTGTTGCGAAATGACCTATCCTTCCAAAGAACGAGGCCACCATTTTTTTCCCCGCACTTCGATCTCTCTTCACTTTAGTTGGCAACTCCTCGAAAGGAAACACCCACTGAGCAGATTGTCTTTTGGTTTCAGGATCATAACAGTAAATCCAGCTTTCGTCACCTGTTAGTATGTCGAACACAGCATTTGAGTCACCTCCGTTAAATCTTTCAATCATTTTACGGCACCAATCCACACGATGGAGTTTTTGAGCCTCAGTCAAATTATGAGGTATCCACCGGGCGCAAAGCTTCCTGACCGCTAAATGTTCGTGTAGGATTTTGTGCACTTGACTCATACCGATGCCTAAGCTTGTCCGAATCTGCTGATAGGTCACTCTTTTGTCAGTCTCTATCATACGCCGCACAACACAGATGTTATCTTCAGTCGTCGCCGTAGAAGGCCGTCCCTCACGTAAATCATCAGTGAGATTAGTGCGACCACGTTTAAACTCATTAAACCAGTTGTAAACAGTCGCACGAGATGGGGCTTCATCGTGAAAGGCCAATCGTAGTCTATCATAACTTTCTTGTTGACTTAAATGACATCGAAAGTCATAAAAAATCATTGCACGAAAATTTTCTCGTGTTAAATTCATGTTGACGTGACACAGACAATTTTCAATTTGCCGCCAAATCGTAAAACAAATGACAAATGAATGAAGTATATACTCAGTAATATTGACAAAGAGTTCTATTTTCAAATTATAGAATTATTTTTTTATTATATTGTTTATAAGTGGCCAGTTCTAAGAACTTTCAGTTTGACCCTCGTATGTTTTGTGAAACCAACTAAACACACTGTTTCAATGAAACAACGAAGTAGTACGATTACGTCGTCTAGATTAGCAAATTTTACCACCATCTCTGAACTATAATATACTATAAAAACAAAAAAAAAAACATCAAAATCGATTGGCAGAGCTATCTGCGTCATCATCATCAGCCGCAAGACGTCCACTGTTGAACATAGGCCTCCCCCCTAGATTTCTACAACGAACGGTGCTGCGCAACCTGCAACCAGCTGTTTCCAGCGGCCTTTGTGAGGTCATCTGTCGCATCTAGTGGGAGTGCCGTCTAAAACAAATCCGCGTACATACATACAAAAAAAAAAACAATTGATTGAAAACCTCCTCCTTTTTGTAGTCGGTTAAACATATAACATCGACGCCACCTAAGGTGAAATTTAGAACTATCTTTGTCAGGTCCATTAGGATCATGCAAAGACCTCACAGCATGAAAAAATAACAAGATACACAGATGTCTCAGTAACACGGTACCCTTTGCAAGGAACAACCAAAAACTTAATCACAAAAGAAGACCGACAACGGATTAAACAACCGTACGTCGAATACGTGAACTTTCCCGTTAGTGTTCGCGCAAGTTACGAGGCATGCGCCAACTTAGTTCTGCTCAGTTACAACTTGGCTAACTATACATGGGCGCGAGACGTGACCGGCCTGCGCTTGTATCTCTATCTCCATTACGGAATTGGGTTCGGTCAAATTACTAGATGGGGGTTGTTTTTTTTTGCTTGAGCTTTTTAAGTAGATTTCTGTTTACAAACTGCTTTAATTTTCTGTGAAACTATTGCAGTTGTTGGTTGGTGTTCGTTTGCGCGATAAGAAGTAGCCTGCCTATGTGCTATTCGAGACCATGATCTATGTATGTTCGAAATTTCAATCCGATCCGTCCAGCTGTTCTGACGTCATTTAGAAACAAACATCCATATGTTTGCGCTGTGTCTGGGTGTTTCTATGTATAATAAGTATGTATTTAAAACTATATAAGTATAATATCAGCTATCTGGCCGCCATCATACAATCTTTGCTTAGTTTGGGGTCAGATGGTGTTGTGTGTGATTTGTCCACTAATATTTATTTATTTATTTATATATTCGCGTTTATAATACATATTTGTAAAATAATACATATACCATATCAGCACTCACACATAATATGGCATACTATCGGTAAAATAGATTTCAAAATCAGTTCATTAGATCCAGAGTATAGATTATCTTAATAAATATAAATCTCCTGTCACGATGTTTGTCCGCGATGGATTCCTAAACTACTTAACCGATTTTAAATTAAATTGGCACACCGCGAGCAGTCTGGTCCAACTTGAGAGATAGGATAGTTTTTATTTCGATTAATAGTCTTTAAATGACAATATCCGAGCGCAGCCGGAATGGGCCGCTAGTAGAGTATAGATTAAAGTGTAGATTTTGGGTGCAGTAACGACCAGACTTAAGTAGAAATAAAAATATGGACATACACACGACACGAGACTCATTTAGGCACAGGCATACGTACGCATGCATCTTACACATAAAATACGATCATACGCATCGATATAAATAAAAAAATGTGCACTGAGCACCTTGAAATTGGTAACAAACTGCGTCTCGATGTGTAGCGTGAGTGGATTACAACTACCAATCTACTTGACCCCGAGAATCGCTAGCGGCGAGGTGTGTTGCGGGTCTACTTATTTTGGTTGTTGACAACGAATAGCGATAGGTATAAACATCCGGCTTTCACCGCTTCCTACAATCGACTAAAACGGAAAAAGTGAGCTCACTCTTCCCAACGATAACATAATAGGGTACAATCCTCAAAAAAACTACGTAGCCCGTTAGTTAGATTGCCAAAAAATATTGTACACGTATTTTTTCTTTTGTTTCACAAACAAAATATGACGCAGATACAGCGCTTCGAAGTTTCGTTTGACGTCACTTGTGAGTACGATTTTTACTCACGAGTGACGTCGCGAGCCCCCACTCTCGAAGTTTGATGGTCTATATCTCTATATCTTTGACGATTTTTAATATTATAAAAAAACAAAAAAATACGTGTCCAATATTTTTCCATGATCTAGCTGACGGGCTAATTAGGATGGTGTATTTTTGACCTAGTCCGGTACCCTATTATGTGTCTGTGTGAAGTTTGGAAGGGGACATCCATTGATTTATATCGATGCTCACACGCACTGACCTACCCGCACTAATTTCATATCCCGATCTTCATACATAAACAATTGATGGCTGTTTATTCTCATTCGCATCAATACACGCAATACTCTGCCCGTAAAGTATTTTTACGGCTATAAAAACATCATTTGCTCAAATTGTTAATATGAATCGTTAAATTTTACGAGGTTCTGCAATATTACAGCTTAATACGGGCGTAAATAAACCTATTGACTGTTTCCTTGGAATATTGTAGCTGTAAAAGTCCAACGTAAGGAGATAAAGACATTATTTAGTTTGTACCACTAAACAAATACTTAATAATGTGTCGCCTACGTTTAACTTTACGACTCAGTACGAAAATGTATCTTGTAGGAGTTTAACAAGATAAGTTAGCATATTTAACATTAGATAAGTCTAGTTTATTTCTTTTTCGTGTCGATAATTCTTTTTTTGCAATAATATAATAATAACATAATATGTGCTAGATAGCATAATAATATGTGCTATTCCAGACTAAAATCTATGTGTTCCAAATTTCATCGTGATCCTTTCCGATGTGATCGAGCAACAAACATCCAAACTTTCACGTTTATAATATCAGTAGGATATACTTTAAAAAAATTGTTGTCTGTAAAGTCGGTTTACTGACGATAATTGAACGTGACAACGTCTTAAGAAAATACTGATGGAATGGTAGCATGTTTCAAAAGAAAATTTTAATTTCATTTGTTTAATAGATTTGTATGTAAAAAGTAATCAGTAGAATTTAGTCATTTTCAATCAAAACAATGCAAAAAACAATGCAAAAAAGCTTTTAGATGCCGGGGATCGAACACAGGGCATTTCACATGCAAAGCGAACGCTCTACCACTGAGCTACATCCCCGCTTGAACTACTGGTCGAAATAATTAATACAACTGTAACAAACATGCGGCGAGGTAACGACCGACGGTAACGACCGACGGTAACAGTACATGACGTCATGTTTTGTGGGCGTGCAGCCGGCTTCATCGAATTATAAGACGTTATCACGTCAAAAAATTGAGAAACGGGCCCTTTTAATGTAAAAAGAGAGGTGCTATAACGTTTGACATGCTTTTATGTGTGTCTGTTTGTCTGTCTCAAGCACCGTGGTTCCAGATTAATTCGGGTTATTGTACTCTTACAATTATTTGCCTTATAGTAAATTCGTCACGAAAAAAAGTATGTGTAAATTCGTCACAATTCTGTTTTTTCGATAAATCCTTGTTTATTAATTGTTAATTGTAAAATAGCAAAAAAAAAAAAACTATCTCAATAAGTAGTAAAAAAAATCAATTTTGTTTCTGAGCTGACAGAGAAATAGTTCTTATTTGTAGCAGGGTTATTAGAAATGTTGAAAATCAGTTCAAAACTTGACCACGATTCGAAAATTTTAAAATTTTGGTAAACATACAGCAATAAATATTGGAAAAATTCCGTAAGATTATTGCAATACTTAAGAGTCATGATAACCTGCTCTTGTGTCGGTCGAAAACCCGGAAAATATTGGTCTTCTTCAACTTTGTCACGTTGCCAAATGCCTTTATCTGGGTGGCTCTTGCCGTGAGGCTATAAAGCAGAACTGTACATTTCAGCAGCTCCGGTCGACCATTATCTCAGGTTCCGAGCCAAGAGCACTTTGACCAGTTATACACCAGTGTACCCGTGCTTTGTGTAACTTTGTTCAAGTGTACACAGCTTCTGAATCTTAGTACTTGTCGCTGGCTACTCAGAAATTAACCTGATTGAAATATCTATACATATGTATAAGTAAACAAAATTAAAGTGTCTGTTTCTGATTCTGAATTAATTCAGAATCTCTTAAGAGCTTTTTACTAAACGCATATGAAAGTATTTGCGGTACTTAAATAAAAAGACAATCTAAAATTTTTAAACCTGTCTGTTCCATTTAATTTCTAACACAGCGTGAAAATGACAAATTATTAGAAAAATTAAATCTATCTTACAGTTGATTCTGCTTAAAAACTTTGTTACGGGGAATTTTGACCTATTAAGAAATAGTACATTATGATATAAGTGCGCTAAGTTGATAATTACAGCCGAGGCGATATTGCTAGGCTGTAATTATCAAAGCGCACGTATGTCATACGACGTTTTGTAACATATTTCCGAGGAAATAAATCAAAATTCTGATGACATTTTCAAATAAAAAAAATTGGAAACTACACGGGTGTAACTGGAGGGCGTGGCCTGGCCATCATAGCATGGCCATCTAGAAATGCGTCAGCATTTCCCATTGGCTGACGTATTTCTTGTTCACAGATTAACAATGCGCGCGCATCAGCGCTTTTTTTTTTAAAGCAAAGGCACAGAACCAACCAGTATGACATTGCGACATTAGTAATAAAGTAAATTAATGTTTTGGTGTTTTGTTATAGATAAATTGTTGTAATTTATAGTCATAATTAAATAAATGAACAAATTAAATAATTCTAATTATATTTTATCTCTCATAGTTAATTTTATTCTAAAATGTGTACCACTTTTCTTCCGACATAAAACACTTTACTAAGATTAAAAAAGGTACCGTTCGTTTCAGACGGAGCATTTTGAAACCGTGCGTTTTACATTACATTACCGCACACGTACGTAATAAGATACATTACGATACAGAAATTGGTGCAATAAGAGACCCTTTACGAGCAAATATGTTATAAAAATATTACATATTTCAGAATCACGGTCTGTATCAAATCGATGTTTATTAGACTTGTGTCACGCTTAAAAGCTACCTTTTCGGTCTAGAAAATCGTTTCCACATCACTAAGAATTCATAAGTAAACATAAAAAATAAAAAGTAAACAATAAAAATAAAAGCTTTCCGTAAAAGGGGTTTTAGAGTAAAATTAAACGAAATGAAAATAATTCTATTTCACGAACGCCAACTCCGTTGTAGCATTAGTTCCGAGTTACACCAGAAACATTTCAGTAATTATTAACCTAATGGATCTGCTGGAAGTGTAATTGCGCTCGATTAGCTGTAGTGCATAAGAAAGGCAAGTTTCGGATCTGAAATACCCTCTAAATTAGTGGCAGAAAGTAGCGTCTAGCTGCAAATCTCCTTGCGAGGCGATTCTAGAGAAGACATTCGAAAACATTAATTTGTAAACATGGCTTAAGAGTTAAGACGGTAGTTTTTACACAGTAGTACTTAACATGCCTTAAAGAAGAATAATGTGACTAGACTTCTCAGTTGATTATGTATTTGTTCAATGGGATGTTCCTCATTTGGTTTCGATTCCACCTCAACAAGAAAACCCAAATTTCTTAGTTGATTAATGTTGATGGTTGTTTTGTGTTTCGACGATATTCATTTACTAGTAAATATTATTTACATATCAAGTCACAAGATTACAATTAGTTATATTTATAAATATACTAAATTAAAACAAAGAACAACTATAGAAAAAAAATGTGTCATATACGGTCCTCAATTTTACAATTTAAGAATTAGTTCAAAGAACGATCCGATCGACAAGCCAGTCTCAGGCGAGTTTTAAAACAACCCAGACTTGGCGAAGTGGTGATATCATTATCATTCGGTAAATTATTATATACCGTCAGTCCCATGACATCAATCAGTTTATCTTTTTGTTTATGTTTTTATTGTTGTTAACTATAATAAGTTCAGCAAACCATATACATATGTATATCAAACAAAAAAAAACTTTGAAAAAAGAAAGAATTCGGTTTAATACTTTAAAAATATAGTAATACAATTGTAATTATGATTCAGCATCATCATCATAATAAGCTCACGCTTATCCACTGCTGGACATAAGCCTCTCAAATAATACGCCACTCAGCCCGATCTTCGACTTTACGTTTCCAACCGCCACCGGCTGTCTTTCGTAAATCGTTATTCCATCTAGTCTCAGGGCGTCCTACACTACGTTTGCCTATTCGCGGTCTCCGCTCCAGAACCCGTCTACCCCAACATATTATTTACGGTTTTTGTAATTACTGATTGAAAAAGAACTGTGAAACTAAAATTAGAAATCTATATCCCGAAAGACTGTTATAATAACATTTATAGTTAGTGAGTAGATGAGAAGAGCAAGCCGTGAAGGTCCCATTGCGGCGTGGTATCGGTAAAACAAACATTATTTCCAAACTCGTGTGAAGTCAAATACAACGCCCCTGCGGTGTTCCGCGTGTAAACGGTACGGATGCGCCGCTTAAGTTTGGCTTTTCAAACGTTCGATTTTTAAATGGAGCGGTCGATTTTTCGTGCGTTTTTTGTAATCTAGCGTTCGATCTATGGTTTTTGTCACGTGATCGATAATATTGATTTCTACCTATTCGGAGTACTCGTATCAAGTTTGATTGTTTGTGTTTACATTTTGTGTTGTAAGAGTATTATAATTATAAAAAAATGTGTATATTTATAAATATTATTAGATTTGTAGACATGTTTTTGTTTGCAAATTTTTGATTTCTGACTATAATTAATTGAAATCGATGTGAACAAAAACGAGGTGACTTTATTGATGTAATTAAATTAAATTGTCACCTGGTATAAAATCATTTTGTTTTATTATTATTATTTAAGTTAAAAACTTAAATGCTATTATTTAATTATTTATATAGGTACTTCGTCTAAAAGTTATTGGCTCGCCTTGCATGTTTGAAATATAACGGTCGATACTAGACCTTAGCTAGTGGTGTTAAAAAAACATTTAATTACCTAAATTAAATGTTTTTAACACCACGGCGGCGCGGTACCAAGGAAGGACTTTGCCTAGATAACAGCAAAATCTAAGCTCGCATAGTCTAACTATAACTGATATTAGAGAGGAGAGTAGAAGTTTGTAATACAAATAAATAAAAAACTAATTTTTGTGAGTTCTTCTTCGCATTGTGAAAATGTTCATACAAAAACTTCTGATTGATAAATGTACAGACAAATGCTTGCGACTCGAGATGGCTGGTATAAAGTTTTTCAGGAACATATACATGTCGGCACTTATTATTATACCTAGCAGAGCCCCGCGGTTTTAGCCGCGTAGTTCTCGTTCCCGTTGTTCCCGTTGCTTTTTCGGGATAAAAAGTAGCCTATGTGTTTTTCCAGACTATAATCTATCTGTGTTCCTGAGCCCGTTCTGTTCATACGTTAGGACGTGATTGAGCAACTAACATCCAAATATCCAAACATCTATACTTTGACATTTATAATATTAGTGGTATTATCTACCAGATAATTGTCTTCCTAAGTTTAAAAAGGTGGCTTGTGAGTGAATGATACTCATACTATTCAGTCAAAGAATTTCTAGACAAAACATCCTGCCGCTTTTATAACTATTATCGTAACATTAAACACAATATTATATTCTTGACCTGCAGGTCTACCGCCAACTCTCCTGCTTTCTGCTATGCTTTGATTTGTGACGTCATCGGCCAATTTGTTAACGCCGATGGAAGCAGACAACTACATCTGCTTTCCGTATGCAGCGGAACGGAAAGCAGATGTAGTATGTCTTCTTTCTGTTGCGTCACAAATCAAAGCATAGCAGAAAGCGGGAGAGTTAGGCAGTACACCTGCCGGAGTTTACTCAGTAATACCCCGTTTACATGATTCCAGTCCAGCGACCGAATCCAGCGCTGGATTGCTTACTGGAATAATGTAAACCGGCACTGGAATGCATTGGCACTGGATTGATGCATTCCAGTGCTGGTTTCCATTATTCCAGTAAGCAATCCAGCGCTGGATTCGGTCGCTGGACTGGAATTATGTAAACGGGGTATTACAGTTTTATAACGTTAGTCACTAATATTATAAAGCTGAAGAGTTTGTTTGTTTGATTGTTTGAACGCTAGGATCTCGGGAACTACTGGTACGAATTGAAAGATTCTTTTTCTGTTGGATAGTACATTTATCGAGGAAGGTTATAGGCTATATAACATTATTACGCTACTATCAACAGGAGCGGAGTATGAATGAAACATGTAACAAAAACGGAAATAAATATTGCTTTTTGAGAGCTTTCGTTGCGTGACAGCGTGTGTCTATCTAATAAAAGGTTGCGTCATTAGAATCTAAGGTAACCAAATTTGTTCTAGATTTGAATTGGTACGACCAATTTTCGATAGATAGCGTAGCAACGCGCGCACGATTCAGCTAGTTGTATTATAATTGGTTATATTGACATGTAATATAATTGGATTCTAAAACTAACGGTGGTAGATACATGTATAAATAACTCACGGGTAACTGACGTGTAACACGGTCGGTCCAGCAGTCCGACTTAAGTGTCATCTCCATCAAGCTTTCAAGGCTTTTTTCAAGGAGATTGCTATAGATTAGCTAAAAATATATCTTTATTCTTTTTAGTTAATCGATTTGCATATCTAATATGAGATTGTTTCTGGCTGCGATTTGGCTGTTCGTAGTGTGATTTTGTAAAACTTTGTTTCCATTAATGAACAAATGAAGTATTTATTGATTGATAGATAATGAGACAAATATGCGTTTCGTTGTGGTAATCGGAATACATAACAATATACGTGAATTGTAACACGTGCTGATTTTAAATTAATATAGGTAATAATACCTTAATGCATTATGTACCTTATTGTATTCTCCTAACAAAACAACAATCAAACTACGGATAGAGTAACATACATACCTAATAGTCCAACAATGAATATAATATATTGGTAGACAATTCACACACAACACCATCTGACCCCAAACTAAGCAAAGCTGGAACTATGCCGACCGATGGCTAATATAATACTTATATAGTTGTAAATTCATACTTATTGTACATAGAAACATCCAGACACAGTACAAATATGTATGTATTTGAATTCATCACACAAATATTTGCACTGTAATAGATTTCTTTATTCATTACTAACTTACATGCGTAAAAGTACTTGAAAATAACATGATTTTCACGGAGTTTTAGAAATTTACGGTCTGCATCACTCGCATTTAATTCCATCAGTTAAGGTTTTCGAACTCGTGATAAAATTTGTTATCGGCGACTTTCGGGAATTAAGTCCCCGTGGTGCCGTTTTGAAAACTTTAATATTAAGAAGCCAAATTGAAAATATTGTATCTAAGTTCTCTTATATTTCAAATAAGTTCGCCGACGGTGTATCAGACGCTCTTGCTCGAACTTTTGAATATGTTGTTATAGAGACTGCAATCTACAAAGTTTTCTATATTAAAAACAACAAGAGCCTCACGTTTTCACTCGATATCTCAGAGGATCCTTACGATTTGCGGGAATAAAATGTAGCCTGTATGTTTGACTGAAAGATAAGCTGTTTAAGTTACCATTGTGTGTTCGACTGCTTTTAAACTTCTGTAATGTACAGATTAGAAGATTATAGAGAAGACGAAAGTCTTCAATCAGTGCGTGTTGCTCGTGATGACTTATGGAACTGAGACGTGGTCCTTAACTGTAGGCTTCATAACAAAGCTCAAAGTCACACAGCGAGCTATATAACGAGCTATGCTCGGAGTCTCTTTGCGCGACAGATTCCGTAATGAGGATATTCGCAAAAGAACGAAAGTAGCCGACATAGCTCGAAGAGTAGCTTAGCTGAAGTGGCAATGTGCAGGCCACATCGCTCGCAGAACTGACAACCGATTGGGAAGATGGAATGCTGGAAACCGCTGGTTGCGAAAATACAGAAAATACAGGAAAGAAAAACAATAATAACTAGTGTTACAATCGGCGGCCTTATCGCCAAAAGCGAGTCATTTATCTCTTGGGACCTACATATCTTCTCTTTTTTTCATAGGAACCCAAATGTTTTGATGATCTTGATTGTATGATGATAATATTACTCAGCGTTCACCATATTTGCGTCATCGTACTATTTTACAAATATATTACCTCATCTTAGTCTCAAACACAAAATAAGACACTCAAATGTTAATATCATTTTTTTTTAATAGGGCAGAGCCTTTATTAACAAAACTAAAATACAATGAGAACTACACTACGCTACATACCTAACAACTACTTACACTAAGCACACCTGAATTATCCATAGACCAATGAAGGTCTACAGATAATCAAGATGTTCAAGCCCACTACCAATCGGAAGCGTACCCAGCATGCTGGCGGCATTACCACGCTGAATGGCAATGCTTATGCGTTGGGCCAAATAAACGCCAGCATTTTGGTCACGCGTCGCATCGACCAAGCGTTCGGAAAGGCTTTTGAAGATGAGGTGAGCTCCCGGCCCCCACGGACCCAATGTCTCAACCCCAAAGGGCTCAAATATGTAACCTCTTCCGAGGGTTGCATATTTGCGCCGTTTGAGTCGCTCAGCTGAATTAGCCGCTGCACCAGCCTTACAATGCGTCTCTGGAAGATGTGATGGTGCCAGAGTATCGACGCAAGTTGCGTCCCACACTAGGGGCCGACCCAACTTCCAAGGCACAACAGTCATGCCGTCAGGTCTTTTGCCATCGTCACGTGCAAGCCCACTCGGTTCGAGTATGGCTGGGACATTGGCGGTGGAAAAAGCCCGGCGTATGATGTCGTTCAGGCTGGCGTGGCGGCCAATACGACCTGCGCTTTTCGAGCAAGAGAGACCGTGGTGACCGAGTTGGTCGACGGCAGTACCACAATGGCAGCGATGGGCTTCATAGCACCTCGCACCCAAGCGCAAGCTAACAGCTAGACGAAATGCAGTTAATATCATTCGTTTGTAATATTAGGTAAAGAAATTCGTTCCTAAACGTAACGCACGACCTGCAATATAAGTGGAATACATATAAGCTAATACGGCTCGCGAAAGGTGTGAGCGAAGAATAATGATTTTTGAATACCAAACTAGGTATTTCCTGAGCTGAAATACACGTTCTTATACGCTCCTCTCGAATGAAACATTTTTCATATCGACAAGAATATACGGAGCCGATTTCATGAAAAGCTTTTGATACAGCGTGTTCTACAGTCGAGAAGTTTGGAATGTGAGTGAAGTTCTATTCAATGAAATATAGAGTGTACTGCAGAAAACCTAGTGCTGAAAATGAGGACTGGTTTTGAATACTGTTTGTTTTTAACACTTGCAGATTGTTATGTTTTTGTGGAATAGATTCTGTTTTTACTGTGTGAAGAATTTCAAGTTTTTAAGTGTTGAAGGAAAAAAAGAGGGAAAAGTTATGGCGCCTAAAATACAAGTAAACTGAATTAACTTGTACAATAATGATTCTATGGTTACTTTTAAGGTATTGTTGTTGGGAGTGATAGCTTTGTGTAAGAAATTGGTGAAATGGTATTATGAAGGGATATATAAATATATAGGTACCCCAATTGTCTCCTAACCGGCGGAGTTCAGGTGGTATAATACAAGTCCAGATTCAGATGATCACCGTATGTTCATGTTAAGTAAGTAGCCTAATATACCTACATTTTATAGGTACAGTAAATTCCTAACCACTCAAACCCAGGACGCGAGTAACACCACTGAGCCAAAACGCTCGCAAAGGCAAACAAATATACTCATGAATATAGTATTTCGTTGTCAAAACACTTGAAAATATTTTACTTCTGCAGTTCGGCATGTAAAATGCTCAAGTGCGATCTTGCAATAACAATTCCCCCAACTATCGGCCCGTTCCCCAAACTATCTGTATTTGCGTAGAATGTTCCCGAATGTGTACATTTGCCGCGTCCAAACAGCGAGCTTTCAGCACGAGCGTACTCAGGGGTACGAACTAGGCTCGGGGCAGTTTCGATAAAGTAACATTGGGAATATTTTTCGAAAATATTTAGCATTAGAAAACTCATGGAATTTTTGAGGAAGATGTTTTAAACATATAATTCTTCAAGTTCTACAGAGTGATTCTGAAGAACTGAAGGTAAACAAACGGGAGATGGAGATAAACTTCCCTTAAATTGCCTTTCTAAAAATAGTCGCCGCTATTTTTTTACCTTTATTTGATAAGTTTGTTCAAGGCTTAAACAAATATACATATATGTATGTATTATATAGAGTTTGCCTAACAATGATGAATTTAGCACTTGACCGCCATCTCGTTTTCTCTCACTTGACTATCTTCGGATTTGTCTTAGCCAGGTTTTAGTGCTCTATTCCGTTAATATCAGTGGTGAAATTCTACGGCAAAAATCCTCTCTTGTCCGGGATTTTGAAAATCTTTGTCCTGTATAGTCATTTGACGTGATGGCAGCCCTACCTAGATGCGACCACTCGGAGCTCGGCGTGTTTTGAATATCAAATACTGTTATTCTGAATTATGGCTGCAAATTTCAACTCTTATGTCACTTACGGCTTTAGCGTGGATTTGGTGTACGTAAGTTAGAAAGTTTTTTTTAGTAATTTGTGGTGTTTAGTAAAAAATAATACTCTTGTGATTGTGGCTTATGAGACCACATTTGCCATTAGTGAGAATCTGAGTGAGGGCTTTGGAATGCCAAAGTCATCTTACTTAGGATTGGTGATATTTTTGATTCTAAGTCTGGTGCGAGAAATGTCTGAAGCTAAAGAAACATTACATTTTTAAGCTTTTGGTACGATATCTTTCCTTGTATATATATCACTGTAAAATTGTAAATCACGTGAGTTTGTATAATTTAACTGATGGTGCTTACAATTTAACGGTCGACATATGAGTTTCTTGTTAAATATAACACTAGCAGCTCCCCGCGGTTAGACCCGCGTAGTTCCCGTTGTTTTATCGGGATAAAAGTAGCCTATTTTTTCCAGACTATTATCTAACTGTGTTCCTAATTACAGGCCGATCCGTTCATACGTTAGGTCGTGATAGAGCAACAAACATCCACACATTCAAAAATTGACATTTATAATATTAGTAGGATCTCGCAGATAATAACTATGTAGAAAAACTTGTGCTATTAAAGGTTTATTTTTCTTTTTACTAAGAAAAAAAACTAACGTTACACATTTTAAATGTAATCATTGCGTGCGCGCCGAGCCGCTGCTCGCAGTGTCAAAAGAGCAGCGATCGATGCGGATGAAATTAAGTCAGACAGGACTGACTATGACCACGCACACGTCAATAT
Organism: Ectropis crepuscularia; assembly: GCA_963693475.1. NCBI lineage: Eukaryota > Metazoa > Arthropoda > Insecta > Lepidoptera > Geometridae > Ectropis > Ectropis crepuscularia. Next base: position 22,573,702 of record OY856358.1, read on the forward strand.
CTCGTGATTCAATTTAAAGTTAGAAGAATTGATCATGAAGAAATTGTGAAAATTATTTTGAACATAAAGTAAAACAAAACGTTTGTATCATCTGAAAAAAAAGCAACCATCCTCCATCGCACGACCACACGATATAAATCATGTCGACACGACTCGCTCCCGACTTTTTCCGCCGCAGACAAAGGGCTGGTTCGACCTATTTGGAGTCTGACCAACGAACGATGTAGTTTATGATTTTTCGGCTGGAACTAGGCCGGCGATTGGCATTCTTGTTGCGACATGTGCAACTGTGCATCTCGAGATAGAACTTAGCAATTTACAAAGTAAAAATCGGAAACTAATACTGCACTATACGACACACCAAATTCCAGAGTCATTTTGATCTAATCTCACTTATAAAATATAAACTAGCAGTGCCCCGCGGTTTCAACCGCGTATTTCGTGTTCCCTTATTTTTTCCGCATGAAAGTGCGTATTCATTTTATGTGTATACCAAATTATATTGTATCTGTGTTCTAAATTTCAACCCGATCCCTTCATCAACAAACAAAACAAAGCAAAATTTCGAATTTATAATAATGGTAGAAAGTAGAGTGTGAAAGTTTGGATATTTTATTCTTTGTTGCTTAATGACATTAAAAGAACTGAACGGATCAGTCTGAAATTTGAAAGTTCAATTATATAGATAGTGCAATCCACGAAGACGCGCTCCACCAATTTTTTTCTCCACCAATCGCGTTTGCTCCGAGCGTCAGTCGCGAACCATTCACCAGTCTTTGTAGTGTGCGTGTGCATTCATAGGTAATTAGTGTGTACCGATAACACTCAAACATCCGTCAGGAAGCTTGCACACATATTATACTATAAACGGTTAGGAGGAATAGTGGGGCGCGTCTTCGTGGATTCCACTTTCTGTAGTATGGAATAATATGGAAAACTTTTTATCCAGAAAAATTTTGAGTTCTAATCTATTAGATTTTGACAGCCTTTTCTTAAATTCTACGCTCACAAAATCGCGGGTAAATGTTCGTTGATAAATTCTCTGGAAGTATGTTCAACTGGCAGTGCCCCGCGCCCCCGGCGTTTGTACCCTCGTAGCTCCCGTTCCCGTTATTTTCCAGGGATAAAAAGTACCCTACGTGTCCTTCCAAATTATAATCTAATAAATAATAATAATAATAAATAAATATTGGTGGACAATTCACACACAACACCGTCTGACCCCAAACTAAGCAAAGCTTGTGTGATGGCGGCCAGATACCTGATATAATACTTATATAGTTTTAAATAAATAAATAAATAAATATTGGTGGACAATTCACACACAACACCATCTGACCCCAAACTAAGCAAAGCTTGTGTGATGGCGGCCAGATAGCTGATATAATACTTAAATAGTTTTATATACATGCTTATTATACATAGATACACCCAGACACAGTGCAAACATTTGAATTCATTACACAAATATTTGCACTGGGTGGGGATCGAACCCACGACCCTCGGCTTCGCAGGCAGAGCTACTAACCACTCAGCCACAAGGCCAGTCTAACTGTGTTCCAAATTTCAGCCCGATCCGTTCATACGTGAACGTTCATCCGACGTGAACGAGCAACAAACATCGAAATATCCATACATTGATGTATGGACATTTATAATATTCGTAGGATTCTAGCAGTTTGAACGTCTTGTCGGGTTGTCAGTCACAGGTGATGATCTTTCTTATTATCTAAATAAAAGCGTAAGTGAACGCAGAGTGTAGCTTTTGTGTTTTTAGCTGACGAGAATCCGACAGTCGGGTGGAAATACTTTATCGCTCTTTGATCATGGATGAATAAATCTTTTTCTTAAAATAAGTTATAAGATGTAAGAGTTACAATAATTTTACCTCGATTTTTTCATAGTTTACTGTAATATTATAAACGACGAAGTTTGTGTGGAATTATGTATGAATTACTATTTATGTTTCTGTATCTCGCAATGATTATTATGAACAGATTTAGGAACTACAGTTACGAGTATAGCATCAAAACAGCGCATGTACCACTACTAACCCGATAAATTTCGCCCAACCTATATTTCAGCAGATAAATTGCGGAGGTATTTGAAAGTAATGTATGACTTTAAGTTATTTTGCGATAATGCCGTCCTTATGACCATAAGCAGCCCACTTTATGTTCCCACTGCTGGGACTCGGGACCTACTTTTACAGGGAAAGAGTCAATAGTCATCATCCGACACGCTCGCGAAACGCTAAATATATTTTGGGATTATGCTAAATTATTGCATTCTCACAAAGTTTTTCTTTTCAAAGTTTATTAGGTGAAGGCAAACTGCAATATTTTTATATTATCCTATATTGTCCCAACGTTGACCAACGGCCTGTCTTCCCTCCCTCCAATAGTCTCTATCGAGAGCTATTGTGGGCCAATCCTTGTTGTGGCCAATCAACTATATTTACACTCGAAAAAATACTCAAAGAGCAGGTGAGGCGAGATTCCAAATTCAACCAAGGACTTCACGACTGTGACATTGGATTTTCTCACCACTACGCCAACACGATTTCGTTTTCTATCAATAGACGTCCTCGAGATTCAGTAATTCTCGACCTGACTTTGTCAGAGCTTAAGCCCCCGTTGCACTATTTGTCATCTTTATCGACGCCCTCATTCTGGGCGAGCTATTGAAATGAATTCATTAGTCGTCGAGGATGGAACGTCATATTTTAGCGGATGAATAGAAGAAATTATTTCACATCGGGAGTGAGAGCATTCATCAAACAGAAATTGGCATTCAGCTTGAACTGTGCTAATTAGAACTTTATTGCTTTTGTCTAAGATTCCAATTTTGTTACAAGTGTTACAAGGCTTTAGTGCTAATCATTTGTTTGTTTTCCTTTGAACTTGAGGTATCACAATATAAGCTACTTTTTATGTCAGGTTAATATCCTTGATACTTCTTTAAGAGCAACAATTATCTCGTTTTGAAGAATAAAATAAAATCTCTTTGTAATTCAAATAAATAACTATACGTTACTCACGACTGTATCAATTCAGTAGTTTACACCTTGAATTTCGATGAAGTTTATTATAGAAAGGGGGAAAACGGTAATTGATTACGGTCGGCATATAGCTTTGGGGAATCTTTCAGATACACTTCGAGTGTGTGTTTTAAGAGTTTAAAGTATACCTGGATCTACGTATGTGAGTAAATATGGTCATTAGAACACGGTCATTACAGTTCGGTAAGTCTGAAGGGCAGTATTTCCAAAGAAATAACAGGACAAAGACATAAATCATCTCGAATCTTTCATGACCAAAACAGTGCGTAGCTTGCCCAGCTATTATTTAAACTCATTATCATAAAATAACTCCAAAACACTGTAGTGCTATTTGTTCGACCCGTCACTCGTATATTACGAGTTTAATCATAAATCTGGCATTATTAAAACCTTAAATAATATTGAACTCTGTGTTTACCCGCTCATTTTGAAATGGTTTATTTCGAGCTTTCATAGTTAAGTTTTTTTTTTTACTCTGAAAGTATCAAATTAACTACAACACGGTGTTGCATATAATATTAAGAAAAGGGCAACACTGTTTACGTAACTTTATGGTTACGTAAAATATGTTAATATAGAAATTATCAAAAATCTGTGGTTCTGTATTGTTTGCTTCTCTCTGAAATGAAAAACGTGTTCTTCTAACATGTTCTTCTTGTGTGTTTTAAATAATTACACCTCAAGAATCACGATATAACACACTACGTATTCAAATTTACACCAAATTCAGCTATACGGCTTCTACTCCTGCAAACCTGTCTATTAAGTGGTTGAGACAGTGTCTCCCACGGTTCTGTTTTCCCGGCAATTTCACGCACATTGCACCTCTATCGCGGTACACATATCGGCGGCATGTTAACAGTTGTTTTCGTTCTCGTATCTTGCGGCGTATGGCTTATACGCACGTGTACGCAAGTAAGGTCTTATTAACATTCATCATCATCATCTACAGCCTTCTCTATCCCACTGCTGGGTATAGTCCTCTCTCTTACTTTGCTATCTGCCTCGGCCTATCGAGCCCAGGTTCGACCTGCGATATTTACAATATCGACGACCCGCTTTGCTAGTGGACGTCCAACGCTCCGTTTTCCTTGCCTCGGCCACCATTCTGTCACAATATTAATAAATCCTACTAACATTACAAATGCGAAAACTTGGATATTTGGACACTTTGGACAAACGTTTCCTCAGTGCCAAACGGGCAGACAACACGCGCGCGCACTCTCCTTTAAAAAGGCCGCCGGACGCGGTCGAAACTTGAAAACTCATGTGTGGTGTAGTCTGTTCAATCCGGGATCGAGTATCAACACGTGAGTTACCCGTCGACTTAATTAAATATGAAAAATGAAATTATTTTTGCGTGACAGAATATCAAATATACATCCGCCTTTTTTTTTAACTTTTCCGTTGAAAATATTATTAGGATGTAGGAAGAAGGATCTAGCGAGCGTTCGACATACGGCTTATTTGACGCGCTCTCCCGAGACTCGTGTTATGATTTTAGTGGTGGTTTTAATTCGTCATGCATATTTATGGCATAAATGGCGTCGGGAGTCCTCTTAGTGGGCGTAATAGCGCTGTCGAGGGACCGAAATAGTCTCATAATAAAATCTAGCACAATGCTTTAATAGGAATAACATTTATCGCGATAATATTCTACTTTTATAGCAGCATGTTTTGTTTGTAGCATTATGACGAAACTAGCGAAATGTGCGTTTGATGATAAACAATATTACAGCAAAGTGCTACGCAGGTATTTGAATACGAAGAGTTCAAAATATTCTCACTGCCCTGATCCTTGCTCTGTAATTTCTTTGGTAACATTGCCCTTTCAAACGAACACACTAATATGTGCACACACATAAGGTTATTAGTACACGTTGCGAAAAGCTCGTAACACGCGCAAACATTAAACTATCTATACCTACAAGTTACACACAGACAGAATTACGGTTTGGTTAGCTACTTGCATGGGTTTTGCTTTATAATGTGCCCATTACTGTCTCAGTCTCAAGCGCTTTGTTGTCGGAGAAATTACTTGGAATTTAGATAAAGTGTTCTATATTCGTGGGTGCAGAGTCTCGAGGGATTAGAAGTCTTCTTGTTCAAAACACTGGTTGGCGATGTATTGTGTATGGCCAGCCCAGTATTATTTGAAATCATTTGCGTATGATATCAGTTGTAATTTTGACCAAATTCTTTAAAATAAGTGTTTAGCTTTATATTGTTATTTTCCTAATATCATATTTCTTGTTTCAGGTATGTATCTACACTATATATATTACAATAAAACAGCGCGACACGGTAAGTCAATATTTCCTTTTTTACGCGTAGTAATGGCATTTACACATACCCTTTCTCCTGGGGGGAGACAGTTCGTTTAATTTGACGTCGTCGTCGGCTTGGACGCAAAGCCCAGACGAGCGAGGTGTGCGGGCACCTTAGGTAACTCATCGCTTAACCGTGCGTGACCAAGCCACAGGCATTGAATATTATTATTTGACATTATCCGAGAGAAGCTGGAATGAACCACTAGGTTATAATAAAAAACCCTTAAAAAGGCTTTTAAGGGTTTTTTATTCAATCACTCAATCTGAACACAGTAGTATTTGCATATTAATTATTCATTGGTATAATAACTAGTAAAAGTGTAGTAGTTTTTCCGTCGCATTCTGTAAAAATAAAACCCTAGACCCTAAAAAGTTGATTTTAGAGCTTAGAAACAGCCGTGCATTGTAATTTCTTAACATAAAATGACTATTTCACGTCACGTAGGATCTTCGTTCGTAGAAATAAAACTGAATTAAGATTCTAAGTTTTATTATTGGCGTAAAAAGGAATTTAATATCGTATTAAAAATCTGCCAAGTTAGCGCTTCATATTTTTATTGCATACTTAAGATTTTTATGTGATTATTAATTGTTATGTTTACGAGACGGAATGTACTTGGATTAAGACTTCTAAAGTTTTTATGGATATTTGCTTTACTTAAATGTTAAAAGTAATTATTTTAAAAAGCGATTTTAACTTCGGCTTGGCTTTGAGGTCAGATTTTATGCCTACTGTTATGCACAAACAAGGAAACTACATAGACAACCTACTTAGTTCCCACTGCTCTAATTTTGGGTTATATCAGAAAAACTCAAGGCCATAATCCACCATGCTGGCCATATGCGGGTTAGCGGATGACACGTGTCGTTGAAAAATTATGAATATGGCCGATTTTCTCCTGGGTTTACTCCACTATCTGGCCGCCATAGTACAAGCTTTGCTTAGTTTGGGGTCAGATGGTGTTGTGTGTGATGTCCACCAATATTTATTATTTATTTATTTACTATAAAGTCATTTATGACGACAAGCTGTATAACTGCTGTAAAATAGGTAGAATACTCAGAGGCACATGCATTACTCGAACCCACGGCTTGACGCTTTTGAAATCAGACATTCTCGCCATTGAGCAACGCAAAGGGAACCGTGCTGACTCCAAAAGACTAGAATATTGACATTACATATTACATATTATGTACAGTTGCTCACTTTCAACCAGGCACAGATAGGTCTTAAACGTAGGACTGTCCGCATATCTAAGTTAGGCACTAGCTGAATTTAATTAATCCACGGGTAACTCAAGTGTGATATGACGCGGCTGAACTTAAGTCGGATTGAACCGATCATGTCACACGTTAGTTACAAGTTAATTAATTAAATATGTGTAACAGCCAATTTAGTTTTTAGGGTTCCGTACCCAAAGAGTAAAAACGGGACCCTATTATTAAGACTGTCCGTTTATCCGTACGTCTGTCACCAGGCGGTATCTCAAGAATGGTGATAGCTAGACAGTTGAAATTTTCACAGTAGATGTATTTCTATTGCCAACAAATACTAAAAATGAAATGAAATAAATATTTAAGGGGGGCTCCCATAAAACAAACTTGATTTTTTACAGTTTTTTGATACTAATAACGGTGACAGGTAGACGCTTTATTATTCACAGAATATTTAGTTTTATATTCTTTTTAAATAAAATATTTAATTAAAATGAGTAATTAAATGTATGGGAGCATACAATAAAGGAGATTTTCGCCGTTTATTTGCTAATGGCACGGAACCCTTCGTGCGCGAGTCCCACTCACTCTTGGCCGGTTTTATATTCTGTATACAGTAAGTACACACGTAAAGTAAAATTTTGTTATTATTGTGCTGCAAAATCAAATTGAATTAAGCTTACTGAATCGTAATTTTAACACTATGACCAGGAGCAGACGTGGCCGAGCGGTTAAGGCGTCTGACTAGAAATCAGATTCCCTCTGGGAGCGTAGGTTCGAATCCTACCGTCTGCGAACATTTTTGCACTTTTATTATACTCTTTGAATTCAAAATGTCTCATTAGGCATCGACAACTTTGTTCCCAATCATATTGTTTCAAGTCTAAAGTAACCCCAGTCTCAAGTTCTGACTGGTATCCAAACCGCTGGCTGCAATCTCCCGCTGGATAGCAATGGCTATCTCCTGCACCAGAAACGAGCTGTAGCGGATATCACCCCTCTTGTTAAGTAAACAAAGTTTTAATTACTGTTTTAATTCCATAGCTGCTGACAGCTGGAAGCCGGGTTTAGCTGGAGGTCTATGTTTTTAGCTCGCGACGGGAATCTGTTGGCAGTGTATCTCCGGCGTTAATGCCTTGGATTACCGCTTTGTCTTGTCTATTGTTTATTACTTCTGTGCTTTGATCTTTGTCATCACAGTAGATATTTAGTTAATCCAATCTACTTGCAAAGGGTTAATGTCAAATGAAATGTAATGTATAGATAATGCTGTTTAAAAGATGCGAAAAAATCCTTATCTAATCTATATACGAGTATCTATTTAATACTTTTAAACGAGCGATTATTGTCATATAAATATATAATATCATGTCATATATAGAATCTGAATCTCGGAAACGGCTCGAACGATTTTCATGGAATTTAGTATGCAGGGAGTTTCGGGGGCGATAAATCGATCTAGCTAGGTTCAGGTTCTGGAACACAGCTAATGTAAACCATACACGCTACGGTCTGCCGGAGAAGTCTACCTGTGCAGTTATGCCTGCGCAGGCCAACCGAACAGAATTGATTTTTGATCTTGCTCCGGTCGCCTGCGCAGGATTCCCACACACACTCCGGTCTACCTGCACAGGTAGACCTCTCCGGTAGACCGTAGCGTGTATGGCTTACATTAGGTTGGAATTTAGACGGTCACGAATATATTAGATCCGGGTTGGAATCCAGACGGTTCCTCTTTTTATGTTCTAGATCCTTTTTTTTAGAATATCTGTTACTGAGAGCCCTTTATTAATGCATTTAATTCGTATCTTCGTATATTAAATGTTTAAACACCCAGGTAACACACAAACATGTTCACCCAGGTAGCTTTGGTGGCGTATTGGCAAGAATGTCCGATTCACAGTCGTGTGAGTTCGCAGCTCGCCTGCACATAAATATATTTTTCTGACGTAAAAGTATATCATAAACACTGAACTTGGCGTTGAAGTAAAACATTGTGAGGAAACCAGCGTATTACAAGTAAGATATTTTTAGGGTTCATGCGAAATCCGCCAACCCGCAACAAATGGTAGATTTTTTTTATAAAGAGTGACGAGACGAGCAGGACATGTGCCTGATGGAAAGCAACATGCCTGCCACATAACAGCACAGTGACACGCAGCTATTGGAACATGAAGAGTCCAAATCATTACCTAGCACTGCACTGCGCTCGTCACCCAGAGATCTAAGATCTTATATCTCTAAGCCCTGTAATTTCTCTGGAAACATTGCCCTTCAAACCGGAACACAGTAATGTTTGCACATTACTGCTTGGCGGTAGAATAACTGGCAAAGGTGTGGTACTACCCCAGGCGGACTCTGCCACGAGTCCTACCACTACAACTTCGTAACTAAAACTGACTTAAGCTCTACCTTATGTGTTTGAGTTGGATTGCCATCACGGACGTTGTTTTCTTTCTACGCTGACTTATTTTAGGCTAGTGTATCATTCAATCTTTATGGATTTAGCCATTTCAATTTATTTTAAAGTGACTAAATTAAATTCACATTAGGTTATTTAGTAAAGTCTGGAAGAAATAACCCGGACAATGTTAGTTCTTTATACTTAAACCGTGTGCTGTAGTCACAACGTCTGCGGTGGAAGTTGGGAACTTTACTGTTCCTTCCTTTTACGACGCAGCCTTCAATATTGAACGGTTTACAGACAAGAGACGTAAAACTTGGCTTTTGAAGCGATTTTATGGTTTGTTTGTTGATATTTACATAGAAACTCATAGTTTATGGTAAGTTGGTTTTATATTAAATTAATTTTTTTTGTTAACCTTGGTAAATAACGCTTCAAATCATTTTAAAAAAGAATGCATAAGCAGAATTGGTGGTTCACCAAAAAGTGTGTAAGTACATAAACGTAAAGTTTTACGATTCAGAATAAAATTAATATGGTTAGTTAAATTTTAATATATTTTTAATAGTTAGTCGTAAAACAAAATTTATATATATTTATTGTAAACTCATAAACCCCATTATCGGACGTCAGAGCTGTAAGCTTAATCAAAGTTTACTGGGCTAAAAAAGTATATTTACACGGTTTGTTTACGCAATGCTGGCTTCCACCTGTGATTGGTTAGTTTACTATTTTTACGTGTCGACGATAGATGGGGCCACCTACCAGCAGAACGTCATACACACAAACGATGCAAGCACGTTACAAATTACTCGCTAAAGTTAACAAGACACACCTCATCAAATATTAACACGCAATCAGGAATTGGATCCTGCCTCCGTATCTCGTATGAGGGCTCAGGTGTCAAACTAACTCGTAATTAAGCTGCGTAGTGGCACTCATTACTGAGGCTGAGTGGTCTAGACGGCCAATCGCCGGCGCTCGTTAAAAATAAAATGACGAATATTTGTAAAAAGTTACGTATTCGGTTGCCTCTGTAAAATACTAACGTATAATATCACTGCCGCCCAAATAAGTGATGAGAATAATGTAAAATTTTAGACGTTATGAAGATATAATTATTAGTATATCTTGATACCACCAATTATTGTTTTGAGCTATCACAGTTTTTCACTACACTAGTATTATCAATTGGATATTTGCCGTGGGTGAGGGGAGTTCACTATATTTCGACTCAATTTCATGCACCATGATCACGAGTAATCTGACGAATGGCGGGAGTTGTCACAAAAGTTTGTAATCGAGCAGACATATCGAACTACTAATTAACTAACTCTGTCTGAGTATTTTGGAGCCAATGACTACAAAACAAACAAACTCAAATGTAAATAGCGAGAAAACACTCACAGTATTACGGCTTTTGTTAGTTGGAAAATAATTTAGATACGTATTTTTATTTTTAATGATTTTAATACAGAATTCAATGCACTTGAGAGTTTGTAACCGTCTTCTCGATTGAGATTCCAATAAAACATACATAGAGATAAAAAACTAAAAACAAATTTTAAACGTATAAACACATAGGAATAACGTCCATATTAATTTGTCCTTGCTGGGAATGGAATTCAATACCTTCGGATTTGTGGGCCGACTCACTATCGCAAAAGCCCTACGGCAACCGAATCAGTCGTGCTCATCACCATATAAGCGTATTATATTTGAACTAACATTTAGTAGTCGCGGCTAATAGGTGGAAAATCACCTTTAACGACGCAGTTGGCCATTTGGTAAACTACAGTCGTTAAACTATGTTAAGGGAGTAGATTCAGTAGCTAAATTGCTGCATTTATGGCTATTAATAGATTTAATGATATACATTATTGTATAGATATTGTATTGTATAGATTTGATGTTATTGTGCTTGAAGTAGCATTACTGCTTAGTTATTTGTATCGTAGGTCTGAAAGACAGACAAAATACATTATTTTTTCTTTTTGTTTTTTTGTTGGTTACATCATAGGTGCCGCGCCGGTTACCATTTAAGTAATTCTTACGCGAATCAATAATAGTGTAAAACATTTTTTTAAACTAAGTATTATAGGTTTACGCCGTCTCGCCTGATGTTTGGTGACGATGCTGTTTACGATGGAACGTGCTTACCAAGAAGAAACCGATTCACTCTCGATTTGAAAACACCCAGATTGCAACTATCGGGAAACGCCTACTCAGGTAACACATTCCTCAGGCAACGCCTAGGCGTTCTAAACACAAAAATAAAGACATCTTTGTTCATTTTCTGGGACACTTCAAAAACACTACATTATCTGTTCGTGAACTAAGACACTTAAAAAAAAGGAACTTCGTTCCAATAATACTTGAAATTAACGGAAATCTTAGTATGGATGGGAAGTATTTAGTATTTTGATTATTTGAAATTTTGTCTATGACAAAGCCAGACAGCTGCAGCAAATTTTCCTTTAAAGCTGCTTTACTTCTTATTGGAGATTATTTTTTAAAGTTTATTTTGCATATACACAAATTATTTGCCTGTAATTGTAAAACGTCGTTCGATCACAAACTGACGGTGACAAATTATTTTTATTTATTTATTTAGGATGGGAGCTGTACAAAGTTATTTTTATTAAGTTTTTGGTTTACAGTATTCCGTTTTTTGTACCATTTAATAAATAGCGGTTTATTACTATGTCCAATTTTAATTAAATAAATTAAATACAAGGGAATATTCATGTGATTCGCCACACAGTGTGCAGTGGCGCTCAACCTTTGGCGCGATTCAATCAAACGTATTTCTATGTAATTAAAGCTCGCGTGTTAAGCCGAGAGGAAGCGAGCTTTGATTACTCTTCAATGAATAATACTCATCGTTGAAACGTGTGCTTGCGAAATAATATGTTGAATATATAATGCACTTAAATTAGCCTATAACTAAATCAAAGATAATATTAATGAACCAGTAATAAACAATTGTAATTATTCTCATTACGCTAACCCCGAACTAAACTATGAAAAATATTTTGACTAAAAATCAAATTTTCGACTTATTTTACAAAATTATTTACATTAATATTTTGTAAGTTTCTATTCTCGAAGACAAATTGAATAACGTTTGAATTCTATGAAAATACAAAATCCCCGTAGTCGAATGTCGGCGTAGAGCGGCTACGCGTTGTAGCACGTAGCTGGTAGCATTCGTAGCACGTCTACGCGCGCTTAGAGAGGGCGATCGTTACTGAAGAGACTTGTACGAGTGTAGTTTTTTATTTAGTATATTCCAACGATTTATGTACTTTGCAATTTTAGTGAACTAAAAGATTTCAAAAGAAAGGGAAGAAAGAAGGAAGAGAAGAAAGGGGGCACATAGCTCGCAGAACTGACGGCGGAAAGGTTCTTGAGTGGCGACCACGTACCGGAAAACGCAGCGTTGGCAGACCTCCCGCAAGATGGACCGACGATCTGGTGAAGGTCGCCGGAAATCGTTGGATGCGGGCGGCGCAAGACCGGTCGTTGTGGAGATCCTTGGGGGAGGCCTTCGTCCAGCAGTGGACGTCCTTCGGCAGATATGATGAAAAGATTTCATTTAAATCATCCAATTATCCTACTAAAATTATAAATGTCAATGTTTGGATGTTTGTAGATTTGGATGTTTGGTCCTCAATCACGTCGTAACTTACGAACAAAACTAGTAAATATGGGCTAAAATTTAGAAGACAGTTAGATTATAGCCAGGAATAACACATAGACTACTTTTTATCCCGGGAAAGTAATGGGAACGAAAACTATGCGGGTAAAACCACGGAGGGCTCCTAGTCTAACTATATGTAAACCAGCTCAACCCAACAGTTTATTTTGCTCTCTAACTGGCCTATTTTAATCTCTGAATTATATTTAGGTGTCATTAAGTTAAAAGTAAATAAGTTTACAATAAAAATACGTGGTCTCTTTGCGTTGATTACCACCAGGCGAGCTGATAACCATACCTAGATCTTTTCTGTAAAAAGTCCGAGTAAGATTCAAAACGACGAGTTTTAAAAAGTGCAATAAAAACCTACAAAGCAAACAAACAGACAAATCTAATGACACCAATCTCTTTACGTCAACAGTAAATGTTTTTTAAGTTAACTTCTGTCTCCCGTTTAACTATAATCTCGTTAATCTATCACATTTTTGTTACAAAGTACTGGAGTGTTTAAGCGTCGGTGTCATAGTTTTTACGGCAAGCTTAATTGGGTTGGCAAGTTCCTTGCGCAATTAACTTGCGAAGGCTGTTACTTTAAAAGAAGGCGCTTATTAATTAGTCGGGGAATTTTTATGACTTAATTTTAACTAAGTTCCGAGTTGCACTGTGGCCCTTTCGTAAATAAATAGTAGCTTTCAAGTAGTCGGTCCGTTTTTTCTTTTTAAGCCACTGCAGTAGCTCTAGTTGCTTTCTTTGTGGCTCCTAAATAAATGGTTACATTTTGATAAGATTTTTATGTTTAAAAACTGACGCAATCAAGACCGCTGTTAGTTAGTCGGATAATTTTTGTTACTTAATTTGAACTAAGTTCCGAATTGCACTGTGGCCTTTTCGTTAATAAATAGTGGGTTTTAAGTACCTAGTTGGTACGTGTTTACTTTTTAAGCCACGGAGTAAAAATAGCCGTGGTTAAGTTTGAAGTGTGGATATTTGTGGCAACGCTACTAAATGAATTGGCGAATTTTGATAACATTAAATAAAAATGTTGTGTTTAAAAACTGAAGCAATTGAGATCGTTTTTAAACAGCTTTTTATTGGTAGGCTTTGTAGAGTCCGCCTTGAGTACCTTTGCTTGTTGTTCTTTGTTTATTCTATACGCCAATCATTGTGCAAACTTTGTTGTTACATTTTGAAGGGTAATATTTCCAGAGAAATTAGAAGGCAAACCGTTGATCATCTGCTATCTCTAGGTGACGAGCGCATTGTACTAGGCGGTGATTTGGTATTTTTGTGTTCAAATAATTCCGTGGCACTGTGTTGTTATGGGCAGGCATGTTGTTTACTATCAGCCCCATATCTTGTTAGTCCCTACACTTCATAATGAATAATAAAAAATACATTTTTAGTTTTGTTTTTCATAGATGATATGAAGAAATAAAAAAACTATTCCAGATTTTTAAGTCGGTATTGGTGGACCAAAGTTTATTTTTATTTATAAAATTAATTCTCCGTTTCAACGATGACACAAACATGATTCACCTGAAAAACTTCGGCAATGCACACCCCATTAACAACCCACGATGGGCCATTACGTGGAGACTTCGCACTTTATAACAATTACGACTTTTGTTAATATTTATCAACGTAATAACAATTACGTAGTAAATCAATCAGGTAGGTATATAGGGAACATTGGTTTTATAAATTTCTAATCGTGTTTTAGCTTAGCTTAGCTTTACCACTGATTATTTTATGTGATTCACTTAAATTCTATTGATGTATGATGTATATTACTAACAACAAAAAAATTGGCAGTCATAGGAACTGCCAATAGAAGTGAAAACTTATAACTCAGAATTTGATAGCTTACCTTGGAAACTACACGGGTGTAACCGGAGGGCGTGGCCTCGCCATCTTGGCATGGCCATCTAGAAATACGTCAGCATTTCCCATTGGCTGATGTGTTTCTAGATGGCCATGCCATGATGGCCTGTCCACGCCCTTTCAGCATTTCCCATTGGATGATGTATTTATAGATGGCCAATAGCCATGGTCCCGAGTTTACCCGAAGCTTTCTTATCATACCCGAGCGTGACGAATGAATTCAATTCACACCCCACTAAAAATCTGTCTAGGCGCGCCTAAAGAAGTTTTCACTTCAATAAATACATCTTATTTACTAGTAAAACGGGAGAGCTCTAAATTTTATAACTAAAGTTTAGTTATAAAATTTAGAGCTAAAATGTATAACTAAACCTTTAGTTATAAAATTTAGAGCTCTCCCGTCCACATTTGCAGCGCACACGTCAAGCCATTTAAGTACGTCGCTTAGTTCTATCATAATGCGTAGTTGTTTTCGTCTTTACAATCACATTACTTACCACATATTCGACTTAAAATATCATTATCAATGTATCTTATTCAATTACTGGACGTATGCCTCTCGCTATGATACGCTATTCAGCCCTATTCGTGGCTCTATTTCTGCAGTCACTGCTTGCTTGCCGCTTTACGTATATCGTCACTACGTCGAGTTTCAGGGTCTCATACTCTACGTTTGTTATCGCGAAAACAAAATTATGTAGAAATACATCCATTCTAGGCCGTGATATTGCTCAATAATATGTTATTTATTGAATGACACGCATACTTTAAAGGTTCCTTTGTACTCTAGATTTGAAGACACGTCTTGAAAAGTCTCAGTTGTACCTATCAGGAAACACAAAATCGAGTACAGTGTTCCTAGTTAACTATGACATTTATATTTAACTATCTTATACCTTTAAACGAGCAATTCTTGTACCTATATAAATATGTATATATATATATAGAATCTGAATCTCGGAAACGGCTCGACGGATTTTCATGAAATTATGTATGCAGGGGATTTCGGGGACGATAAATCGATCTAACTAGGTCTTATTTAAAAACAAACGCATATTATGCGCGTTTTTAGACAATGAAAAACTGTCACATTAGACATTAGAATGTGAAGGTAAATTTCGCCGCGTGACGCGACAGCATAATAAGCTCAGACGGGAAGTCGGGCGCTCATAGCGGTCACGAATTAGTAGCTCCGGGTTCGAATCCAGACGGGTTCTCTTTTTTTTCCAATTCGGTTTTTTTAAGAAAATCTGTTTCTTGTAGTCTTCTATCTGTAGGTATCTAAGTATATTTAGTATTTAAACCGAGCAAAGCTCGGTCACCCAGGTACTGACCTTTATACAATTAGTCTATAATAGGACATTATATGTAAGCTGTTTCCTTCCCACTTGAAGTGAGCCACTCAAGGCATCCAGGTACGCTCAGCTCAGCCATTTAGTTCACAACTTTGCTCGTCAACAAAACAAACAAACTTCGTTACTCGAAATGATAGAATGGGATAATCGAGTTAAGAATACCTTAAAACGAGTTCCCAAGTAGCTACGGGCTCAGAATTAGATGAGGAAATTCATCTTCGCTTACTTATTACTCGCCAAAGTTATTAATTAAGTTTTTGGATATTATTAAACAGGGAGTAAGTTTTTTTTTGTAGACCCTTGAAGGCTACTTGCGGGAATTAGGTGAAATTCCGTGAGCGAAATTAGTTTTATTTATTTCGTTATGTTTATTTCTTTACAAATAATGATACATGGTAATGAGAAAGCGGTCCGCTCGATGGCGAGTGGTAGCCGCTACTAAATAAGTTATGAACGTCTCTAACACCTGAAATAATGACATCGTATCTAGCCCTAATATTACTTCTAGTGTAACTCAAATTCTACTGTCGATTATTTTAATTTAAAATCACTTTGAGTCAGTTTTGTAGTTTAAAATAAATCTTACGACATACAGACATAACCACTTTGTTACGCACACCAAAAAAGTGAAAAAAAGTTGCAAAACACGAGATTTTACCGAGTGCCATAAATGTTGGCCTATCGCTAATAGTGATTTCTTCCAGGCAACCAGGCACACGATGTTTGTTTCAAAGTTTGTAAAAGTGCATAATAAGAGTATGTAGTGAAGTATTAAGTTAGTTAAGATATTTTGGAACATTCCCATGAACGATAAATAATGTATTATATCTACTAAGAATAAAATGTATTATGGCAAATATTATACTACAAAGTGTAAAGTCTTCAATGAGATTACCCGTGTTATCTTTATATTACGGAGTAGATCCACAGTGTAGTTGAATGCAAGAGCCAGTGCAATGCAAGAATGTGCAGTTGAGTGTATTCCAAAAATGAGAACTATTGCCCTTCTTGGAGAACTTGTCAGATGAGACGTTAGCTGCGGCTGCAGCCGAAGCTGCGAGTTCCCGCTGTCGGACGGGAGACGTCATAATCATATGTTGGCGGGTGCGGCTGCGGGCGCCACCTGTCGGCGCGCCTGCGTCCGCACTGACGTCACCCGAGCGCGCCCGACCGCCGCCGACCGCCGCCGACCCGCGCCCCATTGATCCGAGACACCCGGCTAATCTAATAACCCCATACTTCACACCTCGACCATATCGCTCAATCATACCGTAGAAGACAAAACCTCGAGCAGAACAGGCGAATTGCTCCGCGGCACGGCGCTCGCTTATCCAGTTGTTAATCCAAGATAAATATTACATCAATCGGGGGGTAGTTGTGAGCGCAGGCGCGATCGCACGCGGCTCAGTCCCGGCCCGGCCGCGCCGCCCGCCGCTCGTGTCTCGCGGCGCCTCCCGGCGGCGACTCGACTGTCTCGGAGCTCGCAGTCGACCCGCGCCCGCGCCGCTCCCGCCCCGCTGATAGCCCGCCGACCACGTGCCTCCGTTGCGTAAGTCGGCCGAACTTACCGAAACCTCTTCTCTTATTGACACGCGACAAAAACAAATGCCGATATCGATCATGGCGTGTTTATGGCCGTGGCCCATGTGTGATCGCGCCGGCATGGTGACGCTGATTGCCGGACTCCGACCGCGCCCGCGGCCCCGGCTTGTCTGTACTACGCAAGTGCTGGTTGACCTTAAAACCGAGAGACTTGCCGCGTTTGTTTATGAAGCTGTAAACTGGTTTACGGCTCGTCACTTATCATAATTAACGGTTGTTTGTTCGGGACCATCGTAACGAAACCCTCTTGTATGTAATCTACGAATTAATATTCAGACAGCTGTACGTTACAGTTGTAACTCACGTTTAATGTTTCGCCAACCTCGATTCGCTTTCACTTGTTTCATTTCGCAAAATAAATCATCGGAAACTCTTCGTTTCGTTTACTGGCTCGGAATGACTAATCAGGGAGTTCGATATTCCGGCTAATTTCGGCGTATTTGTATTCGACGCAGCGTTTTAACTTTTTTAACGGTCTCTAATGACTTGAAGTCGCTAATTAATGACGCCCGAGGCTGGTCCGATGAAAATTTTCCGGAAAATTGGGTGTTAGCTCAGCGGTTCGCTGTCGACGAAAAAATCGACACTGTCAGCATATTTTTCTTCAATTTTCCGAGTCATTCGCCATCAAATCAAATAACCCTTGAGGAAAAGTCTGTAGATAACGTTCAGAATATCACTGATATTTTGACACGCGAATCTCGTTTATTTTTCCATTCGATATGTATGTCGTGTGGGTACTCACTGGGCTCGTTCGTGCATTCCCAGAATTAGCTCTGATTTCTACTCGTCGTTTAACTCGATTCTCTTATAATTTTTACCACGTGATTTCACCTTCTTATCTATTAGCATTTCTCGGTAACCCTCACGTAGTTCCCAATCCCATAATTTTCCCTAGATAAAAAATAGCCTATGTGTTATCCCATAATAATTGTCTATGTACAAAATTTCATCCTTTCAACAGTGTTTGCTTGAAAAAGTAATAAACATCCATAAATACACCCTATAAAACTGTACACATTAACAATGTTAGTAGGATTTAAACTTTTGAAAAAATTATCTATCTATTAGGTTTTAATATTGGAAGTATGGTTATTTTTACTATTGCCTTGTTACACGTTTTCGCCTCACAATGCTGGCATCAATTAGCGCGTTCCCTCTGTTCCTTCTGAAGTCCCGCCGCAGGTGTTAAATCTTCCCTGCAATAAACTTCTAAATACTCCATGTTCATCTATATTAAACTATTCTGTGATTTGTTCCACTCCAGTTGTACCGATATTTGATGAAATAAATTATTTAAAATCGTTTCTTGATCTCACAAACTTAAAAACCAGTGACGTAAAAGTGCGGCCTTGTCGCAGTAAGCGAATTTTTCCTTGAGGCGGAGAATTTTGTTAATGAAAATTATGTTTCAAACTAGCCGTCCGTCCCGGCTTCGTCCATGGTATTTGACATATAACCTATTGCACTCAGGAATCAGGTTCATATCCAACGCTGAACATTTTTTTCAAATCAGTCCAGTAGTTCTTGAGTTTTGCTTGTTCAAACAAAAAACGTCTTCAGATTTTATAATATTGGTATAGATTTACGTGCAGTATTTATTTCTTTGTCAAACCTCGAGTTTAGAACAAGCGTTTTCAGATATTTAGCTTCAAATCCTTTGTCGGAAGTATTTTTTATCACTATAATAATATTACACTAAACCGTTATCTTGCCTGATGCTAAGCAACGATGCGGTCCACGATACAGCGAACTTTCCTACAAAAAAGGCGATTTTACTCTAAATTTCACGAAACTTATATCATATAAATACGTCAGGGAATATTTACTCAGTCATTATATTATACCTCTATAGTGGAGTCAAACCTATGCCTTAGATCTTACATTTTATACCTATTTGTAGCCTTCGAATTGTATCAATCTAAATCAGTGGAAATGTATTGGCGTAGTTAATTGGCTTTGACAAAGAATTAAATCCTATTTATACAAATCGGGGCGTCGTACGTAGTTCCGGCAAAAGGTCAAGAAATGTCCTTTCCTGAAACACAAACACTAATGCGACGTGTTTGATTGATGGATCTATTCTTTATTGGTCGAACTACAAATATGTAGGCGTAAGACTCTTTGCAAAGTCCGCCTGGGAGAAGTAACGCACTATTACTGGTTGTTGTATCCCCAAGAAAGAATATACAACAAAATGTTTTGAAGGTTAATGTTTTTAGAGAAATTACTAGACAACGAGATACATCATCTTGCGTCTCCGCAGTCCAGGGCAATGATTTGAACTCGTCCTGTTCAAATAGATACGTGACACTGTGCTGTTATGGGAAGACGTGATACCAGCATGTATCTTATAAAAAATATAATTACAGTAATTTTAAACAGCATCATTTGTAAACCGCCTAACCTTACCTAAACCACGTTATTCAAATAGTATCGGGCGAGATGGCGGTCCAGATCAAATCTATTATTTATCGATGAAAGTAGAAACATTACAGCGTAATTTTTAATTTAAAAAAATAGGCAGTCATAGGAACTGCCGATAGAAGTGAAAACTTGTTGTTGCCCTGGTACTGGTACCTAGGGGCAAACGCAACTCTTTTATATTTCTGTTGTCCTGGTATCTGGAGATAAACGCTGGGCTGTTGGAGGTAGGTAATCGAAACTCTTTACTGTTTCTGTTGCCCTGGTACCTACCTGGCCGTTTTTACCGAGTTTACCCGAAGATTTCATATCCGATTCGATCCATTATCATATCCAAGCGTGACGATTGATGAATCCATTTCACAGCCCACGAAAATTCTGTCTATAGCGCGCCTAAAGAAGTTTTCACCTCAAAATATAATAAAGTGAAGATCAAAACAGCGTGACATAGCTAGTGTTGCTATTTGAACCTAAAGCTGTAAATTCGTTTGAATGGGCCTGGCCCATTTAGGGCCGCGAGTCAGGGAGGCTTTAAAGAGTATTTTAATTAGTTCTCTTAAAAGCCCGGATTTTCTCAAGGAAAAACGCGCTACAAAAACTTTCTCGCATAAATTCGCCACACCAAAGTACTTAGACTACGCATCAGTTAGGATATTATAATAATATCTACATATTTTTGTACAAAGAGCTTTTAGTTATAATTTTTAAACAAAATTTTTAAACAAATTTAAAAAAAAAAAGTAATACAATAAAAGTTACCACACATTGCGTTGCGTTACAAATGTTTTAGTTGGTAAGCCGTGGTATCTCAGTGGTAAAAAGGTCCGATTTTACAATTAATAGTGAAGTTGTAGATTCGAACCCCACCTTTGAGTTTTCATTCTAATGCAGATGAACAAGCTCGTCTTCACCGCTGGCGAATTAAAATATCGTGAGAAAACCGGCATGGTTCAAGAAACACATTGTTACGAGAACATCAATCATCCGACTGTGAGCGGGTGCATTTAAGCAGCGTGGTTTTATTTATGGACTAGTCTCTCTTCAGAAAAGTACCCGATTCCCAGCGTTATATACTAATATTATAAAGTTGAAGAGGTTTTTTGACAGATTTTAATCTGGAAGAACACATAGGCTACTTTTTATCCCGGAAAAACAACGGGAACTACGCGGGTAAGACCGTGGGGCGCTGCTAGTAGGCTATATATTATGGACAATGGGCGAAAGTGCCTCCTTATGATTTTTCCAAGAAGTTGTGCCACGGTGAGAACCATAATTATGTCGTCGTCATTTTTGAAGAGTCGTAGAATTCAGTCATTATTTTTCCGTAGATTACATGAATGAAAAGAAAATTATTATTAAATTCACTTGCACTTACAAAGTTCCTTAATCAAAAACATAATTTTCGTTATTAGATCTCTCGTGACCGGGCCGCATAACGTAAACCACTACTTCCGATCCACTGGGAGACGCAGAAAGGTTGCATTATGACTAAAAAATTATTATAATGTATTTTTTCACCTTGTAACCTCTTAATACACTTAACACATTTACAAGTTTATGAGAAATCAAGAAAATGTTACATTCGGAATGAAACAAATTGCAATTTCTTTGAATAATGCTACAAAAGTTAATAAAATTAGAAAGACACAGAGTTTAAATTTTGGTTGCCGTTTCATGCACAACACCATCTGACCCCAAACTAAGCAAAGCTTGTACTATGGGAGCCAGATAGCTGGTATAATACTTATATAGTTGTATGCAAATATAAACGTATTACACATATGTATTTGTATTCATCACACAAGTATCTGGACTAGGTAGGAATCGAACCCACAACCCTCGGTTTCGCCTGCATACTTACTGCCAACTAAGCCATGACGCCAGGCAAAATTGACTTGTTCATTCCAAATTCAAATATCTTCTTATGAATCATCAATAACTTATTATTGTGATAAAACAATCCACTACTTATTGTCAACACTTCGGAATAGTCGATAGTTCATTCCAAATGTACGATTTATTTAACGCTTTATGCGCAACCTAGTACGTACCGCATTTCTCCAGGTCGCCCTACTTAAATATTAATATATGATAAGAAACTACCTGGTCAATTACCCCTTTGCATAGGAAGTAGTTTGAAGTACACGCTTCTTATGACATGGGGTGCGTTTCATTACTGCGAAGGGCGGATGTGATTATGGTTTTCCTTTCATTTCCTTCAGTGGTTGTATCAGTGTGCCAACTCTTCACATATCTATTTATCAAATGAGATTCTATTCTAGATCTATTGATATATAATAGCGGTGTGCGCCGACTTTGTTCGCTTTGAGGTCTCTTATTATTCCGTAAACAAATCTACATAATTTAAATTATGTCCGAAAAAATCCAATCTCAAATATTCGACTGAAGTTTAATTTGTTTTTAATCAACTAAACGCATTGATCCAATAAGAAAGCTAGGTAGGTGGGTAGGACGAATATAACATCGAGGTAAATAAATTTTAAATTTTTGTTGAAATTTCAATAACCTGTGAAAACCCTATCAAACGAAAACAGAGCCATCAAAATCGATTCACAATTGGCGGAGCTATCACGTAACAACGTAACATACATACAACCGAATTGGGAACCTAGCCTTTTTTGAAGTCTGCTAAAATACCCTGTGATGTTCAACGAAATTGTGTCATTCTATCAGTTTTTAGTATATATATTCGTCATGTCTATCTGTCTGTCCGTCCGTATGTCAGCCACTTTTTTCCAAAACTATAAGAACTATACTGTTGAAACTTGGTTAGTACATCTATAATCAATAATTTATCCGAAACATTGTTTTTAGGGTTCCGTAAAACGTAAAAACGGAACCCTTATAGATTCGTCATGTCTGTCTGTCTGTCTGTCTGTCTGTCTGTCTGTCTGTCTGTCTGTCTGTCTGTCTGTCTGTCTGTCTGTCCGTCCGTATGTCACAGCCACTTTTTGCCGAAACTATGAGAACTACACTGTTGAAACTTGGTAAGTATATGTGTAATCTGTGAACCGCATTAAGATTTTTACAAAAGTTTAAAAAAAAAACAAAAATTAGGGGTGCCCCCCATACTGAGAACTGAAGCTCAAAATTTTTTTTTTCATCAAACCTACACGTGTGGGGTGTCTATCGATAGGTCTTCAAAAATGATGTTGAGGTTTCTAATATATTTTTTGTCTACACTGAATAATTTGCGCGAGAGACGCTTCCAAAGTGGTAAAATGTGTGTCCCCCCCCCTCTAACTTCTAAAGTAAGAGAATGAAAAAACTAAAAAAAAATATGATGTACATTACCATGAAAACTACCAACGAAAATAAGTTTCAACTCGATCTGATGAGTAGTTTTTTTTTAGTACGTCATAAATACACTATTATTAAAACTTCGATCAAAGTTACAACGAACTACAAGAACTATGTGTACTATGTATATTATGTTACTTGCTGGAACGGAACCCTTCATGGGCGAGTCCAACTCGCACTTGGCTACTTTATTTTAATGTCAAATAAATAATTTATTGTGAAATTGATTTCGTTTCCTAACCTATCATGTATGTATTTTCTTGTTTATAAAATTATCGGTTATTATTGTCCCACACGTATCTTCATTAGGTGCAAATTCCTTGTTAATGTAAAACTACTAAGACTAAAACTAGAACAAGGGTGTTTAGCTCTAAATGTCACAGCGTAGCATTGTCTGTAAACACGAAATGACATTCTGCCGGATGAGCCCCTGTTTTGCATCCGTTCTCCTACTCTGTGCCGACTCTAGAAGTGTGTTATTATTTATTTGAATAGCGAAGTGATTCTAGTACGGAACGTTTTTAGTATTATATTGTAAAAGCGTTATTTAGACTTGAGACTTGAATCTAGATAAAGGGAAATAGTTAAACGATCTT
The DNA here is from genome assembly GCA_963693475.1 of Ectropis crepuscularia. Lineage (NCBI taxonomy): Eukaryota > Metazoa > Arthropoda > Insecta > Lepidoptera > Geometridae > Ectropis > Ectropis crepuscularia. The sequence goes on from OY856358.1 coordinate 22,597,591, forward strand.
TTGCCATTAATTTGCGAATGAGACCTACATAAAATACTTAATATTATTAGTTTTTTTTCATATCATAGCTCCTATTATGGTTTCTAAACTGTTATTTTATCGCGACCATTTTAAATTATAATGAGATTATAGATGATTTAGTTTCTCAAATTTAAGAACATAATACAGGTGAAATTCATCTCTGACCAAACGAGCATAGTCGTCAATACAAATGCGTTAAAGACACAGGAGTAGGCATCGTAGCCAATGTGATGCGTAGCTGCGTAGCCTACGTAGCTGTAGTCAGCTACGAAAACATGAATGGCTTGTAACGCTACTAAATTTGATGGTTCGTGTTTTTAAAGAACTTATACAACATTATTACATACACATTCGTGTAATACATATATATGTCACCGTTAAATTGTCGACACCGTCAGATTTTAATTTAACACCTGAGATTATAATCTGACGGTAGGTTACGTTAGTTTACAATCTGACTTCGTTAGAGTATAATCTGACGGTTTTTACAATTTTACGGTAAGTAACATAAATATACACAGTAAACTACGTATAAATCACTATGTATTTGAAGTATATTTAAACACTATTTTAGCATAGTTCATTATACTATACATAATACCTTACTGTATCACAAAAATACTTCATAACCCATCATTACAAAACACACGAAATAACCGCAATGCTACTCGTGATAAAATAAAACATTAACAAGTCCTATTAAAAGTTTGTAGTAAAATAAATTGATTTCAGAGCTAATTATCCCATTCAAATCTCTTCAAGGCAGGTCTCCTGTCTTACGCAAAAACATCGGTCAAACGCAGAATTTAAAAGACAAATTAGTAAGTCACTCGAACTTGCGACCGAAAAATGCGGAAACAAAACAAATTATACAAAAAAGTGGAGAAGTACAATTAATCAGTGTCGCGTCGGGAAGCAGGACACATTTGTCAACTCTTGAAACTGTACATTCGTGACTTGACCGGACTTTCTGACTGTTTGTATTAAACTGACATTCGTTAATCGGACAAATTTTTATTTGTTTTTGGCTCAGAAAATTGTATTATGCAAAGTGCCTTGAGTTTTCATATACCACGTATAGAGTTAGAACAAACGCTTTACACTGAAAGCACGGTTCTGATCGCTCTTGGCTTGTCGCTCTTGTTGAAGTGTCATACTTTTGTCGCGGCACATCACTATGTCGCCATAGCTAACATACACCTCATCTGCTTTCGATTGGTACAAAGGAACCGTGCGGAAAAACCTGATCTATTTACTTATTCTTTATCTAAGGTTTTTATCGTATATGATTACATCGGAGAGTGTGCAACTCTTTTTTTTTCAGATTGCTCGTAACTCGAAAAAGCGACATCGATTTGTGATTGACGTTCGAAAGAATAGACGAGGAGGTTTAACATCACTTTGGCACTAAAAATTATTTTCGCCTAGGCTTTTCCTAATAGTTTCAATATTAGTGTCCTCAAATCGAGAGTAAATCAGTCTACGATACTCTTACCTAGAACTGGCGGATATAATAGGCGGATGAAAATATTTTGCCAGCGCAGACTAAACTATCCAAAACGTCTTGCAATAAATTAAGGGTATGACGGATTCTCAAAGTTTTCCTAAAAAACTAGCTGTCCCGTCTAACTTCGTACCACCATACATTTTTTTCGTTAACGTTTGCTAAATTGTCTGCTATACAAACGTTTTTCAGAAAACGAATACATTTTTTTTAACACTTGACCTGTCTCTTCTCTTTCTTACACTTGATCTCGCCTGATGTTAAGCGACAATGCGGTCTGCGATGGAGCGTGTTCACCTAGAAGAAACCGATTCACTCTCGATTTGAAGACACAAAGATTGTAACATATAACAAATAATCATCCATTTGGTGCAGTAATTCAAAAGTTATGACCGTACTTACATTTAAAATGTATAAAATAAATATTGGTAAACATAGTAAATAGATGTATTGAGGCGTTGAATTGTACGGTAACTGATACGACGCGTCGGAATCGTAACTTACATCTTATGAGGACGATAACTGGTTGTAAGAGGATCGAATTAATTTATTTTGATTGAAAAATAAATAACATCTTAATCTCACTTTGCCTCTGTATTATGTAATTAGATTGTCACATATACTAACCTTACTGTCATAGTATACTCTCTCTAACTCTCACATACAAATACTAGCTCTACTGCTTTACTGTCGCAGTGTTTTGCTACAGTTTATTAGCTGGAACATTGTAGTGGTAGGACTCTTTTTGTAGTGGTAGGACTCTTGGCAGAGTCCGCCTGGGGAAGTACCACACCTTTGCCAATTATTCTACCGCCAAGCAGTAATGTGCAAACATTACTGTGTTCCGGTGTGAAGGGCAATGTTTCCAGAGAAATTACAGGGCTTAGAGATATAACATCTTAGATCTCTGGGTGACGAGCGCAGTGCAGTGCTAGGTAATGATTTGGACTCTTCATATTCCAATAGCTGCGTGTTACTGTGCTGTTATGTGGCAGGCATCTTTGCTTACCATCAGGCACATGACCTGCTCGTCTCGTCACTCTTTATTTAAAAAAAAAAATAACCCTTCAGCGCCATTCCTGCAATCAGGTGCCGTCATTGGGACATTTCTGAAATAATTATTTATATAACCGGACAGAAAATGCAAATAGAGAAACAAGCTTCTAAAAAAAAAAGGAAATATACTGTAATTATTATTCTCTAAAAACGAAACGAATTCAATGTAGAAGTTTAAATTCACACAAATTTTTATACTGTTAAAAATCAGCGAATTATTCATCGATGTATTTTTTTCATTCGATTTAAAAACAAAAAACATATTTGTGACAAAACTTTTGACAAAAATTTCGATAAAATTTATTTGATGACCATTTATATACATAAGTAAGTGCATTTAATTTGAAATATATTATACACACTCAACCGCTCCTTTTCACGCGAAAACAGATCCATTCCACTAAGTTCATAATAAAGTCTAAGTACACGAGTAATTCGTCCATTACGTCACGGGGCCCGCAACGCAACTTTACGAGGGAACGTAAAACTGCTGAATTAGTTGCCGCGGGATATGACAGTTGCTTTGCAATAAACTGTAGATGTTGTAACCGTTATATCTATGCGTAATAAATTATGTTGCTTCTTTAAATTTTTTGTAATCGTTTTCTGTTCCACGGTTGCATGAAAGAGATTGCTTAAGACGCTGTAGAACCCTAATCGAAATTGAGATATCGGCGCTTGAAGCGCCACAACAATACATGCGGTCAAGTTGGCACAGTGATATCGGTATGACTGTGAAATAGATAGATGGCGCTATTATTAATAATTGAATTCAAATAATTCTCCTCTTTTATTCAAAGCGCCACTACAATACATGCGATCAAGTTGGAACTAGGATATCGGTTGACTCTATAACTACCACTGAAAGTAGATATAGATTAGCAATAATTGAGTTCCAATAGTTCCTTTCTTTCGTAACAATTAATTGTATATTTTCATTTTGTGTTTTTATCTCTTATTTTTTATTAATCGTAAGTAAATATAGATTATAATGATTTTTAAACACAAATAAATGTGCAAAAATAATATAAATGGACATCGTAACAAATAATGTAGGTTCATATTTTAAACTGCATATCTATAGGTATATAATTATTTATTTGTCTTTGATATAAAATCAAATTCATTAATTAATGTAAAGTACATAAAGTGATATTGTTACAGTTAAAAATAAATTTACTAAGTTTTGAGCAATGATTTCGATCCTAGGGTTGTCACACAAAATTTTAACGCACCCAGCAAGTTTTTTATATTTTTATTGCCTGGCTGAATTGCAAAAAAATACACTTTACACACACTACTTATTATTACACTACTTATTATTACTCGTATTTATTACTTTACAAAAACACGTTGTTAGCTCTGTATAACTCAGTATCACTTCATATCTTTTAGTTACTTATACAATAGAACACTATTTAGTACAATTGCGCTTACCCGAAAAGAGCTAATTATACTCATCATTACGTATATGAATATGAACAGTAATAAGTTTGTATTAATTAGTTACTTACTTACTTAATTAGTTACTATGACTATGATTAATTAAAAAACAACATAAACTGACACTTACAGAATTACATGAGAGCATCATATTAGAGTAAACTAGCGGACCGCTCCGGCTCCACTTCGGATATTTTCATATAATAAGTACTTTAGGAGTCCACCGCGGACAAACAATGTGACGCTTATTTTACATATATACAACCCCAGAACCACTACTACAACAACTACATACCATATTACATTTAAATAATGGTGGAGCGAAAAATCTTTTTACGTTTAACTGTGATGTAATGGTAAAAAATTGGAGCCTTTTGGGCTTAAATTAAGTAATACAAATATAAATCAATTCGGTTTAGAGTAACTGCCCCCGCATCGGCACTGATTTTATAAAAATAGTAGGTTTTAGACCTCACATAGACGCCAACATATTATATCAGTACTATATTTTCATAAACAACTTTTTTTTGACTGGCCTTGTGGCTTAGTTGTTAGTAGCTCTGCCTGCGAAGCCGAGGGTCGTGGGTTCGATTCCCATCCAGTGCAAATATTTGTGTGATGAATTCAAATGTTTGCACTGTGTCTGGGTGTTTCTATGTATAATAAGTATCTATTTAAATCTATATAAGTATTATATCAGCTAACTGGCCGCCATCACACAAGCTTTGCTTAGTTTGGGGTCAGACGGTGTTGTGTGCATTGTCCACCAATATTTATTTATTTATTACAAATTGTTCTCTGGGATCCTATATTTTCGATGTATAATCCATTAAGAATCCAAATAATCTGTAAACTTTAATAAGGGGAGTGTGGGAGCGCGGGAAGAGACGCTAGCGGCACTTGTCACGACACTCGTCGTTCACAGTGCTCTGTTCTTTTCAGTTCCTATTTTTAACACTATGTAAATAACTCGAAGAATGTTTAAATGTCCTTATTTGGGGGATGTTAGCGTGATAAAAGAGAAATCGTTAACTTGACTAAGATGTAATGATGTATTACGAATTGACATGAACGAGACATCAACTAAAATTACAACTAGAAAACGCAAAAGAGAACCAGATGGAAGAAGATGCATTGAGTTAAGTAGAGATTACGTGGAAAAATAAATTCCATCCATCAGCATAATGCACGCTATCCTGATGGAACATGCACGTAACCTTCCAATATGGGACTAGAATAGCCTAGTCCCTTATTGGAAGGTTACGTGTGAACCTTGGATCGATAATTTCTGGTAATAACTTGGTCATGTAGAAAGTTTGTAATCTTTCTTCCATTTTAGCTTTCCAAAATAATGTATCCCTCTTAATAATCTCAACTTTTAATCTTTGCTGTTCCCCTGCCCACACAGCAAACAAACAACGTTCTCGTTGGGTTATATGCAACTGGCCTTGTACTTTATAATACCAGTTGTGGTTTTTATTGATGCTTAAACCTCCGTCTTTATTTTTTACCCAGATTTTTTTTTTTTTAAATTATGGCTTCATCCAACCCCAGCCTATGTGCAGTAATGGGGCATTTTATTTCTACGATGGTATCTCTTCCACAGATACCATCAGGAGATGCACCAAGGAATGGTAGATCTCTGTCTATAAATAGACCACAAGGCTCAATTTGAATCCCTTCTTGTTGCGCAAGTTGTTGTAAGGCCTTTTTTTCATTATTCTGCCCATGTTGGATTGAAATAACATGGCTTATATTATTTTTATACAGAATTTGCTTTATTAAATTTTGGCATCTTGTTGTGCGTTTTCTTTTAATTATTGTGCCGAAATTTGAGGCTGTCAGAAGTGACCTACGTATTGCCATCCATTCACTGCTGTCTCTTTGAAGGATGGTATTTTTTTGTATAATTTGTCTTTCCTCTTCTGTTCTAAATCTATGCTTTCTAAATTACAACCCAAAGGCCGATGGTCACATATTTTCTGAAGACATTTATAAAAATGTGAAAAGTTTATGATTCGTCGTCCAACGTCGATACTTTTTTGTGGAGTTGGTGGAGTTGTAGAAACCTGAAAAAAATATAAAACTATTATAATGACGTAAAATTACATATATTTTGAAACAGATATAAAATACTAATTAGTTTGTATTTAACATAAATTTTTGAAAATTTAACTAATTATATTATGCAAAATAAATAAATAAATAATAAATAAATATTGGTGGACAATTCACACACAACACCATCTGACCCCAAACTAAGCGAAGCTTGTGTGATGGCGGCCAGATAGCTGATATAATACTTATATAGTTTTAAATACATACTTATTATACATAGAAACACCCAGACACAGTGCAAACATTTGAATTCATCACACAAATATTTGCACTGGGTGGGAATCGAACCCACGACCCTCGGCTTCGCAGGCAGAGCTACTACCAACTAAGCCACGAGGCCAGTCAAAAAATCGTCTAAAAGAAAAAAAAATCTATAAAAGATTTACCTTGAGTTCAGCAAAATGATCGGAGCTCGCTTTTGTTTGAAAAGCTGTATTTTGTGTTATCGATGTATCTAAATTGGGCTGTACGTTTTCTAACCTGCAAATTAAAAACCAATTTACAATTTCGTAATACAATTCTTCTCTAGTTTTGCTACCACCCTGCTCTTCTACCGTCTAACTAAATCGGCTTTAGTTTTTCTATTGCTGTTCCTATAACTTTAAGCGAAAAAAAAGAGAGCTAAGTCAGTTTTAGGTAAGCGTTAGACTGTTAGGACTAGAAATTAACAGAAAAACATGAATTGCTTTCCGTACGCAATTCATAATAACAATTCCGTACCTACGCAATAGCATGAATTGCTTGACGTTGCTTAAGGGGGCGCCTAAAGCCAGAAAAACGAAAAAAGGACATTTTCGACGCCGCTCACTGAAGTTAAGAAACTAAAAACTACGACAAAAAAAATATTGACGTGTGGGTACAATCAAGAAGAAGCACAATAACCGAATAGAATTTTAAAAATAGATCAGAGTTTTTTACAATAAAAAAGACACCGAAAAAACCCGTTTTAATTCGAGTACTCGAAATTATCAGCGATGACCCCACATTATTTTTTGGTAATAAAATTCCTATTTGTACGTTCTAGTAAAGTAACCGAACACTTTTTTAAATTTATGTTTAGTTATTGAGTAATTAAATAAAACTTGGTCAAAAATGGACTCCTGATTAAATATTGATTTTTCCTCCAAACTGTGTCATGCTATTCTCGACTTTATGTACATCACATTAAGAAACGCGTCGCGCGGGTAAAATCTGATTTTTTCCTGGCTTTAGGCGCACTCTTAACGTACATTCCAAGTAAATCAGAACAGCTTAAGTGCAGCGCTGTACTAAGGCGAATGGGTCGCATTCTACTAGTTTTTATACGTACAAGTTTTACGAAGGTGCCAACCCTAAAATTGCAATGAAACCACTATTCCTTACGTATTGCCGATAATTTTGTTTGGAAAATCTAAGCATTATTAGTGTTCCGGTTTATTTATTTTTATTACTTACTAGCGACCCGCCCTGACTTCGTTCTACTTGAATAACTAATCTTTAGGTATAATCCCGATTTTGTAGGTCTAATCTTAGAAATTAAAAAAAATCCCCCTCTCACGAAGCATCGCACCGTTAATATTTTTATAGGTACCTAATATTATGTACATAATAGGTATAGAACAATCTACTTACTCGTGATAAGTAACCTCCAACGCCTCTTCAGATTTGGGATTATTGTCAGCATTGCTATTTTCCAAACGTCTTCTTTTGCTATAAGTAATTATAAAAATAACATGAACTAAAAACATTAGTTATCTCAAAAAGAAAACAAAGTTAATAAGGCTTCAATGTACCTACCTAATTAAAATTAAAATAATAAACATTTAAGGTAAGAGCCTTCTTGGATTTTGAAATTTGTCAAAATATTATACTATTTGTAAAACTCTTTCATAGGTAGTATAACATAGGTATTTATTGAGTTGTTGGGAGATGTCAATGAAATAGAATCAACTTCACGAGACTCCATGGTCCAGTACCAGTACCACAGAGGATACGTAGTTACTATTGTCGTTTGTAGTTTGTGTATAGATAAACATAGTATTATATTTATAGTAATAGTCGTCCTACGCTGCGCTGGCTGCCACCGTATCCCGCACGCGGTCCAATGAAACTCAACATTTTACAAAAAGATAGATGGAAATGGGACGCGAACCAGGGTTCGCAGTTTCTATGGATATGGTCTGACCACTACGCCATATATTCTAATACGGTTAGTGCCGAAATAAAGAATTGATACCTACGTAAACTGACACTTACAGAAACATGTTATCAATTGCAGTATAAAATCAAACTAAATAGGTAATAATATGGATAAAAAACAAATTAGTGGTCTCATCTCTCATTATTTATAAAATTAATTCCAGTTGATATAGCACCAAAAATACGAGTAAATGAATTGAACTGTAATTTTAGTTCTTAGTTAATATTTCAAATATTACGGCAACGGTTTCAATAATACCTATGACCTACCAAGCAAAAAAAACATCAAAATCGATTCACAATTGGCGGAGCTATCGCGTATTAAGATCTATAAAAAACATATAACCGAATCGAAAACCTCCTCCTTCTTTGAAGTAGTTTAAATACATATTTTATCGTCTCAGTCAAACACAAAATTTATTAAAAACTGCAAAAATAAATCACCCTAACTGGGACACGAGTCTGTAGGTTTCTGTTTTTGAACCGAGTCGCTTAACGAATAGGCTAATAAGTGTTACATCTGCATGGCCAAATTAACAATCAGTAACTGTAGTTTGAAATTTCGTTTGATGTGTAATAGAGATATTAGAACTGTTTTATCGACAGTTCGTTTTCTATTCGTAATTTCCTAGTCGGGGACCGCATTCGAGCCGGCCGTACGTCTGTTGTCCTTGACGGCTCTGGACATACTAACCGTCCATAGCGAAAACATAAATAATTATTTTTTCAGATGAAAATCAAGATATATGAAATATTTTTCTACCAGCACATCAATTTAGATGAGGTGCATCACCTGTATTTATTTCATAATGATAAACTAGTGAATAACAGTGTAGTAGATGTGTGAGTTTTTTTTAGAGACTTTTTCGCGATTTTTTTCTATCGAGAATTTTTTTCTCAATCGTGTTTTGTAGCCAAGCAGAACATCAGAAATATAGTCAAAAATGACATATATTTTATTCAGTGCGATTTGTGTAACAGATTTCCCAGTCCAGGCATTCAAAGAAGTCGAATTAGCATCATTCCTCCTCTTAAAGGGATTATGCCGCTAATTGTTACTTTATTTTTCGGTTAGGGACCGAAAACGGAAACGGAAACTCAAAAATTTTTTTTTCATCAAACCTACACGTGTGGGTTGTTTAACCTACACGATAGGTTTTCAAAAATGATGTTCCGGTTTCTAAAATCATTTTCGTCTACACTGAATAATTTGCGCGAGAGACACTTCCAAAGTGGTAAAATGTGTCCCCCCCCTCTAACTTCTAAAGTAAGAGAGTGAAAAATCTAAGGAGAGTAGGTATGTACATATGTTATGTTCCCATTTCTCTCGGAAAATCTTTCGTTGCACTGTTTTTTTTTTGCATAAAAATTAGTTATTATAATTTCAGACTTGTATCATGAACATGGTAGTATTTATATAGGGATCACCGCGGTGGTTAAAAACGGTTCATGACTGTGGTTTCGTTTTAATTTCATTTACTTCTAATGAAGTCGTAAGACGTCTTCACATCCTAAGGAAAACTGGTTGTCGTCATAAAGAATAACTATTTAAGTATTTCCCAGTTGAGAATAAATTAGTTCCTTCTAAGTAACTTGTGCTGTCGTAGTCTGAATTTAACAAGCGTAATACAGCGATGCAAGCTAGCAAGCATATAATAACGCGATTACACTGCATGCACAGTTTAGACTCTTCCGAGTTTTTAATTCTAGAACTTATTTTTATGCTTCGCTTTGAAAACTAAACTGTGTCACATATTAATTTTTGATCCCGTAGGACTTTATGCAAAGTCAGCTTGGGGACCACACCTTTGCCAGTTATTCAAAGAAATTGCTGGACATGAATCATCTTATACATCTCGATGACGAGTGCAGTGCGGTGCTAGGCCATAATCTGGGCTCATATTGTTCCAATAGCTGATACAGATTTTATGGGAAGGCACGTTGCTCACTATCAGGCACATGTCCTGCTCGTCCAGTCACTCCAAAAATGATAAGATGAGCTCTCGGCTTCCAAGGATCCGATCCCTCAGCGCCAAACAGCTCACTTGTGTAACCGCTCTCAAAAATTCCATTTTTAGCCACTTGAGGCGGTTATAGCTGCCGCAACTGTTAGTAAACGTGTTACTCGCATGTGATCTTTATCACGTGGGTCACGTTAGACCGCCAAATGCGGTTGAAACTACACATGAAAATATAAATATTGATAGATACTTTTCACATAACAGTACGAACTAAAGCTTGTACTACGTTAATCTTGTTAATTAAAATAATATACAAAGACATAAATCGAAACTCTGGACAACCAACCATTGATTCCCGTAAATCAGCTTTCTTAACTCACTTGAAGTTAAGCCGTTTAGGCTACACCAATGCGATAACGACCTTTTTAGACGCTCCAAGGCCTGACGCGGCTTAACGACCTATCTTGTCTTTCGCAAGTTAATGCTTATTCTTCGTCGAAAAAGAAACAAGAAACGAAACCGAAAGTACTTAGACTTAGAAGTTTACAAGCAATCAAACCCTAGGATCCAGCATATGTCGAAGGCGCTCTAACTTTCCCGCGTAAAACCGGCTGTATTACCGCGGAGTATCCTATTGTCAGAGATACATCTTTAGCTCATACTGTAATCGTAACACAGTTCTTAACCACTATCTAAATTGTGATTTAATTACCTCGACATTTCGGCAGCATTACAATCGCCGTGGTCACGTCTGAAGAAATTGCGGGTCGTTTTATTCCAAAATGAGACAATCTTCTTCTCATTCGATCTTAAACCGCAGGGCTAGTAAATTAAATTTGATGATAATGATTATGATCATAATTAATTGCTGTGTTATGTTTGTTTACAATATGAGGTCGAATCAAAAATCGCGAGTTTAAAATGTATACCTCATTCGAATGAATGATATTATGTGCCTATGTCACCGTAAAATTGAAAATGTAAAAAAAAAGCGTGAGATCACAAACCTACGGCAGATTAGATTAGTTTTTAACCTAGAAAAAAAGACGAGAGTTAGAAGTTAGATTATAACCTTACTGTGTTTACAATGCCTTGGTGACATGTACTACTCGTAGTCCTGATGGCTATATTACCAGCGATACACAATTACGAAATAAATTAAATTATGTCGTAGTGTGTCCAAACAATTAAATAGTATTTAATAAGGTGTCCCTCTGAAGATTATCTGCCGGATTTATGATTAGCTTGAAAATAATTTATTATCCTGTGCCAAATGAAACTGTACTTTGAAGATTATTAGGTTTGTTAATTTTCCAATTACTTGAGTTTTCCTTGTTTCAACGCGTCATTTGTTATTATTTACTAAACAGCGCTCCATCACCAACCTTATCCACCCAAATCAAGGGGCGCTATAATTTATTTGTACAAAATTGACCGCTTATTTATTCTGACCTTTTCTCTTCGTAATATTCTTAATAATATTCGTAGTTAAGCGTTATTATCCTAAATCATAATGAATCATGTAAAGTGCATAACAAGTTTATAAAAACATTAAGACAAATGTTTGATAAATATCGAAATCCACAAATAAAATTTTATTATTTTGACAGTTTGTTTAATGAACTATTTAATCTTAGGTTAATTTGGGGCAACAAAACTGGAACCAAGAAATTTGACTGTATGTATTTTCGTAATAAGAACGTATAATGTATTGCCTAATAAATACTTGAATATTTTTCCTAAGAAAACGAATCTTGATGTCTTCAAAACGAGGATGAATCTGCTTCTTCTAGATAAATATGCTCTATCGTAGACCGCATCATTGCTTAACATCAGACGAGACGAGCCAAATGTAAATGTATCGTTAAAAAAGTTGACTCTCTTCCGATATTCTACTCCCAAGCTATTACTAACCGACTTTGTACCATAAAACCTGTAACTTGGCCATTAATTTGTCGCCGTTTTCAAACTCGCATTCCTCCAACGCGGAGTCGAAACGACGTAATGAAACAACTTCCCGCAAACCGCGAAAAGCATAGTTTCGTGTTTTTGCTCGACTTGCTGGAAGTTGCGCTAGATGCCGGTAATGAAGAACGAGTTTGCCCTGTGTTTAATATTTCGAGGATAAGTTATCCTACTAATATTGTAAATGGCAAAGTTTGGATGTTGGCTCAAACACGGAACGCCTGAACGGGTCAGGTTGTAATTTGGAACACTGTTAGATTACAGCCTGGAATAGCAGGCAGACAGACTACTTTTATGTCACAATTGAAAATTTTTTAATAGCTCGCATAAATGAGTTAAGTACTATTACAAATAGTTATTATAATCCGATAACGTGGATAAAATAGGGTTCCGGATTCTCCCGCATAAACTTAACTAACCTTGTTAATACGCCGTTTGACCCATAAATGTTTCTATTTGAAGTTGATATTGTTGTATTAAATTTTATTCGACTGTAGAAAGTCCATACGAAACAAACAAAAATAGTGGGTGTCTACGTCAGTAGACAGATCTGTTACCGTCTAGTTAACCCATTGTTACGGCCAGCGACGCCGCCGGCGTCGCGACGTCACAAAAAAATTATCACTCAAAAATGAAACCAAATTTTGTGTGTCTGTAAACGACAATGTACTTATTCATATAATCTCCTATCTCTTAGGCATCAAAATAAATTAATCATCGAGTATGTACATCATGTAAAAATAATGTTTTAAAGTCCCAAAAACCGGTTTGGCCAAATTTGGCCGCTTGGGGTAAGTAATCAAATTGAATTTGATGAATGTTTTTCACACAACACCACCTGGTCGTCTGCAGGAATCAGAAAGCTAGTTGTAAAAACATACTTATTAAACACTAGCATTGCCCCGCGGTTTTACCCGCGTAGCGCCCGTTCCCGTCACTCCCGTTATTTTCCCGCCATAAAAAGTGTGTGCCTATGTATTCTTCCAGACTATAATCTAACTATTTAAATGTCTATTAGCTTACCTGTTCCAATTTTGATTTTGAACTATACGGACACAATTAAATAAAAATAAATTTATCAATTAGTAAAAGAGACGTACTTCTTAGCATTCCATGGATTCACCGTGCGGGTGCTGGGTCCATCGTGTGACAGAGAGAGAAATCTCGAGTAGACCCCAAGACTTGTGACTCGGGCGTAGGTTTAAAAGGGGCCCCTTATATTGACGTACGTCAACACTCACCTTCACTACTCGTATTTCTCTCCCTGCCCAGCCAAATCCGATATGATCCTACTAGTGCAGCTTTAGATACTCGTTCTAGTATAGAACTTACTGCACTTCTGGACAATCCAAGGTCTTTAAGCAGGTTATAGAGAGATTTTGCTGGTATACCTCTCGCTCCTACTTCTACAGCGTATAAATTAACTACATAGCCATTTTTTGTTAATTCATTTTGTAGGTCGTAATACTTATTTGTTTCATCACGTGGTCTTTAGGTATATTAGTTTCCCACGGTACGGTAAGTTCTACCAGGACTATGCGTTTCGTAGCCCTAGAAAAAAGGAAAATGTCCGGTCTGGATGTAAATCAATCAGCAAAATATGTAAATATACATGATGAATTTTAACTTGTGTAAAAAACATTGTTTAAATTACGTAATGTGATTTTTTTAAATTAAATCAAATAAACAATTAAAATAAGTAATGTTTATTGATAATCAATTAAATCTAGATAATAATTTTAACTGTGTATCTTCTACGGAAGGCTAGAAATTGTTACCCAACAGAAATCTGGACCAGAGCGCCCAAGATACAGGCTCAGCCTAGTTTGGGGCTCAACGTTAACAGTGAAGAAATTGATAATTGAAGTAATTATAAACTCTCTTTGTAAAGAATAGTTGTAATCTTTATGGAATAAAAATGAATGGAATTGAACTGTTCCCAAATTTCAGCCTGATCTGTTCATACGTTACGGCGTGATTGAGCAACAAACATACAAATATCCAAACATCCATGCTTTGATATTTATAATATTAGTGTTAGTGGGATAAAAACACCGAGAGACAGAATAATTCAATAAATAATGTACATATTGAAAGTTCTGTGGTAAATTGACATGATTCTGTCTTATGATGCTCTTCAAAACAAGTAAACATTTAAATATCGTTAGGTTTCTTGGTAAATTCAAAGCGTGGGTTAAAAAACTCCTTGTGTAATGGACATTTCTAAAACGTTTTGTTAAAGAGACAAAATAATATTTTATGTAGATCAATTCGAAGCTTATTTTATTTCTCAAACAAGCCCTATGTGTTCGGTCAACCATTGCTCTCTCCGAAAACTATATAAATAGAATTCTCAACGGAGCCGCAATTCAGAATACAATTCTCGGATTTTGCATTCAGAAATTGTTAGGAAGACAAGAGCGGACGACCTAACTAAATTTGGTACTTTCTGTACTTGAGCGCTGAAATGCTGGATTTAATTTTGAAAGTTTTAATTAAATTAACTGTATCATTATAATATGTTACATAGTAGATATAATTATGTTGGTTAGACGTTCGTTCTAAATGATGTCAATAATTAGTAATTATGCATATTAAATATAAAATACGGATTATTAAATAAATCGCAAGTTCGTTCTAAATAACTATAAATATCAATTGGCAATTTTCATTGACACCTGTCTCTCTCGTGTTGATTGCGCTATGGTGTATTGATATACTCGTATTTGTATTAGAATAAAATAAAATAGTTTAAAAAACACTTAGTATTTCGTGTCCCATTCAGCAAACCCTTTCATTTAATACCCATATCATGGGGGTGCATTTCAAATAGTCAATCCGTCATCTTGGATGTCCGCCATGTTGGATTTAAGTTACGTGACTATTTTTTTTCGTATTCCTGACAGCAAACCCTTTCATTTGATACCCATATCATGGGGCTGGATTTCAAACATCTAGTCCGCCATCTTTGGGAGGCCGCCATATTGGATTTGTAATGACGTTTCTTAGCTAGTCATGTATTGTCATCAGAACTCAGAGCGTGTGCAAAATTTCATCCGAATCGAAGACCGGGAAGTGGGTCAAATTACGATTTCAAGATTTTCTTACATACATAGTTAGTTACAAGTGAAGCTAATAAAAGCGTGTTAAAAATAGGTGTGTAACGAATTAAAATCCAAAAGAACAACCGCTGTATTCCAAATAAATACTCAAGGCTTACGTGAGCCAAAAATAGTCTACATAATATAATAGCAAAATCATATCGTTATAGAAATAATCGTGATTTCTAACTCAAAGAGAAGAAACAAAGCTTAACTCAGGGTTTGTATTTTTTTTTTTTTTAATATTTCAAATAAAGTGATATTTAGGAAAATTAAATAGAAACCAAGATACATCATCATTATCATTCACAACCTTCTCTATCCCACTGCTGGATTTAGACTTCTCTTTTATCATGCCATCTTCCTCAGTCCCGCGATAAGGACGATATCAACATTTCAAAGTGATGTTTAGTATTTACTATACAAAGTTGTATCAAAAACGTTTTCGCGCCTCAAAGCAATCGACATTTGGCGTATCAGAAATGATTTCCTGAGTCGCTGATTCGATGGAAAACACAATAATTTGGCGCCTAGGGCGGAGAAGGTTGCTGGCGATAACAGACTTATACAGTTATTTATATTGATACTTTCACGAGACAATTTGTGTCTACATGCTATTATCAAAAAAATTACGACATCATACAAAAATGCGTAAGGAACCGAAAGTATCATACCATACATAAACTGAGTTATGTTAAATGGGTAGGTGTAGGCTCAGGGTAGGTGTTTCTTTTACTGTAGATCTTTCTAAATACATATACATAGGTATTTAGGTCAAAATAAAAACTTAGACTTCTAATAAGTAAAAGTCTGTGCCTAAAGATAATGCTATTCGTTGTGGTATTTACTAAACTTTAGAACTCCGTTCGTTACACCTAATTTTGCTTCTAACTAATAAGAGCGGTCAAAACGAGGCTTTGAAGACCCAAAGACCCGCAGATATCAACACAGAAACTGTTCAAATATTTAACCAAAAACTTTAATTTAACGTAAATTAGGTAACTAACGCCAGATGGCTACTCAAAAAATCTACGGCCCTTAAATATTTATAATACTTGGAACTCCATTGTACTCCATAATAATGGCTTCCATGAACTTTCAGGGTAAATTAACATTATAAAATAGTGAATTTATTCATCGTCCTAGTTTCAATATTCCGTATAATCTCGACTAGCATTAATTCAAATATCGGCAGACGTGTCCGCATTAATTATTCCAGCTTTTAGATCCATAAATCATACTGGGACAACGTATTTGCTTACCCGTGAAGGTCTGAATTCACTAGACTGTGATACGTTCATTAAACTCTTCGTGGCAAACAGTTTTGATAATTGATTTAAAACTTTGAACTTCAGAATGAAAAGGACTTAGTTGACATGGTTTAGAATTGTACTGCGCACAATATCTCCTTACGGACTGCGGACTATATGGTAGTAGTAGGACTTTGGCACAGTCCGCCTGGGGAAGTACCACACCTTTGCCAGTTATTCTACCGCCAAGCAGTACCTAATGTGCAAACATTACTGTGTTCCGGTTTGAAGGGCAATGTGTCCAGAGAAATTACAGGGCTTAAAGATATAACATCTTAGATCTCTGGGTGACGAGCGCAGTGCAGTGCTAGGTAATGATTTGAACTCTTCATGTTCCAATAGCTGCGTGTCACTGTGCTGTTATGTGGCAGGCATGTTGCTTACCATCAGGCACAAGTCCTGCTCGTCTCGTCACTATTTAAAAAAATAAATATAATTATTATGTATTATTGAAATGTCATTAAAATTAAACATACCTTCAGAATATTAACTTCGTTAGATTACAAACTAGCCTAACAAACCATTGTTTTATAATCTCAAGCGTTACGTTGTAAATTGACAGTGTTTTCAATTTAACAGTGACATTACTGACGTTAAATTAGCATGTGCATGATGCGACCTCATCAGATTAACGCTCAATGAGAACTTTACACTAATTATTTTTTTATTGAATACTAAAAGTTCCTTGGTCTGGAAGTTCTTCGCTTGAAGTTAGTAAGTTATTTGAAAGCTTAGTGAGTACACGGTTAGGTGGGCTTGTTTGTCTGTATCAGCGGGGTTTCCAACTCATTTACCTCGGAGCTGAGCGGTCCGAATTACTCGCGTCTCGTCACGCAGCCCGATCCTATCTGGGCAGTGAGATATGAAATGGAACCCGGCCGATGATGTTTCTGATACAGTCGGCTCGTTTGATACGGAACTAGTGGTATTTGATTCGACAGGTATTTTAGTGTCTTCTTAGTTTAGGTGTTTAGACGAAATTTATGTATTATTTTATAGAATTTTATGAGAAATGTGTTTAGTGGATAATATAGCGCATGTATGATCTGATCTGTCAAAATATACCAATAAAATTTCGCATTGTGACGCGATTGTGATTTATGGGTGTTTCACTCAGTCTGTTAAGGATCCTTCTTTTTAAATCTAATCACTTCTTCTTTAAAGTTTCGGTGTTTTGACCCGTAACGATGAAATTTTTTTCTTGTTCTGCTGTATTCTACCTGCCGAGCCGTAATATATAAATCCGTCGTAGCATAATTATTAAACAGGTGATTTGTAACTATCACCAACGTTTGTTTTTCATATCAAGTCCTCCTTATTTTTTAACTAGCAGCGACCCGCGATTTCACTCGCATTGTTTCCGTTCCCGTTATTTTCCCGGGAAGAAAATGCCCAAGTCTCCAAACATAAAAACTTTCGTATTTATGTTATTAGTAGCATATCAGCGTATTTGAGCAAAGACTCCAGCTATATTACATCATTAAATGATGATAATTATTATACAGCTGACAACCAGAATGGTTCAAGTAAGCCTGTAGTATTCCCAACGTCCAGGCAAGCTCGTCTCTCGGCCGTCAAAACAGCGTCACCGGCTCACCGGGGCCCGGGCCCGGGCACGGGCGACGTCAAAGGGGATTAGGCCCGTTTACACTGCGCCACCGGCCTCGCCGGCGCCGGATTACCCACCCGACACACTGAGCTCGCCAGAACGCGACTTTCCGACGGCAGCCGACGTTATGGCGAATAGGAGACTAATTTTTGAATTTGCATGTTTGTGATCACTTACAAAGGTTTCAGACAAACGTTTGGAGATTACGAGTGATTCAGTATTATAGCACATCGTATGTCATCGTATATTCGTACTAGTCATACGCACGAACCTTTCGCAAATGTGAGATAAGTGTAGCTCGATGATTGTGCCAAAGGTTTTGCGCGAGAACATTGTATTATGGATACATGAATTAAATATGTGGCTTCTGGGCCTGCATTGTTGAAAAGTATTTTGGTATGATTCGTTATTGGCGCCACACGAATTATTATGACGTGACTAACGATCTATCTTTATCACGGGGGCGAGTAAAATTCACTTGTCCAAAATTCGTCAAGAATACATCGATATCTGAGTCGTGTGATGTCTGCGACAGCAATAAAAGTGATCGCAAACTAGAGTTCAAAAATTAGACCCCTTACACTGGTCTTCGACTATGCAAAGTATTCGAGATGAGACAAATCATTTTAAGCTAGATATTTCTCTCATCCCGACCACGTAGCATGAAGATACGAGTCACAATCGCGATTCATGAAGTTTATTGAATCATTGTATGATTCGCATCGTAATAACATCTCATGTTACTAACTCTTGATTGTAGAAAGAATGCTTGAATTAGTTGTTACATTTCCGAGACCAGCTTAGGGAAGAGGTTCAAAAATAAGTTCGCGATCCATCTTAAATGGTTACTTATGTTTCTGTTTTCAAAAATACTGCAATACAATACCGATAAATAGCATCTACATAACTAACATCTACATCAATCCTCTTTAGAGCAGTGCTACACCGTGAACTCTGTAAAAAAACCGCGGCCGAGCGATATAAAAACTTAGTGAAAAACAAAACAGTGATAAACCAAAATGGCGTGGGGCTATTGGTCAGCGTCGTCGGTGATGCCCGACCGCGGGCGCAGTCCCCGGCGCGCCGGGACCGCCGCCGTGCACGCGCACCCCAACCCCCCGACGGCGAGAGAAGTGGAACACGAAGACAGTATCATCCACACGGCGTCGACGTCCAGAGACAGTCGGGATCACTCCGCGTCGCCGCACTCCTCATCGAACGGGGGGCATTCGCATCACGCGCATGAAGTCAGGCATGCGGTGCCGGCCAGCGCGTTGTTCGGGGAGAGTTACGGGGAGCTGTCTCGGCGTCCGTCGCTGGATTTGGGGTCAGTTCGGAGCGCGCTGGCGTCGTGTTCTGGTGGGGGTACACTGAGCGCGGGGTCGACGCTGACGCGTGGGGGTACACTGGCCGACTACCTGCCCCCCGCGCCGTGTCCCCACCACCACCGCGTGTACGTCGATCACCACAAACACTACGAGCAGCCGATCCAGCCGGTGCACGTGGGGGTGGCGCACCACTCCCACTCGCACGCCTCCAGCAGACACCACACCGACGACGAGGACGACCTAGAACCGGCCTATGCCACAGGTGAGTTTACTTTTACCATATAAACAATAGCTCGGTGTATTTAATGTTTTGACGTGAAGCAATTGGTTGCATTCCTGACTGGCGCCAATATCTTACCGTGCGATAGCACTAAGTTGAAGATACATTTTACCTCTGTAAAGTACTTTAATAGTTAGTATGTTTTGTAGTGGTAGGACTCTTAGCAGAGTCCGCTTGGGGATGTACCACACCTTTGCCAGTTATTCTACCGCCAAGCAGTAAAGTGCAAACATAACTGTGTTCCGGTTTGAAGGGTAATGTGTCCAGAGAAATTACAGGGCTTAGAGATATAACATCTTAGATCTCTGGGTGACGAGCGCAGTGCAGTGCTAGGTAATGATTTGAACTCTTCATGATCCAATAGCTGAGTGTCACTGTGCTGTTATGTTGCAGACATGTTGCTTACACAGGCACATGTCGTGCTCGTCTCGTCACTCTTTATAAAAAAAAAAGTACGCACCAGTTAAAAAAATATTTTGTACCCTCCATGTTCAAATCATCCCTATAGAACACTCGCTCATTATAAACGCTTCATAATTATACTTACCTCAAAAATACGTATTTTCAATTGCATTTTCAGATAATTATAAATAAAAAAATTACAAAGTTCGAAGGCAGTAGAGGCCACTTGAGGCCACACAAAGATAAGGAAATAGTTACTTAGGTCCCAAAAAAAAACGCAATATAATTGTTCATAACGCACTCATAATGTTCATCGAAGATTAGTTATCAATGACGTCATACAACAGATACACAGACACGCACAATATTTTGTCCGACAACAATTCGAAAGATATTAAATATGATGATTATTTCAAGCTGTGTCGAGTAAAAGCAACAAAAGAAACTGTTACAAGATACGGACGGATAATAAGGCTGCTCCAAACTTCTAACTTCCATCACTCATTCCTACTCTTGTATTGTGTTACATTAATTATAAAAGTTGCCAGTATTATTTCGTTATGGCCTCTGTACACGTTGGACAAGTCGGCTTACATTGACTCGAAGTTTTCAATAAACGTCAAAAAGATATCGAACTGTTTAGGTTCAAATAGAAGCCAGATAAAAACACCAATATATTGTTTTTTTTAACTTCTGTGGTTGTTTTATTACTATATTCTAATACGTTTTTAAAACTCATCGAAGTTATAGTGTTTGCAGTAATTTACAAAGTAATATTCGCCAAACCGCGTTCGTCTAGTGTGGCGGGTTAAGCTCTTTACTCTCTTGTGAGAGAAGGCCCCCGAGTCCGAACAGTGGGGAAACAAAGTAAACATCCCTCGATGTTTAATTTTTTACTAACTAATAAAATAAATGTTAGACGTTCTTGACGACGTCTAAGTATAATATTGAATATTTCATTGCACATTAGCAAGAGTTCATGAATAAACAATTACTTTAATATGAACTCACTTCACTATTTGTAATCACAAGTGTTGTATTTCTAAAACATGTTCGTGAACAAGTGTCTCGTATGCGTAGGATATTATTGTATTTGTAGGTCTCGCTCCGACCCACTTTCAGCGGGACATTCATCGCCAGTGTTGCCAAGTTGTTTTAGAAACAGCTTAGAAAGATAAATAAATCTAACTTGTTGGGTCTGACCTTATTTAGGCAATGGCTCCCAGAAGCTATGTTTAGAGCTCGCAAGTTGAAAGTTTATGTTCCGATCGCGTGGAATTAGGACCTATAGTTGGTAAACATTCAACGCTCCTTGTGGCCAAAAGGGAATTCGAAGGTCCTCATATTTCTCATGGTTTTAATTATTTAGTGTTGTGCAGTGCTTATAATTTGATTCGGTGTGTGGTTTCTCATCGACTGCTAATATAATTTCGTTTAGTGCTGACACACGTCTGTATATTGTATACATATGATCAAATAAAGCATGTTCTATTAACCTTAGTAAAGTAAAATTCAAAAAAATCATTTGAAAATTGATACAGTAAACACATTTTTTGCAAGTCTAAAATAATAAGTATAAGTAGTTTGTGTTCAAAGTCACAAAGAACCTAAATGGCAGCACTTATTTTAATAATATTCGCGACAACGATGCAAATTCGCCATAAACTTCCATATCTTTGTTGGCAACACTGAATACATCGCGGCATTTTCATTTAGCGCCTAATGTACCGTGGACATTAACGGCCGAAAACAAGCGAACTTCGACCTTATGCCCTTCACATAATGACCTTTATGGAGATTAGTTTAATGGTAAATTTAACGCATGCATACTGAACGAGCTGTTGCGTAAAAACGTCGCTCACTGCGTGAATTGGCATTTGGCGTGCTTTTTGCGTCGCTGATTTAAAATTGGAATGACATTTTTTTCGGTGTGTTATTGGAGTGGCATATCATGGCAAACCTATAGTTACAAATAACATTTTTACTCAAGCTACTTACTTATTTTTAGTGATCTAAAAATAAATAATACTCAGCAGTGGACTGAAACAGACTGATAATGATTTATCGTCGCATGTTTGGTACAAATCTGCAAGTTTAATACAACCATTTCGCTTTACTCTGTAGAGACTAGATTTTTAGTATATTTTCAGTGACTGTCGTCAGTCTTTTAAGACGATTTGTATTTATCCAATGAAAGAATGAAACTAGCTTTAAATAAAATGTTTCAACTTGTAAATTATTTTTATTTGGGTTGTTCAATGTGGTATTTCTATCTAGATAGCTTAATTTCTCAACTTTTCTGTACACTAGTCTACTTAATTTTTTTTTTTAATCAATGTAAGTTTTTTTTATCATTCACAAACTATGTTTGTGCGAAAACTGTTCAGATCTAGTTTTTCCCTACAGTTATATCATATCATCACTCCACGTGGTTATAGTGACTTACTATTCGGTAACTACTTACTATTTGAAGGGAAAACTATAATTCCATTGTGAGTAAGTCAGTAAGTGCCGATATAACAATGGCATTGTGTTTCCATTGAACTGAGTGTGGGTTAACGAGCGAGACTTTACGGGCCTCCAGTTGTTTATGAGATAACTGCTGGGTTATTGCTTGGTTGCGCAATACTTGAAATGTTATAATACTTCACATTGGCAAATACATACGGCGAAGCCAGATTGTCGTTAATACGAGGATAACACGAAGAAAGAAAAAGTGTATGTGTTTATACACTCACGCAAGAGGTTTTAATACTTTGTAAACTGAGTGACCGAAAGAAAAAACAAATGAATAGGGTACCGGACTGGGTCAAAAATACACCATCCTAATTAGTCCGTCAGCTAGATCATAGAAAAATATTGGACACGTATTTTTTTGTTTTTTCATAATGTTAAAAATCGTCAAAGATATAGAATGATATCTTTGACGATTAAAACGACAAACGAAGTTTGATATACATTCAAACTTCGAGAGTGGGGGGTCGCGACGTCACTCGTGAGTAAAAATCGTACTCACAAGTGACGTCACACGAAACTTCGAAGCGCTGTATCTTCGTCATTTTTTGTTTGTGAAACAAAAGAACAATATTTTGTGCAATATTTTTACAATATTTTTTGCCTAATCTAACTAACGGGCTACTTAGTTTTTCTGAGGATTGTACCCTATTACGGTTTTTAAAATACAAAAATATGAGTAAATAGCTGTGTAAATTTGGAATTGGAATTCCTAACCAAAGAGAAGATATTTGAGATCAAAGTGGCCCTAGCCAGTACGACAAAACACCAATTTCATATAATATGTAATGAACTAATACTTTTCATTATTCCTCGTGCCAAAAATCTTATCTTCATAGAATAGATAATGTCTTTAACACAAGAAGTATCCACTTGACATTAGATACAGTGTTTACTAAAATGTTGACTAGCTTTTTACAGAATATACATTCTCCAGGCGAAAGTATACGTAAGTTATAAGTTGGGGTGAGCAAAGCTGCAAGAACAATGCTTATAGCAAGCATAAAGCAGTATTAATTTCGGATTTATCCTGCCCCAAATAGCGAATGGAATCTGAAATGGCTTTGATGAGTCAATAGCTGATTTGTGCCTGAAGCTCGGAATACCAACTGTATTATTATGTAAATGTGTAAGTAACCACAGCGCTTTAAACTGAACTGGAGACTGTATGGTTAGTTAAAACAAAAAAAATGAATAAAAAATGTTTAGAAACAATAAGTGGGTTTGTACATGCGATGTGCAATGACTCCGTAAAGTAATATTTTATTGTGAGCCCTAACCTAGACGTAACGCCTGCAACTACCGGAGCTTTTCTCGAAGATACGAGATTTTATCATGAAATAGAAATATCTATCTATTTACAATTCTTGCGATTCGGAACTCTTCTCTAAGTATTATTATTTGCAGTTATTCTTAAAACATTTGTAAGTAAGAAAAGCACAAATCATTTTCGTCAACAATTAAATAACCCCCTCATACGATAGCATAAGATACCCGACGCAAAGGTGCCCATAAAACTTGCTGGGTACGCTACACAAGCATAGCCCACCTAGTAAGACCTGGTGTTTCGAGTTTCGACACGCAGAGGACGTCAACCGATACGAAGGCTCTCCGGACATCATCAATGCCAATGCCTCTTTAAATTACGGATAAAGTATTTGGTACCATAATGCATGATGCATTAGCAGATGTTGATTTCCGTATAAATATGGTTCAATGGAAACATTGTAAAAAATATAGATACGAATTCCATGTATGTAACTTCCTTGGTAGGTAATCACTCTTGGCATAATAGCTGGTATTACAGAAGAATGGGTAATTAATACTAGCTCGAACACTGTTATTAACTTCCAAAGTGGATATTTAGGCTTGTGATGTGGAACTTGGTAAAGTTTTCTGTTAGTTAGATTGTTTAATGAATACTTAAGTGTGGTGTGATTTGACTATTTAAGTAGTGATAATTTTATAGGTATATTGGTATTGATTGGGAATATAACAATTTTAGATTTTTATATGGTTGTGTCTATTTTCATTAAAAGGGGGGTAGTCGGAACATAACATAAAAGTTTATGGACTTGGCAGATCAATACTGATCTTGATGATCAATACCGACACGTTCACAAATCTATTCAAAATGAAAATCCAGGCAGAGTCTGGAAATTTCTCAAGTCTATGGGAGTAGGCAAATCACAACCGAATCTTACTCCAGGTAATCTAGACTTAGATGCTCTGAATCAACATTTTTCCTCAGCATCCTCTATTTCGGAAGCAGCCAAACAATCTACTTTAAATCATCTTTCTGCCATACCTACTCCTGACTACTCTCCTTTTATGTTCATTCGATTCACTGAAAGTGATGTTAAGAAGAGTGTTGCGTCGATCTCCTCCAACGCTGTTGGCGGTGATAGTATCAGTAGGAACATGTTGATGCCCATCATTGACGTCATCCTTCCTGTCCTGTGTTCAATTTTCAACAAATCCACATCCTGTGGCGTTTTTCCAGCAATCTGGAAAGACGCGCAACTAATCCCTTTGCCTAAGAAACCAAATCCTGCCTCCTTTTCTGAGTATCGCCCAATATCTATTCTTCCTTTTCTGTCCAAAGTCCTTGAGCGTCTTGTTCACTCGCAAATTAACCAATTCCTGAACAAGCAAGACCTCCTAAACCCTTTCCAATCCGGTTTCCGTCCTGGGCACAGCACTGTGTCCGCCATTGTTAAGATCACCGACGACATTCGCAAAGGTATGGACGACGGCAGGCTTACTGTTCTAGCTCTGTTAGATTTCAGTAACGCCTTTAACGCCGTCGATTTCGATATCTTGCTGGCGACGCTGCGCTCTATTAACATATCTCCATCAGTAATCAATTGGTTTCATAGTTACTTGTATGGACGCCGACAACGTATTCTCCTCGACGATGTATTATCGTCTTGGAGCAGTACTAATGCCGGTGTCCCTCAAGGCGGCGTGCTATCACCACTTCTTTTTGCAATTTTCATTAACTCAATTTCTCAAAATCTTAGTTCTTCCTACCACCTTTACGCAGATGATCTGCAAATTTACTCTCAAGCTCGGCTTTCTGATATTAATATTGCTATAGCCATGGTGAATGCTGATCTAGAACGTATTGTCCGCTGGAGTAACTCTTTCGGATTAAATGTTAACCCTACCAAAACTCAAGCAATCATAATTGGTAGTTCCTATATGATCTCCAGGGTCGACTGGTCTTCTATTCCAGAAGTAGTTTTTAATGGAGTCGTAATACTTTACAGTGAATCTGTGAAAAACCTTGGCGTGATTTTTGATCGCACGTTGTGCTGGGAGCCTCACTTGAAATCTATTAGTTGCAAACTGTTCGCATCTGGGGGATCTTTAAGGCGACTCCGTAATTTTTTACCCACTGCTACTAAAGTTGCGCTTGCACAATCTCTTCTTCTTCCCATCCTGGACTACGCAGACGTCTGCTATCTTGATCTCAGAGCAGATCAGCTAGATAGACTTGAGCGCCTCCAAAATTATTGCATACGATTTATATTTGGCTTACGCAAATATGATCACGTATCTCAGTTTCATATGCAGCTCAAGTGGCTCCCCATTCGCTTTCGCCGGAATGCTCATATTTTGTCCCTTGCATATAACGTGTTGTTTAACCCATTGTCTCCGCATTATTTAAAAGATCTTTTTACTTTCTGGCGCAATGCCCACGCTCGGCCTCTTCGATCGAAAAACAATTTGTTGCTGCAAATACCATCCGCACGTAGTGAAATGTTCTACGGCAAGTCGTTTGCATTTCAGGCAGCTCAGCTGTGGAACGCTTTGCCTGTGACCACTAGACAAGCTCAATCACACGTTGTCTTTAAGAACCAAGTGAAAGAAATATACTTATCGCAATCATCGCCCAATTGAAGCTGATATTCTAGTTCAAATCACAATATTTAATATTTATTTGTATGTCCTAACAAATTGTTTTTATGTATTAGTATATTATTATGTTCGTATTTATGTATTAGGATGTATATTTACTGTGGAAGTGTCTATTTATTAAACAGTATTCTAGTTTTTAATTTTTAGTTTTCGATTTTAATGTTTAATTGTAGTAGTATTAACCACTCCTTTTGTACTTCCCTCCTCCTTATTCTCAAATCTCTCTTTCCATCCTATGGTTGCCTGGAAGAGATCGCTTTTAGTGATAAGGTCGCCAATTGCTACTTTATTTGGTTCTATTATAAGTAACATTTGTTTTATTTTTAAATTAAGTGCAATAAAGAGTTAATCTATCTACTGTTGATTTATGGTCAAACCCTCCCCTCATTATTCATCTAAATTTTTATATTCTTCTGTCATTCAATTTCGGTAAACTGGAGCTTCTTTTGTATGCGAAAGAGAAGTAGCTCTCTGTGTTGTTCGTCTCATCTACGCCAATTTAAAGCTTAATAAAAAAATGACTAACATAATTCCAATGTTTGCACTGTGTCTGGGTGTTTCTATGTATAACAAGTATGTATTTAAAACTATATAAGTATTATATCAGCTATCTGGCCGCCATCACACAAGCTTTGCTTAGTTTGGGGTCAGATGGTGTTGTGTGTGAATTGTCCACCAATATTTTAATATTTATAATCCGTAATTATAAAACTTCAGTATTGATCAAACATCAAAACTTTTCATATCGCTCTGAAGACAGAAAAATTTAACAATTTGACAAATTTTGACTGGTTAGGACTTGAACATGTGCTAACCCCAAAAACAAAAATGGTCGGATTTTCATGACAGTGTGCGAGCTATCGAAAAAAAAAACTGTCATTTTTCAACTCGCCAAAAGATGTATAACTTCAATGAAGGCTTTACTCTTTTATGTTCTTTTAAAGTCCAAACGGCAATTTAGTGAGGCGTTCTTTATAAACTTCTGCATTTCCTCCGTATTTGAAGTATGAATGAGTAAGTTGAGCGGGGAGCTCGGATGTAGGTCACCTGATGTAACATTTGTCCCGCTGAATGAGGGATGCATAATTACGTTCGCGGAGCGCTCTCAACTTTTCATTCATTCACTCATTCAAATGTTCACTCTGTACTACACTCTAGCTTTAAGCGGAAACTGTAGCATATTTTTGCTGTTTTATATGAAGCTCCCACTTGAGGTATGTCAGAGAATTAAATAGAGGCATAACAGCATAGGATAATTAACCCACTTTTTGTTAACTGCGATTCGGGGTCTTCTTTCAGAAGGAGTTTCAAGATTTATATTTTTAATAGCATAGAATGGCGGAACGAGTAGGGCATGTGCCTGATGGTAAGCAACATAACAGCAGTATCACACAGAAAATATGTATATTATCTTCTTTGGCCATGTCGGTTTCCTCATAATATTATGTGTTGTAACTTGTAACACTTATTAATCGTTTTGTCGCTAAACTATAAAAAAGTAATTTTGAAATAGCGTGTTCGAAAATGTGATTTAGCTCGAATTCTATGAATATTGTTTCTTTTTTAATTTTTATTATAATATTAACGATTTGTGGGAAGGATTTACGTCAAACGATCACGTGAAAAACACCTTTTCTTGGTCGTAACGTTAAATTAATTCATTTTATGTAGGGCTCATGATTTTAGGTTGATAAACTTGTAACGACTTTTCACTTGTAGGTACAACATGATTAATGTGAACTAAGAATATTTTAAAATCTTTTTTTTTTTTATAAATAAAAAGTGACGAGACGAGCATGACATGTGCCTGATGGTAAGCAACATGCCTGCCACATAACAGCACAGTGACACGCAGCTATTGGAACATGAAGCGTCCAAATCATTACCTAGCACTGCACTGCACTCGTCACCCAGAGATCTGAGTTGTTATATCTCTAAGTCCTGTAATTTCTCTGGAAACATTTCCCTTCAAATCTACAGAGGAAGGTAGTTTTTCGTGTGCGTTAAAAGTATTAAGTTAATAATTTTATTGTTTTTCCATGTATTCTATTGTTAACCAACTTCAAACAAGGAACAGATTGTAGGTTTTTTTGTATGTATGTACGAGTATGTTACGCGATAGGTCCGCCAACTGTGAATCAATTTTGGTGGGTTTTTTTTACGTTTGATAGTTCAGAAGTGATACGTTTGATGTGTGGTGGGTTTTGAAATATGAGCAAAGAACTAAAATGTGCTTTCATGTATCCAGATGAGTTCTTATAATTTGGTCGAGTGTCTGAATTTAATTTAAAATTGAAGTCGGTGTTTGTATTTATGGAGAAAATAAATTATTTATCTATTATCCTTTTAAACCTACGCCCGAGTCACAAGTCTTGGGGTCTATATTCGAGATTTCTCTCTCTGCCACACGATGGACCCGGCACCCGCACGGTGAATCCATGGAATGCTAAGAAGTTCGTCTCTATATATATAAAAGCGAAAGGTTAGTGATAAAATTAAGTTACCTTTTCGTGAAGTTCAATGACAATTCCACGAAGATTTTTGTTTGAAATCATAAACCTTTACGAAGTCATTTACCTTCGATACTAACATATTGTAACGGTCGTTTAAAAAAAATATTGCAAAAGTAATCTGACTATTGAAAATGAACACAATTAAAACTAAACATTCTAGATACTAGATACATTATATAGGAGCTTAGTAAATTGATTTAGAATATTATGTTAAAGAGTTGTTATCCAAATATGATAACTTGACTAGAGCTATTATTTAACATGTTATTTATTTAACGGAATGGGACCGAACTATCGTAACGTGTCCATGTTATGGGCTTTTAAACGTTTTGGTTAATTAACGTTATGTAGTGATAGGAATCTTAACAGAGTCTGCCTGGGGAAGTACCACACCTTTGCCAGTTATTCTACCGGCAAGCAGTAACGTGCTAACATTACTGAAGGTCAATAATCTAAATAAATAGACCACCGATTTATGGCTCATATTTATCATTATGGAGACGCCTCATTAAAACACATTGATGCCCGCAATTACACACACTCTCTTTCACACACACACCCACCCTCGCATGCACATACATACACACGCACGCAAATACATGCACACACTCACATGCGCATACACCCTCGCACAAGTCGACTTCCCAAATCCGATGCACACGTAAAGTTAACCATGCCTCGAATTTATTCCCCATCCCAATCAGGAGGCCGGGGGTCGTGATTCTTCACAATTAACGTTTATAATTAGACCGGAGGCCACGTCTCGGGTTTACGGGCCAAACCGCCACCTCCGGCCCGAACGCCTCTCGAATACAAAAGGGAAAGGGTTAACTTGATTCGATACTAAAAGTAGGATAGTAGATATATACAAATAAACATGGATAGAACATGAACAATGTTAGAGTTCTTACTGACTCTTTCTTACTGAGTTCTTACTGTTTATGGCAGGACGCAAACGTGGTCACTAAACTTTTTGTATAGATCAGATACAAGCTACCGATGAATATAATATATTTTCTATAGAACCAGTATGAAATCATCCACTACGAACCACGAACTACATCTGGAATTTGGATAAATGCTCCTGAGGCGCAGCCGGTATCACACAATGATGAATCATCATGGTGAATCACACCTTTTTCTGTATTAGACAAAGGAAATTAACCAAAAGCAAATAATGTATAATATGTAAAAAATGGCATGGACCTAGGAGTCCGTGTAGGTACAATTTTAAAATAAAAAATAATTGGCAGTCATAGGAACTGCCGATAGAAGTCAAAACTTATAAGTAACTCAGAATTTAATCGCTTACTTTGGAATAGCTCGGGTGTAACCGGGAGGCATGGCCATCTATCTAGAAATGCGTCAGCATTTTCCATTGGCTTACGCATTTCTAGATGGCCATGCCATGACGCCTTTTCAGCACTTTCCATTGGCTGACGCATTTCTAGACGGATAATGGCCGTGGTCCCGAGTTTACCAGAATAATTCTTATCATAACCGAGCGTGACGCTAGAACTCAATTCACACCCCACGAAAAATCTGTCTAGGCGCGCCAAAAGAAGTTTTCACTTCAATAAAAAACCTTTTACTTTTCACACCTTTTACCCACTACGGGTTTTTTTCTTTGTTGATTCTTATTATTAACAAGGTTTTTATGGTTATAAGGTAATAAATACTACCTGTGAAAGTAGGAATCGAAAATTTAAGTTTCACGCATACTTAGAGTATTTATTAAAACGAGCGCCCCGCCCTCGTTGAAATAAATTTCGACACTCGGTCTCGAATCGCAGATAACTTCCAATTCCTCGTAACCACGGAATAAGCGACAGATTATACAAATAGTCTCACTTTCCAATAAGAACCTCCTTCGTATAATCTCTTCCAATAACTTTCCAAAAGGATATTCGGTGGGAATGTCGTCTATTCTGATGTTGGAATCAGAACTTGCAACGTGGGATACGAGGGTTTATCGTGGTATACGAGAAACTGAAAGTTCTTAGAAAATCAAAAACTGATTACATTAGCCAGTTATTAGTTTTATTATATCTTTTCAAAATATTGTCTATTCACGTCAATACACCGCTGCATGCGATGGAACCACTGGGAAAAGCACTTTGCCCACTCGTCCTTAGGGGTCTCTTCAATGGCATCGCGATACGCAGCCACCGCTTCTTCAGCATTCATAAACCGCTTTCCTTTAAGGTTTTCTTTAATTTTTGAAAATAAATAAAAATCACAAGGCGCGAGGTCGGGGCTATACGGCGGGTGACCCAGTAATTCAACGTTTGATGTCGCCAAATAGTCGATCGTTCGCTTGGCGGTGTGCGATGAGGCGTTGTCGTGGTGAAGGAGGATCCTACTGCGAGGTCGTTTCTCTCGAACTTTTTCCAAGACAAGTGGCAAACAATTGGTACTGTACCATTCTGCAGAAACTGTTTTTTGATCCTCTAACACAATTGTTGCGAAATGACCTATTCTTCTAAAGAACGAGGCCACCATTTTTTTCCCCGCACTTCGATCTCTCTTCACTTTAGTTGGCAACTCCTCGAAAGGAAACACCCACTGAGCAGATTGTCTTTTGGTTTCAGGATCATAACAGTAAATCCAGCTTTCGTCACCTGTTAGTATGTCGAACACAGCATTTGAGTCACCTCCGTTAAATCTTTCAATCATTTTACGGCACCAATCCACACGATGGAGTTTTTGAGCCGCAGTCAAATTATGAGGTATCCACCGGGCGCAAAGCTTCCTGACCGCTAAATGTTCGTGTAGGATTTTGTGCACTTGACTCATACCGATGCCTAAGCTTGTCCGAATCTGCTGATAGGTCACTCTTTTGTCAGTCTCTATCATACGCCGCACAACACAGATGTTATCTTCAGTCGTCGCCGTAGAAGGCCGTCCCTCACGTAAATCATCAGTGAGATTAGTGCGACCACGTTTAAACTCATTAAACCAGTTGTAAACAGTCGCACGAGATGGGGCTTCATCGTGAAAGGCCAATCGTAGTCTATCATAACTTTCTTGTTGACTTAAATGACATCGAAAGTCATAAAAAATCATTGCACGAAAATTTTCTCGTGTTATATTCATGTTGACGTGACACAGACAATTTTCAATTTGCCGCCAAATCGTAAAACAAATGACAAATGAATGAAGTATATACTCAGTAATATTGGCAAAGAGTTCTATTTTCAAATTATAGAATTTTTTTTTTATTATATTGTTTATAAGTGGCCAGTTCTAAGAACTTTCAGTTTGACCCTCGTATCGTGGGTTTTTGTAGTGGTAGGACTCTTAGCAGAGCCCGCCTGGGGAAGTACCACACCTTTGCCAGATATTCTACCGCCAAACAGTAATGTGCAAAAAATACTGTGTTCCGGTTTGAAGGGCAATGTTTCCAGAGAAATTACAGGGCTTAGAGATATAACATCTTAGATATCTGGGCGAGGAGCGCAGTGCAGTGCTATGTAACGATTTGGACTCTTCATGTTCCAATAGCGGAGTGTCACTGTGCTGTTATGTGGCAGGCATGTTGCTTATCATCAGGCACATGCCCTGCTCGTCTCGTCACTCGAAATTAAAAAAAAAAAACGAATAAAGTTATATTGTATAAAAACGAATATTAATGAAACTTTCTTGAGAAAATTTAACAATCACTTAATAAGTTATCTATAATAGTTGTTATGGGTAAATTTATTTTCTTACCAAAGACAATGAAATTACAATAATAATTGAAATTAAAGATCAATTGCTATATCCCTTATGTAGCAGGGTTTATATACACTTTAATCTTAAAAATAAGAAAAAAAAATTACACATAAAATGCTACTACAATACTCACGAGTGCTAATCGATGTGAAGTCGATTAAAAACAGGTGTCTATACAAGTTTTAGTTACTTGTATTTATGTAACTTTATGAATATCCATATAACTTTTGTAACGTAGCCAAATCTCTAATTGGGGAAAAACAAGTGTTTCATTGATTTCGTCGAGTTCGACTCAAATCCAATTATGTAGGTATCTAAATACTATTATTAAGCAATTTCAGAGTAGGTCTCATAATAAATGTTTTGTAATGGCTTCATCACTACATTATTCGTGACTTACAGACAAAGACTTTCAATTTCGATCACAATTTCAAAACAATCCTGCCGTATGGCAACTCTAGATAAAATACCTTAGGTATTCTAGTGAAAGTTCTATAATCCTCTCAAAGACACAGAAATTCCAAGCCTTAGGGGCAAATTTCAAAACAAAGAACTGGGCACATCTTAAACCTAAACCAAAATACGGCATCAATTCTAATACACTTGAATGTCTGTTATATTTCTTCCGTTATTTTTTTTTAAATAAAGTGTTACGAGACGAGCAGGACATTTGCCTGATGGAAAGCAACATGCCTGCCACATAACAGCACAGTGACATGCAGCTATTGGAACATGAAGAGTCCAAATCATTACCTAGACTGCACTGCGCTCCTCACCCAGAGATCTAAGATGTTATATCTCTAGGCCCTGTAATTTCACTGGAAACATTATCCTTCAAACCGGAACACAGTAATGTTTGGATATTACTACTTGGCGGTAGAATAACTGGCAAAGGTGTGGTACTTCCCCAGGCGGACTCTGCTGAGGGTCCTACCAATACCAATAAACTACCTAAATATTCAAAAGCAGCCGGATCGATCACATTTTCTGTTATTTTCATGTGCGCCAATGCTAAGGTCGTTAAATACATAAACTACGTTATGACGTCTATCAAGAGCATATTTTTCCAATAACTTACAATTCCGTTAAGTTATCCCGAGTTTACCCGAGGAGTCTAGCTGGAGTGTCTCGCCATTTCCATATTGAAGCCTCGATCGGCCATCTCGGAGTACCCCACTAAAGAATGAGTGGAATAGATTTACGATCTTAAGTACTTTGTGGATATAAAACAACTATTATCGCTTGTTTATGATCAAGTGGCGAGAGCAGCAAAACTCTAGAGTCTTCTATTAAAGTGATATGTGCTTTAAATTCTACGATTAGTTGTTCGGAACATTCAAGATCAGACTTTAAATTGAAACGAATGTTTATCGTCAAATAATATTCCTAACTATGGTCGCCGAATTACCGTGAATATAACATTATATTTTTGAGAGCTGGCAGCAAATTTTGGATAGGTATTTTAGGAAATCTGATAACTTGTCACATAGCTCTACTATTATTATATCCCAACTCGGAGGAG
The DNA here is from genome assembly GCA_963693475.1 of Ectropis crepuscularia. Classification (NCBI taxonomy): domain Eukaryota; kingdom Metazoa; phylum Arthropoda; class Insecta; order Lepidoptera; family Geometridae; genus Ectropis; species Ectropis crepuscularia. The sequence goes on from OY856358.1 coordinate 22,632,054, forward strand.
CAGACCTGACTGTAGAGTAGCGGGGCGAAACGAATCCATACATTTTAAATTAAGTGAATAGGAACACATTTCGGCGTTCTTGACGGTGGAATGATACGATCCATTTTATTTCTAGGATACAAAGAAAAAATATAGTAAACAACAAACGTCAAAACGATTCTCAAGTGTAAAAGCGTAATATTAAGATAACTTAGAAATCAAGTACATTATTTTAACCTAGACTGATATTATAGTGTAGTATATTATTTCAGGCTACGATAAGCTTGTAAACCTAATTTCGCAAAGTGCTCCGATAATGTTATAGAAAAAGCCGAGTCTCAAAGGCGTCTCCTAAAACCTGGATTCTAAAGATACCAATCCCAATCTTGTCGACTTCTTGAAGGATATTAATTCACAGTGACCGTCGAGCAAAACACGTGTATAACTTGATCCCAAAACTAGCTTCGATTCTGCGCAATCATAGGTCTAGTTGTACTGGTGTGCGTTTGTATTTTGTTTGTTTATTTTGTACTAGCTGAACGCGCGCGCGTTGCTACGCCATCTATCGAAAATCGATCGTACTAATTCAAATTTTGAACAAATTCGGTTACTTTAGGTTCTAATGACGCAACCTTTAAAATATGACATATACTGTCACGCAACGAATGCTCTCAAAAAGCAATATTTTCCCCCGTTTTTGTTATATTTTTCATTCCTGCTCGGCTCCTGTTGATAGTAGCGTAATGTTAAATAGCCTATAGCCTTCCTCGATAAATGGATTATCCTACAAAGAAAGAATCGTGCAATTCGGACCAGTAGTTCCAGAGATACTTGCGTTCAAACAAACAAACATACAAACAAACAAACTCTGCAGGTTTATAATATTTATTTTGTATGGGTAATCGTGAATTCCGGCCCCAAGAGCAACAAATCTCTAACGTATTTGTAGAATTAACTCGGTCCCTGGAATAAGATAATCTTGGCTTTGCCCGAGATAACGAGTAGTGGCCCTTACTTTTTCACTTTATCTGATAAACATGGGATAAATACTATTACGAAGCCAGCGTTAGTAGAAAAGACTCGGGAAAAATACAAATTCAATGTTACACGAATGAAGCTCAGTGAAAAAATACGCATCAAAACTATTGTTGACGTGCTTTTTAGGGTTCCGTAAAACGTAAAAACGGAACCCTTGTAGATTCGTCATGTCTGTCTGTCTGTCCGTCCATATGTCACAGCCACTTTTTGCCGAAACTATGAGAACTACACTGTGAAACTTGGTAAGTAGATGTATTCTGTGAACCGCATTAAGATTTGAACAAAAAAATTAAAAAAAATGAAAAATTAGGGTTGTTCCCCATACTGAAAACTGATACTCAAAATTTTTTTTTTCATCATACCTACACTTGTGGGGTGTCTCATCGATAGGTCTTCAAAAATGATGTTGAGGTTTCTAATATAATTTTTGTCTACACTGAATAATTTGCGCGAGAGACAATTCCAAAGTGATAAAATGTGTGCCCCCCCCCCCCCCCACCTCTAGCTTCTAAAGTAAGAGAATGAAAAAACTAAAAAAAAAAAGATGTGTGGCACTCGGGGACTGCCAGGGTAAAGCTATTGCATGTTGCTAAAGTAAACGAGTTGGTTTTTTAGTGCAAACTAAAATTTTATTGAAGTACCTTCATACATTTTACACAACATTCCAATGTACCATCTATGGATTATAAATTACATACTACATCTACACCATAAACATAGATGTCACTAGTAGTATATACATATATGCCATAGGGCCATACAAAAATGATACTCCTTGTCAATTTATAGTTTTTACCTATAACATATACATGCTAACCGCTAAGTACATGCAATGCAACAGCCTATCAGTTTTTGAGAACTAATTCCTGAAGAACAATTTTCTGCTTTAGTTACATTTACATACTGTTATTTCAAATTTCTATAATAATTCCTCTATGTACTGTTTCTGATCAATCATTATCTCATAGTTATTACAATATTCCATTAATTCCATTTCCATTAATGTTCATTCTTAAATATTGTTTAACCTCAAATAAACATTTAATGTTAAATTCAGAGTTAAAAATACATTTCACCTCTGTTTCACCAACACTATTAGAAAATATTAAAAAGTCATCGACCATTATAACTTTAACATTTTTACTTGTTTTAGTAAATAAACAAGGCTCTTGTGTACAGTTTTTTAAACATATTTTTACATAAAACATCTCTAACTTTTTCACACCAAGCTAATGCTGATTGTTTTAATCCATACACTGCCTTTTTTAGCTTAAGAACTTTACCATACATTTGGGTCTTTCTTTAAGTATCAATAACTAAATAAGCAGTGATAACATCTGATTAGGTAATGTCCAGCCCTAATTTTACACTTAAAGCAAACAACAATTGTTAATTCCACACTTATCAACTAACCGTGCACAATATTGGACTTAATTATCACTTTTAAACTTTTCTTAGGACAACTAAACTGCACTATTATTTACCTACTACATCTATGCATCAACAAGCTCAAATACTTTATTATTTTTTAAATTACTCCAACTCTTCATTCATCACCTTCATTGCATGCCTTCAGGACCACTCAAAGCCTCTTTCCTGTGCCTGATAAGGATCTGCAATGGACAACAGGCCCATATTATGGGTGCCTTTCCACCAGAGATGTGCTATGCTACGATGCTATGGATGCGTTTGATATCCACCAATCAAATTCATTGGTGCACATAGCATAGCACTGGTGGAAACGGATTCAACTAAGATATGTTTTTTGTATGGAAGGATGCGTGCTATGGATGTGTCCTATGGATGCGTGCTATGGATGCGTGCTATGGATGTGTGCCATGGGGCGTTTTCCTACTATCGATACATAGCATAGCTCGAGGTGTGCATCTTTCTCGCACAGCTGCTTTGCGGCGGCACATCTTCGTAGCGCATCTTCCTCGCACAGCTACCTAGCGTAGTATTGGTGGAAACGGTCACATATTTTCGTAGCGTAGATTTCACATCTTTGCAGCATAGCTGCATAGCACATCTCTGGTGGAACGGCATCATATACCTGGCCGGGTTCCATCGCTCCCTCTTCAGTATACTAAAGATCTTGGTGTCAGATACTGGTGTACTAATTGGACTACTGTCTGGCGATAGTTTCAGGAAAATAGGTCTCATCAGCCTCAATTGTTTGCTGAGATGACTCACTGTCATAACTAGAGTGACTTTCTGATTCAGAATATGATGATCGTTCCTCTCTACTATGATCCCCCACTGAACGATCGACTTCTACAGAAACTGGAACCTCTTCTTTTACACACCATATTGCATCAGTGGTGGCAGATATCCCTCCCGAGATAGCTTGTCCCATTACCACTATATCATGACTTGTAGACACCATGTTTTTAACTGGATCATATATTCTGTAGGTAGCCCTTTACTTGTTCAGAGTTTCCAACAAGATAACAAGAATGCTGAGCTTTCTTGTCCCACTTAGTCCTCTTCTCTTTCGGAAATCGGAACATGTACCTTTACTGGTCTCACAATTACTCACAATTCATGGAACATGAAGATATTATCTATATTTTGCTTTTTTCAAGGCACTTTGTTTTTTGTTTATTCATTTTTATTTTTACTGTACAGTAGAGAAAAATTATAGAGGTGGGCGATTATAAGATATACTAATGAAATCATTCGATAATGACAATGTCTCGAGATATCTCGAGTCGAGTTTGTAGTTACTAATTAGTAGTCAGTCACGCACGCACGGTCGCTAGTCGCGCGCGACTCGATTCACTCATATACCTACCTAACCTCAGATACCTACCTAAAACTAACAAGTATAAAACATATCAATATAAATATCGATAAACTTACCGTTAAATAAATCCACTATTACAAGTAAAAAGAGTCACGTTTCACACCACCGTAATAAAAAAAAATTGGCAGTGATAGGAACTGCCGATAGAAGTGAAAGGTTATAACTCAGAATTTGATAGCTTACCTTGGAAACTACACGGGTGTAACCGGAGGGTGTGGCCTCGCCATCTTGGCATGGCCATCTAGAAATGCGTCAGCATTTCCCATTGGCTGATACGTTTCTAGATGGCCAATAGCTATGGTCCCGAGTTTACCGGAAGCTTTCTTATCATACCCGAGCGTGACGAATGAATTCAATTCACAGCCCACGAAAAATCTGTCTAGGCGCGCCTAAAGAAGTTTTCACTTCAACAAACCAAACTGAACCAATGTCTAGAGTCTAGACTACTTAAGTCACGGAACAACTGTCGTTGACGTCGTATAACACGATCAGTAGAACTAATTATTAATATCATTCGATTTTGAAAACATATTAGTTACTAATTCCATAATCGATTTTCAACATTAGTAACACAAAATAAATCGATTTAGCCGATCAATCATAATCGCCCACCTCTACTATTTACGAAAAAATAAAATTGAAACAGTGTTTCCAACTCCTAAAAATAATTAGCCCTAAACCACACATTTACTTGAAAATCTTCTTATTTGTTTTTAGTCAAATATAAAATTAACACTTTTATTGAAAAAATATTTAACATAAAGAAATCACAACAAATAGTCAGAACTAGTAGGTTATGTTCCTAATTTATTACAATTCCAAAAAATGCTAGTTACTAAATTTATTAAAAAATATATTATGCAACAAATTATGTATAATATAAATCAGGGATGTTACGGAGCTTCGACTCCGACTCCGTTATGTCGGAAGTTCCGATTAGTTTTACACCTCCGGTTCCGACTCCGGTTCCGATACTTTTGAATCGGAGGTTTTAATCGGATGTCGAAGCATAACTCAGCGGCGGCGCCCTGCGCCGATAGTAACGAACAGTTTCGCAGGAACATGTCGCGCAGGGAATCTCACGCGCACGAGTGTAATGAAAAGTATACTAAATGAGCACAACATAGAAAAACACAAAATTCCAGCACTTTATATTAAATTTCCGCCAATATTATCGTGTCCACCAGGCTCGGTAGCGAGCGAATACCTTTTTGGTGGCGTCGATTTAATCTACAAGGGGGCGCCTAGTGCCAGAAAACGAAAAAAGGACATTTTCGACGCCGCTCACTGATGTTAAGAAACTAAAAACTATAACAAAAACAATATACAGAAAAAAAAAAAATGGCACCTGAAAAAACTATTTTAATTCATGTACTCGAAATTATCAGAGATGACCCCACATTATTTTTTTATAATAAAATTTATAATTTTACGTTCTATTAAAGTAACCGAACCACAGAATAAATATTATACCGAACACTTTATAATTTATGTTTAATTATTGAGTAATTAAATAAAACTTTGTCAAAAATTGACTCCTGATTTAATATTGATTTCCCCTCCAAACTGTGTCATGCTATTCTCGACTTTAGGTATGCATATCATATTAAAAAATGTTTGTCTGTAAAGTCGGTTTACTGACGATAGAACGTGACAACGTCTTAAGAAAATACTGATGATGAATGGTAGCATTTTTCAAAAGAAAATTTTAATTTCATTTGTTTAATAGATTTGTATGTAAAAAGTAATCAGTAGAATTTAGTCATTTTCAATCAAAACAATGCAAAAAAGCTTTTAGATGCCGGGGATCGAACCCGGGGCATTTCACATGCAAAGCGAACGCTCTACTACTGAGCTACATCCCCGCTTGAACTACTGGTCGAAATAATTAATACAACTGTAACAAACATGCGGCGAGGGTAACGACCGACGGTAACGCGGGTAACGGTACATGACGTCATGTTTTGTGGGCGTGCAGCCGGCTTCATCGAATTATAAGACGTTATCACGTCAAAAGGGCCTCGCGCGGGTGAAATCAGATTTTTTTCTGGCATTAGGCGCACTCTTAAGAAATATCTTAGACTGAGACAGCTTCAAAGCTTAATATACACACTTTTGGTGTCAATGTATTTAATTTAATTTGTTTGAAAGCTTTTGTTCATTTAACATACTTTATATGGCACTTTGGGATTCAATTTATTGATTTTTTTGTTTATTTTTGAATATTCCATTTTTTTTAATTTTTTGTGATATTTCATGAAACAAAACAATGAAAAGTTTGAATGAATGTTTTACTTGTCCTAAAATAAAAATCTCTCTCCTACCACCACTTCTGACCCTACCTCCGACTCCGGTTCCGACTCCGACTCCGACTCCGATAAATCAAATTTAAAAACTCCGACTCCGACTTCGGTTTCGATAAGATCACCTCCGTTACATCCCTGATATAAATATATTTTTTTATCTGAAGTAATTTTTAAATACATAATAATAATATAATACATTATTACGCTACCAATTTTACCAATTTTTACTCATTTATACCTACTCATTGACCTCATAATCACCCTACGTATCACGGGAAATCCGTTAAGTTGGCAACACTGCTAAGAGCATTTAGTCTGTAAATGTAAGAACATAAGATTGAAAGTCGAATGACCGAGTGGGGAGGACGGCGTGACAGTCTTCCCTCCCTCTTTTTTTGTGAACATAAGAAAGAGATGCACCATTAGTAACATTCGGTCTCCAGGCCCGCGATAAAAGCTATGCGATAGCTTAAAAATATGATGTACATTACCATGCAAACTACCAACGAAAATTGGTTTGAACTCCATCTGACGAGTAGTTTTTTTTTAATACGACATAAATACACTATTATTAAAACTTCGATCAAAGTTACAACGCACTATGTGTACTATGTATATTAGGTTACTTGCTGCAACGGAACCCTTCATGGGCGAGGCCAACTCGCACTTAGCCATTTTATTTTAATTTGAGGAATATTTTATTACAGTGGTCTATTATATTTATTTATTACTAGCTGTGCCTCGCGGTGTTACGTAGTTCCCGTTCTCCTTATTTTGTCTGGATAAAAAGTAGTCTTATGTGTTCTTCCAGACTATAAATGTACCTGTATTCCAAATTTCAGCCGGATTCGTTCATACGTTACGACGCGATTGAGCAATAAACATCCATACATTGACATTTATAATATTAGTAGGAAGTAAGATGTTTTTAGTTATTCTTAAAGACCCCTTCGTTCAAAAGTACAATCTCGTATATTGTAGTTAAAATCCGTCTTTTTCTGCCGATGGCTTGAAAAAATGCACAATAAGGCTGCCACTTGTGACATTTATTACATTACTAGCAGTGCCTTGCGGTTATACCCGCGTAGTTCCCGTTCCCGGGATAAAAAGTAAAATAGATAAAAAGCCTACATGCTATTCCATACCATAATCTGACTATATTCTAAATGTCAACTCGATCCGTTCAGAAGTTCTGACGTGCTTGACAAACGTCCAAACATTAATGTTTATAATATTAGTAGGATATATTTTTCGTTTTGTCCCGCCAGGTTTGCACCTCCGTGTTGAGGTATAATATGAGAAGTATCTGACAAGTTTTCAACCTGCCTTAAATACCTACCCAAAATTTTCTACCAACTCATGAAATACCAAGACAATGGACGCGTATATAATACTAGCTGATCCGTGCGCGCGTTGCTACGCCATCTATCGAAAATTGGTCGTACCAATTCAAATTTTGAATAAATTCGGTTACCCTAGATTCTAATGACGCACACTTTAAGTTAGACACAAGCTGTCACGCAACGAAAGCTCTCAAAAAACAATATTTTTCCCCGTTTTTGTTACATTTTTCATTCATGCTCCGCTCCTGTTGATAGTAGCGAAAAGTTAAATAGCCTATAGCCTTCCTCGATAAATGGACTATCCAACAGAGAAAGAATCTTTCAATTCGTACCAGTAGTTCCCGAGATCCTAGCGTTCAAACATACAAACAAACTCTTCAGCTTTATAATCTTATATATAAAATTCTCGTGTCACAGTGTTTGTTTCCTTACTCCTCCGAAACGGCTTTACTGATTTTAACCAAATTTTATATGCATATTCTGTAGGTATGAGAATCGGCTACTAGCTATTTTTCATACCCCTAAGTGACAAGGGTTATTCACTAAGGCAAAACAACGTTTGCGGGGTCAGCTAGTATTAGTATAGATTACACCGAGATGGCATAGACAGCCGCTGCTAGCCACTCACTTAGTTTGTGTCAAACAACGAAGTTCCACTCGAATCGAAACCAAATTCCCCACAGAGAAACTAACAGCCAGATGAACCAACATTCTCGGTGGCCCGGAGTCAAAGCGAGCTATCTATCGGCCACATCGAAGGACAAACAAATTACCTTCCTATTAGAACGTTGCGTCCACATGAGAGGACGGGCCGGTGGTCCAAGGTGTGAGAGAGTGCTGAAAATATGTTTAATATGGCGCATGTAGCCAGTATTAAACAAAAAAAAGCACATAAAACTCATTGTTTTAAATTAAGTGTGATATATTAGATAATACAAGGAGTATTATGGTATCTATGTGTGGTATTTTCATGAATTATTGTATATCATAGAAGAAAAAAATCCAATTATCATCAAATTATGAATAATTCTGTACACTTTTACGTTTCGCTTAACTTTTATCAAAAGTACAGATGTTCTTCGCTGTCGCTTGTATAATGTACTATACGTGCGGCAACCTCACCTATCCGTCGTATTATGAGCCATTGACGGGCAGCAGTACAAGCCCCTAATCTATGGTCCCGGGACGTAATCTATGGGTCTTATCTGTACATGGGACATGGGTGGCTTTCGACGGCTTTCGGTCCTGAGACGCGGACATGGCCATTTCATGTCGAGGCCGATTTTGTTACTTGTATAAATAAATATTTTCTTCGTTGATACACAGTACACCTACCTATATATAAATGTTGACGATGGTATGTCGCATTTTTAAAACGAGATTAGATTTTATTTTATCATCAATCATCAACAGCCCACTATATATGCTGCTGCTGCACTGCTGGGACTCGGGATCTTCTCTCGCAAGGAGATTTTATTTTATTGAAGTGAAAACTATTTTTAGCTTTGAGCTCTTTTTGCTTGGGGAAAATTTTATGGGTATCCGTCACCGATATGCTAATGTAGTAGCGTCGGAGCGGCGATGGAGCACCGGAACGAGACGTCCTTGATGAAATACATAGATAGACAACAGTGTGGAATAAAACATATACTACTTTAGCACGAAAAAATAACGGGATCTAGAATTATGCGATTAAATCGGTGAGATGTTGCTAGTTAGTAATAATAGTGAGCTGTCGTCATAGTTTAAAACAATAGATGACAATACAATTGATAGGTTTAAGTACGTCGACAGTTACTAGCGCTGACCTATAACTGTTGATGACAATAAAAATAAAATGCTAAAATGTACGACAAGCTTGCTTCGCGGCTTCTGACGGTACAAAGCTTTTGCTTCAGGCACTAATATATAGATTAGTGAAAGGCCTCAGAAACGGTACAAATGTAGATAATTCCGTGTTTTCCCTTTCATTGCTACACAAAAATAAAGGCAATGAGTATAATATCTCCCGTCCGTTCGCTGGGAACGTGGGAACTAATCTAGCCGGCTGGATAATTCAGCACCGCTATCCCGTTTGTATAAATGTACTAATATATATTCTGTAACACGTATGCTTAGTGCGGCGCGGCAGACGTTAACTTTAATATTACATAGCAGGGCGGAACCGAGAGTATGATATCTACAGAGGAATAACTCAACACGAGTCAACGCTTGTAGTGGTAGGGCTCTTTTGCAGAGTCCGCCTGGGGAAGTACTACACCTTTGTCACTTAGTCTATACGCCAAGTAATATTCAAAAATCACTGTGTACCAACATAAAAGGCAATGTGTCCAGAGAAATTACGGGAAATAGAGGTCATCTTATATCTTTGGGTGATGATGTGATGAGGACAGTGCAGTGCTAGGTAATGATTTAGACTTTGCATGTTCCAATGGCTACGTGACACGGTGTTGTTATCGGCAGGCGTGTTGCTTACCATGTCCTGCTTGTCTCTTTACTAAAAAAAAGGTGATCCGAATGGAGAAGTTGTCGTTTGTAGTATTTTAACATACTTTTCAATGCATTCGCCTTTATTATTATTAATTATTATTAATATTATTGCATCGCCAATCGATCGAAGCGAAGTCTGGTTAAAATACGCCTAAAAGGGAGTGTAATTTTTCTGGGTTTTGCTTTCACTAGTTCTTTTGTAGTAAACACAGCGCATAAAATGGCATTAAAAAGCTTCGCCATATCAAAAACGTCGCAGAAATATACATTTTAGATTGAAAAAAAAAAAAATGACTAAGTTTTTTTCATGGAAATAAAAAGATTCGTATTACACAACTTGTGTGAAATAATCAGTTTCTCTGTAAATTTCATACTCTGGAAACAGCGGGGCGGAAATGTAACCTTGAGTGTAAAAAGTGTAAGGTTCAGAGGGAAATGCCCCGGGCAATGGAAATATTTAAAGAGCATCGGTTTAAATGGGTCATTTTTAAATAAAATGTCGGAGAGGCATGTTAGGCCATAGAAATATTTTTGTACTCAAAGTACAAAATACAACTCGTCAAAAGGTCTTTAAAATTGAATGAATGGAAAATGGAAAACAAAATCCGACTTTATTTTTTTATTTAATTGTCTGATTCTGTGAAAAATTAATTTTAACTGTAATAATGTGTTGTTACTGGCAAATAGTTCAATAATTTATTATCCGTACAAAATTTGTCTACGAAACTGATTTGTTAAAAAATAGTCAATTTTCAGAAGTATTTGCGATAGCGGCGACAACGTTGTATCCTACTTCTTTGAATTAACTTTTAAACAAACTCTTTACTCTCACGATATATTACGATAAAAAGTGTAACAAAACATATATCACAGCCACAATTTTATTAACAGCCCATCTATACTTTTCGTCACTACGATCTTTTCGACAAACTCTATTTTGTGGGATTATTCTTAAAACCGTACCTATAGTTTTTCAATATCTTTATTTGTTATTGCTTAATGATAACGTACGATAACGATACGTACGTAACGACGTTAACGATATTTTCAACGCACTACTATCATGAAATTTGCTTTAAAATTAACGATTTCTGCAAACTAGGAGAATTACAGGATGGTCGGTTAATTGTGCCGCGTCCCACGTCATGTATTTGACACACACGATAATAACAAACATAAATACTTTCTTGTTTATAAAAGTCTGTGTCTCAAATTCAGAAAAGATTAATATTGTTTTTTATGATCGAATTTGGACCACATGACGACCATAGAATTATATGAGAATTACTATATATAACATAGACCTATGGAATGTATTGAATGCATGTTTAGTTTGGGACTAGATAAGAGTAGCGTTTTGTCACAGAATAAACATTAGTACAGAAGCCTAACTTACCAAAAACAATTATATAAATAGCGACTCTTGCTGGGATACAACAAAGTTCAATTCAGCTCGCAATACCTGTCCCGATTTTCAAATAAATATTTGCGCTCTTTCTAACGCGTAACTCTGTCCCTATCTAGCGCGGAGGGTTGTCGACATATCTAATAACAATATGCGCGGGAAACGTGATGCGCGAGCGCTCAGCCGTGCGTCCGACAACCGACTGGCACTTGTCCCCTGGGAGAGACGGTCTAGCTGTAGGCTAAAACCGCGCGACCTTGAGCGAGTGATGATGCACTGGTTTTGGGAGAAATATCTACCACTATTTATTAATTTTATGTGTCATTACATAAATGTTTCTCATGTAAAATATTATGTGAATCCATAACCATCATATTGGACAGTCGTACATGCAACTGATCTCTGAGGCCTTTAGTTATTCACGTATCGAAAACACTCGTAGTCAGCCCCCACGGTTTCAGGACTGAACCGACCACTTAAACCGATTACGTCACCTTGTTAAACATGTACAGCCGTGGTATCGGGCTCCGATTCATTTATTCACCGCCAGCTTTCAAGGCGTTAATCTTTAATTTTAATGGATAAACGTTTTTCCTCAGTTTGTGTTGACTTTCTTCGTATTTACGATTCAACGACAATATAAAGGAAATACAATCAGTATGATATAAAGATTTGGATTGCTTGTTTAGGCAGAGACCTATTAACGGTTACTTTTAGGTAAACACGCTCCGTCGTAGACCGCGTCGTCGCTTAACATCAGGCGTGATAGTGGTCAAGTGTAAACGGACTTATAAAATAATAAAAAAAGCAATTTCTAACCGAAGAACAATATTATTAATAATGCCAATAGGGTACCGGACTGGGTCAAAAATACACCATCCTAATTAGTCTGTCAGCTAGATCATGGAAAAATATTGGACACGTATTTTTTGTTTTTTCATAATGTTAAAAATCGTCAAAGATATAGACCATCAAACTTCGAGAGTGGGGGGTCGCAACGTCACTCGTGAGTAAAAATCGTACTCACAAGTGACGTCACACGAAACTTCGAAGCGCTATATCTTCGTAATTTATTGTTTGTGAAACAAAAGAAAAATACGTGTACAATATTTTTTGGCAATCTAACTAACGGGCTACTTAGTTTTTTTGAGGATTGTACCCTATTATCGGTGAAAATGTTACGGCAGGTCTAGTTTTGAGAAAGGCGACTGCCGATCCGGAGCCCTGGGTTCAACAGCCCACGCGCACCACTGTATTTTCGGAGTAATATGCGTAATGCCGCTGACTTAAAACAGTGAAGGCAAATATCTGGATGAAACCGACATGTTACTAGAATCTTTCGAGGTCGTATCATCTGCCAACCCGCCCTGAGCTAGCTTGGTGGATTATGGCCTAGGCTCTCCTTGCGGGTCCGGGCGCTGAGTCCCACCAGTTAAGTAGGACCATTAATGAGCTACCTGATATGAGCGAACAAATCGCAGAATTATTCCTTGATTCATCTCGTGCATAAATACAGCCAAACGAATACACCTTTAACGATCTTTACACATTCGTACCCGAGCCTATTGTTCTGTTCTTGGCAAGATATTAAGCAAAGAAAATAAATTATACTGAACCCGTTGACTTCCGTCTTATCATTATGATACAAATGTCATTTTCTGTGACTGATGCGTGTCACAATGGGTAAAAGAGGGTAACTCGCTTTTCGTATTCGCCCTGTTGTTCGTATTACATTCCTGTCTCTTAATATTTAATCTGTGCTCTAAAGGTGGATTATTAATTCATTCTTGACAATGGCTTATGCGAAAACGAGATAGAAGCTGTACGAGATTAGACAGAATGTATTGATCCGAAAGAGCGCGTTTTAACATAATTCCACTTTTTTTTCTATGGGGTCAAATCACATCAAGATACGTATGTCAATTTTGACTACAGGGTCAAAAAATGGAAAAAATGCTTCATCGTAAATGTATTTAGTCGAGATTTTATTAGCATGTATGTTTATGTTTTAACGTAAACACTTAATTTGTATTTAACTGATATTATAGTGTCTAGAATCGCACTTTTTTTTTTTTAATTTTTCTAACTATCGCCACCTGAAGGTTGTCAGGAAAAGATCGCTTTCAGTTTCAGTCAGTCAGCTTTACCTAGTTTCAGGCTAGATAGTATCTGTGTGAAGTGTCCATAACTATTTATTTATTTTAAAGTAATAATGGCGAAGAAGGTTTATTACCTATTTTTGCTTAATAATAATAATAATAATAAACTCTTTATTAAAAGACCACACAGAGTAAAACACAAACAAAACAAAAAAATAAACTTAGTAACTAATGGGTGAGACTCTTAATTGCTTAGTACACGTAGCCGCTGCTTTATTATTATTTAGTAAATGATCTGTAAAATATTAATATATAACATTGCAATTTCAATTTTGTTTTCATTTAACTGAGCACTATTTAATTGGATAATTTGTGAAAGGATTTTAATAGCAATTTCGACGTAACGTTGTCATTGTTTTAAGCTCTCACGGTTGTGCACCACACTATTGCTATCAATTAAAGGATATTCCCCATGGTCGAATAGTAGGCGAGTCCTTCGATGTAGGGTCATAGATCATGTTCGAGTGTAAAATGGGTATAAATCATTGACATTGCTTAGAAAACGTATTTACATTGCTTCGTAACCAGAACACAAAACCTGGCTTAAGCTCGAGCTTTTTGAGCACGTTTGGTTTGACAAATGTCAAATATTTCCATACTGATTTGAATCATGGTGTTTGGAGGCTTTGGAATCGTCGATCGAGAGACGTGCCAAAAAGAGTCCTATGACACGACACTCTTGTTGATGTAGACCACATTCTCACTTAACATCAGGCGAGATGTCAAGTACATATATAGTAAGTACATAGTATTCACACCGTAAAAATGAAAATGTTCGAAATACTTCGGTGACCCTCCATTATTAGCTTCAGGAATGATTAACAGACATCATCTATTTCATCCCCAAATTGCATCCATTCCATTTATCATCCAACAACAGTATAATCATATTTCAGTTCATTCAGTTCGGAATAATCCTGTTTCATCTAGTTGGCTGTTAGTTTCTAGCGAATATCTGTTATCTAACTAAAGCATATAAACCGCAAAACGACATTTGAGTATCCGATACCGGATTTGCCGATAATTATCGATGCTGGCTAGATTTCCCGGTAACTACCGGTGCAGATTATTGGTAATTACCGATGTCAGCGGTAGACGGGTTAAAGCTATTTCGCGGATCACTGGTTTGGTTGGATTTGGTCAGGAAACCTGATCGGTGTTTTGGGGTAATTTTGAAAATTTTAATTTTAGGGTAATTTTAGAATTTCACTCATTTTTTAATTTTAATTATCTTTTTACTATAATATTGTTAAGCTGTGGTGTTATGTTTTTGCTGATATTAGTGGCCCTACCATTTTTTCTAATATATGTACCAATTTGTCTACAGCTATGCATTGATATGTTTACATTAGTTATCGTATTCCAGTTTCAACGGCGAAGTTTAAAATAAAGAAGGATATTTTCAATTCGGTTTTACCCATATTCTATTTTGTATGTACGTTGTACGAGTATGTGTGTTCTGCAATAGCTTCGCCAATTAAGAATACAATTTGGTAATCATTATTTTTTTGTTTGGTACATCATACTTCAGAGGTGGTCCCATATACATTTATTCGAAATAGTGGTACATCATATTGTTATGATTTGCACACATCGTTGACTCGGAAACTTCGCTGTCTCATTGGAACTGTGTGTTTAGTTGGTTTCATGCAATTTAAGAAATTTAATGTAGTGTCTGAGTGTAATCTTAAATTGAAGTCAGTGTTAGTTTGTTCAAAGAAAATTAAATTATTAATTTATAATAGTTGTATCGATCGTTGTGGAAATCTAGGGGGAGGCCTATGTTCAGCAGTGGACGTGTTGTGGCTGATGATGATGATGATGAATAGTTGTACACTCTCCAAAATGTATCCGATATAAAATCGACCATGTTGACGGAACTTATTAATAATGATTTGATGACATGGTAAGTTCTGGTTCTCATTGAAACGACGAAATCCAAGCAATTTCGTATTAAGTCTAGGCTTGTGAGTCCGCTCATTGGCGAAATTCTTGAGAATTGCGGCCCTGTTAAGTTTCAAAGTTGAATAAGTTTTGGTTAAATTGTTGCAATTCTAAACTAGACTTGTTTTAAACTATTTCGTAATTATTCGTAGACATCGAAATAACGTGTTTATTGGGCGCTCGTACTATTAATAGATGGATCAAGTTTAGCTAGGTATGGGACTTGATAGTTTTGTAAGAAATGCCTACAAATATCTATCCTTTTTTCACTTTCTAGCCGTTCTTGAGTTTCCACACATTTAGCGATTAATTTTGTTGAATGTAAATTTTGTAGATACAAGAAGATAGGTCATAGAATATCCATCAAATTCACTGTGTAGCTACTGACGTATGTATAAGAATCTCTTTTATATTCTCGGTGCTGGGACTTGAGGTCTTTCTCACAAGGCGAAAATAAAGGTCATAATCCACGTTGGCCAACTGCGGGTTAGCGGATGAAGCATGTCCTTGAAAGATTGGAACAAGATTTCCTCACGATGCGTTTTCCTTCACCATTAACCCTTTTTTTTTTTTTTTTTAGTTTAACCTGGGTTGTCCCACTGCTGGGCAAAGGTCTCCCCCAATTCCCTCCACTTTATCCGGTCCTGAGCTACCATCGTCCAATCATTTTTAAACGCCCTGAGTTCGTCCTTCCATCGCGTTGGAGGACGACCCTGGGGTCGACTGGCCGATGGTGTCCACTCTGTAGAAACCCGGGCCCACCGATCGGGGTGCATTCTGGTCACATGACCCGCCCACTCCCATTTAAGCTTGGCAGACCTAAATCCTACATCTGTTGCACCTGTAATGGAACGCAGTATGGTGTTGCGAACACGGTCTTGTCTTTTAATTCCTAAAATACTGCGTTCCATTGCTCGTTGGCAAACTCCGAGGCGGAAATTCTGAGCTTTAGTTAACGACCAAGTCTGCGCACCGTAGGTTAGGATGGGCAAGATACATGTGTCGAGCAGTTTGCGCTTCAGGGAGATCGGAAGTTCTCCCTTCATTAGCTCTTTCATGGACCAGTAGCTCTTCCAGGCGTTGTCTATTCGACGACTGATCTCCTTGTCTTGCCTGTTATCGAAAGAAACTATCTGGCCCAAGTAAGTGTACTCATTGACATAAAGTATTGCTTGCCCATCTACCTCGACCCTACGTTTTGTGCTATTAGTCATGAGTTGTGTTTTTGACCAGTTCATCAGAAGTCCCACTTCACGGCTAGCCCTGCTCAGATCTTGGAGCATGAGCTCCAGTTGTGGTGCTGATGTGGCAAAGAGAACAATGTCGTCGGCAATTCTGAGATTTGTTAGAAAATTGCCTCCGACATTGATGCCGTGTGTTGTCCAAGATGCTGCCAGTGTTTTGAAAACCTCTTCGAGAGTGCTTGTGAATAATTTGGGAGAGAGTGGATCGCCTTGTTTAACACCTTTAGATATTTTAAACGATGGGCCCGAAGACTGTAGTTTTATGTTAGCAGTACTGTGATTATAAATAATTTTGAGGAGATCTATATAAGTTGGCTCTACGTTTTGTTTTAGGAGGGAAGAAAATATAGCAGTGTGCGTTAAGCTATCGAAAGCTTTCGCATAATCCACAAAAGCTAAATATAGTGGTTTCTTGTATTCTTTGTGTTTCTCTATTATTTGATTTAGTGTGTGGAGATGATCAGTCGTAGAGAAAAATGGGCGAAATCCGGCTTGTTCTGGCGGTTGGTGTTTGTCGAGTGTCCCAGCTATGCGCTTTTGTATAATTTTGATAAATAATTTGTAGATGTGAGATACTAAACTTATTGGTCTATAGTTATTTATATTTGAAGTGTCACCCTTTTTATGCAAAAGAACAATGTTGGAATGACACATGTGTTGAGGAATTTGACCCGTATCTAAAATAGAATTAAATAGGTTTGTGAGTGGGGGTATTAGCGTCTTAGATCCAATTTTCAGCTCTTCTGTAGTACCTTTATTGAGAGTATTTTTACCACCATAAATTTTCATAGAATTCTTTCAAAATAATTTTTTTTCGTGGTAATTTTGTGTATAGGGAGGATATTGACCACCACATTTTCCGGAGTTTCCAACGAACTGGCTAATTTCCTAAGACTGTATATTTAATTAAAGTAATAAATACACATAGCTGGGCACCGTTAACCAAATAGTTAACTTCGTTAATCGTTAATCCGTTACAAAAAAAGTTAACTTCGTTAAACGTTAAAGCGTTACATTTCGTAAGAATTAACGGAAGTTAACGTTAATCGTTAATCCGTTAATATGCGTATTGGATATTTATATCGTTGCGTTAGTGAACTTATAAAACCTGTTGGTTTATGTTCTGGAAGTTAACAGGTTAGGAAAAAACCAAATACTTGTAGAGTTTAATTTTATTATTGAAGTGAAAACTTCTTTAGGCGCGCCGAGACAGATTTTTCGTGGGCTGTGAATTGAATTCTAGCGTCACGCTCGGGTATGATAAGAAATCTTCGGGTAAACTGGGGACCATGGCTATTGGCCATCTAGAAATGCGTCAGCCAATGGGAAATGCTGAAAGAGCGTGGCCTGGCCATCACGGCATGGCCATCTAGAAATGCATCAGCCAATAGAAAATGCTGCTGCTTTTCTAGATGGCCATGCCATGACGACCAGGCCACGCCTTCCGGTTACACCCGTGTAGTATCCAAGGTAAGCTATCAAATTCTGAGTTATAAGTTTACACTTCTGTCGGCAGTTTCTATGACTGCCAATTTTTTTTATTTAATTTAATTTAATGTGTATTTTAATCGTCGGGCATAATGTGCATAGGTATCTATTTCCCCTCATGAACATTTGAACATGTCGAAGTTCTCGTCTGAAAGCGAGGCTCGCTTTGGTGTTAAAATGTCTTTACCCGTGGATAGCAGACGTTTAACTGCAGCGTTTGAGGGCTGTTTTCCAATATTCAAACCAATCCGTTCCCGTTCCCAGACGTTCTGACGTGATGAAACAACAAATATTACAACATCCAAAAATTGCCATTTATAATATTAGTAAGATGTTAAACACTGGAATTTTCATTGTATACCTCCATTTCTTCATTCTTATACAATGATTTGTTCATTTTATTTAACTTTTCTTTGGTTAGTTGAAATGAGCTACCACCGATTTTATTAAAAGAAAGATACAGATAAACGATCGAAAAAGTATGATTGAATTTATCGGGGAGTTCCCCACTAGCTATGGATTACTATAATCTACTTAGTTTACTAGGGATGTGTGAAATATTCAACTAAATTGTAAACGTCAGTCAAATTCGAGTATGTCTGTCTATGCTCAAATTTTCAGCCAAAAACAACTCGAGATTATTGGAAATATGACTTATGATAACAAAATTGTATTTGTTTTCATATAACGTCAACTGATCATGCCACAGGCTAAAATGACGCCTCAATCCTGCCAAAATTGCAGGAACCCGCCACATATGGTCACACTGCGCCCAGGACTTATACTTGTCTGAACCTGTTTTTTGCACCGCGCCGAGGTGCCGTGCGGTAAATAGTAAGCATTGGATTAACGATTAACGGACTTCTGCATAATTAACGGAAGTTAACATGTCCGTTAACATTTTTCCAATTTAACTTAAAAGTTAATCCGTTAATCAAAATGTTAACTTCGTTAATTAACGATTAACGGATTAACGAGTTAATGCCCAGCTATGTAAATACATACCGAATGCATTGACAGTTTTTATTTTTTCTCATCAAATCCTTATGCCTTTTAAAGGGTTAAATCCAGTAGTGATGACTAACTCGTAGATCACTTGGAATTATATACAGGCTGCAGTGAGATTTGAAACTACGACCATGATTGTGGGTCGGACGTTCTCATCACTTTGCCAGTACGGCTTCGACTCTTATAACTAACGTATACATCCCGCGAACAATGCCCGAAAGCTTTTACCTATCGCGGCATCTTGTTTGCAAATCCTCATGCGCAGACTTATATTAACTTTCTGCAAACTTTCTCTTAAATATTCTTCATAAGTCGCCCCATAAAACTCACGATTTACTACCACGAGCTTCGACTTTATCCCTTTGAAATACGGAAGGAAATTGAATGAAATGTACACGCGTGGTCGTAAAGATATAAAGATATCCTTTCCGAGAGTTTTCCTGAGTTTCTTTATGTTTAAATCAATTGAAGGAGTAAGCTTCCCTGAACAAACACAATTATTACGCCAATGACGAGAGAATTTATGGTCTCAAATACTTTTACGTTGGGATAAAAGTATGTAAGAGACAGAAAAAGGGGAAGTGGAACTTTATGTTGAATGGGGGAGGGGAGATTGCGGTGTGTTTTGTGTTACTTGATTTTTTTTTTTAAACTAGCCATCACAGATCCGAGGGTCCGTGCTCTTTGTCACAACTCACAACCAACACCTTTGAACTAAGTTCTAATTTCTACGTAGCAAGTATACCATAAGCTGTGCAAGTACCTCAAGCCTGTTTACGAGTGAGTCATACTGTCAACCATTGCTCTCGACCATATTTGAGAGAAAAAGGCAAACCACCGCACCTTATCAACTATCTGGCCGCCATAGTACAAGTTTTGCTTAGTTTGGGGTCAGATGGTGTTGTGTGAATTGTCCACCAATATTTATTTATTTATTTTCTTCACGATTCCTTGCGATGTTTTCCTGGCTGACGGTGATGACAAATGACTACATCTGCATTTGGAAAAAAACTCAGAAGTTCAAGCGGGAATCGAATGTTTGATCTTACAATTATGATACCTATCGGATTTATTCGCCAATATTCATACTGAATTCTATAAATAACCCATTAATTTATTGCACTACGAACTTACAACGCCTGCATTCTCATGCAAATGAATTTCAAATCGAATAGCAGTTTCTTTACAACGATTTACATTGCAAAACTCGTTCTAAATTACAAACATGCCTGCTTTTCCATGATTAAGGTACATTTTGCCGTGATTACGCCACATTTTGCCATGATTACGGCAAATAAAGGGATTGTTTTGAGCCGCAAAAAGAAAATGCCATTCCGCATATTTTCCTTGAATCTAACCACACATTACGGGCTTCAAACGAATTGTTGCATGATGGAAAAATTCTAAAACGCGGTGCAAGTATGCTATACGTTTTAACAAAAGCTGGCAACACGCTTCGAGTACTGTACAAACTGAGTGTAGGCCGATGTGGAGGGTAATGTCTTTCAAACACCAACGTAAAATTTGTATTTTTTTAACATTAGTAGGTTTGTAAGTACAATATGTATAATTTCGTAGACCGCATCGTCGATTAACATAGGTTAAGTTTTCATTGTGCTTGCTTAATTTGAAATTAAACAAAAATTACTTAAAATAAAACACAATAATGTAGCAATTGGCGACCTTATCACTAAAATCTATCCAACTTGATGAGAGTCAAGTGCGAATCTAAAATCGATTAAAAACTAAATTTCAACGTAAATCTATACTTCGATACTTATGTTATATAGCCGAAGTGGTTTTTAGTTAGAACGCGCTAATCTCAGGAACTCCTGGACTGATTTCAAAAGTTCTTTCACCGTTAAATTTGTACGTAATCCCTGACTGCTACAGGTAGGCTATATATTATGTAACACGAGCGAAACCGGGGCGGACCGTTAGTCAACTATAAGTACCTAGTGTTAGTTGTAGTCGTTTAGTAAATCAGTTAGTTGGGTACGATCGAATATTGTATTACAAAGTGGCGTAGCACCGGCGTAGCTGCTGTGAGACTGGGTGGCTTGTAGACATGCTACGAATAGCTACGACGAAGTCTTGCTGTGATGAGACAAAATGTTATATATATCGCAATAATTAAGTGCCTTGAAAGCAATGTTGTATGTTGTTGATGTGTAAAAATAAAAAATGTGTAGAATATTTGCAAATCATATTTTATTATCATAATTTAGAACATACTTCAGAAACTACATTTGAAAACGCGAACTGAATTTTTCAATTGGATAGTATACATATTTTAAATTATTTTGAAAAAGAAGGAAGTGTAAAATTTTATAGGATTTAATTTTAAAAAAATAAGGGACTAAAAAAAACATCTGCACAAAAAACTATTTATTATATCGATAGCTAGTACTTTTTAGTGTTATTCGGGTTTTCGGACAAACATTAATTTGCTATGAACATGGCTTCTATATTTATGTTATGCACTATTTATAATCTGAATATTATTTTAACCTATTATTGATTTCGTTTCAGGTAAGTCCCCGAGGATTACAAATCGATTTGTGTCACAAAAATAGGCATTAAAAGGTAAGTCATTTATCACTTTAAAAGGTACTTCCGCATCGTCACGTTTCCGTGCATATACAGCGTGTCCGGTCACCGGTAGCGATGTTATCCTACTAATATTATAAATGTCAATGTATGGATGTTTGGATATTTGGATGTTTGTTGTTCAATCACGTCCTAACGTATGAACGGATCTGGCTGAAATTTGGAATACAGTTAGATTATAGTTTGGAAGAACACATAGGCTATATCTTTTTATCCCGGAAAAATAATACGCGGGGTGCTGCTAGTTTAAAATAAAACTGGCCAAGTTCGAGTGGGACTCGTGCACGAAGTGTTCCATACGATATTATATGGGAGCCCCCTTAATTTTTTTTTTTTTAATTAATTATGTTTAAAGAGAATAAAACTAAATATTCTGTGAATAGTTAAAGCGTCTACCTGTCACCATTATTAGTATCGAGCAAGAAATGGTAAAAAATCAAGTTTGTTGTGTGGGAGCCCTTAACCTTAACCATTAATTTTATTTTATTATTAGTATTTGTTGTTATAGCGGCAATAGAAATACATAATCTGTGAACATTTCAACTGTCTAGCTACCACCGTTCTTGAGATACAGCCTGGTGACAGACGGATGGGCGGACAGCGAAGTCTCAGTAATGGGCTTTTTACCCTTTGGGTACGGAACCCTAAAAATAATTAATATTAAGTAACCCATTCTAATTATCATCATCTACAAAGTTCGCAGTTAGATATTTGTAGCGCTCACAAATTGAAATAGAAAATTGTTTTTTTTTTGTTTTTTTAAGTAGCAGCAAAATTACTTGTTTTATAAAGCATCGGAGTATATATGTATTTTGCTGGTACTATTGATCGCAATGTTGCCGGTATGTATAGGCAATCGTTATCCATAGATACCTGCTACCTGCCTGTGCCTGCTTTGAACTTTTATGTTTTATTAAGTCTTAACTTCACTTGTGTTAGCCACAAACAGGTGAAGTTCAGAATTTACTTGTAATAATTTTCGACGTTTATATTATAGCCAAAAGAGCATGACAGCTTTACTGCCTAAACCATCATTGACCGGCCACCCTGTATAAAAATACTGCACAAAAATACCGGAATTTAAAAATATTAACACGACCGTCCAAAAAGTTCGGTTCTCTATACAAACGGGAATGATATTCATCCATCATAATAAAAATGGCGACCGTTTTGATTTGCATAATGGGTTTAATTCAATTTAGGTTTAATAGGTTTTGTGTGGAAAGGTGTGGCTACTGGGTAAAGGCTATAAATATACCTATTCTTTATCGCTACTGCGATGAAAAGTGTGATGATTTAAAATTTGAAAGAGGTTTAAATTATTCAATTAATTCCTATGTTCGGGGTTACCATTTACTTTTACATACCATTTACTTTATACTCCGTGAAACTCTCATGGTATTACCCTTATGTCTTCCTTGAGAATAAAATTATATAATACAATATTATATTAAGTTACGGCTGGTCTAGTCTGGAGAACGACGACTGCCGATCCGAAGCCCCCGGGTGCAAATCCCACCACGCGCACCACTGTCTTTTCGAAGTCATGGGCGTAATGCCGCTAACTTTTAAAAGGTGAAGGAAAACGTCGCGAGGAATCCGACATATGTACCTAGAATCTTTTGAGGTCATGTGTCATCCACTAACCCTAACATGGGCAGCGTGGTGGATTATGGCCCTGCGAGAAAAGGCCCCGAGTCCCAGCAGTGGGAACATTTTGTGCTGCGGGCTGCTTATGCCAAATAAAAATTAATTAAATAATTCAAAACAAACTTATTCAAATATAAATAATTTAACTCCTTATCTCCCTCCCTACTTTCTGCGCGGGCGCCGCGACCCGTTATGTGTTGGTTACGTAATTCACCAATTATGGCTTTGAGTAGGAGTGGCTCTAGGAGTAGATCTCAAGTCCAGCTGTGAAACTTTTTTATTTTCACTTAATTGTTTATAACTATTGCAATTTTGCGAGCGGGCTTAACAAACTCTCAAAAACTATCTAGACGCCATTCTGAATAGAATGACACCTCAATACTAACACCCGGTTTACATTATTCCAGTCCAGCGGTCGAATCCAGCGATGGATTGCTTTCTGGAATAATGTGAACCGGCACTGGAATGCATTGACACTGGATTGATGCTATCCAGTGCCAGTTTACATTATTCCAGCAATCCAGCGCTGGATTCGACCGCTGGACTGGAATAATGTAAACGGGGTATTATGCTAGAATTAAAAAAAAAATTGACCTAAAAAGCACTTGTTTTACTAGTTTAGTAGTAGTAGGAATCTCTGCAAATTCCGTCTGGGAAAGTGTAACATCTTTACCAGTTATTCTAAAGCCAAGTAGTAATGTGTAAACATTACTGTGGTCCGGTTTAAAGGGCAATGTTTCTAGTGAAATTACAGGGCATAAGGACGATCGCAGTGCTAGGTAATTATTTGGACCTTTCATGTTTCAGTAGGTGGATGTCATTGTGCTGTTATGTATGGGCAGGCATGTTGCTAACCATCAGGTACATATCCTGCACGTTTCACTAGCCTAAACAAAAAAAAACTACGCCACCACGCCTTCTTTTGTAAATATTATTGTAGTCTGACTATCTTTTAATTAAAACTCTAAATAATCTGGCGTCTTCTTTTAAATTACCAGCCAAATAATCAAGTGAAGGAAGTTAAGCGATACAAACACCAACTCGATGCCATTTGGCAAAGAACGCCCCAACCTTGTTTGGGCGTATCCAATAAACGCTTTTTGGCATACGCTGAGCCAACTTTGTACTGATACCCTTTTAAAATGCAAACTACACACACGGCTCAAGGTTTTCGGTTAGAATGTAATATTTATAATGTGTTGTACAAACAAAAAAATGTGCACTTAAATTGTGTATAATTTAGCGTGTTAATATGTTTATTGAAAGTCATTGTTTAAATTAATCAATCGATTCGGAAACTGTTTATTGACCACTACTAACCCAGCACCCTGCGGGTTTACCCGTGTAGTTTCGGCTCCCATAATTTTCAACTTAATTGCCCTCAGGCTGAGAACGACAACTTCCTAAAAGGACAACTTCCGAGAACGACAACTTCCTAAAACGTCGATTCCAAAATGGACAAATTCCGAAAAGGACAAATTCCTAAAACGACAACATCTGAAAATTACGATTTCCGATAGAGACAAATTCAGGTAAATGACGACTTACTATAGTGTGTTCATTTCAGCCGTCATGAGAAATATATAATAACAAAAACGATACATTTTTATATGTATATGTTACCGGCCAAACCAAATTAGGACAAATTAGTTTATCCTAGCTCAAATAAGTTCATCCTTTGGGTGATAGAATAAACCGTACAGACTAGCCTGCCACTAACAGCGCAGTGACAGGCAGCTATTTGAACATGAAGAGTCCAAATCATTACCTAGCACCACACTGTGCTCGTCACTCGGAGACATAAGGTATTTTATCTTTTAGCCCAGTAATTTAGTTGGAAACATTTCCCTTTAAGCCGGATCATAGAAATATCTGCACACTACTGCTTGGCGGCAAAAAAACTGGCAAAGGTATACATACTTTCCCAGGCGGACTCTGTAAAGAGACCAAACTCCTACTACAAAGTCTTCCTAGTTTCTCCTTTTGACAATAAGACGAACTAGATTAGCCTAGCCTATATCGGCTTATCCAATTGCCTAAAACATAAAGCGATTTGACCTAGGAAGTTAATTCGGCTGGTAGGGTGCCATTTAAAACGCATAACTTTTTTTTCCCTAATTTACTTTGTCATAATGAATGTAGCTTAATATATAGTGTCATAATGTAACTTTTGCATAATCGTTTTTTGGCATAATGGGGTTTAAGCATAACAATCTAATGTCATACATTGAATTCCGACTATTGATGAGACACATAATGGTTTTTAAGCATATTGACGAGACGCATAAATAAATAGTCTTCAGGATTTTTTATTTACTTGTTGTGCTACTAAATGTAGACCCAGGTTACACAGGACTCAGATCAGATTCGGAACAGCCCGACTCCACGTAGTCTTGTCGCTACTAGAGTCGCCCTTAGAGTGTATTTAAAAAATGCGGGAGCCAGAAACTCAAGCGAAGTCCTGAGTGGAGAGAGCCATGCAAGGCCAAACGTAGCGAAGGGGGGAGGTGGCGAGCGAAGCGAGCCGGCGACCTCCGTAGTGGAGAGCAGGCCGAGTATGGAGAAGCGACACTCAGGGCTGACCGCAGAGCTTCTGGCGGGAGCCCACCCGGAGTCAAAACGTGCATCATATTTCTTACCGTACCGTCCGCTTTTCTCAATGTGTGCTTTTAAACATTATGCTAAGTTATCTTTATGCTATATATGGTTGTGTTTAAACATTATGCTAAGTTATCTTATGTGCTATGCATAAAAATGGATGGGAACGGGAACTGTTGAAAGGTTTGAAGGGCAATGTTGCCAGAAAAAAATACAGGGCTTAGAGACATAACATCTTAGATCTCTGGGTGACGAGCGCAATGCAGTGCTAGATAATGATTTGGACTCTTCATGTGCCAATAACTGCGTGTCACTGTACTGTTATGTGGCATGCATGTTGTTTAACATAGACACATTTCCTGCTCGTCTCGTCACTCTTTATTAAAATAAAAAAACTACGCGGGTGACACCGCGGGGCGCTGCTTGGTTCTTACCTATGTTTGGTTAAGGGCGTACCCCGAGCAAATGACCTTGAGTATTTCTTACCTTATCGCACACCGCAAGAAAGAGCAAGAGAGAAACAGTAGGATTTGTCGCTGTTTTACGCTCAAATTTTAGAATAAACTCTTTATAAAATCAGATTTTGATCTTTTGAAAAAAAAATAAAACTACCAAAATATTCGTAATGGAATTGTCTATCCGTGGGTGTAAGTAAAAAATCAACATAATGGACGATTTTCGAGGAGATGCATGATAACTACAATTATTTAATTTTTTCGTGGTTTCGTTGTGAGGCGATTATTTAAACAATAAGTTAATTAACAAAAAAATAAAACTACCATTTTGAAGCCAAGAAGTTGTAGAAATTTAATGTATTTTTTACCAGTTGATATTTGTTTTGGCTAATGAGTAGATAGCTCTTAAAACTGGACAAAAACCTCGTTTTGCTAGGGGACGCACCTTAATGATGATTCAAAATGGCCGCCTCCACAAAAGGGCGAATAACATTTAGTTTACACAACTCCCTCAATCTCGTTCAAGAGCTACCATGCCACACACACTAACCCTCCCACATACACACAAACACATCCCCCTCACACACACACACACACACACACACACACACACACACACACACCCTCTCACACACCCTTTCTCACACGCACATTTTTGAAAGTTGTCGTTTTAGGAAGTTGCCATTTTAAAAAGTTTTCATTTTAGGAATTTGTCGTTCTCGGAAGTTGGCCTTTTAGGAAGTTGTCGTTCTCAGCCTGAGGGCTTAATTGGAACGTCAACCATGGAACGATGTCCCTTTTTCGAGCTACGAGCAGACCGATGAAAAAGGGCAAAGAGAGTATTGGATCATGCAGATCAGTTGCACACTCTCCAAAATGAAGCCAATTAAAATCCGATAAACATGACACAATTTTGTGGCGATGTTTAAGATTTTCAAGTCCTTTTTTTAATACGAGTGTATTTGCCTATGAGCCTTAATGAGATCTTTTTTTTTAATCAGTTTTTTTGACTAGTCACATGGCAGCCCCATTGAGATCAAAATCATTCTTATCCAAAGTGTATATGAGATTTAAAATCACAAAAACATCAATTAAGTTTAAAGTATTGCTGTTATGAGTGTTTCAAGGCATGCACTTTCCTCTCGCCTATTTTCGGTATGCGAGTACCCTTGGCTTGGTGCCAGGCGCCCACATCCGCAGGGGATTCGATTTCGTTCTGGCGCGGCGTCCAGATATGCCTGATATTATTCGCAGATTCCCAATGTTATTTATGGCCGGCTAAGTTGGGGGCTCAATTCAATTGCGAAGGTCGTGGTCCCAATGTGTGGATGCAGTCTTGCAGATACAATAACTGATACCTACAGAATAATATTTTAACCAAAACCAAAAGGTGTTATTAATAGGGATGATATAGGGATGAATTTAATGATAGTTTGTATTAACAGAATATAGAAAATTACATTTCTATATTTTAATATTACGTAGTAAATTTATTATAAATGATTTTGAATGCTATAAGTCACTATCCACATAACAAGCTGTCGAAGACGCATCGTGTTTACTGCTCTGCATTTTTAGTATACTCGTAGTGTGCGATAATAATAATAAAGGTTGGATCAAGGGTCAGATAAAGAAGGCAGTCATCCTAGACACAGCGCGCATCGTCAGGTGATTCCTCTCTCTAGCCCTAACCACTAGTAGCTTGGGTCTTTTTTAAGTTTTTTATAATGTTTATTTTGTATATGGACTGTAAAAATTTAGAGACTAAGAAAAATAAATGACTGTATAATAATAATAATAAACTCTTTATTACAAGACCACACAAACACATTAAAAACAAACTATACATTTAGACACTGTCGGGGTGGAGTGCGATCTTAGTGATGACGATTTTGATTGGTATGTATGTATTAAAGTAAAAATAAGGAAACATAAACAGGACATATAGTCATGAATCGCGACCAATGTTTTGCGGTTAGTGACGTCATGTTAGTCGTTAGTGTTTTAGCGCGAAAATTCAAATTTCTTTATTATTGTTTGTCTAGTTATCAAAAATACTAATATTTTTAAATTAAATATTTTGTTTATGGTAAACAAGCGTGAATCTTCGAAATAAAGTCAATTCCGAAAATTTTTAAGTAGTGATAGTTAACGTGCTTGAAAACATTCTGAGCTGTAATTTTGTTTGCTATAAAAATATTCTTTTGTTTTATCTTTGTATCTCAAGACATACTGAGCTCCTCAAAATTCGTATTCAAATTTAAACGAGGTGGCTAAGTGTCGTAACGGTTATAAATAGTTAAAGCAAAATGTTTCATTTCTCCAGTAAGCGTATTATTTATTACTCATCCGATAACATAAAAATATATTCAAATTATTTCAGCGACCACTAATATTCATAAACATGTACAAAATATCCTGGTACCTTAATTTATTGTTAACTTTTAAATGTATTTTCTTACAGTTTATCTTGTAATTATTTTATTTATACCTACTTTTATTACGTAAACATAATTATGAAAGGCGACCGAATCCAGTCCAAACCGTTCCGTTAATCCAAAAAATTTAACAACGCCTTTCCTCTTTGATATTAAAATTTAAATACTCAATTGAGTGTAAAATAATATTAAATTAACCGGAAAGATACTTCAGATGGAAGCGAATGCGAGCGGAGGAGCGCTCAGATATTCTGCTTTATTTTTATAACGATTTACTGTCGCTTATTTTGTTAGCTCGTTTTGTATGACGATAACCTGGTTTTCTACATGAGACTGTTGTGCTTGATAATGAGAATCAGCCAGCGTTTTCGCACTGAATTTAATTTGTGACGGTAATAGGAAAAATGTATTGTGTTTTTTTTTGTAAAAAAATCTATTCCGTAAGGAACTCTTAAGATGTTTAATGTTTCTTGTGGAATTTTGAAGTAAAAACAGGTGCGAAGAAATATATAATTAGCTAATTGGAAACTAATCTAACCGTTACCGTTAGATGATAATCTGACGGTGTTGACAATTGAAAATACAGATTGTACCCAATGTACGGTGACGCATACATAATATTTCTTAATATATATAAATCTCCTGTCACGATGTTTGTCCGCGATGGATTCCTTAACTACTTAGCCGATTTTAAATTAAATTGGCACACCGTGACCAGTCTGGTCCAACTTGAGAGATAGGATAGTTTTTAGGGTTCCGTAAAACGTAAAAACGGAACCCTTATAGATTCGTCATGTCTGTCTGTCTGTCTGTCTGTCTGTCTGTCCGTCCGTATGTCACAGCCACTTTTTGCCGAAACTATGAGAACTACAGAAACTTGGTAAGTAGATGTATTCTGTGAACCGCATTAAGATTTTAAAAAAAGTTTTTTAAAAAAACAAAAATTAGGGGTGCCCCCCATACTGAGAACTGAAGCTCAAAAATTTTTTTTTCATCAAACCTACACGTGTGGGCTGTCTATCGATAGGTCTTAAAAAATGATGTTGATGTTTCTAATATAATTTTTGTCTACACTGAATAACTTGCGCGAGAGACGCTTCCAAAGTGGTAAAATGTGTGTCCCCCCCCCCCTCTAACTTCTAAAGTAAGAGAATGAAAAATCTAAAAAAAATATATGATGTACATTACCATGAAAACTACCAACGAAAATTAGTTTGAACTCGATCTGATGAGTAGTTTTTTTTAGTACGTCATAAATACACTATTATTAAAACTTCGATCAAAGTTACAACGAACTACAAGAACTATGTGTACTATGTATATTATGTTACTTGCTGGAACGGAACCCTTCATGGGCGAGTCCAACTCGCACTTGGCTACTTTATTTTAAAAATTGGCAGTAAAAAAAAAGTTTAAAAACTGCCGATAGAAGTGAAACCTTGCTGTTGCCCTTGTACTGGTAACTAGGGGCAAACGCAACTCTTTTATATTTCTGTTGTCCTGTTATCTGGAGATAAACGCTGGGCTGTTGGAGGTAGGTAATCGAAACTCTTTACTGTTTCTGTTACCCTGGTACCTACCTGGCCGTTTTTACCGAGTTTACCCGAAGATTTCATATCCGATCCGATCCAATTATCATATCCAAGCGTGACGATTGATAAATCCATTTCACAGCCCACGAAAATTCTGTCTATAGCGCGCCTAAAGAAGTTTTCACTTCAATAATTGATAATAACCTGGTCATCACTGAAGCAGCCGGTATCACTTGCAAGTTCTAATATTAAGTCCATAAAGGCTTTCTTTCGTTTTTCTAAAACAAAAATATTCATTCGTTAGATGTTTTCTTCCACCGTTCATGCAAATATTGAGTAAGCCAATAATAACCGACCAAAGTGAATAAAAATAACTTGATTTACTTTGCTGAGATGATACGGGAATCTATGGTGTATTGTTTATAGTCTACCGTGGTTGTCTAATGGCGACACTGTTTGATTTTACAATGAATTTTACAGACCTCGCTTGCGGTTTACCGCACCTTTATCTGTACGTCTGCCGCCAAGTATTTAATGTGAAAATTTCACTGCGTTTCGGTTTGAAGGGCAATGTTTCCAGTGAACATTACAGTGCATATATATAAGGCGTCTTGTATATTTGGGTGTGTCACTGTCCTGTTATGGACAGGCATGGTACTTATTATTTTTCCGAGTGCAAATGTGCAAGTCTGTCATCACCACTGATTGAAGCGATGAAGGATTACATCGTGAGAGAATATTCAAAGATGTCTTTCGAGGACGTTCGTTGTCTGCCAATCTACATTTATTCGTCCAGCGTAGTGGATTATGAGTTTGACTCTCTTCTCACGAGAGAAAGCTCCGAGTCTTAGCAGTGGGAACAGAGTAAGTATATATTATATGCATATTGAAATGTAGTGTTTATTTCGTGTAGAGCAAATTTTAATTAAGTAAATTTCTGTCATAAAAGAGACAAAATTAAATTATGTGGCTCTCTCTTCGACAATCTATACGAACTGCTTAATCGTTTATTTTCTCCATCGTAGACCAATGTAAAACTTTAAGTTTAATTTTGAATACGACTAAAGCATAAGCGCTGTAACTATTACCTACTAATTCACTCTATGGAAATCAAGATATGCTCGAGTTACACGAGGCTAGTTAGGGTTCCGTAAAACGTAAAAACGGAACCCTTATAGATTCGTCATGTCTGTCTGTCTGTCTGTCTGTCTGTCTGTCCGTCCGTCCGTATGTCACAGCCACTTTCTGCCGAAACTATGAGAACTACACCGTTGAAACTTGGTAAGTAGATGTATTCTGTGAACCGCATTAAGATTTCAACAGAAAAAATAAAAAAATAAATAAATTAGGGTTGCCCCCCATACTGAGAACTGAAACTCAAATATTTTTTTTTCATCAAACCTACACGTGTGGGGTGTTTATCGATAGGTCTTCAAAAATGATGTTGAGGTTTCTAAAATCATTTTCGTCTACACTGAATAATTTGCGCGAGAGACACTTCCAAAGTGGTAAAATGTGTGTCCCCCCCCCCTCTAACTTCTAAAGTAAGAGAATGAAAAATCTAAAAAAAATATATGATGTACATTACCATGTAAACTACCAACGAAAATTAGTTTGAACTCGATCTGATGAGTAGTTTTTTTTAGTACGTCATAAATACACTATTATTGAAACTTCGCTCAAAGTTACAACGAACTACAAGAACTATGTGTACTATGTATATAATGTTACTTGCTGCAACGGAACCCTTCATGGGCGAGTCCAACTCGCACTTGGCCTCTTTATTATTTCGATTATTAGTCTTTAAATGACGATATCCGAGCGCAGGCGGAATGGGCCGCTAGTTAATTATAGATTTTACACAATGGGAAATACTAATATTGCAATAGTGCGAAGTTACAGTGTAGCAACGCTTTGCTACGAACCATGCTACGATATTGCTACACGCGTAGCAACGAAATCACGGGTTACATACATATAAAATTATTTCACTCGCTGCTCTCATTTCAACTCACTTCACCTTAACATTAAATACATACATATGTATATATTATGATATACATGATATGATATGATATACATTAACTTAGACATTTAATAAGGATTTGAATAGGATTGAAATATTAAAAAATACCACAAAATATAGTTTTATTTTACACACCAGACATTTTATGACCGTCTAAACATTTAAATTAGAATACAATTATTACAAATTTCATAGTTTTTCATTGAATATTGTTTAACTTAGCAGGGAGCGGACCAAATGCCGTTCAATATTATGTATTCATCGCTTCATATTACTCTTAACAAATTGAATAATTTATTATTTATCTTCGAAATAAAATGGAATCAGCCTTTTGTATCTGTTAGAATACCGAAAAAAAAACAATTAGTTTTTTTGTAAATTGTTATACCTGAAACACTTTGTACCCCTGATACTACGAACATAAACATGAGCACGAACGGAGGAGTAAGTATGCAATTTCGCACATTTATAGTTAATAATTTCTTTATTATGCATAGAAAAAATTATCAATAAAATTACACACACTATAGTAGATCCAACCGTTTATTTTCTTTTTGACAGCACCAATAGAACGTAACTGCGTCATGTTACGCAAAAGTTCACTTTTAAATGCGAGGTTTTAAAAATATGACAATTGCTTAAAAATAGCCATAGAACGTAAATTTTTAAAAACGTTTGTGGTTTTATGTAATTTATAAAAAAAACTACTGCACTTATGGACTCAATTTGTCAAAGATGATTATTATACGGGATCAAGGAGCAAATTTAAGCAGTTGTCATATTTTTAAAACCTCGCATTTAAAAGTGAACTTTTGCGTAACATGACGCAGTTACGTTCTGTTCGTGCTGTCAAAAAGAAAATTAACGGTTGGCTCTACTATACCTTTTGTTAATTGTTAAAGTATGTACCTACTCAAATTGAGAATAGTTTAATAAATAAATTAATATTGGTGGACAATCCACACACAACACAATTTAAGCAAAGATTGGACTATGGCGGCCAAATAGCTGATATAATACGTATAAAGTTGCTAATATATACTTATTATGCATATAAACACCCAGACACAGTACAAATATTTGTACTGGGTGGGAATCGAACCCACGACCCTCCGCTTTGCAGGCAGACTTAGTACCCACTAAGCCACAAAGCCTATTGCTTTATGTTAGAATTTCGATCACTTGGGAACCAGGCAACATAATTTTAATTCAATTGTGACGGTCTACGATTGAATTATCGACAGACCTCTAAGCGACCTCTTAGCGCTAAAGGTTGTTTGTTTTGTTAAGTACAATAAAGAGTTTATCTATCTACCTATCTGTACTTAGTAAAAGACATACAGCTGGACGTCTAACCTTCTCCTTTTTGTAGCCGGTAAAAAAGAAATGAAACCTCCGGCGCTAGAAGCAACTAAATCACTTCTGAGTCGTTCGTCCAGATATAAAACTTCACTCCACTATACACCGTTCTGCCATCTCAAGAATGAGGTTTTTACGACCACTGCATTGACATCTACTTTATTATCACTAAATGCCATACTAAACTACACTGTCTCCACATGAAAATAGAGGTTATTTCGCAACATACGTTGCAGCTGTTAGGTATCATCTTAATGGATTGCAGACTTTTATTACATGAAGTGGAGAAAGTGAACTTTTATTACGTTATTGAATTTTGAATTTAGTGCTAGAATTTTGATGAATTGTATATTTTTACGGGTTTATGTTGCCTGGTACAAAGTATTTTAATCGTAAATATAATTTTGTGTTTATTACACGGCAATCCTACCAACATTTAGTAGTGGTAGGACTCTTAGCAGAGTCCGCCTGGGGAAGTACCACACCTTTGCCAAATATTCTACCGCCAAGCAGTAATGTGCAAACATTACTGTGTTCCGGTTTGAAGGGCAATGATTCCAGAGAAATTACAGGGCTTAGAGACATAATATCTTAGATCTCTGGGTGACGAGCGCAGTGCAGTGCTAGGTAATGATTTGGACTATCATGTTCCAATAGCTGAGTATTACTGTGCTGTTATGTGGCAGGCATGTTGCTTACCATCAGGCACATGACCTGCTCGTCTCGTCACTCTATGCTATAAAAAAAAAAAAAAAAACATTATAAATGTCAAAGTTTGGATGCTCCATTACGTCGAAACAGCAGAACGGATCGGGTTGAAATTTCGGGTACAGTTAGTTTATAGTCTGGTATAGCACATAAGTTATTTATTATCGCGAAAACATAATGGAGATGGGAATTACTCGAGTAAAACCGCGGGGCACTGCTAGGTTGTGAATGAAGTGCAAAAGAACCAAAAGAGCATACAAATTGTATTTTCAAAATTCAAAGAAAAATAAATTATTGCAATAGAGTATCGATATTATATTGTTCACTTCACTTGATGTTAAGCGATGATGTGCTCTACGATGGAGTGTGCCATTATTATATTACAATGAAAATATTTATTAATTTAACATAGACAAATTACTGTACTAGTAGGTAGTAGTTATTGTTTTTAAACTTTCGCTATTTGTACACATAATGTTTAAACATTAATCACGATAAAAATCATCATTTAAATTAAATTAAATATTGGTGGACAATTCACACACAACACCATCTGACCCCAAACTAAGCAAAGCTTGTATGATGGCGGCCAGATAGCTGGTATAATACTTATATAGTTTTAAATACATACTTATTATACATATAAACACCCAGACACAGTGCAAACATTTGAATTCATCACACAAATATTTGCACTGGGTGGGGATCGAACCCACGACCCTCGGCTTCGTATGCAGAGCTACTACCCACTAAGCCACGAGACCAGTCAATTACCCTTCGACGTTTCGGGAGTGTTACAACCGCTGTGGTCACGAGAAGACTGTAGAAATTGCGGGTCGTCTCATTGCCAAATGAGGGCATCTCGATCAACCTCATTTACCGACAGTTACCAACACGACACACGTACACTAACCGTATCACCAGGCTTCTCCGAACTCACTCCGCGGTGAGTAGTAATAGGTAGTAGGTACTGTAGTGGACCTCTTGTGCCTGTGTTTTGTCTCCATTCAAGTTCAGCTGGACCTTGTTATTTCTAGTCTATTTAATCAGTGACGTTAAAAAAAATCCTTTTCGCACCTTTGTTTTCATACCTTTATAATACTTTTTAATTATCTTTTTCTACCCCGTTTGTTAGTTCAGTAAACACCATCGTTTAACTCGCAATTAAACCAAATCCGACATTTTAATAATTACAGTAAAAACGAATTGTCCCAAAAACATGAACAGAGTTGGTAACGATGACCTCAATTCAAAAGAGCGCGTTTACAAAGGTACAGATATTTGAGAATGAATGCCCTGACATTGTCTTCAAAGGGAGCGTTTAAGAAATATTAAGGACATTACACGGGACTGTTGAAGAGCCTGGCTTAGAGGCGCGGTTTCGGCGTGAAAACTTCCTATTTCGTAGCGACATGACACTTTTTGAGGTTGTAACTTATTGTTATAAGCATTTGCAAAATTATCCAAAATAAGAACATTATTGCAACAATATTATATTACAATTCAACTTTAGGATAACTTTTTATTACTATATTTTTTATTACTAAATTTATCCTAAATTAGACTAATATAATATATAAAAAAAGAACATTATTATTAATCGTTGTTTGAAGCGTACTACACTATCGTCAATAGTTCTTATTAATATTGAACGAAAGAAACTATTCACATTATTTTTTATCACAAACAAAACTATTACAGAACGATAAAATCTGGATGCATGCGCACACACGCTAATGCACATGCACAAAAAACGGCTCATGTTTTCCTGCTCACTCACTATAAACGATTACATTGGAGCCACATGATATAAGACCGTACCCATTATATCTACCATTTTGCTTAAAAATTTAACTTATTTTAGTGATCACAAACATTATGTATAACAAAATGGAATACCAAGTGGAATACAGGCGTGGCGTCGCGTCGTTTGGCGCGCGGTGTTACTTCGAAGTTCGTAATAACAATTTCCGTGCTATTAGTTCTTGTTCGCTGACACAATTCTGTGGTATTTATTTGTATATAGTTTTTACTATCATCATTTTTACACGATAGTCCGAAATTGTCTTTTAAAACTGTACCTATGTATGTTTATTTATTTTACATTCGACTACTACACGCTATCGTAAGAAAGTGCTAAGACATGGAACCTATATTAAACAAAAACTAAAAGTTCAGTAATCACAAGCACTAAGTGCTCTATCTCTTTTATATAAATACACAAAAGCAGCAACGAAGCTGCACAGAAGTGGCAATACAGCCTCGGAGTCGCCAAATGCCGCAAAAGGCACAAAAACTATTCAACACGATATCGCGTCACTGCTGACTAAACAAAACGTCCTTATCAGACCGTTGTTGGACCTCAAAAGCTTTGATAACGACGAGGGCTCTTGTTCAAAAAAGGAAATGTTGAGGTGAAAACGAGAATTAGAATGAAAAAAGGAGAAATTAAGGTGAAAAGGAAAAATTTTGGGTTAGTTATGTTTTCGGTGGCCGGTTTCGTTTGGAGACGGTTTCGTAAAGCGAGGTCGTTGTTTTTGTTAGCTCCGGAATCTGGAATGATTATTTATTGTTGATTCGTTGATGATCTGAAATTATTTTAAAATACTTATTTCATACGAATAGTAGTAACTACATACACATACAAACAAATAAGCGACGAATTAATTAAGGATTCACTTTTTTTAGGATAGGATAACTTGACCGACATCTCGCCTGATGTTAAACGACGATGCGGTCTAACATGGAGCGAACCTAGGAAAGATAGATTCATAGCCTAGACGTTCTTTTTTTTTTTTTTTAACATTTATAGGTTTACACTTGACCACCATCTCGCCTGATGTTAAGCGATGATGCGGTCTAAGATGGAGCGTGCTTACCTAGAAGAAACCGATTCACTCCCGATTTGAAGACACCAAGATTATAACCATCGGGAAAAACCCACTCAGGCAACTCATTCCACAGTCGAGACGTTCTTATCACAAAAGTAGAGTTCGTTCTGCACGTTGTTGTTGCTTTGGTTCGCCGGTTGTACCGTAGGATTTAACAAAATATTAGAGTTAAAAGTAGCGCAACTAGTAATGTACATACATAACTAAAAGACTTTATTCAAGTATGTTCATGATTTTTAAGTCTAAGTTTAACAAATTCCAATCCATCCTCGCAAACATTTAGGTTTGAAATGTTAGCATAAAGTATTATACAATGTGATGTCACGTACCTGGCTGAAGCAATGTATTTTCAAGCAAACTTTAATTTGCCACGTCATCACATAAAATTAAACACTCTTTCACGGCAAGGTATCGGATAACGCTGATTAAGTGGTGCTCCAGTGACTGAAAAGGCTGCGTCATTTTCAGCAGTTTACAGGTGACATAAAAAAAAAAAACGAGATTTGTAATAGCATTACGTGAGTTTGCAGATTTTGAACCTTGGATTACGACATTTTGCTGACACGGGTTAAAATCATGTTCTACGTTTTAAGGATTCCATAAAAATGGAAGCTTACTGCTAAAATTTCAGTTTGTGTCCTATTTTGTTAAACCTATTTTAGACTGCATCTTACAAAAGATAGTAGACAACTTGAAACCAATAGTTAAAAAAAAATTGTCGTCTCTTTTACACACAATACCACCTAACCCCAAACTAAGCAAAGCTTCTAGGTACTATAGAATCTAAATAGCTGATATAATAAAATGTTAAATACATTAGGATTACATTAGAAACACACAGACAGACACTGATCAAAATATCCATATTCATCACACTAATGTTTGTCCCGTTGAACTTTAATTACTTTGAATAAATATGATTATATTCGTTGACTTTAATTATTTGGAAACAAGGTACATATAAGGTACATACAAGGTATATATATATACTCGTATATACTATGATGAATTATTGGCCTGAAGTGACATATGCTGCCCACCGAACTTTGGGCAGCGATTTGGCCTAACTAACCTAATATTACGAACTAATTATACATACGCATACCTGAATCCTTTCCATACTCATATACCGTATTTACTACATCTACGACTACCGCAGGAGCACCTCGGAGGTTAAACCCTCGACTTGGACCTAGGTTGTTAAAAGTTAGTGTTTTCAAGCATAAATATTCCAAATCGTAATGACTGTTATGTATTATGTTAATATTATATGCTACTATTCAATACAACTACTGTAATTGTACTTGTGATTTTATCTTTTCTTGAAACTAAACTGTCGACGACGACTAATGATGAGACTTTTGAAACTAATCTGAGACGTATTTCATAAACAAAAAGAGTTCAAAATCTGTTACAAACATTAAAAACAACTGGATTGAGAACCGATTTGTTTTCGAAGTCGTTTGAATACCGTTTTAAATCGATCGATCAACGGCTTCATGTCAGCGAAGCTATAGCAAAGCCGCCTCTTTCTTGTTTCCCTCTACAAAAAGCAGGGTCTGTGGCGGCCGCGGCCTACATACTCAGAACTTTTTGTCCCTGCGGTGAGAAATTTGACTACGTTGATAATCGATTTTCGTAGAAAATAAAAAAATATAATTTAAAAACTCAAAAACCCGACTGCGTAAAAAGTGAACCAAACTACGTACTTGCATACTAAAAAAACTGAAAAGAATAAAACAAGCATTTAGATTTCTGGTGGTCTAGAATTCTATAATATGTTATTGTATTAATACTATTGAAATATATACCTACAATATTTTGTAACTAGCTGTTACCCGCGACTTCGTCCGCGCGAGATAAATACTAAGGTAACTCAGGCAGTACCTATTTGTAAGCCCAGATACATTAACGGTTACTAAAAACCGCTTATAATAAAATAATTTTATCAAAGTAGGTTCAGTTGTTTAGGTGTGCAAGCGTAAGAAACATTCGTCGCCCATTTCAATCCCAATTTCATCCCCATAAAGTTCGAAATTACAAAATTGCTAGAACAAACATTCGTTTGCTTCGTGCCAAGTGTCTATATACAGAGTTTCATGGTTTTATCTTCAACAGTTGGGAACTTCTAAATTAACATAAATTCCCTATTTCAACCCTAATTTCTTCCCCGTTCCCCATACAGTTTGAAATTACAAAATTGCTAGAACAAACATTTGTTTGCTTCATGTCAAGTGCCGATATACAGAGTTTCATAGGTTGTATCTTCAACGATTGGGAGCTTCCATAAATACTTTCATCCCCCATTTAAATCCCAATTTCATCCCCGTACAGTTCGAAATTACAAAATTGATAGAACAAACATTTAATTGCTTCGTGTCAAGTGTCTAGATACAAAATTTGATAACTTTGAAAATGACGAATTTTCATACAACCGTTCATCCCTTGTTTCACCCTCTTAGGGGTTGAATTTCGCAAAACCCCGTCTTAGACAAAATTGATAAAATACACATTCGTTTGCTTCGTGCCAAGTGTCTATATACAGAGTTTCATGGTTTTATCTTCTACGGTTGGGAACGTCCAAATTGACATTAATTCCCTATTTCAACCCCAATTTCTTTCCCGTTCCCCATACAGTTCGAAATTACAAAATTTCTAGAGCAAACATTTATTTGCTTCATGTTAAATGCCGATATACAGAGTTTCATGGCTATATCTTCAACGGTTGGAAACTTCCATAAATACTTTCATCCCCCATTTCAGTCCCAATTTCATCCCCGTACAGTTCGAAATCACAAAATTGATAAAATACACATTCGTTTGCTTCGTGCCAAGTGTCTATATACAGAGTTTCATAGTTTTATCTTCTACGGTTGGGAACTTCCAAATTGACATTGATTCCCTATTTCAACCCCAATTTCTTCCCCGTTCCCCATACAGTTCGAAATTACAAAATTGCTAGAGCTAACATTTATTTGCTTCATGTCAAGTGCCGATATACAGAGTTTCATGGTTTTATCTTCAACGGTTGGGTACTTTCATATTGACATTCATCCCTCATTTCAACCCCAATACAGTTCAAAATTACGAAACTGCTAGAACAAACATTTGGTTGCTTCGTGTCTATATACAGAGTTTCATGGTTTTATCTTCAACGGTTGGGAACTTCCGTATTGACATTCATCCCCCATTTCAACCCCAATTTCACCCCCGTACAGTTCGAAATTACAAAATTGATAGAACAAACATTTAATTGCTTCGTGTCAAGTGTCTAGATACAAAATTTGATAACTTTGAAAATGACGAATTTTCATACAACCGTTCATCCCTTGTTTCACCCTCTTAGGGGTTGAATTTCGCAAAACCCCGTCTTAGCGAGCGCCTACGTGCTAAAAGGGACCTCCATGCAAAATTTCAGATTCCTAGCATTTGTAGTTTCTGAGATTCCTTGATGAGTGACCTTTCGCTTTTATATATATAGATAAAAGAACATTACAACTGAAGAGTCGGGATCCATTATTATTCGACATACAATCTAATTGTTCAATAGATTCGATATTATTATTGGACATACAATGTAATTGTTCAATGGATCCCGACTGTTCAGTTGTAATGTTCTTTTATTACAAAATATTGTAGGTATATATTTCAATAGTATTAATACAATAACATATTATAGAATTCTAG
Source organism: Ectropis crepuscularia (assembly GCA_963693475.1). Lineage (NCBI taxonomy): Eukaryota > Metazoa > Arthropoda > Insecta > Lepidoptera > Geometridae > Ectropis > Ectropis crepuscularia. The sequence goes on from OY856358.1 coordinate 22,673,218, forward strand.
ACCACCAGAAATCTAAATGCTTGTTTTATTCTTTTCTGTTTTTTTAGTATGCAAGTACGTAGTTTGGTTCACTTTTTACGCAGTCGGGTTTTTGAGTTTTTAAATTATATTTTTTTATTTTATACTTTTTAGTTATGAACAATGTTGTGAATGTTAATTTGCTCAACATAATAATATGCATCTTTTGGTTGTTGACCAAATGTCTTCGTTTCTACTGATATAATATGTAGAATTTTCTACTGCATGTAATTCATATTTATAGTTTTGTGTTAGTATAGGTTTTCGATTGACGTTGAGTACCTACTAAATCGTTTGAAGTTGGAGATGGGCGACCGAGGCGGAGCAATCCGAGAGCGGTTCCGTGTTCCCACTATCAGCGGCAGAGTTGAAACCCCATGGAGGTTTATTAGTAGATAGGGGCACCATATCCATACATGATATAGAGTGCAACATAACCCGGCTGTCTCCCGGGCGGGGCAGTAGGGTATGCGTAAATACATTTCCTGCACGAACGAAAAAAAGGTAGTCCAATATACATACTAGCATAGATCGTAGAACCCCATCTGGATGAACCCCAGATGGGCTCCATCCCAAACTTCACGGCGAACGCAATCATGTCAACGTTGGGAAGAGTGAGCTCACTCTTTCCGTTCTAGTCGTTTGCAGGACGCGGTGGACGCCGGACGTTTTTACCTATCATTATTCGGTGTCAACAACCAAAATAAGTAGAACCACAGCAAATCTCGCCGCTAGCGATTATAGAGGTCAAGTAGATTGGTTGTTTGTAAACCACTTACGATACATACAGAGACGCAGTTTATTACCAATTTCAAGGTGCTCAGGGCACATCTATTTATTTATATCGATGCCTACTAGATACATTAGTATATAATGTCCATCCACATTCACACGTACACTTAGTTATACGAAGTTTTCTGCTACCTAAAAACCTATAAATGTGAGAATGGTTGTTCCTCAACTTTAAATCGATATACATCCTAAACGATCAGTCAAATCGAAAAATATTGAGAGAAAGCTAAACATTATTTTTAAATACCTATTCAACGATACCCCTCTTGACATATTTTGGTGATTTTCATTTTTTTTATTTGGACAATATGGCGTCCTGAATCCGCCATATTGGACTTACACTAATGACATGTCTTTAGTGTCACTCGCCAGATTAAGGGGAATCGATTGACGTGTGAATCATAAAAATCGGCCCAGGCGTTTGGTCTGTATAGTGCCTCAAAGGAACATACAAACATACATACATACATACATACATAGACTGTTAAACACATTACCACTCCTTTGCGTCGCGCAGTCGGGTAAAAAGGAAAAGTAACTTGTAGTGGTAGGACTCTTGGCAGAGACCTTTGCCATTTATTCTACTGCCAAGCAGTAATGTGTAAGCACTACTGTGTTCCGGTTTGAAGGGCAATGTTTCCAGAGAAATTACTGGGCTTAGAGATAGATATCTTAGATCTCTGGGTGACGAGCGCAGTGCAGTGCTAGGTAATGATTTGGACTCTTCATGTTCCAATAGCTGTGTGTCACTGTGCAATGCATTGGCACTGGATTGATGTTTTCCAGTGCCGGTTTCCATTATTCCAGTAAGCTAGCGCTGGATTCGATCGCTGGATTGAAATAATGTAAACGGGGTATTATAGTGAAACAGTATTGTACATACTGTTTAATCGTGAATATGGCGCGTTGAACTCCAGTGAAATATCGTAGACTCGCTTCATCAAACCCCCGTATTGTTTTTTTTTTTTAAATAAAGAATGACGAAACGAGCAGGTCATGTGCCTGATGGTAAGCAACATGCCTGCCACATAACAGCACAGTAACATGCAGCTATTGGAACATGAAGAGTCCAAATCATTACCTAGCACTGCACTGCGCTCGTCACCTAGAGATCTAAGATGTTGTATCTCTAAGCCCTGTAATTTCTCTGGAAACATTGCCCTTCAAATCGGAACACAGTAATGTTTGCACATTACTGCTTGACGATAGAATAACTGTCAAAGGTGTGGTACTTCCCCAGGCGGACTCTGCTAAGAGTCCTACCACTACCAGAAATCCTTCTAGTGTTGTGAGCAACCATGGTATCTTAAAACGATGTTTAACGACTGATATGCTCTGCCTTTTTCTTGTAGTTGTATGAATTGCAAAAGGTAGCCATTTGCAAAATATGTAGATTATTTTAAAAGGGGGGGAATGTATGTGTGTGTTTTTGAAGATACGAGACAGAGAGAGGGTGATATCAAGTTGATATTTTAATATAAATGGTATGATAAAGAGCTAAAGTAAGCATTATAGAAGCTTAAGAAGTCTTCGAACAAAGTATCCAGAGAATAACGATGTCATTTTTTACTAAAGATTATGTCGTTTTTTCATCCCGGCGTAACTTCAGGATGATCCCTTTAAACGGTTTTAGTGACTTCTACCTTCACGTTTTTGGTACAGAAAGTATAAATCTTCTAAGGTCTGCAGAGGCTATAAAAACTTAATCTTATGTCCGTTGTTTCAACGTTCTTTAGAATAATTTATAACTTCAAGAAATATAGAGCTACTCAAAGATTTTGGCGTGGCTGGCCTAAAATGATGGCGGGACTAGACCAAGAATAGATTAAAAGACGTTTGCCGAACATTGGGACGTATCGGGCTCATAATCATAGGTATCTCCTATGATACGCTACTCAACCCTATCTTCGGTTTTCCTTATCTAATCACAGTCACTGTCTACTTACTGCTTTACGTATATCGTCACTCCATTGAGTTTCAGGGTCGCCGATTCGCGGTCTCAAAATATTAAAAAAATGTATTCCTGTCTAGAATAAACTTTAACACTGATGATAAATTTAGCGTCCATTACCGCGATAAATCGAGCCAGTATTAATAACGACAGACATCGCTCTTCGAATTTATATTCTTTACCAGATAATGAAGAGATATCCAAGTGTAAGAGGCCGCCGACCTTTATAGTACCACGCTGGGGATTCTCTGCAAAACAAGTATCTACAACTACTCAACATTTTTTTATAAAGGGACATAATATAGCAGTTGTCTTCAAATGTGCTCTACTGGTGATAAACTCCTTTACCCTGTGTTTTCCTTGGAAACTTTCCTTCAAATCGGATCGCAGTAATGTAAATACATTACGGCTTGGCTGAAGTAGCTGGCAAAGAGGTGGTACTTCACCCGGCTTTTTTTGCAGAGTCCTAGCTCTACAAAATTGTGCGGAAGACGTCAGTAAATAAACAAAATATGTCTACTGCTTGAATGTAACGTGTTTATTATATGGAAGGTGGTGTTGGCAAACGCTAATATTATGAAGTAGCTGTTACCCGCGACTTCGTCCGCGCGAAATAAATACTAAGGCTACTTAGGCAGTACCCATTTGTATACACAAAACAGCTTACAATAAAACAATTTTATACAATTTCATCAAAATCTAACTTCCATATTGACATTCATCTCCAATTTCTACCCCAATTTCACCCCTGACAGTTCGAAATTATAAGAATAATAAAAAGAAGAAAGTGATAGAACAAACATTTAATTGCTTCGTGTCAAGTGTCTAGATACAAAATTTGATAACTTTGAAAATTACGAATTTTCATACAACCGTTCATCCCTTGTTTCACCCTCTTAGGGGTTGAATTTCGCAAAACCCCGTCTTAGCGAGCGCCTACGTGCTAAAGGGAACCTCCATGCAAAAATTCAGATTCCTAGCATTTATAGTTTCTGAGATTCCTTGATGAGTGACCTTTCGCTTTTATATATATACATGCCAAAGTTTGGATTTAAAATTTTTTTTTTTGTTGTTTGATGCTCAATCACGTCCGAATAAATTCAATCTGCCATTTAGATATTAAAATAAATAATTACAGTCTGGATTATAATTATAGTGGTCTTTGTGCTATCACAATGGCCACTTTTTAACCCGGACATATGTATATTCTTAACAAATAATATATTTTATAAATTTCTTAATTGAATAACCTATTTCTAATATCTACGTGAAAAAAGTCGCGGACAGTAGTTAGTAATCCAAACTTTTTAAATGAAATACAAAAAAAAACAAATCCAGCAATGTTCAGTTACTTTAGTCCAGCCGTGCTATTTGAAACAACCAATTAAGGGCAATAAATTATGTTTTGCTGAAAATTAGACTTTTATTACCCAAACAATGGCATAATTCATAACAAACAAACAATTCTACCAATTAGCTGTTTGTTTGTGAAAATATAACTCCGAATTCATAACATATACAGCAGCTATATTATTTCATTTGTAAACAAATAATTAATCTGAAAATGGACGCCGTTTATTTTTGTTAAAATTTATATAATATGTAAATCAATTAGTGACGAGACGAGCAAGGCACTTGCTCAACAGCAACACGCCTACTTATACCAAGACTGCCACGTACCTTTTTTAACTTGAAGCGTACAGATTATTGCCTAGTACTTTTTACTCTCAAAACATGGCACTGTGCTGTTGTTGGTGCTTACCATCGGGCGTACGTGTTTCTGGTTCGTCCCGTCGCTTTATATTTTTTTTAATAACCTCAGTTGTCCCACTGCTGGACAAAGGTCTCCCCCAATTCCTTCCACTTAATCCGGTCCTGACCTTCCGTCGTCCAATCTCTTTTAAACGCTCCGAGCTCGTCGTTCCATCGCGTTGGAGGACGGCCCTGGGGGGTAAACTACCCGATGGCGTCCACTCTGTAGAAAACAAATATGGCAAAAACATGTAAATTCAACTTTATATTAACCTGTGTATCAACACTGCGCAGTACACGTCTAAACTCTATACCATCTTCTATAATGAAACACAATGAGCCTAAAATGGGAGGCTCTTATTACATGACAATGCCGATATAGCTTCTATACGTATATTTCTAATATTAAACCCGCAATTGGAGTGCTCGACATACGAGGACTCTAGACGCCTATTTAATTAGCAGCTCATATACATAACAGTACCGCTTTGTATGCAAACCTTAATGCGGCCCTGGATATTATGTAATGTTAGAGTCTGTAGGGATCTGGAGTTCAAGCGACCTTTAAAGTATCTTGTGAAACTTCAATGTGATTCTTCATCACAGTTTTCGCGCATACTAAAATCAGTTCCAAAAAGAAGATATAGCATTAGCAGTTCACTTTACATTGGCTATACTGAGACTCGGGGCCTTCTCGAACAAAGCCAAACATCAGTCAGGTGCGGATGGCCTCTTATGCCCTGAAAAGGTCCATTGCCAATAGACGCCAACTACCATAGCTCCCTTATAAAAACGGTGTGGAATGACGGATGATGTGTGTCCCGAATGAACTATTTCATTAAATATCTCAGTTGACTAGAGAACTATAACGTTGGAGTCATTGGAAAGACGACGATGATGGCACGAGAAAATCAAAGGTTACCAATTTTCTTACTAGCTTGTATCGGAGTAATACTTTTTAGTCCGTTTTATTGATATTTTAGATTTAGGTTAGCACTGTACTAAAAGACCTATTTAAAAGTCATGTTGTAAAGTTGTCGATACATACGTTCCATTCTACTTAATACCGGCTCCAATCAAAAAGGCTACTGTTTGTGCACACACCACATTTTATTATAAATTAAACCACGTTTTCTATTAAAACTTCCATAAAGAATTCCCCAAAACATGATTAAACCCAAACAAATTCCTTCCAGGTAAAACGGAGCAACAGATTACGAGTAGGGAGAAATGGTCAACCTTATTTAGACTCGCTTCAGACAATGCGATAACAATACTTCTTATTCGTAAGTATGTGAGAGCATAGGAGATATTAATAGTTCAAAAAAATGTAGTGACACTTTTCAATTAAGCAGTTAAATTTGCTCTGTTACCTTATCGACAAACGTTTTTCTTTTTTACTTTTAAATTAAATTTCACAGTGACACTCAGACCAACTAAGCAGTGACACGACTACAGGTGAACGAACTAAAAACGAATGTAAGTGAGTGAACGTGAACGACGCCGACGGTACAATTATTTGTACAATGATGACACAAAAATAGTAGTAAAATCGTGATTAGAAAAAGAGTGACAATGCTGTCGATAAAGTTCCATAACATATAATTTTCTTCTTTCTAGTTTATTTCGAATACTAAAAGATACCTAAAGGTACAAGTTCGCGCGGAGACCGCGACGGCGACCTGTCTCGGTCTCCTGTCGCGGTCTCAGCGCGAACTGGCGCCCATACAATTCTATAATGTCAAGTGCCTGTCTTGGTCTCCGGTCGCGGTCTCCTGTCGCGGTCTCAGCGCGAACTTGTACCTTAATAGTAACTTAACAGTTAAGAACACGAGATGGTGAAATTGATACAAGTGTATATGATAAGAATTGAGACTAATAACATGTATTCATTTATGTACCATGTACTTATTGAAATATACTATATATATATATGTATATTTTAAAATTAACCATCGATGAGATTCGTCCATAGCTTTCAGCATTCATTTACTAAGACCGACGATGCTGTTTACGATGAACCGTGCTTACCTAGAAGATACCGATACACTCTCGATTTGAAGACACCAAGATTGTAACCATTGGAAAAAACTTACTTAGTCAATGGATTCCCCATCCTAGACGTTCTTATCACAAAAGTGGAGTCAATTTTCTTCGTTTAAATGTTGAAAATGAAGTTTTTTTTAAGTATCGTTGTATGAAAACGTCGAAATAGCCGAACGGCATTAAGGCGCTTTGCTACTGATGTCTTAAAGACGTCCTCAATGGCATCAAAGGTAGGATTCTATTAGATTTATCTTGTTCGACGGATTAACGTTTTGTTCGCTTAATAACTAGTAAGTTTGTTACTTCGACTTACAAAAAAGATCAAAAAGTAAGTTTTGCTGACTTTACAAAATTTGTTTTTCTCTGAAAAATCAAACTCCGAATTAAATTAAAAATCAAACTACTGAACTAATTTTAGTAAACTTTCAGAGATCAGTGTGAATGTATATATTTTTTTAAATAAGTAATTGAAACAGCGAGGAAAATGTGAATCTAAACATTTTTTTTATTTTTGTTGTTGTTTCATGCTCGACCGATTTAAGTTATTAAATCTCCAATAAAATGGTGAGACGAAAGTGATTCGGTTTTTTTTAGGCAATCACGTCTATAGTCGTCCACATCGCCACTTAAAATCAGGCGAGAAAGGGATCAAGTGCAGGTTTGCACTTATATACTTGCTAAAACACCAACTCAATAAGTCATTGGAGTCATCCAAGGGTCAATAAGGTAGACCAAGAGCAAACCGATTATCACTAAAAAGATACAATCCTTTTTTTTAGCTTTCAGGATTTCACACAGGTGAACCAATTCGACGCTATTTAATAAAAAAAACAGCTGATATTTGATCTCAAATTACACAGTACAAAATAAAAGTTGTTAGTCAAAAAAGTTTCGGTATCGCGGTTTGACTCTCAAACCGCTTAGGGTGAATTTTAAAATCCCGATAACGGTTCCGAAACGCAGGTTTCACGTTTCGGCGCTCAGAATCCATCGCCGGCTATAATTGCAGCGATTATAGGCGCAATTAGGTGACCCGGTGCCGGCGCGCGGCCCTCCTCATTGGACGCCGTTAATTCAAGGAGCTAATTGATTGGGACGCCGGTCCGTATTAGACCAAACGGACTTTTGATGGGGCAGGTTTAGAAGTTTGTGCATTATGGAGAATCGCAATACAGTCGCACTCAATTGGAACTGTATACCAATGCTCTGGCATTGGTATATAGTTCCAATAGAGTGTTTAGCTTTTAGCTACCTACTACACAGTTCACACTCTTTTCAACTTGCTCCATTAAAAAAAAACTGGTGCATTTGATGGGACAGGTTGAGAAGTGTAGTTAGTACGTTATGTGGCGCATAATACAGTGGCAGTTCTTACTTCAGAACTGTACATTAATGTCATAATTTAGCTACTTACTACACAGCACATACACTTGTCAACCTGCCCCAATAAAAAAAACGGGTGCATTTGATGGGGCAAGTTGAGAAGTGTAGTTAGTGCATTATGTGGCGCATATCACAACACTCTGTCGGGAACTGTATATTAATGCCATAATTTAGTTACCTATAACACAGCACTCGTGCATTTGATGGGGCATATTGTGAAGTATAGTTTGTGCATAATTAGGCGCTAGTTATCATAATACGTACGCTTCATACGTTGGAACTGAATAGTATTCGAAAATGTCTCTACTTTTCGGCTCGCTTAGACCGAGTGAGTGTTTGTAGTTAATACTGACAATATTATCACTCACCAGAGCAGTAAATTATACAAAATCTTGTAAAACTAATATGCCTCATGGTTTTAAGTTGAATCTGACTATAGCTATAAAGCTATATAATTTTCCGTTTGATTACCGCCGTATTCCAACATTACATTTTATTATATGTAGGTAACTACTGGTCTTTAATAAATTTTGAGGTATCGGATTGAAATAACCGGTTACAGCATTGGACATTGTTGTCTTTTATTACCTTAAATAATTCCACATAAATTGTAGCGAAGAATCCCAAACTTTACGATTCCCCAACGGTAGAATTATTTTATTGATAGAGAATTTATTTGGCGTGAAAATTAAGGTTCGCTGGTTTGCCAGTGGTTTGTTTTATTTTGCTTGAAATTTGTTGAAATAAGTTGTTATAAAACAGACGAATTAACACCTTTTGAAAAAGACAATCGCATGTGGTGTAATCTGAAGTGGAATTCAGCATTTCCATAGACAATAGGAATGCAAGGGTTTCGCCAGTAACTTTTACTTAATATAAAACTTTCTTATATGAATCTGTTAATGTTTTTGATTCGAATCTTTGAGATATCCAATTAGCGGCTAATATTAAACTCAAACTTGGCTAATTATAAATCTAAACAATCGAGTATTATTTGTACAAATTCTAAAACTTTTCACTTTAGTTACAAAATGGCACCACATAATTTAGAGGCGGCTCGAAAGGAGCAAACAGTAAACTTTGCAAGTCCAATATCTCAAGCAGTTCGCGAAAGTCGTTTTAATAAAGTTTGAGCATTGATGGAATTGTAAAATATTCCGTCGAATCGTCTAGAATTCTTGGAACGACGTACATATCTTAGAATTATTGTTTAGGTACTAAATTTTGTGGGAAGCTTTTAAATAGAGCAACATAAAACCTGTCTTTCGTAGGAGATGGTCTATACGCAGCAAATATAACAATACCACAATGAAGCAAAGAGCTACAAAACCGGTAGAAACAAGATAATGGTTTTAAATCTAAACGTTGCGCTTGAGGGATAACGTTGTTGTCCTTGATGACAAACGCAGAAAAATTCTGTACTTATACCATCCCCGGTTGGGACTCGTGAGACCAATAATATGTAGGTTTTAGCCTAACGTATGTTTATAAGTGGATCTAGTTTCACAGGCTAATAAAGTGTTAGTATACCTGGGCTACCATCACGTCTGGCTTTCCGTTATTTTAGAAGACGTCTAATGTACGTCTAAACTAATTATTCAATGATACCGGAACGAACCGGAAACCCCGACAGAAAACTGATACATTATCTAATATGTGTCTATTATCAACGGCAGGGAAGCACAGATTTTTAGAAAACATCTGAAACTTTGGTATTGAAACTAATGAATTACGGTTTTCAAAACTTAAAAGTATGAGTAAATAAGCTGTATACATTTGAAATTGAAATTCCTAACTAAAGAGGAGATCAAATTAGGCAGTAAGACAAAACACCAATCTCATAATATGTAAGGACCTAATATTCTGGACTCTGACGAAGCAAATTCCTTACAGACGAACATATGAAATGTACATCACTGACAAAAACATAAACATCAATCAAACGAATAAACATCTGCATAGGATTTTTAGTTGTGCGAAAACTGAATAAATTAAAATATCGTAGCATTTTCGAGCTAAAACTCCCTAACCTACAATAACAAGGGTCAAAAAATCATTTAACGCCACCTCGTAACTCAGCTGTGAAGCCAAAGCCTAAAAATTCCGCGCCAACATACAGAGCATACATTATGTAAATGCGTGAAATCGTGCCTACCCTCGCCTCTGCGCCGTCCTCAGAGAATAACAGTTTAAAATTTTAATCACATCAGCCTGAGAGATTTATTCACATTTGATAGACGTTGTCTGGACTGTTTGCTCTATGCGAGAATCGGAACAGCGAAAGCGTTGTGATGGTATGGTGATATTGTGCGTATTTGAACTTGTATGTTTTTTTTAAAAAAATGTATATATATATATTAAAGAGTGACGAGACGAGCAAGACATGTGCCTGATGGCATGCCTGTCACATAACAGCACAGTGACACACACCTACATGAAGAGACCAAATCATTTTCTAGCACTGCACTGCGCTTGTCACCCAGACATCTAAGAAATTATATCTCTAAGCCCAGTAATTTCTTTGGAAACGTTGCCCTTCAAACTGGAACACAGTAACGCTTTACACATTACTGCTTGGCGGTAGAATAACTGGCAAAGGTGTGGTACTTCCCCAGGCGGACTCTGCCAAGAGTTCTACCACTACTATCCATGGTAAACATAGTTTTAAGTTATCACGGTTGCTTACTACACTAGTATTATTAACTAGCAGCGCCCTGCGGTACCCGTTCCCGTTATTTTCTCGAAATAAAAAGCCTATATCTAAAAGACTTATTCGAGGCCATGTTCTGTGTTCTAAATTTCCACCCGATCTGTTCAGACGTTCCGACGTAATTGAACTTCAAACATCAAAAATTTAGCATTTATAATATTAGTAGGAGTTGGGAGCTCAGCTCAACTGCAATGTAAAATTAAATTCAGGCATTCCACCAAATTCAACAGGAAGCAAGCAAGCAATCACTAAGTCATCGAGATAACGAAAGTTAATTTTAGTTGTGTTTTGTTCATTATTCAATTACCACTGCACCGATTTTGATATTCGATATATATTTGATTGATATATATAATATATAAACCTCTCAACTATGATCTAGCAAACAAAAAAATAAACCATCCAAATTGATTCAGACCTATCGCTTAACAAACATACAAAAAAAACATACAACCGATTTGATAAGCTCCTCCTATTTGAAATCGGTTATAAATAAAAATGATTTCAATTTAACTCGTCGCGCAATGTTTATTTAACCCTTGAACCGCCAGGGGAAATCACGTCACCCGCTGGCGCGACGGCGACCCTGCGTCGCTGCAGTAATACAACGACTTTCACTCTGCCGTGACACTCTAAACTACGCTTCACTTCCCTATAACAATGTGTAGTATGTTTTTCTAACCATTCGTTGTTAAAAAAATATCTTTGGGTATTGCGATAACCAAGATAAATAGCAATATAGGTCGACAATGTCGTTTTTATGTAGAACTTGGCTCGATTGGCGCAATACCAAGGAAGACGGCATGATGAAACATAAGCTTATACCAGCAATAAGTTAAAAATAAAATCCTAATAAAATCTCTAAGATAGCGATTCAATCTAAATTTATTTAAAACTTATTGGATTATAGAAAATATTCTGAAATGTATGAAAACGTAATGTGTTTTTATAACCGAACTAGCTGTAACCCGCGACTTCGTCCGCGCGAAATAAATACTAAGGTAACTCAGGCAGTACCTATTTGTATACCCAGACACATTTATGGGCACTAAAAACAGCTATAATAAAAGAACTTTAAACAATTTCATCAAAATCGGTTCAATTATTTAGGTGTGAAAGCGTAAGAGACATATGTCCCCCATTGCAACTCCAATTTCATCTCCATACAGTTCGAAATTACAAAATTGCTAAAAATCAAACATTTATTTGCTTCGTGTCAAGTGCCGTTATATAGAGTTTCATGGTTTTATCTTTAACGATTGGGAACTTCCATATTCACATTCATGCTCCATTTCAACCCCAATTTCACCCCTATACAGTTCGAAATTACAAAATTGCTAGAACAAACATTCGTTTGCTTCGTGTCAAGTGTCTATATACAGAGTGTCATGGTTTTATCATCAACGGTTGGGATCTTTCATATTGACCTTCATCACTCATTTCAACCCCAATTTCACCCCCGTACAGTTCGAAATTACAAAATTGGTAGAACAAACATTTAATTGCTTCGTGTCAAGTGTCTAGATACAAAATTTGATAACTTTTAAAAAGATGAATTTTCATACAACCGTTCATCCCTTGTTTCACTCTCTTAGGGGTTGAATTTCGCAAAACCCCGTCTTAGCGAGCGCCTACGTGCTAAAAGGGACCTACGTGCAAAATTTCAGATTCCTAGCATTTGTAGTTTCTGAGATTCCTTGATGAGTGACCTTTCGCTTTTATATATATAGATTATTTAAAAAACATACCACAACGTTTAGAATAAATACAAAAATATCAAAAAGGAACGGTTTCCAATACCCACCATAAACCGCCTATCACAATAGTTGCACTCCACATTGATATCGGTGATATTCTGGAGTTTCCATTGGTTAAAAGGCCCACTTGCCGGGTTAATGCAGTGTTTTACATAGCATCCGCATTGCGCAGTACATTGCCGGCGCAGCGGACCGCAATGTACCCGCTCTGCACGGTCGGCCGCCGATGGGCAGTAAATAAGGCGAGCTCTCGCGTTATGACCACGTTGCGTGGGGCCGACCTAGTTGAATGCGACAATTCACGGAACATTTTCGGAAATATATCGACTTCAAATTCGTTTGGCACCTAGTAAACTCACAACTGTCTCTAAAACTTAATTGTTTATACTAAACGCAGTTTATTTTATCACTAGCTGAACCGAGCGCGCTTTGCTTCGTCATCTATCGACCTCGATCGAAATTGGTCGCACCAATTCAAATTTTGAACAAATTCCGTTACCTGAGGTTCTAATGACGCAACCCTTAAAAGATAGACACATGCTGTCGTGCAACGAAAGCTCTCAAATAGCAATGTTTTTTCCCGTTTTTGTTAGATTTTTCATTTATGCTCCGCTCCTGTTGATAGTAGCGGAATGTTAAGTAGCCTATAGCCTTTCTCGATAAATAAATTATCCAACAGAAAAATAATCTTTCAATTCGGACCAGTAGTTGCCGAGATCCTTGCGTTCAAACAAAGTCTTCAGCTTTATAATATTAAATTAAAAAAAAAATAAAAAAAATTTTTTTGATGATTATCTTGAAGTAATTTACCGCCGTCATTATATTTTCACTGCTGGACATTGCTGGCAGCGCCATTCTCCCCGATCCTCAGCTTTTCGCTTCTAGACACTGCCTGCTGACTGTATATTGTCACCCAATCTACGTCCACGGTTATTGGTTCTGCGACAGATATGACTGGCCCATTCATTGTCACTTTATCTTGTTAAATCATTATGTTATGTCTTAGGTGCCTATGTATAAAGGATTAATTCGTTACGAATGCGATCTCTAAGCGAAACCCAAATCACTGTTCCTTCCATTAGTCAATGTGCGAGTTTTAATTTCCGGTTTCACTGTCGTAACCGGGTTACCGTGAACTACGTTGAAACAATTGTTATTTTTTTTATTAAATTTCATTGAAACAAGCCGAGCTTTAACTACGATGTCATCAAAATACACGCACAATTTTAAATTTTAGTTTACAACGTAATTTCTTTATAAATCAAATTAGATAAAATCTATTAAACCTTCTGAGTTTGGCTCCCTGAATTCCATGCTTTGGTGATTATTTATTTTTTTATCTTCTAAAGAATTTAAAAAACTTAATTCGACTTTATTAGATGTACAAACGTGCAGTGAAGCATGTAACACATCCTACATATATAAATAGTCTAAAAACACAAGGAAAACGTATAGTTCCGTTAAGGGACGTATTAAGAATAGCAAAATAAATCTCCCGTTGGAATTTCTGCCAGTAGTCGATCCGTACCCTCGCTCTGCCAATCCGAAAGGAGCATTTCGGAACGTAAACCTTTCAATTGAAGTTTTTATTACTGCCGAGTTTACGGTCCGTTCTACGTACGGTTCGAGTAACGGCCGCAGTCGGCGGTTGTAAACATCCGAATGTATGTGCATAGAGGTATCGAACCGGGTGAAATGGAACGTTACGTTACGTATTAAACATGTCGACGAGAAAAAAATAAAGAGTACAAATGCTAGCGTCTCGTTAACATTGCGTAAATGCTATTAAAATAGGGTTACTCAATACCCTATATGCTATACAATATGCTGTATTAATCCGAAAAGGGCATGTTATCCTACTTCCAACTATATAATATTATAAATGACAAAGTATGGATGTTTGGATGTTTGTTGCTCAATCACGTCCTAACGTATAAACGGATCGGGATGAAATTTGGAACACAGATAGATTAGATAGTCTGGAAGAACACGTAGGCTAATTTTTATCCCGGAAAACAACGGGAACGGGAACTTCGCGGGTAACACCGCGGTGCGCTGCTAGTACTCCATAATACGGGCTCGACGTGTTCTTCAACTGGGAACCCTGTTAAGAACGGCTGTGCGCGCGAACATAGATCGCAAAACTAAGTTTTGTTTTAAATATCCTATCGCATGTCGCACAATGCATTAGGCCTTTTGAATTGTAGCTGTGGGTGGTGTAGGAAGGCTTCTAGTGGGTCTTATGTATAACACGTTTTGCGTCTAGATCGAGTGAATGCTTTGCTTCGAAACTCGTGATAGCTTGATGACCAGCTCTCTTTGGCAGCTCTTCCCAACCATTGCATGGTGTATATGATATATGTATAATTACTATTACCACGGTACCATCCCCGAAATTTCTAAAGTAAATGTATCATAAGAGGATTTCGCAGGGTTTTGGATCACTCAGTCGTATTATGCGCTTATCTCAATAGTAGTTTGCGCTGCCAACGGCGATCTAGGGTTTGGTTTCATAGTTGTTCATGTATTTTTAAAGCGTTATGTTATTAAAAATAAACCCTAGGAAATTTAATAAACTAATGAGATAATGTTTGTATAAAATTTTGGCAATAAACATTAAAAAATTAATATGTAAATAGTTAGTAGTTACAGTCTTCATAAGTTGTATAGTTTATAGTATTTTGTTAGTGTAAAAACTCAATAAAATACGATACAAATTAATAGTTTAGTAATAATTTACTTCTTCTCGGGACGCAAATTGTTTATGCAGTATTACTAGCTGATCCGTGCGCGCGTTGCTATGCCATCTATCAAAAATTGGTCGTACCAATTCAGATTTAGAACAAATTCGGTTACCTTAGGTTCTAATGACGCAAACTTTAAGTTAGACACAAGCTGTCACGCAACGAAAGCTCTCAAAAAGTAATATTTTTCCCCGTTTTTGTTAAGGTACAAGTTCGCGCTGAGACCGCGACGCGAGACCGCGACAGGAGACCGCGACCGGAGACCACGACAGGCACTTGACATTATAGTATTGTATGCCCATACAATACTATAATGCCCATACAATACAGTTCGAGCCGAGACCGCGACAGGAAACCGAGACAGGTCGCGGTCGCGGTCTCGGCGCGAACTGACGCCCATACAATTTCATAGTGTCAAGTGCCTGTCGCGGTCTCCGGTCGCGGTCTCCTGTCGCGGTCTCCGCCCGAACTTGTACCTTAACATTTTTCATTCATTCTCCGCTCCTGTTGCTAGTAGCGTAATGTTAAATAGCCTATAGCCTTCCTCGATAAATGGACTATCTAACAGAGAAAGAATCTTTCAATTCCGACTAGTAGTTCCCGAGATCCTAGCGTTCAAACAAACTCTTCAGCTTTATAATATTAGTATAGATTTATGCGACGTAAACCGAAACAAAGAAAAAAATACACGGCAAAGAGATATATTATCTTACTTCTATATCTCTGAGTGACAAGCACAGTGCAGTGTTAGGAAGTAATTTGTATTGTCTATGTTGAAATAGCTGCGTCTCACTGTATTTTAATGGTCTGACTGTAAAATGGTTTTGCTTATGCTGCTACAGTTCTATTTATTACGCCTGTTTGTAAAAAAAATATTATAATTGGAAACACCTGCAATGGCGCCGCTGGCAAGGGTTGGTGTTAATGAAAAACACGAGATTTATGACATAATTATGATGTGAAGGGAACGCGCCGACAGGTGGCGTGCTTTCATAATAATTAATGTGATTAATTATAATAAATATAAAGTAGCAGCGTCCCACAGATTCGCCCGCGTATTGCTCGTCCACGTTATATTATCCCGGAAAAAAATAGTGTGTCGACACTTATGCTAACAAAACATGTATTATTCAATTCAATTCGAACCATCAATTTATAAGAAAACTTGGTAACGTCATTCACAAAAGGCAAAGAATCTGTGTACATAATACGATAAGATAAAAATGTCGAAATGAATAAAGCAGCTGTAAACGGGCCTCATCAATTAAATGCAGCTGTAAAAAAGTTTTGTCAAAACAATGTTATACACATATAACTGTGATATCTAAAATACACAATAAATCAATTCATTTATAATAACAAACATACACAAAACAAGTACAGACACATATGTATACAAACCTTTACTATCAAAACCTCTATGAAAAGTTATAAAAAGTGTCATTAAATATAGGTATCTACTGGGGTAATTACTTCAAACATATCAGTCCAAAGTTTAACCAATAAATGTCGGTAAACTCCACTTTGGCTGTTTGAGTTCCTAAATATCAGATAATCGGCTTCCGATCCACCTGTGGAGCCAAACTACTTCTTTGTCGCGTCAATCATGTATTCAATATTCATACACTTTACCACGCTACAAACAGTAAGGGCTTAGATAGAGCCCGAATTCAATGATTAAACGTACAAGATACGAGAATGCGACATAACATAAGACACATAAGGATTGTATTCGTTTCACAAGTCGTGAATAACCAAGCGATAAAAATAAGCAACATACTTTTGTTCCCACTGCTGGGACTTAAGGCCTTTCTCTCTCTCTCTCTCTCTCTCTCTCGCTCTCTCTCTCGTACACATTTAAATAGTTCACGCCGTAATAGTCTTGCTGTCAAGTTTTAGAATCTGTTAATAAAAGTTACTGTATAAATATTTTTAAATGTCACAGGACTAAAGTAGATCGCTTTTCCTAATCACCTCTTGTAACATATCCAAAACAGTTACAAGCATAACATTACTTGTAAAAAAATATACGGCGCATCTATGTACGGGTAAGTAGGTTTATACCGTTCAAGAGTCCATACTCAAGTAGATTAATGTAAAATATATTACTTAAAAATAAGTATCTCTGTACTGAATCTAAATTAAACGTTCGGTATTGACGAGTAGTAATTACAGTCATTATTTGTTTGGGTATAAAATAACTATCAAGGTGGGCCTTAAGGGGTGTAGGGGATAATTAAAAAATATTGAACCAGAGAACTAACCAAATTATAAACGCGAAATACTCTAAAATTAGCATTATTATCGGATAAACTTTAAGTTGTATATCTATTCTATGGTTGTATCTAGCATCAACAGCGTTATCCGTTGCAGGCAAAAATGAGGCCTTAATGATTTACAAAAGAAATATTTTTTCATCCCACCACCTTTACTTTTACTCCTCGATATCAGGGCGCAAAAGTCGTTTTTACCCTCTAGAAATTTATCTAGTAAATTTGAATTTAGAACATCGTGTGTATTAACTTTTTGAATTCAAAACGTAATTAAACCTATAGTCCGGGATCCCAGAGCTCCCAGACGTCACCTATTTTCTGATGAATGATATGTGGACGATTGAGTAGAGTTAGTAAGTACTTAGAACACATGCTTACTCGCTAACTTGCTTAGACGGCCAATTTTAAGATATGGGGAATGAAGGTACATACCAACATTACTTACTTCACATATTTTCTAATAAGTGATTTTCACGTATGTTGTAGGCAATATCCTTAAAAACAAGGTCCCAATACTCCCAGACACTTTCCGTCAGCCGTTTTACAACTCCAAAATAATAATTTAACTTCACTTAAATTCTCATGCTCCATTTGTAAATATGTTCGTCAGACAACTATTTTAAAGCTTTTTCCAATAAGATAGACCAATCTAAGGGGGCAATCATCCCTTAAACTCAACTATGTCCTATGGGTAAGAGCGGGAGACTGAGTGAGACATTTATTAGGAAATATTGACTTCAAATTGAGTTTAGGGGATGATTGGTCCCTTAGATTGGTCTGTCTAATTGAAAAAAGCTTTAAATAGTTGTCTGACGAACATATTTACAAATGGAGTACAATGTATGTGTACAAATCGCGAAAGTGTAAAAATAAAAACTATGTTTCTGCATAGTACGTTTATTTATTTCCTTAAAATTTACCCTAATTTAGCGCTACCATAATTTAATGCATTTGTGCGGACACTTTTTCATGTACACAGATGACACTCCTTACCTCAAGCGGTCAACTCTCCATATTTTCACGTCATATTGTTATTGTTAAAACCATGGCTAAATAAACTCAAAGTTAAGACTTTAGGGAAACGGGACAAACGGAAAAACAGGAAAATTTAATACAAGTGAAAAACCGAAATAAGTGATTCTAACGACAAAGAAGGTTATTTGACGCCAACAGAATCGACTGAAACTGCTAAAATTGCACAAAGCGTTTAGTAATTTCCTCGCTAAGGTGGTGATGAATAATTACGTGTTGCACTCGAGTGCAGTGATTTTTCACCTTGTGCCCTTTTGATTCCCTTGCCTCGCTCGGGATTCTAATATTTGAATGCCTCGCTACGCTCGTGATTCAATTTTAGAATCCTTCACTTGCTCGATCATTAAAATTGAGGACGCGGTTATAAAGCAACTTTGCACTCTTGTACAACAAATAACTATTACACCTGAACCACCTTCTCGTCTGATGTTAAACGACAGTGTGGTACACGTATATGCAGGTGTTGCTCAACCTTGATACAATTTAGGCTAATATAAACGGCGGTCATTCTCGACACAGCGCGCATCGTCAGGAAGTTCTTCGCACTGCAGCCCTAACCACTGGTATCTTGGGCACTGGCCCGCTGCTGGCGGCGATCTAGACTTAGGTTTGTAAAAAATTTTAAGTGGTTTTTCATTATTATATTATAATATCTCAATAAAAATGTATATGTAATTGAATTTGATGATAATTTTACTATATAAAACTTTTTTGTTGCAGGTAAGTGTGAAATAGACGAATGATGTCACCGGCGTACACGTTAAGTAAAACCATTCATAGTTTGAAAACTTGAAATTTCTGCCGTCGTTTTACTGGTAAGTGTACCTTAAGCATAAGGATCCCTTTCCGTTCCCACTGCTGGACCTCGGGGTTTTCTCTCACAACAATATGTTTTCTACCGCCAAGCAGTAATCTGCAAACGTGCAAACATTTCATTTCATTCATCATGGCCTCGTGGCTTAGTTGGTAGTAGCTCTGCCTGCGAAGCCGAGGGTCGTGGGTTCGATTCCCACCCAGTGCAAATATTTGTGTGATGAATTCAAATGTTTGCACTGTGTCTGGGTGTTTCTATCTATAATAAGTATGTATTTAAAACTATATAAGTATTATATCAGCTATCTGGCCGCCATCACACAAGCTTTGCTTAGTTTGGGGTCAGACGGTGTTGTGTGTGAATTGTCCATTTATATTTATTTATTTATCATCATTCATCTTTGAAAGGAAATGTGTACTTAAATAAAACAAATAAATGTTGGCGGACATTTCACACATAACACCATCTGACCACAAATCATTTTATTCTTATACACGTATCTCTGGTTGGCGAGCGCAGTACTAGTAATTTGCGTGGTACTGTCATTTTGTCGACAGGCGTGTTGCCTTCTATCAGGCACATGTCTGGTGGTCCATCACTCGTGTCTTATATTTCGACTGATCCTTTCAATTCTTACAACGTGGTCCAATTAACTTTCGTTAAATTTAAATTTCGCATTTTAATACGTGCAGGATAAAAATGTTTGCATGTTTGTTGCTCAATTACGTTGACCTAAGAGGATCAAGCTGATATTTCTATATATTGATAAATAATAAATACTGTTTAGTGCCTTAGAGAATACTAATTTTGTAAATTCTACGCGAACGAATTCGCAGGCAAATACTAGTATTAAATAAAAAAAATTATATTGCTTAGATACACAGGTACCTAGGAACCTACGAAATATTATTTTATAATGACTAGGGTCATTATAAAAGAATGTTCTTTTAATTATATATATATTATATTATATTCTATTAATAACGAAATATTATTTTATAATGACTAGGGTCATTATAAAAGAATATTTCGTTAGCCATCTTCAATATCAGTTCTAATTTCTAGTTGTACAGAAGTGAACGGATATTTAATACGTTCAACTTTATTTGAAAGTTTTTGAAGACACCGCGCAGCGGGTAGAACGCCTTAGAACGGTCGTTTTAAACCTAATTTATAAACTACCTGAAGTCTATTAAACTTCTCTATAGATGCTAACCGAACTAGTTCGAACCGGTGCAAGCCGGTAATTACCGATTGATACGAGCTCGAATCGATAAACTTATCGGTAACTTCCGAACACGTCCGAAGTTTTCCGATCTTCATTTACTTATATGAGTTCGTCTATTGCCTTGTGTGCATCGCTGAAAGTTCGCCTGCATACGGATTATATCTCTTTGAAAATTGCCGCTGCGTTCCAAATATTTGCGCAGGATTTAGACAAAAAGATTTTAAATGTTTGTGTTAAGTCCAATCGGTGTAGAAATTATCGTCATTTGTGACGTCAAAGAACTCAGTGGAACAAAGATTGTGGTTAAGTCATGTTTTTAAGAACAGGAATATCGACGACTTAGCGACCACTAATTTTCTTTACAGATTTTAAAGTTTCAGATTTGTCTTGTTTTTGGTTTTTTGTTACTTAGTTGTTATAATAATATTATTATATTAACTCATATTTTTTTGTAAAATGTTACATCCTTCAAAAAAAATTGGTTGCCTGTAAACCGACTTTACAGGCAACCAATTTTTTTTGGCACCAATTTTTTTTTAATACGTGCGAAAGTTTTACGTGACAACGACTTCGAGTGGTAAAATAATTTTAATGTGAATATTCATTCGTAGTCTGTCACATTATCACTACACAATCGTTTTACAATTAACTGGCAACGTGTAAACTTGTATGCAGGCGCCTAAGCGAATCGGCGACTCGGGCATGGTTAGCCCGCCTAAGAGCGAGAGAGACAGACATAAAAAGTGAAAGGCACGCGTCCCTCTCACTCGCTCTCATTGTGAGCGCATAACGCGAGCGGAGCGTAACGCAGTTTCTTGAAGTGTCACCCGGCAAACCAATTTATAAGACGTTGTCACGTCAAAATGCAAAGCTCTTTTTCATAGTCATTATATGTATATGTATAATGTACTCGTATATCCATTAAAATAATCATTTTGCACCCGAATGAGACAGACAAGGGATCAAATAGCCCACCGATTACTTTTATCCGGGTCCCAAAACCCGAAACAAATGTCTTTTGTAACGTGACCATTCGTGCCGTTTTACACGGGACAGTCCCTGTTTTAGGCTATCTGTCCTATTGTCCTCAGTTAGATAAAAAAGGAACCACTTGAAATATCCAAAACTACATATTATTAAAGTAAATTTTGAAAACATAATCTAATGATTTGAATATTCTTATGAGTATACTTCTAATGCATATTCTTTACATTTTATTGTTCCCGTGTCCGTTTTTGTCGGCTTTAAAAGTAGCTATTTGTAACATATCTAAACTATAATTAAAACTGCACTATTAGATCTATTCGACTAAGCTCATCTGAATTATTATCTATCGACCCATGAATTTCTACGGATAATCAAGATTATTAAGCTCACTACCAATTGGAAGCGTGCCCAGCGGTGTTAGGACGCTGAACAGCAATGCTTACACGTTGAGCTAAATAAACGCCAAGATTTCGGTCACTCGTCCTATCGACCAAGTTCGACCAGGTGGGGCTCGAAATGGTTTTTGAAAAAAAAATTACGCTCGACCCGCAAGAGCAAGAAAACACTTCAAAGAGTGTGCAACTGATCTGCATGACCTGATACCACCTTGTCCTTTTTTCTATTGGACAGCTCGTAGCTCGAAAAAAGCGACATCGTATCATCGTTGATGTTGCAAAGGCCCGAACGAAGAGGTTTGGCCCTACTTTTTTGATAAGAATGTTTAGGCTTTGGAGTGCCTTGCCTCAGTGAGTTTTCCCGATGGTTACAACCATCTGAAATCTTAGTCTCTTCAAATCGAAAGTGAATCCGATCTGCTTCCGAGTGGTTTCTTCTGGGTAAGCACGCTCCATCTTGGACCGCATCGTCGTTTAACATCAGGACGTCTACTCTCTTTCTACGAAAACGCAATTTCGAAAAAAAAACTCGCGACTTTCCTGCTCTCGTTCTACTTCGTTTCGTCCGATACAACATGGTTTGACGTTTAAATGTTCTAAGCTTACTCTAATTAGAGTAGGCTTAGAATACTTAATCGGAAAAAACGATGAGTCGAAGTAGAATCGCAGTTGGAAAGTCGCGAGTTTATTTCGAAATTACGTTTTCGTAGAAAGATAGTAGACGTCTTGGTGACATGACGATCAAGTATAAACCTATAAAAAAATGTTTGTCTGTAAAGTCGGTTTACTGACGATAGAACGTGACAACGTCTTAAGAAAATACTGAAGGAATGGTAGCATTTTTCAAAAGAAAATTTTAATTTAATTTGTTTAATAGATTTGTATGTAAAAAGTAATGACTAGAATTTAGTCATTTTCAATCAAAACAATGCAAAAAAGCTTTTAAATGCCGGGGATCGAACCCGGGGCATTTCACATGCAAAGCGAACGCTCTACCACTGAGCTACATCCTAACGACCGACGGTAACGCGGTAACGGTACATGACGTCATGTTTTGTGGGCGTGCAGCCGGCTTCATCGAATTATAAGACGTTATCACGTCAATAATGCACATATGTAACGGCTTGTTCTTGTTTTGACGTTAATAGTTATAATAAGTTGTTTTACACTAGATTCCTGAAACGTCCTACTGTGCCTGTACAAATAAATGGTCACGTTAGTCATTCCGTCATTGTCATAGAACTCAGAATTAATTAACACCTCCGCCTGCCTTCACACGTACTTTAGGCTCCGCAGGTAGGGTCCGTTCACATTATATCAGTAGTTACTCTTGTCGCTGTATTACAAAACTTAACTTAATTAAAAATACTGATTAAATTTGTTTGATATTTGTTTTGTTATTTTCCAATAATTAAATAACAATTAAATTTTAAATCGTTCAAATACATTTTGTCCACAAAATTTAACTTTGAAAGTAGTAGCATGTGAGACGTCATGTTCCTTGTGGTGTTGTTAATTTCTCATGTCACTAGTTAAAGATTAAGATCAATTTTGTCTGTTGAGTTATTCTGGCGTTTGTTACATACCAATTTAACTTTCCTTAACAGTTTTACAGACTTTTCGTCCGTGTAAGTCTTTTATTAAATACATGGACTAGTGTTTATTTTTTTTTACTTGAATAGGTTTACACTTGACCACCATCTCGCCTGATGTTAGACGACGATCGACGATGCGGCCTACGATGAAGCGTGCTTACCTAGAAGAAACCGATTCACTCTCGACTTGAAGACACCAAGATTATAACTATCGGGGAAAATCCACTCAGGTAGCTCATTCCACAGCCTAGCCGTTCTTATCACAAAAGTAGAGTCAAACCTCTTCGCTTGTGTCTTTGGAGCATCAACCATGAAACGATGTCCCTTTCTCGAGCTACGAGCAGTCCGATAGAAAAAGGGGCAAGGTGGTATTAAATTATGCAGATCAGTCGCGCAGTCTCCGAAATGTATCCGATAAAAACCCGATAAGCTAGCAATTTTTCAGCAATGTTCAAGACTTCGAAGTCTTTTTCGCACAAGATTATCATTGCCTATGAGCCTTTTGGCACGTTTCTCGATCGATTCCAGGGCCTCGAGCTGATACTTAGCCGATCCATCCCACAGGTGCGAACAGTACTCCATACAGGAGCGAATCTGTGCTTGATATAACGCAAGCAACTGTTCAGACTTGAAGTACCTTCGAACCTTTGAGTGTCGTTCTTATTAAACTGTCCTCTTAACTGATTCCGTAAAAAACTCTGTTCACTAAGCGTATTGTGGCTTCGATTCTCAGTTAGAACAAACATTTGTGTGGAGCGTTGGAGGCATGCAGAGTTTTTGTGTTTTTGAGTGGTTCTGTGTTTGAAAGTATTAAAAGTATTATATCATCTTTTTGGCTCGCGTTGTACAAGCTTTGTTTGGTATGGGGTTAAATGGTGTTTTGAGAGAAATGCCCAACAATAAATAAATAACTATTGCTAATTTATCTGCAGTTATTTAGGTGTAAAATAAAAATTACAAAATAAATTTAACAAAGAACTTAAAATAAGTGCTTTGATTACTATATAAATTGCCACTAGTGTATCTTAACGACCTTTATAAGAGCACGTGAGCCCATCTCGCAATGTGAAAAAGCGGTTACTTACTACATATATGTAAGTATTGTAGGTAGTTAGGGTTCCGTATTCAAACCCCGCGTAATGAGGCGGTGGGAACCGGCGCACCCGGCCGAACCCTTCACTTCACTGGAGGAGAAGCTAACCGGAAAGAGTTCCGTATATATTTTTTTTATATTGACAATTAGCATAATACCACTTGTTTGTTTAATACATAAACCCGGGATTCTAAAACAAATTGGGGAAATCGAGAGGAACATGTTGCATCACTCATAGATAATACAGGACCTTATTTAATTTCGATTTTTTAATTCCATCTATATGTATTTAGTAGTGGTAGGACTCTTGGCAGAGTCCGCCTGGGGAAGTACCACACCTTTGCCAGTTATACTACCGCCGAGCAGTAATGTTCAAACATTACTGTGTTCCGGTTTGAAGGGCAGTGTTTCCAGAAAAATTACAGGGCTTAGAGATATAACATCTTAGATCTCTGGGTGACGAGCGCAGTGCAGTGCTAGGTAATGATTTGGACTCCTTATGTTCCCATAGCGTCTTCTTCAAGATAGTTTATCTCTTTTTTCCTGTAATTTCTTTGGAAGCTGTGCCCTTCAAATCGGAACCTAGTCATGTTTTACATAACTTCTTACGGTAATGTGAAAACATTACTACATATTAATTTATCAGGAGAAAAGGAAGTATTTTGGAGAGCCAATGATATTTTGTGCGTAACATAGTAGATAATTTATCATTTTGGGGTGGGTCTAAATGTTTTCTGCATCCTCCGGTATAGGTGAAAGGCTTCGCGCATTATTTAACCAAGAAATGAGTATTTGTAAGAAAATTTGTGTGGTAATACGGGGCACGGGAGTGGTTTTACTGGAAAAGGTATTTGTTTTGAGAAAATTATCTGTTCTCTTTTTTTGTTCAGCTTTCTTTTCTTAAGAGCCTTTTATGTTTTCAATGTTTTCTAGGTTAAATGTATACGGAGGAATAGTGTTAGCTTATAATAAATGTTTATAAGGGTTTTATGGGGATAACTGCTCCCTAAAGTTTCATTCGTCGATAATATAATAGCCTATATAATAAACATGATAAAGCCATCCTCTTAGATAAGGCTATCGTCAGATGCAAGGTTTCAAAGTTTTTTCTGGAAGTTCACGAAATAGGCGCGTTCAAACGAACAGAACAACGAAATTTAACTATGTATTCTTGTGGCCGGTTGTGATTCCGCTTATTTCAAATTGTTATTGTTAAATGCAAATGTTTCTATTTAGAATAAAATGAAATATGTAAATTTGATGAGTTTTATTAGTTAAATTTTCTATACTAAGTTATCTACTACTACATAAAAGATTAACACACTGTATGGACAAGCCCTTGACTATATGTTATGTTATCAGTGGTATGTTTTCAAAACATCACTGGCCTAGTTCCATTCATAACTTTCTAGTTTACAACTGTGAGAGTTAAATCCCGCCTGCACCTCATTTGTCAAATTTATCTTCGCTATTGGCTTTAACGCTGAAGGAGAATATCATGAGGAAACTGGCCGGCATGTTCCAAGAAATACATCTTTCGATAACATGCGTCATCCGTTCGTCCGACTTCAAAGGAAGGACGTGGCTTACTGAATTTTTTTTGGCATTTTAATGGCCAGCAAAAACTCATTCTCTCCCTCCCGCGCACTGACCGCTGTGAACTGAGTCGCAGGTCGCATGGCCCTAAAAATGAAATTTTAGGCCCATCGCGGTTGTCCAATTTTGTCGCACCATTGGCCAGGTTCTTTATATATAAGTCTTATGTTACCCTGCATTTATCCAGCGTAGTGGATTATGACCATGAGTCTCTCCTTTTAAAAGAAGGCACCGAGTCGCAGCATTGGAAACATAAAGTGGGTTGCTTATGCTATACATCTGATCACTGATAGATAATAAGCTCGATATATTCCAGTTTTTTTTACAATTTAAAACCATCAGGCGGATGTCCTCCTGATCGTCCTTTGAGTATTAATTTGTCTGAGTGTTCTTCCCATAATTTCATATTATAATAAAATCTATATGGAATGAAATAGCAATTAACTTGTAACTTTTGACTTAAAATTTAAATAAAAATCATCCATGACCTATTCTATTATGAAATTTCTGTGTCAAATTGAAAACACAAGTTGAACTTGAACAAACACAGCGATTAGTCACGGATGACACAATAATTCACAGCATTAAAACCATTTCGCAAAGATAAATGGGCCCCTAAAACGTTTTGAATTACAAGCAATGTCAAACCTGTCATCGCGTAATGGCACTGGTCCCATTTCCTGGGGTCTCGGGGGGCCTTTAATGACATGTTTTCTTTGAACAAGTGATCATTATTGGCAAACAAATACTCGCGCCCTTTCCGATGCCGTCGCTTTGTGGCTCGGATTTAATGGACAGTACACAAGAGCGATGTGTTCGATAAGTCTATCATAGGTGGCAAACAGGGGTTACGGATTTTATATAAAAAATAAAGTGACCAAGTGCGAGTTGGACTCGCCCATGAAGGGTTCCGATGCAGCAAGTAACATATTATTATACATAGTACACATAGTTCTTGTAGTTCGTTGTAACTTTGATCGAAGTTTGAATAATAGTGTATTTATGACGTACTAAAAAAAACTACTCATCAGATCGAGTTCAAACTAATTTTCGTTGGTAGTTTTCATGGTATTGTACATCATATATTTTTTTTAGTTTTTTCATTCTCTTACTTTAGAAGTTAGAGGGGGGGGACACACATTTTACCACTTTGGAAGCGTCTCTCGCGCAAATTGTTCAGTGTAGACAAAAATTATATTAGAAACCTCAACATCATTTTTGAAGACCTATCGATAGACACTACACAAGTGTAGGTTTGATGAAAAAAAATTTTTTGAGTTTCAGTTCTCAGTATGAGGGGCACCCCTAATTTTTGTTTTTTTAAAAAACTTTTGTAAAAATCTTAATGCCGTTCACAGAATACATCTACTTACTAAGTTTCAACAGTGTAGTTCTCATAGTTTCGGCAAAAAGTGGCTGTGACATACGGACGGACAGACAGACAGACATGACGAATCTATAAGGGTTCCGTTTTTACGTTTTACGGAACCCTAAAAACGCGGGACTGCCGATAGAATTGAAAATCATAATATAAAATTGTAGTGTTAACAGCATTAACAACAGCATTAAAACACCTACAGCAGAAAGCCTCTACTCTGCCTAGCGAACTTTGGACAAGGACAGAAGGCCCAGGGGTGCGTGGCTCGGGAATCTCCACGTGCTGTACCCTGGGCATCACACAAAGACTCGCCTTGCTTCTTGCCTCGGTAGCATCTTGTTGTGTGATGGCGAATCCCGGCCCCTGCCGGGATAGAAGTTCCCAGCCCCTGCTGGGAACTTCTACACGCGCTTCTCACCCTCCTTGAACAGTGCGTGTACAGGTCGGGGAGAGGGACTGGAAGACTTGGGTAGGTTACTCGGCTGACATATTGGCCCAGTAAAATTCCTAAGTCTTCCAGATGACGGTCCTCCACGAGCACTCTGATTAGCAGAGTGCACAGTGGAAGGGCAAGGGCTGCCGTGTGGCCATAGAGGCGGAATCGCGGCTATCCCTAGCCGCGGTGGTGAGGGCAGACCTCTCGCTGCCGACCATCTTCGCCGTGGTGCTCGACAGTGAGAGGTCGTGTGAGTTGGAGGAGCGAGAGTTGGAAGCCTCTAGCTCCTCCATGAGGCGGAAGCGGACACGGGGG
Source organism: Ectropis crepuscularia (assembly GCA_963693475.1). Lineage (NCBI taxonomy): Eukaryota > Metazoa > Arthropoda > Insecta > Lepidoptera > Geometridae > Ectropis > Ectropis crepuscularia. The sequence goes on from OY856358.1 coordinate 22,701,513, forward strand.
CTAGCCAGGAGATTGCGACTCCGGGCTCGGATCTCGTCTCCACTTGAAGGCCTGGGGCGTCGGGACGTTTAGGGCCGACCGGCACCCTACCACAGGCCTTCCGAGGAGGTTCTGATTCCGCGCCGGAAATCAGCGGCGCGTCACTAGACCTAAATGCGGGGGTACTAACGCCCCCCGCGAGGCGGGTCTGTAAGGGCGATGGCAAGGGTCAGGGTCGTTGACGGGAATGCGAAAAGTGACCCCGCGACCCCGACCCCTGCCCATGCAGTAGAAATCTGTGGTGGTTTTAGTCGGTAGGGCCACCATGTCTGTCGTCGCCATGGTGTCGAGTCCGACATACCTCACCATTTCCCTGCATGGTGGGGATACGTAAATTTATTTCCCCTAGATAAAAAAAGGACAGAAGGCCTAGGGCTCTACAAAAAACGGATACCTTCATTTAAGCTATCGTGGGAGAGCATGATCATTTAGGACCAATAACTCCTTGTTCGTCCCTTTAGGAACATGTAATTCTCCGTCTCTAGGCTATCATTGTGGTCGCTTACAACAAAAGCAAAAATACAAAATGTTCTATTTGGCATAAAAAATACATAGTTTAATTAAGCGCTTATTCGTATAGCCCCTGCACTAGGTGAGACCTGTATCGCATCATATTATGTCGATTACATGGAATGATGTTCGCGGTGCGAAGTTAGTACAGTATGCTTAAAAAGTTAGTTACTACTTACATCCCAGCACTTTGCCTGTTTGTCTATCCTACTTCGAAGTATAATTTAGTTCGAATAATATTATACTCGTAAATGTGAAACTTTGGAATAATGCATGTTCGCATATTTATTGCTCAATCACGTTATAAGAACTGATCGGATCAGTCCGCAATTTAGAATTATATAGTCTCAAAAAGCGTATAAGCAAGTTCCTATCCTGAAGAGTTCCTTAAGGAAAAAAAGGCTTTTTATAAATTCTACGCGTCCAGATTTGCTGGTAAACGCTAGTTTTGTAAAAAACATGTATTTAAAAAATCTCCCGAACCAAATGAATCAATACAGCTGAACAGCGCCGGAATATTTCTCTGTTACGACTTCAAATAAGCTTTTACTCGCACCGATCCCCTAGGGATGTGCTGTCGACAATGTCGATATGTCGATAGTTTTCCAGGAAAACAAAACGATTCGTATTCCATGGTATTGGAAGGGGAAAAATGTTCACTCTATAAAAATCACGGATACGTAATACGATTCATAAGATAAGCACGTAGTAACCGATTTGTAATCATAAAAAAATCAAATGCGTAAAAATAAGTACAATTTCTTAATATACTCATAAATATGTATTTTTGTGACCTATGACGAATGTCATAATTAAATGATTGTAATTATAATTGTCTACCTCGGATTACCTACTGGGTTACACAATCTGTATCATTCTGACGTATTGAGTGATTTGTTTGTGATTTTTTTTTATAATATTCAATAGGTTCTCATTTTACAGCATGTTACTCGTATTATCTGACGGCCTAGGTTGTAACTTACAGTGAATGCACTGTCTTACTTAGAGCTGAAGGTATCCGGGTTTTACATGTTTACTTAACGCAAGTTCACCATAAATCAGAAATTTGTTCGCTATTTTGAAGAGTGACTCGTTGCTCGAAAAAGTGACATCGTTTCATAGTTGACCTTCTAAACACTCGATGTGTAGTATTATAGGAAGCCTTATGTCTAGTCTTTTTAGTGAGGCATTTTGCGTTGATGGCCTATCTCTTTATGTCACAATAAAGAGTATATTAATCTAAATACACAGGAATGATGTCACTAGTTTTTTTTTTGGTAGGGTTTCTTTTGTTTTGTCTGTTTTCGCATCACTTCCTGTAATGTATTATGATTATCTGTGGCAATACGAGGCAAGTCTCCTGCGGAACGTGGCAAATGTCATTCGATAAATAAGAATTTGTGGCCGCGCTCGCGGTTTACGTCTTATCGGTATCGAATAGGGATGTGGTAAAGTCAATACATCCGATTTTAATATAGAACTTTAGTGCGCACACAAGCTCAATGTGGTTTGGGATCTAAAGGCAATGGTATTTCGTGTGTCTTGATTTTTGTCAAGGTTTGCGCTTGTGTGTTACAAACGATGTGGTCTACGATGAAATGCATACTCGAACGATTCACTCTCGATTTAAAAACACTCAGTTTATATGCATCGGGGAATGTCCAATGAGGAAACGCAAATTTAGATGTTCTTACCGACTGTACTGTAACTCAAACCATTTGGTACGAATTTTAGGAAGATCCACAACATTTGAGTTTTAGTGCATAGTTGTAGCATAGTTGTAGAGCGTAGTGCGACTAGTGTTGTGATGGAAAGGGTAAGGCAAGATAATGTTATTCCAATCCACCGCAAACTCTCCAAAATGTAATCTATGGCTTAAATGGCCTACGGTTGGACTTTCGTAGTTATATAACACAATGTTTAATAGGTGTCCCTAATTGATATTACTGTTTTGATACTAGTCATCAACAGCCCACTAAATGTTCCCACTGCTGGGACTCGGGGCCTTCTCCTGCAAGGAGCGAGTTAAGGCCGTAATCTACCACGCTAGCCCAGTGCTGGTTGGTGGATGACACATGACTTCGAAGGGTGCTAGGTACATGTCGGTTTCCTCACGACGTTTTTCCTTCACCGTTTTAAGTTAGCGGCATTACGCACATGACTTCGAAAAGACAGTGGTGCGTGTGGGGTTTGAACCCGGGGTCTCCTGATCGTCAGGCGCCGTTCTCCCGACTAGACCAGCCGTAACTGTTTTGATACTATCCGATAGACATAGAGAATGTTGTGTCACCGGTAAGTATCTAATAGCATAGAATAGGTAATCTAACTTCTTACTAATATTATAAATGTGAAAGTTACTCAATCACGTCGGAACGGCTGAGCAGATCGGGATGAAATTTGGAACACGGTTAGATTATAGTCAGGAATAACACATAGGCTACCTTTTAATGCAGGGAAATTATGAATGGAATTAGGAAATGGGAACTAAGCGAGGCGCTGCTAGTATCTCATACATAAACAATAAACATATTCCCTTGCGGATGGCGTCATCGCCTGAAAATAGATTGATTAATGGAATACAATGTGACGTGGTTAGTCAACTTGAAATTTCCTGTGAAACTCAACATTTATTATGCGTGTTATAAATTATAATTGATATTATAGAACATTCTGGTTAGTTTGGGGAAACACTTAGGTACAACATAAATGACACAGTGGCACTCCGACAGAAGTGAAAACTTGAATAATTTGTACATACACAGTATATGTTCGTACTTACAGAGGTGTCGGTAACAGTAGCAATGTCGCAAGTTTAATTGTTTTTTCCCATCTCGAAAAATTCGATTCAGATACATCTTTCGGCTTCGGTTTTGTCTCTTGGCGTCGGTTTGTCAATTAAATGTTATGTGTCTTTGTTACTCCGAGTATGGAATAGTGGCTCCCTCCCTAACTCAGTTCACGCAATAACTTCGCCAAATTATAACGAACTGCGTTTCGTGACTGCAGATTAAATTGACCAAATAGATAACTCCTGTTTTCATAACAGCCTCGGGTTTAACAGTAACGGAGTTAGGAATTTACTCGTAGAAGCATATTCTTACAACTAAAATACGAGTAATAGCATAATCTACATATACTTGTATTTTGTGTTCTAGTTACTGTTAGTTAGTTTTTTGCATTGAAACACAGAAAATATAAATTCTTCGTATGAAATAATCTATAACACAATTTTATTAATCATTCTAATAAAGTAATAAGTAAGTAATAAAGTTACGGCTGGTCTAGTCGGGAGAACGGCGGCTGCCGATCCGGAGACCCCGGGTTCAAACCCCACACGCACCACTGTCTTTTCGAAGTCATGTGCGTAATGCCGCTTACTTAAAACGGTGAAGGAAAACATCGTGAGGAAACCGACATGTACCTAGAATCTTTCGAAGTCATGTGTCATCCGCCAACCCGCACTGGGCCAGCGTGGTGGATTATGGCCTTAACTCTCTCCTTGCGAGAGAAGGCCCCGATTCCCAGCAGTGGGAACGTTTAGTGGGCTGTTGATGATTGATTGTTGATGATTCTAATAAATATTTAGTACTAGCAGGGTCTCACGGTTTCACCCGCTTTGTTGTAATTTTTATAATTTTCACGCCATAATAAGTTACATAGGCTATGTGCTATTTTGAGACTGATCCAAATGTGTTCCAAATCCAAATTATAACCCGATCCGTTAAGCCATTCTTACGTGTTTGAGTAACAAATATCCAAACTATCACACTTATAATATTAACAGGATTTTACGTATTTTAAACGCAATATTAACAGGTGTAACGTATTTTTGGTAAGGAAAAAGAAATTCGTGAAGTCAATAGGAAAGATTAAGATAATAATTAATTTGTTCAAAACGTGACAAAATTATAAACACACAGATTGCATGATAAATAAATTGGTAACAAAATGTATATAATAATTATTATTGGAAACAGCTTGCAACAGTGTTACAAGTTTTTACTGCGTTGCCTGAGTGGGCTTTTCCCAATAGTTACAATCTTGGTGTCTTCAAGTCGAGATTGAATGTGTTTCTTCGAGGTAAGCGGGCTTCCCATCGTATTTCCCAAATCCCATTCCCAATCGTAGATCCCATCGGCGCTTACCATCAGGTGAGATGGTGGTCAAGTCAAGTCACATAGTAACAAGAACAAAATTAAACATTTTGATTAACCCTGACCATCTTGAATTCGTTTGTCATAGTATTTTACTAGTCAAGCCCATTCGCTTGATACCCTTTGAGGGAAGCTGTGAAAAAATATGTTATCCGCCATTTTTTTGCGGCGGCCATTTTGGACCGTTATTTATCAAACATAGCTAAGAGCCTCCGCAAGAAGACTATCAAATGAAATATATAATAGCATCGAAATCAGTCCATCCGCTTGAGAGCTACGATGCTATAGACAGACACACAGAGAGAGAGACAGACGGACATCGACTATAAACTGATTGGTTGATTAAGAGTATATCTCTACATAGTCTGTGGTTGATTTCTGTTGATTCTGTAGTGTTTTTGTTGACATTGTGTGATGTGTTTCATTTAGTTTAAATTTATTGTTTTGCACGCCGGAAGGTGGAATATGGAGTTATATATTGAAAATGTGTATTTGTTAACTTCTTCTGTATACCGCGCGAATAAATATTATGAAACTTATAATGCCCTTCTTTTTGCGTCGATGGTTTAAAAAAAGTACTTCTAAATATAGTGAGGAGTGAGGGAAGGACATTCCCGAAGAGGCCAATTTCGCCATCTTGTCCAGGCCAGCTTTAGTACCGACGTTGGTACTGACGCCGGCTCTGCCCGCGTTCGGTATTCAGCGCACGTTTCGCCATGTTATATGTTAATGCGAACCCTTTGGAGATAGGTTTGTCCCCGGCCCTTTTCATTTTCAGTGCGGGTCGCGCATCAATCATCTTCGGAACTAGCTCTTGCCCGCAGCTGCACCCGGATGCTAAAGATAACTCAATTTCGAATCTGGTACGAAATAACGTTATCATAAAAAAATACGTAAAACTTTAGTTATTCTCTCTCAAAAAAAAAAAATAGTTTAATGTCTGTTTTCATTCTTTCAAACACTCACTTTTAACTTAAGCTTTTGTTTTGTTTAATGCATAGATTTCATTTTAATTTCATTTATTCATGAGTTTTTTTTAATGTTTACACAAAAAATTAACACAAATTCACCGTTGAGAGTCTGAAGTATAAACTTCAAGCTTATTAATATTAGATGTGCTAATACAGATAGTATTACGTATGCACAGACATATAGTACTTACGTTTATAATTTCTTTCTAATCCATCAGCCGTTACAGATATACGTTAGAAAAAACACATCTTTTATAATAGTGGTTTTAGTAGTGGTAGGACTCTTGGCAGAGTCTGCCTGGGGAAGGACCACACCTAGCAGTAATATGCAAACATTACTGTGTTCCGGTCTGAAGGGCAATGTTTCCAGAGAAATTACAGGGCTTAGAGATATAACAACTTAGATCTCTGGGTGACGAGCGCAGTGCAGTGCTAGGTAATGATTTGGAATCTTCATGTTCCAATAGCTGCGTGTCACTGTGTTGTTATGTGGCAGGCATGTTGCTTACCATCAGGCACATGACCTACTCGTCTCGTCACTCCATATTTAAAAAAAAAAATTAAAAAAATATAGAGTGAGGAGACAAGCAGGACAAGTGCCCGATGGTAATCAACATGCACGTCTTAACAGCACAGTGACACGCAGCTATTAGAAAATGAAGAGTCCAAATCATTACCTAGCTCTGTACTGCGCTCTTCATCCAGATATATAATATGGTAACTCTGTGCTCTGTAATTTCACTGGAAGCATTACCTTTCAAACCGGAACACAGTGATGTTTGCACATAACTGTTTGGCGATACAATAACTGGCACAAATGTGGTACTTCCCCAGGCAGACTTTGCAAAAAGACCACTACAAAATTATCGTACTGGCCATAGGCGTTTCAAGTGTTGCCCTTTTAGTACTCTTGACCCATCTACGCATTCAGATAACTACTTTTATATAATATAATCTTGAATCATCATCTAATAGACCACCTTATTAGTTATATGATAAGGCACAGTTTTGTTCGTATTTTGCGATATCATTACGTAAGTAGTACGAAGTACCAAGTTTACCCTTTTTAAGATTGATTTGGCAAACTTGGCGGCGGGTGTGGGTAGCATCGATCAATTCTAACGTTTCTGGGGGATTATTTGCTTGTTCTATTTGGGAGACGTTGAGTTTTATTGAATTATGGTGAATTATTCCGCGATTTTGTTCATGTGTGGAAAATGGTGTTTAATTTTATACCAAACATTTGTTTTAAACTATCAGGGTTTTCACTACACTTGACACTTTATCGGTAAATTTCCAATTATTGTCAATTGCTGTATATTTACCGTAGTGTAATAGCGGAGAGTCCATTACTATTTAACCTCGTTTTAGCTGATTCATAAAATAAGTTAAATTTTTATATCATTTATTCACATATAATACACGGTATACGATAAGTGTGAATATAATAATCTTTATTGTAGGGATGGTGAACTTAATTAAATTATAACACCTCTTTCTAGGTGTTATAATTTAATTAATTTAATCTACTATCAGTTTAATTTGTTATCAACGTAAAATAATTAAAGTGTTCTTAAAACAAAGTAATATTGTAAAATTCATAATTTTCTAGAAGCTCTCCTCGACTTCTACCGCGTAGTTCCCAATCTCGTCATATTCCCGGGATAAAAAATAGCCTACGTATTATCCCAGATTATTATTTAATTCGTCCAGATCCCTTCAATAGTGCCTATTTGAGTGAATGACTAACAAGCATCCATACATACAAACTTTCGCGTTTATTATTAGTAAGGATTCGTGCGCTCCTCGAAAAAGATGACCTAAAACGGTTAAAACTTAAGTCGGATTCGACCGACCTTATCTACCATACGTGAGTAACTTAATAATACCGTGTATAAACTTCGTAATTAGATTCGCTAACTTCTTTGTCACTTCTAATAAGTTTAAATTTCTGCCCAACACAACGGGTAGCTGGTAGAAAATGTGTCCTAGCATTCACCTTTCCGTTTGTGCATTATGTGTTATTGTGCAATAAATATTTAAATAGACAAATGTGCACAGAGAGTAATAATACCTCATAAATTGCGTGTTCTTGCTTGTACTGTGATCAAAATTTCTTAATTGACTTTACCTCATCATCATTTTCAGTCTTCTCTATCCCACTGCTGGATATAACTTCAGTCCCATTGCTTTCGCCATGTAACGGAGGCGACCCCGTAAAGGCTGCGGCACACAAGGAGAGCGGCGCACCGACAGGCTTTCAACGAGCGCTCTGCTAATTTGTGTTGCCAATGTAATCTGTATCTTAACGTGCAACGGCATAAAGCCCATATTTGATTGTGTTTTATTTGTCGGGTGGTAGCCCTATCGTATAAGTCGGCGCAAACCTTAAACCGGCGGTTCACTCCCGCCGCGGCCACCACCTTATAGTCGCGATGTCTACCCCCGACATCGTGACCCACCTCAGTTGCACTAGTCGTCGTCGGCATAGAGGCAAAGCCTAGACGAGAGGCCCCACCTCGGGATCACCCATCGCTTCACTGTGGACCCACTGGAACACCAGGCCCCAGGCTACTGACGTACTGACCAACCCGCCGTTGTGACCGCGTCAGACAACGTGTCCAGCCCAACATAACTTTAGCTGCTTTACCGCAGTACTTTATCTATAAATATTAAATTATATGTTTTTTTTTGTAATTTTTCGCACTATTTGCATGCAAGTTCACACCCGAGACCCGAAGATACGGGTTCAACACTTAGTTTGGGGCTTACTGCTAATTTATACATATAACACATTGTACGTAATTTTCAAACGTTTAATCTAGATGTATTCTGTTTGGAAATAAACTATCCTATTCTATAATAATCTACGTTTTCCAATAGCCATAAAGACAAACAATAGTTTCTGTCGATTTTTGCTAGATTTCCTTTGAGAAATCTAAGGTTTCTTTCACTAACGGCGCCCATTATTACGTCTATCAAATAAAACGACTTATGTGAGCTTAGTAGGATTTTTAGGTTATCGGCACATTTTTGTTAGACGTAACGTTATTATTAGAGAGAGAAGACTTGAATTGGCCAAAATTTGTTACGTGATTTTTCTTATAAAGGAGCCTTAAGTTAAAAACGTATTTTTAAAAGTTATACGTTTGTACTTAACCGCCATTTCTAAACGATAATGAGGTCTACGTTGGAATATGCTTACATAGAAGAAACCTATTCACTTTAGACATTATTAGAAGACTACATATATTTACGTATACATTTTTTATATAATTTTCTATCTAGATATAAAAAATATTTTTTGTCTGTATGTCCTTTATAGAATCGTAAAATATTAATTTGATTATGTGATGATATTAGCGAAGTGGTTTTGCATGTGCCAAAGAAGGTTTCTGAGTTAGTTCGACCAATTTTCGACAAGTGGCGTAGCAAAGCGCGCAGGGTACAGCTCTCAAATAAAAAATAAGACTGTTTTAGTTAGGCCTGTATGAATAGTAGCCCCATTTCGTCAAACATCTTATGTAATAAATCTCTTTTTCGCCCAAATTTTTCTCGGCCGTCAACCGTGGCGAACTCCGCACGAAAAATACTAGATCTTCTTCAAAATTGGAGTACTGTTCGCACCTTTGGGATGGATCGGCTAAGTATCAGCTCGAGGCTTTGGAATCGATCGAGAAACGTGCCAAAAGGCTCATAGGCAATGATACTCTTGTGCGGAAACGACTTCAAAGTCTTGAACATCGCCGCAAAATTGCTAGCTTATCGGTTTTTTATCGGATACATTTCGGAGAGTGCGCGACTGATCTGCATAACTTAATACCACCTTGCCCTTTTTTTTATCGGACTGCTCGTAGCTCGAGAAAGCGTCATCGTTTCATGGTTGATGTTCCAAAGACACGAACAAAGAGGTTTGACTCTACTTTTGTGATAAGAACATCTAGGCTGTGGAATGAGCTACCTGAGTGGATTTTCCCCGATAGTTATAATCTTGGTGTCTTCAAGTCGAGAGTGAATCGGTTTCTTCTAGGTAAGCACGCTTCATCGTAGGCCGCATCGTCGCTTTACATCAGGCGAGATGGCGGTCAAGTGTAAACCTATTATAGTTAAAAAAAAAAAAAAAAAAAAAAAAAATTTAGTTCGTCTCCCATTAATCTGTTACGGTCTGTGAAATCTCTTCGCCACGTAAAAACATCGTTCATTCAAACCTAACCTTGAGCTCGTCTCGTATAATATACGGATTATACAGTAAAATTTGATTTGTTTTTGTAATGTAGAAATCTGGAAGTTTGTCGATGGAAGCCCAGAATCAGATTAAATAGAGGAATTGGGTGAGACATTTGCTCAGTGCTGGGACAACTGATGTTGTGTCTATATTATATATATACTAAAATTTGCTTGATGATGAGTAATACGCATACACTATGACAGCGCAGTGCGACGAAGCTATTTGTACATAAAGAGTCAAAATCACTGTTATGTCTAGGACTTAACTTTGAGTTGTTTTTTAAATCATTAGTTATGTGTCCATGTAAAGTTTTAAAGTAATCTGCCATTTATGATTTTCATTAAATTGCCCTGTTGTCATATTCAGTTCAGTCAGATGCGTAATGCCGATAACTTAAAAACGGCAAAGGATAACATCGTGAGGAACCCGACCTATACCGAAATTCTTTCGAGGTCATCTTACCAACCGGCACTAGGCTAGCGTGGTGGGTTACGTCATTGGCTCTCTCCTTGCGAGAGGAGGCGTCTAGTCCCAGCAGTGGGAACATTTAGTGGGCTGCTTATGTTCAGTTCAGTATCACATTGGTGAAAACTATTAAGATGCTATCACTTGTTGACTTGTAGGTACACTTTAAGGGCGAACCCCGAGCAAATGACCTTGAGTATTTCTTACCTTATCGCACACCGCAAGAAAGAGCAAGAGAGAAACAGTAGGATTTGTCGCTGTTTTACGCTCAAATTTTAGAATAAACTCTTTACAAAATCAGATTTTGGTCTTTTGAAAAAAATAAAACTACCAAAATGTTCGTAATGGAATTGTCTATCCGTTGGTGTAAGTACAAAATCAAAATAATGGACGATTTTCGAGGAGATGCATGATAACTACAGTTATTTCATTTTTTCATGGTTTCGTTGTGAGGCGATTATTTAAACAATAACTTCATTATCAAAAAAATAAAACTACCATTTTGAAGCCAAGAAGTTGTAGAAATTGAGTGTATTTTTTACCAGTTGAAATTTGTTTTGGCTAATGAGTAGATAGCTCTTAAAACTGGACAAAAAACTCGTTTTGCTGGGGGACGCACCTTAAGTAAGTTTTGTTTGACATTCGGCGACACCTACACGCGACCGTTAACCTTCAAACGGCCAGACAGTCTCACCGGCCCCGTCTCGATTAATGCGAACATTAGGACAGTGTGCCAACCTGTGCCCACCCGACCCCATCCCCACGTATACCACTCATGCCCTACATAATTAATCGAAGGCATTAGTGTAAACAAACGCAATTAGCTCTAATTACTAAGTGGTGTGAAATTTTCGGGCTGAAATTATCTGAAGATCGTTCTGTACGTAACGTTAAAGGTAAATATATACCTACATATTTATACTCACAGGTATAATTTACCCCCCACGTATATCTTTTGTCACTCTAATATTTTTAACAAAATCGCTTTTGTGGTAGTATTCTTAGAAAAACCTTTATTTTTTTCAATATCTTGTGTGTGTGTATAAATAGCAAACCATTGTGTGTATAAATAGCATTGCGAAAATAGTGAGAATTACTTGCTACGTTTCTTCAAAACTGTAGTAGAGAAGTACCTTGTTTATCATCCTGCTGGACCGATCTACTGCCTGACTAAAAATGTCTTAGCTTTGATATTGCTCTCTCTTTTATTTTTCGCCTGAAATTATAGAGACAGCAATAACAAAGCCAAATAATTAATTTAAAAAATTAGGCGGTAGGAGGGCGGGGGTCATTGCTAATATCAGGCATTCTATTGTTATCTATTCTATTCATTCTTATGTTGTGACGTCAACTTATTCGTCTTTTGAATTAAGAATGAACGGTATGCTTAACGGTTACGGTATTACATAATTATATGCGTAAAGATAATCACTTAGTAAGATTGGGTTAGCAGAGCCTTGCTCCTTTTGCACTAACCCAAAGTTCGGTTGAATTGGGCAACAACTGCCATAACAACCTATTTAAAAAAGTAAGTGAGTTGAAGGCTGTAAAAGATGATGCTAAAATGATTAAAACTATGTAGAGTGCAAATAAATATCGACTATTCGTCATACTAACTGCAGAAAATTCAAAACACTGTTAGCAGACGGATAAAAGTATCCAATTTATAAAGTTCGTAGGTAAAAGGAAGATGAGGAAATGCACTTCAGTGCATCAAATAGCAAAACTAGTATTTCAAACAAGATCTCGCAGATAGCTCCATCATCGTACCTGCTTTTCGTATCGACACCATTGTACAAGAATTTTTCCAATATAAATTCTTTTGCTATCGGTCCGATATTTTCAGATTTTAATTTTGTGGAAGATTTCTAACTTTATTTGTTGTTTGAAATGTCAGGGTTGGAATAAAGGGCAGTCTAATAGAAAATAACAAATACTGTGGAAATTGTCGAAGGATGAAGGTAGAATTATTTATTAGTTTGCGAACTGGCCCGACGAATTCTGCCATAAAACCAACATACAAGAATGGATATTGTTCGTATAAAAATTTAAAAATCGCGAGTCCTCAATAATTTTTTTATTCGGTGGAGGTATTGTGTACTTGGGGTACCGAGGCTAAGAGTTTGGTGACCGAGTTGGGGCGTAAGCTCAGGGAGATCTTAGATGACTCCCGCTCTGGCTCGTACTTGGTGCAAAGATTGACCTGGATAGCTACAGCATAGCAACGCAGCCTATGTTATGCATATTTGCGCGGGGTTTAATGTTACTTTAAAATTCATATAGTGCTGCTGGTGTTTTTTTTTTTTTTTCAACGTTTAAGCATCGCCATGCAGCGTGGTATAGCTACCAGCAAGCAGTATCCTAACCAGCACGCTTTCGGCTTACAATGCTATTTGTCACCCTGATTATTTCTAGACTTTGCTTGCTCTATGGATAATCAACAAAAAGATGTGCTTAGTATAAGTAGTTAGTTATGTAGTTTAGCTTTAATTTTAAAATGTTTTATATGCCTTCGTATTCGTCTAGTTAATAAAAAAAACTTTAGATTTAGAGTCCACAAATTAATCGACTATCAAAATTACCGCGAATCAAATTTATTCCAAGTTATAATCATCGCTAGCTAAAAGAGTAACAGTTAATTTATCCGCGTTGCGAACTTCTGAGTGGTGTTATATTACTTTTTGATTGCTCTCATTCCGTTCAGCCATACTGCTGCCGTGAGGTTCTTAATGTTCATTAAATTGTAAAGTTTCGTAATAGAAGACGGCTTGTTTTCAACGATGCTGTAGTTATAAAACTTTAGTTAATTTAGGCCAGATAGTGTTGAGTAGTCCGTTTCTACGCATCCTAATATTATCTTAATATCAATAATTATCTTAATATTAGAAATGCGAAAGTGTGGATATTTAGATGTTTTGATGTTAGTCACTCAACCACGTTGGATCGGCTGAAAGGATCGGGTTGGAATATATAACACAGTTAGGATAAAGGCTGGAATAACACAGACAATTTTTAATCGGGAACGGGACTCCGCTAATAAGGATTAAAGTTCATTAGGGATCAGTAACTTTTTAAATCCACCCATGTCTAAGGTTTTAAGGGTCACATTCATTGTATTAAATTTTACCAGTAACGTAGTATGAAAGTTGATCTCTTAATACAACAAATAAATGGACGAAGTCTCCTCACGGGAATAGCCGGAGGTTCTAATTATAATGAAAGCACCAACGAAGTGAATAAAGAATTGTAAAAGACAATTATATTGTGTTGAATCAATTATTTCAGGACAAAACAACAAGAACGTTTGAAAAGATTAAACGTTTTTGTTCTCAACCTCTTGTTTTTGTGTATTTGAGTACTTTGGACGTAGGTATCAGTTAACGTTACGGTATTCTTATTTGTGTATTTATAAATGACGATGCCAGTAGTAAAGCAAATATTCTAGCTATTTTAAATAGATAGCGACAAAGAGTACTTTTTATCCCGAAGAAATGTAACATTTTAGATTGCATGGCAAGTGAAACCACTTGACATAGAAACACATATTTTTGATTTTGAGTTAGAAATACGGAAGTAAACGCATACAAGAAATACTTATACGCACACATCCACATAGTGCAGGGGTCGCCAAGTAGTGGAATCCAGATACTGCGGATTTTTTTGTCGAGGTCCAGGAAATAACTTTTTTTTTAAACTAATTTACTAATTTTAACTGATGATAATTAACTGCGTTTGCTGTGTTTTTATTATTTTATATTTACAAATCAAATTCTATTCAGTCGGGGGTTCTACCTCTCGCGGTCCGCTTGTTGCTGACTGCTGGCCTAGTGACTTGAGCGTCCGATTTCAAAAGCGTTTATAGCAGGTTTGAATCCCGCTTACACCTCCAGGTTTTATCCATTTGCAGATGTACGGAGTTTGCCATCACGACTAGCTCTTACGATAAAGGAAAACATCTTGAGGAAACTGGCGTGTTGTAACAAAATCTCACACTTTATAGTGAATTATGGTTTTGATTATTTATTTATTTGAGGTATACATCGCTACATAATATGTATATAAGTAGGATACATTTAGTAAAATGCACTACAAATAATCTTACACATTATACCCTGTAGTTAGGGTGTTGCGAATAGTATTGTACATACATATTTATATAATATTAGGTGGTTATCAATTAAATCTTAAAAACTATATAATTCATGATATCGAAACGTCTTTATCTTCCAGATATTCTTCTATTTTATAATAAGACTTGAAAATGAGTATTTGTTTGAGTTTATTTTTAAATTTTTTGATGTCTGTTTCGTCTCTCACACTTTTAGGTAAGTGGTTAAATACTTTATGCAACATGTATTGAGGCCCTTTTCGTACTATTTCAAGTTTTGGTTCTGGAGCTGTAATCTGGTTTTGCCTTCGGCCACTAGTGATGAATGTAAATAAGCTTGGATGTTTTTTAACAAAAGTAGCTGCTTCTAGAATATACATGCATGGAACTGTTAAGATGTTAAGTTGTTTGAAGTGGGGCTTACAACTGTTACGTTGAGGGATGTTAACTAGAATTCTGATACATTTTTTCTGCATAATCAGTAATTCAAATGCCCGATGCATTTGAATTACTTTCTGTTTCCCCAACATATTATGCCATAATTTAACCAAGAGTGAGCATACGCGTAGTAGGCAGTTTTGGCGGATACTAGATTTGTTTTGGATTTTAAAACAGATAAAGCGTATACAAATTGTGACAATTTATTTTTTATTATTTTGATATGACTTTTCCAATTAAGGTGTGAATCTATAGTAATACCTAAAAGCGTGGCGGTCTGTGTTTCACTTATATTGATTTTATTAGTTAGTGCTGAGAGATTTAATGGGTTTTTTTGGTACGGGTGCATTTGAATTAGTTTAGTTTTGCGTTCATTGAGCTCCAAACCGTGTAATGTTATCCATAATTTTGCTTCTTCGTAGGTTTCTGCTACTTTGTCGAGTGTGTTGGTATCTGTTGAACATTTAAATAGTAATGAAATATCATCAGCAAATAATATGCACTGTGATTTTATGGTTTTTGGAAGATCATTAACGCATATCAAAAATAGTATACATGCCACTACGCTGCCTTGGGGAATTGACCAATTTAGTATCTGTAACTTTGATTGTATTATCTGTTTTTTTGTACTGTTTTCTGGATAATAGTTAATTTGCACTAGTTGTTTCCTATCAGTTAGGTACGACTTTAACCAATTGTAGAGTTTTCCTCTGATTCCTATTTCGTTGAGCTTATGCAATAGTATACTATGTGATACTTTATCGTATGCTTTGGTCATGTCTAGGAGCAGACTTATGGCGTAATGTTTATCTTTTATGTTATCTATGTGATTATCTCCTCGTGAGAGAAGGCAGCAGTGGGAACATGAAGTGATACATCTTATTTCATAGAAAGTAAATTACAAGTTTAAATTGAACACTTTGTGGATCTAAAAACTCTAATTACATTACTCTTATAACTCTAATTACGCTGTACTGTTACTGAAGTTGGATGCTAACGCTTGACATCCAAGCACGTACATATATCTACACATATATGTGCCATTTTGTTTTCAAAATATTTATAGTGAATGAAGAACGGATACTTTTGCAATTCGCTGTTATTTAAATAGCCTTTCCGCTTTGTATGCCTAACAAATTAGCACTTTTTGACTAAGTCAGTCGATTATCTGACCTCATTACGACTATTGGCTGACTACTTAAAAACTTTTTCGATCAAGACCCCATCAATCAGCCTCGTCGATACTCCCAACAAAAACGATTATCTGTAAAGCCTGTATTCTGTAATAGTCAAAAATCAAAACGCAAACTCACGTATTACTTAACCCCTATGCTACGTAAAATAATTGTGCTGTCAGTGGAATAGAAGATCAATTGAGTGGAATTGACGTAATCATCATCAGCATGCTATATAGCTGTGCAGTGCTGGTTCCCAAAACTCACCTACTCTTAAGATTATCGATTCTGCATACTATCAGGTATGCTCTACATTTATGCGTAAGTATAGTTAGTTAATGATCTCAGGTTAGTATGGACCTGCGCATTCTGCGTTAGCCCAAAGTCTGGTGGGCAGAGGAGGCCACATAAAGACAACCATAGGACCCTTATAAAAAATAGCTGTCGAACCACGTGGCCTGGAGGTTCAGTTTACATATATCCTGCGCTACATAACATATCAACAAATTATATAATTAGCACGTTGACGATCATTATTATTTAATAGGTTACTATTAAATAATAATGATCGTGCGAATAGTAACCTATTAAATAATAATGACCGTGCGCTCTTTGAAGCTCGCGTCGTCAGCTTAAAAAACTTGCCATGGATTGTCTAAGTCACACTATTTTCCCATTTCCATGAGTCTGTATATAGATTGTGGCAAATTTTTGGATGCTGAATCCACAAAGTTCCCTCGTTATTATTTAATCGATGTATGCACTTCATATTCTATAGAGATTTCTGATTTAACACCGCCGTGCGCCAGTGGAATTTCACCACCGTCCTGCCCGCCACCGTCTAAAAGCTCACGCACATATCCTGCTAAACTGAAAATGTAAAACCCCCCGGTTCTACCGAGATTATTTCTACTCCGGACCTGCAGGCTATTAAATTCCCTTCCTCCGACGGTACTTTTTTATAGTAGGTACAGAATGATGACACGAGCAAGGCATGAAGGTAAGCAACATGCCTACCCATTACAGCACAGTAACACGCAACTATTGGAACATGAAGAGACCAAATCATTAACCAGCACTGCCCTGCGCCCGTCACCTAGAGATATAAGATGTTCAATATCTATGCCTTGTAATTTCACTGGAAACATTGCCCTTCAAACCGAAACACAGCGATGTTTTCACATTACTGCTCAGCGGTAGAATAACTGGCAAAGAAAACATTTAAAAAGGGTATCTTTATCTCTCCGGGCTGGCAAAATGTCAACGTTATCTAACGTTGCAAATGTTCATAAGCCAACGACAAGCGCTTACCTTCGGACGTATAGTATGATTATTGCTAGGCGTCGTATGAAAAAAATGCAATTAAGTCAATTACAAGATATTTTTCTACAAATAGAGTTATTTATGTTATTGGAGTGTAAACCTACGATTTCGCTAATTCAGTGACCGGCCCCTCTGCCGCCTAACTAAATCGGCTATCGCTTTGGTATTGCCGTCTCTTTCATTTCAATCGGGAAGAAATGAGATAGCAATATCAAAGCAAGACAGTTTTCGTTAGATCATCGTTTCGGTAGATCCCCCGGGGTCGAATGAATGCCAGCATCGGCGTGCGTTTAGGTTTTTAGCGATTACAGATTACAGGCCCAACTCTGATAAACTGTAGTCATAAGGGACTCTGTAGTAATGGATTGGCCTGATCACAGTTTACAAGATTGTTAACAGCACGCGACGTTCTTTGATTATTTACCCAGTCGATGTTTAAATCAAAGACCTGAACGGTTTTTCCAACAAGCAAACTTTGTAAGTCTAGTATTTATATCCCATTCCGTTAGACTTTGCCCGGAAAAGACTGGTTTGAGGTATTTTTTGCAGCATTTGAATCAATCAAGTCAATAAATCAGAGATCGATTTTACCGATAAGGCCGCCAATTGGATCAAAATCTTAAAGTTATTCTTTCTTTTTCAAATGACGTTTTTATTTAATTTAATTTTGAATTTTTGTATCTAAAAGCCGGGTCACACAGAGGCGATCCGATAGCGATAGCGATCCGATAGCGAGACGATATTTTTTGTAATGTTCGAATTTGTATGCAACCTGACACACAGCAAGCGGGCGCGATCCCATACTCGGTAACGGATCGTTATCGCTACCGGATCGCCTCTGTGTGACCCGGCCTTAAGTAGGTATCTAAATCGTGGAATTAGGAGCATTAGTCGATAGTTTGCAAGTTCCAGTTTGAATGTACGAGTTTGCGGATTATTTATTAATAAAGAATTAAATACCGGATTTTAAACCAGAATATATTTATATTGTATACATTTCGCAGAGAGTCAACTCATCTGCATGATCTAATATCAACTTCCCCTTTTTCCTGTCGCACTATTGGGTTACTTGAAACAAGTATCCCAAGACTAGACAACATTTTCTTTACTACTCAAATTTCTTACAAGATAATTTGACAATAAAACTAGCCGAATAAAGCAAGGGGTTGCCCGGAAGCACGGTGATCTACGATGTTTGTCCAGCGTCGGCGTCGGCGCGTCCCCCATCCGGGCTCTCCACCTGCGATACACATCACGATTTATTCCCGCTCTTCCAGGAAACGTACGGAAAATACGGATTTCTCTATTATTAGGCATATTTTTATCATGTCTCTGACTCTGAGATCTGATGCGAACGCTTCCGAGTAGATCGGAGAATTCTTCGAATCAGTGAACAGTCGCTGTCGTAAAGTCGAAATGCTATCTTCGATCTTTTTGCTGTCTTGTCATGCGATTGTTCGATCAATGTGGTTCTAATACACGATTTCGTAGAAATTTTATGCTAAGACGAAAGTGATTTAGGCAACCAGATTTTTTTGTGGAAGTGTAGGGTATTGAATGTCCTTCCTCCTGAGATCTTCTCAGTTTGTATGGGGTATCGATATCTCTAGTCGTATCAATAGGCGGCAATTATTTATCGTATAGATTTTCTACAGTATACTCCTATACTTACCTATATAGTTACTTAATTTTCATCTAAAAGCTGCATCGAAATAACACAAGACGCCATACAAAATAACGAAAATTCGCAGTGAGTAGTCCTAGCTACGTAAATGAAGTAACCGCGCGTTGTTGCAGACTGCATTATTATGCAAATACCCGCCCGGAGCGGCGGCGCCGGTCCGTCAGTGCGATCTCACTGCGAGCGGCGAGCGAGAAGCGATTTAACTAACTACCTTCTTTCAAGGGACCTATAGCAGTTGGCTTCAAATGGCAGCTGTTAGCCGCTAACTACCGTAGTACTCCCAACATTTACGAAAAAAGTTTTGCGAGACAAAAAACTGTGAATTTTTTGAGGAAACCAACCAAGGTGGATTTTTTCGGCGTGTGTAAAGTAAATGTACGTGTTCAAATAATATTTTGGTGTGCAAAAAACAAAGCAAACATTTCCTTTTGAATGAAATCTCAAAAAAATTGTTTTACAGTTATATTTTAGATGGCTGCGCAGTATTGGACGTTGCATTATACCATGCAAGTACACTGTTTCAATCGACGTTACGTATGTTTGTGCGGTAATCCTGCAATTAAATGCTCGTATTCTCTAACAAAACATAAGATTAATCATTATTCAAAAGATCAATTGAATGTCCAAAAGTGATTAAATCAGGAGAAGAGAGACTGTGGCCTCGAACAAATTACTATTAAGTAATAAAATAAAGTAGCCAAGTGCGAGTTGGACTCGCCCATGAAGGGTTCCGTTCCAGCAAGTAACATAATATACATAGTACACATAGTTCTTGTAGTTCGTTGTAACTTTGATCGAAGTTTTAATAATAGTGTATTTATGACGTACTAAAAAAAAACTACTCATCAGATCGAGTTCAAACTAATTTTCGTTGGTAGTTTTCATGGTAATGTACATCATATATTTTTTTTAGTTTTTTCATTCTCTTACTTTAGAAGTTAGAGGGGGGGGGGGGGGACACACATTTTACCACTTTGGAAGCGTCTCTCGCGCAAGTTATTCAGTGTAGACAAAAATTATCTTAGAAACCTCAACATCATTTTTAAGACCTATCGATAGACACCCCACAAATGTAGGTTAGATGAAAAAAAAATTTTTGAGCTTCAGTTATCAGTATGGGGGGCACCCCTAATTTTTGTTTTTTTAAAAAACTTTTGTAAAAATCTTAATGCGGTTCATAGAATACATCTACTTACCAAGTTTCAACAGTGTAGTTCTCATAGTTTCGGCAAAAAGTGGCTGTGACATACGGACGGACAGACAGACAGACAGACAGACAGACAGACAGACAGACAGACATGACGAATCTATAAGGGTTCCGTTTTTACGTTTTACGGAACCCTAAAAAAACCCTTTACTAAATCACTTCTAATCTTGCGACTCCAAAACTCATTAACCATCTAACAGAAGACAAACACAGGAAAGTAACATAGAAAAACATTGTCCTTTTAAGCGGTCGGGCAAAGACAAACTGAAACAAAATTCAACAGCTATCGTTTCAAAAGAAAAATAAAAAGTCTAAATTCGTCTGAATTCTTGAAGAGAAACCACAATTGGGTTAATTAAATATACCGCCGCTGTTATTTTTATGGTCTTCCTGTTTGACCGAAGTCTTTATCAAATATCCGCTTCCCGTGACCTCTGTGGCCGCACGCCGTTCGACGGGAGCCTTGCGAGGCTGCCTTGCACCAAAACTACGTAACTAACGATTAAATATATTTTCTTATTTGCATTTTCTTTGTTAAACATTTTACACCCTAACTGTTGTGTAACGTGTTGTCTTCCAGCGATCGAGTCTTCGGTAATTATGATCGAGATTTCTGCGATTTTAACAGATCGGTTTCTCCTAGGTGAGAGTACTTAATCGACCGTGTACTCGTATTGTATTCACATCTATACAATTTACATTTAAATAGGTCATCTCTTGATGTAATATTATCTTTCCGATTTCCTTCGGGTCGCGAACATTACAGTCTTCAAATCGGGAGTGAATCGATTTCTTCTAGGTTAGGTTAAGTACGCTCCATCGTAGACCGCATTGTCGCCTAATATCAGGCGAAATAAAGGTCTATTGTAGAAGTTGGCCCATTAGCTCTATCTGGATCTACTTAACCCATTTTGAAACAGATTTTTTGGAAGTAGATAGCCACATTATTTGTGATGTCTAAACTAATATTATAAAGAGGTAAAGTTTATGAGATTGATAATAACACAGATTACAGAAATAAAACACAGATGGAACCTTCGTGAACAACACTGTGAAGCCCGTAATTAGTCATGTTGACTTAAAATTGTCAAATCAACGTTCGAAATTACTTGTATAATGTTGTCAGTCTTAAGAAAAAAGTCCCACTATTGTTGTCTTAGCTTGGGAAATCTTCACGTATAATAAACACATCAATTGATATTTTAAAATATTAATATTATTACACCGATTACCGATACACCGATTATGCAAGGGTTTCTTGTTACTACTATTTCCATTCTATGAAGAAAATAATTTTGATTTTGCATGCAACTAGAAATTAACTTGAATCGCAAAAAATAAAATTAGTGTAATTTACTCGCTTAGATAGGTTAAACAAAAATTAAAACAACCATCTTTACCACCAAACTGTTTTTGATAAAATGCATATAGGCTACCTGTATGTTATAGGTTACAACAACAAACAACAAATAAAAACTAAATAATAATTTTAACAGTTCACTTATTATTTACCTTTTTTTTGAGAAAACAAGACTTTTAAATCAAGTAACCGTATATTATTAAAAAACTTAACAATTTAAAAATATTTCATTTTACAAACAACGTTATGCATAATATTAACTTCAAAAATATCTTCCTTCAACAAATGTTTTATTTATAAACCATCATTTTATAACCAATTATACTGCCACCGCTTCACTTAGATAATATATCGAATGACATTACAATACAATACAAAACACTATATTGGCACTATAAACAAAGTTGACAAGAAGTTACACATATAATAACAAAACAAACTGGGCACAAAAGGCGAACTTGTCGCTAAAAGCGATCTCTTCCATATAACCTTTTGATTCATGAGGAAACAAAATTTGTATTATTTTGGGCAGTGGTGCCACTAACGAAATAAATAAATACACAAACAAAGAACAATGCCCACGTCCCATACATTGAAAAACCTGGCCAACTTTTTTTGATACTGAAAGTGTATAGAGATGAATAGTATCTAATTAGGATTGTTAATGCTTCTATAAACGTCTGCTGTTGGTGTTTTTCATTTCCTAAATACCAAAAATGAGTTACAGTTAAACCAAAAGTAAGGTTATGTTTACTGTCAAAATATTTTAGAATTATGTTTTCTTTTGGATTAGAACAGAAAAGAAAAGAAAGAACTATGGTATTGTCTTTCAAAACATATTTCTTATCAGAATAAATAGGAATAATAGTACTTCTCACTACCAACTGATTACCATAAAATAGTTCTCGGATGGAGTTATCATAGGGTAAACAAGCCTTAAACTGAGTGCAGGGCTAGGTCTGATGATGTAGACTTGTCTTCATGTTCTAATAATTTATGACACAAGACAGTGTGTCTTGTTAAAGGCAAGCATGTTTTCTTGCTTACCATCAGGCACATGTTTCGCTCATCCTATCATGGTTTCCTGAAAAAATACTTAAATCAGTGTAGATAATACTGTTCACCGATATCTTTCTACTGAATTTATATTCAAACCAATGCAAGAGAGGATAAATAAAATATTTTGTTTGCTATCATATAATTATATTTACATTTAATAATAACTTTATACCTATATTTAATAGCCCAAAACTACTACATAGCCAAAATACTCTGCTCGTGGATTTATGTGGTCCTGGTGTCTGGCCATCCTAGAAATCTCACGAAGAACTCTGCAATGCAAGTACAGCAGTACTGAAAGATGGCCTCTGCTGGTTGTCCCTATCATTTTCAACTAAAACATACATATTATATCTATTTTATTTGCTTCAACTTGTGTCTGTCTTCTAAAAGCAACTCAGGGTTTTAAAATTGGTAATTGCATAGGTTTTGTAGCAACTTAGCGCTATCCCCGTATTTCCTGTAGAGTATGAACACTTCATTCGCATAGAAATATTGTCACAGAAAGGAATATCTTAATTGTGATATAAATATTTCATTATTTTGGTATTCGAGACAGTGATCTTAGAAGGTTCATAACAATCGAGGGTTTCCATCAGAAAACACAAGCAAGCCATCACAACAATATATGGTTTTATGTAATTATTACCACAATTATGTAAGTAATAAGGAGCACTGAATCACATAATTCCCAGTTTTGTTAAAACCAATTTAAACAAGAAGAAAACCAAAGTTAGGAAGTAAACCATGCATTTTGCTTGTTTACTTTTTTTTGATTTGTCAATTTGACATTGATCTTTGACCAATTTGGATTTGGTGAAAATTGCATGCCACCTTTTTCCTCGTTTACATTACCAAAAAAAGCTTTGATAGTTTCTTTGTCGCCGTATTTATATATATCGTTATTTAAAAATGTAAAAGTAGTAAATAAACGACATTGTGAAAGAAATTGATATACATAATATCCATTTTCAATTTCAATCTAACGCGGATCACTAAAACGAAACGCAGGTACCGTTTCGTTATTGCAATATTTTACTAGTCAGCTTTGTTGGTAAATGGTAGGTTTAATTTAAACAAATGCAAATGATTTTATTTTGGAATGTTAGAAAGTTATATAACTTCGCACACGAGTACAACAAAAAATCACCAATTTTTTAATAAATAACTCATATGTCTACACGACAACTATTTTAGCGGGTCAAAAATGGGCATTGTCCTTTTATGATGTTATTAATGATTTTGGTTTTTGTATATTTTTATGTCATAAATTACTCATTTTACAAATTTAACATTTACCAAAATTAAATTTGAAATTATATTAAATTGAATAATATAATGCCCATCAATAATTTGGTCTACGAGTATCTAAAAAAATATAAAATCTATATTTTACCCTAAATTCAGGGAAAATAATTTCCATTTAGTATCGCCACACTAACCTATTTTCGTTGAGGTGTTGTGTTCCATTCATCACCAAAATGAAATCGCCTAAATTATATAAATAACAGTAAAAATATTCAAATTTTCCTATGAAATTATATTCCTCTTTCCTTTTTTTGTTTTTGGGAACATTGTTTGCAATGTTTGAAGACACAAGACGGCATATTTTAAAACAAAACTTAAAATCACACGGGACTCCCGTACAACACGGAAGTCCGTTTCATACTGACTGGAGTTTGTATTTGCTTCGGCGTTTGTATTTCCTTTGTCTGCTTCAGTAGCTCTGTTCTGCGCACTCCATCTGGTTTTATTTCTGTAATCTGTGGATAATAATAAAAATATAAAATCAGCCCTCTTTCTTTTTATATTAGTATGAATTATAATACTAAGTTTCGCGTCGAATGAAATGTGCGTGCAGACAAATTCCTTTGAAAAATTTAAAAATATTCCTTACGATATTTTGACTGGCGGCAGCCGTTCAGAGCTCTGCTTCGTAAATCCGGCCGAGGCTCAACCGCGGGACTTCCTGACTTCACCGATCCGTTTGTTTTGATTCTCTTATTTAAAATAATTGTTTGCCGTTTGTGGCTAATGTTTCAAGTAAATAAGATATTTTATCAGACTCAATCTGACACCGGTAGAGGTTTTAACTATTTGGATGTTTTGAATTTGGAGGTCTCTGTGATCACTGATAGAATGTTTCAAAGGTTAACCCGCTGTATTTCAAACATTTTCTAATAATTTCTGTGA
Source organism: Ectropis crepuscularia (assembly GCA_963693475.1). Taxonomy (NCBI): domain Eukaryota; kingdom Metazoa; phylum Arthropoda; class Insecta; order Lepidoptera; family Geometridae; genus Ectropis; species Ectropis crepuscularia. Next base: position 22,726,427 of record OY856358.1, read on the forward strand.
GCCTGTTAGACAAAATAATTCTTTGTCGAAGTAAAATTTTTGATCAAAGTCAAATCGATATAGAAATTTTTATCGTCTGTGACGTCAAAGAGACTGAATTCATCATAAGTAATTTGTAAGTATAGTTAAAACAATAATTTCAAAAATGATTTTATTGATAACGTTATTTAAACCTATAGAATATAATAAATAATTATTCCTAATTTGGAACATAAATTGCAATCTGGGAAAAACAACGAGACAGGAAATACGCGGATAAAACCGCAAGGCGGCACTAGTATCCAGGTAATTCAACCATTGTACATTGACGTGATTATATTTACATGAACAAATGTAGCGCCTTTTTTGTGTGTGTGGCGCCTTTTTGTTATTTCTTTCAATCGATGATTTAAAATATAAAATCAGCCCTCTTTCTTTTTATATTAGTATGAATTATAATACTAAGTTTCGCGTCGAATGAAATGTGCGTGCAGACAAATTCCTTTGAAAAATTTAAAAATATTCCTTACGATATTTTGACTGGCGGCAGCCGTTCAGAGCTCTGCTTCGTAAATCCGGCCGAGGCTCAACCGCGGGACTTCCTGACTTCACCGATCCGTTTGTTTTGATTCTCTTATTTAAAATAATTGTTTGCCGTTTGTGGCTAATGTTTCAAGTAAATAAGATATTTTATCAGACTCAATCTGACACCGGTAGAGGTTTTAACTATTTGGATGTTTTGAATTTGGAGGTCTCTGTGATCACTGATAGAATGTTTCAAAGGTTAACCCGCTGTATTTCAAACATTTTCTAATAATTTCTGTGAGCCTGTTAGACAAAATAATTCTTTGTCGAAGTAAAATTTTTGATCAAAGTCAAATCGATATAGAAATTTTTATCGTCTGTGACGTCAAAGAGACTGAATTCATCATAAGTAATTTGTAAGTATAGTTAAAACAATAATTTCAAAAATGATTTTATTGATAACGTTATTTAAACCTATAGAATATAATAAATAATTATTCCTAATTTGGAACATAAATTGCAATCTGGGAAAAACAACGAGACAGGAAATACGCGGATAAAACCGCAAGGCGGCACTAGTATCCAGGTAATTCAACCATTGTACATTGACGTGATTATATTTACATGAACAAATGTAGCGCCTTTTTTGTGTGTGTGGCGCCTTTTTGTTATTTCTTTCAATCGATGATTTAAACAGCAGAACATTGTTGATGGGGTCAACTTGTTTAAAATTTCTCAATAACAGTTTAAAGACAGCTAAATTAAACCAAACACTCAAAAAACTTTCCACTAGTAATTGAACAAAGGCGTCCGAACAAATCGTCTTTCAATTCCCACTGTGTCAACTCCGTAGAAACTGGCGAGTTTCAAAAGGAATTTTCTACTGGAAATTTCCGTCCCAATCGGGACTGCAGAAAGGGATGACTTATATCGTCTCGAATCATATTTAAAAAGTTTCGCCGACTTGCAAGCGGATCGGAAACCGCTCGCTACGTAAATCTCAGTACCTTTGTTTGAAGTTTTGAAAAACAATTTGTAGAAAAATTTAGGTCATCATTTTCAGGTAAATTGTTTATGGAAAAATAGGTAATGTGAGTCTTCCTGCTGTCTAGCCCCGGGAGGCCAGATTTGGGCAAAACCGGTTTTGAGAATTAAAAACCTTATTTTTTCATTATATACATACTTGAATATTAGTTTATTTTGATGCCTAAGAGATAGGCGATAATATTAATTAATTCATTGTCGTTTACAGACACACAAAGTTTGGTTTCATTTTTTAGTAATGATTTTTTGTGTGACGTCACGACGCCGGCCGCGTCGCGAGTCGGGCTTAATGGGTTAATTGCTATCTTATAGGAATCTTATAGGAAGGAAGAAAATTTCCTGCATTAGATAAAATGTATCATAAAATGTCTTGTGAAATGTACTAATTAGGTACATATTTTTTAACTAAATAGGTTTCTGTTAAGGCCGATTTACATCAGACGAGCGAATGCTCATTCTATCCCCACTGTATCAAATTCATTTGGTGTAAACAAACGTAGAACATTCTTTCGTTGTTTTGTTTGCGTACGCAAAGATTCTATGGAATTTATAATATGGAAAACGCTATTAAGAACGATCTTTCGTTTACACTAAAAGATCGAGAACGAATGCTCTTGTCCCAGCTCTAGCTCTATGTTCGTTCAGTTTAAATCGGCCTTTAGACTGCTTCTCGTCTGATAACAATAGAATTTTCGGTCTACGGTGGAACGCGTTTACCTAGAAGAAACCAATTTGCTCTCTTTTTAAGACTGAATCCTTCAATATTCTCATATGCAGGCAACATTGAGCATATCTGTTGCTGTTTATAGGTGACCACAATCGTATGATTAATAATCGAATTCTCCATAGCTCAAAATAGCTACACCATTTCATAATTGCCGTTTTAAAAACTTGAACGAAAAAGTGGGACTGCACATTCGTAATAAGCACATGCAAATGAAATTGTAGTGCTTTACATGAGTAAATGTTACATGATGATGGAATATAGGTAGTTTCAATTGATTATTTACACACATTTTTCGATGGCCGTGCCAAGATGGCCAGGCCACGCCCTTTTAGCATTTCCTATTGGCTGACGCATTTCTAGATGGCCAATGGCCATGGTCCCGAGTTAACCCGAAGATTTCTCATCATACCCGAGCGTGACGCTAGAATTCAATTCACACCCCACGAAAAATCTATCTAGGCGCGCCAAAAGAAGTTTTAACTTCAAAATTATAATAATAATAGTATTGTAAAAATGCGTCGTTTTGATCTTCTGTAACGGTCTCTACTAACGTAAGTCACTTCATTGCGCCGCGGCCGGAAGCCCAGAGGCCCCCGGCACTAATTTACGTTTCATTTGGCAGATCAAAGCGAAGCCCCAGTGCACATCCTACCTCCGCCATTTGCGGCCTCCAGGGACGCATAGTTGATGCTTCATTTTCATAATTCGCAACAATAACTCGAAGATTTTGCATTTATTGTATCACTTTTTTAACGTTGTAGCAAGATTGTTAAATCGACTTCAAATATGGAGGACCCCATCAATTCGACACCCATTTTTTTTATTGAATCGCTGATTTCTCGAGAACGCCCGAACTGTTTTTGAGAATATTTTTTTTAACGAAATGGTGTACCCGCGAATGATTTAAATTTTAGTAAAATCTGTGGACCGTTTGTTCTGCATGTGCCGACCTCAATTTAAAAACCGCTCGCTGCACAGATTTAGATAAAACGTAAATTGTTTCATTATACCCTTTCGAACAAAAAAAGAATCATCAAAATCGACTCACAACTGGCGGAGCTATCCTATACACGTAGAAAAAAACTTATTTTTTGAAGTCGCTTAAATAGTTTCTGTTTCAGTGTTTCCCTAAACAATTTTGCAATAAAATATCAATTTAGAGGGTTATTTCCGCGTACAAAGATCAAACAGCAGTGCCTGATTGGTATTGCTTCCCGAGAGACGCGCAATCGATATTGTTCCATATTCATACTCAATTAGGCACCGGGTAAATATCGATTTTGATTAATTTTATACACGGATGTAATTAGGATATATATAGAATAGGAATAACCTCGCCTTCACGATACCGTATGGGTAATTGGGTATACGACAATAAGCAGATCATCCAAGAGGGCGATTTGCAGTAAGGTTTGCTTTCTTAATTAAGAGTGCGCCTAATGCCAGGGAAAAATCAGTTTTCACCCGCGCGACGCGTTTCTTAATACGATATACAAAAAGTCGAGAATAGCATGACACAGTTTGGAGGAAAAATCAATATTAAATCAGGAGTCCATTTTTGACCAAGTTTTATTAAATTACTCAATAATTAAACATAAATTTAAAAAAGTGTTCGGTTACTTTACTAGAACGTACAGTTAGGAATTTTAGTACCAAAAAATAATGTGGGGTCATCGCTGATAATTTCGAGTACTCGAATTAAAACGGGGTTTTTCGGTGTCATTTTTATTTTTTTATTGTAAAAAACTCTGATCTATTTTTAAAATTCTATTCGGTTATTGTGCTTCTTCTTGATTGTCAATCAATTTTTTTTTTTGTCATAGTTTTTAGGTTCTTTACTTCAGTGAGCGGCGTCGAAAATGTCCTTTTTTCGTTTTCTGGCACTAGGCGCCCTCTTAACCTTGCCACTACTTGAAAAAGGTATTTACCAATTCCCTTCACTTTGCTACAATTTAAAAAAAGTATTTTCCAATTCCTTAAAGTTTGTCACTACTTGACAAAAGTCTTTTCCAACTCCCTTATCTTTGCCACTATTGTCTTATATTGCCTTTGTCCTACGCTTGCGTCGACCAATCCACAAACCAAACGTTCCGAGTTCATTTCTTGAGGGAGTTGACAGACCTACTAACAATTAACTGGATGATGTATTGCAGTACTTGGAAACCCTTTTTATGGATAATATGTAGGTTTGCACTGGACCACCATCTCGCCTGGTGTTAGCGAAGCTGCGAGCTGCAACAATGAAACGTGCTTGGCTAGAAGAAACCGATTTACTATCAACTGGAAGACACCAAAGATTGTGTCCATCGGAAAAACCCCAATCTAACTACAACCTACAACCCAGCCTAAGTTAAAATTACGAAACATGAGTCATACTCTCTGTTAACGTCAATTCATCATCATCATCAGCCGCAAGACGTCCACTGCTGAAGATAGGCCTCCCCCCTAGATTTCCACAACGAACGGTCCTACGCAACCTGCAACCAGCAGTTTCCAGCGACCTTTGTGAGGTAATCTGTCCGTCTAGTGGGAGGCCGTCCAACACTGCGTCTTCCGGTTCGTGGTCGCCACTCGAGAACCTTTCTTCCCCATCGGTTGTCAGTTCTGCGAGCGATGTGGCCTGCCCATTGCCACTTGAGCTTGCTTACTCTTTGAGCTATGACGGCCACTTTCGTTCTTTTGCGAATATCCTCATTACGGATTCTGTCGCGCAAAGAGACTCCGAGCATAGCTCTCTCCATAGCTCGCTGTGTGACTTTGAGCTTTGTTATGAGGCCCACAGTTAAGGATCACGTCTCAGTTCCATAAGCCATCACTGGCAACACGCACTGGTTAAAGACTTTTGTCTTTAGGCATTGGAGTATTTTGGACTCAAAGATGTGCCGAAGTTTCCCGAATCTGAGTTGGATCCTTCGCAATCTAACGTTAATTAGTTGTTTTTATTTCTTTTGTTATCACTGTCACACTGATTAAATGACGCAATCTACAATTTATTCCAATTAGCATTCGAGATACATCGTAGCCCGATGCCCCGCCATTTATTTTGTTCAACAGCAATGTAACACGATATTATGTGTTACATTTACAGTCCTAATGGGAAACGGCCTGTTTAACAACTATACACACACCCTTTTCCGCTCTACTACGTTGATTGTACGAGTATTTTAATAAATAAATAACAGTGGACATCATTCACTCTCTAACCTGAAACTAGTGCAATTACTAATCACGTTTAGGAAGGCTCTGGGCCGGAGGAAAATTCTTAAAATGTATAACAAAACACAAATCAATTTAGTATGGGACTGCCCTGTTACTAGTCATACAAGTCCCATAAAAAACTGATTGAAAAAAAAAACAATTTAGTAAGATTTAAGATAAATCGTTTAGAAATAAAGATTGTGTGCATACCCCGAAAATTCATGCTCGCGAAAGAGAGCTCATTTTCGCGGCGAATGCGGAAATAAAATGAACCCTCGAGCCTGAATTAAAAAAAATATTCAAGCTAATTAAAGCTTGAATATTAAAGCTTGAACGGTGGGAGCCAGAGCGCTATATTTATTAATGCTACCAATATTATAAAAGTCAATGTTTGGAGCTTTCTTATTCAATTTGCTTTGTCTCTGAACGGTTCGGGTTGAAATTTGAAATACATTTAGATTAGTCTCAAATAGCACTTAGGCTAAGTTTTTATCACAGGAAAATACCGGCAACGGGACCTGTACGGGTAAAACCGCGGGGCACTTCTAGTACTTGTTTAAAACTTATCATACTAATTCGTCCGTCGTCGTTCGTCGGTATGTTTGTCTGGGTTAAGAATCTAACCTACGGCTGTGTGACGACACCAAAAGAACCTCGAGTCCCCAAACCAGACCAGAGTACCCAAAGGTAAAACACAAGGTCATAAAATTAAGTGGCGGGCTACATTTGCGTTCAAAGAGCGTTATTTAAAAAAAAAGTCCCCCTGCTACTTTGGACCCTAACAACATCTCTGTTTTTCTTTCGCCCCTTGTTTATGGAGACGCTAATGGCCGTATTAATCTAGGAGAGTTATTGTCTTTTCAACTCTTTAATCTGTACAAAAAACGTCGTTAATAAAGATTTAGATTTATTCCATTAATTGCACTCAGTGAACGAAGCGTTTAAGGATTTTAGCAAGTTTTTATTTTCTGTATGATTTGTAGCGCTGCCTTTTGTTTTAACAGAAATAACGACACTTTAATAACACGTCTAAGTAATCAATCTCAAACAAAAAAAAAAACATTTTAAGGGACCTATGGCAGTTGATTTCAGAACGCATTCTCACCGTCTACACATTTTTTGGGTTAGTGCAGAAGACGCATAAATGATTAAATAAATAAATATTGGTGGACAATCAAAACACACACAACTCCATCTGACCCCAAACTAAGCAAAGCTGATACTATGGGGGCCAGATAGCTGATATAATAATACTTATACAGTTGTAAATATATGTATACTGATTATACATAGAAACACTAACCTTAGCTTATTAGCTACAAACTTTACATACAAAGCAGTAAAACCTTACACACGTTTAATGTAGTTAGTAATCTAGCGTCGCCAAACCAATCTAGGAAACAAAGATGTGCTTCAAGTAACACGCCTCATAGGACGCAGGAGATGAGCCGCTTAAATAGTTCGTTCGGCAAACACTGCCAGCCCGACGCTACGAAGGCAAACCTGGCGAGCTCTTTATGCGAGGAAATGCAAGTTGATATTATGGTATTTATTGTACCTACAGTCTTATAAGCAAAATGAAGCTAGGAAGAAAGAAGGCAAATTTCGGTAGTCAATAGTTTATGAAGTCACAAGCAGTGCCCCAAGGTTTTAACTGCGGAATTCCCTTACTCTTTTTTCGGAATAAAAAGTAGCCTATGTGTTTTTCCAGACTATAATCTATCTTCCAAATTTCAGACCGATACGTTCAAGTGAAAAAGTAACAAATATCGAACCATCCATACTTAGAAACTATCGCGTTTATAATATTTGTAGGATATTGACATTGCTTATTCGAGATATAAATTGTTGTTTAATCACATAATCGTGAAGGTAATTAAATAATAACTTAGATAGTTATTTACGAAAATATGCTTTTGACTACCGAAATTTGCCGTATTGAGCTTAAATCTGTCTATAAGATAAAAAATAGACATAGATACGTGTTGCACCGACACGAGTCATCAGACAAATGAATTATTCGTGGATAAATGCTCACTGGCTTAGTTATGTCGAGAGTTAAAATAATTGAAATTCTGTAAGAGCACCTCATAGGACGCAAGAGATGAGCGATTTAAAACAGTTTGTTCGACAAACACCCGGCGGCTCTGGGGCTACGAAGCTAAATTTACCGAGGTCTTTATGCAACGAAATGCAAGTTGACTTTAATATACATATTTATATTAGAAGCTTTCGAGCTGGAATGAAAGTAAAATATGAAACGGAAAGTTTTAGCTTACTTTTATAATATAACAATACAAATTTGCAACGCGCTGCTAGAGGTCAATACTATCTACCAGACAATCCATTAAGTAAAGTCTAACGTTTGCTTACTTTGCTCTGAGTGGTCTATAAAAACATAAGAGAAGTAAGTAACTTTTATAACAAATAGTTTGAAATTAACAATATACAATTAAAATAGAACACTATGCTTTCAATGCTAGCCCACAGTTGCATAGGCAGAAGAGGTCATCTGCAGTCAACTTCTGGGTCCTAATAAGTATTAAAATATATTTATAGATACATAAATCCATCGGAATTTGGTGTAGTCTGGTCTTATGTAAGTAAACGTTAAGTCAATAAAATTGTACCATATCATCAACATTTACGCACTTCGTTTGTATTTTACAAAAGCGTTGTAGTACAAAGATATGTAGGTATTCATTTTACAGGTTACTAGACGAAATTACTATCTCTATATCTATATATTATGATGATGTGTATAATAAAATTGTATATATGAGCAACATCACTCTGATTTGATGTTTGCGGAGCCATTTTCGTAAAAAAAGTAAATAATCACGTAACAATACAAGGATTCATTGAAGCTTTTTGCGGCGATTGGCGTAGCTCATTCGTTTATTTACGGCATTAGTTAAAGAGTATTCTTACTTTATTAATTACTATGAATAAAACATTATTTATCCTTTTAAATAAATACAATTTTCTGCAGTTACAAACTATAGTTAAGGAAATGATTGTACCTCTAGTTATTACGTCACGAACAAGACGAAGTTAATGTGGTCAGCGGCCAACTGCACCTATCCCACAATACCTCTAAGCTCGAAGCCCGCATGTGGATTACCTAGGTCCCAGCGCCAGCTAGTTCGGAAACTTAGTGCCAGCTTTAAGCTAGAACTTACTGTCCAGATAGCCTCTACGTTGTCTAGAGATCAAATAATAAGATTGCCTCTCCCTTCTAAGTTACGGAGACATTACCCGAGTGTGCAGAATTGAGATAATCTAAACCAAAACCGTTACCTAATTATTTTTAAATTCGCGTTGTGCATACACATGTTTTTTGGTTAAAATGATTGTCTTTAAAATAAACTATTTTAAGCCCGATGGAAATGGAAAATTCGTCTTATTATTTGAGACAAATGATAGCCATCCTTAGTGTACATTCTTCTTCTTCTTCATCGTGTCGATGATGTTTCTTCTCACTATTTTTTGTTTCCTTAATACCTATTTTATAACTATTACTCCTATCTAAAAAAAAGTGTCTACTGAATTTTTTAATATTGATTATTTTTTGACGTGAGAACGTCTTATAATTCGATGAAGCCGGCTGCACGCCCGCAAAACATGACGTCATGTAACGTTACCGCCATAGAATAGATAATATTTACCAGCGTTACCTCGCCTTATTACTTTTCGCACCATCTAGTGAGTGAAATGTGTATTACGTTCAAGGAGTCTGTCCATGTTTTAAAAAAGCGACGATATGAAGTTAAGAACTTGTGCTAGTACAATGATGTACCCAGAGATGGCGCTTTGAACAGCTTTTCAAAAAGCTTCAGAATGTTTTACCTAGATAGCGCTTAACACAATCAGTATTTTCTTAAGACGTTGTCACGTTCAACTATCGTCAGTAAACCGACTTTACAGACAACCATTTTTTTACCCGACTGCGCGACGCAAAGGAGTGGTAATGTGTTTAACAGTCTATGTATTTGTTTAATTTTTATGTAGGTACTTTTTTTTTTTTTTTTATAGTATAGAGTGACGAGACGAGCAGGTCATGTGCCTGATGGTAAGCAACATGCCTGCCACATAACAGCACAGTAACACGCAGCTATTGGAACATGATAGTCCAAATCATTACCTAGCACTACACTGCGCTCTGTTACGCGGTGGTGGTCTGGAGTCTTTTTAAAAAAAGACTAAATTACAAACAAAAGATTTATTGGAATAACTCTTAGTACTTAGACAAAAATATACTTGGGGTTGCTTAGAACACCCTCGTAAAAACAACCGCACAGTTCTGAGGTTCGAAACGGACTGACGGGTCTCCCGGAGTCGTAACCCAACTCTCCGGTCTACGTCCGTGATGCTGATCCAGGGTTGCTGGGTAAGCATCACAGCCTCGAAAGCCGGGGCGTAACACCTCCCCGTTTTAGAGGAGACATGGGGTACTTCCAGGTCTCCATTAGATCTGGCGTCTGAGGGGTGCTACTGGGACTCGCGAGGTCGTTAGCTCGACGTGACCTTCCGAGGAGTCATCAGCAGAGCCTGATGGTGTGGCTGGTGGTACTTGAGGTCTACGCGTAAAGATGGAATAGAATTGCGGGTTGTTATTACGTAGACAAAAACGCTTATAACTAGTATATACTAAATAGAGACTAATTAAGACTATAATTATGGTCGTGACTATAGAATGATGTGTCCCATACTGGTTTGACCTGCTCTGGTGAGTTTCAATTATGTTCAGCCGGTCTAGAAGAGACTCGACTTCCACTCCATTTGAGCTGAGGTTGTCCAGGTCTGATATATTGACTAACCGTGTAGGAAACACATTACCTTTAATCAGAGCTAACAATTGAGTGACGTCACAACAGGCGTCATCCGTGATATTAAATTCCGGTACAAAGTTTGTAGGGGTAGTTATATTTAAAATGTCATACTTCGGTACAAGGGATGTAGTTTTACAATACCCGACACAGTTGTCGGGGATAGCTATGATTCCCGTTCCGGACAAGGTGGTCTCGTACAATTTTGAAGTTTGACAGTCGATTCTGATTTTACTTGGGTCAGAAAATACATAAATCCATCTGTTTTTTGAAATGGGGTGTATAACATCTAATTTCCCGGTAATCATTTTTGTTTTACACTGTGGGGGTTTCGAAGTGATTGCTTTAGACAGTAGTTCACTTTCACAGATGGGTTTTGCGTCGGTTATATATATATTCTCTATCTTACACATATAAGTTCCTGGGTCTATGGATGTACAGTCGCGTAGACTATCCATAGTACAATACTGAGACTGGTCTTTGGTCATCGCTATATATTTAAAGTCAGGAAGTATGACGCTGAAGGCGTCAGACTCTTTACTGTTATAGGGCGTCGGTAAACTTATGCTATGTGACAAAATAAATTTCTTAGAGCTAACTAATGGTACTTGCAATACAAAAATTATTTTATAATTAACATAGTAACAAACTAAGGTAGACGTACTAAGTATTACATGTATGTTGTTTAAATTTAACTCGGCCGGCAGCTCAAGGTCGCTAGGCAAATGCCTATAGTTATCGGCGAGTTCTCGGTAAAACTCGTAAGGCGACATAATCGCCGGGTGCAGAATGTTTTGCTTACCGAATAATATACCATTGATCACATCCTCTAACTGAAACGACAAAGTGAGTAGGGCTGTCTCGAGGGAGTTTAACATCCCATTTACTCTGTTGAGTATTTGGAACCCGTTAGTTTTTTCTGTTATATTTGATATAATGCGTGTGAGCTCGTCAACGGCCGTATTTAATTTTATCTCATTAGTTCTAATTGTACTGATGGTGTGGTTATATGCAGACATGGCAGTAGAAGTGACTAATATGTTTTCCCGAATTAGGTTGACCAGTTCAGTCTGGTCTTGTTGTATCATTTCTATCGCCGTGTCATACTTTAGTCCATCCTCTTCGTCAAGATTTCCAAAAATGTGTTTTACCAGTGTGCCTAAGCCTCCTATCCAGGCACTGCGTCTAACCCTGTTGTCGAGTAAGTGGGAGATAGAAGAGAACTCTGATGCAACGTCCTGGTACCGTGCTGTTAAGGGTTGGAGTCTACTGCGGCAGTCCATGTTGATTTCAATAACTCTAGTCTGATTACATAGCTGTTCCATTGTGGCTAGAGTGGACCGAATATTTTGTAGGTGCGGGCCAAAACGAGAGACATCGACTGGTATTACAACTCTTAACTGTACGTTACTTAACCTAAGTGTGCCCAGGTGGTCGAAGTAGATACCCGGGCTTGTAACTATCGGCTGGACGTGGTCTTGCTGAGGCTGACCTCGTACTTGACTGTAAATAATAGTTGTAATTAACTATGAGGTGACGCCCTTGTTGCGCTCACACTATACCTACTTACATACTATAGTATATATCCTATTCCTACACTAATTCATAAGTCTACAAACTAATTTCGGGGCTTGCCGGTTTCACCTGATCGAAATAGTGTGTGACATGCCGCCGGTTGATCAGTAAGGTCAGGGTGTTGTTCCCGTTGACTCTTACTATTTTGTAGGGCCCTTTCCAGAGTGGGGAGAGAGCCTTACGCAGTCTCAAGTGGTTCTTGAGGTATACAAGGTCACCGACCTTGTATTTAGCTGGGCGAGTATGCCCGTCGTAGTATTCCTTAGAAGACTCTTTAGATTTCCTAATGAAATCCAGGGCCTTTTCTCTGGAATATTTTAGTCGGTTCTGGAGCATTCTGACATAGTCTGGGTATGTAGCTCCAGACGTCTTGTCATATACGGAATTGGGAATTTGAGGTTTGGCCCCAAACATGAGTTCGTAGGGTGTGTAGTGAGTTGTACAGTGGACAGATGTGTTATACGCTAGCATAGCGGTGTATACATAGCGGGGCCAGTTTGTTTGGTCTCTGTTTATGTATGATTTTAGGTACTCTTTAAGGGTAGAGTGGCTACGCTCTAGAGCGCCCTGTGTTTGTGGATGATAAGGGGAACACCAGAGATTTTTTATCTTTAAAAACTCACAAGTTTTCTTAAATAGGTCTGCTGTAAAGTTAGAGCCTTGGTCCGTCAGGATCATTTTGGGAATGCCAAAGATAGAGACGTAATGAATTAGGCATTCACTCGTTTCTTCTGCTGTAGTGCTGCGGATTGGATACGCGGAGGAGAACTTGGTAAGGTCATCTTGTATGGTTAGGATATATTTGAGTTTGGCAGGGCCGGACTCGGGTAACGGCCCGACTATATCTAGAGCTATACGTTGGCCTGGCGCCGTGGACGTACTAGTTATCTGCATTGGTGCTCGGTTGACCCTTCTGAGGGCCTTGTTCTCTTGACAAGACTTACAGTCTTTTACATAGGATTCAATGTCACTGCGCATTCCTTTCCAGTAATAGGTTTGTTTAATTCTATTATACATTCGTAGGGAGCCTAGATGGCCTGCTACAGGGATGTCGTGGTTGTCGTATAGGATCTTCTTTATTTCGGTTGGCACTGGATATATAATGTTGTTGTGATATATTTTAATTTTGATTTGTGTATGGTGGAACAAGTAGGATAGCATATTATAAATTTTAATAAATGAGTGTTTTTCAAAAGGATTTTTGAGATCTGAAATACCGACTTCTTTGGATTTCTGAAATATAACTAACTCGTCTCTTATTGACTTAAGTGTCTGGAATATTTCAGGGTAAGATGCCTCGTCAAAGTGGTGGACCTTCGTGAATATTAGATAGTAGATTTTGTTACCAATCTCTAATTTTTGGTAAGAGAAAAGCTCCTTTTCCGAATTGGTTACCTTCTCATTTATTTCTGGGTCGGCTAGTATTTCTTGGATATATGGGTTTGACTCGTCCAGGTCAAGAGACGTAGGCACTAGAATTATATTGGAAGGGCATTTTAAAAGGCTTTCATTATGTTCTTCTATTTCAGTGTTATATGTGGCATCCTTGGTAGCCATGGCTTTAAGAAACGTAGGGTAGTCGTCGACGGGGATTTCTAAACCTGAGCTTGTGGATGGGACTGGAGAGTCAACAACTTCAACTTCAGGGGGTGCAGAGTGTTCGGGGACAGCATCTGCTGTTCCCGTCTCCTCCTCATTACTTGTCGTGGCCTCGTTGAGTATTTCAGGTTGTAGTTCTGGTAGAGGCACGAGGTCTTCGATTGGGCCTAGAAGGTCTGGAGAAGTCGGGGTGACTTCATCAGGATTGAATGATGGAGGTGAGACTAATAAGTCTAATAAATCTTCGTCTAAGGGTAGAGATCTGCTTTCAGTAAGAGCTTCCGGTCTTGGAGACGTATCTCGCTGGACAGGGTTTACAGGGAATCGAGAGAGCGCGTCAGCGTTGGCGTTTATTTTGCCCTTTTTGTATTGGATGTCGTACTCGAACTCTTCTAGTTTGAGTCGCCATCGGACCAGTCGTGATCCAGGGTCTTTGCAATTAAATAGCCATTGTAAGGGCTTGTGGTCTGTTAGTATTTTAAAACGGTGTCCAAAGAGGTATGGCCTGAAAACTTTGGTGCCAAAGACTATGGCTAGGCATTCCTTCTCTGTAGTGCTATAATTACACTCGGCCTTGTTCAGGGTGCGAGAGGCAAACGCTATGGGACGGTCTTGTCCCACAGGTCCCTGGGACAAAATGGCAGATATGCCGAAGTTAGAAGCGTCACAGGTCAATAGAAAAGGTTGTGTAAAATCTGGATACGCGAGTATGGGAGCTGTGACGAGCTTGGATTTCAAGGTTTCGAAGGCGAGCTGTTGCTCGTTTTTCCATTCAAATGGAACGTCCTTTTTGAGTAAGTTGGTGAGGGCTTTAGCCGATTTTGAAAAATCTGGTATGAACCGGCGGTAGTACGATATTAGCCCAAGAAATGATTTGATGTCCTTAGGGGACTTTGGTATCGGGAAATCGGTAACGGCTTTGATTTTGTCTGGGTTTGGCTTGACTCCTTGCTCAGTTATGATATGACCTAGATAGCCGACTTCTCGTCGGAGGAATTCACACTTGTCAGGCTGTAGTTTCAAGTTAAACTTACGGATTCTCTCGAAAATGGATTTTAGGTTCAGAATATGGGTTGGAAGATCGTAAGCATAGCAGACGATATCGTCAAGATATACAAAACAACGGGTGCCCTGGAGACCTGATAGGGCAGAGTTCATCAGTCGCTGGAAAGTGGACGGAGCATTTTTGAGTCCGAATGGCATTCTCAGGAATTGGAAGTGTCCCTCAGGTACATTGAACGCGGTTTTGGCCTTGTCGTTTTCATTTAATAAAATCTGATGAAACCCGGATGCAAGGTCTAAAGTGGAGAAGTATTTACTACATCCGAGCTGGTCAAGGATCTCTGTGATCTGTGGAAGAGGGTAAGTGTCTCCAATTGTGATATCATTTAGCTTCCTATAGTCTATGACTACTCGCCACTTTTGGGTGTTGGACGCATCTAGTTTCTTCGGGACGACCCATATAGGGGATGACCAAGGGGATTCTGAGGGCTCTATGATATGTTGTTGTAACATTTTATCAATTTGGTTTCGTACTTCGGTTTTATGAATTTCTGGGAATCGATAAGTTTTCGCGTGTATCGGAATGTCGCTTGTTGTTTTAATGTCGTGCTTAAGGGCATTGGTATAAGTCAGGCCTTCTCCAGGGAGGTGGAAGATGTCAGAGAATTCGTAACATACCTGGAAAAGAGCTTCTCTTTCTTCGTTGTTGAGATGAGATACGCGTAATTGGCGGAGGACTTCCTCCGCTCGAGAGACACAGTTTGGTTCATTATGTTGGTTGTTTGTAAAACCATCGGGATAATTTTTAATCTGTAGGGAGTCGATTGGAGTGAGTTTCAGCTTGAGGTCTGACTTCAATTTTACTGGCTGTTCGGATGTATTGACTACTGTTACGTTAACTCTATGGTTAGGTTTTACTTTTACCAAGCAATTGGATACTAGTAGAGAGTCGGATAAGTGTTGGTCTAATACAGCGCCTTCTGTAAGGCTAGTGTTTTGCACTGAACATTCTATTACTGTCTCAGTGCGAGGTGGGATGATATACGAAGGGTTGACGAAATGGAGTTCTATGTTTAGTTTCCCTATCTTTAGGGTGTCTCGGGTGTAATCGATTTTGCATCCGAATGTTGTCAGGAAGTCCGTACCTATGATACCATCATAGGGGAGGTTTATAGTTTTTATAACGTGGAATTTGTAGGATATAGGCTTTGTTTCATGAAATTTTAGTTTGAGTTGGATGTGACCTTCAGTGAGGGTTGGCTCATCGCCAGGGTCTATACCCTTGAGTTTGATAGGTTCTTTGGATAACTGCTGGGCATTGTGGATACAGGTTTGTTTCAGTAAGCATACGGCTGACCCTGAGTCAACCAAAAGAGTTAGAGGGATGTTGGATACCTGTGAGTTTACGACTACGTGGGGTAGGAGCCGTTTAGATGTGTCTATATTGACTTCGAATATTTGGGTATTGGAGAAGCCGTCAGTTTGGGGCTGGTTACCCTGTCGGTTGGCTTGGATTTTGAAAGAAGAGCCGTCAGTTTGGGGCTGGCTACCCTGTCGGTAGGCTTGGATTTTGGAAACGCCGTCAGTTTGGGGCTGGTTACCCTGTTGGTTGGCTGGGAATTTGGAAGAGCCGTCAGTTTGGGGCTGGTTACCCTGTGGGTTGGCTCGGATTTTGGAAACGCCGTCAGTTTGGGGCTGGTTACCCTGTTGGTTGGCTGGGAATTTGGAAGAGCCGTCAGTTTGGGGCTGGTTACCCTGTGGGTTGGCTCGGATTTTGTAGACGCCGTCGGTTTGGGGCTGGTTACCCTGTCGGTTGGCTTGTAAGTGGGTGTCGACTTTAAGGTTATGTCTCGGGCGACACCGAGGCGAGACGCTTATTCGTTTAAATCCTGGTTTTCCCCAGGGAAGTCGACTTCATCTTGGCCGACATCGTCGTTTTCATCAGGTTCGTTGGGATTAATCATATTTACGCGAGCGGCTGGTCTATAATTTTGGCTGTTAGATGGGCCTTGAGATACCCTAAATCTATTGTTGTTGAATTCTCTCTTACGACAATTTGAGATATCGTGGCCTGGAAGTTTGCAATAGCGGCAGAATGCTCTTGTATCGGTTGAGCCTTGTGAGTAGGTCGGCCTAGGTTGAAAGTTCGTGGTATTGCTGTTGGTGTTGGCTCTTGAGAAGTTAGGTTTATTTGAATTGTTAAACCTATTTGGGTTGTTATTAGGCCTTGGCTCTGGTTTTTTATACAACGTTTGTTGTATCCGTTCCTCCGAGACCGCTAAATTTATAGCTTCGTTCAACGTCTTCGGTGAACGGTATCTGACGATATTGGAAATACGGGGGTGCAACCCCATAAGAAACCTGTGGAGGGCAATGTCCTCCATGGCAGCACTGCGCCCGGGCAATTCCTTGATTTTTGTATTTGATGATGAGATTTCGATTAATAATTGTGATAAGAGTGTCTCTACTCTGAGAGCGAATTGGCTAACATTGTCACTAGGACCTTGGCTACTTTCCTGGAGCTCTGTTAGTAGGTGTGCGTAATGTTTCCTTTCACTAAATTGTGTCTTAAGGAAGTCTTTCAATTGTTCCCAGGAATTGAATTCTTTGATTGAGCAGGCGGTTTCCGCCTTGCCACTTAACTGGCTGATAATGTATTTGAATAGGATTGGCTTTTGGGGTTCCGTGGCGAGCTCATAGGCATTGGAACAGTTCAGTATAAATGAATTTAATTTTTCTCGGGTCCCATCAAATGGTTTTATGAACTTAAATAGGGTGTTGAGGTCCATCTCAACAGGGGTTGCGCTTAGGGGTGCTTTCTCGAACTCTACGTTAGGGGATGGTATGTCTAATAACAACTTGTCGTCTACCTTTTTCTGTTTTGACATAACTAGGACACACTTAATTATTAAATATTATTTTACTGTAGTGACAACCCTAAAGGAATTTTTAGAACAATGACCAAAGACTCACTGGTACAGGAAGGCGGCGATAAGGATTATTGCGGCTGGCTGCATTCCGGCGCGGTGCGCGATGTGGTGCTCGAGTTATCTCTCGTGGTGATGGATGAAGTAGGTAAAGCTGCAGGAGGGAGGCCTTGGACACGGATTGGCCTCCGGCTGGTAGCTGCGATTGCGGCGATGTTAGATGGTAGCCTGGTCACAGGCTAAACGGGATATAGCTTGATGCACTTGAATATGATCTCACTGCACTATAGCACTGCACTGTGCACTGGAAGACTGGAACGGGTTTTGATGAGGGTGAGTCCGTCGGTGCGGTTGCGGCACTGGGGATTTCCGATCCCACCGCTGCCACCAATTTGTTACGCGGTGGTGGTCTGGAGTCTTTTTAAAAAAAGACTAAATTACAAACAAAAGATTTATTGGAATAACTCTTAGTACTTAGACAAAAATATACTTGGGGTTGCTTAGAACACCCTCGTAAAAACAACCGCACAGTTCTGAGGTTCGAAACGGACTGACGGGTCTCCCGGAGTCGTAACCCAACTCTCCGGTCTACGTCCGTGATGCTGATCCAGGGTTGCTGGGTAAGCATCACAGCCTCGAAAGCCGGGGCGTAACAGCTCGTCACCCAGAGATCTAAGATATTATGTCTCTAAGCCCTGTAATTTATTTTTGTACTGAGGTATGTGTATTTTTTTTTGTTTTTAAAATTGTACATTGTGAAAGTGTACATTAAAATATGGTTATCTTCTGGGTTAAAAGGTTAAAATGATACCTGTTGAATCGGTTTATCCAGTTTTGTTTTTGTTGGGGATCGAACGAGAGTGACTCTTGTACTTAACATTTGAGAGATTATTCGTATAGGCACGTGGAAGAATATTTCATGTTTTACAATTTTAATTCTAATGGATCACAATCCACAAGTTTAGAATACACACGTTGAGTCTCATTATTTTTATTGTATTTTTAAGTTAGTTTTGAGTTTATTCATTAAAAAAATACAAAAATACAAATCTTTCCTCTTTGTAACATTAGTTAGTCTCGAGTCAGTTGATCTAACTTAAACAAAAGAAAATAACGAACAAAGAGTCTGTAATTTCGTTTAAAAAAAAAAGAAATTCCCGCGCAATTTGACATTACTTTTTAATCCCTTTTTTTCAATCGACGAGGCCATCGACAAAACAATTTAGCGGCCAGTGTTTCGGCAAATTGACTCCGATATTTTATGAACACTCCATCCGATCGCTTTGAGACTGATCGCCCTTTGTGCGTCCCATGAATGTGCATGAGTGGCTGTCACCCTGCGGTGTAATAAAGCCGCCGAGAAAAAAATGTGAAAAGGGTTTTTTGGACGAAAACAATCCCCATACGCTCCTATAGCTAAATAATAAAACTGCCCGTCTTTTCATCGCTGTTTTATTTATTCGCCGATTTACAACTTTCTCATTTAGCCTTTGTCAAATATTTGACGTGAATAGATAACGTAATTTTGGAGAGGAATATGCTAAGATAAATGTTTCATTCTTGCATGTTTTCTGAATCCATATTTCATTTAATGTATTAATGTGTTTGAGATGCTATGAAATATTGTAGAGTATATATTTTAAGACTCCGTTTGACAAAACTAAAATAATTACTTCTCTATTCTCAATTATGAAAAAAACATATGAGTTAAATATAACTAACAATAACAGTATGTGTGTGGTATAGTTTTAATTTTATAGCTTTTAATCTTTCTCGATTTTAACTCAAATTGAAAACATTATTAAAAAAAAGCACAATTTAAATTGTTAATTAATTACCTCCCAACGTTTCGATCATGTTACAACGACATGGTCACGTGAAGACCGAATAAAATGCGGGTCGTCTCATTGAAAAATGACGAGATCTCCATCTACCCTCATTTCGTCTTCAAAAATCGCAGGGCTGTCACCGCGACACAAAACACTAACCGTATCAAATAATTTAGAACGATATGAAGTCCTGTATAATGTTTCTTTTTTTATACCTAGTATAGAGTAACGGGACGAGCAGGACATGTACCTGATGGTGAGCAACACGCCTGCCCATAACAGCACAGTGACACGCAGCTATTGAAACATTAACTGTCGAAATAAATGTTTTCAGTAAAAGTTTTCCATTTAGTTTTTAAAAACATCAGAAATATTATAGAAATGTTACAAACGACTACCAAATGAAGATTAATGCGACCGTGGTAGAAATAACGAAGTGAAAAAAGCCGATATCGAGGTTGGAAGCCGGAAGCGAGACGCCATCTCACATGATGAGAGCTCATTTATCTTTGGCCAGATACCATAACTTCTGTATAAATGAGTAACTGCGTTCCGCGGTTCCACCCCCTATATCACAGTAATATAAAGTTCTATGTTTGTTACTTTGTATATTTTTCCAATATGATGATGTTAAAGTCTTCCAGCCGATTTCGGCTATGGCGACTGCTTCTGTTTTTTTTACTACATTTAGCGTGGTTAGTTGGCTCTCAGATGATTTATGCACCCTATTTTTGCTGTGAAAGTTCGTATATGTATGTAATAACAGCTAAAATGTAATTTAAATTCATCACTTTTTTCATATCCCTCTATTTATGGCGCAAATTCCAAGTTGCAATAAAACATTCCTACATTCGATAAGTTGTCAAAGACAATTTAACAAATGAGCCGACCACGTCTCCAGGGCACCTCCATCCATCATCGGAACCTATTCCTGGTTGTACCGAATGTAGGATCCAGAATAATTAGTTGTCGAAAGTTTGACATGTCGCTCGAGAATGGGTGCTATATTTCATTCAAACATTTACTCGAGGATTTATACGAGTCAAAGTGACAAATTTTTGAGTTATGTCACACCACAGTGTTTATCCCACAACACAGGACACCCCTAGTGTGGGGCGCAGGGTACACCTCCTAATGAAGTTAAATGCTCACTGTAATGTTTTATTATTTATTGTTAACGAGAAGATTTGTAACTTCATGTATGTTCCATATACTTATTGAATAAAGAAAGATATCATTATGTCAAATCTATGTACCTAATTAAATAAAGCTATGTACCTAGTGTCGGTCCAATTGACATTAAAAGAACTCAAAGAAACAAATGTGATTTGGAACGCGGATTATTATACTTAACTAGCAGAACTCATATAATAAAAATATATTTTAATACCTAGCATAAACACTTAATAAAAAAGTGGCCAAGTGCGAATTGGACTCGCCCATGAAGGGTTCCGTTGCAGCAAGTAACATAATATACATAGTACACATAGTTCTTGTAGTTCGTTGTAACTTCGATCGAAGTTTCAATAATAGTGTATTTATGACGTACTAAAAAAAACTACTCATCAGATCGTGTTCAAACTAATTTTCGTTGGTAGTTTACATGGTAATGTACATCATATATTTTTTTTATTCTCTTACTTTAGAAGTTAGAGGGGGGGGGGACACATTTTACCACTTTGGAAGTGTCTCTCGCGCAAATTATTCAGTGTAGACGAAAATGATTTTAGAAACCTCAACATCATTTTTGAAGACCTATCGATAGACACCCTACACGTGTAGGTTTGATGAAAAAAAAATGTTGAGTTTCAGTTCTCAGTATGGGGGGCAACCCTAATTTTTCTTATTTTTAATTTTTTTTGTTCAAATCTTAATGCGGTTCACAGAATACATCTACTTACCAAGTTTCAATAGTGTAGTTCTCATAGTTTCGGCAAAAAGTGGCTGTGACATACGGACGGACAGACAGACAGACATGACGAATCTATAAGGGTTCCGTTTTTACGTTTTACGGAACCCTAAAAATGTGTTGCTCAAAGTAGTTGAAACAGCTGAACAGAAACGGATCCAATTTGGCACACAGTTAGAAGATATAACTAAACTAATAGTTTGGTTTAGCACTAAAACAAACCTCTGCGAGGTTTAATAGTGCTGATTACGTTTTATGTATTGTCATTTCTGAATAAGAAAGAAAGAGTACAACATTATAAAATATATGGTTTCAAGATATAGTACGTAAATATAATTAGTAAGCTAAAGACATCCTCTACCTACGTAAATGCGTAAATATAATTAGTAAGCTAAGGTTATTATGGCTCTGCGCTTTCGGCGCTGGTCCAATCCTCGGTTATACAGATATATACAGTAAATGCCCCCATATAAGGCTACTTGCTATACACATCCCATTACCAAAAAAAACTAAATTTGATGATAAAGTAAAGTCGTTGCTTCGATGCTTTTTACTTGAAAGAGTTACCAAACTTTCGCATTTATAATATAAGTGGGAGAGACGATTTTGAGTTAAAAAAAAAAATTGCCTTAGACCGCAAATTCTCTAATTTTGTGCAATAACTACGACCTATACCTATACCCACATAATAAATGTTTCTGGTGTTGCCCACAACAGGGGTCATCCATCATCGGACCGAAGTCTAACCGAGTTAACTAGTAGTTCTTAGTATACTCCCTTGCTCCTTCCCTGAGACAAGTGATCGGTCACCGCACTAAACTTAGCTGTTAACTACTCAATGTAACTGACGCTCAAGACATTTCATGAAGAATTTACTGGTTGAATGAATTTAACCACCGTCTTATTATGTAATGGTAAAAAAGCCAGGTCGTTAGACAAAAGTAGGGTAGTCCAACGAGTAGGCAACGGTAGGCAAGCTCCATCTTAGACCGCATCGTCGCTTAACATCAGGCGAGCTGTCAAATGTAAACTTATTGAAGTTAAAAAAAATACTTCATGATGATGTAAACTTCAGACGATCTTAAAAAACACTTTAAACATTTATAGATAAAGCTACTTTAGCGATAACTTTAAGGGTAATTAGCATTTCCAATCTCTTACAATGTTAAATGTAACTATGTAAACTACCTAGTATAGTTACCTATACTATAAAAC
Organism: Ectropis crepuscularia; assembly: GCA_963693475.1. Taxonomy (NCBI): domain Eukaryota; kingdom Metazoa; phylum Arthropoda; class Insecta; order Lepidoptera; family Geometridae; genus Ectropis; species Ectropis crepuscularia. The sequence continues at coordinate 22,748,785 of OY856358.1, forward strand.
ATGTACAATGTATATTTAATAACTAAAGTTGTGGTATGATGGCAGTAAGGTAATTGAATTGATCATTAGATTATATAGAAAGTATGTTAGGGTTCCAGCAAAAAGGTGATTTTAAATTTACGACTTCATTTTAAGTTAAACCCTGCTCTTATTCTTGACAAATATAATAAAATTTAAAATCGTTTTAGCCAGCATCCTTACTACAAAATGGGTCATTAAAATTGGAACAGAAAATTGACTTTAAAGTTGCTTTTATTTTGTTCCACAAACTAATTAAAATAAAAAGTAATTTGATCTAGTTCATTTAGCCACTTAATTGTATAATCTACCATCGATTATCACCGAACAATTGATAGTTCCAATGCTCAGACCAACTAAATACTCAAAGTTCCAATGTATCAATAATACAAAATAACTAATTTCTCCCAACAACGACTACATTTTAAATCAAATACACAAACTACAAACAATACTAACAAAATGGCGATGGCGTAACAATCACTTGTTTATATTGTGATTGTAACGAAATATACACTTTGATGCATTCATATACAGACCATTTTCCGTTGTTCCATCAATTTCCCACTAATCGACAACGATACTTTATTTGCTCATTCCGCTGTTACGCGGGAAAATTCGGTAAGTATCCATTCGTGAATACTCGTAATCGTTCGGCGACATTCGGCCGTACTCGGCGCGATTCGCCAAAGGCCTGCGGTTTCTTGATCCCGGCAATTTAATATGGAGGACAGATGTGACACTTTCCATTCTCATTTCCTAAGATTTATCGGGTTTTATAAACCCCGTAGGTTTATTCTGAGCACTGGTTTAAAATGTAATCGTCGGTTTCGTGTTGCTAGTTAATTTTATTTTAATTTTAAATCTAATAAATAAGTATGTATTCAATTTACGTTTGTATTATTACTTACCAAATTTACCGTAGTCAAATAGTGGAGCGAGTGTCCGCTATTTCGATGCAGTTTCATACATGACATTCACACTGAACATTGTCTCGTAATAGATGAAAAACCAAATTGTATAAGGTTTTTCATCTATTACGAGACAATGTTCAGTTAAAATATAAGCAAAACCACGAGATTTACTATAAGCCATAAACGCTGCTTAAACGGCCCCGACGAGCGCAAAGAGAAATAAATTCTCGTTTACGACAGAATTTTATTACATTTAAAACACACATACACATAATATTGTTTGTATTTGTGTATAGAACAAAAGGTAGTCAATGTGATGTGAACAACGAATTCGCTGAAATCTTTAACATGTATAGGAGACGAAATAAGTTTACGCTGTAGTTAATAAACATACTCTACGAGTATGTATAAAGCAGCGGTAATCTAGTGGCTATGATATCGGATTTCGCAATCGAGAGGACGTAAGTTCAAAACCTGACTGTCCTTTTAATATTTTTCCAAGTGCAGTAAGAACCAATTTCTTATTTTCAAATTCACGGATGGCCGCCATATTACAAGCTTTGCTTAGTTTTGGGGTCAGATGGTGTTGTGTGTGAATTGTCCACCAATACACCTCTCTTTCTTCCTGGCTATATATCCCATATGGTGGTGGGGTCAGCCTTCCTGCTATTTCTTCTCCACTTCGCTCTATCTAAGACATCGTCATCAGACAACTCGCATTCTCTCATATCCCTTTGCACTGGTTTTCTTTGCATTGGTCCATCTGGTTTTGGTTCGGCCTCGGTTCGGATCTTCGGCCAGGGGCGGACAATTGCAGAGCCACGTTCCCTACGTAGTCAGGCGGCCTTCTTTTCACATGTCCATACCATCTCAGCCTACTCTCCTGTATCTTTTTAGCAATGTCGCGCACACCCAGGCTACCTCGCACGTAACCGTTGCGGATTTTATCGAGCCTGGTGACGCCGCACATCCACCTCAGCATTTTCATTTCGGCAACTTGAATAGTGTGGACATTATTTTGTGTCAACCAATACACCAATATATTCATATCGATTTAATATTTTACGTAGTACTTACTACTACTACTTATTAGGTATATAATTTTAAACTAGCCATACTGTTCATGTTTCTTTATTTTGATTCTGTCATTATACCACTGTCTTGTTTAACGGTGAGGGAAAAATTATGAGGAAACAAGATATTCCAAGTAAACTGTGTATCTTTCGAACACTTGCGACACGTGCGTACCCGTACTGGACCAGCATGGTAGACTGACTACCTTTTCCATACTTGTGTAGAAGAAGAAGAGTTCCCGCGTTTCAGAAAAGGGAATATACATTGAGATGTTAATCTTTATGTTTTTCATCTACATCGAAGTTTCAATTACGTTACAACTACCGTAGAGAGAAGATGTGACTATTGGACTTCTTTTCGTGACAAGGATTTTTATAAATATTTCGTTGTAAATTGTAACGCCATCGAAACGTATATGCAACTAAAAGAATTGTATTAAAGCTCCCTATTAACATTAACTCAGGGGTTACGTAAGAGGACTTTGACCCACTGCTATGCCGGAGAAACCTGTGGGGGGGTTTTAGTCGGTAGGGGCACCACTTTTAGTGGTGTCGAGCCCGACACACCTGCCGTGTCCCTACACGGTGGACGGTGCGTCAATGCATTTCCACCACAAAAAAAAAAAAATAGGGGTTACGTAAGAGTGACAATTTTTTGAGTTAATTCAAATCCTTTTAGAAAGGTCCGCTTCACGTGACGTCAAACAAACCCAAAGAAACAAAATTAAGCTTAAGTAAGGCTTCATAATTAGGAGGTTAGTCAGTTCAGTATTGCGCCTTCGAATCACGAAACTTTAAATCTTAAAGTCTAACCTCATGAAGGAAATTACCCATCGCTGAATAATTTTCTTATATCGGCATTGCTATGTTTCCTCTTAAGAAAAAAGCTGAATCTCGCGCAATGAAATATAATAAAAGCGGTATTGTAAATGTAATAAGCGGTATTATCCGGGTGCGGCTTAACGGTCCGCATTATACCGATAATCGGTACACCGAGTCAAACTAAGGTGAACGGTTTAACCGACCGTGTAATCTCATCATCGGATCGCGGATATGGCCTGGAACTCTCTTCAGACTATGCTGTTGTTGTGTGAACTGCTTGTGCTCAAGATGACAATGTATTATTTAGCGTTATTTCGTTAGTGTAAAACCAGGTTTGTTGTAATCTTATAATGAATGCAAAAAGATGTGCTTTTTGGTTTATCTGATACACTTTTCAAGCCGACAAGGATTGGTCTCGGGTGTACAAGTAAATGCTGACTAAAAATCATAATAGGTACTCTGTGGAAACAATATCATAATACTGAGTTTATTACTTCGAATTATTTGTATATTATTTAGTAATTTATCTGTTTTTTTTTGTCTATTTAAGATTTTGTAAATAAAACTATTAGATTGCTTGGGCATAGTAGAATGGTACTATAGTATTGGTTGCACATCACATTTTTGGGTTTACTAAGGTATCGAAATAGATTTAGAACTCTTGATTAGCTATAAGACCGCCAGTTGTTTCACTGGTTTCATATTATTCATATTTGTCAATGAATGGCGTGAACTTAAAATAAACTGTGTAAATGAAATGAATATAATGGTTTGAATTACATAGAACTTTCAATTACTCTAATGTTTGAGATTATTCTCAATCTGAGACAATGCCAAATTATAAGTAACAGTTTTTTTCAAACCTTGATTGTCTATGGATGTATATTTAATACCATTGAAATAAATGTAACCTAACCTTTAAATACAATTCCAATACCAAAACAGCTGATCTTCACTCCGTAGAACAGATTTTTCCAATATCTGAAAATGCATTTTATCAATTCATCTGTCTAAGAAATAGAAACCATAGTTATGGTTTCTTAATATGTACTCGTATTAATCTCAACTGAATACATTACGTAAAACACATAATATGAGATATTCGCAAACCATTTCATAGTCTGAATATCCGTGTACGGTACCTGCATCGTATGTTCGTAATCGAATCGTCCTGTTCCACACTGTTTGCAAACCGGTTACCGGTTATTGTTATACAAGTTAATCGGTTACCGCTCCCTAGATTGGATTGTCAGCATGTTACTGTTATTCCGGGGATCGATAATGTATTTAATTAACGTTTCGTCGCTTTTTGTTACGCGAAATTGTGTCGTCGAGCGCATTTTAATAACAATTATTTTATCATGAGAGCAGTAAAAAGAGTAGTAGGTAAATATGCCTTTGTCGAATTGACACTGCTGGTAAACTGAACTTTAACCAAAATACCATTAGGTACCTGAAAGAAAACTAGCAGTCACAGGAACTGCCGTTATTAGTGAAAACTTACCAATTTTATAACCAATAGGAAATGTTGACGCATTTCTAGATGACCAATGGTCATGGTTCCGAGTTTACCCGAACATTTCTTTTCATTTCCGAGCGTGACGCTAGAATTCAATTCACAACCCACGAAAAATCTGTCTGTGGCGCGCCAAAAGAAGTTTTCACTTCAAAAACTGATTCACTTTCCATTTGAAAGTATCCACATGGTAACCATCGAATGAAATCCATTTAGGCAGCAAGAGTTACAAAAAATGGATTTTGTTTATTATTATAATCAATTGTTACCTAGTCTAGTAGTAGTAGTACCGGTTGGTAGCGGGACAGCAAGGGAGGTACAAGTGCAATCCCCTTTCAGCTTTCAGGAAAGAAAGCACGTAGAAAAACTTACGTATTCTTTACCCCTATTATATCACTGGGACGGTAATGTATGATAAATAATTAGTAGAACGCACCTTATGTATCCAATGAGGGTCATATATTTAATTGAATATTCGCGTGAATTGAATTTGACATTCCTTTGTCACTATATGTCATCCGCCAACCCGCACTGGGCCAGCGTGGTGGATTATGGCCTTAACTCTCTCCTTGCGAGAGAAGGCCCCGAGTCCCAGCAGTGGGAACGTTTAGTGGGCTGTTGATGATGTTGTTGTTGATGTTGTCACTATACTAAATTTACATGTTTACTCCTATCCTATCTATTCAACTAATATTATAAATTGCCACTTTTTTTTTTTTCATTAATAGGTTTACACTTGACCACCATCTCGCCTGATGTTAAGCGACGATGCGTGCTTACCTATAAGAAACCGATTCACTCTCGATTTGAAGACACCAAGATTATAACCATCGGGAAAACCCACTCAGGCAACTCATTCCACAGTCTAGACGTTCTTATCACAAAAGTAGAGTCAAACCTCTTTGTTCGTGTCTTTGGAACATCAACCATGAAACGATGCCGCTTCTTCGAGCTACGAGAAGTCCGATAGAAAAAAGGGCTAGGTGGTATTAGATCATGCAGATCAGATTCACACTCTCCGAAGTGTATCCGATACTAATATTAAGTTAAAACCCATTAAAAGCCACTACTAATATTAAGTTTCATCACGTCGGAACGGCAGAATAGATCTGGCTGAAATGTTATATTACTTTTAGAATATATTTATAGTCTGGAGTAGACTACTTTTATCGTTTTTTGGGAAAGGGAACTACGCAGGTGTGCGGAGTGCTTCTAATATTTTGTGTTGGTTAATGCATTAATAGTATGTGATGTGACAGATGCACTTCCCTGTACACAATTCTGCCGCGCCCATGACAGGGGCCCCAAGATGTCAGTGGTTAGGGCTACACAGTAGGTATGTCCATCCTAACTAGGTATGTTGTATCGAGGATAATCACCTCGTGGTCTAACACCGTTTAGCGTTATTATTGAAATCAAAAATCAAATCATTAACTGTGAAATTTTTTTACCTAATATTAAAACTATTGGTGGACGCCATTCTGAATAAAAGTCTCAAAATTAAGATCAATCCACTCGTACATTTAACCCTTGGTACAACACCGTCTAGCGTTATTATTGAAATTAAAAATCAAATCATCAACTGTGACAAATACTTAACCTAATATTAAAACTATGGTTGGACGCAATTCTGAAGAAAAGTCTCAAAATTAAGATCAAACCAGTCGCCGTCTCTTCCGACTACAATCAACGACTACAGATGTGACAGGAATGTGTTGTTGTAATATTATGTCTAATGTTACTTTTCTTCTTACAGGTAAGTCGTCATGATCTACTAAACATGCTAACTGCGTGATATAAATACGTGAGTAACAATACGTTTTCACAAATAGAATTTGCTACCTACAGGTCCAGCTTTGAAGAACTATTACGTGGACAAAACTACATAAGTTCACGGATTTAAGTTTTGCATTTTAGCTATTGCATTTCAACACTTCCTACTATTAATATTAACTCTCTCACTCAATCATGTCGGAACGGCTTAGCGAATCGGTTTTTTTATCAGTCACTCCGCAGACTCCGGGATCCGTAATTGTCGTTTTGGTTCTTGTTTAACACACATATGTATGTATGTGTATTGGGTTAGGAGAAGAAAAGGAAAGGTTAGGTTTGCGCATCAGGTTAGTACATAGGCAATTTTTATCGATGAAAATTAAGGGAACGGAAATGTGGGCAAAACTTCCTAGTCTGTTCTGTAGTAGTTCTTAGTCCATTAGCTCATTCAATACTAGGTGGTCCTGGTATTTAATAAAGACAAAATACACCCCAAATATCTAAATTACAAGCTACGTCATCAAAATAAAAGATTTAGTATGGTACAATAAACAAAACGGGCGTCGCCAATAAAGCGCCATGTCGGTATGGTGATTCAGGCTTGATGGCTTTAATTTACGCCACCCCGTAGCATTATGAGAATGCGGCTGGTGCCACTTTATTAGGTGCTGTTAGGCAATATGGTGGTAAAGATGTCAGCGTTTTTATCTATGGTAAAGTAAAACATTCACCGACTTAATTAGAATTATTGCTAGTGAAAAAGAATACAGACTACTTCAAATAAAGTACTACTAAAATATGACTGGTCTCGTGGCCTGTTGTATAAAAAAATGCTAATTGGCTCAGGAGTCTTCGGTGAACAAACATAGAAAAGACTCTGATGAATTCAGAAGTCTTTGCTTTTTGAAGTCGGTTTTGAAAGTACAAAACAAATATTCTTGTCGGAACCAAAAATATTTAACAAAGTTACATTGACAGTAGTAAATTTGTGAAAAGCGATCGCAAAGGGCTCTTTATATCTAAAATGTGTGATTCAGTAGGTAGGTATTAGGTAACATGAGACTAATTGCCAAAAGTCCTTAGAAAAATCGTAAATTTCTATCATTTTAGAAGTATATTGCGACACACGAGCTCAGGACAGAGATAAGTGAAAGGAGAGAAGGGAAGCCTTTGCCCAGCATTGGCACATTTCATTCTACAGTTCATAGAATAAAATGTAACTTAAAAAAATGCAATAAATCTTTTACAATTTCATCATTCTACTAAAAGATTTACACCACTGACTTCGCCATTCACTTAATAGAATTCCTAGGACATTCCTTTCAATCTGCCTATCTGGGACGTGGAAGGAAACCCTCGACCCCGATTAAAAAAATATCACCCGACGTTAAATAAAGGTCAAAGTAGCGAATGCTCGAATAAAAAATTCAGCAACTACTTTGCGATCACATAACGCGGCCCCTCGGGACCAGGTACGTTGAGATAAGGAAACTGGGGCAATCCCGAAAGAAATGGTATCTGAACTACTAGGAGATCATGTAAACGAGCATTTGAGCTTTGTTAAAGAAATCAGAAGTACCCTGGGATATTATACATCGCAACTACTATTGTAATCTACATATACCACTCTTGGCCGTGTTTATTCTTTACTACCAATGTCCCACGGTATGACACTAGTGGCTCTTGTGTCCTTAAATTTAAATTTAATTTACTGTAAATATAAATTTACTAGCTGACCCCGCAAACGTTGTTTTGCCTTAGTGAACAACCCTTGTCACTTAGGGGTATGAAAAATAGCTAGTAGCCGATTCTCATACCTACAGAATATGCATATAAAATTTGGTTATAATCAGTAAAGCCGTTTCGGAGGAGTAAGGAAACAAACACTGTGACACAAGAATTTTATATATAAGATTGTGATAAAGTGTGGCTTGGTGAAGTATTTGCTTTTCTAGACTATTTATAATCTAACTGTATACCAAATTTCGCGATCCTTTCAGGCTTTAAAACTTTCTCATCCTATCCTACTAATGTATTTTAATATTATAAAAACGAATGTTCATAGGTATAACAATTCGTTTACAACCTATTCTCAGACCTACCGAATGCACACAAAAATTATAAAAAAAGAAGAATTTGCATTATGATACGAGTAACCTGTGCAACACGGTTTATCCTGCTAGACAAAAAAAGATTTTAAAAAAACATCTACTTAATTGTAAAACTAAACCGTTTTTGAATCCACTTGAGCACGCACAAAAATCATCATTAAAATATATCTATCCGTTTAGTAGGAGTTTAAATACAAGCACACGCACAGATGATTTTTAAATATATATAAATATGAATATAAAGATTGTGTGTATCGTGGGTTGAACCTGGACCACGGATCAGAAAATAGTTACTTCTGGACTCTATTAACACAAGACCGAGGAAGATGGCAAAGTAAGAGAGACAGGCTGTGTGATAAAAAAGGCTGATGATACTAAACTAAAGAAGATCTAGGAAAAAGGAACTTATTGACTGTGTTCTTCATGACATTCTTCACGACACAGCTGATTGTGATCTGTTATCGATAATCCAAGGCCAAAGGCGTCAGATGCGCAAAATCACCTAGATTCGCCAATAAAATATAATAGATCAAGGACCGAGATATGAAGGAAAGTAGGGCATAGATAAACACGCCTTTTACAAACTTATTTGTACGGCTCCATGTTGGGCGTCACCGTCGTATTTTCCGAACGAATCGAATAAAAATAGTTAGTTTCATTTTATCAACCACATAAATAAGTTTGTATTTACAACATATGAACTAATATTTTGCGAACACTCCGCACTCTGTTTTCGCCCGATACGAACAAGTTTTGCTTATTGTTTTTTTTTTTAGTTTGTTTTGTGGCCGCGAGTGTTTGTGTAGGTAAATTGAATTTGTTTGCGTGAGAATATTGAGTTTTGTTATTGTTATAAATGTTTCTATATGATACGTGAATTTTTAATTGAATTTGTTTCTATAATCATTTTGTAACGTTTTGTGAAATTCGTTGTCTTAGTGCGTTTTCCCCGATGCGATGGTTACAATTTTGGTGGCTTCAAGTCGAAAGTGAATTGGTTTCTTCTAGGCAAGTACACGCCATTGTCGTGTAACATCTCGAAGACCGCAAAGACAATATTTTAAATCGAAATAGATTTTACATAAAATGTCATTATTCATTTTATAAACAATGTACATAGGCTGTAAAAAATATTGAATTGTTGATTTTTCTTGTACGAAACACGAAGATGGTAAAGTGTACTCGTACATTAACTAAAAACTTTAAGAGTGCGCCTAAAGCCAGGAAAAAATCAGATTTCACCCGCGCGACGCGTTTCTTAATGTGATGTAGGTACATAAAGTCGAGAATAGCATGACACAGTTTGGAGGAAAAATCAATATTTAATCAGGCGTCCATTTTTGACCAAGTTTTATTTAATTACTCAATAACTAAACATAAAATTAAAAAAGTGTTCGGTTACTTTACTAGAACGTACAAATAGGAATTTTATTACCAAAAAATAATGTGGGGTCATCGCTGATAATTTCGAGTACTCGAATTAAAACGGGGTTTTTCGGTGTCATTTTTATTTTTTTATTGTAAAAAACTCTGATCTATTTTTAAAATTCTATTCGGTTATTGTGCTTCTTCTTGATTGTACCCACACGTCAATATTTTTTTTGTCATAGTTTTTAGTTTCTTAACTTCAGTGAGCGGCGTCGAAAATGTCCTTTTTTCGTTTTCTGGCTTTAGGCGCCCCCTTAAGGGGACTTATTGATGAGAAGAGATGTTCAATTAGATATTATAGTGAAGTAAAATTATGTTCATTGTAATTCAGTTTTGGTAATAAAGTATTTGCCCAAATAATAATAGTGTGAAATAAAATCAGGTGATGGCAGTCAAATAAATATAAGTAGGTATAGATTTCCTATAGAAGATTTGGACTTTTCAAGTTCTAATAGCTGCGTGTCACTGTGCTGTTATGTGGTAGGCATGTTGCTTACCATCAGGCACATGTCCTGCTCGTCTCGTCACTCTTTATAAAAAAAAATAGATTTCAACATTTTAAATAATCTCATAAAAATGTACGGTAGTAAAATTACAGAGATGAGTCGATAACCCAAACGTGATCACGCGCTTCACTGTGCTCAAAAGCTAAATTGGAATAAATAAATAATGAATCCTACTAATATTATGAATGTCAATGTTTGGATGTTTGTTGCTCAATCCCGTCTGAACGGATTAGTACACAGTTAGATTATTGTCTGAAAAAACACATACAGACACTTTTCATTCCGGGAAAATAACGGGAACGCGGGTATAACCGCGGGCCGCTGCTAGTACATAATATAAATAGGTTAGTAGGAGCGCAGTAACAATTATTCTCATGATTAAACACATCCGCATTTCCACGCATAACCTCCAGTCTGTTGGCAAACCTGCAAATCAGATAGTCCGGAATCGCTCGATTAAACGCACGGTTCAACCCCTACAATACCTGACCTGCTAAACTATATATACTGTGCTATCGCGTCTCTATGTTGTAGGTACTATAGACCACAGGCCCGTGTACAAAATTGATGGGTCATTTGAACCACCAGGAGACCTATTTAAAAAGAAGCGTATAAATGAATAACATTCAGCACTATGCCGTCACTTGTAAGCTGTCCAACTGAGTGCAGGTGAAGATAGGTCCCATTGACCTTCGCATCTTTGTCCTGTCTTTTTCAATTTAGTGTTTTTGTCCATCTTTCGAGTGCCCGAAAGAGATAGATAACACCTAACGGTTAGTTCGCCATCTGTTTGCTTCGCTAATGAGTTTTATTTATTGTCGTGTTGAGGACACAAGGACAGAAGCTGGCCACCAACAGTGTTTAGGAGGTGTAAGCTCAGCACTATACCGACAAGTACCTATCTTACAAGTATTTTCCCCTAAGATCAGAAAAAATATGAGTTGGGAACTTCCACTTCGCAATTTGGAATAATTTTGACAAATCTAAATGTAGATCTGATTTGTGCAAACTCAACTATCCAATAGTTCCTCGCTATTTTTATTCCAGTAAAACATATTTTAATTTAACTGTCTTTGAGATAAAGCCTGAAAATAATTACATGTATTGGGCGACATTTCTTACATAACACAATCCAGTCTCAAATTAAGCAAATTGATGGTAGCCAAATAGCTGAAATAATACTTTGTAATAATGTACATATATACGTTTTTGGACGTGCGTCCCAAACAATATAAGCAATAGGAGATATATAAGTACTTTTCCAGTACCTCAAAAGGAATCCAAAGTAAACTATTCGAAACTAGCGAATGATTGATAGAAACTATTCAACAAATCAGTGAAACTAATCCGGGATGAGCGAACTATTCCGAAGCGAGTGAAGTTCCAGAGTGAGTGAGTGATACGCCACGATGGTGCATAAGAACGATCGTGACTGTTTCTTGGAACTTTTCGCGTTGCTCTGCGATCAAAGGGCGGCTCGGAGGAAACAGATTAAAAAAGGTCAGTAATCTTATTTGCTTTGTTTATACAAAGCCTTTGTCGGGAGCATGTTGTTTGGTGTTTCACCTTTTCGGGGCTCGTTTTATTAACGCGCGATCGTTCCCTTAACTTTTTAAGAGAATTCCTGGAAAATTCATGAAAAAATTGTGAAAGCTGATGAGAACGTAGGACGTTCTTCCACAATCGTGAGGTTGTGAGATCGAAGCCTGCTTGCACCTTGAACTATTTCTCCATTCTCAGATGGTGTTGTGTGTGAATTGTCCACCAATATTTATTTATTTATTTATTTGCACAAGTAACATTAAGTAACTTGTACTTTTGCAGTAGTTTGACTCTTTGCAGAGTCCGTTTTCTACAAAGTGAATTAATTTACGTTGAAAATACCTTAACGTTTCGATCGTAAAACATTGAGTAGTAGAGTGTACGTAGAACAATGGACTGGTAGAGCTTTTTGCAAAGTTCTTTTTGTGAAGTACTTCACCTTTGCCAGTTACTTACAGCCAAGCAGTAATGTGTGCGAACTTTACTGTGTTCCGGTTTAAAGGGCAATGTTTCCAACTAAATTGGTAAATTGTTGGTGGATATTTCTCACACAGCACGATCTAGTCTAAACTAAGCAAAGTTTGTACTATGGGAACCCATATAGCTGAGCATATATTACTATCAGGTCCTTCTCGGCCCTTCACTCTATAGTATAAAAAAATAGGTATGTTCTAATCTTAGCCGTATTTTATATTTGTTAATTATTATCAGTTATATTGTATACGTTATTTTTAACTAACCTACTCGAATTTATCTATGTCCCGTGATATGCTGTAGGCTGTAATCGTTATCAAAATGACCTACATTTCCCTTTCATTATACACTCAGGTGCTGCTAATACATGCTGCTAAAACTACATATATAACTAATAATTATTTTTTCAAACAGTAATTTCATAACAAAAGTAATAATACAGTTGTAATAATAACTACAGTTGTCTGAAGACACAGAGCTCAAATCACTGCACTACACTACGCGCGCCGCCCAAAGATATAATGAATAACATTAACGATTTACCTCATTGCCCTTTAGGTACCTTTACTGGAGGCATTGCCCTTGAAACCGGAACACTGGAATAACTGGTAAAAATGTATTTCCTCATTTGAACTTACAAAGAGATAATACGAGTAGATATCACTAAAAAACTTTACAATATACACTAGCTATACTTTATTCTGTCATCGATTCATTAAGAATTTTAACATAAATTGATTCGTAACAATCGAATTCTACAAACACAAAATGTTCGCCGAACTATCTTACTCACCGTCACTATCAGCTGTTCCTAATTGTATAGGGAGAGGCTTATCACTGCGATACGGTGCAATGATAACAACACCAGTCGCGATCCAAACCGCGTTATATTTACACACCGGTACATATTTACTCGGCATACATACGCATTGCCGCATCTATTTATTTTTATTAATCCATTGATGAAACAATTTTTTCACATTTTTGGCTCGGAACTTTGATGCATTCAGCCAGTGTCAAGATGAGATAGTATCGACTTTTGGCGCCAAGCGCGACTATTCTTTTTATGAATGTTTTGTTTTTTTTTTTAATATGAACTTTTCAAGCCAGTGACTGTGTTATTTTGGTTGTATTCGAATTTTAAATTTGCCACGTTAATGATTTTACTGGTGAAGTGAAAAATATCGTTCGTTCTTTAACGAGAATGTTCAACTAAATCATTCGTTATGAATGCGTTATTTCGTTATTTTAACGTTGTTGTTTTGTGATGTGAAGCTACTGTGAAAGTTGTTTATTTACTTAAACACAAATTGGACTAAAACTAAGCGATGTTTAAGAGGTTTATTTGAATAAAAACTTTGCAATATGAGTACATTCTGGTCTGAGTTTTTGAATGCGGCGGCGTCACATCCTTTCTTGTCTATGCCTGCTGACTGCATAGCACCAGCAGTTGTTGACAGTGATGATGACGATGATAGCTACGGTCAGTATTTATATTAGTGTTTATAATTGTATTTCGTTTTAAAAGCACCTTGGGCAGACACCTTCTGTTGCCTTTTTAGGAAAGATTTTCATGTTTAATTAGTGGCTGAAGTACAAATAATAACCATTATCGCAGCATAAATGCTAACTAGAGAATAGAAAACAATAACAGCGTCTCCGGCGTACGTAAATCAAACTGTGTTATCTACATACTAATACTATGAGTGCTACGTGGTTTCACCCGCCCAGTACAAGTTCCCGTAGTTTTCCTGCGTCCGTCAAAATCCGTCTGCTATTTCAGACTCTAATATGCTATGTTCCAAGTTTCAAAGTGATCCGTTCAGCCGTTCCGATGTTATTGAGCAACAAACATCTAACTTTCGCATTTATAACACTAGTAGATCAATTTCTAGCGTTTACCCGAAGTATACAGAGACGTTTGGATTTGTATATTGTTTTCAAGCCGTTTCAAGTAAAAATGCCCTTTGATTTCGAGAAATGTGTGAAACAACTGAGCTGATCTTTGTTTCACGATTTAAACGAATAGTTCCATAGTAAAATTCGTTATAAAGTTATAGAACGTGGCTCTTTCTGCTTCATATAAGCGGAAGTTTCCGAAACCGTGTACTTTCAACATACAAATTATTAACTTAAACTACGAAAAAGATTTTCACATCACTACGAACAGAAAGTATTTTTTAATTCCGTTGTACGATAATTTCCTGATAGCCCCCTGTAGGTATAGCGGGGGTGCTATAAAATATCTTCGATCGAGTTTAGTTATTCACGTGTCGAAATGACTCATACCACTCAGATTCCAAATTAAAAGATGTACTCGTATTGTGGTAAAAAACGTTACGAAAGATGCTGCCCTTATCTAATCGCAGTTTCAATCCTTCAAAGTCATAATTTATTGACATCACTTTAGTAAAATAACGAAGTCACTGAGAGAGCTCAAGTCAAAGCGGTCGCTCTAAAAATAAGAGACTACAACTTCTGTAGCAAATAAATAAGGCTCAACAAATCTAAAATTATTTTATCTGTTCAACAAATTAAGTTAATTACAAACTAGTGGACAAAGAGGTCCAGCGAAGGATCCAACTCGGATGGGCAGCGTTCGGGAAACTTCGACACATCTTTGAGTCCAAAATACCCCAATGCCTAAAGACAAAAGTCGTTAACCAGTGCGTGTTGCCAGTGATGGCTTATGGAACTGAGACATGGTCCTTAACTGTGGGCCTCATAACAAAGCTCAAAGTCACACAGCGAGCTATGGAGAGAGCTATGCTCGGAGTCTCTTTGCGCGACAGAATCCGTAATGAAGATATTCGCAAAAGAACGAAAGTGGCCGACATAGCTCAAAGAGTAAGCAAGCTGAAGTGGCGATGGGCAGGCCACATTGCTCGAAGAACTGACAACCGATGGGGAAGAAAGGTTCTCGAGTGGCGACCACGAATCGGAAGACGCAGTGTTGGACGCCCTCCCACTAGATGGACAGATGACCTCATAAAGGTCGCTGGAAACCGCTGGTTGCAGGTTGCGTGGGACCGTTCGTTGTGGAAATCTAGGGGGACGCCTATGTTCAGCAGTGGACGTCTTGCGGCTGATGATGATGATGGTGACAAACTAGTGGCCTGGCTGTACACTGTTCTAGTTTAAAAACTAATCTAATTAGTAGTAGTACACAGCTGAAAAATAAATTACTTCTGATCCTAAATTAGTTTCTACACTGTTGAAAAACAAATTATTGCTGACCTTAATTAGTTTGTACACAGTTAAAAATATAATAGAGCTCTGATCCTGATCCTTAAGAGGTAGATACATAATCTACCTCTTTAATAAACAGTTGAAAAATAAATGATTTTACCGCTAATTACGAGTACTTTACGCATGTAGTGGAAAAATGATAGATTTCTAATTCAGAGGGGACTGAAGCTTGCAATAAAAATCCAGTAATTGCTCCAATTACCGAGCCATTATAAGAAATTATTTCTGGTATTTTTTTCCGGCAAGTGAGGAATTACCGGAATAAGTCAAGATGATGATAATTTTCATTTCAGCGAAACATAAAGCGAGTCTACATCTTCTTTATTAGCCGGTTCTAATGCTCTTTTTTAATAATGCCCAGGGTGTAATAAAGGGAGGGATCGTTCCCGGCGCAAGATTTACCGCTTTGTATCTTCCAGTCCCAAGTTAAACAACACACCACTCGCCTAAATAAACGCTCCTCCGTCCTGAGACCTTAATTACATACGGACCAAGACAATTTGCAAAATTATGATACGAAATTTATCTCGCTTGTCTTATATACCCTACTTTGCTTTCTACATAATTAGTTTTCTCTGAAGAACCGTCTTCGATTTAAAAATTAAACTCATATCTATAATTTCATTAATATCCTACTAATATTATAAATGACAATTTTAATTTACTGTTTAAGAAACATTTTGTTTTTAGAATTAATTGTTTATACATGTTAGGAATGTGCGTTTAAAAATAATACCTACTTATAATTTAACTGAAAAATTATTAGTTTTAGCATGTAATAATTTATTGTCGTAATTGGGAGTGGCCATCGGCTCCTGACACACGGTTTTAAACTACTTCAGGAGCCTTTGGATTCAGGTTTCTTGTACATGTGTTTATGACAAATAAATTATAATTAAATTATGTCCATGTGTGGATGTTTGTTGCTCAATCACGCCGTCACTTCTGAACGGATCGGGCTGAAATTTGGAACATATTATGTAGATTGATTATGGTCCGGAAAAACACATAGGCTGCTTCACTTTTGCACATTTTTGTCGCAAAAAATTACGGGAACGGGAATAATGCGGGTGAAACCGCTGATATTACAAAAACCGCTCTCGACCGCTAAAATTAGTATGAGCTGCCAAATAAAACAATAATCATAACTATCAATTCACTATTGGCAGAGCTATCGCGAATCATATTATATAGATACAAAAAAGACCATACTGCCGAATTCAGAACCTCCTCATTTGGAAAGTCGGTTTAAAAAATAAGTGGACTTTGTTGTAACTTTGTTTTGCGGACGAAGAAATTCCTTTCAATGATCGGTGAAACTTTTTGACAACAAAAATAAAAAGTATTAAGTATTCTTATCATTGGTCCATAAGTACTTCCTCTAATTCTTTGTAAATAGGTTTAAACCAATTTTTATCATTTAAAAAAAAATGGTAAGGCTGATTGTTTATAATTGTGTGATAACTTTTAAAAAATACGGGGCCTACTTGAAAAAAACAAATATAGGTACGTTATTCTAATAGATTCAAATATGCGCAATGAAAAGATGTGATTCATTACGTAAAAAACAATTAACAAGTTTTTTACAACCAAAATTTTAAATTACATACTTATGTAATTCATTATCAATCGTTATAGCTCGTTTTTTTTCCATCGTATTGTCTAAACGACGCATGTAAAACCCATTACATAATATATATACAACGTGGTGGATTTACCCCCAACAATATTTTAACAGTCCATTCTAACACTGATGTAGACTTCATCACCCAAGGTCTCTTTCCCCTCAGCACGGTAGATCACGAGATAATGCGAGTCAAAGTTTGACGTAAAATTTCCACCAAATCACCAGCTTCAACCCTAAAGCATGTACAGCAGACAAACGACCTTGCCGCCGACGCCGCGACGTCGTACAAAAATCCGTAAGGAGATCTGGCAATTAGGGGTATGTCAAATGAAATAACAACCAAAATATTTTTTTTTTTTATGGATTTTTTTTTTTGTGCTTTCATGCCTAATTTTCACATACGTGATTCAAAACTTAATTTAGATGAACTACCATAAATATTGTTGCACCTTTCTGCAACACCTTGTATATATATATTTTAATCTAAATGTTGTTTTATTTTCTTTGAAATCGATTAACCGGATTTTCGATTATACGTAAAACCTCTTAATTGATCCGGATAATCGGGATTCTACTGTATAACCGAATTGAGACACCCCTCCATTTTGTAAATCGATTAAAAATATAAAATTCATTAAGTCATTAAATTTACTCAGACTAATTTCATCCAAATCGTTATGGAGTGACTTACATCCAATAACGAAAACTTTAACATTAATAATACTTATTAGTAGGTCAAAACTTAGCTCGCCTTTCTCATTATTCTTCTTTTGTGAAATACGTGGCTCCGTGGTTAAATTAGCTCGCGGAAGAAAGGAATTGATCGGCGAAACTTTCTGAATAATTGAATAGAATCGGAACAAAGACTGAATATAGTCCGGTTTTCTTTATCTGCGTCAACCTTGGGAGGGCGCGCCTGAAGCCACTTTATCATATCACCTGTAGGTACTTCACATTTGTAAATCCCATAATCTATGTTTATAAAGTCTTGTTTTTAAGACAGACTTTAATTGCAAAATAATATTCTCTCCAAACAAACGAAAACCGACTTCAATTTAAATTTAAATTCAGACACTAGACCAAATTTCATAAGAAGCTAAAACATTACTATTTCGTCAAAGCAAATTTTATTTCAAAAACTGCTCATTACACCGATATACACAATACACGACACCGACATAACACCGAGTTCGTTAAAAATTATATGGGACCACCTCTGAACTTTCATTTACCAAATAAAAAAGCCGTCTAAACCGATTTAGAATTGGCGGAGCAATCGCGTTACATGCGTAACAAAAAAATAATCATCATCATCATCAGCCGCAAGACGTCCATTGTTGAACATAGGCCGCCCCCCTAGATTTCCACAACGAACGGTCCTGCGCAACCTGCAACTAGCGGTTTCCAGCGACCTTTGTGTGGTCATCTGTCCATCTAGTGGGATGCCGTCCAACACTGCGTCTTCCGGTTCGTGATACGACAAAAAAATCAACATACATACCGAAGAAACCTTCGGAGAACCTTCTTCTGTTTTGAAGTCAGTTAAAAATTTGCATAACTTTTACCCACTTTATGTACCCACTTCTGGAATTTGTGTTCTTCTTTCCCAAAAAGTAAGACCTGTAACTTGTGTCCATATCTCTCAAGAAGAAATACGAGACCAAAACCCGCTACGCTGGCCAAGTGCATGTTGGCGAAAGATCTATATCTTCGAAACATGTCTTTCTTGGAGCACGCCAGTTTTTTCGTAATATTTACTTCACCGTTTATGCCAATGCTGATGACTTAACTCGAACATTTGCATTTGAAATTAATCATAAACTTGGGATTTACTGGAAGTTTTATTTCAGATTCCTACTACAATACCAATTTTATAAACCGGACATCTAAAAAGATAATCTTAAATAGAGAAACTCGATAAAATCTGAGCCAAACAATGATTTACTGAACTCGATAATATTCATTAAATTTAATTATGGGTCATGTCGTGCATGAGCCAAATTCTAAATTTAACTGATATTATCGGGTCCAATAATAAATCATAATATCATAAACCTAATTTAAGTTCGCTACAATAAACAATGACAGGTAATTTAACAATCTGTAACAATGTAAACCCAGAGGACGCTCCTCGATCTACAAACGTTGCGCAAACTCCGGCGCTATCACTTCATGTGATCGTTATCAGCGATAACCGACCTGCCTCGAACGCATCCTCACAACACTAGCAGTGCTATTTTCCTCACAGTCCAACGTTCCCGTCTCGCAATCCCTATCTTATCGACAAAAAACATCGATATGAATCACGCGGGCTGAATCGATTCCATTGGATCGAGAAATATCTTATCAGTGCAAGAATGCTATCGTAAACTAGGTATAACTTTATTCAGTGCTTTATTTGAAGTGAAAATGAGTGAGAGTGGCCTTCCTTGGCCCGGTTACGGTTGCTAGTGTTGTGAATCGATATCGATATGCGGGTGCCGACGGTGACTTGGTCTCAGACCGTGGAGTGTGTGAAGGAGTGCGCGTGGCAGACGCTGTACTGTGGGCTCAGTACGTGCGAGAAGTTCGCGGTGGCGACTCATATCCTAGCTCAGCCGTACCCGCCGATGGACGTCGTTATTGCTGCACCAAATTTTGGTGCAGGCTGTTAGTATGCTCCTCACCTTTATCTATTAACAATATTTTACTTATTATATATTTTAATGCCAACTGATACATAGAAAGGAAAGATTTTTTAATTTAGCATTTTTTTAACGAAGCGACTGAAATACCCCTTGATTGACTTCATAAATTCTTTCACCATTAGCATACCACATTTTCCCTTAGCAGGTTTTATTCCATTTTGTTTGATTTTAATAACATTTTAGTCGTGCGAAGTCGGGACAGACCGGTAGTACTAAATAAATAGAAGTCAAAGTCAAAGTCAAAGTACTTTATTCATAAATGTACAATTTACACGTCAATAAATAAAAAATAAAAACAAACGAAAGAGCATACAAATTGTATACATTTTCAAAGTTTGAAATGACTACTTTACTGTATTATAATAATTATTGTACAGAAAACTGTCAAGCATTATATGAGTATAATATGTTTTTATAACAATTGTACTGACCCATGTCAAATTTTTGTATACATTTTTATAGGACTTTGTCATCACTCTCTAAAAATTCGGTGTAACTATAAAAAGTTTGATCGATAAGCCAGCACTTTAATTTGTTTTTGAAGCTGCCGAAACTTGGGGCAGATATAACTATTTTGGGAAGAGTGTTATAAACTTCAGGTCCCATAATGTGAGTTAGCTTCCGTGACCTTGTGAGAGAGTGTGATATGACATCCAGCTTGTCCGCGTTACGTATGTTTCGAGAATGTCTCTCTCCTCGCGTATTGTATGATTCTAGATTATTTCTGACATACACAGCCACCTGGTATATCAATATAGCAGGTAACGTAAGTATGCCAAGCTCTTTGAAATATGGTCTGACGGATGTGCATTGTGATACGCCAACGATGGCACGTACGGCACGTTTTTGGGCGCGGAACGCACGCTCCCAGTCGGCAGCGCGCGCGTATAGCTCGGCGCCGTATTGTAACCGAGAATGCACTGTGGCGAAGTAACACGCACGTGACACTTCCGCAGACACCACTCGGGATACTCGTCTTAGCGCAAAGCACGCACTGCTGACTTTAGCACACATCTTGTCGATGTGGTGTTCCCACGTCATGCTGCGATCAATCTCGAATCCCAAAAATGTGGTGGTCTGTACTTGCTCAATCCTTACACCGTTTAGCGAAACTTTAAGTGATTTTGTATGATGGCCCGACAGACAAAAGTGAACGAAATGAGTCTTTTTTGAATTTAACATAAAACCATTAGCTCTAAACCATGAATTTAAGCCGTTAATTACAATATTTAATTTCTCTTCTAAATCCTCAATTGAAAGAGCTGTTACTACGGCAGCCACATCATCTGCATACATGAATATGCCTGCACCCTTTACGGCATCAGGGAGATCGTTTAGTAGGAGAGAGAACATTATATTTGAAATTGACGAACCCTGCGGTACTCCCATAGACGAAGGCAGTGGATCTGATTTATTATCGCTATCGCCAGCATCCACTACCTGAGAGCGGCCTCGTAACATGTCAGTCAACACCTCGTATGATTTCCCAGCTATGCCATAGTGTTTCAGCTTTAAAGCTAAGGTCTCGTGGTCTGCGACATCGAAGGCCTTCGATAAGTCACAGCACAAGACAGCTACTTGCTCTTTACGTTCACGGGCAGCCAACACACTACGTATCACTTCACGCGTTAGAGAAATCGTAGACCTCCCTTCGCGGTATGCGTATTGTTGTTCACACAGCGCCTCAGTTTCCGATAGGTAGGCCACTAATCGTGAACTCAAGCCGTTTTCGAACACTTTGGCTATTGCTGGTATAATCGATACTGGTCTATATCCATCAATATCGTCCTTTTTGCCCTTGCCTTTAAATATCGGGGACACTTTCGATATTTTCAGCGACGACGGGTACGAGCCTTCTCTAAGACACTTATTAAACAGTGTTGCGAGAACCGGAGCTAGAGGCAAAATTGCTAGTTTAATTAGTTCCATCGACACACCGTATATGTCTTTCGACTTTTTTGGGGGTATTTTGGAGGATACTATGCGGAATACCTCATCAGCCGAGAAACTTGTTAGTCTGAGGGAACGGTCAGATGCTTGACGTGCTGATACTAAAGTTTTACATACAGTAGCAGTATCAGCTTTAGGTGCTCCACAGGCAGCAGCTGCATTTAAAAATCGAACGTTCATAGCATTTACTGCATCTTTAGGCGAACTAAACTTACTGCCGTTACAATCTTTAACGATCTCGGAGCAGTTCAACCTAGGGGTATTGTTTTTCCCCCTCTCCGTGTTCACGATTCCCCACATAGCTTTTGATGGATTCGTACTTCCGTGTATTATACTACTATAATGATTTGTCTTAGAAATATTCAAAGTCGAAATGTATTTCCTGTTGAGATCGTCAAATATAGCTATTAAGTTCTCTTCCTCAGGAAATTGGTCAACTAATTTCGAAATATCAAACAACAATGATTTTAGATTAAGTATGTCAGGCGTAACCCACGACGCGTCACGTTTGTTATTTGGAGTTCGTTTTATAGAGAAACAAGTATCGTACTTATTTGCTAAAATATTGATCAGTGCCACCGCAAATGTTTGAGCGGTTTTGTTTCTCTCGCTTACCTCGCACCAATCTATACTATCAATAGACATAACGAAATTTGCCCGGTTATTCTGCGAGAAATCACGCGTGCGGCGAGTGAGCTGTGCTGGCGTTGAATGTGCAAATTTCACTACTCCACGTACAGCTAAGTGATCCGACAGAAGCGTATTTATTGAGTTTGCGGAAGTAAGTTGTCGCGCTACATTTGTAAAAATAAGGTCAATCGCTGTTTGTGAGTTTTCTGTTATACGAGTAGGGAAGTCCACAATCGAACTCACATCATGGGAGTGGAGTAAGTCGGACAGATTTCTAAAGTCAGCGCTAGTATTGTCTAAAATATTTATGTTTATGTCACCGAGAATCATGAATGTTTTATCGGTTTCACTGAGCTTATCGAGCAAACGTTCCAGGGCACTTAAGAAACCTCTAACATGAGCTAGGCCTGTGCGATAAATGCAAATGATAGTAATGTTAAAGTCCATAACGTCAATCGCGGAGATTTCGCAAAATCTTTCTTCTGACAATGCTGATAACTCAATGTTTTCGACACACTTTAGTGCTTCATTTACAAAGATGCAAGATCCGCCATGGATAACATTATTTCTACAAAAACTAGACACTAACTTGTAGCCTTTTAAGTGTATACATTGTAAATTCGGGGCTGTAAGCCAGTGTTCTGTTAATGCAAGAACATCGCACTTAAGATCAGATTCTAAGAGAACTTCTAATCGTTGAGTCTTATCGTTTAACGAGTTAATGTTTTGGTGGCATATTGTCAACTGTCTCGGTGGTAAGCACTGCGCGTTCATGCTAAACACTGAGTTTTGTACTACGGCCGCCAGCTCTCGTCTCAGGGGAGCCGCCGGCGGAGTGGCGGGGGCGGTGTTGCGTCCGCCGCCCCGCGCCCGAGGCTGCGGTAGTTTTGGTGTTGTTTGCGTCATCTGCGGCTTCTGAGGACGGGCGCACCGCCCGCCGGTCGCCGCGTCGAAACCAAGGACTAATTTCGACTCTACTTGGCCAATTATCAGCTTTCATGAAAAAGTCATATTTGCTTGTTGGTACGGTCACGGCAAACGATGCGTAGTGCGTATGCTTCAAGAGAATTTTCTCGACATGATACTCAGAACATGGATTTTTCTTGTCCATGTATGTTTTTAAAGTTTCCGGAGTCGTTGTCGGTTTCAGGAAGCATACGTGTAATTTTTTCACGCGTTCAATTGCTTCTAGTTCCGCGTCTGAAGTGCCACTTCCGCGTACGACTTGTCTCGTATATGCGTATCGATCTTTACGCCGTGTCACAGTCTGCCACGATGAATCTCGAGCTGATGATTGTTGCTCGGTCGTTTTTGAATCAAAAATTGATAGAGTGTCTTTATCGGTGGACGACTCTGTGGTTGACACCAGGGCGCGTTTGCCGCGTTTCCGCGATGGCGCCGATGCAGCTGTAGGAGCTGGTGCTCGTGCGAGCGGTGGTGCGGGCTGGCGCAGCGGTTCGGTGGTGGCCGGCGCCGGGTTGCGTGGTGGCGTGAGCTGGCTAGTCGGCGGTGCATTGACGGCCGGCGCGGGCTGGCCCGCTGGTGGTGTAGGGTTGTGTGACGACATGAGCTGGGTAGGCGTCGGCGTAGTGAAGGCCGACGCGGGCTTGCCCGCCGGTGGTGCAGGGTTGCGCAGCGGCGTGCGCTGAGTAGGCGTCGGTGCAGTGACGGCCGGCGCGGGCTGGCTCGGTGGTGGTGCGGGGTTACGCGGCGGCGCAGGCTTGCCCGGCGGCGGAGCACGCGCCTGGATGGAGCCGCGCTGTGCCACTGACGCATATTTTGTAGGGTCCGGAGGTGCAATAAGTGAAATGTTCGCACTGTCTTGATTTTCTCGACTTTCGAACTTCCCAATTTTTTCGAAAAATTGGTCCATTCGGGAGGAATATGTGGCCATCTTTCTTTCGTAGCTCGCTATGGTCGTCATACAACAATTTAGTTTCCTGTCATAATCGTTAATAACCGAAACGGATTTATCCAGTTTCATCTTATACGCATCGATAAGGGAACTGGACTGTGTGAATTTTTCCCTGATGGTCGTCATTTCGTACCGAAGTTTCTGAATTTCGAGTGTCAGTTCTCGCGTGCCCTCTGTTTTTGGCTCGTCTACGTTCTGAATCCGCGTTTGTTTGTTGCGGATCGTTACGTTGGGGTCTCTTTGTTTCTTGGAGACGCCAACCGGAGTAAGAGTATTGTCACCTCCTTTCTTCGATAAACATCTGCACTCGGGACAAATGTAACTCGCGATTTCTATGTCCTCCAAATTTCTTTCGCCGGTACATAACAGGTGATAGGGCTTTTTGCAATTCAAAACAGTGCAACGTAAATATTTTTCATTATCTTCAGCAATCTTACCGCAGCACGCAGCACAATTCATGTTAAAAAAGTGTTTTTTCAAATAATTGAACAAAAATAATTCAAAAAAAAAAAACGAGCAAAACGAAATATTGTATACAGGCCTTAGTCAGGATCGAACCCGGTTCGAAGCAATCGCTCAGCAGAGGCGTTACCCGTTGAGCTAAACGGCGCTTGGAGGGACCGTCCAAATTAACGTTTAGTTGTAGCAGATGACTTTTTGCTATGTCGTAGTAACAACAGGTAGGTACGGAGTTCTTTTAGCACTGTTATAAGTCCACTTCGTAATTCGATTTAATACAAAAAATGAGGGTTATGTAAACAAATGTTCCAAACTATTTTCTTTATTTAAGATATTTTATTACTTTTAATTTTAAATCTGAGTCTTTAGCACTGTTCCCTCGTTTATTTTTACTAAGTTTATAACACTAACCAGTCCACAGTCCAGTCCAAATCCTCTATTATGCACTTTATCCCACGGTATTGGGGATCACTTTCACAGATATTATTTTCAAGTAAAAATGGTATTTACGCGATTAAATCATTAACAAATAAAAAAAAAAAAAAAAAAAAAAAAAAACTCTTTATTTGAAAAATTTACATGACACGGTAGTTAACATCATAAGATTACGAAAATTGTAAGCTTATTCAGCTACATGTGAACTCTGTATCCCACACTAGGTCGGTCCTGTGTCGTGGGATACAGCTCCTAATTATAATTATGTATTTTATTTTGTTTTCAAGTTAAATCCAAAAGAAATAAAAATATAAACAAACTAAAACTATAGGTTATTTTTACAATTTGTGGGTAAACACAATAAACAAGGCAACTAAGGCCTGTGGTTCAAAGAACGAATACATTTTTTTCCTTCCTTAATTTGTGGGTAGATGCGATATAATATAAGGTAAATAGGGCCAGTTCTACAAAATACAAATTTCGTCGAGTGTTACAAGTACTTGTAGAATATGTGTGTATATGTGTGTGTGTGTGTGTGTGTGTATTACTTTGTGTTGTATAAAGTCATTTAGTGTACGTTTTAGTTTTTAATTGTAGATGAAAAGTTATGGAATTTTTAATTATTATTACTCAATTACATCTCAGCGCCCAGATTGTCTGAATAGTAGTTGGAACGAAAGACCAAGCGGAAAATCGAGAAATGCAGCTAGTAGCTTATACAGGGTTACAAGCAAAAGTAAAAAATATAATGTTTATTTACAATTATTTAAAAAAACTTTAAGGTTAAAAAGATCCATAAATTAGTGAATAATAATAATAAAAAAGAAGAAGAAAAAAAAATATTTGTCCGGTCTAAAAGCATCGAGTTCATTGTAACAAGAGCGCGCGCGGTCTTTAACGTTCGATAAATGATGTGCCCGAAGTGAATAAGCACTAAACATCCGCTTACAGTGCCAGAGGGGACAACAAACACGTTTCCCTTTTGATATGTATTTATGTATTGGGTTTTAACAAGAAAGCTGCATAACAAAAGCCGTTCCTCCAGTGTAGCGAACATGTTCTCAAGCGGACGCAGGGCGTCTGCCAACAGTTAAATATATAATAATGTACAAGGGGAAAGAAATAATAAGAATTCGAAGCTATGAGTCAAGATTCTAGTTGTTAGGACATGAACTTCGTTGTATGTACAGGGACCTGATTTATTCCAGCAGTCAAGATTGTGTTGTTTTTGGAATTCGTTGGTTCATGGCACGAAAGAGGCTAGAATAAAGCAGGCCCCGAAATACTAGCTTCGAATTGATATAATTTGTTCTGTCTCATTGCGACTCAGTGATAGTAGCCATGTTTTTACTTTAATCTTACATATATAACGGGATACTTTCACCAAACTTAGACCTTCATCGAGCTGTTGGTATAAAAAGGGTCCTTTAAAGTAAAAAGCTCGTTGTGCAAAAGTTGTTCTTACACAGGGTAGTGGCCAGGTATTACGGCGAGAGGCTCGTGTAGGAGGTATTATAGTGTCTAAGGCTGGCCCATGGTACCGCGTTGTGACCCGCAAAATGTACAGTTGTCGGACTGATAGAAACTTGGTATCCTCATACAGCCGTTCCGTGGGATAAAGTCTTGGCTTCTTATAAGCTATCTTCAGGATGAGTCTCTGCGTTCGTTCCAATTTCAGCATCAATGTCTTGGAAGCAGATCCCCAACATACTATACAATAGCTGAGAATAGATTCACATAGAGCTTGATAAACCATTCTAAGTGTCTTTGGATCGGCCACAGATCCCAATTGCTTAAAAATATGAGCCAATTTTCGAACACGATTACACAAACCAACTATGTGACCTTCCCAGTTCAGGTGGTGATCCACTGTAACACCTAAGTATTTTATTTGACTGACACGCTCTAACACGGGGCATAAACAGGACTGTGTGCAGTGGTGAATATCTTTGTGTAGTCTTAAGTTAACTAAGTTGGGTTGTGTTCTTTGTGTTATGGAAAATGTGATATATTTAGTTTTTGATGTGTTCAGAGTCAATAAATTACTGTATAGCCAATGGGCCACTTTTGATAGTCCCGATTCAGCTGTTTCAACCACTGTAGCCCAGGTCTTGGCATTAAAGACAATGGCCGTGTCATCAGCGAAAGTAAAAAGTTTGGCATTTTGTAAATTGAGCTGGCAAAGACTATTGATGTAAATCAAGAAGAGGGTGGGTCCAAGGACGCTTCCCTGTGGAACTCCTAAAGACATAGGTTTATAGTCGCTGAAAAAAGTAGACAAACGAACTCTTTGTTGACGGTTAGATAAGTACGATCGGAACCAGTCCAATGTCGTTCCACGGATACCAATTAGTTCAAGTTTACGGAGTAAGATTGGCCAAGAGACTGTGTCGAAGGCCTTGGCCAAGTCTAGAAATACTGCGATACATTTTTGATTACGATCCAGACATTTTGACACGTGATCAACCATAGCTACCACAGCATCCTCCGTGGATTTTTTAGGACGAAAACCATATTGGTTTGGCGAAAGGGTATTATTTAGTTCTAGATACCCTAAAAGCCGTTTGTTTACAACTTTCTCCAGTATTTTTGACAACGAAGGGAGCAGGGAGATAGGACGGTAGTTATTTACTGAAGATTTATCACCCGATTTAAAAATTGGACAAACATTTGCAGTCTTGAGGCAGCTAGGGACAACACCTTGCGACATACTTAAATTACACAAATGAGCTATTGGAGATGCAAGAATATGAGAGGCACGCTTAAGCACAATATTACTAATTTGGTCGCTACCAGGTGAGGAACCCGACTTGAGACTTGATATTATTTTGTTAATTTCAAGCGGATTTGTTGGCGTGAGAAAAAGTGAGCCAGTCGGTGAACTATCTACTTTAATCAGTGAGGCCAGTTGAGTCTCAGTTTTGTTGTGCTGTAAGAGAATATCTTTTGCCAGGTCGGATCCAACTGATGAGAAAAAGTCGTTTACATAATTTAGGGAGTCTGGTGGGTTTGATTGAATTTTGAGAAGGTCGTCAGAGTCGGACTTAGAGGATTTGAGATTACACATATTTTTGACAGTATTCCAAAGTTTTTTACTATCTCCTTTGTTTATGGCTATAAGATCGGAGTCATACTTATTTTTTTCTAGTTTTAATAGAAGATTACACTGATTACGAAGTTTTTTATATTTATCTTGTAGTGCTTGATCATCAGGGGATTTTTTAGCTTTAAGATGAAGGGCATCTCTACGCTTAGTACAGGCAATCAATTTAGAAGTCATCCATGGCTTAGAAATAATTTCGGAACTGCGCATTTTTTTTTGTAATGTATTCTTGTTTACAGCGTCGGTAATGAGATTGATAAGAGTTTGGAAAGCCAACGTGGTATCGGTATCCAAGTAAAAGTTTGACCAATCTACGTTTTCTAAGGCACTAATGACTCCCTCAAAATCAGTTTTCTTAAAAGTTTTCGACTTTGGAGAATTTTGCACGATAAAGTTTTCAACGCCAATGAGAACTGAGTCATGGTCAGTGACCCCAGAGTTACATACTACCACGCAAGTAGACCTTTTAGACCGTATTAGAGCATGATCGAGACAGTTCAAGTAACGCGTTGGTAGAACATGACCCGGGATGAATCCATAATGGGTGATAAGTTCAATGTAGTCTGGGGCTTTAGGGTCATTATTATTGGGCTTGATGTCAATGTTTAAGTCACCTGTGATAATACATGAATCCGTAGAAATTACAGATAGGATATTTTCGAGAGATATTAGAAAATTATTTGTGTTTGATTTAGATGGTGAGCGATATATGGCTATTACTGTAAGTTCCGAGCCAACTTTCATTAGTAGGCAACTGGCATCATTGAAAGGCGGCTCGGTAATCTCAACTGTTAGACCGGTTCTGTAGAAAACCATCAATCCATCATTTTGGTTCATAAAAACTGTAGACGAATGGCACTCATAATTTGGCAAGGTAAATGTTTGATTGACGTCCCGGCCCCAGCATTCCGTAAGGACTATAATTTTAGGTAAAATTTTTAGTCGGGATAAATAAATGACAAATTTGTCGAAATTTTTTCGCACACTCCTGATATTTTGCGTAAGAATTACAGTATTTTTTTTTTTTTTTTTTTTTTTAACTGTGATAGGTTCGCACTTGACCACCATCTCGCCTGATGTTAAGCGACGATGCGATCTACGATGGAACGTGCTTACCTAGAAGAAACCGATTCACTCTCGATTTGAAGACACCCAGATTGTAACCATCGGGGAAAACCCACTCCGGCAACGCATTCCACAACCTATGGTCCAAGTATGGTATAAGTATGGTCCAAATAATAATGTAATTTTAACCTACATTCCTCAGCTGAGTTGACACTATGGTTATCTATGAGCGTTGTGTTATCGATACTATCTATTAAATCTTTGTTATTACTCATTAAAGTTAAAGGTAATAAAAGACTATAACACTATAACTATGCTACCAACTCTTTTCTACACGTTTAGCGAACTATATTCACTTGAAACGAAATATTATTATTTTTAACTAATTTTAACATCAAGACGACTGTTACGATGACGCGCGCGCGGGGGGAACAGAGATTTAGAAAAGATTTGTTTGAAATAACTAAACTCTAAACAACGAAGCTAGTAAGATAGTAAATAAATAAAGAAGGTAACTATGTAGGTCCTTAAGCTAATTTCAAAGTGTAGAATTCAAATTTAATTAACGACTTTTTAAAAATACATAAACGAAGTTTTTATCACTTTGCAACGGAGGGAGTTAAGGGACATTTACCATCAAACTCAAATCTATCTCGATTTAAAAATGTGGCCATACTTCAAACTATCATAGAATAACACGAAAAATGAGGTGAATAGGCTCAGAGATAACAAACAGTCAACAGATCTTGATCTTGTTATCGATTTGATAAATATACTTTAAATCTGCGAGGTATATATATCCAGACGATATCAATGTCAACGGAGATACTTCAATTACAATTCAATACAATTTTCAGAGACAAAATCGATATGTCTCTTAGGTGAGACATGACTACACTCAATTGTAAACTATTGTGACAGTGGTAGTGCAGTGGTTGTCAAAAGAAGTTTTCACTTCAAAAACGATCTCCACTAATGATGATAATGAAGACGTATTCGTGAATATGCCACTAGACATAATGGGTCGAAACACAAATATATGATGAAAATCCCTTTATTAAATTTAAATAATGCCCTAGTTAATCCGCTTCAGTAAGTTCGGACTGACACAATTCGAAATGAGTTTTAATAATTACAAATTGCGGCCCGCGTCCGTTTACAATCATATCAGGTTCGTTTGTTATTCTGACTCGAATTTATACGCGAAATGCTCGACATTTGTGTATCGAAATTTTTGTACTTTTTTTTTTATTTGATAGTTTCATTTATACAGGGTTACTGGTAATCAGCCTGCATCCTTTTAAGGGGATGTTAGGTACATTCAATACGTCAACTTTTGTTCTACAGTTTTAAAAAAATGTTTTTTTCTTATTTTACAAAAAAAAATTAAAAAAATATTTGCACGGTCTAAAAGCATCGAACTCTTCGTAACAATTTGTAACAAGAGCGCGTACGCTCTTTAACGCGCAAAAAATGATGTGCCGAAGTGAATAAACACTAAAAAGTCGCTAAACAGTATAAAAAAGGGCAACAAACACTATTTTTTTTTGGGTTATCTACTGAGTTTTAACGAAAGTTGTAGAACAAAAGTTCTTTGTTTAAATATACAGAACATGCCCTTAAACGGATGTAGGCTAATTACCAATAACCCTGTATATCGAAACAATGTACGAGCGACCGATCAAGTTCAACAAAATAATGAATCGAATTTATCAAAAAAACTTGCATCAATTTGAAACTCTTGAAATATTTTTCATATCGTCATGAGTTAAAAATATAAGTGTGTGAAGAACTTTCTTTTGGAAGACGGTTGATGTGTTGTTTACTGATCACTAAATTGAGCACCAATAGTAGATGAATTTATTTTTACAAAATTAACGGGACAAGTAAAATATGCGCCTGATGGTAAGCAGCACACCTGCTCATAACAGCAGAGTGTCTCGCAGCTATTGGAACATGAAGAGTTCCAATCAATACCTAGCACTGCACTGTGCTCGTCACCCAGATTTATAAGATGCTTTATCTCAATGCAGGGAAACGTTCCTGTACAATTTTAAAATTACTTAAACACCTTATAGTAGTCAGAAGAATATACAAATTTTGTTTTGTTTTTGCTTCGTATTTAAAGATGTTCCTTCAAATAACTAAATAAATAAATGTATCACATACATCTTTTTTTTTTGTTGTAAATACAGCCTGGATATCTAGAGTACCGTACCATATTAAGGAAATAAAGTAAACACTTTTCCTTCTTCTTAGTTAGTTTCCATCTTCTTTCCTTATTGATTACCTTTTTTAATCAATTAATTAGTAGTTTGCTCTCGACTGCGATCTCGCCTGATGATAAGCGACGATGCGGTCAACGATGGAGCCCACTAACATAGATAAATCCGATTCATTTTCGGTTCGGCACACAGATTGTTTCCAGAACATTCAGAATAAGACGTCTTAACTAAGCAAAGTCTCCAGTAATTCCTCGAAGCTACGTTATTTTGTCCAAATAAAGTCACCCAAGGAAATAATGAATTAAGCAATCAAATCGAAACCGCCAGATGTCGCTTCGACATCCGGATTTCGTTGGAAATTTGACTGTTTTATTTTCAGAATCGTAAAAATTTCCGCCTTCTGTTTGAAACTGAATCTTTAATGCTGGAGTGTAATATTTCACCTTACTGTTCAGCCGGTGTTTTGTTTTTAATCCTATAAGTACTAATAATACAAATTGCTGACGTTTGGATATTTGTCAGAACGATTGAAGTTGTCGACTTGAAATTTGTATCATCCTTTCAGTAGTTTTTTTTATTGAATTAGTAACACATATCGACACAAACTGTCGAATGTACAATTTCTTGTACAATCTTTGATTTCGTTTAATGTCTCACAAAAGTGGACACCGAACTTTACGCGATTTTGAGAGTTTTTCAGTTCGCGTAAACGTTGAGTAAATTTTTGTGCATACGTATTTCTGTGTGTCTATAAATTAGCATACTTAGCCCTTAAGACAATGGATTTTGATGCGTTCATTGTATGAAAAATTGAGACAATTCTTGACTATAATTTAATCATCATCAGTCTATCTAATAGTCATCCACTGTTGGACGTCTTTCGTAAGTCGTCGCTCCACCTGGCTGCAGGGTGTCCCACTCCACACTTGCCAGTACGCGGTCTCCACTCTAGAACTCGTCTACCCCAACGGTTATCGGTTCTTCTACAGGTGTGGCCGGACCATTGCCACTTCAGCTCATTTATTCCCTGAGCTATGTCGTATTGAAATAATCTCACAATTGAATACAGGGCTACTATATTTATTTGATGTTGTTATCGTTTGTACCGAAGCGTAAAATAGCGAGTAAAATAAATCGGTTTATCTTCGTCATTCCCAGTATGCACTGAGCATGCGGACGATGATTGCTATTATGTTTGCCCACCGCGGTTGTTTTAACTCGAATGCGACGCTGTCGGCCGATTGGCTCATTTACCGGATGCCATATTAATATGGAAATTATGAACGGTATCTCGATTTGTATTTTGGGAAAGATACACTGGCTTTATTGAAACAAACGAATTTATTTTGATCCATCACCAGACTGATTTTGTATGTACAGTTAAATGTAAAATATTAGGATTCATTCCACAAAATGACTAATTTAGGAAATTAATTCCAATATTTCCATTTGCTATCTAATAAAAAAATATTTGAAATTAGTTTCTAGTTTCGTGTTTGTCGTTGTAAAATTTAATAAAGGATCAACGCCTAGGGAATTCTGCATTTCCATAATTCATAATATATCTCTATTTGCGAAAATTGATACAAAATTAAATTATATATGAAATAAGTACACAATACTCCATCATAGTCAACATTGCGGTATGCAGATTTGAGAAGATGGAAGTACGAGTTATATGCAAAATTTAGAGAAAAAAACTTATATCAAATGGATCCTTAGGATACTAGACTCTGTGGTATTCCATACTATAATCTAAGTTCTAAATTTCAGCTCGATTCCTTCAACTCTAATGACGTGATTTAGCAATAAAAATCCAATATCTACCAAGCATTACATTTTAAAATATTAATTCGGTACCAAAATGAAGACTTCACGTTCCGAATTCAGGTCTACTTAAAGGGTTACTTAGATTTTTAAATGGTTATAAATTAACTTGTAGTGTATACTTTATCGCGTTGGCGAAACCAGACCAAGTCATAAATAAAACTTTAATAGTTTATTATGAAAGTTGGGCAGATGCCCAGTACCTGCCCTGGGCAGTTGTGAAGTTGGACCGTGTTTTAGACGTTAGTTTGGTAGCAGTAAATTAACTTCTCATCCAAGAGTAATCTACGTGGAAAGCTAAAAGCTATACTTATATAATATCACAATTAAAAGTATATTTAAAAAACTGACAATCTGATCATTAAACTATTCTTATACTAAATTATATCTGTGACATATTATGGTTGCAGAAGTTCGTATGTACTCTTTATAATCGATTGTAACTCTTTCAAACAAATCTACGAAAAAGATTAACTAGATTTGGTGCAGCATAGATCATAGTCTGGAATAATACACAAGCTACTTTTTATCCCGGGTATATTACGGGATCAGAAACAACGCAGGAAAAACCGAGCTATCTACTATTTAATGAATAAACCCTTTGGAGTTAGTTATACTTCAGTAACTGTTTTGAAATGCGTAGCGAGCATTATTCAGCGACTCCCTACAGTTTAATGTGTGGTCTCCCGCTATAGTAGTTCCTGCCTCGAGAATAGGAAGAGAACTTTTAGCGAGGCGAATTATACAGATGCTCAATTTGATATTTTAGCTGCATGCAAATTTATACACTAAACCACGAGCGTATAAAGTTAATTTTTCATATTCATAAAGACGTGAGAAGAGAAAAGTCACAAACACGCTCACACTATAGAAACTTTAGATATTGTAATTTGTCTTTAGTTATGACGACATAATGATGTTCCCGTAATTATTTAGGGTAGGATATAAAATGTCTCAAGTCAGTTTTTTTTTAGGTATGCATGCTCCGTCCTAGACCGCATCGTTCCTTAAAATCAAAGTTAAGTGCAAACCTATCATCAATGAAAACAACTGGGAGAGATATTTTCAATGTTTGTCAAGTTAATCAAAGAAGCATAGATGAGCTAAGTTAAATTTGTAAAAAGGTTATTTATTATTAAAGGTGATATTTATTATTATAGTGAATCCAACCATTTATTTTCTTTTTGGCAGATCTAATTTGTCAGTTATAGTGTTGTGACCAAGTATAAACAGGTACATCGATACTAGCATTTTGCAACGGTCTGGTTATTAAATTGAAATTAAATAAAATTAAAGATTATTTTGGCAAATAAGAACATGACATTTTGTCGGGTTGCCTGCGAAAAATCAGTCCCAAAGTCCGGTTGCCGAATTTTTAAAAGTAAAACATTGCTGCGACCTTGGCTAATATCTCGGAAACTATAAACTTTAGGGCACAAATTGTTGAGGTCGTTATTGTAGAAAATAATATTTTGCATCTTTTGTGGCCGGAAAACTTTTCTGTGACATGTAGCGTTTACGATTTATGGCCCATTTAATTAACCAGTTTTTCTATTGCAGCCGATAACTCTTGAAATATTAGATTAATCAATAAAACGCATCAGACCTTTTTTAAAGACTAGTTTATTTCCTACAACTTTTGTTTAATTTTTTTTTCTTATGTTCATACGTTTTGAGTTAGAAGAAGCTTAAATTCAGTTATTCTGCCAAAAACATTATAAATTAATGAATTGTATTAAAATGAACAATTGTTTTATTTGTGGTTATGTTAGACGACAAAAACTCTGTACTTGTAAGAAAAAACAGATACTGAGTCTAATGAAAGTCAGCATTAGACGAAGCGAGAGAGAATAGAAAGCAAACTAAAAGATAAATAATTAACGGATTCAAAATATCCATTTCAAACTATACAAATACATACTATACATTTGAACTATACAACAATGACGTTTAAAGTGGTGGCTCTCTACTAGCCAACTAATATTATAAAAGACTTTAAAAAGATAGAAACTCTTTATTATCCACAATATAATACTTAAACAACAGGGACTTATCCTAGAACTAGTGAACCAAGTGGCGACATTATTGCTAATAGCGATCTCTTCCAGGCAACCGAAATACCATGAGTAAATACTATGTTATGTCTAGCACAAACCCCAGGATATGCCATAAATGGCGAAAGATGCCCATACCCAGCCTTCTGGCTCGTTCCCACCACTAGAACTCGGGGAAAGGCCGTGGCCCGCCGTGCTGGTCCGCTGTACATGTCGCTGAAAGATGTCATCACATTAACATCTTCACGAGTATTGATAATACCCTAGACATTTCCGAGAATAAGGGTAGATTTGTTACCTTTTTTAAATGTTACAGACCGAATACACATAAGTATTGTTGCGGTGGTAGTATAATCATAGAAAACGAAGATAATTTGTGTGCTACCACATATTACTAGTCCCTATCTAAGAAAACCCGAATAAATTTCGAGGCATATTAAATAAATTTTACTTATAGCAGTTGCTTAACATCAGGATGTTAAATGTTATTGAAAAATTAGATATGTCCAGTCTATTGAAACAGTGCTATAGACGCACAACTAGTAGACGTAGATCAGGTACAGCAGTAACCTTTGGGTGATGAAATAATACCCAACCGACTGATGAGACATTATTAAGCCAAATATGGAAATATTTTAACACATTAAGCATATCAGGTTAATTTATTTAGAAATTAACGAAAATAATAATAATAAAGACTTTATATCAGGCATATACACCCATAATATAAAACTAAAACTTATCAGTAGTATTAAAAATAAGGACACATAATTATAAGTCAACCTTATTCGCACTGTATAGAGGTGCTCGTCATTCCAACATTACAATACAATAATTAAATTACTTTTTATTCCCATTCATGTGAACAGACACCCAATGCCTGAACATAGGGCTATCCACACCGTCAGAGACAGCCAACAGTATTCCGTTGTCGGACCGACGCAGGCGACGCCAGAAGGAGGCCACTCGAGATCTTATCACAGCAAAGAAATCCGGGACCCCCGCATCAGCGAACATGCTCGACGCGCTGCAGTATCGCGGTAGCTTCATAAGAGCCCTGAGTATGTCATTATACTGGACTCTTATCGTGTTAAATGCCTTCCGTGTGAACGTAGTCCACAATTGGCACGTATACAGGCAAAGACAGTACGTCTTAAAAAGAGTGGTCTTTACGTCCTGACTGCATTTAGCGAATCGGCGAGCAAGCATGTTCCCTCTGATAGCGAGAGCCCTTCTCTCCCGCTCTATATCCGCGTCATCCTGTAGTCGCTCCGTCAACAGATGGCCCAAATATTTGACTTGACTTACAACCTTGACTGCCGTACCGTACAAATACACTTCGGACATCCTATCCGGACCCCGGCCCGCTGGAAACACCATCAATTCCGTTTTAGCGCAATTATACTTCAGCCCATGAGCATCAGCATAACGCTCACAAATCGACAGTAGCCTCCGCATCCCTCCCCATGATCGAGGGACAGAGGAGCACCATATCATCAGCGTAACTCAGGTTGTTAACACATACATTACCAACATGGCAGCCGACGTTGGCGCTCCTCAGCTCCTCGATCAAATTATTGACATACAAGCCAAAGAGGTCCGGAGAGGTTACCCCACCTTGACGAACTCCACAATCTAGCCTATAACTACTAGAAGTTGTGTCGCCCCATTTCACACAATTAGTTTGGCTTCCGTACCAGTATCTCAACAGGCGCACAATCTGACTAGGCACCTGCGATGCTAGTAATTTGGTCCATAGTAGATTATAATTTACTAGGTCAAAAGCGCGGCTGAGGTCTAAAAAGCACGCGTAGACTGATGTATTTCGTGACGTATAATAGCTCACAGTGCTTTTTAAGCTGACTATAGCGGCATCCGTTGAGAGACCGGAACGAAAACCAAACTGCGCGTCATCAATCTTAATGTTATTGCGAATCTCAGGGTGAATCAAATGCTCTAAGACCTTGCCAATTACAGTACCTAATGATATAGGACGATAATTGGCAGCGGCGCTGACGTCACCTGTCCTATTTTTAACAATCGGCACTACTAACGTGCGCATGAGAGCTTCAGGCAGGTACTCATACTGAATGCATAAATTAAATAAACAGGTAAGGTGCTTAAATATTTTATCACTTGCCCAAAGCAGGTGCTCAATACTAAGTCCATCGTGTCCAGGCGATTTACCACGTTTCATGTTCATGATGACCTTTGAGATATCCTCCATCTATATAAAATGGTACATCATGTTCTTCAAAGTTTACATCAGACATAAATAAACTTTGTTAATTTACCTAACTACAAAATGTTATTTAACACTTTATTTTAATAAGTATTCAAATGTTTCAGTCATCATAACCTTGTTCTTTTTTGGATATACACCAGGAGATAAACACGTCTTCAAATAATGCTGTATGTTTTCCTGAGGCGCATCAATATAACGGTTTTACATAAAAATAAATCCGATATTATGTGCCGAGAACGGAAAACACCCGTGTAAAAATAGTTCATAAACAATATCGATATCTCAATCGTAACTTCGTAACATCACTATGTTGATAGCCATAGAACGTAATTTTTTAAAAACGTTTGTTATTTTATGGAATTTATAAAAAAACTACTGCACTTATGGACTCATTTTGTGAAAGATGATTATTATACGGGATCAAGGAGCAAATTTAAGCAGTTGTCATATTTTTAAAACCTCGCATTTAAAAGTGAACTTTTGCGTAACATGACGCAGTTACGTTCTATTGGTGCTGTCAAAAAGAGGATAAACGGTTGGACCGACTATAACACTAAATTACTAAGAACTAAAAGTACACTATCCTTAACTCTAGACACTAAGCACATTTTAATAGGGTACAATCCTCAAAAAAACTAAGTAGCCCGTTAGTTAGATTGCCAAAAAAT
The DNA here is from genome assembly GCA_963693475.1 of Ectropis crepuscularia. Classification (NCBI taxonomy): domain Eukaryota; kingdom Metazoa; phylum Arthropoda; class Insecta; order Lepidoptera; family Geometridae; genus Ectropis; species Ectropis crepuscularia. The sequence goes on from OY856358.1 coordinate 22,787,101, forward strand.
ATTGTACACGTATTTTTTCTTTTGTTTCACAAACAAAAAATGACGAAGATACAGCGCTTAGAAGTTCCGTGTGACGTCACTTGTGAGTACGATTTTTGCTCACGAGTGACGTCGCGACCCCCACTCTCGAAGTTTGATGGTCTATAATCTATATCTTTGACGATTTTTAATATTATGAAAAAACAAAAAATACGTGTCCAATATTTTTTCATGATCTAGCTGACGGACTAATTAGGATGGTGTATTTTTGACCCAGTCCGGTACCCTATTATACCGATTTAGATTATCTTTATATAATCAAGACGATAGGGGCCCACTCAAGTGTAGTTTTGTACCTAGTTAACTTTTGTAATATTGTAAAAAATGTCTTAAAACGATCTTCCTAAAATTAACCCTCTGCCAAAACTGCGTCAACATATACAGCGGAGTCGTAAAAGTATTTTTAGTAAAGGTGGGACCCATAAAAACGTTGTGTATGTTTAGGTTTTAGAGCACTTTTAACTTCGCATATAAACGGCGGAACAAATTGTACTCAACCCTGATGTTACGACTTGACATGACTCGAATTTACTCACTTTAATATGGCAGAGTTAACGTTTAAAAGATAACGTTAAATTGTTTATATCTGCAAATGTAAAATCCAACTAATATTATATATGGTAAAGTTGGAATGTTTGTTGTTCAAAGCATCAAACATCCAAACTAACTGAAGATAATGAAATTTGGAACTTATGTAGTTAAATTATAGTCTGGAATAGCATAGCATAACAATATTATTTTTTCGTGAGAAAATTAGAGGAGCTGGATTAACACCGGTGAACTGAATTTTCTTATAGCAGTCGAAAAAAAACCTTTCTGTGCACTATTTTGAAATGAATTAATAGATGTCATGATAGACGACTTAGCACAACTCTCTGCACCCATTAATCTTTTTTTTTTTGACAATTCACACAACACCACCTGACCCCAAACTAAGCAAAGCTTGTAATATGGCCGCCAGATAGCTGTATAATACTTGTACAGTTGTAAATACATACTTATTATACATAGAAACACCCAGAGACAGTACAAAAATATTTGAATTCATCACACAAATATTTGAATTGTGTAGGAATCGAACCCACGACCCTCGGCTTCGCAGGCAGAGTTACTACCCACTAAGCTACGAGGCCAATCTTTACGCGTAATACTTATTATTCTAAGACCTGTTTGTACGTATTTACACGATCGTCTCGCCATATGACATACCTATATTAGAAAATTCCTCTTTAAATGTGTTGTCGTAGGATTGATTTTACTAAAACCTCTACCGAGAGCGCTTTTTTGCTAAGATTTGAAAATTGATGCCCCCCCCCCCCCCCCCCCTATGTACGGTAATGTATGTAATTTTCTTCAAAGATTCTATGCGAAAAGCATTGTAGCCTTGCTACGGACTACAGTCATAGTGTAGTACATCTACGGCGTAACCATACAGACATGCTACGAGCCTGAACGAAAGTTACAACAACCAAGCGCATTTTTCTTGGATCATTCCTATTTCCTAACAATACAAAGTATACTTATTTTTTGTTACTCTGGCATACTTTTTCAAAATTTTTAATTTCTGTTAACTTCTAAAAACAAAATTTTTAGTTGTTTTTAGAAGTTAACAGAAATGTATTTATACATAACTTACTTCAAAATATGTTTTGTAATTTTTTATTAGGGCTCTTTCTACCTCTATCTACCTATAAGCTCTTTTTTTCGATTAACTTAAAAACAAAATTGATTCATACTAGGTACTTACTTAAAATATATATTATATTTGCCAACACGATAATTAATGTGCTTATTTATGTCGTTATAATTTTCTCGACGATTTGCATTCAACATGTTTACCACAATTTACTAAGTTAACTCTGAGCTTTGCCAAGTGTAAATGCACAAGTCTGTAATCACCATTAGTTTAATAGTGAAGGAGAACGTTGCGAGGAAACCGACATGTTTCAAGAATCTTTCGAGGGCATGTGTCATCTGCCAACATGTACTTGCCTGTCGATTATGGCTTTGATTCTCTCCTTGCCAGAAAAGGCCCTGAGACACAGAATAAATATTAGATATTACAGAAGCCACACTTACCAAAAACAGTTATATAAATAGCGACTCTTGCTGGGACACAACAAAGTTCAATTCAGCTCGCAATACCTGTCGCGATTTTCAAATAAACATTTGCGCTCTTTCTAACGCGTAACTCTGTCCCTGTCTAGCGCGGAGGGTTTACGACATATCTAATAACAATATGCGCGGGAAACGTTTTGCGCGAGCGCTCAGCCATGCGTCCGACAACCGACTGCCACTTGTTTCCTGGAAGGAACGGTCTACGGTAGGCTAAAACCGCGCGACCTTGAGCGAGTGAGGGTGCACTGCCTGAGATCCAAAAGTGGGAACAGTAGGCTAGTTGCTACTCTTGTTAACAAGTAAGGTAATAAATAAATCATAATCATCCACAGCCTTCTCTATCCCACTGCTGGGTATAGGCCAATCTCTTACTTTGCCATCTGCCTCGGTCCTGGGCCAATCGAGTCCAGGTAATAAGGTAATTACAACCTATGTAAATGATTTCTATATTGCTCTCATTTCTGCGGCAACCAGAAAAACAAAGCTGTAAAAACGGGGAAAATATTGAGCAAATTTCCGAAACACCTCAATAACATGTGGGAGATCGGGCGATAGGAGCACTGTTACGAACAACTAGCGAAATCAATTCTCAAGTTACGTCTAGTTAAGGACGTAGCACATTGGAGTTTTTTTTTTTTTTTTAATATCGGTGGACAATTCACACACAACACCATCTGACCCCAAACTAAGCAAAGCTTGTATGATGGCGGCCAGATAGCTTATATAATTGACTTAATCTTATTGTTGAAAATTCCTACCCCATCTATGTCTATGTAAATCTATTTTCTTTCTCATCTGCCTGGAAGAGATATCGGTTTTAACGATAAGGCCGCCACTCCTTGCGCTTGATTGTAGATGTTTCTAACTCCCTTTTGTCTTGGAATTTCATATCGAATATACCGGTTTTCGCACGGTGTTTTATTTCGGTGACAAAGCCAGTAGTTATGACAAATTACTATATCTATACTTAGTTGGAAAAGTATTAAAAGGTACGGGCGGGTTTAGAATCCACGACCTTACGATTGTGAATCGTTCTATTCACCAGGCCACCTTTTTGTTGTGATAATGTATCTCTGAACTACATAACTTTTTTTTTTGTTTTCTTTTTAACAGGCAGAGCCTTTATTATAAAACTAAAATATACTGAGAATTACACCACGCAACATACGTAACTACATAACTAGTGTGAATATTAACTTATATCTCTTTATTTTACCACAAACTATTGATCACTAGTATCCCTTCTAGAAAAGGATTATGCCCAAACGAAATGAATTTTTCGCCATAAATGTGTATAAATATATTATTGCGGACTATAACCTATCTACGTTACAAATTTTGACTCGATCTGTTCAGTCGTTCTTACGTGATCGACCAACAAACGTGCAAAATCGTGTGCACTGACGCATCCTGTGTCAACGCTTTTCAACTTATTACACAATAGAATCCTACGAAGACTCGACACGAAGAACAATAAGAATGAAAACAATATATTGTGTACTATGGCCCTTAGTGGTAAATCTTCGGAAGGAGTGTGAGTTCCCGGTTCAGTAAACAAAGTGATTCGGCCGCCGAGCGACCGCGATCATGTTATATCAACCGCAGTCAACTCTTCATCCAGCTACTCCACTTCTGACAAATAGGAAACATTTCAATTTTGTTATTTCATTCGTCTTTTTCATTTGCTTCCAATGAGTAATCCTAATAGCTATATTTGTAAATATTCATTGAACATTAGAGTAAACTTCAACGGGCATAGACATTTTCGAAATTGATGACGTTAGAAACACTCGAAGAGCCTTAATGAAGCGTTAATGGTATAAAAAAATGAGCGATAAATATAGGAGAATACTAGCTGTGCCCCGCGGTTCCACTCGCGTAATTCCCGATCCCGTTATTTTCCCGGGATAAGAAGTAGCCTATGTTACTTCTAATACAAGAATATGTGTACAAAGTTTCATGATGATTGGTTAAGCAGTTTTCGCGTTAAAGCGTAACAAACAAACTTACATTCACATTTATAATATTATAGGATAGGATAGGATTTATCAAATTATTGACATTGACATATTATGCGTCCCAAAGGACATTGTTCAAAATGGGCTATCCGTGGACAAAATGTTCTTGATAATTTGATTTTGTCAAAAAATCGATTTATTTTTGTAATTAATTATGGTGTATTATTTTAGTACCCAGATTAATAGACAAAAAGTTCATTATATAAGTAATTTAATCTTTATTTCCGACTTCACAACCAATTATATTGCCAGTCTATAAGCTTTGAATGATGTCGATTTTTTTCTCGAATAAAATCGATTTCTGTAAATCGATAGAAAAAGTCGTCTTAATAATTATGCGTGAAATAAACAATTGGTATCGTATTTAAGTTGTTTTCAAGCGACATTGTAGCTAGCTTTTTTGTGCAATTTTCGTCGCACCCGCTTTTACTATACAACACCACGAAAAACAAAATCATCTACTTAGGCAGTTTTCCCACCGCCGGCGAGGAAACGAGTAACTATCGACTATTTTCTCGCTCAAGAAACGTACAATAGATATACATTCCGTGTACCTAAATAAAAGAGATGCATATACAAACAGTTGATCGCTGACTGTTCACACTCCCGGCGAGTACTCGCTTCACTAGTTAGCCGCTGAGTGACAAGAGCTATGAAGGATAACACTCGCTCAGCGATACTCGCTAGGCGATTAGAATTACTTCTAATCGCTTATTCTTCTTTTGTAGTGGTAGGACTCTTGGCAGAGTCCGCCTGGGGAAGGACCTCACCTTTGCCAAATATTCTACCGCCAAGCAGTAATGTGCAAACATTACTTTGTTCCGGTCTGAAGGGCAATGTTTCCAGAGAAATTACAGGGCTTAGAGAAATAACAACTTAGATCTCTGGGTGACGAGCGCAGTGCAGTGCTAGGTTGCACTAGCTAGGTGCACTGTATTGTTATGTGGCAGGCATGTTGCTTACTATCAGGCACATGACCTGCTAGTCTCGTCACTCTATATTAAAAAAATGGTTGTCTGTAAAGTCGGGTTACTGACGTTAGTTGAACGTGACAACTTCAACTACGCCTTAGAGCGAGGTAACGCCGGCGGCGAGGTAACGGCGGTAACGTTACATGACGTCATGTTTTGCAGGCGTGCAGCCGGCTTCATCGAATTATAAGACGTTGTCACGTCAAAAAAATTAGAACACGCCAAGAGATCAACCAGCGGTTCATTTCTGTCTATTCAGTGTGGATCTGAACGTACACGTCATTTTACGCCGCGAGCGAGTGATGCGAGTAATCACTCGCCTCACTCGCACACTTACATAGAGCCGAGGTACACAACTATGGGGACTACGCACTCGCTCCCCGCGGCTCGACAACTCGTTTCTAATTCTAGCTTTACTCGTTCATCGTTGCCGGTGAGACGACTGCCTAATGCTGAATAAACAGTAAACAATAATTCCGTAGAGCAGTATTAATAATCATCTACTCATTTTAACCTTAATTTAATTTAATTTTAATTAATTTAATTTTTTTAGATCGATATTAATATATTTTTTACAATGGCAGCACTGTACGTCGATGCAAAATGCGTAGTTATCAGCTGTTTGTTTATGTTTATTGTGTCATGTGTTTCGTATTTGGAAATTGTGTTATGATGTGTTTTTGGTTGATGAAAATACATTCTTGGGACCCTAGCTGACCCTCGGAAATCGATGGCATCGTCCAATAACGACTCTGGCCTTCCGATGGTACAAAATGTTGTAGTTTTGTTTAAAAATAACCTCGTCAACGTTCGCATTACTTATGGGAAATATGCGTAAGTAATTTTTCTGCTACTACCAAAAGATAATATTCTGATATCAACTGCTAGAAGCCATCAAGTTTAATATATGATATCAGTGACAGTCAATGGCCACGTTTAGCCCAAAGTCCCTTATAAATGAACAATGTCCTTTCTATAAAAACATTGATTTAAGGATTTATCCGCATTGGTACCGCATTTGGCAAAAAAGTGAACTATTTGACAGGTATTATTGCATTCGACACGCATTAATACGTAATATATTGAAATACGGGTATTATATTTAAACACTTCCAAATTAAAAAACTAATTGATACAATGTTTTGTCCATTTTACTGACTTCCATATTTTTAATACTGGTTGGTTTTATTTATGGTTGTTTCATAATATGGCTTCGGTTACTGACTGTTCATACTCTGTGGCACCTGCCAAAACACTTCCAAGTCGGCAACTCGAAAGAAAACTTGTTAAAAGTAAATCTATTACCGAATTGCTATTTAGCCGACTGAGGATAAGTGGTGGCATACACGAATGCTATTATGTAGCCTTAAGTTACGCTTGTGTTTTGTTTTTATTCATTTTCTGTCACGATAGTATATAATTATACTGATGACTTGTACTTTGCAACATACATACACACACATTTTTTGCATTTGCTTGCGCTTTTGTGAATGTATGTGTGTTTTCATAAGTACAATGAGGAGACGAACAAGATTACTGGTTGAAATGTAACATGTTTACATAAAACAGTACAAAGTCTCGCAGTATTTAATACAGTACCAGGTCACCGAGCTTTGTTCGGTTTAAATACTAAAAATACTTAGATACTCTTAGATTTTCTTAAAATTGAAAAAAAAGAGAAGCCGTCGGGATTCGAACCCGCAGCTATTAATTCGTGACCGCCACGCGGCGAAATTTACCTTTGCATTCTAATGTCTAATTTGACAGTTTTTCATTGTCTAAAAACGCGCATAATATGCGTTTTTTAAAAATGAAACCTAGTTAGATCGATTTATCGTGCCCAAAACCCCCTGCATACATAATTTCATGAAAATCGTTCGAGCCGTTTCCGAGATTCAGATTCTATTTATATTTACAAGAATTGCTCGTTTAAAGGTATAAGATACAAATGCTACACAAAACAAAAATGTACTGCGCTCGTAATCTGAAAACATAATTTTTTTTTTTTATGTCGCTTATTTACGGAATTGTTCTACAAAACATCGGTTCCCTAACTTGATAATTTCATTATAAGGTCACTAAGCTTATAACTAGCATAGCTTATATTCTTTTCAGCATTATAATTGCAAATAAATCATTTTATTCCTTTTATCACATCTTGGGTCGCCTAACTAGTATTTTCTTTTGTCTTCAGGTTGTGGAATGGATACCACAACTTACAAAATCTAACAACTTTAGACTAAATAATCATTTGCCGAAATGTTTTGCTTGTTGTGTGAGATGACACATAAGTTAAAATATAATAAAAAAAAATCTATGTCTCTATATGTTTTTCACTCATGGGCAAGGACGGTAACGAGGATAACACAAAAAAAAACTTTTTAAATTCCGAAAATACGCTCCCAATAAAGGGTGGCAATGGACAAATGAACGAAATGCAATTCAATTCCATTCCCTTTCATAAATAAAAACCGCGTTTGACGTCAAAAGAGGATGATGTAAAGAGACAATGGGAGGCGCCAAACCAATCTGTGTTAGCAGACCTTTACGCTCGCCGGTTTTCATTTGTTATCTGGAGATGGCGTTTACTCTTGCGAAAATAACTTCGTTTTGGTTGTCTCCCTTTGAAAATATATGTTCTGGAGATATTTAATGTTATGTTTAACTTTTATGTTCATCGCATATTTTCATCACATTTTGCAGTGGCAGGACCCCTTGCAGAGTCGTCCTGGTGAAGTAACACACCTTTGCTAGTTATTCTACCGCCAAGCAGTGATGTGCAAACATCACTGTGTTCCGTTTCGAAGGGCAATGTTTCCAAAGAAAGTACACGGAATAGAGATAAATTATCTTATAGCTCTGAGGTCACCCAGGGCAGTGTTAGGTAACGATTTTAACCTTTACTCTCTTTACCTGGACTCTTCATGTTCCAATAGCTGCGTGACACTGCTGTTATGGCAGGCGTTTTGCTTACCATCAGCCACATGGCGCACTTCTGCAACAACGTTTGCATAGATACATGATACATGTGTACACAAAATCGTCTTTAATTAATAACATTTGTTAGTACCGGAGCTTCTTCGTCAAGATAAAAGTTGAAAAAGCGAAGCGTGCAAAAATGTCGTTCATAAAATTCTCATAAACAGCAATTTCGCTCAATGTCTGTGACGAAATTCCTCATTAAATGCTCATCAGAGACTTTGCAATGCCTTATATCAGATCTGTACATAGTCTATTAGGGACCAACCTTCATAGTATTGAACAAGGATTAAATGTGATTTAAACGTTTTCGTCGAATTAAACGGGTCGTACATATGTTATTACTGTTTGATTCGGCTTAATAATATTTCGAGAGAAATTACAAAATAAAATAATAAGTCATCGAAAATCTCCAAGTGACGAGGGCAATGCGAATTGAAACAGAGAGACGACAGAATGTCTGGCAAATCGGGATGGACCGGTAGTTTAATGAGTAATTTATACTCATATCATGAGTATAGATGTCTATAGTAAACATATATTTATTTATTAGTGTACCTCTCAGAATTCAATTAATTTATTCGAGCTATTGGTTCAGAAGAACATTTGGAAACGTCATCTACAATTAAAAGCAATGAATCTGTGTACACAATAAAATATAATCTTTTTTTTTAATGTAGCTGGACAATTCACACATAACACTATCTGACCCCAAACTAAGCAATGCTTGTGTTATAGCGGTCAGAAAACTCATATAGTCAATAAATAATGTCGAATTAAAAATAAAGTAGCTGTAAAGGGGCCTTGTCAATTAGATGGTGCTGTACAAAGAATTTGTCACTATCCAATACAAGTTATTTTTCCCGGGATAAAAATAGCATATGTGTTATACCAGACTCATATCAAATATCATACAAATTTAATGAAATTTAATGAAATACAATTGAATGAAATTTTTGTATGAAATTTGTATGATATTTGATATTAGTCTGGTATAGCACATATGCTATTTTTACTAGATACCAGACTAATATCAAATACCATACAAATTTCATACAATTGAATGAAATTTTTGTATGAAATTTGTATGATATTTGATATTAGTCTGGTATAGCACATATGCTATTTTTACGATTTGTATGAAATTTGTATGATATTTGATATTAGTGTGGTATAGCACATATCCTATTTTTACGATTTGTATGAAATTTTTATGATATTTGATATTAGTCACATAACATGCTATTTTTATCCCGGGAAAAATAACTTGTAGCGGATAGTGACAAATTCTTAGTAGTTTTTGCTTGAAATATTTAACAAACATACGTCCATACATCCAAACATTCGCGTTTATGATATTAGTAGGATTGTTAGGACTTTAAACTAAATTACCTTCTACTGTGGGAGCCATATTGCTAATATAATACTTATTCCTATGGTTGGGAATAGCATGCCCGATAAACATACGTTTTATTACAAAAGTGATATATATCTCCGTATGATTTTCCCCGTGCACCCTCGTCATAAGCATGAGGGCTTAGCAACGATTTATTGTTTTTATGGTAAGTCGGTTCGTTTCTTTGTCTCGCTTGTGGTATTAAGTCGCTTGTAGAATGCATCAATTCGACTTTTTATTTGTACACTAGCGGCCCATTGCGGTTACACTCGGATATTGCCATGTAAAGAACATTTATCAAAATAAAAACTGTCAAGTTGGACCAAATCACACATAAATGCCAACCTTTGTGAATATCAATTATTTAGGTGTTCCGGTATCTAGTATCCAGTATCTGAAGAGTTCAGTTCACTGAAAACAAACATCATAACAGGAATTTTAACATATTAAGATAAATATATGGACAATTAAAAAATGTTTTGGTTGTTTTCTTCTAAATTAACGCGCTCCATCATCCGCCTCATAGTCGAGATGGTGGTGAAATACAAACATATTAATTACTAGCGCCCCGCGGTGTTACCCGCGATGTTCCCGTTGTTCCCTTTGTTTTTCTAGGATAAAAATATAGGATAGAATAGCCTATGTGTTCTTCCAGACTATAATCTATCTGTGTTCCAAATTTCAGCCCGATCCGTTCATACGTTAGGACGTGATTGAGCAACAAACATCCAAATAGTAGGATATAAAAAAAACATCGAATATTGCTATACGATTTGACTTTACTCAAAAATGTACTAGTTTTTGGCTTGTTTGTTAGTAGTGGTAGGACTCTTTGCACTGTCCGTCTGGGGAAGTGCCTAACCTTTGTCAGTTATTCTACCGCCAAGCAGTAATGCGCAAACATTACTGTGTTCCGGTTTGAAAGGCAATGTTTCCAGTGAAATTACAGGGCTTAGAGACACAACATCTTAGATCACTGGGTGACGAGCGCAGTTGAGTGCTAGGTAATAATTTGGACTCTTCAAGATCCAATAACTGCGTGTCACTGTGCTGTTATGTGGCAGGCATGTTGCTTACCATCAGGCAAATGTCATGCTCGTCTCGTTACTCCTTATTAAAAAAATCACATCGCATATTGCTATACGACTTAACTTTACTCAAAAATGTCCTAGTTTTTGGTTTGTTTGTTTTTGTTATACGTATATATATGACGGGAAGAACTCAGCAATATCGAATAGATTTAGCATGCCAGGGTCTTTAGTCACAAGCGAAATGTCACGATGTGTTTCCCAATAAATACTCCTTGACGTACTCGCTTATATGTGGAACTTAGATATGATCTGATTTTGGAGCGAAAACGTTGGGGTTCGTTTTGGTAAATCACATTAACATTATAAAAGCGAAAGATTGTGTGTTCGAAAACGTTCATGTTTGTTCCCAAGTAAATTAATTAAATAGATAGGTAGTAAATTTTAATACACTGCGCGGATTAACACGTAGGCTACTTTTTATCCCGTTAAAGTAAGTGGTTGTTAAGCTGCGGGTAGCACCGCGGTCCGAATCAAGTAATTTTAACAGATATTTTTGAAGTGAAAACTTATTTAGGCGCGCCTAGACAGATTTTTCGTGGGCTGTGAATTGAATTCATTCGTCACGCTCGGGTATGATAAGAAAGCTTCGGGTAAACTCGGGATCATGGCTATTGGCCATCTAGAAATACGTCAGCCAATGGGAAATGCTGAAAGAGCGTGGACAGGCCATCATGGCATGGCCATCTAGAAACGCATCACCCAATGGGAAATGCTGACGCATTTCTAGATGGTCATGCCAAGATGGCGAGGCCACGCCCTCCGGTTACACTCTTGTAGTTTCCAAGGTAGGCTATCAAATTCTGAGTTTTAAGTTTTCACTTCTATCGGCAGTTCCTATGGCTGCCAATATATTTTTTTTAAATTGAGTTGTTGTTAAGGATTACTTACCCAATAGATTTACTACTTCATTTGCCGACAGTCCTTTGTTAATATGACTGAATAAATATATCGGAATAGGCGTGATGGTGACGATTAAATGCTCATCTGGATAGACCCCGCGATGCTCATCTAGGTGTCGCATGATTTCATCCTACTAATATTATAAGTGCGTACATTTGTATGTTTGTTGTTCAATCACGTCGGAAATTATTAGTCGATTGACTTTAAATTAGGAAAACTGTTAGATTATAGTCTGGAATAGCATACATGCTACTATACCATACTATTTTTATCGCTTATATAATTACTAGCGGCCCATTCCGGCTGCGCTCGGATATTGTCATTTAAAGACTATTAATCGAAATAAAAACTATCCTATCTCTCAGGTTGGACCAGAATGCTCAAGGTGTGCCAATTTAATTTAAAATCGGTGAAGTAGTTAAGGAATCCATCGCGGACAAACATCGTGACAGGAGATTTATATATATTAAGAAGATTATGTATACCTACATTACCTACTATTTATCGCATGAAATTTACAGAAACGCGAACCACACGGATAAAATCGTGGGCCTTGCTAGTCTCCTAAATAAAAAAAACAAGGATTAAAACATTCCGCGAAATACTTTAAAAGTCAATATGATCAATACGTAGCGTAATTGATGTTTGTCGACCGCAGAATAAACTAACAAAATAGATAAATCGAGCTTTCACAGCGACCTCAATTGGAGCAAACTTCCCGGAACCGCGACAACGCCGAACCTGTACAATCTAATTGTATGTTTTGCGACACACAAACAACCGGTGACAGGGACGTACCCAGACCTAGAGCTTTGGGGGGAATTATTATATCTATACTGGGTGGCAGGGTGTTTCTATGTATAATGAGTATGTATTTAAAACTATATAAGGATTATATCAGCTATCTGGCCGCCATCATACAAGCTTTGTTAGTTTGGCGTCAGATGATGTTGTGTGTGAATTGTCCACCAATATTTACTTAATTTAATATTTATACTATAATATTATATAGCTGAAGATTTTGTTTGTTTGAACGCAAGGATCTCGAGAACTACTGATCCGAATTGAGCGATTCTGTCTTTGTTAGATAGTCCATTTATCGAGGAAGGCTATAGGCTTTTTAACATTACGCTACTATCAACAGGAGCGGAACATTAATGAAAAACGTAACAAAAACCGGGGAAAATATTCCTTTTTGAGAGCTTTCGTGGCGTAACAGCATGTGTATATATTTTAAAGGTTGCGACATTAGAACCTAAGGTAACCGAATTTGTTGAGAATTTGAATTGGTACGATCAATTTTGGATAGATAGCGTAGCAACGCGCGCACGGATTAGCTAGTTATATCATGACTATAGTGGGATGCGTACTCAAATGACACTCGACCCACTGATTTTATGATCGTAGCTATAATGACTATGATTTGAAATAATGTCATTTATTTTTCAGTTAACAAATGCCCTGTTTCCAACCATAATAATGTAACTTATAAATTTAAATAACTTTTGCCTAATCATGTCCAAAAATTATTATTTAATACGTTCCTGCGCGAATATTTATGATGCTTTGCACGAACGTGAAAAATTCTTCAACGTTTACATTTTTAGTGCATTATTAATTACGATAAGTTTCTCGTAGCTATAGGTGGATCTAGTCCCCGATGCAGTTTCATTCATCCATCCATCATTTCGTGACCGTGTTCATGGGTTCAAATCCGTAATCGATGAATAATAATACTGGAATATACCGTAAATGTTTAAACAATGTTTTACCTTTATCTTGGTTTGTTTTTAAAGCTTGTACGGTGCTTTTATTGTCCACTAGCAGTGCTCGGCGATTTTACCCGCGTAGTGCCCGTTACCGTTATTTTCCCGGGATAAAAAGTAGCATATCATCCAGAATACAATTTAACATGCTACTTTTTATCCCGGGAAAATAACGGTAACGGGCACTACGCGGGTAAAATCGCCGAGCACTGCTAGTGGACAATAAAAGCACCGTACAAGCTTCAACGTTACGACGTTTTTGAGCAATAAACATCTAAACTTTCGCATTTATAATAGTAATAGGATTATTGCCACTAACCTACGTTTCCTCTAATTCTTCAAAACGAATGCCCCCAGTCTTAACAACTGAGTACGTCCTCGCAAGCCAATTTGCATTTCGACTACAGTTGAAATGTTATTGAATTTTTCAAACATTTTAACGGAAATTCGTTTATCGTGGACGCTTTATGAAAATAGATTTATTTATCGCCGCCGCCGCCACGCCGCGCCGTTGCGACGGAGTGGACACAACTGATTTACTGGGATTGCGATTGGTTTATGTAAGTTTTAAACATGGACATGGGTACTTTGAAATTTGAAGGTATTGCGTTGTATTCGAACATTATGAACAGCAGCGAGCAGCGTACGCGGTGTTAGACGTGTTAGCGTTCTCTTTATTTTCCTGCGATTAAAAATAGCATGTATGTATGCTATTTCAGACTATAATGCGTGTAACAATTTTTTTTGCGTGAAAAAAATTACTCCTCTGTATTTTGTCGTGGCTTAATATTACTATTTAATGAAACAGTAATAAAATTCAAAATTTTAAAAATGGTCAGGTCATATGTACCACGTTCACAAGTAAACGCTCGTAATTGGTAACAGGTTTACCAGTGAACATAGAGCTTGAAATGTCATCGAAATATCGGTAACTCGCGCTACGGTATTAACCTCGGTTATTTGCCGAGTTCCACAATTAGTGAAATATTGTAAAATTCTCTTTCTCATAATATGAAAATGTATGAAAGTTTTATGTTAAATACACAACTTGGAATCAACACTTACACTCGTCAAAAGGTATAAGGCCTTGACTTTTTCTAAAATTCATTTTTTTTTTTTTTATAAAGAGTGACGTGACGTACAGGACATGTGCTTGATGGTAAGCAACATGCCTGCCACATAACAGCACAGTGACACGCAGCTATTGGAACATTAAGAGCCCAAATCATTACCTAGCACCGCACTGCGCTCGTCACCCAGAGATCTAAGTTGTTATATCTCTAAGCCCTGTAATTTCTCTGGAAACATTGGAGACAAATAAAAACATTCACGATAAAAATAAAAAACAATGCATCTCTTTTGAAATTAAAACACCCGTTTTCATTACTCCAGAGTCTACAGATGAGAAAAAAAGTCACATTTTCTATTAAAAGAAGAAAGTGACAATAAGAGTTTCCGTTTAAAACTTTAAGACTTAACAAAACGAATTCAAATATAAGTTCACTTCTTCCGTATATTTCCGGTGCACTTAATGCTCCGACAGACTCTGAAGATTGAATCGAACACGGCGGGGGGAAGCGAAGCGGCTGGGGGCTTATTACTTCTTTTGCTGCTTTATTGAAGCACTTGAATCAAGCTAGGCAATCGATCTTGCGAGAAATATTGCTTGTGTATTTTTTTTTTAAGAGATCTATGACAGTTACTCTTAAGTAGCCTCTAGGTGCTTACCGAAACTGGGTTAACGCAGAAGGCGCAGGTCCCTACGAACCTAAACTATTCTATATTTACGAAAATATACGTAGGACATACTTTATACATTAAACCTCTCTTTAATATTACTAGTACGAGTTCCATCGTGGCACCAGTGCTGCAGAAACGGTTCGAACGATTAATTATGTGTATGGAGGCGGTATCGCAAAACAAAACACGTGCGTTTTTGGTGCCAACGTTTTCGTTCTGGAAATTTCGACCAAACAAGCCCCGTGGACGGCCGGAAATACTTCACTCACATCAACGAGTTCTACGTCTCGTATACTAGTGCAAGGGCACCTGAGGCAATACAACCTCGGCTTGGCTGCAGCCGGCAGTGGTTACTTAGTAGGGGTGCTCCTGGTTCGAATCCCTGCCGCACCGCTTGTCTTCGCGGAAGTCATCTGCGAAGTGGCGCTAACTTAAAAACGCTGAAGGGTTTCTTTTATCGTGAGGAAACCGACTTGTGCCTAGAATCTCTAGAAGTGGATTATGGTCTTGAATCTTTTCTTTCGAGATTAGGTCGTGAGTCCCAGCAGTGGCAACTTTTAGTGGGCTTCTTATGCTATCCTATACATTTTTGTGAAAGAGTTATTAATTACTAGCAGCGCCCCGCGGTGCTACCCGCGAAGTTCCCGTTGTTCCCGTTGTTTTTTCGGGATAAAAAGTAGCCTATGTGTTCTTCCAGACTATAATCTATCTGTGTTCCAAATTTCAGCCCGATCCGTTCATACGTTAGGACGTGATTGAGCAACAAACATCCAAACATCCATACATTCACATTTATAATATTAGTAGGACTAGCAGTGCCCCGCGGTTTTACTCGCGTAGTTCACGTTCACGTTATTTTTTCGGGATAATAAGCCTATGTGTTCTTCCAGACTATAATCTAACTGTGTTCTAAATTTCAATCCGATCCGTTCATACGTTACGACGTGATTGAGCAACAAACATCCAAACATTGACATTTATAACATTAGTATGATTTTAGTAGTAGAATAACTCTTCACTAACTCACACTACGTAATTACTTATTACTGTTAAACTTCTGTGGGTAATTTTTCACGGAGCTTTACTATATTTGAGCTCGAAAACTTCCTCGTTTCAAAAAGTTTTTACTTTACTTTTTTGAAAAATGCTGATGCAATTTACGATTGTAAGTTTGCCCGCCTCTTATCTACTTCGCCTGAACTTTAGGCTCCGTACTGCGCTCCTGTTTTCAATTAAAGCTTATTTTACACTTGCAAGGCTTCCGGAAGTTTTCTATTAGGTTAAACTTTCTGCAATATTATAAAAATAATATTATGCAAAAAATTAAGTATCCACTACCAAATCCCACAAACACGGGCCAATTTTAATGACGAACCCATAATAGTTGTTTTCTAACTATTCATAAAATGAAATGTATTTGTGGAGATTCCTCACGAAACATTTTTCTACTCAGCTAAGTAAAACTCAGAACCAGGCAGTAGATATAATAGTTACGTAATTTAAATGTATACTCATGGTATATAGAAACACCCCTACATTTAAAAATATCGTATTCATCGCACAAATATTAGTCCTGGGTGGGAATCAAACCCAACGACCTACAACAACAATAATAGCATTGTAATCAATTTTAACTATAAACTTGGTGCAAACCACGGTTCTGTAATATCAAAAGGTTGTTATGATACATCAAAAGAGGTCACGATGAGTAAGTATTACATAATAGTAAAGTAATTGAATTTTTTTTTGTTAAATCGTTTAAACGCTAAAATATTGCAAACCATTTCACAAAATTCTTGGCACTAATTTACAAATGACCCCGTTGTCGAAACTGTAATACAGATTATACTGCTTTGTGGTATTTTTTTTTAATTTGACCCATCGCAGTTTGCCTTGGATGGACTCTACCTACTGAACTTTGGGGTAGCTCAGATACGCAATATTCTATTAGCCTAAACTTACTAACTATAGTATGTCAGTTTCGGTTTCATGTTCATTTATCTACGTAATAAACTCTGGAAAATTCTACTTAACTTTGAATTCGTAAAAACAAAAAATACTTTTTAATGAATAAATTTGTAGACGTGGAATATCAGATATATAATTAAAAGTTTAATTATATTTTCACAAGTATCACACTTGACCCACGTTGCAACTCCGACTTAACTATATTTGTCGACTTATTTCACGTGCAATAAATTGTGGCAAGTTTTTATTATTCTGAACCTCACTTAAGCTCAGCATTGCGCTCCGGTTTTCATCCAAGGATTTCTGTTTGACTTTTTTGAATGGATCCGCAAGTTTAGTGGTTTTTAAGTGCTCCTCGCCGGCTTGTTTGGTTACTACGGGCAGTTTTCATTTGTTTTTCATTCCATTGTTTGTCAGAGATTGAAGTGGCGATAGCCCAGTGAAACTGGAAATAGATACGCTTTCAAAATTTATTCTAAAAATCGCAAAGAAGTGAAAAACTCTATTTAGCGCGGTCTTTCCTGTGTCCCAACAAATTCTCTTCAAAACTAAAGTAAATAAGTACCTCATGGGCAATGTCTTAAGCCAATTTGTCGCTTTCCATTACGTGAATTTTAGTCGAAAAGGGTCAACACCCTTTTCAACATAAAAATACACCTTTATTGTATCATTTCATTTAAAAGATCATAAAATAGACGTGCTGACAAGATATGGAAAAACCAGAAGATGAAATGGAAAATATACAAGGGTGCGCAGAAAACTTGAAAACTATCCCGAAATAGTCACATTGTACTCATCAATAAACATAGTATTTACTACAGAAGCAACAAAATCAACTGCAAAAATGAATTTGGACTCCACAAAATGTATAGAAATGCCACGTATATGTATAATATACACGGTGTCATATTATAAAATCTAGAAATTTCTTGTCCCGATATTTGTGTTCATCCGTTTAGGTGTAGATATAGTTTTTGTAGGTAAGTATGAGAATAGATCATAAAGTATTTTCACACTCTTGTCCCAATTTCCAAAATAAATGTTTTTTAGAGTTTTGGTTGTTATAGAGGTAGTCTTAAGATGCGTTGACTTAGCTCGAGGGATACCATATCAGAACTCTTGTTATTTACGCCACAAATACACAACTATCATAAATCATGTCCAGAAATAGAATGTCAATAAAAACTTGTCCCGAAGACAGTGGCGGATCCAGGGTGAGACACCCTAGTCTAGGCGGAGCGGAGTTGGGGTCCTGACCCCGCTAGATTTCTTAGAATAGTTTTTCGCAAAGACTTTATCATTATTAAAAAAAGAGGTTACACGTTAAACGACTATGCGATCTACGATGGAGCGTGCTTACCTAGATGAACCCGATTCACTCTCGATTTGAAGACACCAAGATTGTAACTATCGGGGGAAACCCACTTAGGCAACAACGCATTCCACAACCTAGCCGTGTATATCACAAACGTGGAGTCGACGCGTTTAACGTGATTGAGTTACAAACATCAAAACTCGCATTTCTAATATTAGGAGAATTATTAGTATTTGCCTCTAATATGCCTCTACCGCCTACGGAACTTACCTAAAACGTTATTTCTTTGCCGTACTATGTTTTGGATCCGGCACTGCGAAGATACATTTACCAACAAGTAAACTTTTGTCCCATTTCCGCGAGCAAAGTGGCTTACGGGGTCGACGTGACGTCATATCCGTTTAGCTAATGCGTCCACCCTGCGGCCAACTTTGCTCTCAACGTCGTCACTTCCGGCGCGAGATAAGGATAAGCCCCGGTTTTAATGTGGACCAGTGGCGCTAATGATGTTAGTTTAAACAGTTAATACACGTGTTACTAACACATGCTACTCGTATTTACCTGCGTGTAATGGCGTTTTGTGTGTTGAGATGTTAAGTTTAATTTTGTTTATTAATTAAATAAACTCGAATGCCCTTTTAAGCCCAATGTCCAATTTACTAATTAGCTAATTACGGTGGCGTTGTATTTTTGATATATGACCTTAAAACTCTCACATGATCAGATGTCTATTTAGTGGCTGAACCGTTAACGTCAAGAGGTTTCATAAGACTGCTAGCAGAATCCCGCGATGAAAAGCATGCATGTGTGTTTAAAATTTCAACCCGCGCCTCTACCGCCTAACGAAAAACGCTTTGACGCGTTGACGCTTTCACATTGCCGTCTCTTTCATTTCAAGCGAGAAGAAAAGAGACAGCAATATCAAAGCATCAAAGCGTCGAAAGCGTTTTTCGTTAGGCGGTAGACCCCCCGATCCGCTCAGGTGTACCGATATGACGGAGCAACAAACATCTCTGCATTTACTTTTGTATACAAAATTAGTAGGATTTTAATAAGGCCATAAGAAATGTGCATTATGGTGAACTCATAACACCAAATTTGACGGTGGCTCCCTTTATAAAAGTGTTTATGTTGTCATAATATGACATAACAAAAAGATTTTTTATTCTTTCTCTCTCAAGTCGCTAAATGTCCTACACTTTTACCGATTCGCAGTTTCCACTGCAAAAAATCTACAATATCTACACACGTCTCCGAAATGGTTTTGTAGATAATCCTTTGTGTCATAAAAACCTACAGTTAGTGCTTCGTTCTTGATTGGCCCAATATCTCAATAAACGAACGTCGCGTCGGGTTCCCAAAACAAGTGTGAACAAAGCCTCTCGATACAAACGGTTCCGATGCGCAAATATGGGATTGTAAGAGCCCCTTTACGATTGAAAACGTAACATTTTTTAAAGTTTTAATATTAACACAGAAATCAGAATCATTTATTGCTATAACTCTGTGTACAAAAGGTTCAACGTTCAACAGTTCAAATTTTACAAATTAAAATTTGTGTTTTTATTATTTGCGTCATTAAACTCCTGTAAAATGAAAGTCCTAAGTTCTAAACTACTCGGTTTATGGAGAAGAGAGGAAGAGAATGCAAAGAAAGAAGAGAAGCAATCTTCGAAACTGTGAAGCATCAATTTAAGATTTAGTGACAACAAATTAAAAAAAAAATCCTAAGCGTGGAAGTCGGGGGTGAGAGTCAATGACGTAAACCATCTCGCTGGCCAATTATCTGTTGGTGGATGACACAAGCCGACGAAAGAGTTTTTCTTCGCACATGCCCGTTTCTTTGCAATGTTTTCCTTCACCATTAAAGCGGGATTAGAACCTACGAAGTCACGATTATGAAATCTAACGTTCTAGCCTCTAGACCACCACGTCTTTTCATTATCCTGACGAACTCTCAAATTACGATTCAGAAATAAGCGACCTCCTTTGAAGTATTTTAATATGTTTAGAGCAAACAGTTGCGTGTTGTCTCAGGCTGTACTCATAAAATGCGGAAATTATATTCTTCAAAGAAATATGAAAAGAGGGAAGAAAAAATACTACATATGATGTGCTACGGGATATGAATATTTTGCGTCATTAATTGTTTCAAATTCAAAATGTTTTCATTTCATATAACATAAACCATTGGGTTGGTCGACTGATACTAAATGAACTATTGTTAGTACAAGAAAGAGAACACAAATTATTATCTAGTAAACTTACCTCAAATTTCCCGACGCATTCATAGCAGATAGATTACTATTAACTCCGGGACTTCTACCACCTAACTAAATCGGCTTTAGCGTTGCTATTGCTACCTCTATCATTTCAAGCGAAAAGAAAAGAGAGATAAACATCAAAGCTATGACATTTTTCGTTCGGCGGTAGACCCCTTGATCACTGTCCGTACGAAATGCTTCAGGAAGAGAGAGAGAGCCCTTAGGTCTTCGGCCACTATTTTAAAAAAAAAATTACATTTTAATTTTTGCTGTTTGTTTCGTATTCTTCTGACGGAAGACGAAGGCTGGGGACTTGACTGCTTGTTCATCTGCACGTCTGAAATGGATAAACTGTTGAATTACTTGAATGTGTTTAGTACCATCTTATGTCCCTAGTTAAGCCATAAACGTTTTAGATCCCATCTGTTGTGTCGTAGTTCTGGCTAGGTGTGCGGGTGACCACCTTCTCGCCATAAGCGATTTGCGGTCTGGAACGAAGCGCGCTTGCGAAGATACTGAATCGCTCTCGATTTGAAGACACCCAAGTTGTATCCGTCAACGAATATTCATGAAAATCGTGGGTAGTCGGTACGAATCTCACCTGTAACTCTGACAATTATTTCAAGTGGAATTCTATACTTAGTCGGCGTGGCGTGTGAGATAATACCTTGCGTTTCAGCTGCGGGAATATTATAAAGTGGCATTTTGTAATATTATGAATGCTAACGTGTGTGTTACACATTTTAAATTAATACACGCGTAACTCACGAGTGCTATAATAGTCAGTCAAGTCCGACTAAGTTTCGGTCGGGTCTGGGGCTAAATGACTCAGTGCCAAACGAGCAGCGGTCACTCTCCTTGCAAAAGGCCGCCGGCCGCGGCCGAAACTTCGGACTAGACTTGGACTAGACCTACTATAGCACACGTGAGTCACCCGTGTGTTAATCTAAAATTGTTACAATATTAAATCAACAACTGAGAATTCGTGTAACGGAGACCTGTAACTTTTTTTGATATCCAGTGAGCAACGTTCGTAATAATGGAAATCGTTCACTCCACATTTCGGCGGATGGGATATCAAGAGCAATGTGCAATATACGGACCCAATCTCGCCTTTCTCTCCTGTTTCAATGGAAACAATGCAACGGTTATAACAGGAATATAGGTATGTTCAATAATAGAAATGGCGATAACAATATCAATCATTTAATGAAATAAAACTTTTCAGTTATGTTATAAAAGCACGTTACGTTTGTGAAATAAAAGATTAATTTTCAATTCTCTATTTTGTTTTAAATGTCTACTAGCTACGCCAACCCGCGTAACCCACGGTTTAGCCACCGCTAACTTTAACGGAATAAAAAGTAGTCTATGGGCTAATCCAGGTAACGTACTTACCACATGTTTTATGTAATTTCATTTAAATCCGTTCAGATCCTTTACAGCAGAGATACGTGGGAACTGGGAACAAACATCAATACTTACACACTTACAAACACACAAACTTGCGCCTTAATTATATTAGTGTGATTATGTCATAAGTTTTTTTAAACTTATATAAATTGTATTATATCGGCTGACTTCCACGGTATAGGCTTTGTTTAGTTTAGGGCTAGATTTTAGGCCAAGGTTTGCGTGAAAAAACAGTGTTGAACAATAGTTATACGTTTGTCTTACCATTAATTTAAAATATAGCCGAATCGATTCTATTAATAAAGTAGATCGCATCACCTCCCACTCTATTGTTAATATTTTTCTTGGAAACCATAAGGTTATCTATAATAGCGATAAGATGGCCTTTTGGAATATAATTTGTTGACATTTTATACCTACCTACTTAATTTTCTGTGAATTATATTATACTCTTTGCTAGAAGCAATTATTATCCTGTCCTATTCAAACAAGAAATATGTTGAAATGAAAATCCTGCTAATATTTGAGAACAAAAAGTATAAACTTTTTGAAAACAAGTATTCTACGTCACAACAAATTACAAAATTACGAAAAACTACGGATTGAAACAAATAAACTACCTTTGAAAAAGGAATTCTTAGGGAATAC
Organism: Ectropis crepuscularia; assembly: GCA_963693475.1. Taxonomy (NCBI): domain Eukaryota; kingdom Metazoa; phylum Arthropoda; class Insecta; order Lepidoptera; family Geometridae; genus Ectropis; species Ectropis crepuscularia. Next base: position 22,809,727 of record OY856358.1, read on the forward strand.
GCCTTTTTTCGATTTACTAATTCCGCGAACGAATTCGCGATTAATGTTGATACGGCGGTAATGTATCTTTATTATTATATTTCTATCTCTTTTCACTTCCACGAATAGTAAAGAAGCTATCCCTTTCACAACATAGTCCTAGTGAACTATAAACATGTCAATCAGAAAATACGACTATAGGCTCCACTATCGTCTATTCTAAAAGCCGGGTCACACAGAGGCGATCCGATAGCGATAGCGATCCGATAGCGAGACGATATTTTTTGTAATGTTCGAATTTGTATGCAACCTGACACACAGCAAGCGGGCGCGATCCCATACTCGGTATCGGATCGCTATCGCTATCGGATCGCTATCGCTACCGGATCGCCTCTGTGTGACCCGGCCTTTAGACTTTATCGATACAGTAAACCATTCCATTTTTCTACAATGCGGCAAATTTATCTTGTTCACTAATAATCTCGCTACCATCGTTTTCAGCTGACATTTCATAATGCCATCTATCATTAGTTCTACGTTTGGCGATTAGCCAAAATAACCTTGCGAGTTTAATAAAAGTCGTACGCCGAACCGCCTTCATAGAAGTAAAAAAAAACTCTTAACAAATAAAATTCGTCACAAAGCATATATATATTTTTATTTTTAGTAAGAGTGACAATACGAGGAGGTCATGTGCCTGATAGCAAGCAACATGCCTGCCCATAACAGTACCTCTACAGTGACATGAAGCTATTGGAACATGAAGAATCAAAATCATTACCTAGCACTGCACTGCGCTCGTCACCCGGAGATATAAGATGTTTTATCTCTTAGCCCAGTAATTTATCTGGAAACATAGCCCTTCAAACTGGAACACTGTAATGGTTTCACACTACTGCGTGGCGGCAGAATAACCGGCAAAGGTGTGGTACTGACCCAGACAGACTCTGCAAAGAGTCCTACCACTACTAAATAATACATGGATGTCTTTCTTGAAATGCTATTTAAAGCACGTGTTATGTGGACTCGTAATAATGTATTTAAATTTTTGTCGCACACGCGACTTATTTTGATAGTATCTCAGATTTGCACCAAATCTCTTCAAAACATGTAAGGTAGGTGGCATCTCTTAAATGTTTGAATATTGCTTGTCTCGTTTAAAAACGGTAAATTTTCGAAGCTCAACTTCTGCAGTTTTAGTTGCCAGTGTAAACTTCCTATGACTTTTTTACCGTTCCTGCTGCGAATATACTGGTCACGACTTGCTGTTTTCTGTAGCTTATTTCCCCTTTGCTGAAGAGAATGCAATTTCGTTTTAGGATAGCGGATGTTAGTGCCGGTTTCGGTTGGACGGCTGGTTTACGAAGCGGTTACAGTTGTTTTTGATTTTATTTTCCACGTTTTGGTCGGGAATCGGATAAGATCACTAAAAACCGACTTAGGCCATATTTTGGAGAGCTTTTTCAGATCACTATCGAAGAGGTTATTGTGCGTAACAAGATAAGGTCGTGTTAAAAATCCCTATTTCTTTTTTCTGTTACCTTTCTTTTATTTTAATAGAATTTTAGCAACGTTTGAGATTAAATTACGTATGTTAACTTGTCTTCATCTCTCTGGCATCGAGGTTTTGAAAATCAACTTGGGATGATTAATCCTATTAAATAATCAATCTTCTAGATTTCTAGTCAAAAAAGAATCTAAATTTTTTTAAGGACAGGTGTCTAACCTAGAAGCTGATGGTCAGCGTGCATCACCTTAAACCAGAGGCGATGACGAGCGCAGTGCGGTGTTAGGTAGTAATTTGGGCTCTTCTTGTTCCAATAGCTACGTGTCACTGTGCTGTTATGGGCAGGCATGTTTATAGGCATGCTTACCATCAGGTACACACCTCTTACAGTTAGTGAGTTTGTGGTGACCTATGTTCGAATTGAAAAAGTCGTGAAGCCTCATCTCATTGTTCTGAAATATCACAGCTCAAGCTTCGTTTGAAGTCACAATACAGGCACTGCAAAAAGCCACAGTGTCGTCACACCAAGAAACAAAACATAGGTCAACCACTTCCCCCGTTTTTGTGGTGCTAAACTTCAGCTGTGGCCGTGTGGGCAGCAGTGTAGGATGCGTGTTTTTGTTTTGCTGACAGAACTATGTTAAGCTGACATACGTCAGCAAGATTGTTTATCAAGCTAGGCGAACACCAAATGATAATTTCAGGCTCATGTGATCTTTAAAGTGCTCTTTTTGTGAACTAATTGACATGAAATATTTCGTGCGATCACAAATCTTGTTGCCAAATGATACGGTTCAAAGTCGCGATGCACGTAATTCTGTACCTCAAATAGATCGAGAAATTTTAGTATGAAAATTATCGTGGTTGTTACACAAATTTCAAATTAACTCACCGGTCACGTGTACACGGTGTACTATAGTCAGTCTAGTCCGAAACTTTCCTTGAAAAAGGCCGCCGGATGCGGCCGAAACTTAGGTTGGACTGAATTGACATTATTTAATTTCTGAATTTATTTCAAAAGATCGAACAATTATTGCAATTGCATTTATTTATTTGTCGTGTAAAATTCTAAAATTATCTTTTATCAATAGATATGAACATGAGAGTTCATAGTAGCATGGTACTGCCCTTAGTCACATAAAGGTATAAATGTTTGTATTTTTTTAACGTCCATTTTTAACTCAGTGACAGCTGTAACGGACCGCAGGCCCAACTATTTCATATCGATTTCAATTTGAAACGCGTCCGATATACATACATGTATGTATATTCGATTTGTTACAATGCCACCTTTGTCAACCTATATCACACGAAATAAATGAAATATGAATTTAGATTTTTTTGTAGTCTTGCAAATTTGTTTTAGCAAATACTTCTTTCATATATGAACTTAAGGTCGGCTGTTAATGACGCTTTTTTTGAACGACGCCGACGGGTCGAACAAAACGTGCTCTTGAAGGTTGCTCACCACGCTTTCTGATAATATAATAGCATGGTATTGCATTGTTACGTAGTTTTTACTTCTGTACTCTTTCAATTTCAAAACTTCTTCAAAATGTGGTGCGGTGGGTGCTGTGGTGGATGCTGCGGTGGATACGGCGGTTGCTGCTGTCCATATATCACAATCTACACGTGCTGCACAAAGATTTGCTAGTCGCAGATCAGCACTTCGGCCGCGTCGGTGCCGCCATGACACCCGCGATGGCCGTGCGGTAGCAGGCTAGCTCTGTGAAGTGTAATTTATTATGTGCGTGCCGTTGTGTGCTTTAATAAAATGTTGAAGATAAGATAAACTCTTAATTAAAAGCAACAAAATAGAAAAAAATGCAAAAGAAACTTAAGAATATTACACGCTAGACATCTTAATTCGAGGTCTTATCACGTAAGTGACGCACATTAGTTACAAAGTAAGACACAAGACACTGCATATATGATGTAGGGCCGTCCGCTAAACTGAAAAAAATATGATGTACTAATTAGATTATTATTTTGTTTCAGTGTTCCCCAATGTCCCCGCGGCGCCTGGCATGCCCTGTGCTGGAGAAGACAGTGAGTATTCTGAGTTTTCTTTACACCCAACAACACAAGTTGCCCATTTTGTGGCCCCACTGCTGGGACTTTTATTTTAATTTAAGAAACTTAAAATTAAGAAACAAAACTTAATAAACACAATTTTATTTTAACTATAATAGGTTCACACTTGACCACCATCTCGCCTGATGTTAAGCGACGATGCGATTTCCGATGGAACGTGCTCACTTAGAAGAAACCGATTAATTCTCAATTTGAAGACACCAAGATTGTAACTATCCCACTCAGGCAACGCATTCCACAACGTTATTATCACAAACGTGGAGTCAAATCTCTTCGTTCGTGTTGTTGGGACATCAACCATGAAACGATGTCGATTTTTTGAGATAAGAGAAATCCGATAGAAGAAAGGCCAAGGTGGCAGATCATGCAGAGCACATAAATAACAATAACCTATGGTTCCCGGTTAATTTGCAATGCAAATGAAGAAAATTATTTTTCATATTGTAAATTTTGCCAGGGTTGGCACGTAAAAGGAATCTAGCACGAATGGCACGGTTTCAAATTCAGGGTTGCCTCCACCTGGTTCCGTGCAGGGCTGGCACGCACGGGACTATATTTGCACGATCTCGCCTGTCACCCACCGCATTAACATCTGTCTAGTAGGGCTGTCGCCTCCTTTTGTGTTTAACTTGTATTTTGAACTAACAAATGGAAATATGAAAGTACAATAGATTGTGTTACTTTATAAATTAACCGTCAGTGATGTGGTTCTACTGGAAAGCAAAATTCAGAATACAAGTTTTACTAGAACTCTCTTTTACTCACATAGACTTGATTGCTTTGTTATACTCCAAACTCATTTTTTTAAATATGATATATAAATTAAATTAGGCCAGGGATGCCAACTATTTACATATTTTACCCGCCATGTAATTATCTAATTCTCTCGCGAATAAGCGGCGTAGCGTGTGTCTAAAGAGTTTACATATACTACGGATAGAGTTAGAACAAACTCTTAACATCGAAAGCACGGGTCTGATCGCTCGTGTCATTTCGCTCTGGTGGAGGTGTCTTACTTTTGTCGCGGCACATCACTACGTTGGAAACGTAGCTATCATACACCTCATCTGGTTATCGATTGGTACAAAGGAACCGTGCGGAAAAACCTGATCTATTTACTTATTCTTTATCTAAGCGTGTATGTTATTGCAAACTATAATATCTCTTCACCATTATATGATGCCAATGTAAATATTTGTAGAAAACATTTTAAAAGTAAATTGGATGTTGTGCTTTGTTTTAATGATACACTTAACAATATTAGAATAAGAATAATTAATTTAAGAAGCAATGTATTATTGTAATTTATCAATACAAAGCCAAATAAAAAAAAATGGTAGTCATAGGTATAGGGACTGCCGGTAGAAGTGAAAACTTATAACTCAGAATTTGATAGCTTACCTTGGAAACTACACGGGTGTAACCGGAGGGCGTGGCCTCGCCATCATGGCATGGCCATCTAGAAATGCGTCAGCATTTCCCATTGGCTCACGCATTTCTAGATGGCCATGCCATGATGGCGAGGCCACGCTCTTTCAGCATTTCCCATTGGCTGACGCATTTCTAGATGCCTAATCGCCAAGGTTCCGAGTTTACCCGAAGATTTCTTATCATACCCGAGCGTGACGGTAGAATTCAATTTACACCCCACGAAAAATTTGTCTAGGCGCGCCTAAAGAAGTTTTCACTTCAAAAATTAGTTCCTCTGTATGAGCTCGGGATCCGTACTTACCTATCCGGATACCGAGTGACAGCCCTGCGTTCTTCACTCTGCTCAATTGGAGATTGGCCGCGGTTGCCCGCTTCCCACCGCCGCCTCGCGCCTGACTATTGTACCCACAGGAGGGAGCGCTGATTTATCCTCTCTATGTCGAGTTCACCGAGTGCATTGTGAAACTATACATACAGCTATCTGCCTGAATCGGTATTTCTCGTTTCTCCTTTCGAAATAATATCCTCATAAAAATCATCTCGATCTGTAGCGGTGTCGGTTCATAATCCACCCATATCTCATTCAATTATAGTTTTTTTGTTAATTCATATTATTGCAGTTTCCTATTCGATTACCATAGTTCGTCTATAGCAATACGTTAACAGCATGGAACATTTTGGTGTTTTATGTAATTTTTTGTGCAAAAAAAAATGTTTTGTTCGTTTCAATGCCTAACGCGAAACACCGAAATACTCTAATTATTAAAGATACGTCTTTCTTGTCTTCAAATTTTACTTCATAGCTCTAATTTCGTGACATTGCATTGAATAATAACATTTTGGATTAGACAACAACAGTTAGTTACTTTAAAATTGAATTTGTCAAGTCAACCGCTATTAAACCTAAAATACATTTCATCGTTTGCCTTTAGACCGATTACGCTTCCCAAAAACCAATACATCAACATTTATTCAGAAATACGTTCACAAAATTCGCTTTAAACACGATAAGATAGTATCGATAAAATAATACATAACGTCAGTATCGCACCGGTCGCCGAATCGAATCGTGCGATGTGCAAATGTCGTGTTCCCTCGAATTGGCCAAATATTTGACAGGTTCGATGTTTGTACGCTTTTGATGCCGGGATACATTCGACGGGCTTGCCTGTGACGCTTTATTTACTTAGAACAGGCCTGTGAGATGGGAGCTTCGATTGTGTGATCGAGTTATTCGATTTAAATGAATATAGTGACGTTCGAAGATTCTGTCTAAAAGTGAACGATTGTTAAAGTGACAGCGATGTAATTGCATTCATAAATAAATAAGCGGCCATATTTATTGGTGCACTTTGTTTTGTCCTCTCTGTTGTGCCCGTGTACAAATACCTTAATAAGAAAGAGATAGATTATATTTGCAATATATGTCAATCGTTGCAAAGTGAAACTGACGTATTGTTTGTGATTGTAACTGAAAAATGCAATTTCGCAATACAACCAAATCATTCCAAATTGAAAAACTTCAAGAGTCTGTCATGAAATGATCGATTCTTCATCTAAAAAGTTGAAAAATAACATTCAAGTCTAAAAATACGAGTGTTGCACGGTGATAACGTATCGATATGCAAGTGACTGGGGTTCACAGTGACGAAAAAAATCAGTGAAAATGGTTTTATAAGTTGGTGGAGATTGTGTTAAAATAGTGTTCTAATTTAGCTTATTATTGTTAATATTCTTTAGTGTTTTTTTACAAATAACCGTAACCAATCTACATATATAATGTGGAAAATACCCATCAAAGGATTTTGGACGCTGTACGTTCAAAAACGGTGAAATCAAATTATTCAAATTCGTAAGAGTTCGGATTTTCGGCTGAAAGCACGCGTATAATGGAAGGGTTATGTGTGTACGCTACTCGTTAACCCGGCCATGCTCCCCGCGGCGTTGTTAAAGTATCACAATTCGATCGCGTGTGAGATTAATGACTTTACTAGCGAAAGAGGTGTGTTGTGCCCAAACGCCCCATTTTCGGGGTAAATATGGCGCTGGCAACCCTATGGTTAGTGTGTCAAGCTCAAGATTCGACAAGAGTGTTTTCGGTGTACTTTGGTATGTTGGCGATTTAGTTTAGGGCGGGCCATACGATGCGTTGCGCAGCGTTGCGGTAATATTTACGAAGGTGCTGCCGTCAGATTGTACTATAATAAAGAAAAACACCTGCAACAACACTTTTAACATATTCTTTAACGATTGGTACTAATATTTGACGTATTTGACGTTTCAATTTATATATCAGAAATATCTAAAGTAACAACAAAGAACTTTGATTCTGACTTTGACCAATGTGACCACGTTCGATACATCACACCTGTCAAAGACACTTAGACACTTCTTAATTTCGCCAAAGGTCGCGCCAATGATAAATATTAATAAATATTGGTGGACACTTCACACTTTACACCATCTGACCCCAAACTAAGCAAAGCTTGTATTATGGAAGCCAGATAGCTGATATAATACTTATATAATATTGTAAATACATACTTATATTACATAGAAATACCCAGATAGAGAACAAAAAATATTTGTATTCATCACACGAATATTGACAGTGGGTAGGAATCGAACCCACGACCCTCGGCTCGCAGGCAGACTTACTATCAACTAAGCCACAAGGCCACAGCCGATGTTTCATTATGTTAGAAAAAAAATGGTTGTCTGTAAAGTCGGGTTACTGACGTTAGTTGAACGTGACAACTTCAACTACGCCTTAGAGCGAGGTAACGCCGGCGGCGAGGTAACGGCGTTAACGGCACATGACGTCATGTTTTGCGGGCGTGCAGCCGGCTTCATCGAATTATAAGACGTTGTCACGTCAAAAAACACAATAAACATTGGACCTCTGACGAAATTGAGAACAATTCTTAGACACGTACATTTCCATTCTAAAACACCACATTGAAAATGATTTGACAAGATTTAACATAATACGAGTATATGTTGTAGTTTTTATTATTAGTTAAATAATTGGAAGAGCTGAAGTTTTAGCTTTTGGCAACGACAAATCTAGTTACACTATAGTCGCACGGGCGCTGTAACTTACAAAGCCTTATAAATCCAGTTGCGGGCTGTACACTGTGCAGTATCATTACTTTTGATAAAGTGAGCGTACGCTCACGGCGAGGCGGTTTCTACAAATCACCGCTGCCGCGCGTTAACGCAGCGCTTCTTGTGGCCCGGCCTTTACGGGGCGTGGTTAGTCATCAGCTTAGTGTGGTGTTAGGTACTTAGCTTCTGTTTAGCGTGATTGTGCACTGCTTGTCCCGTGCCCGGTAATTAAGCTACACGAGTTGATTGATCAGCTGCTATTTTCTGTTTTTCCTTGTCCTATTTTAGCTTTCAGGTACTACTAGGTTCTGTTAGTTTCTAATCACTTAGATTTTTTATTTCTCTTTGAATGTTCTACTTCGTTCTTCTATCTATCCTAGTCCACTGAAATCGCTATTTGCGATAAGGCTGTCATTTATTTCGCTAGTAGTATTTTGTAACTTTTTAACTCTTTTCTGGAGTACACATTAAAGTGTGTGTCTCTCTGTGTATCACTGGACTTATTAGACATCTCACCCTTTGTCGTCGTATTACAGAGATTGGATCATGATGTTGTCAAAGATCTACTGATACTCAATTATTTACATAAGATTTTCTTCTTAACTTCATCATAAGGTTTATGTAAGTTAAACATATCTGCAACGGTCTTCATCAGACATCCCAGTGAGCGCTGTTGTTACGGAAAAATTGCAAATATCATCACATTTTCTTTTGTTTTTGCACGGTCGTATTTTGATGCTATTTACTGTACAACTATAAACATAAGTAATACATCAGCTATCTGGCTCCCAAAATACAAGCTTTGCTTAAGAGTGCGCAGATTTCACCCGCGCGACGCGTTGTGATGTACATAAATTCGAGAATAGCATGACACAGTTTGGAGGAAAAATCAATATTTAATCAGGCGTCCATTTTTGACCAAGTTTTATTTAATTACTCAATAACTAAACATACATTAAAAAAAATGTTCGGTTTCTTTACTAGAACGTACAAATAGGAATTTTATTACCAAAAAATAATGTGGGGTCATCGCTGATAATTTCGAGTACTCGAATTAAAACGGTTTTTTTCGGTGTCATTTTTATTTTTTTATTGTAAAAAACTCTGATCTATTTTTAAAATTCTATTCGGTTATTGTGCTTCTTCTTGATTGTACCCACACGTCAATATTTTTTTTCTCATAGTTTTTAGTTTCTTAACTTCAGTGAGCGGCGTCGAAAATGTCCTTTTTTCGTTTTCTGGCTTTAGGCGCCCCCTTAACTCGGGGTTAGATGATGTTGTGTAAGATATGTCCACCAATATCTAGTTATTTATAACTCAGCTAACTCACACCGAGTATATAAACAGTTGCTTAGACTATGCGCTGTCTGCCAGACAATCGGTCACTCAGGACACAAAGCCTTTCGAAGATCAAAATATTTATAGCTACGCTGATATAACAACATACTAATGTTTATTATATTCCACTGTGGCTTTACAATATTTGTGTAGATTCTTATCAAAGCAGAGTCTGATAAGAAGATAAATTTGGATTAAACATATATCGGATAACTGTAACTACACACATTATTTTAAAACATCAAGTAGCTTATTTACTTAATGGGTTTTGATAACAGTTTTGGCTAATCGTGTGTAGCATACGGACAATGTGAAAGATGCTCCTTACCCAATCAATGAATGTATGAATTCGATGGTCATATGTTAGTCGATTGGCGTAGTATACATCCTTATTTCATTTCTTAGGTCATTCTTACTTATTCAAAATCAAATATCTTCCGTGTTGTTATGTCTTGTATCATTATCTTATTGTGACAACCGTTCTCATTTTTTTTTTTAATAAAGCGTGACGAGACGATCAGGACGAACATGTGCCTGATGGTAAGCAACATGCCTGCCCCATAACAGCACAGTGACATGCAGCTATTGGAATATGAAGAATCCAAATCATTACCTAGCACTGCACTGCGCTCGCCACCCAGAGATCTAAGTTATTATATCTCTAAGCCCTGTAATTTCTCTGGAAACATTGCCCTTCATACAACACAGTATTTAGGGTACTTTGCTATGACCAGTGGTAATGTTGGCTTTTCCAGTGAAGGAAAACGTCGTTACGAAATCGGCATCTTCCAAGAAAAACAACATATCCGTATTTCGAGGACGTTCGTCATCTGCCAACCCACACTAGGCCAAAGTAGTGGATTATGACTCCGACTTTCTCCTTATGAGAGAAGGTCCCAGCTGTGGGAACATAAGGTGGGCTGCTTATGTCCTCAAGGGTACCAAGAGCCAGAAATCTGTCTAACTGCTATACTAATTCAAATAGGTATAGACATTTACGACCAAGTCGTCGAAATGTAAATTTTGTTTGATATCTAAATTTTTGGAATGCAGGGTTCAGTCTATTTTATCAAAAATAAAAAATAATACGGTATAAGGCGAAAATCATACGGTTCACCCGATTTATTGTTTTTAAGTGATGTTCACTTTCAGTCTAATTACTGTCTTTCCTCAACATATTTAACTTCACTATTGATGCAAATGGTGACGTTTTAATTTTGTAGTTATAAACTGAAAATCTAACTTATAGAATTGAAGTGGCTTAATCACAAACTGTTGTTTTTGTGTATGCAAATAATGTAATCGAATAATGGGCCGCTTCTTGTTTTTAATTTATAATACTCAAGGTTAAGAATGTCATATTCTTGTCACGAATTTGGTATATTTGTATGTTTTTCCTACTCTGGACTTTTTGGTTGGCATTTTTAAAGCATCGAAAGATTTTGCATATTTTTTTTTAATTAAAAAGAAAATGTTTTAGGCCGTTGGATGTATGTATATAGTAAAACTAATTCGGTTAATTTTTAGTTTAGCCACTTTAGTTCTAAACGTGCGATATTTTTATTTACTTAAAGTGTTCCAACTTACACCAATACCTACGCTATCAAGCGTATTTCCTCATTTTTCATTTTCCTATATTTTTCATTATCGTTAATAATTCGTTAATGCCATAGTAATATAGATACTATAATGTGAAATGTGTCGTTGTTTCCAGGGAGCATATACAGAAGAGGGGCACGCCGGTGGCGTAAGCTATACCGCGTCAATGGACACATCTTCCAGGCGAAACGGTTTAATAGAGTAAGTTTGGTTATTTATTTCTGAAACGTTACATAAATTGCTTTTAGTCTCAAATATATATATATATATATTTATTTATTTATTATATACTAAATATTCACGGAGTCTGCAATTCAAAACACCGTATATTACTTGAGTAAGGTCCAAGGAGTAAAGAAAATTGTGTCGTTTGGACGTCATGTCATAATAACTCACAAGTCACAAAATTGTGCTCAGAGACTATTGTGTATTGAACACGGTGGTTTATAATAGAGGTAGAATTAAGATTAAACATTTAATATGTTTACTATTAGGAGGTGGCTGGTAAATATTTTTTTATGAGAGAGGGGGAGAATTTTATTTATAACATATTTATAGTGACAGGATGAGCAAGACCTGCAAGCATGATGGTAAACAATATGCCTGATAGCACAGTGCCACGCAGTTATTGAACATAAATAGTCTTTGGACTATTCAATTATTTATATTATCCAAATATTTATACACCCAAATTGACACACTGAATTTAGATGCGCGTTTTATTTTAAAAGAGGCAAACCGTTTGCAGTTGTACTCAAGCCTCTACACCCTAGCCATCTTTGGGCTAGCGCGGTAGGAGCGTCAGTTGCGCGCTAGCGATAGTAATGTAGTTTGTAGTGTGTAGGACTCTTAGCAGAGTCCGCCTGGGCAAGTACCACACCTTTGCCAGTTATTCTACCGCCAAGCAGTAATGTGCAAACATTACTGTGTTCCGGTTTGAAGGGCAATGTTTCCAGAGAAATTACAGGGTTTAGAGATATAACATCTTAGATCTCTGGGTGACGAGCGCAGTGCAGTGCTAGGTAATGATTTGGACTCTTCATATTCTAATAGCTGCGTGGCACTGTGCTGTTATGTGGCAGGCATACTGCTTACCATCAGGCACATGTCCTGCTCGTTGTGTAACTCTCTAATAAACAAAAAAAAGTTATATTTCTTAAAAATTCAATTTTTTTAGGGTTCCGTAAAACGTAAAAACGGAACCCTTATAGATTCGTCATGTCTGTCTGTCTGTCTGTCTGTCTGTCTGTCTGTCTGTCTGTCTGTCTGTCTGTCTGTCCGTCCGTATGTCACAGCCACTTTTTGCCGAAACTATGAGAACTACACTGTTGAAACTTGGTAAGTAGATGTATTCTGTGAACCGCATTAAGATTTGAACAAAAAAATTAAAAAAAAAGAAAAATTAGGGTTGCCCCCCATACTGAGAACTGAAACTCAAAAAATTTTTTTTCATCAGACCTACACGTGTGGGGTGTCTATCGATAGGTCTTCAAAAATGATGTTGAGGTTTTTAAAATGATTTTCGTCTACACTGAATAATTTGCGCGAGAGACACTTCCAAAGTGGTAAAATGTGTGTCCCCCCCCCTCTAATTTCTAAAGTAAGAGAATGAAAAATCTAAAAAAAATATATAATGTACATTACCATGTAAACTACCAACGAAAATTAGTTTGAACTCGATCTGATGAGTAGTTTTTTTTTAGTACGTCATAAATACACTATTATTGAAACTTCGATCAAAGTTACAACGAACTACAAGAACTATGTGTACTATGTATATTATGTTACTTGCTGCAACGGAACCCTTCATGGGCGAGTCCAACTCGCACTTGGCCACTTTATTTTTTTCTAAAAAAGAACCCATTTCATTTAAAATTGAATTCACAGACTCGACCAAATGTTAAAAAAAAGAAGCTATCATTCTCAAATGAGTCATCTAAATTCTAAATAAATGAAAGTAAGTTTTAGTTTTTTGTTCATACTCGTATTTCAAATACCGCCACATCGATTTCGATAAAATTTATATTATGAGATCACCTCTAAACTATGATCTACCCCAGACAAAAAAAAAAGATTCACAATCGGCGTAACAAACATAGGTACAAAAAAAAACAACCGAAACATACTACCGAACTGAGAATTTCCTCCTTTCTCGAAGTCGGTTAAACAGTGTACTTTCTTGCGCGCGTACATAAACACATTTTTAGGGTTCCGTAAAACGTAAAAACGGAACCCTTATAGATTCGTCATGTCTGTCTGTCTGTCTGTCTGTCTGTCTGTCTGTCCGTCCGTATGTCACAGCCACTTTTTGCCGAAACTATGAAAACTACACTGTTGAAACTTGGTAAGTAGATGTATTCTGTGAACCGCATTAAGATTTTTACAAAAGTTTTTTAAAAAAACAAAAATTAGGGGTGCCCCCCATACTGAGAACTGAAGCTCAAAAAATTTTTTTTCATCAAACCTTCACGTGTGGGGTGTCTATAGATAGGTCTTAAAAAATGATGTTGAGGTTTCTAATATAATTTTTGTCTACACTGAATAACTTGCGCGAGAGACGCTTCCAAAGTGGTAAAATGTGTGTCCCCCCCCCCCTCTAACTTCTAAAGTAAGAGAATGAAAAAACTAAAAAAAATATATGATGTACATTACCATGAAAACTACCAACGAAAATTAGTTTGAACTCGATCTGATGAGTAGTTTTTTTTTAGTACGTCATAAATACACTATTATTAAAACTTCGATCAAAGTTACAATGAACTACAAGAACTATGTGTACTATGTATATTATGTTACTTGCTGGAACGGAACCCTTCATGGGCGAGTCCAACTCGCACTTGGCTACTTTATTTATGACACGTACTCTTCTTAACGTTTAATGTTATTTTGTTTTTTTTTTTTAAATATAAAGTAACGAGACGAGCAGGTCATTTGCCTGATGGTAAGCAACATGCCTGCCACATAACAACACAGTGACACGCAGCTATTGGAACAAGAAGATTCCAAATCATTACCTAGCACTGCACTGCGCTCGTCACCCAGAGATCTAAGTTGTTATATCTCTAAGCCCTGTAATTTCACTGGAAACATTGCCCTTCAGACCGGAACACAGTAATGTTTGCACATTACTGCTTGGCGGTAGAATATTTGACAAAGGTGTGGTCCTTCCCCAGGCGGACTCTGCCAAGAGTCCTACCACTACAAAAATTATTTGTTTAATTAAATAATTTGCATATAACATTTTATAAATGGTTACTTGTTAATACGGTAGAGGTAGTTTAGCACATGTGTGCATCAGGTAAACGCAGTCGATAACGCAACAACAATTATTTAATAATTTCCTTATAATTAAAATAAATATCAAATCGTCATTGACGTAGGAATGTATCTCGTATATGGTTATCTATGAATACAATGTTTTTCAGGAAATATAAAAATAAATACAAAAAAATTGTGTGTCGAGTGTCGTATGTATTTTACGCTCGGAAGGCGTGAAACATTAGAAAAGTCAGTGTATACAAAAACTATATTTGAAACCTCAACATCATTTTTGAAGACCTATCGATAGACATCGCACACGTGTAGGTTTGATGAAAAATTTTTTTTTGAGTTTCAGTTCTAAGTTCTAAGTATGGAGGCCAACCCTAATTTATCTTTTTTTATTTTTTTTTTGTAAAAATCTTAATGCGGTTCACAGAATACATCTACTTACCAAGTTTCAATAGTGTAGTTCTCATAGTTTCGGCAAAAGTGGCTGTGACATACGGACGGACAGACAGACAGACATGACGAATCTATAAAGGTTCTATTTTTACGTTTTACGGAACCCTAAAAATCAGTATTATCACGTATTTAATAGCGAAATTGTATTATGTACAGTTGTACCTCTACATACTACATTTTGGGCAAGATTCCGGTAGGTAGAGGAGACTTAAATTATATCAGCCGCAAGACGTCCACTGTTGGACATAGACCTCCCCCCTAGATTTCCACAACGAACGGTCCTGCGCAACCTGCAACCAGCGGTTTCCAGCGACCTTCGTGGGGTCATCTGTCCATCTAGTGGGAGGCCGTCCAACACTGCGTATTCCGATTTATGTATCTAAATATTTAAAATAATGGGTTGACGTTTTATAAATAATAATCAATTTGTAAATTAAATATCCGAGAACCAACTTCAAGGAGTTCATACTCCCAAAAACGGTGGAACTGTACCTACTCATTCAATTCAATTAAATTTATTTATTCGAACCATTAATTCAAAAGAACACTTGGTAACGTCACTTACAATAAAATTATACATAAATAATCTGTGTACATGATAAAATAATACCAAAGAATAATGTCAAATAAAAAATAATCAGCTGTAAATGGTCTAAGATCCGGCTGCAGAATCTCTACATTCATCGCGTATTTAATCCAATTCACATTTGAACAAACATTTATGATTAGGAGAATACATTGATAATAGGTTGCCAGTCAATAAGTGGCCGCAAGTAATTTTAAATAAACTGATGTTAATTAATTTTCGAAAAAAACTTGCGCTCACTTGTTTTTTAAATAAAATATCATCCACATCATAGCAATGTATGTAAAGAATTCGAAAATCGATGGGTGCCGGTGCACAGTCGGCCGCAACTACTTCGCAGCCATATATATATATATATATTTCAGAGCGCCATATTCTGCTTTTCAGCATGCAAATACACCAAAACAAAACTTAACAATGGTAAAAAAATGTTGCATGATTATAAAAAATGCATAAATCTATATTAACGTGATGTGCAATCATTAATGTCAAGTTTCATAAAATATAATATGTTGTAATTATGTCAAAATTATAAAATAATACGATGTAATAAATGTCCATACAACCAATTTTCACATTAGGTCAAGTCAAGCAAACAGATTTGTCATTAATATACGATTTTTTTAGTGGTTTTCTTAATATTTGTAGTGGTAGGACTCCTAGCAGAGTCCGCCTGGGGAAGTACCACACCTTTGCCAGTTATTCTACCGCCATGCAGTAATGGGCAAACATTACTGTGTTCCGGTTTTAAGGGCAATGTTTCCAGAGAAATTACAGGGCTTAGAGATATACCAACTTAGATTTCTGGGTGACGAGCGCAGTGCGGTGCTAGGTAATGATTTGGGCTCTTCATGTTCTAATAGCTGCGTGTCACTGTGCTGTTATGTGGCAGGCAGGTTGCTTACCATCAGGCACATGTCTTGCTCGTCTCGTCACTCTTAATTTAAAAAAAAAGACGAGTACTCTTCGACACTGTAGTATGCCTTCTCCATGGGACAGTTAGATTATAAACTAACCTAATGTAGGATTGTTATCTCACACGTTTTATTATCATAGAACGGCATTTACAAGCGTATGGTGACACATTTATACGTTTTACCAATTAATTATTATTTTTCAAGTACAAAATCTAATTGGCAGTACTAAATATAGACCTTGGTATTTTATTAAGGAAAAAATTATCAGTAGCATTGGAAACCCGACCGGTCAATCTATAGGTCTCATTCGCAAACTATGGCTGGTAAATGCAGTACAAACTCTAATATTAGTTTTAAGTGTTACGTTTTGTGCAGCTAAAATAATAAATAAATAAGAATGTTTAGTTTATCCGAATAATGGGAAAATGCGGATTGGTGAGCGCATTGGTATGTGCAATGTTTGAATAAGTACTGATTTATCGACCTATGACCATAAACAAACCTATTTGTTTACATACTTATTTTTTTGTGTTATTTCCGTTGTGGCGATATTACCATGTGTATAGGTTTTGTGTTGTGTGATTTGTGCAATCAGTGTCAATATCTCAACGCGTTCTGCTATAAATTTAGCGACGCATTTCTAGTGCAGTTCTTTGTAGCTTTGTAACAATATAAGTATGTAAAGTAGTGATTTTTAAACGTCGATGATAGATTAGTATGTAATGCAAAGCTAAATAGATAATAAATAGAGTACTGTGTTTTTAAAAATATCGGCCATGGCTATCTTCAACGCAAACTGATATAGATATTATGTAGAGTAGTGTGATTTAAACTAATTAAATATTGACGGTTGAGTTAGTATGTAATACAAGTAGTTGATTATATTGCAAGCGACTGATTGTCTGCCTTATTGAACGTTGCATAAAGTAGGAAATTGTACGTTAATTAAATAAAGACTAAAATAAATGACCCGAGTTTGTTTCCCGGTCGGAACAATCTGGTCGTTTTATCTGGAATAAACATTCAACAGGTAAAACTTCTACAGTAATGTTCCTTGTATAATAATGGGAGGTGATTTATCTCTTCTAATTTTTTTTACAAACTTTACCTTTGAAACCGGAATCCGACTAAATTAATCGAAAGTTTGATTATTTCATGTTGCTCAGTCACGTAAGAATGGCTGAACGGATCTGAGTAAAACTCAAATCACGGTTAGGTCTGAAATAGCACATATGCTACTTTTGATCGCTAGAAAATAACGGGAACGAGGTTCTTATAGTACAGTAATATTTGCGGATTACTGTTTGGCGGTAGAATAACCGGTAAAGGTGTGCTGCTTCCTCATGAGGATCCTACAAAAAGGCCTACATACACATACATAAATAGCCCACTAAATGTTCCCATTGCTTTTTTTTTTAAACTTTTATTGGCTTACACTTGACCGCCATCTCACTTGATGTTAAGCAACGATGAGGTCTACGATGGGGCGTGTTTACCTAGAAGAAAGACTGGGACTCGAGGCATTCTCTCACAAGGAAAGAGTCAAAGCCATAATCCACCACACTGGCCCAGTGCGGGTCAGTAAAAAGCAAAAAGGCCTACTACTACGTAATAATTATAAATTTTATGGAATGAGTTATCACTAGCTATGGCTTCGATTCCCGCTCAGTGCAAATATTAGTTTGATGAATACAAACATTTGTTCTGTGTCTGGGTGTTTCTATGTACCTATAAAAAGTATGTATTTGCAACTACACTCACAATCAAAATGAACCCTATATTTCTCTAGTTTACAGAAATCGTTAATTTTAAAGTAAACTAGCGGCCCATTCCAGCTTCGCTCGGATAATAACCTAGATATACCAACTGCAGCGCCATCTGCCGGGCTGATTTGTGAATCTAAACCATCCAGGGCACTACCCAAACGTATGCAAAAAAAAAACATTCAAATCGGTCAAGGAGGAGTTCACTTACAACGAAAAGTGGCATTGATTTTTATATTATATAGATAGATAGATTTAATGATAGTACCTACGTTGAAAGTTGTCATTAAGCAACAGCAAATGAAGATTTTGAAAATATGAATGCTATATAAGAATAGTCCCACAAAACCGATTTTGTCGAAAATATCGAAGTAACGAAAAATAAAGGTGGATGGTTAAGAGAGGATTCACACGGCGCGGCTGCCAAACGCGCCCGCGCGCGGGCGCGGCAAATTTCCATATAAAATTGAATTCAATACACACGACACGGTTAACGGCCGCGGCGGCTGCGGCAGCCGCGCGGCGCCCGCGTGGCTGCGCGCGATTCTTGCGCAGTAGCTTTCCGGAGCAGAAACCGCGAAAACCTGCGGTCTCGTGAATATTGAAACAAACCCGTCGAGCGGCGCGGTTGGCAGCCGCGCCGTGTGAACCGGCTCTAATTGTGCCTGTTAATATACAGGGTTATTGGTAATCAGCCTGCATCCGTTTAAGGGCATGTTCTGTATATTTATACAAAAAACTTTTGTTCTACAACTTTCGTTAAAACTAATAGATAACCCAAAAAAAATTTGTGTTTGTTGCCCTTTTTTGTACTGTTTAGCGACTTTTTAGTGTTTATTCACTTCGGCACATCATTTTTTGTGCGTTAGATAGCGTACGCGCTCTTGTTACGAATTGTTACGAAGAGATCGACGCTTTTAGACCGTGCAAATATTTTTTTTTTTTTTTGTAAAAGAAATAAAAACTCATTTTTTTTAAAACTGTAGAACAAAAGTTGACGTATTGAATGTACCTAACATCCCCTTAAAAGGATGCAGGCTGATTACCAGTAGCCCTGTATATGTCTAAGTATTATATCAGGTATCTGGTTCCCATAGTACAAGCTTTAGGTAGTTTGGGGTTTGTTGTTTGATAGCGTTGTGTGAGACATTTCCGGTAATATTTGTTTATTTTATTTTGTTAAAGCTTTTTACATATTTAGGGATTTGATATGATATTTCCGGCAATGTTTATTTATTTTATGCCTTGTCTTATTTCAGCGCGCCTTCTGTGCCTTTTGCCAAGACCGCATATGGGGTCTGGGCCGGCAGGGCTTCAAGTGCATCCAGTGCAAGCTGCTCGTGCACAAGAAGTGTCACAAGCTGGTACAGAAGCCGTGCTCCAACGAGCACGTCGATCCGGTCGAGGTCAAGGATGACGCCAACGGGGAGAGTACTCTCGGAAGAGCTTCCTCTGTCAGGTAATTATTTTATTGTTTATAAACTTTTGCAATTTGACACGTAATGTTTATTTATATAATCTAGGGTAATATAACTATTTGGAGCCTAAGCTGTCCCGATGCTGACCAAAGGCCTCTCTTACCCTCTATTCCGAGAACATCCAATTTTGTTGCCAGTTCTCGTTCAGTTCTACTCACTTCGGTAGGTATTTGAGGCAAGTTGAAAACTGTCACATACCACAGCCATGTACCCGGGTTCACCCGAACATTTCTTTCATTCATGAGCGTGACTCTTGAGCTCAATTCTCAGGTCACGAAAAATCTGTGTGTGCGCCAAAAGAAGTTTTCACTTCAAAATATAGATCAATTTTCCTTGAATCCTGTCTAATCCGTATACCGGCGCCATGTGGGTTCGGGCCATCGATATAAACCATTTGATGTGCCCTCCCGAACTTCAGGCGCACGGAATTATGTCATCGTTGGGAAGGTTGAGCTCACTCTTTCCGTTCTAGTCGGTTGCCGGAAGCGGTGAACGCCGGACGTTTTTACCGATCACTATTCGTTGTCAACAACCAACAACCAAAATAAGTAGAACCACAACATACCTCGCCGCTAGCGATTCTAGGGGTCAAGTTATTATTTATTATTATTATTTAAGTAGATTTGTTGTATATAAACGACTTACGGTACACACAGAGACGCAAATGACGCAATCTGTTACGAATTTCAAGGTGCCAAGGGCATGGTTCGGGCCACGTTTAAACCGAAATTCTAATCGGAAAGGGTCTATATGTCTTTTAACCTTTTGCAAGTTTTTTTATGGTAAAAAGTGACGAGACGAGCAGAACATGTACCTGATGGTAAGCAACACGCACAACAACACAGTGACACACAGCCTTCAAACCGGAACACAGTAATGTCTACACATAATTATAAGCCTAAATTGTCCCACTGCTGGGCAAAGGCCTCTCTTCCCTCCTTCCAGATAGTCCGATTTACGGCTTTGGTGGTCCAGTCTTTATCGTGCGATTCCAATTCGTCACGCCTCCTTCGTCTACAGAGTCCACTGTGCATTACTGGTTGTGAATGAAGCCTGTGTGTTGGTCAGTTCCCGGTCGCGCGCCGAGGAGCCGCCGCTGCCGGACACGCCGCCCGCGCCCGCGCCCGCCCCGCGCGACGACCTCGAGCCGGGCTCGCAGCGCCAGTACTCGCTGGACGACTTCGAGCTCATACGGGTCATCGGACGAGGCTCCTATGCTAAGGTAATACAAAATACAAAAATCTTTATTGCTGTTTGAAGATAAGATATTACAAAATATACAAACTGGCCTCTTCGAGGGGCATGCAATGTGTCTGGCAAAACAGCTTCTATTGGTCCGAATTTATACAATGATAATAATCTTGGTGACTTCAAATCGAGAGTGAATCGGTTTCTTTTAAGTAAGCACGCTTCATCGTAGGCCATGTCGTCGCTTAACATCAGACGAGACGGCGGTCAGTGTAAACCTAGTCGATTAAAAAAAAAAGAAAAATAATAATTAAAGTGAAACTTTTATTGCATCGCGTCAAACTTTTTCGTCCATCTATTGCATGGCGCGTGACGGTCGGCCGCGTAGTGTTAAAGTGCAGGGCGCTCGACAGAGCAGTTCCCCATTGCCCGTTCTCCCGACTACACCAGCCATATGATGTAACTGTGTTAACGTATGGTCGTTTAATACTGCGAGCGTTGGCTGCATCACCGAAGACCATCCGAGAGTTCAACTTGCAGATGACCATCAGGGACGAAATGCAGTCGTGGTAGAGACACTGAACAGGAGGAGGTGACTTAGAAAATAGCAAAATCGGACTAAAGAGCGCTAAAATTATGTTGAATGTCCCTACTCCTCCTTGTTTCCTTTTCTTCCTTCTAATCCATGATATACGTATGTAAAACAAGTAGAAAACAAATGACAAAGGTCACGAACCCCGAAGTCTGTCGAGTTGCTAAATTTAAATTTAAAAAACTGTGTAAATGTGCTTAAATTAAACTTATTGACTCCAGGTGCTGATGGTAGAATTGAAGCGAACGAAACGCGTGTACGCCATGAAGGTGATAAAAAAGGCGCTGGTGACGGACGACGAGGACATCGACTGGGTGCAGACGGAGAAGCACGTGTTCGAGACCGCGTCCAACCACCCGTTCCTCGTGGGGCTGCACTCCTGCTTCCAGACGCCCAGCCGGCTCTTCTTCGTCATCGAGTTCGTGCGCGGCGGTGACCTCATGTGAGTTACCACTAGCTTTAGTCAATGAAAGCTGTGGTACGAAATCTGCGTAAATAGCTTACTTAATGTAATAATAGTTTAAAGAAAAAAAAACTTTTATAAACATGCTTTTAGTACGCACAAAAAATTACAAAATATTATTTTTTTCGTATCCCATTCAGCAAACCCTTTCATTTAATACCCATATCATGGGGGTGCATTTCAAATAGCCAATTCGCCATCTAGGATGTCCGCCATGTTGGATTTAAGTTACGTGACTTTTTTTCTTATTCCTGACAGCAAACCCTTTCATTTGATACCCATATCATGGGGGTGGATTTCAAACAGCCAGACCGCCGTTGGGGAGGCCGCCAAGCTGCCATATTGGATTTGTAATGACCTTTCTTAGCTAGTCATGTTTATTGTCACCAGAACTCAGAGCGTGTTCAAAATTTCATCCTAATCGAGGAGTGGGTCAAATTAAGATTCCAAGATTTTCTTACATACATAGCTTCACTTGTAGCTAATAGAAGCGTGTTAAAAATTAATTCAATTACTATAATTAAATAAATTAGTGGTCGCTAAGTGGTCGAAATTAATTATAAAACCATATTTGTCTATTCTCAATTAGACTACTTTAACTTAACAATACTCTTTAACAATAAATAAAAGAGTATATTTGCGTGCGTGTGTGTGTCAAATACATATGTTGTTTTACTAATTGAATGTATAGTTTATGCACAACCTAAAAAAACAGACCGGGGGTCTACCGCCGAACGAAAAATGTCATCGCTTTGATGTTGCTCGCTCTTTTCTTTTCGCTTGAAATGATAGAGACAGCATTAGCAAAGCGATAGCCGGTTTAGTTAGGCGATAGAAGCGCCGGGCTTCGGATCGGCAGTCACCGTTCTTCCGAATAAACCAGCCGTCACTTACGGACCCGTTTAAAGTTCCGCTGTGCGAGTAAGCGTGAGGGCCTTAGAGCAGCGTTTCTCATTCGCCGGGTCGCGACCCGGTACCGGGTCATGAAAACAAAATACCGGGTCGCAACATTCCATCCAGAAAAAACAATAGTATAGAGTCACGAGACGAGTATAACAAGTGCCTGATAGTAAGCAATAAGCCCATAATACCTACCTACTATTGATTGTAAGTCAGTTAGCATTATCGAATAGCACGATAAAGCGTAAGATTTTGGATATAGCAGAGGACACTGAAAAAACCGTTATAATGCATCTGAAATCATTATTTTTCCTTACAAATCGATGAAAGTACAGTCTTATACGATAATGCCAATCTTATGTGTTTTGTTCGATCGATATGATTTCGAGAATACTATTAAATAAATACATAAACCAACTTGAAGTAGAACCGGACCTTCGCTTATAACTTTCGTCATTTTCCACGAACTTGGAACTTGGATTCATTCGTTAAAAATAACCAGCAGCTCCATACTTCGCACTAAAATTTAGAGACCAAAAAATGAATGCGTAGAAATATGTACCTACGAGTAGTTCCTAAGGAGTTTCATTAATAATAACGTGTATTATTTTACCAAAAAATGTCCAACCCGACGGGTCACGCAGGAACAGTGTGAAATTTACCGGGCCATAGCAGAACAGTGTTTGAGAAACACTGCCTTAGAGCATTATTCAAGTAGAAATTACAAATCTTGGATCACTTTAGGACACTTTTTTCGGCAAAAAAATGTGACTGAAAAGGTTTAATGAAATGACCGATTCCGATTGTAGGCTTTGTTAATGAATCCTCGTTGTCGGTTCCAGGTTCCACATGCAGAGACAGCGACGGCTCCCCGAAGAGCACGCGCGCTTCTACGCGGCGGAGATCTCCCTGGCGCTGCACTTCCTGCACGAGCGCGGCGTCATCTACCGCGACCTGAAGCTCGACAACGTGCTGCTCGACCACGAGGGGCACATCAAGCTCACAGACTACGGCATGTGCAAGGTTTGTGGAACATATCGCTACTTGGCCGTGGTAGCGCTGGTGCGGAAGGTACAGCTAGTTTCGTGAGTTACAGCCAGTTTCGCAAGGCACAGCTAGTTTCGCAAGGTACAGGCAGTTTCGTACAGTAGGTACACTTATCTATGTAAGATGTTGCTGTTTGAACAAAGTGGAGTTATTCAAACGAGGTTCTGTCATAAATGTGAGGTACTGAGTTTTTCACAGGGTTTTGCGGGTTTTGTGAGATACCGCTGTTTTTGCAAAGTGCCGTTATACGTATTGCTAAAATATGTGTAGGGTAGGAGATAGAAGATGCCCCGAGTCCTAAAAGTAAGACCATTTAGAGGGATATTGATGCTATATGATAAAAAATATACAAAATAACGTGTCTTAATTAAAATTGTATCGCTTTTCAGGAGGGCGTCCGTCCCGGCGACACGACATCAACGTTCTGCGGCACTCCGAACTATATCGCGCCGGAGATACTCCGCGGCGAGGAGTACGGGTTCTCGGTCGACTGGTGGGCGCTGGGCGTGCTGACGTATGAGATGTTGGCGGGCCGGTCGCCGTTCGACATCGCGCAAGCCGCCGACAACCCCGACCAGAACACGGAGGACTATCTGTTCCAGGTGAGTTGTGACACGATGTACCACCAACCAGTAGTGTCCGAATATTACGTTCGTCGTGTTTCTGTCTTAAGGACAATGTTTCCAGAGAAATTAGTGGACGAAGAGATATAACACGACGATATAAAACAAAGAATAAAAAGTGAAAGCGACGGTAGTGAACATACTCGTAATTTTGACTAATAGATGCAATGATTCAAAAGTTAGATAATTGTTGGTAAGTTATAGTCACTTTAAAGTATGTAGTTTTTTAGTAATAGAGTTGGAACAACGAAAGTACGGATCCGACTTACTACATATACTATTACTACATGTAACTGAGGTTCGTTGTTTAACCCCCGACAAAAAAGGGGTGTTAATTTCCGTGGTTCTTGGCTATGTTTGGTTAATATCGATTCAAGATGGGCGCCTCTACAAAATGGCGGACAAAATACTTCTACACAACCTACCTGAATATGTGTTTCAAATGAAAGAGCTTGACTAGTATAATACTATATACTTAGACAAATTTCAAATCCAAAATGGCCGCCACCACAAAATGGCAAATTACATTTTTTTTCACTGATACCTCAATATGGGTATCAAATAAAAGAGCTTGATTATAAGAATACTATAAACTATGACAAATTTCAAATCCAAGATGGCCGCTACCACAAAATGGCGAATTACATTTCACTACTCCCTCAATCTATATCCATATTGACCCAATGGATACCTCATATACTCACTCATATACTCATGTATCAAAATAAATGAAAGGGCTTTACTAGTAGAATGTTGTACATATTACAAATCCGAGGTAATGGGGAGTAAATCAAAAATGTTTAAATTTGTTCTCGTGTTTCAGGTGATCCTGGAGAAGACGATCCGCATCCCCCGCTCGCTGTCGGTGAAGGCCGCTTCGGTGCTGAAGGGATTCCTCAACAAGAGCCCGCCGGAGCGGCTCGGCTGCGGCGAGCACGGGTTCATGGACATCGTCAGCCATCCCTTCTTCAAGAGCATCGAGTGGGAGATGGTCAGTACCTACCAACATATCTGTTTTTAAGTAAAAACTTATTTTGGCGTGTTTCAAGACTGATTTTTCATAGGCTGTGAATTGAATTCTAACGTCGCGTTCGGGAATGATAAGAAATCTTCGGGTAAACTCGGGACCATGGCCATTGGCCGTGCTGACGTATTACTAGATGGCCATGCTCATGGCCACGCCCTTCGGTTTCACCCACGTAGTTTCCAAAGTAAGCTATCAAATTCTGAGTTATACATGTTCACTTCTATCTGCAGTTCCTATGACAGCCAGTTTTTTTTAAACTAAAGGTGCGCTTATACGTGCGACTAAAATTGCTCAATTCCAGTCAATACTCATCAACTATGACGTCACGACTACATGAAGCAATTTACGGCAACGGCAACAAGCATCAATACTGCGCAATACAATATTGAGCGATATCGCGCAACTTCATCAACTAGGCGATACTGTCCTACACGAGCATTTCAATATTCGCTCGCTATGGACGACATTATTCTTGCTGCGGCGGCTTGTAGCGCCACCCGACCTCTCGCTCTCCCCGCGGAAGCAAGACAGCAAGCCGCAAAACAAACAAGTGCGAATGAGATATTTACAAAAATTGCTAGGAATATTCATTGGATATTCGTCAATTCGTATCGGCGACATTGAGCAATATGAAATATCTGGAGCAATTAGAAGCAATATCGCCGAATCGGTCCATTCGTGTCGCCGAGCAATTATTGGCCTCGTGTCACCTTTAGTTGGCAACTCTAGCACCAAAAGAAGTACCTATAACTTGAAAATCTGTTTCGCTTAGTTGAATTAACCAGAATTGTGTGTGTTTGTTGTTAGCTGGAGCAGAAGCAGGTGGTCCCGCCCTTCAAGCCGCGCCTGGAGGGCGAGCGCGACCTGGCCAACTTCCCGCCGGAGTTCACCGACGAGCCCGTGCATCTCACGCCCGACAACGAGTGAGTCGACAACGCTACCTATTACGAGATGGATTTTAAAAAATCTTCTTACAACCAAAGGCGGATCCAGGATTCAGGACATGATCCTCCTCCCCCCTGGGCTGGGCTCAGAATCCAGAACCAAAGCGGACCACTAAATTAACCGATTTAACCCGTCAAGCGGCAGGGAGGGAGCCCATATGGGCTCGGCGCCGGATATGACTCATTCATAGTATATTATAGTATATATTTGTAGTGGTAGGACTCTTAGCAGAGTCCGCCTGGGGAAGTACCACACCTTTGCCAAATATTCTACCGCCAAGCAGTAATGTGAAAACATTACTGCGTTCCGGTTTGAAGGGCAATGATTCCAGAGAAATTACAAGGCTTAGAGACATAATATCTTAGATCTCTGGGTGACGAGCGCAGTGTAGTGCTAGGTAATGATTTGGACTATCATGTTCCAATAGCTACGTGTTACTGTGCTGTTATGTGGCAGGCATGTTGCTTACCATCAGGCACATGACCTGCTCGTCTCGTCACTCTATGCTATAAAAATCTAAAAAAAAAACAGGTGATTAAAAGTTTAAAAAAAAATTGAATCTATCCTCAAAAATTTTGAGGTTAGTTTTGACAAAACAAATCATAAGTGAAGCTTTATCATCTAAAAATTTCTGCGGCAGCAGTATAAAAAAATAACTATGAACTAGTGAAATCAGTTAATAGAATTTTTCTTAAAATAAGTCTCAACTGACGGGTTAACTTCGACTATATATTATACATATAGGGGGACCACCCCCTAGCGTCAAAGCTGGACCCACCCTTGCTTCCAACCTACCGTAGCGGCAGTGGACCATTTGCAGAGTCCGTCTAGAAATGGCGGCCTGCTGGAAAATTATGATAAATGCCTTGCTTTTTGACTTCAACGACAAAAGAAGTGCGATCTAAATAGGTGGCAAGTTCGTTGGTCGGTCCTGACCTTGAATTTATCTGTTACAACATACAATATTTAAACTTCAAATACATATAATTTCATTTCTTAATTAGGATAATTAATTTAAGTCTATGGTCAGACTGGGCTTGTTTTCGCATATTATGAACTGGCCTGTTATTTGACATTTATGTTTTTGATGGGATCGAATTAAATAATTGGGGTCTCGGATTGGGAACAAAAGCATTATTGTAATTCAACCCGTAGCTCAAGCTCGCCACTAGTTGTTGAAAATAATGAAAATCAACAATAACCAAGAATTACGATGATGAATATACCTTCCTAAAGTCGTCTTCTAAAGTATCTTTCGTTCGACAGGTAGACTATGGAAAAACATGAGACATGTATTGTTTGTTTTATCAAATTATTAGATATTCACAAAAATATAGACCTACAAACTACGATGATGAATTTACCTTCCTAAAGTCGTCTTCTAAAGTATCTTTCGTTCGACAAATGATTTAGACTATGGAAAAACATGAGACATGTATTGTTTGTTTTATCACATTATTAGAAATTCACAAAAATATAGACCTACAAACTTCCGGAGTGAAGGGTTGTGAGGTCAGGTCTTCGTAAAAATCGTACAAGTGAAGTAACGTCACGAAATTTCTAAGTACCATTTCTTATCTGCGTCGTTTTCTTGTTTGTTTTCAAAAGAAAAAATACGTGTACAATATATTTTTTTAATCTAACTGACGGACTGATTATTATTATTTTTTAGTCATTGCGCCTATTGGCATTAATCTTATATATAAAATTCTCGTGTCACAGTGTTTGTTTCCTTACTCCTCCGAAACGGCTTTACTGATTTTTACCAAATTTTATATGCTTATTCAGTAGGTCTGAGAATCGGCTACTAGCTATTTTTCATACCCCTAAGTATTAGGGGTTGTTCACCCCAAACATTTTTTTTTTAATTTTTGGTACATTTTTTTGTTTTTGTTTTTTTATAAAGTGGCGTTAAAAAATACATACAACCCTAAATTTTTACCCTTTTATCACCAACCCCTGTTTTTTATAGCCATTTCAGTAATTTAATCATTTGACAGTGAACTCCTAAACGACGGGACCGATTTGAATGTTTTTTTTTGTGTGTGTATTCGAAAATGGTTTAAATTCACAAATAACCCCGGCAGATGAGGCTGCAGACAGTGTCTAGGTTATGTCCGAGTGAAGCCGGAACGGGCCGCTAGTTTTACGATAAAATAATTTAATTTTACGATAAAATAATTTAATTTCCCTACATTTTTTCAGTACGGTGATCGCCGACATCGACCAGTCCGAGTTCGAAGGGTTCGAGTACGTGAACCCGCTGCTGATGTCCCTGGAGGACTGCGTGTGACATCACGCCTGTCTGCTGCATCCCTACCACGATCCACCGCAGGTAACCTATGCTATAACCAAAGCTATAAATGCTTTATCTTAATATGTAGACAGATACTTTGCCTTTTTGTTAATGACGTTACCAAGTGTTCTTATGAATGTATGGTTCGAATAAATTAATTGTATTGAACTACTGATAGTCGATCGCCTTTGATCTTGGAGGCAACGCCGTGATGTCTAGACACGGGTAGATAAAACCGAAAACTGAACCGCGCTTACGAAATACTAACATTGTAATGTTGGCAATGGCGGGAGCGCGCTTCCCGCGTCTCACCCCGCACGCCCCGCACGCCCCACACGATTGCCCCGTCTAGACGACTTTGTTGAACGACTTTATGATTGAATAAACTGTGCTATGGACAATTTACTAAAATCGCTTTATTTTATGTGTTTTATTTGTGATGGAGCAGAGTATCTATTTTTACTCGTGATGGGTAACATTTCAGTGTTTTCAAATGAAATTTTGTCGTGAAGCATTACTTGAGGATTCCTAGCAGAGGAGCGAAATCTAGTCTAACTAGTAGTACTTAGTCTTTGATGCGACGCCCCACGCCGCTGTTGATGAGCCATGACCATCGATATAAATCAATGGATGTATCCCATACTTCAGAGGCACGGAGTTATGTTATAGTTGGGAAGACTGGGCTAACTCTTTCCGTTCTAGTCGGTTGTAGGAAGCGGTTTGGTTGTCAACAACCAAAATAAGTAGAACCACAACATGCCTCGCCGCTAGCGATTCTAGAGGTCCAGTAGATTGGTAGTTGTAATCCACTCACGCTACGCCACACACACGCAGTTTGTTAACAATGTCTAGGTGCTCTTTGATTTATATCGATGGCCATAACCGCATCGACAGTGTTCTCTATACTCACTCCCCAATGCACAGTTATTTATGATTACAAAAAATTGAAACGTTATATTAAGCAGTGATGTTCGTTTGCAGGCATACGGCTACGGCGCCGAGTCGTCCTCGTCCGACTACGACTCGGTGGCGTCGGAGCTGCCGCCGCGCAAGCCGACCCTGCTCCAGCACATGTTCTGTCTCCCGCTCAACTGACACAAGAAGCACGGCAAGCCGCCTCAGGACAAGTAGGCCTCTTGCCCGTGTCGTACGCGACACATACTCGTCTGTTTTATTCAACATTTTCATTTCTACCCACATTTTCACCAAACCCACAAATCAAATACAAAACCCTCCACAAATAGGCCTGTGTTGCACGCAACACACACGTACAACCCCCCCCCCCCCCCCCCTGTTTTAATGCATTTTAATTTCTACCCACATTTTTTACTGACGCGAATGGAAAACTTTGGACACTTAGGCCTCTTGGCTGTCATACGCAACACATTTATATACCCGCCTCTTTTCGACAGACGTTCAGAAAGTCTTCGACAATTATTTCGTGTTTTATACGTACTCGCGTATTTTATTCCACTTTTTTTCTGCTTCCATTTTTAAGTGACAAACAGACAACAGACCCTACACAGAGGCGCATAGGCCTCTCGCCGATATGTGCAGAAATACGACGTAATTTGCGTACTCCCCTATTTATTTGCAGCTGTTTCTAGACTTGTTTTCTAATTCGTAACTACGTACCCTCATTTTTTAAATCTCCGCGGAAGTGAATGTTGTCTACCCGCAAATTTAACAAAATCGTGGTTATAATTAATGACTATATTATAAATATAATTGTGGCTAGTTTTTGTAACTCTACATTAGCAAACAGGAATATTAGAATTATTTATTGACGTATACATTGTTGTTTGCTTATGTCAAGATAAATCAGTTTTATAATGGTTTTAAGTATGGTTGTCTTATTCGAGTATTTTGTATTCTGTGACACAATTTCATATTATTGAGCGTTTTGAACCTACCTACACATGAAACAATTATTTTTATCATGATTTTATATTAAGTTGTGTAAATTTTCTGATTTATAATTGAATATCCATTATCACCGGTAGGTATATTCATCAGAAAGAATCAATCGAAAATGAATACCTGACGATCCATCGTTCGATTTCAATATATTTCATTTATTGGCTATGCACAAATCTAGGAATAAATATAAACTCGTTTATCGGCTATAATTGGTTCGTTTTCATGTCATTCAAAGTAAACATGGCAAATGAAAAAACTAAATGAATCCTCCCAGATTAAAACAACATTTTGAATCATTTCATTGTATCAAATTGAAATATAAAGTTACGTACATATGTATATGTTACAAGTCCCTACAGCACAGAAAAAGGAATTGAAATCTGTCCCCTTGTATATTAAAAATGAAACCAATTAGAAGTTTTAGCCAATGTTGGTGCTCATAAAATGATGCAAAGAAATGGTAGGATGCGGTAAAGAATCATCACATTTTTCTATAAATATAATTATTATAAGTAGATCACTCACTCCTAAATGGAATGCTTCTTGTATATAAAAGTTTATTATATAATACAAAAATAATATAAAACTTAATATTTTTGAAACTATTGTAGTATTCTATCTATAGTTCTTTCTCTGAGAAAGGCCGAGAAGTTATTATTATATAATGTAATATAAAAAGAAATTACCGCTATGATAAATTATCTAGAAAATGTTCGAGATATGCAAGCATGATACTTGAAAGTTGTAAATAAAATTTCGCATAGTCTTCTAACAAATGTGTCTAAATTATTCAATGTCTAAAAATACTACGCATATAATCGTTAACGTGGAAAATAAAATTGTTTAACAAAGC
This sequence comes from Ectropis crepuscularia, assembly GCA_963693475.1. Taxonomy (NCBI): domain Eukaryota; kingdom Metazoa; phylum Arthropoda; class Insecta; order Lepidoptera; family Geometridae; genus Ectropis; species Ectropis crepuscularia. The sequence goes on from OY856358.1 coordinate 22,841,104, forward strand.
AACAAAGTTATTGTTAAACCACAGAATTGAAAGTTAAAACCAACCACGATATGGTATAGACTACTCTTTAAATACCTATATTTTTTGTTGAATGTTGTATTATCTAGATATAATCGATAATCGTCGGTTAATAAGGCAGGTGAAGTAGATTCCTAACTGAATGGATACCAATTAATTGTGAATAAGTATTCCGTCGGCAATCACAAGCCATCAAGTCGAAGACATCAGACCCATCGCGAGTCACACGCGGATGAGATTGGATTTTAGGATTGTGATCAATGACGCAAAGGATAGGAAGCCTATACTCAACAGTGGATAAAACTAACTAACCTAAAAATAATTATAGAATGACGTCCACTAATTTCAATTTTGCGTTTTCATGAACTAGTACAACACTCAATTATTTTACAGAACACAATGTTACCAAATGCTAAATAATTTATGTCAAAATTATGCTCCTGAAAATTAGGTATTTTAATATTTTAAGTCCTGAAGAGTTTTTTCATCCAATGTCTACAGGTCTACTACTAATGTGTAGACATAAAATATTAAAATACCTAATTTTCAGGAGCGTAATTTTGACATAAATTATTTATTAACTGTAATTACTTACAGTAATTAGGTACATTAATGATTTTACTTTCAATTCGTTTTACATTTTTTTAAATTCACAATAAATTACTTATTGTATTGTAAGACATGATGATATAATTTAGATTTAGGTACCACCGAAAGAATCAGATACAAAATAAATTGTGAGGTCAAACCACCTATGATCACAAACGCCACTTTGTTGGACGGATTTGTTCCCGCGCTAAGAACATTTTTTCTTTTGCGGTTAATTAACGTTCGTGTATTGTGCCATTCCTCAAATAGGGCAAATGGTTACTTTTAAATAGCAAAAATAAAATGGCGTCTGTTATTGTAGGCTGGTTGGATCATAAGTCATTAGTCTCTGGACAAACGGCTTGATGTACTAAATTGTACTTTGGGCGAAATACGAATAGGTACTTACTATCATTTCGGTTTACTGGTATGGAAAGTTAGATATTTTTATAACGGAATCTACGACAGATGGTCTCTAGTGGAGAATTAGATTAAATGCTCCTAAGGGGTTTATGGAATCGTATTTTCGACACATTTCCTAACGTTTACGAGACGATTCGTAGGTACATCGCGTACTGCCCTTACACACAATATTATCGCTTATAATAGCATTAGTCCTACCTACCTTACCATTCATTCCTCATTCCCATTGTCATTAATTTTCGATCAATAATATTCTAGCTATAAATCTATGTATATTATGTATGTATATTGAAGCGAGGTGATCTGCTCAAGGCACATAAGGAATTAAAAGTAGTGGGTTATTGAGACTCAAATTGTCTTGGAAACGTATTATATTGATAGCCTTTATTCGAGTTAGCGTATTCCCTAGAAGTATAAACTTAAGCTAGATTGTTAGATATACTTGTATGGAATGTCACTGAACATAAAATAAATTGTATGTACAGTAGTCTAAAATGTAGATATATCTGAAATAAAATCTATTGACTTACCTGACTTAATACTAGGTATGTTTTTCCGTTATGGCGTATTGTTAATGTAAAGGTAACCTAAGCGTATGAAGAATACGGTTCCTTTGACGACCGCAGTTCCATACAGTTGATAGCGTCTGTGCGACCTTAACGTAGATATATTAGTATTTGAGCTTTGTAATTATTTCGAAATTAATGTATGTATATTGACGTGTGCTTATCAAATTTCTCTAATCAAATAAAACAATTAACGCCATCTTTGGCGCAATTGGGAACTAATTTGACAGTTTTATATATTTTTTTTAGTATTCTGAAAATGTCTTCTTGTTTATATCATCGCTAATGTTCTCTGTATATTTTAGCTCTAAATCAAAAGAAAGCAATAGCAATGCGATAAGCGATATTGTGAGATGGTAGACTTTGCAATAAATAAATTATGTCAAAATTTAGAGAATAATTAACAAATTGTACAAAATCAGAGATGACATTCTGAAACGCGATGTACATATATGTGTGTGTGTTTATTAAGTGTATATTCCATACGAAGTATTTTATCATGCATTTAATAGTACAGAAAGTAAAATGGCTTCCAAAAATTTTAATAAAAATGATATTATAGATAGCGTAGGTTATTTTGACGCTTTGATATATTAATTTGTAATATACTAACTGTCCTATTAAATGCATTATTATATTCCGATTCCCTTTCGTAGTTTCTGTTCGTCCTATAGCTAAATCACTCGTTAGGTAGCCAACGAATTTTAAATATAGCTATATAATATTGAGCACTGAAACAATTTTAAAATTGTGTACATTATATTAACAAATTGTATCGATTATTATATTATAACAAATTATTGTTAAATGTAGAATGAAGACTTAATATAAAATACTATCGGATCGGGTGGCGATGCTCAAAGTTGGAGCTCAAAGTCCACAGACTATCTATAGCTCGTAGTGATCTATTAGACATTTTGCACAGATATTATAGATAAACACACGCGAGTCGGTTTCTAAATCTTCCCTTATTAAATCTCAATTTTAAGACAAGCGAAAATTTACCCTATTCTAATTGAGGATGAGTTCATTTATGCTCGTTGCGAATATATAATCGTTTGTTATGGACGAGGTTGTTTGTTACATGCCCAAAATGTAATTGTGTTATTGTTGCATTTCTCGTTGTACTCTAACGATGTATTGCCAAACCCAGCTAGGGCGGCGCGCTTGCCGCCTAACTGAAGTTATTAAATGGCTTATTATTGCTCTCCCTTTCATGTCTGGTAAAAAAAAAAAGGGAGACCAATTGCAAGATCCCCGGGTCTCGAGTGCTTACTGTTACTTTGTATTTATAATTGTATTTAGACAGTATTTTGGTACTATTATCGCTTTAGGTGTAATTAGTTAACATTCCAAGTGTATTCGATACTCGTTGACATCACATATTTATGTCAATTCTGAAATTTTGGCAAATACACTTTCTTGTCGCGTCAGATTAAAAACAAAAACGTTTTTATTACTACTGTAATTAAAAAAAAAATACTACTGTCAAAATTTTACAATTGCCATAATCGTTGGTAATGTCAGTCTACATACTGCACGTTAAAATAAAAACAAACGTTATGTTTGAACTCGATAGTTTATTACCAAAAAGTTATATAGATACTAACAACATGACAACACATATAACGCTTAGTGTTAAGATGTTACGATAGAACAAATTATATATTAAAGTATTTTTAGTTCATACTCGCATGTTTACACCCCGGTATTATAAGGTATTATTTTTAAGTATATGTAATGTTTTATTTAATTTTGCTTATGTAAGTTGTACACCATACTTAATGTTTCGTTCGAGAATAGCCAGGTGCGAGAGTGAGTCTAATTGACTGTGAACTTGGGATATTGTACTATTCTATGCTTAACTAAGAAATAAAGAAGATTAATCCGGTGTTGTGTTTCATTTCCTTTGGTTTTGATAAACGTATTTTCGTGGAATCTTGGCTGGAAGAAGTGGAGCAAATTAGAGGTAATCTTTGCTGAGCCGTAGGATAGTTATGACTAATAAAATACAAATTGAGGTCCAGCGTTTTCTGTGTTGCTGATGATGACGCTCATTGTTTGTTGTGTTGCCCCAACAAATAACCCCATAGCTACGTGTCACTGTGCTGTGGGCAGACATGTTGCTTACCAGGCACAATTTTGCACGTCTCGTAACTCTATCTCTATGCTATAATAAATAATAAAAGATCTTGAGATAGAGTTTGATGGAGTATTTTTTTAACAAAATATTTATTTATTTATTGGTTAACAAAGGTGTCATTATACAATTAGGAGAGCCTAAGAACTCACGCAGCGATTTTAACCCGCGCCCGCCGCAGTTGCGGAACTACGGATTTATTTCAAAATTCAAGAGACGTTTTTATTTTCGCGTTTCCCCAGCCGCCACGGTCGAGATTAGTACACAAACGTGGCGGGCCATGAACGCAAGACGGGCGGTTAACGATTACTTGAGGTCTAAGTCCATCCAACCAAAGAACGCGGGCGTGTCGTGAGTTGTGCTTTCATTTTTTACATTATAATCGGTATTCTTCAGAAGATGCACGCCCACAACCGCGGCGATCGCGGTTGAAAATCGCTCCATAAGGTCTTAGCCTTAGAATTCGGGATGTTACCTCAAAGAAGTCTATTACATTTTGACGTGACAACGTCTTATAAATTGGTTTGCCGGGTGACTTCAAGAAACTGCGTTACGCTCCGCTCACGTTATGCGCTCACAATGAGAGCGAGTGAGAGGGACGCGTGCCTTTCACTTTTTATGTCTGTCTCTCTCGCTCTTAGGCGGGCTAACCATGCCCGAGTCGCCGATTCGCTTTTACCACTCAAAGTCGTTGTCACGTAAAACTTTCGCCCGTATACCGACTTTACAGGCAACCAATTTTTGAAGTGAAAACTTTTTTAGGCGCGCCTAGACAGATTTTTCGTGGGCTGTGAATTGAATTCATTCGTCACGCTTGGGTATGATAAGAAAGCTTCGGGTAAGTTCGGGATCATGGCTATTGGCCATCTAGAAATACGTCAGCCAATGGGAAATACTGAAACGGCGTGGACAGGCCATCATGGCATGGCCATCTAGAAACGCATCAGCCAATGGGAAATGCTGACGCATTTCTAGATGGCCATGCCAAGATGGCGAGGCCACGCCCTCCAGTTACACCCGTGTAGTTTCCAAGGTAAGCTATCAAATTCCGAGTTTTAAGTTTTCACTTCTATCGGCAGTTCTTATGACTGCCATTTTTTTTTAAATTACATTTTCAGTTTATAATGTCATAAATACCTATAGGGTTATTTGTTGGGGCAACACGACAAACAATGAGCGTCATCATCAGCCTGTGTTCGTCCAATGCTGGACGAACATATATACGATATACATAAATATAACACCTACGATAGGCCTCTCCTATAATACGCCGCTCAGCCCGGTCCTCGTTCTTACGTTTCCAACCGCCACCAGCAGTCTTTCTCAATGAGAGCTCAAAATGCAAATAATTGTATGACGAATACGGATACTTTTGCTGTCTGGATGTTTCTATGTCTCATAAGTATAATTTCGTAATAAGACCATCTAGGCAGTGGTACGTACCTACTGCCTGAGTAGGTATGCCTTGATGGATATAGTCAGGGTCAAGGCCGGATTCACCTTTGGCTCCAGGGGGGTCACATGGTCGTGGTAAAGCCACAAAACTGCAACAAGTACACGCATCACCCAACAGCTCCTCTCCGCATGCATCGCCAATAAAAATCAATAATAAACTGCCTCTTAATATTAAGACAATCGATGATGAGCGTAAGTTTGTTAGGACCTTGACAGACCTGCTGCTCTCGAAAGCCTATTATAGTAGTACCGAGTTTTTAACCGACGACTTTAGAAATTTCGAGGATGGAAAACTTGGCTCTTGACTGTGGAATAAAACACTTCGCTCCAAAAGATTATTATTTTAAATTGCAATGCCCGATTGGGGTACGTTACGACTTAAGGTACAAGTTCGCGCCGCGACCGCGACGCGAGACCGCGACCGGAGACCGAGACCGGAGACCAAGACAGGCACTTGACACTATGGAATTGTATGGACGCCAGTTCGCGCTGAGACCGCGACAGGAAACCGAGACTGGTCGCGGTCGCGGTCGCTGGTCGCTGGCGCCCATACAATTCCATAGTGTCAAGTGCCTGTCGCGGTCTCCGGTCGCGGTCTCGCGTCGCGGTCGCGGCGCGAACTTGTACCTTTAATCTGCTGTTTATTTGTTCTTGTAATCCTGAAAGTCGAGAGTGAATTGACATCTTCTAGGTAAGCACGTTCCATCGTAGACCGCATTGTCGCTTAACGTCAGGCGAGATGGCGGATTATCAATTTTAAAAAAAACAGGCCGATTCTTTGATTTGGACAGAACATTTTTAAGTCTTGGTAGACGTCAGAAGTTCCATCGACAGTTTTTATTTGTTGAAGCCCGCCATACACGCTACGGTCTGCCGGAGAGGTCTACCTGTGCAGTTATGCCTGCGCAGGTAGACCGGAGTGTGTGTGGGAAGCCTGCACAGGCGACCGGAGCAAGATCGAAAATCAATTCTGTTCGGTTTTGCGCAGGCATAACTGCACAGGTAGACCTCTCCGGCAGACCGTAGCGTGTATGGCGGGCATAAGGCTCATGGAACAATTTTCACGGGCGCGGGTTTTATTTCAAAACTCACGAGACCGCTGATTTTCCGCTGATCAGCCGCCGTGGGAGAAATTATTGCCCGCGAACTTTGACGGGCGGGGGGATTGGCGGGTGACGCACGGCCGGCAATCACGCGCGGGAGCCGGGCGACTGCCGCGCGCGCCGCGGCTGTAAAACGCGTCGCAAATTGTGCTTTCGATTTTTACACATATTTCTGCATTCTACAGAAGCTGTGACATAACTATTTTCTTATCTGTGGCCTACAAATGCAGCGGGCGCGGCTGTAAACCGCTCCATGAGTTCTTAGCCTAAAGCGTCTCATTTGTACGTACTAATTCACCGTTATCGTCAGATGGGCCAGATTTCAAAGTGGCGGATTAGCGAGAGAGTACTATTTAAGGGGGGAAGTAACAAAAACACTAATAAAACCCATTCAAGTTTATTTATTTCAACATAACTGCACACAAATACATCAATATATTAAAATTAATCATAAATCTACACAAAATGTTATACCGTCTAGGACAAATAACATAAAATATGTATTACCATTGTGGCACAAAACTTTGACATATCCACACATACGAGAATTTTTAATTTTATACTCTTCTGAAGACAAATTGTATGTGCTCTTAGATAGTTATCATAAATACCATAGCCAAAACAGAGATCTCTAATCGATGTGACCAGTACTAATTTCGATATTTATGTTCTAAATAAATGCTATTTTCACAGTATATAGTCTGTATTATATTCTACTCGCGATCGCGATATTATTTAAATTAAATCTACTTTCGGCTACACGTACCGATAATCATTATTATCTCTTCAGTAATTTACTGTTCGACATTATATAGCTTAAATGCATGTTATCCGCCCTTTTTAAAGTTCAACGATGGAATATACATATATTAGTATTTTATAATACTTATGCTTTTGAAGCTTATATAAAAACTAAGAAATACTGACAAATAAACAAATTCAACTAAAAAGGCCAATTTTACTTGTGATGTTTTTATTTAGTGGGTATGCGCCGCTATATAAAAATACGGTCTAAGAATCGAAACTCCGAATAGACTATTGTGAGCTTTCATTTTTTTAGGTCAAGTTTAATAGAGTAAAATAAACAATCAATTAAAAATCAAGGTTTAAACTTCCAGTTTGTCATTTTTCTAAAGTTTTATTTATTTTAGCCAGACCATTCTTAGATATTCACCATAAAATCGGCCTTCTTAGATCTGTCTCATACTTGTGATACATCGAGATTCTAACAAAGTGATATGGAAAAAAATATTAATGATGAATTAAGTAACACAAAAATACTGGATTACTTTGTCCTATAATACTGTAATGAAATAAATAAATCTTATTCCCTGAGTATAGAAAGTTTTACAAATATATTGAAGATCATCTTGATGTCATTTAAAATAATTACCAAATACATTTTTGACGAAGCGTAAATTCAAATTTTTAGAAGGCAGTACGCGGTCCGTTGATCATTACTACTTTCAATTCCCAATAAATCCTAAACTATAAATAAACTCTGTAAATTTTAATCCCAAAATATTAGCTTTATTAAGTTTCTGGGACTACACACAATAATTTCTAAGATAATGTTCAATTTTTTTTATGTATTTGATACATCTTTATGCTTAGAACTAGAAGAAATAAATAACTTCATTCTAATAATCGAAAAAAATCATGCAGGAAGTCTGGAAGAGAGTAAGATCTATTCAGAGATTCTAGATACACTTTGATATTTGTTACGGGAAATGTATGAAATGTAGCATACATATACTTGGATTGTCCAGAAGTGCAGTAAGTTCTATACTAGAACGAGTATCTAAAGCTGCACTAGTAGGATCATATCGGATTTGGCTGGGCAGGGAGAGAAATACGAGTAGTGAAGGTGAGTGTTGACGTACGTCAATATAAGGGGCCCCTTATAAACCTACAGCCCGAGTCACAAGTCTTGGGGTCTATTCGATATTTCTCTCTCTGCCACACGATGGACCCGGCACCCGCACGGTGAATCCATGGAATGCTAAGAAGTTCGTCTCTGTATATAACTCCTAGGAAATTTATACAATTCCGAAGCTCTTTAGGAAATGTATAAACGGTTGCCTGGAAGAGATCGCTTTAAGCGATAAGGCCGCCAATTGAATAGCTCATTTTTTATTTTTTGTTTTGCAATTAATTTCTTGTACTTTCTGGCTTTTAATAAAGAGTTTTTGTATTGTATTACATTGTATAAAATATGGTTTCAAAAATTATTTAAGACATACATACATATCCTGGAAAATGTACGTGCATTTACTGGGAATTGTATATACCAATATCGCATAAAGAAATGTATGAAAATAATGTTTTTAGTAACACATTGTTAGAATGTTCAAATAAGGGTCTATCACTGAGATTCACTCCGGGTGGGCTCGCGCCAGAAGCTCTGCGGTCAGCCCTGTCAGACTATCTTAAAAGTTTTACATTTCTGATTCCTATTTAGGAAATGTGTCTAATATAATTTATTTCACACATTTCCGGGCGATTTAAGGAATTACATACATTTCCTAGGAATTGTTTACAACGACGGATTACATACATTTCCATTAACATATTCACTTGTTACAGCTGAGAAGCAATCAATGAGAAGCAATGGAAACATAATGAGAGTATTCATGACAATAAAAATAAGTAATAAAAGTAATTTAGTTTTGTATCTTTCTTCCCAGACTCACTGCATGACATGCTTTATATTTTATAGTTCTTACACATAGAACCTATCAGATCACCAACATATTTATCACAGAACGGAACCAAATATGAAATAAATAATCATAATATTGTAATCGGACTCAAATAATAATAATTAAGACTCATCACTTTTCCTCGGGATATTTGCGCTGAGTGTAGAAGCGCCTCGCTCTTTGATGACCGATGCGTGAATGGGATAGCAACACAAACATGCTCAAGAGTGACAGAGGTAGCTATACAGGGTTACTGATAATCAGCCTGTATCCGTTTAAGGGCATGTTCTGTATATTTAAACAAACAACTTTTGTTCTACAACTTTCGTTAAAACTTAATAGATAACCCAAAAAAAAATTGTATGTGTTGCTCTTTTTTGTACTGTTTAGCGACTTTTTAGTGTTTATTCACTTCGGTACATCATGTTTTGCGCGTTAAAGAGCGTACGCGCTCTCGTTACGAATTGTTACGAAGAATTCGATACTTTTAGACCGTGCAAATGCACTTTTTATTTATTTTGTAAAAGAAAAAAAAACTTTTTTTTTTTTAAACTGTAGAACAAAAGTTGACGTATTGAATGTACCTAACATCCCCTTAAAAGGATGCAGGCTGATTGGTAATAACCCTGTATAGTTATTTAGGAGCTGTTTATAAGGACATTTCTGATAGAAAACAACGATAATAATTTTCCAAAAACTAGTTTAAAAAAAGTGGTATTTCCTCCAGAAACATCGATCCAATGTACGCCATCGATGATGTTAAAACTATAGTACAGTACGACCAATTTATCTGTAGAATGTACCGATGGCGCCACATTCGAAAAGTGTTGCCACCTACACGAAAAAAGACAACTTGTATTCTTTAATACTCGGAACTCAGTAGTTCCACTTTTAGCCGTTTCTTTATAGTAAAGATTGACGAGACGAGCAGGACATGTGCCTGATGGTAAGCAACATGCCTGCCACATAACAGCACAGTGACACGCAGCTATTGGAACATGAAGTGTACAAATCATTGCCTAGCACTGAACTGCGCTCGTCATCCAGAGATCTAAGATATAATATCTTGAATACATGATGTATTTTTTTATAGTTTTACAGATAAGTTGGTGTCACTGTATGTTGTGATCGAGGCAGCTCCCACAGGTCAGCGCGCGAGGGCCGAGGGCGAAGGCCTAGGGCTTACTTGTCTCCGTTCTCGTGCGCTATCTTTTGTTTCTTGGTGGGCGGCGAGCCACCGGTGAACATGGCGCCGGAGCGGAGTTCGTTCATCAGGAACGGGACCTGGGGATTCAAAACAAATAAATAAATATTGGTGGACAATTTACACACAACACCATCTGACCCCAAACTAAGCAAAGCTTGTGTGATGGCGGCCAAATAGCTGATATAATACTTATATAGTTTTAAATACATACTTATTACACATAGAAACACCCAGACACAGTGCAAACATTTGAATTCATCACACAAATATTTGCACTGGGTGGGAATCGAACCTACGACCCTCGGCTTCGCAGGCAGAGCTACTACCAACTAAGCCACGAGGCCAGTCATTTTAATGCATTCATTTTCTTAGCCATCACTTTCTAAGAACTCGCTATAACAAAAAAAAGCTTTATTTATCCAACATTTTAGTCAGTTTTTGAAGGTACCAAAACTTGGGGCCGATTTACTAATCCGAAAGATATGTATTATGATTTACATATTTTACCAACGGACCTTAAAATCAGAAAAATACATTTGTGCCAAAGTGCATTTTTCTATGTTGAAAGAAACGCGAACTTCTCAACATGGTTAAAAGGTATTCTGCGTTACCCGTGCTCTTTTATTGTAGTTTATAATAATTAATGGGCAGCAGCGCTAGGCAGGCTACAGTATGTTCTCACAAACGCGTTGTTTGAACTATCTCCCTCTCTCTCGCACGTGCAGCGGCCGCGTCGCTCCGTCTCACCTTGTGCTCTAGCTGCATGTTGTGCAGGGGTGGGAGCGCGAGGCAGGCTCGTAGAATGTTCTCGATGGAGGCGCGTTGTTTGAACTATCTCCCTCTCTCTCGCACGTGCAGCGGTCGCGTCGCTCCGTCTCACCTTGTGCTCTAGCTGCATGTTGTGCAGGGGTGGGAGCGCGAGGCAGGCTCGTAGAATGTTCTCGATGGAGGCGCGTTGTTTGAACTATCTCCCTCTCTCTCGCACGTGCAGCGGCCGCGTCGCTCCGTCTCACCTTGTGCTCTAGCTGCATGTTGTGCAGGGGTGGGAGCGCGAGGCAGGCTCGTAGAATGTTCTCGATGGAGGCGCGTTGTTTGAACTATCTCCCTCTCTCTCGCACGTGCAGCGGTCGCGTCGCTCCGTCTCACCTTGTGCTCTAGCTGCATGTTGTGCAGGGGTGGGAGCGCGAGGCAGGCTCGTAGAATGTTCTCGATGGAGGCGCGTTGTTTGAACTATCTCCCTCTCTCTCGCACGTGCAGCGGTCGCGTCGCTCCGTCTCACCTTGTGCTCTAGCTGCATGTTGTGCAGGGGTGGGAGCGCGAGGCAGGCTCGTAGAATGTTCTCGATGGAGGCGCGTTGTTTGAACTATCTCCCTCTCTCTCGCACGTGCAGCGGTCGCGTCGCTCCGTCTCACCTTGTGCTCTAGCTGCATGTTGTGCAGGGGTGGGAGCGCGAGGCAGGCTCGTAGAATGTTCTCGATGGAGGCGCGTTGTTTGAACTATCTCCCTCTCTCTCGCACGTGCAGCGGTCGCGTCGCTCCGTCTCACCTTGTGCTCTAGCTGCATGTTGTGCAGGGGTGGGAGCGCGAGGCAGGCTCGTAGAATGTTCTCGATGGAGGCGCGTTGTTTGAACTATCTCCCTCTCTCTCGCACGTGCAGCGGTCGCGTCGCTCCGTCTCACCTTGTGCTCTAGCTGCATGTTGTGCAGGGGTGGGAGCGCGAGGCAGGCTCGTAGAATGTTCTCGATGGAGGCGCGTTGTTTGAACTATCTCCCTCTCTCTCGCACGTGCAGCGGTCGCGTCGCTCCGTCTCACCTTGTGCTCTAGCTGCATGTTGTGCAGGGGTGGGAGCGCGAGGCAGGCTCGTAGAATGTTCTCGATGGAGGCGCGTTGTTTGAAGAGCGCGTTGACGATGGGCGCGCCGGACGGCACTACGGGAGCCTTCAGGAGGTACGCCAGGGTGGACAGTACGCTGTGCATGCTTTGCCATTCTGAAAAAAATTGACAAATGAGTATTCATTTTGTTACTGTGTGGAAAATATACGTTCCTAGTCAATAGCCCTAAAAAATATGAATAAAAGATATGAATATGAAAGAATAAGACCTATCATTTAGAATAATAAAAAAAACTCTAGAATGAAAAAAAAACCGTTAAACTCACATGTTCTTAAAAATTAAATAAAATTATGTTTTTTTTGGCGTATTACATATAATACATTGCGAGTACTTCTTGTCTGAATGTCATAAGGGGCCTTTCATTTTATGAAGAGTATGGCAAGGTACAAGTAAGGCAAATGCTTGTTTGTGGTCTAAGAATCTTACAGAAACGAACTATAGACAATATCACGACGATCGGACGTGTACTGCGCGCTCGACATCAGGACGTCTACTCTGTTTCAACGAAAACGAAATTTCGAAAAAAAACTCGCGACTTTCCTACTCTCGTTCTACTTTGTTTCGTCCGATACAACATTGTTTGACGTATTCTGTATCTCTCTACGTACACTCATCCAATGCTCGCTCGGTACCAGCTACAGTCTCGCCACACTCCAGCGACCACACCTTGTGCATCATCCTCCCTAAAGATGACGCGACGATCTCTCCACGTAGGGTAAAAGCCGGATAGTTGCGCTACTTTTCAATAACGCTGAGTTATTAAAAAAATGTACTTATTCAGAATAATTCGACGTGTATATCGAAACATAGGTCTTTGATCTTTCATAGTAGCCCATTTTTTTAAGCATAATTAATATTTGTTTCGAGTAATTCCTGTCGACCTCTTAAAAAAGGGATAGTTGCCTACAATAGTGGATAGTAGCCTAACGTTAAAAATGCTTCGAGGGATACTTGCCTCTCTGTATTTTTATCAGATAAGTTTCAAGTAATTTCATGTAATCAGTTTTTATTATTTACTGAGATCCTTTATAGAGTACTACTTATCATAATATTAACCTTTATTAAATACTAATCACAATATTAATCAACATTATAAAACAGTACTAGGTTTTAACTTTGTAAACCATTAAATTACAACAAAAATAGACCCCAAACTTTAAATTGGGTAAGTTCATAATAAAATATTATTTTAAATATTAAATAAAAAAAGTTAATAATAAAGATAGAAAAATATGGCCATCAACTTTGGCATTAGCATTAATTATTACCAAAAGCCAGGGTTGTTCCTAGAGCAACTATCCGCAAGAGTAAAAAGGGTGACTATCCTTTTTGATACGGATACTTGCTTCTATTTCCGAAATAAATAAAAACCATTCAAAAATAAAACAAATAGTGTAATTTAAACTCTAACGCATGCACAGAAACAGAAAATTGACTGAAACTACAATTAATAATAAACAATATTTAATAGAAATGTCTTACCAATATAATTTTGATGATCGTCAAAGTTTCGTCGCGGAAGATTTTTGCTCACACGAACAAAACGCGTGCGCCTACTGGCTTAGATAGAACTAAGGTCAGTAGGGGGGTCACTTCCAATAATAATCACGCGCTAACACCACCGACATATCTAACATAGTGTATTCGAAACCGAGGCATGTATCCCTCTGAGGCAACTATCCGGCTTTTACCCTATACTCGTCCAATGCTCGCTCGGCACCAGCTACAGTCTCGCTACACTCCAGTAACCCCACCTTGTGTATCATCCTCCCTGGTAATGACGCGTTGACGACGATCTCTCCACGTACACTCATCCATTGCTCGCTCGGCACCAACTACAGTCTCGCTACACTCCCAGTGACTCCTCCTTGTGTATCATCCTCCCTAAAGATGAAGCGTTAGCGACGATCTCTCCACGTACACTCATCCATTGCTCGCTCGGTACCAGATACAATCTCTCCCCACTTCAGTAATCCCACCTTGTGTATCGTCCTCGCGGAAGGCGATGCGCTCCAGTAGCTCGGCCAACACGACCAGGTCGAGTATCAGAGGCACGGCCAGCAGCGAGTCCTCACATGTATTGTGAACCACCACCGTGTTGTGTCCGTGAAGAAGAATCTCCGATGTGTATTCATCCATTGCGCGCTTCGAGTCACCTAGGAAACAAGCATATATTAGGAAAACCGTCGATGGTTTTTGTTTCTAAAGCTTCCAGAACACACTTTTGACGTGACAACGTCTTATAAATTGGTTTGCCGGGTGACACTTCAAGAAACTGCGTTACGCTCCGCTCACGTTATGCGCTCACAATGAGAGCGAGTGAGAGGGACGCGTGCCTTTCACTTTTTATGTCTGTCTCTCTCGCTCTTAGGCGGGCTAACCATGCCCGAGTCGCCGATTCGCTTAGGCGCCTGCATACAAGTTTACACGTTGCCAGTTAATTGTAAAACGATTGTGTAGTGATAATGTGACAGACTACGAATGAATATTCACATTAAAATTATTTTACCACTCAAAGTCGTTGTCACGTAAAACTTTCGCCCGTATACCGACTTTACAGGCAACCAATTTTTTTTTTAAAGTGAAATCTTCTTTTGGCGCGCCTCATACAGATTTACCGTGGGCTATGAATTGACCTCTAGCGTCACGTTCGGAAATGAAAGAAATCTTCGGTTAAACTGGGATGATCTAGAATCTGCCATATGGATGGCCATAGTCATGGCCACGCCCTCCGGTTTCATCCGCATAGTTTCTAAAGTGAGGCTATCTGCAGTCCCTATGTCTGCCAAATTTTTTTATGGTATAGCACTGACGAGACGAGCAGGACATGTGTCTGATGGTAAGCAACATCCCTGCCACATAACAGCACAGTGACACACAGCTATTGGAATGTGAAAAGTACAAATCGTTACCTAGCACTGCACAGGGCTCGTCACGATATTTGTATAAAATGTTTTGTCTATGCTCTGTAATTGCACTGGGAAACATTGCCCTTCAAACCGGAACACAGTGATGTTTTCTCATTACTGCTTGGCGGTAGAGTAACTGACAATTGCTCTGCAAAGAGTCCTACCATAATAATGATTTTGGATACCATATGCTTATAATCCCATCCCATCCCATCCAATCCAATCCAATCCAATCCCATCCCATCCATAAATTACGTCACACAAATTTCATCCTTTTTATCCATCCCGTCCTTGTCACAGTTGGTCACATTTTTGAGACGACCCCCTCCCCCTTACCAGGTGTGACGTCACATATTTTTGCAACTTTCGTTTAAATTTAGTGTTGTAATACTTAGATATCAAATGTGGACATCGAAAAAATTCGCATGCGCGATCATCCATGCGAACCCAACGGAGTAAAAAAGGTGCTACTCGCTATAAGCGATAGCTGTTTTAATAACAAATAATTAAATTAAATTCAATTTATTTATTCGAACCATTAATTCAAAAGAACACTTGGTAACGTCACTTACAATAAAATTATACATAAATAATCTGTGTACATGATAAAATAACACCAAAGAATAATGTCAAATAAAAAATAATCAGCTGTAAAGGGGCCTTGTCATTTAGGTGCAGCTGTAAAAATGCTTTGTCATTGTGAAAAATCAAATTATCCAAATAATGAATACATACAGTACTTAGACAAATTTACATAAATGTTTAGTATTATTTTACCTTACTCAATTAGTTCTAGTTTTGACATAATATTCCTTTTCCAAACATTGCTGTCCTTTACAAAATCATCTACAGTGTAATATGCTTTGCTCATTAGTTAGTTTTTTATTTCAGTTAATAAGTTTTTATTTTATGATTTGGATTCGCAGAGGTGACATACCAGCATGTACGCCACAGAGTTATTACAAGTCTCATTATAGGGGGGACATGATTATAGGCCGTTAACACTCACCGACGTAGGGCACGTATTTGATGACGACCACGTGGTCCGGTTTCTCCCCCCGGTTTGTACAGCACACTGTTCGATGCCACCACGTCGTCTACCACGTTGCTTTTCGATATCTGACACGACAAATTACACTTTTAGCATATTGACGTGATAACGTCTTATAATTCGATGAAGCCGGCTGCACGCCCACAAAACATGACGTCATGTACCGTTACCGCGTTACCGTCGGTCGTTACCTCGCCGCATGTTTGTTACAGTTGTATTAATTATTTCGACCAGTAGTTCAAGCGGGGATGTAGCTCAGTGGTAGAGCGTTCGCTTTGCATGTGAAATGCCTCGGGTTCGATCCCCGGCATCTAAAACCTTTTTTGCATTGTTTTGATTGAAAATGACTAAATTTAACTGATTACTTTATACATACAAATCTATTAAACAAATGAAATTAAAATTTTCTTTTGAAAAATGCTACCATTCCATCAGTATTTTCTTAAGACGTTGTCACGTTCTATAGTCAGTAAACCGACTTTACAGACAAACATTTTTTTTTTACAGTATAGAACAGGGGTCGCCAACGCGAGGCCCGCGACGGTTTTTAAAATTCATCACTAAATCGAATTTAAATAATTTATTCGCGGCTCACAAATGTCCTATATATTTCACAATCTGCAAATATTTATATATACAGCTACTAACGAAACAAACTATTAATTCGCTACGAAAGCAGGGCTACAAATGACTTAGAAACTTTCAGAAGTGCGGTCCGCTTTTATCTACTTTTTGCAACCTTGTGACCCATGGCTCCTGAAACGTTGCCGACCCCTGGTAGATATAGAGTGACGAGACGAGCAGGACATGTGCCTGATGGTAAGCAACACGTCTGCCATTGACACCAGTCACGCAGCTATTGGAACATGAATAACTTCCTCAGGCGGATTCTACAGTCTTACCATCACAGATAATCAAAACATTGTTGAAATATATTTAAAAATACGTAGTTGACATCAATCTGCCCACAACAGCAGTGGCACACAACTATTGGAACACGAAGAGTCTAAATCAATAGTCAAATGTTTTACAAGATTTATTTTTTTAAACATTGAAGATATATCGCTGCAGTGGTTTCTAAAATAACTTCACACATATAAACACAACTGGGAAAAAGCATTATCTCTTTACAGTTACTATCTATGGGTGGCTACTTGTGAATTATTTTATTACATACCTCTTTGGAGCGGAACTGCTTGGGGGCCGATAAATTCTTGCCGTCATTATTACCCAGGTGATTGTAACTCACTATGGACACTGGCTTCAGACCTGCAAAAAACATTTAGTATAATTTTTGCAAACTTTCGTGATAAAAAAACTACAGTAAACAACAATTTACTAAAGTATAAATTACACTAAAGTTAAATTTTAGTAAAGTATAAAATAAACTAAAGTACAGCATATGCATAAGCAGTCCACTAAATGTTCTGACTGCTGGGACTCGCAAGGTCATAATCCACCGAGTCGAGAGTCAAGGCCATAATCCACCACGCTGGTCGACTGCGGGCTGGACACATAAGCTAAGTATCTCACCAGCTGCTTGCACCATGAAGTCGACTAGCTAAGTATCTCACCAGCTTGCACCATGAAGGCGACTAGCTAAGTATCTCACCAGCTTGCACCATGAAGGCGACTAGCTAAGTATCTCACCAGCTTGCACCATGAAGGCGACTAGCTAAGCTAAGTATCTCACCAGCTTGCACCATGAAGGCGACTAGCTAAGCTAAGTATCTCACCAGCTTGCACCATGAAGTCGACTAGCTAAGCTAAGTATCTCACCAGCTTGCACCATGAAGGCGACTAGCTAAGTATCTCACCAGCTTGCACCATGAAGGCGACTAGCTAAGCTAAGTATCTCACCAGCTTGCACCATGAAGGCGACTAGCTAAGCTAAGTATCTCACCAGCTTGCACCATGAAGTCGACTAGCTAAGCTAAGTATCTCACCAGCTTGCACCATGAAGGCGACTAGCTAAGCTAAGTATCTCACCAGCTTGCACCATGAAGTCGACTAGCTAAGCTAAGTATCTCACCAGCTTGCACCATGAAGTCGACTAGCTAAGCTAAGTATCTCACCAGCTTGCACCATGAAGTCGACTAGCTAAGCTAAGTATCTCACCAGCTTGCACCATGAAGTCGACTAGCTAAGCTAAGTATCTCACCAGCTTGCACCATGAAGTCGACTAGCTAAGCTAAGTATCTCACCAGCTTGCACCATGAAGTCGACTAGCTAAGCTAAGTATCTCACCAGCTTGCACCATGAAGTCGACTAGCTAAGCTAAGTATCTCACCAGCTTGCACCATGAAGTCGACTAGCTAAGCTAAGTATCTCACCAGCTTGCACCATGAAGTCGACTAGCTAAGTATCTCACCAGCTTGCACCATGAAGTCGACTAGCTAAGCTAAGTATCTCACCAGCTTGCACCATGAAGTCGACTAGCTAAGCTAAGTATCTCACCAGCTTGCACCATGAAGTCGACTAGCTAAGCTAAGTATCTCACCAGCTTGCACCATGAAGTCGACTAGCTAAGTATCTCACCAGCTTGCACCATGAAGTCGACTAGCTAAGCTAAGTATCTCACCAGCTTGCACCATGAAGTCGACTAGCTAAGTATCTCACCAGCTTGCACCATGAAGTCGACTAGCTAAGCTAAGTATCTCACCAGCTTGCACCATGAAGTCGACTAGCTAAGCTAAGTATCTCACCAGCTTGCACCATGAAGTCGACTAGCACCGACTTGAGCTTGGTCTGTCCCGACTTGAAGTCGTCGCCCGCCACGAACACGCCGCGCGTCTCAGCGCGCTCCGCCACGCCCGGGACCAGCGTGTTTTGCGGCGACCCGTTTATGTAGCAACACTGGAATTATAACCGCAAAGATAAAATCTACATAATATAACCAAAACAAAATTAAAAAATTTGATTTCCCCCCGACTATTTCAGATTTGTAATTTGTACAACGTTTTACTAGTTACAAGCCCTTTAATTTGATACCCATATTGAGGGAGTAGTAACAAAAAAATAATCGTAATTCGCGATTTTGTGGTGGCGGCCATCTTGAATTTAAATTTGTACAGTATTCATATTCATTTTTATTGATAAAAATACTTTTACACGTCAATTCATAAATCCAAAATCAGTACATAAATCAATTTTTAAATCAAATGTCTACATTATTGTAAGTATCAAATTAAATGACAACAATAACATCGAGTGTGTCAATTCATACATACAAATTAATTTATAAATAAAATTTATACATTATTGTAAGTAGGAATCAAATTAAATTAAAATTAAAAACAATAATAACGATTGTGTCAATTCATAAATCCAAATTACTTCATAGTATTCCACTACCCAGTGAGGAAAGTTGTGAAAAAATATTTTGTCCGCCATTTTGTGGAGGTGGCCATCTTGAATCTATATTAACCTAACATACCAACCACCGCACGGAATCTAACCTTCACATAAAAAAATGCATTGAAATCTGTTTGAGCTCTACGATGCCACAGACAAACACATAGACAGCCAGACAGACGATAAGACAGACAGACATCAACTTGAAACATCCCTTTTTTTGGTTGGGGGTTAACCCGTCAGACGGCAGGGAGCCCATATGGCCTCGGCCTATAATTACCGCGCTGATCAGTCAAGCGGCGCGGAGCCCATATGGGCTCGGCTGCCAAGCGATTTTAAATCGAAGCTCAAAAAGACTTGAGTCTAAATTTGCTTGAACAAACTGTACCATCAACTAGCTAAATAAATAATTTATCGATTGCAACACCATATGTTCCAAGTCCATAAAGAAAAAAAAAAGAAATTAGTCTACGAAATTTGGCGTCTACGAACGGCGTGAATTTGGCGAAACCGTGTTGTGTAATGAATTTCGTGTTGCGATTTGATCGTAGAATTTAGCAATTTTTTTACAAAGAGCTGTGTGAAATTATTACGGAAATGAAATAAATAGGGTTTTATATGCCTTCTAATAAGAAGTCAAATATAACTTCAATGGAAAAAACCCTGTTTTATAGTAAAATTCTGCATTTCAAAACTTTGTTATATTCGGCGTATTATTTCCACTTTCATGGCAAACATTGTAAATATTATCTAGTTAGCATAGAGACTCATTATTTCTAAAGGCAATGTCGTTTACAGAACTGCGATAGGTGGTCTAGATATTTTTATACAAGGTGTTGCAAAAAGGTGCAACAATATTTATGGTAGTTCATCTACATTAAGTTTTGAATCATGTATGTGAAAATTAGGCATGAAAGCTCAAAAAATTTTTTCCATAAAAATTTTTTTTTTTCGGTTGTTATTTCATTTGACATGCCCCTAATGGTCAGATCTCCGCACGGATTTTTGTACGACGTCGCGGCGTCGGTGGCAAGGTCGTTTATCTGCTGTACAAGCTTTAGGGTTGAAGCTGGTGATTTGGTGGGAATTTTACGTCAAACTTTGACTGCAATTATCTCGTGATCTACCGTGCTGAGGGGAAAGAGACCTTGGGTGATGAAGTCTACATCAGTGTTAGAATGGACTGTTAAAATCCAACACGTTGTATAGACATTTTCCTGAAGCATGCCCTCAAATCTGCGCGCGCGCAGTGGGAGATGCGCAAAACGACCACCGCGCAAAATTTGATTGTCGTAATTGTCTCGAACGATGGGTTTAATGAAAATGAAAAAAAATAAACATGTATTTAGTTATTCTATAACTTGAGAACAGCTTTACTGATTTCATTTTATTTCAACTCCGTAGATGTACAACCCATAAAAAAATATTAAGAAAATTTCACAGGCATTTACAGATAGTGCAATCCACGAAGACGCGCCCCACTATTCCTCCTAACCGTTTATAGTATATGTGTGCAAGCTTCCGTCAATGTTTGTGTGTTATCGGTACACACTAATTACCTATGAATGCACACGCACACTACAATGACTGGTGAATGGTTCGCGACTGAAGCTCGGAGCAAACGCGATTGGTGGAGAAAAAAATTGGTAGGGCGCGTCTTCGTGGATTGCACTATCTATAGAAGATTTAAAAAGTTAAGAATAAGACACTAGACACTGACCCCTTCGTCGATGGAAGCGAGTGCGAAGATGGTGGAGGGCGAGATCTCGGGCTCGTTGTCTCGCAGCGCCCGCTCCAAGTTGGCGGACGTGTCGTGTACGCCGGCGCGGACCTCGCAGAACCTGGTGACAAATAAATAAACAAATATTGGTGGACATTTCACACACAATACCATCTAGCCCCAAATTAAGCAAAGCTTGTACTATTAAAAAATAAAAAAAAAATCGTTTATTTCAGGTTATATACATACTCACATAAATATACAATTGACAAATAAAATCCATGAAAAGTAAAATTTATTGTTACATAAAAATAAAAATAGAATGTCAAAATAAATGCAAACAATGTATACATAACCTTCTCATAAAAGTAAAATCAAAGTCTCAAAATTGTCATATAAAAATAAAATTAGAATGTCAAAATAAATGCAAAGTCTATATACATATAATTTTTATAAAAAGTAAAATTAATGTCAATCAAATTGCAATTGTTACATAACACTAAAAATAGAATGTCAAAGTACATGGAAACAATGGCTATAACTTTCTGTCCGGTTTCAACACTGACAAAATGTCTCTCACAACAATGCCGGAGAAAAACACAATCCAACCGATCCGCAATCATGCTCAGAACAGTGTTGGAGCTGGCCCGAACTCTGCGCACCAAAGAAGCTGCGCGACTATGGAAACCTACATTCATATTAGCAAAATGAGTACGAAATGCTGTGGCAGTTATTCTTTTTGAAGTGAAAACTTCTTTTGCCGCGCCACAGATAGATTTTTCGTGGGCTATGAATTATATTCTAGCGTCACGCTCGGGAATGATAAGAACTCATCGGGTAAGCTCGGGACCACTGTCATTGGCCATCTAGAAATGCCTCAACATTATGGCCACGCCCTCCGGTTTCACCCGCGTAGTTTCCAAAGCGAGCTATCAAATTCTGAATTATTAGTTTTCACTTCTATCACGTTTACACGACCTGTGGCCATCTAGATCATCCGAGTTTACCCGAAGATTTCTTTCATTTACAAACGTGACGCTTGAGCTCAATTCAGAGCCCACGGAAAATCTGTATGTGGTTCGCCAAATTAAGTTTTCACTTCAATAACATACATATAACTCATAACAAAGCTCAAAGTCACACAGCGAGGTATGGAGCGAGCTATGCTCGGAGTCTCTTTGCGCGACAGAATCCGTAATGAGGATATTCGCAAAAGAACGAAAGTAGCCGACATAGCTCGAAGAGTAGCTAAGCTGAAGTGGCAATGGGCAGGCACATCGCTCGCAGAACTGACAACCGATGGGGAAGAAAGGTTCTCGAGTGGCGACCACGAACCGGAAGACGCAGTGTTGGACGGCCTCCGACTAGATGGACAGCTGACCTCACAAAGGTCGCTGGAAACCGCTGGTTGCAGGTTGCGCAGGACCGTTCGTTGTGGAAATCTAGGGGGGAGGCCTATGTTCAGCAGTGGACGTCTTGCGGCTGATGATGATGAACAACATATTACCTTTCAGTGTTGGCCGTCCATAGCACGATGACCTTGTCCAGCTTCTGTCTGTCGCGAAAGTCCTTGATGTCAGCGCGCACTTGCAAGTACTGCTCGTATTTTGTGCCTCGGATCAGGTTCGTCGCACGGTCCGCCTGAAACAAGAGGATTACACCATCATAAATACTATTGTATGTGAAAGTTTGGATGATTAGACGTTTTTTGCTCAATTCGGTCGTATGAACTGAGGGGATCAAGCTGAAATTATGAACTCTCTTCTTTTTTTTTACTTTTATAGGTTTACACTTGACCGCCATCTCGCCTGATGTAAAGCGACTATCAGTATGATTAATACTGATTGACTGGCTCGTGGCTTAGTGGGTAGTAACTCTGCCTGCGAAGCCAAGGGTTCGATTCCCGCCCAGTACAAATATTTGTACTCTATGTGGGTGTTTCTATGTATAATAAATAATAAGTGTGTATTTAAAACTATTTAAGTATTATATATCAGCTATCTGGCCGCCATAGCACAAGCTTTGCTTAGTTTGGGGTCAGATGGTGTTGTGTGTGAATCGTCGACCAATATTTATTTATTTATTTTTAGTCATTAGAATCATAGTCTGGCATAATATAAAAACTACTTTTCATCTCGATAAAATTCACAGTTCATTAGGGAATCAAATCAAATCAAATCATGTTTATTTGCACACACACAAAGTTTACAACAATATTCACATTACAATTACTATTTCTAATCTTTAAATTTTACGCGAACGAAGTCGCGGGCTAACTTTAGTACTTTTACCTAATAATCAAATTATCTTGAAACTAATAACTGTTATCTAGAAGAGCTCGTCCTTAGCGATAAGGTCGCCATTTGCTTTAAGGCCGATTTAAACTGAACGAACATAGAGCTAGAGCTGGAACAAGAGCATTCTTTCTCGATCTTGTAGTGTAAACGAAAGATCGTTCTTAGCGTTTTACATGTTAAATATTCCATAGAATCTTTGCGAACGCAAACAAAACAACGAAAGAATGTTCTACGTTTGTTTACACCAAATGAATTTGATACAGTGGGGATAGAATGAGCATTCGCTCGTCTGATGTAAATCGGCCTTTATATATTCCATAGAATCTTTGCGAACGCAAACAAAACAACGAAAGAATGCTCTACGTTTGTTTACACCAAATGAATTTGATACAATGGGGATAGAATGAGCATTCGCTCGTCTGATGTAAATCGGCCTTTACTGGCTTTAAGAATGAGTCCTTTTGTTTCACTCTTTCAAATGTTAAATTTGTTTGAAGCTTTTTATTCCTTGGGACATATTTGTGTGAAATTTCGCATGAATAGTAGGTAGGTAGGTACCTACCAGCGGCAAAAATAAGAGTTATAAATTACAGAGTTTTCCCGAATTCATTCCCTAAGAGGTAAAATAAGGGATGAAAGTTTCATATAAACGCATAGGCCAAACCCTTAAGGGTATATTTAACCGATGTAACACGGATCTTTATGAGAAATTTGGTGCATCGCGTAATCAGAGCACGTTGACATACAGTGGCAGACTGAAAACACCTGGACGTGTACTCTGTTTCTACGAAAACGAAATTTCGAAAAAAAACTCGCGACTTTCCTACTCCCGTTCTACTTCGTTTCGTCCGATACAACAATGTTTGACGTTTAAATGTTCTAAGCCTACTCTAATTAGAGTAATGGACAAAACGACGGATCGAAGTAGAATAGGCGTTGGAAAATCGCGAGTTTATTTCGAAATTACGTTTTCGTTGAATTAGAGTAGACGTCCTGGTCACGCGCTCGCGAAATCTGCGAAATCGATTATTTACGTACGCGGTGTAATTTTATACAATCATCTACCGGAACGTATAAAGTATGCAGCATCATACGACATTTTTAACTAAATTAAACCTTCTTTTAGAAGATAAAGCTTACTATACTGTTAATGACTTCTTGAATGACAAATGTTTAAACAATACATAATATATCATCATCATCATCAATAGCCCACTAAACGTTCCCACTGCTGGGACTCGGGGCCTTCTCTCGCAAAGAGAGAGTTAAGGCCATAATCCACCACGCTGGCCCAGCGCGGGTTGGTGGATGACACATGACTTCGAATGATTCTAGGTACATGTCGGTTTCCTCACGATGTTTTCCTTCACCGTTTTAAGTTAGCGGCATTACGCACATGACTTCGAAAAGAATGTGGTGCGTGTGGGGATTGAACCCGGGGTCTCCGGATCGGCAGTCGCCGTTCTCCCGACTAGACCAGCCGTAACATAAGATATACGTACTTGCAATACTGTACCAATTTTAATATTAACATTCGACGTGTAGATTTTATGAATTTATTAATAAAAATCTGTATTTGTATTAAGGACGATACTTATTTAAGTTTTTATTCGACAGTCACGCTGCTTACTAGAGTAAAACTCTTCGAGTATAAAAATTTAAAGAACTAGTACTTATAATACACGAACACTGGCCAAAAGATTCGTTTTAGATTATCAAAATTTCTTGAATAATCTAAAAGGTAGTAAAGTATTCTGTAGTGGTAGGACTCTTTGCATAGTCCGCCTGGGGAAGTACCACACCTTTGCCAGTTATTCTACCGCCAAGCAGTAAAGTGCAAACATTACTGTGTTCCGGTTTTAAAGGCAATGTGTCCAGAGAAATTACAGGGCTCAGAGATATAACATCTTAGATCTCTGGGTGACGAGCGCAGTGCAGTGCTAGGTAATGATTTTAACTCTTCATGTTCCAATAGCTGAGTGTCACTGTGATGTTATTTGGCAGGCATGTTGCTTACCATCAGGCGCATGTCCTGCTCGTCCCGTCACTATAATATATTTAAAAAAAATTGGCAGTCATAGGAACTGCCGATAGAAGTGAAAACTTATAATTATAAGTTTTCAAGTTATAAGTTTTGATAGCTTACTTTGGAAACTACACGTGTGTAACCGGAGGGCGTGGCCTGGGCATCATGGCATGGCCATCTAGAAATGCGTCAGCATTTCATATTGGCTGATGCATTTCTAGATGGCCATGGCATGATGCCGAGGCCACGCCCTTTCAGCATATGCCATTGGCTGACGCATTTCTAAATGGCCAATAGCCATGGTCCCGAGTTTACCCGAAGATTTCTAATCATACCCGAGCGTGATGCTAGAATCCAATTCACAGCCCACGAAAGATATGTCTAGGCGCGCCTAAAGAAGTTTTCACTTTAAAAAAAAAAAGGAATTATCCAGTAAAGTAGCTCATAATAATCGACAGTCAATAGTCAGCATAACTTTAATCAATGATGTGAAACGTGCACGGTAGTCGCGTGAATGCGATTTACGACCATTTGTTACATTTTATTGTCACGTAGTTTAACATTCAAGTCAATTTAAAAGGCCTGCTCATTTTAAGTGGTAGTCTACAACGCGGGACGAAATTTTGCTAACCATTTCACTTACGAATGAACTTCTCCAGGGTCACATGAGACAGAGAGATTTATTACTCTCGACTTCCCGTGGGTGCGAGAGAGAGAGCACACTGACGGCCGGTGCATGTGGTTTAAATCAGTATGAAGCGAGCGACAAATTCGAATCAATAAAGCAAACTGCAGCATTCACATGCTATAAGCATAGCATAAGCAGGCCACCAAATGTTCGTACTGATTCTCACATTCACAATTTAATGATCTGTAATTAATAATCTATTGGTAAATTCCAGACATTCTTGGGAATTACAAAAATCTTTTATGATCATCGGATATCGCCTCTCACATCGTTCACCCACTCCTTTTTTGCGACGCCACCCATTGCAACGGATTACCATCACGACGTCTACTCTATTTCTACGAAAACGTAATTTCGAAAAAAAACTCGCGACTTTCCTGCTCTCGTTCTACATCGTTTCGTCCGATACAACATTGTTTGACGTTTAAATGTTCTAAGCATACTCTAATTAGAGTAGGCTTAGAAACGGACAAAACTACGGATCGTAGTAGAATCAGCAGGTCTACTACGAAAACAAACTCAGAATAATCGGTTCCGACCGACAGCTGAATCGGATCTATAGCTTACCACGAAAAACACTCGGATCGATACATCTCGGTCGGAAGTTATAGACTTAGGTCGGAGATGAAGGTCGGATCGAACGAAACGGCCGATTCGATTAACCGACCGATTGTCTATCGAGATAGGAAACGTCCATAAGTTCGGCCGATATATCGTTTATCGGACTTCGTAGTAGACCTGCTGAGCTGGAAAGTCGCGAGTTTATTTCGAAATTACGTTTTCGTAGAAAGAGAGTAGACGTCCAGGTTCGTACCGTCTAAATAAAACTGTTTTGAATTAATGAATGAATGAAAACTCTTTATTGTTCACACCTTAAAGTAGTACATAAAACATGGGAATACAGTAAAACTAGTGAAACAACTGGCGGCCTTATCGCTGAAAGCGATTTCTTCCAGGCAACCTTGGGTGGACGTAAAAACTAGGAGAACTTAAAGCGTGGTGCGCAACAAAGACTATTATAAACTACGAGATAAACATCTTAGTAATCTATACTAATAATATAAAGCTGAAGAGTTTATTTGTATGTTTGAACGCAAGGATCTCTGGAACTACTGGTCCGAATTGAAAGGTTCTTTCTCTGCAGGATAGTCCATTTATCGAGGAAGGCTATAGGCTATTTAACATTACGCTACTATCAACAGGAGCGGAGCATGAATGAAAAATGTAACAAAAACGGGAAAAAATATTGCTTATTGAGAGCTTTCGTTGTATATTTTTATATATTTTTTTATTTGTGTATATATGTCATATTTTAAATGGTGCGTCATTAGAACCTAAAGTCTCCAAATTTGTTCAAAATTTGAATTGGTAAGACCCATTTTCGATAGATGGCGTAAAAACGCGCGCGCGTTCAGCTAGTATTACATACAAATACTTAAGCTATACAAAATCAAAATACACTAATAAATACTATACTACATATACTAATAAAAACTAATCATATACATACATAAACATTTATTGACAAAATGATAAAAAGATATATTCTTAGATGACAAATACAAGTAACTAACCGTTTTAACTGTTTTATGCTTTGATATAGCCCTCTCTTTTCTTTTCGCTTAAAATTATAGAGACAGCAATAGCAAAGTTAAAGCCGATTTCATTAGGCGATAGAAGGGCCGATCTTCTAATAATATTATCCTCATACGTCCTCTCATTCCATAACATGTCCATTTATTCATATAAGAATAGAAGAATAAAACCCACAACATTTCCTAGCACAAAAGAACATAATAATGGCACAGTAGACTAGGGTTGCCAGATGGCCGGCAACTCCGGGAAAGTCCCGGAATTTCACTTGTGATCCCGTGTCCAGTAATTACACTTTACTGTCCCGAAATTCATGAACACTAGATTTTTATTTTAAAAAAGGTGTTTTTTAGGGTTCCGTAAAACGTAAAAACGGAACCCTTATAGATTCGTCATGTCTGTCTGTCTGTCCGTCCGTATGTCACAGCCACTTTTTGCCGAAACTATGAGAACTACACTGTTGAAACTTGGTCAGTAGATGTATTCTGTGAACCGCATTAAAATTTCAACAGAAAAATTAAAAAAAAAGAAAAACTAGGGTTGCCCCCCATACTGAGAACTGAAACTCAAAAATTTTTTTTTTATCAAACCTACACGTGTGGGGTGTCTATAGATAGGTCTTCTTAAATGATGTTGAGGTTTCTAAAATCATTTTTGTCTACACTGAATAATTTGCGCGAGAGACACTTCCAAAGTGGTAAAATGTGTCCCCCCCCCCCCTCTAACTTCTAAAGTAAGAGAATAAAAAATCTAAAAAAAATATGTGATGTACACTACCATGTAAACTACCAACGAAAATTAGTTTGAACTCGATCTGATGAGTAGTTTTTTTTAGTACGTCATAAATACACTATTATTGAAACTTCGATCAAAGTTACAACGAACTACAAGAACTATGTGTACTATTTATATTATGTTACTTGCTGCAACGGAACCCTTCATGGGCGAGTCCAACTCGCACTTGGCCACTTTATTTTTCAACTATAAAGACTAATTATGTGACTCTGTATTGAATGTTAGTTGATATTTATTTAGTTATGGTTGATTTTGATTTAGAAAATTTAACAAATTTGTTTATTAAATAATTTGCATTTTTCCTTTTAAAATACCTAACTAGTAATTTTGTACTATTATTTTCTATTGACCGTCCAACAACAAACATTTGTGGTTGGATTTGGACTCTAAAACTCAAACTCCGTTTGTAACCCCAGAAATGTCCAGGAAATTATAAGCCCAAATCTGGCAACCCTAGGCAGTAGACAGACATCACAGCGCAACGTAAACCGACACCACTGTTTTGTAAACAACCCCGCACAGATCGAGTGGAAAATTCCCAATGGACGTCGCTGACCTGATGGCATAGACAATGGCGATTGAACACATGACTGACTGAATGTAAACATCGCAGAAATGGAGAAATAAAACATTACAAGTAGTAACATTATAAGTTGGATATAAAAAAAACAAGACAAGTGCAAGTCGGACTCCCATTCCAACTAATCTTTGTAATCTTCTTAATATAATATCTTCTGCGTACTACATCCTACTAATATTATAAATGTCAATGTATGAATGTTTATTGCTCAATCACGTCGTAACGTCTGAACGGATCGGGCTGAAATTTGGGACATAGATAGATCTCAAAATTTGGAAGTGTGGAGTCTGGCAGAAAACATATGCTACTTTTTATTTCGAAAAAAAATAACGTAAACAACGGGAACGGGAACTACGCGGGTAAAACCGCGAGGCGCAGCTAGTACTACTACAGTGGACGTCTGGCGGCTGATGATGATGATGATATGACAATATCCGAGCGAAGCCGGAACGGGCCGCTGGTACATTATAACAATCTCGTATCACGTTGTATGTATGTTTACATTAGGAACATTTAGTGGGCTACTTATACATTGCAGTATGAAGTAATTTACATCACTAAAAATTTCATTCGGTAGATAATTTATATGGCAGAACGTTTCCTTCATAAGCAAGTGTTGTTTAAATTTCGCATGCCTATCAGGGTTATATTGTGTTGTAGGTACTACATATTTAAATTACAAGACTGGTCCTGTAATCTCACGCAACATCACCATTTTAGTAGTGGTAGGGCTTATTCTGTGTTTCTGTGGTAGGGCTCTTGGCAGAGTCCGCCTGGGGAAGTACCACACCTTTGCCAGTTATTCTACCGCCAAGCAGTAATGTGTAAGCGTTACTGTATTCCGGTTTGAAGGGCAATGTTTCCAGATAAATTACTGGGCTTAGAGATGTAATTTAAATCTTAGATCTCT
Source organism: Ectropis crepuscularia (assembly GCA_963693475.1). Lineage (NCBI taxonomy): Eukaryota > Metazoa > Arthropoda > Insecta > Lepidoptera > Geometridae > Ectropis > Ectropis crepuscularia. Next base: position 22,871,121 of record OY856358.1, read on the forward strand.
GGGTGACGAGCGCAGTGCAGTGCTAGGTAATTATTTGGACTGTTCATGTTCCAATAGCTGTGTGTCACTGTGCTGTTATGTGTCAGGCATGTTGTTTACCATCAAACACATGTACTCTCGTGACTCTTTAATTTAAAAAAAATCACGATTTTATACGAATCAATAATTTGGAACCAAAAATCATTAACATAAGAATTTAACTGCGACACCTTAAAGATAAATTTGGCCCTATAATATAATCTTCGTTATACAAGGCAAATATATTTTTTACACTATGTTTTCAAATACATAATTAATTATGAGTTAATTGAGTCGATGCAGTAGATTCAAAATTATATTTTTTCTTGTATATGTTTAACTACAGTAAAATTGGAATGAGGAATAATCAAACGAAGAGCTAAGTACACAACACTACTCTATTCAAACTTCATACACCCTCGTCTAGAATCCTATCAGCATAACTAAACAATTCATAAGAGGGTCTCAGATCGCTGTATACGTCAGAGGACTGAATGGGAGCTCTGAATACACAGGGAAATCAATACGCCCAAGGGTATGTTTGTTTTTAACCCACGACATGATAAGATAGGTGTTATACGTTTAACCAGTATAAATATATTAATAGGTGAACCAACACTTTTTAAGGGGGCGCCTAAAGCCAGAAAACGAAAAAAGGACATTTTCGACGCCGCTCACTGAAGTTAAGAAACTAAAAACTATGACAAAAAAAATATTGACGTGTGGGTACAATCAAGAAGAAGCACAATAACCGAATAGAATTTTAAAAATAGATCAGAGTTCTTTACAATAAAAAAATAAAAATGACACCGAAAAAACCCGTTTTAATTCGAGTACTCGAAATTATCAGCGATGACCCCACATTATTTTTTGGTAATAAAATTCCTATTTGTACGTTCTAGTAAAGTAACCGAACACTTTTTTAAAATTATGTTTAGTTATTGAGTAATTAAAATAAAACTTGGTCAAAAATGGACTCCTGATTAAATATTGATTTTTCCTCCAAACTGTGTCATGCTATTCTCGACTTTATGTACATCACATTAAGAAACGCGTCGCGCGGGTGAAATCTGATTTTTTCCTGGCTTTAGGCGCACTCTTAAGAAATGGCGCGGAAATTTTTAATTAAGAGCGGGCCTAGTGCCAGGAAAAAATCAAATTTCACCCGCGCGTCGCCCTTCCCCTCTCCAATACGTCGCGCCACCGCGAGTAAGATAGAAGCTACGATCACTCAAGGTCATCGTTCCCCGAAATCCAGTATATGAAAACATTCAGATTAATCATAGATGTTTTTAAAAAAATACATCAATTTGTTTTTAGGGTTCCGTAAAACGTAAAAACGGAACCCTTATAGATTCGTCATGTCTGTCTGTCTGTCTGTCTGTCCGTCCGTATGTCACAGCCACTTTTTGCCGAAACTATGAGAACTACACTGTTGAAACTTGGTGAGTAGATGTATTTTGTGAACCGCATTAGGGTTTGAACAAAAAAAATTAAAAAAAAGAAAAATTAGGGTTGCCCCCCATACTGAGAACTGAAACTCAAAATTTTTTTTCATCAAACCTACACATGTGGGGTGTCTATCGATAGGTCTTCAAAAATGATGTTAAGGTTTCTAAAATCATTTTCCTCTACACTGAATAGTTTGCGCGAGAGACACTTCCAAAGTGGTAAAATGTGTGTCCCCCCCCCTCTAACTTCTAAAGTACATGAATGAAAAATCTAAAAAAATATATGATGTACATTACCATGTAAACTACCAACGAAAATTAGTTTGAGCTCGATCTGATGAGTACTTTTTTTTTAGTACATCAAAAATACACTATTATTGAAACTTCGATCAAAGTTACAACGAACTACAAGAACTATGTGTACTCTGTATATTATGTTACTTGCTGCAACGGAACCCTTCATGGGCGAGTCCAACTCGCACTTGGCTACTTTATTTATTGTCTATATACACACAATAAACCATTTATTGAAAAACAGTCGAATGAAAGAAATGAAAACGAAATATGACTGAATCACAAGATTTAGTAATTTATTTATTTAATATGTAGTCGTGTTTTATAATTAAATAAATGCGTGTTTTACGATATCATATATAAAAAGAGCATCAGTCTATTGCTTAAAAAAAATGTGTGCACTTAGACCGCACAGTAGAAGTGAACACTTTATTAGGAGTTTTATTTATTTAATCTGTAATAATATAATATGTTAGTTACGGTAATACATAAGTTACGGTGGTCTAGTCGGGAGAACGGCGGCTGCCGATCCGGAGACCCCGGGTTCAAACCCCACACGCACCACTGTCTTTTCGAAGTCATGTGCGTAATGCCGCTAACTTAAAACGGTGAAGGAAAACATCGTGAGGAAACCGACATGTACCTAGAATCTTTCGAAGTCATGTGTCATCCGCCAACCCGCACTGGGCCAGCGTGGTGGATTATGGCCTTAACTCTCTCCTTGCGAGAGAAGGCCCCGAGTCCCAGCAGTGGGAACGTTTAGTGGGCTGTTGATGATGATTGATGAATATAATATGTAACCGCAAATTTGATATATTTTGTAATAATAAATAGCATGACCATATTAGTAGGATAAATAGAAAAAAGACATTAATCAAACTTTGTATTTTTAAAATTAAATATAAATCAAAATAGCACAGCGACACTGCAGGAGCAGCTGTATCTTTTTCATTCGGGTACCCTTGGCGGTCCCTAGTTCACCCGACGGAGCCTTTCATCTTGGATCGCAACAGATCAGCTTCACTTACAGCTCCCGAAAAAAAATCTGGCGCACCACCAAAAGTAGTTTTCATTCCGAAAAAAGGAATAGACTTCATCCCCACGTCACTCTTCTTCCGCCGCGTTAGCGCTAATAGAAAGATACGAGCTAAGCCCACCTTAGGTCATAATATAACTAAGTACAGTAAGTACACGTAACATTACGATAAATCACAGATACTGTAAGAGTTACTAATGAATGCGCATGTGGGTAAAATTATTAAGTTTCTATTTTTACATGGTATCTAAATTGAGAACAAAGAACGAAAGATGTTGAAAGAAAGAACGGGTGGACTGATATTGATGAGTTTAGATAAATATGTATACTAGGTTTCTGATTAACCTGTACTCTGCATTTATTTTTGGATAATTCAGGTAACATTGTATGTGGATGCTAGAACTAATAATTATTAGGTAGAGAAATATTTAATAATAATTAAATTTACATAAATATGTAAGTAATATTTTTCTATTTAACAACCGCCAAACAAACAAACACCTCAGTTCAAAATACCAGAAATCAAATTACCTAATGGTTGTTTCACTTAATGTTGTTGTTATTGGTTTAAATATATTTAAACTAGGTAGGTATTAGTATTTGTAATCATTGTACATAATATTTTGTTGTTTTTTAAAAGCACAAACATGTAGATTATTTACCAATCTATTTACCCGAAAATATGTTTCGTTTTCAAGTATAGACAATGTGTGGTTGTATCGGTTTCCGGACGGATTGTGACATGTATAGGTACGTTTTAACACGTTATAATGTTGGTACTAGCCTGTTCGGAATTTCAATTACGCGAAATTTACCACTATTACCATTGAACTCTTAAAACACTAAGAAGCGGCACGCGCTCATCTACGATCTCAATGTAAAATCAGGTGACGTCTCCTGATTGAGTCTCAGTCGCAACAGGAGCCACAAGTTGAGTGTCGCGATCGTCCGACGCCATTTTGCCCCACGACAAAGAACATTTTTTTTAAACCGAAAAATGTGAATACGGTTTATATTTTATTGTAATCTAGTAAAAAAACTATGCAATGCAAATAATAGACAAACGTGGTAAAGTTAATATTATTTATAACATATTTGCTCGTAAAGGGTCTCTTATTGCACCAATTTCTGTATCGTAATGTATCTTATTACGTACTTGTGTGGTAATGTAATGTAAAACGCACGGTTTCAAAATGCTCCGTGTAAAACGAACGGTACCTTTTTAAATCTTAGTAAAGAGTTTTTATGTCAGAAAAGTTGTAAACATTTTATGTATAAAACTAACTAAGTATGAGAAATAAAATATAATGAGAAATATTTAATTTATCAATTTAATTAATTTTGACCATAACTCACAACAATTTATTTATAACAAAACACAAAAATATTCAATTACTTTATTACTAATGTCTTAATGTCATACTAGCTGGATCAGTGCCCTTGCTTTAAAAAAAGCGCTGATGCGCGCGCATTGTTAATCGGTGAACAAGAAATATGCCAGCCAATGGGAAATGCTGAAAGGGCCTAGCCTCTGCTAATTATAGCTCTCGCCTACGGCTCGAGCTAGCAATATCGCCTCGGCTGTAATTATCAACTTAGCGCATTTATATCATAATGTACTATTGTGTGTTGTGTTCTTTTATTAGTGCTGTGAAATCCAAAGCTTTTTTACAACGGGCGTAATATGTAAACTTTGCATTTCGTGATAGGATTATTTAATGTAGTAAGTACCTAGAAGTTAATATAATAGTAAACTATATTTCAAGGGCTTTCTGGTGATATATACATATAGATTTGTATAATAATACAAATAAATAATAATAAAACAAATATATAATAATATAATATAATATTTAATAAACACTGTGAATATATAATAAGAATATGTGATAATGATCTAGCCGGCACGTACGGACCGTTCCACGAGTTTTTTTCAAACGCGTGCAGGGTTAACCAAAAACATATACTTATATCAAGACACATGCTGGAAAGTTTACCATGAAATATACATTCTCTTTTCTCCCTATTTTAATAGATCTAATGCTTAGCAGACGTGCCACGATGGATCGTTTGCTGATAAACAAATTCATCAAGTTTGCATTTCTTTAATCTGAAAAGTTTATGTTAAAAAAATACTTAAAACATTATTTTCCGCAGACCTCAATTCATCAATATTTTCTGATCGTTTGTTTCAATTGTCACTAAAACTTAAAACTATTAATTTATTCATCATACAAAATTTATTATGTACACAATGACTTGTTTGGGTTTTTGCATGTACTACCACAGATTGCTCTTTTATTAAATTGAATTTTTAAAATTTATTAAATTTATTAAAAACAATGTTGGTAAACTTATCTTTTTAACAATAATAGATACCTACCTACTTTTTACCTATTATTGTACATACTACGAACTTATTCCAAAACAAAATTTGACTTACCTAACTAAAACATACATTAAGTAAATTCCAAAATGTTTACGTTTAGTTTTCTTTTTTCGCAGAAAACTTATTTATCGCATTATCCTTTCATCCCATTTTTTTAATTCACGCACGCATTTGCCTGACAGAGCGTCCGTAAACAACCTTCCACATCGAGCGTTGCCCGACAACTGACCAGGACCCAAAGGTCTATTTAATATCTAACCTGGTACGCATAAAGTCGAGAATAGCATGACACAGTTTAGAGTGGAAATTAATTTGAATTCGGGAGTCAGTTTTTGACCAAGTTTTATTTAATTACGCAAAAATTGAACATAAATTCAAAAAACTATTCGGTTACTTAAGTAGAGCTTAAAATTAGACATTTTATTAGCGAAAAATAATGTGGGGTCATCGCTGATAATTTCGAGTACTCGAATTAAAATGGGTTTTTTCGGTGTCATTTTTATTTTTTTATTGTAAAAAAATCTGATCTATTTTTAAAATTCTATTCGGTCATTGTGCTTCTCCTTGGTTGTACCCACACGTCAATATTTTTATTGATATAGTTTTATCTTTCTTAACGACGGTGAGTGGCGTCGAAAATAACCTTTTTTGCGTTTTCTGGCTTTAGGCGCGCTCTTAAATTTCGCTCACTCCAATACAGTTTATATTATAGAGGAGTGAAGAATATAGGAGTGGTGTTTTTTTTGTTATGCATTAGGAGAGTCGACCCAAATCTCGCGAACCACACAAGGAGTAATGCCCCTATCCCACCTGCAGGTCTAGTCTACCGCGTCTAACTAAATCTGCTCTGACTTAGCTGTTGCTGTTTCTATAATTTCAAGCGAAAAGAAAAGAGAGAGCATTGCCAAGACAGTTTTAGTTTGGCGGTACATACACTCTCTGGTGAGGTCTCGTCAAAACACTCTTAAAATTCCCCTCATGCTCTCTTAAAACGCCACAGACAGACACATAGTCACGCAAACCAATAACACTGCGCAAAAACAGGCCTCATCTATTAATATTTTCAGCTGCAAAGGAAGACTCATTAGTGATAGTGAGTCACGTTTCTTAGCCGTTTATACTCATACGAGGCTGTTTACACGAGATTATGACGCGAAAGGGAAAAACATCGCGCTATATGACCAAATATTCTTAACTAGACTAGACTAAATATTGGTTTAGCATTTGATACGATTTCCTTGAAATGCACACAGCATTTTCTTAAACGGAATTTCATTTAGTTAATTTGTTTTGGGACAGGACAGTGTTATGCAAAATGGTACCTATATAAATTCAAAGGGTTTGATAGGGAATTAACGATTAATTTACTGCGGTATTCGGCCAGACGGGATTCGACCCTACTATCATGATGTCTTAGGTTGAAATCGGGCTTACGCTTCTGAGTATTTACCTACACGCTGTAGGTACAGGTTTCTCGGCAGCGCTAACTTTGACGGTGAACAAAACATCGTAACGCAGGGAAGATGTCTTTTTTGGGGACATGTAATTATACGGCAAACTGCTCTTTGCCAGCATGGTGGATTAAGGCCTGGATTGTCTCCTCGTAAGAGAAAACCTTGAGTTCCAGCTGTCCCACAGTTGGAATACGTATTTTTTTACGCTTTCCCTATCGGTACCATAGTTAGTAGTAGTCGCGCAGAATTCCTACCACTTCCAAATAATAATAATAATAATAATAAGTAACAGCAATCACCCACAAACACCAACTGCAGACGAACTACATACATTCTGGTCTAGCATATGGTCAAAGCCAGTTAATCACAATCAAGAAGCGTCGTGGATCTCAGAAGATGCTCAAAAATTAGAAGCAGTCCCTCAAATGGATTTTGAAATTATTCCGGCAGATGTATTCATTACAATATTGAATAAAATTCACAATTGGAAAACACCAGGCACTGATCATGTACACAACTACTTCTACAAAAAGCTTAAAATAATGCACCCAATCCTACACAATCATATTAACGACTTCATACAGTCCCCTGAAATGTTACCTACATTCCTGACACAAGGTATTACTTATATGATACCCAAAGATAACAACTCAACAGATCCCGCAAAGTACAGACCTATCACTTGCCTCCAAACTATTTATAAAATAATTACTGCCTGTATTACAGAGTTAGTTTACAGACATGTAACTGCGCACAACATCTTAGCGGAGGAACAGAAGGGTTGTCGTAAAGGAAGTCAAGGTTGCAAAGAGCAGTTAATCATAGATAGCATTGCCATGACACAAACAATTAAAAACAAAAGACAGTTGCATACCATGTACATTGATTATCGGAAGGCTTTTGACTCAGTCCCACACACTTGGTTAAAATATATATTACACCATTATAAGATACACCCGACCTTGATTAATTTCTTATCACATACAATGAACAACTGGAAGACAAAAGTAAAAGTTAAGAACACAGAAATCACAACAGAGACTGATATAATACCGATTAGACGAGGTATTCTTCAGGGAGAGGCTTTTAGTCCTCTTTGGTTTTGCCTCGCTCTAAACCCTCTTTCCAATATGCTTAACAGCTTGGGAAATGGTCTTAAAATCACAAACCCAACCTCAAGTGAATCAATAACACATCTAATGTACATGGATGATATCAAACTATACAGTAACGATACCCCATCCCTATACTCTTTAGCAGATATTACTCAGGATTTTTCTAACGACATTCAGATGCAGTTTGGTATCGAAAAATGCAATTTTTTTGCATTTTGCGATGGCCAAATAGTGGCTGGAAGTTATGAACTGCACACAGGAGAGCAGATAGATCCGCTGAGCTATAATGAGACTTACAAATATCTTGGTTTCCAACAATCACATCTTATACCTCAAAAGGAAACGAAATCCGAAATACTTAAAAAATTCAGACACAGACTCAACATTCTTACAAAAACCCAGTTATACTCGCGAAATTTAATCCATGCAATAAACACATTTGCCATTCCTATTCTTACATATTCTTTTGGGATTCTAAACTGGACAAAGACAGATTTAAAAAAGGTTCAATCTTTAGTTAACACCACACTAACAACCCAACGCAAGCATCATCCACGATCCTGTGTTCAGCGAATGAGACTCCCAAGAAGCGAAGGTGGTCGAGGAATAATCGATATTAGTAACTTACACAATAAACAAATCACAAATTTGAGAATGTATTTCCACAGTAAGGCTGAACAATCACAACTGCATAAAGCAATAGTACATTCAGATAGACGAATAACTCCTCTCAACCTTTACAATAATAACAAGCAGCGCAACGAACACATCACAACTAAAGAAGACAAAATAGCAGCATGGAAACAGAAGTCTCTACACGGTAGGCATCGCCATGACCTCGAACAGCAACACGTTGATAAGAACGCGTCAAACGCATGGTTGCGGCGTGGCGAGCTTTTTCCAGAGACCGAAGCGTTCATGCTGGCTATACAAGACCAGGTGATTGATACTGGCAACTACCAGCGCCATATCATCCGGCGCTCAAATTATAACGACAAGTGTAGACAGTGTCATGTAGCCTCTGAAACAATCCAACATATTACAGGTGCTTGTAAATCAATAGCTCAAACAGATTACAAACATAGACACGACCAAGTAGCAGCAATAATACACCAATCATTAGCGTTTAAATACAAATTAGTTGATAAAAAGGTACCCTATTACAAATATAATCCCCAAACTGTATTGGAAAATTCAGACTACAAATTGTATTGGGATAGAACAATTGTTACCGATAAAACCATACATTTTAATAGGCCCGACATAACAATTTTAGATAAACAAAACAAATCCGTTTTTCTAGTGGATATTGCTGTTTGTAATACTCATAATCTTACCTCTACTCACTCTGACAAAATTGCGAAGTATGTTGACCTCTCCTCAGAAATAAAAACACAATGGCGTGTAAATACCACAAGAACAGTACCAATAGTTGTATCCACCACAGGAGTGATACCAAAATCGTTACACACTAGTTTACACACCCTAGGGCTGCCATCGACTACATATATCCTTTTACAAAAGGCTTCCATACTTAACACATGCAGAATTGTCCGCAAATTTCTTAACTGTTAAAAACTTAACTTAAATAAAAAAAAAATAAAAAAAAATGTACTTCATAAATTTAATTCGAGGAAAAATTGCACTTGGCTTCGGCCCGTGCCAAAAATTACCTCCATGCAAGGAGAGATCACGAAAGTTTGAAATATGAATAATAATAATAATAAGCCCCCTAAAATCCAACCTTACATCCTGATCGACCACCAGATCACGTGGGGGGCGGACACGCATACAAATAAAACTTATGCTGCTAACGAGGCAATGGTAACCCATCAATATGGAGACGAGACAGAGTAAAACACGTATAGGGCCGCTGCCCGGGGGCAATCGCCGGGGCGCGTCTGTAGCTGGCCACGGGCGCGACAGCATGCTAGCCAGTGACTCTCAGCCGGTCGGCTGGGCGGGAGTCGGGGACGCGGGGGGTAGGGGAATGTCCTCAAGGGTTACAGCCGCGAGTAGGAGACGTAGAATTATTAGTACGAGTAGCAGTATTTCATCAACCCCCGCTGAAGATGTTTCGCAGGAGGCATGTGCCACTCAACCTGCGACCACCAAAGCGGGGAAACCCAGAGTGCGCATGAAATGGGACGATCAGATAAATACATTTATCATGCGCACATACTACTTTATTACAAAATTAGATACAGATAGGACTATGTACTGCACTAAACTTCATGAAAAATTTAAAGAAGAATATCCACACTTGAAAGATATATCAGCACAAAGAATTGCAGATCAAAGGCGAGTTATATTACGTAATAAATTATTATCAGACACTTCAATAGACAAAATTAAATCAGAAGTAGCCCAACAACTGAGTATAGAACAAGATAGCATTAACACTAACCCAACTATAGAATGTACAGACTCTTCTGACTCAACACCTCACCCACCATACGAACCATTTAGTCAACCACCACCTCCTTTTGAAACAATTCATCAGACATCAGTATCAGACAATCTACATACATTTTCTCAGGCCTCAACACAAACAACGTCAGTAATAACACCCACTGAGTTATTAGACGAAATCACTTCTCAGAATTCGACGACGTTTTCAAGTTCTACACAAGAGTTAAAAGAGCAGTTAGAAACAACGCTTGCTATTTACACAGGTACCGATCCATCAAGTAGGCCAAAACTACCCCGGCTTAGAGAAAACAAAAAACTTTACGAATTTGTAAATGCTTTTAATCAACATATTCTAGGACAGTTTTTTTTCTGTAGATTCAGACTTAACTCACATACATACGCTAATATATTGCAGTGCAATGACAATCTGCTCCAGGTTAGGCCATAAAATTTCTACCAATACCGAACAATCCAATTCTATAAGGAGGCCTATGAACACACCGGCGTGGCAACAAAGGTTAGAAAACGACATAAGACATCTGAGAGCTGATATAGGTAGGGTAACACAATTCATTAACAACAATAGAGGGAAGAAACTGGTCAATAGAGTCAATAAAATCTTTGATAAGCTTAAAGTACACTCCAGCCATGAAAAGGATAATAATAAACCAGAAGAATTTTTAGACACTTTAAAGCAAAAACTGGCCCTAAAGTCACAGCGTTTAGCGCGATATAAAAAAGCACTACAAAGAAAAACAGACAATAAACTATTCAGTAACAATGAGAAGGCATTTTATAGATCGCTTCATACAAAACCAAACACTGTCCCGTCAGAGGTACCTACTGAACTAAATCTTAAGAATTATTGGGCCAATATATGGAAAAGGCAGGCTTCACATAATGAAAATTCTGAATGGATAAAACAAGAAATAGACAGAGCAAATGATATTGAACCGATGGAATATGACGATATTACAGCGACAGATATTGAAGAAATTACCAGAAAGTCAAAAAATTGGAAAGCTGCAGGAATCGACGGGGTACACAATTTTTGGCTTAAAAAATTTAGAGCTCTACATAACTGTTTAGCTAATAATATTTCAAACGTTTTAAGAGGCTCAGAAGAACTACCGCGATTTGTTACTAGAGGAGTGACGTACATGCTTCCTAAAAGTGAGAATACTTCTGACCCATCTCAGTACCGGCCTATAACATGTTTACCTACACTCTACAAATTAATAACATCATGTTTAGCCCACAAAATCAATAGACACATAGAACGTAATAACATACTATCCGAAGAACAAAAAGGGTGTAGACGGAGGCATATGGGATGCAAAGAGCAATTAATTATTGATTCAACCATTCTTAAACACGCAACCTCACACAATAGAAACTTACATCTTACCTATATCGATTACAAAAAAGCGTTTGACAGTGTTCCACATTCGTGGTTAATTCATATTCTTCAGATTTATAAAATAGACCCACATATCATAAACTTCCTGAAAAATGTCATGACTCATTGGAGTACAACACTATCACTGAATATAAATTCGAATCACATCACTACAGAAGAAATCCCGATTGAGAATGGCATTATCCAGGGAGATTCACTTAGCCCTATATGGTTCTGTTTGGCCCTCAACCCACTATCGCATATTCTAAATAACACAAACTATGGTTACAAATTAACACAAGATACCAAAGTAAATCATCTTCTTTACATGGACGATTTAAAAATCTTCACCAAAACAGAAAAGGAAATGAACGAAATGATAAAAATTACATCTGAATTTAGCGCTGATATTAACATGTCATTTGGTCTTGATAAATGCAAGACACTTTACTTAAACAGAGGTAAAGTATCTAATACAGTAACCAACCGTAGCAGTAACGACCTGCCTAACAACTACCTTACTTTCACCACAATGGAAGAAACTGATACATATAAATACTTAGGACTACAACAAGGAAGATCAATAAACCATACTGATATTAAAAAACATTTAGGCCAAGAATACATACGCAGGTTAACCCAAGTTTGCAAAAAATCATTGTATTCTAAAAATTTATGCAAAGCAATTAACACCTATGCCATACCAGTACTAACATATTCCTTTGGAATTATCAAATGGACAAGCACAGACATACAAAATTTAGAAATAAAAACTCGAACCACACTTACGAAATATAACTACCTCCATCCAAAATCAGCAATAGAAAGAATGACAATCCAAAGACAGAAAGGTGGGCGAGGGATAATCGATTTGAGAGCCCTTTGGGAGGGCCAGGTACAAAAGTTAAGACACTTCTTTTACGAAAAATCACACCATAGTGCAATTCACAAATCAATGGTAGAAATAGATTCCAGTTACACACCGTTGAATTTAATAGACCAAAACAAAGAATTTACACACGTGCAAAACGCCGAAATCTCAAAGTTAACAAAATGGCGTAGCAAAGAATTACACGGACGTCATATTCATGACTTGGAGCTGCCCCACATAGATAGCCAAGCCTCAAATAAATGGCTGAAACTTGGCTCTCTCTTTCCGGAAACCGAAGGGTTTATGATAGCAATCCAAGACCAGGTTATCAACACTAAAAACTACAGAAAATACATTATAAAGGACCCTAACACACTAAACGATAAATGCAGAAAATGTCAACGGTATTCAGAAACAATCCAACACATTACCAGTGCCTGCCCAAACCTAACACAGACAGACTATACACACCGACATAATCAAATATCACATATAATTCATCAAAAACTAGCTATTAAACATAAACTACTACCAAGCAAATCTACTCCATACTACCAGTATATTCCTAAACCAGTACTGGAGAGCACCAACTACAAACTATATTTTGACAGGGCTATTTTAACTGATAAAACTATTCACAATAACAGGCCCGACATCACACTGATTGATAAACACAACAAAACCGTTTATTTAATAGATATTGCAGTACCTAATACCCACAACTTACATCGTACCATTACAGAAAAGATAAATAAATATACAGAGCTTAAAGAAGAGATAATCAGAATCTGGAAAATGCATAAAGTATACATAGTACCATTGGTGCTGTCCAGTACAGGAGTAATTCCTAAACATTTAACTCAGGCCTTAAAATTAATAGACATTCCCGAGAACACGTACATGACGATGCAGAAAGCTGCAATTTTAAATACATGCCGCATAGTCCGAAAATTTCTTCAAGAAGATCTAAACAATCTTCACGTTTCAGAACATGAAGCTCACTTGGTTTAGGCCCGTGACTTCATAGTACCTACCAAAGTGTCTTTAACACTTTGAGAGGAAAAAACGTACCTATGAAAATAATAATAATAATAAATTTATTTCATGACCCAATAATGTACATTAATACTTAAATAAACTAAACCATCATCATTTGTATCTTAATTTAAATAACTGATTACAATTCTAATTACAAAATTAATATTAATATTAAGCATGACGGCACTAGCCAAAGCTTGGTTAGTTTACAATAGTAATAATAACTCATAAGTTACCAAATAATGTAAATTATAACATAAGTAATTAAAACGCTAATTACAAAGATAAACATTTCAAATCAAATTAAAATTAAGCATGCATTCAGATTATATAATTTACACAAATTAATAATTCATTTTTGTTTTCCTAAAAATGACAGTATTTATTTGTCTCCAAAGGCACCTGAACTAGCTGAAAGCTGTATTTCAGGTACCAGTGGCCTCCCCAAATTGTACATTTTTTTTCTTTGCTTAAAAATTGGAATTAATTAAATCAAATTAAATGAAATGTAAAAAAAAACATTAAAAATTACAAACAAGAAATAAATAAAAACGTGAATAAAAAAAAAATACACAAGCTCAGACAATTTTAAGAATGTGTAAGTGTACAAGAGAGGGTGTGTTTGTGTGTGTGAATATAAGTGTGAGGGTGTGAGTCATGATGTGAGGGAGTGTATGTGTGGGTGTCTGAGAGTGTGTGCGTATGTGCATGAGAGGGTGTGTGAATCTGACTGAGCATTGAGAGTGTGAGGGTGTATGAGAGTGTGTGTGAGGGTGGGTGTGTATGTCTATGTGTTTATATAATATACGTATAAACGTATATGTGCGCAAATGTATCAATGTTGTGAAGATTAATATATAATTTTTATTAACGTGTGGGTGGTTATATCACTAGGACCTAGAGTAGGGTTAAGTATGCTGTACCTCATGTTTTGTAAACGAACCTGAAAAAAAAAAAAAAAAAAAACACCTTTCAATACTTCAATAGTAGAAACTCTCCAACAAGTCTTCAATTTGACCATAGTCAGAGCATTGTAGCCAGGTAAAAACGATACGTTTCAGTTTTCTGTCCGTAAATCTCTCTACCCTGCTATGTCTATTAATTTCCTCATACAATTTAGCAGCAATCACCTTGTATTGCTTCTGGGCAAACCTAGTTGTGACCAATGGGGCAAAGTAAGTGCGTCTTCTTGTGCTAATGTCCAATTTAGCGAGGTCCACATTCTTATGGTACCTACGAATGCTTTCGAAAATGAAAAGTTTTCGCACAGATAGTACGTCAGACCTGTCATAAACGTTCTTTGTGGGGTGCCGGAAAGGCAGATACATCATCACTTTTAGCAGTGAGCGCTGAGCTCGTTCCAATGTTATTAAATGAGTTTTATCGGCGCTACCCCACACGCATATGCAGTATCTGATTATACATTCGCATAAAGCTTTATACGTTTGGACAATCAATTTGACATCTGCAACAATTCGCAGATTTTTAAACACATAAATTAGTTTTCTTACCCTAGAAGCCAGGGAATCAATATGAACGTCCCATGATAGTTTCTGGTCAACTAGAGCACCGAGATATTTCATGAATGAAACTCTAGCCAGGATAGAACAACTACACATCCCCAAGATGTTACCAAGTAATCTTCGATTACATGGATAAGTGTGAATTTTGATTTCAAAATTACTTTCCGGTCCGCCTGAAGTTCTCTTACTGAAGCAAATATACTTAGTTTTTGTCGTGTTCAGTGTTAAAAGATTGTCCTCAAGCCACCTGGTTACAAAAGAAAGACACGATTCCGCCAGTTTCCTAACCTCAGACCACGTCTTCCCACTACACAAAAGTACAGTGTCATCCGCGAACATAATCAAATCTAGTCCCGATAATTTCATGCAGCACAGTTTATTTATATAAATGAGAAAAAGCAGCGGTCCTAGCGTGCTTCCCTGTGGCACACCAAAGGTACAACCAGATCTGTCACTCTCATGCTTTTCAACCCTAACCCTTTGAGTTCTGTTTGTGAGATAGTCGGCGAACCACTGTAGCGGAATTCCTCTAATACCCACATTTTCCATTCTAGCCAGAAGTATAGGGATCGAGACCGTGTCAAAAGCCTTTTGCAAATCTAAAAACACTGCAACACACTTCTGTTTCCTATCCATATAGGATGTGACTAGTGATGTTAGTGTCAGTACAGCACCTTCAGTTGATTTGCCTTCTCTAAAGCCATACTGGTTGTCACTGAGAAGATTGTGCTTTTCAAGGTAAGACATGACTCTCTTTTTCACCAACTTTTCCAGAACTTTAGAAAGAGTAGATAAAAGGGAAATAGGTCTATAATTTGACGGACTTGATTTATCACCAGATTTATAGACTGGACAAACCACTGCTTCCTTAAGTGTAGCCGGAAAAGAACCAGTTTCCAGACTAAGGTTACAAATATGTGCGATCGGCACAGCCAGATATGTTACATACCTTTTAAGAATATCAGCTGTGATTTTATCACATCCAGGTGCACTATGTGATTTTAGTTCGAAGACAGTTCTTTTGACTTCGTAGGGATCAGTAGGAACAAACGACAAAGAGTTGATAGGTGCAGTGGCATCCCTGGCCTGAGCAGCCAATTCATTTTCACTTTTTTTCATTTTGTTCAAGGTATTGTCCGCTAGCATGCCGCCCACAGAAGTGAAGAAGGAATTGACTACGTTTAATGACTCCCTAGGGTTATCAGAACTTTGAAGAAGGTCTTTTGATTGAGATTTAGTTTGTTTTAGTTCACAAACCTCTTTAACTATATTCCAGGTTTCCTTTATATTATTTTTACTGTCATTAAATTTATTTTTATAATATTCTCTCTTAAGATATCTAATAATTTTGTTGCAAACATTTCTATATTTTCTATAATTATCTTTAGTGGTTAAGTTATTAGAATCCATTTTAACTTTTTGATGTAACCTATCCCTTTTTCTGATACACTTCACAACGCTTTTAGTTATCCATGGTTTTAATGGTTTGTTTCTTTTAGGTAATCTTTTAGTTTCAGTATTGCACCTTATAATCTCTGTCAGTTTTGTTACAAACAATTTAGTTGCCAAGTTAGCATTATCAGATTCAAAAACATCCTGCCAAGTCTGACAAGCCAGCGCGTCGTTTAGGCCCTTGTGATTCAATATTGCTCTTTCATGTGTGATGTTATTTTTTTTTTAATTTAGCATTGTCAATGTGTAAAAGAATCGTGGAGTGATCTGTAATTGTCTGCTCAAATACAGCCGTTTGCCACAAACCCAAAGATTTCACCATAAAGTGGTCAAGGCAAGACTCGTTGCGGGTGGGACGTGTTACACCTTGTATAAGACCATGGTGAGCCATCATATTCAGGTAAACCTGGACCGATCCAGAAGGGCTGCTTGCCAAAGTGTTGATGTTGACGTCACCCGTTAAAATAACATTCTTCTGTGTTAAACCACTAAGTATCTCATCTAGAGAGTTGAGATATTTAATTTCATTATGAAAACTAGGGGGACGGTACGTACATAAAATGGTGTAGTCTGGTGAAATATTCAAAATAAGACAGTTACCCTCCAAACATGAAGGCTCATACGCCGATACTTCAAGTTCTCGCCTAACATAAGCTACTACTCCGTCATTTTGGTTTATAAAGTTTTGAGACCAGAACATATTATAGCCATCTAGGTTTGGCGGAACATTATGTGCACTTGTCCAACATTCCGTCATCACATAAACATCTGCCGCTACATCACAGCCTGACATGAATGCGACAAAACAGTCAAAGTTGCAGTTAATACTCCTAATGTTAGTTGTAACCACTATAAGGGAAGAATCGTTTGGTGTGTTATATTTTAGAGTACTTAGACAGTCACGTGAGTCATTAATTAAGTGGCACTCCACCTTTGTTGACTTTTCAAGTTCATCACTAATAAAAGCGTTACTATTCATACTTAGATATGATATATGTTACAAGTGCCAAAACCCACACATTTACCCGGGTTTTAAAACGATGTGTGTAAAAAACAACTAAAATACAAACAAAGACAGAAACATTAGGCATATTCGAGAGTACTTTGATATTTAAATAAACCGCAATACAACTATTTAGCTTTAGTAGTTTAAGTGATTTCAGTTCATCGTTACGTAATGTAGAAAAATAAAAACAATAATCCAATGCAGAACAACATTCATAGTGAATAAGGCGCATTGAGTGTGTTAAATAGTTCAATCTGTTAGGCACTTGACGGGCTACACACAGTGAGCAGATTTTGAATACATACAATGCAAACATAGTGCCATAGGACAGTGTGTAATTGGAACAATAGCTGTTCCAAAATGGCAACTGCGTGGTTGGAAGACACCAACAGCTTGTAAAACTCGCACGATTATCTAGTAAAGTAGGACAGTTCACTGAAAACCCCAGATATGCACCTCTATATTTCACAGCCACTGAAGGATAGCTTAATAACAAACCAATTACATTCAAACATAAGGGTCCGATATACAGAGCAATTCGATTAGGGAAATACTGAGCAGCGTGTTGTGTGCATAAAATTTCATAGGTAATGAGATGTGAGTAGTATTTCAGCCATATAGGTATAGTATCCAGTAAAGGTGTATCGAGCAGTTGATTGATTGATTGATTGATAAACGTGCAGTTAGAGGACGCATGTATCAGTTTATTCCAGGAAAAAGCAATACCGCACAAAAAGTCAACACAATGGCAGACACACAAAAATAACAAATAAAGGTGCCCTGGAAAGTTGTTTATCATATAGCATGTAGATTTCTTCACGACGTTTTCAAACACCGTCAAAGTCAATGGCAATAACCTACTCGAAAAATAACACCCGAAAAAGCACCATCGAGGTACTAAAAATACTGGGTAATGATGGTGGTGGATTTAGAAAAAATATCTATACCTTTATGACTACTAACGCCTATACCTATATGCATAGCTGGGCATTAACTCGTTAATCCGTTAATCGTTAATTAACGAAGTTAACATTTTGATTAACGGATTAACTTTTAAGTTAACTTTTTAAAATGTTAACGGACATGTTAACTTCCGTTAATTATGCAGAAGTCCGTTAATCGTTAACCCAATGCTTATTATTTACCGCACGGCACCTCGGCGCGGCGCAAAAAACAGGTTCAGACAAGTATGAAACGAAAAGTGCTGGGCGCAGTGTGACCATATGTGGTTGGTTCCTGCAATTTTGGCAGGACTGAGGCGTCATTTTAGCCTGTGGCATGACCGGTTGACGTTATATGAAAACAAATATAATTTTGTTATCATAAGTCATATTGCCGATAATCTCGAGTTCTTTTTGGCTGAAAATTTGAGCATAGACATACTCGAATTTGACTGACGTTTACAAAGTAGATTATAGTAATCCATAGCTAGGGGGGAATTCCCCGATAAATTCAATCATACTTTTTCGATCGTTTATCTGTATTGTGACTTTCTTTTAATAAAATCGGTGGTAGTTCATTTCAACTAAACAAAGAAAAGTTAAATAAAATGAACAAATCAATGTATAAGAATGAACAAATGAAGGTATACAATGAAAATTCCAGTGTTTAACATCTTACTAATATTATAAATGGCAATTTTTGGATGTTGTAATGTTTGTTGTTTCATCACGTCAGAACGTCTGGGAACGGGAAAGGATTGGGTTAAAATTTGGAAAACAGCCCTCAAACCCTGCAGTTGAACGTCTGCTATCCACGGGTAAAGACATTTTAACACCAAAGTGAGCCTCGCTTTCAGACGAGAACTTCGACATGTTAATGTTCATGAGGGGAAATAGATACCTATGCGCATTATGCCCGACGATTAAATTACACATTAAATTAAATTAAATAAAAAAAATTGGCAGTCATAGAAACTGCCGATAGAAGTGAAAACTTATAACTCAGAATTTGATAGCTTACCTTGGAAACTACACGGGTGTAACCGGAGGGCGTGGCCAGGTCATTATGGCATGGCCATCTAGAAAAGCAGCAGCATTTCCTATTGGCTGATGCATTTCTAGATGGCCAATAGCCATGGTCCCGAGTTTACCTGAAGATTTCTTATCATACGAGCGTGACGCTAGAATTCAATTCACAGCCCACGAAAAATCTGTCTCGGCGCGCCTAAAGAAGTTTTCACTTCAATAATAAAATTAAACTCTACAAGTATTTGGTTTTTTTCCTAACCTGTTAACTTCCAGAACCTAAACCAACAGGTTTTATAAGTTCACTAACGCAACGATATAAAAATCCAATACACATACGATCGGATACAATCCATAACGGATTAACGATTAACGTTAACTTCCGTTAATTCTTACGAAATGTAACGCTTTAACGTTTAACGAAGTTAACTTTTTTTGTAACGGATTAACGATTAACGAAGTTAACTATTTGATTAACTGTGCCCAGCTATGCCTATATGTACCTATATGTAGATCAGTGGAACTAACCCTTTATTATACTTTTCAGAAATACTAAAATGCGTCTTCGATTGCAGACTATTAATCTTTTTGCGATCTAGGTTTGAACCCAGTCCGTTTCGTCGTTCTGATGTGATTGAGCAACAAACATCGACATTAAAATGTAATTGTCGCTTTGGTACCGTAGTGCAAATTAAATAGTCAATAGTCATAATTATATCAAAAGTCACACTTTTCAATGGATTTCGTACACTACTTCAAGGCTACGCAAACGTAATTAAATGTAAAAATTTAACTTACGTCCTAAAATAAATTTACTAAAGAGAATATTGAGATCAAAGAAATGCACACAAAACAGACTAGTATAAGCAGCCAACTAAATGTTCCCACTGCTGGGCTCGGGGCATTCTCTCGCAAGTATAGAGTCAAGGCCATAATCCACCACGCTGGCCCAGTGCGGGTTGGTGGATGACGCATGACATGGATAGATAGTCTAGGAACATGTCGGACTAACAGCCGGAGTGTGACTATAACATGTATTCAAACGCGCATTTATAATGTCAATAGGATTTGGCTCAGAATTTACAATAGATATCCGGCCACATTACGTAAAGCCAACAGTTTGATATAGTTGCGTATTCAATACGCGTTCGTGACGTCAACAGTATCCTGGTGCGAGTTTTGTCGACATCAAAACGCGTTGTACCGTGAGCGCGTAAACATAAGACTGCAAAGTCTTGAACATCGCCGAAAAATTGCTAGCTTATCGGTTTATTATCGGATACACTTCGGAGAGTGTGCATCTGATCTGCATGATCTAATACCACCTAGCCCTTTTTTCTATCGGACTTCTCGTAGCTCGAAAAAGCGGCATCGTGTCATGGTTGATGTTCCAAAGACACGAACAAAGAGGTTGGACTCTACTTTTGTAATAAGAACGTCTAGACTGTGGAATGAGTTGCCTGAGTGGATTTTTCCCGATGGTTATAACCTTGGTGTCGTCAAATCGAGAGTGAATCGGTTTCTTCTAGGTAAGCACGCTCCATCTTAGACCGCATCGTCGCTTAACATCAGGCGAGATGGTGGTCAAGTGTAAACCTATAAATTATAAAAAAAAAAACATGCCTTTTGTATGAGGAAATTTCTAACGCGTCTAGCAGCGTCGAATTTCTTCATACAAATGTTATGTTTACGCGCTCACGGTAGAACGCGTGTTGTTGTCGACAAAACTCGCACTCAGCATACAGGTAGCGTTTGCATGACGACACGCTTACGTCAAACGATCGCGCGATGTTTCGTTTTAAACTAACCGACACGATATTTTTAGAAGACCATATTGAAAAATCAGCCACTGAACCACAAACCTACTTAAATGTGTTAGTGGTAAATTTTGCAGACATCTGTAACATCAAAGGTATTGCCTACACTCGGCCAACCTGCCCAATAATATTGTTAAAGTCCTTGTATCGTTGTGTATCGGCCAGTATTTATCACCAAACTAAATTGCAACTAAGTCCTTGTATGGTTTATTTCTTTTCGCTGGAATTTAAAGATACGACAAATATTTGGAATTTAAAGATAAAATCATCTAAGACAAGTCTATTGTCCCCATATTTTTTAAAACATCATCATCAATCTGTTCTAAATCACTGATCGACATAGAATCCGCACTATCCTCGTCTTTTCTCCAGCCACAACCTGCCCTTTAAAATCTATCGTAACTCCATTGACTTCCAGACTATCCTGCACAACAACGTTGTTTAAATATGTAAGTAGTTCATTTATAAAATTTAGATGTCTATTGACATTTTATAACTTTAGAATTTTGGTTGAAATTTATGAGCAAGAGTTTGAAAAAGCTATAGTATACTAACAAATACTTTTGTTTAACTATATGCTCGAAATATTCGAGATTAACGCACAAATGCGTGTGTATATGCCACAAGAGACATAAAAATCTGAACGCGTCCGTCATATGAGGATCGTGTCGCAGTCGTTGCTGGTTAGCGTAAAAGCGCGTATCGTAGTATCGTACCATAGCACGAGTAAGTAACGGTCTACTAAGATCCTGTATTGGCAACTTGTTGTAAGACTATTATCTATTCTGTGCTCTTAGTCTAGGGCTTATTGCAACGGATGGGCGTGACTGTGAAATTATCTTTGAGGGCCTCGGGATGGAACCTCTCAATCAAGTCAATAATAAAAAAAATACAGTTATACCCGAAAATATTTTATGTACGGGTATAATAGTTAATCCCTACTAATTTCATAAACGCGAAAGTTACTTTGTCTGTAACGCTAACACGCCTAAACTACGGAACCGATTGAAATGAAATTTTGTAGAGATAGTCTACGCCTAAGGAAAAGCATATCAGCCTACTTTTTAATGCGAAAAAGGATATTAACTGGGTTGAAATATGTGGAGGACGTGTGGGGAACCTCGATGTGGTGCACCCAGGGCATCACACTAATCGAGGCAGTCTCGGTGGCATTGTAGGAGTACATATGTACGTGTAAGATTTAGTATATAAGCAGATGACAACGGTGGAGCGAAGAGTCTCTCGCCTCGCGTCACTTGTATAGTTAAGATCAATTTAGTCAGCAGTTTATACAGTGATGTGGTTTTATTTCCTCTCCAGTACCAGTTACACCTACAGTGGTGACCCCGACGTGATCTTACAGCATCTTGTTGTGTGATGGCTAATTTCAATCGGAAAAGGACAATTTCTGCCCGTGAACTTTTGATACGTCAAATATTGGTAGTGGTAGGACTATTAGCAGAGTCCGTCTGGGGAAGTACCACACCTTTGCCAGTTATTCTACCGCCAAGCAGTAATGTTTACACATTACTGTGTTCCGGTTTGAAGGGCAATGTTTCCAGAGACATTACAGGGCTTAGAGATATAATAGCTTAGATCTATCGGTGACGAGCGCAGTGCAGTGCTAGGTAATGATTTGGACTCTTCAAGTTCCAATAGCTGCGTGTCAATGTGCTGTTATGTGGCAGGTATTTTGCTTTCCATCAAACACATGACCTGCTCGTCTCGTCACTATACTATAAAAAAAAACAAATCTCTAAGAATAAAAGGGGATAAAAGTTTGCATGGAATTTTCGTAACTTTTGAGCGTAATCTTTATTAAGCTCAAAAGCTCAAAAAGCCACTGCTTGAAAGTTATTTTTTGGCTTGTAAAGATATACGTAAAAATGATATTCATAGTGTAAAAATTGTGTAGATATCCTTATAACATATTTGGCGAAAATAAATGACTGTGAATCAGTGGTAAGCCGTGGGTTACAAGGTAGGCCGCATTTAATTAAAAAATTAAAAATAAAACCATGCATAAATTTATTTTGCGAAACAACGAAAAGCTACACAACTCGAGAACTAGACAAATTAAAATTTAAATAAAATCGGCCAAGTGCGAGGGCGACTCCCGCACGAAGGGTGCCGTATCATTAGCAAATAAACGGCGAAAACCTCTTTGGCTTTATCCGGTATTCCTTATACATCGCAATTTCCGTAGACAAGCAAAAAGTATTCCGTTTTTACCCTTTGGGTACGGAACCCTAAAAGCAAGGTCGTCTCGCTAAAATCCTGCTGTATTATAATACTTACATTACAATGTACAACATAACGAGACTAGATATTCTTGAATTAATAAAATATTGCACTTCTTTTTGAACAATCCATTTTAAAAACTGACTAAATTATATAAGCAGCAAGCTTAATAATCCCACGGCTGGGACTCGGACTCAGAGCCTTCTCTCAGAAGGAGATGATCAAGGTCATAATCCACCACGCTGGCCCAGTACGATTTGGCGGATGAAACACGATATCGAAAGTTTCTTGGTAAATGTCGGTTTCAACACGATATTTTCATAGTTTTGACACGATAGTTAAGCGACAAAGTTGTACATTTGCACTACGAATAATAATTTATTATCTCCAAAAAACGACAACGATTTAAAATAAAATTCAGTCATTCCTCCAAATATCATAGGAAGCAATCACCATGTACTCGAAGAAACAAAATAAATTTTAGTTGATACACAGTAATGTTTAAACATTGCTGCTTGGCGGTACAATAACTGGCAAAGGTGTGGTACTTCCCCAGACCGACTCTGCGCAAAGAGTCCTACCACTGTACCACTAGTAATGCAGGCGGAATTCGAATCTACGACCTTACAATTGTGTTACGCACGTTCTATCCACAAGGTCAGGGCGTCTTCTATCTTTCTATTATTAAGGATTTTGACACCCGTAAGCTTTACGTGACATCCAAGTCATCGTGTTTACTTAAGAGTCATCAAACAAGTTGCCAACCAGGAAGGCTTTAGTTTTCTGATTATTGAGAGCTACATAGATAGATAGATACTCTTTATTGTACACACCATAAACAAAAAAACAATTATACATTAAATAATAACAATCAAACTAGAGTTACAAGCGGCGGCATTATCGCTGAAAGCGATCTCTTCCAGGCAACCTTAGGATGGAAATGGTTACTAAGAATACTTTTAAAAGCGGGATGTGTGTATTTTCGTAAAGAAACAGGCAACTCATTCCATAACTGGACAGCCTGAAAAGCAAAGGATTTGCCATAATACATCTCAGAACGTGCAGTTGGGGCATTCAGGGTCAAGTTAGTTTTTGACCTCAGCGGCCGAGCATGATAGTCTCGCCATAAAGTGAATCGTTCTTTGAGGTAGCATGGAGTGGAGAGATTAAATAAAATATTGAATAAAAGGAAAAGAATGTGAGCATTACGACGCAGACGAATGGGTAACCACTTGAGGTTGGCGCGAATATGAGAAACGGTCATATTTACGTAAACCGAAAATGAATCTAATAGAGTCATTTTGGAGGCGCTCAAGTTTTTTAATCTGGTCTTCTCTAAGGTCGGGAAAACAGACATCAGCGTAGTCCAGGATAGGTAGAAGCAGAGACTGTGCAAGAGCAGTTTTAGTGGCAGTAGGTAAAAAGTTGCGAAGTCGTCTAAGAGAACCCTCTGATGAAAAGAGTTTACTACTGATAGTTTTAATGTGATTATCCCAAGAAAAGGTTTGGTCAAATGTCACTCCAAGATTTTTGACTGAATCGCTAAAGGGAGAATGAATATATATTATGATATGATATTCATTAATAATATTACATGTCGAGATCAATCCGACTGGATTCAGAATAGCTACGTTGGTGTTCATTTTAAGCTTAAAAACAATAAATGTTAATTTTACGATAAAAATCAAAATTTCTATACTCGTGACTTTTAATTTTTATAACCCACCTTTATTATACATATATTACACTTGACCAACTTACTAACAGTTCATTTTGAACTGAAATACGAAAATAATCCCGATTTCATACACCAACCTGATCGATGGGAATTCAGTCGGATCCGGCCGGAATAAAAATTACGCCGGATTGCAATCACTATTGCGATATTACGAGTCAGTTGTCAAAGTCATTCGACTTTGACAACTTAGGCAAGTTTAACTGGGGGCTTTGTATTTGTAATATTTTGTTTGAGACCTGCTGTCCCCTTATACATATACATACATATGTCAATGCCTCCCGCCTAAAAAAATGTGTTGGAAACCCTTGCACTAGGCCATCGCGGCGTTTCTTAATTTTCTGAAATCCATACCGTTCTATAGACGGACATAGCCAATTTTCCCATTACATTACAAAATTGCTACGGCTGGCTGAAATTACAGTCACGAAGGAGCAATTTGATCTGAGGGTATCATTTGAACAGGTCAAATGTACACTTCATGCATTGTAAAGTGCGGAGGACGTGAGTACACAATTATTACATTTAGAGCAGCCATTACATATGGGATACATTTATGGGGGGAGATGTTGACCCAAATCTCATTGAATCTCCCTCGGAGGAAAAGAGTCTCGTCTATAACTACAAAAAAAATATGAGTACTGCGTTGGAAGTATCTTTCCAAACATCCTAATATTAATTTAAATTCTATCTAATCTACATATAATGTCATCGTAAAATTGTAAAATCCTCCTGGTTATAGATAGATAGATAGATACTCTTTATAGTACACACCATAAATAAAAAACACGTATACAGTAGAGAATAACAATAAAACTAGTGTTACAAGCGGCGGCTTTATCGCTAAAAGCGATCTCTTCCAGGCAACCTTAGGATGGAAATGGTTACTAAGAATATTTTTAAAAGCGGGGTGCCTATCTAAACGTATTTTAGTTAAGTACATACACTAAAAATAAATATATTACATACGAATACAGATTACATACTAATACTTACGATACTTGTAAAACATACTAATATATAATATGAATACGACAAATAAACTAGTAAACCTACATAAAATATACCAAGATAATAATATATGCAATGATATACATGAAACATATATTCTTAAAAATAAAATTGCAGTAGACAATTGTAAATTTGACAGAAAAGGTAGATTAGATTACTGTGACTCCAGTGACAAATAAAAGTTTTAACGTTACTTTTAAAATAATCCAGTGATGGAGATTTTCGTATAGAAACAGGCAACTCATTCCATAACTGGACAGCCTGAAAAGCTAAAGATTTGCCATAATACATCTCAGAACGTGCAGTTGGGCCATTCAGGGTCAAGTTAGTTTTTGACCTCAGCGGCAGAGCATGGTAGTCTCGCCATAAAGTGAATCGTTCTTTGAGGTAGCATGGAGTGGAGAGATTAAATAAAATATTGAATAAAAGGAAAATAATGTGAGCATTACGACGCAGACGAATGGGTAACCACTTGAGCTTGGCGCGAAAATCAGAAACGTGATCATATTTACGTAAACCGAAAATGAATCTAATAGAATAATTTTGGAGGCGCTCAAGTTTTTGAATCTGGTCTTCTCTAAGATCGGGAAAACAGACATCAGCGTAGTCCAGGATAGGTAGAAGCAGATACTGTGCAAGAGCAATTTTAGTGGCAGTAGGATGAAATGAAATGATGAAAAGAGTTTACTAATTTCCCAAGAAAATGTTTGGTCAAATATCACTCCAACATTTTTGACTGAATCGCTAAATGGGATGCTAACCCCAATAAAAGTTACGTTAGGTATGAGTATGAGCGTCCAGTCGATTCTCCAGACCCAGTAGGAGCTGTCTATCACTATGACTTGAGATTTTTCGGGATTGACGTTCAAACCAAAAGATTTGCTCCATTTACAAAAACAGTCTATATTGAAATTAGTCTTTGCAATCGCCTCACCAAGTTAATGGAGTGGAGCTTGTGTGTAAATTTGGAGATCGTCTGCATAAAGGTGGTAAGAAGAAGTCAGATAATTAGAGATGGAATTTCTAAAGATAGCAAACAATAAAGGAGATAGTACAACGCCTTGAGGGACACCAGCTGTTGTATTACACCAGGAAGAAAAGGTATCTTCCAGGCGAATCCGCTGCCGGCGTCCTTGTAGGTAATTACGAAACCAATCGATTACCGGTGGAGATATGTTAAACGTGCGTAGTAGTGCTAGTAAGATGTGGAAGTTGACGGCGTTGAAAGCATTACTGAAATCTAACAGGGCTAGAACAGTAAGCTTACCGTCATCCATTCCCAAGCGGATGTCATCAGTGACTTTAACAAGAGCAGACACAGTACTATGCCCAGGACGGAAATCGGATTGAAGAGGATTAAGGAGATTATGCCTGTTAAGGAATTCGCTAAGCTGGTTGTGGACAAGACGCTCAAGGATTTTCGAAAGAAATGGAAGAATTGATATGGGACGGAATTCAGAATAGAATTTTGGGTTAGATTTTTCGGCAACGTTACAATATGAGCATTTTTCCAGACTAAAGGAAAAAATCCTTGATTTATAGATTTACTAAAAATGACGACTTATACTATCACTGCCAACCGCATTAGAGGACATCGACATATAGCTCTTCTTAACAGCACACTCAGTGAATCGATTAAATTGAAAGGATGCAAAATCGGGCGTTGGCAAGGCAGAAAGGTTACTGAACGTTGAATTTATATCTCCAGCAGACATGCAGTGGAAGCAGAAGAAAAATGTCGATTCAGTGCGTCAAATTCAAAATTATTAGATGCGAAATTAGAACGTGACTTGCCAACCCCCATTGATCTAAGAAATTTTCAGACTCTAGCCGGATTTTCATCATTTACTGAAGTATGAATATGGCAGCGCATTGCATTTCTACACGCCTTATTGCAGCGATTCCGGGCCTGGACATATTTATAGATAAGTAGCAGCGCCCCGCGGTGTTACCCGCGTAGTTCCCGTCCGTTTTTTTTTTTCGGGATAAAAAGTAGCCTATGTGTTCTTCCAGATCCAGTTCTTCCAGATAATCTATCTGTGTTCCAAATTTCAGCCCGATCCGTTCATAAGTTACGGCGTGATCTAGCAACAAACATCCAAATATCCAAACATCCATACTTTCACATTTATAATATTAGTGGGATAGTCGGATAGTATGATTAATCTAACGACATCAGATTACAAACTAACCTAAGAGAGAATGTTTATAATCTCACGCGTTAGATTATAATCCGACGGTGTTGACAATTTTACATATAATTAATTTTACTAATACGTGAAGCAAAAACTTTGTACAGGTGTAATTTATTTCATTTATTTAATAAGCAAAAACTTTGTATGTACCTCTATTTACAAAAATTGCGCGAATGGAGGCGTTGAATGTCGATGTAATGATGAAATGTCGCACATTTATATTTTATACAGAGAATGAGTGCAGAATACATTTTTTTTTAGAAATATGCATATAAAATTAATTAAATCAATAAAAAAACACACTAAATACTCTTTTGTTTATTGGAATGGGCCATCCAGACTCCACAAGGCGCCACGAGGTAACGCGAGGCCGAGAGCAAGGACAGTGCGCTCGGCATAGACATAAATTGTATCAAAATTAGTTCAGCTGTTTTAAAAAAATTACCGAGGCAAAAAAAATTGTTGAGTGTGTGCGATTTATTTCTAAATTAAAGCCGGTTGTTTAGTTTTTCAGTTTTTTTTTTATTATAGCACACTTTGGAAACTACGCGGGTGAGACCGCAGGGCGCTGCTAGTCTGGAATAAATTGTCAGAAATAAATTGCATTGTCGTTTAAATAAATCTTCATGGTTAGATGACTAAATGTTTAATGGTAACCATGGTAACACGCCATGGTTCCGAGTTCACGCGAAGGTTCCTATCATTCTCAAGCGTGACGCTTGAGCTCAATTCACAGCCCACGAAAAATCTGTGTGTGGTGAGCCAAAAGAACTGTTTTCACTTCAATAATCATTTATTTTGCTGTTGACACAACACAACATCCTGCTGAAACACAAGACGTTGGCACAGAATAAATATTAGTACAAGTACAGAAGAATCACTTAGCAAAAACAATTATATAAATAGCGACTCTTGCTGTGACGCAACAAAGTGCAATTCAGCTCGCATTCGCGCTCAATACCTATCGCGATATTCACCTAGACATTTGCGCTCTCTTCTAACGCGTAACTCTGTCGCTGTCTGGTGCGGAATGATGCGCAAGGGTTGTCGACATATCTAATAACATTATGCTCGGGAAACGTGTTGCACGAGCCCTCAGCCGTGCGTCCGACAACCGACTGGCACTTGTTCCGTGGGAGGAAAGGTCTAGCTGTAGGCTAAAAACGCGCGACCTTGAGCGAGTGGTGATGCTCTGACGTTGGCGTAATTGTGTTCACCAAACATATCACTATAAACATATCTAAAAGAAGATGAAAAAGGAGAAGACTTTAATCAGCTGACTTAATTTTATTCACTTATTCTTTTTTCATTGCATTTTTTTTTCATTATATAAATTAAGGCTAAAACGAATTGTTTTGCCAGACATATTGCATTCCTCTAGAAGAGGCCAGTTTGTATGGGTCAACTTTTAAAATGTTTTGTGTCATCTTATCTTACCTGCAAACTGCAATAAAGATTTTATATTATATATAATTATATATTATATATATTTATTTTAAAACGATGTAGTAATAAAAAAAACACATAAAAACAAACACACACTAATCTATACCAACGAAAACACAAAAATGAAATATTATTACTACTATAAACAAAATTAACTGCTAAATTTACACACTCCAGAGAATTCAGTCAAAGAGTCCCCCGCGCACCGATCCTTGTCCAAAAGTCCCCAGAACGCTAGCCGTATTCCCCCGCTATACAGCCAATGAGATGCGCTGCATCAAATACCAGCGCGAGCGAGGGCCCAGCCCTTTGTCCCTGAGACGACGATAAAAAATGTTTAAAACATTTACAATAATTGTAGTTCAACTGTTACCTGATTGGCAGCAATGAAGTCTGGGTCATATATGGCCGGTCGGGGCTTCATGGCGGCCATTTCTTTCTTCAGCTTCTGCTGCAGGTCATAGTCGATGACCTTCGCTCGTATCATGGACTCGGCCAGGTTCAGGGGGCTGATGTCCCACCCGTCGATCACTGGAGGGAGAACACTCGTCTATACTCACATAAGAAGGAATTAAAGAAGGAAAACTTGGGGGAAAATCCACTCAAATAAGATATATCTATTGTAAGTATAATAAGTATGTATTTATAACTATATAAGTATAATATCAGCTATCTGGCCGCCAAAGTTAAGCTAAGCTAACTAAGCTTTGCTTAGTTATAATATCCAACCGTTTATTTTCTTTTTGACAGCACCAATAGAACGTAACTGCGTCATGTTACGCAAAAGTTCACTTTTAAATGCGAGGTTTTAAAAATATGGCAACTGCTTAAATTTGCTCCTTGATCCCGTATAATAATCATCTTTGACAAATTGAGTCCATAATTGCAGTATTTTTTTTATAAATTACATAAAATAACAAACGTTTTTAAAAATTTACGTTCTATGGGTGATGTTGATAGCCATAGAACGTAAATTTTTAGAAACGTTTGTTGTTTTATGTAATTTATAAAAAACTTATTATATAAATTTATAAAACCCCCCTTAAATTTGAATTTTATTTTATTATTAGTATTTGTTGTTATAGCGGCAATATAAATACATCATCTGTGAAAATTTCAACTGTCTAGCTATCACCGTTCTTGAGGTACAGCCTGGTGACAGACAGACGGACGGACGGACGGACGGACGAACGGACAGCCAAGTCTCAGTAATAGGGTCCCGTTTTTACCCTTTGGGTACGAAACCCTAAAAAAGAAAAAAAAAGAAAATACCGCCGAATTGATAACCTCCTTTATTGAAGTCGGTTAAAAATTGGTAAAAATAATCAAGTTCTGATAGAAATCTACTAATATTCACTTGTGGCGTTATTTCTTAGGTGAATCACTGTAATGAAATGAAAAAACCTTTATTCCATACAAAATAGAGTACATATTAAGACGTAGATGTAGGATATCAATTTGCTTGTGTCACAAATAAAAAGTTTTTATCTATATACGAGGGTCAAACTGAAAGTTCTTAGAAAATCAAAAACTGATTACATTAGCCAGTTATTAGTTTTATTATATCTTTTCAAAACATTGTCCATTCACGTCAATACACCGCTGCATGCGATGGAACCACTGGGAAAAGCACTTTGCCCACTCGTCCTTAGGGGTCTCTTCAATGGCATCACGATACGCAGCCACCGCTTCTTCAGCATTCATAAACCGCTTTCCTTTAAGTTTTTCTTTAATTTTTGAAAATAAATAAAAATCACAAGGCGCGAGGTCGGGGCTATACGGCGGGTGACCCAGTAATTCAACGTTTGATGTCGCCAAATAGTCGATCGTTCGCTTGGCGGTGTGCGATGAGGCGTTGTCGTGGTGAAGGAGGATCCTACTGCGAGGTCGTTTCTCTCGAACTTTTTCCAAGACAAGTGGCAAACAATTGGTAGTGTACCATTCTGCAGAAACTGTTTTTTGATCCTCTAACACAATTGTTGCGAAATGACCTATCCTTCCAAAGAACGAGGCCACCATTTTTTTCCCCGCACTTCGATCTCTCTTCACTTTAGTTGGCAACTCCTCGAAAGGAAACACCCACTGAGCAGATTGTCTTTTGGTTTCAGGATCATAACAGTAAATCCAGCTTTCGTCACCTGTTAGTATGTCGAACACAGCATTTGAGTCACCTCCGTTAAATCTTTCAATCATTTTACGGCACCAATCCACACGATGGAGTTTTTGAGCCTCAGTCAAATTATGAGGTATCCACCGGGCGCAAAGCTTCCTGACCGCTAAATGTTCGTGTAGGATTTTGTGCACTTGACTCATACCGATGCCTAAGCTTGTCCGAATCTGCTGATAGGTCACTCTTTTGTCAGTCTCTATCATACGCCGCACAACACAGATGTTATCTTCAGTCGTCGCCGTAGAAGGCCGTCCCTCACGTAAATCATCAGTGAGATTAGTGCGACCACGTTTAAACTCATTAAACCAGTTGTAAACAGTCGCACGAGATGGGGCTTCATCGTGAAAGGCCAATCGTAGTCTATCATAACTTTCTTGTTGACTTAAATGACATCGAAAGTCATAAAAAATCATTGCACGAAAATTTTCTCGTGTTAAATTCATGTTGACGTGACACAGACAATTTTCAATTTGCCGCCAAATCGTAAAACAAATGACAAATGAATGAAGTATATGCTCAGTAATGTTGGCAAAGAGTTCTATTTTCAAATTATAGAATTATTTTTTTATTATATTGTTTATAAGTGGCCAGTTCTAAGAACTTTCAGTTTGACCCTCGTAACAAAGTAATTCTTTCACCGTTTTAGTTATTGAGTAGCCTTTTGATGGCACATTAAATAAAAAATGAGTCGCCAAGCCTATACTGTGTGTATGTCAAACGGAATGCTTTCACTGCCTAGGTTTAAGAACAATTACGGCTAGAGAACATCCGAATATTTGATACCGGACTTAATTAATAAACTGCTGCAAGAATTAAAAAATAGCCTTACACAAAAAAACATTAGACATAAACTGAAACAATTTAACTTACATACTTTAACCTGACTATTTGTATCATAGTATCAATGGGTGTGGTGCGCTGCAACTGTTGACTGTTGCAGACCGCAATATTGCAAACCGGTTTTGCATACATCGGTGCATGCGCCTACTACACAACGCTGTGGCGGTTTTGTGTGACGTCACCATTGCGCGCAAGTATGAAGCTGATATCTTGAATGATTTGTTTTAATAAAAATATAATATATTATTTTTGAGGGTAATTAGAATCATTAATTTGTGTCGACAGTTAGATTTTAAGGCAACTTTTGTTTTGTAAGAACAATTTTGCTGTTACTTAATAAATGAAAAAAAAAACTGTTTTTGCATAATGTTTACTAGCATAACCATATGTAGCATACAGATAACTTACCATAATGTTTAAACATATAACCATAAATAGCATCAAGATAATTTAACATAATGGTTAAAGGCACACATTGAGAAAGGAGACGGTACACCTAAGA
This sequence comes from Ectropis crepuscularia, assembly GCA_963693475.1. NCBI lineage: Eukaryota > Metazoa > Arthropoda > Insecta > Lepidoptera > Geometridae > Ectropis > Ectropis crepuscularia. The sequence goes on from OY856358.1 coordinate 22,904,503, forward strand.
AATATGGTGCGCTTTTTTACTCCGGGTGGGCTCCCGCCAGAGGCTCAAGGGGGGTCCTGAGTGGAGCGAGCCATGCGAGGGCAAGCGTCAAGCATAGCGAAGGGCGAGGGGAGGGTGGCGAGCGAAGCGAGCCGGCGACTTCCGTAGTGGAGCGCAGGTACTCGGCTTGCACTCCACTACGGAGGTCGCCGTAGTGGAGCGGCTCGGTTCGCTCGCCACCTCCCCCCGTTCGCTACGCTTGGCCTCGCATGGCTCGATCCACTCAAGATCTCCCTTGAGCTTCTGGCTCCCGCATTTTTATATACACTCTAGGGATAGTAGCGACAAGACTAGGTGGAGTCGGGGTGCTCCGAGTCGGATCTGGGTCCTATGTAACCTGGGTCTATATTTGGCTTATTCCCGAAATCCCCTTAGGTTTCCCCTTACAAGGGATTTTTGACCAAAATTTGGACAAAAAATGGAATTTTTGTCCAAAAATCCCCTTACGAAATATCACAGGGGATTTATGGACAAAAATTCCACAAATCCCCTTTCGTATTTCACTGGCAGGGAACTTTTGGTCTATCACTGAAATTTGACTCCGGGTGGGCTCTCCCTCTGGGCTCTCTGCAGTCAGCCCTGAGTGTCGCTTCTACATGCTCCACTCGGTACCTTCCTTGAGCTTCTGGCTCCCGCATTTTTTATAAACACTCTAGGGGTAGTAGCGACAAGACTAGGTGGGATCGGGGTGCTCCGAGTCAGATCTGGGTCCTAAGTAACCTAACCGGTTCGATTTGTCATGTAGCTATATAATAATGACCGGGAAATATGATAATTATTACTTTGACTAGCTTCAGCTTGCTATTATTTAAAATCTCCGGATAAAGTGTTAAATTTACCACATTATCTAATCAATTTAGTCATTTAATGAAGAGCAATTATGTATAATAACTATTTAAGCACTAGTCAAAAAATCCCCTGCCAGCGATATGAAAGGGGATTTGTGGACAAAAATTCCACAAATCCCCTGTAAAACTTAAGGGGATTTCGGGAATAAGCCCTATATTTAGTTGTACAATAATTAATTTAAAAAATGCCTAAAGAGTATTACGCGTCTCATCAATATGCCTAAATACTATTGTGCGTCTCATCAATAGTCAAATTGAATGTAGTACAATAAATTGTTATGCTTAAAACACATTATGCGTAAAAACTATTATGCAAAAGTTACATTATGACACTACATAGTATGCTACATTCATTAAGACAAAGTAAATTAGGAAAAAAATTATGCGTTTTAAATGGCACTTGTTTTAATGTGTAAACATTAGTTAAAAATGCACACACCAACAGCTGTAAAAGAATTAGTAGTTTTATGCTGACAGAAACCAGTTTATCTAAATTAAAGGCATCCACCCAAAACAGTTGTATAAGTATTAGTAGTTTTATTCTAAGATTGAACTTTGAATTTAAAGACTGCCTTCACTGTTGGTTTTCACATTTCATGACAACAGGTTATGCATTGTAAACTTTTGTCTAAGACAATGTCGGATGCGTGACAAGAAGACTCAATTAAATTTTCCAAATGCCGCCCAACCCACTCAATTCTTCTCATGGCTCTGAACTCTCAATGGCATGAACTCTCTAAGCTACCTCAACCTAGTTTGAGCGTCAGCCGAGTCAGTTCTAGATAAACATATCTCTAATGAATATTGCCTACTCTATATAGATACAATTTATTGAATACAATAGTCACTATGGTTCACTGATTAACGATAGTGTAATCAAATGGCATAATTATTGGGTAAACGGGTAACTCACGCGTAATATGGTCGGTCAATCCGACTCGAGTTTAGGCCGCGTCCGGCGGCCTTTTTCAAGGAGAGTGTACGCGCATGATGGCTGCCCGATTGCCTACACCATCCGTTACGCCATCGTGCGCGTGCACTCTCCTTGAAAAAGACCGCCGGACGCGGCCGAAACTCGAGTCGGATCATTGACCGACCTTAGTACACGTGAGTTACCCGTTTACCCAATAAATATGTGTAACAACCACGTTAATTTTAATACTATAATCAAATGGCCTCCCAAAGACAACTTACCCAGATCATCAGGGTGCACCATTGGCAGTAGATTGCACATTGGGAGGTTAACGTCTTCTCCTTTCTCATTCAGCCCTAGCCTGACCACTGATGCCTGGGTTATTGAACCGAACCTGTGGGAAAAAATATGTAATTAGGATGATTGCCAAAAAAAAAGTTGCAGCTGGAAAATGATTAAAATAAATCAAGTTACAGCTCGTCCAGTCGGCAGAATTGTAACTGCCGATCTAGAGTCCCTGGTTCGAATCCCATGTGGGACCACAGTCTTTTTGAAGTCATATGCACAGTTAACTTAAAAACAGTGAAGGAAAACATCGTGAGAAAACCGGAATGATCCCATCTTTTGAGATCATGCATTATCAATCAACACTCAGTAGGCCAGCTTGGTCGATTATGACCATAATCTCTCCTGGCGAGAGAAAATATGAAATGAAAAATTGTTTGTATTAAAACGTATAACAAAAACCGACTTCTGCCTCATGGTAAGTGGTGGCCACCAATTTGAACATCTACAACCTACAACCCGCAACATCAGAGCTGTTTGTTGGTGTTATTTTCCCAACCTGGAGAGGTAATTTTTTTTTATAATAAAGGACGACGAGACGAGACGAACAGGACATGTGCCTGATGGTAAGCAACATGCATGCCACATAACAGCATACATTATTCCCGTCCAGCGACCGAATCCAGTGCTGGATTGCTTAATACTGGAATAATGGAAACCGGCACTGGAAAGCATCAATCCAGTGCCAATGTATTACACAGTGACACGCAGCTATTGGAACATGAAGAGTCCAAATCATTACCTAGCACTGCAATGCGCTCGTCACCCAGAGGTCTAAGATGTTATATCTCTAAGCCCTGTAATTTCTCTGGAAACATTCCACTTCAAACCGGAACACAGTGATGTTTGCACATTACTGCTTGGCTGTACAATAACTGGTATATGTGTGGTACTTCCCCAGGCGGACTCTGCTAAGAGTCCACACCACTACTATTTCGAGATTAGAGGTTTTCCAAGATGCCCTTTTTGAACTATTCCTTACTTCCGTTGTTACTTTATTGTTTTTAGTCAAAAAAAATATTAAGATAACTTGCTGTATACTTAAGTATAGATTTATTTTAACATGGCCTTTGATAGCTGTCTTCAGATAGCCTCTGCTGCTTCTAGACAGTCACGCACGTCAAACTAAAAATATAAATATCAGTATAAATCAATTCTTCTACATCTAAAAGTGTTTATAATATGTGAAGTTTAAAATCTTTAGATTGAATTCACCGTAAATAAATAGTAAACGAAACCACGTACGCGATTATATCACTGAAGTAATAAATTGCAACGAAAGAATCTAGGCTGCAACCGTCGGTCGATGACCGCTGTCGGCCGATTCACAGTGGTAAACTAAAACAGACCTTATTGCATGGACATACGAGTGACATTTTGGATCAACTTTACGCAGACGCAATACGATAAGTATAGTTTTGATTTCGTATTCACAACAAGTGCGAGTGGGACTCTGTTAGAATGTATAACAAAATGTAACCAGTAGCGCTATCTATCAACTATTTAATGTTTCTTCTATCTAAAACAATAAAGTCAGTCGTTGTCCATCCATACTGCCTTTCCAAAAATGTCGACAAATCTAATTGCAAGTATTGCAAAGCTTAGAGGCAGATAAAATTACGAAGATTTGGCGTTTGACGTGGAGAACTACCTCATATTAGAGGGCATGGAAGGGTGCATCACGACCGGCGGCGATCCTAATGATATAAAGCAAAAGCGAAGATAGTTTTAACTATAGATCCCAGTTTATTCGTGCATATTAAGAGTGAATCAACAGCAATGGGATTGTGGCAGAAGCTAAAAAAGCTATTAGATGATAATGGCTACACGCGGCGCATCGGATTGCTTCAGAACCTCATATCTATTCGTCGAGAAAATTGCGAATCCATGTCTCAAAATGTAACTTCGCTCCTAGAAATAAGTCAGCGATTGAACAACACAGGATTCAAGATTAGTGATGAATGGGTTGGCTCCCTGTTGTTAGCAGAATTGCCTGAAAAATTTGAACCCATGATTATGGCGGTGGACCATTCAGGTATCGAGTTGACAGGGGATGCCATCAAATCAAAGTTACTTGATATGGAGGAAGCAAGCGAAGCAGGTTCTAGTCCTACACAGAATGCATTCGTGACGAAAGGTTGGCATAACAAAGATAAAAACGACCGCACATAAACAAACTTCATCAAAAAACGTGAAGGCAAATGTCAGATGTTTCAAATGCTTGGGCATTTCATGAATAAATGTAATAATATTCCAAATAGCAAGGAATCTAATGCATTCAGTGCAGTGTTTCTTAGCGGTAACTTCAATCAATTAGATTGGTACGTTGATAGCGATGCCATAGCCATTTAACATGTAAAAGTGACTGGTTGTTGAACACAACAAATCAACACCAAGTACAAGAGATTGTCATCGCTGATAAAATGAAAATTACTGTTGAAGGCTGTGGAGATGTGCAATTAACTACAGTTGTTGGAGATACCGAGCATAAAAACACAGTGATGGGAGCATTATATGTGCCGAACTTGGCTACGAATTTCCTATCTGTCAGCCAAGTTAATTAGCAAAGGATACACAGTGACATTTGATGCGAAGCACTGTTATATTTAAAACCAAAATAGTTAGCTTGTGGCGACTGCGGATTTGGTAGGAGGAGTTTATAAGTTGAGAATCAAGCAAGTGGATTGTTTGTTGACTTCAGTATCCGGAAACGTGTGGCATAGAAGATTTGGTCATTTAAACAGCAAAGATCTCAATGTGATGAGAGATGGTGCTGTGAATGGAATGTCATACTCGGATAAGGCTCAAGTCAGTAAGACAAACTGTATTGTATGCTGCGAGGGTAAGCAGGCCAGGTTGCCGTTCAGTCATGTGGACAACAGAGGCAAGGAACTTCTCGAGGTCGTACACGCAGATGTTTGTGGGCCTATGGAAGCTATGTCTATTGGAGGAGAGAAATATTTTTTGTTATTTGTCGATGACTTCAGTCGAATGGCCTTCGTATATTTTTTAAAGACAAAAGATGAAGTATTCCCACATTTCAAGGTATTCAAAACGTTAGTGTAGAATCAGACAAGCAGGAAGCTGAAAGTGTTTTGGACAGATAATGGATCAGAATTCTGCAGAAAGGAATTTGATAAATACTTGGATTCTGCTGGAATGAATGGGGACCGAGTCACCTTCGTCCGTGGGGAAGCACCTAGATATTGAAACCTCACACGTGGTCCCTGGGTGGTGCTAATCAGGTGACAAATTACCGGTGGTAGGCTTCGGCCGTGGTTGGTGACCACCCACTAGACTAAGTCACGACGCCAAGCGGCCTAGCCGTGTTCCGTCGTGTTGTCTAGTGACACCATTTAGGGAAAACGGGTCAGAACAGTTGCTGCACAACTGCAAGACCGGTCTGTCACACACCAATACTGTACATCGGGAAGCTAGTCATGGAGGGTAGCGGGATCCGAGGCACGGTTTGCCGCACCGACCGCAGATAGTTGGGGGCCCAAGTAGTGAGCTAGCCACTCATGAAAGGCTGCCCCGCCATCTAGCGAAAAATCCCGGGATGCGCTATCCTGCCGGTTGGCGACCGGATGACAAGGCCAGATAGACATCCCCGGGGGGGCTCGGGCGTCCCCGCAGTCTCCAGGCTGGCTCCCCACTGGTGTATTCGTGTTGTGTGTTGTGACCAATGGTCAGTAGTGTGTTGCCTCGTTCTACTGCCGTTTTCCCCACCGATTTCCTCTCCAAAAAACATGAACAAAGTAAAAAAAAGAAACAAAGTTAAAGAGCGGCTGCACGCCTTGTCAGTCAAAGTGCACCTCACTAATATTCGAGGTCTGCACTCAAATCTCACTGCAGTCCACCATCACCTAGAGACTGAGCAGCCGACACTCTTGTTTCTTACGGAGACGCAGATAGGTTGTCCGTCGGACGTGGCGTACCTTACGTATCCAGGCTATACCCTGGAGCACAAATTCCGGCCTCGTGCTGGAGTATGCCTGTACGCCCGTGACGACATCTGCTGTCGGCGTCTCCGTAACCTTGAGGACACTAGATTTTCTGTTCTTTGGGCACTAATGGACACAGGCATAGACAAAATTATCTACGCCTGTGTGTATCGGTCGCACAGCGGAGATCTGGAGACGACTAGGCTCACGGAGTATCTAAGTGAGGCGGCGGACGCGGCTCAACAGAAGTACCCTTCGGCCCAATTAGTGTTACTGGGGGATTTCAACGGCCATCATAAGGAATGGCTGTACCCATACCGGGACACTGATTACGCTGGGCAGGAAACGAGAAAGCTAGCTTTATCGTTAGACCTAACCCAGCTGGTCCAAGAGGCCACAAGAGTACCCGACGTTGAGTCGCATACACCTTATTGCTTAGACCTTCTGCTGACAACTGATCCAGACCGTTATTCGGTGGCGGTATCGTCGCCGTTAGGCAGCTCCGACCACTGTCTGGTGAAATCTGTATCTGTCTACCATCCGCCTGATCCCAGCCCTAGAGGCAACCGGCGGTTGTGGCGATACAAGTCAGCAGATTGGGATGAGATGCGCTCTTTCTTTGCGTCTTACCCATGGCAGTCATTGTGCTTCGCTTCTGGTGATCCCTCAGTCTGCGCAGATGCTGTGACTAATGCAATACGAACGGCTATGGAATATTTCATTCCATACTCCGACATCTCATTATCCAGCAAAGCTCGCCCTTGGTTTGGTTCTCAATGTAAAAGTGCTGAAGCATTTAAACATGAGGCCTACCTAGCCTGGGTTGATGCTCGACAGCGTAAGGCAAGGGACATACACCAGAAGAAGAAGGCGTTCAACAAGGCTGCTAAGGCATGCAAAAAGGTTCTTCAGAGGGCTCGGTTTGACCACATTAGTCGAATAGGGAACAAACTAGCTTCGTACCCAGCGGGCAGCAAAGCGTTTTGGTCCCTAGCTAAATCGGTCGAATCGAACTTCTGCCGCTCCTCACTACCTCCAATGCTGAAACCTGATGGGACACTGGCTCACACTGCAACGGAGAAAGCAAACTTGTTTGCAACTCAGTTTGCGGAATCTTCGCGTCTAGATGCTGGTAGCGCGACACCTCCTACTCCACCTGGCTGTTCGACTTTTATGTCAGAGATACGCATTCGCCAAAAGGAGGTTCGCAAAGTGCTACGCAATCTGGACGTGAATAAAGCCAGTGGCCCAGATGGTATTCCTGCTCTAGTATTGAAGGCTTGTGCGCCTGAGTTGTCACCGATATTGACACGCCTATTTAGACTCTCTCTCCAAACTGGGCTAGTACCGAAGTCTTGGAAGCTTGCCAATGTGCAACCTGTGCCCAAAAAAGGTAGTCGTGCTGACCCTGTCAACTACAGGCCCATCTCAGTCACGTCCATACTCTGCAAGACTATGGAACGTGTCTTAAACCACAGGCTCCTGACGTACCTAGAATCGAACGACCTCCTCAGTGACCAGCAATACGGGTTTCGCCGAAACCGGTCCACCGGGGATATTCTAGCGTACGTCACTCACATCTGGAGTGAAGCTATTGAGAAACACGGGGAAGCACTTGCAGTCTCCCTGGATATCTCGAAGGCTTTCGACAGGGTTTGGCATGATGGCCTTATAAGCAAGCTTTCTAGTTATGGTTTGTCTTCTGGGTTCATTGCTTGGATATCGGACTTCTTGAGGGATCGATCCATACGAGTCGTCATTGATGGCTGCTCGTCGGATCAAATGGGTATCAGTGCCGGAGTCCCACAAGGGTCGGTACTCTCTGCGACGCTCTTCCTGCTACATATCAATGATCTGTTGAAGCCCGGTATCTATGGGTACGCAGATGATAGCACCGTTGTAGAGAGTTACATATCTAGCGCGAGAGCCACTGGGCAGCAAACTCAGGTACTGAGAGAGAGTCTGATCGAGCGTTTGGGCTTGACCCTTGATGCGGTGTCCAAATGGGGCGATGCCAATCTGGTCAAGTTCAACGAGATTAAGACGCAGGCGTGTCTGTTCTCCGCTAAAAGGAGTCCTTTCCAACTGACTCCAACTTTTAGAGGTGTATCCGTGCCGGTCTCTGACCGTCTTGAACTTTTGGGCGTTACTTTGACCTCTACGCTCAACTTTGGCTCGTTTATCGAGTCCAAGGCTAAACTTGCTGCCAAAAAACTTGGTGTCCTCTCAAAGGTGCGAAGCTACTTCAAGTCTGAACAGTTGCTTACACTATATCAAGCACAGATTCGCTCCTGTATGGAGTACTGTTCGCACCTGTGGGATGGATCGGCTAAGTATCAGCTGGAGGCTCTGGAATCGATCGAGAGACGTGCCAAAAGGCTCATAGGCAACGACACTCTTGTGCGAAAAAGACTTCAAAGTCTTGAACATCGCCGAAAAATTGCTAGCCTATCGGTTTTTTATCGGATACACTTCGGAGAGTGTGCGACTGATTTGCATGATCTGATACCACCTTCTCCTTTTTTCTATCGGAATGCTCGTAGCTCGAAAAAGCGACATCGTTTCATGGTTGATGTTCCAAAGACACGAACGAAGAGATTCGACTCTACTTTTGTGATAAGAACGTCTAAGCTGTGGAATACGTTGCCTGAGTGGGTTTTCCCCGATGGTTACAATCTTTGTGTCTTCAAATCGAGAGTGAATCGGTTTTATCTAGGTAAACACGCTCCATCGTAGACCGCATCATCGCTTAACATCAGGCGAGATGGCGGTCAAGTGTAAACCTATAGAAGTTAAAAAAAAAAAAAAAAAAAAAAAAAAAAAAAGAATGGTTCATCAAAAAACTTGTCCTTATACACCGGAACAGAACGGTCTTTGCGAAAGGTTTGACCGTACAGTCATAGAGAAAGCGAGATGTTTGTTATTTGATGCAGGCAATCCTGCATCAAGTAACAAACATCTCATCATCATAGCCTAAGCGTTTTTGGGCAGAAACAGTGAACACTGCAGTTTATCTGCGAAACAGGTCAATTGCATCAAGACTCAATAACAAAACGCCTATGGAGATTTGGACGGGAGCTAAGCCAGATGTCAGCCATCTACGAATCTTTGGAAGTAAAGCCATGGTACATATACCATATACCAAAAGAAAAAAGGTTGAAATTGGACAGAAAAGCGACTCAATGTATTCTTGTTGTCTACTCAAACAATGTCAAAGGTTACCGAGTTTACAATTCCAACAATGACAGTATAACTATAGCTTGAGATATTGTTGTGATTGAGGAGGGGAGTGAACAGAAGCAAGATGTAATACACTTTGACATTAGAGCACTGATGACATTTTTCCAGTAAAGGAAGAAAGACCAGTATGTACCCAAGAAGTGGGGGACGTGATGATAAGTACATTAGAAGATCAGGAGAAGAAGAAAACATTGAACTTCAAAAGAGAAAGCATTAGTACTGAAGAAGAGGACTTTGGGGACTCGACTGCGTATCCGCAAGCAGCCTAATTGGTACGGTGTTGGTAGAGTTTGATGAACATGTAAACAAGGTTTTGCGATTGAAACGTGCGATTTATGGATTGCAACAATCATCAAGGGCTTGGTACGAACGAGTTGATGAATTGTTGCAATCATCGGGTTATTCAAAATCTAAACTTGAACCGAAAAATTGAATGGCCAACTATTTACAAAAAATTACAAAGATGTAAAGATATATATTGCCTTGTACGTCTATGATTTTTTTGTGTTTTCAAATAATGAAAAAGAGACTAATCTGTTAAAGGAGAGTTTGTCATACAAATTTAAAATAAAAAATTTGGGACCTGTTAACAATTGTCTAGGCATGAGAGTAGTTGTAGATAAAGAGAATAATACAATAACTTGAGACCAAGAAAACTATATTGAAGAACTGTTGTTAAAATTCAATAAATCTGATTGTAAGTCTGCAGAGACACCGATTGAACCTAGACTGAATATAACTAAAAGTGAGAAATGTGACACAAAGTTACCATATCAGAAATTGATTGGTTCACTTATGTATGTAGCTGTGCTCACACGTCCTGATATTGTTTTTTCTGTGAATTTCTTAAGCCAGTTTAATAACTGTTACGATGAGAGGCATTGGGCTTATGCAAACAGAGTTACGGCTGGTCTAGTCGAGAGAACGGCGCCTGCCGATCCGGAGACCCCGAGTTCAAACCCCACACGCACCACTGTCTTTTCGAAGTCATGTGCGTAATCCCGCTAACTTAAAACGGTGAAGGAAAACATCGTGAGGAAACCGGCATGTACCTAGAATCTTTCGAAGTCATGTGTCATCCACCAACCCGCACTGGGCCAGCGTGGTGGATTATGGCTTTTATCTCTCTCCTTGCGAGAGAAGGCCCCGAGTCCCAGCATTGGGAACATTTAGTGGGCTGTTGATGATGACGATGAAAGAGAGTTCTAAGTTCTAAAATACTAAAGAAAACTAAAGCTTTTCGCTTCAAGTTTTCAGCTAATGGTAATAGTCAGTTAGAAGCTTTTTTAGATGCAGACTGAGCCAGTAATGTAATAGATCGGATATCCTATACTGGATATTTCTTTAGGTTGTCAGGTTGTGCAATCTCTTGGGAAACCAAGAAGCGGGCTACTGTAGCATTATCCATTACAGAGGCTGAATATATGGGCATTTCGAAAAGTTGTAAAGAAGCAGTCTACTTGCAGAATTTGTTATTTGAGTTAACTAATGAAATAAAATTTAGTAGGTAGAAATTTGCTAGTGAAATTGTAAAGATTAAATACTTGCCCACATCAGAGATTTACTAAGCAAGGGTTTATGTAAAATACAACATTGTAACTTTTTAGGAATGTTTGGTTTATGAGATAAAACATAATATAATATGATATGGTAAATGTATGTATCTATTATTTTGTTAAGTGGGGGTGTTAGAATGTATAACAAAATGTAGCTAGTAGACTAGTAGCGCCATCTGTTGTTAGAATGAGTAACAAAATGTAACCAGTAGCGCTATCTATGAACTCTTTAATGTTTCTTCTTTCTAGAACAATAAAGTCAGTCGTTGCCTATCTACACTGCCGTTCAATATAGACTCCCGCACGAAGGGTTCCGTACCTAAACTAAACGCAAATAAACGGCGAAAACATCTTTGGCTTTATTTCGAATTCCGTATACATAGACTATCGCAGTTTCCGCAAACAGGCTGTCATACAAAAGCTTTATTAAAATTTTGATTTTACGTTAAATGGTTCTAACAACGAATTCGATACCACGTTTTAGTCTTCTAGTGGCACCATCTAGTTTGCTTGCGACGGACTAACCGAGCAAGAAACGGTAACAAATCAAGTTTGTTGTAGGGAGCCCCCCCCCCCCCCTGTAGGAAATTAGAAGAATAGGAAGAAAACTCAACAACGACACCTAGTGCCGCCGGCACTACACCACAACAAAATAACACCATCTCTAATAGGGTTGCTGAGGATTCCTCTTCCGCTTCCTCATAATGCGGAACTTCCGCAATATTTTGGGTTCCTCAACCGTTACCGCATCCTCATAAATAAGAATAAAAAATCCTCTTCCACTATCGCTTCCTCAAAATTTAAGAGGGATTTTACTGCGCATGCGCGTCGCGTAACGATGGCAACGCACACGCCGCAGCGCGATGCCGCGCCGAGCGGGCGAGCGAGACCTAGAATGGTTTAGATTCATAGTTTGCTCCACTGGAAAATGCCCTTTCAATAAATGTTTGTGTATGTACCTAGTTTATGTACATATAAGACAGCGGCTTTTGGGTGGGGTCCGCTAGTATTTATAATTTCCTATCATCCTCATCCGCTTCCTTATCCGCATCCTCTTCTAAAAATATCCTCTTCCGCATCCTCTAAATTTGCGCGTGACAATTCCTCCTCCTCCTCCACTTCCTCATAATCACTTCCTCAACAACCCTAATTCTCTAACACAACACCGGCTTCTGGCCTGTCCTCTGACAATCATAGCTTTCGAAACTAAGGACTACTCCAGCTTTAATACCATATTTCAAAAGCTGCAGAGCATATTCAGCAAACGGCACATCGGATTTAGATCGTTTTTCAAGTTTGGATCAAAATTGTATAAATTTGCATGCATTTTGCGCGACCGAGACCAAGCTATCGAGCGCCAAACTAGAACTGGACGTCTACTACTCTCTTTCTACGAAAACGTAATTTCGAAATAAACTCGCGGCTTTCCTACTCCTGTTTTACTTCGATCTTTCGTTTTGTCCGTCAATTTTTTCTAAGTTTACTCTAATTAGAGTAGGCTTAGAACATTTAAACGTCAAACAATGTTCGATCGGACGAAACACAAGTAGAACCGGAGTAGGAAAATAGCGAGTTTATTTCGAAATTACGTTTTTCGTAGAAAGAGTTTTTCGAAATTAAATTTCTTGTAGTGGTAGGACTCTTGGCAGAGTCCGCCTGGGGAAGTACCATGCCAGTTATTCTACCGCCAAGCAGTATTGTACAAGCATTACTGTATTCCGGTTTGAAGGGCAATGTTTCCAGAGAAATTACAGGGTTTAGAGATATAACATCTTAGATCTCTGGGTGACGAGCGCAGTGCAGTGCAGTGCTAGGTTATGATTTGGACTTTTCATGTTCCTATCAGGACGTCTACTCTCTTTCTACGAAAACGTAATTTCGAAATAAAATCGCGACTTTTAAACTCCAATTATACTTCGATCCGTCGTTTTGTACATTTAAATGTCCGAAGCCTACGCTTAGAACATTTAGGTAAACGTCAAACAATGTTGTATCGGATGAAACGAAGTAGTACGAGAACAGGAAAGTCGCGAGTTTTTTTCGAAGTTACGTTTTCGTTGAAAGAGAGTAGACGTCCTGGGATGTTACGGAGCTTCGACTCCGACTCCGTTATGTCGGAAGTTCCGATTAGTTTTACACCTCCGGTTCCGACTCCGGTTCCGAAACTTTTGAATCGGAGGTTAATCGGATGTCGAAGCATAACTTAGCGGCGGCGCCCTGCGCCGACAGTAACGAACAGTTTCGCAGGAACATGTCGCGCAGGGAATCTCCCGCGCACGAGTGTAATGAAAAGTATACTAAATGAGCACAGCATAGAAAAACGCAAAATTCCAGCACCTTATATTAAATTTCCGCCAATATTATCGTGTCCACCAGGCTCGGTAGCGAGCGAATACCTTTTTGGTGGCGTCGATTTAATGTACATGGGGGGCGCCTAGTGCCAGAAAACGAAAAAAGGACATTTTCGACGCCGCTCACTGATGTTAAGA